>CM060883.1:7905000-17905000 GCA_030762935.1 Hymenopus coronatus | reverse complement strand
CATAGGTTAAATGATAGTCAAAAGCTGGTTGCTATGTGACTGAAGTTCCTTTGTATGGACAGGAGTTGACAAATTCCTGTATGAGAAAAGTATAAGTTTTTTTAAAGCTGAAACCAAAAACAAGGAATATCTAAAAAAAACAATCAATGCAATGAAAAAATGTATATAACATAAATTGTGTATTTTAGTGTGTTCTACATTTTTGTGTGTTAAGTTTTTGTCTATCTCTTACGGTTTAAGAGTTATGCAAAATTCCATAAAACTCATCTAGAATAGTCTTCAGAGGCTGTTCCCAGAAAGTTTAAGATATACATTTTATTTGTCAGGTAAATATCTTTAATATACAATATTTTATTCAAAATTGTTAAGAGCCATTTTTGAGAAAATCAAAATTTTCGAAAAAAGTTCCATGTATAGGGTAGTTGGGGGTGGGAGGATTATTTGAAGCTTTCTCTGTGTCTGTTGTTACAGATGAGTTCACAAGATAGCAATCGAGTTAAATTGGATTTGGAGAAGATGACGAAGACCACAGAGTCGAGATGGTTGAAAGCTTGGATTTCTAGACTCCAATTTAACTTGGTTGCTATCCCGTGAAGTCATCTGTAAAATCAAGTAGTTTGTAAAGTTATTTTAGAGTTCAGAGTATTGGCTATATAGTGTTAATAGATTGAATACAAGCCCAAAAGTAAACATTTTAACACAAAAAAAGAGAGGGGGGAAAGAAATTAAAATATTTGATGCTGATGCATATTGATGTTGTGAAATGCAGGCAATTGGATGCTTTGTCTTCATAGAAAGAGAGACATGTCAGAAGATTTATGAGGAATTTAATGCTATCTCCAACAACATTGTTATGGTTTTTTACTTTAATCTGGTAGGTCATATTGGACAGTTAATGAATGAAATGTATGATACTCAAATGATCCTGAGGTCCATACCCAACATGTCACCTCAGAATAAGAGAAAACCAAGGAAAAACCTTATGTGGGTATCTCACACTAACCGAGATTCAAACTCAGGATATCTTGAATGTGAGGCTGATAGGTTACACCCATATTACAGTATTTTAATACTTTGCCTACAGAAATAGACAAGAAAACATGTAAATTATTGCTTACGTGGCCATTGCATATGAGCATCGAGTTGCAATGTTACCCACATATTCACATGAATGAAAATAAAGAGCATGAACTAACGTGAAAATGTTATTCGCTCATGGACTGTTTTAAAACTAAAGACTTAACTTTCTAGCCTGGAATGTGAGCAGCTAACCATAAATACAAATCACTGTAAATATATATTAGATTATGAAATAGCTGACATGAAATGCTTATCTGAAAAGATGATACACAAGTTTTAGTGCTATTAAAATCTTTAAAGTGGTGAAATTGATAAAGCCTCAGTTTGTTAAGGTTATGTTTAGGAAATAAACTAGATTATTTATGACATTGACTTTGGTAAAATGATATCGGTTCTTGAATTCAGCATCACTGTGTGTTTCCAATGGATTCTACACATCATGCAAAAATTGCTTATAATTGTGCAGTACAATTTCACTATGAAAGTCCATATACTCCATGAAATAATAATCTTCATTATCCTCCATTGTAGGGAATTGATGCTCTCCTTATTGGTTAAACCCTTCAGCAATATGGATGTTATATGACATCCTGTGCACGATTGCTAAATAACCCATTTTACCAATGAATTTCATTGGATAACTCCATTAAATAATACAAACCTTGATGACTGTATTTATGGCTGGCAGTCTAGGTACGACAGGAGTGGCTAACCTATCAAACCAAAGGATCATGGGATCAAATCCAGTCTAAATGTATGTTTTGTTTTCAAAAGAAACTGGGTAAAGGACAGGGAGGGCCCAACTAAAGCAATCAGTTGATTGGATGTTGTCGGGTTTCAACTGAATGCAGATACATACATTTCTCTGTGTGTTCTACAAAAAGTTATTTTTTACAAAAGTTTTTCTTCTTTCTACACCAAGCTAATAAAGATAAACATTAGCAGAATGCTCATATTACTTAGTTCCTTATAAGTAGAAGGGAACTAAAGGAATGCGCCATGCAAAAGTGATAAGTCAAATGTATTAAAAGCTATCATTATACAATTGCCATTGAAATTGGATTCTTTGCTTGGCCAGGAATAGAACAAAAGAAAATGGACACTTCCTGTCTGAGAAAAGTATAAGTATTTTAAAATTAAAACCAATAATAAGTAACACCTTGAAAATGGTCAACTCTAAACAAAAATGCATATAACATAAATGGTGTATTTTAACAAGATCTACATTTTTTGTGTAGTAAGTTTTATCTATCTCTTATGGTTTAACCGTCATGCAAAATTTTGCAAAATTAACCAGAATAAAGTGCTCTTCAGAGACTACTCCCAGAAAATTCAAAATATACATTTTATTTGTGTTATGAATAACTTTAATATACAGTATTTCAATCAAAATTGTTAAGAGCCATTTTTTGAGAAAAACAGCATTTTCAAACATTTTTCCATATAAAGGATAGTTAGAGGTGAGGGGATTTAAAAATCTTTGTGTCACATCCTTGAAAGACTTCAAACTTAAATACCAAGTTTGGTATTTAACAGTATTTTAGTTTTTGAGCTATGCTCTCCACAGACACATACAGACCTTTTTTTAATTTTTTTTTTTTAAATTCTGGAGCCTCAAAACATATATTTCTGGTAAAATCTCGGTATCGAATTTTTCAGTGCAATATAATACACTATGTATATTGTACATGCAGAGAAAGTAAAAAATTATACTATTACGTAGCATTATAAGATTAGATAATAAGGTCGCCCTCCGTGGTGTAATGGTTACTATGCTAACTTCATATACCCAAGGTCGCGGGTTCAAACCCAGCGGAGGACGATGGAGTTTTTCGGGTGTAAAAATCCTTAACATGGCTTCCTTCGGAAGGGAAGTAAAGCCATTGGTCCCATGTCGTAAATTTACGGCACGTAAAAGAACCTCAAGCCTGATAGAGAGGCCTCTGAGCAAAATTAAGCGGTCTTTCACGCCCAATTTAGAATAGGACGCTGAGAACCACAGTATTTAAAGAGTGTCCATAAATAACACGCCATTTACATTTTTAGATAATAAGGCAGCTTTCACATGGTGTAAGAGTTGACCATACTGGTATGGATATATATATATATAATGTCTCGCCTCCATTATTGGGTATACTGGAGTGGGATAAGCAGAGTTTGGAGCTACCTTATAGAGATAAGCAGTTCCTTATTTGCCTGAAAGAATTGTCTGTGAATTGAAAATTGCTGCTCAAGGATTTCCTTGAAATAGCAACATCTATGAATTCATCCCAATGAGCTCATACTATTTCTGGGTTGGTGAACTTTTGAGATCATACATCCTGGCTAATCTCTGGTTATCCAACTTGATCACCAATCAATTTTGATTTACTTTCCTGCAATCAGATATAAATGGATATGCTATTAACAATATGCTTTTGATACAGTTTCAGCAGCTAAAAAAGTCTGAGGAAAGGTGTTATCAATAATACACATACATGTGACAGATTATGCAGTTGTGCCTCTTTAAAACCTTCATCTGTTCATAATTTAAAAAAAAGGTACCAGATGGTACATTACAAATAGGTTGCTTATATAGGCAGTGATTTTGAGAGCCTTGTAAAATGGAATTTTAAGATGTTTCTAGCTCTAAATTTTCTCTGGCTTCTAGCTAGGTAAATGCATGGATTGACTCAAACATTTTGAAGATGTGCATCATCTTCATTCTTAGGGTAAATTGATGAAATGGAAGTCTGGAATCACATATTTATAGTGCCAGAAAGAAGCTAGCATCTGATCGGTTTGCATGATATTTTGGCAGTGAAGTAACTGGTATTTAATATGATTGAGGCATGGGCACAGATCTGATAGAAAAATATATATAGCAGTTATACACCTAATGTTTTTTAACTTGAGCACAGACCTATTAGAAAACAGTTTATAATACAAACATTTTTAAGCACAGCCTGTTGTAAAAGAGTGCCGTGAAATTTTTCTTGGGAGATAACAGGATGGGAATTGAGTTATTAGGGCACTTTATCATTAGTGTCCCTGCTGAACTTAGTTGTAGTCCTGAATCACGGTTAAGATTATTTGCTTCAGATGAGATGGCTAAGACCTTTCCCAGTAGCTTGAACACTTCACCACTGTCCTGGTGTTGGTAAAAATGGCCCTGTGGCTGCTCCAATACATTGTTCAGTCAAACAAGATTCTTCAGGTTGCCTAATAGTTCTTTGGTGTTCTGTTTGGCCGATGTATGCTGCACCACACTCACAAGGAATGTGGTAGACACCAGGTACTCTTAGAGCTAAATTATCTTTTACTGCCCTGATCAAATTTCTGATTTTAGGCAGTGGCTTATGAATGGTTTTGATGCCAAATTTGTAGAGCAGTCTACTTATCTTTCCTGAAAAAGTGCCTGTGAACAGTATGTAGGCTATAGTGGCTGACTTAAAATATTTATTTAGTATAACAAAGTACTTTTGATTTCCAATCAAAAAGTCTAGAATATTTAGAATAAATAATTCAAATTTTTTAACTTCTATATCCTTAATCGTATTAATAATTTTATTTATTGTCATAATATTAACCAATTTCTTATCAAAAAAAATTATTGAAGACCCTGAAAAAAATTCCCCTCTTTCCCTTGAGTGTCCTTGTCAGGGTATCCTTTTTGTCTGGCTCTTTTCAAAGCACCTGTAATATCTTTGGCTGATTATTCATTCTATTGGAGTGTGAATTTTAGGAATTGAAATGCAGGTTGGAGGTTTTCTGGATCTGATACAGAAACTACTCTATGTGCCAATGTGTTAAGAATGCCCATTTCTAGTGATTTATAGTGGACACTGCTTTCATTGAGGTACAGATCAGTGCATGTAGGTTTGCAATAGATGGCATGACTAAAAGTTCTATCCTCTTTTCTGGAAACCAGAATGTCCAGGAAAGGGAGGGAGGCATCCTTCTCAACTTCCATAGTGATCTGAGGCTATTTTTAAGTGTGAAAGAAAACCTGGAAGAGTGTGGAGTCTATGCGACCAAATCACAAACATGTCATCTAGACATCTGAAAAATTGTGCATGCTTTACTGGGGTTGTATTAAGCATTCCATAAAAACATTAGGTAAATAACGGCTACATATAGTTTTCTACCAGGTTCGTACCCATACCTGTCTAATTAAATACCAGTTGCCGCATGGCCAAAATATCATGCAAACCAATTGAATACTACCTTCATTCCGGCACTATAAATACGTGATTCCAGACTTTCATTTCATCATTTTACCCTGAGGACAAAGATGATCCACATCTTCATTGGAATCAATCTATGCATTTACCTGGCTAGAAGTCCAAGAAAGCTTAAGAGATCATATGTTGTCAGGAAAGCTCCAGCTCTTATTTTGTTTTTCTTGCTTTCAAAAGAACATAGGAGAATGCAATATTACTTCCTGTTAATTTGAGGATGAAATTTTCAATTAAAATATTTTTAGCACTTGTGCATGTCCCCAATTGTAAGAGTATCCTTGGTCTAATCCACAAACGTGCACTGAACCTACTTATCTGGTTCATACATGCATTCTTTGGTACACCTTCAAAATTATGCAGATACATAAAAGTGACTTGGAACCTAGCAAGTACAGTCAAATATTACTATACAGAATTTATTGGGTCTTTGAAATTCACTTCATAGTACTGAAATTTTGTTAACTCTGTTATTTAATATTTTTATCCTAAAAGGGCCAAAATTGCAAATTTTAAATCTACTACAGTATTGAAGCTTTTTTTCCCCCTAATTTTAGCATCTTAATCTGGGATGAACATATTAACTCTGTGTGCAACTTGTATGGTCAGGAATGAACAAACCACTCTCTGAATCAGAAAACAATACTATAAGTTGTTCAGTAAGTCAAGAAAACCTTTTAAATTTTTTTTTGAATCAGTCATATATTATTATGGGAAATTTATTACTTTGATATATGTACTGAGATTTTTGTTGTACCATTGTTCATATGTTAGGGATATGGAAGGTAAATTCAGTCTTTCTGCTTGTTAAAATGACATTCTTTAAAATGGTATTTGACTGTACTTTGTTACTCAGCTTCAAACAAATTACTAAGACTAATTTATAGAAACTGTTTTCACACCAAGGGCAGTCCAAAGACAGAAAGTATGTTTTCAGCAATTCAACCTTCCAATTTTAGACTACACTAGGTTATTACAGAAGAACAGTTCTATATATAAAACAACCAAGTACTTACAGATAGTGCTACATTTCTAAAAATACTTACTGTTATCTCTTTAAATGAATGATAATGGTGTTAATGGAGATGCTCTTGTTTTTCTAAAGTGATTTATTTAAGAAACATGGCACATTCTACAATGTCTGTATCAATCAGTTCTAACTAGATACAATCTAAAAGTGTAAAGAATTGAGGGAGGCGTGTGTATACTTAGCAGTATTTGCCAAGTGTGCTGAAGTTGTTTGGTTTATTGTTGGAGAAATTATCTGCATCTCAAAACGCAGACTGAATGAAACTAAGACTTCGTGAAATGTGCTAGTTTCAAATGCACAGCAATAACTTTTTTTTCTTTTTCCTAAAATGTATTTTCTTAAACATCTCTCTTTTAGTATAAGGATTGCATAAAATATATCAATTCCTGGTGTACATGTGGAGGAAAAAAAAGTATTGCTGAATAAAAATCTTAAATGCCACCTCCTTGGTTTACATCCCACAGAACTCCCAATCTTCCAGCTAAATTTCTTAAATTAATATAAAACAATAAGACTTTATGTGTATATGTACTATTCACAAAAATCAGAAATTAAAAAGCAGTGAGCTACAATATTTGCAAACTTGACAAAATGTGAATTTTAGGACAAAATGCACCGGATCCGTGGTATATGAAAAACTAATTTTTTCCACCATTCTCTTTATCAATAAATTGAAAGAAAGATGGATATCAAGCTAGCTAGTGCAGTTAAATTGAAAGAGATAATGTAACTATGCATTCAAAATCAAAACAGTAACATTACTCCTGTATTGTGGTGTAAAATTCATCCTTCAAAAGCTGTTTAGAACAGTATTTTTTTAACAGAAAATAGAGGTTATAATATTACTGTTTGAATATACTTGCAGAACCTATCAAAACTGTTAGATGCTAATCAATATTTGTGAAGTTCAACTCCATTTTCTCACATCAAACACAACAAACATACGTAACTCTGAGTGACATGTTTGTAATGTTACTGTACTAGTTCAAACATCATATGATAAAATACATCCACTGTAAACACAAGGTTAACACAATCATCACTTCTGTTTTACACCTGCCCAAGGACATCAATAATTACTGTGTGTGTATGAAACACTATGTTGGGAACGGGGGCAAAATTATATTTTAATATATATTATATATATAATTTTTTTGTCAGTGGCATAACCAAAGGATTGCTCATAAGCTTCCTTTCCAAGTGTTTGGATACTATGGTACTTACATTTTTCACTAATAAAGAAATTCTCTCATTTTCTGCCCAAATGCTGCACAATACAACATGCGTTAGCCATCAATATCGGGTTCAGCACAAGTAATTCTGGATAAAAAATGGGGTGCTTAAAGTTCTCCAGGTTCCATCATTCACTTTTAGTTTGTTTTTCTTTACTGGTGTAGTATAAAATGCCTGCTTGTATGGTGTACTTGCAAACAGGTACAAACGGTTTAAAAACTGTTCCCTTTTGTATTGTGAAGGCAGAGTTGCTTTCCTGCCACTATTTTGTACACCTTCAGAGACAACAGCGCAGCTTTTTATATATTTTTTTTTCTCCCCTAAACTGAAATTACCTCACTTTTGCACATAGATAGTACTTGTGGTGCTAGTTTAGGCTTTCTTCCCTGGCTTCTTCCGACCCTTTGTAGGTGTCTCCCCTCGGCGATCACGCTCCTTGGTCCTTGTAACAGGCGAAGTTTTGGGTTGAGATGCAGCCTTTACACCTGATGAAAAATATCAAATGTACATGCAGCATTACTTTCTTCATTAAAATAGAATATCTTTTAACTAGTTTTGTTATTGGGGGAAGAGGATTATCGAATTTTAAGTCACAAAGGAAAAGCTGATTTAAAAAAGAGTTTTGATGTTATTGCCTACATTTTCTATTTGAAAATAAAAATTGTGTTAGTAATTATAGACCAAAGACCGTGTTATAGTGAAGCAGGAAGCATCTCTGCCTTCCAATGTAACAACTACCCCCTGCCACATGACAAAGAGCTTTTTATAAAACTGTTTGTTTCCATTCGCTCTTAAATACTCTCACCACAATTTTCCGCTCACAACAAACACTACATTACAAAGCACAAACCTTGTTTAAGAGTTTTTCACTTACTTCTTGTCTTGGTAGACCTTGTAGGAATACTGGTATCCACTGCAGGTTCTGTCTTTTTGGGTGTTTTCGATGCAACTTTAGGTTTCTTCTCAGCTGGAGATTTTGTTACAGCCTGTTTTGCAGTTGCTTGCCTTGCACTGGGTGTCTTAGCAGCAGGTTGTTTGACTGCAGAGTTCTTAGCTGCAGCAGGGGTGGGTGTAGCGGGAGTAGTGGTAGTAGCAGCTGTTGCTGCTGTGGTAGGCTCACTTCTTCGCCTAGCTGACAGTGCCCGTTCCCGACCCCGCTCAGAAGTACGTTCTGCACGCTTATTATCTACTGGCTTTTCTTTTGTTTTAACTTTCTCCTTAGTAGAAACTTTTGGTTTTTCTACTTTTTTGGGAGTTTTTGGTTTCTTTTTCTTAGGTTCTTCCTCAGATTCCTCTTCTCCTGTGCCCCATCCATCTTCTACTTCTGATGTATTTTCCTTTCCTTTCTTAATTGGAGTTTGCTTTAAGCTTTTCCTCTTCTTTAACTGAGATTCATCACGGAACAGAGACAAGTCCACTAAAAATGAAACAAAGTAAAATACACATCCAAATATACTCAAAAGATACTTTTTAGTGTATTAGACTAACAGTCCTAGCTAAGATAACATAGAAGAAACTCAGTGCTTTAAACTTATGAGATGGACATGCATATTTTTTTGCTCACTTCAATCAGGTTTAGGAAAGATAAAAACTGCAGAAAATATTTTTATAATTAGGGCATTAGTAGATAAATCTTAGTAGTAAAATATTAGAAAGAGCCTTGATACAATTTTTAGGGAAGCACTTTGGATTAAACTGAGGAATAAGGGAGTAAGTAAGAACTTCATAAAGGTAATACAGAATTTTATAACGAAACTGAATTTTGTATAGATGACAGGGGAGGATAATAGATAGAATATCAAACAATGTAAGTCTTAGATAGGGATGTAAACAAAGCCCAGTGTTGTTTAACTTATTTATTGGCAATATACTGGAAGAAATAAATTCAAATGGGTATTAGGGTGGAGGACATAGAGAAGCAAAAATTATTTCAAAGCCTTAGTGGTATGAAAAGCTTAGGACACTAGTCAATTAAAGGAGAATTGGGGCAGAGAGAAGTATGTGGATATATTTAATAGAGTAGGAAGGATTAGGTGTACATGTATTAAGAGGAGATAGAAAGGCACTGAATTAGGATAGATGTGTTTTATGTGGGAAGGTAGATAATGACTTACATTATAAATTAGAATGTGAAGAAACGAGATTGTGGAGGGGAAGTTTGTACTTAAGAAATTGGGGCAATATAGCAAAGAGGTTCTAAAACTCAAATTAAAGAAGGAAGGAGATATAAAAGTGTTAGGGGAGTTTATGGCAAAAACAAGAGAAATGGTACAGGAAAATAAATAAAGTAATGTGAACTAGGGCATTGCTACCATGCATAAATAACCACAGAGTTAAAAAATGTATGGTGGACCAAGGGATAAAATAACGGCTCAAATATGTAAGAGAAATATTGTAAAATTTATGTAAAGTTTTATTGAAAGAAAGAAGCAAAAATAATATACATTTACCAATCATAATAGAGAGAGATCAGGTTTTCTTTTCCTAATGGCCTAGCAACACATTCTATAACAAGGGTAAAACTAAGAAAACATCATTAGAAGCACTAGGCATGTTCTGAATAGGAACTGAAGATAAATAAAACTAAACCAACAATTTTGGGCTATAAAAACATTAAATAAAAATTACATAAATGATAATAAAAATATTATTCTGATGTGTTACATTCACATAGCTTTCTCTGGCTATTATTCAACAAACTTCTTAAAATTGTGTATTCTTCTGTTTCTATTTAATCCAGTTAAACATTTGCCTAAGTGCTTTTATTACATATGTCCTTACATATACAAAGGAATAAGGTGCATTAGGCTTAAGCAACATATCTTTTAAAAGGTGGTTGCTAAGTGATGATTTATATTCTTTGCTTGGAGAATGCTAATTATGAGGCTACATGCTTGAAAACATGTCTAGGCAAAATTATTTTTTAGTAATGTTCTAATGTCACTAACTCCAACTCAGGGCGATTTCTAATAAAAATAGAAAAAGTTCAGTCCCAAACAAATTCAATCCTCAAATGATTGGTTTTAACTTGGAATAATTGAAGCATGGATTTGCACATAGTTGTCATTACTTTTGGAACAATCATCAGCCAGAGTGAGGAAATCAAATAGCAAAGTTCATGGTTTTGATTATGGTGGAGGGCATGTATATAAGAAGCCAGCAACAAAAGTATACAATTGGCTACTGAAGCTGGTGAAAAACAAAGAGGCATAGATACTCCTCTCGGACCTCTTTCTTTTGGTAGCATCATCACTCATTCACTTTGCTTTGTGATTCAGTTGAGTGTTTTTGGGTTCTGTGATGTGTGCATTTTCCATATACATTGTTTTCCCACTACATTTTAATACCACTCCCTATAGAAAACAATGAATAGAGGTTTGGCACAATCACTCAAATCTATCAAAACATGTGTTACAAATACATCACAAGTTCTTGGTCAATATGGTTGGTATCTAATGTTGAGCAGTTGGCAGTGAAGCCATTTGCTCTCTTGCATTTCAGTATTTTGGTGTTATATTATCATGTTGACTAAAGGTTGGGCAGTGCAGTGTACAGAAAAGACACAGAGAAGATCTCACTATACCAATCCTGAATAAATGTTTATTGAGCCAGTCATAGCCTGTTAGGAATTTAAAAGTAGCTACAGAGGATTTTCTTGGTAATTTAGTGATTCTGGTCATGTTATTACATAAATTTTCCTATGGTTTTCCTTTTGTTTGTAATACACTATCTTCTTTAATTTTATTATTATATGTTGATATAATGATTCTTTTCATACAGTGATAACTTATTGGATCAGATGAATTTGATGTAATTATACTACCTTTCTTGGCTAGAAAGTCAGCTATTTCATTACCCTGTATTCCGCAATGTGTTGGTATCCATTGAAGTATTAATCTTTTATTTAAATTCATTAGTTGTTTTATGATTTTGACAATTTTGGTCTATATACAAAGTACTAACTGCATTACTGACGTGTAAGAAATTTTGTGTGTGTGTGGTGTGAGAAAGAGAGAGAGAGAGAGAGGCAGGGAGGGAGAGAATATTTACCCAGAAATTATTAGGAAAATAAATACCAAATCAACATAGTTTTTGTGCAAATACTAATTTTATGGCCTAAAGAAGATTTGTTTCCAAATAAGAGGGGCATTCCATAATAAATTACATTTTTTCCATCATTCTTGGTTCATTATGTTCCAAAGTTAATAGCAGTTTGGTCAGTCCACAGGTGACAGGACATTCCAGAGAAGTGACATCACTGCAGACTGCAGCGCATTTATTCAACTTGTATCATTACATGAGTGGGCACCATAAAGTGTGATCATTATGGGCAGCGTTGGATATATGCGGAAAGAGATGTAGCCACTGTGATGATTCACAGGCGATTGCTGACAGTGTGTGGGGAGTCTGCACCGTCTCGAATAACTGTTTACAACTGGATGGAATGGAAGTGGTGGAACATCAACGGAGAAAGGAACTAGTTCTGGAAAGCCTGTGACTGTGACAACAGCTTATTCAGGAGAACAAATGCATCACGTTCATGGAACTGGAAGTGGCCACAGGATTTCCCAGAAACACACTGCACCACATAGTGCATGCACACCTGAAGTTGGGGAAGGTCTCTGTCAGATGGGTCCCCAGATCTCTGAATGCAGCACAAAAGCAATAGCACAAGGATGTGTGCAGTGATCTTCTCCAATGCCACAATCAGGATCCAGAAGGCTTCATGTCCGAACTTGTGACTGGTGACAAGACCTGGCTCAACTACCATGAATCAGAAACTAAATCTCAATCAATGCAGTGGAAACATAAAGGCAGCCGCCCGCTAAAGAAGGCAATTGCATGGCCATAGTGTTTTGGGACACAGATGAAATTATCCTCAATGATTGGATGGAACTGAATACCTCAATTAACAATATGGCATATGTGGCAACTCTTCAGAAGTTGTGCTGTGCAATTCAAAAGAAATGACCAGGAAAATGGGTGCAAAGTGTGCTCCTTCAATACAATAATGCCGGAAACCACAGCTGCCATTGCTGAGATGCAGTTCCAGGTGCTGCCACACTCACCATATTTGACAGACTTGGCTCCTTCTGATTACCACCTATTTGGGGCTATGAGGAAACCTTTATGCGGACATCATTTCACCAACTTAGAGGAACTGCAAGCAGCTGTCCTGCGGTGGATGCAACAGACTCCAAAGAAGTGGAGGCCTGCAGAAGTTACCACATCAATGGCGCAAGTGTGTACAGCTCAATGGAGACTATATTGAGAAAGTAGATATTCCTGCTGAGGCATAGAGGTTCTTATTGTTTGTAAAAAAATCATGTGTAAATCATTATGGAAGATTTATGAGAGATTTATGACAGAATTACAGATAGATTAGATCTCATCATCATTGTGATCTCAATCATTTTCCAAACATTATTCTTATCTTTACTAACTATCCTAATTCATTTTATTCTACTTCAATTTGTCCAATACACACTTTTTAAATTATATTCTATGTCCATTATTTCAGTTGCAATTTCATGGCTTTATTTGCTGGCTTTATAGAATATGTTCAAAATCCTAATGGCTTCTAAAGCATTACTCTATGTAGGGAAAGGCACTAAGTTATTTCTTCTTCCCCTTTCATCTACCTAACTCACTTCATGGTCACTATGGCCTTTATTCTTCCTTTTGCTTGCAATTTTGTCTTCAGTGTGTTGGTTACATTGGTTGTAATTAGGTCATACATTTCAGATTCACATTGATTGAGAATATTAAAGTTTGTTTCTCATAGCAATGCAGACAATGGCAAATTACCATATTTATCTGAATACAATGTGTATTTTTCCCAAAATGTTGAGAGCTGGGGCCATCTTGCATTCATGATATACGTTTTCCAAATAGCATGTGGATAAAAAAGCAAGTTTCAAATTTTGCGGATGGAGCAATGATGAAGCCTGGGGGAAGTGATAAAGATTACTACCAAGTCGTGATATATATGGCAGATTTTGTGCATTTCATTAATCATTTCTGCTATAAAATTGGCTGTTAACAGACCTGTGATTGTAAGCATTCTCAGTGGGAAAAAGAGTTTTCTAACAATGTGAATAACAAGAGCATAGAGAAATTTGGCTGATGATGCAAAGTAATCCTGTGGAGTTCAAAAAGATTAGTGAAGAATTGTTACAAATTACTGTAATATTAACCATTGGTTCCTATTTCCAAATAAGTAAAAATGCAATATCTTTGATAAATTATTGACATTCTTATGAGCATTGTCATTGGAAAAAATATTACTCCTCCAGGCTAAAATAAAATTAGAGGACTTACTTTCACATCAGTGCACATAATGTATTGAAAGTCAACAGTCAAGCAGAAAAAGAGGTTAGCTGCAATTTTGCCCTCCATACACTTACTGGTCACTGGTACACTTGCCTCTGTGCTGCTCGCAATGTGAATTTATGTGCAAATTCAAATTTGATAAAACTTGATATATTTTATTAAGTATGTTGACTTAATAGAAAATAGCATCAAAAATGTTAGCAGTCTCAGTGAAAAAAGGATTTCCTTCCCAGACTAATCAATGGTCAAAAGGAAACAGAGTTTCAGCTGCATATTTCACAGCAGACATATCTTATTTATCTGAATACAAACAATATTTTCTTTTTCAAAATATTAATGTTCAAAACTGGGGGATTGTCTTGCATTCACAATATGTTTTTAGAATACCATGCAGTGAAAAAGTAAGTTTCTAACTTCGCAGATGTGGCAGTGGCGAAGCCGGGGGCAAATAATATAGATTACAGCCAAAGTTGCGATGTCGATGGCAGATTTTCTGTGTTTTACTTTAAGCCAAAAATTAGCTAACAATCCTTGTTCTGTTAATAGTTAACTTTACAGCATGTAATTAAATACTCAAAACCTGCCATATATTCCATGATCTTGGCAGTAATTTTCACTACTTCCCTCAGGTTTCACCACTGCCCCACTTGTGAAATTTGAAACCTGCATCTTTCCTGCATGCTATCAGAAAACATATATTATCAATGCAAGATGATCCCCAGTTTTCAACAATAATATTTTGGAAAAAAAACATTTTCTTGTATTCAGATAAATACGGTAAATGCAAAATAGATACACATACTTTGTTGTATTAAGCAAGGCCGAAAAACACTCCTTATGAGGAATAGGTTTGTGCCATAGAAGACATCTTATTATAGATGAGTTATCACTGCAACTGATGTTATAACAAAGTTCAAATGTATATCACAAGGTAAGAATATAAAGTGATTTATACAGTGAAAATTTTAAATTATCACATAAATAATTTGAGTCAAATATGGACACTATAGTTTCAATTAATTAGTTTTTTCCTGGATGCATTTCAAAGATCATCTTCATTGTCGGCAGATTTTTGACTGTCTTCAGAAGGGCAGGTTCCTATTGTAATTTTATTTGTTCTGCCCTGGTTTTCTTGGGGGTGATTTTAAGATGTCTGCCAGTGGTATTTTCAAATTCATAACTCTGTGCACATTTTTCCTTTCCCAAATTGTTAGTTCAGTTGTGGTTTTTATATGTTTAATAAGTTTGATGTGCTGTGATGTCCAAAAGTGATGTGATAGTGCAGATTTGTGTTTGCTCGAGTTTCTGTTCCTGAGGTGTTCTTTCAATCTTGTTTGAAGGTTAGTAAATTTTGGGGCAATCCTCACAGTTTATTTGGTAAATGACAGATTCTTTTTTTTTTTTTTTATTGTTTCATTTGTATAGCCCCCTTTAACTTCAATGGTCATATCGGGGGCTTTGACTTGTGAAACAATTCGTATTACTGTAGGTTAGAACATTAGGTTAATCATTATTATATTACTAATACACACGCACATTCACTCTCACATTCATACTTCCAGACTCTGTGGGGGATAGGGAATAAATCTGGTTAAAGAAAATTTCCCGCCCCAGCCGGGAATCGAACCCGGAACCTCCGGGTGAGAAGTCAGACTAGACCACGGAGGCAGTCTGATAACAGATGTTGATTTGTTTGGTATGGTGGCTTTTAATGGGTGGTTTAATAGGTTCCTGAGGTTGTATTTGTTTTGAGCTCTATATTATGATCTTGAAACAGGTTTATGAATTTGTTGTGCATCTGTGGGTGGAATGTAAATTTACTGTATTTTAGGTTTGGGTTGGCTCCTGTGCTTAATGTGGTGATATCTTTAATCTTTTTCTGTTTTTTGTATTTTTGTATTAGTTTGTTTACTAATTCTGCTTTGAAACCATTTCTTGTTGCAACTTTCTTTGTGTGTTGTGTTCTCGTTCATATTCTTCTTTTTCCAGTGACATATTTTAGTAATCTATGTGTCAGGCTGTGAAAAATTGCATGTTAGTGTGTTTTTGGGTTGAAGTTGTTTTTATTGATGTAACTGTCTATGTGTGTGGGTTTTCTGTAAATACCAAATTCTATTTGTTTTTCATGTTTTATAGGTCCAAAAATGGCAGCCAACCTTCTTTTTCTATTTCAAGAGTGAATTTTATATCACTGTTCCATAGGTGTAATAACTTTAAAGCATCATCTGCATGTTTTGTAGGGATCATGGCAAAGATGTCATCCACATATCTCACCCAAGTTTTAAATATCTGGGAAAAAACTAAGTAAGTGAAACTATAGTGTACATTTTTGACTCAAATTAGTTACGTAATAAATCAAATATATATTTTATTCTGAAGTTTATACCTCAAATATACAAACTGCAAGACCAGATTCTAAAAAATAAATAGGAAAACATTTCTCATGTGCATAAAGGGTACTTTGCATAGGCAGGAATTTGATGAAAATCTTTGCCATTATCTTGAAAGATACTAGACAGGTACTGGTTTTGTAGTGATTTGATTTTTCATTTCTGAGTTGTACTGTTCTTTCTCCGTTTCCCCCACAACCCTAAAAATAATTGCTTTGTGTTCAGGGGACTCCAAACATAGTATTAGTTTAGGATGGAACTTATATTATTCATTGAGAAGCCAAGAAAATTAATACAAAGAGCAAGAAAAACCAAAATGTACTTACATCCATCTGGGTGCTCCTCTGTAACAGGTGGCTTCTCTGACACACCTTTCTCAACATCAAGTGCACGTTTCAGAATACTCTGTGTACGTTCTCGCTCCTCTTCTGGTAGTTGAAACTTGTTTTTATCCAACTTTTTCAATTCCAGGTTTGTGAGGATACAGTCAAAATCTGTAAATGTTATAACTGTATCTTAAAAACAGAAGAGTGAAAAAATTCTCACATTTTACAAGCAATATGTTAAGTATCTAACATTTTGCCTACCTTTTTGTTATTTCCATAATTACTAAATGCACATGTAAAAATTATGATTTGAGGCAATTTGTGAAATAATGCCAAAATATGTGTTTATCTATAACATTTATACCTCTTGCTTTTATAAGAGTTTAACAACACTGTCTTCTAAGAACTTTCTTTAAGATTAACATGTTTTAAATAAGACTGTCAATTCAATAAAACCTTCAATCAGGCATAAGAACAACACACAAGGATTCTTAATTTTGCTGTTCAGAATACAAAATAAAGAGATAAGCAAAAAAGTTAACCTATGGATGATGTCATTAAAGAGAAACAATATAAAGTTATTTGAACGTTCTCTTCTTTGGACTTAATCTGTTTAGCCTGGGCTTTCTGAAATCATCATAATAATGACAGTGATGAATTTTCTCTAACCTTATATACCATATTTACGCACGTAATAGATTCACCCTAATTTGAATCCCTAAAATTAAAGCAAAAAATATCCCAGCATAATGGATGTATTTAATTTTTAACAAATCTCTGGCAACACATTATTGTAATGCTTGTAGCATTGCATAATCTACTTTTGAACAACAATGGATGTAACTAGCAATAATGATTGGTAGTTACAAAGCTGTCAGCTTTCACCTACTACCTATTCAGTGTTAGAAATGAATACCAAGAAGAAATATTGCAATTATACTGCTGGATTTAAGTTGAAAGTGATCAAATTTGCTTAAGAGAATAGAAATAGATTTTCCAGCCGTGAATTCATGTTTTCCGAGTGTAATGTATACAAGTGGTGGCAGCAAAAAGAAGCCTTATGAAAACAATAAACATGTCCAGAAAATCACTTTGTGGCCCAAAGAGTGATAGAAAGAGAACTTTTGAACTATGCTAGTGAGTTATGTAATAAAGGAATTGGGGTTTCTCATGAAAGCAAGGGAAATAGCACAATGTAAGGGTATAAGTAATAATTCAAAGTAAGGGCTGGATATTCTTTTTACGTTCTCTATACGTACTATGTACATAGTGTATAGAGGAAGTATTGTATCCACCCAAAAATTTGATACCGAGATTTCACCGGAAATACATGTTTTAGGACCCCCTGAATCCAAAAAAAGCATTTTCAGAAAAAGGTCTGTGTGTATGTGTCTGTGTTAGCTCAAAAACAAAAAGGCCGTTAAATACTAAACTTGGTATTTAGGTTTGGTATCTTCCAAGGATGCAACACGAATATTTTCAAGAAAAACCTCCCATCCCCAACTACAATTTATATGGAAAAATTTTCGAAAATTTTGATTTTCTAAAAAATGGCTCTAACGATTTTAATTAAAATCCCATATATTAAAGGTATTTGTATACCAAATAAAATGTATATCTTGAATTTTGTTGGAATAGCCTCAGAAGAGATCTTTATTCTGGAATTTTGCTAAAGTTTGCTTAACTGCTAAACAGTAAGCGATAGACAAAAACGTATTACACAGAAAATGTTGATCTGATCAAAACATACAATTCATGTTATTTACATGTTTGTTGTGGAGGTAACCGTTTCTGAGATATTCCTTGTTTTTGGTTTCAGTTGTGAGTACTTATACTTTACCGAGACAGGAAGTGTCCGTTTTTCTTTTGTTCTACTCCTGGCCAAGCAGCGATTTGCAATGACAATTGAATAACGACAGCTTTTAAAGCATTTGACTATCAGTTTAGGCTAGTGTATTCCCTTATTTTCTTCCTACTTATGAATAACTAAGTAAAAAGAACGTTCTGCTAATGATTATCTCGATTAGCAAGGTGCAGAAGGAAGAATAATCTTATGTATGAAGATTGTAGAAGAGCTAGAGAAAGTCATGTGAGTGTAACACATCAGATTTTTTGAGATGCAAAGGACTTTCTCTTAGAAGACACACTTGCCAAAAAAATGCAGCAAATTTTAAACAAAATATTTTAGAATTACATACGAGGGCCGTTCAGAAAGTAGCCTCCGATCGGTCACAGTGCGGGTAGTGGGGGGAGTAGCGACGCCATCTGTGCATTCACGCACTCAGCAGGTCAGTCGGCATCAAGCCGTGGTCGAGTGAAAGTCGTACCTGCGCTAGTTTAGTGTTTGTGGCTGTTTGAAATGTGTACTGCAATAGAAAACCCCGCCAAATGTGAAGTGCGTGCTGTTATAAGGTTTTTTACAGCCAAAGGATATTCTGCAGCAGCTATTCATCGTGAGCTTTGTGCCGTGAACGGACCAAGAGTTATGAGTGAAGGAGTGGTCCGTGAATGGGTACGTTTATTTAAAAGTGGACGAGAAAACGTTCATGATGAAGAGAGGAGTGGTAGACCATCATTGGTCACGGACGAACTCGTTCAGACAGTTGATGCAAAAGTTCGTGAAAACCGACGTTTCACAATGTCGGAGTTGTCTACTGATTTTCCACAGATTTCTAAGACTCTCTTGTACGAGATAGTGACAGCAAGATTGGGTTACCGTAAGTTCTGTGCACGATGGGTGCCCAAAATTCTTACCGACCACCACAAAACTCAAAGAATGGCCTCTGCATTAGACTTTCTGTCACGTTATGAGGCCGAAGGTGAACCATTGTTAAACAGAATCGTGACCGGGGACGAAACCTGGATTAAGTACGTGAACCCTGAGGCAAAAGAACAATCAAAGATGTGGGCACATTCAAATTCGCCTACCAAACCAATAAAAGCCCGGCAAGATTTTTCTGACCGAAAATTGATGGCAACGGTGTTTTGGGATGCAAAAGGGGTGTTGTTGGTTGAATTCATGGAACGTGGGACGACCATTAATCAAGACGTGTACTGTGAAACACTAAAACAATTACGACGGGCTATACAGAACAAACGCCGTGGTATGCTGACTTCCGGTATCGTTTTTTTGCACGATAACGCCCGTCCTCACTCTGCTCGCAGAACAACAGCCCTTCTTGATTCCTTCAAGTGGGACGTTGTCAACCATCCACCTTACAGCCCAGATCTGGCGCCAAGCGATTATCACCTCTTCATGCATATGAAGAAATGGCTCGGGTCCCAGCGGTTTGAAAACGACGAAGAGCTCAAAGATGCGGTCACAGGCTGGCTCCACGCACAGGCGGGTGATTTTTATGCAGAAGGAATTTCAAAGCTTGTGAACAGATACGATAAGTGCCTCAATCGTTATGGAAACTATGTAGAAAAATAGTGCAAAGATGTAGTTGTAAGATGTATATATTAAAATATTTTTATTTAACTTGGTGAATTTTGTGCAATCAACCGGAGGCTACTTTCTGAACGGCCCTCGTACATTTGAATTAAGAGAAAATGTGGTGCACAATAATGCTTGCAATTACAGCAGATGGGTAAAAGCTATCACATTATGCAATTTCTAAAAGAAAAACCATGCCAAATATTAAATGTCCAGCAGGCATTCACATTAGAGTCTACGAAAAGGGATGGATAAATAGAGATGCGTTAAAATATTTGGTGCAGACAGTAAGGAAAAATTGGTCTAGTGCTCTGCTTTGCAGCCAGTTTTACCTGTATGGGACAGTTTTTGAGGTTATCTTGGCAATGATATTATTAACAGTGTACTAGCAAATGTTAGAATTGATGTTGCTGTTATTGCTGGTGGTCTGACGTCGGTGCTCCAACCATCGACATAAGTGTAATCAAACCATTTAAAGATAACACAAGGAAGTTTTATATGGGCTGATTGTGTCCCTTGGAAGTCCTGACTTGACACCAAAAGGGAAGATATGATGGCCTATAATAGAAATGGTGTACACTTGGATTGTAAAGGCATGGGACCTGATAAGAGTTACATGTGATTGTGAAAAGTATTTTGAAGGCCAGTACAGCGAATGCTTTGGATGATTTATGAGATTATGCTTTATGGGAAGAGGATGCAGAAGATGAAAAATCTGAGGTGGAAAATGGTAGTAGCAGTGATACAGTCTGAAAATGATCTAGATCAACAAAATATGTGATATATGAATGATAGGAAAGTTTTTTCTAACCTAAATTTTTTTTTCCCCTCACATAAACGACTCACCCTGGGTTTTCTTGCCCCAAAAATTGGACAAAAATGTGTCCATTACGTGTGTAAATATAGTAATTTTTTAAAATAATTCAAGCTTATTTTTTTACCTGCTTCATGCAGATCAAGATAAATATTTGCCTTATGCTATAACAAGAGGTTGAATATAAAATCAAATGTTTAAAAAGCAGGTCCTTATATACTAGCTTTGAAATACAAACCCTTTTCATGACATCACAAGAAACAACTTAATGACAGCACTTAAAAAAAATTATGAAGTATTAACAAAACATTTGTACGACTACATTAATATGACTTTCTCTACCTGTTCTGAAAATCTTACAAAATATTATTCTTCTATTTACTGTATGCTAATCAAGATAAGCATTGGCAGAAGTGGTCTTGTTACTTATTTCCTTATAAGTAGAAGGGAAATAAAGGAATACACTAGGCTAAACTGACAGTCAAATGTTTTAAAAACTGTTGGTATGCAATTAACTTTGAAATTTGGTTCACTTTGCCAGGAGTAAAACAAATAAAAAAATAGATGAAAGCTTCCTGTTTGAGAAAAATATAAGTATTTTAAAACTGAAATCAACAAGGAATATCTAATCATTAACTGTACAAAAAAAAAAAAAAAAAGAAGTCATAAATTGTGTAATTTAACAAGGTCTACATTTTTTTTTGTGCAAAATCAAAAGTTCTAGTCTCTAAATATTTGGAAGTAATAAGAAGAATGATTTTATTATCAAATTCTAAGCATTAGAGGGAGAGGGAGAGGGGGAGAGAGAGAGAGAGAGAGAGAGAGAGAGAGAGAGAGAGAGAGAGAGAGAGAGACACACACACGAGAGACACACACACACATTTGTTTGTGCAGTAAGTTTTTTCTATCTCTTAAGAGTTTACTAGTTATGAAAAAGTCATTCAGAATAAAGAGGACTTCAGGGGTTATCCCCAGAAAATTCAAGATACACATTTTATTTGTCATGTAAGTATCTTTAATATAGAGTATTTTCTATAAAGTGTAGTGCCAATGCTCTATACCATATATCATGCTAGAGAAATATTTACTAGGTTAAGAAGTGTGTCAAGTATTATTATGTTGCAAAAAATATTAAAATTGGAAGAAATGTCTCTCTGTACCTCCTGTGATTGCCCTTGTTTCTTCAAATCCTACCAATACTGACCTGTAGCATCATAAAAATCTGGAATATAAACATCTGTAGGCTTGTTGTCTTTCTTTTCCTGAGACAGCCATCTTATTCGAATCCGCGGACTGCTTTTGTAAATGTTCTGCATGGCCTGGCATATGTAGAAGCTACCTTCTGCATTGCGAACAGCTAAAAATTCATTCCTGTTCCAAACAAAAACAAATATGCCTCTTAAGGTTTCCATGATGAGCAATACAGTTAATATCAATATCTTCTATGCTTTTAGGGCTCGGGGGTCCTCAGGGGTGGACAGTGAAGCTGACAGTGGATGCAGCACTAATATTGATGAAACCCCACAGTTTAAAAGCTCAGAAGGTACTACCTAAAATTAACATATACATCTTTTCTGACTATTTTTGTTATTTCAAAATTGTGTTGGGCGTATGAGTAATTTCTGATCAAAATAAAGTGGTTTTTATTGGGCATTAAATCTATATTTTTAATGTTATATGGCATATTTATGATGTGTGCATTTTTTCATAAAAATCATTTTATAATTACTAGGATAAGCTGTACTTAGATTGAAATATTATTCAGAATATTTTTAAAAAACTTGTATTTTCTTAGAAATCTTTGTGCAAATTTCTTTAAATGGATTTTCAGAATATTTTAAAAATACTTTTATTTTATTTCTATTGGAATGAAGATAATAAAAGAATGTATAGTTTCAAGTAATAGAATTTACCCTCTATGGGAAAATATGTACAAAAGCAGATAGGCAGGTGGAGGAATGTTTTGCTAAATGCTACTATCCTTGTTCACCTCATCTTTTTCTCTTCCAGGTCTTTGAATGATAAGTCTCAGTGTACATTCAAAATGCATAAAGTGAAGGTTTCAGTAAAAAAACTGAGTAAATTTGGTGGCAAAATATTTACTTCTGATGGCGTTATCTTATTCTACAAATGAACTGTTTAGAAACATGCAGCTGCAGGTGGTTAATGTTTACTATTTGAAAGCATTCCAGAGATGATTGGATCAGCATGATTTTTTCTTCTGCTAAAATAATTTATTTTTATTGAGTGGGGTTAAAACATTTTTTTCTCTCTCTCACATCTTTTTTTATTTTATTTATTTATTTTTTTTGGTTTAACGTCCTTTAACCTGGTTGGTCATATCAGACGATGAATGAAATTGGTGAAATGATGCTCAAATGATTTCGGGGTCCATGGAGCTTAAAGTTACTTGACATTCGTCTTCTCAGGATAAGGGAAAACCCTGAAGAAAACCTTGTCCGGGTAACTCAACCTAAGCGAGATTCAAACTCATGACCTTTTGAATGTGAGGCAGACACGCTACCACCATGCTACCCAGGTGGGCTCTTTCACACATTTTGTTTTTGCTTTAGGAAACTACATGCAACCACTATGGATAATTATCAATTAAAAATACTGGGCCCCAACTTATGAGATTGGCATGTAAAGTACACAGATTCCAAAGATTTTAATAGCATAGATTACTGTTCTGAGATGTTACATATTAATATTACAGCAATAAAATGCCCTTATGATACACATGTATGGTAAAGATAAAAGACACATTTTTATGGATTTTTTTTTGTCACAAATGCATGCATATTTCCCAATTTTTAGGTCATAGAAATCTGCCTTCTAATTATACCAAATTATTTTGTGATCAATTTCATCTGTTATCTCTCACATTGCTATATGCAGTGAGTTGGTCTACATCATGAACAACAGTATTTGCACATTGGCAAAAACTCTCTAATATCATAATCATTTACTTACTGATCAGTTAGTTATAGTCTGTTTCAGAATCTATTTGTGAGAGCTTGCTTGATTTAACAATTTTTAGCTATAAACTGACTTCACTGTGTGTACATTTTCAGGAAAAGCATGTACGGCCCTGACGTCTATGCAATTGTTGTATTAACATGGCTACTTCACATTTTAAAATGTTGTTTTGTTGCTTTTAAGCAGAACTTTTAATAATGTTCCAATTATTTCCACCCAATAATTTAATTGAAATTCCACTTTAAATCAAGTGAATTTGTTGTATTATTATGAATGATGGCATTGTTATTTGCACTAATATTTAGTAAGTGTTTTAATTTTTCAAAAACAATAATGTAACCAAATATTTTATGCTTGTTACACCAGAGTAAACAATCTCCATTTTGAAATTGAAAACTAATATATGAGGGAATCTAATGTCAACTGGGTCTGTTTAATTAAAAGCAGAGTTTGAACATCACAGGTATGTCAGCCGCACCATGGCCAATCGGTTAGACCACTTGCCTTCACCTAGATGGCCTGGGTTCAATCCCAATCGACCACATGATGGCATTGTGAGATTTGTGGTGGACAAAGCGGTGCAGGGGCGGGTTTTCTCCTAGTTCTCTGATTTCCCCCGCCATTGCATTCCACCGGTGCTCCATCTTCATTCTATTTATCACCAGTGTCATCGCCTGCAGTGCCAAAAGTAGTAAAAGCGTGCATTAAACACTATAAATAAAATCACAGGTGTATAGTCTGCGGTGCCACAAGTAGTAAAAGCAGACGTTAAACACTACAAAAAAAATCACAGGTGTTGGGAATCATATGAACTACTTTCCTGCTGACACTTTGTACAGTTATGCCCTCTAAAGGAAAATATGTAGAGGAGGTACAGAAAAACAGTGCCTAGTACTTCTGAGCACTGCTAATCATGCAAATGGCATGACGTAATCCGAGTATTCCAATAGTGCATTTTATGAAATTATTTTAGCAATAATGAAATGTTAAAAGGTTTTTGAGTCATTATCATCAGATTTATCTGATATTTCAGAGTTTACAGATAGTGACCAACTTTCGTACAACGGATAGTGATGAAGACTCCAATGAAGATGAAAATGAACAGACAGTACCAAAAGCACAGCCAGTGGAGCTGTGGAGCTTAACTTCCCAAATAAATGACTTCAACAAGGACAATGCAGGTGTTTCTGTGGATATAAGGGATAACTCCAGTGTGTTAATTATTTCGTTCTCCCCCTCCCCCCAGTCTTGTGGGTTCTTGTTTTGCACAACCCTAATTTTGAAGCAAAGTGAAAAATGTATGTGCAAATATAAATAAATATTTTTGTTCTGTAGGTACTAAATAATGAACTGATATTGCATAAGACAAAACAGAAGAACTGAATTAGTGGCCTCTTATGGACAATCCTGCGCTGTGTACGTTGTATAATACTTCCTTACATATAGTTTGTAGTGGCAATTATGACAATCTGGTTTATGTAAGAAGTGTTCATCATTATGGCGAGTTTCTGGATCATTTACGAGTTTGCGTGGAATTACATAGGTGGATCTAAAATGCTGAAATCATCTGAAAATAACTTAGCAAGGAGAAGTTGGTCTAGGTAATGATGTCAGCAGTGATAGGTTAAAAGAATATGGAATAACTTTGTGCAATTCATATATGAAGTTCTTTTTAAATTAATATGGTTTCTTATATAGTTTAAATGTGATGTCTATTTACCAGATAGAACCTTCCCTGATACAACAGATGTTGCGGAAGTTCAATTGTACTTGACAGGTTCTATGCCCATGTTTGATGTAGCCATAAAAGAGGTTTAGTTGCCCGTTTCTCAGCAAAATGATGAGTATGTTTCCATTCTCCCTTCCATTCACTACATGAATTTTTGTACAAATACAAATATTGTTAAAGTTTCTTTACAATGATGTGTTATATTAAGTATATTGTCTAAAAGCAAATGTTATCCATCATCACTGCTGCATTGTGCTGCATTTCCATTTTTCCCTTCTCCCACCCATTACAAGAATTCCCAAGCAAATTTGAATTAGGTAAAACTGTTTACAACAATGTGTTACCTAAATAGAAAATCTTATTTAACATCGTTGTTGAAGCTCTGATGCCATTGCTGTCACCTCCTACATACCAATACATTTCCGTTCTGCCACCTTTCTCTCCTGCTCATTACATGAATTTCTGTGCTATTTTGCAAAAAGACCAGTGTCCCTTAGTTTATTCAACACATGTTCAAAATGTGTGTTTCAAAATTAAGTTATCATGTGAACATTTTATTTACAGTATACTCTTGATTATTTGGGGTAATTTGGGGGAGAAAAAGCATGAATATAATGATTTTAAGGTACAACATACATATGTAAATAGGAAATTACATATAAAGCTTTTTTCAACAGGTATTCTTTGTTCAAGAGCTCATTCTACTTCCGTTTATAGGTATTGATTTTCTTTAGGAAAATGCAATAAAGAACCCGTTGCATGAAAATAGAGTACAGTTTTCATTGTTATTGGCCTGCCTGTTCATGTAAATTAAGAAACAAATTCAGTTTTTCTGATGTTAATTAACATGTAAGTGTCAACGAAGCAAGTTGAAAGAAATTTGTAAAAGAGATAGTGGGAAAATGAAAATAAACGTGTGTTGACATTAAAACAAAATAATTTGGTGGGGATGTATAGATAAACTGCACATGAATAATCAGGAGTATACTATAGATATGCTAAAATCCAAAATTAAATTCTCTAAAAAGGGGGTTGTCTTTAATTTGAGGCTATATTGCATTCGGATAAATATGGTATGCAAAACATGATTTTTTTTGTATTCATTGTTTCAGATTTAATGTTTTTTACCTTTGCCTTAAAACATTAAAAAGAAGTTTGACTGTAAAAATAATTCCCATTCATCACCCACCCCAAAAATCTTTAAATGTTAGCTGCACATAAGGCTAATTCTACTTGGTATAAAGAGCTGTACTCACTTATAGAACACTATTAATTTATCATCAGGATTCTTCATTAGGTTCTTCAATTTAGCTATATAAGTCAGCTCTGGTAGAGGGCTCTGATAAGGCTGGGTCCTCGTGCGTACTCGTTTGGATTTGCGATCATCCTGATCTGATGCCCCAGACTTTGGAGTTTCTGCTGGAGTCTGAGGAGAGAACACAAACATTAATACGTACACATTTATTGCTCAAATTATTCACATTAAGTAAATTATATAGGGCTTTTATTTAAAAACTTCCCAGTATAAATAACAATTTATTTAAATTTAATTTGAACAAGAATCATGTCAACTTAGATTGAGAGAGAACCTTAAAATTGGTCTTAATTATATTTAAGATTTTAACCCCTTAGCACCCCACTTTGAAATTTTAAATGCACTCCTATATTTTTATTCACTCTATTTCATATGTACAATGCACATAATGCCAGCGAAGGCATTAAGTTCCACAAAAAATCTGATAAGAGATTACACAGAAATATATTCTGAGACCTTCTTGCGTGTGCATGTGGGTGCGTGTGTGTGTATGTATATACATATAAACAAAACAAAAGAAAACAAAAGGTCAGTTAGATAGCAACTTGGTATTTAAATTTCATATTTTCCAAGGACATGACATGATTTTTAATAAAATTCCCCCACCTCAAACTATCCTCACGTTGATCTTTCTTTTGAAAATTTTTATTTTCTCAAAAAGTTTTAATGATTTTAATTTAAATACCACCTGTTTAAGATATTTTTATAACAAATGAAGTATATATCTTGAATTTTCTGGGAATGCCTTCTCAAGATTTGTCTATTCTGGACATTATTACACAATAATGTAGATTTCATTAAAATTTATGAACAATTTCCAAGATATTCCTTGTTATTGGTTTCAATTTTAAAACACTTACAGTTTTCTCTAACGGAGACGTTATTTGTTCAACATTTCTTTTGTTTTAATCCTAGCCATGCAAAGAGAGTCAAATTTCAATTGTATCACATAGCAACCAGCTTTTAAAACTTTTGACTATTGTTTTAGCCTAATGTATTCCTTTATTTCCATTCTACTTTCAATGAAGCAAGTAATAAAGACTATTTCTACCAATGTTTATCTCCATTAGCACAATGTAAGTTTTATAAGAATAGCTTGTTTGCAAAATAGATAGAAAATGTCATGAGTGAAACACATCAGATTTTTATACTTTAATATGAAAAAGTATTTAATTGTTTATTCACCTCATTTATTTATTTTACATCATTTGTTTTAAATTGTTGCCTAGCAACGTTAGATTGGTTTGTAAGGAGTTTGTTAAGTAAATAACTGTGTACTGAATGGAATACACAATTTTTACAATCATTTGATACACAAGAAATGTTCAAAATGGTCTTCCACAATAACAATAATCCAGGTGTCAATAATTGATCAAATTACCTTCACAATAGAGTTTAAGTAGTTTAAAGTTGAAACCTATAACAAGATATATCTCAGAAACAGAAACAGAAAAAAAAAAAAAAAAAAAAAAAAAGAAGAAGTAGCAAATTGTGTGTTTTAATGAGATCTACGTTTTTTTGTGCAGTAAGTTTTTGTCTGTCTCATACAGTTTACAGTTAACGCAAAATTCATCCAGAATGAAGAGGTCTTCAGAGGCTATCCCAGATAATTCAAGATATACAATTTATTTGACATGTAAATAAGTTTAATATACCAAATGTTTTGATCAAAATTGTTAAGAGCCATTTTTGAGAAAATAAAATTTTATAAAAATGTTCCATGTAAAGGGTAGTTAGGGGTGGGGGGATTTTTCTGAAAATATCTATGTCACATCCTCGCCAAGTTAGGTATTTAACCAACTTTCCTTTTTTGAGTTATGCTGTACAAAGACAGACACACACACACCTTTATCTAATTTTTTTTTCTTTTTTCTTTCTGATTCAGGGGTCCTCAAAACATGTATTTCCAGTGAAATCTTGGTATCAAAGTTTGGAGTGGAATACAAATTGGTGGTGCCATTTGAAATTTCAAAGTGGAGGTAAGGAAATGAAACCTAAAATGAATTAAGACCAGTTTTAAGCTCTTCTCTCAATATTTAATTTGGACATGCTTTTTGTTTAAATTAAATAAATTCAACTAGATCATTATTTAGATTAAGAAGTTTCGAAATTAAAGGCTTGTGACCAAATTTATTGTATGTTGTATGAAGAATAATGGATAAGTGCTTAAACTATTCTTACATTACAATTTCCATTCATAATTAAAACACTCTAAATCTGCAAACTTTTTTGATTACTATCAAGAAACTCACTTCTAGGCTGTAATTAAGAAGGTTGTATCATACAATTTAGAAAAGCCCCCAATTTGTTCTCATTCACTTTTGAAAAAACATAAAACTTTTAATTTTTGCTGCCAAAATCCCATTGAAACTCATTTTCCACCACAAGAACCAATCTTGTATAAGCTTGTGTTGACATAGTACTGCCATTAGTTCTGTCAGTACTTTCAATGCATGTACTACTAATAAAACTATTCAAATCCATTAATATACAAATATTTGGAAAGAACACAAAAAATGCTACAAAATGAACATTCAGTTGAAATGATCGCCATGTGCAGCAACACAGTGGTGGAGACATTGAGACCAGTTATCAATAGCTGCACAAATTATGTCCAGTGGAATTTTCTTTACAGCTGACATGAGTTATTTTTTTAGCATCTCAATATTGTGATGCCTCTTTTGACATGCTATTGCTTCGAGCTTTTGCCACAGAGAATAATCCATTGGATTGAGGTCCAGACGTCTGCAAGGCCAATTAGCAACAGCAATGAACTGTGGGATATTGGTTGCCAACCACTGCTGCATTTCTGCTCCCCCCATATGTCGTTAACAAAGCCTGGGACTGAACCCGGCATAGCTCCTTTAATTCTTCAGTTAGCAAATGCCTTGGGTATCTTTTGTCTTTCATATGCACTAGCCTTCAAAATATGTGTCATTGTTTGTGAAGAGATGTTCATTTCTTGAAACAACAATTTTTGTTTAGGCAAAGGATTGCGTCTTACATTGTCCTTGCACAAACAGCGTTCACAATTTCTTTTGTGTGAACTTACCTAAGATGGCCAGATCTAACATGATAAACAGTTGCACATGTTTCTTTAAACTGTGCTATTGTCCGAAACACAAAACATTTAATGATGCCAAGAGGTTTCAGTGTTGAAAAAATGTTCTTAGCTTGCTTTCCACAATGAAATAATGCCAATACAGTTATAAGATTATCATACAATCCCCACTTCATTTTTCTCTCTTGCCTGTTACTGGCACACTGCAAGTCGGTTACTTGCGGAGTAGTAAAGGTGGCCTTGTGTGCCATGTTTTTTAATCTATAATTTCCATATTACAGCCCATTTAAATTTTACTGACTGAACTTATGGCAATACTGTGTATAATGCAAAAGATCTGAGTACTGTTCAAAGAATAATATAATAAACAAAATAAAATCCAAGTTGAAATTAAATAGGGAATAATTAAAATAAAGCTCATGTCAATCTGTAGCTACATCCTATGAGGAAGAAGTGTAATATGTGAGACTACATCACAAGGTGTCCTCTATGTAAATTCATTTTATTTCTTTTCACATACCTAAATGCAATTTCTAGCAATATTTTTAGTGGGTTGCTTAAAACATTGGGCCTTTTCTGACAAAATTAAAACTTTGCTTAATATTGCGGATTTGTTATTAAAAAAAAACTTATACTTTCCATCTTTTCTAATTCTGGCTTAGATGCTTATTTTCCTTGGTATTTGCAATGTTTTTTTACATGTGCATACAATGCTCAGCTCAGAAACACCTGTATAATGATAGTTGATACATTTGGTAAATTTCTGTTAAAGAATGACATATTATTGTTGTGGCTTCATGGTTGGTAAGCTTGCTTATTCAAACGAGCATATAAACATTTCAACAACGTACACAGTACACTTCTTTGTTGACAGCCTTCTGAATTGGTCAATGTGTCGACTGCAATTAAAAATGGAGAAAACCAAGTTTCATACTGTTATTAAACATTTCCATTGGATGGATTGGACTGCTGCATAAATCAAAATAGAATTGGATGAAGTTCATGCAGACTCTGCACCATCGTTGAAAAATTAAATTATACAGTTTTATTTATGGATGCTTTTCAATTGTTGTGGTTCTTAGCATCCCTTTCTGTGTTGGACATGAAAGATCACTTAATTTTGCTCAGAGGCCTCTTTATCATAATTGAGCATTTTTAACATACTGTATATCTACGACATGGGATATATGACATTACTTCCCTTCCAAAGGATTCCATACTAAGGTTTTTTACGCCCCAAAAAATGCATCGCCCTTGGAAACCAGCAGCTAGCAGGCTACTCCTAGACCATAGAGGATGACCCATCATTGAAGACCATTTACTTTTGGATTAATGAATTTAAGTGTATCATCGGGCAAGTACCGAAGACACTTGTTCTGGCCATCCAACTGAGGTTACCATATAAGAAACCACATCCATGATATGGTTCAAAATTCGTGAGATTGCTGAGACTGTAGGCATTTAATATCCTGCACAGATAATTGGCTATGAAGGAGCTAAGCAAAGGCGGGCAATGATTGCTCACAGTCGACCAAAAGTGAATCTGGAACATCTCAACACAATGTTTGGTGATGTTTTAATTGCTATCTCCAAATTTTTGAAACCTGGATCTATCACTACACACCAGAATCAAACTGACAGTCAAAACAACGGACAAAGGCACTGAAGAATGCAAAGACCATTTTGTCAGGTAATAAAGTGATGGCCACTGTTTTTTGTGATTCTCAAGCAATAATCCTCATTGATTACTTGAAAAAAGGCAGAAAAACTGGACCCTTGCTTCATTGGTAGATTGTTTGAAACTTGTGTTGTCTGTAAAAAAAAGCCAAGGTTGGCGTATATAAAAGAGCTCCTTCACCAGGATAATGTACTGTCCCACATATCAGCAATAACAATGGCAAAAGAATGAGTTTGATAGAACTTATTCTTCTGACTAGTTATGCATCATTTGTTTATATCAGGTTTGGTTCTAAGAGTGGAGCAACAATAACTTACTTGCAGAAGTCCTATGAGTATGAGTCTTAAATAAAGCTCTAAAACAATGCAGATTTCGAAGAAGCATCCAATTTTTAATGCTTGTATCTGAGGAAGAAATATTCAGGAATTGTGCACTAAACCTTACATACCTCTTAATAGATTGAACATAATCAAAGTATATTGTTCTCAATATTAACCAAGAAAAATACTTTTTAGGCCTAATAAATAAAATAAGAGTAAATGTTTTCAACTGCAGCCTTTCCTAATTTTGGCTGCTGATGGGTGTTTCAAAAAGAGAAAGTTGTAAGAAACATTTTAAAAAATTGAACATATTAACTTTTCCTTGCATTTACATAAAGAAAACCTTACATTCCTACTCATAAAACAAAACTATTTGAAAAAGCATTTAAATTTAATAGCTTAAAACTCTATAATAATTTACCATCTAGTCTGAGGAATATAGGGTTTGTTAAAAAATTCAAAGCTGACTTAAATAAATTCTTGCTTTCTAACCAATTTTACTCAGTTGAGGAATTTAATCAATATTGTGTACCTACAAATAAGCCGCTGATAGCAACAGAATATTTAAAATCCAAATAAATGCTGAGCTCCATTTTTGAAAATATTCAATGGCAAAATGATGTTTTTAATCAGTTAATCAATTTTTTGAAATTATTTAATTAAGTAGTTCATTACGAATATGTGTTATGTTTACTATTTTACTTTTGCTGTATAAAAAAATCTTGTTTTTGCATAAATGACATAATAAATCTAGGTCTACAAGGTATTCTTATAATATAGGCAAACATTTTCCATTAATGTTGTTAATGTGGCTACATTTATTGTATGCATATGTGTGTGAATATATATTTATTCTGTTTTAAAATTGATGTGTCCAATAACATGTATATTTTTTATTTATTTATTTATTTATTTATGCTAAGCATTATACAGGTGAATATGATCGGTGTTCAGCCCTGGCTCTTTACCGGTCATACTCATATTTTACAATAGTTTATTAATTCTAGTTTATTACACCATTTTGTCTATTTACTGTCCATATCCATTTATTTTTCACTTTGCATAAGAATTGTCCAATCTTCTTACTATCTTTTTGAAACATTTCAACTACTACTACATTTCTATCTATTTTAAACCATTTCTTATTAATATACTTTTTTCTCCAAATTTCAACATGTATATGTTTCAAAGGATGAATAAAACATTATTATAGGGTTGTTAGATTATAAGGTAACTCCTTTCGCGGCCTCTCTCCACTGCATGAGAGACCTGGAGTCACTGGGAAAATGGTGCCAGCAAAGGTGCACTAAAATAAATATCCTACAATAAATTAGGAAGTGTTGACCTTATGCTCACATATGGGCAGTAAAAATTGCCAAAATATTCTCCCTCACTTGTCTAAGCTTAGCAACAGGAATCCTTGTGATTTCTTGCATGATGTTGTCACTAAGTTTCTGTAGATTACACAGGGATTTTTGCTGCTGAGCTTAGGAGATTGAGTGAGAACATTTTTACTGCCTTTGGGAGCAGAATATCAATATTTTCAGTATTTAAGGTAAGGACTCCAGTGCGCCTTTGCCAGCACCACTTTCCCAGCGACTCTTGGACCTATCGCACAGTGGAAACAGGCTGCGAAAGGGGTAACCTTGTAATTTAATGACCCTATATATGAAACAAGTTAATTAATTTCATGCTGGTTTCTTTTATTACATAACAGAAGGACTACCTTAAGATTTAATTACCTTTATTTCCCGCTTTCTCTTGCTGTTTCTTGGAGGAGTTGCCACTTTGAACTCTGGTTTTGGTGGAGGATCCACCTTGGCCTTGGTTTCTGGAGTAGTGACTGGAGTCTTAGCAGGGGACTCCTGGGTAGGAGATGCCTGCTGCTGCTGTGGTGGTGGGGGTGGGGGTGGTGTTGGTGGTTGTTGTTGTTGTTGTTGCTGCTGTTGCAGTGCTGGTTGTTGTGGTTGCTGCTGCTGTGGTGGTGGGGGTGGTTGTTGATGCGACTGTTGTGTTGGCTGTTGTTGTGGCAGCTGCTGAGGTTGTTGTGGAGGTTGACTCTTCTGCTGCTGTGGCTGGGTCTGTGGTGCTTGATGTTGCTGTTGTGGTTGTATTGGCGGTGGAGCTGCTGGTGCTGAAGGTGGTGATGGTGGTGGTGGCGGCGGAGGTGGTTGTTGCTGTTGCTGCTGTGGTAGTGGTGGCAGCGGAGGTGGTGCAGGCTGTGGAGTCTGAACAGGCTGCACAGGGGAGCTTGTAGAGGAGGTGCCAGAAGTAGTAACAGGGACTGTTGGTGGTGGAGGTTCAGCCACCTGTGCAGCTGTAGATCCTGTTAAAGATGTTACCATAGTCCCTGAGCCATCAGGTTTCCCCGCATCTGGTTTGCTGGGTGCTACTGAGGAGGCCGAATGGTTTGTTGCTGTAGGTCCTGTTGTTGCCAAAACTGCTGGTGGTGGTTGCAGCTGTTGTGGCTTTACTGGACTTGGATGTGATACTGTTAGCAAACAGAAAATAATTTTTATATAGATAGATCTCTTTATTTGCTATAAATATTGTATAGCAACATTGAAACAATACATTAAAACTACAATATGTTACATAAAACGTTAAAACAGCCTGTTGCAAAATTCGTTAAGGGTATAAAAAGGATTAAATAACAAAGTTGATTTTAGTGTTCTCTTAAAAAGTGAAAATCTTTTACATTATTTGGTAAAATGTTAAACAAGTTTATGGACTGAATATCAAACTATTCTTGAGCTTAGGAAATTTGTTTTTATGCATATAAATGTTAATATTTCTCTTCATATAGAGTACACAGTCCAGAATAAACATTGATGTCAAGGTTGAAACATTCAATTTTATAAATAATGGTTTATAGTGAGTTCCTTGTGGAGCTCCACACATAATTCTTAATACCTTTTTCTGCAGAATTAATAATTTTCTTGCAGAAGAATGGTTGCCCCACAATAGAGTGCCATGTGTACAATGACTAGTACCTGACCACAGTAAACATGTAATAAAGATTCCAGCGGAAGATATTGCTGTAGAATTCTTATATCAAATAAGCCTTTATTCATTTTATATGAAATATACGCAATATATTATATTATCATAATATTCTTAACTTTTGGTGCAAGAGTTTTACCTCAGCATATTTTTTGGGACACAAAACAGAAGACAATGTGCCTTGATAAGAGGTTTGCCTATGGTGCGGCAGTAGCCTCAAAACAAACATCCTAAAATGTTTGAAGTAGTTCTTGAAAAGCCACTGTATTTCTTTATTGTATGTTTCCTGCAATGCTTTTTTTTCTTCTTAAGCAGTGAAATGAAAATCAGTTTCTGAGACTGTTATACTGGAAACAATTTAAATCAAGTTTTATTTACAGATGCCCTTCTCTTATGGTTTTCAGCATACCAATTTATAATAGCATGAAAATTTAATTTTGCTCAGAGACCTCTTTATCAGGCTTGAGTTTATTTTATATGCTATGACAGGAACACAGACTTTATTTCTCTTCCAAAGGAAGCCATGCTAAGAGTTTTTACAAAAAAATGCTGAATTTTGAACTGCAACCTCGTATGATTCCACTGGGATTATTCCCCTTTGCTAGCAAATGTTTCGTCAATGACTATAGCAAATATCATCAGCAGTGTGCTCAACATGACTTCTTGGTGACTCATGAGTGACTAACTGATGTGACCTAGTAGTTAAGTAGTTCATTACAAACATGTGTTATGTTTACTATTTTACTTTTGCTGTATAAAAACTCCTGTTTTGCATAAATGAGACATGATAAATCTAGATCTGCAATGAATTTTTGTGACATATGCAAATATTTTCCATTGGCGTTATTAATGTATATATATATATATTTTCTGTTACACTTGATGTAAAAACATGTATATGTGTCAAAGAATACATAAATAAAAACATGATATTTAAAGGGGAGGAATCACAATGATGTATGACAATCCAGAAAACACTTTTTATTTGACACCATCATGAACGCCTACTCTTCATAATTTACATACATTTTTAATCATAATATAAAGCTCACATCACATAACCAGAATGAAGATTACAAAAAGATGTTAGATACTTGTTAATGATAATATCAATTACCAGAACCATATCGCCGCAGGTATGTGCTGGAGTTTCACTTCCCAGGAGTTCTTTTACATCAGTAAATTTACTAACATGGAACTATTACTTTTAAGAACATTTGAAACCAATTAGCCCAAGTTTGAACCTCAAACCTTGGAATCAGAGGGCCAGTGTATGCTGAGTCTCCCACACTGATGCAAATCTACAATATGCATATTAAGTTCTATTTATGGAATTATCAGAAACATTCCCCTGATTTATTCCTAAGATCTAGTAGTTAAATTAGCACCGCTTAACTTCCTTATTGGGGTACAAAAATGTGATGTGTTACATTCACATGACTTTCTCTACAAACTACTGTTACAAAAGAGTATTCTTTTATCTACATCATCGTAATCCAGATAAACATTAGCAGAAATGGTTCCATTAGTTCCTTGTAAGTATAAGGGAAATAAGGTAATACATTAGGCTAAAGCAATTGTCTAATCTTTTAAAAAGCTATGTTTAAACACAATGTACATAGTGTATAGAGAAGGTATTGTATTGCACCCAAAAATTTGATATCAAGATTTCACCAGATATACATGTTTTGGAACCCCCTGAAAAAAAAAAACATTTTTTAGAAACATTTCTATATGTGAGTCTGTCTGTGGGCAGCACAGCTCAAAAATGAAAAGTCTATTAAATACCAAACTTGATATTTAAGTTCAGTATCTTCCAAGGATGTGACATGAAGATTTTCAAGAAAATCCCCCATCTCCAACTACCCTTTACATGAAAAAAAATCTCAAAATGTTTGATTTTGTCAAAAATGGCCTTAACAATTTTGATTAAAATTTCTCATATTTAAGATATTTACATGACAAATAAAATGTATATTTTGAATTTTCTGGGAATAGCCTATGGAGACCTGTTTATTCTGGATGAATTTTTCTGAATTTTGTATAACTGGTAAACCATAAAAGATACACAAAAACTTACTACACAAAAAATGTAGATCATGTTAAAACACACAATTAATGTCATACAATTTTTTTTTTCTTGTGGAATTGACCATTTTTGAGATAATCCTTATTATTGGTTTCACAAAATTTTTCTCATATGGGAACTTGTCAACTCCTGGCCATGCAAAGAAACAGATTTCAAAAACATACCATCCACATTTTAAATATTTGACTGTCGATTTAGCATAGTGCATTCCCATATTTTCCTTCTATATAATAAACTACGTAATAACACCAATTCTGCTAATGTTTATTCCAATTAGCATGAAGTAGATAGAAGAATAGCCTGATTAACAATAATTTGTACAGAAATGTAGAGAAAGTCTGTGATTGGAACACATCAGATTTTTTTTATTTGGTTTCAAATTCCTCTTTCTGCATTTGCTGTCTCATAAATTTCTTCATTGGTAATGTTATCAGTGTAACTAATGTTCAATATTTTCCTGTAGCACCATGATTCAAATCTCTTTTTTCTGATTTTAGGTTTTGCCAAGTTTTGCATTCATATAACATTATGCTCCATACAAATTCTTTCTAATTTCTAAACTAATATATTGGGCATATATAATTTACATGGAAAAAATTTTGATTTTCTCAAAAATGGCTTAACGATTTTGATTAAAATACTGTATATTAAAGATATTTACATGACAAATAAAATATATATCTTAAATTTTCTGGGAATAGCCTCTACAGACCATTTTATTCTGGATTAACTTTGCTTAATTTGGCATAACTGGTAAACCGTAAGAGATAGATGAAACTTGCAAGATAAATAATGTAGATCTCATTAAAACACACAGTTTATGTTCATATATGTCTTTTTCGTATTTTTGAGATATTTTAAATTATTCATTTCAGATTTGAAATACTTACACTTTTCTCAAATTTTTTCTCCTAGGCATGCATAGATAAATGGATTTCAACCACATAGCAACTAGTTTTTAAAATATTTGACTATCACTTTAGCCTAGTGTATTCCCTTATTTTCCTTCTACTTACAAGGAAGCAATAATTGAGACAATTTCTGCTAATGTTAATCTCTATTATCAGATAGTATATAGAAGGATAAGTTGTTTAACAATAATGTGATACAGTGATGTAGAAAAAGTCATATGAATGGAACATCAGATTTTTTACAAAATTACAGCACCTTACTCTATTTTTCTACATTATCGCCATTGCTGTTTACACATTTATTGTTTCACGAATCATTTTTTCTATGTTAATGTTATACTACGTTTTGAGGTGTTCATTGGTTGGAAACTTTTTTGCACCCAAAAAGTCATTTAAAATGTCTAAAGTAAAATGACAGATTCCTGAATTATTTCATCAAAATCTGGTTTCAACTCTTCCTTAAGAGTGATTAACTCCAGCTCTGGACTTCATTATTCACAATGATTCTTCCTGGACTAAACATTATATGCCATTTCCTCCAAGAAGACATGTTCATTGTGATCATTGCATTTGTTTATAAAATTTGGTTGGCTGAATGTTTTGTGCATTCAAAAAACAGCAATTGTGATTACATTGAAAAATAGAGTAAAGTATTATAACTTTGTAAACAACGTTTTGTGTTGATGCCTTTCATTATTAATATTATTTAGTCATACTATTTTTTTTTATTACCTTCTGGATGACCTTTGTAATTAAGGTTATATTATTTCCCTTTTTACCTACAAGGTAATTTTTTTTTTTTTACTTATTAACATTTAAGTGACAATTCAGCTCAACTATTAAGGCATGGCCATGATTAGGCAATTTCAACTTATGGCGGTCATCTGACTGAAATAATATTGTCCAAACATCTTATTGCAGCTGATGCTCATTTCTTTGAAATCTTTTCACATCTGATGTTCGTATACTTTATCTCCTGTCTTGGTTATTGGTAACAAGGTGACAGCCAACCTTCACTTTTGATAACTCACTTCCACAATTGTACTTTCAATTAATTCAGTTACAATGTTTATTTAAAATTTTATCCAGTCCATAATGTATTTAGTTCAAAAAAGGAGTGAAAATAATCATTATTTGTATTTTTTATGTATGAGATGAGTGCAACAACCTCAAATAAAATAACATTTGTTTCCATTTCAAGTATTATTTATTAAAAGCTGAAATAAAGCAATTGTTTCCTATTTCTACTATCGATATTCATACACTGGATATAGGCATGGTCGGCCATATCATAATTCAGGGGGCAGAGAACTAACTTTAAGAGATAGTTTAAATGGAATAGAAACCCATACATCACTTATATCTTTTGCGTGCTGGAGTGGTTTCGGAGAGCTCCACATCAGAAAAGGCAAACTGGCTCCTAGTGTGTTGCTGTTATTTGAGTAGTGGTTGTTTATGTGGAACATCTAATGGTGGAGTAACATATTTAGCTGGTTCCATAGAGACAATCGAATATTCATTAAGATGTATGTATTTGTGTTTTATAAGCATAATCTTTTCCCAAGCATCTAACTCTGCTGTGCATTTTGTAAGTTTTAGCAGTATAATGATGAGTTTGGTGGTCCAGAAGCGCTATGAAACTGCAAATTTATCTGTCTGTATTTTGTGGTCTCAAGAGCTCTTTTAATTATGTTTTTCATTTTTACTTTCTCTAGCACATATGTATAATGTATACAGTAGCTAGAGAAGGTGTTGTATTCCACACAAAAAATTGATACTGAGATTTTAATGCAGGTACATGTTTTGAAGATCACTGAATCCAAAAAGAGCATTAAAAAAAAAAGGGCAGTTTGTTTGTGTGCCTGCGGACAGTATAACCAAATGCAAAAATTTGATTAAATACTAAACTTGGAATTTAAATTTAGTATCTTCCAATGATGTGAGACAGATTTTAAGAAAAATCCCCTCACCCCAAACCACCCTTTACATGGAACATTTTCCTAAAATTTTGATTTTCTCAAATATTAACAATTTTCATTAACTACCCTATATTAAAGATATTTACATGATAAATAAAATTTATATCTTGACTTTTTTGGGATAGCCTCTGAGCATATCTTCATTCTGGATGAATTTTGCACTAACTGCTAAACTGTAGAGATAGACAAAATCTTCCTACACAAAAAATGCAAATCTTATTAAAACACTTGTCATATACATTTTTGGTAGGGTTATCCATTTTCAAGATATTCCTTGTTATTGGTTTCAATTTTAAATTACTTGAACTTTCCTCAAGCGGGAAGTCACCTTTTGTTTCATCTCTCTCTTGTATTGCTCCGAAAGAGAACCTAACTTCATTTGTTCACATAGCAATCAGCTTTTAAAAGATTTGACTATCGCTTTAGCCTAGTATATTCTCCCATTTCCCTTTTACTTATAAGGGACTCACAAGGGAAGTACCCCAGTTCGAACAGCTAAATCCCACTGGAAACATACAAGGTACAAAGAAGAACAAGCGGTATATGTGTTGGAGAATAGGCAGAAATAGTCATGTGAATGGAATGCATCAGATTTTTCCTATATAGATTCTGTCACATTCTGAGTAATTGATTTTACAAACTGATCTTTTGTTCTGAGGTACTGGGTCCTTCAAATTGCTGCAGAGACTATATTTATTTTGTGGAGCTAAGCAAATATTGTGTTTCTTAAAGATGTGGAATTTGTAGCACTCAGTATTCTGGTGGAATGTAAATTTTTGGAATTTCTTTTGCTTTCCATTAAAATTGTAATGTTACGATCACCATTAATTGAATAACGGAAATAACTCCTGAAATTCTTGCAGTTTGGTATAAGTATACCTCAAAAAATGGAAAATAATGGGGAAAACAATCAATTACCTCTTTTTAGGCAATACTATAATTTTGGGACATTTCATATTAAAATGGCACACAAAATACACGTTTTGATGTGCCTTGAACTAAGAAATATTATTCTCAGCAGCAGTTTTAAAACAGAAGAATTAAAAAGGGCAAAACTTTGGATAAAAAATAAGAATTTGAAATAATTTAATTATGATTCCCCTTTAAATAAAAATATATGTGTAAATTCAAGTCTAATTCAGACATGTTTTATGGATGCAAGGCAAAGGCTTTAATGAAATACTTGCCTACACACAGCCCTTTAATTTGAAAATAATAATTATTCTTTATTTTCTCAAGCTTCATCATAATCATTTCTGTAATAATGTAGGTAAGAAAGAAATGAGAAGAAAACTTTTGAATGCTCTGACACCATCTTCATTCTTCCTGGATATTACTTAACTATGAAATCTTATGAGAATGACAACTTTACTACTGGAAAATTGTATGTGCCTTTAAGACTGCAATTTATTTCAAATAAAACTTTTTGTGGCTTTAAGCTTTACTGAAACTTTCTTTTCCATCGTTTTGATTAGATGCTTGTCTAATTTCTGTCATCATATAGCAGCTTTGATTTCAAAAACAATATTTGGTATTATAGGGTCATAACATCTCTCATGGCCTCTCTCCATTGTGCAAGAGATCCGAGAGTTGCCGGGAATGTGGTCCAGAAAAGATGCACTGGAGACCTTATCTCAAATAAATGCTGAAAATATAGACTATCTGCTCCCAATCAGGCAGTATAACAGGTTAAAAAAATGTTATCGCTCATTCGCCTAAGCTCAGCAGCAGAAATCCCTGTGTAATCTACAGAAACTTAGTGATAACATCATGCCAGAAATTACACGGATTCCTGCTGCTAAGCTTAGATGAGTGAGAATATTTTCACAAATTGTGCTGCCATATGTGGGCAGAAGGTGAGCATTTCCATAATTTATCATATGTATTTTAGTGCGCCTTTGCCGGCAACTCTCAGAACTCCCGCGCAGTGGAGAGAGGTTGTGACAAGGTTTAGCTTATAATTAACAACACTATACTTGTCTACTTTAAACAGAATAGATACTTCTTTTCATCTCATTAACACACCTATTTATGGCACCAATTATACTTTTCAGACTTTTAGAAGCACCTAGTCATAGAAATCTTCTAGCAGTAAATTGAACCTGGGACCACTTGTGTTGGAAAGCTGGTATGATGATGATAATGGTGTTTAAGGGCGCTCAACTGCCGAGGTCATAAGCGCCCTTATGATTAAAACTTGGCAATAGGCAGTAAGAAAATACCAAACAAAAAAGTAAACACAAGTAAAAGAGCTAACACAGTTGAAACGGAAGTAACAGAACTGTCCAGCCCTCTAACCAGAGCTGGATATAAAACTCCATCTAAAATCAACACATTAAAACCAAAAGAGTTTAAAAAACCGCTATCACACTAAAACGTCAAGATAAAAGAAACTTTTGCTAAAAATTTAAAAACCCTGTCCACTGCTCTTGGGTCATCTGCCAGGACCTCAGCAAGAGAGGTCGGCATGCCCATAGATGACCGAATGTGTGCCAGGTGACCACACTCCAGCAACACATGACGAACTGTCTGTGCCTCCCCACAGAGCACACAAATAGGAGCAGGTTCACGTTTAAAAAGGTAACTGTGAGTAAAAATACAGTGGCCAATTCTTAGCCGAGCTAGTACTACCTCCTCCCGGCGGAATAAACGAGAGGAGGTTACCCAGTTGACAGGGAGGTCCTTCACCTCTCGCAGCTTATTACCACGGAGAGCCGACCACTCCGCATGGAAAGCTGGTATGACGATTAGTTTGTGATAATATGCTGTTGTTCATTTAAGCAGCACACTTTGAAGTCTTATAGAGTCATTCTTTTTTTTTCTCATAAGGAAGTTTGTTTTATCCATGCTAATATATACATAGCTATTTTTATTTTCTCTACACATACTATGCATTTTGTATAGAGAAGGTATTGCATTCCACTAAAAAATTTTATACCGAGATTTCACCGAAATATACATTTTAGGGTCCATGTAAGCATTTATAGAAAAAGGTTTATGTGTGTGAACATGATAAATCAAAAAAGAAAAATCTGTAAAATACCAAACTTGGTATTTAAGTTTAGTGTCCAAGGATGTGACAAGAAGATTTCCAAGAAAATCCCCACCCCTCAAACTACCCTTTACATGGAAAAAAATTCGAAAATGTTGGTTTTCTCTAAAATGGCTCTAATGATTTTGATTTAAATCTCTTTTAAGACATTTACATGACAAATAAAATGTATATCTTGAATTTTCTGGGAATAGTCTCTGAAGACCTGTTTATTCTGAACGAATTTCACTGAATTTTGCATAATTGGTAAAGCATAAGAGCTAGACATAAAATTACTAGAATAATACAAAATATGAAGATCTTGGTAAAACACACAATTTATGACTTGAACATTTTTTTTTTTTGTAGAGGTGACTGTTTTTGAGATATTCCTTGTTATTGGTTTCAGTTTTAAAATACTTGAACTTTTCTCATACAGGAACTTGTCAACTCCTGATTGCCAAAGAAATGGACATCCCATAACAACTTTATTTTAAAACACTTAATTGTCGGTTTAGCTACTATATTCCCTTATTTCCCTTCAACTTAAAAGGGATTAAGTAATAAGACATTTCTGCTAATATTTATCTTGATTAGCATTAAGTAGATACAAGAATAAGCTTATTAACAATAATTTGTTACACAGATGTAGAGAAAGTCATGTGAATGGAGCACATCAGCTTTTTCCTCTTTCTAAACAGATGAGTTGCAAATGTCTATAAAACCCATGCTACCATTAGGCTCTCATTTCAGATATATAATGCCACAACATGAAGTAGAGAGAAAATAAAAGAGACTGATGTGTTACATTTACATGACTTTCTCTTCTTATTCTGCAACAAACTATTCTTACAAAAGTTTATTCTTCTATCAGCTTATTGGTATTCAAGATGTACATTAGCATAAATGGTTTTAATGTATATTTTCTTGTAGGTTCAAGGGGAATAAAGGAACAATACATTAGGCTAAAGCAATCAAATCTTATAAGAGCTGGTCATTGTATAATTGCCTTGAAATTTTGTTTATTTGCATAACCAAGGTGGGAGGGGAAAAAACTTCCCATTTGAGAGAAATTTACACCAAAAATATGGAGTATCTCAGAAAAGGAATACAAACAAGAAAAATAAAAAAGGTACTGGACACAAATAGTGTTTTTAACAAGATCTACAGTTTTTTGCAGTAAGATTTCCTCTGTTTCTTGTGGTTTACCAGATATATAAAAAACATTCAGGATCATGACTGATTCAGAGGCTTTTCCCAGAAACTTCAATAGGTATATATATTTTATTTTTCATATAAATATCTTTAATATAGGGCATTTTAATCAAAATCGTTCAAGCAATTTTTAAGAAAATAAAAAATCTTGATAAAATATCCACAATTTTTCTTTTCTTTTTACAAAATGGAATCTGTATATGAAAAAATACTAAAAGTATTCTTAAGAAAACCAATATTTTAAAACATTTTTAGAATTCAAATTTTGAGCACATTTGGGAGGTAGGACTTTCTTTTTTTTTTTTTTTTTTTAACTCAATACACCCCTCACAAACAGATCCAATCAGGTAGGTTCCTGGAACTCTTCCATGTCACATCACTGAAAAAAGATTCTGAACTTAAATACTAAGTTTGGTACTTAATCAACATTTGGTTTTTTAATTATCTGCTCACATGAACGCACATACAAACCTCTTTCTAAAAATGCCTTTTTTTTTTAAAGGGGTTCTCAAAATGTATATGTATTTCCGGTGAAATCTCTGTATTAAATTTTTGGGTGGAATTAATACCTTCGCTATCTACTATATACATTTCACATGGTAGACAAAATAAAAATTATTATTATTATTATTATTATTTTTAATGTTCAGGGTGCCTTAAAATGTGCACATCTGATGAAGTTTAGAGTGTAATATTATATTCCTCTAACTATAAATGAGGCAGAGAAAATTACAATACAATCTAAAATACTAAAAATGAAAAGGAATATAAATAAAACCACTTAAACATTGATTTTTTTGGAATAAAAAAAATTATCTTTGTATTTATGACTATTTCCTGACTATTTCCTTTTAATGCAAGTAACAATATAAAAATGTAGGGATTTCTGGAAAGCTGCTGTGCAACATCCAGCTACATCCTGTTTTATTTATTTTTTCGGAGAGGGGTTTTTAATACCAACATTGTTAACAATAAGACCACAAACTTTAAAATGATGCTACCTTTAAGACACCATCAAACCTGCCAAAATTTAATTAAATATTGACTAAAAATAACATAAAATATGACTTAGATCTCAATAACCAAATTATGTTCAAATATTATTTTCATGAATTTTAAAGGTTGAAAACTTATTTTTGCACTCTTTGTTTTATCAGGGGCTACACACATTTGGAAGTTATACACACATTGTTATAATTTTATACTGTATATACAGTTATGACATATAGCGTTATAACCATCTGTAATTAATAACTTAATTTCGATTTTACTTTTACTAAATCCTCTAAAATACTACTATTAATTGCTTATTTTGAAAATGCATTGCTGTCTTAAAAATCTGATTTTCATGGAAGCTTGAAGCAGATCTATAACATTTTAGCTGTTAATATCAAGTGCAAGTCCAAGCAGATCAATGAAATATTTTGCTTGAACTGACCTAAAATGATAGGAAAACAAGAAAAAATTGTCAGAACACAATTTCATTAATAAGTCTTCCTTATTTTCAGTAATACTACTCACTCACTGCCTGAACTGTACTAAAATTATAAAACAAGAGTAAAATGTGAGAAATGTAAATTTCATTAACAAACTGCTGTATTTTGCAGTAACACTATATATATTTATTCTGCCTGAATTGTCTCAAAATGATAAGAAAAGAAAGCAAAATACAGAAATGTCAATTTCATTAATAAATCTGCTGTATTTTGCATTAATACTAGTTATATGTACTCTGCTTTAGCTATCCTAAAATGAAAAACAAGAGCAACATGTGAGAAATGAAATTCCAATAATAAATATGCTGTATTTTTAAGTAATAATTATAATAATTTAAAAGAAAGTTGTAAGAATATTAAAAATGGGAAGTAAATTCTGATATCTACAGGCAAAGTCAGTTTTCAGTATTGCACTATTCATGTATACATCGACTACAACTGCAAATATATTTTCTTGACAAGGTGACAGTGAGAGGCTATTCCTGCTGGGTTTTTTTTGTAACTTTGAAGGTGTAAGTTGAAACAGTTTCTACTAGAGTGTGATCACAAGAGATTCAAAAATAAGCTTTTATATGAATAATTTTTAAAGAGCTAATGAAAATAATGTGTAGAAAAATCATGTGACTGATCATAGAATTATTTTTAAAAATTCATTTTCAATGACATGCATTCATCTGACAAAATTTAAGCAATTTCTTGCCCAAAATGTTCTTTCAGTTCTGTCAATGTTTGTAGATTTTTTCTTTTTAGATCTTACTTTTCAAAGTCTCCCAATGTAGAGTAAAGTTGCACAGCTCAGAAGATGATTAGGGCAAGAAACTATTCTTAACATTAGAGCACAGATAAACTCAATTTTATGTATGAAACTCATCCACTTAATAAGAAAATTGGGATGTGCAAAGAGTTACAAACTTATATTTCTTTTAAACCATGAATACTATTAATATAAAAATAATAGTTGCAACAAATCTTCACTTATCTTTTGGAATCCTTGCTTTTGACTAGTTTCGCAATCAATTTATTGCACTATCAACAAAATTTCCTTTGGTTTCAGTTTTGGTCTGGTTTTTGATGTTGTTTATACTAGCCAAGGTTGATATATGTACAACATTCTTTAAATAACATTTTAAATGGCATTTCACTTTGTCATCACTGATGAATTACTAAAGCTTCTTTCTTTAATTGAAGAATTATCAGACATTTGAAACCTGTCTTATGTGAGAAATGATTCAATTTCAGTAAGATGAACTGATATTTTCCAACGAAAAGTTCTTAAAATGATTACCCCATTGTAACAATCTATAATCGTGAAAACCTCAATCAAGTTCATTTTATCAGCCAGGTAGTTTGAAGCAGGAAAAGCAATAATGATAAGTAATGTATTCCTTTTCACCAATTGTTACTTTCTCTAGCCCCATATGTACAATGTGCATAGGGATAGAGAAGGTATTGCAATGCACCCAAAAATTCAATTTCACCGGAAATATATGTTTTGGGGTCCCCTGAGGCCGATAAAAGCATTTTTAAAAAAAAGGTCCATGTATGTGTGTGTATGTGTGTCTGTAGATAGCATAGCCCCAAAACAAAAAGGCCGTTAAATACCAAACTTGGTATTTGGGTTTAGCATTTTCCAAGGATGCGGCACAAAGATTTTCTAAATTAATCCCCCCCACCACAAACTACCCTTTACATGGAAAAAAATTCGAAAATTTTGATTTTCTTAAAACTGGCTCAAACGATTTTGATTAAAATCCTGTATATTAAAGCTATTTATGTCTGAAATAAAATGTATATCTCAAATTTTTTGGGAATAGCCTCTGAAGACCTCTTTATTCTGGATGAATTTTGCTGAATTTTGTTTAGCTGCTAAACCGTAAGAGACAGAAAAAAAAACGTACTACACAAAAAATGTACCTCATGACAAAACACACAATTTTTGTCCTTTATGTTTTTGTTGTGGAGGTAACAATTTTCGAGATATTCCTTGTTATTGGTTTCAATTAGGAAGTACTTAAACTTTTCTCACACAGGAAGTGTCTGTTTTTCTTTTGTTCTACTCCTGGCCAAGCAAAGAAGTGATTTGCAATGACAATCGCATAATGATAGCTTTTATAACAATTGACAATCACTTTAGCACAGTGCATTCCCTTATTCCCTTCTACTTATAAGGAACTGAGTAATAACATTCTGCTAACATTTATCTTGATTAGCATTGTGTACAAAGAAAAATAATCTTTTGTAGGAGTTTTGTAAAGCAGCTAGAAAAAGTCAAGTGAGTGTAACACATCAGATTTTTATTCTTGTTACTGGTCAAAATAAAGCAAGCCAAAGAAAATTTAATTTAAATATTTCAAGCAATTACATACCATTTGCTGGTGCATTATGCTGAGCGGGTTGCAAAGCTGACATCACTGGAGCGGCACTAACAGTGGCAGCAACTGGTACATTATCTGTAGAATGGTTAACAACAGCAGTTGCAGAGGCTTCTTCTGGTTTTTTGGTTTCCAAAGATGGTTGAACTGCTGTGGCTGGTCTATTTGGAGATCCTTCTACACCATTAGATGTAGGTTTGGGTCCCAATGTGGACACCGGCTGGATCTCTTTGGGCTTCTCCGGAGTTCTAGATAATGCAGATGTTTGTGGTGGCTGTGGCTGTAGTATTGGTTGCTGATTCAAACCACTGCTTGTCTTATGTTCCTGAACTAAGCTAAGGGGCATGGTGCCAAGAGCTGCATGATTTGCATTTGGAGGAGCCATAGGTCTGTTGGGGCTACCAGTTGTGGGTAATACTTTGGGCCCTCCTGCAGCAGAACTTGGTGGATTATTTGTTGTGGCTGGAGGTGCACCAGATCCCACTTTAGGAGCCTGAGCTCCAGCATTTGGAAGAGCTGGCTTTACTGCAGGAGCACTCATCATCTTGCCAAAGCTGCCTCCTAAACGTTCTACACTCCAATCTAAACAAAATAACAAGAAAATATCACCATCACCAGTTTCAGTGCTCTTACATAAACAACTTCAACAGAAATTATCATGGATGTGTAATATTGACAGGGTAACAACTTTTGAAAATAGGATCTTCATAAAATTAGTATCGTTCACATCTATTATTTATGATAAGCAAGCACAACAAGCGTACAAAATGTAATTCATAACTTTATTAAGCACCAGTATTTACTAGCGCACCATAAGGCATATGCCAAAACCAAAGCTTTCACTTCATAAGTTGGCACTACATATGTTGTCCTCAGCCATAATAAGCTGCTTCTATTTGTCAACATTACAGACATAACGAAGTTGATATCACGATGCTTGTAGGTCTATTCCAAAGCGAACACTATTTTTAATCGTACAGCATGAAAAAGAAAATGCATATCATTTTGTGAACATACGTTAGCTGTTTGTTTACACCAAGGAAATCGGCTGGCCACCGTTCCAAATCTTCTTCCCACCCCTGCTGTTGAACGGAAACTCACTTTTGCGTTTAGACTATTTCGAAGTCTGTCCCACCACTTCCAACTACTAATTCCTTAACATAAAACTATAACACGTCGACCATTTATCCTACACTTATTTTACATTTATAAATAATCAACGTCCTTGAATGCCGCTGAAATTTCCGCCATAATGTCACAATTTTTGCTCTCTGATGATAACTTTAGATGGCGTCCCACCGTTCCCGGGAGTCTTTGCGCGAACAAATGACTGTTGCTATGCGCTGCATAAATTAACGCATGCTGACGTCATCGAAATCCAACGTTACAAAATTACGGAACTCCATAAAAGTTTCTGAGAGAGCATTGTTATGCTGATCTCTCCTCTTTTCATTAATGCCTTTAACGTTATTTTCAATAATATTTTACTTTTTAGCGTTAATCTAGTATATCACTAAGTACTTCCAATCCGTGTTTTTATTCTTGTAAATTTTTAAAATCTACATCTAAAAATTATTTTGTAAGCTATTATTATTTTATTATTATTATTATTATTATTATTATTATTATTATTATTATTATCATTATTATTATTATTATTATTATTATTATTATTATTTACTGCCTCTACGCTTAGTTGCCTGACAGAAGTACTGCAATCTATCCACAAAAATGTAAATCGTAATTTACTAAACATGCACAATAGCACGAAACCAACAAAAAATGAATAAATAAAAAATAAGATGTAAAAACGACACAAAGCTGATGTGTTACATACACATGATCCATTATCTATTTGTTCCCCCCGTTCTTTATTGAGTTGATTTTACGTCGCTTTAACTTCGTGGTCATATCGTGAAAGATTTGGAGATACCTCATAGATCGGTGTATTGTAGATATTCTTCTAGGTTTCATCCTGTACCATACCATCCTGTTTTGTCACGTGTCCATAGAGGTCTTACTGCTATACACTCGGGAAAATGGCATTAGGGTGCCGTCCAGCCTATGTGCTTTCATTATCTGTGAATGGATGGCAGCACATTCGCTATTATCATCTATTTTCATGTTTACTGTTGTTTTAGACTTAAGGTGCAACTTTGGGTCATGGTTTTAAATATGCAAGCCGGTAAAACAGAATAGAATAAAATAGAATAGAGTATTGTCATAAGATGTTTATATAGTGAGCCTGAGCTCGTTAACTGGTGACTCATCAAAAGATACTAAGGTCACTTAAATTCTAATATGTACTTGTTATACAAAGTATTTTTTGTAAAATATGTTGACAATTTGATTTGGCGATTGAGGTAAACCACCAAAACGCTCACGGGATCAGATTGGTTAGACATAACTTAGCGATAACTTACAAGATTTTGCACCAAAATTGAATAATGCATTCAGCACTATATAAAATTGGTTTCGCTAATAAACTCACTTTAAACTTTGACAAAACTAAGGTCTTGAAAATTAAAAAAAAAAAAATCTTATTCTGCAGATATGCATTAACAAAATTGCACTTGACCAAACCTCATATATTAAATTCTTAGGTCTCAAGGTTGATATGTATCTAAATTGGAAAGCTCATATAGAGAACATTATACCTAAGCTAATATTAGCGATATTTGCAATTTGCCTAATCCATACATTAAAGCAGGTATACTACGCTTATCTCTATTCAGAAATGAAATATGGTCTTATATTCTGGGGCAATTCGGTTGAAAGTAAACGAGTGTTTACATTACAACAGAAAGTCATCAGAACTATATGCGGCATCAACAATACAGCTCCTTGTAAGGATCTGTTTAAAAGGCTGTACATATTGATACTTCCTTTGTGAATACATTTACACGTTCATGTGTTTCCTCATTAAAAATCAAGCATACTTTGCAAAAATCTTATGTATTCCATGCACATGACTTTCTCTACCCCTCTGTAACAAATTATTGTTAGAAAGCTTATTCTTCTATCTATTTCATGATAATCAAGATAAGCATTAGCAGAAAGTGTGCTTATAACTTGGTTCCTTGTAAGTAGAAGGGGAAAATATGTTCCATTCATATGATGTTCACTAGCTCTTCGGCAAACAAACCTTTTACTCAAAAGATTAATCTGTTATCTACACCATGCTAATCAAGATAAATATATGCAGAACAATCTTATTACTAGCTTCCTTGTAAGTAGGAGAGAAATAAGAAAACTCACAAGCTAAAACGATAGTCGCGTTCTTTAAAAAATTTGCATAACTGTTTAACCGTAAGAGATGGAAAAAACTTTAAAAAAATATAGAGTGCGTTAAAACACACAATTTATGTTATACGCATTTTTTTTTCGTGGAGCTGATCGTTTTTCAGATATACTTTTTTTTATTTATTTATTTTTTATTTATTTATGCTTTAAAAAAACTTAGCTTTCTCATTCGGGAATTTGTCAACTCCTCCAAACAAAGGAACTTCAGTCACACAGCAACCAGCTTTTGACTATCACTTTAATCTATGGTACTCCTTTATTTCGCTTCTACTTACAAGGAAACAAGTAATAAGACTACTTCTGCTATTTTTTTCTCGATTAGCATGAAGTAAATAGAAGCATAAGATTTTTAATAATAATTTGTTGCAGAGATGTAGAGAAACTCATGCGAATTGAACACATCAGATTTTATTAGGATCCAGAGGGACCCAAAACATATGTTTTCGGTGAAAGCTCGGTACCGAATTTTTGGGTGAAATGCAATGTACATAGTGTGTGTAGAGAAAGTAATAAGCTTCTGTAAGCATAGTTTTCTGCAGATAATGGTTTAGTTTTTTATCACATTTTAATCCTTCTATGCCTGACATATCCTCGCCTTTTGTGGAATCACTATCAATATTATGAACCTTGTCATTGCATGTTTAGAAAATCGTACGTGTTCCATTCACATGACTTTCTGTACCTGTGCTGCAATCAAATAATTCACACAACATATTATTCTTTTAATCACATCGTACTAATAGAGATAAATATTAGCAAAGATTTTGTTATTACTTACTTCTTTCTAAGCAGTAGGGAAATAAGGGAGTATGTACTTACTTAAGCTAAAGCGATAGTCCAACCTTTTAAAAGCTAGCTGCTATGTGAACAATTGACGTTCGGTTCTCTTTGCACTGTCAGGAATAAAACAAAAGAGAGTTGAAACGAAAGATGGCTTCCTAATTTAAGTAGCTTAATATTGAAACCAACAACAAAGAATATTTCGGAAACGGTTCACTTTAAAATTAAAAAAAATTGGTGTGTATCATTCAAATGACTTTCTTAACATCTCCGAGACAAATAATTCTTAAAACGCTTATTCTTCTATCTACGTTATGTTAATCAAGATAAACATGAGAGAAATTGACTTATTACTTAGTTCCTTATAAGGAGAAGGGAAATAAGGGAAAGCGATAGTCAAATCTTATAAAAGCTGTTTGCTATGTGATTGGAATTTGCATGTCCAGGATTCGACAAATTCCCGTGTGAGAAAAGTTTTAATATTTTAAAATTGAAATCAATAACAAGGAGCATCTTGGAAATTGTCAACTTCACAAAAAATTGTATATGACCTGAATTGTGTGATTTAACGAGCTGCACATCTTTTGTACAGCAACTATCTCTTACGGTTTACCAGTTACGTAAATCTTTCAGAATGAAGAGGACTTTACAGCCTATTCTCAGTAAATATGAGATATGCATTTTCTCATATAACATCTTTAGTATATGGTTTTTTAATCAAAATCGGTAGAGCCATTTTTAAGAAAATAACATTTTTCGAATTTTTCTTTTCATGTAATGGGTAGTTTTGGGCGGGAAAATGTTCTTGAAAATCCTCCTGTCACATCCTTAAATGCCAAATTTTGTATTTTTCTTTTTTGAGTTCACAGATACACACGCACGCGAAACTTTTTGCTTTCTCTACAGTACTATATACATAGCGTATAGAAAAAGTATTGCATCCTACCCAAAAGTTCACTGAAAATAAGCGTTTTAGGGTGCCCTGTATCCAAAAAAAAGTTTTAGAAAAAGGTCCGTGTGTCTCTGAACGCGTTAACTCAAAAACGAAAAGTCGGTAAGATACCAAACTTGGTATATAAGTTTAGTATCTTCCAAGGGTACGACACGATGATTTTGAGGGAAATCCCCCCACCCCAAACTACCTTTTACATGGAAAAAATTTCGAAATTTTTGTTTTTCTCAAAAATGGTTCTGACGATATGTATTAAAATACCATACATTAAAGACATTTACACGGAATCTTGAATTTTCTGGAAATAGCCTCTGAATAAGCCTCTATTCTGGATGAATTTTACTTGATTTTGCAAAAATGGCTCAAACGATTTTGATTAAAATTTCGTATATTAAAGATATTTACCTGACAAATAAAATGTATATCTTGAATTTTCTGGGAATAGCCTCTGAAGAGTAGTTTAATCTGGATGAATTTTACTGAAGTTTGAATAACTGCTAAACCGTAAGAGATGGACAAAAACTCACTACACAAAAAATGTAGAGCACGTTAAAACACACAATTTGTGTTATATACATTTTTTTTCGTGGAGTTCGTCGTTTTTGAGACATTCCTTATTTTTGGATTCTGCTATGAAAAACTTATACTTTTCTCATACATGAATTTGCCAGCTGCTGTCCATACAAACAAAGGAACTTCAGTGACATAGCAACCAGCTTTTGATTATCACTTTAACCTATGGTACTCCCTTATTTCGCTTCTACTTACAAGGAAACAAGTAATATGGCTATTTTTGCTAATTTTTTACTGATTAGCTAGAAGTGAATAGAAGTATAAGCTTTTTAAGAATTATTTGTTGCAGAGATGTAGAGAGACAGAGAGTCATGTGAATGACACATCAGATTTTTAATTTTTCTAGCTCCGTATGTACAATGTATATAGTGGATAGAGAAGGTATTGTATTCCACCCAAAAATTCGATGTAGAGATTTCACCGGAAATATATTTTGGGGTCCCCTGAGTCCGAAAAAAGCATTATTAGAAAAAGGTCCGTGTATGTGTCTGTGGACAGCATAGCTCAAAAATGAAAAGACCATTAAATACCAAACTTGGTTTTTAGGTTTAGTAGGTATCTTCCAAGGGTGAGATACCAAGCTTTTCAAGAAAATCCCCCACCCCAAACTACCCTTTACATGGAAAAATTTTCTCAAAAAAGGCTCTAACGATTTTGATTAAAATACCGTATATTAAAGATATTTACATCCAATTAAAATATATATCTTGCATTTCCTGGGAATAGCCTCTAAAGACCTCTTTATTCTGGAATTTTTTATATTGCCGAATTTTTTTTAACTTCTAAACCGTAAGAGATAGTCAAAACTTACTACACAAGAAATGCAGATCGCGTGAAAACACACAATTTATGTCGTTTACATATTTGTTGTGGAGATACCCGTTTCCAAGATATTCCATGTTATTGGTTTCAAATTGTAACGTACTATACATTTCTCAGACAGGAAGTGTCCGTTTTTCTTTCGTTCTACTCCTGGCCAAGCAAAGAAGCGATTTCCAATGTCAATCGTATAACGATACTTTAAAACATTTGACTATCGTTTTAGCCTAATGCATTCCCTTAGTTGTGTTCTACTTATAAGAAATTAAGTAATAAGAACATTCTGCTAATGTTTATCTCGATTAGTATTGTGTAGAAAGAAGAATAATTTTATGTAAGACGTTTGTAGAACACCTAGAGAAAGTCATGTGAGTGTAACACATCAGAATTTTTATGGTGTTTAACGTCCGCTTTTACTAGTTGTGGCATCGCAGGCGAATGAGGTCCCTGGGATTGAATCCAATGCCACCTTAGGGAGAGGCGAGCGGTCTAATAATTCAGCCATGATACGTTTTCTTCGGAAGATACTGAACTTCAATATCAAGTTTGGTGTTTATGCTGTGCAAACGCCCATGCGCGCGCACCTTTCCTAGACATGCAGTGACAAGGATAACATCACTGATTCCACAAGACGCGAAGATATGTCAAGACTAAACTATTGTCTGCAGAAAAGTATTCCTATAAAAGCTTATTACTTTCTCTACTTATGTAGTACATCGGTAGATACAGGTGTTTCATTCCACCCAAAAATTCAATACCGGGATTTCACTGGAAAACATGTTTAGGATCCCTGAATCCAATAAATTGAAAAACCTTATGTGCTCAATTCACATGACTTTCTCTACACCTCTGTAACAAATTATTGCTAAAAAACTTTAGCTTCTATCTACTTTATGATAATAGAGATACATATTATCAAAAATGCTTTCTTGAGACAGAAAGGAAATAAGGGAATACATTAGGCTAAAACGACATTAAAAGCTGGTTGCCATGTGCATGGAATCCCTTTCTATACATTGCCAAGAGTTCACATCTCCCCGTATGTGAAAAGTTTTAAGTATTTTAAAACCTAACGACAAACAGTATCTCAAAAATGGCCAGCTCAACGAAAAAAAAAAAAAATGACATAAATTGTGTGTTTTAACGAGATCTACATTTTTTGTTTGTTAAGTTTTGTCTATCTCTTACGGTTTAGCAGTTATGCAAAATTCAGTAAAATCATCCAGAATAAAGACGTCTTTTGTGGCTATTCCCAGAAAATTCAAGATATACAATGTATTTGGCAAGTAAATATCTTAAAATAAAAATTTTCGAAAAAAGTTCCATGTGAAGGGTAGTTGGGGGTGGGGGATTTTCTTGAAAATCTTCGTGTCGCATCCTTGGAAGATACCAAACTTAAATACCAAGTTTGGTTTTAAACGGTTTTTTTTCGTTTTTGAGCTATGCTGCCCGCAGACACATACACACAGACACACACACGGACATTTTTCTAAAAAAGTTTTTTTTTTTGGATTCAGGGGGTCTCAAAACATATTTCCGGGGAAATCTCTGTATCGAATTTTTGGGTGGAATACAATACCTTATCTATACACTGTACATAGTACGTATAGAGAAAGTAATAAAGAACAAAAATTAGGCTGAAGAGGGCGAAATAAGCCATTGGAGTGAGATAACTCCCAAAATCCCCATGATAATCGAGATAAGCATTAGCAGAAATTCTCCTTATTATTTGGTTCCTTGTAAGTATAAGGGCAAAATCAAACATGTTCCATTCACATGATATCCTCTAGCTGTTTGGCAAACAAATATTTATTCAAAAGATTAATCTGTTATCTACATAATGCTAATGACGATAAACATAATCAGAATTAGTCTTATTACTAGCTCCTTGTACGTAGAACGGAAATAAGGGAATGCACAGGCTAAAGCAATAGCCTCGTCGTTTAAAAACCGGTCGCTATGTGAAACAATAGAAATCCCAATTTCTGTGCTTTCCAGGAGTTAACAAATGAGAAACGAGAAGAATGATATTTTCCTGTTTGAGAAAAGTTTAAGTGGCTAAAATTGAGTCTAAATACCCGTAATATTTCGAAAACAGTTAACTCTAATAAAAATGTATAGGTGTGACATAAATTGTTTGTTTTAATGAGACCTGCATTTTTTGTGTAGTAAGTTTTTGTATGTCTTTTACGGTTTGCTCGTTATACAAATGCCATCCACAATGAATAGGTCTTCAGAGGCTATTCCCAGAAAATTCAAATATACATTTCGTTTGTCATAAAATATCTTAAACATAAGTATTTTAATCGAAATCGTTAGGGCCATTTTTGAGAAAATAAAAATTTCCGAAAAATATTCCATATAAAGGGCAGTTTGGGGTGGGGGGATATTCTTGAAAATCTTCGTGTCGCATTTTTGGAAGATACTGAACTTAAGTACCAAGTTTGGTATTTAACGGACTTTTCGTTTATGGGTTATGCTGCACACACACACACACACACGCGCGCGCACACACACACACACACACTGATATACAGACTGACAGACACACACGACATTTTTCTAAAATTCTTTTTACTTTCTCTAGCCCGCATGTACAATGTACATAGTGGATAGAAAAGGTATTGCATTCCACTCAAAAATTCAATGTCGAGATTTCACCGGAAATATGTTTTGAGGTCCCCTGATTCCGAAAAAAACACTTTTAGAAAAAGGTCCGTGTATGTGTGTGTGTCTGTGGACAGCATAGCTCAGAGACGAAAAGACCGTTATACCAAACTGGGTATTTAGGTTTGGTATCTTTGAAGGATGCGACACAAAGTTTTTCAAGAAAATTCCCCCACACCAAACTACCCTTTACATGGAACATTTTTCGAAAAGTTTTATATTCTCAAAAATGGCACTAACGATTTTGATTAAAATACCTTGTGTTTAACATATTTTTATGACAAACGAAACGTATATCTTGACTTTTCTGGGAATAGCCTCTGGAGACCTATTCATTTTGGATGATTTTGCCGAATTTCGCTTAACTGCTAAACCGTAAGAGATAGACAAAGACTTATTGCAAAAAATTATACATCTCATTAAAACACACAATTTATGTCCTTTACAATTTTGCTGTGGAGGTAACCATTTCTGAGATATTCCTTATATTGTTTTCAATTGCAAAGTACTTATAATTTTCTCAGTAGAATGTGTCCGATTTTCTTTTCTTCTAGTCCTGGTCAAGCAAAGAAGCGATTTGCAATGACTATCGCATAACGACAGCTTTTAAAACATTTGACTATTACTTTTGCATAGCGCATTCCTTTAGTTCCCATCTATTTATAAAGAATTACCTAAGTAATAAGAACATTCTGCTAATGCATATCTCGATTAGCAGGTGTAAAAAGAAGAAAAATCTTTTGTAAGAAGTTTGTTATAGCAGCTAGAGAAAGTCATGTGAGTATAACTCATTTTTTTTTATTCAACATGTCCGTGAAATCTCGGTATCGAATTTTTGGTTGCAATACAGTACCTTCTCTATACACTATGTACATAGTACGTGTAAAGAAAGTAAAAAAGATAACAATGTATCTGAAACTTACAGAGCGCTGGCGCAAAAAAACTAAAGACCAAAAATATACTATGGTAAAGTATGAAAACAAACATGAAAGGCTAACCGTGTTATTGCACGGAGAATTCATGCACCATGTGATGGAGAAGAAATCAAGGAAGATTTGATGAAGAGAGGATATAAAATGTTTGACACTGCTAATATGCTCGCAAACGAGAGAAAAGTAAATGAGAAAGGCGAGTAAATTGTTGTCAAACATGGGCTTCCACTGTTCATGTTAACATTTGATAACACAGTCAATATAAAGAGAATATATGAAATCACATCTACTCTTAAGATAGTGTTCAAAATAGAGCAGCTGAAGAAAAAATCAAATTGACCCCACAATGACACTCAAGCATATTGTCAGAACGAAACATACTGTGTAAAATGTGCTGGTAAGCACCTCACTAGAGATTGCGAAGTTAGTGAACAAACTGCTCCAACAAGTATTAACTGTAAGAGAGCATACCCAGAAAATTATAGAGGTTGCGAGGTTGCTAAAGAGCTTCAAAAAAGACGAAATAAGATTATAGCACAGAACCAAATGACATACCAGAAATTCAAAATTGTTACGATAGAGAAAAGAAAACTGAAGTCATTGAAAGTGAAAATACCTCTGGACAAAGAGAAAAAGAGCATGTACAAGTAGTGCAAACAAATCATAGCGAAAATGAGAGTACAGTTACTGAAACTGTCTGATGTTTAGTAGGTTAGACGAACAAAATTAAACAAAGTCATAATTAGTATATTGGAAAAACTAGAGAAAAGGATGAAAGCAATAAAGCAAGCAAGAAAAATGAATTATTGCTTTAGAATTGTCACTGCAATGGGCTTTTGCGAAAGATACATGAACTGGAAGTTCTCCTATGGCATGAAAAAACTGATATTTGATTGACATCTGAAACTCGTTTTATTAAACAGTCGTACATCAAAATACGGGATTAAAGCGTGCATCATACAATTTATCATTCTAACACAGCTAGAGGAGGTTCGGCAATGATAATTAAAGAGTCAATCAAACACACTGAAGATACACAAATAACAGTTGAATCCATGCAAGCAACCACTGTTAGTGTGTAAACCATATACTAAAAAAATTGTATCACAGCTGTATACTGTCCCCACGATTTAGGCTCCAAGAAGATAATTGCCCAGATATGTTTAAGTCATCGGTAGTAAACTTATTTTAGGAGAATATTTTAACGCCAAACACACTTAATATGGATCAAGATTGTTTTACCCTAAAGGGAAAATACTATATGAAGCAACAATAAAAGTAAATTGTGATTTTTACTCTACGGGTTCCCCTAAATACTGGCCTTTTAGTCAAAATAAGGTGCCAGATATCATTGACCTTTTTGCTATTAAGGGTTTATCAAAATATATAACACAAGTAGATCACTATGATGAATTTCATCTGATCATACACCTTTAATATTGACAGTTAATGATAAGATGATACAAAGGAAGGACTACCTAAATTAGCTAGTCCAAAAACAAATTGTAACGGATTTAGAGATAAACGTGAGAGTAATATTGAGCTTCGAACGCCACTCAAAACTCCAGAAGAGATAGAAGTTGATCAACTGATTACTAACATTCAGCACTCAACCTGGAAGAACACACCAATCAAATCTAACATGCATGGTAAAATTAATATAAATTATGCTCTTGAAGTACGAGAGTTAATTAACGAAAAAAGAAAGGCTCGCAAACAGTCGGTCTCCCTTAGATAAAACGGTAATTAATCGACTAAGCAATAAACTCAATAAAATGATAAAATAAAACATGAAACTTTAAGGAATTATCTTCAAGAGTTGACTACAGATAAAGATACTGATTATTCGCTTTGGAAAAATACTAAGGGTCTTAAAAGCCAAATAAAAAAAATACCACTCATTAGAAAAGACAATAATGACTGGGCAAGAGATGATAAAGAAGAAAAGCAGATATATTTGCTGAGTATCTGGAGGAAATTTTTCACCTAATCTCCAGACAAACAGCTGATGTGAACATTACAATAAACTGTTGGACCGATATTGTAGAAATTAATTAGCAACTCTGAGGTAGCTTAAACAAGAAATAAAAAACGCTAATTAAAAAAAGTGGATATGACCTAATTACAGGACTGGTGCTTCAAGAATTACCTAATAAAGCAATAGTAAAACTCCTGCATATTATAGTCGCCCTCCGTGGTGTAATGGTTACCATGCTAACTTCATATACCCAAGGTCGCGGGTTCAAACCCGGCGGAGGTCGATGGATTTTTTCGGGCGTAAAAATCCTTAGCATGCCTTCCTTCGGAAGCGAAGTAAAGCCGTGGGTCCCGTGTCGTAGATTTACGGCACATAAAACAACCTCAAGCCTGATAGAGAGGCCTCTGAGCAAAATTAAGCGGTCTTTCACGCCCAGTATAGAATGGGACGCTGAGAACCATAGCAGTTAAAGAGCGTCCATAAATAACACGCCATTTTTTTCCCTGCATATTATAAATGTGATTATTAGACTGAGATATGTGCCAACACAGTGGAAAGTGGCCGAAGTTATTACGATTCTAAAGCCAAGGAAAGATCCTAATGATAATAGTGATAAAAAGTCTCTTTTACCACAATTATCCAAACTACTTGATACATTGTTGCTTAATCGCTTGAAACCTATATTGAAACTTAATTCCAAATCGCCAATTTGGTTTTAGGAGCCAACATTCAACTATTGATCAGGTTCATAGACTAACTCGAATAATAAAATATGCATTAGAAGAAAACAAAATATGTTGCAGTATCTCTCTTGATAGGATCCAGGCGTTTGATAGGGTATGGCATCTTAGATTAAACTACAAGTTGCAACGCTACTTGTCAAAGCGATACTGTGATGTATTACAATCCAATCTCTCAGATAGGTTATTTCGGGTCAAACATTGAAGCGCATATTCAGACTTCAAAGAAATATGTGCCAGAGTACCACAAGGAAGTGTTCTAGGAACAATATTGCATCTGTTGTATATACATGATATACCACAAAATTAGGAAATAAATGCCACTTTTGCTGATGATACCGCTATTATGGCTGTTGGGGAAACGAAAGAAGTAGCAACCAGCAAACTTCACACTGCAGTACATGAAGTTAAGGCCTGGACTAAAACGTGGCGCATTAAACTTAACGAAAAATCAATTCATGTAAATTTCACAAATAGAAAAGTAAAAAAAGCTACCGGTATTTATTAATAAACAAATAATCCCTTATGCAAACGAAGTATTTGGACACGGCTAAACTAAAATTGAAAGCTTATGTCAAAAAGAAAAAAGAACGTAACATAAAGTATAGAAAAATGTATTGCTTACTAGGAAGTCATTCTCAACTTACTATTCATAATAAATTGCTTTTATACAAGCAGTTATTAAAACTATTTGGATCTATGGATTGCAGATCTGGGGCTGTACCAAGAAATCTAATAGCAAAATCATACATTTTCAAAATAAAACGACTCGTGTTAAAAAGAAAAACGTAACATAAAGTATTGGTTGCTTGGCAGACATTCCCAACTTACTATACATAATAAATTGTTTTTATATATGCAATCATTAAAATTATTTGGATGTATGGATTGCAGATCTAGGTCTGCACCATGAACTCTAATATCAAATTATACAAATTTTTTTTTCAAAATAAAATACTACGAGGTTAATGTACCATGGTACATCAGGAATGACAACATTCATAGGGATTTAAAAATGGATACCTCAGTGAATAAATAAGAATCGTGCCAATGAAGCATGAAAAACGACTTCACAGCCACACAAACCCTGTTATGCTTCAACTATTAGATACTAGTGTTGTATAAAGAAAGATTTAGTACAATGATGTTTGTTTGATGTTTTGCATAAAAAAGGCAAATTTCAGAATATATACATTGGAATAAATCACTGCCAAATAGTGACTATGGTAATGAAGCTGCTAGAAAAGTTTTGTACTTAGTTTCAGTATCGTTAATACTATTGAGGTGGCGTCATTATAGTGAGTGTAGTATGTACTAGGGTCGGCTGATAAGTCTCGGGCCTCTCTATGAAAACAGCATTAAACTTTTTTTTTGCTTTATTTCTAAACATGATCTCCAGAAAGGCTAGTACATTTGTCATATCGGTGTTCTTATTTAATTAAACCATTTCTGTAGTGGAATTTATCAAGGTCCTCAAAAAACCTGTTTACCGCATCAATGACCTCCTCATTGCTGTGAAATCTCCGTCCTCCAAGGAATTTTTTGAGGTTTGCGAACAGGTGGTAGTCACTGGGTACTAGATCTGCGGAATAGGGTGGATGTTTAAGCAATTCGAACTTTAATTCGCACATTTTTCCCATTGCAATGACTGAACGATGGACCGAAGATTGTCGTGACGAAACAAGTTTTTTTTTTTGTTTTTTGTTTGTTTGCTAAATGAGGTATTTTTTTCACCTCATCACTCAATTGTTGCAGTAAGCTTGCGTAGTAGTCACCAGTGATACTTTTACACTTTTCCAAGTAATCAATAAAATAATTCCTGTGCATCCCAGAAAACACACGCCATAACCTTGTTAGCTGACAAAATCGACTTTGACTTTTATGGAGTTGGTTCACCTGGCGCAATCCGCTGTTTTGTCTGTGATTTACTTTCTGGAATGTAGTGATGTATCCAAGTTTCATTCATGGTAATAAGCCGCCTCAAAAATTCACTGGGATTTTTACGGTAGAGCTCCACATTCTTAACAGAACCAGTTTTTCTTTGCAGCTTTTGATCAGGTGTCAACAAACCCGGCACCCATCTTGCACAGACCTTGTGAAAGCCCAAAACAGACTCAGTGAATTTGGTCAGACCTGGGACGCACTCCTCCAGTCGAGACAAGAATTATTTGGAGTATGTTGGGGACCCTCCACGATGGCGCTTCCCCGCTGTCCGGTTTCGACCGCTCTTTGAAATTGCTCTCATCTCATACTATCATCCTGGGGCTGACATACAATAAGCCAATGGTTGCTGTGCGAAGTTCCCTCGAACGTTACACACACACAGTCGGTCTGGGCAGGTCATTTGGTTAGGCTTTCTGAACTCAAGATTGCGGGTTCAAACCAGGCTCAATGGTTTTTAAGTCTGCTTAAAAGCTACAACCCCATGTCAGATTTACTGGCATGTTAAAGAACCCCTGCGGGACGAAATTCCGGCATACCAGTGGCGCTGATACGATCTTGGCAATCGACAGCGTCGTTAACAAATAAACACACAAACACAATTATATGCAACCACTACTAAGTGGTTATCTGCTTCCGTTTATGTTTAGGAGAGACTTTAATTTATATTTTTATGAAATATGCATCACTGACTACTAGAAACTATTTTTTATTCTATTTAATTTTTAGCCTTCAATTTATATTTTTATGAAACGTCCATCACTGGCTATTAGAAATAATTTTTTTTAAAATGTATTTGTTTTTATGTTTGCTCTATAAAAGAGAACAACACGCTCAAACATTACAAAGCCTGCAATCAGTTATTTCTGAGAGCCACAAAAATGGTAACCAGCGGAAAATTAACAACTGCAGCAATATGTTTTCGTAAAACTTCCACCGCCAATATTAGAATTATTTTGGCCCAGTGTTTCCGGTGTAGACCTATCCTAGATAATCCTACTCCTACTAAGTATCCCGGGTTTGGAAAAAAAAAAAAAAAAAAAAAAAAAAAAAACTATCAACTTAGAACAAACGGGACGATGAGAAAGAACCACAACAGTTAAAGGGCGTCCGTAAATAAAAGTCAATTTAATTTAATTTTTACATCCTCCCAACCTCCTTGAGGTATTGGCCACAATAGATCTGCATAGGTCGGAATGCACGGTGTCCCCCTCCCGTTGTCTACCTATACCTTTATATTATACATAATGTTGCCCAGATTGTAAACGCGCAAATTTTCTTAAATCTTTTTTTTTTTTGGGGGGGGGGTTCTCGAGGCATATTTCCGGATATAGCTCTATGTCGATTTTTTTATGTAGGTACTGGAAAGCAAACACTTGTGCGCAGCAGAGAAATTAACATATAACCACGAATAACTAGCTGAGGAAGGCTCATAGTCAGAGCATTAATCATCTGCAAAACATTCTGCACTAATGTAGAAATAATGTTTTATACCATATGCTTCGGAGATCTGTTCTTTTAGTTAAGGGTAAAAGTCAATCCACAGATTTTATATATATATATATATATATATATATATATATATATATATATATATATATATATATATATATATATATATAGAGAGAGAGAGAGAGAGAGAGAGAGAGAGAGATATGTCAATAAATTAGTCTGTCGCTTATGTCCCAAAACTCATTTTCGCATTGCATTCATTCTTCGTCAGAATTAACCTAGCGGTAAAGCTATAGAGATTCCACCTCACATACGAACACGCGCGCGCCATGCACAATTACAATTACACACACCCACACACACAAACGGTCTTAAGACTTTTACTGGCGATCCATACTTGAAAGTGTTAATAACATTAAATTGTTCAGATGTGAAAGTTGCCAGATTGCCGAAATTTGGACTTCTTCTTGGGATCATTGGGGTTATAGTTTCACAGATCCCTTGGCTACACTGTTGCCTTCGGCCGCAACTGCTACACTCCTCAACTTATAAAAATATCCCTCGGCTACGCTTTACGGCTTAGGGCCCTTCACGTTAGGCTGCCCTTTGCAGCTTAGGGCCCTAAATGTTTATAACAGACCATTAAGTAACTACAATGGGGCTCTAATGACGAAGTAACTAAAGTGCCTATGTATAAAAGTGATGCCAAGTGGTGGAACCATCGTATACTAATAATAACGAAAGGACCGTTATACTATGTGACAAAATAACACGTCTGATTAACTGCTCATAACCATCCAATGTGGAATTTGGGTCCCCTAAGATGTTATAAAGGAGTAATTCCATAACGAGTTCCAACTATTCATTATCGTTCTCCTAATAAATGCTGTAGCATCTAAATGATATAATTTGAATTAATTCTGAATTCTTTCCTTTGGTTATAGCGGTCATATAGCGGTCAGGGTTATCAGTTATCACCAAACCCTTTGTTCACTGTTTTAATCCAGACAATCTTTATTGCTTCAGTGCTTTTTGTTTGAATGTGCTGCCATTAATTATATTCCGTAAAGCAACACGCCACTGTACTCCGGTGTAGAGAATTTCATAGCGAAAAGAAGTATGTCTTTGCGAAAGTGTATGAGACGTATAATTAATAACGTACGCTTTCACAAACACCTTATTTCTTCAAGGGTAAGAGAATGGATTTCAATTTTTAAACACTGTTTTTGCGATTGTAATATTCACTTCAATGTCAGTGATGCATTTGTTCACTCGATATAAACTCAATATCACGAATACAAAGAGAACGCACACCAGAAACATATTTATATACGTTAAAAAAGAACATCGATAGTTTGAATAGTTTTTTGTTTAATTCAATGGATAATTAACATCGTTGCGCCTTAGTGATTGCATTTGTTCTGTAATTGTAGGTTAGGTTAGGGTTGACATACTGGAAAATGGGGTTATTATGAAAGTAAGCCGTATTTTTTGTCCAGATGAGTAGAGATCAAAAGAAAAATACAAAAGTGATCTATGAAAATTTGACATTTTGGAAAGTATATGCCCTTTATAAGGAAGGAGAGGGTGGGGGTAGTATATTATACTTACACTAAAAGTGTTTAAAGGTTTCACATTCACCCAATTGAAAATATTAATTTATAACAAATGGGCACCATGTTTCTGGAATTCACCTATAAGCAGATTAATATTAACACTTCTTATAATTTGTTTTCATTTTATTCACACACACACACACACACACACACACACACATTCTGTCTGTCTGTCTCTCTCTCTCTCTCTCTCTCTCTCTCTCTCTCTCTCTCTCTCTCTCTCTCTCTCTCTCTAATTTAAAGCAGTGTTTACTTTTATTTTAATAATTTATTTTTTTCCCATCTTATAGCCCAACTGGTTTGTATAAATTATGCAAAACCTTTATGTTAACATTCCATTTCATTTGTCTTTCTCTAGCACATATGTGCAATGTACATAGTAGATAGAGAAGGTATTATATTCCACCCAAAATTTTGATACCGAGATTTCCCTGGAAATACATGTTTTGAGACCCCTAAATAAAAAAAATACTTAGAAAAATGTTTGTGTGTGTGTGTGTGCATAGCTTAAAAACAATATTTAAGTTCAGTGCCATCCAAGGATGTGACGCAAAGATTTGCAAGAAAGCCCCCCCCCTACCTTGACTACCTATACATGGAACATTTTTCGAAAATTTTGGTTTTCTCAAAAATGGCTTAAATATGCTTAAGATATTTTCATGAAAAAACAAAATATATATATCATGAATTTTCTGGGAATATCCTCTGAAGATCTCTTGATGCTGGATGGCTTTTGTGTAACTGGTAAACCATAAGAGATAGATAAAAACATACTAAACAATAAATATAGATCTTATTAAAACATACAATTTATGTGATGTATATTTTTTTTTTTTTTTTTTTTTTTTTTTTTCGTAGAGTTAACTGTTTCCAAGATATTCTTTGCTATTGGTTTCAGTTTTAAACAGAACAGAATGGAGCAGATCAGGTTTTTATGTATTCAAACTGAACTTAATATATGGGAAATGTAATTCTCAACCAAATTTTACAAATGCAAATGCATTAAACATTAAATCATTTAAACAGTATAACATGGAGTCAATTTTTTATTACTTCACTGAAATTTACTATTTATATTTACCCCAATGTTAAACAATTTTCAAAAACCATGAAATGGTGTAGGTGTATTTAGTTATGTAATTGTGTATTGTAGAATTGCAGTGGAGTTGCTACAGCATCTGTTTCCAAGAATGAGGATCAGCCAGCATTTCCTGGAGCAAGAGCACAATGGACAGAGCAATTGAAACTGATTCGACCAGACTCTTATGGCAGCATACCTGTGTACAGGGTTATGGATAATAATGGCTACATCATTAAGGCTACAGAGGAACCACAGGTTCTTAGATTTTATATTCATATTTATATTCATCTTATGCTTATATTTAAATTACTAAAATATAGATCAAATTGTAGATAGCACTTTTAAGATGTGTTGGGGGAATATGTTACACATGTGATAAATGTTAACAAGTAGCCATAACTTTGGCTACTGGCTCATAGCTCTGGCCAACATAAGGCCAACTCTGCAGGGTAAAATGGGTCAAAGCCTTTTATGAATGAGTGCATAAATAAATTAAGTTATAGGTTGGACCTGGAAAGTCTTTGAGGGTGACTTTCATTAATAAATTGTAAATGCAAAATCAATAGAACATATGTTTATATGAATACATTTTCTTATTTCAATGTCAGAAATTCATCCCCAAATGTTGTAAAAGTATTTTTGAAGCATCCTGTATAAATGAAACAAATATACCTACTAGGGTGATTCAAATATGAACAGTAATATTTTTTAATATATTTATTAATTAAACATATACACAAGTGATACCTTCTCTACTTCTCTACATAGCCTCCTCTGTGCTCTACAATCTTTTGCCAATGATTTGGAAGCTTGAATATTCCTTGTTCAAAAAAAAAATCTGATGTGTTCGATTCACATGACTTTCTCTACATTTCTGCAACAAATTGTAGTTACTTCTGTTTACTTCATGCTAATCGAGAAAAAATGAGCAGAAATAGTCTTATTACTTTCTTCCTTGTAAGTAGAAAGGAAATAAGGGAGTAGCATAGGTTAAAGCGATAGTCAAAAGCTGGTTACTATGTGACTGAAGGTCCTTTGCTTGTATGGACATGAGCTGAAAAATTCCTATATCTCAAAAACGATCAACTTCAAGAATAACGTATACAATGTATACAACATAAATTGTGTGTTTTAATGTGCTCTACATTTTTGTGTGATAAGTTTTTTTCTATCTCTTACGGTTTAGCAGTTATACAAAATTCCGTAAAATTCACTCAGAATAAAGTAGTCTTCAGAGGCTATTCCCAGAAAATTCAAAATATACATTTTATTTGTCAGGTAAATATCTTTTATATACAATATTTTAATCAAAATCATTAGAGCCATTTTTTAGAAAATCAAAATTTTCGAAAAAAGTTCCATGTAAAGGGTAGTTTGGGGTGGGGGGATTTGTGTCGCATCCCTGGAAGATTCTAAACTTAAATACCAAGTTTGGTATTTTACCGACTTTTCGTTTTTGAGTTATAGTGTTCACAGACACACGGACACACAGACACACACAACACACGGACCTTTTTCTGAAAATACTTTTTTTAGATAAAGGGGACCCTAAAGCATATATTTCCAGTGAAATCTTGGTATCAAATTTTTTGGTGGAGTGCAATACCTTCTCTATACACTATGTACATAGTTTGTATAGAGAAAGTAAAAAGCTAGTGGGTGCATGGTCAACCAATTGCTCACATTTTCCTCAACGTCTTCATTGGTTTTGAATTGTTCCTCTCCTAGCGATTCTTTCCTGGGTACAAACGAATTACAGTCCAAGGGACAAATCTGGAATATAAGGAGGGTGTTCAAGGGTTTCCCAGTGCATGTTCTCCATTGTAACCCATGTCAAATATGTGGAGTGAGGCTTAGCATTGTCTTGGAAAGGGGTGGCATCTATGGCATCTTTTGTTTTGGAAAGTGACTTTTGCTGACCTTAACAATTGGTAATAGAAGCTACATTCACTGTATGTTGATTGTGCAGAAAATCAACAAATAAAACTCCTTTATAGTGAAAAACCACTCGCGAGAACTTTTCTGGCTGAGAGATTGGTTGTGGCCTTCACTGAGTAGGCTGATCCTTTCTTTGCCACTCCCTGCTTGCCATTTTGGATCCTGGAGTGAAATACGGACCAGTGTCTTATCACATGTGTCAATGAGCTTAAAAAAACCCTCCCCTTACCAGAAATGGTTCAGAAGCCTCTCACAAATCTCCAACCTGGCCTGTTTTTGCTGCTTGGTTAACAACTTTGAAACCCATCAAACACTAATTTTTTAAAATCCAAGATGTTCACTGATAATGGTACGAATACTCCCAATGCTGTTACCTACTTCTGATATAACTTCTTCAACAGTGCAGTGGCGATCATCTTCAATAAGCTCTCAAATAGCATGGATGTTTCATGTGAAACTTGATCTTCGCCTTCTTTCATACCATTTTTTGGCTGCCCTTAAATTGTCTGGCCCAGGTAAACAGTCGATTTTGGGACAGTATAGTGTCCCCAAACTGTGCCTTCAAATGAGTTAAAATCTCTGAGGGTTTAACCCCTTCATTGATTAAAAAAAATATTGCACAATAGTGAAGAACCTCTTGCTCACTCAAGGTTGTACTAATGCCAAAACTTAAAGCAGCTAACCAAACTGGTTCTTCCTCCCTATCACACCGACCCTCAACCCCCCCACTCCACCATCTGCCTGTGCAGCACTCTGGCTGAGTTATATTTGAATTATTCTTGGTATATATACACTCACACGCGCACACACACACACTCACGCACACACCTGCCTGCCTGGATAGTGTGGTGGTAGCATGTCTCTTCACATTCAAAAGGTCGTGAGTTTGAATCTTGCTTAGGGTGAGTTGCCTCGATAAGTTTTTTTTTTTTTTCGGGGTTTTCCCTTATCCTGAGAAGATGAATGTCGAGTAACTTTAAGCTCCATGGACCCTGAGATCATTTGAGCATCATTTCACCAATTTCATTCATCGTCGGTATGACCAACCAGGTTAAAGGATGTTAAGCTACAAAAGGAAAAAAAAACACACACACAGGCACATGCACACGCCCTCGCCCATGCCTATGCACTTGTACATACACATGCACACACAAATGCGTAAACAACCAAGCTTCTGAGATAAGGAATAATAGCCATCCTCATAAATATAATTTTGGAAAATAGCAAAAAAAAAAAAAAAACTACAAACCTGGATCATCACATTGTCCTCAAATATTAGCAAAAGTATTTGCATTTATTCACCTCCCACTCTGTATATTTATTAGAAAAGGATTTAATGTTGGGTGTAATGGAAAAACAAGGAAACCAAGCACACAAAGTACAAGGGGATATAGGAAGTGCAGGATTCCAGGAAATGGAGTCAACTGAATAATGTAGCACAAGACAGGAACTAATGAGATTAGCAACACACAGAGAGTGATGGAAAATAAAAAGAGACTTAACACTGAACAGAATGGCAAGACCCCTCCATCTTGCTATGATAATCCATTGGATCTTCAGTAGTTATTCTTAACATTGTTACACAATAGCCTTTGCCTGCCTGTGTCACCATCTATCGATATGTTTTAAACAATATAGTGTTGCCAACTTCGTGGGTTGTGTGTCAAATGGTTCCTGGTTATCCATACTTGCTCTAGAGACTCAAGAAGGTGAATACCAGTTATTGGATTTCAGGGCAAATGAGAAATACCTACATTTAACTGTTTGATGTTGGTAATGAATTAACACAGTTTATAGGCATATCTGAGTAACAGTTTGTTTTAACCAAGTTGCAAGAGTTTTAGCTATTTGGTTTGGAATAACACTGATATAATATGTGATGTTAGATAATGGATGTACAAATGTTTACTCTTCTTTCAGTTGGAGCAGGCAGTTGCTGAAAAGATGTATCGTACAATGTTAGAGCTGAATGCGATGGACAAAATTCTGTATGAATCTCAGCGTCAGGGCAGAATATCGTTTTACATGACTGCGTTTGGGGAAGAGGGTATTCTTATTGGAAGTGGTGCAGCACTTGATTTCAAAGACTTGGTGTTTGCTCAGTATCGTGAGGCTGGTAAGTAACAAGTATATAAAAAATATTAAAAATATACATATAACTTTCCCCCTCGGTATCCTTGCTTAGGATTGATGAACATGAACAGCAGAATGGTCTAGAAATGGAAATTAAGTTTTATTCATGGGCACACTCAAAATATGATCTATGGATTGCAATGTTAAGTATGATTGTACGTATGTACATTTTTCTAAAAATGTGTTTTTTTTTTTTTTGGATTCAGGCTCTCAAAACATATACTTCTGGTGAAATCTTGGTATCAAATTTTTGGGTGAAATACAATACCTTCACTATACACTATGTACATAGTATGTGTAGAGAAAGTAAAAATATGTTGAATGAATAACTGAAATACTTGCTAAATCCAAACTAACCTACGAATCAGTACCAAAACTGTTTTAGTGATTTGTAACAAATAACAACACACAAAGATAACACCAACTTGCCTTAGTAACACCATCATTTTGAAACTTGGGAACTTATTGAACTGCCCATGTATGTGTGTGTGTGCATGTGTGTGTGTGCGTGCGTGTCCATCTTATAAATAAATTTACACTTTTTTGCAGACTTGTTTATTAATTTTCATGCATAGGTAAATGCTGGTTGGTGGTTGGCTTCTAATATTTAGCACTTGGTAATGAAGCCATTCACTGTCTTGCCTTCCAGTATTTTGATGAAAGACTAATATTAAGTTTGAAGGCTGGGCAGTGAAGTAGGTGATCTCGTTCCATTTCTTCTCTGAGTTCACAGAATGGACATTTAGGTAATTCAGCAATACCAATCCCATGTAGGTATTTGTTAAGGCAGTCATCACCTGTTAGTAGTCTAAAAGTTGCTACAAAAGATTTTCTTGGTAGTGTGCAAATTAAATATTACACATATTTTCCCATCTTTTTCCTTTTGCTTGTAATGCAAATTCTTCTTTAAATTTATTGTTATATGTTGCAGTAATTATTCTTTTACTAGGTGATAAGATAAAGGATCAGCTGATTTTAATATTATTTTGTAGCCTTTTCTGGCAAAAACATCAGCAGTTTCATTGCCTTTTATTCCACAATATACTGATATTCTTTGAAGTACTATTTTTACTTTCTCTACATGTGCTATTTAAATAGTGTATAAAGAGGGTATTGTATTCCACCCAAAAATTTGATACCAAGATTTCATCGGAATATACACATTTTAGGGTCCCCTGGAGAAAGCTCCGTGTGTTATTGAAAACGATAACTCAAAAACAAAAAGTTGGTAAAATATGAAACTTTGTATTTAAGTTTAATATCTTCCAGGGATGTGACATGAAGATTTCGAGAAAAATCCCCACACCCCAAACTACTCTTTAATGGAAAAAAATGTCAAAATTTTTTATTTTCTCAAAATTGGCTCTAACGATTTTGATAAAAATACTGTATATTAAAGATATATAAGATTTCCCTTAACTTGTATCACTTTCATGAGTCTCTTAGGCATTGAGTCTGCTAGATGTTCAAAATAATGTTTGTGCATTTCCACCCATAACTTCTTCAACACCTCCTGTAGCTCCTTAATATTTGATAATTGCAGCTCTTCTATTTTATCTTTCAGTTGATCCCTAGCATTTTCATTGGATTTAGGTCAGGAGAGTTACCAGGCCATATTATTGTCTTTTAGGAACTTCTGAACCATCTTTGTTCTATGAGTAGGGGCGCCATTGTGCATAAAATATTGACTGATGAATTGGCCAAATTGTGACCAAATGCTGTTGCAACACTTTTAAATAATTACTTCCCTTCATTGTTATGTTCTGGGAGAAAGTACAAGCCACCACTACAATAATTACCACCAAAAGCACCCCATACCATCACACCTTCTGGATGTTTAACAGTTTTGACGGTAAACTTTGGATCATGTCATGACACATTTTTTGGCCTTCTCACCTTTTTGGACTTTCCTCTGATCAATTTGAAAGTGCTTTTGTCAGAAAACATTACTTTGCGCCAGTCCTCTGATGTCCAGTGCTGATATGTTTTGCAGAAATGTACTCTTTTCTTCATCATATCTTTATTTGGAAGAGGCTTCTTGGCAGCACGCCAAATTGGTAAACGTAGGTCTTCTTGAAACCAATGCTGAATGGTCAGGATTGCAACACTGTTGAGCAGGTCTGGATGAGTCGTCTTTAACCCAGCCGCTGTAATCCTTGGATTAACCATCACTTCGCATTTTAGAAGGTTATCAGTCCTAGGTGAAGTCTTTCTTTTACCACCTGAGCCTGTTTTTCGATTTGGGTGTGGTGCCACATGACAAAGGTGCTGTTGCTTCTTTTAGGTCATAAATAGCTTGTCTTGAAACCTTTAGATCAGCAGCTACACAAGTTACATAGTTAAAGCACGAGTCTTCTCCTCAGAGAGTGAGCTTCTTACATCCCATTTCGCGTATTAGATGCAGAAATACACACCTTTAAAAACAGCACTCAGATTAAAAATCAGATGAAAACAACATACAGCAAACAAATTGCTGTACAGCAAATACCAGAGGCAGACTGAGACCTGAACTTCTAATGTAAGCAGGTTGCTGCTGTGCACTAGAGAATCATGTGATTAGCAGCTCCGTTCACCTTTTTTGTATAGCACATTTTGAAGAGCACATTGTCTATGTAAAGATTTTCCTTGCCTTTAAAATGTAAAGATTTACATTATGGCCACTGTACTTAAACTTTTCTCACACGGAAAGTTGTAAACTCCTGGCCCTGCATAGAAACAGATTCAACCACATGGCAACCAGCTTTTAAGAGATTTGACATTCGTTTTAGCCTAGTGTATTCCCTTATTTTCCTTCTACTTACAAGGAAGTAAGTAATTAAGAAAATTTCTGCTAATGTTTTATCTCGATTATCATAAAGTAGATAGAAGAATATCCTTTTTAACAATAATTTGTTACAGCAATGTAGAGAAAGTCATGTGAACGGAATACATCAGATTTTTTTATTTAAACTAATTAGTTGTTTTAAAATTTTGCGACATTCTGTAAAATTAAGATTTTTTATGGTTGTGTCAGAAGCAATGACTATATAATTGCTGCTTTGGAATCAGATAATATTACAATTCTCTAATTTGTTAATCTGATATAGGAGATTTTGTAAGCTGAGCTAGATTGCTAATTGTCAAGTTAAGATTTAATTTCCTGTGAAAGGCAAATAATAAAGATACTGCACCAGCATCAGTGCCACCATTATTTGGTAAGCTGGATCCATCAGTATGCATATGAAGCCATTCATTAGCAGAATGTTTAGATGCATATTTGTACTTCTAGGTGTGCTGATGTGGAGAGGGTTTACAACAGACCAGTTTGTTAATCAGTGCTTTGGGAACTGTGAAGATGCTGGCAAGGGACGTCAGATGCCCATTCACTATGGATCAAAGACACACCATTATGTAACAATTTCTTCACCTCTCACTACTCAACTCCCTCAAGGTATGTAATGTTGCACTTATTGTTGATATGATTCATTAAATATACTCATTCATTAAATGATAAGTATATATTATACAAAGTTTTTACCTGGGATAAATCGTTAGAGTGCCCGAGTTTTGCAATCGAGTAGATAGTACCATTCACATTGTTGTCTGGTTGCTTTTAATATATATCAACAATGGAAATGGAAATACAGCAATTGGATATGCAGATGACTTGACAGTAGTAATTAAAGGTAAGTCAGTTGCTGAGGTAGAATTAAAAGCAAGTGAGTTAATAAAAAGAATAAAACAATACTACTTAAACTTGGACATGATATTAAATATCAAAAAGATACATTTTGGATTAAATTGTAGTTTAAATAGTATACAACTAGAAATAGATGGAGAAAAAATGCCAGAGATCCAACACACAAATTTTTATGCATGATAATAAATAAATAGTTAAATTGGAAGCCATATATAACACATAACAATAAGATAAATACTGGCATATTATATATAATAAAACAGGTAAGGAAAAGCATGGACGAGGAAACTTTTAACTAGATATACTTTGCTTTTATATACTCACACATAAAATATGGGATAATATGTGGGGAAATACTTCAGCAACAGAAATTAAAAAGATTTTTAAATTACAAAAGAAAGCAATTAAAATAATAGGTAATGTAAATAGTAAATACACATGCAGATTAATGTTTAAACAGCTTGGTACACTGACTGTTCCTTGCATATATATTTATGAAACTATAAAACATTTTTACAAGAAAATGAACCAAAAATGATGGTATACACACATAATTTAAGAAACAATTATGATTATTTCAGATTGATGAATATGGCACATTAAGAGGCGTTGTATTAAAAATTTGGGAAAAGAACTTAATAACTAGCTACCTGAAAAAATAAAGCTGTTAAAAAATACTATGGAAGCAGTGAAGAGGTACTTAATGGTAAATGCATTTTATAATCTGCAGGAATTTAAGTGTGGGGCTTTTATTAAGAAATGTTCATATGGATGAAAAATAAATTGAAAGAAATGTAAAAATGTGTTTGTATTAGAATAACTTGTGTAGAAAGAGAGTAAATATTGTAAACATATTTTTGTAGTAAGCAAAGTAAGCAATATTATTAAGTAATGTAGGTACATAAAGGTTGTAAGAAATGCATTTGTAAACAACCATTGTTATGCAGGCATTTAGTGTATTGCTGAACTTGTGATCTTTCCTATGTAGTTGCAACATACAGATAAATACAATTTAAATCTTAAACCTTGTCCACGTAGGGACCAGGAATGTTGAAATGCCACCTTGTCAAATCCTCCTTGGTTACATTTCTGACGTGAAAGCTGTGTACTGCCATTTTTGTGTTCACATATCATAACTGGGAACTGACTCCTATTCTTCTGTGTGCATGGCTGGCACATGATGAACAGTGCAATAGGCACTAAAACTTAAAATAGGCAGGGAGATATGTATTACTACAAGTTCAATTAATATAGACAGTATCAGTAATGAGAAACTTTGAGTTTTATTCATTTACCACTAAAAACACTTTTTGAAAGACAGAGCAATATAGAATATCCATTTCCAATATAGTAAATTAAGTAAATTCTATTATTCTTTTAAAAGAGTGTAAACTGTAAATATTTTTTCAGTTTGCATTCTTCGGTTACTATTTATTTTTTATGGCAAACCCTATTATTGGGTTTTAAGTCATTTCTGTCTTGGATATATTTGACACACCCATGCTGGTCTGTTTTATATTATTGTTAAACAGGCTATATTTGTTTTTGGGATGAAATAAGTCTAGTCATTTTAGATTAGTTCCGTTTTTTGCCTGCTAGGGATGTACATGTAGAGAAAGTTAAAAAGGGGGTCGTCTTGTGTTTGAATAAATGCGATTTAACAGTTGGCCTTCTAAAAGATAGTTGAAGTGTTTAATGGCACTGTATATTGCTAAGAACTCGCAGTCATAGGCACTGTATTAGAAAGAGTTCGTTAGAAGAAACTGAAGTCCAGCTGCACCATGAGTATCTTGTTGAAGTACTGCTCCTATAGCAACACTTGATGCAGCTGTCCTGTACCGGGGCAGCTGCTATGCAGAGGATTCCTACTTCTTTGTTCCAGTCCAGCAGTTTTGTGCTCTTCTTCCTGTGTCTGCTGAGTAATTGTGAGAGATGCTGCTGAAGCAATGAATCTGTGTTCAAAGTTTACCATTCCCAGAAATTGTCACAATCCAATAGTGGCTCTGGAAAACTCTCAACAGCACTCACTTTCTCTGGTAGAGGTTTCAAGCATACAGGGCTGATTTCGTACCCTAAGAAGCTGAGCCATTGCACACCAACAATGAATTTGACAGATTTGCATATAAGCCATATTCAATGAGCCTTTCATAGAGGATGTGCTGAAGATGAACTTTTACATTTGGAGAAGCAACTAGAATTGTTGCCAAACAATTATATAACATATACAACTTTTTTTAATCTGTTTTAATAGAGATCACTTATTTATATTTGGATTTGGCAGTTAACTATAAACAGCTTAGGAGATTTTTGGGCTAATATTGGATAGTTTGGAAGGAAGTGAGATCCAGGATGGAGGACATGGAAAGACAAATTTTATTTTCTCAAATGAGAGAGTAAGGCTCATTGGCATTTTATAGGGAGCTAAAGGATGACCCAGAGAAAGAGAAGTACATTATGATTTGTTTAAAAAAATGAAAGAGCAGGAGGAATAGCCTAGTCTAGATCAGGCATTTGGAAATTAAGGGAAATGAGGGGAAAGGTTATCCTGGGAGTGTGTCCAATCTGTGGGGAGAAGTAAGATGTTCACATTATCTTTCAGTACAGGGCCATAAATAACTGGAGGGAGAATTTAATGAGTAGGAAATGGCTACCGAAGAACAACTGAATTGCATTTAGAAAGACTTTTGAGGATCATAAACAGATACCTAAATTAGGGGAGTTTTTATGGAATGTAAGGATGAGATGGAAATGGTCAGTTGAAAAACATGGAAACTAGATTAATTTTAGAGGATAAAGAATATTTAGTAATGCCTTGGAGTGTTGTATATTTAATATTTATGGCCTGGCCCTTTAACTAGAGTTAAGGGTTTTTTTTTTTTTTTTTAGGCCCATTATGGGAACATTATGATGCAGATGTATTACATTTATAATTATTAAGAAGTTAATATAAAGAGTTAATTACCTATTATAATTAACATAAGATTTTAAATATCAATATGACTGAACACAAACATAAGGATAAAATAAACATAAATAAACAGTAAGAACAAAAAGTGGTCAAGGATTCATTATAAAGATATTAAATGTGAGAATTAAGGATGTGTATATACAAGTTAATCATTGCACATTACAACACAAGTTTCAATTTAAACTTGGCTGTCTTAACTAACAATTATTACACATAAATAATAATAATAATAAATATAGAAATAAATCAGTAAGGACAGGCATATTAATATTTTATAGAAGTTCTTTTGTTGTTGTCCAAAGAAAGTTGTCCAGAGTATTTGAATTTGTTATTGTAATACTTTGCATTTTGGTTAGCTTTGTTTACAGCAGCCTCCAATTGAAGCAGAATTTTTCAATAAATCGTTTCATTATGTTTTTTGAAGAAACTTTATTTTATGTTTTAATGTTTTGTAGCTGTGGGTGCCGCTTATGCTTACAAACTTCAAAAGAAAAGCCAATGTGTCGTCACATATTTTGGAGAAGGGGCTGCTAGTGAAGGAGATGCACATGCTGCTTTCAACTTTGCAGCTACTTTGGATTGCCCTGTTATATTTTTTTGGTCTGTTGATGTACATTATATTTTTATTATTTAAGCAATGTTTTACTATTTTATTTATGAGTGTAAGTGAGATTTGGTTAAACCAAATATTAGAAAGGGAATTTTACTTTTATTTATTTTGATAGTTTTTAATTAGTTCATATATTAAGTTATTTGTAAATAATTATGTTATATATTATTTAACTGAACATTTTGAATGAGAAGTATTATTTATAAGGCATATGTTGCAGTGCTTCTCCTAGTTATTTATTTAACAATTGTAATTTTGTAGCCGTAACAATGGTTATGCAATTTCTACACCATCTCATGAGCAATATAGAGGTGATGGCATTGCTGGACATGGACCTGCTTATGGAATCACGACAATACGTGTGGATGGAAATGATGCCCTTGCAGTATACAATGCCACAAAAGCAGGCAGGGAGTATGTACTGAAGGAAAACCGTCCACTTCTGATAGAGGCTATGACTTACAGGTGGGGAAGTAGTTTTATATTCTTTGCTAAAGTTCTTACTGGTTCTAACTTTGTGCTGTAAAACGATAATTAATTAACAGCTCCTCCAATACTTCTATTGCCTCACATTTGTAGTGGGGGGGGGGTAGCTGTCTCCCTCACAGTCAAGAGGTAATGAGTTTGAATCTTGCGTAGGTGAATTACCTAGATAAGTTTGTTTTTTTCTTCAAAGTTTTCCCTTATCCTGAGAAAATGAATGTCGAGTAACATTAAAAAAAAAATATTTTTATTGTGTTAAAAATTCTCTTTCTGAATCCTAATAAAACAATACTGCTATATCTAAAAACCAGTTCTAAGGTGATAGAATTCAATCTGTGGTCTACTCTTGCATTTCGATGACCCATGTTTCAACCGACTTGGACATTCTAAAATCAAATTTCTTTTATCTTAGCAGTAAAATATATTATCCAGATAGGAAATCAAAATATCAAAAAAAGTAATATTAAAAATGAAGCTAATAACAATGAAGCATCACAACTACTAATATCAAAAAGAATGCTTGCTTTTATGAAGGATATCATTTAAACAAGATTTGAAAGCAGTTTTACAGAGTATGAAATCACACTAAAACCAATGTCATTAAGATTTTAAGAAGTGATGAAGGGTTGGGGGAAATAGACTTTAAAATTCTTCCCTGTGACCATGCTGCTGCGACATGATATAATTTATCATATGCATGAGATGCCTCCACAAAATAAAAGCCCTTGTTTAGCTTCCACCCAGTGTGAAATGCAGTCCGTGATAAAGATTTTGAATCCACAGAGCATAACAGTGATTAAAATTCATCCTCAGCTATGCCAGTTCTATGAGCCTAATGTCATCAGCAAGTAGACGTGCTGATGCCTACCTCTTCTGCAATTTCTTGGATAGTCACATGATGGTCCTGCATCACCAGTTCACTTCGAGAATGACCTGGTCATTTCAGCATTTTGATGGTCGACCAGAGTGTGGCTCATTCTCTACCATCATTAAACTGGTTGTATCAGTCCTTAATCTGTGTGATACCCATAGCATCATCACCAAAAGCTGTCTGAATCTTCCAAATGGTTTCCACCTGGCTGTCGCCCAGTTTCTGGCAAAATTTGATGAAGTAGTGAGTGCTATGCCAATTGTTCCGCCATTTCCCTTGCAATGAGAACCTACTGAGCACTACGCACTACCTCACTCAACTACTGCTTGCCAGCAACTGACGCTATCAACGGGCAGGAAAAAATTCATGCATGCATATGAAGTATCCTGATATATGGTGGACTTTGAGACAGTGATGTGTTTTAACAATTAAAATTTAGTTGAGTCGACCAAAGGAATTGACAATGGAAGCACATGGCTTCTGAAACATGTTTTCCGAAATAAAAAAGTAAGTGATGTAGTGTTACAAAATCGACTCAACTAAATTTTAAATGCATATGAAGGTTCATGGTTGGCTCATGCAAGCACGTTTGATTAAAATCTATCAGGTTTTTGCAAAAAAGATATGGTCAGATTCTTTTCTAACAGACCTCATAGATTTCGGAGCTATAATCTTATTTGAAATTTAAACACAATTTTTTAGCAATAAAATAATCTTGTTAAGTATGCATTAAATTTTAACATTGATTTTTTTGCTGTGAAATTTCACAAAAGGAAAAGAATCATTATCGAAAGTCAGCACAAGAATTTGGAAAACTTAATATAATGCATCCTTCCTGGCATTAAAACTGTCCATTCCAGTAGCAAATATTAGTAATCTGGGAATCAATGTACTTTTTTATACCTGCAACTGATGTAGAATATAGAAAGAGGTTTTAAAAGTTGACAAAGGATGTATATTATATGAATATTTTTGGAGTTTTAAAATATAATACATTAATATAACAAACTGTTGTTGAATATAACTATAAATGTTTTTCTCTTAGCTTTTAAGTTAGGAGTTATTACTTTGGAGAATTATAAATTTTAAATTCTAGTTTCAGAGAAATAGAACATATACCTTTATCTAGAATAACAAATGGTGTTTTAGATGATTATAACATAATTTTGTTCAGGCTGGGTCATCACAGTACTTCTGACGACAGCAGTGCATATAGATCTCCAGATGAAGTACGGCAATGGGATACCATGTACTCACCTATTGCTAGGTTCCGAAAATATCTGGAAAATAAGGGATGGTGGAATGAGAAAATGGAAGAAGCTTGCAAGAAGCAAGCCAGAGAGAGGGTAAGAATATCATCTTATGAAATAAAGCTGAAGTATTGTGCTGTATGCATGCAGTAAAACTAGCTTAGAAGCTTAATTTAAATCAAATCAAAATAATATTTTATATATTTATTTGCATTAAAGTAATATATAGTTGAGTATGGTATTCAGCCCAGGCTCTTAGGTTGTCACACCCACCCATATACTGCAATTATCCAAATATAAGACAAAGTTTTTTCCAAAATATTTATGTTCAGAATTGGGGGGGGGGGGTCATTTTGCATTCGTAATGTGTTTTCTGAAGTAAGTTTCAAACTTAGCGGGTATGGCAGTGACAAAGCCTGAGGAATATAGTATACATTGCCACCAAGGTTGCGATGAATGCATCAGATTTTGTGCGTTTCTTTTCATGCAAAAAATTGGGCCATGAACATTCTCATTACTCTTTGAGACTAAAATAAAATTAAAGGACTTCCTTTCACATTGGTGGTTGTACATTAGCGGTCAAGCAAAAGAGAGGTAAACTGTGCATTTTCCCTGCTCCATATATTTCCAGTTTTCCCTCTGCCTCACTGTGCAACCCCCAATTTGAATTTATGCACAAATTTGAATTAGGAAAGCATTTTATGATATATTAAGTATGTTGTCTTAATAGAAAAGAGGATCTATAATTGTTGTTACCACTATGCTCCCACCACTGTCGCCATCTGCCATCATCCGGTTCTACTATCCAAAATAGCTTAGCTACACTACCATGGAATACACTCTGCACATCTCTGCACTCCCACTCAAAACATGAATTTACGTGTAAATTTGAATTAGGTAAAATGTTTTACAGTATTTATATTAAGTATGTTGTCCTAGGTATATCTGCAGGCTTCCATTGAGGTTATGATTTCTGGTGTAGGCCATGTCATTTCTTATACTGCTCTATGTTGTCTTAATTGAAAATCATATCCATAATTGTCATTAAAGTTAAGCTGCCGCTGTCATCTCTGAACACAGACATACCAGTACATTTCTATTCTCCCCTTTCCGTCTCTATCCTACTTGCAACACAAATTTTTGGGCCAATTAAAATTATGTAAAAATATTTACAATGTGTTTTTATTAAGTATGCTGTCTAAATAGAAAATTGTCATAGTCTATCATACACACATACCATACATTTCTGTTCTGTCTTCTCTGTCTCTCCCACTCACAATGTGAATTTATTTGCAAATTCAAATTAGGTAAAAACATTTATGATGTGTTATATTAGTGTTTGTCTAAATACAAAATCATATTCATCATCGTTGTTACAGTAATGCTACCACCATCACATTGTACCACTACACCCATGCCATATATTTCCCTAGTCCTCTCTTTGTCAGTCGCTCAAAATGTGAATTTCTGCACTAATTCAAACCAATAGCAATAACTATGCAATACTGGTGGTCGTATATAGATTATATTGGAAGGTGAATGAATGAATATATGAATGAATGAAATTAGGCTGAGTTGAGCTCAGCACCCAAATAGCTAATAACTACCTGACATTTATGGTTCTAAAGGCTGATTCATGGTAACATGAGAATGGCAACCAAAACAAGAACAGGAAGTGTTGTAGTTTAAGATTTTGGTTCACAATATCCTGAGAAGAGGAATGCATATCAATAACCATATCGACATCAAATTGAAACATTTGCTCATTGTGATTTCATTTGCTTTTACTAATAATTATATTTTTACCTGCCTCCAATTAGCCAACATCAAAATAATTGCGACTAGAATATGCTCTAGGAGCTCTTTCATGTCACCGCTGCTTAGAATAATTTCTACAGCAAACAGTATAATATGCACACAAGGAATCTAATGTCCTGTGCTCGGGAAAGGGGAACGAGAATGTTGAAACTTAGCTAAGTCTTGTTTTCCATTCTAAGCCTCTGGGAAAGCTTCCTGTCAATTGTGAACACTCCCATTAAAAAACATGTATTTCAACTTTGTCATTGTTGTTCTACTTATCATTCTTGGTTGCTTTGCTTTGTCAAAAAGCTTCACTGTGAAACTACTTAATTTACCTTAAAGATATTGTTAAATTACTGAAAATAAGATTACCATATAAGTTTATAATATTTTGTAAAATTTTGTGATAGTAATACATATTATCGAGTGAGTCAAAAACCTCTGAACGGGCTGTGCTGTGTTTTTCCACTGGACATGTGGACATGTAATTCAGCACTGCTGTTGTAAACAAGATCATATTTCTGACACAGTTTTGCTCTGCTATGGAAGTGCAGTATTGAGTTGACAGTAATATGTGTAGTTCAGTTATTACTAGTGATTTATTATTTCGTCCTGTACTTAGTCACAAAGTGTATTATAGCTCAGCATATGCTTTCTACTGCACAGTGTGTATTTATTTCATTCATATGTATTAACTCAGTCAGCTTGACAAGTGAAAGTACAATTTGTAGAAAGATTTACAGGTGTAAAAGTTCCAGGCTGTACAACAATCCATGTACTTTACAACAAATTTCAGGCCACAGAAAGTGTTCAGGCTAAGAAATTTAAAACATGGCATACAGTTCTTACCAAAGAAACATTAGACAACATCCGTCATTGTTTGGAGAATTCCCCCCAAAAATCGTATAGGCATCTTTCACTACAGGTAGGCTTTCTTGTGGTTCCTCGTGAAGAGGAACTAAATTACTGAAGATGCAACCATATAAAATAACTGTGGATAATACTCTTAAACCAGGTGATCCTGTAATTCTGCACACATTTTGTAAATGGACTCCCAATAGTGTATACATTGGCAAAATAGACCCACATTTAATGTTTTTCATGGATGAGCCTTGGTTTCACCTTCATGGGTATGTGTGTACAGAAAATAATCATTATTGGAGCTCTGAGAAACCTAATATTGTTCATGATGAAAAATTTGGTGCAGGGTGTGCCATTACTGGAGAAAGGGTTATAATGCCAATTTTTTTTCAAATCAGCAGTTGACACCCATACATACATGAATTCAATTTTGCTCCCTAATTTTAGAGAATTAGAGGAGTGTGTGTGATTTTGACTGTTTCAACAAGAATCTGCAACAGCTCATATGGCCAATCAGTCAATGAGAGCAATTGAAAGTATGTTTCAGGACAGGATTAATAGTGGAGATTTATGGCCTCCTTGCTCCCCCGATCTAACCCCTTGTGATTTGTATCTCTGGGGTAAATTAAAACACAAAGTATGCCCATACACCCTGGAAGAATTAAAACAAAATATTCACCAGGAAATTACCAGCATTTCTCAACGTGAACTTCAGTGAGTGATGGATAGTTTCCTAAGGAGGTGCCAAAAAATATATAGGTGACAACGATAGCCAGTTTCAGCATCTCCTTTCATAAAGTTGGTAAGCAAAGACTTTAAAAGAACTTTTAAAAATGTTGTATGGTTTCCGTTACTTTTTATGATAGTGGCCGAGGACATGGAGATGCGAAACACTGCGCAGCAGGTTTGGAGGTTATTGAGTCATTTGTTGTATTCCCAATTTAGGGTTTCCTTTGGATCAACATACTCTTTTATTTTAAATTTTGAGCCACATTATAATATATAACATCTCAGCTATTATCTTTTATTAGCAATGATTATTATTTATAAGGTGCTGTGATATTGGTTCTTATTTGAATTACTTATGTACAATAACTCATGGCTACTATTTGAATTGTAAATTATTAGCATACAGCACATATTAATTCTATGTTCTACAGGTGTTGAAATCTCTGGCAGATGCTGAGAAACGTCCAATGCACGACTGGAGAGAAATGTTCCATGATGTCTACTATGACATGCCTGATGGCCTTGTGTAAGTATTTAAACAGTAGAGCGTCAATTATTCAGATTGATTACAGATAAATAATGTCTGGAAAACAGATATTCCAGATAATTTAAAATGGATTGCTAAATTGAATCATCATTTGTGCTCAATAAGTTTACAGCTTTTGTAGAATATATTCATAATAAAAATACACAAAAGCCCACCACCATGGTTTCTGTCTCACATTCAAGAGATACCACATTAAAATCTTGGGTAGAGTGAGTTATCTGGGGAAAGTCTTTTCTGGGATTTCCCGTATCTTGAATAGCTGAATGTTGAGTAACTAAGATCTGTGGACCCTGGGTTCATATGAGTATCATTTCCCCTGTTTCATTCATCATCCAGTATGACCCACCTGGTTAAAAAAAGAAAGGAAGGGATAGTAGACTTGTGATTAACAGTATTGTTTAATGAGGTTGCAGGTTAACTGAGGGATATGGAAAATATACATACATAAATTGTTGTATCAGTGCAATGCTGGACAGTGTGCCAATAAAGTTGACTGGATCACAGCTAGCTGATGAACTCCTGATGAAACTCCAATTGAAAATGAAGATGTCCTTGAGTGGTGTAACCGAGATCAGCAAATGGAACTGACTGATAACATTGTTTCCTGAATACTCCCTTCTCTGAACTCTGCTAACCACTGATAAATCACAAAGGTTAAAGATCTTTAAATGCCTGATTCAGTCTTTCAACATATTCTCTCTCCCATAAACTGACTTTAAAGAAAATAATCTGATGTGTTCCATTCGCATAACTTTCTCTAGGTATTCCATATACAAACTATTCTTACAAAAGATTATTATTCATGTTATCCAGGCAAACATTAACAGAATTGGTCTTATTACTTGCTTCTTTGTAAGTTGAAGAGAAATAAGGGAATACATTAAGCCAAAGCAATAATCAAATCTTTAAAAGCTCATTGCTCTGTGAAACAATGGAAGTTCAATTCGCTCAGCGTGGTCCAATTTGAGAAAAGTTACTTAGTTTAAAATTGAAACCAATAACAAGCAATATCTCAAAAATGGTCAGCTCTACGAGAAAAATATTTGGCATAAAGTGTGTCTTTTAACGACATATATAAAAGAGAAATTTTTAAATTAAATTTAAAGATTTGTCATATATTTTGAACAAACTAACGGACACTTAAGCTGATTGTCCCTCCCCCCCTTTTTTTTTACTGAATTTGAATTTGTGCAGAAATTCATATTTTAAGCAGTTGACGGAGAGGGGAGTATGGAATTGTACATTAAGGGTGTGTACAACATGATGGAGGCAGTGGCAGCACGTAACAGTAACAATGATGATGGATATGGTTTTGTATTTAGACAACATCTAATGTTGTTACCTAATTTGAATTTATGCAGAAATTCACATTGCGGGTGGGAGAGATGGAATAACGGAAATGTACAGTATGTGTGCAATGATAGCACAGAACGACGGTGGTGGCAGATGACAATAGATATGATTTTCTATTTAGGCAACATACTTATCATAACAAATTGTACATTTTTTTGCCTAATATGAATTTACAGAGAAATTTACACTGTGAGCAGGAGAGAGAAAGAGAAGAGAGAATGTATCAGCATGTCTGTGTTTGATGGTGACTACGGCAGCTTAGCTGTAATGACGATACGATTTTCAATTAAGACAAAATATTTAATGTAATATAGCGTAAAATGTTTTACATAATTCAAATTTGCACATAAATTCATATTTTGGACAGAGAGATGGAGAATGGAATGTAGAGATGCATGAAATGTGTGTGATGGTAGCGGTGGCGGAAGTGTGGCTGTAATGATGATTATGATGCTATTTTCTATTAAGATAACATACTTAGTAGTCCTTTAATGTTATTTTACTCTTGGAGAGTAATGTTTTTTCCAATGAGAATGCTTTTAGGCCATTAACAGCACAACATAATCACAACCTTGGCAGTAATCTATGCTATTTCCCTCACGCTTCGCCACTGCCGTACCCATGAAGTTTGAAACTTACTTTTTCCCCACAAAGTATTCAAAAAATATATATATATATATGTGAATGCAAGATAACCCCCAAGTTTGAACATTAATATTTTGGAAAAAAACATTGTCTTATATTTGGATAAATACGGTACAGGAATACTGTTCTTGTTCTGTTATTTTATCATAGAAATTTGTGAAAATTGTGCAAAAAAGATGCTTACCTTTTTGAAACCCTTAGGTACACAGTATAAATATTTTTCTGAATTGTTTGCAGAAAACAAATGAAGTCCATGGAAGATCATGTTGAGAAATACAAACAACATTATCCAGTCCAAAAGCATCTAAACTCTGGCAGTGATTCAGATTAAGGACTCAGAAGAAGAAATTGGAATTACAGACCAACATAAGTTTCTCTGCAGTGCCTACATATACTGCTTTTATTATGTACATTTGTATAATGCTGTATAAATTGGCAAAAAAAAACCCAACCAAGGTAGCTTGTTTTTACATACTTAATCTATTTTTGAGAAAAATATGCTTTCTTTTTGTAAATATACAATTATAAGAATGTATTCCAAAGTTGCTCAATATTATGTACTATAATAGAAATTAGTTTACTTGCCAAACTTTTAAAAGTGTTATAGATGTGATATATTTGTTTATCTTACATTTAATGCAATACTTTGTAAAGCTAAATTTAGAAACTCACTCTAAATGCTAAGCAATGAAGTACATATGATATTGATCATGAGTGTTAATTATGTATATGAAATGCATTGTGTATGCTTCAGGTTGAAATTTCCAATCTGATAATGTGCAGTAAAACAGTTTTAACTCTGACTACATTTTGCTGTTTTTTTAATTCTCCAAATCTTTTTATCCAGATATTCACTTGTTTTTATTGATATCTCATTCCAGAGGAATGAACAATGGCATCAATATACTCGGAGATGATCAAATTCTAAAATACTTGCCTTTCCAAATTGAGCCAAACCATGACCAAAGTTTCCATATACAAAATTCCTTTTTTGACTTCTGTTAGTTTATTTTTAAGCTGTTGATTGATTTCTTTAGCATTCCTCTACATGACTCAAATTCCTTGTTATATCTGTTCTATAATACAATGATTAAAAAAATATGATGTATTACATTTATGACTTTCTTCAACAAACTATTGTTAGAAAGCTTATTCCTCTATTTACTTCATGTTATACAGGATAAATGTTTCTAGAAATACTTTTATTACACACTTCCTTGTAGAGACAATTGGAATAGAAAAATATACAGTACGTTTGTTATAAAACTTGGCTGCCAGGAAATGGCCTGTGTAGCCTTCACTGCATTTATGTGTGTGTGTGTGTGTGTGTGTGCATCCTACATTCATTCTGTTGTCACATGTGCGTCAGTCTTACATCTGTTCTAATCTGGTTCATATGTGAGTAACATTAGGAATATGTAGAAGTATTAGTGTTGCTTGAAGTAGTTTCAAAATGCTGTATACAGTACCACAAAGAGTGTTTATGTATGATACGTATGTGCTTACATCATATGTTGGGATGAAACTAAATTTCTGGGTGCATGTTCCAAGTAGAGAGGCCGTTCGCTTGCTTTAAATATGTTCAGGGGGATGGGATCAATTTGTAATTGGAAAAGAAAGGTCAGGCTTGTGCTTATGGAGCAGAAATTAGATGAAATCGGAGAAAGGTTAGAATGGTCACCTTGAAAGTCTCTTGCACAAGAAATTGAAGTTTTGAAAGCTTCAGCATGGAAAGGAACAAAACTTTTAAAACTCAAACCATACAAGGTTACTGTTGTCCAGGAATTTCCAACATATGCTGTGATAATGTTTTCCATTTTTCTTAACCTTATGCTCAACTTGCATAAAGCAAGCATAAACATAAATCTCTAATGTATTACATATGTCTGTGAAAGAGATTTAAATTTTTGGGCAGTAAGATTTTATCTTTTACAATAAATCAATTATGCAAAAGTCATCCAAATAAAAAAGCATTGAACATAAATTATGTATTTTTTAGTCAGTAAGATTTTGTCTATCTCTTACAGTTTACTATCTATGCAAAAGTCATCCAAAAATAAAAAAAAGAAAATCAGTTATGTGATTTAAAGAAATCTGCATTTTTTGGGCAGTAAGAATTTTGCATCTCTTACAGTTTACCAAAATGCAAAAATTATTGAGAATAAAGAGGACTTGAAAGGTTATTCCTAAAAAATTCAAAATATACATTTCATTTGTCATGAGAATATCTTAAAAATATGATATTTTAATTAAAAACATTAGAGCCAATAACTTTTTCTAAATTTGGGAGTCGGGTTCTGAAAATCTCTGTGTTACATTCTTGAAAGATGTTGAACTTAAATAGCAAGTTTATAGATACTTCACAAGCACTCACACGTGCACCTTTTACTAAAAATTCTTTCTTTAGATTCAGCGGACCTTAAAACATATAAATCTTGATATCAAATTTTTGGGTGGAATACAATACTTACCCTGCAGTAGAGAAAGTAAAAAAGCTTAATAAGGTGCAAATAATTATGTTGAAAGGAGTTAGAATTGTTAAGAGCCTTTACTACTTATCACACAACTTGTGCTACTAGATTTACTTGAGCTCTATATGATGGAAGGAATAGGTGACATTTCTGGAAAGAAATGAGAAAGAAAAGCACATAAGAAAGGAGATGGCAGTAGCTACATACACTTTATTTCTACACAACAGGACAAATATAAATATAAATATATTTCTAGACATAAATTTGAAAATGGCGTCATGTATTCATAGAATTTGTGCTTGTAGAATGTACAGAAAGTTATGTTAATCTTACATTACAGTACATCTACTTTGTTCTTACTACTTTGGGTGATTCCAAGAACTACTTGCACGGACTTATGATGTATATACATATATTTGTTACACTTTATAGCCTTTACTTTAAAATATTTGTAGGGCATAAAATATATTCCTTAGAAGAAAAATTCACTGAAATCTTCAAAATATATTTTTAGTAGTATACCTATTTTAATATGCAATGTGTCTCAAATTTATTACTACAAAAGTAAATACCACTTGAACTGCATCCTAAGCATAAGAATCTTCAAACTTAAGTAACATACACGTAACAAAAGTGAATTACTTTTATTGGTGCCTTAGCAGGAGAGCTTAAAGAAATTATCATAATTCTTTGTTTGTGTCAAGAGGTGCATTTGACTTTGTGTATACGAGTTTGTTGTTGCATATGTTACAGAAGTTTGAACTTGCTGTGTCAGTTAATGTATAAACAAACTTGAGACACGTTGTGTTTTGGTGTCACCAGCATAACTCCAATATTTTCACAGTTGTGATCACTATGCAATTCATGATTGTCAATACAAAAATGTCTCAAGACATTGCTCACACTATTTATAGCCAAAATGTTGCTTTTCTAAGCATCGTTCTTCAGTAACTGGTTGCAGGATGTTTCTCTAAGGCTGCTTCACGGGCAATTACGACTTCCACTGCATCACCTAAAACACAATCATTCTAAATTGAAGCTTAGGTATATCTTTTATATATCTTAAAAAAATTTAAAGCAACATTAACTGAAAATAGCAAATCAAATCTGATGTATTACATTCATGTGGCTTGAAATGTAGTTTTATTTATGGCCGCTCTTTAACTGCTGTGGTTCTCAGCATCCTATTCTATATTGGGGTGTGAAAGACAGCTTAATTTTGCTTGAGGTTCTTTTATGTGCTGTAAATCTACGACACGGGACCAACGACTTTACTTCCCTTCCGAAGGAAGCCATGCTAAGGATTTTTATGCCCAAAAAAATCCATCGCCTTCCGCCAGGTTTGAACTCATATCCTTGGGTATATGAATCATGGTAACCATTACACCACAGAGGGTGACAATTCATGGGACTTTCTTCAACTAATCTGTTACAAATTATCTTACAAAAGCGTATTCTTCTACTTAAATATGCCATATAAATGAAGATAAATGTTAATAAAAAGTCTTAAAATTCTATATAATAAAAAAATCTGATGTCTTACACTCACATGATTTTCTCTAGCTGTTACACTAAGAAACCTTTTACCCATATCATGCTAATCAAGATAAACTTAAGCAGTTTTATTATTTATTTCCTTTTAGTAGAGGAGAAATAAGGGAATGCACAAGCTAAAGCAGTAGTCAAGTCTTTTAAAAGCTGGTTGTTATGTGAAGCAATTGAAATTCCATTCTCTTTTCTTGTCAGGAGTAAACGAGAAAGAAACTGTCTTTCCATTTGAGAAAAGTTTAAGTGTCTTAAATTTGGTACCAATTATCCAGAATATCTCAAAAATGTTTAACTCTACAAAATAAATCTATATGACATTAATTGTGTGTTTTAATGACATCTATATTTTTTGTGTACTAAGGTTTTGTCTATCTTATGGTTTGCCAGTAAGACAAAATTAATCCAGAATGAAGAGGCCTTCAGAGGCTATTCTCAGAAAATTTAAGATATACATTTCATTTGTCATAAAAATATCATAAACATTAGTTATTTTAATCAAAATCGTTAGAGCCATTTTTGAGAAAATCAAAATTTTCAAAAAATGCTCCATGTAAAGAGTAGTTGGTATTTTCTTAAAAATCTTCATGTTGTATCCTTGGAAGATACTCAACTTACTTTTTGTTTTTGAGCTATGAGACACATGTACTCACGCACAAATGCATAAAATAAGAAAATATCATCTGCAAATAGAAATATTTTATTTACAGCTTCTTATGAAAATGAAATTATATTTACCTATGATATGAGGTAACTCCTTGTAGATCTAATGACACATATATAGCAAGCAGGGAGACATCCAGAAAGTAGATATGGATTCAAGAGATTATTTTCTGGCATGAAAATTTACATTCTGTAAAGTGCTGTTCGTCTTTGGTGTTCCAGTAGACTGTCAGTTTTGGTGCTATGAATGATATTTTAAACCAGAAGTGTTGACTATTTTCTTGATTTTAAGTAGGTTTCTTGAACATGCACTGCTTGAACAGGGCTGAAATGATGATGCTCTAATATTTTTGTCTCTAAACATGAGCAATCTTTTAGGTACTTTTAGAAATACAAAACATATTTATCAAAATTTTGTAAGTAATGAATGGGTATTTTTGATAAATAAGTGATATGAAGGTAAATTTATGGCACATGATATGATTAAAATATTATGAACTTAGCATGTCTATGATTTATGTTGTCAGAAAGCATAAAAAAGATGTACTACATTTAAAATAGAATGATGGAGGCTATGATTTTTGTTAGATGGTGATGCATGAACTAATGAATGGAAATACCTACTGCCAACTAATGACAACAATGATGATGATAACAAAAGTGAAGTCCAGTTGAAGATAGAGGATATGCTCAGACATGTACATGGAAGAGTCAACTAGGTGAGAATGGACTCAGCATCTCTAGATTACTAGCGTACATGGGATGACAGAACAAATGGACGGGAGTGTGATGATGATATGATTTATGGTCTAGCGTGCACTGGGGTGGTATCCTCTGGACTTGGTGAATCATCTCGGCGTGACTTGACTCTCACAACGGCACGGCGTCCTCCTACGCCGCTATCATCCAACTGCTGGGTGTATTTAGGTCCAACTGCACCAGGAGTCTGAAGTCTGACCTTCTCAGGATCTCCAGTTGTTTCATCAGAACGCATCAAGAAGAACAGCCCAAAATTTAGTTGAGGGATGTCATAGAAGACAGTCAGAGTGAGCATCATAAATGTGAGACCAATCAGCAGGTACCCTGAGAGAGAAAATATAACAAGCATTAGGTACTCCTACTCTAAACAGTTATCTATCCTCTATTGCTATATGAACCATAAGAAGTGGAATTTAGCGATGTGGCTGGAGGGGGAACAGGCATTGGGAAGTAAAATCAGGCCAGCAAGTTAGTAAGGAAAAGGGGACTGAGACAAGAGATATGAGAACACTATGAGAGAAGAGGAAGAAATTATGAGGACAGGGGGATATGTGCGATTGAGAAGGTGACAGGTGAAACAACAGCTGGAGCACTGGGGAAGGGGTGAGAAGAGTGAAAGAAAAGGAAAAAGAAAGGGATTTATCACTGAGGTTGACTAGTTTAAGCAAATGGTTGGGGTAAGGACGGATACAAAATGAAGAAAGGTAAGAGGTGCTAAAAAGAAAGAAAAAAGAGGTAAGATACGTAAAACAAATAGAAGGAATCATCCACAGATAAAAAGAAGAGGGGGAAAGGCCACCATATACAAAAAAGCTTGTGCTCTGTTCTATGAAGTCCCAGGGTGGAATACATGTTTACACTAAGGTAAAATTTGTAAATATATTGCAGAAAGGAGATGTAAATTCATTCATGAACCATAAGTATTTGAGAATCATCACAAAAATGTTTGCAAAGCTGGGCTCAAGACAGTTAAAAAAAAAAAATTATTTGTTTGAAAATGAAAATATAACAGAAGTTTTTGTATGTAAAGTGTAGTTTGGGGTGGAAGGATTTTCTTGTAAAACTTTGTGTTGCATCCTTGGAAGATGCTGAACTTAAATTGGTTCTCCATTGCCTCAACAATCAACAAAACATGTTGAGAGAATATTTTTGAGTTGGGTTTGTAACACTTAAGTATCACAAATATTCTATTCATATGTATCACTGTTCCAAAACACCCTTTCATTAAAATTGTTCTTAAAAGATGTTGAGCTTAACAGGATGAGGATTAACGAGTGTCTACACTGACCAACAAATCCTGTGTAACGTATTGGCTCATTTTGTCTTTGCTAAACAAAATTGTTTCTCATTGGCAGCAGAAACATACTGAGTACAATAGATATTCAGGTAACTTTCCACAAACTTGATTAACTTTGGTCAGTTATAACGCACACAAGTGACCCAAACATATTATTCATAATTTACTTGTAAGAAAATGGAGTAGATGATGGAAAAGACAATTCAGTTAATTACTGAGATTCATGTAAGACTCGTCATCTGGGATGTAGCTCTGTAAGTTTGTAGAAATAAAATAAGAAAGCAGAGTGTTTATGTGAGTTTATTTTAATGTATGTATGAGAACATATAAAAAAATAGGTTAAGTCTAACCTCAAATCAGCTAATATGGCTGTTCTGAAATTGGAAATGGCAATGGCGTGTTATTTATGGACGCTCTTTAACTGCTATGGTTCTCAGCATCCCATTCTAAATTGGGTGTGAAAGACCGCTTAATTTTGCTCAGAGGCCTCTCTATCAGGCTTGAGGTTTTTTTACGTGCCGTAAATCTACGACACGGGACCAGGCTTTACTTCCCTTCCGAAGGAAGCTATGCTGAGGATTTTTACACCCGAAAAAATCCATCGTCCTCCGCCGGGTTTGAACCTGCGAGCTTGGGTATATGAAGTCAGCATGTTAACCATTACACCACGGAGGGCGACTGTTCTGAAATTCATCCACTATTTTGCAATTGTTGCTGAAATTTGAGTTGCTGAAATCCTCTGCCGATATTGTTAGAAAATTCTTGAAGCCAAATCTATTCTCAACTTTCAGTTTAGAGAAGATACTATTTACATTTTTTTTTGCACTCATAACTTTCTTGTTTTATTTTTGTGCTTCCTCCACCAAGCGCACATTGTGATCACAAAAGCTAAATCTTGATAATCAGAATCCATGGTGATTATTGATATTAACAAATGCAACATGTTTACACTTTGTCTCAGGAAGATGAAATGTGATACAAATTACAACTACATTCATGACTCAACATTTCACATTACGTGTTTTTAAAGTTATTTAAGCTTAGAATGAATGTTGTGCATTGATTGTTATTTAACCAGCTTTTTATTTTTGAGTTTTATTAACTGATATAGATTCAGGGAGTCTCAAAACATGTGTTTCTGGTGAAATCTCAGTATCTAATGTTTGGTTGTGATCATAGGTGCTGTCTTGTTCTTTATTTTGTGCAATAAAGTTAAGTGTTAATAAAATATTGGTTGTTTCCTTAGTGCAGCTGCTTGCCAAGCAGGAGACCTGGCTTCGATTCCCATGGCACAACAGTCCACAAGAAATGCCCAGCCGCTGCAGCTCCCACCTCGGCCCGAGGACATCATGAATGGGGTACAGTGCTGGAGGGTTAGACACAATCAGTGCCTCGAGTACCTCCTGGCTGGTTGTTGCAGTCTTCTCGATCTAGAACTGCTACTTCTCAATCAAGTAACTCCTCAATTGGCCTCCCCTCACGAGGCTGAGTGCACCCTGGGCCAGGTCTCCCAGCGGGGGTAAATTCCCTCGCTTGGCAAGCAGCCATGCTACCACTGCACTAAGGAGATGACCTAAATTATTATGAGTAGGCATAAATTCATAAAAGGAAACAAATAATTATAAATTAGTGACAGTAAAGTAACTAACCAGTTGTTGCCACTTTGTAGACTGGCCGATAAGGTTGATTAGGTGAGTCTCCAGGAATGTAGTCACCCAGTCCAATGGTTGTGAGGGAAATGAAGCAATAATACAAGGAATCAAGGAAGTCCCAGTCAGGTTCTATTGCGGCGAAGATGGAGGCAGGAACAAGCATGAACAGTCCAATGAGCAGGGTGCCCACAATGAAGAGATGAAGCAGTCGAATGTTGAATGGTTGGTACAGATGGCCAAGACGAGAGTTGAGGAATTGCAGCAGCATTGTGGTTGGGACCATGAGTCTCTCCACTAGCGCTGTAAGCAACACCAGTGTGAGGGGAATACCCAGCATAGCATACACTATGCAGAATATCTTCCCTCCTTTTGAAAGGGGAGTCACATGGCCATAACCTGAAAAAGAAAAACACCTACATAGAATGGCAAGAATAAAACATATATTCATTACATACCAATAATTTCTATTTCAGTCACATATTTTTTGTAATGTTAACGACTTGTGTTTTCAGAATAAAACAAAAATGATATCACAATTTTTACTTGCAAATAAAATTAATATCATTGAATCATTTATGTTTGATGTTAGCAAAATTGGAAAAATATGTAGTATATAAATAAAAATCTGATTGTTCCATTCACATGACTTTCTCTACATCTCTGCAACAAATTATTGTTAAAAAGCTTATTATCTATTTACTTCATGCTAATTGAGAAAAAATTAGCAGAAATAATCTTATTACTTGCTTCCTTGTAAGTAAAAGCAAAATAGGAGTACCATAGGTTAAAGTGATAGTCAAAAGCTGGTTGCTATGTGAAGTTCCCTTGTTTTTATGGATAGGAGTTGACAAAGCCCTGTGTGAGAAAAGTATACGTTTTTTAGAGCTGAAACCAAAAACAACTCCAGGAAAAAAATGCATATAACATAAATGTGATTTTATGTGCTCTACATTTTTTATGTGGTAAGTTTTTCTCCATCTCTTACAGTTTAGCAGCTATGTAAAATTCCATAAAATTCATCCAGAATAAAGTAGTTTTCAGAGGCTATTCCCAGAAAATTCAAGATATACATTTTATTTGTCAGGTAAATGTCTTTAATAAATGATATTTTAATCAAAATCGTTTGAGCCATTTTTTAGAAAATCAAAATTTTTGAAAAAAAATTCCATATAAAGGGAAGTTTGAGGTGGGGAGATTTTTCTCAAAATCTTCGTGACGCATCCCTGGAAGATACTAAACTTAAATACCAAGTTTGGTATTTTACCGACTTTTCATTTTTGAGTTATCATGTTCACAGACACACGGATACACACTCACACACACATACACACACAAACACACACCTTTTTGTGAAAATGCTTTTTTTGGATACAGGGGATCCTAAAACATATATTTCCGGTGAAATCTTGATATCAAATTTTTGGGTGGAATGCAATACCTTCTCTATACACTTTGTACATAGTACGTTAGAGAAAGTAAAAATAGATAGATAGATCTCTTTATTTGCCAGGGCAATAACAATTGTATAGTAATGTTGAAACAATATATGAAAATTACAATATGTTGCATTAAACATTAAAATATTCTGCTGTTGTAAAATTCTTTAAGGCTATAAAGAGCATTAGATAACAATGTTTTATAGGTTTCTTAAAAACTGAAAACGAAAGATCTTTTACATTATTTGGTAAAATGTTAAACAAGTTTATGGACTGAATTTCAAAACTATTCTTGATCTTAGGAAATTTGGTTTTATGCACATAAATGTTAGAGCAGTTTCTAGTGCTGTAATTATGAACAGATGTACATAATGAATAATTGTTAATATTTACAGTCCAGAATAAACATTGATGTCAAGGTTAAAATATTCAATTTTATAAATAATGGTGTATACAATACCAATAATAGAAAAAAGAATCCAAATTATCATTGAAATTGGAGGTCCTATGTACTCAAAATGCCTGCACCAAGAATTCCATGTTAAATATTAAATTACAGACCACAAGGAAGAGGACTGTTGGGCCGACCGATGAAGAGATAGAATGCGACTGTAACAGGTCACTAGGCCTAATACTTGATGGGATGATGATGATACTGTATACCTATAATATTTTTTTCTTTAATCTGGCAAATAACCTGATAAATCTAGAAATGTAAATTTTACAGGAGAGCTTAAAACAACAGATGTTTATTTTTTGAATACTTGTCACACAGTAAATGTGTTATTATATTTAAATAGTTATCATACAATTAAAATTCCTTGTAACTAAAATGCTTGTTTCTACATATTTTTGTGAGCAATTGTTTTCACAAATGAATTATATTGGTGTTAACATGTCTTAGTATTTCCATACCAATATGAGAAAAAGAATTACTGAGTATTGAACAATTCAACCATTAGTAATGGATATCTTGGAAATGCCTAGCCACAAAATATTTATCGGAAATAAATTGTATTTTTAGAGAGCTATACTTTAGTGTAGTACGTTTCTGTCCATCACTTAACATTTACCAGGTATACCAGTTTTACCAGTTAATACAGCTTTGACAAAAAATTATAACATTATTATGCTTGAAGAAAGAATGCATACTTTTTACTTTCTCTACACATACTAGGTACATAGTGTATATAGATGGTGTTGCATTCCACCCAAAAATTTGATACTGAGATTTCACCGGAAATACATGTTTTGGGTCCACCTGAGTCCAAAAAAAGTATTACATGGAAACATTTTCAAAAATTTTGATTTTCACAAAAATGGCTCTAACGATTTTGATTAAAATATTGTATATTAAAGATATTTACCTGACAAATTAAATGTATATCTTGAATTTTCTGGGAATAGCTTCTGAAGGCTACTTTATTCTGGATGAACTTTACTGAATTTTGCAAACCGTAAGAGATAGACAAAAACTTACTACACAATAATGTAGATTAGGATAAAACACACATTTTATGTCATATACATTTTTTTTGTGGATTTAATTGCTTTTGAGGTATTGTTAGTTTTGGTTTCAGCTTTGAAAAACTTATACTTTTCTCATATAGGAAGTTGTCAAATTCTGTCCATACAAACAAAGGAACTTCAGTCACATAGCAACCAGCTTTTGACTATCACTTTAATCTATGGTACTCCCCTATTTTTCTTCTACTTACAAGGAAGCAAGTAATAAGACTTTTTCTGCTAATTTTTTCTCGATTAGAGTGAAGTAAATAGAAGCATAAGCTTTTTAACAATAATTTGTTGCGTAGATGTAGAGAAAATCATGTGAATGGAACTCATCAGATTTTTTACTAATAATATTTGGCAATGTCCATTTTATTTAAGATATACAGATGACTAGTTCAAAATAAGCAGGTACTATGTTCACTTGCTCCTGCAAAATTTCTTTTGCCACATTACTTTAAGTGAAAAGATATATAAATAAATAAAATGTAGTTTTGAGAAAAATCAATTTAAAGTGTAGGCATGACAGGCATTTAGAGTGCACTACCTATTACACAGCCATTCAAGGGCATAAATTGTTAGTGTCTGGAAAAAATAAAGTCCAAAAATTGCATTTTACATATGTTTTATTATATATACTCAGAATGAAGCCAAGGAAACTCCAATATGGAAAGCTTTCAATTATCACACTGATAGTCAACCTAAACCTTGGGACCAATAAAGCTATTAAAATGTGATAAAAGCTATTTGTGATAATTGCCTGAAATTGCTTACTGAAAAATTATATTTTTGCTTTCTCTAGCACATATGTACATACAATGTACATGGTAGGTAGAGAACATATTGTATTCCAACCAAAAATTCAATGTTGAGATTTCTCTTGAAATATATGTTTGGGGAACCCTGAGTCTGCAAAACCATTTTTAGATAAGGTCTGTGTGTCTGTATGTCTCACTGTGGACAGAATAACTAAAAAATGAAAAGACCATTAAAAACCAAACTTGGTTTTATGTTTATCTTCCAAGGATATGCCACAAAGAGTTTCAAAAAAACTCCTCACCACAAAGAGGTTGAAGATGTTTTTCTCAAAAATAGCTATAATGATTTTGATTAAAATGCTGGATATTAAAAATATTTACATTACAAATAAAATGCATATTTTGAATCCTTTGGGAATAGCTTCTGGAATACCTCTTTATTCCAGATGAATTTTGAAGAATTTTGCATAAGGGTTAAACTGTAAGGGATAGAAAAAACTTAATACAAAGAAAACTGTAGAAGTTGTTGAAACATAATTTATATCATACACATTTTTCTAGTAGAGTTGGCCGTTTTTGAGATGTTCCTTGTTATTGATCTCCATTTTAAATTACCTAATTTTTCTCAAAGCTAACCGAACCTCAATTGTTTCACATAGTGATCAGCTTTTAAAATATTGAATATCACTGGAACAGCTAGAGAAAGCTATTTTTTTATTTCATTTAAGTCTCCTATCTCGACTAAGATGAATGGTTCATATGCCAAGGAAAGCAGAGAGAAAGGGAGAATGGATTTGCACAGAAGAACTGCCTTTCAGTGGAAAACTAATTTTATTTTATTATATTGCAAAATTTCCCTGTTAAATTACTATGGAACATAAGTTTACCTATTGTAGTGACAACTGTGCTGGAGAAGAACAGTGATTGACCAAAGCTCCAGTTTGGCTCCCCAGATGCATTTCTGGCCGCAGAGACGCCCCTGTTACTGGCCTTTACCACCTCCTGGATGAGTTCCTCAAGATCATTGTCTGCAATCAAAAAGAAACTATGTTGTTTTAATGTGCAAATTCCTGAGCCTTAATGAGATAATAAAGCTTGATTCATAGTTAAATTGGCACACAGTTAATGCCGAAGGTCATATAAACGAGTTACATCATCAGTTAAGAATCCGATAAGAGTGAAAATTTTCCATCCTTTTATGGAACAGCTGTTCATTAACAATGTGATAATGCTGAACGAAAAAAACAGAATAAACTGATTAGAAATGCAGATAGGGGATTTGTTTTTCTTTCATGTATGCATGCCACCTGCTTAATATCGTGGACCAGTTGCTTAGTCATCATACTATCACATATCGCTTCTTTATAAGGTTCCAGGCTTTGCATATTATTATTTATATCCACCAAATAGATTTTACTTGTAGTAAACAAGATAAGATACTTGAGCACATGTAGAGTAGTTATGCTGCAGACAATTTTATTAATTGTTTTTTAACTCCTTCATGAATAGTCAATAATAGGTGAGGCGAACTGTTAAAAATAATTCTCTAAGAGTAGAAACATATAAGAAGATTCCTTTGGGATGGGAACCTCTACCATATCATACCTTGCATCATTCAACTGTCAGAAAACAGGATAGTTGCAGCATTAATTTTTTTCATTAACTGCATTATTTTGTGAATGCATTTTTACTTTCTCTACATGTATTATGTATATAGTGTATAGAGAAGGTATTGCATGCCATCAAGAAATTTGATATCCGGATTTCACCGGAAATAACCATTTTAGAGTCCCCTGTATCCAAAAAAAGCATTTTTAGGTAGTAGTAGTAATTAATAGCTTTATTCGTCCATTAGTCAATACAATGACATGGCATACATCAGTACATAGATATATTACAATACTAGAAAAATGTGTACATTGTCATAATATATAAGTATAACAGGTCATAATTGATAACAAGTAACAATAACAGTGGTAATGATAAGTACATACATAGTTATATATAATTTTCTGGTTTACAGCTACAATGTATCTATAAATTCAGTCACATTATAGAAGCTATGCCTTAATAAAAGTTAGCTTAAAGTGCCGCATGGAGTTTATATTTTTCAGGCTAGCTGGTAATTGGTGCTAAATATCTAACCCCCTTAGAATAAAGTGTAGTTCTGTGCGCTATTGTTCTTATGTTAGTTTTACTTCTGATTATGTATTTGGTCATTTGTAATGAAATTTCCGAGATTTTGTTTAGTGTGACATAGTACAGACTGGGTTGGGTTAAGATTTTTAGTTCCTTGAAGAAGTTTCTGCAAGAATCATACTTCTTTGCGGACATTATACATCTTATGATTCTTTTTCGAGTTTTGAAAACCAAGTGGCTATCTCTACTCTCTCCCCAGAATATTGTGCCATACCTCAGTACACTTTCTGCATAAGCAAAGTATAGGGTTCTTATACTGGTACTAGTTAGCTCGTCTTTTATTATTTTTAGTGAGAAAAGGAATTTATTCAGTTTTACAAGTAAATTTTGTATATGAACACTCCAGTCTAAATGCTGGTCCAACCAAATTCCCAGGAATTTTGCTTCTGTCACATAGGGGACAGGAGTATTATGTAATTTGATATCAAGTTTTCCAGAATTTTTATTTCTTTTATGATGAAACAATATTGCCAATGATTTGTTTGCATTTATAAATAGCTTATTTTCCTCAAACCAGGTTTCTATTTGAGCAGTTATGTGGGTTGCATTCTCATTTCCATTTATTATAACATTTGTATCATCAGCAAACATGGTGACGTGAGTTGGTTTTAAGAAATTTGGGAAGTCATTAATAAAAATCAGAAATAGCACAGGTCCCAGTATGGATCCCTGCGGAACTCCATATTTAATTTGTTCTGTATTTGAATAATAATTATGTAAGTCAGAAACTAATTGACACTAATGGCTGAAATTTTTACCAAACATTTGCACTTAAATAGGCTGTATTTTAACGAGAAAGTTTTTATGTATATAAATAAGTTTTTTTTTAATTTAAAAAAAAACATTGTATTTGAATAACATTTTAAGAGGTTATTAAAAAAACATACCTTTCCTCTAATCAATCAAAGTATTCTATTTTTCATTAGTCAACAGTAAAGGTATTGTTGAATATATCTTGAAAAAATTGGCTCATTATCTTAAATAGTTATTGGGATAATGGGTCAAACTTTAACATTGGCAATATAGGGCATTTCGACTCCCCTTCTCACTCAAAAAAATATATCATTTTAGTTTGTTTTGCTGTGTTGAGTTTTGTTAGGTAGATTGGACGAGTATTTCTTTACATTTGCTTGAGCCTCAACAAATACACTTTTGCCAAGTGCAAATAGCCATTAATAAACAATAAAGGGCTAGGAGAGAGGTATGTGCTTTTCAAAAATTTAGACAGAACAGGTAAAGAAAGTGACAGAGCCAAACCTGGCAAGTTAAATCTCACATACTCTAGGAATGCAGAAAATCAAAATTGAATTTTTTAAACTTTTAACAGCTAAGATGTAGAACAACAACATTTCAACTTTTCTAGAATACCCTTTTTCATAAAGAATAAAATAAGTTATGATTTTAAACTATCCGAATGTTGGCTTCAAAAATTTGAGTTAAATGTGAATTTTAACGTTATTTTATAGGAATTTCAAGGGGATTGATTGTACCTTTATTCAAACTACTCAAAAATTTGAATTATCCGATGTCAAATTAATCAGTCCTTAATGTATTTGCATTCAATTGAAACGCTTCAGCATCAAATCAGGCCATCACACTGATTTCTTTAGTTGGGCCCCTCCCCATCCTTTATCACAGCTTCTCTTGAATGCAGAATATGCATTTTATCTGTAGCATTTCTTACTTTTTCTACACGTACTATCTACATTGTGTATAGAGAAGGTATTGCATTCCACCCAAAAGTTCGATACCGAAATTTCACGGAAATAGATGAAAAAAAAAACATTTTTAGAAAAAGGCCCATGTGTGTGTGTGTATTCATGTGACGGTGAACATGATAACTCAAAAACATAAAAGTCGGTAAAATACAATTCGTATTTAAGTTTATTATCTTACAAGGGTGCAACACAAAGATTTTGAAAAATATCCCCCCACTCCTAACTGCCCTTTACATGGAAAAATTTTGTCGCCCTCCGTGGTGTAATGGTTACCATTGCTAACTTCATATACCCAAGGTCGCGGGTTCAAACCCGGCGGAGGACGATGGATTTTTTCGGGCGTAAAAATCCTTAGCATGGCTTCCTTCGGAAGGGAAGTAAAGCTGTGGGTCCCGTGTCGTAGATTTATGGCACGTAAAAGAACCTCAAGCCTGCTAAGAGAGCAAAATTAAGCGATCTTTCACGCCCAATATAGAATGGGACGCTGAGAACCAAAAGCAGTTAAAGAGCGTCCATAAATAACAGGCCATTTCATTTCATTTTTTCATGGAAAAATTTTCGAAAATTTTGATTTTCTCTAAAATGGCTCTAACAATGTTCACTCGTTTTTTGTTTGTATATTTGGGTTATTATCTTTAGATTAACACACACACACATCCAAACTCTGGGGAGGATAGGGAATAATTCGGGATAGAAAAAATATTCCTACCCCCACTCGCCGGGAATCGAAGCCGGAACCTCTTGCACAGCAGTCAGGTGCTCTACCGACTTAGCTATGGGGCCAAACAGAGCATTCATTTGTTAGTGTGTCTCAGTCATTTGTTTTCATATATTTTGTCTTCTATAAGGTAAATGTAATTTCTGACGACCTGAATTTGAACAAAAATAAGTTTCCCAGTTGGACGAAAATATGGTTTATTTTAGACAATTTCTTGCATGTAATTAATTTAATTTACTAAATAAAGTGTCCAAAATGTGGTCCATTCTTTTCTTAAGGTAATATAAGTGGAATTAATTTTGGCCTCTGTATAAAAAGATATCGATACATTCTAAAACTGCTTATTTGTTACAAAGCTCAGCAACTGAACTTACCTATTAAATAATGCTCATTAGTCTGTGGCTTTATTTTGTTCAGCTGTAACAGTAACAATAATCGAGATTTGCAAAATGATAAAAGAAGAAACAGAATAAGAAGAAGAAATGAGATATACTAACAAATGAATGTTCTCTCAAAAATAAGGCATTAAACTACTGGGGCATACAAGCAGTTTTAAGGTGGAGCAGATGGGGGTTTAAATTTTTTATTGTAAAACTTATAAAAATGTGGCACATGTAATTTTTATTAATAAACTGCGTAGAAAAGAAAGAAAAGGAATCCGTTTATTTAGATAACAGATTTCAAAACAATTTGATGAAGGTCTTTTTCTCCCCCACATGTAGAAATAAAATAGGTTAACTTTGGAATGTTGCGTTATTCTGAAAGCCAAGTTCGTTATTTTTAGATTTTGCCCTCTCTGGACCATAACCTGAGGTCAAACTGAATGCCGAAGATAGTTAAATTATGTCCGCGGTTCATTTGTTTGTATCTATTTTAAGGGCGAGCAGACGATGCTCCTGTTTCTTTTGTTCAAATCCTTAGGCATTCTATTCTTAGTAAATCGATTAACCCACGAGTAAATATGTACTTACCTGAACAGGCGCTAGATAAGAAATACCTAAGAATAGCTGGTTCTAAGTTCATTCTGTATTTCGCAATTACAGGTCCTAAATAGCTTCTCTAGCGTTTTTAAGCTCAATAAAAGTGTAAACATAACCTTCTAAGCGGAGAATGCTTATGTAAGGAGAATTGCATTTGTCATACAAGAAGATACGCATTCTATCGTAGAAACTTATGCTCCAATTTTAATAACATTTAAAATGGCCTAGCAAGTTCCAAAAATAGATATCAGATTTGAATCTTATTTTCACCTTCTCTACATAGTATATGGTATATAATTGAGAAGGTACCGAGGTACCAAAAATCTGGTACCGAGATTTCCCGTATGCGAAAAGTTTAAAGTAGTTTCATTTTAAAGCTGAGGCCAATAACAAGAAATATATTACAAATTGTCAACTCCACGAAAAAAATGTATATGATATAAATTGCGTGTTTTAAGGAGATCTACATTCTTATGCAGTAAGTTTTTGTCTAGCTCTTATGGTTTACTAGTTAAGCAAAATTCAGCAAAATTCATCCAGAATAAACAGATCTCAGCAGTTATTCCCAGAACATTCAGGATATACATTTTATTTGTGATGGAAATGACTTTAATATGTATACTTTAATCAAAATCGTTGAGCCAATTTTGAGAAAAGCAAACATTTCGAACATTTTTCCATGTAAAGGGTAGTTTGGGGTGGGGGGGATTTTCTTGAAAATCTTCCTGTCGCATCCTTGGAAGATACCAAACTTAGAAACCAAGTTTGGCATTTAATGATCTTTTCGTTTTTGAGCTATGCTGCCCACAGATACACACGCGGATATTTATCTAAAAAAGTATTTTTTATTCAGGGGGTCCTTAAACATGCATTTCCGATGAAATCTAGGTATCGAATTTTAGGGTGCATTACAATACCTTCTCTATGCACTATGTACATAGTAAGTGTAGAAAAAGCGAAAAAGATCTGTGTGGAGGGGCGGCATAACTCAATCACGAAAATTGGGTTAAATACCAAATTTGGTATTTAAGTTCATTATCTTCCAAGGATGCGACACAAAATATCCCCCTACCCTAACTAACCTTAGTATGGAATATTTGCCGAAAATATTGATTTTCCCAAAAATGGCCCTAACGACTTTTATTGAAACACATAGATATGTTAAATTAATTTAAATTAGACAACTTGCTACAAAAAATAGATCTCGTTAAAACACATAAATTGTCATATACATTTTTTGTAGAGTAAATGTTTTCGAGATACTCCTTGTTATTGGTTTAAATTTTAAACTACTTAAAACTTTTCTCAAATGGGAAGTCATTTTTCGTTTCATATCTCTTTTGTTTTAATCCTGGTCGTGCAAAAATATAGGATTTCAATTGTTTCATATAGCGACCATCTTTTAAAAGATTTGACTATCGCTTTAGTCTAGTGTATTCCCTTATTTGTTTTATACTTACAAGGAAGCAAGTAATAAGACCAATTCTGCTAATGTTTACCTTGATAAACATGTTGTAGATAAAAGAATAATCTTTTGTGAGAATAGTTTGTTTGCAGAACAAGAGAAAGTTATGCGAATGGAACACATCAGATCGGTTTAGTTATGCCGCTCTCTCTCTCTCTCTCTCTCTCTCTCTCTCTCTCTCTCTCTCTCTCTCTCTATCTATCTCAAATACACACATCACAAATACAAATTGAGATTTCGAATTTTTGGGTAGAATACAACACTTCCTTTGCCTATTCAGGTAAGCTGTAAAGAAAGTAACATCTGATGTGCTCCATTCACATGAATTTCTCTACATATCTGCAACAAGTTATTCTTAAAAAGCTTATTCTTCTATTTACTTCATGTTATCGACAAAAATTAGCAGAAATAGTTTTATTACTTGCTTCTATGTAAGTAGAAGGGAAATAAGCGAGTACCATAGGTTAAAGTGATAGTCTAAAGCTGGTTGCTATGTGACTGAAGTTCCTTTGTTTGTATGGAGAGGAGTTCACAAAGTCCTGTGTGAGTAAAGTATAAGTTTTTTAAAGCTAAAACCAAAAACAAGGACTATCTAAACAACGACCAACTTCACAAACAAAATGCATATAACATAAATTATGTGTTTTAACGTGCTCTACATTTTTTGTGGTAAGTTTTTGTCCATCACTTACGGTTTAGCAGTTATGCAAACTTCCGTAAAATTCATCCTGAATACAGTATCTTCAGAGGCTATTCCCTGAAAATTCAAGATATACATTTTAATTGCCAGGTAAATATCTTTAATATACGATATTTTAATCAAAATCGTTAGAGCCATTTTTGAGAAGTTCTAAATTTTCGAAAAAAGTTCAATGTATAGGGTAGTTTGGGGGGGGGGAGTATTTCCTTGAAAGTCTTCGTGTCACATCCCTGGAAGATACTAAACTTAAATAATACCAAGTTTGGTATTTTACCGACTTTTCGTTTTTGAGTTATCGTATTCACAGACACATGGACACACACACGGATACACACACACGCGCGCGCGCGCGCGGACCTTTCACTGAAAATTCTTTTTTTTTTTTATCAAGGGGACCCTAAAACATATATTTCCGGTAAAACCTCGGTATCGAATTTTTTTGGTGGAGTGCTATACCTTCTCTATAAACTACGTACTTAGTACGTATAGAGAAAGTAAAAAAAGTAAGCCTATATTTATACTTCTTGTCCTCCATTTCTGCAGTACTAGGTACCACTCTCTTTAATCAATAACTGGTCTTGCTCTATATGTTATACTCAACAGCACACAGGATACGAGTACACTACAAACTTTTAGTTTTTATTTTCTCTAGCACATATTACATACAATGCAAATACTAGCTAGAGAGTTTGTTATTGGTTTCATTTTTAAAATACTTATACTTTTTCTCATTAGGGAATTTGCCAACTCCTGGCCATGCACAAATCAAGGAATTTCAATCACATAGCAACCAGCTTTTAAAAGATTTGACTATCACTTTAGTGTATTCCCTTATTTCCCTTCTACTTACAAGGAAGCAAGTAACAAGATAATTTCTGCTAATTTTATTTTGATTATCATAAAGTAGATAGAAGAATAAGCTTTTTAACAATAATGTAAAGTGTAGTTTGTGACGGGGGGGGGGGAGGATTTTCTTGATAATTTTCGTGTCTCATCTTTGGAAGATACTAAACATAAATACTAAGTTTGGTATTTAATGATCTTTTCGTTTTTGAGCTATGCTGTCCACAGGCACACACACATACACGCATGTACACGGACCTTTTTCTAAAAATGCTTTTTTTTTTGGCCTCAGGGAAACTCAAAATATATGTTTTCGGTGAAATCACGACATAGAATTTTTGGGCAGAATACAATACCTTCTCTCCACTACGCACATTGTACATATGGGCTAGAGAAGTAAAAAATAATCTGATGTGTTCCATTCACATGACTTTCTGTACATCTCTGCAACAAATTATTGTTAAAAAGCTTAGGCTTCCATTTACTTCATGCTAGTTGAGAAAACATTAGCAGAAATAGTCTTATTACTTGCTTCCTTGTAAGTAGAAGCGAAATAAGGGAGTAGCATAGGTTAAAGTCATAGTCAAAAGCTGGTTGCTATGTGACTGAAGTTCCTTTGTTTGTATGGGCAGGTGTTGACAAATTCCTGCATGAGAAAAGTATAAGTTTTTCAAAGCTGAAACTAAAAAGAAGGAATATCTTAAAAACGATCAACTCCACGAAAAAAATGTATATAACATAAATTGGGTGTTTTAATGTCCTCTACATTTTCGGTGTGGTAAGTTTTTGTCCATCTCTTACGCTTTAGCAGTTATGCAAAAATCCGTAAAGTTCATCCAGAATAAAGTAGTCTTCAGATGCTGTTCCCAGAAAATTCAGCATATACAATTTATTTGTCAAGTAAATATCTTAAATATACGAGATTTTAATCAAAATCACTATAGCCATTTTTAAGATAATAACATTTTTCGAATTTTTTTGCACGTAAAGGGTAGTTTGGGGAGGGGAGATTTTCTTGAAAATCCTTGTGTCGCATCCTTGGAAGACACCAAACTTAAATACCAAGTTTGGTTTTTAATACTCTCTTTTCATTTTCGAGCTATGCTGCCCGCAGACACACACATGGACGTTTTTCTAAAAAAAAATTTTCGGACTCAGGGGACCCCAAAATATATCTTTCCGGTGAAATATCTACATCGAATTTTTGGGTGGAATACAATACCTTCTCTCCACTATACACATTGCACATGCGGGCTAGAGAAAGTAAAAAAATAAAATAAAATGATAACAAATTCAATGGTGAGTTAGTTTAACTCATTTCTTTGCTGACCTTGTTGCACTACGAATGTGTATAAGAAATGGGTGAATAGCGACATAACCGAGATGGCAATGGCTGTGGTCGGGATTAATCTAATACGCGAGAGGCTGACAAGACAGGACGTGAGTTGAAATACACATCTCATCCCTCCTCAGCAACCGACGACAGCAGCTCTTTTTCTATCAAAATCTTATTACCATCATTCCATTTCAAGTCACGCACACAACTGGCAGCATCGGACATTTCTGATGAAGCGTATCCTGGGAGAATTTCACCCAGCTTACATCTGGATGCTCACAATGTGAACTTAGTTGATTTGCTTCTGCCGATAACACTTATTACTTTCGCTATATGTACTATATACATTCCACCCAAAAATTCGATACCCTAATTTCACTGAAAATAGACATTAGAGTACCTTTATCAAAAACAACTTTTTTAGAAAAAGGTCCGTGTGTGTCCGTGTGTGCCAAGTGTCTGTGTGTCTATGAACACCATAACTGAAAAACAAAAAGCCATTAAAATACCAAACCTGATATTTAAGTTTAGTATCTTCCAAGGATGCGACACGAAGATTTTTAAAAAATTCCCTCCACCCCCAACTATGCTTTACATGGAACATTTTTCGAAAAAAATTGATTTTCTCAAAAATGACTAACGATTTTGATTAAAATATCGTATATTAAAGATATTTACCTCTCAAATAAAATGTATATCTTGAATTTTCTGCGAATATCCTCTGAAGACTACTTTATTCTGGCAGAATTTTACGGAATTTTGCATAACTGCTAAACCGTAAGATATGGACAGACACTCACCACACAAAAAATGTAGAGCACGTTAAAACACACAAATTATGTTATGTACATTTTTTTCGTGGAGTTGATCGTTTTTTTTTTTTTATGTATTCCTTGTTTTTGGATTCAGCTTTAAAAAACTTTACTTTTCTCATACAGGAATTTGCCAACTCCTGTCCATACAAACAAAGAAACTTAAGTCACATAGCTACCAGCTTTTGACTATCACTTTAACATATGGTACTCCCTTATTTCACTTCTACTTACATGGAAGCAAGTAAATAGAAGCATAAGCTTTTTAACAATAATTTGTTGCAGAGATGTAGAGAAAGTCATGTGAATGGAACACATCAGGTTTTTTAAAATTGCAGAGTATGTTTTGTAGAGTGGCTATTAAGTCTGGAATCACAGGAAAAATCACAATGTTATTTTATCAGTTTGTATTTTTTTCGCATTTGTGTATTTACGAGCTATATAGCCCGTTCCATTTCAGGCTACCGCTGACGGTGATGTCGCTAGTGTTACTGTTGTCTAACGAATGTAGACCGAGCGATCACAGGAAGTTGTGCGGTGCGAGCGCATGGCACAGTCCGCAACGTAAAGCTTTAAATAGCGGGCATTTATGTTGACTTTCCATTTATCTCATTAACACTAGACAATATTTATCGGATTTATTATAAGTCACCTAAAACACTGCTATAATAGAACATTGTACATTTGAACATGTGCGTTTAACATTTGTTCTCCGATGTGTCCCAAAGTTTTATTTTGGAATTCCGTCAGAAAATGCCAAACTTTAACCCGCTTAACTGCAGATCATTTTACTTTTGGCAGCGATTTCTTCCTACACGTCATAAAACGCATTGTTGTTATGATGTATCAGTAGTCAGCATCTAGTTGTACTAACACCAATTGTCTGAATAATGGCCATGTTGGCTCTCAGTATTCATATGGAAGTTTCTAAAGTTTTTTACTTTCTCTATACGTACTATGTACATGGTGTATAGAGAGGATATTATATTGCACCCAAAAATTCAATACCGAGATTTTACCGGAAATATATGTTTCGAGACCCTCTAAATCAAAACAATTTCTTTTAGAAAAATGTCCATGTGTGTGTGAAAATACCGTTAAATACCACACTTGGTATTTAAGTTAGGTAACTTCCAAGTATGCGACACGAAGATTTTCAAGAAAATCACCCACCTTAACTACGCTTTACATGGAACATTTTTCGAAAATTTTGATTTTCTCAAAAATAGCTCTAACGATTTTGATTAGAATACCGTATTTTTAAGATATTTTTATATCAAACTTAGAGTATTCCTTGGATTTTCTGGGAATAGGTTTTGAAGACCATTTCATTCTGGATGTTTGAACTGGCAAAGCATACGATATGTACAAAAACTTACTACTGAAAAAATGTAGATCTCATTAAAACACACAATTTATGTTATATACGTTTTTGTTGTACAGTTAACCGTTTTCAAGATATTCCGGACTATTAGTTTCAATTTTAGCCACTTAAACTTTTCTCAAACGGCAAGACATCTTTTTTCTCGTTTGTTTACTGCTGGAAAGCAAAGAGACTGGCATTTCAACTGTTTCACATAGTGACCGGGTTTTAAAGGACTAAACTATCGCTTTAGCCCGTGCATTTTCTTATGTCCCTTCTACTTACAAGGAAGCAAGTAATAAGACTAATTCTACTTATGTTTATCTTGATTAGCTCAATGTAGATATCAGATTAATCTTTAGAATAAAACGTTTGTTTGCCGAAGCTAGAGGACATCATGTGAATGGAACACATTAGATTTTCCCTTCTACTTAAAAGGGACCAAGTAATAAGGAAAATGTCTGCTAATGTTTATCTCGATTAGCATAATATAGATAGAAGAATAGACTTCTTAACAATACTTTGTTACAGAGATGTAGAAAAAGTAATATGATTGTAACATATCAGATTTTTCACGTTAGTGCACAAAGTTGCAAATTGCTATTTTTACGCTTAAGCGTTACAAAACTTTACACATGACAACAGTGCTAAAAATACGTTTCTAGTTTTGTCAAAAATATTTGCTGAATTTTATTGAAATTTAAACACACGTGTGTCATATTAAAGCGTAAAGCTTGTCAAAATGTCATTAATCTGTGACCAAAGTAAGGAAGTTATGAATTCTTCATAATAAACTGTATTTTAATTGTCATCTCTCCATAGTGAATTATGGTCCTGATGAAAAGCGAGCGAGTGCATATGATTCTTTATGGATGGGATGAGCGGCAGCTGATAGACGTGCAGTTGTGTTGAACAGGAAGCATGGAGGGAGGTCGCTAACCTACAGTGCAGTTGGAACATTGCTGAATAAATTTGTGAAACTGGATCGATTCAAATACAAATGAAGATCTGGGCAGACCGTTGGTATATATACAGCCCAGAATAGCCGTCCTTGTTAACTTTTCATGCTAGTCCAACAAAATCAGTGAAGCATTGGAACAGGCGATTCTCGGAGCATGGTACATGTATTTTTGGAGAGTGAACGATTCCATCCCTAAAGTTGCAGTTTCTAAAGGTTGATATTTATGAATTATTCCTGTGTCACATTACGGCAATCCTTTGAGGGAGTAATGCCCTACAACGAAGCACAATTATTTGAATTGTTGCGACGGAAGAGAGAATATGAGGTAGTGGGCATTACATAAACTCTTACTGGGTAACTGCAAAATTCTCCAAAGGCAATATTGTTGGTTCATTATCCTTTTATTCATCAGTCACCTGACAAAAGTTCCTGTGCCAAAATATTCCTATATTTAGAAATTTTACGCCTTTTTGATACGCATACAAACGAGTTTGCTTCTTTATAGTTTCTCTACGACTTAGTAAGGAGAGGAAGTACCTATAAAATTCCATACGAAAATTAGAAACAGCAGCTTCTGCGGAAATACACGTTTTCATTATTTTGAGAGAGTAGGTCTTTGTTCTTTTTACGCAGCACAGCCGATTCAACTAAGACTCCCTGAAACAAAACAAAGAAAAAAAATTTTTTTTGAAAAAAGGGTCGCGCACGCCCGTGTTTATGTATGTGTGTCCATGAACAGAGCATAACTGAAAAAGAAACATCGATTAAATAACCAAACTGGTATTTAAGTTCAGTATCTTCCAAAAATGCGACTCAAATATTTTCAAAATCCTCCCCATCCCAAACTACCCTTTACATGGAAGATTTTTCGAAATGTTCGATTTTCTCAAAACGATTCAAACGATTTTGATAAAAATAATATTTTCATGACTTAGTATTTTATGGTAATATTCAGTAAAGTCTTCTTCAATCGGAAGGTTTTATGTATAACTGGCAAAAAGATGAAACTGCACCTCACAGAAAATGTAGAGCTCTTTGAAACAAAGAATTTATTTTGAAATGAAATGGAGTTTTATTTATGGACGCTCTTTAACTGCTATGGTTCTCAGCGTCCCATTCTACACTGGGTGTGAAAGCCTGCTTAATTTTGCTCAGAGACCTCTTTATGAGGCTTGAGATTGTTTTACGTGCCGTAAATCTATGACACGGGACCAACGGCTGTACTTCCCTTCCGAAGAAAGCCATGCTAAGGATTTTTACGCCCGGATTTGAACCCGCGACCTTGGGCATGTGAAGTTAGCATGGTAACCATTACACAATTTATTTTAAATAACTTTTGTGTGGCATAAGCCATTTTCGAAATATTCCGTTATTAACGGTCTGAATTGTTCAATTCTTGGTCTTTTCTTTAAAGTCTTTCGACATTTAGTTGTTTTTCGCGATCGCATGGAAACAGCAGAATTTTAAGACCAGTATATAGTGTCCGGTGTTTAAACATTTGCTGACTATTCGAACGAAATCCGCAATATAGGTATTCTGCAAAGGTTGGTCTCCATTAAAATGAAGTAGATAGAAAAATCAGCGTGCGTAAGCGTAGTTTTTATTCTATTAATAAATGACAGAGGGTAGAGCGACGTGAATGCCTTTCAAGTCTTGCTTTGCAGATCTGACTTACAAATCTCCCTATATCTTAGAACTCACATTTAATGTTTATAGTCTTCTGTTGCAAGGAAGTGCAATGTTCCAGAATGAAACTGAGTTTTATTTATGGACGCTCTTTAACTGCTGTGATTCTCAGCGTCCTATTCTATAGAGTGTGAAATGTCACTTAATTTTGCTCAGAGACCTCTTTATCAGGCTTGAGGTTCTTTTACGTGCCGTAAATCTACGCACCACCGACTTTGCTTCTTTCAAAGGGAGGACCCGCGACCTTACGAACCAGAGGCTAGCATGTTACTCCTAGATCACGGAAGACGATTTCCAGAATGAAGATGGCGAACTTTCTCGAAGGGTATCCAATACAAGCCACTTGTAATGCTTGGCCCGACTACCACATGGTATTGCTTTCTCGAATTTCCAAGCCTTCATCGATGACTTGGCCGACTACAGTATATGGATTTGGCTATAGTATCTATGTACTAAATTTCATATTTATGAAAGTCACATTAATATAATACGTTATAATACAGATTGCGAAATTTCTCTAAGTGCAGGCAGTCAATCAAAGCCTCTACCACATGCTTGGCCTACTATACATTCGGGTATGCTCTCTTGAATCGCCCGTGCTTAAAGGTTATCCAACCTATCACGTGGATTTAGCCACAATATTAACATTTATTGTGGGGAAATCGACCACTGATGTAAATTGGGTGATAAGATGGTTGACGCATTCGGCAAAAATTCAAAATGTGGATCATCTTGTCCAGAGGATAACTGTCACAGCAGCCACACTGGATCCTTCATACTGAAGGCAAATTATTAAAGGAATACAGTAAACTGTTTGAGGAAAGCGATGGTTAAAGCATTCGGCAAAAATTCAAAATGTGGACCATCTTGTCCAGAGGATAACCGTCACAGCAGCCACACTGGATCCTTCATACTGAAGGCAAATTATTAACGGAATACAGTAAACTATTTGAGGAAAGCGATGGTTAAAGCATTCGGCAAAAATTCAAAATGTGGATCATCTTGTCCAGAGGATAACCGTCACAGCAGCTACACTGGATCCTTCATACTGAAGGCAAATTATTAAAGGAATACAGTAAACTATTTGAGGAAACCGATGGTTAACGCATTCGGCAGAAATTCAAAATGTGGATTATCTTCTTGAGAAGATAACCATGACAGCAACTGAACTGGATGCTGAAGGGCTCTTATTAAAGGAACATATACGGTAAACGATTTGAGGAAACATACCGGTGATTGATGCATTTGGTAGAAATTTAGGATGTGGATCATTTTCTTGAAAGGATAACGATCACTGCAGCTGCACTAGATCCTCCATGTTGAAAACCAATTGAGGGAAAACGATGATCGATTTGGGGAAACATGTGGAGAATTGTGGCGGACTTTCGGAACGCATTCTATAGCATCTTATTTATTTTACGAGTATGTTGTATAAACTGTTAAAGACTACAAACTTTATGCTACCTTGACAAATTCATGATAAGACGGCGTTCAATAAACTATGGGAATAAGCTGTAGAGGGTGGGGATGATTGCTACCTTGATTATAATAATACAAAAGGACTTAGGAATAAACATTTATAAGTATTTCAGCTTCACGATAGCTGGCATCTCTGTTTAACTTCAAAGTGCTACATGTTCTGGGGAGATTTTGCCTCTGTCACTATAAGAACTTCGCCCATTTAAAATTTCGTGCATCTCGCTTTCTGAACCGCATATCTTTGTCTTTAGAGTTTCTTGAACTGAATTATCTCAGGTACTCACGAAGTTCTATAGGTACAGAATTTGAGACTTTCATAAAAGCCTGTCACATGACTTTTTCTTTTATTTGCCAACAAAATATTCTTAAAATAAGTTTATCATTCTCTCTACTTCATGCTGATCGAGATGAACAGTAGAAGAAATGGTTTTATTATATGGGTGAATACAATTATCACAAATTTCCTCTTATTTAAATTTCACTATAATTAAACAAAAGGTATAATTAAATGTGCAATTTAGCATCATTTGGTACATACTCTTTTTTAGATATGTTGTTGACACATACATACACCTAATTCTTTAAAACACCTCTTTATATTCAAAACATGTATCTCCGGTGGAATCTTGATGTCGAATTTTTTGGTACAATATAATATTTTATCTAATAAGTCCATAGTTAACAAACTAAAATTATTTTTAGATTAAGAAATATGTAAATGGAAGAGTTATACGTTCTTTAACCTGACAGATCATATCGGACAATGGCTGAATGAAACGAGTGAAATTATGCTCAAAAGAGCCAGGAGTCCATAGAGCTTAGCGTTATCAGAATTTATCTTCATAGGATAAGGAAAACCCCCGGGGAAAGCAAAAATCTTGTCCGAATAACTCACCCTAACTGAGATCTAAACTTGGGACCTCTTCAATGTGAGGCAGACATACTACCACACTCTAAGAGGTAGTCGAATTTAACCTTACCGTAATACACGATTAAAATTAAGGCAAGCAGCGAAAAAACGACAGTTATTAACGCTGGACTGAAGGAATGTCTTGATGAAGCCTTCACGATAGGCACGTAACTATCTCGATACATTCACTTTAAATTAAAGCAACCTTTGTTGTTTTGTCCCCTTTAGTGGAGAACCCGTTCTCCAAATCTGTCCCTTTCATTCTCTTTTTCTTCTTCTTCATGACTGCTTTCTGTAATTAGTTTTATCGATCAATACGGCGACGTTGCGGCTTAGCCTTTGACTTTTCCAAGACGAAGAAAGCAACAAAACTGAATCAGAATCACGCATTGCGTCGCATTAGAGCGCAGTCGCATATTAGTCCACATACGCTGGTCCAAATGCAGCAATCGAGGATTTCTACACTTGCGTGTTACTGCATATCAACAGCTATGATCCAATGTTTCTTAGGGGGATTTAATCGCTAGCCTCGTTAACCACGAAAGTTCCAGAATGAGGTCTATTCGCCACACTTTTTTTGGTATTTTCTTAGCAGCCAGAGGCTGAATCAGTGGCGGCTCGTGACCTAAACAATAGGTGAAGCCTTTTTCACACAAAATAGCACATGAAATTTACCATCTCTTATACATTAAGTTGACTCTCTTGTCCTTTCGGTTACCTCCCAATTAGATCGTGCAATAAGTCCTTGTGGATTAAGAATTACCATTGAACTATGTATTTGATTGCGAGTGTAGAAAACTTCTCTCCAACGAAACACTCGTCAGCAGGGTTAAAATTAACTCTACATTGTATGAATTATTTTGTTACCTGTACCGCTTTTCCTCGTCACATCTGAAGCGACTTGATAGCCTGATCGTTAGGGCGATACGAAGTATACTGGCCAACAATTCAAAGCTGAACATCGCGAGTTCGAGTCCCAGCGACTGCAGTCAAAAGGGCCTGTGGTAAAGGATGGGGAGGGCCTAAGTAAAATAACCGGTGTGATGGCACGTTTGAATACTGACTTTACATTTGACTGCAGTAGCATGGATTTGCACTTTGTTGTTTAAAACACTATAATTTTATTGCAAAAGTATTAACATGTTTACAATATAAAACACTATAAATAGCCTAATTTTATTGTTGAAGGTTAGAACAGAAGCCCACTAAAAATACTAAAACCTTCGATTAATTGTTTCTGTTGCCAAATGGAAACACAGTGCAATCTAGGGTTAACCACAAGAGTTTGTATGCCTCTTGTTACATGGCTTTACTACGAGCTTTAAAAATCTCTGATGTCACATTTCGTACCCTTTCTTTCCACTTGTGCCGAAACAATAAGAATTGAACTTGATCTACAGGTAGTTATCGTGTCTATGAACACTCTGTTTACTATTCTGCAAGGTTTCACAAGTGATAATGGCAACCGAATAGCTTCCGTAAGGGGCCTTTCTACTCCAAAATAGCCAGTATTTTTGGTTCACTACAGCCTCGAAGTAGATATCGAGTGTGTCAAAAGAGTCTCCGTAGTGAAGTCGAAGGTTGTAACTGGGGTTACGTTGATAACGGAACTATGGAGGGAGAGCATTACTTTGAACAGTGTTGTCCTCCCTTTTCCTACTTGAACAAATCTGTGAAAACTGTGTGCTTGAAGTCAACACTGTGGTTGTACTTGTGAAACGAAGTCAAAATGTTAACCATTGAAGAGTAAGCTTTACAGTTGACGTATTCTTTGACAGTAATAAGATTTCAGAAAATGTAAAAAGTTCTGCACATCAAGTATGTGAAACCGGGATATACCGATGCTCCGGAAAACAGTAGGCCTACATTTTAACAGAGGCGAAACTGGGCGAAAGTTCAGATATAATGTTAAGGAGCCCCACTAAATGAATGGGGAAATCAGCCTAAGAAACAACTGTTTCTGCGCAGAGAACACATAGAGGTGATGGTAAGGAAACGATATCCCTATAAAGTCAAGTACTCCGAAAATAAAATGAACTACAGGAAGAAATCACAAATTATGTATACACGATTATGCGGGAAACCCTGCACACTCTCCGAAACAAGAGAAAAAGAGTCGAACTCTGCCTATAGAGACGAGGAAATCATTTCTAACATATTCTGTGATAGTGGTAAATAATTATTCTCAATTTGAAGTTCAGCTCATCTTCATTCCCAACAATAAATGGATCAGCATCCAATGAAGAAAGGGGATGGATGCGCTATAGTATACCCAGATGAGCTTGCCTCACTGCTTTGCAATGATCTCTTGTGAAGCCCTTCTATGTATAATTCATCCACTAAAAGGCACTAATCCACATTTACAGATTCCTTAAGGGTGCTGATTGCCATCCAAAGCTCCGACACCAAAACACGCACTGATGCACGAAATCAGCTTATTAAGCTATAATATAAATAAGACTGATAAAAAGGTATCCTTTGTATGCACTTCATTTCACATTGGCATAAATATTAACGAAATGGCAGATGAAGCTGCAAAAGAAACATCTTAACATCCTGTCAAAGATTCGTCAATTGCCTCTCCACACCAAGACTCATCAACTTCATCAAACACAAGTACATGGGAAAATAGAAATTGGAATGGTCATCAACCAACAGTAAACTTCAAGAAGCTCCTCTGGCTGCACCAAACCTTTTCTACATTCCTGAACTCTTAAAAGAAGAGATCATTTGGCTTACAATTGGGCGCTCCAAACTGGGGTATTGTTATCTTCTTACTAAGGACCAACCTCCAAACTGTGTCAGGCCTCTGACCATTCACAACATCCTACTGCACAGTAGAAGTAGAAAACAAGCCGATATTTCCAGTCTTCCTAATGCGGTTAACATACCCAACATGCTGAAGAAGATGCTACAGTTTCTAATGAATTCTGATTTATTGCAAATATAATGTAAATGTTAACCTAACTCTAAGAATGTGAAACTGTAACTCTATATGCAATGTATTTTAATTATAAGACCTTAAATAAACATTTAAAAATAATAATTAGCGGGATCCGTTGCCAACTGAAAGGTCATGAGTAAGTGAAAGTGCTAGGGCATTCACCTCACTGCGGAGACACATTTAAGACACTCGTTAGTTTGTGGGAGCAATCAGCCCTCATACAATCCAAGCTTGAGTTGGTTGTCATGACAACCAGGCGTAGACAGTGTAACTAAACACACCATAACTACTCCTAGCCTCTCTATACCTGCTCATGCGCATTGTAACATTTTCATTTGGCTCGCCTTTTTTCTTCTTCTTTCTTAGCCCCTTCTAATGCCGCGGTAACACTTCGAAATGGGAGGTTATCGTTCTTAAATGAGTGATTCGTGTAATTTATATGTCTCTATGTTAGTATTAAATATAAAATGTTTAAAAATGGAGATAAAATAACATTAAAAGGTACCTAGTTAGAAACAGGTAAGTGGCGCTTCGCTAGCTTCACCCGAGGAATCGCTCTTGGGCTCAATAACACTGAAATTATAGTGAGAACACAAAATCCGGATATCATTTTAAAAATTGAAGCCAGGAAAAATAGCATGACTGTGTCCAAGATTATCCTGTTATGATTCTGTGGTGAGAAGCCGTAACTTGATACCTGAAACAATAAGTGTCATATATCAGCTCTCGTCTGTTGCTATCAGTGGCGGATCGTAAGTATTCATTTTGGGTGTTCAATTCAGATAGCCCTGGAAATGAGGAATACTTATGATTAGGAATAAATTGGTAGAGCTGCAGCCGATCCCAACAATAACAGAGACGATGATGGATTAAGCTGTCTTAAATGAATGAATCTATCTTACATTGCAATTACAATATAGGTACTTGCACAATTTTCTTGCTGATCCTAAAAGCATTGTAACCTCAGTTTGCCTGGCTCCCTAGCCTTTTGGCTTAGCTGGGTATCAAATTTGGTATTTAAACGACTTTTCGTTTTAGGGTTATGCTGTTCACACAGTCTCTCTCTCTCTCTCTCTCTCTCTCTCTCTCTCTCTCTCTCTCTCACACACACACACACACACACACACACGGACCTTCTATAAAAATACTTTTTGGATACAGGGATCTAATAACATGCATTTTAGTGAATTTCAAATGGAATACAATACCTTCTCCACCTATTATGTATAGTGAATGTACATGATAGAGAGGATAAACAAGCAAAAGCGACTTACCATTTGAAAAACGTATGCAGTTTAAAAATTCAAAAAAATAATGTTAAAAATTCAAAATGTTCCATTCACATGACTTTCTCTAAATTCCGTAATAAATTGCTTTTACAAATGCCTATTCTTCTATCTACTTCATGCTAATCGAGATAAACATCAGAGAAAGTGGTCTTATTACTTAGTTTCTTATAAACAGAAAGGAAAACATGTGAATACACTAGTCTAAAGCGATGGGCAAATGTTTTATGTGGTTGAAATTCGGTTCTCTTTGTATGATGGGGTGTAAAACAAAAGAAATAGAAATGTCAAATTCCTGTTTGAAAAAAAAATGTAACCAATAACAAGTAATATCTCAGAAATAATTAACTAAAAAAAAAGGCATATGATAAATTGTTTTAACGAGATCTGCATTTTTATGTAATACGTTTTTGTCTATCTCTTACGGCTCACCAGTTATGCAAACGTCATCCAAAATGAAGAGGTCTTCAGATGCTATTCATAGAAAATTCAAGATATGCATTTTATTTGTCACGTAAATAGCTTTAATTCACAGTATTGTAATCAAAATCGTTAGGGCGATTTTTAAGAAAATCACAACTTCCGAAAAATTTCCCATTAAAAGTTAGTTTGAGATGGGATTTTCCTGAAAATCTTCGTGTCGCATGCTTGTAAGGCACTGAACTTAAAATACCGAGTTTGGTATTTAACGGATGTTTCGTCTTTGAGGTATGCAGTTCACACACACACATAAATTGGCCTTTTTCTAAAAATATTTTTACTGAGGGGATCTCAAAACATATATTTCTGGTGAAATCTCAATATCAAATTTTAAGGAGGAATGCAACATCTCTACCTACTTAGGCGTTATTATTATATTATTGTTATTGTTTTTGTTATTATTATTATTATTATTATTATTATTATTATTATTATTCAACTTCCCTAAATGTAGGACTGGCATAATAACAAAATGTACTATTAATAATACATTTTATTTATTTCTTTTTTGTAGCTTAACGTCCTTTAACCTGGTTGGTCATATCGGATAATGAATACAATTTTTGAAATGATGCTCAAATTATCTCGGGGCCCATGGAACTTAAAGTTACTTGACATTCGCCTTTTTAGAGTATGGGAAAAACCCCGAAAAAACCTTACCCGTGTAACTCATCCTAAGCGAGATTCAAACTCGCGACCTGTTGAATGTGAGGTAGAGGCGCTACCACCACGAATACACATTTTATCATGTTTAAATGACAGCTATGAAAGAAAGAAAGAACAAAGATAAGAGGAGGGAAAAATGAACAATAACGCTAAGTAGCTATCCATATAAAGATAGGGTAATAAACATGTCATACCAATTGATTAAAAAGTAGGTAATATAGGTAGTGTGTGGTACAGAAAATACACATATATAAATACAGGTTTTAAACTCTATTGTAACCTAATTTCCGGATAACGGTACCAAGGGACTCAGAAATTCAGCAAATATTCACAGCATCTCGAGAACATTCAATGGTAATTTCAAGGCCGTGCGTATTTTCCGTTTACCGCGAACCAAAATGGGGCACTTTATGCTCCAGAGGATCGTTATATGGAATACTGCTTCTTTCCCTCTCTCTTTCTCGCTATTCTCTGTGCTCTGCCACAAGCGTCCTTCACGCTTCATAGAGTTTACAAGATGGAAACTCATTAACTGCAGCTCCAAGAGTAAAACCTCTTTGCTTGCTCTTAAAACTAGGGCATTTTTGGCAGGATTGGTTAGGTCAGTAGCAAGCAGAGTGAGCAACTTTCTCAACAAAAGACACTTGCCAACCGTCTGATAAAAGTGACTCACAAGAGATGTAAATAAAGTGGATAGATTCAGGTTATCATTCTATACTAAGACAAATTAATTAGCGTAATTGTATATCATTGCTATTGGAAAGGATAGAGAAACCCGTTTTTGCAAGCAGTTTATTAACAAAAAAATCTGATAAGTCCATTCACATGACTTTCTCTACATTTCTGCAACAAATTATTGTTAAAAAGCTTATGCTTCAAATTACTTCATGCTAACTGAAAAAAAAAAAGCAGAAATACTCTTATTGCTTGTTTCCTTGTAAGTAGAAGCGAAATAAGGGCATACCATAGGTTAAGGTGATAGTCAAAAGCTGGTTGCTATGTGACTGAAGTTCCTTTGTTTATATGGACCGGAGTTGACAAATTCCTGTATGAGAAAAGTGTAAGTTTTTAAAGCTAAAACTAATAACAAGGAATATCTCAAAAACGGCCAACTCCACGAAAAAAAGTATATAACATAAGTTGTGTGCGATCTACATTTTTTGTTAGATAAGTTTTTACCTATTTCTTACGGTTTTCGAACTATGCGAAATTTCGCAAAATTCTTCCAGAATAAACACTCAGAGGATATTCCCAGAAAGTTCAAGATATACATTTTATTTGTCATGTAAATATCTTAAATATAAGAGATTTTAATCAAAATCGTTAGAGCCATTTTTATAAAATTAAAAATTTCGAAATTTTTTCCATGTAAAGGGTAGTTGGGGTGGGAGGATTTTCTTGAAAATCTTCCTGTCGCATCGTTGGAAGGTACCGAACTTAAATACCAAGGTTGGTATTTAACGGTCTTTTCGTTTTTGATCTATGCTGCCCAAAGACACACACACACACATACAGACAGACAGCTCCACACACACACACACACGGACATTTTCCTAAAAATGCTCTTTTTTTGTATTCAGGAGGTTCTAAAACATGTATTTCCGGTGAAATCTCGGTATGGAATTTTAGGGTGCATTACAATACCTTCTCTATACACTATGTACATAGTACGTATAGTGAAAGTAATACATTTAAAACGTTTAAAAATTCTTGTGTTATATCCAACCGAGTTTTTCTATCTACTGTGTAACAAACCATTCTTACAAAAGGTTATCCTTTTATTTACTAGCTAATCAAGATGCTGAAACGAAGGATAACCCCGTTTGAGAAAAGTAAAGCAGTTTAAAACTATACAAATAACAAAGAATATCTAAAAAAAACTAATTACAAAAAAAGTATGCGACATTGTGTTTTAACGAGATCTACATTTTTTGTGCAGTAAGTTTTCATCTATCTCTTACGATTTGCCTGTTACATATACAAAATCGTCAAGAATGAAGAGGTTTTCAGAGTCTCTTCCCAGAAAATTTAAGATATACATTATATTTGCCACATACGTTTATGTCAAATAGTATGACAACTTGTGTGCTTTAACGAGATCTATACTTTTGTGCAATAAGTTGTTTTTATCTCATACGGTTTACCAGCTTTACAAACACCATCCAGAATGAAGAGAGCTTCCGAGGCTGTTTCCGGAAAATTCAAGATATATATTTCGTTTCTCATGAAAATATCTTAAAACATAAGGCATTCCAATAAAAAAAACTTTAGAATCACTTCTGAGCAAATAAAACTTAAAAAAGTTGCATGTAAAGAGTTGCGATGGGGGGGGGGGTTCTCCTGAAAATCCATCCTTGGAAAATACTGAACTTAAATACCGAGTTTGGTTTTTAACCGACTTTGCGTTTTTGAGTTATGCTATCCAAAGACACACATGGCTTTTTCTAAAATGTTTTTGAATCAAGGATCCGCAAAACTTGTATTTCCGGTGAAATCTCGGTATCCATTTTTGGGTGGAATACAATACCTTCTCTACATAGTATGTATACATGGTGCATACGTGCCAGGGAAAGTAAAAATAACGAGATTCTGCTTTTTAAAATATTAATGTTGTTAATTATCATTTACCAATGTGTATCAATAGCTGGGTGCTTCCGAATAACTTATATCCACGGATAAAATTGAAACCTCAAAACCTGTACACACCACAACCAAAACCACCTGCTTAACGAGATGTAATGAGGCGTAGAGAGAATCCGCCCGAATCATCAAGACCCGAGCACAAAGGAAGTGGACAAGTTAAAGTTGACTCTAAATACCAATGCCCACCGTAGCTGGAATCATGCCTGGAAAGCTTCCAAAACATCCAAAGGAAAATATTACGCCACCATTCAGGAAGAAGTTCCCAAGATTCCTTGGTACTCCGGCTACACCGCAGCACGCCGACATCTCACCACATTGATCCGGATGCGACTTGGTCATGGTTACTACCCTCATATCGTCTTCATCTCATCAACATCCCAGCATGTCCTTCTGATCCGGGGGAAACCACAGACCTGAATCATATTGTTTTCCGTTGTTCCCGTTACAATTTCCAACGCTCTTCCCTGTTCCGAACTGCTCATAAACTTTCCGTCCCTTTTCGCGCCAGCATCAGTACTATATTATAGCCTTGCCAAAAACCAGTTTACCATGCAATAATAAAGTTCCTTAAAGACAGCAATTTAAACAGCCTTCCTCAATTATAGCCTTCCTCATAGTATTAATTTCCTTCTCTCCTGATGACTAAATAGTTTTCACCTGAAGGCTATAAAAAAAAAAAAAAAAAAAAAAAAAAAAAAAAAAATCTGATGTGTTCCATTTATATGACTTTCTCTACATCTCTGCAACACATTATTGTTAAAAGCTTATGCTTCTATTTACTTCATGCTAATCAAGGAAAAATTAGCAGAAATAGTCTTATTACTTGCTTCCTTGTAAGTAGAAGCGAAATAAGCGAGTACTGTAGGTTAAAGTGACAGTTAAAAGCTGGTTGCTATGTGACTGAGGTTCCTTTATTTGTATGGACACGAGTTGACAAATTCCTGTATGAGAAAAGTGTACGTTTGTCAAAGCTGAAGCTAAAAACAAGGAATATCTTAAAAACGATGAACTCCACAAAAAAAAATGTATATAACATAAATTGTGTGCTTTAATGTGCTCTACATTTTCTGTGTGGTAAGTTTTTGTCCATTTCTTACTGTTTAGCATTTATGCAAAATTCCGTAAAACTCATCCAGAATAAAGTAGTCTTCAGAGGCTATTCCCAAAAAATTTAAGATATACATTTTATGTCGTGCAAAATATCTTTAATATATGACATTTTAATCAAATTCGTTAGAGTCATTTTTTAGAAAAGTAAAACTTTTGAAAAAAGTTCCATGAAAAGGGTAGTTGGGGGTGAGGAAATTTTCTTTAAAATCTTCTCGTAGCATCCTTGGAAGATACCAAACCTAAATACCAAGTTTGGTTTTTAACGGTCTTTTCGTTTTTGAGCTATGCTGTCCACAGACACACACACACATACACACAGACAGACACACAGATAGACAGACAGACACACATACGGACATGTTTCTAAAAATGCTTCTTTTTTTTTGGATTCAGGGGGTCTCAAAACATATATATCCGGTGAAATCTCGGTATCGAATTTTTGGGTGCAATACAATATCTTCTCTATACACTATGTACATAGTACGCATAGAGAAAGTAATAAAGCTAAAGCTGTGTGCATCTGTCATCATTGCCAAAATTACAAAACTGCTACAGTCTTAATTCTCTAGTACAGAAGAAACACAAACTATCACGGAAATTCAGAGATTTGCGCAATTAAGATTTATTATTGAAAATGTGGGAAACAGAAATAATGTCACTGTTGTCCCAGAAAGTTTACTATGCAGGTTGAAACATATGGTCTTAGATATTCCTCAATGTAGGTTCAGCGGGAATCGAATCAGGCATCTTTTGAATGTGAACCTCAAACGCTTGCGGTCTAAACCATTCCGCTCGGTTACTATTCATTCATTTACTTATGCATTCAGCTTTTAACTGTCACATCACCATTTTTGATCTAGTTGAACTTTTCACTGGGACCTAGTTAGCACGTCACTTCACTTTCTTCCGCGACGTCGGCATGATAAAATACGCACGACGTAGCTTCTTCTTATGAACGCTTCACTCGCTAGGGAGTCGAATACAAGATCTGTCTTAGTCCCTTGCAGTAGCAATATTCACTGCACGTCGCACCAGAAATGGATGCGCTAACTCACTCGTTAGTCACTTATAGTTTTCTCCAAAACATGATGGCCCTCAAACGGGACCACTCTCCCTTACTACTAGGCAATAACCATTAGCAAACAAAAGACGAACCTGTACTAGGGGTGAGAGGCAACGTAGTAAAATCTGTTTGTTGGCAACAGCGAGGGTTGGTTTTCAACCGCAAATCCCCTAACCCCAAACTTTATTATCAGGCTGATTTTGGAAGAAGAGTGGGGCAGGGCCATCATGTTCTGAAAAATACTGTACTCACTGAGTAAACCACAGACTCGATCGGCAATAAGGTTCTCTATATAGCAGATAACATCTCTAAAGAACCTTCTCGAATATTCTGGCGGCGGGAGGAAGAGAAACCTCCAGAACATTCTAGTTGCCTCTCCGTAGCGGGTTGTTTATGCTGGGCGAGAGCGGTACTTACCTTATTGGGTCTTTATATATATATATATATATATATATATATATATATATATATATATATATATATATATACATATACATATACACAGGGTTACTACAAAAGAAATAGACAACTTCAACTGCCTGTAAAACAAAAACTATTAGAGATAGCAACCTAATTATTTTGGAGGTATGTTGAGAAACTCTCAAAGTTTTGTTTGTTACTATTGGTAACGCTGAAGTGTTTTGTTTGTTGTTGCAGAAGCTGAAATGGCGGAAAATCCTGTGGAAAAGGCATATTGCGTGTTGGAATTTGCTAGAACGCAATCAGCAACTGTTGTCCAACGACATTTTAGAACACGTTACCACAAAAATGAAATGATGCGCTCACAAAAACCAGCATCGTCTTCATCATGTCGCAACATGTCGATGCAAAAGTCACGCCGTATGACCTTATCTTCTTCAGAAACTGCAACATCTGTAATCTGTAAGGCATCATGTGCAGTCGTTTCCGCAAGATTTTCCATACAGTTTGCTGTGGAATTTGTAATTGCATGCTTGCCCTAGATGTCGATTTCTGTGGGCTTCTTATGTAGGCAGAACGAACACGTTCAACGCTTTCTTCCGAAACTCTTGGTCTTCCCGAGCTCTTCCCTTTGCACAAACATCCCGTTGTCTCGAATTTTCTATACCAGTCGTAGATGGACTGTTAGTCGGTGGCGTTTTGTGGTAACATGTTCTAAAATGTCGTTGGACAACAGTTGCTGATTGCGTTCTAGTAAATTCCAACACGCAATATGCCTTTTCCACAGGATTTTCCGCCATTTCAGCTTCTGCAACAATAAACAAAACACTACAGCGTTACCAATAGTAACAAACGAAACTTTGAGAGTTTCTCAACATACCTCCAAAATAATTAGGTTGCTATCTCTAATAGTTTTTGTTTTACAGGCAGTTGAAGTTGTCTATTTCTTTTGTAATAACCCTGTATATTCAGAGCACACACATTTAGTCTCATATTCCAGCTATTCTTATTTCAGAACTTTCATAATGCTTTGTAGCAAAAATGAGCAGCGACCTGTAAAGGAACATCATCTAACCCAACGGGGTGTTTCAAAACTTTAATGCCCTCTAGCTCAATAACCAGACATTAAGGTTAATACATTCTCGGTAAGAAAATACTCAAGTATAACCTCTGAATTTTGCCTTAAAATTATTCGAGGTTATTCTGGCTCACCTATATATAAACAATACTTATTTATCGTCGATTAATTTTGTCTCTTTGAGACACCCATAAGTGTGCTATACGCATGGATAAATACGTTGGTGTTTAACTCAATGAGTAGTAAATCCCACTCAGTTAATATTTAAGCATAAACAAAAGAAAACAAAATAAAAGCGCTGAAAGCCGTACTAAAATGCTACAATATGCAAATACGAGTTTTCATGTGAGCACTGAGCTTGGGCATAAAACACATTTGGGTGACTGAGAGGAATTCTGGCCGTCTGCTCATGAATTCTCCCACATTATTTTATATTCTTTTGCTTTTTGAGGCGTGTGGTTTAATAGTCCTAAACAAAATACCAGTGTATGAAAGTTACAGACCAGTACTAAGACCTTTAGGCTATTACAGCTAGCTAGAAATAAAATTAAATCAACGAACGTTTATCTTACAGCATCAGATATATATCTGCTATTTAAATCAGCAGCGTTGTTTGCAAATTGTGTTTTTTATGGATACTTTTATTTGTCAGAACGAATACATCGTAAAGCAACTTCAGTTACATGTAAAAATGTCAGAAACAATTGGCAGTACATAACATTTATCCAGAGAATAAAAGGAATTTAAAAACAAAGTGCAACTCACTGGCTCTTAAACAGAATAAAGAGCAAAATGTGTATTGATGTATATTTTTCTTAGCAATTAAGAGACAGTGAAACAAATAGTGAAGTCAAAGTTAGAACACGCATCATAACAAATGAAGATCTACAATGAGCTCTGGGGGTTACACCACACAACATTGTGATTGCCTTTTTCTGTAACAAAAGTGTCGTATCTCCGTGGTGTAATTTTTACCATGCTAACTTCATATGCCCAAGGTCGCGGGTTCAAACTCGGCGGAGGACGATGGATTTTTTCGGGTGTAAAAATCCTGATCATGGCTTCCTTCGGAAGGGAAGTAAAGCCGCTGGTCCCGTGTCGTAGACTTAGGGCAAGCCTGATAGAGAGGCCTCTGAGCAAAATTAAGCGGTCATTCACGCCCAATTTAGAATGGGACTCTGAGATCCACAGCAGTTAAAGAGCGTCCATAAATAACACGCCATTTACATTTTCTGTAACAAAATCAGTTTCTTAGCTAAAGTACTGTTGCTACAAAGTAAAACACCATAACTAAAATGACTATGGATTTTTCCATATTAGATTGATACATTTGGAAAGATATGTTGTTTTTTTAGAACACATAACATAAATATGTGTCCGCTTGTTTTACTGCGATGTAATTAATATGTGAACACTCACCTGTACTGTATTCGCTGTAAGGACCGCACCTTTGTATTATTCCGTTTCATCAAAGCATTCTAGGCAAACATAGTGTCAAGAAAAGGCGAAACTATTTTTTCATCTTCATGATGATCGTCTCGGTTTGGAACCACTAAAGGCCTAACAATGGTAAATGGTAAATTACCTTCCCTTTGTCTACAGGAAATGCGGTTCTAATTTCGGAGGGGTGTAGAGACCGGGCTCGAAATGAATGTCTAGAAACTTTTTGCCGTTTTCAGTGCAAAAATAGAACTAGTGTTAAAAGTAAGGTCAATTATTTTGTCCGCATTGACAGCAAGACTGTTGTATTTTCACTCATTTCTTCAGTAAGTGCAATAAATTTAATCGTAAACTGGATCAGAATTGACAGAGATATTTACAGCTACAACGTGCAAGTAAGTATATTTCTAGACAATCATATCGAATGTTGCAAGGAAGGTCGTTAACATAAATTGTAAAAAATAAAGAGCCCAACACAGAATCTTGCGGGACATCATGTTTAACTAATTTAAAATCAGAATAACTACGATTAACATACACAGACGATACTCATACAGAAGTAACATTTAATAAAATTCAAGCTATTCTTGTCAAAACCATAGAATTTCAACTTCTTAAATAACATTCCGTGACACAAAGTGTCAAAAGCTTTCGTTAATTCAAATAATCTAATATGAACTGTATATTCTCAATCAAGACACTGCAAACATCTTATGCGACCAAAGTATCAGTTGTATTACGAGAAGGTCTGAAGCTAAACTGGAAATTTGTTAAAAGCTAATTTTCATAAGAATATTGTTAATTTGTTTGTGTATCGCATTATGCATTTTGAAAACGCAGTTAAACTGTTGTAAAATAAACAGGTACTCTTTGCAGATATGCAGGCAAACTAAAGTCTTTTAATTTCTACCCGACGATGTAAACAGAGCTTGAAGTGGTTTTCCCATTACAGAATTTGTGTTCATGTTTGTCGTGTCCTTCCATATTTTATTTATGCATTTCTCAAGCGTTATTGTTTGCGGATCGATACCGCTGTCATTTGTATTTACATAACCGGCGTTAAAGTTTTAACGAAGAAAAATAGAAGATGAGATGGAACCAACTAGAATAGACATAATGGAAAACTCTCGAGAGATTGAGAAAGTGCAACGAGGTAGCAGGTAAATAGAGGCTTTCCTCCTGGGAAATCAAACAACTTTGCTCTTTAAGCAAAGTGACAACCACACCACTTTGGTTCCCGAGGGGCTAGTTTCCAAGTTCGCATGCACAAACTCTTACACTATTTACAGTATACCAACATAGCACTCTGTAATCTAATATAAGAACGTTAACAAAGCCGTAGAATAAGGCGAATTTAGACACAGAGGAAGAAGTATAAAAAGACCATAAAAGCTTTCTAAAATAATTAGAGTTTTTATTTTGCTGCGGTGTCAGAAACATATTGTGATGTGTTGCATTCATGCGATTTTCTCTACCCATTCTTCAACAAAGTATTCTTACACAAGCCTATTCTCCTACATTCTTCATATTAACCGGGATAACTTTAATATAAATGTTTTATTATATATTTACTAATAGATACAATTGGAATATGGATATAGAATAAGCTTAAGCGATAGTCGAACATTTTAAGAGCTATGTTATGAATTTGAAACTCCGTTCTCTTTACACAGCCAGGACAAGAGGAGAAAAAAAATCTCTGTGGTGCGGTAGTAGTAAGAGAATCCTGGTTAGGGATAAGAGCTTTCCGGTGATTTTCTTTATCCTGAGAGGATAAATGTCGGTTATTTCTTTTTGGATAGTGTTTAACGCCCATTTTTACTACATATGGCATTTCAGATGACCCCGGCCCATCTCAGCATCTTTTCACCCATTTCATTCATCTATTTATTCATGAGTAAGGCCTACCAGGTTAAAGGACGTTAAATAAATAAAGAAAAAAAAACCTACCTATTAGGAAACTTTTAAGTATTGGGAAATTTAAACAAATAACAAGGAATAACTCAGAAATACATAAAATATATATTTGATATAAATAGAATGCTTTAATGAGATGCATATTTTTGTGAAGTAAGATTTTGTCTCATCTCTTGCGATTTAAGGTATGCAAAAGATTCAGAATGAAGAGGAGTTCAGAGATTATTCCCAAAGATTGCAATATGTAACTATATTTAATTAGTCATGACAATATCTTAAACATGTGGTAGGTATTTGAATCAAAATCGTACTCTACACGTACTATGTACATAGTGTATTAAGTAGGTATTGTGTTGCACCCAAAAATTTGATGCCGAGATTTCACCAGAAATACATGTTTTGGGACCGCCTGGGTACAATAAAAGCATTTTTAGAAAAATGTCCGTGTATGTGTGTCTGTCAGTGTGTGTATATGTGGTTTTTTTTTGGGTAGTGTTTAACGGCCGCTTTAACTACTCAAGGCACCGCAGGCGGTGACACTGATGATACATGAATGATGATGGAGCACCGGTGGAATGCGATGGCGGGGGAAACCGGAGTACCCGGAAAAAACCCGCCCCAGCGCCGCTTTATCCACCACAAATCCCACATGCGGTCGCTTAGGATCGGCCGTCTAGGTGAGAGGCGAGTGATCTATAACCACTCGGCCACGGCGCGGCCTGTATATGTGTGTGTATGTGTGTGCAGCCGCTAAATCCCAAACTTGAAATTTAAGTTTACTATTGTCCAAAGATGCGACACGAAGATTTTCAAAGTATCCCCCACTCCCAACTATCCTTTATTTGAAAAAAAAAATCAATTTTTTTTATTTTCTCAAAAATGGCTCTAACGATTTTGATTAAAATATCGTATATTAAAGATATTTACCTGACTAATAAAATGTATATCTTGAATTTTCTGGGAATAGCCTCTGAAGATTACTTTATGCTGGATAAATTTTACGTAATTTTGCAAAACTGCTAAACCGTAAGAGTTGGACAAAAACTTACCACACAAAAAATGTACAGCGCGTTAAAACACACAATTTAACTTATGCATTTTTTTCGTGGAGTTGGTCGTTTTTGAGACATTCCTTGTTTTTGGTTTCAGCTTTGAAATGTAAATAGCGTGTTATTTATGGACGCTCTTTAACTGCTGTTCTCGCGTCCCATTCTAAATTGGGCGTGAAGGACCTCTTAATTTTGCTCAGAGGCCTCTCTAACAGGCTTGAAGTTCTTTTACTTGCCGTAAATCTGCGACACGGGACCAACGGCTTTACTTCCCTTTCGAAGGAAGCCATGCTAAGGATTTTTAAGCACGAAAAAATCCATCGTCCTCCGCCGGGTTCGAATCCGCGACCTTGGGTATATGAAGTCAGCATGGTATCCATTACACCACGGAGGACGACATTCAGCTTTGAAAAACATACTTTTCTCATACAGGAATTTGTCAACTCCTGTCCATACAAACAAAGGAACTTCTGTCACATAGCAACCAGCTTTTGGCTTTCACTTTAACCTATGGTACGCCCTTATTTCGCTTCTACTAACAAGGAAGCAAGTAATAAGACCATTTCTGCTAATAGAATAATTTGTTGCACAGATGTAGAGAAAGTCATATGAAAGGAACACATAAGATTTTTTCTTTTGTGGCCTGAAAGGACTGGTTAGATATAGAATATGCAAATAGAAATTATTGTTTTATGAACAAAATTTTCGAAATTTTATTTAAATTAATTATATTTCATCCATGAACTAGTCCTAATAAACATCACCGGAGGATCTGAGCTTTCTAGACAACTTCACAAACAACTTAAAATGCCTCAACGTGCTCATGTTTTCTACAAACCTTCCGTAAGTGAAAACAAACATTTTGAAGCAATTGTGGACTGACAGTTTGGAGACGCAGAATGCCTTGAGAATTCCAAGAACTGTTTCAGGTTCCCAGTAGCGTTGACATTGTCTACGCCGATTACTTCGCCCTCTCTACGATGTAATTGCAAGAAAGCGACTGCTGGGAAATAGTGACTGACAGTTGCATTGCCACACGACGGTGCGCCTGCTCTGCTAGCGCCTTCTACTTGTGGTTTATATCTAAACCCGTGGTTGGACGGCAGGGATTGCAGACGCTGGAGTACGCGACCAGATAGCAGATGCTGACCTCAATAACGGATTTCAGTAGAGTATTCAGTACAGTGCGCGGAGGGTTCAAAGAGAATATTCAGGGATCAAGCGCTTATAAGCTAGATTTAACGTATCTGCATTGCGTATCTTTGAAAATAGCAGTTTTAAAGCTTGGCCATAGCTCAATAACTGCTGCTGAGCGGCAAGGGGTGGTTGTGGGGGGGGGGGGGTCCAGTGTTTAATTCCTCAATTGGAGGGTGAAGATCTTTCTCTAGCCAAATGAATCTCTATCCTCCCCAAATTCTGGAAGTATGAACGAGTGTGAATCTCTCTCTCTGTGGGGGGTGAGTTTATATATATAATATTTATATAAACATCTTATGTGATTCATTCCCATGAATTTCTTTACATCTCTGCGATAATTTTTTTTATTATTCTTTCATTTATATAGACACACACACACACATTCATTCTCACATACATGCTTCCTAACTCTGTGGGGGATAGGGAATAATTCTGGTTAAAGGAAAATTCAAGACCCCAGCCGGGAATCGAACCCGGGGCTTTCGGTTGAGAATGCTTGCTGACCACTCGACCACGGAGGCAGTCAATAAATTATTATTACTCTGTCCACTTCATGTTAATCGAGAAAAAATTAGCAGAAATGGTCTCATTGCTTCTTCCTTGTAAGTAGAAGGAAAATAAAGGAATACACTAGACTGAAACGAATGTCAAGATTCTTAAAAATTGGTTGCCATGTAAATGAAATCCGTTTCTATGCCGGGCCAGGAGTTTACAATTTTTCGTGTTTTCTTTTTTCGTGGAGCTTACCATTTCTGAGATATTCTTTGTTATCTGTTTTCAGATTTAAAAGACAGCTTTGAAAAACTTATACTTTTCTCATACAGGAATTTGTCAACTGCTGTCCATACAAACAAAGGAACTTCAGTCACCTAGTAACCAGCTTTTGACTATCACTTTAACCTATGGTACTCCCTTATTTCGCTTCTACTTACAAGGAAGCAAGTAATAGGAGCATTTCTGCTAATTTTTTCTCGATTAGCATGAAGTAAATAGAAGCATAAGCTTTTAAGCAATAATTTGTTGCAGAGATGTAGAGAAAGTCATATGAATTGAACACATAAGATTTTTCCCTCGATTCCCTCCGAAGCAGTAATAGTTGTAAACACTCCAATTCCCTTCGCGCCGAAAAGATACTGCTGGAATTAAATATTCGGATTCCCTCTTGCACGTCGACTTCGTCCTCAGTTTTGTGTTGGTAATACCTACTACCCAAGTCGATAGTAAAGTCGATTCGGTGGCCTACTATGTCCTGGCCTTGGTGGTAGGCCTGTTCATTCAACATTGCAGTGAACTGGAATATAGACGGATGTATGTGTAGACAATGGCAAACATATAAAAGATCATAAGTGAAAGGGCCAAGGAATTGATTCTGCTAGGGAACTATAAATTTAACTTCCAAAAATATTGAAGAAGGTGGGCGTCTGTATTAAAACCTGTATAAGTAAAGCGTGACGGAAAATCGTGCGGTTAAGCCATGGATGGATTCGGAATACACTTTACTTGAGTAATAGAAAATTTGGACGTAATCAGAACCGCATTTTTGGTAGGGAATCGGTCGGACCCGAGTATAATTAGCTACAGGTAAAGTCAAATCTTTAAAAGTCGATCAATATGTGATGGTTTTCTTTGCTTGACTAGGTGAAAGAAAAACGAATAACGACTTCCACGACTTTTAAGTATTGGAAAATTGAAACCAATAACAAGGAATATCTCGTTCTTGGATATTTAAAAAATGCATTAGTAAAATTGTATGTTTTAACGATAGGTATATATATTTTTAATCATCCAAATTGAAGACGACTTCAGAAGCGAAACCCAGAAAATCCAATATATATATATATATATATATATATATATATATATATATATGTATGTGTGTGTGTTATCTATGATGTAAATGAGTTTAATAATAGTATTGTAATCAAATTTGTTAGATCCGTTTTAGAGAAGAATCTTCCAACAATAGGATAGTTCGGGGTGGGGGAACTTACCTGAAAATCCTGGTGACGCATCCTGGCAAGATACTTAAGGACCAAGTTTCGTATTTAACCGACATTTTGTCTTTGAGTTATAGTGTGCACATAGACGCACGGCTTGGACACACACAGACACATACACATTTCTTTTTTCTAAGAATGAGTTTTTTTACTCTGGTGTTTTCAAAACATGTATTTTCCGTGAAATCTCGGTATCGATTTTTGGAGTGGAATACCATATTTTCTCGACCTTTTGGTGGAATGCAATATCCTGTTTACTACTATGCACGTGGTAGAGAAAGTAGTACTGGTAATTGCAAGTGTATGAAACTGTCATGGCTGCGTTAGCTTTGCATGACGATGTAGAGCACTGCCGCAGTCTCCTAATCTTTTTATTTTCTGTGCGGCAAGGCGAGATGCTGGTAACAAAATCGATGATGGCGGTCCCACACGAACAGCAACAAGACTGTTTATGCCAGAAGTTCATATGCCAATATTGCGAGCAATTCACCAGTCCTCACATCTTATATTTCAAATCTTAAGCTCTTTCTTTATGTAATACCGAAACTCAGGGAAAAGTTTTTACTTTCTCTATACGTACTCTGTACATAGTATCCAAAAATTCGATACCGAGATTTAATCGGAAATACATGTTTTGGTACCCCTGAATACAAAAAAAGAAGAAGAAAAGAAGCATTTTGGAAAAATGCCCGTGTGTGCATGTTTCTGTGGGCAGCATAGCTAAAAACGAAAAGTTCGTTAAATACCAAACTTGATATTTAAGGTTAGTTTGGGGTGAGGGTACTGCATCCTTGGAATTACAAGCTTAAACACCAAATTTGGTACATTAACGCTCACACTCACACATACACAGAACTTTTCATAAAACAGTGTTTTTTGTTGTTGTTTTGTTTGTTTCAGGATCATCCACATGCATATATTTTCGGTGAAATCTCAGTAGGGATCGAATTTTTAGATTGAATAAAATACTTCTCCACCTACTATGCACATTGTAGGTAGTAAGAAAGTAATAAATGCAATCAAACTTTTCGAATATCCTGATATAAGCAAAAGACAGTCCAAGATATCATAGAGTTTGTGGTAGATAATCTCGATTTAACCAATATGGGGTTGTGTGCAGGAATGAGATTTCAGACACCGACTCTCGCTTTAATGAGAATTCCTGATTCCAAGGTTCATTCGCACTTCCTTATGGTTTAAATCTGCTCAAGCTGAGCCAGATATATCCACTTTACAGTTCATAGGTCATATCTCCGTCGATTTCTTTTGAACACTGAACAAACTGCGGATTTGATAAACGAATGTCAGATGTCTTAGCCCCCCCACGACTTCTGTAACCGTTAACATGTCATTTAGTAACTGTTCTTTGGAGCTGCTTTCGTTCCACTGAACTTCACATGACAAATATCTATTCCTAGACGGTCTAAGTAACACGAACTTTGCTATAACAAGGAGGCACGAGGGACAGTTTTTTCTAGTTCAGAGGAGATTTGCCACATTTGAGAAAATACCAACAGGTAGCTGTTGAGATTGTTAAACAACTGACTATCGATTGCATGTGTTCGAAGCGATGAGAGTTTATTATTCTTTGACGAATAGCAGAAAGAAAGGCAAATGGCACAGAACACGAATCTAAATGGTGAGAAATATAGTTAAGTGTAATACAGCATATTATTTCTATAATTATGAAATATCAAATAATTAAAAACACCTGTGATTGTGCAGTATGATTCAACGATCCTAACTTGGGCGTTTTCATGGTTTTCTCTTGTTACCGGGCAATGTGGAATGATTTTTCCAATACCACGAAATTTTTCCGGCCCCTCATTCCCTATAATTTCATATCATTTTTTTGGGGTACGGGCTTGACTGGATACAGTCCCTATTTTTACTATGTACATAGTGTATAGAGAAGGTATTGTATTCCACCCAAAAAATCGATACTGAGATTTCACCGGAAATACATATTTTGAGTCCCCCTAAATCTAAAAAAAAGCATTTTTAGAAAAAGGTCCATGTGTGTGTGTGATTGTGTGTTTGTGTGTCTGTGTGCATGTCTGTGGACAGCATAGCTCAACAACGAAAAGACCGTTAAAAACCAAACTTGGTATTTATGTTTGGTGTCTTCCAAGGATGCGACAAGAAGATTTTCAAGAAAATCTCCCACACCCAACTTCCCTTTACATGGAACTTTTTTCGAAAATTTTGATTTTCTTAAAAATGGCTCTAACGCTTTTGATTAAAATATCGTATGTTAAAGATATTTACCTGATAAATAAAATGTATATCTTGAATTTTCTGGGAATAGCCTCTCAAGACTACTTTATTCTGGATGAATTTTACGGAATTTTGCATAACTGCTAAACCGTAAGAAATGGATAAAAACTTACCACACAGAAAATGTAGAGCACGTTAAAACACACAATTTATGTTATATACATTTTTTGTGGAGTTGATCATTTTTGAGACATTCCTTGTTTTTGGTTTCACTTTAAAATACTTATATTTTTCTCATACGGGAATTTATCAACTCCTGTTCATACAAACAAAGGAACTTCAACCACATAACAAGCAGCTTTTGAGTATCGTTTTAGCCTATGTTATTTCTCTTCTACTTAAATGAAAACAAGTAACAAGACCACTTATGCTAGTTTTTTCTCGATTAGCATAAAGTAAATAGAAGAATAAGTTATTAGACAATAATTTGTAGCAGAGATGTAGAGAAAGTCATGTGAATGGAAACATAACATTTTTTACTTAGGTGTTCCGCGTCCTCAGAATTGTTGTTGGTACGCCAGTAGTTCCCTTAGTTTCATGACACCGTCTTGCTAAATTAAAAAAAAAAATAATAAAAAAAAATTACCAAGCCTTTTATGAGAAATGTTGAACCGGCGCTTATCTTACTTTTTTTTTTTTTTTTTAAAAAAAAGTTAACGCCCTTTAACCTGACAGACCATATCGGATGATGGAGGAAATCGGTGAAATGATGCTCAAATGAGTTCGGGGTCCACGGAGTTTAAGTACTCGACATTCATCTTCCCAGGACCCTTCCCCTTCCCAAAAAAGCTTTATGCGGGTAATTCACCCTAACTGAGATTTGAACTCGGGGCCTTTTAATGTGAGGCAGACACCTTACCCCCAAACTAGAGAGGTAGGTTCTATCCCATTTGTTGTCATTATTTAGCGCGTTCTGTGAACAATGAAGACAGGGAAATTTACCTAGTCTAGTGTTGATGTTTTGTGTTGCTATTCGCGTGAACTAAGCTAGTATACCTAAACGTTATGCACATTTTCTTCCAACTTAAAAGGAAAAATATATTTTCCTCGCAGAGACAAAGCTTAGGTTCACTGCAAGATTTGCAACTCCAAATTTTCGATTGCACATGGTGGGAACTCGGATATTGTTCAGAATGAGAAATCAAACAACATGAGCAGGATTCTTCTTCTTCTCTTGCAACAGCTTCTAAAACCTTTTTACCAAAAGTAATGGGTAAATTTGTTTCACACACCCTAAGCAATTCTGATCAGGTTATTTTTTATTAAGTATACATTTTAAACTGTGAAATATTTCCAGCACAAATACGCTCTATTAAAGAGTTATCATGAAATCAAATTCTTGACATTCAGGATCACAGAATGTCTTTACGTTACACAAAATAACATAGATATAATAACTATTACCATTGAGAGAGACTTTTATTGACCTGCCGTTGCCAGACATTTCACTCAACTCTGTTCTTCACCGGCGATGTCAACAAGCCAGAATGTATTCTGCCAAGAACGCAGGTGGTGCTTCTGGTTCATCTGCTGTACCTTGAAAACGCGTACCTGGTTTCATTGATTTGGCAGGAAAAGAAATAGGCTGTTTCAAAACGACACCAAACGAAGATGTGGACCTTGTTGATCATACCATACGTGATACGTGAATATAATTTTCAGCTCTAAATTCGGCACATACAAAAACTGCCATAAAATCCCCATGGATTAGGCAGTCGTACATAACCAAATGGGACGTGTTTTGCCTACTCCAAGAGAGATGCCGGTTGGTATCGATGGTCCCAGTCTCGTGGTGTAGGGGTGGTTTGATAGACACGCCGGCGCGGCACAGGTCACCTTAGTAATGGAAAACGTAGCATGTGGGTTTTGTTATGTGTTTCGTATAACACGTTCGATGTTTACGTGGCATACAACCGTTGTTCCTTCGCTGCCTAATCCCAAATGTGTGCGATTTTTAAACACACATAAAACTTTAAATAGAAGAGTTTGAAAGTTGCGACATCAAGTTTTGAACAAGTCAAAGTGTAAGCTAATCGACTGCTATCTTCGCTTGGTATCGTTTTGAAACAGTCTGTATATCAATAATAATTCAAGTTACGAAATGTATAATAAATAAAACACAACAAAATAAGTAGGCGAATTGCCATTCAGTACAAATGTGAAATTCTTCCGTAAAATTAAACATGCTGCTTTAGAAGGTTGTGGATGTGAACGCTAAAATTAATTATTATGGACACCCATTCACTGCAAATTTCTGTAATATTATGCCACAATGAGTTACCTAGAAAAAGTAATCTAAAAATACAAGTCATCTGTTGCAGTTGCACTCGAACTGTCCTAGTCATCACCGAGATTGATAACTGATTAATTAGTTCATCAACAATATCTACCAGTCCACCCAAATTCAATTTTGTTCTTCGCGAACAATGTGTAATGGACACTCACTCCATTTTTCTGCTGTCACTTGCTGAAATGCTCCTTGCACAAGATGTTACACCTCGGCTAGTTAAAAAGTTTGGCACATTTTTGTTTTGGAAACATTAGTAAATCTAATCGTTAAGCTGAGAATATGGATAATACAAAAGTACAGTACTTTTCACAAAACATAATATACATTAAGAGCAATTCTTTTAAGGGGTTTTCCCTGCTTAAGTTTCACTGCACCGGTATTACACCCTTCCGCCATTACTTTACGCTATTCACTTGCTGACTGTAAAGAACCGTTATTGTGAACACGGATGCGCATTGTTCTTAAGGAGTAATGATTAAAATTCAGTACAAACCCATTCCTTAATCTTTCATACTTATGTTTTAGACAACATTGCATAGTTTAATATGATAATTGTGTGTTTTCTCTCAGTAATCTAGGAGGAACTATTTTTAAAGGAGAGATCAGCAACCAATCAGGGCCGTTGTAACCTGTTGCATTTGTTTACATTACCGGTGAAGCAAGGAAGGATTGAGTATAGCGAGAACCACACATGTTACAATTACAAGCTTTAATTTTTATCAGCATAATAGATAAACAGTATCTATTATGCTGATAAAAATTAAAGCTTGTAATTGTAACAGTAAAAGCGTAATTTTTGAAACTCCAGGAAATGGGCAATGCAAGGACTCTCAAGTGTAAACTAAACATTTTATAATAAGAACTGAAGCTTTCCTGGCGACGTATTAATTCAAAATCTTCTCGGGCTTCTAGCCAGGTAAAAACTTGGCTTGACACCAATGTTTCGAAGAAGTGCATCTTCCTCGTCTTCAGGGTGAACTGATGGTTTGAGCTTGCTGAGACAGGTATTTATAAGAGCTGGGATGAAGCTAACATCTGATTGGTTCGCGTGATATTATGGCCTGAAAACAATAATATAATAAAATAATATCACGCGAACCAATCAGATGTTAGCTTCATCCCAGCTCTTATAAATACCTGTCTCCGCAAGCTCAAACCATCAGTTCACCTTGAAGACGAGGAAGATGCACTTCTTCGAAACGTTGGTGTCAAGTCAAGTTTTTACCTGGCTAGAAGCCCGAGAAGATTTTGAATTAAACATTTTATGTACAGACATGTACGATAGATGGTTATCAATGCGCAATATGAGCAAATTCACTCAGGTGAAAAATACAAACATTAGATTGTAAATGTACCTACTTCACTTAGGGTATTAGTAAACAAAGTGCATTTATTCAATATCATGTTTTATTAATCCTAATGTTTTGTTAACATCATATTTCAGAAACTATTGATCAAATTCTTCTCAGGCGCCCCCTATTTTAATGGGGAGGGGTGGATGCGATACTTAAAATTCCCGGGAATAGAACCATAAATGTCTGGATTTGGAAGTCGACACGCTGACACAGAGGTAATTAGTAGTTTCAGGTTCACATAAGAACTAAATAGCTATGATAGCAATGCCGCCATTGTTGTATGGCTTTTTTCTTGGGAGCAAATGACAAAACGTCAACAAGGACGGTGGGAGAAGCAGCCCATTAGGGAATTTTGTGCACTACGCCAGGACCACGAAGTTTGCTTAAACGTCCCATGTTTTGGTTGAATGGACTTCGCCACATGGGCAGCATACAGAGCTTGTCTTGAAGTGATTAATATTGTTTACACAGCGTGCGCGTTACAAGAGCTTGTGTAGAAACGTGTAGCGTTTGTTTTTCAACACAGTAATGCAAGTGTTGCCAAACTTCTCAACATGAAACATAAACTTGCTCTTAAACTCTACCGCTCTTCTCATTTCCAGTCCCACAAACTGCATTAACATTTTATTGCCAATGTAACCAACCTAACACCAGCAACTAAATGGGGACAGTTATTCGTGGCCCAAGCGTGCTTCACCATAAAATGATTTAATGGCTTCGGCGTGAGATGTTGCTCAAAATAACCCTGAGTACCATTTTTATTTCCGAAAACCTTATTGAGGTAATGCTTCTGTGAAATTGGAAACAAACACAAAATATCTAGTGGCAACTTGATGCGGTTGACGTATTGCATTGTGTATTTTTCGTTACTAGTTTTACTTTTATTTAAATACAGTGTGATTCTCTAGCTAGAGGCCCCAGACTTTGCCTCTATTTTGGTCATTTATGTGAGTTTTGTGATGAGCATTTGTGAACTTTACACTGTTACATCCGATGCTGAAAATGGTCCCCTCCCACATCCAAGCATGTTGTACACGTCGTTCCAAATTCTGGAATACTTTTATTGAAGTCTCCTCGGTAATGACTTCAATTTTTCAACTCTGGAATTGTACGTGGTTTATTTCTGTATACCTTTATCTTTAGACATCCCCTCAGGAGAAAGTCGGGTGGTGTCAGGTCAGGAGATATTGGTGGCCAAAGATTTTTTGAGATGATTGGATCTTCAAAAAAGCTTTCGATTTCCCTCATGCTTGCACGTGACGTGTGACTTGTTTCACCATCTTGTTGGAGATATACGTGAGTTAATTCGTCATCTGTTAACTGATTGGCATTGCCGTATTCTCATGAAAAATAGGGCCTACGAGACACTGCGCACCACACTCCAATTTTCTGTGCATGTAGAGGTTCTACATGTAGGGCATTAGGACTTGCTTGTGCCCAAATACGCATGTTCTGAGAGTTTATGTAACCACTCACGCTTCAACCGTGAACCAAATACAGTCCAAAATCCCAGGATTCCGATGAATAAAATTTTGAAACCATACACAGAACTGCACATGCCAAGGCCAGTGGAACAGTCTAAGCTTATTGGGAGGGGTGGGTACTACATTACATTGTTCGAGGAATGTCCACATGGATTTTCATCACAAAGTGACTGGTCGTAACATGGGTGGGTGTTCCTTCTAGTGAGAGAAGACGGTGAATTAGGTTTGAGCATCTTAAGTTCATAGTGGTCATATCGAGCTCTCGTTACCAATTGCTAATTTTTGATAATTTTCAAACAATACTGATGATGCCAATGATAGATCGTTTGAGTTACAACCACCACTTTCTCATGTTTAAGGAAAAATGTCTGTCGTAAAACATGTTCCTTTTTTACTTTCTCTACACGTACTATGTACATAGTGTATAGAGAAGGTATTTCATTCAACCCAAAAATTCGATTACGAGATTTCACCGGAAATACATGTTTTGGGTCCCCCTGAATCCAAAAAAAAGCATATTTATGAAAAGGTTCGTGTGTGGGTGTGTGTGCGCGGGTGTGTATGTGTATGTGTGTGTGTCTGTGGACAGCATAGCTCAAAAACGAAAATACCGTTAAATACTTGGTATCTTCCAAGGATGCGACATGAAGATGTTCAAGAAAATCCCCCCCCCCATCCCAAACTACCCTTTACATGGAACTTTTTTTCGAAAATTTTGATTTTCTCAAAAATAGCTCCTACGATTTTGAGTAAAATGTCAAATATTAAAGATATTTACCTGACAAATAAAATGCATATCTTGAATTTTCTGAGAATAGTCTCTGAAGACTACTTTATTCTGGATGAATTTTACGGAATTTTGCATAACTGCTAAACAGTAAGAGATGGACAAAAACTTAAAACAACTAAAAATGTAGAGCACATTAAAGCACACAATTTATGTCTTATACATTTTTTTCGTGGAGTTGATCGTTTTTGACTTATTCCTTGTTTTTGGTTTCTGCTTTGAAAAACTTATACTTTTCTCTTACAGGAATTTGCCAATTCCTGTCCATACAAACAAAGGAACTTCAGTCACATAGCAACCAGCGTTTGAGTATCAGTTTAGCCTGTAGTACTCCCTTATTTCGCTCCTACTTACAAGGAAGCAAGTAAGATTTTTATTTATGTGGAAGGAAATTCTCCTGTACGTCACAGTTGAGCTAGACCAGATACAGAACAGCAATGTAATATGCAAATAGTAGGGTTGCCATCCAGTGTTAGTCTCAATAAAAACAGAAAATAATCAGAGAGCTAATGTGCAGTTGTAAATCGGTGCTTCAGAAGTTCAGGAGGAACATAGTCATGTGAGTTTTAACAAGATCTATAGGTTTTGTTTGTGTAACAAGTTTTTGTCTATTTCTTACGGTTTAACGTTACCCAGAATTAATCCAGAATGAAGACGTCTTCAAAGGCTATTCTCAGAAAATTCAACAGATACATTTTATTTGTGATGTAAATAGCTTTAATATACGGCATTTTATTCAAAATCGTTAGAGGCATTTTTGAGAATCAAAATTCTCAAAACATTTTCCATGTGAAAGGTATTTCTTAAAAATGGAGGGATTTTCTTAAAAATCTTCGTGTCGCATCCTTGGAAAATACCAAACTAAAATACCAGGTTTGGTATTTAACGTTTTTTTTTTTTTTAATTTTTGAGCTATGCTGTCCACAGACACACACGGACCTTTTTCTAAAAAATGCAAAATAGCTTTTTTGGACTCAGGGGGTCTCAAAACATATATTTCCGCTGAAATCTTAGTATGGCATTTTTGGGTGCAATACAATACGCTCTCTATACACTATGTATAAAGTACGCGTAGAGAAAGTAAGAAGAATAACATTTAACGAAACATGCCGTTACGCAGAACCCTTGAGAGTGGAAAAGTTTATGCACATGTTTCCAAGAAAGTTATCGGTCACGTGTGCTTCATTCCCTCCCCAGCGTTTTCGGGTTGATAACGCGACCTCTTGCAATTGGCTGCGAGCCAAACTTCTTAATTACTGTTGTAAATGTTCTTTGTTAATTGGTACAATTTAAATTTTATATTTTCATTCGTTAAACGTTATAAACTAGATAATTATATATTCGTTAGATAATCAGTACATGTGGTACACTTTTCATTTGAGTATATTTTATTCACCCTAAAAAGTAAAACAAAAGAATGATGAGAGTTCTGCAGATATCAGCAGTTCAAGAGAGTCGAATATTACAAAATTCAGACGTAGGGGAAAAATACCAAGACAGAGATATCAGAGCGATGTCGAGGACAAATGGACAACTTTTGGGAATGAAAATACGCAATTTAAATAACCACATGTCCAGGATTATATCTTAATTACAAGAATAGATATGTGTAACCATTTTTTCAGGAAAGACGCGAAACGTCAAAACAACATGGCTTTTAAAAATCGGATGTATTCGACTCATATGACTTTGTCTAGCTGTTTCACACATAAACTATTCTTAGAAAAGATTATTCTTTTATCTACATCATGCTAATCGAAATAAACATTAGCAGAAATGGTCTTATTACTTGCTTCTTTGTAAGTAGAAGGGAAATAAGGGAATATACTAGGCTAAAGCGATTGTCAAATCTTTTAAAAGCTGGTAGCTATGTGAAACAATAAAGTTCGGTTCGATTTGCATGACCAGCAGCAAAACAAGAGAGAGAAAAAGAAAGTGACTTCCTGTTAGCAGAAGAATTAGCAGAGTTTAACATTGAAACCAATTACAAAGTATATCTCAGAAACGTATATTGATATAAACATTTTCGTGTATTACGTATTTGTCTATATTTTACGGTTTATCAGTTAAGCAAGATTCAGCAAAATTTATTTGGAATAAACAGGTCTTCTGGGGCTATTAGTAGAAAATTCAATTTATGCATTTTATTTGTCGTGTAAATATTTGGAGTCTATGGTATTTTAATCAAAATCGCTAGAGGCACGTTTGAATAACAAATTATAAGTTCTACATATAAAGGGAACTTACAAAAGGGAAACTTTCTTGACAATCTTTGGAAGATATTGAACTTATATACCAAGTTTTCCTTTTCTGAGTTACATTATTCACACACATGGACCTTTTTCTAGAAATTATTTTGGCTTTGGGGTCTCAAAAGATGTACTTCCGTTTATCGGTGCCTTATTTACTTAGCAGGTACGCGGCCCAGAATGTAAATATAATATGGAGTATAGTTTTTAGTAGTCGGCTTATCTACCCTCCCCGTTAGGACTTACAAGCTGTCGGGGAGTCACGGCACGAAACCGCAGAATGGAGAGTCTGGAATGAGCGGTCGCCCCATATTTTGGTGGGTTTAACGCCCGCTGTTACTACTTGTGGCACCGCAGGTAATGACACTGGTGATACATGGAGCACCGGTGGAATGCGATGGCGGGGGAAACCGGAGAACCTGGAGAAAACCCGCCCCTGCGCCGCTTTGTCCACCACAAATCTAATCACTCGACCACGGCGCGGCCTATCTTGAGGAAGTGGATGATATGAAATGCAAACGAAGTGGGCGATAGGAAAAGTGATAATGGAACAATTGACGGAATGAGTGGTGGGGGCAACCCGCCCAGACGCCACTTCGTCCACCACAAATCCCACATGCGGCCGCTTGGAATCGAACCACTCAGCCACGGCGCCGCCTAATATGGAATATAACGTAAATCACTTCCTAAGTGAAAGGAATAAGTATACAAGGGATAAATATGAATTTGCGATAGGTAGAGAGAATTTGGTGAACGTACCGCACCAAGTTTTTGTTCTCGTAGAACAAGAGGAATAACATTAGAGGAGGAAGTCATTGACAATGGAATTGTTCTGTTTATGCTTCTTATCTACGAGAGGGATGAAGCGAAAGGTGTTTGTTCAGGTTCCGAGTTTACACAGCCCCATCTCTGCGTGGGTCATTTACTCGGCCTTTTGACTTCACTCCCTAGTCTCAAGGCTTCCTGCCAACTGTTTGTTGAGAAGTACTTGCTTGGCTTGAACTCCATGGAGTACCATTTGCTAAGAACCAGAGCACTATCCTTTTGAGATGTGGGCAACCACTTCGCCCCTATCATTGCTTTTAATTAAAGGGAACAATGTAAACTTAGATAAACCAGTACAAAGTGTTTAATCCTGGAAGACATACGGGGCGCATGCGCAACCACCCCCCCCCAAGCTTGTTCAACTGTTCATTTCTTTTAGTATATAGTTTTTTCGAAAACATGATGGCCCTCAAACGGGATCGCTCCCTCCTGCTACTGGGCAATAACCATTAGCAAACAAAAGACGAGGCTGTATTAGGGTTTAGAGGTAACGCAGTAAAATCTGTTTCTTGGAGAAACTGCTTGCAAGTGGGACTTAGCAACAGCGAGAGTTGGTTTCCAACTCCAAACTGTAAACCCACCTCTCCGTGGTGTAATGGTTACCATTGCTAATTTCATATACCCAAGGTCGCGGGTTCAAACCGGCGGAGGACGATAGATTTTTTTCGGGCGTGAAAATCCTTAACATGGCTTCCTTCAGAAGGGAAGTAAAGCCGTTGATCCCGTGTCATAAATTTACGGCACGTAAAAGAACCTCAAGCCTGATACAGAGGCATATGAGCAAAATTAAGCGATCTTTCACGCCTAGTATAGAATGGGACGCTGAGAACCACGCGACATTGCAGATTCTAATTCAGTTTTAGATTTAACTCTGCCATTGGCCAATTGACTAATATGGCTGCCCATGCGCAAACAGACAGAATGAACGGAAGACTGTGCATTTTGCATTGGAAAGCAGAACCGATTTTCAGAAAGTCCATTTTTACCCCTTATTTCGATCCAGTTCATTTACATACACCAACCTAACGTAGCCTAACCTCGACGAAATATCGAAACCTGTCGTTCACCTGTCACGTAGCCATATTGTTTCCGTAACCAATAGGAAAGACTCAGGAAAGAGCCTTAGTCTAAAACTGAACTAGAATCTGCAATCTCGTGAGAACCACAGCACAGCAGATAAAGAGCGTCCATAAATAAAACGCCATTTCATTTCATTTCCCCCTAATCGTAAACTTTAAAGTCAGGCCGACCTTGGAGGAAGAGTGGGACGGAGTCACCATGTTCTGAAAAATACTGTGTGTTTCACTAAATGCTGTACTTTCCTACGCGACCCAATCTGCTGGGCACGATTTGCTGAGTATCTGGGGTGAGGAACCTGTTTGCTGGTCTCCACATTGCTGGTCCCCATGGCCGCGCTCGCTAAAGTGCCTAGCTTTGGTGTTTCGTGGCGCAGGGGATCGTGGTTTCGAGTCCCACCTTGGGCATGGGTGTTTGTATGTTTGTAAATGTGTGTATATGTATGTGTTTGTGAGTATAAAGAAAGCGGCGGAAAACAAATGAAATGTTGGTAAAATTGAAAAAGAAACAGGAATACGCAAGTAGTCCGGACAAGGCTCCGGAACTGAATTTTTTATTATTATTAGTATTAAAAACTTTTCTGGCCCGATATTTGTTTCAGGCGATTGCTTTGCTGTGATAGCACGAAAGTATGCCTCCTTCGCTTTCTAAGCTCAGAAGACCCCCCCCCCCCAAGAGGGAATCGCTGTTACTCTATTATCACTTAATACTGAAGTTGCGGGGTAAAGAAGATCTGTGCTAAAAGTTCTTACAAACATATTAAGGAATTAAAGCCATTCGATTTGAAGAACTTTCTAAGAATGGATACTAACACCAACAATATTTTTATTAATATTATTCTAGGCGGCGCCGTGGTCGAGTGGTTACACCGCTCACCTCCCATCTAGGCGGCCCGGGTTCGATCCGAAGCGCCCCATGACGAAGCGGCGTTCTGGTCATCCGGTTTCCCACGCCACTCATTTCCCCATTTGCTCCATCATCACCTTTCCTATCGTTCATTTCGCTTGCTTTTCATATCATCCAGTTTTATTCTATCTGCAAAATTACAATCTGGTCAAAAATGTAACAAAAAGTAATAATGATAGCACAACATACTAATTAATTGTTTTTCCATACAAGCCATGTGTAGGATAGGAGTTGGATAGGTAGAGTCAGGCTAAACAATTCAATGCCATAGCCGGGATCTCCCGGGCTATAGCCGTACCACAGAGCTACCATGGTAACAAACCGATAGGGTATTAAATTCCTCAGCTGCCGCGCATGTTTCTCGATAAATTATTAAGCGCTCTCAAATTATAATTATTTAAGTCGCCATTGGGATATGTCATCTCAAAATAATTTGAGATCACCTTATGGTTTACCGAGAAACATGTGAATCACTAGAGAAATGTAATGTCATGAGAGAGTTATGGACACTGTTTCATTATGTATATGCTGAATTTGGCAAATACAACTAAAGGAACAAATATAACACAGGATATTGACTGCCTCCGTGGTCGAGTGGTCAGCGAGCTGACTTCTCGCCCGGAGGTCCCGGGTTCGATTCCCGGCTGGGGCGGGGGATTTTTCTTTAACCAGATTTACCCCACAGAGTCTGGAAGTATGAATGAGAGAGTGAATGTGCGTGTGTATTAGTAGTATAATAATGATTAACCTAATGTTCTAACCTACAGTAATACGAGTTGTTTCACAAGTCAAGCCCCCGATATGACCATTGAAGTTAAAGGAAAATGAAACAATAAGAAAAAAAAAAAACACACAGGGTAGATTGTCGCTTTTTAAACTCTTTCTTCTGTTTACTGAAGCATTGTGTCATGGCCTCCTCGAGACAAATTCCTTGCAATAAAATGTAATAGAATTCGGTTACATTATGTCGCATGAAATTCTCTGCAATCTATTATTTTATAATATTCCTTATAACTTTTTTGATTGCCATAAGTATAAGTATATTCTGTGTCTCTAGGCAAGCTCATTTATGAGCCAGACTAATAAATAAATAAATAAATATTCTGTGATGAAACAACTATTTTTTACTCTATGACATTGTCAACTATAAAAGTGCTCTTTTATAACTGCATTGTGTTCGTACTCAATTAGAAGGATTTTGTAAATCTTTTTGGGCGAACTTTTTAATTTTTTAGTAAGTAATGAAATGGAATTAGAAATTAATAGCTCCATGTCCGTCAGAACGATTTGTACTTTTGTGAAAGAATTATCAAAATTTAATGAGTGGTTTTTGAGATTACCCTACACACTCAAACCCACCCAAATACATTTTTATTCTTTAAACAATTATTATAGATTTATTCAGAATGAAGAGGGATTTACACTACTTGCAGAAAATTCTAGATATAGCGTTTATTCTTTGCGCCAATGTATTTAAACACGTGACATTTTATTTAAAATAATTAGAGCCCTTTTGAGTAAGTAAAACGTCTAAGAAGGGTTTTCCATATCTACGATATTTAGAATGGGAGATTTTAATGAAAACTTTAAGTTGCATTGGGAGATTGATCCTAGTTTGGAATTTATCAAAATGTTGCTTTTGCTTAAGATGTTCACAGACGCGTGACATTGCGAACCTTTAATCAGATTTCCTTTTCTTTGGTGGGGGGGGGGATGGGGGAGGCCAGAGATTCTCAAAGCTCGCTTTTCCGATAAAGTCTCGATATCAGATTTGTAGGTGAAATACAATACTTCCTCTACCTACCATAGGCATGCCGTAGGGAAAGTAAAACTCAAGGTCTAGATTTTGTCACGTCAGGGTATTAGTAATATGATATATTTAGGATACTGGAGAAGTATTGGGTGACTTTTCTACATAGTCTCTGCTTAGAAACTTAGGATTAGAATACTTTTATCATGTTCAGTAATCTTTGATTATTAGATCAAAACGAAATCTATATCCATAGGATAAGTTTATGAACAATTTTTGTGTGGAGTGATTTCCGTAACTTGTAATTTTTTTATCTTGAGATGCACTTAACTAAACTTGGACAACAAGTTAAAATGTTGTATACGAGCACTATTTACACAGTAATTTATTCGAGGTCAAAGATTTTGCAGGTTAATTTGAATGTGATGAGAAAAATTAACTTAAAAGCGTTCAACAAATTATATCAATTTGTTTAAACTAAGGTGAAATAACAAGCTTACAAAGGGATTTACCTCCAATGTCAAATATTAATACTATATATGTTATACTGTTTAGAAATTCCACCTAACCGAAATAATGCACTTCTATTTTTGGTTTTTGTTTAGTTTTAATGGATTAATTTTCAGTCACAGATACCAAAGTTATTCTAGAAATGTAGACTTCACATTCATTTACTTTCAGAAGTTACAAAGCCCATGATCAGTTTTATATCGATAGTTTAAAAACAGGCAGAAATATTTCCCTTTGAAGACATATTTATATGGAAAAATAATTCAAAACTATTCCTAGTCAAAGTCGTTAGAGTCATTTTTGGGGATAATGTAGTCGTTGAAATAGCTGCTTGGGAGAAGGGGCATTTCATGAAAATGTTTGTCTTGCATCCTTAATATATGTAAAGTGTAAATAAGAAATTTAATGTTTATCGGAATAAGTGAGGGAAGAAAAATAATCGGCGTGCTAAACTCAGTAATATGGAGTAAGAACATTATGACATTAATTTTTAAATTTGGGTGTATAATTATGTTATATGGGCCAAAGATTTGTCAATTAGATAGAATTCGAGGAGGGCAGCAAGGAAATCAAGAATGAAAAAACTAGATAAATAATGAATGCTAAACATAATATCATTGAAATAATAGAAAAAAAAATCTGATGTGTTCCATTCACATGACTTTCTCTACATTCCTGTAACAATTTATTTTCTACAGTATATTCTTCTATCTAGTGTATGATAATCGAGATAAACATCAGCGGAAATTTTCTTAATTACTTGTTTCCTTGTAAGTAGATCAACAAGGGAATACTAGGCTAAAGCGATAGTCAAATCTTTTAAAAGCTGGTTGCCATGTGGTTGAAATCCGTTTCTATGGGGCCAGGAGTTTACAACTGTATTTTATCACAAGAATTATCTCAGAAATGGTCAATTCCACGAGAAAAAAAAACGTACATGCCGTAAAGTGTGTGTTTTAACGTGATCGACATTTTTTGTGTAGTAAGTTTTTGTCTAGCTCTTACGGTTTACTGGTGATGCAAAATCCAGCAAAAATCATTCAGAATAAAAAGGTCTTTATGGGCTATTCCCAGAAAATTCAAGATATTCATTTTATTTGACACATAACTTTCTTTAATATACAGTATTTTAAACAATGTCATTACAGCCATTTTTGAGATAGTGAAAATTTTAGAGATTTTTTCCATGAAAAGGGTAGTTTAGGGTGGGCGGATTTTTCTCAAAATCTTCTTGTCACATCATAAATACCAAGTTTAGTATTTTAGCGGCTTTTCGTTTTTGAGTTATCCTGCTCACAGACACACACACACACGGACCTTTTCAAAAATGCTTTTTTTATATACAGGGGACGCTAAAACGTGTATTTCCAGTGAAATTTCGATATTGAATTTTTGAGTGCAATTCAATGCTTTCTCTATTCGCAATGTACATAGTACGTGTAGAGAAAGTAAGAAAGTCTGAAATGTTTTGGAGAAATGAAGATGATAAAAAGTAGCAGAATTCCAAAAATTGTTGAAGAGGAAGGTCGAGGGAAGGAGAAAGAAAGGAAAACAAAGTCTAGGGAACAAAGGATGGATGCAGTTAGAAGAAATATAAACAGCAAAGAATTTACAGAAAATGCGAGACAGAAATCTGTGCATAAGTAAAATTTCTTTTGATAAAAGTTAACTATTGTATTATAGAAAATCATAATAAAAATATTTACCCATTTTCTTTCTCTCTTACACTCTCTCTCTCCCTCTCCCTCTCTCTCTCTCTCGCTCTCTCTCTCTCTCACACACACTTAAAATCTCAATACGAAGGAATACCTGGATGAAAAACAATGAAATAATCTAGAGGTGTTTCTGAAGTGTTTGTGACCATACCTGAAACGCAAGGATGAGCTACCAGGAAGGCCTGGCGCGCTCTTGTCAAGTTCACTTTGATCTGGTTCTCTTCTGGAGCCTCGAAGGCCGCAAAGACCACTCCTCCGGTGACCAGGTAGACGATGTAGAAGACGAGGTACAGTACCAGCAAGAAGGAGCTACGTCGCACTCCCAGAACCTGGCGAATGTGTGCTCGCTGTTGCTGGAAAATCAGCTGCTTCTCTTCATCGCCGCGCAGGGACTTCATGCCCATAAGTTGCTCAGTGTACATCATTTTGAGTATCGGCGATTTACTAATCTCACAAAATACAAGACGCTACCAGCGACAAACCAATGTATTTTTCTGTCCCTTCGGAACTAACGTTAAAATAAATAAAGTTCTAATGATTACTTTCGAGTTATCATACTAATCCTTTACCTATGTTGATATTGATAATGCTGTTGTTTGGAAAAACGTGGACGGAATCTAGAAGGTCCCTTCGCTTTGCACTTATATATACGTTTTACAAAGTCCCCCAGAACGATGGAAGACATAAGATGTCGTAAAGACGCCGTGATTCAAAAATCTATCTTTTCGAAAACAAGAAACAAAAACATCACTAGAGGCTGAGGAAAGGATCGTTCTTGTCGCCAGTCGCTATGAGATCGAAATGAACGTCTCTACCCGGTGGCACTTTATTATACACACGTGTTCGTACATGTTTTTAATCCGATTAGGCTAATACTCTAATAAACAGCAGGTGGATGGTTGCTTGCTAAGACACACGCCCTCTGTACGTCTTCCTGACGCCGCGGTCAGCTGTAACTCCACACCGTAACACTGCCATTGTTGAAGGTCCACTGCATTTCGGTATCACCAGCTGCAGTCACTTCAAACTAATGAACCAAATGGTTCTTCATCGCTGCTCTTTATCATAAAGATCGCGCGGTCAGAGTTACAGAGGAAGTGGAGGGAGGGCAAACACTGGCTTCTTCTCCTCCTTATGGAGCAGGAATACCAACGTGACTTCACGTGATCCGACCTCTATACTTTGGTAACAACCATAGATAAACTGATATGAAATCGCATTTCCGCATGCTAATGACTTAGCCCTGCATTTGTTTGCAAAGAAATTATTGCCAAAACCTTCTGCACGAACCTTGTTATAAGTTTTAAATTACATTTTATTTCCAGCATCTCTGAAGTAAGCGTTTTCGTGAACTCCAGGAAAAAACTTTGATGTGTTCCATTCACATGACTCTCTCTCTACATCATAGTAACAAATTATTCTTAAAAAGTTTTTTTTATTTATTTATTTTTTTATTTAGCTTAACGTCTTTTAAACCTCGTTGCTTATATCGGACGATGAATGAAATTGATGAAATGCTGCTCAAGTGACCTCGGAGTCTATGGAGCTCAAAGTTACTCGACATTCGTCTTTTCAGGATAAGGGAAAACCCCGATAAAACCTTATCCTTTTCATTTTTGAGATTCGAACTCACGACCTGTTGAATACCTAAGAGGCAGACACGCTATCACCACACTACTCAGGCGGGCTTAAAAACAACTTATTCTTCTATCAACTTTGTGATAATAGAGATAAACATTAGCAGAAAGTTTCCTTATTACTTGGTTATTTGTAAGTAGAAGGGAAACATCTAATGTGTTCCATTCACATGATGTCCTCCAGCTGTGCGGTAAACAAACCTTTTATTCAAAACATTAATCTGTTATCTACATCATGCTAATGAAAATAAACATAAGCAGAATTAGTAATACTAGCTTACTTGTAAGTAGAAGGGAAATAAGAAAATGCACAGGCAAAAGCATTACCTCGTCCTTTAAAAGCCGGTCGCTTGAAATTCCAATTTCTTTGCTTTCTAGGAGTAAGCAAACGAGAAAAGAGAAGAAAGATATCTTCTCGTCTGAGAAAAGTTTAAGTGGCTAACATTGAAACTAATAATCCGGAATATCTCGAAAACGGTCAACTATACAGAAAAAAATGCATATAACATTAAGTGTGTGTTTTAATGAGATCTACAGTTTTTGTGTAGTAAATTTTTGTCTATCTCTTACGGTTTGCCAGTTATACAAAAGTCATCCAGAATGAAGAGGTCTGCAGAGGCTATTCCCAGAAAATTCAAGATATACATTTCGTTTGTTATAAAATATCTTATACATAAGGCACTTTAATCAAAATTGTTAGAGCCATTTTTGAGTAAATCAAAATTTTTTAAAAATGTTCCATGTAAAGGATAGTTGGGGTATTTTGTTGAAAATATTCTTGTCGCATCCTTGGAAGATACCAAACTTACATACCAAGTTTGGTATTTAACACTCTTTTCTTTTTAAGCTATGCTGCCCAAAGACACACACACACACGGACCTTTTTCTAAAAATGCCTTTTTTTGGATTCAAAGGGTACCTTAACATGTATTTCCGGTGAAATCTCGGTATCGAATATTTGGGTGCAATGCAATACTTTCTCTATACAGTATGTACATAATACGTGTAGAGAAAGTAAAATAAAGACTGTTGGTCTTTTTGTGTATAAAATTGGTTGAGAGTGTATTTAGAGTTTTGACCACAACTTATCTACTATGGATCTGGATTTTTATGCAATTTGTAGGCATTTTCTGATTTCCTAGAAGCGAAATGAGACAAAGTTTTTACCTAAACTACCAAGACCAAACTTGGCATTTATATTCAGCATCTTCCAAAAATTCGGCATGAACATTTCCATGAAAATCTACCCACACCAAACTACCGTTCAAACGGACCTTTTTTTGTTACTTTTTTATTTTGTCAAAACTGGAAACGTTTACAGCAAAGAAATTACAAAAAAGACGCAGAAGACAGAAATCTGAGGAGAAATAGCATTTCTTTAGATTGAAGCATAATTATTGGTTTATAGAAAAACCCCGATAAAATGTATTTTAGACTTTAAATCAACATCTCATAATTTAAGAAAATTATATGCTCATTCACATGATTTTCTCTACCCTCTATAATTGAAAATATACTGACAATACATCTACATATTTTGTTAATACGCTTTCTTCTATCGCTTAACATTTCCCAATTATACAACATTATACAAAACTCCTTCGGTATGTATAGTACTTCACAGGCTATTCACAGACTTTATTTGTATTGTAAACACTTTCAATATATGATATTTTAAACAAAGTCGGTAAGACATCACAGGAAAAATCTTCCCGTGAAGGGTAGTTTTGAATGGAGAATTTCCTTGTCGCAGCTTTGCAAGAAAACGAAGTTAGTAATACCAAGTTTGGCATTTTGATGTTTTGTTTTGGAGTTATGATCTTCATAAGTATGCACTCTTACACACATGTAGGAGCATTTTTATTAAACAGCTTGCTTTAATCGGGGCCTAAAAACACTACTGTGCACAGAACAGAAAAAGTGTGATGTATGTCGTGAATTTTCTGCGGAACTTGTGAAATCCTCTTCGTTCTGAATCAGTTTTGTTTATTTGATAAATCATAATAGGTAAACAAAATCTTACTACGATGTAAATCTTATTAAACCACTCAGTATGTATCAAATTGTAATGCCTTTAATCGATTCCGAGATGTTTGTCGCTATTGGTTTAAATTTATTACACTAAAGCGCAAATTCACCATTCCTTTATTTATCGCGTTGCCATTGGAAAGAATATGGAACTTCAAATACAGCGTACAACTATCTTAAATGTTTCATCCTCCTTTATCCCCCTTGTACTTATAACAAAATGGAAAATTAACTATTTCTACAAACTCTAATCTCGATTAACATGAAGAAGACCGAAAAGTAAACTGTTATAACCATGTGAATTTGTATCCACTTTTTACATGCAATTTCTGTGGAATATCTAAACGAACAGTCACAGATTTTTTCGCAGGCGTTTACTTTTATACGTTCGCGTTCTAATAGTAATAACCAAGCACTTTTTTATAGTGTTTAACGCCCGCCTTTACTACTACCACAGGCGATGACACTGATTATACATGGAACGAAGATGGAGCACCGGTGGAATGTGATGGCGGAGGAAACTGGAGAACCCGGAGAAATCCCGCCCCGCGCCGCTTTGTCCACCACAAATCCCACATGCGGACGCCTTAGTGAGAGGCAAGTGGTCTAACCACTCAGTCACGTCGCTGTTAAGCCTTTTTAGCCTAATAGTAAGTTAGGAATAGAAATCACAAGCTGTTAAAGAGTGTATGTTTGTCAGGAGGTAAGTATTTTCAATGGTAAAAGACTAATCAGAATCAGTCGAGTGATTTCAACACTACCCCTGTGCAGCCAGACACACACTTTTCACTTATTGCATTGCTTTGGTTGGTTATGGTAGCAATAAATGTGAGCTGCTTACTTGCTTTAGCAGATCTTCTGAATAATCTTTACACAGGTGTCTCTCTGTTTGCACATATGTTGTTTCCATCACTATACTGCGTGGAAGATCTCTATGCACTTTAACGCTAGGACGGAATTCTTGGTCACCATATTATAACTTGAATTTATATAAGAGTATGCAGCATTTACTATAGTCTTCGAGATATAACCTTCGCGTTTGCAAGCGCTTCATTTGCATTTCTGTAGTGTTGGAAGTGATTGGAACGGAGTTCCGAAAGCAACTCTGTATAGGAACCCCTTGCTGATAAAGATACCGAAAATCCTCTGATACTTCTACGATTCAGAAGAAGAATTTTATGAGCTGTAGGTTCAAGAAACAAACGGAAAAATAAATCAACTGGCAAGTAATTTTTTTTTCCTTTAACCTAAAACAAATTTAGATCCTTCCTCTTGTATGAACACTATATCAGTACTGAATACGCATGTAGGAAAATACAACTGTTACCATTCATTTTCGATGAGGAGTTTGAAGAAAACCAATAGGAAATAGTAAAAACTGTGATTGTTTCGGTGTTATCAAAATACTTATTATTAATAGAATGTTTCTTGCTAAAACATATTCTTTATACATAATCACATTACTGAATATCAGATAAAACTTAATGGACTAACATATCTCTATAATTAATCACTTTAGGGAACCAAAACAACCAGTTTTTACTACAATTCTTTTTGTTTTTAATGTAAATAATGTTGCCATGATTTGTTGGGTTTAAATACACAATAATTATAGGTAAGAAGACATTTTCTGAATGTTAGTTCACTCTCCCTCAACATTTAAATGTGTCATTGCTTTATAAATTGTAAATTCTCAGAGAAACTATCGTTTACTTAAATTTAGGAAAATGGCAAGGGAAGAAATAAGTTTCTCGTGCCAAATGAACAGAAAATATGGGCAGACATTCACGAAAGACTTATCTTCAGTAATTTTACGAGTGATATTTTGTCGTAATTTGAGGTTTTAAGGCTCAATTAAATTAACTATGAAAAATGATTACAGGCGAGAACGATACAATTTTATCTACTTTTGGTACACATACTGAAAGTAATTCAGTTCGCAGGTCTACCACCTAATTATCTCTTTCTGCATTATGCGATGATAGATTTCTTACAGCTTCATTTATATTGTTTTTAAATCGCAGATCAGCAAATCTCGTTTTTATTGACTGTACCAACCGCCAGTAGTGAATACGTAATAATAGGCCTCCTAGATCCGTGAAACCGTAGCAGATATCATAGGAATAATATGAATGTAAGGAAACAAAATTAGTGTTTTGTAACTATTGAGTAAGTTCGATTCTAATTTATGAATAAGGCATTAATGGAGCCACATAATGGCCGCGTGTAATCTTGTCGTAATGAGATTGTTGCATTTGATTTGAAGTTGCTTTGAAAATTGTCGCAGTGTTTCTAATTTGTAGAAAAAGAAACAAAGAACACTTTCCTAAGAACATAGAGGTCCGTGCTACGCTACGATACTATATAAAACAAAAAATCTGAGGTGTTCCATTCACTTCACTTTCTCTACATCTCTGAAAAAAAAATATTGTCAAAAAGCTCAAGCTTCTATCTACTTCATGCTAATCGGGGTAAATATTAGCAGGAATGCTTTCTTGTAAACAGAAAAGAAATAAGGGAATACGTCAGGCTAAAACGACATTAAAAGCTGATTGCCTAGTGGATGAAATTTGTTTCTATGCATTGCCAGGAGTTCACAAATGCCCGTATGTGTGAAAAGTTTTAGGTATTTTAAAAATGAAACAAATAACAAGCAATATCTCAAAAATGGCCAGCTCTGCGGAGAAAGAGTCATATGTCATAAATTTTGTGCTTTAAGCAGATGCTCATTTTTTATGTAGTAAATTTTTGTCTATCTCTTACGGATTACTATCATGCAAAATCAAGCAAAATTCATCCAGAATAAAGAGGTCCTTAGAGGCTATTCCCAGAAAATTCAAGTTATACGTTTTATTATCCGTGTAAATATCTTTAATATGTGGTATTTTAATCAAAATCGTTACAGCCATTTTTGAGAAAAATGGAAAACATTTAAAAACGTTTATTGTCTCAAAATGGCTCTAATGATTTTGATTAAAATATGGTGTATTTAAGACATTTTCATGACAAATAAAATGTTTATGTTGAACTTTTTGGGAATAGCCTGTGAAGACATGTTTATTCTGGATGAATTTTGCTGAGTTTTGATTAACTGGTAAACCGTAAGAGATAGACAAAAACTTACTGCACAAAAATGTAGATCTTGTTGAAACACACAATTTATGTCATATACATTTTTTTCTTGGAGTTGACTATTTTGAGGTACTTCTTGTTATTGGTTTCCGTTTTAAAATACTAAAAACTTTTCTCATACGGCAATTGGTGAACTCCTTGCAATGCAAAGAAACGGATTTCAACCACAGAGCAAACAAATTTTAAAGTATTTGACTATAACTTTAGCCTTATGTATTTCCTTATTTCCCTCATAATAACAAGAACACAAGTAATAAGAGCATTTCTGTTAATGTTTATCTCCATTAGTATGAAGTAGATAGAAGAACAAGTTTTTCAATAGTACTTGGTTACCGAGATGTAAAGAAAGCCATGTGAATGGAAAAATCAGATTTTTATTCATGTTATTTACCAGTAAATGTAAAACATTGCCAAGATAAATTCAGTCCACTTACTCTGAACAAGTTTATGTAAATATAAAAGAACTAAAAGGGTGGTTTTGATTTTATCAAATCAAAGCAGCACTATAACCTAAGTATACCAAAGTCATAAACCCTTTTGGTTCCCTGATATGGCTATTTTAAACATACATGAGTATAACTTACGAGATATGAACACAAAACTTTGTTTACAAAGTTACAATATCTTGCTCTATTTCTCAACGTAATCGCCATTGCTATCAAGGCATTTATTGTCACTTGGTACCGGTGTTTCAATGTCTATGTTATACTCTTTCACAGCTAAAGATCTGAGCCAAGATGTTGAGGTTTCCATCAGTTGCGTAATCTTTGCTACCCAAAACGTTATGTATGGTGACCAAAGTGAAATACAGGTTTTTCTGAATTCTTTCATCAATACTTGCTTTCAACTCCTTCATAACGATTGATGAACTCCCACTCTGGTCTTTGTCGTACACACCGGTTCTTCCTCGATTACTCGTAAACTATGCGCCATTTCCTCACTGAAGACTCGTTCATTGCATTATCACTATACACTTGCGTTATTTGCCTATAAAATTCAATTGGCCGAACTTTTGTGCATTCATAAAAGCGAATAAGTTCTTTGGCGGTAGAAAATTATAACATCTGCATTAAAAAGTGATATCACGTGACAATAAATGTCTTGACAGAATGGAGATTACGTTGAGAAATAGAGTAAGATATTTTAACTTCGTAAATAAAGTTTTGTGTTAATATGTTTAGTTATGACAAATCGTTCGTTACTTTCTGGATGACCCTCGCATTTGTATAGTGTGTGCTTTGTAAGAAGAAGAAGAACGCTATTATATTTTATAACTATTATTTGCAATATTACCTGAGGTTTTGGGGGTAAATCTCAGCGCTTTTATTCTAGGCTATTTTAGATGAAAAATAAACGAACCAGAACTAGCTTATGCAAGATCGGAGAGGATACATTCTTCAAGGCTGCACGGAGAAACCGGTGTGACAACTGCTTACGTAACAGTCCGGTTATGCGGACAGTCAATTGTGCAAATGTAATTATAACATCGCAGTATAATATAGTGTTGTGGTCTCTGCATGAATGTCTTAAAGACATAATTTCATCGAAAGGGTTACATACTTGGACATAATGAACTATGCTTAGCAATATTTCTGATATGTTCCATTCACTTGAATGTTTACTTTCTCTAGCCCTGTATGTATAATTTACATAGTGGTTATAGAAGGTATTGTGTTCCATCCAAAAATTCGATACCGAGATTTCACCGGAGATATATGTTTTAGGACCCCCTGAATCCAACAAAAGCATTTTCACAAAAAGGTCCAGGTGTGTCTGTCTGTGTGTCTGTGGGCAGCATAGCTCAAAAAGGCAAGTCCGTTAAATACCAAACTTGGTATTTAAGTTTGGTATCTTGCAAGGATGCAACACGAAGATTTTCAAGAAAATTCCCCCACCCCAACTACCCTTTACATGGAAAAAAGATTGAAACTTTTGATTTTCTCATGAATGGCTCTAACAATTTTGATAAAAATATCTTATACTTAAGATATTTACATGAAAAATAAAACGTATATCTTCAATTTTCTAGAAGACATGTTTATTCTGGAAGACTTTTGCGGAATTTTGCATAACTGGTAAACCGTAAGAGATAGGCAAAAACTTACTTAACAAAAAATGTATATATCGTTAAAACAACAATTTATTTTATACATACTTTTTTAGTGGAGTTGACCGGTTTTGAGATATTCCTTGTTATTAGTTTCACTTTAAAATACTTAATACTTTCCTCATACAGAAATTTGTCAACTCCTGTCCATACAAACAAACGAAATTCAGTCAAACAGCAACCAACTTTTGACTATCACGTTAGCCTATAATACTCCCGCATTTCCCTTCTACTTACACGGAAGCAAAAGACGATTTATGCTAATTTTTTCTCAATTAGCATGAAGTAGGTAGAAGAATAAGCTTTTTAACAATAATGTGTTACAGAGAGGTAGGGAAAGTTATGTGAATGGAACACACCAGATTTTTCTACCTATTCTGTAAAAGATTCTTACAAAAGTTTATGTTTCTATTTGGTAATCAAACTTAACATAACACGATTAAAATTCTTTTTACTTATTTCCTTGTGGGGGCAAAAGAAATAAGAGAATACACTAGCCTAAAGCGATAGTCTAATCTTTTAAAAACTGGACGCCATATGGTATAATTGAAAGTCGTTTCCCATTTGAAAAAAACATAAGCATTGGAAAGTTTAAACCAATAACAAGGAATATCTGGGACTAAACAAAACTATTGGCAATACATTGTGTGTTTTAACAGAGATCTACATTTCTGTGTAGTAACATTTTGATTATCTCTTATGGTCTCTTAGTTATGCATTGACCATTTAGAATGAAAAAGGCTTCAGAAAATTCAAGATGTTTAGTTTATTTGTGGTTGAAATATAGAGCACTTTAATCAAAACCGTTAGAGCCATTGCAGAGAAAATCGAAGAATTGAAAAATATTCAATGTAAAGAGTAGTCTGGTGTGAGGGACTTTGTTGAAAATCTTCGCATCGCAATTTTGAAAGATGTTGCACTTAAATGAGATACTCGTGTTAATAATTTACAGAAAGAAGATTCAGCACAATAATGTTACATATTGATTCAGTGAGATATCTTGGCTTACATTTGGACGCAAAATTAACCTGAAAGATGCAAATAAATACGTAAAATACTGCATAAAGTTAAACATTTAATCAAAGGATTTTTCCCTTACCAATTCACTTGAAAAGAATAATATACTTGTTATTTATTATAGCCGCTTCAAAAAATGTTGCCTCCAATGATTTCAAATGAGCATTGACGTTGTTTTGAAGATCTTCGTACTTTATGATGCTTTGCGGAGAGCCATTCAAAACAAACGAAGAGGAATGCTGACTTCAGGAATTGTGTTGGTCCATGACAACGCTCGTTCACACACTGCTGGCAAAACATATCGGATCCTTGAACAATTTCAATGGGACGTTTTCGATCATTCGCCATACAGTCCTGACCTGGCACCTAGCGACTTGCTCCTTTTCCCTGAACTTGGCTAGGAGGGCAGCACTTTCAAACCAACGAAGATCTTCAAAACAACGTCAATGCTCATTTGAAATCATTGGCGGCAATATTTTTTGAAGTGGCTATTGCAAAGCTTGTGCACAGGTACAATAAATGCCTCAACCTTTTTGGTGATTATGTTGAAAAGTAACCATAAGTGTACAAAACTTTTAATAATAAAATAATTGTTTTATTTATAGCCCATCAGAGGTTGAAAAAAAAACGGACCTCGCATATTATTGTTTATGTTTGGGGAGACTGCTACCTCAAAATACATTTCTTGTGTATTTACATATATGTATATTGTACCAGCACAATTGTATTGCACATAATGTGTAATAAAATTATCTTGAGTTAAAAAAAAGTGTTACAAACGACTCTATACGTAAAAGGCAAAACGGAAACAAAATAAAACCACTGCTATCTATCACGTTTCCACAACATATGCAACAGAGCACAGTGTAGAAAGGGTAACAAACGTTGAATAACTCACAAGAGAGAATTTAAACCGCAGGTAATAAAGGCTCCAATCTGGATCTTCGAGTTTAATTTAATTTTCTTACGCTTGATTTGTTTGCTTTGGCTATTAATTAGTAAACGCGATGGCGGTGGTTTACAAATTGCTACCTTTCAGTGACAGCACAGCTCTCAAGGGAGGACTTCCAATCTGCCTCGAATAAATAAAGCCAATCGCATCGTGCTATTAGGATTTATAAAATGGGACAGTATAGTTTTCTGCAAAACATGATGGCCCTCAAACGGGACCTCTGCCCCCTACCACCGGGCAATAAGCATTAGCAAACAAAAGAGGAATCTGTACTAGGGCGAGAGGCAACATAGTAAAATCTGTTTCCTGGAGACACTGCTCGCAAGTCGAGAATTGCGCCTCAGTTAAGGGACCAGTAAGTGGAAGACTTGGCAACAGTGAGAGTTGGTTTCCAACCGCAAACCCCCTAACCGCAAACAAGTCAGACCGATTTTGTAAGATAAGAGGGGCAGGGTAATCATGTTCTGAAAAATACTGTATGTCGAACAACTGCAGCTGAATACCTGCACTATTCTGTTATATCTTTCTTTGTTCTTTTTACCCTCTCTACTTCATATAAGCAGGACACGGTCGGAGGGGATTCGGCATCGAACTTGAGCTCATTATAAAAATCTGATGTGTTCTATTCACATGACTTTCTCTACATCTCTGTAACAAATTATTGTTAAATAGCTTATTCTTTTATCTACTTCATGCTAATCGAGATAAACATTAGCAGAAGGAAAATAAGAGAATACACTAGGCTAAATCGACAGTCACATGTTTTAAAATGTGGTTGCTATGGGATTGAAATCCGTTTCTTTGCGTGGCCAGGAGTTGACAAGTTCCTGTATGAAAAAAGTTTTAAGTAGCCTAAAACTGAAACCAATAACAAGGGGTATCTCAAAAACGTCAACTCCAAGGAACAAACTTAAAATACATAATTTGTGTGTTTTAAGGAGCCAAAATCTTTGATTTTTTTTCCATGTAAAGAGTAGTTGGGGATGGCGGGGCGGGGTTTCTTGAAAATCGTGTCGCATCCTTGGGAGATACTGAACTTAAATATCAAGTTAAACGACTTTTCGTCTTTGAGCTCTGCTGCCCACAGACACACACACACACACACACACACACACACACACACACACACGTACCTTTTCCTAAAAAAATGTTTTTTTTTTATTCAGGAGGTCCCGAAACATGTATTCCCGATGAAATCCCGGTATCGTATTTTTGGGTGCAATACAATACCTTCTATATACAGTATGTATATAGTACGTGTAGAGAAAGTAAAAAGTGAGAATATACATTTTGCTCCAACACACATTTTACTCTTTATCGGCATCACTGCGTCTCATTGAATGTCTTGTGTTCAATAAACCCATGTTGACAGATATTTGCGTTCTCTATAGTTGGGATTCGCTCGGATTAGAATAAATGCGGTTTGGCCTCCCGTCACTACGCCAAAGCACTGTATGTAAGCCATTCTGACCCTTTGTGACCTATATGACTCCTGTAAAGGAGGGATGAGGATAGAGACCCAAGAGCGTCAGATCCGGATGACGACTGGCGCAAGGTAGACGGGGTTTCGAACGTTTCAATGTCGAACGCATCCACTAACATCGCCCTGGGGCTTCTCACAAGCCTCGTGCCTCCGAGGGTCCCTCGAAAGCACTCCTGAACTGAGTGGTCTACCAGGAAGAAACCTTTACAGAGCGCACAACCACCGCCCAGCCGCAACCCGTGAAACTGCGCCGCCTAGATCTTCAACCCTGTAACCAATGGATAGAAAAGACATGAACCATCCCTCCTACCGACTCGGGGAAACCACGAAAAGCCCTGGGTCAGAGTGGTGGTCACCAGAGATCGAACCACACGAAGCTATAACGAAAGCGTCCTGTTATTCCAGCGTGTCATAACTCTTTGTTATGAATGTTTGGGTAAGTTATTGCTAAAGGTCCAAAGGAGGACCTGTCTTAAGTAGCGGTACAAGCATCCGGCTACACTAATGAGTCAAGGGATCATTCATCATTATAAACTGATGCTTAATTTAAAAACTGTCACGGAAATAAAAATAAAAATCCATACCAGAGAAATGGATTCGCGGTCAAATGCCAGGCTCGCATTCGAGAGGTCCTGAGCTCGATTTCTGGGGCTGGCTAGTTTTTCGTGCTCCTTCCTTTTGGCAAGTTGAATGCTTGGGTGGTTTATGCTGTATTACGAACTTCCTTCTCCCTTCCATTTTCAAATAGATTTTTGGACTGTGGAGGACGATCAATGTCGGACAGATGGCTCGGATGTTTTCTCTGCCAGACGCCAGCCTTATATAAGTAGGTCGAGTTCTCCCCGTGCCCGCCAGAGAGAAGCCTTCTCTGAGCAGCCTGCCGGTGTGACAGAATCATTAAGTTTTCAATCGTTTATGAGTATAAATATTAATTTTCTATGTAATTGCATGACATAGATGGACTTAATATCTTTCATTTTAAGTTTTCAGTCACATCTGTATCTCCTTATCTTTGTCATAAATACGTGAAATGCGATAATGTGGCTAAGCACTTGACTCCAAATACAAGGACAACATCGAACATTTTTACAATGCCATCTAATAGCTACTTTATAATATTTTGCGAGGTGATTTCATGTAGTTTATTCTATTTGCTCTAATAGTATGTTCATTATCACCATTTAAAGTTTTTGAATTTACCTAGAGAACATTTCTGGATTATGATCCTTTTACGCTATTAAATCGACATTTCCCTAAAGAAGATCGAGCCGTTAGTCCCGCAAGGGCGGGTTTTCTCCAGGTACTCCGGTTTCCTCCGCCTCGTATTCCACCGCTGCCCCATGTTCATCTCATGTATCATTAGTATCATCGCCATGGGTGTCATGTGCAGAAAAACGGACATTACAACTATAAAAAAAAAATCTCATGTGTTCCATTCACATGAATTTCTCTACATCTCTGTAACAAATTATTGTTAAAAAGCTTATTCTTCTATCCACATTATGATAATAGAGATAAACAGTAGCAGAAGTTCTCCTTAGTACTAGCTTTCTTGTAAGTATAAGGGAAAAATATGATGTGTTCCATTCACACGATGTTCTCTAGCTGTACGGCAAACAAACCTTTTATTCAAAAGATTAATCTGTTATCTACATCATGCTAATCAAGATAAACATATGCAGAATTTGTTGTATTACTAGCTTCCTAGTAAGTAGAAGAGAAAAAAGAAAATAGACTAAAGCGATAGTCTTGTCCTTTAAAAGCCGGTCGCTAAGTGAAAAATTGAAATTCCAATTTCTTTGCTTGCCAGGAGTAAACAAACGAGAAACGAGAAGAAAGATATATTCCCGTTGGAGAAAAGTTTAAGTGACTTAAAATTGAAACCAATAATCTGGAATATCTCAAAAATGGTTATCTCTAAAAAAAAAAAAAAAAAAAAAAAAAAAAAAAAAAAAAAAAAAAAAAAAGCTATGACATAAATTGTGTGTTTCAATGAGATCTATATTTTTTGTATATTAAATTTTGTATATCTCTTACGGTTTGCCAGTTAAACAAAATCCATCCAGAATGAAGAGGTCTTCAGAGGCTATTCCCAGAAAATCCAAGATGTACATTTCGTTTGTCATAATATCTTAAACATACGGAATTTTAATTAAAATTGTTAGAGACAGTTTTGAGAAAATATTCGAAATGTCACATGTAAAGAGTAAAGTAAAGAGTAGTTTGGAGTGGGGGATTTTCTTGAAAATCTTAGTGCCGCATATTTGGAAAATACTGAACCTAAATATCAAGTTTGGTATTTAGCGGATTTTTCATTTTGAGCTATGCTGTCCACAGACACACACACACACACACACACACACACACACAGGCAGACATACACACACGGGCATTTTTCTAAACGCGCTTTTTTGGATTCAGGGGGTTTCAATACATATTTCCGGTGAAATCTCGGTATCGAATTTTTGGGTGCATTACAATACTACGTACACAGTACGTGTAGAGAAGGTAAAAAGGCCACAATTTGTAATTGATTCAGCAAATGCAAAACAGATCGGTGTGTTCTTTCTGTAGCCCGTATATACAAAGTACATAGTGGATAGAAAAACTTTGTAATGCACACAAAATTTGATGTCAATATTTCACTGCAAATATATGTTTTGAGTTTCCTTGTGTCAGAAAAAAACATTTTTAGAAAAAGATCCACGTGTGTGCCTCCGTGGGCAGCGTGAGTCAAAAATGAAAACACCGTTAAAAACCAAACTTGGTATTTAAGTTTGGTATCTTCCAAGGACGTGACAGGAAGATTGTCAAGAAAATTCCTCCACCATCATCTACACTTTACGTGGAAAATTGTTTGAACGTTTTAATTTTCTCAAAAATGGCTATAACGATTTTGATTAAAATATCGTATATTAAAGATATAATGCTTATTTTGAATTTTCTGGGAATAGCCTTTAAAGAGCCCCTTATTCCTATTGAGTTTTGCAGAATTTTGCATAACGGTTATATCGTAAGAAATAGACAGAAACTTACTACACAAACATGCTGATCTCGTTAAAACACTTACAGTGGCTGTCCCAGTAGTACCCGACCTGACATATAGATAGCGGTTGTGTTTCAAACAACAATGATAAAAATTACCAACCTTAAAAAGCTTAAGTTTGAAGTTTGACGATTTTACATTGTTTAGGTTTGTTTGGCAGCCATCATTATGAATGTTCTCATCGAACTTGTAAATATCGATAAAACTGGTCAACGTTATGTGATACAATACTTTCACTAATATTAAAGCTGAGCCACAGTGGTGAAATATTTATTGCCTCACGTTCTATATATCAGTATTTTTATTTTTGGCAGCTGTTTGCTTCAGGTTATGTCAGTCAATTGTTGTTAAATTGTTGGTGGCGTATTCTTGCCTTTATAGTTAAGACTTCCTATCAAAATTTTCCAACAATACACAGCTCTTTGTTGTCATTGTTTTGATTTGCAATGAAGCTGTGTGTATACAGCCATTTTATGATACCACAGTGAAAAGATGGTCAGGTCAGTGGAATTAACATGAGACAAGAAACCTGCTATACTTGCTTATTCATCAGTTGGCCTCAGCACAAGAGAAATAGCTTCTAAAACAGGTTTTAATCAGGGTATTTTTTCAAGATTACTCAAAAAATACAGGGAGGAAGGAAATATTGATCGGAAGAAAGGAAGAGGTCAAAAAAGGGCATCTACTGCGAAACAGAATAGGGTATTGAAAAGACTTTCTCTAAGTGATCGTGGGCTATCATCCACTGAACTAAAGCAAGCCTGGGAAGAAATGTGTGACATCTCAGTAACCAGTAGAACTGTCAGGAACAGACTACTGGAAGCTGGACACCCTGCTCATCGTCCTCGAAAGAAGTCATTATTCACTAAAACCATGCGACAACAGCGACTAAAATGCGCAAAAGCTCATGTCACATGGACATCGGAGATGTGGGACAGAATAATCTTTTCAGATGAATCTAAATTTAATCTGCATGACTCCGATGGAAAAGTGTTCGTACGAGCAAGGAAAGCTGAAGAATTTTTGCCTTCGTGTATAACACAAACAAATGGTCTGGGTATGCATTTCCAGTCATGGAGTGGGCCATCTTGACTTCATAAATAGTACTGTCAATGCAAATGTCTGCATGAGCATCCTTGAAAGAAAGCTTATGCCCACAATAAGAGACCACTTTGGAGATGTTTCCAATTGCATTTATCAGGATGATTCTGCTCCTTGCCACAGAGCTTTGAAGGTAAGCCCTGTGATCAATATTTGTACAAAGCATGAAGCAGAGCATGTTCCAGTGTAACAATTATGTGTTTCAACATTTCAGGTAAGAAACTTCATTAGGCAAAATGGGGTTCAAATATTAGAGTGACCTAGAAATAGTCCTGATTTGAATCCTACAGAGAATTGCTGGAAGGTTATGGGGAATGCTGTTGCTAAAAAGGAAGCCTCGAAAGAAACAGGAATTGTTGGAGACTCGTGTGCTTGTGTGGTTTCGTGTTTCGTGAACTCAATCAGGAATACATTAAGAATTGAATTCTTTCCATGACTTCACGATGCAAAGCGATGATAAAAGCACGTGTTGGAGCAACTAAATATTAAATGCAGTGTTTTCATATGAAGCAATTATATATTTACAAATACTAAAAAGTATGAGTTTTAAATCACAACATTAATTTTTAGTGTTCGTCCATCATTTGTATTAATATTTTAGAAGAAGAAAAAACAGATTCGCAGCCATATGTGCTTAAATCCATTTTTTTCTAAAAGTGCTAAATTATAAATAAATATTTGTTTTGTAGAAATCATTCTTGAGAATAAAATACAATTAATACAAAGTATTATGCATAATTATATTTAATACTTCCTAATAGAAATATAGAGGAACCAAGGCAATTTAGCTCAGTTATTCAATGATTAGAACAAAAATACTGAAATATATAAGGTGATGTAATAATTATTTCCATCACTGTAGATTCTACTTTGGGGCAATCTGCTCCTTCGTTTACAACAGTGAAATGTTGGGTGGCAGAGTTTAAGCGCGGCCGTACGAACTGCCAAGATGACCAAATGAGGTTACCGGTCCAGAAATTGTAAAGAAAATCCACAAAATTATATTGGATGGCGTCGACTTAAAGTGCGCAAGGCAGCAGACATTGTAGGCATTTCAAAAAGTTCTGTATATCGCATACTGACTGAAAATTTGAATATGAGAAAGTTGTGTGCAAGATGGGTGCCGCAATTGCTCACAATAGAACAAAAACAGTGTCGTGAGGATGTTTCAGTCGAGTGTTTGGCAATGTTTCGCTGCAATGAAGCTGAGTTTTTGCGATTCATAACAATAGATGAAACCTGAGTCCATTACTTCACACCTGAGACGAAGGAACAATCAGAGCAGTGAATTGGAAGGGGAGAATCGGCTTCAAAGAAGGCGAAGACAGTTCCATCTGCAGGCAAGGTCATGGTGGCAGTTTTCTGGGACGCGCGCGGGATAATTTTCATTTTCTCAAAAAAGGAAAGACAATCAATGGCGAATACTATGCGTTCTTGCTACAGCGTTTGAGTGATGAAATTGAGCAAAAACAGCCGCATTTAATGAAAAGAAAGTTTTGTTTCATCAAGACAATGCACCTGTTCACAAGTCCATTATCGCCATGGCCAAAATCAATGAGTTAACGTTTAAATTGCTTCCTCATGAACTTTATTCGCCAGATTTAATCCCCTCTGATTATTTGCTGTTTCCAAACTAGAAGAAATGGCTTGGTTGTAGAAATTTGCCAACAATGAAGAGTTGGAGTCTGCAGTTGATGGCTATTTTGCAACACGGATAGTTCTCACTATAAACAGGGTATCAAAATATTGAACATCGCTGGGAAAATATTATCGAGCTGAACGGAGACTATGAAGAGAAATAAAGATGGTTTTCCCCAAATTTGTTGTCCTTTCTTTGTTAGGTTGGCTACTTCTGGGACAGCTCTCGTAATTTATGTCAAAACGTTTGTTTTTCTTGTAGAGGAAAAAAATCTCCTTTTAGCTCGATATACTTTTCCCATCGTTTCTCCGACTGTTTTAAGCCTTCCGAAAAGAAGGATTTTGGAAGCTCCTCAAAATAGGTATCTGTTTGGGAGATAACTTCTTCGTTAGACGTGAATCGTTTTCCGCCGAGCCATCTTTTCAAGTTTGGAAAAAATAAGTCACTGGGCGCCGAATATAGTGAATACGGTGGATGTAATAGTAACTCGAACCTTAATTCCACAATTTTCGCATCGAAACTGCTCAGGTGTGCACCTTGCTTTATCTTGATGGAAGAGAACCTTTTACCTTGCCAGATAAGGGCGTTTTTTCTTGATTTCTCCGTTCAACCGGTGCAATAATGATGCATAACACTCTCTATTTATCGTTCTTCCTTTCTGCAAATAATAATAATAATAATAATAAAAACGAGGCCATTACCGAACTGAAGTAGACGCAACTTAACCTTCAACTTCTTTTTGGAACAGTGGAAGACATATTGAAGCATAGTATCACATACAACTTCTACGTAAAGAAATACAGCATTCCGTTTAAACTTGAAGAACATTTTTCGAGTTGGAAGAATTGCATTTAATAATTTTACGAACTGTATCGTTAAGTTAAATATTTTTTAAAAAAATGTTTATACTGTTATAACCTCAATACGACACTAGCGTTACATGCTTTTTTTAGTTTTTAGATATATTTTATGCTCACAGCAATAAGATTACATTTAGAACTGTCAACTTATGATTCATGACAACAGTATTCGTAAATACTCAAACTTAGTTATATCGAGCAAATAAAACCTTTTAAGTACTTCTCCTTATCTGACGTACATGTAGGGAAATTTAAGTTTGCACGACCCAGTGTAACAAAGTTATTTTTGGCATGCTGCGTGTTTTTGGGACCTCGCGATAAAGTTTGCGCAGAAGGAAATGTAGTATTGCAACACATGAAGTCGTTTCCAAAGAAATGTATATCTACCAAAATAAATTTTGTAGCTGCAGCAAACTTAGAATATGCACTAGGGCAGAAAATAAAATCAATTTGAAGCCCCTTAACTTACATATTTTGACTTTCTCTACCATGTACAATGTAGACGTAGGCAGAGAACGTATTTATATTCCATCCAAAATTCGATAGCGGGATTTCACTCAAAATATATGTTTTGATCATCTCTAAATATCTATTACCCAAAAAAAGAGTATTTTAAGCATAAAGTCCGTGTGTGTCAAACGAAAAGTATACAGTGAAATATATACTGAAGCAGAGACTGTTGACTTCTTTTTGAAACAGTCAGTGAAACACACCCTGAAGTAGAGCCCGTCGTCTCCTTTTCGGTGCAGTGAAGGATAAACTGATATAGTGATCATTGATATAACACCAATCTTGATATTTAAGTTCAACATCTTCCAAGAATGCAGTATGAACATTCTCAGAAGACCCCCCCCCAACCTCAAACTACGATTTACGTAGAACATTTTTGAACATTTTAATTTTCTGAAACATGTCTCTAAAGACATTGACTAAAATACCATACCTAAGTTTAAGATAATCTAAGAAGAAATTAAAGGTATAACTAACCTCCGTTTTCAGTGAACAGCCTCTGAAGTACTCGACATTCTGGATATCTTCTGTATATATCTACACTACACAAACCCTTAATATTAGGGTCTCACAACGATATGGCGCCACTAGGCCAGTTAGACGGTAGCATCGTATAATCTAACTATAGACTAGCTTGTATACAGAATTACAGGCCAATAGCTTTTTTAGTTTTCGCATGACAGCGACGAAAATTGAAGATTTGGAAAAACGAGCAGTGATTAAATACTTACATTTGAAAGGTTTAACACCTAAAGAAATCAAGGAGGAAATGGACAGTCCATTGAAATACACTGCCCCTTCATATTCAATGATTAAAAAGTGGGTTGCACAGTTTAAAATGGGACCACGAGCACTAGTGATGAGCGTCGCTCTGGACGCCCTGTAGAAATGACAACTCCAGAGATCATTGAAAAAATTTATCGTTTATTACTGGAAGACCGCAGATTAAAGTTGTTTGAGATAGCAGAGGCTGTAAACATATCAAAAGAACGTGCAGGTAATATTTTAAGTAATGTTTTGGGCTTTCACAAGTTCTGTGCAAGATGGGTGCCGCGTTTGTTGACACCTGATCAAAAGTTGCAAGGAAAAACTGTTTCTGTTAAGAATGTGGAACTCTACCGTAAAAATCCCAGTGAATTTTTGAGACGGCTTATTACCATGAATGAACTACACTCCAGAAAGTAAATCAAAGTCAAAACAGTGGATTGCGCCAGTTGAACCAGCTCCTAAAAGGGCAAAGTCTATTTTGTCAGCTAAGAAGCTTATGGCGAGTGTTTTCCGGGAATTATTTTTATTGGTTATTTGGAAAAGGGTATAAGTATATCTGGTGACTCTACGCTAAATTACTGCAACGTTTGAGTAATGAGGTGAAAAGAAATAGATCTCACTTGGGGGGGGGGGGGAATCTAGTTTCATCGCGACAATGCCAGGCCCATCGTTCAGTCACTGCAATGGGAAAAATGTGCGAATTAAAGTTGGAATTGCATGAACATCCATATTGAACCAGATCTAGCACCCAGTGACTGCCACCTGTTCCCAAGCCTAAAAAAAATTCTTGGAGGACGAAGATTTAACAGCAGCGAGGTCAATGATACGGTAAAGAGCTATTTTGAGGACCTTGATAAATCGCACTAAAGAGATGGTTTAATTAAATTACAACACCGATATGACAAATGTATTAGCCTTTCCGGAGATTGTGTTGAGAAATAAAGCAAAAAAAAAAAAAGTTTAAATGCTGTTTTCATTGAGAGGCCCGGGACTTATCAGCCGACCCTCGTACACAACAAATGTAAATCTGCTTAAAGTACCCAATTATATCACATCCGTTTTTTTTTCTTCTCTTTTTTGTGGAGTTAACCATTTCAGCGATATGACTTGATATTATCTTAAATTACTTATTTATACTTTTCTCAAGTGAAAAGACATCATTTGTTTTTCTTTTCTTACTACTGACTATGTAAAGAGAACGAAATTTTAAAGTCAACATTAGCGAGCAGCTCTTAAACGACGTGACTGTCGCTTTAGCATAACATAGTCTCTTACTTCCCTTGTACCTAAGCACACCGAACAAAGTTTAGTCAGACATGTATGAAAGTTTGAAATTCCAAACTAATAATGCTAATTTTTTTTTAAATATATACCACAGATGCAATATAATGCACATAAGTTACAATGAAAATTTCATCCATTTTGCTGTAATTATTTGCAGATTAAATGTTTTGCCTAGTATTTTAACCTTAGATTCACAATACATCTAATTTCTGAAACTGCGTAGGTTTCTCTTGTCTCCTTTGAATTAGGCTTAAAAATGTTTAAAGTTATGAATGTGCATTTTTGTCATAAAATATAATTTTTAGGTTTTAAAATTGAAAACATATGCTTAAATACATCTGACAGTAGAATCTATGAAAATTCTTATTCGTTGTACGTCTGTAAACATATACAGCACATTTTGTTTGTGTAACAGAAAAACTGCTCCGCAAGGATCATTTTACAGGAAGAAAAATGCTGAAAATATCAAGAGCGAGAAAAAGAGGAAATATTTGAATACATGCCTCACAAATTCACCAATTTGGTAGATTGGACCCTCAGGTTTCCTTTTCCTCTCCTCTTTTCTGTCCTTTTCTTCTTGCATTGTTGCATTTCTTCTGCGCCTTCGTTTTTTACTTTGAATGATGGGAATGAGATCTCGTCCAAATGAAGTATTTCTTGTCGAGTCTAGTACAGTTTCACCTTTGCTCCAGTGACTTAAGGTATTTTAAAATGGTGTCTGCTGCCCAATTATCTATACACATTTTACTTTCTCTACACGTATTATATACATGGTGTATAGAGAAGTTATTGCAATGCACCCAAAAATTTGATACCAAGATTTTTACCAAATATATATTTGGGTCCCCCTGGGTCCCAAAAAAGATTTTTTGGAAAAAGGTCCGTGTGTGCTTGTGTGTGTCTATGGACAGCAGAGCTCAAATGCGAAAAGACTGTTAAATACCAAACTTGGTATTTAAGTTTGGTATCTTCCAAGGATGCCACACGAAGATATTTACCTGACAAATAAAATGAATTTTCTGGGAATCTGGGAATAGCCTCTGAAGACTACTTTATTATGGATGAATTTTACGGAATTTTGCATAACTGCTAAATCGTAAGAGATGAACAAAAACTTACCACACAAAAAATGTAGAGCACGTTAAAACACGCAACTTATATTATATTTTTTTTTCTTAGAGTTGATCGTTTTTGAGATATTCCTTAATTTTGGTTTCAACTTTAAAAAAATTATACTTTTTCTCATATAGTAATTTGTCAACTTCTGTCCATACAAACAAAGGAACTTCAGTCACATAGCAACCAGCTTTTGGCTATCACTTTAACCTTGTACTGCCTTATTTCGCTTCTACTTAAATGGAAGCAAGTAATAAGAATATTTCTGCTAACTTTTCTGAATTAGCATGAAGTAAATAGAAGCATAAGCTTTCAAGCATAATTTGTTGCAGAGATGTAGAGAAAGTCGTGTGAATGGAACACTCAAATTTTTATGATCCGGAATGTTTTAATTATTTTATGGCATTAAAATAAAAAGATCGATTTTTTGTGATGTTTAATGAAATTTCAGTCATACATACCCTAAAAGAGCACGTTGGTCGCTATGCAACGCTATAGATGGCACAGAGCTGGTACCGGAAGGTCACGAGACTCTCCATTGCTGACATCATAACAGTGAAGTGGTGGAAAGGTACAGTTGTTTCAAAACGGCAAGATTTGGATGTTGATTCTGAGATTCTATGTGACACGAAATATTTATTTGTGATACAAGTGATAAAAATCTGAAGTGTTCCCTTCACAAGAATTTCTCTACTTTTGTGTAACAAATTATTGTTAAAGCTTATACTTCTATCTACTTCAAGCTAATCGAGATAAACATTAGTAGAAATGATTTCTTTTAAGTAAAAGAGAAGTATGGAGGATACACTAGGCTAAAGCAATAGTCAAATCTTTTAAAAGCTGGTTGCCACGTGGTTGAATTCCATTTCTTTGCATTCCCAGAAGTTTCAAACTCCCGTAGATATGTGAAAAGTTGAAGTATTTTAAAGCTGAAACCAATAACAAGGAATATCAAAACAATTGTCAACTCTACGATAAAAAAAAGTATGTGATATAAATTGTGTGTTTCAACGAGATCTACATATTTTGTGTAGTAAGTTTCTGCCTATCTCTTACGGTTTAGTAGTTATGCAAAATCCAGCAAAATTCATCCCGAATAAAGAGGTCTTCAGAGGCTATTCCCAAAAAATTCAAGATATACATTTTATTTGTCGAGTAAATGTCTTTAATATACGGCATTTCAATCAAAATCATTAGAGCCATTTTTGAGAAAATTAACATTTTCGAAATTGTTTCCATGTAAAGGACAGATTGGGTTTTTCCTCAAAATCTCTATGTGGCAACCTTGGAAGATACTAAACTTATATTCCAAGTTTAGCCTTTTACACACTTTTCGTTTTTTAGTTATCGTGTTAACAGACACGCGGACACAAACGGACCTTTTTCTATAAATACTTTTCTTTGGACACAGGGGTCCTTAAAACGTCTATTTCCTGTGAAATCTCGGTATCGAATTTTTGGGTGGAATGAAATACCTACCCTAGACACTATGTACATAGTACTGTAGAGAAATCCTACGAAGAATATAAAACAATTTTAACAAGTGTGGCATACACTATTTTGGGACACTTCTCAATGTTTATAGACATCTAATTATATATAGATTGTTTTACCTATTTCACGGAGTTCATGCTTAATGATCTGCAGTATTTAGTTGTTGCCTTGCTTAGCATCAGTGATAACATGACTCACTAGGACAGGACGAAAACATTGTATACAATGGAGGCAGAGTAGCAGTTGTATTTTGCTCTCTCCACTGCTTACATAATTTCGTCTGGTTCAGCAGATTTCAAGTTCATGACATTCAAATCATCCACCATTTTTTGGATCGATACGAGATATTAGAATCTAGCCTACTTAAATAAGGCCGTGGACGCATAAACCAAAGTTGGATACATTGGAGTGTTATAGTTTTATAACATTGTGTGACAGAATTTTATACCTTTGATACTATTGACATCTGGTAAAAGACCTACTTTTAGCATCAATTGTCTAAAAATATAGTTTTCAATGGCAATAAAATACGCCAGCAAAATGTCTCACGGTCGGCTTGGATTAGGCAGTTAACTAGCAACAAAGCCGGAGCAAGGCCCAAGCTATCGGAGGTGACGCTGGTAGGTTGGGAAGCGCAGAGTCGCGTGCTTTACAGCACAGTGGTTAGCTAACGTTAAGGGATTCCTTGTCTTATAAATCCCGCTATACAATCAACAACTATAGTTATCTGTTCATTGTTCCAACATACAATTTCATTATAACAGACAATGAATGAAATAAAAATCTGATGTGTTCCATTCACATGACTTTCTCCAGCTGTTACACAAACACCTTTCCTTAATAAAGGCTATTCCTTTATCTAGCAAGGCAAGCGTCTTGTTTTTGCTTCCTTGTAACTTGAAGGTACATAAGGAAATACATTAGGCTAAATCGATAAAAGCTATGTGAAACAACTGAAGTTCGGCTCGCTTTGCATAGCCTGCAGTAAAACTGTAGAAATGAAATGAAACGTCACTTCCCGTTTGAGAAAAGTTAAAGTAGTTCAAAAGTGAAACCAATAATAAGGAATATCTTAGAAAAGGCCAGCTATATATTAAAAACGTATATGACATAAACTATGTATTTTAACGGAGTCTACAAGTTTAGTGCAGTAAGTTTTGTATATCTCTTACAGGTTAACCGTTTTACAAAATTTTGCAAAACTCAGCCAGAGTAAAGAGGTATTCAAAGGGTATTCCCAGAAAATTAAAATATAATTTTATTTGTGATGTAAATATCTTTAATATGTGGTATTTTAATCAAAATCTTCAGAGCCATTTTTGAGAAAAACAATATTTAAAAAAATCTGATGTGTTACACTCACATGACTCTCTCTAGCCATTCTACAAACTTCTTACATAAGATTATTCTTCTTTCTGCATCATGTTAATCGAGGTACTCAGCACAATGTTGTTATTACTTAGTTCCTTATGAGTAGGAAGAAAATAAGGGAATACACTAGGCTAAATCGATAGTCAAATGTTTTAAAAGCTGTCGTTATGCGATTGTCATTACAAATCGCTTCTTTTCTTGGCCAGGAGCAGAACAAAAGAAAAACGGACACTCCCGTCTGAGAAAAGTATAAGTACTTCACAACTGAAACTAATAACAATGAATACTTCGAAAACGGTAAGCTCCACGAAAAAAATGTATATGACGTAAATTGTGTATTTTAACAAGGCATACATTTTGTGTATAGCAAGCTTTTGTCTATCTCTTACGGTTTATTAGTTATGCCAAATTAAGCAAAATTCATCCAGAATAAACTGGTCTTTAGAAGCTATTCCCAGAAAATTCAAGATATACATTTTATTTGTCAGATAAATATCTTTAATATACGATATTGTAATCAAAATCGTTAGAGCCATTTTTAAGAAAATCAAAATTTTCGAAAAAGGTTCCACGTAAAGGGTAGTTTGGGGAGGGGGATTTTTCTCAAAATCTTCGTGTCGCATCCCTGGAAGATACTGAACTTAAATACCAAGTTTGGTATTTTAGATACTTTTCGTTTTGAGTTATCGTGTTCACAGACACACGGACACACAGACACACACACACACACACTCATGGACCTTTTTCTGGAAATACTTTTTTTGAATTCAGGGGGTCCTAAAACATGTATTTCCGTTGAAATTTCGACATCGAATTTTTGGGTGGAATGCAATACTTCTCTATCCCTATGTACATTGTACATACGGGGCAAGAGAAAGTAAAAACATTTAAACCATATTATATTTCACACTGTTTTCCGACACTTTTCCATACTCAAAATATTCCTCGCGATGCAATTTGTTACTAATTAGTTTCAATTTTTTTACTGCATCTCAAAAACATTAAAGAAAATGGCTCTATACTTTTTCGAAATAATGCTCCAATTTTGAGATGAAGATTATTCAATTTTGAAAAATCAAGAGTTTTGAAGGGCACCAAGGTAATACTTTTTCTACAAATAATAGTTAGGGATAGCATAAAAAGATATGACAGATCTATTTGTAAGATGCTTTTCTGTAAAACGGGATTTTTTGTGAACATTTTTAAATATGCATCACGTGGCTCATTTTTATTCAAACAATGAATTTAGATAAAAATATTATTTAAGTAACAATAAAAGCTAGAATAAATAGAGAAAACTTCACTATTGTCGTGAATAATACGATAGGATACGGTCGAAGTGGACTCTGTACCGAACCTGCGCTCAAAGAGGGGGTGCTCCAGGAGAGAGGGATAAGGCGAGAGGATACATGGATGGCCGGGACCAAGAGCTACGGCACATCAATGATAGGGTTCCTAATGTTTCCAGATTGAAGCACCCCGGATAAGCATACTGAAGCCCCATTCCACATAGAGTCCAATTCCCGGCCTGGAGCGGTTATCATCCCAGCAAGCAGCTGAGGTTAGGGACAGAGATAATCACTTTGACTACCTTTTCACTACCACGCCACCCCAAGCACTATGGCAGACACTTCCAAACCGGAAAGAAACAAATGGGGTGAGGGAGGAATGAAATGTCAGTGAAAACGGCATGGAAGGTCAGGAAATTCGGAAGATGAATTAAACTTACCCATCGTTCACCTGGCGACTAGAAGGCATCCCCGGTAAAAAATATGGATCAGTTACGCTGGCCATGGGAAGCAACCCCAGGACCTCTCGAATGAGGGCCGCAGACAAAACCCCCTGAACCTTCCCGCTCTCTTGTGTATAATAATTCGTATAAATTTCAATAACATATCTTACATACTTCACAATTTCACAGATGCATTACTTTCATGGTGGGATATAAGAAGTAAACCTAGCCTTTAATGGAAGTGCTTTATTCCAAAAAGAAAAATACAATCCGATCAGACGTAATCTTTTTTAAGAAAATCTACACATCTTTCTGCCGTAGCTAAAACAAGTGCATTAGGATTAACATTTGGCGAAAAAGGAATTATTGAGGCGTCTATGACTCTCAGTCCACTAACACCGTGCACTTTGCATTTACTGTCTACAACTGCGTGTGGGTCACATTTTGGCCCCATGCTGCACGTTGACGTCCCATGAAACCAGAAATTCATGTTACCTTTCAGAGCACACATCCAGTAGTCATAACTGCCATATTCCTTGTCTTTACACCTGGGGTCCGGAATATTGTTAGCATGCATGCCATTCTTTTTAAAAGTTTCTGAATTTGCCAACCTATGTCCATAGACGCCAGCTTGAGCCAGTGTACGCATCTGAATTTTGTCGTATCCAAGTTCAATTTTGGGATGTATAAATGGGTCCTTAGATATGCAGGATATGGTGCCCCGACCTGGCACATTTGTGGTCATGATTTCTGTTGACAACATGTTATAATAGCACGTAAAGGAGGGATGTACTTGAAGATCGTCATCTCTGATGAACGACGTAAAAGACATTATCAAATCGGGATATTTTTTTGTCGAATATGAGGAGTTCCAAATGAGATAACTTATGAAAGCATCGGAGCCAGCAAAAGGACCAGATCTGTTGGAGACGTAGTTGCGCATATCCTTACGAAGGACATCACAGTCTGGAGGTACAGTAGAACTAGTCGTAAGATTTATTGTGATACCTCTGAACGCAGGATGGTTTTGGAAGTTGCAGCCCACCGGCAAATTTTTAACCATTTTTATCTTTAGTGGTTTCAGAACCTTTTCTGGACCAATTCCTGATAGTTGTAGTACTTGAGGAGAGTTGATGACCCCACCACAAACTATGACTTCCTTTCGTGCTTTTACTAATACCTTCTCTTTCTTGCCACATTCCATCAAATACATTTCCACTCCAGTTGCAGTTTTTGTAATGCAATCTATAACCACCTTTTCAACCATAGTTGTCGTGCTCACCTGTAAATTCGCCCTCTTGAACCGATATTTACTTAGGTATAAACGGTTGGAACTCATACGTTCACCATTTTTGGAAGTAGTTTTGTAATCCTGGTTAAAATCGCCGTTATTAGACGGCTCTGAAAACCCCATCTCTCTATATGTCTGTTGCAAAATATGAAAATTTTTATCTGTGTAGGGAAACTTTTCTATGGATATGTCTACTTCGCTACCATCTTCTCGTATTTCACATGCTTCAGACCGTCTCCGATAGCATGGCAACATTTCTTCGTAAGACCAGCCTTCGATGCCTCGTTTTGTCATCTCATCGTGAAACTTTCTGCTGGGCATCAGATACCACATTCTATTATGTGCATCGCAACCTCCCATCATTTTGGCTCTCGGTAGGTAACAGGGTTGTCCACCGCAGTACTCTGGATGTGGCTCGGTCCAGTAGTGCCAATCGTTGCTTGAGTTCAAACATGCTGCAAACGTTAATATCCCTGGTATTTGACTTATTGTGGGCTCTTCGCCTCCAGCTTCCACCAAAAGAACTTCGAATTTAGGATCTTCACTTAGGCGCGAAGCTACAACGCATCCAGCTGATCCACCACCCACTACAATGAAGTCGTATTCCTTTTTAATTGGTTTCTTAAGAATGTTCGGATAGCTTTTTTGCAGTGAGAATCTTATCATTGCAAGGAACATGGCGAGTCCAGAAGCAGACGTGCAATTATCCTGTTTCTCCAACTGACTCAACATGGCATCCATTTCTATTCTTCCTGAAGTTCAACGTTTGTTTAACACAAAACTGAAAGAGAATATATGTCATTAGTGCAGTGAGATATTTCAAATATATTCTCAAAATTATATAAGATATTGCAGTAGTCCGCATATTATATACTCTGTTACAGATTAGAATAATCCTAACGTAAACAACAAGGAAGGCAGGACTCAACTAGCCACGTGTTTGACGCTATAGTGTGCACAAAAATATTATAACACCAGTTGTAGCAGCGCTAATTTCTAGACAATTATTCTAATAAAGAGATGATCAGCAAGTTATTAAATATATGGATTACAAATTAATAATTTCGTGCAGTAGAATAATGGTTACGCTTTTGTATTTCTTTCGTAAATATCGCGAAGGAATGTCTCGAAATTTCTGAAAATTTGCGTCGATAGCATCTAATTCACCTCGAGACCAATATTGTTCCTAAAATGGCCGTAAGGTTTTGGAATAAAACGTTTTCCAATTTTCACCATTTATATGGCTGCCTTTAACATCTAGGTGGTATCGGGGCTTTAAGTCAATAAGCAATTCGTTGACTGTTGGTTCTTCAGCGTCGGATTTTTAAATATGTTCTTTTCTTCAAAAAAGTGCACATTCACTCTCACATACATACTTGCTGAACGTTCTTATTACTTAGTTCCTTATAAGTAGAAGGGAATAAGGGAATTCGCTATGCTAAAGTGATTGTCAAATGTTTTAAAAGCTATCGTTATTCGATTGTCATTGCAAATAACTTCTTTGCTTGGCCAGGAGTAGAACAAAAGAAAAAACGGACACTTCCTCTCTGAGAAAAGCTTGAATACTTCACAATAGAAACCAATAACAAGGAATATCTCGGAAACGGTTACCTCTACAACAAAAACGTAAAGTACATAAATTGTGTGTTTTGTCGTGATGTACAGTTCTTGTGTAGTGAGTTTTTGCTATCTCTTACGGTTTAGCAGTTAAGCAAAATTCGGCAAAATTCATCCAGAATAAAGAGGTCTTCAGAGGCTATTCCAAAAAAAATCGAGATATACATTTTATTTTCGACATAAATAGATTTAATGTGCGGAATTTTAATCAAAATCGTTAGACAAATAATACGTATATCTTGACAAATAGTATATATATATCTTGAATTTTCTGGGAATAGCCTCTGCAGACTACTTTATTCTGGTGAAATTTTGCATAACTGCTAAACCGTAAGAAATGGACAAAAACTTACCACACAAAAAATGTAGAGCACATTAAAATACACAATTTATGTTATATTATTTTTTTCGAGGAGTTGATCGTTTTTGAGATATTCCTTGTTTTTGGTTTCAGCTTTGAAAAACTTTAACTTTTCTCATACAGGAATTTGTCAATTCGTGCCCATACAAACAAAGTAACTTCAGTCACTTAAAAACCAGCTTGACTTCACTTTAACCTATGATACTCCGATATTTCGCTTCTACTTACAAGGAAGCAAGTAATAAGACTATTTCTGCTAATTTGTTTTCTCGATTGGCTTGAATTAAATGTAAGAATAAGCTTACTAACAATAATTTGTTACACAGAAGTAGAGAAAGTCATGTGAATGGAACACAACAGATTTTTTAAAAATGCTTTTTTTTCGGACTCAGGGGACCCCAAAACATATATTTCCTGTGAAATCTCGGTATCGAATTTTTAGGTGCATTACAATACCTTCTCTATCCCTATGTACATTGTACATATGGGGCTAGAGAAAGTAAAAATCATACGAATGGAATACATCAGATTTTTGAGACTGTTTTGTTTGCTGTGCATATCCACAAAACAAACCGTAGCAACATGAAACTGCGGTTAGGAAAATATATAGATAAGAGTAAATAACCAAGCGATTCAATGGGCTGCCAAGCTTTATTTGATAAAATAGTAAAAAAGCTTAATACGTTGAATCAGAATGAATTGGCAGAATGAATCAGTCCTGTCATAGAAAGAAAGAAACAACAAAAACAACAACAAAAAACCAAAACTGAAGCTTGATGTAAATACATGATAAACCACATTACTAACTTTACAGGAGATATTCCAAGTTTCTTTGCCATATTAATTATATTTTAATTATTTTTGCGTTAGAGTGTGAGCACCATTGGCCGCTTTTCTTTAACTACTGCTCATCATAAGAGCAGTAAAGCATTAAGAATCAACAAATATTCTAACTTTTACAGTGTATAATATATCCATAGAGTAGAGTTATCCCAGTAGCTAAAATACACAATTAATAACATTAATAACATGTATATTACGAAGTGCGTAACTTCAACAACATAGCTGTTTACTCAGTCCAAGTATGGCGGAATTTGCGCCTGCGCACTGAATTTTGGCGCACGGATTACAGCAGTTTCCTTTCTGTATACTCTTTTCTGTGGTTGAAATGAAGACATGTATGATTGTTTTCCCAGTAACTCTAAGCGTCTAAGTGAATAATCTCAAGGGTCAGTACTCCCACAATTATTTGAATGGAGGTTTGCCAAACTATTAGAATATCTGTATGTAATAGCCCGGAAAGGCACGAAGTCTGCTAAAGAAACTTTAACCTAAAAGGCCGACCATGATTGATGAGAGACTACGTTACTCGAATATGTTGCCTCCTATGACACATTACCTTAAACGCGTGCCCACCACCTTCATCCACCTTGGAGACATATTACAAAATAATAACAGCTGGCGGATCTGGATACATTTAACTTCTCCTACTTAACTGCTCTTAGCGTTACCCAATATAAATAAAACAAGGAACCCAAACACAATGTTACATAACCCCACCCCAATCTATACGCCTTTTGAACATGTGTAACGAAATAACACCAAAAGGGGAATATATATAAGAAAATAACACGCAAGCTTTACAATTGGGAAAACCTGGAACAGCCTTCGAATTGTATAATAATGCGATACATCCATCAAGTAGGCGTAGAGGCACTAAATAATTTTGAAGTCGTTAACAACACCCCCTTTGAATAGAAGCGGCAACAACAGCGAGTTCATAAAGCCCCGTAAGAGAATAAGCTAATCGCAAATTGATAAAAATCATATATCAAACATACAAAGTGCGGTATGCAGGAACTTCCCAAACTCCAACAAGTCACAGGGACAACGGCGCTCACATGTCAAACAAAACCTTTTGTACTTTCATATCAAGCCACTGGGACAACACAGACCAAGCTCGCTCACTCTCTTGCTCTCGACTGACCATCCCCAAATAACCGCACGTTTGCACCTCTACTCCGCATAACCGGAAGACCACTAAAGTCAAAAAGACAAAACAGGTACACCAAGCCAACCCAACCCAACAAAACACTGTTTCAGGCAATCCCTAGAGAACACCACTGTCAATCGGCACAAAAGATTACAAAAGACGCTATTATGTAGTCACGTCACCGAAAGAGAAAGTGGAGGTGACGTATAAGCAGGGGAACCATGAGGAAATTTAGGTCAAGAATCGCGTGAAAGACGCATTGACCAATTAGAATTTATCACGTCACGGCGGAAGCGCAACCCAACCTACTTTTGGCGCCAAAATGGGCCAATGAGGTTACAATTTGAGAGCTTTGCGCCTGGGTAGAATTTCTATAAATGTAGAGTATTCGCCCTAAATTTGAGGCAGCTGAAATGTAACTACACGCGGAACCTGTGACTCCTAAAACAAGAATCCGCGCAAAATAGCAAAGTTATTACTGTGATTCACGCAGTTGCAATGAAATGTCACGCGGAACCTGCGACATTTGTGATAGTATATCCACGCTAGAAAATTAAAGTGTCTACAATTATTCTGCACGTAACAGGTGCACTTATCGCCGCGTAAATTCTAGTTAACTTTGTGCGCATTACGCCATTGTTCGAGGAAAATTACCGGAACACAATCGCGCCAGGAACTTTCTCGGGAACGCTTGTGAAGGGAAATAAACCTTTGACTGAACGCTTATTTTGAGTTAATTTCCTGTACCATTCCTCCAGATCACCACCGCTCAATACCTGAGCTAGATATAAATAGGTCTCTATTACTCGTCGCCGAGTCCACAAATAGCCGAGGAGCGTCGAGAATCGACTTCAGCAGCTGCAACGCCGGAGAGAGGACCAGTCGTCGCTGCGCAGCCGAGCACCAAAAGGTACGTCACCAGTTCTCGCCTAAGAAAACACAAATAAAGGGGAAGGAAAAAAAATGAACATTAAAAAAGGAAAATAGAAAGAAGGTGTGGTACTTCGTCTGGTTTGATGTTGTTGCTGATATTCATTCCCAGTTATCACTTTTATATGGCATCAGTTTTGTTTTTATGAAACAACACAGGTTTCCCATATATACACACACAGACACACGCACAAACAGGGAGAGTGAAAGAGAGAGAGAGAGAGATAGAGAGGGGAGAGAGCGAGGGAAACCCCTGGTTAATAAAATTGAATAACTATATATTTTAATACAAGTATGTCCGAATATCAGAATATGCTCACGGAGAATGCTGGTGTTAATATCTACTTATCTATTTTAACATATGCTCACGTGATCACGTCGTAGTATTGTATAGGAGCTACTTGTGTGCAGTGCTACGTCACGTGGCCCCGTGATCACGTCATAGTATTGTATCGTAGCTACTTGTGTGCATTGCTACGTCACATGGTCAGGTGATCATGTAGTATTGTATATGTATAGTAGCTGCTTGTGTGCATTGCTACGTCTCAGGGTCACGTGATCATGTCGTTATGCTCTATAGTAGGTGCTTGTGTGACTTCAACCATACGCTTTCTCTTCTTCTGTCAAGCAATCGAAAAATGGTTAGAGTATAATTAAATTCTGATATCGCTCTTCATTTATTGTATCATAAAAGAAAAAGGGGCCTATCTAGTATTTATCCCACACTCAAATTTTCAGATCATAGTGAAGCGTTTCATACAATATAACAGGTTTTTCTGAAACCTTGTATCGACTGTTGTGAGTATTCACACGTCCATTAAAGTGAAACCAAGATTCGTCAAAGAAAAACAAAAGCTGTCGGTCAATGAAACATCTTTCTACAGATTGGAAAAACCAATGTCAATAACCCTCATATGTACCGGGGTCATTTGCTCTAAATGACCGCAGTCGTGTGTAGCGATAAGTTTTTTTTTTTTTTCTTCTACAGAGGCGTAGTATTTCTAGCAGAAAATGGAGATACACACACCTGTTTTCTGAGCTAATTTGTGCAGCGATTTTCGAGGCAAACGCTCCGAAGTGGAACCGATTTCATCCAGTTTATTTTCTGACCTTTGCCTAGAATGTTTCTTGTACAACTCTGAACCCGAAGCTTCAAATTTATTGACGACGGCATGTATAGTTTTTCTTGCAGATGGTAAAGAGTTTTTTTTTTTTTTTTTTCCTGTAAACTCCCTGAGCACACGGCGAGCAGATTAATGTTTAAAGTAAACTTTTCAAAGAAACAAGCGTTTTTCCACAGTTAAACGACGCACCATGTTTACTGCAGCGTCAGAAGTACCCAACTGACTATAATAGACTGCGCGCGCACCTAACTCAGCAACATAGAAATAGCAAAAAATGTATTTTCGAGCGGGATTTGGCAGTTAAAAGTTCTTACAAACGTTGCGGGAGTAACGAAGGAGAGGATGGCCGCGAATGGGTTAGCATAAAATATAATGCATATTGTACAGAATAAACATAGACGATTAATAGATATAAATATACATACATTTTCCAAGTGAATATTTACAATATTGCAATGGCATTTAAACTTAGCGGGGTAGAGTATCTCTTATTGTCATTTTCATAATCAGGCAAGTTCACTTGCAGCAAAGAGGCGGAGTTCGACTTTCGAAGTTATTATTAGCGACTCACTTTTCTTCGGAACTTCTTCCATGTTGGGTATACGCCCCACTCTTTCAAGATATCACTTGAAACAGACGTTTTAAGGTCCCCTGAATCCAAACAAAGCATTATTAGAAGAAGGCCCGCGTATGTGTGTGTCCGTGTGTCTGTGATAACGGTGAACTACCAAACTTGGTATTTAGTATCTTCTAAGCATGCGACAAGAAGATTTTGAGGAGAATCCCTCCACCCCAAACTACCCTTTACATGGATAAAAGTAGGAGATTTTGATTTTCTCGTTTTATTAAAGTATCGTGTATTGAATATATTTTTACATGACAAATTGTGTATCTTGAACTTTCTGGGAATAAGTTATAAAGACCTCTTCATTCCTGATAAATTTTCATAACTGGTAAACCGTAAGAGATAGACAAAAGCTTACCACACAAAAATTCAAATCACGTTTAAACACACAATTTACTCGTGTGTCACGGCTATTTTTGTTTTAGAGCTATCTATTTCCGTGTAAGTTTAAAGATATTTAAACTTTTCTCCTTATAGGATTTTTTTTACTCCTGAGCATGCAAAGAAACGACTTTCAATCACATATCAACGTGCTTTCAAAATATTTGTCTATTGCTTTAGGCTAGTGTATTCCATCATTTCTCTTCTACTTACAGGAAGTAATAAGAAAATGTCTGCTAATATTTATCTCGATTAGTATAAATTAGATTGAAGAATAAGCTGTTTAACAATTATTTGTTACGCGATGTAGAGAAAGTCTTCTAAATGGAACTACGTACAAGTTCTTCCGTTTGTTTAACTTAAAAGTGACACATGCATTGAAATTCTCCGTCATAAACAGCTTTCTGCTATACCACAGAAATAAAGGAATATATTTAACTTTAGTATATAAAAAATATTATAAAATAAGATTATTTGTGGCTTTTGTGCGGGTTAGTCGCTTTCCAACCAGCAAGACTCTGCAACTAGGAACTGCCGGCACCCCGTGCATTCCTACTACTACCACCTACAACCTCTCATTCTGTTTGTTCAGCGTCTCTTAGCATTAGTGTAATGTGTATCATTGGATACGATAGCAAATGGCTACTTGTGCTCTTTTCCTCTGGTTCGTTGATCCGTTAAGGCTAGTTAATTTACCTTTTGTTTGTTCATTATTCAATTTAATTGACATGGTAAAAAGCGTAAAGCTGACGAAATCGGTATAAGCCTGCCATTTGCTCCGTAAAAATAGTACAGTCCCCATTTTTACTTCTCGCGACCCGAGAATTTTTATTGGAACGCGATAAGATCCCGTATTTTCTCTACACTGCCTTCCTAAATTAAAAACCTAATTAAAAGTGTTGCCATTTCTTGTTGTGAGAAATGCTAAGTCGGCGCCTATCCCGCTTATTACTTTCTCTACACGTACTATATACATAGTGTATAGAGAAGGTATTGCACTCCACCCAAAAATTCGATACCGAGATTTCACCAGAAATATATGTTTTAGGGTCCCCTGTATCAAAAAAAAAAAAAAAAAAAGCATTTTCAGAAAAAGATCCGTGTGTCTGCGAACAGGATAACTTAAAAACGAAAAGTCGGTAAAATACCAAACTTAGTATTTAAGTTTAGTATGTTCCAGTGATGTGACACGAAGATTTTGAGAAAAATTACCCTCACCCCAAACTACCCTTCACATGGAACTTTTTTCGAAAATTTTGATTTTATCAAAAATGACTCAAACGATTTTGATTAAAATATCGTATATTAAAGATATTTACCTTACAAATAAAATGTATATCTTCAATTATCTGGGAATAGCCTCTGAAGCTTGCTTTATTCTGAATGAAATTTACGGAATTTTGCATAACTGTTAAACCGTAAGAGATAGATAAAATCTCCTCACTACATAAAAAATGTAGAGCACATTAAAATGCGCAATTTATGTTAAATATATTTTCTTTCGTCGTGTTGATCATTTTTTAGATATTCCCCATTTTTTAGTTTCAGCTTTAAGAAGCATACTTTTCTCATACAGGAATTTGTCAACTCCTGTCCACACAAACAAAGGAACTTCAACCCGCTTTTGACTATCACTTTAATCTACGGTACTCCCTTATGTCGCTTCTACCTTCAAGGAAGCAAGTAATAAGACTATTTCTGTTAATTTGTTCTTGATTAACATGAAGTTTTCCAACAATAATTTGTTGCAGAGATGTAGAGAAAGTCATGTGTATGGAACACATCAGATTTTGTTGTTGTTATTGTTTAGTGCATTCTGTGAGCAGTAGTCTTGCCCAGTATGCTGTCGGCTGTTGATGTGCTGAGAGATTTGCTAGAACTTAAGCTATTGCCTATGCCTAAACGGAAATGCACCTTTTTATCCAATTTACAGGATAGATATCCTTTCTTCGAAGAGACAAAGCTTAATTATAGAATTCACTGTAAAATTTGTAATCGACATTTTCGATTGCACTTGGTGGGAACTCTGATATTGTAAAGTGTATTTATTCAATATCATATTTCCTTCATTCTAATGTTATGTTAATACCATATTCATAAAGTATTGATCAGTGAATCCAACTTTTTCAGGCGTCCCGTATTTTAATGGGAAAAATGGTAGGCTTACACCAGTATCAGCACTATTTATTCCCTTTTTAAAAGGTAAACAAATGGATCAGCTTCAGAAAGTGACAAAGGACGTTAAAACTGACTAATTTAGTGCTGAGTTTTCAAGTAATAAAGTTTCGACGTCTTAAGTTCATTCCCAGCCAAAACATACATCTCATTTCATCAATCCAAACGACATTGGGCACTTCATTAGTAACTTTAAGATTTGCATAGCTGCTTCTTATTCTTAAATTATTTTATTAAAAAGGAATTTGATTGTTTTTCCGCATGGGTAGCGCATGAAAACCGGCCCCGTGTACAAACTGCTCTCCAGCCAACTACGCGCGAATTGTTGCCCGCCTCGAGCAGATACAACAACAAATAGGTAATATGTAATAATTATATAATAAAGAAATAACAAATAATTAACTGTAAAAGTCTATATGTATAACACTAGACGAAACAGCTTCACAACAATAGATAACAATTGACGGGTGAACGATGTGCAATGTGGTACTTGCGGCCCGTTTTTTGTACGCTATTCTTTAGAACCTTATTTACTGTGTTCATTCGATTTTTACTTTCACTATACGTACTATGTAAATAGTATTATGGATAGAAAAAGTATTGCAACCCACCCAAAAATTCGATACCGAAATTTCACCGGAAATATATGTTTTAGGGTCCCCTGTATCCAAAAAAAGCATTTTCAGAAAAAGGTCCGTGTGTGTCCGTGAACACGATAACTCAAAATCGAAAAGTCGGTAAAATACCAAACTTGGTATTTAAGTTTAGCATCTTCCAGGGATGCACCAAGAAGATTTTGATAAAATCCCCACCCCTAACTACCCTTTACATGGAACTTTTTTCGAAAATTTTTATTTTCTCAAAAATGGCTCTAATGATTTTGATTAAAATATCGTATATTAAAGATATTTACCTGACAAATAAAATGTATGTTTTGAATTTTCTGGGAATAGCCTCTGAAGAGCACTTTATCCTGGATGAATTTTACATAACTGCCAAACCGTAAGAGATGGACAAAAAACCACATAAAAATATAGAGCACGCTAAAACACACCATTTATGCTCTATACATTTTCCTGTATGAGAAAAGTATGTTTTTCATAGCAGAAACCAAAAATAAGGAATGTCTCAAAAACGATGAACTCCACGAAAAAACTGTATATAACATAAATTATGTGTTTTATTGTGCTCTACATTTTTTGTGTAGTAAGTTTTGTCAATCTCTTACGGTTTAGTAGTTATTCAAAATTCAGTAAAATTCATCCAGAATAAACTACTCTTCAGAGGCTATTCCCAGAAAATTCAAGATATACCTTTTATTTGTCAGATAAATATGTTTAATATACAACATTTTAATCAAAATCGTTAGAGCCATTTTAGAGAAAATCAAAATTTTCGAAAAAAAGTTCTATGTAAAGGGTAGTTGGGGGTGGGGAGATTTTTCTCAAAATCTTCGTGTCGGATCCCTGGGAGATACTAAACTTAAATACCAAGTTTGGTATTTTACCTACTTTTCGTTTTTGAGTTATCGTGTTCACAGACACACGGACACGCGGACACACACACACACATACACGGACCTTTTTTCGAAAATGCTTTTTTTAGATAAAGAGGACCCTAAAACATATATTTCCGGTGAAATCTCAGTATCGAATTTTTGGGTGGAGTGCAATACATTCTCTATACGCTATGTACATAGTGCCTATAGAGAAAGCAAAAATGGAGCATTATTGTATCAAATATTAATAAAACCATTAAGATAAACCATGTTATAAGTTAAAAAACATGCTGAACAACTAACTGCATTTAAACTGATTAAGAAACCTTTAGTCTTTGCGGTATATCTGAAATAGTTGGTACATGTCCAGTTTCACAAAACAATTTTTAGAATTGCCCTAAATATGTTTTTTTTTCATTTTTTTTAAGTGATAGTCATTCCATAATTGACACTATATCCGCCGAGGAACTAGGAAAGCCGATTCACAAGTGCATTATAATCACAAATTTTCGACCGATTATTTTTCGAATAATAATAATAATGATAATAATAATAATAATAATAATAATAAAATTAATTATTATAATAATCATTAATTATTTCCCTACATTATTATTATTATTATTATTATTATTATTATAGGTAGAAGAGAAATAAGGGAAGGGAATATATTAGGTTAATGCAATAGTCAACTTTATTAAAAGCTGGTCGTCCAGTAATGACTTTGACATTCCGTTCGTTCTCTTTGTATGGTCAGGAGTAGGAGTAAAAAAAAAAAAAAAAAAATAAATAAATAAATATATATATATATATATATATATATATATATATATATATATAAACAAATCAGGACTTCCCATTTGAGAAAAGTATTATTGGAAAATTCGTGCCAATAAAAAGGAATAACTCCGAAATGGTTAACTCTACAAAAGATGTACTATGGTATAATATTTTAATGAGATCTACATATTTGTGTAGTATGAGTTTTTATCTATATCTTATGGTTTATGCTAAAATTCTCCAGAATGAAGAAGGCTTCAGAGGCTATTCCCACAAAACTCCATATATACATTTTATTTGCCTGTAGATTTGTTCAATATATGGCGCCATTTAATCCAAACTTTTAGAGCCATTTTTGAGAAAATAAGTTTCAAACTATTCCCTATAAACGGTAGATTGGGATGGATGGGGAATTTTCCTAAAAACTTTGGCGTCACATGTTTGAAAGATGCTAAACTCAAATACCAAGTTTGGTACTTAACCTACTTTTGTTTATAGTTATGCTGTTCACAGACGCACAAGCAGATCTTATTCTAAAAACACTTTTTTCTGGGATTCACGTGTCCTCAAAACATTTATTTCCGATAATATTTATTACCTTTAAATTTCTGGATGGAATGCAATACCTTCCCTACTTATTATGTGCATTATACGTGATATAGAAAATAAACATGCAAGCTAAACATAAAATATGGTTGGATAATTAATAACATGTAATCAAAAACATTAAGTGGTATAATACAGGAATATACTCGACTAGATCACAAATAAGTCTACCACTGAAACTCTTCACAATTTTTAATTTGTTCTTGGTAATCTGCAATATAGTCTAAAATTAAATACAAAGTCCAAAAAATAAAAATCTGATGTGTTCCATTCACATGACTTTCTCTACAACTCTGCAATAAATTATTGTTAAAAAGCTTATGCTTCTATTTACTTCCTGCTAATCGAGAAAAAAAAAGCAGAAATAGTCCTATTACTTGCTTCCTTGTAAATAGAAGCGAAATAAGGGAGTACCATAGATTCAAGTGATGGTCAAAAGCTGGTTGCTATGTGACTGAAGTTCCTTTATTTGTATGGACACGAGTTCACAAAGTCCTGTATGAGAAAAGTATGTTTTTTATAGCTGAAACCAAAAACAAGGAATATCTAAAAAACAATCAACTCCACGAAAAAATGTATATAACATAAATTGTGTGCTTTAAAGTGCTCTACAGTTGTTGTGTAGTAAGTTTTTGTCCATCTCTTACGGTTTAACAGTTATACAAAATTCCGTAAAATTGACCCCGATTAAAGCAGTCTTCAGAGGCTTCTCCCAGAAAATTAAAAATATGCATTTTATTTGTGAGGTAAATTAATCAAAATCGTTAGAGCCATTTTTGAGAAAATCAAAATTTTCGAAAAAAGTTCATTGTAAAGGGTAGTTTGGGGTGGGGGGATCTGTCTCAAAATCTTCGTGTCGCATCCCTGAAAGACGCTAAACTTAAATACCAAGTTTGGTATTTTACCGACTTTTCATTATTGAGTTATCGTGTTCACAGACACACGGACACACTGACACACGGACACGCGAACACATGGACACACATACACACACGGACCTTTTTCTGAATTTTTTTTTTTTGGATACTTACCTAGCATTCGCCTGGCGTCTAGGGGTAACTCCGGTAAAATCATATGGATTAGTTAATCCGGCTATGGGAAGCAAACCCACGACCTCCCGATTGAGGACCGAATGAAACCACCTGAACCATCCCGCTTGGTTGTGTATAACAGTTCGTATAAATTTCAATAAGTTATCACACATACTTCTAAATTTCGCAGATGCATCACATTCGTGGTGGGGTACAGGAAATAAACCTAGCCTTTAATGGAAGTGTTAAATTTATTCCAAAAAGAACAATACATACCGATCAGATGTAGTCTTTTTTTTTTTTAAGGAAAAATACACATATTTCTGCAGTAGCTAACTCAAGTTAGGATTAACATTTGGCAACATAGGAATTATTGAGGAGTCTATGACTCTAAGTCTATTAAAACTCTGCACTTTGCACTTATTGTCATAACTGCCATATTCCTTGTCTTTACACCTGGGATCTGGAATATTGTTAGCATACATGCCACTCTTCTTAAAAGTTTCAGAATTAGCCAATTTATGTCCACAGACACAACCTTGAGCCAGGGTAAGCATCTGATTTTTGTCGAATCCGAGCTCAATTTTGGGATTTATAAATGGATCCTTAGTTGTGCAGGATATAGTGCCCCGACCTGGGAAATATGAGGCCATGATTCCCAATGACAAGTTTTTATAATAGCATGCAAAGAAGGAATAAACTGGAAAGTCCTGACCTCTGTTGAACGACGCATATACCTAATCAAATCGGGATATTCTTTTGTTGAGTATGAGGAGTTGCAAATGAGATAACTCATGGAAGTACCGGAGCCTGCGAAAGGACCAGATCTGTTCGAGTCGTATTTGCGAATATCCTTACGAAGGACATCACAGTGTGGAGGTACAGTAGAAGTAGTCGTAAGATTTATTGTGGTACCACTGAACGCAGGGTGTTCTTGGAAGTTTCGGCCACCGGTAAATTCTTGACAATTTTTCATCTTCAGTTGCTTAAAAATCTTTTTTAGACCAGTTCCTGACATTTTTGGTAATTGTGGAGAGTTGATGGTGTTTATATTAATCTCAAAAACAATCTGAAGTAAAATCATATGCTTTTTTGAAATGAAGCTCCAATTTGCCGAAAAAGATTATTAAAAATTGAAAAACAAGAGTTTTGGAGAATACGAAAGATAATAATCTTTCCACAATAAGTAGGATAATATAAAAAGTTATTACAGATCTATTTGTAAGATAATGTGAACATTTTTATTCGAAGAATGAATTTAGAAATAAACATATTACTCAAGTAACAATGAAGGCTAGAATAATTAGCGAAAACATCACAATTATTGTCTAACAGACTAGGATAGGACACGGTGAAAGTTGACTCTCAACCAAACCTGAGTTTATTGCATCTAAGTCCAACGAGGGGGCGCCCCGTGAGGGAGGAATGCGGTGAGAGGATACATGGGCGACCCGAACCAAGAGCGACGGCAGTTTCCAGATTCAAGCACCCCGGACAGGCGGACGGAGCCCCACCCCCACATAGAGTCCAAACCCCGGCCTGGAGCGGTTATCATCCCAGCAAGCAGCTGAGGTTAGGGACAGAGATAATCACTTTGACTACCTTTTCACTACCACGCCACCCCAAGCACTATGGCAGACACTTCCAAACCGGAAAGAAACAAATGGGGTGAGGGAGGAATGAAATGTCAGTGAAAACGGCATGGAAGGTCAGGAAATTCGGAAGATGAATTAAACTTACCCATCGTTCACCTGGCGACTAGAAGGCATCCCCGGTAAAAAATATGGATCAGTTACGCTGGCCATGGGAAGCAACCCCAGGACCTCTCGAATGAGGGCCGCAGACAAAACCCCCTGAACCTTCCCGCTCTCTTGTGTATAATAATTCGTATAAATTTCAATAACATATCTTACATACTTCACAATTTCACAGATGCATTACTTTCATGGTGGGATATAAGAAGTAAACCTAGCCTTTAATGGAAGTGCTTTATTCCAAAAAGAAAAATACAATCCGATCAGACGTAATCTTTTTTAAGAAAATCTACACATCTTTCTGCCGTAGCTAAAACAAGTGCATTAGGATTAACATTTGGCGAAAAAGGAATTATTGAGGCGTCTATGACTCTCAGTCCACTAACACCGTGCACTTTGCATTTACTGTCTACAACTGCGTGTGGGTCACATTTTGGCCCCATGCTGCACGTTGACGTCCCATGAAACCAGAAATTCATGTTACCTTTCAGAGCACACATCCAGTAGTCATAACTGCCATATTCCTTGTCTTTACACCTGGGGTCCAGAATATTGTTAGCATGCATGCCATTCTTTTTAAAAGTTTCTGAATTTGCCAACCTATGTCCATAGACGCCAGCTTGAGCCAGTGTACGCATCTGAATTTTGTCGTATCCAAGTTCAATTTTGGGATGTATAAATGGGTCCTTAGATATGCAGGATATGGTGCCCCGACCTGGCACATTTGTGGTCATGATTTCTGTTGATAACATGTTATAATAGCACGTAAAGGAGGGACGTCCTTGAAGATCGTCACCTCTGATGAACGACGCAAAAGACATTATCAAATCGGGATATTCTTTTGTCGAATATGAGGAGTTCCAAATGAGATAACTTATGAAAGCACCGGAGCCAGCAAAAGGACCAGATCTGTTGGAGACGTAGTTGCGCATATCCTTACGAAGGACATCACAGTCTGGAGGTACAGTAGAACTAGTCGTAAGATTTATTGTGGTACCACTGAACGCAGGATGGTTTTGGAAGTTGCAGCCCACCGGCGAATTTTTAACCATTTTTATCTTTAGTGGTTTCAGAACCTTTTCTGGACCAATTCCTGATAGTTGTAGTACTTGAGGAGAGTTGATGACCCCACCACAAACTATGACTTCCTTTCGTGCTTTTACCAATACCTTCTCTTTCTTGCCACATTCCATCAAATACATTTCCACTCCAGTTGCAGTTTTTGTAATGCAATCTATAACCACCTTTTCAACCATAGTCGTCGTGCTCACCTGTAAATTCGCCCTCTTGAACCGATATTTACTTAGGTATAAACGGTTGGAACTCATACGTTCACCATTTTTGGAGGTCGTTTTGTAATCCTGGTTAAAATCGCCGTTATTAGACGGCTCTGAAAACCCCATCTCTCTATATGTCTGTTGCAAAATATGAAAATTTTTGTCTGTGTAAGGAAACTTTTCTATGGATATGTCTACTTCGCTACCATCTTCTCGTATTTCACATGCTTCAGACCGTCTCCGATAGTATGGCAACATTTCTTCATAAGACCAGCCTTCAATGCCCCGTTTTGTCATTTCCTCGTGAAACTTTCTGCTTGGCATCAGATACCACATTCCATTATGTGCATCGCAACCTCCCATCATTTTGGCTCTCGGTAGGTAACAGGGTTGTCCACCGCAGTACTCTGGATGTGGCTCGGTCCAGTAGTGCCAATCGTTGCTTGAGTTCATCAATGCTGCAAACGTAAATATCCCTGGTATTTGACTTGTTGTGGGCTCTTCGCCTCCAGCTTCCACCAAAAGAACTTCGAATTTGGGATCTTCACTTAGCCGCGAAGCTACAACGCATCCAGCTGATCCACCACCCACTACAATGAAGTCGTATTCCTTTTTAATTGGTTTCTTAAGAATGTTCGGATAGCTTTTTTGCAGTGAGAATCTTATCATGGCAAGCAACATGGCGAGTCCAGATGCAGACGTGCAATTATCATGTTTCTCCAACTGACTCAACATGGCGTCCATTTCTGTTATTCCTGATGTTCAACGTTTGTTTAAACCAAAACTGAAAGAGAATACATGTCATTAGTGCAGTGAGATATTTCAAATATATTCTCAAAATTGTATAAGATATTGCAGTAGTCCGCATATTATATACTCTGTTACAGATTAGAATAATCCTAACGTAAACAACAAGGAAGACAGGACTCAACTAGCCACGTGTTTGACGCTATAGTGTGCACAAAAATATTATAACACCAGTTGTAGCAGCGCTAATTTCTAGACAATTATTCTAATAAGAGATGATCAGCAAGTTATTAAATATATGGATTACAAATTAATAATTTCGTGCAGTAGAATAATGGTTACGCTTTTGTATTTCTTTCGTAAATATCGCGAAAGAATGTCTCGAAATTTCTGAAAATTTGCCTCGATAGCATCTAATTCACCTCGAGACCAATATTGTTCCTAAAATGGCCGTAAGGTTTTGGAATAAAACGTTTTCCAATTTTCACCATTTATATGGCTGCCTTTAACATCTAGGTGGTATCGGGGCTTTAACTTAATAAGCAATTCGTTGACTGTTGGTTCTTCAGCGTCGGATTTTTAAATATGTTCTTTTCTTCAAAAAAGTGCACATTCACTCTCACATACATACTTGCAGAATGTGGGGGATAGGGAATGATTCTGATTAAAGTAAACTTCCCCGCTACAGCCGGGAATGCAACCCTGGAAATCAGCTTGCTAAGCACTTGAGCACGGAGGCAATCAGGAATAAACCCTATTTAGGTCATTCCTAAGAAACACAATTAATAATGCACTAATATTGTAGGTATATCATTTTCCTGTGTATGTTTGTGAGTGGAGGATAAAGAGAAATGAATACCAATACTTGAATACATTTCTTCCCCATAACCATTTCGTGTGATGCGCCTATCTGTCCACAGAGGGTTAAACTGGGATTTAACAAGGGAAACAAACTTCCAAATCACTAACAAGGAGGTCCCTGAGAATCAAATGTATTATCAATGCGACAATGATTTTAATTGATTAACATGAATGTTCCGAGAAGGGTATTCTTTGCAAAATGAATTTAAGATAAGAATAAATAGATTTGATGAGAATAATGAACAACTTTCAAGTATCAAAACAAAAAAACAAATCAGCAGAAACAATAAACATATTTAAGGTGATGGTGAGGGTGGAACAAGGTGTACAATAATCTCAAAATCCACATTTTTTTTGTTATAATCGCCCCTCGTAATTCAAAGAAAAATATGGATCAGGCAACGGATACTCTTACACAAAAATCAATATGGTACCAAGAACTATTCTAAAATGTAGTTAAAAAAACAACAAAGGTTCCCCTGCCACAAATGTCAACGAATAGAAAGAAAGCAAACAAAAACAAAACAAAAAAAAACTTAGTTAATGGCACTAAAGAGATTTTAGAAACAGTACTAATCAGAGTGATGTGCCAGTTTAACGCACAGGAGTTAAAGTTGACTAAAATGCTAACATTCTAATTCATATTTCCCTGTAATTCCAACAAAAACTAAGGTGGTCATCTGAACGAATAGTAATCCCACAATTATTTGAATGAATGTTGGCAGAAGCAATATGTATCTAAATGTAACAGACCACGAGTCATCCAGCCTGCTAAAGAGGGCTTTAACCGAAATAGCCGACCAATTGAAATGGAGACAAATATGGCAGTTTTCCCAGTAACTCCAAAAGGTAGTGCTCCCACAACTATTTGAATGAATGATTGCCGCACTAATAAATCTCTCACAAAGGCACCCAACCTGCTAAAGAAACTTTACCTAAATGACCGACCATGATTGAAATGGAGACAAGTACGATAGTGTTCCCAGAATCTCTAAAAGTCTAAGTGAGTAATCTCAACGGGTAGTGCTCCCACAACTATTTGAATGAATGATTGTCACACTAACAAATCTCTGAATATAATAACGCACAAAGCTACCCAACTGCTAAGGAAGCTTCAACCAAAATGGCCGACCATAATTGAAATGGAGACAAATAAGATAGTGTTCCCAGTAACTGCAAACGTCTAAGTGAATAACCTCAAAGGGTAGTGCTCCCACAACTATTTGAATGCAAGTTGCCACTCTAATAAATCTATGAATATAATAACCCACAAAGGCACCAACCTGCTAAAGAAGCTTTATCCTAAATGGCGGACCACGATTGAAATACAGAATGGAGAGTATACAGAAAGGAAACTCGAGGGCGGCTCCTTTGATGTGCTTGAAGCCAAACTCTGCGTTAGACGCCATATTGGGATCTACTAAAGGCAAAGCGAGCGCTGTTTATTACATATCTACCATTTTAAGCAGATTAAAACGTGTAAAATAAAAAGCACGAACATATGTAATAGCAATCTCATGTGTGGCATACACATGACTTTCTCTGCTTTCTCTTCTGCAAACTATTTATACGGCTGCTTATTCTTCTGTTTCTTGTCAATAGAGATACAATTTAATGCGCATTTCGTTATAGGTATAAACAATAGTCAAATCTTTTCGATGCCAGCAGCTATGAGATGCTTTGAAATCCCATTCTATTTGCAAGAACTTGAAAAATGAAAAGAAAAACACCTGAGTGGTAATTTCCACGAAAGAAAATGTGTATGTATTTGAAACATCTGTTATCTTTCTCTTACGGTTTTGATTAAAATGTCGCAGGTTTAAGATATTTTTATGACAAACGAAATGTATACCTTGAATTTTCTGGAAAGAGCCTCTGAAGACCTCCTTATTCTAGATTACTTTTAAATAACTTTTGAATAACTGGTAAACCGTAAGAGATAGAAAAAAACGTAGTGCATACAAATCTGATGTGTGCTATTCACATAATGTTCTCTAACTGTTCCACAAACAATTTTTCTTATAAAAGATTATTCTTTTATCTACGCCATACGAATCAAGATACACATTAGCAGAAATGATCTATTACTTGCTTCCTTGTAAATAGAAGGGAAATAAGGGAATACATTAGGTCAAAGTGACGGTCAAATCTTTTAAAAGATGTCGTTATGTGGAACAATTGATGTTCGGTTGGCTTTTATGGTCCCGTTGGAGAAAAGTTAATTAGTTTAAAATTGAAACCAATAACAAGGAATATCTTAGAAACCGTCAGCTCTACATAAAAAAACGTATATGACATAAGTTCTGTGTTTTAACGAGGTCTACATTTTATGTAGTAAGTTTTTGTTTATATCGTACGGTTTAACCGTTATGTAAAATTCTGCAAACCCCAAACCAGAATAAAGAGCTCTTTAGAGGATATTGCCAGAGAATTCAAAATATACATTTTATTTGTACAAAATAACATATACGGTTTTTTAATCTAAATCATTAGAGCCATTTTTGAGAATATCAAAATTTTCGAAAAATGTTCTACGTAAAGGGTCGTTGGGTGTGTGGGATTTTCTTGAAAATGTTCGAGTCGTATCCTTGGAAGATACTAAGCTTAAATACCACAGTGACCGGCTTTTATAAGATTTGGCTAACGCTTTAGCCTGTACATTGTCTTGTTTCTCTTCTACTTACAAGGAAGGAAGTATTAAGACAAAGACTGGTAACTTTTATCTTGATTAGCATAATGTAGATAAAAGAATAATCTTTTGTAAGAAAAATTTGTTTGTGGAACAACTAAAAAAATCTTATGTGTTACACTCACATGACTTTCTCTAGTTGCTCTACAAACTCCTACTAAATATTCTTCTTCTTTATACACAATGCTAATTGAGATAAATATTAGCAGAATGTTCTTATTACTTAGTTTCTTATAAGTAGAAGGGAATAAGGGAATTCGCTATGCTAAAGTGATTGTCAAATGTTTTAAAAGCTATCGTTATGCGATTGTCATTGCAAATAACTTCTTTGCTTGGCCAGGAGTAGAACAAAAGAAAAAACGGACACTTCCTGTCTGAGAAAAGCTTAAGTACTTCACAATAGAAACCAATAACAAGGAATATCTCGGAAACGGTTACCTCTACAACAAAAACGTAAAGTACATAAATTGTGTGCTTTGTCGTGATGTACAGTTCTTGTGTAGTGAGTTTTTGCTATCTCCTACGGTTTAGCAGTTAAGCAAAATTCGGCAAAATTCATCCAGAATAAAGAGGTCTTCAGAGGCTATTCCCAAAAAATTCGAGATATACATTTTATTTTGGACATAAATAGATTTAATGTGCGGAATTTTAATCAAAATCGTTAGACAAATAATATGTATATCTTGACAAATAATATATATATATATCTTGAATTTTCTGGGAATAGCCTCTGAAGACTACTTTATTCTGGAGAAATTTTGCATAACTGCTAAACCGTAAGAAATGGACAAAAACTTACCACACAAAAAATATAGAGCACATTAAAATACACAATTTATGTTATATTACTTTTTTCGAGGAGTTGATCGTTTTTGAGATATTCCTTGTTTTTGGTTTCAGCTTTGAAAAACTATAACTTTTCTCATACAGGAATTTGTCAATTCGTGTCCATACAAACAAAGTAACTTCAGTCACTTAAAAACCAGCTTGACTTCACTTTAACCTATGATACTCCGATATTTCGCTTCTACTTACAAGGAAGCAAGTAATAAGACTATTTCTGCTAATTTGTTTTCTCGATTGGCTTGAATTAAATGTAAGAATAAGCTTACTAACAATAATTTGTTACACAGAAGTAGAGAAAGTCATGTGAATGGAACACAACAGATTTTTTAAAAATGCTTTTTTTCGGACTCAGGGGACCCCAAAACATATATTTCCTGTGAAATCTCGGTATCGAATTTTTAGGTGCATTACAATACCTTCTCTATCCCTATGTACATTGTACATATGGGGCTAGAGAAAGTAAAAATCATACGAATGGAATACATCAGATTTTTGAGACTGTTTTGTTTGCTGTGCATATCCACAAAACAAACCGTAGCAACATGAAACTGCGGTTAGGAAAATATATAGATAAGAGTAAATAACCAAGCGATTCAATGGGCTGCCAAGCTTTATTTGATAAAATAGTAAAAAAGCTTAATACGTTGAATCAGAATGAATTGGCAGAATGAATCAGTCCTGTCATAGAAAGAAAGAAACAACAAAAACAACAACAAAAAACCAAAACTGAAGCTTGATGTAAATACATGATAAACCACATTACTAACTTTACAGGAGATATTCCAAGTTTCTTTGCCATATTAATTATATTTTAATTATTTTTGCGTTAGAGTGTGAGCACCATTGGCCGCTTTTCTTTAACTACTGCTCATCATAAGAGCAGTAAAGCATTAAGAATCAACAAATATTCTAACTTTTACAGTGTATAATATATCCATAGAGTAGAGTTATCCCAGTAGCTAAAATACACAATTAATAACATTAATAACATGTATATTACGAAGTGCGTAACTTCAACAACATAGCTGTTTACTCAGTCCAAGTATGGCGGAATTTGCGCCTGCGCACTGAATTTTGGCGCACGGATAACAGCAGTTTCCTTTCTGTATACTCTTTTCTGTTGTTGAAATGAAGACATGTATGATTGTTTTCCCAGTAACTCTAAACGTCTAAGTGAATAATCTCAAGGGGCAGTACTCCCACAATTATTTGAATGGAGGTTTGCCAAACTATTAGAATATCTGTATGTAATAGCCCAGAAAGGCACGAAGTCTGCTAAAGAAACTTTAACCTAAAAGGCCGACCATGATTGATGAGAGACTACGTTACTCGAATATGTTGCCCCCTATGACACATTACCTTAAACGCGTGCCCACCACCATCATCCACCTTGGAGACATATTACAAAATAATAACAGCTGGCGGATCTGGATACATTTAACTTCTCCTACTTAACTGCTCTTAGCATTACCCAATATAAATAAAACAAGGAACCCAAACACAATGTTACATAACCCCACCCCAATCTATACGCCTTTTGAACATGTGTAACGAAATAACACCAAAAGGGGAATATATATATATATATATATATATATATATATATATATATATATATATATATAAGAAAATAACACGCAAGCTTTACAATTGGGAAAACCTGAAACAGCCTTCGAATTGTATAATAATGCGATACATCCATCAAGTAGGCGTAGAGGCACTAAATAATTTTGAAGTCGTTAACAACACCCCCTTTGAATAGAAGCGGCAACAACAGCGAGTTCATAAAGCCCCGTAAGAGAATAAGCTAATCGCAAATTGATAAAAATCATATATCAAACATACAAAGTACGGTATGCAGGAACTTCCCAAACTCCAACAAGTCACAGGGACAACGGCGCTCACATGTCAAACAAAACCTTTTGTGCTTTCATATCATGCCACTGGGACAACACAGACCAAGCTCGCTCACTCTCTTGCTCTCGACTGACCATCCCCAAATAACCGCACGTTTGCACCTCTACTCCGCATAACCGGAAGACCACTAAAGTCAAAAAGACAAAACAGGTACACCAAGCCAACCCAACCCAACAAAACACTGTTTCAGGCAATCCCTAGAGAACACCACTGTCAATCGGCACAAAAGATTACAAAAGACGCTATTATGTAGTCACGTCTCCGAAAGAGAAAGTGGAGGTGACGTATAAGCAGGGGAACCATGAGGAAATTTAGGTCAAGAATCGCGTGAAAGACGCATTGACCAATTAGAATTTATCACGTCACGGCGGAAGCGCAACCCAACCTACTTTTGGCGCCAAAATGGGCCAATGAGGTTACAATTTGAGAGCTTTGCGCCTGGGTAGAATTTCTATAAATGTAGAGTATTCGCCCTAAATTTGAGGCAGCTGAAATGTAACTACACGCGGAACCTGTGACTCCTAAAACAAGAATCCGCGCAAAATAGCAAAGTTATTACTGTGATTCACGCAGTTGCAATGAAATGTCACGCGGAACCTGCGACATTTGTGATAATATATCCACGCTAGAAAATTAAAGTGTCTACAATTATTCTGCACGTAACAGGTGCACTTATCGCCGCGTAAATTCTAGTTAACTTTGTGCCCATTACGCCATTGTTCGAGGAAAATTACCGGAACACAATCGCGCCAGGAACTTTCTCGGGAACGCTTGTGAAGGGAAATAAACCTTTGACTGAACGCTTATTTTGAGTTAATTTCCTGTACCATTCCTCCAGATCACCACCGCTCAATACCTGAGCTAGATATAAATAGGTCTCTATTACTCGTCGCCGAGTCCACAAATAGCCGAGGAGCGTCGAGAATCGACTTCAGCAGCTGCAACGCCGGAGAGAGGACCAGTCGTCGCTGCGCAGCCGAGCACCAAAAGGTACGTCACCAGTTCTCGCCTAAGAAAACACAAATAAACGGGAAGGAAAAAAAATGAACATTAAAAAAGGAAAATAGAAAGAAGGTGTGGTACTTCGTCTGGTTTGATGTTGTTGCTGATATTCATTCCCAGTTATCACTTTTATATGGCATCAGTTTTGTTTTTATGAAACAACACAGGTTTCCCATATATACACACACAGACACACGCACAAACAGGGAGAGTGAAAGAGAGAGAGAGAGAGAGAGAGAGACAGAGAGAGAGAGAGAGAGAGAGATAGAGAGGGGAGAGAGCGAGGGAAACCCCTGGTTAATAAAATTGAGTAACTATTTATTTTAATACAAGTATTTCCGAATATCAGAATATGCTCACGGAGAATGCTGGTGTTAATATCTACTTATCTATTTTAACATATGCTCACGTGATCACGTCGTAGTATTGTATAGGAGCTACTTGTGTGCAGTGCTACGTCACGTGGCCCCGTGATCACGTCATAGTATTGTATAGTAACTACTTGTGTGCATTGCTACGTCACATGGTCAGGTGATCATGTAGTATTGTATATGTATAGTAGCTGCTTGTGTGCATTGCTACGTCTCAGGGTCACGTGATCATGTCGTTATGCTCTATAGTAGGTGCTTGTGTGACTTCAACCATACGCTTTCTCTTCTTCTGTCAAGCAATCGAAAAATGGTTAGAGTATAATTAGCTTCTGATATCGCTCTTCATTTATTGTATCATAAAAGAAAAAGGGGCCTATCTAGTATTAATCCACACTCAAATTTTCAGATCATAGTGAAGCGTTTCATACAATAGCACAGGTTTTTCTGAAACCTTGTATCGACTGTTGTGAGTATTTACACGTCCATTAAAGTGAAACCAAGATTCGTCATAGAAAAACAAAACCTGTCGGTCAATGAAACATCTTTCTACAGATTGGAAAAACCAATGTCAATAACCCTCATATGTACCGGGGTCATTTGCTCTAAATGACCGCAGTCGTGTGTAGCGATAAGTTTTTTTTTTTCTTCTACAGAGGCGTAGTATTTCTAGCAGAAAATGGAGATACACACACCTGTTTTCTGAGCTAATTTGTGCAGCGATTTTCGAGGCAAACGCTCCGAAGTGGAACCGATTTCATCCAGTTTATTTTCTGACCTTTGCCTAGAATGTTTCTTGTACAACTCTGAACCCGAAGCTTCAAATTTATTGACGACGGCATGTATAGTTTTTCTTGCAGATGGTAAAGAGTTTTTTTTTTTCCTGTAAACTCCCTGAGCACACGGCGAGCAGATTAATGTTTAAAGTAAACTTTTCAAAGAAACAAGCGTTTTTCCACAGTTAAGCGACGCACCATGTTTACTGCAGCGTCAGAAGCACCCAACTGACTATAATAGACTGCGCGCGCACCTAACTCAGCAACATAGAAATAGCAAAAAATGTATTTTCGAGCGGGATTTGGCAGTTAAAAGTCCTTACAAACGTTGCGGGAGTAACGAAGGAGAGGATGGCCGCGAATGGGTTAGCATAAAATATAATGCATATTGTACAGAATAAACATAGACGATTAATAGATATAAATATACATACATTTTCCAAGTCAATATTTACAATATTGCAATGGCATTTAAAATTAGCGGGGTAGAGTATCTCTTATTGTCATTTTAATAATCAGGCAAGTTCACTTGCAGCAAAGAGGCGAAGTTCGACTTTCGAAGTTATTATTAGCGACTCACTTTTCTTCGGAACTTCTTCCATGTTGGGTATACGCCCCACTCTTTCAAGATATCACTTGAAACAGACGTTTTAAGGTCCCCTGAATCCAAACAAAGCATTATTAGAAGAAGGCCCGCGTATGCGTGTGTCCGTGTGTCTGTGATAACGGTGAACTACCAAACTTGGTATTTATTATCTTCTAAGCATGCGACAAGAAGATTTTGAGGAGAATCCCTCCACCCCAAACTACCCTTTACATGGATAAAAGTAGGAGATTTTGATTTTCTCGTTTTATTAAAGTATCGTGTATTGAATATATTTTTCATGACAAATTGTGTATCTTGAACTTTCTGGGAATAAGTTATAAAGACCTCTTCATTCCTGATAAATTTTCATAACTGGTAAACCGTAAGAGATAGACAAAAGCTTACCACACAAAAATTCAAATCACGTTTAAACACACAATTTACTCGTGTGTCACGGCTATTTTTGTTTTAGAGCTATCTATTTCCGTGTAAGTTTAAAGATATTTAAACTTTTCTCCTTATAGGATTTTTTTTTACTCCTGAGCATGCAAAGAAACGACTTTCAATCACATATCAACGTGCTTTCAAAATATTTGTCTATTGCTTTAGGCTAGTGTATTCCATCATTTCTCTTCTACTTACAGGAAGTAATAAGAAAATGTGTGCTAATATTTATCTCGATTAGTATAAATTAGATTGAAGAATAAGCTGTTTAACAATTATTTGTTACGCGATGTAGAGAAAGTCTTCTAAATGGAACTACGTACAAGTTCTTCCGTTTGTTTAACTTAAAAGTGACACATGCATTGAAATTCTCCGTCATAAACAGCTTTCTGCTATACCACAGAAATAAAGGAATATATTTAACTTTAGTATATAAACAATATTATAAAATAAGATTATTTGTGGCTTTTGTGCGGGTTAGTCGCTTTCCAACCAGCAAGACTCTGCAACTAGGAACTGCCGGCACCCCGTGCATTCCTACTACTACCACCTACAACCTCTCATTCTGTTTGTTCAGCGTCTCTTAGCATTAGTGTAATGTGTATCATTGGATACGATAGCAAATGGCTACTTGTGCTCTTTTCCTCTGGTTCGTTGATCTGTTAAGGCTAGTTAATTTACCTTTTGTTTGTTCATTATTCAATTTAATTGACATGGTAAAAAGCGTAAAGCTGACGAAATCGGTATAAGCCTGCCATTTGCTCCGTAAAAATAGTACAGTCCACATTTTTACTTCTCGCGACCCGAGAATTTTTATTGGAACGCGATAAGATCCCGTATTTTCTCTACACTGCCTTCCTAAATTAAAAACCTAATTAAAAGTGTTGCCATTTCTTGTTGTGAGAAATGCTGAGTCGGCGCCTATCTCGCTTATTACTTTCTCTACACGTACTATATACATAGTGTATAGAGAAGGTATTGCACTCCACCCAAAAATTCGATACCGAGATTTCACCAGAAATATATGTTTTAGGGTCCCCTGTATCAAAAAAAAAAAAAAAGCATTTTCAGAAAAAGATCCGTGTGTCTGCGAACAGGATAACTTAAAAACGAAAAGTCGGTAAAATACCAAACTTAGTATTTAAGTTTAGTATGTTCCAGTGATGTGACACGAAGATTTTGAGAAAAATTACCCTCACCCCAAACTACCCTTCACATGGAACTTTTTTCGAAAATTTTGATTTTATCAAAAATGACTCAAACGATTTTGATTAAAATATCGTATATTAAAGATAATTACCTTACAAATAAAATGTATATCTTCAATTATCTGGGAATAGCCTCTGAAGCTTGCTTTATTCTGAATGAAATTTACGGAATTTTGCATAACTGTTAAACCGTAAGAGATAGATAAAATCTCCTCACTACATAAAAAATGTAGAGCACATTAAAATGCGCAATTTATGTTAAATATATTTTCTTTCGTCGTGTTGATCATTTTTTAGATATTCCCCATTTTTTAGTTTCAGCTTTAAGAAGCATACTTTTCTCATACAGGAATTTGTCAACTCCTGTCCACACAAACAAAGGAACTTCAACCCGCTTTTGACTATCACTTTAATCTACGGTACTCCCTTATGTCGCTTCTACCTTCAAGGAAGCAAGTAATAAGACTATTTCTGTTAATTTGTTCTTGATTAACATGAAGTTTTCCAACAATAATTTGTTGCAGAGATGTAGAGAAAGTCATGTGTATGGAACACATCAGATTTTGTTATTGTTTAGTGCATTCTGTGAGCAGTAGTCTTGCCCAGTATGCTGTCGGCTGTTGATGTGCTGAGATATTTGCTAAAACTTAAGCTATTGCCTATGCCTACACGGAAATGCACCTTTTTATCCAATTTACAGGATAGATATCCTTTCTTCGAAGAGACAAAGCTTAATTATAGAATTCACTGTAAAATTTGTAATCGACATTTTCGATTGCACTTGGTGGGAACTCTGATATTGTAAAGTGTATTTATTCAATATCATATTTCCTTCATTCTAATGTTATGTTAATACCATATTCATAAAGTATTGATCAGTGAATCCAACTTTTTCAGGCGTCCCGTATTTTAATGGGAAAAATGGTAGGCTTACACCAGTATCAGCACTATTTATTCCCTTTTTAAAAGGTAAACAAATGGATCAGCTTCAGAAAGTGACAAAGGACGTTAAAACTGACTAATGCAGTGCTGAGTTTTCAAGTAATAAAGTTTCGACGTCTTAAGTTCATTCCCAGCCAAAACACACATCTCATTTCATCAATCCAAACGACATTGGGCACTTCATTAGTAACTTTAAGATTTGCATAGCTGCTTCTTATTCTTAAATTATTTTATTAAAAAGGAATTTGATTGTTTTTCCGCATGGGTAGCGCATGAAAACCGGCCCCGTGTACAAACTGCTCTCCAGCCAACTACGCGCGAATTGTTGCCCGCCTCGAGCAGATACAACAACAAATAGGTAATATGTAATAATTATATAATAAAGAAATAACAAATAATTAACTGTAAAAGTCTATATGTATAACACTAGACGAAACAGCTTCACAACAATAGATAACAATTGACGGGTGAACGATGTGCAATCTGGTACTTGCGGCCCGTTTTTTGTACGCTATTCTTTAGAACCTTATTTACTGTGTTCATTCGATTTTTACTTTCACTATACGTACTATGTAAATAGTATTATGGATAGAAAAAGTATTGCAACCCACCCAAAAATTCGATACCGAAATTTCACCGAAAATATATGTTTTAGGGTCCCCTGTATCCAAAAAAAAACATTTTCAGAAAAAGGTCCGTGTGTGTCCGTGAACACGATAACTCAAAATCGAAAAGTCGGTAAAATACCAAACTTGGTATTTAAGTTTAGCATCTTCCAGGGATGCACCAAGAAGATTTTGATAAAATCCCCACCCCTAACTACCCTTTACATGGAACTTTTTTCGAAAATTTTTATTTTCTCAAAAATGGCTCTAATGATTTTGATTAAAATATCGTATATTAAAGATATTTACCTAACAAATAAAATGTATGTTTTGAATTTTCTGGGAATAGCCTCTGAAGAGTACTTTATCCTGGATGAATTTTACATAACTGCCAAACCGTAAGAGATGGACAAAAAACCACATAAAAATATAGAGCACGCTAAAACACACCATTTATGCTCTATACATTTTCCTGTATGAGAAAAGTATGTTTTTCATAGCAGAAACCAAAAATAAGGAATGTCTCAAAAACGATGAACTCCACGAAAAAAATGTATATAACATAAATTATGTGTTTTATTGTGCTCTACATTTTTTGTGTAGTAAGTTTTTGTCAATCTCTTACGGTTTAGTAGTTATTCAAAATTCAGTAAAATTCATCCAGAATAAACTACTCTTCAGAGGCTATTCCCAGAAAATTCAAGATATACATTTTATTTGTCAGATAAATATGTTTAATATACAACATTTTAATCAAAATCGTTAGAGCCATTTTAGAGAAAATCAAAATTTTCGAAAAAAAGTTCTATGTAAAGGGTAGTTGGGGGTGGGGAGATTTTTCTCAAAATCTTCGTGTCGGATCCCTGGGAGATACTAAACTTAAATACCAAGTTTGGTATTTTACCTACTTTTCGTTTTTGAGTTATCGTGTTCACAGGCACACGGACACGTGGACACACACACACATACACACAAACACGGACCTTTTTTCGAAAATGCTTTTTTTAGATAAAGAGGACCCTAAAACATATTTCCGGTGAAATCTCAGTATCGAATTTTTGGGTGGAGTGCAATACATTCTCTATACACTATGTACATAATGCGTATAGAGAAAGTAAAAATGGAGCATTATTGTAACAAATATTAATAAAACCATTAAGATAAACCATGTTATAAGTTAAAAAACATGCTGAACAACTAACTGCATTTAAACTGATTAAGAAACCTTTAGTCTTTGCGGTATATCTGAAATAGTTGGTACATGTCCAGTTTCACAAAACAATTTTTAGAATTGCCCTAAATATGTTTTTTTTTCATTTTTTTTAAGTGATAGTCATTCCATAATTGACACTATATCCGCCGAGGAACTAGGAAAGCCGATTCACAAGTGCATTAAAATCACAAATTTTCGACCGATTATTTTTCGAATAATAATAATAAAATTAATTATTATAATAATCATTAATTATTTCCCTACATTATTATTATTATTATTATTATTATTATTATTATTATAGGTAGAAGAGAAATAAGGGAAGGGAATATATTAGGTTAATGCAATAGTCAACTTTATTAAAAGCTGGTCGTCCAGTAATGACTTTGACATTCCGTTCGTTCTCTTTGTATGGTCAGGAGTAGGAGTAAAAAAAAATAAATAAATAAAAAAAAAATAAATATATATATATATAAACAAATCAGGACTTCCCATTTGAGAAAAGTATTATTGGAAAATTCGTGCCAATAAAAAGGAATAACTCCGAAATGGTTAACTCTACAAAAGATGTACTATGGTATAATATTTTAATGAGATCTACATATTTGTGTAGTATGAGTTTTTATCTATATCTTATGGTTTATGCTAAAATTCTCCAGAATGAAGAAGGCTTCAGAGGCTATTCCCACAAAACTCCATATATACATTTTATTTGCCTGTAGATTTGTTCAATATATGGCGCCATTTAATCCAAACTTTTAGAGCCATTTTTGAGAAAATAAGTTTCAAACTATTCCCTATAAACGGTAGATTGGGATGGATGGGGAATTTTCCTAAAAACTTTGGCGTCACATGTTTGAAAGATGCTAAACTCAAATACCAAGTTTGGTACTTAACCTACTTTTGTTTATAGTTATGCTGTTCACAGACGCACAAGCAGATCTTATTCTAAAAACACTTTTTTCTGGGATTCACGTGTCCTCAAAACATTTATTTCCGATAATATTTATTACCTTTAAATTTCTGGATGGAATGCAATACCTTCCCTACTTATTATGTGCATTATACGTGATATAGAAAATAAACATGCAAGCTAAACATAAAATATGGTTGGATAATTAATAACATGTAATCAAAAACATTAAGTGGTATAATACAGGAATATACTCGACTAGATCACAAATAAGTCTACCACTGAAACTCTTCACAATTTTTAATTTGTTCTTGGTAATCTGCAATATAGTCTAAAATTAAATACAAAGTCCAAAAAATAAAAATCTGATGTGTTCCATTCACATGACTTTCTCTACAACTCTGCAATAAATTATTGTTAAAAAGCTTATGCTTCTATTTACTTCCTGCTAATCGAGAAAAAAAAAGCAGAAATAGTCCTATTACTTGCTTCCTTGTAAATAGAAGCGAAATAAGGGAGTACCATAGATTCAAGTGATGGTCAAAAGCTGGTTGCTATGTGACTGAAGTTCCTTTATTTGTATGGACACGAGTTCACAAAGTCCTGTATGAGAAAAGTATGTTTTTTATAGCTGAAACCAAAAACAAGGAATATCTAAAAAACAATCAACTCCACGAAAAAATGTATATAACATAAATTGTGTGCTTTAAAGTGCTCTACAGTTGTTGTGTAGTAAGTTTTTGTCCATCTCTTACGGTTTAACAGTTATACAAAATTCCGTAAAATTGACCCCGATTAAAGCAGTCTTCAGAGGCTTCTCCCAGAAAATTAAAAATATGCATTTTATTTGTGAGGTAAATTAATCAAAATCGTTAGAGCCATTTTTGAGAAAATCAAAATTTTCGAAAAAAGTTCATTGTAAAGGGTAGTTTGGGGTGGGGGGATCTGTCTCAAAATCTTCGTGTCGCATCCCTGAAAGACGCTAAACTTAAATACCAAGTTTGGTATTTTACCGACTTTTCATTATTGAGTTATCGTGTTCACAGACACACGGACACACTGACACACGGACACGCGAACACATGGACACACATACACACACGGACCTTTTTCTGAATTTTTTTTTTTTGGATACTTACCTAGCATTCGCCTGGCGTCTAGGGGTAACTCCGGTAAAATCATATGGATTAGTTAATCCGGCTATGGGAAGCAAACCCACGACCTCCCGATTGAGGACCGAATGAAACCACCTGAACCATCCCGCTTGGTTGTGTATAACAGTTCGTATAAATTTCAATAAGTTATCACACATACTTCTAAATTTCGCAGATGCATCACATTCGTGGTGGGGTACAGGAAATAAACCTAGCCTTTAATGGAAGTGTTAAATTTATTCCAAAAAGAACAATACATACCGATCAGATGTAGTCTTTTTTTTTTTTAAGGAAAAATACACATATTTCTGCAGTAGCTAACTCAAGTTAGGATTAACATTTGGCAACATAGGAATTATTGAGGAGTCTATGACTCTAAGTCTATTAAAACTCTGCACTTTGCACTTATTGTCATAACTGCCATATTCCTTGTCTTTACACCTGGGATCTGGAATATTGTTAGCATACATGCCACTCTTCTTAAAAGTTTCAGAATTAGCCAATTTATGTCCACAGACACAACCTTGAGCCAGGGTAAGCATCTGATTTTTGTCGAATCCGAGCTCAATTTTGGGATTTATAAATGGATCCTTAGTTGTGCAGGATATAGTGCCCCGACCTGGGAAATATGAGGCCATGATTCCCAATGACAAGTTTTTATAATAGCATGCAAAGAAGGAATAAACTGGAAAGTCCTGACCTCTGTTGAACGACGCATATACCTAATCAAATCGGGATATTCTTTTGTTGAGTATGAGGAGTTGCAAATGAGATAACTCATGGAAGTACCGGAGCCTGCGAAAGGACCAGATCTGTTCGAGTCGTATTTGCGAATATCCTTACGAAGGACATCACAGTGTGGAGGTACAGTAGAAGTAGTCGTAAGATTTATTGTGGTACCACTGAACGCAGGGTGTTCTTGGAAGTTTCGGCCACCGGTAAATTCTTGACAATTTTTCATCTTTAGTTGCTTAAAAATCTTTTTTAGACCAATTCCTGACATTTTTGGTAATTGTGGAGAGTTGATGCTGTTTATATTAATCTCAAAAACAATCTGAAGTAAAATCATATGCTTTTTTGAAATGAAGCTCCAATTTACCGAAAAAGATTATTAAAAATTTAAAAACCAAGAGTTTTGGAGAGTACGAAAGATAATAATCTTTCCACAATAAGTAGGATAATATAAAAAGTTATTACAGATCTATTTGTAAGATAATGTGAACATTTTTGTTCGAAGAATGAATTTAGAAATAAACATATTACTTAAGTAACAATGAAGGCTAGAATAATTAGCGAAAACATCACAATTATTGTCTAACAGACTAGGATAGGACACGGTGAAAGTTGACTCTCAACCAAACCTGAGTTTATTGCACCTAAGTCCAACGAGGGGGCGCCCCGTGAGGGAGGAATGCGGTGAGAGGATACATGAGCGACGCGAACCAAGAGTGACAGCAGTTTCCAGATTCAAGCACCCCGGACAGGCGGACGGAGCCCCACCCCCACATAGAGTCCAAACCCCGGCCTGGAGCGGTTATCATCCCAGCAAGCAGCCGAAATTAGGGACAGAGATAATCACTTTGACCACCTTTTCGTTGCTACGCCACCCCAGGCACTATGGCAGACACTTCCAAACATGAAAGAAACAAACGGGATGAAGGAGGCATGAAATGTCAGTGAAAACGACATGGACGGACAGGAAATTGGGAGCATGAAACAAACTTACCCAGCGTACGCCTGGCGACCAGAGGGCATTCCTGGTAAAACATAGGGATCAGTTAAGCTGGCCCTGAGAAGCAACCCCACGACATCTCGAATGAGGGCCGCAGACGAAACCGCCTGAACCATACAGCTCGCTTGTGTATAATAACTCGTATAAATTTCAATAACATATCTTACATACTTCACAATTACATAGATACATTACTTTCATGGTGGGATACAGGAAATAAACCTAGCCTTTAGTGGAAGTGCTTTATTCCAAAAATCCGATCAGACGTAATCTTTTTTAAGAAAATCTACACATCTTTCTGCCGTAGCTAAAACAAGTGCATTAGGATTAACATTTGGCGAAATAGGAATTATTGAGGCGTCTATGACTCTTAGTCTATTAATACCATGCACTTTGCATTTACGGTCTACAACAGCGAGTGGGTCACATTTTGGCCCCATGCTGCACGATGACGTCCCATGAAACCAGAAATTCATGTTACCTTTCAGAGCACACATCCAGTAGTCATAACTGCCATATTCCTTGTCTTTACACCTGGGGTCCGGAATATTGTGCGCATACATGCCATTCTTTTTAAAAGTTTCTGAATTTGCCAACTTATGTCCAATGACGCCAGCATGAGCCAGGCTACGCATCTGCATTTTGTCGAATTCGAGTTCAATTTTGGGATGTATAAATGGGTCCTTAGATACGCAGGCTATGGTGCCCCGAATTGGCACAGTTGAGGTCATAATTTCCGTTGACAACATGTTATAATAGCACGTAAAGGAGGGATATCCTTGAAGTTCCAGACCTCTGATGAACGACGCATAAGTTATTATCAAATCGGGATATTCTTTTGTTGAGTATGAGGAGTTGCAAATGAGATAACTCATGGAAGTACCGGAGCCAGCGAAAGGACCAGATCTGTTCGAGTCGTATTTGCGAATATCCCTACGAAGGACATCATAGTTTGGAGGTAAAGTAGAAGTAGTCGTAAGATTTATTTTGGTACCACTGAACGTAGGATGTTCTTGGAAGTTGCGGCCCACCGACAAATCCTTGACAATTTTTATCTTTAGTTGTTTAAGAACCTTTTCTGGACCAATTCCTGACAGTTGTAGCACTTGTGGAGAGTTGATGACCCCACCACAAACTATGACTTCCTTTCGTGCTTTTACGAATACCTTCTCTTTCTTGCCACATTCCATCAAATACATCTCCACTCCAGTCGCAGTTTTTGTTATGTAATCTATTACCACCTTTTCAACCATAGTCGTCGTGCTCACCTGTAAATTCGCCCTCTTGAACCGATATTTACTTAGGTATAAACGGTTGGAACTCATACGTTCACCATTTTTGGAGGTCGTTTTGTAATCCTGGTTAAAATCGCCATTATTAGACGGCTCTGAAAACCCCATCTCTCTATATGCCTGCTGCAAAATATGAAAATTTTTGTCTATGTAGGGAAGCTTTTCTATGGAAAAGTCTGCTTCGCTACCATCTTCTCGTATTCCACGTGCTGCAGACCGCCTCCGATAGTATGGCAACATTTCTTCGTAAGACCAGCCTGCGATGCCTCGTTTTGTCATCTCATCGTGAAACTTTCTGCTGGGCATCACATACCACATACTATTATGTGCATCGCAACCTCCCATCATTTTGGCTCTCGGTAGGTAACAGGGTTGTCCACCGCAGTACTCTGGATGTGGCTCGGTCCGGTAACGCCAATCGTTGCTTGAGTCCATCAATGCTGCTAACGTAAATATCCCTGGTATTTGACTTATTGTGGGCTCTTCGCCTCCAGCTTCCACCAAAAGAACTTCGAATTTGGGATCTTCACTTAGCCGCGAAGCTACAACGCATCCAGCTGATCCACCACCCACTACAATGAAGTCGTATTCCTTTTTAATTGGTTTCTTAAGAATGTTCGGATAGCTTTTTTGCAGTGAGAATCTTATCATTGCAAGGAAAATGGCGAGTCCAGAAGCAGACGTGCAATTATCATGTTTTTCCAACTGACTCATCATGGCGTCCATTTCTGTTGTTCCTGATGTACAACGTTTCTCTAAAACAAAACTGAAAGAGAATACATGTCATTAGTGCAATGTGGTATTCTCGAACCTATTCTATCAATAGTATATAAGTTAGTGCGATAGTCCGCATATTATACTCTGTTTCTGACTAAAATAACCCTAAATAAATATTGTGCCACTAGCTATAGGAGCGCTAATTTCTTGGTATTAATTCTAGTAAGAGATTACAGCAGGTTGTTAAATATATGGATTCTAAATTAATATTATCGGGCAGTAGCATAATGGTTAAGCTCTGGTATTACTTTCGTAAGTATCGCGAAAGAATGCACCACCATTTATCTCTCGAAATTTCTGATATTTTGCATCGGTAGCATCCAACTCACCTCCAGACCAATTTTGTTCCTAAAATGGCCGTAAGGTTTTGGAATAAAACTTTTTCCAATTTTCAGCATTTATATGACTGCCTTTAACATCTAGGTAGTATCGGGGCTTTAACTTAATAAATTATTCGTTGACTGTCGGCTCCTCAACGTTGGATTTTTAAACATTTTATTTTTTTCAAAAAAGTGCACATTCATTCTCACATGCATAGCTCCAAAATGTGGGAGATAGGGAATGATTCTGATTAAAGTAAACTTCCCCGCTCCAGCCGGGAATGCAAATCGGGAAGTACGCTCGCTAAGCACTTGAGCACGGAGGCAGTCAGGAATAATCTCTGAACATAATTAATAATGCTCTAATAATGTAGGTATATCATTATTCCTGTAAACATTCCATACAGAATTTATGAACATAGAACACATCGATGATATGTGTGCTGGATAAAGAGAAATTCATACCCATACCTGAATACATTTCTTCCCCAAAACCATTTTGTGCACAACAGTGTGAAGCGCCTATCTGTCCACAGAGGGTTAAACTGGGATTTAACAAGGTAAACAAATTTGCAAATCACTAAGAAGGAGGTGCCTGAGAATCAAATGTATTATCAATGCGCCAATGATTACAATTGATTAACATGAATGTTCCGAGAAGGGCATTCTTTCCAAATTAAGATAACAATAAATAGATTTGATGAGAATGATGAACAACTTTCAGATATCAAAACACAAACAATTCAGCACAAACAATAAACAGATTCAAGGTGATGGTGAAGGTGGAACAAGGTACAATCATTTCAAAATCCACAATTTTTTTTTATAATCGTCCCTCGTAATTCAAATAAAAATGTGAACCAGGCAACGGGCACTATTACACAAAAATCAATCTCGTACAAAGAACTATTCTAAAAAGAAGTTAAAAGAAAACAACAAAGTTTCCTCAGTCAAAACCCCCCAAATGGCAACGAATAGAAGGAAAGGGGGGGGGACTTAGTTAATGGCACTAAAGATATTTTAGAAGTAGTACTAATCAGAGTGATGTGCCAATTTAACACACAGGAGTTAAAGTTGACTAAAATGCTAACATTCTACCTTATATTTCCCAGTAGTTCTAACAAAAACTAATTCGACATCAGAATGAATAGTAATCCCACCATTATTTGAATGAATGTTGGCTGAAGCAATATGTATGTAAATGTGACAGACCACAAGGCACCCAGCCTGCTAAATAGGGTTTTAACCGAAATGGCCGACCAATTGAAATGGAGACAAATATGACAATTTTCCCAGTAACTTCAAAAGTGTAGGTGAATAATCCCAACAGGTAGTGCTCCTACAACTATTTGAATGAATGGTTGCCACACTAATAAATCTCTCAATTTTATAACTCACAAAGGCACCCAACCTGCTAAAGAAAATGTATCTAACTGACCGAGCATGTTTGAAATGGAGACAAGTATGATAGTGTTCCCAGTATCTCTAAAAGTCTAAGTGAATAATCTCAACGGGTAGTGCTCCCACAATTATTTGAATCGATGGTTGCAGCTCTAATAAATCTATGAATATAATAACCACAAAGGCACGCAACCTGCTAATGGAGCTTTAACCTAAATGGCGGACCATGATTGAAATGTAGACATACGTGATTGTTTTCCCAATAACTCTAAACGTCTAAGTGAATAATCTCAAGGGGCAGTACTCCCACAATTATTTGAATGGAGGTTTGCCAAACTATTAGAATTTCTGAATGTAATAGCCCAGAAAGGCACGAAGTCTGCTAAAGAAACTTTAACCTAAAAGGCCGACCATGATTGATGAGAGACTACGTTACTCAAATATGTTGCCTCCTATGACACATTACCTTAAACGCGTGCCCACCACCTTCATCCACCTTGGAGACATATTACAAAATAATAACAGCTTGCGGATCTGGATACATTTAACTTCTACTTAACTGCTCTTAGCATTACACAATATAAATAAAACAAGGAACCCAAACACAATGTTACATAACCCCACCCCAATCTATACGCCTTTTGAATATGTGTAACAAAATAAGACCAAAAGGGGAATATATATATTTACAAAATAACACGCAAGCTCTACAATTGGGAAAACCTGAAACAGCCTTCGAATTGTGTAATAATGCGATACATCCATCCAGTAGGCGTAGAGGCTTTAACTAATTTTGAAGTCGTTAACAACACCCCCTTTGAATAGAAGCGGCAACAACAGCGAGTTCATAAAGCCCCGAAAGAGAATAAGCTAATCGCAAATTGATAAAAATCACATATCAAACTTAGCAAGTGCGATATGCAGGAACTTCCCAAACTCCAAGTCACAGGGACAACGGCGCTCACATGTCAAACAAAACCTTTTGTGCTTTCATATCAAGCCACTGGGACAACCCTGACCAAGCAAAACGTTTCGTTCGCTCACTCTCTCGCTTTCGACTGACCATCCCCAAACAACCGCACGTTTGAACCTCTACTCCGCATAACCGAAAGACCACTAAGCTCAAAAAGACAAAACAGGTACACCAAGCCAAGCCAACCCAACAAAACACTGTTTCAGGCAATCCCGAGAGAACACCACTGTCAATCGGCACAGGTGATCACAAAACTACTTAGAGTACAGTATTGCTTAGAGACGCTTATTGATCGATCGCAATAAAACATAAAATGAAAACCCACGAACCTCGCTCAAGGGTCCAAGAGAGTTCCGTGTTCTTATCTCTGTCTGTGTTTCTTCCCTCCCATATGTAGACACTAGGAACACTCTTGTGTGAGACAGATTATAGTGAACGGTACGGGAGAGAGTTAGAGGGGAGACTAGTGATTTTGAAGCAACGGAAGTCTTATGATAGGAAGTGGGTGTTGACAAAGACAATACCCCTCGGTTCTGGCTTCAGGAAAAACTTTCATTTTATTACCGTTACTAGCTATCTATAGACACTCCGTCTGGATCAGACCACAAACTGTCCATTCCTCGAATGCGCCTAAACTGTGTTTCGTCATGTTGTATAGAATCTTTCAAAAGTCACTTCGTACCGCTATAAGTATTATACAGGGTGATTTATGTAGAACTGACATTTCTTTCTTTAATTATTCCGTTGGTAATGCGTTCAATGACCCAATTTTAGCACCAAATTAAACAGTATGTTCTAGAGTTTCGATTCCTTGACAGTAGATACGCAGATGTTTATTTTTTATTCCTAATTGCATAGTTGGCAGTTGTTTCGACATTCTGTTCTTGTAGTCAATGTGAAAATGCAGTACACATTAAATAAACGACTTTTCCTTGTGGAGCCATACTGGATTACATCACTTGTTTGCCATACATCAAATGAATCCATGAACCTAATTGCAAGTTTCTTTGACGACTGGATAATACCTAGGAACCTGTGGCCACCGAGATCTCCAGATTTGACATCGCTGGACTTCTTTCTATGGGGTTACTTAAAAGACAGGGTTTACGCCTCACGTCCCCAAACATTAGACGATCTGAAGCACAACATTACAAAGGAGATTCAAGCTATTGACAACAGAGTCCTCCAACGAGTGGCCAGTATGACGTGTTGAGTTGTGCCTTATGCAGGATGGAGAATATTTTCAAAATTTGCTATACAGGTAAATAATCTCCCAAAATTCCTCTACAATTTAGGTATAATAAGTAGTCGCTAGCATGATGCGTTTTGAAACAATTAATAAAAGAAATGTGTCAGCTCTACATAAATCACTCTGTACTATCGGTTAATAACCCGGCCGTTCTCGTGTTTTGGCAATGCATCATTTCCACGTTTAGCCTTAGGTCTAATAGCCACACGTTTTAAGATATTATTAAACAACACTCTCAAACAAATGATTAATTAAAACTCAAGAAACTACAAAGAAAGGAACTGAGAAAGCATTATGCACAGCAAAGTTAACAACTGCAAATATTAATTTGTAATGATTTTCCTTGTAAATTCAGCTGTAACCTACGCATTACAACATTTGTGGTGACTTGTTGCTATTTACAGGGAAAAATCTCAGTTTGGAAGAAGTAATACCAGTTTAAATTACGTCAACTTTTCCTTTCTTTCTCTCAGTAACTAATACATAGTCATACTACTAACAAAACACAAATTAAGGGGCAAAATGAACATAAAAAAAGAAAATAGAAATAAGGTGTGGTACTTCATCTGGTTTGATGTTGTTATTGATATCCATTCCCAGTTATCACTTTTATATAGCATCAACTTTGTTTTTATAAAACAACACAAATATCCCAACATACACACACATACGCACACACAGGGAGAGAGAGAGAGAGAGAGAGAGAGAGAGAGAGAGAGAGAGAGAGAGCGAGAGAGAGAGAGAAACCCCTGGTTAAAATTTTTGAGCAACTACATATTTTAATAAATATATGTCCTAATATCGGAATATGCTCACGGAGTATGCGGATGTTAATACCTACATATCGGTTTATCTATTAAACACATGGTCACGTGATCATGTCGTAGTATTGTATAGTAGCCACTTGTGTGTTACGTCACATGGTTGTGTGATCACGTAGTGTTGTATATTGTGTGTATTGCTACATCACATGGTCACGTGATCCGTCGTAGTATTCTATAGTAGCTACTTGTGTGCATTGCTACGTCGGATGGCCACGTGATCACGACATAGTATTTACTTGTGTGCATTGCTACGTAACATAGTCACGGGATCATAACGCAGTATTGATGACAGCTATTTGTGAGCACTGCTACGTCATATGGTCACGTGATCATGTCTTAGTATTGTATAGTAGCTGCTTCTGTGCATTGCTATGACTCAGGGTCACATGATCATGTCGCAATGCTCTATAGTAGGTGCTAGTGTGACTTCAACCATATGATTTCTTCTTCTTCTTCTTCTGTCAAGCAATCGAAAATTGGTTTGAGATTAATTACCTACTGATATCGCTCTTCATTTATTGTATCATAAAAGAAAATGGGGCTTATTGTTCATCTAGTACTTATCGCACACCAAACTGTAATTTTCAGATCATAGTGAAGCGTGTCATCCAACAGCACAGGTTTTTCTGAAACCAGTATCGACTGTTGTGAGCATTCACACACCAATTTAAGTGTAACAAAGATTCGTCAGAGAAAAACAAAAGGTGTCTTTCTACATATTGGAAAAACTAATTGCAATAACTTCACATTTCCCGGGGTCATTTGCCTTAAATGACTGCACTCGTGTACATCGATAAGGTTTTAGTTTCAACAGACGCGTAGTATTTCTAGCAGAAGATGGAGACACACACCTGTTTTCTGAGCTAATTTGTGCAGCGATTTTCGAGGCAAACGCTCCGAAGTGGCACCGATTTCATCCAGTTTATTTTCTGCTAACACTGACCTTCGCCTAGAATGTTTCTTGTCCAACTCTGAACCCGAAACTTCAAGTTTATTGACGACGGTATTTATAGTTTTTGTTGCAGATGGTAAAAGTTTATAAGTCTTTTTTTTTTTTTTTTTAGTAAACTTCCTGAGCACACGGCGAGCAGATTAATGCATAAAGTAAACTTTTCAAAGAAACAAGCGTTCTTCCACAGTTAAGCGACGCACCATGTTTAGTGCAGCGTTAGAAGCACCCAACTGACAATAATAGAATGGGCGCGCACCTAACTCAGCAACATAGAAATGGCAAAAAAAAATGCACTTTCGAGCGGGATTTGGCAGTTCGAAGTCCCGGCAAACGACGCGGGAGTAACGAAGGCGAGGAAGGCCGCGAATGGGTTACCATATAATATAATGCGTATCGTATTTCAGAGCAAAATCAGCTCGAAGGTTTTTTTGAAATTTTAACACAGAGTAAACATAAACGATTAATAGATATAAATATAATGTCTTTTCCAAGTCAATTTTTACAATACTGCATTGGAATTTAAAATCAACGGGGTCGAATATCCCTTATTTTTATTTTAAAAATCGGGCAAGTTCACTTGCAGTTGGAAGTTATTATTAGCGAGAGATCCTCACTTGTGTTCGGTACTTCTTCCATGTTGGGTAAACGCTCCACTCTTTAAAGATATCACTGGAAACAATACATTTTAAGGCCACATTATTAGAGAAAGACTCGTTAATGTGTGTCTGTGATAGCGGTAAACTGCCAAAGTTGGTATTTAGTATCTTCTAAGCATGCGACAAGAAGATTTTGAGGCAAACCCTCCACCCCAAACTACCCTTTACATGAAAAAAGTAGAACATTTTTATTTTATCGTTTTTACTAAAATATCATATATTGAAGATATTTTGCGTGACAAATTGTATATCTTGATCTTTCTGGGAATAAATTATGAAGACCTTTTCATTCCTGATGGCATTTTCATAACTGGTAAGCCGTAAGAGATAGATAAAAGCTAACCACACAAAAATTCAGATCACTTTAAAACACACAATTTACTCGTGTGTCACCTCTATTTTTTTTTTTTTTTTTTTTTTTTTTTTTCGTAGAGCTAACTATTTCCATGTAAGTTTAAAGATATTTAAACTTTTCTCTTTACAGGGATTTTTCAACTCCTGAGCATGCAAAGAAATGAATTTCAATCACATATCAACGAGCTTTTAAAAGATATGACCGCTTTAGCTTAGTGTATTCCATTATTTCCCTTCTACTTGCAGGAAGCAAGTAACAAGACAATAATTTGATACGAGACGTGAACAACATCTTCTGAGTGGAACACATCATAGTATTTTATTATTCTGAATAGCCTAAAACATATATTTCTGGTGAAATCTGAAGTTTTGAGTGGTATACCATATATTCTCTGCCTGATATGTACATTGTATGTACATGATATGGAAAGTAACTATGATTGGGGGAGGGGGGTGTTCAGGAATCTCAAAGTATATATTTTCGGTGAAATGTGATATCGTATTTTTGGGAGGAATAATATACTTTCCCAAGGATAGTTTGTACAAGCTGTAAAAAATTATACGACTGTGGCTACAAAAATCATATATATATATATATATATATATATATATATAAATGTAATGTCAGATTTTAATTTTACATATAGTTAATATCTCGTTTATTGTGAAATGTCTTACAATAAACCAAGGGTATTTATTTACATGCGCCTCGGCTTAAACTGATACATCTGTGAAATTGTATAAAAACTTGTGGGAAATTAGTCATTTTTTCATAATAATCAAATGAGTAAGGACATTCTAATTAGTAGGCACGCACAACTTTAAACCTTATTTCCTCGCAAATTGTTTTCCATCACTTTTCAACATTTAAAACGTTTCTAATGATGTAATGTTTTCTACAAAATGTTTATATTCCTCCAAAAACAATTTGAAGTAAAGGATCATATCTTTTTCGAAATAAAACTTCAATTTTGAGAAAAACATTATTACATTTGTAAAATTAAAAGGTTTGGAGAGCACGAAAGATAATATTTTTACTACAATAATTAGGGATAATATAAAAAGATATTACGGATGTATTTGTAAGTTAATTTGCATAAAAAATGGACTTTTATGTGAATATTTTTAAAAATTCATCCACGCAGCTCAGTTTTATTAGAACAATGAATTTATAAATAAAAATATTATGTGTTCCATTCACATGACTTTCTCTGCATCTCTACAAAATTATTATTAAAAAGCTCATTGTTATATTTACTTAACGCTAATCGAAAAAAAAATATAGCAGAAGTAGTCTTATTACTTTCTTCCTTGTAAGTAGAAGCGAAATAAGGGAGTACCATAGGTTAAAGTGATAGTCAAAAGCTGGTTGCTATTTGACTGAAGTTCCTTTGTTTCTATGGACAGGAATTGACAAAGTCCTGTGTGAGAAAAGTACATTTTTTTTAAAGCTGAAACAAAAAAAAAAAAAAAAGGAATACCTCAAAAACGATTAAACTGCATGAAAAAATGCATATAAAATGCACATAACATAAATTGTGTGTTTTAAAGTGCTCTACATTTTTGTGGGGTAAGTTTTTTTTTTTTCCATCTCTCACGGTTTAGCTGTTATGCAAAATTCCGTAAAATTCATCCAGAATAAAGTAGTCTTCAAAGGCTATTCCCAGAAAATTCAAGATATAAATTTTATTTGTCAGGTAAAAGATCTTTAATATATGATATTTTAATAAAAGTCATTAGAGCCATTTTTGAGAAAATCAATATTTTCGAAAAAAGTTCCATTTAGAGGGTTGTTTGGGGTGGGGGATTTTTCTCAAAATCATCGTGTCGCATCCCTGGAAGATACTAAACTTAAATACCAAGTTTGGTATTTTACCGACTTTTCGTTTTTGAGTTATCGTGTTCACAGACACACGGACACACATACATACACATACACAAACACGGACCTTTTTGTGAAAATGCTTTTTTTGAATACAGGGGACCCTAAAACATATATTTGCGGTGAAATCTTGGTATTGAATTTTTGGGTGGAGTGCAATAACTTCTGTATACGCTATGTACATAGTTCGTGTAGAGAAAGTAAAACTATTACTTAAGCAACAATGATGGCTAGAATAAATAGCGAAAACATCACTATTATTGTGTAATAGAATAGGAGAGGAAGTTGACTCTCAGCAAACCTGAGGTTATTGTCCCTGCCTCCAATGAGGGAGCGCCCCACGAGGAAAGAATGAGGTGAGAGGATACGGAGCCAAGTGCCGCGGCACATCAATGACAGGGTCCGTACAGTTTCCAGATTGAAGTACCCCGGACAAGCAGACTGGGGCCCGCGCTCACATAGAATCCAGTACTCCCACCAGAAATGGTTCTCATCCCGGGCACCAGCCGAGATTGGGGACGGAGATATTCACTTTGACCACCTTTTCACTGCCACGCCGCCCCGAGCACTATCACAGACATTCCAAACTTGAAAGAAAGAATCGAAAAGAGGGATGAATGAAATTCCAGTGAAAGCGACATGGAGGGGCAGGAAATTCGGACGGTTCGCCTGGCGACTGGGGGTAACCGCGGTAAAACATATGGATCAGTTAGGCCAGCTATGGGAAGCAAACCCATGACCTCCCGAATGAGGACCGAATGAAACCAACTGAACCATCCCGTTTGGTTGTGCATAACAATTGGTATAAATTTCAATAAGATATCTTACTCACTTAGTTCCAAATATCGCAGATGCATCACATTCATGGTGGGGTACAGGAAATACAGCTAGCCTTTAATGAAACTTATCAGACGTAGTCGTTCTTAAGAAAACCTACACATCTTTCTGCAGTAGCTAACACAAGTGCATTAGGATTAGCATTTGGCAAAATAGGAATTATTGAGGCGTCTATGACTCTAAGTCTATTAACACCGTGCACTTTGCATTTACTGTCTACAACAGCACGCGGGTCACATTTTGGCCCCATGCTGCAGGATGACGTCCCATGAGACCAGAAACCCATGTTACCTCTCAGAGCACACATCCAGTAGTCATAACTGCCATATTCCTTGTCTTTACACCTGGGGTCCGGAATATTGTTGGCATACATGCCATTCTTTTTAAAGGTTTCAGAATTAGCCAACTGATGTCCAATGACGCAACCTTCAGCTAGAATACACATCTGCGTCTTTTTGTTAAATCCGAGTTGAATTTCGGGATGTATAAATGGGTCCTTAGATATGCAAGATATGGTGCCATAATTTGGGACCCTTGAGGCCATTATTTCCATTGATAAGCTGTTATAATAGCATGCAGGGGAAGAAAAGCCTGGAAGGTCTTGACCTCTGTTGAACGACGCAAAATATATAATTAAATCGGGATAGTCTTTTGTTGCGAATGAGGAGTTGCAAATGAGATAACTCATGGAAGTACCGGAGCCAGCGAAAGGACCAGATCTGTTGGAGACGTAGTTGCGCATATCCTTACGAAGGATATCACAGTCTGGAGGCACAGTAGAAGTAGTCGTAAGATTTATTTTGGTACCACTGAACGCAGTATGTTCTTGGAAGTTGCGGCCCACCGGCAAATCCTTGACAATTTTTATCTTTAGTGGTTTCAGAACCTTTTCTGGACCAATTCCTGACAGTTGTAGCACCTGTGGAGAGTTGATGGCCCCACCACAAATTATGACTTCCTTTCGTGCTTTTACCAATACCTTCTCTTTCTTGCTACATTCCATCAAATACATTTCCACTCCAGTCGCAGATTTTGTTATGCAATCTATTACCACCTTTTCAACCATAGTCGTCGTGCTCACCTGTAAATTCGCCCTCTTGAACCGATATTTACTTATGTATAAACGGTTGGAACTTATACGCTGAGCATTTTTGGAGGTCGTTTTGTAATCCTGGTTAAAATCGCCGTTATTAGACGGCTCTGAAAACCCCATCTCTCTATATGCCTGCTGCAAAATATGAAAATTTTTGTCTATGTAGGGAAGCTTTTCTATGGAAATATCTACTTCGCTACCATCTTCTCGTATTCCACGTGCTGCAGACCGCCTCCGATAGTATGGCTACATCTCTTCGTAAGACCAGCCTTCGATGCCTCGTTTTGTCATCTCATCGTGAAACTTTCTGCTGGGCATCAAATACCACATTTCATTATGTGAATCGCAACCTCCCATCATTTTGGCTTTCGGTAGGTAACAGGGTTGTCCACCGTTATATTCCGGACGTGGCTTGGTCCAGTAACGCCAATCGTTGCTTGAGTTTACAACTCCTGCGAGCGCAGTTATCCCTGGTATTTGACTTACTGTGGGCTCCTCGCCTCCAGCTTCCACCAAAAGAACTTCGAATTTGGGATCTTCACTTAGCCGCGAAGCTACAACGCATCCAGCTGATCCACCACCCACTACAATGAAGTCGTATTCCTTTTTAATTGGTTTCTTAAGAATGTTCGGATAGCTTTTTTGCAGTGAGAATCTTATCATGGCAAGCAACATGGCGAGTCCAGATGCAGACGTGCAATTATCATGTTTCTCCAACTGACTCAACATGGCGTCCATTTCTGTTATTCCTGATGTTCAACGTTTGTTTAAACCAAAACTGAAAGAGAATACATGTCATTAGTGTAGTGTGATATTCTCAAATCTATTCTATCAATATTGTATAAGGTATTGCGGTAGTTCGCATACTCTGTTTCAGAGTAGAGTTATCCTAATGTAAACAACAAGGGGGAGCAACTTCAACTCGCCACGAGTTTGACGCTATAGTGTGCACATATATACTGTAACAGTAGCTGTAGCAGCGCTAATTTCTAGACAATAATTCTGGTAAGAGATTAACAGGAAGCTATTAAATATATGGATTACAAATTAATATTGGGCAGTAGCATAATGGTGACGCTTTAGTATTTCTTTCCTAAGTATCACGAAAGAATGCAAGACCATTTATCTCCCAAAATATCTGAAGATTTGCCTCGGTAGCATGCAGTTCACCTCGAGATCAATTTTGTTCCTAAAATGGTCGTAAGATTTTGGGATAAAGCTATTTCTAATTTTCACCCTTATATAGCTCCCTTTAACATCGAGGAGATATCGGGACTTTAACGTAATAAACAATTCGTTACTGCGGTTCTTCAACGTTGGATTTTTGAATATTTACTTTTATTCAAAAAAGAACACATTTACTCTCACATACATACTTCCACAATGTTGGGGACAGGGAATAAATCCAAATAAAGTAAACTTTTCCGCTCCAGCCGGGAATGCAACCCGAGAAGTCAGCTCGCTAACCACTGGAGCTCGGAGGCAGTCAGGTGTAAAGCTTATATAAGTCTTTCTTAAGAAACACTTAATTTAAAGAGTAACAATAGAAAATAAATAATGCACTAATAATGTAAGTATATCATTATTCCTGTAAACAGTCCATACAAGATATATGAACATGTAATACATCTGTTGTGTGTGTGCAACTTAAACAGAAATTAATACTAATATTTGTAAATATTTCCTACTTAAAACCATTTCGTGCATAACAGTGATTACAAAACTATTTAGAGTACTGCATTTCTTAGAGACGGTTATTGCTCGAAAGCAATTTAAAATCAAATCAAAACCCACGAACCTCACTCAACGGTCCAGAAGAGCTCCGTGTTCTTATCTCTATCTCTGTTTCTTCCCTCCCATATGTAGACACTAGGAACATTCTTGTGTGAGTCAGATTATAGTGAACGGTAAGGGAGAGAGATAGAGGGGAGACTAGTGATGCCTCCTATTTTGGAGCAACTGAAATCTTATGATAGGAAGTGGGTGTTGACAAAGACAATAAACACTCGGTCTCAATCTGACCACAAACCGTCCATTCGTCGAAGGCGCCTAAACTGTGTTTCGTCATGATGTAGAGGATCTTTCAAACGTCACTTCAAACCGCTATAAGCATTATACTTGCAGTTAAATACCCGGCCTTTCTCGTGTTTTGGCAATGCATCATTTAGCCTTAGGTTCTTGAATAATAGCCGCGCGTTTCTTCGCACTTGTTGAGATATTACTAAACAAACGGTTAATTAAAACTCAAGAAAATACAAAGAAAGAAATTGAGAAAGCAGTATTCAGAGCAAAGTTAACAACTTCAAATATTAATTTGTAATGATATTTCTTGTAAATTCAGCTGTAACCTACGCATTATAACTTGTCGCTATTTACAGGAAAAATCTCAGTTTGGAAGAAGTAATACCAGTTTAAATGGCATCAATTTATTCTTTCTTTTTCTCAGTAACCAACATACATAGCCATACTACTAAGAAAACACAAATAAGGGGAAAAAATAACAAACAGACAAAAATAAATGAACATTTAAAAAAGTAAATAGGAAGAAGGTTAGGTACTTCGTCTGGTTTGCTGTTGTTGCTGATATCCAATCACAATTATCATTTTTATATACCATCAGTATTGTTTTTATAAAACATCACAAATTTCCCATACATACACCCCACACACACTCACACACAAAAACACAGGGAGGGAGGGAGAGAGAGAGAAACCTGTGGTTAAAAAATGAAAAGTTACACATTATAATAAATGTGTGTCCGAATATGGGAATGTGCTCACCAAGATTGCAGATGTTAATACTTACTTATCTTTTTATCTATTTAACACATAGTCACGTGATTTTGTCATAGTATTGTATAGTACCTATTTGTGTGCATTACTATGTCACATTGTCACGTGCTTAGGTCGTAGTATTGTATACTAGCTGCTTGTGTGCATTGCTACGTGACATGGTCACAAGCTCACGTCGTAGTATTGTATAATAGCTGCTTGTGTGCATTGCTACGTGACATGGTCACATGCTCCCGTCGTAGTATTGTATAGTAGCTGCTTGTGCGCTTTGCTACGTGATATGGTCACATGCTCACGTCGTAGTATTGCATAGTACCTATTTGTGTGCATTACTATGTCACATTGTCACATGCTCACGTCGTAGTATTGTATAGTAGCTGCTTGTGTGCATTGCTACGTGACATGGTCACATGCTCACGTCGTAGTATTGCATAGTACCTATTTGTGTGCATTACTATGTCACATTGTCACATGCTCACGTCGTAGTATTGTATAGTAGCTGCTTGTGTGCATTGCTACGTGACATGGTCACAGGCTCACGCCGTAGTATTGTATACTAGCTGCTTGTGTGCATTGCTACGTGACATGGTCACATGCTCACGTCGTATTATTGTATACTAGCTGCTTGTGCGCCTTGCTACGTGATATGGTCACATGCTCCCGTCGTAGTATTGTATAGTAGCTGCTTGTGCGCCTTGCTACGTGATATGGTCACATGCACCCGTCGTAGTATTGTATAGTAGCTGCTTGTGTGCATTACTATGTCACATTGTCACGTGCTTACGTCGTAGTATTGTATACTAGCTGCTTGTGTGCATTGCTACGTGACATGGTCACATGCTCACGTCGTAGTATTGTATAGTAGCTGCTTGTGCGCCTTGCTATGTCCTATATACACCTGATCATGCCGTAGTATTGTATACTAGCTGCTTGTGTGCATTGCTATGTCCTATGTTCACCTGATCATGCCGTAGTATTGAATACTAGCTGCTTGTGCGCCTTACCATGTCCTATGTTCACCTGATCATGCCGTAGTATTGTATACTAGCTGCTTGTGCGCCTTGCTATGTCCTATGTTCACGTGATCATGCCGTAGTATTGTATACTAGTGCTTGTGTGCATTGCTACGTGACATGGTCACATGCTCACGTCGTAGTATTGTATAATAGCTGCTTGTGCGCCTTGCTATGTCCTATATACACCTGATCATGCCGTAGTATTGTATAGTAGCTGCTTGTGCTCCTTGCTATGTCCTATGTTCACCTGATCATGCCGTAGTATTGTATACTAGCTGCTTGTGTTCATTGCTACGTGATATGGTCACATGATCCCGTCGTAGTATTGTATACTAGCTGCTTGTGTGCATTGCTACGTGACATGGTCACATGCTCACGTCGTAGTATTGTATAGTAGCTGCTTGTGCGCCTTGCTATGTCCTATATTCACCTGATCATGCCGTAGTATTGTATAGTAGCTGCTTGTGCGCCTTGCTATGTCCTATATTCACCTGATCATGCCGTAGTATTGTATACTAGCTGATTGTGCTCCTTGCTATGTCCTATGTTCACCTGATCATGCCGTAGTATTGTATAGTAGCTGCTTGTGCGCCTTGCTATGTCCTATGTTCACCTGATCATGCCGTAGTATTGTATAGTAGCTGCTTGTGCTCCTTGCTATGTCCTATATTCACCTGATCATGCCGTTGTATTGTATAGTAGCTGCTTGTGCGCCTTGCTATGTCCTATGTTCACGTGGTCATGCCGTAGTATTGTATAGTAGCTGCTTGTGCTCCTTGCTATGTCCTATATTCACCTGATCATGCCATAGTATTGCATAGTAGCTGCTTGTGCGCCTTGCTATGTCCTATATTCACCTGATCATGCCGTAGTATTGTATAGTAGCTGCTTGTGCTCCTTGCTATGTCCTATATACACCTGAACATGCCGTAGTATTGTATAGTAGCTGCTTGTGCGCCTTGCTATGTCCTATATTCACCTGATCATGCCGTAGTATTGTATAGTAGCTGCTTGTGTGCATTGCTATGTCCTATATTCACCTGATCATGCCGTAGTATTGGATAGTAGCTGCTTGTGCGCCTTGCTATGTCCTATATTCACCTGATCATGCCGTAGTATTGTATAGTAGCTGCTTGTGTGCATTGCTATGTACTATATACACCTGATCATGCCGTAGTATTGTATAGTAGCTGCTTGTGCGCCTTGCTATGTCCTATATTCACCTGATCATGCCGTAGTATTGTATAGTAGCTGCTTGTGTGCATTGCTATGTCCTATATACACCTGATCATGCCGTAGTATTGTATAGTAGCTGCTTGTGTGCATTGCTATGTTCTATATACACCTGATCATGCCGTAGAATTGGATAGTAGCTGCTTGTGTGCATTGCTATGTCCTATATACACCTGATCATGCCGTAGTATTGTATAGTAGCTGCTTGTGTGCATTGCTATGTCCTATATTCACCTGATCATGCCGTAGTATTGGATAGTAGCTGCTTGTGCGCCTTGCTATGTCCTATATTCACCTGATCATGCCGTAGTATTGTATAGTAGCTGCTTGTGCTCCTTGCTATGTCCTATATACACCTGATCATGCCGTAGTATTGTATAGTAGCTGCTTGTGTGCATTGCTATGTCCTATATACACCTGATCATGCCGTAGTATTGTATAGTAGCTGCTTGTGCGCCTTGCTATGTCCTATATACACCTGATCATGCCGTAGTATTGTATAGTAGCTGCTTGTGTGCATTGCTACGTGACATGGTCACATGCTCACGTCGTAGTATTGCATAGTAGCTGCTTATGCGCCTTGCTATGTCCTATGTTCACCTGATCATGCCGTAGTGTTGTATAGTAGCTGCTTGTGTGCATTGCCATATCCTATGTTTACCTGATCATGCCGTAGTATTGGATAGTAGCTGCTTGTGTGCATTGCTATGTCCTATGTTCACCTGATCATGCCGTTGTATTGTATAGTAGCTGCTTGTGCTCCTTGCTATGTCCTATGTTCACCTGATCATGCCGTAGTATTGTATAGTAGCTGCTTGTGCTCCTTGCTATGTCCTATGTTCACCTGATCATGCCGTAGTATTGTATAGTAGCTGCTTGTGCTCTTTGCTATGTCCTATATTCACCTGATCATGCCGTAGTATTGTATAGTAGCTGCTTGTGCTCCTTGCTATGTCCTATATTCACCTGATCATGCCGTAGTATTGTATAGTAGCTGCTTGTGCTCCTTGCTATGTCCTATATTCACCTGATCATGCCGTAGTATTGTATAGTAGCTGCTTGTGCGCCTTGCTATGTCCTATATTCACCTGATCATGCCGTAGTATTGTATAGTAGCAGCTTGTGCGCCTTGCTATGTCCTATATTCACCTGATCATGCCGTAGTATTGTATAGTAGCTGCTTGTGCGCCTTGCTATGTCCTATGTTCACGTGATCATGCCGTAGTATTGTATAGTAGCTGCTTGTGCTCCTTGCTATGTCCTATATTCACCTGATCATGCCGTAGTATTGCATAGTAGCTGCTTGTGCTCCTTGCTATGTCCTATATTCACCTGATCATGCCGTAGTATTGTATAGTAGCTGCTTGTGCGCCTTGCTATGTCCTATATTCACCTGATCATGCCGTAGTATTGCATAGTAGCTGCTTGTGCTCCTTGCTATGTCCTATATTCACCTGATCATGCCGTAGTATTGCATAGTAGCTGCTTGTGCTCCTTGCTATGTCCTATATTCACCTGATCATGCCGTAGTATTGTATAGTAGCTACTTGTGCTCCTTGCTATGTCCTATATACACCTGATCATGCCGTAGTATTGCATAGTAGCTGCTTGTGCGCCTTGCTATGTCCTATATACACCTGATCATGCCGTAGTATTGTATAGTAGCTGCTTGTGCTCCTTGCTATGTCCTATATTCACCTGATCATGCCGTAGTATTGTATAGTAGCTGCTTGTGCTCCTTGCTATGTCCTATATTCACCTGATCATGCCGTAGTATTGTATAGTAGCTGCTTGTGCGCCTTGCTATGTCCTATGTTCACGTGATCATGCCGTAGTATTGTGTAGTAGCTGCTTGTGCTCCTTGCTATGTCCTATATTCACCTGATCATGCCGTAGTATTGTATAGTAGCTGCTTGTGTGCATTGCTATGTCATATGGTCACCTGATTATGCCGTAGTATTCTATAGTAGCTGCTTGTGCGCCTTGCTATGTCCTATATTCACATAATCATGCCGCAGTATTGCATAGTAGCTGCTTGTGTGCATTGCTATGTCATATGTTCACCTGATCATGCCGTAGTATTGTATAGTAGCTGCTTGTGTGCATTGCTATGTCCTATATTCACATGATCATGCCGCAGTATTGTATAGTAGCTGCTTGTGTGCATTGCTATGTCATATGGTCACGTGATCATGCCGTAGTATTGTATAGTAGCTGCTTGTGTGCATTACTATGTCATATGGTCACGTGATCATGCCGTAGTATTGTATAGTAGCTGCTTGTGTGCATTACTATGTCATATGGTCACGTGATCATGCCGTAGAATTGAATAGTCGCTGCTTGTGCGATTTGCTATGTCACATGTTCACCTGATCATGCCGCGGTATTGTATAGTAGCTGCTTGTGTGCATTGTTACGTACCATGGTCACATGAACATGTGGTAGAATTGTATAGTAGCTGCTTGTGTGCATTGCTACGTGACATGGTCACATGATCATGCCGTAGTATTGTATAGTAGCTGCTTGTGTGCCTTGCTATGTCCTATATTCACCTGATCATGTCGTAGTATTGTATACTAGCTGCTTGTGTGCATTGCTATGTCATATGGTCACGTGATCATGCCGTAGAACTGTATAGTAACTGCTTGTGTGCATTGCTACGTCTACGGGTCACGTGATCATGTCGTAATGCTATAGTAGCTGCTAGTGTGACTCCAACCATATGCTTTCTCTACTTCTGTTAAGCAATCGAAAAATGGTTTGAGAATAATTAGCTTCTGACATCGCTCTTCATTTATTGTTTCATAAAAGAAAATGGGGCTTATTGTTCATCTAGTAGTTATCGCACACCAAACTCTAATTTTCAGATCATAGTGAAGCCTGTCATCCAACAGCACAGGTTTTTCTGAAGCCAGTATCGACTGTTGTGAGCATTCACACACCAATTTAAGTGTAACAAAGGTTCGTCAGAGAAAAACAAAAGGTGTCGGTCAACGAAACCTCTTTCTACATATTGAAAAAACTAATTGCAATAACTTCACATTTCCCGGGGTCATTTGCCTTAAATGACTGCACTCGTGTACAGCGATAAGGTTTTAGTTTCAACAGACGCGTAGTATTTCTAGCAGAAGATGGAGATACACACACCTGTTTTCTGAGCTAATTTGTGCAGCGATTTTCGAGGCAAACGCTCCGAAGTGGCACCGATTTCATCCAGTTTATTTTCTGCTAACACTGACCTTCGCCTAGAATGTTTCTTGTCCAACTCTGAACCCGAAACTTCAAATTTATTGACGACCACAGGTATAGTTTTTGTTGCAGATAGTAAACAGTTTGTAAGTTGTTTTCTTTTTTCAGTAAACTCCCTGAGCAACGGCGAGCAGATTAATGCTTAAAGTTAACTTTTCAAACAAACAAGCGTTCTTCCACAGTTAAACCATGCACCATGTTAAGTGCAGCCTCAGAAGCAGCCAACTGACAATAATAGACTGCGCGCGAACCTAACTCAGCAACATAGAAATGGCAACCATGCACTTTCGAGCGGGATTTGGCAGTTCGAAGTCCCGGCAAACGACGCGGGAGTAACGAAGGAGAGGAAGGCCGCGAATGGGTTACCATATAATATATTGCATATCGTAGGTCAGAGCAAAATCAGCCTGGACGTTTCTTAGAAATGTTAACACGGAGTAAACATAGACGATTAATAGATATAAATATACATATCTTTTCCAAGTCAATTTTTTCAATGTTCCATTGGAATTTAAAATCAGCGAAGTTGAGTGGGGGTCGAGAGATCCTCACTTTGCTTAAGAACTTCCTCCATGTTGGGTATACGCTCCACTCTTTCAAGATATCACTTGAAACAGACGTTTTAAGGTCCCGGAATCCAAACTAAGTATTATTTGAGAAAGCTCCGTGTATGTGTGTGTCCGTGTGTCTGTGATAACGGTAAACTACCAAACTTGGTATTTCGTATCTTCTAAGCATGCGACAAGAAGATTTTGAGGAAAATCCCTCCACCCTAATCTACCCTTTACATCGAAAAAGTGAAAGATTTTAATTTTCTCGATTTTATTAAAATATCGTATATTGAATTAATTTTTAGGTGACATATTGTATATCTTGAACATTGTGGGAATAACTTCTGAAGTCCTCTTCATTCCTGAAAACATTTCATAACTGTTAAATCGTAAGAGATAAACAAAAGCTTACGATACAAAAATTCAGTCACGATAAAACACATAATTTGCTCGTATGTCCTTCCATTTTTCTCGTAGAACTATTTCCGTGTAAGTATTAAGTATTTAAACTTTTTCTTTACAGGAATTTATCAACTACTGGGCATGGAAAGAAACGAATTTTAATCAACAAGCTTCTAAAAGATTTGGCTATCGCTTCAGTCTGGTGTATTCCATTATTTCCCCTATTCTTACTGGAAGCAAGTAATAAGACAACGTCTGCTAATGTTTATCTCGATTAGCATGAAGTAGTTAGAAGAATAAGCATTTTAACAGTCATTTATTACGCGATTTAGAGAAATTCTTCTGAATGGAATACATCATAATATTTCTTTATTCTGAATAGCTCAAAACATAAAATTTCTGGTGAAATCTGAAGTTTTGAATGGTATACATTCTCTGTCTAATATGTAAATTGTATGCACATGCTAGAGAAAGTAACTATGACTGTGGGAGGGGTTGTTCAGGAATCTCAAAGTATGTATTTTCGTGAAATGTGATATTGTAATATTGGGTGGAATAATATACTTTTCCAAGGATAGTTTGTACATGTTATATAAAATTATACCACGGTGGCTACAAAAATCATATGTATGATTTTTATTACTTTCTCCATACGCACTATGTACATAGTGTATAGAGAAAGTATTGCACTCCACCCAAAAATTCGATACCGAGACTTTACCGGAAATATATGTTTTAGGGTCCCTAATATCCAAAAAAAGCATTTTCACAAAAAGGCCCGTGTGTGTGTGAGTGTGTGTGTGTGTGTGTGTGTGTGTGTGTGTGTGTGTGTGTGTGTGTATGTGTGTCCGTGTGTCTGTGAACACGATAACTCAAAAACGAAAAGTCGGTAAAATACCAAACTTGGTATTTAAGTTTAGTATCTTCCAGGGATGCGACACGAAGATTTTGAGACAGATCCCCCCACCCCAAACTACCCTTTACATGGAACTTTTTTCGAAAATTTTGATTTTCTCAAAAATGGCTCTAACGATTTTGATTAAAATTTCGTATATTAAACATATTTGCCTGACAAATAAAATGTATATCTTGAATTTTCTGGGAAAAGTCTCTGAAGAGTAGTTTATTCTGGATGAATTTTACTAAATTTTGAATAACTGCTAAACTGTAAGAGATAGACAAAAACTTACCACACAAAAAATGTAGAGCACATTAAAACACACACAATTTATGTTATATACATTTTTTTCGTGGAGTTTGTCGTTTTTGTGACATTCCTTATTTTTGGTTTCTGCTATGAAAAACGTATACTTTTCTCATACAGGAACTTGTCAACTCCTATCCATATAAACAAAGGAACTTCATTGACATAGCAACTAGCTTTTGACTATCACTTTAACCTACGGTTGTCCCTTATTTCGCTTCTACTTACAAGGAAGCGAGTAATTAGACTATTTCTGCTAATTTTTTCTGATTAGCATAAAGTAAATAGAAGTATAAGCTTTTTAAGAATTATTTGTTGCAGGGATATGGAGAAAGTCATGTGAATGGTATACATAAGATTTTTTTATATATACCTAATGTCTCATTTATTGTGGAATGTCTTACAATAAGCCAAGGGTATTTATTTACATGGGCCTCTGCTTAAACAGATATATCTGTGAAATTTGATAGAAAATTGTGGGTAGTTAGTCTTTTTTTCATAGTAATCAAATGAGATGAATTCTAAAGTTTAAGGAATATACCTTTTTGCCATTTGATGCACTTTTACTACCACTCAACTGAAGCTATAAATGAGTAAGGACATGATTATTAGTAGACACGCCCAACTTGAAACCTTATTTCCTCGCTAATAGTTTTCCATCACTTTTTCATATTTAAAAAGTCCTTCATGATGCAATATTTTACTATTTAGTTTCAAAATGTTTATATTCCTCTCAAAAATAATTTTAAGAAAAGCATCATACATTTTTTCAAAATAAAGCTCCAATCTTGAGAAAAAAATTATTAAATTTTGAAAAATCAATAGATTTGAAAAAATACCAAAGGTACTCGTAATTTTTTCTACAATAATTAGGGATAATATAAAAAGATCACAGATCTATTTATGAGATATTTTGCTGTAAAACTGGATTTAGACAATAAAAATATTATTTAAGTAACAATGCAAGCTAGAATAAATAGCGGAAACAAACTATTGTTGTGTATAATAGGATAGAATACGGTCGAAGTGGACTCTGTGCCAAAGCTTAGATTACCGTACCTGCGCCCAACGAGTAGTCGTACCGCGATGGAGGATACATGGACGGCCGGAACCAAGAGTGACGGCACATCAATGACAGGGTCCCTACAGTTTCCAGATTGAAGTAACCCGGATAAGCACATTGGGGCCCGCGCCCAACAATACCCCCGCCAGAAGTGGTACTCATCCCGGCAACCAGCCGAGATTGGGGACAGAGATAATCACTCTGACCACCACCTTTTCACCACGAGCACTTCCTTAACCTGAAAGAAACAAACAGGATGAAGGATGAATGAAATGTCAATGAAAACGACATGGAGGGACAGGAAATTCCGGGGATGGAAGAAACCTATCCAGTATTCGCTTGGTTAACCGGGGAAACCCCCGGAAACAAACCCATTAATTATTTAAGCGGCCATGGGAAACAAGCCCACGACCTACTGAATAAGGACCGAATGGAACCGCCGTAACCATTGCGCTGGGTCGTGTATCATAATTTGTATACATTTCAATAAGAAACACATTTCACAGATGCATTGCTTTCAAGGTAGGATACACGAGATAAATCTAGCCTTTAGTGGAAGTGTTATTTCTATTCCAAAGAAAAATACATACCAATCAGACATAATCTTTTTTAAGAAAATCTACACATCTTTCTGCAGTAGCTAACACAAGTGCATTAGGATTAACATTTGGCGAAATAGGAATTATTGAGGCGTCTATGACTCTAAGTCCATTAACACCGTGCACTTTACATTTACTGTCTACAACAGAGAGTGGGTCACTTTTTGGTCCCATGCCGCAGGATGAAGTCCCGTGGTGCCAGAATGCCAAGTTACCTTTCAGAGCACACATCCAGTAGTCATAACTGCCATATATCTTGTCTTTACACCTGAGGTCTGGAACATTGCTAGCATACATGCCATTCTTTTTAAAAGTTTCAGAATTAGCCAACTTATGTCCATAGACGCAACCTTGAGCAAGGCTGAAGAGCTGTCTTTTGTCGAATCCGGGTTCAATTTTGGGATGTATAAATGGGTCCTTAGATATGCAGGATATAGTGCCCCGACCTGGGAACTTTGAGACCATGATTTGCGTTGACAAGCTGTTGTAATAGCACATAGAGAAGGTAAGGGCTGTAAAGTTGATGGACAACGCAAAAGCCATCATCAAATCGGGATATTCATTTGTCGAGTATGAGGAGTTGCAAATGAGATAGCTTATGAAAGCACCGGAGCCAGCGAAAGGACCAGATCTGTTCGAGTCGTAGTTGTGAATATCCTTACGAAGGACATCACAGTCTGGAGGTACAGCAGAAGTAGTCGTAAGATTTATTTTGGTACCACTGAACGCAGGATGGTTTTGAAAGTTGCAGCCCACCGGCAAATCCTTGACCACTTTTATCTTTAGTGATTTCAGAACCTTTTCTGGACCAATTCCTGACAGTTGTAGCACTTGAGGAGAGTTAATGACCCCACCACAAACTATGACTTCCTTTCGTGCTTTTACCAATAGCTTCTCTTTCTTGCCACATTCCATCAAATACATTTCCACTCCAGTCGCAGTTTTTGTTATGCAATCTATTACCACCTTTTCAACCATAGTTGTCGTGCTCACCTGTAGGTTCGCCCTCTTGAACCGATATTTACCTATGTATAAACGGTTGGAACTCATACGTTCACCATTTTTGGAGGTCGTTTTGTAATCCTGGTTAAAATCACCGTTATTAGACGGCTCCGAAAACACCATCTCTCTATATGCCTGCTGCAAAATATGAACATTTTTGTCTGCATGGGGAAACTTTTCTATGGACATATCTACTTCGCTACCATCTTCTCGTATTCCACGTGCTGCAGACCGCCTCCGATAGTATGGCAACATTTCTTCGTAAGACCAGCCTTCGATGCCTCGTTTTGTCATCTCATCGTGAAACTTTCTGCTGGGCATCAAATACCACATTTCATTATGTGAATCGCAACCTCCCATCATTTTGGCTCTCGGTAGGTAACAGGGTTGTCCACCGCAGTACTCTGGATGTGGCTCGGTCCTGTAATGGCAATCGTTGATTGAGTTCATAAATGCTGTAAACGTTAATATCCCTGGTATTTGACTTACTGTGGGCTCCTCGCCTCCAGCTTCCACCAAAAGAACTTCGAATTTGGGATCTTCACTTAGCCGCGAAGCTACAACGCATCCAGCTGATCCACCACCCACTACAATGAAGTCGTATTCCTTTTTAATTGGTTTCTTAAGAATGTTCGGACAGCTTTTTTGCAGTGAGAATCTTATCATGGCAAGCAACATGGCGAGTCCAGAAGCAGACGTGCAGTTGTCATGTTTCTCCAACTGACTCAACATGGCGTCCATTTCTGTTATTCCTGAAGTTCAACGTTTGTTTAAACCAAAACTGAAAGAGAAGACATGTCATCAGGGCAGTGTGGTATTCTCAAATTTATTGTATCAGTATTATATAAGATATTGCGCAGTCAATATATTATCAAGTTTCGGACAAGGCAAAGTGTAAGCTAATCGACTGCTTCTTTCGTTTGGTGTCGTTTTGTTAAGGCCTGTATACTGTCACAGTGTGCCGGTTTTTCAATGCAGATGTTATACTCTTTAACCGATAAAGATCTGAGCCAAGAGGTCACTGTCATTTTGAGGTCTTCATTGGCTGGGAAATCTTTACCATCCAAAAAGTCATTAACAGTGTCCAAAGTTAAACACCGGTATTTCTGAATTTTTTCATTGCTTTCATGACTCTGATCTTTGTCGTGCTCACTGGTTCTTCCTTGTTTACTCGTAAATTGTGTGCCATTTCCTCACTGAAAAACTCATTCATTGCATTATAACCATACACTTGCGTTATTTGCCTAAAAATTCGATTGAGCGTACATATTGTGCATTCAAAAAATAACATAGTAACAAAAAACGAATAAGTTTTCGGCGGTAGAAAAATATAAAATCGGCATTGAAAAATAAATATCTTGACAACATAGTGATTATGTTGAGAAAAGAGTAAGGTAATGTAACTTTGTAAATAAAGTTTTGTGTTTACATCTTTCGTTATCGTTTAGTTATACTAAATCAGATGGTCCTCGTATTTTACTTTCAATATATTCTTCTACTTAACTTTCAGCAACTGATGCTGACTTACACCCTCCTAACCTCTTTACTTCAGTAATACTAGCCTGTAATATGCCTGCAAGAAAAGCTGAAATATTTGAATATACACACCAGATCCTAAAAGGCATAAACTCTTTGAATGAAAAAAGAAAACAGAACTTACAATTTAACTGTAAATTATACCATATTAAGAAGTAATAAATGTCTGCATAGTTTCCTGCTCTGAGAAGTAAGCCTGTCTCCATGGCCACGCTCGCTAAAGCATCTAGCTGTGGTGCACGGGATCGTGGGTTCGAGTTCCGCCTTGGGAATGGATGTTTATGTGTTTGTTAATGTGTGCGTGAGTATGTGGAAGCAAAACGGTAAGTCAAATAGGTCAACGAAAGAAATTAGAGGAGAGAGAGAGAGAGAGGAAAGCAGCACCGGAGTCCCTACAAGACTCCGGAACTGTGTATATATAAAGTAATGACAGTAATGTGGTTTCATTTGTTGGACTAACGCCATTTTCGTTCCTCCACCCATAAAACTTTTCATATTTTTCTTCGCAAACAGCTTTTGACTCTTCTGGAATTAATAAACTCTCAGACTCTTGATTTCGTTCAAAATATCAAACGGAATACAATCAATATTTTCAAAAGTTTTTATCATTACCTTCCATTTTCCTCTGTAAGTGTTCAAACAAATGAAACAACATTTGCTTAGCAATCATATTGCATTATAATCTGTGATCTCTGATACATTATAATTTTCATTTAGCAAATTTATTAATTATTTTTACGTATTTTAAGACTAAAATTGCATAAAACGCTGAATGTAACAGTGTACAATCTGAATGTAGCACTCGTAAAAATTAGCGCGTTGCTTACTCGTGTCACAAGCAGGCAGATTATTCATTATTTACATAAGTAACCATTAAAAGCTGTCGCTATATCAAACAATCGATATTCTGTTCAGTTTACAATAAATACAAAAGGGGACTCAAACGAAAGATAACTTCTCGTTTGAGAAAAGTTAAGTAGTTTATAATTGAAACAAATAAAAAAGGATATGTCGGAACTAAATAACTCTACAAAAACTTGTGATATAAATTAGTATGTGTTTTAACGAGGTAGTGTTTAACGCCCGCTTTAACTGAATGGCATCGCAGGCGGTGACACTGATGATACATGAATGATGATGGAGCACCGGTGGAATGCGATGGCGGGGGAAACCGGAGTACCCGGAGAAAACCCGCCCCAGCGCCGCTTTGTCCACCACAAATCTCACATGCGGTCGCTTGGGATCGAACCCCGGCCGTCTAGGTGAGAGGCTAGTGGTCTAACCACTCGGCCACGGCGCGGCCACTGTTTTAACGAGAACTTCATTTTTGTGTAGTAAGTTTTCGTCTATCTCTTACGGTTTACAAGTTATACAAAAATCGATTAGAATGAAGAAGTCTTCAGAGACTATTCTCAGAAAGTTCAAGATATATATTTCATTTGTCATACACATATCTTTAATGATTGGTATTTTAATTAAAATTTTTAGAGTCATTTTTGAGAAAAACAAAATTTTAGAATTTTTTCTATGTAAAGGATATTTCGGGATGGAAAGATTTTTTTGAAAATATTCTTGTCGTATCCTTGGAAGATACTAATATTAAATATCAAGTTTGGTATTTAATGTCCTTTTTGTTGTTGAGCTATGCTGTCCACACACACGGACGTTTTTCTAAAAAAGCTTTATTTGAACTCAGGGTACCTCAAAACACACACATTTGGTGAAATCTCGATATGCAATTTTTGGATGGAATGCAATTCCTCCTCTATATGTACACAGATAATAATCTGATGGGTTCCATTCACATTCTCTAGCTGTTCCGCAAACAAACTTTCCTTACCTAAGATTGTTATTTTATCTGCGCTATGATAATCGATATAAACATAAGCAGAAATTGTTTTATTACTTAGTGTCCGGGCTGGCTGCGATGGTGTTGGATGTCTGCTCCTTGGGTTATGGGGACACTGGGCTTGCACGGTGTGGAGTCCCGTGCCACCACAGGTAGTAAAGAACCAGCGCCATCTGTGAAGGTTGCGCCCAATGCACTCACCAATGGTGGTAGTAGCGCCAGAATAGTGGCATCGTGGCGGTGAGGAGCAGGCCTCCTGGCTGTAGGCAGAGCAGCGTCGGCAGGGCTGGTGGTGTTCCTGTCGGCTGACTCAACGGCCAAGTGTCACCCTAACAAGGGCTACCCTGACGCCAAGACAGCTTATAGGTCTGCCCGGTCCAAATCTCAAGTCATACCAGCGGTGTGGGTCCCCGATCGCCGTCGTTGCGGGTGGCCCTCACATAAGAAGGCCACCGTGACTTCGCAGCGGCGGAGACATGTCGCGCCAACGATCCTGAGGGACCACCCGAACCACAACACTGTACCTGGGCGGCGGCGAGGAGCTCTGTGGTGATGGTGGACGGTTTCAGTGATGTTTTCTCCTCGGCATCTCTTTTCTCCATCTATCCTTACTTTACCAGTAATATAAACAAAAACAACAGATTGCAACCGCTCTGATTGGTTGCTGAACGTTTTATCGCTTTTCTCCATCACAGAATAGTTCCTCTTAAATTGGCGAGAGAGTACAGAAGTGTCGTATTAAATTATGCAATATTATCTAAATAATATAGTATGAATGATTAAGGAACAGCATTGAATGATCATTTAATCACTATTGCCTTATTTAGCAACTCATGCGCGTTGTGCAGCTCGTCTGTAACGGCTGTTTCTAGTCAGCAAATAATGATGGGAACATGTACGAGTAGCATAGTGAAACATAAGCAAGTAAAGCTTTAAAAGTGTGCGGGTAAAAATAATTCCTAATGTATATACTAAATTTTGTGAAAAGAACCCTCCTTTTGCACTTAACAACATTCTCAGCTTAACGATAGAATATACTGGTGTTTCCGAAAGCAACATAAGGTGTGCAAAACTTTTAAATTAGCCGAGGTGAGGCATCTTGTGCAAGCAGCTTTTCAACAAGTGACAACCGGAAATGCAGTGAATGTGTATCACACGTTGTTCTGGAAGAGCAAACAAAGTGAAATTTGGAAGAAATTGTGGACATTAACATTGACCGACTAATTGCCACTCACGGTGATGATTCATACAGTTCGAGTGCGACTGCAACAGATGACTCTTAACTTGAAGTAGTGGGCCACTTTCATCTTCTGATTAGCTCTTATGGATAAATCACTGCATTATCGCAATTTATTAAAGACATTTGCAGTGCATCTTGTCCATGTGTGAACACTAACATTCGCGAAAAACGGTTGGAGTCATGCACGTATGCAATGCTTCCAAAACATAACTGCATGTTGTAATTTTAGGTGAGAATTTTATACTTCGTACTGAATAACGATTCGCTTACCTGTTTTATTGTATTTTATTTATTACTCATTTTATAGAGAGAATCATTATCTGTGGGCGGCGCCATGGCAGAGTGGTTAGACCTCTTGCCTCACACCTAGACGGCCTGCATGTGGGATTTGTGGTGGACGAAGCGGCGACAGGGCGGGTTTTCTCCGGGTCCTCCGGTTTCCCCCGTCACTGATTCCTACAATTTCGCCATCATCGCCTTTCCTATCTTCCATTTCGCTTGCATTTCATATCCATTTTCTAACGCTCATGCCTGGCAACGGGCGGCCATTCTGTGGTCACGAACCGTTGGCTCTGATCCCTAGGTATCCGCTTGTAAGTCCTAGGGTGGTGTCAGTCCTATATACGGGGAGGGTAAGCCGGCTACGAAACGTAACGTAATCATTATCTGTGATCAGTGAACATAGGTAGCTATTGCTTTTCCTGCCAAACGTAGGTATCCGGGTTTACAGTTGCATAGCGGACGAACTTAGCTCAGCAGCACGTGGTGAGTACGCGTGCGTTTGCGGAAGACAACGTTCTGATTTGTTACATCGCCGGTGAGGATGGACAAATAGTCGCACTTGCAAAACCACCGCAGCTGTCACAAACTTACTCAGGCTTAACAATGTGCGGGTTCGACGTTAAAGAATTTTCCGACACATGTCCACCTGCACACGTGTAACAATGCATGTCAAGAATCAGCTGTAACTTACGAAGGAAGTCGTACACACGTTTGGCAATTACTGCCACAGGATAGTTATTAAATCACGTTGGTCAGTCGTGGTACTCCTCCTGAGAAGACAGGCTACATTACATTGCCAACAAAATTGAGTGTTACAGCAAGACGTCTATTTTATGCCGTAGCAATATGCTGGAGTGCAAACAACCAACATATAGGAATAAATTCATCGTTAATAATAAGTTTGATAGAAATTCTTTCTTCACAAATTTACGGGTTTTGCAGCTAGCTTAGCTAATCTACAGAATACACACGTGCATTTAACCGACTAAATGGGTTTAAAACTAGTTGCATTATTATCTATTCACTCTTAGGTATGGTAACAAATTACAAGTAGCAACAGCATTCTTGGCATTGAAAGCAAAAGGTGAGTCTTGCCACGTTTTCTGTGATAAATCCATTCAATATCGTTCGCTACCGATACTAAATGATAATAGCGAGATTTTTCTCTACCTATAACTTAGTTTTAACAGAAGAAGTAGTAGTAGCAGTAGTAGTATTTCCTGTAACTCCCAAGTGGAGAATAGGGAATCGTTTGATGTCTCCTTGATCAGAGTTGAATTTCTAGTTCGTGAGTTTGCCACCATGGTGTCGAGAGATCAGCTCGTCGTCCACAGATGGTACTGCAGCACGAAATCACGACTTGCGGACGCAAAATGGTGGGGTGTTGCCCAGGAAACTTTTTATCTCAAGGTAGTCGGTTCTCATGGCCGCGCTTTCTAAAGTATCTCACTTTGGTGCTTCGTAGGTTCGAGTCCCACCTTGGCATGGGTGTTTGTGTGTTTGTAAATATGTATATATGTGTGTGTATTAGAAAGACGCTAATCAGATAAGAAAACAAAGAAAATGTTGGGAAAATGCAAAAAAAAAGGATAAAAGAGGAAAAAGGAATACGCGCCGGAATGCCGACAAGATTCCAGAAAAAAAAAAAAGGTAAGGATTTTTGCGTCCGAAAAAGGTCACCCTCCGCCACCCTCTGGATATGGCTTTGAGTGACTTCGCAGGAGCAGATGTGCCATGAACTTCATTCAACTTGGCTTTTATCTTTTTCGTGTTAAACCTTTTAAACAGATGTGTATAATAGCTGCATGAAACTCGTTTATTTTCAACTTTCTAAGCAGGCACAATATTGTTGATTCAATTGCCTTTGGCAACGAAACCACATGATGAATATAGCCGAAACGTTAACTGCCATCGAGTAAGAAACACCGCTTATGAAATATAAACATTTTTCGATGCTAATTTCTTGAATTTTCTAAGGACTTTTTGAACACCCCTCGCACCCAGGAACAAGCCCTAGGAGTTTTTCCCCATTAGGACCTTGCTTACGTAAGAATGGAAGTTGGGCTGCGCGCGTCAACCACATAGAGGGATGGCTACCGAAACTAGTTACTAGCTCCTACTAGGCTCTCCAAGTTAGTTGCCGGAGGACATTAGGCGTCTCACAACCACATCCAGGAATCATCGCCCAGACATACCAAATATCCCACGGGTTTCGGGAATCACTACCAGGCCAAGTCCAACCCAATATGAACAGTTCTCTGACGGAGAGGCTCAGGTGTTTGGCTCAGCGTACTTCTAGATCCGCCAGAAGTACCACATATGCTAGAGATCTGCAGCGCACAGATGCTAGAGATCTGCAGCGCCCGCAGCAAGAGTCAAACACCTGTTGAGAATGAAATAGAGTTTTATTTATGGACGCTCTTTAACTACAGAGGTTCTCAGCATCCCATTTTATATTGGACATGAAAGACGCTTAATTTTGCTCAGAGGCCTCTTTTATCAAGCTTGAGGTTCTTTTACGTGCCATAAATCTACGACACGGGACCAACGTTTTTACTTCCCTTCCGAAGGAAGTCATGCTAAGGACTTTTACGCCCGAAAAAATCCATCCACAGATTTGAACCCGCGAGCTTGGGTGTATGAGGCTATCATGGAGGAGTAGAGACTCTGGATCAGAGAGAAATCAGGATGGATGATCAGCCCAATGCCAGGTATGAAAGTGAGGAAGTGGATGATGATGATGATGATGATGATGAAAAGGGGTTAGGGGCGCACAACAACTAGCTCATTAGCGCCCATATAATTCAAAGTGTGGCTCTAAACAAATAAAACTCTCTATAAAAGTAAATTACAAATAACAAGAGCGTGAATCAGCAATGACACCCGAGGAAGTGGATGACATGAAATGAGGTAAATTGAAAGAAACGAAGGATGACTATGGAGCAATAGATGGAATAAATGGTAGACAAAACCAGCCCACTATAAATCCCAGGTTCGGTTCCCTGGGATCGGTGCTGGGGTGCCAAGATGAAAGCCAAGCGATCTAACCACCCAACCACGGCACCGCCATTCTTTTCAAAGCCAACATTCATCAAATTTATCGTAAAAGAAGACAGGAACCAAATTTAGTAGTGAAGGTCAGCAACCGTCGCCAATGAAAGGATAAGTTTAAATGGTCTGCTCAAACTGCTAAAGCGACTTCACAGGAATCTCATTTTACAACTTTGCGCCGACGACCTAGCGTGAAATTAGTAATGCCTTCTTCTGTCACTATCCTGCATCATTTAGTACGCCGGATGGGGAAGAGGTTCTATTAGAGTACTTGAATAGGCAATCTCCGCCCTGAGTCATGTTGGCTCAGAGCAGACTACTACCAAGGAAGAATAATCGTTTGAGGCATTTCAAACAAGGAAACATATGTCTAAAACGCCAGGATGCTATGGTATTCCAAATGAATTTTACACTATTTTGGGATGATAACAAACATTTTAACTGGAACGTGTGTGTGTAAAAACGGTCTAAACCTCACTTTTACAAGTGAGAAAAATACTTTTGAACACACCAAGAAAGAGAAACATTAGTTGACACTGTGATATGTTTTATTAAAGTTAGGGTTAAAGTACTCACCTCAAAGTTGTGTAGACCTCCTCGGTTAGAGAGACACCCACACGCCAACACGGACTCTTTCCTATTTTTAAGACAGGGGACCCTAAAACGTGTACTTCCAGTGAAATCTCGGTATCGAGTAACATACAATACCTTATTTACCTACTATGTACAGAGTACGTGATTCAGAAAGCAAAAATTACACATAGATACAGTAATAAGTGATGTAAATATATAACATGTCCCTTCAATTAATACACCATCAGATAGATACAAACAAGGATAAGAAACACACACAAACACACACATATATATTACTTTCTCTAGCATGCATGTACAATCTACATAGCAAATAGTGAAGGTATTGTATTCTAACAAAAAAATTGATACCGAGATTTCATCGGAAACATGTTTTGAGAGCCCCTGAATAAAAAAAAATGTTTTGAAGGGTGTGATACGAAGATTTTCAAGAATATCCCCCCACGCCAAACTACATGGAAAATGTTTCAAAATGTTGTTTTTCTCAAAAATGGCTATACAGTTTTGATTAAACTACTGCAAATTAAAGATATTTACATTAAAAACAAAGTGTATATCTTGAACTTTCTGCGAAAAGCCTCTGAAGACCTCTTCATTTTGGATGAATTTTGCATAAATGGTAAACCGTCAGAGATAGACAAACAATTACCACACAAAAATTTAGATATCATAATATATGTTTTATATATACAGTATAAACCAAGAAAATTTTAAGCAGTTTAAAATATATTTATTTGCAGAGTTAACCATTTCCATATATACCTTGTTATTGGTTTCAATTTTAAACTACTTAAACTTTTCTCAAACGGGACGCCATCTTTCGTTTTCTCTCTCTTTTGTTTTACTCCTGGCCACGCGCGAAATTGCAGATTCTAGTTCAGCTTGAGACTTTCCTGAGCCTTTCCTATTGGTTACGGAGACACTATGTCTCCAGGACAGGTGAACGACAGGTTCCGAGATTTCGTCGAGGTTAGGCTATGTTAGCTTAGGTTAGGTGTGTGTAAATGAACTGGATCAAAATAGAAGGTAAAAATGGAATTTCCAAAAATCAGCTCTTCTTTCCAATGCAAAATACAGTGTACCGTTCCTTCTGTCTGCTTGCGCATGCTCAGTCATGTAAGTCAATCGACCAATGGCAGAGTTTGAATTTAAAACTCAACTAGAATCTGCAATATCGCTGGCCATACAAAGAGAACGGAACAGCAGTTGTTCACTTAGCGGCCAGTTTTTAAAAGATTCGACTGTTGCTTAAGCCTAGTGTATCCTCCGTTTCCCTTCTATTTACAAGAGACAGTAATAAGACATCTCGATTAGCTTATGCAGATAAAAGAATTGTTAGTTTGCAGAACGACAGACAGAGAAAATCATGCGAATGGAACACATAACATTTTTATCATCTTGCTATCTTTTATGTACTTTTATATTATCACTGGAGGTTTTAACTGTGCGTTGCAGGCAGCAGACTGGAGTGGCCTATCAAATATAGGTTTTAAAATATCTGGTTGCTCCAATGCAAATGTTCAGCTATGACTTACTCATTTCACAGGAAGCTCTTCTGCTAGATTGGACAGCGTATACATTCAGACAACCTTGCAAACAGAAAGTTTGAACAGTTGAAACAAACTGAAGCATTCAGTGAGGTGGTCATCTACATGACTTTTCGTCAAAATCTTCACAACCCCACGGGCGCACGGACCTTTTTCTGAAAATTCTTTTTTACTTTCTCTATACGTACTATGTATATAGTATATAAAGAAGGCATTATAATGCACCCAGAAATTCGATACCGAGATTTCACTGGAAATACATGTTTTGAGACCCCATGGATCCAAAAAAAAGCATTTTTAGAAAAATGTCCGTGTATGTGTGTACCTGTGGGCAGCATAGCTCAAAAACAAAAAGTGCGTTAAAAACCAAACTTGGTATTTAACATTGGTATCTTTCAAGGATGTGACACGAAGATTTTCAAGAAAATTCCCGCAACCCCAACTAGCCTTTACATGGAACTTTTTTCGAAAATTTTGTATTTCTCAAAAACGGCTCTAACGATTTTGATTAAAATATCGTATATTAAAGATATTTACCTGACAAATAAAATGTATATTTTGAATTTTCTGGGAATAACCTCTGAAGACTACTTTATTCTGGATCAATTTTACGGACTTTTGCATAACTGCTAATCCGTAAGAGATGGACAAAAATTTACCACACAAAAAATGTAGAGCACATTAAAACACACAATTTATATTATATATTTTTTCGTGGAGTAGATAGTTTTTGGAATATTCCTTGTTTTTTTGTTTCAGCTTTGAAAAACTTGTATTTTTCTCATACAGGAATTTGTCAACTCCTGTCCATACAAACAAAGGAACTTCAGTCACATAGCAACCAGCTTTTGAGTATCACTTTTAACCTATGGTACTCCCTTATTTCATTTCTACTTACAAGGAAGCAAGTAATAAGACTATTCCTGCTAATTTAGATGAAGTAAATAGAAGCATAATTTTTTTAGCAATAATTTTTTGCAGAGATGTAGAGAAAGTCATGTGAATGGAACACATCAGATTTTGCTTGTTAATACAGGGGATCCTAAAAAGTGTATTTCCGGTGAAATATCGATGTCGAATTTTTGGGTGGAATACAATACTTCTATATCCCTTTGTATATTGTACTTGCGGGGCTAGAGAAAGTAAAAAGGCGGAGATAAGAGTATATATAAGCTGTGGAACTACTTACTCACCTTACAAGGCCTCAGAACAGTTCTGCTTTAAGAGGAACTGGAAATACTTAAATACTTCAACACATGAACTTCTGTGCATGCTGGCAATCTTAAGCACGACTTATTGCAGTAAACTCCTTTTTCGTATAACATTTACATCACCGCGCGTGTCGACATGGTTGTGAAATTTCCTGAAGGTTAGCAAAAATTCACATTACTCTCTCTACATATTCAGTAAAAAACTGTTCTTACAAAAGATTACTCTTCTTTCCGCTTCATGTAATAGAGATAGACATTAGCAGTAATGGTCTTACTGCTTAATTCATTATGTTAGAAGAGAAATAAAGGAACTAGGCTAAAGTGATAGTAAATTATTTTAAAAGCTGTCACTATGCGATTAACTTTGAGACCTTTGCTTGATCAGGAGTAAAACAAAACATAAACGAATGACGACTTCTTGTTTGAGTATATATATATTTGTCATGTAAATATTTTAATCAATCAAAAACTTAAGAATCATTTTTGAGAATATTAAAGCTTTTTTACCGGTGAAATCTGGATAATGAAATTTAATAATGAAGTGGAGTGCAATACCTTTCCTACCTGTGTACTATGTACTAAGTAGAGAAAGTAAAATTTTAAGTAAGCATAAGCAAAGCTGTCAAAATGTATTTCTAAAGATAAAGAATTGTTTATAGAAATATCTATTTTGCAAAAAAAAAATCTCATGTGTCTATTCACATACTTTCTCTACATCTCTGCATCAAATGATTATCAAAAAGCTTATTCCTCTATTTACTCCATGCTAATCGAGAAAAAAAATAGCTGAACTGGTCTTATTACTTGCTTTCTTGAAAGTAGAAGGAAAATAGGGGAATACACCAGGCTATATAGAGTAAGATATTTTAAAAGCTGGTTGTTATGTGATTGAAGTTCCTTTGTTTGTGTGGTCAGGAGTTGACGAATTCCCGTATGAGAAAAGTATAAGTATTTTAAATCTGAAACCAAAACCAGGAATATCTCAAAAGCGGTCATGTTATGTTTATAACATAAATTTTCTGTTTTAACGAACTCTACATTTTGTGTTTAGTAAGCTTTCACCTTTCTCTTGCGGTTTACCAGTTATGCTAGATTCCACAAAATTCATCGAGAATAAATATGTCTTCAGAGGCTATTCCTAGAAAATTCAAGATATACATTTTATGTGTGATGTAAATATATTTAATATACGACGTTTTAATTAAAATCTTTATAGCCATTTTTGAGAAAAACAAATTTTCGAACATTTTTCCATGTAAAGAGTAGTTGGGGGTAGAGGATTTTCTTGAAAATCTTCATGTTGCATTCTTGGAAGATCCTGAACTCAAATCAAGTTTGGTATTTAACGAACGTTTCGTTTTGAGCTATGCTGTCCACAGACACACACGCACCGACAGACACATATATTTACGGACATTTTTCTAAAACTGTTTTTTTAAATTCAGGGGTTCTCAAAACATAGGTATATTTCTGATGAAATGTCGGTATCGAATTTTTGGGTGCAATACATAGTATGTGTAGAGAAAGTTAAATTGGCGGTTTTACCAATTACCCATGTACGTTCTAAAGTGTGCATTTATCACGTATCCATTCAAGGGTTAATTGCAACTTTTAGGTGAGATTAAACATTTTCTTTTGTTAGATACGACGAGCAGTTGCGCCGAGGGCAGTGCGAAGGTATGTTAGATGTGTGACAGGGTTTAACCAATTGTCGAACGTGGGGATTTTTGATGTAGATGAGACTGGGGAGTGAAAGGAGGTAGCAAGATTGCTCTTCAACGGTTGGCAGTCATGGTACAACGGCCCTTGTGCACCGCTGGTATACTTTTATTAAATTTTGTCTTTATTTTGGGGGTTTCATTTTGAATTTTGATGTCCAACTCTTGGAAGGACTGTGTAGGAGCTTAGCCGTAGCAATTGGCAGGGTTAGATGCGACCGTTTATAATGTAAATTTTAATTGAGGGTAGAAAAGCCTCCCTCAACTGAAGCAGATGATGTAGGAACCATTGTTGCCGTAGTTGCTAGCTTACTTTAGTGATTAGGACGTGGTAATACTGGCTGCATATATAGATGCGGTAATACTGTATATACGTAATTATTCATATGTTGGCGACATTGCCAACTCAATGGTTTATAAAAGCGAGATTGCACATTCTAGTTCAGTTTTAGAATAAGGCTCTTTGCTGAGCCTTTCCTATTGGTTACGGAGACAATATGGCTACGTGACAGGTGAACGACAGGTTTCGAGATTCCGTCGAGATTAGTCTACGTTAGGTTAGGTTATGTAAATGAAATGGATCGAAAAAGGGGTAATATTGGACTTTCTGAAAATCGGTTCTTCTTTCCAAAGCGAAATGCTTTCCGTTCTTTTGTCTGCTTGTGCATGTGCAGCCATGATAGTCAATCGACCAATGGCAGAGTCAAATCTAAAACTGAACTAGAATCTGCAATGTCGCGGGCTGTAAACAGAAAGTAACAACTGACAATCAAAATTACAAGTTTCCATGGGAAGCAAGAGTAAATGAGCTAGGGCGGAGATGAATGGGGATTATTCCAAGAATATATAATACCCAGAATGACATGATGCTGCTACACTCAACAAATTAAAAGCAAGAAATCTCTCCGAAACACAACATTAAAAACCAAAATAGACTGAAGAGGGAATCTCTCTAAACAGCCCTGTCACAAAGATGTCTAAATACCCCAATTGATTGATTGATTTCTCTAGTATATTGTGTATCTAGTATGGCATAGTTGAAGCAAGAAGCGTTGGCTCCTCCAGGTAGCCAAGATGGTGGCATGTGTCATGCGAATTCATGTAGAAGGCAAAATAATAAGTATTGTTAAGAAGAAGTGTTTGTGTTCTTGTATTGGTAGACAGCTGGCCCCATTCAGTTTCAGTTATAATTATGTAGAGTATCTTCCCTGTCGTCTCTGATAGAACAGAGCTGGGTCCTCAAATGCTCGTCTGGCTGTAGTGTAAAGTACATTTCCCCGGTTAATTCCTCTGTTGCCAAGCGAGTTTCTTGAATTACTAACAGTAGGTGTGACAATATTAGTGGAACGCTTCTGTCAGAAAGATAAAGCAATAATAAAAGACTAATTTTCTTCATGTACCATTGCTGCATATGTTGATATTTCTTCCACTGGAACATCAATGTTAGAGAAGTGTTTCAGTTCACCTGAAGTGAAAATGGAATAAATCGGTTCAGGAGCGGCCAATGTTAGATCTAAATTCTGAACTGTCTTCATAGATCAACTGATAGAGTACTTCAACGTTGAGAATGTTCCTGAATCGTTGTGCATGACAATAACTCGTAAATGCTTAGACGGTTGAACTTTGGAATGAGTCAATATTGCTATGTTGCCCCAGGATAACTTTGAGGTCTTTAAATATATGTTTCTAAGGGTTTTTTTTGTTGAATACTTCACGTCAGCAAAAGATAAGGTCAAGGCATTGTATTATCCTAGAGAAGACATTTCCATGCCAGATTACGTGCTTCAGAACTCAAGGTTTATTCGACATATTCGTCCACAACTTTCCGAAAACGTCTTTATAGAGCTCATAACGCATCATTTTTCTCTCCACTTTAAACATTATCTGTTAATGCCAAGGAGTATCATTGCCATGATCAATCTCTTATCAACACTGGAAGCGCAGGAATTCGAGTTCAGGAACGGAAATCGCGAAAGTGAAACACACAATAAGATGAGGTAGCGTGGTCGCCTTGACAGGAGAAATTCTCCACCATATACCAGTTTATCACATGATCTCTATGTTGAAAATATACCTGAGTTCGAAAGAAACAGAGATAAGTATGAAGATGGAAACATAATCCCTTGCTTAACAGCTGATCGCTAGTCCGAGTGAGAAAAACGGAAGTGTACCGTATATCGGGGAAAGAATTTACCTTTCAGAGCAAGTTGAGGAGACACGTTGACCTGGAAGGAGACAACATTCTTGAAATAAGATGTAAGAGTAGCAAAGCACATAATCTGAGTGGGTTGCAAGTTATCGAACTTGAAAGAATGCTGCTAAGAAATAAACGTGTATTTTCAGAAATACTGGGTGTAAAGTTTATACACATTCATTTGAGGTGGAAAACATTCAGCCCTTTGGTCATAAAAACAATAACTTATCACTAGGTCTTCGCAAGCAAGTGAAAGAAGTAATAAAGGGAATGATTACTAACATAATTATAGCGGAAGTAAATCATCGTATATTTCAGCGCTTTCTTGGATTGTACGGAAAAGAACAGCTGTCACACTACGAGCAAAATTTAGGGCCTATATTTATGAAGTCCGACCACATCCAGATTGAAGCTGTTAATCAGACAGTAGCTAAATTATCCAGAGGTAGCTGCATTTCAACTATTGACTTAACAGATAACTATTGGCAGATTCCACTTGATGGACAGGTACGGATTATTGCAGTTTTATTTACGAATGACGTGTTTTTAAATCTTTAATGTTTTCTTTCAGGATTAGGACAGCTTCTGTAGCTTTCCTTTGAGCAATTAATCAAGTATTTAAGGACACAGAATGTAATTTTTTATTAAATTACATCGATGACTTCCTTGTGATCTCAGAAACTTTTGAAGAACCTGAATTTAGTACTTACGAGGCTGGGAAATGCTAAGTTTACTGTGAATATAAAGAAATAACAACTTTGTGTGAAGGAGGTCAGAGTACTTGGGTTTCTGATAGACGAGTTAGGAATGCGTCCAGATCCAAACAGAATAGATGCCATACAACAAATACCCGCTCATTGTAATATTAAACAGCTTCATAGGATTTCCGGTGTATGGAATTATGTGAGTAGATCCCTACCCAGATATGCCCAAGAGGTAGCGCTACTTCGAGAATTGCTGTGTAAAATTAAAAATTGGAGGTGGATCCGGGAACTACAAGAATGCTATGGAAGAGTGCAAGAATTGTTTTCAAATACTATCTTACTAGAGAGACCTAGAGGTGGATGGAAATATGTAATCTATGTAGATGCTTCGTCAGCTGGATATGGGTGTACCTTAGCACAACTAGGTACTATTCAAGAATTTCACTAATTAGTACCGCATCTAGACGCTTGACCAGGGCAGGAAAAAAAATGTGTCGGTCACCCTGCTAGAACTCAGTGTAATATACTTTGCTCTTACAAAATTTCGCACTATGTTTATTTATACCCGGTAACAGTATAGTCTGACTAAATAAGTTTGATGTCTATTAATAAAGACAAACTTACGCCCACTAAAATATTTCGCTGCGTCACGTTATCAATAAATATTATTCATGTGGATACGCACGCAGACATGCTGTCAAATTAAAACAAAGTCAACTATTACACTCAGGAATAGACAGTGTAACCAATACAATACATAAAAGCTCGCGTGAAAGTTAGAAGGATCATTTCATGTTGCGAAATATGGAAAATGTGTAAGCAGAAGAGTGTAAGCTACTGGTACGACACCCATACTTATGGAACAGCCAAGAAAATTTGTGTAGATGTGCGCGGTGAGATGCCCACGGCTTCTCTAGGATTTAAATATGTACTTATTTTGTATGATATACATTCAAAGTCCACGAGACTCTACGCACAGTAAAACACGTGCTAATACACTAGTAAAAAAAATACACACCTGAACAAGGAAGGATAAAGGACATTCTTACTGATAATATTACAACCTGAAAGGGAAAGAATTCCCTAAAAGAATTGAGAAAGCCAAGGTGAAACAGTATTTTGTTCTAAATATAGATCAAGAAGGAATCCGTGCGGAAGAATCATTAAAGACCTAGGTGTTTATCTAAAGATATTGACGAATAAAAACACTCACGGTGGTTACAATATTAGAGTCCCATTGAGCAGGTTATAAACGAAACTATTCGTAGCGTAACGAAGTTCAAGCCTACTGAACTCGAGCAAGGAAAGTTAGTCAGAACTATTGCTGACACGATACCAAATGTGATTCCTGCATATATCACACTAAGTGCTCATTGATAGAAAAGCGACGGAACTCATAAAAAAGACAGATATGAAAAGGAAGGAACGGCATGATAAGAGAAATAAAGAAATACTTTGGAACGTTAAAGCTAATGATCTAGTGTTAATACGAAATAAAATGTTATCCAGATAAAGAAAGGCTTTTGATGTACTTAAGTTGATGTACAAAGTTTCGAATACTTTTTCTACCGAAACGTATAAGACAACATACCCAAATACAAATCAAATCATAGGAGTTTATTACAAGGAATTGATGAAGTCATTTCGTCAGGAGAGAGGGAAGGAGGACCAGATGCGCCAAGATTGATGCCAGATGAAGGATGGGTGAAAATACACTCATTTGAGGAGTTATGAGGATTTGCGAAAGATTGTTAGTTTTACTGTATAGAGATGTATGTAAGGGGATCATCTATGTCAAGGGAAACTCTTTTCCATATTGGTATACAACAATACTAAGTCTGTTGAATTTTGGTTGGTATACAATAATGTTAAGATTTTTTTTTTTTTTTTTTTGAAACTAACACAAATTACCAAGTGCAAGTAGCAAAGAATGTTTTACTTTAAGAGATAAAGTGTTGATGTGTGTAAAGCCAAAACTTAAGTTAGAAATAAGCTAGACTAAACATGTTTAATGGACAGGAAATGATCTTATGTAAATTGTTTTGAGTTATGAAAAGTAATTGTTTAAGAGTAAGTAGTCTTAAACACCGACGCCAGTTTAACTCTAAAAGAAAACGGTTAAAGGGTAATGACATTAAAATGTTCAGATACTAAGGAATTTGAAGGAAGAGTTAACTCAGGTAGTCAGTTGTAGTTAGAGAAAATCAGTTTAGTGTGTGGAAAGAGTAATCATGTGATACATTCATAAAAAGAACACAAAGGAACTGAAGGAAGTATGAACAAACAAGTTTTATTAACTTAATGGAAATTTCTTTGCCCATAGGGCCATATATGACACAGTATTCTTTCCACATATATGAATACATTAATTAATCATAATTGTCATGTTGAGTTAAACGATGTGTATGCATAAAATAAGAAGCGTTTAGGCAAGGAAATATTCAGTTTAAGAAACATTTTAGACCGTTAGCAGAGGCTAGGCTATTTTGGAAAGAAATCCTTTTGTGCTACGCAGGGATCCTTTGTTAGTAGCTAAGCGTCTGTTAGGATTTTAGTGCAACAAGACACTATGTTCAAGTGACGGGGAATAAACTTTTTTAATACACAGGACATTCTTCATTGCTCTCAAGTCACGTGATCACTTTCAACTTCCGTGACTCGGAACGCAACCAAAACTTTGGAAACTGACCAATGGGAAGAATCCAACATGACAACGCATGAGACTATATAACCCCAGATCAAGAGTTCAACTAGATTTCTCAGAAGGGGAACCTGCGACACAACATGTACCTACCTAGAGAAACTCATAGCTAATTGACAGCTAGGAGCAAAAAGTAACATGTATGCAGGTAGGTGCTTGTGCGTTAATTAATTGGTACTATTATAGTAATAAAGGTCGGGATATTGAAGCAGGAAGCAAGTGTTTTTACTTACCAAAGTGTACTTTTATTCCATTCTCATGTCCCACCCTGAGTGAATCGCATCAATGCTCTGCCACTCTTTTAATGACAGACTACTTGCCGAGGACCAATACACTAAACACATTATAAGATGTAGCAAATATAAAGTACACCCATAATGACAAGAACCGCTACAAAGCCGGTCTCGATGTGAAACAATTGAAACGACGTTTATCTTTGCCAGGAATAAACAACATAGAGACGAAACGAATATGATTTACCGTTTGAGAAAAGTTTAAATAGCTTAAAATTGAAACAAATAACGTGGAACTTCACGGAAAATGTTAACTCCACAAAGAAGTGTATATGACATAAATTGTGTGTTTTAACGAGATCTAGAGATCTACATTTTTGTGCAGTATGCAAATGTCTATTCTGACCGTTTACCTGTTATACAAAAGTCATCCAGAATGAAGAGTTCTTCAGAAGCTGTTTCAAATAATTCAGGATATACATTTTGTCTGTCATAAAATGTCTTAAACATGTAGTATTTTAAACTAAATCGTTAGAGCTATTTTTGAGAAAATCAACATTTTCGAAAAGTGTTCCATGTAAAGGATAGTTGGGGGTGGGAGATTCTCTTGTAAACCTTCGTGTTGCATCCATGGAAGATGCTTACTTAAAAATCTGATGTGTTCCATTTACATGACTTTCTCTGCATCTCTGCAACAAATTATTGTTAAAAAGCTTATGCTTCTATTTACCTCACGCTAATCGAGAAAAAAATTAGCAGATATAGTCTTATTACTTGCTTCCTTGTAAGTAGAAGCGAAATAAGGGAATACCATAGGTTAAAGTGATATTCAAAAGCTGGTTGCTATGTGAATGACGTTCCTTTGTTTTTATGGACAGGAGTTGACAAATTCCTGTATGAGAAAAGTTCAGTTTTTCAAAGCTGAAACCAAAAACAAGGAATATCTCAAAAACGATCAGCTCCACGAAAATAATGTATAAGACATAAATTGTGTGTTCTAATGTGCTCTACATTTTTGTGTGATAAGTTTTTGTCCATTTACGGTTTAGCAGTTATGCAAAATTCCGTAAATTTCATCCAGGATAAAGTAGTACAGAGGATATTCCCAGAAAATTCAAAATATACATTTTGTTTGTCAGGTAAATATCTTTAATATTCGATATTTTAATTAAAATCGTTAGAGCCATTTTTAGAAAATCAAAATACTAAACTTAAATACCAAGTTTGGTATTTTAGCGACTTTTCGTTTTTGAGGTATCGTGTTCACAGACACACGGACACACGGGCACACTGACACAGGACACACACACGGACCCTTTTCTGAAAATACTCTTTTTGGATACGGGGACCCTAAGACATATGTTTCAGGTGAAATCTCTGTATCGAATTTTTTGGTGGAGTGCAATACCTTCTCTATACACTATGTACATAGTACATGAAGAGAAAGTAAACATACCAGATTTGGTATTTAACGGATATTTGGTATTTTTACTTTCTCTATACGCACTATATACATAGTGTATATAGAAGGTATTGCACTCTACTCAAAAATTCGATACCGAGATTTCACCGGAAATATATGTTTTAGGGTCCCCTTTATCTAAAAAAAAACATTTTCCCAAAAAGGTTCGTGTGTATGTGTGTGTGTGTGTCCGTGTGTCAGTGTGCCAATGTGTCCGTGTGACTGTGAACACGATAACTCAAAAATAAGTCGGTAAAATATCAAATTTGGTATTTAAGTTTAGTATCTTCCAGGAATGCGACACGAAGATTTTGAAAAAAAATCCCCCCACCCCAAACTACCGTTTACATGGAACTTTTTTCGAAAATTTCAATTTTCTCAAAAATGGCTCTAACGATTTTGATTAAAATTTCGTATATTAAAGATATTTTATCTGACAAATAATATGTATATCTTGAATTTTATGGGAATAGCCTCTAAAGACTACTTTATTCTGGATGAATTTTATGAAATTTTGCATAACTGGTAAGCCATAAGAAATGGACAAAAACTTACCGTACAAAAAATATAGATCACATTAAAACACACAATTTATGTTATATAATTTTTTTTCACGGAGTTGATTGCTTTTTTTTTTTTTAGATATTCCTTGTTTTTGGTTTCAGCTTTGAAAAAATGTACTTTTCTCGTGTCCATACAAACAAAGGAACTTCAGTCACCTAGTAACCAGCTTTTGACTTCACTTAAACCTATGATAGTCCTATATTTCGCTTCTACTTATAAGGAAGCAAGTAGCAAGACTATTTCTGCTAATTTTTTTCTCGATTAGCATGAAGTAAATAGAATATAAAGATTATTAACAATACTTTGTTACACAGAAGTAGAGAAAGTCATGTGAATGGAACACATCAGATTTTTTTTAGACTTATGCTGTTCACAGACAGACTGACCTTTTTCTAAAAATTGGGGAATCAGGGGAGCTCAAACATATATTTCCGGTAAAGTCTCGGTATCGAATTTTTGGGTGGAGTACAATACTTTCTCTATCCACTATGTGTATTGTACATATGGGCTAGAGAAACTAAAAACATTGCGAGAAAGCAAGTGTGGACATGTCTGTTAATGAGCATGCGCCTGCCCATTTATAGATTCATTTAAATGATTTTTAAGGTAGACCAGTGGTAAAATGACTATTTTGTTAAAGTTTAGAATTAATCTTATTTAATAATGAAAAATAAAAAGACTTTCATAATTTCTGATAAAATTTCACAGAAGCATCACTTTAGAAAATTAAGACTTGGACTGACGCCTAATATTATATTAATAAATATGTTCAATATGTGTTATTTTACACTTGACAATTACAAAAGTTACTTTTGTATTCAGTATTAGACATCTGCTGTTAGCCAATGCCTAATTTCAAAGCATTACTAAAGATGCTCCATAATAGCAAAATCTGCGCATCTTTCTCCGATCATAAGCACAACAGAATTAATGTTAGTATTAGTAACATTGGGACATATGCTGGCATCTGCTACTCGTAGGTTCTTTATCCCGATAACCCTACATTTATTGTCTGTAACAGCACAAGGATGATCTTTTGCTCCCATGCTGCATGTTCCCATTCCATGCAACCACAGATCGAGTTTACCTTGCATGGCGCACATCCAATAGTCATAAGTGGCGTATTTTAAGTGCTTGCACTTAGGGTCAGGAGTATTGTCAGCATATATGCCATTTTTTTTAAACGTTTCACAGTTGGCTATTTTGTGCATCAAGGCACACCCCTTAGCAATACATTTCATATCTCGTTTCTCGACTCCGGGTGAAATTGCCGGGCATTCTAGAGGATCGGTGGATTTTATACACACGGTGCCTGTTCCATTTGTAAATCCAGACATCACACCGATATTAAGTCTGTCGTAGTAGCACGTACAAAATTTTGGGTCTGTGACGTCTAGACCTCCAATGAAAGGATTGAAAGCAAACATTAAATCAGGAGGTCCTTTCTTTGTGCTTGAGGAATGGGCTAAGAGATAGCTGTTGAAGGCTCCAGTGGCAGCTAGGGGACCGGATTTGTTGTACATGTAGTTCTTGATGTCCTTCTTAATAGCCTCACAGTCCGGCGGTATTGTAGATGTGGATGTGAGTGTGAGGTTTATGGCGTGGTATACTGGGTGGTTCAGAAAATTGTAGCCTACTTTTAAGTCCTTGATCACTGGTATTCCGAACTTTTTCAGTAACTCCTTGGGACCAACTCCTGAAAGCTGCAACAATTTTGCACTGTTAATGACTCCGGCGCAAAGGAAGATTTCCTTCCGAGCCTTTATCACCACTTTTTTTTTTTTCTTTCCATCTTCGGTTATCCACATTTCCACCCCGAAAGCAACTTTTGTTTTAGAGTCAATAAGTATTTTTACGGCTAAAGTTTCGGTCATGACGTGCAAATTCTTTCTCTTATACCGTTTTTTATTTAGGTACAGTTTGTTGGCACTTATGCGCGTTCCATTTTTAGAAGTCGTCATATAATCTTCTTTGATATCACCATTGAGATCTGGATCCACAATCCCAAACTCCTTGTAAGCTTGCATTATAATATCTATATTTATGTCACTGTAATTGAATCTTTCGACAGACATGTCTTGTATTGCGCCATTGTCTTGTAATACGTGTGCATTACCACGTCTGGCATAATAAGGCCACACTTCGTCAAAAGACCAGCCATCAATGCCCTTCGCAAGACAGTCGTCAAAAAGTATCCTATTGCCCCTGAGGTACCACATACCATTGTGGGCATCGCATCCCCCCATCATTTTGCCTCTGCCATAGGTACAAGGTTTCCCATCACAGTATTCTGGGTGTGCTTCAGTCTTGCAATTCCATTCACACAGCGTTCCAAGCATTCCATCAGTCTTAACTAATCCAGGTACCTGGGTTATATTAGGCTCCTCACATCCAGCTTCGATCAAAAGTACTTTCCATTTGGGATTTTCACTCATACGTGAAGCTACAGTGGCTCCTCCCGATCCAGCACCGATCACTATAAAATCATATTCTTTTTCTAAAGGCCTCTTCATCATGTTCGGATGACATATCATCAAAAGGGCATGAACTGCTGCTATCAGTCCGTTCAGACAAGAAGCCGTGTTGCAATAATGCTGACTCTGCAGTTGTGCCAAGATGTCCTCCATCCGAAATGAGCTCTTCCTTTAAAATACCGAAACCAAGAATAAACTCAATGCACTATACTCGGCAAGTTCATATCTGAAAAAAAGCAAAACACATCAAAGCATGTTATATGTGTGAGACAATGATGGCAACGTAATAAACATTAGCAAAAATTGTGTTACTACTTGTTTCCTTGTAAGTAAAAGAGAAATAAGGGAATACATTAGCCTAAAGCTGGTCGATTTGTGAAACAATTCAGGTTCAGTCGCTTTGCATGGCCTGTAGTAAAACAGCAGAGATAAAACGAAAGCTGGCTTCCTGTTTGAGAAACTGAAGTTTTAAAACTGAAACCATTAACATGGAATATCTTGGAAACGGACAACAACAAAAACCTATATGGCATAAATTAAGTGTTTTAATGAGATATACTTTTTTGTGTAGTAAGTTTTTGTCTATCTCTTACGATTTACCAGTTATGCAAAATTCAGAAAGAATCATCCAGGAAAATTCAAGATATACGTACATTTTATTTGCCATGTAAATATCTTTAATATACCATATTTAACAAAATCCATAAGAGCCACTTTTGAGGAAATCAAAAATTTTGACAATTTTTCCATGTAAGGGTAGTTTGGTGTGGAGGGATTTTCTTGAAAATCTTTCGTTTTTGAGCTATGCTGTCCACAGGCACACTCAGACACACACACACTGTCCTTTTTCTAAAAGTTCTTTTGTGGATTCAGGGGTCTCAAAACATGTATTTCCTGTGTAAAGTCGGTATCGAATTTTTGAGTGGGATGCCTTCTTTATACACTATGCACATAGTACCTGTAGAGAAATTAAAACTAGCAGAAATGGACTTAAGTAGAACGGAAATAAGGGAGTATACTACGCGAAAGCGATAATCAAATCATTTAAATTTATGTAATATGTGCTTATGTACTGTGTACTAAATAGAGAAAGTAAAAATACTAACTGGAGACGAAAAGTTAGGAAGGAAACTTCCAGGCCTAAGTTTAGAAAACCTCTTTGGCATTTACCAATTATGAGGACTAAGAAGAACGTGAAACACCAGCTGAGTGAGGATGGAAGATCTTGAGGTATTTAAGCCATTGACAAGTCGATGATTTAACGACCTCAATCCCCGTGTTGAGGTAGCAATTTACTTACAACAATGATATCCTACAATGTGGATAACAACTCACAGCCAAGTCAATGCAGGGAAAATGTCGCACGCATGAAGCAGATTGTTTACGAATAGCTTGAGACGGATTGTCGCCCAGCTGAATGAGTGCATTAGCCTATATTTTAATTAATTGGGTTGTTTAAGTTAATTGCTAAGTATAATATCATGTATTTATTGTCATAATGTATATTGAAAGTTCAGAGAGGCTGTTCCTGGAAATCATTTTCTAGCCTTAACCCAAGGGTTCTCAAGCGACGATTTCAGTTATTTACAAATAGTTACTTTTGTGTATTACAAGAGGGGAAAGATGCTATTGTGTAGTCACTACTCGGAAAGAGAAAGTGGATGTGACATATAAAGCGGGAAACCACGAGAAATTGAGGTCAAGAATCACGTGAAAGTCGCATTGACCAATTGGAAGTAATTACGTCACGTCAGAAGCGCACCCCAATCTATTTTCGGCGCCAAAATGGGCCAATGAGATTGCAAGTGGAGAGTAGAATTTACTATAAATGTAGAGTATTCGCTCTAATTTTCAGGCAGTTGAAATGTAACGTCACGCGGAACCTGCGACGCACAAAACAAGAAATCCGCGCAAAATAGTAAGGTGGCCGCAAAGTTTATTATTATGATTAAATGCACTGTGAAATGTAACGTCACGCGGGTCCTGTGACGCATGTAACAAGAAATCCGCGCTAAAAATTAAGTGTCTAAAAAAATTCTAAATGTTATAATTGTGATTCAGCCACTGTCATGAGCTAACATTGCTCAGAACTTGCGTGGAAAGTTAAAGTTTGCACAATAGTTCCGCACGTATAATCATCGCCGCGTAGGTTAAAGGTTCCTTTGTGCGCAATACGCTCTATTGCGAGAGAAATTACGGCGATAGAATCGCGCCAGGAACTGTCTCGAGAACGCTTGTGAATGATTAAATGAAAGTGCCGAAGTTTATTTTGAGCTAAATTCCCGTTCCACGTCACGAGATCACCGTCGCTCAATACCTTGAGCTAAACAAATTGAGCTATTGCTCGCTGTTGAGTCCTGGGGAGGAGCGCCGAGAATCGTCTTCACCAGCTGTGACGTCGGAGAGAGGAAGGGGGAGAGGGGACCAGTCGTCTCTGCGCAGCCCAGCACCAAAGCTACGTTCCTAGTTCCCGCCTCAAGCGACAACCCATTAAGGTGATGTATTTGTGGAATTGGACCAAAAATTGTGAAAAACTAAAATAATTATTTTTTTCATAATAAAATTATATTACTTTTAAACTTTAAGAATCTGATATGTTGCATTCACATCACTTTCTCTACATATCTACTACAAATTATTGCTCAAAAGCTTTTTCTTCTATTTACTTCATGCTAATTAAAAAAAAAACAAATAAATAAAAAATAACAGAAATGGCCTTACTTGCTTCCTTGTAAGTAGAAGGGAAATAAAGGAATACCATAGGTTAAAGTGATGGTCAAAAGCTGGTTGCTATGTGACTGAAGTTACTTTGTTTGTATGGACAGTAGTTGACAAATTCCTGTATGAGAAAAAAATTTTAAAGCTGAAACCAATAACAAGCAACATCTAAAAATTGCTGAACTCCACGAAAAAACTGTTTATAACATAAATGGTGTGTTTTAACGAGATCTACATTTTCTATTAAGTAAGCTTTTGTCTATCTATCTCTTAGGTTTCCAGTTAACAAAATTCCGCAAAATTCATCGTCTTTAGAGGCTATTCCCAGAAAATTGAAGAAATACATTTTATTTGTCATGTAAATATTTTAAATATAAGAGATTTTAATCAAACTTGAACTTAAGAAAATCAAAATTTTTGAAAAATTTTCCATGTAAAGGGTAGTTTCTGGTGGTTGGATTTTCTTGAAAATCTTCGTGTCGCATCCTTGGAAGATACTAAACCTATATACCAAGTTTGGTATTTAACGGTATTTTCGTTTTTGAGCTATGCTGCTCACAGAAAAACATACACGCACGCACACAAACATGCACACATACAGTCAGAGACAGACACACGCACACGGAACTTTTTCTAAAAATGTTTTTTTTCGGACTCAAGGGACCCCAAAGCATATATTTCCGGTGAAATCTTGACATCGAACTTTTGGGCGGGATACAATACCTTCTCTATCCTCTATGTACATAGTAAATACGGGCCAGAGAAAGTAAAAATAGTTATTTATGATACAAGTGTTAAAATAGTGTTTTATAGCGTGAGTAGGGTGCTTGCAAAACGAGGACGTAGGCCGAATAAAGTAATCCTACGAACACTGTAAAACACGTACATATATACAATATTACTTTCTCTACACGTACTATGTATATAATGTATAGAGAAGGTAAAAATTAAAGGCATAAATCATATAGAACCTGAAAAAATAATTAATCCATAATATTTAAATCAATTAAAATAATAATTTAATCAATACCTGTTTCATTAGCTTTACCTATATGGTTAAGTTTTACACTTTTTGGTTGGATTAACAATACTAAAACATATATTTGCCCGAAAATAATAAAAATCAATTTAAAGCTATTATTTAAGGAATAAAGAAGTATTAATTTATTATTAACTGTATTGCACCCGTAAATTCTATACCGAGACTTCACCGGAAATACATGTTTTGGGACATCCTGAACCCAAAAAAAGCATTTTTAGAAAAAGTCCGCACTCGCGCGTGCATGTGTGTGTGTGTGTGTGTGTGTGTGTGTGTGTTTGTGTCTAGGCAGCATAGCTCAATGACGAAAAGACCGTTAAATACCAAACTTCGAATTTAAGTTTATCTTTCAAGGATGCGACATGAAGATTTTCAAGAAAATACCCACACGCCCAACTACCTTTTACATGGAAAATTTTTAAAAAATTTGGTTTTCTGAAACCACATTTTCATTAAAATAGCGCATATTAAAGCTATGTACATCACCAATAAAATGTATATCTTGAATTTTCTAGGAATAGCTCCTGAAGACTTATTTATTCTGGATGAATTTTGCTGAGTATTGCATAATTGGTAAACCATAAGAGATAGACAAAAAAATTTTGCACAAAAATGTAGATTTCGTTAAAACACACAATTTATGCAACATACATTTTTTTCGTGGAGTTGACCGTTTTCGAGATATTCCTTGTTATTTGTTTCAGTTTTAAAATACTTAAACTTTTCTCATATCAACAGCAGGCAACGCAAGGAAACGGATTTCAATCCCACAGCAACCACATGTTAAAACATTTGACAAATGTATTGCCTTATTTCCTTCCTACTAATAAGGAATAAGTAATAAGACCGTTTCAACTAATGTTTATCTGGATTAGCATGAAATAGAAGAATAAACTGATTAAAATAATTCTTTACAGAGATGTAGGGTCAGTAACGTGAATGGAACTAAGATTTTTTGATCAACTCTTTCAATAGGATCTTTCTGCATCTGCAACTCTTTGACAGATGTAAATAAACTGATCTATGATATTGTGCGAAACTTTTCTCTACAAATATCAGCCACATTATGATGTGTTTTAACATAAACGAGCAACACTTCAAGTTAATTGCCATTTATGACTCATAATCTGCTGTCTCGTAAACAAGAAAGCGAAATAAACAAACAGCTGAAGTGCATTTCTTACTATCTAAAAATATTGTCATGTTTTGTAATCTTCGTGATAAACCATTTAAATTCAAATGAGACAAGTTTCAAACGCTTATAATAACACTAAGACAGACTTTTTAATTTAAAATATATTCAACACAAAGGAAATATTTATATTTTATCTCCTCTTTGAAATAGTTGAGAAAGTATTTAATTTTACTAAACTCTTCATTTACAATAGAGTTAATATAGTATACCTACTCTCGATTATCCTGGATAATGTGGGGGAGAAGAAGTAGAAATAATCGAGAAACGTATAATTTAATGCTTTTAAGGGACAACGTATATGTAAATAGGAAATTATGTTCAAAAGCTTTTTTCAACATATATTCTTTGTTCAAAGATGTATTTTACTTTTGTGCACGGATATTGTTTTTCTTTAGGAAACAGCAATAAAGGACCCATCGCGTAACAACAGGTGCCATTTCCATTGTTTGAACAATTACCGCGTGACAACAAAACACCGTTGCAATTGTTATCGGCCTGCCTGTTGCATCTAAATTAAAAACAAATTCAGTTTTTCAGATGTTAATCAGCGTGTAAGTGTCAAAGAAGCAAGTTAATTGTAAAACAGACAGCGCAAAAATGAAAAAAAAAAAAAACAAAAAAAAAAAACGTTTGTCCACATTAAATCAAAATACTTTTTTGTTGGGGCAGGGGGATGCAGGATAATCCGCACACGAATAATCGGGAGTATACTTAAAATATGTTCGCTTTTTTTCTCAAAACTACTTTAAAACAGCAAAACTACTCTTAAGATTTTTTGTTATATTCATTACAAGGAGTAATGCTGTACATCAACGATAATAGCCTACTACCCATCTTGTATTGGGTTGCATTGAGGAGAAGCCAAATAACACAAAATAACCTAATCTAATCTATAACAGAATTTGTTAGATACTGTAATATTGAGGTTAAGCTACACATACTTACATGTTTGCAAAGTGTGAGTGTGTCAGGATAGTTTCTGTGAATGACGTGTGTACTTTTGTGAAAGATAAACCTCTTCATGTTTACACCATTTTAAGTAACTCTTATATGCAGTCGTGACAATATTTTCCATGGGAAATTAGTTGTCAAAAGTCTAAAAATAATGGACACATTAATCAAAAAGTAATCCTATTTTTGGCTCTGTTTTCAAAACAATAGTAGTACCAACATGTTGCATAGGTAGCGTGAGTAAAATTTATTACTATTAAGCGTAATACATAGCCTTATTCCGACCCTTGTCATTTTACTTTTTATCAAATGTAAACACAGGATGTTTCGAAACCACAGCAAAGGACTATAACATCTTATAGTTTATAACTGATCTAGTCCGAAGCATGATGTCGCATCTTTGAAACTCCTTTAGGTAGAAACCACTGAAAATTACACAGCACGTTTGTTACAAAACTTGGCCGCCAAGAAACGGCCCGTGTGACTTTCACTGCATTTCCCTGCGCGCATGTCCTACATCCATTCTGTCGGTCTTATTTCTATTCTAGTCCAGTTCACACGTGAATGACATTAGGAATGTTTAGAAGATTTTAGTTTTTCTTGAAGTGTTTTCGAAATTTAGTATACAGTACAAAAAAGAGTGTTTATGTACGATATCTACGTATGTGCTTATATCATCTTGTAGGGATAAACTTAATTTCCCGGGTGCGTGTTCCGAGTAAAGAGGCCGCTTATTTGCTTGTAAATAAATTAGGGATACGGGATCAATTTGTGATAGGAAAAGAAAAGTAAACAGGCGTGTGCTTATGGAGCAGAGATTACACGAAATTTGCGAAATATTAGAACGGTTACCTCGAAAATCTCCTAGGCGTCTTGCATAAGAAACTGACATTTCGAAACCTTCAGCATGGAAAGCAACAAAACTTTATAACTCAAACCATCAAGGTTACTGTTGTCGAGGAATTTCCAACATCTCCAATGATAAGGTATATTTTGTGTTTATTTTGATAATTGTTAATGTGATTTGAGACTTTATTTGACGTCCACGCATGTGTGACTGGGTGACGGGCTGTTTCCTGACGGCCCAGTTTTGTAGTATACTTACATAACTTACACACTGCTTCAAGCTTTATAGAGGAGCGGTTTGTTATGGATAAAGTAGAGCAGAAAACGAAAACCGTCTATGAAAAAATCCAGAGTATTTAAAATGGGTAAATATTAAACATCGTTATAAAATCATCACGAAACACGCTTACAACTTAATATCATTAGTAACCTTTTATGTTTGCTCCTATAACATCATGAGAAGTAAAGAGAAACTTTTCAAACTACAAACATTATTTAAATAACAGAAAGTGGTAGATAACATTTGAAAAGATTAAAATGTTTGTTGCTATAAAGTGTAATAAGTTAGAAACTTAAACAGAGGCTGAGCATGTACACTTTTGCATTGAATACATTTATTTTTGGGAAGATTGTTTGTGTACTATTAATTATGTTAGGTCTCCAATTCTACAGGACGTAATTAAATATGTTTAATAATTTAGACCCGTATTATAAAGACAGCTTGCTATCGCATTTTGTATATCCTTGTGACAGCTGGCCATGTGTACTGCTGCTGTTACAATTGGTGAGAAATTACCTTATGATTGACATTCCTGCTAACTCGTGACTGTGTCGGTACGCTGTTGCCTTATTTACTGGCTGTTCGTCTGCAGCGCCACATGTTCCACTGCTTCCTCTAAAATGCCTCTTTCCATGCATTTTCCATCACATTTCTCGTATGTTGAACTACTTTGCCTCATTTCTCACTATCTCATATATTCCTTTCAATATTGGCTCCTGTACTTCCCTAAACATAAACGTTTTATTATTTCGGCTAACGTAATCTCAATTCGTTTGTCAGGCTGTCACTCATGGCAGTTCTAGGATTAGAACAAGAGCAATATCCACTGTATATAAAAAATAACCTCTCTTTAACTTGCTGTGATAACAAACCAACTAATGGTTTCGTTTAACCATATCGTGGGACATTTATTCTTGTATATCTATATCTTCAAAATTATGATTTAAAAACTATAATTTACCTAACATAGGATCGCTATCTTCGAGATAATTTAGCAATCATCTCCCTAATCTTCATTCGGTAGCTTTCGCGTAATTTCGAAAGCAGAACAGAGTGACAACATTGAGACATCGAGTGCACTATACACCTTGATATCTAGTGACTTTAATGCAAAGGTTTCATTCTGTCTGTAGATCCCAGAGTTCACGCACGCACTGTTTCGTTTAGTTTCAACTAGTTCGCAGTAAGTTGGATAACCCAGTCACCACAATGGCTCAGAGCCTCAAAGAAAGAAACTTTATTTGGTTCACACACTGCGGAAAGACAGGTGGGCAAACTCTCCTCTTCCACCAGGCCCCCGCTTCTCCGTGAATCTAGCGCCCAAAGTAGGTTCAGTATCAACACTTCAGCCATGTTAAATGATAATAACTGGCGTTTTCAATTTGAAGACGCAAGTTAAAAATAGCTAACGACGGATATAACGCTGGTGTTACCCTATCTATGTTTAATATATCACAATAACAGAATCAACGAATCACTAAGAAAATTAATAATGCATTAATGCAATAATAAAAATCGGTAAAACCAGTCACTAATGAAGCCTTAACTTATAATATTTTATGCCCCTAAATATGTTATCAATACAGCTCGGTCCGGGGTCAGGAAATGGCCGGATTGAGGTTCGGAACTCTCAGAGTATAACTATGATGGAGTAGGCATGGTCTTTACAACCCGTTTAGAAACGTTTAGTACTATCTAGCATTGCTCACTGCCTGTCATCGTTCAGTTCCTGCTAATAGATAAACCAGTGAACACTGAAAGAGAGCGCAGAATGAAAAATGTCGAAAATACGAAAGGGTAGGCGTTCGAAACTGAACAAACTGTGGACGATTCAAACATATTTTGAGTGACAGGACGAGAGCCTTTAATTTCCACACAGTAAAGATGTATCTTATAATTCGATGCAATGAATTCTGAGGTTGCTTTATGTTTATTGTCTTTTCAAAGCTCTGCACATTATTATCCTGCATGTTTTGTATCAAGCTTTATACTTTTATTTGTAAATGTACAAGTTGTTTTATTTACTGATCATATTATGAAATAATAATAATTGTTTTATTGTGTTACTTTATGATTTAGAACGATGAACATAATGTCAATACATGTAGTGAGCTACTTTTGGAACAGATTATAATTCAACGTGTGCATGTTTACGCTACAAACCCCTCCCCACTATCTTCTCTTTATATCGCTGACTGCTCTGGTGTACATAACTGTGTGCGCTTTGGAACCCCAAACCGAGCTCTGGTTATCGAGTTAGATTTTCTTGGCGTTAAATCGCTAATATCGCGTTATTCTGGAAAATAACCTGGCACATGCTTCGGAACGTTAACTACATGTATGGAATATCGCAACGAGAGGTAACGTTATAACGTGCTTTACCTAAAAGGAAATCTTATTCATGACGCAGTTAGTAATGGACTAATAGGAATCTTTATAGAAAAATACATCTCTGCAACAAATTATTGTGAAAAAGCTTATTCTTCTATTTACTTCATGCTAATCGAGAAAAAATTAGCAGAAATATTCTTATTACTTGCTTCCTTGTAAGTAGAACGGAAATAAGGGAGTACCATAGGTTAAAGTGATAGTCAAAAGCTGGTTACTATGTGACTAAATTCCTTTATTTGTAAATTTCAATATGAGAAAAGCATGTTATTTAAAGCTGAAACCAATAACAACGAATATCTTAAAAACGATCAACTCCACGAAAAAAATGTATGTAACATAAATTGTGTATTTTAACGAGTTCTACCTTTTCTACTAGGTTAGCTTTTGTCTATCTCTCACGGTTTACTAGTTATGCAAAATTTCGTAAAATTCATCCAGAATAAAGAGGTCTTCAGAGGCTATTCCTAGAACATTCAAGATATACATTTTATTTGTCATGTAAATATCTTTAATTTAGGATATTTTAGTCAAAATCGTTAGAGCCATTTTTGAGATCAAACTTTTCGAAAAAAGTTCCAAGTAAAGGATAGTTGGAGGTGGTGGGATTTTCTTGAAAATCTTCGTGTCGCATCCTTGGAAGATACCAAACTTAAATACCAACTTTGGTATTTTACGGTCTTTTAGTTTTTGAGGTATGTTGTCCACAGACACGCATACGCACACACGGACCTTTTTCTAAAAATGTTTTTTTTATCCAGGGGGACCCAAAACATGTATTTCCGATATTGTATTCATACAAATTTAATGTCGAGATTTCACCGGAAGTATTTGTTTTGGGGTCTCCAAAACATGTATTTGAGTTTGTTATCTGGTATCTTCTAAGGATACGACACCAAGATTTTCAAGAACCTTATACATGGAAAAATGTTCGAACATTTTTGTTTTCTCAAAATAGCTCTAACGATTTTTATTAAAGTACCACATATTAAAGCTATTTCCATCCCAAATAAAATGCATGTTTTGAATTTTTTGGGAACAGCCTGTGAAGACCTCTTTATTCTGGATGAATTTTGCCGAATTTTGCTTAACTGCTAAACCGTAAGACATAGACAAAGACTTACAACTCAAAGAATGTAGGTCACGTCAAAACACACAATTTATATCCTCTACGTTATTGTTGTGGAGGTAACCGTTCCCGAGATATTCTTTGTTATTGGTTTCAATTGTAAAGTATTTATATTTTTCTCAGACAGGAATGGTCCGTTTTTCTTTTGTTCTATTCCTGCCAAGAAAAGAAGCGATTTGCAACGACAATCGCATAACTACAGCTTTTAAAACATTTGACTATCACTTTAGCATAGCGCATTCCTTTAGTTCCCTTCTACTTATAAGTAATTAGGTAATGCTTATCTCGATTAGCATGGTGTAGAAAGAAGAAGAATATTTTGTAATAAGTATGCAGAGCTGATAGAAAAAGTCATGTGTAACATTTAGATTTTTAAAACCAATGCACCATTGCCTGGCTCGGCTTTCACTCATTATTCCCTGCCCGTAAGCGTCACAAAGTTGACGATACAATTGGTTTGTTGTTTTTAGCCAACATAAACAGAATCACAGACCGCACCTCCCAAGTGGCGGAATGTTCTATTGCAGCGCACTTTTTGACAACTCGCAGAGGGTAAAGAAAGGAAGGCACAGTCCTCACGCTACAGCAGCTGGATGCGCACTGAATGTAGGAACGTTATAATACCAAGATGGCGGCTCTAGCCCTACTCATCGCCGCGATACGCCAAAACCCTCGTCTCTGCTTCTTTATAAGTAGCACGGAAATTAGAGAACAGACTAGCTAAAGCGATAGTCAAATCCCCTAAAAGCTATTCGCTATGACAATTGAAATTCGGATCTCTTTTCTATGCCTGCAAGTAAATCAAAAGAAAGTTGACTTCTCGCTTGAGAAAAGTTTAAGTAGTTTAAAAAGTTATACCAGAAACAATGAGTATCTAGGAAACAGTTAACTCTACAAAAAATGTAAATGATATAAATTGATATTATTTTGTGTATAAAGTTATCCAGAGGTTATCATACTGAAAAAGTCATCTGAGACTATTCCCAGAAAATTCAAGATATGCATTTCGTTTGTCATGAAAATATCTTACACAATTGGTATTTTAATCAAATCGTTACAGCCATTTTTGAGGAAATCAAACTTTTCGATCAATGTTCCAAATAAAGGTAGTTGGGGGTAGAGGGATTTTCCTGAAAATCTTCGCGTCGCATCCTTGGAAAAGCCTGAACTTAAACACCATGTCTGTATTTATCCACTTTTCGTTTTTGAGTTATGCTACTCACAGCCACCCACTCAACCACAGACCCACGGGCATTTTTCTAAAAATGCTTTTTTGGGTTCAGGGACCTCAGAGCACGTATTTTCAGTTAAATCTCGGTAACGAATGTTTAGGTGGAATACAATACTGCTAGGCACGTTGTACATACGTGCTAGAGAAATTAAAAAAAGTTAAGTTATACCTCCACATGACATTCTCTAATCTATCAATTATTAGTGACTATACATATCATTCATGATGGCTTCTATTTCTATCTGCTGTGATTTACTCGATATAAACCTTAACAGAAATAGCTACATATATTACACCTTTCTTTATAAATACAAAGGGATAGTTAAATGTTAAATAGGTATTAGAGAAATAGACGGAAAGTTCTGACCTTAGTATTTAGTATTAAACAATTCGAACCGTTAGTAACGAATATCACGGATAGATCTAATACACAAACAATAATGTGGAATAAATTTGCGACACGAAGATTTTGAGGAAAATCCTCCCACCCCAATTTTGATTTTCTCAAAAATGGCTCTAACGATTTTGATTAAAGTATCGTACATTACAAATGTTTAAATGTGTGTCTTGGAATTTCTGGGAATAGCCTCTGAAGACGTCTTTGTTCTGGATGAATTTTACTGGAGTTTGCATAACTGGTAAACCGTAAGAGACAGACAAAAACTTACAACACAAAAAATGTAGATCTTGTAAAAACACATAATTTGTATCATATAAATTTTTACTGAAGTTGGCCATTTCTTAGATATTCCTTATAATTGGTTTCCGTTTTAAATTACTTAAAACTTTTTATATTTGGGAATTTGTCAACTCCTGGCAATGTAAAGGAATGATTTCATCCACATGGCAACCAGCTTTTAAAAGATTTGACTATCGTGTTAGCTAAGCGTATTCCATTATTTCCCTTCTTCTTACAAGTAGGCATTTCTGCTAATGTGTATTTTGATTAACGTGAAGTACAAAGAAGCATAAACATTTTAACAATAATTTTTACAGAGATGTAGAGAAAGTCATGTGAATGGATCAGATTTTTTTTAAACTGAGTTACACATTAACCTATTATGCAATAATAGCGAATGTTTTGGCCTCCATAAATAACATAGGTGCACCTTTGTAGATCGGACTCAAATAATAGTTCCCTCCAAGTCTTTATTTACCGTCCAACCAGTCGAAGTGGGATAACAGCTATGGAGAGATCTGTGAAGCCTGAACGGATTTTAAGTTCCAAACTGAGGTGGGTCAACACTACCATTATATACATTTTAATGTCAATCACAAGGCAACCAGCTTTTAAAAGATTTGACTATCGCTTTAGCCTAGTGTATTCCCTAATTTTCCTTCTACTCATAGGGAACTAAGTGACAGGACAATTCCTGAAAATGTTTATCTCGATAGCATGAAGTACATAAAAGAATAAGTTTTAGTAAGAATAGTTTGTTAGAGGATAAGAAGAGAAAGTCATGTGAATTGAATACATCAGATTTTAAATTGTAAGAATTTGGAGGCATTTATACGATATCAACATTTGAATAATTCTAACAATATACTTGTCCACAAGTTGATGGATCTCCCTATCACTACCCTTGACATGGCAAATCATTTGAAAATTTTGTTTTCTCCAAAATCGCTCTCACAGTTTTGATTAAAATACCGTATATTAAAGATATTTACATCACAAATAAACTGTATATTTTGAATACGGGAAAAACCTCTGAAGACCCTTTATTCTGGATGAGTTTTGAAGCATTTTGTATAACGGCTAAACCACAAGAGATAGACAAAAACTTACTTTATAAAAAATGTATTTCACGTTAAAACACATGCTTTATGTCATATGCGTTTTTTGTGTAGAACTGACCGTTTTGGGTCGCGCCGTGGCCGAGTGATTAGACCACTAGCCTTTCACCTAGACGGCCGGGGTTTGATCCCAAGCGACCGCATGTGAGATTTGTGGTGGACAAAGCGGCGCTGGGGCGGGTTTTCTCCGGGTCCTCCGGTTTCCCCCGCCATCGCATTCCACCGGTGCTCCATCATCATTCATGTATCATCAGTGTCACCGCCTGCGGTGGCATTACTAGTTAAAGCGGGCGTTAAACACTACCAAAAAAAACAAAAAAAAAACTGACCGTTTCTGAGGTGCTTTTCTCAAACGGGAAATGGTTTCGTTTCTCTCCCTTGCTTTACTGCAGGCCATGCATAGCGACCTGAACTTCATTTGTTTCACATAGTGCCAGCTTTTTTATCGATTTAGCCTACTCATGCCCCTTTTAATTACAAGGAAGCAAGTAGTTCGACAATTTCTGTTAATGTATACCTTGAATAGCATATCGTAAATAAAATAATAATCTTTTGTAAGGAAAGTTGTTTGTGTAACAGAAAAAGTCATGTGAATGGAACATATCAGATTTATTTTGTTGTGCTGTATAATAAATAGACCCCGGACTTCTTTGTCTGCTTTCTCAAATTAGCCTGAGCTTTCCCCCCCCCCTTTTTACATTTTCCTAGCATTTATTATTGCCGTTTGCTTTGTGCTTCTAATATATCCACACACACATATACACATTTTACAAACATACAAATACTCATGCCCAGGCCAGACTCGAACTCACCATCCCCTGCGCCACGAAGCACCAAAACGAGGCAGTGCTTGAGACTATGCATAGAAGGGAAAGGGAGGTTGATTCATTCACTGTGTTGTATTAGTAAAGTGCGACGAAGGACAATGATTTGCATGGTGGTCAGCATACTTTCAATATAATTTCGGTCTCCAATATTCTGATACAAAAAAAAAAAAATACAAAAAAAAAAAAAAAAAAATCTGACGTGTTCCATTCACTTGACTTTCTCTACTTCTCTAAAATAAATCATTGTTAAAAAGCTTATTCTTCTATTTACATAATACTAATTGAGAAAAAAAATCGCTGAAAGGGTCTTATTACTTGTTTCCAAGTAAGTAGAAGGGAAATAATGCAGTACCATAGGCTACACTCAAATCTTTTAAAAGCTGGTTGCTATGTGATTGAAATACTTTTGTTTGTATGGACAGAAGTTGACAAATTACGTATGAGAAAAGTAAACGTATTTTAAAGCTGAAACTAAAAGCTGAAACTAATAACAAGGAATATCTCAAAACAAAATATAACATAAATTGTGTGTATTAACTAGCTCTATATTTTTTGTGTGGTAAGTTTTTCTCTATCTTTTACGGTGTAGCAGTTATGCAAAATTCCGCAAAACTCATCCAGAATCAACATGTCTTCAGAGGCTATTCCCAGAAAATTGAAGATATACAATTTATTTACCATGAAAATATCTTAAATATATGAGATTTTAATCAAAATCGTTTAAGCCATTTTTGAGAAAATCAAAATTTTCGATTTTTTTCCGTGTAAAGGGTGGTTAGGGATGGGGGCGGGATTTTCTTAAAAATCTTCATGTTGCATCCTTGGAAGATACCAAACTTAAATACCAAGTTTGGTAATTAACGGTCTTTTCGTTTTTGAGCTATGCTGCCCCCCCCCCACACACACACACAGACTCTCTCATACACACACACACGGACATTTTTCTAAAAATACTTTTTGGATTCAAGGGATCCTAAAAATGAATTTCCGGGGAAATCTCAGTATCGAATTTTTGGGTGCAATAAAATACTTTCTCTATAAACTATGTACATTGTACGTGTAGAGATATATTTAATTAATATTTTAAAACAATACAAAGAATATTTTTTTTACTTTCTCTACGCGTACTATGTATATAGTGTATAGAGAAGGTATTGTAATGCACCCAAAAATTAGAAACCGAGATTTCACCAGAAATACATGTTTTGAGACCCCCTGGATCCAAAATAAAAGCATTTTTAGAAAAATGTCCGTGTGTGTCTGTCGGTCTGTCTGTCTGAGCAGCATAGCTCAAAAATGAAAAACCGTTAAAAACCAAACTTGGTATTTGGGTTTGGTATCTTCCAAGGATGCGACACGAAGATTTTCAAGAAAATGCCCCCACCCCCAACTACCCTTTACATGGAAATTTTTACGAAAATTTTTATTTTCTCAAAAATGGCTCTAACGATTTTTTGATTAAAATATTGTATATTAAATATAATTACCTATCAAATAAAATATATGTTTTAAATTTTCTGGGAATAGCCTCTGAAGAGTACTTTATTCTGGATGAATTTTACGAACTTTTGCATAACTAATAAACCGTAAGAAATGGACAAAACTTACCACACAAAAATGTAGAGCACATGAAAACACACAATTTATATAATATACATTTTTTTTCGTGGTGTTGATCGTTTTTGAAATATCCTTGATATTGGTTTCATCTTTGAAAAACATATAACTTTCTTATACAGGAATTTGCCAACTCCTATCCATACAAACAAAGAAACTTCATTCACATAGCAACCACCTTTTGACTATCACTTTAATATATGGTACTCCCTTATTTCCCTTCTACTTACAAGGAAGCTGAGATGTAGAGAAAGTCATGTGAATGGAACACATCAGATTTTTTTACAAGGATCACTAGAAAAGTATTCCCACACGGAATATTGGGAACCCTCTGACATATTAGTAATGCAATAGATGCAAGGCAGAACATTGTTGCAAAATTCACTTTGTTTTGTGTTGTTTTTGTTTTTGATGGTGTTTAACGCTCACATCTACTACTGTGGCACCACAGGTGATGACACCGATGATACATGGAATGAAGATGTAGCACCGCTGGAATGCGAAACAGAAAAACAGGAAAACCCGGAGAAACGGCCATTGCGCAGCTTCACCATTCATTTTCTTTCAATTTATGTTTGAAGTCCAGAAAGTGTGAACTTCCTTGCAAGTGCAATGGAAATTTAGAGAGTACGTTTTTGTGCAATGATTTTGTGCGACTACAAATGAGGCTTAAATGAAATCCAGTCACTTGAGCGTTTAGAGGGGAGTTTTTGGAGACTATTCTCCATGGCTTCTGTTGGTTTGGAGAATTCAAGAGGGGGAGGCATCTCTAAAGATGAAAAGAAGAGTGCAAGACCAAAAGCATTACTGCCTGAGAAAAACATCACCACTGTGGATACTATGATTAGGAAGATCCAGGACTGCAAAAGCATTGAACTGCATTAGCGATTACTTCGCCGAGAGTTTCAAACATCATTTCATGAACTCCTTCGTGTAATAATACTAAAACAAACAAACAAACAAAACCCTTCAAGATGAGTGCTCCATAATTTATCTGAAACACAGAAGTTTGGAATGGTGCAAAGAAAAGCTGTAAAGATTTAACTGTGGAAAGTCTCGCCATTATTAGGGGAGGCAAAGCATGAATATATCAGATTGATTCAGAAACAAAACGTTAGTTTTTTGGATGTTCACAGATGACCACTACCTGCCAAGATCAAGAGAACATGGAGAACTGGAAACAAACTTAATTACTTCTTTCTTTCTTCTTCTTCTTCATCATCATCATCTTCTTCTTCACAAGTAGTCACTTGACAGCAGTTGTGCTCGAAAATCAGTAAACTGTTACAAGAATTCGCCTTCCAAAAGTGTTTAAAAATCCAAGAAAGACATCCAACCTAGCGGCCCGGGTTCGATCTCAAGCAATCGCATGTGAGATTTGTGGTGAACAAAGCGACTCAGGGGCGGGTTTTCTCCGGGCTCTCCGATTTCCTCCACCAATGTATTCAACCGGTGCTCCATCTTCATTCCATACATCACCAGTGCCATCGCCTGCGGTGTCAAAAGTGGTAAAAGCAGGCGTTAAACACTAACAAAAAATAATAAAAAAGACGTCCAAAGACGGACTAAGGGGCATTTTGTTGCAAAATGACAATACGTCAGCTCACACCGCTAATGTAACAATGCAGTATCTGCAAAGAACTAAAGCAAAACTTGACTCATCCACCCTATAGCCCCGATCTGGCACCATGTGATTTCTTCCTGTTCCCTACAGTGAGTAATCGGCTTCGAGGTCGCCAATTTTGTACCACTGAAGAAGCTGTTGCAGCACACGAAGCGATTTTTATCTCCATTGCCGGAAACTGAGTGGCATGGATGCTTCCAGAAGTGTTCCAGGGGATGGAACGCTGCATATAGTGACAGGGAGAATACTTCGAGAAACTGGGATAAACAAAATGTTTCTATGAGTATTCATATTTGTGTCTCAATATTTATCTAGTTGTCCTCGTACAATCCACTTATATTTTTGTAAAGAGTCAAAATTGAATGTATTTGAAGTCTTGGAATGTATATCTTAAATTACATTTTTGCCAAAACATCTTTATGTAAGTTGCTTATAATTGCAGTGATTCTAGATGAAAATATTTCTCTAGCCTTAAAAAATGTGTACTATATACGTTGCGAAATATATATCTTTATCTTACTGTGAAACTTCACGTCCAAATTCGTCCACATATTCAAACAATTTATGATGTTTACTTCGGACATTGTCCTACTTTCAAATCTAAATTCTTTTAAAAGAGGACTGATTTCAGTACGTGTTAACTAGGAGTACCTTTCCCATTGCCACATTGACTGGAGGGAGGGACTGCGTCACTCATACGACGGGTGAATTCTATGCGCAGTCAACGCGCGTCAAGGCTCCAAACAATGCAGATGCAATGAAGTCCGAGCTCTAGTAATGAAGGAATCAATGTGATGCATTCACATTGTAGTATTGTTGTTTTGAAACATTTATTGTATTCAAACCAAGATTTTTGATGAAAACAAATATACTTCAAAACGCCAGTATGGTACTGCTTTAAAAAGAATCTGATGTGTACCATTCACATGACTTTCTCTATATCCCTGCAACAAATTATTCTTAAAAAGCTTATACTTCTATTTACTTTATGCTAATCAGAAACAAATAGCAGAAATAGTGTTATTACTTGATTCCTTGTAAGTAGAAGCGAAATAAGGGACTACCATAGGTTAAAGTGATAGTAAAAAGCTGGTTGCTATGTCAATGAAGTTCCTTTGTTTATATGGATAGGAGTTGACAAGTTCCTGTATGAGAAAAGTATAAGTTTTTCATAGCGGAAATCAAAAATAAGGAATGTCTCAAAAACGACGAACTCCACGAAAAAATGCATATAATATGAATTGTGTGTTTTAACGTTCTCTACATTTTTTGTGGGTTAAGTTTTTGTCCATCTCTTACGGTTTAGTAGTTATGACAAATTAATCCAGAATAAAGTAGTCTTTAGAGGCTATTCCCAGAGAATTCAAAATATACATTTTATTTGTCAGGTAAATAACTTTAATATACGACATTTTAATCAAAATCGTTAGAGCCATTTTTTAAAAAATCAAAATTTTCAAAAAAAGTTCCATGTAAAGGGTAGTTTGGGGTGGGGGCATTTTTCTCAAAATATTCGTGTCACATCCCTGGAAGATACTAAACTTAAATACCAAGTTTGGATTTTACCGACTTTTCGTTTTTGATTTATCGTGTTCACAGACACGCGCGCACACACACACACACACACACACACACACACACACACACACACGGACCTTTTCCTGAAAATACTTTTTTTTTGGATACATGGGACCCTAAAACATATATTTCCGGTGAAATTTCGGTATCGAGTTTTTTGGTGAAGTGCAATACATTCTCTATACACTATGTACATAGTGCGTATAGAGAAAGTAAAAATGTATATAGAATTTTGACCTAAACTCGTTTAGGTTACCGAATAGTAAAGTAAATAATTACCATATTTCTTTTAAAAATGTGCTTTATATAATTCCAGTTAATGATAAATAAATACGCAACAGATACTATTTTAGTATGGAAGAGGATTACGGGGAGGGAGGGGTTAGTAAACGACATTTTTGTTTTGGGTGAGGAAGAGCGAAGATCTGCTATTGTCTCCTTTGCGCATAAGATCCATTTCTATTTGGTGTTCATATTTATACTTGATTTCCCACGTGTCGATAGAGCAATAGGACATCATAGTTGACTGGTGAACCTACATGGACACCATAACGCTCTCTACCGAGAAGAAGCGGTGATCGTTGGAGAAGTAGATCACACGACCTTTACATAGAAACAGCGAACTCTATCTAGAATGAACGGTGATGGTTTGCGTAAGAGAAAGCAAACCACATCTCTCGAGATATTTCGTTGCTTTGCTAACACCCAACGCGCTCACGTTTCTTCAGGCGCAGTAATGAATAACATTAAAAATCTGCACTGTTTTAGTTGAAAAGCTGAATATGAACACAAAATACCTTATATGTGTATGTGTGTGTAGATCAGTGTTATCGTTCTGGTATCAAGAGAGAAGCAACTTACAATATGATTTATATCACTACATAAATAAGATACCTAACTGTCGAGTACGAACACCTGCCGTTAGAGGAACGGTATTCAAATCGCATATTCAGGAAGGCACCACATTAAGTATGATCTTCTGTTACTAGAGGAACAGTACATAAACTCGCTTCATTAGCGGTGGCATCAATGATGACATTTCTTGCGCGGGAAATTATTGATAATAATGAACACCCACATAGGGTAAACAGGAATATTGATATAGAATGTTAAAGTTATAAATTTATTGTGAATAAATGATTTATTTTACAGCTTATAATTTTAAAATTAAGAGAACTGAATCACGAATATTCTTCTTTGATAAAATCCGCACCTCTTTCACCAACCATCAAAGCCATCGAATTTATGTTTGCATTCATCATAACAGGGAATATAGACGCATCAATGACTCTCAGTTTCTTGATACCGTATACTCTTAGCTTATTATCTACCACTGCTTCTTTGTCATTTGGAGGGCCCATTTTGCAGGTCGACATTCCATGGAGCCAAAGATCTAGCTTTCCCCTGATCGCACATTTCCAATACTCGAAGGTCCCATATTGGTGCATAGTGCATTTTGGATCTGGGGTGTTGTCAGGAATAATACCATGCTTCTTGAACACATTACTGTTGATTATCTTTGTGGCCACAACCAATCCCTCTGCTATAACATCAGTGTCCAATGCTGTGAAACCGAGACGGAGACAGGGTCGTTCCAGCGGATCTTTAGATCTGATAGTCACAGAACCAAGTGCATCTGTTACTCCAGACATAATGCCAACTCTCAGTGTGTTGTAGTAGCAAGTGCAGAACTTGGGATCTTCTAGACCTAACCCTTCGATATATGGATTAAATACCAGCATGAGGTCTGGTAGGTCGGCCGTTGAACGGGAAGAATTAAAAAGAAGAAAGCTAAGGAATGCTCCAGATGCAGACATCGGACCAGATTTACTTGAGAGATACCCAATAATGTCTCTCTGAATAGTTTCACAGTCACGAGGTACTGTCGACGTGGTGGTCAACTTCAATACTGGCGATTTATTGTATGTTAGGTGGTTCATAAAGTTATATCCCACTTTAAGATCTTTGATTACTGGAATGTTCAGGGGTTGCAGAACTTCTGTTGGACCAATTCCCGAGAGCTGCAGCAGCTTGGGAGAGCCAATGACGCCGCCGGAAACGATTACTTCATTTTTGGCTTTAATTACCGCTCTGTATTTCTCTCCTCCTTTGGTGATATAAACTTCTACTCCAGTTGCACATTTAGTTTCTGGATTTATTCTCACGTTTGTGACAAAAACATCTGTAACAACATGTAGATTTGGCCTTTTGAAGCGAATTTTCTCTACATGCAATCTATTGCTGCTTATACGCTCCCCATTTTTGGAAGTAGTAAGATAGTTTTCATATCCATCGCCATTTCTGTCCGGTTCTCCGTATCCGCACTCTTTGTAAGCCTGCGTTATAATACCCACATTTTGATCGACATAGCGAAATCTTTCTACAGAGAAATCTCGCTTCATCTCACCTTCTTCGCGTGCATAAATTCGCTTGTCATAATATGGAAGCACCTCTTCGTATGACCAGCCCTTAATGCCTAAATCGCAGATATCGTCGAAAGCTTTCCTGTGACATTTAAGATACCACATACCGTTGTGACCGTCAGAGCCTCCTAACATCTTACCTCGTCCGTAAGTACAAGGTTTCCCGTTGCAGTACTCCGGGTGTGGTTCGGTTTCGAAGTTCCAATCCACAGACGTGTTGAGGTAGCCATCCGTCTTGACAAAGCCAGGTATTCGACTGACTCTAGGCTCCTCTCCTCCAGCCTCCAGAAGAAGCACGGACCATTTAGGATTTTCAGAAAGACGATCAGCAAGAACACAACCTGCGGATCCGGCCCCGACTATGATGAAGTCATACCCGCGTCGGAGGCGCTTTTTGAGCACGTTAGGATAGGGTATCATGAGGAGAGAATGCACCATCGCATAGAGCGCGGTTAATGCAGATGGCACTGTGCACGCTGCGCCATCGCTTTCGAAGTCCACTAACAAATCATGCATTGTAGCACTTCAACTGGAAGCCTCAGCTCAGAGAAAAAAGATTACACCACTCAGCCTGCACCTGGAACAAAATGCAAGTCAGTGAAACTAAAGAAATAACTGCTAAGATTCTTAGGGCGCCGTGTCTGCACTACTTGTGTGTGTTCTACAGAAACGGATAATACGTATACGAAACATTGGCCAGAATGACATTGTTCATAACTATCGAAAATATACCAGACCAGAGCAATTGGCAGGCTGAGGGCAGCCCGAGGTGTGATAGACGTGTCCCTGCTCTCGGAGAGAACTTAACCACGTTCTGACGGGATTGTGGGGTTTTGCAGGATGGCGGATGAATGTTGGGGTTGTGGAGTGACGGGAGGAGGCAAGTGTTGCCCCTCGCCGGTTGCTTATGATGGTGCAACGGCCCTTGTGCACCGCTGGTGTGTGTTTATCAAAATGTTTGTTTTGAGGTTTTAATTTTGAATCCAAGCAACTCTTGAAGGATTATAAGGAGCTTTAGCTGTAGCAGCTGTTGGAGGTGCTCCTTCGTTACCGGGGATGCCCGCAAGCCATGCGGGGAAGCCGGTATCGCCTGAAGCGGCGGTTTGTGGGATCGTAATCCCCAAGAGATCTAACGAGGGCGCTCCGATGGAATGGTAACCCTTCGTTGAATTTTGTTGCCCGACGCCTAATCTCGTCCTCCAGGTATGGTAGACCAGAGGCTTCGTACAGGAGTCTCGTTGGAAAGCCTCGAGGCACAGAATAGATAGCCCGAAGACACCTATTCTGTACCCGCTGAAGCAACAGCAGACTGGAGTCTGCCGCCATACCCCAGGCGTAGATTAACAAGGGGACTATGAGAGCCCTCAACAGGCGCAACTTAAGGGTAACCGTCATCGAGGACTTCAGCATCGGGTACAGTGAGGCCGCAGCCCCATTACCCCGGCACCACAGCCCCCTGATGTACTCCCTGAAAGTGACGCCCCTGTCAAGCTTCACCCCCAAGTAGTTGATGGTGTTGGTCCATTGTATCCTTCGTCTGAGGTACGTGAATGTGGAGAAGTTTGCGGGAAAGCGGCGCTTGGTGAAAAGAATAGCGTGGTTTTTCTCCGGGTTGATGGACAATCGCCAACGCTCGCACCACTCTTGGATGAGGCAGAGGTGTCTCTGATTGGGGTTGAAGGCTCTGCGAGGGTGTTTGTTTGTACAGTATAACAGCACGTCATCAGCATACTGGACTGTTGACTTGCTGCACTGTTAGTAGGTCGGTCATGTAGACGCTAAAGAGCGTGGGGGAAAGTACAGAGCCTTCGGGGACTCCGACTCATATTGGCCTGGGTGTTGATTTGTGTCCCGCAACTGAAACTACAAAATATCTGTGTTTGAGGTATGAGTGTAGTAGGTATATGATGTGTGTCGGGAGCTCCAGTCGGATGAATTTGAGGAGCATACCCGCGTGCCAGGTCGTAGAGAAGGCCTTCTCCACGTCCAGCGACCGCAGTGTAGGCTCTGTCCTGGAAACCCAGGGCAGCGGCCTCCACCACTCTTAGTAGTTGCTGGGGTGTAGAATGCCCAGGACGAAAACCAAACTGGTGATCTGGGATGGCTTGAATGTCGCCCAAAAGAGGGGACAAGCGGACTAGTATTAGCCTCTCGAAAACCTTCGAGAGTACTGATAGTAGACTGATGGATCGGTAGTTGGAAGGGTGTATCGGGTCTTTCCCCGGCTTCAAGATGCATATCACCCGGGCCTCCCTCCACTCGCATGGAAAGTGGCACAAGGTGAGGCACATGTTGAAAAAACCTTGGTTAGAAAGAGCACCGTCTTGATGGGAAGGCATTGGAGCATGGCGGGGGTTAGACCGCCAGGACCCGCTGCTTTTTTGGGGTTGGGACGCCGGAGAGCGCCTTGGAGCTCACTGGGTCGGATGATAGGAAGTCGGTCCGCCTCGTCGAGGGGACGTCGAAGGTAACGACGCACCTGCCGCCGAGCACGGTCCGAAAAGTCTTCGTCCTGGGGGTCGACTCTTGGCCTCATAGACCTTTCGAGGTAGTCAGCGAACACATCGGCTTTTGCTCGGGGTTCATAAGCTAGGCCTTGGGTGCCTTGGATTGGGGAGGTGATTTGACCTCCGCGGTGTCGGAGAGCTTTGGCAATTCTCCACACTACGCCATCCTCGAGCCTCAAGCGAGTCATGGTCTCCTCCCACGCTCGCACCCTGTGCTCGCGTAGTCGGATTCGGACCTCACTGCGTAAACGCCTCAGGAGTGCTCGATTATGTGGCGTGCGGTGACGCTGGTAAAGTCTGCGGGCAGCCCAGGAGCGGCGTATGAGCAGATGGAGTTCAAGGGGAAGGACATCCGGGTGTAGATGTGCTGTGGTGTGAACAGTTAAGTTTTGAGCAGTTCGCACGATGGAGGTAAAGGATTGGACCGCAGCCTCTAGGGCTGGGATGTCTGTGATCCTAGGGTTTGGCGGGATGGAGTCATTGAGGCAAACCCTAACGCATTCCCAGTCGACGTCGCGGTTTTGAACCGAGACATCATGACCGGCAACCCATGTGTTAACCTCAGCTAACACGGGATTATGATCGGAATGAAGTGCGTTGATCGAAGTGAGAGATGTATGAAAAGGGAATTGTTTGATGATCGCGAAGTCAATAACGGATGTCCGGCCTTGACCTCGTGGATGGTGTGTGGGTTGCCAGGGGCCCTCTACTCTGAGTTGAGGGTCCGCATCTATCATGCGTATGATGTCTTTGCCTCGGGCGTCCGCCCGGGGGCCGCAATGCCAACGCGGATGTTTGGCATTGAAGTCCCCGGCCAGGATGACATTAGGATGAAGGGCTAGGATGGAAAGATAATCGTTTAGTACGAACTGCCTATGGGGTGGGTGGTAAACAGACACCAGTAAAACTTCCTTACCGCCAAGGTCAACACAGACAGCCGTGGCTTCCATGGTTTGAAGAGGCGGGAGCTGGATGGGTTTATGGACTACTCTGTTTCTCACGAAGATCGCTGTGCCCCCTCCTCGGCGGCCCACACGATCCACTCTGAGGGCAGTTGTAGCCCGGAGGTCGGAATGAGGTGTCTGGACGGAGATGTGTCTCGCTGACCAGCACAAGTTCTAGGGCAAATGAGCCGGCAAAATGTTGGAGCTCACTCCCCTGACCGTTCAGGCCACACGCGTTCCAGAACGCGAATCGGAAAGAGGTACGAGACCTAGTTCGATTCGCCATTCTGGGCGGTCTGGACGATCACAGTCAGGAGGGCAAGTCCCTCCATGGCGACAGCCATCTTTGCGGCTGGGTCTGTGGCAGAGAGGAATCTGACCAGCAGTTCACAGATGCGCTGGCCGTGGTTCAGCAGAAGCTGCTGTACCCACATCATCACATCCGATAGCTGCAGGACAGGAGTGGTGGGGGTGATGTTTCTGGGAGAGGGTGTGGGAGGAGTACGTCGGGGCGCTGGCACGCCGCCAGCCGCCGAAAATATACTACGTAGATTATACATATATATATATATATATATATATATATATATATATATATATATATATATACACACACACACACACACAAACACATCTGGAGCCCACATTTGCGAGGGTCTGGTTTCAAATACCGTGAATCGACAAATCTGGTTGGAGATTCTCTCAGTCGCCACGATATATACCGGATTGGATAATTAATACCACGACCCAAAGTTCCACTTTGAGGAAAAAAACAAAGGTTTAACTAATATAAGAACTGAAGCTTTCCTGGCGACGTATTAATTCAAAATCTTCTCAGGCTTCTAACCAGGTAAAAGCTTGGTTTGACACCAACGTTTCGAAGAAGTGCATCTTCCTCGTATTCAGGGCGAACTGATGGTTTGAGCTTGCGGAGACTGGTATTTATAAGAGATGGGATGAAGCTAACATCTGATTGGTTCGCGTGATATTATGGCCTGGTATTTAAGATGACTGAGACATGGGCACGGACTTCGCAGAAAACTATTTATAGCAGTTATTCGGCTAATATTTTGTGTTTGAGCACGCACCTGCTAGAAAATAGGTCTTGGAAGACTGCAGGTAGAGCATTAGGTATTAAGGCTCTTTAACATTGGTGTCCATGCTGAACTTAATTGTAGGCCAGAATCGCGATTTAGATTATTTGTTTCAGATGAGATGGCTAAAGCTTCTTTTACTCTCCTTTCCCAGTAGTTCGAACACTTTGCCACTATCTTGGTGTTGGTAAAGCTAGGTTACGGTAGATCTCTGCCTACCAGAACTCCAAATTAACAGGAACGAAGAACAGGACGAAGCGATCCAAAAACTAGAACTGGCCATAAACACAACTATTAATACATGCGTACCCTTAAAAAGACAATTCACGATTAATGCCAGATATCCCCAAGATGTAAAAGAGATGCAAAAAGCTCAAAATAAAGCCAGGCGTAAATGGCAGAGAACTAGAAATCTAATACATCGAACAGAATATCATCATGCGCGCGAACTACAAGGCCAGGACTTACATTAGAAATCAATGGAACTACACACTCGAAAATCTCAACCCCCAACAAAACACAGTATGGCGAATTGCGAAATGCTTAACGCGCACACGCACAAATATACCGCCACTACAAATTAATAACACCGTAGCAGAGACCCCCCAGGCTAAGGCCGAAGCGTTTGCGGTCACTTTAGAGGAGGTATTCTCTCCCAATCCCGCGAACGGGCAAGACGATTTCATTCAAGAAGTCGAAGATGAAGCCCAAATCTTAGGTCAGAGAAGAACACACAGCAAATTGCGAAAAACAAATACGGGAGATATAAGCTGGATTATAAAACACCTGCCAGCAAGAAAAACACTAGGCCCAGACAAAATACAAATGTGGTACTAAAGAATTTACCCCAAAGGGCAGTAACATTGCTTGCCAAAATATTCAACTACACGCTCGAACATGGCAGGTTTCCACCTGCATGGAAAGAGGCAAAAATCCTACTTTTCCCAAAGTAAACAAAAATCTAGCACTACCAATCAACTACAGGCCGATCAGCCTATTAAATACGATGAGCAAGGTATTAGAGAAAGTGATACTGAAGCGAATAAATTCACACCTGCACAAACAAAATATACTTATACCCGAACAGTTCGGATTTCAAGCTCACCATTCTACTACACTACAACTGTTAAGAATGACGGAGCAAATCACCAAAGGGTTCAACACAAACAAATCGACAGGTGCCCTCTATTTAGATGTTGAACGTGCCTTCGATAAAGTATGGCATGCAGGGCTACTCAGAAAACTGAAAGTCTACGAAATTCCTGACACTGCTATAGCCCTAATTAGTGACTACATCTATGAACGACGATTTCACACCTCAGTAGAGGACGCAGTCTCAAACTCCAAACAAATCCGAGCAGGAGTTCCACAAGGAAGTATAGTGGGACCAACATTGTTCAATTTATACATAAACGACATGCCAGAATTGGTAAGAACCAACAAGTACATATACGCAGATGACACTGCTATAACCACACAATCCACTCAGCCACGAATAATACACTTACGCCTACAAAATGCTTTAGACTCACTTGAACCATGATTCAAGAAGTGGAGAATTAAAGTAAATGCGAGGAAGACACAGGCTATAGTCTTCACTAAAAGAATACAGCACCGTAAAGACAGAAACTTGCTACAACCACTTAACTACCAAGGCGAAATTATCGAGTGGAAAGACCAAGTGACCTACTTAGGTCTTGTCATGGACCAAGGCCTAACCTGGAGTAGGCATATAGCTAAGGTCAGAGCCAAGGCTAATGGTCAACTAAACAGACTATATCCCATCATCAATCTCAACAGCCAATTAAAATTAAACATGGGAATTACCCTATATAAAACGCTAATAAGAACGATCATTACGTACGCATCCCCTGTATGGGGCTACGCTGCAAAAACGCACATACATAAATTACAAACACTCCAGAATAGAATAATTAGAATAATTGCCAAACAACCCCCAGTAGCGCCGGCTTATCTCCTTCATGAGGAGCTAAAACTGCATTCAATTGAGCAGTTCATAAAAAGCCAAAGTTACAACCTGTATAAGCGTAAAGCAAGAAACAACAATGAATTAATACAAGAACTAGGCACCTATGAAGCAGAAAATAACAAACACAAGAGACCGCTCTCTCTATTTGACAGAACCCTCGGCCTGGGGGAACCGGATTTAAATATACAAGAATATCTAGAATCGCTAGTAAAAATTCCATAATAAAATTACCCATGAATGTGTCTACGACATTAGTTTGGTGGCCCTTGAAGTCCTTACTCTCTGAGTCAAGGCGGATCCGGGGGTTTGAGGGACCTCCACTCTACAGTGACCTGGCAGACCACTAACGGACCTTCTCTGGTATTTAGATAATAGAATGTAAATAATAAGAATAAGTGTTTTATTACAGGTAAAGGAGCATTGGGCATGGCCATCACTTGGATGGGTGACCACTAAGTCCATGAGAAACCAATGATGTCTGCTAACTGACAACGCCCTCTCTAGTTAAAGGGTTGAACACAACTAATAACTAATGACTTCGCCAGACAGGGCAGCAGTAGTTGTAAAAATATAACTAGCTTAGAATTTATACCAAAATGAAATATCTAAATGACTATGTCCTTATGTTACAGGGCTGCAGACATACAAAATCTACCAACGACTTTACCCGAAAGGGCAGAAAATGTTATACTGACTACGTCCTTTTGTTACAGGGCTGCAGATATATACACACACAATATGTACTTATTCCTCACCACAAATCTTCCAAGGGCGCAATCAAGGCTCCGGTCATGTTTGCGTCCTGGCCCTCACTCTCTCCTGGCTATGGCCTTTGGCTAGCCATAACACCCGCTCCTTGAATCCGCAGGTGCAACAAGCGGTACTGCAGCATTCCTACACCCGAATTCTCTCCGGTGGAGTGGTTTTTTAGTGGGTATTGCCAGTTTAGGGCGACCCCCACACTTGGCAGAGCTATCCCCTCTGTCGCCTGTAGATTGAGTTTTTCCACTCCACTCGAAAAAAAAAAAAAAAAAAAAAAGAAGCCATAATATGACTTCTTCGACTCGTCAAGATGGCCAAGAAGAGACAGCGCAGACTCGCCGCTGCTAAGGCAGCACCCAACGCATCTTCCTCGGCAGCCGCCGAGGAGGCAGCTCCTCCGTTGTTACCGGTCCCGGCAAGCCCTGCTTCGCCGCCGGCCGCCACCACACCCTCGCCGCTACTGCTACCGCAGTTGCCGCCATCGCCAACACCGCCGCCGCCCAGCTCCATGTCGCCGCCGCCCCGGTTCAGTGCCGTGGTACGGGGGGTCCCTAGGGACCTTTCCACCCGGCACCTCCTCGCCGCAGCGAAATCCAAGTGGCCTTCTTGTTTGAGGGCCACAAGGATAATTTGCAACCGGGGTCCTACACCACTTGTGAGGCTGGAGCTTCAGGATCGTTCGGACCTCGACGCTGCCTTGGCGTCAGGGTTGCCCTTGTTAGGGCAACTCCTGGTCGCCGAGGCCAGCAAGATGGAACGTTACGGGCCCTGCCGTCGCTGTTATGCCTTCGGGCATACATCCGACGCCTGCTCCTCGTCGCCGCGATGCCACTACTGTGGCTCCGCCAACACCACCGCTGAGTGCACTGAGCACAATCTACGCCGTCGCCGCCGGTTCTGTGCCACCTGCCGTGGCACAGGACATTTCACAGGGCAAGCGAGTGCCCTCTCTACCCAAGGAGCAGCACTTTTTCACCACCTCCTGCGCGCCGCACCACTCCACCGCAGACATCAACCACCCAGGCCTCACCACCTGCACTCTCAACAGACGCAGCGACGCGAGAAGCCTTGCAGGACCTCCACGCGGAGATCCTGAACGTCGGCGCTCGATTAGCTGCTCTGGAAGAGACATGCAGCCTCCTCACACAGAAGCTGCAGGAATTGCAAGCTTCTAACGTCGCAGCAGCCACCAGCCAGCAGACTACAGCCGCCAACCTGTCCACCAGGATCGACGCGCTCATGCAGCCTCTGAGACAGATTCTCCTGCAGCAAGCTGCATACTCTGCTGAGCTATTCCAATCAAAACGACAGCAACCCAACACTGCTCCTCCGCCTGTACAGGCTGAGGGGCACGCACATCGGCCACCAACACAGTGGAAGACTACTGGGAGCTTCGCGGAGCAATTCCGAAGCAGGTATAATCCATAAGATCTACGTCCTATTCTCTCCTCTATTTCCACCTTTTATTTCCTTACCAATATCGCCTCTATTCCCTAGGCTGCAGTCAGGTTCCATGGCTGTCAGCCTAGAAATAACCTTTCACCCGCTCCCGCACAACGTGCGGCAGCTTCCTACCTCTCGTCTACTAACGCGGGTGCATCAGCGGGACCGCGCAATGCCACGTGATTCTCAACAAACTACTGTTATAACGTGGAGGGGTTTTTTAGTGGGTATGCCGCATGAGGAAGCGGAGAGTCCCACATATCCTCCCAGCCATTGCACTTCGGCTGGGGGTTGAATGCGTAATGCATTTTTCCCCTCCACGGTAAAAAAAAAAAGAAAGAAAAAAAACCATAATATCACGCGAACCAATCAGATGTTAGCTTCATCCCATCTCTTATAAATACCAGTCTCCGCAAGCTCAAACCATCAGTTCACCCTGAAGACGAGGAAGATACGTTGGTGTCAAACCAAGTTTTTACCTGGCTAGAAGCCCGAGAAGATTTTGAATTAAGGTTTACTAATTCAAATGGCAAATACGATTGCGGTGCCATCTATCCTCAAATAATGAAATAATTAAATTAGATGTCTCCCGACTCCATCTGCTTATTGCGGAGCTATGTAGTATGGTGTAAAGGGATGGTAATTCCAAAATACTAACTGTAATTCGCCATCTAACTCGGCTGGTAGAGCAGCTAGACTGGATTGCACTCTGGTACCGTCTTCTTGGCGCGAAATTAAAGTAGCAAGGTACGATGATGAGAGCTTGAAGGCTAATGTCCATCACATATTGCCAACAAAATATCTTACCGAACAATTTCGTATCTATAGACCGGGTTGTTAAAGCGACGTGATGTAAAAGAAAAAAAATATACACGAAGAGTTGTGAAATAATAATAATAATAATAATAATAATAATAATAATAATTAATATTATTACTATTATCATATAACATTGTGGTATTTTACAAATAATACTTTTAAAAACTGATGTGTTTGATTCACATAATTTTTCCTGCCTATTCTGATAAAATATTATTGCAAAATGTTATTCTTCTAGGCATCGCCGTGGATGAGTGGTTAGACCGCTCCCATCTAAGCGGCCCGGGTTCGATCCCAAGTGCCTGCATGTGGGATTCATGGTAGACGAAGCGGCGTCTGGGTAGGTTTTTCCGGGTCCTCCAGTTTCCCCGCCACTCATTCCACCAATTGCTCCATTTCCGTATATCTATTTCGCTTACATGTCATAACATCCACTTCCTCATGTTCATGCCTGGCTATGGGCCGATCCCTCGTAACAGGTTCTCCATTCTGTGATTTCGTGCCTTGGACTCCACGACAGGCTTCGACCCCTAGGCATTGGTTTGTAAGTCCTAGGGGGGTGTCAGTCCTAAAAATACGGGGAGGGTAAGTCGATTGTGAAACGATTAGATATTCTTCAATTTACTTTATGCTAATAAGATAAACATTAGTGGAAATGGTCTTATTACTTAGTTTCTCATAATTATAAGGGAAATAAGGGATCACACTAAGCTAAACTTGTGGACATTCTTTGTACGATCTGGCATTGGAGGAGAGTATAAGTATTTTTTAATTGACACCAATAACACGCAATATCTCGGACAGATTAAATCCACAAAAATGTATTGATATAAATTGTGTGCTCTAACGGGAACTATATTTGTTGTGTGGTAAGTTTTTGTCTATTTTTTACGGTTTACCAGTAATACAAAAATCATCCAGAAAGATGGATGAAGCTATTCCCAGAAAATCAAGACATACATTTTATTTGACATCTAAATATCTTTAATCAAAATATTTTAATCAAAATCGTTTGAGCCAGTTTTTCAGAAATCGAAAATTTCGAAACCATTTTCCATGTATAGAATAGTTGGGATTGAGCGAACTTTACTGAAAAGTTTTGTGTTGCATCCTTAGGAGATGCTAAACTTAAATGCTAATATTGGTACTTAACCGATTTTCGTTGTTGAGTTATGTTGTCCACAGACGCATTCACAGAAACACACTTTCACACGCACCTTCTTCTAAACTTTTTTTTTTACTTTCTCTATACGTACTATGTACATAGTGTATAGAGAAGGCATTGCATGGCCGCGCCGTGGTCGAGTGGTTAGACCACTCGCCTCTCATGGCCGGGGTTCGATCCCAAGAGACCGCATGTGAGATTTGTGGTGGACAAAGCTTCGCTGGGGCGGGTTTTCTCTGGGTACTCCGGTTTCCCCCACCATCGTACTCCACCGGTGCTCCATCATCATTCATGTGTCATCAGTGTCATCGCCTGCGGTGCTATAGGGCGTTAAACACTACCAAAAAAAAAGTAGTGCATTGTACCCAAAAATTCAGTAACGAGAATTCACCGGAAATACATGTTTTGAGACCACCTGAATTCAAAAAAAGAATTTTTAGAAAAATGTCCATGTGTGTGTCTGTCTGTGCGTATGTGTGTGTGCTTGTGGGCAGCATAGCTCAAAAACGAAAAGACCGTTAAATACCAAACTTGGTATTTAAGTTCAGTATCTTCCAAGGATGCGACTCGAAGATTTTCAAGAAAATCCCGCATCCCCAACTACCCTTCACATGGAAAAATTTTCGAAAAATTTGATTTTCTAAAAAATGGCTCTAGCGATTTTGATAAAAATATGACATACTAAAGATATATACTTGACAAATAATATGTATATCTTGAATTTTCTGGGAATAGCCTCTGAAGACTTCTTTATTCTGGAGGAATTTTACGGAATTTTGTGTAACCGGTAAACCGTAAGAGATAGACAAAAACTTAACCACACAAAAAATGTAGAGCACATTAAAGCACACAATTTATGTTACATACATTTTTTGTGGAGTTGATCGCTTTTTAGATATTCCATGTTTTTTCTTTCAGCCTTAAAAAAACTTATGCTTTTCTCATATAGGAATTTGTCAACTCCTGTCCATACAAACAAGGGTACTTCAGTCACATAGCAACCATCTTTTGCTATCACTTTAACTATGTTACTCCCTTATTTAGCTTCCACTTACAGGGAAGCAAGTAATAAGACTATTTCTGCTAAATGTTTCTAACTTAACATGAAGTAAATAGAAGCAAAAAATTTAAACAAACATTTGCTGCAGAGATATAGAGAAAGTCATGTGAATGGATTTCATCAGATTTTTTTTTGTAGAGCCAGGGGTCCTCCAAAACCGTATTGCGGTGAAATCTCGGTATCCAATTTTTGGCTGGATTACAGCATCTTCTCTATGTCCATGTACATGCGTGATAGAGAAGGTAAAATGCGTTGTTTGGATACAGGGATCCTCAAAATATGTATTTCCGGTAAAATCCTGGTATGGAATTTTTGGGTGGAATGTAAAGACTTTTCTGTACGTACAGAATAAAAAGCACCACATTTAGGTTGTATTTACATAAGGAAATCTGAAGTGATATTGTTTTGATGCTCTGTTTGCATGGCAATCACAGATATTCCAGGGGCGTTCAATAAGTCCTTAAAAACCCAAGAAATTACAGTCGTAGCATAGAAAAAAATTGTATGTAGTAACCGTTGTCTCTTACTAGATGGCAGTTCAAGTTTCAGCTATATCCATTACGTGGTTTCGTTGCCATAGGCGATTGAATCAACAATCTTGTGCTTATTTAGAAAGATGGGGAAAAACAAATTTCGTGCGGTGATTAAACACTTCTACTTAAAATACTTAACATCGAAAGAGATAAAAGCAATATTGGATGAACTTCCTGGCACATCTACTCTTGCGTTAGCAACAATTTACAATTGGATAAATGAATTTAAATGTGGCTATATATCCACAATTTGATGAACATCGTACCGGACGTGTTGTAGAAGTGACTTCTTCTGAAAGTATATAATAGCCAGGATATGGTTTTGAGTGATCGGCAAATCTAAGTTCACGAAATAGTATAGGCCACAGGCATATCACAAGGTACAGTGTTCTCAATTTGGCTCCAATAATTAGGTGGGAAAAAGGTCTCGGCAAGATGGGTGCCGCGTTTGCTCCCAATAGAGAATAATCGCAATCGTATGATCGATTCAGAAGTTGGTTAGGCACTTTTTCGTCACAACCCTCACGAGTTTCTGCGTCAATCCATAACTGTGGATGAAACAGGGATACACTACTACACTCTAAAGATAAAAGTACAGTCGAAACAGTGGGGTTTTAAAGGCGAACCGGCTCCGAAGAGGGCAAAGATGTTGAAATCTGCAGACAATGATGGCCTCAGTTTTTTTTTTTGGGGGGGGATGCACGCGGTATTATCTACATTGATTACTTGCAGAAAGGAAGAACGATAAATAGAGAGTATTACGCATCGTTATTGCACCGGTTGAGCAGAACAATCAAGAATAAACGCCCTCATCAGGCAAAGAAAAATATTATCTTCAATCAAGACGATACAAGGGTGTACACCTACGCAGTTCGATGGTGAATTTGTAGAATTAAGTTTCGAATTACTAAAACATCCACCGTATTCTCCAATTTTGCTCGCAGTGACCTTTTTATTTCAAACTTAAAAAAGTAGTTCGGCGGAAAACGATTCACATCTAGTCATTTCCCAAACAGATGGCAATTTTGAGGACCTTCCGAAATCCTACTTTTTGGAAGGCTTAAAACAGTTGGAGAAACGCTGTAAAAGCGTATCGAGCTAAAATGAGCTTATGTTGAAAAAAATTTCATGTGCTCCATTCACATGACTTTCTCTACATCTCTGGAACAAATTATTGTTAAAAAGCTTATTCTTCTATTTACATCATGCTGATCGAGAAAAAAATAGCAGAAATCGTCTTATTACTTGCTTCCTTGTAAGTAGAAGGGGAATAAGGGAGTACCATATTCTAAAATGACAGTAAAAAGCTGGCTGCTATGCGATTGAGGTTCCTTTGCTTGTATGGACAGGAATTGACAAATTCTTGTATGAGAAAGGTACAAGTGTTTTATAGTTGAAACCAATAACACGGAATATCTAAAAAATGATCAACTCCACGAAAAAAATGAACATAATTTAAATTCGGTGTCTTAATGACGTCTACGTTTTCTTTTAAGTAAGTTTTTGTCTCTCAGCGACACGAAGATTTTCAAGAAAATTCCCCCAACCCAACCAACCTTTACATGGAAAAAATTTCGAAAATTTTGATTTTCTCAAAAATAGCTTTAACGATTTTGATTAAAATGTCGTATATTAAAGATATTTACATGAGAAATAAAATTTATATCTTGAATTTTCTGGGTATAGCTCTGAAGACCTTTATACTGACTGAATTTTGCGGAATTTTGCATAACTGCTAAACCGTAAGAGATAGATAATAACTTGCTGATTAGAAAATGTAGAGCTCGTTAAAACTCACAATTTATGTTATTGAAATTGTTTTCATGGAGCTGATAATTTTTTAGGTATTCCTTGTTGTCGGTTTCAGCTTCAAAATACATATACTTTTCTTGTCCGGGAATTTGTCAACTCCTTTTCCATACAAACAAAGGAACTTCAATCACATAGCAACTAGTTTTGATTATCGCTTTAGCCTAGTGCACTCCCTTATTTTCCTTCTACTTACAAGGAAGCAAGTAATAAGACCGTTTCTACTAGTTTTTTCTCGATTAGCATGTTGTAGACAGAAGCAGCTGATTATTTGTTATAGTGATGTAGAGAAAATCATGCTAATTGAGATTTTCTTCGCATAATTGATTTGTAAAAATAGTTAATTACACAAAAGTGCAGTAACCAATATTTTAACTGTAAAGAATCTCAGTTGCATGCGTTAACTGTTTTTTATAGATCGACAGCAACTTTACCCTGACACAACGATTTTAAAAATATCTTGTGTGCTGCATTCATATAAATGCTCTATCTATGCTGTAACAAACTATTCTTACAAAGCTTATTCGTCTATATACTTCACGGTTTTCATAAATAATATTATTTTCATCTTGTCAATAATTCACTACCGGAGCGAATTGTTCTAAGAGATGAAAACACGAGTTGTATTTGATAAGACAATTCAACAAAATAGACTGTTAATTTAAAATATATAGGAAAGGAGATTTATCAGGTTATGATTGTATAATTACATTAGTTCACAAATGGTAGATGACGTATTCGACCGTGTATATTTACCGAATGTTTTTCTTTCTTTCTTCGCTGCCTTATGAATAATGATATGTTAGATTGTCTCATAAGTAATGTCGGTTTTTTGATTTTCCTGTTTTGAAAATGTATTGGGTTTCTTTGGTTTGGCATTGCTATTTATAGTGTGCCATGGCTAGTGTTGCGTACATTGAGAGCGTGTATCAGTCTTCAGTTGTTAATAAACAATCAAAAATGGGGATAACAAAGTTTGAACTTAGATTACTTCTAAAGCACTACATGGAAGAAGATTATAAAACTGTTGCCGCAGCTCGAAAGATATGTGAAGTGGAAAGAGGTGTTGTTAGTGAGCGTGTGGCACAACGATGATTCCAGCGTTTCAACAATGGAGACGAAAACACTAAAGATTTCCCACGTTCTGGAAGACCTAAAGTATGGAATATTGAGGATACACGCCAAGTTTTGCGAGAAAATCCGCAAAAAAGTACCAGTAGGCTTTCAGAAGAACTTGGTGCTTCAAAAGATAACATATATCGCCCATTAAGACACTTGGAAAATCATACAGATGCTGTAGATCTGTACCTCATGAACTGACATCTCAACAGGCTCAACGTAGAGTAGATATCTGTCATCAATTAATCCATAATCCCATGGATGATAGATTTGCCACGAGAATTGTCACTTGTGATGAAAAATAGGTATTACCCAAACCGCGATACCTTGAAACGGTGGCTTGATCACTTGCCAAAGTCATCGTTAAAACAAATCGGTTCGGTTCCAAAATAATGTTGTCTGTCTGGTGGAATTTTTAAGGTGTGATTCACTGGGACTTGGTTCCAAACAGGCAGGCGGTTGATGCGGATCTTTATTCAACTGGAACGAGTTCACGACATTTTGAGACGGAAATACCCAGCTTTAGTTAACCGAAATAGAGTTCTATTGCAGCAGAACAATGCAAGACCCCATACTGCACGAACAACCATGGAAAAAATACAGCAATTGGGAGGAATCGAACTGCTACCACACCTAGCATACAGCCCTAATCTCGCACCATAAGATTATCACCTTTTTCGATCCATGGCCCATTTTCTACGTGGAAGAAATTTTGTCAACATTGAAGCAGTGCAAGTGGGTCTCACCGAATTCTTCACATCAAAAAACCAGAGACTGTACCATCGTGGGATAACAAACCTCGCTGAAAGATGGCCCAAGATCATAGAATCTAATGGTCTGTACTTTGAAGATTAGTTAATTTCTTGTCAGAACACATTTAAAATAATTGTTTTTCTTAAAAAAACGACATTACTTATGAGACAGTATCTATATTATGGCCAACCGTGTCTACACCCAATGTGCGAATATCGATAGCAACAATAGAAATAGGTAACAGTTTTTACTTTCTCGCACATACTATGTACACAGTGTATAGAGAAGGTATTGTAACTCACCCAAAAATTCGATACCGAAATTTCATCAGACATACATGTTTTGGGTCCTCCAGAATCCAAAAAAAAAGCATTTTTGGAAAAAGTTCCGTGTGTGTGTCTGTGGACAGTATAGCTCAAAAACGAAACCACGAAAGGGTGGGAGAATTTTTTTTGAAAATCTTCGTGTTTCACCCTTGAAAGATACCAAATTTAAATGCCAAGTTTGGTATTTAACGGTCTTTTGTATTTGAGCTATGCTGTCCACACACATTTTTTCCAAAAATGCCTGTTTTTATTCATGTTATTTTTTTTAATCTCAGTATCGAATTTTTAGGTGGAATGCAATACTTTCTCTACACTATGTACCTAGTGTCCATAGTACATGTAGAGAAATTAAAATGACCTTTTTGAGCTAAGACATTAGTTGTACAAAAGAAACAATCCTCTTTGGTTTGGTGAAGTCCTTATATCTCCATCTGATTCTGGGTCCTCACTACAACTTTGGTCTAAACATGATAACTGTCAAAGTTGCAATGATATTTTGGTCAGATCCTAACAAGATCACTTATCATGTATAGACCAGACGAATGTCCATCTTAATAATATAAACACAAGTAGATATTATATTAAGATCAAATTAAATGTTACTGCATAGGTTGGATTTCTTGCTTTCATAGGTCAAGCATAGCATTGTTAGGTCATTTGTTAAGAGTTCTTGTTTCTGATAGATATGTTTTTTTACGTCCATAATGAGTGACTTCTTTCGTGGTAAACTAATGGTAGAGACTATACTTAAAATCCGCGGCAGTAAACTCTATTTCTTCACTCAATAGGATTAAAATGAATAACTTTGTAACCTAGAAATTGTCTCATCAGCAGATGAATATGTTAATAACAATACCCGAAGTATCAGTAGTAATAATAACAATAATAGGCTAGTAATTATGCATTTTAGAAACCTAATTGAAATACAAGCTCAGAAAAAAGTATTTTATATATTTTAAAATTAATATTCCATTGCATTGACCATATATTTTTCAATTTTAGGAATCAGCATATAACAAAGTTCTGGAAAATAAAGAGTAACCACAAGTTCTACAGTAAGTAGTTTACACATTCTTAAGTCAATGATTTTGGAATCAGATGGTAATAAAAGTGATGATGATAAATTAAGGCAGCCAAGTTCTGGCGATACTTCTCCAGATGAAGATTCTATAATTAAAAGAGGAATTGGTAAGAGGAAGAAAGTTACCGGTGTATTAAATGACAGTGATGAGAAAAGGGCTTATTCCATTTCAACTCGACACATACTAAAGTTAAATGTCAAGTTACTACCAAATGAAAAAAACTGATATGTTCCATTCACATGGTTTTCCCTACATCTCTGCAACAAATTATTGTTAAAAAGGTTATGCTTCTATTTACTTCATGCTAATCGAGAAAAAGAATAGCAATTGTCTTATTACTTGTTTGCTTGTAAGTAGAAGCGAAATAAGGTTAAAGTGACAGTCAAAAGCCGGTTGCTATGTGACTGAAGTTCCTTTGTTTGTATAGACAGGAGTTAACAAATTCCTGAATGAGAAAAGTATAAGTTTTTCGGAGCTGAAACCAAAAACAAGGAATATCTCAAAAACGATCAACTCCACGAAAAAATGTATTTAATATAAATTGTGTTACATTTTTGTCCATCTCTTACGGTTTAGCATTTATGCAAAATTCCGTAAAATTCATCCAGAATAAAGTAGTCTTCACAGGCTATTCCTAGAAAATTCAAGATATGCATCTTATCTGTCAGATAAATATCTTTAATATATGATATTCGAATCAAAATCGTTAGAGCCATTTTTGAGTAAATCAAAATTTTCGGAAAAAGTTCGATATAAAGGGTAATTGGGGGTGGGGTATTTTTTTGAATATCTTCGTGTCGTATCCTTGGAAGATATCAAACTTAAATACCAAGTTTGGTATTTAACGGTCTTTTCGTTTCCAAGCTGTGCTGTCCAAAGACACACACACACACGCACACACACACGCACACAGACACGAACCTTTTTACAAAAATACTTTTTTTTTGGTTTCAGGGAAACCCAAAACATGTATTTCCGGTGAAATCTCGGTATCAAATTTTAGGGTACATTACAATACCTTCTCTATACACTATGTACATAGTATGTGTAGAGAAAGTATAAAGGGACAGGACCAGGAAATTGAGAGAGGATCGTACAAGAAGACTAGTAACAGAAGAAGAATTGTCATTTACAGGTAAAGTACACCCAGGGATGCCAATGAGAGAACTAGAAAAACTCAGAAATAAATACTTGGAGAAAGTTTATGTTAGCTTAAGCAAAGAGTTATACACAGATTATAAGAAACTCTCCAGAGTAAGGTCAACTAACAGCCCAAAAATAGAGCAATTACTGAATATAGAAAAAACTGCTACCAGAATGAAAGTATGTAACAAATTATTGCTAGAAATTGTGTGCTTCTATTTGCTTCATTCTAATCGAGAAACAATGGGCAGAAATAGTTTTCCATATGAATGCAAAGCCATTACAAAGAATTGATAATGAATTCTGATGGCAAACTTATGGTGACTATTTGACAACAGTGTCTACCAAGTCCAGACATGACCTCAAATATTGCATGCCATAAACGTAAGTTATGGACTTACACTTTACAATTTGGAAAATTATCTGCTACGCGTGGCATGAAGGCATTGCACAATGGCGAGCAAAATGAGGTTGCTTCCCGTTTGATGAAATTTCTTATGGATTGCCAGATACTGTTGAATCTGGTTTCATTTATCCTAACACATGTTCAGGTCAGAACAGAAACAGTTTTATTTCTGTAATGTATAATATAGTGTCAAATAGATAAAATCTTTAACAGAAATCTGCCACAAATACTTAGTCCCTGGTCACACAGTGATTCATTGAAAAGTACAGAAAACGCCCAAATGGAGCTGTAGCTGTTCCCCAAGATTGGATGATGGCTATTAGAATGTCAGCAAATCTTTAATAGTGGTTCACATTAATCAGATTGATTTCTTTTCGTTTTCGAGCCTTCTGGAATGTTGCTAGACTAGAAGAAAGATTGTTACAAACAAACTTCCATTTGCTTGGCATACTATTTTCTGGCTGCATGACTCCAAGGAGTTTGGAAAATTTAAATTCAAGAATTCACTTCAGAATGAGGTACCTTTCAGAATCTGTACTATAAATGGAAGAAGACATCTGTCAAAAGCAAACATACATTTGCCTTAGCATATGAGGAACCAGTGAAGATTCAGAAGAAGTCTGATGATCTACTGTCCATGTTAGAGCTTATTAATCCTCTGTACCACAGATTCTAAAGGAACTTCGTGCTTCAGAGGATGCTACTACCTATGTGTGTGATAGTGATGAGTTCATTTAAAACCGAGTACTTTAGTTTTCTTTCAGAGGGGTATACTATACAACTCTTAAATGTTGTGAAGCATGTAGGCTTCTTAAAAGTGAAATATATGTAAATTAATACAAAAATGATAATGCCTATTTCACTTTATATTGATTTCTACTTATGCATGATTTAGTAGTCAATTTGTATTAACAAGTTAAATAAATATAGAGAATAACATGTCCTGATTAATATAATTTGGCCAGGCCGTGATAACTCCATTTATTTTTAATTAATGCAATTTAGAAACTATATACAAGCATAAGCATATGAATATAACTAAAAACATGCTGATTCATAATATTTTCAGTAGCATCTGCACCAGATTTCTGATACTAAATAAAAATTTAAAACAAAAACGCTCAAGTTCTGACCAAATACCTCAAAATTGTGCACTTAGTAGGTAGAGATTATAGATTTACTCAAAAAACATAATTTCTGTGATGTACAGTGTTTCGTAGAGCTAACCATTTCGAAGATATTCATTGTCATTGGTTTTAACATTGCCATTATTTGCACATTTCTCAAATGAAAAGTCATCATTCATGTTTGTCGAAGGGAATTTGAATTTAATCACATAGCGAACGGCGTTTAAAATCTGACTATCGCTTTAGGCCAGTGCATTCGCTTATTTCCCTTCTACTTCAAGTACTAAGTAATAATTGCATTTCTGCTAATATTTATCTCAATTAGCATGAAATAGAGAGAAGAGTATATTGAAGAATAGATAAGGAAAGCCATGCGAATCCTTTCAAAGTCCTTTCAATGTTCAGTAGTTATTCGCGATTGCATGAAAAGAGCATGAAATTTTAAGATCATTATAAATAGCGTCCAGTTGTTAAACATTTGACAATCGCTATTCCCTCTGCAGCTATAAGAAATGTATAATTTAGCTATTTCTGAAAAGTTTATCTAGATTAAAATAAACTAGCTAGAAAATAAGCTTTGCAAGAATATTTGTTAACATTCAATCATCAATATCCTAAATGTGGCGGAAATGAAGAAATAAAACATATATTATTTAAATGTAAAGGGACTGAAGTTTGGAGAAAAGAGTATATTAATAAGAAATGGTTTAAGATAGATAGAAAGGTAACGGTAGTTTGAATGTTTCAAAAATAATAAGAAGAGTAAGAAGATCGGACAATTCTTATATAGAGCGAAAAATAAATGGGTATAGACAATAAATAAAGTAAAAAGTCTGATGTGTTCCATTTACATGACTTTTTCTACATCTCTACAATAAATTATTGTTAAAAGCTTATTCTTGTATTTATTTAAAGCTAATCGAGAAAAAATTAGCAGGAAGCGTCTTATTACTTGTTTCCTTGTAAGTAGAAGGGAATATCATAGGCTAAAGTGATAGTCAAAAGCTGGTTGCTATGTGACTGAAGTGCCTTTGTTTGTATGGACAGGAGTTGACAAACTCCCGTATGAGAAAAGCGTAAGTATTTTAAAGCTGAAACTAATAACAAGGAGTATTTCAAAAACGGCAAACTCCACGAAAAAATGTATATAACATAAATTGTGCGCTTTAACGAGATCTAAATTTGTTGTTATGTAAATTTTTGCCTAGTAAGAACGGTTTACCAGTAATGCAAAATTCGACAAAATTCATCTAGAGGTTATTCCCAGAAAATTCAAGATATGCATTTTATTTGTGATGTAAACATGTTTAACATACAGGATTTTAATGAAAATCTTTAGAGCCATTTTTGAGAAAATGAAAATTTTGGATTTTTTTTTTCATGTAAAAGGTAGTAGGGGGTGTCGCATCCTGGAATATACCGAAATTAAATACCAAGTTTGGTATTTAACGGTCTTTTTATTTTTGAGCTATGCTGCCCAGCGACACACACACATACGTACGGACATTTTTCTAAAAATGCTTTTTTGGATTATGGGGGTTTCAAAACATATATTTCCGGTGAAATCTCGGTATCGAATTTTTAGGTGCAATACAATACCTTCTCTATACAATATGTACATAGTGCGTGTAAAGAAAGTAAAAATGATGTAACAAACTAGAAGTAAGGAACTATTGTAAAATAAGAGTATGACCGGTAAAGAACACATGAGATAGGTTTTCCTTACAATATGAACTTAAAGAGGTATACGTTTGACTTATAAACCGACCCACTTGTGTCTGGAAGAGCTTCTGAAAAGAGCTAAAACCCTGCAGCTGTTTAAATGCAATAAGATTTGGTGTGTCAATAATTTTATACACAAGCACTAATACATGTTACTTACAGTGAATGTTCGCTTTGTGACTGGTATACCAAATATTACCAGGTAATCTACTTGGTTTTTCATGACAGTAAAAGTCATGCCGTTGCAATAAAATCCTAAACTGGGGTACAAATAACCAAATTTGTGTTGTTTACTTACCGAAGCACAGATAAGCAGATCACGACTATTGCTGTAAATTCAAAAGTTTCCCTCAATTTGACAAAAATAGAATACCTCGTGATTTTATAGTTTTAAACGGTTTTCTGGTTATCTACAGAAAAGGTCATGTCGGTATAGCAGAGTCCAGGACTAGGTGACATAGTTTTACTTTCTCTAGCCCCGTATATACAGTATGGATAGAGAAGGTAAGGCATTCCGTCCAAAAATTCGATGTCGAGATTTCACAAGAAATATCCGTTTTGGGATCCCCTGAGTCCGAAAGAAGCATTTTTAGAAAAAGGTCCATGTGTGTCTGTGGACAGCATAACTCAGAAACTAAAAGACCGTTAAATACCAAACTTGATATTTAATTTCAATATCTTCCAAGGATGCGACACAAAGGGTTTTAAGAAAACCCTCATCCCCAACTACCGTTTACATGGAAAACTTTTCGAAAATTTTGATTTTCTCAAAATTGGCTCTAGCGATTTTGATTACAATATCGCATATTAAAGATATTTACATGTCAAATAAAATGTATATGTTCAATTTTCTGGGGAAAGCCTCTGAAGACTACTTTATTCTGGTTAAATTTTACGGAATTTTGGTTAACTGGTAAATCGTAAGAGATAGACAAAAACTTACCACACCGAAAATGTAGAGCTCGTTAAAATATACAATTTATGTTACATACATTTTTTTCGTGGAGTTGACCGTTTTCGAGATATTCCTTGTTATTGGTTTCAGCTTTAAATATGTATACGCTTCTCATACGGTAATTTGTCAACTCCTGCTCATACAAACAAAGCTACTTCATTCACATAGCAACGAGCTTGTAAAAGATTTGACTATCGATTTAGCCTATGGTACTCCATTATTCCCCTTCTACTAAGAAGGAAGCAAGGAAGCAAGAACGACCCTTTCTATTAATTGTTTCTCAATAATCATTAAGAAAATAGAAGAATAAGCTTTTTAACAATAATTTATTGCAGAGAGGTAGAAAAAATCATGTGGATGGAACACATCAGATTTTTTTTTATTAGGAAGATCATGGCGGTTTGTAAACCTTTTCTAGGTTAATATACAGTGTAGGTCCATGATTGATGTAACACTTTTATTGCTGTGTTATAATGTATCTAGGTTTGCTGTTAATTGAGAAAATAATAAAAATAATTATAGTATTAACACGAGGTGTGAGTATGTTAGCTGAGGGGACACCTCGGCAAATGCGACCAGGTACTGGTTTATTGCTGCTTACTACCTCTTCCGGGGGAAGGGATGGGAGCAGGGGAGACCACAGGCCACCACAGGAAATGACGGAACTAAGCGCAGAAGTCCCTAACAGTGACATTAAATGATAGCTCTAGTGCGCCAAGGAGGCCATACAGGTGCCGGGAAGCCGTCAGAAGAATGCCGCCACAACGGCACCTACTCTCAACCAGAGCAACCAGGCCGAAGAGAGTTTTACTCGGACCAAGCTAGCTTGCCATATACCCGTAAAGCCGCGAGCACACATGCCGCCGACTTGAAAGATAAAGAAGGGAAATGAAATGAAGGAATGAAGGGAAAGGAGCCGTGGTAGATATACAGCACCCCAGCATTCGCCTGAGTGGCCCCAGGAAAACTAATGAAAAACCCAGTGCCAGAGTGCGCAGCGAACCAGGACCTCCCGAAAGCCAGTTAAATACGAAACTGCCTGAACCACCTGGCTGGGTTAGTGAAACAACAAGTTTCTTTATAATTTGCTTGTTTCTTCTAGATGAATGACCTTTAGTGAAGATACAGTGAGCTAGCCTACCCTTGATAAACAGGTCAAAATAGTTTATATTACAATTACAAATAACTCTGCTTCCTTATGGTTATGTTTCGAGAATACACAGTAAAAGGGAGTGAGTGACTCGCATCTAATCTTTCATTTAACAATGCCATTCGTCAACAACTGGTACGCGACCTATACTTGGCCAATACCATTTCAAACGCATTGTAAAGCTACAGTACGGGAACTAACTTTTATGGGAAAGCTTTCACATTTTAAGCAAAGAATATGAACAGAATAATGGTAATGAATTCATATCAACACAATTATAAAGGAAGGTCTTCTCTTTGGTAACTACCATACTCACTTGCACGGGCTTCATAAATCATCTGTATTTGAATTTTTCTGGCTGACTGCCAAATTTTGCACTACACACTTATTCCGCCACTTTCTATAAATAAGAGCGTTTCCTACTAGGAGGCTTAAACGTAGACTTGCTTGTTCCCGACTTTATAAACTGTACATGAAATGAGTGACGTTACGTGTTTACCCACTGCGTGTAGGAGTTTGCCTGCTTGCTCTAGCACAAAATCAAGCGAGTTGATGACGCCTGGACTAGCACAAATACATTATACAGTAAATAATGTGCACACAGCTCAGTAAGCCCTCATCTAGCAGCAATGTCACCTGCAGAATTAAATTCCATGTAGGTACATTGCACCTGGTCGCTCCTCAGAACTCGACAAGAATCACTAATGATGCAGGAGATGGACGGGACGACATTCAAACCAGTCCCCACGTGTTCAACAGGAGAAACATCAGCTGGCCAGACTGGCAAACAAGTTGAACACCTTGAAGAGCATGTTGGGTTACACAATCGGAAGTGGTAGGTTCTTGTCCTGCTGAAATTTATGAGGGCGGATCGGAATGTAACGCACAATCTTTTTTTCTTTTTTTTCTTACAAAAACGTTTAATAGTTAAAATAAATCACAAATGAACTCGCACCTTTTACCTCCTTTTCAACTTTTCAACATAGTCATTTCCTCAACACATTTATCCCATTGTGATACCAGTTTCAATATGCCCTGTTCGTAGAAGAACGTTTCCCTGGAGTATAACCATCTGCGAAATGCTGATTTTACTTCCGCATCTGTCGCAAAGCATTGGCCGGCCAGAAATTTCTTCATGGGACTAAACAGATGAAAGTACAATGATGCAAGGTCCGTACTTTATGGTGGATGCTGGAGCACCTCACATCCAAATTTGGTGATTTTCTGAGAACAGTAGCAGTAACATGGGGGCGAACATTGTCAAGAAAATTGACATTCGTCAGTATTAATGTTATAGCGTTTGTCACGAAGGGCTCGACGCAGCTTCACCAAAGTTTTAAAGTAGCTGGAGCATTCAGTGGTCCCGTGTTCAGCAAAGTCCACAAATAAAACACCATTCATATCCCAGAACACTGTCACAAGCAGTTTCCTAGCAGATTGGGCGCTTTGAATTTTTCTTTATTGGGGAACCAGCATGTTTCCACTCCATACTTGCCTGCTTTGTTCCGGGCGTGTAGTGTTATGCCCACGACTCATCACCAATGACAATCCCTTTCAGAAAGGTATGCCCTTTTGCGGTGTACCGCGTTAAGTGATCCAAGTTTGTCATCATTCGCTGACCTTTGTGGTTGTCAGTCAGGTTCTTAGGCACCCAGAGAGCACCAACCTTAGAAATTTCAACGTGGCATGAACAATATCTATACTACACCATTGGAAATGTTAAACTATTGTGATAAGGCTCGCAGTTGCACAGGCCGGTCGTTCAAAATTGCCGCCTCAATGCATCTGAAATTCTGCGGGGTTGCAGATGTTACCGGCCTTCAGGAGCGGGGCGAAACACTAAAGTTTAAACGGCCCTCTTGGAAGAATGCACACCACTTGGAGACTAGCTAAGGTCCATACATTCATCCCCATACATGCCACACATGTCCCTGCAAATTTCACTCGGTTTATGCCCTTTGCCTCACAAATATCAAACCACACCTCTCTACTCTTCACACCTGGACGACTGTAGCATGCGCGCCATTCTTGTTGCGTAGTTCACGCTTCTCCCGCCAGAGCTGAACATAAAAATACCCTCTATAGTGAAAACTTCAAACTATATCTTTGTGAAATTCTAATATTCCAGCTGCAATACCAAGATGGAAAAAAATTATTGTGCGTTACTTTTCGATCCGTCCTAGCATCCTCTTGAACTTGCGAAAATGGTAGCACTAACAATTGGGTATACTGTGGATGAACTACGGTCCATTAGGATCAGAGATTAATAGGATGTATTTGCCCAAATTATGTTTACTTCTCTACCACATACAATCTACATAGTCCAAAAATTCGACACCGAGGAATACATGTTTTGAGGGTATATGAATAAAATAAAAGTATTTTCAGAAAAGGTCCGTGTGTATGTACCCGTTTGTCCGTGTGCCTATGAAGAGCATAACTCAAAAACTAAAGGTCCGTTAAATACCAAACTTGAAACTCTAATTCAGGAATTTCCAAGGATTCGATACTAAGATGTTCAAGAAAATCCCTTACCCTAAACTTCTCTATACAGAACATATTTCGAAATTTTTTATAGTTTTTTAAAAATGGCTCTAATGATTTTGATTAAAATGCCGTATATTTAAGATATTTTCAAAACAAATGAAATGTACACCTTGAATTTTCTGGGAATAGTCTCCTCATTCTGAATTACTTTCGTAAATAAAGTAAAAATGTAACACTCTATCAATGTACAACAGCTATAAATACTTGTAATTTAACACAAACATTTAAAAATGAGTTTAATTGTTAACGTTTCTGTGGGAAAATAATTAAAATTATCATAATTGTCCATAACAGTTGGCTATACTATGAATTCTGGGAGAAAACAATGAAAATTATCACAACTGTTCATAGTAGTTGGCTATTCTATGAGAATAGAATATTCTATGAGAATAGCCGACTGGGAGAAAACAATTACAATTATCATAACTGTCCATAATAGTTAGCTAACCCGCCTGGGTAGTGTGGCAGTAGCGTGTCTGCCTCACATTCAAAAGGTCGTGAGTTCGAATCTCGCTTAGAGTGAGTTAGCCGGATAGGTTTTTTTTCGGGGTTTTCCCTTATCCTGAGAAGACGAATGTCGAGTAACTTTAAACTCCATGAACCCCGAGATCATTTGAGCATCATTTCACCAATTTCATTCATCGTCCGATATGACCAAACCAGGTTAAAGAACGTTAAAAAAAAAAAAAAAAAAAAAAGTTCGCTTTAGTATTAATCCTGGGACTTAAAGTACTTACAACATTGTAAGTCGCCGTTGGGGTTGTCATCTCAAAATAATTTGACATCACCTTCTAGTTTATCGGGAAACATGCGAGTCAGTTGAGAAATTCAATGCTATGCCGGCATATTGCCATGGTAGCTCAGTGGTAGAGCAACCGGCTAGAGACCGCGAGATCCGTGGCTATGGCATTGCATTTTTCAGTCTGACTCCACCCAGCCAAGTCCTGTCCTGGGACTGACATTCGGTAGGTCGTGGCTTCGATATCCGCGTTGACCTCTATGAGAAATGGGTTTTTCGTTTTTTCTCAGGTCACTAAGGAATGCTGAGAAGGTTTGTTCATCCCCCCGAACTTCCTGTCTCTTTATTTCTCCTCTTGTTTTATCCAACCGGCCTCCTTCAGGGTTGTAAGTGTCGGCAAGGACTACGGTGATGGGACCTTTCCGTGGTGGTGAATGCATTTTGGAAATGCGCTCTCGGTGGCGGGATGGCGTTAAAGCCGTCTGTAGGACCCAGGATATTCGACCAGACGTGGGGCGTGGGCTCCTAGCGTTTCCCATATCGTGATGAAGAACTACTTGGACTATTGTTAGGGATCCATCACGGAAGCACTTTCCTCGCGGTCCGATTTCGGCCGCCCTCGGTAATGCTCTCATTTTAGCCTATCCTCCAGAGGTCTGCCGTACTGTACGTCCATTTAACGCAATACATTAATTCTATCCAAAAATTAGCTTAACATTAATGCGAATTTATGAAAAATATTCAACACAAACACCACCAATTAAAATTATTAATGCAAACATTTAAAATAATTGTCAACACAAAATCTCGCCTCTTTTAAGTGCATTGAAGAATCTCGGAAATAATGATTACCTATGTGTTTTTACCTTTTCTACACGCACTATATGCATAGTGATAGAGAAGGTATTATATTGCACCCAAAATTTCGATACCGAGATTTCACCGGAAATACATGTTCTGGATTCCCCAAAATCCAAAAGAAGCAGATTTAGAAAAAGGTTCAAGTGTGCATATGAGACTCTGTGTGTGTGTGTGTGTGTGTGTGTGTGTGTGTGTGGGCAGCATAGCTCAAAACCGAAAAGACCCTTAAATGCCAAACTTGGTATTTAAGTTTGGTATCTCCCAAGAATGCGACACTAAGATTTTCAAGAAAATCCCCCACCCCAAACTACTCTTTACATCGAACAATTTTAGAACATTTTGATTTTCTCAAAAATGGCTGTAATGATTTGATTAAAATACCTTATGTTTTAGATATTTTTATGATAAACGAAATGTACATCTGGAAATTTCTGGGAATAGCCTCTGAAGACCTCTTCACTCTAGATGATTTTTGTATAACCGGAAAACCGTAAGTGATATACAAAAACTTATTACAAAAAAAATGTATATCTCATTAAAACACACAATTTATGTCAAATACATTTTTTGGTAGGGTTAACCGTTTTTAGATATTTCGAATTATTGGTTTCAATTTTAAAACTTTTCTCAAACGGAAAGACATATTTCTTCTGATTTCTCGTTTGTTAACCGAACCTCAATTGATTCACATACCAACCGGCTTTTAAAGGACGAGACTATCGCTTTAGCCTGTGCATTTTCTTATTTCCCTTCTACTTACAAGGCAGCTAGTAGTAAGCCAAATTCTGCTAATGTTTATCATGATTAGCACGATGTAGATAAAAGATTAATCTTTTGAGTAAAAAAATTGTTTGCCGAACAGCTAGCGGACATCATGTGAATGGAACACATTAGAGGTTTTCCCTTCTATTTACAAGGGACCAAGTATGAGGCAATTTCTGCTAACGTTTATCTCGATTAGCATGACATAGAAGAAAAAGCTTTTTAACAATAATTGGTAACGAGATGTAGAGAAAAGCAAGTGAATGGAACACATCAGATTTTTACTTTCTCTACATGTACTATGTACATAGTGCATAGAGAAGGTATTGTATTGCACTAAAAAATTCGATACTGAGATTTCACCAGAAATACATGTTTTGGGTCCCCCTGAATCCAAAAAAAAAATTTTTTTTGAAGAAGGTCCGTGTGTGAGCGTGTGTGTGTGTGTGTGTGTGTGTGTGTGTGTGTGTGTGTGTGTGTGTGTGTCTGTGAACAGGAGAGCTCAAAAACGAAAAGACCGTTAAATACCAAACTTGGTATTTAAGTTTGGTATCTTTCAAGGATGCGACACGAAGATTTTCAAGAAAATCTTTCCACCCCCAACTACCCTTTACATGGAACTTTTTTCGAAAATTTTGATTTTCTCAAAAATGGCTTGAATGATTTTGATTAAAATATCGAATATTAAAGATATTTAGCGGACAAATAATATGTATATCTTGAATAGCCTCTGAAGACTCCTTTATTCTGGAGAAATTTTGCATAACTGCTAAACAAATGGACAAAAACTTACCATACAAAAAAATGCAGAGCACATTAAAACACACAATTTATGTTATATACATTTTTTTCGAGGAGCTGATCGTTTTTGAGATATTCCTTGTTTTTGGTTTCAGCTTTGAAAAACTTATACTTTTCTCATACAGGAATTTGTCAACTCGTGTCCATACAAACAAAGGAACTTTAGTCACCTAGTAACCAGCTTTGGACTTCACTTTAACCTATGGTTCTCCCATATTTCGCTTTTACTGACAAGGAAGCAAGTAATAGGACTATTTGTGCTAATTTTTTCTCGATTAGCATGAAGTAAATAGAACAATAAGCTTTTTAACAACAATTTGTTACAGAGATGCAGAGAAAGTCATGTGCATGGAACCCATCAGATTTTTCTGTGTAGTATTGTAAAATACAGCGAAAGTTTGCTGCACATAGAGAAACTTCGACTAGAAGCCACGTGTTGAGAAGCATGGATCGTTATATCTTTTCCCGTAAATAAAGTAGGAGGTTTAGAAGTGTCACTTATAACGCTGTTATGTCAAGCCTCTCACGTCACTACCAGACAATGTCCATTTATTTTCTACTTAACTACTCCGAGCGTGCTAATCTACTTTGCTCTTAGCCGGAGTGATTCGTCTCGAAGCGGCACCAGCCAGAAAATGTTAGACACTGGCTCGATCTTACTCTGCAGGCATTTAACTTACAAGTAGAATTCACGACTAACCTCACATCATATGGCCCTTTTCTTCCTACTTTTATATAAATTAATATGGACAAATTATGGTATTAAGAATTATGAAAATATTAAGGTGAATTAAAAAGAGCACTGTAGGAGTTGCATTTTTATTTAGTTTAATATGTTAAATAATAGTTTTTAATTGTAAATTTATATTTTAAATATTTTATTTTAACATTATTACTTTCTGTATACGTACTATGTACATAATGTATAAAGAAGGTATTGTATTGCACCCAAAAATTGAATACCGAGATTTCACCGGAAATATATGTTTTGACCCCCCCTGAATTAAAATAAAGCATTTTTAGATAAATGTGTTTGTGTGTGGCTCTATCTGTCTGTCTGTTTGTCTGTGTGTATGTGTGTGTGCCTGTGGGCAGCATAGCTAAAAACGAATAGACTGTTAAAAACCAAACTTGGTATTTAAGTTTGATATCTTCCAAGGATGCGACACGAAGATTTTCAAGAAAATCCACTCATCCCCAACTACCCTTTACATGGAACATTTTTTTGAAAATTTTGATTTTCTCATTTACTACGAATACGTTTTTGTCCTCAAAACATGTATTTCCAGAGTAATCACGGTATTGAATTTTTAGGTGGAATACAATACCTTGTCTATCTACCATGTACATTGTATATACGTGAAAGAAAGTAAATATCTCACGTGTACCATTCATGTGACTATTTATTCTGCTACAAACTTCTTCAAAAAGCTTATCTTTTAACTACTTCATGCTAATGGAAATAAACATTAACAGAAATGGCATTATTACTTATTTCCTTGTATGCAAGTACACGGAAAATAAGGGAATACACCAGGCTAAAGCGATGGTAAAATCCTTTAAAAGCTGGTTGTGTGTGATGACACTGATATACCGTTATGTTTCATGGGGTCATGAAATAAAAATAAATAAAACAAACGAATGACAACTTCCCGTTTCAGAAAATCATAACCATTGGTAAATTTAAATGAATAACGCCAATATCTCGGAAATGGTTAACCTATAAAGAGTGTATGATGCGTTCCATTCATAAGACTTTACAAATTCTACAACAAATTATCCCTACCTACATAGCTTATTATTCTCTCAGCGTCAAGCTAATAGAGATAAGCATTAGTAGAAATAATTTTATTTTTGGTTCCTTCTTAGCATAAGGCAAATAGGGGAGTATACTAGGCTAAACCTATAGCTAAGTATTTTAATAGATGTTCGCTATGTGATACATTGAAATTCCTTTTCTTTGCATGGCCAGGATAGAATCGTGAATAAAGGCTTACTATTTGAGAAAAATATAAGTTTTAACCATTTTAAAACCTGAAAGAAATATTTAGGAAATAGCTTTAAAAATGCATATGACATAAATTGTGCGTTTTAACGAGACCTACATTTCTTCTGGCCTAAATTTCGTCTATTTCTTACGGTTTACAAATTATGCAAAAGTCATTCAGAATGAATAGGGCTTCAGAGGCTATTCCCAAGCAATTGCTTGTTTTATCATGTGTATTTTAAAAAAAATCGTTAGATTCATTTGAGTGGTCTACTTTAAACATTAGAACTGGTTATAACACATAATTAATGTCATATATCCTTCTTTGGAGGCCTCGAAATCCGTAATAATCCTTGTTATTGATTTCAATTTTCCAATACTTATGTTTTCCTGAATTGGGAAGTCGTAATTCACTCATTTGCTTCCTGGTTATACAAACCAGAACGAAATTTCAAAATCATCACATAGCAAGCAGCTCTCAAAGCATTTGACTATCGCTTAAATCTCTTGTATTTCCTTATTCCCCTTGTACCTACAACGAAATAAATACAAAATCCGCATCTGCTAATGTGTATTTCGATTAGCATGGATTAGATAGACAAATAAACTTTTGATGCAATAGTTTGTTGCAGAATATGAAGAGAAAGTGTTGTGAATGTAAAGGTAAGAATAAGGGCTAAATAACGGAGGATGACATCTCAAGCACTGAGACTTACGCAGATCAATTGTGCGTACTCCCCCCCGCCCCCCGCCACGGAAGAAGAGATGAGGATAGAGAGTAGCAGGCCACATAAGTACCCGAAGTCTAACAGTTTAGATGGTAGTTCTTCATCTTGGCGCCAGGAAAGCCAGACACCGCCAACTCCACGGTTTCGGATGTCGGCAAGGCAAGCTTCTCCGCCCCTGAAAGGACAGCGACCACAACGCCTTCCCAGGTCGAAAACAGCATTCACAAAGCGCATGTATCCGCGCGCCACACATCACGAGCTCAGAGGCACACCCACCTGAAAGATGGCAAGATAAATTACGTGAAGGGAAAGGAAGTCATGGGAATCAGTACCCGGGCAATCGTCTTAGACAAGGTGAACGACGAAAAAACCAAGTGAGAGTGCGCGGTCGACGGGAACTGAATCCGCGACCTCCCGAATGCGAGGAGCACACGTTGCTGCGCCACCTTAATAGGTCTAGTTTGAGTATAACAAATTAGATTTTTGTTAATCTCTATCGAAGAGCATTTCTATCAAGCGAGTTCTACTCAAATAAAACATACCTTTTAAGCCATTTTCATAAGTTATTGTTATTTAAACTTAAATTTGTCATACTAGGGGCGTCCAATAATTCCTTAGAAAAGCCAAGAAATTACACTCGTTGCATCGAAGAAAACTTGTATTTAGTAATCGTCGTCTATTATTAGATGACAGTTAAAGTTTCAGCTATATCCATCATTGGCTTCGTTGCCTAGGCGATAGAATAAACAATCTTGTGCTTATTTAAAAGGATGGAAAAAAAAAAAAACAAAAAAAAACGAGTTTCATGCAATGATTAAACACTTCTATTTAACGGCCTTAAGTGCAAAAGAGATAAAAGTCCAGTTGGATGAAGTTCATAGCACATCTGCTCCTGAGTTTGGCACTATTCCTTCGCAATCCTGTCGATCTTCTACGTCGATACATAACTGTGGATGAAAAATGGATATACGACTACACTCCAGAAACAAAGTATAGTAGAAACAGTAGGCTTTTGAAGACAAACCGACTCCGAAGGCAAAGATGATGAAATCTGCGAACAAGATGATGGCCTCAGTTTTTTTTTGGGGGGGGGGATGCAAGCGGAATTATCTGCATTGTTCTCTTGCAGACAGGAAGAATAATAAATGATGAGATTGTGCACCGTTATTGCACCGGTTGAATTGAGAAATAAATAAAAAAACGCCCTCATCTTGCAATAAATAAGCAAATAAAATAAATGAAATAAAAGAATATCAAGACAATATAAAGGTGCACACCTGCAGTTTCGATGGCGAAAATTGTAGAATTCAGGTTCGAATAACAACATCCACTGCATTGAGCAGATTTGGCCCGCCATGACTTTTTTTTTTTTTTTTGTTTCCAAGGTTGAAAAATCTGATGTGTTTCACTCACATGACTTTCTCTACTTCTTAGTAACACATTATTATTATTAATAAGCGTATACTTCTATCTACTTCAAGGACAGCGCCGTGGCCGAGTGGTTAGATCACTCGCCTCTGTCCTGCACTGCCTGTGTTCAACCCCAAGCGACCGCATGTGAGATTTGTGGTGGACATGGCCGTGCAGGGGTATTTTCTCCGGGTTCTTCGGTTTCCCCCGGAATCGCATTCAACCGGCACTCCATCTTCATTCCAAGTATCACCAGTGTTACCGCCTGCGGTGCCATTTGTAGTAAAAGCGGACGTTAAACACTATCCAAAAAGTCTACTTCATGCTACTCGAGATAAACTTTAGCAGAAACGGTCGTATTACTCAGTTTCTTGTAATTAGAAGGGAAATAAGGGAATACACTAGGCTAAACTGACAGTCAAATGTTTTAAAATATCGTTGCTATGGGATTGAAATCCGTTTCTCTGTGTGGATAAAAGTTGATAAGTTCCCGCATGAGAAATGTTTTAAGTATTTTAGAGCTAAAACCAATAACAAAGAATATCTAAAAAAAATATCAACTCCACTAAAAAAATGTATATAATATAAATTGTGTGTTTTAACGAACTCTACATCTTCTGTAAGTTAGCTTTTGTTTTATTTCTTACGGTTCATCCAGAATAAAGTAGTCTTCAGAGGCTATTCCCAGAAAATTCAAGATATACATTTTATTTGTGAGGTAAATATCTTTAATATACGATATTTTAATCAAAATTGTTAGAAGCATTTTGAGAAAATCAACATTTTCAAAAAAAATTCTCATGTAAAGGATAGTAGGGAAAGGGAAGATTTTCTTGAAAATCTTCGTGTCGCATTCGTGGTAGATATCAAACTTAAATACCAAGTTTGGTATTCAACGGTCCTTTGTTTTTGAGCTATGCTGTCCACAGACACGCACACGCACACACGGACCTTTTTCCAAAAATGTTTTTTTTTTTTTTTTTGGATTCAGGAAGGCCCAAAACATATTTTTTCGGTGAAATCTTGGTATCGAATTTTTGGGTGCATTACAATACTTTTTCTCTACATTGTGTGCATAGTACGTGTAGAGATATTAAAAAGTTAATTTTTAAATGCATATGTTTGTAACTTAATTATCTTTTGCAAACATATCTTTAATAATAAAACTTGGAAATACAAATATATCTTCACAAATGTTTACCACCATCTCCCCTTAGAAACAGTTTGTGGAGGAATGGGTAGAGATAGTCATGTGAATACAAACACAGCAAATGCTTTAACTTTCTCTAGCAGCTTCATATGCACAATGTGCATACAAGAAGGTATAGAAGGTATTGAATTCCACCCAAAAATTCGATTCCGTGATGTCATCGGAAATACATTTTTTGAGGACACCTGAATCCTGTGAGTGCTTGTCTGTGTGTGTGTGTGTGTGTGTGTGTGTGTTTGCGGCAATGGACCTCAAAAACTAATACCAAACTTGGTATTTAAGTTTAGCCTCTTCCAAGGATGAGACATGAAGATATTCGGAAAAAAATATCCCTCCCAAACCAAACTACCTTTACATAGAAAGGTTTTCAATATTTTAGATTTTCTCAAAAGTGGCTCTAACGATTTTGATTAAGGTATCGTATATAAAATGTACAAATTGAATTTTCTTGCGAATTTCTTCTGAAGTACTCTGCATTCTGAAAAGTTTTTGCATAACTGGAAAACCGTAAGAGATAGATAAAACCTTATTACATAAAAAATATAATTCTTATTAAAACACAGCATTTAGTTTGTTTAAATTTCGTAGAGATTTTGAGATTTGAGACACTGTTGGCTTTAAAATTTCCAATAATTAGATTTTTCAAAATGGGAAGGCGTTATTCACTTTTTTTCATCGTGGTTAGGTTAAAAAGGTTTTTTGAGATGTATGACCTAGCAACCAGCTTTTGAAAGATTTGACTATCGCTTTAGCCTACTGTATTCTCCTACTTTAACACAAGAACGAGCTTTTGTAACTAATTTGTTGTAGAACAGGGTAGAGGAAGTGATGCTAAGATCACTTTTTATTTTCTCTAGCCCATATGTATAATGTAAATAGTGGATAGAGAAAGTACTGTGTTCCACCCAAAATTTGATGTCGAAATTTCACCGGAAATACATGTTTTTAAGTTCCCTGTGTCCAAAATTGTTTTTAGAAAAATATCCGTGTGTGTGTGCAACTGTGCACTGCACAGCTCAAAAAACAAAAAGACCGTTAAAAACCAAACTTGATATTTAAATTTGGTATCTTCCAAGGGTGTGACACGAAGGTTTTAAAGAAAATCCCCCCACCGCAAACTTCTCTTTACATGGAAAATTTTGTTTTGAATTTTGTTTTTCTCAAAAATTTCTCGAACGATTTTGATTAAAATATCGTATGTAAAACACATTTACGTAACAAAATGTATATCTTGAATTTTCTGGACTTAACCTCTAAAGACCCTTTTATTCTGGATGGTATTTTTTAATCTTGCACAACTAGTAAACCGTAACAGATAAACAAAAACTTACTGCACAAAAAATGTAAAACTCCTTAAAATACACAATTTATGTCACATACATTTGGGGCGTGGGGGTTTGACCGTTTCCAAGATATTCCACATTATTTGTTAAAGTTTTTAAATATTTAAACTATTCTCATACGAGAACTAGTCAAGTCCTAGTCATGCATAGAAACGGATATTGTCACGTGTGATTGACGAGTATTTTTAAATTAGCATATTGTTGTTTTTAAGTCACATTATTGTAAATGTTTTAGAATTCCATGTTCTTATAAATTTCTGTATTTCCTAACAACCGGATTCTTGGGTTGAATAAGAGGAAGCTTTATGGTTTTCTTTGTTATTATAACCGGATGTGTCTTCCTCTGATTAATGCAACATTTTACCACATTTTGCAACTTATGAGCTTCCGTGGGCTTTCAACCACTTCCCGGAACCTACGTGACATTTCGTAGGCTAGGACAGACTTTAATCCCAAGCACGTCATATAGGAAGCCCTGTCTTTTAAATACTGTATTTTGATTGGTGGATTTATTAAGAGCCTGGGCGTAGATTCTGAAGAATCCCCTAGAGACAATTGTCTAGTATAAAATTGTCTGGAATCTTGAATTCCGAGCGCTTTTGATTCTCAGTACTTGAAAGAGGCAGACTCGCTGCCCGAGGGACGTCCGAGGCCCCACTACGAGTCACTGGCTACCATACCGACACACATCTTTCTTCTCGTCGAGCTAATCAACCTAAAAGGTAAGAAAGAACCTTTTGTTGTACATTAACTACTTTACCAATTCTTGCCTTTGGTATTCTGATTTAGTTCTCGCTCGACACGAAACGCCCGACACGCTTAAGTCTTGTTTATTGTAATTTATCTTACTATTCTATTGTAAAGTATATTTGCCTTTCGCTATTTGTCAATATATTTATATTATCAGGATTCCCTTTGCGTCGTTATCATTGCTCTACCATCTGCCTTCCTTTAACCACCCTCAAATAGCTATCCCCCACGTCGTAGAATTATGTTCGCGACAATATCACCCCCATAGCAACCAGCTTTTAAAAGGTTTTACTATCGTATTAGCCTAGTGCATTCTCTTATCCCTTCTACTTACAAAGAAGCAAGTAATAAGGTAATTTTGTTAATATTTATATCAATTAGCAGAAGTAGTTGGAAGAATAAGCTGTATAACAATAATTTGTTACCGAGATGTAGAGAAACTTATGTGAATGTTACACATCTGATATATATGTATATGTGTGTATATATACACAATTTGTAATCGGAGAACGTACTGGTACGTAAAGGAAATATCAAGTTTTTGCTGGTCATGCGTGCTTGGGAAGTGTTTAATGGGTTCGTCATGCACAGAGCAAGATAACCTGAAAGTTCAGAGACCAGTTGCTACTAGTGTGGGCAGTGCCCTTGCAGAACAAATCAATAACATAATGTTCGTGTTCCAACACATGGAGTGAAGAATTGCAAACATAACAACATAATGTGGCTTAGTTCTGTTTGTATTTACTCAAAACGCGTTGGAATTAAAAACGTCCTTAGCAAGTGTTATCGTTTTATTTTACAGGTTCAGGTACACTCGATGTACAGCTCAGTGAGAAGAAAGGGGGTTTCAATAAGTCCTTAGAAAATAAAAAAATCTAATCTGTTTCATTCACATGACTTTCTCTACATATTTGAAACAAATTATTGTTAAAAAACTTATGTTTCTACTTACTTCATGCTAATCGAGAAAAAATTAGCAGAAGTAGTCTTACTACATTGTTCCTTGTAAGTAGATTCGAAATAAGAGAGTACCATACGTTAAGGAATTTCTTAGAAACGATCAACCCCACGAAAAAAATGTATCACATAAATTTTGTGTTTTATCGTGATCTACATTTTTTGTGTAATACATTTTTGTCTATCTTTTACGGTTTACCAGTTATACAAAATTGAATAAAAATCATTCAGAATAAAGCGCTCTTTAGAGGCTATTTCCAGAAAATTCAAGATATACATTTTATTTGGCATGCAAATACGAGGTACGTCCAGAAAGTAAGTTTCGTTCAATTTATCTCCGCTGCAGCGCTGCGATCGCAGTTCCGCACATGCGCGGTAGACGCTCTGTATCAAGGAGAAGAAACGTGCGCCATTTTGAGATCGCTGTCAGCCACATACGCTTTGTTGTGCTTGTTTACAATGTCGGGTTGATTGTAAAACCCGCCACTTCTGAAATCAGATCTGTGATTCGTTTTCTGAATGCTAGGAAAGTGAAACCAATTGCAATTTATCGGCAAATTTGCGAAGTTTACGGACAAAATGCGATGAGTGATTCAATGGTGAGAAGATGGGTCAAAAGGTGTTGTTTATTCACGACAACGCACGACCACATACTGCAAATGTGACGAAAAACCTCCTACAGGGATTTGGCTGGGGCGTGTTTGACTATCCTCTGTACAGCCCTGACCTCGCTCCTAGCGACTTTCATCTCTTCTTACATCTCAAGTATTTCCTTGGCGGTCAACACTTCAACAATGACGAAGAGTTGAAAGAAAAATTTTACAACTTTTTGAAGACACAGGCGGCAAACTTCTATGAAGAAGGTATACAAAAACTTGTGCTACGATATGACAAATGCCTGCAAAATTTCGGCAGTTATGTGGAAAAGTAGTTTAAGAGTTGTAGAGTTTTGTGCAATAAATAGTTATTCTGTATCTGTACACAATTTAATTTTATTACCAAACGGAACTTGCTTTCTGGACGTACCTCGTATTTTAAATATATCAGATTTAATCAAAGTCGTTAGAGCCATTTTTGAGAAAATATAAAAATGTTCGAAATTTTTCCCATGTGAAGGGTATTTTGGGGTGAGTGATTTTCTTGAAAAGCTTCGTATCGAATCTTTGGAAGATACCAAACTTAAATACCAAGTTTGGTATTCAACGCTCTTTTCGTTTTTGAGCTATGCTGTCCACAGTCACATAGATACAGACACACATGCACACATACGACTTTTTCAAAAAATGTTGTTTTTTTTATTCAGGGGTACCCAAACATATATTTTTGGTGAAATCTCGGTATCGAATTTTTGGGTGGAATACAATACCTTCTCTATACACTATGTACACAGTAGTGTAAAAAAAGTAAAAAGATAGAAAAACAAATTATTTTTGGTAGACTATTTTTTACTGTTTCTAGTCCGCATGAACAATGTACATAGTGGATAGAGAAGGTATTGTATTCCACCCAAAATTCGATTTTGAGATTTCACCTAAAATATATGTTTTGGGGTCCCCTGAATTCGCAAAAATCACTTTAGAAAAAGGTCCGTGTGTGGGGTGTGTGTGTCTGTGGACAGCATAGCTCAAAAACGAAAAGACCGTTAAATACTAAACTTGATATGTAGGTCTGGTATCTTCCAAAGATGTGACACGAAAATTTTCTAAGAAAATCCCTCCACCACAAAGTACCTTTTACATGGAAAATATTTCGAAAATTTTTATTTTCTCAAAAATGTCTCTAACGGTTTTAATTAAAATTCCGTATATTAAAGATAGTTACATCCCAAATAAAATGTATATTTTGAGTTTTCTGGGAATAGCCTCTTTATTCTCGATGAATTTTGTCGAATTTTGCTTAACTGTTAAACCGTAAGAGACAGGCAAAAACTTGTTCCACAAAAAATGTAGATCTCGTCAAAATACACAATTTATATCCTCTACTTTTTTTGTTGAGGATGTAACTGTTTCGAAGATATTTCTTGTTATTGGTTTCAATGTAAGGTACTTGTAGTTTTCGTTTATCTTTTGTTCTTTTCCTGGCCAAGCAAGGAAGCGATTTGCAATGACAATCGGACAACGACAGCTTCTAAACATTTGACTATCACTTTAGCACAGCGCATTCCTTCAGTTCCCTTCTGCTCATAAAAAACTATGTTCTGCTAACGCTTATCTCGATTTGCATGGTGTAGAAAGAAGAATACTCTTTTGTGAGAAGTTTGTTGTAGAGCAGCTAGAGAAAGTCATGTGAGTGTAACACATCAGATTTTTACATTTTGTTGAACCTGTACTTTATTTTTTTAATAGCCGTTTTGTGTTTTGTTGCCTAGTAACAACGAACTAAAGCATCAGTGAATATTTATTATAGTAGTAGATAATAGTATATTGCGTACTAAGAACTGTAAGTTATACTTAATCAGGTCGAGAATACATAATGGGAATACGAGGCTCGCAGGGAATTGAGATCTGTTAAGTAACTTACAGTTCGTGGTTAGCCAATTACTTTTTGAAATACTTGAAAAAACTGTAAAAAAACCCAATAATAAACAAAATTTACTTTTCAACATTTTATTCAACATTAAGAAAAAATATGATGTGTTCCATTCACATGACTTTCTCTACATCTCTGCAACAAATTATTGTTAAAAAGCTTATGCTTCTATTTATCTATTTCATTCTAATCGAGAAAAAATTAGCAGAAATAATCTTATTACTTGCTTCCTTGTAAGAAGAAGGGAAATAAGGGAGTACCATAGGTTGAAGTGATAGTCAAAAGCTGGTTGCTGTGTGACTGAAGTTCCTTTGTTTGTATCGACAGGAGTTGACAAATTCCTTTATGAGAAAAGTATGTTTTTCAAAACTGAAACTAAAAACAGGAATATCTCAAAAACGACCAACTCCACGAAAAAAATGTATGGGACATAAAATGTGTGTTTTAACGTGCTCTACATTTTTGTGTGGTAAGTTTTTGCCCATCTCTTACGGTTTATCAGTTATGCAAATTTCCGTAAAATTCAGCCAGAATAAAGTAGTCTTCGGAACCTATTCCCAGAAAATTCAAGATATACATTTTTTCATGTAAATATCTTTAATATTGGATATATTAATCAAAATCGTTAGAGCCATTTTTTGAGAAAATCAAAAGTTTCGAAAAAAGTTCCATCTAAAGGGTAGTTGGGGGTGGGGGATTTTCTTGAAAATCTTCGTGTCGCACCCTTGGAAGATACCAAAATTAAATACCAAGTTTGATATCTAACGGTCTTTTTGTTTTTGAGCTATTCTGCCCACAGACACACACACATACACACCACACACCACACACACAAACACACACGGACCTTTTTATGAAAATGCTTTTTTTGGATTCAGGGGGACCCAAAGCATGTATTTCCGATAAAATCTTGGTATAGAATTTTGTGAGCATTACAGTACCTCCTCTTTACACTATGTACATGATATGTGTAGAGAAAGTAAAAATGAATGCTCGATGTAAACAAATTAAAAGCTAAATTTAAATCATATGGACAAGGCCTTGTTATACAATAGGTTCTTTACTTTAAGTAGCACATGTCTTGAGTGTTCTGTCTTTTCCTAATTGTACTGTGAGTATTAAAGACCTCTCAAACTCAAACTGTTAGTACTTACAGTGCTTGTTGGCATGGCAATTAATACACGAATTATAAATTTAGCTTACATTACCAAATATGTATTCAAAATGATTAACTTACATAGCAAATAATTACCTTGTTTCTTTTAGCTATGTGGTGTTATCTCGTAATTTCCGCTAAGAATAAATAACTATGCGCTGCATAATATTGTAGTATGGAAGAGGATGATGGGACGGGAGGGAGAGGTCACTAAAAACCATTTTTGATTTGGCTTTGGATGACCGAGGATCTGGCATTGTCTCCTTTAGGCACAGAATTCATTTCTACTGGGTTTTCATTTTTATCGGAGATTTCCCGCGCGTTATTAGAGCAAGACTGACATTATAGTTGACTTGTGAGCCGACTCCGAATCCATACCACTTTCTGCCGAGAAGGAGAAGTAATCATTTGTGGAGGAGAAAGCCGTACATAATCTCTACATGTATACAGCGACCTCTGCCTAAGATAAGCTATGATAGCGGAAGAGAGAGCATCTCCGGAAGTATACTATCAGACTGCTCACATCCCTTCTATGCGCAGAAATGGATAACACTAAAAGTTTACTCTGTTCTTTTTTACTTTATCTAGCCCCATATGTACAATATACATAGGAATAGAGAAGGTATTGTAATGCACCCAAAAATTCCATACTGCAATTTCACCGGAAATTTATGTTTTGGGGACCCCTGAGTCCGAAAAAATCATTTTTTAAAAAAAGGTCCGTGTGTGTGTGTCTGTCTGTGGACAGCATAGCCCCAAAACGAAAAGACCGTTAAGTACCAAACTTGGTATTTAGGTTTAGTATCTTCCAAGGATGCGACACGAAGATTTTCAAAAAAAAAAAAAACCCTAACACAAACTACCGTTTACATGGAAAACATTTCGAAAATTTTGATTTTCTTAAAAATGGCTCTAACGAATTTGATTAAAATATCGTATATTAAAGCTATTTATGTTCGAAATAAACTGTATATATCGAATTTTTGGGGAATAGCCTCTGAAGACCTCTTTATTTTGGATGAAGTTTGCTTAACTGCTAAGAAAAAAACTCACTACACAGAAAAATGTACATCACGACAAAACACACGGTTTTGTTGTGGAGGTAACCGTTTCCGAGATATTCCTTGTTATTGGTTTCAATTGTGAAGTACTTAAACTTTTCTCAGGCAAGACGTGTTCGTTTTTCTTTCGCTCTACTCCTGGCCAAGCAAAGAGGTGATTTGCAATGACAATCGCATAACGATAGCTTTTAAAACATTTCCCAATCACTTTAGCATAACGCATTCCCTTATTCTCCTCTACTTATAAGGAACTAAGTAATAAGTACATTCTGCTAAAATTTATCTCGATTAGAATTGTGTACAAAGAAGAATAATCTTTTGTAGGAAGTTTGTAGATAGTTAGAGAAAGTCATGTGAGTGTAACACATCACAATTTTTTTTGTAATTTAACGTCCTTTACCCTGGTTGGTCATATCGGACGATGCATGAAATTGGCGAAATGATGCTCAAATGATCTCGGGGTCCATGGAGCTTAAAGGTACTCGACATTTGTCTTCTCAGGATAAGGGAAAACCCCGAAAAAAACCTCATCCGGGTAACTCACCCTAGGCGATATTCGATATCACAACCTTTTGAATGTGAGGTAGACACGCTACCACCACACTACCCAGGCGGGCGCTCTGTTCTTTGTTGACAAGCTGAACATGTACTCAATGCACCTTGTGTGTCAAGAAAGGAGAGACGTGCATTAACATTTATATCACTACATAGACACGAAACCTTCTCCGAACCAAATGTGGGCAGCTGCCGCTAGATGAACAGTATTCAAGTCGCTTCATCATATGCATCATCCGGAAGACATCACATTAAGTATGATCTTTTGTCACTAGAAGGATTGCACATAAACCCATTCATCAGCAATGACAATGATGAAATTTTTTGCACGGAAAACCGCTGATAAGAATGAAAACCCTAATAGGATGAACAGGAATACTGACACAGGTAGTTAGAGCTATGAATTTATTGTGAAAAACTGATATATTTATAGCTTATAATGTTAAAATTAACAACACTGAATTACGAATATTCCTTTTTGATAAAATCCGCACCTCTTTCAGCAACCATCATGACCATCGAATTTATATTTGCATTCATCATAACAGGGAATATTGATGCATCAATGACTCTCAGTTTCTTGATGCCGTATACCCTTAGCTTGTGATCTACCACTGCGTTTTTGTCATTTGCTGTGCCCATCCTGCAGGTCGACATTCCATGGAGCCAAAGATCTAGCTTTCCCTTGGTCGCACATTTCCAGTATTTGTGAGTCCCGTATCGGTGCATGGTGCATTTGGGGTCCGGAGTGTTGTCGACAATGAGGCCATGCTTCCTGAACACCTTACTGTTGACTATCTTTGTCGCAGTGACCATACCGTCCGCTATAATATCAGTGTCCTTATCTGCGTAACCGAGGCGGAGACGGGGTAGTTCCAGAGGATCTTTAGATCTGATAGTCACAGAACCGCGTGCGTCTGTTACTCCAGACATAATGCCAACTCTCAGTGTGTTATAGTAGCAGGTGCAGAACTTGGGATCTTCTAGGCCTAACCCTTCGATATATGGATTAAATACAAGCATGAGGTCTGGTACGTCGGCCGTTGAATGGGAAGAATTAAAAAGAAGATAGCTAAGGAAAGCTCCAGATGCAGACATCGGACCACCTTTATTTGAAAGATACCCAATAATGTCTCTCTGAATGGTTTCACAGTCACGAGGTACTGTAGACGTGGTGGTCAACTTCACTACTGGCGATCTATTGTATGTTAGGTGGTTCATGAAGTTACGTCCCACTTTAAGATTCTTGATTACTGGAATGTTCAGAGGTTGCAGAACTTCTGCAGGACCAATTCCAGAGAGCTGCAGCAGCTTGGGAGAGCCAATGACGCCACCGGAAGCGATTACTTCCTTTTTGGCTTTAACTACCGCTTTGTATTTCTGTCCTTTTTTGTCGATATAAACTTCTACCCCAGTTGCAGTTTTAGTTTCTGGATCTATTATCACTCTTGTAACAAACGCATCTGTAACAACGTGTAGATTTGGCCTTTTGAAACGAACTTTCTCTACATGCAATCTATTGCTGCTTATACGCTCCCCATCTTTGGAAGTAGTAAGGTAGCTTTCATATGCATGGCCATTTCTATCTGGTTCTCCGTATCCGCACTCTCTGTAAGCCTTCATTATAATGCCCACATTTTGATCGACATAGCGAAATCTTTCTACAGAGAAATCTCTCTTCATTTCACCTTCCTCGCGTGCAAAGTCGCGCTTGTAATATGGAAGTACTTCCTCGTATGACCAGCCCTCAAGACCTAAATCGTGGAGTTGGTCGAAAGCCCTTCTGTGACACTTAAGATACCACATACCGTTGTGCCCGTCAGAGCCTCCTAACATCTTTCCTCGTCCGTAAGTGCAAGGTTTCCCGTAGCAGTACTCCGGGTGTGGTTCGGTTTCGAAGTTCCAATCCACAGACGTGTTGAGGTAGCCATCCGTCTTGACAAGGCCAGGTATTCGACTGACTCTAGGCTCCTCTCCTCCAGCCTCCAGAAGAAGCACGGACCAGTTAGGGTTTTCAGAAAGACGATCAGCAAGAATACAACCTGCGGATCCGGCCCCGACTATGATGAAGTCATATTCGCGACGAAGGGGCTTTTTGAGCACGTTAGGATAGGGTATCATGAGGAGAGATTGCACTACCGTGTAGAGAGCGGTCAATGCAGATGGCACTGTGCACGTCGCGCCATCGCTTTCGAAGTCCACTAACAAATCATGCATCGTAGCGCTGCAACTGGAAGCCTCAGCTCAGAGAAAAAAGAATACACCACACAGGCTGCACCTGGAACAAAATGGAAGTCAGTGAAACTAAAGAAATAACTCCTAAGTTTCTTCGGGCGCCGTGTCTTCTGCACTACTTATGTATGTCTCACTGGAACGGATTGTACGCATACGAAAGAATGGCCAGAATGATGCTGCTCATAACAGTTGAAAATATGTTAAATAGATTTAGGATGCGTTGCAGGAATCTACTTCATGCTTATTGAGATAAGCATTAGAAGAAATAGTCTTATTACTTGCTTTCTTGTAAGTAGAAAGAAAAATGAGGAATACACTGGGGTAAAGTGGCAGTCAAATCTTTTAAAAGTTATCGCTATGTGATGCAATGAAAATTACCTTCTCATTGCAATACCAAAGCGAAAATAAAAACTGAACAGCGACTTCCCTTCGAAAAAGGTAAAAGAAAATTTAAAACTAATAACAAAGTATATGTCAGAAATTAATCACTACTTAAAGAAAGAAAAGAAAAAAAAAAGGAAAAAAGGTATATTATATACACTGTGTCTTTTATAGAGATTTACATTTTTTATGCTTTAACTTTTTCTCTATTTCTTACGTTTAACAGTTATGCAAAATTCATTCAGAAAGAAGAGGAGTTCAGAGGCTATTCCCAAAATATTCAAAATATACATTTTGTTTTTCTAAGCTACCTGTAATATGCGGTATATAATAAAAAATCGCTAGAGTAATTTTTTAGAAAATAAATACTTTCGAAAACATTTCCATGTAAAGAATAATTTAGGATGGTAGATTTCCTTGAAAATCTTCGTGTCCATCCTTGGAAACTGCTGAACTTAAACATCGAGTTTGGTATTTAACGGACTTGGCGTTTATCAGTTATGTTGTTCACTCACACTCTCTCTATATATCTCTCTCTCTCTCTCTCTCTCTCACACACACACACACACACACACATAAAGCGTTAAAGCGATAGCTAAATGTTTAAAAGCGCTTTACATGGTCAGGAGTAAAAAAAAAAAATAGAAATTGTTACAAATCTTATGCTTCTATTTACTTCAGGCTAATCGAAAAAAAAGGAGCAGAAATAGTCTTAATACTTGCTTCCTTGTAAGTAGAAGCGAAATAAAGGAGTACCATAGGATAAAGTGACATTCAAAAGCTGGTTGCTATGTGAGTGAAATTCCTTTGTTTGTATGGACAGGAGTTGACAAATTCCCGTATGAGAAAAGTATGTTTTTCAAGCTGAAACCAAAAACAAGCAATATCTCAAAAACGAGCAACTGCACGAAAAAAATGTATATAACATAAATTGTGTGTTTTAATGTGCTTTACATTTGTTGTGTGGTAAGTTTTTGTCCATCTCTTACGGTTTAGCAGTTATGCAAAATTCCGTAAAATTGACCCAGAATAAAGTAGACTTCAGAGACTATTCCCAGAAAATTCAAAATATACATTTTATTTGTCAGATAAATATCTTTAATATACGATACTTTAATCAAAATCGTTAGTGCCATTTTTTTAGAAAATCAAAATGTTCTAAAAAGTTCTATGTAAAGGGTAGTTTGGGGTGGGGTGGTTTTCTCAAAATCTTCGTGCCGCATCCCTGGAACATATTAAACTTAAATACCAGGCTTGGTATTTTACCGACTTTTCGTTTTTGAGTTATTGTGTTCACAGACACACAGACACACTCACACACACGGACCTTTTTCTAAAAATATATTTTTTTGGATACAGGGGACCTTAAAACATATATTTGCGGTGAAATCTCGGTGTCGAATTTTTGGGTGGAGTGCAATACCTTCTCTATACACTATGTACATAGTACGTATAGAGAAAGTAAAAATTGGCTAGAACCGTTATAGAAACAAATGCACAGCCTCGCAAACAGGTATCGTGGAGTCGATAGCGTATCACGGGACACAATGGTGATCTCTATCTCCCTTTTCCGCTCACTGAGCATCCGATATCGAAAACCAGTAAAGGGTTTACCGTAGGAAGCTGAGATTTGGTGGCATCCAGCAGCTATCAAATATCGCCCTTTGCACATAACCTCTCGAAAGGACTAACCATTCTTTTAAAGCCATCACAGATGCCTTTGAGAAAAGAGAAATACTTTTCTAAGGAGCTATGCTTCTTTTGTGCTTATAAGGAAGAACCACAACATCAGTGTTATACATGATTTGTTCATGAAATAAACCTCAGGGTAGCTTTTTGTTACTAGATTCGTAGTCTTCTTATTCTTCCCATATTTTAGTTCTTACAAGGGGTCAGAAGTCTGTCGTCGGGGAGCCACAGAAACCACAGAATGGAGAACCTGAAACAAGTGGTCGACCCATAGTCAGGCATAAAATGAAATGGAGTTTTATTTATGGACGCTCTGTAACTGCTGTGGTTCTCAGCGTCCCATTCTATACTGGACGTGAAAGATCGCTTAATTTTGCTCAGAGACCTCTCTATCAGGCTTGAGGTTCTTTTACGTGCCGTAAATCTACGCCCGAAGAAATCCATCGTCCTCCGCCGCGTTTGAACCCGCGACCTTGGGTATATGAAGTCAGCATGGTAACCATTGCACCACGGAGGGCACATAGCCAGGCATGAGCGTGAGGAAATTAAATGGCGTTTCATTTATAGACGCTCTTTAACTGCTGTGGTTCTCAGCGTCCCATTCAATACTGGGCGTGAAAGCCCGCTTAATTTTGCTCAGAGGCCTCTCTATCAGGCTTGAGGTTCTTTTACGTGCCGTAAATCTACTACGCCATGGGACCAACGACTTTACTAAGGAAGCCATGCTAAGGATTTTTACGCTCGAAAAAGTCATCGACCTCCGCCGGGTTTGAGCCCGCGACCTTGGGTATGTAAAGTTATAGATAGGCATGAGCGTGAGGAAGTGGATGATATGAAATGCAAGCGAAATGGATATTAAGAAAGGTGATGATATAGCAATTGGTGGAATGAGTGGTGGGGGATACCGGAGGACCCTTAGAAAGCCCGCACAGACGCCGGTTCGTCCCACATCCGGCGCTTGTTATCGAATCCAAAATAAGCATGTTTGGAAAAAGATCCGAATGTGTGTATGTGTGTGTGTGTATGTGTGTTTGGACAGCATAGCTCAAAAACGAAAAGACAATTAAATACCAAACTTGGTATTTAAGTTTGGTATCTTCCAAGGATGCGACCCGAAGATTTTCAAGAACATCCTCCCACCTCAAACTACCCTTTACATGGAAAGAATTTGGAAATTTTTGATTTTCTCAAAAATGGCACCAATGATTTTGATTAAAGTCTTTTATATTTCAGATAGCTACATGCTAAATAAAATGTATGTATATATATCTTGAATTTTCTAGGAATAGCCTCTAAAGACCTCTTTATTCGGGATGATTTTTATTAAATTTTGCATAACTGGTAAACCGTAAGTGGTAGACAAAGAATACTACACAAAAAATGTAGATTACGATAAAACACACCATTATGTCAAGTATATGTTTTTCGTGGAGTTGATCGTTTTTAAGATATTCCTTGTTATTGGCTTTAGCTTTAAAAACTTATATTTTTCTCATACAGGAATTTTTCAACTCCTGTCCATACAAACAAATGAACTTCAGCCACATAGCAACCAGCTTTTGGTTATCACTTTAACCTATGGCATTCATTTATTTCGCTCCTACTTGCATGGGAGCAAGTAATAAGACTATTTCTGCTAATTTTTTTCAATTAGCATGAAGTAAACAGAAGAATAAGCTTTTATCAATAATTTGTTGCAGAGATGTAGAGAAAGTCATGTGAATGGAGAACATCAGATTTTTTTAAAGAACGGTTGTCTCGTCATAGACGATGGTGGATCCATCCCCTTATTCAGAGACGAATTAACGGATGTGATTTTCATAATCACTAAGCGAAATGAGAGAGAATTTTCAGCGAAGCCAGTGGTTCTCATTGGTTGATTTCTACGTTGCATGTTAACTTGGACGCAAAAGTTTGGCGTTTGCTAGCTTCTATGTTAACGTACTACGATTATGTCTACCTCAACGTCAATGTAACCATCGTGAATGAGCCTATACAAAATAGAGTCGGCTGATAGTCAATGAAAGCAGCATTTACTTTTTTTTTTTGCTTTATTTCTCAACATAATCTCCAGAAAGGCTAATAGATTTGTCAGATTGGTGTTCTATATTAATTAAACCATCTCTGTAGTGTGATTTATCAAGGTCTTCAAAATAACTGTTTTCCTCATCAATGCCCTCATTGCTGTGGAATCTTCGTCCTCCAAGAAATGTTTTGAGGTTTGGGAACAGGTGGTAGTCACTGGGTGCTAGATCTGACGAACAGGGTGGATGTTCAGGCAATTCCAACTTTAATTCGCACATTTCCCCATTGCAATGTCTGAACGATGGGCCGTAGCATTGTTGTGATGAAACAAGATTCTTTTTTTTTTTGACAAGTGATGTCTTTTCTTTTCACCTCATCACTCAAACGTTGCAGTAAGCTTGCGCAGTAGTCACCAGTGATACTTTTACCCTTTTCCAAGTAATCAATAAAAATAATTCCCTGTGCATCCCAGAAAACACTCGCCGTAACCTTGTTAGCTGAGAAAATTGACTTTGCCGTTTTTGGAGTTGGTTCATCTGGAGCAATCCACTGTTTTGATGTATTTACTTTTTGGAGTGTAGTGATGTATCCGAGTTTCATCCATGGTAATAGACCATCTCAAAAATTCAGTGGAATTTTTACGGTAAACAGTTTTTCTTTGCAACTTTTGATCAGGTGTCAACAAACGCGGCACCGTTCTTGCACAGACCTTGTGACAGCCCAAAACATTACTTAAAATATTACCTGCACGTTCTTTTGACATGTTTACAGCCTCTGCTATCTCAAACAACTTTAATCTGCGGTCTTCCAGTATTAAACGATGCATTTTTTTTTCAATGATTTCTGGAGTTGTTACTTCTAGAGAGCTCCAGAGCGAGGCTCATCACTAGTGCTCGTACGTCCAATTTTAAACTCTGCAATCCACCTTTTAATCATTGAACTTGAAGGGGCAGAGTCTTTCAATGTACTGTCCATTTCCTCCTTGATTTATTTAGATGTTAAGCCTTTCAAATGGAATTATTTAATCACTGCTCGTTCTTCCAAATCCTCCATTTTCGTGAAAACTCTAAAGTTGTCTTGTTTAAAATATTGTCATTCGAAAACTAAAGAAGCTATGGGTACAACCTAGTCTAGAGTTAAACTATACGATGCTACCGTCTAACTAACCAAGTGGCGCCATATCTGTGCGAGGTCCGGAAGTTATCAGCCAACCCTAGTAATACACACGTGTTAAAATTGTTTTACATTGTTCGTTGGATTATTGTACTCGGCCTACGGCCTCGTTTCGCAAGCTTCCTAGTCACAATATAAAACACCATTTTTACCACTGTATGATAAATAACTATTTATTGATTGACACTCTTTAACTATTGTGGTTCTCAGTGTCTCATTCTATATTGAGCGTGAAAGACCGATTGATTTTGCTCAAAGGCCTCTTACTAGGCTTGGGGTTCTTTGAAATAATATTATTACCCAAGTTCATAGTTTCAACCCCGGCGGAGGACGATGGATTTCTTCGGGCGTAAAAATCCATAGCATGGCTTCCTTTGAAAGGGAAAGAAAGCCGTTGTCCTGTGTCTTAAAAGATCCTCAGGCCTGATAGAGGGGCCTCTGAGCAAAGTTAAGCGGTCTTTCACGCCCAATATAGAATGTGACGCTGAGAATCACAGTAGTTAAAGAGCGTCCATAAATAAAACTCCATTTCCATTTTTGAGGTTCTTTTACGTGCCATAAATTTACGCCACGGGACGATCGGCTTTACTTCCCTTCCGAAGGAAGCCATGCTGAGGATTTTTTCGCTTGAAAAGAAGAGTAAGGTTTTCCACTGCGTACTCTTTTCAAGAGTTGTCGAGTGACGTAAAAAGCTGCATTAACGGCTAAGAAAATGAAGGCATTAGCTTGTAGTGTCAATAAGGTGCAGCATTGTTTCCAGACGCTTCTGCATTAAACTGGTTGTTGATATGCAGAGCACGGACTGCTAGGCTGATCCCAGAGTTTCATAATTGCAACGGCATGAAAATACGCTCGGGGCCTTGATCAACTGGCATTGCTTCCCTTGGACCATATATGTGATAAATACTTCTATTATTACTTCCTCTACACGTACTACGTACATAGTGTATAGAGAAGGTATTGTATTGCACCCAAAAATTCCATACCGAGATTTCACCGGAAGTATATTTTTTGACACCCTCCGAATAAAAAGAAAAATCTGATGTGTTTCATTCACATGACTTTCTCTACATTTCTGACACAAATTATTGTTAAAAAGCTAATGCTTCTATTTACTTCACACTAATCGAGGAAAAAAAAAAAAAAAATAGCAGAACCAGTCTTATTACGTGCTTCCTTGTAAGTAGAAGCGAATTAAGGGAATACCATACGTTAAAGTGATAGTCAAAAGCTTGTTGATATGGACAGGAATTTACAAATTCATATATGAGAAAAGTATACGTTTTTTAAAGCTGAAACCAAAAACAAGAAATATCTCAAAAACGACCAAATCAACAAAAAAAATGTATATAACATAAATTGTGTGTTTTAATGTGATCTACGTTTTTGTGAGGTAAGTTTTTGTGTATCTCAAACGGTTTATCAGTTATGCAAAATTTTGTAAAATCCATTCAGAATAAATTACTCTTCTGAGGCTATTCCCAGAAAATTCAAGATATACATATTATTTGTCAGGTAAATATCTTTAATGTAAGATATTTTAATCAAAACAGTTAGAGCCATTTTTGAGAAAATCGGAACTTTTTGGAATTTTTTCCATGTGAAGGGTAGTTGGGGGTGGAGGGATTTTCTTCGATATCTTCGTGTCACATCTTTGGAAGATACTGAACTTAAATACCAAGTTTGGTATTTTCGTTTTTGGACTATGCTACCCACTATGCTGTACATCTTGAATTTTCTAGGAATAGCCTCTGAAGACATCTTTATTCTGGACAAAATTTGCGAAATTTTGCATAACTGGTAAACCGTAAGAGATAGACAAAGCCTTACTTCATATAACATGTGGAACTCGTTAAAACACACAATTTATGTAATATAGTTATTTTCGCGGAGTTGACCGTTTTCGAGATATTCCTTGTTATTGGTTTCATTTTAAAATACTTATAATTTTCTCATACGGGATTTGTAAACTCCTTGCCATACCAAAGGAACTTCAATCACATAGCAACCATCTTTTAAAATATTTGATTATCTCTTTAACCTATGGTATTCCCTTATTTCGCTTCTACTTACATGGAAGCAAGTAATAAGGCTATTTCTGCTAATTTTTGCTCGATCAACATGAAGTAAATAGAAGAATAAGCTTTTTAACAATACTTTATTGCAGAGATGTAGAGAAAGTCATGTGAATAGAACACATCAGATTTTATGTGTGTTTGTGTTTGTGTGAACAGTAATCCAGAAGGGAAAGACAGACGAAATTGATTGTATCACAAATGACCGTTTACATGGAAATATTTCCATTAAGTATTTTATTTTATTTTCTTTATAGAGGCTCTAACGACCAAACGAAGGCTCTTCGAAAGGAGGAAACAGAAATATTCTCTGAAATTCAAAGTTAATGAAACGGAATTGAATTTGGAAGACATTAATATAAAGGTTCCCACTTAAAAGCTCAGTTTTAAAATGTTTTACTTTCTCTACCAAGTATTTTGTTGGTACATGGTGGGTAGAGAAGGTATTGCATTTGACCTAAAGAGATTTTTCCGGCAATACATGTTTTTAGAACCCTTAATTTAAAAAAAAACCTTTTTAGAAAAAGGGTCAATGTGTGCATGTGTGTGCGCGTGTATGTCTGAGCGCAGCGTATCTCAAAAACGAAAAGGCGCCTAAGTACCTAACTTGGTATATACTTTGTGTCTTCCAAGGATACGCCCTGAAGATTTTTAGGAAAATCCTACCACCCTAAACTACTCCTAACAGGAACAAATTTTTTGAGTATTTTGATTTTCTCTAACAATTTTGATTAAAATACCGTATTTACAATGTTATTTACAGGGCAAATAAAATGTATTTCTTGAATTTTCTTGTAATAGCTGCTGAAGATCTCTCCATCTGACTTTTGTATAACCGGTAAGGCAACAGATGGGGGAAAAAAAACTATTACACAAAGCATTTGGATCTTGTAGAGATACAGACTTTGCATATAGCATTTTTGTTTATTTTATTTTTTGTTTTTCTGGAGACATTCCTTATTTTTGGTTTCAATTTTAAAATACATTCTCGAACTGGAATTTGACATTCCTGTTTTGTTTTCCTTTTTTTTTAATTGTTTCATTTGTATAACCCCCTTTAACTTCAATGGTCATATCGGGGGCTTTGACTTGTGAAACAACTCGTGTTGTTGTAGGTTTAGAACATTAGGTTAGTCATTGTTTAAATCGTTAAACACACACACACACACACACACACACACACACAAACATTCACTCTGACATACATACTTTCAAACTCTTTGGGGGATGGGGAAAATTCTGGTTGGAGAAAAATTCCCACACCAGGCGGTAATCGAACCCGGAGACCTCCGGGTGAGAAGTCTGCTCGCTGACCACTCGAACACAGAGACAGTCTTCTGAAAGAGTTGAACCGAATACGATCATGTTTATTGCATATGCACTTAAGGGGAGTCGAAATGCCCTACCTTGCCAATGTTAAAGTTTGACCCATTATCTCAGCAACTATTTAACATAATGAGCTAAAACTTTCAAGGTATATTCAGCTATACTTTTACAGCTGATTGATGATAAATAGAATATTTCTGTTTATTAGAACGAAAGGTACAGTTTTTTTTTTAAATAAAGCTCATAACATTTTATTGAAAAATGATGATTTTTAAATTTAAAAAAAAATAGCTAACGCATATACATAAAAACTTCTTTGTTAAAATAAAGCCCATTTATGTGCAAATTTCAGTTTCTAGTGTCAATTAATTTCTGAGATAATGGGGCTTTTGAATAGAAAATTTTACTTTTTCAGAAATTTCTTTCAAACATAAAATTAAAAACAAAATGTAACCTAACTTTCCAAACACAATTTTAAGTACTTAAAAAATCTCATATGAAGAAAATATGAGCGGAATGCCAATAATGCGAATAGCTAAAGTAAAATTTGCTAATTAAAATAAGAAAAAGATTTCTTCTCTAGCATTAATACTTCCAAAGTTGTTGACATTTCACCAAGTGAATTCATCAAAACGTTCTAAAAAAAAAAAAAAAAAAAAAAAAAACTACTACGCAAGATTATTTTCCACAATATTTTTAAAATATTTATATATAACGTACCTCGGTGAAAATTATATCAAAGTGAGCTGGAGATTTCAAGTTTTCATATGCATTAAAATATGAAAGTGGAAAAAAAAATTATGAAAATCCCATTTCGACTCTCCTTAGTATCTATGGGAACTTAAAACCGAGGGTGAAAAGGTGCCATAGATAGAGTATTCCCAAACAGTTTTTTTTATTTCTTTTTAAGCTTAACGTGCTTTAAGCTGCCAATCTCGGTGGTCTCGCGCTCGCTAGTGTCTCGCTTTGGCGCTTCGTGGTGCACAGGATCGTGGGTTCGAGTCCCGCCTTGGGCATGGGTGTTTCTGTGTTTGTTAATGTGTATATGTTTGTGTATGTATATGTAAAAGGAAACCGTCAAGAATAATAAGGTCAACTAAGGAAATGTAGGAAACTGGAAAAAAATTGAGAAAAAAAGGAATACAGCGCCGGAGTCCTGACAAGCCTCTGGAACTGTATTTAAAAAAACAAAAAACAAACCTGGTTTGTCATATCGAACGATGAATGAAATTGGTGAAATGATGCTCAAATGATCTCGGAGTCCATGGAGCTTAAAGTTACTTGACATTTGTCTTCTCAGAATAAAGGAAAACCCCGAAAAAAGCCTTATCCTGGTAACTCACTCTAAGTGAGATTCGAACTCACGACCTGTTGAATATGAGACAGACACACTACCACCAAACAGTTTTGTCTGCAAACAGAGAGCAGCGGAAATGAATAATGAAGACTGTGGAGCCTGCCGTGTCAAGAAACAAGGCCTAGAAATCGATTCTTACAGCGACATCAATGAATGGTGATTCAGCGCCTGACAGTAGGTCACAGGTGTGTTCTGCACCTGACTGCAGTACCTACGCCGCCGAATATATAGGTCATCCTAGTGGCGGAATAGTCAGATCGAGATTACAGCTGCCAGGAATAGGCCATTTTACTCTTTTTACTTTTTCTACACTATATACGCATAGAGTGTATAGATAAGGTATTGCATTCCACCCAAAATTGGATACTGAGATTTCCCCGGAAATATATGTTTTGAAACCCTCTGCATAAAAAAACTGATGTGCTCCATTCTCATGACTATCTCTATATCTCTGTAACAAATTATTGTTAACAAGCTTATTCTTCTATCTATTTACTGCTACAACATTAGCAGGAACGGTCTTATTACTTAGTTCCTTTATAAGCAGAAGAGAAATAAGGGAATAACTAGGCTAAACCGACAGTCAAATGTTTTAAAATGTGGCTGCTATGGGATTGAATTCCGTTTCTTTGCGTGGTCAGGATTTAACAAGTTCCCGTATGAGAAAATTGAGGTATTTTAAAGCTGAAAATCAATAACAAGGAATATCTCGAAAACGGACAACCCCACGAAAAAAATGTATATGATATAAATTGTGTATTTTATCGTGATCTACATTTTTGTAGTAATTTTTTTGTCTATCTCTTACTGTTTACCGGTTTTGCAAAATTTAATAAAAATCATCCAGAAGTCTTTAGAGGCAATTCCTAGAAAATTCAAGATATACATTTTACTTGGTATGTAAATATCTAAAATATAACAGATTTTAATCAAAATCATTAGAGACATTTTTGAGAAAATAAAAAAGTTCAAAAATTTTCCCATCTAAAGGGTAGTTTGGGGTGGGGGATTTTCTTGAAAATCTTCGTGTCGCAACTTTGGAAGATACCAAACTTAAATCTCAAGTTTGGTATTTAACGGTCTTTTCGTTTTTGAGCTATGAGCACGCACACACACACAGACGGTCCTTTTACAAAAATACTTTTTTTTGGATTCAGGGGGACCAAAACATGTATTTCCGGAGAAATCTCAGTATCGAATTTTTGGGTGCAATACACTATGTACATGGTACATGAGGAGAAAGTAAAAACACTTTTAGAAAAAGGCGAGTGTTAGTTTGTGTGTGAGAGAGTGTGTGTGTACGGACAGCATATCCCAAAAATGAAAAGTACATTAAATACCAAAATATTTAAGTTCAGTATCTCCCAAGAAGGGCGGCGCCGTTGCAAAGTTGTTAGACCACTCGCCTCCCACCTAGATGGCCGGGGTTCGATCCCAAGAGCCAACATGTGGGATTTGTGGTGAGCGAAGTAGCGTCTGTGTGGGTTTTCTCCGAGTACTCCGGTTTCCCCCGCCACTTATTCCACCAATTGCTCCATCATCACATTTCCTATCATTCATTTCGCTTGCATTTCGTATCATCCACTTCCTTACGCTCATGCCTTACCACTCGCTCCAGGTTCTCATTCGGTGGTTTCGTGGCATTTTCTCCCCGGTAGGCTTCTGACTCCCAGGCAACCGCTTGTAAGTCCTGGGGGAAGGGGGTTGTCAGTCCTAAATACGGTGAGGGTAAGCCGACTAGGAATCTTCCAAGGATAAAACACGAATATATATACATATATAACACCCCAAACTACCCTATCTGGAATAAATTTTGAAGATTTTCATTTTCTTAAAATGCCTCTAACGATTTTGATTAAAATACCGTATATTAAAGATATTTACATGACAAATTTTGCGAGAATAGTCTGAAGACTTCTACATTCTGGGTGACTTTTGCATAACTGCTAAACCGTAAGAGATAAGCAAAAACTTACTTTGCAAAAATGTAGGTCTTCGTAAAACACACAATTTGTCATATATATATATATCTTTTTCATGGAGTTGACTATTTCCGAGATATTCCTTATTATTGGTTTCAGTTTTAAAATACTTTAAAAAACTTTTCTCATATGGGACTTTGTCGGCTCCTAGCCATGCAAAGAAACGAATTTCAATCACACAGCAACCAGTTTTTTAAAGATTTGACTATCGTTTTAATGTAGTGTATTCCTGTATTTCCCTTCTACTTACAAGGAGGCAAGTAAATGACTATTCTGCTAATGTTTATCTCGATAAGCATGAAGCAAATAGAAGAAAGAGTTTTTTTAACAATAACTTGTTACAGAGATGTACAGAAAGATGTGAATAGATCAGATTTTTTTTTTCTTTTTGTAATATTAACGTCCTTTCACCTGGTAAGCCATATCGAACAATGAATGAATGACTGGGAGAAATGCTCTCAAATGTATATCATATCGTTTTGACAACATACAATCTTTATTGGCGTCTATTGGCACTTTCTCAAACATGGAAAAACTCTGCTGAATTAAAAATATTGACTTGGAATTTTGGGTCGTGCTATTACATATCCAATCGGTATTTACCTTGGCAACTGAGGAAAACCAGGAAATAAAATCTGATGTGTTGCATTCATATGATTTTCGCTACCTGTTCTGCAAACAAACTATTCGTGGAAAAGATTTACGTACAAAGATGTATTCTTCAATACATCATACTAAACGTGATAAATATTAACACAAATGGGCTTACTATTTAGTTCCTTATAAGTAGAAGGGAAATGAGTGAATATACCAGGCTAACGCGAGTCATGTATTTTAAAAGCCATTGATATAGAAATAATTCGGTTGTTCGGGGTTCAGTTCTTCTGCATTTCTAGAAAGACAAAAGAGATGAAAACGAAAGGTGATCCTGTTTGAGAAAATGCGATGTTTAAAATTCAAACAAATAACAACGAATATCTTGGAAACAGTCAACGCTGCAACAAAAATGTATGACATAAATTGTGTTTTAACGAGATCTAATTTTTTTGTATAGCAAGCCTTGTGTATCTTTTACGGTTTACCTGTTATGCAAAATTGATTCAGAATGAACAGACCATAAGAATTTATTCCCAGAAAGTTCAAGATATATATTTTATTTGAGATGTAAATAGCTTTAATATACGCTATTTTTATCAAAATCGTTAGAGCCGTTTTTGAAAAAATGAAATTTTCAAAAAGTTGTCCATTTTTGGTAGTGTTTAACGCCCGCTTTAACTACTTATGGCACCGCAGGCGGTGACACTGATGATACATGAATGATGATGGAGCACCGGTGGAATGCGATGGCGGGGGAAACCGGAGTACCCGGAGAAAACCCGCCGCTTTGTCCACCGCAAATCTCACGTTGTCCATTTGAAGGATAGTTAGGGGTGGGTGACTTTTTTTAAAATCTTCGTGTTGCATCCTTGGAAGGTATCAAACTAAAATACCAATTATTGTTAAAAAGCTTATTCTTCTATTTACTTAACGCTAATCGAGAAAAAATTGGCAGAAAGGGTCTTATACCTCCTAGTAAGTAGAAGGGAAATAAGGGAATACACTAGGTTAAATCGACAGTCAAATCTTTTAAAAGCTGGTTGCAATGTGATTGAAGTACTTTTGTTGGTATGAACAAGAGTTGAAAAATTCTCGTATGAGAAAAATTTAGGTATTTTAAAGCTGAAACTAATAACAAGGAATATTTCAAAAGCAGTCAACTCCACGAAAAAATGTATATAAAATAAATTGTGTGTTTTAACGAGCTCTACATTTTATGTGTGGTAAGTTTTCGTCTATCTCTTACGGTTTACCAGTTATGCAAACTTCCGCAAAATTCATTCAGTAAACATGTCTTCAGAGACTATTCCCAGAAAATGGAAGATATACATTTTATTTGTCACATTAATATCTTAAATATAAAAGATTTTAATCAAAATCGTAGGAGCCCAATTTTTTTATGTAAAGGGTAGTTTTGGGTGGGGGTTTTTCTCAAAAGCTTCGTGTCGCATTTCTGGAATATACTAAACTTAAATAACAAGCATGGTATTTTACCGAATTGTCGTTTTTGAGTTCTCGTGTTCACAGACACACGGACCTTTTTCTGAAATGCTTTTCTGGATACAGGATACCCTAAAACATATATTTCCGGTGAAATCTCTGTATCTAATTTTTGGGTGGAATGCAATACCTACATTCTCTATATACTATGCACATAGTACGTGTAGAGAAAGTAAAAATGAAGAAACATGAATGTGGTTGTTATTGCTCTGGTAAGCAAGTTGTAAACACTCGCACCGGTAAATAAAAGGGGATGTTTTCAGCTAAGGGATTTAGGTCATAGCCGCCAGAGCATGCGCTGTAATCACTCCCATCTCGCATCATTAAAACTAATATTGCGTCCCATGAGATGGTTCCCGGTATAACACGTGTGTACCTGTAAAAATCTCCAGGGCCCTTCATTTATTCTGACGCGGCGGTACAGCTGCGTTGAAAAAGAAATACATTGTAGATACCCAAGCGCACATTTACGTGATTTGGTTATTGTTGCTGTTAAGGTGTCTACGAAATACTTCACTGATACACCTTCTTTACAAGTATACAGCTCTGAACATACCATTTCTAGCCCGTACAGTAGATAGAGAAGATACCCATTATATTCCACCCAAAAATTCGATACCTACCGAGATTTCACCGGAAATATATGTTTTGAGATCTCCTGAGTCTAATTATTTTTTTAGAAAAAGGTCCGCGTGTATGTAAGTGTCTGTGGACAGCATAGTTCAAAAACTAAAATACCGTTAAACACCAAATTGGTATTTATAATGTTTTTCAAATTGGAAGAGTTCTACTCTGCAGCGAATGAGATGCGTTTTCGTGCTCTGCGTTGCCAGGTCGCTTTTTCATGTTTCTCTCTCACTCGCACACTGAGCATGCAAATCTGCCTGGCGACATTGTGTTTATTGATGTGTATTATGAAAACAATTTGAACTAACAATCTGTGGTTTTTACGGTTCTGCTACAAATATTACTCCCTACCTTCCTAGTGAAATATTTTTTTGCAAAATTTGAATATTTTGTCTTAGCGCAAATGGTATTTATGAGAGACGGATTCACTTAGCGCGTTACTCCCCCACTTAAGCAAGAGTGCAATATGTCAACACAGTAGCACTCCGATTGGCTGCCGGCCTGGCGGCGCTCAAGGGCAAACCTAATCTCATTTGAAAGTCACTCTAAGTGTTTTCGTATCTTCCAAGGATGCGACATGAAGATTTTCAACAACATCCCCCAACCCCCAACTACTCTTTACATGGAGCATTTTTTGAAAATTTTAGATTTTTTTCAAAATCGACATTCCAGGCAGCCAACCTTCACTTTTTATAACTATCAGTTCCACAATTGTACTTTCAATTAATTCAGTTACAATATTTATTTAACGTTTTATCCAGTTCATAATGTATTTAGTTAAAAAAAGGAGTGAAAATAATCATTATTTGTATTTCTTATGTACGAGGTGAGTGCAATAACCTCAAATGAAATAACGTTTGTTTCCATTTCATGTATTATTAAAGCTTAAATAAAATAATTGTACCCTATTTCTATTGTTCCTATTGATATTGGGTGTAGACTCGGTCGGCCATAGCACAATTCAGAAGGCAGTGAGGAAAGAAAAAAATATATTCGGTAAACAAAATGGTCGAATGCGTCATCTACCATTTGAGAACTAATGTAAGTATTACAATCATAACCTGATAAAATCTCCCTTCCTATATATTATAAATTAATAATAGTCTATTTCGCTGAATTATCTTATCAAATACGACTCGTGTTTTCATCTCTTAGAAAAATTCACGACGACCGGAGCGAATCGACAGTCGAGAATTATCGACAAGATGAAAACACTCGTGGTATTACTTATGACAATAGCATATCGAAGTTTTAAAGCATTTGACTATCGCTTTAGCATAATGCATTCCATTAGTTTCCTTCTACTTGTAAGGAGCTAAGTAATAACATTCTGCTAATGTTTATCTCGATTAGCATGGTGTAGACAGAAGAATAATCTTTTGTATGAATTTTGTAGAAGAGCTAGAGAAAGTCGTGTGTGTGTGTGTGTGTGTGTGTGTGTGTGAGTATGTGTGGCTGCATATCTCAAAACGTAAAGTCCGTTAAATACAAAACTTGGTATTTAGGTTCAGTATCTTCCAAGGATGCGACATGAAGATTTTCAAGAAAGTCCGCCCAACTCCAACTACCCTTTTCATGACACATTTTTCGAAAATTTTGATTTTCTCAAAAATGACTCTAACGATTTTGATTAAAATAACGTATATTAAAGATATTTACATGACAATTGAAAATATATTTTGAATTTTCTCGAATAGCCCCTGAAGACATCTTTATTCTGGAAACATTTTGCGTAATTTTGCATAACTGGTAAACCGTAAGAGATGGACAAAACCTTATGTAAATACTAGAAAATGTAGACCTCATTAAAATACACAGTTTATGTCACATTGTTTTCGTAGAGTTGATCATTTTTTAGATATTCCTTATTATTTGTTTCAGCTTTAAAATACGTATACTTTTCTCACACGGGAATTTGTCAACTCCAGTCGATACAAACAAAGGAACTCCTAGTTCATAGCAACCAGCTTTTGACTCTGGCTATAGCCTATGATACTCCCTTTCTTCTCTTCTACTTAAATGTAAAAAGTAATAAAACCATTTCTGCTATTTGTTTTCTCGATTAGCATGAACTAAATACAAGAATACGTTTTTTTTTTAACAATAATTTGTAGTAGAGATGTAGAGAAAGTTATGTGAATGGAACACATTAGATTTTTACTTTAGTTTTTGGACAGTTAAAGGGTATGTTTGTATTTCTCACATCCCTTACAAGTCTGCTATTTAACTTTCTCTGTGCACCAGACCATGAAGCTACTACGCGCGTAAATATGCTGCAGGAGTTGATGGGATGAAAGCATCCTATCCCAGCCGTCCGTCTTTCAAGGCTTCGGTCGTACAGAGTTCTCAATTTCCTAAATGCATCCCTGTTTGGAATATGTGGCTGAAGCAAGTACGTGACGTCATTTACACTCTTGAGTCGCAAACTTAATTACACGCAGTCACTTAGGTAGAAACCAGCATTATCAGAGTGCAGCTCAACAAAGGTTAGCACTCTGCCGACATTCATTGCATTAAGGTCTTGTTCCTTGATCTCGGGAGTGGAAACAACACCAAGTCCAATCTCAGGTCGTACACAACATGCTCTCAGTATAACACACAACCGAGTTAGAGGAACATGTTCTTAAAGTGCAGCGTATTACAAACATTCTATGTTACATTCATATAACTTTCTATGCTTGTTCTGCAAACTTATCCTTCTATTTACCTCATGCTAATCAAGATAAACATTAATTGAATGTATAAAGGGTCATTAAATTATAAGGTAACCCCTCTCACGGCCTCTCTCTCTCTCTACTGCGCGAGAGTGGCCGGGAAAGTGGTGCCGGCAAAGGCGCACTGGAGACCTTACCCTAAATAAATGCTGAAAATGTTGACCATTTGCTCCCAAACAGACAATACAAGTTAAAAATGTTCTCGCTCAGCAGCAGAAATGCCTGTGTAATCTACAGAAACTTAGTGATGACATTATGCAAGAAATCACAAGGTTTCCTGCTGTTAAATTAGACGAGTGAGACGAGAATATTTTTGCAAATTGTGATGTCTGTATGTGAGCAGAAGGTCAACATTTCCATAATTTATTTTAAGATACGTATTTTAGTACGCACCACTTTCTCGGCGACTCTCGGATCTCTTGCCGTGACAAAGACTACCTTATAATTTAACAACCCTATAGGTTCAAGGTGCTATGTTAGGCGATAGCCAAGCTTTTTAAGAGCTGATCTCTATACCGTGGCCTAGAAATTACATTCCGTTTCAATCACCGAATGATATGAATACTCACACGACTTTCTCTGGCTGTTCAGCAAACAAACATTCTTGCAAAATAGTATTCTTTTATCTAAATCATGCTAATTGAGACAAACATTAGCAGAAATCGTCTTATTAATTATTTACATATAAGTAAAATGGGAATAAAGGAATACACTAGGCTAAAGTGATAGCCAAATCTTTTAGAATCTGATTGCTATGTGATTGAAATTTAGTTTTCCTGACATGACCAGGAGTAATACAAAAGAAAAAGGAATGATAAATTCCCATTTGAGAATAGCTTAAGTATTCTAAAATTGAAACCACTATCAAGGAATACCTCCGAAATAGTAGCTCTGCAACAAGAAAGAAAAGAAAAAAGTGTATGACATAAATTATGTATTTTAACATAATATATTTGTTTTTTGTGCAGTAAGTTTTCGTCTAACTCTTACGGTTTACTAGTTATGCAAGACACTCAGATTGTATAGGTCTTCAAATGCTATTCTCAGAAAATAAAAAATATACATTTTATTTGTGATATATACGGTTGTTTAATCAATGTCGTTAGAGCTATTTTTGAGAAAATAAACATTTCCGAAAACTTTTCCATGTAAAGGTTAGCTAGGGGTGGGGGATTTTTCTTCCGGTTATGTCTATTTACCTTATTCCCTCGTGTGTACAAGGAAGTACGCGTACTAATGTTTATATTGATATACGTGAAACAGATAGAAAAAAATCTGATGTGTACCATTCACATGACTTTCTCTACATTTCTGCAACAAATTATTGTTAAAAAGCTTATGCTTCTTTTTGCTTCATTCTGATCGAGAAAAAGTTAGCAAAAATAAGTGTTATTACTTGCTTCCTTGCAAGTAGAAGAGTAATAAGGGAGTAGAATAACTAAAGTATTAGTCAAAAGCTGGTTGCTATGTAACTGAATTTACTTTGTTTCTCTGGACAGGAGTTGACAAAATCCTGTTTGAGAAAAGTATGCTTTTTAAAGCCGAAACCAATGACATAGAATATCTCAAAAACGATCCACTCCAAAAAAAAAAAAAAGCATATAACATGAATTGCGTATTTTAACGAGCTCTACATTGTCTGTTAAGTAAGTTTTTGTCTATCTCTTATGGATTCCAGCTATACAAAATTCCGTAAAATTCATCCAAAATAAAGTAGTCTTCAGAGGCTATTCCTAGAAAATTTAAGGTATACATTTTATTTGTCAAGTAATATACAACATGTACACCATTTTAATCAAAATGCATTTTTGAATAAATCAACATTTTCGAAAATTTTCCCATGTAAAGGGTAGTTGTGGTGGGGGAATTTTCTTGAAAATCTTCGTGTGGCATCCTTGGAAAATCCTGGACTTAAACACCGGGTCCTCCGGTTTCCCCCGCCATTTCACTAATTGCTCCATCACCTTTCCTATCATCCATTTCACTTGCATTTCATAGCATCCACTCCTCATGCTCATGCCTGGCTACGGGCCAACCATTCGTTCAAGATTCTCCATTCTGTGGTCACGTGTCATTGGCTCTCTGACCCCAGTAAGTCCTAGAGGTCGTCAGTCCTCAATATGGGGAGGGTAAGCCGACTACGAAAAGAATAGTTAGGATATAATTTTGGAGTATTTTTTTTAAAGAAAATTGAATATGTTTATATATGTTTTATATTTTTCTGATGGATTAACAGTTTGCTAATCTTTTCGTTTATTTTATGATGTTTTATGGGAGGATTTTAATTTGGTACCAATTTATAAGTTAAGAAAAGAAGAATGAATAATTTATGGGATATTAGGAATAATGTTTGCAGTTTTTGTTAATTGAAGGGAGAGAAGTTCTTTGGAACAGTTAGAGAAAGATATGTGAATGGAACACATCAGATTTTTGAGTTATGCTGTTCACAAACATAGCTATTTTTATGCACACGGAATCATAAGCAGTTTTTTCTGACAATGTCTTTCTTGTATTCGGGGACCACCAAACATTAATTTCCGGCGAAATTTCGAATTTTTGGGTGGAATGTCAATATTTCCCCTTACCATTCATAATAGAGAAAGTAAAAATGAATGATATCAGTTCTCATTTACAATTGCCAAAAAAGGCTGCCAGAAAATCAATGTCAGCCGCATTTTATGTTCTGCTATAGAACTGAAACTTTTAATGTGTTCCATTCACATGACTTTCTCTACATCTCTACAATAAATTATTTGTTAAAAAACATATTATTCCATCTGCTTCATGCCAATCGAGAAGAAATTAGCAAAAATGGTCTTATTACTTGCTTTCTTGTAAGTAGAAGGGAAAGGTTAAAGTGATAGTAAAATCTTGTAAAAGCTGATTATTATGTGATTAAAGTTCCTTTGTTTGGATGACCAGGAGTTGACAAATTCCCGTATGAGAAAAGTATAAGTATTTTATAACTGAAACAAATAGGTAACAAGAAACATCTCGTAAACGGTCAAATCCACGAAAAAAGTGTATATGACATAAAGTGTGTATATTGAGGAGATTTACATTTCTTGTGCAGTAAATTTTTGTCTATCTCTTACGGTTTACCATTTATGCAAACTTAAAAAAAAATCATCTAGAATAAAGAGAACTTCAGATGCTCTTCCTAGAAAATTCAAGATATACATTTTATCTGTTATGTGTCTTAAATATAAGAGATTTTAATCAAAATCGTTAGAATAATGTTTGAGAAAATTTAGAATTTTGTTCTATGTAAAGGCGGAGGGAATTTGTAGTTGGCGGAGGGAATTTTCTTGAAAATCTTCATATCACCACATCCTTGGAAGATAAAATTCCATGGCACGACAGGTCACAAGGAATCTTGGCCTACCGCCCGGCCGCTGCGTCCCCATCTCGGTCCATGACAGACATTATGGATGTAGTGTAGTATTGGAGAGAGAGACGTGGTCAGCGTCTCGAACCCCCCTGTCGGTTAATGTGGTCCTCATGACCAGGAGCCGCTACTTCTCCATCAAGTAGCTCCGCAATTGGCCCCCCAGGGAGCACCCCGGGCTGGTACCGGGAATCGAATCCAGGTCTCCCACTTGGTAAGTAGGCACACTAAGGAGACGACCGATCCTTGGAGGACACTGAACATAAATATCAAGTTTGGTATTTAACGGACTTTTCGCTTTGAGCTATGCTGCTCACACACACACACACACACACACACACACACACACACACGCACACACACACACACACCTTTTTCTAAAAATGCTTTTTTTGGATTCAGGGGGTTCGAAAACATGTATTTCCGGTGAAACATCGATATCGAATTTTTGGGTGCACTATGTACATAGCACGTGTAGAGAAAGTAAAAATGAATGATATCGGTTCTCATTTACAAGAATTACCGCAAAAAGCTCTCAGAAAGTGAGTAGAACGTCAGCCGCATGTCATTCTGCTACAGAAGTAAAAAGCTGACATTTGGTGTGGGGACTGCGGTATATGCTGCAGGTATAACGTTGTTTCACATGATTGACTTTGTGGGCGCAGTTGTGCCTGTCACATTCGTCAATTTGCACGATTGTGTGGGAGGGTTGCAAGTGGACAAAGAAAGAAATCGAGGATAGCTCATCGACAGCTGACAGGTGCCATCATGTCCAGCAGGAGTGTAATGCCTACTTCCCGTCCCTTGTTTACAGGAATTAAACCGTAATTGTGAACGGCCCTCGATCTAACCCATATGATAAACGCTGTTTCAAATTTTATTTAGCTTCTTACAAGCTCTTATTTTGGTATTTAAGGGAAATCGAAATGAGAATCTCATAATTACTTTCTCTATACATACTATGTACATATGTATAAAGAAGTTATTGTATTGCACCCAAAAATTTTTAGAAAAATATCCGTGTGTGTCTTTGTGCGTGTATGTGTGTCAGTGGGCAGAATAGCTCAAAAACGAAAAGTCCGTTAAATACCAAACTTGGTATTTAAGTTCAGTATCTTCCAAGGATGCGACACAAAGCTTTTCAAGAAAATCCCCCCACCCCCAACTTCCCTTTACATGGAACTTTTTTCGAAAATTTTGCATAACTCCTAAACCGTAAGAGATGGACAAAAACTTACCACACAAAAAATGTAGAACACGTTAAAACACATTTCGCATACAGGAATTTGTCAACTTCTGTCCATACAAACAAAGGAGCTTCAGTCACATAGAAACCAAATTTTAACTAATCACTTTAGCCTATGTTACTCCCTTATTTCGCTTCTACTTATAAGGAAGCAAGAAATAAGAATATTTCTGCTATTTTTTGTCGATTACCAGGAAATAAGGATAAGCATAAGGTTTTTACTTTTTAACAATAATTTGTTGCAGAAATGTAGAGAAATTCGTGTAAATGGAACACATCAGATTTTTCTTAGCATTCTTAAGCATTTGACTGTCATTATTTGGTATCTGTAACGAAATATATGATCGAACTATTTCTGCAAAATTGTATCTAAAAAAAAAAAAAAAAAGATAGAAAGGATAGTTTATGTAACCATTAATAAACGATAGAGGTTGCAGAAATTCATGCAAATGTAATACATGTTTTTGAGTTATATTGTCTAAGATGCACACAGGCCTTTTTCTATAAAGGCTCTGTTTTGGATTCAGAGGTCCTCAAAGCTTGTATTTCCGGTGAAGTTTCGTTATCCAATGTTTGGGCTGAATACAATATTTTATCTACGTGCGCTGCAGATATGAGATATAGAGAAATAAAAACAAGCTTAGATGACACTTTTTGATTAAAGCAAGGAAAAAACAAGGGAAGTTTATACAAATCTCATCCGTATTCTTATTATTGTAGTGAAAGTTTTGTTTTGCTTTTAATACCAATTTAGTTTTACGCTCTAGTTCTCCGTAAACCACTATTATGAATACAATTGGGTTAAGGTAATCTTTTGCGGTTTGTGGACTTCTGAGCTTTAATCGCATGTATGTATATGCAGCACTAAGAAACAACAATAACGAACAAGAGAAGGAGAAATTGCTACTAGAAATATAAAGTTTTCAGTCGTTGTCTATGGCTTCTTGTTTTAAGCCGCATTGCTTTAAATTAGCTGCAAAATGCAGTGCTGCAGCTCATGCTGTATGGAGGATGAAGCAATGCATACAGAGAGAGCACCTTTGTTTTCTCCCTCTTTGTTTCAAACAGAGGGAGTAAAAGAAAGAAAATAAATGCGACAACGCCAACTAGAAAATAAAGCGGTACACTCCAGATTCGCCATTGTCTGTTACATGCTAGCTAACCTAACGCTTTTTAACAACAGGAGTACAGCTATTAATACACAATAGGTAATTAAACCGTCTCTTAGGACGTTGCACTTAGAAAACATAGTCAGGCGCGAAATTATTTAATGCTGACAGTTGTAAACTATTTATTACATCTGTATCTTTTAATTTTATTGAACCTTTTTCTGTAAAAATCTGATGTAATCCATTCACATGCTTTTCTCTACATCGCTCTAAAATTATTGTTAATAAGATTGTTCTTTTATCCCTTCATGCTAATCAAGTTAAACACTAGCAGAAACGGTCTTATTAGTTCCTTATAAGTAGGAGGGAAATAGGGAATACACTAGGCTAAACGACAGTCACATATTTTAAAATGTGGTTGCTATGGGATTGAAATCCGTTTCTTTGCGTGACCAGGGGTTGGCAAGTTCCCGTATGAGAAATGTTTTAAGTATTTTAAAACTGAAATCAATAACAAGGCATATTTCGCTAACGGCCAACTCCACGAGAAATATCTATATGTCGTAAATTGTGAATTTTATTGAGATCTACATTTTTTGTATAGAAAGCTTTTGTTCTATCTCTTATGCTTATCAGTTATGCAACATTCAATAAAATCATCCAGAATAAAGAGGTCTTTCCAGCCTACTCCTAGAAAATTCAAGATATACATTTTATTTGTCATGTAAATAGGTTTAATATACGATATTTTAATCAAAATCATTAGAGCTATTTTTGAAACAATCAATATTTTCGAAAAAAGTTCCATGTAAAGGATAGTTTGGGGTGAGGGGAGTTTTCTCAAAATCTACGTGTCGCATCCCTGGAAGATACTAAACTTAAATACCAAGTTTCGTATTTTACCAACTTTTCGTTTTTAAGTTATCGTGTTCACAGACACACAGGGGCCTTTTTCTGAATGTTTTTTTGGACATAGGGGACCCTAAAACATATATTTGCGGTGAAATCTCGGTATCGAATTTTTGGGTGGAGTGCATTACCTTCTGTATACACTATGTACATAGTAAGTATAGAGAAAGTAAAAAACTTGTGTTCTATTCAAAAGACTTTCTCTACATCACTCTAACAAATTATTGTTAATAACATTGTAAGAATAGTTTGTTGTAGAATAAGCAGAGAAAAGCATGTGAACGAAACACATCGGATTATTTGTGTAGCAAGATTTTGTCTGTTACGGTTTACGAACTGTGCAAACATTTTTCCAGAATGAAGAGGACTTCAGAAAGTGAGATATACATTTTATTTATCACATAGATATCTTTAATTTATGGTATTTTAATCAAAATCATTACAGCTACTTATGAGAAAACCGAATATACGGAAAAATCGTCCATGTGAAGGGTGGTTTAGATAGTATGCAGCTACTGTGTTTGTTGTGCGGCTATTAAGTAAGTTGTGCTACGCTTATTGTTCTGAGGGAGCAATGCTAGGACCCAGACGGCCATGAGCTCACCGCCGGTCCGCTGGTACTTCGTATTGTAAACATAACGTAGAGGCACAGAGTTTGTATCCTGCTACACCTAGTACTTGTGTTATAATGTTTAATAATGTACAGAAAGTAACGGTAAAGAACAAAGGATCCAAAACCGTGGGGGCACCACTTGCACTCGACCAATGTAGATCTATTGCGCATTAAAACCCCGCCAGGAGGCTACACGCAGACAGACCACAGAGACACGCGGAAGTCCCTAACTGTAGCTGAAAGTTCTTCATTCTAGTGCCTGGTTCCGCCAACACCATGAGTTCCGGTTCGCGTCAAACGTCCCTGCCCCTTCGAGGATAGCGACCAAAGCGTTGAGAACAGCATTTTGTACACGGATTGGCGCCATCTGCCTACACTACGTAATAAGCAGACAAGCCTAGAAGCAGACCTGAAAGATAAAAAAAAGTTTAGCCCGCCTGGGTAGTTTGTTGGTAGCGTGTCTGTTTCACACCCAAAAGGTCGTGAGTTCGAATCTCGCTTAGGGTGAGTTGCCCGGATAAGGTTTTTTTTCGGGGTTTTCCTTTATCCTGAGAAGACGAATGTCGAGTAACTTTAAGCTCCATGGACCTCGAGATCATTTTACCTTTTTCATTCATCGTCCGATACGACCAATCAGGTTAAAAGGATGTTAAACTAAAAAAAAAAAAAAAACTAAAAAAAAAAAAAAAAGGCATGTAAGGGAAATGATGGAAAGGAAGCCGTGCAGAATAAACACCTTAGCAATCGCTTAAGTGACAAGAGGAACCATGTAAAAACCCAAGTTAGAACGTGTGGCCGACGATCGAACCAGCGAACTCCCAAATGAGAGACGCACACGTTACCGTGTCTCCACCTTGCTGGTACCGCCCGGAAAAATCATTTTTATTTTCAATTTCCAAATCTCACATGATATGTAGTTTGCACAAATGGGAGAGAAGTCTGAGAGCGATAGAAGTGGAGAGAGGGAGCAAAAGTTAGAGGGAAGAGCCCGAGAGAGAGAGGCAGAAAGATTAAAGGATATACGAATTATATACCATTACGGAATAAGGATTCTATATGCTATGTAGGAGTAAGAGAGGAAGAGGGAGACAACACATTCCTGACCTGACATCCCCAGGGATTTCCGTGAGGTTTTTCATTAGGCCGGTACCTATTTTATAAACCGTTCCCCCTTGCTCTCGTAAGACGGAAGTAGATATGCACATACGCGCATCAACCCCATAGGGGGTTACTACCCAATACCTCGGTGTGGGTGACAGTTGCTACCTCCTGTCTACTAGGCTCCCCAAGTTAATGACCCAGGCATCACCGCCCAGTTGCTTCCGGAACCACTGCCCTGTCGAGTCCAACCCAATCCGAACAGCTCTCTTCTGGGAGGGGCTTAGATGTTTGGCCCAACATACTTCTAGTAATGTCAGAAGTGCCACGGGTGCTTCGGGTTCCGCAGCGCTCGCACCGCATAGCTGAAGAGGCCGGGAGAGAGGGAAAGAGGCAGCATAAAATACACCTTTTAGGGGAAAGCGATGGCCGGGGAAGAAGAGAGAACTCGCCCTCCTGTCTTTCCGCAGTGTTGTCAACCAAAGAACGTTTCTTACTTTGAGACCCTCAGACGTTATGGTGAACAGGTTATCCGATTTACCACGAAGTATCCGGCTTATTAAACGAAATACAGCGCACTTGCATGTGCGTGAATTCTTGTATCTACAGGCAGAATGAAATCTTAGCATTGAAGCCACTCAATATCAGGGTGTGTAGCGTACTTCGTGACAAAATATTGTCGTTCTGTTCTGCTTGCGAAATGGCAGGAAACCTACTGAATGGTGACTGGGCGGCCGAGCGCCCAAGAAAGGGTGCGCACATAGCAGCTATGTACTAAGCACACTAACGCAAGCAGAGCTGGGGATTATGATTGAGATTATATAACATGTTACGCTCTTAGAAGATAACATCTCACCCTAACTATAGATACGATCATACAGCGTGAGCAACAACCCTTCTCATCCGTGTAGTCTACCAGATTTCAAGAGTCCTCACCGTGACTACAACAACTTTGTTCAAGGTGTCATTATTCAAAAGTGGAAACAAGAATGGTCTACCCTGTCCAACAGCAAATTGCATGAGGTACACACTTTCGCCGATTCTAGCTACTCATACAAATCTCTTCATCGTAAGGACCAGACTGTACTGACTCGTCTGCGTATTTGTCGCCCTCCGTGGTGTAGTGGTTACCATGCTAACTTTATGTAACCAAGGTCGCGGGTTCAAACCCGAGGGAGGACGATGTATTTTTTCGGGTGTAAAGATCCTTAGCATGGCTTCCTTCAGAAGGTCCCGTGTCATAGATTTACGGCACGTAACAGAACCTCAAGCCTGCTAGAGAGGCCTTTGAGCAAAATTAAGCGGTTTTTCACACCCAATTTAGAATGGGACGCTGAGAACCTCAGTAGTTAAAGAGCGTCCATAAATAGTCTCTATGATGAACCATATGTGAATACCAAACGAACTCCCGACAGCCCTGGGCCAACTACAATTCTCCAACATCTTGAACTTCTTACAAGTAATCCAACTGTAATACAATTAAGTTCTTGTTTCGAAGTATATATTACCAAAATGTTAAACTAAATGCTAAATATTCTCACATTTAAACGTTAATACACACAATTGTTCACAACAAATCATAAAATAACTGTTCTCTTACTTATATAGTTTTGTATTGAGCTTCTTATTTGTTTTATGCATACTTTGTATATGTTTATTTAAATTTGCACTGTGAATGTATTCAGCTTTGTAACCCTAATGAGAAGTCGCGATGTAAACTTGCAGTTAAATAAATAAATAAATAAAAACAACAACCCCTCTGTGCTTATCTGCAGTTTGATATAATTTGCCCTCTTCACCATTGCGGACTACGAACAAAGACGCTGTTATTAGCGGCACTGGAAATTAGCCAATTAGCGTTTGCAGAAATGCCTGGCCACAATATGCATCAGGCGAGAAATAACTGCTGATGGTGGTTGTTATCGAGACCACAGTGGCTCTAATGAGGGTTTTCTATTTTGTCGTTATTAAGAGAGTGAAGATTACCAAAGTTTGCTGTGGGATGAATGGCGTTAGCCCGTGAATATGAGCACTTTAATCGGCTTTAAGACTCTACAGAGCGAATACAGGAGAAGATACAATTGAATATCAAACTAAAACTCTTTAGAAATTATTATATATGTAAAAGAAAGAAATGAGGTCAATAATAATTTTTACATTCTTTACCGACTATTGTTTATTTTACTGATCAGGATGACGCAGGCGGTTTTGTCTGTGGCCCGCATTCGATGTCGTAGGTTAGATGCCGTGGCCGCCCTAACTAACCCATGGGGTTTTTCGGGGGTTTGCCGGGGTAACCAAGCGAATGCTTGGTAGGTTTATTTCACCCTCCCCCGAAGTTCCTGTCACTCCATGCCGTTTTCATTGTCATTTCATTCATTCTTCATCCAGTTGGTTTCTTTCAGGGTTGGAAATGTTGGTGACGGTGCTCGGTGCAGCGTGGCAGGAAAAATACGAAGGCTTATTGTGACTATTTCCATCCCCCGACTTCGGCTGGTTTCTGGAATTAGGACCACCGTAGCAGGGTCGTTACTCCCCATGCGGGGAGTGGATGCTGGTCTGCCTGTTCGGCTGTCGGAGTGCTTCAATCTGGAAATTGTAGGGTCCCTATCATTGGTGTGCCGTCGCTCCTGGTTCCGAGTTATGCTGTTTACACATATACACACATGGACCTGATGAGGGGAGGGTACCCCGGTCTACCTGTCCGTCCGCCGGGGTGCTGCAATCTGGAAATTGTAGGGACCTTGTCATTGCTATGCCGTTGCTCCAGTCGCCCTCCGTGGTAAAATGGTTACCATGATAACTTTATATGCCCAAGGTCGCAGGTTCAAACCTGCTGGAGGACGATGGATTTTTTCGGACGTAAAAATCCTTAGCATGGCTTCCTTCGGAAGGGAAGTAAAGCCATGGGTCCCGTGTCGTAGATTTACGGCACGTAAAAGAACCTCAAGCCTGATAGAGAGGCCTCTGAGCAAAATTAAGCAGTCTTTTACGCCCAGTATAGAATGGAACGCTGAGAACCACAGCAATTAAAGAGCGTCCATAAATAAAAAATGCCATTTACGTAGCTCCAGGTTCCGGACGCCCGATGTCTCATCTCATCTCATCCTTACCTCCCGGGGGTACCCCGCGTGGGGAGAAGGTACAATAAACTTCAGGTTCGGTGCAGAGTCCTCTCCGACCGTATTATTTCCTAGTAAAGGCGCCCGCAGCTATAAATTACTCCGGTTATATTGAGTAATGGATATTACTCAGATGACTGACTTTGTTATTAAATGTTTGCGTAATTCCCTTTTCATTCGCTCCAACCGTGGCTGAAACTGAAAGGCTTGCCGAAACCTTCAGCAATATCCATCCATTCCTCCCCTGTTGGAGAAATAACTGTTTTCATCCGGGACCAAACAATGGGAGCTCGGAGGAGAATGACTTGGCAAGCTCATTGTGGTCCGTGGAAAATTGCATTAGAAGGCTGTGCCTTGTGTAAAGTAAGGCTTTGCAAAAACAGGGCCGCTTGTGCTGCTGAATTAATTTCCCTCGGCGACGATGGATGGTAATGCGATCGAGAGGGAAAAATCGCAAGAGCTTTAGAAATGCATAGGCTCTAAGTCTTTGTCTTCACAATGCATCTGGAATTCTAAATGTATGCACATCCTTCTAAAGGAGACAAATTAATGGAACTTCTAAAGCGCGTATTTCCTAACCTCTGCAAGAAATACAAGACCACAGAGACAGGAAGAAATAAACGAGCATCTCATGTAAATTTAAGTGCAGTTTGTATTCCTTCGCGCTAGCCGGCTTTGATTGTGCAGTTGAATTCGCTCTTTGCTATCGGCTTCCTCTATTTTTTTTTTTGTTCACTTAACCACCGAAATGCTTATCCTATCGCTGGAACGTGTTGGGTGCCGCTGAATGGACAAAAGGGTCAGTTTTTGCTGATAAACGAAAGTTAACTTATAAACAAGTGCGCGTGCTTTCTAAGTCATGCACGTAACCAGTCCATGTTATAATCTTAAATCATTTCTAGATGACAATTAATCGGAATGCTGACCATCATGAACTAATTTTTAAAATGAGAGTAAACATATAATGAGTGTAAGCCTGTCATTCGTCCCGTAAAAAACAGGACAGTCCCTCTTTTCTACTTGTGTCCCGCCTCGAGAATTTTTGTTGGGACGCGAATAGGTCCCGTATTTTCTTGACACCTTCTACCTAAATTAAAAACCTAACTACATATTGTTGTCATTTGTTGCGAGAAATGCTGAGTCGGCGCTTATCTCACTTGTTATTAAAAACAATTGGTTCTCTTCAGAAATCATGTTTATAGTGTTGATATGTATGTTCTTATTTAATGAACTTCTTCCTGGTCGTCCCCTTAGCGTGGTGGTAGCAGTGCTGGGCTCGATTCCCAGTACCGGCGTAGGGATTTTTCCCCCGCTGGGAGACCTGGACCTCGTGAGGTCCCTGGGGGGACCAATTGAGGAGCTACTTGCTCCAGGTCGTGAAGACCGCATTAACGTCTGACCCCCAATACTGCAACCCCATCCATGACGTCAGGAATGAACCGAGATGAGGACGCAGTGGCCGGGTGGTAGGCCAAGGCTCTTAGTGAGTTGTGTCAAGGAGTCACAAGTCATCTTCTTCCACTACTTCACGTGTAATATTTAACTATTTACGAGTATATTGTTTTTGTTAATGTTTTTGCTTATTGATCTTGCAATAAAAGAAGGTTTAAATGCACATTCTCTTCTAATTTAAAGGAAACATATTCTTAAATCTGAAGTTCACTGTAAATTTCGCAATGCGATATTTTCGATTGCATATGGTGGGAACTCGGATATAGTAAAATTTATTTACTCAATATCATGTTAGCTTCATTCTAGTATTATGTTAATGTCATATTCAGAAAGTATTGAGCAGTTGTTCATAATTTTTTCAGACGTCCCAACTTTAATGGGGGGAAAAATATGGTAGACTTAAATGAGTGTAGTCCCGTAGCTCAGCGGGAAGAGCTTCTGCCTGCTATGCGAGGTAGTAGTGGGCACTATCGACTTATCCGATAGTCGCATAACTATCGGTTATTCGATTGTTACCCAAGTATTCGGTTTTTATTCGGTTTTAAAGTGGTAGCTTGGCAGTCGGTACTCCCCAATCACTTTTCAAGTAGTTTTCATTAATGAACCAATGCACAACTGGTGCCAACCCCACCCCAGAGAGTATAAAGTATCTACTGTTTATTTGCTTATTTAACAATTTTGACAATGAGTCATAAAATTACATTAAAGAATGATAATATCAATTACTAAGCAAGATATATAAAAATTCATTTGGCCTAGATTTATAGATCATAGTTTTTAAAGGGGACTGTATAAATAAAAACAAAAATAGAAACAATAACAAATTTCTCGGAAACCTCTTACGGCACAGAAACGTTTCTGGAATGAATTATGCATTTTTAAAGGATCTAAAATGTTGTGTGTAATACATTTTCATCTATCGTTTAACGATTACCAGTTATACAAGCTTATATAAGATTTTTGCCTAATGAAGAAGAATTCACAGGCTATTTCCGGAAAATTAACGATATATTATTTTATTTTTCATGTAAATATCTTCAGTTATGGTACTTTAATCAAAATCGTTAGAGCCATTTTTGAGAAAATCGAAAATTTCGAAAAAATTTCCCATGTAAAAGATGGAGGGGGGATTTTGTTGAAGAGCTTCGTGTCACATTTTCAAAAGATGCAGAACTTAAAAACCAAATGATGTACTTAACCGACTTTATACACCCTGATATTCACCGCTAAGGTTTTATTCTGTCTCTAGATTGAAAAGTTCACGCACAGGCACGTTTCAAACTTTAGGACTATCTTCTGAAGATAAACAAAACAGTACTGATGTCGTTAAATGGTTGTACTGGGTGTTCGGTTTAGCTTTGCTCTCTCCCGAGGAAGCAGATGTCTTTATAGAAGATTTAATGAGCATAAAGTACAACGATGCTAATGCTACAAAATTTGCAGATTATTTAACAAGTTTCATAAGTTCTGATTCTGCGTTTCCTCCAGAAATTTGGGCTTCTAACATCACATCAGATAGAAAGCCAATGCTTGTGAGGCATTCCACAGGGGTTTCGACTTTGCTTTTAACAGTACGCATGCACATATATACCATATGATAATAGAGACCAACATTAGCAGAAATTGTCATAATTAATTGCTTCCTTGTAAGCAGGAGGAAAACAAGGGAATACACTAGGCTAACGTGATAATCAAATCTTTTAAAAGCTGGTTGCCATCAGGTTGAAATCCGTTTCTGTGCATGGCCAGGAGAAAAGTGTCCGTGTGTTTTAAATCTGAAACAAATAACTTGAAATATCCCAGAAATGGCCAATTCTACGAACAAAACGTATATGACACAAATTGTGTTTTAACAAGATCTACGTTAATTATGTAGTAAGTTTTGTCCATCTCTTACGGTTTACCAGTTACACAAAATTCATCCAGAATAAAGAGCTCTTTAGCGGCTATTCCCAGAAAATTCAAGGTATACATTTTATTTGTCATGTAAATATCTGTGATATATGGTATTTTAATCAAAATCGTTAGAGCCATTTTTGAGTAAATCAAAAAATTTTTAAATTTTTCCATGCAAAGGGTAGTTTGGGGTGGGGGGAGTTTTCTCAAAGTCTTCGTGTTGCATCCCTGGAAAGATAGTTCGTTTTTGAGTTATCGTGTTCACAGACACACGGGCACACACACACACACACGGACCTTTTTCTGCAAATGCTTTATTTGGATACAGGAAACCCTAAAACATATATTTCTGGTGAAATCTCAGTATCGAATTTTTGGGTGGAGTTCAATACCTGCACTATACACTATGTGCAAAGTACGTGTAGAGAAAGTAAAATGTATGATACAGCTCTTAAAACGCTAAATCTGCCTGCAAAAAGCTTAGGCAGTACATAGAGGAATTAGATTTGAAATGCAAACAAGGACTCATCTCCCGGTTGCACTTCCTAAACAAGAAAGGCACATACTTTAAGTGCATGCTTTAACTTGTTGACAAATTGTTCTGGAACATTATACAACTGCATTTTTAACCATGCTTATGAATGGTAAATAGGCTAGCGTTCATAGAGGGTCCTAATTCTCCAAAAAATTAGGAAGGAAAATGCAAGAATGACCGCCGCGCGGTAAGATGGTAAAAATTTAACTTGTGCGTAGTCGGGGCCCTCCGGAAATAGACTCGTTGAGTTCTGCAACTGTTTTGACGCACTAAGGGACGCCTGCACACATGAAATACGGGGCATTTGGGCCACCTGATATGGTATTTTCGGATTTTTAGTGATTATTATTGTTATTATTATCATTAACATCTTCCTCTTCTTCTGCACTTGAGGGATTAGGCAATCTTCACAACCATGGTTTCATTGCCATCTCTTCCTTGGACACCCTACATCTGTCTTCCCTCTCGGCTGATAGATGTTTACTGAAGCTGGTATTCTTCCTTTCTCCATGTGGTGTAGATGGCCTCTCCAGTTTTCTTTATATTCTTCTATTTTATCATTTATATTGTAGATTTCCAGTTCACGCTTTATTTTCTAATTTCTCCAATGATCTCTCTTTGTGCACCCTTTAACTCTACGGAGGAAGCTCATTTCGGCTAATTGTATTTTTCTTTTGCCTCCTTGACACATGATCTATGATTCGCTACAAAATATCAGCACTGGAGCCGCCACAATCTTATAAAACTTCATTTTTGTTACTTTATTTGTTTTATTTTGCAGCGTTCTGTTTATTGTTCCACATATTGATTGAAATTTGTTAAACTTTTTCTCTATGTCTCTATCAACATCCCAGCTTACATTACATCCTAATATTCAAAGTGCGAGACTTGTTCTAATGTTTGATTTTCTATTACTATTTTAGAACGTACAGAAACATTTCCACGATTTTCTTCTTTGATATTTTCAAATTATAAAACTTTCCTAGTTGGTATAGCTTATAAACTGAACTCTCTTATTATTATTATTATTATTATTATTATTATTATTATTATTAGTAGTAGTAGTAGTAGTAGTAGCAGTAGTAGTAGTAGTATTGCTGTTAAGGGCGTTCAATTACTAACGTCATTAGCGCCCTAAGACACACCTACACACGACCTCTTTATAAACATTCTTTTTGATTTAGGGGTTCTCATGTATTTCTGGTGAAATCACCAGAATCTCTACTTACTATGTAGACTGCACATTCCTGCTAGCACGCACCCATATAGAAATGGTTTTAAGAGGTCGGAACAGTCCGTGCCGGCGTTGTTATTTATGATGATGATGGTGACGATGGTAATATAACACCCTTTAATGACAACAACAGAAAAGATTTGATGCCAATCTCTCATTGGCATCGTGTTATACGAGTAATAGACCATGAAGCACACGAGTGCCGTCAATCACGGCCCACTACTCCAGCCAGAGCACCGCTCGTGGCAATGATTAATTCTACCCCCACCCAACCTACGGTGTTTGGAGTACTACACACTCTCTCGTCGGTCGCTTTACAATTATTGTGCGTTCACGTCGTCGCAAACAAACTTTTTTTTTTGTTTTGTTTTTGTTTTGTTCTGAAATGCGTTCCCCAACAGCTGTTCGAGAGAGACCGAAATTTCTGGCTTTTCAGTTGTCCAAATCCGTGACATCTCTAAAAAAAAGTAGCCTACAGAGGTCAATCAAGACCTCGACAACCATTGGCGAGCCCAGTTAAAGAATAGTTATTTTCAGAAGCCGAGTCAAGCGTGGGGAAAAATGTGTCCTTACTTTAAAATTAAGTGTTACAGTTGATGCATTTCTAATAGTATGAGTAAATATGAAAAAAAAAAAAAATCTGATATGTTCCATTCCCATGACTTTCTCTACATCTCTGCAAAAAAATATTATTAAAAAGCTTATGCGCCTATTTACTTCATGCTAATCGAGAAAAAATTAGCAGAAATAGTCTTACTACTTGCTTCCTTGTAAGCAGAAGCAAAATAAGTGATAGTCAAAAGCTGGTTGTTATGTGACTAAAGTTTCTTTGTTTATATGGACACGAGTTGACAAATTCCTGTACGGGAAAAGTAAGTTCTTCAAAGCTGAAACCCAAAATAAGAAATATCTCAAAAACGATCAACTACACGAAAAAAGCATATAACATAAATTGTGCGTTTTAACGTGCTCTACATTTTCTGTGGGGTAAGCTTTTGTCCATTCTTGCTAAGTTATGCCAAATTCCGTAAAGTTCATCCAGAATAAAGTAGTCCTCAGAGGCTATTTCCAGAAAATTCAAGATATACATTTTATTTTTCAGGTAAATAACTTTAATCTACGATATATTAATAAAAATCGTTACAGCCATTTTTGCGAAAATCAAAATTTTCGAAAAAAGTTCCATGTAAAGGGTAGTTGGGGGTGGGGGATTTTCTTGAAAATCTTCGTGTCAGATCCTTGGAAGATGCCAAACATAACTACCAAGTTTGGTATTCAACGGTATTTTCGATTTTGAGCTAAGCTGTCCACAGACTCACTTACACACACACACACACACACACACACACACACACACACACACACACACACAGGGACCTTATTGTAAAAATCCTTTTTTTGGATTCAGGGGGACCCAAAACGTTAATTTCCGGTGAAATATCTGTATCGAATTTTGGGTGGAATGCAATACCTTCTCTATACACTATGTACATAGTACGTGTAGAGAAAGTAAAACCGCTACATGATAAGAGAAAAGAATATGATGCTCCATTCGGATGTCTTTCTCTACCGTTCTGCAAAAAGCTACTCTTATAAAATATTATTCTTTTATCTACATTATGTTAATCATGATAAACATATGCTCTTATTACCTAGTTTATTATAATTGGAAGGAAAATATGGGAATACACTAGGTAAAGCGATAGTCAAATCTTTTAAAAGTTGGATGCTATGTGAACAATTGAATTTCAGCTCTCTTTGCATGGCCAAGAGAAAAACAAACGTTATATGAAACGAATGGCAACTTCCCGTTTGGGAAGAAACACGACATAAATTGTGTTTTAGCGAGATCTACATAATGTGTGGATTAAGTGTTTGTCTCTCTCTTACTGTTTACCAGCTATGCAAAAGTCGTACAAAATGAAGAGGTCTTCACAGACTATTCGCAGAAAATTCAAAATAAACATTTTGTTTGTCATGTAAATGTTTCTAATACACGGTATTTGAATCAAAAGCGTTACAGCCATTTTTGAGAAAAGCGAAAACTTAAGGGGTTGTTTGTAGTGGGCAGATTTTCCTTGGAAGATACGAATCTTAAATACCAAGTTTGCCATTTAACCAACTTTCAGTTTTTTACTTTCTCTATACGTGCTATGTATATAGTGAAGGTCTCGATACCGAGATTTCACCGGAAATATATGTTTTAGGGTCCCTTGTATCCAAAAACAAAGTATTTTCAGAAAAAGGTCCATATGCCAGTGTGTCCGTGTGCCTGTGAACACGATAACTCAAAAACGAAAAGTTGCTAAAATACCAAACTTGGTATTTAAGTTTAGTATCTTCCAGAGATGTGACACGAAGATTTTGAGAAAAATCCCCCACCCTCAAATACCCTTTACATGGAACTTTTTTCGAAAATTTTTACTTTCTAAAAAATGGCTCTAACGATTTTGATTAAAATATCGTATATTAAATATATTTATATGACAAATAAATGGTATATTTTGAATTTTCTGGGTAAGCCTCTGAAGAGTACTTTATTCTCGGTCAATTTTACGGAATTTTGCATAACTGCTAAAGCGTAAGAGGTGGACAAAAACTTACCACGCAACAAATGTAGAGCACCTTAAAACACACAATTTATGTGATGTACATTTTTTTCGTGGAGTTGATTGTTTTTGAGATATTCCTTGTTTTTTTTTTTCAGCTATAAAGACATACCTTTCTCATACAGAACTTTGTGAACTCGTGTCCATACAAACAAAGGAACTTCAGTCGCAGAGCAACCAGCTTTTGACTATCAATTTAACCTATGGTATCGTCTTATTTCGCTTCTACTAACAAGGAAGCTAGTAATAAGACTATTTCTGCTAATATTTGCTCCATTAGATGAAGTAAATAGAATAATTTGTTGCAGTGATATAGAGAAAGTCATGCGAATGGAACACATCAGATATTTTAGTTATGCTGTTCACTCACATACATACCCACAAATACACAGAGCGATCTTTTCTAAAATGCTTTTTTTTTTTTTTTTAATTCAGGGGTACTCAAAACAAGTATTTCCGATGAAATCTTCTCGGTATCGAACTTTTGGACGGAATGCATAATCTTCTCAATCAAATGTGTTCATTGTACATTCGTGCTGTTATTGGGTACGTTTTGGCTTTGCCTTGATGGGGAGGTGAGATTCCTCAAGTTCTCCGGCAGTAACTGTCGACCTCACCAAGGTTATTGGTAATTGGTAGTCTTCCCGGATGGGTTGACTATGGCTGGTATTAGAATTGGGGTCTTCGGCCCCGGGGAAGCCATTCGAACCATGTGTCCGTGTATATACGTGATGAAAAAGTAAAAAGGCGTAACTCACTAAAGGCCATCGCCACAATGGTGTTGTAAATCGAACTGGAGGATTTTAGCGAAAGTAGATCGAAAGTAAAAACATCTGATGTGCTTCATTCACATGACTTTCTCTACATCTCTGCAACAAATTATTGTTAAAAAGCCTATGCTTCTATTTACTTCATGCTAATCGAGAAAATAATAGCAGGAATAGTCTTATTACTTGCTTCCTTGTAAGTAGAAGCGAAATAACAGAGTACCAAAGGTTAAAGTGATAGTCAAAAGCTGGTTGCTATGTGACTAAAGTTCCTTTGTTTGTATGGACAGGAGTTGACAAATTCCTGTATGAGAAGAGTATACGTTTTTTAAACCTGAAACCAAAAATAAGGATTAGCTCAAAAACGTGTAACTTCACGAAAAATCTATATATGATCTACATTTTTTGTGTGGTAAGTTTTTCTCCATCTCTTACGGTTTAGCAGTTATGCAAAATTCGTAAAATGTATGCAGAATAAAGTGGTCTTCAGAGACTATTCCCAGAAAATTCAAGATATACATTTTATTTGTCAGTTAAATATCTTTAATATATGAAGATCTTCCCTGGAAGATCCTAAACTTAAATACCAAGTTTGGTATTTTATCGCCCTTTCGTTTTTGAGTTATAGTGTTCACAGACACAGCACACACATACACGCGCGGACCTTTCTCTGAAAATATTTTTTGTGGATACAGGGGATCCTAAAACGTGTATTTCCGGTGAAATCTCGGTATCTAATTTTTGTGTAGAATGGATACCTTCACTATACACTATGTACATAGTATGTGTAGAGAAAGTAAAAATCTGATGTGTCGAATTCATATGACTTTCTCTATATCTCTGAGCAAATTGTTATTAAAAAAGTTATTCTTCTGTCTACTTCATGCTAAGCGAGATAAAATGAACAGAAATTGCCTAAAAATATGCTTCTTTGGAAATAAAAGGGAAACAAGGGAGTCTACTGGGCTAAAGCGATAGTCAAATCTTTTAAAAGCTGGTTATTATGTGATTCAAATTCCTTTGTTTGTATGGCCAGGAGTTGAGAAATTCCCATATGACGAAAGTATATGTATTCAAAGGCTGAAACCAAATAAATAGGAATATCTCAGAAATTGAAAGTTTTACTAAACAAACGTGTATATAATGTAATGATATAAATTAATGTGTTTTAACGAGATATACATTTTTTGTACCGCAAATTTTCTGTCTCTTATAGTTATGCAGTAATGCAAAACTCATTCAGAATGAACTGGTCTTCAGAGGCTATTTCTAGAACATTCAAGATATACACTTTGTTTGCTATGTAAACATCTAATACATAAACGGCACTTTAATCAAAAACATCAGAGCCATTTTTGAGAAAATCAATTTTCATAAATTGTTCCATGTAAAGGATAGTTTGGGGGAGGGGAGTTTCCTCAAAATCTTCCGAGTCGCAACCTTAGAAGGTACTAAACTTAAATACCAAATTTTATATTTTACGGACTCTTCGTTTTTGAGCTATTGTGATCACAGACACACGGACACACACGGATCTTTTTCTAAAAATTCCTTTTTTTTATACAGGGGAACTTAAAATGAGTATTTCCGGTGAAATCTCGCTATCAAATTTTTGGATGGAATGCAATACCTTCTTTATACACTATGTATATAGTACCTGTAGAGAAAGTAAAAATATGGATCCAAAGTAATAAATTGAAATTGTAAGTGGCAAAAGCTTCTAGATAAGAAACCGCTGGTTCAAACCCCCAACGGCCACCCGAGTCCACAACAATAGAATTATTTTGTGTAAGATCCATTTGACAATAAAAATACTTCGTTACATTCACATGACTTTCGTTACCCTCTATATTTTATTACTTTGTCTACACGTACTATGTATATGGTGTATAGAGAAGGTATTGCATTCGACCCAAAAATTCGATACCGATATTTCACCGGAAATAACCATTTTAGGGTCCCCTATATCCAAATAAAGCATTTCTAGAAAAAATATCCGTGCATGTCTGTATAAGTGTGTGTGTGTGTGTATTTGTGTGTGTGTGTGTGTGTGTGTGAACAGGATACTCAAAAACAAAAAGACGATAAAATAACTAACTTGGTTAACAAGTTCAGTATCTTTCAAGGATGCAACGCGTACATTTTCAAAACATCCTCCCGCCCCAACTACCCTTCACATAGAATATTTTTGAAAATTTTGATTTTCTCAAAAATGGCTTTAAAGATTTTGAATAAAATACTGCATATTAAAACTATTTGCATCACAAACAAAATGTATATCTTGAATTTTTTTGAGAATAGCTTCTGAAGACCTGTTCATTCTGGATGAATTTTGCTGAACTTTGCACAACTGGTAAACCACAAGAAATAGACAAAAAGTTTACTACAAAATCTCGTTAAAACACACAATTTATGTCATATGCATTTTGTTTCCGTGGAGTTGACTATTTTCGAGATAATCCTTGTTATTTGTTTCAGATTTAAAACACTTCTCTGATACGGGAACTTGTCAACTCCTGGCCACGCAAAGAAACGTATTTCAATCCTATAGCAACCACATTTTAAAACATTTGACTGTCAGTTTAGCCATGTGTATTCCCTTCTACTTATTAGGAACTAAATAATAACACCGTTTCTGATAGTTATCTCGATTAGCATGAAATGGAAGAATAAGATTTTTAAAAAATAGCTTGTTAGAAAGATGTTGAGAAAGTCATGTGAATTGAACACATCAGAATTGTTTTATATCTCATCTACAAACTATTCTGGCAAAGGCTTCTGTTTCCTAAATATGACATATGATTCGAGATAAACGTTTAAAGAAATAGTTTCATAGCACATATGTTATAGGTACAAAAAAAAAAAAAACTGATATGTTACACTCACATGACTTTCTATAGCTGCTCTACAAACTTCTTACAAAAGATTAGTCTTCTTTCTACACAATGCCAATCGAGATAAACATTAGTTCCTTATAAGTAGAAGGGAACTAAGAGAATGAACTAGGCTAAAGTGATAGTCTGTTTTAAAAGCTGTCGTTATGCGATTGTCATTGCAAATCGCTTCTTTGCTTGGTTAGGAGTAGAACAAAACAACAACGGACGCTTCATGTCGGAGAAAAGCATAAGTACTACACAATTGAAACCAATAACAAGGAATATCTTGGAAACTGTTACTTCCACAACAAAAACGTAAATTACGTAAATTGTGTGTTTTGACGAAATCTACATTTTTTGTGTAGTAAGTTTTTGTCTATCTCTTACAGTTTACCAGTTACTCAGAATTCAGCAAAATTCTTTCAGAATTAAGAGGTCTTTAGAGGCTATTCTCAGAAAATTTAAGATATACATTTTATTTGCTATATACATATATTTAATATAATGTATTTTAATCAAAATCGTTAGAGCCATTTGTGAGAAAATCAAACTTTTCGAAATTTTGTCCAGTAAAGGGTAATTTGGGGTGGGGGAATTTTTCTCAAAATGTTCGTGACGCATCCCTGGAAGATACTAAACTCAAATACCTATTTTGGTATTTTACCCACTTTTCCTTTTTGAGCTGTGTTCACAGACACACGGACACAAACACACGCGGACCTTTTTCCAAAATGAAATTTTTGGATTTAGGGGAACCCAAAACATGTATTTCCGATGAAATCTCGGTATCGAATTTTTGGATGGAATGTAATACATAGAACGTGTAGAGAAATTAAAAATCAACAGACTCCGAGAGTGCTGCAGGCGGAAATTGCGAGGACAACTTCCAAGTCTGTTAATTCTGTCTCGTGCAATATTCATTTTAGATTATCACCTCAAAATTTTGATATTTCCAATTCACATGACTTTCTCTATTTTGCAACAAATTGATCTAACAAACTCTTATTCTTCTATCTACTCCATGCTAACAATATACTTAGTTTTGTTTCCTTGGAGATATGCGAGAATAAGGTAAATGCTCTAGCTAAAGCGATACTTAAAGTTTTAAAGAGCTAGCCGGTATGAGATTACCTTGGATTTCCGATCAATTTGCAAGCCTAACAAGGGCGAAAAAAAAATAAAAACGATTGAAGACTTCTCATTTGAGAGAAGTATAAAAATTGGGAACCTCACCAAAACACAAAGAATACCTATCTCGGAAAGGTTACTTGTAAACAAGTTTCTTATATAAATGATATATCTTAATAGGATCCACACTTTTGTTTAGTAAGATTTGTCTACCTCTTACGGTATAGCAATTATGCAAAAATCCTTCAGAATGAAGAGAACTTCAGATAATATTCCCGGAAAATTCAAGAACGATTTATTTGCCTTGAAATATTTTAATATACGGAATTTTAATCAAAATCGTTAAAGCCATTTTGAGAAAATGGAAAATTTAAAAAACTGTTCAAGTGAAGGTTGACTTAGAATGGGAGAATTTTCCTAATAATCTTTGCATTGCATCCTTGAAAGAAACTAAACTACATAAATACCAAGTTTGGGATTTAACCGTCTTTAGAGTTATGCTGTTCACAGACACCCGCACACAACACATACACACGGAGTTTACTCTAAAAATGTTTATTTTTACTTTCCCTACACGTACTATGTACATAGTGTATAGAGAAGGAATTGCATTTCACCCAAAAATTCGATACCAAGATTTCATCGGAAATATATATTTTAGGGTCCCCTGTAACTAAAAAAGAGCATTTTCAGAAAAAGGTCCGTGTGTGTGTCCATGTATCCATGTGTCTGTGAACACGATAAGTCAAAAACGAAAAGTCGGTAAAACACCAAACTTGGTATTTAAGTTTAATATCTTCCAAGAATGCGACACGCAGATTTTGAGAAAAATTCCCCACCCCAAAATACCCTTCAAATGGAACTTTTTTCGAAATTTTTTATTTTCTTTAAAATGGCTCTAACGATTTTGATTAAAATACCGTATATTAAAGATATTTACCTAACAAATAAAATGTATATCTTGAATTTTCTGGGAATAATCTCTGAATTTTGCATAACTGCTAAACCGTAAGAGATAGGCAAAAACTTACAACACAAAAAATGTAGAGCAGGTAAAACACATAATTTATGTTATATACTTTTTTTTCGTGGAGTTGATCGTTTTTGAGATATTCCTTGTTTTCGGTTTCAGCTATGAAAAACTTACACTTTTCTCATACAGGAATTTGTCAGCTCCTGTCCATACAAACAAAGGAACTTCAGTAACATAGCAACCAGCTTTTGATTATCATTTTAATCTATGGTACTCCCTTATTTCGCTTCTACTTACAAGGAAGCAAGCAATAAGACTATTTCTGCTATTTTTTTCTCGATTAGCATGAAGTAAATAGAAGCATAAATTTTAAACAATAATTTGTAGCAGAGATGTAGAGAAAGTCATGTGAATGGAACACATGAGATTTTTTATTCATGTAACATCAAATCATGTATATACGATGAATTATCGGAACAGAATATTTGGGTTTAATTCAATACCTTCTCTACTTACTTAGTAATTTGTACATACATGGTAGAGAAAGGAAATAATCTGATGCGTTACGTTCACATGACTTTCTCTACCTGTTCTGCAAACTATTCTTAAAAAAAGATTATTCTTTATCTACAACTTGCTAATCGAGATAAACATTATCTGAATTGGTCTTATTACTTGCTTCCTTATATGTAGAAGGCAAATAAGGGAATACACTAGGCTAAAGTGATAGTAAAATCTTTTAAAAGATGGTCAATATACTCGTATATTGAAATTCGGTTCTGGTTCTATAATCAGGAGTAAAATAAAATAAATACGAAATGAACGACCGATTCCCGTTTAAGAAACGCTTAATCATTTTAGAATTGAAACACATTTCAAGGAATATTTCGGAAATGGTTAACTCTATAAATAAAATATATAGGGCATAAAATGTTTATTTTATTGAGATCAAACATTTTTAGCAGTAAGTTTTAGTCTATCTCTTCCGATTTACCAGTTATACAAAAGACATCCAGAGTGAAGAAGTCTTCATAGTTTTATTCAAAAAAAAAAAATGCAAGATATACATTCCGTTTGTCATGAAAATATCATAAACACATGGCATAATGAAAATTGTTACAGCCATTTTTTAGAAAATCAAAATGTTCGAATGATCTTAATGAGTAGCTGGGGTGGGAGATTTTTCCTAAAATTCTCTTATCGCATTTTTGGAAGATGCTGAACTTAAATACCAAGTTTGGTATGTACCCAACTTTTCCTTTTCGAGTTATGTTATTCGCACATACACACACACACACACACACACACAAACACACACACACTGATTTCGCAGTATCAAATTCTGTGGTAGAATACAATACTTCCTCTACTTACTATAGGTATGACCGAACCAGTCGTTGCCGCGGTAACACGTGCGAATCGCATTCAGAAAATCCCTTGTTCGATTCCTGGGAATTGTACGCTTTAATCATGGATGTGTTTCGAAGGGTCATCAAGTAAACGATGGAGAGATTTGTATCATCCCTGCATTTGGTTCCATTAATCAGTTCATTCACATTCGCCCCGTTTTGCCTGTTTCAGGATTGGAAATTCGATGGCGTTTCGGTGCAGCGCGGCGTAATGTTCTCCATCTCTCGGTCTTTAGCTGGTTGACGGAGAGGGCGGCCATTGGTCCCTCTAAGTGGAGCAGAAGCCTCTGCCTCTTCAATGCTGCGATCTCGGAATCTGGAGACTGTATGGATTCTGTCCTCGATTTGCCGTCACTTCTGGTTCCGGTAGTTCGTGCCCCCTCTCAACTTATCCCTACCTCCTTGGGGCGCCCCCTCGGTACAATATCCTCGCTGGAGTGGTGCCGACTTTCCCAACAAAACGCCAAATCTCTATCCCTTCAGGTCTCCCCGCTAGCCGGCACTGCTTTCCTTGACAGCCCGCAAGCGGCTGGCCAAGGTAAGCAGCATCGGGCCTGGTCCCTCTCTGGGTGCGTGGCCACTCAGATAGGTAAACCAGCCCGCGCAGAGGGAACACCCTGCCCAATTACTTTGACATTGACAAAAACGCTTGCATAAGACTACATCTTTTATATCACACGGGTAAATCCGCAAGAAAAGCGGATAGGTACCGTGGTGATTTGCCCCCGCCCGAGTACACTCGGGCGACTAGTTCCTGCTCCTGGCTCCTGGCTCCTACTATTGATATTACCTGCAAACAGCCACGAATGGAAGCTTTCGTAAACACAAACAGATAAGCGGTATTGCGTCATCACTCCCGGTGCATGTCCTGTACAGTTCGGTAATACTGGTATGCAGCAGTTGAGTCTCTTACAGTGAACAGGTTCGAATCAAGGCAAAATGCAAACGCCGCCGCGTGTAGTCAGACGCTCACAAAGTAGAAAATTAATATTCATTATTGATAAAGAAAACAGCAAGTTAACCTGTTATGGATCCTTTAGTTTATTCCTGTTCACGTACACTGTACTGATGCTTTGGTAGACTATATTACACTGTATTCCAGGCTTCTCTGACCGCTCTAAACCGTACTACACCAGCGACCTCCGCAAACAACTGCATTCTTTCGTCAACAAGTAGTACGAGTATAGAAAATAAAGATAAAAAATCGTATGTGTTCCATTCACATGACTTTCTCTACATCTTTACAACAAATTGTTAAGAAACTTATTTTTCTATCTACTTCATACTAATCGAGATAAACATTAGCAGCAATGTTTTTTTGTAAGTAAAAGAGAAATAAAGGAATACACTGGGCTAGAGCAATAGTCAAATCATTTAAAAGTCCTTACCATGTGGATGAAACCCGTTTCTTTGTATTGTCAGGAGTTGAAAAATTTCAGTATATGAAAAGTTTTAAGTATTTTAAAACTGAAACCAATAACAAGGAATATGTCAAAAATGGTCAACTGCACCAAAAATATGTATATGACATAAATTGTGTGTTTCAAAGAAATCTACATATTTTGTATAGTAAGTTTCTGTCCATATCTTATGGTTTACTAGCTATGCAAAATCTAGCAAAATTCATCCAGAATAAAGAAGCCTTCAGAGGCTATTCCCAGAAAATTCAAGATATACATTGTATTTGTCGTTTAAATATCTTTAATATACGATATTTTAATCAAAATCGTTATAGCCATTTTTGAGAAAATTAGAATTTTCGAACTGTTTTCCTTGTAAAGGGTAGTTTAGTGTATGGGAATTTTCCTCAAAGTCTTCGTGTTGCATCCTTGGAAGATACTAAAATTTTCGTTTTTGAGTTATCGTGTTCACAGACACACTAACACACGACCACGCGGACACACACGGACCGTTTTCTAAAACTGCTTTTTGTGGATACTGGGGACCTTAAATCTCGGTATCAAATTTTTCGGTGGAATCCAATACCTTCTTTATACACTATGCACCTAGTACATGTGGAGAAAGTAAAAATAAACAATTGGCACAGGTCGTGAGGTAGGTAATCCGGAGGTGAGACACAGCGCCCAGTTTTAGTTTTCAACTGTAGCTGATAAAACTTACCAAACTTTCTCCAGGGCTTCTCAAACAACTGGTAGCTTAGCAACGGCCTAAGCGCGATTTATAGCCTCATGACGGCAGGGTCAATTGTGGTGATAGTGAAGACGTCATAATGTCACGTACTATAGTCCTGCAATTAGGTGCTTGCTATGTTGTGTTGATAGTCACAAAGTTTCTGTCGCAAACTCATAACAACCGTATTTTGATTCCAACACAGGTGGGTTTTGCTGACACGAAACAAAATAAATGAGCCCAAATGTCAAGTTTTGATGCCGGTATAAATGTATTACAGGAAATTTTACAGATATGACTATCCTTGAATCTTATGTAAAGAACACAGCAAAAAATCTTGGTGCAGTTTTACTGTTTTTAAAGTACTTTTTGAAAGAAAAATAAAGAAAAAATCTATTGTGTTCCATTCACATGAATTTCTCTACATCTCCCCAACAAATTATAGTTAAAAAGTTTATTCTTCTATTTACTTCTTGCTAATTTACAAAAATTAGCAGAAATGGTTTTATTACTTGCTTCCTTGCAAATAGAAGGCAAATAAGGGAGTACCATAGGTTAAAGTGACAGTCACGGGCTGGTCGCTAAGTGACTGAAGTTCCTTTGTTTGTATTGACAGGAGTTGACAAATTCCGTATAAGAAAAGTATAAGCCTTTCAAAGCTGAAATCAAAAACGAGGAACATCTAAAAAACGATCAACTCCACGAAAAAACATATATGACATAAATTGTATGCTTTATTATGCTCTACATTTTTGTCTGTTAAGTTTTTGTCCATCTCTTACGGTTTAGCAGTTATGCAAAATTCCGAAAATTCATCCAGAATAAAGTAGTCTTCAGAGGCTATTCCCAGAAAATTGAAGATATACATTTTATTTGTCAAGTAAATATCTTTAATATTTGACATTTTAATCAAAATAGTTAGAGTCAGTTTTAAGAAAATCAAAATTTTCGAAAAATGTTCCATAAAAAGGTTAATTGGGGGTGGGGGGAATTTTCTTGAAAATCTTCGTGTCGAATCCTTGGAAGGTGCAGTGTGTTCGTGTGTCTGTGAACACGATTACTCAAAAACGAAAAGTCGGTAAAATACCAAAGTTGATATTTATTTTTAGCATCTTCCTGCGACACGTAACTTTTGAGAAAAATCTCCCCACCCCAAACTACCATCTACATGGAAACAATTTCTAAAACTTTTATTTTCTCATAAAGGGCTCTTAACGATTTTAATTAAAATATCGTATATTAAAATATATTTATATGGCAAGTAAAATGTATATCTTGAATTTTCTGGGAATAGCATCTAAATTCCTCTTTATTCTGAATGAATTTTGATAAATATTGGGTAACTAGTAAACCGTAAGAGGTAGACAGAAGCTTAGTACACAAAAAATGTAGATCTTGTTAAAATACACAATTTATGCCATACACTTTTTTAATGGAATTGATCATTTCTGATATATTCCTTGTTATTTTTTCAGATTTAAAATATTTTAACTTTACTCATACGGAAAGTTGTAAACTCCTGGCCCTGCATAGAAACGAATTTTAACCACATGGCAACCAGGTTTTAAAAGATTTTATAACGCTTTAGCCTAGTGTATTCCCTTCTACTTACAAGGAACCAAATAATAAGGACAATTTCTGCTAATTTTTATCTCGATTAGCATGATGTAGATAGCATTTCCTCAATTTCATTCATCGTCCGCTATGACCAACCAGGTTAAAGAACGTTAAGCTACAAAAAATAAACACAGAAACAACTTTAAAATCTCGTCGCTATATGAAAAATCTGATGTGCACCATTCACATGACTTTCTCTATATCCCTGCAACAAATTATTCTTAAAAAGCTTATACTTCTATTTACTTTATGCTAATCAGAAAAAATAGCATAATTAGCCTTATTACTTGCTTCCTTGTAAGAAAAAGCGAAATAAGGAGCTACCATAGGTTAAAGAGATAGTCAAAAACTGGTTGCTATGTCACTGAAGTTCCTTTCTTTGTATGTATAGGAGTTGACAAATTCCTGTATGAGAAAAGTATAAGTTTTTCAAAGCAGAAACCAAAAACAAGGAATGCCTCAAATGTATATAACATAAATTGTGTGTTTTAACGTGCTCTACATTTTTCGTGCAGTAAGCTTTAGTCCATCTCTTACGGTTTAACAGTTATTCAAAATTCCGTAAAACCCATCCAGAATAAAGTACTCTTCAGAGGCTATTTGAAATATACATTTTATTTGTCAGGTAAATAGCTTTAATGTACGATATTTTAATCAAAATCGGTAGAGCCATTTTTGCGAAAATCAAAATGTTCGAAAAACGTTCCATGTAAAGGGTAGTTGGGAGTGGGGGGATTTTTCTCAAAATCTCGTGTCGCATCCCTGGAAGACGGACACACACACACACGGACCCTTTTCTGAAAATACTTTTTTTGGATACAGAGGACCCTAAAACATGTATTTCCGGTGAAATCTCGGTATCGAATTTTTTGGTGAAGCGCAATACATTCTCTATACACTATGTACATTGTACGTATAGAGAAAGTAAAAATGGAGGGTTGTTTTGCTTCCAATAGTCCCGTTTGAGAAAAGTATAAGTATTTTAAAGCTGAAATGAACAGCAAGTAATATCTCAGAAACGGTCAGTTCTACAAAAAAAAAAAAAAAAAAAAAAAAAAAAAAAAAAAAAAAAAAAAAAAAAAAAAGCGTATAAGACATAAATTATGTGTTTTAACGAGCTCTACATATTTTGTTTGGTACGTGTTTGTCTGTCTTACACTTTACCAGTTATGCAAGATTCAGCAAAATTCATCCAGTATAAAGTGGCTATTCCCAGGAAATTCAAGATGTAAATATTATTTGTGATGTAAATACCTTTAATATAGATGTTTTAATAAAAAAAAAAAAAAAACGCCACAGCCAGTTTTTCGAAAAAATTTCCATGTTAAGGGTAGCTGGTGATGGGGGAATTTTCTTGAAAATCTTCGTGTGACATCCTTGGAATCAATCTTAAATACCTAATTTAGTATTTAACGGACTTTTAGTCCGTTATTGAGCTATGCTATCCATAGACACACACATAGAGATACACACGAACCTTTTACTATAAATGCTTTTTAAGGCCTCAGGGATCTCAAACATATCTTTCCAGTGAAATCCCGACATGGAATTTTTGGGTGGAATACAATACCTTCTCTGTCCACTACTACATTGTACATACGGGTTAAAGAAAGTAAAGTTGCTCAATATTAATTATATTTAAAATGAAAATTTTACCAAACGGAACCTTTTTATCAAATATTTCTTAGAGAAGATTAAAAGGTACATATTCTCTGCACGTTTAAATACATTTGAATTAAAATGATATGCAATATAGTATTATAAATTTTCAAAATTTGTCACAGTTAAATCTACTTGTATATGTAGTTAGGTATGAGAATTCCTATCACAACACTAAAATCACTCAGGGTTTGGTTTTTCTAAACATAACAAATCTGATGTTTCAATAAATATGACTTTCTTACTATTTTGCAAACAAATTATTCTTACAAAAGCTTCTTTTATCTAGATCATGCAAATCAAAACAGGATTGAATTTTGCATTTTTTCGGGTGTAAACATCCATGGCATAGCTTTCTTCGGAAGGGAAGTAAAGCTGTTGGTCCCGTGTCGTAGATTTACAGCACGTAAAAGAGCTTCAAGCCTGATAGAGAGGCCTCTGAGCTAAATTAATCGGTCTTTCACGCCCAACATAGAATGGGACGCTGAGATCCATAGCAGATAAAGAGCGTCCATAAATAAAACGCCATTTCATTTTTAATCAAAGTAAACATTACGGTCTTATTTCTTGGTTCCCTATAAGTAGAAGCTAAATAAGGGAATAAAGTAGACTAAAGTGATTCCAATATTTTGTTGGTATCCGTTTGTCATTGAAAACGGTCCTCTCTCCATGGGCAGGAGTAAAACAAAAGAGACATGACCGGAAAAGGACTTCTCGTTTGAGAAAAGTTAAATAGGTACTTCAAAATTTAAAGTAGTATCGAGAATATCTCGAAAATAGTTAGGGCTACAAAAAAAATCTGATGTGTTAAACTCACATGACTTTCTCTAGCCCGTCTACAAACGAACTTCTTACAAAAGATCATCCTTCTTTCTACACCATCCTAATAGAGATAAACATTAGCAGAATGTTCTTGTCACTTAGTTCCTTATAAGTAGAAGGGATGCGCTATACGTAAGCGAAAGTCAAATGTTTTAAAAGCTGTCGCTATGCGATTGTGATTGCAAATCGCTCGCTTCTTTGCTTGGCCAGGAGCAGAACAAGAGAGAAACGGACACTTACTGTCTGCGAAAAATAGAAGTACTTTACAAATGAAACCATTAACAAGGAATATCACAGAAACGGTTACCTGCACAACAAAAACAGAAATTGTGTGTTTTGAGAGATTTACATGTTGTATAGTAAGTTTTCATCTGTCTTAAGCAAACTTCGGCAAAACTCATCCAGAATAAAGTAGTCTTCAGAGGCTATTCCCAGAAAATTCAAATTTTACTTTTTGTTTGGGATGTAAATATCTTTAATATAAGGGATTTGAAACAAAATCGTCAATGCCATTTTTTAGAAATTCAAAAATTTTGAAAGTTTTTCCATGTAAAGTGTAATATGCAGTGAGGTGATTTTCCTGAAAATATTCGTGTCGAATCCTTGCAAGGTGCAAAACCTAAATAGCAAGTTTGGTATTTTACGGTCTTTTCGTTTTGAGCTATGTTGTCCACAGACAGACAAAAGAGACAGACACACGCACGGACCTTTTTCTAAAAAAAATTGTTGGATTCAGAGGACCCCAAAACATATATATCCGGTGAAATATCGACGTATTTTTGGGTAGAATACATCTTCTCTATCCACTATGTAGAAGAAAGTAATGATTTTCTCTACGTCTCTGTAACAAATTATTGTCAGAAAGCTTATTCTTCTATCTACTTCATGCTAACACAATATCAGAAAGCCTTTCTTGTTAGTAGAAGGCAAATAAGGGAATACACTAGGCTAAAACGATAGTCAAATCTTTTAAAAGTCGGATGAAATCCGTTTCTACGCATTCCCAGGAGTTGACAAATTCACGGATGTGAAAAGTTTTAAGTATATTAAAACTGAAACCAATAAGAAGGAATATCTCAGAAATGGTCAATTCGAAAATAAAGTATAGGACATACATTGTGTGTATCAACGAGATTTTGTGTAGTAAGTTTCTGTTTCTCTTGCGGTTTACAAATTATGCAAAATCCAGCAAAATTCATCCAGAATAAAGCGAAAGGCTATTCCCAGGAAATTCAAGACATACATTTTACTGTCGTGTAGGTATCTTTAATATACGGTATTTTAATCCAAATCGTTAGAGCCGTTTTTGAGAAAATAAAAAATTTCGAAAATTGTTCCATGTAAAGGATAGTTTGGCGTGGGGGTATTTTGTTCCAAATGTCACATCCTTGCAAGATACATAACTTAAATACCAAGTTTTTTTTTCTTTTCGTTTTTGGGTTGTCATGTTCACAGATACACAGACATATGGACACACTGACACACATGCGGACCTTTTTCTGAAAATTCAAATTTTATTTTGATTCAGGGAAATCTAAAATATATATTTCCGGTGAAATCTCGGTATTGAATTTTTGGGTGGAGTGAATAACTTCTTTATATACTATTAAATAACTATTTTTTTCTCGATTAGCATGAAATAAATAGAAGCATAACCTTTTTAACGATAATTAATTTGTTGCAGACATGTAGAGAAAGCCATGTGAATGGAACACATCAGATTTTTTTAATTTTAGATTTGATCTGGATAAGGGACATTAGCTACGGTTTTTATAAAAACAAGTTTTAAAGGGTTGATGTACCACAAAGAAAAATTATAACACTTAAATAGGTTTTGATTCAGAAGGAATTTGGGTGTTCCTGTGAAGAGAGAGAGTGAGAGAGGGAGAGAAGTATTGCGAACTGTTGATGAGAGAGTGAAGAGAGGATGATGACTCTCACCAGTCTATCACGTTTTCAATTACAGCTGAACAAACGACTGTCTCGCTGCGAGACTCAATCATTTTGTGTTTGACCTGCACTCAGTGTTACCACCGTCACCACCACAAGATGAGCTTAACGTGTTATTTGCTGTGTACATCGATCCTTTGCTCCGACAGCTGCAATCTACGATAACGGGTCTGGAGGTCTATGGAAAGAAACTAGCCGTTAGGGCATATGCCGACGATCTTACGGTGATGGTTACCGACGAGCAGGATGTTACGTATCTACGAAGCTGTTTGCAGAAATATGCCCAATGTGCGGGGATGACGTTTAATTTGAGGAAATCTGAAAGTCTTCCCATTGGGCCGCATCCTCCGGATACCACGGTGTTAGGAATACCCACTGTGAAACGCACAAAAATTCTTGGGATATACTTCAGTGGAGACGATGAAGACCTGCGGGACTATAATTGGACGTCATGTATTAATACTTTACGTGGTGTACTATACGGTCAAAAGTCGAGGATGCTGAACTTGATACAACGTGTGTGGTTTTGTAATGCCTTTGCGTTGAGTCGTATATGGTACTTAGCACACGTGCTGCCTCCAACAAAACGGCACAGCCAAAGAATTGAGCACATAATCGGATACTTCATATGGACAGGAAAATTATATCGCATTTCCCGTACTCAGTTACGTCTTCCAAAAGGCCAGGGTGGCTGGGGGTTGTTGGATGTGGCGATGCAATGTAAAGCACTTTCCTTAAAAATGATTCTGCAAGCACTGGATGGACAGGGTGATAGTGTAGAGGTGCTAGTACAACGGCATTATCAGTTGTTTTGGGAGCGGAGAGAACTCCATAAGATTCCTAAAATGTTACGTGATCTCCTACGTGACTTGAGCACACTACCTCCAGCAGAAGGGGCTAATGGCCGTTTTCGGACGGCTAAGGAAGTCTATACCTTTTTTCAACGCAGGGAACCTACTACTCCACATATACAAGTTAAGTATCCACAATTGCCCTGGAGGCAAATTTGGCGTGGCTTTGCTATACCAGAAATCAACACGGAAAGGGTCTCGGTGGCATATGAGATTGTCAATGAAATCCTACCAACTGCAGTTAAATTACATAGACATCATCTGGCAATTCTTCCCGCTTGTCCATTGTGCCAAGCTCCGGATTCGCTCGCACATCGACTCTTGGAATGCTCAGGTAAAGGACTGGTATGGACATGGCTCTTGAGCCGATGTCGGGGTTGGACTGGTGACACCTGGCAGCCTTCAGCAACGGATATTTTGCAGCTGAATTTTCCCTGGACGCGTTCTGCATTGTGGAGAGCTCTTATTTGGACAGTAATGGGTACCTATGCTTGGCTTAGTACCTTGGACACGCCAGCTGACTGTGTGGTTCCAGCTTTACGAAGCTTTTTGTATGCAGAGAGGTGGCGGATGATTTGAGACAACAGAATCAACGCCTTTAAACCCTGGATATACAAGATATGAGCACCTGATTGATTCTATATCGATCCGGAATGATCTTGGATGCAATATCATGCATTATTCCTCTTTATGCTGGCCTGTTGCGATGTAGAGCTCCTGCTTCTCCTGAAATAAATAAAGTTCCTAATTCCCAAAGGGGGTGCCATGCCATTACAAACTAAATAAAAAAGAATAAATACAAAAAGAAATTTAAAAAAAAACAATGCCCATTCTTCTCCTCCACCAGTGAAAATAATTTCAAAATTCCATTTATTCCTTGAATAAAAAAAAAAAACAACTAACTATTCGGTTATCTTTTCTATGAAGATATGAATAAGTTGCAGTATACCAAAAAAAAAAAAGTTAGGCCGCGTCTGTTAATCTCCGGGAGAAAGGAACGTTGCGAGAGAGTACGAACAGTGACTAGCGTAGCGCAGTTAGGACACTATTAAAAAAAAAAAAAAAAAAAAAAAAAAAAAAGAGTTCTTTAGAGGCTAATTCCAGGAACATTCAAGTTAAACATTTCGTTTGACATGAAAATATCTTAAACATAGGGCATTTAAAAAAAAAACAGGTGGTCACCAGTGCAGCCAACATTTTAAGCACACGTAGTCATCGGCCGGCCGCAGAACCGCCTAACCGCCGCAGCGGCGAAACAAAAGCCTTCCAAAAAAAAAAAAAACAAAAACAAAAAAAAACGCAGTCCATTCTTTGCGTGCAGTTTCTGCTCGGCTCTGCCAAACTGAACTCCTCTCACGGTTAGTCAGCACACCAGTGGACCCAAAGTGGTGTCAGGGAGGGGCTCTCCAGAATTTTAAACGGAACAATGATATAAATTGAAGATATTCTGATTGTCCTTAATAAATTAGGAAGTTTTGTTTAAAACATGTTTTACTTTCTCTAGCGCATGGTTTTTACTTTCTCTACACGTACTATGTACATAGTATATGGAGAAGGTATTCTATTGCACCCAAAAGTTTGATACCGAGATTTCACCGGAAATACATGTTTTGGAACCTCCTGAATCCAAAAAAAAAGCATTTTTTGAAAAAGGTCCGGTGAATGCGTGTGCGTGTCTTTGGACAACATAGCTCAAAAACGAAAAGACCGTTAAATACCTAACTTGGTATTTAATTTCGGTATCTTCCAAGGATGCGACCCGAAGATTTTCAAGAAAATTCCCCCACCCCGAACTACCCTTTAGATGGAAAAATTGTTGAAAATAGCTCCAGCGATTTTGATTAAAGAAGCGTATATTAAAGATGTTTATGTGACAAATAAAATATATAAATTCTGTATTCTGAATGAATTTTGCGTAATTTTGCCTAACTGGTAATCCATAAGATATAGACAAAAACTTACTTAACAAACATGTAGAACACGTTGAAACACACAATTTATGTTATATACATTTTTTTCCTAAAGTTGACTGTTTTTTGAGATATTCCTTGTTATTGGTTTCAGTTTTAAAATACTTACAGGTTTCTCACATGGGACTTTGTCAACTCCTGGCCATACAAACAAAGGAATTTAAATTAAATGGCAACCAGCTTTTAAAAGAGCTGGCTATCACTTTAGCCTGGTGTATTCCCTTATTTCCCTTCTTATTTCAAGAAAGCAAGTGAAAAGCTCATTTCTGTTAATTTTTTCTTCATTAACATGAAAGAAATGGAAGAACATGCTTTTTAACAATAATTTGTTACAGCGATGTAGAGAAAGTCATGTGAATGGAACACATCAGAGTTTTTTAAATTAATATCTTAACTTTATTGTATGCAATACACAACAGTTGTGAGCAATTAGAAACAAACAAATAACATGAAACGTGTCCGGGGTTTTGTCTAGCGGCAGTTCCGATTGCATAATGAAGATCTACTCAATGATGTGCAAGCGTCTGAGTGTCTTTCGTTTTAATGTTCTGTTTTCTGGATCTGGTGGGTAGTTTAGAGGAATTTGTTGATCAAGTGGGTTGCTCTGATGGTCGAACGAGTTATGAAGTCTTCTGTAAGCTCTGCTGTGGACAACTGTTACTTCTGGAACTTTGAGATCTGAGTGAATAGTGGAGTATCTGACATACCATGGTGCATAAAGTTGTTGAATATGAAGAGCAAACTTTGGTGCTGCATATTTTTAGGTGCATGGTCTAGAAGAACTGATTGCTATATTAGCAGCATATTGAATATTTTTGAAATGGTATCAACTGCAATAGCACGCATGTACAATACACATAATAGTATGTGTGTCTGTGGATAGCATAACTCAAAAATCTTATGTGTTCCATTCATATGACTTTCTCTATATCTCTGCAACAAATGATTCTTAAAAAGCTTATACTTCTATTTACTTCATACTAATCAGAAAGAATTAGCAGAAATAGTCTTATTACTTGTTTCCTTGTAAATAGAAGCGAAATAAGAGAGTACCATAGGTTAAAGTGATAGTCAAAAGCTGGTTGCTATGTCACTGAAGTTTCTTTGTTTGTATGGACAGCAGTTGACAAATTTCTGTACGAGGAAAGTATAAGTTTTTCAAAACAGAAACCAAAATCAAGGAAAGTCTCAAAACGATGAACTCCACGAAAAAATGTATATAACATAAATTGTGTGTTTTAACGTTCTTTACATTTTTCGTGTAGTAAGTTTTTGTCCATCTCTTACGGTTTAGTACTTATTCAAAATTCCGTAAAATTCATCTAGAATAAACTACTCTTCAGAGGATATTCCCAGAAAATTCAAGATATATATTTTATTTGTCAGGTTAATATACGAAATGTTAATCAAAATCGTTAGAGCCATTTTTGAGAAAATCAAAATGTTCGAAAAAAGTTCCATGTAAAGGGTAGTTGGGGGTGGGGGATTTTCTTGAAATCTTAATTTCGCATCCCTGGAAAATACTAACTTAAATATCAAGTTTGGCATTTTACCGACTTTTCGTTTTTGAGTTATCGTATTCACAGACACACGGACACACACACGGACCTTTTTCCGAAAATTCTTTTTTTAGTTAAAGGGGACCCTAAAACATATATTTCCGGTAAAATCTCGGTATCGAATTTTTGGGTGGAGTGCAATACCTTCTCTATACACTATGTACATAGTGCGTATAGAGAAAGTAAAAACGAAAAGTGGGTTATATACCTAACTAGGTACTTAAGTTCATTATTTTTCAAGGAAAATACCCTACTCCAAACTCCCTTTACATGGAAATGTTCTCTAAAAAGCACTAACTATTTTTATTAGTATGCCGTTATATTAAATATGTTTAAATGGCAAATAAAATGTCTATCCTGTATTTCTTGGGAATATTCTCTGAAGTCCTCTTCATTCAGAATGACTTTTGTGTAACTGGTAAACCGTAAGAGATGCACAAAAACTTGCTGCCTACACAAAGAACGTAAATCTGTTAAAACCCACAATTTGTGTCATACCATTTTTTTTTTTTTTTTTTTTTTTTTTTTTTTGTAGAGTTAGTCGTTGCTATTAGTTAACTTGCACTTTCAATAAGAACCATTTTATACATTTTGGATATTCTAATAGTGCTTAAATCAATTCAAACAAACGTTTAGAGCTTTTTTTCCGGAAAGAGAACTTAAACATTCATAGATTATTGTTTTATTCGGGAGTCTCAAAATATATTTCCAGTGAAAAATTGATATGAAATTTTTCTGTCGAATATAATGTATCTCTACCTACTATGCACTTGGTAGAGAAAGTACACACCCTGATTCGTTATACTCTGATTTTTTGTTTTTAACGGGTTTTCGTTTTTGGGCTATGCTGTCCATAGACACATACACAAGCGAACCTTTTTCTAAAAAGTTTGTTTCTGACTCAGGGGACCTGAAAACATATATTTCCGGTGAAATTTCGACATCGAATTTATGGATGGAATACAATACCATCTCTAGCTACTATGCACATTGTAAGTACAAATGGGCGGAAAAGGCGTGAAATGTAGTTTGGTTTGGGGAAATATTCTTGGTTTTTGGAGTCATATCGGACGATGAATAAATGAAATGATGCCAGGGACCTTAGCTCTTATAGTTACCCGACACTCGCCTCTCGGTGAAAACACCGGAAACCCCCTTATTTAGAAAGTCCACCTTACCCAGATTCGAACTCGGAGCCTCTTGAATGTGAGGCGGACACTACCCCTACAAAACAGCGGTGGATTTGAAAACATTTTTTCTATATTCCTATGCTGAATTTAAACACCAAATTTGATGTTAACTGCCTTTTCGTCTTTGAGTTATGCTGTTCTACTAAAAGTGCTCTATATAGTGGATGCCAAAACGCGTGTTTCTGCGTGAAACATCTATCTCGAATTTATGGGTGGAGTGCAATACCTCCCCTACTTACTATAGATAAGAAGTGGTGGTGGTGGTGGTAGCAGTAGAGAAAGTACAAGCAGAAAATGGGTAGAGAACGTAATGAGAATGTAACATATAGATTTTGACTCAAGAAACCTCAGAAGATGCTTTTCTTGTATAATTTTGATTTTTGTTTCGAATTGTATAAAGTAATGGGTAAAAGTAAAGTGTAAAGAATAGACAATGGTAGAAGACACCCCATGCACTGAAATCTATACAGATCTATTGCGTCCTAACACCAACCAGGAGGAAGGGATGAAGTGAGGTAACCACAGGAGGTTACAGATCGCAGCCGGGCAGACTTCAGAGACGCGCAGAAGTTCTTAACCTGGTGGCTGAAAGCTGTTCAACCCGACGGCCGCCATTTAACTGCCAGCACTACAGATCTCGAGTCCCGTCGATCATCCCTGCCTCTACGAGGACAGCGACCACAACGCCGTCTCAATGTCTGGAACACTATTACCGCAGCGTCACCTTACTCGGAAGTAACTGGTAGTGAAAGTCAAAATGTTACTGGAATAATAGTTTTGCTGCTACAATTAATCTCAGCAGCTCAGCATCTCAGAACCCTGAGCTGGTGAAAGCTGTACCCGACCTAACAAAGAAAGCACAACAATGTTGGCGAAAAACATCTTTATTTCTCAATATAGTCTCCTTCCAGCTCGACACACTTTTCCCAGTGATGTTCAGTAGTTTCGATACCCTGTTTATTGTGAGAACTATCGAGGTCTGCAAAATAGCCATCAACAGCAGACTCCATCTTTTCACTGTTGGCAAATCTTCTACCACCAAGCCATTTCTTCAAGTTTGGAAATAGCAAATAATCACAGGGGGCTAAATCTGGCGAATAGGGTGCATGAGGAAGCAATTCCAACTTTAACTCATTGATTTTGGCCATGACGATAATGGACGTGCGAACTGGTGCATTGTCTTAATGAAAAAACTTTCTTTTTGCTAAATGCTGCCGTTTTTACTCGATTTCATCATTCAAACGCTGTAACAATTTCGCAAAATATTCGTCATTGATTACTTTTCATTTTTTGAGATAATTAATGAAAATTATCCCGAGTGTGTCCCAGAAAACTCAGATGGAACTGTCTTCGTCTTCTTTGGAGCCGATTCTTCCCTTCCAATCCACTGTTTTGATTGTTCCTTGTCTCAGGTGTAAAAAGTGATGGACCCTGGTTTATCCATTCTTATGAATCGACGCAAAAACTCAGCTTTATTGCAGCGAAACATTGCCAAACACTCGACTAAAACATCCTCACGACGCTGTTTTTGTTCTATTATGAGCAAACACGGCACCAACCTTGCACACAACTTTCTTATATCGAAATTTTCAGTCAGTATGCGATGTCAGAACTTTTGAAATGCCTACAAGTGCTCGCGCATTTTCAGTCGATGGTCATCCAATACCATTTTGTGGATTTTCTTTACGAATTCTGGACTGGTAACCTCATTTGTTCAACCACTGCGATGTTCGTCTTGGCAGCTCGTACGGCCGCGCTTAAACTCTGTCAACCAATATTTCACTGTTGTAAACGATGGAGCAGACTCCTTCAAAGTACAATCTAGCTCAACTTGAATATATGTTGGACTAAGACCTTTTAGATGAAAGTATCGTATCACATAACGATGACCAGTTGTATCCATGTTTACAAATTCGCTGAGAGCATTCACTAATGATGGCTGCCAAACAAATGTTAAAGAATGTAAAATTGCCAAACTTCAAACTTGAGCTTTCTAAGGTTGGTACTTTTTACCACTGTTATTGTTTGAAACAACAACTGCTATCTATACGTCGGGTCGGGTACTTCTGGGACAGCTACTGTATCTGTAAAACAGCAAATGCTACCAAATTTACTACGGAACTCTTTAAAGTGTAACGGTGTAGGCCAAAAGTTGGCGTAACTGCACGTTGCTTCTCTCGGCTAATTTGTCTGTCTTTAATCTTGCATGTCGGCTTCTCCCTCGGGAGGCAATTCTTCCTGGTTCATAATTCAGGTGACGCTCTCTACCCAAGCTCCCGTGCAAATTATAACTTACGAAAACAATTTCGGTGACATTAGAAGAAGCATTTTACTCTTATTTTCCTTGTTTAAAATCTACTGTTTTTACTCTCTCTCTCTCCAGCTTGTATGTACAATGCACCGGAAATAGGTTTAGAGGCGGTCCCCTGAATCTAAATGAGCATACTTAGAAAAAGGACCGCGTGTGTGCGTGTGTGTGTATGGACAACATAAATAAAAATCTAATGTACTCCATTCACATGACTTTCTCTACACCTGCTATTATTGTTAAAAAGCTTATTCTTCTAAGTACTTTATGCTAATCGAGATAAAATTACCTGAAATGGTTGTATTACTTGCTTCTTGTAAGTAGAGGGGAAACAAGGGAGCACCATAGGCTAAAACGTTAGTCAAATCTTTTAAAAGCTGGTTGCTATGTGATTGAAGTTTCTTTATTTGTATGGCTAGGAGTTGACAAACTCCCGTATGAGAAAAGTATATTTTAAAACTGAAAACAAAAACAAGAAATATCTCAAAAACGGTAAACTCCGCGAAAAAAAGTATATCACATAAATTGTGTATCTACATACTTTATTAAGCAAGTTTTGGTCTATTTCTTACGGCTTACAAGTTATGCAAATTTCCGCAAAATTCACCAAGAATAAAGATGAGTTCAGAGTCTAATCCCAGAAAATTCAAGATATACCTACATTTTATTTAACATACAAATAACTTTCATACACTTATTTCTTTTCTACTTACAAGAAACTAAGTAATAAGACCGTTTCTGCTAATGTTTATCTCGATTAGCATGAAATAGATAGAAGAATAAGCGTATTAAAATAATTTGTTACAGAGAGGTAGAGAAAGTCATGTGAATGGAACGCATCAGAATTTCCAAGAAGCTTGTTTGCAGAGAAGGAAATCATAGGAATGGAACACATCTTTTTAGTAAATGTGTAATGCGAACGATATAAAGCGGTGTTCAAGCTTGTTATATGCGACGTTGAGTGAAGAACAGTTGAAAAGTAGGTTACGGACGCCATTTTCCACGCAACCTTCTCTTCATTTGCATGGAAACGCGTCAGTTACTACTTGCATAATTAAAGCACGGAAATTAAACGGCAAACAAGGGCGTCCATCAGTCACGTGACCTCAGAAGCACCCCGCTGAGTAATTACCACTTGTTTCTAGGAAAGGACATTGTCCGTACAGGGGATGTTTAAATTCATGTGTTCCAAAAGAGGCAAGAATCTAGCCAGGATCGATTCCCGAGTTGGGATCTTGGGACCTCACCAAGGTTGCCACATTGCGTAACCGAAGATAATGCTAAGAAGGTAGATATATCATCATCCTTAATAAAAGATAAACCTTTTAACAATTAAAGTATATGTACTAATGATTTAATTTTTGTTTGTTTATAACTCTAAAATTAGTTTTTTGGTATGTATGTAACTAGGAGCGTACAATAAATCTTTAGAAAATCCAAGAAATTACATTCGTAGCATCGAAAAATGTTTGTATTTAATAATCTAGATGGTAGTTTAAGTTTCTTCTATATCCATCACGTAGTTTCGCTGTCATAGGTGATTGAATCAACAATCTTGTGCTTCTTTAGAAAGATGTGAAAAAAACTAGTTACGTGCGGTGATTAAACACCTCTATTTAAAGGCCTTAACACCGATAGAGATAAAAGCCGAGTTGGAGCACATCTGCACCTGTGTTTGCAACAATTTACAATTGGATAAATTATTGATGCTAAAGGAACAATTGTTTAAAATATTAAATATATAGACTCACCATATGCCCCTATATCTCACGCTAGCTATATGTTGCTCCCAGTTGTTTAGGTATCTTGCTGGAATTCTTCTTTGATAGCCGCATACTAACAGAGTTTAAAGCTAGATTAATAAATAGCTCAACATATTATTAAGCATTGCGGAAAAAACAGTAGGTATACAATAAAATATATTATCCGATGTAGTGTTTTCTGTTGCATGTACATATGAAATTATTTATTCAGTTGTAGCACACTTTTCTCATTTTCTTTCCGGGTATTTTCCGTTTTTACTTTCTCTACACGTACTATGTACATAGGTATAGAGAAGGTATTGCATTCTACCCAAAAATTCGATACCGAGATTTCACCGGAAATACATGTTTTGGGTCCCCCTGAATCCAAAAAAAGCATTTTCAGAAAAAGGTCCATGTGTGTGCGTGTGTGTTTGTGTGTCGGTGGACAGCATAGCTGAACAACGAAAAGACCGTTAAAAATCGAACTTGGTATTTAAGTTTGGTATCTTCCAAGGATGCGACAAGAAGATTTTCAAGAAAATCCCCCACACTCAACTACCCTTTACATGGAAGTTTTTTCGAAAATTTTGATTTTCTCAAAAATGTCTCTAAGGATTTTGATTAAAATATCGTATATTAAAGATTTATACCTGACAAATAAAATGTATATCTTGAATTTTCTGGGAATAGCCTCAGAAGATTACTTTATTCTGGATGAATTTTACGGCATTTTGCATAACTGCTAAACCGTAAGAGAAGAACAAGAATGTAGAGCACGTTAAAACACACAATTTATGTTACATACTTTTTTCCGTGAAGTTGATCGTTTTTGAGATATTCCTTGTTTTTAGTTTCAGCCTTGAAAAACTTATATGTACTTTTCTCATACAGGAATTTGTCAGCTCTTGTCCATACAAACAAAGGAACTTCAATCACATAGCAACCAACTTTTGACTATCACTTTAAGCTATGGTACTCCCTTATTTCGCTTCTACTTTCACGGAAGCAAATAATAAGACTATTTCTGCTAATTTTTTCTCTGTTAGAATGAAATAAATTGGAGCATAAGCTTTTTAACAATAAGTTGTTGCAGAGATGTAGAGAAAGTCATGTGAATGGATTTTTTCTAACTATACCCTGTATAAGATGAGAAAATTATCTCTAGCTTAAGGGGAGTTGAAATGCCCTATCTTGGCAATGCTAAAGTATGACACATTATATCACCAAGTATTTAACATAATGAGCTAAGTTTTCAAGGTATTTTCAGCTATACGTTTACAGTTGATTGATGAAAAATAGAATACTTCTGTTCATTAGAAGTAAAGGTATAAAATTTTATTGAAAAAATGATAATTTTTAAATTACAAAAATTAATCCATCTACATGAAAATGAGTGGTAAAAATTTCAGCTCTTGTGTCAATTAGTTTCTGAGATGATGGGGCACTTGTAAAGAAAATTTTACTTCTTCAGAAATTGCTTTCAAATATAACATTAAAAATGTAACTTAACTTTTCAAGCACAACACTACAGTACTTGGAAACTCTCACATGTTGCCTATATGAGCGGGATGACAATGCTGCCAATAGCTAAAGTAAAACTCTCGATCAAAATAAAAAGACGATCTCTTTTCTAACATTAATATTTACAAAGTTTGATGTTTTACTAAGTGAGTGTACCAAAATGTTCTAAACAACTGCTAAGTAGGATTATTTTCAACAATATTTTTAACCATTTACAATTAGCATACCTCTATGAAAGTTATACCAAAATAAGCGGCAGAATCAAAATATGTATATGCAATTAAAACATTAAAATTGAAAAAATAAAAATATCGTATTTCGTCTCCCCTTAAGATAAGGGTTACTTTAAACATTTATTTATTTACTACACGATAGTATTTACAAAGTGCAGAGGAAATACAGCAGAACTTCCTTGCAAAGTTAAAAATCTGATGTGTCGCATTCAAATTACTTTATCTGTTCTGCAAACAAACTATATATTCTTACAAAATATTATTCCTTTGTCTACATCGTGCTAATAGAGATAAACATTAAAAGAAATTATCTTATTGTTTGCTTCCTTCTAAGCAGAAGGGAAATAAGGGAATACACTTGGCTAAAGATGTAGACTAATCTTTTAAAATGTGGTCGCTATGAGGACTGCTGAAGTTCGGGGCTCTTCGCGTTGTCAGCAGTAATACAAAAGACGGAAGTGTTTTCCCATTTAAGAAAATTTAAGTAGTTTAAAATTGAAACCAATACAACGGAATATCTCGAAAACGATCAACTCTGCAATTTGTATTCTTAACGAGATCCATATTTTTTGTGTGTAGCAAGTTTTTGTCTGTCTCTAACCGTTTACCAGTTATGCAAAATTCATCCAGAAAGAAGTGGTCTAAAGAGGCTATACCCAGAAATTACAAGAATTATATTTTGTCATGTAAATATCCTTAATATACAGTATTTTAATAAAAATCGTTAGTCATTATTGAGAAAAACTACATTATATAAACAATTCAATATAGAGGGTAGTTTGGGGTATGGGTATTTTGTTGAAAATCTTTGTGTTGCATCCTTAGAGGATTCTATGTTTAATACTTAACGGTCTTTTTGTTGAAAATCTTCGTGTTGCATCCTTGGAGGATACTAAGTGTGGTACTTACCGGTCTTTTCATTTTTGAGTGATGTCCAACACACACACACACACAAACAACATACACGGACCTCTTTCTAAAACTGTTTTTTTGATCCAGGGTCTTCAAAACATATATTTCCGCTGAAATTTCAACATCAAAGTTTTGTCTACCTAATATCTATATAGTATGTATAGAGAAAGTAAACGCGCAAACTTTTAAAATTTGCATTCAGTTTACTTGTGGTTGAAACAGTTGCTGTGATGTATGTATATATTGGTTCCGTGAAAAAACGCCCGATTATGTCAATGAAAACCCGACTCAGAACGATGCTCTTTTTTTTTTTTCTTTTTTTAATAGTGTTTAATGCCCGCTTTTACTACGTATAGTACCGCGGGCGATTACACTAGTGATACATGAAATGGTTTAGCACCGCGCCGCTTTGTCCACCACGAATCCCACATGCGGTCGCTTGTGATCGAACCCAGGCCATCTAGGTGAGAGGCGAGTGGTCTAACCACTCAGCCATGTCATTTTCTAATTGTACTGTAAGTATTAATGACCTCTCAAACTCTTACTGTAAGCACTTACAGTGCTTGTTGGAATGACAATTAATAAATGAACTGTAAATTTAACTTCCATTACCAAATATGTGTTTGGATTGATTAACTTACATATCAAGTATTTCAATAAGTGAATTTTACGTTTTGTTGAACCTGTATTTTATGTTTTGATACCGTGTTTTGTGTTTTGTTAGAATATAAAGTATAGAATTTTTGCCTAGAAACTAAGAACTAAAGCATCACTGATTATTATAATATGTAGTAGATAAAAAGTATTTACAGTTTTAAATTAAATATGCTACCGAATGTTAAATTAAATAATGACCTTGTTTCTTTTAGATATCTCATGTTATATAATTCCAGTTAGGAATAAGTAAATATGCAACAGCATAATATTTTAGTATGGAAGACGATGACGGGACGGGGAGGGAGAGGCCACTAAGCACCATTTTTATTTTGGATGAGGAAGAACGAAGATCTGCCACTATCTCCTTTGAGCATATAATTCATTTCTACTGAGTTTTCATTTTATCCGTGATTTCCCGCGCGTCGATAGAGCAAGAATGACATTATAGTTGACTTGTGAACAGACACTGAATCCATACCATCTCTACCAAGAGGAAATAACCATACATAATCCCTACATGTAAACAGCGTCCTCTGCCTAAAATAAGCTGTAATAGTTTGCGGTAGAAAAAGTATCTCCGGATGTGGTTGCGTTGGTAATATAATCAGCCTGTTCACGTCCCCTCTAGGCGCAGAAATGGACAACATTAAAAGTTTGCTCTGTTCTTTGTTGACACGCTGAACATGTATTCAACGCACCTTGTGTGTGTGCTAATGTGCACATGTGTGAGAGTATGTGTGTGTGTGTGTGTGTTGTGTGTGTGTAGTTGAGTGTTGTTATCGTTCTGGTGTTCAGAAAGTAGCGACGCACTTAACATTTATATCGCTACATAGATATGATGCCTTCTCTGAACCAATTGTGGACACCTCCCTCTAGAAAGTCTAGACGAACAGTATTCAAGTCACTTCATCATATATATCATCAATATGCAATCACATTAAATATGATCTATTACTAGAGGGACTGTACACAAATCCATTCATCAGCAAAGACATGGATGACATTTCTTGCACGGGAAACCGCAGATAAGAGTGAAAACCCTTATAGGATGAACAGGAATACTGACACAGGTTATTGAAGTTATGAAATTATTGTAAACAACTGATATATTTATAGCTTATAATTTTAAAAATAACAACACTGAATTACGAATATTCCTTTTTAATAAAATCCACATCTTTTTCAGCAACCATCATGACCATCGAATTTATATTTGCATTCATCATAACAGGGAATATAGATGCCTCAATAACTCTCAGTTTCTTGATACCGTATACTCTTAGCTTGTTATCTACCACTGCGTCTTTGTCATTTGGTGTGCCCATCCTGCAGGTCGACATTCCATGGAACCAAAGATCTAGCTTTCCCTTGATCGCACATTTCCAGTACTCGAAGGTCCCATATTGGTGCATGGTGCATTTGGGGTCCGGAGTGTTGTCGACAATGAGGCCATGCTTCCTGAACACCTTACTATTGACTATCTTTGTCGCAATTACCAATCCCTGTGATATAATTTCAGCGTCCAATTCTGAGTAACTGAAGCGCAGATGCGGTAGTTCCAGCGGATCTTTAGATCTAATAGTCACAGAACCGCGTGCCTCTGAAGCTCCAGATATAATGCCAACTCTCAGTGTGTTATAGTAGCAGGTGCAGGACTTGGGATCTTCTAGACCTAACCCCTCGATATACGGAATAAATACCAGCATGAGGTCTGGTACGTCGGCCGTTGAATGGGAAGAATTAAAAAGAAGATAGCTAAGGAAAGCTCCAGATGCAGACATCGGACCATCTTTATTTGAAAGATACCCAACAATGTCTCTCTGAATAGTTTCGCAGTCACGAGGTACTGTCGACGTGGTGGTCAACTTCACTACTGGCGATTTATTGTATGTTATGTGGTTCATGAAGTTATATCCCGCTTTAAGATCCTTGATTACTGGAATGTTTAGAGGTTGCAGAACTTCTGTAGGACCAATTCCCGAGAGCTGCAGCAGCTTGGGAGAGCCAATGACGCCAGCGGAAACGATTACCTCCCTTCTGGCTTTAACTGCCGCTCTTTCTTTCTCTACTTCTTTATTCATATAAACTTCTACTCCAGTTGCAGTTTTAGTTTCTCGATCTATTATCACTTTTGTAACAAACGCACCTGTAAAGACATTTAAATTTGGCCTTTTGGAACGAGTTTGCTCTACAAGCAATCTATTGCTGCTTATACGCTCCCCATTTTTGGAAGTAGTAAGGTAGTTTTCATATACTTCGCCATTTTTATCCGGTTCGCCGTATCCGCACTCTCTGTAAGCCTTCATTATAATGCCCACATTTTGATCGACATACCGAAATCTTTCTACAGAGAAATCTCTCTTCATTTCACCTTCCTCGCGTGCAAAGTCGCGCTTGTAATATGGAAGCACTTCCTCGTATGACCAGCCCTCAAGACCTAAATCGTGGAGTTGGTCGAAAGCCCTTCTGTGACACTTAAGATACCACATACCGTTGTGCCCGTCAGAGCCTCCTAACATCTTTCCTCGTCCGTAAGTGCAAGGTTTCCCGTAGCAGTACTCCGGGTGAGGTTCGGTTTCGAAGTTCCAATCCACAGACGTGTTGAGGTAGCCATCCGTCTTGACAAGACCAGGTATTCGACTGACTCTAGGCTCCTCTCCTCCAGCCTCCAGAAGAAGCACGGACCAGTTAGGGTTTTCAGAAAGACGATCAGCAAGAACACAACCTGCGGATCCGGCCCCGACTATGATGAAGTCATACTCGCGACGAAGGGGCTTTTTGAGCACGTTAGGGTAGGGTTTCGTGAGAAGAGAATGCACTACCGTGTAGAGAGCGGTCAATGCAAATGGCACTGTGCACGTCGCGCCATCGCTTTCGAAGTTCACAAACAAATCAAGCATTGTAGCGCTGCAACTGGAAGCGACGGCTCAGAGAAAAAAACTTACACCACACAGTCTGCACCTGGAACAAAATGGAAGTCAGTGAAACTGAAGAAATAACTGCTAAGATTCTTCGGGCGCCGTGTCTGCACTACTTATGTGTGTCTCACAGGAACGGATTATACGTATACGAAACAATGGCCAGAATGATATTGTTCATAACAATTGAAAATATATTAACAGGAATCTACTTCATACTAATCGAGATAAATATTAGGAGAAATAGTCTTATTACTTGTTTCGTTGTAAGTAGAAGGAAAATAAGGGAGTATCATAGGTTAAAGTGATAGTCAAAAGCTGGTTGCTATGTGACTGGAGTTCTTTTGTTTGTATGGACAGGAGATGATAAATTCCCGGAAGAGAAAAGTACACTGAGGTAAAGTGACAGTCAAATCTTTTAAAACTATCGCTATGTGATGCAACGAAAGTTGCCTTCTCATAGCAAGAACGAAAAAAAAAAAAAAATTAAAACCAATGACAAAGCATATGTCAGAAATTAACCACTAAAAAAAGAAAGAAAATAAAGGGGCAAAGGTATATTATATAAGTTGTGTATTTTAACGAGATTTAAATCTCTTGTGTTTTAAATTTTTCTCTATTTCTTACGTTTAACAGTTATGCAAAACACATTCGGAAAGAAGAGTTCAGAGGCTATTCCCAACAAATTCAATATATACATTTTATTTGTTTGTCATGAAGGTATGTTTAATATGCGGTATATAATAAAAAATCATTAGAGTAATCTCTTAGAAAATAAATACTTTCGAAAACATTTCCATGTAAAGAATAATTTAGGATGGTAGATTTCCTTGAAAACCTTCGTGTCCATCCTTGGAAACTGCTGAACTTAAAAATCGAGTTTGGTATTTAACGGACTTTGCGTTTTTGAGTTATTTGTTGACACATACACATACGCGCGCTCGCGGACCTTCTCTGCAAATTTCTTACTAACGATTACTCTTCTTTCTACTCCATGCTGTTTGAAATAAGTACTAACAAAATGATCTTATTACTCAATTGCTTATAAGCAGAAAGGAGTTAGGGATGTTAAAGCGATAGTCAAATGTTTAAAAGGTTTCGCTATGCGACTGTAATTGAAATTCGCTTCTTTGCATGGCGAGGAGTAAAACAAAAGAAACGCGGCGATTTTCTGTCAGAGAAAAGTATTAATATTTTAAAATAGAAGCCAATAACAAGGAATATCTCGGAAATAGTTAACTCCACAAAAAATTTAAAGGACATAAATTGTGTACTTTGACGAGATCTACACTTTTGTGTTTTAAGTTTATGTTTATCTTTAACAGTTTATCAATAATGCAAACATCATTTAGAATAAAAAGAGTTTCAGAGACAATTCCTAGGATAGTCAAGATATATATTTTATTTATTATGAACATATTTTTAATATACAGTATTCTAATCAAAATTATGAAACCCAATTTTATTAGAATACAATTTTTCTAAAATGTTTATGTAAAGGGTAGCTTGGGATGGGGAAATTTTCTTGAAAGGTGTTATGTCGTATTTTGGAAAGATAACAAACAGAAATGCCGAGTTGGTATTTGACGGACTTTTCGTTATTGAGTTATGCTGGCCCCCCCCCCCACACACAAACACACACCTTTTCTAAAAATGCTTTCATTTTGGATTTAGGGGGTCTCAAAACATTTACTTCCGGTCATATCAGGGATTCGATTTCTTTAGTTGGAATACAAAACCTTTTCTGCGTACTATGTATGCAAATAGCCTTGGTAGAGTGGCATGCTAACTTCATATATGTAAGGTCGCGGGTTCAAACCCGGTGGAGGAAGATTCGGACGTAAAAATCCTTAGCATGGCTTCCTTTGGAAGGGAAATAAAGCCGTTGGTCCCGTGTCGTAGATTTACGGCACGTAAAAGAACCTCCTGCGTAATAAAGAGGCCTCTGAGCAAAATTAAGCTATCTTTCACGCCCAGTATAGAATGGGAATCATAGCAGTTAAAAAGTGTCCATAAATAAAACGCAATTTTTTTCAGCACTTGAAAGAGAAAGTAAACATGAGCTTTAAAGAGGGCGAACGTATTTCTTAGGAATCTAAACAGTTACAATTTGGTTTTGGATATATGGCAGTTTGTTAGCCATACAATACAATATATATATAGACTGCCTCCGAATGGTCAGCGAACTAACTTCTCACCCGGAAATCCCGGGTTCGATTACCGGTCGGGGCAATGAATTTTTCTTTAATCAGAGTTATTCCCCATCACCTACAGGTTCTAGAAGTATGTTTCTGACAGTGAAGGTGTGTGTGTGCGTGTGCGTGTGTGTGTGTGTGTGTGTGTTTGAGGAAAATAAAACGATTTATACTCAACGTCTTAAAGAACCTACAGACAACGAATTGTTTCTAATAAAAGCCCCCGATATGATCCAAGATGTTAAAGCGGGATAAATAAATGAAAAAAAATCTCAAGTGTTTCATTCACATGACTTTCTCTGCATTTCTGCAACAAATTATTATTAAAAAGCTTATGCCACTTTTTACTTCATGATAACCGTGAAACCATTAGCAGAAATAGTCTTATTATTTGCTTCGTTGTAAGTAGATGGAAAATAAGGAGGTTGCATAGGTTAAAGTGATAGTCAAAAGCTGGTTTCTATGTGACTGAAGTTCCTTTGTTTGTATGGACAGGAGTTGACAAATTCTCGTAAGAGAAAAGTATATGCTTTTTAAAGTTGAAACCAATAACAAGGAATATCTGAAAAACGACCAAATCCACGAAAATACTGTATATGACATAAATTGTGTGTTTTAATGAGCTCTACATTTTCTGTCACGTAAGATTTTGTCTATCTCATACGGTTTGCCAGTTATGCCAAATTCGGTAAACTTCATCCAGAATAAAGTAGTCTTCAGGGGCTATTCCCAGAAAATTCAAGGTACACATTTTATTTGTCAGGTATATATTTTTAACATACGATATTTTAATCAAAATCGTGAGAGCCATTTTTGAGAAAATCAAATTATCGAAATGTTTTCATGTAAAGGGTAGTTTGGGGTGGGGGGATTTTTCTCGTAATCTTCCTGTCGCATCACTGGAAGATAGTAAACTTAAATACCAAGTTTGGTATTTTACCGACTTCTCGTTTTTGAGTTATCGTGTTCACAGACACACGCACGCACACATACACGCACAGAAGGACCTTTTTCTGAAAATACTTTTTAATGGATACAGGGGACCCTAAAACGTACATTTCCGGTGGAATCTCGGTATAGAATTTTTGGTTGGAGTGCAATGCCCCCTCTGTACCTACACTATATACATAGTACGTGTAGAGAAAGTAAAAACCGGGCTCCGGATTTTGCGCCACAATAATTAGCGGAAAATCAAATACCTCCCTAAATATCTCGTGATGTTATTTTATTTTCCTATTCCGTCCAACTTCAACAACTCTTCAGACTGACAAGTATGCACATGCTATGTCTTCCATTCACATGACTTTCTCTATATCTTTGTAACAAATTATTGTTAATAAGCTTATTCTTCTATCTCTTCATGCTAATCAAGTTAAACAATAGCAGAAACGGTCCTATTATTTAGCTCCTTGTAAGTAGAAGGGAAATAAATGAATACTCTAGGCTAGTCCGATAGTCAAATGTTTTAAAATGTGGTTGCTATGGTATTGAAATCCGTTTCTGTGCGTGGCCAGAAGATTGCAAGTTCCCGTATGAGAAATTTTACAACTGAAACTAATAACAAGGAATATCTCGAAAACTGTCAACCCCACGAAAGAAATGTATATGACATAAATTGTGGGTTTTACCGAGCTCTGTATTATTTGTTGTGTAAGTTTTTGTCTATATCTTACGGTTTACTAGTTATGAAAAAATCAGCAAAATTCATCCAGAATAAATAGGTCTTCAGAATCTATTCCCAGAAAATTAAGTATATGCATTTTATTTGTGACGGAAGTGGATTTAAAATGTGGTATTTTAATGGAAATTATTAGAGCTATTTTTGAAAAACAAAAAACAAAACAAAAAAAAAACAACAAAAAATCAAAAATTTTTCCTGTAAAGGGCAATTTGGGTAGGTGGGATTTTCTTGAAAATCTTCATGTCGCATCACTGTAAAATACCAAACTTAAATACCAAGTTGGTATTTAACGGGCTTTTCGGTTTTGAGCTATGCTGTCCCCTTAAGTACCAATTTAAGTTTAGTATCTTCCAGGGATACCCCACGAAGATTTTGAGGAATATCCCCTACCCCAAACTACCCTTTACATGGAAAACATTTCGAAAATTTTGATTTTCTCAAAAATGGCTTTAACGATTTTGATTAAAATACCGTATATTAAAAATATTTATATGGCAAATAAAATGTATATCTTGAATTTTCTGGGAAAGGCCACTAAATCTGAAAGAATTTTGCTTACTTTTGCACGACAACTGAGATAGGCAGAAACTTACTACACAAATACTGTAGACCACGTTAAAACACACATTTTGTGTCATATACCTACGGTTTTTTCGTAGAAGTGATCATTTCTGAGATATTCTTTATTATTTGTCACAGATTCAAAACACTTAAAACTTTTCTCACACGGAAAGCTGTAACCTCCTGACCCTGCAAAGGCACGAATTTCAACCACATAGCCACCAGCTTTTAAAAAATTTGACATTCGTTTTAGCCTAGCGTATTCCTTTATTTTACTTCTACTTACAAGGAAGCAAGTAATAAGACAATCTCTGCTAATCTTTATCTCGATTATCATAAAGTAGATAGAAGAATATGCCTTTTAACAATAATTTATTACAGCGATGCAGAAAAACTCATGTGAATGGAACACATCAGATTTTTTACAGTTGCGCTGGAAATGGAAATGGAGTTTTATTTATGGTTGCTTTTTAACTACTGTGGTTCTGAGCGTCCGATTCTATTGAGCGTGAAAGGCCGATAAATGTTGCTAACAGGCCTCTTCACCAGGCTTGAGGTTCTTGTACGTGCAATAAGTCTACGACACGGACCAACGGCTTTACTTCCCTTCCGAAGGAAGCCATGCTAAGGACTTTTACGCCCGAAAAAAATCCATCGTCCTCCCCCGTGAATGAACTCGCGAATGAAGCTAGCATGTTAGCCATTACACTACGGTAACACGCGACAGGTCTTAGTTTCCGAGGCCGTTTGTCGCTTACAGTTCGTATATCGCCTGCTTTCAGTGAAGACACGAGGAACCAGGCCGTCTGAACCGTTAAGTAATTTAGGCGTTGGCTTTCTGATCCTTAGGTCGCGGGTTCAAACCCGGCCCAGACCGACGGGTTTTAAATTTGCTTAAAAGCGACAACACATTCGCAATAGATTTACTCGCATGTAAAAGAACTCCTGTTGACGAAATTCCGGTATGCTGATATGATTTGCCAATTAGGTGCATCGTTATCAAACAAATACATATTTTACTTTCTCCAGCACCTATGTACAATGCACATAGTAGATAGTGAAGGTATTGTATTCCACCCAAAATTTCGATGTCGAGATTTCACCGGAAGTACATATTTTAAGGTTCTCTGAATTCAAAAGTAGCATATTTTGAAAAACGTCCCTGTGTGTCTGTGGAACAGCATATTTCAAAAGCGAAAAACCTGTTATATAACAAATTAGTTTGACTTCAGTATCTTCCAAGGATGTAACATAAAGGTTTTCAGGAAAATCCCCTAACTATCTTTTATATGAAATGTTTTTTCGAAACTTTTGATTTTCTCAAAAATGGCGTAACGATTTTGATTAACCTACCATATGTTTAAGTCATGTTTGTGACTAACGAAATAAATATTCTGAATTTTCTAGAAAATAGCCTTTAAAGATCTCTTCATTCTGGAGTGCTTTGGTATAATTTTTGCATTACTGGTAAACCGTAAGAGATAGACAAATACTTATTGTACAAAAAATGCAGGTCTCGTTAAAAAACACATTTTACGCCACATAATTTTTTGTGGAGCTGACCATTTCCAAGATATTCCTTGTTGTTGCTGGTTTCAGTTTTAAAATACTTCAACTTTTCCCCATACGGGAATTTGTCATCTCCTCATCATGCAAAGAAACGAAGTTTCCATTAAATAACTTTATGTGGAATGCATTGTGAAATGCAGACAGTGCGAAAAAAAGTTTTACAAAAATAAACAATGTCAAATACGGTTGTGGTATTAACCATTTCCAATGTATTTGCTCTTATAAAAATCTGATGTGTTCCATTCACATGACTCTCTACATCTGTGCAACAAATTATTATTAAAAAGTTCATTCTCTTATTAACTTCATGCTAATCAAGAAAAAATAGCAGAAATAGTCTTATTACTTGCTTCTTTGTAAGTAGAAGGAAATACACTAGGCCAAATGTTTTAAAATGTGGTTGCTCTGGGATTGAAATTCGTCTCTTTGCGTGTCCAGGAGTTGACAAGTTCTTGTGTGATAAAAATGTTAAGTGTTTTAAAACTGAAATAAATAACAAGAAATGTCTCTAAAACGGCCAACACCACGAAAAAATGTATATAACATGAACTGTGGGTTTTAACGAGCTCTACATTATTTGTTATGTAAGTTTTTGTTTATCTCTTACGGTTTACCAGTTATGCAAAATTCCATTAAATTTATCCAGAATAAAGATGTCTTCAAAGGCTATACCTAGAAAATGCAAAATACCCATTTTATTTGTCATTTGAATATCTTTAATATACCATATTTTAAGGTAAACGCATCTGTGAGATTTGATCAAAAAGTGCAAAAAAATGAAAAAAATGTTTTTTTGCCTGATTAAATAATATATGCTTGTAGTTTAATTTCCTGTTATTTTTATTACCATGCGGCGCGTTAAACCGTATCACGTGACGATTTAAATAGATGACTGTAAGTGTGTGGTGCTTTAACCTTTTCACAATGGTGACAAATTAGTAAAAATCCGAAATTTGGTTTTGGTCAATATCGCCAGTGCTTGTGTAATTAAATAATAAACTTCATATTTCTGTAGAAAAAATAAAAAATTAATAAAATGACCATTTAATAATTTGTTTCTCCTAAACTATAATTGAAGAAAACTGCTGCAGAGGGGAGAAGGAAGAGGAAGGAGGGCCCAACTTATGTGTCTGAAGGGTTGGAAGATATGCAGATTAGAGGGAAAATGTTTTGAACTTTAAAACTTGATTTACTCGTTTACAGTTTGTTCAACATTTTTTGCCATTCTAAATGTTCCACACGATGCGGTTTTTTTTCAAGCTCTCTTAAATTTTTAGGATAGGTTCTTAATAAGCAAAACAGGGTTTCTATCACATTATTTTTAAAATTCCTAATATTGTTGTAAATATTGACTTTTAAAATCAATGGTATTATAAAATTTCTTGAATTTTTGTCTGCTTCTTGCTTTAATATTTTTACCTCTTGAAATTATTGTGATACAATAAATTCACATGATAGTACTTTTTTTTTTTTTTTAATTGCTTCATTTGTACAGCCCCCTTTAACATCAATGGCCATATCGGGGGCTTTCACTTGTGAAACTATAGATTCAGAACATTAGGTTAAACTTTATATTACTAAACACACGCCCATTCACTCTCACATTCATACTTCCAGACTCTATGGGGGATAGGGAATAATTCCGGTTAAAGAAAAATTACCCGCTCCAGCCGGAAAACGAACCCGGGACCTCCGGGTGAGAAGTCAGCTCGCTGAACACTCGACCATGGAGGCAGCCATATGATAGTTCTGTTCCTGATACTTAAATGCATATTTTGAAAAATAACAAAATTAAATTTTTCATCATTTTCATCGCGTGGTGCGATTTGAATTTACCGCCAGATTTTTAATTTAAAAATTAATAACTCAAAAACTACTTATACATAAATCAAACTTTAAATCATGTAACTACTGTAAAACATACATGCATGTTCAAAATTTCAAGCTAATTAGTTAAAAACTGTTGGATTTAGGAATTTCACAAATGCGTTCCCTTAATCAAAATCATTTCAGTTATTTTTGATAAAATCAAAATTTTCGAATTTTTTTCCATGTAAAGGGTAGTTGGGGTGGGATGATTTCCTTGAAAATCTTCGTGTTGTATCCTTGGACGAAATTGAATTAAAATACCAACTCTGGTATTTGAAGGAATGTTTGTTTTTGAGTTATGCTGCCCACAGACACACATGTGGACAACTTTCTAAAAATGTAATTTTTTTAATCAGGAGGTCCCAAACCATGTATTTCCGTGAAATCTCGGTATCAAAATTTTGGGTGCAATACAATGTCTTCTCTATACGTATAGAGATAGTAAACATTTAGTCTCTAATTACTACAATGATATCACACAGCGATGAAACTATTTCAATGCGGAGAGATTTTATGACTCACGGGTTAACCCAAGACAAATAGCCAGAACCACATATTACGTTTATTCTAATGTGTTTATAAGGAAATTTCTTTTGAAATACAGCAACATACATATTTTTGCATACAGAAGAAGCACACATGAGAGGTGGTAATGGCATGCTCGGGTTTCAAATGTACGATCTCCCAGAAGGTTCGTAAGAAGGAAATCGATTGTGCGGCCCGGTGCATCCTGCAGCCAAGATCCCATTACCGGGATGGCTAGCCCTTGTTTTTGGAGAGATCTGGCTTCCGCAAAGGATACTTACTTACCTTATGCCATTTCAAGCTCCCAAATCTGAAGCAGAATTATAAAGTTATATGAAAGTATATTAAATTTGCCGTCCTTTCTATAGTAACTTCAGAGTATACTACATTACCTGTGCAATTATCATGGATTCTCTTGCGTGTTTTAATTTGTCGGACGCGCTTTCTGTGGTTATTCTAGAAAAAAAAAATGAAATGGCGTTTTATTTATAGACGCTCTTTAACTGCTGTGATTCTCAGTGTCCCATTCTATACTGGGCGTGAAAGACCGCTTAATTTTGCTCAGAGGCCTCTCTATCAGGTTTGAGGTTCTTTTGCGTGCCGTAAATCTACGACACGGGACCAGCAGCTTTACTTCCCTTCCAAAGGAAGCCATGCTAAGGATTTTTACGCCTGAAAAAATCCATCGCCCTCTGCCGGATTTCAACCCGCGACCTTGGGTATATGAAGTTAGCATAGTAACCATTACACCACAGAGGCCCTAATAGATGCCGATGGATAGATGGTGGGTCTTCTAGGTCTCATTTCTGTATATACCTCATTGTTTCGAGACAAGATATGGCATTAGGGTCCATCCAGTTTAGCTGCTTTCCTATCTGTGGATAGATGGCAGTGGACAATCATCCTTCTTGGTTTCATCCATACACCACATTGCTTCGAGTCAAGCATTAGGGCACCATCCAGTCTAGATGCTCTCCATTTTTGGATAGATAGCGGTCTTCTAGGCCTCATTTCTGTATACTGTTTTGCGACAAGCAAATGGCATTAGGATGTCATCCAATCTAGATGCTTTCCTATCTGTGGATAGAAGGCGGTGGGCAGCCAGTCTTGTAGATCTCGTCCCTGTAGCACACTTTGATGGAATTAGGGTGCCGTTCATTATAGCTGCTTTGATTATCTGTGTATAGATGGAAGAACATTCGCTATTGTAATCTATTTTCAATTTCCCTTTTAACTTAAGGTGGAACTTTGGATAGTGGTATTAATTATCCAATCCGGTATTTATCTTTGTGTCTGAGGGAAACCACGAAAAACCCGCAGCCAGATTGGTCGGTTTACGAGATATGAACCCAGGCCCTCCCGATCGCGGACCATAGACGTTACCACCTCAGCCATCTTGCTCAGTCCACTGGAAGTTGTAGAGTCTTGTCTCTCTGTTGAAGAAGATGTATTCCTCGGTCACATTTGTTTGTTGGCATTTTGAGTTCTTAATTGTGTAGGAGCTGAAATCCTTCCTATGTTGGTGATGTTTTCCGATAATCGATACCTTTGTTTCTTTCAGCCTGAAATGGGATGTAGTTAAGTTGCTTGATACTTTCACCGACAATTAGCCGCTTGGAGTGGATCCTGGCAGTGCACCCCTCTCCTGGCGGGCGGTTTGGGATGGAATCATCCCACCACCCACTGCCACAACAGATCATTGATCTTCTTCCACCATCACGTATTTACTTCAAGTCATTAATGTCAGTTGTCAATATCTCGCCTTACCTCAGACGTCCCACATCATTAAGTACAAATGTTCCTGGTTATTTACAAAGAGTTTGCAGCTGTCCCGAAGTTCCCTCTTATTCCTCAGGTGATGCTCCAGCGTAATGCAATCTACGAAAATACAGACATCTACGGTTTTCTTATGAAGCTGTAGGCATTTAATTTAAAACAGTTAAATATTTCAATTTATCATCAGTCCGCCTGAGTAGTATGGTGGTAGCGTATCTGCCTCACATGGTCGCGAGTTCGAATCTTGCTTAGGGTGAGTTGCTCGGAAAGTTTTATTATTATTATTATTATTATTATTATTATTATTATTATTATTATTATTATTATTATTATTATTATTATTAAGTTTTCCCTTATCCTGAGAAGACGAATGTCGAGTAAATTTAAGCTACATTGACCCCTATATAATTTGAACATCACTTCCTCAATTTCATTCATCGTCCGATATGACCAACCAGGTTAAAGGACGTTAAGCTACAATATATATAATCAATCGTTCTGTTACTCAGAAAACACTAATAAACGAAAGAGAAAAAATTAGGTTGTTTTTATTGGTTAAGCTCATTTAAGTGCTTATTTATTTATTTATTTATTTATTTATTTACTCCCTTTCAACAGGATATAAATTCGAGTTACAGAAAGCAGTTGCCAACAAAGGAGGCCAAAACTTGATACTCGCTTAAAATCTCCTACGCCATACTTGGGCTCATGATATGCACACACGTTTTCTTGGGCGCTCGGCTCCCTAGTTTTCATTCGGTAGATTTCGCGCAAATTCGAAAGCAGAGCAGAGCAACAAAATTGAGACATGAAGTGCGCAATACATTCCTGACTACTAGTGGCTTCTATACTAAAGTTTCATTCTGTCTGTAGATCACTGAGTTCACGCACATTCACGTGCGTTGGGTTATGTTTAATAATTTAGCTAGTTCGCGGTAAATTATTCAAAATAATGGTTCACGGCCTCCATGCAAGAAACTTTCTTTGGTTGACAGCATAGTGGTAAGACAGACGGGTGAGTGAGCTCTCCTTTCCCCTGGCCGTAGCTGCCCCGTAGAACTAGCGCCCAAGAAAATGTGCGCGCAAACTACCTGTCACGCAAATACATCGAATTTCAGCGTTTTTTTCAGCATCGTTTTGTAGCAATAGTTCGGCCCCATTAACAGTCTTCACACTTAATGTGTTCGGAACATCGTGAACCTCTTCTATACGTGTCGGAAATTTAAGCAGAATTCTGCGCCTAGCATTAAAAGCAGACTTACTGAAACTGACATCTCTAGTGGTTATTTCTTCCGTGTTTTCTCTCTTCAACTGATATTAGTTTTGATGGCCTCTCACATACACTATCTACCAAAAAGTAATTGGGCACCCTTGGTTGTAGTTCATTTAGCATGGCATTTGACTGTTGTGGCCTCTATGTGTTGCAGTAAGCAGTAAGCAAGTGCACCAGTTGAGAACGAGATGGCGCGTGGTGCATTGCTATCAGTCTTTGATTAGGGCATAATTGTGGGATGGCACCTCAGTGAACTGGGCAATAGCCGCTAAGATAAGCAGGCCCAAATCAACAGTAGCAGTTGTTCTATGTAAGTGGAAGGTCGATGGACGTTTAGACAATGGTGAACGATCAGGGCGACCGAAAGTTCTGACCAACAGAGATCGCAGAACCCTAAAACGTGACATTGTAAAGAACAGGGCCAACCGATAGCTACCATCAAACAGGAGTTTCAAGCAGCTCCAAACGTGTCTGTTTCCATTGAAACATTGTGAACTGAGGCCCACCAATTCGGATATTCCGAAGAGCAGCAGCACATTATCCGCATATCACGAAGACGAATAAAGCTCAGAGACTCCATTGTGTTTGGACCATCGCAACTGGACACCAGAGCAGTGAAAATCGGCTCTATGGAGTGAAGAGCCTATATTCACATTATTTCGGTCTGATAGACGTGTATGGGTGTGGCGCCTACCCGGGGAATGGCTTTTGCCAGAGTGTATAGTGCATACCAGGAAATTTTGTAGTGGTGGAGTGATGGTATGGGGGTGTTTCTGGATAACGAAATGTTCCCTACACTGTGGCATTTTTATGGAATGGACCCTTGTTACTTCTAGAGTGACAATACTAGGTGCCATGTTTCGGCGGCTACTGTACAATAGTATACAGACAGTAATGTTCAACGGTTGGACTGGCCTGTACAGAGTCCTGACCTCAATCCCATAGAGCACCTTGGAAACGATTAGACCTGCAAGTGCGGTCTCGGGAGATGCGGCCAACTAACTGACATGTTGCACGAGGAATGGCGACGCATTCCAGTGAAGGTCTTACACAAACTAGTGGAGAGCATGCCTGATAGGTTGGCTGCTGTTCCACGAGATTCTAAAGGGGCCCAATTTTGGTAGATAATGTATATCTTCAGTAGGTTTCCTCTTCTGATAGCAAAGTATTTTCTATCTCTGAATTTTGTTGTTAGGTACTGCAGCGTGACTATAGTCCTTTTGGCCCTTCAATACATCTGCATCTTCAATGGAAGCGGTGTTAATACAATTTTTTCAACCTTTAATGTTGCACGTCCATCGATGTAAAGATTATTAGATTTTGAGTTATAAAATGAATTGCAATTCATTTTGGGAAAAAACCTACACCACTTCTTAAGCATTTTTGGAACCCGAAAGGTAACCTTTCCGAAGTAGCATTTTTCCTACAATTCTACTCACTGTTATTCAATCTCATTGGAGGACTTGTTTGCTCTAAAATGATCTGCAGTGAACTGAAATAAAGAAAAACAATTACGGATATTCACATCGGTATATTACGTGCTGACTAATAGACCGAGACCGGTTCGAGAGGAATGCAGGTTGTTAATCGACTCAAGGATTCTTAGAATACCAGAACAGCTACCTGTTTGACTGAGAGAAATGAACACCATGTAATTACCCGACCCTTAAGGGTACGGGAGAAATGAGTCCTATTTTTATGACCGCGGGAGAAATGGATCCTGCAGCCCCGTAATGACGTCTTCTCGAATGCAGGAAGGTCAAGAACCACTTCTGGTTCCTGAACCAGTAAATGCCCTTGCCTATTCTATTGTATCATCTTTAAAACATTCATTTATAGTCTCCTTGCATTTAGCTGTGAGTCCATAGACTTGGCATCACTGTTGACATTGTCATGGACGATTTGGACACTGCGTTGTTCACACGTCCCACATTATGTTACTAGTGGCGAACGCTCGCACTATTATGCCATTCACTGGACAGGCGCAGTGAAAAATCAGTGTGCATTAAACGAATGTTCGAGTACAGTGGTATGTTAAACGAACGTGTTCGTGTCGATGTTCCATTACAGCATTGGTGACATTACAGTAGGTGAGCTATAATAAATCCGACAACTATTGCCTATAGTCTAAAGTCTATTCAGCCTTAAGTTGATCCTTGCCAAAACAAAACCCAGACGCTCAGTACACCGTTATAATGCAGCCTTCAATCATTCGCGCCAGAAATACTGCAATATTTTCACGAACACGTGCCATGTATACTGGCATATTTTAATCCAAAACGAACAGAGACCTTATTCCGACAACTTAAACGGTACCTAACTAAAATATTTTGTTAAGTATAGCAGTGTTAAGATTGATAGTCGTAACAAAATCAATGGATACACATGTAATGATTAACTTAAAAAACACGAGCGAAATCGTCACATTCTTGCATCACACATTTCACATGCTTTCTTTTTTTTTTCCCCGGGTATAACCACTTTTTCCATTTTTTTTTTGTGAGCAAGTTTATATTTATAGCTGAAACACTGGTGAAGTGAGATATTAATTTCACCACTTCTTTCACGGGAAGTGTTGGATATTTCTCACAAAACTTACAATAAACATTCAACACTGGTCAACGGTTTACCAGCCTTACACTTTATGCAACTCGACGAAGATGCAAGAGGAACCTCACGGTGACCGTCCTCCATTATTCTAAGCAGCAGCTGTTACTGTGTAAACAAAATTGCGGAAATTAGGTGACTCATACAAATAGCATGTTGGGACTTGTAGCTCTGTTTAACTGTACAACTTGGTGTCAATTTAACTCTTAGGTATTTATATAGAATGCTATACAATGTAAGAATAAATTCATTCTATAACTTAGACTGTTAGCATGGGATTAGATTCTTGCGCGTACTGTTACTGTGTTGTAAGCGGTGCACTGGCCACGTGGATCCGTTTTCACCTAAGAGTGAATAGAAAATAGTGTTAATGAGATAAATGTAAAGTCAACATAAATGCCCACTGTTTATAGCATTACGTGACGGACTGTGTCATGCGCTCAATTCGCACAACTCCTCGCGGCTGCTCAATAGTCGACATTCAACACCACCGTCAGCGGTAGCCTGAACTGGAACGGGCTATATAACCTCTGTGCAGCAAGGTCAATGTTAGGTCATCCAAACTCCGTTACCTGCAATTTCGCTCTTTCCCTTTTTATGGTGCTAAAATTAATGCTTTAATTATCACTGGGTCGCTGTAAGAACCGACGACTTCCAATACACGAAGTTGGAGGTAGAAAGGACGATAATGACACTGAATGTCAAAAGCGACATGACTGTAATAAAGTAACTGACAAGGGTTTGAAGTTGGGGTGAAAAATATATGAACTTAAAGCTCTTTTTCAATGCTTAATACTGTGAACAGTAAAGAAAGGATTCTGTAGCCCGTCAGAAAGTGTGAAGCAACGTGACAATTTGCTGCGAGATGGCAGTGCGTTAAGTACTCTCTCAGACACTAAACGTTTGAGACGGGTCGGGGGCGGGAGGTGTCAGGACATAAAATATGCGACAGCCGCCCGTCACCAGAAAGAGGGTAAAATCCCAGCTTGCCTTCCAAACATTTCTGCTTCCCAAACAAGGAATCGATACAACCGAGGTTTCAGCGCCCTACGAAAATTCAATCTAATTTCTATTGGAAAACCAAATTATAGCGCTGAAAAGTTTGGATGGAAGAGATCCAGTTTCAGTATACAGCCATAAAATCCAATATTCCCTTCAATTCTGCACGTCTGTTGATCATTACTCCTCGTTCTACTATGGTACAGCGCCATCTGCAAAGAGAAATAGCTCCATGGCGCAGTAGGGACAGCTGAGTGTTGACTGATGAAGTCACCGCACATTTAGACACCATATACATTGTTGTGTCCCTATTTTATTACCTTTTGTAGTATGTATGTACAATGTGCATAGTAGGTAGAGAAGGTATTATATGCCACCCAGAAATTCATACAAGATTTCACCGGAGATACACGTTTTGAGACCCTCGAATTAAAATATGATGTGCTCCATTCATTTGACTTTCTCTACATCTCTGTAACAAATTATTGTTAAAAAGTTTATGCTTCTATTTACTTCAGTCTAATCGAGAAAAAATTACCAGTAATAGTCTTATTCCTTGTTTCCTTGTAAGTAGACGCAATATAACAGAGTACCATAGGTTAAAGCGATAGTTAAAAGCTGGTTGATATGTAACTAAAGTTCCTTTGTGTGGACAGAAATTGACAAATTCCCGTATGAGAAAAGTAAGTGGCGTAAAGCTGAAACCAAAAACACGGAATATCTAAAAACGATCAACTACACGAAAAAATGTATATAACATAAATTGTGTGTTTTTAACGTGCTGTACATTTTGTGTGTGGTAAGTTTTGTCCATCTCTTACGGTTTAGCAGTTATGAAAAATTACGTAAAATTCACCCAGAATAAAGTAGTCTTCGAGGCTATTCCCAGAAAATTCAACATATACATTTCATTTTTCAGGTAAATATCTTTAGTGTACATATTTTAATCAAAATCGTTAAAGCCATTTTAGAGAAAATAAAAATTTTCGAAAAAAGTTCCATGTAAAATGTAGTTGGGGTGGGGGATTTTTTTTTAATATCTTCGCGTCGCATCCTTGGAAGATAACAAACTTAAATACCAAAAATTTGGTATTTAACGGTCTTTTCGTTTTTGAGCTATGCTGTCCACAGACACAGATACACACACACACACACACATACACACACATAAGAACCTTTTTTCCAAATTCCTTTTATTGGATGTATTTTCTGTGAAATCTCCGTGTCGAATTTTTGGATGCATTACAATACCTTCTCTATACACGGTGTATGCACGTAGTACGTGTCGAGAAAGTACAAAATAAGAAAAAGGACAGTGCGTCTGTGTGTATGCATGTGTCTGTGGACAGCCCAACTCAAAACCATAAATCCGTTACACACCAAACTTTATATTTAAGCTTAGTATCCTCCAAGGGTGTGATAGGAACATTTTTATGAAAATTCTCCATCCTAAACTAGCTTTTGCATGGTAAACAGTTTGATTTTCTCAAAACTAACTCTGACGATTTTGATTAAAATAGGTACCGTATATTATAGATATTTACGTGATAAATAAAATGCGCATCTTGAATTTCCTGGTAATAGCCACTGAAGTCTTCATTCTGAATTACTTTTGCATAGCTCGTAAACCGTAATAGACAAATTACTACACAAAGATCTTATCAAAACACAATTTATGTCCTTCACAGTTTTGTTGTGGAGCTAACCGATTTCGAGATATTCCTTGATATTGGTTTCAATTTTAAGGTACTTATGCTTTTCTCCGTTCTTTTCTTCTACTCTGGTCATGCAAAGAAGCGAATTTCAATGACAATCGCATAACGATAGCTTTTAAAACATTTTATTATCGCTTTAGGATAGCGCATTCCTTTAGTTCCCTTCTACTTACAAGGACCTAAGTAATAAGTACATGCTGCTGATGCTAATCTTGAATAGGATTGTGTAGAAAGAATAATAATCGTTTGCGAGAAGTTTATTTGTAGAACAGTTACAGAAAGTCATGTGAACGTAACAATCTGATTTTTATTTTTAATTTTTACTACTTGTGTAAAGGCCATACGATAAAATTGTATCTAAAATGTTTTCCATACTTTTTGAAAAGACAACAACCTACAAATGTGCGAAGTGGGATTTTGTAGATTTCTTTAGCATTTCTGGGATTTGAGATCCTGCTGTTTCCACACATACCTTCCTAAATTGTATACACTTCAGAAAATGCACTTTATTTGTATAGCCTATGGGGAAGCTTTCTCTTCCATCACTATTCGAGTTCCTTGTGTACCACGTTATATCTGTATTAATACATAATGCCATTACTAATTGACGTACAAAATGTACGGTCGCATTTCAGAGGAAACACAAATGGAATTTTACCGCCTTTCCTAATTTTAGATTTAAACATTAATTTACATGTTTTTTAGCTCCATGTTACACATGTTTAATATGGTAAATATCCGGCAAGCACACCTGGGTTTGATACATTTCTTTGTATAAGAACCAATGAAAATAATTAAAATATAAGTTATTGGAATCCAAAAAGTTATGCCTTCTGACTTAACAGCTTTGGGAATGCTAGTCCTCAATTATTCTATTCTATGCCACTATGCAACTATCATCCAGTTGCTACATAACTGTTTATTTCAGTCTAATCACGAATAAGTTAAGATGGCACATATGCTGTTATGGTTTCTAACTGTGCTCGGCTTGAACTAGGATGGAAGTGTGGGAATTATCCACAATGGTGCAGAGATGGTGGTAACGGCAGAAGGGGAAATACGCGACTCTGGAGGAAAACAATAAAGACTTCATGAGAATTAATTGCATATGGGTTCGGTTGCTACCAGAAGGATGCTGAGCCCTCAACTTATCACTGAAGAGGCTAAATCTAAAACTGATGCGACATTCGCGGAAAGCCCTAAGAAGTCCGTTAGACAATATCACAGGGAAATCCGGTTTATCACATAGTTCGATCCAATCATGACAAATAATAGTGGCGTACCATGGATGAGTGGTTAGACCACTCGCCTCTCACAAAGGCAGCCGCGATTCGATCCCAGGCGACCGCATATAGGATTTGTGGTGGACAAAGCGGCCCAGGGGCGGGTTTTCTCCACCCGCGTTCCACCGGTGCACCATCTCAATTCCAGGTATCGTCGGTGTCATCGCCTGCTGTACCATAAGCAGTAAAAGCGGGCGTTAAAACTACGGATAATGAAGGAGATCGACTGGAGGCCATGGAAACCACACTTTGTACAACCATTGTCCCCGGAGGACTGTGATATTAGGATGGAATATGCTGAATCCTCATTATAATGGATGGAAGAGGTATTAGATATCCTGGATAACATTCTTTGATCAGATGAAGCCGTGTTCCATTTAGGTGGGTTCATGATTCGCCCTAAATGTCATTATTGAGGCCCTAGCAAAAACAATCCTGAAGCTACAACCGAAACGATACAGTCACGTCCATTGTTGACAGTGTGGTGTGGTATTCGTGATGATATTCTTATTGGTCCGTACATTCTTCATGAAATAATAAATGCGATTAGGTATGTGCAAATGCTAAAAATTTGCGTTAATGTCACTGTTGCAAACGGGACGGTGTGGTCCTGTGCACTTCATATGGGATGGCACACCTCCCCAGTGCAGCGATTACACGAGAATGGCTTAACAATGCTATTCGAAGCCGTGTTGTTATCGGACGTTGCGGAGCTGTAGAATGGTCACCGAGGACTCCAGACTTGAATCCTTTAGAGTTCTTTCCCTGGGAGTATTTGAAAGAGGAAATGTACTCCAGAAATCCCTTTAATTTGGACACTTTGGAAGTATTGATGAAAATTTACGACAAATATATAATGAAAAACTTAGATATGGATTATCCTATAGATAGGCACCTTAAAGAAGGAACCACTTAACATGCCATTAACAAACGCTATTTATATTTTCTCCACTATGTACTTACAGTAAGCAAAGGAAGAATGGGCCCTGAAACCATTTTTAGAAAAAGTCCACGTGAATATGTGTGTGTGTGTGTGCGTGCGTAATTGTATGTAAGCTTACTCAAAAAATGCAATCAATACCAAACTTGTTATTTAAGTTCGGTATCTTTCAAGGGTGCTACGTGAAGATTTTCAAGAAAACTCTCCCAAAATTAAGTACGGTTTACATGGAAAAGTTTTCGACAAAAATGGTTTAGCCGTTTTCATTAAAATACCATATATTTAAAATATTTTCATGATAATAAAATTTATAATTTGAATTTTTTGGAAATAGCTATGCATTCTTTTCATGAGTTTTGCGGACTTGGCAAGCTATAAGAGATAGAAAAAATCTCACTGAGGAAACAATTGATATTGTGGACATATTTTCATACTGATTTGAATTTTCAAATACTTACATTTTGCTCAAGTGGAAAATCGCAATTCGTTTTCCCTCGTGATCAAGAAGAACAGAACGAAATTTCATATCACATGGTAAGCCCATTTTAAAAGATTTGATTATTGCTTAAGAGTCTGTGTTCTCAAAATCTCCTTGTATCTAAAGAGACATGCAGTATAACCATTTCTGCTAATGTTAATAAGGACAATTTGTAGAAGTTGTATGACAGCATGATGTGCTGTATTGTGGTACTCTCTACCCACAGGTACGAGGGCGGATCCATGTTAGGAATGAAGACGCCATTTATTTCGACTCTAATTGTTTATTTCTCAACAAAGTACCCTTTCAGCATTGTACACTGCTATTTTTTAGTTATTTCGTACTATTTTTAGCCCCTTCAAAAATTGGGATTATCAAGCTCTACAAAATACGCCGTCATCAGGACGATGATCTCCTCATTTGATCCAAATTTTGCTCCCACGAGCCTTTTCTTCATGTTCGGGAACAAGAAGAGATCACAGGGAGCCAGATCGGCCGAATACGGGATGCGCGGCAGCAATTTTATTCATGACGCAACTCTTGCGCTTTAAAGGCGTCAACCCCGGATAAAAGTGCAGGTGCGTTGTAGTAAAGCCGCGTTTTCTTCTTCGACAAATGGGGCTGTGTCTCACTTCTTGTTGAATCGGACCAACAGCTCACTTTAGTATTGCTTTATGTAATTGCTTTTCCATTTTCTAATAAGCCAGTGAGTATTACACCCTTCGCATTACAAAAAAAAAAAAAAAAAAAAATAATAAATAAATAAATAAATAAAAAAAAAATCAAAAAAAAATCGCCCCTTTCATTTTTCTAACCGATGGGACTGTCTTTACCTTTTTGGAGCAGATAAATCAGAAGCAGCCCATCGTTTTTAGTTTCGAAGTTGAAAACCGCACACGCTTGTTGTCCAATTTCAGCAATGGCAACATCCACCGAGCCGACAATTTTTTCATCTCAAATTTAACACCTAACACTTGAATGTTCGTTCCCTCGACACACTTATAGCCCCTGCCACTTAGCGAATTTTTGTTCGATCAGCTTAGAGCACATCGTAGACTTTCGCAATGATGTTCGACCACATTTAAGGTCGATGAACCAATATCTAACTGTTTTTGATAAATGGTGAAGGGTCCCCATAAACAGCATCCAATTTCACTTTTATCTCCTCGCAATATTTTTTTTCTATTTTAAGAAAAAGCGTTGAACAATTAATTGAAATTCCAACCAAATCCCAGCTAACCACTGAATTTTGGTGACGTGTAACAAGTGACAGTACACGATGGTAGCCCAACTAGTCTGAGCAACACCATCTATTTTGGAAGACGGGTACTTACTGACGCGCCTGTTTCCATAGCGACTGTACTTGGCGACACAAACTGTACCGTTTTGATGCAATTACAATTAAGGACGTTCTCTGCTCATTAAGCTTCATATTCCCGGCTACTTCAGTAATAACATTAACCCTCCAAGTTGGTGACCTCAATATCACACACTTCACCTGGTAATCAAGTAGTGCAAAGCTTGTTATCAAACTTGTTGATACACGTCACACGCACTGTAGTTTACAACAAAAGTTGTAAAGTGTTATGTCTGCTCACGTGCGTACACTACATTGTGAGCTCGAAGATATAAAATCCACAGACTAGCAAAAATCAGAACATCATATTTAATTCCTTAGATGAACTGTACAGAAAACAGTAGGCCAAATATTAACATACGAAGAGCAATAACTACCCGTGTTTTAACATAGATGGTGCTGCTTAGGCAAGTTGGTGTTACCATCATGCACTGTCATTTGTTACACGTCCCCAAAACAAATTTGGTACTGATTTGGCAGACGTTTAAGCTAGTCGTTCAACCTGTTTTCGATAAAATGGAAAACGTAGCAGTTTCGTTCAGCGATTCGCTTTTTATTTTCGGATGGGAAAACTTGTGTGAAGACCACCTTTCACCATCTATGACAACACTTAGACATTAATTCAACAATTTTAACGTGCTCGAACATTCGTTTTTAATGAACATAAAAATGTAAATAGCGTGTTATTGATGGACGCTCTTTAACTGCTGTAGTTCTCAGCGTCCCATTCTATACTGGGCGTGAAAGACCGCTTAATTTTGCTCAGAGGCCTCTCTATCAGGCTTGAGGTTCTTTTACGTGCCGTAAACCTAGGACACGGGACCATCGGCTTTACTTCCCTTCCGAAGGAAGCCATGCTAAGGATTTTTACACCCGAAAAATTCCATCGTCCTCCGCCGGGTTTGAACCCGCGACCTTGGGTATATGAAGTCAGCATGTTAACCATTACACCACGGAGGGCGATTTGATGAATATCGACCAGGAGGCCCGGCAGATGTAGTCACCGAGGAAATCATTGAACAGTATAGAAGTCCCCGAAGGCTAAGAACAGCCGAAAAGCGCTGATGAAAGCGAGGTACCTCATCGATTTTCGGGGGAACTCTACTAACCTAGTAAACACATTCGCACCTCGATTTTGCAACGTGAGCAAGCAGGCATAAAAACGGACGCAAGTTCAGGATATCATTCTCGGTAATTGTCGAATGAAAGTTCGCGAAGTCTTAGAAGCCATAAGTGTGTCGACCGGCATGGCAATTCACATTTTGCATGAAAAGTTGGAAATGAAAAGGTTAACGTCCCGATGTGTACCGCAATTGTTCACATGGGAATAACTAACGGGTGCGCCGGTCAACTTCGCAGCTGCGTTTGCAGCTATTTAAGCGAAATCCGAAGGACCTTTTGCATCTAGTTGTCACCGTCGGTAGTTCGTCATTATATTCTGGGAAAAAAAAACAAAAACAAAAAAAAACGGGTTGCTTCCAGTAAATCTGCGCCAAAGAAGGCAAAGATCTCCTCCCATGAACCGGAAAAATGATGGTGACATGGTTATGGGATACGAAGCGTATCCTAGAGACAGACAAAACCTTATTACACAAAACATGTAGATCTTGTTAAAACACATGAGTTAGTCATGTGCATATATTCGTAGAGCTGACCATTTTTTTAAATACCCCTTGCTATTGGTCTCAGTTTCACAACCCTCAAACTTTTCTCATACGGAAACGGGTTTCAATCACAAGGCAACCAACTTTTAAAAGATTTGACTATCGCTTTAGCCTAGCGCATTCCCTTATTTCCCTCCTACTTACAAGAAAGCAAATAATAAGACCATTTTCGCTAATGTATATCTTGATTAGCATGAAGTAGATAGAAGAATAATCATTTTAATAATAATTTGTCGCAGGGTAGAAAACGTCATGAGAATAGAACAAATCTTTTTTTTTTTTTTATTGTGGCTTTCAGCACACGCAGGAAAGGGGGTTGGCGTACTTCTCCACCACGTCAGACACAGAGGGGTCATATACCTCAACCCGACGTTATTATGAACGTCATCTCGACCCATGGAGTAGACTCACGTGGGATGCAAATCTCTCTGGCGGCCGTCGATGTATACACCCACGCACTGTGACGTCATCCATGACTTTGGCGGTAGCCATAGCAACGGGCAACTCAGTTCCGCGGTTGCATGTATTGTAAATACATATATCTGAATATAGCAACCTAGTTCATGCCAGAGTGTTTCTATGCCTCGTCTTTATTGCTGCCCCAAAGTGGAAACAACATTAAGATGGAGGAGATACATTTTTCAGGCACCCATGAATATACCTTTTCAGTTTCTTCTATTTTCTTCTCCATTCTTCTCTATTTTTACTTTCTCTACACGTACTATGTACATAGTGAATAGAGAAAGTATTGTATTGTGCTAAAAAATTAGATACCAAGCTTTCACCGGAAATATATGTTTTGAGACCCCTGAATAAAAAAAAAATCATTTTTAGAAAAATGTTTATGTGTGTGTCTGTGGGCAGATAACTCAAAAACGAAAAGATCGTTAAATATTAAACTTGGTATTTAAGTTCTGCATCGTCCAAGGATGCGATACGAGGATTATCAATAAAATCCCGCCACCCCCAGCATGTAAAAAATCTCGAGATTTTTGATTTTCTCAAAAATGACTCTAACGATTTTAATTAAAATATCGTATATTAAAGATATTTACCTAACAAATAAAATGTATATCTTGAATTTTCTGGGAATAGCCTCTGAAGACATTTATTCAGAATGAATTTTGCGGAATTTTGCATAATTGGTAAACCGTAAGAGATAGACAAAATACTACACCACAAAAAATGTAGAGCTCTTTAAAATACACAATTTATGCTATATGCATTTTTTTCCTCGAGTACACCGTTTTTAAGATATTCCTTGTTATAGATTTCAGTTTTAAAATACTTATACTTCTCTCATACGGGAAGTTGTCAACACCTGATCACGCATAAAAGCGGATTTCTATACCATAGCAACCACATTTTAAAACATTTGACTGTCGGTTTGGCCTAGCGTATCCCCTTATGTCTCTTCTTATTATAAGGAACTTAGTAATAATGCCGTTTCTGCTAATGTTTATCTCGATTAGCATGAAGTAGATAGAGAAAGTCATGTGAATGGAACACATAAGATTTTTCCATAAATCCCATTTCATCATTGTTGCATAAATTCCTTAGATCCTATAACAGAAATAATCCTGAGAAAGTTAAACTCATTTAAGTAAGGAAACGGAATGTAAAAATATTTAAAGCCTTAAATCTACCTTTCTGTTGTGTAAATGTTATTGTATGTTGTATGAGTTACACATTATTAAGGGATGTAAATATTTTAAATTTTGTATTGTTGAAATCTCAAAATCAAAGATAAAATACAAGAAAAGGGGTGTAAAATCTAAAATTTTAATTCATAAGGGTTATTTTCGTGTACTTTTTGTTACGGAAGACGTAATAATATTAATGTAAGTAATTAAAATAGAATTTAAATATTAGAAATAGCAAAATAGCTACAAATGAAAGAAATCTTATGCGCTCCATTCGCATGACGCTCTCTACATCGCTGTTAAAAAGCCTATTCTTCTATCTACTTTATGATAAACACTAACAGAAATTGTCTTATTATCTGTTTCCTTGTAAGTACAAGGGAAACACGGGAATACACTAGGCTAAAACGACAGTTAGATCTTTTAAAAGCCGGTTGCCATGGGGATTTTTTTGGGGTAGCCCGCTTTAACTACTTATGGCACAGGTGGTGATACTGTTGATACATGAATGATGATGAAGCACCGGTGGAATGCGATGGCGCCGCTTTGTCCACCACAAATCTCACATGCGGTCACTTGGGATCGAACCCCGGCCGTTTAGGTGAGAGGCGAGTGGTCTAATCACTCGGACACGACGTGGCCTACCATGGGGATGAAATCCGTTTCTATGGGGCCAGGAGTTTACAGCTTTCCGTGTGAAAAAAGTCTTTTAAATCTGAAACAAATAACAAGGAATACTGGGTCCAGTGGCGTAGCGGACGGACGTCTCTTCTGCGCTCTGTATACTGTTGTGGTAGCCTTAACCTTGAATGGCTAGCTCTAGTAAAATAACCAACAGTGCAAATATATGTGTGTGTGTGAAACCAAAGTGGTTACTGGTTTAAAATGAGTTGATTGTGAGAATTATTTGCACAACAGATGCGCAAGATTGACCAGTAACATAACATTTCTGGATGACAACATCATTAAGTGTTGTGAAAGTGTTGGAAATAATGACGAAGCATTTTATAATGCTTTAACAGACAGTGATGGCAAAATAGATATTCAAATTCTGAAGTACATTATAAAACAGAAAGACTGTATTATAGAAGAACTACTTAACCAACATATAGACGAAATCGAATAAAAATAGTGCGGCAGAAACACTGTGTTCTGTTAGTAGACCTTCGGAAAACAAAAATCACGCTGCTCATTCTGGTGATAATTCAGCAAATAACCGTGGTGTCCCATTCGACGATAAAGTGAAACAAAGTGCAACAAATAGTGATATTAGTGCTTCTAAAAAGTGCCCAAGTGATTGGGTAGAAGTGGTAAATAAAAAGAAGCGAAATGTAGGAAATAAGCCATCTCATAAAACAGTGTTGTGTGGAACGAGTTTTGGTAACAGTATTCAAGTAGTGCAGAAAACAAAGGCTATGTTCGTAAGTAGATTGGCTCCAGAAGTCACAGTTGATGAAATGCCACAGCATTTAGGTGGTTTTAACTTGAAATCCATAAAAATCACTAAACTAAAGACTAAGTACGCTTCATTTCATATTGAAGTTGATGAAAAACTGTTTGACGAAATGTTTAATTCAAAATATTGGCCAGTAGGTTGCTTTGTCTCTCATTTCTATGGTAAACTAAGACTAGACCAACATTTTGGGTCAAATGAAAAAATACTCCCGAAAGAATGACTAAGCTATGGTGATAGGGACTATAAGTTGGTGTCTAAATCGAATATAAATTTGTTATATTGGAATTCCCAAAGCCTAACAAATAAATTAAATTATATCTCAGTTCTCATAAATGAACTAGATGCACACACATTATGTATTACTGAAAACTGGTTGTGCTATGATGAGCTAATTTTATTGAAAATTCCTGATTTGCAATTGGTCGACTGTTATTGTGGGCCGTCTAGTAAAATGCATGGGGGCTCTGCTATATTTGTAGATGGAATCGCGGCTAGCAAGGAGTTGACCTGAAAAGTATTACCAGACAAAATGTGTTTGAAGCATTCTCATCATACATAAGTAATAGCAATTTAATTTGTATCAATTTCTATAGAACACCAGATAAAACAAATTTTAATGATTTTTTAATATGTCTTAGCGACCTGTTTGTGACTTTGTTTTATAAGTTTAGCATGTCAGTCAACATCATTTTAAGTGGTGATTTTAATGTCGACTTCTGCTCTGATGCTGTTGAAGTACGGGAACTTGTTAATTTATTTAACATTTTTAGATACTTAGATACTTAATTAATACTCCCACACGTCCTGGTATACTTAATAATCTTGGCACATGTATTGATAATGTGATCACCAATATTTATGATGATGATTGTGAAGCATGTGGTTTACCCACAATTTTCTCTGATCATGACGCTATACAGCTTGTTGTAGATGTTGACCGACTTAGTGTGCATGATGACAATAACCACAATAATGTACTTTTAAAACGTGTTATAAATGATCAACGTGGCTGCTATTTTACTCTGTTATTCAGTCAAATGTGTTGGTTTTATTTATATAGCATCGCTGATTTAAATGATAAAGTTAACTACTTTCTTTCGGGTTTTATTGATATAATTGATGTAGCTTTTCCTTTAATTTCTTTTAAAACAAAACATAAAAGAGGACTTAAGCATAAAAGGTGGTATAATGGGGCGCTCCATAAACTTAAAATGGAATGTCTGAAATACTATAATCTTTATGTACACTATGGCATTTCTGAAATTAAGATGAAGTATATTGAAGCTAAGAAACTGTATCAGAAGAGCTTAAAAACGCAAAGATCAATTATTTTTCTAGTTTAATTAAGGATTCTCAAAACAAAACAAAGGCTAGTTGGTCTGTTATTAACAGCATAGTTAACAAAAATTCGAAACTCTCAACTGCAGGGCTAGACCCTGAAGTATGTAATTCTTATTTTATTAACAAAGTAGGAGAACTTGTGAGTAGCATACCTCCTAGTAAACCAAAGTCATTTCTGGAAAATATGTCCAAAGCTGATAACAGCTTCTCCTTTAAACATGTCAGTGCAGACGAAGTATACTCTTCCATACTCAGTTTAAGTAATAGCACTTCTCTTGATATTTATGGTATAAATTCCAAAATCCTAAAATTGGCAGCTATTCATATATTAGAACCCCTTACGCATATTTTTAATTTTTGCATTGATTCTGGTGTGTTTCCCGATGCGTTTAAATATGTAAAAATGATTCCAGTGTTTAAAAAAGGTAATAAAGCAGACTATGGAAATTATAGGCCTATATGTATTATACCAACTATGTCAAAAGTTTTTGAGATTTTAATTAATAAACAAATTTATAAATATTTTGAAGAAAACTCTTTATTAAGTAAGCAACAGTTTGGGTTTCGGACATCCCATAGTACTATAGATGCAATAACCCTGTTCTATAAACGCTGTCTTTCTGGCATTGAGTCTGGTAATGTAGTTTGTAGTAGATTTATCGATTTCACGAAGGCTTTTGATACAGTTTCTCATAAAACGCTTCAACATAAGTTAATATTTTATGGTTTTAATGATATTAGTGTAAACCTTCTAGCTTCTTATCTTAGCAATAGGTACCAAGCAGTGTTTTTAAATTGTAGTAAAGTGTCCTCTTTCAAACTCTTGAAGCATGGTGTACCTCAAGGGTCCATATTGGGACCAGTATTGTTCATAATTTACATTAATGATCTTCCTAATTTTATTCACAGTTGTTACTCAGAGACATATATGTTTGCAGATGACTTGGCTGTTAACATTACTGAGTCAAGAACAGATATATTGATCTCAAAACTTAAAGAGTTAACTAATAGTGTCCAAACTTGGTGTAATGCTAATAATTTGACTTTAAACAGTTCAAAAACAGAGACATTACATTTTAGTTTAAGGAGAATAAATTCAGATGACCATAAAACAGTGACATTTCTAGGTTTGCATATCGACTCAAATTTGTGCTGGCAAACTCATGTTATGTATGTTGTAAAAAAAGTAAGTAAGGGTTTGTTCATGTTACGAATACTTAAGAACAATATTAATCTTTAATTGCGGCCTATTATGGACATATTCATAGTCATCTGAATTATGGACTTTTGCTCTGGGGTAACCACGCTTCAGCATTACGAGTTTTTATTTTACAGAAGAGAGCTTTAAGGTTAATTTATGGAGCTTCACCCAGGACTCATTGTAAACCACTTTTTATTCAATCTGCTATACTTACTTTACCGTCAATGTACGTTCTGGCCTGCCTCTTGTATGTCAAGAAAAACATTAATGATTTTACTACCTGTGACAATATACATAATTACCCAACACGGAAGAACTCAAATATTTATATACCCAAAAGTAAATATAGTGTAAGTGTAAATAGTTTCTGTTATATCTCACTAAAACTTTTTAACTTCTTACCTATTCACATAAGACATCTTTCGTTTCAGGGCTTCAAGAGGAGGCTCAGATCAATATTGACGGTTAATCCTCTGTATACTGTTGACGAGTTTTATAATATAAATATGTCATGATTGAATGTATACTTGATGTATGTAGTTTACTGACGAAGTCATGAATAATTGTATTCAACAGACTAATAAACGATCTATCTATCTATCTATCTCACAACTGGGCAATTCCATGTGAAAAAACGTATGTGACATAAATTGTGTGTTATAACGTGATCTACATTTTTGGGTAGGAAGTTTCTGTCTATCTCTTACGGTTTACTAGTTACGCAAAATTCAGGAAAATTCATTCAGAATAAAGATCTTTAGACGCTATTCCCAGAAAATTGAAGATAATATGCACTTTATTTGTCATATAAACATCTTTAATGCACAGTATTTTAATCAAAATCGTGTAGAGAAAGTAAAAAGGAAGAAAATAAATGTAAGGCGATGTTGACACATTCATTGTTTTGTCATAGTAACGAAAAAAACTGAGAAATGTTGATTTGAGAAGCTTGAAGAGACGCCATAAGAGGCACACTTCATTTGCGAAAAGCTGCGAGCATTGATAAAAGTAAAATTGTGCATTAAATATCACAATTATTATAAATGTATATAAAATATTAAATATGAAAGAAGATTACTTCGTTGGAGAAGCAAATCTCATAAATGTAAAGTAAGTCATCATGTTAAAAATGTGTATTATTTTATTGTGAATAACGATGTTGAAAGTTTGGCAAATGTAATAAAAATTATTACCTTTAACTCACCTTCAACAGTTCTTATTCCAAAAGAACAATTTTCCGGTCTGAACGTCTTGAGACAAGTATCCTGCTAAATAATTTATAAAATAAAATACTTTGTTACGCCGAGACATATTTACCATCAATTCAGACACACACTGAATAACTTATGATTGGAGGGAGACATATTGTTGCCACGAATGGAATGGATTGCCGCCACAGTTTGCTTAACTGTGTAAAATAAAATTTCCTTCAACTAGGTCAAATAAATACACCGCCGCAATCCTTTTGTGAGGTGGTCTGCCTTTTCTCTTTCTTTCTGCTGTGCCTGTTCTATTATTCTCTTAGGTAATCTTTCATCCGATGTTCTTTTAGTATACTCGTACCATGGTAACTACCAAGCCAGATGGCTCAAGCGTTTCTCTGAGACTGGCACTTGGGAGGTCGTAGGTTCGACTCTCGCAGCCAACCTCTGTGACCAATCGGCTTTTTAGGGGGTTTCCCTGGAAACTAAGCGGAAGTTTCTTTATTTCCCCGAAGTTTCCATCCCTTCATTTTATCTCTATTTCATTTCAACCGGTCTCTCTTAGGTTTGTAAGTGTCGGCGAAGACTGCAATGGTGGCATCCTTCTAAGGTGATAAATGTGCTTTGGAAATACAGCTCTCGGCGACGGTGTGGCATTGGAGTCGCCTGAGGGACCAAGGTTGTTTGGTCAGAGTAGGACTCGGGCTCCTGGCGCTTGCCGCTTGGACTACACTCCACCCCCACCCGTTGACAATACAGCCACAAATCCTATCCTTTTGGACCTGACACACCATGAGCTTATACAGGACCGCAGTGTGAAACCCCTCCAGAATGTACAAACCAACCACAGTAGGTAATTGTTCTTTTTTCATAAATTTAAAACTGAAAGTACATGTCCTGTCTGTACATTGAAAAAGTTATTTTCACTTATGTCATGGATATATAGCAGAAATAGACAGTGCCACCAAGCGAAAAGGCTTACAAAAGTATGTCATATAGAATTTTCTCGATTTTAGGCATTGTCTGGTCCCCCCCCCCCGCCGCCCTTTGTTTAATTAAACCTTATTTCTTTTACACCACCTCAAGTGTGGATATGAGCCAAACACATAGAAATATAGGATAGGTGGACCTTTTTGTGTTACAAAAGTAACTTAACAAGGTTCTATAAATGCCCTCTAATATCTGAGAAAAAAATACAGATTATTATTATAGGTGAATAGCATTTTAGTAGTGAATAAACCTGCAAAGTATATTCATACATTTAGAGAAATTAAATAATCACACCGCATCTGGGTAACATAGTTTAACTAAATGGAAAGTAACTGAGCATAAACAAATGGATTGCGCGTAAACTATTTCACTGTCGGAGAAATTATACTGGGAATGCAATGGTTTTACGAGTTACCTTCTTGCAGTACGAATCCCAAGCAGAGCAGTACTTGAACAACTATAAGATTTTAAACAAACTTAACACATATAAATCTATGATATTGAAATAATTAACGAATATAATATCCGGTAATAAACTATATAGAACTCGCAACAACAACAACAACAACTAGGATTCTACAGATAATTAGCCCTCAAAATTACCGGTTGTTTGCTTGAAACAAATTACACGGCCCAAAATGACCAAGATTAGCACTAGCTAATTATATTGTCCCATAATTAAGTATGTATATCCGCCCCCCAGCCTCCGTAATCAAAATACATAATTATAAAGAAGTTAAAGGCCAACCGCTTGTGGCACGCAGACAATTACAGGCTCACAACAATTTAATGGCAAACTTTTCGAACTCACGTGGCACAATTCTAACAAAACTCGCGTTTAGAAAAAGCCTATAATTACAAAAGAACAGATTTGACTTATTCAAACCATTTAACTTATTTCTCCGAGAGGTTGGTGTGAACAACCTAACCCAAAGATTACGCAAAGAATACCTCTAGAACTGAGGGCATTCTCCCGGCTGGTCATGCTCTTGGTTTTGTCAGAAAAGAAAGGTTACAGTAATGCATGCCAAACTTTTCAAGTCAGAACCACTAACAATCCCTGTCATTGCTATTGCTACAGCATTTTTCCTGCCAAAAATGTCAGTCGCTAATTGTCATAGGACACGATCAAATTACATGAGCATCCCTGTCGTTCCATTTTAGTAAAAGCGGGCGTTAAACACTATAAACAAATAGATTAGAAAGTATTCTGTAGGTTCGTTTAGGCCAGGAAGCCGCTGAACGTAGAAGTTGTCAAGGGATATACATGTATACAATTGTTTATATACTACGAAAAAAATAACAATGTATAAATCTCTAGTGCTAAAAGCACGGGTTACAAAAACAGCAGAATAGACATATAATCACACCATTTGCTTTTGAGGCCTGTACACCACTGCACTATTCTTAATGTTCTATATAAAAGCATATGTACTTTTTTTTTTCTGCATTCATATAACAACAAAGAGTATCAAACATTAGTGTTAAAATGTATAAATAAATATAATTTCATTATATGCAACACAGATGTAATGTCAGATGATAGTTACTACTAGTAATTACATAAAACTAAATATTTATTGTAATTGTATTATGTACTCTCCATAAATGTCAACAAATTACAATACATATTTACAATTATGTACTAGAGTGTAAAATATCAAAGCAACAGACTTTACAGATCTTGTACAATTGCTAAATACTAAAAAATTCATTTCACACATTCGTGCAAGTCAAAGTATACATCAGTTTAATTTGAATATAAAACACACTAATATGCACGGAATGCAATACATTATAATACTTGTAAATATAATGATTATTAAGGTATTGTCAGACAGATTTGTCACTTAAATATTCATCTACAGAGTAAAATGATTTATTGCAAAGGTACTGCTTAAGAGAGGCCTCAAAAGCCCTGAAATTCCCAACATTTTCTTTGAGATTACTGGAGAGAGCATTAAATTTATCTTGATTGTTTCATAACATACACCTTTCTGAAAGCAACGAAGATGGGACGATGAATTTATCCCTTTTGTCTAGTATTAATGTTATGAATTTCCATGTTTGATTAACTGCATAGAATTTTAAATTGGATAATGTAACATATACAATTACATGAGCTATTATGTCACTTAATTAAGAGGTTACGACATCGATATATCTGCAGTAATGGATAAGCATATTCTAATGGCGAATGAGGGAAAATTCTGATATGTTCCATTCACACGACTTTTTTCATATATATATATATATATATATATATATATATATATATATATATATATATATGGGTGTGTATGTGTGTGTGTAACTTTGCTCACGATGAAAACCGGCTACGATGTAAACTGAAATCAGCTGTTTCTTCTAGCTCTAGTTATGGTCCGAAGAATTAAATTTACAGTCACCAAATCTACAATATTGTATAGATACATACAAATAAATCCCTTGCTTACACCAGTGCCGCCAATTTATGATTTTCAAAATTAAAAAAAGATTACTAGTTTTATGTCTACTTACTATATATGATCTGGGAATTTTAACAGTGAGTTCTAAAACAGCTGTGTACAATCTTCAGAATAAGATACTCTGTAGCTTCAGATTTTCCTTCCATTTTTCCATCTCATCACAATTCGCTAGCGAAATATTACAATGCACCTGACAATCAGACGGTCTCCTTATCAATATAATGATCTCTGTATCAGCAAGTTGGAGGAACGGCATGAAAGGTATAACTTGCATTCACAGATCCGATCAGTGTTCCTATTTCACATTGTATACTGTTTGAAGATGAACAACAATGCTGTCACAAGTGTTGCTGCGTACAATCAAGAAGTGTTTGTGAGAGTTTGGCTAGGTGAACCGAGCGGTTGTTTGAGGAGATGGGAGGTAGTGACTCATTCGCTCCGTTGTATACGTGCAGTGAAGGACAGCGTTGCCACTTGATATGAATGCAAGTCGGGAAAAGTAAATTTCTCCTTGGTTTTCTCTTGTTCTGGTTTAATCACTGTTAACCGCAGTATAAAAAATACTACATATTAAAATAAAATTAAAAAAAAAAATAATAAGTGTATCTTTAACTCCAAACCGGTGACTTTGATAAATAATTTCGCTTCTGGTGCTTGTAACTCGTTTATTTGGGCTCTCATTGGGTTTTATTTAAAATCATTGAAACTACACTAGCATTGCATTATTAAATTCAAATTTTCTAGGCTCCATGGAGGTAGAATATACTCTTGAACAAAATTTTCCACATAAGTTATAAATTGAATTCCCCAGGTATTTAGCAATCGTTCGTTCAGTGGGAGCTGTTGAGGGTATGCATTAATGTATCGTACATGTACGTTAGCTACAATAAGTCAGTAAAGCTAGATTTGGAGAATTTACCTAGATTTTCTAAATGATATATAAACAAAGCTTGATTCAGTACCTATGCAAAGTGCATTAATTTTAAGGAAATAACTCAGGTTATGTAGCAAAAAGTACTGTGTTAAATACAATTTTTTTCTTTTGAATTTTCACGAAAAGCTATTTTGAGTACTCTTATATTAACCTTGAATAAAGCTCAGCTCTATAAAAGTTATTGTATTTTATATTTTGTCAACTTAATATATTTATGATCATAAAATACAAATTAGAATTACATTACAATGGCGAATGTTATCAAAACGTGTACAAGGAATGGAAAAGTTGATTCAATGACATAGCTGTGGTTTGAACCACGGATCTTCCAGTTTCCTTAACCAAATAAGCTACCACAGCAACGTATCAACCTGACAATAAGCTCAATTACCCTGAACATTAGTTGATCGATTAGTTGGTTAAACTATTAAGCCCGGGATTTAAAGTAAATACTTATGACAAGTATCTAAGTCTCCATTGAGATACGTGTCTCAAACTTGAGATCTCCTCCTCATGTACCGGAAAAAAAATGCGAGTCAGCTGGGGAATTTGATAGCATTTTGGCATGTTACCATGGTAGCTCAGTTGATCAGAACAAGCGAATGGAAACCGAAAGATCTATGGTTGAAGTCCCGGTTGTAATATTGAGTTTTTCAGTCCAAATCTACCTTTCCAACCTTGTCCTACATATGACTTGTATGAAGAACAATTAATTACCATTGATAAAAGAAATGTTTCTTATTCACGATACTGTCTTTGGGTACTTTACAGTTTTCATAAATTTGCATAAAATTGTACCATAATTGCGCTTCAAACGCTTTCACTCATTATTTTTATCGCAGAGAGGGAAATAAAATCGAAATGTTTCGATAATGAAGTATATATCATTAAGAAACATTGCTTGCCAATAAATTAAAAATACGTATCGCTAAAAACTCAACAAAGGTAAATCCTCCACACACTAAAACGTTTTTGGAGGCCAGTTATTATACTCTCATTGATTTTCAAGTCATTTTTCATGATCTAAAACTCACGTAAGCACGCTTTTTTTTCTGCAAAACTGCTTACTCTCCTCCCGAAATATTTCATAATCAGAATATGAGGAATATGATTACACTTGTTAGTTATATTTGTGCAGGAATACATTCTCAAAATCAATAAGTGCTGAACGTGATATATTATATATGAAGTCAGAGCAAAATCTTCTCACAAAGCTCAATCGACGTCTTGTATTAGAGATTGGTTAAAAGTATGTTACAGAAAGGAATATCCAAGACCGAAAGATGTATATCAAGTGCCGCTGACAGTTCAGCCTTAAACGTGGTACGAAAAGAGAAGGAATAATTCAAAAGAAATGAGTAAGTAATGATTTTTTATGGAGACTCCTTTAAAACATGATCCTAGAATACAACAATATTCAAAGGTATATATTATAATTATAAAACTCAAGCATGTCTGCAATAATATTATCTTTTATTATTAATACGCATATGTATGTATAAATAAAAATCAATCACTCTGTGTTCAGTAAAGACAATATTAGGCTTACCTGTTGTTCTGCGCAAAATTGCTACTAAGGCGTTCTGAAAATTCTCCATATACTCCCATAATTATTTAGGCCCAATTCACAATGGAGAAACATTAGCAATGCGACGCAAGTGGCATGCGGCACGATTTCGCGCCTCAAAATCTAGTGTTCATATTGAGGCGACAAAATTTGCATTACCGCGGGAAGCTTAGTATACACTTTTTCTAGTATTTATTTTCTCGCACCAGCACTCAATTAATAATCGGGGTAGTTGAATATTTCTTCGAAGGACAAATTAACTTTCTTGGAGGTCGATGTCTTCTTATCAAGAGCACGTTGAACTCTATTCTGTGGATGCCACCATATCACGAGGAAAAGGAATCCATTTCAACTTTCGTCGCATGTATTTTTCGTGTTCATGCTGAATTCTTATCTGTCAATTATCTTGTCGCTCATGTTGCATCACCATTATCTATCTATTGTTAACTGGATATAGAACGTTTTTCAGCAGCAGCAGCAGCAGTATGTACAAATTTCAGGATTTTATTTTAAGTCTGCTGTTTTTCATGGAAGTGGGATGTACATTTACATACGTATACAAGATCTTCGGTACAAAACCTGACCGCTCGCACGATGTTGGGCATCAGAACCAATGCCAGCTGTCTTCCACATTCCCACACCCTGCACTTAAGTTTTCATTCCCACCTGCCACTGGGCAATAACCATTAGCAAACAAAAGACAACCCTGCATAGAGGCGAGAGGCAACGCAGTAAAATCTCTGTTCACTAGAGACTCTGTGGACAGTTAAGTTTCGTGTTAGTACAAACCAGCACGTGTCCAAACCAGTGAATTGCTGTACAACGTTTTAAGGGACCAGTAAGCGGAAGTCTTGGCAACTGCGAGGTTTGGTTTCCAGCCTCACATCTCGCAATCCCCAACGTTAAAGTCACACCTTTGGCAGAGGATTATCATGTTCTGATGTTCCCATACTTTACGACAGGATTCTGTCCTTCAGTAATCACGAACTCATTAGCATCAGTAGCCCACTTTCATTTGCGAAGATGGGAAGAAAAGCATATATCTGTGTGTAAATTTTCATTTAAACAGGGATTGGCTCGTCGCGTTCGTGAAGAATTCATCCTGAAGTTTCCTGCATAATATCCTCCTTCCAGAACTCCAATTCACGATCTTGTGAATGCATTGGAGACTACTGGTTCAATGTAAAACAAGAAAAACATGCGAAGAGTACAGTGTTACCAGAAGAAACATTAGATACAATTTGCGAAAATCTTGAAAGTTCTCTACGATAATCCCTTACACATAGTGGAGCTTAAGGATAATAAAGAAAAGAAATACGAAACAGTACAGGGTCAGAGCTAAATTGCGGCAAACTGTACTTAATCAATGCTTTTTAAACCGCGGTTAGACATTTCCAGAATTTACTATGAAGCCAGACTTAATTTTACTGTTATTCTGCACAGGTTTACAGGAATACAGAATAAAGAAGTAAGGACAAAGTGCTGATAGGCCGGCAGTATCATGACGTCCTAACAGACCTAAGAGCGGTAAAACACAACAGATTTATTGAAGAATAACGACAAACATGGATATATAACGGAATATATAGACAAACTCACAAAACACCTCTGAGGTCAACACTGGCAGAATTAAATTTCAATGGATTAAAGCGCACATTTGGTAATGAAGCGGCTCATAAACTTGCCAACAGAAGGAGACCACATTCCTGTGACCAGCAGGATATCCAAAAGCACAACAATAGAAGATGAGAGGAAGAAAAACACCGAACAATGGCTGCAGATGTGGTCAATCACAACAAAAGGGCAGTAACGAAATTCTTCCCAATGGGTGAAAACAGGATGAAGGACAACGTAACTTTTACATCAAACATAACAACGATGCTAACTGGACATGGAAAACTAAGGTATTACTACCACCGATTTGGGATTAGTGAAAGTCCTAAGTGTCCCTATGATTACGTTGAACAAAGCGTTGGGAGTGCCAATATTGGATCGGCAGTGCAAAGTCTTCTAGGCGAGAACCAGAAGCGGAAAGAACTGTCCAATAAATCAGTGACATTGTGAACAAATATTGGGGACCATTTGCGCAATATATTAATAGTATAAATTTTGAATTATTGTAATTAAGTATTGTATGTAATGGAGTAACATAATAGCGACAAATAAGGTAATATAACCCATGTAATACAGCTACAAGCTATGGAGTATGGTAATTAAAAATGAAAAAAGCGGTCACGTTTTATATCGAAGAACTTACATGCATCCCAGCTTAGTTCCTGAGAGAGCAGCAGAAATGCATTCTAAACTGTGGTTTTATGGCAATAGCTGCGCAATGCAGTGACAAACTTCTTTTTCGCTCATACCAGATGGTACCTGAAAATTGTGTTTTACACACGTTTAGCGTGTTCCTTAGCAAGAGGCGGCTTCCTTTGCTTTCAGATTTATAACGCTGGTATCTTAGGCCCCCTCCGTTCAAAGAGATTTGTGTCTCTTATAATTTGTACTCGCAAAAGCACCTCACTACCTGTTTCACCTAAGTTGGAAGGTTTATGGCTGAATAGAAAGTTATTTAGTTATCAGACTGAAACGAAACTTAACAGTTTAATTTTGGCATGCTGTTTGAGCCCAGCTGTCGTTGAGCGTGCCGCACTTTAACAGTGCACCGTTTTTGTAACCTTTATTACACTATCACATTTCTGTATCAAATAGATTGATAAAACATTTTCAGTGTAATATAGCATCCTTGACCATATCCAGCTGTGACACACTTCTGTGATAAAAGTTATACCCACATTCACACCTTTGATCAGACAATAAAATGGCAGACAATACACATGTTCAATGGCTACAGCTAAATTGCTCATTTCTTATTGTGAATCTCATGAAATGCTTCACAATTCAAAACATAATTATTATTAAAACAAAAACAAAAGACTGGAAATATATAAAAGCATAGCAGAAGCCATTATGAAGTTTCTGACGGATATACGGATACTGATGTGAGGAAAAACTTAAATGTATTGGGAAGCCAACATTTAGAAGAAGAAAATGAAAGTTATTATGACAGCTATTAATTACAATTTTTGCTGCTGGCTTTGTTATTCATACTTATAAATGCAGTATTAATTAACGTTCTTATAAATTGACTTATTGAGGTTAAATTTAGGTTAGGTTATATGAAAATGTTGCTGATGAATGTAATAGGAACTTTATTTAATAAATAATGTTCAATAAAATGGCAGAACTAACATTCTGAACAGAACAAAATAAGAAACCTTATTACAGTTGATGGTGTTAACTGTTGGATATGCTTTTTAAATTTGTAATAAAAGATGTGCCTTAGTGTAATATACTCGACAGCTTTAATGTGACCAACATGTGATCAAAGGTTTTATCACATTCTGTGACACAGAAATGTGATAGACAAGAAACGTGAATTTCGACTTACCTGATATGCAGCGATGTTCCTGCAGGAATCTGGAGCGCATGTATCTCAGGTCCTTCACCCGCAGGGCCTCCTCGGGGCCTTCGATGGCTGAGAAGATAGCAGCCCCCAACACCAGAAACAGGACATAGAAAGCGGCGAGAACAAGTAAACGCGCCGTACTGCGATTAAAACCTACGCCACCTAAACCCGGCAGCTGCATCTTCCTGCAAAGCAAAAGAGATGGCATGATAACTATATTTCACATTAGCGGGTTCATGTGTCATAAGAATGTAACTTCTTACTTACTCTATCATGCACGTACAAAGCACATTGTAGGTGGAGAAGGTATTTTGCTCCACCCAAAAAATTTAACTCCGAGATTTTATTGGTCATACAGTATTGAGGCTCCTTAAACTCAAATAAAGTATTTCTAGAAAAAAGTGTGTGTAGGTGTGTAGGCACGCGCGTCTTTAGACACCATGGCTCAAGTCAGTCAAATACCAAACTTGGTATTTAATCAGCATTATCCAAGGATACTAAACGAAGATAAATAATAATAACAACAACAATAATAATGATGATGATAATAATGATGATGATGATGATGATAATAATAATAATAATAATAATAATAATAATAAAAGTAAAAGAACCTCAACTCCAGGGAGAAGGCGCAGTAACTCATTCCAATCCGTGTGAACCATTGATGCATTCCGCTATGCAATGTAATGGAAAGTTTGTACACAATACCTTCCTCGTCTGCATCAAATTTTGTTGTCTTGAAAGAAGCCACTAACAAGGTCAACACCCAGAAAAGGCAAAGAAAGAAAAATATTGGACATAAACTGTATGTTTTAAGGATATGTACATTTTTTGTGTGGTAAAATGTTGTCTATCTCTTACAATTTACCACTTATGCAAATGTCATCCAGGATAAAGAGAACTTCAGAGACTATTCCTAGAAAATTCATTATATACATTTTATTTGTGAGTACATCTTAAACATGTGGTATTTTAATCAAAACGTTACAGGTATTTCTGAGAAAATCAACATTTTTGAAAACGTTTCAATATAAAGGGTAGTTCGGAGTGAGGAGATTTTGTTGAAACTCTCCGTGGTGCATTCTTGAAATATACTGAGCTTAAATTACTAAGTTTGATATTTAATGGAATATTCGTTTTTGAACTATGCTGTTCACAGATACACACACATCACTGTACGTATGTTCTAGTGTATTGTGTATACAGGGAGATTCAAAAGGACACCAAACGAAGATGTGGACCTTGTTGGTCATACCGCAGATGATAAGTAATGTAATTTTCAGCTCTAAATTCGGCACATACAAAAACTGCCATAAAATCACCATGGATTAGGCAGTCGTACGTAACCAAATGGCACGTGCCTGGCCCACTCCAAGAGAGATGCCGGTTGGTAGCAAAGGTCCCAGTCGCGCGGTGTAGGGGTGGTTTGATAGACACGCCGGCGTGGCCCAGATCACCTTAGTAATGGAAAACGTAGCATGTGGGTTTTGTATGTGTTTTGTATAACACGTTCCGAGGTTGTTTACGTGGCGTATGACAACCGTTGTTCCTTCGCTGTCTAATCCCAAATGTGTGCGATTTTTAAACACACATAAAACTTTAAATAGAGTTTGAAAGTTGCGACATCAAGTTTCGGACAAGTCAAAGTGTAAGCTAATTGACTGCTATCTTCGTTTGGTGCCGTTTTAAAACAGCCTGTATAGGTATGACACACCACGCTTCACCTCCTTGACTGTGTGAAACAATGTTGTGACGTCAGCACCTAGCTTGGCTATGCCTGCTCAAGCTGATAATAGACCTCTAACAAAACTTTCCTATATTTCACACCCAATATAGAATAGGAAACAGTTAAATCGGAAGTATTCCATTCAGATGACTTTCTCTAAGTGTTTCCGCAAACAAACTTTTTATTCAAAAGATTAATCTTTTATCTACATCATGCTAATCAAGATAAACATAAGCAGGATTAGTCTTTTATTGCTTTCTTATAAATAGAAGGTAAATAAGAAAATGTATAGGCTAAATTGAAATTTTCTTTGCTTGCCTGGAGTAAGCAAACGAGAAACGAGAAGAGAGATGTCTTTCCATTTGAGAAAAGTTTAAGTGGCTTAGAATTGAAACCAATAATCCGGAATATCTCGAAAACGGTTAACTCTACAAAAAAATCTATGTAACATAAATTCTCTGATTTAATGAGATCTACATTTTTGTGCAGTAAGCTTTTGCCTATCGCTTACGCTTTGCCAGTTGTGCAAAGTCATCCAGAATAAAGAGGTCTTCAGAGGCTATTCCCAGAAAATTCAAGATATATATTTCGTTTGTCTTAAAAATGTCTTAAACATAAGGTATTTTAATCAAAATCGTTAGAGTCATTTTTTGAGAAAATCAAAATTTTCAAAAATGTTCCATGTAAAGGGTAGTTGGGGGTGGGGGATTTTCTTGAAAATCTTCGTGTCGCATCCTTAGAAGAACTCAACTTAAATACCAGGTGCGTGTAGAGAAAGTAAAATAAATAAAAACTCAATTGTTGGGCTATACCGGTGTTGTTTCCGTTACTCTCCCTACTTTTTTATGGGGAAATCTTATCGCGGAATTCGGCTCAAGAGTTTTTGAAACTGAAGAGTGCAGATGTAATTAACGGGCTAAAACCAAAAAGTGGGAGATGTTTGCTGTAGAATTAGCTGCAGCTAAATGTCAATAGACAACGAGACAGCAAACATTTGAAACAGTTAATACAATCAGAATAAGTGAATTCGTATCTAATTTTCCCACTAGCATACTCTGGAATGCAAATGCTACAAGTCAAAATGGATCGAGTAATCGATATAAACCAGTTACTGCTGCCTGGCCAGGTTTGCTTAGTAATATTTCAGGAAGCTGAACACACGTGGCATTTGGAATCTCTCCCCCAACCTCTCTTTACATAGCTACAGGACCATTCTAACGGTACCAAACTGGCGGGTTGTGGAAGCCCTGTGCTGTGTTTACCAAACACCAAGAGGATTTTGTTTGTTCACTCTACACACACAAGTGTACTGAAATCATTCTGGCGTAACAGAAACACGTTAGAACTGAAGTACAGGAGAGTCTAACGCTGTGAAAACAATTTAACGGTGTTAAAACGTTTAGACAGAGCATACTTTTTACTTTCTCTACACGTACTAAGTACTTAGTGTATAGAGAAGGTATTGTACTGCACCCAAAAATTCGAATCCGAAATTTCACCGGAAATACATGTTTTGAGACCCCCAACCCAAGAGAGCATTTATAGAACAATGCTCATTTTGTGTGTGTGGGGGGGGGGAAGTATAGCTCAAAAACGAAAAGACCGTTACATACCAAGCTTTGTATTTAAGTTTGGTATCTTCCAAGGATGCGACACAAAGATTTTCAAGAAAATCCCCCCACTCCCAACTACCTTTTACATGGCACATTTTTTGAACATTTTGACTTTCTCAAAAACGGCTCTGACGATTTTGTTTCAAATGCTTTATGTCTAAGCTATTTTTATGGCAAACAAAAGGTATATCTTCTATTTCCTGGGAATATCCTCTGAAGACCTCTTCATTCTGGATGACTTTTATATAACTGGCAAATCGTAAGAGACGCACAAAAATTTACTATACAAAGAATGTAGATCTCTGGGACTCAAGTACTTACAACATTGTAAGTCAAAATAATTGTCATCTCAAAATAATTTGAAAATACCTTGTGGTTTACCGGTAAACATGCGAGTCAGTTGAGAAATTCAAGGCTATGCTGGCAAGTTGACATGTTAGCTCAGTGTCAGAGCAACCGGCTAGAGACCGGTAGATCGGTGGTTCAAATCACGGCTATGGCATTGAATTTTTCAGTCTGACTGTACCTATCCAACTCATGACCTACACACGGCTTGTGTGAAAAACAATTAATCCAATGTAGATCTCATTAAAACACTCAATTTATGTTATATACATTTTTGTCAAGTTAAACGTTTTTGAGATATTCCGGATTATTGGTTTCAGTTTTAAGCCACTAGGAAGACATCTATCTTTTCGGTTCTCGTTTGTTTACTCCTGGCAAGCAAAGAGATTAGAACTTTAAGTGTTTCACATACCGACGGTCTTTTAAAGGCGTTAGCCTGTGTATTTTCTTATTTCCCTTCTACTTACAAGGAGATATAATAAGACTAATTCTGATAATGTTTATCTTGATTAGCATATTGTAGATAACAAATTAATGTTTTGAATAAAATATTTGTTTGCCGAACAGCTTGAGGATACTATGTGAATGGAACACATCAGATTCTTCTGTCAAAGAACTGTTAGTCATATCAATCTTCCTCTTCTATAAAGTTCTAAGGCCAGCATTACACCGTAAAAGATATTACATAAAGCGTATCACTTTCAGTACACGTAACAAGTACCTACGTACACCCAAAAATTCGCCAGAAATACATGTTTTGGGACTCTCTGAATCCAAGAAAAAAGTTTTAGAAAGAGGTCTGTATATATGTATGTGTGGTTGCTTTTTTGGTAGTGTTTAACGCTCGCTTTTACTGCTGGTGGCACCGCAAGCGATGACACTGGTGATACATGGAATAAAGATGGAGCACCGGTGAAATGCGATGGTGGGAGAAACCGGAGAACCCGGTGAAACCCCCTGCGCCGCTTTATCCACCACAAATCTCAAATTGGTGTCGCTTGGGATCGAACCCGGGCCGTCCAAATGAGAGGCAAGTGATCTAACCACGCGGCCAAAAACGAAAAGTTCATTAAATACCAAACTTGATTGTCAAGGATGCGCAAGAAGATTTTCAAGAAAATCCCCCCCCCACCCAGAACTACCCTTTACATTTTGGTTTTCTCAAAAATGGCTCTAACGATTTTGATTAAACTATTTTATATCTAATATATACCTATATGTATGTATATACATTAACATATAAAATGTATATCTTGAATTTTCTGGAAATAACCTTTGAAGACCTCTTTATTCTGAATGAACTTTTCTGAATTTTGCATAACTAGTAAAACGTGAGGGATAGACAAAAACTTACTACACAAAAAATGTACATCTCGTTAAAACGCATAATTCATGTCATATAATTTATTCGTGGGGTTAATCGTTTTCGAGATATTCCTAGTCATTTGTTTCAGTTTTAAAATACTTCAACTTTTCTCATATGGGAACTTCTCAACTCTTTGTGTGGATTGCCGCTCTTTCTCCAGTTACTATAGCTAAGCAGTAGGGAAAGTAACGACAGTCACAACTTTTAAGCATCGCACTCACAGGACTTTTACTTTCCCGAAAGAAGAGGATGGTGTATGGAACTAATATCGACTATTTCTTTTTGCAGAATCTCTGTTCCTTCCAAGTTTCAACAGCTAGCATCACCTAGCAACATAGGGAAGCTCTCTTTCTCTACTGCAGGGTTTGCCAAACTTTTAATAATGGAGGCCACAATATTCTTCAGAGAATGAATCGCTGGCGGAACCATTCAGGATTATAAAAAAAATATGAATTGTTACAATCACATGCCTTTATCTACATCTCTGTAACAAATTATTGTTATAAAGCTTATTCTTCTATCTACTTCATGATAATCGAGAAAAACATTAGCAGAAATTGTCCTTATTACTTGGTCCCTTGTAAGTAGAAGAGAAAAAATCTAATGTGTCCTCTAGCTGTTTGGTAAACAAACCTTTTATTCATATCACTAATCTGTTATCTATATCATATTAATGAGATAAGCATAAGCACAATTAGTCTTATTATTAGCTTCCCTGTAAATAGAAAGGAAATAAGAAAATGCACAGGCTAAAGCTATAGTCTCGACCTTTAAAAGCCGGTCACTATGTGAAGCAATTGAAATTCCAATCTATTTGCTTTGTAAACAAACGAGAAACGAGAAGAAAAATGTGTTCCCGTTTGAGAAAAAGCTTAAGTGGCTAAAATTGAATATCTAGAAAACGGTTAACTCAAAAAAATGTATATAACATCTATTGTGTGTTTTAATGAGAACTACATTTTTTGTGCAGTAAGCTTTTGTATATCTCTTACGGTTTGCCAGTTATACAAAAGGCACCCAGAATGAAGAGATCTTCAGAGGTTATTCCCAAAAAATTTAATATATACATTTCGTTTATGATAAAATATCTTAATAACAATATTTTAATAAAAATCGCTAGAGCCATTTTTGTGAAAATCACAATTTTCGAAAAATGTTCTATGTAAAGGGTAGTTTGGAACGGGGGAATTTCTTGAAAATCCTCGTGTCGCATCCTTTTCGTTTTTGAGCTATGCTACCCACAGATACGCACACACACGAACATTTTTCTAAAAATGCTTTTTTTTTTGATTCAGGGGGTCTGAAAACATATATTTCCGTGAAATCTCAGTATAGAATTTTTGAGTGCAATACAATACCTTCTCTATACACTATGTACTTAGTACGAGTAAGGAAAATAAAAACGCATTGAGTTATTTTTACCCCTGGCCGTCTACGATTACATATAATAACTTATGTAACTAATACTTGAACGAATGGTTATTCTTTAATTGACGGCCTCAGCTCAATGTAATTTAGGTTAAATATTGTGTGGTTCAAAACAACACCAAACCAAGATATAGACGTGGCTGCTCAAATATAATTTTCAACTGTACGGTCAAGTGATCAGTTTCTGGCTTCTCACTCAGAGGTCCCAAGCTGCCGGTCCCCATGGCCGCGTTCGCCAAAGCGTCTCGCTTTGGTGTTTCGCAGCGCAGGGGATCGTGGGTTCGAGTCCCGCCTTGGGCATGAGTGTTATATGTTTGTGTATGTGTGTGTAAAACGTAAAACAGAAATTCAGTAATCAAAGTAAACAAATTAGATAAATAAAAAGTAGGGTATACAGCGCCGGAGTCCGGATCAGACTCCGGAACTGTTAAAAAAAAAAGCTCTATTGCTGGCTGAGGGCGAGGGATTTTTCATTAACTAGAATCATTCCCTATCTCAGAGTTTGGAACTATGCACGTGGAAGTGAACGTATGTGTGTGTATTTAATAGAATAAAACTGAAAAACAAAACAAACAAAAAATCTGATGTCTTCCATTCACATGCCTTTCTTTACATCTCTGTAACAAATTACTGTTAATAAGTTTATTCTTCTATCTATTTTAAGCTAATCGAGATAAATATTAGCAGAAACGGTCTTATTACTTAGTTTCTTTAAGTAGAAGGGAAATAAGTGAATACATTAGTGCTGGATACCAGTACGTTTCGCTGGACACCAATGATGTAGTTTATAGTGTAGAATAGGAAGCAACTGGATACAACGGTAAAGTTGCTGGTTTTCAAGTGATATTTGCTTTATTGTATTATATTTGAATTTATTTACACCTTATATTTATTTTTATATTCTAGATCCTAGTTTACTGAATTTAATTTGAAATTTTAGTTTTTAGATTATTTAATTATCTGAAAAAAGTATCAAATTTGTAATGCTTGTTTTTGGAAACATATTTAAAGTTTGAATATATACCCTGGTATATTTATTACTTAGGTGCCGGGGTAGCATATTCGGATTTTATTTATTTATTTGTACATAGCTCTCGGTAGAGATAGTAAAAATATACATTAACAAAACGCACCATGATCAGAGAGGATTAGAAAGTTATCCAGGAACAAAGCCGCATGCCTGGCCCAGGAACTATTATGACAATTTGACAACAGGCACAGAGTCTATTCAGGACCTTGAGCTTGCAACACTAATGTGGGTGTCGTTTGACCGTTATAAGGGCTCTTGGAGCTGCCTGGCGGCATATTAAGAATGTGCATAGCACAGTCTAAGATTGCATATATATGAGCCTGAAAAACGGCCGCAAAACTTCCAAGGGAAATGCAAGCCTGGTCCCGGATTCCCAGGCCCCAGCTGCGTCCTGCCCCTGAAGCGGGATCCATTAGTATACCATGTCCGGCCCTCAGCCTTCAGGGGAAACCTGTCTCTGGACTCCACTCTTCCCTGAAAGGAATCGCCATGTATAGCTGGACTTGGATTCTGTCTATCCTCATCAAATCCCTTACCTGCAGGCGATAGGATACCTCTCTTGAAAAAGTCTGTGAGACTACCGCCACGCGGTGTTTCCTAGTAACGACATTATGTCGGTCAGAGCCTCCTTAATAGTAATAATAATAATAATAATAATAATAATACTTATCAATAATGATGTACTCAGGTACAAGGATGATTGTGTACAAGTGTCCACCTCCTTAAAATGCATACACAAGGAGAAACTCTTATATTTATGTTACAGATTGAGCTGGGATCTTTTAGTGAAAAGTAGATCGAAAATAAAACTACTCGTATTTTGGTTTTCTCTCCGTTAGGCCAAGGTCTGACAAGAAAAAAATCTGAAGTGTTCCATACACATGACTTTCTCTACATCTTTGCAACAAATTAATTATTGTTAAAAAGGTTATGCTTCTATTTACTTCATTCTAATCGAGAAACAATAGCAGAAATAGACTTATTGCTTGCTTCCTTGTAAATAGAAGCGAAATAAGGGAGTACCATTGGTTAAAGTGATAGTCGAAAGCTGGGTGCTATGTGACTGAAGTGCCTTTGTTTGTATGGACAGGAGTTGACAAATTCCTGTATGAGAAAAGTATAAGTTTTCAAAGCTGAAACTAAAAACAAGGAATATCTTAAAAACAATCAACTCCACGAAAAAAGTATATAACATAAATTGTGTGTTTAATGTGCTATACATTTTCTGTTAGGTAAGTTTTTGTCTATCTCTTATGGTTTGCCAATTATACAAAATTCAGTCAAATTCATCCAGAATAAAGTAATCTTCAGAGACTATTCCCATAAAGTTTAAGACATACATGTTATTTGGCAAGTAAATATCTTAAATATAAGAGATTTTAGTCAAAATAATTAAGTTTGGTATTTAACGTTCTTTCCGTTTTTGAGGTATACTTCCCACAGACACATACATACACACTATCTCTCTCTGTCTCTCTCTCTCTCTCACACACACATACACACACGGCTATTTTCCTAAAAATTATTTTTTTTATTCAGGGCGTCTCAAAACTTGTATTTCTGGTGAAATCTGGGTATCGAAGTTTCGGGTGCAATACAGTACCTTCTCTATACACTATGTACTTAGTACGTATAGAGAAAGTAGTGCCTATACTTACAAATTCGAAAGATTCATTGAGATATCTAAGTCCTTGCGTATATCGTTGTTTAAAAACCATTCAACTAATAACTAACTGTCATATCCTTGGAAGATACCAATCTTAAAAACAAAATTTATTTAACGGTGTTTTAGTTTTTGAGCTATGCTGCCAGTAATAAGACTAATTCTCCTTATGTTTATCTTGATTAGCATGATGTAGATAACAGATTAATGTTGTGAATAAAATGTTTGTTTAATGAACAGCTAGAGGACATCATGTGGATGGAACACGTTAGATTTTTTCCCTTCTACTTGCAGGGAACCAAGTAAAAAGGACAATTGCTAATATCTATCGCGGTTAGCATGATGTAGATAGAAGAATAAGATTTTTAATCATAATTTGTTGCAGAGATGTAAAGAAAGTCATGTGAATGTAATACATGAGATTTTTAGACCAAGGGACCTCAAAAATACATTTCCGTTGAAATCTCGGAATCGAATTTTTGGATGGAATAGTAAAAAGTATTGGGATAATCCTGTGCACGGGTTTCTTCCTCTGCCTAGTTCTTTTCATCCCCCTTTAGCTTTCTTGGGCGATTTTAAGTTTCCTCTGTTCTCTGTTGTGGATTCTTTTCTTTAGTTTCACTCGCACAACTTAGAAATATGGAAACAACAGAATGATCGCGGCTACGAAACACTGCATCCTTATCTGCATATTTCTCAACAAAACTCACGTAGCTTTCCTCATAATGTTTCACGCATAGTAGACTCGATACATGGTCACCAATCTGGCCTTGGAGCAAGCAAATCCGTATACTTGGTGGAACGGATTTATTAAGTAACCGAAAACAAATATATCCTTCACTTTTAATTGTGTTATAATAATTTCTTACCATTCTACACTGCACACATATCTCACATGTTCTTATTACTTGCTCCTTAGAAGTAGAAGGGAATTAAAGGAACGCGCTATGCTAAAGCGATAATCAAATATTTTAAAATTTATCGTTATGCGATTGTCATTTTTTTTTTTTTTTTTTTTTTTTGCTAGGCCAGGAGTAGAAAAAAAGAAAAGCGGACTCTTCCTGTCTGAGAAAAGTACAAGTACGGTCAGCTTTCATTTCATCTCTTTTGCTTTAGTCCCGGTAATGCAAAAGAGAACCAAATTTTAATTGCTTCCCATAGCGATAACTTTTAAAAGATATTACTATCGCGTCAGTCTCGGTCCCTTTCTGCTTACAAGGAAGCAGGCAATAACACAATTTATGCTAATATTTACCTCGATTAGCATACAGAGAAAACTGAGTAATCTTTTGTAAGAATAGTTTGTTTAGAGAACAGGGAAAGCAAGTCATGTGAATGGAACTCATCAGATTTTAGATTAAAGTCTCAAACTTAAATATGCTGTTTAAGTCATTCTTGTGAAAATAAAAATTGCGACAAATTTTTTTCATTGTACTGGAAAATCATAAACAATGTTTTTTTAGTTTCTCTACATGTACAATGTACATAGTGTATAGAGAAAGTATTGTAATGCACCCAAAATTCGATACCGAGATTTCACCGGAAATACATGTTTTGAGACCCGCTGAATCCAAAAAGAACATTTTTAATGTGTGTGTGTGTGCGTTTATCTGTATGTGTGTGAGTGTCTGTGAACTATGCGAAAAGATGGTTAAATACCGAACTTGGTAATTAGGTTTAGTATCTTCCAAGGATGCGACACGAAGATTTTCAAGAAAATGCCCCACCTCAAACTACCCTTTATATTGACAAACTTTCGAAAATCCTGATTTTCTCAAAAATGGCTCTAACGATCACAAATAAAATGTATATCTTGTTTTTTCTGGGAATAGCTTCTGAAGACATTCTGGATGAATTTTACTGAATTTTGCACAACTAGTAAACCATAAGAGATAGACAAAAACTTATTACATAAAAATGTCGACCTCGTTAAAACACACAATTTATGTCATATACATTTTTTCGTGGATTTGACTGTTTTCGAGATATTCCTTGTTATTGGTTTCAATTTTGAAGACTTACACTTTTCTCATACGGGAATTTGTCAACTCCGGGCCAGGCAAAGAATCGGATTTCAATCCCATAACAACACATTTTAAAACATTCGACTGTCGGCTTAGCCTAGTGTATTCCCTTATTTCCCTCGTATTATATGGAAATTAAGTAATAAAACTGTTTCTGCTGATGTTTGTTCGATTAGCATGAAATAGAAGAATAAGCTCATAAATAATAATTTGTTACACAGATGTAGAGAAAGTCATGTGAATGGAACACATCAGATTTATTGTTGTTGTTGCATTTGTATAGCCCACTTTAACTCTAAGGTCATGTTCTTCACGTTGGGTTTAAATCGTTTTATTTTCCTCAAACACGCTCACATTCACTCTCATACACATACTTAAGACTCTGAGGGAATAGGGAATAACTCTGGTTAAAGAAAAATTCCCCGCCCAAGGCGGGACCTCAGGGTGAGAAGTCAGCTCGCTGATCACTCGGCCACGGAAGTAGTCTATCTGCCTTTTTATGAGAATTCCGTTTAGAAGACCTTGAGAATGAGGTTATGTTAAACAAACAGCTCATTAATGCGAAAAAATGAGGAAGACAACAAAGGCATTATACAGTAAATAGGAGAACCCCTTGATTTATGTAATATGATTGTTTTAGTAGACTCATGCGCTTACCTGGACGACATTTTCGTCACGCTTCATGTGGCCACACATTATCGCAGGCTTCGTGTCGGCGTCTATGGTCACGAAATGCAATGCAGCTCCGTGGGTATTAATGCGGTATCAGCATTAGGAACGTGCCAAACGTCTTACTTGTGTACGAGGGTCAAATTAACTTGCAATGCTTATTGCTTCATTTTAGTGCGCTTTTAATTTCTCTACTCATATAGTAAGTATTCTTTCCACTCAAAAATGTGATGTCGAAATGTCACCGAAAGTTCAAGCTTTTAACGAGAATTACATTTTTTGTGTAGCTCTTACGTTTTACTAATTATGCAAAAAGTGGTCCAGAATGAAGGCTTTTCCCAGAAAATTCAAGATATGCATTTCGTGTGTCATGAAAACATCTTAAGCATACGGTATTTTACCAAAAATTGTTAGAGCCATTTTTCAGAACATCAACATTTTCGGAAAATATTCCATGTAAAACGTAGTTGGGGGGATTTCCTGAAAATGTTCTATCGCATCCTTGGAAGATACTGAACTTAAATACCAAGTCTATATTTAACGGATTTATGAGTTATGCTTCACAGACACATACACGGACCTGTTTCTGAATTATTTTTTGTGTGTGTGTGTTTTTTTTTTTTTTTGTATTCAGGGCACCCTAAATCATTTCCAATGAAATCTCCTTAATAACCTTTTGGATGGAATACAAAAATCACATTTACAAGAACGTCATGCGTGTTTGTGTGTGTGTGTGTGTGTGCGCGCGCGCGTTTGTTTGTTTGTTTTAGTAGGTCTGTATTTTTGCACACAACATAACTGAAAAACAAAAGGATGGTTAAGTACCAAACTTAGTATTTAAGTTCAATGTCTTCCATAGATGATACGATGTTTTCAAGAATAGCCCACCATTCCCAAACCTACCATGGAAGATGTTTCGATTTTTTTTTTTTATCTCCTCAAAAATGACTTTAACGATTTTGATTAAAATTATGTATGTTCATGATTAAAATAAGATGGCCAATATGAGTAAAATATCTATCTTGTATTTTCTGAAGATAACCTCTGAAGTACTCTTCGTTCTGCATGGCTTTTACATAACCGCTAAACCCTAAGGGATCTTACTATACAAAACATGTAAATCTCCCCTGTTTTAATTCTATTAATTTTACGTCGCTTTAACTGACGGTTCTGTTTGTGATACTGGTTTAATCTGTAAATTGGACAGTATACTTCATGGCCTTTTCCACCTGCCCATACCACTTTCGAGTCACGCCAAGCAAATGGTGCAGGGTCTATCCATTCCGGCTGCTGTTTCACCATCTGTACTCAGACGGTGTACAGCCAGCATTCTAAGTTTCATACTACTTTGCTCCGCAGGAATTAGCTGGAAACTGAGGGAAACCACGAAAGAAAAAAAAAAAACCCCAGCCAGATTGGTCAGCTCACGGGATTTGAACCTCTCGTTTACGGTCCACAAACGTTACCTCCTGAGCCATACTCTCGGTGCAGATCTCTTTAAAGCACACAATTTAGTTTTTTTTTTTTTTTTTGCTTTACACGTACTATGTACATAGTGTATAGAGAAAGCATTGTATTCCACACAAAAATTCGATACCAAGATTTCACCGGAAATAGACGTTTTAGGGTCCCCTGTATCCAAAAAAAATTTAAGAAAAATGTCCATGTGTGTCTGTGTATGTTTGTCCGCGTGTCCACGTTTCAGTGTGTCTGTGAACACGATTATTCAATAACAAAAAGTCGGTAAAATACAAACATGGTATTTAATTTAGTATCTTCAAGGATGTAACACAAATATTTTGAGAAAAATCCCCCACCCAAACTACCCATTACAAGGAAAAAATTTCGAAAATTTTGATTTTCTCAAAAATAGCTCTAACGATTTTGATTAGAATACCGTATGTTAAAGATATTTATATTGCAAATAAAATGTATATCTTGAATTTTATGGGAATAGTCTCTAAAGACCTCTTTATCCTGAATGAATTTTGCTGAATTTTGAGTAACTGATAAACCGCAGGAGATAGACAAAAACTTACTGCACAAAAAATGTAGATCACATTAAAACACACAATTTACGTTATATTCTTTTTTCGTGGAATTAACCATTTCTAAGATACACTTGTTATTTATTTCAGATTTAAAATACTTACACTTTTTTCACACTGAAAGCTGTAAACTCCAGGCCCAGCGTAGAAACGGATTTCATCCACATGGCAACCAGCTTTTAAAAGATTTGACTATCGTTTTAGCCTAATGTATTTACCTTCTGCACACAAGGTATCATGTAAGTAAGACAATTTCTGCTAATGTTTATCTCGATTATCATAAATTAGATAGAAGAATATGCTTTTTAACAATAATTTGTTATAGCGATGTAGAGAAAGTCATGTGAATGGAACACATACTTTTTTTCTTTCTTTTTCCTGAACGCAATTTGAATGCCATTACATAGCAACCAGCTCTTAAAACATATAACTATGATTTTACTCTAGCGTAATCTCGTATTCCCATGAATCGATAAGGAAACATGCAATAATAAAATTTACTAGGGTTGGCTCTCAATGAAAACAGCATTTAATTTTTTTTTTTGCTTTATGTGTCAACATAGTCTCCAGAAAGGCTAATACATTCGTCATATCGGTGTTCTAATTTAATTAAACCGTCTCTGTAATGCGATTTATCAAGGTCCTCAAAATAGCTGTATACCGCACCAATGACTTCGTTGCTGTGAAATCTTGGACCTCCAAGACATTTCTTGAGGTTTGTGGATCATGGTGCTAGATCTGGCGAATAGGGTGGATGTTCAAGCAATCCAACTTTAATACGCATATTTTTCCCATTGCAGTGACTGAACGATGGGCCGAAGCATTGTGGTGATGAAACAAGATTGGTTTTTGTTTCACCTTATCGCTCAAACGTTACAGTAAGTTTGCGTAGTAATCACCAGTGATACTTTTACCCTTTTCCAAGTAATCAGTAAACATATTTCCCTGTGCATCCCAAAAAACACTAGCCATAGCTTTGTTAACTGACATAATTGACTTTTTTGGAGTTGGTTCACCTGGCGCAATCCATTGTTTTGACTGTGATTTACTTTCTGAAGTGTATTGATGTATCCAGGTTTCATTCATAGTAATAAGCCGTCTCAAAAATTTACTGGGATTTTTACGGTAGAGCTCTACATTCTTAACAGAAACAGTTTTTCTTCGCAACTTTTGATCAGGTGTCAACAAACGCAGCACCCTCTTTTACAGACCTTGTGAAAGCCCAAAATATTACTTAAAATATAACCTGCACGTTTTTTTGGATGTGTTTAAAACTTCTGCTATCTCAAACAACTTTAATCTACGATCTGCTATACATATAAGCTCAAGGTCATGCATGAGCTTAGTCTCTCGCCGCTTGGTACAGGCAAAATCGCATACGCGAGTGATAGGTGTTGTCCACTCGCTTCCGCTGCTCCGGGATAAAAGCGTTCACACTTGCCTTTCCTGCAGCTATGCCGCCACAACGCAGACGTTATAACAGGCGGAGAAATATTGACGCAGTAACACAAGCAATAGTCAACAATTTGCAAACAGATCGATACGACTATATTAAACTGTGGACAGTGTTCGATTCTGGAACGTTATTGGGCTGGAAGCTTTATCTAGAGTTCAAATCAACTACTCTGCAAGGTGCTATTATTGGCACTATATATTGGCACGAAGACGAACTAAATCATCTACAAGACTTCCAAGATACCATCATAGGCATGCATCAAATGTCTGCAGTTGCTCATAAAGCTAATTATATATATAGATGACTTTTTGCGGTGAGCTCTTGAGTTGTCACTTCTACAGGGCGTCCAGAGCGAGACTCATCACTAGTGCTCGCGCGTCCCATTTTAAACTGTGCCACCCACCTTTTAATCATTGAATATGAAGGGGCAGAGTCTTTCAATGTACCGTCCATGTCCTCCTTCATTTCTTTAGGCGTTAAGCCTTTTAAATGGAAGTATTTAATCACTGCTCGATTTTCCAAATCCTCCATTTTCGTGAAAAGTCTAAAGTTGTCTTGTTTAAAATGGTGTCATTCGAAAACTAAACAAGCCATTGACCTGTAACTATGGATACAAGCTAGTCTAGAGTTAAACTACCGTCTAACTGGCCTAGTGCCGCCATATTTGTGTGACGCTCGGGACTTATCAGCCGACCCTCGTATACAGTTTATCTCAATTAACTGAAGTCAATAAATGAATACATTTTGCAAGAGGAGCATGTTGACGCTTGGGTTGAAAAATTCCTATGAATATAACACATTAAAGACTTTTTGCTTTTTTTCCAGAGATGCATTACTGCTGATCCCAAGCACGTTTGTTACCCTGCTAGAGCAATTAGAGGAATGGAAGTGTCAAGGAGTTTCTGGCAGAACGCTTGAGGACAGCTGAACGTTGAATATCTCGAGAGACAATACACGGGCGTGCTTTACAATTCCATTGAGAGCGTCTGGCAAATATCCATGGCTCCACTTTTGTTCTGCTTCCTGCCGTTATCGTCATTAATTCCTCTTCTTTTTTCTGCGCCTTTTCTTTAGACCATTATTCCCATTTAACCCTTAAAGTAACTCGCAAATTATACACGTAGGTCAGTCGTAAAGATTTTAATGACCTTGTTCGCCCAGAAACGTCAAAGCTGGGTCCAGTGGACTGGCTAATTGTATTCGGAACCTTTCATTTTCAGAAATCTAATGTGCTCCATTCATACAGCACTCTTTAGCTGTTACACAAACAACTTTCCTTATAACCTGTCTGAAGAATGAATGCAGACGGCTACGAGTGGAAGCTTACGTAAACACAAACAGATAAGCGGTATTACGTCATCACTTCCGGTGCATACCCTGTACAGTTCGACAATACTGGAATGTAGCAGTTGAGTCTCTTACAGTGGACAGTATCGAATCAAGTCAAAATGCAAACACCGCCGCGCGTAGTCATACACTCACAAAGTAGAACATTATTGTTCATTAGTGATAAAGAAAACAGTAAGTTTATCCTGTTGTGGACAATTTAGTTTATTCCTGTTTACGTACGCTGCGCTAAGTTTTGCTGGTCAGAATGTATTGCAGCATAACTCAGCCTTCTCTGGCCGCTTAAAACCGTGTCATGGTAGAGCAATGACCTCCCCTAACAACTGCATGCTTTCGTCAGACAGATAGTACAAAGGATTATTCTTTTATCTACGGCAAGCTAATCAAGGTAAACATTATTAGAAAAGTCTTATTACTTGCTTCCTTGTAAGTAGAAGGGACACAAGCGAATACACTGAGCTAAATCGTTAGTCAAATCTTTTAAAAGTTGGTCCTATATGAAACAATTGAAGTTCGGTTCGTTTTCCATGGCCTGCAGCAAAACAGTATAGATGAAACGAAACGTCAGTTTCAGATTCATAAATTAGTTTAAGATTGAAACCAATATGAAGGAATATCTCAGAAACGGTCAGATCTACATAAAAAACGTATATGTCATAAATGTATGTGTTTTAACGAGATCTACCTGTTTTGTGTAGATCTCTTACTGATTAACCGTCCTGCAAAATTCTACAAAACTCATCCAGAATAAAGAGGTCTTCAGAGGCTATTTCCTGAAAATAAACAAAAGTTTATTTGTGATGTACATATCTTTAATATATAAAATTGTAACCAAAATCGTTGGAGCCATTTTTGAGAAAAACAAAATTTTCAAAAACTTTTCCGTGTAAAGGGTAGTTTGTGGTGGGGGATTTTCTTGAAAATCTTCGTGTCGCACTCTTGGAAGATACTAAACCTAAATATTTTAACAAATTTTCGTTTTTGAGTTATCGTGTCCACAGGCACACGGAGACACACACACACACACACACACACACACACACACACACACTAGCCTTTTTCTAATTGTTTTTGGAAACAGGGGATCCTAAAACGTGTATTTCCGGTGAAATCTCGGTATCGATTTTTTAGGTAGAGTGCAATACCTTCTCTGCCTTTGCACCATATACTACGTAGAGAAAGTAAAAATCTAGAGCAGGGAATCAACAGATTGCTAAGAAAAAACTTTCATTAACACCAAACCTTGGATTAGAAACGCCCAGTTTACAAACACACCATCGAGTAGTGATTCAAAATTTCATACCAATGGAGTCACATTACAACGGTAAAAACAATGCGCAACCATAAGAGAATTATGTCTCACCCGCGCTTCTAAAAAATGAATGACAGCTTACTACAAAAACCTCGTAATGCAAAGAACAGAGAGCAAGTCTCTGCACAGACTCTGAAAAATGAATTAGTATCCACTGTAAATGAGGTAATATACACTGTAGGAGTGCAAGATAATACTCAAAGACGCAATTTTACTTACACCCGAAGCTGGATCCTACAATGACACCAGTTAAAAATTAAAACTATTTTGTTTGTTAACGACGCTTTCAATTACCAGGATCATATCAGTGCCGGAATTTCGACCCGCAGGAGTTTTTTAACATCTACTGGCACGGGGCTGTCACTTTTAAGCACACTTAAAAACCATCGGCCTGGGCTGGGTTTGACCCTGTGACAAGGAGTTCAGAAGGCCAGTGCCTAATCAACAGAGCTACCCAGATCGACTCAACGCGACATCCGTGGTCTAGGGGTAATATGCTAGCCTCTAGTTACCAAACCGATTCAAACCCGGGGCAGAGCATTGGATTTTTTTCCGATCATGGCTTCCTTCGGAAGAAAAGTAAAGACGTTGGGGCCATGTCGTAGATTTATGACATGTAAAGGAACCTAAAACCTGATACAAAGGCATCTTTCACGCCCAATATGGAATGGGATGTTAAGAAGCGTAGATTTATTGGCATATAAAAGAACTCCTGCGGGACGAAATTCCGTTAGAACGGCGGTGCTGATATGACCCTGGAAATTGATAGCGCCGTTAACAGTCAGTTTTTTTTAACGACGCCAGGAAGAGACCTTTACAGAGCGCAAGCCACTTCCAAGCCGCAACTGGCTGAACACCGTCTTCTGGTCTTGAAAATTGAAACACAACAAGAAAGTGATGGACAAGAAAATCGTGGTGACTAATGAAGTACTGCCGACGCGAGGAAACCACGAAAACCTATGGGCCAGAGTGGGCGATCGAATCCAGGATATCCCGAATGCACATCACCATCCCGCTCGGTAAACACACACTTGAAATACATCTATCTGCTGAGACCCTAATGTCAAAGTTTTGGATCCAATCCTCTACCGTATGTGCCCAAGACAGTAGATAGACACTAGCTTATCCCAAGGTATACGACAAAAACAGAATATGCATTTCTAAAAGTCTAAAGCTAATCTTAAAGCTACTGAGAGCGTGAAGGATTAATATTGGCCCTCAGAAATGATAACCAGAGGCTCCTACAAAGCTATCTCTTTGCACTGGGCTCCAACATTACCACAGAACTAGGCTACAAAGGCTAAGCTGATCTATTTCCACGTCAGTTATGATAGGTATACACACAGAGCACTTTGCGTTTAGATGAAATCTCGAGAACCCTCTTTTCATAAAAAAGGAATGGAAATTTTACCCGCACAAAAAAGCAAAGTTTATAAGTGGAAATGAAAATCAGTCTATATTAAGAGGGTGTGACGGAAAATATTTCATTAAAATACAGCAGCCAGCATGCACGTGATAAAGAGGCAGAAGCACTGAGGATGAGATTGACTTTGAAAACTCTCGGCATGTGTTTATTTTCAGAGAAACAAGCCAAACGCACCCTCTCAACTAGGGATCACCAACAACGGTGTTTGCTGCGTTAGTGGCGGTGTGGGCAGATGGACAGAAGGACTGTTCTCATACACACTTCACACCCATCAGTGTGAGGAGACTAGTACGTGGCTCCGATGGAGAAACCTACATGAACCGTCAACATCTTCAGTTTGAAAAATGCAGGAACAAACCAGATCTTACAATGGCACGTGATCCTGAGGAGCAGAAGAGAGATGAAGAGGAGCATAGTTCAACAGATCAAGCAGGCTCTGAAGGAAGGAAGACCACCACCAATAATTGCTGATACACCATTTCCTAACCTTGATAACTGCCCTGATGTGGAAGAAAGTCAAGTCTTCACGGAGTGATCAAATGATGTATTACTCATAATGATCATTTAATATTTCATTCATATCATTTTGTTAACTGATAACAACTTTCTCAAATTACCCCAAAACAATTTATTTGTAGTTGTGTCTTCTATACATCTACATTTAGAACAATCGTCCGATACTTTTAAGTAACTGAACAGCCAAAAATGTCAGCCTGTTTGTTCTGGACTGTTGCATCAGTCTGCTTGTTCATATTTACATCTGAGGGGTAAAGAATAGCTGCTCACTATAGAAATATTGACAGCAGGATTTTTCTCTTTCTAATATGAGTTGTGCAATTTAACTTTAATTTGGAATGGTACTTTCAACATAACATGCAATCAACGGTTAAAGAGCAAATTTGGAAATCATTATAAATATTTTATGTATAAATGCATTCACATTCACACTGGCATTTTTAATGACTATGAATGGATTACCTACTTAATGTATTTATGGTTTAGTGTTAATTGTGTAATCATTTAATGAATTTAAAATGTACTAATATTTAAAATTTTACTTCATTCCTTCAGAGAAAAGCAAATTTCATTTACATACAGGAATAATTATTTAACATCCATGTAATATGTGTAATTTTGAAACAATAATAAAAATGATTTTAAATACATAATAAATATACACTGGTTGCCCATAGAAAACTTAATTTGTCACTGCTTCTGCGAATCCCCTATTGTGCACTATGCTACTAATTACGCGGAAAGAAAGCACAGACGACTTCCTGTTTGAGAAAAAAGTTATTATTTTAAAACTGAAAGAAATAAGTGTTTTTTGTGCAGTTAAGTTTTTGTCTGTCTCTTACGGTACGCCAGTTATACAAAAGCCACTAAGAATGAAGATACACATTTTAGTTGTCATGGAAATATCTTTAATATACGGCATTTTATTACAAATTGTTACAGCCATTTTTGAGAAAATACTTTTTCTTAACCTTTTCCATGCAAAGAAAAGTTTAGAAGGGGGGATTTTCTTGAAAATCTCCTCGTCACATCCTTGGAAGATGCTGAACTTAAACATAAATTTTCGAATTTAATAAACTTTTCGTCTTTGAGTAAAGCTGCCCACAGACACACACAAATATACACACCTTTTCCTACTTTTTTATTTAGGGGTCTCAAAACATGTATTTTAGTGAAACCCCGGTATCAAATTTTGGGTGGAATACAATACCTTCTCTACCTCTATTGCATTCTGCATGCGTGCTACAGAAAGTAAAAAGGAAGGTAGAGAGAGCATCAGAATGGAGAGTTGCTACAAATCAATCCAAGGATTAAAGACTTTCTTACATTTTTGAAGGATGTATATCATCTACTTTAAGAAGTAACTCCACTACCTGCTTGTGGTGCCTGCGGAAGTCGTTTACAATTCCTATTTTTGTTTCAGAGTTGTTTATGGTGGTAATCTTGTGTGACTCACCTAACACTGCCAACTCAGCTAAACAAAACAGGCATGTGACAAGAGAAAGATACATTACGTTCTTTTGTTCTTTATATCTTTTATTTGAGTAGTAGAACTGCAATAAATTATAACCGCATCATCAGTGCTATACTAAATTAGCACCATGACTTTGCAGTAGTAATAGCAAACATAACACAAAAATCTGACGTGTTACATTCACATGACTTCATCTACATGTTCTGCAACACACTATTTTACAAGAGATTATTTTTCTATTTTATTCTAATTGAGATCAATATTAGCAAATTTAACTTTACGTATTAAATATTTCCTTGTTTCCCTGTTGCAGGTACAGGGGTAATAAGTAACTATCCTATAATAAAGCGTAGTCAAATATTTTTCAGTTCGTAGAGAACACGTTTACTGTCCAAGGGATTCCAGGTTCGATTCTCGTCTGCGGGTGGGAATTTTCCTCTAAGCGGGATTGCTGCTCCATCAGTCCCAAGGTCTGGGGGTATAAATGGGACTGTGAACATGTGGTGTAAAGTTAAAGGTACCTCCCTATTGATTAACACCAACATCGTGAACACCTTGGACATTATTCTAAAGGAGAATTCTCCGCATATGACCTAGATGTTTTATATATATATATATATATATATATATATATATATATATATATATATAATAAATATACACAGGGTGTTTCAAAACGACCCCAAACGAAGATGTGGACCTTGTTGGTCATACCGTACGTGATACGTGAATATAATTTTCAGCACTAAATTCGGCACATACAAAAACTGCCATAAAATCACCATGGGTTAGGCAGTTGTACATAACCAAATGGCACGTGCCTGGCCCACTCCAAGAGAGATGCCGGTTAGTAGTGAAGGTCCCAGTCGCGTGGTGTAGGGGTGATTTAATAGACACGCCGGCGCGGCACAGGTCACCTTAGTAATGCAAAACGTAACATGTGGGTGTGGCGTATGATAGATGTTGTTCATTCGCTGCCTAATCCCAAATGTGTGCGATTTTTAAACACACATACAACTTTAAATAGAAGAGTTTGAAAGTTGCGACATTAAGAATCGGACAAGTCAAAGTGTATGCTAATCGACTGCTATCGTCGTCTGGTGTCGTTTGGAAACAGCCTGTATATAAAAGCTGATCGCTGTATAATAAACTGGTGACATTAAAACTCCGTTCTCTTTGTTTGGACGTAAGACAATAGGGCCGGGGGGGGCCAATAATCACTTTTGAGAAAAGTATAAGCATTGGAACAATTATACCAATACCAAGGAATATCTAGGAAATGGTTAACCCCACAAAAATATAAATAAATAAAAATATTATTTGACACAAATTGTGTGATTTAACGAGATCCATTTTTTTTTTTTTTTTTTGTACAGCAAGATTTTGTGTATCTATTTCGGTTTACTAGCGATGCAGAGTCATCCACAATGAACAGGACTTCAGAGGTATTCCCAGAAAGTTCAGGATATACATTATATTTATCGTAAAAATGTCTTAAATATATGCCATTTTTATCAAAATCATAGGAACATTTTTGAAAAGATCAGCATTTTCGAAACCTTTTTCATTTAAGGAATAATTGGGAAGGGGAATTTTCTTGAAAATCTTTGGGTTGCATTCTAGAAAGTTACTGAAACTCAATATCAAGTTGATATTTACACTGCTTTATGTTTCTGAGTTATGTTCACTGTAACGGAAATAATCGTTGGCCCGGAGTAAAGCTAAATACATTTAAAAGAAAAAGGAATTGTAAATATTTATAGCCATAAATCTACAATTTTATGTCGTGTAAATACATTATATATGGAATGAATGAGCTATAAATTGTGTATGAATGCTAATATTTTAAAATATGTTTCGTTACAATCCTCAAAATTAAGAAGAAAATACGAGAAATGGTGTGTAAAATCCAAAATTATAATTAATAAGGAATATTTTCGTGTATATTTTATTATGGAAGAAGCTATAATGTTTGTGTAAGTAATTAAAATATGGTTAAATATATTTGAATTAGAAAACGGTTACAAATGTAAAAGAAAGATGATACAAAAGTATGGAGATGTTCATTGTTTAGGCCTAGTAACGAGAAAAAGTTGAGAAATGTTGATTTTGTACAAGCTAAAGAGACGCCATTGCAGTAAGATACGCTTCGGGTGCAGAAAACAACGAGCGTTGGTATAAGTAATAATAATAATAATAATAATAATATATCGTGATTATTTAAAGATTACCAATCAGATTATAACTCTACGAGAGGATTGCTTCGATGAATAGTAAAATTCATAATACGAAGTAAGTAATAGGGGTTTGAAAATTGTATGTTGTGCTACAGTGAATTCTCGTTAGAAAGTTTGATAAATGCAATAAAAGTTATAAATTACAAATCTCCTTCAATAGTTCTTATTCCACGAAGACAATTTCCGAACCAATCGCCCTGAAAAAGGGCTCGTGCTAGAAAAATTAACGAAATAAAATACTTTACTACTCCGAGGCGCATCACGCTGTAAACTCAACTGTAGAAACTAAGTGAGAACGTATATATTGTTGCAGCGGGTGGAAGGTTTGCTGCCAGTTTGTCTAACTGTGCAACTTAAAATGTTCCTCCCTCCCTTCGCACAGAAAGCCGCTGCATCACACATGTGCACACGTACCTTTTTCAAACAGTTTTTTTTTTTTATTCAGGAAAACTTAAAAAGTGTATTTCATGTGAAATCTCGGTATGGGATTTTTGGGTGGTGATGCAATGCCTTCTCTACCTACTGTGTATGTAATAGAGAAAACAAAAAAAGAATATACAGTTAAAATATCTCCTAAGGGTTACCAGACACCCTATACAAGCAAACTTTCACGGTCACAGAGACGCGCGGAAGTCCCTAACATTTCCAAGTCCGTCCCACTGCTAGAGCCGCCAGAGAACGATCAAGGGCCCGTTGACCTTACAGCCCTCTAATGCCCATGGGGAGTATTTTTTCCATTGAGCATTCATCCGCACCATCTGTCCAACACCGCCTAGAAACTCACCTGAAAGATGAGAATGAAACAGAATGAAGAGGAAATGAAACCTCTCCAGCATTCGCCTACCGACCCGAGGAAACCACGAAAAGTCCATAGGTCAGACTGGATGGTCGCCGGGGGTCGAACTCGGCACCTCCCGAATGTGAGTCGCAGTGTTACCGTCACCTCAAGGTAACATCGTGTATAGTACCTCTGCTGGTCTCTTGCTTTAAGCTGCTGTTTATTTACTTTTTGAGTAATTGCAACTGGTTTGTTACCGATAATAACTGCGATATCTGATTGGTTTTTAATTACCCCTCCCGTCAGATACCGCACTATGTCGAATATGGAGATAAACCTATTTGTAAAACCAACCCATCGCTGAAGGAATTTTTCAGTATTATCTGTCCCTCTTTTTGTTTAGAAGCTAGTCATCCAGCTCGTATTTGATATACCAATGTTTGCAAATGTCGGATTACAATGCAATTCCTTTTATTATTATTTTTAACACCAAACGGCAAAAACCTGCTACCCATGAATTCCTTTTACCCTATTCAGAAGAATGTGAGGGGTGGGGGATAAACCGAAAGCGCTTATAAATCCGCAGGCCCATTACTGATTCCCGTTCACAGCAGGAAAAGCATTTATGGAAATGTTTTAATTTCGATTTGTTTTCTCTTGTCGTTGGCAAAACATTTCCGTTCAGATTTTTGGGTTCATTATCTGAAATGGAACTTAGCAACAATAGTAACGTGTTCTCATATCAATGTTCAATATCGAAAAGATGCACTCGTGATTCTGAGTGCTATACTTAAGTGCTGAATGTTTATTCTTCACTTGAACTACATGTCGAGAGTCTGCTATTTAGTACATGTAAAATTAAACTGAGATTTTTTATGGATTCTCTTTAACCGCAGTGGTTCTCAGTGTCCCATTCTATATTGGACGTGGAAGATCGGAAATTTTGCTCAGACCTTTTTATTAGGCTTTCTTGAAAATCTTCGTGTCTCATCTTTGGAACATACTGAACTTAAATACCAAGTTTGGTAACTAACGGTATTTTCGTTTCTGAGCTATGCTGTCCACAGACACACATGTACCTTTTTCAAAATTTTTTTTTTTTTTTGGATTCAGGGGTTCTAAAACATGTATTACCGGTGAAATCACGGTATCGAACTTTAGGGTGCAATACAATACTTCCTCTGTACACTATATACATAGTATGTGTAGAAAAAGTAAAAATTCAGTTTAAAAAAATCTGATGTGTTCCATTCACATAACTTTCTCTACAACTCTGTAACAAATTCTTGTTAAAAAGCTTACGCTTCTATTTACTTCATGCTAATCGAGAACAAAATTAGGAGAAACAGTCTTATTACTTGCTTCCTTGTAAGTAGAAGCGAAATAAGGGAGTACCATAGGTGAAAGTGATAGTTAAAAGCTGGTTGCTATGTGACTGAATTTCTTTTGTTTCTATGGACATGAGTTGACAAATTCCTGCATGAGAAAATTTCAAAGCTGAAACTAAAAACAATAAGTATCTAAAAAAAAAAAAAGATCAACTCCACGAAAAAAAAATATATATATATAAAACATAAAGTGTGAGTTTTAACGTGCTCTACGTTTTTTGTGTTGTAAGTTTTTGTCCTTCTCTTACGGTTTAGCAGTTATGCAAAATTTCGTTAAATTCATCCAGAATAAAGTAGTCTTCAGAGATTATTCCTAGAAAATTCAAGATATACATTTTATTTGTCAGGTAAATATCTTTAATATACGATATTTTAATCAAAATCGTTAGAGCCATTTTTAAGAAAATACAAAAATTTCGAGAAAAGTACCATGTAAAGGGTAGTTGGGGTGGGGAAATTTTTTTTAAAATCTTCGTGTCGCATCCTTGGAAGATACCAAACTTAAATACCACGTTTGGTATTTAGCTGTCTTTTCGTCTTTGAGATACGCTGTCCACAAACACACACACACACACACACACACACACACACACACACACACACACACACACACACACACACACACACACGGACTTTTTTCCAGTAATGCTTATTTTGGATACAGCGGGACCCAAACATGTATTTCCGGTGAAATCTGGGTATCGAATTTTTGGGTGCAATACAATACCTTCTCTATGCACTATGTACATAGTACGTGTAGAGAAAGTGAAAATTGACTTTAAAGTATGATGCATATTTTGCATAATAATCCAAAAAGTGAAAATTTATGACCAAAGTCGCTAAGAAGCGCTTCTGTGTTCTCTAAAGTACTAAACGCAGCCAGTAAATCGAAGCAGAGTTCTGAGTGGAGAGAAGAAAAGTGTAAAGCACATGTGATCTAACGCTACTGGAAAGCTCAGTCGTGGTTGACAAGACTGCACCAATTCCCTTGAACTGCGATAAATCTCCCGAGAGTTTCACCTTGGCCGTCACTGTAGCAAGAGCAGAGCTAATGGAGTAAAACTTCCACAACATAAGGGGATTAAAACTGACATTCTCTACACACTCAACTAACAGGTCACAAGTTTAGCAAAACTTTCGAGCTACATCGCTAGAATGCGCTGGTTTAAACTTTCCCTGCAAGCGAGGTTAGAGTCATCATCGCTTTCTTCTGTCCTGGACCTTCATCAGCAACCGGGCGCAGTTTAAACTTTAACTTTGCAGCTAAATTACTAAATTATGAAGACTATCTGGAGAAACATTTATGAATCTGAAGAGTAATAAAGTTTGAGTGGGTAATTAAAGTTAGTTGCAAAACAACCAACGGAAAATATTCCCCCCATTAAAGCATCCTGTACTAGCCCTCGAGTATTGTGGCTTCTCCAAATCTCTGGCTAACATTGAAACATGGGAACTAGAAAGAGAGCGCACAATTGCTTGCTCCATTGTTGGTAACCTTGCCTGCCTAATCCGGAGCCATACCACTTCCATACAATTTTCTGAATGACTCCCCTTGACGATAATGCAGCTGTTCTTTTAAATCAGAAGGTATTCATTACTTGATTTTTTTTATATTGTCAAACTTGAAATTTGGTTCGATCCCAAGCGACTGCATGTGGGATTTGGGGTGGACGAAGCGGCAGGCCCTCCGGTTTTCCCCACCACTCATTCCACCAGTTGCTCCATTACATTTCCAATCATCAATTTCGCTTACATTTCATATCATCCACTTCCTCAAGTCCATACCTGGCTATGGGCCGACCCCTCGTATCAGGTTCTCCATTCTGTGGTTTCGTGCCGTTAGGCTCCCTGACAGGCTTCTAACCCCTAGGCATTGGCTTGTATGTCCTAGGGGGGTGTCAGTCCTACAAATAAGGGAAGGGTAAGCCAATAACGAAATGAAATCTACGATACGGGATCAACGGATCTACTTCACTTCTGAAAGAAGCCAAGACGCATGAAAAAATCCATCGCCCTCCACCGGGTTTGAACCCGCGACTTTGCGTATATACAGTTAGCATGGTAATCATTAACCACGGAGTGACGATAATGCACTGTTCTTTTAACATCAGAAGCTATTCAGTACTTGATTGTTTACATTATCAAATAGAAACTTGGTTTTTGTTTTTATCTTTAAAGTACACTCAAAAGCATTAATGATATAGAGCCTGAAAAAATAATAATTTACGTATTAGGTAAATAAATTAAATTAATAATTCAATGTATACTCAAATAAGTTTATACTGCGTTTTAATTTAAATCGCCAGAGCCATTTTTAAAAAAAAAAAACTGTTTAAAAAATTCCATATTAAGTGTAGTTTGTGGTGCGGGGATTTTCTTAAATCTTCATGTCGTATCCTTGGAAGATGCAAAACATAAATACCAAGTTTAGTATTTAATGGTCTTTTAGTGTTTGAGCTATGCTGTCCACAGACACATACACACACGCACACACACATTTTCTAAAAATCTGATATGTTCCATTCACATAGCTTTCTCTACATATCGGTAACAAATTATTGTTAATATGCTTATTCTACTATCTGTTTAATGCTAATCGACATAAACACTAGCAGAAACGGTCTTATTATTTAGTTCGTTATAAGTAGAAGGGAAATAAGGGAATACACTAGGCTCAACCGACAATCACATGTTTTAAAATGTGGTTGCTATGAAGCTGGAATTCGTGTCTTTGCTTCGTCAGGAGTTGATAAGTTCCTGTATTTTAAAACTGAAACCAATAACAAGGAATATCTCGAAAATGGCTAACTCCAGGAAAACATATATATGACATAAATTGTGTGTTTTAAGAAGCTCTCTTACGGTTTATTAGTTATGAAACATTCAAAACAAAACGAAACATCATCTAGAATAAAGAAGTCATTAGTTGCTAATCCCAAAAATTCAAGATATGCATTTTATTTGCCATGTAAATATCTTAATCATAAGAGATGTTAATCAAATTGTTAGAGCACTTTTTGAAAAAACAGCAGCAACAACAAAATTAAAAAAGAATGTCCATGCAAAGGGTAGTTTGTGGTGGGGGATTTTCTTGAATCTTCATGTCGTATCCTTGGAAGATACAAAACTTAAATACCAAGTTTGGCACACATACAGAGGTAAACACGGACCTTTTTTTTTTTTTTCTAAAAATGCCTTTTTTTATACTCAGGAGATCTCAAACCATATATTTCCGGTGAAATCTCGATATCGGATTTTTCGGTGGAATAAAATACCTTCTCTGGACTGCTTTCGTGGTTGAGTGATCAGTAAGCTGACTTCTTACCCAGAGGCGGGTTCGATTCCCGGCTGGGGCGGGGAATTTTTCTTTAGCCAGAATTATTCTCCCGCAACAGAGCCTGGAAATATGTATGTGAGAGTGAATGTGTGTGTTTGTGTGATTGAGGAAAATAAAATGATTTAAACCCAAACGTAAAAGAACCTACAGACAACGAGTTGTTTCAAGTGCAAAAGCCCCCGATATGACCTTGGATGTTAAAGGGGGCTATATACATGGAAAAAAGAAATACCTTCTCTATGTACGTAATTCGTGCTAGAAAAAGTAAAACAAAGGCATCTTCATTCCTAACAAGGACCTATGCTGAGCTTCTCTTGTAAATTCCCGCATCTACATTGTGTGTAGGTAGTAGAAAAGCTGGCAGAGCAAGAAATCCAGAATGGTTCCTACAAGCGTGCAACGCAAGCATAAAGTTGGAAATCTCGTTTTTGCGTTACACAGCGTGTTACGTGACTGCGAATGCTTGCTTAAATAAGAACTTTGACAAGTCTTACGTATGCTGTCTGTGTCTGTGGTAGAATTGTCATGCTTATAATATTTTTACTTTCTCTAGCCGTATGTACTATGTACAATGCTTGTTACAAAAATCTGATGTATTCCATTCAGATAACTTTCTCTACATCTCGGCAACAAATTATTTTTAAAATGCTTGTTTCTATTTACTTCGTGCTAATTGAGAAAAATTAGCAGAAATAGTCCTATTACTTGCTTCCATGGAAGTAGGAGGGAAATAAGGGAGTATCATAGGTTAAAGTGATAGTCAAAAGCTGGTTGCTATGTGACTGAAGTTCCTTTATTTGTATGGACACGAATTGACAAATTCCAGTATGAGAAAAGTATAAATTTTTCAAAGCTGAATCCAAAAACAAGAAATATTTCAAAAATCATCAATTTCACGAAAAAAGTATGTAATATAAATTGTGTATTTAACGTGCTCTACATTTTTTGTATGGTAACTTTTTGTCCATCTCTTACGGTTTAGCAGTTATACAAATTCCGTAAAATTCATCCAGAATAAAGGGTTTTCAGAGGATACTCCCAGAGAATTCAAGACATACTTATTATTTGTCAGGTAAACTATCTTTAATATACGGTATTTTAATCAAAATTGTTAGAACCAGTTTTGAGAAAAATGAACATTTTCGAAAAAAGTTCGATATAAAGGGTAGCTGGAGGTGGGGAAATGTTCTTGAAAATCTTCGTGTCGCATCCTTGGAAGATACCAAACTTAAAAACCAAGCTGGTATTTAACGGTCTTTTCGTTTTTGAGCTAGCTATCCACAGACATACCTAAGCACATAGGACGTGTAGAGAAAGTAAAAATCGTTAGAGCCACTTTTGACAAAATCAAAATTTTCGAAAAAATGTTCCATGTAAAGGATACTTGGGTGTTTGTTCTGAAAATCTTCGTGTCGATCTTCTTGGAAGATACTGAACTTAAATACCAAGTTTGATATTTAATCGAGTTATGCTGCACACACACACACACGCACACACACACACACACACACACACACATGCACATATACAGGGAAATTATTCTAAAAATGTTTTTTTTTTTATTCAGGGGGTCTCAAAACATATATTTCCGATAAATTTCGACATCGAATTTTTGGGTGCAGTACAATACCTTCTCTATATACTATGTACCATATTTAAAAAAGGTCCCTGTTTTCTTTAGTGTTTAACGCCCTCATTAACTACTTGTGACACCGCAGGCGATAACACTGATGATAAATGGAATGAAGATGGAGCACCGGTGGAATGCGATGGTGGGGGAAACCGGAGAACCCAGAGAAAACCTGCGCCGCTTTGTCCACCAAAAAATCTCACATGCGATCGCACTCGGATCTTCCAGGTGAGAGGCGAGTAGTCTAATCGCTCGGCCACTGCGCGGTCCGTGTGTGGTGAGCATAGCTACATAGTACACGTAGAGAAGGTAATAAGCATTCGTAAGATTACTTTGCGAACCCACTAATTACCAAGAGACGGTGAATGTAACACAGAAAATGCCTCTGTGTATTTAAGCGGTTGCATGCTCCAGTTTCAGTACACAGTGGTCTGCGTGCTAATGGCTTCATGTCCTTTGTTTACCCATGCGCGAACCGTGTTTATAAACAGTTCCACGAATTTCGATGTTTGTTTCTGTGTCGGCACAGAAGGGAGCAAAGAAGTGACCTTTAGGAACCCACGTGAAGCGCTACGGCTGTGTCAACAAAAAACGTTTGCCTTCAGGCTATCAACTGGTGCACAGCAAAAACGAATACGGTCGCCCTGCACGCTGTAAAACATTCATAACCTGATAAGCAGAAGCAATATGAAAACTACTTTTAAAATCTGATATGTTCCATTCACGTGATTTTCTCTATGTTCGTGTCACAATTATTGTTAAAAAGCGCATTCTTGTATCTAATCAGCCAAACATTAGCATTATTACTTGCTTCCTTGTAAGTATAAGGTAAATAATGGGATAAAGCGATAGTCAATCTTTAAAAATCAGGTTGCCATGTGTTTGGAATCCGTTTCTTTGTATGACTAGGGCTTGACAGATTCCTGTATGAAAAATGTCAAGTATTTTAAAACTGAAACCGAAAACAAGGAATATCTCAAAAAATAGCTAACTCCACGAAACAAATTAATATGACATACATTGTGTTTTTGGCGAGATCTACAATTTTTGTGTGGTAAGTTTTTGTCTATCTCTTTTGGTTTATCAGATGTGCAAAATTCTGCAAAACCGTGGAGAATAAAAAGATCTTCAGAGGTTATTCCCAGAAAATTCAGGGTTTACATTTGATTTGCCATCTAAATATCTTTAATATACGATATTTTAATAAACATTGCTAGAAAAATTTTTGAGAATACAACATTTTCAAACATTTTTTTCATCCAAGGGGTAGTTTGGGTTGGGGGGATTTTCTTGAAAATCCTCGCATCCTCGGAAGATACAAAATCTAAATACCAAGTTTGGTATTTACCGGTCTTTTAGTTTTTAACTATGGTGTTCAGACACACACACACACACACACACACACATGTACAAACATACACACAGACCAACACAAGGACATTTTTTTAAAAATGCTTTTTTTATTCAGGGGGATCCAAAACATGTATTTGCGGTGAAATCTCGGTATCGAATTTTTTGGGTGTAATACAATACCTTCTCTATACACTATGTACATAGTACGTGTAGAGAAAGTAAAAACATTTGCCTTTAGGCTCTCAACTGGTGCATAGCAAAAGCAAATAAGCCTGCATTGCACGCTGTAAAGGATACATATTTAGATATATGTATAGCATTCATAACCTGATGTGCAGAAGCAAGATTTTCTGTTGAAAATTATCTTAAAAGTTTGCATTAATAATTTTAATTAATGGTGCTTGTCTTGAATATTCTACATAAATTCTCGTTAATTTCGTACTAATTTTCGGGCAGAATGAATGATATGTCTAAAATAGAAATTGACAGGTAACTGAAGTGACATTAATTTTAAAACCCTGTTTCCAAATTCAAAAACTTTCATTTGAAATCAATATTTAAATTTAATCAAATCGATACAAGCAAACTGCAAAATACAAGCTGCGACATTTCGTTTTTCACAACTAAGTTTCACATAGAGGGAAATCTCTCGCTGTCAGCATTTGATAGGGTAAAGTATGGTAACATGGGAGCATTTAAGCTACTTGCCATTTTTAAAGCAATATTATCGATTTGGAACGTTCGTTGTGCAATATTGGCCATGCTTAAATGTCATGATGATTATATATGCCGATAACTTAAGTCCTGACTAATAAGTCTGAGGGGAAGTACGATTGTCTGCTCAGCAATATTAGGGCTGTAATTATTTTTCAGTTTACTTCCTTAAGACTCCACATGCCCAATCCTTTAATGATTTCATGCCTAGTTTAGTATAAAAGCATTTCCCGCGCGAGGGAGTTTGCTTCTTTTACAGTAGTACCAATTTCTGAAAAAAACTACACTAAAACATATATGGGCAGTGCGATTGCGGGTATTATGGGCATAACTAATATTAGCGGATGTCTTGTTTACATTATACCTATAACTCCATGGCACGACGGCTCACGGGGAACCTTGGCCTACCGCCCGGCCGCTGCGTCCCCCATCTCGGTCCACTACAGACGTCATGAATGGGGTGCAGTATTGGAGGGTGAGACGTGGTCAGCGCCTCGAGCCCCTCCCGGCCGGTTAATGCGGTCCTCACGACCTGGAGCCGCTACTTCTCCATCAAGTAGCTCCTCAATTGGCCCCCCAGGGACCTCACGAGGCTGAGTGCACCCCGGTCCAGGTCTCCCAGCGGGGGAAAAATCCCCACGCCTGTACTGGGAATCGAACCCAGGTCTCCCGCTTGGTAGGCAGCTGCGCTACCACCGCGCTAAGGAGACGACCACATTACACCTATAGAACTTTATTATTGATTTTAAGCCTTAAATTGATATTTACAGTGTGTATTGCTGAATTAAAAACTCAGGAATGCATGCCTTATGATTCTGATGAATAATTTATTGGTGTGTGCATTTCTGTTGAAGTGGCAAATTCGCTTCCTCCGAGTCTTCAATTTCACATCCATTCTAGACCATCCTCTGCAGATTTCAATCCCGAACTATCCTTACGTTCTGCACTTGGTCCATCTTCTATTCCAATCCCGGGTCATCTTTGCATTCTAGATTAATTTCTGGCTTTTGTGAATCATCTTATCAAATGACGACAAAATAAACGGCTATGAGTCTTCTTCTACTTCTGTATCTTCGACGTCAGCAACATCACTTTCAGAGGAATCAAGCCTAGTTCCCAAAGTGAAAACCACCATCAGCATTTGCGGGAGAAAAAAGAAGATTGCAAGAGAATTGAGAAGCACAGAAGTTCTGGATTCAGTAAAGAAGGGTTAAACTTGAAGGCCAGTAGGAGAAATTTGTTAGCAAAACGAAAAACCACAAGAAGCATAGGAATTTGTTGCTTTTCTTCGGTCCTGCCACTGGACAGCATTACAGGGTGGATTGGTGGAAATCATCACTTAGTTAAAATTTGAAAGACCGCAGCTAAGAAGCTACACTAAAGAAAGAAAAAGCAAACTAATTTTCTTTCTTTTGAAGTTGTGCAAATTTGTAATTCTGTATAAAATAAATCCTAATGTAATTAAAACATACCTTATATGCTCCATTCGCATGACTTTCTCTAACTCTCTGTAACAAATTATTGTTAATAAGCTCATTCTTCTATCTACTTTATACTAATCGAGATAAACATTAGCAGAAACGGCTTTTTTACGTTGTTCCTTTTAGGTAAAAGGGAAATAAGGGGATGCACTAGGCTAAACCGTCAGTAAAATGCTTTAAAATGTAGTTGCTATGGTAAGCAAAGGCAAATTTTTGCGTGGTCAGGCGTTGACAAGTTCCCGTATGAAAACAACACTATTTTAAAACTGAATTCAATAACAAGAAATATCTTAAAAACGGTCAACTCCAGAAAAAAATGCAATAACATAAATTGTGTGATTTAACGAGCTCTACACTTTTCGTACAGTAAGTTTTTATCTATCTCTTACGGGTTACCAGTTACGCGAATTTCCGCAGGCTATTCCTAGAAAATTCAAGATATACATTTTATTTATCAGGTAAATAACTTTAATATACGATATTTTAATCAATCGCTACAGCTATTTTTGAGAAAATAAACGTTTTCGAACATTTTGCCATGCATAGAGTAATTAGGGGTGGGGGATTTTCTTGAAAATCTTCGTGTCGCATCCTTGGAAGATACCAAACTTAAATACCAAGTTTGATTTTTAACGGTCTTTTCGTTTTTGAGCTATGCTGCCCGCAGATACACAGATACACACAGACAGACACACACACGGACACACACACACGGACATGTTTCTAACAATGCTTTTTTTGGATTCAGGGGGTCTCAAAACACATATTTCCGGTGAAATCACGGTATCGAATTGTCGGGTACAATGCAATACCTTCTCTATACACTATGTACATAGTACGTATAGAAAAAGTAAAAATCTGATGTGTACCATTCACATGACTTTCTCCATATCCCTGCAACAAATAATTCTTAAAAAGCTTATACTTCTACTTTATGCTAATCAGAAAAAATTAGCAGAAATAGTCTTATTACTCGCTTCCTTGTAAGTAGAAGCGAAATAAGGGACAACCGTAGGTTAAAGTGATAGTCAAAAGCTGGTTGCTATGTCAGTGAAGTTCCTTTGTTTATATGGATAGGAGTTGACAAGTTCCTGTATGAGAAAAGTATACGTTTTTCATAGCGGAAACCAAAAATAAGAAATGTCACAAAAACGACGAACTCCACGAAAAAAATGTATATAACATAAATTGTGTGTTTTAAAGTGTTCTACATTTTTTGTGCAGTAAGTTTTTGTCCATCTCTTACGGTTTAGCAGTCATTCAAAATTTACTAAAATTCATCCAGAATAAACTACCCTTCAGAAGCTATTCCCAGAAAATTCAAGATATACATTTCATTTGTGAGGTAAATATGTTTAATATCCGAAATTTTAATCAAAATCGTTAGAGCCATTTTTGAGAAAATCAAAATTTTCGAAACAAGTTCCATGTAAAGGGTAGTTGGGGGTGGGGGGATTTTTCTCAAAATCTTCGTGTCGCATCCCTGGAAGATACAAAACTTAAATACCAAGTTTGGTATTTTACCGACTTTTCGTTTTTGAGTTATCGTGTTCACAGACACATGGACACACACACACACACACACGCGGACGTTTTTGTGAAAATTCTTTTTTTTGGATATTGGGGACCCTAAAACATATATTTCCGGTGAAATCTCGGTATCGAATTTTTGGTGGAGTGCAACACTTTCTCTATACACTATGTACATACATAGTGCGTATGGAGAAAGTAAAAATTGAATATCTTAACTTTCACCTAAAAACTCAATCTCAGGTTCCTTATTATCTCTCTCACTGAAATATCTCTTTCGTTTCCTTAGATTTTACCTTTTATTTGAGAAGAATATTTCTTTATTTCTTTTGTCCTTCAAAAGCGAACAGATCACAATGGAAAAATTCTACTTATACACTTTCGACAGGAACTCTAGCAAAAAAAAAAAAAAAAAAAAACTTTTCGTTATTGAAAGTAAGAGAGTTACTAGAGAAAACGAATAGAAAATGATGAAATAAAGAGAAGCGAGGTGACGCAGGGGAAAGGGGGCACTCTCAGCTCACAGAAAGCACAAAGGGAAGTGAATTTCACTGCGTCTGCTGCTAAGCTTCACGGAAAGTGAATCTCTCTCTATATTACGTTCTCTGATATAACAGGTGAGTGGAAACTCCGCGGTAACAGGATAGAAGATGTACATTCCTTCCGTGCTTCTGTGATACATTTTATTACTTCGAGTTTCGACATTCATTTGATATTTACTATTTTGCTGCAATCTAATTGTTTCATTGTTCCTAACACTGGATTAGTGTGTGCGTCTATGATGCCGGAGGGGATTTCACGCTTGAGGCAGTGCATGTCTTGTCACGGGGCTAAGAGTTATTCAGAAGGGAAAGATAATTCATAACTCATAATACAAATTATACCAAGAAGGGAAATATAAATTTACATCGAAAACGGGAATGGAAGAAAGATTTCAAACACGTCTAAGTAGCCGAGCATAGTACCGTTAGGGGAGAGCATTAATCCGAAGGGGTGAGAGGATACTGCCCGAGGGGAACATAACAGGAAAAGAGAAAACAATGCTACCGCTGGTCAGGCGACACTGTTTGGGGCACTTGGCGTAGAACATCGACAGAGCAAAGATGTGATATTTAGGTGCGTAGTGTAGTCCTTAGTTGTGACGGAAATAGTTAACTTTAATACAGACCAGAGTACGGACGAAATCGCTGCATCAAAATTAATAAGTAATAATAGTCGCGGTCGAGTAAAGTGTAGTTTCACAGTAGAAAATTTAGGAGGAATGCGTGTGTGTTCGACGACGGAAAAACGCCGAACTAAATGAATAAATAACTTGTATCTTACCACACCCGAAAAGAGTTTCCATGCTAGTCAAAATCCTGAGATAGGGCACCCACAAATCCACACCACTTCTAATACCCAAAACCTGCGCCCGGGATCCGAACCCGTAACCACGTTACCACCCCACACCGCAGCCATTGGTTTATAGTACGTCAGACCCCAGGAGGATTGGAAGAGATGAGAGTAATATTAATAGGCGGCCGGAATCGGACGGCTGGGGAAGACCTACTGCGGAGGGTCCCTAACATATTCAGACTGAAAAATTCAATGGCATAGCCCGGATTTGAACCACTGATCTCCCGGAGCTACCATGGCAACATACCGGCATAGCACTAAATTCCTCAACTGACTAGCATGTTTTCAAAGGCAAACAAGGCACTCTCAAATTATTTTGAGATAGCATATCCCAATGGTGACTCACAGTGTCGTAAGTACTTCGGACAGAGTCCGGGAAATCCGTGGTTCAAACCCCGACTGTGGCATTGAATTTTTCAGTCTGTCTCTACTTATCCAACTCCTATCCTACACACGGCTTGTGAAAAACAAATAAAATTAACATATTCCAAGCAGCTCTTCATCTCGACGCGGGTAGCGCTAAAAACCGCCGCCGAGAAGTGTATATCCAGAGATCAGCCACCACCACTGCAGCCCTCGCCGACAGTTACAACCCTGAGAGAGTCCGGTTCTTAGAAATGGAGATGAAATGAAGGGACAGGAATTTTGAGGGAATGAAGAAATCCTCCCGAGCGTTTGCCTAATGACTCGGGAAAACACCGGAAAAACCCATGAGTCGGATGGGTCCCTATGGGCAGAGTTGGTTGGGTCCATGTAGGTCACATGAGTTTCATTTTATAACTTTGTGATGGGTTCCTATAGGTATAGTTGTGTTTTCCCGATTTTCTTTTTAGCCACCTAGTCAGTTCGGCAGAGTTAATGAGTGTTAACTGAAATTTCATGAAAAATCACAAAAAGATCGACCTTTTTATTTTGATTCCATAAAATAATTTAAACATTTTGGAATGCAAAAAAGGTACAATTGGCTACCAGGCGCAACTTATAATTTTCTCATACAGGAATTTGTTAACTCCAATCCATACAAAGGAACTTCAGTCACATAGCTTTTGACTATCACTTTAACTTATAGTACTCCCTTATTTCGCTTCTACTTACAAGGAAACATGTAATAAGCCTGTTTCTGATAAAATTTCTCGATTATCATGAATTAAATAGAAGCATAAGTTTTTTTAACAATCATTTGTTACTAAGATGTAGAGAAACTCATGTGAATGGAACAAATCAGATTTTTATAGTGTTTAACGCCCACTTTTACTACTTGTGACACCGCAGGTAATGTCACTGATGACACATGAAATAAAGATGGAGCACCGGTGGAATTCGATGGCGGGGGAAACCAGAGAACTCGGAGTAAAATCGCCCCTGCGCCGCTTTTTCCACCACAAATCTCACATGTGGTCGATTGGAATCGAACTTGCGCCGACTAGGTGAGAAGCGAGTGGTCTAACCACTCGGTCAAGGCGCAGCCAACCGGTAGATGGAGAAACAAACAGTTAAGTGGTGTTGCAATTCCTACATAAAGAATATCGATTTTTTATACAGTTTAGTCTACAGTAAGATAATGCATAAATATCGTATATTAAAGTAAATTACTTTATGTTTGCAATAACTTTTGTTAAAATCTGGTTACCTATGTTAGAGCCATTTGCAACTTCGCCAACACATGTTCGTCGGTCAAACGAGACCAGTATTTTGACTTTGCATAATTTATTAGGGAAATCAATTGTTCACACAAATATGCAGCTTCAAATATAGCCAGCATTTTATCTACAATTAATCTTTATTGCGTATGCTTTGCACCTGACAACTGTTTAAATAAAACAATACCATATTTATCTTGGTACAAACATTTCAAAATTCTATAATTTTTCATGGATATTAACTGTAGCTGCTGGCTCCACAAAAATCTTGTGCGTTTCATTCACATGATTTTCTCTATATCTCTGTACAAATTATTCTTAAAAAGCTTATTCTTCTATCTACATCATGCTAACCGAGACAAACCTTAGCACAAATTGCCTTATTTCTTGCTTCCTTGTAAGTATAAGGGAAACAAGGGAATACACTAGAATAAAACGATAGTCAAATATCTTAAAACCTGGTTGCCATGTGGTTTAAATCCGTTTCTTTGCATTGCCAGGAGTTTACAACTTAGCCTGTGTCAAAAGTTAAAAGTGTTTTAAAATTGAAATAAATAACAAGGAATATTTTGGAAATATACAACTTCACGAACAAAATCTAATGTGTTCCATTCAAATGACTTTCTCTTTATTTCTGCAACAAATTATTGTTAATAAGCTTATTATTCTATCTTCTTCATGCTACTTGAGATAAACATTACCAGAAACGAGCTTATAAGCAAATATATTAGTCTAAACCGACAGTCAAATGTTTTAAAACGTGGTTGCTATAGCATTGAAATCCGTTTCTTTGTGTGGCAGGAGTTGACAAGTGTCTGTATGAGAAAAGTTTTAAGTGTTTTAAAACTGAAATCAATAACAAGAAATATCTCGCAAACGGTCAACTCGAGGAGAAACTGTAATGACATAAAGCGTGTGTTTTAATGAGATCTACATTTTTTGTCTATATCTTACTGTTTACTAGTTATGCACCATTCAAAGAGAAACATTCAGCCAGAATAAAGAGCTTTAGTTACCATTCCCAGAAAATTCAAGATAGATATTTATTTGTCATGTAAATAAATATCTTAAATATAAGAGTTTTTTAATCAAAATCGTTAGATTCATTTTTGAGAGAAACAAAATTTTCGAAAAAAGTTCCATGTAGAGGGTAGATGGGGTGGAGGATTTTCTTGAAAGTCTTCGTGTTGCATCCTTGGATACCAAGTTGGGTATTTAACGGTCTTTTAGTTTTTGAGCTACGCTGCTCACAGACATACATACACTCACGAAGAGACACACACGGTAAAAATGCTTTTTTTAGATTCAGGGAATCTCAAAACGCCTAATTCCGGTGACATCTCGCGATCGAATTTTCGGGTGCAATACAATACCTTCTGTATACGCTACGTGCAGAGAAAATAACAATATATATGACATAAGTTGGGTGTTTTAACAAGATCTACATTATTTTGTGCCGTAAGATTTTGTCTAGCTCTTACGGTTTGCCAGTTATGCAAAATTCATCCGGAATGAAGAGGACTTCAGAGGCTATTCCCACAACATTCAATATATACATTTTATTTGACAATGAAAATATTTTAATATACGGCATTTTAATCAAAATCATTAGCCGTTTTAAGAAAATCAAAGCTTTTGAATTTTTTCATGTAAAGGATAGTTGGGGGGGGGAGGGGATTTTCCTCAAAATCTTCGTGTCGCTTCCTAGAGATCCTAAACTTAAATACCATATACCGGCTTTTCATATTTGAGTTACCGTGTTTGCAGACACATCAACACACACATACAAAGTAGAACTCTTTTAGAAAATGTTAGTACTAGTGTTATTATTAAGTTTACAATAATATATATATATATATATTATACAACATTGTAAACACACACACAAACATATTCATATACTCACACAATCACATACACAAGCTCGCGCGCCACGACAACAGAACCACAGAACAATAAAAGAAAGAACACTCTGATATCACGTACACACATACATACACACACTTACACTCACAACTGCATCACGTATTCATACATATAGACTAGTCAAACACCAAATAAGTCAATACAATATTTACATAAATATTTTATCTCTTAGTGCACGTACTTCCATTAAGTATGTGCCCAGGCTTGGCCAGTTTTGGTTGTTTAGAATAAAATCCCAGAATGCTGTCCTTCGTCTGTTTGAAGCTAAAAATACTTTCGGCAATAATTTTTTCCTAGTATCCTCCATCTGCACGCAATCTGCCAAAATTGCGTCCAGTCTTGCTGATACCCGCATAATGGGCAAATCCGCCTACCAGCTTAGCAAATACCTTACGGGTTTTCCACCCTCCCAACCTGAGCCAAGCTATTCCCGATCTTTGTTTCATATCCAATTTTAAAGTATATGTTTCTTTACCTACCCCACTCAATTTTTATTACGTTTTGTATGTGCAACGACGATTTTCTTCCACATTCAGATTCTATTTCCTACCTGTTTATATCGTATAATCATCTTTTTACTTTATTCACAACGTTATACCTATTTTCGCTGCCCCTTTGCCAAATATCGTTTAAGCCAATCTTTGATAATCCCCACTGTAGCCCCGCCGCCCACCATTTTGGATGCTCTATGTTATTCATCTGATGCCGATAACAAATTGCTCTTAGAGTTGTTTGATCACTTTTAATTATTCGCAGCTAGTGTCTAACTACACTTAATTTAGCATATACAGCATCTTCCCAGCATCCAGATTGCAAACCATTTGTTTTAGAAAGAATAACAATGTCATCAGCGTACAAAAGAATTGGTTTTTTCACCTTCAACTGTCGGCGCATCTATGTCGTCCTCCACCATTATATTAACAGTGTCATCGATAAACAAATTAAGAAGTAACGGAGATAATACTCAACCCTGTTTGACTACCCTCTGCGCCATGTTGCATTCTGATGTAGTATTGTGCGGATCAGTCTTACTAACAAATTTCACTTCTTTATACAGGTGACCCTATAACGTGTATTCCCGGAGAAATCTCGGTATCAAGTTTTTGGGTTGAGTGCGACACCTTCTCTACCTCGTACCACGTAAAAACAATTCTTACCTTTCTTAGCACTTATGAGCAATGTACACAGTAGATAGAGAAGGTATTGTATTGCATCCAAAATTTTGATAACCAGTTTTGAACGGAAATAGATGTTTTGAGACTTCCTGAGTCCAAAATAGACATTTATAGGAAGATTTCTTTGTGAGTGTCTGTGCGCATATTTCTAAGGCAGCATAGCTCAAAAGCGTAAAGTCGGTTAAATACTAAACTTAAACTTGTTATGAAGTTCAGTGTCCTCCAAGAATGCGAAAGAAGATTTAAAGAAAATTGCCCCACCTCCAACTACCATTTACATGGAACATGTTTCGAAATGTTTGAGTTTTTCAAAAATGGCTCTAACGATTTTTACTAAAATGGCATTAATTTAAGATATTTTCATGATAAACGAAATGTGTATCTTGAATTTTCTGGCAAATGCCTCTGAAGGTCTCTTCCTCCTAGATTACTTCTACATATAACTTCAATATAACTGGTAAACCGTAAGAGATAGACAAAAACCTTCTACACAAAACCTTTAGATCTAGTTATAAACACTCAAATTATGTAATATACAGTTTTTTGTAGACTTAACCGTTTCAGAGATATTCTGAGTTACTGGTTTCAGTTTTAAGGCACCTAAACTTTTCTCAAACGGGAAGTAATTTCTTTTCGTTTACTCCTAGTAAGCTAAGAAACTTCACCGGCTTTTATAAGATTTCACTTGTTTGCTTTTGACTAGTGAAAACCCTTAGTTCCCTCCTACTGACAACGAGGCAAGCAATAGACAATTCTGCTGATGTTTATGATTATGTAGGTAGATAAAAGAATAATATTTTGCAAGAAAATCTTGTTTGCGGAACAGCTAGAGAAAGACATGTAAATGGAACACACCGGTTTTTTTTTGTTTTTTTTTTTTTTACAGGGACCCTACAACGTATATTTCCGAAGAAATCTCGGTATGGAATTTTTGAGTGGACTACCGACTTCTTGTTCTTGAGTACTTGCTATCCGCCTAGAGATAAAATGGCGGCATTTGGCGGCGCAAAGGATGACGGTACTCTCTAAAGTACACTGACTCTAGTGATAAGCTGATCCTTCAAGCGACCGCATGTGAGATTTGTGGTGGACAAAGCGGCGCAGGGGTGGGTTTTCTCCTGGTTCTTCGGTTTCCCCCGTCATCACATTCCACCGGTGCTCCATCTTCATTCCATCATCAGTGCCAACGTAGTAAAAGCGGGCGTTAAACACTACCAGTAAATCTGATGTGTTCCATTCACATGATTTTCTCTACATCTCTGCAACAAATTATTGTTAAAAAGCTTGTGTTTATTTTTACTTCATGCTAATCGAGAAACAAGTAGCAGAAATAGTCTTATTACTTGCTTTCTTATAAGTAGAAGCGAAATAAGGGAGTACAATAGGTTAAAGTGATGGTCAAAGGCTGGTTGGTATGTGGCTGAAGTTTGTTTGCTTGTTTGTATGGACAGGAGTTTACAAATACCTGTATGAGAAAAGTATCAGTTTTTTAAAGCTAAAGCCAATAACAAGGAATATCTCAAAAAACGATCAACTCCACGAAAAAAATGTGTATGACATAAATTGTGTGTTTTAACGTGAACTACATTTTTTGTGTTGTAAGTTTTTGTCCATCTCTTACGGTTTAGCAGTGATGCAAAACTCTTTAAAATTTTTTCAGAATAAAGTAGTCTTCAGAGGCTATTCCCAGAAAATTCAAGATATACATTTTATTTCTCAGGTAAACATCTTTAATATACGATATTTTAATCAAAATCGTTATCCTTTTTTTTTAGAAAATAAAAACTTTCCAAAAAAAAAGTCCCATGTAAAGTGTAGGGGAATTTTCTTGAAAATCTTCGTGTCGCCTCCTTAGAAGAATCCAAACTTGAATACCAAGTTTGGTATTTAACGGACTTTTCGTTTTTGAGCTATGCTGTCCACAGATCCACAGATGCACACACACATACATACACACAGATAGAGAGATAGACAGACAGACACACAAGGACATTTTTTCGAAAAATGCTTCTTTTTTTTTTTGGATTCGAGGATCTCAAAACATATTTCCGGTGAAATCTCGGTATCAAATTTTTTGGGTGGAATACAATACCTTCTCTATACACTATGTACATAGTATGCGTAGAGAAAGTAAAAAAGCTGATTCTTCGTCTCTATGTGCGCATAGTGGCGGAATACTGAACTAGAAACTCAACTCGAGGAAGAAAAGCTCGCTAGGTGTCCCAAATACTCCAACACGGCGTGATAGAACTCGACTGACAATAGTTTTCAGCAAAGACGAACGCAACTACGTGTTGCTTGTTCTTAACAGGTATATATGAAAATAATGATGTACTTATAAATGCTTTAGGTGTTCATTAGAAGCTTACCAGTAACAAATGGACACGCAAACTCGCATGTTGGTTATGCAGCTTTAACAACACTACAGACGTGCAGGTTGTTTTGAAAGACCTTAGGTAACAACAGTTTCTCAGCCATGCGTGCAGGTTTGTTACACTATCTTATCTAAGGTTAGACGCTGCTGATAAGGTCAAGGAAGTTGCGAAAAGAGGGCAATGACTCCAGAAGAACGGGAATATACAGTACACTCCCCATTATTCGTGTGCGGATTATCTGGTTTATGGATTATTCGTGCATCTAAAACAACAATAAAAAGAACGATGTACATCGTTTTTCTCTAGGAAACAGCAAGAAACGGCCCACGGCGTGACAATAAGTGCTATTTGCTCTGTACAAATCGAAAACAAACCTAGTTTTGTAGTGTTGATCAGTCAGGAAAAGAAAATGTAAAACAGACGGTGGATAAACGAAAAAAACCTGTCTTGACAATGAAAAAATCACTCCATTCACAGGACTTACTTTACATATCTGTAAGCAAGCTTATTCTTCTTCCAGTTCATGGCAATCGAGATAAACATTAGCAGAAAAGGTCTTATTACTTATTTCCTTATAAGTAGAAGGGAAATAAGGGAGCCAGAAGTTGAGAGGTCCCCGTAGAGAAAAGTATAAGTATTTTAAAACTGAAACAAATAATAAGTAATATCTCAAAAACGGTCAACTTCACGATAAAAAATGTATATAACATGAATTGTGTGTTTTAATGTGATCTACATTTTCTGTGAAGTAAGTTCTTTTCTATCTCTTACGGTTTACTAGTTATGCTAAATTCTGCAAATTTCATTCAGAATAAAAATGTCTTCAGAGGTTATTCATAGAAAATTCAAGATATACATTTTATTTGTCATGTAAATATCTTTAATATACGATATTTTAATCAAACTCGTTAAAGCCATTTTTAGAAAATCAAAGTTTTCGAAAATTTGTCCATGTAAAGGGTAGTTTTAGGTGGAGAATTTTCTTGAAAATCTTCATGCCACATCCTTGGATGATACTGAACTTAAATACCAAGCTTGGTATTTGACGGACTTTTCGTTTTTGAGCTATGCTGCTCACACACACATACACACACACACACACACTTGCAGATAGACACACACGGATATTTATCTAATTTTTTTTTTTTGGATTCCCAAATTTTTTGGGGGATTTTTTTCCAGTGAAATATCGGTTTTGAGTTTTTGGGTGCAATACAATACTTGCTCTATAAACTATGTACATAGGATGTGTAGAGAAAGAATTAGAATTGAAGTATTTCAGAAGGAGGAAACTGCTGCAAAACTAGGAGCTGATTATAATATTCGTATGCAGACTGTTCGGGACATTAAAAACATTGAGCAGAAAGTACAGAATTGTCACAGGAACTACAAATATAATTCTGGACCATCTGCACGAAAATGATTCAGGAGATTTACATCGGATGAATTAATGTTGCTCTTTGCAATGGTTTAGCCAAAAACGAGCAAAAGATATGTTTTAGGTGCGAAGTGTGCCGAAAAAGCGATTTTCTTTTAATGAAGATCTAGAGTTAGGGGGAGAAGTTCCTATTTGCATAATATGTTGTACCTTAAATAACAGGTTTATTGGTTATTTGTGTTTTTCAATTATTCGTGCACCTTTTCCCCCTCATTATCCCGAATAATTGAGAGTATACTGTGTTTTGACCAAGCCAGCATGTAAAATGCATACCGAGCACGATTGTTAGTGGTAATGTCTGTGGTTCCGGGCTCGATCCCCGATGACCTACCACTCCAACACATAGGTTTTCTCGAGGTTTCCCCGGTTTAGTAGGTGAATACTGGGGTGGTTTATCTTCCACTGCGACTTTCCTATCCATCATTTCGTGTACAGTATTTTTCAGAACATGATGGCCTTGTCCCACTCTTCTTCCAAAGTCGGCCTGAATTTAAGTTTGCGGTTGGAAACCAACTCTTGCTGTTGCCAAGTCTTCCACTTATTGGTCCCTTAACTGAAACGCGATTCAAGTAGAGTCTGCAGGAAACAGATTTTACTAAATTGCCTCTCACCCCAAGTACACTTTTTATAGTGTTTAACACCCGCTTTTACTATAGGCGATGACACTGGTAATACATGATAAATGCGATGGGGGGAAACCCGAAGAAAACCACTTTGTCCAGCACAACTCTCACATGCGGTCACTTGGGATCGAACCCGGGCTGTCTAGGTGGAAGGCGAATGGTCCAACCACTCGGCCACGGCGTGGCCACGGTTCGTATTTTGTTTGCTAATGGTTATTGCCCAGTGGTAGGGGAGAGCGGTCCCGTTTAGGGCCATCATGTTTTGGAGAAAACCATACCCATCACTTCCTTATCATTTGTTTCAGGGTTGAAGTATCAGGCGACGGTGTTCGGTGGGTTGGGTGTGAGCGGTTGCTTTCGCTCTATAAAGCTTTCATCCTGGAATTGTTGGGAGATCTGTAAAATTCCTATTAACCCAACTTTATTGGGTCTTTTACGAAGATGAATATATCCTAATACTTAACGTTCCAATAAAGTAAAAAATGCCACCCACCTATCCCTCTCTATTAGGTCCTCCAACCGTAAAGGAGCGCTCTTTCGCAGTGCACCGGAGTTTCAGTACTGAAGAAAGCAAGACCAACTCTGTGGCTCTTATCAGGAATATCCCCAGACAAGGCCTCTCTCCCGCATTTCGTAGGCGACTCTTCCTCTCCATCATTTGACATATGCAGCCGTGGCAATCGCATCACTAATATCCAGACTCATTCGAGGGCCGGTCTCTCAGGACAACGCAAAACTAAAGAAAAACTACAGAAAGGAACAATTATACGAGCACACAAAACCAGAGCTCATAACCCAGACTCATGCAGAAATATCGCAGACACCACAGGAGGCAACTCATTCACACTGCACAAGAGATGAAACAATCTGGTGTACCATTCACATGGCTTTCTCTACATCTTTGTAACAAATTATTGTTAAATATCTTATTCTTCTATCTAGACCATGATAAACGAGATAAACATTAGCAGAAATTGTCCTTATTACTTGGTTCCTTGTAAGTAGAAGGGAAAAAATCTAATGTGTTCCATTCACATGATGTCCTCTAGCTGTTCCGCAAACCAATCTTTTATTCAAAAGATTAATCTGTTATCTACGTCATGCTAATTAAGATAAACCTATGCAAAATTAGTTGTATTAATAGCTTCCCTGTAAGTAGAAGGGAAATAAGAGAATGCACAGGCTAAAGCGATAGTTTCATCCTTTAAAAACCGGTTGCTGAGTGAAACAATTGAAATTTCAATCTCTTTGCTAGCCAGGAGTAAAAAAAAAAAAAAATGAAAAAGAGAAGAAAGATGTCTTCTTGTTTGAGAAAAGTTTAAGTGGCTAAAACCAATAATCCATAATATCTCGAAAACGGTTAAGTCTACAAATATCTATCTATATAAATAAATTGTGTGTTTTAATGAGATCTACATTTTTTGTGTGTAAGTGTTTGTATATCTCTTACGGTTTGCCAGTTACATAAAATGAAGAGGTCTTAGGAGTCTATTCCCAGAAAATTCAAGATTTACATTTCGTTTGTCATAAAGATACCTTAAACATAAGGTATTTTACTTAAAATCGTTATAGCTATTTTTGAGAAAATCAAAATTTGCGAAAAATGTTCCATGTAAAGAGTAGTGGGGGACTTTCTTGAAAATCTTCGTGTCGCATCATTGGATGATACTGAACTTAAATACCAAGTTTGGTATTTAACCGACTTTTCGTTTTTGAGCTATGCTGCCCACAGACAGACACACACACACAAACACACCCACAGGTCTTTTTCTAAAAATAAATTTCTTTGAATGAAAGGCGTCTCAAAACATGTATTTCCGGTGACATATCGGTATCGAATTTTTGTGTGCAATGCAATGCCTTCTTTATAAACTATGTACATAGTCCGTGTAGAGAAAGTAAAAACAAGAAGGTCGAGTTATAAGAGCATCTTCGATCACTAATAAAACAAATGAAAAACACATGAATAAAAAACTGAACAACAAACACCACTAAAAACAAATAAAAATGGACGGAAATATTAAAGGCAGAAAACTACAACTACTAATCTACAGTAAAAAATCTGATGTGCTCCATTCACATGACTTTCCCTACATCGCTATAAAATTATTGTTAAAATGTATGTTCCTCTATCTAATTGATGATAATTGAGATAAACATTAGCAGAAATGGTCTTAATTACTTGCTTCCTTGAAGTAGAAGGAAAATAAGGGAATGCTCTAGGCTAAAACGATTTTCAAATCTCTTAAAAGCTAGCTGCCATGTGGTTGAAATCCGTTTCTATGCAGGCCCAGGAGTTCACAGCTTTCCGTGTGAGAAAAGTTTAAGTACTTTAAACCTAAAACAAATAACAAGGAGTATCTCAGAAATGCCAAATTCCACGAAAAAAACTGATATGACATGAATTGTGTGTTTTAACGTGCTCTACATTTTTTGTATAGTCGCTTTCTGTCTATCTTTTACAGTTTACCAGTTAGGAAAAATTCAGCAAAATTCTTTCAGAATAAAGAGATTTTCAGAGGCTATTCCCATAAAATTCAAGATATACATTTTATTTGCCATATAAATATATTTAATATACGGTATTTTAATCAAAATCATTAGAGCATTTTTGAGAAAATAAACATTTTCGAATTTTTTTCCATGTAAAGGGTAGTGGGGGGTTGGGGACTTTCCTGAAAATCTTGGTGTCGCATAATTGGAATATAACACCAAGTTCTTTTCGTTTTTGAGCTATGCTGCCCACAGACACACATACACACACATAGTCAGATACAAGCCATTTTTCTAATTTTTTAAATTCAGGGCACCTCAAAACATTATTTTCGGTGAAATATTGGTATCGATATTTTGGGTGCAATACAATACCTTCTCTATACGCTATGCACATACTATATGTAGAGAAAGAAAAAATGTATTTGACATAATTTATATGCTTTAGCGGGATCTATATTCTTTTGTGAAGTCTATATCTTACGCTTTACCAATTATGCAAAAGCTATACAGAAAGATCAGGGCTTAAGAGATTTTCAGGTGTATTTTTCATGGAAATATCTTAAACATTTGTTATTTGAATCAAAATGCAAGCCATTTTTTATAAAATTAAAAATGTGTCGCAACATTTCGTGTGGAATACCCTTAACATAGCCAACACTAGAATTTGAACCTAAATCTCTATCCCTTTTAGCAAAATAGTAGTAGATATACATTTTAAGGGAGACTACCTTGATACAAGTAAGTTTGTGTGTTTCTCATTTATAAAACATGGCTTAACTTGTAAAACTAGCTACATGTTTCGTGTAAAACACAACACAAAGTGTTGGAACACGCAGTTGTGTTCAGGACGCCGCCAGCATACATAGGAAGGAAAATTACCTTTACCTTGCTGATTCCAAACACGTCCTCAGGCGATCCCACCCCTATGCGATCAACTCTCTCCTAGATGTGTTTCTAGCTTCGTACATTTATGACTATTTCTCTCAAGAAAGACACCCGTTCCTTTTTCGTTCTCGTACATATAGTAAGTAAGGGAAGTATTGTATTCCAACCAAAATTTCAATACAGAGTTTCACCTGAAATATACGTTAAAAGAGCCCCTGAACAAAACACGTTTTTATTTCTCTATTCGTACTATGCACATAGTTTATAGAGAAGGTATTGTATTGCACCCAAAATTCGATATCGAGATCTCACCGAAATACTTGTTTTTGGACCCCCTGAATAAAACAATTAGAAAACCGTCCGTCAGAGCGTCTGTCAGTGTGGTTTGTGGGCAGTATAACTCAAAAACGAAAAGTCCGAAAATATCATTCATATTTAAGTTTAGTTTCTTCCAAGGACGCGATACGAAGATTTGAAGGAAATCACCCACTCTCAACTATCCTTTATATAGAAAAAGAATTCGAAAATTGTGGTTTTCTCAAAAATTGCTCTAATGATTTTGATTAAAATCTCTTATAGGTATTAAAGATATTTACTTAACAATATGTATATCTTGAATTTCCTGGGAATAGCCTCTGTAGACCTCTTTATTTTGGATGCATTTTTCTGAATTTCGCACAACTGGTAAACCGTAAGAGATAGACAAAAACTCACTTCTGAAAATAAATGTAGATCTCATTAAAGCATAATTTATGCCATATAAATGTTTTCGTGGAGTTGACAGTGTTCATTATATTCCTTGTTATTGTTTTCAGTTTTAAAATACTTAAAACTTTTCTCTTACGGAAATTTGTCAACTCCGGCCACGCAAAGAAACGGATTTCAATCCCTTAACAACCACATTTTAACACATTTGACTGTCGGTTTAGCCTAGTATATTCCCTTATTTCCCTTCTACTTATAAGCAACTAATTAATAAGAGCGTTTCTGCTAACGTTTATCTTGATTATCAAGAAGCAGATAGAAGAATAAGCTTATTAACAATAATTTGTTACAGAGATGTAGAGAACATCATATGAATGGTAAATATTAGACATTTCCCACATAGTCCTTGTTATTGGTTTCAATTGTAAAGTACTTGCTTTTTTCTCAAACAAGAAGCCGACATTCCTTTTATATCTCTTTTGTTTTACTCCTGACCAGTAAAGAGTACAGAATTTCGATTGTTTCACATACCGACCAGCTTTTAAAAGATTTGTCTATCGCTTTAGCCTAGTGCATATCTTTATTTCCCTTCTGTTACAAGGAAGCAAATAGTAAGACCATTTCTGCTAATGTTTATCTGGATTATCATGATATAGATAAAAGAATAACCTTTTGTAATACAAGACCATTCAGAAAGAAACAGAAGATATGATATAACTAAATAATAACGAAAGTTATCAACACAAAACTTTATTTACAAATTCAGGGTTCCTTTTCAATTTCTCAACGCAATCTCCATTATGTCAAGATGTTTTTTGCTGTCGCGTGGTACCAGCTTGTCAACGCCGATGTTAATTACGCTTTCCTTCCGCCAAAGAACTTGCCGTTTTTGTTTTTGTTTTTTTTTTTTTTGTTTTTTTGAATGCACAAAATTTTCGGCCAATAGAATTTTATAGGCAAATAACGCAAGTGTATATTGATATGCATTGAACGTGTCTTCAGTGAGGAAATGGCGCATAATTTACGAGTAATCAAGGATGAACCAGTGAGTATGAAATAGACCGGAGTGGAAATTCGTCAGATGTTATGAAGGAGTTGAAAGCAAATGTTGATAAAAGAATTAAGAAAAACCGGTATTTCACTTTGAACATAGTACAAGACTTTTTGGATAGAAAATATTTCCCAGCCATGAAGACCTCAAAGTGGCAGTGACAGATCTTTAGCGGTGAAAGAGTACATCTGCGTTGAAAAACCGTTACCACGTGACAATTAATACCTTGATAGCAATGACGATTACGTTGAAAAATAGAGTAAAGTACTGTATCTCTGTAAATAAAGTTTTGTTTTGAGAACTTTCGTTATTATTTAGTTATGATAAATCATCTGCCACTTTCTGCGTGGCCCTTGTAGTAGTTTGTTTGCAGAATAAGTAGAGAAATTTATATAAATGGAACATGCAACAGTTTTTTAAACGGATTAACGCCCAATATTTCGAACAAGCAGATCATGAACAAGAAAGATTTTAAGTGACTAGTTAGACCGTACTAAGGTCTATGAAGGTTTCTCCCGCTGGCTGCAGGCACCAGTTCCATCAACACAAATAGCGAGGGTGAGAACACACCCGGTTTGGAAATCCACTTGAGCTGCAAGAGTTTTAACTGAACGGGCGTCGCTCATGGTGACATTTTTACCCGATTTGCATTATGACAGGAATGTTGACGTTGAAGAGTGGAGGGTGTGAGGTGGGGGAGGTGCATTTAAAGCTGCTCTTGATGGTAATCGCATAATCCTCCTCCAACACGACCAGATTCCGTGCTAAAACATTCTAACAGCCAGCACGCAACTTGCTATGTCAACTGCGTGATACTAGATTAACAAACATTACTGAGAATGGTGTGTGGTATTAACATGTCTCGCACAGTGTTGTTACATTCACACACTTTCTCTACATATTCTGCAACAAACTATTCTACTTCATGCTAATCGATATACATACTACCAGAAATGGTGTTGTTATATACCTTATCCTTTGCAGGTACAAAGGGAATAAGGGACATAGTCATTCTCAGTGGTCGAGGAGTACCAGGCCAGTTCTCGAAGTCGCTGGTACAAATCCGGCGGAGGTTGATGGATGTTTGGGGCCTAAAAGCTCTTAGCAGAATTTCTTCGGAAATTGCGCTGATTTATGTCACGTAAAAGAACCTCTAGCTTAATGAAGATGCTTATCAAAAAATGTCTGGTCTTTTAGGCCCAAAATAGAATCGGACATTAAACATTGTCTTTTAAGAGCTCGTTGCTTGGTGATGGTATTTAAATTCCGTTCTCGTTGCATGACCAGAGTATAAAAAAGCGAACAATGACCTTCATTGTTCGTTTTTACACTATTTGACAGAAGTATAAGTATTGGAAAATTTAAACTAATAACAAGGGATATCTTCTGCCTAGGTAGTGCGGGGGTAGCGTGTCTGCCTCATATTCAACAGGTCGCGAGTTCGAATCTCACTTGGGGTGAGTTACCTGGATAAGGTTTTTTTCGGGGTTTTCCCTCGTCCTAAGAGGACCGATGTCAAGTAACTTTAACCTTCATAGATTCCGAGATCATTTGAGCATAATTTCAACAATATTATTCATTTGTCCGATATGACCAATGAAGTCAAAGGACGTTAATCTACAAAAAGGGCTTCCTTTCTATAAGAGATTTTAAATTATATAAGGATAGCTTTAAAATGTTTCGAATTCTGCATAGCTCAAAATAAGGATTATATTGTTTTTAGAAGTTGTAACGTTACCTATGATTTTCACTAACCCTATCATAATAGTGCAATGCTTTAACTAAACAATGCAGATTTCTGCAAAACGAGTTTGTAAGGTAACTTAGAAATTTCCATCGGGCTATATTGCGGGTAAGTGTACAACGCTTTATTTAGATAAGCCAAAGACAGTTGGTTTGTATGTTAGCGGTTGAAAATAGGGATTGCATATAAGGTTAGCTTACCATTTTATCAGTTTCTGGAATACAAATGTGCCTGTTTTGTTAAAATTATAAAAAAAATCTCATGTACTCCATTCACGTGACTTTCTCTATATCACGGTAATAAATTATTGTTAAAAAATCTGATGTGTTCCATCCACATGACTTTCTCTATATCTCTGTAACAAATTATTGTTAGTAAGCTTATTCTTTTATTTACTTCATGCTAAACGAGAAAAATTAGCAGAAATAGTCCGATTTATTACTTTATTGTAAGTAGAAGGGAAATAAGGGAGTACCATAGGTTAAAGTGAAAACCAAAAGCTGGTTGCTATGTGACTGAAGTTCATTTGTTTGTATGGGCACGAGTTGGCAAATTCCTGTATGAGAAAAGTTTGTTTTTGAAAGCTGAAACCAAAATCAAGGAATATCTCAAAAACAACCAACTCCACGAAAAAATGTATATAACTTAAATTGTGTGTTTTATGGTGCTCTACATTTTTTGTATGTCAAGTTTTTTCCATCTCTTACGGTTTAGTAGTTATGTAAAATTTCGTAAAATTCATCCAGAATAAAGTAGTCTTCAGAGGCTATTCCCAGAAAATTCAAGATATACATTTTATTTTTGAGGTAAATACCTTTAATATACGATATTTTAATCAAAATCGTTAGAGCCATTTTTTAGAAAATCAAAATTTTCGAAAAAAAGTTCCAAGTAAAGGGTAGTTGGTAGTGGGAGGACTTTCTTGAAAATCTTCGTGTCGCATCCTTGGAAGATACCAAACCTAAATCCAAATTTGGTTTTTAACGGACTTTTCATTTTTGAGCTATGCTGCCCACAGACACACACATACACACAGACAGACACACACACGGACATTTTTTCTAAATATATATATATATATATATATATATATATATATATATATTTGGATTCAGGAGGTCTCAAAACATGTATTGCCGGTGAAATCTCGATATTGAATTTTTGGGTGCATTACAATACCTTCTCTATACACTATATATATAGCACGTGTAGAGAAAGTAAAACACTTATTCTTCTATCTTCTTCATGCTAATCGAGATTAACATTAGCAGAAATTGTCTTATTACTTGCTTTCTTTTAAGTAGAACGGAAATGAGGGAATACACTAGACTAAAAGGATAGTTAACTCTTTTAAAACGCGGGCGATTGAACAATTGAAGTTCGGGTCGCTTTGCATTCCCAGAAAAACAAATGAAAGATGAAACGAAAGGTGACCCCATTTGAGAAGATACATAGTTTAAAATTGAAACCAATAAAGAAGAATATCTAGAAACAGTCAACACTACAGCAAAATTGTATATGACATAAATTGTGTTTTTTAAAGAGATCTACATGTTTTGTGCAGTAAGTTTTTGCTTCTCTTACGGTTTATCAGTTATGTAAAAGTCATCAAAATTCATCCAGAATGACCCGGTGCTCAGAAGCTATTCCCAGAAAATTCAACAAATACATTTTATTCGTAATGTAAATAGCTAACATACGGTATTTTAATCAAAATCGCTAGAGCCATTTTTGAGAGACAAAAAATCCATACGAAGGGTAGTTTGAGGTGGGGTGATTTTATTGAAAATCTTCGCGTCGCATCCTTGGAATGTGCCTTTTAGTTTTGAGTTATGCTGTCCACAGACACACACACGGACCTTTTTCTAAACATTTTTTTTTGGACTCATGGTGCTTCAAAACATATATTTCCGGTGAAATCTCGACATGGAACTTTTGGGTGCAATGCAATACCTTCTTTATACACTATGTACATAGTACGTGTAGAGAAAATAAAAAGCACTTCTATCCTCCCCAGTTTTCAAAATGTAAGAAACAAAATAAAGCTTGCGACTACCTCGTAGAATAAGCCTTTTTAAAGGTGAAAGAATTACAAAATTGGGTGTGTAGGTTTTTGATATTACTCTACACTCAGACTCACACATTTTCTCATTATAATAATAAAATAGATGTTATCATGGCATTCATAATTCTCACATTTCAGGGAGTATATAAGATGTAGCAAAAGCAATGTCCCTATAGATGCGATAAAACGGTGATGTGGTGGTAGCGTGTCTGCTTCATATTTAAAAGGTTGTGAGTTCGTATCTCGCAAAGGGTAAGTTCACATGGATAAGTTTTTTTTCGGGGTTTTCCCTTATCCTGAGAAGACGAATGTCGATTAACTTTAAGCTCCATGGACCCCGAGATCATTTGAGCATCATTTCATTCATCGTCCGATGAGACCAACCAGATTAAAGGACGTTAAACTAAAAAAAAAAAAGAAAAAAAAAACTGTGGTGATAGCTGTGATTGAAATATTCTATCGTTATGCGAGATTGGTTATTGATACTAGAGTCGAATAGTCAATACAGGGTCCTATAGTTCATGTACACTCTTGTATAAATTACAGTCTGGTGCAGTTGCAGCTAAACCATTACCTACTTAATAGCTTGAGCGACATTTCAAAGCACATAAGCCGTTTTGGTGCTGAACGCCTCTGACACATTTTCCGCTCTTTACACTTCACATCAATCACTAGACAATAATGAAGTGATTGAAATGGGCGTCGAGGATAATTCAACTAGAGTTTCATTTCAAAACCTGTGTCGCAGGTAATAAAGAGGGAGTGCAACTCTCTGAATGTTTAAAATGTAATTATCTGCAAGCTTTTCGCTTTTGCTGCGAGAGTCAAGCATCTAATAACTACGAGCTAAGTAGGGAAGAAAAGCGCTGCTCTGCACACACAATATACTGCATTAAGCTTCTTCAATATTTATAATATCAGCTTATGATGGACGGCTCTTCACTTTCTCTTTCTCTACTAGGGCCGCGCCTCTCATCTAGGTGGCCTGGGTTCAAAGCGACTCAGGGTTGGGTTTTTTCCGGGTTCTCTGGTTTCCCCCACCATCGCATTCCACCGGTGCTTCATTTCTTTTTTGTAGCTTAGCATCCTTTAATCTGGTTGGTCATATCGGACGATGAATGCAATTGGTGAAATGATGCTCAAATGATCTCGGTGTCCATGGAGCTTATAGTTACTCGACATTCGTCTTTTCAGGATAAGGAAAAACCCCGAAAAAAAAAACATATCCGAGTAACTCACCCTAAGCGAGCTTGATATTTAACAGACTTTTCGTTTTTGAGCTATGCTGTCCGCAAACACGCACACAGACACACACATATGCATACATACTGGCAGACTGACAGCCACACACACGGATTTTTTTTTCTAAAAATACCTTTTTTTTATTCAGCGAGTCTCAAAAAATATATTTCCGGTGAAATCTTGGTATCGAATTTTTGGGTGCAATACAATATCCTCTCAAATACGGGGTACCAACCCGGAACTCCCGAATGTCAGTCTCAGGCGAAACGCCTGAGTCACTTGGCTCGGTGAGGTAGATATTAAAATAAACTTAACGAAAAATGTCTTATACACTCTAACAAACGACACAGGGTATAAACATCTCATGTGTTCCATTCACATGACTTTTTCTACACCTCCTGCAGCAAATTATTGTTAAAAAGCGTATGCTTCTATTTACTCCACGAAAAAAATGTATATAACATAAATTGTGTGTTTTGACTGCTCTACATTTGCTGTGTGGTAAGTTTTTGTCCATCTCTTACGGTTTAGCAGTTATGCAAAATTCCGTAAAATTAATCCAGAATAAAGTAGTCTTCAGACGCTATTCCCAGAAAATTCAAGATATACATTTTATTTGTCATGTAAATATCTTTAATATGTGAATTTTAATCAAAATCGTTAGAGCCATTTTTGAGAAAATCAAAATTTCGAAAAAAGTTCTATGTAAAGGGTAGCTGGGGGAGGGGGAATTTTCTTGAAAGTTTTCGTGTCGTATACTCGGAAGATACCAAACTTATATATCAAGTTTCGGCTTTAACGGTCTTTTCGTTTTTGAGCTAAGCTGTCCACAGACACACAGGACCTTTTTCTAAAAATGCTTATTCTGGATTCAGGAGGTACATGTATTTTCGGTGAAATCTTGATATCGAATTTTTGGGCGGAGTGCAATACCTTATCTATACACTATGTACATAGTACGTGTAGAGAAAGTAAAAAGTCAAGTGAATGTAACATAAGCGTTTTAAAATATGACTCCCTTTAGTGAAAAGTTTTGCTAGACACTTGTTTCAATGAAAGTCATATCTTCATTATGTTAATAGTTGTCCTAGAAAAGAATATGAAATATTGCTTCCCTTTAGGTGGAACGCTCTTATTTCCCATTAGTGCGGCGCATGCAATACCAATACATACCAACCACCTCTGTTCGATTAAGGCATCTCCTGCCAGGATAAAGCGTTTCCTTGCCTCACAGACAGAAAGGAAGTTCCATTCCCGGTCGATTCCCGATTTCCGCAATACGCCCTCTGCAGAAAGACCAACACAACTCTCGTGTCTCTTCATATACAGCATTCAAACAACAGCCTTTGTTCTCATTTAGGATAACAGAGTTGTTTAAAATAAAATAGTTAACTTCACAATAAACGTATTTGACATAAACTGTGTGATTTAACGAGAACCACATTTTTTGTGTGGTAAGAATTTATCTCTTATCGGTGGTGTTTAATCACTTTTCACTTTTGAGTTATGCTGTCCACACACTAACCTTTTTCACTATCCACTATGTTCGTTGTACATGCGTACTAGAGAAACTAAAAGTCTGTCCACAGCTTCTGTCTTTTTAATGTACATAAAGTATACGTGAACACAAATACAGCAACACCAGGACTCCCGAGGGCCTGGGCTTTATTTCCGGGTTTCCCCTGATCGCCAGGCGTTTACTAGAGTGTTTTCTCTCAACTCCCTAATTTTATGCCCCTCCATACCGTGCCATTAATCATCTTTCATCTCGTTTGATCTGTTCCAGGATTGGAACAGACCAAAGAGATGCAGAATATCGGTGCAGCGTGGCAGGAAAAAGGATCTCTCTGTGGAACTTACTTCGTATAATTTTCTCCAAATTATGATGACCTTCAACCGGAACAGCTTCCCACTGCTACTGGGCAATAACCATTAGCAAACAAAAGACGAGTCTGTACTAGGAGAGATAGGAAACGTAGTAAAATCTCTTTATCCTGGAGACTCGAAGACCCTGCTTGCAAGTCGAGATTCTCGCCTCAGTTAAGGGATCAGTAACTGAAACCCTTGGCAACTGCGAAGGTTGATTTCCAACCGCAAACCACCCATGTGGTTATCATGTTCTAAAAAATATTGTTGCTGGGGACACCGACATCCCTTGGGGACGTTCGACCCTCGGGGTGGACCGGCTGTCCCCGGTATGTTACTTGTATGTAACGGAAAGTGTATGTTTTAAGTAGATCTACGAAATTGTAATCAAACGAGATCGTGTAATAAGATTTTTTGTGTAATAAGATTTTTTTCCCCCTATCTCTTACGGTTGGTATATGCGTTATACAAAAGTGATCCAGAATTAAAAAGGCTTCAAAATCTATTCACAGAAAATTCAAAATGTACAGTTTATTTGTGATGTAAATACCTTTAATATAGGGCATTTTTGTTAACATCGTAAGAACCAGTTTTGAGAAAATTCAAATTTCGTAAAATATTTACAGCATAGGACAATTTGGAGTGAAGGAATTTTCCTGAAAATCTCGTGTCGTATCCTTGGGCGGTACTGTATTGAAATCCGAGTTTGGTACTTAACTGATATATCGTTTTTGATTATATTTCATGTTACCTATTACTTTCTCTATACGTACGATATATATAGTGAATAGATGAATAGAGAAGTATTGCATTCCACCCAAAAATTCGATAGCGAGATTTCTCCGGAAATAGACGTTTTAGGATCCCCTGCGTCCAGAAAAGTATTTTTAGAAAAAGGTCTATATATATGCGTGTGTGTGTCCGTGTGACTATGGCACGATAATTCAAAAACGAAAAGTCGGTAAAATACCAAACTTGGTATATAACTTAAGTATCTTCCAGGGATTCACCACAAATATTTTGAAGAAAATTCCTCCACCCCAAACTACCCTTTACAGGGAAACATTTTCGAAAATTTTTATTTTCTCAAAAATGGCGCTAAGGATTTGGATTTAAATATCTATACAAAATAAATTTTAATACAAATTATATCTTTATTTTTGGGAATAACCTCTGAAACCGTAAGAGGCAGACAAAAATATGTAGATCTCGTTGAAACATACAAGTTATGTCATATACCTTTTAAGATATTTCAGTTTTAAAATACTTTAAATTTTCATCTCTGGTAATGCAGAGAAACGGATTTCATCCACATGACAACTGGTTTTTAAAAGATTTGACTATTGTTTTAGCCTAGTGTATTCCTTCCACAAACAAGAAAGCATTTCTGCTCACGTTTATATCGATTAGCATGAAGTAGATAGAAGAATAAGATTTTTAAAAATAATTTGAAGAGAAAGTCACGTGAATGGAACACTTCAGGGGTTTTTATTATGCTGTTCACGGACACATCCACACCCAGAGAACCTTTTCTAAAATTACGTTCTTGAATTCAGGGGGCCTCAAAACATTTATTTCAAGTGAAATCTCAGTATGCGTTTTGGGTTCTTGTGCAGTATACACGGTAGAGGAAATAAAAGGTACAATGCAGGTTTGAGAGATATTTTATTTGAAACCTTATTTCAGTAAAACTTGCTCCATAACCTAACTGCACTCAAAAGTGTACCTAAACTAGATTGCAGAATTTTCACACAAGCCGTGTGTAGAACAGGAGTTGGATAAGTAGACCCAGACTGAAAAATCCATGATTGGAACCACAGAACTCCCTGTTTCCAGCCGGTTGCTCTAACCATTGAGCTACCATGGTAACATGCCGGCGCAGCATTAAATTTCTCAATTGACTCGTATGTTTCCCGGTAAACTCAACTTATTTTGAGACGATATACCCCAATGGTGACTTACAATGTAGTACTTTAAGCCCCGGGCTTCATACTATAGCCAACTATTATGGTCAATTGTGTTAATTAAATTGTTTATCCTACAGATACTTGTAATAGATGCCGTTGCTATGCAGAAACGACATAAGAAAACTTGGACTTTAAATCAAAGCGATAGTTATTAGCGCCACGGGTGGGATAAAGTAAACAAAATTCACTCGTTGCTCCGGTAACGAGTGGGATAAAGTAAATAAATAAATGTTAATAACTACAACATTTCTATAACATTTTAACTCTTTTTCGTATAATTTCTATGAAGTCGATGGTAATAAAGCCTCAACTGCTTCTTTTGCTTCATTTAATATATCATTTGGAACCGATATATTAACTTTCTCAACGTCCATCGTAAACTCAATCAATTTGAAACTAGCAGCAATGAAAACAAATTAGTACTCATACATAGCCTACCATATTTTATAACTGTAAGAACGCCGCTGTTGAATATCTTATTCCTTGTGTAATTTATTGTAAAATCATTAGCTGAATATTTGTAATGTATTAGTTTATCGTATCTGTAGGATAAAATAATGTATTATACAAGTGGACAAACCTCTATTATCCACTCGTAGAATTTAAAACGCTCCCCTTTGGATCATGTTTTAAATTGTTCTACTCATGGATAGACTCTCTGTTTATCCACTTGTATAATAAATATTTTTCACACAAGCCGTGTGTAGGACAGGAGTTGGATAAGTGGATTACAGAATCTTAACATCTACGTGTTTTACTTGTGTTTAATGCTCGGCGTTTAACCGTAACAGTAATGCGGTTATTTGTGTTTGCTCAGTGTAGACCAACAATGCAGGAAACGTCAATACACCTCGTGCACGTTACATTGATTTTGGATTTAATAACGAGCGCTTCAAAATGCTGAGAGCGCAGCTCACTCTGTTTCCTTCTTCAGATATAATAAGCTTCCATAGACTTCGTGTTTACTGTGTGCTTAAAATGAAATCAACAAATGTGAGGTGTTCAGTTCACATGAATTTCTCTACCTGCTCAGCAAACAACATATTCAAAAGATTATTGTTTTAGCTGCATCGTGCTATTCGAAATACAGTGTAGTAAACATTGTCCCATTGCTTGTTTTCCTGTAAGTAGAAAAAGAAAGAAAAAAAAAAAGGAATACACTATGCTAAAGGGATAGTCATATCTAGATAAAACAATTGAAATTAGATTTTATTTGCATGCCGCCAGGGGTAAAACAAAAGAGAGATAAACGAAAGTTGACTTCTTATTTGAGAAAATTTTAAGTAGTTTAAATGTGAACCCAATAACAAGGAATACCTCGGAAACGGTTAAGTTGTACGTGTGTGTCTACATACATATATATATATATACACACACACACACACACACATACACATACAACTTAGCCTTCCTTGTCATTGGCTTCACATTTAAACTACTTAAAATTAGTATATCAACCGTTTCCGAGGAGTACAACTTAACCATTTCCGAAGTATTCCTTGTTGGCTTCACATTTAAACTACTTAACATTTTATCAAACGAGAAGTCAACTTTCGTTTAGCTCTCTTTTGTTTTACCCCTGGCGGCATGCAAAAAAATCTAATTTCAATGATATATATATATATATATATATATATATATATATATATATATATATATATATACGAAATAAATTGTTTGTTTTACCGATATCTATATTTTTAGTGCAGAAAGTTTGCGTTTATCTTTTACGGTTTACCAGTTATACAAAAGTCATTCAGAATGAAGAGGTCTTTTTTGGTCATAAAAATATCTTAAACATTGTAATAATTTACGAAAAATATTCCTTGTAAAGGTTGTGGGGGAGGATTTTCCTGAAAATATTCATGTCGCATCCTTAGAAAATACTAAACATAAATACTAAGTTTCATGTGTAACTTATATTTCCTTTCTGAATTGTGCTGTCCACGCACACCACACACACACACACACACACACACACACACACACACACACGCACGCACGCGCGCGCGTGTGTGCCTTCTTTTTAATTTTTTTATTTTTTTTTTTGTTCAGGGGTCTCAAAGCATATAACCCTGGTGAAATCTCGCTATTGAATTTTTGGATAGAATACAATACCTACTCTACCTACTATGTGCTTTGTACATACGTGCTAGAAAGAGTAAAAAGGGTAAAGTGTAAAATGCAGACAACAGAAAGCGGTGCTTCGCACACTGGGACCTATACAGATCCATTATGCCTAACACTCTCCCAGGAGGGTGGAATAAGGTAACGGGTGGCCACAGGTGGACAGGGAACCAGAGACGCGAGTAGGTCCCTAATGTTTTCTGGCTCGGCATCGAAAACAATAATAAATTTAACGAATATTATACAAAGAGAAAACTTTGTATCTATTTGTGAATGTAGGGTAATCCCAAAAAAACAGGAATTTAATAATTCTTTAACACTAAAAAGCCCAGTACGTCCTGACAGATATAGGGCTATAAAACAGCTTCAAACATCATTTTATAAATTACTTATAGAGTAACAAGAATTTACAAAATTCTTGTACTTGAATATAAACGTATTGGAACTATAAAACAAGAAGCTTGCGAAGAAGGCCTTTACTTTCAGTTGGCAATGTCATGGAGCAGTTTACAGAATATAAACAGTTGAAGCACTTCGCAGAGCATAAAAACGAAAGCCGGTTCCATTCTATTGCAAAGAATATACATAGACGTCCAAGATGAAAAAGGAAAAGGAGTTTTTATTTATGGACGCTCTTTAACTGATGTGGCTTTCAGCGTCCCATTCTATACTGGGCGTGAAAAACAGCATAATTTTGCACAGAGGCCTCTTTATCAGGCTTGATGTTCTTTTACGTGCCGTAAATCTACGACACGGGACCAAGGGGTCCTCCGCCGGGTTTGAACCCCCGACCTTGGGTATATGAAGTTAGCATGGTAACCATTACACCACGGAGGGCGACGACGCCCAGGATGTAACCTTCAGTAAACAGAAGATAGAGTTTAAGGAGCGGCAATAGATTTTGTGTTATATTTGTTTCTTTCTCTGCCATTTATGTAATACTGCATATGTGAATGTAATGAAACTGTGTCAACATTTCTCAGTACCTTTATTCTAAATATATAGATGTATACACTGAAGAATCTAGATGCCAAAAACCTCTAATAACCTTCATGTAAGACACTTCTGCGTTACTTTCCTCGCATTTATCTTGTAATCATGTTCGTCATCAGGGCAAATGTTTCAAAAATAATTAATGCTGACTTCACAGGATAAAACCGAATTAAATTAGAGTCGTAAAAATCCAACCTTTTGACCATCTTAACTCTGTGGTCTTCTGACGAAGTCATTATTAATAACTAACAAAAGGAAAGCTTCAAATCTTAAAAAGAATGTATTTAACTGAGAAAACAAAGATAATTTTCACACCTAGAACTTCATAAAAACAGAAATGTGTTTATTTGAAACTTCTATCAACTTAAATAAAAACCTTACATTTATTTGCACTGTATTAAAGTATCAAGAATGTCATTATAGTACTTCTCTGAAAAATGTACAAGGCAGATTTAGAAAATAAACCTTTTTTCAGTAATATACAAATTTAAACATATTATCTGAGAAACTATTTGAGATGGAGCTTTCAGTTTTTCCATACTTGTTTATTTATTTGCTTATATTAAGTGTGTCAATTTTCAAGTAAATGAGTTTAAAGTTAGAAAATTCTAACCCTTAAGGGTTTCCGCAGTGTGTGAAAATTACGCAGTCTTTATACTTTTAAACAAATGGAACCAAAATAAGGTACAAGGTTTTAAAATGTTACCAGTTTTAACCCTGCCACATTCCTGCATTTACTGTATGCACTCGTATATGCGAGTATTATTGTTCGGGGGCACTCTAACTTTACTCGTACGGAACAAATAGAGCTGTGTTCAAAATAAACAAATGAGTATCATATAACACCATTTGTTATTTTTATTGTTTTATTTTTAATCATAGCATTAAATGCTACTTCAAACGAACTTTTTATTTTAGATATTGCGTGATTGCATATTTCGTAACTCTTGGTGTATTCTTGATGACAGACTGCGTTTTAGAGGCAGATATAACCGTCAGATCATATTTAGATTTTTTGAAAAAGTGTTCTTTTCATTACTGAAATAATGCTGTGATGTGAAATTCATCATGAGAAGATGTACTCAAATGATCTTCACACTCAGAGACACTATTTTCGCTGTTGGATACATTTCCAAGTGCGTCTGTCTTGGTTTCACTCAAGTATTTTTTTGTTGTTTTTTTTTGTTTTGTTTTGTTTTTTTTGCCATTGTATCTGCATTCAAACTGACCAAGAACAACAACATAGTCCATAAAATTCAAAGATGAGAAAAGGACTTTATCACCAAGCAGTATTTCGTGCCACAATAATAGTAGACTAATTTTTTAACAATATTCAACTCTTTGTTGACCACAATCAGTATAAAATGAACAATAGAAAAACAAATTTGATAAATAAGGCCCGGATTTTATGTAATATCAAATTATGAAATATTTACATAAACATGTAACCAAAATTGATGAAATATGTACATAAGTATGTAATGAAATTGTCCTATGTAAACTCCAAATGATTTTATTTTAGATAGGCAAAGTCAGACTGAAAAATTCAATGCCATAGACGGGATTTGAACCACGGATCTCCCTCTCTCTAGTCGTTTGCTCTGCCACTGAACTACAATGGCAACATGCCGGCATAGCATTGAATTTCTCAACTGACGCGCATGTCTCCCGGTAAACCACAAGGTGATCTCAAATTATTTTGAGATGACAACTCCAATGGCGACTTACAATTTTGTAAGTACTTTAGACCCAAGATTCATATATATATAGCCAACTATTATGTTCAATTGATATTGGACTAATTGTTTTTCACACAAGCCGTGTATAGGATAGGGGTTGGATAGGTAGAGTGAGATGCCAAAGCCAGAATTGTTCGAAACCCGCTATGGCATTGAATTGCAAATACGGGAGATTTTTAACAGCAAATTAATTTGTAATGATAAAGTCGCAGTTTTGTAAGTATATCTTACTTCATGTAAGAGAAAGTCAGAAAGCAACATGTATAGCATGAAATTGAAACCGAAAAGAGCAGAAGAGGATAATTATTTTAAAAATCGTATGTGTCCCATTCACATGTCCTTCTCTAGCTATTCTGCAACAGATTATTCTTACAAAAAATGATCCATTTCTACTTTGTGATTATCAAGTTAAACAGAAGCAAGCAGAAATGGTCGTATTTAATTACTGCCTTGTAAATAGAAGGGAAACAAGGGAATACACAAGGCTAAACTGACATAGAAATGTTTTAAAATGTGGTTGTTACGGAATTGAAATCACTTTCATTGCGTGGCCAGGAGTTGACAAGATCCAGTATGAGAAACGTTTTAAGTATTTTAAAACTGAAACCAATAACAAGGAATATCTCAAAACGGCAAACCCCCCAAAAAAGTATATGATATAAATTGTGTGTTTTGAGGAGATCTACATTTTTGTATATTAAGTTTTTGGCTATCTTCTACGGTATACTGGTTATGCAAAATTCAGCAAAATTCACCCAGAAACAAGAGCTCTTCAGAGGTATTTTAATGAAAATCTTTTCAGCCAGTTTTGAGAAAGTCAACAGAATTTTTTCCATGCAAAGGGTAGTTTGGGATGGGGGATTTTCCTCAAAATCTTCGTAACGCATCCTTTGAAGATATTAAACTTCAACTCCATTAAACTTTGGTATTTTACGAATTTTCGTTTTTGAGTTAACGTGTTCACAGACACACACGACCTTTTTCTAAAAATGCCATTTTATACAGGAGATCCTGAAACGTGTATTTCCGGTGAAATCTCGGTATAATATTTTTGGGTGTAGATAAAGCAAACGTTATCTACACGGACACTACAACTGAGGACTGTTCCACCTCCAACGAGTACTTATACATTGTGCAGCATTTCCAGAACTTGGTAGACAATCGGGAGGAGGCTATGTGTGTATGTGTGTGTATGTGTGCGTGTATGTGTGCGTGTATGTGTGTGTGTGTAATTTTTTTTTTTTGTCATTTTAGCTGCTTGGTCTTATCACGACCTTACATAATTTTACAAATAATACACTATTTCCAACATTTTACAAAAATTATTTCAACAGTAACACAGAAATTTACATGTTTGCACTTTTATAAATTAATATGTGAAATGAAATTGTGTTTTATTTATGGACGCTCTTTAATTACTGTGGTTCTCAGCATCCCATTCTGTTTTGGGAGTGAAAGACCGGTTAATTTTGCTCAGAGGACTCTTTGTAGGCTTGAGGTTCTTTTACGTGCCTTCTGAAGGAAGCCGTGCTAAGGAGTTTTAAGCCAAAAAAAGAAAATCCACCGTCCTCCGCCTTAAGAAACTGTAGAGTTTTTATTATTTGTCAGGTTTTTCACGGTATTGAAGAATTCCGAGATAATGGCTTGTTAGGTCAAGGTTCATTGTTATTTTGAATAGCCGTTACTCCACGAAATACAATAATAAAGAGTAAAGGGGAGGATTAACTATGAAACCCCTCTAGATAATTATGAAATAATTACATAAAGAATATGAGGAGGTAGAAGAAATTAATTTATGGAGTTCAAAAAAGTTAATCGTATAGCATCTGGTAGGCCAGCAACTGTATTGTAGCTGTGAGTATCACACACACACACACACTTTTGCTCTCTCTCTCTCTCTCTCTCTCTCTCTCTCTCTCTCTCAGAGATGAGCCTCTCTGTGAAAGCACTGGGATATTAGCATCCCAGTCATCTCGTTAATTAAAATTTAACATCTGTCCAAGTTCCATGCAAACATTTCCAATAGTTTCTGGGAAAACAGGACAGATACTTCAACATTTACAATTCTGGGGAAGTTTCACGTTGACATTCACATTGTTTTCTATACTATTCTGCAACAAGCTATTCTTACAATCCTTCTATCCACTTTAGGCTAATCGAGAAAAGCATTAGCAGAAACGGTCCTATGATTCACTTCCTTTAGATAGAAGGGAAATAAAGGAATACACTAGGCTAAAGCGAGAGTCAAATCTTTAAGAGCTGGTCGCTCTGATTTTTAGGTTTCTTGTGTGCTTAGATTTTGTTTCGTGATGCAGTACAGACACCATTCATGTTCCGTTTTTCTAGTTTTGAGAGATCTATTTATGAATTTTTGTCATAAAAAGTCCACAAAAATACGGAAAGTATGTTACTGGTTCCTTTTAGGTTTCTTTGGCATTGCAACAGGTAACTGACAATGCACCCAAACATTCTGACGTAAACGATTTCCTATTAACACTTAACACATTCTTGTAGGAAGAAAAAGTTCTTTCAGTGGAAAATGAATTCATTGAAGCGTACGATATGTATACTGATGCTGCACGTTCTAGGGGTTGTTTAGTTGGTACGACATTTTCAGACAAAACGCCTGAGCCACCTAGCTCGATAGGTTCTGGAGGTAATTTTCCTTTATACTTTTCTCCCTGTAATACTAAATTGACGACTTTCATGTCTTCAAAACCACAATTGTGTTCAAGAATTTTTTTTCTTTGCCAGGTGAGGGCGTTTTTTCTTGATCTCCGTTGAACCGGTGAAATGACAATGCATAGTACTCTCCATTTATCGTTCTTCCTTTCTACAAGCAATCAAAGTAGATGATTCCGCGTGCATCTCAAAAAACCGAGATCATCCCTTGTCTGCAGATTTCACCATCTAAGCCTTCTTTGGAGCCAGTTTGCCTTTAAAAACCCACTGTTTTGACTGTATTTTTGTCTCTGGAGTGTAGTAGCGTAACCATGTCTCATCCACACTTATGTATCGACGCAGAAACTCGTCAGGATTGCAACGGAAAGTGCCAAACAAGATTCCGAACCGATCTCACGAATCCGTATCTCCATTGAGCCAAAAGCGACATCCATCTTGTCGAGACCTTTGTCAGACCTAATTTTTCGTGCAAAATTGGGAACACTGTATCTTGTGGTATTCTTGTAGCCTCTACTATTTCGCGAACTTTGATTCGCCGATCACTCAAAGCCATATCCTGTATTTTATCAATCATTTTGAAGGAAATCACTTCTACTGAACGTTCGGAACGATGTTCATCATTTGTGGATGTAAGGCCACATTTAAATTCATTTATCCAATTTTAAATTGTTGGAAACGCAGGAGCAGATGTGCCATGAACTTCATCCAACTCGGCTTTTATCTACTTCGGTGTTAAGTCTTTTAAATAGAAGTGCTTAATCACCGGACTAAACTCGTTTTTTTTTCTTTCTATCTTTCTGAATAAGCACAAGATTGTTCGTTCAATCGCCAATGGCAACGAAACCATGTGATGAATATAGCTGAAACTTCAACTGCCATCTAATAAAATACTACAGTTACTAGATTCAAACTTTTTTTTTCATACTACGAGTGTAATCTCTTGCACTTTCTAAGGGTTTATTGAACGCTCCTAATATTTTTTTTATAAATGCGACTTTAGGGGTTCAGAGGATATAAAAACGTGTATTTAAGGAGATACCTCAATACCGAAATGTTGGTTGTATTCCTGTATCTACCAGCTATAAGCGGCGGGAAAGAAGAGAGAAATGCCAAACAAACTTAGGAAATTAATGTGATAACCATTGCTGTAAGCTGTTAAACCGGATAGTGAATAAATAAATGTTTGTACAACTCTGAGCTTAATCAGCCATTCTAGGGAATTAGGAGTCAATTTAATCCTACTGTGGGATTCCTTTGCGTCACGCATGGGAGGCCTAATTGGATAGGGGCATTAGCAGAGGACTATCAGCGCCGCGCGCGATCACCTAACCAAACTTCCGTTCGATTCACATTTTTCCTCAAAAAGGCGAAACGAGTGAATGGAAGTACCAGCCTGTGTAATAAATCGCTATGACATGTTTAATTAGTGTTGCATTTGTTTTCACTTTCTCTACAACATCGTATGCTGCATTCCAACCAAATATTCGATATCGATAAGTTTTGGAACCCCCTGAAATAAAAGAACATTTAATATGTGTGGAATATCGTAATTCAAAAACGAATAGTCGGGTAATATCAAACTCGGTATTTAACTTTAATATCTTCTAAAAGAGACGGGCATATTTTCAAGACAATCTCCCAATCTCAAACTGCCATATACATGAAAAAAAATGTTGGTTTTCTCAAAAATGGATCTTCACGATTTTGATTAAAATGCTATATACTAAAATAATAATGGGTAGACAACGGAGGGCACACCTCGCGCACTGCGACCTATTGTGGCTAACACCCGAAAGGAGAGATGAGATGAAGGAACCATAGGAAGTCATAGGCCGCAGGCAGACAGGCCACCAGAGACGCGCGAAAGTCTCTAACGTATCCAAACCCATACCATTGCCGGGCCGCCAGAGCGAGCGCTCAAGCGCTCGTCAACCTGACAGCCCTCTAGTGTCCACAGGGAGTAATATTTCAATTGAATATATATCCACCGCATCTGCCCGCAAAGTCATATGCCACAAACCTGAAGAACGCCTGAAAGAAAGGGAAATTAAATGAAGAGAAAATTATGGAAAGGAAATTGTGGTCGACGAGAAACCACCTCAGGACTCTCCGAAAAAAACCAAAAGCCCATGGGTGAGAGTGGCAGGTCATGGGAGATCGAAGCCAGGGTTCCCGAGTCGCACACGATACCGCAGCGCCATCTTGCTAAACTAAATATATCTGCATGACATAAAAAGTATATCTTGACTTTTTTGGGAATAGCTGGGAGACTCCTCTCTGTATTGGGAAGGAATTTTATGTAATAACTGGAAACATTAATCGATAAATGAGAGCGTACTACAAAAAATGTAGATATCTTGACTTCTAATCTCTTTTCTTTACTTCCAATAAGCCATTTCCGAGATATCCGTTATTAATGGTTCGAATTGTACAACGCTTTGTCACTCTTTCAGTTTTCAGTTGCTCGCGATTGCATGGAAGCCTAAGGCCAGTGTAAAGGGTTAGGTTCTTAAGTGCTTGACGCGCTGGTTTCTTCAAATGTTTAATGTACCCATTTCTGCAAATGTTTAACTCGATGAAAATTAAAAAAGATAGAAATAAACTTTTGTAAGAATGGTTTTCACACCAACTAAGAAATGATGCTGAAGTTGATGAATCTGTAAAATGTGTTTAAAAATGTGAAAAAAAAAATTAAAAAAATACTTTTATAATAACATCATGTAAATTCTAAAGTTTAAGAAAAAATCTGATGTGTTCCATTCATATAAATTTCTCTACATCTCTACAACAAATTATTGTTAGAAAGCTTATTCTTTTATTTACCACATGCCAAATTGAGAAAAAATTAATTTTGTCTTATTGCTTGCTTCCAAGTAAGTAGAAGGGAATTAAGGGAATAAACACGGCTAAAGTGATAGTCAAAAGCCGGTTGCTATGTGATTGAAATTCCTTCGTTTGTATAGACAAGATTTAGACAAATTCACGTATGAGAAAAGTATGTATTTTATAGCTGGAACCAATAACAAGGAATATCTCAAGAACGACCAACTCCAGGAAAAAAAGTATATAACATAATGTGTGTGTTTTAATGAGCTCTACCGTTTCTATTCTGTAAGTTTTTGTCTATTTCTTACGGTTTACCAGTTATGCAACTTTCCACAGAAGTCATCCAGAATAAAGATGTCTTCAGAGGCTCTACCCAGAAAATTCAAGATATGCAATTCATTTGTCATGTAAATAGCATAAATATACGACAATTTAATCAAAAATCCATTTTTGAGATAATCAATTTAGAATTTTTTTCCAAGTAAAGGATATTTGGGGCTGGGGGGATTTTTCTTGAAAATCTTGTGTCGCATCCTTGGAAGATACCCAACTTAAATACAAAGTTTGGTATTTAACGAACTTTTCGTTTTTGAGCTGTGCTGCCCAGACACACACACACATATTGACAGACAGACACACACACGGACATATTTATAAAAGTGTTTCTTTTTGCTTTCATATCTCAAAACATATATTTCCGGTGAAATCTCGCTACCGAATTTTTGGGTGCAATACAATACCTTCTCTATACACTATGTACATAGTACGTATAGAGAAAGTAAAAATATAGCTTTTCCCACTTGCTGCATTTTAACTACCAATTAACTGAAGGTATATATGGATAGGCGCAAGACTTATTAATAATATCTCAACTCTGAACCTTATTCTCTCGCAAACATATTTCCTACACTTTTCCATAGTCAAAATGCACCACACGGTGCAAATTTTCACTAAATTGTTTAAAAATTGTTATATTGCCCCTCAAAGTTTCATTAAATAAAATGATCACTTTGTTGAAATAATGCTACAATTTTTTAGATATAAGTTATTAAATATTGAAAAATGAAGAATTTTGGGAGTAATAATTTTTCATGTAACAAATTTTCTACATTGATTAGGGCTAATATAAAAAAAATATAGTATGATATATCTTCTTGTAAACTCATTTACTGTAAGACTGGCTTTTATGTGATTTTTTAAATGCATTACTTGGCCCATTTTCAATAGAACAGTAAATTCAGAAAATAAAACTTTTCGTTTTAAATGACAACGCAAGCTAGAATTGTGATAAATGGAAAAATTAACACTATTGTGTATAATAACTGGTATAAACTTCAACCAGATACCTTACATACTATGCACATATTTTCAAAATGTCACAGATGTATCACCTTAAACAAAGTCATATGAGTGTAACACATAATATTTTTCCGTAAGAAAACAAAGAGATAACATCGTGCTTCAAATATAGTAAACAAGTAAAATATAGAAATAATAATCAGTTGGAATAACTGTTTTTATCACAAAACGTGTGTAGGACAGGAGTTGGATAGGTAGAGTCAAACTGAAAAGTTTGAATGCCATTGCCGGGATTTGAACTACGGATCTCCCGATATCTATTCGGTTGCTCTGCCATTGAGCTAACATTACAAGATGCAGGCGCGGCATGTTTCCCGGTACACCACACGGTGATCTCAAATTATTTTAAGATGACAACCCCAATGGCGACTTACAATGTTGTAAGTACTTTACACCCGGGTTTCATAATATAGCCAACTATTATGGTCAATTTTTATTGGAATAATTGGTTCAAATCCCGGCTATGGTATTGAATATTTCAGTCTGACTCTACCTATCCAATTCCTGTCCTACACACGGTTTGTGTGAAAAAGCAATTAATCGAATACCAATTGACCATAATAGTTGGCTATACACCTGCGCCTACCTGAAAGATGAAGAAGGGAAATGAAAAGAAGGAAAAGAAACCGTGGTTAGGTATACAAGACCCTAGTGGACCCAGGAAAATCACGGAAACCCCCAGGGCTAGAGCGCATGGTCAACGGGGATCGAATTCGCACCTCCCGAATATCAATCCCAGACGAAACGCCTGATTCACCTGGCTGGGTTTAGATTTTCTGATTCTCATTTTAATTATTTTCTCGGTAACCGTGACCACCCAGCTGCTACCCCATTGGTCCCTCCATAATTTCGTCTCTTCACTATCTAAAATAAAATGTAGGTCATTTTCCATTCTCCCACATAATGGGCACTTCTGTGGGACTATTTCCCCTCTCATTCCCCTTAATTACATTGCTCCAGTTCTATACCATGCCCACCCTTCCCTCTCCAATTTATTACACAATTCAATATATATTTCCCTCCCCCAATCTTTTTAAATTTCCTATATAATACCAAGGATCTCTTATCCCTAATACTGCTAAAAAAACCTTGTTTATTGACATCCTCTATTCTCCGTCTGATCTCTTTCCAAAAATCTCCCTCCAGAGATTCTCTCTCACTCCGTAGTTCCCCATGCCTACTCCCTCTATAATTTTGTGTAATGATAAAGACCAATTATCCGGAATTAATGCTTTCTCTTGCATAATCATACATTATTTTACTATATTTTGATGTTCCAATAATCTAACCCGATGCCAAAACTTTGTCATTCTATCAATTATTAGACTTTTACTTCATTTTCTACCTAGTTCCATCAGAGCTACTTCCTTTGGTGATACGACTCATAAACCCATAATTAACCGACAGAAGCTTATATGTATTAAGTCCACTCCTTGTCAACCACATATAGCATTTTGGCTTCCACTATTGCCTTATAACTTTTCTCCAACCACTTGATTTGGGCGTGTGCTTGTCACGTAATGCCGAATGGGAGGATAAGATAAATTCTACATCTAGGAAAGCTGGAAAGACATTGCACTTCGTAATGAGAATACTGAAAAAGCGGAGCGCAAAGCCCAGGGGAAATGCCTACAAGCTCTTAGTGCGGCCCCTTATGGAATATGGAGTAGCATGCTGTAAAATTTATAGAGAATAAATGGGAGCCGCTAAAAGTTAGTCGTCACAGACATAGGTTAGTCGCACTATTTAAAGCTTATACTAGTTTAAATGCATGGATGGACGTTAGAAATAGGTTAGAAAACCCGGAATACCACGGGCGAACGATCATTTGTATAAAATTAAGGGTACAAGGTAAGGAAGGAACCGACGTAGGAATATTTTCTTTTGTTAATAGGACCATTGAATAATGGAATGAATTGTCTGTAGCAGCCTTTCAGGGCTGTCCTCTGACCTTAAAAAAGTTTAGGAATACTTTAGAAAGAATAAATGTTAATTAATTAAAATAAATATTGTGAAGTAATTAAGGATCTCAAAAACTGTTCTATAGCTATTAATGTTGAGGCTTCATACTAACTGTTATAAACATGCTGGTAATCGACATAGTATTGCTATACTAAATAACAAGTAGTTAGAAATTTAAAACAAAACATGTATATATAATATGTTAGTTGCATTACTATTATTATTTTAACTGTAAGATTATTATTGTAAGTGATTTCTGTACATTTAACTCTGCCACCGGGTAGTATCCAGTTGCAGAGGATAAATACATACACACATCCTTGGTGTTTTAAATAAGCATGCTCTTATCTCCTTCATGGCCATTTTACCCTTAGCTAAAATACCAGTCATTATACTATAGAATGTTATATTCCATTACAAACCGCACTTCAGTGAACGAACACAACCCTCACTGTGGTGAAAAAGTTGACTTCTTCTACCATGTATAGTAAGTAGGGGAAGTATTGAATTACCCAAAAATTCGATACCAGATTTCACCGGAAGTGCATCTTCTAAGACACCTGAATGAGAAAGGAATAACTCGGTGTGTGGGTGTGCGTGTTTCTGAACAGCATAACGTTTCAAAAACGTTAACTCATCCAAGTTCCCCACTTATAAAGATGGTAGCTCAGTATAACGAACTTACCATGAGCTATGATTGGATTTCAGTAGTCTCTTTTCACAAATAGAAGAAAACACTTTTGAATATATTTTTACTTTCTCTAGACGTACAATATACATAGTGTATAGAGAAGGTATTGTAATACACCCAAAATTTGAAACAGAATTTTCACCGAAATACATGTTTTGGGACCCCCTGAATCTAAAAATGATTTTAGAAAAAGGTTCGTGTACGCGTGCATGCGTGTCTGTGTGTGAGTGTCTGTGAATAGCATAGCTCAAAAACAAAAAGACTGTTAAATTCCAAATTTCGTGTTAAAGTTTGGTATCTTCCAAGGATCCGACACGAAGATTTTCAAGAAATTTCTCCCACCCAAAACTAACCTTTACATGGAACATTTTTCGAAAATTTGGATTTTATCAAAAATAGCCCTATTTTGATTAAAATATCTTATGTATAATATAGTTTTATGTATAAGAAAAGTATATCTAGCATTTTCTGGATGCCTTTTATACAACTGGCAAACCGTAAGAGATATACAAAAGCTTACTACAAAAATGTAGATCTCATTAAAACACACAATTTATATAATGTTTTTTTTTTTTTTTTTTTTTTTTTGTAGAATTAACCGTTTTCTAAGTATTCCGGATTATTGATATCAGTTTTAAGCCACTTAAAATTTTCTCAAATGGGAGGACATCTTTTTATCGTTTCTCGTTTGTTTCCTCCTGCCAAGCAAAGAGATTGGAATTTCAATTGTTTCACATAGCGACCGGCTTTTAATGAACGAGACTATCGCTTTAGCCTGTGCATTTTCTTATTTCTCTTTACTTACAAGAAAGTTAGTGATACGACTAATTCTGCATACGGTTATTTTAATTAGCATGATGTACATAGCAGATTAATGTTTTGAGTAAAAGATTTGTTTACCGAACAGCTAGAGGACATCATGTGAATGGAACACAGATTTTTTCCCTTCTACTTCCAAGTAATAAGGACAATTTCTGCTAATGTTTATCTCGATTATTATGAAGTAGATAGAAGAATACGCTGTTTAACAATAATTTGTTACAGATATATAGAGAAAGTCATGTGAATTGAACACATTATATTTTTACTTTCTCTACACGTACTATGTACATAGTGTATAGAGGAAGTGTTGTATTCCACCCAAAAATTCGATACGAGGTTTCGCCGGAAATACATGTTTTAGGATCCCCTGAATCAAAAAAATCTGATGTGTACCATTCACATGACTTTCTCTATATCCCTGCAACAAAGTATTCTTAAAAAGCTTATGCTTCTATTTACTTCATGCTATTCTAGAAAAATTAGCAGAAATAGTCTTATTACTTTCTTCCTTGAAAGTAGAAAGGAAATAAGGGAGTAGCATAGGTTAAAGCGATAGTCAAAAGCTGGTTACTATGTGACTGAAGTTCCTTTATTTGTATGGACATGAGTTGACAAATTCCTGTATGAGAAAAGTTAAGATTTTCGACCCGGAAAACAAAAACAAGGAATATCTAAAAAACGATCAACTCCAAGAAAAAAATGTATACAACATAAATTGTGTGTTTTAATGTGCTCTACATTTTTTGTGTGGTAAGTTTTTGTCTATCTCTTACTTTAGCAGTTAAACAAAATTCCGGAAAATTCACTCAGAATAAAGTAGGCTTCAGAGGCTATTCCCAGAAAATTCAAAATATATATTTTATTTGTTGGTAAATATCTTTAATATACGATATTTTAATCAAAATCGTTAGAGCCACTTTTTAGAAAATCAAAATTTTTCGAAAAAAGTTCCATGTAAAGAGTAGTTTGGGGTGGGGGGATTTTTCTCAAAATCTTTGTGTCCCATCCCTGGAAGATATTAAACTTAAATACCAAGTTTGATATTTAACCGACTTTTCGTTTTTGAGTTATTGTGTTCACAGACACACGGGCACACTGACACACGGACACACGGACCTTTTTCTGAAAATACTTTTTTTAGATAAAGAGGACCCTAAAACATATATTTCCGGTGAAATCTCGGTATCGATTTTTTTGGTGGAGTGCAATACCTTCTCTATACACTATGTACATAGTTCGTATAGAGAAAGTAAAGAATCACTTTTAGAGAAAGGTCCGTCTGTGTGTATGTGTGTGTGTTTGTGGCCGAATAACTCAAAAACGAAAAGACCGTTAAATACCAAATTTGGTATTTAGGTATAGCATCTTCTAAGGATGCGACACGAAGATTTTCAAGAAAATCCCCCACTACAAACTACCCTTTACATGGAAAAATTTTCGAAAATTTTGATTTTCTTAAAAATGGCTCTAACGATTTTGATTAAAATCACGTATATTAAAGCTATTTGCACCCCGATTAAAATATATATCTTTTTTTTTTTTGGGAATAGCTTCTGAAGACCTCTTTATTCTGAATGAATTTTGCCGAATTTTGCATAACTGTTAAATCGTAAGAGATGGACAAAAACTTACCATGCAGAAAATGCAGAGCACATTAAAACTCCCAATATACTTTATATACATTGTTTTCGTGGAGTTGATCGTTTTTAAAATATTCCTTGTTATTAGTTTCCGCTTTTAAAAACCTGTCTGTACCTCCTGTTTGTACAAACAAAGGAACTTCAGTCATATAGCAACCTTTTGACTATTACTTTAACTTATGGTACTCTCTTATTTCACTTCTACTTACAAGGAAGCAAGTAATACAACTATTTCTGCTAAATTTTTCTCGATTGGCATGAAGTAAATAGAAGCATGAGCTTTTTAACAATAAGTTGATGCAGAGATGTAGAGAAAGTCATGTGAATGGGTCACCTCAGATTTTTATAGTTTGTATCTAGGTGCGCATCATTTGGTAAATCATTAATTTAATAACCTCTGTGTACAATTTTATTTATTGTTATTTCGTTTTATTTTTTTGTGTAGTAGGCAATTGTCAATTACTGATTATAATTGTATTTCTATTACTATTCATTTCAACACCATTTATTTAAACTTTTGAATCATTCACATAATACATTTACATTCATTTCATATACATCATGGCTATCACATTGGTTATGCTATCTATTATCTATTAGACTGGCCATAGTTGATGTTTTTACTCACTTCATATTCTTCATCAATTATGTACTTTTATCATATACCAAATTTAAATATCTGTGTTAGTTTGGTGTGTGATTTTTATGTTATACAGAAAATATATATTATTTGTAATAAATTGTATACGTTGCCATTATTGCTGCAATGCTCGATAGCAGCACATTGAATTTAAATAAATAAACAGATAACTCAAAAGCAAAAATTCGTATAAATATTCAACTTGGTAGCTTTATTAATCTTAGTAGCTTCCAAGAATGCGAAAAATATTTCTCAAGAAAATCCTCCCACTTTCAACTACCTTTTACATTGAATATTTGTCAATTTTTTTTATTTTCTCAAAAACGATACTAAAGATTTTGATTAAAATTCCCTATATAAAATATACCTATTTTATAACGAGTAAATCATTCGAAAGCAGTCTTTTACAAAGTACAAAAAGTTAAGCGCAAGACGAAACCACATTGCAATAAATAAATAAATAAATGAAAAGAAAAAAAGAAAGACACATTTTAAAAAAAAACATTTATTTAATGGGTACACTGATTAACATCTATCATTATTTTTAATCTTTGTCGATTTTCATTTATTTAGCGCCATTGCATGTAAAGAGAATCCAATTGTAAGACAAATATTTAGCTTTCGTATCTTAAATATCTTGATTAACAGAAAAATAACGATTTGTAAGAATATTTTATAGCAACTAATAAGCGAAAGAAGCTAGAGAAAGTCGTGTGAATGTCACACTTTAAATTGTTGAATCCAAATGCCTGATAGTTTCAAAATGCTAAAGGTTTCAATTTGTTTGTTCAGAGAAGAAACATTTTGGTTAAAATGTGTGTATTAAAGCTATTTATTTATATGACTAAAGACATGTTGCACTTTCTGGGAAATGCCTGTAAAATTCTCTTCATTCGGAATAAATATAGTTTAATTTCTCATATTATTATTTAGTTATTTCTTCAAGCCTGGTTTACTAAAGTGTACTAGAGCTATAGCTAAATTAGCGTTCAGATTTAATGTTGCATTACAGAAACGCGAAAGTTAAAAATAGGATATTAAACTTCATTACTTTTAGTTAACTAAATGAGAACTTAAAACTATAAATAGAATTTTAAAATTCAACACATTCCAAATTAGCGATTTCACATTGAGGATTTCCAATATACATACAATTGAAATAATATATTGTTTAATAGATTAACTATAAGTATTGAAATCTATACAAATAACATTGTAAATATAATGCGACATCAACCTTTGTGTAAACAAAAATAATGGTCCAGCCAAGAGATATCCCCTTTAAAAATAGGCTAGTGAAATAAGTGGTTTTCTCGTATAACTAGTAAATGTTAAGCAATCTGCGAAAATTTATTACACACTAAATGTAGACATTTTAAAATACTCGAGTTATTCAAAGTAAGATTTTATTTTCTCTAGCATTTATGCTCTATATACATATTAGGTACAGAAGGTATTGCATTCCACCGAAAAATTAAGAAGCCCGCCTGGGTAGTGTATCGTAGCGTGTCTGCCTCACATTCAAAAGGTCGTAAGTTCGAATCTCGCTTAGGGTGAGTTACCCGGATAAGGTTTTATCGGGGTTTTCCCTTATCCTGAGAAGATGAATGTCGAGTAACTTAAAGCTCCATGGACCCCGAGATCATTTGAGCATCATTTCACCAGTTTCATTCATCGTCCGATATGACCAACCAGGTTAAAGGACATTAAACTAAAAAAATTATGAGAAAAAAGAAAAACAAACATTTTTTAGAAAATATCCGTATCTGCGTCTGTCTGTGTGAGTGTGTAGGTGTGTGTGTGTGTCTGTGTAGCATAGCTCAAAAACAAGAATGCTGTTAAATACCAAACTGGGCATTTAAGCACCTTCCAAGGGGATGGCACGAAGATTTCAATACTATCCCTCACCCCAACCACTCTTAACATAAAAAACGTTTCCAAAATGTTGTTTTTCTCAAAAATGTCTCCAACGATTTTGATTAAAATGCTATATTTTTAAGATATTTTCATGACAAACGAAATATATAACTTGACTTTTCTGAAAATAGCTTCTGGAACTTCATATTTCTAAATGACCTTTGTTTAACTCGTGAACGTAAGAGATAAAAAATGTAGATCTCATTAAAACACACAATTTAGGTTTATTTTCGTTTTCTTTGTAGAGTTAACCATATCATAGATGTTACTTGTTATTGGTTTCAAAGTTAAAATTTTTCTCATGCAGGAAGTCAATTTTGCTTTTTACTTTCTCTACACGTACTATGTACATAGTGTATAGAGAAGGTATTGCACTCCACCAAAAAATTCGATACCGAGATTTCACCGGAAATATGTTTTAGGGTCTCCTGTATACAAAATATTTTTTTCAGAAAAAGGCCCGTGTGTGTGTGTGTGTGTGTGTGCGTGTGCGTGTGTTTGTCCGTGTGTCCGTGTGTCTGTGAACATGATAACTCAAAAACGAAAATTCGGTAAAGTACCAAACTTGGTATTTAGGTTTAGTATCTTCCAGGGATGCGACACGAACATTTTGAGAAAAATCCCCCCACCCCAAAATACCCTTTACATGGAACTTTTTGCGGAAATTTTTATCTTTTAAAATGGCTCTAACGATTTTGATTAAAATATCGTATATTAAAGATGTTTACCTGACAAATAAAGTGAATATTTTGAATTTTCTGGGAATAGCCCTTCAGAATAGCCTTTATTCTGAGTGAATTTTACGGAATTTTGCATAACTGGTAAACCGTAAGAGCTAGACAAAAACTTACCACACAAAAAATGTAGAGCACATTAAAACACTCATTTTATGCTGTATACATTTTTTCGTGGATTTGGTCGTTTTTGAGATATTCTTTGTTTTTGTTTTCAGGTTCGAAAAACTTAGCTTTTCTCATACAGGAATTTGTCAACTCCTGTACAAACAAAGGAACTTCAGTCACATAGCAACCAGCTTTTGAGTGTCACTTTAACCTATGGTAATCCCTCATTTCGCTTCTACTTACAAGGAAGCAAGTAATAAGACTATTTCTGCTAATTTTTTGTCAATTAGCTTGAAGTAAATAGAAGCATGAGCTTTTTAAAACTAATTTGTTGCAGAGATGTAGAGAAAGTCATGTGAATGGAACACATAAGATTTTTCTCTTTTGTTTTACTCCAGGGAATGCAAAAGATAAGCGAATTTAAATTGTTTCACATAGCGATGGCTTTGAAAAAGTTTGACTTTCACTTTAGTTTAATATACTCCCTCTACTTAACAGGAGGCAAGTAATAAGATCATTTCTGCTAATGTTTATCTCGAATAGCACGATGTACATATTAGAAGAGTCTTTTGTGAGGAAAGTTTGTTTGTGGAACAGCTAGAGAAAGTCATGTGAATGGAACACAACCGCTTTTTACTTTCTCTGTACGTATTATGTACACAGTGTATAGAGAAGGTATTGTAATGCACCCAAAAATTCGATACCGAGATTTCACCGGAAATATGTTTTGAGACACCTGAATCCAAAAAAAGCATTTTAGAAAGATGTCCGTGTGTGTGTGTGTGTGTGTGTGTGTGTGTGTATGTCCGTCTGTCTGTGTGTATGTGTGTGTGCCTGTGTGTCTGTGGACAGCATAGCTCAAAAACGAAAAGACCGTTAAATATCAAACTTGGTGTTTAAGTTCAGTATCTTCCAAGGATGCAACAGGAAGATTTTCAAGAAAATCCCCCCACCCCCAACTTCCCTACTCATGGAAAAATTTTCGAAAATTTACAAGGGGCCAAGTAATATGGGCAATTTCTGATAATGTATATTTCGATTAGAATGAAGTGGATAAAAGAATAAGCTTTTAACAATAATTTGTTACAGAGATGTAGAGAAAGTCATGAAATGGAATACATAAGGTTTTGTCAAAAGTTATCTGTGCTAAGTTTGGTCGAAACCGTAGTTCGGTGCAAAAGCTTTTAAGAAACATACGTTCATTGATTCTTACTTTCTCTACACATACTATGTACATAGTGTATGTATAGAGAAGGTATTGCACTCCACCAAAGATTTCGATACCGAGATTTCACCGGAAATATTTGTTTTAGGGTCCCCTGTATCCAAAAAAAAAACCTTTTCAGAAAAAGGCCCGTGGGTCAGTGTGTCCGTGTGTCTGTGAACACATAACTGAAAAACAAAAAGTCGGTAAAATACGAAACTTGGTATTTAATTTTATTATCTTCCAAGGACGTGACATGAAGGTTTTGAGAAAAATCCCCCTACCCCAAACTACCCTTTACATGGAACCTTTTTCGAAAATTTTGATTTTCTCAAAAATGGCTCTAACGATTTTGGTTATAATATCGTATATTAAAGATTTTACCTGACAAATAAAATGTATATCTTGAATTTTTTGGGAATAGCCTTTGAAGACTACTTTATTCTGGACGAATTTTACGGAATTTTGCCGTAAAAGGACAAAATCTTACCATTCAAAAAACGTAGAGTACGTTAAAACACACGATTTAAGTTATGTACATTTTTTCTTGGAGCCGATTGTTTTTTAGGTATTCCCTGTTGTTTGCTTTCAGCTTTAAAAAACTTTTACTTTTCTCATACAGGAATTTGTCAACTCCTGTCCATACAAACAAAAGAACTTCAGTCACATAGCAACCAGCTTTTACTATCACTTTAACCTATGGTGCTCCCTTATTTTGCTTCTACATACAAGGAAGCAAGTAATAAGACTATTTCTGCTATTTTTTTCTGGATTAGCATGAAGTAAATAGAAGCATAGGCTTTTGAGCAATAATTTGTTGCAGAGATGTAGAGAAATTCACGTGAATGGAACATTTCAGTATTTTACGTATTAAGATGAGTTTCCGTGTCAAAAGTTATCTGTACTAAGTTTGGTCGAAACCGGTGCTTCGGTGCAGAAGCTTTTAAGGAACATACGTATTAATATGAATTTGCTTGGAACAAGGGCGTTTAAAGGGTAGTGGAACACAATGACAGCGACGCTACTGACATTCATGCTACACAAACAAAGCACAGTGCTTACCTGAGCTATGAAGCACGCTGGACATCGAGGAGACGATTGTTTTAATGAATGAGGTTCTGAAACGACGGAGCGGGACGTCCTGCGCCGCTCGCTCGCTAGGCGACGCCCCCTCACGCACGCACGCGCACCGTCGGTACCTACTCACATACACACCGAGGTCAAGAGATCGATTTCCGGGGCCGATCCTCAGTCTCTACCCTCGCGAGGAGCCGATGGCTTCAAAAAGGGCAAAACATGTCCTCAAGGCTTTTACTGCCATCAGTTGCAGGCTCCGCGAGAAAAACCACTCAAGTATCGTGGAGAAAAGGTTCTCAAACTGTGGGGCGTCATCCCCTGAGAATATGAAGTACCTCCTAAAAATCTGATGTGCTCCATTCACATGACCTTCTCTACATTTCTGTAATAAATTATTGTTAATAAGCTTATTCTTCTGTCTATTTCATGCTAAAGCGTTAGCAGTTACTTATAAGTAGAATGAAAATAAGGGAATACACTAGGTTAAACCGACAGTCAAATGTTTTAAAATGTGGCTGTTATGCGATTGAAATCCGTTTATTTGCGTGGCCAAGCGCTGACAAGTTCCCGTATGAGAAAAGTTCAAGTTTTTAAAAACTGAAATCATTAACAAGTAATATCTCGAAAACGGCCAACTACACGAAAAATATGTATATGACAAATTGTGTGTTTATCGCGATCTACATTTTTTGTGTAGTAAGTCTTTGTCTATCTCTTACGTTTTACCAGTTATGCAAAATTCAATAAAAATCATCAAGAATGAAGAGGTCTTAGGAGGCTATTCCCGGAAGATCCAAGATATACATTTTGTCATAAAAATATCTTAAATATACGGTATTTTAATCAAAATTGTTAGAGCCATTTTTGAGAAAATAAAACATTTCAAAAAATGTTCCATGTAAATGGTAGTTGGAGCTCGGGGGATTTTCTTAAAAATCTTTGTGTCCCATCCTTGGAAGATACCGACCTTAAAAACCAAGTTTCGTATTTAACAGTCTTTTCGTTCCTGAGCTAAGTTGCCCACAGACACACACAAACACGCACACACACACGCTATACACACAGACAGAAAGACACACACGACACTTTTCTAAAAATGCGTTTTTGGATTAAGGGGTCTCAAAACATGTATTTCCGGTGAAATTTCGCTATTAAATTTGTGGGTGCAATGTAGTACCTTCTCTATACGTTAATTATAGTACGTTATAGAGAAAGTAATCAAACTCTAAACATAGTGCGCCAGACACATTTTCCAGTGCGGAGAGAATATTCTGGCGCACTGTATAAGATAATAGTCACCGAATTTCTCCCCTCCAAAAATAGAAAAATTTCTCATGTGTTTCGCTTATATGACTTTCTCTACCCATTTTGCAACAAACTATTCTTACTAAAGCTTATCTTTCTATCTGCTTCTTAATGCTAATCGAGATAAACACTAACAGAAGCGGTCTTATTACTTAGTTCCATATCAGTACATGGAAAATAAGGGAATGCACTAGGCTAAAGCAGCACTCAACTCCAAAAGATGGTTGCTGTGTGATCTTCATTGATATTCAGTTCTCTTTGCATGTTTAAGAGTAAAAAACAACTTCTACAACAACAAAAAAACAAACGACCTCTTCCTGTTTGAGAAAAGTATGTATTCGAAGATTTCAATAAATAATAAGGAATATCTTGAAATGGTTAACTTGAAAAAAATCTGTGTTCCATTCACATGACTTTCTCTACATCTCTGCAGAAAATTATTGCTAAAAAGCTTTTGCTTTTATTTACTGCATGTTAATCGAGAAAAAATGAGCAAAAATAGTCTTATTACTTGCTTCCTTGTAAACAGAAGGAAATAAGGGGATATACTAGGCTAAAGCGATAACCAAATCCTTTAAAAGCTGGTTTCTGTGTGACTGATATTCGGTTCTCTTTGTATGGCCGAGAGTAAAAATACAACTACTACAACAAGAAACAAAAGACGAATTCCCGTTTAAGAAAAGCATAAATATTGTAAATTTCAACAAATAACAGGGAATATCTCGAAATAGTTTAAAAAATGTAGAGAACATACATGGTGTGTTTTATTGAGATCTACATATATGTAGGGAGATTTTGTCTACCTGTTATGGTGTGCCAGTCATGCAAATGGCATCAGAATGACCAGGACTTCAGATGCTGTTCCCATAAAATTCAAGACATACTATTTGTTTGTCATGAAAATATTTTAAACATATGGTATTTTAATCAAAATCGTTAAAAAGTTCGAATTTTTTTAACAGTAAAGGGTCGTTTGGGGTGGGAGATCTTTGAAAGATACTGAACTCAAATTAAAGTTTGGTGTTTTGAGTTATGCTGTTCACGGACACACAGAGAACCTTTAACAAACAAAAAATATGGGACGGCGAAACTGTATTTATAATGAAATCTCGATATAGATTTTTGGATGGAGTGCAATTCTTGCTCTGCCTACTATGTACGTGGTACAGAAAGTACAAAAAGAAGTCTGTGTACGTGTCTGTGATAGGTCCGTGTGTGTTTGTGGGCAGCGTAGCTCATAAACGAAAATTCCGTAAAATAGCAAACTTGATATTTAAATTCAGTATCTTTCAGGGATGCGACACGAAGACTTTTTAAGAAAATCCCCCACCCCAAACTACCCTTTACACAGGGGAATGTTCGAAAATGTTGTTTTTCTTAAAAATAGCTGTAACGATTTTGATTAAAAGTTCTTCTATTTAAGATATTTACATGACAAGTAAAATGTCTGACTTGAATTTTCTGGGAATACCCTCTAAAGATCTCTTTATTCTGGATGATTTTTTTTTTTTTTAATTTTGCATAGCTAGTAAACCGTAAGAGATAGACAAAAAATGTAATCTGATTAACACATATGATTTATGTCATTAACAGATTTAGTTTCTCTGTATGTACTATGCACATAGTGTATAGAGAAGGTATTGTAATGCACCCAAAAATTCTATACCGAGTTTCCACCGGAAATACATGTTTTGAGACCCTCTGAATCCGATTTTTTTTTTTTACAAAAATATCCGTGTATGTGTCGGTCTGTCTGTGTTTGTATGTGTGCGAGCGTGTGTTTCTGAGGGCAGCATAGCTCAAAAACGAAAAGTCCATTAATAGCCAAACTTTCTATTTAGGTTTGGTATCTTCCAAGGACACGAAGATTTTCAAGAAAATCCCCCCACACCAAACTACCCTTTACATGGAATTTTTTTCGAAAATTTTGATTTTCTAAAAAATAGCTCTAACGATGTTGATTAAAGTATCGTATATTAAGAATATTGACCTGACAAATAAAATGTATATCTTGAATTTTCTGGGAATAATCTCTGATGGTTACTTTATTCTGGATGAATTTTACGGAATTTTGCACAACTGCTAAACCGTAAGTGATGGACAAAAACTGACCACACAAAAAATGCAGAGGACATTAAACACACATTTTATGTAATATATATTTTTTCGTGTGGTTGATCGTTTTTTAGATATTATTTCTTTTTGGTTTCAGCTTGGAAAAACTTATACTTTTCTCATACAGGAATTTGACACCTCCTGTCCACACAGACAAAGGAACTTCAGTCACATAGCAAACAGCTTTTGACTATCACTTTAATCTATGGTACTCCCTTATTTCGCTTCTACTTACAAGGAAGCAAGTAATAAGACTATTTCTGCTATTTTTTTTCTCGATTAGCATGAAGTAAATAGAAGCACAAGTTTTATAATAATTTGTTGTAGAGTTGTAGAGAAAGTCATGTGAATGGAATACATCAGATATTTTTCCTTGAGTTGCCCGTTTTCGAGAGATTCCTTGTTATTGGAATGCTTATTAACAATAGTTTGTTACAGAGATATAGATAAAGTCATGTGAATGGAACACATCATATTTTGTTAAATTTATTATTATAACCGATATTGTGCTCATTAAACATTTATTAATGGTTTACCCATTGATTTAGTGATATCTTCGTATAATCCGATGTAATTGGATTGTAATTCGATGTAGCCTCGACCCCAATTAGCTCGAATCACCGCGGCTCTACTCTGTTGACATATTGAAGGAAATAGAAGCGTCTACTACAATTTGTACTTTCTCTACTATATGCAATAAGGTGGAGTACTATATTCCACCTAAAAATGCAATGTAGAAATTTAACCAGAAACACATTTTTGAGGTCCATTGAATCAAAAAAAGTAATTTTAGAAAAGGTCCATATGTGGTACGTGTATTTGTGAATAGCATACAAAACTCATTTATTAAACTCAGAATCTTCCAAGGATTCAAACGAAGATTTTCTTGACTGCCTCCGTGGTAGAGTGATCAGCGAGATGACTTATCACTTGGAGGTCCTGGATTCGAGTCCCGGATGGGGTGGGGAATTTTTCCCTATCCCCCACAAAGTCCACAAGTATGTATGTGAGAGTGAATGTGTGTGTTTGAGGAAAATAAAACATTTAAAAATACTCTACTTAAAGAACCTACAGGCAAAGAGTTGTTTCTAATGCAAAGCTCCCGATATGACCTTATGTTAAATGAAACATTTAAATAAAAAATATGATGTGTTTCATTCACACGACTTTCTCTACATCGCTGTAACAAATTATTGTTAAAAATCGTAATGTTTTATCTAATTTATATAATCAAGATAAACATTAGCAGAATTTTTTAATTACTTGCTTCTTTGTAAGTAGAAGGAAAACGAGGGAATACAATAGGCTAAAACGACAGTCAAATCTTTAAAAAGCTGGTTGTCATGCGGTTAAATCCGTTTCTATGCAGGGCTAGAATTTTACAACTTGCCATATGAGAAAAGTTAAATCTGAAACAAATAACATGGAATATCTCAGAAGTGGTCAATTCTACGAAAAAAAGTATATGACATAAATTGTGTGTTTTAGCGTGATATACATTTTTTGTGTAGTAAGATTCTGTCTAACTCTTACGGTTTACTAGTTACGCAAAACTCAGCAAAATTTATTGAGAATGAAGATGTCTATAGAGTTTTCAAGATATACATTTTATTTGCCATATAAATACCTTTAATATACGGTATTTTAATCAAAATCGTCAGAGCCATGTTGGAGAAATCAAATTTTATGATTTGTTTTCAAAGTAAAGGGTAATTTTGGGTGGGGAGATTTTTCTCCAAATTTTCGTGTCATATTCTGGAAGATACTGAACTTATAATACAAGTTTGGTATTTTACCGACTTTTCGTTTTTGAGTCATCGTGTTCACAGATACACGGATACACAAGGACCTTTTTCCAAAAATTCTTTTTTTAAATTCAGGGGGACCAAAACATGTATTTCCGGTGAAATCTCGGTATCGAATTTTAGGTGGAATGCAATACCTTCTCTATACACTATGTACATAGTACGTGTAGAGAATGTAAAAATGAAGATTTTGAAGAAACCGCAATTTAATGGAGTATTTTTCGAACATTTTTATTTTCTCAAATTTAACTCTAACGTTTCAGATTCAAATATCTTATTTTTAAGATATTTATATGACAAATGAAATTAATGTTTTGAATTTTCTGGAAATAGCATATATGATCCTCTGCATTCTGGATTATCTTTCCAGCACTGCTGAAACGCGAAAGAAGTACAAATATTTTTGTTCCATTTATACCCCACCTTTAACTGCATGGTTATATCGGTGACCTTTCCGTTTGGAACATACTGCCTATCGGCAATGGCGTTATTCGTGCACTGTTGTCATTAGGGTTTTTTTTTTTTTCATTAATTTTGTTCACTAAATTACACATGTTCACACTCATTCATATTTCCATACGCTGGGGAGACAAAGAATAATCTTGGCTGGAAAAAAATTACCATCACAGCCAGAAATCGAGCCCTGGACCTCTCACATAGCATGAAATGCTTAAGCAACTAAGTTTCGGGACCACCCACAAAATCTTCATGCACAAAAATTAAGATCTCGTTGAAACACATAATCTATATCAAATGCAATTTTGTTGTGTGGGGGTTAACCATTTTGACATATTCCTTGTTATTGGCTTACATTTTCCAATACTTATACTTTCTTAAATGTGAAATCGTCATTCGGTTTTCTTTTTCTCTTACTCCTGACCTCGCCATCCAAGGTGAACCGAATTTCAATTATATCACATAACGACCAGTTCTTAAAAGACATGACTATTGCTTTAGCCTAGGGAATAAGTGGTAACACCATTTCTACTAAAGCTTATCTTGATTAGCAGAAGGTAGATATAAGTTTTTGTAACACTAGTTTATTGCAGCATAGCTAGAGAAAGTATGTGAATAGAACATATCAGATTCTGTACTAAAATGTTTTAATCCTTACAAAAAAATGCTGATGTTTTGCATTCACATGACTTTCTCTACCTGTTGATCAAGAAAAATATTCTCACAAAAGATTATTTTACATAAATGAAACAATAAAAAAATAAAAAAGATGAATATTAGCAGAACTGGTCTAACTACTTAATTCCTTATCAGCAGAAGGAGATAAGGGAATATACCAGCTAAAGCAATAGTCAAATCTTTTAAAAGTCGATCGATATGTGAGCAACTGAAATTTGTTTCGCTTTCCATTTCCAGAAAAACAACACAGATGAAACGAAAGGTGGCCCCGTCTGAGAAGATGCGCAGTTTAAAATTTAAAACAATAAAAATGAATATCTCGGAAACGGCCATCTCTTGTGGTTTACCAGTTATACAAAAGTTGTCTACAATAAACTGGCCTTCAGAGGTTATTCCCAGAAAATCCCGGATACATATATTGTATTTGTGATGTAAATAGTTTTAATATGCGGTATTTTAATCGAAATCGTTAGAGCCATTTTGAGAAATACAAAACCTTTTCAGTAGCTTCAAAATCTTCTCTTGTGCTTACATTGCCTCTGCGCTTGCATTTCATTGTGAATGTAGCATTATATTTATTACTTTCTCTAGCACGCATGTGCAATGTACGAGGGGCGTTCAATAAGTCCTTAGAAAATCCCAAAAAATATACCCTTAGAAGATACCAAACTTAAATACCAAGTTTGGTATTTTACAATCTTTTAGTTTTTGAGCTATGGTGTCCACAGACACACAGACGAACCTTTTTCTAAAATGATTTTTTGGGATTCAGGGAAACTGAAAACACATATTTCAGGTGAAATCTGGGTATAGAAATTTCGGGTGGAATAAATACTTTCTCTACACACATACATGTAGAGAAAGTAAAAAAAACATGTTTAGAAAAGTTGCGGGCACATTTGTAATATTTTAATTACACGTGGAGAAAATCATACTTATGTAAAAGCGCTTTTGAGTCCTTTCACATATTTCATTTCAGAATGGAATAAATGTCATGTTTAATTATTTCTGTGGCTCACAGAAAACGCAGCGAAAGCTTTAGCACCTATGTTTTCCATATTATGTCCCATTTAGTTTTAAATACATACAAATGGCTCTAAAGTAACAAATATGTTTAGACAGCAAGCTGAGTTTACAGGTACATTAATGATGACGGGACCTGAGTGGCCTCAGAGAAGCCATACACGTAGACTCTTGGCTCTTAATCTGGGCTTTACTCAAGGCTGATGGACGGCATCCTTGATATCAACCCTGCTTATGCTCCACAGAAAAGGAGCCTAGGATTACTTAGCTGTACATCAAATAGAACAGGCATGTCCAAATTAAAAGAAACAGTGGTGAAGGCGCACTATCCACTCCATGTGAAGCATTGAAGCATGGTGCTATGTGACGTAATGGAATGGCTTCGACATCAATGTCTCCGTCATCTGCATCAAGTGTTGAGATGCAAGCGCAGACGCAACGTAGCATAAGCGCAGACGCAAGGAAACACCATTCATAATGTAATCGTAAGCGCAACGCAAGAAGTTGGCACGGGTTTCTAGATCTGTAAGTTACATGCGAATATCTTCCAAGCGCTCCGCAAGTTACAAACCGTGGCAGTGACGTCACAATAATTGCTCATTCAAAATTATTGAAAATAGTACAAGCATAGAGACTTCAGAAAGTGATAAAGCTACACATTTAACGAACTAGAATTATCTCGCTGCGTCTTCGATTTATGAAAACCAAGAAATCTAGACACAGATGATAGTTATATCCATTAAATCAAAGAAGGATTCACAAGCAGATTATCATAGTCCATTGAGGGAAATTAGAGATTGGGTGGTACTGCACGACCAAATAGAAAAGCATGCATGTACAGCAGGCCGTGTAAAATCTTGCAGTGCGATCGCTTCTTATTAAATGGCTGCTGATCCCGGTGGCCGCGCTCGCTAAAGTGTCTCGCTTTGGCGCTTCGTGGTGCACAGGATCGTGGGTTCGAGTCCCGCCTTGGGCATGGGTGTTTCTGTGTTTGTGTGTGTATATGTAAAAGGAAACCGTTAAGAATAATAAGGTCTACTAAGGAAATATAGGAAACTGAGAAAAAAGGAATACAGCGCCGGAGTCCAGACAAGCATCCGGAACTGTATTTTTATTATTATTAAAAAAAATGCATAAGCAATGCATATAGAAAAGAAGTATAATGCCTCCTCTTGCATGCAACCCAAGGATAAAGTTTCCAGTTTGCAAGCTCTTGCGTTGCGTTTGCGTGTTTCTATGTGAATGCTTACATTAAATAATATAACTCCAAACTCTTGTGCTTACTTGCCTCTGCGCTTGCATTTCATTGTGAATGTAGCATTATATTTATTACTTTCTCTAGCACGCATGTGAAATGTACGAGGGGCGTTCAATAAGTCCTTAGAAAATCCCAAAAAATATACCCTTAGTATAGAAAAAAGTTTGTATTTAATAACCGTCGTCTCTTACTAGATGACAGGTAAAGTTTCAGCTATATCCATCACATGATTTAGTTACCATGATTGATTCAATCAACAATTTTGTGCTTCTTTAGAAAGATGGGAAAAAAACGAGTTTCGTGCGGAGATTAAACACTTCTATTTAAAAGGCTTAACACCGAAAGAGATAAAAGCCGAGTTGGATAAAGTTCATGGCACATCTGCTCCTGCGTTTGCAATAATTTACATTGGATAAATAAATATAAATTTGGCCGTACATCCACAAATGATAAATATCCTTTCGAACGTGCAGTAGAAGTGACTTCCTCCAAAATGTTTGACAAAATCCAGTATGGTATTGAGTGATCGACGCAACAAAGTTCGCGAAATAGTAGAGGCCACAGGCATATCACAAGGTACAATGTTCTGAATTTTGCACCAAAATTAGGTCTGACAAAGGTCTCGGCAAGATGGGTGCCGCGTTTGATCTCAGTGGAGAATAAACGCAATCTTGCGCTCGATTCGGAAGCAGGTTTGGCAATTTTCCGTGGCACTCCTGACGAATTTCTGCGTCCATACATAACTATGAATGAAACTCGGATACACTACTACACTACAGAGATAAAGGTGCAGTTGAAAAAGTGGGTTTTTAAAGGCGGAACCGGCTCCGAAGAAGACAAAGTTGGCGAAAACTACAGACAAGTTAATGGCTTCGGTTTTTTGGGATGCACGCGGAATCATCTACATTGATTACTTGCAAAAAGGAAGAACGATAATGGAGAATATTATGCATCGTTATTGCTCTGGTTGAGCGAAGAAATCAAGAAAACTGCCCTCATTTGGCAAAGAAAAAGATTCTCTTCCATCGAGATAATGTAAGGGTGCACACCTACGCAGTTTCGACGGCGAAAACTGTAGAATTAAGGTTCGAATTACTTCAGCGCCCACTGTATTCACCAGATTTGGCAACCAGTAACTTCTTTATTTGCAAATTTTGAAAAAGTGGCTCGGCGGAAAACGAATCACGTCTAACAAAGGGGTCATCTCTCAAACAGATGCCTATTTTGAGGACCTTCCGAAATCCTACTTTTTGGAAGACTTAAAACAGTTGGAGAAATACTGGGAAAAGTGTATCGAGCTAAAATGAGATTATGTTGAAAAACAATGTACCAAAAATAATTTGTTTTTCCATCTTTTTCTAAGAACTTATTTAAAGCCCCTCATATATAGTGGATAGAGAAGCTTTTGTATTCCACCCAAAAATTCGAAACCGAGGTTTCTCTGGAAATACATGTTTTGAGACCTCCTGTATCTAAAACAGGCATTTTTAAACATACCCGTGTGTGTGTGTGTGTGTGTGTGCGTGTGTGTGTGTGTGTGTGGGCAGCATAGCTCAAAATCGAAAAGTTCACTATTTTCCAAGAGTGCGACACAAAGATTTTCTAGAAAATCCTCCTATCCCAATAACTTAAAGTGGAACACTTTTTGAAAATTTTGATTTTCTAAAAAATGGCCCTAACGATTTTGATTAAAGTGCCATATGTTTAATATATTTTAATGCCAAACGAAATGTAAATCTTGAATTTTCTGGGAATAGCCTCTGAAGACCTCTTCATCTATAACTCTTGTATAACTGGTAAACCGTAAGAGATAGATATAAACTAGTAGAAAAATGCAGATATCGTTAAAACACACAATTTATGTCATATATTTTTATTAATGAGATATTCCATGTTTTTGGTTTCAGTTTTAAGCTACTTAAATTTACCTCAAACGGGAAGATATCGTTCTTTTCTACTCTCTTTTGTTTACTTCTAGCAATCAAAGTGAACAGTATTCCAATTATTTCATATAGCGACTGGCTATTAAAAGAATTTGACCATCACTTTAGCCTACTACAAAGAAGTAATATAAGCAATTCTTCAAATGCTTATCTCGATTAGCATGTTGGAGATAAAAGGACAATCTTTTGTATGAAACGCTTGTTTACGGAACAGCCACAGAAAGTCATGTGAATGGAACACATCAGTTTTTTAGAAAAATGTCCGTGTGCGTGTTTTGTATTTGTGGACAGCATAACTCAAAAACGATAGGACCATTAAGCACCAAACTTGATACTTATGTTTAGTATCTTCCAAGGATGCGACATGAAGATTTTCAAGAAAGTTCCCCCAACTCAAATTACCCTTCATATGGAAGAATTTATTTAAAATGTTGTTTTTCTCAAAAATGACTATTTTGATTAAAACACCGTATATTAAAGATATTTTCATCACAAATGAAATATATATTTTGAATTTTCTGGGAATATCTTCTTTATTTTGGATGAGTTTTGCAGAATTTTGCATAACGCTTAAACCATAAGAGATAGACAAAGAACGTACTGGACATAAAATGTATACCTCGTTAAAATACATAATTTATATCACATACGTTTTTCTTTTAGTGTTGACCGTATTCGAGATATTCCTTGTTATTGGTTTCAATTTAAAACTATCTTTTTTTACAAACGGAACTGTAAAGCGAACGGAACCTTAATTTTTTCACATAGAAACCAGTTTTAAAATATCTGACTATCGCTTTACCCTAGTGTATTCCCTTACTTCCCTTCTACTTACAAGGAATCAAATTATAAGATCATTTGTGCTAACATTTTTCTTGATTAGTATGAAGTATATAAAAGAATAATATTTTGCAAGAATCTTTTGAAAGAATAGTTTGTATATAATACAGCTAGAGAAAGTTATGTGAATGGAACACATTTTTTTCGTGGTTTCCCTCAGTCGACAAGGTAAATACCGGGTTAAATATTTAACACCAGTCCCAAAGTTTTCACCTTAAACAATGGTAACAATTAAAAACTGAAGTGTTCTAATCATCTGACATTCTCTACATCTCTACAACAAAATGTTGGTGAAAAGCTTATGCTTCTATTTAATTCATGCTAACCAAGAAAAAATTAACAGAAATAATCTTATTACTAGCTTCCTTGTAAGTAGAAGTGAAATAAGGTAGTACCATAGGTTAAAGTGATAGTCAAAAGCTGGTTGCTATGTGACTAAAGTTCCTTTGTTTGTATGGATAGGAGTTGACAAATTCCTGTTTGAGATAAGTATAAGTTTTTTAAAGCTGAAACCAATCAAGGAATATCTCTAAGACGTTCAACTTCACGAAAAAAATGTATATAAATAAATTGTATGTTTTAACGCACTCTATATTTTCTGTTAAGTTTTTGAGTTTCTCTTACGGTTTACCAGTTATGCGAAATTCCGCAAAATTCATCTAGAATAAAGATGTCTTCAGAGGCTGTTCCCAGAAAACTCAATATATACAATTTATATGTCATGTAAATATCTTTAATATACGATGTTTTAATCAAAATCGTTAGAGCCATTAAGCGACCGCGGTGGACGAAGCGGCGCATGAGCGTTTCTGCTCCGAGTTCTCCGGTTTCCCCCGCCATCGCATTCCACCGGTGCTCCATCTTCATTCCATCTATCATTAGTGTCATCGCCTGCAATGCCAAAGTAGTAAAAGCGGACGTTAAACACTACAAAAAAACAACGAAGTATCTTACTAGCATATCTGTCGCGATAAAACCAAGAGTTAAAGCAATTAAAAATAAAATATAATAATAAATGAAAAAAACAAAAACAAATTTGGAACCATTGATATACCACTACTGTGAAACTAATTAATTGCTCAAAGTTGATTTCTAATTTTGCAACTTTTGTGCTTCTCGCAATGAATAATTGCAGTTTTTTTGTTCAAAATGCAATTTTTGTACATTAACCTCAAATGTTTTTTTTTTTTTGAAAGTGTTTATTAGTTTGACTGTAAAATATTAGCATAAGTAATACCATGAGTGTTTTCATTTTGTCGATAATTCACCACCGGAGAGAAGCGACGAGAGATAAAACACGAGTTGTATTTGATAAGACAATTCAGCGAAATAGACTATTATTAATTTATAATATATAGGAAGGGAGATTTTATCAGGCTATGATTTTAGTGTTTACACTGGTTCTCAAATGGTGGATGACGCATTCGACCATATTTATCTACCAAATGCTTTCTTTTCTTCCCCCCCCCCCCTTTGCCTTCTGGATTATAATATGGCCGACCGTGTCTACACCCAATGTACGAATATCCATAGCAACAATAGAAATAGGGAACAATTGTTTTATTTCAGTTTTTAATGAACGTTATTTTATTTCAGGTTAATTCACTCATCTCACACATAAGAAATACAAATAATAATCATTTTCACTCCTTTTTTTACTTTCTCCATACGCACTATGTACATAGTGTATAGAGAAAGTATTGCACTCCGCCAAAAGTTCGATACCGAGATTTCACCGGAAATATATGTTTTAGGGTCCCCAATATCCAAAAAAAGCATTTTCACAAAAAGGTCCGTGTGTGTGTGTGTGTGTGTGTGTGTGTCCGTGTGTCCGTGTGTCTGTGAACACGATAACTCAAAAACGAAAAGTCGGTAAAATACCAAACTTGGTATTTAAGTTTAGTATCTTCCAGGGATGCGACACGATGATTTTGAGAAAAATCCCCCACCCCCAACTACCCTTTACATGGAACTTTTTTCGAAAATTTTGATTTTCTCAAAAAACAACGATTTTGATTAAAATTTCGGATATTAAACATATTTACCTGACAAATGAAATGTATATCTTGAATTTTCTGGGAATAGCCTCTGAAGAGTAGTTTATTCTGGATCAATTTTACTAAATTTTGAATGACTGCTAAACCGTAAGAGATGAACAAAAACTTAATTCACAAAAAATGTAGAGCACTTTAAAACACACAATTTATGTTATATACATTTTTTCGTGAAGTTCGTCGTTTTTGTGACATTCCTTATTTTTGGTTTCTGCTATGAAAAACGTATACTTTTCTCATACAGGAACTTGTGAACTCCTATCCATATAAGCAAAGGAACTTCATTGACATAGAAACCAGCTTTTGACTATACTTTAACCTACGGTTGTCCCTTATTTCGCTTACAAGGAAGCGAGTAATAAGACTATTTCTGCTAATTTTTTCTGATTAGCATAAAGTAAATAGAAGTATAAGCTTTTTAAGAATTATTTATTGCAGGGATATGGAGAAGTCATGTGAATGGTACACATCAGATTTTTTAACTAAATACATTATGGGCTGGATAAGACCTAAAATAAACAATGTAACTGAATTAATTGAAAGTACAATTGTGGAACTGACAGTTATTAAAAGTGAAGTTTGGATGCCTGGATTGCCACGTTGTTACCAATAACCAAGACAGGAGATTTAACAAACGAACGTCAGGTGCGACAAGACTTCAAAGAAATGAACATCAGCTGCGATAAGATGTTTCGACAATATCGCTCCAGTCACATGACCGCGATTATTTGAAATTGCCTATTTTCGGCCATTCCATGGCGTTTAAATAGTTGAGCTAAATTGTCAATTAAAGGATATATAAACAATTCCAAGAATTTTTGTAGAATATTCATATAAATAAATTATTTAAAAAAGAAAGCCGTGAGATTGTTACCATTTATTTCATTTTACTGAGCAAGTAAGGCATTATTATTGTTCCTTGTTGTCGCCCACTATATTTGCTGAGTTAGTGGTTATCATTTTCATGATCTTAGAGGTTTACTCGGTTATATGTATACTTTTCAGTTGTAAATATACTACCCTAGTGTAATCATCAGTCATTGAATTTCTAAAAGTACTTCAGAACGTGACGTATGTACCCCTGTTTGACCACAATCAAATACCGAGTACGTCCATCATCGTCTGTGTTGATTCATGAGCTTTGTCTGATGACGTTGAAAGTCAAAGAGCAATGCAAACAAGCAGCTAGCGGTGACGTCACTAGGCATCTCTAGCGAGCCAACTCCATATTTACTTTCCTCTATCGGTTTTCCGAATGCAAGGGCAAGGACGAACTATCGATTGGCCACCTCTCTGTGTTATGATTGGATAACCCGTCAGATTCTGACCAACCTTCATTCATAACGCTCCACCAACAGCTGTGCCAAATATTAACGCCTGTTTGACGTTTCAGAAATTGAGACGTCTTGACAAAATTACATATAACACACAGTATAAAATCGTCTCTGGCTTTTTAAGGGGTTGTCTCTGAAGTACCTATATTGGAAAACAAGGATGACACTATTTTATAGTAATTATTCTTTAATAATAGGAATGGAAAATGCATATATGAGTCCATTTCATCACATTTAAAAAGAAAACCATAATTTTTCATTCATAGAAATTCCCGTTATGCTGATTTACATCACTAAAATGGGTGGTTGGACGGACGGGTGGAAAGAGGGATGGATGGATGGATGGATGGATGGATGCATGCATGGATGCATGCATGCATGGATGGATGCATGCATGGATGTATGGATGGATGGATGAATAGATGAATGGATGGATGGATCATACTAATCGAGATAAACATTAGCAGAAATGGTCTTATTAGTTGCTTCCTTGTAAGTAGAAGGACAAAATAATATGAACACATATTATAAAATCCTCTCTACGTCTAAACACTAGGTCTAAACACACTACAGTGGAAAACTACTTTATAATAATGATGATTTATAACCGGAATGGAAAATGCAAATAAGAGTTTATTTCGTCACATTTAAAAAGAACTTCATAATTTTCATTCATAGAGATTCCCGTTATGCCAATTTACACCATTAAAATGGGTGGATAGATGGATGGATGGCTGGATGGATGGATGGATGGATGGATGGAACGGAATTGAATGGATGAAATAGAAGGGATGGGGTGGAATGGATGGATGGGATGGAATGGTTGGGGTAGATGATGGATAAATGGATGGAAGAATCATACTAATCAAGATAAACATTAGTAAAAATGGTCTTATTTCTTGCTTCCTTGTAAACAGAAGGACAAAATAATATATAAAACATAGTGTAAAATCGTCTCTCGCTTTTTAAGGGACTGGCTCTAAACGCATCTACATTGGAAAACAATGGCGACACTATTTTATAATAATTATCCTTTAATAACTGGAATAGAAAATGCATATTTGAGTTCATTTCGTCACATTTAAAAAGAAAGCCATAATTTTTTATTCATAGATATTCCCGTTATGCCAATTTACATAGTTAAAATGGGTTGTCCAACGGATGGACGGACGGATGGATGGATCATGATAATCGAGGTAAACATTTACAGAAACAGTCTTATTACTTGCTTCCTTGTAAGTAGAAGGGAAATAAGGAAGTACACTAGGCTAGAGTGATAGTCAAATCTTTTAAAAGCTGGTTGTTGCCATGTGATCTTTTGCTAGCCAAGAGTAAAAAAGAAAGGAAGGAATGACAACTTTTAAAACTGTTTAACTACCGGACATTAAATATAGGTATACGACAAATAAAATATATACCTTGAACTTTCTGGGAATAGCCTCAGAAGACCTCTTCATTCTGGATGGATTTTGTTGTATTTTGCATAACTAGTAAACCGTAAGAGATAGACAAAAACTTACCACGCAAAATATATAGATATCATTAAAATACGCAGTTTATATGGAGTGGAGTTGACCACTTTTGAGATATTCTGGTTTCAGTTTTAAAATACTTAAAACTTTTCCCATACGGGAACTTGTGAACCCCTAAAATGCAAAGCAACTGACATGGTTTTAAAATATTGAATATCACTTTAACCTAGGTATTCCTTATTTTGCTTTTATGTACAAGGAAGCAAGCGATTAAGACAATTTCTGCTAATGTTTATCATACAGTAGATAGAACATGGATGACACTTTTTAACAATAATTTGTTACAGCGACGGAGAGTAAGGCATGTGAATGAATCACATCAGATTTTTGTGCTTGTATATCAGCTTGGTTAAGATAAGTGTTTGGGTTTGCAGTCTTGTAGTTGTCAGCAGTTCATTTCTCACATTACAGAGTAGTTTTTACTTTTCTCTAGTCCGCCTGTGGTCTACTTAGTTAGGGTCATCCGTTCTCAGGAACAACCCTGCACTGCGACTGGACCAATCCATGAATCACTTTCTCGACGCTTTAACAAACTCCTTTTTCAAAGTTGTGTGTGATCAACAAACTTCGTCTGCGGTTCTTCGAACTTTATGTCTGATTTCTATAATAAGTACATGCAGCAATCGCCCAGCGGAGGTCAACGTCGACCAACCTTTTTTTATTTTTTTTTTAGTCGTAGTCGGCTTAGCCTTCCCGTATTTTAGGACTGACACTCCCCTAAGACTTGCAAGCGGATGCCTAGGGGCAGAAGGCTGTCCAGAAGCCAACGGCACGAAACCGCAGAATGGAAACCTAGAACGAATGGTCTGCCTGTAGCCAGACGTGAGCGTGAAGAAGTGGATGATATTCTTGTTATTAGTATCAGTTTTAAAATTAAATCTGGCCTACAGAAAGAAACACATTTCAATCAAATAGCAACTAGATTTAAAATATTTGGCTATCGCTTTTGGCTAGAACATTGTACTTACAAGGAAGCATAAAGTAAGACCATTTCTGGTAACCTTTACCTCGATTAGCATGAAGTAGATACGACAATAAGCTATTACAGAGATTTAGAGAAAGTGAATGGAACACATTAGATTTGTTATTATTTTCTAGCTTATCCTAAATTTCCTTACTTCTTATGAGTAGAAGGGGAATAAGGGAATGCACTAGGCAAAAGTGATAGTCGCTATTTGTTGCAATTGAAATTAACTTCTCTTTGCATGACAGGATGAAAAAAGTGAGTAACGACTTCCCATTTCAGAAAAGCAAGTTTTGGACATTTTAAACCCAATATCATGGACTGGTTATCTCTACAAAACGAATGTATATCATAAATTGTGTGTTAATGAGATCTTCATTTTTTATGTATCTTTTACGTTTACCAGTTACGCAAAAGCTATTGAGAGTGAAGAGGTCTTCAGGGCTATTTCCAACAAATACACGACATATATTTTATTTATCATACTATTCTCAAAATATGATGTGTTACACTCACACAACCTTCTCTAGCCATTTTAGTTGGTTATTCATAACAAAAACATAGTATTCTACGCATCTAAAAATGTTAATCGAGATAAAAATTCCAGAAACAGTTTTATTCCCTTTAAATACAGGGAATAAAGTCGACTTAAATGAGAGTCAACATTTTAAACAGATGATAATTATATGATGGATTTGAAATTCTGTTCTCTTTGCAGAAATAAGATAAAAAAGAAAAACTAATGGCGAGTTTTATTTGAGAGATAATAAATGCTGTAAAATCTATACCAATAATAAGGAATATTTCGGAAAGTCTTCGGCATGAGTTGGGTGTTTTAACAAGATCCAGACGTTTTGTGCACCAAGATTTTGTTAATCTCCTACGGTTAATCGTTAATCAGCTATACGAAATTTATCCAGAATGAAGAGGGATTCAGAGATTCTTCCCAAAAAATTTAAAGTATACATTTTATTTGTGATGTATCTTTCGTTGCATTTCCTAGTCGACTTATCTTCCCATTATTTAGAACTGACACCTCCTAGGACTTCCGAGCGGATGCCTAGGGGTCAGAAGCCTTTCGGGGAGCAAGCGTCACGAAACCACAGAATGGAGAACCTGGAACGAGTGGTTAGTCGTAGCCAGGCATGAGCGTGAGGAAGTGGATGATGTGAAATGCAAGAAAATGCATGATAGGAAAGACTATGGAGCAATTGATGGAATGAGTGGTGGGGGAAACCAGAAGACCCGGAGAAAACTCTCCCAAACGCCGCTTTGTCCACCACAAATCCCACATGTGGGCGACTGGGGTCAAACCCGGGGCCTAGGTGGGAGACAAGCGGTCTAACCACTGGACCACTGCGCCGCCTAGGTATCTTTAATATGATAAATAGAGCTGTTTTTCAAAAACCGAAAATTTGGAAAAAATGTTCCATGTAAAGGGTAGGCGGTGTGCTGAGATATTTTTAAAATTCTTCATGTGGCATCCGAGCAAAATACTGAACTTAAACACCAAGTTAGGTACTCACTAACTTTTCGTTTTTGAGTAATGCTCTTGCCTCTTTCTCTCCCACCCTCCCCCTCTTTCTCTCTCTCTCTCTCTCTCTCTTTCTCTCTCACGCAAATGTACGCACACTTTCTCTCTCTTAGACGCACATACGGAATTTCTTCTAATAAAGATTTTTTATTTATTCAGGGATCTTCAAAACTGTATTTCCAGTGAAATCTCAATATCAATTTTTTGGCAATACCTCCTCTACCTACATTGTACATGGTAGATAAAGTAAAAGCACCCCTATTCTTACTTTCCATGCCCTACAGAATGATCTGTTTAGTGCTGGACAAACAACTAATTGGTATCTAATGATATTGTAGCAAATAAAAATCACGAAAACGTTTTAAAACAACGTAAAGCATAGATTTCTCTTCATTCAAGTTGATTGATTTATGAGGCAGAAGTAAATGGAATTGCAGGCTTTGCAAGAAGACGTCCATGCAGGCGGCGGATAGACTATAAAACATCGTGCCGAGTTCTTTAGAAGCAAGAAGAGAAGTGGTGCAACAAAAATAGACAAAAGAGGTCGCGAGAAAACACTTGCTAGGCATGACAAGACCCGTTCGTTCATTAGCCCATCCCGCCCACTTTATGTTTATACGAACCAGAATCGATTCTCACCACCGGCTTAAAACGACTCAAGTTCCTTGCACGCCACAGAATTAATGAGATTCTGGGAGCAACGGCTGGACAAAAACCTCATAGTCATGGCAAGTAAAGTGTTACATCACTTTTTCTACACGTACTATGTAATAGTGTATAGACAAGGTATTGTATTGAACCCAAAACTTCCATACTAAGATTTCAACAGGAATGGAGCTTTAGGATCCCCTGTATCCAGAAAAAGCATGTTAGAAACATCTGATGTGTTCCATTCACATGATTTTCTCTATATCTCTGCAACAAATTATTGTTAAAAAGCTTATGCTTCTATATACCTTATTCTAATCGAGAAAAAAATAACAGAAATAATCTTATTACTTGCTTCTTTGTAAGTAGAAGCGGAATAAGGGAGTACCATAGGTTAAAGTGACAGTCAAAGGCTGGTTCCTATGTGGCTGTGGTTCCTTTGTTTGTATGGGCAGCAGTTGACAGAATTTTGAATGAGAAAGGTATAAGTTTTTCAAAGCTGAAACAAAGAACAAGGAATATTTAAAAACGATAAATTCCACGAAAAAAATGTACATAACATAAATTATGTGTTTTGATGTGCTCTACATTTTTTGTGTGGTAAGTTTTTGTCCATCCCTTACAGTTTAGCAGTTATGCAAATTTCCGTAAAATTCATCCAGAATAAAGTAGACTTCAGAGGCTATTCTCAGAAAATTCAAAATATACATTTTATTTTTCAGGTAAATATCTTTAATATACGAAACTTTAATCAAAATCGTTACAGCCATTTTTGAGAAAATCAAAGTTTTAGAAATTTTTTCCATGTAAAGGGTAGTTTGCAGTGGGGGGATTTTTCTCAAAATCCTCGTGTCGCATCCCTGGAATATGCTAAACTTAAATACCAAGTTTGGTATTTTACCGACTTTTTGTTTTTGAGTTATCGTGTCCACATACACACGGACACACACGGACGTTTTTCTGAAAATACCTTTTTTGGAATTAGGGGACTCTAAAACGTATATTTCCGGTGAAATCTCGGTATCGAATTTTTGGGTGGAGTGCAATACATTCTCTATTCACTATGTACATAATACGTGTAGAGAAAGTAAAAGTCTTATGTGTACCATTCACATGACTTTCTCTACATCTCTGCAACAAATTGTTCTTAAAAAGCTTATACTTCTATTTACTTCGTGCTAATCAGAAAAAAAAAAAAAAATAGCAGAATTAGTCTCATTACTTGCTTCGTTGTAAGTAGAAGCGAAATAAGAGAGTACCATAGGCTAAAGTGATAGTCAAAAGCTGGTTGCTATGTCAATGAAGTTCGTTTGTTTGTATGGACAGCAGTGGACAAATTCCTGTATGAGAAAAGCATATGTTTTTCAAAGCAGAAACCAAAACAAGGAATGTCTAAGAAACGCTAAAATCCACGAATATATATATCACATAAATTGTGTATTTTAACGTGCTCTATATTTTTCCTGTAGTAAATGATTGTCCATCTCTTACGGTGTAGCAGTTATGCAAAATTCTGTAAAATTCATCCAGAATAAAGTACTCTTCAGAGGTTATTCCCAGAAAACTCAAGATATACATTTTATTTGTCAGGTAAATATCTTTAATATACGAAGGGCTGCAAGGAAGGCACATTTTTCTATGTTAAGCAAGGTGGATCTAGCATTTCGGTGATGTGACAGAAGGCAACATCGATATACTGCTGCGGCTGTCCTTTAAGATCGGCGGGTAATATTGCGTAACCTCAGGGAAGTTTTGAGAACTTCATAAGGCAATAACTTTAGAATTGTGCTCGATCGTCTGCATATGGTTCATGTTTGTGCACGTTGGGTGCCGCGTCTGTTGACACCTGAACAAAACGCTGTGCGAATGGAATCCTGCCACGAAATACTGTGCCTCTTTGCTGATGGAGGAAAGCCTTCCTGGAATCAGTTATCGGTTATGAGCCTTGGATAAATCAATATTATTCTGAAGGAAAACAAGCCAGTACAGTACGGAAATCAAAACCAAAAAATGGCAAAACTTGCTCCATCTGTAATGAAGGTAATTGTGGATATATTGGTTACAATAATGGAGTTCCCTCTCACACTACTGTTTCAACAGCATGCTATACTATTGGCTAAACTGAGGAAGTACATCGCAATGAAACGACCACAACTTCATCGAACTGGGTGGAGGCTTAAACAAGACAAAGCATGGCCTCACACCGAGAAAACAAGACATGGAATTTTTTTTACTAAACTCAACTTTATCTATTTACCGCAACCGTTTTATAGCTCCGACCTCGCGCTCTATGACTTATTTTCATTCCTCTCACTAAAAAAAAGTCTCAATTTTTGATTTGAGGTTTTTGAAACAGTGCTCAAGAAAAATGAGGCTAATCTCAAGAACCTGAAAAAAAAAATGCTCTTCACCATATGTTCGAGAACTGCCAGAAACGATATTTTAAGGTATTCAGTTTGTGATAGGATTTACCCCTGCCACTGTGCATCGTGTTGGTAGTAGGTTCAGGGTAGAGCTATCTCTTGCTTGCTGAGGGAGAGGTAAGAGATCTCAGGGTAATGTGCAGGAGGGGGTCCGTCAGAGGGAGATCGTGGAACTATTACATTTAAGGAGGCGAGGAGACACAGTACTTTTACTACCACTCATAGGAATGTACGAAATATATGTTTGACGAAATGTGGAAAAAACTGAATGAATTAATCTAATTCTACAGGGATCACATTGTACATGCTGATCTGCTGAAAGTTAAATTTTTTTTAAATAAAACGTGCCCCTTTACTGAATGTCGATCAAGAGTGTGTCTTGCAGCGTCTATAGTTCAGATATAAGGGCTTCTCCTAACCTAAAATCAGCTTATGCCAGGTTGGTTAAGAGACCATGATTATATCATCATTTACAATATCATGCCTCCAATATCGGTTGCTCAAACTGATGCAACATTAGCTCTTGATTCATGAAATATCTATTTCACTCAACATGACCATCGGGTACCCTACGACATAAAATTCATTAAATTAGGAGGGACTTACTTGAGAAACATCATATAAACATTGAGATGGAGAATTAAACATTTTTGTTGATCAGCCCTTCCACGGATTTATCTGAACAACGAGTTTGTGGATAAGCAAGGGACAAGGGACAGTATACATGAACATGATAATTGAAAAGCTTATTTGTGGACCGATGTTTATTGAAGTTTGCATAATTGTTTCTGTTTGCACTTGAATGATTGCCTCGCTATTGATAAATTAAATTATCACTGCTTTTGTTCGAATTAGTACTCAGTATCCATCAAGCACCAAACAGCAAAAAATGCCATTATCTCGTAACTAATTGATTTCCGGGCACATATGTGCTGCAACCTTTCTGCTTCTCTTCCTTTTTAATTCTCGTCCCTATATTATTAACAATCACTTCTGAAAAAAGCCTGATGTGTAACATTCACATGACTTTCTCCACCTTTTCTACAACAAGCTATTCGCTCAAGAGTGAATGTTTACTTCAAGTTAATCGAAATACAATTTTGCAGAAATTGTTTTATTAAATAGTTCCTTGTGGGTACAGAGGGAATAAAGGAAATACAGAAGACTAAAGCGATTCATTTTTTAAAAAGCGTGAAATTACATGTGTTTTGGAATAAAGGAAATACAGAAGACTAAAGCGATTTATTTTTTAAATAGCGTGAAATTACATGTGTTTTGCATGGCCACGAGAGAGAGAGAGAAAGAAAGAAAGAAAAAATTCTTGTTATATTCACATGGCATTCTCTGTACACTATAGTTTTATTTTTGTAGCTTCTACAAGTTATTCTTCTGAAAACTTATCTTTATCTATTTCATGTTAATCAAGATAAACGTTTGCAGCAAGAACTAGTTTGATTAGGCATTTCGTTTTGGGTACAGGCGGGATAGAGGTAACTCAATAGATAAAAATAAGTTTAAGAGCCAGTCGCTATATGGTCACTTGAAATTCCACACACTTTCCATGACATTGAGCGAAATAGCTGAATAGCGACATAATTTTAAATAATGACAAACTATTAACAAATTCAGACGAATTGTAAAAACTTATTAAAAATTGTTGTTGACTCAATAAATAATTGAAAGTATTTTGTTTTTTTTTAAAAAAAAAGTCACATATTTTGCGTAATATCTTCTTGCCAATCTCTTAACGTCTACCAGTTACGGAAAATTACGCAAAATCCCTTATGAATGAAAAACATCTTAGCTATGCATAGAAAATTCAGATTTACGTTTTATTTGTCATGTACCTATATCCCTTTAACATTCGTCCTCCATGATCTAGGGGTAACATGCTCTTTGTACCCTAGTTGCGGGTTCAAATCCGGCGTAAAATTCCTTAACATGGTTTCCTTCGGAAGGGAAGTAAACTTGTTGGTTCCGTGTCATATATTTACCGCACGTAAAAGAACGTTAAACCTGATAAAGAGGCACCTGAGCAAAATTAAGGGCCTTTCACGCCCAGTATGGAATGGGACGCTGAGAACCGCAACGTTAAAAAGCATCCACAAATAATACTCAATTTATTTATACTTTAAATAGATGACATTTAAATCACAGTTCACTGAGGAAAATTTGAGAAAATAAAACCTTTCGAAAAAAACCTTTTGTGCTCTGATGATCTTTTTCTAAAAATTATTTTTTTCGGACTCAGGAGACCTCAAAACATATATTTCCGGTGAAATCTCGACATCGAGTTTTTGGGTGTAATACAGTACCTTCTCTATCCACTATGGACATTGTACATAGGGCTAAAATAATAATAATTATAATAATATAAAATAAACAACAATGGTATAATTATAATAAATATCAAATAATTTTATATATAGTTATGATAATAAATAATAAAATAAATTATAATAAACAATGATTAAATAATACATAAATAATAATAAATTAAAATTAAAAAAATAGATAAAAGGATAATAATAAGTAATTAAATATATTAATTATAACATAGTTAAGTGATAATTGGTATTATTTATATTAATAATTTAAATAATAACCTACATTTAAAAAATATATATACGTACATACTTTTTAATTTTAGGTAATTAATAATAGATAATATAATACATAAACATGTAAATATTAAATTTAATTTTGATGAATATATAGTTTCCGATGTATAATTTAATTTAAGTTATTTAGGTTGTATTAATTTGACAGTTGTATATTTATTTCATTTTGTAATTTAAAAACAAATGTTTGTTAATAAATACAATAAGGTTTGAGATATTTGCCCCGGTGTAAATAATTAGATACTGGGTATAGTATACAGATTTTATTTTTATTTTTGTACATACGGGCTAGAGAAGGTAAAAATCCCCCCAAAAAGAAAGCTGATAAATACTTTATATGCATTTGGGGTGCGAAAATGCAGAAGGCCACAAAATAGTAACACAGTTGGCCTGCCATTTGCAATCAATTGTTTATTTAGACTCCATTTTTAGAGGAAGAGCTTAAACGGATATCCTTGGGGATATTTCACGACAGGTTGGCCAAACGGAACGTGAGCCATCTTGTTTGATAAGAGATTTATATTTTCATTGTAGCAGGTCTAGTTTATGGCGCTACGTGCTGCAACGGAAAACAAATATCCTCTCCACGTGCGTCATTTATTTAACAATCACAAACAGCATTACAAATTAAACGCCGCATCCAATCGAAATCCCCCCAGCATCCTGTCTGCTTTTGTTGAGAAAACAGAGTAGAACACATATATAGGTTGACCAGTAGGACGCTGTTCGTCCTAGATACAATCCAATCCACCATTTGTCCCTTAAAACAACCAGACAACCAACAATTTATCCTCCTATCCCTGTTCCACATGAACTGCTGCACTGTATATTAAGAAAAAGGCTTATGTGTTCCATTCACATGCCTTTCTCTACATATCTGCTGCAAAACTTTGTTAAAAAGCTTATACTTCTATTTACTACTTGCTAATCGAGAAGAAATAGCAGAAATGCTATTTTACTTGTTTAATTTAAGTAGAAGGGAAACAAGAGAGTACCTAGGCTAAAGTATTAGTCAAAAGCTGTTTGCTATGTGATTGAAGTTCCTTTGTTTGTACAGCTAGGAGTTGACAAAGTCCCGTATGAAAAATAAAGTATGAGTATTTTAAAACTGAAACCAATCACAAGGAAAATCTCAAAAATGGTCAACTCCACAAAAAATGTATATAACATAAACTGTGTGTTTTAATGATGTCTTCCTTTTCTATTCAGTAGTTTTTGTCTATCTCTTGCGGTTTACCATTTATGCAAAATTCAACCCAAAACGACCAGAATAAAGAGGTTTTCAGATGCTATTCAAGAAAATTCAAGATATACATTTTATTTATCATGTAAATATGCTAAACATAAGAGGTTTTAATCAAAATCGTTAGAGCCATTTTTAAGAAAATCAAAATTTTTCCCATGGGGAGGGAGGGGGTTCTTGAAAATCTTCGAGGAAGATACTGGACTTAATATCAAGTTTGGTGGTTTATGGGCTTTATGTTTTTGATCTATGCTACCCACAGATCACACACAGACGCACTCGCGCATAGACCCTTTTCTGTTTTTTTTTTTTTGTTTTGTTTCAGGGAGTCTCAAAACATGTATTTCTCTTTATTGAATTTTTGGGTGCGATACAATACCTTCTCTATTCACTATGTACATAAAACGCGTAAAGAAAGCAAAAACGACCGTGCAACGCCAGGCAGCCAGCTAGTGTTTTATAGTGGAGATAACGACGAACACGGGAAAGGAGGATCAGATAAGCTTAGGTTTATAATGAAGTGTAGTTGCCTATTGGTGATACGAAATTACCGTACCTCTTAGGCAGTAAAAGTAAAATACCTACCAATCGAGGATGGGTATTAAATTTTGTTGGGCTCATCAGAAGAAACGTTGGTATCACTACGGATCATATAAACCATCAGAGCGCGTTATACTAAACTGATATTTATTGCAGAGATCGTTTATTCGAATGGTTATGTCATGCAATTTATATAAATCGTCCGCGAACAGCTTCAAATCGCCCTTAACTGTAATCAAAATGGACGTGTAAATCATTGCGCTGTAAATAAACTACAGGCAATCAAATATATCGCTAAAGGCGAGGTCCTAAATATCAGAATGTCCACTGTCGATGTTAAAGTGACAATGCTGTAACGACATAGTGGTGCTTAAGCTTTCACCTGACTGATGTCTGTATTCCACGATTTATGAGAAAAAATAATATTGTTAAATGGTTTAAGTGACGTATTACATTCGTATGATTTCTCTACCTATTTTACAATAAACTATTCTTATAGAAGCTTGTTCTTCTATACTATGGCCAGAATCTTTTGAAAATGTGAAAGAGGGAGATAATGACATTACGTGGCTTCACCATCACACGTAACGGACCTGAGTAGGAGCTACCTGTTGTCTACCATTTCCCTTGCAACTGTTTCAGAAGACTCTGACCAAAGAATACCCAGTTGGTGCTAATAAACATATCCAGAAATTGTTTTGTTACACATTTTCCTATAGTTAAAATTGGAATAGGGCCTCTCAGTACACGAAAGCGATGATCAGATCTATTGTATTCGCCTCTGTAATGTGGAGGTAGCATGTCTGCCTCTTATTCAAGAAGTCCTGACCAAGCTTTTTAATGTTAGTATCTGCCAAGATGCGACACGAAATTTTTCCAGAAAATACCTCTTCCTGAAAATACCCTTTAGGCTCGTTCCACACTGGGATACTGTTGGCGGTCACTGATAGAGATACATTCGTTTGAATTGGAGCATTCACGCCGGGATACTACACTGTCTCACCGAGTCACTGTGACGGTCACTGATAGAGATACATTCGTTTGAATTGGAGCATTCACACCGGGACACTACACTGTCTCATCGAGTCACTGTGACGGTCACTGATAGAGAGATACATCCGTTTGAATTGGAGCATTCACAGCGGGACACCACACTGTCTCACCGAGTCACTGTGACGGTCACTGATAGACACATTCGTTTGAATTGGAGCATTCACACCGGGACACTACACTGTCTCACCGAGTCACTGTGACGGTCACTGATAGATATACATCCGTTTGAATTGGAGCATTCACAGCGGGACACTACACTGTCTCACCGAGTCGCTGTGACGGTCACTGATAGAGATACATCCGTTTGAATTGGAGCATTCACAGCGGGACACCACACTGTCTCACCCAGTCACTCTGACGGTCACGGATAGATACATTCGTTTGAATTGGAGCATTCACGTCAGGATACTACACTGTCTCACTGAGTCACTGTGACGGTCACTGATAGAGATACATCCGTTTGAATTGGAGCATTCACAGCGGGACACCACACTGTCTCACCCAGTCACTCTGACGGTCACGGATAGATACATTCGTTTGAATTGGAGCATTCACGTCAGGATACTACACTGTCTCACTGAGTCACTGTGATGGTCTCTGATAGAGATACATCCGTTTGAATTGGAGCATTCACAGCGGGACACCACACTGTTTCATCGAGTCACTGTGACGGTCACTGATAGAGATACATCCGTTTGAATTGGAGCATTCACAGCGGGACACCACACTGTCTCACTGAGTCACTGTGACGGTCACGATAGATTTACATCCGTTTGAATTGGAGCATTCACAGCGGGACACTACACTGTCTCACCGAGTCACTGTGACGGTCACTGATAGAGATACATCCGTTTGAATTGGAGCATTCACAGCGGGACACCACACTGTCTCACCCAGTCACTGTGACGGTCACGGATAGATACATTCGTTTGAATTGGAGCATTCACGTCAGGATACTACACTGTCTCACTGAGTCACTGTGACGGTCACTGATAGAGATACATCCGTTTGAATTTGAGCATTCACAGCGGGACACCACACTATCTCACTGAGTCACTGTGACGGTCACTGATAGATATACATCCGTTTGAATTGGAGCATTCACAGCGGGACACTACACTGTCTCACCGAGTCACTGTGACGGTCACTGATAGAGATACATCCGTTTGAATTGGAGCATTCACAGCGGGACGCCACACTGTCTCACCGAGTCACTGTGACGGTCACGGATAGATACATTCGTTTGAATTGGAGCATTCACGTCAGGATACTACACTGTCTCACTGAGTCACTGTGACGGTCACTGATAGAGATACATCCGTTTGAATTGGAGCATTCACAGCGGGACACCACACTGTTTCACCGAGTCACTGTGACGGTCACTGATAGAGATACATCCGTTTGAATTGGAGCATTCACAGCGGGACACTACACTGTCTCACCGAGTCACTGTGACGGTCACTGATAGAGATACATCCGTTTGAATTGGAGCATTCACAGCGGGACACCACACTGTCTCACCCAGTCACTGTGACGGTCACGGATAGATACATTAGTTTGAATTGCAGCATTCACGTCAGGATACTACACTGTCTCACTGAATCACTGTGACGGTCACTGATAGAGATACATCCGTTTGAATTGGAGCATTCACAGCGGGACACCACACTGTCTCACTGAGTCACTGTGACGGTCACTGATAGAGATACATCCGTTTGCATTGGAGCATTCACAGCGGGACATCACACTGTCTCACCCAGTCACTGTGACGGTCACGGATAGATACATTCGTTTGAATTGGAGCATTCACGTCAGGATACTACACTGTCTCACTGAGTCACTGTGACGGTCACTGATAGAGATACATCCGTTTGAATTGGAGCATTCACAGCGGGACACCACACTGTCTCACCCAGTCACTCTGACGGTCACGGATAGATACATTCGTTTGAATTGGAGCATTCACGTCAGGATACTACACTGTCTCACTGAGTCACTGTGATGGTCTCTGATAGAGATACATCCGTTTGAATTGGAGCATTCACAGCGGGACACCACACTGTTTCATCGAGTCACTGTGACGGTCACTGATAGAGATACATCCGTTTGAATTGGAGCATTCACAGCGGGACACCACACTGTCTCACTGAGTCACTGTGACGGTCACGATAGATTTACATCCGTTTGAATTGGAGCATTCACAGCGGGACACTACACTGTCTCACCGAGTCACTGTGACGGTCACTGATAGAGATACATCCGTTTGAATTGGAGCATTCACAGCGGGACACCACACTGTCTCACCCAGTCACTGTGACGGTCACGGATAGATACATTCGTTTGAATTGGAGCATTCACGTCAGGATACTACACTGTCTCACTGAGTCACTGTGACGGTCACTGATAGAGATACATCCGTTTGAATTTGAGCATTCACAGCGGGACACCACACTATCTCACTGAGTCACTGTGACGGTCACTGATAGATATACATCCGTTTGAATTGGAGCATTCACAGCGGGACACTACACTGTCTCACCGAGTCACTGTGACGGTCACTGATAGATATACATCCGTTTGAATTGAAGCATTCACAGCGGGACACTACACTGTCTCACCGAGTCACTGTGACGGTCACTGATAGAGATACATCCGTTTGAATTGGAGCATTCACAGCGGGACACCACACTGTCTCACCGAGTCACTGTGACGGTCACGGATAGATACATTCGTTTGAATTGGAGCATTCACGTCAGGATACTACACTGTCTCACTGAGTCACTGTGACGGTCACTGATAGAGATACATCCGTTTGAATTGGAGCATTCACAGCGGGACACCACACTGTCTCACCCAGTCACTGTGACGGTCACGGATAGATACATTCGTTTGAATTGGAGCATTCACGTCAGGATACTACACTGTCTCACTGAGTCACTGTGACAGTCACTGATAGAGATACATCCGTTTGAATTGGAGCATTCACAGCGGGACACCACACTGTCTCACTGAGTCACTGTGACGGTCACTGATAGATATACATCCGTTTGAATTGGAGCATTCACAGCGGGACACTACACTGTCTCACCGAGTCACAGTGACGGTCACTGATAGAGATACATCCGTTTGAATTGGAGCATTCACAGCGGGACACCACACTGTCTCACCCAGTCACTGTGACGGTCACGGATAGATACATTTGTTTGAATTGGAGCATTCACGTCAGGATACTACACTGTCTCACTGAATCACTGTGACGGTCACTGATAGAGATACATCCGTTTGAATTGGAGCATTCACAGCGGGACACCACACTGTTTCACCGAGTCACTGTGACGGTCACTGATAGAGATACATCCGTTTGAATTGGAGCATTCACAACGGGACACCCCACTGTCTCACTGAGTTACTGTGACGGTCACTGATAGAGATACATCCGTTTGCATTGGAGCATTCACAGCGGGACACCACACTGTGTCACCCAGTCACTGTGACGGTCACGGATAGATACATTCGTTTGATTTGGAGCATTCACGTCAGGATACTACACTGTATCACTGAGTCATTGTGACGGTCACTGATAGAGATACATCCGTTTGAATTGGAGCATTCACAGCGGGACACCACACTGTCTCACTGAGTCACTGTGACGGTCACTGATAGATATACATCCGTTTGAATTGGAGCATTCACAGCGGGACACTACACTGTCTCACCGATTCACTGTGACGGTCACTGATAGGTATACATCCGTTTGAATTGAAGCATTCACAGCGGGACACTACACTGTCTCACCGAGTCACTGTGACGGTCACTGATAGAGATACATCCGTTTGAATTGGAGCATTCACAGCGGGACACCACACTGTCTCACCGAGTCACTGTGACGGTCACGGATAGATACATTCGTTTGAATTGGAGCATTCACGTCAGGATACTACACTGTCTCACTGAGTCACTGTGACGGTCACTGATAGAGATACATCCGTTTGAATTAGAGCATTCACAGCGGGACACCACACTGTCTCACCCAGTCACTGTGACGGTCACGGATAGATACATTCGTTTGAATTGGAGCATTCACGTCAGGATACTACACTGTCTCACTGAGTCACTGTGACGGTCACTGATAGAGATACATCCGTTTGAATTGGAGCATTCACAGCGGGACACCACACTGTCTCACTGAGTCACTGTGACGGTCTCTGATAGATATACATCCGTTTGAATTGGAGCATTCACAGCGGGACACTACACTGTCTCACCGAGTCACTGTGACGGTCACTGATAGAGATACATCCGTTTGAATTGGAGCATTCACAGCGGGACACCACACTGTCTCACCGAGTCACTGTGACGGTCACGGATATATACATTCGTTTGAATTGGAGCATTCACGTCAGGAAACTACACTGTCTCACTGAGTCACTGTGACGGTCGCTGATAGAGGTTCATCCGTTTGAATTGGAGCATTCACAGCGGGACACCACTGTTTCACCGAGTCACTGTGACGGTCACTGATAGAGATACATCCGTTTGAATTGGAGCATTCACAGCGGGACACCACACTGTCTCACTGAGTCACTGTGAAGGTCACTGATAGATTTACATCCGTTTGAATTGGAGCATTCACAGCGGGACACTACACTGTCTCACCGAGTCACTGTGACGGTCACTGTTAGAGATACATCCGCTTGAATTGGAGCATTCACAGCGGGACACCACACTGTCTCACCCAGTCACTGTGACGGTCACGGATAGATACATTCGTTTGAATTGGAGCATTCACGTCAGGATACTACACTGTCTCACTGAGTCACTGTGACGGTCACTGATAGAGATACATCCGTTTGAATTGGAGCATTCACAGCGGGACACCACAATGTCTCACTGAGTCACTGTGACGGTCACTGATAGATATACATCCGTTTGAATTGGAGCATTCACAGTGGGACACTACACTGTCTCACCGAGTCACTGTGACGGTCACTGATAGAGATACATCCGTTTGAATTGAGGCAATCACAGCGGGACACCACACTGTCTCACCGAGTCACTGTGACGGTCACGGATAGATACATTCGTTTGAATTGGAGCATTCACGTCAGGATACTACACTGTCTCACTGAGTCACTGTGACGGTCACTGATAGAGATACATCCGTTTGAATTGGAGCATTCACAGCGGGACACTACACTGTTTCACCGAGTCACTGTGACGGTCACTGATAGAGATACATCCGTTTGAATTGGAGCATTCACAGCGGGACACCACACTGTCTCACTGAGTCACTGTGACGGTCACTGATAGATTTACATCCGTTTGAATTGGAGCATTCACAGCGGGACACTACACTGTCTCACCGAGTCACTGTGACGGTCACTGATAGAGATACATCCGTTTGAATTGGAGCATTCACAGCGGGACACCACACTGTCTCACCCAGTCACTGTGACGGTCACGGATAAATTACATTCGTTTGAATTGGAGCATTCACGTCAGGATACTACACTGTCTCACTAAGTCACTGTGACGGTCACTGATAGAGATACATCCGTTTGAATTGGAGCATTCACAGCGGGACACCACACTGTCTCACTGAGTCACTGTGACGGTCACTGATAGATATACATCCGTTTGAATTGGAGCATTCACAGCGGGACACTACACTGTCTCACCGAGTCACTGTGACGGTCACTGATAGAGATACATCCGTTTGAATTGAGGCATTCACAGCGGGACACCACACTGTCTCACCGAGTCACTGTGACGGTCACGGATAGATACATTCGTTTGAATTGGAGCATTCACGTCAGGATACTACACTGTCTCACTGAGTCACTGTGACGGTCACTGATAGAGATACATCCGTTTGAATTGGAGCATTCACAGCGGGACACCACACTGTTTCACCGAGTCACTGTGACGGTCACTGATAGAGATACATCCGTTTGAATTGGAGCATTCACAGCGGGACACCACACTGTCTCACTGAGTCACTGTGACGGTCACTGATAGATTTACATCCGTTTGAATTGGAGCATTCACAGCGGGACACTACACTGTCTCACCGAGTCACTGTGACGGTCACTGATAGAGATACATCCGTTTGAATTGGAGCATTCACAGCGGGACATCACACTGTCTCACCCAGTCACTGTGACGATCACGGATAGATACATTCGTTTGAATTGGAGCATTCACGTCAGGATACTACACTGTCTCACTGAGTCACTGTGACGGTCACTGATAGAGATACATCCGTTTGAATTGGAGCATTCACAGCGGGACACCACACTGTTTCACCGAGTCACTGTGACGGTCACTGATAGAGATACATCCGTTTGAATTGGAGCATTCACAACGGGACACCACACTGTCTCACTGAGTTACTGTGACGGTCACTGATAGAGATACATCCGTTTGCATTGGAGCATTCACAGCGGGACACCACACTGTGTCACCCAGTCACTGTGACGGTCACGGATAGATACATTCGTTTGATTTGGAGCATTCACGTCAGGATACTACACTGTATCACTGAGTCATTGTGACGGTCACTGATAGAGATACATCCGTTTGAATTGGAGCATTCACAGCGGGACACCACACTGTCTCACTGAGTCACTGTGACGGTCACTGATAGATATACATCCGTTTGAATTGGAGCATTCACAGCGGGACACTACACTGTCTCACCGATTCACTGTGACGGTCACTGATAGGTATACATCCGTTTGAATTGAAGCATTCACAGCGGGACACTACACTGCCTCACTGAGTCACTGTGACGGTCACTGATAGATTTACATCCGTTTGAATTGGAGCATTCACAGCGGGACACCACACTGTCTCACTGAGTCACTGTGACGGTCACTGATAGATATACATCCGTTTGAATTGGAGCATTCACAGCGCGACACTACACTGTCTCACCGATTCACTGTGACGGTCACTGATAGATATACATCCGTTTGAATTGAAGCATTCACAGCGGGACACTACACTGTCTCACCGAGTCACTGTGACGGTCACTGATAGAGATACATCCGTTTGAATTGGAGCATTCACAGCGGGACACCACACTGTCTCACCGAGTCACTGTGACGGTCACGGATAGATACATTCGTTTGAATTGGAGCATTCACGTCAGGATACTACACTGTCTCACTGAGTCACTGTGACGGTCACTGATAGAGATACATCCGTTTGAATTGGAGCATTCACAGCGGGACACCACACTGTCTCACCCAGTCACTGTGACGGTCACGGATAGATACATTCGTTTGAATTGGAGCATTCACGTCAGGATACTACACTGTCTCACTGAGTCACTGTGACGGTCACTGATAGAGATACATCCGTTTGAATTGGAGCATTCACAGCGGGACACCACACTGTCTCACTGAGTCACTGTGACGGTCTCCGATAGATATACATCCGTTTGAATTGGAGCATTCACAGCGGGACACTACACTGTCTCACCGAGTCACTGTGACGGTCACTGATAGAGATACATCCGTTTGAATTGGAGCATTCACAGCGGGACACCACACTGTCTCACCGAGTCACTGTGACGGTCACGGATATATACATTCGTTTGAATTGGAGCATTCACGTCAGGATACTACACTGTCTCACTGAGTCCATGTGACGGTCGCTGATAGAGATACATCCGTTTGAATTGGAGCATTCACAGCGGGACACCACACTGTTTCACCGAGTCACTGTGACGGTCACTGATAGAGATACATCCGTTTGAATTGGGGCATTCACAGCGGGACACCACACTGTCTCACTGAGTCACTGTGACGGTCACTGATAGATTTACATCCGTTTGAATTGGAGCATTCACAGCGGGACACTACACAGTCTCACCGAGTCACTGTTACGGTCACTGATAGAGATACATCCGTTTGAATTGGAGCATTCACAGCGGGACACCACACTGTCTCACCCAGTCACTGTGACGGTCACGGATAGATACATTCGTTTGAATTGGAGCATTCACGTCAGGATACTACACTGTCTCACTGAGTCACTGTGACGGTCACTGATAGAGATACATCCGTTTGAATTGGAGCATTCACAGCGGGACACCACACTGTCTCACTGAGTCACTGTGACGGTCACTGATAGAGATACATCCGTTTGAATTGGAGCATTCACAGCGGGACACCACACTGTCTCACTGAGTCACTGTGACGGTCACTGATAGAGATACATCCGTTTGAATTGGAGCATTCACAGCGGGACACTACACTGTCTCACCGAGTCACTGTGACGGTCACTGATAGAGATGCATCCGTTTGAATTGGAGCATTCACAGCGGGACGCCACACTGTCTCACCGAGTCACTGTGACGGTCACGGATAGATACATTCGTTTGAATTGGAGCATTCACAGTGGGACACTACATTGTCTCACTGAGTCACTGTGACGTTCACTGATAGAGATACATTCGTTTGAATTGGAGTATTCACGCCGGGATACTACACTGCCTCACCGAGTCACTGTGACGGTCACTGATAGATACATTCGTTTGAATTGGAGTATTCACGCCGGGATACTACACTGTCTCACTGAGTCACTGTGACGTTCACTGATAGAGATATATTCGTTTGAATTGGAGCATTCACAGCGGGACACTACACTGCCTCACTGAGTCACTGTGACGCTCACTGATAGAGATATATTCGTTTGAATTGGAGCATTCACAGCGGGACACTACACACCCTCACCGAGTCACTGTGACGCTCACTGATAGAGATACATTCGTTTGAATTGGAGCGTTCACAGCGGGACACTACACTGTCTCACTGAGTCACTGTGACGCTCACTGATAGAGATATATTCGTTTGAATTGGAGCATTCACAGCGGGACACTACACTTCCTCGCCGAGTCACTGTGACGCTCACTGATAGAGATACATTCGTTTGAATTGGAGCATTCACAGCGGGACACTACACACCCTCACCGAGTCACGGTGACGGTCACTGATAGAGATACATTTGTATGAATTGGAGCATTCACACCGGGACACTGCACTGTCTCGCCGAGTCACTGTGACGCAGAAGTATCTCACCCTCGCCACATGCGTCGGACACGGTCACTGTGTTCAGTGCAACCACCGCCAGACATACATTAGTTTTAATTGGAGTGTTCGCACTGGGACACAGATCACAGACACAGTGTTGCAGATTTACCAACAGACAGTCATTTCTAAGCTCAGCTAAACATTCATTTTACATTATACTATACACGTTGTAACCATGAGTTTATATTTAGTTAATACGGAAGACTTTATAAGTGAAGCAGAAAGTCGTTCTGCTATTTGGGGCATTAAAATTGATGACTTAGCAACAAAGAGGTGAGAACGTATGCGTGGAAAGAAATTATAAATAAGTTTGTGCCTGATTTCAATGAGAAGAGTATGGATGAAGAAACGAAATTTGTAAGTTGTATGTTATTGTTTTCATTTTAGTACCATATTTTTCATACCACAAGACTAGCGAAATTTAGTTTCTACCCCTGCACGAGGCTAGGAGGTTATAGCCTTCAAGGACATTTGCTACCCTCACCCCCTGTATTTTGTGTTTCCAATAACAAGTGTTCCTTTATGCAATCTCAATGCGAGAAGAATGGACAAAATGGATGATTAAAGGGCGTTACGCTACAATAACAAAATGAAATTAAAAAATAAATGAGCGCGGAAACCATGAACTCACCTCTACAGGGCGAATGAAGAGAAAATTTAAAAAATCTGATGTATTCTATTCACATGACTTTCTCTACATCTCTGCAACAAATTATTGTTAAAAAGCTTATTCTTCTATTTACTTCATGCTAAATGAGAAAAAATTAGCAGAAATAGTCTTATTACTTGCTTTCTTGTAAGTAGAAGCGAAATATGGGAGTATCATAGGTTAAAGTGAAGTCAAAAGATGGTTACTAGGTGACTGAAGTTCCTTTGTTTGTATGGACGCGAGTTGACAAATTCCTGTATGAGAAAAGTACAAGTTTTTTAAACCTGAAACCAAAAACAAGGAATATCTAAAAAACGATCAACACCTCGAAAAAAAATTATATAACATGAATTGTGTGTTTTAATGTGCTCTACATTTCCTGTTTGGTAAGTTTTTGTCCATTTCTTACGGTTTAGCAGTTATGCAAAATTTCGTAAAATTCATCCAGAATAAAGCTGTCTTCAGAGGCTATTCTCAGAAAATTCAAGATATACATATTATTTGTCAGGTAAATATCTTTGATATACGATATTTTAATTAAAATAATTAGAGTCATTTTTGAGAAAATCAACATTTTGGACAAAATTTCCATGTAAAGGGTAGTTGGGGGGTGGGGGGATTTTCTTTAAAATCTTCGTGTCGCATCCTTGGAAGATACCAAACTTAAATAACAAGTTTGGTATTTCACGGTCTTTTCTTTTTTGAGCTATGCTGTCCACATATACACAGACACACGCACACACACGGACCTTTTTCCAAATATGCTTTTCTTGGATTCAGGGGGGCCCAAAACATGTATTTCGGGCGAAATCTCGGTATCGAATTTTTGAGCGCATTACAATACCTTCTCTATATACTATGTACATAGTACGTGTAGAGAAAGTAAAGATACTTATATTTCAAAATGTTCATAACAAAATTAAGGGTGCGTCTTATTGTCGTGTTATGGTCCGAAAAATACGGTCCATTTCACTAGCTAATCAGTTATCAATACCTGCAGTGTCGGACACCAGTGATCTAGGAGTGTTCACAGTCGCCGGTGACCGTCCCAGTGTGAAACGAGCCTTATATGTAAACAGTTTTGATAATTTTTATATTCTCAAAAATAGCTTTAACGATTTCGATAGAAATATCGTACATAATTAAAATTTATATCTGGAATTTCCTGGGAATAACCTCTGAAGTGCTCCTCATTCTGAATGAATTTTACATAACTGGTAAACCGTTAGAAATAGACAAAAATCTGATGTGTTCCATTCACATGACTATCTCTACCTCTTCTGCAAACTATTCTTACAAAAGATTATTCTTTTATCCTCATCATGCTAATCGAGATAAGTAAAAGCAGAAATAGTTTTAATACTGTCCTGTTTGTAAGCAAAAGGAAATAAGGAAATACACTAGGCTAAAGCAATAGTCAAACCGTTTAAAAGCTGGTGGCTATTTAAACAATTGAAGTACGGTTGTCTTTGCATTGCCAGCAGTAAAATAAAATACAGATGAAACGTAAGATAACCCCGTTTGGGAAAAGTTACGTAACTTATAATTGAAATCAATAACAAGGAATATCTCGGAAGCGGTTATCTCTGCAACAAAATGTATATGCATAAATTGTGTCAGATTTATATTTTTGTGTTATAAGTATTTATCAGACGGCACCGTAGGAGTGGTTAAACCGCTCGCCTCCATCTAGGCGGCCCAGGTTCGATCCCAAGCGCTCCTATGTGGTGGACGAAACGGTGTCTCGGCGGATTTTCTCCGGGTCCTACGGTTTTCCCCACCACTTCTCCCACCAATTCCTCGATCCTCACCTTTCCTATCATTCATTTCGCTTGCATTTCATATCAACAGTTCCTAACGCTCATGCCTGACTAAGGGTCGATCACTCGTTCCAGGCCGACCACTCTGTGGTTTCGTGCCGTTGCCTACCCGACTGGCTTCTGACCCTAGGCATTCGCTTGTAAGTCCTAAGGGGATTCAGTGCTAAATGCGGGGAAGATCAGCCGATTACGAAAGTATTTTTATGATTTACAAGTTACATCAAATTCAGCAAAATTCATCCAGAATGAAGAAGACTTCAGAAGCTATCTATTCCTAGAAAATTCAACATATGCATTTCATGTTGATAAAAAGGTCTATAATACACCGTATTTTAATCAAAATCGTTAAAGTCCTTTTTGAGAAAACATCGCTTTCAAAAAAATGCTCCATATAAATGCTACATGGAGATTGGAGATACAGCATCCTTGAAAGATACCGCACTTAAACACCAAGTTTGGTATTAACAGTCTTTTAGTTTTTGAGCTATACTTTCCACAGACCACATATCCACATACATACACGGACTTCTTTACTTTCTCTAGCCCGAATGTATAATGTACATACTGGATAGAGAAGGTATTGTATTCCACCCAAAAATTAGATGTCGAGATTTCACCGGAAATACATATTTTGGGGTCCCCTGAGTCCGAAAGGAGTATTTTTAAAAAAGGTCCATATGTGTGTGTGTGTGTGTGTGTGTGTGTGTGTTGGAGACCGCAGACAGCATAGCTCATAAACGAAAAAGAAAACGTTAAATACCAAATTTGGTATTTAGGTTTTGTATCGTCCAAGGATGCGACATGAAGCTTTTCAAGAAAATTCCTCCACCACAAAATACCCTTTACATGGAACAAATTTCGAAAATTTTGATTTTCTAAAAAATGGCCCTAATGATTTTGATTAAAATCTTGTATATTAAAAATATTTACATCCCAAATAAAATGTATACCTTGAATTTTCAGGGAATAGCCTCTGAAAACCTCTTAGTTCTGGATGAATTATGTTGAATTTTGCTTAACTGCTAAACCGTGAGGAATAGACAAAACCTTAGTGCACAAAAATATAGATCTCGCTAACACCGTTTCCGAAATATTCCTTGTTTTGTTTTCAATTGTGAAGTACTTATACTTTTCTTATGTCCGTTTTTCTTTTGTTCTACTCCTGGCCAAGCAAAGAAGCGAGTTGCAATGACAATCGCATAACGATAGCTTTTAAAACATTTGACTATCACTTTAGCCTAGTGCATTCCTTTAGTCCCCTTCTACTTATAAGGAACTAGTAACAAGAACATTCTGCTAATGTTAATCTCGATAGCATTGTGTAGAAAGAAGAATAATTTTTTTTTTAAGATTTTTTTTTTTTTTTTTTTTTTTTTTTTTGGTAGCTTAACGTCCTTTAACTTGGTTGGTCATATCGGACGATGAATGAAATTGATGAAATGATGCTTAAATGATCTCGGGGTCCACGGAGCTTAAAGTTACTCGACATTCGTCTTCTCAGGATAAGGGAAAACCCCGAAAAAAGCCTTATCCGTGTAACTCACCCTAAGCGAGATTCGAACTCACAACCTGTTTGACACGCTACCACCGCACTACCAGGCGGGCAAAGTTTGTTTTTAGAGCAGCTAGAGAAAGTCATCATATTTTATAGAAGTTCTTTTTTTAACTCAGAGGACTACAAAACGCATATTTCTGGCGAAATCTTGACATGGAATTTTTGGTTGCAAACATTTGGAAGAGAAGATTTGAAAATCGGCCTTGACCCAAGACACTGCGGATACTTAGCATAACCATTAAGCAGCAGCCTTGTTAGGAAAGGCGCCGAGAGAGATGTGGGTCATTTGTTTGCCGTCGACGTCCGCAGCATCCCCTGGACCTAACGTAGCAAACTGGGGCAAGTAAACAAGCTGTCGGGGGCTGCTGTTGCTGCTTCAGCCCTCTCGTGGATTGATAACTGGCAGCATAACCTCTTGTGGTAGATTAGTGCTCTTCTTCTGCTCCGAGGTCACCGTCTGGCGAATGTATTGCCCCAAGAGAATGTCCTCATAGCGTTAGATCTCTGAATTTTTACTTTCTCCACTGTGTATAATAAATTTTACTATCGCTTTAGCCTAGTGTATTCCGTTATATCCTTTTGCTTACCAGAAAGACAGTAATAAAACCTTTTCTAGTTTTATTATTTTCTCTATACATACTATGTATCCTGTATCCATAAAAAAACATTTTTTGGAAAAAGGTCTGCATGTGTGTGTGTCTGTGAACACGATAACTTAAAAACGAAAAGGCGACAAAATACCAAACTTGGTATTTAAGTTTATTATCATCCAGAGATGCATCAAGAAGATTTTGAGAAAAATCTCCCCACCCCTAACTGCCCTTTACAGGGAAAAAATTTCGAAAATTTTGATCTTTTCAAAAATGGCTCTAACGATTTTGATTAAAATACTGTATATTAAATATATTTATATGACAAGTAAAATATATAGAATTTTCTGGGAATAGCCTCTAAAGATCTCTTTATTCTGAATGAATTTTGCGTAACTGGTAAACCGTAAGAGATAGACAAAAACGTATTACACAAAAATGTAGATCACATTAAAATATACACTTTATGTCATGTACGTTTGTTTTCGTGGATTTGACCATTTCTGAGACATTCCTTGTTATTTGTTTCAGATTTAAAATACTTAAACTTTTTCTCACACGAAAAGCAGTAAACTCCTGGCCCTGCATAGAAACAGATTTTAATCACAGGGTAACCGGCTTTTAAAAGATTTTACTCTCGTTTTAACCTAGTGCGTTCCCTTAAGGGAGCAAGCACTTAAGACAATTTCTGCTAATGTTTATCTCGATTATCATAAAGTAGATAGAATAACTTGTACAGAAATGTAGAGAAAGCTATGTGAATGGAATACAGCAGATTTTTATTTATTTATTAGTCTGACTCATATATGAGTTTTTCTGGTGACACAAAATAAAATGTACATTTAGGGGTTTTAACAAGAATGTTATCAGTGAGTTTTACAAAAAATATTTAACCATGCATTATAATAGTTATATAAAAATTAAGTTATGAGAACAAATTGCAACAAAGATTATAAAAGATGTGCAACAACAATAAAAGCTGTAGCAATAAAAGAGAAAAACTACAAAAATAAATCGATTTCTAAACCACAGTACATTTTACGTTCTGTTTAAACCATTCAAATGATTTCGAAAAATGGCTACGGAATGTTTTATGATGTTCTGTGTAATTGCTTGTTCCACACTTCTGTTAATTTTATACTTCGCCCTCCATTTCACGAACATATTTGTAATTGTTCCTCGAGGTCCAAAAATAGGCCTAATATTTTTTTTCTGAGATTGTATCTGAGATAATACTTACTCGATTAGCATGATGTAGACTAAAGAACAATCTTTTGTAGGACTGATTTGTAGAAGAGTTAGAGATAGTCATGTGAATGAAACACATCAGCTTTTTGTCTATCTTTTACGGTTTATAAGCTATGTAAATATTGCATTCCATCCAAAATTCCTATATCAAGATTTCAAAGGACATATACGTTTCGAGACTTCCTGAATTCAAAAATAGTTATTTATAATATAAAAGTGTGTAAAATCGTCGTTTTCTAATCGAGTGTGGATTTTATGAAACGAGCCTTAGTTCAGCTTCATAAGCACACGCGAAAAAAATCTGTTTTATTCACACGTTTTCTCTACCAGTTCTGGAAACAACCTATTCTTACAAAACAATATGCTTTTACCTTCATTATGTTAATCGAGATAAACATTAGCAGATGTGTCTTATTACTTTCATCTTTGGAAGCAAAAGGGGAATCAGGAATACACTAGGCTAAATCGATAATCAAATCCTTTAAAATCTAGTTGCTTGAAGTTCGCTTTGTTTTGCATGAACAGCAGTAGGTAAATCAAAAGAGAGACTAAACGAAAGACGGCTTCCTGAAAAAGTTGCGTAGTGTAAAATTGAAACCAATAAAAAGGAATATCTTGGAAACGGTGTGTTTTAACTAGATCTACATTTTGTGTAGCAAGTTTTTGTCTATCTCTTACGGGTTACTAATTATTAAAATTCAGAATTATTTGTCCAAAACAGGTCTTCAGAAACTATTCCCAGAAAATTCAAGAGATACATTTTATTTGTCATGTAAATATGTATAAGATACGGTATTTTAAACAAACTCGTTAGTCATTTTTGAGAAAAAACAAAATTTTCAATAATGTTTTCATGTAAAGGGTAGTTTGGGGTATTTTTTTTTAAATCTTCGAGTCGCATCCTTGGAATACAATAAAATGAAATACAAGTTTGGAAGTTAGTTATGCTGTCCACAGATACATAGGATCTTTATCTAAAAATGCCTTGTTTTGGACTCAAAGGTCTCAAAAGATATACACAGCCGTGTGTGGAAATTGCAACACCAAAAAAAGAATTTCCCGAATAACTGTAAACTTGGTGGAAGTGTGCAAGCAATACGTGATTAGGTTTGCAGAGAGATAGGGTACACGTAGGCCGAGCAGAGCCCTGTCATGTTGGTCTAACAAGGCCAGTGTTGCACTAAGTGTAGTCAGTACAGAGCTATCAAACAAGGTGGAAACAATAAAGTGAGTGTCAGTATGCCTCTTCGACGTCAAAGGGAGCCATATGGGATGTGAGCGAGTTCGAACGGGGCAGAATGATCGGTCTCCGGGAAGCGGGTTTGTCATGCCGTGAACTTTCGGCTCGTACAGGGAATACTGCTACGACAGTAATGCGTGTGTGGAAGCAGTGGCTAGATGTAGGTTGTACGCAGCGAAGAGCAGGTACTGGACCAGGGAAGATGACCACAGCACGGAATGACCACCATCTTGTCCGCATGGCCATAACGGACAGTACAGCTTCATCCACAATCGTCGCCGTCTGCTGCAGGTTGGACTGGTTGCACACATGCGATTACGTCGGCTTCCATTGTCCAGAGACCAGAAGTTTTCTCCGACTGCAATGGGCACGTGAACACCGTCACTGAGGTGCTGAAGTCCCGCTTCAACGTGTCCTACAGTGATGGCCACATACGTGTCCGGCGGTACCGTGGTGAGCGCAACCTGGAGGGCTGCATTGTTGAGCGGCATAGAGGACAAACCCAGGTGTTTGGGGCGCCATTGGTAACAACAACCAATCTTACCTCCTACGAATTGAGGGCACTTTGAATAGCAACCGGTATCCCCAGGTGGTTGTAGAACCCAAGGTACTCTGCACAGGTCATATTTCAGCAGGACAATGCCCTGCCACACACTGCGAGGAATGTACGAGCCTTGTTCAGAGAGCGACGGGTACCAGCCTGCACGTTCCCCTCACATGTCTCCCATCGAACATGTCTGGGAAATAATTGGTCAGCACCTGGTGCGTCACGGTCCTCCAATAACAAATGTCACGGATTTGTGGGCTCAAATACAAACGAAATCTCCTAGGAACTTAAACAGAATCTTTTTGATTCAATGCCATGGCGTATAGCAGCACCAAAATCTGAGTATGAGGTCGTGTATAAGCTTGAAACTTATCTGTGCTATTAAAACCATTCCATTCATAAGTTTCCTTTTTGGTGTTATAATTTTCACAAACGGCAGTGTATTTGCGGTGACGTCTCGGTATCAAATTTTGGGTGCAATACAATACTTTCTCTATATACTATGTACATAATGTATGTAGAGAAAGTAATAAGTATTTAACTCTGTGTGTGTATGTGTCTGCGTGTCTGTGAATCCAATTAACTCAAAAACGAAAATTCGGTTAAATATCAAACTAGGCTATCATCTTCTAAGCATGGTATACGAATATTTTCAAGAAAATACTTATACTTTTTTTAGACAGGAAGTCTCCCTTTTTCTTTTGTTCTACTCTTGGTCAAGCAAAGAAGCGAATAGCAATGAAAATCGCATAACGACGCTTTAAAAACATATGTCAATCGTTTTAGCCTAGTGCATTCCTTTAGCTCCCTTCTATTTAAAAAGAACTAAGTAGTAAATACTTTCTGCTAATGTAGGTCGATTAGCATGGGTTAGAAGGAAAAATAATCTTTAGTAAGAAGTTTGTTTGTAGAGCAGATAGAGAAAATCATGTGAGTGTAACACATAATTTTTTTATACAGGAGACCATAAAACGTGTATTTCGATCGAACCTTTGGGTGGAATGCAATACATTCTCTACCTAAGTACTATGCACTAAATAGAAGAAGTAATAAGCTTTTATAAAACAGTTTGTGTATCCATTAACAAACAATGAATGTGAGAGAAAGAATGTGAATGTAACACATCAGATCTTTCAAATGTGTTTACTCATTAAAAGCGGAATAAAACCATTATGGAATCCAGGGCAGTATTCAAAACGATGTTAATGTGTTCCAATTTATGGTGTATGGTGTAATAGTTTATTCTCTCAGTTTTTATGCGAGAGACCAGGTTTCGCATTTCCATCAGATATTAAAATTGTACTCTACCTTATTAAGCCCTAAATGGATTACATGGATTTTTAATTACTAACACTCCACTGAAGGACATAACTACACGTTTTATTTGACATTTGCTCAGGGGTGTAGTAAAATAAAAACTACCACGGCGCCTCGCTTGCAAATAACATATTTGTGTGTTGTTATTGTTAATAGTAATAATAATGATATTATCGTTATTATAATTCTCAATAATACAAATAAAATGCATCTGATATAGAGAACGCAAGCTACTGGAATTCACGGAAATACAACTGCTATATACCATGCCTTTTTACTTTCTCCATACGCACTATGTACATAGTGTATAGAGAAAGTATTGCACTCCACCAAAAAATTCGATACCGAGATTTCACCGGAAATATGTTTTAGGGTCCCCAATATCCAAAAAAATCATTTTCACAAAAAGGTCCGTGTGTGTGTGTGTGTGTGTGTCCGTGTGTCTGTGAACACGATAACTCAAAAACGAAAAGTCGGTAAAATACCAAACTTGGTATTTAAGTTTAGCATCTTCCAGGGATGCGACACGAAGATTTTGAGAAAAATCCCCCCACCCCCAACTACCCTTTACATGGAACTTGTTTCGAAAATTTTGATTTTCTCAAAAATGGCTCTAACGATTTCGATTAAAATTTCGGATATTAAACATATTTACCTGACAAATGAAATGTATATCTTGAATTTTCTGGGAATAGCCTCTGAAGAGTAGTTTATTCTGGATCAATTTTACTAAATTTTGAATGACTGCTAAACCGTAAGAGATGGACAAAAACTTACTACACAAAAAATGTAGAGCACTTTAAAACACACAATTTATGTTATATACATTTTTTTCGTGGAGTTCGTCGTTTTTGTGACATTCCTTATTTTTGGTTTCTGTTATGAAAAACGTATACTTTTCTCATACAGGAACTTGTCAACTCCTATCCATACAAACAAAGGAACTTCATTGACATAGCAACCAGCTTTTGACTATCACTTTAACCTACGGTTGTCCCTTATTTCGCTTCTACTTACAAGGAAGCGAGTAATAAGACTATTTCTGCTATTTTTTTTCTGACTAGCATAGAGTAAATAGAAGTATAAGCTTTTTAAGAATTATTTGTTGCAGGGATATGGAGAAAGTCATGTGAATGGTACACATCAGATTTATAATTACTAACACTCCACTGAAGGACATAAATACACGCTTTATTTGAAATTTGCTCAGGAGTGTAGTAAAATAAAAACTGCCACGGCGCAAATAACATATTTTTGTGTGGTTATTGTTAATAATAATAATACTATTATCATTATTATAATTCTCAATTAATACAAATAAAATGAATCTGATATAGAGAACGCAAGCTAAATCCAACTGCTATATACCATGCCTTTTTTAACTATTCAGTCATAGGAGGCATTTATTGAAATAAGTTTACTTTCAAGTTCCTGTTATACTGTTTTAAGCGCCATTCGAGATTTAGTGCTACCCTGCAATGTATTGGAGAATTCATTGTATGCAGAATATATGCAGTAAGCACTCTCAGAGTTAAGCCGATGTCCTACGGTCAAATATTTTGGTCCAATACTCTTCAAACTACAAATTGGCTCGTGGGACATCGGATAATTTCGTTGTGTACAATTTCCGTCCTATTTTTTGGTCCAATTCCAGTTTGCTATAACTGGATACAGCGGTTTCTAATTACTTCCTGTACCCGTACTATGTACATAGTGTATAGAGAAGGTATTGCACTGCACCCAAAAATTCAATACCTAGATTTCACCGGAAATATATGTTTTAGGGTATCCAAAAAAAAAAAAGTATTTTCAGAAAAAGATCCGTGTGTGTGTCCGTGTGTCTTTGAACACGATGACTCAAAAACGAAAAGTGGGTGAAATACCAAACTTGGTATTTAGGTTAAGTATCTTTCAGGGATGCGAAGATTTTTAGAAAAATCCCCCCACCCCAAACTACCCTTTACATGGAACCTTTTTCGAAAATTTTGATTTTCTCAAAGATGGCTCTAACGACTTTGATTAAAATATCGTATATTAAAGATAATTATCTGACAAATAAAACTATATCTTGAATTTTCTGGGTATAACCTCTGAAGACTACTTTATTCTGGATGAATTTTAGGGAATTTTGCATAACTGCTAAACCGTAAGAGATGGACAAAAACTTACCACACAAAAATGTAGAGCACGTTAAAGCACACAATTTATATTATATACATTTTTTCGTGGACTTGATCATTTTTAGATAGTCCTTGTTGTTGGTTTCAGCTTTAAAAAACCTATACTTTTCTCATACAGAAATTTGTCAACTCCTGTCCATACAGACAAAGGAACTTCAGTCACATAGCAGCCAGCTTTTGACTATCACATTAACCTATGGTATTTTATTTCGCTTCTACTTACAAGGAAGCAAATAATAAGACTATTTCTGTAATTTTTTTCTCATTAGCATGAAGTAAAAAGAATCATAGACTTTTTAACAATATCTTGTTGCAGAGATGTAGAGAAGGTCATGTGGATGGAACGCATCAGAATTTTTGCTCCAAACGTATGAAATCAACCAATGAGCGACCTGGTGTTAATGGCGTAATAAGATGGCAGCTAGCGCTTGGGTCTTCCTTCCCGCAAATGTGATTGTTTCTGAAACTTTGCTGTATCTTGTACACTTTGTCCTAAACAATATGGTTAGAGTAATTGAGCTATTGATGAAATACACATTTTTTGTGCGGCAGAGATTTATGAAATAATGACCCCCGCAAATGTATTTTATCGGCTCCATTTGTACCTAACCTTCTTTTCTCAACAAAAACATAAAAACTATTATTTTTGTTGTTGTTTCATTTATATAGCCCACTTTAACATCTAAGGTCATATCGGGGGCTTCGAAATAGAGACAACTCGTTGTCTGTAGGTTTACGTTACGTTTTAAACCATTTTATTTCCTCAAACACGCACATATTCACTGTCACATACATACTCTGTAGGGGATAGGGAATAATTAAAGAAAAATTCCCCGCCCCACCCGGGAGGCGAACCCGCGTCATCCGGGTGAGAAGTCAGCTCGCTGACTATTCGACCAGGTAGGTAGTCAAACTATTATTTTCTGGTATGGACTGCTTCATAATGTGTCTTGGCGAGTGATTTTGCCTCAACTAAGGACAGCAACTTTCCAAACAAATTTTCTTCCTTTCTAAGGAGGTTAAAATAATTTAAATAGTCAGAACGAGTTCATTTTGTAGCATATGTAGTACACCTCTTCCTTGGGCTGCATTCCTACATAAACTAAGCTTGCTAAAGCGAACGTAAATAATTGTGGATCAGCAACATCCAACATTTTCTATCAGCTGTTCATGTGCATGCGAGAAATATTTGGACCAATACTCACTCCCGTGGGGATGGAATGGAGAAACTGTATACAGCGTTCACATTGTATAAAAAATTTTGGCCCAAATTTTGACCGTGACATCGGCTTTAGCATTGTAATGATCTCAGTATGTAATGTATAGTTGGTAACAAGCTTAACAATTTGAAAGTCAAACGCTCCATGAGGATCAGACGTCGATTGTCTATTTTAAAGGCAAAGTTTAGGGTAGGAAATATGGGAACAAGATACTGGCGACTTAGAATGTTGTAAGTACTGTAAGTCCCAGGATTCATAGTATAGCCAATTATTATGGTCAATTGGTATTGGATTAATTGTTTTTTCACACAAGCCATGTGAGGACAGGAGTTGGATAGGTAAGAGTCAGACTGAAAAATTCAATGCCATAGGTGCCTTTGGGGTTGTCATCTCAAAACAATTGGGTGTTGTGGTTTACCGGGAAACATGCGAGTTAGTTGAGAAATTCAATGCATGCCGGCATTTTGCCATGGTAGCTCAGTGGCAGAACAACCGGCTAGAGATCGGGAGATCCGTGGTTTAAATACCGGCTATGACATTGAATTTTTCAGTCTGACGCTACCTATCCAATTGTTTCTTTATTTAGCCTGGGCATTAAACAATAAAATAATAGTAATAATAATAATAATAATAATAAGTTAATCGTGTAAAAAACTGCGCTTATCTTCTATTTAATCAATATGGTCTTTCAAAACTCACCTCATATTTTAAGTGTGGTATTTAACCACATTTTACTTTCTCTAGCCGTATGTACGTATAATGTATATATTAGCTATAGAAAATATTGTATTCCACCCAAAAATTCAATGTTGAGTTTTCACCGGAAATATGTGTTTTGAGATCCTCTTAGTCCGAAAAAAGCCTTTTTAGAAAAAGGTTCGTGTGTGACTGTGGACAGCATAGTTAAAGAACGAATGGTATTTATCTTTTATATCCTTCAAGGATGCGACACGAAGTTTTTCAAGAAAATCTCCCCACCAAAAACTACCCTTTATATGGTAACATTTTTGAAAATGTTTTTCTCAAAAATAGCTCTAACGATTTTCATTAAAATTCCGTATATTAAAGGTATTCACATAAAAAAAATAAAATGTATATTTTGAAATTTCTAGGAATAGCCTCTGAAAACGTCTTTATTCTGAATGAGTTTTGCAGAATTTGACATAACGTTTAAACCGTAAGAGATAAACAAAGGCTTATAACACAAAACATATAGATCTCGTTAAAACATGTCATTTATACGTGTTTTTCTTTACAGTTGACTGTTTTCGAGATATTTCTTGTTATTGGTTTCATTTTTAAGCCACTTATCTTTTCTCAAACGAGACCATGCAAAGCGAACCGAATCTCAATTGTTTTATATAGCGACCAGTTTTTAAAAAAATTACTGTCGCTTTAGCCTAATGTATTCCCTTATTTCTCTTCTATTTATAAGGAAGCAAGTAATAAGGCTAATTCTGATGTTTGTCTCGATTAGTATGATGTACATAAAAGAATAATCTTTATAAGAATGGTTTGTATATGGAACAGTTAGAGAAAGCTAAGTGAATGGAACACATCAGATTTTTTATTTTTTAGTATCTTGCTCACAGTAACATACACACACGCATACACATATAGGGAGCGTTTTCTAAAAAGGGGTTTTACAAGGGGATCTCAAAACATGCATTTGCGATGAAATCTCTACCTTGAATTTTCAGATAGAATACAACACCTCTACCTCCTATGTGACAGTACGTATAGAGAAAGTTAAAAGAGATTTCAGTTTTTTTTATAAACCAACGATGACACCAGAGCACTGTAGGGATTTTCCAATGGTATGAATGTTTTACACGAGCCTCTTGTAACCAAGGGATTGTGGCTTGATAGGAGTGGATGCGAAATGTTTGGCACTTCTTGGGAAGTCGCTACTGCGTGTTTTGGATGGTGAAGGCCTTCCGTTTCAGCAAGCTCTTTGGACAGCACATCTACATCACCCAGATAAGCGCCTCAAGGCATTTCGACGCTGGTGGCAGACTTTTGCAACACTACCCCAAACAGATCCCTAATGGCTACTCTTTAAACAGTCAGCTTACTTCTATGGACACCTTATGGCTTCAACTCGTGTTCTACCCCGGGTGCAACGGAACGATCCGCGGCGTCCGTGGAGTATCATCTGGAAGAAATTTACGAACCCGAAGATCCCCACAGACTGAAAGGCTAGCGTGTATCTTGCTCTCAATGATGTTATACCCACAGCAGACAAATTGTGGCGGCAAAGCAGATCAACTTCTAATCTCTGCTCCCGCTGTAATGAGGTAGAGACACTACACCATAAACTAGTGGACTGCGCCATCATACGCTCTATTTGGGACTGGGTAAATGGCAGAATCTGTGTCATCTGCGCTGGAGCACAAGAAAAACGTGAAGTCTATTTAACCTTGGAATTCAAACACGCAAACAGGCAGCTGTCAGATTCTCTGACCTGGGTCATATTTGCCACATACTATTGGATTCTGCTTGTTGGAGACGTGGCACAACTACCAGATTTTTATCCGGAAAGAACGCTGGGAATAGGAAAACCGTACCCCGCTGTCGTTGTATCTTCGGCATATATAGAGACTCTAGGTTCCGAACTGTGACAGAGTAGGCTATAAAAAAAAAAAAAAAATACAAGGTGACACATCCACGTTAGTTATTCTGAAGTACAAGTTATAATTACCAACTGGATTAATTGAACTAATTCTTATGTATTATTATGTATAATATGAAATATTAATAATAAAAAATGTTACAAAAAAAAAAAAAGAAGGGAAGTCCACGTGCAGTTTCATTGATTCCCTGGCAACGAGACTGCTTGGTAGTAACTCCATGAGCTGGTGACGTAAGACGTGACATCTGCTGCACTGGTTCATATTTCACACGAGGCGGCCGCAAAGGCGCTGGAATCGGAGATTTTCGACTTGAGATCAGAAAGTTATTGAAGTCGGATGGTTCTCTTTCATGTCCATCATTAAGGAAGATGTGCCTCCGGGGACGGAACATTCTAAGTGAAACAGTGGCATAACTGCCCCAGCGGGGTTGCTGCAGAACTGAAGCTAATCCACACAAACCTCTTTTGGAGCTACTATTATAAGTTTCAAGTTTTTCAAAACTGCAAGTCTCGTTTGAATTACTAGAGGCGACCAATAAGTCTTTAGAAAATCCAAGAAATTATACTAGTAGCACCGAAAAAATTTTGTATTTAGTAAACGTCGTCTCTTACTAGATGGCAGTTAGGTAAAGTTTCAGCTATATCCATTGCCATAGGCGATTGAATCAACAATCTTGTATTTCTTTAGAAAGATGGAAAAAAAAAACGAGTTTCATGCAGTCATTAAACACTTGTGTTTAAAAGGCTTAATACCGAAAGAGAGAAAAGTCGAGTTGAATGAAATCCATGGTACATCTGCTCCTATGTTTCCAACAATACATAATTGGATAAATTAATTTAAACGTGGTCGTACATCCACAAACGAACTCCTTCCGAACGTGTAGTAAAAGTGACTTCCTCCGAAATGATGGACAAAATCCAGGGTAGGGTTTTGAGTGATCGGCGAATCAAAGTTCGCGAAATAGTAAAGGTCACAGGTGTGTCACAAGGTATAGTGTTCTCAATTTTGCACCAAAAATTAGGTCTGACAGAGATCTCGGCATAATGCAATAAGCGCAATCATGTGATCGATTCGGAGGCTGGTTTGGCAATTTTCCATTCGCAATCCTGACGGGTTTCTGCGTCGATATATAACTTTGGATCAAACATGGATACACCCCCACACTCCAGAGATAAAAGTACAGTCGCAACAGTGAGATTTTAAAGGAGAACCGGCTCCGAAGAAGGCAAAGAAAGAAAGAAAGAAAGAAAGAAAGAAAGAAAGGACGGTAAGTGGAGTGCATTATGCATCGTTATTGCACTGGCTGAACGGAGAAATCAAGAAAAAACGCCCTCGTCTGGCAAAGAAAAAGATTCTCTTCCATAAAGACAATGCAAGGGAGAACACCTGCACAATTTTTGTGGCAAAAATTGTAGAATTAAGGTGCCAATTACTATAACATCTACCGTGTTCACCAGATTTAGCCCTCAGTGCCTTTTTTATTTCCAAACTTGAAAAAGTGGCCCGGCGGAAAACGATTCACGTCAAACGAAGGGGTCATATGCATATTTTAAAAACCTTCCTAAATCCTACTTAGCCCACTGGATAGTGTGGTGGTAGCGTGTCTGCCTAGTATTCAACAGGTCGTGAGTTCGAATCTCCCAGTGTGAGTTACCCGGTTAAGGTTTTTATCGGGGTTGTCCCTAAACCTGAGAAGACGAATGTCAAGTAAGTTTAAGCTCCATGGACCGCGATATCATTTGAGCATCATTTCACCAATTTCTCCATCGTCCGCTATGACCAAGCAGGTTAAAGGACGTTAAGCTACAAAAAAAAAACCCTACTACTTGGATGGCTTAATAGTTGGAGAAACGCCGGGAAAAGTATATCGAGCTAAAATAAGCTTTTGTTGAAAAAAGAATAAGAAAAATCGATAAAAATAATTTGTTTTTCCATCTTTTTCTAAGGATTTATTGAACGACCCTCGTAATTTATATTTTTACTTTCTCTACTATGTATAGCAAGTAGGATAAATATTGTATTCCACCGGACGGGTTGCGCCGTTTCCGCGCGCCCGCCTGAAGGGACCGCTGCTTGACCTGATCAAACAATAGCACGAATGAACAAAATAGTCGGTCAAACAAACGCCTTTGTAAAACTGTTGCGGAGATTCGCAATCACAAGAACGGTCTATCTCTGGAACGGTGTGTCGTGACTTCGACGACTGGAACCTTCGGAACTTAGACACGAAACTATAATATAAGGAGCGATGTCTGCCAAGTCAAAAACCAATCTGGTGAGCGACGAGCGCTAAAGCAGTGGATGAATAGTGAATAAGTGTGTAGCTGACAGCGCATGGTGCAGTCAATCGTAAGCTGTGACTCAGTGTCTCAGTTATTTCGTGTTGTGCTACTTTAAGTGTGTTAGTGACGAATAAAATGAGTTTAGCGGAACTGGTGTTGCTCTTTGTTATGAGGCCACCTGAATAAAAAATCTGATGTATTTCACTCGCATGACTCTCTACTTTTCTGCAAACAAACTTCTCCTAAAAGATATATTCTTCTCTGTACTTAATGCTAATCGAGATAAATGTTAGCAGAATGGTCTTATTTAGTTCCTTATAAGCAGAAGGAAATACACTAGGCTAAAGCAATAGTCAAATGTTTTAAAAGCTGTCAATATGCGATTGTCATTGAAATTCGGTTCTCTTTAATGACCAGGAATAAAATAAAAGAAACACGGCTGAATTCTGTTTGTGAAAAGTATAAATTATTTAAAATTGAATTCAATAACAAAGAATATCTCGGAAACGGTTAGCAACATAACAAAATGTACAGGACAAAAAGTGTGTGTGAGATCCATATTTTTGTGTAGTTGTGTCTATTTCCTACGGTTTACCAGTCATGCAAAAGTCGTCCAGAGTGCAGAGAACTTCAGAGGTTATTCCCAACCAATTGATAGTAGATATTTTATTTGCCATGTAAATATATTAAATATACGGTATTTTTATCAACATCATTAGAGCCAACTTTTGGCACATCGAAAACTTTGAAAAATATCTCATGTAAAGGCGGTGTAGGGTTGGGGGATTTTCTTAAAACTCTTTGTGTCGTATTCTTGGAAGATACTAAACTTAACTGCCAAGTTTGGTATTTAGCGAGCCTTTAGTTTTTAAGTTATGCTGACTAAAGTCACTCAAACACACACACACAAACACACACACACGCACTGACCTTTTTTCTGAAAATCCTTTTTGTGAGGGTTTAAGGTTCCTTAAAACACGTATTTCCAGTAAAATCTCAGTATTGAATTTTTGGGTGGAATACAATACCTTCTCTACCTACTATATGCATTGTACATACATGCTAAAAAAAGTAAATATGTAGTAAAAACACAATTTATGTCATATATTTATGACATTTATGAGGCATATATGCGATATTTCCGAGATATTCCTATTATTGATTTCATTTTTAAAATACTTAAACTTTCCTCAGATAGGAATTCCCGTTCGTTTTTCTTTTGTTTTACTCCTGGCGATACAAAGAGAACCGGATTTCAATCACATTGTAACTACCGCTTTAGTCTAGTGTATTCCCTTGCTTCCCTTTCACTCATAAGGAATTGTGCAAGTGATAAAATTCAAGGCGAGGCCGTTAGACCACTCACCTCCCACCTAGGCGGCACGGTTTCCCCGTATATGGGATTTGTGTGGATGAAGCTGCGTCTAGGCGGGTTTTGTCCGGGTCCTCCGGTTTTCCTCGCCATTCATTCCACCAATTGCTCCATTATCACGTTTCCTATCATCCATTTCGCATGCATTTCATATCATTCAATTCTGCTAATATACAAATTATTAGCAGAGAGAAGAATAAGTTTGTTACAGAGAAAGTCACATGAATCAGACTTTTAATGATAGTGAATACTCAAACCACCATTGACACTTAAATTAACAAGTATAAAAATATACATCTATGTCACATTAGGAATAATCTCTGAGAAAAACGGTGAAACATGCCTGATAGGCAGTGAATAGTTCGCAGATTGTTTCCAAAGTGCTGAATATTTGAAGAGGTTAAAATCCGACACTTCCATCCCATGTCGACAGATGTCACTGACAGCGACATCGCCTACTTCTTGTCACTTTGATACTCCCACACAGTGTCATGTGTATTTCTCGTGCAGTATCTGTATTTCTTCATGGAAATGTCACGTGGTATCACCGCCCACTTCCCGTTTGTTTTGGACACGGGTAGAGCCGCGTGACCGTGGTTACCGTTTCAGAGGTTTGACATTTCTTTGTGTAAAAACTACCAGCAGAAGTGGTCAGCTGTGTAGGATTAAATTGTTATAACGCTGTTAATTTGAATATCTTTACTGCTTATAAGCTCAGTTATATTATTTTTTTTACTTTCTCCATACGTATAATGTATGTACACAGTGTATAGAGAAAGTGTTGTATTGCACCCAAAAATTCGATACCGAGGTTTCACCGGAAATATATATTTTGAGATCCCCTGAATCCAAAAAAAGAATTTTTAGAAAAACGTCCATGTGTGCGTATGTGTGTATCGGTTGATAGCATAGCTCAAAAACTAAAAGACCGTTAAATACCAAACTTATAGTTAAATTTGGTATTCTCTAAGGACGCGACACGAAGATTTTCAAGAAAATCCCCCCACCTCAAAACTACCTTTACATGAAAAAATGTTTGAAAATGTTGTTTTGTTCAAAAATGGCCCTAACGATTTTTATTAAAATGCCGTGTATTAAAGCTCTTTACATCACAAATAAAACGTATACCTTGAATTTTCCGGAAATAGCTCTAAAAACCTGTTCATTCTAGATAATTTTTTTTCCTGAATATTGCATAACTAGTAAACCGTAAGAAACAGAACAAACATACCATAAAAATGTAGATCTCGTTAAAACAAACAATTTAAATTATATGCATTTTTGTTGTAGAGTTGACCGTTTCCAAGATATTCCCTGTTATTGGTTTCAATTTTAAAATCCTTATACTTTGCTCGGACAGGAAGTGTAAGTTTCTTTTGTTCTACTCCTGGCTAAGCAAAGAAGCAAATTTCAATGACAATCGCATAACGATAGCTTTTAAAACCTTTGACTATCACTTTAGCATAGCGCATTCCTTCAGTTCCCCTCTACTTACAAGTCACAAAGTAATAAGAACATTCTGCTAATGCTTATCTCGATTAGTAAGGTGTAGAAAGAAGAACACTCTTTTGTAAAAAGTTTGTTTGTAGAACAGTTAGAGAAACTCATGTGAATGTAACACATATTTTAACAGTACTTTTGTAACCAAGGGATTATTAAGATGGTATGTTACATTTACTCTCTTCTTTTTACCCTCTACCATAGCAGATAGGGTAGTTATGGATTTCACCCAAAATTTCATTACTCAGAGTTCACCTGAAATAAAGTTTTGAAGCACTATGAATAAAAATTGATGTACTGAACTCACATTCCTTTCTCTACCTCTTCTGCAATAGAGCTATTATTACAAAAGATTATTCTTCAATTTAGTTCACACTAATCGAAAAAATTATTAACAGACATGGTCTTATTACTTAGTTCCTTGTAAGTAAAAGGGAAATAAGACAATACACTAGGCTAAAGCGATAGTTAAATCTTTTAAAATCTATCGCTAAGTGATGAAATAATAATTTGGTTTTATTCGTACAGCCAGGAGTGAATAAAAAACGATATGAAACATGACGATGTCATTTGGGAAAAAGTGTAAGTAATTTAAAATTGAAACAAACAACAAAGAATATCTCGGAAATGGTTAATTCTACAAAAATGTATGTGTAGTAAACTGTGTGTTTTAAAGGGATCTACATTTTCTGTGTAGTAAGACTTTGTCTATATATATCTTACGGTTTACTGGTTATACAAGAGTATAACAGGAAATAACAGAAAATTCAAGCAATACGTTTATTTTCCATGTAAATATCTTTAATAAATGAAAGTTAATTTAAATCGTTAGACGCAATTTTTAGAAAAAAAAAAAAAGTTTGGAAAATGTTCCATGTAAAGAGCAGTTTGGTATGAAGGAATTTCGGTGCAATAAATTATCTATATCTTACGGCTTACCACTTACGCAAAACTCATTCGGAATGATGAAGACCACAGGATATTCCCAAAAAGTATACGTTATATATTTTATATGCAAGTATGTTTAATATACGGAATTTTAATCAAAATCATTCGAGCCATTTTTGGGAAAATAAACAATTTCGATTTTTTTTCCAAGTAAAGGGCGTTTGGGGTTGGGGGAATGTTCATGAAAATCTTCGTGTCGCATACTTGGAAGCTGCTGAACTTAAATATCAAATAAGGTGTTTGATAAGGTTTGGTATTTAACAAACCTATTGTTTTTTCAGCTGTTGTGTTCACAGACCCACGGACGCACGCATGCCCGCGCGCGCACACACACACATACACCGTGCGCTCATACACACATAGGACATTTTCCCTAAAAAGCTTGTATATACAGGGAACCATAAAACATAAATTTCCAGTAAAATCTCCATAGATTTTATCTAATCTACCCAATTTTAGTTGAATGCAATAACTTTCTCTATTTCTGTACAAAAAGTTGTTCTTAAAAAGCATATACTTCATACTAATCGAGATAAACATTAGCAGAAATCGTCTTATCCTTGTAATTAGAAGGGGAATAAGAAAATACACTAGGCTAAAGCGATATCAAATATTGTAAAAGCTGGTAGCCATCCGTTGTTGATATCCGTTTCTTTTGCATTGCCACAAGTTAAAAAATTCCCCTATGAAAAATGTTTTAAGTATTTTAAAACTGAAACCAATAACAGGAATATCTCGGAAATGGTCATCTACACGAAAAAAATGTATAGGGCATAAAGGTGTATTTTAACGAGATGTAAGCACATTTTTTTCTGCAGTAAGTTTTTGACTGTCTTTTACGGATTACAGTTATGCAAAGGCCATTCAGAATTAAGAGGTCTTCTGACGCTATCCCCAGAAAATTCAAATATACATTTTATCTGTCATGTAAATATCTTTAATATAAGGTATTTTAATCAAACCCTTTAGAGCCATTTTTGAGAAAATTAAAAATTTCGAAATTTTTTCCATGTTAAGGGTAGTTTGGGGAGGGGGAATTTTTCTCAAAATCTTTCTGATGCATCCTTGGAAGATACTAAACTTAAATACAAAGTTTGGTAACTGACTTTTCGTTTTTGAGCTATCGTGTCCAAAGTCACGAGGACACATCCACATCCTCACACACACACACACACACACACGGACATTTTTCTAAAACTGCTTTATTTGGATATCAGGGACTCCAAAACTTTCTGGTGAAATCTCGGTATTGAATTTTTGGGTGGAGCGCAATGTTTTTTCTACTTATATATCATGCACTATGTAGAGAAAGTAAAAAAATATGCTAGTTCAGTAACCAATACATTATTTTTATATGAGCATAATATTTTGAAAGTAAATCTGTTTTTGAAACGCATATACAGTGACATATTAGGAAACGAAATGAAATGGAGTTTTATTTATGGAATCCCTTTAACTGCTGTGGTTCTCAGCGTTCCATTATGTATTGGACGTGAAAGACCGCTTAATTTTGCTCAGAGGCCTGTCTATCACGTGCCGTAAATCTATGACACGGGACCAACGGCTTTACTTCCCTTCCGAAGGAAACCATGCTAAGGATGTTTACGCCTGAAAAAATCCATCGCCCTCCGCCGGGTTTGAACCCGCGACCTTGGGTATATGAAGGTAGCATGGTAACCATTACACCATGGAGTGCGACAATTGCAGCAAAAAAATTAACAAATGAATGAAAATACATACATACATACATACACACATACATACACACATACATACACACATACATACATACATACATACATACATACATACATACATACATACATACATACATACATACATACATACATACATACATACATACATACATACACACATACATACACACATACATACACACATACATACATACATACATACATACATACATACATACATACATACATACATACATACATACTTACACGTACACACGTACACACATACACATACATACATACATACATACATACATACATACATACATACATACACACACATACATACATACATACATACATACATACATACATACATACATACATACATACATACATACATACATACATACATGCATGCATACATACATACATACTAGGGGCGTTCAATAAATCCTTAGAACATCCAAGAAATTACATTTGCAACATCGAAAAACGCTTGTATTTTAGTGACCGCTGTCTTTACTAGATGGCGTTGAAGTTTCAGCTATATCCATCACGTGGTTTCATTGTCATAGGCGATTGAATCAACAATCTTGTGCTTATTTAGAAAGATGGAGGAAAAAACGAGTTTCGTGCTGTGATTAAACACTTCTCTTTAATAGAATTAACTCCGAAAGAGATAAAAGCCGAGTTGGCTGATACTCATGGCGCATCTGCTCCTGCGTTTGCAACAATTTACAATTGGATAAATTAATTTAAACGTGGCCGTATATCCACAAATGATTAACATCGTTCCGGTCGTTCAGTAGAAGTGACTTCCTCCGAAATTATTTACAAAATACAGGATATGGTTTTGAGTGACCGACGAATTAAAGTTCGCGAAATAGTAGAGGCCACCGGCATATCACAAGGTACAGTGTTCTGAGTTTTGCACCAAAGCAAAGAGCTCGGCAAGATGGGTGCCGCGTTTGCTTTCAGTGGAGAATAAACGCAATCGTGTAATCGATTTGGAAGCCAATTTGTAACTTTTCCGTCACAAACTTGACGAGTGTCTGCTTCGATACAGAGCTGAGGATGAAACATGCATACACTACTACACTCCAGAGACAAAGGTATAGTCGAAACAGTGAATTTTAAAGGCGAACCGGCTCCGTAAAAGACAAAGGTGATGAAATCTGCAGACTAGATTAAGGCTTTGTAGTTTTTGTTTTGTTTTTATTTTGGAATGCACGCGGAATCATCTACATTGATTACTTGCAGAAATAAAGAACGGTAAATGGAGAGTATTGTGTAGCGGCATTGCACCGATTGAACGGAGAAATCAGGAAAAAACGCCTCCACCTGGCAAAGGAAAAGCTTCTCGGTCATCAAGACAATGCAAGGGCGCACACCTGCGAAGGTTTCGATGGCAAAACTTGTAGAATTGCAGAATTATTACAAAATTCGCCGTATTCACCAGATTTGGGCTCCAGTGTATTTTTTTATTACCAATTTTAAAAGTGACTGTGGAAAACGGTTCACGTCTAACGAAGAGGTCACCTCCAAACAGATGCCTATTTTGAGGACCTTCCGAAATCCTATTTTTTTTGGAAGGCTTAAAAGGTTGGAGAAACGCTGAGAGATAATGTTGAAAATTGAAAATAAATCTTCCAAAAAGGAGATAATGTTGAAAAATTAAAAATAAATCTTCTAAAATTTTTTTTATCTTTTTCTAAGATCTTATTGGACACCCCTTGTGTGTGTGTCAGTGCCACGAGCAATTATTGTTCAAAAGGAAAGGTCGCCGAAGTGTTAAAGCCGATATATAATTGGAACACACAAAAATGAGCACAACAACGTGCTATATCCTTGCGGATATCTGATACGGCATTTCGTCGCAATTTGCACAAGCATCTAGCATTTCATCCCTACAAGGTGAGATTATTATATAAGCTGAAGCCGCAAAATCGGATATCTCGACTTAATTTTGCAAAGAATAGGTATACCCGCCTCTGTAGTGTGATAGTAGCTATTTGATTTACATTCAAGAGGCCCTGGATTCGATTCCTGGTTATGGTGGCTTATCCAGATAAGGGTTCTTTCCGCAATTTTCCCTTATCCTAAAGAAAGATGTGGGATCATTTCAAGCTTTACGTACTCCGGGCTCATTTGAGCATTATTTCACTCCTTTTATTCATATATCGACCAATCAGGTTAAAAGACGTTAAACTAAACGTGAAAGAAACAAAAAAAGAAGAATAGGTATAGCGCCATTCTTCATGAAAATGATAATTTGTCAGACGAGGCACATTTTCATTTAAATGATTTCCCCAACAAGCAAAACTTTCGTTATTGGAGTGATACAAATCATTAGCGAACTGCTACTTGTTGCCCTCCGTGGTGTAATGGTTACCATGGTAATTTCATATTCCCAAGGTCGCGGACTCAAGCCCGGCGGAGCACGATGCATTTTTTTCGGGTGTAAAAATCCTTAGCATGGCTTCCTTCGGAAGGGAAGTAAAGCCGTTGATCCCGTATCGCAGATTTGCGGCACGTAAAAGAACCTCAAGCCTGATAGAGAGGTCTCCGAGCAAAATTAAGCGGTCTTTGACGCCCAATTTAGAATGGGACGCAAAGAACCACAATAATTAAATAGCATCCATAAATAACACGCCATTTGCATTTTATAACCGAACTAGATTGCTCCGCAGTAACGTGCGACTCTCGCATTCGGGAGGTCAGGTGGAAAAGAAATGGAGTTTTATTATTGGACGCTCTTTAACTACTGTGGTTCTCAGCGTCCCATTCTATGCTGGGCGTGAAAGACTTATTGATTTTGCTCAGAGCCCTCTTTGTCAGGCATGAGGTTCTTTTACGTGCCGTAAATCTACGACACTGGCCAACGGCTTTACTTCCCTTCCGAAGGAAGCCATGCTAAGGAGTTTTACGCCAAAAAATATCCATCGTCCTCCGCTGGGTTTGAACACGCGTCCTTCGGTATATAACCGTTACACCACGAAGGTCCAGTGATCGACTCCCGGTGACCTCCCGCTCTGTCCACGGGTTTTTGTGGTTTTCTCCTGATCGTTTAAGAAAATGCCGAGGTGGTGCATTCTACCATGATTCTCCTTTGTCTTTCATGTTTCAGCTTTATGCTGAAGTACTGCAGTGTCGAGGTAGGACCTCTCTACAATCCTTTCAATATGTGCTGTCGAATTCTGGGACATACTGTGAATAAAATGTCAACTTAGATATTGAGGGGAAGCTTAAAACTGGTCTTAACTACATTTTAGTTTTCACCCTCAGCAACCCAACTTTATATCTATATTTTTTTTTAGAGTTAACGATTTCCGAGATATTTCCTGTTATAATAATAACGCCATGCCACAACAGCTCATTGGGAACCTTGGCCTACCACCCGGCCGCTGCGTCCCTATCTCGGCCCATTACAGACGTCATGGATGGGGTGCAGTATTGGAGGGTGAGGCGTGGTCAGCGCCTCGAACCCCCCCCGGCCGATTAATACGGTCCTCATGACCTGGAACAGCTACTTCTCAATCAAGTAGCTCAACTGCCCCCCAGGGACCTCACGAGGCCTGAGTGCACCCCGGTCCAGGTCTCCCAGCGGGGAAAAATCCCCACGCCGGTACTGGGAATCAAACCCAGGTCTCCCGATTGGCAAGCAGAAACTCTGCCACCACGCTAAGATGACGATCATATTCCCTGTTATTGGATTAAATGTCAAAATACTTAAACTTTTCTACACAGGAAGTCCTCATCCGTTTCACAGCTCTATTGTTTTCTCCTGTGAATTAAAAAATAATTGTATTGTAAAGTTAATCGCATAGCGACAGCTTTTCAAAGATATGACTATCATTTTAGCCCAATATATTCCGTTATTTTCCTTCTATTTACAAGGAAGCATGATGTACTTAAAAGAAAAAGCTTTTGTAAGAATAGCTTGGTGCATGATAGGCAATATACAAAGTCATATGACTGGAAAACACAAGATTATTTTCAGTGTTGTACGTGAGTAGTTGTGTACGAAAATATCTGACAAGCATTTGGCAAGCATGCGCAAAGACACACACACACACACATACACACACAAATTTGCATTTCCGCTGGAATACGTTTTGAATTTTTGGGTGGAAAACACCATTTTCTCTACCTAGTAGAAGTGAGTGGTAGAGAAAGTTAAAATATAAACGAATGCTATCAAGGCAAGTAAACCTCACAATCTTGCAAATTGCTTGCAGGAAGAAAACTCCCACAATAACATTCTGATGCAAACTTAGCATAAAAGCCGCGATGGAAGCGAACAAATATATCGACATTTCATCTCAAAAATGTTTGCTACGTCAGCGCCTTGCTGCTAGGCAATCCTGTAAAGTATGAATGCCATAAAATATTTTCATCCCATGATGCACGTTTACAATACCAGGATTGTAGAAAATGAATTACTCCAAGGCAGAGGAAGGCATTTGTAATTACAAGGGGGAGTAAAAGGTATTTCGTAATCGGTATTGATTTTAAACTAACCTGTCGGCTAGATTTGTTTAGAAAAACAAGTTGGATACCACTGAAGTAGTTTTACATTCTCTACTACGAGGATGTAATGCATTCCATAAAAAAAATCGTTACCAAGGTTTCACCAGAAATACATGCTTTGAAATTCCCTGAATCCAAAAAGTTTTTTTTTGGGGGGGGGGGGAATCAGTGCATGTCATTTATCGAGTCTGTGAACAGCATAATTCAAAAACGAAAATTTGGTTTAATATTAAGTTTGGTATTTAAGTTCAGTATTTCTAAAATGCGACGCGCTGATTTTCAGGAAAACCTCCTACCCCAAACCCCCATTTAAATGGAAGTGTTTTTGAAATGTTCATTTCAATGTTCAATAATGGCTCTAACTAATTTGATTAAAATGCTGCATATTAAAGATACTTGTCAAATAAAACGTTTATTTTCAATTTTCTGGTAAATTTCTGAAGTTTGTATAGGCTTTCTTGTATAATTGGTATACCTTAGCGATAGGCGAAAACGCACAGTGTGGAGACCAATTTAAACACACACAATTCGCGCCAAGCAGATGGTGTTACAGGGCCTCCAGGCTTGCTGTTCTACCATCCGTAATCAAATATCATCCGTAGTCAGATGGCTAAGTGCAGTTAGTCTTTTAAGAGTTACCCTCCTCACACCAAACCTACCACTTAGCTTCACGACAAGCAGATGGGGTTAAGGTGCCGTCTATTCTTCTGCTTACACTCTCTTTAGATAAATGCCAGTGCAAATGCAATTACCATTTTTTTTTTCAGTTTTCCTATTGTTTAAGACTAAAGGTGCAAAAAAATTGAAATGAAATTTTATTTATGGGCGCTCTTCAACTTCTGCAGTTCTCAACGTTCCATTCTATGCTGAGATTCTTTTGCTCAGAGGCCTCTTTTATCTGGCTTGAGGTTCTTTTACTACCGTAAATCTACGATATGGGACCAATGGCTTTACTTCCCTTCCGAAGGATTTTTACGCCCGAAACATCCATCATCCTCCGCCGGATTTGAACCCGCGTCCTTGGCTATATGAAGCTAGCATGGTAACAATTACACCAAAGGGAGCGACTCTAAAGATGAACTTTGGGTCGTGGTATTAATTATTCAATCCAGCATTCACCTTGGCGACCGAGGGAAACCACGAAAAAAAAAAATCTGATGTATTCCATCCACATGGCTTTCTCTATATATCTACAACAAATTATTGTTAAAAAGCTTATTCTTCTATTTACTTCATGCTAATCGAGAAAACATTAGCAGAGATCGTTTTATTACTTGCTTCCATGTAAGCAGAAGGGGAATAAGGGAGTACCATAGGCAAGAGTGATAGTCAAAAGCTAGTTGCTAAGTGATTGGAGTCCCTTTGTTTGTATGGACAGGAGTTGCCAAAATCGCGTATGAGAAAAGTATAAGTGTTTTAAAGGTGAAACCAATAACAAGAAATATCTCAAAAACGACCAAATCCACGAAAAAATGCATATAACAAAAATCTGATGTGTACCATTCACATGACTTTCTCCATATCCCTGCAATAAATAATTCTTAAAAAGCTTATACTTCTATTTACTTTATGCTAATCAGAAAAAATTAGCAGAAATAGTCTAATTACTCGCTTCCTTGTAAGTAGAAGCGAAATAAGGGACAACTGTAGGTTAAAGTGATAGTCAAAAGCTGGTTGCTATGTCAATGAAGTTCCTTTGTTTATATGGATAGGAGTTGACAAGTTCCTGTATGAGAAAAGTATACGTTTTTCATAGCAGAAACCAAAAATAAGGAATGTCACAAAAACGACGAACTCCACGAAAAAAATGTATATCACATAAATTGTGTGGTTTAATGTGATCTACATTTTTTGTGTAGTAAGTTTTTGTCCATCGCTTACAGTTTAGCAGTTATTCAAAATTTAGTAAAATTGATCCAGAATAAACTACTCTTCAGAGGCTATTCCCAGAAAACTCAAGATATACATTTTATTTGCCAGGTAAATATGTTTAATATATGGAATTTTAATCAAAATCGTTAGAGCCATTTTTGAGAAAATCAAAATTTTCGAAAAAAAGTTCCATGTAAAGGGTAGTTTGGGGTAGGGGGATTTTTCTCAAAATCTTCGTGTCGCATCCCTGGAAGATACTAAACTTAAATACCAAGTTTGGTATTTCGTTTTTGATTTATCGTGTTCACAGACACACGGACACATGAACACACGGACACACACACACACACACACACGGACCTTTTTGTGAAAATGCTTTTATTGGATATTAGGGACCCTAAAACATATAATTCCGGTAAAACCTCGGTATCGAATTTTTGGGTGGAATGCAATACTTTCTCTATACACTATGTACATAGTGCGTATGGAGAAAGTAAAAATTGTGTGCTTTAATAAGCTCTACATTTTCTATTATGTAAGTTTTTGTCTATTTCTTACGGTTTATCAGTTATGCATTATTCTGCAAAATTCACCCAGAATAAAGATGAGGTTATTCCCAGAAAATTTAGGATATAAATTTTATTTTCCATATAAATATCTTTAATATACGGTATTTTAATCAAAATCGTTAGATCCATTTTTAGAAAATAACATTTTTCGAACATTTTTCCATGTAAGTGCAATTTGTGGTGAGGGGATTTTCTTTAAAATCTTCGTGACGCATCCTTGGAAGATACCAAACCTAAATACTAAGTTTGATATTTAATGGTATTTTCGTTTTTGAGCTATGCTGTCCACAGACACAATGAAGACACACACATGCACGGACCTTTTTCTAAAAATGTTTTTTTTTTGGATTCAGGGAGACCCAAAACATGTATTTATTTATGGTGAAATCCCGGTATCGAATTTTTGGGTACAATACAATGCCTTCTCTATAAACTATGTACATAGTACGTGAAGAGAAAGTAAACATAAACAAGACATCCAGATTGTTGGGCCCATGGGATTTGAACCCAGAGCTTCACGAATACGGGTCACAGATGCTATCGCCTGAGCCATCCCTCTCCATAATATAGTTTTTGCACTTTTTTAGAAGAACTTGATACGTATTTTCAGCGAAGTCGGGATATCAGATACCCTGTAGAGGAAATAACTAAGGTTTCAGTTGAATAGCTATGAAGGGCAGTAGATAGAGAAATGTGTGTGACTGTTACACATCCGAAGGGATCAGAAGAACAAAAGTGAAAGCGTTAAGTAGGCACCTGTACGCAATAGCAAAGAAATGCATCAGGACACTGGCTTGTGCGAGACACTGTAAATCAATAGGAGATGTTAGAGGTGGATCAATAGATCGACGCGTGCGTCGCCGTCGCACCCGCCCTCAAACCCGACATCTTGGACCACCAACGGAGAGCTTACACTTGCTTCAGCTGTACACAAGGTAATCACTTTCTTCTACTGCTCATTTGTTTTTATTGTAGTGCAAGGTCATCGACGTCATGGACGCTTACGAGGTAATCTTCACTGTTTAATTACTCTTAACTTCATTTGTTCACCACCATTACAAGTACTAAGTGACATGGCGATCATTACATGGTGCTGAAACAAATTTTGTAGTTATTGCTCTTAAATACGAAAAACTCTGATGTGTTCCATTCACATGACGTTCTCTACATCTCTGTAAACATTATTGTTAAAATGATTATTCTTCTATCCACTCTTATTACTTAGTGTCTTATAAGTAGAAGGGAAATCAGAGAATATACGAGTTAATCCGACAGTCATATGCTTTGCTATGGGATTGAAATTAGTTTCTTTGTGTGGCCAGGAGTTGACAAATTCCTGTATGAGAAAGTTTATTTTAAGACTGAAACCAATAACAAGGAATATCTCAAAAACGGTCACTCCAGGAAAAAAATCTGATGTGTTACACTAAGATGGCTTTCTCTAGCTGTACTACAAACCTCTTACTAAAGATTATTCTCCTTTCTAAACCATGCTAATTGAGATAAACATTAGCAGAATGTTGTTATTACTTAGTTCCTTATAAGTAGAAGGGAAATAAAGGAATGTGCTGTGCTAAAGTGACAGTCAAATGTTTTAAAAGCTGTCGTTATGCGATTATCATTGCATGATCAGGAGTAGAACAAAGGAAAAACGGACACATTCTGTGCGAGAAAAGTATAAGTACTTTACAATTGAAACCTATGACAAGGAATATCATGGAAACGGTTACCTCCACAACAAAAACGTAAAAAATATAAATTGAGTGTTTCGAGGAGATCTACATTTTTTGTGCAGTACGTTTTTGTCTATCTCTTACGGTTTATAAGTTATGCAAAATTCAGCAAATTTCATCCGCAATAAAGATGTCTTCAGAGACTGTTCCCAGAAAGTTCAAGATAAACATTTTGTTTATGTACATATCTTTAACTTACGGTATTTTAGTCAACATCGTTAGCCATTTTTGAGAAAATCAAAATTTGTTGTCTAAAAATGCTGTTTTGTATATAGGGGATCCTAGAACGTGTATTTCCGGTGAAATCTCGGTATCACATTTTTGAGTGCAATGCAACACCTTTTCTACTTATGTACCATGTGCTATGTAGAGAAAGTAAAAAACGTTATCTTATTGTTAATTTATCAAAACAGACTCTGATGAAATATTGAAATACCATATAAGAAATTTGCTTGGCTAATGAAATGCAGAATTATCTTGAATTTTGTGCACTTTGAATGAAGTGATAATATTACAAACCATATGACACGTTCAAAATCTTACTGCTTAAAACAAGCATATCTCTTTAACATGTACTGTTCAAGTTGGATAACATTGTATGTGGCATGAATCGTTTACCAGATATCCATTTAAATTTTCCAATAATGTTATTACTTTCTCTATACGCACTATGTACATAATGTATGTATAGAGAAGGTATTGTATTGCACCCAAAAATTCGATACCGAGATTTCACCGGAAATACAAGTTTTGGATCCCTATGAATCCAAAAAAAAAATACATTTTCAGAAAAATGTCCGTGTGTGTGTCTGTGTATGTGTGTGTGCGTGTCTGTGGGCAGCATAGCTCAAAAACGAAAAGATATCCTCCAAGGATGCGACACGAGATTTTATAGAAAATCCACCCACCTTCAACTACCCTTTACATGGAAAAATTTTTGAACATTTTCATTTTCTCAAAAATGGCTGTAACGATTTTGATGATAATATAGTATATTAAAGATATTTACCTGACAAATGAAATATATATCCTAAATTTTCTGGGAATAGTCTCTGAAGACTGCTCTATTCTGGACGAATTTTATGACATTTTGCAATAACTGCTAAACCGTAAGATATGGACAAAAACTTACTCCACAAAAAATGTAGAGCACATTAAAACACACAATTTATATTATATAACTTTTTTTCGTGAAGTTGATCATTTTTTAGATATTTCTTGTTTTTGGTTTCAGCTTTAAAAAACGTATACTTTTCATACAAGAGTTTGTCAACTGTATTCATACAAACAAAGGAACTTCAGTCACATAGCAACCAGCTTTTAACTGTCACTTTAACCAATAATGTTCCCTTATTTCTCTTCTATTTACAAGTAATAAGACAATTTCTGCTATTTTTTCTCGATTAGCATGAAGTAAACAGAAGCATTAGTTTTTTAAGAATAATTTGTTGCAGAGATGAAGAGTAAGTCATGTGAATGGAACACATCAGCCTTCACCCTTCTTTTGTTTCTGGATGTCATGCAAGGGGTTTGCAACTTCAAAGCCAACATATGCAATCCGCTTTTTAAACATCTAAATATCGCTTCGGCCTATTGTGCCCCCCTGCCCCAATAGCGGGATGTGCATTGACAGTTTTAATGTTATGGGTTTGAATAAATATTTTGCTCAACTTCTGTTTCACTGTATTTGCTAAACTTTAATTATATTTCTAGGATGTACTAATTTTAGACTGGTCATTAATATTCTGATGAACCACGTAAACGTTTGGAAAAATTGTTCCACTTCCTTCAATAAAAATATGATTTGTTCCATTCACATGACTTTATCTACATCTCTGCAACAACTTATTGTTCAAAAAGCTTATTTTTCCAACTATAAAACGCTAATCGAGAAAAAATTAGCAGAAACTGTCCTATTACTTGCTTTCTTGCAAAACCTTACTGCTCAAATAAGGGATTACCATAGGTTAAAGCGAACTCAAATGTTTTAAAAGCTGTTTCTATGTTATTGAAGTTCCTTTGTTTGTATGGCCAGGAGTTGACAAATTCCCGTATGAGAAAAGTATAAGTATTTTAAGGCTGAAACCAACTACACGGAATATCTCAGAAACGGCCGGCTCTACAACAAAAATGCACGTGACATAAATTATGTGTTTTAACGAGATCTACATTTTTGTGTAGTAAGTTTTTGTCTCTCTCTTACGGTTTACCAGTTGTGCAAAATTCAGCAAAATAAAGAGGTCTTCAGAGGCTATTCCCAGAAAAGTCAAGATATAAATGTTATTTGCCATGTAAATATCTTTAACATACGATATTTTAATCAAAATCTTTAGAGCCATTTTTGAGAAAATCAAAATTTTCGTAAATTTTTTCATATAAATGTTAGTTGCGCTGTGGGGATTTTCTTAAAAATCTTCGTGACGCAACCTTGGGATATACCAAGTTTGGTAATTAACGGACTTTTTGTTTTTGAGCTATGCTGTCCTGACACATACAAACACACTGACCTTTTTCTACAAATGTTTTTTTTATAAGGGGACCCCAAAGTGTGTATTTCCTTTGAAATATCGGTATAGAATTTTTGGATGGAATACAATACCTTCTCTATACAATATGTACATAGTACATGTAGAGAAAGTAAAAATGTCACAACTTGTATGTTGCAGATTGGCAATTTTTGATGTGATAATTAATTCCATTCATGATAATGCTTTAAAATAAAATGTTTATACTTGGAAATTAGTGTTACTTTCTGTAGCCCGTAAATACAATGTACATAGTGGATAGAGAAAGTTTATATCACATACATTTTTGTAGAGTTAACAGTTTTTTAGATATTCCGTGTTATTGGTTTCAATTTTAAAGTGCTTAAATGTTTCTCAAACAGAAGAACTTTCTTTTCGCCTCTCTTTTGTTTACTCCTAGGAAGCAAAGAGAACCGAATTTCAATTTCTTTACTTAGCGACCGGCTTTAGCCTGTGCATTCCAATATTTCCTTCAACTTACAAACAAGCAAGTCATAAGACCAGTTCTGTCAATGTTTATCTTGATAAGCATGTAGATAATAGAATAATCTTTTGTAACAAAAGCTGTTTGTGGAACAGCTAGAGAAAGCCATGTGAATGGAATACATCAGATTCTTACTAATTAATTCTTCCCAAAAGGTGGAGCCGTGGCGAAGTAGTTAGACCGCTCGCCTCGCATCTAGGCGGCCCGGTTTCGATCCCAAGCGCCCGCATCTGGGATGTGTGGTGGACAAGCGGCGTCTGGGCGGGTTTCTCCGGGTCCTCCGGCTTACTCTGCCATTCATTCCATCAATTGCTCCACTATCATCTTTCCAATCATCAATGTCGCTTGCATTTCATATCATCCACTTTCTCATGCTTATGCTCGTTCCAAGTTCTCCATTCTGTGGTTTCGTGCCATTGTCTCCCCGATAGGCTTCTGTCCCCTAGGCATCCACCTGTAAGTCCTAGGGGAGTGTCAGTCCTAAATATGAGGAGGGTAAGCCGACTACGAAGAAAAGAAATTCTTTCCCAAAATTAGCTCGTCATCATGCAAACATTTTCAACACAAAGCATCGATAGTTAAAATTATTAATGCGAATTATTTAAACAATTCAACACAAAATCATGTCTCTAGTGTGGCTTTTCTTGCATGAGCACACCAGGAAAAAAAAATGCTGATGTGTTACACTCACATGACTTCTAGCTGTTCTACAAACGTCTTATAAGATAATTCTTCATTCTGCTTCTTGCTAATCGAGATAAACGTTAGCAGAATGTTCTTATTACTTAGTTCCTTATAAGTAGGAAGAAAATAAGAGAATACACTAGGCTATACTGATAGTAAACTGTTTTAAAAGCTGTCGTTACGCGATTGTCATTGCAAATCGCTTCTTTGCTTGGCCAGGAGTAGAACAAAGGGAAAACATCCACTTATTGTCTGAGAAAAATATAAGTACGTCACAACTGAAACCAATAACAAGGAATATCTTGGAAACGGTTACCTCCACAAAAAAATAAGTAAAGTACATAAATTGTGTGTTTTGACGAGATCGACATTTCCTATGCAGTAAGTTTTTGTCTATCTCAGACGGTTTAGCAGTTAGACAAAATTCATGCAGAATAAAGAAGTCTTCAGAGGCTATTCCCAGAAAATTCAAGATATACATTTTATTTGGGATGTAAATATCTTTAATATACGGGATTTTAATCAAAATCATTAGAGGCATTTTTTAAAACATCAAAATTTTCCAATTTTTTTCATGTAAAGGGTAGTTGGGATGGGGGGATCTCCTTGAAAATGTTCTTGCCGCATCCTTGGAAGATACCAAACCTAAATACCAAGTTTGGTATCTAACGGTCTTTTCGTTTTTGAGCTATGCTGTTCATAGACACACAGACACACACGGACCTTTTTCTGAAAATCCTTTTTTGAGGTCCAGGGGGTCGTAAAATATGTGTTTTTGGTGAAATCTCGGTAACGAATTTTTGTAAATAGTACGTGTAGAGAAAGTAAAAAAGACTATCCAAAGATAATGCATTTGAAATCCCCTGCGGTTTATTTATCTGAAGCCCAACTTATTCGTTATTATAGGTTCCCCAATGTTGTTTCTGGGTCATTTCTGTTTTTTCGCTGAGCATTCAGATGTGTCATTTTTCGCAGACATTGCCAATCACATTCTACTTGTCTTTCTTGGTTATTAACGGTTTTTCATCACCATTAGATAATGCTAATTAAATTCAGCATTCCTCGTTTACAATTCCAAGTAACCAGTTCTTTCGTAATATCATACTTTATGGAAGCCTGTGATATATAACCCCGTTGCGTGAAACATTGTCAAGGAAATGCATTTCAAATGCACAATTCAATTCCACTTGAAATAATGTTATGTCGATATTATTTCACTGTTCAAAATCCATATTCACTTTTAGCTTGTTTTATAGGGGTTCAAATTCATATTTAACTATCCACCAACAGTAACGCTCCCAGCGAAACATATACCCTGGAAAACTGACACAGTAACAGTGAAATATCTCGGTGTACTCCTGGATCGACGACTCACTCACATGGAAACCACATATAAACAATAAACTTAAACTAGCACGAGCAAGACTGGCAAAGCTCTACCCCCTCCTCAACAAAAGATCTTCACTCAAACTAAAAAACTGCACTACTTTATACGACTCTATTAAGACCACTTCTACTATACGCTTGTCCAGTTTGGGGAGGAAGCAGTTCTTCCGAAATCAAACGTATCCAGACACTTCAAAACAAATTATTGCGAATCTCAACTAATGCACCAGAAATAGTCAACTACATAGAGAAGCTGGAATTAGCAACATTCAACAGTCAATTTCTTCACAAGCCGAACAGTTTTACAGCAAGCTAAAAGACGTCTCAGGAGCCATCCAATATTCTCTTGGCAGAAAATCTAGCTATCCAATTCGCCTACCACTGGACCAGCTCTCACAACAAGACTTTCTGTAAAATAAAAACAAAAATAGGCTTACTTATGAAAGAGCCCAATTGGGCTTACCTCTTTTCAATGTTATTTTAGTATCATGCATGCATATAATGCATGATCTGTAGAACGCACATGCGTTGATCGATAAATAAATCTCTTAAAAAAAAATCATATTTCCCTCATATAAATATAAACTGTATTGACTTAATGCTGAGGAATTTAATGCCGTGCCAGCATGCTGCCATAGTAGCTCACCGGCAAGAGACCGGGAGATCCGTGGTTCAAATCCCGGCAATGGTATTGAATTTTTCAGTCTCTCTCTACCTATCCAACTCTTGTCCTACACACGGCTTGTGTGGAAAATCAATTAAATTAACACTAATTGACCATAATAGTTGGTAAAACTACGAAGCCCGGGACTTAAAAGTACTTACCGCATTGTAAAGTCGCCCGCCATTGGGGTACGTCATCTCAAAATAATTTGAGGTTACCTTTGGTTTATCGGGAAACATGCTAGTCAGTTGAGGAATTTAATGCCGTGCCAGCATATTGCCATGATAGCTGAGTATTTAGAGCGACCAGCTGGAAACCGGGAGATCCGTGGTTCAAATCCCGGCTCTGACATTGAATTTTTCAGTCTGACTCTACCTATCCTACATTGACTTACTTTTTATGATTCACAAACTGTATATATTGCATAGAACAATATAGTTTGATGGTTGGATGAATAAAAAAACCCAATTGGAAACACGGGTTCACAACTCAAGGAAGGCCAAGGTCTCTGAAGAACCGTCTGTCTGTCTGTCGCCTGCGACCTCGTATGGTTTCTTCACCCTATCCACCCTCCTTGGGTGCGTTAGATCTGCAAAGGTCGCAGTGTGCGATATCTCCCCTTCTGTTGTCTGCCCTTTAGGTCTTAAAGATGACATAACTTCAGGGAAAGTTTAAGCCCAGACTTTAAAAAATTCTGTCGCAAATGTGAATATCTCAATTCTTCTCTAAACTGTAACCATTTCTTCAGAAACTGTGGATGTTTATAACTTAAAATCTTCATTTCCAATGATACTTGAATAAATCTTAATTTAGTTAAAATATTGATCTTGCGCACATCTTTATGGTAGAGAGCGAGAGTGCGCGCGCGAGAGAGAGCAGCATTTCTAAAAATTGGCATTCATATGAATAAAGTTAATTTTAATTTAAGTATAAAAAATTTTAAATAAGTATGAGCCAAATAAGGGTTATACCCTGAACTTCCTAAAATTTCCTGTACTTTTTCATAAATGTAAGTCCATATTTCTCTCTAGCAGAACCCGCCACTCTGCTCATGTCTGCATCCCTTAAATGCGGAGTTTCTTCTCTTTCTGTCTATCCTCCTTTCCACCTCATTATTTCTCACTCTCCTTACACCTCGTCTCGCTCTTTCTCTCTCACAATCTCTCTCTTTCCGCTTACTATCCTTTCTTCTCACTGTCTCTGTCTGTCTGTCTGTCTCTCTCTCTCTCCTGTCTCTTATCTCTATGTAACTTACATGTCATACTATGTTTGGTATTCGTTACTGTGCGCGACAAATAGTAACGATAAATTGGTATGACTTTTTAAATTTTCATCCTAACGAACTTTCGCAAAGAACAAAACTTGTTAGAAACATAATGCTTATGCTTACACATAATGCTTGCAATGATAAATGTTTAAATAAATTATTGAATAATAACCAAAATATTTCGATTTTTCAACTATTCTCCATTGGGAAAAATAATTAAGATTTCGTGAAGCCCATACTCTGAGAGGAACGAAAGATGTAGTGAGTAACCTCCCCCCCCCCAAACACACACACACACACACACACACACACACACACAAAACGGGCTGATGGAATACACCTGCTAATGGTATATGCTAGTGATATCATTACCAAATTTCCTTGGGGTCTAGTTTAAGTTGATGGAACATATCTACTGGTTACATTATTACCAAATGTTTGTTGGGCAAAAGTTTAAGGTTAGGTTGATAGATGACAATTGTTTTGTAGGATTGGGGTTTCAGAAAGGACTGTCAAAGACCTGCTGGTGGAATGTGTTTGCTGATGACATCACTACCAATTATTTGGTAGGGCTGAAGTTTATTAACAGCGAATTATGAAGGTCGCGTTGATGAAGTGTATTTGTGTGACACTATTGTCAATTTTTCTACACAGTTGAGGTTTATTAAAGCAGGATTATAAACGTCAGTTTGATTAGATATATATGTTATTGGTTTGAGCGCTGATGCTTACGGAAAGAATATACGCATTTTAAGACGTTCAATGCTAAATCCTTTCAAGCGTTGCAATGATCCCTCTTGCTTTATCATACAATTGAACAAGATGTTTTCTAACATGGCTTAGGTCATGGAGTGCATCTAAAACCTTTCTGTGGAATTACCACGTGAAAACAAAGGAATGAGGTTTAGTGTTTGAATTGTAAAATTAAGATTGAAATTATCTTTACAACAATTCAATTTTTATTTTCTCTACATGCACATAGTGTATAGAGAAGGTATTGTATTGCACCCAAAAATTCGATACAGAGATTTCGCCGGAAATACATGTTTTGGATTCCGCTGAATCCAAAAAAAGCATTTTTGGAAAAAGGTCCGTGTGTTTGTGCGTGAGTGTGTATGTGTGTCTGAGTGTCTGTGTGTCTGTGGACAGCATAGCTCAAAAACGAAAAGACCGTTAAATACCAAACTTGGTATTTAAGTTTGGTATCTTCCAAGGATGCGACACGAATATTTTCAAGAAAATCCCCCCATCCCCAACTACCCTTTACATGGAACTTTTTTTCGAAATGTTTCATTTTCTCAAAAATGGCTCTAACGATTTTGATTAAAATATCGTATATTAAAGATATTTACCTGACAATATGTATATCTTGAATTTTCTGGGAATAACCTCTGAGGTCTGCTTTATTCTGGATGAATTTTACGAAAATTTGTATAACAGGCAAACCGTAAGAAATGGACAAAAACCTACCACACAAAAAATGTAGAGTATATTAAAAAACACAATTTATGTTATATAATTTTTTTCGAGGAGTTGATCGTTTGTTAGATATTCCTTGTTTTTTGTTTCAGCTTTGAAACATTTGTATTTTTCTCATATAGGAATTTGTCAACTCGTGTCCATACAAACAAAGGAAATTCAGTCATCTAGTAACCATATTTTGATTTCACTATAACCTATGGTACTCCCTTATTTCGCTTCTACTTCCAAGGAAGCAAGTAATAAAATTATTTGTGCTAATCTTTTCTCGATTATCATGAAGTAAATAGAAGAATAAGCTTATTAACAATAATTTGTTACACAGAAGTAGAGAAAGTCATGTGAATGGAATACATCAGAATTCTTTTTTTTTTTTCATCAGAGGGTTTAATTGGTCAACTTAGGTACGACTTTTAGCAAATGTGTGCCTTCTTATACTCGTGTAGTGGTAACACAATAAGTACCTTTTAAAATATTTGCATTGGTTTATCAAAATGATCAATATTTTCATTAACATTTTGCTCTCTATTCATGCTGTTGTTATTATTGAGTCTATCTATATATCTAGTGAGGAATCAAGGGTATATACAGAAAATTAGGATTTGAGGACTGAATGCATATATAAATTATTACCACAGGATATACGAGGTGATCAAAAAGTTTCCGGAATGACGTCATTAATACTACACAACAGATTGTTTTGTCTAATCTGCACTGCCACCCTCGAAGTAGTCTCCTTGGGAGTTGATACACTTGTCTCAGCGCTTCTGGAAGTCCTCTTCTTTCAACATGTCCAGAGCCTTCTGCGATTCGCGATGGATGACATCACTGTCCTCAAAACGATATCCTCGGAGCCTCATTTTAAGTCGCGAGGAAAGAAAAAAGTCCGCTGGTGCCAAATCTGGAGAATAGGTGAAACGGAGAACAGTATTCATTCTATTTTTACCCAAAAATTGGCGAACAGAAACGGCTTTGTACGCGGGCGCATTGTCATGATGCAGGAACCAGTCACCACGCCTCCAGTTCTCCAGCCGTTTGCGTCGCACATTCTCCCTTAATTTTTGTAACACTTGTTTGTAGAACACTGTTTGACCCTGTGACAAAAATGTCTTATGTACAATTATGTACAATGCCTTTAATGTCAAAAAATACAATCATCATCGACTTCACTTTGGATCGAACTTGTCTGACCTTTTTCGGGCGTGGAGATGAAGGACTTTTCCATTGTGAAGATTGTTGCTTCGTTTCTGGATCGTACCCATAAATCCATGTTTCATCATCATAATTATTTTCTCCATAAACTGTGGGTCATTTTGTTGCTGTTCTTTAAGATCTGTGCAGACAATCACACGACTTTCCTTTTGGTCATTTGAGAGCAGGTGGGGCACGAACTTGGCGGCAATTTTTCTCGTGTCCAAATCGCCTTTCAAAATGCTTTGAACCCTTCCAAAAGAGAGTCCTAATGTGTCAGAAAGTTCTTTTATTGTAATGCGCCTATCATTTAAGACCATTTCCCTCACCTGATTGATATTTTCATTAGTTTTGCTGAAACAGGGTCGCCTCGAACGATCTGCATCTTTAACTGATGTCGCACCACTTTTAAATTTCGAAAACCACTCAAATGCTTGAGTTTTGCTCATAACTTTATCCCCATAAGCTGTTCTTAACATTTCATAGACTTCTTTTGCGTGTTTACTGAGTTTAAAGCAAAATTTGATGTACTTTCTTTGTTCTTCGTAATCTGACATTTTTGCTACGCGGAAAAATCGCAGCACATGCAAAACATGTGTTCACTTCAGAGCGTCTATCTCATCACTGCATAGTCACAGAAAGTCACGTGACCTCTCATTTTTATCGGGAAGGAACGTTGCATGTACAATCTGGGTAAGAAATTAAAGAAATCTCAGCGTCAGCATTGTTGTGAAGCCATTCCGGAATCTTTTTGATCACACCTCGTATACGAGGGGCGTTCAAGTCCTTAGAAAAAGATAGAAAAACAAATTAGTTTTGGTAGTAGATTGTTTTTCAACTTAATCTCCTTTTAGCTCGATACACTTTTCCTAGCGTTTCTCCAACTGTTTTAAGCCTTCCAAAAATTACAATTTCGGAAGGTCCTCAAGACAGGCTTCTGTTTGTGAGACGTGAATCGTTTTCCGCAGTGCCACTAATTTCAAGTTTGGAAATAAAGAAAGCCACTGGGGGCCAAATCTGGTGAACACGGTGAATGTTGTAGTAATTCGAACCTTAATTCTACAATTTTCGCCATCGTAAACTGCTCAGGTGTGCACCTTTGCATTGTTTTGATGGAAAAGAATGAATTTCTTTGTCAGATTAGGGCATTTTTTCTTGATTTCTCCATTCAAACGCTGCAATAACGATGTATGATACTCTCCATTTATCATTCTTCATTTTTGCAAGTAATCAATGTAGATGGTTCCGCCTGCATCCCAAAAAAGTCGAGGCCATCACCTTGTCTGCAGATTTCACCACCTTTACCTTCTTCGGAGCCGGCTCTCCTTTAAAAACCCACTGTTTCGACTGTACTTTTGTCTCTGGAGTGTGTAGTGTATTCATGCTTCATCTACAGCTATGTATCGACGCAGAGACTCGTCAGGATTGAGTCGGAAAAGAGTCAAACAGTCTTTCGAATCAATCATACGATTGAGTTTATTCTTCATTGAGAGCTAACGAGGCACCAATCTTGCCGAGACCTTTGTCAGAGCTAATGTTTGGTGCAAAACTGAGATCACTGTACCTTGTGATATACCTGTGGCCTCTACTATTTCGCGCACTTTGATTCGTCGATCACTCAAAACCAGTCGCTTCTACAGGACGTCCGGAACTATATTAATCATTTGTGGAAGTACGGCCATGTTTAAATTCATTTATCCAATTGTAAATTGTTGCAAACGCAGGAGCAACGAAATTTCGTGATGGATATACCTGAAACTTTAACTGCCATATAGTAAGAGTGTCATTTCTTGGATTTTCTAAGGAATTGTTGAACGTACCTAGTATTCAAGGGAAGCGACCACTTCTTGGCGATTTCTTGGTCTTGCTGATCAAGAAAACGTTGTTTTATTCAAGTCATTGGCGAATTTCAAAGGCAAATAGCATTTTTTATTTGAAGCAAAAGGAAATAATAAAAAAAAAGTTATTTAGGTTAATTTAGGTGTCACAAACCCTCATTTTAGTTTTTTCTTAGGGGCAATAAAATTCAAATATTCTACCACAGGAAGTGTGAAACGCATGTACATCTTGAAATTTGTTGATCAAATAGCAAGGGAAAATATGGTGTGTTCCATTCACATGACTTTCTCTATCTATTTTGTGACAAAGTCCTTACAAAACTTATTTTCTATCTAATTCACGCTATTCAAGATAAACATTAATAGAAATGAAGTTTTAAAAGCTGGTCGCTATTGAAACAATTGGAATTGAGTTCTCTTTGTATGATCAGGAGTAAAACAAAACAGCTATGAAACGATTAAGAACTTTCCGTTTGAGTTCCGTTGGCTTCCCGAATCAGGTTTCTAACCCCTAGGAATCCGCTTGTAAGTCCTAGGGGGGTCAATCCTAAAATATGGGGAGGGTAAGTCAACTACGAAAATGTGTTTGTCTATCTCTTATGGTTTACCTTTTATAAAAAAGTCATCCAGAGAGAAGATGACTGTTCCCAGAAAACTCAGTTGTCATGAAAACATGTTAAACATACTCGCTGTTTCATAATTTATGAGAAAATTAAAATTTTCGAAAAATCTTCCATATAAAGGGGTATTTGGGATGGACGAATTTTCCTCAAAACATGTATTTGCGATAAAATCTTGGTATCCAATGTTTGTGTGCAATACAATACCTTTTCTACTTACTATGTACATTGTATATACGTGCTAGAGACAGTAAAACAGATATTTAGGTTATCTTATGTGTCAAATAGATTTTTAAGTTAAATAAAATTCAAATATTCTACTACAGGAAGTGTGCGAAACAAATACATATGTTGAAATTTGTTAGCAAGATATTCCATTCACATGACTTTCTCTAGCTGAACAAATATTACTCTTTTATTTGCAACATGCTAACATTGACAGACTTGATGTTATGACTTGACTCTTTGAAAGCAGAAGGGAAGTAAGGCTAAAGCCGGTCGCTATGTGAAACAATTCCGATCTCTTTGCTTGCCAGGAATAGGTTAACAGAAGACAGACGAAAGAAAGGTAACCTATAATTTGAGAAAAGTAGCTTAAAATTGAAATCAATAACACGGAATATCTCGAAAATGGCCAACTCTACAACAAAAATGTACTGATATGAATTGCGTGTTTTAAGAGGTCTACATTTTTGTGCAGTAAGTTTTTGTCTATTTCTTACGGTTTATCAGTCACGCATCAGTCTTTAGAAGCTGTTCCCACAAAATTCAAGATATACTTTATTTGTAATGTAAATGCCTTTAAACCATTTTAATCAAAATCGTCAGAGCCATTTTGATAAAAACAAAACTTTCAAACATTTTCCCTATAAAGGGTAGTTTGGGGTGAGGGAATTTTCCTGAAAATCTTCGTGTTGCTTCGCTGGAAGATACTAAACTTAAATACCAAGTTTGGTATTTTACCGCCTTTTCGTTATTGAGTTATCGTGTTCATAGACACAGGGACACACACGGGCATTTTTTCCAAAAATGTATGGAATTTTTGGGACGAATGCAATACCTTCTCTACACACTGTGTATATAGTAGGAGTAAGGAAAGTAAAAATAGGTTAAATTAAAGAAATCCCGGGCCCTGGTCATTACTAATACATATTTAAGCTTCTCCCATATCACACACGCTAAGAGAATTCCATGTACGTGCTGAGCAGCTATATCGCATTTGTTTAGGTTCTTAATGGAGGCATTTTAATTAAAGTTGATAAAAAGTTTTTGAGTAGCGATATTAATGATATCCGTACACCAAAGTTGAGGACCCTGCTCATATTATGTCACAAACAGCTGACGAAATTAAGCTGAAGGGTCCCTCAAAGCCTAACAAAGCTCTGTGTCTAGGGGTATATAGTGATATACAGCAAAGTGAGAGGGCTGTAACGAAGCGTGAAATCTTCTGGATGGGCCGTCGGAACGCTTTTTTGTTCCTCTTAGCACCGCTTGCGACTGCTTCACACAAAAGGGTTTCCCGCCCCTTTCAGTCACACGAGGCAAACTATCCAGCGGAACCCTACAAGCCTACTTCCTTGTAGACCGATCAGTGCTACTTCTGCACTACAAGTCAAACGTTCCGGCAGACACACACACACACACACACACACACACACACACACACACACACACACACACACTGACAGATAGACACACGGACTTTTTTCTAGATTTTTTTTTTTTTTTTTTGAGATTCAGGGGGTCTCAAGGCATAAAAATCTGATGTGTTCCATTCACATGACTTTCTCTATATCTCTGTAAAAATTATTGTTAATAAGCTTATCTTCTATTTATTTCATTCTAATCGAGAAAAAATAGCAGAAATAGTCTTATTTCTTGCTTTATTGTAAGTAGAAGCGAAATAAGGGAGTACCATAGGTTAAAGCGAAAGCCAAAAGCTGGTTGCTATGTGACTAATGTTCCTTTGTTTGTATGGACAGGAGTTGACAAATTCCTGTATGAGAAAAGTATAAGCTTTTTAAAGCTGAAAGCATAAACCAGGAATATCTAAAAATGATCAACTCCACGAAACAGATGTACATAACATAAATTGTGTGTTTTAACGTGCTCTACATTTTTTTGTTGGTAACTTTTTCTCCATATATTACGGTTAAGCAGTTATGCAAAATTCCGTAAAAGTCATCCAGAATAAAGAGGTCTTCAGAGGCTATTCCCAGAAAATTCAAAATATACATTATATTTGCCAGGTAAATTTCTTTAATATATGCTATTTTAAGCAAAATCGTTAGAGCCATTTTTGAGAAAATCACAATTTTTTAAAAAATTACCATGTAAAGGGTAGTTTGGGGTGGGGAGATTTTTCTCAAAATCTTCGTGTGGCATCCCTGGAAGATACTAAGCTTAAATACAAAGTTTGGTATTTTACCGAGTTTTCGTTTTTGAGTTATCGTGTTTCCCAGACACACACACGGACCTTTTTCTGAAAATGCTTTTTATGGATACAGGAGACTCTAAAATATATATTTCCGGTGAAATCTCAGTATCGAATTTTTGGGTGGAGTGCAATATCTTCTCTATACACTAAGTACATTGTACGTATAGAGAAAGTAAAAAGGGTTGATTATACATTCTCTATATTCCAGACTACCTGGAACAGTACAAAAGAGGAGCTGCCTCCTTTGCAAGTTAATCATTTCCAATTGTTCCATCATGTCCTCGTAACCAGTGCAAATATTTATCTGAATTAACATGAAGCAGATAGAAGAATAATTTGTGGAAGAAAGAGAGCCACTGTAAAATATCATAATGTTTTTTACTTTCTCTAGCCTGCATGTACAATGTACATAGAGGAAAGAGAAGGTAGGTATTGTATTCCAACCAAAAGTTTGATGTCAAGGTTTCACTGAAAATATGTTTAAGATTCCCTGAATCCGAAAAAATATTTTTAGAAAAAAGTTCGTGTTTTTGTGTGTCCGTGGACAGTTGAGTTCAAAAACTAAAATACCATCAAAGAACCAAACTTGGTACCAAATTAAATACCAACAGATAGACAAAAACTTACTTAATAGCAAATGTAGAGCTCGTTAAAACACACCATTTATGTTATGTACATTTTTTTTGTGCAGTGGATCGTTTTTGAGATATTCCTTATTATTGGTTTCAGCTTTAAAAACTTATACTTTTCTCACATAGGAATTTGTGAATTCCTGTCCATACAAACAAAGGAACTTCAGTCACATAGCAAGCAGCTTTTGACTATCACTTTAGCCTATGCTACGCCCTTATTTCCCTTTTACATACATGGAAGCAAGTAATAGGCCATTTCTGCTATTTTCTTCTGGATTAGCGTGAAAGAAATGGAAGAATAAACTTTTTAACTATAATTTGTTGCAGAGATGTAGAGAAAGCCACGTGAAAGGAACATATCAGATTTTTTTTAAATTACTCCTGGAAAGTTAAGTACCAGAAACATGAAAATTAATTTGGTACTAATAGTGTTGAACAAGCTTGTAATAAAAACTTATGTGTTCCATTCACTCTCGAGCTGTTGCATATACAAACTACTCTTACAAAAGATAACTATGTTATTATTTCTTGCTTCATTGTAAGTAGAGGAGAAGTAAGGGAATATAGCGTTAGCCAAATCTTTTTAAAGCTGGTCGCTAAGTGAAACAATTAAGGTTCGGTTCGCTTTGCATGCTCCCGTTTGAGTGAAGTTAAGGTAACTTAAAATTGAAGGAATATCTTGAAAATAGTCAAGTCGACAAGGAAAACGGGTTTTACATAAATTGTTTTTTAACGAAATTTGTATTTATTGTGTAGTAAATTTTTGTGTATCTCTTAAGGTTTAACCGTTATGAAAAATTTTGCAAAACTCATCCACAATAAAGTGGCCTTCAGAGACTATTCTCAGAAAATTAAAAATGTACATTTTATTTTTATTTATTTCTTTAATATACGATATTTTAATCAAAAGCATTAGAGCCATTTTTGAGAAAAACAAATTTATAAAATATTTTACATTTAAAGGGTAGTTTGTGGTGCGGGATTTTCTTGAAAATCTTCGTGTCGCATCCTTGAAAGATGCTAAACCGAAATACCAAGTTTGGTATTTATTGTCTTTTGGTTTTGAGCTATACGTTCTACAGACACACACGGACCTGTTTTTTTCTAAAAAAAATCTTATGTTTTATACTCACATGACTTTCTCTAACAGGTCTACAAACAGACTTCTTACAAAAGGTTATTTATGTTTCTACACCACGCTAACCGAGATAAACATTAGCAGAATGTACTTATTACTTAAGTAAAAGGGAACTAACCAAATGTGTTAGGCTAAAACGATAGTCAAGTGTTTTAAAAGCTATCGTTTTGCGTTTGTCATTGAAATTGGCTTCTTTGCTTGGCCAGGAGTAGAACAACGGAAAAATGGATATTTCCTGTCTGAGAAAAGTATAAGTATTTTAAAATTGAAGCCAATAACAAGGAATATCTTGGTAACGGTCAACTGTACAACAAAAATACATGACATAAGTTATGCATTTTAACGATACCTGTATATTTGTATATTGAGTTTTTGTCTTATTACTCAAACGTGAAAAATTCTATAAAATCAACCGGAATATAGAGTTCTTTAGAGGCTATTCCCAGAAAGGTCAAAATATATATTTTAATTGTGTTGTGAATAACTTTAATATACGGCATTTTAATAAAAATTGTTAGAGCCATTTTTGCGAAACGCAAAATTTTCAAAACAAATTTCATGTAAAGGGAAGTTTGGGGGCATTGTCTTGAAAATCTTCGCGTCGCATTCTTGGAAGATGATAAACTCAAATAGCCAAATTTGGTATTTAACGTTGTTTTAGTTTTTGAGCTATGCTGCCCACAGATACACACATGGACCTATTTTAACTTCTTTTTTTTTTTTTTGACTCATGGGATCATATATTTCCGGTGAAATCTCGACATCGACAATAGGCACCTTCCTTAGCTACTGTGTAAATTACATGCACATACGGGCTTGAGAAAGTAAAAACAGCTAAACGCGTTGAAATTTGCAGAAATTAAACATTTCAATACAGCATATGCTTAAAAGTCAATGCTGCATTCGCTCTCTCACTCATACTTTCAGATAAATAATTAAGGCGACTAAAGAAAATTTCCAACTCCAGCCAGATCCAACTTGACTTCTGGATTTGAGGATAGCAACAATACGTTATTGTACAAAACTAGTATACAGTAAATAATAAAACATCACGACCCTCAGAAGCCTAGTTTCCATTATACTCAAAGTTTTTAAACTGTTTGTGTAAACAGAAAGATAACACACTAATATAGGTGTAATGATAAATAAAGACTAGAAAAACTCTAACTCTCACGTATACAACCCTAGTAGTCCATGTCGTATATAAGAGTGGCGAGATGGTGAAGAAAGAGTGGAGGTCCGAAGCTACAGAGTAAGTTACAGAGCTCAGGCTCTGCCAGTACTCGACAACGGTTGACGTCATTACTCTATCCGCCCCTTAGCTAGACTTAAGCGCCTTCGGGTATCACCTGGGCACGGTGTATAAGGTGGCACCAACCCATGTAGCGACCATGACTTCCCTTTTGTTTTATTTGTATACCACTTACGATATACACGTGAAGCATTTCCTAATTCTATCCTTTTTGCTTTCTTTAGCAGGTACGTAGTAGGTAGAGAAAGTATTGCATTTCACTCAATAATTCGATATCGAGGTTTCACCGGAAATACATGATTTGAATCAATACAAAATTTTAGAAACATGTCCGTCTGTGAACGTCTGTCGGCAGCATAACTCAAAACCGAAAAGTGGGTTAAATACCAAACTTAAGTGTTTAAGTTCAGTATCCTCCAAGGATGCGACACGAAGATTTTCAAGAAAATCCCCTCCAACTACCCTTTATATGAAACATTTTCCAAAAATGTTGATTTTTTCCAAAAACATTCAAACGATTTTTATCAAAATGTCAAAAGTTTTAGGTATTCATGACAAACGAAATGTATATCATGAATTTTCTGGGAATAGTCGCTGAAGCTCTGTTCATTCTTGATGGCTTTTGTTTAATTTTTGTATAACTAGTAAACCATAAGCGATAGACAATGTAGAACTCATTAAAACACACACTTTATCTTTGTTGTAGAGTTAACCTTTTCCAGATATTCCAATTATGGGTTTCATTTTTAAGATGCTTAAACTTTTTTCAAACGGGAGGCATCTTTACTCTTCTCTCTATTTTGTTTACTCCTAGCAAGCACAGAGAACGGAATTTTAATTTTAAGTTAGAGCCAGATTTTAAAAGATTTGACTATCGCTATAGCCTAGTGCATTCCCTTATTTCTATTTTACTTACAAGGAAGCAAGTACTAAGACCTTTTCTGCTAATATTTATCTTGGTTAGCATAAATAAGTTAGAAAAATAAAAATTTCAACAATAATTTGTTACAGAGATGTAGAAAAAGTCCCGTTTTTTTATTTTAATTAATCATCTGATCTGAAGGATTGTTAAAATGTTCCTAATAATATGCAAAAACTCACACTTGCTTTCTCTTCTTACAAACTGTACAACATTTTCAATTAGTGAATCGTTTTTTCATTTCTGTAATACTTACCTACAGTAAGTAGAGGAAATAATTACTGAATACTAACAATTAAAAATTCGATGTCGATATTCACATAACATTCTCTACCAATGGTGCAACAAACCGTTCTTCAAGCTAATCAAGATAAGCATTACGTAGCAGAAACGATTCCATTACAAATTTTGTTATATGCACAAGGGAATACACTAGACTTAAGCGATAGTTAAATCTTTTAAGAGCTGTTCATTATGGATGGCCCTTAAATTGCGTTATATTTTTAATGGCCAGGATGAAAAATAAATAAAATCAGAAAACGACTGTCTTCTCATTTGAGAAAATGTTAAGCATTGTGAAATTTAAATAAAGAAGGGCTATTTCGAAAATAATTCAATTCCACATAAAAAGCACATTTGACATAAATTGTATCTTTTTGATGAGATTAATATTTTTTTGTGTCGTAAGATGTCTTATCTCTTACGGTTTACAATTTATGCAGAAGTCATCCAGACTGAAGAGGGCGTTAGAGACTACTCTCAGAAAATTCAAGATATACATTTTATTTGTGATGTAATTATCTTTAATATGTGCTATTTTAATCAAAACCAGTAGTTTAGAAAATAAAAAAAATCGAAAAAATATTCCATATAAGGAGTAAATAGGGATAAGGAATTGTTTGGGGGAAAAAATCTTCACGGCGAATCCTTGAAAAAATATAAGCTTAAATGCCAAGTTTGTTACTTAATGAACATTTCGTTATGCTTTTCGCAGACACATTTGGACTTTTTTCCAAAAAATGTTTTTTTTTTAAATTCAACACTGTATTTCTTGGTATAGGATTTTTGAGTGGTATGTAATACTTTCTCTATCTACTAGACACATCGTACGTGGTCGAGAGAATAAAAAGTACAAAGAGTGAAGTACGCAGAAAAAAATCTCTGTTCCATTCATTCACATTACTTTTTCTACCTATTCTGCAACACATTATTCCTTAAAAAGTTTATTCTTCTGTCTAACCTACGTTAATCAATATAAACATCAACAGAAATATTCTTATTTCCTCATGGGTGCAAGATAAATATGGGAAAACACTAGGCTAAAGCGATAGTCAAATCTTTTAAAAGTTGGTTACTAAGTGATGACAATAAAATTCCGTACTTGTTGAATGGTAGGGAGTAAACAAACTCAACAACTGAAGAAAGAAAGAAACAAACAAAGAAAGAAAAACGAATGACGATATCCCATCTTAGAAAAGTGTAAGTATTGGAAATTTAAAACAACGAATATATCGTAAATGATTAACTATACAGAAAATATATTTAACATAAATGGAGTGTCTTACGAGACATACTTACATTTTTTTGTGCAATCAGTAAGTTTTGTCTGTCTCTTATGGTTTGACAGTTATGCAGTACTCATCTAGGATAAAGAGGGCTTCGGAGGATATTTACAGAAAATTATAAATATATATATATATATATATATGATATAAATATCTTTAAAATATAGTATTTTAATCAAAATCATCAGAGCCATTTCTGAGAAAATCAAAAATTGCGAAACATCTTACATGCGAAGGATAATTTAGGTAGGGAGCACTAACCCCAAAATCTTTGTGTCGCATCCTTGACAGGTACTAAAACACGGACCTTTTTTCAAAGCATGCTTTTTATTATTATTATTATTATTATTACTCACACAGGTGACTTCAAAACAGGTTTCTCTTATGAAATCTAGGAATAGACTTTTTGGCTGGAATGCAATACCTTCTGTACATATTATCTAAGGTATTGTAGAGGAAGCAATAACTCAATAAGCTTTCGTAAGAACAATTTCTTTAGCGAATAATGAAATATTGAAGAAGTATAGACAGTCAGGTGAATGTAGCACGTCATAGTTTTACTTTCTCTATCACCCTCCGTGGTGTAATGGTTACCATGCTGACTTCACATACCCAAGGTCGCGGGTGTAAAAATCCTTGGCATGGCTTCCGTGTCGTAGATTTACGGCACGTAAAAGAACCTCAAGCCTGACAGAGAGGCCTCTGAGCAAAATTAAGCGGTCTTTCACGCCCAATATAGAATGGGATGCTGAGAACCACAGCAGTTAAAGAGCGCCCATAAATAACACGCCATTTACGTTTTTCTTTCTCTATCACGTATGCATAATACACATAAAAGGAAGAGAAGGTAGTGCATTCCTCCCAAAAAGTCGATACCGAGATTTTACCGGAGATACACGTTTTAAGGTCTTCTGGATAAAAGTGAAGCATTTTAGAAAAAAGTCCTTGCGTGTATGTGTGTCTTTGAATAACATAACTAAAAAAAATCGGTTATATGCCAAACTTGACATTTAAGCTCAGTATCTTACAACATTGCAACAGGAAGATTTTCAGGAAAATCTCCCCACTCCAACTACCCTTTACATGGAAAAGTTTTCGAAAATGTTGATTTTCTCACAAATGGCTCTATATATTTTTGATGTAGAGCTAACAATTTCCGAGATATTCCATGTTATTGGTTTCAATTTTATAATACTCTTTTTTTTTTTCTTGCACACATACCTAACTGGCCATCAGTGAAGAGAAAACATATACCGGAAACACAATAAAAACACTCACGTTCGCAGCGGGACTTGAACCCGCGATTCACTACGCCACGAAGCACCAAAGCTAAACACATTAGCGAGCGCAAACGTGGGGACCAGCTTTAAAATACTTTTCTCAAACAGGAAGCCGTGTTTCTTTTGCTTTACTTCTGGCCTTTCAAAAAGAACCGAATTTCAATGTCAATCATATAGCGACAGGTTTTAAAAGATTTGACTATCGCGTTAGGCTAGTGTATTCTCTTTGTTTCCTTCTGCTTATAGGGAACTAAGTAATGAAACCATTATGTTAATGTTTATCTCGATTAGCATGAAGAAGATATAAGAATAATATTTTGTGACAAACAGGTGGCGAAAGTCATGTGAATGGAATACATCAGATTTTTAAAAGGTATAATGTAGGATAGGTAGAGTCAGGCTTAAAAATTCAATGCTATAACTGGGATTTGAACCATGGATCTTCCGCTCTCCAGCCAGTTGCTGTACCACTGAGTTACCATATGAACATACCGGCACGGAATTTAAATTTCTCAACTGACTCGCATGTTTCCCAATAAACCACATGGTGATCACAAATTATTTTGAGATGACAACCCAAATGGCGACTTAACAATGTTGTAAGTCCCGATTACTATTGATTTAATTGTTTTTTTCACACAAGCCATGTGTAGGACAGGAGTTGGATAGATAATTAATGCCGTGCCGGCATGTTGCCATGGTAGCTCAGTGGTAGAGTAACAGCTAGACATCGGGAGATCCGTGGTTCAAATCCCCGCTGTAGTATTGCATTTTTCAGTATGATTCTAAATATAGAACTTCTGTCCTATAGACGGCTTGTGTGAAGAAAAAAAAACAATAAAATTAACACTAATTGATCTAATAGTTGACTATACTATGAAGCCCGGATTTAAAGTACTTATGATATTGTAAGTCGCCATTACGGTATGTAGTCAGAAAATAATTTGAGATCACCTAGTGGTTTACTGGGAAACATTCGAGTCAGTTGAAAAATTTAATATCGTGCCGGTATATTGCCATGGTAGCTCAGTGGTAGAGCAACAGAGTAGAGTTCAAATCCCGTCTATGACATTGAATGTTTCAGTCTGACTCTACATATTCAACTCCTATCCTCACGCGGCTTGTGTGAAAAAACAATGTAATCAACAGTCTGCGAAAGGAAATGTAAATGTCGAAAAAGAATTAACTTGAGAAATATCACAATCGCTCGCCACATTAGGTTGTTTGGAAGTAGGCTAGCAACAGAAGAGGGGTTGATATGCAGTTCTGGAAGGGGTTCTTTGCACTTGAATGCTTCAACGAACACAATAAACTTCGCAGGAAGCGTTCAAACTAATAATACACACACGCTGGGAAATATGACTATTTTTATGACCTATTCAAGAGCTATAGAGCTACTTCTGGTATTCCAATTTAGAAGCTTTCATAGCTTCTCTCTTAATTCTAATTCCATTAGAACCAATGCATAGACGGGTGTGCTAATGCCTTAACGTCCTTCTCTGAGTACGCTACATTCAGAGTGTAAAATTGTTTCTTGGAGAGTGCTTTTTTTTTCTTTTTCCTTTTGGTTTTTTTACTTTCTCTTCACGTATTATATACCTAGTGTATAGAGAAGGTATTGTATTGCACCCAAAAATTCGATACCGAGATTTTACCGGAAATACATGTTTTGGGTTCCCCTGAATCCAAAAGAAGCATTTTTAGAAAAAGGTCCATGTGTGCGCACGTGTGAGTCTGTGGACACATAGCCCAAAAACGAAAAGACCGTTAAATACCAAACTTTGTATTGTTGGAAGGCGAAAACGGAACAGGCAGAAATGTCTAATCCCTGAAGTGAAGAAAAAAAGAGGAAGAGGAGGAAATTAATTTTACAACACTGAAATGTATACTTAAACAATATCGATACTGTTCAAGATTTAAATACTTGGGTAGGATGGTGGAGCTTTTGAGGATATTAAAAACCAAATAAAGAAAGCAAATAACGCATACGTCCAGTTATACCCAATCTGGAAATCTAGACATAATAAAATGTAAATATTTAATATTACTGTGAAATCAGTTTTACTATATGGCTCTGAAACATGAAAAACAAATAAAACTATACAAAATAAACTGCAGGCATTTGTTAATCGACATCTAAGAAGAATTTCGAAAATTAGATGGCCAGATGTAATCTCAAACTCAGAACTATGGAAGGGAACAAAAAAAATTGAAATAGAAATCAAAAGACGAAAGTAGTATTATATAGGGCATACACTAAGAAAATAAGATGGGGCAGTAGAAAGAATGGCTTTAGATTGGAACCCTCGGGGTAGTAGAAGAAAGAGCATAAAGTGAAGTGAAGAGGTTGGCTACAATAGGGCCCAATAGAAAAACTTTGTGAAGCTCTATGCTCCCCATGAAGAGATACAGGAGAGATTGATTGATTGTTTGAAATGTATAGGCATTAGAGTCTGTGAGATTTACTTGTCAGGTCTAGAAAAGAAAGAGACAGAAACATTGCCCTCTTGTCTCTCTCTCTCTCTCTCTCTCTCTCTCTCTCTCTCTCTTCACGGTAACGAGTGTATTTCCAAAGAATATGTAGCCATTTAGCTGTCAATAGAGGTTTGGGAGGGGATATAGTGCTTTCCAAGAATTTAGATAGAGTAGATAGAATGTCCCAAAGACAAGAATTCCCGTATAAGAATTAAGTATTTTAAAGCTGAAACTGATAACAAGAAATATCTCAAAAACGGTCAAATCCACGAAAAAATTATATGTAACATAAATTGTGTATTTTAACTAATTATATTTTTTGGGTAAGTTTTTTTTCTATCTCTTACAAGTTACCAGCTATATAAAATTCAGAAAAATTCATCCAGAATAGACTTGTCTTCGGAGGCTATTCTCAGAAATTTGAAGATATACATTTTATTTGTCATGTAAATATGTTAAATATAAGAGATTTTAATCAAAATCTTTACAACCATTTTTGAGAAAATCAAAATTTTCGAAATTTCTTCCATGTAACCCTTTATGGCCTGGGGAGATTTTCTTGAAACTCTTCGTGTCGCATCCTTGGAAGATACCAAACTTAAATACCAAGTTTGGTATTTAACGGTATTTTCGTTTTTGAGATATGCTGCACACAGACACACACACATGGACATTTTTTTCTAAAAATGCTTTTTTTGGATTCAGGGGGTCTTAAAACATGTATTTCCGGTGAAGTCTCGGTATCGAATTTTTGGGAGCAATAGAATACTTCCTCCATACAATAAGCAGAGAGATTAATGCCTAATAACATAAACAAGGATAATTTTATTAGTATTGTGTACACTTTCCTAAGTGCTCCTGCTGCCACACATTTCACTAGAGTATATCGTTCCTGATAGTATATTATCTCCACGGAAATCCTGTTTCTCGGGTCGTTAGGAAGCTGTATTGGAGCAAGGCAGTTCACATTATGGTATCGTGCTGAAACTGTTTACCTAATTCAGTGTAAAATGACTTAGCTTACTTAACTCGCCTGACATACCGTATTAAAACCTAGCATCTACTACCACAGAAGGTATGTGTAGTGTGCTATTTCTGGTCACTTCTGCTCCAGAAGAAAGCTCTTAGAATAATAGAAAATCTGATGTGATCCGTTCACATGAATTTCTCTACATATTTACAACAAATTAATGTTAAACAACTTATGTTTCTATTTACTTCACGCTAATCGAGTAAACTTGCAGAAACAGTCTTATTACTTGCTTCCTTGTAAGTAGAAGGGAAATAAGGGAGTACCATAGGTTAAAGTGATAGTCAAAAGCTGGTTGCTACGCGACTGAAGTTCGTTTTTTTTGTATGAACGGGAGTTGACAAATTTCTGTATGAGAAAAGTATAAGTTTTTTATAAAGCTGAAACCAAAAAACAAGGAATATCTCAAAAACGATGAACTCCACAAAAAAGGTATATAAAATAAATTGCGTGTTTTAACGTGCTCTACATTTTTGTGTGGTAAGTTTTTGTCCATCTCTTATGGTTTAGCAATTATGCAAAATTCCGTAAAATTCATCTAGAAAAAAAGTAGTCTTCAGAGGATATTCCCAGAAAATTCAAGATATACATTTTATTTGTGAGGTAAATATCTTTAATATACAACATTTTAATCAAAATCGTTTGAGCCATTTTTCAGAAAATGAAAATTTTCCAAAAAAAGTTCCATGTAAAGGGTAGTAGGGGTGGGGGGATTTTCTTGAAAATCTTCGTGTCGCATCCTTGGAAGATACCAAACTTAAATACCAAGTTTGGCATTTAACGTTCCTTTCGTTTTTGAACTATGCTGTCCACAGACACACACAGACACACACGCACACACACTCGGACCTTTTCCCGGAAATGCTGTTTTTTTGGATTCAGGGGGACCCAAAACATGTATTTTCGGTGAAATCTCGGTAGCGAATCTTTGGGTGCATTACAGTACCTTCTCTATACACTATGTACATAGCACGTGTAGAGAAAGTAAAAATTGAGATTCTCGCCAACATTGTGGACCTATTTTTAAAGAATTTGGAATTTTAACTGTGGCATCTTTGTATGTATTTACATGCTTGAATTTTGTTCATCTGCAAAAAAAAAAAAAAAAAAAAAAAAAAAAACAACAACAACAACAACAAAAGAACAGATGAGTTGCTTTTCTCTGACATACATAACCATGATACAAGGGTTAGAAATAACCCTAAGTTTGGGTTACAGAAATCTCTTAACACTCATCTTTATCTTGGAGTGAATTTATATCATAAACTACCTTTAAATATAAGACAAATTGTAAATGCAAATTCTTTTAAAATTAGTGTTAAAAGCAGAATTAAGTAACTTAATTTTTACATTATACAAGAATACTTAAATATAGATGCATTTTAATGACTTGCTGACGAAAGCTATTGCATTGTATGTATGTCAAATAGTGAAATAAATTATCATTATCATTAACATGCAGATATATTAATGAAATATCACATTTTTTCACTTTCTATAGTCCGTATGCACAATGTACATAGTTAATAGAGAAGGTATTGTATTCCAACCAAAAATTCGATACCAAGATTTCACCGGAAATATATGTTTTGAGATTCCTTGAGTCCGAAATTTTTTTTAAAAAAAAAGGTCCATGTGTGGTGTGTGCATGTCTATGTGTGTGAGCGTGAGGTGTGTGTATGTGTGTATCCAAATTTTTTTTTTTGGATTCAGGGGGACCAAAACATATATTTCCGATGAAATCTCGTATCGAATTCTTGGGTGCAATAAAATACCTTCTCTATACACTAAGAACATAGTACGTGTAGAGAAAGTAAAAATTTATATGACATAAATTGTGTGTTTTAACGAGATCTACATTTTTTCTGAAGAAAGTTTTTGTCTGACACAAACGGTTTAGTAGTTATGCAAAATACAGCAAAAGTCATCCAGAATAAAGATACGTATTTTCAGAGGCTATTCCCAGAAAATTCAACACGTAAGTTTTATTTGCCGTGTAAATGTCTTTAATATTCGGAATTGTAATTAAAATCGCTAGAGTCATTTTTGAGAAAATCAAAATTTACGAAAACTTTTCCATGTAAGAGGTAGTTTGGCGTGGGAGGATTTTCCTCAAAATCTTCTTGTTGCATCCTTGGAATATACTAAACACACTCTCTCTCTCGCTCTCTCTCTCTCCCTCACACACACGGACATTTTTCTAGAAATACTATTTTTGGAGTCAGGGTACCCTAAAGTAAACACGAATTACGACATTCCATTTGAGAATAGTATAAGTGTGGGAAAATTGAAACCAATTACAAGCAATATCTCTGAAACTATAAAATCCACAATTAAAAAAAATACAACAATAATAATAATAATTATATAAATAATAATAATAATAAAGTCTGATGTGCCATACTTACACATTTTCTACTCATTCTTCGCAAACTTATTTATAAAAGAACTTATTTTTCAATATACTTCACGTTAATCCGGATACACATGTACAGAAATATCTTTATTTTATATTTTCTGTAGATACAATGACATTAGGAGAATACTGTAGACTTAAGCAATAATCATACCTTTAAAGAGCTGGCCGCTATGTGGTGGATTTGAAATTTCGTTCTCTTTGCTTGATGAGCATAAAGGTAAACGAATAACGACTTCCCACTTGAGGAATGTGTAAGTATGGAAAAATTGAAATAATAATGACAACAAGGAATGTCTCGTAAATGTTAACTCCGCATAAAAATGCATTTGATAATAATTGTGTGTTTTGATGAGATCTGTATTTTTGTACGGTATATTTTTGTCTATTTTACGGTTTACCAGCTATGCAAAAGTCATCCAGAATGAAGAGGTCTTCAGAGGCTATTCCCAGAAAATGCAACATATACATTTTATTTATAATGAACATATCTTAAACATGGCAATTAATCAAAATCGTTACAGCCATTTTTGAGAAAATCATTATGTTCCATGTAAAGATTAGTTTATGGTGAGAGAATTTTCTTAAAAACTTTGTGTCGCCTTCGTGGAGGATGCTCTAGTTCAAGAGCGAGTTTAGTATTTACGGACTTTTTATTTTCGAGTTGTGTTGTTTACAGACATGCATACACATGCGCGCACGCGCGGTTCTTTTTCTAAAAATATTTTTTTGGATTCAGGGGGTCTTAAAACATATATTTCTGAAAAAATCTCGGTATCATATTTTGGGTGGAATGCAATACCTTCTCTACCTATGTATATTGTACATACGTGGTCGAGAAAGTAAAAATAGTGACTTATTTGTAATGTACAGCCTCAAAGTCATTCGCATCTACTCCTTAATTACTTTTTAATGAATCATTGGTTGGCAAGCGACCTCCCCGGACGAGGAATTTTTTTCTTCAGATTTCACTCATTCCTCATAGCTGGTAGTAAATGCCAGGGAGGTACCTTTACTTAACTTAGTTGGAACGTTTCCAAATTATTTCATGTCACGTATCGTGACTGTCTACCATCTCTAGGAGCGTATACAGTAAGAATGGGCGTTAAATTTGACATTCGTCTTCTCGGGGTAAGGGCAAACCCCAGAAAAATCGTATCTAGATAACCGAGATTCGAAGTGGGTGCTCCTGAATGTAAGGCAGATACGGCATTCCTATGTCATAGAGGTGCAACTATGGTTTTCGTGTTGGACATTAGGCAGGAAAGATGGGGATCCACACCGAGTGAGGTGGCCCCACGTAACATGTGTGACTCGCAGACGAGAGATCGTGTGTTCGATTCCTGTGATCGGCCTTTCTAGCCCATGTTTTTTTTTTTCGAGGTACACCTCACACTTACCTTAGCAGCAGGTTTTTTAAGCAGATAAGACAAACCTCAAGCAGCCCGAGCAATAGTCTCACCTGTGAGCGGGCAGGGAGTGTACCGACCCCGCTACTGTCTCGGGATCATCACTTTCCGTAGTGCTGGTTCCTTGCATGCCCTCAAACGATACCCGAATGCGCTCTCTAATCATTATATCCCCCAAATTTCCTGTCCTTTATTTCCTGTTCCCATCATTTCCTTGTCATCTCTTTCAGAATTGAGGGACCAGGGACGGTAAAACAAATTATTTTGTTTGTTAACGACGCTTTCAATTACCAGAATGATATCAGCGCCGCCAGTGTGCATGAATTTCGATCGCAGATCTTTAACTTGCCAGCAAATCTATTGACAAGGGACTGTCGCTTTTAAGCACATTAAAAACCATCGGTCTGAGCCGGGTTTAAACCCGCGAACTTGAGTTCAGAAGACCGACGCCTAACCAACTGAGCACCCAGATCGACAACCAGGCCGGTTGCGGCTGGGCGGGGATTTGAACACTGTAGAGGTTTCTTCCTGTCTTCGTCGTGGGACCCGCCTTCGGATGCTTTCGGGCTAGGGACCTCTGGAGTCTCGGGGCTTGTGGGTATGCCCGGCCAACATGGAACTGTTATGGACCCCATCCATGCTTGCACCCGTCGTCATCCCTGTCTGGTCGCCAGTCGGATGCCTTCCCCCCCCCTTAAGGCCACGTAATTCAAAAAGGACCCCTAGGGCCTACGTGCGGTGCTCTGCTCCAGTAACTAGGGACTCCATCTGTGAGTTAATCCTAATCCTACTCCTAGAGGAATCCATGTTGATCCTCGTTTTTTCCTTATTTTTATATAGAGTACATTTTAATACATGATCATGTTCAAATGGTCTACAAACGAGAATTAATGCACAGAGCTCATTTTTAGAGCCACCTACGAGTATTCATTATCCACAGCAGCAAAATAATGATTGTACAGATACATCAAAGAAGCTGATTGTTCTTTCACATAAATCATTGTTCTTTGGTTAAAATAGAACGGTTGCAGCCAGCTTATAAATTTGCAAACGAAAATTTTGAATCTACCCTTTTCTAAGTTACAAATGCAGTCGACATTTAATGCCCACACGAAAAGTATACTTTTTTTTTCATGGTGTTTAACGCCCGCTTTTACTACAAATGGCATCGCAGACGATGACACTGTTGACACATGGAATGAAGAAGGGGCACCGATGGAATGAGATGGCGAGGGAAACCGGAGAGCACGAAGAAAACCCGCCCCTACGCTGCTTTGTCCAACACAAATCTCACATGCGGTCGCTTGGGATCTAACACGGGCCGGCTAGTGAGAGGCGAGTAGTCTAATTACTCGGCCACGGCGCGGCCAAAAAGTATACATACATATATGTAGATTTACCATATGATGTATTAAAATTCCTTTAGTAATGGTACATTAGTATGACTTAAGAAAGTCGGGTATATTTCATGCATTTACATACAATTAATTGCCCGAGTTATTCTATACATACACTGAAAAGCTAAAACTACTTTTTTTAGGGAACTGGCAAATGAGGCTTAATTTTAGTGACGCTGATATTTGTCATTGCATCATGATGTAGTTTTCAAATAAAATGGAAATTGATTAACAATTTTTGGGATGAAAACCAACATATTATTTTTGCACAGCATTTAATAGAAACTAATTTATTTTGCTATTTAATACAAGCAGTTTAGATTGTATTCTATCTAATTACCAAAATAGTTACTATTTCTTTGTAAATATTTTTCTCATGCTATTTAAAATGTGTGCTAACTTTAGTTTGAAGTTTGCGCGTGCATAACTGATTTTTACAAATATTTTAACGATATCTTATTTCCTGTGCGACAAACTTCCACAACCTCTTGGTTAGTTTACGCTTCTGCCAATAAGGGTAACTTTGTGTCTCTCGTTGTTGCATTACAGAAATGATGAACGCCCAACATTTGGGCGAAAAACAGCAGTAAAACGCCAGGATCTTCTGGTTAAGTCCTGTAATATCGAAATTCAGCCCGAGTTAGGTTACGACGCTTTAATAGACAGTAGGTATGTATATATGAAAGGGATTCAAATAACCTGTTCTCGTGGGTTACCCTTGTACCAGTTGGATTGGCAATTTCTTCTGAGCATGCGCAGAGTAATAAGATGGAGTCCTTTGTTGACATTCCGCGATGATTTTGTTTTGAAAAGGCGGGAGGGTGGATTACAGGCTTCCTCTTGTTAAACATCTAATTTAGGCATTTTATTTGCATTCGTCTCCTTTTTTACAATCACTACCTAGATGCAACAGATTAGCCCAATAATGTTTCAATTGTTCTTCATACAAATCCTAGGAAATTGTCAAGCTAGCGAACCAACCTAGTCATTAAATAGGTTATAAAACTGTCGCTTACCTTGCTACGAGTATTCTCCCAGAACCTCTTCCTTACTCCCGTATTCTTCAACGCTTAGTAATAAACTCAGCCGATGGTGAATTGTATGTCGCGGAAATCTCATTTTATGTGCAGCGATAAAACGAGTTCATTCACTTTGAAAGTGGAAATGTTTTATTTTATGCCTCTAGTTGGACAAAAGAAACACAAACGATCACTGAAAAAAATGAATACCGAAAATAAGAGTCATGTGAAACAAAAGAGTGTTCTAAAAGAAAACATCCGAAGTTCTGTTTCCACTTGAATTTCTCCTACTTATTTGTCATTACTTTCTTTACTACTTACACAGCAGAGGATTCTTGTTCCATCCAAAAATACCTCCTGATACCCAAGGTTATTACAACGCAGGATCCGAGATTCCATAGCTAATACACATTTTGAGACTCTCTGGATCGAAAAAAGAATTTTTACTTTCTCTACTTAGTACATACGTAGGTAGAGAAGGTAATGCATTTTACCTAAGAATTCGATACCAAGAATTCATGAGCCCGCTTGGGTAGCATGGTGGTAGCGTGTCTGCCTCACGTTCAACAGGTCACGAGTTCGAATCTCGCTTAGGGTGAGTTACCCGGATAAGGTTTTTTTCGGGGTTTTCTCATATCCTGAGAAGACGAATATCGAGTAACTTTAAGCTCTATGGACCCCGAGATCATTTGAGCATCATTTCAACAATTTCATTCGTCGTCCGATATGACCAACCAGGTTAAAAGGACGTAAAGCTACCAAAAAAAAAAAAAAAAAAAAAAAAAAAGATTTCATGGAAATACAAGTTTTAGGATCCCCTGTATCCATAAAAGCATTTTAGAAAAAGGTCTGTGTGGGTGTGTGTGTGAACACGATAACTAAAAACGAAAAGTCGGTTACAGCATTTTAGAAAAAGGTTTGTGTGGGTGTGTGTGTGTGAACACGATAACTAAAATCGAAAAATCGGTTACATACCAAGTTTTAGGATCCCCTGTATCCATAAAAGCATTTTAGAAAAAGGTCTGTGTGTGTGTGTGAACACATTAACTAAAAACGAAAAGTCGGTTACAGCATTTTAGAAAAAGGTCTGTGTGGGTGTGTGTGTGTGAACACGATAACTAAAATCGAAAAGTCGGTTACATACCAAACTTTATATTTAAGAAACGAAAAGTCGGTTACATACCAAACTTTATATTTAAGTTCAGTATTTTTCAAGGATACTAAACTAATTTTCAGGAAATCATCACCTCAAATACTCTTTACGTGTAAAGATTTTCTCAAAATGACTCTAGCTATTTTAATTAAAATACTCAATATTAAAGATTTCTACATGACAGATAAACTGTATCTTGAACTTGCCTCTGAACACCTCTGAATGACTTTTGCATGACTGGCAGATCGTAAGAGACAGACAAGAACTTGCTGTGCAAAAAATATAAATCTCGTTAACACACAATTATTGTCATATACACTTTTGTGGAGTTAACCATTTCCGAAATGAAATGCCGTTTTATTTATGGACGCTGTTTAACTGTTGCGGTTCTCAGCTTCCTATTCTATATTGGGCGTGATATACCCCTTAATTTTGCTCAGAGGCCTCTTTATCAGACTTGAGGTTCAATAAGTCTACGACACGGGACCGGCGGCTTTACTTCCCTTCTGAAGGAAGCCATGCTAAGGATTTTTACGCCCAAAGAATTCATCGTACTCCGCCGGGTTTGAACCCGAGACCTAACCATTTCTGAGATATATATTGTTATTATTTTGAATTATAAAGTACTTAAACTTCTCTCAAACTGGGAGTTTAAACGTCATTCGTTTCATATCTAGGTTTGTTTTACTCTTGAACACACAAAGAGAAGTGAATTTCAATTGTATCACATAGCGACCAGCTTTTAAAATATTTGGTTATCGCTTTAGCCTAATGTATGCCCTTATTTCCCTTCTGCTTATAAGGAGCTAAGTACTAAGACCATTTCTGCTAATGTTTATTTTGCATAGCATGGTGTAGATAAAAGAATAATCTTTCCTAAGAATAGTTTGTTTGCAGAACAGGTAGAGAAAGTCATTTGAATGGCATACATAAGATTTTTAGAAAAAAAGTCTGAAAGTTACCTGGTCAAACAGTAAAATATCTTGGTGTTCCCTTCACCTAGATTATTACATTAACTTTAAAATAAACTTAGCTTGCTCTAGATTGCGTACGCTCTACCCTATCCTCAACCGCCAGTCATTTTTGCCAATACAATACACCTCTCTACTATTCAAATCTCTTCTACGGCGTTTACTCATCTACGCCCGCCGGTTTTGGAGAGGTGCGGCTGTTAGAAAGATTCATCGACTACAGGCCTTTCAAAATAAAGTTGCAAGAATTATACTCAATGCATCATAGTTCATGTGCAGCGCCCAACTTCATCGTGAACTAGGACTCAGTACCATCTCTGAACGCATCCTTATAACTGTTATAAGACACATATTTTTCTTCCACAGACTACGCCACATGTTCATGTAATATATTTCTCCCTAAGAGGAAGACGTTCTTTAGTCATTTATCAGATCCGAAGTGTTTCCCACGAAGCATTCTGCTGTCATCCGATTGCGATTCTGACATTGAAGATCAACAGTTCTCCGAACTACCAAAAGGTGGTGATCTAAGTTAGTTGGTGATAGGCTAGAAGCTGGCCTCAATTCATGTTCCTTTTCTGTTATTGCTCTGTGTATTAGTTTCCCTAGCATGCGTGCTCAGTGCACATGGTAATACAGAAGGTATTGTTCAACCCAAAAATTCTACATCGTAATTTCACACGAAATACATGATTTGAGATCCCTAAAACATGTGTATTTTAGCGAAGGCTCCATTTTTTGTGTAGTACGTTTTTGTCTATTCCATACGGCTTACCAATGCTATTTTCATCCAGAATAAAGAGATCTGCAGAGCCTATTCCCAGAAAATTCAAGACAAACATTTTATTTATCAAGTAAACATCTTTAAAGTCCCCTACTTAAATCAAAATCGTTAGAACCATTTTTGAGAAAAGCAACACTTTCACAAAAATGTTCCATATAAAGGGTAGTTTGGGGTGGAGGGATTTTCTTGAAAATCTTCGTGTCGCATTCTTGGAAGATAATATACTTAAATACCAAATACCAGTCTTTTCGTTTTTGTGCTATGCTGTCCACACACTCACACACACAGACCTTTTTCAGAAAATGCTTTTTATTGGATTCGGGGGACCTTAATAGATATTTCTGGTGAAATCTCGACATCTAATTTTTGGGTGCAATAGGATATCGTCTCTATCTACTATATGTATAGTATGTGTAGAGAAAGGAAAAAGAACTCAAAAGTAGAAAGTTTTGGTTACAATCAGCCCGAATAACCTCCGTTGTTCAACAAGTGGATGACCTTAAGAAATATTTGTTGTTACAGATGGGGAGTGGAGTGGATCTGCTGATGTACTTGAACACGTCCTGTGTGGAGTGTTCAGACATGGGTCCGCCCCCCGACACCATCCTCAGCATCCCGCCGCCTCCACTACCAGCATTCTTACAGCGGGCGCCCATGAACAACACGTCCCCATGTACAGTCCTCTGCGACTGGACAACCGGCCCTGGAGTCGAATACGTCGAACTGCCCCACCAAGGTAACTAGATCATTGATTTGACTTTTTCGCACAAGCTCTATGTAGGACAGGAGTTGGATAGGGAGAGTCAGACTGAAAAATGCAATGCTTGAACCACGGATCTCCCGGTCTCTAGCCGGTTGCTCTACCACTGAGCTGCCGTGGCAACATGTAGGCATAGCATTGAATTTCTCAACTGACTCGCATGTTTCCCGGTAAACCACAAGGTGATCTCAAAGTATTTGAGATGACAAATAATGAATTTTTCAGTCTGACTCTACCTATCCAACTCCTGTCCTACTCACGGCTTGTGTGAAGAAGAAGAAGAAGAAGAAGAAGAAGAAAGGATTAAATCAACACTAATTGACCATAAAGTTGGCTATATGAATCCTGGGACTTAAAATACTTACGACATTGTAAGTCACCATTGGGGTTGCCATCTCAAAATAATTTGAGATCACCTGTGGTTTACCGGGAAACATGCGAATTAGTTGAGAAATTTAATACGAAGCCGGCATATTGCCATGGTAGCTCAGTGGTAGAACAACCGGTTAGAGACCGGGAAATCCGTGGTTTTCATTCAAATCCCGGTTATGGCATTGCATTTTTCAGTCTGACTCTACCTATCTAACTATATCATTACTTGTGCATATACAGAGTGGGACTCAGTGCCATAATTTTAAATTAAATAATTCAAATGTTGACAAGATTTTGCCTATCTTAAGTCTGGAATACAATTGGCGAATTTAGACGCTAGTCAGTAATAGGCAGACTCCGAACCACTTGACATACAACCCGTAGTTTCGACTAACACACATAGTTGATGATCCGGTAGATGGAGAAACCAACAAACAATGAGTGCAGTGGCAGTTATTGATTCTTAGATAAGTAGTACCTATTTCATTTGATTACAGTTTAGACTACAGTAAAATAATACAAACAACATTGCATTTTAATAACGTTATTTTAAATTTGCAATTATTTCATTAAAATCTGGGTTACCTCCGATAGAGCTCTTTTCAGCTGCGCCAACAGTTGTTCATCCCTCAAGCGAGGTCCATATTTTGACTGCATAATTCATTTCTGATAACAGTTGCTCACACAAATATGGAGAAGCATATATAGCCAACATCTGAGCTTCAAAACTTAATTGCATGTGTTTTAATTGCATGTGTTTTGCAACCGATATCTGTTTAAATAGATAAAAACCATATTAATTATCGTGGCATAAATACTTACAAACTATTATTTATCACGGATATTAATTGTAGCTACAAATCCAGCCTTATCTTATAGGTTCGATATGCATAGAATTACAAAAAGGTCGGTATAAATCCCCAGAAAGTCATTTACTCAAATTGTCTGGCAACGAAATATATTTATTAAATGCCTTGTTCTCATTTGTATTTTGGAGAGATTGCAGAGGGAGAATGATATACAACTGGTCCATTTGTAATTGTCCCTTCCACAAATCCAACTGCACAGCGAAGGCTTTGTTTACAACACACACGTATACTATTTTTTTTCTTTGGTTAGGCTCTTTTAAGTATTTGTGTACTCATTTAAATACTCCCTTTCAATAGGACATAAGTCCGTATTACAGAAAGTAGTTGCCAACAAGGAAGGCCAAAACTTTATATACAAGCTTAAAATCAGCAATTATAATATTTTTCAGAACATGACAACCTTGCCCCACCCCTCTGCCAAAGGAAGTATGACTTTAAAGTTTGGGATTAAGAAGTGTGTGGTTGGAAACCAACCCTCGCAGTTGCCAAGTCTTTTATTTACTGGTATCTTAACATGTTGTGCAGTAACTCACTGATTTGGACATGCACTAATACGAAACACAGCGTCTACAATAAACAGAGATTTTACTACGTTGCTTCTCGCTCCTAGTAGAAGGTCGCCTTTTGTTTGCTAATGGTTATTGTCCAGTGGAAGGGGGAAGCGGTACAGTTTGATGACTATCATGTTTTGGAGGCATATAGCTATTACACCGAACTTCCGTAACGACATCTGCTGTTGTATGCAGCACCACCTCTGGTTTGTGAACCAGTAAATGTCCATGCCTGAACTAGTCGCTAGCGAAGTTGATAACAGAGTTCAAATTCCATACATGCAATTGACGTAGAATATTAATAATGGTATCTTTGGTTTCAATTACAATGAATGCGATAACAACGGAGATCACTCGTGACATCTAGCCAACAACACTGTATTGTTTTAATTGCATCAAAGGATAAGATATATATTCCTCGAATTCCCTAAGATTGACTATAAATTAAACTTAACTGAAATGGAAGTTAAGCAGAACATATATTAGGTATGCAAATCCAGAGGATGCGAAAATTAAACTAGTGGATTCATGAATAGAAATGCCGTCCTCCAAGGTCTAGGGAGAACATGCTAGCCTCTGATTCCCAAGATCGCGAGTTCAAACCGGCTTTTTTTCGGGCGTAGCATGGGTGCCTTCGGGAGGAAGTAAAGTTGTTGCTTCCGTTACGTAGATTTACGGCACGTAAAATACTCTCAAATCTGATAAAGAGGCCTCTGAGAAAAATTAAGCAATATTTCATGCCCAATATACAATGAAACTCTGAGAAACACAACAATAAGAGAGCGTCCATAAATAAAACTCAATTTCAATTTGGACAGAAAAGTATAGAAGGAAACACGGAAGATGATTCGTTGGCCAAGAAATCTAGAAATACAGAAGAAAGTATTGAGTTCAGTTGCCACCACGAGATATATGTATATATTCAAAATGCAATAACTACTGAATGGATTGAGAACCACCCAGAAGATTTTGGATAGATAATAAGAATTCATTGCCTTGGTGTAAGCATAATTATGCATCTAGATAAGATTTAATATATGTAATCAAAATCAAATTAGGTAAATATAGCCCTTTGTCCATCATATGTATTCAAAATGGAGAAGAAGATTCTTCTTATTGCAGTTGTGGAATATATGCAAACCCGGAACATATACTAATTGGACGTCGATTTTTTAGAAAGAAAATAATACTTATCTCATTATATAATATGAAAATACTGGGATCTATAACAATTTCAAAAGTTTTGAATTATAACCTTAACTTGGTATTCAGCAAAATGATCAAGCACATTAGAAAATGTAATATAAAACTCTACAATTGTTACAAAACCAACACAATCCAAATTCAATAAAAAGGATACTTAATGACAAATTATGTTATTCAGTAAATATACAAACTATGTTTAAATGAATAAGCACCTTTATTCAAGAGAGTCGTTAAATAAAGGAGAAGAAGAAGAAGAAGAAGAAGAAGAAGAATTGCATCAAAGATGAGAATACTATCTCACGTACGTATGTGGAGAAAATGACCCAATAATGATCATCGCAACTGTGGCTATTTGAAGATAGAATGCGAGATGGTTTATTTAAAACTCCTCCACACGTGAAGTTTTACATTTTTTTTTTTTTTTGCTTTTGAAATCATATCTCAGTTCTATGACTTCTTGCAACTTTTTGGCAGTACACCAATGTCAGCAGCAAAGAGATTTCTGACAATCAAGCAATCTCGTACACATTGAAATATTCGCCTCTACACAAGCTTGCCAGAAGAGTCAACGAGCCACCATTTTAATTACATAACCTGACAACATTCTTCTTAATATTTAAAACAATATACATTATTTTTCGAGGTTGTGTATAAAGATTCTACTAATTCTAAATCGTTCTACCCCTACTAGATTGGGAACCCCATGTAATAGAATTATGGCACCGAGATCCCTTTGATCTTGTTATCCAAATCCATTAACGTCCAAAGCCCCGCTCCCTTCCAAAGCACAGCATTATTATGTGTGAAATACTCTCCCTTCTTTTATTTACCCTTTGGATTTTCTCCCGAATGTTGAAAGCACTGTTTTGGCATTGACAGGCGCGGCTCTGGACGACACGTGGCTGCTGGTGTTAATCGCCTCATGTGTTGGAGTGTTGCTGCTAGGAGCGCTGCTGGCACTCTTCCTCATCAAATGTCGTGTGTATGTATCTCACCACGCCTCCGCCACCAGGCTTAGGTTAGTACCTACACTGTACACGAGAGGGTGCGGAGTGACGGAGCCTGTCAGTTACTTTCTTATCGGCACAAATTGACTACTATACGCGCAGCTGATCTGGCATAGGTAAAACAAACAGCAAAGAAGTTCATAGTTCTGGTGCAATACACATTCTTATAGCTTTCTAAATAAATGGTTATCTTTCTCAATATTTACAAAAGGAAATAATGAGGTAGAGGGTGTCTAAGACAGCCGCATGTTTTCTGCGTGCATTGGAACAATGTAAATAAAACAAAATTCAAAACAACCCTTTACTACGCTTTTGGTTTCATTACTTTTTCTACTATGCATAGTGGGTAGGAAAGCATTGTATTCCACCTAAATATTCGAATGTAGAGATTCCATCGGAAATATACGTTTTGAGGCTCCCCGAATAAATAAAACACATTTTTTTTTAATAAAAGGTACGTGTTTTTCTTTGTTAACGACGGCGGTGTTAATTCCCACGATCACATCAATGACACCGGTGTGTGGGAATTTCGTCTCATAGGGGTTCTTTAGCATGCCACTAAACTACTGACATGGGATTGTCGCTTTTAAGCACACTTAAAAACCATTGGTCTATGCCAGGTTTGAACCCTCAAACTTGGGATAAGAAATCCTAGTGTTTGTTTGTGTGTGTGAGTGAGTGCGTGTGTGTGTGGGGGGGGGGGGTAGCATAACTCAAAAACGAAAAGTCGGTTAAATATCAAACTTGATATCTAAGTTCAGCATCTTCCAAAGATGCAACACAAGATTTTAAAGAACTCTCTCCTCCCAAACTGACCTTTATATGTAGCTTTTTTAGAATTTTTTTATTTTGTCGAAAATGATTATAATTAAAATTAGTTCATATACATAAGTTTAAGATACAATATATCTCCTGGATCAAGTGAACATCAGAGGCTACCCCCAGAAAACGATATATATATATATATATATATATATATATATATATAGAGAGAGAGAGAGAGAGAGAGAGAGAGAGACATGCAGGTAAATGTCCTTAATATGTGGTACTTTTATCAAAATCGTTAGTGCAGCTTTTGAGAAAGAAAAACACTTGAACAACTTTTCATGTAAAGAAAGATAGCTAAGGCGGCGGGGAGCATATTCATACTAAACTTAAGTATGAAATTTGGTAATTATCCAACATTTTATTTTTGAGTTATGCTGTTCATAGACTCACACCTCTTATGGACCTTTTTCTAAAAGTACTTTTGTTGGTTTTAGGGGCCTCAAAACATTTTTATTTCCAATGAGATATCAACATCATACAATATTTCCCCTTCTTACTATATGTAGTAGAGAAAGTATAAAGCTTTTGTTGGATTCAGAGATTCATAAAACAAGTATTTCTAGTGAAACCTAGATCTCAAATTTTTGTGTGGAATGCAATGCCCATTTCCTCTATATACTAAGTAGATGGTAGAGTCAGTCTGGGAGACCCAGTTGGTTAGTTGCTGGCCTGCTGATCCCAGGGTTGCAGGTTCAAACCCGGACCAGACCAATGTTTTTAAGTGTGCTTTAAAGCAATAACCTCATGTCCGTAAAGTTAACTAGCATGTAAAATAACTCCTGTGGGATGAAATTCTGGTACACTGGCAGCACTGATATGACCCTGACCAATGATAGTGTTGTTAAGAAATAATAATACATGGTAGAGAAAATATGAAATAAAACTTGATTAACTCACATAATTCTTCCAAAGAAAAGACAGTGAAATAAAAATACTTAACATTGGACCGAATGCACAAATCCTAAACTCCAAAATGTTCATTATAATCTTGTGCATCAATGAATTCTAAACTTTATACTGGCAGTGTTTCAGCTTCTACACAACAGAGGTACTCACAGAAAGGCATCAAGCTCACTCACTCCGCACTCTTTAAAAAACTTCATACAACATACATGACCCAGTATTAGAATTAAGCTCTCGAGAAGACAATTAGCACCCTCCCCCAACCCCTATCAGACTTGTGCCCTAAATAAAGCAGTTGTTTTCTTGCCCTATCACTGCAGCCGGCCTCTACACTGTGCTACCAGGTCCATTGAAGGTAAGAACAGGATACTTTTACCTTGAAGGCAAATGCATTACTAATATACAGAATGTTCCAAAATTTCCATTATTTACACTTAGTAGTTTGTGGGAGGGGAGCTGAATGGAGAGTTCTTTCAATAAGACTATGTTTGGAAATGTGTTGTTTCTATGCTGTAGGTACAACAATTTCAAATTAAGTGTTTAAATCTGGTGTTTCTGCTGGACGAATGAGCAATAGTAATATTATATAGCTCAATTAAACCAACCGACAGGGGCATAGCATTCATGGATATGAGAGCCGTATTACACACCCTGTAATTTTCTTCAAACTGTTTGCTGTTCATTATAATTTTGTGGTACATGATTGTTTTAATTATATTAAAAATCACCCTTGTATAATGCTTTAATACCTAACATTGTGAATTTGTGTTGCATCAGTTTAATTACTCTTTGGAAACATTTTCATTTTGGAATCATGGTGACCAAAAAGTGTAAAATAACAAAATTTAACATTTTCTGTTTTGAAGAGAATAAAAATCTCAACACATATTTTCTGCTAAAAGATTTCATATAAGACAGGCTGTTTCTGCTTGGGTATGTGTTAAAAGAGCAATGAATTACTCAGAAAGGCCTGTCTGCAGTATGCAATACAGCTCAGCAGAGAGGGCAAGCTATTGTAAATTAAATTGAGTTTCTTCATGGACACTCTTTAACTGCTGTTTTTCTCAGTGTTCCGTTCTATATTGTACTTGAAACTACTTAATTTTGCTCAAATGCCTCTTTATCAGGCTTGAAGTTCCTGATGTAAACATATTATACCAGTTTTACTTCTCTTCTGAAGGAAGTCATGCTAAGAATTTTTCCACCCAAACAAGTCCATTTACCTCCACCTAGACCACAAATGACAACTGCAAGCTATTGCCTTGGTTCAATAAAATGTTGGAATGTAATACATTATTAGTTAGTCATACATTTGAGCTTGATTCCAACTGCAGTTACCTCAAAACTACATTTTTCCAAACATAAATTTCTTTTTCTCAGAAACTTTAAATGGTACAACTCCGAAATTTTGCACATAATTGAGGATTTTGTTTTAAATTTATGCATTATATTATAAATTTTTATTCAGTTTCCTCAGAGAAAAAAAGTGTACAGCAGAAATTCTATTAACATTTTAATTTCTTTAGTTCAGTGTTATGAAGTAGAATATTTTCATTTATGTAATAAAGATCTCTGCTTTAACTAGTTCCTGAGAAAAAAGAACCTAAAATATTATATTTTTGTCCTTTTAAAAAACCTTTCTAGAAGTTAATATATTTTTTCTAACAAACATATAATTCTGAACATTTAAAGAGAGATACCAGAATCTCATATATACTTATAGTACAGCATTTTTTTTTTTTACATTGATCATTAATTATGTCCAGAAATATTTATGTTTCTTGGGTTAGTTGCATGTCCATGTAATGTTTATACTCCTGTTTCCAATAGTTTATTAAAAAGAGTCATTGTACATAAATGCCTCCATTATCAAAGCATTTGTCAAGTCTTTCCACAAGCTTTAGAATTCCTGTGTTGTAGCCGGCTGCCACCAATCCATTAAGTCAAGATGTTAGGACACAGTTTCTCTAATAAAGAATGAGAAATGCTTGAAAAAGAAATAATAACTCATCCAGAGTTACACATCTACTTTGTATGTTCTTATTGTTCACATGATTCTTGAATCTATCAATGATGACCAGTTTCGTCATGCATATTTTATTCCTTCAATGTTGATCATTTCAACAAACTTTTTCACATTTCTTTTTTCATTACTGTAATACCATACACTTCCTTTAGTTGGCTGAATTTCTTCAAGTTTCACATTTGCACATTAAAATATCCAATATCTCTCACCTTAGAGTGAGGGGAGTTTCTGTCACACAGTTTATTTTGAACATTCACAGAAAACACAGTAACACCCTTTTTTGTATGGAAGTCACAGAACACTATTCCACCTTGGATAATATCCCAAAAGTTATCTGTGCACTCAGAATGCACAAATAGTATTTACTTTCTGGGTTACCCTTCAAATTAACATTTTAAATGTTAATGCTGTTTGGCCCAATTTCTAAAGTTGATAAAGTGTTCATTTCTTTTTGTTTCTTAAACATAGTTTAATTTAGACATTAAGGGGTTTTATTTATACAGAGTAATTCAAAAATGCTTTTAGAAAGTTTAGGGATAGGTTCCCTACAGTAAAACAAGAAAAAATGTTCATATAAACACATATCTCAAAACCCTTCATTCTCGATTTATTGAGGTTCAAAATGCTATTAATCAAAACATTTTCAAGTGGCATTTTCTGCTTGTTAGGTGTTCCACATAAACACCACTTATAGCAAATGATCCAAATGTTCTCATTGCATCTAAACATGCATGCACTCATTAAAGCATAAACGTCAAATACTCTCAGTCTGCATCAAATAATTTCGCAGGCTTCCATGACACATAGATTAGGAGTTTCTTCATCCGGGATATCTGGTGCATAAAACAATGGTTTAAGGTGCCCCAAAAGATACAAATACAAAGGATTGAGGTCGGGGGAATGTGCAGGCCATGGAACTGGTTCTCCTGTACTTATCCATTTGTCATGCTAAATACCAGCCAGTGCATCTTGAATAATGAGACTAAAATGTGCTAGAGTATCATGCATAAACCCTGTTTCTTCTTATTTGTAGAGGCACAGTTTATAATAAGTCTGGGAGAGAATACTGAATGAAGTCCCTGTAGACAGCACTTGTAAGGCGTGCTGGGGTGATGTATTACACGTTTGATAAATGACAAATGTTAACAAGTAGCCATGGCAACAGAAAGCTAACTCTGCAGGGTAAAATGGGTCAAATCCTTCTATGAAAGAGTGCATAAATAATTGAAGTTATTAGGTTGGACCTGGAAAGCCACTGAAGGTGACTTTCATTAAAAATTGATAACACGAAAATGAAGCGTTTTAAAGCATATTTTTATATGAACATATTTTCTTGTTTTGATATCAGGAATCCATCCCCAAACATTGTAAAAGTATTTTTGAATCATCCTGTATATATATTTATTAGAATTTTATTGTTTCACTATAGGTTGCTCCATTAATTAGGCTTGCAAATGAAGGAGGAAGGTCATGCAGAGAGGTACAGTTGATAAATTCTTAGTGCTGTAACTTTGTGTATGTTTTGTTAAAGTGAACGTGGCGACAAAGGTGCACTGCAGCTTGACAGCTCGGCTCTAGGCAAGACATCCAAAGGAGCAGTGAAGGGTTGTGAGGCAGTTCTATACCCCTGTCCCTCGGCAGTAACAGCAGACAGTCGAGTCCTTTGGGCAGCATTGACACCTCGTGGCACAACCCAACATTTCACCACAGAGCATCATCCATCATATGGCTCCACACTGCAGGCCCGAGCCCTGCCACCCATTCCCATAATGCCGCCTCCACCACCTCCACCACCAGATGCTCTACCTGTGAGCTTCGACAACTCTGGGTTTGTGGATTCCGATGATCCCACACCATTGGTGGAGAGCTATCAGCTGAGCGAGCTCATGGAACCCACACCTACTGGTACTCTAAGGAGGGGAGGAAGTCCTCATTCTTCCCCAAGGCCAAGGGTCTCATCACCCACTCGCATCGAGCATCCCAACCTCCCACCACTCAATTTGTATCCTACTCATCGAGGTCTGCGGCGTGCAACTCTGTCCAGAAGAGAGTCTGACACTTCATCAGTCTCCTCTCCTGTAGTTTTATAATTGTTAAGTTCCATTCAACTTTACATGTAAGTTCATTTCCTGCACAGGAAGATGACAGGATCTCACTGAAGAGAGTGCAGCTGTTTCCTGAGAAGTAGTTCAGCTAAATAACTTTCTCAGATACATCTAAGTTCATTCCCTGTACAAGGAGTTGACAGGATTTCACCGAAGAGAGTGCAGCAGTTTCTTGAGAAGCAGTTCAGCTGAATAACTTTCTAAGACACATCTAAGTTCATTCCCTGCACAATGAGTTGATAGCATCTCACTGAAGAGAGTGCAGCTGTTTCTTGAGAAACAGTTCAGTTGAATAACTATCTCAGATACATCTAAGTTCATTCCCTGTACAAGGAGTTGACAATTTCTCATTGAAGAAAATGCACCTGTTTCTTGAGAAGCAGTTCAGCTGAATAACTTTCTCATTTGCATCTAAGTTCATTCTCTGCACAGGGAGTTGATAGGATTCTCACTGAGGAGAGTGTAGCTATTTCTTGAGAAGCAGCTCAGCTGAATAACTTTCTCAGATGCAGCACAGCTTTACTTGTAGTTTCATTTTGTAAACCATGGCTCAATATTTCTGCAGTGTTTTGAAAAGTATGCTACTGACATGGGGTTATTGTCACACTGATGTTACAGATGAGCCAGGATTTTTTAGTGAAAGTAGATCAAAACAAATATCTGTGTCTGGGCTTTTTCATCCAAGTTAGACAAGAAAAACATTATTTGTAAATTAGAATGAGCCATTCATTCAAGTTCCATCATGCCATGTGTACACATTGGGCCAATATGATGGTTACTATCAATGGAATTTATAATTTACAAGTTTGCTATTTATGGTGACAAAGTATCTACTCATCACCCAAAAGTGCAAAACAACACTTGCAGACATGAAAATGACACAGCTTAACCCAGGGCATTTTGGTTCTTTTTTTCTATAGTTTAATGCCCGCTTTTTCTACATATGGCACTGCAAGCAATGAATGACACTGATGATACATGAAACGAAGATGGAATGCGATGATGGGGGAAACTGGAGAAAACCCACATGCGGTTGCTTGAGATCAAACCCAGAATGGGATTCTTTTAGATGCAAATAAGCATTACATGGAGCCCCTCCTAAGGATTTTTACATGTGCAAAAATCCATCACCCTCTGCCTGGTTTGAACCCACAATATTTGGTACTTGCTTGGTAACCACTACACCACAGAGGGAGAGTAAGAATGATTCCCTAATAATATTTAATTCCTTACAAATATATCAGTGTTTTAAAAATATTAAATGAGAGAACTTATAAAAATGAACAAGTTTTTTTCCTGGACCTTCCATCATTGGGAAAAATGAATTTAACTACAGCTGATATTCTCGGTGCCAAATGAACTCTTGGTTGTAAGTTATCTTTAGTAAGGACTTGCACATAGATACTTGTAGCCTCATTGCAGGCAAAGTTCATTATCATTGCCTGGCACAGTACTGACCATTGAGCGAAAAATAGACCTGAAGTTAGCCCTTGCAGCTTAAAACTTTTTAATTTTTTTTCTGATGAACATAAGCTATGAGAGAGAAAGCTGGGATATGTATATTTTTGTATTTTATGTATTTTTTCTATAAAAATTTCAGTTCAATCTGCCACATCAATGTGACAATGACCTTTTTTGAGTAGGATTACTGTGTTTTATAAACCAAGATTCTCTGACAGGGGGACAGAGAAGGTAAACCAAACTAGGAAGTGTATCAGGAGAATCACATGCATAATTTATTTAAAAGAATTTGAGTCGGTTTCTGTAACACAAACATCATTTAGTAATTACTTACTGAGAGTGGTTTCGGGAACACTCGTTCCCATTTTCAATCCTTAATTCTGACTAAATTTCTTTTGTTGGTGTCAATGATGAGGGTGGAGGTACATCACTTGTGGAGGCACCTGGATTTATAAAGTTCCAGAGGTTGCTGTATGGCAACAAATCAAAATTCATGATATGGTTCTTTTTCTTCTTGATATAGAGTTTCTCCCAGATGTTTAATTCTGTGTGTTTATAAGCTGGTTTTTACAGTTTTATATTTGGTGTGATTTCATGTCCTGATGATCAGAAATGATGGGCAAATGCTGATTTTTTTTGTTTTGTACTTTGGGTTTTTCATGAGAGAAAAAGAAAAATCAGCAGTTGATTATCATTTCAGGTCATTAGAATATGAAATCATAAAACTGTTAAAATAAGCCTATAAAAAATCTGATGTGTTCCATTCACATTACTTTCTCTACATCTCTGTAATAAATTATTGTTAATAAACTTATGCTTCTATATATTTCATGCTAATCGACAAAAAGTTAGCAGAAATAGTGTTATTACTTGCTTCCTTGTAAGTAGAAGCTAAATAAGGGAGTAGCGTAGGTAAAAGCGATAGTCAAAAGCTGGTTGCTATGTGACTGAAGTTTCTTTGTTGGTATGGCCAGGAGTTGACAGATTCCTGTATGAGAAAAGTTAAGTTTTTCGTACCCGAAAATAAAAACAAGGAATATCTCAAAAATGATCAAATCCAACAAAAAAATGTATAACATAAATTGTGTGTTTTAATGTGCTCTACATTTTTTGTGCGATAAGTTTTTGTCTATCTCTTACGGTTTAGCAGTTATGCAAAATTCCGTAAAATTCACCTAGAATAAAGTAGTCTTGAGGCTATTCCCAGAAAATTCAAAATATATATTTTATTTGTCAGATAAATATCTTTAGTATACAATGTTTTAATCAAAATCGTTACTGCCATTTTTAGAAAATCAACATTTTCGAAAAAAGTTCCATGTAAAGGGTAGTTTGGGGTGGGGGGATTTTTCTCAAAATCTTTGTGTCACATCCCTGGAAGATACTAAACTTAAATACCAAGTTTGGTATTTTACCAACTTTTTGTTTTTGAGTTATTGTGTTTCAGACACACGGACACACACAGACCTTTTTCTGAAAATACTTTTTTTGGATACAGGGGACCCTAAAACATATATTTCCAGTGAAATCTCGGTATCAAATTTTTTGGTGGAGTGCAATACCTTCTCTATACATGTACATAGTACGTGTAGAGAAAGTAATAAAAATGCGAACAAGTGTTCCCAAAAATGGTCCCAGTAAGTAATTACTAAGTGATGGTTATGCTACAAAAACTGTCTCAAATTCTTTTAAATTAATATAATCACATCACTGTTACAAGCTTTTTTGCATATTTGCAAAATTTCAAGCATGCACAATGTTTAAATACAGATGACTGAATGATGCCACCAAGCCAATGTGTGCCAGACTATTTCCAGAAACAATTGAATAACAACCAAACTGGGCATATTCTACATGGAGAGCAGGTAGCATGGATTTGGTTTCTATGTCCAATAATTTGCTGGCACCAAAACTGAACTAATTTCAGGTTTTTTGGGCTTAAATAATTAATAAATGGGTCCATGAGTATCAGTGAATACAAGCAAAACCAGCAGGGCATAGCTAATGAATTTGGGAAGACTTGTGAAATATGTCACAATTAGTGCAACATTTAATAAATTGAGTTTCAAGGCAACTAAATAGAAATGCTGCCTGGACTAGTTATTAAATCTAATTTGTTGTTGATGTACCTATCACTGTTTGTTATTTAAAATATATATCTTGGCAAACTTTAGCAATAAAAGGCATTTTCACTCATTTTTTCATCTAGTAAGAACGGTAAAACAGATTCACAATCTTTGAGACTAGTTTTAAAACTTGTACTTGTACCACCTATAAAGAAGTATTGAATGGAGATGTTATATGAAGTATTACTTAAATGTGCCGTTTTAATTATTGTTTGAATGATAAAAAATTACTTATTGTATACACCTGTCATCTGTTAGAGAAGCAAGGAATGTTCAAATAGCACTGTGTCACAGCTAAAACAGGGCCTTTAGGGATACATAGTGATCAACAGTCATGGTTAGTGTGATAAAATCCCTTTTATTAAACTGCTTTAAAATGAAATAAAAAATGCTTAAAACTCTCAGTTGTTGAGCTGGGGCCCCTCTCCTAAATCATCTTCAACTTCATTTTCGTCTTTGTTTCTAAAGTCACTGTCACTAGCACTATCATTGCTTATATTTACAATTACATTAGGGTTAGTCAGCACCAACTGAAACTGCATTGAGTAATGTTTGTTACATCTTGCAACAAGGATAACATTATTGCTTACTTAGCATGAATCTATTGGCAGACACACCTCTTATCAGCTGAAACAGCATGCTGGCTGCCAGGGATCGCTATGGATCTCCCTGAGTTTAATTCAATTCAATTCAATTTTTTATTCACCGAGGATATACAATTTGTACATATGGCTTTGTCAAGACTTACAAACTAATTATTACAAGAAATATAAATATACAATATACAGGTGTGACAGAATACAGTTAAGTAGTTAAATATCTAAGTTAAGAAATTCATTTATGCTATAAAATTTGTGTTTTAATAACCATTTATACATTTTAGATTTAAAGAATTTTCCTGGCACAGCTTTTAAAGATTTGGGTATCTTATTATATAAAATTATTCCTTTATGGGATGCACTATTGAGAGTTTTATTAAGTTGATGACACTGTATGTATTGCTTCAGCTGTTCGGGTATTATGGGCATGATAATCCTTGTTTCTCTTAAAATATTGCATATTATTATGAATGAAGGAGACTGTTTCTAGGATATATGTACATGGTAGAGGGAGTATGTTAAGCTCTTCAAAGATAGGTTTACTTGGAGCATGGGGTGGTTCCTGATTCATTACTCTTAATATTTTCTTTTGTATTTTAAATACTATATTTGATTGGGTAGAGTTCCCCCAAAAGAGTATTCCAAATGAAATTATTGAATGTATATATCCAAAGTATACCACTCTCATTACCTCTTTACTACAAACTTTGCTTAACACTCTTATTGCGTAAGTTAAACGATTCAATTTATTACTAAGAATGTGATCTTTCCATGTTAATGTGTTGTCGATTGTAATACCAAGGAATTTAGTAGAATGTTGGTGACTTATTGGGCTATTTTCTACAAGTATTTGGAATTGATTTGTGAGGTTTGGATACTTTTCAAAATTTAAGTAGCTTGATTTATTAACATTTAACAATAATTTATTATAATTTAACCAGTTACACAATTTTGACATTGAGTCATGTATAGTCCATTGTAGCGAATTTTGGCAATGACTTTTGAACACAAAGTTTGCATCATCTGCAAAAAGAGCAGTATTAACGGGAGTCATGTGTAATGGTAAGTCATTTATATAAATAAGGAAGAGAACTGGCCCTAATATGGAGCCTTGTGGTACGCCACACTCAGCTATTTGTAAATTTGACCGCATACCATCAATTTCGACTAAATGGGCTCTATTTGTAAGGTATGATCTAAACCAGTCGTTAGCAACTCCTCCTCATGAAGCTCCAAATGTATAGGAATGCACTGGACCATCTCAACAGTAGACAAAATATACTTTCATTATTATGTTCTTTGGAAACATCAACACCTTCCATTATTTAAGCATTATAGATCATATTCAAATTTCACATTTTAGTGAAGTATAATAAATCTCACTATAAATGCAAATGTACTAGAAACTACAAAAATAATTATTTTCAGGTTTGTAAGCACAATGATATTTACTGAAACTGTGAATAAATTTTCTTTCATATGCTCTGCAAACCACAACTGGGTCACTAATATCTGTATTTTTACATTTTAATGTATGCTGTAAGCTGAAAGTAATGCATTCCTCTGCATTCAGTGCTGAGATCTGCCTTAAAAGCAACTAGTATGTCCACTTGAGGAATTACAGAACATTCACCTGAATATTAATATGATACAAGTTCCTCTAAGCTACTTTCATGATGAGATGCAGGCACAATATAGCATAAGTGCAGGTGTGAGGGAAGACCATTCATAATGCAGTCATAAGTGTAATGGAAGAAGTTAACCAGGGTTTCTATATCTGTAAATTACTTGCAGATATCTTTCAAGTACTCCAAACATTTTAAATTGAATAAAATAACTAGAAATATCTTGTAAGAAAATTTACTCAATCTTTTATAAATAAATAAACATACATGCAACTGAAGCTCGCAGCAGTGATGTCACTATAATTATTTGGCCACAATATTAAAATTAGTGCAAGCATGGAGGCGGCAGAAAGTACTGCACATTTAATGTAATGTGTATTATCTCTTTGTGCCTTACAATTTGTGAGAGCCTAGAAATCTAAACACAGATGGTGGGTATATCCATTAAATCAAAGGATTCGCAAGTAGACTACATTAACCTCTTGAGGAAAATGAGAGATGGCATGGCACGACCAATAGAAGAGCAGCATGAATGTAAGTAGGTGCTGCAAATCTCACATTGTGATTGTCTGCTGTTGAACAGCAGGCAATGCACAGAGGAAAGAATAAAGAGTTTTTCCTCCATGTATGTAACACAAGGATAAAATTTGGGTTTGCTAACTCTTGTATTATATAGCATGTTGCATGTATCAATGTGAATGCTTACATTCAGTAACATAGGTGTATGCTTATGCTGTATCTGCATTTACATCTCATTGTGAAGAGACTTTACTGTCCAAACCACAATCATATTTGCAATAACAGATGCTATTTGAGCTTTGACATAGACATACCAGATTTTCAGAATAAAAACTTGAAGTACTCATCATTGCTGTTTATACAAAAAATTGCCAGGGATTCTAATTGCAGAACTCTATTACCTTTGGAGATTTTAGAGGATAAGATTTAAATTGATTAGCCTGGTGTGAAGTATTTTCTACAAGAAAAACAGTTTCTTCTTGTAGTAGGATATTTTGTATAACATTTTAAAGAGATAAGTACTTCAATTTACTCTTATAAAAACTGGGTATCCCTTATTACACTAGCTTCCTACACAAATTTTCACAAAATAGGTTTTGTGTACATTCCACAAATCCCTCAGTCCAAATAACCCTTTACATGGAACAATTGTATTTTATTTTCTAAAAACAACTAATGATTTTGAATAACTGCCACAGGTTATTAAGACATTAATATGAAATATAAAATGTCTCTGTGGCGTTTTCTGTAGGTAGCCAAGAAGTCCTCTCATTCTGGTTGAATTTTGATTCTTCGTTTATAACAATGAAGCACCAAGAGACAGGAATGTACAAAATGAAAAATATGACATGTTACAATCAAATGAATCTTCTTATCCATTTTTTTAAACAAATTATTCTACCAAAAGGTTATCTATTTTACGTTAATCAAATTAGACATTTGTAAGGTGGTTTTGTTACATACATTCTTGTAGATACAATAAGAATAATGGAATACACTAACAAAATATAGCTATTTGATATTTCAGTAATTTTACTGGCAAAAGGTTTAACTAACTACCAGTGTGATAGGTGAAAGCTGCAGTTCATTTCTTGGCTTCATTCTGAGTATATAATACAACATTAGAACATGTGTAACATGCAATTTTTGGACTCCTGCCTCTCTTCCAGACACCAACAATTTACCAATAAATGTTTAAAGGAGTTATAACAGTAACACAGCCATATACAATTTCAAATTTAGAATTATGGAAACTAATAAATCAAAAATAAATTACATAGAAATAATAAAGTGAAAGTGGTCTGTACTGGACATTAAAAGAAGAATAAAGCTATGGAAAGAATGACTATAATTGGAATCTCTAGGGTAATAGAGGAATAGGAAGGCCAAAAATAAAACATGGAAGAGAACAGTTATAGAAAAAACTTCTATGGAAGGGAAAACATGCAATTAAATACACAGTTTGGCATGAGGATCTAATGGAAATACTTTGTGAATTCCCTATGCTCCTCATAAGGAGATACAGGAAATTGATTGATGGATTGAAGATCTCTTAACATTTATAGTTACGCTAAAGTCATTCAGAATCAAAGTGCTTCAGTGGCTATTTCCAGAAAATTCAAGATATACATTTCATTTGTTATGAAAATATCTTTAACATATGGTATTTTAATCAAAATGTTTAGAGCCGTTTTGGTGAAAACCAAAATTTTCAGAAATTGTTCCATTTAAAGGGTAAGTGGGGTGCATGGAGGGGGGATGTTTCCTTGAAATTTTTTGTGTTGCATTATTTGAAAAAGATGAACTTAAAAATCAAGTTTGGTACTTACGCACACATACAACATGCACACAAATGGACCTTTTTCTAAATATGTTTTTTTTAAGAAGTTTCAAAACATGTATTACAGGTGAATTCTTAATACTGAATTTTGGGCAAAATACAATACTTCCCAAATCTACCTAACTAAAAATCAATTTACAAAAAATATAACCTATTCCAATGAATAAAAACTTTCCTAAAGAGGCATATTCTTTATTTATAACTTTGAAGGATATTAGTTTATTTTAACTTAAAGTCTTTAATATATTTTTACCATAGGTAAGAAAGAGCTCATTCAAGTATATAATTTATCTCAAATAAATGTTAGCCAAGTACATAAAACATGTTTAGAATTTTGCAATTCTTCTTTTTCCTTTCCATTACAAGAATTTGCTGCTATGATTTCTGAATTGATTCCTCTATGCTTCTAATATAAACATTTAAGGATTGTTTCCACATATTGTGTACAAATAATCATTCAATTTGCAACAACTTGTCATGATTAAAAACCATCCATAGAAGTTCACTAACAATAAGAACTTTTTAGAAGTTTTGGTTTTCAGATGAATATATACAGGAATTAGGGAAATTTGTATATGTAGAGAGTGTAATGCACATGCTCCAAGAGCATTTTTATTTTCTCAAATAAGCTCTATGACTGATTAAAATGCCATCCAGATATTTGAGATATTGCCATGACAAAATGTACCTACAGATATTTAGTTTTTTGTAAATTTCTTGCACATTCCTATAAGTTTAAAAAAAAACGGAAAACCATAGAGACAGCAGATCTCATAAAAATGTATAATTTGTTAAAATTTTATTTCAGTAGCAGTAATAATTTTCAAAATATTGTGAATATGTGCTTTTTATCCCCTTGTACATGCTCATGCTCGTGTATTTTGCCAAGTCTATGTTACCTAGTTTGAAAATATAGTAGAGTCTCGCCTATCCACCAGCAGAACATCACATAAACAAAAATGTTGAATAACAGAAAAGTGTTAAGAAAAAGCCTAGTAACATTAAACTATGTAATGATTTAACACTTACGAACCTAATCATCATGTTTCACAACAGAAAAGAGAGAAAATAACTGAAAAAATGAACTTATACTTACAGTATTTAAGTTAATATAATATACACTTAAAAAGTTTATTCAGAACCAATCTTTGCAGCATCATCATAATGATTTATTAAGTTCTTGTGGCTCTTGTATTCAATTGGTGTTTCTGTAGCTTTAATTACATCATATAAAATTCTGCAAGGCTCAAAGTTTGGTGCCTGATCTTGTACTTCAATTTTATTGTCATTGCAACTGACAAGAGTAACTGTGAATAACTGAAAGTTCATCGCTTCTGACCACGAGTGGATTTACACAGATTCATTTTGAATGCAATGTAAATGTGGAATAACTGCATTGAAATCTAACACCAAATTAAGTATATTTATTTCAATAATAATATCAGTTATTTACATCATCGTCTTCATCCAACTTTCAATTTCTTGCAAAGATGCATCATCACATCCAGCGATAAGTTGCACTAAATTTAGAAAGGCATTTTCATCTGTGCTTTCCATTTCTATTATTGCTTTCATCAATCCTAGCAGCTTCTTCCATGATTTGATAACTTTTTGGTGAGAAGCTGGATATGCAAAGGTCAGATAAATGATAATTTTAATGTAAATACTTCTCTTATACATTTTGTTGAATGCACAGATAAACATGGATCATGCTTCATGAAAGCATTAATCAGCAGAAAGTATGTAGACACAAATGCAGAGACTGCATGAAGAAAGCAATAAAAGATATCGGTTTTTCACTTCTTGCTGACAAAGTATTTTTCATCCTTGGACTTGGGAAATAATATATTACATGATACTTGCCAAACATAATTCACAAGTGGCCATTGTACCATTGATGTTGCAGATCAAGTTGCATTTTTTTGCAGTGAAAGTAGATTGAAAATAAAATACCAATGTCTTGGCTTTCTCTCTATAGTGCCAAGTTTGATAAGTAAAAAAATTTACAAATTAAAATGATTTAGTAATAACACTTAATTCCTTGTGTATATTAGTGTTTGAAACATATTGAATAAAAGCACTTACAAAACAATGAACAAGTTTTATCTCTTCAGTTTTTTTTTTTTTTCTTGGAGGCACCCATCACTGGGAAATTTTTTTTATCTTCAGTAGATATACTCTTTGCTAAATGAACTCTTGGTTGCATGTTGTCTTTAGTGGTCTTGCACACTGCTACTTGCAGCTGGTTGTTGAGCAGACGAAGATCTAAAGTCAGCCATTACAATCTAAAATCGGGCGTAAAAATCCTTAGCATGGCTTCCTTCGGAAGGGAAGTAAAGCCGTGGGTCCCGTGTCATAGATTTACGGCACGTAAAAGAACCTCAAGCCTGATAGAGAGGCCTCTGAGCAAAATTAAGCGATCTTTCATGCCCACTATAGAATGGGACGCTGAGAACCAAAGCAGTTAAAGAACGTCCATAAATAACACACCATTTTCCATTTTCACTCCTTCATATCAAAATAATTCGGTTTCTCAATCTAAGAACTGCTGCTAAAATTAATGTAAAGTGGACTGGCAAAATTCCACAGTTAATCAACAGAGTAATAGACATTTTAATAAAGAGGTATAAATACACATACATATTGCCAGGAATTGTAATACTTTTTCTAACTCTTCAAAAACTTTTTTTAATCAGTGTAAATTTTATTATAAACATTATGGAAATATACTGACACTGGAAGGCTTTCTTACATTAAAGCATTTGATTAAAAAGCTGTGATGATATTTTCTTTTGCTATTAAATGTACTGAATGTATATAAATCAAATGACTGTCATTTTTTATTCTTAGACTTGTGGCAGTTACTGTCTATTAAATACCATTTGTTTATGAATTTACTGGTATAAACTGCCATGTAATGGTTAATTATTTTGTTCTTGTTTGAAAATGTGAAGTAACTATGGATAATTGAAAGTATCTAATACAAATACATACATTGTTTCTGACCATGAGTGGATTTATAGAGATTCATTTTAGAATGCAATGTAAATGTGGAATAACTGCATTAAAATCTAACACTAGATTGTGTATATGTTTCAGCATTGTCATTATTGTACAATAATTGTTATTTAACTTAAAGATTTTGTCGGGTTTTATTTGTTAAATGTGCTTGTTAAGCTTACATACAGTAAGTACTATAAATGATGTAATTTATTTCTTTTTTATGTATCTACAAATAAAATATTGTAATATTTGATAAAAAAAAAGACTTATCGTATGATTTATTTAATGCCATTCGATTGTAAAGGTAATTTTGAGATGCTAATGAATATAATGAATACTTAAAGAGTGATCCAAAATTTATCTCCTTAGGATAAGAGAAAGCCTGAGTAAAAGCATTACCCAGGGCGTTCACTGCAGTCAACATTTGAACACAGGCTCAGTGGAATTTAAGGCTGTCATGTATCCTTACACTGCACTGAGTAAAGTGGTGTCGGAGTAACATGTGTGACCTTGCATTCAGGAGGTTGCAGGTTTGATCCCTGTTGACTATGAACTCTGACTTGGGACTTTTTGTGGTTCCCTCTTGCCACTTAGACAAATGCTGGGGTGCTTATTTTCCATGACTCCCTTTCCATCATTTCTCTTTCATGCCATTTCCTTCCATCTTTCATGTGTGCTTCTACATTCATGGTGTGTGGCACTGCTGGCAGATGGTGCAGATACACACATGCTGTAAATGTTGTTGTTGACATTGTGTTCATGGGGGTGGGGATGTTACACAAGACCTGTGGTGTTGCACAGTGGGTTCTGGCAGCCATTGAGTTAAGTACTTGCACACATTTCTGTGGCCACCTGCGGTTCCTTCACATCATCCCTTCCTCCAGCCCCACTGTTAGCACACAATATTGTCATCTGTGAGGTGTCCCCACTGTTGGATAGGTAGAGTCAGACTCAACATTTCAATGCCATAGCTAGAATTTGAACCACAAATCTGCCAGTCTCTAGTGGGTCACTCTAACCACTGAGCTACCATGGCAACATACTGGCATGGGATTAAATTCTGGAACTGACTTGCATGTTTCCCGGTAAATCACAGGTGATCTCAAATTATTTTGGGATAACATACCCCAATAACAACTTACAATGTTGTAAGCACTTTAAGACCCAGAATTCACAGTATAGCCAGCTATTATGGTCAATTAGTGTTAATTTAGTTGCTTTTTTCACATAAGCAGGACAGGACAGGAGTTGGATAGGTATAGTCAGACTGAAAAATTCGATGCCATAGCTGGAATTTGAACCATGGATCAGCTGGTCTCTAGCCGGTCACTCTAACCACTGAACTACCATGGCAACATGCCAACACGGCATTAATTCCTCAATTGACTTGCATGTTTTCTGGTAAACCACAAGGTGATCTCGAAATATTTTGTATTTTACGACACTAAGTCACCATTAGGGTATGTGGTTTACCAGAAGCATGTGAGTCAGATGAGGAATTCAATGCCATGCCAGCATGTTGCTGTGGTAGCTCAGTAGTTAGAACAACGAGCTAGAGACCGAGATCTATGGTTTAAATCCTGGCTATGGCATTGAATTTTTTAGTTTGACTCTACCTATTCAACTCCTGTCCTGCACATGGCTTGTGCAAAAAACAAACAAATAAATTAACACTAATTGCCCCCATTGTTGTCCACTTGTTTTCCTTTACCCTTTATACCCCAACACCACATAGCAGAACTTATTCTGATGCCTGAGAATGAAAGGGTTATAGCTCCAAATCCTAGATATTAAAATCAGCAGCTTAGATTGCTTCCTCACATTGCCTATGTACATTGACATTTCCTATTACTGCAAGAGTTAAAAGCACAAGGGACACCTATGAGGAAGTTAAGCAAGTACTTAAAGGAGCTAGAATATCAGGATATCTAAAAGAAATAAATATCTTAATATAGAAAGTGAAGTAAAAATTTGATGTGCTACATTCACTTCACTTTATTCTGCAGCAAACTATTCTTACAAAAGCTAATTACCAAGTAAAATGTTTCAGGTAGTAAAGTCTGTGGTGCACATTCAGGAGGTCCCAAGTTCAAATCCAAGGCCGACCAATCTGAGGAGTTTTTTCATGGTTTCTCTCAGACACAAGGTAAATACTGGATTGGATATTTAATACCATGACCCAAAGTTCCACCTTCAGTCTAAAATAATAGTAAAACTGAAAATAGATGGCAATAGTTTATGTGCTGCCAATTAAAGTAGTTAAGACTAAAATGGCATCCTAATGTCATCTCCCTGTCACGGAGCAAAGTACCGAGTGTGCCAAAAAGCTCCGAACCAGCTGTGCAGTGTTTTTCCACTGGCGTGTGGACACACAATTCTGCACTGCTGCTGTAAACAAGGTCACACTTGTGACACAGTTCTGCTCTGCTGTGGAAGATCAGTATTGTGTTGACAGTGATATGGTGTAGTTCAATTATAAAGAGTGATTTATTATTTTGTCCTGTACTTAGTCAAAAAGTGTATATGACTCAGCATATATTTTCTACTGCACAGCATGTGATAGCTTAGTCAGCTCGCCAAGTGAAAGTACGATTTGCAGAAAGATTTCCAGATGTAAAAGTTCCAGGCCATACAACTTAAGAATAAATTTCAGGCTCAAGGTCTCATTCACTCACTAATTATAAGGACACTCCTTGATGTTTAGCCACTGGAGTTTCAACAGAATTCTTGGAAGGAGGGAAGCTTTTGGAAAAATCCTATTATCCATCACGATTCTTGCATAAATTTAAAAAACATAGGATATATATATATATTAGGAGGTATTAATATAGATATAATATTCCAGAATAATACAGTTAATAACTTAACTCCTTAAAATCCTTTAATTATTACTGTTTAAATGAAAAACCCACCAGAGGCAATGTCTGCCTTGACAATATAACAGTAATGTGCATCACACTTAAGTTAAAAATGGCATAGCATAATGTTGCTTCTCAGACCATTATTGCTTATGGCTGAAGTTAAACTTTAATGACCTAGTTCAGACCTCAAATATAGACATAAAAAGTATCAGACTGATGAATAATATTAGGTTAGATAGATTAAAAAATCAATTACATGGCTAGAATTGGGACAGCATATTAAATAAATGTATTAACGTAAACCATTCATTTTCCATGTTTGTGAACACACTGGTATACATGTTTGCTGAAAACTGCCCAAAAACTATAAAAGAATTCAATCCAAAAAATAATATTTACAAACAAAGGTAAGCAAAATCTGGTACACTCCCTATTTAAAACAAATTAAAACTTGGTTAATAATATACCGCTCCATGTATCATACCTATAAATGTAATGAGTTTAAAGAAACATAATTAAAATTAAAACAACTCTACAAACAAGAACTCAAAGCTACTAAATGTAGAGCTAATGATATGATTATACAAAACTCCAGAAACAAATGTAAGGCTGCTTCGAGTATTATAAAAACTGAAATAAACAACTCCAAAACTGATACGGAAATTCCTATCACAGCTAATATACTCAATTCCTATTTTGTTAATATACAACAACCATCCAGTGTAATTAACTCTCAAGAAGAATTGCCATTGGAAAATTTAAGTGTCGCTATGCAAACACAATTTCAACTCCACACTGCCATTAGACAACTTAGTAATTCTAAACTCAAACTTTGTTATTAAATACATAGCTGTAGAAATTACCTATCCACTAACTGTTCTCGCCAATACTATACTAGAACAAGGTATATTCCCAGACTGCTTAAAACTAGTCATAATAATCCCCGTCTTTAAAAAAGGTGACAAAACTGACCCAGATAACCTCAGGCCCATATCATTATTGCCAGTCTTTTCTTAAATAGAATACTGTATACACAAGCAACTCTCCAAATATTTTGAAAATAACTCTTTACTAAGCACCCCTCAATTTGGCTTTAGACCTAAGCTCTCAACAATAAAAGCTACTGAAAACATAGTAGATCCTATCTATAAATAATTGAGAACAAAATCCCAGCCAGCATAACCCTGGTAATTTAAAAATCTGATGTCTTACACTCACATGACTTTCTCTAGCTGCTCTACAAAACTCCTACAAAAGATTATTCTTCTTTGTACACAATGCGAAACAAGATAAATGTTAGCAGAATGTTATTACTTATTTCCTTATAAGTAGAAGGGAATAAGGGAATGCACTACGCTAAAGTGATTGTCAAATGTTTTAAAAGCTATCGTTATGCGATTGTCATTGCAAATCACTTCTTTGCTTGGCCAGGAGTAGAACAAAAGAAAAACAGACACTTCCTGTGTGAGGAAAGTTTAAGTACTTCACAATTGAAACTAATGACAAGGAATATCTCGAAAACGGTTACCTCCACAACAAAAACGTAAAGGTAAAAAATTGTGTGTTTTGTCATGAGGTACATTTTTTGTGTAGTATGTTTTCTTCCATCTCTTACGGTTTAGCAGTTAAGCAAATTCAGCAAAATTCATCCAGTAAAAAGGTCTTCAGAGGCTATTTCCAAAAAATTCAAGATATACATTTTATTTCAGACATAAATAGCTTTGATATATGGGATTTTAATCAAAATCGTTACAGCCATTTTTAAGAAAATAAAATTTTTCGAAACTTTTTCCATGTAAAGGGTAGTTTGTGGTGCGGGTATTTTTTTGAAAATCTTCGTGTCGCATCCTTGGAAGATACTAAACCTAAATACCACGTTTGGTATTTAACTGCCTTTTTGTTTTAGGGCTATGCTGTCCACAGACACACACACACAGACCTTTTTTTAAAAATGCCTTTTTTGGACTGAGGGGACCCCAAAACATATATTTCTGGTGAAATCTGGGTATCAAATTTTTGGGTGCATTACAATACCTTCTCTATCCCTATGTACATTGTACATATAGGGCTAGAGAAAGTAAAAAAAAAAGCGTTTGACACAGTATCACATCTAATTTATTAAAGCAGCATACATTCATATACCCAAGGTCGCGGGTTCAAACCCGGCGGAGGACGATGGATTTTTTCAGGTGTAAAAATCCTTAGCATGGCTTCCTTCAGAAGGGAAGTAAAGCCGTTGGTCCCGTGTCGTAGATTTACGGCACGTAAAAGAACCTCAAGCCTGATAGAGAGGCCTCTGAGCAAAATTAAGTGGTCTTTCATGCCCAATATAGAATGGGATGCTGAGAACCACAGCAGTTAAAGAGCGTCCATAAATAACACGCCATTTACATTTTGCAGCATACATTATCTTAAATTATTATTAATCTATTAAAGTCATACTTAGAAAACAGACTTCAAATAGTACAAATAAAAAATGAAATGTCTGATTCAATGCCAGAAACTAAAGGAGTACCTCAAATTTCTTATGCATTATATATGTAAATGATTTGCCCATTAGTCTTCCAGGTAAAACAGTTTTATACGCTGACGGTACTACATTAGTAACAACAAGCCCAAATCCAGAACTTTGTAATTTAAATAAACATATGGTGGATTTTGCAACTGAATGGTTTAATGCAATCATGCCACACATAAATACTACTAAAACTGAAGAACTGTTATTTCAATTAAATGCAAAGAATCAGGATAATAGATCTGTCAAAATTCTAGGATTTTACATAGACAAAAGACTTAATTGGGAATATCACATAAATTACATAAGTGGAAAATTAGCTCGTGTCTTTTTTCTGTTATACAAACTTCATCATAACATTAGTGAAAACTTAATCATACATGCATATATGCCTTCTTTCATTCCTAACATATGGTATACTTCTCAGGGGTAATTCTGCAGGAACACAAACTATTTTCAAGTGGCAAAAAAGGCAGTTAGGTGTATTGCTAATCTCAACAGACAATTTTTCAAAAAACTTAAAATCATAACCGTGCCAGCATTGTATACTTACCATTCATTGATGTTCATAAAAGAAAACTTACAAACTTACACGGCTACATAACACAAAATAATTATACTACAGACTTACCTTACTCAAGATTATCAAAAATTCATGGCAGCCATGAATATCTAGGATTCATATTACTGATGCATATTACCTCATTATCCAATCATAAATTCAAAACATTTCTGGACAATTGGCTGAAAAATAAAGCTTTTTACTTAGTAGAAGAATTCTTTGAATGTAATAACTTTCACACAGATGAGTAATATCCAAGCTAGATTTGTAAAATGTAACCATTAATACAAGTTTATCATAAACATGCTGTAAATAGTTCATTATACAAATAGTAGCAAATATATTGAACTGTTTTAAGTGGTGTAAATAATTGTTAAAGCTCCAATCTTGTAATGTGATAAATTATGTACTTGACGAGACTAATTGCAATGTTGTAAAACAGCTTAATGGTCAATAAACTTATTCTTATTCATCAATAATGCTTCTAGAATTTATGTCAGATGGAAGAGTGCTTCATCATCCATGTGATAAATCTGGCACTTAGCTGCATCACAATACAAAGATGATGTTTGTAAACCAAATTATTTCAAACTATACTCAGCAAAGCATCAAGATTTAAAAATCACAGTTTTTAATGGAAAAAATGTTAAAATTTACAAATAAAATTGTATTATTGTAATTGCAAATAAAATGATGACTGGTATTTAAGGGGTTCAACTGCTAATTCATTAGTGCCCTTTTAAATTAACCATGGCACAAGCTAGAGATAAAAATAAATAAATAAAATAAGAAATAGGCAGAGTTAAACCTAAAACCCAGTGTAAATAAAACTATCTATGGCAGAAACTGTAGATGAATCTAAAAAACTATGAAAAGCAATAAAACTAAAAGGGTATAACAAACCGAATCCTCATTGCTAAAAGTCGCATGTGTTAAAAATTTAAAAACCAAAGGTGCCACTCCATGATCATGTCAGGATAAATAAAACTACATTTTGAATGCAAAAGTAACTATTGATAAAAATTTAAAAACCTTTTCTAGCACTTTGTTATCATCCACCATGACCTTTGCAAGATGGACCGACAACTGCAGAGGCTCGAATATGGGATTACAAATTGTGCATATAAAAATCTAAACTATAAGTAGCTCTTTCACAACAAAGGTAACTCAACAAACGTATCCTTAATGAAAAAGAATACGCTTGAATGGCTAGTGAGAGGAGGATTGTAACATTGACTTTGTTTATAAAAAGAGAGTACTGTTTACTGTCTCCTTTAACACTCCATTTTAACGTTTTAAATACAATTCCTTCCCCAAAAAGCAGTGAATTGCACAGACATTGATGTTATTTAAATATGCTGCTACATCCTAAGTATTTATATCAGGGGCTTCAATAAGTTCTTAGAAAAACATAGAAAAACAAATTATTTCTGGTTGATTTTTTTTTCAACAATCTCTTTTTAGGTTGATATACTTTTTGCAGCATTTCTCTATTTTAAGCCTTCCAAAAAGTAGGATTTTGGAAGGTCCTCAACAAACTGTTTGGGAGATGACCTTTTTGCTAGAAGTGAATCGTTTTTCGCCAAGCCACTTTTTCAAATTTGGAGATAAAAAAATATCACTGGGAGCTAAATCTAGTGAATGTTGTAGTAATTCTTACTTAATTCTATAATTTTTACCATCGAAACTGCGCAGGTGTGCATCCTCGCATTGTCTTGATGGATGAGAATCTTTTTCTGTGCCAGATGAGGGCAGTTTTTTTCTTGATTTCTCTGTTCAACCAGTGCAATAATGATGAATAATACTTTCCATTTATCATTTTTCCTTTCTGCAAGAAATCAATGTAGATGATTCCACATGCATCCCAAAAAACCAAGGCCATCACCTTGTCTGCAGATTTCACCAACTTTGCCTTTTTGGAGTCAGTTTGCCTTTAAAAACCTACTGTTTTGACTGTAGTTTGTCTGACAGTAGCAGTGTATCCATGCTTCATCCACAGTTAAGTAGTGATGCAGAAACTCATTAGAAAGACAGAAAAGTGCCAAACCAGCTTCTGAATCGATCACACAATTGCATTTATTCTCCATTGAGAGCAAACATGGCACCCCATCTTGCCGAGACCTTTGTCAGACCTAATTTTTGGTGCAAAATTGAAAAACTGTACCTTGTAATATGCCTATGGCCTCTACTATTTTGCGAACTTTGATTTGTTGATCACTCAAAACCATATCCTGTATTTTGTCAATAATTTCAGAGGAAGTCACTTCAACTAGACGTCCAGAATGCTGTCCATCATTTATGGATGTACTGCCTACTTAAAATTCATTTATCTCCAATTGTAAATTGTTGAAAATGCAGGAACAGATGTGCCATGAACTTCATCCAACTTGGCTTTTATCTCTTTTGGTGTTAAGCCTTTTAAATAGATGTGTTTAATCACCACACAAAACTTTTTTTTTCCATCTTTCTAAAGAAGCACAAGATTGTTAATTCAATCTCCTTTGGCATCAAAATCACATGATGGATAACAATCTGGATTATTTTAACTGCCATTTAGTAAGAGATGACAGTTACTAAATACATACTGTTTTTGATGCTACAAATGTATTCTCTTAGATTTTCTATATACTTATTGAACGCTCCTAGTATTTATTGTTGACAATTCCTACATATACTTTCTAAGCAAGAGTGCAAAACAAACCTATTTAAAAAGATAAATGTATGAGAAACTTAAGAGAAAGTGAATTAGCTTTTTATTAAACTTCTAGCATATAGTGAACATATAAAGTTCTAATAAAATCTGAACATGATATATAAAATTAATTTGACTATATTTTTTAAAAAGGTGTCCTTTATTTTTGCTCTGAGCTATTTTTGCAGTGCAACATGATACATTCTAGCAATGTGATTTTATAAACTGTGCCCCATATGCTAAAATGTGCACGGACTGCTACTGGTAACACTGATGATATTTTCCAGCTCTTGCAACAACTGCAGTGTATTTCTAACACATTACAAACTCTTCAGCATACATTTTGGTAGAACAGTTAGCATGTAAGAACTGTTTACTATTACTTTTCCTTCAGATTTGGGATTATTAGATGGGAAAGGAAATCTTCTGGAAGATTTTGAACTAGGTAGGTGCTTACACGGTCCATTAAACTTTATTTATTAAAACCTTTTATTTTGATTAATGTTTACAACATTTAGTATAAAATTTACAGTACTTAACATTGTAATTACATTGTGACATCCACTTTAAACATTGTGTGTCTGATATAAAAATATAGGTAACCTGCAAATTGTTCAATTGTTAAGTCTCAAGATAGTTGTTGGCAGGTAGAAGTGATGAAGAGAAAGTGAGGGTGGAGGGTGGAGAAGGGGAAGAGAGATAGAAAGGTAGAAAGTAAATTTAAAAGAATGTTTCAAATTTGAAAATTTCACGGCCATTGAACTGCTATCTTTAGGATTTGAATTTTTCAAATCTGATTCAATTATTTAACAACATCCTACACATGCTAGCATGAAAAAACAATTGAGGGTTACACTGCAAGAGATAGCTACACTACCTGTACCATGAATGAAGAAAAATAAACTTTTGCAAAATGGCATATCATAAATTAACAGTATGTCATTTTTAGTTTTCTGTTTTATTTGTAGAAAAAAAAATCTGATGTATTCCATTCACATGACTTTCTCTACATCCCTGCATAAATTATTGCTAAAAAGCTTATGCTTCTATTTACTTCATGCTAATCGAGAAAAAATTAGCAGAAATAGTCTTATTACTTGCTTCCATGCAAGTAAAAGGGAAATAAGGGAGTACCATAGATTATAGTGATAGTCAAAAGCTGATTTCTATATGACTGAAGTTTCTTTGTTTGTATGGACAGAAATTGACAAATTCCTGAATAAGAAATGTTTTTCAAAGCTGAAACCAAAAACAAGGAATATCTCAAAAAAGATCAACTCCACGAAAAAAATGTACATAACATAAATTGAGAGTTTAAATGTGCTCTACATTTTTTGTGTGGTAAGTTTTTGTCCATCTCTTACGGTTTAGCAGTTATGCAAAATTCTGTAAAATTCATCAAGAATAAAGTAGTCTTCATTGGCTATTCCCATAAAATTCAAGACATACATTTTATTTGTCAGGTAAATATCTTTAATACACAATATTTTAATCAAAATCATTAGTCATTTTTGAGAAAATCAAAATTTTTCGAAAAAAGTTTAATGTAAAGGCAGTTTGAGGTGGGGGGGATTTTCTTGAGAATCTTTGTGTCGCATCTTGGAAGATACCAAACTTAAATAACAAGTTTGGTGCCACACCCGCACACACACACACACACAGACCTTTTTCCAAAAAATGCTTTTTTTGGATTCAGGGGGACCCAAAACATGTATCAAATTTTTGGGTGGATTACAATAGAGAATATATACTATAGAGAAAGTAAAAATCAAAAGGTCTACATTGAGCTCAAAAACAGTTATACACTACTTCACTCACGGATAAACAGTTGAGAGTAAGAATAGTTTCAAAAGTCTTCTACTTCTGTGATATCTTAATGTTTTGTTGAGCTTGACTTGAGGTTCTTATAAATGCTGAGGTGCTCTTGTAAAATGTATGGTGATTATCCTTTAGTTTTGGAGAAGCTCTACAATGGCACTAGGATACACTATAGGGAGTTTTTAGAGAAACCGTATAAGTGGACAATCAATAAAACTGGTTGTATCTGATGCTGTGTCAATGTCCTGACATCTGCTTGAAAGTTCTAGTCATGGCCACTCTTCAAGATTGGAATTAACAAACACAATAGTTAGTTTTAAGGTTGGTAATGGTGGACTCCAGTGACATTGTTCCATCTTGCACGCAAAACTTCAGAGAATAGATTTTCTCAAGCCATTCAGAAGCTCTTTAAGCTGGTATTCATAGTCAGTGACCTATTTGTTTAATAACAGCTTTTAAAAACTGAACTTAATATGAAGATCTGCTCAAATGTTTTTAGTATTCATGAATGAGTGAGTTTATTTACCAACGTTTCTATAAACCATTTTAATTACTACTGTAGTACACAATCCATCACCTAATAACAGTAATGGTAACAACGTAAATAAACAAAAAGGAAGAAAGAAGTTGAACTGATGATGCAATGAACTGTTATTTGCAAGACTAGTCCTCTGTATTAAGTGGAGCTTTGTTACAAATTATTAATTTCTATATTGATATTTGTGTTTCTTCACTGTTACTAGCTTCCAGTTTTTGCATATTATTGAGAACTGCTATCACAACATGATCAGTTACTTGTTTGTGTTCTTGCTCTTGGAAGTGAGATCTGAATTAGACTGTAAAGCACCTTTTTGTTTTAAATGTAGTATTTCTTATAAGTGGTGAGCACAAATCAGACCAGCTTTCAAATATGACAATAACGGTTAGTTATTTAACAACAAAAAGAGCAGACTGAATTCCATTTATCTATCGGAGGAAGTGATAGCAATGCTATTGTTGTTCACGAGCACATGTGGACAGTTTGTGTAAAGTAAACCAATAGCATTTGGCAGATGGATATCAGTTTGAATGTGGGGGAACACATTATTTTTAGCTTACAGCGAACAAAGAATTAGTTACATTTTTTGTACCCATTATTGCCCAACAACGGATAGGCTGGTTGCAAAACCTCTCATTAGAATGGACAGTAACACACAAATGATACTAGGAATTGTTTGAAGTGCTAAAACACTCATATGGCACAGCTACCTCTTGTCCCTCAATTATTAGCATGTTAAATTGTTTGCTCATGAAGGTTCCACATCTTAAGCCATGTTATGACAGAAAAATCTCCATGGGAGTACTAGTGACATAAGATCACACTCATATTCTATAAATACCATTAATTGTATATCAAACATGCATATTCATTTGACATCTTTATTTCTTAATCCTGCCAACACATCCTCTACTGCATTTTGCACACCGAAATGAGCAGTTTTGAAGTCTTGTTTTGTTATATCATTACTATGCATGCACCTTTTCTTGAACACTTGGCTCCCTGGTCTTTATTTGGAAGGTATCACACAAAACAGAGCACAGCAACAACATTGAGACATGAAGTATGCTATACACCCTGACATCTAGTGACTTCAATGCTAAGGTTTCAATCTGTTTGTAGATCCCAAGTTGCAAGTGTGCTACGTTTCATTTAATAATTCTGTTAATTTGCGGTAAATTAGATAACCATAATGGCTCAGGGCTTCAAAGGAAGAAACTTTCTTTGGTTAACAACACTGCAGAAAAAGAAGAGGGAAGATATTCTCTTCTTCCCCCCAGCCCTTGTTTTCCTGTAAAACCAGCACCCAAGAAAATGTGTGCACATAGTACTTACCATTCCCCTTAAAAATATTAATGTTAAACACTTAGGAACTAAATAACATGCCATAAAAATATTTCTCAGTAAACCTATGATTTACCCTTATCCCATTGCTGTTTTAGTTTTGTGCACAGAAATAGTCATTCATAAAACAAGATATCAAAGTAAAGAAATGCATTTTGATATTATTATGTAAAATAATCCTGTTTTCCTACTTTTTAAATCATGAAAATGTAAGACAGAGAGGAAATTAAAAATTGAATATTGGAATTGTAAAAACTATGCTTTATTATTAGAGATGCACAATTTCTGAAATTTGTAGAGATATCATGCTTCACCATGTATGCAGATGTTTAATTTGTTTAGTGGTCTAACCACTTAGTCATGGCATGGCCAAAAGAAGAGTATGCAGTGGTATATAAAACAGTAGGTGAAGTGAAACAATTTGATCCAGACTGAAAGTTGTATAATGTAAAGGCACTTCACATTGTTTTTGAAGTTAGCTAATATTAGAATATGAAACAAGTGTTTATTGCTGCCAAGGAGAAAAAAAAAAGGTGAAAGGTGTCAGGTAGAGGTTAAAGTCTTGGAATATTACAGAAATGAGGGTTCAACAGAGTATCAAGTCATGCTCAGGAGAGGCTGGAATGCAGATAAGTTTAGATTCTACCTGAGAGACATTCAGCCATCACATCGTCTTTCAGCTGAGAAAACAGAAGATGAAAAAAACCTACTAATGAACTCTTTGGTGAGAATGACACAAGACAAATCTGAAGTGCTATAAATAATTCTTAATCAATGTACCGGTATTAATGTTCCAAGTGAGGAGGATAATTTAATTTATGTGACTGTTTAGAAGATTGTTGCGGCTTTCACATTTAAAGGCCTTAGAAGGTTTTATTTTCACCAATACAGTTTTCTTGAGATTAACTTTTTCTTCTTTGAGTTTTATCATATTTGTGTCTACCCTAATTCATAAAATATCTGCAAGTATATTTTAGCATAATACCCAATCAAAATTCATTATGTCCAGCATTATGACAAATAAAATCAACCATGTCCAATCAGTTCAATCAAAAGAAGCAGTTCTTCCAAACTTTGACTTTGATTTAGTTCCTGTTGTTCCTTTGTGGAACATAGGGAATCCATAAAGGTCTTGCATCTTCCCCTATGACTATCTAGCTGCTTCACCTCCCTCCAGCTCTTGCTACTCTTTTTAATCTCCTCCTCTATGGTCCTTCTCCATGTCATTCTGAGCCTGCCTCTTTTCCTTCCTCCTTGAGGAATCCTAGTCCATCACATCCTTTTCAATAGCACCTTCTGCTTTCCTGAGCATATGGCCTATCCATTTCAACTTTTTTTTTTTTTTTGCACCTTTATTTCAGCTTGATATGTTCATGCCCATAGTTCTTCATTTGTTATAATTTGCTAACGCATCTCCAGAATTTTCCTCAAGCAATTATTTACAAAAGTCTGTAATTTCTTGTTTATTTGTTCTGTTACTTTCCATGTATCAGAACCATAAAGAAGTACTGATTTCACACTTGTATTGAAGAGATATAGTTTTATTTTCCTTGTTATATTTGCATTTTTTCACTTGGGGTAGAGTTACACAAAGGTTCCATTTGCCTGTTGGATTCGTATCTTTACATCTTCATCTGTAGCTCTTTCAAACGTTTAATTTACAATTCACTAAACTATGATTTAAACAATTAATTTGACTGTATTCTAGATCAACATATACTTGTAAATAAGTATCCTGCACATACATTTAGCACTTGTAACATAATAAATCACAGTTTTGTTCATTTTATAAAATTCTATTTGAAGAATAAAGTTGCTTTTGAATATTTGCTCCTCAAATATTACGTCATGTTGCAAGTAAGATTAAAAATGAATGGTCTGGACTCAATGCATGAAACACAGAAATGCAGTACCAAGCTCTGAGAGGAAAAATATTTTAACTTTTTGACGTCAGAAGGGTGATAGTGAGATGGTTGAAACCTTAATTACAGCAGAATCTCAATATGTTTTATTTGAAAATAATGGTCAGATTCCATCATATTGAGAAATTGAACTGTGGGGCAGCTGTAACCTTACCCCTCAAATATGAATTTTCTCACCCACCTGCACAAGAAAAGCACTGGACAACCAAATACTCCCTATTCTAAAACATTTTTTTCTATGCTTATGAAAGAGAGAACAAGAGTGTCCATAAATCTTTTACTGTCCTCATTGAGATCTCTACTTGGTTTAAAAGATGGCATTTTGCTTGTGGCACTTTATTGTGTCCAACTTATTCAGGTAGTCCTGTTTAACATATAAGCTGTTTACCAAAAATATTGTCCAAAAAACATACTTTTTTCATTCACTGCATATTACAACCATAGCTTGGTAATTGCTTTACAAGCAATGCCAATGTACCAGCAGAGCACTGAGTGAACCTGCTAAATTTCTGATTAATTAAATCATTAATGTTCTGTGCACAAACCAAACTAATTCCCAAACCTTTTCAAGCAGCACATGTACAACCACCATTACTGCTGTCATGCTTTAGCAGTTTTACCAGTACCTAACCAATCTTTAGGTTTCCTTAGAACCTCCAACAGTTTTCCTTCTTTTGTATCTGCACTTGGATTGTGCATATATTCCCATCTCTGAAATAAGAAAAAAACATCCACTTTATGTAAATTCAATTTTAAGACAGTACCATATTTATCCGAATACAAGACAATATTTTTTCCCAAAATATTAATGTTTAGAACTGGGGGGTCATCTTGCATTTGCAATATATGTTTTCTGAATACCATGCTGGGGGAAAAGTATGGCAGCGGCGAAGTCTGAGAGAAATTGTAAGATTACTGTCAAGGTTGTGACATATATAGCAAATTGTATGCGTTTCATTTCAAGCCTAAAATTAGCTGTTAGCGGGGATATGAGCATTCTCATTAGAAACAAGATTACGCTCCGGTACATTTCCAGTGCCCCCTCTGTCTCTCTGTACCACCGGCAATGTAAATTTACACACAAATTCAATTTAAATAGAACGCTTTACGATATACAATATTAATTATGCTGTGTAAATAGAAGATAGCATCCATAATCATTGTTACAGCTATGACTATGCTCCCACCACCATCTTTGTCACGTTCCATCATTACCACATTCTGTACTCCCCACTCTGTCTCTCCCCCTCAAAACATGAATTTATGTGCAAATTCAAATTAGGTGAAACATTTTACAATATATTATATTAAGCATGTCCTAATTGAAAATTGTATCCATAATCGTTACAGTTAAGCTGCAGCCATCACCACAGAACATACGTTTTTATTCACTCTTCTGCACAAATTCAAATTAGATAAAAAAAAATGTACAACGCGTTAAGGATATTGTTTAAACAGAAAATCATATACATCATTGTTATTACAGCTACGCTGCCGCCACTGCCAAATTCTATTCATTGCACATACTGTACATTTCTGTTATCCCTTTTCCATCTCTCCTGCTCACAATGTGAATTTTTGTGCCAATTCAAATTGGGTAAAAACATTTATGATGTGTTATATTAAGTATGTTGTCTAAATATAAAATCTTATCCATATCGTCGTTACAGTTACGCTGTCACTGCTGCCATCATGATGTACCATTGCACCCATACTGTACATTTCCACATTTCCCTTTGCATCAACTGCTCAAAACATAAATTTCAGATTCAAATTAAGTTAAAAATAAAAAACCGACTAAGTAGATGAAGTACCTATTAGTTTGTTCAAAATATGTGGAGCCCACCTGGGTATTGTGGTGGTAGTGTGTCTGCCTCACCTTCAAAAGGTCGTGTGTTCGAATCTCGCTTAGGGTGAGTTACCTGAATAAAGTTTTTTTTGGGGGTTTTCCCTTATCCTGAGAAGACAAATTCAAGTAACTTTAAGCTCCATGGACCCTGAGATCATTTGAGCATTATTTCACCAATTTCATTCATCGTCCGACATGACCAACCAGGTTAAAGGACGTTAAAACTACAAAAATGTGGCAAAAATTTAAACTTCATTCAAACATTAATTTGTCCTGGCTATGGCATTGAATCTTTCAGTCTGACTCTACCTATCCAACTCCTGTCCTACACACAGCTTATGTGAAAAAAAACAAACAATTAAATCAACACTAATTAACCCTAATAGTTGGCTATACTATGAATCCTGGACTTAAAGAACTCACAACATTGTAAGTTGCCATTGGAGTTGTCATCTCAAAATAATTTGAGATCACCTTGTGGTTTACCAGGAAACATGCAAGTCAGTTGAGAAATTTAATGCTATGCCAGTGTGTTGCCATGGTAACTCAGTGGTAGAGCAACTGTCTAGACTGGGAGATCCATTGTTCAAATCCCGGCTATAGCATTGAATTTTTCAGTCTGACTCTATCTACTCAACACCTGTCCTACATACGGCTTGTGTGAAAAAAAATAATTACCTATATATAGATGATATGCTAAATCCCAAAATAAAGTTCTAAATAATGGACTTCTTGCATTTGAGGTCATCTTGTATTTGAGGTTGTCATGTATTCGGATAAATACGGTAAATAGTGGCAAGGACCAACTCTTAATATTGTTTTAATTCCTTTCTAAATCATTCATCAACACTTAGCCAGAAGTACAGTACTGAGAATGTTATATGGTTAGAGTTCCCTCACTGCTGTGGAATTTTATCATTTAGCTGACAAGCCTGGTGAACGAATATAAAAGAGAAGTGATTTTGAAATACAATAATGACAATAACAAAAATTCATCTATCATCATCATCATCATCATCATCATCAAAGATACAACATTTTACATCTACACAAGTTAAAAATAACAAAAGTCATATTACTGAAACTTCATAAAGGAAAACAGTTGAATTAATAAAGAAAAAAAAAAATTGTTACTTTTACATAAGTTTCTCTACCCATTCTTTAACAAACTATTCTTGCAAAACCTTATTCTTCTATTTCATGTAGATCAACATAAACATTTGCAGAAATCTTTATTAGATATTTCCTTGTAGATAATGGGAACTGGTTTCTCTGTGATGGCTTTGAAACTTTGTTCTCTTTACATGACTATGAGAAAAAGAAAAGAATAACAACTTCCTATTTAAGAACAGTATAAGTATTTGTAAATTAAAAGCAATAACAAGGAATATCTTGGAAATGGAGAGCCTAAAAAAGAAACAAAACCAACTTTTATTTACATAAATTGTGGGCTTTAACAAGATCTTCAGTTTTTTTTAATGTGGTAAGATACTTTGAACCTCTTGAGATTTACCAGTTATGCAAAGGTCATTCAGAATGAATAGGACTTCAGAAGCTTTTTCCAGAAAATTCAAGATACACTTTTCTTTTATGATGAAAATATCTTAAATATACAGTATTTTAATCAGAATTGCCAATAGAAATTTTAAAAAAAATCAAAATTTTTATAGAATTTTCCATGTAAAGGATAGTTAAGGGGTGCATACACTCACATGTGGATGCACACACACAATGGTAATGCTTTAATGAATATCTAAGCATTTTTTGTTTTCATTTCCTCAAATAGTTTACCTGTCCTTATTTCCAAGCCATTCTTATTTCTCTTCTAAATACAGTATTGTGTTCGACCTAAAGATTTGATACCAAGATTTGACCCGAATAAAAGTGATTTGATTACCCAGAATCCAAAAGCATTTTAGTGTGAGTGAGTGCATGTGTGTGTTTTGAAAATTATGTTGTTTTTTTTCAAAAATGCTAATGATTTAGATTAAAATATAGTATATTAAAGATATTTACATTGCAAATAAAATTAATTTTTTGGGATTAGCCTGTGAAGACCTCTTTCTGGATCAATTTTGCATAGCTGATAAGCCGTAAGAAGATAGTAACTTACTACACAAAAAATGTACATCTTGTCAAAACAAAGTTATGTCATATACAATTTTTTGTACAGTTAACCGTTTCTGGGATATTCCTCATTATTGGTTTCAATTTTAAACAACAAACTTTTCTCAAATGAGAGGTTATCTTTTGTTTCATCTCTCTTTTGTTTTGTACTGGTTGTTCAAAACAATTTGTTTCAATTGTTTCACATAGTGGCCACTTTTTTAAAAGATTTGAGTATAACTTTAGTGTATTACCTTATTTCCCTTCTTAGAATGAACCAACACAACCTCTGCTAATGTTTGTCTTGATTACTACAATGTAGATGAAGGAATAATAATCTTTTGTAACAATTGTTTGTAGAGGAAGCTATGTGAACAGAACACATGCTGTTTTTCAATTTTTTTTTTCTTCTACATGTGTGAAGAATATGGCTTAGGAGCTTGTTTTAGGACCAAGTATTTAGTTTTTAAAACATAGTAAATTACAATGGCAACCACGGTGGCAGTAGCAACAACAACAGCAAAACAAGTTAGTGAGTAATGCAGTTCATAATGTGTTTGAACTACTCAAGTCACTAGAGGACCATGATGTAACAAGCAGATGACGTGTTCTATAGTGTCCCAGCTGTAAACATTCCTAACTTTTTGTCTTTTCTCTAAATGCATGCATGTAATTTACTGACAGAGAATGCCACTTTGCCCCAGAGTTTATATGGATAACAGTGATGGTATATAAGATTTAAAATGTTGTGGCTTAACACTTTTAGTGCCAATCATGATGCCATTTTCACACTTTTTAGCTCTTTCTAGTAGGAAAGTTTTGTACTTTCTATGTCACAGCCATAGAGAAAGGTTTTCTGGAACCTTTCAGGGCCTAGCTTTACACTCCAAACACTAAATTAGCTCCAAATTTAGTTTCACTAGCCAGTTTTTGTTTATGTTGGTTGAAAAATAGTGTCGTTTAGCAAAAGGTTACTAACTGAAGAGGCAATAGGAACTGCACTTTGTGATTTATAGAAGAAAATGGGCGATTTTAAATTTTCAGGCCTTGATGAAAGTGTTTCAGACATTGATGTACGAGAGGATGATTCTAGCTCCAGCAATGACATTGCATCACATAACAAACAGGCCTTGTATGCATGCAAATAATTGGTGTACTTCAAAAAATTTATGGAGGTGTAACTAGAAAAGCAGATAATGTCAATCAACCATTTAGCTATGCAACACAAGTGATGAATTATACAGTAATCCATGTTACATCTGTATCCTTTTGCTTTATGCCATCTGCCTTATTAGTGTATTATGCTTATGTGTGTGTTTTTGGTGATTTTTTTTCAGTTTTCAGCCTTCAAGTTACACAATTTCATTTTTTGTATTTTAAAAAATAAAACACCAGCACAAAACAGATTGCTGTTTTAGTAAAAAAAAAATCTGTACTTCCATTTCATTAGCCTGAACTGTTTGAACAGTAAGTTTTTGTATCCCTAATTATCGGTTATTTTGGGATTTTGTATTTTATTTTGTTTTTAATTTTTTTAAAAATATTGAAGAGACTTTGCATCCATGTACTACAGATTATATACTAGTCAATAGGGTTTACTAAAAATAAAACAAGATTCAGCTCTGTCATTTGGCATTCATTTTATTACTAATAATTTAAAACCCTGCATTCTCCTCTAAAATTGCTTGGCACTTTTCAGACAGCATTCTGCTATTTAAGCTGGCACTAAAAGGATTGCGCATAGCACTAAGGATATATATTGTAACTGATTATAAGCAAGAAAAACCTGTAATATGCAAAGTTACAAAATAACCTCAGATTTTTAATCAGCATATAATTACAGGCATTTGTCTATGAATACTAGATTTAGAATTATTACTTACTGCATTGAGAGGAAGTGACATTAATATACTTTCATATCTTGCACCAGGTGTGTACAGTCCAAACTTTGTTCCTCTGTCATATATCAAATTGAACTCAACATAACGTCCTCTTCTCAGCAACTGCCATTGTCTTTCATGATATCCATAAGGATCATCTTTATGTTTTTTCACTGAAAGCAACATAAATGCACAAATTATTAAAAACAAGATCATAAATATACATAGAATATTGCATTTCAGGTGTGTTCTCAACATTTTGTGTGCTGCATTCTGGTATTTATTGCAGTTCATAGTCACCACTTATAGAGAAAAAAGATGCTTAAGCAACAAATATTTTCTTTTGACAAGGAAATGCTTATTACAGTTGGTTATATGGTCAATGCTAAGTGCTTCCTTATTTTCTGCCTGCATGTGGAAACATGCTTCAGCTGTTTCAAAGCCACTCTGGTGTGAGAAAAATTGTATAAACGAGCCTGCAGATGATCACATAGCTTACCACCATTTCCATATTTGTTGCTGTATATTTATTAACAAGTTACTTTGCTTGAGTTTAAATCAAATAGATTATAAATTTAGTTAGAGTTGTATTAGTAATAAAGTTTATTAGTTAAGAGAATGCCCAAAGGAAAACATTTAAGTGACCAGGAGAGAAACTAACTGTAAGAGGTGGTGCTGGGATACAGAAATCGTAGAATGCTGGCAATTGGATGCTGTGTGATGCACTAAATTCAATTCAATTTTTATTCACTGCAGATATACAATTTGTACATATGGCTTCGTCATTACCTACAAATAAAATAGTACAAGAAATACACAGGTGTAATATGATACAGTTGTCCTAATACAATAGGTGTTAAATAACAGAGTTAAGAAAATCATTAATGTTGTGTCTTCTTAGCTTCCGGAGAAGGCCGCGTTATCTTGCATTGGAGTGCCAACGTTTCGCTCATCTTGCCGTGAGCTTCTTCTGGGCTCTTTTGCGGTGATTGCTTCTTTGCTCTCACTTATATAGTGGCAGTGCAGTGGAGGTTGCCCCGCCCTCTCTCTTCTGGTTGGCTAGTTGCCTGCCAATTGGCGTGGGTGCTGGCGCCGCTCTTTCCTGGTGATGTTGGAGTTGCTTTACGCTTTCTTTTTCCAGGTTTTTGTTTCTTTTTTGTCTTATTTCTTGTTTTAGATTGTGGTTTGGATTTTCTTTTAGTAAATGCTGCCGTGGATTGCTGTCCGTTTCTAGAATGCTGCATGTCTCCGCCCCTTGCCTCTCTTTAGCTGGAGGCTGCCCTTTTATGCTCTCCTTGTGAGCAGAGTTTTCCAGATGTTATGGAGATGTTTTCCACGTCCCTGTTGATGTTCTTCTTTTCTTTGAAAATCTCTATGCTTTCACAGGTCATTCTGTGATGAAAGTTGTTGCAGATGGCTATGAGCTCTGTGTTGTCAAAGTCGATGTGGTGGCCGGTTGTTATTATGTGTTCAGCTAGTGCAGATTTTTCGGGTTGGTTGAGTTTTAGACTGCGTATGTGTTCTTTTCTGCGTGTTACTATGGACCGTCCTGTTTGGCCAATGTAGGCACTTCCACAGTTGCATCTAATTCTATATATGTCCGGGTTTAGGAGTGGGTTGCTGGTATTTTTGGCTGGTCGTAGGAACGATCTGAGTTTTCTTGTTGAGGTGTAGCGAGTTCTGTTGTCGTGGCTTTTAAGGACTTTGGAAATCCTGTCTGTGACGCCTCGGATGTATGGTACACTGATCCATTTTTGGTTGTTTTTTCTGGAGTCCTGGTCGTCGTCCTTTTGGAAGACTTTGAAAATACGGCAATAGACACTTACAATCTCAAACCAGCACTCTGGCTGAGATACGTGGACGATACTTTTGCAGTATGGCCACACGGCAGAGACACCATAACCAGTTTTCTCTAACATCTAAACAGCCTCCATCCCAGCATACAATTTACAATGGAAATAGAAGAGACCGGAATACCACCATTTTTAGATGTCTTGGTACAACGAGATGAAACGAGCAAGACTGTACACTGCTCAGTCTTCAGAAAACCGACTCGCACCAACAGATATTTAGATGCGTCTTCTCACCATCCACCCGCCATAAAACGAGGAATGATAAATGCACTATTCCTCCGCGCCATTCGCATATGCGACCCAGAGCTCGTCAGACAGGAAATGAGACGCCTGAATAGCATTCTCAGGGCTATTGGTTACGCACACAAAGAAATATGGGAAATACAAAGGAACACCAACCGAAGAAACCCCCAAAAGGAACATGCAGAAAAGAACACATATGCAGTCTAAAACTCAACCAACCCGAAAAATCTGCACCAGCTGAACACGTAATAACAACCTACCACCACATCGACTTTGACAACACAGAGCTCATAGCCACTTGCAGCAATTTTCATCACAGAATGATCCGTGAAAGCATAGAGATTTTCAAAGAAAAGAAGAACATCAACAGGGACGGCGGAAAACATCTCCATAACATCCGGAAAACTCTGCTCACAAGGAGAGCCATAATAGGCCGGCCTCCAGCCAAAGATAGGCAAGGGGCGGAGACATGCAGCATTCTAGAAACGGACGGCACTCCACGACAGCATTTACTAAAAGAAGATCCAAACCACAATCTAAAACAAGAAATAAGACAAAAAGGAAACAAAAACCTGGAAAAAGAAAGCGTAAAGCAACTCCAACATCACCAGGAAAGAGCGGCGCCAGCACCCACGCCAATTGGCAGGCAACTAGCCAACCAGAAGAGAGAGGGCGGGGCAACCTCCACCGCACTGCCACTATATAAGCGAGAGCAAAGAAGCAATCACCGCACAAGAGCCCAGAAGAAGCTCACGGCAAGATGAGCAAAACGTCGGCACTCCAATGCAAGATAATGCAGCCTTCTCCGGAAGCTAAGAAGACACATCAAGACTCAGGTCGTGGAAGCCTACGCATCCAATCATTAATGTTATAAAATTTGTGTTTTAATAATAATTTATGCACTTTAGATTTAAAAATGTTTCCTGACATAACTTTTAACAATCTGGGTATCTTAATATATAGAATTATTCCTTTATGGGATACACTATTGCCAGTTTTATTAAGTCGGTGACACTGTAGGTATATTGCCTCAGTTGTTCGAGTATTATAGGCATGATAATCCTTATTTCTTTTAAAGTATTGCATATTGCTATGAATAAAGGAGGCTGTTTCTAGAATATATTATACATGGTTGAGGGAATACATTAAACTTGTCAAAAATAGGCTTACTTGGTGTATGAGGCAATAACACTTCATTATAAACTGTGAACTGTTTTAAAAATATAAAAAAGAAGAAATGCAACCTTTCTAGTGAGAAGTGTTAACTAGAAATATTTACAACACTGTATGCACTGCACATAATTATGCATTATGGAAGCAAATAACAAATATAATAAGTATAATGTGGCTAAGGTGAGTGAAGTCTTGTACTAGGCGTTGTAAGTCAGTGAACAACAACAATGCTGCAATACAAACATCAGAAAATGCTGCACAGCCTGATATACTCTATAGCCCATCACCTATTATCAGTGAGAAATTACCTTGTGATTGACATTCTGCTGTCACGTGGCCGCCTTGGTGCATTGTTGCCCTATTTACTCGCTGTCCATCTGCAGCGACAAATGTTCCACTGCTTCCTCTAAAGTGCTTTCTCTCCATGCATACCTCTCGTATGTTGAACTATTATTCCCCATTTCTCACTAGTTACCTAATCTATTCCTTTCCACATTGGGTCCTGTATTTCACTAAACAATAAAGTTTTATTATTTTGGCTAAGGTAACCTCAACTTACTTGTCACTGATGTAAGACATTTTCAAATCACACTCGTAATATTTCTAGGATGAGAACAGGAGCAATGTCCGCGATATATAAAAGGCAGTATCAATTATAAATGTAAATCCTTACGGAATCACTATGTGTAACACAACCAAACTTTTCACAGAATGCAATCAAACAATCAGATTGCAAACAATTGATCAGTCATATATGAGAATGCGCACGTAAATTTCCATTGAACCACGTAGGTGTTGCAACGCCGATGACATCACATCTCAGGTGGTTATGTATTCTTGCACTATGGTTGGCCAGCAACCTGACGAGCCTCTGCCAGCAGACAACACACCCCACAAGTGTCAATCACAAGGAAATTTCTCATTGATAATAGTTATCACATTGTTAGTGATGGGATGTAAAGATGTATGTTCACTACCAAACTGGAAGTGTTATTTATGTTATTACGTTTTGAGACAAAGAGAAGTTGCTTCTACTGGCTTTAATAAAACAGTAAACGATATTTAAGATTAGAAAGAAATACCAGCTTGGGTAAATGTGGCCAGCAAAACTTAAATCACATTGCAAAATTGCATAAAATGAACAAGTGCATTATTAGAAGAAAATTTGAGGAGTATTATGAGGTTAAAAAATCTGATGTTACATTCATGTGACTTTTTGTGTAAAGGATATTGGGGTGGGGAGAGTTTCTTGAAAATCTTTGTGTTGCATCCTTAAAACATGCTGAACATTAATATCAAGCTTGGTATTTAACAGAGAGTTACACTTTTCACAGAACATGGCACACATGCAGACCTTTTTCTAAAACTGTTTTTCTACATACTCAGAAGTTCTCTAAGAATGTATTTCCTGTGAAATCTCGTTATGTATCCCTACTATGTACGTGGTACTGAAAGTAAACAGAAATCCCTACAGTGCAAAAATAATTAAAATTTTTCCAGAAAGATTTATTTCACAATCTATGAGATTTTGATTTAAAAGAGTTTACCAAGAAAAGCTGACTCATAGAGCATCATTTCTTAGAATTATTAGAACTCTTAGAAGAAATGAACATGGTGAAAATAAGCCAGTTATATACATAATGCAACCTGGATTCACGACTACACAATATCGAAGTGTTGGTGGAATGATGGAATATATATATGAAAACATAGGATATACATACACATAGAGGTGTCACACACACACACCAAAAAATGGGGAAAATGACATACAACTAGAATCCTTCAAGTTCAAGCTGGTGCATATATGCAGCATTCTAATCGTTCACGATTTCCTAATTGGACTGTACAGAGGGGGGCCGCAGGTTGTTATGCATACAAGTGTGGCACTCTCGGATGCAGACCCACACTTGCTTTGGTCATGTTATACACTCGCTGGTAGTAAACAGATAGACAAATTAGCCAATTGCTTAAAACCTTTGGCTTGAATAGTGGTTTTACATATGAAATCAATAAATCTTTGTTCAACATTCTGATAACACAACACATACTTGCGAATTAATGGTAATAAGTGTGACTTGTTAAGTGATCCCTTACAATTATGGTGATTAGGCAAGTTGATGGAGAAAAACATTGCAGAGATATACTCTGTTTATTTCAGAAATACTTCCGTATTTTATTTTGAAGATTTTATGAAATGATTTTGAATAAATGCAGCAGAATCTTGTTTTCTAGAACCAAATGCTTTTATAAATCTTAAATGGGAAAGTATTAATAGAAAACATTGAGTAGATAGTGTTATAGCATTGAGATTGTAGTATATCATGTTTTCAGGATGCCTGCCTCGCACAATGACTTCATAACCTTGATTTATTAAGGCTACATTGTTTAGCAGATGCATTAAATTATTTACAAAAGCATCTTTGGTAAAAATATATCACTTCTTAAATTCAGCATTGTGCATATTTCAAGAGGATTCTACAAATCATGTAAATGTCGCTTGTTACTGAGTAGTAAATTTAATCATGAAATTCCATGTTATGCTTTACAAAATCATTATTGTCAACTCCACTGTAGGCAAAATGGCTGCAGAACTCCTTATTTCACATAAGTGGAGGTCAGAGCTTCCTTATTGAATAAGTATTTCCTTATTTGCCTGAGAGAGTAACCTAAAATGTATGAAATGAAAATCACTATTTAAGGACTTCTGGAAGCATGCAACGATTATGAATTCGACCCTTAGGAAACAATCTAAAAAATCTGATATGTTGCACTTATATGAATGTTACTCCTTCTTCCACAAATTATTTATACAAAAGCTCATTCTTTAATACTTCTTGTTACTCAAAAAACTTTCATTATACATTTAACACATCTCAGAGTTTTAAAAAGTGGATCACTACATGATGATCTTCAAATTCCATGTTATCTGCATAACGAGAAATAATCAACTTAGCACTTTAGGAGAATATAAGCATTTGAAAATTCAAACCAATAAGCTATTCATCTCATAAATGCTGAATTTGTCATAATGTGTTGTGTGCTATAACAACATCTACAATTACTGTGCACAAGGGTGTATCAATAAGAAACATGCAGTAATTTTTAGTTTAGTGGTGTTCATTGTACATAATTGATAGTGAAGGTATTGTATTCCACCCATAAATCTGATATGATATGTGGGCATACATGTTTTGAGAGTCCCTGAATTCAAAAAAAGCATTTTTAGAAAAAGGGCAAAGAGAGTGTGCACGTGCGTGCATGTGTGTGTGTGTGTGTGTGTGTGTGTGTGTGTGTGTGTGTGTGTGTGTGTGGAGGCGGGATGGGTGTGGGCAGCATAACTCAAAATCAAAAAGTCAACTTGGTATTTAAGTATAGTATTTTTCAAGAATGCAAAGAACCCCCCCCCCCTAAACTATCCTTTACTTGAAAGATTTTTTGAAATATTCAACTTTCCCAAAAATGGCTCTAACAATTTTGATTAAAATACTGTATATAAAGGATATTTACATGACAAATAATATGTTATAATCTTGAATTTTTGAGAAATAGTCTCTGAAGACCTATTCATTCTGGATGACTTTTGTTTAACTGGTAAACCATGAGAGATAAACATAATTTATTACACAAAAATCTAGATCTTGTTAAAACAATTTGTCACTTACAATTTTTTTTTGTAGAGTTAACTGTTTCTGAGATATTCTTTGTTATTTGTTTCAATTTTAAACTACTTAAGTTTTTTCAAATGGGAAGTCATCTTCTCTTTTATGGCTCACCTTTGCAAAGCAAATTTCAATTGTTTCACATAGGGACAGCTTTTAAAAGATTTGACTATCACTTTAAACTATGATATTCTCTTACTTTGCTTCTACTTACAAGGAAGCAAGTAATAAGACTATTTCTGCTAATGTTTATCTCAATTATCATGATGCATTTAATGAATCTTTTATAAGAATATAGTTTGTTTGTAGAACAGGTCATGTGAATAGCACACATTAGTCTTTTTCAAAAGAAAGGTAAGTCAAAATAAATTGTGAATATATATGCAGTTTGTAGGTACTTTCTGAAGTAGCCAAGTCACGTTATTAATACAAGAGCCCTCTGGTTCTACTTCTATTTAAGTATAGTGGCAAGCTAGTGAAGGCGTCATTGGGTTCCTCTAATTTTATAGTTACACATTCTTGGTCAGAGACAGTTTTCCATCCTTTTTTATGTTCTTCTCTGATCTATTTTATTACTGCAGTTCTATGATTTACTTGTAATGCAGAAAAGTTCAAGTCCATAGTAAGAGTTACTGTCAAGCAGTAACTACAGGTTATTAAATAATAAGGTAACCCCTGTTGCAGCCTCTCTCCACTGCGTGAGATCTGAGAGTCACCGGAAAAGTGGTGCTGGCAAATGCACACTAATATACGTATCTTAAGATAAATTACGGAAATGTTGACTTTCTGCTCACCCGCCTAAGCTTAGCAGCAGGAATGCTTGTGATTTCTTCATGGTGTTATCACTAAGTTTCTGTAGATTACACAGGGATCTCTGCTACTGAGCTTAGGTGAATAAGCGAAAAAATCTAACTTGTTATACTGCCTGTTTGGGAATGGATGCTCAATATTTTCAGCATTTATTTAAGGTAAGGATTCCAGGGCTTCTTTGCTGGCACCAGTTTTCCAGCGACTCTCGGATCTCTCGCACACTGGAGAGAGGCCATGAGAGGGGTTACCTTATAATTTAATGATCCTACATACGTACAATGGTACACTACTATAAAATTGAAGAATTTATATCAATTTTAAGAATTTTACCATCTAGATTTAATTTACATACAGCCTTTGTAATGAAGTAATAAAATAAACACCATCTTAACTCACCCAATGGTAAATATGAAGGGATGACAGCCTCTGCCATTGATGTAACAAAATTGAATACAGCTTCTTTTGGTGGGGAATCTAAGTCATCAAAGAAGATACCTCCCACACCTCTGGCCTCTCCTGAAAGAAAAAACGAAGAACTCTTATAAACTGCTTAGCAATGAAGAAAGAAAACAAAAAGGAAAATCTGATTTGTTCCATTCACATGACTTTCTCTACATTTCTGTAATAAATTATTATTAATAAGCTTATTCTTCTATCTACTTCATGCTAATTTAGATAAACACTAAAGAACGGTCTTATTACTTAGTTTCTTATAAGCAGAAGGGAAATAAGTGAATGCACTAGGCTAAACCGACAGTCAAATGCTTTAATATGTGGTTGCTATGGGTTTGAAATCCATTTCTTTGCGCGGCCAGAAGTTAGAAGTTCCTGTACGAGAAAAGTATAAGTATTTTAAAACTGAAACCGATAACAAGAAATATGTTGAAAACAGTCTACTCCAGGGAGAAAATGTACATGACATAAATTGTGAGTTTTAAGAAGCTCTACATTTTTTGTGTAGTAAGTTTTTCTTTATCTCTTATGGTTAGTAGTTATGCAAAATTTAAAACAAAATTCAAAAGAAAATTCAAGATATACATTTTATTTGTCATGTAAGTATCTTAAATATAAGAACTTTTAATCAAAATCGTTACAGCCATTTTTGAGAAAATCAAAAATTTTTCCATGTAAAGGGTAGTTGGTGGTGGGGGAATTTTCTTGAAAATCTTTGTGTTGCATTTTTGAAAGATACTGAACTTAAACATCAAGTTTGGTATTTAACATACTCTTTGTTTTTGAGTTATACTGAGTGTGGCATGCGTGCATAATTCAAAAACGAATAGTTGCTTGCTCTAGATGTTCTCGGGCTTTAAGCCAGGTGATGTGATTTTTGATGTCTTCACATCACCTCACCTAGCTTGAAGCTCGAGAACATCTAGAGCATATTCGTTGCCAGGAAAGCTTCAACTCGAATAGTCGCTTAAATATCAAACTTTCACATTTTTTTAAATGTTTTATTTTTAGAAGATCGATGATGGCTCTAATGATTTTGATTAACATGCTTATATTAAAGATATTTATGTATATCCTGTATTTATTGGGAATAGTTCCTGAACTCCTATTCAATGTGGATGACTTCTGTATAACTGGTAAACCGTAAGAGAGAGGTAAAAACTTACTATACAAGAAGTGTAGATCTCAATTAAATACATAACTTATGTCATATACATTTTTTGTACAGCTAACCATTTATAATATATTCCCTGTTATCAGTTTTAATTTTTAACTACTTAAACTTTTCTCAAACGCAAGTCATCATCCATTCCCTATCTCTTTTCTTTTACTTCTGGCCATGGAAAGAGAACCAAATTTCAATGACAATTGCAGAGCAACAGCTTTTAAAAGGTTTGACTATCGGTTTTGCTTAGTATATTCCCTTATTTCAATTCTATTTACAAGGAACTAAGTAATAAGACCATTTCTGCTAACACTTATCTTGATTAGCATGATAATATAGATAAAAGAATACTTTTTTGTAAGAATAGTTTGTTTGCAGAACAGATAGAGAAAGTCATATGAATGGAACACATCAGAACTTTTTGATAAAGTGTTAGTAAGGGCCAATTTGCCCAACTGGTGAATGCTTATGTTTATTATTACCTCTGTGCTTAATGAAGAAATAGTCATCACACCAAGCTTTGAACTTCGGATAGTATTCCTTATTGTGTTTATCACCTGCTGCTTTCAGAGTTCTATGGAAATGTTTCACATCATCTTCATTTAAGTAATATGGTGTCAAATCTGTGCCTCCTCCAAACCACCACTGAAATACACCATAATTTCTTATAGTTGTAAAAGCAATAATTAAGTAAAAACTGAAGCAGCACAAATATTAATATAACCATAAATTCAAAGTTTTTTCCAGATGTTCCTAACCTAGCAAAAAACAAACAAACAAAAAAGATAAACAAAATTGGGAAAAATATCTTTAATTCTGTACAGAGTCTCGCTTTAACTCAAAACACTTTTCTCAGTGATCTGTAACAATGGAGTACTGCTGTCCAGTATGTGGATACATAATTCTCTTCCAAATGTCATAAAAAATATAGGAAACTATAATACATTAAAAAACCCAAAAAAAGTCTTTCTTGCAGGAGCAATGCTTTTACACTGTAAATGAATATTTAGAACTTAATAAATATCCATATATATATATATATATATATATATATATATATATATATAATTTTATTGACAACCATTTTGTATCACATCCTTCTTACTAAGTTATATTTATTACACTATATATTCTAAATATTTTGATATCTACCATGTTGTAATATAATGTATATACTTACTTAATGAGTATCCTGTATCAAAGTATCATATACAGAACTGATTTTAAAGGATTAATAAAATCTTATGTGTTTATACTGAGAAGTGTTGAGCTTAGAATAGCCATCAACCACACAGACCCTGCCTCTTCATTGTTGGCAACTCTTATCACACTTTAAAACATTGATTTTGGCCATTATGATAATGGATGCGTGAACAAGTATATTGTCTTGATGAAACAACTATCTTTTATGCCAAATGTGGCCATTTTTACTTTCTCTATGTACATAGTGTATAGAGAAGGTATTACACTCCACCAAAAAATTCCATACCGAGATTTCACCGCAAATATATGTTTTAGGGTCCCCTGTATCAAAAAAAAGTATTTTCAGAAAAAGGTCCATCTGTGTGTGTGTCCGTGTGTCTGTGAACACGATAGCTCAAAAATGAAAAGTCGCTTGGTATTTAAGTTTATTATCTTCCAGGGATTCGACACAAAGATTTTGAGAAAAATCCCCCCACCCCAAACTACCCTTTACATAGAACTTTTTTCGAAAATTTTGATTTTCTGAAAAATGGCTCTAACGATTTTGATTAAAATATCATATATTAAAGATATTTACCTGACAAATAAAATGTATATTTTGAATTTTCTGGGAATAGCCTGTGAAGACTACTTTATTGTGGATGAATTTTGCATAACTACTAAACCATAAGAGATGGACAAAAGCTTAACACACAAAAAATGTAGAGCACGTTAAAACACACAATTTATGTAATATACATTTTTTTCCTGGAGTTGATCGTTTTTGAGATATTCCTTTTTCTTGGTTTCAGCTTTGAAAAACTTATACTTTTCTCATACAGGAATTTGTCAACTCCTGTCCATACAAACAAAGGAACATCAGTCACATAGCAACCAGCTTTTGGCTTTCACTTTAACCTATGGTACTCCCTTATTTCGCTTCTACTTCCAATAAAGCAAGAAATAAGACTATTTCTGCTAATTTTTCTCGATTAGCATGAAATAAATAAAAGATAAGCTTATTAACAATAATTTTTTACAGAGATATAGAGAAAGTCATGTGAATGGAACACATCAGATTTTTTTCTTGATTTAATCACTGAAATGCTGAAATAAGTTGGTATAATTCTTGCCTTTGATTGTTTTTCATTTTTGAAGATATTCAATGAAAATTATTGCATGCACATCCTGAAAATCTGATGCCTTGATCTTGCCTGCAGATGGAACTATCTTCACCTCCTTTGGAACGATTCTACCCTTTAGTCCTTTGTCCAATGTTTTATCCATGGTTATGAACTGTTACATTAACTCGGCTTTATTGCTATGAAATACCACCAAACACTCAATTGAAACATCCTCATAGCGCTATTTCTGTCCCACTGTAAGCAAATGTGCAACCATCTTGTGCATAATTTCTCAATTCCCAATTTTCAATCAATATACGATGCACAACACTTTTGAAAGGCCTACCAGGTTTGTTATTATCTACCCATCCTTACTTCACCAGCCTTGTAAACAAACCAGAATGTATTCTTCCATGAATGCACGTGCACACATCACATGGTGCTAAGCTGTGTTCGTCTGCTGTACAATTGTAAAACCGCATATCTACGTTTCACTAATTTGATAGAAAAAGAAATAGCTATCTACTTTCGTTGTTCACAAATAACAATTAACTCTATGAAATGTATAATATATAAAACACAATAAAACAGACAGGGAGTTATGTTTAGTACAAAATGTAAAATTCTCCTGTAAAATTACAAAATGCAGACATGCTGTTTTGGAAGTTTGCTGAAGTATTGCATATATACAGCACTTCAACAGTTCTTTGTAAATTTTAACATTCCCATAAAAACAACCATATGCTGCACCTTTTATGCAGTGACTTGCCCAGAGCTTATCTGAAGATGGAAGTGGTCCCACTCCTGCAAGAAATGAATCACCTGTTGCAGTTGCACACAAACTGTCTCATTCATCAGCAGGATTAATAATTTAGCCAGTCAATGAGAATGTCCACCATTCCCTCCAAATCCCAATTTGCTCTTTCCGAACAATGTGTAATACACATTCACTGAATTTTTCGGCTGTCACTTGTTGAGAAGCTGTTGTACCTTGGCTAATTTAAACGTTTTGCACACTTGATCTTGCTTTTAGAAATACTTATAAATTCTACTGTTAAGTTGTGAATATTGTTTCATGTAAAAGCAGGGTAATTTTCACAAAACTTATTATATACTTTAGAAATAAATTATTTATTGCCACGTTTTAGAGGTTTTCTTGCTTATCTTTCACATCACCCAGAAGTCCAGGTTTGACCCCAGGCAACAAAATGAAAGAAAAAATTTGAGGTCAATGATTTGAGTCTGTAGCAGCTGCTTAAGAAGAAAGTATTTGCACTCTCTCCAAAGAACAATGGTGCTCAGCACATGAAAAATGGTTTGAAAGGATGTGACGGTGTATAGAATGCAATGGAGAATATTTTGAAAAGATGCAATGATCACATCTAAATGTTTAATATTTTATTGCATACATTCTCACAGCTTTGGAGTGACCTCCCTACTATGCAGAATATAATTGGCTGCAATCCCAAGAAGAGTTTATAATAAACCAACATCAAGACATTACATAAAAACGTTTATGTTTGAATGTATGTGTATGTAAACAGAAATGAAAACTCAACTAAATGCCAAACTGGACATACACTCTCAGCATTTTCAAGATTATATCACAAAGATTTTATAGAAATCCTCCTCCCCTCACCCAACGAAATTAATCTTTACATGGAAAGTTGTCTTGACTTTTTAATACTTTCTCTACATGAACTATATAATAGTGTATAGAGAAGGCATTGTAATGCACCCAAAAATTTAATACCAAAATTTCATCGGAAATATATGTTTTGGGTCCCCCTGAATAAAAAAAAAGAAATTTTAGAAAAAGGTCCCCACGTGTGTGTATGTGTGTGTGTGAGTGTGTGGACAGCATAGCTCAAAAACGAAAAAACCATTAAATACCAAACTTGATATTTAAGTTTAGTATCTTCCAAAAATGCAAAATGAAGATTTTCAAGAAAATCCCCCACCCCCACAACTTTTTTTGAAAATGTTGATTTTCTCAAAAATGGCTCTGATGGTTTCGTTTAAAGTATTGTATATTAAAGATATTTACCTGATAAATAAAATGTATATCTTGAATTTTCTGGGAATAGCCTTTGAAGACTAATTTATTCTGGATGAATTCAACGGAATTTTGCATAACTGGTAAACGGTAAGAGATAGACAAAAACTAAATTAACAGAAAATACAGAGGTCGTTAAAACACACAATTTATGTCTAATAATTTTTTTTTCTCATGGAGTTGATCGTTTTTGAGATATTTCTTGTTATTAGTTTCAGTTTTAAAATACTTATACTTTTCTCATTCAGGAATTTGTCAAATCCTGTTCATACAAACAAAGGAACTTCAGTCACATAGCAACCAGCTTTGGCTAACACTTTAGCCTATAATACTTCCTTATTTCTCTTCTGCTTACAAGGAAGCAAGTAATAAGATTATTTCTGCTAATTTTTTCTTGATTAGCCTGAAGTAAATAGAAGCATAAGCTACAATAATTTGTTGCAGAGATATAGGGAAAGTCACGTGAATGAAACACATAAGACTTTTTTTCTCAAAATCACAATTTACATGACATATCAAACATATATCTTGAATTTTCTACAAACAGCCCATTTTCCTAGGTTCTAATTAAAGCAGCTATTTTTACCTGAACTTCACCATCTGAATCTTTTACTTCAAAGTATCTGTAGTTGAAATGTATTGTAGGTACCATTGGATTTCGTGGATGTATCACTGAGCTGACACCTGCAGCAAAGAAGGGTAGTGGCCCCTCCTTAAGATTCTTGCCCCTGAAACACACACATTAATTAATTGCACTAAAGTCTTTGGAGAGGCTGAAGATGAGTTAAGCTATGCTTATAATTAGCAACAAACAATAGATAATGTAAATAATCTGTAGTTATAATCAAAATGTAAACAAATTCACTTGTACACTTTTTTCACCTTTTCACACTTGAATGGCCAAACCACTTGTTTTGAAATTTGACACATGAGAGACACTCAATGTAATTTGCCACCTGGTCTGCCCTATTTATTATATTGATGATATAATCAAGAGAAAGTCTTAAGTTCTTGCTTTTGTTTGATGTAGTTATTTTTCAGATGGCATCACTGACATCTAAATGGTCAGAAACAGAATGCCAGTCTACATGGACAAATGGTTGAAATCGTGTGCTGCAATAAAATTTCTGATGGCAAAATTTGTTACACCTATTGTTATTGTAAAGAATGTCTTTATTGACTCAACAATTAGTTAGAAATAAAGTCTTTAAACACTGCTGCAAATAGTTCATTTCACGTTAAAATAGTTGATGGCTGCACGCCATCCATTGCTCACTGTGCATTAACACTCCAATCACTGACAACTCAGTGCAATTCACAACACAACCTCTCACTGCAATTCTTCTTCATTTTTATAACAAGAAAATTATGTCACAAACTTTTTGGAAACTTGTTGAAGGTAGTCAAAACCTAAGCTTAGAGAAACATCTCAATATCAGAAAAATTGTATGTTGCAAGAAGTCTCGTATTCCGAAGGATCCTGTTGTATTGCGCCATTGTTTACCATCAAACTGTATGGTCCCATGTTCCAGCTTCGCTGCCGCATACCAGAGCGAACCTGAGAACGATCTCATGCTGGACAGCTTTGGCACCACATCCATCCCTGAAGTGTTTTGGGGAAGTGTATGTATGTTAGTAAAGTTAGGAGATGGATGTAGACTGTACACAGGAAGATCCAAACAAGTGGAGTATGATAGACGAGGATCATTGAATGCCTCATTGATTCCTATACATTTTTCTGAAATTGTTGTGTGCTTGAATCTGGTGGATGATGATTATGGTTAGTGTTTATGGGCGCTCAACTACAAGGTCATTGTGATGGATTGAAGTTCAGATAGCATGTGCAAGCCTGGGCACTCTCCAACAATGTGCTTTGTCAGCACTGCATCTGTATGTAAAGCAGGTGTTGCTATGCCATATGTTAGGATGAATCTCCTGCAAGAGAATTTCCATACTATATTTTCTAAGACAAAGTTGGTTTAGGGGAGAGACAATGCTTTGAAAGGTTGCATTGTGCATTTGGGGATTTTTGACCTTCACAATTCACCATTTATTGATGTTTTGCAGAGTTTAGAAAAGGAAGGGTTTCCCTCAAAGATGAAGACTGAGCAGGATGGCCAGCTACAGCAACAATGGCTGAAAATGAGGTGAAAGCAGAGTGCATGTTGAGGGAAGATCATTGTTACACATGTGGTCCGATTCAAAAAGCCCATAATATCAAATTGGCAATAGAAAAACTGAAAGAAAAACTTGATGTCAGGAAGCTCTGCAGTCGCTGGATCCCTCACCACCTCACAAATGAGAACAAACATGCAAGTGACAAGAAAATATTTGCAGCAGTTTTGAGTCCACTAACAGGCCATAACTAGCTCAACAAACATCTATACATAATTATTACAGAATCTCCTGTATGCCCTTTCTATGAACTTGAAAATATGAAGAGAAACCACCCACTCAACTGTCCAATTGATCAACAAAACACTGGAGTGCAAGAGGGTGAATGGCAATTGGCTTCATTGCTAACTGCCTAACATTAGATACCAGTATCATGCAAAACATGCTTTATGTTTGGTTCAATTTGGATGAGTCTATCCACTACCAAAATTTTCTTCTCAGAGGTGAGACAAGTTACGTTTCGACCTTACCCCCTGCTCACTGTCTCTCTTGATCCTTTACATGATATCTTAGACACAGGTAGTTAGTTCTATAGGGCTGCGGGAGAAATGAATAATCATGATCATGAACTGCGCAGTTTTCGTGCCTAAAACACTTAATTTTATTTATGTGTTACTTTCTCTACACATACTATGTACATACTGTATAGAGAAGGTATTGTACTCCACCCAAAAATTTGATGCCAAGACTTCACTGGAAATATATGTTGTAGGGTCCTCTGTATTAAAAAAAAAAAAAAACATTTGTAGAAAAAGGTGTGTGTGCGTGTGTGTGTGTGTGTGTGCATGAGTGTATGCATGCGTGAGTGCATGCATGCGTGCGTGAGTGTACCAAATAACTCAAAAATAAAAGGTCTGTAAAATACCAAACTTGAGATTTAAGTTTAATATCTTCCAGGGATGAGACACGAAGATCTTGAGAAAAATTTTCCTCCCACCCCCAAAACTACCTTTTAAATGGTAAACATTTTGAAAATTTTGATTTTCTCAAAAATAGCTCTAATGATTTTGATTAAAATACTGTATATTTAAGAAATCTACACAGCAAATAAAATGTCTATCTTAAATTTTCTGGGAATAGCCTAAGAAGACCTCTTTATTCTGAATGACTTTTTCTGAATTTTACATAATTGGTAAACCATAAGAGATAGGCAAAAACTTACTACACAAAAAATGTAAATCACATTAAAACACACAATTTACGTTATATCTGGGTTTTTTTTTCGTAGGATTTACCATTTCTGAGATATTCCTTGTTATTTGCTTCGGATTCAAGGTACTTTAAAAGTTTCTGTGTTGAGAAAAATTTTAACTCCTAGCCATGCATAGCAACAGATTTCAACCACATGGTAACCAACTTTTAAAGGAATTGACTATTGTTTTAGCCTAGCGTATTCCCTTATTTTCCCTGTACTTAAAAGGAAGCAAGTAATTAAGACAATTTCTGCTAATGTTTATCTTGATTATCATAAAGTAGACGAAAAATATGTTTTTAATAATAATTTGCTATAGCGATGTAGAGAAAGTCATGTGACTGGAACACATCAGATTTTTTTTTTTTTTGTAGCCTAACATGGTAACCTAGTTAGTTATATGGGACGATGAATGAAATCAGTGCAATTATGCTCAAATGATCTTGGGGGTCCATGGAGCTTAAGTTATTTGACATTTGTCTTCTAAGGTTAAGGGAAAGCACCAGAAAGAGTCCTATATGGTTAACTCACCGTGAGTGACATTCAAAGTCAAGGCAAACATGCTACTCTGACACTACCAAGGCAGGCAACATATACATTCTGTCAAGAAAGTACTGGGAATTGATCATTTAAAAATCCTGTTTAAAAGGGGATTCAAAATTATTGTTGTTACTAAGTTGGTACAACTTTCCCCTATACCCATGCAGAGTTTGATCGTCATCTAGTTTGTTTACAGTATGCCATTTTGTCAGTTCATCTCAAAGGTGATTTGCGATTTTACGATGGATACAAATATTCAACAAAGAATCTGTCTCAAATTTTGCATTGCAAATGGTATTTTGTGTGCCGAATCGCAGAAAATATTACAGAGGGCTTACAGTGAATAGAGTTTATCAAAAACAAGTGGATATGAGTGGTTCAGTGCATTCAAAAGCGGTCGAGATGTGGTGGAAGATTTTCCTCGCTCTGGTCGGCCATCAACGGCTTCAACTGAACTGAAATTCATCATTTAGGTCTGAGAGAGATTGCCGCTTAACTTTCTGTGTCTCACGAATCAATTTGTACCATTTTAAAGGATTGTTTGGGCATGACATGCGTTGCAGCTCGGTTAGTTCCGAAAGACTTGACTTTTCTACTTACTCAATCGCGTAAGGATTGCTGAAGACATGCTAGAACGACCCAGTTCCGACTCCACATTCATGAAATGCATTGTAACTGGTGATGAGACATGAGTTTACGAGTTCGACACTCAAACCAGTCAACAAGCTTCTGAATGGCATCTTCCAACTGAACTAAAACCTAAAAGCGCACGTCAAACTTGATCAAAACTGAAGGTCATAGTGTCAGTTTTATTTTATTATCGCGGTGTCGTGCACTCAGAGTTCTTGCCAGAAGGCCAGATGGTACATAAAGACTATTATTTGAGTGCTATGCGGCATTTGAGAGAACAAATACGGTGAAACAGGCCAGATTTGTGGAATGACAACTCATGGATTCTGCACACAATAATGCACTAGCTCACAAGGCTATTATTGTGAACGAATTTCTGGCCAAAAACTCAACAAATTTCATTGAATAACCACCATATTCACCTGATCTGGCTCCTGTTGATTTCTTTCTATTTCCAAAAGTCAAGTTACCACTTTGAGGCACTCGTTTTCAGTTGAATTAAGACATAAGGGAAAATTCGCGGCGACAATTGACATCAATTCCTAAAAGTGCCTACAAAAAATGTTTTGATGATTGGATTATTCATTGGCATAAATCTATAATTTCAGAAGGGGCCTACTTTGAAGGCGATAAAATAAAATTGGATGAATAAAATTCATTTTTTGTGTTTTATTGGCAAATTCCCGGAACTTTCTTGACAAAGTAGCATTATTGTTGCTATGCATGGAAAATAAATACAAGTTATTAGGCTGTCCTCTATAAACTGTACATTTAACTATTGGCCATACCAAATATGTATTTTATACAAACTCATTCATAAATTAATGAAATTACATTTATGAAAAATATCTGCTAGTTATGAACCCTGAAATAATGATGGTGTAAATTGTCAAGCTGTTGTAACACACAAAAAAAATCTGATGTGTTCCATTCACATGACTTTCTCTACATCTCTGCAATAAATTATTCTAAAAAGCTTATTGTTCTATCTACTTAATGCTAATCGAAAAAAAATTGCAGAAATAGTTTTATTACTTGCTTCCTTGTAAGTAAAAGCGAAATAAGGGACTACCATAGGTTAAAGTGATAGTCAAAAGCTGGTTGCTATGTGAATGAAGTTCCTTTGTTTGTATGGACAGGAGCTGACAAAGTCCTGTGTGAGAAAAGTATAATTTTATAAATGTAAAAAGTAGCTAGTAACAGTGAAGTGATAACACAAATATTAATATAAAAATAATAGTTGCAACAAATCTTCACTTATCTTTTGGAATCCTCCTTGCTTTGAACTAGTTTCGCAATAAATTCATTGCATTATCAATATAAATTTCCTTTTCGTCTCAGTTTTGGTCTGGTTTTTGATGTTTATTTACACTGTTGTTTATTAATTTGCAATGAATTTTGATATACCTCCAATTGACTCTCTTACCAAATTTGTTTTGATTCCAGTAGTTAGCAATGCATTAGTACACAATCCACCTAGTAGCAGTAACCATTAGTGTAAATAAACATCAAAAACCAGACCAAAAGGAAATTTATGTTGATAATGCAATAAATTTATTGCGAAACTAGTCCAAAGCAAGGAGGATTCCAAAAGATAAGTGAAGATTTGTTGCAACTATTATTTTTATATTAATATTTGTGAAAAGTATAATTAATTAAAGCTGAAACTAAAAACAAAGAATATCTCAATAACGATCAACTCCATGAAAAAATGCATATAACATAAATTGTATGTTTTAAAGAGCTCTACATTTTTTGTGTGATAAGTTTTTTTCCATCTCTTATGGTTTGCAGTTATGCAAAATTCCGTAAAATTTGTCCAGAATAAAGTAGTTTTCAGAGGCTATTCCCAGAAAATTCAAGATATACATTTTATTTGCCAGGTTAATGTCTTTAATATGTGTTATTTTAATCAAAATCGTTAGAGTCATTTTTGAGAAAATCAAAAGGGGTAGTTTGGGGTGGGGAGATTTTCTCAAAATCTTTGTGTCGCATCCCTGGAAGATACTAAACTTAAATACCAAGTTTGGTATTTTACCGACTTTTCGTTTTTGAGTTATCGTGTTCACAGACACACTGACACAAACACACACACACAGTCCTTTTTGTGAAAATGCTTCTTTTGGATATGGGGACCCTAAAACATATATTTGCAGCAAAATCTTGGTATCAAATTTTTGGGTGGAGTACAATATCTTCTCTATACACTATGTACATAGTACGAGTAGAGAAAGTAATAACTAAACATCTCAAAATAATAATAATAATAATAATAATAATAATAATAATAATAATAATAATAATAATAATAATAATAACAATAATAATAACAACAATAAAAAGAAAATTCCCTCCCTGCTATCATATCCAATATAACAATAATAATAGGATACAGATGCTGCCTCCAAATGGGAACAAATTACATAATATATACTGATTATTACAATTGTTATGAACTAATAAAAAGGTTATCTTGGTTTGAGTTATATTTGTTTTATTTTGTAAACAAGGATTTACTCAACTCTGAATAAACTTCATCACTTGGAATGTCAGTAAATCAAGCAAGGACACCCATTCAAGTTAACAAACATTCACTTTGAACATCATCCTTCAAATAAATTTGACTGCACTCTGGCATTTTAGATTACATACTCCACTCACATGTTTTGATGGCTGCACATCCAGCATTATGCACTCTGTATAACTCATAACTGCGATGCAATTCAGCCCATGTCCATTGTAACATAAGAGATGTGATTTGCAGAAAAGCTTGAGTATTTTTACTCTCAGATCATCAATGTTCCGGGTTTTTACGTATAGTGTCTTTAGCACATTGAAGCCTGGGCGTTTTGGTAGTTGAAGTGCCAAGAATATGCCTACTTTGAGTTATTGTTTACAGTACATCAATTAAATCTGCCGAAAAGTATGACATTCAAGGATTTCTCAACAAGTAAGAAAATAGTCATAACTTCTGTGTTAATGTTTTAATTTAAATTTACAACAAGTATCAAATATAAGTTGGAAAAAAACTTGTGTAAAGCTGCTTACACTCCATTTATTCAAAGTTCGAAAAATTCTCCCTCAGAATCAGAATTTTCCACAGCTTCATTTGTATCCTGAATTTCAGCTTCAGTTCACAGAAATCGAGAAAAATGCAGCATTTTAACATTTAAGACCACAAACGTAACAAACAGATCACCACCTTAAAAAAAAAAAAAATGGCACAACTACCCGAGAGTAGTCAATATTACTAAATCTCCTAAAATTCCTAATAGTTGACTAACGCAAGGACAGATGGCAGCACATATCAGTCAACTAAATGATAATTGATGTATGTTCTTTAACACAGAGCCCGAGGCTGAATTAAGGTCGTGGAATTGAATTAAAAGCATTAGAAATACCTGCCCGAGATATGCTCGGGCATAGGTCTCATGAACATTTTGATGGTCCGAGCTATACTCGGGCTTGGACTCCAAAGTGTTAACAAAACCTCATGCGAAGAAGTGAGGAGGGGTTAGATTTGGGGAGTATGTGGACCAAGCAATGGGTCCACCACGACCACACCACATACCAATGAAAGTGGCATTTAGGAAATTATGAGCAGCGTCCTATGCCCAGTGAGGGGGTGCACCATCTTGCTGAAATAAAATGTCCATATTGTCATCTTCCTCAAGTTGTGGCAACAGAAACAACTGCAACATATACAAATAAGATTCATGGCGTATTGCCTTTTCTGCAAAGAAGAATGGTCCATATAATTTTATTGTGGCTCACTCCACACCATACATTAACTTTTGAACTTGATCTTCCAAGTTTGTATGAGATATGCGGATTTTTGTTGCCCAAACAATGCAGTTGTATATTGGTGGCAGCCACCAGTATATTAGACAATGACCGTGGAAGCCTAGGAATTTATAATGCAGTTATGCATGTTTACTCTCCTGAAAAGTAACCTTGTCTGTAAATAATCATTTGTTTAAGAAGCCTTCATTGCCTTCAATCCATTGGCACACCCTGAATGCAAAATTGAAATGAGCTTCATGATCTCATCATGTATGGTTTGTAGACATAAGTAAAATGGATACAGTTTCAGGTGCTTTCAAACAATATGTTGATATGACATATATGGTATATTCATTTCTTAAACTTTTCGTAGAACTCCTTGTCATAGCTTTTCCTCATACTGGGTTTTGCCTGTCTCTCCTGCATGTTTTTTTAACACAGAACCTGATTCTGCAAATGTTCAATACCGCAATATTATTAAATCATATTTAGATATATTATGCACACCATATTCATGTCAAAATTCCCTTTGAACCCCTTTTAATGCTCTCAAATTTAGCATACCAAAGAACAAATTGTGCCTGCTGTAGATATGTACTAGCCATTTTAATCATCTATACAATATTCATTTGTCTTTTCAGAGTATGCAATGTTTATTGTCACATATGAAAATTTCCAACTTTAAAGCATAACATAACCAACAAGAAATGTCTCCTACAGTCATATTGGCCTTCATATTAAGATTTCATTTTATCCATATCCAAACAGATCACCTTATACTATTAAGATGAGGCATACAATTTGAGTGACTTTTTGAATTTACAAACTTCCTATGCTTTAGAAGACTTACCTGGCTCTCATCTGTTGCACTGCCCCTGGTGGCAACATTCCCTCAACTACAGAAATATTTACTCCAGCCTTTTCAAAAACTCTGCCATCCTGAATGATGCAAGTTATACCTCCACCTCCTTCTGCTCGCTCCCAACGGTCCACAGTAAATTTTGTTTCCTCGTCTTCTTCTGCCTCAAGCGCTCGACAAAAATCAGCCTGCGCATACACATGCATATCAATTGTAGCACATGTTGCCTTGTTTAAAGAGGTACACTCTACCAATAATACACAAAAATTGATGGTAATAACAGTGAAGCAACACTAACATAAATATAACAAGAAATATAGAGTCATTAAATTATAATGGTAATCCCTGCCGCGGCCTCTCTCCACTGCGCAAGAGATCCGAGAGTTGCCGGGAAAGTGCTGCCGGCAAAGGTGCACTAAAAATATATCTTAAGGTAAATTCTGGAAAGTTAACCTTCTGCTCACATACGGGCAGCACATTTTGTGAAAATATTCTCGCTCACTTGTCTAAGCTTAGCAGCAGGAATCCTTGTGATTGCTTGCATGATGTTATCACAAATTTTCTGTAGATTACACAGGGATTTCTGCTGCTGAGCAAGAACATTTTTAATTTGTTATGCTGCCTGTTTGGGAGCAAATGGTCAATATTTTCAGCATTTATTTAAGGTAAGGATTCCAGTGCATCTTTGCCGGCAACACTTTCCCGGCAACTTTCGGATCTGTTGCACAGTAGAGAGAGGCTGCAAGAGGGGTTATCTTAAAATTTAATGACCCTATATATTGTAACAACTTATTACCCAGAGGCAGTAATGTCTGAGGCCCACATTTGGGAGGATATGGATTAAAATCCCCAAACAATCTGGCCGAGGTTTTTTATGTTTCTCTCATTTGCCAGGTAAATACCAGATTGGCTATTTAATATCACAACTCAAAGTTCCACCTTCAGTCAATAAGCAATAGTAAAACTGAAAAATAGGGGTTGATTGCAATTATGCCACCATCTATCCGCAGATTGTGAAAAACAGCTAGACCAATTGGCACCCCAGTGCTTTCTGCTTGTGGGTAGCTAAATAGTATGATGTATAGAGCATGAGACCTTGATGGCTGACTGTTTACTGTTTGAGTACAGATGGTGCCTTCGGTGCCTGGCAGCATCTCTTGGCATGAAGCAAAAGTGGTATGGGTAGAGAGAAAAACACCATGAAGGATAATGTCAACTACATTCAAATCAATGAGTATCATGAACAGAACCATCGTGATATGACCAAGTATTAAAGCCTCCTTAAATAAATAGAATGACAAAAAACTTCACTTATCTTTGCAAATAAACTCACAGAGTACTGTGCAGGCAGATTCAAACAGGATGGTGGAGTGGAGGGTCGAAGGTCAGAGTGTTCGGGTGGAGGAACCAGCTTGGCTAGCTGCTTTGATAAGTTTCGGCATCAGTACAGTCATGAGTGGACAAGAGGTTCCTTTGTTTATTGAGGGACATATTATTAAAAAGTTTTTAACCAATGAAGGGGTTAAACCCTCAGAGATTTTAAATCACTTGAAGGCAAGTTTGTGGACGCTACATTGTCCCAGAACCGAGTGTTTACCTGGATTAGAAAACTTAGGGTGGCCAAGAAATCGTACAAAATGAAGGTCATGCCAACATCTGTCCTGTTTGAGAGCTTATTGAAGGAAATCAGCACTGCACTGTTCAAGAAATCGCATTGGGAGTGCACAACCAAAACAAAAGACACTATATGTCCATCAGAAATGTCATCCTTCTCCAAGATAAAGCTAATCCTCTACTGTGTATTTGACATGGGATTGAAGGACATGCATTGTAAACCCCTGACCACCCTCTCTACAGTCCAGATTTGTCTCGCTGGATTACATTTTGTTTGTGCCAATGAAAGAATCGCTTGGAGAGGAATGATTCGACATGATGTTGAACATGTGCACAATTGATTGATGAAGTGCCCTCAAACTTTTTTTGAACAAGGAATATTCAAGCTGGCAAATCTTTGGCAAAAGTGTGTAGAATGTGAAGGAGGCTACATAGAGAAATAGAGAAGGTGTCACCTGTGTATAGGTTTTAATTAATAAATATATTTATACCTGCCTGGGTAGTGTGATGGTAGAGTGTCTGCTCACATTCAAAAGGTCGGGAGTTTGAATCACGCTTAGGGTGAGTTGCCCGGATAAGGTTTTCTTTCAGGGTTTTCCCTTATCCTGAGAAGACGAATATCAAGTAAAAGCTCCATGGACCCCGAGATCATTTGAGCATCATTTTACCAATGTCATTCATCGCCCTATATGACCAACCAGGTTAAAGGATGTTAAGCTAAAAAAAAATACCATTTATATTTGAACCACCATTGCATTTCTTGTTATAATAATATTAGTACAATCCACTACTTTACTTTCCTTATTTTAATCCTCAAGCAGTATTGCTACTACCATAGTGATTAAATTTTAAAAACTTAGTACATACTTTTATACTTCCCTAATAAAAGTATTCCCCTCGAATTTTTTGCTTATTCTTCAATCTACTCATGCTAATCAAGATAAACATTAGCGGAAATGGTCTTATTATTCGCTCCCTTATAAGGGAATACACTTGGCAAAAGCAATATTCAAATGTTCTAATATATGGTTGCTATGGAAATGAAATCGTTTCTTTGCATGGCTGGGAGTTGATAAGTTTTCGCATGAGAAAAGTTTTAGGTATTTTAAAACTGAAACCAATAACAAGGAATATCTCAAAAACAGTCAACTCCGAAAATAAAGTGTATATGGCATAAATTGTGTATTCTAATGAGATCTACATTTTTTGTGCAGTAAGTTTTTGTCTATCCCTTACAGTTTATCAGTTATGCAAAATTCATTCCGAATGAACAGGTCTTCAGGAGCTAATCTCAGAAAATTCAAGATATACATTTTATTTGTGATGTAAACAGCTTTCAGTATATTAATATAAAAATAATAGTTGCAACAAATCTTCACTAATCTTTTGGAATCCTTGCTTGGACTAGTTTCGCAATGATTTCATTGCATTATCAACATATCCTTTTGGTCTCTTTTTTGATGTTGTTTGTTTACACTGTTATGGTTACTGCTACTAGGTGGATTGTGTACTAATGCATTGCTAACTACTGGAATCAAAACAAATTTGGTAAGAGTGTCAATTAGAGGTATATCAAAATTCATTGCACGATTTCTATACTTTAATATAAATATTTTCTCACAAACCATTAAATCTATGGGCCCATTTAAGTGTTTTAATAATTTAACATCTGGATTTATTTCATGATTAAATTTCCAAAAATGTTCTGCTACAGCTGATTTATCAATTTGTTTGTATTTAATATTCCTAAAGTGTTCTTTTACTCTGGTTTCCAAATGACGTTTAGTCTTACCAATATAAACAAGGTCACAATTTAAACAGTTTAATTGATAAATCCCAGATTTGTTATTTTTTGAAATTTCATCCTTTTTAGAAAAGCCAAACAACTTTTTTATACTGTATTTATTTTGAGGAACCAATATTATGCCATGCTCTTTGAAAATATTTGTGAATTTGCCCAAGGGTGATAAGTACATTTTTTAAAAATGTAATTATCTTTTATTTTCTTAAGTGTAGAAATATCTTTAATAGCTTTTTGATATTTAAACTTCTCAATTTTTTTATTTATAAAATCAGTATTAAAACTATTAATCAGAGCAGTGTTAATAATGTGTTTATATTCTCTATAGAATTCATCTTTATTAAGGGGTAAATTAATTAACCTATAAATTAAACTATTAAAAACAGCAAATTTATGTGAAAAAGGGTAAAAGCCATTATTTTTTTATATAATTATCAGTGTGGGTTTGCTTTCTGTATATTCCAAAATTCAATTTATTGTCTTTTTTTATTATTTTTAAATCCAGGAAAGGGAGATAGCCATCACTTTCAGCTTCTAATGTGAATTTTATAGCCTTATCTTGTAAATTTAAAAGTTTTAAAGCATCATTTACATGTTTATCAGGAACAATAGCAAATATATCATCTACATATCTATACCAAGTTTTAAAAATTAGAGGGAATGCTTTAGTGACCTGTATTTCAAAATAGCTCATGAAAAGATCAGCAAGAAAAGGTGAAAGCGGACTACCCATTGCTAAACCAGAAGTTTGTTGATAGAATTTGTCATTAAAGCTGAAAAAATTTTGATCCAAACAAAGATTAGTAAGGATAACAAAATCATTTATTAAATCTTCATTCAGTTCTATAGAACTTAACCATTTTTTTAAAAATGTCAAAAGTTTTTCTCTAGGAATGCTTGGAAACAAAGCAGTTACATCAAAAGAAACAAGTTTATCATTAGTAGATAATGTAATATTGCTGATCCTTTCAACTAGCTCAAAAGAATTTTTAATACTTAAACTCTCAAATTTTTCAAAATTAGTGAATTTTTTATTTAACCATTTAGCTAGGCTGTAAGTAGGTGAATTTATGCAATTTACAATAGGTCTCATTTTATTTCCAGGTTTATGAATTTTGGGAAGAGCATATATGCTGGGTAAAATTGGATTACTGATTTTTATAATTTGCTTTTCTTTATTTGTAATACTTTTAATTTCATTAAGGGTCTTATTATAAATTGAAATGCAGGATTTTAAAGGGTTAATATCAATGCTTTTGTAATCTTCACCTTGAAGGAAGAGTTCCATTCTGTTAATGTAATCAATTTTATTTAAAATTACAATGCTGTTACCTTTATCAGCTTTAGTATAGATTACATCTTTTTCTTTTAATGATTTAATAATTTGTTTATTGTGATTTACTTTAGGGTGATTTTTTATTCAAATTCTGTAATATTTTACTACATTTTTCTTTAACCAATAATTTATTATTCTCATTTAAATCCTGACTAGCAATTTCTATATCTGCTACATAATCATCTATATTTTTTGAAAAATCTACACAGGTTTTTAAACCTTTATTCAAAAAATTAATTTCCTTCTCATTGAAATTACAATTTGAAAGGTTAACTACATTATCTTTAGGGTTATTCCCTTAAGTTGGTTTCAATTTATTTTGTTTTAAGCATAATTTATTTAATTTATTTTTCAGTTTATTTGTTTTATTTTTCATGCTAAAGTTCAAATTTCAAACAATTTACATTCCAAATTGAGCCAAATTGAATTACCTAAAACATTTATAAGTTTAAGATGCAAATTATATAATTTCAATTCAATGTTATGTAAGTTTTTAAAATGCAAACTTCTTTCAACTTACAATGTACTTTGTAGCTAGAGAAGGTATTGTATTCCACACAAAAGTCTGATGTAGAGATTTCCCTAGAAATATGTTTTGGGGTCCCCTGAGTCCGAAAAATTCATTTTTAGAAAAAGGTCCATGTGTGTGTGTCCATGGACAGCACATCTTGAAAATGAAAATACCATTAAATACCAAACTTGGTATTTGTGTTTAGCATCTTCCAAGGATGCTATATGAAGATTTTCAAGAAAATCCCCCCACCAAAAACGACTCTTTACAGCGTAAATTGTTGAAAATTTCGTTCATCTCAAAAATGATTCTTAAAATGTGACTAAAATACTGTATATTAAAGCTGTATATAAAATGTATATTTTGAATTTTCCAGGAATAGTCTCTGAAGACTTCTTTATTCTGGATGCATTTTGTAAAATTTTGCAACATGGCTACACCATAATAGATAGACAAAAACTTACCAGACAGAAAGTGTAGATCTCATTAAAACACATAATTTATATCATTAAGTTTTTCTTATAGTTTTTCTAGTTTACAGTTTTCGAGATATTTCTTGTTATTGGTTTCAATTATAATCTATCCAATTTTTCTCAAAGAGACCATATAAAGCAAACTGAACCTCAATTGTTTCACATAGCAATGAGTTTTTAAAACATTTGACTATCACTTTAGCCTAGTGTACTCGCTCATTTCCCTTCTACTTACAAAGAGGCAAGCAATAAGATCATTTCTGGTAATATTTATCTTACTTAGCATGATGTAGATAGAAGAATAGGCTTTTATAAGAATAGTTTGTATATGGAACAGTTAGAGAAAGTTATGTGAATGGAACACTTTAGATTTTTTTAATTCCATACAAAGAAGGGTGCCACATTTATACCTGGCAATTCTAATCGGCCAGTGCAATAACACTGCTATAATTTCCTTGATTCGAGTCACTGAGGTTACTGTGAGACAACATGTACAACTTCCTTCGACGTTCCAGATATGCACCTCATTTATAGTGAATCAAGAAATAGTAGTTTAGCTGCTGCAACTCTGTACAGGGAAGGGTATCCTGATAGGTGTCAATCACATTGCTCTACTTTCCAGTCTGTCAATAGGTGTGCGAATCTTTAAGGTAAATAGGGGTGGTAAGGGTGTTACACAAATTTGACAGGCAATACAATTTGAGAAGGATGTTGCACAAAAATTTCAGAAGAGCTATCTACCAGCACACATAGCACTCAGCACTGATCATGTTAGCGCACAGCAAATCATACATGATGTATTTTCAGATGTATCTCTGCCCATTTTCATCGACATGTGGCTACAACATGATGAAGATCCACCCCACGTCTCCCTGGCTGTGCCAGAGTTGTTTGGTTTGATAGTTTGGAAGGGGGAATCCAACAATGTCTTGGCCACCATGCTCTCTGTATCTCAACCAATTGATATCTTTATCTGGGCTCACCTCCAGTCATTGGTGTAAACTACCTATCATCTCAGAAGAGGGTGTAACTCCTTGAATAACATGAGGGTTGGGGCAAAAGCCATGGCAACTATTTATTTTCTTGAAGATTCCAGTCCGGTTGGAAAATGTGACATATACAGACAAAAGGATAAGGTGTTAACTACATGTGTAGACAATAAATAGCACTGAATATCGTAACACACTAAACTAATTTATTACGGTAGTATACAGGGCAATATGGACTTCACAGTGCAAAAGAATGGCAACACAGTATACATACAGTTGACATGACAAACCTGGGCCTAAAGACTCTCAAAGTAGTCCTCTGCTACTGTCACCACATGCTGCCAATGATGTGGGAGATGCTGACAGGTCGTCCTGAACGTTGCTCATCACTGGTTGACACACATCCTTGCTGAAACCTTCCTACTCACTGTACTATTGTACAGTATGGTAGGGCATTATTCCCAAGGGCTTCCACTAATTCACTGTGACATTCCATTGCATTTCTCCCTCGGAGAACAGCTATTTTAATGTAAGCATGCTGCTCTATACAGGTTGCTTCCATCTCGCACGATACTCACCAACTGACTGATTTCAAAGCCCTTGCTGTGCTATTACCAGCTATCACAGAGCCATTTGTTGTTCTGCATACACACTATGCCTGCAGAACTTCCATACGACACATATATACGTTTGTGATTTGTTCACATATCTATAAGAAAAAAAAAAACTAGTTGCCATGACTTTTGCCCCAACCCTCGTATGTACCAGCATGTTACATTTGACACATACCAGAAATCTTGGATACAGGAGAGCAATAATTTCTTTGCCTCTGTGAACTTTAACTTTAACTTTGGAGCAGTTCTAATATAACTGATGTAAAGATTTTAATTTTTTTAATCTTTCTTTCCCCTTTAAACCACTTTCCATTTTGAATTACAGCATTGAAAGTATTAAGCATGATTTAACCTTGTTTTAGCAAGGATTGTAATTATTATACCGATATGTTGCAATGCTTTTTTTGGATTCAGGGGGTCCCAAAACATGTATTTCTGGTGAAATCTGGGTATCAAATTTTTGGGTGCATTACAATACCTTCTCTAAACACTATGTACATAGCACATATAGAAAAAATAATAAAGGCCACAAAACTAAAACTTTTAACAGCATAAATGTGCTCATTAGCAGATCACCGGATTCACTGTGATTCTCAAAACTTGGTTATACTTAATTTTAAGGGCAAAATCAGCCTCTGGAGTAGTTAGTCTCTAAAATCAGCAATATTCACTCAAAACAAAATAAACAGAATCTTCAGTTTCAGTACAATCATTATAACCTAATTCTTACTACCAATTTGGTGTTGCATCAAACACGCCATAAAGCACTCATCCATTTCCTGTTTTAATTAATAAAAAATGTTTTTAGTTCTTTTTACATTGAAATTGCCTATCTATTTCACATATTAGTTCAAAACAAATAATTAAAATAGGAAAATTACATAAACATGTGGTTTGGTCAGAGTGATCTAAATAACATTTTACAACATTCTTTTTTTTTATTCCAGAAGAGATATAATGAGAACTTCTGCCATGTTGCTGCGTAAAAATATAGTTTAACTTCAAAACAGATTTATGAAATTTCCCTAGTGTAGGATGTACCTTTGCTTAATTTTGATCCATAGTTCTATTTGTAGTATGTCTCGGAAGTGCTAGGTTCATGAGTAATTATGTTTAAAGTGTTTACTAATTTCTAGCACTTAGCACATTCCTGTGTCTTCCTAGGTAAACCCATGGCTGCCCGTGTTTCAGAAGGTATGATCTCATTGATTAATTGCTAAATGGTAAGAGACAATGTTGTGGCCAATGATATTCAATGATTTAATCACATGATAGGTCATTCAACATTTTGAGTTGGTTACCAGTTTTGTATTGGAAAAGAAAGAGCATTGGCCATAATGTACACATGTGAAAGTGAATGTGAGCCGAGCTATTTTCAGTGTATTGCGTTTTCCTCAGACTAAATTGTTGAGCTATTTATGAAACAAATACTTGCAAAGTGTTTTTTCAAGTATAAATATGTACCTAAGGAAAGCCACTGATGTGTTGTATCAGCAAAATATTAAGGTAAGCTAAAGTTGAATGGATCTTGTGTTTTCCAAGTGCTTTTTGAAAAATGAATAAGGGGCGAGCGGAGGACATTGTGCTGTAGCGAGCTGCTGCAAATGACAGGTTCCTCTAGTTTTGAAATTTTGTCGAGGTTAGGTGTATGTAAATGAGCCGAATTGAAATACGGGTAAAAATGGATTTTCTGAAAACTATTTCTAAGGGTTTTTGAAAAAAAAACAGTACAAATTAGGCTTTTTGTATAAAATAAGCTGAAATTCATTCTGTAGCCAAAGTAAACTTTTATCTATTGCCGAGTTCATATCTAAATGGAAGCTACTGATTCGCTGCCCACGGGAAATCTTGTAATTCACAATAATTGACGATAGATTGTGGTCTCTAAGACTGCAACATGCTATTAGGTCAATTTAGGACAAGGACTTGAAGCAGATTTTAAAAGTTAAACTTACATTCAAAATACTAAGTATACTCCTTTGGCTTTAAAAGTCAGTATACTTACTGGCCAATGATTCCATCAGGAGCATCCCAGAAAATTATAAAGCACTACACCTCAATTTCTGTATACTTCAAAAACATCAACAAACATTTAATAAATACCTACATGCCTAAGTATAAGGAATTTAAGAAAATACAATTTCTAACTTCTACCTTGAAAATTCGTGGATAGCTTTATGACTTATTTGCAGAGAAATTTCTTTTAAAATAAAGCCAAATGCACATACCTGTATTTTCATTATCATCAGCTCCATTTTTGTTTTCATATCATTGGGGTTATGGTTTAATTTCTCAACACTAGTGATTGGTTTTGCCATGAACTTTGAGACGTCAACCAAACCTCTTGCCATTTGGGCTTCATTTCTTTGGGCTGCATACAGTGCAATGCCAGAGCTTACAACAAAAGCCCCTATGTATCTGTTGAAACAAGAATATGATTCGACAATTAAACTACCGAAGAATCAAGTCTTAAAGCTAGCGGCCCTGTATCTTACAATATTGTAGTAAAGTAAAACTAATAACATACTTGCACCTCTCCCATGGCATTTTTTTACGTTTACTAATGCATTCAATTTTAAGTTTTACAACACTCGTCTTATTAACTCATTTAATAATTTAAAAATAAGTATAGATAATTTAAAAGATTAATTCAAAAGCACTGAGGCCACTCTGTGTTAATATAGAAATTGAGTTTTATATTTCATGATTTTAAACGCAATTTAAGTGAAATTAAAGTATCTTTAACTTGATATAACAGTAGAGAGTATTAAAGCGATTTTACTAAAACTATATGGAAATCATCTGATGAACAAGTACAAGGCCTAAGAAATGAGAACATATTGCTAGGTTATGAATACTCATGAAAACAACAATACTAACCTCAATCTTCTTCCTCTATTCTTCAAAACATGTTGGTACACGGTGATGGAAGACATGGATTGAAAACTACGAAATAATATTTTGTGAAACATTTTTGCTTAAATGCGTTTATCTTCTCTTGGTAATGATTAAATCTTTTAGTAAAATTATGTATACAATATTATTCCAAACAGCACACGCATGCTGAGACCCGGGACAGAAACAGCTGATAGTAGCACAGGGAGTTGGTTTGTATCGATCTGCAAATGAAAACCGCAATGCCGTGGAAGAAATGCGTTTGAAATGGTCTTAATGATTTTGGAACCACATAAGCCAGTTAATCGTAAAAAATTTTAATTTTCAGCCCTGAACTATTTATTTCTTTTACTTAATTCCAATTCTTATAAACTGACTTCATCTGACAGTCGCAGCAAGGAGCGCATAATTATTTTGCCTACTCCCTGCGCTACCCATAAACCCTTGCTGCAGTCATATTTGCGGCTTAGCAGACGAGTTTTGTATCGTGGAATGTGGTGACGGGGCATCGCGGGCTATGAAGCTGCGTTAATTAAATGGAGATCGGTGATTCTGTGTTTACGAAATGAAGAAGTTCACCTTTAAGGGTGTTTTGGATGGTTTTCGGTCTTCGGTTGCTCAACAGGCAAGAGTTGACCAGGAAATAGTGGAAACTCTGCGGCCTGACAACTTCCAAGTGGCAAAGGTATGGCAAGTGTTAAAATGGCGCCATGTTTAGCTAATGCAGTAGTTCATAGATATATCCATAATCCATTGCACCAACGAAAGAAATGCTAATATTACCTGTATTTTATACGACAAATTACTTGTGTATTTGAAATTATCAGAAAGTAGCTCGGCAGTTGTTGGCATTGTTGATTTCTGACGTGTTTAAACTCTTAATGTACACCTTTTTAACTCTGTCAATAAGTCGTCTGCAAATTTTTGCAGATTTTGTTGTATTTTATGTGAGAACTATTTTAAACGTAAGGATGCAGTTAAATGTAAATGTATTTGAAACCTATTAATGTTAGTCCAGTTGTTCATGTGAACAGAGTAAACCGCAGCTCCTGTCGGTCGGTCGAAATCCAGCTGTCAAAATCTGACATTTCATGCATGTGGAGCTGAGGATGTGAGGAGTACCTATTGTATCTCCGATAATAAAGGCAATACAAAACTACACTGCTGCTTGTGTTGTTCTAACTTGCTGATCATGTATATACCGTAGTATAGCAGTGTTGCACCATTTTTTCAGCCACAATCATAGCATTTTCAAAATGTTTACCTTTTCACACAAGCTTTAAAAAGGTGTCAATAAAAGGTTTATCAACAAGCACATGCAAACGTGATAACAGAATACTTCGGTGCCATTTTAATTGATTTTTAGTTATGAGACTGCTTTGCACGGTTATTTGTTGTTCCTGCTGTCAAAAAAAAAAAAATAATATACATATAAATAAATAAATCCCTCCTCTTGAATACACTACGGACTGTCGGAGGTTCTCCAAAAATTCTTGAAATAAACATACGCATACATATTCGCCAACCGCAACAGTTATGTTTTCACACTAGGTGAATTTTTAGAAATGCTATTTACATTTTTTGGAGCAACCTAAATGCACACATTTTCTGTTGAAATCTGAATCTCTAAATTATTCTGAGTTTTTTTTTTTTTTTTTTTTTTGTCTCATTCAATTAGAAGTCGTGGATTCAGTTCTCGAGAAAATAATCCCTTAAGTATGTAAGACATATTAGAAAATATTAATTCATCCCTATTTCGGAAAAAAATGAAAGAAAAAACAGGGTGCCTCCCTTAAATTTTAAAGATATTTGCTCGTTTAGTGGTGTAAAAAATATTCAAAGAGGAACCAACACTTACAAAATTTTCCGGATATGAAATATATGGCAAGCTACCCTCTAGAACTCGGGTATCGCCATCACAGAATAATTAAAGGTGCGGATATATTTTTTGAGGAGAGGGTTCATATAATTAGATCTGGTTTGTACGGCATATACTAAGGGGCATAAGTGAAGCCTGTCCAAAAATCGTATATTCTTTTTTTTTTTTTTTTTTTTTTAACTTAAGAAAAACCCTCTACCTTAATAGTATAAGTATCTTGTAAAACATTATGTATAAGCTAGACACTACGTTTATAATGCTTTTCTCATATTTAATTTTTATAAATCTCGTTAAAAATATTACTTGAAGAGGCAGCTTTTACTATCTTTTACCTAATGTTTGTAGAAATTAGTAATAAAGTAAAACATCGCGGTGAAATTTCCCCCAAAACATTAGATACCTACTTACAATTCATTTGATGAAACAAATTGGATAATGAAAGGGTTAGGATTTATTTCTTTCTTGGAGTGACCAGCATAATTTAAAAACAAATCTTTTGTGTTTCTTCACATTATTTTCTGTACCCTTTATCGCTTCTTGGTGCGCCACATATTGTTCTTACGAAAGCTTCTTTTCCTATGTACTTCGTTTTCAATTGTGATAAACCGTGGCAGAAGCAGCCATATTACACAAAAATAGTGACAGTCAAATGTTTTAAAATTGGACGATATGCGATGGTCTTGAAGTTACACTTTCTTTCCACGTAATTGTAGGAAACAACTGAATATCGAAAGGACATTAAAATAACAGTAAAAGTTTTAAACAATTCTAACCATTAATAATGGCTATAGCGTAAATGGTTTATGGCACGAAAAGAAGTTAATTGAAATAGTTGCGTATATTTAAAGAAATCTACATTTTTTCTACAGTACATTTTCGTCTGTCGCTTAATATTTGCCGCTATACAAGATTATACAAAATTCCTTCCGAATCAAGAGTACATATCAGATTATACCTAGAAAATTCAAGATATACACTTTAGTTGCCATGCAAAGTTTGTATGATGTTTTAAAGAAAATCGTCAGTCTTTTTAAAGAAAATCGAACAATTTAAAAAAAAAAAATATATATTCCTTGTAAAGGATAGTTGAGGGGAAATGCATATTCTTAAAACCTTCGTGTCGTATCTTTGGAAAATACAAAAAATATGTTTAATGTTAAACCGAATTTTCATTTTGGAGTTACGCTGCTGACACACATTTTTCTATTTTTTTAATTTATTGAGGAGGTCTCAAAATCTATTTCCGGTAAATCTCAGTACCGAATTTTGGGGCGGAATGTGTCAATGTTTTTATTTCACCAAATGTTTGAATTTTGCATTGTACAAAAAAGTTAATTTATTTTAAAAGTATGTAATAAAATCGTTTTGTCTCGTAGACTTTAATCTATAGAGGTAAAATATGTTACCTTTAAAGATCTTAAGCCTGTACCCTGTGGGTTGCAGCTATAAATCTGTATAGTTTTGCCTTTTTATAAAGCTTGCAAATCCCCTCCCCCCCTTTTTTTTTTTACTGAAGATAAATTCAACTTTACATGCACATTAAAATTGTAATTTTTGAAAGCACAAGGAGAAGAAATACGCCGCTGTTATTGGTTAGAACACAAATCTTGACCCTCGCATTCACAGTTTCCGGAAATTTGGAAAGATACCTTAACTAGCAGTCCTGAAGCCGTTCAACTTTCCAAGAAATAATGTAACATTCAAAGGTTTTCCGGTGAATGCTATAAGTTCTCTTTAAAGCTTAGTATACCTTACTGTACACAGAAGTTATGTGAGGAGAAATTACGAACGAAAATGTAAGTTAAAAATCTCATGTGTTCCATTCACGTGACTTTCTCTACACCTCTGAAACAGATTATTGTTAAAACGCTTGTCCTTCTATCTACTTCATGCAACTCGAGATAAACATTAGCAGAAATGGAATTATTACTTGCGTTCTTGAAAGTAGAAGGGAAATAATTAGGCTAAAGCGTTAGATAAATATTATAAATGGTGGTTCCTCTGTTGTTTAAGTCCGTTATTTTTTTGTATTGCCTGGAGTTGACACAGTCCCGTATGAGAAAAGTTTAAGTAGCTATTTTAAAACTGAAACCAATAACAAGGAATATCTTAAAAAAAAAAAAAAAAAACTAACACACACAAAACTCCACGAAAAAACTGTATATGACGATATCTATATTTTTGTGTAATAAGTTGTCCATCTCTTACGACCTACCAGTAATGAAAATTTCGGCAGACTTCATTTAGATTTCATATCTTGAATTTTCTGGAAATAACCTCTGAAGACTTCTTCATTCAGAATGAATTTTGCATAACTGGTAAGCCGTAACACACAGACAATAACATACGACACAAAAATGTATTTCTTGTTAAAACATTTTGCCATAGACTTTTTTTCTGGAACTTACCGTTTCTGAGATATTCCTTATTATTGGTTCCAGTTTTAAAATACATATTATTGATACATTTTATTCATTGTGTAAAAATCCTTAATATACCATATTTTAATTAAAATAGTTAGCCATTTTTGAGAAAACCAACATATTCGATTTTTTTCTTCCGTGTAAAGAGACTGCCCCCACACAGACACACACACGGACATTTTTCTATAAATGAATTTTTTTTCTTTTCTTTTCTTTCTGTTTTGATTCAGGGGGTCCCAAAAGATGTATATCCGGTGAAATCTCGGTAACGAATTTTTGGTGCAATACAACTTCTCTAAACACTATATACATAGTACGTGTAGAAAAAGTAAAACTACACATCTTTTCCCTTTCTAAGGTCTCAATTTCCAACATATCCTCTTTAAGTAAACTTGAATAGATGTTCTCAGGGTAAAAAAAAAAAAAGTCAAAGTCTTGAACATAACATGTACAGCTTAAGTCAGTAGTATTTTCATAATACTTCCTTTAAAATAATAGAACCATATTTCACCAGAAAAACTCGATATCGAGATTTCCCCGGTCATACAGTTTTGAGGTCCCACGGGAAAAAATGTTTATAAAAGTTTCGTATGTATATATTTTTGCAAAAGGCTTAACTCAAAAACAAAATATTTGATAAATACCGAAGCTGAGAAAAATCCCCCACCCCAATCTAACATGTACAGGAAAATGTTATTATAATTGCTGTTATTATTATTATTATTATTATTATTATTATTATTTTACTTATTTCTGAAAGATTCCTTTAAAGATTTTGATTAAAATGTGTATGTTTAATATGTATATCATTTTTTTTCGTAGTCGGCTTACCCTCCCCTTATGTAGGCCTGGCATTCCCCTAGAACTTACAAGCGGGTGCTTAGGCGTCAGAAGCTTGTTAGGGAGCCAACGGCACGAACGATAGAATGGAGAACCTGGAACGAGCGGTTGGCCTGTAGCCAGGCATGAGCGTGATATGAAATGAAAGCGAATGGATAATAGGAAAAGTGATGGTGGAGCAATTGATAGAATGAGTGGCGGGGGAAACAGGAGGACCCGGAGAAAATCTTCCTAGACGCCGTGGCGTCCACCACAGATCCCACACGCGGGCACTTGGGAGGCGAGCGATCCAACCCTCTTCATTCGTAAATAGCTTTATAAAACTGGTAAACATTAAGAGATAAGCAAGAAGGCTCCCTAAATACTAGTTTAAATATGTCTATACTCTATGCTTTTTAAGTGTTGTATCGCTATTCAGTTGTTTCTCACGAGATCTCGTCAAGGGTAGAGTAGACAGCGTATAGACACTTCTTTCAAACATCAATTTCCGCTATTCACCTTGCAGTTGCAATGTGATTAAATGATGTTAATGTGATCAAGTTATTGCTTAAACGGTTCTTCAAAAAAATATTGTTACAAAAGACATACTTATACCTATACTTAGATCTCCAACATGCTAATCGAAATAAACCTTAGCAGAAACAGTCTTAATACTTGCTTTCCTGTAAGCAGAAGGGTAATAAGGAAATAAACTAGATTAAAGCGATAGTTAGCTCTCTTAAAATCTGTCGCTATGCGTTTGATATTGAAGTTTGGTTCTCGTTCCTTGGTAAGGAGTAAAACAAAAGAGATATGAAGCTGATGAGAAAACCTGTGTGGGAAAAGTTTTAAGTATTTTAAAATCGTAACCAATAATATGGAATGTTTCGGAAATCGTTCACGCGACAAAAATTGTAATGACACAAATTGTGTGTTTTAACGAAATCTACTTTTTTGTCTAGTTCTTACAGTTTATCAGTTATGCAAAAGTCATTCGGAATGAAGATGACTTTAGAGACTATTTGCAAAAAAAAATCGATATTTTAATCGAAATTCTTGCAGCCATTTTTGAGAAAACAAAAAAAAATTAGAAACTTTTTCCACGTAAAGGGTAGTTTCTGGGTTTGGGAGTATCTTTAACATCTTAGTATCGTATCCTCGGGAGATGCAGCACTTGCTCGTAAGCATTACGATTGGTATTTAACAGACTCATCGTTTTTGAGTTACCGTGTTTACACACACACGCGCGCGGTCTTTGTTTTATTTTATTTTTATAAAAATGCTTTTTTTCTGGACTCAGGGGAGCTCAAAACATATTTCCAGTTAAATCTTGACATCGAATTTTAGGGTGGAATATAATACCCTCTCTACCAACTATGTATATAGTACTCGTAGAGAAAGTAATAAACATTCATAAGAGTAGTTAGTAGAAGCTATGTAAAAACGCCAGATGTGAATGTAACAGATCAGATTAAGATAAATATTCATTCTGACACAACATCAACACATTTGCTTTAGGATTTTAAACTAAGACATGACTTTCTCTACATCTCTGCAATAAATTATTGTTAGAAAGCTTATTATTCTATTCACTTCATGCTAATTGAGAAAAAATAGCAGAAATGCTCTTATTACTTGCATCCTTGTAAGTGGAGCCGAAATAAGGGATTACCATAGGTTAAAGTGATAGTCAAAAGCTGGTTCCTTTGATTGTATGAACAGCAGTTGACAAAATTCCTGTATGAGAAAAGTATAAGTTGTTTAAAGCTGAAACCAATAAAAAGAAATATCTCAAACGCGATCAACTCCACGAAAAAAATGTATATAACACAAATTGTGTGTTTATCGTGATCTACATTTTTTGTGCAGTAAGTTTTTGTCTATCTCTTACGGTTTACCAGTTATGCAAAATTCAATAAAAACTATCCTGAATAAAGAGGTCTTAGGGGCTATTCCCAGAAAATTCAAGATATACAATTTATTTGTCAGGTAAACACCTTTAATATATGATATTTTAATGGAAATCGTTAGTCATTTTTGAGAAAATCAAACTTTTCGAAAAAGCTCCATGTAAAGGGTAGTTGGGGAGAGGGATTTTCTCAAAATCTTCATGTTGCATTTCTGGAACATACAAAACGTAAATACCAATTTTGGTATTTTACCGACGTATCGTTTTTGAGTTATCGTGTTCACGGACACACGGACCTTTTTCCCTATTCCCAGAAAATTCAAGATATGCAATTTATTTGTCAGGTAAATACCTTTAGTATATGATATTTTAATGGAAATCGTTAGTCATTTTTGAGAAAATAAAAATTTTCGAAAAAAGTTCATGTAAAGGGTAGTTGGGGAGGGGCATTTTTCTCAAAATCTTCATGTCGCATCTCTGGAAGATACTAAACTTAAATACCAATTTTGGTATTTTACCGACTTATCGTTTTTGAGTTATCGTGTTCACGGACACACGGATCTTTTTCCGAAAATACTTTTTTTAAATAAAGGGCACCCTAAAACATATATTTCCAGTGAAATCTCGGTATCGAATTTTTGGGTGGAGCGCAATACCTTCTCTATACACTATGTACATAGTACGTTTAGAGAAAGTAAAAAACAACCAAAATCCACCTGACGCCAAACATAATAGTAACCGGCCATGGAAACATCAGCACATATCTCCACAGACTTGGGTAGCAAGCAGCCCCTAGAAGATCTCAAATAGTGCATTATCTAATATTCGAGTGTAATGCACTTAAAAAGTAAAAGAGAATCTCTAGTAAATAGTGTACTTAAAACTGACAACTGACCAGTGCAAAAATCAGTCCTAATTAAAATGTTTTTAAAACCGTATGCAAGATATGTAAACTCCCTTGACTTTCAAGTGTTAAAAAGGATCAATGAGTAACAGCAAACACAACATAAGTGACAAAAGTAAATATCGATAAAAGGAAACAATCATGCAAATGACTTAACCTTTGAGACTAAAAGATCAAAGACACAAAGCCATTACAGAAAAAACTGACCGTGTTCTATTCACCTGACTTTCTCTACATCTCTGCAACAAATTAGTTTTAAAAAGCTCATGCTTCTATTTAATTCATGCTAATCTACATAAAATTAGCAGAAATAGTCTTAATACTTGCTTCCTTGTAAGTAGAAGGGAGATAAGGGAGTACCTTAGGTTAAAGCGATAATAAAAAGCTGGTTGCTATGTGACTGAAGTTCCTCTGTTTGATTGGACAGGAGTTGACAAATTCCTGTATGAGAAAAGTTAAATTTTTCGAACCTGAAAACAAAACCAAGGAATATCTCAAAAACGATCAACTCCACGAAAAAAATGTATACGACATAAATTGTGTGTTTTAATGTGCTCTACATTTTTTGTATGGTAAGTATTTGTCTATCTCTTGCGGTTTAGCAGTTATACAAAATTCCGTAAAATTCACTCAGAATAAAGTATTCTTCAGAGGCTATTCCTAGAAAATTCAAAATATGCATTTTATTTGTCAGGAAAATATCTCTAATATACGATATTTTAATCAAAATCATTGTCATTTTTTAGAAAATCAAAATTTTCGAAAAAGGTTCCATGTAAAGGGTAGTTTGGGGTGGGGGGATTTTTCTCAAAATCTTCGTGTAGTACACCAGTAGTGGAGCATGTAGAATCTTTAAGAAAAAAAAAATAAAACCTAAAGTTTTCCATTCAAATGACATTCTCTTCCTAGTCTTCTCTCTACTTCGTACTACTCGAGATATTTATTACTTTGGTTCCTTGAAAGTAAAAGGAAAATGAGGAAATACACTAAGGTAAAATAAGAGTGAACTCTTTTAAAAGCTGTCGCCATTCGTTTTCAGAGAAATTCGATTCTGGCATTTGAGAAAAATCTAAGTATATGAAGTTTTATAACAAATAAGAAGGGGTATCTCGGGAATAGTTAGCTCTACAAAAGAAAGAAAGAAGAAAGGTATACGGCATAAATTCTATGCTTTAATGAGGTCTACATGTTTATTTAGTACGCTTACGGTATACCAGTTATGTTAAAGTTATTCAGAAAGAATAGGACTTCAGACACTATTTTAAGGTACACATTTTGTCATGTAAATATATTTAACATGTTTTAATCGAAATTGTTAAGGGCTATTTTTGAGAAAATCAAAAGTTTCGAAAATTGTTCTGCTATGTAAAGAATACTTGGAGTGGGGGAATTTGCTTGAAAAATCTTCGTGCCACATCCCTGCAAGATACTAAACTTAAATACCAAGTTTAGACTTTTCGTTTGCCCATACACTGGCGGACCTTTGTTTATTAATGCTTTTTCATGTATCCAGGGAACCTCAAAACACGTATTTTTGGTGAAATCTCAGTATCGAATTTTTCGCTGGAATAAAGTACCTTCTCTATCTACAATGTACATACGTGCAAGAAAAAGTAAATCTGATAATTCAGTAATCAAGTTTTTGCGTTTGGTTCAAAGCTCTAATTAAAAAAATGCCCACCAATTTTCTGAAATGTTGAGGCGCGTTTTGTGCAATATCGAGGGCGACCCAGAAAGTAACGAACGTTTTGTCATAACTAAATAATAACGAAAGATACGAACACAAAACATAATTTACAAAGTTACAGTATCTTGCTCTAGTCGCTATTACTATCAAGGCGTTTATTGTCACGTGGTACCGGTGTTTCAATACCTATGTTTTACTCCTCTACAGCTAAAGATCTGACCCAAGATGTTGAGGTTTTCGCCGGTTGCGAAATCTTTTCCACCCAGAAAGTTATGTATGATGACCAAAGTGAAATAATAGGCTTTTCTGAATTCTTTCATCAACATTTGCTTTCAATCCCTTAATAACGATTGATGAACTTCCACTTTGGTCTTTGTCGGACACACTGGTTCTTCCTTGATTACTCGTAAATTATGCGTCATTTCCTCACCGAAGACTCGTTCATTGCATTATCACTATACACTTGCATTAATTGCCTATAAGATTCGATTGGCCGAAAGTTTTGTTCATTAAAAAAGCGAATAAGTTCATTGGTGCTAGAAAAGTGTAACAACGGCATTGAAAAACTGGTATCACGTGAATATAGTAAATATCTTGATAGAATGGAGATTGCATTGATAAATAGAGTAAGGTACTGTGACTTTCTAAATAAAGTTTTAAGTTGATATCTTTCGTTATTATTTAGTTATGTCAAATCGTCTGTCACTTTATGGATGATCCTCGTATTTAGATAATAAAGTTATGAAATAATTTGATTTTTGCAAAGTGTATATCCATTTTTACTTTCTCTACACGTACTATGTACATAGTGTATAGAGAAGGTATAGCATTCCACCCAAAAATTCGATACCGAGATTTCACGGTAAGTATATGTTTGAGGGCCCCCTGTATCCAAAAAAAGCATTTTTAGAAAAAGGTCCGTGTGTATCCGTGTGCCTGTGTGTTTGTGAACATGATAACTCAAAAACGAAAAATCGGTAAAATGCCAAACTTGGTATTTAAGTTTAGTATCTTCCTGGGATGCGACACGAAGATTTTGAGAACCCCCCCAAACTACGCTTTCATGGAACTTTTTTCGAAAATTTTGATTTTCGCAAAAATAGCTGTAATGATTTTGATTAAAATATCGTAAATTAAAGATACTTTACCTGTCAAATAAAATGTATATCTTGAATTTTCTGGGAATAGCCTCTGAAGACTACTTTATTCTGGACGAATTTTACTTATCTGTTAATTCGTAAGAGTTGGACAAAAACTTGCCACACAAAAAATGTAGAGCACGTTAAAACACACAATATATATCATATACAATTTTTTCGTGGAGTAGATAGTTTTTTTAGATATTCCTTGTTTTTGGCTTCGCCTTTAAAAAACATACATTTCTCTAATAGGAATTTGTCAACTCCTGTCCATATAAACAAAGGAACTTCAGTCACATATCAACCACCTTTTGACTAACACTTTAACCTATGGTACTCCCTTATTTCGCTTCTACTTATAAGGAAGCAAGTTATAAGACTATTTCTGCTAATTTTTTCTCGATTGGCATTAAGTAAATGGAAGCATAAGCATTTTAACAATAATTTGTTGCAGAGATGTAGAGGAAGTCACGTAAATGGAACACATCAGATTTTTAAATTAAATTTGGTATTAACACAACTGCAATACATTCACTGTAAAACTTGAAGAAAAATCAATAGAAAAATATAGGCATTTGAAAATGTATGTCCTTTAAATTAGTCTCTTTGCTATGCTGTAAATGGATTGCATGACTTCTTCTCTTTCACTCGGGAACGTTCCAAATACTGGAAGAAAGTGGCATGTTTGTAATAGAGGACAAAGTTCAAGCGACAAAATTCCATTCTAATCATTTATTGACTTGCTTGGCTCCGGTTTCCTGTCTTATCACGCCAATATGTCACGAAGGAAAAAGAACATGTGACAGTGAAAGCTGACGGAAGCCTGTGACGCTTCCTTCTACAAAAAATATTTTCACCTATTAATATCACACGTGTGTAACATTTCCCTTATATTGAAAGAACATTTAATGTAACCAATATTTAAGAAGGAAAGTAACGAATGATTTGGCATAAGTAAATAATTATTAAAGATACCAACACAAACTTTTAATAACAAAGTTACAATACCTTACTCTTATTTCTATGTTAAACGTTGATCCAGTGTGAATTCAAGGTATAGGAATTGCCACCATTTTTGTTTATATTGATCTACCGTTTCTAACAGGCTGCTAACACTTAGGTTATTTCTTATTTCATCTTTTCTAACGTGATCCAATCGGGACACTCCCGCCACGTTTCGGAGATATCGCATTTCGGCTGCCTCTTATCGGCTTCTGTCTTTCTCCTTTAAGGTCCAAGTTTCACTCCTAAGCCTGTTGGAGTTGCCATAACTTTAAATAATTTATCCTATGTATCTTTCCTTGTCTTGTCGTGGAGTTCTTCTAATGGTCCTGCATATATTATTAAACTTAGACATTTTGTGATCAATATCCTTTTTGCGTGTATAAGTGACAGCCCAGAAATCAAAAGTATTGACTTGTTCTATAATATAATCTTCCATTACCATCTTTGATCCAACAGCCCTTTTACTTACGAATGGCAACACTTTTGTTTTCCATTTTAAGATGGTTAAATTAATGTCACTAGCTAAAGTAACTTGGTCATCAGCAAAAAGGAGATTTTTTTTTTTTAAGAGGTTTACCGGGAAACATGCGAGTCAGTCGAGAAATTCAATTCTATGCCGGTAAGTTGCCATGGTAGCTCAGAGACAGAGCAACGGGCTAGAAATCGGGAGATCCGTGATTCAAATTCTGGCTATGACATTGAATTTTTCAGTCTGACTCTACCCATCCTATATAATAATAATAATAATAATAATAATAATAATAATAATAATAATAATAATAATAACAACAATAATAACAATAACATTATGTTCCATGTATAAGTTTTCATCAAATTCTTCCTAATTTTAAACTAATATTGGATTTATTATCCGTATGTGTTAGAGAAACTAAAAATGTAGGATCAGCTAAATACTGCAAACTTTTCCATAAAGGATATGAAGATGTGATATTGGTAGATTTTGAGTCGTAAGAATGTCCGTTGGGTATAAACTGTTGTCCAAATAGGACAAAAAGTGTTCATTTGTGTGTTAAGAATTTAAAATAGTAATTGAAACAAGGATTTTTAGCAGATAGTTATCATTATACAAGCTTCTAAAATCCAGGTATAGCATATTTTTTCAAAATCACACCAACATTTCCGTTTTGTAGCACAGCTACGCGAAATCTTGGGAGAATTTGGTGATATGAATACATTTTGCACTCATTCGTCTTATAACTCAATTTTAAAATTCCTTAAACCTCTCCTTCCTATTGGTAGTTATTTAGAGTCTTCTATATCCACAATTAAAGTAGTCTGTGATTTAAACTGGATGGCATGGATTTAAAACCCCGTAAATCCTCCAGTTTTAAAATATATTATAACCTATGCAGCCTACATCATTCAGTAAAAAAAAAAAAAAAAAAAAAACAACAAAAAACAGAAAATACAGCAAAACGGTTTCTGCGTCAGGATTATTCAAAGGTTTCCGCAACCACAAATTTCACATTCATTGTATGTGTATAAAATGTAATGTAAAGACAAATCAGCACACAAAAAAGTCGAGTGTGTTAAATTCACATGACTTTCTATACCTCTTCTGCTAACGATTCTTATAAAAGTGTATTCTTCTGTCTACTTTATACTAATCGAGCTAAACATTAGCAGAAATGGTCTTGTAATTAATTCGTTGTAAATAAAAGGGAAATAAGGGAACACTCCATGCTTAAGGGTAAAATGTGTCCCTTTGTGATTGAAATTCGGTTATTTTACATTAGGAGTAAAACAAAAGAGAAAATGAATGATGACTTCCCGTATAATAAAGGTATATTATTTTAAAATTGAAACCAATAAAAAGGAATATCTCGGAAATGGTTAAATACACAAATGAAATTTGTACGACATAAATTGTATTTTTAGCCAGACGTACCCTTTTGTGCAGTAAGATTTTGTCTCTCTCTTACGGTTTACCAGTTATACAAAAGTCCTCAGAATGCCGAGGTCTTCAGAGGCTATTCCCAGAAAGTTGAAGACACACATTTCACATACCACGAAAATATCTTAAATATATGACATTTTAATAAAAATCGTTAGCCGTTTATGAGAAAAAAATCTGATGTTTCATTCACATAACTTTCACTACCTGTTCTGCAAACCAACTATTCTTACAAAAGAGTATTCTTTTATCTATATCTTGCTAATCAAGATAAATATTAGCAGAAATGATCTTATTTCTTGCTTCCTTGTAAATAGAAGGGAAATAAGGGAATGTACCGTGTTAGAATGATATTCAAATCTTTTAAAAGCTGGTCGCTGTGTGAAAAAATGAAGTTCGGTTCTATATGCTTGGCCAGGAGTAAAACTAAGCAGGGATGAAACAAATGACGACTTCCCGTCTGAGAAAAGCACAACAAAGAGTAAACAACGGTTAACTCACAGAGATGTGTACGTCATAAATTGGTTTTTCAACGAGATCTACAGTTTTTCTATAGTGAGTTTTTGTCTTGTCTCTTATGGTTTACTAGTTATGCAAAGGTCTTCAGAGATTATTCCCAGAAAATTCAAGATACATATTTTAGCATGAAAATATTTTAATATATGCTATTTAAATAAAATCGTTAGAGTTTCATATAGTTTCATAGTGAACTTAAACACCAAGTTTGGCATTTACACCTACATGCATACATGCATACATACATACATACATACATACATACAGACAGACAGACAGACAGACAGACAGACAGACACTCGAACCTATTTATAAAAATCTGATGTGTTCCATTCGCATGACTTTGTCTATATCTCTCTAACAAATTATTCCCCCATCTACTTCATGATAATCGAGATAAACATTAACAAAAATCATCCTTATTGCTTGTTTTCTTGCAAGTAGAAGGGAGACAATGGACTAATACCCTATGTTAAAAGGATAGTCCAATTTAATTGCTGGTTGCAATGAGGATGAAATCCGTTTCTTTGCATTCACAGGAATTGACAAATTCCCGTGTGTGAAAAGTATTTTAAAACTGAAACAAATAACAAGGAATATCTCAAAAATGGTAAACTCTACGAAAATGTTTAGGACATAAATCGTGTATTTTAATGAGATCTGCATTATCTCTCTGATAAGTTTTTGTCTCTCTTACGGTTTACCGGTTATGCAAAATTCAATAAAAATCATCCAGAATAAAGAGGCCTTTAGAGGCTATTCCAGAAAATTCAAGTTATACGTTTTATTTAGCATGTAAATATCTTAAATATAAGAGATTTTAATCAAAATCGTTACAGCCATTTTTGAGAAAATAAAATTTTTCGAAATTTTTTCATGTAAAAGGTCGCATCCTTGGAGATACCAAACTTAAATACCAACGTACAAGGACACACAAACACACACAGACCTTCTTCTAAAAATGTTTTTTTTATACAGGTGACCCTAAAACGTGTATTTCCGATGAAATCTCGAATTTTTTGGTGGAACGCACTGTACACTATGTACATAGTACGTGTAGAGCAATTAAAATTCTCATTTTAGATTCAGTGGGTCTTAAAATATATTTCGGTGAAATCTCTGTATAGAATTTTTGGCTGAAATAACATACGTTATGGAGAAAGTTAAAATCGCAGAAATTTACACCTCTAATCTGCAGTACGATCTATGGTGATAGACGTGCTTGCATATGTAAATCACACTACTTCATGATATATTGATGTATTCTAGTTTGCTGTTGGGATGTGCAAGGAAGGAGCTTTAATGAGAAGATGGACCACATCATAAACATGCCGATAGGAAAAAGCCTTTGACGTCTCATAAACTTCATCGCTGACGTCACGGACTTGGCTAATAACTCGGGAGCGTGAAGGTGTTGGTTTATTCGAGACTTTGTACACAATCTTGTGAATCAGGGGAAGGTTGTAGGGGATACCACCGCAGGTTGTGGGTGTGTAAATGGATCGAGGGGGAAAGCAAATGTGTTGGAGAAAATTGCCTCAGAGGGAAACGCTTCAAGGAGATGACGCTTTTAACCTTCAGCGTGGAAACAAAATCAAGTTCCATCACTTTGTTACCTGCAGTTGAAAATAAATTGTTGTTTGAGCAACATGTATCCAGAGAACAGCCATTGCTTTTGTCAAGCACATTACATTTTGATGTGACATTTTGTTTCATGTAAATAGGGTGCTATTTATTTATTGCATTTATTGAATTTCCAAAATGTTAGAAGACCTGTTTTACAATTGTGTATTAGGATTATAGCTATAAACAATGTGTACTATTACTGTCTGTTCAACGGTGTTAAAGCTAGTGGGTTGGGGTGACTTATCGATCAAACAACACTTTAACTTCTGGGAGAATTACACATATGATGAACTCGTGCCGCGCGTGGCAAAACAGTCAACCATGTTGCAATACTTTCTAAAGAGTCGGATGACTTTACCGAAGGGCACACAGTCCTCAAATTGTACACAGTGAAAAAACAAATATTATCGGCAACAGTGTTTCCTTCTTCCACTGCCACGCACCTTTTAGCCCTCGCTTGCTTCAGACTAAGAAAACACTACTTCCTTCCAATTGTTAAACCCATATCTCCTTGGAAGGGCGCCCCAACCCACTAGCTAAAACACCGCCGAACAGACTACATAATAATATTAATATTAAATGTATGCCACAACAAAAGGATTAGCATTAGTGTAAATAGACAAATAATAAAACTAGTAACTCATTGCAAATTAGTTATTTACATACCTGTATTAAGTAATTTAAATATAGGTATGGGAAAATATATAATTTTTTATAATGAATTAAATATATTATTGAAATATATTTTCAATTATGAGTAGCAATATTTTATCTAATAATGTGGTGTGAAAGATTTACTACAGAAGACTAAGTGCATTATTAATGAGCCGTTTGCTTTCGTGTAATGGACAGTCAAAGAGTGAGTGATTAACATTCTGTATTGGATGTGAACAGGCACTGTTTTGACTCACTATTGTAAACCGTTCAAGATGTGATCCAAATTTTCCGTGTGCAGTCACGAAATGTGTCATTGTAAACGTAGACTCAAAATGGTTTATATCTAATCTATCTGAATTTCGGGAAAAAAGCATCTGTTTTGTAAAATGACCATTAATAGTTCTTTATCAACGGTATTGGGCTTTTTGTATATTCACATTCTGTAACTAATTTAGAGGCTGTTTTAGCAAGTTCGTCAGCTCTCATTGCCTGCACTCCCAGCATGACCACGTATCCAGCATAAACATAACTGCTTTTTGTAACGGTATACTGTATTTCTGATATCGACTGCAATGGTATTTAGATTATATTTATCGTTTATTGCTTCAAGCTTGGGAATCACTTAGAGTTGTAATATTCTGTAAATTATCTGCACCCCATTCAGTTGTTTTCTTTAAGATTTAAAATTGTGCCTGAAATACTGTGCACACTGATACAAACTTGTATAGAGAGTTATTAACGTGCTGTCACATTGGTGTTACAGATTGAGCTAGAATTTTTTTGGTGAAAGTAGTTCGAAGATAAAATACTCGTCTCTCGGTATAGACAAGAAAAACTTCACAAAATAGAACGAATCACTCATAGTACCTTGCATATATCGGCTTTAAGGTATTAAACGGCAGAAATTACAAAATTAACCCGTTTTTATCCATTCAGCGTTCTATTTTCTGTACTGGTACTATGTACGTGTACATAGTAGGTAGAAAAGATATAATATTCCACCCAACAGTTTGATATTGATTTTCACCGGAAATATTTGTTTTGAGGATCACTGATTATAAATGAAAGCATTTATAGAAATATGTGTGAGTGGGTGGGTGGGTGAGGGGACAGCTTACCTAAAAACGATAAGCTTAGATACCAAACTTGATATTTAAGCTAAGTATCTTCCAAGAATGCGACACGAAATTTTTCAGAAAATTTCCCAACGCAGACTACCCTTTACGTGAATCATTTTTCGAAATTTTCGATATTTTAAAACATGGCTAATGATTTGGTTAAATGCCGTATATTAAATACGTTTACATGGAAAACAAATACATCCTCAATTTCTTGGAAATAGCCTTGAAGACCTCTATTCTAAATGATTTGCATAACTGGTAAGATTTTATGTATAGCTTACGGTTTACCAGTTAAGCAAAAGCCATTCAGAATGAAGAGATCTTCGGAGGCTACTTCCAGAAAATTCAAGATACACATTTAATTTTTTTTTCTTCTTTTTTTGTAACTTAATGTCCTTTAACCTGGTTGGTCATATCGGAGATAAATGAAATCGCTAAAATAATGCTCAAATGGTCTCGGGATCCATGGAGCTCAAAGTTACTCGACATTCGTCTTCTCAGGATAAGGGAAACCCCTGAAAAAAACCTTATCCAGATAACTCACCCTAAGCGAGATTCGAACTCACGACCTGTTGAATATGAGACAGTCACGCTACCACCACACTACTCAGGTGGGCACATTTAATTTTGTCATTAATATATTTTAAACATACGGCATTTTAATCAAAATCGTCAGATTCATCTTTAAGAAAATCATTTTCGAAAAATCTTGAAAAACTGTGTCGCGTCCTTAAAGAATGTTGAACTTAAATATCAAGTTTGGTATTTAACGGATTTTCTGTTTTTGAGTTATATAGTTCACTTGCTCACACATAGATATTTTTGTAAAAATCATTTTTTGATAAGGGGGTTCTCAAAGCATATTTTATTTCTGTTGAAATCTCGGTATCAAATGTTTGGGTGAAGTACAAAACCTTCTCTACTTGTGCATGGTAGAAAAAGTAAAAATGTTGCATGCATGGGTTTTATCCAACAAATTGAGTCAATTACATTAGCAACGGTACACAAACTTAATATACTCTTAATTATAAATGAATGTTGTTAATTTGTGCACATAACAAGCTGTTACAGCCATTGTTTTAGCGCATGCACACACTCTGGTGGCCTGCGAGTTAATTCAATGTTTCACATTCGGTTTACAATCCAACGTCATTATAATGGGCTCGTTCTCTGCAATTGGATTTTCTAGTTACTATAATTTTGAGGTTAATTATTTTAAAAGTTCTACACAAGTTTTGATAGGGGTAAATCCCTTTAAGATTTATACGATGATTGCTTTACAAGATGCGATATTTGTTATAACAGTTATTCATGACACACGTAGTAAAAATGTCTTCTATAAGAATAGGAATTATATTATAAATCCTACTAACAATGTAAAACACCTGTGTCGTACACTATTATTTTCTCTATACGTACTATGTACATAGTGTATAGAGAGGGTATTGTAATGCACCCAAAAATTCGATTCTGAGATTTAACTGGAAATACATGTTTTGAGACCCCTTAAATAAAAAAAAAATTTTTTAGAAAATGTCCCTGCGTGTGTGTGTGTGTCTGTGTGTGTGCGTGCAGCGTAGCTCAAAACCGAAAAGTACTTGGCATTTAAGTCCAGTATCTTCCAAGGATGCGAAGCGAAGATTTTCAAGAAAATCCTCCCACCCCAAACTACACTTTACATGGAACTTTTTCCAAAAAAATTGCTGATTTTTTCAAAAATGGCTCTAACGATTTTGTTTAAAATCTCTTATATTTAAGATATTTACATGCCTAATAAAATGTGTATCTTGAATTATCTGGGAATATCCTCTAAAGACCTATTTATTCTGGAGGATTTTTATTGCATTTTGCATAACTGGTAAACCGTAAGGGGTAGACAAAAACTTATTACACAAAAAATGTAGATCACAATAAAACAAACAATTTATGTATTATACATTTTTTTCGTGGAGTTGATCGTTTTTGAGACATTCTTTGTTATTAGTTTCAGCTTTAAAAAAACTTGTATTTTTCTCATACAGGAATTTGTCAACTCCTGTCCATACAAACGAAGGAACTTCAATCACATACCAACCAGCTTTTGAATATCACTTTAACCTATGGTACTCCCTTATTTCCCTTCTACTTGCAAGGAAGCAAGTAATAACACTATTTCTGCCGATTTTATCTCGATTAGCATTAGATAAATAGAAGCATAAGCTTTTTAACAATAATTTGTTGCAGAGATGTAGAGAAAGTCTTGTGAATGGAACACAGTTTTTTTTAGATAGTTCTCAATATTTATAGACATAATTATAAATAGATTGTATTACCTATTTCACGGAGTTCATGCTTAACGGTCTACGATATTCAGTTGTTGCCTTGCTTAGCACCAGTGTTGACCACAATTATATGGATCGATACGAGCTTTCAGTCATAGCCTACTTGAATGAGGCGGTGGACGCATAAACCAAAGTTGGCTACATTCGGGCGTTATAATTCTATAACAATAATTTATAGAATTTTCTATTTTTAACACTACTGACATCAGCTGTTTAAAAAGTATGTACAATTAAGAAGAGTTCTTGGAGACACGAAAGTTTAAATGTGATAAAAGGTTTTATATTTTTAAGTTTGAAAGAAAAGAAGCATTAATTAGGTGGGTTAGCTACTCTGTTTTATGCGCGTGTGTGTCCGTCTTTCCGCAAGCATAACAGTGCATATCAGAGATGAGATTTTATTTAGAACAAGGTTCAAAATACTGTGACCATGACAAACAAAATGTAGATCTTGAATTGTCAAAATTGTGCATCTGGAATAGCCGCTGAAGCCCTTCACGGTAAATCTGGTGTGTTATATTCACATAACTTTCCCTAGCTGTTTCACAAACAACTTATCTTACAAAATATTATTCTTTTATCTTCGTCTTGCTAATCAAGATAAACATCAAAATTATTCTTATTACTTCTTTGTAACAAGAAGGGGAATAACGGAAAAAACAGGCTAAAGCTATACTCAAGTTTTTTAAAAGCCTGTATGCTCTTTGCTCTTAGAGTTTGAGAAAAGTTTGAGTAGCTTAAAACTGAAAACAATAACTCGTAATATATTGAAAATAGCTCTAAAAAAATGCATAGGCATAAATTGTGTGTTTTAACGGGATTAACGTTTTTTTGTGTAACAAATGTTTGTTTTCTCCTTTTCTTACCAGTTTACAAAATCATAATGAATGAAGAGATCTTCAGAGACTATTCCCATAAAATTCAAGATATACATTTTCTTAGTCCTTAAGCATTTTAATATACAATATTTTAATCAAAATCGTTTGACTCATTTTTGAGAAAATCAATGTTTTTGAAAATTTTTCCATGTAAAGGTTAGTTTGAGGTGGGGGATTTTCTTGAAAATCATGTCTCGTTCTTGCTAGATGCCAAACTTAATTATCAAGTTCGGTATTTAACTGACTTTTCGTTTGAGTTATGTTGTTCACAGACACACTTACTCATGGCCTTTTTTTTGTATACACGGGACCACAAAACATGTATATGCAGTGAAATCCAGGTATCGACTTTGACAGCAATGCAATATCATTTCTACCTATGTACTATGTATTCAGTATATAAATAAAAATAGAATAAAATTGATTTTCGTACGTCTTGAGACGAAAGCAATTTGTGTCGCATCCGGCATTTTCTAGATGTCTGAGGAAAATATGGTCCATCACTTTTTCAAGTTCCGAGCCCTAGTTATACGTTTCATAGAATGAGTTATTATTGATAGAAAAAATAACTTAATGTATTGTGTGCACTTTCAATGAATATGGATTCTAAAAATGTTAATTATTTGCTTACAGGTAAGACACATCCATGCCTATAAGACGGTTATTATCCGACCAAGGCTATGTTTATCCGGCGAATGGCAGCACAGTCGCGTGGGTGCGTCCTGGAGTTAACTTCCACGGAATGTTCTGGTGAGCAAGGCAATCATTTCCTCCTATTTAGGGGCTGGGACAGCATGCAAGTCTTGTTCTTCAATTTATATATTTTATCCTATCCTATAGACATCATGTGTATATTTCATGTATCCTAGGAAACAACAAAAATGGGTCTTTATTACATCGTGAAATTATTTTAACTCCTTTGGCAGCTCCCCATTCTTTAAATAATGAAAATTCCTTGTCATATAAGTCCTTCACCTTGCCGGGTAATAAACTAAGTACAGCTTTTTATTTTAGCATAATCTAAAACTTCTTCGGGAATATCAATTTTCATTCATTTATTAATTTATTTGGTGTAGTTTAACTATTTGTGCCTGTCGGTACTTATAAATTCCTCTTGTTTTAAGCGTAACTATACAAATAGGACTGTACTCAAGGATTAATTTCATGTTAACTAACCTTCAACCATAAAGTCAAGTAATCAAGAATGTTTTATATTGTAAAAATATATACAATTTCTTCCCTAAAATTGCAGTAATTTTTTAAAATAAACAAAGGAGTAAAACCCACATAATTACGGCCAAATGTAACTCGATTAGCTCCCAAGAATTTCACCGATTATTTTACTTGGGCTGTCCCCGTCCTTAACCAGAATCATTGGGATTTAAACTTGCAGCATTGGGCTTTGAATCCATTACCTCTCGCCTAACACTCATGTCTATTTGAACTACCTTTTTGATAGTGCCTTTGGCAGGATTATGAAAACTGGTTTAGAGGAATTTAAATGTTTAATTGGGAAGAAAAAGATTAACAAAGGATCTACATATATTTTCATTTCTATTATTTTTTCTATTATTTTATATACTAATTTTATAGGTTTATTCCCATATATTTGACTATAACTCCAGTTTTAAACTTGATTTAAAGGAAAAACGGCATATGTAGTATACTAATGCAAGGCAATTAAGGATTAAACAACCAGAATTGAAACTGTTTATTCCGGCAGGGTTACGCAGCAACAAACAAACCACTACCTACGTCACGACTAAAGTTCAATTCCTCGTAATGACGACTCTAATAATATTAATAAATATAAGAATATTTCAGTTTATATTAGGATAGGATAAAACGCTGTATATTACACGTGGCTTATTAGACTATTATTTGCTCATGAGAAATTAGAAGACTCGCGCTTACGCGCTCGTGTACTAAATATTCCACTCACAAATAATAGTCTATTTAAGCCACTTATAATATAAATAACTAGGCACAATTTTGAGTATACTTTCTTCTCCCTCCTCCGCATACCAGCATGTCACTACCCCAAGAGTCGCCCTCCGTGGTGTAATGGTTACCATGCTGACCTCATATACCCATGTCGTAGATTTACACGTAAAAGAACCTCAAGCCTGATAGAAAAGCAAAATTAAGCGGTCTTTCACACCAAATTTAGAATGGGACGCTGGGAACCACAGCAGTTAAAAAGCGTCCATAAATAACACGCCATTTCATTTTCACTACCCCAAGGCAAATAAACGGTTAATAACATTACTTCTATCGCTGAAGTGGACATCTATTTTGTAAGTAATAAGAGCATAATGCATGCTGTCATTGGCTATATGTATGTTGTGTACTTGCCAGTGAATTAAAAAGAAATCTGATGTGTTCCATTCACATGGCTTTCTCTAGCTGTTCCATACAAAAGGAACGATGTGCTAATCAAGGAAAACGTCAGCTTTATTACTTGCTTCCTTGTAAGTGGAAGGGACATAAGGGAGTTCACTAGGTTTAGTTATATCTTTTAAAAGCTGGTCTTGTATGAAACAACAGAAGTTCGGTTCGCTTTGCATAGCCTGCAGTAAAACAAGAGAGATGAATCTAAACGCCACTTCCTGTTTGAGAAATATCAAGGAATATCTCAGAAACGGTCAGTTCTACTTAAAAAGCGTATATGATATAAATTATGTGTTTTAACGAGATCTACATATTTGTGCAGCAAGTTTTTTATCTATCTCTTACGGCATAACGGTTATTCAAAACTCATCCAGAGTAAGGGGTTCTTCAGGGCATATGCCCAGAAAATTGAAAATATACATTTTATTTGTGATGTAAATATCTTTAATGTACGGTATTTTAATACAAATCGTTAGAGCCGTTTTTGAGAAAATAAACATTTTCAAAACATTTTCTATGTAAAGGTAGTTTGGGGCGGGGAATTTTTCCCTAAATCTTCGTGTCGTATCCCTGGAAGATGCTAAACTTATATACCAAGATTGATAGTTTACCGACTTTTCGTTTTTGAGTTACCGTGTTCGCAGACACACGGACCTTTTTCTAAAAATGCTTTTTGGATACAGAGGATCCTGAAACGTGTATTTCCGGTGAAATATTGGTATCGAATTTTTGGGTATCACTATGTACGTAGTACGTGTAGAGAAAATAACCAGAGAGAAAAAGAACGAGAGCAGAACAAACATTGGAAAGCAAAACGGATAGCGCAACGTTTTTTACACTGTCTGAGGAGAGTCAGTCTTAAGGGACATGTAGAAAAGCTTGCGGGTTCTTTCATAACGCCGATCACGTGCAGGATGTGGTAAAGTATTATAAATGCCCAAGATAGGGAATTTTCCCTTTTCGATTGCGGCGTTACTATTCCTTCACTCCCATAAAATAGTCGCCCTCTGTGGTGTAATGGTTACCATGCTAACTTCATATTTTTTTCGAGTGTAAAAATTCTTAGCATGGCTTCCTTCGGAAGGGAAGTAAAGCCGTTGATCCCGTGTCGTAAATTTACGGCACGTAAAAGAACCTCAAGCGTGATAAAAGAGGTTTCTGAGAAAAATTAAGCGGTCTTTCACGCCCAATATACGGGGGCCTTTTTTTCAACCTCCGATCGGCTATGAATGAAAGATAAGTTCATAGAAAACAATTATTTTATTACTAAAAGTTTTGTATACTTAAGGTTACTTTTCAACACAATCACCGAAAAGATTTGAACATTTATCCTACCTGTGCACAAGATTTGCAATAGCCGCTTCAAAAAATGTTGTCGCCCTCCGTGGTGTAATGGTTACCATGCTAACTTCATATACCCAAGGTCGCGGGTTCACCCGATGGATTTTTTCGGGCGTAAAAATCCTTAGCATGGCTTCCTTCGGAAGGGAAGTAAAACAGTGGGTCCCGTGTCGTAGATTTACGGCACGTAAAAGAACCTCAAGCCTGATAAGAGAGGCCTCTGAGCAAAATTAAGCGATCTTTCACGCCCAATATAGAATGGGATGCTGAGAACCAAAGCAGTTAAAGAGCGTCCATAAAAAAAAAAAAAAAAAAAAAATAACACTTCAAAAAATGTTGCCACCAATGATTTCAAATGAGCATTGGCGTTGTTTTGAAGATCTACGTACTTTAGGACGTTTGCGGAGAGCCATTCAAAACAAACGAAGAGAAATGCTGACTTCAGGAAATGTGTTGATTCATGACAACGCTCGTCCACACAATGCTGGCACAACCCATCGGCTCCTTGAACAATTTCAATGGGACATTTTCGATCATCCACTATACAGTCCTTACCTGAGACCTAGCGACTTTCACCTTTTCCCTGAACTGAATAGGGCAGCACTTTCAAACCAACGAAGGTTGATAAAAAAACAAAACGGCCCTCGTAGAATGGGACGCTGAGAACCACAGCAGTTAACCTTTTTAGTGCTACGGTCGAGATAACTTTACCCTAGGTTTGAGCGATTGTATGTTGCAGTAATTTTTAAATCAATCATATCTGTCAACTCTCAGGACCATTTAGTTATTAGTACAAACTTTGCATTTTCAACTCGAAATACACAATATTATGGCCAAATGTTGTTGGTCAAAACCAAATTTCGCATTTTTAGCAATTTAACTTAACTCAGCAAGGAGGTTTTCTCACCTAAAAACATGTTAGCAGTGAAAAGGTTAGATAGCACTCCATTTCTATTTACACCCATAAAATTGGCGTTCTTTTAATATGTTCAATTATCGTGCTTACTATACAATTTCACTTTCCGTTTTTATTTCTCTACACATACCAGTAACATTGTAGGCAGAGAAGGTATTGTATTTAACCCAAAAAATCGTTGTCGAGATTTGTTGTAAACGTGTTTTGAGCCCCTGAATGTAATTAGCTGGCATATTATGGTAAACATTTGACTACCGCTTCAGCCTCCCGTATCCCATCGTGTACCTGCAACGAAATTATAAGAAATCATTTTCTGCAAACGATCCTAATCTATTCACATGATAAAGATAGAATAATAAGTGTAGATGGAAGAGTGGATGGTTAAAGTGATGTGAATGTAACTCAGGTTATCTTTGTTAGGTTCTGTACTGTGCATGAAACAACTCTCAACCCCTTATTCTGGATCCTTGCAACGTCCCAAGCGTACAGAAAGAATAGATGAAACTTTAAAGTGCTTAAATGAGCGAACAATACAAAGATAAGGGAAAACGCCCGGAAAAATTTCTTATCTGGGCAAGTTGCTCTAAAAGTTAGGAACCTGTGCTCTCCGGACTATTGGATGCACACGCTGCCATTAAACTATGGAAACAGGCCACGAATTACATTAGTATATACAGTAAGATTTTATAGGAGTTTGTAGACAATTTTAATACATTTAAAGTCTGTGTAAAATACAAAATTAGGATTGTTTCCCAGGGTACTAATGACATTTAAATACTTCAGCAATTTTTTTCTCTATTTATTTTATATAGCTTTAACTAATTAAACTTATCGCAACGGATTTGTTAAGAGATAACTACTGTGCAGCGGAGTTAGCTTTCTAGGTCTCATCCCTGTTCCATACCATTTTAATTCGTCACTTACAAATAGATACCATAGTGCTAGGTAACTATACCTCTGCTTCAATAAATGATGGCGAATAGGTTGGGTAATTTTTATTGAAGCCTTAGTGGTGCTAGGTCATAATTTTCCGAAATAATACTCCAGTTTTGAAAACAAATATATTATTACATTTTGAAGATTCAAGAGTTTTGGAGGGTAAAAAAATATTTTGTCTACAATAATCAGGGTTAATATAAAAAATATGACATCTATTTGTAAACTCTTTTACTGTAGAACTTGAATTTTTTATGTGAATATATTTTAATTTCTTAGAGTTAATTTTTATTAGAACATAGAATTTATGCCCGCCGCGGTAGTGTGTGAATAGCGTGTCTGTCTCACATTTACGAGGTGACGAGTTCGAATCTCGCTTAGGGAAAGTTATCCGGATAAGGGGTTTTCAGGGTTTTCCCTTATCGAGATAAATTTCGAGTAGCTTTAAGCTCCATGGGCCCAGAGAACATTGCATCATTTCACCTATTTTATCCGTCGTCCGATATGACTAAGTTAAATGACGTTAAGCCATATCGAAAAATAAATGTAAATTATTTAAATAATTATACAAGCTATAATTTGAAACATGGCAAAATACGTGTACTAACTAGTATAACTCAGTAAGATGTATTGCGTATTGTAGAATTTCCAAATTTCATAGATATATCACCTTGAATAAGCTATCCGATATTAAACTTGGCGATTAAAGGAATCCACAAAAAGGTCAGGCTGGTTGCCTCACAAGATTTTAACTGCGGAATTAGAGCACTATTTACGGTACAAAACTTAATTTTTGTTTGTACTTTCTCTACACATACTATGTACCTAGTGTATAAAGAAAGTATTGTATTGCACCCAAAATTTCGATAGCGAGATTTCACTGAAAATACATGTTTTGAGACCCCCTGAATAAAACAAATTAGAAAAATGTCTGTGTGTCTGTCTGTGGGTAGCATAACTCAAAAACGAAAAGATCATTAAATTCTAAACTTGGTATTTAAGTTGGATGCGACACGAAGATTTTCAAGAAAATTCCCCCACCTCCAACTACACTTTACAGGGAGGTTTTGATTTCCTCAAAAATGACTAACGATTTTTATTAAAATATCGTATATTAAAGATATTTACATGACAAATAAAATGTATATCTTGGATTTTCTGGGAATATCCTCTGAAACCATCTTTATTCTGAAGAATTTGCGGAAGTTTGCACAACAGTAAACCATAAGAGCTAGACAAAAGCTTATTTAACAAAAAATGTACAGCTCGTTAAAGCATAAAATATACCCTTTTTTTTTTTTTTTTTTTTTTTCGTGAGTTGACCTTTTGGAGACATTCCTTGTTATTGATTTTCGTTTTAAAATACTTACGCTTTTTCACATGGAAATTTGTCAATTCTTTGCCATGCAGTCGCATTTTGAAACATGTTACTGTCGGTTTGCCTAGTGTATTCCCTTATTCTCTTCTACGTATGAAGAGCTAAGTAATAAAACAGTTTCTGATAACGTTTATCGCGATTAGCATGAAGTGGAAGAATAAGCTTACTAACAATAATTTGTCACAGGTGTAGAGAAAGCTATGTGAATGGAGCACATCAGATTTTTTTTTCGCCTTCTCAAAGTACTTACATTTTAATGCTAAAGACGTTCTTGTGCCTGCGAATTTGAAATTACAGATACATAGTTAACCGCTTGAATACGTACTCTTGAATTCTATGGTCAGAATTTGCTAAAATTTCCCCAGAATTTGCGTTTAATGAAGTGAAAGCTAGCTGCGTTTGTGTCGCACAGTTTTGGCGAGACTGCAGAATTTCACAGTGGCGCAGTGAAGCGACAAATATGCTCTTGTTTTAAACCGTGATTCTGTAAGATCGATCATTTATGGTTGGCTTGGTTTGCTGCATTTATTAGAAATTCAGAGATCGCTCATAACGCCATGGTGAGCACATTTACGATAATTAAGGTGAATAATTTGAGGTAAGCTCTGATTTCCAGTAAAGGGATTTTGGCCACTAACAGGATCTGTGTTATATACCGATTTCAGACGCGTTCAACATTTGAGAAAATGCTCTGAATTCTTCTCGATGGTATAGCAATAACTTTGCTGTACTGCTAGTCCTGGTTTATACATGGTTCGGTAAGTTCCCGAGCTGAGGTTTACATGCTTATGGATGAATATCAAATATAAATATAGGACTGCCAGCGTGGTCGAGTGGTCAGCGAGCTGACTTCTCACCAGGAGGTCGCGGGTTCGGTTCCCGGCCAGGACGGGGAAGTTTTCTTTAACCAGAACTATTCTCTATCCCCCCAGAATCTGAACCGATTTAAACCCAACGTAAAGAACCTAAAGACAACGAGTTGTTTCTAATACAAAGCCCCCTATATATATATATATATATATATATATATATATATATCCGGTTTTCCGCGCTATTTGTTCCACCAGTTGATCCATAATTATTTTTCCTGTTATTTCATATAACCTCACTTCCATACCAGGCATCGAGCTGATCACCCATCCTGGCTTTTCTCTGATTCAGAGCCTCTGCTCCTCAACAGCCATCTCACCCCATGTGCTGACTTCTAGGTCCTGGGGATGTAGACCTTCATACGGGGAGGGCAATCAGAGTAAGAAAGAATAAAACATATTTTGAATTTTCTGGGCGGCGCCTGGCTCGGCTCCCATCTAGACGGCCCGGGTTCGATCCCAAGCGCCCGCATGTGGGATGTGTGGTGGTCGAAACAGCGTCTGGGCGGGTTTTCTCTTGGTCCTCCAGTTTTCCCCACCACTCATTCCACCAATTGCTCCATTATCACCTTTTCTATCATCCATTTCACTTGAATTTCATATCATCCTCTTTCTCACGCACATACCTACCACTCGTTCCAGATTCTTCATTCTGTGGTTTCGTGCCGTTGGCCCCCAGCAGGCTTCTGACCCCTAGGCATCCGCTTGTAAGTTCTAGGGGGGTGTCAGTCCTAAATGTGGGGAATTTACTTTGAATAACCTGAGGTGTCTTCATCCTGAAGGAATTTTGTGTAATCAAGTGGCATGCTTTAAGAGATAGACGAAAATGTACTAAACAGTTAATATAGATCTCTTTAAAACACATCAGCTTAGTTATCTTTTTTGTGACAAAGGCCCTTTCAAAGGCCTGTCAATTTTTCATTATTTCTCGCGAGGCATGGAAAGAGAATATAGTTTTAAGGCCAGCATATAGCGTGCAGTTCTTAAACATTTTACTGCCTTTATTTAGTGAATAGGAATCTTTAAAATGTGAAATATCCGAATTGAACCATGCACTTTAATGTGATAGCGCAGCGATCGATTCTCAGCTATTATTTACGGAGTATATCAACGTACATAGTCATTGTTTGCACAATTTGTTTGAGCTAGATTAAGCGAAAATTTCAGATATGCTTAAATTAATTGGCACAAATACCGTTTTCGCAAGCTCTAGGCTTGAGAACTAGAAGACCTCTTTAATATCTCATAATCGAAGGAAGCGAAAAAGTTCGCTTGGTTTCCACTGTCTGTGAGAGGTTATTTTACTTATAATTTTGTATAAAGGAACTTTTTCTTGGGTATAGCCAAGATTTCTACAAAAGAATACAGCTGCAACTGTAGGAAAATTACAAGATATGTACCAAGCTCAATTTGGAATACGCTAAAAGAGATTAGAACTTTTATCGTTTCATATCCAAGAAAAATCTGATTACATGCCTTTACTCTTTATCGTTTATTAGTGGGTATAAAATTATTCTCCGAAAATACTTCGTTTTGAGACAAACGTTTCCGGAAATAGCGGCATTGTACATTTAATTTTAGATACAAAGGGAACATCGATAGTCAAATGTTTAAGAACTGGACTACCTAGAGAGTGAGTAAAAAACTTCCAAACCGGCTGGACGTGTGGACACATGATTCCGCACCGCTGCTGTAAACAAGGTCACGTTTCTGACGCAGTTTTGCTCTGCTCTAGTAGTGCAGTATTGAGTTGACAGTGATATTATGTACTTGCTATTACAAGTGATCGTGTTATTTTGTCCTGTGCTTGGCCACAAAGTGCATTATGGCTCACCACAATATTTTTCACGGACGAGGCTTGGTTCTACCTTCATGGATATACGTGTACACAAAATAATCGTTGTTGTAGTACTTAGAAACCCAATATTGTTCATGAAATACCTGTTTATGACGAAAACATTAGTGTATGATGCGCTATTAGCAGAGAAAGATATATGGGGTCAATTTTTTTTTTTTTTTTTTTTTTCGAGCCAGCAGTTGATACCCTTACATACGTGAAAACAATTCTACCCCACCACTTTTTCTTAGAGAATTAACAAACAAGGAGCGTGATTTTGCTTTTTTTTTTTTTTTTTTTTTAAACAAGAGACTGCAACAGCTCACATAGCCAATCTTTCGATGAGAACATTGAAAATGTGTTTAAGGACAGAATTATTAGTGGAGATTAGTGGCGCCCTCAGTCCCCCGACCTAACTCCCCCAGGATTTCTATCTCTGGAGTAACTTAAAACATAAAGTGCACAAAACAAACTCGCACGCCTGGAAATTTCCATCATTGCTCAAGGTGCACAGCGGCGAGTGATGGGTAGTTTCCTAAAGAGGTGCCAAAATGTGTGGACAACGACGGTAGCCAGTTTCGGCATCTCCTTTCATAAAGTTGGTAAGTAGATCCTAAAAAAGTAGTTTTAAAATTGTTGTCTATGATAACGGCAGACGGTAACGAGCGCCAAGGACGCGAACAGGCAAAACAGCTGGTTCGTACCTTTCTGACTAACTCGTTAGTTACCATGAAGCAAGTAATAATCCAATTTCTTCTAATGCTCAGTTCGATTGGCATGATGCAGATAAGAATAGTTTGTTGACAGAATAGGTTGAGAAAGTCATGTGAATGTAACACATGTTTTGTTTTATGGGGATCTCTAAACACACATTTCTGGTGAAATCTCGATAGAGGTTTTGGGTAGAATACAATACTTCGTTTTGACTGCCTTTGCAGTCGAGTGGTCAGTATTCTGATTTCTCATCCAGGGGCCCCGGGTTCGATTCCCGGCTGGGGCAGTGATTTTTTTTTTAACCAGAACCAATCCTTATCTCCCACAGAGTCTAGAAGTATGAATGTGAGAGTGAATGCGTGCGTGTTTAATACTATAAAACCTAAAAACTAACGTTAAGAAACCTACAGTTCAGCGAGAAAAACACCAGCCGGTTTTTCTCAAATCAAAAACCCCGATATGGCCATAGAAGTTAGAGGGGGCTATACAAATGAAAAGATTAAAAAAAAAGTCTGATGTGTTCAATTCACATGACTTTCTCTACATCTCTACAACAAATTATTGATAAAAAACTTATTCTTCTATTTTCTTCATGCTAATCGAAAACAAAGTAGCATAAGTGGTTCTTATTACTTGCTTCTATGAAAGTAGAAAGGAAATAAGGGAGTACCATAGGCTAAAGTGACAATCAAAAGCTGATTGCTAAGTGATTGAGGTTCCTTTGTTTGTATGGACAGTAGGTGACAAATTCCTGTATGAGAAAAGTATAAGTATTTTAAAGCTGAAACCAACAAGGGATATCTCAAAACGATCAAATCCAAGAAATAATGTACATAACATAAATCGTGTGTTTTAACGAGCTCTACATTTTCTATTAGGTAATTTTTTTCCTATTTCTTACGGTTTACCAGTGATGCAAAATTCCGCAAAATTCATACAGAATAAACTTGCCTTCAGAGGCTATTTCTTGAAAGAGCTATAAATTTTGTCATGTAAATATCTTTGATATACAATATTTTAATCTAAATCTTTAGAGCCATTTTTGAGGAAATTAAAGTTTTCAAAAATTTTTTCATGGAAAGGATAGTTAGGGTGGGGGGATTTTCTTGAAAATCTTCGTGTCGCATCCCTGAAAGATAGCAAACATAAATACCAAGTATGGTATTTAATGATCTTTTTCGTTTTTGAGCTATGCTGTCCACACACACAGTCCTTTTTCCAAAAATGCTTTTTTTTGGATTCAGGGAACCCAAAACACGTATTTCCGGTGAAATCTCGGTATCGATTTTTTTGGTACAATACAATACCTTCTCTATACACTATGTACACAGTACGTGTAGAGAAAGTAAAGATACATCTATTTAATATTTGTGGTAGAGAAAGTAAAAATTCTTGTGTTTGTTGATGCAAGTTAAAATTAAACTACTGCGCTACGCACCCACTTTTGCTTTCATTTTCATTAGCTAAACGGATCCCACTTCCCCTCCTGCAATATTAGGATATCTCGGCTATTGCTGAAGCCTTCCCTAATCACTAAAACGGATCCGCTGCGCATTGTTTTAAAATCACTCCACACAATTCATTCATTGCGGAAAATCCCATGGCTGCACTGCATGTGCTTTCTGCAAATGATAAGCTAAGTGAGCCATAGTCCCATATAAACTGTGTTTAAACCTCTTACTCAAAGCCAGATTATTCTAAGCTCAGCTTGATCACAACTAACTCAAAATATTGTTGGATTTCCCATTAATTATGTGCTTTGTTGTTGAGATTTGGGCTTTACATGAGCTTTAGAACAACCAGCTATCTTACGATTATTCAGCATCTCTGGTCCGCACATCTGCTGTTGAAATATCGCCACGACCTCCGCCTATCATTTCCTGTTTTCAAATTAATATATCTGGGTGCACTTTTCTGTGTAACCTATTAAATCTCAGCGATGACATTTTTCCCGGGGATTCAGTGTAAAATGCACTGTTCCTCATACTGCAATCTTAACACGTGGTGTGTCCCTTTCACATAACGTTATCCACATTTCTGTGACGAATTATTAAAAAAGCTTAGTCTACTTCATGCTAATCGAGATAAACATTACCAGAAATACTATTAATATCCTGAATCCTGGGACTTGAAGTCCTTACGACATTATAAGTCACCATTGGAGTTGTCAATTCAAAATAATTTGAGATCACCTTGTAGTTTACCGTTTAACATACGAATGAGTTGAAGGCTTCAATGCTATACCGGCCTGTTGCCTTGGTGGCTCAGTGGTAGAGCAACCGGCTAGAGACCGGGAAATCTGGTTCAAATTGCGGCTCTGGCATTGAGTTGTTCAGTTTGACTCGACCTAATCATTACCAGAAATGATCTTATTACTTGCTTCCTTGTAAGTAGAAGGGAAATAAGGGAATAAACTAATCTATGCGGTAGTCAAAATTTTTAAAAGTTGGTTGCCATTTGATTGAAATCCGTGTCTTTACATGACCAGGAGTTTACAAATTCCCCTATGAGAAAAGTTTAGTATTTTAAAACTGAAAATAATAACAAGGAGTACCTCAGAAACGGTCAACTCCAGGGAGAAAATGTGTATGACGGAAATTGTGTTTTAACGAGGTTACAATTTTGTGCAATTAAATTTTTGTCTATATCTTATGGCTTACCAGTTATGCAAAAGTCATCCAGAATGAAGAGTCCTTCAGAGGCTATTCCAAGAAAACTAAAGACATTCAATTTGTTTGTCATGTGCATATCTTTAATATACGGCATTTCAATCAAAATCGTTATATCCATTTTTGAGAAAATCAAAATTGTTTAAATCTTTTCCATGTAATTGGTAATTGGGGATTGGGGTATTTTCTTGAAAATCTTCGTGCCACATCCATGGATGATACTGAACTTAAATACCAAGTTTGGTATTTAACGGACTTTTCCTTTTTGAGCTATGCTGCGCGCGCACGCACACACCACGCGGACACTGAAAATGCTTTATTTTTTTATTCGTTGGGTTCCAAAATATGTATTACCCGCGAAATCTCGGTATCGAATTTTTGGGTGAAATACAATACCCTCTCTGTATACTATACGTGTGGAGAAAGTAATATTGCAGTTTTTTCTATTGATTATGTGCTTGTTGATGAGATTTGCTTTAGAACTTCCAGCTACCTTACGATTATTCAACATGATAAATAAGTGCGTTAAAACTGTAATGTCATTGTTATAAACTGAATTTTACTTTTATACTGCTTATCTACATATAATAATTACGGACTCTGGTCCGCACATCTGCTGTTGAAATATCGCCACGACCTCCGCCTATCATTTCCTGTTTCCAAATTAATATATCTGGGTGCACTTTTCTGTGTAACCTAATTTATTAAACATGTGATGTGTTCCATTCACATGACTTTCTCTACATCTGTGTAACAAATTATTGCTAAAAGCTTATTCTTCTATCTACTTCATGCTAATCGAGATAAATATTAGCAGAAATGGTCTTATTACTTGCTTCCTTGTAAGTAGAAGGGAAATAAGGGAATGCACAGGCTAAAGTGATAGTCATATCCTAAAGGTGGTTGCTATGGGATTTAAATCTGTTTCTTTGCATGGCTAGGAATTGACAAATTCACATATGAGAAAACTTTTAAGTATTTTAAAACTGGAATCTATAGCAACTCTAATGTATATGACATAAATTGTGTGTTTTAACGGTATATACATTTTTATGTAACAAGTTTTTGTCTAACTGTTATGGTTTGTCAGTTATGCAAAATTCATTCAGAATGGAGGACTTTAGGGGCTATTACCAGAAATTTAGAGTATACATTTTGTTTATCATGTAAATATCTGTAATATACGGTATTTGAATAAAAATATTTTATTTAGAAAATCGAAAGTTTCAAATCATGTTGAATGCAAAGGGTAGTTGGAGGTGGGGGAGTTTCCTGAAAATCTCATGTCGCATCCTTGGAAGATACTAAACATAAATATCAAGTTTGGTATTTAACACACTTTTTGGTTTTTAGCTATGCTGCCCACACATACGCCACATGCACGTACACAAACGGACCTTTTTTTTAATCTGCTGTTTATTCAGGGGTCCTAAAATCATGTTTTTCGGTGTAAGCTCGGTATTGAATTTTTGATGGAATGCAATACATTTTCCTCCAACTATGTAGCTACATATCACGGTAAAGAAATAAAAAATCATTTTTATAGTATGTGTAACATAAATTTTTAGTATCTAATTATCTGTAGTTTTTGTATGAAATGTATATTAATAAAATTGTTGTTAAAGTTTCATTTCGTTATGTTAATCATTTTGAGAAACTTTAAATCAAAGTTGGCAAACAAACAGCAGTAAAAAACTATGATTTTCAACTACCTGGTGTCCTTAGGAAGGCCGGATTTCCACCGATGATCAACTCCTTTTGCGTGAGTATGAGTGGTTTATCGTCCGCTGTTAGGAATAGTGGAGACACAATTGCATTTTAAGAGTTGAAGGATTGACTATAAGGCCCTCTAGAACATTGTACAGTAAAAAGAGTAAGGTAAGCCAGAGAGTAGTTAAGGCTACATTACACTTGGGTTTTCCAAAGCCGACTGGATCAGCTTGTGAAGTTTCCAGCATTTGATTGTAAGAGTTAAATCTCCATGTCTAAAACCAAAGGCGAGGACTTGCTCCTCACACTAGACTCGGCCGACCACAGCCATCTATTCACGTAAGCAAACTACTGTGATGAACTTGTCGTTGCACAGGAAACAGCTCTGAATAGAATCGTTCAGCTGCTCTGCCACTGCACATGATGTGCATTTCAACCAACTCTCGAGGAACTAAACCGTTCCGTTTCACTTAATCCATAAACTAGACTTTTGTAGGTGCTCTCGTTGTGCTGACGTTTTGTCCTAATACTGGAACACACCTGTCTGTGTTAAAAACTAGAATATAGTGCAAACTACAAAACAGTTAAAAAGTCCAATAACAAAATGTAAAACGAACCGAATTTATGAGGTAAATTAAACCGCTGATTGAAGATAAACGGAACCAAATGTGTGCATCAAGCGTTATCACAAAAATTACTCAACCGGTTTGAATAATTCTTTCACCATGTTGTTCCAAGCACTTGAACGTGTGAAACATCTAACGTCATTTCATAAATTTCTACAAGAATAAAAGGGTTTACAAAGCCCCTGCATTTGAATACGAGCACATTGTAGTTATGAAATAACTATTGTGTTTATAGTTGAGAATGTCGTGGAGCAGTACTTTTTTTCTTTCCATAGCACGTATATACAATGGACATAATAGGTAGAGAAGATATTGTATTCCAGCTAAACATTCGATACCAAGATTTCAACCCTGAAAAAAGAAGTTTTAGAAAAAGGTCCTTGTATGTATATGTGTGGACATTATAACTCAAAAACGAAAAGTTAAAATACCAATTTAGTATTTAAGTTCGGTATCTTCCAAGAATGCGACGCGAAAATTTTCAGGGAAATCCCTTCACCCCAAACTATCCTTCTTGTACATGGAATATTTTTTTGAAATCTTAGATTTTCTAAAAAATGACTAACGACTTATAAAAAGTCGTACATTTAAGATATGTACATGGAAAATAAAATGTATATTCTGAATTTCTTGAGAAGAATCTCTGAAGAATTTTTGGAAAAAGGGCCGTGTGTGAGTGTGTGTGTGTGTGTGTGTGTGTGTGTGTGTGTGTGTGTGTGGACAGCATAGCTAAAAAACTAAAAGACCGTTAAATACCAAACTTGGTATTCAAGTTTGGTATCTTCTAAGAATACGACACGAAGACTTTTGAGAAAATCCTCCTACCGCAAACTACCTTTTACATGGAAAAAAATTCGAAAATGTTGATTTTCTCAAGTGGCTCTAACGATATTGATTAAACTCTCTTATATTTAAAATATTCAAATGAAAATAAAATGTACATCTTGAATTTTCTAGGAATAGCCTCTAAAGACTTCTTTATTCTGGGTGATTTTTATTGAATGTTGCATAACTGGTATACCGTAAGAGAGAGAGACAAAAACTTACTACACAAAATATGTAGATCACGATAAAACACAATTTATGTCACATACATTTTTTTCGTGGAGTTGATACTTTTTGAGATATTCCTTGTTATTGGTTTCAGCTTTAAAAAAAAACTTATACTTTTATCATACGGGATTTTGTCAACTCCTGTCTATACAAACAAAGGAACTTCAGTCACATACCAACCAGCTTTTGACTATCACTTTAATCTATGGTACTCCCTTATTTCGCATTTGCTTACAAGGAAGCAAGTAATACGACTATTTCTGCTAATTTTTCTCGATTAGCATGAAGTAAATAGAAGAATAAGCTTTTAACAATAATTTGTTGCAGAGATGTAGAGAAAGTCATGTGAGTGGAACACATCAGATCTTTTCTTTTTCTTTTTTGGGCTAACCATTTAAGATCCTTTAAAACGCAAGATTGGGGCTCAAACCTGGCGGAGGGTGATTGATTTTTTCGAATGCGAAGCATAGCTTCCTTTGGAAGGGAATTAAAGCCGGTGGTCCCTCACATGCTTATTTGCACATAAAAGAACCCCATACCTTAAAAGATGATTTCTGTGCAAAATTCCGCCATTTCGCGTCCGCAAGTCGCGATTTCGTCCCACGATATTTCTGTCAGGGACGAACAAATTCCTCGTCACAAGGGCTCATAGCGGCGAACTCACGAACTAGAAATGAAATCCGATCAAGGAAACATCGTAACGATGCCGTATGCTCCACCTAAGAGGTACAAGAAAGTAACTATTTCAGAGATATTCCCTGTTATTGGTTTCAGTTTTAAAATACTTGCACTTTTTTCAAACCGGAAGGCTTCGTCCGTTTCATCTGTTTTCTTTTACTCCTGGCCAAGAAAAGAGAAGCGACTTTTAATGACAATCGCATAACGATATCTTTTATAATAGTTAACTATTGCTTTAGCGCGGTGTACTCCCTTGTTTTCCTTCTCCTTATAAGGAAATAAGTAATAAGACCCTTTCTGGCAATGCTTAGCTTAATTAACGTTACGTAGATAAAAGAATTGTCTTTTGTAAGAATATTTTGTTTGCAGAGCAGGTAAAGAAAATCATGAGAATGGAACACGTGAGAATTTTAGAAAAAGGTCCACGCGCGCGCTTGCGTGCGTTGTCTGTGGACAGCATAAATAAAAAAAATCCCTTAAGTACCAAATTTGGTATTTAAATTCAATGTCTTCCAAGAATTCATCTCGAACATTTTCAGGAAAATTCTCACATCCCAAAGCCTCCCTTTACATGTAAAATGTTCAACATTTTCGATTTTCTAAAAGATAGATAATGATTTTGATTAAAGTGTCGTATATTAAAGGTCTCTACATGAGAAATAAAATGTGTATCCTGCATTTATTGGCAACAGCCCGTAAAGCCCTCTTTTATTGTGAATGAATTTTGTAAAACTGGTGAACTGTAAGAAAGAGAATACTTACTGCACAACATTTTAGATCTCTTTAAAACACACAATTTATGCCATATACAGTGTTTGTTGTTTATTTAGAACATCCGAGATATTCCGTGCTATTAGTTTCAATGTTAAAATAATTAACACTTTCTCAAACGGGAGGTCTCACCCGTTTTATTTCTCTTTTGTTTTACTCCTAACCATGGTGTATCTTTTTATTTCACTTCTACTTAAAAGGAACTAAGTAATAAGACTTCTTGTAATATTGATTTTGATTAGCATAATGCAGATAAAGTAATATTTTGTGAGAATAGTTTGTTTGCTGAACAGATAGAGAAAGTCATGTGAATGGAACACCTTTCGCTTTGTTTATAACATTCAGTTTTGTTCGTTTGGGTCGCTTTTGGGCTGTTATAATTTGATAACTAATACATTATTTCGACATTGACACAACATTTGTGTTTTCGCAATTTATCACAGAGATTAATACTTCACAGAAAATGCAAGGCATATAGAGATAACGGGATATAAAACTGTACATGGTCATAGTTTACCAAGTAAGACGCAGCGAAACAAAATAAATTGAAGCTTTATGACGCTACGATGCGAAACTAATGCCAGAAATGAATACATATCAGATAAGAAAGTTTTATTTTCTTTGTATTAAAGGGTAATCAGCTTCGTTAGCAAGGCATACTAAATATATTTGTACTAGAGAACTAATTGGTGATATAAACAATTCGTGTACCTATATTTTTACGTTCTCTACCTTATAATGTGCATTTAGGTAGAGAAGGTATTGAATTCCCTCCAACATATCGATACTGAGATGTCAGCGGTAATACATATTTTGAGGACTACTGTACCCCAATAAAAGCAATTTTAGTTACTTAACCACGTACAATGTCCGGAGTGGGGAATTTTCCCCCGCTGGGAGACCTGACCCGGGGTGCACTCAGCTTCGTGAGGTCCCTGGGGGGTCCATTGAGGAGCTACTTGATTGAGAAGAGCCGCATCAACCGGCCGGGAGGGATTGGAGGCTCTGATCACGTCTCACCCTCCAGCACTGCACCCCATGCATGACGCTTTCGGGCCGAGATGGGGGATGCAGCGGCCGGGGGTAGGCCAAGGTCCCTTGTGGGCTGTCGCGCTATGGAGTTGCGTATTGAAGTTACCCCGTACAAAGTACACAGTAGGAAGATAATGTATTATATTCCATTCAAAAATGCGATACCGAAATTTCACCGGGAATACATGTTTGAGTTCCCTGAAAAAAATCTGATGTGTTACACTCACATGACTTTCTATAGCTATTCGACAAACTTCCTGCAAAAGATTATTCTTCTTTGTACACAATGCTAATCAAGATAAATGTTAGCAGGATGTTATTACTTAGTTCCTTATAAGCAGAAGGGGATAAGGGAATGTACTATGCTAAGGTGATTGTCAAATGTTTTAAAAGCTATCGTCATTGCAAATCACTTCTTTGCTTGGCCAGGAGTAGAACAAAAGAAAAACGGGCACTTCCTGTGTGAGAAAAGTTTAAGTACTTCCTGTGAAATCTCGGTATCGAATTTTGGGTGCATTACAATACCTTCTCTATCCCATTGTACATTGCACATATGGGGCTAGAGAAAGTAAAAATATAGGTCTCATTTGAATTCAGATTGTCAAATAAATACATTTCCGAGATACTCCCTGTTTTTGGTTTCAAATTCTCAATCTTTATACTTTTCTCGAATGAATTGTCATTGGTTTTTCCTTTTTACTTTCTCTAGCCCGTAAGTACAAACGAACCGAACCTCAATTGTTTCACATGGCGACCAGCTTTTAAAAGATCTGACTATCGCTTCAGCCTAATATACTCCCTAATTTCCCTTCTACGTATAAGGAAGCAGGTAATAAGGCAAATTCTGCTAACGTTTATCTCGAAAAGCATGACGTAGATAACAAAATAATTCGTTTGTAGAACAGCTAGAGAATATTATGTGAAAGGGAGACATTAGATCTTTTCATCTTAGTCATATATGAAGAACGGAATTTCAAATCTATACTCTTATCCTACAATTAAATATGAAATAAAACCGTTTCTGTTATAATTTCTTTTGATTAGTAGGAAGTATAAAGAAAAATAAGTTTTTGTGAGAATAGTTTGCTGTAGAATTATTATAAAAAGTCATGTGAATGGAATACGACGGACTTTTCAAACAACTTAACGCCCATGCCGGATCTAGAATAAAAGAAAGATTTTAGAATACCCAAGACGAAAAATCCATGCACATGACTTTCTCTACATCTCTGCAAAAATTATTGTTAAAAAGCTTATGCTTCTATTTACTTCATGCTAATCGGAAAAAAAAAAACTAGCAGAAATAGTCTTATTACTTGCTTCCTTGAAAGTATAAGCGAAATAAGGGAGTAGCATAGGTTAAAGTGATAGTCAAAAGTCGGTTGCTATGTGACTGAAGTTCCTTTGTTTGTATGGACAGGAGTTGACAAATTCCTGTATGAGAAAAGTATGCATTTTTCATAGCTGAAACCAAAAACAAGGAATATCTCAAAAACAATAAACTCCACGAGGTGTGTTTTAAAGTGCTCTACATTTGTTGTGTGGCAAGTTTTTGTCCATCTGTTACGGCTTAGCAGTTATGCAAAATTCCGTAAAATTGACCCAAAATAGTCTTCAGAGGCTATTCCCAGAAAATTCAAAATATACATTTTATTTGTCAGGTAAATATCTTTAATATACGATATTTTAATCAAAACCGTTAGTGCCATTTTGTAGAAAATCAAAATTTTCGAAAAAAGTTCTATGTAAAGGGTAGTTTGGGGTGGGGGATTTTTCTCAAAATCTTCGTGCCGCATCCCTGGAAGATACCAAACTTAAATACCAAGTATGGTATTTTACCGACTTTTCGTTTTTGAGTTATCGTGTTCACAGACACACGGACACACATACGGACTTTTTTCTGAAAATATTTTTTTTTGGATACAGGGGACCCTAAAATGTATATTTCCGCGAAATCTTGATATCGACTTTTTTGGTGGAGCGCAATACCTTCTCTATACACTCTGTACACAATAGGTGTAGAGAAAGTAAAAAAGAGTAGGCTTCCATATCTGAGAATTTTCATCAGTGAACACGAAACAGTTTAGTGTTGGACTAAAGCAATTAGATGATGATCAAATAATTCAGACACTGAAAGAAAATGTATCTATACCCATCTGTTGTCAAAATTCAGAGTTTACAGTTTTTGAAGCTAACAGAAAAGTAGATAAACTTTGCAACTCAGTAAATTAACGTGTGCTGGACTCAAGAGGGCGGAAATGCTAGCGTTGTTGAAACACGTTTTGTGCCCAGCCGCCATTTTGTAGCATTACACACTACCAGATAAACCATATGCAACATGTCAAAGTAATTGTTTTTCCAAGTATTTGGAAGTAAAAAACAAAGGACAGTGGAAGGGCAGAGATCTCCAGTTGAAGGAATATTTAATACAATCACATTTTTTGAGCTTTTCAGAAGTTGTTATTGATACATTGGCATTATTGTAGCAAACATCGCGCGAGGTCGTAACTTAATTTTGTTCTAATTTCTTGGCCTAAATGTTAATGTATCAGAAGGCTGTACCATATATGACGCACTGGTTTACAACTTTAGTAAAATATCAATTAATTTTTTTTTACTAAAGAAGCAATTACTTCCCTATCACTGCAAATATGTCTTTCCTGATTCCTAGCCCTTTGCTTTAGCAATTTTATTCTTTTACATGCTTTAAACAACTTAGCAGTTTTGTTCTTCAACTTCAACATTAATTTTCTCTTTCTTGGGATTTGTAGTTCTACACTATTGTCAGTATCAGTTTGCTGGATAACGTTTTCAGTTACTATTTTACAAACAATTGAGGTACTTCCACTATTTCGGAGTCTATTTGGCGGTCTACGTCGAGATGTAGGGCATTTCTGCAAATAAGAGCGATAAGCAGGAAACAAAGTTCTTAGTCTCCTGGTTTGCCCTGTTAAGTCCAAATCGTCGGATGTAAAGTGTTGTGAGCATACACCAGAAGCCGGTGTAGGTTGCCAATTTTGTCTGCGAATTACCTTCACCCACGCTTCCCTAAAGCCTTTCCAAGTTGGAAATCTACAATTCACAAACAGTACAGAATCGTTCTGTTGATAACGTATAACATATTCACTAAGTATACCACCGAAAATTATTTAAATAAGTATACAAACCTGTGTATTGAGACATTTCCTTTTCCTGTTTTTTGCTTCTGCTATTCGAGAAACTACAACCAAAACCACACACGTGTTCACCATTCTACTGCTTTAAAACTTAGCCTAAATTTATTGCTTAATTGGACTTTTAACTCCACAGCATCTTATTTTGTGTGCTTATTTAACCCACACAAGGGATACTCATCCCAAAAGTGTAGTGTTTAAATTGAGGGCTTGGCAAAAATGTGCTTCACCAATCACAATACATAAAGATAGGACATTTCCGATTTAATCAGTGGCTGGACTGGGGGCTGTACTGGCGATAGAATAAAGCTATGCCATCAAACAAGTTAATCTCAACCAAAAGCATTTAATAATTCCTTTTGTAACATAATATGAATTTCCTGCGCAATATCTTGCTGCTATTGGGACGAGGTCGGGGTTAAACACTTTAATATCGACTTTAGGGACACTTTAATAATCGATTGCAAGTATCGAGAAAATTGTTTAAAGAGGGACCTACGTGATTGCGCAGATTTGTGTTTTCAATACTTCATTTCCAATAGTTGTTCTTTTTCTTTCTCTACTAACTACTGTGTGCACACAAGTAGGCAGAGAAGATATTGTCTACCATTCAAGTGTTCGATACCAAGAGTTCACCGAAAATGTATGTTTTGAGGTCCTCCGAATCAAAAATGTACTTTTAGAAAAAAGTTCCCGCGTTTGTGGACAACATAACTCAAAATGAATAGTCTGTTAAATACCAAATTTTGTATTTAAACTTATCATCCGAAGGTGGGACACAAAGATTTTCAGGAAATGCCCTTCCCCAACCCAAACTATCCTTTACATGGAAGATTTTTCGAAATGTTTGATTTTCTCAAAACTGGCTCAACAATGTTGATTAAAATGTGGTATATTCAAGACTTTTCATAAATTAAAGCTATACCTTGAATTTGTTAGGAATGTATTTTTGTTGTGACTGTTTCTTATCTTCTTTGGGGGGATTTTATTTGTTTTTTAGGTTAAATGTAAGGGTAAAGATAAACATTTGCTTTACAAAGGTTATATTGACACTACAAAATTGTTTTACGTTTACTCTCACGTTTTTGAACACTCCTTTTGCCTTCGTTCTCTCATCAGCCTTTTCAGCGTCATAATTATTATGGCATTCAGCATAAACTGCATTTGTTACCTACTAAAGTCCTATTAATTTGAGTGAATTTTGCTAACTGGTAAACCGTAAGAGATAAACAAAATCTTACTATACAAAAAAGTTGATCTCGTTATAAATATAATTTATGTCATACATATTTTTCGTGGAGTTGACCATTTCCGAGATATTCCTTGTTATTGGTTTCAGTTTTAAAATACTTAAAACATTTCTCATACGGATATTTGTTAACTCCTGGCTATTGCAAAGAAACGCATTTCAATCACATAGCAACCACCTTTTAAAGTATCTGAATATCACGTTAGCCTAATATATTCCCTAATGTCCCTTCGTTTTATACGGAAGCAAGTAACAAGACCATTTCTGCTAATTTTATCTCGATTAGCATGAAGTAGAGCGAAGAATTAGTTTTGTAAGAATAATTTGTTGTAGAAAAGGTTGAGAAAGTCTTGTGAATAGAACACATAAGACTTATTTATTAAATATAAAGTACGATGCCAAATCCTAGAAAAACATCTGATGTTTCATTCACATGACTTTCTCTAGCTGTTACACAAACAACTTTCCTTACAAACGATTATTCTTTTATCTACGACACCTTATCAAGGAAAACTTTAACAGAACTTGTCCTATTACTTGCTTCCTTGTAAATATAAGAGATACAAGGGAATACATTAGGCTAAATCGATAGTCATATGTTTTAAAACATGTCTTATGTGAAACAGCTGAAGTTCGGTTCACTTTGCATGGCCAGCAGTAATACAAAAGATGAATCGGAACGTGACTTCTCGTTTGAGAAAAGTTAAAGTTGTTTAAAATTGAAACCAATAACAAGGAATATCTCAGAAACATTCAGCTCTTCATAAAAACGTAAATGACATAAATTATGTGTTTTAATAAGATCTAAATTTTTGTGTAGTAAGTTTCTGTCTATCGCTTACGGTTTAACCGTTATGCAAAATTCTACAAAATTCGCCCAGAATAAAGAAGTCTTCAGAGGCTATTCCCATAAAACTCAAAATATAAATTTTATTTGTGATGTAAATATCTTTAATATACGGTATTTTAATCGATATTGTTACAGCCATTTTAAATTTTCAATTTTTTTTTCCATATAAAGGTTAGTTTGAGGTGGGGGATTTTCTTGAAAATCTTCGTGTCGCAACCATGTTTGGTTTCAACGGTCTTTTCATTTTTGAGCTATGCTGCCCACACGCACACACACGCGGACCTATTTCTAAACATGTTTTTTTCTGACGCATGGGACCTCAAAACATATATTTCCGGTAAAATCTCGTCATAGAAATTTTGTGTGGAATACAATACCTGTACATAGTGGTTAGAGAAAGTGAAAAAAGTCGCAAATCGAATTTTTAGTTTGCAGCTCTTCTCTATATTAGTTATTTATTAACAGTCTAACGCATCATAAATAATTGTATGCACCAAGGGGTTTATTAATGATTTTATCCTCGATAATTTACAATCCCTCGGGACAGACGTCATCGGATTTGTGACCTGTGATCCTCGGCTGATAAATCATTAATGCCCTTGGCGCATGATGGTTATTTTCGTATAAATCGGCTGAAGTGGAATTTTTTATTCGAATGGAAAGATTTCCATTACAATGTAAATCCCTAGAAATGTCCCTGTTTTTAAAAATATATCTCATCCCACAAGTTTCGTATATGGTTCTACTAAGAAACTATAAAAATATGAGGTGCTACATTCACTGATTTTGTTGTAGAATTTAACGCCCGCTTTAACTACTTGTGGCACTGGTGATACATGGAATGAAAATGGAGCACCGGTGGAATGCAATGGCGGGGGAAATCGGACAACCTGGAGAAAACCCGCCTTTGCGCCGCTTTTTCCACCACAAATCTCACATGTGCTCACTTGGGATCGAAAATGAGAGGCGAGTGATCTAACCACTCACCCATTGCGCGGCCTTACTGATCTTTCTTGACTTAGGCTGTAGCAAAGTATTCTTTATTCCTCTATTGTCATGCTTATCAAGATAAACATTAGCAGAAATAGTTTTATTGCGATTATTTCCTTGTAATAGGAGAATAAGCAAATACAATTAGCTAAAGCAATAATCAAATCTTTTAAACATCAGTCAAATAATGATATGAAACTCCATTGTCTTTGCTTGATCATATTGAAAAAATGTGTACGACGACTTCCCATTTGAAAAAAAAAAAAAAAAACAAACTATGTATTGAACAATTTATACCAAAAACAATATTTCGGAAACGGTTAGCTCCACAGCAAAAATGTACAAGACGCAAATTTTGTCTTTTGATAAGATTTATTTTTTGTTGCAGTAAATTTTTGTTTTATCTCTTATGGTTTAACATTTATGTAAAGGTCATACAGAGTGAAATGGATTTCAGAGGTTATTCCCAGACAATTCAAGATATATATTTTATTTGCCATGGAAATCTTTTTAACATAATCTTAGCAAACGTGTTTTTCAGAAAATTTGCATGTTACTTATTGGTGCTTTTGCTGGCTGCTTTGAGACCCCAGAGTGACGTATTCACTCCTTACCTCTGTTTTTAGAGTCGATCAGCATGTAGTCGACAAAATCACTATTTAAGAGTGTGTGAACTCATTCGATAGCCTGCCACCCTAATCGATAAATTTAAAAGCGATTGTTAGTCAAGTTTTTAATCAAATCTCATTTTACGGTTGAGGCATACTTTTCGAGTATACTTCATGATGAAAATCATTGAGATTGTATAATTTTGTACATATCCTGTAAATCCGGAGTTTTTACCAATCCGACACTTTTTCCAACCCCCATTTTCTGGGATTTTTACGGCAGTGCTCTCATGGTGCGCCCTAGCCTTCTTCGTCCTTCTTCTTAAAGCTTCTTCCGTCCACCGAATCTTCTCATTTTCCTCCACTGCCGTATCTCAGAGCTCTCTCTCTCTACTTTGTTTCCATTTTCCGTGTCCACGCTTCAGCTCCTATTGAAGCTATATTCCAGAAGCGTCTTCCTTAGCCTCAGAACGAGCTATCCTGTCAGTAGAATCCTCTTTTGTTGAAAACAGCTTTGGCCATTGCTGGTTCTACGAGTGTGTTCTTCAACGCACTTAGGGGCACTGGGAGTGAAATTTTAAATTTCTATACATTGATGAATTTGAAAAAATGCTGCTACCTCTAATTTAAACGTTAGCTACAATTTATGTCCCATATCTTACGCTAGAAATAAACGTAAGCAGCATATTACATCACATTGGAACGAGCGGTGGATGCCCAGCTCTAAAGGAAACACTATAAGAGATATATGTTTTCCAACAGTTGAATGTCGTCTGCACTGCAAAAATATCACGCAAAACTTCATATTAACTAAATTTTTGTCAGGACATGGTAAATTTGGTTTTTATTTTGAAAGATTTAAGATTCAAAGACAGAATGGATATCAGTGTACTAAACAGCAAACTGTTGGGCATCTTTTATTTCACTGCTAGAGCATAAAAGAAGACTCTTCGATACTCATTTAAATTGTTATAATATTAGATTTGACAAACCATTTTATAAAATATTTAGAAAAATTCTGATGTATTGCATTCACATGACTCTCTCTACATCTCTGTAAGTGTAATGTTAATAAGCTTATTCTATTTCATGCTAAAATATTATCAGAAACGGTCTTATTATTTAGTTCCTTATAAGTAGAAGGGAAATAAGAAAATGCACAAGGCTAAACCGACAGTCAGGTCGTCTCCTTAGCGCGGTGGTAGCGCAGCTGCTTACCAAGCGGGAGACCTGGGTTCGATCCCCAGTACCGGCGTGGGGATTTTTTCCCCCACTGGGAGACCTGGCCCGGGGTGCACTCAGCCTCGTAAGGTCCCTGGGGGGCCAATTGAGGAGCTACTTGATGGAGAAGTAGAGGCACCAGGTCATGAGGACCGCATTAACCGGCCGGGAGGGACTCGAGGCGCTGACCACGTCTCACCCTCCAATACTCACCCCATCCATGAGGTCTGTAGTGGACCGAGATGGGGGACGCAGCGGCCGCGCGGTAGGCCAAGGTTCCGTGAGCTGTCGTGCCATGGAGTTAAACCGACAGTCACATGTTTTAAAATGAAGTTGCTATGTGATTGAATACCGTTTCTTTCCGTGGCCAGGAGTTGACAAGTTTCCGTATGAGAAAGATTTAAGCGCTTTGCAGTTGAAACCAATAACAAGCGATATCAAAAAAAACCTCCACAAAAAAAAAACAAACAAAAAAACAAAGGACATAAATTGTTGGATAGATAGTCAGACTGAAAAATTCAATGCCATACCACCAGGAAACAGAGCGACCAGCTAGAGATTGGGAGATCCGTGGTTCAAATCAACTCCTGTCCTACACACGGCTTGTGTGAAAAAACAATTATTCCATACAAATTGACCATAATAGTTGGCCATACTATGAATCCTGGGTCTAAAGTACTTGCAACATTGTAAGTCGCCATTGGGGTTGTCAATCTCAAAATGAATTTGAGATCACTTGGCGGTTTACCGGGAAAACCTATGAGTCAGTTGAGAAATTCAATGCTATGCCGACATGTTGCCATGGTAGCTCAGTGGCAGAGCAACCGGCTAGAGATCGGGAGATCCATGGTTCAAATCCCGGCTATGGCATTGCATTTTTCAGTCTGACTCTACCTATCAAAATCCTGTCTACACAGGGCTTGTGTGAAAATACAATCATTCCAGACATAAATTGTGTTTTGACGAGATCTACATTTTTTGTGTAGCAAATTTTTGTCAATCTGTTACGGTTAACCTGTTATGCAAAATTCCGCAAAATTCATTCAGAATAAAGATGTCTTCTGAGGCTATTCCCAGAAAATTCAAGATATGCATTTTATTTATGAGTAAATATTTTTAATGTACGGAATTTTAATAAAAATCGTTAGCCATTTTTGAGAAAATCAAAACGTTCGAAAAAGTTTCCATATAAAGGGTAGTTTGTTGTGGGGGGGGTTTCTTGAAAATCTTCGTGTCTTATCCTTGAAAGATACCAAACTTTAATACCAAGTGTAATATTTAACGGCCTTTTCGTTTTTGAACTATGATGTTCACACACACCGACCTTTTTCTAAAAATGCTTTTTTCGGACTCGGGGAACATCAAAACATATATTTCCGGTGAAATCTCGACATCGAATTTTTGGGTGGAATGCAACACCTCTGTCCACTATGTAAATTGTACATGCGGTCCAGAGAATATCACCCCAGACTTCCTATTAACTTAATTTTGTCAGGACATGCTAAGATACAAAACAGAAGGATATCAATGTAGGTGTGCGTGTCTCTCTCTCTCTCTCTCTCTCTCTCTCTCTCCATCTCTCTTACTGAACAGCAAACTGTTGAACATATTTTATTTCACTGCTTAGTCCTAGATCATAAAAGAAGAGTCTTCGATATGCATTTAAATTGCTGTAATATTAAATTTGACAAACCTTTTTACAAAATATTTAGAAAAAAATGCTGTCTTGGGGAATTCCAAAAGTTTTTGTTCCATTTATAAAACGTTATAGTTTATTGTTATAATATGCATTTATTATCTTATTTTCTTTCACTAGTATGACCTGCATATAGCAGGTAATAGTATATGGCTAATTTACTTAATATTATTTAAATTCATTAATATATCTATAACCCTAATATACCTTCTGATGAAATAGGGTTTTATGTACTTGTACGATCACTAAATAAATATAGATTTTTCTGAAAATTTTACGTAATTGCATTTCTGTTATGTTAATCTGGATACTAAAATTCATTCAAATTGCATAAATATTTTTCAGGCTAAGTATAATTTATTTCATACTATTATTATTTAAATCTATTGCAAAATCAAAATGTTTCATATGTCTCAAAATATGACAAATTTGATTACTATATTTTGAATTGGGACTTTAAATCACATGCAACAACTTAACGCGTTGATACTTTAATAACTTTGTTCATTGAATTATGATAACTTAAAAAGGTTAGAAATGTTAAAGTGTATCGTCTGCAATATTACCAGAAATATTTCTGCACATTCTGGGAAATTATAATAAAAATTGAAATTTGGTTTTGTTTATGGACGCTCTTTAACTTCTGTGGTTCTCATTGTCCCATTCTATATTGCGCATGAAAGATCGCTTAATTTTGCCGTGAGACCTCTTTATCAGGCTTGAGGTTTTTTAAAGCGCTGTAAATTTAGACACGGGATCATCGGCTTTACTTTCTTTCCGAAGGAAGCCATGCTAAGGAGATTTACACCCGAAAAATATCTATCGCCCTCCAGGTCTTGAACCCGTGACCTCGAGATTCAGAAGCTAGCGGAGGACGACAGGGAAATTTAGTAAGATTTGTAAAACATTTAGAAATTTTGAAAATGTAATTTTGGGAAATAACGCTATTTTATAAAATACAGAAATACTACGATCTTCAAATAGCTGTAGAGCCCGAAGCAAACGGAGACATCTAAATTTTGATTGAGTGTTGATCCCCATAGGTTCCAACAACCATTTACTATAAAAAAGCGATTTTTATTTATTTGACCGATTGTAGTAAAAGTTCTAAAGTGCCTCAATGTAAATTTAAACACCTTCTAACGGTTAGCTCTGTCTTTTAAATCATCATTCCAAACGTATTGCTAATTCTAGATCAGGCCTGGCGAACATTACTCCCAAAGTTGAACAAAGTTCGCATTTCCTTCCTTGCTTGTAGTGGTGACTGACACACACATATACACGCGCCAGGTGGACCCGGTTTTCTCTAGCAGCGGCGAGCTAAGTATTTAGTCAGCTCCACACCTAAACCGGTAGCTATGCTTTGACGTTCTCTAAGTGAGGGGAAGTTGGAAAAGGGCTTCACAAATTAGGAGTAGTGTTCGCCAGACCTGTTCTCTAGCAGCTGCTATGGCAACACCTAAACTTGGCACTGTGCTTTGGCGATCACTACATGAAGAAAGTTGACGAAGGGCTTCTCAAATTAGAAGTAGTGTTCGCCAAACCTGTTTTCTAGCAGTAGTGGGCTCAGTATTTAGTCAAGCTGCTATGGCAACTTCTCACCTTAACTGTTCGCTGTGCTTTGGCGGTCACTAAATGAGGGGAAGTTGGAGAAGGGCTTCACAAATTAGGAGTAGTGTTCACTAGACCTGTTCTCTAGCAGCTGTTATGGCAACTCCACATCTAAACCTGTCACTGTGCTTTGGCGGTCACTAAATGAGGAAAGTTGACGAAGGGCTTCTCAAATTAGAAGTAGAGTTCGCCAGACCTGTTCTCTAGCAGCAGTGGGCTCGGTATTTAGTCAAGAAGCTACGGCAACTCCACGCCCAAACCGATCGCTGTGCTTTGGCCGTCACTAAGTGAGGGGAAGTAGGAGAAGGGCTTCACACTTTGCGAGTAGCGTTCGCCAGGCCTGTACTAGACATAACTGGCACTAATATATATGGTATTCTGTTTTGTACAAACTATTGTTATAATGAAACTATTATGGGATACTAGGAATAGCCTTGTATATTTTAAATAATTCATATTTTTATTGTGATGTGCATCTTTTTCATATTTTACTTTATTAAATCGTGTTTCTGGAACCTAAAATCTCTGAATATTATTTAAATAAATTTAACGTAGACTGTGGTAGACAGAAATTGCTCGAGATTACCTTTGAATTCTTGTAGCATATGACGTGAGGTTAAATGCATTTTGAAATGCTCTAAATCGATTCGCTTTATAGCAACCATCAACTAATTTTGTTGTGCAATGCGCACACATTTTAATGAAGATTTTCTGCCATCTCGTTCAAATTACATGCATGATGCACTGTATGCTGATCTCTCACTGATGGTGTGTACAAAACGTAAACAAAACTAAATTAATCGATCATCAGGCAGTTAACGTAGAAAATGTAATTTGTTCCAAACTATGCAGATAGAAGCGAAACTTGTTTCCTAAAATAAAACCGTACGGAAAATGAAACATTTGAAAAGGATTTACAAAACTCTTGCATTTTAATACGAACACCTTTGAGTTAGAAAAGGACACGCTCGCAAAGAAGGCTAGGAGTGTTAGTGGGGAATGTCATTGCGTTGAAAATAATAACTTGTTATTCCACAGAGTTCTTGCACCGATTTCGACTGAACTTGTCGCAGATAGCTTTCAACACAAAATGAAAATAGTAATATAGTTTATACCTAATTAAAAATTAGGGCCCATTTTACAGATTGAGTATTTAATTTGATGTGATGGCTAATTAAAGCTACAAGACCATCTGTGCCAACCTCGATAGTGTGGGCGTAGCGTGTCTACCTCGCATTGAAGGGCGATTCGAATTTTGCCTAGGGTGAGTTACCCGGATAAGGTTTTTCTTTATCCTGAGAAGACAAACTTTAAGCTCCGTGGTCTCCGAGATCATTTGAGCATCGTTTCACCGATTTTATTCATCATCCGATATTACCGACCAGATTAAAGAACGTTAAATTAAAAGAAAGATAAATCTGATGTGTTCCATTCACATGACTTTCTCTACATCTTGCAACAAATTAGTTAAAAAGCTTATGCTTATATTTACTTCATGCTAATCGAGAAACAAATATCAGAAATGGTCTTATTGCTTGCTTACTTGTAAGTAGAAGGGAAATAAGGGAATACCATAGGTTAAAGTGATAGTCAAAAGCTTGTTGCAGTGTAAATGAAGTTCCTTTGTTTGTGTGGACAGGAGTTGACAAATAGTATGAGAGTTTTTCAAAGCTGAAACCATAAACAAGGAATATCTAAAAAACGATCAGCTCCACGAAAAAAATGTATATAACATAAATTGTGTGTTTTAATGTGCTCTACAGTTTTAGTGTGGTAAGGTTTTGTGTATCTCTTACGGTTTAGCAGTTATGCAAAATTCCGTAAAATTCATTCAGAATAAAGCAGTCTTCAGAGGCTATTTCCAGAAAATTCAAGATATACATATTATTTGTCAAGGAAATATAATTATTATACGATATTTTAATCAAAATCGTTGGAGTCATTTTTGAGAAAATCAAAATTTTCGAAGAAAGTTCCATGTAAAGGGTAGTTGGGGGTGGAGGGATTTTCTTGAAAATCTTCCTGTTGCATTCTTGGAAGATACCAAACTTATATACCAAGTTTGGTATTTAACGGTCTTTTCGTTTTTGAGCTTTGCTGTCCACACACACACACACACACACACACACACACACACACACATACACTTGCACACGAACCTTTTTCCAAAAATGTTTTTTTTAGATTTAGGGGGACCCAGACATATATTTCCGTTTAAATCTCGTTATCGATTTTTTGGGAGCATTACAATATCTTCTCTATACACTATGTACTTGATACGTGTAGAGGAAGAAAAAATCAATTGACTACGCTTGTGGATTGCATTTTGCAGTAAAATGGAAATGGAGTTTTATTTATGGACGCTCTTTACTTTCTGTGGTTTTCAGCATCCTATTCTATATTGAACGTGAAAGACCGCTTAATTTTGCTCAGAGATTTCTTTATCAGGCTTGAGGTTCTTTTACGAATCGTAAATCTACGACACAGAACCAACGGCTGTACTTCCCTTCCGAAGGAAGCCATGTTAAGGATTTTAACGCCCGAAAAGAATCCATCGTCCTCCGCCGAGTTTGAACCCGCAACCTTTGGTGATACTTGGTAACCACTACACCACGGAGAGCGACTCATTTTGCAGTAGCAGTAGTTCCAAACAAGTGTAGTGCTTTCAGAAATGATGCAGTCGCGTATTATGATGCGTACTTTATGCTGAAGTGTGTATACATTTCATGAGGCTCTGTCTGCAGATAACCACAGCGGTGAAGCTACGCCCAAACAACAGTAGGTGTATCATCACTATGATATGCTGAAGGTCGCGCGCTGCGCCTATTTCACACACACACACACACACACACACACACACACACACGACATGTCTGAAGCAATCCTTACAGAGGTGTTTGTGTTCTCTCAAATGGAAGTGCCGATTCAGAGCTACCAACTTTAACACCAATACGTGTTCAGTTTTTTTAAACAAGTTTGCACGTATTTTAATGTCGATTTAAATTCTAACAGTTTGCATGCTGTTTAATTCTGAGCTATGTGAAATGTTTTGTTACTACGAACATGAGAAGTAACTACATTTTATGTGTTAAATTCATATGATTTTCTCTACTTCATACATAGTACATAGGTAAAGAGGGTGTTGCATTCAACCCAAAATTCGATACTGGAGGTACATGTTTTAGGGAATCCTGTATCCAAAAACCGTATTTTTGGAAAAAAGATCCGCGCGTGCTTGCTTGCATGCGTGTGTGTGTCCTTGTTGCTGTGAACACGATAACCTAAAAACGAAATGTCGGTTAGTACCAAACTTTATATTTAAGTTCAGCAATAAAATCCCCCCACCCCAAAATACCCTTTTAAGACATGTATCGCTGAAACTTTGAAATTGCAAACTAACAATGCTAACTCTTTTTAAATTTATACCACCGTGTGTAGTATATTTTTGTGGAGGCCACCATGTTCTGGTGCCAATAAGTCGCGGTATTGTTGTTGCCAGGTTGGTGTGACAGTATGACGCTATCAGGTGAGTCTACTTGGAGTTGTTCGAGGGTTAATGCTCGTGAAATTCTCTACATCAGGAGTGTACATTCCTTGCAGATTCCTTTTGTTGCACTGGCTAGGCTCGTTCTTGTAGACCATGAGCTATCTCTTGCTCAAGGGGGAAAGAATGACAAAGGTGTGCAACACTTTTGGTAGACTCAAATAAAAGAGAAATTTCATTTAATTCCACTGTAGACCTCCTTTATTGATGAATTGTTAGCTTGAGGCACTAACCCTGCGAGCGACTCCCGACATAAGCGATCGCGAACTTAATGACATAGTTTTATTTTTACGGAGTTGCTATACTTTTACACTCGTCACCGTAATCTTGAGTTTCTCGGTCCGTATAACATTTACGGTAATAATTGCTCGTCTGATTAACTTATAACACACCCATTTCCTAAACTGAACGCCGCGCGATTTCTTAGTCACATTTCTTATACGTGTTTTCCTACGTTGTGTGTCTTACAAGCCTTGTGAACCTTACTAGCCCGATTTCTTGTACCTTGTTTCCTACATTGTGGGCAACTTTATGAGCCCGTTTTCTTGTACGTGCATCATTTATATACGAAAAGGTCCGAGATTGCCCTGCTTTTTGATTGGCTAGAAAAAGGCGCGTAAAGTAGCGTTCTCATGTGACTATCGGGGATTTTCTTTATTTTCCACCCACGTGACCTTATTCTACAATGAGAAATTCCCTCTTTCCAGATTAAAAGGGGGTGAACTTGTGTCCTTAATGCTCTAAAATTTGTGTTAATTTTAACAAAGCACGTAGCCTTGAAGAATACAAAAGGAGTTTCTACATACTAAGGTCCTGCGTTCTACTGAGCGTATATTTCTTATGTTAAATATTACAAACTAATGATTAAACTAATCATATATGCCTTGTGCTAACATACTGTCGCAACCGGTGTAATATAATGTAAATAAGATACAGTGCAAATTTCATCAATTTTGCTCTAATGGTTTGAAAGTTATGATCAAATTTGTCACGTCACTATTTATGCCATATACTTTTTGGCATTCCACCCAAAAATTCGATACCGAGATTTCACCGAAAATACCTACATGTTTTGGGTCCCCCTGAATCCAAAAAAGCATTTTTAGAAAAAGGTCTGTGTGTGTCTGTGGACAGCATAGCACAAAAACGAAAAGACCGTTAAATACCAAACTTGGTATTTAAGATTGGTATCTTCCAAGAATGCGACACGAAAATTTTCAAGAAAATCCCCCCACCACCAACTACCCTTTACATGGAACTTTTTTTCAAAAATGTTGACTATCTTAAAAATGGCTGTAACTATTTTGATTAAAATATCGTACATTAAAGTTATTTACCTGACATATAAAATGTGTATCTTGAATTTTATGGACATTACCTCTGAAGACTACTTTATTCTAGATAAATTTTACGGAACTTTGCATAACTGCTAAACCTTAAGAGATGGACAAAAACTTACCACGCAAAAAATGTAGAGCGCTTTAAAACACACAATTTATGATGTGTACTTTTTCTGTGGAGTTGATCGTTTTTTAGATATTCCTTGTTTTTGGTTTCAGCTTGGAAAAACTTATTCTTTTCCCATACAGGCATTTGTCAACTCCTGTCCATACAAACAAAAGAACTTCAGTCACATAGCATCCAGCTTTTAACTGTCACTTTAACCTATGGTACTCCCTTATTACGCTTCTACATACAAGGAAGCAAGTAATAAGACTATTTCTGCTAATTTTTCTCGATTAGCATGACGTAAATAGAAGCATATGCTTTTTAACAATAATTTGTTACAGAGATGTAGAGAAAGACATGTGAATGGAATTCATCAGATTTTTAAATTTGTGTAAGATAAAGTAAAAGCTATCCCTAATTGTGGTGAGACGATGAAAACAAATGCCGGTGTAAGATGAGAAACGTTGTTGCCAATATTGGCAGTGCTTGGCGACGTTCTGCGGCGAAACAGACCGCAAAGTTGTGCCACGTGCACCTGTGTGGAGGTCCAGTAATGGAGCCGAGTGATTGTCAGAAAGATAATTGTGTAGCAAATGATTCATAGTAGACATTATCGTGTCCCTCCGGTTTCTGAGGCTTCCCGCAACAGCCCACAAACTAATGGCTGCTGCCTCGGAGCAGCGACGAATAAATAAAACAAATGAAGGGCCGGTCATGTGTGTGCAAGGCTGCATCATGTACTCCGTTCCAAGGAACCGTGGTGCTGATATCAATAAAAGTAATTGTGCATGGAACAGTTTTGCTTTCTCTTCACATACTATGTACATAGTGTATAGAGAAGGTATTGTAATTCACCCAAATTCACCGGAAATACATGTTTTGGGTCCTCCGTCCAAAACAAATCTCTTTTGTTCCATGCGCATGCCTTTCTCTAGCTGCTCTACAAACAAACTTCTTACAAAAAATTATTCTTCTTCCTAATTGAGATTAAGATTAGCAGAATGTTATTACTTAGTTTCTTATGAGTAGAAGGGAACTAAGGGAATGCACTATGCTACAGTGATTGTCAATTATTTTAAAAACTATCGTGTTCGATTGTCATTGGAAATCGCTTCTTTGCTTGGTCTGGAACTTCCTGGCTGAGAAAAGTATAAGTATTTTACAACTGAAACCAATGACAAGGACTATCAACAACAAACACGTAAAATACATAAATTGTGTGCTTTGGCGAGATCTACATTTTTTGTGTTGTAAGTTTTTGTCTATCATTACCAGTTTTGCAAACTTCATCCAGAATAAACATGTCTTCAGAGGCTATTCCCAGAAAGTTCAAGATATGCATTTTATTTGTGACATAAATATCTTAAATATGTGAGATTTTAATAAAAATCGTTATAGCCATTTTTTAGAACATTTTCTAAATTTTACCATGTAAAGGGTAGTTGGAGTGGGGGATTTTCTTGAAAACCTTTGTGTTGCATCGAAGGAAGATACTGAACTAAAATACCAAATTTTGTATTTCATTTACTTATCATTTTTGAGTTATGCTGCCTAACGCACACACACATACTGACCTTTTCCTAAAAATGCTTTCTTTTTATTCGGGAGACCTAAAACATGTACTGCCGGTGAAATATTTTTGGATGCAATACAATATCTTCTGTATACACTATGTACATAATACGTGTAGAGAAATTAAAATAGCATTTTTAGAAAAATGTTCGTGTGTATGTATGAGGACAGCAAAACTGCAAAACGAAAGTCGGGCAAATACCAAACTTGATATTTAGGTTAAATGTCTTCCAAGGGTGTAACAATAAAGTTATCAAGAAAATTCCTCACCACCAGCTACCCTTTACATGGAACTTTTTCCGAAAATATTGATTTTCTCAAAAATGGCTAAAAGGATTTTGATTAAAATACCACATGTTTAAGATATTTTCATGAAAAACGAAATGTATATTTTGAATTTTCTGTGAATAGCCTCTGAAAACATCTTCATTCTGGATTAATTTTGCATAACTGGTAAACCGTAAGAAATTGAGAAAAACTTGCTGCTCAGAAAGTATAGATCTCATTAAAATACACACTTTGTCACACTTTTTTGTAGAATTGCCCATTTCCGAGATATTCCTTGTTATTGGTTTCAGTTTTAACTAAACCATTTCTCAAACTGAAATATATCGTTCTTTTCCTCTCATTTGTTTACTCCAAGCAAAGAGAACCATATTTGAATGTTTCATATAGCAATCGGGTTTTAAAAATATGACTATTGTGTTAGCCTAGTTTATTCCCTTATTTTTCTTCTACTTACAAGAAAGCCAGTAATAAGATAATTTCTGCTAATGTTAATCTCGATTAGTATAATTTAGATAAAATATAAATGTTTATAATAATAGTTTGTGTGTGGAAGTGCTAGAGAAGGTCATGTGAATGGACCATATCAGATTTTTCAGATCAAGCTTACATTGCATGGTGTTGCCATGTGGTAACAAAAATGAATAACCGCTTTAGTATTTTTACTGGGTTTCTTTTGTAATTTCCTATTACACTAACCTTCAGCAATAAAATGAGGCTATTTATGACTGTTTTATATTGTAAAAATGTTAATATCTTTTCAATCTTACTGTAGTGTTTATTAATAATAAAATGCAAAATGCAACTGCTGTCAAACGTAACTCCGTCAGTATCCAAGCGTGCGAGCACATCGGTTATTTTACTTGGGACCTCCCCATCCTTTACCCCACACATTTGAATGCCGTCGCTGGCACTCGAACTCGCGACGTTCGGCGAGTACAGTTCGTACCGCACTAACGATTCTCCTAATGTTTATCTCGATTAGCATGATTTAAATAAAAGAGTAATCTTTTGTTGTTAGGAGTCTTCAATCCTTGGATTGGTTTGCAGCGACTCTCCATTCAGATCTTCTCTCTGATTTCCGTTTGAGTTCTTCATATTTAATGCATTTCATATCTTCCATAATTTGTTTTATATATTGTGGTCTTGCTCTTCCTTTGCCACTTCTTCCTTCTATCATACCTTCTATTATAATATTCAGTGTGCTCTGATGTCTTAATAAATGGCCTATTAATTTTGTTCTTCTTCTTTTAATTTGGTTCCAAATTCGTTTTTCCGCTTCTGCTCTTTTATATACTTCTTCATTTTTAATTTTGTCACTCCATTTAATTTTTAGCATTTTCCTATAGCACCATGTTTCAAATGCTTCTATTCTCTTTCTTTCTGCTTTTAAATTTGTCCAAGTTTCACATCCATATAACATAATACTCCATACATATGTTTGTAATAAATTCTTCCTGGTTTCAAGGCTAATATTGTTTGCAGTAAATAGCTGGTACTTTTTATTGAAAGCAAGTTTTGCGTGTTGTATTCTACTGGTTATTTCTGTTTTGCTCCTTCCATCAGCTGTTATTTTGCTTCCTAGATATTGAAATATTTCGGTTTCTTCTAAAAGTTGTCCATTTAGTTTAATTTTTGTGTTGCTATTCCCTTTCTTCCTGCAAGTCATAATTTTTGTTTTTGATTTATTAATGTTTAAGTTGTAGTTGTTCCTTAATGTATTTTCTAATTTGTTTATGAATGTTTCTAAATCTTTCTTGTTCTCCATTAATATTGCAATATCATCTGCAAAGCGGAGCATATTGATTTTTATCCCCTGTATCTTTATTCTAGTGTCTATTTCTTCGTGATTTCATTTAGTGCATTCTGTATGTATGTGTTAAACAGTATTGGGGATAGTGCACATCCTTGTCTCACTCCTTTTCTTATATGGACTATTTCTTGGTTTGTCCCACAGTTTATAATTGCTTTTTCATCTTTATATAGATTCCATATAATCCTAAAATCTCTAAATGTAATTCCCAGGTTGCTAAGCACTCCAAACATTTGGATCCAATACACATTATCAAATGCTTTCTCTATAATATCTTTTGTAAGAATAGTTTTTATGTGGAACAGCTAGAGCAAGTCATGTGCATCAGATTTTTCACATTTGCGTTACCTAACAAAGAGCCGACTTCTAGATACACTGTAAGCTGATCTTGTAAGTCTATCAGGGCTAATTTGCGCACAATGTAATTAGTGAAACTCAAGAGAAATAAATCCTGTTACAAAGCCATATGAGTCAACAGTCGTTAACCGCTAGAAGACTGACGAGCTATTATTTACGATTGACTTCAATTATCCTTGCGAACTCTTCCACTTGAGAAGCTAACCTTCTAACGTCGTTAACTCCTGATGGTGGTTTAGGGTCGCAGCACTTGAACTCGCAGTTCAGAGTTCAGCAGACCCAGCCAACTATGTTCTCGCCTGCATATAGAACACACCAGTGCAACTTTCATTTATTTCCTTGTTTTAACACGGGAGCGTGTATATCCTTATCAGAAATGTAATGAATATATGAGGTTAGATATAGCTAAATGTAGGTTTACCAACTTCTGAACTCTGAATTCCTGGAGAAAATAAGATATAATATTAAAGCTAGAAAAATTGATAAAAAAAAGTAATATGAACTTTTCCAGGCATCGTTAAATGTGCAGTAGTATTTCTTTTTCATTTCTATTCTTGATGAACTAGCCATTACAATAACCAACTTACGACTACGACCACAGTCAAAGTCCTCGATTCAAGGGCCTCAAATTGCTAATAAATACTGATTTTCTGATTTCTGTTTGTAAATATAGCACATATAGGCTTGATGACGCAACAATTAGTTTTCCTTCTCCCTTCCGACTTCTACACTACTGGCAGCGAGACTGCCGATTGTAGTTCAGTTTTAGACTAAGGCTCTTTCCTGAGCCGTTCCTATTGGTTACGGAGACAATATGGCTACGCGACAGGTGAACGACAGGTTTCGAGATTTCTCGAGGTTAGCTACATTAGGTTGGGGATGTAAATGAACTGGATCGAAATAAAGGGTGAAAATGGACTTTCTGAAAATCGGTTCTGCTTTCCAGTGCGAAATGCTCAGTCTTCCGTTCATTCTGTCTGCTTGCGCATGGGCAGCCATGTTGGTCAATCGACCAATGGAGGGTCAAATCTAAAACTGAACTAGAATCTGCAAAGTCGCTTCCGACTACAACACTGCCAGTAGACAAAATATCAAAACACTATTTCCTTCTACGCACTACCAACCCTTGCATATAACAGATGAAATACTCGTCTTTTATAAAAGTATACTATATAAATGATAATAATAATAATAATCGAATAAGGAGATATCACATAATACCGGCACATTTAATATCAGTTCGAGAGCCAGGAGAGACTCCCCACCATTCCGTTAGAGTTGGTAACCCTACCTATAAGCAACAGCTTTTGTATTTAACGATAACTGAGAAAGTTGTTGAATTAAAAAATATGATGTGTTCCATTCACATGGCTTCCTCTAGCAGTTCCGCAAACAAACTTTCCTTATAAAAGATTATTCTTTTATCTACACCATGATAAACATTAGCAGACGGTCTTAATACTTGCTTCTTTGTAAGTAGAAGGGAATGTAAGGCTAAATCGATATGAATTCTTTTAAAAGCTGGTCGTTATGTGAAACAATTGACATTCGGTTAGCTTGGTTTATAGGATAAACAAGAGAAGAAAGATGAATCCCATTTGAGAAAAGTTTAAGTAGCTTAAAACGTATTCCAATAACTCGGAATATCTCTAAAATGATTAACCCTTCATAAAATAATGTAAATGACATTATGGTTTACAGTTAATGCAAAACTCGGCTTCAGAGCCTATTCCCAGAAAATTATAGATGTACATTTTATTTTTCATGCAAATATCTTTAATATACTGTATTTTAATCAAATCGTTAGTCATTTTTACGAAAATCAAAATTTTCGATTTTTTTTTTCGTATAAAGGGTAATTTGGGGTGGGGGTCTTTTCTTGAACTTCTTCGTGTCACATCCTTGGAAAATACCAAACTTAAATAACAGGATTTGTTTCTAAAATTACCTTTTTTTGATTCAGGAGGAGCCAAAACATTTATTTCCGGCGAAATCTCGGTATCGAATTTTTGGGTGTATAGCAATACCTTCTCTATACACTGTGCAGGTACATAGTGCGTGTAGAGAAAGTAAAACGCTTAAATATCAAGTTTGGTATTTAGATGGTACACATACGCACGAACCTTTTTTTTACTTTCTCTACACGTACTATGTACATAGTGTATAGAGAAGGTATTGCACACCACCCAAAACATTCGATACCGAGATTTCACCGGAAATGTATGTTTTAGGGTCACCTGTATCAGAAAAAAAAAATCACAAAAATATCTGTGTCCGTGTGTCTGTGAACACAATAACTTAAAAACCAAGTTTGATATTTTACCGACTTTTCGTTTTTGAGTTATTGTGTTCACAGACACACGGACACATATTTTTGTGAAAATGTCAAAAACGAAAAATCGGTAAAATATCAAACTTGGTTTTTAAGTTTAGTATCTTCCAGGGATGCAACACGAAGATTTTGAGAAAAATCCCTCACCCTAAACCACTCTTTACATGGAACTTTTTTTCGAAAATTTTGATTTTCTCAAAAGTGGCTCTTAACGATATTGATTAAAATATACATTAAAGATATTTACCTGACAAATAAAATGTATATCTTGAATTTTCTGGAAATATTCTCTGAAAACTACTTTATTCTGGATGCATTTTACGGAATTTTACATAACTGCTAAACCATAAGAGATGGAGAAAAACTTAACTCACAAAATATGTAGAGCACTTTAAAACACACAATTTATGTTATATGTATTTTTTTCGTGGAGTTGATTGTTTTTTTTTTTTTTTTTTAAATATTCCTTGTTTTTGGTTTCAGCTTTAAAAAAATGTATACTTTTCTCACACAGTACTTGTGAGCTCCTATCCATACAAACAAAGGAACTTCAGTCACTTAGCAACCAGCTTTTGACTATCACTTTAACCTATGGGACTCCCTTATTTCGTTTCTACAGGAAGCAAGTAATGACTATTTCTGCTAATTTTTTCTCGATTAGCACGAAGTAAATAGAAGCATAATCTTTTTAAGTATAATTTATTGTAGAGATTCAGAGAAAGTCCTGTGAATGGAACATCAGTTTTAAAAAAACAAACTTTTTTTATGATTCAGGGGACCTTAAAACGTATATTTCAAATGACATCTTGGTTTCGAATTTGGGCGGGAATCTAATACCTACTCTACCTTATCGCATAGTACGAAGTAGAGAAAGTAAAAAAGCATGTCACTTCCATCTATGATAGTCTTGCGCCACTAGCACACCCACTCCAGGCAGGATGGCAGGCGGCCTTGACCGAGACTCAAAAACAAATGCTAGCAGTAAAGACAATATTCCGGAAGAAATATCCTAGTATTGTCCGTCTCTCATTTGCTGACTTAACTATTGTTAATAAGTCTTCTATCTACTTCATGCTAAACGAGATAAACATTAGCAAAAACAGTCTTATTACTTAGTTCCTTATTGGTACAAGGGAAATGAGGGAATACACTAGGCTAAACAGACAGTCAAATACTTTAAAATGTGGTTGCTATGGGATTGAAATCTGATTCTTTGCGTGGCCACGAGTTGACAGTTCCCGTATGAGAAAAGTTCAAGAATTTTAAAACTGAAAACGGTAACATGGAATATCTCAAGAACACGAAAAAAAGTATGTAACATCAGTGTTTTAACGAACTCCATATTTTGTTAAGCAAGTATTTGTCTATCTCTTACGGCTTACCAGATATGCAAAATTCAGAAAAGATCATCCATAATAAAGAGGTATGTAAATATCTTAAGTATCAGATATTTTAAACAAATTCGTTAGAGCCACGTTTGAGAACAAGAATTTTAGAATTTTTTCCCGTCTAAAAAGTAGGGGGTGGGGCGATTTTCGTGAAAATATTCGTGTCTGATCGCTGGAAGATACTTAACTTATATTTCAAGTTTTATTATTTAACGTGCTTTTCGATTTTGGGCTATGCTGCCCACAGGCGCACACACAAGCGCACGTATGTTTTCCTTTTTGAATACAGGGAACATTAAAACGTATATTTCTGGTGAAATTTCGGTATGGAATTTTTGTGTGCAATACAATACCTTCTCTATACACTATGTACATGGGACGTAGAGAGAGAGAGAGAGGGAGAGAGAGGGACAGAGAGGGAGAGAGAGGGAGAGAGAGAGAGGGAGAGAGAGGGAGAGAGAGGGAGAGAGAGAGAGAGAGAGAGAGAGAGAGAGAGAGAGAGAGAGAGAGAGAGAGAGAGAGAGAGAGAGAGAGAGAGAGAGAGAGAGAGAGAGAGAGAGGGGGGGGACGTTTTCAGTCATGAACGGGAATCTCTTCGCGAGTTTGAATCTTAGCGAATGTGACGTCACTTTATTCCTATACTGCGGAAGGCAATGACACATCACAGTAGTATTACCTTAGTCGACTTTGTCATCACGCACAGCCTAGCCCATGTGGGTTAGATGACTTTGGGCAAGACTTTCACTATGTCGTCTCGTCATTTTCTTTTTACTTTCTCTAGCACGAATGTACACACAGTGTACATAGTAGCTAGAAAAGTCATTTGTTTTATTCCACCCAAAAATGCTTTGGGGAGCATTTACTGGAAATATATAATTTTTGAGCTCCCCTGAGCCGAATTTAACATGTTTACCCTCTCTACAAAAATGTCCGTGTGTGTCTGTGGGCAACACAGCTCAAAAATGTAAAATCTTTTAAATCCCAAACTTATTTAATTTTGGCATCTTTAAGGATGCGACACGAAGATTCACAAAAAAATCTCCCACCCCAAACTACCCTTTACATGGACAAATTTTTAAATATTGTGTGTTTCTCAAAAAATGGTTCTAACGATTTTAATTAAAATGCCGTATATTAAAGTTATTTACCTCACAAGTAACATTTATAATCTGAATTTTCTGAAACTAGCGTCTGAAGATCTGTTCATTCTAGATGAATTTTGCTGAATTCTTCATAACTGGTAAACCGTAAGAGATGCACAAAAACAGACTTCACAAAAATGTAGATCTAGCTGAAGCACAATTTATTCAAATATTTTTTTGTTGCAGAGTTGACTGTTTCCGAGATACTCCTTTTTATTGATTCAATTTTAAACTACGCATCTTCTCAAAGGGGCCACGTTTGGTTTCATCTATCTTTTGTTTTTCTGGAAATGCAAAGCGAACCGAACTTCAGTTGTCTACATAGCGATCGGCTTTTAAAAGATTTGAATATCGCTTTAGCGTGCTATATTCTCTTATTTCCCTTCTGCTTATAAGGAACTAAGTAATAATTGTGTTAATGTTTATCTCGTTTGGTATGATGTAGACAGAAGAATAATCTTTTGTAGGAATAGTTTGTTTGCAGATTAAGTAGAGAAAGTCATGTGAACATACGTAACCAATTTTTTAAAATTACACGTCGCTTTAATACCTAGTACATATCGCGACGGACTGCTATGTAAGATACCTCGTTGACGGTATAAGGTGTATAGTAGCCTTTTAGGACTATTTCCGTACCATACCACTTTCAGTTCATGCGTAGCAGATGGCGATAGGGGCTGCACTCTGATTGCTCCCGCCATCTCTAGTCAGTATGGCGCACACAGCCAGGCATCATGGCTTCTAGCCTAACTGCATCATCTGTAGTCATGTGGAGAGCTCAGCCACTCCTTCGCGGATACATCCCCATGTACCTTGTTACTTTGCTTCGCGACAAGCAGAAGGCGTTGGGGTTGCTATTTTAGTCTTGCTGTTTTAAGTATCTGTGTATAGATGGCAGCACAAATTGCAGTACCATCTATCTTCAGTTTTTACTATAGATATAGCTTTGAGTCGGGGCATTTGATATCCAATCCGGTATTTACCTTGACGACTGAGGGAAATCAGCCGGATTGATCGACCCACAGGTTTTAAACCAGCAACTCTTCTAATGTGGCCCATAAACGATATCCTGAGCCATCTCGCTCCGTGTATCGAACTTATTTTATTTTTTGAAGATCCAAAGTTATTTTTATTTCTACTTTCTCTACACGTACTATGCACATAATTAGATACCGAGATTTCACCGGAAATATATGTTTTGGGTCCCCTGTAACCAAAATAAGCATTTTCAGAAAAAGTTGCCTGTGTGTGTGTGTGTGTGTGTGTGTGTGTCTGTGAACACGATAGCTCAAAAACGAAAAGTTGCTAAAATACCAAACTTGGTATTTAAGTTAGTATCTTCCAGGGATGCGACACGAAGATTTTGAGAAAAATCCCTCCACCCCAAACTACCATTTACGTAGAAATTTTTTCGAAATGTTTGATGTTCTTATAAATGGCTCTAACGATTTTGATTAAAATACCGTATATTAAAGATATTTACCTGACAAATGAAATATATTTATCTTGAATAGCCTCTGAAGACTACTTTATTCTCGATTAATTTTACGGAATTAGGCATAGCTGCTAAACTGTAAGAGATGGACAAAAACTTACCACACAAAAAATGTAGAGCACGTTAAAGCATACACTTTATGTTATATACATTTTTTTTTCGTGGAGCTGGTCGTTGAGATATCCCTTGTTATTGGTTTCAGCTTTGAAAAACTTATACTTTTCTCATACAGGAATGTGAGATTTGTGGTGGACAAAGCGGCGCTGGGGCGGGTTTTCTCCGGGTACTCCGGTTTCCCCCGCCATCACATTCCACCGGTGCTCCATCATCATTCATGTATAGCCAGTGTCACCGGTGCCATTAGTAGTTAAAGCGGGCGTTAAACACTACCCAAAAAAAAAAAAAAAAAAAAAATGTCCATACAAACAAAGGAAGTTCAGTCACATAGCAACCAGCTTTTGTCTATCACTTTAACCTATGGTACTCCCTTATTTTCCTTCTACTTACAAGGAAGCAAGTAACGAGGCTATTTCTGTTAGTTTTTTTTTTTTTCCTCGATTAGCATTAAGTAAATAGAAGAAAAAGCTTTTTAACAATAATTTGTTCCAGATATGTAGAGAAAGTCATGTGAATGGAACACATCAGATTTTTTTTTATTTTTTTAGTTGCGAAAGACATACTGTGTTCGACCAGTTAATAAGGATATTTTCAGTTTGTGTACTCGCCTCTTGCCGCCTACGTGATTATGATTTTGTTTCAAAATGTTTCAAAAAGAGGGCGAGTGGTTAGATTGTTCGCCTCCCACCTCGGCGCTCCGGGTTCGAGCCCAAGCGCCCGCATGTGGGATTCGTGGTGGACGAAACGGCATCTTGGCGGGTTTTCTTCCACCAATTGCTGTATTATCACTTTTCCAATCATCAATTTCATCCACTTCCTCGTTCATACCGGACTACAGGCCAACCCTCGTTCCAGGTTCTCCATTCTATGGTTTCGTGCCGTTGGCTCCCCGACAGGATTCTATCCCCTAGACATTGACGTGCAAGTCTTAGGGGTGTGTCAGTCCTAGAGATGCGGGAAGGGTAAACCGACGTTCCAAATATATTGGTGAACTTTCGTCACACTTGCCTGACACTATTACCCCTCATATTGTTACAAATGATACAGCTATATCGAACCTGTTTTACTTTCTGAAGATACCAAGTTTTCTTGCATTGCGAAACGAAAGACTGGTCGACCAGTTTATAAGGATATTTTCAGTTTGTGCCCGCCTCTTGCCGCCTACGGAACTGTGATTTTGTTTCAAAATTCTCCGAATATATTGCGAAGGATATCCGTTTCCTTATTGGCACTATCAGTGCTTAGTCGCAGCTCATAGAAACTGAATTTTTCCTCGTATCAGCTTTTTATAAACCTGCTGTTCCATGGCATTATTTGAACCTTTGAATAATAGTTATATCACCCGCCTGGGTCGTAGCGTGTCTGCCTCACATTTAAAAGGTCGTGAGTTCGAATCTCACTTGGGTGAGTTACGCGGGTAAGGTTTTTTTGTTTTTTTGTTTTTTTTCGGGGCTTTCCCTTTCCCTTATTTCATTCATCATCCGATATGACCAAACATATCGAACGTTAAACTAAGAAAAAAAAAAGTTATATCATAAGTGGCTTAAATAGACTATTAATTTAATTTGGGAGTGAGATGTTTAGCACACGAGTCTTCTAATTTCTCATGAGCAAATAATAGTGTAATAAGCTACGTGTAATATACAGCGTTTTATCCTATCCTAATCTTAACTGAAATATTCTTATATTTATTAACATTAATATTATTAGATTCGTCATTACAAGGAATTGAATTTTAGTCGTGACGTAGGTTTGTTCGTTGCTGCGTAACCCCGCCGGAATAACCAGTTTCAATTCTGTTTGTTTAAACCACCAAATAAATCAATAAATGAAAGGTCGGGTGGTCAGCGAGCTGACTTCTCACACGGAGGTCCCAGGCTCGATTCCCAGCTGGGGCGGGGAATTTTTCTTTAGCCAGAATTATTCCCTATCCCCACAGAGTCTGGAAGTATGTATGTGAAAGTGTATGTGTGTGTGTGTGTGTGTGTGTGTGTGTGTTTGAGGAAAATAAAATGATTTAAACCTACAGACGAGTTGTTTCAAGTGCAAAGCCCCCGATATGACCTTAGATGTTAAAGGAGGCTATATAAATGAAACAATTTAATGGAAGAAAATGAATATTCCTGAAGATTATGCTAAAAAAGCTGAACTTCACTCGTTACTCGACAGGTCGAAGGGCTTAAATGACAAGGAATTTTCATTATTTAAAGAATGGGGTTGAAATAATTTACAATGAAATAAATACTCGTTTTTGTTGTTTTCTAGGATACATGAGGATAGGATAAATTATATTTATGAAACAGTTACACGTGAGATTTTATTCTGCCGATTGCAATAATTGCGAAACGAGTGCAATGGGTTGAGTAATGCTTCAAGCAAAATAAAAGTGATTTGAGCTATGTCATATACTATTTCTTTCTCTACCACGTGCAAAGTGGGTAGAGAATGTACTCCATTCCATCCAAGGTTCGATACCAAGAGCTTACCTGAACTACATGGTTGAGGACCCTTGAATAAAACATATTTCTTGAAAATGGACCAAGTGTGTTCCTGCGTGTGTATGTGTCTGTGAATAGCATAACTCAAACACAAAACATCTGTTAAACACCAGGCTTTCTTAAAGGTTTTGATTAAAGATTTAAGTGATTTACATGAAAAAATGCGCATCTTCAATTTTATTTGAGTTGTATGTGTAGTTTTCTTCGTTCTGGATTATTTTTTCGTGTAAACCGCAGGAGATACCAGAAAATCTTACTGCACAAAAAAATTAGCTCTCGCTAATAAACAATTTATGTCCAACTCATTTTTGTGGTGCATTTCAGAGATACTGTTTTTTTTTTTTTATTTTTATTTTTAATTTCTCAAATCTTTATACCATCCTGTCTTTGAGAAGGAATTAGTTTTTTTTTTTGTGTTAGTTTTTTTTAATCTCGATCACGCAAATAGAATGGAATTTCATCGTCACCATACACGACCAACTCTTACTATTGATTTATTTGGTGTGTTCTCTTTTTCATTGAACCTTTAAGTAAATATAATAAAACCTTTTCTGTTAATGTTTATGCTGATTAACATCAAATACATAGATGACTGTTTCTGCGATCGAGTGGTTAGCGAGGTGACTTCTCACCTGGAGCTCTCGGGTTCGATTCCCGGCTGGGGTGCGAAATTTTTCATTCCCAGAAAATTCAACATATACATTTTATTTTCCATAGAAAAATATATTACGGTATTTTAATCAAAATAATTTGAGCCATTTTTGAGAATATAAAACAATTTCGATTTTTTTCCATGTAAGGGTAGTTAGGGGTGGAGGGATCTTTTTCAAAATCTTCGTGTCGCATCCGTGAAAGATACTAAACTTAAATATAAAATTTGGTATTTTACCGACTTTTCGTTTTTGAGTTATATTGTTCACAGACACGGACCTTTTTCTGAAAATGACGTTTTTATCCAGGGGACCTTAAAACGTGTATTTCCTGTGAAATCACGGTATCTACTTTTTTATTGTATTACAATACGTTCTCTATACACTATGTACATAGTACGTGTAGAGAAAGTAAAAATGAGTGATCCCTTTTACTACTAATATCGACGGATTCCTCCTGCTCTCAGCAACCGAGGTCATCTCCCTTGTCTGTACAACAGAGGCCGCGCGCTTTTTCCGGTAACAACGCCCACTATGCCAGTTTTCATATATTTATGTTTTATTTGACAAATAAACAATGGAGGCTGCTGTAAATATATGTATAGTTTCCCAAATATGCTCGCATGGCTTGTTGTTAGCGATTTATATATGCAAACAACTTCCGCGTTCGTTTGTTTGCTAAGTTCCTGTTTCCTGAACAGATCAGTGGACTAGCGATGCTAACTGGGTCACAGAAACGTGTCGGGAATTTTCCATTTGTCTGGACCTGATATGAAATGTTTCAACAGAGACGTCCGCGGTTACACCGTCTATCTGGGCTTCCTGTTTATTGTAGTTTTCTTTTAACACTGGATTTCTCCTAAAGGGTGAAGATATATTTGTAACAGATACCAAGGCGTTTAATAAGTCAAGAAATTACACTCGTAGCATCGAAAAAAGTTTGTATCTAGTAACCGTCGTCTTTCATTAGATAGCAGTTTAAGTTTCAGCTATATCCATCACGTAGTTTCGTTGCCATAGGCGATTGAATCAACAATCTTGTGCTTATGTAGAAAGAAGGAAAAGAATCTGTGTTCCATTCACATCACTTTCCCTGCATCGCTGTAACAAATTATTGTTAAAAAGCATATTTTTCTGTCCACTTTATGATAATCGAGTCAAAAATTAGCAGAAATTATCTTAATTATTTGTTTTCTTGTAAGTAGAAAGAAAATAAGAGAATACACTAGTCAAATGCTTTAAAAGTTGGTTGCCATGTGGTTAAAATCCGTTTCTATGCAGGTCCAGGAGTTAACAGCTTTCCGTGTGAGAAAAGTTTAAGTATTTTAAAGCTGAAACAAATAATAAGGAATATCTCTGAAATTGTAAATTTCATGAGAAAAAAAACGTATATAACCTAAATTGTGTGTTTAATCTTGATCTATATTGTTGATACTAAGTTTTTGCCTATCTCTTACGGTTTACCATTACACAAAATTCATTAAAATTCCGAATATCCAGGTCTTTAGAAGATATTCCCAGAAAATTCAAGATATATGTTTTATTTATCATGCAGATATGTTTAATATACGGTATTTTAATTAGAATTGTTAGAACCATTTTTGAGAAAATCAACATTTGCGAAATTTTTTCCATGTAAGGGTAGTTTGGGATGGGGGAATTTTTCTCAAAATGTTCGTGTCGTATCCCTGCTAACTTAAAATACCAAGTTTAGTATTTTACCGACTTTTCGTTTTTGAGTTATCGTGTTCACAGGCACCCCCCCCCCACACACACACACAAACGCGCGCGCGCGACTCTTTTTCTGCGAATGCTTTTTTTGGATACAGGAGCCCAAAAACATACACTTCCGGAGAATCTCGTTATCGAATTTTTTGGGTGGAGTGCAATGCCTTCTCTATACACTATGGCCCTTTTTCTACAAATGCTTTTTTTGGATACAGGGGACCCAAAATATATATTTTTCCAGTGAAATCTCTGTGTCAAATTTTTTGGGTGGGGTGCAATACCTTCTCTATACATTATGACCCTTTTTGTACAAATTCTTTTTTTTTTTTTTTTGATACAGGGGATCCAAAAAACATAAATTTCCGGCGAAATTTCGGTATCGAATTTTTGGGTGGAGTGCAATACCTTCTCTATACACTATGTATATAGTGCGTTTAGAGAAAGTAAAAATAAGTTTGTGCGGTGATTAAACACTTCTATTTAAAAGGCTTAACACCGAAAGAGATAAAAGTCGAATTGGATGATGTTCCTGGCACATCTGCTCCTGCGATTGCAACAATTTACAATTTGATAAATGAATTTAAACGTGGCTGTACTTCCACAAATGATGAACATCGTTGCGGACGTCTAGTAGAAGTGACTTCCTCGAAATGATTGACAAAATCTAGATTTGGTTTTTGAGTGATCGATGAATCAAAGTTCGCGAAATAGTAAAGGCCACATGCTTATCACAAGGTACAGTGTTCTCAATTTTGCATAAAAAATTAATTCCGACAAAGGTCTTGGCAAGATAAGTGCCGCGTTTCCTTCAATGGAGAATAAACGGAATCGTGTGATCGATTCGGAAGCTGTTGTGGCACTTTTCCGTCGCAATCCTTACGAATATCTGCGTCGATACATAACTGGATGAAAGATGGATACACTACTACTCCAGAGAAAAAGTACAGTGGGTTTTTAAAGGCGAACCGGTTCCGAAATCTGTATACAAGGTGATGGCCTCGGTTTTCTGGGATGCACGCGGAATCATCTACACTGATTACTTGCAGAAATGAAGAACGATAATTCACCTAAGCTCAGGGGCAGAAATCTCTACAGAAACTTGATGCTAAGTTTAGAGGAGTGAGCGAGAATATTTTAGCAACTTGTGCTGCTCGTATGTGAGCAGAAGTTCAACATTTCTGTAATTTATCGTAAGATAGTAGTTCAGTGCGCCAGTACCCTTTACATGGAAAATTTTTCGAAAATTTATTTTCTCAAAAATGGCTCTTAACAATTTTGATTAAAATAGAAGTGTATATCTTGAATTTTCTGGGAATAGCCTCTGAACACTTCTTCATTCTGATGACTTTTGCATAACTGGTAAACTTGTTAACATTTAAAACTTGTTAAAACACATACTTTATGTAAACATTTTTTTCGTGGTGATTGTTTCTGAGATATGCCTTATTATTAGTTTTAGTTTTAAAACATTTAAAACTTTTCTTTTTTCCCAACACTGACATTTGTTAACTCCTGTTCATGCAAAGAAACGAATTTTAATCACATAGCTATCGGCTTTTAAAATATTTGACTTGCGCCTTAGCGTTGTCTCTACCAAGTACTGTATATACGTACTAGGTAGAGAAGGTATTTTATTCCACCAAAATTTTATTCCTATATTTCATTGAAAATGCATGTTTTGAGGAATCCTGAATATTTTTTTTTAGAAAAGATGCGTGTGTGCGTGTCTGAGGCCTGCATAACTCAAAAACGAAGATACTACAAATTTGTTAATTAGCTTATTATTCTATTTACTACATGCGAATGGAACACATCCGATTTTTAAAAATATCCTCTGAAGACCTGTTTGTTCTTTATGACATGAATAACAGATAGTCAAAAGCTTACACAAACGTTACAAAATCGTTAAAACATACAATTATGCATTTCTTGTATAGCTAATAATTTCATAGGTTTTTCTTGTTATTGTTTTAAAATTTGCAGTACTTAACACTTTTCTTAAAGGAAGTTGTTCACTATTTCATGCTCGTCATGCAAAAGATCAGACGATTGCTTTATCCTAGTATATGTTTAGATGGAACAAGTAAGAAAACCAATTCTATTAATGTTTATCTCGATTATTGATGTAGGGAGAAGAATAAGTTTTGGTAACAAAAGTTTGTTGTTGAATAGATACAGAGAGTCATGTGAATGGAGCACATCATATTTTTACTTTCTCTACACGTACTATGCACATAGTGTATAAAGGAAGTATTGTATTCCACCCAAAAATTCAATACCGAGACTTCACCGGAAATACATGTGTTCGTGTGTGTGTGTGTGTTTGTGTTTGACGACAGCATAGATCAAAAACGAAAATACCGTTAAATACCAGACTTCGTATTTATGTTTGGTATCTTCCAAGGATGCGCCATGAAGATTTTCAAGAAAATCCCCCACCCCAACTACCCTTTACATGGAAAAATATTCGAAAATTTTGATTTTCTAAAAAATGGCTCAACGATTTTGATTAAAATCCCGTATACTAAAGATATTTCCATACCAAATAAAATGTATATATCGAATTTTCGAGACATTTTTATTCTGGATGAATTTTTCGGAATTTTGCATAACTAGTAAACCGTAAGAAACAGACAAAAACCTACTACACAAAATATGTAGATCTTGTTAAAATACACACGTTATGTCATTTACATTTTATTGGTGGAGGTTACCACTTTCAAGATGTTCCTTGATATTGGTTTCGGTTGTAAAGTACTCATACTTTTCTCAGACAGGAAGTGTCCGTTTTCCTTTTGTTCTACTCCTGGGCAAGCAAAGAAACGATTTGCAGTGACGATCGAATGACAGATTTTAAAACATTTGACTATCACTTTAGCCTAGTGCTCATCTACTTATAAGGAACTGAGTAATAAGAACATTCTGGTAATGTTTATCTCGATTAGCATGGTGGAGAAAAATATTTAGTAGGAAGTTTGTTTGTAGAGTAAGTAGAGAAAGTCATGTGCGTGTAACACATCAGATTTTTGTTGTTGTTTCAACATCTATTTATTGTTACTTTGATGTTTATAAGGAAGCAAAAGCTTGAGTTTGTGTTGAAGCAGAATAGTTTAGGAGTATTTGTAAGTGTGGTAGTTGTGAGCAAGATCTTTTGTTCTGTTACTAATTAAACGCCGATCCTTGAAGCGTGAAGCTATCTAAATTGAAACTTCAAAGTGCCATTGTTGATCCAGGCTACCGTTGTTTATACAAATACGTACTTCGCTAGCAATTCTGTTTATTAGCACTGAAGAATCGAATCTAATGGCAGTGAACAGGGATGAGTCATCTAAGGTGTAATTAACGTCTTGTGTGAGTGCTGTCTTATTGGTCATCCTTGCGTGTTTATTTTATGACCTGTTTCATTAGTTGATTGCCTCCTCTACGCTAATTCTGGTTACGTTCAGTGACAACCGGATTGTGTCATAAAGTTGCGTGCGACCAAAGAATTCATAGCATTAATTTATTTTACCAGGGTTTTTGAAAATAGGTTGGTATCACCATCGTGTATATCATTTGATACTTCGCTCTTTTTACTTTCTGTACACGTGCTATGTACATAATGTATAGAGAAAGTATTGTATTGCATCCAAAAATTCGATACCGAGTTTCACCGAAAATGTGTTTTGGGACCGCCTGAATCCATTAAAAAGCATTTTTGGAAAAAGGTCCGTGAATGTCTGGACAGCGTAGCTCAACAACAGAAAGCTTGTTAAATACCAAACCTGATATTTAAGTTCAGCATTTCCCAAAAATGTCACTCGAGGATTTCCAAGAAAATCCTCCCAAGCCAAACTACCCTTAAATGGCAAAAATTTTCGAAAATAATTCATTTAAATGCCGTATATTAAAGATATTTACCTGACAAATAAAATGTATATCTTGAATTTTCTGGGAATAGCCTCTGAAGACAACTTTATTCTGGATGACTTTTACGGAATTTTGCATAACTGCTAAACCCTAAGAGATAGTCAAATACTGACTCTACAAAAAACGTAGATCATGATAAAACACACAATTTATGCCATTTTACATTTTTTTCGTGGGGTTGATCTTTTTTGAGATATTCCTTGTTTTTGGTTTCACCTTAAAAAACTTATACTTTTCGCATACAGGAATTTGTCAACTCCTGTCCATACAAACAAAGAAACTTCAGTCGCACAGCAACCAGCTTTTGACTATCACTTTACCTTATGGTACTCTTATTTCGCTTCTACTTATAAGGAAGCAAGTAATAAGACTATTTCTGCTAATTTTTTCTCGATTAGCATGAAGTGAATAGAGGAATAGGATTTTTAACAATAATTTGTTGCAGAGATGTAGAGAAAGTCATGTGAATGGAACACATCAGATTTTTACTTTTTGTACACGTGCTTTTTCTTTTTGTACACGTGCTATGTACATAGTGTGTAGAGAAAGTATTGTATTGCATCCAAAAATTCGATACCGATATTTCACCGCAAATGGGACCACCTGAATCCATTAAAAAGCATTTTAGAAAAAGGTCCGTGAATGTCTCTGGGCAGCATAGCTCAACAACAGAAAGCTTGTTAAATACCAAACCTGATACTCAAGTGGAGTATTTTCCAAGGATGTGACACGAAGATTTCCAAGAAAATCCTCCTAACCCAAACTACCCTTTACATGGCAAAAATGTTCGAAAATGATTTTGACTTAAATAGCGTATAATAAAGATATTTAGATCTATAAAATGCATATCTTGAATTTTCAGGGAATAGCCTCTGACGACTTGTTTATTCTGGATGAATTTTGCTGGATTTTGCGTAACTGCTGAACCGTAAGAGATAGGTAAAAACTTACTGCGCAAAAACTGTAAGAGCTCGTTAAAAGGCACAGTTATATAATTTTTTTTCGTGGAGTTAACCGTTTTTGAGATATTCCTTTTTTTTTGGTTTGTTTTAAAAGACATACTATTGTCATACGCGAATTTGTCATCTCCTCGCCATATTAACAAAGGAACTTTAACTAGCTTTCAAATTATTTTACTATCACTTTAACCTATGGTACTCCTTTATTTCCCTTCTACTTACAAGGAAGCAAGCAATAAAACGATTTCTGCAATTTTTCTCGATTAGCATGAAGTAAATAGAAGAATAAGCTTTTTAACAGTAATTTGTTGCAGAGATGTAGAGAAACTTACGTGAATTGAACATATCAGATTTTTGGAAAAAGGTCCCTGTGTGTATCTGTGGACAGCATATCTCAAAAACAAAAACTCCGTTAAATACCAAACTTGATATTTAAGTACAGTATCTCTCAAGATGCGACACCAAGATTTCCAAGAAATTTTCCCCACCCCCTTTTACCCTTTATATGGAAAAAAATTCGAAATTTTTTTTTTACAAAAATGGTTAACAATTTTGGTTAACATTTCTTATATTTAAGATATTTACATGACAAAATGTATATCTTGAATTTTCTGGGAATAGCCTCTGAAGACCTCTTTATTCTGCATGACGTTTGCTTAACTGGTACAAAAACTCAAACTACACAAAAACTGTATATCTTATTAAAATACATATACATTTTTGGTGGAGTTAACCATTTCCATGTTATTCCTTGTGTTTGGTTTGTTTTAAAACACTTCTTTTCGTATTTCTTTTGTTTTACTCTTGGTCATACAAAGAGAAGCGAACTTCAATTGTTTCTTATAGCGACCAACTTTTAAGGGTCTTTAGCCTATGCATTCCCTTATTCCCCGCCCACTTATAAAGAACTAAATAGTAAGACTATGTCTGCTAATGTTTATCTTGATTAACATGAAGTTGTTAAAAGAATAAACTTTTGCAAGAATAGTTTGTTACTGAATTGGTGGAGAAAATCATGTGAATATAATGGAGCTCATATTGTGTTCCATGTCAAATGATGCAAAGTTTTGACGTGATTTTGCATGCTTACTTTTGAATAAAGTCGGTCAGTAATGTTTAGCCTGGACTTGCGTCCTCTAAAATGTGCAGATTTGCTGCCTGGCGTTTCATAACGCAAAACTGCACGATAGTCCATCAGTTTCTTGCGTAAACACAACGACCTCTTATCAAAAGCAGCGGAAGCAAATAATGATTATTGAGATTAGGCAAACAAAATACGTCAACTCGGGCCCCATATGCAGTCCATGTCCGTTCGGTTTTCCTAACGCTGAAATTGACATGCGACTGAAAAGGGATACATCTACCCATTCTTAATGAGGATTTAAGGTCCAGGGAAATTGCCTACAAGTCCTTGGTGTAGTAGTTGTGACCCATATCGAGTTAATCAAATTAAACTGTTAGAAAATATTCACAGAAGAGCTAATGAATTCACAAAAATGGGGCAGTGTTTTGGGCCTACAAAAGGTGAGAAAATTAAATGGAAGCCGTTGAAAGTTAGGCGTAATAAACAGAAATTATACACGTGATTTAAAGCTTAAGATGTTTTACTTTCTCTACACGTACTATGTACACCCTTCGCCACAAAAAATGTCATCCCCAGATTCCATGTGCCGATCGAAGACTTCGGGTATCTTCGTTAAAGCTGTGTTCACAACGTACACGAAAGAACTGTACAGTGACCAGTGACTGACAGCGCAGTGGTTAACTTCTGAGTACTGAAAACAGCTCTCTGAACAAAGTTACTGTGGCCAAGAGGTTAAGAAGGCCTTTCTTGTATTTATAAGTTCCTAGGTTCAAATCTCGCGCAGCTTGTCATTTTATTTGTTCTACACATGCTATGTACATAGTGTTGTATTGCACCCAAGAATTCGATACCGAGATCTCTCCGGAATTACACGGTTTAAAAATAAATGTAAATGGCGTGTTATTTATGGACGCTCTTTAACTGCTGTGGTTCTCAGCGTCCCATTCTAAATTGGGCGTGAAAGGCCGCTTAATTTTACTCAGAGGCCTCTCTATCAGGCTTGAGGTTCTTTTACGTGCCGTAAATCTACGACACGGGACCAACGGCTTTACTTCCCTTCGGAAGGAAGCCATAGGATTATTACACCCGAAAAAATCCATCGTCCTCCACCGGGTTTGAACCCGCGACCTTGGGTATATGAAGTCTGCATGGTAACCATTACTCCACGGAGGGCGACTTTTTACACGTTTTGGACCCCCTGAATCCAAATAAAGCGTTTTTAGAAAAATGTGTGTGGGTGTGTGTGTGTATGTGCGTGTGTCAGTATAGCTCAAAAACGAAGAGTCCGTTAAATACCAAAGTTGACAATCAAGAAAATCTCCCTCCACAAACTACATGGAAAACATTTTCGAAAATTTTGAATTTCTAAAGAATGGCTCTTAACGATTTTTATTAAAATCCCCTATTTTAAATATATTTACATCAAAATAAAATGTATATATTAAATTTTCAGAAAATAACCTCTGAAGATCTCTTTATTCTGGATGCTCTTTGCTTAACTGTTAAACCGTAAGAGATAAAAAAAAAACGCACTGTACATAAATGTAGATCACGTTTTTTTGTGTGGGAATAACCGTTTTCGAGGTATTCCTTGTTATTGGCTTCAATTGTAAAGTACTTATGCTTTTCTCAGACAGGAAGTGTCCGTCTTTTTTTTTTTTTCTACTCCTGGCCCAGCAAAGAAACGATTTGCAATCAATCGCATAGCGACAGCTTTTAAACCATTTGACTTATCACTTTAATAAAGCGCATTCCTTTAGTTTCCTCTTTCTTAAAAAGAACTAAGTATAAGAACTTTCTGCTAATGTTTATCTCGATTAGCATGATGCAGAAAGAGGAAGAATCATGGGTAGGTAGAGTCAGACTGAAAAATTCAAAGGCATAACCGGGAATTGAACCACGGATATTATGGTCAATTTGTATGAAATAATTGTTTTTTCACACAAGCCGTGTGTAGGACAGGAGTTGGATAGGTAGAGTCAGACTGAAAGAGAGATCACCTTGTGGTTTACCGGGAAAACATACGAGTCAGTTGAGAAATTCAATGCTATGCCGGCATGTTGCCATGGTAGGTCAGTGGCAGAGCAACCGGCTTGATACCAGGAGATCCGTGGTCAAATCCCTGCTATGGCATTGAATTTTTCAGTCTGACTCTACCCATCCAACTCCTGTCCTACACATGGCTTGTGTGAAAAAACAATTATTCCATACAGGAAGAATCATTGATAAGAAGTTTGTTTATAGCGCAGCTGGAGGAAGTCATGTCAGTGTAGCACATGCGATTTTTACTTTCTCTACACGTACTATGTACATAGTGTATAGAGAAGGTGTTGTATTGCACCCAAAAATTAGATACCGAGATTTCAATAGATATACATGTTTTGAGACTCCCTGAATCCAAAAAAAGCATTTTAGAATAATGTCCGTGTGTATCTGCATGTCTGTGTGTGTGTGTGTGTGTGTCTGTGGGCAGCATAATTCAAAAACAAAAAGACCATTGAATACCAAACTTGGTATTTAAGTTTGGTATCTTACAAGAATGCGACACGCGGCTTTTTAAGAAAATCCCCCCATTCCCAATTACCCTTTACACGGAAATGTTTTCAAAATTTTTGATTTTCTCAAAAATGGCTCTAACTTGAATTTTCTGGGAATAGTCTCTGAAGACTAATTTACTCTGGGTGAATTTTAGGGAATTTTGCATAAACCGTAAGAGATGGACAAAAGCTTACTGCACAAAAAATGTAGAGCATGCTAAAACACACAGTTCATGTTATATACATTATTTTCGTGGATTTGTTCGTTTTTGAGATATTCCTTGTTATTGGTTTCAGTTTTAAAAATCTTACACTTTTCTCATACAAGAATTTGTCAACTCCTGTCCATACAAACCAAGGAATTTCAGTCAAATAGTAACCAACTTTTGAATATTACTTTAACCTATGCACTCCCTTATTTCGCTTCTACTTACAAGGAAGCAAGTAATGAGATTATTTCTGCTAATCTTTTCTCGATTAGCATGAAGTAAATAGAAGCATAAGCTTTCTAACAATAATTTGTTGCAGAGACATAGAGAAAGTCATGTGAATAGAAGACATGAGATTTTTTGTTGTTGGATGGAATGTAATACTACAATTTGGTGGAGAATTGGTTTATGTCTTGCTTAATACATTATGTATAGAGCAAAACTGTTGTTTGACATATAGACAGACTCCCAGAGCTAGCAGATGTTCGCATTCCTGATCCAGATTATTTGATTAAGCAAGTTAGCAGTAATGCTGTTGAACACGCAACATACACCGGTTTAGTCAAGCACAGACAGACCTGGTAACATGAATTAACTGTCATGCCGCTCAAATGAATTGCATCTTTGCATCCATACAGCTTCCCTATTATCTCTTCGGGAACGCAACATCTGTTTCTCGCTGCCCTTGGAAACAGAGATACCGGATCATTGTTATTTTGATTTACTCCAGCACCAAGAGAACTGTGGGTATCTCTGCTGCTGATATCGAGAACTGTGATACTGGAATACTTCTTGCATTAATTTAATAATAATTGTGATAAATAATTTAACGTATTACAATTAACACTATTTTTGCTTTCTCTACACGTACTATGTCCATAGAGAAGGTATTGCATTCAACCCAAAAATTCGATACCGAGATTTCACCGAAAATACATCTTTTGGGTCACCCTGAATCCCAAAAAAAAAGTATTTTTGGAAAAAAGGTTATATGTGTGCGTGTGTGTGTGTGCGCAACATAGCTCAAAAACGAAAAGACCGTTAAATACCAAACTTGGCATTTAAGTTTAGTATATTCCAAGGATGCTACACGAAGGTTTTTCAAGAAAATCCCCCCCCCATCACAAACTACCCTTTACATGGAAAAAGTTTCGAAAATTCTGATTTTATCAAAAATGGCTCTAACGATTTTGGATAAAGTATTTTATATTTAAGATATTTGCATGCTAAATAAAATGAACATATTGAATTTTCTGGAAATACCCTCTAAAGACTCTCTATTCTGAATGATTTTTATTGAATTTTGTGTAGCTGGTAAACCGTAAGAGTTCGACAAAAACTTACTGCACAAAAATGTAAATCACGATAAAACACACAATTTGTCATATACATTTATTTCGTGGAGTTGATGGTTTTTGAGATATTCCTTGTTATTGACTTCAGCTTTAAAAACCTTATACTTTTCTCATATAGGAACTTGTCAACTCCTGTCCATACACACAAATGTACTTCATTCACGTAGCAACCAGCTTTTGATTGTCACTTTAACCCATGTTACTTCCTTATTTCGCTTCTCTTACAAGGAAGTAAGTAATAAGACTATTTCAGCTAATTTTTTTCGATTAGCATGAAGGAAATAGAAGCATAAGCTTTTTAACATTAATTTGTTACAGAAATATAGAGAAGGTCATGTGAATGAAGCACATCAGATTTTTGGAATAAGGTCCGTGTGTGTCTGTGGATAGCATAGCTCAAAATCGAAAATACCGTTATATACCAAAATTGGTATTTTAAGTTTGGTATCTTACAAAGCTGCGATACGAAGATTTAAAAAAAAATCCCCTACTAGCCTTTACATAGACCTTTTTTGAAAATGTTTTTATTTTCTCAAAAATGGCTCTAACGATTTAATATATCGTATTTTAAAAATATTTGCCTGCCAAATGAAATGTATATCTTGAATTTTCTGGGAATTGCCTATGAAGACTACTCTATTCTGGGTGAATTTTACGGAACGTTGTATAACTGCTAAACCGTAAGAGATGGACAAAAATATACCACACAAAAAATGTAGACCACTTTAAAGCACACAATTTATGTTATATACATTTTTTTCATGGAGTTGATCGTTTTTGAGATATTCCTTGTTTTTGGTTTCAACTTTAAATAACATACTTTTCTCATACGGGAATTAGTCAACTCCTGTCCATACAAAGGAACTTCAATCACATAGCAACCAGCTTTTGAGTAACACTTTAACCTATGGTACTCCGTTATTTCGCTTCTACTTACAAGGACGCAAGTGGTAAGACTATTTCTGCCAATTTTTTCTTAATTAGCAAGAAGTAAATAGAAGCATACGTTTTTTAACAATAATTTGTTTCAGAGATGTCAAGAAAGTCATGTGAATGGACAAATCAGATTTTTGCAAATTACAATCAAAGTTTACAATTAACAAACATGTAAACACTGCGAAACAGACCCGGGGCCTAAACTTTGCCCATACAGCATGCAGACTTTTCGTTTTGCTAATTTCACAGAAGCATCACATTTACACGAGAACCCCAACGACCTCACTGCAGCATACTCCGATGAAGTTTTGAATCTAAGCTTCTATAATACGCTAGGTGGAATGTGTGTCCGGATGAAGTAACTACCATGGTTCAACGGTTCCGAAGTTGAGGCCACGTTTTTATCCGATGAGACACCTCTCACACTTGAGACAACTTTTTCAATTTTCTGGAGCATTCGAGAAGATCGTTACCTGACAATCCAATTCCCGGGTCGTTTAAACAAGTTGAAGCAAAGCAGATTTCGCTAACTTTCCGCTTAACAAAGCACTCCGCCGGGAAGAGTGGTTTTGCTAAGTCGGTTTTCACAGGACGCTGGCTTCATGCGATAAAATATACGGCAAAGTCCAGGCTCTGATGGAAACTTTATATCCCTATATACACTCCCGGATAAAAGGGAACAGGTTATCTATAGCTCTGCATCCGGACAGAATAATGGCTTCGAAACATACATTTAAACTCCATTTTTACTTTCTCTACTCATCCGTAGTAAATAGAGAAAGGCCTGTATTCCATTCAAAATTTAGATACCGAGATTTCTCTAGAAACTCATATTTTGACCAATGTGTTTCATATGCATGATTTTCTCTACCCTGTGATCTATCCGCCCTTCGAGCAACACATCAGCCTCCGGTATCCCTTTCTGAGGTACTCGGGGATGACAACCACGCGGTAGATAGGGTTTTTAGCTTTTTACGCCAAGTGCCTTTTTTAAAATCGTTTTAGTTTTTTAACGAAGATTTTATCGTTGGTGATTTTATCTCTTTCACTTTTAGCTCTGGGGGTTTACTTTTAGAGGGTTATGTTTATACTTTTCATGTTCGACCCGGTTTTTAGCTCCCCCCTATGGCCATTGCGATATATTCTTTTATTTACTCTGGGGTTCTATTTGTGACGGTTGCCATACTTTATTCCTTACTTCGTTTTATATCTTTAATGTCGCCCCTTTGCATTTTAGTGGCACTAATCATACAGTTCATCACGTCATAATCACCAGTTGTTTTATTCTGTTTTTTTTAATGACATTTGTTTTATGTTGATATTTTATTTTTGGTGATCTTATTTGAACTTGTTTGAGGACGCTAATGACCGCAGTAGTTGAGCGCCCTTAAACACCAACCGTCATCATCTTTCTCTACCCGGAATAGTTTATTAATGAACGTATTTTCTATATACTTCATTGAGTCCAAAAAATCTGATGTGCCACACTCATATAGCTTTCTCTAGCTTTCCATACACAAACTATTCTTACTAAAGATTATTACTTTATCTACATCATGTTAATCGAGATAAACAGTATCAGAATTGCTCTTATTACTTGCTTCCTTGTAAGTACAAGGGAAATAAGGAAATGCATTAGGGTAAGCGATGGTCAAATGTTTAGAAAACTTGTCTTTATGTCAAACAATTGAGGTTCGGTTTGCTTTGCGTGGTGCCGTTTGATAGCTGAAAATTGAAACCAATAATAAGGGATATCACAGAAACGGTCAACTCTACACAAAAAACAATTCAGGAAAATTCACCCACATTAAAGAGATCTTCAGAGGCTATTCTCAGAAAAATCAAGATGTTCATTCACCAGAAACCCATTTGTTGACGAATGTGTTACATATACACGAGTTCCTCTACCCGGAATAGTTTATTAATGAACATACTTTCTATCCATTTCATGAGTCAAAAAAAATCTGATGTGCTACATTCACGTAACTCTCTCTAGCTGTTCCATACACAAACTATTTTTACTAAACATTATTAATTTATCTACATCATACTAATCGAAATAAACATTAACAGAGTTGGTCTTATTACGTGCTTTCTTGTAAGTAGAAGGGAAATAAGGAAATGCATTAGGGTAAGCGATGGTCAAATGCTTAGAAAGCGGGTCTTGATGTGAAACAATTGAGGTTCGGTTTGCTTTGCATGGTGTCGTTTGATAGTTGAACATTGAAACAAATAATAGGGGATATTCCAGAAACGGTCAACTCTACACAAAAAATAACAATTCAGCAAAATTCGCCCAGATTATGGAGATCTTCAGAAAAATCAAAATGTCCATTTAAGAGAAACTCATATATTGACCAATGTGTTACATATGACTTTCTCTACCCGGAATAGTTTGCTGAACATAATGCGAGTCCAAAAAATCTGATGTGCTACATTCATATAACTTTCTCTAGCTTTCCATATACAAACTATTGTTAATAAAGATTATTTTTTACCTACATCATGCTAATCGAGATAAATATTAGCAGAATTTGTCTTATTACTTGATTCCTTGTAAGTTGAAGGAAAATAAGAGAATACATCAGGCTAAGCAATTTTATATTTTTAGCTTGACTGATTTATTAATATATAATGCTGCAGTGTTGTATAAAACCAATTCATACTTATTCGCTCTCAATTGTGTTGTTCATAATCATTTTACTAGAAGTATGAATGACACCCCTATAGGAAAATATAAAACAACTAAATACTCAAAATAATCAAAGTGCCTCATAAGTGAAATAGTCAATGCTCTCCCATATGACATTATTAAAATAGATGACCTATGTAAATTTAAAAAGTCACTATGTTCATTTTACACGAAAAAATGTTTTACAGTATAAGCGAATTATTTAATTAATGTACATTTATGAAGTTTCTATCAGTACAGTGTATGGCAACAGATAATAAATGTATCTGTCTGTCTGTCCTCTATCTAAAGCGATAGTCAAATGTTTAGAAAGCTGGTCTTTATGAGAAACAATTGAAGTTCGGTTTGCTTTGCATGGTGTCGTTGAAAATTGAAACCAATAATAAGGGACATCTCAACGATCAACTCAACACAAAAAAACAACAACGCATATGTCATAAATTATGTGTTTTAATGAAATCTACATGTTTTGTGCTGTAAGTTTTTGTCTATCTCTTAAGGTTTACAGTTGTGCAAAATTCAGGAAACTTCACCCAGATTAAAGAGATCTTCAGAGGCTATTCTCGCAAAAATCAAGATGTTCATTTTCTTTATCATGTAAATATCTCTAATATAGGGTATTTTAATCAAACTCGTTGACAGAAACACCATTTTCAAACATTTTTCTATGTAAAGGGTACTTTGGGGTACGAGGATTTTCTTGAAAATCTTCGTAGCGCATTCTGGGAAGATACTAAGCCTAAATACCAAGTTTGCTATTTAACGGTCTTTCCGTTTTTGAGCTAAGCTGTTTACAGACACACACAAGAGCGCACTGACATTTTCCTAAAAATGCCCTTTTTGGACTCAGGGGGCTTCAAAACGTATATTTCCGGTGAAATCTCGACATGGAATTGAATACAGTACCTTGTGTTAGCTAGTATGTACATTGTATGTGCTTGAGCGCTAGAGAAAGTAAAAACCGGATCTGTTCCTTTCACATGCCTTTCTCTACCTGATCTGCAAAATGATAAGCTCCACAACAAAAATGTATAGAACTTAAACTGTGTGTTTTAACGATATCGACATTTTATGTGTCTCTTACGGTTTATTAACTATGTAATCATCATCGAGAATAAAGATGACTTTGGAGACTATTCCCAGGAAGTTCAAAAGATACATTTTATTTGTTATTTAAATACGGCAGATGCCTCAAATGTTCATAATATGCAGATATGTTTTCATCGTTAATTTCAACCTTGGGAAGGTCAACAACCTGACACAAAGAAGCGACCGACCGACTGACCGACTGAGACTGATGGGAGGCACTGCGAATGAAGGTTGTCGCGTATTATCGAGAAGTCCGGACTAATGGGTTCCGGATTAGGTAGAGCAGACTGAAAAATTCAATGCGCAGCCGATTTTTGAACTACGGATCTCCCGGTCTCGAGCCTGTTGTTCTACCACTGAGCTACCAAGAGCTCAAATTTAATGCCCTGCCGGTATGTTGCCATGGTTGCTTAGTGGTAATGCAACCGGCTAGAGACCGGGAGATCCATGGTTCAAATCCCGGCTAAGGCATTGAATTTTTCAGCCTGACTACTTATCTAACTCCTGTCCTACACACGGTTTGTGTGAAAAAACAATTAAATTAATACTAATTTCACCGTTAGATAAAGCAGTAATTTTCTTCAAATAATATTCAAAATTAACCCCCAATCGTGATATAAATATTGTTAATATATAAATTACTAATAAGAATTTTAATAATTATCTAGGAGAAGCCTTACCAAACCGAGTCAATAAATAAACTCCTTAAGGTACTTGCGACATATGGGTATGTCATCTCAAAATAATTTTAGATCACCTTGTGGTTCACCGGGAAACATGTGAGTCAGTGGAGAAATTCAATTGCCTTACCAACATGCTGATATGGTAGCTCAGTGGTAGAGCATCCGGCTAGAAACCGGAAGATACGTGGTTAAAATCCTGACTGTGGCATTGAATTTTACAATCTGACTACTTATCGAAACTCCTGTCCTACACTTGTGTTGAAAAACAGTTTTTTTTTTGTTAGCTTAACGTCCTTTAACCTGGTTGGTCATATCGGACGATGAATGAAATTGGTGAAATGGTGCTCAGATAATCTCGGGGTCCATGGAGCTTAAAGTCACTCGACATTCGTCTTCTCAGGATGAGGGAAAACCCCGAAAAAAAACCTTACCCGGTACTCACCCTAAGCGAGATTCGAACTCACGACCTGTTGAATGCGAGGCAGACACTCTACCACCACACTACCCAGGCGGGCTAACAGTTAAATTGACACCCGCCTGTGTAGTGTGGTAGCTTGTTTGCCTCACATTCGCGAGTTCGAATGTCGCTAAGTCTAAGTTGCCGGATAAGGTTTTTTTCGGGATTTTCCCTTTATCCTGATAAGACGAATGTCAAGTAATTTGAAGATCAATAGACCCCGGCATCATTTGGGCATCTCTTCACCAATTTCATTCATCGTTCGATATGACCAACCAGGTTAAAGGACGTTAAACTACGACAAAAAGAAAAAATACTAATAAGGTTCTACTGTAATCTAAAAAGAATAGTTAAATTAATGCCGCCTGGGCAGTGTGGTAGTAGCGTGTCTGCCTCACATTCAAAAGGTCGTGAGTTCGAATCTCGCTTAGGGTGAGTTACCCGGATAAGGTATTTTTCGAGGATTTCTCTTATCCTGAGAAGACGAACGTCGAGTAACTTTAAGCTCCATGGATCCCGAGATCATTTGAGCAACATTTCACAAATTTCAATCATCTTCCGATATGACCAACGAGGTTAAAGGAGGGCTAAATAGAACACTGTTTTATGCACCTAAAACGTTGAAAGTTTGCTTAGTGGCTATAGACGCTGTAGGTGAACGCATGCTTCCTCAGAGTCTCGTACTTGGGCAGTAATGAGTTTTCAAGTTGAGACCGACTGTGCCGCTTGTCTTTGATCCTCGTCGAGTTGTCTGTGTAATGCAGTTCGCGTTGCTGCTCTGTAACGCTATATGACGCTGTCCATTCCTCAGCAACTGGAGCGAGAGAGCGCTCTCAAAGCCAAGAGGATGCGGTCAACCGGCAGGGAGCCTGGCATATCTTCAGCTCCACTATTAAAGCGCCAATGGAATGACCAGATAAGGCAATTTCAACTAATCGTGGAGCGATATTGTCGAAACATCTTATCGCAGCTGATGTACAGTTCTTAGAAATCTTGTCGCATCTGTTCGTTTGTTTAATCTTCTGCCTTGGTTATTGGTAACACGGTGACAATCCAGGCAGCCAACCTTCACTTTTAATACCTGTCAGTTCCACAATAAAATTGTACTTTCAATTAATTTAGTTACAATGTATATTTAAAGTTTTATCCAGTTCATAAAGAGTTTAGTTAAAAAAAGTCTGATGTTCCATTCTCATGACTTTCTCTACGTCTCTGCAACAAATTATTCTTAAAAAGCTTATGCTTCTATTTACTTCATGTTAATCGAGTAAAAATTAGCAGGAATAGCCTTATTGCTTGTTTCCATGTAAGTAAAAGCGAAATAAGGGAGAACCATAGGTTAAAGTGATAGTCAAAAGCTGGTTGCTGTGTGACTGAAGTTCCTTTATTTGTATGGACAGAAGTTCACAAATTCCTGTTTGAGAAAAGTATGTTTTTAAAGCTGAAACTAAAAACAAGGAATATCTCAAAAACTACCAAATCCACGAACAAATGTATGTAACATTAAATGTGTGTTTTAAGGTGTGCGGTAAGTTTTTGTCTATCTCTTACGGTTTAGCAGTTATGCAAAATTTCGTAAAATTCATCCAGAATAAAGTATTCTTCAGAGGCTATTCAAGATATATTTTATTTGTCAGGTAAATATCTTTAATATACTGTATTTTAATCAAAATCGTTAAAGCCATGTTTGAGAAAATAAAAAATTTCAAAAAAAGTTCCATGTAAAGGGTAGTTTGGGGTGGGGGGATTTTTCTCAAAATCTTCGTGTCGCATCCCTGGAAGATACTAAATTAAATACCAAGTTTGCTGTTTTCGTTTTTGAGTTATCCTGTTCACGGACCTTTTTCTGAAAATGCTATTTTTGGATACAGTAGACCCTAAGCATATATTTCCCGTGAAATCTCGGTATAGAATTTTCTCTAGTGTAGATAGTAAAAAGGAGTGAACATCATTATTTGTATTTCTTATGTATGAGATGAGTGCAATAACCTCAAATAAAATAACGTTTGTTTCCATTTAATGTATTTGTTATTAAAAACTGAAACAAAATAATTGCTCCTATTTCTATTGTTGGTATCAATATTCTACATTGGGTGTAGACACGATCGGCCATGTCATAATTCAGGAGGCAGCGAAGAAAGAAAGAAAAAAAAAATCGGTAAATAAACATTGTCGAATGCGTCTTCTACCATTTGAGAACTAATATAAGTAATACAATTATAATCTGATAATTCTTCTTTTCGTGTGTATGTTGTTAAAATCCTCCTAAACAGTTCGACCGATTTTGATGACATTTTTTTATGTGTCCAAGTGAATTCGAAAATGGTTTAGATTCACAATTCGATCCGACAGCTAATATTTTTTTAACTTATTTATTTTTCTGTGTTGTTAATTTTTTGATGATTTACATTGGATCCGGCAGACAGCGCTGCGATTACGGTATCGAAACATTTGAAGACCCGAAGTTGGTGCTGCGATCCGCTTCAAGAAAATGTCCTGTAAGTTTGTTACCTTTTCAGACATTGGTTTCTTGCGTATGTTCTTATAACATTGAAGTAAATTCTGCGCTACTTGAAATGTTAAGTTAAAGTGTAATTGTGTGAAGTTCTTTGTAGTGTAATTACAAATTATAAATTGTGCATGTTGTTAATTTTTGGATGATTTACATTGGATCCGGCAGGCAGCGCTTTGATCGCGATATTCGAAGATAGTTAGTTGGTGCTGCAATCGGATTCAAGGAGGTATCCTGTAAGTTTGTTACTTTTTCGCACATTTCGTTGTATTTTAATGCTTTTTTGCATATATTTTCATCAAAACGGTTCAAACAATTACAACGCATTTAAAAAAAAATATTTTTTGGATTTAAAACTTTTGAACAGGACAACGTCTGTCGGGTCCACTAGTATATTATAAATTATTAATAGTTTATTTCGCTGAATTGTCTCGTGTTTTCATCTCTTAGGACAATTGACTCTCGTCGCTTCGCTCCGGTCGTGAATTATCAACAAGATGAAAACTCTCCTGACAATTGAAGCATCAGTAAATTGTCGAGGAGAATCTTGATCTCCCATACGTTTAGCAAGTTGTATATGTAAACAACCTCGGTGCCTTGTCGAGAGATTATCTCTCTGCTCTGAATTACGTTACGTCTTCACGGTCACTGCGCATGCGCGGATATAGAGCAAAACTCGTTAACATTTATTGCGAGTATATCCCGCTTTTATGTATAAAAAATTCAAAGTAGGTATTCACCAGCCGCCCGTCACCGTTTCGGCCACTGCCGTTAGGGAAACATTTCTGTGGAAGAAAAGGAAATATAAAAAATCTGATGTGATCCATTCACATGACTCTCCAGACCTACTCTACTTCATTATAATCAAGATAAACTTTAGCAGAAACGGTCTTTTTACTTAGTTCCTTATAGATAGAAGGGAAAGAATGGAATGCACTAGGCTAAAGCGACGGTCAAATGCTTTAAAAGCCGTCGCCATGTGAAACTATTGAAATTCGGTTGTCTTTGCTTGCTAGGAGTATACAAAATAGAGACGAAAAGAAAGATGTCTTCACGTTTGAAAAAAGTTTAAGCAACTTAAAACTGAAACCAAAATTTCGGAATAATTATACATATATATTATTTGTTTTAACGAGATCCACATTTTCTGTATAGTAAGTTTTGTCTATCTCTTACCGTTTATGAAAACATCATCCAGAATGAAGGGATCTTTAGAAGTTATTCCCAGAAAATGCAACATATACATAGCGTTTGTCAAGAAACTATCTTAAACACAATGCATTTAAATAAAAATCGATAGAGCCATTGTTGAAAATCTTGGTCTCGCATACTTGTTTGTTAGTGAATTTATATACCAAGTTTGGTATTTAAATGACTTTGTTTTTGAGCTATGCCATCCTCCCACACACACATGCGCTGGGCATTCTTCTAAAACTGCTGTTTTTGGATTCATGGGGTCTCAAAGCATGCAGCCACTCTACGACTGCCGGCCAGGCTTTCGGAGGTCCTGGCCGGTGATCCCGGAGCGGTGGAGAACGTTTTTAAATTTTTATCTCAAGTGACATACACCTTAAGTATCTAGTTTTATTTTTACTGTTGCAGTTTTGGTGCAGCTTTTTGAGTGATACGTGAGGTTTTTGACATTTTTGTAACCCTTGACACTTTTAGTCACTATTGTTTTATGTTCCCTCTTGTTTTAGTAGTTTTAGTGTCATAGTTTTATCGCCAGCTCTGGATTCAGGGCTGGACAGTTATTTTATCTTGGTTTTAGTTGTTTATGCTGAATGTATCTATATTTTAGCTCTTTTGATGGAGATCCGTTTTAGCATACAGCTCAGCTGTTTTAACTCCCCAATTTTATGTTAAGGGCGCTGATAACCTAGCAGATGAGCGCCCTTAAACCCCATTCATCATCATTAAAGCATGCTTTTCGGGTGAAATCTCGGTACCTATTAGTTATATGTACGTATATACATAGTACTCGGTAGAGAAAGAAAAAATCTTATGTGTAGCATTCAATGAGTTTTCTTACCTATTCTACAACAAAGTATTCTTAAAAATACTTATTCTTCTATTTACTTCATCAATGTAACTATTAACAGAAATGGTCTTGCTAGTTAGTTCCTTATAAACAGCTGAGAAATAAGAGAATGCACTAGCCTAAAGTGATAGTCAAATTTTAAAAGCTGGTTGCTATGTGATTGAAATCCGATTTTCTTTACATGGCTAGGAGAAACTAAAACAAAAGGAATGACAATGTCTGATTTGAAAAAAAAAAGTGTATTTTAAAATTGAAGACAATAACAAGGAATAACTTTAAAATGGCGAGCTACAAAAAGTAAATGTATGTGGCAAATTGTATGTTTTAGCGCGTAGTAACACTCTGCCTATGTCTTAGGGTTTAGTAGTTATGCAAAAGTCTTCGTAGACTATTGCCAGAGATTTCAAGTTACGAGTAGGTAAATATTTTGTCATGTAAATGTCTTTAATATTCATATTGGAGTCAACATGTTAGCCATTTTTGAGAAAATCAAAATTTTCGAAAATTGTTTCATGTAAAGCTTAGTTTGGTGTGGGCGAATTTTCTTGAAAATCTTCCTGTTGCATCCTTGGAGGATACTGAACTTAAATACCACGTATTCAAGTATGATTTTCAATTGACTTTTTTGTTTTTTTAATTAGGCTAAAGTGTATTCTAAAACGTGCATTTTCACTGAAGTCCCAGTATTGAGTTTTCGGGTGAAATGCAAAACCTTGCTAATTAGAGAAAGTAAAAAAAAAAAAAAAAAAAAAAAAAATCTGAAATAAACTAATCTTACAAAAGCTTATTCTTCTTTCTACTTCATGTTACTCGAAATAAAAATTAGTAGAAATTGTTTTATTATTTCCTTGTAAGTAGAAGGGAAATAGGGTATGCACTAGACTAAAGCGGGAGGCATATCATTAAAGGTCTGTTTATTTAATGGTGAGTTGTAAACTCGGTTCTTCTTGAATAGCCAGGGTAAGAAACAAATAATGACACATGATTTGAGAAAAGTGTAAGCAGTGGCATTTTTTGGAAAATGGTTAACTCTCCCCCCCCCCCCCCCCTAGGTTTGTTGGCTATTTAAGAGTCTTGCAGAATGAATGGGACTTCAGAGGCTGTTCTCAGAAGATATAAGATACATTTTGTCTTGAAAACCCTTGAAGCATATTTTATTTTAATAAAAATCGTTACAACTTTTTAATAAAATCAGAAATTTTGAAAAATGTTTATAAGCAAATTCTAGATGGGGTGCTATATTTTCTTGAAAATCTTCGTGTCGCATCTTTGAAAGATGCTGATCTTAAAAGTCTGGTATTTAACCGATATTTCGTTTTTGAGTTTAAGGGTGGTGATTGTAAAAATTTGTACCACTATATTAATGTTAGATGTACAAACATCAGGGGTATCGAATCTGATGTGTTCCATTTACATGACTTTCTGTAAATTTTCCACATATAAACTAACAAAAAAATTATTTTTTATCTATTATTATTATTATTATAATATTAAAAATCTTCATGTCGCATCCTTGGGAGTTATTAGACTTTAATACCAGATTTGATATTTAACGGTGTTTTCGTTTTTGAGCTATTTACTCCAAACAATATTAGCCTTGAAACCAGGAAGAATTTATTACAAACATATGTATGGAGTATTATGTTATATGGATGTGAAACTTGGACAAATTTAAAAGCAGAAAGAAAGAGAATAGAAGCATTTGAAACATGGTGCTATAGGAAAATGCTAAAAATTAAATGGAGTGACAAAATTAAAAATGAAGAAGTATATAAAAGAGCAGAAGCGGAAAAACGAATTTGGAACCAAATTAAAAGAAGAACAAAATTAATAGGCCATTTATTAAGACATCAGAGCACACTGAATATTATAATAGAAGGTATGATAGAAGGAAGAAGTGGCAAAGGAAGAGCAAGACCACAATATATAAAACAAATTATGGAAGATATGAAATGCAGTAAATATGAAGAACTCAAACGGAAAGCAGAGAGTCGTTGCAAACCAATCTAAGGATTGAAGACTCCTAACAACAACAGTAGTTCACATACACACACACACACACACACACACACACACATTTATATTTTTCTAAAAGGTCTCCTTTTGGATTTAGGGGATCTCAAAACACGTATTTCCTGTGAAATCTCGAAATCGAATTTTTGGGTGAAATACAATACTATCTCTATCTACTATGTACATTAGATAAATTCCCTAGAGAAACTAAAAATATAGCTCTTCTAAATTAGCTGATGTGTAAAGATACCAGTTTGGTACTTGTACGGTAAGTAAAGTAACCTATTTCCGATTTCGGTGGTAATTAAGTGCCATCTTACAGGGTTTTGAACTCATTAATCGTTTTCCGAACACAGCTTTACAGATGTTTTGCGGTCGAAAACATAGGTAATGTTGTTAGGTGACGGTAGAGCAGTGTAAGAACAGGTTTTCGGAGAAAACAAAACAACATATTTAAACTGAGAGGTAGGGGATCTAATGATTTTGTTTTCCACACAACCGTTAATGCAAACTTACAAGCGAAAATAGCACCTACTTACGCGCTCACCTACTTCCGGATTTAAAAGGGAAAGTGTCACCCTCGCTGTCAGCTACCTGTAGGCTCTGCTATATATAAGGCCAGCGTGTGCGCTTTATGTGCTAAATAAATCAGCAGAAAATTGTTATAGAAAGAATTAAAAATACAAAATGTGTTCCAAATAATGAGATCTGTGCCCGACTTAAGGGGAGTCGAAATACCCTATCTTGCCAATGTTAAAGTTTGATCCATTATCGCAGCAAATATCTAAGATAATGAGCTATAATTTTGAAAGTATATTCAGCAATACCTTTACTGTTGATTGATCAAAAATATAATACTTCTGTTGATTGTAAGGAAAGGTTGATTTGTTTAATAAAGCTGTTAAAATTTTGTTGAAAAACGGTGATTTTTAAATTTTAAAAAAATAATAAATCCATATACATAAAAACTTTTTTGGTTAAAATAAAACCTATTTACGTACAAATGTATGGTAAAAATGTTAGCCTTTACTGTCAATTAGCTTCTAAGATAATGGGGCTTTTGTGTACAAAATGTTACTTCTTCAGAAACTGCTTTCAAACATAACATTAAAAAAATCTGATGTGTTCCATTCACGGGACTTTCTCTACAACAAATTATTGTTAAAAAGCTTATGCCTCTATTTACTTTCTGCTAATTGAGAAAAAATTAGCAGAAATATCCTTATTACTTGCTTCCTTGTAAGTAGAAGCGAAATAAGGGAGTACCATAGGTTAAAGTGATAGTCAAAAGATGGTTACTATGTGACTGAAGTTCCTTTGTTTGTTTGGACACAATTCACAAAGTCCTGTATGAGAAAAGTTTAAGTTTTTTATAGCTGAAATCAAAAACAAGGAATATCTCAAAAAACAATCACCTCCACGAAAGAAATGTATATAACATAAATTATGTGTTATAACGTGCTCTACGTTTTTTGTGTGGTAAGTTTTTGTCCATCTCTTACGTTTTAGCAGTTATGCAAAATTCCGTAAAATTCGTCCAGAATAAAGTAGTCTTCAGAGGCTATATTGTAATCAAAGTCGTTAGAGCCATTATTTAGAAAATCAAAATTTTCGAAAAAAATTCCATGTAAAGGGTAGTTGGAGGTGGGGGGATTTTCTTGAAAATCTTCGTGTCGCATCTTTGGAAGATACCAAACCTAAATACCAAGTTTGGTTTTTAACGGTCTTTTCGTTTTTGAGCTATGCTGCACTCACACACACACACACACACACACGGACATTTTTCTAAAATATTTTTTTTTTCGATTAGGGGGTCTCAAAAATGCATTTCCGGTGAAATCTCGGTATTGAATTTCGGGTGCAATACAGTACCTTCTCTATACACTATGTACATATTACGTGTACAGAAAGTAAAAACAATGCAACCTAACTTCCCAAACACAAGTTCGCAGTACTTCAAAACTTCCACAAGAAGGAAATATAAGCGGCATGCCAATGTTGCGGATAGTTAAAAGTAAAAGTTTCCGATCAAAATAAAAAAAAACTCTTTAACATTAATATTTATAGTTATTGATGTTTTCTCGTACCTGAATGTTCTAAAAAACTACTATGTAGGATTATATGTAAAATATTTTAAAAGTATTTACAATTAGTGTACCTTTATATAAAGTTATACCAAAATGAGCGGAAGATTCGAAATATTCATATGCAATTAAAACATAAAATGGAAAAAAAAATTATGAAAATCCCATTTCGACTCCCTTTGAACGAATGTGCCTTCCAACAGTACGTACTCTAATATGAAATCATATTTTGTCTTGAGGAGCTGGAATTTCACTCGTCACCGCGCTTGTTGAATTCCGCCCTGATGACGCCACGCAACAAGTAACTCTTTGCCTTCCCAGAACAAGGTGTAGATGCTGATAACGCGCTCAATAGCTAAACGTGGGAAAGTTTCTGTGGCGTAGAGGGATAGCAGCCATGCTTTTCGCTGCTCTTTGATGTTGAGTGCGTTGACAGTTGAAGCAGACTCAACTGTCGTACGGTATGCTCTAATGAAGTACGTTATGTCAGCCTGACTCCGTCTCAGTTCATTTAATTCATCAACATTAGGACTCTTGGGAAACCAGTAGAATGCTTTGGGTAAATTGTAAATGTTCATTGCCCGAGAGAGACTTCTGTATCCCACAGAGCTACCATCCAATTTGACTCCTACGTGCAAATGTTCAAACAACCATCAAACGAGGAAAAAATCTGATGTGTTCCATACACATGACTGTCTTTACATTTCTGCATCAAATTATTGTTAGAAAGCTTATGCTTCTTTTTACTTCATGTTTATCGAGAAAACATTATCAGAAACAGTCTTATTACTTGCTTCCAAGAAAGTAGGAGGGAAATAAGGGAGTAGCATAGACTAAAGTATTAGCCAAAAGCTGGTTGCTTTGTAACAGAAACTCCTTTGTTTGTTTGACCAGGAGTTAAAAATTCCCTTGTAGGAAATGTATTTTAAAGCTGAAACCAATAACAAGGAATTTCTTAAAAACGATCAACTCCAGGAAAAAAAGATACATAACATAAATTGTGTGTTTTAATAATTTCTACATTTCTTTTGTATCCCACAGAGCTATCATCCAATTTGACTCCTACGTACGAATATTGAAACAACCATCAAATGAGGAAAACAATCTGATGACTGTCCTCTATAGCTCTGCAACAAATTGTTAAAAAGCTTATTCTTCTATCTATTTCATGGTAATCAAGGTAAACATTAGAAGAAATACACTTATTACTTGGTTCCTTGTAAATAGAAGGGAAATAAGGGAATAAAATAGACTAAAGTGATAGTCAAATGTTTTAAAATGTGGTTGCTATGGGATTGAAATCCGTTTCTTTGCGTGGCCAGAACTTGACAAGTTCTCGTATGGGAAATGTATAAGTATTTTAAAGCTGAAACCAATAACAAGGAATGTCTCAAAAAACGGTCAACTCCAGGAAAAGTATACATAACATAAATTGTGTGTTTTAATAAGTTCTACATTTTTTGTGTATCTCTTACGGTTTACCGGTTAATCAAAATTCAATAAAAATCATCCAGAATAAAGAGGTCTTTAGAGGCTATTCCCAGAAAATTAGATATACATTTTATTTGTCACGTAAATATCTTAAATATAAGATATTTTAATCAAGATCGTTAAAGCCATTTTTAAAAAAATAAAAATGTTCGAACATTTTTCTATGTAAATGGTAAGTTTTTAGTGGGGGGATTTTCTTCAAAACCTTCGTTTCGCATGCTTGGAAGATACCAAACTTAAATACCAAGTTTGGTACTTACGGTCTTTTCGTTTTTGAGCTATGCCGTCCTCAGACACACACACACACACACACACACACACACACACACACACACACACACACACACACACACGGACCTTTTCCAAAAATCCTTTTTTTAGATTCAGGAGGGAGCCAAACATGTATTTCCGGTGAAATCTCGGTATTGAATTTTTGGGTGGAATGCAATACCTTCTCTATACATTGCGAACGTTTGGAGAAAGTAACAACGAAGACTAAAATCAGGCTTTAGGGTACGATAAATTGCTTTTGCCATGTGTAGACTAAGCGGGAAAGGGACAGTGCCTTGGTTTTATGCTACTATACTGCGGGGGTTTCTGTTCCGTATCTCGCGCATTATGAGTGTTAGTAACACTATGAAATGAGCACAAACTTATTATAAGTATTGTTGAAGGTGGTGTCTGTCTGTGTGAAGACATTCTTGACATCGTCGGATGAAATGACCATTCAAGGCTCAAGTTCTCTTGTGTAATGTTCATAATTTCTCTACTCCGCTTTAAATGCTTAGTAGCTGTATGAACAGAGGTTGTAAAACACCCACTTGCTGTACAGCACGGCTGAGAGACTTCTTAGGTGAACGCTCGAAAGCAGCACCAATTTCGTCTAGCTTTTCCTCCGTTAGAACATGCCTATTTCGCTTCTTTGGTTTAACGTTTAGCGAAATGAAATGTTACTTATGCGCGTGGTTCTCAGCGCCCCATTCTATGTTGAACGTGAAAGATCACTTAATTTTGCTCAGAGGACTCTTTATCATGCTTCAAGTGCTTTTACGTGCCGTATATCTACGACACGGGGCCAAGGACTTTCCTTACCCTCCAAAGGAAGCCATGCTAAGGATTTTTATGCCCGAAAAAAATGTATCGTCCTCTACCGGATTTGTATCTTGGGTAGAAGAGGCTAGCACGGAGTTTGACACGTTTAGGGCTTTCTAATATTACTGCCCAAGCATCTCACAGTGTCTCTACCCGGAACTGAATATCCATGAAATTGTCTACACAACTGTCTACACGATTCGGTTTTCACGTGTCTTACTTTGTGGTATGTAACGCATGTATGTATGCATAATTTACATCTTATTTGCCATGTAAATATCTTGATATATGGCATTTTAATTAAAGCCGTTAGAGCCATTTTTGAGAAAATAAAAAATTCGAACATTTTCACTTGTAAAGGGTAGTTTGGGATGGGGGAATTTTCCTTAAAACCTTTGTGTCAAATGTTTGGAAGATACGTATTTATATACCTAATTCTGACCTAGGGTCAGAAAAAAAAATCAGAGAATGAGGAACGAACGATTGACCTGTAGCCAGACATTAATAAATGATACGAAATGAAGGGGAATGGATAACATGAAAGGTGGTGATGAAGCATTTGGTGCAATGAATGACGGGAGAACCCGGAGAAAATCAGCCTATACACCGCTTTGGCCACCACAAATCCCTTGGGATTGAACCCGAGCCGCTTTGGTGAGAGGCGAGCGGTTTAACCATCTGGCCACGGCGCCGGCTTTATTATTCCCAATGGAAATAAACAGACTTTAGGTTGATACTTAGCAAAGATGTTAATTCAGGTTTTCTTGCTACGCAAGAGCTCAGGTGGGAAAAGAGGAAATTACAAAAAAGTCAATTAACATGACATTCTTCAACTTCACTCAGTATTACAGAGCAATTTAGGTAAGAGATGAAATATTTCGCTGAAGTCGCGTGAAATTAGAAAGAGCAAAAGTATTGGGTAACTTGAAGAAGGAAGGAAAAAGAGATAAACCCATGATGAAGAGGAGTGTTCCCTCAAATGAGAGCGGAAAAACGAATTTTATATTTTCATGGAAAGCCCTCTGGCAAGGTCTGGATTTTTATTTACAATCTCTCAGGTCGAGGAGAACAGGAGCATTGCCTCGCGTTGAAAGCAGAAACTCCCGATTTGCATGCCCTCGGGACTTAGGTACTACATGCTTTTGAATATTTTACATTCATAAATTTCGCATTCGGTGTCCCTGTCGCCGTTTTTTTAAAGGGCAAAGGACCTGAGCGGGGGTCGAGTTAATTCAATCTGTGGATCCTTGTTGATGCCGAGAGTATTCCTGCAGGGACAATGAGGGCGCCGTGTCCCTGGAATTAAATATTTATCATCGTGGGTCGGAAACACTCGTCAATTTCCATGTTCTCTATGATTCTCATTTTAATGTGCAAGCGAGTGACGTCACGGCTCGTAATAAAATTCGTGTGTGTCCAGTAAAGAGGACGTGAGCTGCATTCACACTGGAGCGTGCAATTAAAGATGTTCCATGTTCTCTGCAATAAATTGGTACTTCCCGAGGGCGCAATGACTGGTACATGGTGAATTTTTAAGCAAAGTTTTTTTTTTTTTCTTCTGTGATATTGAACAATTGAAACCATTAATACCCGATATTCCGCAAATGCTTATGTCACAAAAAATTATTTTGGGATAAATTGTGTGCTTTAAAAATATTCATTTTTAACTTTATATGCACGTTCATAGTAGGGAGCGAAGGTACCCTTCTACCCAAAAATTCTATTTCACCAGAAATAAATATTTTGAGGCCACCTCAATGAAAACACATATTGGGAAAAAGGTCTGTGTGTACCCCCCCCCCCCCTCCCTCTGTATCTGTGTGGTCAGCATAACTCAAACACAAAAAACCCTTTAAATACCAATTTGGGCATGTAAGTTTAATATCTTCCAAGAAAATTTTCAGGAATATCTCCACAATTCAAACTATTCATTATATGGAAGATTTATCGGCATTATAATCAAAACCGTTAGCCATTTTTGAGAAAATAAACATTTTGAAAATGTGTGAGTAGTTTGAGTGGTTATTTTCCGGATAATCTTAAATGTCTCACCTTTGGAACATACTTAACTTTTTCCTCCCGTTTTTAGCTATGCCTGTACACACACACACACCCACACCCACACTCCCACACACACCCACACCCACATACACACATACCCACAGACACACCCACAGCCACACACACACACCCACATCCACACACACACACACACCCACATCCACACACACACACACACAGCCACACACACACACACAGCCACACACCCACAGCCACACACACACAGCCACACACACCCACACACACACCCACAGCCACACACACACCCACAGCCACACACACACAGCCCCACACACACAGCCCCCCCCACACACACACAGACGTCTTTTCCTTTTTTTACTTTTTCTAGCCCCATATACAAAATGTACATAGGAATAGAGAATGTATTGTATTCCACTCAAAATTCGATATAGAGATTTCACCGGAAATATATGTTTTGGGGTCCCCTGAGTTCGAAAAAAGCATTTTTAGAAAAAGTTCCGTGGGTCTGTGGACAGCATAGCTCAAAAACGAAAAGACCGCTAAATACAAAATTTAGTATTTAGGTTTGGTATCTTCCAAGGATGCGACACGAAGATTTTCAAGAAAATCCCATCACCAAAAACTACCCTTTGCAGGGAAAAATTTCCGAAAATTTCGATTTTATAAGAATGCTCTACAGATTTTGATTAAAATGCCGTATATTAAAGATAACATACAAAATAAAATGTGTATTTTGAATTTTCTTGGAATAACCTCTGAAGACCTCTTTAATCTGATGAATTTAGCCGAATTTTGCTTAACTGCTAAACCGTAAGCGATAGACAAAAAGGTACTGTACATAAAATGTAGATCTCGTCAAAACACACAATTTATATCCTTTACGTTTTTGTTGTGGGGGTAACTGTTTACGAGATATTCCTTATTATTGGTTTCAATTGTAAAATGCATACTTTTCTCAGACGGGGAATGTCCTTTTTCCCTTTTATACACGTACTATGTACATAGTGTATAGAGAAGGTATTACACTCCACCAAAAATGCCATACCGAGATTTCACCGGAAATATATGTTTTAGGGTCCCCTGTATCCAGAAAAGGTATTTTCAGAAAAAGGTCCGTGTGTCAGTGTGTCCGTGTGTCTGTGAAGACGATAACTCAAAAACGAAAAGTAGCTAAAATACCAAAATTGATATTTAAGTTTAGTATTTTCCAGGGTTGTGACACGAAGATTTTGAGAAAAATCTCCCCACCCCAAACTACCCTTTACATGGAACTTTTTTCGAAAATTTTGATTTTCTTAAAAATGGCTCTAACGATTTTGATTAAAATATGGTATATTAAATATATTTGCGTGACAAATAAAATGTATATCTTGAATTTTCTGGCAATAGCTTCTAAAGACCTGTTTATTCTGGATGAACTTTGCTTAATTTGGCATAACTAGTAAACCGTAAGAAATAGACAAAAACTTACTATACAAAAAATGTAGGTCTTGTTAAAATACAGAAGTAATGTTTTATATATTTTTCTCGTGGAGCTTACCGTTTTCGAGTTATTCATTGTTATTAGTTTCAGTTGTGAAGTACTTATAATTTTCTCAGACGGGAGTGTCCGTTTTTTTTTTTTTTTTTTTTTTTTTTTTTTTTTTTTTTTTTTTTTCTACTCCTGGGCATGAAAAGAAGCGATTTGTAATGACAATAGCATAACGATAGCTTTTAAAACGTTTTACTATCGGTTCAGCCTAGTATATTCCCTTATTTTCTTTCTACATTATAAGGAACTAAGTAATAAGAACGTTGTGTTAATGAGTACCTCGATTAGGAAGGTGTAGATAGAAGAATAATCTTATGTAAGAAGTTTGTAGAACAGCTAGAGAAAGTCATGTGAGTGTAACACCAGATTTTTACTTTCTCTATACCTACTATGTACATAGTGTATAGAGAAGGTATTGCATTGTACCCAAAAAAAGCATTTTTAGAAAAAATGTCCGTGTGTGTGTGTGTGTGTCTGTCTGCCTGTGAGTATGTGTGTGTGCGCGTCTGTGGGCAGCATAGCGCAAAAACGAAAGGACCGTTAAAGGGCTAAACTTGGTATTTAAGTTTGGTGTCTTCCAAGGATGTAACACCAAGATTTTCAACAAAATCCCCCCACCCCAAACTACCCTTTACATGGAACTTTTTTCGAAAATTTAGATTTTCTTAAAAATGGCTCTAACGATTTTGATTAAAATGTCCTATATTAAAGATATTTACCTGGCAAATAAAATGTATATCTTGAATTTTCTGGAAATAGCCGCTGAAGACTACTTTATTCTGGATGAAATTTACGGTATTGTGCATAACTGCTAAACCGTAAGAGATGGACAAAAACTTACTGTACAGAAAATGTAGCTCGCGCTGAAACACACAATTTATGTAATATACATTTTTTTCGTGAAGTTGATCATTTTTAAGGTATTATTGGTTTTTGGTTTCTTCTTTGAAAAACATACCTTTCTCATACAGGGATTTGTTAACTCCTGTCCATGCAAACAAAGGAACTCCAGTTACGTAAATAGAAGCATAAGCTTTTTAACTAAAATATGTTACAGCGATGTAGAGAAAGTCATGTGAATGGAACAAATCAGATTATTTCTTTTGTTCTATTCCTGGCCAAGCAAAAAAAGCGATTTGCAATGACAATCGCATAACGATAGCTTAAAACATTTGACTGACACTTGAGCATAGCGCATTCTTTTAGTTCCCTTCTACGTATAAGGAACTAAGTGATAAGAATGCTGCTAATGTTTATCTCGATTAGCATTGTTTGCAGAGCAGCTAGAGAAAGTCATATGAGTGTAACACATCAGCTTTTTTATTTACGGGTCAAAACATTTCTGGTGAAATCTCTGAATCGAATTTTTGGGTGGAATGCAATACCTTCTCTACTTATGTATGTTATACATACGTGCTAGAGTAAGTAGTAAATCTAGACAGTTAAATTTATAGGCAATTCTATGCACTCAAAATATAGAGGTAAAACTATTTTATGTACGATTCACAGAGGTGCATTATAAGCTATAAATATCAACAGTAGCATTTTCATCGAAGTTGATTATAACTGCAGAAACACGAGAATAAAATTCCTGTAAATTGGCCACGAGCGCCCAAATATCCACCACTTCCATTTGATATGCCATTTAGATCCCAGCAGGGAAATTATATACGCTTCGTAAAGCGAGCAAACTTTCACATGTGCCGTAAATTAACTCCGCATTTAACGAAGTGAGCAAAGAGCTGGTTGGCCAGTTTATAAAATGCGCACGTTTTCTGCTGTGCATTCACTGCACCTCCGTCGTGTGTTTGTCGCACTTATTTACGAACATGAAAACAGAAAACAGACTGTTAGTTGGAAAATATCGGATGAAAAATCTTCGTTCACATGTAACTATTGTTACACAAGCCTGTTCTATATATCTCATGTTAATCAAAATTATTAGCATAAATTGCTTAATTGTATATTTCCTTATAGATAAAATAGTCCTTCAGCAAGAATTGCTCATGCAGATCCTGCTGTTGATTTACATATTTTCTGAGTTTAGATTATATAAATGGATTTAAGCTTTTGGTTTTAATATTTATATTATAAATAAATCTTTTATGCACTAAGGCATTATAAGAGGCTAAAGTGAAATTCAATCTTTTAAGAGCTGGTCACTATATAACAATGAAATAACATTCTCTTTGCACTACCAGAGGGGGGGGGGGATTAAAGAGAATTGGCTTCTATCTAAGAAACGAACTAGGAAAAGTAAACTGATATAAAGTAAAATCTTGGAAATGGTTAATTTCACAACAAATATTTAAATAAAAATGTATTTGACTTTTTATGTACATTAAGAGATTTACTTTTTACTTTCTCTACACGTACTATGTACTTAGGGTATAGAGAAGGTATTGCAGTCCACCCAAAAATTCGAAACCGTGATTTTACCGGAAATACATCTTTTGGGTCCCCCTGAATCCGAAAAAAAACTTTTTTCGGAAAAAGGTCCGTATTTCTGTATGTGTGTCTGTGGACAACATAGCTGAAAAACGAAAAAAATCGTTAAATACCAAACTTGGTATTTAAGTTCTGTAGCTTCCAAGGATGCGACACGAAGATTTTCAAGAAAATCCTGCTACCACCAACTACCCTTTGCATGGAACTTTTTTCGAAAATTTTGATTTTCTCAAAAATGGCTGTAATAACTTTGATGAAAGTATCCATATTAAAGATGTTTACATGAAAATAAAATTTATATCTTGCATTTTCTGGGAATAGCCTCTAAAGACTACTTTATTCTGGATACACTTTACGGAATTTTGCATAACTGCTAAACCGTAAGAGATGGACAAAAACTTACCACACAACAAATGTAGAGTAGGTTAAAACACACAATTTTTGTTATATACATTTTTTTCTTGGATTTGATTGTTTTTTTAGATATCCCTTGTTTTCGTTTTCAGCTTTGAAAAACTTATACTGTTCTCGTACAGAAATTTGTCAACTCCTGTCCATAGAAAGAACTTCAGTCACATAGAAACCAGCTTTTGAGTATCATTTTAACCTCTGGTACTCCTTTTATTTCGCTTCTGCTAACAAAGAAGCAAGTAATAAGACTATTTCTGCTAATTTGTTCTCGATTAGCACGAAGTTAATAGAAGCATAAGCTTTTTAACAATAATTTGTTGCAGAGATGTAGAGAAAGTCATGTGAATGGAACACGTCAGATTTTTTGTAATACGTTCCTCCCTCCTCTCTCTCTCTCTCTCTCTCTGACGGTTTGAAAGCTATGTAAAGGTCATTCAGAATTAGGTCCTCAGAGGGTATTCCCAGAAAATTCATGACATAAGTTGCATTTCATTTGTCATGGAAATATCTTAAACATGTGGTTTTTAATTCAAATGCGTTAGAACCATTTTTGAGAAAATCAAAATCTTCGACAAATGTTCCATGTAAAGGCTAGTTGGGATTGGGGAGATTTTCTTGAAAATCTTAGTGTCGCGTCCTTAGAAGATACATACTACGTTTAGTATTTAACGGACTTTTCGTTTCTTAGATAAGCTGCCACCCACACGCGCTCTTGATTTTTAAAAACGCTTTTTCTCCCCCTCAAAACATATATTAGCGGTGAAATCTCTGTGTCGAATGTTTGAGTGTAATTCAGCATTTTCTCTCTACTATACATTGTACGTTTCGTTTCGTTAACGGCTTACCCTCTCCGTATATGTAGAACTGACACCCCCCTAGGTCTTACAAGCCAATGTCTAGTGGTCAGAAGGCTGTCGGGGAGACAACGGCACGAAACCTACCACGAATGGAGAACCTGTTACGAGGGGTCGGCCCATAGCCAGGCATGAACATGAGGAAGTAGATAGTATGATATGCAAGCGAAATTGACGATTGGAAAGGTGATTATGGAGTGGTCTAATCCCCCACGGAGCCGCCTACGTGCTATTAATGAGCATGTGTCTCTCCATTTACAATAGCTTCCATTGGTTGGTTAACTGGTACTTGATGCGACACGTGGAAGAAACGATGTATTTTGTTAAAACTAAGAATTCATATTTTATGGTCCAAATCATTTTTTTTTCAATCGTTCACATTTTTGATAACATTTTCCAGATGTCGCTGTCACTGAAATTTCACTCGGAGAAGGGACCAAACTGTCAGCAGCTGAAACTTAATTAACTAAATATTTTGCTTTGTTACGCAAATGACAATCTCTATTTAACATTTACTGGTTTCACACATTTTGCTGGATCTTTTCTGAGCCTACTGAAATGACGTGATTTATTACCTGTTGAATTAATGAAAAGTCACTTCGCAGGTTTTGACGCATACTATTAATCACTCCTGATATGACAACAAAAAACTATTAATCAGAAAAATAATCGTGACATGTTTCGAATGAAATTCGAAATTGTGATACTATTTTCATTTTACACGAAAGAAAGTAACAGTTCCCTGAAAATTAATTTTAGATGAAACAAAACACAATGAAGTTTGCAATGTATCATAATGAGAATGTAGCACATCACTTAATTCTCCTGTCATGTATGTTGGAGATGAGCTAGGAAAGGCAGGATCGCCAACTGGACCCTGCGGCATTGGAATCAGATACTTCAGGGATGCTCTTCCAACATCAAACAGTAACAAAATTAATTAAAATGGGCATGAAAATAATTTATTACCGAGTTAAAAACAAAATTTAAGGTTATAGAAACTGCTCGAAGTGGCTTTCTCTTACTTCGTTGCTTTCCTAAGCCTGCGTGGCCGCGCCATGGCCAAGTGGTTAGACCACTCGCCTCTCACCAAGAGTTCGATCCTCAGCGACCTCAACCGGTGCTCCATCTTCATTGCATGCATCTTCAGTGTCATCGCCTGCAATGCCACAGGTAGTAAAAGTTAACACTAAATATAAAATAAGCCTGCGTTGTCGTCATCCGTGATTTCGGGGTAACTTGCTAGCCTCTGGTATCCAAGGCCACGAGTTCAAACCCGGCTGAGAGCCATGCGTTTTTTTTTTTTTTTTTTTTTTTTTTACGTAAAAGTCCTAAGCATGCTTCTTTCGGAATTGAAGTAAAGCCGATGGTCTCGTGTTGTAGATTTACGGCAGATAAAAGAACCTCAAGTCCTATAAAGAGGTCTCTTGAGAGAAATACAAGGTTTTCTCACGCCCAATGTAGAGTTGAGAACCGCAGCACTTAAAGAGCGTTCATAAATAAAAAAAATCTGATGTGTTCCATTCATATGACTTTCTCTACATCTTTGCAACAAATTATTTTAGAACGCTTATGCTTCTATTTAATTCGTGCTATTCGAGAAAAAATTAACAGAAATAGACTATTACTTGCTCTCTTGTAAGTAGAAGCAAAATAAGGGAGTACCTTATATTAAGGTGATAGTGAAAAGCTGGTTGCTATGTGACTGAAGTTCCTTTGTTTGCATGGACAGGAGCTGACCAACTCGGTTATTTGTAAAGTATAAGTTTTTCAAAGCTGAAACCTAAAATAGGAACATTTAAAAAGTGATGAACTCCACGAAAAAAATGTGTATAGCTTAAATTTTGTGTTTTAACGTGCTCTAAACTTTTTGTGTGGTAAGTTTTTGTCCATCTCTTATGGTTTAGCAGTTATGTAAACTTCCGTAAAATTCATCCAGAATAGTCTTCAGAGGCTATTCCCAGGAAATTCAATATATACATATTATTTATTGGATAAATATTTTTAATATACGATATTTTAATCCAAATCGTTAAAGCAATTTTTAAGAAAATCAAAATTTCTGAAAAAAAGTTCCATGTGAAGTGTAGTTTGGGGTGAGGGGATTTTTATCAAAATCTTCGTGTCGCATCCCTGGAAGATAGTAAACTTAAATACCAAGTTTGGTATTTTACCGACCTTTCGTTCGGAGTTATCGTGTTCACAGACACACGGACACACACGGACCTTTTTCTGAAAATACGTTTTTTGGGTACAGGGGACCCTAAAACATACATTTCCGGTGAAATCTTGGTATCGAATTTTTGGTGGAGTGCAATACCTTGTCTATACACTATGTACATAGTGCGTGTAGAGAAAGTAAAAAACAAAACAAAAAAACAAATAAAATAAATCTGCTTTCCATGCTATCGTTTGCTCTGTTGCAAATTCTTGGAGTATTTAATATCTTTTCACAAAAGGGTACGTTCTGAATGTCAATATCCAGTATTCGTACGGAAGTCATATAAACCAGGGTCTATCTCCAGACAAAGAAATGGATTGAAATCAAGACATCGATCAGGCCATGCAATAATTCCCATTCGACCTATTCACCTATGCGGCAAATTTTCACTCAATATATTATGTACTATCCAACCAAAATGAGCTGACGCAACATCATGTAGCAATTATTTGGATAATATCCAGGGGCAATTATAAATTAAATGATGCAACTCATTGCTGAGAAACTATAGGTACGCCTCTGTATTCAGGAGCGGAGGAAAGAAATAGAAACAAATAGGTGAAGGCAGAACCTCTTTTTATGTCTTATCTCGTCGTACTTCATACTTACATACTATGTGCGCAACTTTTCTTGTGTTCTCGGCTCCCATATTTATTCGGTATATTTCGTGCAATTTCGGAAGCAGAGATGAGCGAACCTTGAGAGGCTTCAATGCTAAAGTTTTACTCCATCTACAAATCCCAGAGTTCAAACAGTGTATGTGCGCTGTTTCGTTTAATTATTCAATTAGATTGCGGTAAATTACATAACTTATTCACCATAATGGCCGAGGACATCTCTTCGGTTGACAATATTGCAAGCAAGCAAGAACAAAAACACAAAAACGCAAAAAAAAAAAAAAAAAAAAAAAAAAAAAAAAAAAACATGGTTTCTCTTTTCTTCCGGTCCTCGCTACCATGTAAATCTGTCACCCTCCGTGGTGTAATGGTTACCATGCTAATTTCATATACCCAAGGTCGGGGTTGAAACCCGGCGGAGGACGATGGGTTTTTTCGGGTGTAAAGATCCTTAGCATGGCTTCCTTTGGAAGGGAAGTAAAGCCGTTGGTCCCGTGTCGTAGATTTGCCTCAAGCCTGATAGAGAAGCCTCTGAGCAAAATTAAGCGGTCTTTCACGCCAATTTAGAGTGGGACGCTGAGAACCACAGTAGTTAAAGAACGTCCATAAATAACACGCCGTTTCATTTCATGTAAATCTGGCGCTTATTTAAAGGAAAGCGCATAGGATACTCAGTTATGAGTATCATGAAAAACCGGGAGTAAACCCAAGATACAAGTATTCATGATTATGACACAATTCTATGAAATCAGGTGCCACAAAGTTCTTCTTGGATCAGTCACTTCTAATCCCTGTGCTCGTTGAAGGTGAAAGGGGTGCAGAAGGCTCTAAACATTCTCATGTGAATAACGCCTTCCCTTGCAGCGTCTTGTGTATTTGTGTCCACATCACGAATAACTCACTCCTCATTGCCAGTACTACGATTCTGTCTCTCCCTCTCTCTGTCTAAAACATTCGTGAAATGCATACGTCTTATCACTCACAGAATACATTTTCTTCTGCGCTCCCTTCTCAAAACAAACACTGGGATTCGAACTCGCGATGTTTGATTTTGAATGAATGACCAGTCCAATATCTATCGCCTTAGCGCTCACGGCTTTTCGAATCGCTTCTGTAGTAGCGCTTTTGGAAGAGGTATGAAAGCCCGTTTAGGAATTGGAGGAATAGCGCATACATAGCAAAATAGTACGCTCAATAAGTCATAAAATCGTTATCCGTTTTTGAGAAAATAAAACAGAACTAACATTTTCCGTGTAAAGGGAGTTTGATTGGGGAAGTTTCTTTGACAGTCTTTGCGTTACATTCTTGAACGACGGCGAGCGGATATCCACGTTTTGTTTAACCGAGTTTTTCGTTATGCTGTTCACAGTCACACACACACCTGACCCTTTTATTTAATAGGCATTTTGGGTTTCGTGGTACCTCAAAACGTGTACTTCCACTAATTTATCGGCATTCAATACTTATTATACTTAAAATGGTTAGTAGCAGAGAATGTATATATTTAAAAAATAATGGGCAAAAAGAAATAGAGGAGGTATTGCGTTCCATACAGAGATTTCACCAGAAAAGCATGATTTGACACTCCATAAATAAAAGAAAAGCTTTGATATTTTCAAGGCTGCTAGAAAAGATTTTCAAGAAAAACATCCCCCACCTAAACTAGTCTTCAATGGGAAAAATTCGTTTTTTTTTATATTTTCCAAAATGGATTTAACGATTTGTATTAAAACCATACTGTAAAGTACTTGCATGATAAAGTGTACTTTGAATTTTTGATGAAATGCCCGTTAAATCCTCTTCTTTTTGAAGTACTTTGTTTAGTTTTGCCTCCTTTAAAGCTGATATCACTGGACAATGAATAAACCTGGGATCAACTGAGCTTAAAGTTATTAGACATTCGTAAGGGGAAACCCGGTAAAAAGCTTATCCGGCTAACCCACCCTAGCCAAGATTCGAACCCGGGACCTCTTAAAATGCTAGGCAGACACGCTACACCAACCCTACCGAGGCAGAGCTAAAGCAAGAATAGTCATCTTACTACACAAAAATGTAAATTTCTTTACAGAACATGATTCAATTAAATTATATTGACCATTAACCATTTCCGAGGTATTTCTTGTTATTGGTTGGATTCTTTTTCGTGCAAAGAAAAAAAATGTATAATACCTCCAAATTCTTTAAGCTTAAAAAGCATTACTATTAATACTCAGAATATGTATTATTTTTATAATGGTGAACACATAAAGTGAGTTTAAAAAATTATTCAATTTAATAGTAAATTTAATAATCGTTATACAACGACCCACTATTAAAAGATTTAAATATCGCTCTAGTTTGTTGTATTCTTCGTACGCCTATCAGAAAAATTTTAATTTATTAATTAGAAGTAGGATTTGTAAGAAACTGTATAAATATAAACGATAATGGTCATAGAGAGGCGTGTGAATATAGTATTACGTAACGAGTATTTGTTTTCCCCAAGCACTGAATTATTTTCTCGTCTGACTTTTGCCAACATAGTGTTTTCCATTAAATATTAAACACGTTTTGAGTATTACGCCCAAAGCCGGGTTCACTTCAGGCTTTAAGTGCATCAGCGCTGCTGTTGGGAGAATTTAATGTAGAGAGATATCCGTCAACATTTAGGGAATTATTTAAAACTAAAATTCGGAATTAGGGACAGCGCCTTTTGCATTAGGCAACACACCCGGCAGTGCCACTTTGCGGGCTGTAGGCCTCGCAGGCGCACTACGTATTGACCGGATTGCACGTTGTTTTCCATGCCCCACGATGACGTCAAAGACACGCACCAATGATTTCACAGCGATTACACTACCACGTTCTGCTTCAATCCTCCCTCTCCTCTCTTCCTGAAATCTGCATCCCTCGGTTGCATGAGGGGAGGGGTGAATAAAAAATTATGGAAATTGCTATGAAAATCAACGGGTGTCGGAAAGGGGGCGTAAGGAAAGCTGACCTGTAGTTTTTGTTCTTTTTACTTTCTCTACACGTGCTATGTACATAATGCATAGCGAAACCATTGTATACCACACAAATTTCGATTACGAGATTTCACCGGAACTGCATATTTTGGGACTCTCTGAGTCCAAAGAAATCATTTTTAGAGAAATGACGCTAGAGCGCGCGTATGTGTCTCTGTGGGCGGCATATTTCAAAATCGAAAGGTCCGTTAAATACCAAATTTGGTATTTAAGTTCAGTATCTTCCAAGGATGCGACACGAAGATTTACAAGAAAATCCCCCTATCGAAAACTACCTTTTACATGGACGAAATGTATACACTTTTGATTTTCTCAAAAATGGCTCTAACGATTTTGATTAAAATACCGTACATTAAAGATATTTACATGAAAAATAAAATGTATAACTTGCATTTTCTGGGAAAAGACTCTGAATACCTCGTTATTCTGGATGAATTTTGCTGAATTTTTTATAACTGCTAAACCGTAAGAGATAGACAAAAACTTACTGCACAAAAAACGATATGTCGTTAAAGCGCACGATAATTTATATCATATATACTTTTTTCGTGGAGTTGACCATTTTCAAGATATTCCTTGTTATTTGTTTCATTTTTAAAACTTGAAAAATGCACGGTTAAGAAAAGTTAACTCCTGGGAATCAAGGAAACGGATTTCAATACCATAGCAACCACATTTTAAAACATTTGACTGTCGCTAGTTTTATTTCCATTATCATAAAGTAGATCGAAGAATATGCTTTTTAACTATAATTACAGCTTTGTAGAGAAAGTCATGTGAATGGAACTCGACAGATTTTTTTTTTTTCACGATGCGCTCGTTGCAGAATATAAATATGCAGGGCTTTCTTTTCAAAACATCGCAGTCTAAATAATTTATTTAAATTTAATTTAAACAGCAAAACACGCCAACTTAGATATTGAGGGGAAGCTTAAAATTGTATCTTAGGTTTCACTCCCTCACCCACAGCCGCTCCTACTTTGAATTTTTCCTCAACCCACTGCTATGCTTTGCGGCTTATGGACCTCAGCTGTGGCTATGCTTTGCGGCTTATGGACCTCAACTGTGGCTATACTTTGCCCCTTATGGACCTCAGCTGTGCTATGCTTTGCGGCTTATGGACCTCAACTGTGGCTATACTTTGCCCCTTATGGACCTCAGCTGGGCTATGCTTTACGACTTATGGACCTCAGCTGTGGATATGCTTTGCGGCTTATGGACCTCAGCTTTGGGCTACGCTTTGGCTTTTAGAGCTCTCAATTGCGGCTTAGATCCCTCTGCTTGAACATTTTTCTAAATTTTTGATTTCCCAAATATGGCTCTTAACGATTTTGATTAAAAGGATGTAATAAAGATAATAGCCTCTGAAGCTAGGTTTCAGTTTTAAAATACTGTACCTTCTTATACTTGGCTCAAACGGCAACTTCTGGTTCGTTTCATATTTTTTTTTAATACTCCTGCCAATGCAGAGAGATTCGAATATCAATTTCATCGCATAGCGACTTCTTTCTAAAGATTTGACCTAGTATTTCCCTTCTACTTAAAGGGACTAAACAAAAGGACCATTTCTGCAAAAGTTTATCTTAATTAGTGTAAACACGATGGAGTAATAGTATTTTCTAATAATATTTTTCAGAAAGGTAGAGAAAGTCATTTTAATAGAAGACATTTGTTATTCCTTTCATTTTCTCCACCAACTTTTCTTACACTAGATTATTATTATTATTATTATTATTATTATTAATACCATCGGCTTTAACCGACATTGGCTTACTAATTGCAACCGGAGATACTATCCTATGCATTTTTGTATAATTTTACGAATTTATGTAACGTAAATTGTGTTACTATTTGTATGTTAATAATACTTCAACAGCGTACAAAAGCGGAGTAAGTTTGTGTCGAATAAGTTGCCTAGGTTCCACGGCGTAGTCCTCTTAGGGATCAAACGGCCTATTTCAACCGACCTCACGAAGATAACCAATACTTTATGGTGCTGTTTTAAATTTAAACTATCCATATCGATTCTTGTATCATAGCAGACTGTTCATCAAAGCCTGCGTCGGGATGTCTTGGGCATAAGAACGCTATTTCTCATTATTGTATCCTACTTCATTACAGGGATTCACATTGAAGGGGAAATGTAAATATAATATCAACCAACATGTAATTGATTTACAGAGAAATATCCCTGGTTTCATAAATTGGATACAAGTCTGAAGCGGCAATTGAGCTTTTAAGCCGTTATTCATTTAAGACTTTTTGGGGAAACTTTAAGTTATAAGCAATCTGTGAATCAATCTGTCATAAGCAATTATTGCATTTTCTCAGTTTCGTTTACATTATATACATATTGTTTACGAGAAACAGGATCCATGTAACGCAAAAGGGGTGACATACAGCGAAAGACTCTGACAGACGGTACTTTACAAGAGATGTATACCATTAAGTTGTGTAAAAGTCAATGTAAAGTGTAATCGATGGAAATATCAGCAACCTTGATTGGCCTCCGGAATTCCCAGAATTGATACTACCAAATATTCTTCCTCTAGGGTTACCTGAAGGACCGAGTCTTTGTAGACGCCCTGAAAATCTGAACCAGCCGCTGAACCTTATACCCCAGAAGATAATTATCATGCCCGCAGTGGTTGAGCATGGTCAAAAGAGTAAGGACAACCTTGCAACAAAATCGTAAAGGCGTTGAAACATTGATTTAAAGTTTTGTTTATTCTTGGAAAAACGTTTCGGGACTTGGTATTCTTGTTTCTTACAAAAACGTTAGTGTATAATTCAAAACATGCAAAGCGATTTTACTTTCTCTTCTCTACTGTCACTCTGTAGTTAACGAACATTAATGCTCTAGAAAAAAAAAAGAAATAAGAATGCAGTGAATATCAGATTTTGAACTCGTTCACCTCGGTATTACCTATTTATGAGTTGTTTTTCAACCTTCGATAGGCTATAAATAAAAGACAAGTTCATAGAAAACAATTATTTTATTATTAAAGTTTTGTACACTTATGGTTACTTTGTTGCCGCCAATGATTTCAAATGAGCATTGACGTTGTTTTGAAGATCTTCGTACTTAACGACGTTTGTGGAGAGCCATTCAAAACAAACAAATAGGAATGGTGACTTCAAGAATTGTGTTGATTCATAACAACGCTCGTCCACACACTGCTGGCACAACCCATCGGCTCCTTGAACACTTTCAATGGGACATTGTTGATCATCCGTCGTACAGTCCTGACCTGGCACCCAGCGACTTTCACCTTTTCCCTGAGCTGAAGACGTGGCTAGGAGGGCAGCACTTTCAAATCAACGAAGATGTGAGTACAAAACTTTTAGTAATAAAATAATTGTTTTCTATGAACTTGTCTATTATTTATAGCCTATCAGAGGTTGGAAGAAAAGGTCCTCTTATCTTGTCCAGTTTACTGAGAAATGGTCCAAAATAATATGATCCTTCAGTAGTTAAGAAAATAGAATTTCCATTATTCTATGAAGATGACTCTCGAGTAACTTTAAGCTCCATGGACCCCGAGATCAGTTGAGCATCATTTCACCAATTTCATTCATCGAACTAGGTTAAAGGACGTTAAGCTAAAAAAAATGGTATTTCTCGATACTATTGTAAATTAACAAATGAATTGATGGCGGGTAACAGTCGCTTGGAGACAAATATATGTTGGCTAAATGAAAATAGCACCTCAGGAAATGCCAGTCTGCAATTTAATTCACAAGCTGCAGTCGTTAGTTCACACATTTCATGAGCCGTGAATGTGTCAGTGTATACACATGGAACAATTTTACTGTCGACAGACGTGGCGCGTCAACTTGTGCGACACCAAGCGGAGAATCACGAGGACATTACCGGTCCTAGACTTGTATATTTGCCATTCCCAAAAGTCACATCGAACTTTGTAAACTTTTGTAATATTTGGGGGCAGCAAAGAAACAAGAGCATCACAGATTAGCCAAAGAGTGAGGTTGTTTTCAAGAAAACAATGACAATATATTATATATTCAGTTTATTTCAAGTTCCATGACACCATATAGACATAGTATTTTTACTTTCTCTAGCCCCTTATGTGTAATGTACATAGGGATAGATAAGCCTTGTGTTGCAGCGAAAAATTGGATGTCGACATTTCACCGGAAAATGTATGTTTTGTGGTCCCCTGAGTCCGAAAAGGCCGCGCCTTGGCCGAGTGGATAGACCACTTGCCTCTCACCTAGATGGCCGGGATTCGATCCCAAGCGACTGCATGTGAGATTTGTGGTGGACAAAGCGGCGCTGGGGCGGGTTTTCTCCGGGTACTCCGGTTTCCCCTGCCATCGCATTCCACCGGTGCTCCATCATTCATATATCACCAGTGTCACCGCCTGAGGTGCCATAAGTAGTTAAACCGGGCCTTAAATACTAAAAAAATTAGTCCGAAAAAATCATTTTTAGAAAAAGGTCCGTATGCGTGTGTGTCTGTGGACAATATAGCTCAAAAACGAAATCTTCCAAGGATGCCACACGAAGGTTTTCAAGAACCTCCCCCCCCAAAACAATCCTTTACGTGGAAAATTTTCGAAAAATTTGATTATTTTAAAAATGACTTAACGATTTTGATTAAAATCACGTACATTAAAGCTATTTACCTACAAATAAAATGTATATCTTATTATTGGTTTCATTTTTAAAGTACTTAAAATCTTCACATAAGGGAATTTGTCAACTCCTGACAATACAAAGAAACTGATTTCATCCACATGGCAATCAGCTTTTAAAACATCTGACTATCATATTTGCCTAGTGTTTTCTATTATCTCCCTTCTACTTACAAGAAAGTATTTGTGCTAATGTTTATCTCGATTATATTAAATAAATTATGTAACAATAATTTGTTAGACATGTAGAGAAACTCGCGTGAATGAAACACTATATATATTACGGTTTCCGAGATATTGTGGTTATTGGTGTAAATATTCCAATGCTTCAAAACTTTCCTTATCCAAGAAAACATGAATTGCTTTTCTTTACTTTAATTGATCAGGCCTTAACAACCAGCTTGTAAAATATTTGACTATCGCTTTAGCTTAGTATGTCCGCTTATTTCCTTTCTACTTACAAGGAAGCAAGTAATAAAACAATTTCTGCGAATGTTTATCTCGATTAGGTGAAGTAGACAGAATAATTGCCTTTTATAAGAATAGTTTGTAATAGAAAAGATAGAGAAAGTCATTTGAATGCAACACATAAGACTTTTAAGAATGGTTTGTTGACTATGTACAGAGAAAGGCATGTGGTTGTATAATGGTTCCGGCCTAGTGAAAGCCCAAGAAGAGGATTAGCCTCTGTTGATACACACAATGGGTATGAAAGCAAAACAAGCACATTAGCGAATGCTTCTCCCATAAGCTTACGCTCTTTTGGATATTCACACCTTTTTGTTTGGTTAGCGCTCCTTCGCTGTAAAGAAGCCCTTACCGCCCCCCCCCCCAGCCGCCCCGTTTCCTCACACCAAGCATCTGCATGCCTGGCTTTTCATTCCTAAGGGCGAAGACGTCGTTCCCAAATCTGCAGCTTCAAGGATTTTATCCTGGTAGAATTATCACAAAGGAGCACAGCTTCCTTTACAGGATGCTCCTACTGCTCGTATTGCTTTTGTCGTATTGTACTTCCGCACAATGAACTGAAACGTCGCGTCGTGCGCACCTAAGATATATTAAAATGCGCACACATTGTTATTTCGGGGCGGATTAATTAAGATTGCTTCGGCGGGTGTATGTGTGTGTGTCAAAAATCTGATGAAAGCATATTCTTCTATCTACTTTGTAATAATCGACAGAACCATTAGCAGAAATTGTTTTAATTACTTGGTTCCTTGTAATTAGAAGGTAAATAAGGGAACATTTTAAACCAAAACGATAGTCAAATCTTTTAAAAAGATCACATGTGCATCATTCACATGTCTTTCTCTACATCTCTGCAAATAATTATTCTTAAAAAGGTTATACTTCTATTTACTTCATGCTAATCAGAAAAAAATAACAAAAATGGTCTTATTACTTGCTTTCTTGTGAGTAGAAGAAGCGAAATAAGGGAATACCATAGGCTAAAGTGATACTCAAAAGCTGGTTGCTATGTGACTGAAGTTCCTTTGTATGGACAAATTCCTGTATAAGAAAAGTTTTTCAAAGCTGAAACCAATAAGAAGGAATGCCTCAAAACGATCAACTCCACGAAAAAAATGGATATTACATAAATTGGGTGTTGTAATGTGTGCTCTACATTTTTCGTGTAGCAAGTTTTTGTCCATCTCTTATGGTTTAGCAGTTATTCAAAGTTCCGTAAACGTCATCCAAAATAAAGTACTCTTCAGAGTCTATCCCCCCAAAATTCAAGATATACAATTTATTGCTCATATAAATATATTTAATATACGGTATTTCAATCAAAATCATTAGAGCCATTTTTGAGAAAATCTATATTTTCGAATTTTTTCCAAGTGAAGAGTAGTTTCGGTTGGGGGATTTTTCTCAACATCTTCGTATCGCATCCCTGAAAGATACTAAACTTAAATACCAAGTTGGGTATTTTACCGACTTTTCGTCTTTGAGTTGCCGTGTTCACGGGTACACACACACACACACACACACACACACACATACATGCATGCATACATGGATCATGCTTTTTTGGATTCAGGAGGTCCCAAAACATGTATTTATGGTGAAATCTCGGTATCAAATTTTGGGTGCAATACAATACCTTCTCTAAACATTATGTACATAGTACATGTAGAGAAAGTAAAAAATTGATGTACTTTCTACACCATTTATCGTTTATTAGTGTCTATATGAATTAATCTTACGAAAGTATATTTTTCTATTTCATTTAAATTGAAAAAAAAAATCTCATGGGTTTTATTCACTTGATGTTTATCTACTTACTCTTGAAAATTATTCTTACAAAAGCTTATTCTTCTTTCTACTCTGCTAATCAGATAAACATTAGAGAAATATTTATTACTTATGTTAGTTCCTTCTGAGTAGAGGGGAAATAAGCAAATACACTAGGCTAAAGTCAGCGCGGCTGCTTTCCAAGTCGGACACCTAGGTTTGATTCCCAGAACCGTTATGGGGAATTTTCCTCCTGGGAGATCTGGTCCGTGGTACACTCAGCCTCCTGAGGTCCCGGTGGGGGGGGGGGGCAATTGAGAAGTATTGGCTCCAGATCGAGAAGACCTCATCAACCGGCAGGTTGGGACCCTAGGCGCTAATCACATCTCACCCTTCAGCACTGCACCCCATTCATGACGCCTTCGGGCTGAGATGGGAGATGCAGCGGCCGGCCGGTAGGCCATGGTCCCTTATGGACTGTCGTGCCATGGAGTTAAGTAACCAGGCTAAAGTAATATATCGGCCTACTTAATGGGGTCTTTTTAGCTAAAGCCATGTTTATGCCAGCGTTGCTTAGGAGGCCACGACTATGTCACCATTTACATCTTACCTCCAATATCGATTGCTCAACTGATGCAAATTAGCTCTAGCTTCTTGAAATAACTAATTTACCCAGCATGAACATTGGTACCCTACAATATAAAATGCAATCGTAAAACATTAAATTCTAAAAATAATGTACTGGTCTCGTCTTATCTTCTGGTAAAGTGTAATGTACTTCAGTCTTTATATACCCCAAATTAATTTTGCAATTATTTTATCTTCTTTAGGGCGAGAATATATTATTTCCTTGTTACCTTTTTGGTAACATAGAAACCGACATTTAGCTCTGGTTGTAGTATTTATCATGTTTTTACTGGAGTTATATTCAGTTACTTAGAAAGCAGTGCAACACGAGTGTAAATCCCTTGAACAAACTCCATTTGCTTAATTAATCCGTTTCTAGTGTTGCAGAACGGAGTTCTATCGGGGAAAATAAAAGCCCGGGGTCAAGTTGAAATACTGAAAGCACTTTCACCTCTGTTTTTTGCTGAGATCCAAGTTAATGAAATAATACTAGGGGACCGCCAAAAACATGTTTTCACTTGACATTTCATTATAGATTCTTCATGGACGTTCTGTCTCTTCCATTGATTTGCAAGTTCGCGGTCTCTCTTCGCTTTTCTACACAGTAAAGTTAATTAATATGCCTTTTCATTTCCTAAGTCACTAGCTTTAATTACAACTTATTCTGTCTTTTTAACTTTTGTGTTTACAAATCTCTTGCAATGGATGGGTATTCGAAAATGCTCTGATATTTATATTAACAAATGTAAATATAGTAAAACTCTTAACAGTTTCTCATGTATGTCAGTTAAACTTTTCAGCACTTTTCCTTTATTAAACTTTAAGAGGAGGACCAGAAAAACTTGAAGGCAAATCCTCTCTATAGCATTTCAGAAATGTATGACTTCAAATGGAATTAATTTTATCTTATTACTTTCTCTACACGTACTATGTACATAGTGTATAGAGAAGGTATTGCACTCCACCAAAAAATTCGATACCGAGATTTCACCGGAAATATGTGTTTTAGGGTCCCCTGTATCCAAAAAAAATATGTTCTGAAAAAGGTTCCTGTGTGTGTCCGTGTGACTGTGAACACGATAACTCAAAAACGAAAAGTCGGTAAAATACCAAACTTGGTATTTAAGTTTAGTATCTTCCAGGGATGCGACATGAAGGTTTTTAGAAAAATCCTCCCACCCCAAACTACCCTTTACATGTAACTTTTTTCGAAAATTTTGATTTTCTAAAAAATGGCTAACGATTTTGATTAAAACATCGTATATTAAAGATATTTACTTGACAAATAAAATGTATAATTTGAATTTTCTGGGAATAGCCTCTGAAGACTACTTTATTCAGGGTGAATTTTACGGAGTTTTTCATAACTGCTAAACCGAAGAGATGGACAAAAACTTGCGACACAACAAATATAGAGCACTTTAAAACACACAATTTATGTTATACATTTTTTCCCTGGAGTTATTTGTTTTTGAGATATCCCTTGTTTTTGATTTCAGCTATGAAAAACTTAACTTTTCTCATACAGGAATTTATCAACTCCTGTCCATACAAACACAGGAACTTCAGTCACAAAGCAACTACTTTTGACTATCACTTTAACCTATGATAATCCCTCATTTCGCTTCTACTTTCAAGGAAGCAAGTAATAAGGCTATACCTGCTACTTTTTTTTTTTCGATCAGCATGAAGTAAATGGAAGCAATGACTTTTTAATATTTCTTTGCAGAGATGTGCAGAAAGTCATGTGAATGGAACACACCAGATTGTTTTAAATGTAGTCTTCTATTATTATAGTATGTAATAATGTTTAATTAATTTTTATTCTCTCACGACGCAGCCTGTGTATGTTTTATACTTAATGACTGAAAATTACCTGTCTATCTATCTACCTATCTGTCTGTCTGTCGGACACAGCTAAGGCAGGGTATGACGAGAGGCCACGCCGTGACCAAGTGGTTAGACCACTCGCCTCTCACTTGATCCCAGGCGACCGACTGTGGGATTTGTGGTGAACAAATTTGCTCAGGGGCGGGTTTTCTCCCGCTTCTCTGGTTTCCCCCGCCATCACATTGCACTGGTGTTCCACCTTCATTCCATGTATAATCAGTGTCATCGCCTGCGGTGCCATATGTAGTAAAAGCGGATGTTAAACACTATTAAAATCTGATGTGTTCCATTAACATGACTTTCTCTATATCTCTGCAACAAATTATTGTTAGAAAGCTTATGCTTCTATTTACTTCATCCTAATCGAGAAAAAAATTAGCCGATGTTGTCTTAAAACTTGCTTCCTTAAAAGTTGAAGCGAAATAAGGGAGTACCATATTTTAAAATTATAGTCAAAATCTGATTGCTATGTGACTGAAGTTCCTTTGTTTGTGTGGACAGGAGTTGACACATTTCTGTATAAGAAAAGTTTGTTTTTCAAAGCTGAAACAAAAAACAAGGAATATCTAAAAAAACGAAAAACAAAAAACAAAAAACAAAAAACGATTAACTCCAAGAAAAAATGTAAATAGCGTAAATTGTGTGTTTTAACATGTTCTACATTTTTTTGTGTGGTAAGTTTTTATCTATCTCTTACAGTTTAGGAGCTATACAAAATATAAAATTCCGCAAATTTTCATCAAGAATACACATATGTTATATACAATTTTTTCGTGGAATTGATCGTTTTTTTAGATATTCCTTGTTTTTTGTTTCAGCCTTAAAAAACATATACTTTTCTCACACAGGAATTTGTCAACTCCTGTCCATACAAATAAAGGAAATTCAGTCACATAGCAACCAACTTTTGACTATCAGTTTAACGTACGGTACTCCCATATTTCGCTTCTACTAACAAGGAAGCAAGTAATAAGACTATTTCTGCTATTTAGCATGAAGTAAATAAACGCATAAGCTTTTTAACAATAATTTGTTGCAGAGATGTAGAGAAAGTCATGTGAATGGATCACATCAGATTTTTTAACATTGGTTGCTATTATACTTACGTTCGGTTGTCTTTGCATGGCCAGGAATAACAAACAGAAACAAGAGTGACAGAATTCCGTTTGAGAAAAGTTTCAGTATTTTAAAATTGAAACGCATAAGAAATGGTTAACTCTGTGTATCATAAATTGCGGTTTTAACGAGATCTACACTTTTTGCATGGTAAGCTTTGTTCAGAATGAAGAGGTCTTCAGAGGATATTCCCAGAAAATTTAAAGATATTCATTATATGTGTATTCATGATGATGTCTTTAATATGCGGTATTTTGAAAGATCGTTCTTTGAAAGATACTTGATTATCAGTTTGGTATTTATCCGAATATTCGTTTTTTGAGGCAATTTGCTCACAAATACGCGCGCAAGCAGATCTTTCTCTAAAATGCTTTTCTTATTCAGGGGACCATAAAACGTGCATTTCCAGTGAAGTCCCAGTATCAAATTTTGGGCGGAATGCAGTTCCTTCTCTACCTATATATGTACTAATTAGAGATAGTAAACATCTGATGTCTTAAATTCACACGACTTTCTCCACCTTCTCTGAAACTAACTATTCGTACAAAAGCTTGTTTTTCTATTTATTTCATGATAATCGAGATAAACATTTGCATATTTTTTTTTACATATTTCCTGGTAGTTAAAAAGGAAATAAGGGAATAGACCAGGCTAAAGCGATAGTCGAATATTTTAAGAACTGGTGTTAATATTATATACCGTCCCCTTGGCATGACCAGGAGGGAGTAAACGAATAACGTCTTCCGATTTGAGAAAAAGTATCAGCACTGGACAATTTAAACCAACAAAAGGAATAACCTGGAAATGGTTAACTGCAGGTGTGTATTTAATTTAACTTAAAATGCTAGTGCCTTAAAGATTAAATTTGGCCTAACTTACGGTTTACCAGTTACGCAAAAGTCATCAAGAATGAACAGAACTTGAGGGGCTATTCCCAGAAAATTCAAGATAAAAATGTTATTTATTATGACAAAAGTCTTAAAAATCGTTGAAATTTTTTTTTGAGAAAATCATAATTTTGTAAAACTGTTCCAAGGTAATTAAGGACGAGAAATTTTCTATAAAATATTCTTATCGCATCCGTTGAAGATGCTGAACTGAAATATCAAGTTCGGCATTTAATGGAGTTTTCACTTTTTTATGCTCTACACGAGACTTTCGGAGATTGAGTAGTAGAATTTTTAGAACATGTTGCTACTCTCACTTGGTGAAACATCAATATCTTTGTAAATGTTAAACTTAGAAAAGATATTTTCTTTTTTTACTTTTTAATCGGAAAGTTCAACTTGCTATTCGCAACATTGGCATCCCGCTTATATTTTCATGTGAGAGTTTTGAACTACTGCGAAGTTGCGTTTAAAAAGTTAGGTTACACTTTTTACTTTCTCTAGCCCCATATGTACAATGTACATAGGGATAGACAAGTAGTGTATTCCACCCAAAAATTCCATGTCGAGATTTCACCGGAAATATATGTTTTGGGATCCCCTGAGTCCGAAAAAAACATTTTTAAAAAAAGGTCCGTGTGTGTGTGTGTCTGTGGCCGATAAAAACCAAACTTGGTATTTAGATTCAGTATCTTCCAAGGATACGACACGAATATTTTCAAAAAAATTCCCCCACCTCAAACAACCCTTTACATAGAAAAGTTTCGAACATTTTGATTTTCTTAAAAGTGGCTCTAACGATTTTGATTAAAATCCATATACTTAAGCTATTTATGTCCGAAATAAAATGTATGTCTCGAATTTTTTTGGGAATAGGCTCTAAAGACCTCTTTATTCTGGATGAATTTTGCCAAATTTTGCTTAACTACCAAAGCGTAAGAGATAGAAAAAACTCAATGCACAAAACATGTACATCACGTCAAAACACACAATTTATATCCTTTACGTTTTTGTTGTGGAGGTAACCGTTTCCGAGATATTCCTTGTTATTGGTTTCAATTGTGAAGTACTTATACTTTTCTCAGACAGGAAGCGTCCGTTTTTTTTTTTTCTTTTTTTTTTTTTTTTTCTTTTTTTCTTCTGCTCCTGGCCAAGCAAAGAAGTGATTTGCTATGACAATTGCATAACGATAGCTTTTAAAATATTTGGCAATCATTTAACATAGCGCATTCCCTTATTCTCTTCTATTTATTAAGAACTAAGTAATAAGAACATTCTGCTAATGTTTATCTCGATTAGCATTGTGTACATTGAAGAATAATCTTTTGTTGGAGGTTTGTAGAACAGCTAGAGAAAGCCATGCGAGTGTAACACATCAGATTTTTTTAAATGTTATTTTTGAAAGGAATGTCTAAAAAAGTATAATGTTGTGTACAGATACCCTATTATTTGGGAAAATAATTGATACTAAGGACAGAACATTTTACTACACTTTTGCACCGAAACAGGATTTATTTTATCGACAAAGTTTTTATGTATATGCATTTTTTTAAATTTAAAAACCGTCATTTTTCAATAAAATTGTAAGAGCTTTATTAAGAAATGAACAGAAGTATTCTATTTTACATCAATCAACAGTAAAGGTGTTGCTGAATATACCTTGAAAACTTAAATAGTTGCTGAGATAATGGTCAAACTTTAGCATTAGCCTTTCGACTCTCCTTAACTAGCTAACGATACTTTTTACTTTCTCTATACGTACTGTGTACATAGTGTATAGAGAAGGTATTGCATTCCACCCAAAAATTCGATACCGAGATTTCATTGGAAATACATGTTTTACTATGTGTGTGCGTCTGTGGACAGCATATCTAAAAACTGAAAAGACCGTTAAATACCTACCAAAATTGGTATTTAAGTTTGGTATCTTCCAAGGGTGCGACACGAAGATTTTCAAGAAAATCACCCCCACCCAAGCTACCCTTTACATGGAACATTTTTCTTATATTTAAGATATTTTTATGACAAACGAAATGCATATCTTGAACTTTCTGGAAATAGCTTCTGAAAACCTCTTCATTCTGCATGACTTTTGTATAACTGGCAAACCGTAAAAGATATAAAAAAAACTTACTACACTAAACATGTAAATCTCATCAAAGCACACAGTTTGTCACATACATTTTAGTTTGTAAGAGTTAACTGTTTTCGAGATTATTGGTTTCAATTTTAGCCTCTTTAAACCTTTCTCAAAGGAAAGCCGATTCTCGTTTGTTTACTCCGGCAAACAAAGAGATTGGAATCTTATTTGTTTCACATAACAACCAGCTTGACTATCACATTATCGTGTGCATTTTATTATTTCCCTTCTATTTGTAAGGAAGCTAGTAATAAGACTAATTTTACTTATGTTTATCTTGATTAGCATGCTATAGATAACAGAATAATGATCTGAATTAAAGGTTTGTTTGCCGAACTGCTAGAGGACATCATGCGAATGAAACACATTAGATTTTTTCCTTTATACTTAAAAGAAACCAAGTAATAAGGATTTTTCTGCTTTTTTTTTCGATTATCATGAAATAGAAGAATAAGCTTTTTAATAATAATTTGTTACAGAGATGTAGAGAAAGTCAAGTGAATGACACATATCAGATTTTTAACGGCTATTTCTGGCATCTCAGTAATGCAGTCTTATAATTCTCATATGCTAAGTTATTATTGGAGGATCCTCGGAACACATACTCCCTATGAAATGTGGGTATTTAATTTTTGGGTAGAATGCAACAGCTCCCCAACTTCTCTACTTACTATACATAGTAGAGGAAGTAAAAACTGACGGTGCCAGATCAGAGTTGAGGGACTGGTGATGAACTTTAATTCTTGTTAAACACGATCTTTCCTATCAGCAGGGCGACTAGATTAATACAAAAAAGCTATAAAGAGTTCGCTGCAGTGCCGATGTTGCAGACAGCAAAGCAAATTGACCTGGCCTTCCATGTTAAATGTTGCGGAAACTTTACAAATTGTGAGGGTGGGAGGGTTGTAGCAGATTGCGGCCTGTTGTAATTAAGGGAACACGTTCTGCACCAGTCGATACTCGACCTGCTTCTTTTGTCCCATTTTCATCCTGAATGAATCCATAAACTTAATTGCGAAAAAGAAATGGAGACGGAAACGAAAGACTCCTGGTGACATTATCTGAAGTGCACCGGCATACAATCGATAAGACCGGTCTCCTAAGTGAAAGTAGCGTCGGGTGGGAGATGAAATAGATTAAACTGCTGATAGTTGCTTTCTGACGAGACGATACCGCTGCTAATGTTAATTGGCTTTCCTTCAACTTCTAAAGACATAGGTTCATGGCAGTCTTCGAGTCGAGTAGTTTAGGAAATAAATTGTGATATTTGGCCCATAAATTACATTTATAGTTTGTGAATGATTATTTATTGGAATTCCTTCTCTAACTTTGGCCTAACATTTACTTTCTCTACTAAGTAGGAAAAGTGTTGCATTTCACCCAAAAGCTGGATGTCAAGTTTTTACCGGAAACACACTGCTCTCTGATCAAAATAATCTGATGTGTTCCATTCACATGACTTTCTCTACATCTCTGCAACAAATTATTGTTATAAAGCTTATTTTTATATTTACTTCCTGCTAGTCGAGAAAAAAAAATAGTAGAAATAGTCTTATTACTTGCTTCCTTGTAAGCAGAAGCGAAATAAGGGAGTACCATAGGTTAAAGTGATACTCAAAAGCTGGTTGCTCTGTGACTGAAGTTCCTTTGTTTGTATAGACAGGATTTGACAAATTCCTGTGTAAGAAAATTATAAGATTTTTAAAGCTGAAACCAATAACAGGGAATATCTAAAAAACGATCAACTCCACGAAAATAATGTAGGTATATAACATAAATTGTGAGTTTAAATGCTTTACATTTTTTGTGGTAAATTTTTGTCTATCTCTTACGGTTTAGCAGTTATGCAAAATTCAGCCAAATTCATCTAGAATAAAGATATCTTCAGAGGTTATTTTCACAAAATTGAGAATATACATTTTATTTGTCATGTAAATATTTCTAATACGCGGTATTTTAATCAAAATCGTTAGAGGCATTTTTTGAGAAAATCAAACTTTTCGAAACTTTTTTCATTTAAGGATGGCTGGGTGTGGGGTAATTTTCTGAAAAATCTTCGTATCGCATCCTTGGAAGATACTGAACTTGAATATCCAGTTTGGTTTTAAGGACTTTTCGTTTTTGAGTTATCGTCACTCATAGGTACACATGGACCTTTTTCTAGAATTTTTTTTAATGCAGGGAAACCTAAAACCTCTATTTAAGGTGCAATCTCGGTGTCGAATTTTTTGGTGGAATGCAATAAGTTCTCTATACACTATGTACATAGTACGTGTAGAAAAAGTAAAAGGGATATAAAAGTGAAGGTCTTACGAATGTAACACATATCAAAACTTTAATGCGGAAAATGTCTGACCCAGGCACGAAACCTCCTTCATTAATAGTGAAACACCCAATAATTCATTGATTGAGAAATGATCACCTAATTTTAAATTCACGTCACTGAGGATGTTGAAGGTATAACCAGGCACATGTGACAGCCAATGACTGAAGTCCCCATCTGATGCGGCACCTCACTGGGACAAAGGCTGTAGTAATTGTCATCTTGAATTATCTCTGTAGGCAAGTTTGGAATGTCAGAGCTGTTGGATCGTGAGGGGATTGCTAAGGAGTATTCTACTGCGTTTATCGATTTTGTTGGCGCGTTACAAGGGGGTTGAAAAAGAGGGAAAATAAAGCTTGTTGCTTATACTGCACTGACTGTGTGCTGTTGACAGATGCAGTTGATGTAATCTCTTGAATTGGTGCTTCTCAGAGGGACATCCTTTGAGCGATTCACTTTCTTGCTTCTTTTAGTACTAACTGTGAGCATAGAATAGTCGCTCCAAAACATACCAAATCCTATGCAATACCAATTCCATGGTGTTGCATACCTAATAAAACCCCTCCCCCCCTTTAGGAAGCAGAAGATTGGTTACAAACTTAACTTGCACTACCTCTCATTAATTTCAATACTCCGTGACTCCTATCTGGTATTTCAGTTATGGATACAAATCAAACTTTATTCTTCAAAAATATAATTACACATATATAATACAAACAGAATAATTATACAGCGACCTCCGTGGTGTAATGGTTACCATGCTAACTTCATATACCCAAGTTCGCGGGTTCAAACCCGGCGGAGGACGATGGATTTTTTCGGGTGTAAAATTCCTTAGCATTGCTTCCTTCGGAAGGGAAGTAAATCCGTTGGTCACTTGTCGCATACTTACGGCACGTAAAACAACATCAAGCCTGATAGAGAGGCCTCTGAGCAAAGTTAAGCGGTCTTTCACGCCCAGTATAGAATAGGACGCTGAGAACCCCAACAGTTAAAGAGCGTCCATAAATAACACGCCCTTTCCATTTCAGAGTAATTATATTTTGTTATCAAAGTATTCTGCTTTGAATTTAATGACTGCCTCACAAGCTCGAGGCATGGGTCAATCGGTTTTTGTAAATATTCTGAAATTATGTGATTCCACACATCCTTAACAATGTTCCAAAGATGTTCCTTGATGAATATATGAACTTCCTTGATGCTCTGTCCACTTCGTTCTAGACCATCAATGGGCTTACAGTTGGGGCGGCCAGACCAAATCTTTCAATATTTTCTGTTTTTCCTTTGATGGAATGTACTTCTTGCAGATCTCTGACCGATGTTGTAAGTTGAACCCTTTCCCTATCAAGCGCAATCCATGTGGCTTTGTATGACACTGAAATACGGGGTTATAATGCTTCCGATCCATACATCCTTCTATTTTCACATGTCTCCAACCCTATCTCCAGCAAAACACCTCCAAACCATAATAGAACCCCCACCAGGCTTAACTGTGATTAAAACACGTTGCTGGGCTACGGGGAAAAGATGTCCGTCTGGTTCCAAAAATCTGAATTTCGATTCATCGGTGAATAACACCCACTGTCACTCTTCAGATGTCCAATTGCGGTGTTTTATAGCCCATTCGAGTATCTTTTTACTTTCTCTAGTCCCGTATGTACAATGTACATATGGTTAGAGAAGTATTGTATTCCATCCAAAAATTCGATGTCGAAATTTCACCGTAAATACATGTTTTAGGACCCCCTGAATCCAAAAAAAAGCATTTTCAGAAACAGGTCCGTGTGTGTGTCTGTGTGTGTGTGACTGCGGACAGCATAGCTCTAACGAATAGATCTTTAAATACCAAACTTGGTATTTAAGTTTGGTATCTTCGAAGGATGCGACACGTAGATTTTCAAGAAAATCCCCAACACCCCTAACTACCTTTTACATGAAAAAAAAATGTTTTTTTTTAAAAATGGCTGTAACGATTTTGATTAAAACACCACATATTAAAGCCATTTCTATCACAAATAAAATGTATATCTTGAATTTTCTGTGAATAGCCTCTAAGCTCCTGCTTGTTCTGGATGAATTTTGCTTAATTTGGCATAACTAGTAAACCGTAAGAGATAGACAAAAACGTACTATACAGAAATAGTAGAGCTTGTTAAAATACACAAGTTGTATCATATACGTTTTGTTTTCGTGGTACTTACCGTTTTCGAGGTATTCCTTGTTATTGGTTTCAGTTGTTGAGTACTTATACTTTTCTCAGACGGAAGTGTCAGTTTTTCTTTTGTTCTACTCCTGGCCAAGCAAAGAAGCGGTTTGCAATGACAATCGCATAACGACCGATTTTAAAACATTTGACTATCACTTTAGCCTAGTGCATTCCCTTAGTTTTATTCTACTTATAACGAACTAAGTAATAAACATTCTACTTATGTTTATCTCGATTAGCATGGTGTTGAGAGAAGAATTATCGTTCTTAATAAGTTTATTTGTAGAGTAGCTAGAAAAAGTCATGTGAGTGTAACACATAAGATTTTTATTTATGAGCCTTTAAAGCTGACTTCAATCAATCTCCTTTTTACTGTTGCAACAGATATTTTTGTCCCATTCATTTATAACAATTCTGCGCAAATTTGTGGCGTTGTTTTGAATTTGTTTTTCTTACTAGTAATTGTGATAAACTTACCGTAGATTTTAGTTGTTTTACGAGGTTGTCCTGGTCGTGGTAGATCCTTATTGGTACTGGCGCTGAAGAGACACTGTACTGTTTCGCAATTTAGTGAATTGATAAACCTACTTGTCCAAGTGCTACAACTTCAGCACGTTTTTCCATGGATATCTCCACTCTTGGAGCTATACTAACAATGTGCACACTTCAACTGTAACTCAGGACCTGAAAAGCACAAACCAAGTACTCTGTATCTTAGCAATGATTGAAGTGCACTGTGGACAACACAACACTACAGAAAACAAGAGGTGCGTCAAATGGGACTTCAGACATCAAATACTTACACTCGATAAGTAAATATTTTTACTTTCTCTACATAGTACATAGAGAAGGTATTGCATTCCACCCAAAAATTCGATACCAAGATTTCACCGGAAATACATCTTTTGGGTCCCCCTGAATCCAAAAAAAAAGTATTTTTACAAAAAGGTCCATGTGCGTGTGTATGTTGCCAGTATAGCTCAAAAACGAAAAGACCGTTGAATACCAAACTTCGTATTTAAGTTTGGTTTCTTCCAAGGTGCGACAGGAAGATTTTCAAGTAAATCCCCCACTCCAAACTAACCTTTACAAGGAACTTTTTTTGAAAATTTTGATTTTATAAAAAATGGCTAACGATTTTGATTAAAATATCGTATATAATAGATATTTACCTGACAAATAAAATGCATATTTTGAATTTTCTGGGAGTTGCCTCTGAAGACTACTTTATTCTGGATGAATTTTACGGAATTTTGCATAGCTGGTAAACCGTAAGAGATAGACAAAAAATTAGCATACAAAAAATGTAAAGCACATTAAAACACACATTTTAGCTCGTGTAAAGTTTTTTCGTGGAGTCAATAGTTTTTGAGGTATTCCAGAAATTGGTCAACTCCTGTCCACACAAACAAAGGAACTTGTCACATAGTAACTATCTTTTGCCTATCACTTTAACCTGTGGTACTCCCTTATTTCGCTTCTACTTACAATGAAGCAAGTAATAAGACTATTTGTGCCATTTTTTTTTCTAGATTAGCATGGAGTAAATAGAAGCATAAACTTTATAACAATAATTTGTTGCAGAGAGGTAGAGAAAGTCCTATGAATGGAACACATCAGATTTTTGTAGCTTAAGCCGTTCATTTGGCCTTCATTCATTAGAATTTACGTTGTAGAACAAATGGCAGCGATCCTATTGATTTAACATGTACTGTAACAGAGGTTATTAAGCGCCTGTTTTTGGAATGGACGTAACTATTACTGCTAAGGTCTATTTTCCGGTGAAGAGCGGGCTAGATATGTATGGTTACCAAAAGGCCTGCAAGCACGGTAATTTCGACCTTATTACTTTCAGAGTATGAAGTGTTGCCTACCTCCAAAAATGGTGAACCACCTTGTATTAATAAATCTTACGTGCTGCACCTTAGGCACAGTTTTTTACTGTGATAGTGGATAATTGCTCATGTGAATCTGAGTCTTGAGATCATTAAAATGCTGAATAAAGCTATACAACTTAACTAACTTCTTATATTTCAATAATGTTAAAAGAGAGATTATGCTCTAACACTTACTCTGTTCTTACTTAAAATAGTTTAATCCTTAAATAGTGGAAGTGAAAATGCAGCTTACACAGCGAACGTGGAAACAATGAGGGTATAAAACAGGGTCCGTTCCTGGCCATCTCGCATAACTAGAAGAAACATTGCTTGTCTAAGTTTCATCAAGGCGCCTAATTATCCAGCTCGTGACTGGCGATAAATTAGAGCCCATGCAGAAGATTAGACCGCAAGAAGTTCTTGCTGTAAATTATCCCGTTACGTGTCTTTGAGCGCCTGCAGAGGGAGTGGTTATACAACCTGCCCTACATGTCTGTTGGATAAGTTGCCGCAACTGCACGGCTCTGTCCTTCTGATGGCCACCATACTTATAAACATGTGGCTTTTAGGGAGCGGATTTTATCTTTTTTTCATCACCGTTTTTAATCTTTTAAAGTGATATAAGCACGGTTAATAGCAGTCTGATGAAAATAAAGTGGTTTTTATTGGGCTTTACATGTATATTTTGTTACTTTATACTATCCTATAGACTTCATGTATACATTCTATGTATCCTAAGAAACAACAAAAATGACACTATTTTATTGTAAATTATTTTAACTCTTTTGGCAGCTCCCCATTCTTTAAATGATGAAATTCCTTGTCATGTAAGTCCTTCGACCTGCCGGGTAACGAAGTACAGGTTTTTTTTTTTTTTTTTTTTTTTTTTTTTTTAAATCAATAAATGAATTAAACTGAAACTGTTTATTCCGGAGGAGTTACGCAGCAACGAACAAAGCACTACGTATGTCACGACTAAAATTCAATTCCTCGTAATGACGACTCTAATAATATTAATGTTAATAAATATAAGAATATTTCAGTTTATATTAGGATAGGATAAAACGTATATTATACGTGGTTTCTTATACTATTATTTGCTCATGAGAAATGAGAAATTACTAAACATTCCACTAAAAAATAATAGTCTATTTAAGCCACTTATAATATAAATAACTACCTAGTTGTATTAAGTGCCTTATTTACAAAAACTTTAAATATGTAACTATCAGCATTTTTCAAAACATATTATAATTACCATTATTCGCTGTAATTATATTTAATATTTTTCAGAACATTTAAAAATACCTATATCGCTTTGGAACCCGTTGTCCAATTTTCCTGTTAGTGATTTCCACTATATTTTAAATACAGATAACAATACAATGTATAGTTTCAAGCAGTAGAATTTACTCTCAGCTATTCTCTAGATGCAGGCTGGAGTGTTCTTACTTCTGTGAGAAATACTGTATTCTACCCAAAACGAAATTTGAGTGAGATTTCCCTGAAAATTTTGAGGTTCTCTTAATTTAAAAAAAATTATAGAAATATCTGTGTGTGTGTCTAAACTGCATAATTTAAAAATCTGATGTGTACCATTCACATGACTTTCTCTACATCCCTGCAACAAATTATTCTTGAAAAGCTTATACTTCTATTTACTTTATGCTAATCAAAAAAAAAAAAAAATAGTAGAAATAGTCTTACTTGCTTCTTTGTAAGAAGAAGCGAAATAAGGGACTACCATAGGTTAAAGAGATAGTCAAAGGCTGGTTACTATGTCAATGGAGTTCCTTTGTTTATATGGATAGGAGTTGACAAGTTCCTGTATGAGAAAAGTATACATGTTTCATAGCAGAAACCAAAAATAAGGAATGTCTAAAAAACGACGAACTCCACGAAAAAAATGTATATAACATAAATTGCGTGTTTTAATGTGCTCTAAATTTTTTGTGTAGTAAGTTTTTGTCCATCTCTTACGGTTTAGCAGTTATTCAAAATTCAGTTAAATTCATCCAGAATAAACTACTCTTCAGAGACTATTCCCAGAAAATTCAAGATATACATTTTATTTATGAGGTAAATATCTTTAATATACGAAACTATAATCAAAATCGTTAGAGCCATTTTGAGAAAATCAAAATTTTCGAAAAAAGTTCCATGTAAAGGGTAGTTGAGGGTGGGGGATTTTTCTCAAAATCTTCGTGTCGCATCCCAGGAATATACTAAACTTAATACCAAGTTTGGTATTTTACCGACTTTTCGTTTTTGAGTTATCGTGTTCACAGACACACGGACACACACACACACACACACACACACACACACACACACACACACGGACCTTTTTGTGACCATGCTTTTTTGGGATATAGGGGACCCTAAAACATATTTTCGGTGAAATCTCGGTATCGAATTTTTGGGTGGAGTGCAATACCTTCTCTATACACTATGTACATAGTGCGTATAGAGAAAGTAAAAACTAAGTCGTTAAATAACAAACTTGATATTTAAGTTTAACATCTTCCAAGGACACAAATTGAAGTTATTCAAGAAAATCTCTCACTCTAAACTACCCTTTACATAGATCATTTTTAAAACAATTTGATTGTAGGCACACACACACACACTACATTTTCGTAAAGATGTGGTTTTACTTTCTCTAGCCCGTAAATACAAAGCACATAGTGGATAGAGGAGCTATTGTATTCCACCCAGGAGCTCATTACCGAGATTTCGCGGAAATATATATGTTTTAAGGTCCCCAGAGTCTAAAAAAACATTCTCAGAAAAAAGGTCCGCGCGCGCGAGCGCGGGTGGTCAGAATAGTTCAAAAACAAAAAGTCCATTAAATATCAAACTTAGCATCTTCAAAGGATGCGACACGAACATTTTCACAAAGGTGACACTACAAACTACCTTTAACAGGAAACATTTTTGAAAATTTTGTTTTATCTCAAAAATGGCTAACGATTTTGATTCAAATACCGTAGCTTAAAGATTTATCACAAAGGAAATGCATATTTTAAATTTTCTAGCAATAGCCTCTGAAGAGCTCTATATACTGGATAAGTTTTTCGGAATTTTCGTAACGGTTAAACCGTATGAAATAGATTGAAGCTTATACACAAAAGCGTAGATCTCATTAAAACAATTTATGTCATATAGGTACATTTTTCTTGTAGAGTTGACCTTTTTCGATATATTTTTTGTTATTAGTTTCAATTTTAAAATGCCCAACTTTTCTCAAACGGCACCATGAAAAGCGAACTGAACGTCACTTGTTTCATAAAATGACCAGCTTTTAAAAGATTTGGCTATCACTTTAGCCTAATGCATTCCCTTATACTTACAAGGAAGCAAGTAATAAGACCAATTGTGATACTGTTTATCTCGATTAACATGATGTAGGTAAAATAATAATCTTTAGTAAGAATAGTTTGTGTATGGAAGAACTAGAGTAAGTTATGTGAATGATTCGGGGGTTCTCAGAACATTATACATTTATGCCAACGAATAATCCAACCATCAAAACATTTTTTGTAGGGACCTTTAGGAATCGATGTCAGTTGTCGCCGCAAATTTTCCTTTGTTTTCTATCGACTGAAAACGGGTGCCTCGAAATGGTAACTTGACTTTTGGAAAGAGAAAGAAATCAACAGGAGACAGATCAGGTGAATACGGTGGTTGTTCGATGAAATTTGTTTAGTTTTTGGCCAGAAATTCATTCACAATAATAGTCTTGTGAGCTGGTGAGTTATCGTGGTGCAGAATCCATGAGTTGTCATTCCACAAATCTGGCCTTTTTCGCGGTATTTGTTCTCTGAAACGCCACATAACGCTCAGGTAATAGTCTGGCAAGAACTCTTGAGTGCACGACACCGCGATAATCGAAAAAAACTGTCAATATGACCTTCAGTTTTGATCGAGTTTGACGTGCCCTTTTAGGTTTCGGTTCAGTTGGAAGGCGCCATTCGGAAGCTTGTTGACTGGTTTGAGTGTCAAACTCGTAAACCCACGTCTCATCACAAGTTACAATGCGTTTCATGAATGTGGGATCGGAACTGGCTCGTTCTGGCATGTCTTCAGCAATTCTTACGCGATTGAGTTTTTGTAGAAAATTCAAGTCATTCGGAATTAACCGAGCTGCAACGCGTGTCATGCCCAAACAATCATTTAAAATGGTACGAATCGATTCGTGAGACACAGAAAGTTCAGCGGCAATCTCTCTCAGACCTAAATGACGTGTTTCAGACACCATTGACTTCACTTTAGCGATGTTCAGTTCAGTTGAAACCGTTGATGGCCTACCAGAGCGAGGCAAATCTTCCACCACATCTCGACCACTTTTGAATGCACTGTACCACTCATAAACACGTGTTTTTGATAAAGTCGATTCACCGTAAGCCCTCTGTAACATTTTCGGCAATTCGGCACACGAAATACCATTTGCAATGCAAAATTTGAGACAGATTCTTTGTTCAATACAAAATCGCAAATCATCTTTGAGATGAACTAACAAAATGGCGTAATGAAATGGCGTGTTATTTATGGACGCTCTTTAACTGCTGTGCTTCTCAGCGGCCCATTCTATATTGGGCGTGAAAGACCGCTTAATTTTGCTCAGAGACATCTCTATCAGGCTGTTCTTTTACGTGCCGTAAATCTACGACACGGGACCCATCCGAAGGAATCCATGCTAAGGATTTTTACGCCCGAAAAAATCCATCGTCCTCCGCCGGGTTTGAACCCGCGACCTTGGGTATATGAAGTTAGCATGGTAACCATTACACCACGGAGGACGACTAAAATGGCGTACTGTAAACAAACTAGATGACAGATGACGATCAAACTCCGCGTGGGTATAGAGGAAAGTTGTACTAACTTAGCGACAACAATAATTTCGATTCCGCTTTTAAACAGGATTTTTAAATGGTCAATTCCAGGTACTTTTTTGACAGAAGGTATAATACCTTTTCTACGTACTATATGCACTGCACGAGGTATAGAAAGTAAAAATGGATGTTAAAATGAGGTAGTTTGGGAGTGCTAAGCTGTAGAAACGCGCCAGGGGACACTGGTTTGTAATTTGTAAACCTGCGGGTATGCGCGGCGCTAACGTGGTGTAGTAATTGCTGTTGAATACGAAATGTTATTAAATTTTACCTTAAAGTGTAGTAGTTTACTACATTAGCACCGCAATAAATAAGAATTTCATAGCAAATGTACACCGCTGAGAGGCACTATTTCGCTTACGAGGCCAAATTATAACGGAGATATATTTAGCTCTGGAAAATGTAAATCCTATATTGCGCATGCGCAGAGGCGGAAGTCCTTGTCTCGCCTGTGCAGCAGACGTGGTCATTACATGCTGGTTCATAACTGCGTTTTTTACTTTCTCTACATGTACTATGTACATAGTGTATAGAAGGTATTATAATACACCTAAAAATTCGATACCGAGATTTCATCGGAAATATAAGTTTTGGGTCCCCCTGAATCCAAAAAAAATTGTTTTTTGGGAAAAAGGTTCGTGTGTGTGTTATATATATATATATATATATATATATATATGTGTGTGTGTGTGTGTGTCTATTGTGTACTTACAAGGAAGCAAGTAATAAGACTATTTCTGCTAATTTTTTTCTCGATTAGCATTAAGTAAATAGAAGCATAAGCTTTTTAACACATCAGTGAAGCTTATAAACACAGTCTATTGAGTATAACAGCCCCATTAGGCTGGTAGAGATATAAAGATATTGAGCTTTCTTCGGCACGATAAAGAGATGGTGTGCAGGGGCAAACAGTTGAAGACCGCCTTTGTCGTCAGTCACCAATGACCTGTAAAAAGCCTCGTTCTGCAAAGCCATAGCAGTCAACGAGCTGTGAATGAAAGCAGTTTTTATTCCCATTAGTTGGGGAAGAAAGTAACTTAACTCCGGGCTTAAAGACACTTTCAAGGAACTGCAAATGTATTTTGTTCAACTTTTCCTTTTGTGTATGTGGGTGGCTTTCAGCTAAGCTTGGAGATTAGGAGCGGTTGAGTGTCCCGCGGATGTCTGCCGAAATGGATACGGCGACAGAAAGGAAATTAGAATGCTGTTCCGCAAGTCGACATAAACTGACATGTCGTTAGAACGCGTTCTTTATTTTACAGCTTCTTGTTCCGAGCGTGACATACTCCAAAACGTATGTAGGGGTTTTGGAGCACATTTTTACTTTCTCTACAGTTACTATATACTTTGTGTATAGAGAAAAGATCGTATTTTACCCAAAAATTCGATACCGAGGTTTCACTGGAAATACAGGTTATAGGTGATCTTTATAAAAAAAAACATTTCTAGAAAAAGGTTCGTGTGTGTCCGCGTGTCTGTGAACACGGTAACACAGAGGAAAAGTCGGTACTATTCCAAAATTGGTATGTAAGTACGAGGGCCGTTTTTTTTTAACCTCCGATACGCTATAAATAAAAGACAATTTCATAGAAAACAATTACTTTATTACTTAAAGTTTTCTACACCTATGGTTACTTTTCAACATAATCACCGGATAGTTTGAGACGTTTATCGACCTTTGCGATACCCGCTTCAAAAAGTGAAGAAAGTTGATTTCAAATAAGCATTGACGTTCTTTTGAAGATCTTCTTGGTTTGAAAGTGCTGCCCTCCTAGCCACGTCTTCAGTTCAGGGAAAAGGTGAAAGTCGCTGGGTGCCAGGTCAGGACTGTACGGCGGATGCTCGAAAATGTCCCATTTAAATTGTTCAAGGAGCCGATGGGTTGTGCCAGCAGTGTGTGGACGTGCGTTGTCATGGATCAACACAATTCATGAAGTCAGCATTCCTCTTCATTTGCTTTGAATGACTCTCCGCAAACGTCGTAAAGTACGAAGATCTTCAAAACAACGTCAATGCTCATTTGAAATCATTGGCGACAACATTTTTTGAAGCGGGTATTGCAAAGCTTGTGTACAGGTACGATAAATGTCTCAATCTTTTCGGTGATTATGTTGAAAAGTAACCATAAGTATACAAAACTTTTAGTAATAAAATAATTGTCTTCTATGAATTTGTCTTTTATTTATAGCCTATAGGAGGTTGAAAAAAAAAACAAAAAAAAAAGCTGACCCTCGTATTATTAGAACCAGTTGGAAAATTCAATGTCACAGCCGGGATTGGAACGGTTCTCCGCTCTCCGTGCGGTTGCTCTGACCGTTGAGCTACTGTGACAACTTGCCGGTGTGCCATTCAATCTTCCAACTGATTATGCGTTTTACCCGGTTCAGCCAACCAGTATGTCTAACTCTCGTGGTATGTACGTTCAGTAACTTCCAATGATGCGACACCAAGATATTCAACAAAATCCCCCCAGCTCCCAACTACCCTTTACATGGAAAACTTTTCGAAAATTTGGATTTTCTCAAAATGGTTGTTTAAAATCTCTTATATTTAAGATACTCACATGACAAATAAAATGTATATCTTGAAATTTCTAGGAATAGGCTCTAAAGAGCTCTTTATTCTGCTGATTTTTTTTGAATTTTTCATAACTAGTTAACTGTAACAGATAGACAAAAGACTTACTACACAAAAAATGTAGAGCTTCTTAATACACACAATTTGTCATATACATTTTTTTCCTGGAGTTGACCTTTTTCGAAATATTCCATGTTATTGGTTTCAGTTTTAAAATACTTAAGTTTTCCATACAGGTACTTGTCACTCCTGGCCATGCAGAGAAACGAATTTCTATACTACAGCACCAACAATCACATTGAAACATTTGACTGTCGGTTTGGCTTAGTGTATTCCTTTATTTCCCTTTTAATGTTAAGGAATTAAGCAATAAGACCGTTTCTGCTAATGCCTAACTCGATTAACACGAAATAGAATAAGATTTTTAACAATAATTTGTTATAGAGTTGTAGAGAGAGTCATATGAATGGAACATATCAGATTTTTTATTATTGTAGTTTACAGCACATTTATTCACGCGTGTTCATTAATTAGATATAAATCGTGTATCTAAATTTCCATGATACCTCCTACAAAGTTATTTAAAGGGCTCTGGGAATGAGTTTTTTATATGAAAATGCAAACTTTTCTATTTATGTATTATATGTATTATATAAATATTTTATTGACACATATGAATCATTGGGCCGAATACTTTTCACCCGCAATTTTTAAAGGCCAGTAAAAAGTTTCAATCAGCCATGTGGTACCTTTTAACCCTTTTTCTTATTTGTGTATGTGTTTTTTACTTTCTCTATTCGTACTATGTACTTAGTGTATAGAGAAAGTATTGCATTCCACCCAAAATTTGATACCAAGATTTCACCAGTAATAAGTTTTCAGGTCCCATGAGTTGAAAAAATCATATTTAGAAAAAATTGTTCCTCCTTTTATAGGTAAAAAAAAAAAAAAAAAAAAAACACATAAAACTTTCTGGAAGCGTTTTGAAGATGCTACACACTTCTAGACGAATCTCGAGTGTGCCATATGTGTCACGTTCCGAAGTCTCCTGTTTCCATCGCGCCGCAAGTCCCTGTTTACCACATTCCAGCTCCATCGCCGCATACCAAATGGAACGTGCGAGCGGCCACATCAGCACTGTCACAATATAGCCCGCTCCAGTTCAGACCATCGCTGATGGTGGTGTCGCTAGTGTTGCTGTTGGCTAACGAATGTAGACTATTGAGGAGTCGCACGGATCGAGCGCATGGCACAGTTCATTGCCAAATGCTGTAAACATTGGGCATTTATGTTGAGGTTACATTTAATTCATCAACACTTGGCAATAGTTGTTGGATTTATAATAACTCACCTACTGTAATGTCAGCACTACTATAATGTGACATCGTGCAAAATAAATGAACACGTTCGTTTAACACGCCACTGTACTAGAACATTTCGTTTAATGCACACTGATATTCCACAGCTCCTGTCCAGTGTATGACGCAACATTTAGTGCAAGCGTTCGCCACAGGTAACATGAGGTGGGACGGGTAGTACCAACCCCCTTGCTTACGCATAGGGACATAACTGTCGAAACCTCGGACGGGTAGGGCTGACAGTTACTAATTCCTGTCTCCTAAGCTCTCCGGATTAGTTGCCAGAAGACATTAAGATGTCTGACAATTTCATGCAGACTTGTTCAATCTCCTAGGGGTTCTGGAACCACTATCTCACCGAGCCCAACCCAATCCGAACAGCTCTCTCACGGGAGGGGCTTAGATATTCGGCCTAGCGCACTTCTAGTAGCGTTAGAGGTACCACAAGTGCTAGGGGTCCGCAGCTCCTGCACAGTGGTGAGGTGGGAACCTCTACGGAGGTGAGAGAGACCGGGACAGGGAGGAGGTGATTTCCCCCAACTAACAGAATAATGCCAGCGAATCTACTATCTGTTCAACTATGTTACAGCTAGTGGAGTGGGGTGCCCTTCCAAGCAGGCAGGGGTTTAGCAGTTTGAAGGAGGTAGTGTTGAAACAAGTGAGGGGTAAAGAAGCTTGACAGAGAGGACACTTACAGCATATGTGTACTCCTCCCTCAGGTTAAAGTGTTACTTGAGCGATAAGCCACCCCACTCCATTAGCTATAACACCGCTGAACCGACAGTATGGCGTCTTCCAGCTATATACACAAATTAATTTTCTAGAATGACGTGATATTTATTAACAACAGCTTGTAGATTAGTGCGTCGTGAGTTTAAAACCACTCGCCTTTCGTGCTAACTGGTAATGCAGCAATCAAGTGTTAGAACTCTCTTGAAATAAAGGCTTAATCAGCCTGTGAACCAAAGGAGCTTTAAGCACGATTGTATTATTTAGATTGGCAAGTTTAATTAACGAAAAAGGCTCCTGGCCCCGTATATGTTGTTGACATCAGTTTCCATTTCGAACTGCATGTAATCAGAGGTTTTACTGCCTGCAGGTTCCATTTGGTTTGTGAGTACAGACACAGTTAATTATTACGTTTTTGTTGCCTAATGTTGTCATCTTCCCTTTTCGTGCTGCACGGAATTGCAATTTATTTTTGGAAATACAAATGCCAATTAAACAAAGCACAATATTTCTGCAGCTCAAAACATTTTAATTAAGCCTTTTTACTTTCTCTATACGAACTATATACATAGTGTATAGAGAAGGTATTGTATTGTACCAAAAATTAGATACCGAGATTTCAACGGAAATACATGTTTTGAGACTCCATGAATCCAAAAAAAACATTTTTAGAAAAATGTCCGTGTGTGTGTCTGTGGGCAGCACAGCGCAAAAAACGAAAGGACCGTTAAAGCCCAAACTTGGTATTTAAGTTTGGTATCTTCCAAGGATGCGACACGAAGATTTTCAAGAAAATTCCCCACCCCAAACTACCCTTAACATGGAACTTTTTTCGAAAATTTTGATTTTCTTAAAAATGGCTGTAACGATTTTGATTAATATATCGTATATGAAAGATATTTACCTGACAAAAAAAATGTATATCTTGAATTTTCTGGGAATAGCCTATGTAGACTACTTTATTCCGGATGAACTTTATGGGATTGTGCATAACTGCTAAACCGTAAGAGATGGACAAAAACTTACTCCACAGAAGATGTATCTCGCGATAAAACTCACAATTTATGTCATATAGATTTTTTTCGTGGAGTTTATCATGTTTAAGATATTCTTGGTTTTTCGTTTCTGCTTTGAAAAACATACTTTTCTCATACAAGAATTTGTTAACTCCTGTCCATACAAACAAAGGAACTTAGTTACATAGCAACCAGCTTTTGATTATCACTTTAACCTATGATACTCCCTCATTTCGCTTCTAATTACAAGGAAGCAAATAACAAGACTATTTCTGCTAACGTTTCTCGATTAGCATGAAGTAAATAGAAGCATAAGCTGTTTAACTATAATTTGTTACAGAGATGTAGAGAAAGTCATGTGAATGGAACACATCAGATTTTTTAACTTATGTTATCCAATTATTTTTTCTAGCTTTACACCTCTTAGGTTTCATTTTGCTTTCTGTATAGCTAATACATGACTTTTCTTATACGAGTATTACAATTTCTCTGCGAGGATGACACTGAATTTTTTAAAAAAAAATCAAACAAGGATTGCTTTTAAGATGATGCATCTGTGAAATTTGACCAAAAGTTTTAAAAAAATAATTTTGTTAATAATAAAATAATATGAATTTTAAGCTTTTAGAAAATATATATTTCTCCATTAGCGAATATAAACAATCAATTAACTGAAGCTCGAAGTTTTCAGTCGCACTACATCCAGGCAGTTTCAGATTTATACCTTGTTATATGGAAAGTCTTTTTCCAACACTTTTCCTTACTCAAAATGCTCCATGCGATGCAAATTTATACTAATTTGTTTCATATTGTTTATCTTGCTTTTGAAAAGTATATTAAACAAAAGGGATATCGAGTTCATGGATATATTGCTCCGATGTTGAGAAATAAATTATTATATTTTGAAAAATCAGGAGTTTTGAGGAGAACGAATACTAAAAATATTTCTGCAAACATATAAAAATATTGATAGGACTGAAATATATTTGTAAACTTGTTTACTGTAAAACTTGACTTTTTTAAAAAGATATCACGTAGCTAATTTTTATTACAACAATGAATTCAGACAATAACACTGGTTTAAACAATTATGCAGGCTAGAGTTTTGATACTTGGCAAAATTATTACTATTATTGTGTATAGCAAATGGTAGAAATACCAATATCCTAAATACTGTGGGTTTTCCAAATTTCACAGTTGCATCACCTTCAGAAAGTAATAATCTTTGTGTTTTTCAAAATATACGGTCATTATAACATCAATACCGTTTTGCATTCTATGAAAAATGTCTTAAAGCAGTACCAAGTATTTATAATGTGCCACTGCTTCAGCTGATGACATAAACGTAATTCCATGCATTTGTTTTTATTTTCTGAAACTGTGTTTTGCACACACCAAAAAGTATTGATTGATTCAGCACTATGCCTTATTAAGAGTTAACGTTAGAGCACTCGCTTCAAACTTATTTAGTATGCAAAGCCTGAAGTGTATTTAATGTATTTGTTACGGAAGAAAGAAAGCATAACAACAATAATAGCATTAATATTCCTTTTACAGAATGAAGCATATATATCTTCATTACTATTAACAAAAGCACTCTTGCAAATTAAATTTAGGCTTACTACATTGGTGCTCGTTAGAAACTAATTATAAAAGCTGCCCTTGAAACTTAAAGGCATATTGTAGGACATTTCAAACATTAAATTAGAAAGCTAAGTTAAACTGTGGCTCTTCCTCAGGAACATAATTACCTTCGTCAGACAAATGAAAAGCTTATGTTATATCCATGAAAAATCTGCTTTCTCTATGGCGCTGTAACAAATTATTGTTAAAAGGCATATTCTTCTTGCTACTTTAGATAATTAGGATAAACATTAGCAGAAATTGTCTTAATTACTTGCTTGCTTGTAAGTAGAAGGAAAATAAGGGAATACACTGGGCTAAAACGATAGGCAAATCTTTTAAAAGCTGGTTACCATGTGGATAAAATCCGTTTCTATGCAGGGCCAAGAGTTTACAACTTTCTGTGTGAAAAAAAAAATAATTAAGTATTTTAAATCTTAAATCTGAAACAAATAACAAGGAATATCTTAGAAATGGCCAGTTCAATGACATATGGCATAAAACGTAAAAATGTATGTGGTATAAATTGTATGTTTTAACGTCATCTCCTACGGTTTACCAGTTACATTCAGAATAAAGGTATCTAGAGGCTATTCTCTGAAAATTCAAGAAGTGCATTTTATTTGCCATATAAATATCTTTAATATATGGCATTTTAATCAAAATCGCTACAGCCATTTTTGAGAAAATCAAAATTTTCGAAATTTTTTCCATGTAAAGGGTAGTTTGGGATGGAGGAATTTTCTTCAGAATCTACGTGTCGCATCCCTGGAAGATGCTAAACTTAAATACCAAGTTTGGTATTTTACCGAATTTTTGTTTTTGAGTTATTGTATTTACTGACACACGGGCACACACACACACACACACACACACACACACACACACACACACACACACACACACACGCACGCACGGAACTTTTTCTGAAAATACTTTTTTTGGGGGACCCTATAACCTCTATTTCCGGTGAAATCTTGGTATCGAATTTTTGGGTGGAATGCAATACGTTCTCTATACACTACGTACATAGTACGTGTTGAGAAAGTAAACATTTGAGGAGCATATTATATAGTTTAAGTACATTTTGTTAATTTTGATGGTGCTATGGATCTTGGATTTTCATACCTTTGGTAAGGACACATGATCGCAAGAAACAAAAGTGGTTATATTTACTTACAATCAACATTTTTGCGTTAGACCAACTGTAAATTTTCCCCCGAAAATAGATGGCAGTACTAATCGAAACATTTTTGCTTTTGAGCGTTACAACGTTTTAACCCACAGGCCTTCATGTACCAGAAAGTAAATACCATTTCGTTTTTTGCCTTCTGGCGTAACCTAATTGGACATCAGGGTAAGAGAAATGACAAACACAGAAACACACAGCACCATAGAGAAAGCCATACCCATAGCGGGATTTTAACCCGCGGCCGTTTCGCGGTAGAGCGTCAATGCCAAACACGCCAGCGACCACGGCTACCGGGGCCGGCTACCATTTCGTTCTACCGCCATTGCAATGCTAGTGTCATAGTTCCACGCATGTACACTCGTGTCTTTCCATTGACGTTATTGCAGCCGGATCGTTTTGTGAGCATTCAAAATGTTGAAGACAATTTCTGATCCCACCGATTGTGAAGTGCGTTCTGTAATGTTTTCTTTTTTTTTAACGCAAGAAATGTTAAGCCAATTGAAATTTATCGCCAATTTGCAGAGATTTAGGGTGAAAACTAAATGGTAAGTGGAGTGGTGAAAAAATGGTTAGGCAATTCAATGATGGACAATTCAATTTTCCTGGAGAACAGAATGGGCGGCCTTCTGTTGTCACTGATGGTTTAGTTGTACAAGTGAATGAGGCAATTCGTGGAAACAGATAGCTCAAAATAAAAATGCTTTGATGTGTTTCCACAAAATACGGTATTCAGCCGTGGCTGTCTTCACCAGCGACAACTTTCTTTGAAGAGGGTGTACAAAAGTTGATTCCCCGCTATGATAAATGCCTTAAAAATGGTGGAAACGATGTCGAAAATAGTTTTAAGGAATGCTCTTTCAAGTTCAAATAAATGATATGAAAACACATATTTTATACTTTATTTCATACTTATTTTCAGACTCGCCTCGTAGGGTTTGTCATGAAAATGTCTCAAATATATGTCATTTTAATCAAAATCATTAGAACTTTAGAAAAAATATTTCATATAAAGGGTAGTTTGTGGTGGAGATTTTCTCGATACATTTCTGAACTTAAATATTAAGTTTGATATTTAAACCGACTTTTCGGTTTTGAGTATATCGCTGTTTACATACACACACACACGTGGAATTAAATATTATTGGCTAGTGTATAATCATGATTTCTATATAATATTATTGTGAAACTTGGGCCAGAAAGCCGAGCAGGGGTCGTCTTATTTGGGTCCTACTTTCACTAAAAATATACCAACTCAATCCGCAATATCGATGTAGCAATGGTCCTTTATTAGTCGTTACTCTGCCTCTCCCCTAATCCCTTCTTTATTTCTCCTTAAGTAAGTAAATGCCACACCGAAATCCCGCTCCTCTGTAGGATTCAAGTCTTGCAGCTCTCGGGTCGTTACATTTGGTGGAGGCGCCGAATAGATTGTTCCATTACAGTTTAGGTCCATAGGCTCTTACGTGTGTGTAATTACATACTCATCCCTCTCAATTTACGTAATGTGGCTTTTGTGACCGGGAGTCATTGAAACGGGCAATAGTGTTTCCGTCCGGTTGCTGTCATGGTGCACATTGGGCTGAAAAGGTCATTGATGAACCTCGGAATACAATACAGTTTGACTTTATAGAAAACGTGATCGTTCCATACAGTGCATCATGTTTGCGTTAATCTATATGTATAGAGATATGTATATCTGTTCAACGTTCTTTAAACTTGTCAGCTATTTCGGACAGTTGATGAAATCGGCGAAATGTCATACAAATGAGCCCGGGCTTCGTGAAACCAAGGGAAATCTCGAAATAATCCTTTATTTGTGTAACTCACTCTAACCGAAATTCGAACTTCAGTTTGAGATGGACAGACTACTCCCACACTAAGGAGGCGGAATATCTATATTTCTATATTAACATTCTAAAGAGGAAACTTATAAGCGTTTGGCATAGTTAAAAATTCCTAATTTCATAAATTACTAAAAGATAAAGGATTTACCAAGGTTTTTTAATTGAATACGATCACATAGGAGTTATAGAAAATCTGATATATTCCATTCATATGGCTTTTTCTAAATTTTTTGTAAACAAACTTTTTATTCAATACATCATGCTAATCAAAATAAACATGAGCAAGCATTAGTCTATTACTTGTTTCCCTGCAAGTAGAAGGGAAATAAGAGGATGCACAGGCTAAAGCAAGAGTAAAGTCCTTTAAAAGCCAGTCGCTATATGAATCAATTGAAATACCATTCTCTTTTCTTGCCAGGAGTAAACAAACGAGAAACGAGAAGAAATATGTCGAGAACAGTTTAAGTGCCGTAACATTTTTACCAATAATCCGGAATATCTCGAAAACGGTTAACTGCACAAAAAATTAAATATAGCATTAATTGCAATTTTATTGAGATCTGTATTTTTTGCGAAGTAAGTTTTTGTCTATCTCTTACGGTTTGCCAGTTATACAAAAGTCATCCAGAATGAAGAGGTTTTCAGATGCTATTCGCAGAAAATTTAAGATATACATTTCGTTTGTCATAAAAATATCTTAGACATAAAGTATTTCAATCAAAATCGTTAGAGCCATTTTTGAGAAAATCAATTTTTGCGAAAAATGTTCCACACACATACACACACGGACATGTTTCTAAAATGAATTTTTAGAAAAAGGTCCATGTGTAAGTGCACACGATAACTCAAACACGAAAGTTGGTAAAATACCAAACTTGGTATATAAGTTATCTTCCGAGGATACTAAGATTTTGAGGAAAATCCTCCCACCCCAACCTACCCTTACATGGAAAGAAATTTGAAAATATTTATTTTCTCAAAAATGGCTAACGATTTTAACAGATATTTACAAATAAAATGTATATCTTGACTTTTCTGGGAGTAGCCTCTGAAGGCCTCTTTATTCTGGATGAATTTTTCTGAATCTTGCATAACTGGTAAACCGTAAGAGATAAATAAAAACTTACTACACAAAAGAAATAATCTTGTTAAAATACACAATTTATGCCGTATGCATATTTTTCGTGGAGTTAACGTTTTCGAGATATTCCCTGTTATTGGTTTTAGTTTTAAAATACTTCTCTCATACGGGAACTTATCAACTCCTGGCAAGAGTCGATTTCAATGCCATAGCAACCACATTTTAAAACATGTGACTGTCAGTTTAGCCTTGTGTATTCCCTTATTTCCATCCTACATATCAGGGACTAAGTAATAAGGCCATTTCTGCTAATGTTTATCTCCATTAGCATGAAGTAGATAGAAGGATAAGCTTATTAACAATAATTTATTACAGAGATGTGGAGAAAGTCATGTGACTGGAGCACATGAGATTTTTTTCTTGAAGACTTATTGCAGAATTAAATCCTGAAAAGCCAGATCTTTAGGCTTAGACTTACATTTAAGGATACTGTAAGAGTTAATGCACAAAATCTAATTAAAAGCGCGGCAAAGGACCTTAAGTATTAGGCTACCATCTCTCTCTTTTGATAAACTGGTATTAGACTTTTCAAAGGACCCTCTCTGTCTATTGAACATCTTTTCGCAAAGTCTTTGAAGCTGTACATGCTAGTAAATGAGATCCAATTTTGCTCGTCTCATATTTGTTATAATTAATATAAATTTAAACTAAAGCCATCTCCCGTTTCTACTCAGCAGATACTATAAATCGGATGTATTACATTCACATGACTTTCTTTACCCTCTATTGCTTATTAGTGCCTATACAAACTAATCCTACGAAAATCTATTACTTTCTCCTTATGTATTACATAGAGAGTGTAAAATTATGTTTTGAGACTCCCTGAATAAAACATCTGATGTGTTCACTCACATGACTTTCTCTACATCTCTGCAACAAATTATTGTTAGAAAGCTTGTGCTTCTATTTACTTCAGGCTAATCGAGAAAAAATTAGCAGAAATAGTCTTATTACTTGCTTCCTGGTAAGTAGAAGCGAAATAAGGGAGTAGCAAGGTTAAAGTGATGGTCAAAAGCTGGTTGCTATGTGACTGAAGTTCCTTTGTTTGTATGGACAGGAGTTCACAAACACCTGTATGAGAAAAGTATACGTTTTTTAAAGCTGAAAACAATAACAAGGAATATCTCAAAAACGATCAACTCCACGAAACAAATGTATATAATATAAATTGTGTGCTTTAAATTGCTCTACATTTTGTATATTGTAAGCTTTTGTCCATCTAAGAACTTTGATTACAATATCATATATTAAATATATTTACCTTACAAATAAGATTTTTATCTGAATTTTCTGGGAAAAGCCTCTGAAGACCACTTTATTCTGGATGCATTTTACGAAATTTTGTACAACTGGTGAACCATAAGAGATAGACAAAAGCAAACTCAACAGAAAATGTAGAGCTCGTTAAAACGCACAATTTGTGTTACATACCTTTTTTGCGTGGATTTGATCGTTTTTGAGATATTCCTTGCTATTGGTTTCGGCTTTAAAAAACTACTTTTTTTCATACATGAATATGTCAATTCCTGTTCATACAAACAAAGGAACTTGTCACATAACAACCAGATTTTGACTATCTCTTTAACCTATGATACTCCCTTATTTCGCTTATACTTACAAGGAAGCAAGTAATAAGAAAATTTCTGCTGTTTTTTTTTTTTCGATTACCGCGAAGTAAATAGAAGCATAAGCTTTTTAACAATACTTTGTTGCAAAGATGTAGTGAAAGTCATATGAATGGAATACGTCAGATTTTTGGGTGGAATACAATACCTTCTCTACCCTCTATGCGGGCTAGGGAAAGTAATATAGAGCTCACGATGGGGTTGGTCAGGTTAGAGAACGTAATATTTACAAAATGTTCGCAAGCATTACTGAATTGGCTTTAAGCGTTAGCAAGATTGTAATGCTATATCCCAAATAAAAGCACAAAGCGGGTAAACTCATTCAAAGAAAGAAGGAAAAGGATCCTGCGCTTGTTTTTGAAGTGGGAAGTAAAATGTTTCTCGGTTGAAGCATCTCGTGTAAAATATTCCGTCTGTGGAGGAACCTCTTCGGCTGCCGTCTGTACTTGTGTATCGCCGCAAGCTTTTTGGTAATATTGCTCAAGCATCAGGCTATCGATTTCTGTTCAAGGGGCCCGGCTTTGACTACTTGTTGCTCAGCAAATAGTAGTATGAATATTTTACTCTCCTACATCTCACGAAACTCCTCAGATATTGATGCCAATTCTGTGTCTTAATACCTGCAGATGCACTTGGTGCTGCCAACTCCCAGATTAGAGAGAAAAGTTCATTGTCATTTTATAAGAAAGTAACCCAGATAGAGTTCGTATCTCGCTTTGGGCGAGTTACCGGGGTGAGGTTTTTGCGGGTTTTTCCCTTATCCTGAGAAGACGAATGTCGAGTAACTTTAAGGTTCACGGGCCCCGAGATCATTTGAGCATTTCACGCATTGTCCAATATGACCAACCAGGTATATAGTGTGTTATTTTAACTTCCTTTAACCTGGCAGGTGGGACATATCGGACGATGAATGATACCGATGGAAAGATACTCAAATGAGCTCGGGGTGTATGAACTTTAAGATTCTCGGATAAGGCAAAACCCCATTGAAAGCCTAATGCGAGTAAGTCAGCCTAACCGAGATTCGAACTCAAGACCTATTTAGTTCGATTCAGACACGCTAATCTCTGACTATATTAACGTAAATAATCCTAATATATGGCATTTTAACAGCAAATAGTTAGCCATTTTTATATATATTTTCAAACAATATAATTTACGTAAGGCGTAGTTTGGGGTAGGGCATATTCTTCAAAACCATTTTGTTTTTCGGAAGACAATGTATCTAAATACAAAGTTGAAAATCAGCCGACTTTTAGTTTTTGAGTTCATCTGTACACACACACATCGCGCACGATGGTGACCTTTCTACTAAAAATGATTTTACGATTTTGGAGAGTCTGTTAATGTGTGCTTCCAAGCAATCCCAATATCATATATTATTAGGTGGATGCAATACTTCCTTATTCTTACTATACTTAAGAGAGAACGAATTCCCTGCTTTCGATTAGGTATGTGTTCTAGTATTGCACATAATACTAACGGGAATAAAGGGGAAATTTACCCACAGAAGTGCTTATTATGTGGGGAATGAAAAATGACCTACATTATATTTTAGATCGTGAAGAGACGAAATTATGGAGGGACCAGCCTAGGTGGTCGTGCATATCGAGAAATATAATTAAATTAAAATTAGAAAATCTAAGAATACAGATGAGATTAGAAAGCTGGGCTATTAGTAAATACCAAAGCGAAATGTAAAAGAGGATGTCTATTGGAAGGATGCCTATCAGAAAAATCTGATGTGTTCCATTCACATGACTTTCTCTACCTCTGTAAAAAAAATATTGTAATAAGCTTATTCTTCTATTTACTTCATGCTAATCGAGAAAATATTAGCAGAAATAATCTTATTACTTGCTTCCTTGTAAGTAGAAGCGAAATATGGGAGTATCATAGGTTAAAGTGAAGTCAAAAGCTGGTTACTAGGTGACTGAAGTTCCTTTGTTTGTGAGGACACGAGTTGACAAATTCCTGTATGGGAAAAGTATACGTTTTTTAAAGCTGAAACCAAAATCAAGGAATACCTCAAAATGTATCAACTCCACGAAAAAAATCTACATTACTTAAATTGTGTGTTTTAACATGTTCTATCTTTCTGTATGGTAAGATTTTCTCCACCTCTTACGGTTTAACAGTTATGCAAAATTCCGTAAAATTCACCCAGAATAGATATATTTAATGTACGATATTTTAATGAAAATTGTTAGAGCCATTTTTGAGAAAATAAAAATTTTCGAAAAACGTTCCATGTAAAGGGTAGTTTGAGGTGGGGGGATTTTTCTCAAAATTTTCGAGTCGAATTTCTGGAAGATACTAAACTTAAACACCAAATTTGGTATTTTACCGACTTTTCGTTTTTGAATTATCGTGTTCACAGATACAGACACACACGGACCGTTTTCTGAAAATGCTTTTTTTTTTTTTTTTTTTTATACAGGGGACCCTAAAACATATATTTCTGGTGAAATCTTTGTATCGAATTTTTTGGTGGAGTGCAATACTTTCTCTATACACACAGTGTGCATAGTATGTGTGGAGAAAGTAAAATTGGTATATTTAAATATAAGGGAGTTAATACTTAGGTATATAGTGAACTTGGTGTATAATATACCGATGACCACGGTGGTTACTTATATTTTCACCGGAAGCAACTCAAAGGTTGTTCTACCGGAAAGGAAGAGGTGATATATGTGTAGTGAGTACACTTATGTATGTTGCAAGTGAAATAGATTCATTCATTCATTTAATACGCTGTTAAGACAAATATACGATAAGATTTGCTTGGATTCTATGAGGAACGTTGTGCAATGGCAATGTACATCCAAGAGGACACGAAGTGGATAAAAGCAAAGAAAACATGTTATTGCCACTGTTACAATGAAAAGAAAAATAAACTCAGTGTTGCCAGCTTGGGCGGTTCCCCGAAATTTAGGGGTCATCTGCCAAAGGAGGGAAGTTCGCAGGGATAAGTACTTCAGTTTGCAATGAAGGGGAAAGTTGCTGAGGAACTTTTTGGTGATTCTCAAATACATACAATATATAAGTTTCGTAGTCGGCTTACACCGACGACGACACCCGCCTAGGACTAACAAGCTGATGCCTAAAGGTCAGAAACCTATCAAGGAGCCTAATGGAGAACCTGGAACGAGTGGTTGGCCTGTAACCAGACATGAACAGTGGAAGTGGATGATATGAAATGCAAGCGAAATGAACGATTGGAAAGCAATGGAGATATGGGTGGAATGAGTGGAGGGGGAAACAGGAAGACCCGGAGAAAATCCACCCAAACGCAGTTTCGTTCACGACAAATGCCACATGAGGGCGCTTGGGATCGAACTGGGCCGTCTAAATGGGAGGCGAGCGGTTTAACCACTTGGGCACGGAGCGCCTTACATATCAAAATATGATAGAAATAATGTAATACTGGTTCAAAGTGAAATAACTTTTCCTCTCTTTTGCACTGGTTGACTCTATCTGATAGCCTTTGTAATTTACACTATTATTAATTGAGAATCACTCCATTTTTTTTAAATTTTTATAGTATTTAGCGTCCGTTTTTTTTTTTTTTTTTACATACGGCGCCACAGATGATAACACTGATGATACATGGAATGAACTGGAGCATCGGTGGAATATGATGGCAAGGAAACCGGAGAACCCGGAGAAAACCCGCCCCTGCGCCGCTTTGCCCACCACAAATCCCACATGCGGTCGCTTGGGAGCGAACCCGGGCCGGGCTGCCTTGGCAAGATTCGAGTGGTCTAATCACTCAGCCACGGCGCGGCCGAATTATTATTTATTAATTTTATGTTGGGTCACATTTTAACGAATTTTGCAATATTGGTTGGGTCTAATAATCAGGCTAAGCATATACTGTCTATTTGATCCGTGCAATGTTTGGGTCTCGATATCTAAAATGTTTTAGAACAATAAATACACTACTATACTGCAATTCAGTTGTTGAGTAACATCACAGGGCTGAAATACTGCGTTTTGCTGAAGCACGTTTTGTGCCCAGCCACCATCTTGTGGCACTAAACACCACCATATATATCATACGCAACATCTGTCAAATTAATTGTTTTCCAAGTTGTTGAAGTTTAGAACAAGGACAATGGAACGGGTGGGATCTTTAGTTGAAGGAATATTTAAGACAATCACATTTTTGGGCCTGTCAGAAGTCGTTATTGATAAATTAATATTGCAGTAAACATCGCGGCAAGTTCATGGCTTAATTTTGTTCCAATTACTTGGTCTAAAACTATTGTTACTGTAACAAAAGGCTGTAACATATATTACAGTATTGGTTTAAAATCCCAATAGAATGTGTGATATTATTCAGGAATTTCAGTCGAGGAATAATGCAGTAGCTGCTAAATGGGCGAATTAGCCAAAGGTTTCCTATAAACCGGGGTAGATCGCCTTTTTTTTTTTTTTTTCTGTGCGAATTGCCTTTATCCAAGTTTCTAAACACACTTTCCGAGTTGGAAATCTAAAATCTAACAAACAATACAGAATCGCTCTGTTGACAACGTATAACATATTTCACTAAGTATTCCACGAAAAAGTCGCTTAAATAAGTACATTAACGTGTGTATTGAAATATTCCACTAAGTATAGCATTGACAAATCACTTAAATGAGTTCATTAGCCTATGTATTGAAACGCATTTCCCTTTCTTTGTTTCTGCTTCTGCTATTCGAGAAACTACAACAAAACACTACACGCGTATTGACCATTTATACTGGTTTAAAACTTACTCTAAATTTACTGCTTAATTGAAATTTAACACTACAAAATCACTTAAATAAGTACACTACCCTATGTATTGAAACAGATTTTTCCCCCTTTCCTTGTTTTTGCTTCTGCTATTCGAGAAACTACAACCAAACACCACTCATGTATTGACATTATTATGGTTTAAAACTTACAATCTGAATTTACTGCTTAATTGAAATTTAACACCACAAAATCACTTAAATAAGTACACTAACCTATGTATTGAAACAGATTTTTTCTCCTTTCCTTATTTTTGCTTCTGCTATTCGAGAAACTGGAAACAAACACCACACACGCATTCACCATAATGCAGTCTAAATTTACTGCTTAATTGAACATTTAACCCATAAAATCTTATTTTTGGTGTATATTTAACCTATACAAGGCGTAATCACCTCAAAAGTGTAGTGTCCTAAAGTAGCGGCTTGGCAAAAATGTGCTTCAACCACAATGTATAAGCATAGGGCATTTTCTATATCTTCTCTCTATATCTGAGTAGCGTAAATAACATACATTCTTTTCAGTAAATAAAAACAAAGCCTCACTTCAACAGGACATTCTTTTCGCTTTTAGCGATCGTTGCTGAAGCAACAGGCTCATTCTGTTTGCTTCGTTTCTGTATAAAGACGTTCCCTATAATCGTCTGTTCTCTTTTGTTTCAGGTAAGGATGTATACAACTTGACTTTCTACAAGTGAAGTAACTTCCGCTGAGGTAAATAAAGTTTGCTGCGACTCACAGCAAAGTAAGTCGTGAATAACAAATTATGTATACATTACCGGGTTGACATAGACTACAAAGTGATATTTAAACCAGCTAGTTACAAAGTTCTCTGCTCTGACGTTAACTGGAAGTAATGAAATAACAAACACAACAGGTTAGTTCGGGGTAACTTTAAATATAGAAAAATATATTTACAGCTTGGCAATTACAAGTACTACTTGCGCAAACGTTTGCATGCTTAATGTATATTTATTATCCTTAATGTAACTACAATTATACATTCAAACAGCTTCATGGCTTCCCTTAAAGTATTTATCAAATAAACTCATTAATGTTTGAGATAAAAGTGAATTTTGCATCATAAAATGCTGCGCTTCACTAAATATTTAAGTAGTTATTGGTTAAAGCTTTTACGACGTATTTATAAACGAGACTCTATCTAGCTAATTTTCCTTAAAAGCTTGCTTAAAAATGTATTAGCTGTGCTGCTTAGAGAAACATTTTAGACTCCCTGAACGGAGATCCTTCAAAGAAATAATTGACTGTCGTCCTCCGGGTCTAGGGCTAACATTCTAGCCTCTGGTTCTCAAGGTCCTGGACTCAAACCCTCCCCCCCTGGCCGCGCCGTGGCCGAGTGGTTAGACCACTTGCCTCTCACCTAGACGGCCGGGGTTCGATTCCAAGCGACAGCATGTGAGATTTGTGGTGGACAAAGCGGCGCTGGGGCGGGTTTTCTCCGGATACTCCGGTTTCCCCTGCCATCGCATTCCACCGGTGCTCCATCATCATTCAAGTATCACCAGTGTCACCGCCTGCGGTGCCATAAGTAGTTAAAGCGGGCGTTAAACACTACCCAAAAAAAAAAAAACTCAAACCCTGTAGAGGGCGATTGATTTTTTCCCTTCATCCCAAACTACACCTTACATGGAAGATTTTTCGAAAATCTGGATGTTCTCCAAAATGATTTTGATTAAGATACGATATGTTTAAGATATTTTCATGCCAAAGAAAATTTATATCTTGAATTTTCTGGGAATATGTTCTGAAGAGCTCTCCATTCTGGGTGTATAACTAGTAAACCGTAAGATATAGGCAAAACTCGCCACATAGGAAAAAAATATAGATCTCGTTAACTACTCAATTTAGGTCATATAACTTTTTCTGCAGTTGCCAATTCCCGAGACATTGCTTGTTATTGGTTTCACTTTTAAAATTAACTTTTCTCAAACGGCAAGTCTTCGTTCATTCCATATCTATTTTCTTTTACTCTTGACCATGGAAAGAGAACCGAATTTCAATTGTACCAAATAGACCTGCTTTTAAAGGATATAACTATCGCTTTATGTAATGTATTACCTTATTTACTTTCTACTTCAGAGGTGCAATAATACTAGAATATCTTTCTTTTTCAAAATTTCGCAGATGCATTACGTTATGTAGATAACATCGTAATCCTGGCCCATCCTCTATACCCGCCATTTTGTGACTTTTCAAGAAAGCGCAATGTGCGATATTGTTGTCAACTGTGATACTATAATATCAGGATAATGTAATACCTAATGTACAGTTGTATCCAGGTCCACATCAGAACCCTGGATCCAACATTGTCACAAGAGAAATTGAGGGGAAGAAATGCTTGGGTTAATGTAGGATGGGGCACGAAAAACCGGCCCCTAGTACAGACAATTACGCTGAATTGTTGTCCTTCATACAACAAATAGATAAATATGAAATAATTAAATAATAAAGAAATAAGCTAATGCAAAAGTCTATATTTACTGAATATATATGAATATATATAAATAATGTTTTGTAGGGTTAACCATTTCCGAGATATTGCTCGATATTGGTTGCAATTTTAAAATACTATTTTTTTTTCAAACAGGAATTTGTCATGCCTGTTTCTTTTGTTTTACTTCTGGCAATGCAAATTGAACCGTATTTCAATCGCACAGAAACCAGCTTTTAAAATATTTCACTATCGCTTTAGCGTAATATATTCCTTTACTTCCCTTCTACTTATAAGGAACTAAGCATTAAGATCACCTGCTAATATTTATCTAACATGAAGTAGATAGAAGAGTAGTTTATTTTTAAATCGTTACAGAATAGGTAGAGAGAGTCATGTGAATGGAATACATCAGAAATGTTTTGTGTGTATTATTTTTTGTTGTTTAGTATGTGTTAGGGCAACCTTTATTTAGGGGAAACAATTTATTTTATGAACAAATCCCCTAATCAAATCTCTTAGAGTGCCTCGTTTCACTGGTTCTAGTTTTATGTTAATACATTTTACAAAACGCTTATTACACGAGATCAAAACCCAAAAGTCATTTGTAGGAATTGGATATTTGCACACTTTTCCCGAGAGATTGTAGTCGTCCGTTTCTATTTGCTAGTTGTACCTGATGGTTAGTTTTCCCTCACGAATGAGCTGAAGGACAAAGTTTTGTTACCGCAGCCCTTGGGACACCTTGATGTAGTAGCGGTGATTGAAAAGCTACGTGAGATAGAAAGGCAGTACTTCAGAACCTCTCTCTTACTACGGCCATTTCGTGTAACAAAGCTTTTATTTCATATGCTCTCCTCCAAAGTTATCCCGCTTTTCCCTTGTTTCTCTGCTGGCAGCCAATTCAGTAAATATCCTATCATTTTTAATTATTCTATTACAAAAGTCGACACTGAGATTTCACCGGAAATACATTGCTTTGAGGAATCCAAAATCCATAAATGCATTTATAGAAATGTGTGTGTATGTGTGCGAACACCATACTCAAAAATCAAAATTCAATTAAATATTAAACCTGATATTTCAGTTTAACATTTTTTCTTTCTTGACCTCGTTTTATAATGTACACACTATGTAGGGAAGGTATCGAATTCCACCCAAATTTTATACAGAAATTTAATTGGAAATAGATGTTTGCAAACCCCCTGAATAAAAAGCATGTTTTTTTAGAAAAAGATCAGTGTGTTTATCATGCCCAAAAATGTTTCATTGGAAATAGGTGTTTGCAAACCCTCTAAATCGAAAAACGGGGTTTTAAGAAAAAGTTCAGTGTGTGCGTGCACGCTCGAGTGTGTGAACACCATAACGAAAAATCTGATGCAATCCATTCACATGACTTTCTCTATACCTCTGCTATAATTTTTTGTTAAAACGTTTATGCTTGTATTTGCTTCATGCTAAGTGAGAAATAATTAGCAGAAATAGCCTTATTACTTGCTTACCTGTAAGAAGAAACGAAATAAGGGAGTAACATAGGTTAAAGTGATAGCAAAATATGGTTGCTATGTGACTGAAGTTCCTTTGTTTGTATGGGCAGGAGTTGACAAATTCCTGTATGAGAAAAGTAAAAGTTTTTCCAAGCTGGAACAAAAAACAAGGAATATCTAAAAACCGACCAACTCCACAAAAAATGTATATAACCTAAATTGTGTGTTTTAAAGTGCTATACATTTTTTGTGTGGTAATGCAGTTTTTGTCTATCTCTTGCGGTTTACCAGTTAAAAAAATTCCGTAAAATTCATCCAGAATAAAGTAGTCTTCAGAGGCTATTCCCAGAAACTTTAAGATATACATATTATTTGTCAAGTATATATATTTAATATATGACATTTTAATCAAAATCGTTAGAGCCATTTTTTATAAAATGAACATTTTTGAACATTTTTCCATGTGAAGGGTAGTTGGAGGTGTGGGGATTTTCTTGTTATTCTTCGTGTCGCATCCTTGAAAGCTACCGAACTTAAATACCAAGTTTTTGAACTATAATTTTCGTTTTTGAACTATGCTGCCCACAGACACACACAGACACACACGCACCTTTTTCTAAAAATGCTTTTTTTCGGATTCAGGTGGTCTCAGAACATGTATTTCCGATGAAATCTCGGTATCAAATATTTGGGTACAATGCAATACCTTCTCTATACACTATGTATATATTACGTATAGAGAAAGTAAAAATAAAATTTTCCATAAATATTAAACCTGATATTTCAGTTTAACATTTTTACTTTCTCGACCACGTTGTACAATGTGCATACTAGGTAGAGAAGGTATCGTATGCCACCCAAAATGTATACAGTGCTTAAAGGGAAATAGAATATGTTTTCAAACCCCCTGAATCAAGAAAAAAAAAACATTTTTAGAAAAAAAGTTAGTGTGGTGATCAGCAAAGCTCAGGAACGAAAAGTCGGCTAAATACCAACTTGGTATATAGGTTCAGTATTTTCCCAAAAAAATGAGCACTAAGATTTTCATAAAAAAAAAAAAAAAAAAAAAAAACTCGCCCTAAAATAATCTTTATAGGAAATATTTATCGTAATTTTTGATTTTCTCAAAAATGGCTCTTGACGCATATGATTAAAATGGCATTGCTTAAGATAATTTTATCCCAAATGAAATGAATCTTTAACTTTCTGGAATTAGACTTGGAAGTCCTCTTCATTTTGGATGATTTTTGCATAACTGGTAAACCGTAAGGGATAGGCAAAAACTTACTAGACAGGAAGTGAAGATCTCGTTAAAACATAAATTTATTTTATATAGTTTTTGTGAAGTTAGCCATTTCGGAGATATTTCCTGTTATTAGTTTACATTTTAAAATACTTTTTTCTTTTGTTTTACTCCTGGCCATGCAAGGAGAACCGAATTTCAGTCACATAGCGACCAGATTTTGTAAGATTTTCCTTATTTTTTTTCTACTTATTAGGAACTAAGTACTAAGACCATTTCTGCTAATGTTTACCTCTATTAGTATGAAATAGGTGAATAAATTTATAAGAATATTTCGTTACGGAATGGGTGGAGGCAGTGAATGGAACACATGAGGTTTTTTATGGAGTTTTGAAAAGGATAAAAAGTATGGCAGATGGTAGGAAAAATGAATTCCGCAATTTTGTAAGATTTTTCATCAAACTAAGCTTACGTAAAAGCATTTTCTAGGAAATTGCGTTTTGCCGTTATAACCATAACATACCCTTCTTTTGTTAGAAAGACATCAACCCAATGTATTGTAAGCCTGTTTCATTTTAAATCTTATCCAGCGCTTGAAGGCAGTTGAGAAAATCAATAAACGTTTTTAACCTAACCTGCCTCCCACAAGTTTCCCGGGCACGTCGTTTTGTGTTTATATCCCATCGTTTTGTTCTTAGCTTTTGTGTGTTAAGCATGGCCTCAATGGCATTTCGCCCAGAGCTGCGTTTTGACGAGATACGGAGACGATGAGAATGCTCTTTGCATTTAAGGCGAGATAAAATACAGGGAATGCAAATTCTTCCTACTCACTGTAGGGTGATAGAGAATAGCTTGACCCAAATGGTAGTGGTGTCTGCATCTAGGTCGTTCTCCGTGGTCTAGGGGTAACATGCTAGCCTCTGGTTCCCAAGGTCGCAGGTTCAAACCCGCGGAGGCCAATGGACTTTTTGGGCGTTAAAGCATGGATCGCTTCGGAAATGAAAATTGAATTTTATTTATGGACGCTCTTTAACTACTGTGGTTCTCAGTGTCCCATTCTATATTGGGCGTGAAGGACCGCTTAATTTGTCCGAGGCCTCTTTATCAGGTTTGAGTTTCTTTAACGTGCCGTAAATCTGCGACAAACAGCTTTACTTCCCTTCCGGCAGCATTTTCCCGACGACTCTCGGATCTCTCGCGCAGCGGAGAGAGGCCGCGACAGGAGTTAACGTAGATAAGTAGATAGATACAATTGTAGTATTTTATTATGTTTACAATAATACAATACTTGCGTCACACAGTCGCCAGGGTCGAGTGACCGTAAATGCTGTCGAAAAACATTTGAGTTAAAATATTACCTACATATATATTTTATATCTCTTAAAAACATTAGAAATACACACGCTCTTGCGCTACAACAGAACCACAAAACAATAAAAGAAAGAACACTCTGATAACACACATACACACACTTTCACTCACAACTACACCACGTGAGTTAACGTATAATTTAACGACCCTAATGGATGCAAAAATACAAAGAAGCTTGCCGACCTCGAGAAGTTTGGACTTCATAAGTTATATTCTATAAGCATGATGATGACGATAGTAATTGCTCTCCACTTACCATCACAGCGGCTGTGCAAGTTCTTCGTCGCCGTCACTATCACTGGTGGAACTGTCATCATCTGATAAAAGATTTACATCAATGATTGCGTCCTTTTTCCAATATTCAGCCTCTGTTTCCTCCACTTTCTTATAAACCCTATCCAGTCTGCTCCCTTTACCTCTTCGATGGCCTCTTGTACATATTCTTATAGTTTCTGCAAACTCAGGTTTCCATCGATGTTGCGGTTTCTCATTTGATCTTTTATCTGAGCACAAGTGTGATGGTAGCCACTGGTGTGTGCACTAGACTCTTCAGAAGCTTGTCAATTTTAAAGTTCTTTGATGGAATTCTAGGAGAGGTATTAAATCTCCTTTTCTTATTTCTTTGCTGCAGTTAACGCCACGTTTCTGCAATAATATCACTATCTTTTTCGTGGAGAATTGCACCAGATAAGACTGAGCATTGTCCAAAATAATAATAAAACAAGGTGGGATGTTCAAAAGGTGAACTTTTTTCAAAATATTGATGTTTCCTTTGACCACAGTAATCTTCAGTGGTACTTCCTGTCTTATTCAAAGGTTACGCTCCATTCACAAACCCCTTCTTGCCTCCAACATGTAGAAGAATGAGTCGACTGCCTTCAGTGTAATTTTCGCCCAAATGAGAAGACTTGCTTTCTTTATGCTAATTTATTATTTTTTTTTAATTTATTTATTTAAAGTCGCTTTAACTGCAAGTTTATATTGCAACTTCTCATCAGGGTTACAATACATTCACAATGCAAATTTAAATAAACATTTACAAGATATGCATAAAACAAGTAAACTCAATGCAGTATTAATACAAGTAGGAGAACAGTTATTTTAGGATTTGTTGTGAACAATTGTGTGTATTAGTGTTTAAATATTACAATATTTAGCACTTACTTTAACATTTTTTGTAATATATATATCGAAACAAGAACTTTGGATTAAAGTTTATTATAAAGTTGTATTATTTGTAAGAAGATCAAAACCTTGTTGGAGAATTATAGTGGCTCCAGGGCTATCGGGAGTTCATTAGGCACTTTACATATGGTTCGTTGTTCCTCATAGAGACTGCAGTTGGTAATGAGATGTTGCACTGTTAGCTGCCGTTGCAAATATTACACATCGGTGGGTTTTCACGAGACAGAAGGTATGAATGTGTGAGTGACGTGTGTCCAATACGCAGACGATAAAATAATTTATTATTGTTGAATAAAGAAGCTGAGAAGTGCCAGAAGGGTGCAAAAATCTTAGCCACACACATAAACGTACCTCCACAGGCGTAGCAGGGTTAAAAAAATACACTTAGGCAGTTCAGGATTCCCAACTTACGTTTGGGCAAGGTAACTAACTGCATGTCTTGTGTGCCCTTGTTCATTCTCTCCCCCAGGCTTGTATCCGATTGCCAAAGTTTTTCTGCGCTAAAATACGGTTGGTGTCCAAGCTCCGTGTGGCGGAAGGAATGTAGGTAAGTGTACGTTAAGCAAGAATATGATACAGAGGGTAGGGGCAGGAAGATGGCGAATCAGAGATTTTGAAACATCTTCAGACTGCCAACACTTCTTCATGATTATATTGTTTTCCAGCTAAGTTTCATCTAAATAAATGATTCTTACCAGATTCCCGCAAAGTTTTAATATTTAAAGTACTTCAGGTGAACAAATTTCATCATAAAATGATAGTTGGTGTAATCTTTGCATTGAGTCCGTACCATCACATTACACTTTGAGAGAAAATGTGTGTCTGCAGGGTAAAAAAAAAAAAAAAAATAATCAATCAATTTTGACATTTCTTTCACACACCTAAAACTACTTTTGATATTTCTTTCAGAGTTGAAAATGACCAAAAGATTACGGAGGAGTTACGAAGTCCTTGAACTTGAATACGAAAACATAGCAGACATGAAAGAAAAAAATAGTCGCTACAATTCGTAGAGTTTAAAAGCAAACAAATATTGCCATGATATAACACTTCAGCGAAAAGAAGGTTTTTAAAATTAACAGTCGACTTTGTGTTGTATTTGTTACTTTCTCTATCAAGCACTATGTGTGTACATAGTAGGTAGAGGTGGTATTGTATTCCACCCAAACATTCGATGCCGAGATGTCACCGGAAATGCTTCTTTTGAGCACCCCTGAATCCAGAAAAGCAATTTAGAGAAAGGCCCTGTGTGTTTTTGTTTTTATCTCTGTGTATAACTTGGTATTTAAGTTTGGTTTCTCCCAAGGATACAACATGAAGATTTATAGGAAATTCCCCTCTCTCAAACTACCCATTACTTGGAAAAGTTATCGATATGCTCCAGTTTTTCACAAATGACACCAAAGATTTTGATTAAAATATTAAAATATCAACATATTCACATGGCAGATAAAATATGTATCTTGAATTTTCTGGGAATAGCTTCTGAAGTCCTCTTCGTTCTGGATGTCTTTTGCTCAACTGGTAAACCGTAAGATATAGACAAATACTACACAAAAATGTATATTTCGTGCAAACTCACAATTTTGTACAGCTAAGCATTTCTAAGATATTCCTTGTTGATTTTAAAATTTCCAATACTTGACTTTTCTCAACTGGAAAGTCGTTATAATTTTTATTCTGGTTATGTCTAAAGAAAAGAATTTCAATTATATCACATAGCTTTTAAAAGATTTGCCTATTGCATATCCTTATTTCCCTTCTACTTAGAAGGAATTAAATAATATATTTTTTATTAGTCCATTGAATACAATTATTTATGACTTCCTCAGTGAACTATGTGTCTAATCATACAATCTATCGTCAATATTTATATGATAAAACCCTTCAACAATATATAGAGGATTAACCACCAATATTGATCTGACCCTTATCTTGAAGCACTGAAACGAAATATATATCTTATATGCATAGGTAAGGAGTTAAAAAGTTTTAAAGGAATGTTTCAGAAACTATTTACATTTGCACTATACTTACTTTTAGGTATATAAATGTTTGAGTTCTTATGTGTCTGCTAATGTTGTATCTTGATTAGCACGAAGTAAAGAGAAGAATAATGTTTTATAAGAATAATTAGTTTAAAATAGGCAGAGAGAGTCATGGGAATGAAACACATCAAAGCTTTTCATTAGTTGCTATTTATTATAGCAAATTATGGTATTCAAAGGTGATCTGATGAGTGGTTTTTGAGGTAATCCTACATTAACACGCACATTTTCTCTCATTACAATATTAGCATAGATTTCCCTTTCCTATAAACTTCAATGATGAGCATTTTACAGGCATTTCATAATAATAAAATGATGCTCTCATGTGATTATTTTATGTATGTACTCGCACATTTGTGAACAAAACTTATCACAAAAGATAAATGCTGTTTTTTTATTAAGAAAAAGAAACTAAGTTACTAAAACCTAGCAAAAAGTTTTAATGACGAGTATAGTTTGGGATGAGCCAATGTAATTGTCCAATGTGGACGGAAGTCACAGATGCGAAGTTTTGAAGTAGTGACCACCGATAATTGGAAGGGAGAGGAAACGCCTCATAAGCCATTTTCAGCGGGTCCTGTCTCCGGGTAGAACTTCCGGGTTGTTACTGCCAGGATCGTGCAGATTCGGGTGTTTCCGGGGAATTAAAACTAATGGGCACAAAAGCGTTACACATGAGGCATATTCCAAATAACGAATGGAGTGTACAGTTAGTTGCAAAAAATCCTGTGCACTTACCAACGGGGTAATTTAGCACGCTTTTGTCAATCTCTTAGGTTTAGCCATTATACAAACCTAAACCAAATTATTTCCAAAAGAACTGGCCTACAGGAGTTAATCTCAGAATATGTAAAATGTACAGGTGGGGGGTGAATGTGTAAATATTTGTATAAGCGTTTGAGGAGGATGTGGTGATTCAGCATTTGCAGCTTTTTGTTGTTGTTTGTTTTTTTATAAATTTATGTTAATCAGGAAAATTTCACGATGTCTATAGGATGGCTATTATTTCCTATCTCAGATTTTCGGTTTTTTACTTTCTCTATAGAGAAGGTATTGCACTCCACCAAAAAATTCGACACCGAGATTTCACCGGAAATATATATTTTAGGGTCCCCTGTATCCAAAAAAAAAGTATTTTCAGAAAAAGGTCCATGTGTGTGAGTGTCCGTGTGTCTGTGAACACGATAACTCAAAAACGAAAAGTCGGTAAAATACCAAACTTGGTATTTAAGTTTAGTATCTTCCAGGAATGCGATACGAAGATTTTGAGAAAAATCCCCCCCCACACCAAACTTCCCTATATATGGAAAAAAATTGGAGAATTTTGATTTTCTAAAAAATGGCTCTAACGATTTTGATTAAAATGTCGTATATTAAAGATATTTACCTCACAAATAAAATGTATATTTTGAATTTTCTGGAAATATCCTCTGAAGACTACTTTATTCTGGGTAGATTTTACGGAATTTTGCATAACTGCTAAACTGTAAGAGATGGACAAAAGCTTACCACACAACAAATGTAGAGCACTTTAAAACACACAATTTATGTTATATACACTTTTTCGTGCAGTTGATTGTTTTTTTAGATATTCCTTGTTTTTGGTTTCAGCTATGAACAACAGGACTTATACTTTTCTCATACAGGACTTTGTGAACAAAGGAACTTCAGTCACATAGCAACCAGCTTTTGACTAGCACTTTAACCTATGGTACCCCCCCCCTAACAAGGAAGGAAGTAATAAGACTATTTCTGCTATTTTTTTTCGATTACATGAAGTAAATAGAGATGCAGAGAAAGTCATGTGAATGGAACACATCAGATTTTTATGTATCAGGTCACACGGTTGACCCTCCTTTGCGCTTTGCCTTGCTCGACTTTAGGTGAAGTGATGTATGTCAACACAGCAGAGACATAGTACAGGACCGCTCAAATCACATTAGACTCTAAAATTTGTGCTTCATGTATGGCAATGCTACAGTAGTTTGTGTGTGATTTTCACTGTATTTCCATGCGCGCGTTCGTCCCTCACACTTGCGTCGTCTTTGTTCTGTTCTAGTCCAGTTCACACGTGAATAACATTAGAAATGTTTAGTAGTGTTTATAGTTTTACTTGAAGTGCTTTCAAAATGTAGTGTACATTACCACAAAGAATATTTATGTACGATGCGTATGTTCTTATATCATCTTATAAGGCTGAAACTAAATTTCCTGGGTGTATGTTCCGGGTAGTTTGTTTGCTTGTAAGTTAATTCAGGGAGACGGGATCACTTTGTGATAGGAAAAGAAAGTTAAAGAGGCGTGTGCTTAAGGAGCAGAAATTAGACGAAAGCGGAGAAAGGTTAGAACGGTCACCTCGAAACTCTCATACGCATCTTTCACAAGAAACTGACATTACCAAAGCTTCAGCATGGAAAGCTACAAAACTTTTAAAATCCAAACCATACAAGGTTACTGTTGTCCAGGAATTTCCAACATCCCCTATGATAAGATATGTGTTGTGTTTATTCTGATAATTGTTAATATGATTTGAGATTTTATCTGACGTCCACGTATGTGTGATGGGGTGACGGGCCGTGCGACTGCCAGCTAAGTGTGCAGTACGTGGCCGAGAGGCGGATCGTGCTCCTGACGGCCAAGTTTTGTAGCATACTTACTGTATTAGTAAGCGGACAAAATTATATATACGTTTGTGTTATAGGCTTTGTTCTCTACTAAATATAAACTTATTTGCTCTTATGCACCTCTCATCCTGTATATTTTAGTTGGTATGTAAATATCCTAATGCAGGTAGGACAATTTCTTATAAAATAAATCTATTGAAATTTCTTATAACCAATTTATATTGTAAATCGTAAGGTTAGGATGAAAGATCATTATTTCATAGAAGTGTAGCAACAACAAAGAATAATATTTCTCCCACCTGGTGTCTCTCATATTCAAGAGGTCACATGCTCGAATCTCGGCTAGAGTGAGTTATCCGAATAAAGGCTTTCCCGTGGTTTTCCCTTATCTATCATCCGTAATAAGTTAACCTGGTTATAGATAGAACTCAAGAAAAACAAAATAAAACAAAAATTGTCCTGTTAGCTGTTTCGATTTTTTTTTTCAAATTATATAGTTTGTTGTATAAAGGTGTATGCTTATCACTTGTTACATAATTTTCCAAACACCATGTTGCTTACATAATGGGTTCTAGACATAGGCAAATTTTGCTAGGTCAAGGTACGTCAATGTGAGAACCGGCTTCCGAATATAATCAAAACGGTGTACCTAAAATGGGAGGTGGAAGGACTAACGGTCTTGTTTTCCACACGACCCTTACTCCAAATAAACACAACAAGCGAAAGTGAAATCTGCTTACATTAACTTGGTTCTGATTTTGCAGGGGAAAATGCCTTTTCCGTTTTCAGCTAACGGGCTACAGGCGCGTATATGGGCGCTTTACTGAAATTATTATGATTTTCTTTTTAATTCCGGACAAAACACATATTTCGAATACAATCTCCTCATCGGATTTTTGAGTGGAATATGATACTTCCTTTATGCTGCTTTACAGAGTAGAGGGCGTAAAAACATTAAGTGGGACTAGTAAAGTTTTTCAATCTATGGAAGAAATAATTTTCTGCTAATATCGACTATGTGTTTGTACTTAGCTCTATTACCCATTAATTGGGCCTCGATAAATGCTTCTTGAGGTTCTGGTTTCTTTACTTAAACATAGCTTCTAGCACTGCTATTACAATAAGGAATATAATTCTCTATTTGGGCTACTACAAATCAGTGATTTTGAAATATTACAATAAATGAACACTGCTATCAACGTAAATGTGACACAGAAAAACTCCCCTAGTGGCCGTCTGGGGAGTAATTACCTCACAATCTGCATCTATAACAGGAATCTGTGTTACACAATGGAGGTCAAAAGTTCGCGGCGAAGAAAGTGGCAGAACGTGCTGGAGGGAAAGAGTAAGGGTTGTATTTGCTCCCTGGAGGTCACTTCCGGTAGGTCACGTTCCAATTCATTATGCATTTAGCATCGCACGCTTTTATTTTCATCCCATCAGTTCTTTACTTCAAACGATACATTATTCCGAGCTTGTTTTATTGTTCCTTACAATTATCTTCCAGAACGTGACCTACGACCTCTAAAGAATAAAGTTTTCACATGACAAAGTATTATCAAGTCTTTACATTAACCAATTTTTACTTTCTCTTCCGCGTACATAGTAAGCAGATAAGGTATTCCTTTGCATTCAAAATGCGATAACCAGATTTCACTGAAACATGTTTTGAAGTCCCCTACATTAAACATTATTTTAGAAATAGTTCCGCCCATGTGCGCGTTGTATGTGTGTAAATAACAACCCAAGAAATCGAGATTATATTTGAATAGGTAGAATCAGACTAAAAAGTCCAATGCCATAACCGGGATTTGAACCACGGATCTCCTTGTCTCTAGCCGGTTGCTGTGCCACTGAGTTACTATGGCAACATGTCGACATAGTATTAAATTTCTCAAGTGACTCGCATGTTTCCCGATAAACCACAAGGTGATCTCAAATTATTTTGAGATGAGAACCCTAATGGTGACTTACAATGTTGTATTTGAAGTTCCAGAATTCATAGTATAGCCAACTATTATTTTTCAGCCTGACTCTACCCATTCAACTCCTGTCCTACAAATGGCTTGTGGAAAAAAGAAAAAAATCAACACTAATATATTTTACTTTCTCTATACGTTCTATGTACATAGTGTGCATTTCACCCAAAATTTTGATACTGAGATTTCACCAGAAATATACGTTTTAGGGTCCCTTATGTCCAAAAAAAGTATTTTTTAGAAAAAGGTCCGTGTGTCTGTGGACACGATAACTCATAAACGAAAAATCGGTAAAATACTAAATTTGGTATTTAAGTTTAGTATCTTCCAAAGATGCGACAAGAACATTTTCAAGAAAATCCTCCACCCTAAACTACCCTTTACATGGAAAAAAAATCTAACATTTTGATTTTCTCAAAAAAAAAAAAAAAATGGCTCTAACGATTTTGATTAAAATCTGTTATATTTATGATATTTATATGCCAATTAAATTTATATCTTGAATTTTCTCGGAAAGACCTCTTTGTTCTGGATCATTTTGATTGAATTTTGCATTGCTGGAACACAGTAAGAGAGAGACAAAAACTATAGATCACGTTAAAACACACAGTTTATATATATCATACTCATTTTTTTTTCGAGGAGTTGCCCGTTTTCAAGATTTTGCTTGTTATTGATTTCAGTTTTAAAATGCTTACTTTTCTCATACGGGAACTTGTCAACGCTTGGCAACGCAAAGGAACGGATTTCAATCCCATAGCAACCACATTTTAAAACATTTGCTTATTAACAATAATTTGTTACAAAGATGGAGAGAAAGTCATGTGAATGGAGCACATCAGATTTTTACTTTCTCTTCCGCGTACATAGTAAGCTGATAGGCATTCCTTCCAAAAATTCGATAACGAGAAACTTTTGTTCTGAAGTATCCTTGCGTGTAGCTATTTCGTTAAATGTGCTCATGCTTTAGTTGCTGCTTCTGTCAGTAGTCCTTACTCGCATCGGCCCTTGGCTCTTGCAGTCCACTTGGTCCAAAGTGAAATGTTACGTCTGTCCATTTTTTTTTTTTTTTACGTCCTAATTTTCTATGGCCGGTTCTTGGGTTCCACACTGTTGTTTTGTTGTGGTCCATCCTCATGACGTGGCCCGCCCACTTCCTTTTGGTATAAACTGCGTCTCTGATGCCTGTCATCCACCTCAGCTCTTCATTGCGAATGAGGGATACAGTTTGCTGTACAAGTTTACAGATTGTCTAGTCTTTATTATGATATGCAGTTAAATAAACAATTTTTATTTTAAAATCTCAATCACAAAAAGTAAAATTTTGTAGTCCCTGAATACGTTTTGAAACAGTTTAAAAACATTTTGAGTCCAAACTTGAAGATATGCACAAAAACCTTGAGCATATTTAAAAAATTGTGAACCTAGGGTTAAAATATGAGGCAGAACAAATGTGTGCCTGCTGTTATATTTAGTTTACGATGGCAGAGCAGCGAGAGGATTTGTCCGGCAGTTGCACTTTTATTACACTGACACAAGAAGCATAGCTCTGTTCTATCCGGGCTAGGGGGTTGATATTTTATGTAACAAAGCGCTTTAGAATAGTTAGGGTAGACTAAATTAAACATATAAAGCTAAAAGAGCTCTGAAATGTACGAGATGTTACGTTACCTTACAATCATCATGACACAAAGCCACCATCTGGCTTGGGGTCAATCCCGGTTACTTGGGTAAGCCACCATCCTGCGTAGCATTTGTTAACTACTTTGCTTTGCCGCCCCGAGTGGAGGGGGAAAATCCACCTTAAGGGCTAACCCGGAGTGTCGGGGTCTCCCAGAGTGGGCATACCGACTAAAAAACCCCTCCACCGATAGTGAGCGGTGAGGAATGCTGCGGTACCGCTGTTGCACCCGCGCAGTCTTGATGAAGGTGAACTGGCCCGCTGTCACCAGTGGGTGAAGGAAGTGCTAGTAGACCGGTTTGACCATGGCTCAGCCGGCCCTCTTGCGAAGTGGTTGGTGAGGATGAGAGTGGATTCTGGGTGTGATATTGGTTTGGAGTGCAGGGGGAGTGCCACTCTCTCCCCCTGTGGTTTCCTGGCGGTGTTTGCTAAAGACCGGTGTACGACTAGAGGCACAGTTCTAGTGTCGTTATCTGGCGGTGTGTCTTCTACCGGGAGGGCCGAGTCGCTGAAACAAACTTAAGAATAGTTATTATTAGACTCCATTCCTTGTGAGTAACTATATACATGCGGAAGGTTCCGGCGTAAGGCGTCGACTGCGGGCAAGTTTTTTGCTTGGAGCTTCGTCGAATACCTGGAATGAAATCTAATGCTAGAGTTATGCTTACATTGCTAGTGACTAACCTTCATGCGGTCCTTCCTTTTTACTTTCTCAACACGTACTATGTACATAGTGTATAGAGAAGGTATTGCACTCCACCCAAGAATTCGATACCGAGAGATTTCACCGGAAATATATGTTTTAGGATCCCCTGTATCCCCCCCCCCCCAAAGCATTTTCAGAAGAAGGTCCGTGTGTCTGTGAACACGATAACTCAAAAACGAAAAGTGGGTAAATACCAAACTTGGTATTTAAGTTCAGTAACTTCCAGGGATGCGACACGAAGATATTGAGAAAAATCCTCCCACCCCAAACTACCCTTTACATGCAACTTTTTTCGAAAATTTTGATTTTCTCAAAAATTGCTGTAACGATTATAATTAAAATATCGTATATTAAAGATATTTACCTGAGAAATAATATGTATATCTTGCATTTTCTGGGAATACCGTCTGAAGACTACTTTATTTTGTATGAATTTTACCGAATTTTGCATAACTGCTAAACCGTAAGAGATAGACAAAAACTTACCACACAATAAATGTAGAGCACATTACAGCACACAATTTATGTCATAAACATTTTTTTCGTGGATTTGATCGTTTTTGACATATTCCTTGTTTTTGGTTTCTGCTTTAAAAAACTTATACTTTTCACATACAGGAATTTGTCAACTCCTGTCCGTACAAACAAAGGAACTTCAGTCACATAGCAACCAGCTTTTGACTATCACTTTAACCTATGGTAATTCCTTATTTCGCTTCTACTTACAAGTAATAAGACTATTTCTACTAATTTTTCTTAATTAGCATGTAGTAAATAGAAGCATAAGCCTTCTAACAATAATTTGTTGCAGAGATGTAGAGAAAGTCATGTGAATGGATCACATCAGATTTTTATATATTCTGCTGGTTGGCAATGTTGCCTCCTATGAAAGTAAAACTAACTCAGTGTTATCAGTAAGTGTTAAACTGTTATAGCAAAATGAGTGACATTTGGGATGTGAGAGATTTGTGGTGGACAAAGCGGTGCTGGGCGGGTTTTCTCCGGGTACTCCGGTTTCCCCTGCCATCGCAACCCACCGGTGCTCCATCATCATTCATGTATCACCAGTGTCGCCGCCTGCGGTGCCATAATTAGTTAAAGCGGGCGTTAAACACTACCAAAAAAAAAAAATTGGGATGTGACACACATGGAGATTGCGTCAATAAAGTCCCCGCATGTTGACATGGTTAGAGCAGCTGCGTGGAAACCGGAATATCCGGGTTCAAATAACGGCTGTAGCAATGGATTTTTCATCCTGATTCTACCTCTCTAACCTAACCCTACTCGCGGCTTGTGTAAGGGAACAATTAATGACCGTTACACGGAAATATCTTGCGTAGTGTTTACGTCTGCTTTACGAGCGAAATATTTGCGTGCGTTTGGGATCTAAACACACGTGGCTGAGGTATTGACATTATATAGTCCTTCATATATCGTTGCTCTAGTGGGTCTTGCCTATCTTTATTAAGGCGATACAAATGTGAAATTAGACAAATTTAGAAATAAAGTATAAACTTTAGAAAATATATATCTATTTTCTCACTTGGCGAAATGTAACTACCAATTAAACCGAGGCATGCTTATTAATAGACACCCGAAACTTTAAGCCTTTGTTAGATAAGTTTGTTTGCGACTGTTATGAGTAGACGAATATTCATAACTTAGCGAACAATACGTGGAACTAAATCCACCCTCCTGTCTTTCGCTTAACTTTGAAGGAAACTCTGCTATTGGTTAGTAAAATATGAAAAAAGAAGTAAAAATACTATTGCGATCAAGTGGTACGGAGTTAAATTTTCTGCTCTCAAGGACAGGCTTTCCCAAACGACTTCCTAGAAGCTCCACAGTGCCACTTTATTTCACAATTAAGTTTTGTGAAAATGCTTTATAAAGCCAAGTGAAGCTGTTTTGTTTTTTGCAGCACCAAATCCCCAACTACTGCTGCGCCGGTAATGTAAATGTTTCTTGTGGGACTAACTCAGCTGAGCCCAAGAAGCCGCTTCCTTAGCAAAAAGAGCAGCTGCCACTTCAAACGGCTTACCAGGGAATGGTAATCTTTCCGAAAACAAAACCCGCTACGTGCTCTTGGAAAATTAATGCTTTAAGTAGTTATAGTCACTTGTTAGCTAGGTATATTACTTATTTGCATGTCTCAGGAACGAGAAAACTGGAAACAAGTGCACGGAGGCACGAAGAAATAAACACTGAACAACCAAATAAGCAACGTCGGAAAAAACATTAAAATACGCATTTATTCCACGAACAACTTTCACATGTATATACTAAGCGCGACATTCACACTGTTTATTACATATTCACAGATTTGTATTTTCCTAAATAGCTAAACAATTTTACTACTTGTGATACATGGAATGAGGATGGAGCACCGGTGGAATGCGATGGCAGGGAAAGCCGGAGAAGCCGGAGAAAAACACGCCCCTACGCCTCTTTGTCCATCACATATGCGGTCACTTGGGATCGAACCCGGGCCGTCTAGGTGAGATGCGAGTGGTCTAACCACTCGGCCACAGCGCGGCCAATTACACAAAATTCTTATTATAGTAAGTAGGACAAGTACTGCTACAATCCAAGCTCCGAGTGTTTGTGGAGTGCGGCGTGCACATTTGACGTATGCATTGTTGGAATTGCTTGCTTAGCAAAATACTATTGCTACACAGTGCATCGAGCAGTAGTGGTCTATCGCTTCTGAGCATCCTGTGAGTGTTCAAAATGCTAGAGTGTAAAATCCTTAAAATAATGTAGCATACAATATAATTATGGAAGGGACACATTGGATGTAGTTTGACATTTAGTCGCACTAAATTTTATGTATTTATTAAAATCTCTGATACGCCATTGGTTCCCCTACGCTCACAAATATCATTCTTGCTCAACATAAACATAGTCACAGTCCTTCCAGCCACGCGGGGCTTAGATTCTAGCATTTTTTTTTTTATTATTGTTTCATTTATATAGCCCCCCTTAAAATTTGTGGTCATATCGGTTTTTTATATCATTTTATTTTCTTCAAATACACGTATATTCAGTCTCGCATATATACTCCTTGACTCTGTGGGAGATAGGGAATGATATCGGTTAAAATAATCGAACCCGGGACCTCTGGATGAGAAGTCAGTTCGCGGATCACTCGAACGTGGAGGCAGTCTGTTTACTAGTATTCCGCCGAAAAAACTGTCTCCCCCAACCCCCCTCCCAACAAAGTTCATTAAGAGGCGTGTGTGTGTATGTGTGTGTGTGTGTGTGTGGGGGGGGGTGGAACACCATGATCTGAATATTAAACTTTTTTGTTACATATCTAATTAGATATTTAAGTTCAGCATCTTCCACGAATGCGACACGGAAGGTTTTCAAGAAAATCTTCCCACGCCATGCCATATTTTTCGAAATTTTCACTTAATTGTTTCTTCCCACACTAGCGGTGTGTACAACAGGAGTTGGAAAGGTTGAGTCAGACTGAAGAATTCAATGCCATAGCCAGGATATGAACCACGATTTCCTGATCGCCGTTCAGTTCTCTAATCACTGAGATACCGTGGCAATATGCCGACAGTAAATTACATTTCCCAACTGACTGGAGATTTTCCCGGTTAACCACACCCCAATGGTGACTTAACAATATCGTAAGTTTTTTAAATGCCGAACTTCTTAGTTTAAAGAGCTATTAGGTCAATTATTGTTACTTAATTGCTTCTTACACATTAATTATGTGTTGGACAGCAGTTGGAAAGGTAGATAACAATTCAGTGGTTTAGCCGGGATTTGGATCTTGGATCTCCTGGTCTCCCTCCAGTTGCTCTAACCGCTGTACTACAATGGCAACATCGCGACACGACAATACATTACCTTTTTCGAAATGCTTTGAGCTCATGGAAACTGGTACTTAGGATTTTAATTCAATTTTTATATTTTAAAGATTCTTACAAATAGTGCGGATCTTGAATTTTTTTGGAGTAGCGTGTCATCATTCAAAAGGAAATGTATATCATCTTAAATAAGTGATAAACATTAAGCGTTATACGAAACTGTACCTCACAAAAATGTGTGTTTAAAGATCACAATTTAAAGTTGCGTATCTGTGGCATTAGCCATTTCCCAGATATCCTATTAACAGTTTGAACTGCTTGTCCTTCTTTTCAAATCTTTTCGATTTTACATTGTTTATTATCAGGAAAGTGTGGAATTTTAAGACCAGTATATAGCGTCCAATTGTTAAACGTTCTTTTCAATTATTCTTTTCAAATCTTATCGATTTTTACGTTGTTTATCAGGAAAGAGTGGACTTTTAAGTATATAGCGTGCAATTGTTAAGCATTTAACTATCGCTATTCCCTTTGTATATATAACCGGAATGTGTAATGCAGCTATTTCCGGAATTCAGATACTAAGCAGAAAGGAAAATAAACATGCTTGTCCTCGCAGCTTAGTCGGTAGAACAAGAGTCAGATTTGGGGATATGGATAAACAGAATCTACGTGCACAGTTTGAGAGAAAAAATCGTTGCAGTGGTACAACAAGGTGAAGAGAAAAGTAGAAAAGGAAGCTTGAATTAAAGTTTGCAATAGAAATGGGAGATCGGTGGTGGCATGGGTCCAACTGGGGATATGGTAGCTGAAAGGTTTGAGAGGAGGAGTGAGGCAGAGATTATATCTAATTTGTGGGGAGGAGGAGAATGAACTGCACATAATGTTTAAATGTAAAGGGACGAATGAAAGAGTGAAGCTGGTTAAACAGAAGTGGTTAGCGGGATAGAATGAGGTAGCGATATAGATGAGATTCAATGACCAAGGGCAGCTGAGAGAATTTGAGGAATTATTAAATATGAAATGCACAAGGCAAATATATAAGGTTTAATTAGTCAAGAGCACATATTTACCTAAATATATTATTGTGACTAAGTATATATGTAATGGCGGCGCTGTGGCCGAGTGGTTAGGCCACTCGCCTCCCTCTTAGGCTGCCCAGATTCGATCCCAAGCGCTCGCAGGTGAGATTTGTGGTGGACGAAGCGGCGTTTGGGCGGTTTTTCTTCGGATCCTCCGTTTCTCCCGCTACTCATTCCACCATTTGCTCCATCACCTTCTCTATAATCCATTTCGCTTGCATTTCACATCATTCACTTCCTCACGCTCAAGCCTGGCTACGGACCGACCCACTTTCCAGGTTCTCTAATATGTGGTTTCGTGCTGTTGGTTTCCCGACTGGCTTCTGACCCCTGGGCATTCGCTTGTAGTTCCTAGGGGGCGGTGTTAGTTCTAAATGTGGGGAGGGTAAGGTGACTACGGCCATCAGGAAATCGTGGTTCATATCCTGACTATGGCATTGAGTTTTGCATCAGACTCTACCTTAACAACTCCTATTCTACACACCGCTAGTGTGGGAAGAAACAATTAAGTGAACATTTTGAAAATTGTTGCATGTAAGGGTTGTTTGGCTTGGGGAGATTTTGTTGAAAACCTTCCGTGTCACATCCTTGGAAGATGCTGAACTTAAATATCTAATTAGATATGTAACAACATTTTACTTTTCGAATCATGTTTTTTATGAGCTTTGTTGGGGGGAGACATATTTATGGACACTCTTTAACTGCTGTGGTTCTCAGCGTCCCATTCTATAACGGGCGTGGAAGACCAATTAATTTTGCTCAGAGGCCTCGCTATCAGGCTTGAAGTTCTTTTACGTGCCGTAAATCTACGACACGAGACAACGGCTTTATTTCCATTCCGGAGGAAGCCATACTAAGGATTTTTACGCCCGAAAAAATCCATCGTCCTCCGCCGGGTTTGTACCCGCGACCTTGGGTATATGAAGTTAGCATGGTAGCCATTGCACCACGGAGGGCGACTGCATACTAGTAAACAGACTGCCTCCGCGTTCGAATGGTCTGCGAACTGACTTTTCATCCAGATGTCTCGGGTTCGATTCCCGGCTGCGGCACGGAATTTTTCTTTTAACCGATATCATTCTTTATCCCCCACAGAGTCTGGGAGTATGTATGTGAGACTGAATTCACAGATAATGGTCTAGGCCACAAGAGGTTGCCACCATTGTATTGAAGGTAGCACGCAAATAAAATAATAATAATAATAATAATAATAATAATGATTATTATTATTATTATTATTATTATTATTATTATTATGTCTTCGCAAAACCATCAACAAGATATAAGGTTTCAGAAGCAAGGTTTCCTGGTTCCATACATGCTTGACAATCTGGACTTCAGTGTGACATTACAACATACAGCACATGGAGACATAACACGTGTCTGGACACAATTCCCAGAACGACTGATTGGACCTCTACGTGACTGAAGTGTCCCGGGAATTCTTCCAGTAATGATCCTTGCAGAAACGGATTGAATCGTTCATCTTGACGAGCTGCAAACTCCCAGCTTATGACATTTGTAAAACTTGCTCATAAATTCTTAAGTTCAAGTCGCGTTTTCAATTTGAAATTGCCTCCCAGGGCTATTTAAGATGATGAGGACGCTCTGCATTGGAGAGAGTTATAAGAAATTTGGTGGAATAAATCAAGTTTCATGTAAATCTGTCGACGAGCGCGTTTCTTAATCAGATAGACGGTTCTAGAAATCTTTTCAGACAGGGAAAGATTTCGTCCTCGCAATTTATTCCTCCGCATGTAGGTCACAGGACTCTCCAACTTGGGATCCACATATTCTTGTGATGACTCTAGAACCTGGATGTGTTTTACTGTTAGGGAGGAGATCTACTGAGGAAATAGAAGTAGGTAGGAAAACCTGAGAAAACATACTCTTGAAGGACTGTTCTAGATAACGAAAACCCCAGTGCCAACGCGTATAGTAGATGGAAGTGAACGGAATGCAGTGATATTCGTCGTTATATAGGATCGCTAAATTATAAGTAACTCCTCTTATGGCCTCTCTCCACTGCACGAGAGATCCAAGAATCGCCGGGAAAGTGGTGCCGGCAAATGCGCACTGTAGTCCTTACCTTAATGGGAGTCGTATACCAATGTTAAAATTTTGACCGATTATCTCGGCAACTACTTATGACAATAAATTTAATTTTTCAAAGTATATTTAGCAATACCAATGTTTATCGATGAAAAATAGAATACTTCTGTCGATTAGAAGGAAAGGCATGATTTGTTTTTAATAAAGCGCTTAATATTTTGTTGAAAAACAATTTTATTTTAATTTAAAACAAATATAACTAATCCATATACATAAAACTTTTTTGTTAAAATAAAGCCTATTTAGGTGCAAATATGTGGTAAAAATTTCAGCCCGTAGTATCAATTAGTTTCTGAAACAATGGGACATTTGTATAGACAGTTTTATTTCTTCAGAAATTGTTTTCAAACATAACATTAAAAAAAATATAACCTAACTTTCCAAAAACAGTTTTGCAGTATTTCAAAACTCTCACATGAGAGAAATGTGAGCGGAATACCAATGCTACGAATGGCTAAAGTAAAATTTTCCGATCAAAATAAAAAAAGGAGCTCTTCTCTAACACTAATATTTAAAAACTTATAGAATTGTTACCAAGTGAGGGTATTAGAATGATCTAAAAACTACTACGCAAGATTATTGTCAACAATATTTTTAAACTATTTACAATTAGTGTACCTCTATGAAGGTTATACCAAAATGAGTGGAAGAATCGAAATACTCATAGGCAATTAAAACATGAAAACGGAAAAAAATTACGAAAATCCCATTTCGACTGCTCTTAAGTAACTGCTGAAAATATTGACCATCTGTTCCCAAACAGGCTAAAAATATTTCGTTCATTTACCTAAGCTCAGCAGCAGAAATCCCTGTGTAATCTACAGAAACTTAGTGATGACATCATGCAAGAAATCACAAGGATTCCTGCTGCTAAGCTTACACAAGTGAGCGAGAATATTTTCGCAAATTGTGCTACCCGTATGTGAGCAGAAGGTCAACGTTTCCATAATTTATCTTAAAATGAGTATTTTAATGCCCCTTTGCCGGCGACTTTCGGATCTCTCACGGAGTGGAGAAAGGCCGCGACAGGGGTTACCTTATACTTTAACGACTCTATAGATATTGAAATAATTGTTAGATCAGGCATGGAGGAAACGATTCTACAGTGGCGATACACTGAAAGCCCCCCTTGTCTTACTCCCCCTTCTCCATCTGTCTCCTTCACTATGGTTCGGATCGCCTCTTTCAGTGGCGGATATGGCATTAAGAATGACAGAATATATTCCAATGTCAGAGTGTCAATATTATAGAAAGAATAAAGTGGACTTTGGTACATTACGGGTTATTGTTTACAATTTAAATGCTTTTTTAATTTGTTAAAAATATAAAAAAAACAAGATATAAATCTGCTATTTTCCGGTTTGGTTAGTATTACTTTATTAACTATCTGGAATTGCAAATTAGCTGAAAAGTTTAGTGCGTATTAGAATTGATGCAATTTAATATAATATATATATATATAGGTATATTATGTGTTTCTGTAGACAGCATAGCTCAAAAACGAAGTAACCGTTAAAAACCAAACTTTGTATTTAGGTTTAGTATCTCCCAAGGATGCGACAAAACGATTTTCCTTAAACGACCCTTTGCATGGAAATATTTTCGAAAATGTCGATTTTCTCAATAATGGCTAATGATTTTGATTAAAATACTTTAAGGTCTTTATATGACCAAGGGAATGTATATCTCTAATTTTGTTGGAATAGCCTCTGAAGACCTTCATTCTGGATGACTTTTGTATAACTGGCCAGCCTTAAGAGATAGACAAAAACGTTCTGCACAAAACAATTTAGATCTCTTTAAAACCCGAAATTTATTATATACACATTTTTTTGCATAGTTAAGCGTTTTTGAGATATTCCGGATTATTGATGTCAATTTTTAGCGACAAACTTTTCCCAAACGGAAAGACATCATTTGTTTCTATAGTCATATCGGAAGCTTTGATTTGTGAAACAACTCATCTGGTCACAGTGGGTCATTGGCATTAGGTTTATAATTTTATAGCATTAAATACACACACACACATTCACTGTCACGCGTGTACTTGCAGACTGTGAGGGATAGGTAATAATTCTGATTAAAGAAAAATTAGTAGCCCCAGCCGGGAATCGAACCCGAGATCTCCGCGTGAGAAGTCAGCTCGCTGACCACATAACAACGGAGGCTGGAAAGACATATTTCTTCTCGTTTCTCGTTTGTTTACTCCTGGCAAGAAAAGAGAATGAAATTTGAATTGTTTCCAATAGCGACCGACTTTCAAAGGTCTTGACTAGCGCTTTAGCCTTTACATTCCCTTATTTCCCTTCTACTTACAAGGAAACAAGCAATAATGCTAATTTTGCTTATGTTCATCTTGATTAGCATGATTTAGCTAAAAGATTAATCTAATTAAGAATAAAAGGTTTGTTTGCGGAACACCTAGGGAAAGTCATGTGAATGGAACACATCGGACTTTTTAGATTCAGGGTTCGAGTTTATGGGTGCTATGTATATTGTGTGCGGTAAAGAAAGAAAAGTGATTAGAACAGCTGAATAGACCAGGAATCGAATCCAGAACCTCCCAAATTCGAATCTCGCACTTTGCCGCAAAGCCATTTCAGTATCTTAGAAGTGGACATCTTTAGACTGAGTTAAAACAAGTCTGAGTTGACACAAGTGTACGTGATTGTTGCATTATTAGTCTAGGTTCGCAAGCCAGCATGCTATCTTTCGGGGCCAGCGACGAGGCGCACACATTTTCTCTTCCCCTCCCGTGCAGGAAGGCGAATGTGTCATACAGTATATAGCACTGTTGCTTTTTGTATTACGCAAACAAATGCTTGTCGAAAGCAACCGTGCAGCAAGCTCTTTCCAGGATTACTTCCCGTCTCTCACCTGAGTAATCCACCAAGAAAATGTTTCCTCAGACATCTCGTACTACGCCTTGCTGTACTTCTCTTATAAAAGATGTACATACAGGGTGTTAATGAACTACACCGAAATAATTTGCGAGATTATGCACGTGACTGATATAAGTAATTTGAGATCGGCGATGCATGGTCCCCGGATAAACATAACGCAGCTACATAGCGTTAAACTTATGGGTATCAGGTGCCGGTAGGTCGGTGTTAAAGCAAAGCAGGTTAAAAAAATCTGATGTCTTCCATTCACATGACTTTCTCTACATCTCTGTAACAAACTATTGTTAAAAAGCTTATGCCTCTATTTACTTCCTGCTAATCAAAAAAAAATTAGCAGAAATATTCTTATTTGCTTCCTTGTAAGTAGAAGCGAACCATAGGTTAAAGTGATAGTCAAAAGCTGGTTGCTATGTTACTGAAGTTCCTTTGTTTGTATGGACACGAGTTCACAAAGTCCTGTATGAGAAAAGTATGCTTTTATAGCTGAAACCAAAAAACAAGGAATATCTCAAAAACAATCAACTCCACGAAAAAGATGTATAAAACTTACATTGCGTGTTTTAAGGTGCTCTACATATGTTGGGTGGTAAGTTTTTGTCCATCTCTTACGGTTTAGCAGTTATGCAAAATTCCGTAAAATTGACCCAGAATAAAGTAGTCTTCAGAGGCTATTCCCAGAAAATTCAAAATATAATTTTATTTGTCAGGTAAATATCTTTAATATACGATATTTTAATCAAAATCGTTAGCCATTTTTTAGAAAATGTGGGTGGGGGGATTTTTCTCAAAATCTTCGTGTCACATCCCTGGAAGATACTAAACTTAAATACCAAGTTTGGTATTTTACCAACTTTTCGTTTTTGAGTTATCGTGTTCACAGGCACACGGACACACACACGGACTTTTTTCTGAAAATACTTTTTTTTTGGATACAGGTGATCCTAAAACATATATTTCCGGTGAAATCTCGGTTTCTAATTTTTTGATGGAGTGTACATAGCACGTATAGAGAAAGTAAAAATCATTGGCACTATATAATGGATTAGCCACCAATGTGTGGCGCACGGTCCTCTTAAAGATTACAGAAGGGAGTTCTCTTATTCTTGTTGGTAAGGCATGAAACAACTTCAAAGAAAATACTAAGTTACTGTTTTGAATTTTGGTGTACTTAGATTTGTTAATGTATAAATTTGAACTATTTCGTGTTGAATAGTTATAAATATTTGAACAATTTATATTTTCTTTGACATATAAGAGGCAACTCAGCAGATACATCGATAGAAAATACATAACGCTTAATTCAGTAAAAAGTGGCTTACAGTTGTGTGTAAAATGAACTCCGCAAATTATTTTCACAGCCTCCTTTTACAAAATAAAAATTTTATGTGCCAAAGGATGTTTACCGCAAAATATAATGCCATAATTGTCATGAGACTAAATGTAAGCATCATAAATCCTCATTAGGACATCGGCAGTGACACTTCGGCTTAAGATTCGTAACATGAAAAGACCTATAGTAATATTTTTTAGAAACATATTTAATATGAGTAGACAAACCAAAATCAGAATCAATATGCAACCCAAAAATGTTGCAAAAGAACTATGACCAGTGTTAAATTTAAATTGAAAAGCAGTGGTTTTATTACTGTTTACACTTAATTTAATGGCATTACACCAATCTTGAACACTAGAAGTCATAGAATATAATTTGGTTTTTAATATATTTTTATTGCTGTTGTACAAGGTAACAGCAGGGTCATCTGCATATAGATATGTGGGCAAATTTACATCCGAGATTGAATTTGGCAGATCACTTATGTAAATAATAAAAAACACCGGACCAAGAATCGATCCTTGAGAAACGCCAAAGTCAACATTTTTAATACGTAGTCTGAAGTGTATTATTAAAGTAAGATCTCAAAAACTGTATACTATTATCTTGAAAACCATAGAATTTAAGTTTTATGCAAAAGAATACTGTGTGAAACAGTGTCAAAAGCTGACAGTAGGCACTACTGAAATAATTCCTCAACGAAACGAATGCAGATGAAGTTTATTGCAATGGCTCAAGTTCAGCAACCTGTTTTAGAGCGGTATTGTTGCTAGGTGACGAAGTACTTGAAAAAGCCGCTCTCGAATGTATATGGCAGTCGATGTTTTGCTTGAGCGATGTGGAAATAAGCGTATAATGCTCGTGCATTGAGAGTTGGTGCACGTATCAAGAGCAATAAAATTGGGAAGGCAGACCTACACATTTCACGTCACGTCTCTCCTTTGTTGAGAATGCTTCACTTTGGTTGGACGTATGGGCCCCGATGGCGCATCAATCCTAATGCCCGCTGATTCCCAAAGTCTGCAGTTTTCGAGCACATGCGGATTTTCATAGTGGCAGTCCTGAGGGGGCCGTGCTGTTTCATCGACGTGTGCTGCAAACGCAAATGAACATACGATTCCAGAAACTTGTGTTTTTACTTTTGTTTGCCACGTACATATTAGGTAGTGGGATTATTGTTTTTTCGTAGGATTTAGAAGCAGATGCCTAGGGGTCAGAAGCCTGTCGGGGAGCTAATGGCATGAAACCATAGAATGGTTGACCTAGAGACCGTACAGACTTGAGGAAGTGAATGCTAAGAATGTAAGCGAAATGAGTGATAGGAAGGTGATGACCGAGCAATTGCTGGAATGATTGGCGGGGAAACCAAAGGACCTTTAGTAAAACCGCCCAGACACCGGTTCCTCCACCACAAATCCCACATGCGGGCGCTTGGGATCGAACCCGGACCGCCTAGGTGTCTAGCAAGTATTGTAACCAAAAGAATTCTATACTCACATTATATTTGAAACGCACATTTTGAGTTTCCCTGAATCCCAAAGCAGCATTTTCACAAAACTCCCGTTTGTGCTCTGCATGTGTATATTTGTGAACAGCAAAAACCAAAAGGCATATAAATACCAAACGTGAAATTCAAGTTCAGCATCTTCCAAGGGTGCGGCAGGGAGGTTTTCAAGAAAATCCCCCCCCAGCCCAACTTTTCCCTTTACGTGGAAGATTTTTCGAAAATTATGATTTTCTCAAAAAGGACTCTACCTATTTTGATTAAATTAAATTGAGTTTTATTTAAGGACGCTGTTTAACTGCTATGGCTCTTAGCGTTCTTTCTATACTGGGCGTGAAAGATCGCTTAATTTTGCTCAGAAACCTCTTTATCAGACGTAAGGTTCTTTTACGTAAATCTTATGACACGGGACCAACGGCTTTGCTTTCCTTCCGAAGGATACCATGTTACGGATTTTTACGCCCGAAAAAATCCGCCACTTTCTACCAGGTTTGAACCTGCAACTAATTTTGATTAAAATGTCGCGTGTTTAAGTAATTTTCATGAAAAATTAAATTTACACCTTGAATATTCTGGAAAAGTCTCTGAAGACTTTATCGTGGATGACTTTTGCATACTTGGTAAAAAAGAAAAAAAAAAAATTACATAAAAATGAAAATATTTTTTAAGACACAAGATTTATGTCACTTTTTTATTTTCTTTACACGTACTATGTACACAGTGTATAGAGAAGGTATTGCACCCAAAAATTCGATACCGAGATTTCACCGGAAATATATGTTTTGAGACTCCCTGAATCCAAAAAAAGCATTTCTAGAAAAATGTCCGTGTGTATATGTGTCTGTAGAGCACGTTAAAACACACAATTTATGTTCTATAATTTTTTTTTCGTGGAGTTCAATGTTTTTGAGATATTCTTTGTTTTTGGTTTCAGCTTTGAAAAGCATACCTTTCTCATACAGGAATTTGTCAACCCCTGTCCATGCAAACAAAGGAACTTAAGTCACATAGCAACCAGCTTTTGATTATCAGTTTAACCTATGGTACTCTATTATTTCGCTTCTACTAACAAGGAATCAAGTAGTAAGACCATTTCTGCTATTTTTTTTTCTCGATTAGACGAATTAAATAGAATAATTTGTTACGGGGATTTAGAGAAAGGCATGTGAATGTAACACATCAGATTTTTTTATAGAGTTAACGATTTCCGAGATATTTCTTACTATTGATTTCAATTTTAAAATGCTTATACTTTTCTCAAACTGATAGTCCTCATCCGTGTTTACTTTGTTTTATCCTGACCATGCAAAGAGAACTGAATTTCAATATCACCACCTCGTGACAGCTCTTAGGAGATTTGACTTTCGCTTTAGCCTAATGTATTCCTTTATTTCCCTTCTACTCAAGGAACTAAATAATAACACAATTGTTGCTAATATTTATCTTGATGAGCATGAAGCACTTAGAAGAATGATTTTTTTTGTAAGAAAAACTTGAGAAATCAGGTAGTGAAAGTCCTGTGAATGTAGTATGTTATAGTGTTTTCTTTTTATTTTCTGTACATAGTGTATAGAGAAGGTATTGTATTGCACCCAAAAATTCGATACCAGATTTCACCAGAAATATGTTTTGAGATCCCCTGAATCCAAACAAAGCATTGTCAGAAATATTGTGTGTGTGGAAAAGAAATTATGGTTAGTAAAATTTTATTGGAATAAAAAAATATTTCATTTGAGGCTAAACTTGTGTGTGTGTGTGTGTGTGTGTGTGTGTGTGTGTGTGTGTGTGTGTGTGTCTGTGGGCAGCATAGCTCAAAAATGAAAAGTGTGTCAAATACCAAACTTGGTATTAAAGTTCGTATGCGACACGAAGATTTTCAAGAAAATTCCCGTACTTTCAACTACCCTTTACATAGAAAACTTTTCGAAAATTTTAATTTTCTCAATGGTTTTAACGATTTTGATTAAAATATCTTATATTTTAGATATTTATATGACAAATAAAATGTATATCTTGACTTTCCTTGCAATTACCTCTAAAGATCTGTTTATTCTGGATGATTTTTTGAGTTTGGCATACACAATAAAAAACACAAAAGGTGCAGAGCTTGTTAAAACACAGAATATGTTATATACCTACTATTTTTTCGTGGAGTTAACCGTTTTTGAGATATTCCTTGTTTTTGGTTTCAGTTTCAAAATACTTAAACTCTTCTCAGATAGGAAGCGTCAGTTTTTCTTTTGTTATACTCCTGGCCAAGCAAAGGAGTGATCTGCAATTACAATCGCATAGCGATAGCTTTTAAAACATTTGACTATCACTTTAGCATAGTGCAGTCCCTTAGTTCTAGTCTACTTATAAAGCACTAAATAATGAAGTTCTGCTAATGTTTATCTCGATTAGTATGGTGTTGAAAGAAGAATTAGCTTTTAAAAAACGTTTGTTTGTAGATCAGTTAGAGGAAGTCATGTGAATGTAACTCAGATATTTTTGTTTGAATTTGCATAAAAGTAAACCGTAAGAGATAGACAATGAAATACTGCACAAAAATATAGAGCTCCTTAAAACACACAATTTATGCTATATATATATATATATATATATATATATTTTTTTTTTTCGTACAGTTGACCGTTTTTGAGATATTTCGTGTTGTTGGTTTCAGTTTTACAATACTTAAATTTTCTTCATGCGGGAGTCCTGGGCACGCAAAGAAAGGGATTTCAATCCCATAGCTACCTTATTTTAAAACATTTGACTGTCGGTTTAATCTAGTGTATACTCTTATTTCCCTTTTACTTAAAAGGAACCAAGTAATCATACTGCTTATGCTAATGTTTACCTCGATTAGTGTAAAGCAGATAGAAAAGTAAGCTTATTGATAATAATTTGCTACAGAGATGAAGAGGAAGTCGTGTGAATGGAACACACCATATTTGTCTTTTTTACTGACACCAGTAATTCAGGTGTTCATCAAACAAAAGGGTAGGTTTACTAATTTGTTATATTTTTGTGATTCACGATGTTTTTCTGGAGCTGGTGCATGTAAAATTCAAAAGGTTCACAAAGCGACCCCTGATATGTTTATTTATATCCCAATCGGGAGCATAAAAGTTCATTACCTTGATTTAGGCAGGGGGAAGGGGTGCCTGATCTCTCTCTCTCTCTCTCTCTCTCTCTCTCTCTCTCTCTCTTTTGTTGATCCATTATCGTGATTGTTTACATGCATAAAATACCCAGAGAAAGCTTAAATCAGTATTGGAGCTTTGCCATTCTTTATCTGCTGTCCTGTATTCTCATCGATAGCGATCTTCCGCTTTGCTAACTCTATTTTATATAATCCGCAGTTGGCCCCCTTTCCAGAAAAAAACGTATACTCTACGTAATTTATAATTATTTACAGATGTTTCGTACATAAAATAACAAAATCTGATTTTCTCCATTCACATCTCTCTAATAAACGATTATCAATAAACTTATTCTTCTATCTACATCTCTGGGGTCGCTTAGACCACTTGCCTCTCACCTGGACGGGCGACCGCATGTGAGATTTGTGGTGGATAAAGCGGCGCAGGGTAGGTTTTCTCCGGGTTCTCTGTTATCCCCCACCAGTTGCATTCTACCGGTGCTCTATCTTCATTTCATGTATCACCAGTGTCATCGCCTGCGGTGCCCAAAGTAGTAAAATCGGGCGTTAAACACTATCCCCCCCACATCTCTGTAATAAATGAGAAAGGGTCTTATTGCTTAGTTCCTTATAAGTAGGAGGAAAATAAGGCAACACATTAGGCTAAACCGACAGTCAAATGTTTTAAAATGTGGTTGCTATGGGATTGAAATCCGTTTCTTTGCGTGGTCAGGAGTTCACAAGTTCCTGTATGAGAAAAGTATTTTATAGCTGAAACCAATAACAACGGTCAACTCCAGGAAAAGAAATTGTGTGTTTTAAGGAACTCTACATTTTTTAAAGTAAGTTTACATCTATCTCTTACGGTTTACCAGTTAATGCAAAATTCCGAACAATTTAACCAGAATAAAGAGGTCTTCAGAGAATATTCCCGGAAAATTCAAGGTATATATTTTGTTTGTTGTGTGAATATCTTCAATATGCGATATTTTAATCAAAATTGTTAAAGCCATTTTTGAAAATATCAAAATTATCGAAAAAGTTTCCATATAAGAGGTAGTAGCAGTTGGGGGATTTTCTAAAAAGTTATTCGTGTTAAATTCCAAGTTCGGTGTTTAAAGGAGTTTTAGTTTTTGAGCTGCTCTGCCCAAAGACACACATACACACACACACGTACTTTTTCTTAAATTTTTATTTTATTCAGATGGTCTCAAAACATATGTTTCCGATGTAATCTCGGTGTCGAATTTTTTGGTGCATTACAATTCGTTCTCTATACACCATGTACAAAGTACGTGTGGAGAAAGTAAATATATGAATCCGTCACTGAGTCGCGTATGCAAGTCGACGTTGTGCGAGTTGTACTAAATACAGCTGCCGTTCCGTTATTTTATGTAAACATAACGCTGGGCCGTTCAAAAGACATTAGGCTCTGAAATTTGTACTTCATTTATTATAAGGGCTATTAGTAAGCCGACTAAATGAGGTACATTCTGTGCTATAGTAATCATTTTTTTTTAAATTTATTTATTTAAAGTCGCTTTAACTGCAATGGTTATATCGCGACTTCTCATTAGGGTTACATACATAGTTGAATACATTCACATTGCAAATTTAAAGAAAAGGTATACATAAAAAAGTAAACCCAATGCAGTATTTTACAAGATAAAAGTTGTTTTATGTTTGTTGTGAACTATGATATTTAACATTTTGAAATATACAGATCGAAAGAAGAACTTTTGATTCAATTTTATGATACAATTGGATTACTTGTAAGAATTTCAAGACTTTGTTGGAGAATTGTAGTTGGTCCAGGGTTGTCGGGAGTTCGTTTGGCACGTTACATGTGGTTCGTTGTTCCTCATAGAGACTGCAGTTGGTAATATGTTTCACTGTTAGCTGGCAGTTGCAAATATTACACATCGGTGGATTTTCACGAGACAGAAGGTATGAATGTGTGAGTGACGTGTGTCCAATACGCAGACGAGTCAGTACAGTCTGGTCCTTGCGATGAAATGATTTATATGAGTAGCTAGAATCGGCGAAAGTGTGTACCTCATGCAATTTGCTGTTGGACAGGGTAGACCATTCTTGTTTCCACTTTTGGATAATGACACCTTGAACAAAGTTGCTGTAGTCAGGTGGGGAGTCTTGAAATCTGGTAGGCTACACGGATGTCTGGTAGCTTCTTTGGCCGCTTCGTCTGCATTGTTCTCCACTAAATATATAATTATTTGCACTTTTCATCTCCCAACTTGTATATAAGATATTTAAAAAAAGTTTTAGAAAGTTTGGGGATAAATTGCTCACATCGAACAAGAAAAAATGTTCATATAAACACATGTCTCAAAAACTTAGGTTCTCGATTTATGGAGGTTCAAAATGCTACTAATCAAAACATTTTAAAGTGACACTTTATTCTATTTCTGACAATGTCAGCTTGCTAAGAGATGTTTCACACAAATACTACTTGCAGGAAATGATCCAAATGCCCTCCTCTTGCGGAGAGACACGCATATACTCATCGAAGTATGGAATGTTAAATGCTCTCTGTCGGTGTCGTATGATTTAGCAAGTTAAGATGCCACGCAGATTAAGAGTTTCATCTAGGATGTCTGCTGCATAAACCAATGGCTTAAGGTGTCCTAAAAAGATAAAAATCCAAAGATTAAGGTCGGGGGAAGGTGCAGGCCATGGAACTGTCCCCCTCTACCTATCCATCTCATGCTAGATACTAGCCAGTGCATCTGGAACACCGAGACTAAAATGTGCTAGGGCGTCATGCATAAACGATTCTTATTTCCAGAGGCAGATTTGCTTATAAGTCTGGGAGAGAGTTCTCAACGAAGTCCCTGTAGACAGAACTTGTAAGGCGTGCTGGGGAATGTATTACACATCTGACAAATACTAACAAGCAGCCATGGCAACACAAGGCCAAATCTGCAGGATAAAATAGGTCAAAGTCTTCTATGAATGAGTGCATAAATAAATGAAGTTAATTAAGTTTGACCCGGGAAGCCCTTGAAGGTGGGTTTCATTAAATTAATTTCGCGAAAACGAAGCGTTTTAGAGTCTGTGTTTACATGAGCATTTTTACTTGTTTGTATGTCAGGAATCCATTCCCTAATGTTGTAAAAGTATTTTTGAATCACCTGTATGATAAACGTTTGTAATTTTGAAACGTGCATATACAGGAAACGCGTCCGATGTTTTTTTTTTTTTTTTTTTAGTTTAACGTCCTTTAATCTGGTTTAGTCATATCGGACGTTGAATGAAATTGGTGAAATGATGCTCAAATGATCTCGGGGTCCATAGAGCTTAAAGTTACTCGAAATTCGTCTTCTCAGGATAAGGGAAAACCTCGGGTAACTCACCCTTAGCGAGATTCGAACTCACGACCTTTTGAATTTGAGGCAGACACACTACCCAGGCGGGCAACGTCCGATGTTAATCTGGGTAAAACGGAGCCGTGTCTGTAACTTTTAAATTACCTTCGTAGTTCATGTTGGTGGACAGATGGAAATTTCATAAGTACTGCTATATTAGAGCAGTGCACCAGGCCAAGTGTGCATGGGGGATGAGGTAGGAGGTCTTTATTACATTAAAACTTGGTTTAGCCAGCATGGCTAATGGAATTAATCGGCATTTGGATTACCAACAGGAACTAGGAGGGTCTTAGCCTCAAGCAGCATCTTCCTTTATAGCTGGAGTACACGGTGGCGTAGGTAATGATGCAAAGCTTCCGGGTTTTAAATACTCTTGGCTTTATTACTGATTAATGTTAATTACATTATTAAGCAACTTGGATAACTTCTCACATTAACTGGATACTGTTTATCGACACAAAAATACCTGTTGCGATAAGAAATATTTTTTTTTAGGCCATCATACTCAAATAACGTTAAGAACATCTAACGTGTTACATTTTTATTGTTCTATCTAGGTCTTAGTCTTCTGCAATCTGTTTTTACAAAATCTAATTATTTTAGCTGCTGCTTATTATTAAAATAAAGAAAGACTAACATCAGTAAGTCACGCGTAAACACAAAATGGCTGTGCTGCAATCACAAGACTATTCCAAACCGAGAGGTAAACTACAAAATAAGAGAGCTAACGGTTAGGGATAACGTTTAAACCTCAATTCACATTTACACATTTCATTGCAGGGAGAGAGAAAACGATAGTCAACTATTTCAGAGCGTGTTGCTATGAAATTCCATGTTGTTTACCCCACCACGAAAAGAAACGAATAACGACTTCCTTTTTGAGAAAAGTGTAAGCATTTGTAAATTCAAATCAATAACCAACAATTACTCGGAAATAGTTAAACGCACGAAACGTTTTATGGAATATGTTTTGTGTTTTAACGAGATCTGCATTTTTACTTTCTCTACACGTACTATGTACATAATGTATAGAGAAAGTATTGTATCCCACCCAAAAATTCGATACCGCGATTTCACCGGAAATACATGTTTTGGGACCCCATGAATCCAAAAAAAGCATTTTTAGAAGAAAAAAAAAGTCCGTGTGTGTGTCTGTGGGCAGTAAAACAAAAAACTTACTACACAAAACATGTAAATCTCTATGAAAACACAATTTATGCCATATGTACTTTCTTTCGTGGAGTAAGCGTTTTCGAGGTATTCCTTGTTATTGATTTCAGTTTTAAAATACTTAAACCTTTCTAATATGGGAATTTGTCAGCGCTTGACTACGCAAAGAAACTGATTTCAAACCCATAGCAACCAACTTTTAAAACATTTGACTGTCGGTTTAGCCTAGTGTATTCCCTTATTTTCCATCTACTTATAAGGAACTGAGTAATAAGACCGTGTCTGCTACTGTTTTAGCCTGAAATAGAAGAATAAGCTTATTAACAATAACATGTTACAGACGTGGAAAGAAAGACATGTGAATGGAACACATACGATTTTTTGTGCAATAACATTTCATCTGTTTCTTACGGTTTTCTAATTAAACAAGTGCCATCCAGAGAGAGAGATGGACTTTACATACTCTTCCTATATATTTAAAGATAATTTCATTTTTCATTAACATATTTCAACTTATGGTACCTATTCTAATAAAAATGGCTATCGTTATTTTTTTAAAAATCACATTTTCTAAAATATTTCCATATAGAGGTTGGTATGGAGTGTGTGTCTTAAATCTGTGTGTTCATTTATTAAGTTTGATATTTAACCGACTTTGCGTTTTCGAGCCATTTGCGTGCGCACGTACACATACACGATATAGCAAATATATGAGGATTGCATTCTATATCGATATTTTACCCGAAGTGCATGTTTTGAAGCCCACGAACGAAGATTTTTTTCAAAAATAAAATGGTCCTTTGTGTACGAGAGGGAATAGCAACACTCGAAACAAAACGCCGGTTAATTGCTAAACTTTGCATTTAAGTTTAGTATCTTCCAAGGATGCGACACAAGGTTTCCAGGTAAACTCCCTCAAATCAAACTGCCATTTACATGGGGCATTTGTGGAAATGTTTGATTTTCTCAAAAAAAAAAAAAAAAAAAGCCTTAACGATTTTGACTAAAACATCATATATTGAAAATAGGTATATAACAAAATGTGAATTGCTTTAGGTATAGACTCTGAAGCCTTCTTCATTTTGGAGGACTTTAACATAATCCGTAAACCGTAAAAGCTGGACAAAAAAAAAAAAAAAAAAAAGGTCTCGAAAGAATGAAATAGAACATAGCATTAACAGCAATTATTGGCGAAAATGGGAAAACCAAGGCATACCTGTACAAGCTATGAATAATAAATGACCCCTCTTGTACAATCTACTCGAAGAACAGACTGCACAACCGTCATCTACAGATGCCCAAATCCACTAGGAACCACCTGAAACAAGGTACAGAACTCCATAAAAGCAAATGACCAGTGGCACGGGAACCACTAATAAATAAATATGACCCCTCTATTTGTAAAAATGTAAATAGAATATTGCATGTACAGAGAAGACTAAATTAAGGAAAATGTTGCTGTTAATATTAAGAGATGTATTACAAAAATATTATATAGCATTACGTTAAGTAATGGAACATATTCACTAAAATATTAATTAGAAAATCTGAAGTGTTCCATTCACATGACTTTCTTTGCCTCCTCTGCTTGCTAACTATTCATACTAAAGATTATTATTCTTATATCTACACCATTCTAATCGTGAAAAACATTAGCAGAAATTGTCTTATTATGTGCTTCCTTGTATGTAGAAGGGAAATAGGGGAATACACTAGGCTAATGAGATAGTCAAAATTTTAAAAGCTGTCAATGTTTGATTATCGTTGAAATTTGGTTATCTTTCAATGGCTGGAAGTAAAACAAATGAGAGATGAATCGAAAAAGGACCTCCTATTTGAGAAAAGTTTGAACGGTTTATTATTGAAACCAGTAAAAAAAAAACAAAAAAACAAAACGAAACTGTTAACTCTGCATAGTAAATTTTTGTCCATCTCTTACGGTTTACCAGTTATGCAAAAGTCTATCGAATGAAGAGGTCATCAGGAGGCTATTCCCAGAAAATTCAAGATATATATTTTATGTCATGTAATATACGCTATTTTAATCAAAATCGTTAGCTATTTTTGAGAAATCAAAACTATTGAAATTTGTCCCTGTAAAGGGTGGTTGGGGGTGGGGAGATTCTCCTTTAAACTTGTGTCGCATTCTTAAAAGATTATAAACCTAAATACCAAGTTTAGTATTTTAACGAGTTTTCGTTTTTTTTTTTTTTTTTTGTTCACAGACACACGGACAATTTTCTAAAAATGCTTTTTTTTAATATAGGGGACTCAAAAACATGTATTTGTAAGGAAACCTTGGTATCAAATTTTTGGGTGGAGTGCAGTTCCTTCTACCTACCTACCATGTACTGTATAGAGAAAGTAAAAAGTACGCAGTTTTTATATATAATTTGTATTATGTAATATATAAGCGCAGTTAACTATTTCGTTTATATTCCCTACTATTGTTTTAATTTCAAATAAAATACTTTCTCAAACGAGGTCATTCGTTTTTCTTTTGTTTTACACCTGGTGATACAAAAAGAACTAATCTCAAATTTATCACTACTTTAAAAAGTTTTGACTCGCATTAGCCTGGTGTAGTTCCTCATTTCCCTTGTGCAGATACTAAGTCATAAGACAATTTCTGCTAATAATTATCTCGATTACCATAAAGCAGATAAAAGAATAATATTCTGTAAATATTTTATAAGAATTATGTTTGAACGTCATGTGAACAGAACACATCAAATGCGTTATTTGAAGGAGCCCCAAATATGTTTTTGCAGCGAAAATTTTAAGTATGTGTAATACTATACTTCCTCTATTTATTACAGTTTAACAGCAGAGAAAACAAAACTATAAACGACTGCCTCCGTGTTTGAGTGGTCAGCAAGCTGACTTCTCACCCGGGTGTCCAGGGTACGATTCCCGGATGGACCGGGGAGTTTTTTTTAACCAGAATTATTCCCTATTCCCGAGAGTCTGGAAATGTAAATGGAGTTTTATTTATGGACGCTCTGTAACTGCATTGGTTCTCAGTGTCCCATTCCATATTGGGGGTGAAATACCACTTAATTTTGCTCTATCAGGCTTGAGGTAAATCTACGATACGGGACCAGCGGCTTTACTTACCTTCCGAAGGAAGCCATACCAAGGATGTTTACGCCCGAAAAAATCTATCATCCTCCGCCGGGTGTATGAAGTTAGCATGGTAACCATTACACCACGAAGGGCGACTCCCTAGAGTCTGGAAGCATGTATGTGAGAGTGAATGTGTGTGTAGGTATGTATGTATGTGTTGGAGGAAAGTAAAACGATTTAAAACCCAAGGTAAAGAACCTACAGACAACGATTTGTTTCTAATGCAAAGCTCCCGATATTAACTTAGATGTTAAAGGGACCTATATATATGAATACAAAATAAATAACATTTAAAAGCATATAGTGCACTGAAGAAAAATCGCGTTAGTTATGTGAGGTTTCATGAAAGCTCAGCTGTTTCCGGAACAGAGTGTAACGTTGACGAAAATCCTTCCTGGCCATCACAATAGACCACGCTGCCGCAGTGCCTGGCGTCTTTTCATGGACCCTGTAACTGGTTTGCCACAGACATTGTTCTGTGTTAATTGACAAGCAGGCAAGTTCGTTGTTGGGTTGGGAATACAACTCTTGTCAATGTATACTACAAACATCTGACTACAGGAACCCAGCAATTCTTGTCATTACCACACTTCCTTATTTAAACCTCTATTTCCCTCAGCTGGAGTCTGTCAGATTAGCGACAAACTCCGTACAGAGCGCTATGTGGCCAATGTACTAGGGTCGGCTGATAAGTCCCGGACCTCTCAGTGAAAACAGCATTGAATTTTTTTTTTTTTTTTTTGCTTTACTTGTCAACATAATTTCCAGAAATTCATACATTAATTTAATTAAACCATCTCTGTAATACCTCAAAATAGCTGTTTACCGCATCAATGACCTACTCGTTGCTGTGAAATCTTCGTCCTCCAAGAAATGTTTTGAGGTTTGGGAACAGGTGGTAATCACTAGGTGCTAGATCTGGCGAATAGGTGGGACGTTCAAGCAATTCGAACTTTAATTCGCACATTTTTCCCATTGCAACAACTGAAAGATGGACCGGAGCATTGTCCTGATCTATTTATCTTTTTGTTGTTGCCAAATCCAGTCTCTCGTTTCACCTCATCACACAAACGTTGCAGTAACTAGCGTAGTAATCAGTGATACGTTTGCCCTTTTCCAAGTAATCAATAAAAATAATTCCCTGTGCATCCCAGAAAACACTCGCCTTAACATTGGTAGCTGACAAAATTGACTGCCTTTTTGGAGTTGGTTCACCTGGCGCAATCCACTGTTTTCGACTGTGATTTGCTTTCTGGAGTGTAGTGATGCATCCAAGTTTCATCCATGGTAATAAGCCGCCTCAAAAATTCACTGGGATTTTTACGCCAGAGCTCTACATTCTTAACAGAAATAGTTTTTCTTTGCAACTTTTAATCTGGTGTCAACAAATGCGGCACCCATCTTGCACAGGCCTTGTAAAAGCCCAAAACATTACTTAAAATATTACCTGCACGTTGTTTAGATATGTTTATAGCCTCTGCTATCTTAAAACAACTTTAATCTGCGGTCTTACAGTAAGTACTAAACGATGAATTTTTTCTATGGTTTCCTGAGTGGTCACTTGTACAGGGCGTCCAGAGCGAGGCTCACCACTAGAGCTCGTACCTCCCATTTTAAACTCTGTAACCCACCTGCTACTCATTGAATATGAAGAGGCAGAGTCTTTCAATGTACTGCCCGTTTCCTCCTTGATTTCTTTAGGCGTTAAGCCTTTCAAATGGAAATATTTAATCACTGCTCATCTTTTCAAATCTTCGATTTTTGTGAAAACTTTAACGTTGTCTTGTTTAAAATACTGTCATTGGAAAACTAAACAAGCTATTGACCTGTAACTATGGATACAAGCTAGTCTAGAGTTAAATTATACGATGCTACCGTCTAACTGGACTAGTAGTGTCATATCTGTGTGAAGCCCAGGACTTATCAGCCGACCCTCGTAATCAACACATCATCCGACATATATCAGGATATGACAAGAAATGTAGCACTCTGCAAAGGGACAGCAGAAATATTTTAATTATTGGGGTTAGTTTCCTGTGGCCAGTGACCCAAAGAAGAAGCTCAACCCAGGTTGTAGAGAGCGCTGTAAGAAATGATGCGGGCTACATCGGAAACAATAACACTAATGGACTTTTGCTGTGGAATTATATTTGTGCAATATCTGATGTGTTCCATTCACATGACTTTCTCTACATCTCTATAACATATGGTTGTTAAAAAACTTATTCTTCCATCTACTTCATGCTAATTTAGATAAACATTAACACAAACGGCCTTATTACTTAGTTCCTTAGAAGTAGAACAGAAATAAGGAATAAGCTAGGCTTAACCAACAGTCACATGCTATGGGATTGAATTCCGTTTCTTTGCGTGGGCTAGAGTTGACACTTTCTCGTATTATGAGAAAAGTTTGTTAAAAATGAAACCAATAACAAGGAATATATCGAAATCAGTGGAACTGGACGAAAAAAAAATTATGACATAAATTATGTATTTTAATAAGATCTACATGCTTTGTAAAGTAAGTTTTCTTTCTGTCTCTTGTGGTTTATCATTTATGCTAAATTCAGAAAAATTCATCCAGAATAGTTTTCGGAGGTTATTTCTAGAAAATTCAAGATGTACATATTATTTGTCATGCAAATATCTTAAATATGAGAAATTTTAATCAAAATTGTTAAAGCCATTTTTGAAAAGAACAAAAATTTCAAACATTTTTCCATGTAAAGGGTGGTATTTAATCATCTTTTCGGTTTTGAATGCTGTCCACAGACACACTCGGACATTTTTCTAATTTTTTTTGGATTCAGGGGTCTCAAAACATGTATTTCCGGTGAAATATTGGTATCTATATTTTTGGTGCAATACAAAAAGCCTTATCCGGGTAACTCGCTCTAAGCGACATTCAAACTCACAGCCTCTTGCATATGAGGCAGACACGCTACCCCCATACTACCGAAGCGGGCAAATATTAGTCTGGTATACGCCCAGGTTCAACTGGGAGACTTCAAAAGCGGTAACTGAGGTAACATTTGCTGAAGGTGTATTCCAGAATAGAAGCAAGACGTTCATTCAAACAAATGCTATTTATGACAAAGAAACCTGTAAAATTCAAACGCAACAAGGAAGGAAATGGGTGTTGGCGGTATCGATTCTTCTAGCAGTGGCATGTAGGTACCAATCCACTTCTCCCTGAGGAAATTCCATGTAGATGTTTATTCCCGCAAAAATGTTTACATGTAACTGCACAAGATAGAAATATCACAAATATTAGATTTGCTTCGTGTTGAAAGCTTCTGATGTCTCTCTGGAACTTCCAAGGCCTTCAGGTTGATGGATGAGCTGGATTAATGAGATCTGAAGAGCAAAAGAGTGGCGAAGAAAAACAGAACGATATAAACTAAGAAAAGCAAATAAACCCCGTACCAAGCGCAGAAGAAGGAAAAATCTGATGTGTGTCATTCACATTTTTTTCCCCAACTGCTTTGCAAACAAACTTCTTGCAACAAATTATACTTTCTACTAATCCATGCTAATCGAGATAAATATTAGCAAAAATGTATTTTTACTTAGTTCCTTATAAGTAGGTTAATAAGGGAACACACTAGGTAAAAACTGTTATCAAATGTTTTAAAACCTATCTCTGTGCGATTGCCATTTCTTTGCATGCCTAGGAGTAAAACAAAAGAAACACGTACGACTTCCTCTTTGAGAAAAGTATAAGTATTTTAAAACTGAAACCAATAACTAGGAATATCCCAAAAATGTTTATCCACAGGTCAAAAACATACGTGAAATTTGTTTTGTCGAGATTTACAGGTTTATCAGTTTAACCTCAGACGTTATTCCTTAAGAAATTCGGGATATACATTTTGTCTGCCACGTAAAATCATAAATGTTCGACATTTTAATAAAAATCTGATGTGTTCCATTCACATGACTTTCTTTACATCTCTGCAACAAATTATTGTTAAAAACCCTTTGCTTCTATTTACTTCATGCTAATCGAGAAAAAATTAGCAGAAATAGTCTTATTACTTGCTTCCTTGTAAGCAGAAGCGAAATAAGGGAGTACAACAGGTTAAAGAGATAGTCAAAAGCTGATTGCTATGTGACTGAAGTTCTTTTGTTTTATAGACATGAGTTGACAAATTTCTGTGTGATAAAATTGTTTTTACAAGCTGAAACAAAAAACAAACAAACCAGGAATATCTAGAAAACGAACAACTTCAGGAAAACGATGTATATAACATAGATTGTGTGTTTTAAAGGGCTCTACTTTTTTGTGTGGTAAGTTTTTGTCCATCTCTTACGGTTTAGCAGTTATGCAAAATTGCGTAAAATTGATCCAGAATAAAGTAGTCTTCAGAAGCAAAAATTTTCATGTAAAGGGTAGTTTGGGGTGGGGAATTTTTCTCAAAATCTTTGTGTCGTAGAAGATACTGAACCTAAATACCAAGTTTCAATTTTTTAGTTATCGTGTTCGCGGACACACACGAACCTTTTTCTGAAAATGCTTTTTTTGGATACAGGGGACCCAAAAATATATATTTCCGGTGAAATCTCTGTATTGAATTTTTGGGTGGAGTGCAATACCTTCTCTATGTGCATTGTATGAATAGAGAAAGTAATGAAGCAGTTGATTTACTCTCCCCCACCTTTCCAATTACAATTGATTATATATATTATCTGATGTCACATGTTTTACTTTTCGCTACCAAATGTTCCAGGCGTTGCTTCCATTTGGAAACCGGGTTCCGGAAAGTGCGACCTAACCGTAGACAAGTTTAAATTGGGCATGTAAATGGCGACTTTTGGGAAAACAAGAAACCTTTTCAGTGTCTTCCAGATATAGCACTGACGATTTGAGAAGTATATCTGGTGTGGTCAAAAATGCTATAATCACTGATAAAATGTCTCGCTATAAAGGTGGTATTGACGGAGAATTACATTAATATTTTCTAAATATGGAGCTCTAGTATTTCACCAGATAGAATCGTATTGCTATTCCACTTCTTTTGAAAGTCATTTTTACATTCTCTAGCCCTATGTACAATTTACACAGTAAATAGGGAAGGTATTATACAAGTATTTCACCCAAAAATCTGATGTCGAGATTTAACTGGAAATGTGTGTTTTGAGGCCCCCCTGATTCCGCAAAAGCATTTTTAGAAAAATGACCGTGTGTGTGTGTGTGTGTGTGTGTGTGTGTGTGTGTCTATGGTCATTATAGCTCAGAAACGAAAAGTATGTTAAATACCAAACTTTGTATCTTCTTGTATTGTTCAGCATCTTCCAAGGATGCGACTCGATGATTTTTAAGTAAATCCCCTGTCTCCAACCATCCTTTTACATAGAGTATTTTTCGAAAATGTTTATTTTCTCAAAAATGACTAAGGATTTTGATTAAAATACCGTATATTAAGAATATTTATATCACAAATAAGATGTATATTTTGAATTCTCTGGGAATAGCCTATTGAAGACCTCTTTTTTGTGGGTGAGTTTTGCAAAATTTTACATATCCTTAAATCGTAAGATAAGCAGTCTCAAAACATTTATTGACATCGAATTTGGGTGAAATACCTTCTCTATATCGTACTATGTCTGTATGTATAGAGAAAGGAAAAATCTCAGGAACAGCTATTCCCGTAGTATTTGTCACAGTATATATATCACGTAGTTGTTGAATTACGGAAAATATAAGGTAATTTCGATTTGATGAACTGGTTTGGATTCTAAAAAAATTAACTTCCATATGAATGAATTTACAACATTTAAAGTGAAAAGCATTTCCCTTTTAAGTTTTTTAAAACTGTTCACTATTCGGAATGTTTAAGTAAAATATCCTGACTTTTTTAGACACAGACTTTGTAAATACGCTTAATTACTTTTCCAATCTGAATTAGTTGGTCAAACTTTCTGATACTTTCGACCCTTATAGACGTGGGTGCGTGTATAGAAAAAGAAGAATATGAGCATATAGAAGAGGCAGAGACTACAGATGACTACAGAAACTGTAATCTTTGGATATAAATTGAAGGCTACTAAAAAGCGCACTAAAACACCTTAAAGTTACAAAAATGAGAACAACGTAAAATAAAATAATTTATTGTCTAGAGAGTGAGAGAACAAGAAAGGAGAGTTTGAAAAATGAACGCAAAAGGAGGAGAGAATGGGGTTCATTTAGAAAGAAAAATTACAGCAGGGGTGCTGCATTTAAGTGGGCATTTCATTCTTATTCTTATCTGAAATTTGTAGGCCATTTACAGAGACTATTTTTCTTTGTTTGAGCGACAAGTGCGCATATTTTCCATCACACGAAGTTTTACCTTGTAAGAATTAAAAAAAAAAAAAAAAAAAAAAATGGTAGGCTTTACTCACACGACTTTCTCTACTCATTCTTGTCCAAAATATTTTTACAAATCTTATATCTGCTTCATGTTAGTCGAGAAGTTTTGAGACGTTTATATCGCTTCACATGATGTGAAAGAATATTAACATTTGTAGGAATAGTTGTAGAAGAAGGGAAATCTACAGGGTGGGTGGAAAGTAACTCCCTTTGGTAAAATGCTTGTAGTTTCTTTCTCTAGCACAGCTGTACCTACAAAGTACGTAGTAGTTAGAGAATGTATTATATTCCACCCAAAAATTCAGTACCCAGATTTCATCGGAAATACAGGGTTACTGCAAAAGAAATAGACAACTTCAACTGCCTGTAAAACAAAAACTATTAGAGATAGCAACCTAATTATTTTGGAGGTATGTTGAGAAACTTTCAAAGTTTCGTTTGTTACCATTGGTAACGCTGTAGTGTTTTGTTTGTTGTTGCAGAAGCTGAAATGGCGGAAAAGGCATATTGCGTGTTGGAATTTGCTAGAACGCAATCAGCAACTGTTGTCCAACGACATTTTAGAACACGTTACCACAAAACGCCACCGACCAGACAGTCAATCTACGACTGGTATAGAAAATTCGAGACAACGGGATGTTTGTGCAAAGGGAAGAGCTCGGGAAGACCAAGAGTTTCGGAAGAAAACCGTTGAACGTGTTCGTTCTGCCTACATAAGAAGCCCACAGAAATCGACATCTAGGGCAAGCATGCAATTACAAATTCCACAGCAAACTGTATGGAAAATCTTGCGGAAGCGACTGCACATGATGCCTTACAGATTACAGATGTTGCAGTTTCTGAGTGAAGAAGATAAGGTCATACGGCGTGACTTTTGCATCGACATGTTGCGACATGATGAAGTCGATGCTGGTTTTTGTGAGCGCATCATTTCATTTTTGTGGTAACGTGTTCTAAAATGTCGTTGGACAACAATGTCGTTGCTGATTGCGTTCTAGCAAATTCCAACACGCAATATGCCTTTTCCACAGGATTTTCCGCCATTTCAGCTTCTGCAACAACAAACAAAACACTACAGCGTTACCAATAGTAACAAACGAAACTTTGAGAGTTTCTCAACATACCTCCAAAATAATTAGGTTGCTATCTCTAACAGTTTTTGTTTTACAGGCAGTTGAAGTTGTCTATTTCTTTTGTAGTAACCCTGTATATGCATTAGGGTCGCTGAAAACGTCCGTGTGTATGCTCTATGTGTGTGTGGACAGCAAGACTTAATAAGGATGCGACAGAAAATCTTCAAGAAAAGTCCCGCAATCCAAACTACTCTTTACACGGAAAGATTTGAAAATTTTGATTTTCTCTAAAATGACTACCTACACCTTTTATTAAAATATCGTATATTAATGAAATGCTTAACTCGTAAACCGTAAGAGATAGACAAAAGCTTAATATACAAAAATCTGTTGTGTTCCATTCACATGACTTTCTCTATATCTCTGCAACAAATTATTATTAAAAAGCTTATACTTCCATTTACTTCATTCTAATCGAGGAAAAATTAGCAGAAATGGTCTTATTACTTGCTTCCTTGTAAGTAGAAATGAAATAATAGTGTACCTTAGGTTAAAGTGATAGTCAAAAGGTGATTGCTATGTGACTGAAGTTCTTTTGTTTGTATGGACAGGAGTTGACAAATTTTTGTATGAGAAAAGTATAAGTTTTTCAAAGCTGAAACTAAACGCAACGAATATTTGAAAAACGATTAACTCCACGAAATGTATATGACATAAATTGTGTATTTTAACATGCTCTACATTTTTTGTGTGGTAAGTTTTAGTCCATCTCTTGCAGTTTAGCAGTTATGCAAAATTTCCGTAAAATTCATGCAGAATAAAGTAGCCTTCAGAGGCTATTCCCAGAAAATTCAAGATATACATTACATTTGTCATGTAAATATATTTAATATACGATATTTTAAACAAAATCCTTAGAGCAATTTTTGAGAAAAGCAAAATTTTCGAAAAAGTTCTATGTAAAAGGTAGTTGGGATTGGGGGATTTTGTTGAAAGTCTTAGTGTCGCATCCTTGGGAGATACCAATCTTAAATACCAATTTTGGTATTTAACGGTCTTTTCGTTTTTGACCTAGGCTGTCCACATACATGCACACACAGACACACACACACACACACACACACACACACATATGTATTTCCAAAAATACTTTATCGAGATTCAGGGGGACCCAAAACATGTATTTCCGGTAAAATCTGAGTATCAGAATTTCGAGTGCATTACATACCTTCTCTATATACTATGTACATAGTATGTGTAGAGTAAGAAAAAATGTAGATGTGGTTAAAACACACCATTATATCATTAATTTTTTTTTTTTCGTTCACTTGACCATGCAAAGAAACGAATTTGAAACACATAAAACAACTTTCAAAAGCTTTGGCTAATGCTTTACCCTAGTGCATTCCCTTATTTCTCCTCTATTTATAAGGAAGTAGCTAATACGATCGTTTCTGCTATCTTCTATTTATCTTGATGGGCACGAAGTAGAGAGAAGGATCAGCTTTTGAAGAAATAATCTGATACGGAATAGCTAGGGAATGTCACTTGAATACGATACATCAATTATGTCAATACTTTCTGTATGTTCCAATTAAAAACAAAACAAAAAAAAAAAAAAAAAACCTGGTATGTTCCATTCACTTGACTTTCTCTACGTCTCTGTAACAAATTATTGTTAGTAATCTTATTTTTGTATCTACTTCATGCTAATCGCGATAAACGTTAGCAAGATGACCTTATTACTTTATTATAAGTAGACTGGAAATAAGGGAATGCACTAGACTAAACAGGTAGTCAAATGTTTTAAAAAGTGGTTGCTATGTGGCTGAAATCTGTTTCTTTGCGTGACCAGCAGTTGACAGTTCCCAGTGAGAAAGTTTTAGGCATTTTAAAACTAAAACGAATAGCAAGAAATATGTTGCAAACGGTGAACTCCACGAAGAAAATGTATATGAAATAAGTCGTGTCTTTTAAGGAGACATGCATTTTTGTGTGTTAAGTTTTTGTCTATCTCTTATGGTTTACCAGTTATCAAAATTCAGAAAAATTCATTTAGAATAAAAAGATTTTTAGCGGCTATTCCCAGAAAATAAAAGATATACTTCATTTGTTATCTATTAAACAAAAGAGATTTTAATAACATTGTTGGCCATTTTTGAGAACACCAACTTTTTAGAATTTTTTTCCGTGTTAAGGATATTTAAGGGCGGGGGGGGGGGGGTTCAAAATCTTCGTGTCGTATCCTTAGAAAATACTGAAACTTAGTAGCAAATGGACTTTTCGTTTTTGAGCTATGCACAGACACCAGACCAACACAGATATGCATACTCACATCTTTCTAAAAATATATTTTTTTTTGATTAAGGCAGCCCCAAAACATGTATTTCCGGTGAAATCTTGGTATCAAAATTTGGGTGTCATACAAATTCCTTTCTATATACTGTGTATAGATACATAGTACGTGTAGAGAAAGTAATAGTGATAAGAAAGCATTGCATAGAAGTAAACTTCTGCTGTTAAGAGAAGCCATTGATGCAGAATACCACAAATTCATTTGAAACTGTCACAAAGGATGTTTGGTAACGTTAGGGTTGACTGGAGCGCTATCTGTGCGCCACACAAACACCTCTGGTTTTCATCAAGGATGCTGTACTCCACAGGTATGCCAAACTTGGAGTTTGTTATTTTAGCAGCAGCAGAAGTGACATTCACTGTTTGTGTTTTATTCCACCGAGTGGCAAGTTGGGAAGGGCTGCGGAATCCCTTTATTGTGCGTCGTGACAAACTTTGCTACTTGTTTCCTGTTGCTTTGTCAAGACTTGCAGCTGAGATCAAAGACCAGCACGCACATGGTTACCATGGCAACTGTACCTTCATTTAGGCTGTCGCTAACCATCGGTTTCTAAAATAACTGAAGGAGTTCGCTCGAATAGCCATAGCCACTTTCACGTGAAAAATACTATTGAATGCCAAACGCCATGGCAATTTTTGAATTGTAGCTTGAATTACAAGGGCGATTCAAGAAGGTTTCTGTTAAAATCATTAATATTTTGATCCCATTTTTCGTGTACATGGTAGAAGGATACTGCAATCCACCCAAGAATAATTCAATACGGAGATTACAATGGTTATATACGTTTTTGGGTCTCCTGAATCCAAAAAAAAAAAAAAAGAAAAAAAAAAGGCATTTTACTTTACTTCTCTACACCTGCTATGTACAGTGCATAGAGAAGGTATGGAAATGCTCCCAAAAATTTCATACCGATATTTCACCGGAAATATGTTTTGAGACCCCTGAATCCAAAAAGACATTTTTAAAAAAATGTGTGTTTGAGTGTGTGTGTGTGTGTTTGTCTGAACAAAATTACTCATAAACGAAAAAAAAAACGTTAAACACACCAAATTTAGTATTTAAGTTTGACATCTTCCAAGGATGCCACACGAAGATTTTTAAGAAAATCAGACACCCCAAATTGTCCTCTACAAGGAGAAAGTTTCGGAAATTTTGATTTTCTCAAAAATGCTCTAACGATTTTGATTAAAATATCGTATGACAAATACAATGCTTATCTTGAATTTTCTGGGAATAGCCTCTGAAGATATGTTTATTTTGGATTAATTTGCGGAATTTTGTATAACTGGTAAACTGTAATAGATAGAAAAAAATTTGCTACCTATACAAAAAGTGTAGACCTCATTAAAACATACAATTAATGTTACATTATTTTTTCGTGGAGTTGACCGTTTTGGAGATATTCCTTGTTAGTTGTTTGTTTTGAAATACACGACAGGAAATCGCCCGCGTCACCTTTGTTTTGCTCCTAGTCATGCAAAGAGAAGTGATTTTCAATGAAAGTCGTGGCAGGGTTTAAAACATGTGACTATGGTTTTAGTTTATTACTAGTGTAATAAGTTGATGTGCGGAGAATGTAGAGAAAGTCACTTGTGTGTAACGCATCAGGTTTTAATAATTTGGTCTGGTTTTTGATGAGTGTTAGTCAGTTAAGCATTCCATTGTCAGTAAATATTAAAAACAAGTTATAAAAACAAACTAACAACTGCAAATACTAAAATTTTCTGTACAGTTTGCTTTCATTGTGCACCGAAATCCAGCCAAAGCTTTAATCTCACGGGGATTAAGGACATATTTACCGAATATTTTAAATTAAATATTAAGAGTATTACGCAAGGAGAATTTTATACCGAACAATTAAATCCCTAATCAAGCAGTAAAGTAGAACTAAATGGAATATATATCTGATAGTTTAAGACAAAAGTGTTAAACTCTCTTTTTAATTTCTGTTTACTACTACGCACTTAGCGTATAGAGAAGGCATTGCATTGAACCAAAGACTCAATACCGAGATTTTACCGAAAATACATGTTTTGGGTCCCCCTGAATCATTTTTTAGAAGAAGGCATAGTCAAATACGAAAAGACCGTTAAATACCAAACTTGGTATTTAAGTTTGGTATCTTCCAAAGATTCGACACGAAGATTTTCAAGAAAATCCCCCCGACCCCAACTACCTTTTACATGGAAACACTTTCGAAAAAATCTGATTTTCTCAAAAATGGCTAACGATTTTCATTAAAATATCGTTTATTAAAATATATTTACATGACAAACAAAATGTATATCTTGTGCTTTCTGGGAATTGCTTCTGAAGACATCTGCTCTAGATGAATTTTGTATAACTGGTTAACTGTAAGAAATAGACAAAAACTTACTATAAAAACGTGTAGAGCTCGTTGAAACCACATTTGTGTTAGAAACATTTTTTCGTAAAGTTGACCGTTTTTGAGATATTGCTTGTTAATTGTTTCTGCTTTAAAGTACTTATACTTTTTTGGTACGGGACTTTGTCAAGTCCTAGCCATACAAAACAGGCACTTCAGTCACATAGCAAGCAGCTTTTGACTATCACTTTAATCTATGGTACTCCCTTATTTCGCTTTTTCTTACAAGGAAGCACGTAATAAGACTAGTTCTGGTAATTTTTTTCTCGATGAGCATGACGTAAATAGAAGCATTAGCATTTTAACAGTAATTTGTTGCAAAGAAGTAGAGAAAGTCATGTGAATAGAACACACAAGATTTTTTCATACAGGAATTTGTCATTTCCTGTCCATACGGACAAAAGCACATCAACCACATAGCAACCAGCTTTTAAAAGATTTGACTATCACTTTAGCCTAATGTATTCCCTTGTTTCCCTTCTACTTACAAGGAAGCAAGTAAAAATACCATTTCTTCTAATTTTTCTCGATAAGCATTAAAGCAATGGAATAATAAGCTTTTTAACAATAATTTGTTACAGAGATGTAGAGAAAGTAATGTGAATGGAACACATAAGATTTTTATAAATATGAAATTTAAGATTTTTATTTGAGTGTTCCCTTAGAGTTATTGGTCTGGGCCGAATTTAAATCCGCGACTTAATCAGAATGCCATCATCTAACGAACCGAGTTACCCACACTGCTGTGTGCGTGCGTGTGTGTGTTTTAAACTCAAAAAATCACTAAACCGATTGTTACAATTCTTTCTCCATTAAAATGCCCTATGTTTCCAAAATTCTGAAAAATGGCTGGTTAGGATTATTTTTCATGTTGGCAACTTTTAATCCCGTTTTTGCTGAAGGTGCACACTTTTAATACATTTGTAATGATTTCTAACTCAAGTATTGAAAAATTCAAAGAATTGACAAGGTATTTCTCGGAAATGATTAATGCCGCAATTAAATTGCTTCTTTTAGAAATCAACATTTTTGGTGTAGGTTGTTGTTGTCTATCTTATGATTGAAAGTCGTAAAAGCATTCAAATTCTTCCGAATGAATTCAGATTATTCTAAGAATATCTAAGCTAAGCTTTTATGTGTGATCTAATAAAAACAGGATCATTTTATCAACATCTTTGAGTCATTTTTTGAGAAAATCGAAATTTCGAAAAATCCTTCATTAATGGCTAGTTTGGAATAAAGGAATTTTATTGTTAACATTTGTGTCACGTCTTTGAAATCTAGTGAATCTAAATACCAAGTTTGATATTTAAGCGATTTTCGTTTTCGAGTTATATATTTACAGAACATGTGTATTTTCAGAGAAATTTCGGTATCAAATTTTTGGGTGGAATGTAATACCTTCTCTACCTACTATGTACTTGCACCTGGTAGAGAAACTAAAAATGAAAACTCGCAGCTGTCATCAACAAATGCGTCATTTGCAGAACAACATAATTATAACGTCATATCCAATCAAACTTGGCTAAATTAATTCTCGTCCTAGGCAATTCGATAGGTGAGGAAAAAAAATCTGTAATTCCTGTTTCAGCTAATTAGTCTCTCATTCCAGTCAGTCTAAATTAATTAAGGTTTGCTGATTAGTGCCATTCCCAATTATTTTAAATTAATCTAACACAGTTATATCGTTACTGTTTTTATTTTTCTATGAAATAGCACGATTATTTGTCTTTTTTTATAAAATGATTACAATTTCTTTAAAAAAAAACTGATGTGTTTCATTTCAAATGAGTTTCTTTACATCTCTGTAACAAATTATTGTTAAAAAGCGTATGCTTCTATCTGCTTCATACTAATGGAGATAAGCTTTAGCAAAAATGCTTTCTTATAAGTAGGAGGGAAATAATGGGGTACACAAGGCTAAAACGATAGGTAGTCAAATATTCTAAAAACTGTGGATGAAACCCATTTTTTGCATTGTCAACAGTTTAAATATTTTGAAATTGAAACCAATAACAAGTATTACCTAAAACATTGTCAACTTCACAAAAGAAATGTATATCACTTAAATTGTGTTTTAACGAGATCTACATTTTTTTGTGCAACAAGTTTCTGTCTATCTTTTACGGTTTGCTAGTTATGCAAAATCCAGCATTATTCATCCAAGATAAAGAAGACTTCAGAGTCTATTCCCATAAAATTCAATATATATGAGGTTTTAATCAAATTCGTTTGAGCCATTTTTGAGCAAATAAACATTTTTGAATATTTTCTCGTGTAAAGGGTACTTTGGGGTGGTGTATTTTGAGTTATGTTCATAGACACTCGGACACATACGGACGTTTTCTAAGGTTGCTTTACTTTTTAATACAGGAAACCCTAAAACATGTATTTTCAGTTAAATATCGGTATTGAACTTTTTGGTGGAATGCAATACTTCTCTATACATTATGTGCAAAGTACGGGCAGAGAAACTAAAATCAAGTTTGGTATTTAACGGACTTTGCTTTTTGAGAAAATTGCTCACGGATAATTGCGCACACACATGTAAACTTTTATCTAAACATGCATGTGTTCAGTAGACTTCAAATCATATTCAACATGAAATTTCAACATAGAGTTTTTGGGTGAAATACAATAATGCCCTTACTTTACGTAGTATAACAAGTTAAACCCCTCTAGATCATTGCACAGTATCATCAAGAACGTGGAGGTACAGTATTTTTTACATAATAATCCTCTGCCAAAAAGTTTGGCATTGGGAGGTTTGCGGTTGGAAACCAACTCTCGCAGTTATCAAGTCTTCCACTTACTGGTCCCTTAGCAGAGGCGCGAATATCGTCTTTTCAGAGACTCCAGGAAACGGAGTTTACTACGTTGTCTCTCATCCCTAGTGCAGGGTCGTCTTTTGTTTGCTGATAGTTATTGTCTAGTGGCAGGGCCGAGCGGTCCCGTTTGAAGGCCATCATGTTTTGGAGAAAACTATAATTCGTATTCTCACTTTTTTTTGTGATTATTATTGCATGTTATTGTATTTTCAACTTCAACGTATTTAAGGTGAAATGTTATTGGTCAAAATCAAATTTCGGAATGTTTAGCAATTTTTCACCATAGTGAAAAGGTTAAATGCACTACACCACTTACAGACATCCATTTAAATCGTCATGTGATACGGTTTAAAGCGCCGCATGGTAATAAAAACAACAGGAAATTGAACTACAAGCATTACCTTAATTACGAAACAACTTTTTTTTTTTTTTTTTTTTTTTTGTGCACTTTTTGATCAATTTTCACAGAAGGGTATCCTTAACTGAGGCTCGAATTTCGACTTTTTTCAGAGATTCCAGGAAACAAGAGTTTACTATGTTGCCTCTCACCCCCAGTACAGGGTCGTCTTTTATTTGCTAATAGTTATTGCCTAGGCAGCAGGGGGGGAGGGAGGGTATAATGTTTTGGAGAAAACTATAATTCGTCTGGAGTTTGAAATGGCATCTTGCAACCTTGGTGAAGGTAGCTAGTCAACTTTAAAATTTGGCTTTCCTTTTATTTAAAGTTTAACTATACATAGTCAAGAAAGCTCTGGGATGTACATAGCTCCTAACCCACTGGGATCGAAGTTAGAGCGTCTAGGAACGTCACCAGATCTGGTCTCGAGCGTGGCGTGAATGTGTGACGAGACAGATGTGCTGCTGTGATGAATACTTTACCAGCTTTTCTATGTTAGAGTTACCGTACCACACACTTCCTTCTACAATACTGCTCCTTTTCTTCCCATATTCTGTATATTGTATATTATCAATATTCTTCTTAAAGGGATTTTCATAATTTGTTTCCATTGTCATGCTTGAATTGCATATGAATGTTTCGAATCTCCCGCTCATTTTGGTACAACTGTCATAAAGGTACGCTAATTGTAAATAGAAAAATGTTGTTGAAAATAATCCTGCGTAATGGCTTTTTACTTTCTCCACACGTACTATCTACATAGTGTGTAGAGAAGGTATTGTAATGCACCCAAAAATTCGATACCGAGATTTCACCAGAAATATATGTTTTGTGTCCCCCAGAAACCAAAAGGTCTTGTACGTTCCATTTACATGACTTTCCCTACATCTCTGCAACAAATTATTGTTAAACAGCTTATGCTTCTATTTACTTCTATTTACTTTAATCGAAAAAAAATGGCAGAAATAGTCTTATCTGCTTCCTTGTAAGTGAAAGAGAAATAAGGGAGTACAATAGGTTAAAGTGATAATCAAAAGCTGGTTGCTATGTGACTGGAGTTTCTTTGTTTGTATGGACAGGAGTTGACAAATTCCTGTATGAGAAAAGTATAAGCTTTTACTTTCTCTACACATACCCTGAATCCAAGCATTTTTTGAAAAAGGTCTGTGTGTGGGCGTGTGTGTCTGTGGACAGCACAGCTCAAAATTGAGTTCGTTAGATACCAAACTTGGCATTCAAGTTCTGTATCTTCCTAGGATCCGACACGAAGATTTTCAAGAAAATCCCTTCACCTCCAACTACCCTTTACAGGAATTTTTTCGAAAAATTTAATTTTCTCAAAAATGGCTCTAATGATTTTGATTAAAATCTCTTATATTCAAGATATTTACATCTCAAATAAAATGTATATCTTAAATTTTCTGGGAATAGTCTCTGAAGAATACTTAATCTGGATGAATTTATGGAATTTTGCAAAGCTACTACACCGTGAGAAAGGACAATAACATAACATACAAAAATGTAGAGCACCTTAAAACGCACAATTTGTTATATATATTTTTTTTGAGGAGTTAATTGTTTTTGAGATATTCCTTGTTTTTTGGTTTCAGCTTTGAAAAACTTATACTCTTATCATACAGGAATTTGTCAACTCCTGTCCATTCAAAGGAACTTCAGTCACATAGCAACCAGCTTTTGACTATCACTTTAACCTATAGCACTTCCTTATTTCGCTTCTTTTTACAAATAAGCAAGTAATAAGACTATTTATGTTAATTGTTTCTTGATTAGCATGAAGTAAGTAGAAGCATAAACTTTTTGACAATACATTGTTGCAGAGATGTAGAGAAAGACATGTGAATGGAAGACATAAGATGTGTTACAGCTGAAACCAATAACAAGGAATATCTCAAAAACTATCAGCTCGACGAGAAAAATGTACCTTTCCTTCCAATGAACAGAATTAGTGTATATTTCATCAATCAAGAGTAAAGGTATTTGTGAATATACCTGGAAAGATTTAGCTCATCTTATATAGTTGCTGAGATAATGGGTCAAACTTTAACATTGGTAAGATAGGGTTTTAACTATCGCTTTAATCTAATGTATTCCCTTTTTATCTGCAAGGAAATACATACTAGAGTAATTTCTGCTAATGTTTAACTCGATTAGCATGAAGCAGATAGAAGAACATAATTTTGCAGGAATAGTTTCTAGAACAATATATAGAGAAGGGCATGTGAATGTACATTTTTTTCTAGAACTTATTAATGAAACAATATGCTGCTGTAGCTGCTACATGTCAGCTGTCCGCATTGCTGAGCAATAAGTTACATTTTGTGACCGTTATAACAGAGTAACTGCTACTTTACTTATACGGCGTAACTTTTGAAAGAATGTAACGAAAACTAGAACCATCTGTTGCTGAAAGTGAATAACTTCATAACGGAAATTGTTTGGTGAATGGTAGAAATTACAAGTTTCTGAAGTTGCAGAGATTGAAATGTTCCAAATGATGCCTAAATCTTGGTGAAGTTGGAGAAGTAAAGATTTGATTTGTTCAGACTGTGAAAGTTCATTTGGTCGATTCGTGACTGCAGGAAACACGTGCAACAGTTCGCAACTTTCAAGTGCACGCTTCAACTGCAGTGATTATAGAGGTATTATTCTGAACTCGTGAAGAAAAATTAACGATTTATTGTTTGAACAGATGTTAGAGCTGTAAACTGCACACGTTTAACCACTCGCATGCAACGTGATTAATTCTTAACCTCAATCATAGCTGTAATCTTTTGTTATTTTGGAACGAAATAGCTCTGAAGATCATAGACTATTGAATGACTTTCTCTGCTTGTTCTGCAAACTGTTCTTACAAAAGTTTGGTATTTAACGGACTTTTCGTTTTGAGCTATGCTGTCCCCCCCCCCCCCCCCCCACACACACACACACACGGACCTTTCTCCAGAAATGCTTTTTTATTCAGGGGGACCCAGAACATGTATTTCCGGTGAAATCTCGGTATGGAATTTTTGGGTGCATTGCAATACCTTCTCCATATGTGTACATAGTACGTGTAGAGAAAGTAATAAACGTTGTAACATACAATATTTGTTTCCCTCTGCAGTGTTGTGAAAGATAGATGCACGGTGAAGCTGCGAGTCGGAGCATTTCTTCCTTGAAGTGAATTTAAATATTAAGAGGAGAAAGGATCGCCGCATCGTACAGCTAAGACGCTGTTGGCTTTGAAAGCCTCCTCGAGAACAGTCTGTGCCTTGACAAGCCGATGCAAAGACCTGACAGGCTCAAGATGACGAGCAATGCTCCAAATTGGATATCTGCTTTCTCACCAACAGCTGAACCGTCAGTTTTGGGTATACACAATGATTCAAAAATACTTTTACATAGGTTCCTCACATCAAAACTAGAAAAAAAAAAATCTGATGTGTTCCATTCACATGACTTTCTCTATATCACTGCAACAAATTATTCTATTTACTTCATCTAATGGAGCAAAAATTAGCAGAAACAGTCTTATTACTTGCTTCCTTGTTAGTAGAAGCGAAATAAGGGGGTACCATAGGTTAAAGTGAAGCCAAGAGCTGGTTGCTATGTGACTGAAGTTCGTTTGTTTGTATAGACACGAGTTCACAAAGCCCTGTATGAGAAAAGTATAAGTTTTTATAGCTGAAACCAAAAACAAGGAATATCTCAAAAACAATCAACTTCACGAAAAAAATGTATATAAGATAAATTGTGCGTTTTAAGGTGCTCCACATTTTTTGTGTTGTAAGTTTCTCTCCATTCTTACGGTTTAGCAGTTATGCAAAAATCCATAAATTCATCCAGAATGAAGTAGTCTTCAGAGGCTATTCCCAGAAAATTCAAGATATACATTTTATTTGTCGTGTAAATATCTTTAATATACAAAATTTTAATCAAAATCGTTATAGCCATTTTTGAGAAAAACAAAATTTTCGAAAAAACTTCCATGTAAAGGGTAGTTGGGGGTGGGGGGATTTTTCTCAAAATCTTCGTGTCGCATCCCTGGAAGATACTAAACTTAAATACCAAGTTTGGTATTTTACCGACTTTTCGTTTTTGAATTATCGTGTTCACAGACACACGGACACACACACACATTCACACACATTCACACACATACACACTCACACGGACCTTTTTCCGAAAATGCTTATTTTAGATAAAGGGGGCTCTAAAACATATATTTTCGGTGAAATCTCGGTATCGAATTTTTGGGTGGAGTGCAATACCTTCTCTATACACTATGTACAAAGTGCTTATAGAGAAAGTAAAGCTTTGATATGCTCCATTCACCTGACCTTCTCTACAACTCTGTAACAAACTATTGTTAAAAATCTGGTACGTTACACTCACATGACTTTCTCTAGCTACTCTATAAACTAACTTCTTACAAAAGATAATTCTTCTTTCTACACAATGCTAATCGAGATAAACATTAGCAGACTTTTATTATTTGGTTCCTTATGTGGACAGCATAGCTCAAAAACGAAAACTTCTTTAAATACCAGACTTGGTATTTAAGTTCAGTATCTTTCTAGGATGTGACACGAAGAATTTCAAGAAAATACCACACCCCCAAATACCCTTTACACGGGAAAATGTTCAAAACATTTTATATTCTCAAAAATGGCTCTAACGATTTTAATTAAAATATCGTACATTAAATATATTTACGTGACAAATATAATGTATATCTTGAATTTTTTGGGAATAGCCTCTGAAGACATCTTTATTCTGGGTGAATTTTGCGAAATTTTGCATAACTGGTAAACCGTAAGAGATAGATAAAAACTTACTTCACAAAAAAATGTAGATCACGATAAAACATACAATTTATATCATATACATTTTTTTCGTGGAGTTGATAGCTTTTGAGATATTTCTTCTTATTGCTTTCAGCTTTAAAAAATTTATACTTTTCTCATACAGGAATTTGTCAGATCCTGTCCATACAAACAAAGGAACTTCAGTCACATAGCAACCAGGTTTAGACTATCACTTTAACCTATGGTACTCCCTTATTTCCGTTCTACTAACATGGAAGCAAGTAATAAGAAGAGTGCTGTTATTTTTTTTCTCGATTAGCATGAAGTAAATAGAAGATTAAGCTTTTTAACAATAACTTCTTGCAGAGATGTAGAGAAAGACATGAATGGAACACATCAGATGTGTTGTGAGTAGAAGGGAACACACTGGGCTAAGGCTAATAGGTACTCAACTCTTTTAAAAGCTGGTTGCCATGTGGTTGAACTCTGCAATGCTAGGAGTTGAAAATTCCTGTGCGTGACTTTAAATCAAAATCGTTATAGCTATTTTTGAGAAAATCAAAATGTTGGACATTTTTTCCATGTAAAGGGTAGTTTGGGGAGGGCGATTTTTCTCAAAATCTTCGTGTTGCTTCCCTGGAAGATAGTAAACTTAAATATTAAGTTTGGTATTTTACTGACTTTTCGTTTTTTAATTACCGTCTTCACACATAAACACACACACAAGCACTGACCTTTTTCTAAAATACTTTTTTTTTTTGGACACAGGGGACCCTAAAACGTCTATTTCCTGTGAAATCTCGGTATCGAATTTCTGGTTGGAATACAATACTTTCTCTATACACTGTGCATAGTACGTGTAGAGAAAGTAGAACTTAAAGTGTTCGCCCAAAAGTTTAGTTGGACCCTTGACTCTCATTGGATAATTCCTTTCTTGTTTACCTTAAACATAAAACGTTGACCACGGGATCAAGTTCAACTGGTACTTGATGTGGCTCTTATTATGATAGATATTTTCGTGCCATTTTCGAACTCAAGTTATGGCCCAGCTACTGAGAACGTAAATCTTGTTGACGAGATTCTGCTACCGTAGTTGGTGCCTACTCTTTCACTGGCAGAACATGTCCATTGTTGACCCAAATTGATGAGCACTGCAGGCGTTGCGGTCAAACACAGCCGCGATGGAAATCAATTTGGAGCTTGATTAAAGTGTGTAATAACCATCATTGGGGGCAGAGACTCGACTCTAGCCCGGGGCAAAACATTTGAGCATTAATAACATGTCGGAGCCTTTTGAAACGATGTCATCGTAGTCGAGGAATTTATATCAGCTACTTATGCTACTTGTCTACGCAAAGTTACCCATTTTATGAAAATCTTGGTTATTTTACTTTTTACTGTCTCTACACGTGCTATGTACAGTGTATAGAGAAGGTATTGTAATGCACCCAAAAATTGGATACCAAGATTTCACCGGAAATACATGTTTTGGATCCCCCTGAATCCAAAAAAATAGCATTTCTGGAAAAAGGTCCGTGTGTTTGTGTGTGTGTGTGTGTGTGTGTGTGTGTGGGCAGCATAGCTCAAAAACGAAAACACCGTTAAATTCCAAACTTGTTGTTTAAGTTTGCTATCTTGCAAGGATGCGACACGAAGAATTAAAGAAAATCCCCCCACCCCCAACTACCCTTTACATGGAAATTTTTTCGAAAATTTTGATTTTCTCAAAAATAGTTCTAACGATTTTGATTAAAATATCAAATATTAAATATATTTACATGACAAATGAAGCGTTTATCTTAAATTTTCTGGGAATAGCCTCTGAAGACTACTTTATTCTGGATGAATTTTAGCATTACTGCTAAACCGTAAGAGATAGACAAAAACTTACCATAAAAAAATGTAGAGCACATTAAGACACACATTTTATGTTATATACATTTTTTTGGTGAGGTTGATCGTTTTTGGGATATTCCTTTTTTTTTTTTCAGCTTTAAAATGCATACTTTTCTCATACAGGAATTTGTCAACTCCTGTCCATACATACAAACAAAGGAACTTCAGTCACATAGCAACCAGCTTTTGACTATTACTTTAACCTATGGCACTTCCTTATTTCGCTTCTACTTACAAGGAAGCAAGTAATAAGATTATTTCAGCTGATTTGTTCTCGATTAGAATGAAGTAAATAGAAGCATAGGTTTTTTAACAATAGCTTTCAGAGGTGTAGAGAAAGTCATATGCATGGATCACATCAGAATTTTTCTAACCGTTTAATAGCTTTAACTAAGTTTTACTCTTATCTAATAGTTTTGTCTTCACTGTATATTATCACATGTATTAGATATTACTCCTGTGAGTAGTTCTATTACTACAGCTTCATCACAATGGTTTTAAAATACTAAGTCCAAGGGCTTTGTTCTTTTCAGTCTTCGTACTGTATTACTGTTTGCCAGCATTTGCAGCACCTTGGGGTTTTCATGTATACGTAACCTTTTTTCGTGCTTCACCGCTGTAGCTTTGATTTCTTCACTGACAAAATCTACATTCAAGTCCCTGTGGATATTGTCACCAAGGTGCTTTTACTATAGCCCTTACTTGAAATCTCCGAATGATTTCGACATTCGTTTTCATGGTGCAACTCCATACAGGTTTCAGCACTTGTTCATAAATCAACAATTTATTGTGTTGACTTAGCTCTGAGTAATGTCCCAGTAACCAATACAGTTTTCTAAATCTTAGATCTAGTTTACTTCTTTTCCTTTTTACAAGCGATTTACAGTTAAGCTTTTCAATTTGGTTATTCTTAAAGCGATATCTTTCTTGATAATGAAATTTTATCAAAAATAAGTAGGCCAAAAAAGTTAAGAACGAACATTACGAAAGGACAATATTAATTGGAGCTGCTTGGATGTTTTATGTAGCATAAGTTCCTATTTCATGGTATAGAACTATCTCTAGGCAAATATAGGATCGTTGAATAATAAGGTAACTCCTGCGTGAGAGATCCGAGAGTTGCCGGGAAAGTGGTGCCGGCAAAGGCGCACTAAAATACTTATCTTAAGATAAAATACGGAAATGTTGATCTTCTGTTCACATACGCTCACTCGTCTAAGCTTAGCAGCAAGAATCCTTGTGATTTCTTGCATGATGTTATTACAAGGTTTCTGTAGATTATTTACAAAGGGATTTATGCTGCTGAGCTTAGATGAATGAGCGAAAACATCTCTAACCAGATAATTGAAATAATTTTGTTAATATTGAATTTTATTAATTTGACTATTTTGGCAGAAGCAAGTGTAAGGGATTTAGAATCCGTAAATATGATAATCAAAAATAGTAAATGGTAGGAGAGTTATTAATATTAATATTGGTAGGTTTAATTAAAATTAAATCTACTGTGAAGGTGTTGTACTGCCTGTTTGGGAGCAGATAGTCATGATTTTCAGCATTTATTTAAGGTAAGGTTGCCCGGTGTGCCTTTGCCGGCACCATTTTCCCGGTGACTCTCGGATCTCTCGCGCAGTGAAGAGAGGTCGCGAGAGAGGTTATCTTATAATTTAATTGCCCTATACTTATAAGAAATATCTTAAGATGTCTGACCCAACCGATAAGTACTCGAGCGGAGAAAATCCAATAATAATTTCTGGACTGTTTTATAAATAAAATATGAATTTAAATGGTATATCACAACAATTTGACCATAAAATGCAAATTGTATTAAAATAACCTAATTGTTTGAGTAATACCAGCACCAGCTCCTCGCACGTGACCGCTGTGAATGCTCTCATTGGTGTGAGAACGAAACACTCAATTTCAGGAGAGAAAAATATATTCATATTTAGTTAATATTATTGCATGTAAAATACGTGATCGATAAATTTAATTGTAACATTACAATGCGATGCATTTTTTTCAGCTGTTTGGAAATACAAATATATTCTTTCACAAGAAATAAGCGGTTACATTGCCGGGAGAAAAACAAACAAAATGTCGGTGAAGAATATGGCGACAAGTTTGCAATTGGTGTAAATTCGGTAGTGCAAAAAATGAGTGATCCGGATTGAAAAAAGCATCCTAAGGTTAAAGTATTAAAGAGTGGCGAAAAGCCGATTATCTTAAACATGTTTCATAAGTTAGGGGAGTACAATCCTGATATTAGAATTTAAAGAAACTGGTAGTGTTAATACTTATAAACAGAGGAAGAGAGCTAAAGCAGTTCTACATTTAAACAGTGTTAAGTGTTGTCAACGGTGACCCTTATTTGCCAGGTTTTAAACGCATGAGTACCTTACTTTCAGAAATAGGGTTGAAACGAACAGTGTCAACACATTTGCAAATAGGGAATGATATTACACTTTGGCAACAATAAAACTTTCAAACTGAAAGAGGAGCGTCAGCTTCTAGACGAATCATTGGCTCAGGTGACGGCGGAAATGTGGCAGACTGACATAACACATGTAAACATGGAATAAGAAAAGCTGTGGCAACTGGTCTGTGTCACTGATTCTGCCGTCGATAGTTTAGTGATAAACTTAGGTGATGACGGTCATTCTCAGATTCCGACCTGGGAGTTGCAGCATTACTGCTAGCGATGACGGCTCTGAATCTGAGGGATGTACGTAAAGGTGCTTTAAAAGCACGTCTTCGTGTGAGGTATATACTTTGATATTAAGCAAAACCTACTACATACTAAGCAATTCTTGTTCATACAACTTGTTTTGAATGCAATATGGCGTAACACACGGGCGAAGGTGTTACTGTCGCCTGCCACATACACTTGTGCACGTGGGCGCGGATTAATACAAAAAGGATGCTTCTAAGAACGGCTAGACAATAAAGAAAAGGATGATCAGGTAATAAATCGTATATAATAAATTAACGTCTCTATGTATGAAATAGTCGTGAATAAAAGAATGTGGATAGGAATCAACATAGGCACTTGGTTCCTCATTCTTCACCTGAGGATTTGTAGCTCAAGTATTTCGCAACTTATTGCATTTTGCTGGTGGTATTTTGTCCCGAGGCAATTCTTTCATAACCTTGCAACGAGAATATTATAGTTCGATGAAAACAGTTAAAGCAGATACACTTTTTACGGTTGAATGAGGAAACGAAAAAGAAAATCTGATGTATTCCGCATGACATTCTTTACCTTTCTTCAACAAATTATTTAACAACAGCCTATTTTTCCATCTTCAACTTGATTGTCGATATACGCATTAGCAAATATGGTTTTATTACATAGTTTATTCTGTGGTTAAAGTGAAAGCGCTAATTTAAATCGTCTATCTTCTACTAGCTAGTCGATATATGATGACCTTGAAATAATGTTCTATTTACATGTCTAGGAGGGAAAAAAACAAGAAACTAAATTTTTGAGAAAAGTTTAGTATTGGGAAATTAAACCAAAAACAAGGAATGTCTTGGAAAATATCCACACTAACATATTTTATATATATTATGTGTCCCAAGGATGTAGCATGAAGTTTTTCAAATAAACCCGCCACCATAAACTGCAAGATTTTTCGAAATTTTCAACCGTCTGCAAAATGGCTATAGACTGTTGTAGTCGTTCGGTGTCGTTTCAAAACCGCTTGTATACTTTCATTTTTTTTCCAGAGAACCCGGAGAAAACCCGCCCCTGCGCCGCTTTGTCCACCACAAATCTTACATGCGGTCGCTTGGGATCGAAACCGGGCCGTACTTTCATTCTGATATACACGCGATATGCACGTGAGAAAACGAAATCCTTGCGGATTAGTTTGTGTTTGGATGATACTCTAAATCCATTCACATGAATTTTTGTAACTGTTCCACAAACAAATTATTCTTACAAAATATTTTTCTTTTGTCTACATCATGCTAATCAACATATACCGGGTGGAAGGGAAGCCATTGCATTAATTTAAATAACAGATCTCGGTATTAGGAACACATTTTGTATATTACGTTTTTGTCTCTGACCATTTCCTACGGAGATATTTTAATTTTGTCAAAAACAAGAGACAGACAAGCTGGCAACGCTGCAGGTTGTGTTGGTGTTACTTGCACTAAGCCAATGCATAAACACGCCTCACTAGGACGGTGAAGTAATTCCTCCCGTTTTTACTGTGCGAGTGTAGGCCAATCAGAATGCCAGTAGCAATCGTTATCTGCCAAAACATTACACCACCCTGCGTCGTGTTTGCAAGCGATCGACGTGTGTACACTCAGAAGCCGGTTCAGAAACCTGACCAACCTCAACGCAAGGTTGCCGGGTTGCTTCACGTCTGAAAAGCTGCTCGGAATATTCTTTTAATTCTTTTAAGTCATTAATTATTTCGCAACACTGTGCGTCCCATAATTCCTACCGAAACTAATGTAAGAAATGCGTTACTCTACGCATCTTACAAGTAAGAAACTATTACTGTCGTACAATCTTGTGGAATTGCACATCCAATTTGAAATAATTTTTTTCGAAGTAGTCTGATCAAAGAACAAAATGTCATTCGGCTTTTTTGTTTATAAAGCTTCTATGAAACACATATTACAAGCAATGTAATAAGTTCCCTTCCACCCGATATATATATATATATATATATATATATATCTAATTGTTTAACACAATTGGCCATATTACTTGCTTCCTTATAAGTAGAAGGGAAATAAGAGAATACACTAGGCTAAAGCGATAGTCAAATGAAATATATCATAACTGCTGCGTCTGAAACCTTCTCCGAGGAAACTTAGATCGCGCCACCGAAGATGTTCACCGCAGTTTTTGACGAAACGTCTGGATCATCTCGCAACAGCAACCACGCCAAAACAGTCCGGAAATAACTCCTAGTTATTCCGTTCTCTCACGATAGTCAAATGTTTTAAAAGTTGGTCGCTAAGTGAAACAATTGAAATGTCCTCTTTGAATGACCAGGAGTAAAATAAACGAGACATGAAACGGACGAGGACTTCCTGTATGAGAAAAGTTAAAATATTTTAAAACTGAAATCATTAATAGGCAAAATATCGGAAATTGTTAACTTTATAGGACATAAATTGTGTGTTTTAACGAGATCTATGTTTTTGTGCGGTAACTTTTTGTCTATATCTTACAGTTTACCAGTTAAGCAAAAGCCACCTAGAGCGAAGATGACTAGAGGCTATTCCCAGAAAATTCAAGATATACATTTTATTTGTTGTTTAAATTGTGTTGAAAATACGGCATTGAATAAAGATCGTTAGAAGCATTTTTTGTTTTTTTTCTGAGCAATGCTGTCCACACAGACACACGCGCGTGCGCAAGAACCTTTCTCTAAAAATGACTTTATAGGGTAAAGGGCTCCTCAAATAATGTATATTCGGTGAAATCTCTGGCATCGAATTTTTGGGTGAATTACAGAGCCTTCTCTATCTATTTTGTACATTGTACATACGTGCTAGAGGAAGTAAAAATTGATGGTGGTGACATTTCGGTCTGGTTGCAAGCGCAGATGTGAAACCGCAGAGAATCGTTAGAAATTAATAACACTTTTCCCAGCAGCCTTAATTAGTAAGTCTGGGTAAAACGCCGCAAAACTGTGGCGATGTTCCAATCAACCGTGAGCGGCGAATCAAACACCGAAACCCAAATGGGAATTGCAACGCTCCAAACCCGTATTATTTCATACAAGCCGCAATTTCCTACTTGTTTACCAGAGATCAAAAATAGAATTGCTTGCGTGGGAAATCCGCTATCATGGATTTGCTGTTGTGAAAGCCGTCAGCGTGACTTATTAAAACAGGATCAGAATGTGACCTTGGTAATGATGCGATATGCATACAAGGTGTACATGTCTCTTCCCGTCGATTCCCGGTAAAAGCTGGGTACATTTTCCCCTGCTGGGATAACTTGTTATGAGCCCTTTCGTTATCACTAGGCTTCGCACGCTTTACAGTGAGCAAATTGGATGAGCACCACCAGGCCGGCAGCCAACCGGAGTGCTGTTGTTGACATTTTGCGTTTCCGTTTAACTGGGGAGTAACGCACTAAGTGATTTCGTCTCTCATAAATTCCACTTGCGATAAGACAAAATATTACAATTTTACAAAAAAATAATTCACAAGGAAGCTAGGGAGTAATGTTTGAAGCAGAACCGTAAAAATAGCAGATTTTTAGCATGTTTCATAATACACATACTCGTGTATTTGATCTTTGGAATCGCATAAGCACAGTAATGACCATTGAGAGAGAAATGTAAACCGGTCAGCTATGCCTATCGGAGCGACTTTTAAGCATAAATGGCGGACGATTATACTAGATGCTTAGAGCCCTAGCGGTTGGAGGTAAATCCGATTTTGTACTTTATTCTCTCGTAAACTCGCATTTTTACACACTCATGATACTCCATATGATGCAATATTCTACTATTTTGTTTCATTTTTACTTTCTCTATACGCACTATGTACATAGTGTACAGAGAAGGTATTGCACTGCACCCAAAAATTCCATACCGAGATTTCACCGGAAATATGTTTTAGGGTCCCCTTTATCTAAAAAAAGCATTTTCACAAAAGAGTCCGTGTGTGCGTGTGTGTGTATCCGTGTGTCTGTGAACACGATAAATCAAAAACGAAAGGTCGGTAAAATATCAAACTTGGTATTTAAGTTTAGTATCTTCCAAGGAATCGACACGAAGATTTTCAAGAAAATCCCCCCCACTCCCAACTACCCTTTACATGGAACTTTTTTCAAGAATTTTGATTTTCTCAAAAATGGCTCTAACGATTTTGATTAAAATTTCGTATATTAAAGACAAATAAAATGTATATCTTGAAGTTTCTGGGAATAGCCTCTGAAAAGTAGTTTATTCTGGATGAATTTTACTGAATTTTGAATAACTGCTAAACCCTAAAAGATGGACCAAACCTTAACTCACAAAAAATGTAGAGCACGTTAAAACATAACATTTATGTTATAGACATTTTTTTTGTGGAGTTAATCATTTTTGATATATTCCTTGTTTTTGTTTTCCGCTTTGAAAAACTTACTTTTCTCATACAGGAATTTGCCAACTCGTGTCCATACAAACGAACTTCAGTCACATAGCAACCAGCTTTTGACTTTCACTTTAACCTATGGTACTCCCTTATTTCGCTTCTACTTACAATGAAGCAAGAAATAAGACTATTTCTGTTACTTTTTCTCCATTAGAATGAAATAAATAAAAGAATAAGCTTATTAACAATAATTTGTTACAGAGATATAGAGAAAGTCACGCGAATGGAACACATTATATTTTTTTGTGTTCCTCTAAAAGTTATTTTAAGAAAATGATTTTATAATGTTCAAAATTATGCCCCAATTTCGAGAAATAATGTTTTAACTTTTGAAACATCAAGAATTTTAGAGATTACAATATGTTATAATTTTTATACATAATTAGGGATTAATACAAATAATCTATAATTATATATCTATTTTTAATTAAATTTCTGTAAAACTTAAGTTTATGGCTTGAATATTTTTAAAAATTTAGACAGTAAGAATTTATTGTTTGAATAAGCACATAGCCTTTAGTTTCAAAACATGGCAAAGAATATAATTGTTATTGTGTATAATAACTAGAACTCAGTAAGGGGTCGCGTAACTGCCGCATTGAGGTTCGGTACACACAGAATATAAATATGAAGTGATGGAGTAGGCGTGATGTCTAGAGCCTGTTTGAAACGTGTTGCACTACATAACATTGCTCACTGCCTAGCCTTATTCAGTTCCTGCTAGTGTATAAACCAGTGAACACTGAAAGAGAGTGCAGATTGAAAAAAAAAAAAAGATCGAAAATACGAAAGGGTACGCGTTCGACACGGAACAAAGCTGTGAAGGATTGAAACATATTTTGAGTGACTGGAAGAGTGCCTTTTCTTTTGATACAGTAAATATCTTTTAATTCACTGCAAAGTAATCTGAGAGAGTTTAGTTTACTTATGTTCATTGTCTTTTCAAAGCTCTGCACACTGCCATCCTACATTTTTTTATCAATCATATTATTAAATAATTGTTTTATTGTGTTACTTTATGAATTAGCACATGCATATAATGTTAATGCATGTAATGAGTACCCTTGGATCAGATTATACCTCAATGTGTGCATGTTTACTCTATAAACCCTTCCCCACTACTCTCTTTATACCGTTGACTGCCCTGTGTGCCTTCGAAACCCAATGCCGAGCTCTATTAAACTTAAATCTATGCCACTGTAGTCCTCAAGGGACCTTGACCTACCACCCGGCCACTGTATCCCGCATTTCGGCTCGAAGGCATCATGAATGGGGTGCAGTGCTGGAGGGGGAGACGTAATCAGCGCCTGGAGTCCCTCGGTTGATGCGATCTTCTCTATCTGGAGCCGCTACTTCTCGATCAAGACGCTCCTCAATTGACCCCACAGTGACCTCACGAGGATGAGTGCACCCCGGACCAGGTCTCCCAGCGGGGGAACATTTTATATGCCAGTTCTGAGAATAGAAGCTAGGTCTCCCGCTTGGCAATCAGCCGCGACGACAGCCGAACTCTAGTAATAACTAGTAAATATCAAAAAGATGCATTTCATACTCTGCATTTTCCAAATTTCACCTATGCATTAATTTGGTATTTACCTTTGTGAGTGAGGGAAACTGAGAAATAACTCAGCTTGATTGGTCGGCCAACGCGAGGACCTCCGGAATGCGGGCCACAGATATTATCGCCTAAGCCATCCCACTCTGTGGTTATGTTGTTTTTGGCATCTATTTTCGCATCTTGTGTTAGTCACTGAAAATAGAGTACCCATTAAATCAGCGGATGTTCCTTGTGAAGTAATACTGGATTCCGAATTCATGTATACTCGTAGCTACTGGAAGGACATACCAGAGAGAATTTGGTGTTCGCAATTCTCCCCAAAGAAACACAATACTGTGACTGGTAAACACAGTGGAAACAACAGTATATCTGTTGAGAGAAAAGGTAAACATCGTCCATATAGGCTGCTCACGATTGTTGACGTAAGGGCTCGAATTGAATTCGTAATCCAGTATTGTTTTTTCGCGATTGGATGGAAAGAGTGTGGAATTTGAAGGCTAACATAGAGCGTCTAGCTACCACTAATCCCTTCAACGAAGCTTGTATTGCAGCTATTTCCAGAAAGGTGGCTGTGGATTAAAAAGAAATAGGGTTAGGGTAATGTAGTTAGGGTAATGTAGTAAACCTCATAACCTATAGAAGGAAGAGAAATTCATGTGAATGCAGTACATAATATTTTTTAGAAAAATTACATCAAGGTTACTAAATTAATATTGCTAAGATTGGAACTGTCGGTTTCCCTTAACACATTGAAACAATAGGTGACATACCTATGTGAATTGTCCAATGAGCGAATCCTCTAACGAGTAGTTGTTCCATTTCTCACGAAAACGCATAAGAATCAGAAATTCAACCACAATTCGGTATATTAAAGTCGGAGAAACAGTGCCTTACCTCGTGGCCGTTCCGTCACACTGTTGCCACTTCGTCCCGTCTAGGACTGCATCAGGCCAGTAAGTCTTTTTCAGACAAACTAAAATACTAGCACACTATCACAACACATAGAAAAAGTCTGTAGCAACGCATAATAACGCAGTACAAACGGATATACGCCAACTGAATCTCCATTGAGGTAGGCAACAAGGATGACATCATTACTTACATAGCAGGAATCTATTGGCAGACACACCTCTTATCAGCTGAGACAGTGTGCTGGCTGTCGGGGATCACTATGGATCTCCCCAATTTTAGATGCTACTTTTCGAACAAATTGTGCTCAAAGAAACGAGTATGTACTACATTGAAGAAAGGAATAAAACGTTCTTGGCAGGTGTAGTGCAAGCAGAGGGTAAACACATGACAGTAGGGAGTATCTATCTTTCTTCTACAGTATGTCGTGTGTCAATTTATAACATCGGAGATGCAAAGTAATCAAACATGTAGACATGACTCCTAGGTTTATGCCTGCCAAAGAGAAATCTTTCTTGTCTATAGAAGGTGGCGGAATAAGACACCTTATCCGGGCAACTCATCCTAGATTATAACGCCAGACTTTTTATTTAGATCCCCAGCCCCTTAAAACCACCACTGATTCCCACTGGGTCGTCCTCGTGGTGTAATCTTACCATGCTAACTTCATATACCCAAGGTCGTGGGTTCAAATCAGGCGGAGGACGATAGATTTTTTGGGGCGTAAAAATCTTTAGCATGGCTTCCTTCGGAAGGTAAGTAAGCCGTTGGTCTCGTTACTTAAAGCAGGTAAAAGAACCTCAGGCGTGATAAAGCGGCTTCTGAGCAAAATTAAGCGGTCTTTTACGGCTAATATAGGACGCTGAGGATCACAGCAGTAAAAGATGGTCCATGAATTAAGCGCCATTCTCATTCCCACGGACTCCCGTACTGACTGCACCTTCCATCGGATCTGCGCACCACTTCGATGCAGCCAACTCTCCCTAAAGGTTGCTGCGATATTGTAACAAACGAGAACACCAGCTTCTGCTAAACTCACTTTATTGGCCGCTAAGGAATTCAACGTAATACACATTACATTCCTGGTACACAAAATAACCGAGTCATTGCGTTTAGTTCGCGGCCTAACATTCGTCACTCAATAGAATTACTTTTAGCTTACTCCCGGCAGTGTTGGTTCTCTTATATAGTCCCGTATCCGGGCTCCGAAAAGTTTCAGTAATAGAAATTACGGGAAATCACATTTCACCCGAATAAGATACGAGTTGATTACTCTGGGAGTATAATAAATAACACTCGAGATGTTTTGTAGGGAAACACATAAGGATCTTTAATTGTCCAGCTATTGTGTCCGTTCGCTCTATTGTTAGAGGCAGCCTTGCCTTTGGGCGAAAGGGTAGACTCAGGGCCGACTTTACAGTATTTGTCAGAACATGATGACCTTGCCCCACTCTTCTTCCAAAGTCGGGCTAACTTTAAAGTTTGCGGTTAGGGGGTTTGCGATTGGAAACCTACCCTCGCTGTTGCCAAGTCTTCCATTTACTGGTCCCTTAACTGAGGCGAGAGTCTTTAATTACAAGCATTGTCTCCAGGAAATAGATTTTACTACGTTGCCTCTCACTCCTAGTTCAGGTTCGAGCGATCCCCTTTGAGGGCCATCATATTTTGGAGAAAACTATATATGATATCTACACCAAACCATCAAGTATCCACACCTGCCGCTAGAGGGACAGTATCCAAATCGCCTCACCAGGATAACATCGCTAGAGGAAAACAACATAAACTTGTTCGTCAGCGATGGCATCGATAACAATAGTCATGCGCAGGATATCGCGCATAAAAATGAAACACTCTTTATTTTACAAGGAAATATGTTATAGAAATATTTTAAAAAGTTTTAAAACGAGATTAAAGAAGATCGTGTTATAGTCGGGATAAGAAATATAAATATTGCATTATCACTAATATTATACAACTTTTAATTTTTGGTTTATTGTTTCATTTATATATCCCCTTTAGCATCTAAGGTAATTTCGGGGGCATTGCACTAGAACAACTTGCTGTCTGTAGGTTGGGTTTAAATTGTTTTATTTTCCTCAAACGCACGTACAATAACCCCCGCATACATACTTCAAGACTCCATGGGGGTTGGGGAATAATTCTGCTCAAAGAAAAATTCCCCGCCCCAGCCGGGAATTCAAACCCGGACAACTCGCTGACCACTCGACCACGGAGACAGTCTATAAACTTTTAATATTGCATTATTATTACTGTTATTATTATTATTATTATTATTATTATTATTATTACGAGGGTTGTAGCAAAAGTCATGGCAACTATTTATTTTCCTGAAGATACCAGTCCGGTTGGAAAATGTGACATATACAGACGAAAGGACAAGGTACTAACTACACGTGTGGACAATGAATAGCATTGAATATCGTAACACACTAATTTAATACGATAGTATACAAGGCAATATGACCTTCACGGTGCAAAAGAATGACAAGACAGCACACATACAGTTGACATGACAAACCTGGGCCTAAAGACCCTCAAAGTAGTCCCCTGCTACTATCACCACACGCTGCCAGGTCGTCACGAACGTTGCTCATCACTGGTTGACACACGTTCTTGCTGAAACTTTCCTACCCACCGTGCTACTGTACGTTATGGTAGGGCATTATTCCCAAGGTCTTCCACTAATTCACTGTGACATTCCATCGCATTTTTCCCTCGGAGAACGGCTATTTTAATGTAAGCGCATTGCTCAACACGGGTTACTTCCATCTCGCACGACACTCACCAACTGACTGATTTCACAGTCCTCGCTGCGCTACTACCAGCTATTTACAGAGCCATCTGTTGTACTGCATACACACTATGCCTGCAGAACTTTCACACGACACATATACGTTTGTGATCCTTCACATATCTACAAGCAAAAAAAAAAAACTAGTTGCCATGATTTTTGCACCAACCGTCGTATTATTATTATTATTATTATTATTATTATTATTATTATTATTATTATTATTATTATTATTATTATTTATTATTATTATTATTTATTATTATTATTATTTATTATTATTATTATTTATTATTTATTATTATTTATTATTATTTATTATTATTTATTATTTATTATTATTTATTATTATTTATTATTATTTATTATTATTATTTATTATTATTTATTATTATTATTTATTATTATTATTAATTATTATTATTTATTATTATTATTTATTATTATTATTAATTATTATTATTTATTATTATTATTAATTATTATTATTAATTATTATTATTATTTATTATTATTTATTATTATTATTTATTATTATTTATTATTATTTATTATTATTATTTATTATTATTGTTATTATTATTATTATTGTTATTATTATTAATTATTATTGTTATTATTATTAATTATTATTGTTATTATTATTAACTATTATTGTTATTATTATTATTATTGTTATTATTATTAATTATTATTATTTATCATTATTATTATCATTATTCTGTTAATAGTATACTATTATGTATTCTCATTGTGTCATAGTGTTGTATTACCCATATTATTTATTTTAATTGTACATTGTATTATTACATTCACAGCGCTGCCACCGGACCATGCCCTAAGCAGTGAAATGAGCTATCTATCTAAAATACAACAGCAGTTTTGTCATAACTGATGTTCGAAAGAACCCACACGTTTTGGCAAATGATAGTCAATTGAAGTGACATTTATGAGCAGAAGGTGAGCTGTGGCTTTCACTTGAGGCATTTTGCCATCTTGGTTGGCACAGTCTTAAAACAAAGCCAGCAACTTCTTTTTATTGCTAGCGCATCATCGGCGAACGTGCCAAAATGTCAAGTTGCCCCCGGATGAGGACGAACTTGTAGACGGTGTAATTTTACCTGAATTGACACTAAAGGTTAATGTGCTTACCATCACTTCACTGCACACTGTTTGATGTCACAAATGGAAATGCAAACACTGCGTGCTGGATGCAATGCATATGCAGTAGTATGCTGCTGTATATTCATTAGATCCTTCTTAATGATAATTTACTCGTAGTCTCTGCGTAACATGTGTTTACAGCGACAGTGACAAGTAAACCAAAAATCTCACTTTCTCTACCAACCTCATTAGATATTTTAATATTCATGTTTTAAAAAACTTAATTTGTTAAATTCTTATTACTTTCACTACCAACTATTGTTTATTACTTTCGCTACACGTACTACGTATATAGTGTATAGAGAAGGTGTCGTAATGCACCCAAAAATTCGATACCGAGATGTCACCGGAAGTACATGTTTCGTGACTCCCTGAATCAAAAAAACTTTGTTTTAGAAAAATGTCCCTGTGTATGTATGTGTGTGTGTGTGTGTGTGTGTGTGTGTGTGTGTAGTTCAATATCTTCAAAGGATGCGACACGAAGATTTCCAAGAAAATACTACCACCCCAAACTACCTTTTACATGGAAAAAATTGGATTTTGTGATTTTGATTTTCTCAAAAATGGCTCTAACGATTTTGAGTAAAATCTCTTGTATTTAAGATATTTACATGACAAATAAAATGTATATCTTCAATTTTCTGGGAATAGCCCCTAAATACCTCTTTGTTCTGGATGATTTTTATTGAAGTTTGCATAACTGGTAAACCGTAAGAGATAGACAAAAATTGCTACACAAAAATTAATCTCGATAAACTACACAATATATGTCATACACATTTTTTCGTGGAGTTAGCGGTTTTCGAAATATTCCTTGATATTGATTTCAGTTTTAAAATACTTTTCTCATACGGGAACTAGTCAACACTTGTCCACACAAAGAAACGGATTTCTATCCTATAGCAACCACATTTTAAAACATTTGACATTTAAACATTTAGCCTAGTGTATTCCCTTATTTCCTTTCTACTTATAAGGTACTAAGTAATAACACTGTTGTTGTTGTTGTTGTTGTTTTTTTTTTTTTTTTTGGTAGAGATGTAGAGGAAGTCATGTGAATGGAACATATCGGATTTTTAGAGAAGTAACGTACAGGGAGCGCGATTTTGTCTTTTTTCAACAAGACTCTGCAACAGCTCATAGGCCTATCTTTCGATAAGTATAATTAAAAGTGTGTTTCTGGACGGAATTATTGGTAGCGATTTGTGGCTCCCTCTATCCTCCAATCCAAATCCCTGAGGAAAATTAAACCATAAAGTGTACAAGACCAACCCACACACCCTGGAAGAATTAAAAACGAAATATCCGCCTGGAAATTGTCAGCATTCCTTAAGGTGAGCTACGGCGAGTAATGTATAGTTTCTTAAAGAGATGCCAAAAAATTAAAACAAAAAAAAATAGTTTTTCCCTTTCATGAAGTTCGTAAGTAAATCCTTTAAAAGTGGTTTTAAAAATGTGGTATGCTTTCATCCGCACCGAGAGCGCGGACAGGCAAAGAGCTGCTGTCAGTTCGTACTTTTTTGACTAACTCGTTACTTTTAAGTCCCAGGCTTTATAGTTTAACCAACGTATGCTTTGTGTGTGTTTCCTTGGAGATACTAACCAAACTGAAACATATTATCCTTAATAACTAAAATTATTAGTCTCCAAGTACTTATATACACCTAACAGCCTGCATAATGGAGGGTGGAAAGAAATTTTATTAGAAATGTAACTAATTAGAAAGGATACGGAAGCCATGGCACACTTTTAAGCATTAAATTTGTGCAGGAACGTTTGGTAAATCTAAGGCAACGTTGAAATCACTTTTGTCCGTTCCGGTATGCAGAAGTGAGTATGTCTGAATTGCGTGTTTGTCTTTGTGCCTTAAGTTATGAACAGATACACCCGGACCTCGCTAATTTAGCTCCAACTTTACCTAGAGTAGAGTGGAGACAACTTCGCTCTGTTAATTTCGGCGTTTGGAGCTAATGTTTGAGTAATCTCTGTCAACACGACTTCCAGTTGTAAATTTCCTTCCCAGGTACACGGCGATGCTCCTAGCGGTTATTCTGTCCTCAAGTCACGGCCTACTGGAAATCTAAGGCCTGCTAACATCACTCCAGTGCTACTCTGACATGAAATTACTTTCAGATTGATTATAAAAAAATATGATATATTCCATTCACATAACTTTCTCTACATCGCTGTAATAAATTATTGTTAAAAACCTTATTCTTCTATCTCCTTCATGATAATTGAGATAAACATTAGCACAAAGACTTACTATAATTAGAGGGGAAATAATGGAATACACTAGGCTAAAACGATAGTCAAATGTTTTAAAAACTGGTTGCCATGTGGTTTCTTTGCACTGCTAGGAATTGACAAATCCCCGTGTGTGAAGAGTAAGTACTTTAAAGCTGAAACCAATAACAAGAAATATCTCAAAGATGGTCAACTCCACGAAAAAAATGTATCTGACATAAATTGTGTGTTTTATCGTGATCTACATTTTTTGTGCAGCAAGTTTTTGTCCATCTCTTACGGTTTACCAGATGTGCAAAATCCAATAAAAATCATGCGGTATAAAGAGGTCTTAGAGGCTATTTCCTGAAAATTCAATAAAACATTTTAATTGGCATGTAAATGTGTTAAATATAGGAGATTTTAATCAAAGTCATTAGAGCCATTTTCAGAAAATCAAAATGTTCGAAATTTGTTCCATGTAAAGGGTAGTTTGGGGTGGGGGTATTTCCTAAAAAAAATCTTCGTGTCGCATCCTTGGAATATACCAAACTTAAATACCATGTTTGATATTGGACGGTATTTTCGTTTTTGAACTATGCTGTCCACAGACACATACGCACGCGCACGCGTGCGCACGGATCTTTTTCCAAAAATACTTTTTTGGATTCAAGGGACCCTAAAAGTCTATTTCCGGTGAAATCTCGGTATCGGAATACCTTCTCTATACACTATGTACATAATACGTGTAGAGAAAGTAAACATGTGAATTTGCCATACTATTAAGCGCAGCTTTAAATGGATGTTCTTATTAAACAAATAAATCGCCGACTATGATTATTAGGGCCCCAATTTGAAGCTATATATACACACACGTTTCACTTCATGAAGCATTTCATTACGCCTAAAAACATTAAATGAGTTGTCGACACGTAACAATATAAATAGCGTTTTTCCTTCTTCAAGTGAAGAATGCTGTTTTCCCATTGAAATTCGCATAAAATCAATTCCACCCCTACTATAAACAGAGGCCGGAGTTGCTGTAGGTAAGCAAATTTAGTACATACATTTTTGAACTGACTACTATAAAAGTAATAAAAACCTGGATTGCCTCTGCTGTCAAGTGGTCAGCGCTCTTACTTCTGATCCAGAGGTCCTGTGTTACGATTGCCGGCTGTGGCGGGAATTGTTCTTTGACTAGAACCATACTCTAACCCCCACTACTCTGGAAGCATGCACATAAGAGTAAATATTAATATTACAACATTGCAAAAACTAATGTTGATAAACCTTAAGTTTCAGCGAGAAAACGCCAGCAAAGCAAACACCCCGAAATGACCATTGAAGTTAAAGGGTGCCTATATAAATGAAACAAATAATTAAATAAAAACCTTCAAAAAATAAATATATAAAAACATACACACGGTGTTAAGGGTATGAGCGCGCAGATTTCGCATGCTGGGAGACCCAAATATGACGAATAATAACAATAACGGAGAAAATTGAACATCATTGAATACCTTATCTGCACAGTTCTGGCAACAGAGGAAGACTTAAGAGCCGAACGTTTTGTTTTGTTTTGCGGTCAGGCCACTGTTTTGTTTTGTGCTTGAAATCCGATTCACTGTGTTTATGCTACCACTAACGAGGATGGGGTGGTTTTATTTTAAGCTATCTGATCGTATTCACGAGACCTAAACTAAAAGCTGCATAAGATTTAGTCTGGTGGTCAAAGGTAAAGCGAATTCAAATGTGAATTATGGATATAACTCATTTGGGTGTATCCTGGAATAATTAAATCGAAGTCACATATTTGCTAACAATGGTCAATAACTGCAACATCAATATATGGATAGGTAGTTAGACTGAAAACTTCAATGCCATAGCCGGGATTTGAACCACGGATCTCCCAGTCTCTAGCAGGTTGCTCTACCACCGAACTAACATGGCAACATGCCGGCATTGCATTGAATTTCTCAACTGACTCGCATGTTTCCCGGTAAACCAGAAGGTGATCGAAATATTTTGAGATGACAGCCCCAATGGCGACTTACAATGTTGTAAGTATTTTAAGTCCCAGGATTCGTAGTAGAGCCAACTGTTATGGTCAATTGTGAGATCACTTTTATGGTTTACCGGGAAACATTCAGTTGAGAAATTCAATGATATGCCGGCATGTTGCCATGGTAGCTCAGTGGTAGAGTAACCGGCTAGAGATCGTGGTGTTATCCCGGGTATGACATTGAATTCAGTCTGAATCTACCTATCCAATTCCTGTCCTACATACGGTTTCTGTGAGAAAACAATTAAAATTATCAACAATGTATGTTCATTTACAGTAGATGTTCAAAATGCGCTCCGTTAGAATCTAAGCAGCCATCGCATCTTCTAAGCGAATTTTGCCACAACATTGTTGGAGCTTCTGCGTTCTGCCCAATCTCTAGGGCTGCTTCAAACATACGTGTGTGAGGATCATCAATGGTAGCAAATGGTACACTTTATTCTTCAAATGTTCCCAAAAATAATGACACAAAGGATTGAGCTTTGCCATAAGCAAGGGGCATATCTATATACTCTTGATTTGTAAATACTGCCAGTCGCATCTGAAGCACTGACAGAATGAGCTGTTGTGCAAGGTGTCGAGGCACATTACATTTTCAGTTGTGAATACTGCTAATTCATTGTTTTTTTCACACCAGTAGTGAATAGGACAGAAGTTGAAGAGGTGAGGTGAGACTGAAAAATTCAATTCTCGTTTCCGTCCAGTTGCGCTGACTGCTGAACGACCATGACAACATGCTGGCACGACACTAAATTATCCAACTGACTTCAGTTTTTCTCGGTACAGCACATGGCGAACTCAAAAGTAATTTAAGATGTCTACATCAATGGCGACTTACAAACTCCGTAAGTATCTAAGTACGGGCTTAATAGTTAACCAACTATTAGAGTCAATCAATGTGAATTTATATTTTCTTCCCATGCCGGTCGTGTATAGGACAGAAGTTGGAGAAGTAGAGTCAGATTGTGAAATCCAGTGGCATAGCTGGAATTTTAACCAGGCGATGCGTTGTTCAAATCCAACGTATGGCATTGAATTTGTGCATTTTAACAGAGGCATTAATGTACTGTCTGTTCAACGGTGCTATATCTAGTAGGGTGGGGTGGCTTGTAGCTCAAGTAACTCTTTAACCTGTGGGAGAGGTACACGTTTGCGGAACTCGTTCCGCGTTTGGCACAGTTAAGAGTGTTGCAATACTTTACTCTGAGTCGGATGAGGAGTCTTCAAGATCTACAGGAATCGGACAGTACACAGTAAACACACAGATATTATTGGCAACAGTGCTTCCTTCTTACACTCTGTCACGCGCCTTTACACCTCGCTTGCTTCAGACTAAGAAAACGCTACCTCCGTTCAATTGCTAAACCTTACCTGCTTGGAAGGGCTCCCCCAACACCGCCGAACAGACAGTAAAAGCAATAAACATTTGTTAAGCAGGATATTACATGGAAATATGAAAGTAATAATTTTGTTTCTTTGTTTCAGACTTTTCGCCATGGGTTCCCCTTCCAGCCCACAGCTGTGGCGTTTGATCCGATACAGCACCTGCTGGCTATTGGCACCAAAACAGGCTCCCTCAGACTGTATCCTTTGTTCATAACCAGGATTGTGCACAATAGAGCTTAGAATTGGTTACGCTTTAAAGCATCCTCATATTTTATTTCAGAATTCACTCTTAGAGCTTTTGAGACTTACAAAACATTGTATAATTTCTCTTGTGTGGAACACTAAGGGTAATATTATCGTTGTTCGGGACCATTTATGAAGAGAATGAAATTGCAACCCTTGCTGTATAAAGTCAGATTTATGTATCCATGAAGTCAATATGGAATTGAATAGAATTCGAGAGGAGTGGGGGAGCTCTTTGACTAAAATATTAATATTTGAATGACAATTAAAGCGAAAATTAAAGTTCACAGCACAATCCTCTCTGTTAGGTAGGCTTCTTTTACAGGTTACTCCTAGTACATCAGTCCCCACCATTACTCCTGCTGCAGCAATCTCCAGTATAAGGTAAGAAACATTTATAACAGATATACTAAAACAGAGTCAGCCAAATATCTCGTGACATCATAGAACAAGTTTCTCTTGCCCCTGTCGCAGGAAAGCAGTTCAATGAAAATTGTAAGCAAGGGAAAAGCTAAGTTAATGATAAGCAGACACAAGAAATTTGGCAGAATACCTTTTTATTTTCTCTAAAAGTATTATGCATATAGTATACTATAGAAGGTATTGCATTCCGCCCAAAAATTGATACCGATATTTCACCGGAAATAAATGTTTTGAGTCCCCCTGAATAAAAATAATATTTGGAAAAAAGGTCTGTGTGTGTCCTCGCGCGTGCCTGTGGACAGCATAGCTCAAAAACGAAAAGACCGTTAAATACCAAACTTTGTATTTAAGTTTAGTGTCTTCCAAGGATACAACACAAAGATTTTAAAGAAAAATCCACCTACCCCAAATTACCCTTTACATCGAGATAATTTCGAAAATTTTGATTTTCTCAAAAATGGCTCTTAAAATGTTGATTCAAACCTCTTATATTACATACCAAATAAAATGTAAATCTTGAATTTTCTGGGAATAGCCTCTAAAGATCTCTTTATTCTGGATGAGTTTTATTGAACTTTGCATAACTGGTAAACCGTAAGAGATAGACAAAAATTTACCACAAAAAATGTGGATCACGATAAAGCGCAATTTATGTCATGTACATTTTTTTCGTGGAGTTGATCGTTTTTGAGAAATTCCGTGTTATTTGTTTCAGCTTTAAAAAAAAAAAACTTTAACTTTTATCATACAGGAATTTGCCAACTCCTGTCTAAACAAATAAACTTCATTCACATAATAACCAGCTTTTGACTATCACTTTAGCCTATGGTACACTGCCTTATTTCGCTTCTACTTACAAAGAAGCAAGTAATAAGACCATTTTTATAAGTTCCTATTTGCCGAAATAAACTATTTTTGTTGTCTGTTTACTTGCTCTATTATGTATGTACTTAATAGATAGAGAAAATATCCTACTACATCCAAAAATCCGACACTGAGTTTTCACCGGAAATACATGTTTCGAGAACTCTTGTGTCTGTGGACAGCAGAAGTAGCAAATACCAGAGGCTGCCCCGAGGGAAGAGCCTAATAGTACACACAGACCGTCTTGCCCGTTACCATGGTGCTGGCAGTGACGATCAAATCCGTTAAATACCAAACTTAGTATCTAAGTTCAGTATCTTCCAACCATGCGACACGGAAGATTTTCAGGAAAATGCTCCACCCCCCAAAAACCAAACTTTACATGGAAGTTTTTTCGAAATTTTCGATTTTCAAAAATGGATGTAACAATTTTGATAAAAATACCATATATCTAATATATAGCACATAGCTTTGCCGAGCATCTTCTAAGTGTCGCGTGACTAGTCCACTCCCATTGGCTGCGGTGGTGGAATAGGGTGTTGTGCGGTACAAACTTTGACTTAGTTCTTGATATTCCTTTGTGGAACATAGGGAATCCATAAAGGTCTCCCAACTTCCTCTGTGACTATCTAGCTGCTTCACGTCCCTCCAGCTCTTGCCACTCTTCTTAATCTCCTTCTCTTATAGTTCTTCTCCATGTCATCTTGAGTCTACCTCTTTTCCTTGCTCCTTGAGAATTCTAGTCCATCACATCCTTTTCAATGGCACCTTCTGCTTTGCTGAGCGTATGGCATATCCAGTTCCATTTTCTCCTTTACTTTCTCTACACGCACTATGTACATAGTGTATAGAGAAAGTATTGAACTCCACCCAAAAATTCGATACCGAGATTTCACCGGAAATACATGTTTTAGTACCCCCTGAATCCAAAAAAAAAAAAAAAAAAAAAAAAAAAAAAAAAAAAAAAGCTTTTTCAAAACAGGTCCGTGTGTGTGTGTGTGTGTAGACAGCATAGCTCAAAAACGAAAAACGGTTAAATATGAAACTTTGTATTTAAGTTTGGTATCTTCCAAGGATGCGACAAGAAGATTTTCAAGAAAATCCCCCACCCCTAACTACCCTTTACATGTAAAAATGTTAGAAAATTTAGTTTTTATTAAAAATGGCTCTAACGATTTTGATTAAAATACCACATATTAAAGCGATTTCTATCACAAATAACATGTATATCTTGAATTTTCTGGAAATAGTTTCTAAAGACTTGTTTATTCTAGATGAATGTTGCTTGCTTTGGCATAACTAGTAAACCGTAAGAGATAGACAAAAGCTTACTCTACAAAAATATAGATCTTGTTAAAATAGACAAGTTATATCATATACCTTTTTTTCGTTGACCTTGCTGTTTTCGAAGTATTCCTTGTTGTTGGTTTCAATTGTGAAGTACTCATAGTTTTCTCAGACGGAAGTGTCTGTTTTTCTTTTGTTCTATTCCTGACCAAGAAAAACGATTTGCAATGACAATTGCATAACGACAGATTTTAAAACATTTAACTATGCATTTAATGCATAGTGTATTCCTTTAGTTCCCTCCTATCTATAAGGAACTAAGTAGTAAGAACATTCTGCTAATGTTTATCTCGATTAGCATTGTGTACAAAGAAGAATAATCTTTTGTAAGAAGTTTGTAGAGTAGCTAGAGAAAGTTATGTGAGTGTAACACATCAGATTTTTTTGTTTATATGAAAATGTAATTTTGGAAAACGTGGTGGTTAAGACCTTCTCCCCTATCATCAAAATGCCGACAAGAGGGAGCTTAACAACTGATGTTCTCGTTCACAAATCTGATAGGAACTTGATATTTACGAGTAAAGAGTGGAACATTCATGTGCGTGTTTGGATTGTTAGACTTTTAAAAGGGTTTACATGTGAAGTTGAAACATCACCGTGGGACTGTTACACCTGTCAATAAGCTACCAGTTGGAACACAGTCCACAGCTGTCCAGATTTTCCAAAACCCTGGGTTTTATATAATTCATCAGGAACTCTCGAATCTCTGTTTCAATATGCAGTACTTCACTGTTTCGATAAATTAAATCTCCAGTTCTAGCTTTTACCAACATAAAATATTTAAAATTGCATTTGCTCTTGATACTAATTGGGAAGTGGAACATTGATGAAGCCTCGTGAACCGGACAAGTGTTTCAGCAGGGGCACAAATTTATGCGCTTGCGTGATGAGTGGACACGCTTGATAAATGCTTCCTCTAGGTACACTGATGTGCATAAAAAGTGACCCATTTCCCTAAATCACAACAGTGGTTTTCTGTTCCTAAGTTTTCCAACCATCAGGTAGCCAACTTTTGTATCTATCCAGACGGTATCAGTTCTGCTGACGCGAAAAACATTTTAGGGACATAAAATAACCATAAACGATACTTATTACTGCTGTGAAATGAAAGAGCGCTTCATATATCCTCTCTTACGAAACAGTTGCGCTACTATCAGTAAACAAGGAATGGCTAAACAATTTGATACGTTAGATTTACATAACTTTCGCTACATGTTCTGTAACAAACTATTTTTATAAAAGCTTGTTCTCACTATATATTCTACCATAAATTAATAAGAGATAAACATAAACAGAAATGATCATATTACTTAATTCCTTGTATGTGGAAGGGAAATAATGGAAAACAGTAAGCCAAAGCGAAAGTCAGATCTTTTAAAAACTATCGTTATTTATTATTTGGGTTTCTTTGCATGGCCGGGAGTAAAACAAAATAAGCAGAAATGACAAATTCCCTTTTGAAAAAGTTATATTTTAAAGTTGTAATTAATAAGAAGCAATATCTCGAAAATGATTAACTCCAACAGCAAAAAATCTGATGTGTTACATTCACAGGACTTTCTCTAGCTACTCTACAACAAACGTCTTACAAAAAATAACTCTTCTTCCAACACCATACCAATAGAGATAAACATTAGCAGAATTTTATTACTTAGTTCCTTATAAGTAGACTGGAACTAAGGGAATGCACAAGGCCAAAGTGATAGTCAAATGTTTTAAAAGCTGTCTATATGCGATTGATATTGCAAATCGCTTCTTTTCTTGACCAGGAGTAGAACAAAGGAACACACTCACACTTCCGTCTGAGAAAAGAAGTACCTCACAATTAAAACTAATAATACCGAATACCTCGAAAACGGTAAGTTCCACAAAAAAAAAAAAAAATGTATGACATAACTTGTGTATTTTAATAAGATCTACATTTTTTTTTTTTTTTTTTTTGTACAGTGAGTTTTTGTCTATCTCTCACGGTTTACTAGTTATGCCAAATTAAGCAAAATTCATTCAGAATAAACAGGTCTTCAGAAGCTATTCCCAGAAAATGCAATATATACATTTTATTTGTAATAGAAATGGCTTTAATATGTGGTATTTTAATCAAAATCGTTAGAGCCATTTTTAAGAAAAACAAAAATTTGGAAAATTTTTCCATGTAAAGGGTAGTTAGGGGTGGGGGACTTTCTTGAAAATCTTTGTGTCGCATCCTTGGAAGACCCCAAACTTTGGTATTTAACCGCCTTTTCGTTTTAGGGATATGCTGACCACAGACACACACACACACACACATACACACGGACCTGTTTCTAAAAATGCTTTTTCTTGGATTCAGGGGGTCCTAAAACGTGTATTTCCGGTAAAATCTCGACATCGAATTTTTAGGTGGAATACAATACCTCTCTATTCCTATGTACATTGTACAAACGGGGCTAGAGAAAGTAGAAATGATGTTTTGAGCTTTGACCCATTGTAATAAAATGTCATTCCCAATATCCCTTAAAACGGGAGAGGTATAGCAATTAATTTAACATTAGAGTTTATAGCACCACCCGTTGGGCAGTCAGCTAGAGTTTAAACACGATTGCAATTGTAATGGACATTTAATACGAAGTTTAGAACTGAATATTTGGGTAGAAATGTTGTCTCTACCATCTGTAAAGGTATCAGTGGATGTGATAATCTCGAGAATGTATCGGGCTTATAAAGAGAATTACGTTTTTGTTTGGCTTACACAAACAACTGAATACACATATCGTAAACATTACAAAAACATTTGTCGATTGGTTTAGATTCCATCATGATGTTTGCTTCGTGAAAATTGGAGTACCGCTTTATAAACGTGAATCACTGAGGATGGGCAGATATCTGCTGCGGTTAAAATTCAGATAATTTAAAGGCACAAAACCAATTGACATCTGCTGTTGTGTGCATGCAAAACGTGGCGAGATAAAGCCGTGAATGTGTTGGTACATGAACGAATCCATACGGGACAGAGCCATTGTTGCTCTAAAAGATATAGCAGATATTTTAAAAACCGGGCACGTTCTGCTGGAAAACAGAAAGATAACGTCAAATAATTAAGGTCACTGAAATGAAATAAATAGTTCAAAATGTTTGTACTGGGGTTTAAATGACATTTCGGCAAAAAAAAAATCTGATATGTTCCATTCACATGACTATTACTACATCTGTGTAACAAATTGTTAGAAAGCTGATGCTTCTATTTACTTCTCGCTAATAGAGAAAAAATAAGCAGAATTAGTCTTTTTCACTTCATTCCTTGTAACTAGAAGAGAAATAAGGCAGTACCATAAGTTAAAGTGATAGCCAAAAGCTGGTTGCTATGTGACTGAAGTTCCTTTGTTTGTATGGACAGGAGTTGACAAATTCCTGTATGAGAAAAGTTTTTTAAAGCTGAAACCTATAACAAGGAATATCTCAAAAACAATCGCCTCTACGAAAAAACTGTATGTAACATAAATTGTGTGTTTTAACGTGCTGTAACTTTTTTGTGGGGTAAGTTTTTGTCTTTCTCTTACGGTTTAGCAATTATGCAAAATTCCGTAAAATTCACAGAGAGTGAAGCAGTCTTCAGCTCCTATCCCCAGAAAATTCAAGATATACACTTCATTTGAAAGATAAACATTTTAATATACGGATCTTTAATCAAAATTGTTAGAGCCATTTCTGAGAAAATCAAAATTTTCAAAAAAGTTCCATGTAAAGGATAGTTGGGGGTGGGGGATTTTCTTGAAAATCTTCATTCCGCATCATTGGAACATACCAAACAATACCAAGTTTCGTATTTAACGGTCTTTTCGTTTTTGAGCTATGCTGTCCATACACACACACACCCGCGCGCGCGCGGGCACACAGGGACCATTTTGTAAGAATGCCTTTTTTTTTTTTTTTATTCATGGGGACCCAAAACATGTATTTCCGGTGAAATCTCGGGATCGAACTTTTGGGTGGAATGCAATACCTTCTCTATACACTATGTACATAGTACGTGTAGGGAAAGTAAAGAGGGGGCAAAGGGTTATGTTTTTTTAGCGGTTTTGGTCGAAATTGTAGGTTTTTTTTAATCTACGCTGCAAAAAAAAAAAAAAAAAAAAAATGCACCATACGCTTAAATTACATACCCCCCAGTTGCAATGTTGGAATCTCCTTGGACGGATGTAACAGATGTTTTGGATATCATTTTGAAGCACTGCATTGGTTAAATCACTGTTTGTCAAAGTTTAAACCCATTTTTCTTGGGTTCAATTCTTTTGTTAATTTCCCATTTTAAAGTCTAAGTTCTCCCACATAACTGAACTAAAAGCCTGAAAATTATTTCCAAAGCAGTGCAGAATGTGTATAATAAACTGGGAGTTTTGATAGTTTCTCTCAAAGGTGCTATGGCACATAATTTTAAAAAATCTTATGTGTTCCATTCACAGGACTTTCTGTATAAAATGTTATCACAAATGATTATTCACTTATGGCATTTTAACCAAAATCGTTAGAACCATTTTTGAGAAAATCACAATTTTAAAACTATTCTATGTAGGGGCTAGTTAGGTGGGGAAATTTTCTTGAAAATCTTCGTGTCGTATCCTTGGAAGATAATGAACACAAACACATTCATTTTTTTAAATAGTTATTTTTTTTTTTTTATTCAGGCGTTCTTAAATCGTATATTTCCGGTGAAATCTTGATATGTATTTTTGGGAAGAACACAATACCTTCTCTATCTAGTATGTACATTGCGGATACGTGATGGAGAAAGTAAAACTGGTGCATGGAGCTCAATATCTGTAGGAGATGATACATTTCTATTTTAGTTAATTAAATCGAATAAATTAATACATAATTATATGTATTGTAATTTATTAATTAAATAATAGGTAAAAATAGGTGAAAACCTGAAAATCTGGGCTCTTATTATGACGTCAGAGATGCGCAGCGTAGTATTACATTCCTACTCCTATCGGAAGATATCGGTGTCCATTTCAAGAACAGATGCTGCACGTTTGACGCACGCTGTATATAGTCTTATTCTAAAGCATACTAGGGTCTAGATTTAAAAATGCTGAGTCTTTAATCAGGCGGCATGTAGAACACGACAAAGGAAGTGGCGTTATCTGTCTCCTATCGTGTGCTCTTATCGCATACAGGTGTTTTCGTGAGTGGAGTGAGAACGTAATTACACCCAGTGCTTCCGGTGTAAACTTGCAAATCGGATTTGCTGCCATAATTCATTCCCTTACTTTAATTACAACGTGCTCGGTTTCAAAATTGTATAATCGGCGTCGTATTTTCCGTGTCTATGTAGCCTAGGAATAAATCAATAGAGAAACCGACACCTACAGCGGCTGTCCCAGAAGTACCCGACATGGCGTATAGATAGCGGTTTTGTTTCAAACAATGGTGAAAGGTACCAACCTTAGAAACCTTAAGTTTCAGTTTATCATTTGTTTGGAAACCATCATTAATGAATGCTCTCAGTGAATTTGTAAACATGGATAAAACTGGTCATCGTTATGTGATGAAAAATCTTCATTTGAAAGGTCTTAGTGCAACAAATATTAAAGCTGAGCTAGATTCTACTTTGAGGGAGTCTGCTCCTTAGTTTACAGCAGTGAAATACTGGGTGGCAGAGTTACAGCGCGGCCGTACCAGCTGCTAAGACGAACATCGCAGTGGTCGACCACACGAGGTTACCAGTCCAGAGATTGTAAACAAAATCCATGAAATGGTAGTGAATGATCGTTGACTAAAAGTGCGCGAGCTAGCAGATATTGCAGACATTTCAAACAATTCTGTACATCGCATACTGACTAAAATTTTGGATATGATAAATTTGTGTGCAAGGTGGGTGCCGCTTTTGCTCACAATAGAAAAAAATAGCGTCGTGAGGATGTTTCAGTTGAGTGGTAATGTTTCGCTGCAATAAAGTTGAGATTTTGCGTCGTTCATAACGATGGATGAGACCTGGGTCCATAACTCCACATCTGAGACGAAGGAACAATCAAAACAGTGGATTGGAAGGGGAGAATCGGCTCCAAAGAAGGCGAAAACAGTTCCATCTGCAGACAAGGTCATGGCGTCAGTTTCCTGGAACGCGCGCAGGATAATTTTCATTGATTACCTCAAGAAAGGAAAATTCATCAATGGCGAATATTATGGGAACTTGTTACAGCGTTTGACAGATGAAATCGAGCAAAAACGGCCATATTTAGTGAAAAAGAAGGTTTTGTTTCATTAAGACAATGCACAAGTCACACCTCCATTATCGCCATGGCCAAAATCAATAAGTTAAAATTCGTATGTACTTCAGTGGTCTATGTTGCTAGAAGGAAATTTTACATGGGGTTCTCTTTAATAAGCCTCAATTTCATTTAACTGTTTAATATTTCCAGCTGCGAGCTGGAAATATTTTATAACTTAATGCATTATTGTAATTTGCCAAAAATTGACAGAAATGACTTTTTATTCGTAATAAAATAAGTGGCGCCGTGACTGAGTGGTTAGACCGCCCGCCTCCCATCTAGGCGGCCCGGGTTCGGTCCCGCTTGTGGGATTGGTGGTGTACGAAACGGCGTCTGAGCGGGTTTTCCGGATCCCACTTATTCCATCAATTGCTCCAATATCACCTTTCCTACCATCCATTTCGGCTTCCTTCATGACATCCGCTTCCACACGCTCATGTCGTTCCAGTTTCTGCATTCTGTGGTTCGTGCCGTTGGCTGCCCGACAGGCTTGTGACTCCTAGGCACCCTTGTAAGTCCTGTACACGGGGAGGGTAAGCCGACTACGAAAATAATGGAGTTATGCATTCTAAACTTTAAGAAAATATATTGTTTTTAGTTTCTTGCTTCGTTCATGACACATAATTACGGAAGCTATTGCATTCCACTTAAAAATTTAAATCGGGATGTCACGGAACATTCTAAGAGAAAGGGCGTGCGTGCATAACTTAAAAACGAAATTCAGTTAAATACCAAACATGATATTGTAACAATCAAATTGCTTACAAATCAAGTCTTAAATTCACTGCTGCAAATCATTTCCTCGACGTTTCGACGCATAGACAATTTACGACTGCACACCATCGATGGCTCGCGCACCACTGCGCACTAACACTCCAGTCACTTAAGACTCAGTCCAATTCACAGCATACATGGCTAGATTTCTTCCTTATATAGCTAGAATATAACGCCACAGAACTTTGTGGAACTTTGTGAAAACTGAAGCTTCCAGAAGCATCTCGAAGCTCGAGAAGAATCGACGGTTCCAAAGGTTCCAGTTGCACCGCGCCGTTCTTTGTATGTTAATTACGCATCCCAAGGTCTATACTGAGATGAATCACATACCAAGGCGAACGTGAGAAACACTGCAGGAGACGGCACTGTCACAATATTTATGTTTAGCTTCTTCCAAGAATGTGACATGTTCTCACTCCAAACTACTATTGACTTGCAAAGATTTTCATTTTCTCAAAAATGGCTCTTACGATTTTGATTAAAATATCGTATGTTAAATATATTAATTGTGGCGCCGTGGCCGAGTGGTTAGACCGCTCACCTCTGAACCTAGGCGGCTTGGGATAGATCTCAAGCGTCCGTATTTGTTGGACGAAATGTCGTCTGAGCGGGTTTTCTCCGGGTGCTCCGGTTTCCCCCGCCATTCACTCGACGAACTGCTTCATCACCTTTCCTTACCTCCATCTCGCTTGCATTTCATATCATCCATTTCCTCACGCTCATGCCTAGCTACGGGCCGACCACTGGTCTCAGGTCCTGTGGTTTCGTGCCGTTGATTCCCCGAGAGCTTCTGACCCCTAGGTACCCTTGCAAGTCCTAGAGGGGTGTCAGTCCTACGTAAGGGAAGGATAAGCTGACTGCAATATGTCAAAAGATATTTACATGGCGAGTAAAATGTATATCTTGAATTTAATCTGAAGTCCTCTTTATTCTGAACGACTTTTGCATATCTGGTAAACCGTAAGAGATAGACAAAACTACACATTACATTTCGTTACCAATTTCGTTCGTCACACTCGCAAACGCCGCGTCATTTCACTCGGTTTTCACATTAAACGTAAGGACAAAGAAAATGGTCAGTTCCCGAACGCACCTGTTGGTTTTGCTGTTTTATGTGGAACATCTGTGGCAAGTTTTATACGAGAAGGGAAGTTATGGATTCTCTGAAAGCCTAATTTAAATGGTATGGAGTCAGCTTGAGGTGTGGAGCATCTAGTAGAACATCAATCATCTGTAGCAGCTGGGCCGAGTCTCCCAGAGACACATCATTATTGTAAGAGAGTCTCTGCTTTACATTTCATCACCACCACTTCTCTTTTAGAGCTCCTCTCTTACACATCCAATTGTACTCTTTGTACACCAAAAGTATTTTACGTTCTCTTCCCAATAAGTTCATAGAAAATCAAGAAATTCAACTCCTAGCATCGAAAAAAAAAATGTATTTAATAACCGTCCTCTCACTAGATGGCAGTTAAAGTTTCAGCTATATCCATCACGTGGTTTCGTTGCCATAGGCGATTGAATCAACAATGTTGTGCTTGTTTAGAAAGATAGGAAAAAAGACGTGTTTCGTGCGGTGATTAAAACTTCTATTTAAAAGACTTAACACCGAAAGAAATAAAATCCGAGTTGGTTGAAGTTCATGGCACATCTGCTCTGGCGTTTGCAACAATTTACAATTGTGTAAATGAATTTAAAAGTGGCTGTACATCCACAAATATTGAATACCGTTCCGGATGTCAAATAGAAGTAACTTCCTCCAAAATGATTTACAAAATCCAGAATATAGTTTTGAGTTTCGACGAATCAAAGTTCGCGAAATAGCAGAGACCACAGGCATTTCACAAGGTACAGTATTCTAATTTTGTACCAAAAATTAGGTCTCGCAAAGGTTTCGGCTAGATGGATGCCGCGTTTGCTCTCAATGGAAAATGAACGCAACCGTGTAATCGATACGGAAGCTGGTTTGGAACTTTTACATCGCAATTTTGACGAGTTTCTGCGCGATACATAACTGTGGACGAAAAATAGATGCGCTACTACACTCCACAAACAAAAGTGCAGTCGAAAGTGTTTTTTTTTTTTTTTGGTGGACCGACACCGAAGAAGGCTAAGGTGGTTAAGTCCGCAGACAAGGTAATGGTCTCGGTGTTTTTGGGATGCTCATAAAAGCATCTACATTGATTGCTTGCAACAAGGAAGAGCGATAACTGGGAAGTATTGTGCATCGTTATCGCACTGGTTGAACGGAGAAATAAAGAAAAAACACCCTCACTTGTCAAAGAAAACTTAGGTATTTTGTTGCATCAAGACAATGCAAGGGTAGATAGTTACGTAGCTTCGATGAAAATTGTAGAATTAAGGTTTGAATTACTACAACATCCACTGTATGCACCAGATTTGGCCTCCAGTGACTTTTTATTTTATTTCCAAAGTTGAAAAAGTAGCTCGGCGGAAAACGATTCATATCTAACGAAAAGGTCATCTCCCAAACAGATCCCTACTTTCAGGACCTTACAAAATCCTACGGTTTGGAAGGCTTAAAAAAGTTGGAGAAACTGTGGAAAAAGTGTATCGATCTTATTATGTATAATATAGGTACATAGCCCAAAAGTTGAATACTAAGATTTCACCGGAAATATATTGTAACAAAAACTCACTTTTTCTCCAACAGCTTCTCTTTATTTCTTCCACAAATGGTTACAATCTACTCTCAAATAACACTTTCCGAAACAATTCTTCCTGTATAGTTTATTTTAGACGTTCGTTACGGCGATGATATAGTTCGCTAAGAAATTCCCATCGAACTGGCTCAACTGTTGCATGCGATGCATTTCCAGGAAAACTGAGCACACGGCAGAACTTCGTTGCCCATTTTCTCATTCGTTGCTGACGTCACTGGAAGTTAACACTGCAGTACACCGCCGGTATTAACAAGTTCACATAGGCTTAACCAACCGCGGCTTAGCAATTAATTTCTTTGGAGGATGCTGAACTTAAATATCAAGTTTGGTATTTTACCAAATTTCGTTTTTGAGTTATTGTTTTCGTAGACACACGGGGTAACACACTGTCGTTTTTTCTCAAACTTGTTTTTTTTTTATTCAGGGTCCTTAAAACGTGTACAAAGTGACATTTCGGTGTTGAATTTTCAGGTGGAATGCAGTAGCTTCTCTGCACGTGTACTAAATAGAGAACTAAAAATTGTCGTGCAAGCATCGGAATAAATACTTGATTTTAGTCAGAGGAGCTTTATTCTTTGTAATATGAAACTCAGAAATATGTATATATAGCAAAAATTGGTAAAATATTTATTGAAAAATCTGATGTGTTTCACATAACTTTCTCTACTCTCTGACACAAATTATTGTTAAGAAACTTATGTTTCTATTTACTTCAAGCTGATTGAGAAATAATTAGCATAACTAGTCTTATTACTTACTTACTTGTAAGTAGAAACGAAATAAGGGAGTACCGTAGGTTAAAGTGATAGTCAAAAGCTCGTTGCTCTGTGACCGAAGTTCTTTTGTTTGTATGGACAGAAGTTGACTAATTCCTGTATGAGAAATGTATACGTTTCTTAAAGATGAAACCAAAAACAAGGAATAACTCAAACGATCCACTCCACGAAAAAAAAAAAATTATATGACATAAATTGTGTGTTTAATCGTGATCTACATCGTATACTAAGTTTTTGTCGTTCTCTTACGGTTTACCAGTTATGCAAAATTCAGTAAAAATCATCCAGAATGAAGAGGTCTTTAGAGGCTATTCCCAGAAAATTCAATACACACATTTTATTTGGCATGTAAGATATTTACCAAGGTGTTTCTGAGCTATGCTGTCCACAGACACACACACACAAGGACATTTTTTCCAAAAGTGCTCTTTTTTGGGATTCAGGGGGTCCTAATACATGTATTTCCGTTGAAACCTCGTTATCGAATTTTTGGGTGGAATACATTACTTCCTCTATGTACTATGTGCATAGTAGTGTAGAGAAAATGAAAATGTGGTAATGTGTAATTTTGAATGTATAACAAATTACTTTAACTTATATTAAAAATCCGGACTGAGGCTTTCCGCTCGTTAATAGCTGTTTGGAACAGACATTGGTGATAAACAGTGTTGAAAGAATTATAAAAATCTGATGTGTTCGTTTGACATGACTTTTTTCTAGCTGTTCAATTAACAAAATTTCCTTACAAAAGATTATTCTTCTATGTACTTCGTGCTAATCGAGATGAACTTGCTTCTCCTTGTTAAGTAGGACGGAAATAAGGGAATACACTGGGGAAATGTTATGATCAAATCTTTTAAAAAGGTTTCGCTATGTGAAGCAATTAAAAGTTCGTTCTGTTTTGTATTCCTGGGATTAAAAAGAAAGATAAAACGAAAAGTACCATCCGGTTTGAGAAAAATACGTATGTAAAATTGAAATCAATATCTCGGAAACAGCATAAAACACCTGAATGTAGATGTCTTCAGAGACTATTCCCAGAAAATTCAATAAATGTATTTTATTTGTAATGTAAACATATTTAATAACGGCATTTTAATCAAACTCGTAAAAACCATTTTTGAGAAAAATAAAAATTTCAAATGTCATATCGTTGTAACAGCCCAAACTTATATCAAGTTGGATATTTAACCGACTTTTTGTTTTTGAGTTATATTGTATGGAGCAGATATGGATATGAAAGTCTTGTTTGGCTAACAGTTCTAATACTTTTTGACAGTACAGTGCTTTTCAGTGTTGAAAGAAATATAATAATAAATTTGAGTGCTCTTAAAGGGTAGATACTCCAAGCGAGCATATTTTCTCTCTGTATAATATCAATATTGAGTAGACGTGAATTACGCTACCATCTGATAAAATCAGATTTGCTAGATGCGCACAACTTTCTCTATTGTTTCTTATAAAATTAACTTTACTAAAAATAACTCTTTTATCTACATATTGCCAATCGAGATATATTGCAGAATTATTTCTTGCTTCTCTGCAAGTAGGAGGGAAATCAGGAGATGTATTATGCTAAAGCGATAGTGAAATATTTTAAAAGCTGGCCACTATGTGAAACAATTGAGGTTCGATTCCCTCTGCATGGTGCCGTTTGAGAAAAGTTAATTACTTTAAAATTGAAACCAATAACAAAGAATATCTCGAAAACGGACAAGTCTACAACAAAAACGTATATGTCATAAATTAGGCATTTTAATGAGATCTATGGTTTAACCGTAATGCAAAATTCTGCAAAACTTATCCACAATAAAGAGGTCCTCAGAGGCTATTCCCAGAAAATTCAAGTCTTAAATTTTGTGATGCAAACACCTTTAATAATGGTCTTTTAATCAAAATCGTTAGTTATTTATGAGAAAAATAAAAATTTCAAAAAGTTTTTCATGTAAAGGATAGATTGTGGTGGGCGGTTTTCTTGAAAATTTTCATTCAGATCGCTGGTACATACTAAACGTAAATGCCAAGTTTGGTTTTTAACCGATTCTTTTGTTTTTGAGTTCTATTGTAGGAAACAGATATGGATATGAAACATCTTGGTTGGCTAACAGTTCCAACGTTTTTTGTCAGGGCAATATTAGTATTGAGTAGGCGAGAATTACACTACCATCCAATAACATCTTATGGGCTAGATTCACATAACTTTCTCTAGCTATTTCTTTTAAAAGTAATCTTGCTTTTATCTACATCATGCCAGTCGAGATAAATATTAGCATAAAGCGATAGTGAAGTGTTTTAAAACCTGGTCGCTACGTGAAACAATTGAGGCTCGCTTCGCTTTCCATGGTTCCGTTTCAGAAAAGTTAGGTACTTTAAAATTGAAAGCAATAACAAGGAATATCTTGAAAACTGTCAACTCTACAAGAAAAACACATATGACATAAATTATATATTTTAATGAGCTCTACCAGGTATGCAAAATTCCGCAAAATTCATCCGGAATAAACATGTCTTTAGAGGCTAATCCCATAAAATTCAAGACATTCATTTCGTGATGTAAACATCTTTAATAATGATATTTTAATGAAAAACGTTAGAGCTATTTTTTAGAAAAATACAAATTTCAAAAAGTTTTCATGCAAAGGGTAGATTGGGGTGGGCGATTATCTTAAAATCTTCGTGTTACATCGTTGGAAAATTAAACCTAAATACCAAGTTTGATATTTAACAGAATTCTTGTTTTTGAGTTATATTGTATGAAATAAATGTGGATATGAAACTTATTGTTTGGCTAACACTTCTAACGTTTTTTTGTTTTTTTGTTTGTTTGTTTGTTTTTTTCAGGGCAGTGCTTTTCAGTGTTGAAAGAATTATATCAGTACAATGTTCTTAAAGAATAGATACTCTAAACATAGAAACAAACTAGCATATTCTTTCTCTGTATAATATTAGCATTGAATAGACGTGAATTACGCTACCATTCAATAAAATCTGATGTGCTAGATTCACATAACTTTCTCTGGCTGTTTCTTATAACAATAATTTTACTAAAAGTATTCTTTTATCTACATCATGTCAATTGAGATAAATATTAGCAGAATTATTGCTTGAAATGAAATGGCGTTATATTTATGGACACTGTTTAACTGCTGCGGTTCTCAGCGTCCCATTCTATACTGGGCATGAAAGACCGCTTAATTTTGCTCAGAGGCTTCTCTATCTGGCTTGAGGTTCTTTTACATGCCGTAAATCAACGAAATGGGACCAACGACTTCCCTTCCGAGGGAAGGATTTTTACGTCTTCTTTGTAACATAAAGGATGCATTAGCTAAAGTGATAGTGAAATGTTTTAAAAGCTGGTCGCTATATGAAACAATTGAGGTTCGGTTCGCTTTGCCTGATGCCGTTTGAGAAAAAGTAGGTACTTTAAAATTGATACCAATAACAAAGAATACATGGAAATACATACTCTAAACATATAAACAAGCTAACCTATTCTCTCACTGTATAACATTACTTCAGAGTAGATGAGAGTTACGCTGCTATCCGATAAGTAGAGCTTTCGAGCAGTCGATGATGTCCCTGAAACGGTTTCCATGTCAACAACCACCCTGGGTGTGGACAACAACATTCTAGCGACGAAAGAGTGAAATATCGCCCTCTTTTATATGAATACTCTTCACGAGAAAACAAGCTCCATCTATCACATGTCAGAAGCGATATCGTGCTCTTTACATGTTAGAGGAAAACACTTTTTTAAACTTTGGCCATGTCTGAAAATATTAGAGATTAAGTATCTTGCTGACGTGTTCCAACATCTTATATGGCTTCTCTAAGAGCAGTCACTTGTCTTCGTGTGGTCCGAGTTTCCTTAAAGAATAACGTTTTGTTTCTGTGTTAAAAATCTGCTCGTTCTATTCACATGACTTTATCTACATCTCCGCAACAAATTATTATTAAAAAGCTTATTGTTCTATTTACTTAATGCTAATCGAAAAAAAAAATAGCAGAAATAGTCTTATTACTTGCTTCCTTGTAAGCAGAAGCGAAATAAGGGAGTACCATAGGATAAAGTGATAGCCAAAATCTGGTTGCTGTGTGATTGAAGTTCCTTTGTTTTTATGGACAGAAGTTGTCAAATTTCTGTATGAGAAATGTATAAGTTTTTCAAAGCTGAAACCAGTAACAAGGAATATCTCAAAAACGATCAACTTCACGAAAAAAATGTATATAACATAAATTGTGTGTTTTAACGTGCTCTACATTTTTGTGTTGCAAGTATTTTCCATCTCTTACGGTTAAAATTCGAGAATAAAGTAGCCTTCAGAGGCTATTCCCAGAAAATCCAAGGTATACATTTTATTTGTCAGGTAAATATCTTTAATATACGGTATTTTAATCAAATTCGTTAGCCATTTTTTAGAAAATAAAATTTTTCGAAAAAAGTTCCATGTAAAGGGTAGTTGGGGGTGGGGGATTTTCTTGAAATTGTTCATGTCGCATCCTTGGAAGATGTCAAACCTAAATATCAAGTTTGGTTTTTAACGGACTCTTCGTTTTTGAGCTATGCTGCACACAGACACACACACACACACACACACACACACACACACATGGACCTTTTTGGGAAAATGCTTTTTTTGGATATAGGGGACCCTAAAATATATATTTACGGTGATATCTCGGTATACACTATGTATATAGTACGTGTAGAGAAAGTAAAAATCTGCTGTGTTCCATTCACATGACTTTATCTACATCTCCGCAACAAAATATTGTTAAAAAGCTTATCTTCTATTTACTTCCTTCTAATGGAGAAAATATTAGCAGAAATGGTGTTATTACTTGCTTTCTTGTAAGCAGAAAGCGAGTAATGGAACGATAGTGAAATACTTTAAAATGTGGTTGCTATGTGATTGAAATGCGATTCTTGGCGTGACCAGCGTTGACAAGTTCCGTATGAGAAGAGCTTTAAGTATTTTAAAACTGAAAACAATATCAAGAAGTATCTCGAAAACGGTTTACTCCATGAAAACAATATAATGACTTAAATTGTGTGTTTTAGGGAGATATACATGTTTGCGTCGTAAGTTTTATCTATATCTTACGGTTTACCACTTATGTAAAATTCAGTAAAATTCATCCGGAATGAATATCCCTTCAGAGGCTATTCCCAGAAAAGTCAAGGTATACATTCTATTTGTAATTAAAGTATCTTAAACATAACAGATTTTAATCACAATCGTAAATGGTAGTTTGGTGTGGGGGATTTTCTAGAAAATGTTAGTGTCGCATCCTTGGAAGATACTGAACTTTATAAGTGTGGTATTTAACTGAGTTTTCGTTTTTGAGGTATCATGTCCATAGATACAAACACACGGATCTTATCCTAAAAATGTTTTTGGACTCAAGGGACTTCAAAACATCCATTTCGGTGAAATCTCGGTATCAAATTGTTGGGTGCAATACAATACTTCCTCTATTCACTATGTATATAGTACATGTAGAAAAAGTAAAAATCTAATACGTTATATTCACATACTTTCTATCTATTGTCGTTTAAACTCGTATTTCGAAACATGAATTTTACTTTCTCTGCCACGTACAATATACATAGTAGGTAGAGAGAGCATTGTATTCCACCCAAAAATTCTGTGTGCAGATTTTACCGTTAAGTTCATGCTATCAGCACCTCTGAATAAAAAAAAAAACCAAAAAAATACGCGTTTAGGACAAACCGTGTGTGTGTGTGTGTGTGTGTGTGTGTGTCTCTCTCTCTCTCTCTCTCTCTCTCTCTCTCTCTCTCTCTTTGTGAAAAGTAAGACACAAAAACGAAAATAATATGCCTACACCAAACTACCTATTAAATGGAAGATTTTGAAAACTGAAGTTTTTTTCAAAAATAGCTCTAACGATGGTGATAATATACTATATGTTAAGTATATTTACTAGAAAAATAAAACGTTTATCTTGAATTTTCTGGGAATAGCCTCTGAAGTCCTTATATATGAGTTACTATCCTCTGAATGAGATTTCAGGTCTTTCGAAAGACCTTTGCTATTAACAAACTGTAGCGGTGCAGAAAAAATGCAGACCTCGTCAAAACACATAATTTATGTTAAATATATATTCGTAACATTTCTTGCTATTGGTTTCAATTTTTCATACTGATCAAGTCGGTTACATCACATAGCGACCGGCTTTTGAAACAGTTGACCATCCCTTAGCTTTTAGTTCCTTATTCCCCTTGTAAAAGGAAATAATAGTGTAATAAAACGATTACTGCTAATGTTTATCTTGATAAGTAGATAGAAGAATACCCTTTTGTAAGAATAATTTGTTATAACATAAGGCAGAGAATACCATGTGAATGAAACACACCAGATTTTTGTTCAGAGGTTCTCAAAACGTGTACTTGACGTAAAATCACGAAATCGATTTTACTTTCTCTACACATACTATGTGTATAGTGTATAGAGGAGGTATTCCACTCCACCCAAAAATTCGATTACGAGATTTCACCGGAAATATATGTTTTAGGATCCCCTGTATCCAAAAAAAGCATTTTTAGAAAAAGGTCCGTATGTGTATGTGAACACGATAACTCAAAAACGAAAAGTGGGTAAAGTACCAAACTTGGTATTTAGGTTCAGTATCTTCTAGGGATGCGACACGAAGATTTGAGAAAAATGCCCCCACCTCAAATTACCCTTTACATGGAACTTTTTTCGGAAATTTTGATTTTCACAAACATGGCTCTAACGAGTTTGATTAAAATATCGCATATCAAATATATTTTCCTGACAAATAAATTGTATATCTTGAATTTTCTGTGAATAGCATCTGAAAACTACTTTATTCCAGATGAATTTTGCGGAATTTTGCAAAACTGCTAAACCGTAAGAGATGGACAAAAACTTACCCCACAAAAAATGTAGAGCACGTTAAAACACACACCTTATGTTATATACATTTTTTTGTGCAGTTGATCGCTTTTGAGATTTTCCTTGTTTTATGTTTCAGCTTTGAAAAACTTGCACTTTTCTCATACAGGAATTTGTTAACTCCTGTCCATACAAACTTCAGTCACATAGCAACCAGTTTTGACTATCACTTTAACCTATGGTACTCCCTTATTTCGCTTCTGCTTACAACTAAGCAAGTAATAAGACTATTTCTGGTAATTTTTTCTCGATTAGCATGAAGTGAATAAGAGCATAAGCTTTTCAACAATAATTTGTTGCTGAGATGTAGCGGAAGTCATGTGAATGGAACACATCAAAACATTTTCGTTGGAATACAATACTTCCTTTGCTTACTGTTAAGTACGTGGTGGGAAAAGTAAACTCCGTATACCGTGTTTTACCGTATATTTTGGTAAAGCTTAAAATATTCCTTAATTTTATGTAATGTGATAAGATGCCACATAAACAAAATCAAATGCCTTAATCAGTTTTGTATTGTTCTGTTTAAAGTGACACTTGCTCTTTAATTAAAAAGGTCTGATGTGTTCCATTCATATGGCTTTCTCTACATCTCTGCAATAAATTATTGTTAAAATGCTTATTCTTATATTTACTTAATGCTAATCAAGAAAAACTTATTTATAAATATTATTTGCTTCCTTTAAGTAGAAGGGAAATAAGGTAGTAGCATTGGCTAAAGTGATACCTTTTAAGAGCTGGTTGCTATGTGACTGTATGGAAAGGAGTTGACAAATTCCCGTATGAGAAAAGCATAAATATTTTGAAGTTGGAACAAGGAATATCTCAAAAACGGTCATCTCCACGAAAAACACCTCTATGACGTAAATTGCGTGTTTTAACGAAATTTACATTTTTGTGAAGTGAATGTTTGTCTATCTCTTACGGTATACCAGTTATGTAAAATTCCGCACAATTCATCCAGAATAAAGTAGTCTTCAGAGGTTATTCCCAGAAAATCCAATATATACATTTTATTTTCCATATAAATATATTTAATATACGGTATTTTAATCAAAATTATTAGTCGTTTTTGAGAAAATCTACATATTGGCATTTTTTCCAAGTATAGCGTAGTTTGGGTAGGGGGGCGTGACTTTCTAAAATCCCGGAAGATACTAAACTTACATACGAACATAAGTATTTTTCCGACTTTTCGTTTTTGAGTTACCGTGTTCACGGACACATGGATACACACACACACACACACACACACACACACACACACGCACATACACACTTGTTTTTTGGATACAGGAGACCCGAAAACACACGTTTCCGTTGAAATCACGTCATTACATTTTTGATTGGAATGCATCACCTTCTTTATATACTATATACATAGTACGTGTGGAGAAAGTAATAATTGGGCGTAATTGTTACATTGCAGTTGGCAGTAAAATACAGATAACCTTGTATTGCCGATAACCAATAACCGACCTAATTTGAGTGAGACGGTGCAACAGCTTGCAGGAAGTTCCGCGCCGTTATCACGTTACGAAAGCTCTAGAGCTGTATACATATTTACTTCCTGCATCATGTGTTACCATGTTTGACCTAGAACACTGACCGTAACAATGAACTTAGCTTATTGAGTTACGGGCCTCGACACATGCAAGGTTTTTTCTTTGGCGCGTCACACCAACCACACCTTACGTCATTAGCAAATTCGTCGAGCTTTTTCTCTCTTTCCTTTACAGTCTCAGGTTGGCACACAAGGAAATACTCGAATAGTTTCATGATGCGACTCTCTCCGGGAATGTATTGATCCAGTATCGGAATCTCTCCCGGGATAAATGGTCAAAAGGAATCTTCAGAAACTGTTAAAACTTTACTCTGAATAAAACGAGTATTTCTATTATATTTTTACTTTAGCTACAAATACTTTGTGCATAGTGTGTAGAGAAGGTATTGTATTCCACCCAAAATTCGATATCGATTACAGATGTCACTGGAAATGCATGTTTTGAGACCCCTGATTCCGAAAAGGAAACATTTTTAGAAAAAGGTCCGTGTGCGTCTGGGAACCATAACTCGAAAACGAGAAGTGGATAAAATATCAAATTCGGTATTTAAGTTTATATCTTCCAAGGATACGACACCAATCTTTTCAAGAAAACCTCCCCCACTCCGAACGACCTTTTATATGGAAAAATGTTCAAAAATTTTGATTTTCTCAAGAACGGCTCTGAACGATTGTGATAAAACCTCATATATTGAAGATATTTTCGTGACAAATAAAATGTACATCTTGAATTTTCTGGGAATAACCTCCTAAGCCCTGTTTATTCTCAGTGAGTTTTTGCAAAACTAGTAAACCATAAGAGAGAGACAAAATCTTACTGCAGAAAGCACTAAGAGGCCCTTAAAATATACATTTCTTAAAGTTAGCCGTTTTTAAGGTATGCTGTATTGAAAATGTTACCCGTCATATAAAGGAATTGCTTGAAAGTTAGCGATTCTTTCTTTTTTTAATTTCCAAGGCGACAATTTTACATAAATGTGTACCTACGCTATGTTCATTTGTTTGAACTAAGAGCTCATGACCAACTATACTTACATGTTGCTTTTAAACAAAGCTTTCTTATAAGCAATTTACAGTGTATTGTTAATAACCTGAAGCAACGATTGGAAATATTCTGCTTTTTATCAGTGTAGTAGTATACAGGACGCGTATGAAAGGCTAACACATCTAATTCGGCTATGATAGACTTTTAGGAAGTAATACTCTTTATTAAGAGATAACATACCGTACGACCCCAAAAACATCCGAACTGTTGCGCGGTGTTTCTTTCTGAGAAACCTAATATTGTTCATCAAATACTCCTTCATAACGAAAAATATAGTGTATGATGCTCCATTAACGGAGAAAGAATTATAGACCCAATTTTTTTTCGAGTCAACAGGTGACGCCCTTACATATATGAACACAGTTTTAGCTTCCCCCCCCCCTGTTTTAGAGAGAAAATTAAGAGTGCGATTTTGCCTTTTTTCAATAAGACTCTCTAACAGCTCATACAGCCAATCTTTCGGTGAGACGTGTGTTTCAAGAATTATTAGTAGAGATTTGTGACCCTCGGTCCCCAGACCTAACGATTTCTATCTCTGGCGTAACTTAAAGCATAAAGTGCACAAGACAAAAAAGCCACACACTCTGGAAGAATTAAAACAAAATATCCGCCAGGAAATTGGCAGCATTTTTCAACGTGAACTACGGCGAGTGATGGATAGTTTCCTAAACAGTTGCTAAAAATATATGGACAACGGCTGTGGCCATTTTCATCATCTCCTTTAATAACATTGGTTAGTGAAGCCTTTAAAAGTAGTTTTAAAAATATTGCTTGGTTTCATCGGTGCCTTTCTACGATAGCGGCAGAGGGCAAAACACCGCGCAGCCGGTTCGGACGCTTCTGGATCATCCTGTATATTAGGAGCTCTTTGAATTTGTCATGTTGGTTACATATAACTCACTGACTCACTTACTTTTTGCGTCTATAAATCTATTTATCTATAGCTCTCTGATTAGGTGAACTTCTTCCCAGTGACCTTTGCTTCGCTTGAGTTCTTTAGACACATTCCATAAGGCTTTTTAGTTTAAAATTTAATGAATGCTTTAATATTTGTTACATAGAAACTGTGTTCAAGTGTTTTCTCTGTTGGATTCTGTTCTTTACTTTTCATTGTTTATATTGAAATGTTCATAATACCTAGTGAGAAGCGAAGCACCTTTAATTTTAATGTTAAGAAGGTAAACCGATTATAGGGATTGCTGGTTCCCTTAGCCAAGATAATGATAACGGTGGTGATGTTAAATCCTGCTTTTGTAAGAATACTTCGTTACTAAATAGATAGCCATGTGCATGGAATACAACAAGCCTGTGGTTTCTCTACACGTATTACGTATACAATTCGATGCCGGGATTTCACTGCAAAAATCATTTTTAGAAAAAGGTTCGGGCATGTGTGTATCTCAAAACTGAAAAGTCGGTAAAATGCAATACTTGGTATTTCAGTTTAATATCTCTCAAGGATGTGACACGACGATTTTGAGAAAAATCGCTCCACCCCAAACTATTTTTTACATGTAAAAAAAAAAAAAGTCAGAAATGTTAATGTACTCAAAAATGACTAACGATTTTAATTAAAACACATTATATTAAAGGTATTTACATCACAAATTGATATCTTGAATTTTCTGGAAATAGGCTCTGAAGACCTCTTTATTCTGGAGAACTTTGTTGAATTTTACATAAATGGTAAGCCGTAACTAATAGACTAAAACTTTTTACAGAAAAATATGTTTGTCTGGTTAAAACATACAATTTATGTGATTATCTATATATTCGTGGAGTTGACCATTTTTGAGATACCTTTTTACTGGTTTCAATTTTAAAATACTTGAACTTTTCACTTAATGGAATTTGTCAACCCCTGACCATGCAAATAAGGGATTGAATCCACATGGCAACCAGCCTTTAAAAGATCTCACTATCGCTTTAACCTAGTTTATTCCATTGTTCCCCTTCCACTTACAGAGATGAATGTGCTAAGATCATTTCTGCTAATGTTTATCTCGATTAGCATGAAGTAGAGAGAAGAATAACTTTTAACAATTTGTTACAGAGATGTAGAGAAAGTCATTGTTTTAAACTTGTTCAAAATGATATGAGGTATTATGTTAACTCGTAAATTTATATAGACAATTTCAACCAATCACTGGACTGGAGCGATATTGTCGAAACTTCTTATCGCAGCTGATGTAATATCTTTGAAATCTTGTTGCACCTGACGTTCGTTTGTTTAATCTCCCGTCTTTTTGGTAACAAGGTGACAATCGAGTCAACAATCTTCACTTTTATCAACTGTTAGTTTCACAATTGTACTTTCAATTAATTCAGTAACAATGTTTATTCAAAGTTTTATCTAGTTCATAGTGTATTTAGTTGAAAGAGGAGTGAAAATAATCATTATTTGTATTTGTAATGTATGGGATTGTTGCAATAACCTCAAATAAAATAACGCATGTTTCCATTTCACGTATTACTTATTAAAAGCTGCAATAAAATAATTGTTCCCTGTTTCTATTGTTACTATCGATAATACAGGAGGCAGTGAAAATAAAACATTCGGTAAATAAACATGGTCCATACCATTTGAGAACTAATGAAGTATTACAAACATAACCTGATAATATCTCCCTTGTTACATATTATAAATTAATAGTCTATTTCGCTGAATTGTCTTATCAAATTAAACTCGTGTTTTCATCTCTTGGGACATTCACACCTGCAGCGATTTATCTACAAGATGAAAACACTCGTGGTATTACTTATATTCGTTACTTTTGTCATATCGTTTTGTAGAAATCATTGATTCACATTTTGCACACCAGCTGAAGTCTGTTTTTGCTGCCGTCTCGCACACCTCGTCCTTTTATACTATAGCCTTCTCCATATTCTCTTTTGATCTTGCTTTCATTAGCCCTCCACTTTGGGACATCTATCATCTTTTTCATCTCTGCTTTTACAGATATTAAAACTGTTAGCTTCCACTTCTTTACCCATAGAACCTAATTCCAGAAGTGACAGGTTTTGCACTGCTGAAAAAGAGACATTATTTAATACCTGATATGCATGAGTTTCCTACGTTGCGGAAATTAATTACCTTAATCCATTGCCATATGTTTCGCTAATGACTTTTCTATGGAGACAAAATATTGCAGAGCTACGAGATAAACTTTCGATATCATAGTTTTGCCGGAAGCATATGTTTTGGTGACCCAGATATCCCAAAAAACAAACTATTCCAAACGCACGGAGAGAGAGAGAGAGAGAGAGAGAGAGAGAGTGAGAGAGAGAGAATAATCCAAAGAAAGAAAGAAAAACAACAATCCAAAATTGTGTTTCGTGAATAAAACATTTCTATTTTATATGGACGTAATTTATAATGTATACCTCCTAAGATGTAGGTGTCTTTGTTTATAACTTTCTCTACATCGTATGGTAAGTAGATGCATTATTTGTATTCCTCCCAAAAAATGCGATGCAGAGATATGTTTCAGGCTTCCTATATATGTGATAATGTTCCATTCACATGATTTCTCTAGCTGTTCTCAAACAAACTTATTTCACTAAAGATCATTCTCCTATCTATACCATGCTAACTGAAGATAAACATTCATTATTTGCTTCTCTGTAAGTGAAAGAAAATAAGTAGCTATACTGGGCTAAAGCGTCAGCCAAATCTTGTAAGGATATGTATGACTGAAATTTCATTAAAATCACAAAAAAAAAAAAAAAAAAACAAAAAAAAAAAAAATCGACTCTTTTATTTTAATTACATAATAACATAATTTAAATATTCATGAATATAAAAAGGTATAATGGACCACAGGAAAAGGAAAGCTGAGGGTCCGTTCTACCAACCCGATGAATTTTAATGTGAGTCATGCATTCTAATTTTTCCTTGTTTTCTTGCTATTGTTATTTTCAGCGTTTTTTTTTTTTTTCTTGTAAAATGTTTCTTGCGGAGCAGTTTTTCCGTTACACAAATAACATTTGCTGTACAGGTTTTAAAGAGGTAAAATAAATAAGAATTGCCCTAGGTTTTACTGTCAGATGTATTTAAGCGTACATTTTTAATTTTCAAATATAAAAAGTATATTTTTATGAAAAAAGTACAATCAATTTTTAAAAAGTTATGGAGACTAAACCGAAGGAGACTCAGGGAAACCTAGGGCAATTAAAATAAATAGTTGTATTGTGAATCTAATATTAACATATTAGACCAAGACTTTAAATTTTTGTCGCAAGGGACTTGTTTGGTAACACGACAAAAACAACCTCCGTAACCTCCAAACAGAAAAATGCCTACTCGTACTATGTACATAGTGTATAGAGAAGGTATTGCACTCCATCCAAAATTCGATACCGATATTTCACCGGAAATATATGTTTTAGGGTGCCCTGTATGCAAAATAAAAAAAATAAAAAATTAAGAAAGAAAGAAAAAAAAAAAAGGCATTTCCAGAAAAAGATTCGTTTTTGTGTGTCCGTGAACACGATAACTCAAAAACGAAAAGTGGGTAAAATAACAAACTTGGTATTTAATTTCAGTATCTTTTAGGAATGCGACACGAAGATTTTCAGAAATATCCCCCCATACCAAACTATCCTTTACATGGGACTTTTTTCGAAAATTTTTATTTTCTCAAAAATGGATCTAACGATTTTGATTAAAATATCGTATATTAAAGATATTTAACTGACAAATAAACTGTATATCTTGAATTTTCTAAGAATAGCCTCTCGAGACTACTTTATTCTGGATGAATTTTACGGAATTTTTATAACTGCTAAATTGTAAGAGATAGACAAAGACTTACCACAAAAAAATATGGAGCACATTAAAACGAACAATTTATATTATGTACATTTTTTCATGGATTTGGTCCTTTTTGAGATATTCCTTGTTCTTGGATTACCTTTGAAAAACGTATTTACACTTTTCTCATACAGGAATTCGTCAACTCCTGTCTATACAAACAAAGGAACATCAGTTACATAGCAACCAGCTTTTGGCTATCATTTTAACCTATGGTACTCCCTCATTTCGCTTCTACTTACAAGGATGGAAGTAATGAGACTATTTCTGCTAATTAGCATGAAGTAAATAGAAGCATAAGCTTTTTAACTACAATATGTTACAGAGAGGTAAAGAAAGTCATGTGAATGGAACACGTCAGATTTTTTCTCTACAGTTCGCAAAATTCGGCTAGACAACGCCATGTTTCAACCAGCATAAACAACGTCTACAGAAATTAAATTTGGAGCTAATTTAGCGCTTTGGAGTGAATATAAGCTGCTAAACGCTGCAGAAGACCTTCCTCTATGGCTATGACGTAGAAAGTACACAGGCTTTATGAAAACGGTATCACGATTAGGTGAATGGCAGCTTTCGCAGAATTTTCGGATCAGGATTGAATAGACATTAGCACTAAAAGGGTTGATAGAATTGAGTATCGGAGTTTCTCCTTTAGGATAAAGGTAATTGAGAGGCACCCTATACTTGGAACTGCGGCAGTCTTCCCAAGGCTCCATGGCGTTACAGTTTGTCGACGTTTCCTTCCCGCAGTCTACTGCATTTCTCTGTATATTTCCCATAGGGTCTGACGTCGTGTACCATTTTTATTCCTTTCTTGATTTTCAAAATTAAAGTCGAGACGAGGAGAGGAATGAGAAACTTTAAAATGTTGTAGCGAAACCTCGTTACAGTTCTAGAAACATTTATATTTAGTATTAACGAGGGGTTACGTCGTGGAATTAAAATTAATATCTCGTACGTTAATACCTCCCCATAATATCTTGCTTTTTACTTTCTCTACACGTACTATGTACACAGTGTAAAGAGAAGGTATTGTATTGCACTAAAAATTCGATACCGAGATTTCACAGAAAATATATGTTTTAGGGTCCCCTGCATAAAAAAAAAACATTTTCAGTGTGCGTGTGTCTGTGAACACGAAAACTTATAAACGAAAAGTCGGTAAAATACCAAACTTAGTATTTAGGTTGAGTATCTTCCAGGGGTGCGACAAGCAGATTTTGACAAAAATCCCCCCACCCCAGCTACCCTTTACATGGAACTTTTTTCGAAAATTTTGATTTTCTCATAAATGTCTGTAACGATTTTGATTAAAATATGTATTTTAAAGATATTTGTTTAACAAATAATATGTATATCTCGAATTTTCTGGGAATAGCCTTTGAAGACTATTCTGAATGAATTTTATGGAATTTTGCATAACTGCTAAACCGTAAGAGATGGACAAAAACTTATTCCACAAAAAATGCAGAGCACGTTAAAACACACAATTTATGTCGTATACTCTTTTTTATTGGAGTTGATCCTTTTCGAGATATTTCTTGTTTTTGGTTTCAGCTGTGAAAAACTATAATTTTCTCATACAGGAATTTGTCAACTCCTGTCCATATAAACAAAAGAACTTCAGTCACATAGCAACCAGCTTTTGACTATCACTTTAACCTATGACACTTCCTTATTTCGCTTCTACTTACAAGGAAGCAAGTAATATGATTATTTCTGCTAATTTTTGCTGGATTACCATAAAGTAAATAGAAGCATGAACTTTTTAACAAACATTTGTTGCAGAGATGTAGAGAAAGTGACGTGAATGGAACACATCAGTTTTTTATTTGCATGACCCAAAGTAACTCACTTAAAACTAACAACAGGAAAATATATGTGTTACGTTCACACGACTTTTTCTCTCCACTATTGTTGATTTTTATATAACTTCAACAACAATTTACGAAATCATATATTTGAATATCATCAGTTAATTTCTCTACGCGTGCATATTAGTAGAGAAACGTTTGCACCCCACTCATGCATGTTTTGAGGTTCCCTGAATCCAATAAAGCACGTTTAAAAAGTGTGCTGTGTGTCCGTGTGAGAACACCACAATTCACACTCAGAAGACCCTAAAGTGTCTATTTTACGGTGAAATCTCGGAATCGTATTTATGGATAGAATGCAATACCCTCTCTACCTTTGTGCTATGTGCGAAGCATAGAAAAACTTTGATGTGTTCCTTTCACATGACCTTTTTCCAAAAATCCTTTTTTTGAATTCAGGGGGACCCAAAACATGTATTCCCGGTGAAATCTCGGTATCGAATTTTTGGGTGCAATACAATACCTTCTCTATGCACTTTGTACATAGTACGTGCAGAAAAAGTAAAAATGTGGACCTCTTTAAACACACAGTTTATTCTTTTGTATCAAACGTTTCCGAGATATTCGTTAGGTATTAATTGTTCAAACTTTTCAATACTTGATCTTTTTTTTAAAAGCCATCTCTATTACTTTCTCTTATGTACATAGTGTATAGAGAAGGTATTGCATTGTACCCAAAAATTCGATACCGAGATTTCACGGGAAATACATGTTTTGAGACCACCTGAATAAAAAAAAAAAGCATTTTTAGAAAAATGTCCGTGTGTGTCTGTCTGTGTATGTGTCGGTGTGTCTGTGGGCAGCATATTTCAAAAACAAAAAGACCGTTAAATACCATACTTGGTATTTAAGTGCAGTATCTTCCAAGGATGCGACACGAAGATTTTCAAGAAAATCCTCCCGCCCCCAAGTACCCTTCACTTGGAAAATTTTCCGAAAATGTTGATATTCTAAACAATAGCTCTAACGATTTTGATTAAATATCATACATTAAGGATATATACTTGATAAATAACATGTATATTTTGAATTTTTTGGGAATAGCCTCTGAAGACTACTTTATTCTGGATGAATTTTACGGAATTTTTGTAACTGGTAAGAGATAGACAATAACTTACCACACAAAAATGTAGAGTACCTTGAAACACACAATTTATCTTATAAACATTTTTTCCGTGGAGTTGATCGTTTTTTAGATATTCCTTGTTTTTTGCTTCAGCCTTTAAAAACTTGACAAATTCCTGTACAAAGGAACTTGTCACATAGCAACCATCTTTTGCTATCGCTTTAACCTATGTTACTCCCTTATTTCGCTTCTACTTAAAGGGAAGCAAATAATAAGACTATTTCTGCTAATTTTTCCCACTTTGCATGAAGTAAATAAAAGTATAAGCTTTTTAACAAAATTTTGTTGCAGAGATATAGAGACAGCCATGTGACTGGATTACATCCGATTTTTTTGTTTGCTTCTCATGGGAAGAGTATAGAATGTTAGGGCTAGCGTATACCGTTGAAATTTTAAACATTTGAATATCGGAGTTCCGTTTGTATCTGTAACGAAATGTGTAATGTGGCTGTTTCTGCAAAGTTTTATCTCGATTAAAGTGAAGTAGTTTAAAAGTCTAAGCTTGTATAGCACTAATAAACGATAGACGGTGGAGAAACTTAGGTTATACACACAAAATATAAGGGGGTTTAACGCGTATTATTATTTTCTCAAGCATGTATGTACAAAGTACACAGTATGTAGAGAAGGTATTGCATTCTAACCAAAAGTTCTTTACTGAAAGTTCACTGGAAATATACGTTTTAAGGTCCGCTGGAAAAAAAAAAAATAAAGCTCCGTGTGTGTATGTATCCATGTGTCCTTGAGATCGATAATTCAAAAACGAAAAGTCGGTAAAATACCAAACCTAGTAATTAAATTTAATATCTTTCAGGGATGCGACAAGATTTTTAGGAATGTCCCCTCCAACTACCCTTTAGAAGGAAAAACATTCGAAAATTTTGATTTTCTCAAAAATCACCAACGATTTTGATTAAAATGCCGTAATTTAAAGATATTTAATGTATATGTTGAGTTTTCTGGGAATAGTGTCTGATGACCTCTTCTTTCTGGATGACTTTTACATAGGTAGTAAACCAGTAAACCGTAGTAGATATACAAAAACTTACTGCAAAAAAAAAAGAAAAAAAAGTGTAGATCTCGTTAAAGCACACAATTTACGTCATAACAATTTTTTTCGTGGAATTAATCATTTCCAACTTATTTCTTGTTACTGGTGTCAGTTTTAGAATACTTAAACCTTTTCTCATACGGGAATTTGTCATCTCCTGGCCATGCTTTCAATCACTTAGAAGCAACATTTAAAACATGTGACTATCGCTTTAGCCTAGTGTATCGTTTTATTTCCCTTCTACATAAAGTAAATAATTAATACGACAACTTCATCTATCTTCAGTTTATCTCAATAGCACGAAGTGGAGAGAAGAATAAGATTTTTTAAGAATCTGTTGCAAAATAGCTAGAGAAACTCATATGAATGGAACCCATTAGATATTTTTAATTGTTTCATTTATATAGCCTCCTTTAACATCTGTCATATCGGGGGCTTTACTGTACATTCCTTACATTGGGTTTTAAATAGTTTTATTTTCCTCGCACACACACACATTCACTCTCACATACATACTTCCAGACTCTGTGGGGGATAGGGAATAATTCTGAATAAAAAATATTACCCGCCCCGGCTGGGAACCGAACCCGGGACCTCTGGATGAAAAGTCAGCACGGAGGTAGTCATCAGATATTTGTTTTCATCGAGCCCTCAGTATTCGTAGAACACTGAACATCAATATTATTGGATTTAATTGCTTGGATATACGTGTTCTAAAGGTCAAATAGTTTGGCAAAGTGACCGAGTTTGCCCTGTCATTTTAAACTAATAATTGTGCCGTAGCGAAGGCATTTAAAACCACCATCAAATATGGAACTGTTGACCTTTCGCATTGCAACCTAATTCAGTGACAACCCTGCTTTCATAAACCATATTCAGTAAAGCTATGGAAATGCCGTTTGTATTATAAACGCCAACTAAATAAACTTGCTTGAATCTATGCAGTGGAGCGCTTTTCAGCTATTGTTTAATTTGTAGTATCCCATCGTTAAAATATTTATTGAAATCCTGGCGTTCTAACAATGTCATTTAACCTAACCGGATCTATGATTGACAAAAGATGAGTGCATTCAGTTGTTAATGAACTCGCTCAATGGGAGCAAAGGCCACAATACACAGCAAGGATAAAAATCTTACGTTTCATTCACATGACTTTCTCTACATCTCTGTAACAAATGCTTCTATTTATTTCTTGCTAATCGAGAAAAAATTAGCAGAATGATATTACTTGCTTCCTTGTAAGTAGAAGCGAAATAAGGGAGTACTATAGGCTAAAGTGATAGTCAAAATCTGGCTGCTATGTGACTGAAGATCCTTTGTTTGTATGGACAGCAGTCAACATATTTCCGTATGAGAGAAGTATAAGTTTTTCAAAGCTGAAACCAAAAACAAGGAATATCTCAAAGACGATCAACTCCACAAAAAAATATATAGCACGTTAAAGCACACAAAACATGCTGTATGCATTTTTTGTGGAGTAAGTTTTTGTCCATCTCATACGGTTTAGCAATTATGCACAAAATTCCGTAAAATTCATCCAGAATAAAGTAGTCTTCAGAGGCTATTCCCAGAAAATTCAATATATACATTTTATTTGTCAGGTAAATATCTTTAATATATGACATTTTAATCAAAATCGTTAGATTTATTTTTGAGAAAATCAAAATTTTTGAAAAAAGTTCCATGCAAAGCGTAGTTGCGGCGAGGGGATTTTCTTAAAAATCTTTGTGTCGTATCCTTGCAATATACCAAAGTTAATTACCAAGTTTGGTGTTCAACTGTCTTTTTGTTTTTCAGCTATGCTATCCACAGACACACAGACACGAACCTTTTTCCAAAAATGCTTTTTTTTTACTCACGGGAACCCAAAACATGTCTTTCCGGCTAAATCTCGGTATCGAATTTTTGGGTGCATTACAATACCTTTTCTATAGACCATGTACATAGTACGTTTAGAGAAAGTAAAAATCTGAAGCGTTTCCAATTGCATGACATTCTCTACCCTTTCTGCAAAGAAACTATTCTTGCAAAAGATTATTTTATCTGTAGCGAGCTAATTCACGTAACTATTAGCAGAAATTGTTGTATTACTTGCTTTCTTGTAAGTAGAACTGAAATAAGAGAATATATTAGTTCTCTTGGCTGGTTAGGAGTAAACCAAGGGGAGATGAAACGAAAGATACCGTCTGAGAAAAACTTAAGTAACTTAAAATTTTAAATCAATAACAAGGAATACCTCGGAAATAGCTAATTTCAAAATATTACAAACATTTTTAATGTTTTAACGAAATCTGCTTTTTTGTAGATCTTACGGCTTGCCACTTTTGCAAAGTTCATCCATAATGAAGAAGTCTTCAAAAGCTATTCCCAAAAAATTCAAGATGTATATTTTGTGTCATGAAAATTAAAGTTATACATTTTCTCATGTAAATATTCTTAATACCCAGTAATGCTAAAGTAGTTTTTGAGAAGATGAACATTTTCAAAGAATTTTCCGTGTAAAGTTAGGTGGGAATTTTCTTGAAAATCTTCGTCTGCATCCATCGAAGCTATTGAACTTAATTATCAGGTTTGGTATTTAGCCGTCGTTTCGTTTTTGAGTTATGTTGTATGCACACACACCCACACACACACACACACTTACCTTTTTACTTTCTCTGCAGCACTATGTACATAGTGTATAGAGGGTGCGTTGTAGTGCACTCAAATTTTCGATAATTAGGTGACACGGGAAATAAGTTTTGAGATTCCCTGAATCCAAGAAAAGCATTTTTAGAAAAATACCCTGTGTGTGTGTGTGTGTGTTTGTGTGTGTGCGCCTGCGCGCGCGTCTTTTGGACTGTGGACAGCATAGCTCAGAAACGAAAAGTTCTCTAAATACCAAACTTGAATTTTGAGTTCAGTGTCTTCCAAGGATACGACACGAAGAACTTCAAGAAACTCCCCACCCCAACTACCCTTTACCTTTTTATTCTGGATAATTTATTTGGAATATTGCACGCAATTTATGTAATATACATTTTTTCGTAGAGTTGACCGTTATTAGATATTCCTTGTTATTGGTTTCAGTTTGAAAATACTTAATACTTTTCTCATACAAGAATTTGTCAGCTCGTATCCATACAAAGGAGGTTCAATCACATAGCAACCAGCTTTTAAAATATTTGACTTCGCTTTAGCCTATGGTACTCCTTCATTTTGCTTCTGCTTACAAGGAAGCAAGTAATAAAACTATTTCTGTTAAACTTTTCTAAATTAGCATGAAGCAAATAGAAGAACAATATTTTTAACAGATTGTAGAGATGTAGAGAAAGTAATTTTAATGGACTACATTAGCTTTTTTTCTTTAGATACATACCTTAGAATGTTTTTTTTTTTTTAGTGAAATCTCAGTATGTTATTCCTAATGGAAGGTAATACATATGTAGTATGTAATTAAACATATTTTGTATATTTCTGGTCAAATTTGAAACTTTAAAACGAATGTGAGCAAAGATTTAAGTGAAACAATACTCTCGAGTCACTCTGTAGCGGATTTGCTGAGGTTTTAATGATCGAATAAATGAAAATATTAGACAGGAATAAGGCAGACGTTGTGCAGGTGTTGATCTACGAGCCATTTTTCATTTAGAGCGAAGTGTTGACTAGACAATTATCACTGTAAAATCTGGCACCATGCAGGGTGGGGCAGTCGGCCAGTGTTCCTAGCTGTTGTCAGCTGTTTTTACGATCAATGCGACACTGTTCTGCCTCCCCTTTTAAAATTGAAGGAAAGTGGCGCATGCTACTAAACCAACTCACCGCTTCCAAATATGCAATTTTTACTTTCTCTACACGTACTTTGTGCATAGAGTATATAGAAGGTATTGAATTTCACCTTAAAATTCGATATCGAAATTTCACCGGAAATACATGTTTTGTGTCCCGCTGAATAAAAAGGTTTTTTTTTAGAAAAAGGTCCGCGTGCGTGTGTATTTCTGTGAATAGCATAGCTCAAAAACAAAAGACCGTTGAAAACCAAACTTGGTAATTATGTTCAGCATCTTTCAAGGATGCGACACGAAGATTTTTAAGAAAATCCCCCACCCCAACTACCCTTTACATGGCAAAATTTTCGAACAATTTCGAACATTTTGATTTTCTCAAAAATGGCTCTAACAATTTTGATCAAAGTGTCGTATATTAAAATATGTAGTTGACAAATAAAATGTATATCTTGCATTTTCTGAGAATAGCCTCTGAAGACTACTTCATTCTGGATGAATTGTACAGAATTTTATATAACTGGCAAACTGTAAGAGATAGATAAAATCTTACTTAACAGAAAATATAGAGCTCTTTAAAACACACAATTTATGTTATATATATTTTTTTCGTGGATTGGATCGTTTTTGAGTCACTCCTTTTTACTGGTTTCAGCTTTAAAAAACTTATACTTTCTCGTACGGGAATTTGTCAGTCACAGAGCAACCAGCTTTTGAGTAATAAATTAGCCTATGCTACTCCCTTATTTCACTTCTACTTGCATGGACGTAAGTAATAAGACTTTTTCTACTAATTTTTACTTTCTCCATACGCACTATGTACTAGTGTATAGAGAAAGTATTGCACTCCACCAAAAATTCGATACCGAGATTTCACCGGAAATATATGTTTTAGGGTCCCCAATATCCAAAAAAAGAATTTTCACAAAAAGGTCCGTGTGTGTGTGTGTGTGTGTGTGTGTGTGTGTGTGTGTGTGAACACGATAACTTAAAAACGAAAAGTCGGTAAAATACCAAACTTGGTATTTAAGTTTAGTATCTTCCAGGGATGCGACACGAAAATTTTGAGAAAAATCCCCCCACCCCAACTACCCTTTACATGGAACTTTTTTCGAAAATTTTGATTTTCTCAAAAATTGCTCTAACGATTTGATTAAAATTTCGGATATTAAAGATATTTACGTGACAAATGGAGTGTATATCTTGAATTTTCTGGGAATAGCCTCTGAAGAGTAGTTTATTCTGCATGAATTTTACTAAATTTTGAATGACTGCTAAACCGTAAGAGATGGACAAAAACTTACTACACAAAAATTACAGAGCATTTTAAAACACACAATTTATGTTATCTACATTTTTTTCGTGGAATTCGTCGTTTTTGTGACTTTCTGCTATGAAAAACGTATACTTTTCTCATACAGGAACTTGTCAACTCCTATTCATATAAACAAAGGAACTTCATTGACATAGCAACCAGCTTTTGACCATCACTTTAACCTACGGTTGTCCCTTATTTCGCTTCCACTTACAAGGAAGCGAGTAATAAGACTATTTCTGCTAATTTTTTCTGATTAGCATAAAGTAAATAGAAGTATGAGCTCCTTTTAAGAATTATTTGTTGCAGGGATATGGAGAAAGTCATGTGAATGGTACACATCAGATTTTTTTGATTAGCATGAAGTGAAAAGAAGCATAAACTTTTTAACATTTTGATAGAGAGATGTACAGAAGGTCATGTGAATGGATCACATCAGATTTTTAAAAAAAACTACTATACCAAGAACGATGGGTAAAATATCGTTATAGGCTTTATGGCAGACACCTTTTCATATAGAAGCGTAAAAATCCTTAGTATTGCTTCTTTCGGCAGGGAGGTTAGGCCGTTTTCCGGTGTCGTAACCGAACCTCAAGCCGGATAAAAATGCCTCTGAGCAAAATTAAGCGGTCTTTCACGCTCAATTCAGAGTGGGACGCTGAGAACCAGATCAATTTAAATGGCGTTCATAAATAAAACTCCCATGTCAATATCGAAGGCGTTCCGAGGCGTCCCCCCAGCTCCAAATACCCTTTACATGGAACTTTTTCAAAAGTTTTAACTTTCTCACAAATGGCTCCAACCATTTTAATTAAAATACCATATGCTTAATATATTTTTATATCATAATGTATATCCTGAATTTTCTGGGAATAGTCTCTGAAGATCTCTTCATTCTGGATGACTTTTGTATAACTGGTAAACCGTAAGAGGCGTACTTTACGACGTTTGCGGAGAGCCATTCAAAACAAACGAAGAAGAATGCTGACTTCAGGAATTGTGTTGATCCATTACAACGCTCGTCCACACACTACTGGCACAACCCATCGGCTCTTGAACAATGAGACATTTTCGATCATCCACCGTACAGTCCTGACCTGGCACCCAGTGACTTTTCACCTTTTCCCTGAACTGAAGACGTGGCTAGGAGGGCAGCACTTTCAAACCAACGATGATTTTCAAAACAACGTCAATGCTCATTTGAAATTATAGGCGACAGCATTTTTTGAAGCGAGTATTGCAAAGCTGTGCACAGGTACGATAAATGTCAATCTTTTCGGTGATTATGTTGAAAAGAAACCATAAGTGTAGAAAACTTTTAGTAATAAACTAATTGTTTCTGAACAGTTTTTTTATAGCTTAACGTCCTTTAACCTGGTTCGTCATATCGGACGATGAATGAAATTGGTGAAGTAATACTCAAATGATCTCGGGGCCCATGGAGCTCAAAATTAGACATTCGTCTTCTCAGGATAGGGGAAAATCCCGAAAAAAAAAACTATCCGGGTAACTCATCCTAAGCGGGATTCGAACTCACGACCTGTTGAATATGAGGCAGATACACTACCACCACACTACCCAGGCGGGCTCTATGAATTTGTCTTTTATTTATAGCCTGTCGGAAGTTGAAAAAAAAAGGCCTTCGATGTTTTCCTTTTTGTTTTTTTGTTTGTTATAGCTTAACGTCGTTTAACCTGGTTGGTCATATCGGAGGTTGAATGTAATTGATGAAATGATGGTCTACCGATTTCGGAGTCCATGGAGCTTAAAGTTACTTGACATTGGTCTTCTCAGGACAAATAAAACGCCGAAAAAAACCTTATCCGGTGACTCAGCGTAATTGGGATTCGAACTCGAGGCCTGTTGACTGTGAGGTAGGCTTACTACCCCTACACTATCCAGGCGGGCGTCTGCTCTGGTATGCTACCATATTATTTAAGTCAAGAAAAAAAGACATTGTCAAATATAATATGATTGGGAGAGTTGGTGCCGACAAAGCGCTGGATTTGTTTACATTTTTGCCTCCCCAGTGCAGTAAAGTGTCTACACGTGACCTTATCGGCCCTAGCCAGGCTGAGTAAACCCAGATAACACATGGCGCAGCAAACCTGCGCTTAGCCTTGCCGTGTCAACTCGAATAAGATGTCATCTGAGGTTAGTATTGACCCGCTATAGTTTGTGCCATATGCCTACTTAATGGTGACAGGCTGAAATACCCAGCGTTCCCTTGTTTTGACGGTTTAGTCTTAGGTTGCCTTGACCAACAGCCGTGCCTTATTCGGACGTGTTTAGAAAGTATTAAACAACACACTCAAATAGCTAATACTAGGTCCATCCAGAAACTGACAGACGATTTGGCATAACTAAACAATAACAAAAGCTATCAACACAAATCTTTATTTACAAAGCTACAGTACCTTGCTCTATTTTTACTTTCTCTACACGTACTATGTACATAGTGTATACAGAAGGTTTTGTAATGCATCCAGAAACTCGATGCCGAGATTTCAGTGGAAATACATGCTTGGGTCCCCTGAATCCAAAAAAAAAAAAAAAGCATTTCTGGAAAAAGGTCCGTGTGTGTGACTGTGGACAGCATAGCTCAAAAACGAAAAGGCCGTTAAATACCAAGCTTGCTATTTAAGTTTGGTATCTTGCAAGGATGCGACACGAAGATTTTAAAGAAAATTCCCCCAACCCCAACTACCCTTTACAAAGAACTTTTTTTCGAAAATTTTGATTTTCTCAAAAATGGGTCTAACGATTTTGATTAAAATATCGTATATTGAAGATATTAACTTGATAAATAATATGAATATCTTGGTTTTCTGGGAATAGCTTCTGAAGACTACTTTATTCTGGATTAAAGTTTACGGAATTTTGCCTAACTGTTAAACCGTAAGAGATGGACAGGAATTTACCACACAAAAAATGTAGAGCACATTAAAGCACACAATTTATGTCATATACATTTTTTTCGTGGAGTTGATTGCTTTTGTGATGCTCCTTGTTTTTGGTTTCAGCTTTAAAAAATATACTTTTCTCATACAAGAATTTGCCCAATCCTGTCTGTACAAAAGGAACTTCAGTCACATAGCAACCAGCTTTTGACTATCACTTTAACCTATGGTACTCCCTTATTTCGCTTCTATTTACAAGGAAGCAAGTATAAAGACGATTTAGTTAATTTTTTTCTCGATTAGCATGAAGAAAATTGAAGCATAAGCTTTTTAGCAATAATTTGTTGCAGAGATGTCGAGAATGGAACACATCAGATTTTTCAACTTAATCGTCATTGCTATAAAGGTATTTAATGTCACATGGTAACGGGTTTTCAACACAGATGTACCCTTTCACCGCTAAAGATCTGAGGCAAGATGTCGCTGCCACTTAGAGGTCTTCATGCCTGGAAAATCCTTTCCATCCAAAAAGTCATGTACGGTGTCCAAAGTGAAACATAGGTTTTTCTTAATTCTTTTATCAACATTTGCCATCAACTCCTCCATAACGAGGATGAATTTCCACTCCGGTCTTCATCGTACACACTGTTTCTTCCTATATTACTCGTAAATTATGCGCCACTTTCTCACTGAAGATTCGTTCATTGCATTATCACCATACATTATCATTTGCCTATAAATTTCGATTAGCCGAACATTTTGTGCGTTCACAAAAATGAACAGGTTCTTTGGCTTTGAAAATCTGGTACCACGTGACAATAAATGCCTTGACAGAATGGAAATTACTTGAAAAATGAGTAAGGTAGTGTAATTTTGTAAATGAAATTTTGTGTTGATATCTTTGGTTATGTAGTTATGCCAATTCCTCAGTTACTTTCTGGATGGTTCACATAAAAAACTGAACACTAAAAAGAAATAAACTCAGGAAAAAATACGCAAAACCTGAATTGAACAACCACGAATATCAGTTTTTTCTAATGGTAGTTTCTTGTGAATGCAGCTATGACTTAGGCGTTGTCACATTTGGGGTCTCTCGTCGCTATATACAGAGAGAATATCATTTGGGAAGAAACCAGTTTAAATATTGTCAATATATCCTTGTTTATTCCAAGTGACTAACATATACAGGGTTACTACAAAAGAAATAGACAACTTCAACTGCCTGTAAAACAAAAACTATTAGAGATAGCAACCTAATTATTTTGGAGGTATGTTGAGAAACTCTCAAAGTTTCGTTTGTTACTATTGGTAACGCTGTAGTGTTTTGTTTGTTGTTGCAGAAGCTGAAATGGCGGAAAAGGCATATTGCGTGTTGGAATTTGCTAGAACGCAATCAGCAACTGTTGTCCAACGACATTTTAGAACACGTTACCACAAAACGCCACCGACTAGACAGTCAATCTACGACTGGTATAGAAAATTCGAGACAACGGGATGTTTGTGCAAAGGGAAGAGCTCGGGAAGACCAAGAGTTTCGGAAGAAAGCTTTGAACGTGTTCGTTCTGCCTACATAAGAAGCCCACAGAAATCGACATCTAGGGCAAGCATGCAATTACAAATTCCACAGCAAACTATGGAGAATCTTGCGGAAGCGACTGCACATGATGCCTTACAGATTACAGGTGTTGCAGTTTCTGAGTGAAGAAGATAAGGTCATACGGCGTGACTTTTGCATCGACATGTTGCGACATGATGAAGACGATGCTGGTTTTGTGAGCGCATCATTTCATTTTTGTGGTAACGTGTTCTAAAATGTCGTTGGACAACAGTTGCTGATTGCGTTCTAGCAAATTCCAACACGCAATATGCCTTTTCCACAGGATTTTCCGCCATTTCAGCTTCTGCAACAACAAACAAAACACTACAGCGTTACCAATAGTAGCAAACGAAACTTTGAGAGTTTCTCAACATACCTCCACAATAATTAGGTTGCTATCTCTAATAGTTTTTGTTTTACAGGCAGTTGAAGTTGTCTATTTCTTTTGAAGTAACCCTGTATAAAACTACTAAGCAAACGCTAGAAAGAAAAGCAAAACATCTGATGTGTTCTATTCACATGACTTTTCCTACAACTCTGCAACATTTTATTCTTAAAAAACTTATGCTTCTATTTACTTCATGGTAATCGAGAACAAGTTAGCAGAAATAGTCTTATTACTTGCTTCCTTGTAAGCAGGAGCGAAATAAGGGAGTGTCATAGGTTAAAATGATAGTCAAAAACTGATTGTTATGCGATTGGAGTTCTTTTGTTTGTATGGACAGGAGTTGACAAATTCCTGTATGAGAACAGTATGTTTTTCAAAGCTGAAACCAAAAAGAAGGAATGTCTAAAAAAAAAAAAAAAAAAAAAAAAAAAAAAACGATCAGCTCCACGAAAGAAATGTGTATTATACAAATTGTGTGTTTTAATTGCTCTACATTTTTTGTGTGGTAAGTTTTTGTCCATCTTATACGGTTTAGCAGTTACGCAAAATTCCGTAAAATTCATCCAGTATAAAGTAGTCTTCAGAGGCTATTCCCAGAAAATTCAAGATATACATTTTATTTGTCAGGTAAATATCTTTAATATACGATATTTTAATCAAAATCGTTAGAGCCATTTTTGAGAAAATCAAAATTTTCGAAAAAAAATCCATCTAAAGGGTAGTTAGGTGTGGGGGCTTTTCTTGAAATCTTCGTATTCATCCTTGGAAGATACCTAACTTAAATACTAAGTTCGGTATTCAACGGCATTTTCGTTTTTAAGCAATGTTTTCCAAAGTCACACATATTCACACATACGGACCTATTTCTGAAAATGCTTTCTTTGGATTCAGGGGGACCCAAAACATGTGTTTCCGGTGAAATCTCGGTATCGAAATTTTGGGTGGAATGCAATGCCTTCTATATACACTATGTACATGGTACGTGTAGAGAAAGTAATAACAAAATGTGTATATATAAATATATAAATAAAACAGAAGAGTAAGAGGTGGCAATTAGTCTGGTTTGATACTATTGCTGATATCCACGTCCAATTTATCGTTTTTGAATGTCACCAGTTTGGTTTTTCTTATTGTAAAATATCAAAAGGTTCCCATAGAGAAAGAAAACAATCGAGAAACTACATTATATAAAGTGCATATTCAGTATATCTGGATGTCAGTACGGACTTGTTTACAACTTTTAGTAATGTTTGAGCGCAACAGAATTTTTGTAACCAATGTGGTTATCCTGCATTCTTTAATGCTATTTGATATCAATTTGCAATAAGGTGATAATGATAAAAAGTATTTTGTCTGGTTTGATGTTTTTGCTGCTACTACAGTTTAATGTAATGGAGTTCAACATTTTGTTGATCTTTCAAGCATGCAATTGAGTTGCCTTTGCTTTTGTTTAAGCATAAGTAACTGTTGTAATTATTTCACAGTTTTATTACCCATGGTCAATTTCAGATATTACATTCACGAATATAATATGAACTCGCTGTTACTTTGTAAGACCGTGAAAGCCTAACTAGGTAATTAGTTTTATGTTGGCAATGTTCCAGCTATTGAGACATTCACTAAGAAACATGCGAGCTTTAGTAGGCATTGCATGAAATAATATAATATGGGACTGAATTCCAATTCTAAGCTAGACTATTTTTTTGCCTTGTGCCGAGTTTGGTCGAAAGCGGTGCAAAGGTGTAGAAGCGTATAAAAATATACATACAGACAAACAGGCGCTTTTGATTGAAAGACCTCATGTATAACTCATTTTTATGACAAGCTAAATGTACATCTTGAATTTTCTTGGGATACTTTTCTGAAGACCTCTTCATTCTGCATGACTTTTGTGTAACTGGCAACCCATAAGAGATTTACAGAAACTTGATACACAAAAAATGTAGATCTCATTAAAGTACATAATTTATGAATCATGCATACTTTTGTAGAGTTAACCGTTTTCGAGATTTTCCGGATTATTAGTTTCAATTTTGTCACTTAAGACATCTTTATTGTCATTTCTCGTTTGTTTATTCCTGGCAAACAAAGAGATTGGAATTTCAGTTGTTTCACATAACAACCGGCATTTAAAGGACTTGAATATTGCTTTAGCCTGTGCACTTACTTATTTGCTTTCTAGTTACATGGAATCAAATAATAAGACTAATACTGCTTATATTTATTTTGATTTGCATGATTTCCATAAAAAATTAATGCTTTGAATATAATGTTTGTTTGCGGAACAGTTAGAGAAAGTCTGAATTGCACACATGAGATTTTTTTAAACGATTTACGTCCTTATGTCCTGGTAGGTGTGCCTATTTACAAAATACGGTTCGCTGCTGAACCCATGCGTGTTTTGCAGATTACGCGGGGAAAGGCACCCTCTGCAGCTACTGTAAGCGAACTCGGGTCTCTTGTGGATCGATACAACCGTCATGAAAGAGACAAAACAGGAGTCTCTCTGAAGAAGAACTGACCTGGATTCTTGCCTGCAATTCAACAGCACATTATCGCAAAACGCACGCAGAAGGGTGCGAGATGAAAACGCTCCTAGCTGAATGGACGTTCTGCAGTTAAATTATCGTCTGCAGAGTCCCTCGCTTTGGAAAGGTCGAGCTATTTAACGATGTTGATAAATCAGGCGAAGTGTATGAATGCAGAGGAACTTTCTGGTAATAAATTACAGAGCAAAACTTGCTGGCGCGAGCCGAAATTCAGGCTACATATGCTGCAATGCAATCCATAATGTACTAAATTTGGGTTTCTATTTAAGGAAATATATCCGTGCAATTTGGAAAATCCACAGTACATGGGATATTAGAATATAGTGCTGCATGCTGGGGTACGTATCGGGTTGGGTAAAAACTGGCGCTCTAGAGTGTTCAAAAATCTGATGTGTTCCATTTCTCTACATCTCTACAATAAATTAAAAAGCTTAATTCTTCTATTTACTTAATCCTAATTGAGAAAAAAATAGCAGAAAGATCTTATTACTTGCTTCCTTGTAAGTAGAAGGGAAATAAGGGAGTACCATAGGTTTAAAGTGATAAGTTGGCGACTATTGGATTGAAGTACCTTTGTTTGTATGGAGAGGAGTTGACAAACCCTCGTATGAGAAAAGTATAAATATTTTAAAGCTGAAACTAATAACAAGGAATATCTCAAAACCGACCAACCTCACGAAAAAACAACATAAATTGTGTGTTTTAACGAGTGAGTTCTACATGTTTTGTGTGCCAAGCTTTTGTCTATCTCTTAAGGTTTACCACTTATGCCAAATTCCACAAAATTCATCCCCACCTGCACCAGGTAATCGTCCCAATTAGCTGACTGACACGCGACGCCAAATGACCTTGTGTCAACAACAGCAAAGGACACCACACTTAAATAACAAGCTTACTATTTAACGACTTTTTCATTATTAAGCTATGCTGCGCGCGCGTGCGCACACACACACACACACACACACACACACATCAAGAAATGCTCTTTTTGGATTCAGGGGGAACCCAAAACATGTAATTCCGATGAAGTCGCAGTATTGAATTTTTGGGTGCAATACAATACCTTCTCTATACACTACATACATAGTACGTGTAGACAAACTAAAAAAGAGCAGCTAAATTTGAATATAGAAGAAAACGATTTGAAAAGCTTACTAGCACTGCTACTTCCTAGGAAATATTAGAAAAACGTAGGAGACGAGCAAGGCTATGTACAAATTTTAGAGCCCAGGGGAATCTGCATGGAAGAATATATGCAAGCTTTCTCTTCCGTTCTACCAGGCAATACATAAAATTCAATACAATACAATAAATAAAGGAATAAAAACCAAAAATATAATTCTACACAACTTAATAAAAACATATATAAGGGTTCAACAAATATACTGAAATGAAAAGAAAAAAAACGAAACAAAATTATTTTGAGTGAAATATTAATGTAGGTTGAAAATCATATGTCATATTTACAATTGAAATGCATATTACTTGTCAGCACATAAAATATTAAAAACCATAATTGGAAGTAGTGATGTATTTATCATATTAATACAGCAGAAGATTAGGTTTGATTACAAATGTATGCCATAACGTTCCGGCAGTCCCTTACGTCTTCAGGGAGGGAATTCCAAAGACGAGCTAAATCTATTGCAAATTATGAATAGAAGAGTGTATGAAGAGTAGGTATAGCAAGAAGGAAAGAGTGTCGTGAGAGAGTTTCTCGATTATGACAGTCAGGAAGATATTTGAAGCGAACATTTAGATAAATTGGAATGTGAGAATGAAGGAGTTGATAGAGAAATGATAAAGAATGCAAGATTCTTCTATCCCTAATCTGGAGCCAGGGCTGCAACACATCAGAGCTTTTTGATCAAATGCAATACTGAGTACTGAGTTGGTGACTTTGAAATTAGAAGTGGTAATTAAAGAACCGAGGCTGCAATTGGTGCAGCGAAGTGCTGCAGTAGTTTAGTTTGTTGTGTAGTACATCTCCGAGAATGAACCCAGCCAGGACGCAAGTAGACTTGTTAGTGTATGCAAATGTGTGATGATATATGCTGAAAGCTGCAGTTTCCTCGAAAGTGTTTTACCCCAGTTCGGTTGATTTTACTTACCCAGCGCAAAGGCAAAGTAAATTTCCCAGAGGAAAATAATTTAACCTCAGCAGCAGTAGCAGCAGCAGCAAGAAAAGCTTAACTCTGAAATGTCGTTATCGAGTGCACTGCAATACTCTGTTTCCAGTCCACGATATAATTAGTTCTCGGGAGTTAGGTAAAGGCTGTTGCATTTCTTAAGGGAAGTACAAATACCATATCTTGCCAATCTTAAAGTTTGACCAATTATTTCAGCAAATATTTAAGATGATGAGCTAAACCTTTCAGAGTATATTCAGCAATAACTTTACTGTTGATTGATGAAAAATGTGATATGTTACACTCACATCACTTTCTATACCTACTCTACAAACTTCCTTCAACACCAGCTAATCGAGTAAACAGCATTTTATTACTTAGTTCCTTATAAGTAGAAGGGAACTAAGGGAATGCACTAGGCTAAAGTGATAGTCAAACGTTTTAAAAGCTTTCGTTATGCTATTATCACTGCAAATCGCTTCTTTGCCTGGCCAGGAGTAGAACAAAAGAAAATCGGTCACTTCTGTGTGAGAAAAGTATAAGTACTTCACAATTAAAACTAATAATAAGGAATAACTCGAAAACGGTAAGCTCCACGAAAAAAATGAATGTGACATAACTTGTGTATTTTAACAAGATTTACATTTTTGTAAAGTAAGTTTTTGTCTATCTCTTACAGTTTACTAGTTATGCAAAATTAAGCAAAATTCATCCAGAATAAACAGGTCTTTAGAAGCTATTTCCAGAAAATTCAAGATATACGTTTTGTTTGCGATAGAAATGGCTTTATTATGTGGTATTGTAATCAAAATCGTTAGAGCCATTTTCAAAAATTTTTCCATGTAAAGGGTAGTTAGAGGTAGGGGGATTTTCTTGAAAAGCTTCGTGTCATATCCCTGGAAGATACCAAATAAATACCAAATTTGGTATTTAACCGTCTTTTCTTTTTGAGCTATGCTGTCCACAGACAGACAGGCAGACAGACAGAAAAACAAACACATACGGACCTGTTTCTCAAAATACGTTTTTTATTCAGGGAGTCCTAAAACATGTATTTCCGGTGAAATCTCGGCATCGAATTTTTTGGTGGAATACAATACTTCCCTATCCCTAGGTACATTGTACATACGGAGCTAGAGAAAGTAAAAATAGAATACTCGTGTTCAATAGAAGGAAAAGTATGGTTTTTACTTTCTCTACATATACTATGCACATAGTGTAGAGAGCAGGTATTGTATTGCACTCAAATTTCTATGAGATTTCACCGGAAATGCATATTTTGGGACCCCCTGAATCCAAAAATGCATTTTTAAAAAAAATGTCCATGTATATGAGTGTGTCTGTGTCTGTGTGTGTGTGTGTGTGTGTGTGTGTGTGTGGGAGGGGGCGGCGACCAACATAACTCAAAAACGAAAAGTCCGTTAAGTACTAAACTTGATATTTAAGTCGGTATCTTCCAGTGATGCGACACGAAGATTTTCAAGAAAACCTCCATCTCCCCTCTAAATGGAACATTTTTCGAAAATGTTGATTTCCTGAGAAATGGTTCTAATGATTTTGATTAAAGTACTTTATAATTAATATATCCTATGATAAACAAACTGTTTATCTTGAAATTTCTGGGAATAGCCTTTGAAGACCTCTTCATTGTGGATGACTTTTGTGTGACTGGCAAAGCGTAAAAGATACAAAAACTTACTACACAAAAATGTAGATATCTTTAAAATACACAATTTATGTCAGATACATCATTTTTTGTCATATGTACCTTTCGAGATATTCCGGATTATTGGTTTCAATTTTAGCAACATTAAATGTTGTTTGTTTACTCCTGACCAGCAAAGAGATTGGAATTTCAATTGTTTCACATAGCAATCGGCTTTTATAGGACGAGACTATCGCTTTAGCTTGTGTATTTTCTTATTTCCCTTCTATTTGCAAGGAGCTAGTAATAAGATAACTCTGCTTATCTTGATTAGCATGATGTAGATAAAAGATTAAAGTTTAGAATAAAATGTTTCCTTACCGAAAGACAGAATTTTCACTTTCTCTACAGGTACTATGTACATAGTGTATAGAAAAGGTATTGTATTGCACCCAAAAATTCAATACCGAGATTTCAACGGAAATACAGGATTTGAGACCGCCTGAATCCAAAAAACATTCAACTCCTGTCCATACAAACAAAGGAACTTCAGTCACTTAGCAACCAGCTTTTGACTATCACTTTAACTTATGGTACTCCCTTATTTCGCTTGTACTTGCAAGGAAGCATGTAATAAAACTATTTATGCTTTTTCTCGATTAGCGTGAAGTAAATATAAGCATAAGCTTTTTAACAATATTTTGTTGCGGAGATGTAGAGAAAGTCACGTGAATGGAACACATCAGATTTTTTTCGGAAGTATTTCTCGCATCTATGTATAAAATGTTAAACTGTGAAACAAAATTAGAGTTCCATTTTAGTAGTGTGGTCTCCCATTAGAGCAACGGCAGAAGCGTTCTGTTAACACGCCGAAACTTCATACTTAAGTTTGCGTTTCACACGGCTGGGGGTGAAAATGTTCACTAGAGCGCGAAAGTTGAGGCCCTTGCTTGTTTTCCGAAATGAAGGAACGAACGCTGGGAATCGGAGCATCTGCAACATACCGACTACAGCCTGTACATAAACACCCATTATCAGAGTTGTGTCTAGATATCATTATCCTTACACTGTTAATTATATGCATTATCAAACTTGTGCAATTACTAACGATTGTGGAAGAGCAAATCAGTAATGCTGAACTCTGATAATTACGTTTTCTGCCCTTGAGGTGTAAAATATAATTATCTACTTACAGGCATAATTGGAAGATATAGAATACATACATAAGAGCCCGGTTAATTCAAGCTAATTGTGACTGAGACTGTCAAAATCTTCGTGTCGCATCCCTGGAAGACACTAAACTTAAATACAAACTGGGTATTTTCGTTTTTCAATTACCGTGTTCACAGAAACGCGGAACTTTTTCTAAAAATACTTTTTACTTTCTCTATACGCACTAGTACATAGTGTATAGAGAAGGTATTGCACTCCACCAAAAAATTCCATACCGAGATTTCACCGGAAGTATATGTTTTAAGGTCCCCTGTATCCAAAAAAAGTATTTTCAGACAAAGGTCCGTGTGTGTGTGTCCTTGTGTCTGTGAACACGATAACTCAAAAACGAAAAGTCGGTAAAATACCAAACTTGGCATTTAGGTTTAGTATCTTCCAGGGATGCGACACGAAGATTTTGGGAAAAATCCCCCCACCCCAAACTACCCTCTACATGGAACTTTTGTCGAAAATTTTGTTTTTCTGAGAAATGGCTCTAACGATTTTGATTAAAATTTCGTATATTAAAGATATTTACCTGACAAATAAGATGTTAATTTTGAATTTTCTGGGAATATTCTCTGAAGACTACCTTATTCTGGGCCAATTTTACGGAATTTTGCATAACTGCTAAACCGTAAGAGATGGACAAAAACTTACCACACAACAAATGTAGATCACTTTAAAACACACAATTTATGTTATATGCATTTTTTTTCGTGGAGTTGAATGTTTTTGAGATATTCCTTGTTTTTGGTTTCAGCTATAAAAAACATACTTTTCTCGTACAGGACTTTGTGAACTCGTGTCTATACAAACAAAGGAACTTCAGTCACATAGCAACCATCACTTTAACTTATGGTACTCCCTTATTTCGCTTCTACTTACAAGGAAGCAAGTAATTAGACTATTTCTGCTAATTTTTTCTCACTTAGCAGGAAGTAAATAGAAGCATAAGCTTTTTAAGAATAATTTATTACAGAGTTGTAGAGAAAGTCATGTGAATGGAACACATCAGATTCTTTTTGGATACAGCGGACCCTAAAATGTCTATTGCCGGTGAAATCTCAGTATAGAAATTTTAGGTGGAATGCAGTATCTTCTCTATTCACTATGCACGTAGTATGTGTAGAGAAAGTAAAAAGAGCAAAATCCATGCAACTGCAGTCAAATGTAACCTCGTCAGCATCCAAGCTTGTCATCACACCGGTTATTTTACTTGGGACCTCCCCATCCTTTACCGTTACCAGATTTTGTTTGCTGTCGCTGGGACTCGAACTCGCGACGTTCGGCTTTGTGCAATTACTAATGATTGTGGAAGAGAAATTTAGTAATGCTGAACTCTTGACATTTACGTTTGCTATCCTTGAGGTGTAGAACCCAATTATCTACTTAAAGGCCTAATGTGGAAGATATAGGATAAATACAGTAGAGACCCGCTAATTTGAGTTAATTGTACTGACGCTACCTCAAATTAGACAAAAAAAAGTTTTAATGGGTTCCCGGGTTCGAATCCCGAGTGCAGACTTACGATATTTATGGAATGGTGTGGAGATGCAGGTGCTTTAGCTCACGGTTTTATTGACATGGAATCTTTCTGAGATATAGTAAGACACAAGATTGTTATTGAACTCATTTATTCATTTTCTTCGACATTTTCTACCGTCGAACACACACGCATTCCTCTTAAGTTTTCTCCTTTTCAGCTACGCTTTATGGGAGTGTGCCTATCAATCCTTATTATTTTTTACTGTCTTCTGGTGTATTGAATCAACACTATTTCGTCGCGGCCATATGTAGCCTGTTCGTTTCCATCGCGGGCTCAGCTATCACGTCTTAACACAACGAATCTTCCATGTCTAGTGAACTTGCGCCGCTCGATCAACAAGAGAAATGTCTATGTTTGCTTTGATAAGTCCACCCTCGGGCAGTGGGACTTCCAGCCCCTTCGGTTCATTGCACTTAACGGTATCTTTCTACCTGGTTCGCTTGTCAGTTATCGGTAATTGTTTCTTTGCGCTTTTTGATGTGCTACACATTTCTTCCCTGGCCATTTCCAATGTATATTTGTCTCTTCTTATTATAATGTATATATTATATTGGTTATAATTTATATCTCCCTTTTAGACCTTTTTTTTTAATCCCGTGGCACGACATGTGCTGCCTCATATGGTAGTTCAGTGGTTACAGCAATTGCCGAGAGACCGGGAGAGCCGTCGTTCAGGTCCCGGCTACGGCATTGGTTTGTTTTCAGTCTGACTTTGCCTTTCCAGCAAATACTGTTACATAATTGTTCAAACTTGAAAGAAGACATTATAACAGAAGGAGTAGCTTTTTTGTATAGTTTACATCTTGATTTTCATTTTAATTTTGAAAAATTTATTTGATTAGTTGAATATTTAATTTTTACTTTCTCTACATGTAATATGTACATAGTGTATAGAGAGGGTATTGTATTCCACCCAAAAATCGATACCGAGATTTCACCGGAAATACACGTTTTGTGTCCACCTGAATAAAAAAACATTTTTAGAAAAGGTCCCTATGTGTGTATGTGTGTGCGTGTACAACACAGCACAAATACGAAAATACCTTCAAATTCCAAACTTGGCATGGCTAGGAGTAAAAAGAGGTATTAAGAGACAATTATTTGTGAGCAGAGTCTGATTGTAATCACTTTGTGGAAGAAATAAAGAGTTGGTTGTTACAGTGAAAAATAGTTTTTGTTGTAGTACAGAACTTTAAACTTATTTCTGTGCCAATTATACCTATAGCACAGACTCAGTAGCACATGTAACTTCTGCCTCTCCCCACTCCGCTCGTTTGTTAACAGCATATCAGTAAACTAGAAGTAAACTTAACCCAAAGTCTTGCCCTTAAGCCTACTCATGTACATACATTTTAACCCTCAGGCCTGCATTCGCGGAGGATATCGTAACCCATTACGTAAGCAGATATCCCCCTCCCATACGCCAGATCCCGCTAGCCCTCTTCTCGTTGTCCAACAGTATTGAGCATCAGTAGCAGGGAATATTAGTCGCTAAACTAATAAGTGTCAGTCTGCTGACTATAACGGTAATAGGAGTGGGAGTAGATCTGACAGGGGGTGTACCTGAGGTGCAGTGCAAGGCGACATGAACAGATGTTCCCCACACGGGTCTAAACCGCAAGTGTAGGGTCCCCATTGACAGGTCTGGGCTGGAACTTGCCCCGTCAGTAAATTAATGAAACCCTACTGAGAACGATATTTCATCGGTGACTTGGCTGTCCACTTCTTGCCCCCAGATTTATGTGACCCACTCGGCACTTGGATTCCTACGAAATATTATCTTCCACCTTCTTCATATAAATTATAAGTGGGCCGTGCTGAGTTTTTCGTCAGATAAGTTATGTTTCAGGCGCAAAGGGCGTCGCATGCACAGCGGCCCGACTTTGGTAAATGAGCCATAGCCCAGCCGAATTCGAACCTTAAAATCTGTGGTATTACATTCACATGACTCTCTATATCTTTGTAACACATTATTGTTAAAAAGCTTATGTTTCTATTTACTTCATGCTAATCGAAAAAAAATAGCAGAAATAGTCTTATTACTTGCTTCCTTGTAAGTAGAAGTGAAATAAGGGAGCACTATAGGTTAAATTGATAGGTTGCTATGTGACTGAAATTATTTTGTTTGTGTTGACAGGAGTCGACAAATTCCTGTATGAGCAAATTATAAGTTTTTCAAAGCTAAAACTAACAACAAGCAATATCTCAAAAACGATGTACTACGCGGAAAAAAAAAATCTGATGTGTTCCATTCACATGACTTTCTCTACATCTCTGCAACAAATTATTGTTAAAAAGCTTACTGTTCTATTTAATTAATGCTAATCGAAAAAATTAGCAGAAAAAATTTAATTACTTGCTTCCTTGTAATTAGAAGAGAAATAAGCGTGTACCATAGGTTAAAGTGATAGCCCAAAGCTGGTTGCTATGGACAGGAGTTGACAAAGTCCTGTGAGAAAAGTATAAATTTTTAAAGCTGAAACAAAAAACAAGGAATATCTCGAAAACGATCAACTCCTTGAAAAAAATTCATATTACATAAATTATGTGTTTTGAAGTGCTCTACATTTATTGTGCGGTAAGTTTTTTTTTCATCCCTTACGCTTTAGCAGTCATGCAAAATTCCGTAAAATTCGTCCAGAATATGGTAGTCTTCAGAGGCTATTACCAGAAAGTTGATGATATACATTTTATTTGTCGGTTCAATATATTTACTACACGATATTTTAATCAAAATCGTTACCCATTTTTAAGAAACTCAAAATTTTCGAAAAAAATCCATGTAAAGGGTAGTTTGGAGTGGGGGGCTTTTTCTCAAAACCTTCGTGTCGCATCCTTGGAAGATACTCAACTTAAATACCAAGTTTGGTATTTTGCCGAATTTTCGTTTTTGAGTTATCGTGTTCACACACACACACACACACACACACACGCGCGCGCGCACACACACACACACGAACCTTTTTGTGAAAATGCTTTTTATGGACACAGGGGATTCTAAAACATATATTTCCGGTGAAATCTCGGTATCGAATTTTTGGGTGGAGTGCAATACCTTCTCTATACACTATGTACTAAGTACGTGTGGAGAAAATAAAAAAGTATACAGCATAAATTGTATGTTCTAACATGCTCTACATTTTTACTTTCTCCATACGCACTATGTACATAGTGTATAGAGAAAGTATTGCACTCCACCAAAAATTCGATACCGAAATTTCACCGGAAATATATGTTTTAGGGTCCCCAATATCCAAAAAAAAGCATTTTCACAAAAAGGTCCGTGTGTGTCCGTGTGTGTGTGTGTCCGTGACTCTGTGAACACGATAACTCAAAAACGAAAAGTCGGTAAAATACCAAACTTGGTACTAAAGTTTAGTATCTTCCAGGGATGCGACACGAAGATTTTGAGAAAAATCCCCCCACCCCCAACTACCCTTTACATGGAACTTTTTTCGAAAATTATGATTTTCTCAAAAACTGCTCAAACGATTTTGATTAAAATTTCGGATATTAAAGATATTTACGTGACAAATGAAATGTATATCTTGAATTTTCTGGGAATAGCCTCTGAAGAGTAGTTTATTCTGGATGAATTTTACTAAATTTTGAATGACTGCTAAAGCGTAAGAGATGGACAAAAACTTACTACACAGAAAATGTAGAGCACATTAAAACACACAATTTATGTTATATACATTTTTTTTCGTTTTTGAGACATTCCTTATTTTTGGTTTCTGCTATGAAAAACGTATACTTTTCTCATACAGGAACTAGTCAACTCCTATCCATATAAACAAAGGAACTTCATTGACATAGCAACCAGCTTCTGACTATCACTTTAACCCACGGTTGTCCTTTATTTCGCTTCTACTTACAATGAAGCGAGTAATTAGACTATTTCTGCTAAGTTTTTTCTGATTAGCATAAAGTAAATAGAAGTATAAGCTTTTTAAGAATTATTTGTTGCAGGGATATGGAGAAAGTCATGTGACTGGTACACATCAGATTTTTTTCCATCTCTTACGGTTTGGTAGTTATGCCAAACTGTTCATTTCCTATTAAGAATTAGATGGAATACCTCACAATTCAAAACATAATTATTATAAGACTGGAAATATATAAAAGCATAGCAGAAGTATTATGAAGTGCATAAGAGATATATGGATAATGGTGTGATGAAAATCTTAAATGCATTGGGAAGTCATATTTAGAAGAACAAAATGAATGTTATTACGACAGCCACTAATTGTCTTTTTTGCTGCTGGCTTTGTTATTCATATTCTTAAATGTAGCATTAATTAACGTCCTTTAAGAAATAAGCTTATTGAGGTTACGTTTTAGGCTAGGTTTTACGAAAATGTTGCAGATGAATGTAATAGAAACTAGAGAAAATTTATTTATAAGTATTCAATACGATGATGCAACATTCTAAACAGAACAAAATAGGAACCAGTATTACAGCTGATGGTGTTAACTGTTGGATATGATTTTTAAGTTAGTAATAAAAGATGTGATAAAAAATTGAACGTAGTGTAATATAGTAGCCAGCTTTAACGTGATTATAATATGTGACCAAGGTTTTATCACACAGTGTTTCCAAAAGTTTCTTCTGAACGTTTTCTCCAGCAAAAGTTTATGATTCAACTAAAGTCGTCACATCACTATGACATTCCTTTGACCTTAGTAGTCTTAGAGATCATCCATTAAGATAATTAATGGATAATATGGCATCTTTAAAGTTTATATATAAACTCTAAGTTAGTGTTATGATAATGGACGGACGAGTTTGGTCACTTTTGCCCCTTCCTCTCTCTTCTTTGCGTTGCGTTCTCCAGATGCTGCCTTCGGCCCCAATTCTAATTTCCAGTATTGGGTTCCCCCTCCCCTTTTCTTTCTCAACTTCACAGAATACGTTGTCCATTGGGGGTTGCCCCAGGCATTGTTACACTGCAACATATCCAGCGCTACAATAGTTCCTCGCTTTAAAGAGGAACTCTGGTTTTGGGGAACAAACTGCACCAAAAGTTTCATCTGAATCATGTAGCAAAGTTTACCACTTAAAATGGAATGTAATCGATTCATTATACTTATCTACTTATTCTGCAACTAACTATAAACCATATCCTATCCACTTCGTGCTAATTATTAGCAGATTGTGTTATATATTTTTGCATGAAAACTTAAACAACAAAAATATGTGTTGCATTCATGACTTTCTCTATATTGCTGTAACAAATTATTGGTAAAAAGCTTCTGCTTCTATGTACTTTTATGCTAAACAAGAAAAAAATTATCAGAAATGGTCTTATTACTTACCTCCTTGTAAGAAGAGCGAAATTAAAGGAATACAATAGGTCAAAATCTCTTAAAAGCTAGTTGTTATGTGATTGAAATTCCTTTGTACGGCTAGGAGTTGAAAAATCCCCGTGTGAGAAATGTTTAGATATTTTAAATATGAAACAAATAACAAGAAATATGGAATGTTTCAGAAATGGTCCATTCCACAAAAAAGACGTATATGATATAAGTTGTGTGCTTTAAAAACATCTACATTTTGTGTGAAAGTTTTTGTCTATTTCTTACGGATTACTAGTTGCGCAGAATAAATAGGTATTTAGAAGTGGTTCCCAGAAAATTCAATACATACACTTATTTGCCACGTAAATATCTTTATATACGGTATTTTAATCAAAATCATTAAGAGGCATTTTTGAGAAAATAAAAATTATCGACATTTTATTCATTAAACGTTTTTTTTTTTTTTTTCCTCAAAATCTTAGTGTCGCGTTCCTGCAAGATACTGAACTCAAATATCAGGTTTAGTATTTAATGATCTTTTCATATTTGAGCTGTGTGTCTACAGGACCTTTTTCAAAAATGCTTTTTTGCACTCAGGGGATCTCAAAATATAAATTTCCGGTGAAATCTCGGTATAAAATGTTTGTGTGGGATACAATACTTTTTCTATACACTTTGCTCATACTACGTGCAGAGAAAGTAAAAGCGTGTATACTACGCTATCTACCTTATTCATTATCACATAACATCATTTTTATTTTCTCTACTAGTGTAAAATGTGCATAGTAGATAGAGAAAGTATTGTATTTCACACACATTCTGTCCTGAAAATTTTGTGTGTGTGTGTGTGTGTGTGTGTGTGTGTGTGTGTGTGTAACAAACTGGAACTCGAAAAAAAGTTGGTTAAATGCCAAACTCGGTATTTAAGTTCAGTACCTTCCAAGGGTGTGACACAAACTTTTCAGGAACATTTCCCACCCCAAACTACCTTTTACAAAATTTTAGTTTTCTCAAAAATGGCTACAAGTTTGATTAAAATGCTGTAGGTATTTTAAACATATGAACATGGCAACTAAATTGTATATCTCGAATTTCTTGGGAATAACTCCAAAAGTGCTCTTCATTCAGAATGAATTTTGCATAACTGGTAAACCGTAAGAAACAGAGAAAATATTAACAAAAAAAAAAGTAGATGTCCTAAAAAACACATTCGTCATATACATTTTTTTTTTTCCTAATTTGATCTAACAATTTCCGATATATTTCATCTTGTTGGTTTCGATTTAAAAATACTGAAGCTTTCTCAAACAGCAAGTCCACATCTATTTCATATACCTCTTGTTTTCCTCTTGGCCATGATAAGAGAATCAAAATTAAATAACATTCGCATAGCTACATCTTTTAAGAGATTTGACTATCGCTTTAGCCTAGTGTGTTCGCCTCCTACTTAAAAGGAGCTAAATAAAAAGACCATTTCTGATAATGTTTATCACGATTAGCATGAACCTCATATACTAATAAGCGTTTGTAAATAGTTTTGTGTAGAATAAGTAGAGAAAGCATTTGAATGGAGCACATAACATGTTTAGAAAAACGTCCATATTTATGCCCGTGTACAGTATAGCTCAGAAACGAAAAGTCTGTTAAATACCAAATGTGATAATTCACCATTAGGCAAGGATGCGGACACGGAGATTATCAACAAACTCCCCTACTACAAACTATCCCTTATATGGGACATTTTTCGTGCATTTTGATTTTCTCAAAATTGGCTATACAGTTTCGAATTATATATTACAAACATGTTAAAGTAAATGCTAAGTATTGTCATATTTAAACGCTAAGACACACCATTATTGACAACAAATCATAAAATAACTGTTCTCCTACCTGTATAATACTGCATTGAGTTTACTTGTTTTATGAATACCTTGTTTATGTTTATTTAAATTGTGTGTTTTAATGTGCTCCACATTTTTTATTTGGTCAGTTTTTGTCTGTCTCTTACGGATTACCAGTTACACAAAATTCCGTAAAATTCATCCAGAATAAGGTAGTCTTCAGAGGCTATTCTTTGAAAATTCAAGATATACATATTATTTGTCAGGTATGTATCTTTAACATACGACATTTTAATCAAAATAGTTAGAGCTATTTTTTAGAAAATCAAATTTTTCGAAAATTTTTCCACGTGAAGGGTAGTTGGGGTTGGGGAAATTTTCTTGAAAATCTTCGTGTCGCATCCTTGGAAGATACTGAACTTAAATACCAAGTTTGGTATTGAACGGTCTTTTCGTTTTTGAGCTATGCTGCCCACAGACACACACACACACATACACACAGACACACACACGGACATTTTTCTAAAAATGTTTTTTTTTTTTTTGGATTAAGTGGTCTGGAAACATGTATTTCCGGTGAAATCTCGGTATCGAATTTTTGGGTGCAATGCAATGCCTTCTCTATACACTATGTACGTAGCACATATAGAGAAAGTAAAAATATTAGCTATAACGATTTTGATTAAAATACTATATGTTTAAGACACTTTCAAGACAAATGAAGTGTGTAACTTGAATTTTCGGGAATAGCTCCTGAAATGCTCTACATTCTGAATGTATTTTACATAGCTGGCAAACTGTTAAAGGTGGACAAAAGCTTACTAAAAACGTAGATCTCGTTATAACACAATGTATTTAATAGATATACCTTTTTTTAGAGTTAATCGTTTTCGAGATATTCCTCCTTATCTGTTTCATTTTTCTCAAAAGAAATCTCTTCATTCGTTTCATCTCTTTTGTTTCACTCCTGGCCATACAAAGTGAACCGAATTTCAAGTTTTAAAAACTTGATTCATTTCGGGCTAGTGTATTGCCTTAGATTTATAAGGAACTAAGTAATAAAACAATTTCTGCTAATACTTATCTTGATTAGCATGGATTATATAAAGGAATAAAGTTTTGTAAGAATAGTTAGTTAGGGAATGTGTAATGAAAGTCGTGTGAATGGATCACAAAACGGAACATCTATTAAATTAGATCAGCAGACTCAAGCAGTATTCAAGTTTCTGTTATCTGCATATCCAATATAAAGAACGCCTCTGTGCTGAGCAATATCGTTCCTAGTTTTCGCTCCCTTATTTTCCAGGTCACTGCGCCATTTGATTTATTAAAACAAGCGAAAATATTCTCAAGTGCTTCATTAGGAAGCAAAGGGATAGCGAGCTTTTGCTCTCTTCCACTTTAAAAGAGAAATAGCGTGAAGTTAGTCAAATTGGGAAATAAATGGAAAAAAAAATCGAGAAGACTCATTTCGCTGCTGATTTTATGTATAAAATTGACGGCTGGCTGTGAATTAAAAAAAAATATTTCTTTTCTAAAATTTAAACTCGGAGAGTATTAATCTAAAAAAGGAAATGTTTCAGAATACGTTCGGACTTGCTAAATAATGTTGTTAATACCGTTTTATTAGGATACCAGGAGCTTGTAGCAGCAGAAGCTACTATTCAGTTGGTGACAGACTACAAATTTGTGAATGAGAGTGTGTTCCATTCACATGACTTTCTCTTCATCTCTGCAACTAATTATTGTTAAACAGGTTATTTTTCTATTTACTCCATACTTATCGAAAAATAAAACATTAACATAAATTGTCTTATTACTTGCATCCTTGTAAGTAGAGGGTAAATTAAGGGAATACACTAGGCTAAACCGACAGCCACATGTATTAAAACGAGTTTGGTATGGGATTTAAATACGTTTCTATGCCAAGAGTTGTTAAGTACCCGTATAAGAAGTGTTAAGTATTTTATAACTGAAAACGATAACAAGTAATATCTCGCAAGTTGCACAAAAAACGAGATTTACATTTTTTGTGTAGTAAGTTTTTGTCTATCTCTTGCGGTTTACCAGTTTTGCAAAATTGAACAAAATTCATCCGGAATTAAGAAGTCTTCAGTGGCTATTCGCAGACAATTCCAGATATACATTTTATCATCATGTAAATATCTTAAATATGCGAGATATTAATAAAAACGGTGGGCCATTTTTTTTTAGAAAATCAAAATGTTGGAAATGTTTTCCACGAAAGGGTAGTTGGGGATGGGAAATTTCTTCAAAATCTTCTTGTCGAATCCTTGGAAAATATTGAATTTAAATATCCCGCCACCCCAAACTACCCTTTACATGAGAATTTTTTTCGAAAATTTTTATTTTCTTTAAAGTGGCTCTAACGATTTTGATTAAAATATCTTATACTAAAGATATTTATATGACTAATATGTATATCTTGAATTTTCTGGGTATAGCCTCTGAAGACTAATTTATTCTGAATGAATTTTACAGAACTGCTAAACGTAAGAGATATACAAAAACTTAACACACAAAAAATGTAGAGCACGTTAAAACACCCAATTTATGTTACATACATTTTGTTCGTGGAGTTGACCGTTTTTGAGATATTACTTGATTTTGGTTTCACTTTTAAAATACTTTTCTCATACAGGAATTTGTCAACACCTGTCCATACAAACAAAGTACTACAATCGCATAGCAACCAGCTTTTGACTATCAGTGTAACCATTATTTAGCTTCTGCTTACAAGGCAGCAAGTAATAGAACTATTTATGTTCGCTTTTTCTCAATTATCATGAAGTATTTAGAAGCATAAGCTTTTCAACAATAATTTTTTGCAGGGATGTAGAGAAGGTCATGTGAATGGAACACATCAGATTTTTTTTTTTTTCTGAGTAAACGAATGACGAGTGACACATCAGGCTTTTCTGTTCATTGAAGTTGGTCATGAAGACAAACGCTTTAACAGAATTAATAGTGAGTCGTGAAAAGCTCGTCTCTTGCCACCCACAGTTCCCCGTTCCGAGGACAATGGAAACTTAATGTACGTTTTCCAATTTACAGTCTGATCATATCGCACTCAATATACTTCCTTTGTTCCTTTCTTCAAGATTCTCTCTTTCCGCTCTCTCAAAATCGATTTATCTCTCTATTGGATTCTGTTATTAAGTTCTTTCTTATCGGCGGTCTGAGGGTCTTTTGTATTCTTTTCGCGGCCTTAATTTATGAAAGACTTGCCTTTATTGCGCTTATTTTCGTCATTATAAGAGGTGAACATTTTGTCAAAAGAAATTACATAATACTGAACAAATTCTGATGTGTTCCATTCACATTACTTTCTCTAAATCTCTGCAACAAATTATTGTTAAAAAGCTAATGTTTCTATTTACTTCATGCTAACAGAGAAAAAAAAAATAGCAGAAATAGTCTTATTACTTGCTTCCTTGTAAGTAGAAGCGAAATAAGGGAGTACCATAGGTTAAAGTGGTAGTCAAAAGCTGGTTGCTACGTGACTGAAGTTCCTTTGTGTGTATGGACAGGAGTTGACAAATTCCTGTACGAGAAAAGAAGTTTTTCAAAGCTGAAACCAATAACAAGGAATATCTCAAAAAGGACCAACTCCACAAAAAAAAAATGTATATAGCATAAATTGTGTGTTTTAACTGCTTTATATATGTATTTATTTATTTATTTTTTGTGTTTAAGATTTTGTACATCTCATACGGTTTAGCAGTTAGGCAAAATTCCGTAAAATTGATCCAGAATAAAGTAGTCTTCAGAGGCTATTCCCAGATAGTTCAAGATATACATTTTATTTCTCATGTAAATATCTTTAATATATGATATTTTAATCAAAATCGTTAGAGCCATTTTTTAGAAAATCAAAATTTTCGAGAAAGGGTCTATTAAAAGGGACATTTGGGGGTGGGGGGATTTTCTTGAAAATCTTTGTGTCGCATCCTCGGAAGATACCAATCTTAAGTACCAAGTTTAGTATTTAACGGTCTTTTCGTTTTTGAACCATGCTGTCCACAGACACACACACATGCGCGCACACAAGGGCCTTTTTCTGAAAATGCTTTTTATGGATTCAAGGCGAGCCTAAAACATGTATTTTCGGTGAAATCTCGATATCGAGTTGCAATGGGTGTAATGTAATACCTTCTCTATACACTATGCACATAGTACGTGCAGAGAAAGTAAAAATCTGATGCATTTTATTTGCATCTCTACCTATTCTACATACAAACTATTCTTACAAAATATTCTTCTTCTGCCATGCTAATCGAGATAAATATTGGCAGAAAAGATCTTCTTGTTACTTAGTTCCTTATAAGTAAAAGGGAAATATATGAATACATAAGCTAAATTGGCAATCAATAGTTTAAAAAAATCTGATACGTTCATACATACATTTTCTCTACTTAAAGATAATCGAAATAAATATTATCAGAAATTACTAGCTTCCTTGTAAGTAGCATGGAAATAAGGAAATGCACAGGCTAAAGCGATAGTCTAGTGCCGCTCGCTATGTTAAACAGTTTAAATTCCATTCTCTTACCTTGCCAGGAGAAACGAGAAAACAAATTGGTGAGAAAAGTGTTAGTGCCTTAAAATTGAAACCATTAATCCGGAATATCTCGAAAATGGTTAACTCTAGAAACAAATGTATATGACTTAAATGTGTGTTTTAATGGGATCTACATTTTTTGTGCTGTAAGCTTTTGTCTATTCTTTGCAGTTTACCAGTTGTATAAAAGTCATCCAGAGTGCAGACGTGTGAGGCTGTTTTCAGAAAATTTAAGTTATACATTTCATTCGTCATGAAAATAGTTTAAACATATGGTAGTTTATTCAAAATCATTAGAGCCATTTATGTGTAAATCAAAATTTCTTCTTTTTCCTGGAGTGTTCAATACATTATTTTCTCCTCTTGACCGCAGCTCTTTCTTCTCCTTAGCAATTCTCTTTGTCGTTGACACGGAAACACCAGTATAATATGCAACTGGTTGTGAGCTTGTGGCACTGGATATAAATACTGCTTATTCAGAACTTCATCATATTTATCTATAACGCTATTTATAATTTGACAGCCTTCTGAATGCAATATCGTTAACTTCGTGGTAAGAATAGAAAAATCTTCTTGCAGCATTGAACTACTTCTGCACCTTATTATGTTAAGTAGGCTATGCTAGGTTAATACACATATCTGCAGGAATGATAACTGCATAGCAGCGCGCCGGGTAACCAAATATCGCTTTCCCCTCTCCCCACACCTCACGAGCCCAGAACACAACTATATCTACTTCAATAGATGGTCACTTAGACGCAAATTCACTATCTTTTGCCGTCACTCAGACAACATAACGATTATACGAATACTGCTCGTGATGCAACGTTAAGCTTGTGATATCTGGTTATCTACTACACGTTCATTTGGTTTTGTCTAGACTACCCTATGGGCATAGCAGTTTCCTGACGGGACATCCTGCTATACAGACAGTCTGATGAGGTTTGGATGAGTTAATAAACGAAAAAAAGAATGACAGTAAATCCAATCAAACCTTTTAATGACTGCAGTTTCGGGAGAGCGTGAAATCAGCAGCCGTGTTCGAGATGATCGTGACGGAGCAGACAATGATTTCGGTAAATGTAACTGATGACGCTCGGCGTCGTTATCGCCTGTCGGAATATACGTACATCACATTTTATATCTACATGTGGCTCAGTACAATAACGGTTTATGTGACACGCTAGGTAACACAGTTAAAATGTCAAAAAGTCTGACGTGTTCCATTCGCATGACTTTCTCTACATCTCTGTAACAAATTATTGTTAAAAAGCTTATTCTTCTATTTATTTAATGCTACCTGAAAAAAAAAATAGCAGAACCAGTCTTATTACGTGCTTTCTTGTAAGTAGAAGCGAAATAAGGGAGTACCATACGTTAAAGTGATAGCCAAAAGCTGGATGCTATGTGACTGGAGTTCCTTTGTTTCTGTATGGGAAAAGTAAGTTTTTTAAAGTTGAAACTCCACGAAAAACTGTATACAACTATAATAGTGAGATTTAAATTGTACTACATTTTTTATGTGGCAAGGTTTTGTCCATCTCTTACAGTTTAACAGTTATGTAAAATGCCGTAAAATTCAACCAGAATAAACTAGTCTTCAGAGGCTTATTTCCCGGAAAATTCAAGATATACATTTTGTCAGGTAAATATCTTTAATATATGCAATTTTAATCAAAATCGTTAGAGCCATTTATAAAAAAATACACATTTTCGAAAACAGTTCCTTGTAAAGGGTAGTTTGGGTTGGTGGTATTTTTCTCAAAATACGTGTATTTCTTCTATCTACTTAATGGTAGCCGGGATAAACATTAACAGAAATTGTGTCTAATATTTGCTTCTTGTAAGTAGAAAGGAAATAAGGGAATACACTAAGTTAGAGCGGTAGTCAAATCTTTTTAAAGCTGGTGACCATGTGGTTGAAATGCGGTTCTTTGCATTACACCTGGAGTTCACAAATTCCCGTTTGACAAAGGTAAGCATTTTATAACAAACCAATAATCAGGAATGACTCTAAAAGTAGTCAACACCACGGAAAAATATATTTGACTGTTTTTCTTTTCGTTTAAAGAAACTTTTTATTCATTGGAATCAATTTAAACTTTTGTGTATTTTTTTGTAGTTTAGCGTCCTTTAACCTGGTTGGTCATATCGGACGATGAATGAAATTGGTGAAATGATGCTCAAATGATCGCGGGGCCCATAGAGCATACAGTTATTCGACATTCGTCTACTCGGGATAAATCCTCATTCGGGTAACTCACCATAAACGAGATTCGAAATCGTGACCTGTTGAATGTGAAGCTGACACGCTACCACCACACTGTGTAATATTTTTGTTAACTTTAATTATTTTAAGTAAAAAGTGTACTGTAATTGTGTACTTTAACGACATGTACATGTTTTGTATAGTAAGTTTTTGTATATCTCTTAGGGTTTACATTCAAGCAAAATTCATTCGTAATGAAGAGCTCTTTAGAGGCTATTCCCAAAAAATTAAAAATATATATGTTCTGCATCTTTCAAATACCTTTAATATACGGTATGTTAATCAAAACGTTTTAGCGGAAATCAAAATTTTCGAAAATGTTTCCATGTAATGGTTAGTTTCAGGTGGAGGAATCTTCCTTAAAATCTTCGTGTCGCTCCTAGGAAAATACCAAACTTGAATACAAATTTGATATTTTATTGGCATTTCGTTTTTGATTTATCCTGTTTTCTCTCTCTCTCTCTCTCTCTCTCTCTCTCTCTCTCTCTCTCTCTCTCTCACACACACACACACTGACGATTTTTATTGCTTTATTTGAATACAGAGGGTTCTAAAATATGCCTTTAGGGTAAAATTTCGGTATCGAATTTTTGGGTAGAGTACAATACTTTCTCTACCTACGTACCTGTACTATGTAGATAAAGTAAAAATATTAATATTTTCGGCTCTTTATGTTGCTTAAGCGTGCTCCCTAAGAAATTGCTCTGCAAAACATACTCGAAAGTTGGTTTTTAGAAGTTTTATACTAAAACAAACTTTTAGACATTAATTGAAAACTTTTCTCGCAGAAAGATGTTACTTAGAAAACTTAAATATGCTTTACAGCATCACAACGTTATGAAAAATCTTCTGTGTTGTATTCGCATGTCTTTCGGCACCCATTCTGCAACTAGATATTTTTACTTTTTCTAGCACTTTTGTACAATGCCTACATAGTAGGAAGAGAAGGTATTATATTACACCCAAAACTTCGATACAGATTTCACCGAAAATACTTGCTTAGTGGATCCCCGATTCCAAAAATATACTCATTTTTACTTTCCCTACACAGCGTAAAGAGAAGGTATTACATTCCAGTCAAAAATTCGACACCGAGGTTTCACCGGAAATTCTCATTTTTTTGGGGGGTCTGCTATATCCAAAATCTGATGTGTTCCATTCACAAGACTTGCTTTATATCTCTGCAACAAATTATTATTAAAAAGCTTGTGCTTCTATTTACTTGCTGCTAATCGAGAAGTAATGCTTAAAGTGACAGTCAAAATCTGGTTGCTATGTGAATGAAGTTCCTTTGTATGGACACGAGTTGACATATCCCTGTATGAGAACACTATAAGTTTTTTTAAACCTGAAACCAGAAACAATGCATATCTAAAAAACGATCAATACACACAAAAAAAAATGTATATAGCATAAATTGTGTGTTTTAATGTGCTCTACGTTTACTGCGTGATAATTTTTTGTTCATCTCTTATGGTTTAGCAGTTATGCAAAATTATAGTAAATCGTTTCCAAATTAAGAACTATACAGTATCTGTTAAATGTGCTCGGAAGCTTGAGATGCACTTTCCAACGAGATATAGTTAACCCTTAATTGCATGAATTATTTTGCTACATATGCCGTTTTTCCTCTAATTCGCAAACCGATATTTTTATCCGTTTCACCGGCACCACAACTAAAGCGCTTGAATAGCCGTGATCGTTAGTGCGATACGAAGTGGACTGGCCATTTATTCAAAGATGGACGTCGCGAGTTCGAGTCCCAGCGACTGCAGTCAAATGTGCCTGTAGGGCACAACCGAAGGGGAGGACCCAAGTAAAATAACCGGTGTGATGACACGCTTGGATTCTGACGGGGTTACATTTAACTGCAGTTGCATGGATTTCGTTCTTTCTTTTAAAAAAAAAAAAATCTGATGTGTTCCATTCAATGATTTTCTCTATATCTCTGTAACAAATTATTTTTAACAATAATATCTACTTCGTGCTAATTGAGATAAATATTAGCAGAAAAGTTCTTATTGCAGTCAAATGTTTTAAAATGTGGTTGCTATGGAATTAAAATTCGTTTTTTTTGCGAGGCCAGGATTTCAAAATTTCCCGTATGAGAAAAGTTTAAAGCATTTTAAAACTGAAATTAATAACAAGGAATATCTCGAAAACGGCCAACTGCATGAAAAAATGTATATGACATTAAATTGTGTGTTTTAAGGATATCTACATTTTTATTAAGTAAAAATAAAATCAAAATAAAGAGGCTTTCAGAGGCTATTCCCGGGAAATTTAAGATAAAAATTGTATTTTACATGTAAATATACACATACGGGATTTGAATAAAATCATTCGAGCCGTTTTGAGAAAATCAAACTTTTTGAATAATTTTTCTATGTAAAGGGTAGTTTAGGGTGGGAAGATATTTTTTAAAAGCATCGTAACGCATCCTTGGAAGTTACCAAAATTGATATTTAAGTTTCGTATTTAATAGTCTTTTCGTTCCTGAGGCTATGCTGCCCCAAACAAACACACGCACATTTTTTCTAAAAATATTCTTTTTTGGATTCAGGGAGTTCCAAAATATACATTTCCGGCGAAAACATGGTTTCTAATATTTGGGTGGAGTACAATACCTTCTCTATACTCTGTGTACATAGCACGTGTAGAGAAAGTAAAAATATCTCTAAAAATACTAAATGCTTTTATTAGTCATGTTATGCAACACGATACAAAGTACTATTTATCCATATGCTTAATGTGAGTAATGTTACTGTTGCTCTGAGCTACAGAATCGTTTAAGAGCCCCATTCAGCAACACACGAAGTTCGGTGGAGAGGGAAATGTGCCATTGTACATTTCGCATTCCGATTTTGCAAATACACTGTTGTGTTACTGCAGCTATCTGCCGTTTCCCGTATGTACTCACGGGGTCGCCATTGTTGCCACGTTTCTCTCCCCCGAATGGGTTCAAGGGTGCCTATTTGACGTCACAAAACAGTGAACGCGTTTCTCTGATTGATCCATTAAAAGCGACCAAGCTCTGAAATGTATCCATGCATTCAGATATTTGTTTTCTAACCCTTCGCATATCACACTCGAAGATTTCACTGCAAGTTTGCGTTTTCAGCTCCCTAAAGCCCCCAAAACAATTAGGGTGCACGTCGGGGAGAACAGCATAACCCCCAAAATGAAAAAAAACTGACACATCTACAACATGCTACCGAGATATACATTAACACAATTACTGCTTGGTTCCATATAAGCAGTGACGCTAAATAAATCAAATCAACAGAAAATGGAACATTACTGCCCTAAAAGAATGGTAATAAATAATAAAACATATTGTTTCGCAAAGTAAGCCAAAAGTAATATGTATAAAAATGGCAGCGTGACGTCATCGCCTCACGATACGCACCAATATAGCCTTAAATGGCGTGCTTGTACAAAAACAACATAGCCAAAGCTATAAAACGAATACAACACATTATATTGTACAATGTACAGATAAGAAATGGTAGTTAGAAAAGCATATTTAATATAAAACATAATTTAAAGCAGTAATATGAGAGAAGAAGAAGAATCACAAAGATGAACGAGATACTGGACACTCTAAATTGTTTATACCGGTAACAAAGCATAGGAACACAAGTTAAACAAATGTGTATTTAAGAAATGTTAGCTATTTAAAAGAACATTTTAATGTAAATTACACAAATGTATTGATTGTAAATTATTAGGAATGTATGAATGTTGATCGTTTTCCTTGTTATTGGTTTCAGCTTTAAAAAACTTTCTCATACAGGAATTTATCAACTCCTGTCCATATAAACAAAGGAACTTCAGTCACATAGCAATCATCTTTTGACTATCACTTTAATCTATGGTACTCCCTTACATGCAAGTAATTTGAAGCATAAGCTTTTTAATATTAATTTTATGCAGAGAGGTAGAGAAAGTCATGTAAATAGGACGCATAAAATTTTATTTTTCTCAATAAGCACTACTTAGAGTAGAAAAATTATTAATCTTACTTGTTTCAAAAACTCCTGATTATACAAAATATAAAGTTTATTGCTCAAAATTGATGCATTATTTGAAAAAGTATATGGTAATTTTCTTTCGTGTGCTTTTGAGAGGCAGTATGAAATTTTAGAAGCAAATTGGTGAAAAAGTCTGTGGTATGGAACCTTTTGAGTATGGAAAAATGTCGGAAAAAGTTTTGCAAGAAAATAATGTTTAAAGTTGGGAGGTTTAAACATGAGTCTTTCCTTCTGTGGCTACAGTTCATTCGCAGTTAAAATGCGCAAGTGAGAAAAGCGATATATTTTCTCAGAGTTTAGAATTCGTGTTATTCTACTTTGAATAAGAGAAAAAAAAATTGAATTGTGTATCAGCCGGTTCAACGCGGACTATCGATTGTATAACAGATTCTTCTATATTGACCATTGTCCCGCCAAATTATTTTTTGAATTTTTCACAATTTTTGGCCAAATGTCCAGATGCATCACCTTAAGATACACCTGTTTGCAACGAGTATCGACAAGGTCCTCGACTCCGCCATGACCTCTACGTTAAGGATCTTAGGCACGTACATGCTGAAGATCATAAAACAGAGTTTGGTTGCCGGCGTGAATGAGAACTCCGGAACTCCATCATGCGGTAACTACTAGACCAAACTTTACTGTGTGCTCGTCTTTATTGCCGTCCATAAATTGCACTGGGTTTATCTACTTCCCTTTTTTTTTACTCTCCTGCTGCTCTTGTGTTTATCATCACTTCCTCGCTAGCACTTTTCCTCCACAATCGGAAAAGTTGGAAGACAGAAAAACATTTGGGATTCATTGATAGATCGATACTGCCGTCCACAGTAGTTCTTTTGTGTGAAGAAGCTAGCTTGTTCTGCAGTGAAGAGCTTAGAAGTCTTATTGTATTGCTAGCCGCATTATTTCTACTCAAGCCTGGAGCGAAGTCAGCCATACGTTCGGCTTATATCAACAAGGAAACCTTACTATGTGGGCTTGTGTTTGTGTAGCTCTTTTTCGCTAATATCCAATATCTGCAGTGGGGTTCCTAACCTGCAAGTGGAGGGTTGTAGCAGTCTTAGTTGGACGCAGAACGCTTTGGAATTAGCAACACGTTTGTTTACAAATAAATGATACATTCTTTTAAAAGCTCAAGAAGAATATATGTACAACACCAAGAAAGAAACTCGTGAATGTAATGAATTTAATACGTCAGATTAGGTACATGACAAGTAACAAATGATACTTTTCAAACCTATACATTACCTTTGAGCCCTCATTCAATATTTGGCGAGGCCTCCATGAGCTGCAATTAGAGATGATATACGCCGTGGCGTTGAATCAAAAAGGATCTGGATAAGTTCCTGAGAGATTTTTCTTCACGCAGTTTGTATTTCAGCCCACAAATCCGTGACACTGGTTGCTGCAAGACCATGATGCACCATGGCGACCAACCAAAATTTGGAGGACAGAAAAACATTTCGGATTCATCGATAGATCGGTACTGTCTTTCACAAATCCGCAATAGATCGATATGCTGACATCCACTTATCCGTGACACTGGTTAGTGTAGGACCATGACGCACTAGGTACCACCAATCAAAAATGGGAAGACACACACACATTTGGGATTCATTGATAGATCGATACTGTCGTCCACAAATCCGTGACACTGGTTATTGGAGGACCGTGACGCACTAGATGCCGACCAACCAAAAATTGGAAGACAGAAAAACATTTGGGATTCATTGACAGATCGTTAGTTATTTTGTGTTCCGCAGTGAAGTCTTATTGTTAGCCTCATAATTTCTACTCAATACTGGAGCAAAGTCAGTCATACGTTCGGCTTATATCAACAAGGAAGCTACTTCTTGGAAACCTTACTGTGTGGGCTTGTGTTTGCGTTGCTAATTTTCGCTTATATCCAAAAGCTGGATGTGCGGAGTTAGTAGCAGTCTTACAAGCAGTCTTTTTCCCTCCAATAAGCTTATAATGTCTAAACAAGTGCCTCTACAAATGTTTATAACGCGAGTGCGATTACTTCGGGAGTCATTCACATATTAATAAGAGCGGGTGACGTTTGGTTTCATGTGAAAAGAAATCAATTGAAGCTTCTTGGGAAAACTACACATCTCCAAATCTCGTCATTATTCCTGAACATATACCCTATAATAATGGTATCCCACAAAAAGTGTGTAAAACATAATTTCACTTTACACCATCCACACCTAATCACTGCCACTTTTTCGCATTTGTCATTTCAAATTCTTAAAGCAATAATCCGTTGTGTTTTGTACATTTGTGGATTTTTCCTGATAGACCAACCAGCAGTCAACCGCAAATGCAATTTTACAACGCGTATTGTACACATATCGTGTTTGGGATGGCGGATATTCTTGAAAATCTTCCTGTCGCATCTTTAGAAAAACTGAACTTAAGTACTGAGTTTGGTTTTTATCCCTTTTCGTTTTTAAGTTATATTGTTCAGAGACTCATACATTGACATTTTTCTAAACAGCCTTTCTTAGATTCGGGGGTCTCAAAATATGTATATCTGGTGAAATTTGTGTTTAGAATTTTTGGGTGAAATACAATACCTTCTCTAGTATGTATATTATACATACGCGGTAGAGAAATAAAAAATCTCGAAAATAACCATCTGGACTTCGTAGCGATTTTCTTTTTACTTTCTCTACACGTAATATGTACGTAGTATATAGAGAAAGTATTGCATTCCACCTAAAAATTCGATACCAACAGACTACTGAAAATACACTTTTTAGGGTCCTCTTTATAAAACAGGCATTTTGGAAAAAAAAGGTTCCTTTAATACCAAACTTGGTATTTAAGTTTAGTATCTTCCAGAGATATGACACGAAATTTTTGAAAAAAAAGTAATCCCCCATCCCAATCTACTCTTTAAATGGAAACAAAATTCTAAAAGTATGAATTTCTCAAAAATGGTTGTAATCAAATAAAATGCATATCTTAAATTTTCTGGGAATAGCCAGAAAGACCTCTTTATTCTGGATGAATTTTGCTGAATTTTGCGTAACTGGCAAATCGTAAGAGAGAGACAAAAACTTACTACTCAACAGATGTAGATCTCGTCAAAACACACCATTTTTGTGCTTTACATTTTTGTTTAGGAGTTAACCGTTTCCTTAAAATATTCATTGTTGTTGTTTTGAGTTGTGAAGTACTTAGACAGCTGTCCGTTTTTCATCTACTCCAGGCTAAGCAAAGAAGCGAATGTAATGGCAATCTCAAATCGAAGTTTCAAAACATTTGATTATCGCTTTAGCATAGTGCATTCATTTAGTTCCCCTCGACTTATAAAGAGCTAAGTAATAAGAACATTGTGTCATTTTTTTGGGGGTGGTTTAATGTCCGTTAACCTGGTTGGTCATGTCGGACGATGATTGAATTTGGTGAAATGATGCTCAAATGATCTCGGGGTCAATGGAGCTTTAAGTTACTCGACATTAGTATTCTCAGGATAAGGGAAAACCCCGAAAAAAACCTTATCTGGGTAACTCACCCTAAGCGAGATTCGAACTCACGACCTGTTGAATGAGAAGCAGACACGCTACCACCACATTACCCAGGCGGGCTTGTGCTAATGTTTATCTTCATTAGCGTGGTGTATAAAGAACAAGAACCTTTTGAAAGAAGTTTTTAAAACAGCTAGAGAAGATCTTGCGAGTGTGAGAATCAGATTTTTGAGTTAAATTGTACACACACACACACACACACACACACACACACACACACACACACACACACACACACACACACACACACACGGGTCTTTTTCTTTGGATTTATAGGCTCTCAAAACGTGTATTTCTGGTGAAATATCGGTATAGAATTGTTGCGTGAAACACAATACCTTCTCTAGTTGCTACTACACTGTGCTAGAGAAATCAAAATATCACGAAAATCGCCATCTAGACTTCGTAGCGATTTTGTTTTTGTCAACACAGCCATTTTGTCGTATATTTCGGTGGCTGCGTCCCACCCGAATGTCTCAGTGGTAACCGAAAAACATTTATTAATATTTTGTGCTTGTGCAGAAGTTTGTGTCTCATTCTTGTTCATCTCTTGCGGCAAGGAAGACGTCTCAATGACACATTATTGCAGGGAATGTCTCCGCTCTAAGACATGGCTTCCCTCGAGGAATTTTCCAGTGATAAGCGGGCTTTGCTCCTCCTTGTAAAAATCATAACTATCCAAGAGACGTTCTCATTCCCTGACATTTCTAACTCCTTTGGTTTCTCTCATTAAGGAGTTACGGCTAATAAGCTTAACAATTTGGGAAAAACCTGCAGGGAACCTTCTGTTGAAAATGCAGCTTGAGATATGGTTAGCATTAACGTTTATTCATTTTTGTTTCCATCGTTTTAACAGAATGACAAACCGAAAGTTTTACTTTCTCTACTTAGTGCTTAGTACCTAGGTAGAGAGGGTATTTCATTACACCCAAAAATTTGATATCGAGATTTCATGATAATTCGGAAATACGCGTTTTAGATCCCGATATTAAAACATTTTTAAAAAAAAATCTGATGTGTACCATTCACATGGCTTTCTCTATATCCGTGCACCAAATTATTCTTCAAAAGCTTATACTTCTATTTACTTTATGCTAATCACAAAAAATGAGCAGAAATAGTCTTATTACTTGCTTCCTTGTAAGTAGAAGCGAAATAAGGGACTACCATAGGTTAAAATGATAGTTAAAAGCTGGTTGCTATATCAATGAAGTTCCTTTGTTTATATGGATTGGAGTTGACAAGTTCCTGTATGAGAGGAGTATAAGTTTTTCAAAGCAGAAACAAAAAATAAGGAACGTCTCAAAAACGACGAACCCACGAAAAAAATGTATATAACATAAATTGTGTGTTATAACATTTTTTGTGTAGTAAGTTTTTGTCCATCTATTACGGTTTAGCAGTTATTCAAAATTCAGTAAAATTCATCCAGAATAAACTACTCTTCAGAGGTTATTCCCAGAAAATTCAAGATATACCTTTTATTTGTCAGATAAATAAGTTTAATATACGAAATTTAATCAAAATCGTTAGCGCCATTTTTGAGAAAATCAAAATTTTCGAAAAAAGTTCTATATAAAGGGTAGTTTGGGGTGGAGGGATTTTTCTCAAAATCTCGTGTCGCATCCCTGGAAGATACTCAACTTAAATACCAAGTTTGGTATTTTACCGACTTTTCGTTTTTGAGTTATCGTGTTCACAGACACATGGATACACGGATACACACACACACACACACACACACACACGCGGACCTTTTTGTGAAAATGCTTTTTTTTTTGGATAGTGGGGACCTAAAACATGTATTTCCGGTGAAATCTCGGTATCGAATTTTTGGGTGGAGTGCAATACCTTCTCTATACACTATGTACATAGTGCGTATAGAGAAAGTAAAAATATCGGCGAGAGAGAACAACATAGCTCCAAAACAAAAACGGTTAAATACCAAATTAGATAACTAAGTTCAACATGCTCAAGAATGCGACACGAAGATTTTCAGATTTCAGATTTTTATGTCATCATTTCATTGTAATGTCATCATTAGGGATAGCATCTTCGGGACCGATAGCGGGATACATACAGATACCAGTAGAGACCGATATGCGCCGCATGTAAAAAACCTGTAGTAACGCGTTGGGGAACGTGGCTCGACGAACATATACGAGTACTTTGCTATATATTACAATACTGTTTTACAGGTAATTAATGTACTTAATGATAGTGCATGCTCTTCAATTAGTATCTTAAAATATCTTGCTTCAAATGAGTTGTATGCATATTTGCAATTCATACAGAAGAACTTTGCAGTTATATCTACGACAATAACACATATTTGAAATGCCTCGAGCCCTGAAAGTTGTCGATGAACCTGTGCAATTAATCAGAGACCCTTGAAATCGGTTTTAGACCGTGGGATAAAGTAAGTGAAGACAGGTTTGGAAAAGGTCGGATTTTCAATAATGCATAAAATTCGAAATGTGCTACGAGGCGTTGCTGTTTAAATAATTGCTGATGGAGTATCTTACCCAATAGGCGAAGATGTGTCCTATTTCCGTTTTGCTCCAATCACATCTTATGCTGTGGACCGAAGGTTTTCACAATATAAAATGTGTTTACGTGCCAATCGGAGACGATTTACATTTGAGACGTTGCGAATCGTGCATTTTAATCTATGTATCTTGAGAGAAAATGAAACGGATAGTGATGCTGATGACTTGTTGCACAACAGCAATTGAATGTATGTAAATATTACATTGTTAATTCCCGTAAACCAGTGGTACTTATATTTACCACCCACTCAACCTCAATCGCCTTTCATGCAAGTGAAAACATCACAGTGTGACACGCAACCACTGTCCCATTTACCTTCTGTTAGTACCGCCACTTACGCACTGCATTGTCAACACATCACAATCATATACCATGCTGCGCACACTTGGACTCTGTCCCGCTATTGGTCCCCAGGATGCTATCCCTAGTCTTTGCTTTGTAGAGTCGTTCTTCATGGTCTAGAGGTAACACACTAGCCTCTGGTTCCCAAGGTTGCGGATTCCATCCCGGCAGAGGGATATGGATTTTTTCCGAAGTCGGAAGTATAGCCGTTGGTTCCGTGTCGTAGAATTACAGTACATAAAAGAACATCAAGTCTGATAAGGAGCCATCTGAGCAAAATTAAGCAGTCTTTCGCGCCCAATATACGAGGGTTGTTCAAGTCAATCCTGGACTTTGTTTAAAACAAAATAGAACAACGCAGTTTAAGGAGTGGAAAGTGGATTTATTTTTCCACATAATCCCCAGCTACAGTTATACACTTATCCCAGCGTTTGAGTACCGCCTGAAATGCTTCGGCTTAGAAAGATTTAGAATTCCGACGGAACCATTGTGGGATATCTTGCTTCACTTCACCATCGGTGTTGAAATGTTTTCCTCCAAGGAATTCCTTCAGGGGCCCAAACAGGTGGAAATCACTGGGCGTTAAGGGTGTGGCAAGATCTCCCAGCCGAGTTCCATGGTTGTTTGGCATGTGGGTTGAGCGGTATGCGGTCGTGCATTGTGATCAAACCCGGACGTTTCTTCTTTAAACTCTTGTGAACGCGACAGTAGTACTCACTGTGGATAGTGACTACGATTGTCCAGGACCAGCTGCTTCACACGCTGAATGTTCTCAGGAATGACTACCGTGGGCTGTGATCGTCAGTGATAGAGATACGGCCATCTTTCAGATGTCTTACTGCGACTGAGTGTCTCATCAACATACTGAGTCTGAAGTCTTCTGCAAATTTCAGCAGGTTTTGTGCCCTCGTTCACTAAAAACTTCATCATAACACGGTGTTCCATGTGGGCACTCACACTGTTGTCCACCATCTTGAATAACGGTCTATCCAGAAGCACGGGAACTGAGCGCCGTCTACCACTAACAGGACACAGGTACCACTTTCTGCTGCATACAAAACCTCCTACCTAGGTGTCCATTTAAACCTGGAAAAAAATAAATGTCCCGGATTGACGTGAACGACCCTTGTATGTAGAATGAGACGCTGAGAACCACAGCAGTTAAAGAGCGCCCAGGAATAAAACCCATCTTAGTTTTTATTTCTGCTAATGATTATCTCTATTAGCATGAAATACATGTTCGTAGAAAAATGAACTTTTGTAAACAAGTTTCTTATAAAATAGCAAGAGAAGGTTATGTAAATGGAATATCAGATATTTAGAAACAGGTTCGTGTGTGTACGTGTGGACAGCATAACTCAAAAACGAAGTCCATTAAATATCAAACTTGATATTTAAGTTTACTGTTATAGTAACACGAATATTTGAAAGAGAACCCATACTCCCCAAACTGGCTTGTAAATAGAAAACATTTTAAAATTGTTGTTTTTCTCAAAAATTACTCTAGCGACTTTGATTAAAATAACTTAAGATATTTACATGATAAATAAAATGTCTTATCTTGAACGTTATGGGGAATGACCATTGAAGATCTCTTCATTCTAAATTACTTTTGTAAACCCTAAGAGATAGACAAACACTTACTACACAAAAATGGATCTTGTTAAAACGCCCAATTTTTGTCTTTTACATTTTAGTTGTAGAGCTAACCATTTCCGTATTTGGTATTAGCTGTAAAATACTTCTGCTTCTCTCAAACAGGAAGTCTTCCGTGTTTCTTTTGTTTTTCAATTCCACGACAAAAAATGTACACGACTTAAACTGTGTGCTTTAATGTGCTCAACGTTTTTTGTGTGGTAAGTTTTTGTTCTTCTCTTACGTTTAACAGTTTTGCAAAATTGTGTAAAAATCGTCCAGAGGCTATTCCCAGAAAATTCAGATATACATCTTATTTGTCAGGTAAATATCTTTAATATACGATATTTTAATCAAAATCGTTAGCCAATTTTTATGTAAATCAAAATTTTCGAATTTTTTTCTATGAAAAGGGTAGTTTAGGGTGGTGGGATTTTCTTGAAAGTCTTCGTGTCGCATCCTTGGAAGATACCAAACTTAAATGCCAAGTTTGGTATTCAACGGTCTATTCGTTTTTCAGCTATGCTGCCCACAGACACACACACATTCACACAGACAAACACACACACACACGGACATTTTTTGGATTTATGGGGTGTCAGAACATATATTTTACCGGTGAAATCTCGGTATCGAATTTTTGGGTGCAATACAATACCTTCTCCATACACTATGTAGATAGTACGTGTAGAGAAAGTAAAGACTTGCCTATCGCTTTAACTTAGTGTATTCCATTTACAAGGAAGCAAGTAACAAGAACATTTCTGCTAATGTTTCTCGATTAGCATGACGTAGGTAAAAAAAATAATCTCTTGTAAGAAAGGTTAGTTAGTAAAACAGGTAGAAAAAATCATGTGAAAGGATCACATAAGATATTTACCAAATCTGGCAGCCCTATCCTGCCTGAAAATGAAGTTACCAACGATCGTCTTTTGACATGCAAGAAAATACGAGTGTGCAATCCATTAAGTCAAATGTTCTCTATTGATCATCCATCCATTTGTCTCCAGGTAGAAAGGGATAGACTACAAGCAACAGATGGTTCAATATTTCATTCAATGTTGATTGATGTGTATTCCTAAACTTTATAGTTCGCTTTATAAAATTGTTTGCTCTTTGCGAGAAAGATCAGAATAAAATAAGATGGATTATTTTATTTAGTTTTGCATGGTCTTTTCATAGTCAATTCCTTTCAGTTGCTCGTTCCCCAAACCGCATTTAACTGATTTGATCTTATTGGTTAATGTGATGAGCGGGTGTTAGATGTGATAGAATTCCTCAATCCTAGCGTTTACACCAGTCACCAATTGGTTCACCTTTGAATAAAGCAAAGAGAGCAAATTTTCCCTATGCTCGTGCCTATTGTTCTCTGCGCGAACTGAGGGAAAGCAAGAACAGACAATTCCTTCAGTAGCACGCCTGGGTAGTGTGGTGGTAACGTGTCTGCCTCACATTCAAAAGGTCGTGAGTTCGAATCTCGCTTAGGGTGAGTTACCCGGATAAGGTTTTTATCGGGATTTTCCCTTATCCTGAGAAAGCGAATGTCGAGTAACTTTAAGCTCCTTGGGCCCCGAGATCATGGGTACCAATTTCATTCATTCTTCGTCCGATATCAACAACCGGGTTAAAGGACGTTAAACTACAAAAAGAAAAAAAATCGTTTAGTGCTTTGACAGTATACAAATTTTGTTTTTGAAGTACGTTAATACATCTATTGTAGTTTCGTGATTCGAACAAATGCTCTATTGTGTCTCTTGCATTAATATTTATACTTCAGCTATGACCATACATTTTCATAGGTATTGGTTTAATTGTTTTTTCACACAAGCCGTGTATAGGACAGGAATTGGATAGGTAGAGCCAGACTGAAAAATTCAATGCCATAGCCGGGATTTGAACCATGGATCTCTCGGTCTTCAGGCGGTTGCTCTTCCACTTAGATACCATGGCAACATAACATTAACTTTCTCAACTAACTCGCATGTTTCCGGTGAACCACAAGGTGATCTCAAATTATTTTGAGATGACTATCCCAATGGTGACTTACAACGCTGCAAGTCCTTTAAGTCCCAGGATTCATAGTACAGCCAACTATTATGGTTAATGGGTATTGGTTTAATTGTTCTTTTCGCACAAGCCGTGCATAGGACAGGAGTTGGATAGGTAGAGTCAGACTGAAAAATTCAATGTCTTAGCTGGAATTTCAACCACGGATCTCCCGGTCTCCAGCCGGTTGCTATTCCACCATCTTTTCATAGTTTGGTTGTAGCTGGTAGTCTCAATACAAATAATTCCAAAAATGATTATTGTAGTATTAGGTATTACAAGTTCCTTAATTTGGTTAATACTGTTGTAATCACATTCTAACGCCCACAGTAATAGAATTAATCTGTAACGTAAAAATTTTACATTTATAGCAGTGAATGTGCACAGGCATCTTGGTAATTATAGAACACAATTCGAAACCAACGTTCTTCTCCTTGGTAACTGTCATAATCACTTGCATGGGTTGCGTAATGACGCTGCAAATTGAATTTTCTAAGTGCAGAACCTTGCCGTAAACTAAACACTTATTGTTCCATTTTCTAAAAACAAAGACTCATCTTAGGCAGATATAAACGTAGGAGTCGATGGCTGGCGTGTTGGATTACTTTCTCTCCCGACAATATACATTTACACACGACGCGAACAGCTGAAATATGCCTGAGATAGGACTGGTTAATGAGCAAAGGGCATCGAAGATCGGACGATGAATAAAATTGGTGAAATGATGCTCAAATGATCTCTGGGTCCATGTAGTTTTTTTTAAGTCACTCAACATTTGTCTTTCAGGATAAGAGAAAGCCCCGAAAAAAACCTTATGCGGGTAATTCACCCAAAGAGAGATTCGAACTCGCGACCTGTTGAATGTGAGGCAGACAGGGTGCCACCACACTACCCAGGCGAACCCTACCGGTACTATTGGTACTACTGGTACTACTGTGTTTTAAAAAGAAGATTAAGTGAGCGAAAATATCGATACATATTGGAATGTTCTAGAAATGGATATTTCATCGACCCGCGGTGCCTAGGATTACACGCAGGAATCAGCTGAAGAGTTGGACGTAAGTGTTGATCCAGAAAATTAGGAACTGTCACGGTGAAATATCACACGATTTGTCGCTGTGTCGAGGAGGAGCGGTTGCGATATTGAGGTATCTTCTCCCGTTCCACTTTTTTACTTGAGCTGGATCCCATCTCATTTGGAACTCGTACATCACGGTTGGTGATGGATGAGTTCCATTAACATCTTTTGATGTGCTGATCAGAAAGAGACATCAACTTTCAGATAAAAATTACTTTTTCAACCCTTTCGACTTGGCAAAGTCAAACTTAGATACGTTTCTCACAGAGTATAGTCCCTGTTGTAATTGTACGTTTGTAATACAGGAGGTAATGACTGTTTTGCCTTAATGGGAGAAGGCCCTGCCTATCTTAGCAATGTTAAATGAAGTAACTTTGATGTGCCTTTTCTAATAAAGGATATTTTTACTTTCTCTACAAGTACTATGAGGTATTGCATTCCAACAAAAAATTCGATACCGAGATTTCACCGGAAATACATGTTTTGGGTCCCCCTGAATAAAAAAAAACATTTTTACAAATTTGTCAGTGTGTGTGTGTGTATTTAAGTTTGGTATCTTCCAAGGATGCGACACGAAGATTTGCAAGAAAATCCCCCACCCCCAACTACCCTTTACATGGAACTTTTTTCGAAAAGTTTGATTTTCACAAAAATAGCTGGAATGAATTTGATTAAAATGTCAAATATTAAAGATGTTTACCTGACAAATAAAATGCACATCATGAATTTTCTGGAAATAGCCTCTGAAGACTACTTTAGTCTGGATGAATTTTACGGTATTTTGCATGACTGCTAAACCGTAAGAGTTGGACAAAAACTTAACGCACACAAAATGTAGAGTATGTTAAAACACACAATTTATGCTATATACTTTTTTTTCGTGGAGCTGATCGTTTTTGATACATTCCTTGTTTTTGGTTTCAGCTTTGAAAAACTCATACTTTTCTCATACAGGAATTTGTCAGCTCCTGTCCATACAAACAATGGAACTTCAGTCACATATCAACCAGCGTTTGGTTATCAGTTTAGCCTGTGATACTCCCTTATTTCTCTCCTACTTACAAGGAAGCAAGTAATAAGACTATTTCTGCTATTTTTTTTTTCTCAATTAGTGTGAATTAAATAGAAGCATTCGCTTTTCAACAATAATTTGTTGCAGAGATGTAGAGAAAAGTCATGAGAATGGAACACACAAGATTTTTCGGTGGTGTATTTTCCCTGAAAATAAAGGTTGGTATTTAAGCGACTTTTCGTTCCCTTGTCGGTATGCGTCTCGGATTCCCTCATTATTCGGCACGGGCCGTATCCGTTCCTACGCACAGAATTCCTTTAAAAAGTTGGGTTCATTACTTGCTTCTACTGGGTCCAGATTCTCTGTTCGTTCCCAATTATAAAACAGGTCACATGCCATCTCAATTACTTTGCCCAATACAGGTAGTTTAAATGATACACAAAAGTAGTCGAACTATCTCGCCAAACATTCAATTCTTTTAAATACTGCATAATAAATCTTTGTAGGCAATTAGTATTGAAAGATCTGATGTGCTACTTTCACATTACTTTCTCTGCCTGTTCTTCAAAAAAAAAAAAAAAAAAAAAAAAGGAAAATATATTATTCTTCAATCAATACCACATCAATCGAGATAAATATTAACAGAAACCGTCTTATTATTACTTCATTCCTTCTAAGCAAAAGGGAAATAATGGAATCCATTATGTTAAAGGTATAGCCAAATATTTTAAAAGCTGAACGCCATTTGAACAATTGATGTTCGGTTCGCTTTGCATGACCAGCAGTAAACCAAAAGAGAGATGAAACGTAGCGACCTCCCGTTGAAAAAGCTTAGGCAGTTTAAAATTGAAACCAATAACAAGGATTATATCGGAAACAGTCAACTCTACAACAAAAATGTGTATGTCATATTGTGTGTTTTAACGAGACCCACATTTTTGTGCAATAAACATGTTTTATCTCTTTACCCGTTATGTAAAATTCATTTTGAATGAAGAGGTCTTCAGAAGCTGTTCCCAGAAAATTCAGGATGATCATTTTATGTGTCAAGTAAATATCTTTAATACTCGGTAATGTAATGTCTCTAACGATGTTGATGAAAATACACTTTCCTTCAAATGTTTTTATGACAAACGAATGTATATCTTGAATTTTCTGGGAATAGCCTCTGAAGACTTGATGACTTTTGGATAACTCGTGAACAGTAGGAGATAGACTATAACATACTACACGAAAATATAGATCTCGCTATTCAGTTACTTGTGTTTTTTTTTTTTTTAAAGTTAACCGTTTCCGAGTTATTCCTAGCGATTAGTTTCAATTTTAAACTATTTAAAACTTTTCTTAAAGAGGAAGTCGTCTTTCGTTTCATCTCTTTTCTGTTACTCCTGGCCAAGCAAAAATAACCGAATTTGAATTGTTTTCACTTAGCACACAGGTTTTTAAAAGATTTTACAGTCCCTTTAGCCTAGTGTATTCCCTTATTTCCCTTCTATTTTCAAGGAAGTAAGTAATAAGACCGTTTCTGCTAATGTTTAACCCGACTAGCATGATATAGATAAATGAATGTTTTGTAATAATATATTGCAGAACAAATGGAGAAAAGCATATGAATGGACATGCCAAGATATTTTGTAGTAAGTCTTAATCTATCTCTTAATGTTTAATAGTAATACCAAATTATTTGTTATGTAAATATGGTATTCATTAAAATGTTGAAACCATATTTGAGAAAATAAATTTCGAAACTATGTGAAGCATGATTTAGAGTGAGGGGATTTGCTTCAAAATCTTGGGTTTCAATCAATGTATATTATAGGTGCATACGTGCTAGAGAATGTAAAAATGTAGAGCTGTTTAAAAGACACAACTTATGTCATATGTATATATTGTATATATAGATTTACGATTTCCGAGATATTCTTAGTTTTTGGTTTCAGATTTAAAATGCTTATACTTTTCTGGAAGCGAATTTCAGAGTTTATTACCACAGCTTAAGATTTGAGTAGATATTTCTTTGCTCTTGTGTATTCCGTTATTTCCCTTCTACTAAACTTGGTCTGACCAATATGCTTTTAAGAGCATGGCAAACAGGTGAAATACATGGGCGGAGTCGGCGAAAAGAACCGGTCTTAGGATATGTATTTCTAGGCGTATTACTTTTCTCTAGCGCGCATGTACAGTGTACATACCTAGTGGATAGAGAAGGTACTGTATTGCACCCAAAATTCGATAGCGAGATTTCACCGGAAATATACCTATGTTTTGAGGTCTCCTGAGCCCGAAAAAAAACATTTTTAGGAAAAGGCCGTGTGTGTCTGTGGACAGCATAAAAGGAAAAGTCTGTTAAATAGCAAACTAGGTATTGCGACACGAAGATTTTCCAGCCGATCCCCCACCCCCAACTACCCTTTACTTGGAAAATGTTCGCACACTTTTTTTTCTCAAAAATGCTTCCAACGATTTTGATTAAAATATATATAGTATATTCAAAAGGTTTAAATCACAAAGAATATGTATTACTTGTCTGAAGAGTGAATGCAGACGGATTGGAAGCTTGCATAAACACAAACAGATAAGTGGTATTACGTCATCACTCCCGGTGCATGCCCTGTACAGTTCGGCAATACTGGAATGCAGCAGTTGAGTCTCTTACAGCGGTCGGGTTCGAATCAAGTTAAAATGCAAGCCACAAACGGGGCAGGGGCGGGTTTTCTCCTGTTTCCCCCGCCATCACATTCCACCGGGGCTCCATCTTCATGTATCATCAGTGTCATCGCCTGCGGTGCCAGAGCAGTAAAAGCGGGTGTTAAACACTACAAAAAAGAAACACCGCCACACGAAGTCATACGCTTACAAAGTAGAAAATAAATATTCATTAGTAATAAAGAAGGCAATGAGTTTAAACTGTTGTGAATCATTTAGTTTATTCCTATTTAGTACGCTGTGCTGATGTTTTGATGGTCAGACTGTACTGCTCTAAACCATGCCATGCTACACCAGCGACCCCGCCTAGCAACTATACTCTTTTGTCAGACAGGTAGTATATTTGATTTTTCTGGGAATGATCTCTGAAGGCCTCTTTGTCATGAATGGATTTTGCAGAATTTTGCATAACTGGTAAACCGTAGGAGATAGACAAAAACTTAGCATACTAAAAATGTAGCTAAAATAAATAATTTTTTTTTTTTTTTTTTTTTTTTTTTTAATAGAGCTGACCGTTTCTGAGATATTACTTTTTTATTGTTTCATTTATATAGCCCCCTTTAACATCTAAGGTCATATCGGGGCTTTGCACTTGAAAAAAATCGCAGGTAGGTTTAAATAATTTTATTTTCCTCAAACATTCACTCTCCCATGCATACTTTCCAGACTCTGTGTGGGATTAATTCTGGCTAAAAAAAAAAAAAATCCCACCCCAGCCGGGAATCGAACCCGAGAAGTCAGCTCGCTGGCCACTCGACCACGTAGGCTCTTACTTGTTATTAATTTCAGATTTAAAATACCTATGCGTTTCTCAAATGACACCATACTAATCGAACCGAATCTCAATTGTTTCACATAGCGACGAGCTTTTAATGGATTTGACTATCGCTGTAGACTAATGCCTTCCCTTCTACTTAGAAGGAAGCAAGTGATATTGCCAATTATGCCAATATTTATCTCGATTAGCATGATGTAGATAAAAGAATAATTATTTGGAAGAATAGTTTGTCTTTGGAGAAAGAAATGTGAATGGAACACATCAGATTTTAATGTCTTTGGTTGTTCACATGTGCTAGAGAAAGTAACAAAGAGATTAACATTAAGATTACTTCATAAGGTTATATTGTGTAAACCATGAGAGGAGTTAAAGCCATATAAATGTAACACATAGAACAGAGTAACAGTGTCTGGCACCTTAAGGATTGTATGTTGCTTTGCATTAAGGTACGCATTAAGCGTCACAAAACTGGTAACAGAACCTCACATTGTAACATAAACCTTATAATTTGCACGACATGAAACTTGTAACAAACTTAGCACATGATGCTGAAGTCGAGATGATCCACTTACGTCATCGTCGGGCGCCAGAGCACTTCCTCGTAATTCTGTTTGTTATTGATGGGGGATGAAGTTCACCCCCTCTATTGACAAGTCTGCTGCTGCTTCTCACAAACTTTGCCGCTATCATCATCTTCGCTTTTTGTAATGAAGCTGTTCTTTGGGAACTTTATCATTGTAGGATGATGGCGAAAATAATGCTTTGCTTACGTAGCGAATAAACTGATGTATGGAATAGGGGAAATGCTGAGACAATTCCAAACAATGTCCTCAAAGTGGGACATTAATTCTCCATAGCTAAGGGGACAAACTATAATAATAATAATAGTAATAAATAATAATAATAATAAATAATAATAATATTACTAGGTGTTATTATTCTACTAAATGTACGCTAGCGTACCACCCAAAGAATCTGCTGTGTTCCATTCACATGACTTTCTGTACGTCTCTGCAACAAATTATTGTTAAAAAGCTTATGCTTCTATTTACTTCATGTTAATAGAGAAAAAAATAGCAGAAATAATCTTGTAAGTAGAAGCGAAATAAGGGAGTAAAATAGGTTAAAGTGATAGTCAAAAGCTGGTTGCTATGTGACTGAAGTTCCTTCGTTTATGGACAGGGTTCACAAATTCCTGTATGAGAGTTCCTGAAACCAAAAACGATCAACTCCACGAAAAAATGTATATGGCATAAATCGTGTGTTTTATTGTGATCTACATTTTTTGTGTGATAAGTGTTTGTGTATTTCTTACGATTTACTAGCTATGCAAAATTCAATAAAAATAATTCAGAATAAAGAAGTATATAGAAGCTATTCTCAGAAAATTCAAGATATACATTTTATTTGGTAGGCAAGTATTTTAAATATAAGAGGTTTTAATCAAAATCGTTACAGCCATTTTTGAGAAAATAATTTTTGTGTAGTAAGTTTTTCTGTGTCTTATGGTTTACCAGTTACGCAAAATTCCACAAAATTTATTCATAATAAAGATGTCCTCAGAGGTTATTCTCTGAAAATTGAAGCTGTAGATTTTATTTGTCATGTAAATATCGTTAATATACGATATATTATTCAAAATCGCTACGGCTATTTTTGAGAAACTCAAAATTTTCGAAATGTTAAAGCGTAGTTGGGTGTGGGCAGATTTTCTTGAAAATCTTCGTGTCGCATCCTTGAAAGATACTGAACTTAAATACTAAGTTTGGCATTTAACGAACTTTTCATTTTTGAGCTATGCTGTCCAGAGACACACACGCACACGGACCTATTTATAAACATATCTATACAGGTACTTGGCTCATTTTCTTAAATGGGTCAAACTTTAGCATTGAGAAGATAAGACATTTCGACTTCCCTTAAGTTCAAGGCCACCCTGTCACGACCTCGTCTAACAGGTAAAGGATTCGTTAGTTTTTCCGGAGGGATTTCTCGCTCAATCCTTCCCAGTTTAGAGGTTAAATAAATCCCGGCACAATGTAGGGACGTAACGAAATCTGAGCAGGGATCGACGGCACCTCGCCCAATTCAATCTCGGTTAAGGATTTAATATCGCTCTGTGTAGAGGATTTGCTACCAGTTGAATGCTGACTGGGCATCCAGCAGCTGCGTTCAAATGCCCGGCCTTCTAAAAAACTCTCATCGAGCAATGAGCTCCATCACCGTAACTCGATTTCACCGTTCCGCCAAAGGCAAAAACCTTTCCTGTGAAGTAGCGGATCCCCAAATTGGAGATCGCTACATGATGTGATGAATAAATAATGCATTACTAATATTAATCTTTGACACAGTTGAGCCGGCTCAAGTCAGAAAGGTAGAATTAGCCTGAAAAATTCACTGCCACAGTAGGACGTTTACTTTTTCAACTCCTTAGTAAGGAGCGGAGCTTTTGGGAGTTAAAAATAAGAACTTCTTTCCTTTGAAGTTTTGAAAACACTTAATATTTTTGAGACCCCCTGAATCCATTTTTACTATCTCTACACGTACTATGTACATAGTGTATAGAGAAGGTATTGCACTCCACCAAAAATTTCGACACCGAGATTTCACCGGAAATATATGTTTTAGGGTCCCCTGTATCCAAAAAAGTATTTTTAGAAAAATGTCCGTGTGTGTCCCTGTGTCCGTCTGTCTGTGAACATGATAACTCAAAAACGAAAAGTTGGTAAAATACCGAACTTGGTATTTAGGTTTAGTATCTTCCAGGGATGCAACACGAATATTTTGAGAAAATCCCTCCACCACAAACTACCTTTTTAAAAAATTACTAACGATTTTGATTAAAATACCGTATATTAAATACATTTACCTGACAAATAAAATGTATATTTTTAATATTCTGGGAATAGCCTCTGAAGACTACTTTATTCTGAGTGAATTTTAAGGAATTTTGCATAACTGCTAAACCGTAAGAGACAGAAAAAAACTTACCACACAAAAATGTAGATCACGTTAAAACACACATATATACATTTTTTTGGTGGAGTTGATTTGTTTTTTCAGATACTCCTTGTTTTTTGTTTCAGCTTTAAAAACTTACACATTTCTCACACAGGAGTTTCTCGACTCCTGTCCATACAAATAAAAGAAGTTCAGTCGCATAGCAACCAGCTTTTGACCATCAGTTTAACCTATGGTACTCCCTTATTTCGCTTCTACTTACAAGGAAGCAACTAATAAGACTATTTTTGCTAATTTTTACTCGATTAGCATGAAGTAAATAGACGCCCAAGCTTTTAAGTTGTTGCAGAGAAGTAGAGAAAATCATGTGAATAGAACATATCATATTTTTTTTAAAAACATCTGATGTGTTCCATTCAATTGACTTTCTCTACATCTCTGTAACAAATTATTGTTAAAAACTTATCCTTCTATGTACTTTACGATAATCGGGGTAAATATTTGCTAAAAATGTCTTAATTTTTTGCTTCCTTGTAAGTAGAACGGAAATAGGGAATACATTAGGTTAAAACTATAGATAGTCAAATCTTTTAAAAGTTGGTTGCTATGTGGTTGAAATCAGTCTCCATTCAGGGCCAGGAATTTACAACTTTCTGTGTGAGAAAATTTAAGTATTTCAAATCTGAAGCAAATAATAAGAAATATCTCAGAAATAAACAACTGCAAGAAAAAAATGTGATATAAATTGTGTGTTTTAAGTTGATGTACATTTTTTGTGGCGTAAGTTTTTGTCTTATCTCTTACGGTTTACCAGATTCGCAAAATTTAGAAAAATTAATTCACAATAAAGAGGTATTGCCATAAAATTCAACATGTATATTTTATTTGTCATATAAATATCTTTAATATACTGTATTTTAATCAAAATTGTTAGCAACTTTTGAGAAAATCAACATTTTAGAAATATTTTCCATGCAAATTGTAGTTTGGGGTGGGAGGATTTTTCTCAAAATCTTCGTGTCGCATCCCTGGAAGATAGTAAACTTAAATATCAAGTTTAGTTTTCAACGGAAATTTCTTTTTTGAGCTATGCTGCCTAAAGACACACACACAGACATTATGAAATGTTTTTTTTTATTCAGGGGGTTTCAAAACATGTATTTCCCGTGAACTCTCGGTATCGAATTTTTTAGTGCATTGCAATACCTTCTCTATACACTATGTACATAGTACGTGTAGAGAAAGTAAAAATTTATCAAAATAAGTTGTTTTTCTATGTTTTCTAAGTTCTTATTGAACGTCTGTCGTATTTTGTAAGAATAGTTTATTGCAGAATAGGTAGAGAAAGTTATGTGCACTAAAAACACATTTTTGCTACCTGTGGTCACAGAACCTATGACCAGAGAAAGTTTCTTGCCGTTAAATTGCAGCTCTGCTGGCGTCATTTCTATGCAATGTATGTGCTGGAGTTTTAACTTGTGCAACTTGTATTTATAAGCTGCGTTCAGATGCAGACGACTGCGCGATTTTATGCATCTGTGGATAATATTTTGCCCAGTTTTAGTTGTCGTTTGAAACACCGGAGCTGCACGAACCGCGTCCCTTTTCTACATCTCGCTGCGTGCATGCATCATAAAAGAGATGAAAGCGGTTCTCGAGAGTTCGGGACCCCAAGCCGTTGCAGCAGATTGTGTGTAATTCATATTCAACAGATACAGCAGCTGGTATAAATGCGCGGACTCCATCAGCTGTGAATAAAACATGCTGGTGTATTTCAGGCCCACTGCGCATCATCAAGACGCGTATCAACTTGATTATTCACCCGTGTGCATTTACTGTCTCTCGAGAGCTCAGTCATTGTTATGGGTCTCTCGCAGCCAAAGTATCTTACTTTCTCTTGACATAACAAATACTTATTATTTTCTATATTCCGTGTCACCGCTACTCAAATTCGGGAGATCGTGGGTTTGGTTCTCAAGAAATTCAGTATATACATTTTATTTGTCATTAACTATCTTTTAATTTACGGCATTAACTGCCTCCGTGGTCGAGTGGTCAGCGAGCTGACTTCTCACCCGGAGGTCCCGGGTTCGATTCCCGGCTGGGGCGGGGAATATTTGTTGAACCGGAATTACTCCCTACCCCCCATAGAGTCTGGAAGTATGAATGTGAGAGTGAATGTGCGTGTGTGATAGCTAAAGTGATAGTCAAAAACTGGTTGCTATGTGACTGATGTTCCTTTAGTTTTTATGGACAGGAGTTGACAAATTCCTGTAGAAGAAAATACATGTTTTTCAAAGCTGAATCTAAAAACAAGAAATATCTCAAAAACGATCAACTCCGCAAAAAAAAAATGCATTTAACTTAAATTAGGTGTTTTAATGTGCTCTACATTTTCCGTGTGGTAAGTTTTTGTCCATCCCTTACGGTTTAGTAGTTATGCAAAATTGCGTAAAATTTATCCAAAATAAAGTAATCTTCAGAAGCTATTCTCAGAAAATTCAAAATATGCATTTTATTTGTCGGTAAATATCTTTAATGTATGATATTTTAATCAAAATCGTTAGAGCAATTTTTGAGAAAATCAACATTTTAAAAAAAAAAAAATCCATGTAAAGGGTAGTTGGGGTTGGGGTATTTTTTTGAAAATCTTCATGTCGCATCCTTGGAAGATACCAAACCTAAATCCCAATTTTGGTTTTTAACAATCTTTTCGTTTTTGAGCTATGCTGCCACAGACACACACACACACACACACACACATACACGACCATTTTTCTAAAATGCTTTTCTGGATTAAGGCGTTCCTAAAACATGTATTTCCGGTGAAATTTCAGTATCGAATTTTTGGGTGCATTACAGTACCATCTCTATATACTATGTACATAGTACATCTAGTGATAGTAAAAATATGCTTTTGGAAGAATAGTTTATAAATAGTTACAGCGTTTAATAAAACATAGAGGGTTGAGAAAGTCATGTGAATGTAACACAGCAGAGTTTTCACTTTTGAGCCTGCATCTTCCCTCATTGCACTGCGTATTTTTGACACAGACTGTATTGCAGTGGAAGTAAGAGCTGGTGTTGAGGTTGCAACAAATTCGGGGGCACAAGGAACGAATTCCATGGTAATATATTACGTTATATAAAAACGCAAAGGAGTAAGCCCAGAAACAGGCGAGCACTGCAATGGAGAGATACGGAGCTTCTTTTGGAATTCAATTTCTGCTCAGCGTTACGCGAATCGATGTGTTCTTTTCTTTGTAAAATATAGAAATGGGGAGGAACTAAACTTTCTTGGATACATCCAACTTTGCGTAGATGGGACCTACGTTTCACAATTCGTTCTGCAGAAAGAATAACATTTCATAACTAAGGTTCGAAACCTCATTTTCTCTTACAGCGCAAGTTTTTACTTTGTCCAGAATGCATCTATAGCAGGTTGGTATATGTATTGCATCTGTATAAACTACAAGTTTTGAGGTATACCGAGCCTAAATAGGGATTTTAGATCATGTGTGCGATGCCCATTTCGGAGGTCTCTGGTTCGATTCCCGGAGATGCGCACTCTGATACATACGCTGTTTCGGGGATTTCACGGGTCGTCAGGTGAGATTTCTCTTATCTACCGAATTTCCTGCCCCTTCATATCGTTCTCTTAATCTGTGACTTCCTTTATCCCGTCTGTTTCAGGGTGTTTCGGTGCAGCGTGGCAGATAAAGGGCTACTCTGCGGAAATCTGTCTGTCCCTCGAACTTTCGGCTGGTTACCTGAGTGTAAGATTTTCAAGAATATCACCGCATTCTTAACTAATCTTTTCATGAAAGAACTATTTCGTACATTTTGATTTCATAAAAAATGGCTCTAGCGATTGTGATTAAAATACCAAATATTTAGAATAGTTTCATTAGAAACGAAGATAAATCATGTATTTTCTGGGAATGACCTCGGAAGACTACTTCATTCCAAATATTTTTTATACAACTGGTAAACCGTAAGAGACAAAAGTTTACTAGATAAGCCGTACACAATACTTTTCTAGAGTAAACTCTTTCCGACATATTCTTTATTATTGGTTTAAATTTTAAATTACATAAACGTGTCTTAAACGGAGAGTCGTTTTTTGTTTCATCTATTTTGTTTTACTCTTGACCATGCAAACAGAACCGACTGTTCAGTTGTTTTATGTAGCGACAGCTTTGAAAAGATTTGACGATCGCTATAACTTCCCTTATTTTCCTTCTGCTTACAAGGAAGCGATTCTGCTAATGTTTACCCCGATTGCATGATGGAGATAAAAGAATACTCTTTTGTAAGAACGGTTGGTTTTTGGAAAATGTAGAGAAAGTCATATGAATGGAGCTTATTTTCTGAATTATGGTGTACGCATCTCCTAACACACAGTAGTTTAGCTTAAAATTTTCTTTGTGGTTTCAGGGGTATCGAAACATATACTTCTGCGGGTAGCCAGTTGAAAGGGGTGCTGTGAAACAAAATCTAATATGTTTCGTTCACATGACTTTCTCTACATCTCTGCAACAAACTATTGTAAAGCCGCTTATGCTTCTATTTACTTCATACATAACGAGAAAAAATTAGCAGAAATAACTGAGTACCATAGGTTAAAGTGATAGTCAAAAGCTGGTTGCTATGTGACTGAAGTTCCTTTGTTTGTATGGACAGGAGTTGGCAAATTACTGTATGAGAAAAGTATAAGTTTTTTAAACTTGAAACCAAAAACAAGGAAAGCAACCCCACGAAAAAAATGTATATAACATAAATTTGTGTTTTAATGTGCTCTACACTTTTTGTGTGGTAAGTTTTTGTCCATTTCTTACGGTTTAGCAGTTATACAAAATTCCGTAAAATTGATCCAGAATAAAGTAATATGGTATTTTAATCAAAATCGTTAGAGCCATTTCTATAAGAAAATCAAAATTTTCGAAAAAGTTCCATGTAAAGGGTAGTTGGCGTGGGGGGATTTTTTTGAAAAGCTGCATGTCGCATTCTTGGAAGATACCAAACTTAAATACCAAGTTTGACAATCAACAGTCTTTTCGTTTTTGAGCTATGCTGTCCACAGACAAACACACACGCACACACACGGACCTTTTTCTGAAAATTCTTTTTTTGGATTCAGGGGGACCCAAAACACGTATTTCCGGTGAAATCTCGGTATCGAATTTTTGGATGGAATGCAATACCTTCTCTATACACCATATACATTGTACGTGTAGAGAAAGTAATAAATGGTATGCTGTTCAGACCAGTGGCGAGCGAGATAAGCTCAAGGGGACAGAAGTGTAAATCCTAAATTCCATAGCTAAGCTTTCATTACTTCGTACATAATTCATAGGTAAAGAAGGTATTGCATTCCTTCCGAGAGTTAACCGGAAAAACACGTTTTCGGTCCCCTGTATCCAGTATAAAATAAATTGTGATGCGTTACACTTACATGCCTCTCTCTAGCTGTTCTACAAACAAACAGTCGCCCTCCGTGGTGTAATGGTTACCATACTAGCTTCATATACCCAAGGTCGCGGGTTCAAACACGACGGAGGATGATGGCTTTTTTCGCACGTAAAAATCCTTAGCATGGCTTCCTTCGTAAGAGAAGCAAAGCCGTTGGTCCCGTGCCGTAGATTTACGCTGAGAACCACAGTACTTATAGAGCGTCCATAAATAAAACTCAATTTTATTTTCCGCTTAAATCTCGAATGTAATAATTTACCTCCTTACTATACCTACATAATAGAGAAATTAGCATAACGAGTTGGTCCGAGAAAAACATGTGAATGTAACATTTTTTATTAATCTTAAGATATCGTATTGAACCTCGTATTCGTGTTTTTTATTTTTTCCTTATGTCAATAATAGTTTTATGGAACCAACTTGTGCCGTGTTATTAGACAGCAACTCTGTTGTAAATTTTATACTCTACTCTACTTTCAGATGTTTCCGTGTAGTTTTAAGATTGTTAATGCATCGTAAAGAGCGCGCTATATGAGAGAGCAGAGAAAGGGCGAAGGTTAGCTGTAAACAAAAGATACACGATGTTACAAGTTACGAGGTGAAGTCGTAAAGCCGGTACAACCTGTTTCACACAAACATAACGTAAAAAGTACGTCCGGGAGATTGCAAATAAAGTGCCAGTGACACCGGAGGTTAATAAGATCAATCAAGTATGTAATTTCCGGTGCGTTGCCTTCTTTTGTTATTCAGGTAAATATGGCTTCCTTCCCATAGACACACAGTATTTTTTTTCCTCTTTGTAAAAGTGCAACAAGGATGTAGTAGAAAAATCTGATGCCCGCCTGGGTAGTGTGGTGGTAGCGCGTCTGCTTCACACTCGAATCTCGTTTAGGGTAATCTGCCCGGATAAGTTTTTTGGGGGTTTTTCCCCTGTCCTGAGAAGACGAATGTTGAGTAACTTTAAGCTCTATGGACCCAGAGATCATTTGAGCATCATTTAACCAATTTCATTCATCATGACCAACTAGGTTAAAGGACCTTAAGCTAAAAAAAAAAAAAAAAAAAAATCTGTCGTGTTTCATTCGCAAGACTTTCTCTACATCTTACTAACAAATTATTGTTAATAAGCCTATTCTTCTATCTACTCTATGCTAAATGAGATAAACATTAGCCGAAACGCTCTTATTACTTTGTTCTTTATAAGTAGGAGGGAAATAAGGGAATACACTAGGATAAACCGACAGTCAAATGTTTTAAAATGTAGTTGCTTTGGGATTGAAATCAGTTTCTTTGCGTGACCAGGAATTACTAAATGGCTAACGATTTTTATTAAAAAACCATATGTTTTAGTTTATTCAAGTTATCTGAAAACTTGAAACTTAAGTGAAATCTTGGTATCGAATATTTTGGGTGAAACTCCCTACCTACTACCCCTACTTTTAACTTTCTCTAGCATGTATGTGCAGTTTACATAGTGGATAGAGAAGGTATTGTATTCCATCCAAAATAATATTTAATATGTTTTGAGGTCCCCTGAGTCCAAAAAAGCATTTTTATAAAAAGACCCGCGTGTGTCTCTAAACAGTATAGGTAAAAAACGAACGAGTAATTTTGGTATCTCACAAGGATGCGACACAAAGATTTTCAAGAAAAGCCCCCACCCCTAACTACCTTTTAAATAGAAAATTTTGATTTTTTTAAAAATAATTGTTTAACAATTTTGATTAAAATATCGTATATTAAAGATTTTACATCACATTAATATTTATATATTGAACTTTCTGCGAATAATCTCTAAAGACTTGTTTTTTCTGAATTTTTCATAACTGGTAAACCGTGAGAGATAGACAAAAACTACACACAAAAATGCAGATCTCGTTAGAACACAAAATGTATTCATATGCGCTTTTTATATATATATATATATATATATATATATATATATATATATATATATATAACTGACCGTTTCTGAGATATAACTTATTAGTTCCAGCTTTAAAATACTTACACTTTCTCAATCGGACCATACAGAGCGACCCGATCATCAATTGTTTCACATAGCGACGAGCTTTTAAAGGATATAACTATCACTTTAGGCTGATATATTGCCTTATTTCCCTTAAAAGAATGCAAGTAATAACACCAATTATGCTACTACTTACTTCGATTGGCATGGTGTAGATAAAAAGTAATCTTTTGTAAGAATAGTTTGGATTTGGAAAAACTAGAAAAAGTTAATGTGAATTTAACTCATCAGGTTTTTCGTCAATGCTTTCTTGACAATTCTGCCATATAGTTTCCTTTCGTCATTTGCGGCAGCGACGGTAGCTATATGCCTACGAAATGCCCGTCAAAACTCGCTCAACTGTTTACTGTGTTGAAAATGGAACTCTGGGCAAGGCTTAGTTACCCTTTATATATTTGTTGCTCACGTGACTAGCAATTTCCAATACATCGCAGGTGTAACAATGCGGACTTGGACGCCATAAAACCTTCCGACAGAACACGTGTCCACTCTCAATTATGTAACAATCACAGCTGCGATGTCAAAAGAACTTGCCGCCGGCATAGGTGTCCACCAACAATCGATATCAATGTGTAGTCACACTATTGAATTTAAATACCAAGTTTGGAATTCGTCCAACTTTTTGTTGTTGAGCTATACAGATGCACACACATAAACATCACTCAGTCCTTTTTCTATAATGGGTGAGAAATTACTTTGTGATTGACATTCCTGCTGACACGAGGCTGTCTCGGTACACTGTTGTTATATTTACTCGCTATCCATTTACAGCGCCTTATGTTCCACTGCTTCCTCTAAATTGCTTTCTTGCCATGCATTTTCTACCACGTTCTCGTATGTTTAATTACTTTTCCCCATTTCTCACTAGTTACCTCATCTGTTCGCTTCAACATGGGGTCCTGTAATTCACTAAACCTAAAAGTTGTATTATTTCGGCCACCGTAACCTCAAATCACGCCTGTAACATATTTTCAAGTCATATTGTCATTCAACGCAGTTCTAGGATGAGAACAAGAGCATGTCCATGATATATAAAAGGTAGTAATGAATATAAATGTAAATCCTTATGGAATCACTGTGTAAAACATTCATGCATGAGAGCGTGCGCGTTAACTTACACTGAACCCGTAAGTGTTGCAACGCCGATGACATGATCTCTCTGACAGTCATGTATTCTTACACAATGATTGGTCAGCAACCTCACGAGCCTCTACCAGCATACGACACACCCCATAAGCTTCAACCACAAGAAAATTTCTTATCGACTTTAATGTATCATAAAGTATTGCATTCCACCCAAAAATTGGATACCGATATTTCGGCGGAAATAGACGTTTTGGAGCCCCCAGTATACAAAAAAAAAGTATTTCTAAAAACAGGTTTGTGCGTGTGAGTGTCCGTGAACATTATAACTCAAAAATAAAAAGTTGGTAAAATACCAAACTTGGTATTTAGGTTTATATCCTCCATATGCGACACGAAGATTTTGAGAAAAATCCCAAACTATCCTTTACATGGAAAATATTTATAAAATGTTGTTTTTCTCAAAAATGCCACAAATGATTTTGATTAAAATACCGTATATTAAAGATATTTATAAGCCAAATAAAATGAATATTTTGAATTTTCTGGGAATCACCTCTAAAGACCTATTTATTCTGAATGAATTTTGCGTAACTGGTATACCGTAAGAGTTAGACAAAAATTTATTACCTAAAAATTGTAGAACACGTTAAAACAAAACACTTTATGTTATTTACGTGTTTTTTTTTTTTCGTTGAATACGCCATTTCTGAGATATTCATTGTTATTTGTTTCAGATGTAAAATACTTAAAACTTTTTTCACACGGAAAGCTGTAAACTTTTGATCCTGCACAGAAACGGATTTGAACCACATGAAAACTGGCTTTTAAAAGTGTAGTGCATTCCCCTATTTTCCTTCTACTTACAAGGAAGGTCGCAATTAAGACAATTTCTGTTAATGTTTATCTCGATTATTGTAAAGTGGATAGAAGAATGCGCTTTTTAACAACAATTAGTTACAGCGATGTAGAGAAAGTCAAGTGTGGAGCACCTCACATTTTTACTTTCTCTATACGTACTATATACAGTGTATAGAGAAGGTATTGTATTGCACCCAAAAATTCGATACCGAGATTTCACCGGAAATATGTGTTTTGAGACCCCCTGAATCCATAAAAATCATTTTAGAAAAAATTCCGTGTGCATGTCTGTCTGTGTGTCTGTGGGCAGTATAGCTCAAAAACGAAAAAGCCGTTAAATACCAAACTTAGTATTTAGGTTTGGTATCGTCCAAGGATGCGACACGTAGATTTTCAAGAAAATTAGCCCAACCTCAACTACCCTTTACATGGTACTTTTTTTGAAAATTTTGATTTTCTAAAAATTGACTAACGATTTTGATTAAAATATCGTATACTATAGATATTTACCTAACAAATAAAATGTATATCTTGTATTTTCTGGGAATAGCCTCTAAAGAATACTTTATTTTGGAAGAATTTTTCGGAATTTTGCATAACTGTTAAACTGTAAGAGATGGACAACAACTTATCACACAAAAATGTAGAGCACGTCAAAGCACACAATTTATGTCAAATACATTTTTTTTCGTGGAGTTGATCGTTTCTGAGATATTCCTTGATTTTGGTTCCAGCTTTAACAACTGAAACTTTTCCCATACAGGAATTTGTCAACTCCTGTCCATACAAACAAAGCAACTTCAGTCACATAGCAACCAGCTTTTGACTATCACTTTAACCTACGGTACTCCCTTATTTCGCTTCTACTTACAAGGAAGCAAGTAATAAGACTACTTCTGGTAATTTTTTCTCGATTAGCCTGAAGGAAATAGAAGCATAAGCTTTTTAAGAATAATTTGTTGCAGAGATGTAGAGAAAGTCATGTGAATGACTTACATATATATATATATATATATATATATATAGTCGTGGAAAAAAGTATTCATACACTCAAAGAAAATGATGGTTTAAATACAATACAACAGCAAAAGTAATACTTCGTAGGCATTCCCGTTCTACGTATTACTTCTGTTAACCTCTTTGGCATGGAATGAAACAAGTTTTTTTGTAGTCTCTAGGTAATATTTTGTCATTCTTGCTGAAGACATTGTTTCAGAGCTGCCTTGCTTCGTATGTCATGCTTTCGAACCATTCTTTCAAGGGCATCCCAAGATGTTCAATTGGATTTAGGTCTGCACTCTGTGCTGGAAACTTGAAAACGTGGGAAGTGTGGTACAACATCCACAAACGAATAATTACATTGTCTTGTTGAAAGTAGTAATCTGTGCCTAAACTCAATTTATCAACACTCTTTTGCAGCTTATTCTTTAGGATACTTAAATATTGAAATCTAACCACGTTACCTTCAAAAACAAGTTCTCTAACACCAGATGTAGCCATACATCCCCATACCATAATTCCTCCTCCACAATGCTTCACTGTGCCTTGAAGGTGCTTGGGTTCAAGCTCAGTATTTGGTCTTCTCCACACCAAATTTCTGCCATCATTTACAAATACATTCAATTTACTTTCATCTGTGAACAGTACCCTGTCCCAGAAACTCGTGTTCTTGCTTAGATGCTCTCGAGCAAATTCAAGTCTGACTTTCTTGTTCTTCTTGCTGATGTATGGTTTCTTTCTAGGTACCCTAGCTCCATGGCCTGCACTACTTAGAACATAGCGAACAGCCCTTGGTGTTATTTCCATTCCGAACTGATCGTTACCATAGGCAGACAATGCAGAGGCTGTCAATTTAGGATCTTTTTTATCATTCTTATTAACATATTCTTTTCCCTTTGCGTTAGCTTCTGTGGTCGTCCTCTTCTTTCGCTATTAATGGTAGAATGTCTCTCTCTCTATATCGTGTTATTATGGACTGCACAGTTGCCCGGCTTCTTCCAATAACATCAGCAATGTTTGAAAATGATTTTCCCTTTAGATATTGAGAGATAACTATCTGTCTTTCCTCTACAGCTGTTTCTTTACCTTTGCGGCCCATATTTCTGCCGCACGGCATTCACTACGCAACAGAACCAACAAGCAGGGGGAGTAGCTTGTCACTGAAGGCCTTGCTTGCTGCAAACGGTTCGTTGGTGGTTTCTGTGTTTACATTTCTAGTGGTGTATGAATATTTTTTTCACTGTCAAATACAGCCAGCATTGGGGTATCGTTTATTTCCTTGAGGTACATTTGTTTAATATTCAAATCTTTGTTATCATGACACTGTTTATTTAATGGGGTGGCTTCCTACACAGAATCGTAGCGCTGTCATTTAATTTAATATGGAAATATCAGTGGTCAATTTCAGTTGCAGTACTGTATGAATACTTATATCCATGACTGTATATATATATATGGTTTAACGCCTCACTTGAGAAGTAATTTTATAAAACACGTGTAAAAAGGATCTGCTAGTAGTAACGCTGTATATATACAAATGCCTAAGGCATACCTTCATACCCTTTAAGTTTTTCATTCCCTTTTTTGTTAAAACTGGAGTACCCTTTTTGCAAATTACAGCAGCATTCGCAGTAGCAGGAGCGCCTAAACAAAAACTGTGCCCTCAGCGGCGTTACGCCCACGCACGTAATTCATGCACCGCCCTCGTTTTCGCTTCCTTCTCCCATTTGGCGAGGTAGGGCGAATTTAACTCCCTCTCCGCTTTGTACGGTGAGGTACACTGCACAGAACTTAACGACGCCGGCAATTCGACTCTACCATGGTAATTCACAAGTTATGCCCATGTAACCGCAGTTTAGATGCGTTCGTACTGTCGGGATCTTGTCCGTCTATGCAGGCGGGTGATACAAAGTTGATACAGTAAAACCTGTCTTCAGCGGGACTGAACGGGACTCTTTAAAGGGATAAGGTACTCTGAAATGCTCAAAAATCAAGTTTTTTTACTTTCTCTACACGTACTATGTACATGGTGTATAGAGAAGTATTGTATAGCATTCAAAAATTCAATACCGAGATTTCACCGAAAATGTATGTTTTAGGGTCACCTGTATCCAAAACAGGCATTTTCACACAAAGGTCTGTGTGTGTGTGTGTTTGCCTGTGAGCACGATGACTCAAAAACGAAAAGTCGGTAGAATACCAAACTTGGTATTTAAGTTTAGTATCTTCCAGGGATGCGACACGAAGATTTTGAAAATATCACCGGAGCCTAAACTACCCTTTACATGCAACTTTTTTTGAAAAGGTTAATTTTCCAAAAATGGTTTAACGGTTTTGATTATAGTATTATATACTAAAGATATTTACCTGATAAATAAAATGTATATCTTGAATTTTCTAGGAATAGCCTCTGAAAACTACTTTATTCTGGACGAATTTTACGAAATATTACATAACTGCTAAACCGTAAGAGATGGAGAAATACTTCTCAAAAAATATATAGAGCACTTTAAAACACACAATTTATATTATAGGCATTTTTTTTCTTGGAGTTGTTCGTTTTTGAGATATTCCTTGTTTTTGGTTTTACCTTTGAAAAACGTATACTTTTCTCATACAGGAATTTATCAACTCCTGTCCAAACAAACACAGGAACTTCAGTCATACAATAACCAGCTCTAACCTATGGTACTCCCTTATTTCGCTTCTACTTACAAGGAAGCAAGTAATAAGACTATTTCTGCTAATTTTTTTCTCGATAAGCATAAAGTAAATAGAAGCATAAGCTTTTAACAATAATTTGTTACAGAAATGTAGACAAAGTCATTTGAATGGAACACATCAGATTTTTATTTTAGGCACTAAAAAACCTCTATTACATGCAGTTTCAGAAAATATATACTTTTGGGGGGGTTAAGAGGATTTTAAAGCAAATCACGAAAAGCATTTCAAATGATTGTTTGCATTGATAACTTGTGCGGATGAGTCTGTAAAAAAATATTGCAGTCAGCAGAAAAATAATAAAATTTACTCTTAAAGCATGTGAATTTATGTATCCTTCTCAGTGATATTACTTGCATTTTAGAATCGGATATTTACATGGTTATTTCTTTCTCTACACGTACTATGTACCGGAGTTGACAAATTCCTGTATGAGAAAAGTACAAGTTTTTCAAAGCTGAAACGAAAAACCAGGAATATCTTAAAAACGATCAATTCCACGAAAGGAATGTATGTAACACAAATCGTGGGTTTTAATGTGCTCCACATTTTCTGTGCAGTAAGTTCTTACGGTTTAGCAGTTATGCAAAATTCCGCAAAATTCATTGAGAATAAAGTAGTCTTCAGAGGTTGTTCCCAGAAATATCAAAATCTACATTTTATTTGTGATACAAATATATTGAATATACGATAGTTTAAATAAAATCGTTAACCATTTTTGAGAAAATCAAAGTTTTCGAAAAAAAGTTCAGTGTAAAATGTAGTTGGAGGTGGGAAGATTTTATTGAAAATCTTCGTGTCACATTCTTAAAGGATACCATGCTTAATTCCTAAGTTTGGTATTTAACGGTCTTTTCGTTTTTGAGCTATGCTGTCCACAGACACACACACACACACACACACACACACACACACACACACACACACACACACCACACGATGACCTTTTTCAAAAATGCTTTTTATGGATTCAGGGGGAACCAAAACATGTACTTCCGGTGAAATATCGGTATCGAATTTTTGGGTGCATTACAATACCTTCTCTATACTCTATGTACATGGTACGTGTAGAGAAAGTAAAAATCTTTTGTAAAGAAAGGTGTTTGTGTAACAGCTGGAGAAGGTTATGTAACTGGAAGACATCAGTTTTTTTATATATAAATATTATAGGATATAAGCTTGCACCTTACTTAATCCTAAGAAATACACAAGGGAATTATGGAATAGGAAAACGAAGTGTTGCCGATAAAAGATTTGTTTGTCATGCAGTACACATAACATACATAGTTCATGGGTTAATGGAAATGCTTTGTGGAGTTTATGACAACAGCAGAGGTGATTAAGTACGTTCCATAGGGAATAAAACAATAGCAACGCTATTAGCAGTGAAACGACTAGAGTGCAACATAAATACACGGCGCAGTAAATGCTCACTCAAACGACTTGCCTAATGCTTAGGGAAACTGAAGATAATGGAAGACCGACAAGCATACAGACACCGTTCTTGGTATTCGAATCAAAACTTTGTGATATAAGCCTGAAGGAAAGGGTTTACATGTTCATCGACCTGTGTGTGTGTGTGTGTGTGGTAAGGTTTTGTCTATCTCTTACGGTTTACTGTTATCCAAAATTCTGAAAAAAACTCGTCCAGAATAAAGAGGTCGTCAGAGCCTATTTCCAGAAAATTCAATATATACAGTGTATTTGTAATGTAAATAACTTTAATATACGGTACTTTAATCAAAATCATTAGGGTCATTTTTGAGAAAATCAAAATTTTCAAATATTTTTCCATTTAAAGGATAGTTTGGAGTGGACGAAGATTTCTCTCAAGATTTATGTTTGTGTCGTATCCTTGGAAGAGTTTAGTATTTTACCGACTTTTCGTTTTTGAGTTATCGTGTCCTCTCTCTCTCACCCGCACACACACACACACACTTTTTACTTTCTCTACACCTACTATGTACATAGTGTATAGAGAAGGTATTGTAATGCACCCAAAAATTTGATACCGAGATTTCACCGGAAATACATGTTTTAAGACACCCTGAATACAAAAAAGCATTTTTAGAAAAATTTCCGTGTGTGTGTGTGTCTGTGGGCAGCATAGCATAGCTCAAAAACACGAAGGTTTTCTAGAAAATCCCCCCACCCCAAAGTACCCATCACATGATAACATTTTCGAAAATTTTGATTTTCTAAAAAATGGCTCTAACGATTTCGATTAAAATATCGTATATTAAAGATACATACCCGACAGATAATACATATGTATATCTTGACTTTTCTGGGAATAGCGTCTGAAGACTACTTTATTCTGGAAGACTACTTAGTATTTAGGTTTGGTATCGTCCAAGGATGCGACACGAAGATTTTCAAGAAAATCTGGCCAACCTCAACTACCCTTTACATGGTACTTTTTTGAAAATTTTGATTTTCTCAAAATTGACTGTAACGATTTTGATTAAAATATCGTATACTATAGATATTTACCTAACAAATAAAATGTATATCTTGTATTTTCTGGGAATAGCCTCTGAAGGATACTTTATTTTGGATGAATTTTTCGGAATGGTGAATAACTGGTAAACCGTAAGAGATGGACAGAAACTTACCACACAAAAATTGTAGAGCACATTAAAACACACAATGTATGTCATATACATTTTTTTCGTGGAGTTATTCGGTTTTTAGATAGTCCATTTGTTGGTTTTAGCCTTGAAAAATTTGTCAACTCCTGTTCATACAAACAAAGGAACTTCAGTCACATAGCAGCCAGGTTTTGACTACCACTTTAACCTATGGTACTCTCTTATTTCGCTTCTATTTACAAGGAAGCAAGTAATGAGACTATTTCTACTAATTGTTTCTTGATCAGCATGAAGTAAATAGAAGCATAAGCTTTTTAACAATAACTTGTTGCATCGATGTAGAGAAAGTCATGCGAATGGAACACATCAGATTTTTTTTGATGCAGCCTACCATAAAAAGCATATATCCGGTGATTTCTCGGTATCGAATTTTTCTGTGGAATGCAATACGTACTCTATATACTATGTGCATAGTACGTTCGTAACAACATCTTACATTAAACACACACACACACACACACACACACACACACACACACACACACACACACACACACACACACACACCTATTCCTATCTTCGACACAAGGAGCAGAAACTTGCGAGAGTTTCATACTACATCTCGCGCTCCGCGGTAGTTTCTCCAACAAAGTGTAGTAAACTATGAGAGTTAATCTCCGAAAGGAAACTATTTGGAACGGTTGAGTAAATTCACTATCGGCTTACACGTCACCATTAAAGTGAAATAGGACTGTTTGCTTGTTGTTTCTCACGGACCAACGAATTAGTAAAGCTGCAACTTCACTCCAGGGAATCTGATATACAGCGGTCAGTTTCGAAATAACTTCTACTTTATACTTTATTATAGCATTAAGAGGAATTGCAGAGACTACTGAAAGCATTCATCTCTTATATTTACTTACTCTAGCATGTATGTATAATATACCTAGTAGGTAGAGAATCTATTTCATTCCACCCAAAATTTCGATACCGAAATGTCACCAGAAGTACAAGCTCTAGGATGTTCTATATCAAAAGAAAAAAAAAATCTGACGTGTTCCATTCACAAAAAATCCTCTAGCTGTTCCGCAAACAACCCTTTTATTCAAAACATTATTCTTATATTTGCATCATACTAGTTCCCTTGTAACTGGAAGGGAAATAAGGGAATGCACAGGCTAAAGCGATAGGCAAGTCCTTTGAAATTCGTGCTGATCGAGAAAACTTAGCAAGAAATAGTCTCAATACTTGCTTTCTTGTAAGCAGAAGCGAAATTAGGGAGTACCGTAGGTTAAAGTGATAGTCAAAAGCTGGTTGCTGTGTGACTGAAGTTCCTTTGTTTGTATGGACAAGAGTTGACAAATTCCTGAATGAGTAAAATATCAGTTTTTCAAAGCGGAAATCAATAACAATGAATATCTCAAAAACGAACAACTCCACGAAAAAATGTATGTTACATAAGGTGTGTATTTTAATGTGCTCTACATTTTTTGTGTGGTAAGTTTTTGTTCATCTCTTACGGTTTAGCAGCTATGCAAAATTCCGTAAAATTATCCAGAACAAAGTAATCTTCAGGGGCTATTCCCAGAAAATTCAAGATATACATTTTATTTGTCAGGTAAATATCTTTAATGCACGATATTTTAATCAAAATCGTTAGAGCCATTTTTAAAAAAATCACAATGTTCGAAAGAAGTTCCATGTAGAGGGTAGTTGGGGTGAGGGGTTTTCTTCAAAATCTTGTCCACAGACACACACGCAGACAGAAGGACCTTTTTTCCAAAATACTTTTTTGGAGATTTAGGGGACTCAAAGTATGTATTTGCGGTGAAATCTCAGTATTGAATTTTTGAGTGGAATGCAATACCTTGTCTGTACACTATTACATAATATGTATAGAGAAAGTAAACATTAATTTCCGTGTGTAGTATTCAATATTTGTGTATATAATATATAAAAGAGAGGAGTATTACCATTATAATATATTTTTGTGTTTATTTGGAATATTTCATGCTATATAGTATCTTAAGAACAAGTAGTTTAAAGAATTGTCGGTGTTAATATACTTAAACGTATTTTTTCCTTCTTTGCAGATGATCTGATGAGCTATCAACTGGAGAGAAATATCAACTGGAGAGAAAAAATGGTGAGCTTTTCCATTTAGTTTCCTTACTCTATTAGGCTTATGTTTTGGGTACTGTTATTCTTGAAATTGGTAAAAGCGCCAATCGGTCTCTAACAAGAATATACAGGGTGTTTTAATAAGTATCAAACTTCTGAACTGAAAAGAATGGAAAAAATCCAAATATGTTTATTTACTAATAACTATTTTTAAGTATACCGAATGAAATATGTGAAAGAGAATATTTGTTGAATTATTTGCATACAAATCTTTGAGTTTTCAATTACAAACATCAACCAGACATAATTTCGCAGTAACTCGAGTAATGACAGGTCATAAAATGTTTCTGGCATATTAAAATAAACCCATGGTTTAACATAGCCCCGTTGGAAATATCCGACGGCGTTAAAACACATGAGCTTGGAGGCCAGTTTATATAACCACCACGTAAAATAATGAAGCTTCTGAACTTGCCAATCAAAAAGTTCATTATTTTATGGCGCATCTCGCTGAAACAGACGAATCTGAGAGGCATAATTAATAATCTTATCATAGCCGAATATTTGTCACCATTGAACTTCACATTTCTTTAACAGGAACAAGTAGAGGTGTGATGTCTCATTCTCGTGTCCTGCACCTTTCTACGATAAACTATTCTTACAAAAAGCTTATTACTTTCTCTACATGTACTATGTACATAATGTATAGAGAAGGTATTGTATTGCACCCAGAAATTCGATACCGAGATGTATGGAAATATGTTTTGAGACCCCTTGAATCCAAAAAACGCATTTTTAGAAAAATGTCCGTGTGTATCTTGTCTGTCTGTATGTGTGTGTCTGTGGGCAGCATAGCTCAAAAACCAAAAGACCGTTAAAAACCAAACTTGGTATTTAAGCTTGGTATCTTCCAGGGATGCGACACGAAGATTTTCAAGAAAATCCCCCCACCGCAAACTACCCTTTACATGGAAAGAATTTCGAAAATTTTGATTTTCTTAAAAATAGCTCTAACGATTTTGATTAAAATCTCTATATTTAGGTTATTTACTTGTCAAATAAAATGTATATCTTGAAGTTTTTGGGAATAGCCTCTGAAGCCTACTTTATTCTGGATAAATGTTACTGAATTTTGCATAACTGCTAAACCGTAAGAGAAGGACGAAAACTTAGAACACAAAAAATGTAGAGCATCTTAAAACACACAATTTATGCTATATACGTTTTTTTCGTGGAGTTCATCGTTTTTTAGATATTCCTTGTTTTTGGTTCAGCTTTGAAAAACATACTTCTCTCATACAGGAATTTGTCAACCCCTGTCCATACAAAGAACTTTAGTCTCATAGCGACCAGGTTTGACTATCACTTTAACCTATAGTGCTCCCTTATTTCGCTTCTACTAACAAGGAAGCAAGTAATAAAGAATATTTCTGCTAATTTTTTTTTCGTTTAGATGAAGTAAATAGAATAATTTGTTGCAGAGATGTAGAGAAAGTCATGTGAATGGAACACAACAGATTGTTTTTCTATCTACTTCATGATAATTGATTAAAACACTAGCATAAGTAGTTTAAATGCATGTTTACTCGTGGATAAGGGAACTAACGGAATACACCCGGATAAACCGATAAGAAAATACTTTAAGAGATGGTCGCTTTCATGTATGTACTATTGACATTTAGTTCTCTATCAAGTCCAGGATAACAAGTGAATAACTACTTTCCATTTAAGAAAAGTCTAAGTATTGGAAAATTTATACCAATAACAAGAAAAACCTCGGAAGTGCTTAAGGCCACAAAAAATGTATTTGACATAAATGATGCTTCTTAACGGATTTAAACTTTTCTACAGTAACACTTTGTCTATCACTTACGCAAAAGTCATCCGGAATGAAGAGAGCTTCAGATGGTATGCCCAGAAATTTAAGATATACATTTAATTTGTCGTGAAAATATCTTAAACATATGATAGTGTATAACCAATATGGTTAGCAATTTTTGAGAAAATCAAAGTTTCGAAAAATGATCTATGTAACTGTATTTGAGGTGAAGGCATTTTCTTCAAAATCTTCGTGTCGTATGTTTGGAAAGTTTTGAACTTAAGTACCATGTTTGGTGTTTATGCGACTTTTCGCTCTTGAGTCATGCGGTTCACACACACACACACACACACACACACACACACACACACACACACATATAATGAAATAAGGAAATAAGTTCATATAAGCGATTCGTTTTCGCGTTATCAATGGTTTAATGAAAGTCGCCTTCAACGGCTTTCCGGGTCCAACCTAATAACCTTCATTTATTTATACACTCATTCATAGAAGACTTGCACCCGTTTTACCATGCAGAGTTGGCCTTGTGTTGCCATGGCTACTTGTTAACATTTGTCATTTATTCCATGTGTAATACATTCCCCCTGCACGTCTTACAATTGCTGTCTACAGGGACTTCCTTCAGAACACTCTCCCAGTCTTATTAGAAAATGTGCCTTTGCAAATAAGGAACATGTGTTTTATGCAAGATACTCTAGCACATTTTAGTGTCATTGCTCGAGACCCACTGTCTAGTATCTATCATGACAAATAGATAGGTGGGGACCATTTATATGGCGTGCACATTCCCCTGACCTTAATTATTTGGATTTTTACCTTTTTTGTTTGTGTGGAACACCTCCTAACAAGCTGAACATAGAATAATGTGTCACTTTAAAATGTTTTCATTAATAGCTTTTTGAACCTCAATAAATTGAGAACGAAGGATTTTGGGACAAGTGTTTATACGAAAAACAATTCTTGTTTTAATGTAAGGAACCTGTTGCCAAACTTAAGAAAAGAATTTTTCAATCATGCTGTATATATGTGTGTGTATGTATATATTTACTTTCTCTATTTGTGCTATGTACATAGTGTATAGAGAAGGTATTGTATTGCATCCAGAAATTCGATACCCATATTTCACAGGAAATATATGTTTTGGGACCTCCTGAATCCAAAAAAGGCATTTTAAGAAAAATGTCCGTGTGTGTATGTGTTTGTGGGCAGCATAGCTCAAAAACGAAAAGTTCGTTAAATACCAAACTTGGCATTTTGGTTCGGTATCTTCCGAGGATGCGACACGAAGATTTGAGGAGCCCCCCACCCAAAATAGTCTTACACGGAAGCATTTTATTTTCTCAAAAATGGCTTTAAAATGTTAATTAAAATACTGGATATTAAAATATTTACATGACAAAATGTATATCCTCATTTTTCTGGGAATAGCCAAAGAAGTCCTTTTCATTCTGGATGAACTTTGCATAACTAGTAACGGTAACAGATAGTGCAGTTGACCAATTTTGAGACATTCCTTGTTATTAGTTTAAGTTTTAAGAATACTTAAAACTTTTCACATACGTAGTTTCACAACACCCGGCAATGCAAAGAAAGGGATTTTATCCACATGACAAATGACTTTTAGAAGACTTGAGTATCAGTTTACCCTAGGGTATTCTATTATTTCTATTCCACTTACAAGAAAGCAGCTATACCAATGTTTATCTTAATTGGCATGAAATAAACAGAAAAAAATAATAATAATTTGTTACAGAAATGCAGAAAAAGTCATGCGAATAGAAAACACAGAATTTTTTTTTTATCTTAGTCGATAAGATAAACTTTTCGACGAAAACACAACCGCTATTCGTGAAAATGTAGGCGAGAATCCACGAAAAGTAATTTGAAGCCAACAACAAATGACAATATCATCGATCACAACTTTTGTTTTTGGTTATGCCGCTTTAACCTTAACAAAAAGTGTGTTAACTCAGGGACTGGAGCTAGATTGCATGTTATATTTTCAGACTGAGTTATGCAACAATTGGAAGTTGACCCTGTTTTGAGCAGAAACTAATAATCTTTGGCGACCAGGCCCATTTTTGATGAACGGTGATCGTCAAAAACACTACCGCTTTTGGAGCATGAGGTATTTCCGTCCAAAAATTCGATTCCGAAATTTCCTTGGAAATACATGTTTGAGAACCCATTAATACAATTAAAACAAAAATCTGATATGTTTTATTCACATATCTACAACAAATTATTGTTAAAAAACTTATACTTACTTCATGCTAACCGAGAAAAAATTAGCAGAAATAGTCTTATTACTTGCTTCCATGTAAGTAGAAGCGAAATAAGGGAGTATCTAGGCTAAAGTGATACTCAAAAGTTGGTTGCTATGTGATTTATCGTGATCTACATTTTTTATGTAGCAAGGTTTTGTCTAACTCTTAAGATTGAACCATTATGCAAAATTCAATAAAAATGATCCAGAGCAAATAGGTCTTTAGAGGCTATTCCTGGAAAATTCAAGATATACATTTTATTTGGTATGTAAATATCTTAAATATAAGAGATTTTAATCAAAATCGTGGGTTTTCTATAAGTGATTCATTTTTTAAAAATTCAAAATGTTAAGAGACTTTTTTCATGTAAAGGGTAGCTTGGGGTGGGGGATTTTTTTGAAAATCTGTGACGCCTCCTTGGAGAATACCAAACTTAAATACTAAGTTTGGTATTTAACGGTACTTTCGTTTTTCAGCTATGCTGTCCACAGGCACACACACATATACGCACATACGCACATGGACCTTTTTCCAAAAGTGTTTTTTTTTTTTTTTTTGATTCAGGGGGACCCAAAACATATATCTCCAGTGAAATCTCGGTATCGAATTTTTGGGTGTAGTTCAATAGCTTTTCTATACACTATGTACATAGTATGTGTAGAGAAAGTAAAAGTATGGAGGAAGGAATCAGAATTTTCATTTTCTCTGCACGTACTATGTATAGTGAATATAGAAGGTATTGCATTCTACTGAGAAATTCGATACCGACATTTCACGGGAAATGACATTTTAGGGTCCCCTGTATAAAAAAAAAAAAAAAAAAAAAAAAAAAAAGTATTTTTAAAAAAGGTCCGTGTGTGTCCGTGAACACGATAACTCAAAAACGAAAAGTCGGTAAATACCAAACTTCATAAATAAGTTTATTATCTTCCAAGGATACGACACTAATATTTTTAGGAAAATCCTCCCATCCCAAAGTAATCTTTACATAGAAAAATGTTCAAAATTTTTAATTTCTCAAAATTGGCTATAACGAATTTGATTGAAATATCGTATATTAAGGTATTTACATAACAAATATAATGTATATCTTGAATTTTCTGGGAATATCTCATAAAACCTATTTATTTTGGATGACTTTTGCATAACTAGTAAACCGTAACAGATGAACAGATGGATAAAAACTTTCGTCATAGAATATGCAAATCTCGTTGAAGCACACATTTTTTCATATATATTTGTGCCTATTTTTGAGATATTTCTTGTTATTGGTTTCTGTTTTAAAATACTTCAACTTTTCACATATGTAAATGTGTCAACTCCTGGGCAGTGCAAAGAAACTGATTTTAACCACATAGCAACCAGCTTTTAAAGGATTTGGCTATCGTTTTAGTCTAATGTATTCCATTATTTCCCTTCTAGTTACAAGAAAGGATTCCTGCTAATCTTGATTGGTATGAAGTAGATAGAAGAATAAGCTTTTAACAATAATTTGTTACTGAGCTGTAGAGAAAGTCATGTGAATGGAACACATCAGATTTTTGTTCTATGTATTCGACGGAAGGATATATCGGGAGTTTGAAAACTCTTGGATTACATTACTCTGCTTGTTGCGTGTGTGTATGTGAATGTTTACACTGAATAACATTGGTGCAAAGTCTTTCAGTTGCACTGTGTCTGCGCTTACATGTCCTTGAGAACGGGGCATTATCCGCCTAACTTTTGAAAGAAAGACGCCACAATCAACAGCTTTTAAATCGTTAGAATCTTCGCCTTAACTGTGTCGCTAATGCATTATCCGCTGCGGTGAGCTCTGAACTGCGGAGAGCAAGGCACGTTTCCTTGTCGATTTCATCGGCGATCTAACCACTGAATTGGCGACGGCAGCAAGTTTCCAGTTGAGTTTGAAGGTTTCCCACTTAGTAGCGCCTCTCGAACACTTCTCCTTTTAACAAGTGCCGGGTTTAAAAGACTAGACCATCGCTTAAGCGGACTGCATTCCCTTATTTTCCTTCTACTTACAAGGAAGCAAGTAATTAAGACAATTTCTGCTAATGTTTATCTCGATTATAATTATCTACTATTAAAAATAAGGGAACACACTAGACTAAAACGATAGTAAAATCTTTTAAGGACACTGGTTAGCTGTTTACGTCCAAAAAATCGATTTTTTTGTTTCCATGGTAAAAAATAACTATAAACTCTGAGCTTTCAAAATATATATATGGCATGCTGTGGTTATCAGTTGATAAAGGGCTTTAATTTGGACATTTAAATATGGCGGTAATTTAGTTTTTCAAACCCAAGGCTAACTGATGTTACATAGTTCTAAAAATAATGCAAATGAGGAGGAATTTTCAGCATATTGGTAAGCTGCACAATTGAAAAAAATGCAGTAGTACGCTGAAGAATCATTTCTTAAATATCCTAAGAAATTGGGTGAATTATTGTTCTCTGATTTTGCCAGGTAACTCAACTTTAGTAGTCACTGCTGTTATGTACAGAGTATCCTTAAATACAATTTACCTCCACTTGTATTTTTCATACTTTAGGTACACTTTTCTTGGCCACCTATTAAGCTACAAGGATGAAAGTTTTACTAGTCATTTCTCAGCCAAAGAACTGTTGATTCCACATAAAATTATTCCTCAAATTACTAATAATAATTTATTAACAACTTATATGCTTGTAAAATTTGCCAAACATTTTGTGTTCGTAATGTAAACATTTTTGGGACAGGTATTTTCAAAGTTGGGAAACAAATTTAGTTGAAAATTGTCAAGTAATGCAAGATTTAAAGCATATAAAAATCAGTAAAAAAATAATTAGACAGTCTTAGAGAAAAGTGCACCTGAATACTCCCATAACACTGACACTTTTGAATTTTTGCTTTCTCTATACGCACTATGTACATAGTGTATAGAGAAGATATTGTACTCCACCCAAAAATTCGATACCGAGATTTCCGGAAATATATGTTTTAGGGTCCCCAATATAAAAAAAAAAAAAAAAAAAAGCATTTTCACAAAAAGGTCCCAGTGTGTGTGTGTGTGTGTGTGTGTGTGTGTGTGTGTGTGTATGTCTGTGTGTCTGTGAACACGATATCTTAAAAACGAAAAGTCGGTAAAATACCAAACTTGGTATTTAAGTTTAGTATCTTCCAGGGATGCGACACGAAGATTTTGAGAAAAATCCCTCCACCCCCAACTATCCTTTACATAGAATTTTTTCGAACATTTTGATTTTCTCAAAAATGGCTCTAACGATTTTGATTAAAATTTCGTATACTAAAGATATTTACCTGACAAATAAAATGTATGTCTTGAATTTTCTGGGAATAGCTTCTGAAGAGTAGTTTATTCTGGATGAATTTTACTGAATTTTGAATAACTGCTAAACTGTAAGAGATAGACAAAAACTTACTACACAAAAAACTTAGAGCACATTAAAACACACAATTTTTATTATATACATTTTTTTCGAAAAGTTTGTCGTTTTTGAGACATTCCTTATTCTTGGTTTCTGCTATGAAAACCGTATACTTTACTCATAAAGGAACTTGTCAACTCCTATCCATATAAACAAAGGAACTTCATTGACATAGCAACCAGCTTTTGACTATCACTTTAACCTATGGTAGCCCCTTATTTCGCTTCTACTTACAAGAAAGCAAGTAATAAGACTATTTCTGCTATTTTTTTTTCTGATTAGCATAAATTAAATAGAAATATAAGCTTTTTAAGAATAATTTGTTGCAGTGATATAGAGAAAGTTATGTGAATGGTACACCTCAGATTTTTTTATTTTGTTTATGACAAGTTTGTAGCGCTGCTTTTTATCATACATAGGTCATTTCACTTAGTTTATGTTTAGAAAGGATTGATGTATTCAGTGTGAAAGTTTCAATTCATTACGTTAAATAGTTTTTGAACAATTGAAAATCAAAGTCGGCACTATAAATAGCAGTCAGAAACTGATATTAAGGAAACTACCCAGTGTCCTTAAAAGCTGGTTGCCATGTGGACGAAATCCGTTTCTATGCAGGACCAGGAATTTACAACTTTCCGAGTGAAAAAAAGTTTTAAGTTTTTTAAATCTGAAACAAATAACAAGCACTATGTCAGAATTGATAAATTCAAAGAAAAAACCGTATAGGACATAAATTGTGTGTTTTCACGTGATCTACACTTTTTCTGTATAAGTCTTTGTCTAACTCTTACGTTTTGCCAGTTACGCAAAATTCAGAAAAAACTCATTCAGAATAAATAGGACTTTAGAGGCTATTCCCAGAAATTTCAAAATATATACTTTATTTGCCATATAAACATCTTTAACATAAGATATTTTAATCGTTAGAGCCAGTTTTGAGAAGATCAAAATTTCTAAATTCTTTCCATGTAAAGAGTAGTTTGACGTGGGGGGGATTTTTCTCAAAGTCGCATCCCTGAAACATACTAAACTTAAATACCAAGTTAGGAATGTTTTTGAGTTTTCGTGTTCTCACACACATACACACACGGGCATTTTTGTGAAAATGCTTTTTTTGGATACAGGGGACCCTAAAACGTATTTCCGGTGAAATCTCTGTATCCAATTTTTGGGTGGAATGAAATATCTTCTCTATGCACATAGTACTTGTAGAGAAAGTGAAAGTTAAAGCTCTGGCATAAAATGATCGCAAACCTAAAAATCCCACGTTTACAAATAACAGTTCTTAATTAAGGTACACTGCTGGAATTGTTAGGGAGTTTTTATCCTAAATTTAGATATCTGAGTGAGAAACCTATCTGAAAAATTACTCTTCTGCTGACGAGTTATTTGTGTCAAATTTTAATTGTGGCAGGATTAGAAGGTTTGTAATGCCCGGGAACTTTTACGACTGTGCGCAATTTCACTTCGCCGTCGTCCATCCACGAGATTTGAATCCAAATTCTTCTCGTGCTTCATTAGCGCAGAGCACACATAGTCAAGTTTGAGGAGCATCTGTTAATATCTCGGCGAGGGTAGAAAAAGGCAAACAAGTTCTCTCGAATCTTCCATGGACACGACACGAAGATTTTCAAGAAAATCTCCCCCTTCCCAAACTACCCTTTACATGGAAACTATTTTTGAAAATTTTAATGCTCACAAAAATTGCTCTAACGATTAAAATACCTTATGTTTAAGATATATTTATCACAAACCAAATATATATCTTGTTTCTTTCTGGGAATAGCCTCCGAAGACCTCGTCATTCTGGATGCTTTTTCTATACCTGGCAAACCGTAAGAGACATACAAAAACTTACTACACAAAACGTTTAGATCTCATTAAAACACACACTTTTTACTTTCTCCAGCCCCATATGTACAATGTACATAGGAATAGAGAAGTATTGTATTCCACCCATAAATTCGATACTGAGATTTCACCGGAAATACATGTTTTAGGACCCCCTGTATCCATAAAAGCATTTTCAGAAAATGGTCCGTGTGTGTGTGTGTGTGTGTGTGTGTGTGTCCGTGTGTCTGTCAACACGATAACTCAAAACGAAAAGTAGCTAAAATACCAAACTTGGTATTTAAGTTTAGTATCTTCCAGGGATGCGACACGAAGATGTTGAGAAAAATCCCCCACCCCAAACTACCCTTTACAAGGAACTTTTTTCGAAAATTTTGATTTTCTTAAAAATGGCTCTAACGATTTTGATTAAAATAGCATATATTAAAGATATTTACCTAACAAATAAAATGTATATCATGAATTTTCTGGGAATAGTTTCTGAAGACCTGTTTAATCTGGATGAATTTTGCTTAATGTGGCATAACTAGTAAACCGTAAGAGATAGACAAAAACTTACTGTACAAAAAATTTAAGTCTTGTTAAAATACACAAGTTATGTGATATACATTTTTCTCGTGGAGCTTACCGTTTTCGAGGTATTCATTGTTATATGTTTCAGTTGTGAAGTACTTATACTTTTTTCAGACGGGAGTGCCCGTTTTTCTTTTGTTCTACTCCTGGCCAAGAAAAGAAGCGATTTGTAATGATAAGCGCATAACGACATCTTTTAAAACATTTGGCTATTGGTTTAATCTAGTGTATTCCCTTATTTTCTTCCTGCTTATACGGAACTAAGTAATAAGAACATTGTGCTAATGAGTACCACGATTATCAATGTGCAGAAAGAAAAAGAATGTTATGTATGACGTTTGTAGAACATCTAGAGAAAATCATGTGAGTGTAACACATCAGATTTTTGTAGAGCTCTCAGTTTTCGGGATATCATTGGCTTCAATTTCATCCACTTGTCTCAAACGGGAATACATCTTTCTTCTCTTTTCTGGTTTGTTTATTCCTGGCAAACAGATTGGAATTTCAGTTATTTCACATAGTGACCGGTTTTGAGGGACGGACTATCGCTTAAGCCTGTGCATTTATTTCCCTTCTGTTTACAAAGAAGCTAGCAATAAGACTAGTGCTGCTTACCTACATTTATCTTGATTAGCATGATATAGAAAACAGGTTAATGTTTTGAATAAAAGGTTTGTTTGTCCAACAGCTAGAGAACATCGTGGTATTGAACACATTAGATATTTTCCCTTCCTCTTACAATAAACCAAGTAATAAGGACAATTTCGGATAAAATTTATTTCGATTATGATGAAGTAGATAGAAGAATAAGCTTTTTAAGAATAATTTGTTACAGAGATTTAGAGAAAGTCATGTGAATGTACACATCAAATATTATTTTCTCTACACGTACTACCTACATTTTGTATAGAGAAGGTATTGTATTGCACCCAAAATTTGATAGCGAGATTTCACTAGAAATACATTCTTTGGGTCCCCCTGAATCCAAAAAAAAAGTACTTTTAGAAAAATGTCCGTGTGTGTGTGTGTGTGAGGGGGGGCAGTAGTGCTCAAAAAAGACCGTTAAATACCAAACTTGGTATTAAGTTTTGTATCTTCCAAGGATGTGACACGAAGTTTTTTAAGCAAACCTCCCACCCCAACTAACTTTTACATGGAACTTTTTAGGAGAAGTGTTATTTTCTCAAAATTGGCTAACGATTTTGATTAAAATATCGTATATTAATGATATTTACCTGACAAATAAAATGTATATCTTGAGTTATCTGGGAATAGCCTCTGAAGACCACTTTATTCTGGATGAATTTTACGGATTTTTGTATAACTGCTAAACCGTAAGAGTTGGACAAAAACTTGACACACAAAACATGTAGAGCATGTTAAAGCACACAACTTAGGTTATATAAATTTTTTTCGTGTAGTTGATCGTTCTGCAGCTATTGCTTGTTTTTGGTTTCTGCTTTGAAAAAGTTATCATTTTCTCATATAGAAATTTGTCAACTCCTGTCCATACAAACAAAGGAGCTTCAGTCACACAGCAACCAGCTTTTGACTATTACTTTAACCTATGGTAATGCCTTATTTCCCTACTGCTTACAAGGAAGTGAGTAATAATACTATTTCTGCTAATTTTTTCTCGATTAGCATGAAGGAAACACAAGCATAAAATAGCTATAAAATTGTTGCAAAGATGTAGAAGAGGAATTGTCAAGGAAGTTTTTATTATAAGTTTAGATATCCGAGTGAGGGAGAAACCTCTCTGACGAATTTCTCTGCTGCTGACGAGAATTATTGGTGTCAAATTTTAATTGTGGTAGGCTTAAAAGGTTTGGAATGCCCGGGAAGTTTTATGACCGTGCACACTCTCACTTCGTCCATCCACGAGATTTGAATCCAAATTCTTCTCGTGCTTCATTAGAGCAGAGCACACATAGTCAAGTTTGAAGAGCATCTGTTAATATCCTGTGGAACGGGAACGTTTGCTGAAATAAGGTAATATCTCGGCGAGGGTAGAAAAAGGCAAACAAGCCCTCTCGAGAGACGGAAAAATTTACCAACGAGATTTCTGTCCATGAAAGGGAAACATCGCTTCATGGGCGAGGAAACACACAACCGCTTGGCTTCATTACAGAGCGATGAAAAAACCTCGGCCCAATTTCAGCAATGACACAGGAAATAACTTTTTGCGCTCTGAGGCACTTTTAAGGTAATTTCTGCATAAATAAGTTGTCAGTCACAGATATAGGTACCTTGATTATTATCATACGATGTCAAAAATAAACTTGCTCTTATATAAAACCTCATCTGCAATATTTACCCGACATTTCCCATTATTCAACATTTATTTTCATGGATTGTATACGGATCGTTACTGGAGAAGTTATATAGTGCGATCGTTTAATGGTGAAGTTACAGATGCGCATGCGTGTTCCGCGCCATTACTACACAGCAGGGTTTCCCATTCCGTAACTCCCACATAGACCCTTTCACAATGAAAAAAAATTCTGATGTTTTCCGTTCACATAACTTTCTATACATCTCTGTAACAAATTGTCAAAAAGCATGCACTTCTATCTACTTCAGGCTAATTGAGATAAACGCAAGCAGATATTCTTATTTGTAAGTGGAAGACAAATAATGGGATGCACTAGGCTAACAAAATGTTTATAAGGTTGTTGTCATGTGGATGAAATCCACTTCTCTGGAATGCCAGGTGTTCCCATATGAAAAATGTTTTAACTATTTTGAAACTGAAACTAGTAACAAGGCTTATCTCAAAAATGGCCAATTCTACGTAAAATGTATATGACATAATTGTGTGTTGTAATAACATGTACATTTTTTGTGCAGTAAGTATTTGTCTATCTCTTACAATTTGGCAGTTAAGCAAAATTTGGCAAAATTCATCCAGAATAGAGAGTTCTTCAGAGGTTATTCCCAGAAAATTCAAAATATACATTGTATTTGTCATTTAAATATGTTTAATTTACGGTGTTTGAACCAAAATCGTTAGAGCCATTTTGAGAAAATCAAAATTTTCGAATTTTTTCGCATGTAAAAGGATAGTTTGGGGTTGGGGGATTTTCAGGGGGACCCAAAACATGTATTTCCGGTGAAATCTCGGTATGGAAATTTTGAGTGGAATACAATACCTTCTCTATACATTATGTACATAGTACGTGTAGAAAAACTAAAAACCACGGCCCAATTTCAGCAATGGCACAGGAAATAACTTTTTGCGCACTTTTAAGGTAATTTCTGCATAAATAAGTTGTCAGTCACGGATATAGGTTCCTTGATTATTATCATACGATGTCGAAAATAAACTTGCTCTTATATAAAACCTCATCTGTAACATTTACCCGACATTTCCAATTATTCAACATTTATTTTCATAGCTTGTATACGGATCGTTACTAGAGAAGTTATATAGTGTGATCTTTAACTCCCATGTTACATAGACCGTTTCATAATGAACAATCTGGTGTGTTACATTCACATCTCTGTACGAAAGTATTGTCTTCATGTTCGAGATAAACACTAAATACTAGTGGAAACAGTCTTATTACTTAGTCCCTTATAAGTAGAGGGAAAATAAGAGAATACACTAGGCTAAACCCACAGTCACATATTTTAAAAATCTGATGTGTACCATTCACATGACTTTCTCTATATCCCTGCAACAAATTATTCTTAAAAAACTTATACTTCTATTTACTTTATGCTAATCAGAAAAAAAAATAGCAGAAATAGTCTTATTACTTGCTTCCTTGTAAGTAGAAGCGAAATAAGGGACTACCATAGGTTAAAGCGATATTCAAAAGCTGGTTGCTATGTCAATGAAGTTCCTTTGTTTATATGGATAGGAGTTGACAATTTCCTGTAAGGGAAAAATATACATTTTTCTTAGCAGAAACCAAAAGTAAGGAATGTCTCAAAAACGACGAACTCCACGAAAAAAATATATATAACATAAATTGTGTGTTTTAATGTGCTCTACATTTTTTGCGCAGTAAGTGTTTGTCCATCTATTACGGTTTAGCAGATACTCAAAATTCAGTAAAATTCATCCACAATAAACTACTCTTCAGAGACTATTCCCAGAAAATGTAAGATATACATTTTATTATCTTTAATATACGAAATTTTAATCAAAATCTCTAGAGCCATTTTTGAGAAAATCAAAATTTTCGAAAAAAATTCCATGTAAAGGGTAGTTGAGGGTGGGGGGATTTTTCTCAAAATCTTCGTGTCGCATCCCTCGAAGATACTAAACTTAAATACCAAGTTTGGTATTTTACCCACTTTTCGTTTTTGAGTTATCGTGTTCACGGACACACACACACACACACACACGGATCTTTTTCTGAAAATGCTTTTTTTGGATATTGGAGACCTTAAAACATAGATTTCCGGTGAAATCTCACACGCACACACGGACCTTTTTGTGAAAATGCTTTTTTTGGATATTGGGGACCCTAAAACATATTTCCGGTGAAATCTCGGTATTGAATTTTTGGGTGGAGTGCAATACCTTCTCTAAACACTATGCACATAGTGCGTATAGAGAAAGTAAAAAGTGGTTGATATGGTATTGAAATCCGTTTCTTTGCGTGATCAGGAGTTGACAAATTCCTGTTTGAGAAAAGTTTTAAATGTTTTAAAATTGAAACCAATAAAAGGAATACCTAGAAAACGGTCAGCTCCAGGCAAAGAAATGTATATGACTTAATTTGTGTGTTTTAAGCAGCTCTACATTTTTTGTGTAGTAAGTTTTTGTTATTTCTTCCGGTTAACCAGTTAAGTAAAATTCATCCAGAATAAAGAGGTCTTTAGGGGCTACTCCCAGAAAATACAAAATATACATTTTATTTGGTATGTAAATATATTTAATATAATGTATTTTAATCAAAATTGTTAACCATTTTTGAGAAAATAAAAAATGTTGAAATTTATTCCTTGTAAAGGGTAGTTTGGGGTGGGTCGAATTTCTTGAAAATCGTGTCCCACCCTTGGGAGATACCTAACTTAAATACCAAGTTTAGTATTTAGCGAACTTTTCGTTTTTGAGTAAAGCTGTCTATGTACGCAAACCCTAATGTTTTTCTAAAAATGTTTTTTACTTTAGAATTTAGGGGATCTCAAAACATATAAAAAGTTTTGTAAGTAATAGACGATTTGGCATAGCTAAATAATAAAGAAGGATAACATAAAACTTTATTACAACATTACAGTACTTTACTCTACTTCTGAACGCCAACCTCAAAATGGTAGCATATCTTGGCTTAGATCTTTGGCGGTAGAAGAGTATAACATTTGCATTGAAAATCCGGTACCACGTGACAACAAATACCTTGATAACAATGGCGGTTACCTTGAGAAATGGGTAAGGTTCTGTAACTTTGTAAATAAGGTTTTGTGTTGATATGTTTCGTTATTATTTCGTTATTCCATCGTCTGTTACATTCTGAATTGCCGTCATATTTCCGGTGTAATCTGGATATCAAATATTTGGGTGGAATACAATACCTTCTATACACACTAAATGTACGTGTAGAGGAAGTAAAAATGTATTGCGTTCATTTCCAAAACTTTGAGAATGACTATCTTTATTTAGGTTTGAACTAGATTTTACTACGTATAGCTGTGCTTCCAGCTCGTGGTCCCTGAAAGGAATGCGTATACAACACACACATTAGTGCAGATAAGGTAACACACGCAGATAGAATCGCTGTTGAAGAATAACATGCAGCCTAGTGGCCGTGGCAATTCGGTACCCAATTCTGAACACACTATTTTCATTCTATGAAGAAGAAGAAGATTAGTTTGTGTGTGTGTGTGTGTGTGTGTGTGTGTGTGTGTGTGGCATAGCCCAAAAACGAAACGCTCGTTAAATACAAAACTTGTAAAATCTTTCAAGGATGCCCCACAATGATTTTCAACAAAATCCCCCCATCCATTACCCTGTACATGAAACATTTTTTCGAAAATTTTTATTTTATCAAAGTTAGCTTTAATGACTTTTATTAAAATACCATATGTTTAAGATATTTTCTACCAAACGTAATGTATGCTTTGACTTTTCTGAGAATAGCCTCTAAAGACTTCTTCATTCTGGAGACTTTTGTAAGTGAAAGACAGAAACTCACTATACAAAACCTGAGGATTTCATTAAAACACACATTTCTCACATACTTTTTTTAAATAAATATAAAATGAGTTAACCATATTATTCTTCGTATAATAAGTAGTATAATACTGCGCAGCAGTATGTTCAGGTCTAGTTTTTCTTATTATGCTCAATACACTATTTTCTCATCTTGACCGCAGCTCTTTCTTCTCCTTACGAATTCTCTTTATCGTTGACGCCAGTATAATATGCAACTGCTGGTGAGCTTGTGGCACTGGATATAAATTCTTCATATTTATCTATAAAACTACTTATAATTTCACGTCCTTCTGAATGAACTGCCATATATTTCTTAACTTCAGACATGGTGAAAAAAGAGCAAATCTTTTTACAGCATTGAACTATTTCTGCATCTTATTATGTTAAGTAGGTTATGCTAGGTTAATACACATATTTGCAGGAATGATTACTGCATAACAGCTTGCCGCGTAACTAGATATCGCTTTCCCCTCTCCCCACACCTCATCCTGTAGTGCTCACGAGCCCAGAACACAACTATATCTGATATTTTGGGTTTTAATGGTACCACAAACAGGCATCCGGTTTGAAAGCTGTGAGATTCAGGAAATATGTAACGGACTTGAGATTGTACAGGTTGCTGTCCTGTTTACTTGAGTAAAACAGTCTCTTTGAAATAAGCGCTACAAGAAGCAAGATCCCCGTAAGCTACTCTGACAGATCTGTTTTCGAAACCAGCCGTCAAGATAATGAGCAGTGCGGTCCTTTTGAATCCTTAGAACAGTAACGGTAATGAATCCTTTAATCACTCGAGAAGCCTGGATCCTTTGAGAAAGGCGAGATGGTTTACTATGTCAGTCTAAGTGGAATGTTCCAACTTGCCCTTAAGGGTAGGCAATTTGAGTAGGGTTAGTGCTCGTAGCAGGAGGAGGAGAAGAAGAAGACATGCACGGAGCAGCCCTTTGTCCAACTTGTGTTCACAGCCACTACAGCTAGTGGTCGGAAAATGTGCTTAAGGCCATGCATATTTGACTGGAAAATCCACAATTTGCAAGAAATAGAATTGAAATTTATACACAATAATGGTAATATTTTTACCATGCATCAAAATTGTAATGGTTATTTAAATAGTACAATTTTACTGTCTAAATTCTTTGTTCTAATAAAACTGAGCCGCGTAGTGTATTTTTACTTTCTCTTCACGTACTATGTACATAGTGTATAGATAAGATATTTCATTCCACCCAAAAACTCGATGCAGAGATTTCACCAGAAATACGTTTTAGGGTTCCCTGTATATATATATATATATATATATATATATATATATATATATATATATGTATGTAAAAAGCATAAGTCCATGTGTGCGTGTGTGTGTGTGTCCGTATGTCTGTGAACACGATACCTCAAAAACGAAAAGTTGGTAAAACGCCAAACTTGGTACTCAAGTTTAGTATCTTCTAGGGATGCAACAGGAAGATTTTGAGAAAAATCTCCCCACCCCAAACTACCCCTTACGTGGAACTTTTTCCTAAAATTTTGATTTTCTCTAAAATGGCACTAACGATATTGATTAAAATATCATGTATTACAGATATTTACCTGACAAATAAAATGTATATCTTGAATTGTTTGGTAATAGCCTCTGAAGTTTACTTTATTCTGGACGAATTTTACTGCTAAGCCGTAAGAGATGGGGAAAAAAAAACTTACCACACAAAAAAATGAAGAACAATTTAATACACAATTTATGTTATATGTATTTTTTCGTGGAGTTGATCGTTTTTGAGATATTCGTTGTTTTTGGTTTCAGCTTTAAATAATTACACTTTTCTCACATGAGACTTTGTCAACTCCTGTCCATATAAACAAAGGAACTTCAGTCACATAGCTACCAGCTTTTGACTGTCACTTTAGCCTTAGCTATTCCCCTATTTCGCTTCTACTTACAAGGAAGTAGGTAATAAAACTATTTCTGCTATTTTTTTTTTCGATTAGCATTAAGTAAATAGAACCATAAATCATTTAAGAATAATTTATTGCAGAGATGTAGAGAAAGTCATGTGAATGGTACACATGAGCTTTTTTAAAATGGTTCCCATAAACATTCAGGTTTTAACAGTAAATGAGTTTGCAAGTGCATCTGTCATCATAGTTTTATCCATCTGCAATTATTGTAGAGAAATGTTAAAATTCGTACTTTGATCGTGCCGTGGCCTAGTGGTCAGACCACTCGCCTCTCGTCTAGACGGCCTGGGTTCAGTTCCAAGCGACCGTATGTGAGATTTGTGGTGGACAAAGGGGTGCAGGTGCGGGTTTACTTTGGGTTCTCCGGTTTCCACCGCCATTACATTCCACCGGTGCTCCATCTTCATTCATGTATCATCAGTGTCACCACCTGCGGTGCAGTAGCAGTAAAAGCGGGCGTTTAAACACTACAAAAAAACATGCATTAAAATTCTAACTTACATTGTTATTTAAATACATTTTTACTGTCTAAATTAGTTTCTTTAAAAAATGAGCCACGTAAAAAAAAAAACGTTTTTAGAAAAAAAATTCCGTGTGTGGGGGGGGGCAGCAAAAACGAAAACAGCGTTGGTATTTAAGTTTCGTATCTTCCAAGGATGCGACACGAAGATTTTAAAAAAAAAAATACTCCACCCCAAACTACCCTTTACATGGAAAAATGTTTGAAAATTTTGATATTTTTAAAATTGGCTGTAATAGTTTTGATGAAATCCCGTATATTGAAGCTATTTATATCCGAAATAAAATGTATATCTCGAATATTCTGGGGATAGCCTCTGAAGATCTCTTTATTCTGGATGAATTTTGCTTAGCTGCTAAACCGTAAGAGATAGACAAAAACTCACTACACGAAAAACCTAGATCTCGTCAAAACACACAACTTATGTCCTTTACGTTTTTGTTGTGAAGGTAACAGTTTCCGAGATATTCCTTTTTATTGGTTTCAATTGTGAAGTACTTAAACTTTTCTCAGTCAGGAAGTGTCTGTTTTTCTTTTGTTCTACACCTGGTCAAGCAAAGAAGCGATTTGCAATGAAAATCGCATAACGATATCTTTTAAAACATTTGACTATCACTTTAACCTAGTGTATTTCCTTAGTTCTCTTCTACTTATAAAGAACTAAGCAATATTGTTTATTTCGATTAGCATTGTGTAGAAAGATCAATAATCTTTTGTAGGAAGTTTTATAGAGCAGCTAAAGAAAGTCATGTGAGTGTAACACATCAGATCTTTTAAGTATAGTTTGTTGCAGAATAAGCAAAAAAGCCATATGAGTATAACACATCAGATAGAAAGTTATATGAATGTAACATAACCGAGTTTGGGTGGGGGGCTGGATTGCATTTCTTCCTCTAACCACCAAGTGGTGGAGTAATATGTGACGTGTATGTTATTGAAAGTAGAATTCATAACATGTTACATATCATCGAAGTTAAGGTTAGTTCGTTCGTAGTCCGCTTATGCCCTCCTTCCTTATTTAGGACTGTCACTCCCCTAGGATTTACAAGCGGATGCCTAGGGGTCAGAAGCCTGTCAGAGAGCCAACGGCATGAAACCATAGAATGGAAAACCTGGAACGAACGATCGGCTTGTATCCAGGCATGAGCGTGAGGAAGTGGATGATACGAAATGCAAGCGAAATACATGATAGGAAAGGATGATGGCCCAATTGGTGGAATGAGTTACGGGGAAAACCTAAAGAACGGGAGAAAACCCCCCAGATGCCACTTCGTCCACCACAACCCCACATGCGGGCGCTTGGGATCGAACCCGGGCCGTCTAAAATGGAGGCGAGCGGTCTAACCATTGAAACACGGTGCCAAAGGTACGATGTAAATTTGAAGATCTTCTGGTATCTGTGCACAGCCTGCAACAAACCAATCGTGAGTGCATGCAGACGCGGGTCAGGCGGAACAAAGACTTGGAATTGTGGGGCACCTAATCAGCTAGAGGTGGGGTGTTCCTTGGCAGTGTAATGAAGTGAAACTGGGGCGGCCCAGCAATACAAAGGACTCTTTGAGATGCGCTGTCAACCGCGAAACGCAAATTACACGTACAACTATCATACAACTTGGCGTGGTATTTGTCTCCTTGCTCAACTTCAGCGAACGTGAAACTTGGCAGTCTACTGATAAATTATCACTTTAGACGCACATCCTTTCAGCTCTATCTTTTCAAATTAGACCCCCCCCTCGGGGTCTAATTTGCGCTGTGGACCCCGAGCACCCTACGGTGTACTTCTATCGTTACTAGAAATACCCGGGCGGAACATCTGAGACCCTCCCGAAGGAGGCTGTTTGGATTGGGTTGTACTCGGTGTGGCAGTAGTCCCGAAACCCAAGGGAGAATAGTTACTTCTGGACGGTGATACCTGGGTGGGGTTGTGAGACTTCTCAATGCCCTCCGGTTTAGTAGACAGAAACTGGAAGTTCTCGCTCCACCGAGGTATTCTGTATTCTGTACCCTCCCCCACCTCTGGGGTTGACGCGCGTATCCATTTCCCTGCAGGAGCAAGGTAGCGTCAGACTGAAAAATTCAACGCCATAAACGGGATTTTAACCACGGATCTCCCGGTCTCCAGCCGGTTGCTCTGCCGCTGAACTACCATGGCAACCAGCCGTCATAGCATTGAAGAGATCCGTGGCTCAAATCCCGGCTATGGCATTGAATTTTTCAATCTGACTCTACCTATCCAACTCCTATCCTACACACGGTTTGTGTAAGAAAAAAAAAAAACAATAAAATCGGTACCAATTGACCATAATAGTTGGCTATACTACGAATTTTGGGACTTTAAGTACTTACAACATTGTAAGTGGCCATTTTGGCTGTCATCTCGAAATAATTTGAATTCACCTTGTGATTTACCGGCAAATATGCGAGTCAGTTGGGAAATTCAATGCTAGGCTGTCAGCTCAGTGGTAGAGCAACCGACCTCAGACCGGAATATCTGTAGTTCAAATCCCGGCTATGACATTGAATTTATCAGTCTGACTCTACCTATCCGATATTAATATTAGCTATATTACAGTATATACTCGTTGCTCCGTTAGGCTGACTTAGTATTTCCCTAAAAGACTGTTTATAATTACTCTTAAAGTATGTAGTAACTCTCCCTGGATATCTCCCTCTTCTACCCTGCACTTCTGAGCCATTATACACCGACTCAAATTCACCTTTGTCTACTGTTTCTGTATTTTTTTAGCCAAGTGTCAGATAACCCGATTATGTCAAACTTACTTATGAAACTTTGAAATTGTTCACTCACCAATTTTACCCTCAAACCCTCCACATTCCAAAACCCTGCTGACAGCTGGGTAACCTCCTCCTATTTGTCTGTTGATTTCTTACCTCACTCTCGTACGCCGGAATTCCGTAGCCTTTGAGATCTGCGAGCTGGTCCCATAGTATTTTCAATTTTGGTATCGCCGATCTTACCTTCGCCGCCTGACTGGCCCACCCACTGTTACCTGGATAGGGTGCTAGTTCAGCTGAACTTCCCTGGTTGGTGAATCTGCTGTGCATTTCCCCTCGACACGTGCTCTTCCACTTGTTCTACCGGCCTAATGAAAAAATCCCAATGATTCGCCTGGGGTGGCTGTCACACCTGAGTTGCCAGGCCAGTGCTGTGTTGTTTGCCAAATTAGACCATACAGTAAAACCATTTACATCTCAAGGAGGGAAATATCCTGGTTTGGCCACCAATAGTAGTAATACACGCATAGAGATCACCGCGTTCAAATCAACTGAAACACATGGTCTGGTCGTCGATTCGTTTTGAAACCCACAGTGGACAGTCACAGAAGTGGACTCTGAAAAATAAAACGAGTACTACAAAACCAAACAAATTAAGGCTCCACGACATCAAGGCATCTTCGTTTACTGGGTGTTGAAGTTTTTAAAGGCTCAATAGGACTCGGTATGGCAATGGTCCCGAAGCCCATGAAAGACCGAGTACGCCTAGGCAGGGTTGTTCTCCAGTACAAACCTTGAGATTAAGTAGACGGCATGCTAGATTGCTGTCGCGCCCACCGAGGTCTTCGATGATCATCCGCTCTAGGGGTGGACGCGCATAAGTGGCATGCGAGATTGCAGATTCTATTTGTTTTAGACTGAGCCTTACCTATTGGTTACGGAGACAATCGGAACAGGTAAACCTCACAGGTTTCGAGATTTCGGCGAGGTTATGTTACATTAGGTTAGTTGAGGTTAGGTCGAAATAGGGGGTAAAAAGGGAGTTTCTAAAAGTCGGTTCTTATTTCCAATGCGAAATGCACAGTCTTCCATTCGTGCTGTCTGCTAGCGCATGCGCAGCTATGTAGGTCATTCGACCAATGGCAGAGTTAAAATCTAAAACTGAACTAAAAGCTGCAATGTTGCAAGTGGCATATCCACTTCTGTATTTGCACGAACTAAGGGACCGGTTTATAAACTAGGTGCCGGTTTAACTGGAAGCCCCACGGAAATGATCCCTGGGGTACAGCTTACCTGAGCAATCAGGTCATTGCTACATGGCTTTTCAAATTAGACCATAGCAGTAAAACTATTTACATATTAAGGCGTGGAATATCCTACAGCTGAAGATCCTGGTTTGGCCCCCAATGAAAGTAAAAAAAAAACTTATGTGTTCCATTCACTTGACTTTCTCTACATCTCTGCAACAAATTATTGTTAAAAAGCTTATGGTTCTGTTTACTTCCTGTTAATCGAGATAAAATTAGCAGAAATAGGCTTATTCTTGTTTCCTTGTAAGCATAAGCGAAACAAGGCAGCACCATAGGTTAAAATGATAGCCAAAAGCTGGTTTCTATGTCACTGAAGTTCCTTTGTTTGTATGGACAGGAGTTGACAAATTCCTGTAGGAGAAATGTGTGTTTTTTAAAGCTGAAACCAAAAACAAGGAATATCTAAAAAACGATTTACTCTACGAAAAAAAAATGTATGCAACATAAATTGTGTGTTTTAAGGTGCTCTACATTTTTTGTGTGGTAAGTGTTTTTCTATCCCTTACTGTGTACCAGTTATGTAAAATTCTGAAAAATTAGTCCAGAATAAAGACGTCTTCAGAGGCTATTCTTAGAAAATTCAAGATATACAGCTTATCATTTAAGAAGCTTCAACATTAGAGATTTTAATCAAACCGTTACAAAATTTTCTATATTTTTTCCATGAAAAAGGTAGTTGAGGATGGGTATTTTCTTGGAATTCGTGTAGCATCCTTGGAAGATCCTGAACTTAAGTATCAGGTTTGGCATTTAAGGGGCGTTTTGTTTTTGAGCTATGCTACCCACACACACGGAACTTTTTACTTTCTTTACATGTACTGTGTACATAGTGTATAGAGAAGGTATTGCATTCCACCCAAAACTTCGATACCGAGATTTCACTGGAAATACATGTCTCCGTGAATCCAAAAAAAGCGTATTTGGAAAAAGGTCTGCGTGTGTGTCTGCTTGCGTGCGTGTGTGTGTCTGTGTGTTTGTGGACAGGATAGCTAAAAAGCGAAGAGACCGTTGAATACCAAACTTTATTCTAGATGAATTTTGCGGAATTTTGCATAACTGCTAAACCTTAAAGAAATAGAAAAGCACTTACCACCCAAAACTGTAAAGCACATTAAAACACACAGTTTATGCTATATACATTTTTTTAGTGAAGTTGAACGTTTTTTGAGATATTCCTTGTTATTGGTTTCAGCATTGAAAGATGTATACTTTTCTCATAGAGGATTTTGTCAACTCTTGTCCATAGAAACAAAGGAACTTCAGTCACATAGCAACCAGTTTTTGACTATCTATTAAACCTATAGTACTCGCTTAATTCGCTTCTGCTTACAAGGAAGCAAGTGATAAAATTATTCTGCTAATTTTATCTCGATTAGCCTGAAGTAAATACGAAGCATAAGCTTCCTAACAATAATTTGTAGCAGAGATGTAGAGAGAGTGATGTGAATGGAGCACATCCGATGTTTTTGGATTCAGCTAGTATCTCCGGAGAAATCTCGGTAGGCATGGAATTTTTGGGTGCATTACAATGTACATAGAGAAAGTAAAAAGGAAGAAAGAATAGCAAGCAACTCGTAAACTATAATAATGCCACCCGTGTTTTGTTACGAAATGATAGGTCATTACATATGTTTGAAAACCAAGGAAAGAAAACCGATCATTACGTCCAACTCTTCTAATGCGACGTAACATTTGTGTTTGACTGCCATGACCTACCTTGTTCTCTTAAATTATAATGTACTGGCTTTCTCTAGGTACCAAGAGTACTTTCGGGGCTATCAGTGGCTTTGGGAAGGCACGAAAATATAGTACACGCGAAAAAGCAGTTTACTGCACTGCAGGAATACACCGATGCCCACCGTTATGAGGTCATATCAGATAATATGCATATCTTTGTATCTTCTTCATCTCTTACTCTTACTCCTCTGAAGGAATTCAACTCTTTATGCGCAAAATAGAACAACATTAATACGTCTTTAAAAGTATTTCATGTGCACAATAGTTCCCGTTACGCATATGCAAGCTCAGAATATGTAGCGTTCCATTCACATGGTTTACTCTACATCTCTTCAACAAATTATCGTTAAAAAGCTTATGCTTATATTTACTTCATGGTAATTGAGAAAAATTAGCAGAAATAATCTTATTACTTACTTCCCTGTAAGTAGAAGCGAAATAAGGGAGTACCATAGGTTAAAGTGATCGACAAAAGCTGGTAGCTAACTGATTGAAGCTCCTTTGTATGAGAAGAGAATACGTTTTTTAAAGCTGAATTCAATAACAAAGCTTATCTCAAAATCGATCATCCTCACGTAAAAAATGTATATGACATAAAGTGTGTATTTTAGTGAGCTCTACATTTTCTGTTAAGTTTTTTTTCATCTCTTACGGTTTGCCAGTTATGCAAAATTCCTTAAAATTCATACAGAATAAAGAGTCTTCAGAGGATATTCCCAGAAAGTTAAAGATATACATTTTATTTGTTAGGTAAATATCTTTAATATATGATATTTTAATAAAAATCGTTAGTCATTTTTGAGAAACTCCAAATTTTCGGAAAAGTTTCCATGTAAGGAGTAGTTGGGGGTGGAGCGATTTTCTTGAAAATCTTCGTGTGGCATTGTGTGGGATAAATTGTGTGCTTTAAAATATACATATTTACTTTTTTGTGCACTTACATAACAGCCCAAAAATTCGATTTCACCGAAAATGCATATATTGGAAAATATTCTTATTTCCTTTCTTGTAAATAGCAGCGAAATAAGGGAGTACCATAGGTTAAAGTGATAGTCAAAAGCTGGTTGCTTTGTAACTGAAGTTCCTTTGTTTCTATGGACAAGGAGTTTACAAATTCCTGTATGAGAAATGTATGTTTTTCAAAGCTGAAACCAAACACAAGGAATATCTCAAAAACGATCAACTGCACGAAAAAAAATTTATAACAAATTCTGTGTTTTAATGAGCTATACATTTTTTGTGGTAGGTTTTTGTCCATCCGTTGTGGTTTAGTAATTATGTAAAATTGATCCAGAATAAAGTAGTCCCAGAAAATTCAAGATATACATTTTATTTGTCAGGTAAATATACGATATTTTAATCAAAATCGTTAGAGCCATATTTAAGAAAAGCAAAAATTTCGAAAAAAGTTCCATGTAAAGGGTAGTTGAGGGTGGGCAGATTTTGTTTTTTAATCTTCGTGCCGCATCCTTGGACGATACGAAACCTAAATACCAAGTTTGGTATTTAACGATCTATTTGTTTTTGAGCTATGCTGCTCCACCCCCCCCCACCCCACACACACACATACCTACACACATATATATATGGGATTCAGGTCACAAAACATACATTTCAGGTGAAATCTCGGTATCGAAATTTGGATGCAATAGAATACCTTCTCTATATGTATATTAAAATTAGGTAAGTTTTGCAAACTAGTGACATTTACTTTCTCACGAAAATATTCGTGTGGCATCCTTGGGAGATACAAAACTTATATACCAAGGTTTGGTATTTAACGTACTTTTCGTTTCTGTAGTTATGCTGCCCATAGTAACACACTAACATATTTCTAAAAATTCTTTTTCTGGAATCAGAACGTCTGAAAACATGTATTTCCGCTTAACTTTCAGTATCTCATTTTTGGGGAATACAGTACCTTCTCTATCTACTATGTACAATGTACATACGCGCCAGAAAAAGTAATAAAACCAAAGCAAAGCTTGTTTTGGATTGCTTTTTTTTTTCACACAGCCGTGTGTAGGACACACTGCAAAATCCAACGCCATAGCCGGGACTTGAATCACGGTCTCTAGCGGGTTGCTCTTACACTGAGCCACCATGGCAATATGCCGGCATGGCATTGAATTTCTCAAATGACTCGCATGTTTCCCGGTAAACCACAAGATGTTTTCAAATTATTTTGAGATGACAACCCCAATGGTGACTTATAATGCTGTAAGTACTTCAAGTCCCAGGCCAACTATTATGGTCAGTTGGTATTGGATTAATTGGTTTTTTTTCACACAAACTGTTTGTAGGACAGGACTTGTAGACTCAGACTGAAAAATTCATGTCATAGCCGGGAATGGCGTTGATTTTTCTGTCTGACTCTATCCAAAGTTTATTTTCTCGGTAATAATCCAAAGCGCTTGCGTATATTGTTGCTTAATTTTATGTTGTAATGATACACTTCATTTAATTTTAAGAAAACATTTTTATCTGCACTGCTCTGTAGGTAGCTTATAGAGAAGGTATTGCATTCCACCCAAAATCTACACCTATATTTCACCGGAAGTACATGTTTTGAGACCCTTTGAATAAAAAAACGTATTTTCAGAAAACTGCCAATGTGTGTGTATGTGAACAGCATGACTCAAACACGAAAAACTCGTTAAATACCAAACTAGGGATGCGACACGAAGATTTTCAAGAAAATCCCCCCTCCTATCTACAATTTACATGGAAAAAATGTCACCCTCCGTGGTGTAATGGTTACCATGCTGACTTCATATACCCAAGGTCGCGGGTTCAAACCTGGCGGAGGACGATGGATTTTTTCGGGTGTAAATTGTGCCGTTTAATTTACAAACAATGGTGGCTTAATTAAGTACACAAGAAGACGAAAGTAATTACAAGATAATCATAGAAAGCGTTGATAAAGTGGAAGGAATGTCAAAGAAAATGAGATGGAAGCTTTTGCTGCAGGTCAGGGTTAGCACTGCCTGACTTATCTCTGGAATGATAAATTACTTAACGCCTAGAGTCGCAAATTCCGTGGCAGCGAATTCCTTTTTACTTTCTCTGCTAGCCATAGTAAATAGAGCAAATATTGTATTGCATCGAAAATTCCTTGTTGAGATTTTACTGGAAATATATGTTTTGAGCTTCCCTACACTGTCAGTTCTGTGTGCGTGTCTGTGAACAGATAAGGGTAGTTTCTTGAAAATAACTGTGTCGAATTCTTGAAAAATACTAAGAGCTTTAGTTATAAATCTTGTTTTTACTTTCTCTACATGTACTATATACCGTGTATAGAGAAGGTATTGTATTGCACTCAAAATTGGATACCGAGAATTCACTGGAAATACGCATTTTAGGGTCCCTAATTTTTGGATGGAATGCAATACCTTCGCTGTACATTATGTACATAGTACTTTGGAGAAAGTAAAAATACATGTAATAAACAAAGATATTCTTTCATTTGAGACAGAATTTGTCAGGAGAACAGGTATACAGCATGGAAAACAGTAAAATACTATATGTATATTATAGTAATAGCAAATCCTGTTGGTGTTGAATTGGTTTTGCATATTCTTTAATAAACGAAGGTCAGGAGTACAAATTTCTTTATATTAACATCACTGCACTCCAGAAGAGCCCATTTTTGGCATTTTACCCTGTCACCACATGCTATGAAATAAAGATCATCACAGAAAATACATTTTCCATCTTCAATGTTTTTAATTTCTTAATGCATGAAATTGAATGTCCTTTTTGTTCCTTTTTTCTGGTTACGTTTTCTTGGCAATCTCGATTGTGTTTTTATGTGGCTTATCAATGATTATGTAGACTCAACCAGCGCTCCTGTGGAAGGCTTTCTTGGGTCTTTGTCTGGAATAGAATTCAATAAGAGCATTTCTGGGAAGCTTTATCTTGATTAGCATGAAGTACGTAAAAATAATCTTTTTCTAAGAATAGTTTGTTTCCAGAACACATAGAGAAAGTTATGTGAAGGTAACACACTAGGATTTAACTTTCTCTATTCTGCATAAACAATATAGAGAATGGATAGAGAAGGTACTGTATTTCACCCAAAAATTCGTTACCGAAATTTCACCGGAATTACAGATTTTGGGGCCTTATGTGTGTGTGTGTGTGTGTGTGTGTGTGTGTGTGTGTGTGTGTGTGTGTGTGTGTCTGGTTACCATAGCTCAAAAACGAAAAGACCGTTATATACCAATCTTGGTATTTAAGTTCAGTATCTTCCATGACTGCGACACGAAAAATTTTAAAAAAATTCCCCAACCACAAATTACTCTTTATATGGAACAGTTAAAGAACATTTTGTTTATCTTAAAAAGGCTCTAACGATTTTGATTAAAATACCAAATACTAAATTACTCACATAACAATTAAAACGTATATTTTTAATTTTTAGGCAATACCCTCTGAAAATCTCTTCATTCTTGATGAACTTTGCATAATTTTACATAACTGTTAAACGTAAGAGTTAGACGAAAAATTACTATACAAAAATGCAGATCTCGTTAGAACACAATTTGAGATGTACATTTTTCATGCAGAGTTAACCGTTTTCAAGATATTCCTCAATTTTAAGTACCTAACCTCAATTGTTTCGTGTAATGACCAGCTTTTAAAAAGATTTAACTATCGCTTTGGCCTAGTTTCCCGTTTACTTAGAAGGAATCAAGTAACAAGACCATTTCTGCTAATGTATATCTTACTTAGCTTGATGTAGATAAAAAAATAATCTTTTTTAAAAATATTTTGAAAAACAGATAGAGAAAGTCATGTGAATGGAACACATCAGGTTTTTTTTTTAACGATATTCAATCATTCCATGCGTTGTTTCATACGTGCTGCCAGTGAACGTAATAAGTTCTCCGCAGTAACCAGTACACTGAAACAGCCATACAGATAGATCGTGTGTTTACCAGAAGTCGGAGTTTGCAATCGAATTTAGAAACGCCATTATTAAAATGTTAAATCCTGCTGTTGAACGGTAATTTAGTTGTGTGGATGCCTGTACCAGCATGAATGCGCGTTCGCTAAACTTGCCGAAGTCCATTAAAGGGAATTACTTGCCGATTTCACTTAACGGCTATGTTAAACAAATGCCATGCCATCTGCTGGAGCTTTTTACTCTCTCTAGTTAAGCAAACGAATATAAATCACCTTCATTTCTAAGCCTAGAATATACCTGCGTACTTGTGAGCTTTATGTGCTCAGTATTGCTCATTTGTTAAGGTCACAGGTTAATCTGTCCGATTCTGTGGAACAAGAAGAGTAAGCAATTAAATCACTCTCCATGGAAACCTCCTACAGATTCATAGAATTCGGGACGATGTTTGTCCGGTCTACTAAGTTCTGTTTGTGTGTTCACTTAATCAGCACTGTGCATTGGGATTCAAACTTCTTCACTTTTAAATCCACTTTTAAATCCAAGTTCTGTGTAGTCTGCCGCATGACTTTCTCTACCCGGAATTAAATTTACTCCGGGTAGAGAAAGTCATATAACTGGAGAGATCATTTCCAATGCACGTCAAATAATACGGAGTCTTCAGATTTATTTGGATTTTTCTGTCAGTTGTTGTCCCGCCTAATGTCAATACCAGGCACAGAGTTTATTACGCATTGCCTCTTGCAGAGAACTAACGAACGATAAGTAGAAGTGGTGGATGTCAACAGTTTCGAGGCCATCTTAGTGTAATGGACCTGTAACGCACCTTTCCAATTTTTAGTCTCTAAAAAACAAGAATTTTTAGAAAAAATGTTCGCATGTGTGAATGTCAATGTGTGTGTGTGTGTGTGTGTGTGTGTGTGTGTGTGTGTGTGTGTGTGTTTGTGTCAGCATAGCTCAAAAAGGAAAAGTCCATTAAATGCCAAACTTGGTATTAAACTTTAGTATCTTCTAAGGATGTGACACGAAGATTTTGAGAAAAATCCCTCCACCCCAAACTATCCTTTACATGGAAAAATATTCTGACATTTTGAAATTCTAAAAATTGCTTACCATTTTGATTAAAATACCATGTATTAAAGACATTCACATGACAAATAGAATTTATATCTTGAATTTTCTGGGGATAACCTCTGAAGTCACGGGATGAATTTTGCTGGATTTTGCATAACTATTAAACCTTAAGAGATAAGACAAAAACTTACTAAAAAAACGTAGATTTCGTTAAAATACACATACATATACATTTTTTCGTACAGTTGATCATTTTTGAGATATTTTTTGCAGTTTAAAAATTCTTAAAACTGTTCACATACGGAAATTTGTCAACTCCTGGCTATGCATGGAAACGGTTTTAATGCACATGGCAACCAGCTTTTAAAATGTATGATTGTCGTTTTAGCCTAGTGTACTCTCTTATTTACCTTCTACTTACAAGGAAGCAAGTAATAATACCATTTCTGCTAATTTTATCTCGATTAGCATGAAGAAAATAGAAGAATAACCTTTTAACGATTATTTGTTGCAGATATCTAAAGAAAGTCTTGCGAATGAAACACTTCAGATTTTTATATTTGGAACTTTTATTGGCGTCTCTTAAATTCGCAATCGCAGTATTTATGTTGACAGATAACTCAAATAATGTGACGTTTATGGTAACCTAGAAGGCTTTAATGGTACAACTTCATTACAATAAACGCCTGTTCATACTCTTTACAGCGTGAATGAAAACTGGCCTACACGATTTAATTAAAAAAACGCACAAGAACTGAGAAAGACACAAAATGTCCTGCTGAAAAGCAGTTTTGCACCGCCCAGTATATCAACCTGTTTGCGAAGTCTGCAATGCACGTAAGGTTCAATTCCATACCTCCCCTTTGAAACAAGCGGCTTGGACTAATAATGCCGTTATTCATTTAAACCTCTCTGAAGAACCAATATAATAACAAAAGTAGCTGCTGTATTTCATGAGTGATGAAGCCTGGTGCTATCTGAGAGAACATGTGAATTCTTAAAGGAATTATCGCACAGTTGATGCAAGTCATTCTTACGAGTTTATGAAAGATTCAACAAGAAGATTGTGGCCACTGTGTTTGCCAGACCTAACCATTGTGACTGCGTGGCAGTCTAAAGGGAAAAGTGTAGATAAATAACCCCAACGTTAGAAGACTTGAAGGATAATATTCGTAATGAAATGTGGATAATTGAGGCCGGAGGTTTGCGCAAAATGTATATTAACTAGGGCGCGCGCAAATGTGCATTGAAGCACAAACAAACAATTTTCAGCACATAGTGCAATGGAATGTAATGTGCAAGATCAATTAAAGTAATTATAGACCTTTGCATTAGCTTATTTGCTTTTTTATTTATTATCTAATTATAAAAGTTTGTATATCTGTTGGTTTATCTACTCGTGGCGAACAACAATTCGTGCGTAATTGGCGAGCGTGCAGTCTATACTGGGGGCCGGTTTTTCGTGCACCACCCTGTAGAAACAAAAGCTGTTGGAAGTAAGGATGGGATATCGATACACTTTGAAATAATCTGTAATGGTTTTTTAATGATTTTAAAATTTTAAGTTAAGCATTATTTAAAGTTGTTATCTATGTTAGATAAGGAATAAAAACTCGCGACTTCACGTTATGGACTCGCATGTGTCTTCAAGATTTTTGGACTGTACTTCTTGATAGATCTTGACTGCGATTCTTGTGGTTGAATAAATGCAACATTCCAAAACCTCTTGCGGCTTAATGAAAACAAACAATAGGGGAAGGAGTTGCATAACATGCAACATTAACTGATCTGTGTATGAAGTTGTTTTAGCTGACGGTTCTGCAATAGCTGACTCATTTTCAGCCATTACACTTACCTATTCCGGTTATCCAACAGAACGTCCGACTGGAAGATTGGATGATGCAAACAGTATGACATTGTTTGATGAGTATATAACTTGTAACGTTGCAGGAAATGCACTGGATAAGTTTCCTGCAACAGATAGCGCGAAAGTATGGTAGGTCTGAATGCTGCCAGTTTGCGAGTGCCAAGGGTTGGCAGTCCTGAGACGATCGGGAGAGGGAATCGAGTTCCTAACGCCTTTCACTTGAGTTTGGGTCCTGATACAGATTAGTTTGAATTCAGTTGACAGTCGGTCTGCAGTCAGTTAGTGGGTCAGCGATGTGCTGACGTAATACCATACAGTGGTATGCGGTTAAGGGACGGAGTGTGAGGCAGACAATTTTTCTAAAGAACTCTTCATCACGAGGGTATACGGCACTGGCATTACTAAAGACCTTTGAAAATGCTCGCGTACGCAACGTGTAAGTCATCTAGAACATTTACGAGAAAGTTATATTCTCGATTGGGAAGGAAAGAAGTATTTCTCCCCACGTGCCGTGTGTCCGGTGCAAAGGTCAAGCTCTTAAGGTTCGTAGCAACTGTCTAAACATAACCATTGGAAGTTAGGCTGCCTGTATGTGTCAAATGTTGTCGTCGGAATGCTGTGAAATAAAGCAGCATTCGCTCTGGGTTTTCTTCGATGGAATAAGATGCTGACTAGTTGGAATCCTTTGGCAGTAGAACGAGTGATTCTTCTACCCGCAATTTTCCCTGGTAAGGGCGAGGATCTCCGGCAGCCGCCATGTTGGGTAAAACTACAAGTTCCACATGGATTGCTGTTTAAGATGAGGTGTTGTACAGCTACTGAAATCAAGGTAGGAAATAAATGTCCCTGGCCAAGTCTCGCTGGAAGTACAGTGACTGGTCAGTGCGCGAGGCAGTAATTTATGGCATATTGTAGGCCATATACTACGAAGTATATTAGTTTTATTTAGGTGTATGAAGTGCAGCTTTAATTCAAGATAAAGTACATTCTACTAAACCTCTGATGCTCGAGCATGTAAGCGGTGCATTCGGAGTGAAAATTTCACAAATGTAGTAGGAGGATAATATTTCCCCTTTTTACTCTTAAGTGAAAGAAATCGTGTAATGATTACGGGTCTAGTTATCCACTATTTTGATCTTGTTGTTTGTTACTACTTTTTATATTGTAAATGTGGTGAAGGTTTTATGTGGGAAAGGTATTACTCAAATGCAATGTCGCTCTTATTTTTACGTGGGTAATCCACGAGTACGTACCATATTTTTGTCGTTTTTACGAAAGTTGAATATAACATTGTTCCTAGAAAAGTGGACTATGTTTAACTTAGTAGAATATAATTTCCTGTGGACATCCAGTCAATTAGATATGTTTAGACTATGATGACTGCTAGACTTAGGGGAAAGTCAAATCCTAGGTCGCGACGAACTAATCTGGTCAAACGTATAGTGGTTCAGTAGAGAATGTGCCTTTCTGCAGGCCGCGGTAAAGCGTGGAGCCGGTAGAGCACAAGGGGCAGCTTGTTAGCCGACGTCACACCCTAACGGCCGAGGCTGAAGTTTTAAAGCAGCTGGACCCGATACGGTTACAAACTTCCAGTTCTTCAATTTTGATTATCGCTTTCTCTTTCCATTTATAACAAGCCATACAAGGTAGAGAAAGTGATATGAATATAACATTTTTAAAATTTTGTAAAATAAAATCTACAATAATTGGATGAAAGTTGTAGGCCTTTTTTTTTGTACTACTCTAGTATTCGACGTAGTTTCCTAACCGTCGCTTATTTTAATTTAACCTTCGTCAAGCAAAGCCTTCCTTGCCAGCTGACGTCACTAATTCCGTTGAGGGGAAAAGAGACAAGTGCAGTTATTCCGTCCGAGCTTATCTGCAGTTTCCCCTGAGTGAACAGCCTATTAAATTTGGGTAGTACAGGTGCATTATTCACGTGCTATCGCTGAATTTTTAAAGGCTCTCTTTCATTCCTCTTTTCATCGCCAAGACGCTGCTGCCTTGTTTACGACACAATGTGCCCCCCCCCCTCCCATGACTTCCTCTATTGTGCGTCATGATAATAGATGTACTGATAAAACGACTCGCGTTGTCAAGAAATCGCGAGGCGAGACGAATATTTCTGTAAGCGCCTTTACAGTTCCATCTTCTTCTGTTTGTATAAAAGCTCTCCTTACATAAACGATGGGAGCAGCTTTAGAGAATTTTACGTATTTCTTCACATGACTTTCTCTACATCTCAGCATCAATTATTGTTAAAAAGCTTATGCTTCTATTTACTTCATGCTAATTGAGAAACACTTAGCAGAAATAGTATTATTACTTGCTTCCTCGTAAGTAGCAGCGAAATAAGGGAGTATCATAGGTTAAAGTGATAGTCAAAAGCTGGCTGCTACGTGACCTAAGTACCTTTGTTTGTGTGGACACGAGTTGAGCAATTCCTGTATGAGAAAAGTATAAGTTTTTCAAAGCTGAAATCAAAAACAAAGAATAACTCAAAAACGATGAACTCCAAGAAAAAATGAATAAAACAGAAATTGTGTGTTTTAACGTGCTCTACACTTTTTGTGTGGTAGTTTTTTGTCCATCTCTTACGGTTTAACAGTTATTCAAAATTTCGTAGAATTTATTCAGAATAAAGTAGTCTTAAAAGTATATTTCCAGAAAATTCAAGATATACATTTTATTTGTCAGGTATCTTTAATATAACGTATTTTAATCAAATTCATTAGACCCATTTTAGAGAGTCAAAAAGTTTTAAAAATGCTTCATGTAAAGGGTAGTTTGGAATAGGGGGATTTTTCTCAAAATCTTTGTGTCCCATCCCTGGAAGATACTTAACTAATGTACCGAGTTTGGTATTTTACCGAATTTTCGTTTTTGAGTTATCGTGTTCACAGGCGCGCGCGCGCACACACACACACAAACGGACCTCTTTCTCAAAATGTTTTTTTTTTATTAATACAGAGGATCCTAAAACCTACATTTCCTGTGAAGTCTCGGTATCGAATTTTTGGGTGGAGTGCAATACCTTTTCTATACACTAAGTATATGGTACGTATAGAGAAAGTAAAAATGTTTTACATTCACATGTCTTTCTCTGCCCCTTTTGTATTCTACAAAACTTGGCCGTTCGACGCACTCCCGTCACCCACTCACACATGTACAGACGTCAAATAAAATCTCAAATCACATTAACAATTATCAAAATAAACACAAAATATACCTTATCACAGGAGATGTAGGACTATAGTAACCTTGTATGGTTTAAGCTTTAAAAGTTTTGTTGTTTTCCATACTGAAACTTTTGAAATGTCTGTTTCTTGTGCAAGGCGCCTGAAAGATTTTCGAGGTGACCGTTGTAACCTATCAACTCTTATCGTTTAGCAGTTATGCAAAAGTTCATAAAATTAATCCAGAATAAAGTAGTCTTCAGAGCCTATTCCCAAAAAATTAAATATATTAATTTTATTTGTCAGGTAAATATCTCTAATATACCATATTTTAATCAAAATCGTTAGAGCCATTTTTAAGGAAATCAAAATTTTCGAAAAAACCTTCCATGTAAAGGTTTGTTGGAGGTGGGGTAATCTTCGTGTCGCATCCTTGGAATATACCAAACTTAAATACCAAGTTTGGTATTCAATGGTCTTTTCGTTTTTGAGCTCTGCTGCACACACACACACACACACACAAACACACACACGCGGACATTTTTCTAAAAATGCTTTTTATGGATTCAAGGAGTTTCAAAACATGTATTTCCGTTGAAATCTCAGTATCGAAGTTTTGGGTGCAATACAATACCTTCTCTGTACACTATGTGCATAGTACGTATAGAGAAAGTAATAAACACTTCTAAAAATTCCTAATATTATTCACGTGTGAACTGGACTAGAGGAGAAGCAAGACTAACGCATGTGTGACGACAGAACGGATGAGGGACGCACGCGCAGGGAAATGCAATGAAGGGCATAGTGGGCGTGGCATTGCGGCCAAGTTTTGTAACAAACGTACTGTAGATGCTGTATGCTGGTCATAAATTTCTGTACTCTTTCCATTTAGTCGCGAGAAACAAATGGAAGTCGACGGAACTTCAAAAGAATAATAAGATATTGAAAAATCTGATGTTCTACATCCACATGACCTTCTCTGCCTACTCTGTAACAAAATATTCTTAAAAAAGCTTATACTTCTAATTACTTCACGATAATTGAGATATTTATTAATAGAAAGGGTCATATTACTTAGTTCCTTGTAAGTAAATGTATGTGTATAAATGTATGTTTTGTATTTCTGGAGATAGCCTATGAAGACCTCTTCATTCTGAATGACTTTTGTCTAACTGATAATCCGTAAAAGATAGACAAAAACTATTACACAAAAAACATACATCTCGTTAAAACACACATTTTTTTAAGAGTTTTCCCTTTCCAAAATATTTCTTTGTTATTTGTTTAAATTGCAAACAGACTGCCTCCGTGGTCGAGTGGTCAGCGAGCTGACTTCTCACCCGGAGGTTCCGGATTCGATTCCCGACTGGGGCGGGGAATTTTTCTTTAACCGGAATTATTCCCTATCCCCCATAGAGTCTGGAAGTATGAAGTGAGAGTGAATGTGCGTGTGTTTAGTAATATAAAGTTTAACCTAATGTTCTGATCCTACAGTGTCACAAGTGAAAGCCCCCGATATGACCATTGATGTTAAAGGGGGCTATACAAATGAAGTAATAAAAAAAAAAAATTCTTTTCTGAAACGTGAATTGATCTTTCGTTCCATACTTCTTTTTACAAGGTAGCAAGAAAAAATAAAATGTCTGCTAACGTTTATCTCGATTAGCGTTATGTAGGTAAAAGATAAAACTTTTATAAGAATAGTTTGTTTGCAGAACAGAGAAACTTACATGAATGGAACACGTAAGTTTGTTCCTTGTATGTTATACACTTATAGTGGGTACCTAATACTTTTAAACAGTTGTTACAAATATATCGATTAAGTTTGCATATTTTTGTCAATTTTATGCAATAATAGTGTGGTCGATACACATTACGCATGAAGCATGATAAAGCCTTCATAAAAGACGCTTTAAATAGTTAGGCATATATCAGGAAGAAATTAAATGAACAGCTGTTTTTGTTAGAGCACTGCCACGTGAAATTGGATGACAGATTTCTCAGCAACAAGTGTTTATAGGTAGCGTGATTTCATTGATGGTGAGAGAATTTGTGGAATTTCCAAGAACTCGAAACATTCGCTTTATGCCTTGGAACGGTTCACTTTTCGTACCTCCTTTACTAGCTAAAGCATTATTTATCTTGGTGTAGGATTTTATACTTACGGAGTCTTTTAAATTCACTTTCTTTACACGTACTATGTACATAACATATGCACATAACAACCAGCTTTTGACTATCACTTTAACCTATGGTACTCCCTTATTTCTCTTCTACTTACAAGGAAACAAGTAATATGATTATCTCTGCTAATTTTTTTCTCAATTAGCATGAAGTAAATAGAAAGCATAAGCTTTTTAACAGTAATTTCTTGCAGAGAAGTAGAGAAAGTCATGTGAATGTAACACATCAGATTTTTAAAAGATTTGACTACTACTTTGGCCTAGTGCATTCCCTTATTTCCCTCCACCTTAAAGGAACTAAGTAATAAAACAATTTCTGATTATATGGGTTAGCATGGGGTAGATATTTTGAGAAAAGTTGGTTAGTAAAACAAGCAGAGTAAGTCATGTGAATGGAAAACATTAGATTTGTATCTTCGGTGATGGGTATCCCAAAGGTAAGAATTGCTCATTTTACTTTCTCTAGCACACATGCAAAAATGAAATGAACTGAAATTTATGGACGCTCTTTAACTTCTGTAGTTCTCAGCTGCCCATTCTTTACTGGGCGTGAAAGATTTCTACGTTTTGCTCAGAGACCTCTTAGCACGTTTGCACAATGTACATATTAGATAAAGTATTGCATTTCAACCAAAAATACGATACCGAGATTTCACTCGAATTACATGTTTTGTGGTCCCCTGATCCAAGAAAAGCATTTTTAGAGGAAGATCCGTGTGCGTGTTCGTGCGTGTGTGTTGGAGGGGAGGAGGCAGCACAACACAAAATCGAAAGTCGCGTAAATACAAAACTTGGTATTTAGGATCAGTATCTGCCCAGAATGCGACACGAAGATCTTTTTGAAAATTCATACCCTTTATATAGAATATTTCTCGAGAATTTTGATGTCCTTAAAAATAGCTCTAAAATTGTTGATCCAAATATTATATCTTAAGATATTTTCTCGACAAATGAAGTGTATATGTTTAATTTTCTGTAAATAAATCTAGAGACTTTTTTACAATTCGTAAACGAAAGAGAGACAGACAAAAACTTACTACACAAAAAATATAGATCTCATTAAAACCCAAAATGTGATATACATATTTGTATGCCGTTTCATTGATATTTCTTTTTTCGTTTCAATGTTAAATTACTTAAACTTTTCTCAAGCGGAAAGCCAGATTTCGTTTTATCTTTTTTGTTTTACTCCCGAGAATGCAAAAGATAATCGATTTTCACTTGTTTCCATAACGAGAACTTATAAGATTTGACTATCGCTTTAGCCCAGTGTACTCCCTTTTTTACTTTCTCTATACGTGCTATGTATATATAGTGTATAGAGAAGGTATTGCACTCCACCAAAAAATTCGATACCGAGATTTCTCCGGAAATATGTTTTAGGGTCCCCTGTATCCAAAAAAAGTGTTTTCAGAAAATGGTCCGTGTATGTGTGTGTGTGTGTGTGTGTCCGTGTGTCTGTGAACACAATAACTCAAAAATGAAAAGTCGGTAAAAAACCAAACTTGGTATTTAAGTGTAGTATCTTCCAGGTATGCGACACGAAGATTTTGAGAAAAATCCCCCCACCCCAAACTAACCCTTACATGGGGCTTTTTTCGAAAATTTTGATTTTGTAAAAATGGCTCTAACGATTTTGATTAAAATATCGTACATTAAAGATATCTACATGACAAATAAATTGTATATTTTCAATTTTCTGGGAATAGCCTCTGGAGACTACTTTATTCTTGGTCAATTTTACGGAATTTTGCATAACTGCTAAACCGTAAGAGATGGACAAAAACCTACCACACAACAAATGTAGAGCACCTTAAAACACACAATTTATATTATATACATTTTTTTCGTGGAGTTGGTTGTTTTTGAGATATTCCTTGTTGTTTTTTTTTTCAGCTATAAAGACTTATACTTTCCTCATACAGGACTTTGTGAACTCGTATCCATACAAACAAAGCAACTTCAGTCGCAGAGCAACCAGCTTTTGACTATCACTTTAACCTTATTTGACTTCTGCTAACAAGGAAGCAAGTAATAAGACTAATTCTGCTAATTTTTGCTTCATTAGATGTAGTAAATAGAATAATTTGTTGCAGTGATATAGAAAAAGTCATGTGAATGGAACACTTCAAATTTTCCCCCTCTACTTATAAGGAAGCCAGTAATAAGAAATTTCTGTGCTAATGTTTATCTCGATTAGCAGGATGTAGATATAGGAAAACATTTTTTGTAAGGACAGTTTACAGAACAGCTCGACGAGTCATGTGAATAGAACATATCCGAGTTTTTAAGTCTAATTTTTTTAAAAGTCAATATATGCAAGGAAATATATATTAGCAGTGATCATTCTAATTTCTAAACACTGTATATTGAGTTAAACTTAAAGGTAATGTAAATTATCAGTGATCATGTTAAGTTCTAAATACTATTTATCTAGTTAAACTTGGACCTATGGGAGAGAGAGCCGGGTCAAAATAATTTTATTTTTGATCTAATTTCATTTTTAAAAAAGTAGTGTGTTCCATTCACATTACTTTCTCCAGCTCTTCTACAAACAAACGTTTCTGACAAAAGATTATTATCTTAATTGATGTAAAGTTTAGAATAAATAGTGTTGACCAATCCCTTTCTTGCAAGTAGAAGATAAATAAGGTAGTGCACCTGGCTAAAAGGGCAGTCAAATGTTTTTAAAAATCTGTCGCTATGTGAAACAACTGAAATTCGGTTCTCTTTTGCATACCTGGGAGCAAAAGAAAAACCCTGATGTGTTACACTCACATGACTTTCTCTAGCTACTCTACAAACTCTTTACAAAAGATAATTCTTCTTTCAACACCATGCTAATTGAGATAAACATTAGCAGAATGTTATTACTTAATTCCTCATAAGTAGAAGGGAACCAAGGGAATGCACTATGCTAAAGTGATATTCAAATGTTTTAAAAGCTCGCTTCTTTGCTTGGCCAGCAGTAGAACAACAGAAAAACGGACATTTCCGTGTGAGAAAAGTATATATAATTCACAATTGAAACTAATGACAAGGAATACCTCAAAAACGGTAAGATCCACGAAGAAAATGTATGTGACATATCTTGTGTACTGTAACAAGATCTACATTTTTGCTATAGTAAGTTTTTGTCTATCTCTTACGGTTTACTAGTTATGCCGAATTAAACAAAATTCATCCGTAATAAAAAGGTCTTTAGAAACTATTCTCAGAAAATTCAAGATAAACATTTTATTTGTGCTAGAAATGGCTTTAATATGTGGTATTTTAATCAAAATCGTTAGAGCCATTTTTAAGAAAAGCAAACATTTCGAACATTTTTCCATGTAAAGTGTAGTTTGGGGTGGGAATTTTCTTGAAAATCTTCGTATCGCATCCATGGAAGATACCAAACTTAAATACCAAGTTTGGTATTTAACAGTCTGTTCGTTTTCGAGCTATGCTGCCCACAAACACACACACACACACACATACACACACACACACATACACATGCTAACAACACCATTTTTACTGTTTTTTTTTTTCTCAATTAGCATGAAGTAAATAGATGCATAAGCTTTTTAACAATAATTTGTTGCAGAGATGTAGAGAAAGGCATGTGAATGGAACACATAAGATTTTTGGACCTTAAATTAGCAATGCTGAAATAATTTTCCCGCTGGATGTTGAGTGTGGACAGAGTATTGTAAGGCCTGTTACAGCTTTGCTAGATGTGACAACACTGTGTGGAAGCCGCTTTATTGTTCTGCTACCAAGACACAATGGAACTAAATGTTGTGCTGTGATGACGTCACGGGGCGCCATCCGGACGACAAACGCACCCTCATCCACTTTTATGGTAACAGAGGAGGAAAAGCTCTGGGTTATATAACAGACGTCAAAATTCCCCTTTCTCTGCTTTCTGTGAGAGGTCTCTCTCTCTCTCTCTCTCTCTCTCTCTCTCTCTCTCTCTCTCTGTGCTAATAAAATAACGTCTCAAGGAAACAGAACATACCTTACTTTGGTGTTTCTCCGCCAGGAAGCTCTTTCTAATATCCAAATTATCCTTATGGAAATGTAAGAAAGCGAGGGTTGAAAGTGAAAGTCAATAATAAGTCTTAAACTTTCATTTCAATAAAAGCCAGTAGACGTTTACCAGACTATGCTGTGTACACACACACGCACACCACACACACACACACACACACACACACACACACACACACAGTCCATTTTAATATTAGGGTCGGCTGATAAGTCCCGGGCCTCTCAATGAAAATTCGCAGCGCAGGGGATCGTGGGTTCGAGTCCCACCTTGGGCATGGGTGTTATATGTTTGTGTATGTGTGTGTAGAAAGTAAAACAGAAATTCAGTAATCATACAGTAATCAAAGTAGGTAAATAAAAAGTAGGGAATACAGCGCCGGAGTCCCGATCAGACTCCGGAACTGTATTTAAAAAAAAATGAAAACAGCATTTAAAACAAACGTTTTTGCTTTATTTCTTTGCATAATCTCCAGAGAGGCTAATACATTTATCATATCGGTGTTCTAACTTAATTAAACCATCTCTGTACTGCGAATTATCAAGGTCCTCAAAATAGCTATTTACCGCCTCCTCGTTGCTGTGTAGTCTTCGTTCTCCAAGAAGTTTTTTTGAGATTTGGGAGCAGATGGTAGTCCCTGGGTGCTAGAGCTGGCGAATAGGGTGGATGTTCACACAATTCCAACTTTAATTCGTACATTTTTCCCATTGCAATGACTGAACGATGGTCTGGAGCATTGTCGTGATGAAACAATTATTTTATTTTAACCAAATGAGATATTTTTCTTTTCACCTCCTCACTCAAACGTTACAGTAAGCTTGCATAGTAGTCAACCGGTTGTACTTTTACCCTTTCAATGAAAATAATTCCCTGTGCATCTTAGCATAAATGCCATAAACTTGTTAGCTGACAAAATTGACTTTGCCTTTCATTGGAGTTGGTTGACCTGTTGCAGTCCACTGTTTTGACTGTGATTTACTTTCTGAAATGTAGTGATGTATCAAAGTTTCATCCATATTTATAAGCTCACTGGGAATTTTGCAGTATAGCTCCACATTCTTAACAGAAACAGTTTTTCTTTGCAACTTTTAATCAGGTGACAAGCAATGTGCTACATATCTTGCACAGACCTTGTGACAGCCCAAAACATTACTTAAAATATTACATGCACGTTCTTTTGATATGTTTACAGCCTCTGGTATCTCAAACAACTTTAATCTGCGGTCTTCCACTACTAAAGGATGCATTTTTTCAATGATCTCTGGAGTTGTTACTTTTACAGAGCGTCCAGAGCGAGGCTCATCACTAGTGTTCGTACCTCACATTTCAAACTCTGCAACCCATTGAATACGAAGGGGCAGAGTCTTTCAATGTACTGTCCATTTCCTCCTTGATTTCTTTAGGCGTTACGATTTTCAAATGGAAGTATTTAATCAAATACTTTATTCCAAATCCTCCATTTTCGTGAAGTTGTCTGGTTTAAAATGGTGTTATTCGAAAACTAAACAAGCTGTTGACCTGTGACTATGAAAACAAGCTAGTACAGAGTTAAACTATACGATGCTACCGTCTAACTGGCCTAATTGCATCATGTCTGTGTGAGGCCCGAGGCTTATCAGCCGAACCTCGTATTTCACATTAAATTTCTCTAGCTTTTCTGTTATACAGACTGTTCTTACAAAAGATTATTCTTTTAACTACATCATGCTAATCTAGATAAACATTGGCAGAATTGTCCTTTATTACGTACTTCATTGTAAGTATAAGGTAAATAAGAGAATGCATCATGCTAAAGCCATAATTGAGTTTTAAAAACTGTTTGCTATTTAACGCAATTAAAGTTCCCTTTTGAGAAAAGTTAGCTAGTGTAAAATATAAACCAGTAACAAGGAATATCTGGAAAACAGCCAATTAAAGAAAATCATGTATTACATTTTGTTTTACCGAGATCTACTTTTTTGTGCATTACGCGTTTGTCTGACTCTTAAACTTTGACCGTTATGCCATTTGTGAGGTAAATTTCCTCAATACACTGTATTTTATTCAAAATCGTTAGCCATTTTTGAGAAAAACGAAATGTTTTCAAAATATTTCCATAAAGGGTAGTTTGCGGTGGAGGATTTTCTTCAAAATCTTCGTGTTGCACCTTTGAATATACTGAATATAAATACCAATTAGGGTATTTAACGATCTTTTCGTTTTTGAGCTATGCTGTCCAAGTTTGGTATCCAACGGTCTTTTTGAGCAATGCTGTCCACAGACAGACACACACAAATGTATTTCTGCTGAAGGCTCGGTATCAAAATTTGGGGTGGATTGCAATACCTTCTTTATACACTATGTACATAGTACGTGTAGAGAAAGTAAAAATTGAAGCTACCACTGAGTTTGTGAGTAATAGTGATTTTTTTCACATAGTTATTCAGACACATGAGCTCTGTTTGGTAATAGCGCGATCGTGTGCAATGCGAGGAAAACTTTAGTGCACACATTCCCACTTAGTGAAGTTTGTGGCTCAGGTTTTATCAGCCGCTGTTAATGGAAACAAATATTATATGACCCAGAAATAATAAAATAACTGGTCGGTATGCGACTGTTTAGTCAATGGCAGGAATCCACTATCGGCAAATTTCAATATAAATGAAAACAGGACCTGCAGTGCTGAATTTGATTAAACAACATTTCAAAACAAACAATGGAAAAAGCTATCTGGGGCGACAGAAGCTCAAATACTAATTGAATTGCACTTTTTGTTTCTCTCGCTCTCTTTCTCTGCTCTAAATGACATTACCTTGAACGAAAATGTAATTTTAACCGAAGGGCAGCCGTGATTTCCTGCAGAAATATTGACCAAGCACTCCTGTTCAACAGGAACAGGAATAATGGAACTTTTTTAGTGAACTATTGATGTTAAACCAAAGCAGACGTCTAGCCTTACAAAGAAACACTGCATCGTGCGTACAGTATGTACAATAAACTCCATAAGATTAAATAAAATATAAGTTTCTAAAGAGTATACACGAAAATGACCGAAGAGATGGCGTAACTAAATAGTAACGAAAGGTATGAATACAAAACTTTATTTACAAAGTTACACTACCTTACTGTATTTCTCAACGTAATCTCCATTCTGTCAAGACATTTATTCTCCCGATGTACTAGTTTTTTCTTTTAAGCTTAACGTCCTTTAACCTGGTTAGTCATATCGGACGACGAATGAATGAAATTGGTAAAATGATAATCAAATGATCTCGGGGTCCATGGAGCTTAAAGTTACTCGACATTCGTCTTCTCAGGATAAGGGAAAACCCAGAAAAAAACCTTATCCGGGTAATTCACCCTAAGCGAGATTCGAACTCACGACCACCACACTACCCAGACGGGCCTACTAGTTTTTCAATGCCAATCCTATACCTTTCTATCGCCAAAGAACTTATTCATTTTTTTTTAATGCAAAAAATGTTCGGTCAATCGAATTTTATAAGCAAATAATACAATGTATGGTGATAATGCAATGAATCAATCCTCAGTGATGAAATTTTGCATAATTTAGAGTAATCAAAGTGTACGATAAAGACTGAAATGTAAATCGGGTATTATTAATAATTATTATTTATGGAACACAGATTTTTTTTTTTTTTAAGTATTTCAAAAATTAATTGGCTATCTACGAACTGTAAGTTACTTATCAGATCTCGGCCCTGCGGAACTCGTATTCGCAATATGCATTCTCGACCTGATAGTGTACCTTACAGTTCTTAGAACGCTATATACTATTTAACTCCATGGTAGGGCATGTATTGTCTCGTGCCGTAGCCGGAAGTACGTATCCATGGAAGCGCTGTCTAGGTCACGAAGTCAAGTAGATGGCGCACAAGATGCTGAGCTATATAGAGGCAGGTTCTCTGCCATTAAGTGCCTCAGCAAGACATCGGCTATTGCCTAATGCCTTAACCCGTTTACTGCAGCAACGTTATTAGTCGCGCGTCTCCATACAAGCAATCTCATCCTTCTAATAGCTACTTGGATAACTCAATTTTAATAATGAAACTCAACATCGTCTTCCAGCGACGCTGTCCTTATTTCTGCCATCGAGTCCTTACCCAGGCTTCTTCTGCTTCATCCCTTTTAAGTGTATCCTAAAAGCACTTTAAATCATTCCTTATAATTTACAGCTAGGAGCCGGAATTTTAGATGTTAATCTATTACCTTCTCTAGAATCAAAAAAGGCAAAACGGCAATATCCATGTTGTTGTGCTATGGGACAAGAACATAACTTTAGAAACGAAATTACACATATATAAATCAATAATTAGAAGTATCTTAACTTACGAAGCAGAAATTTGGACACTGAATAGAAATTTAAATTCAAAATTATCATCTACCGAAATGGACTGTTTCATGAGATCTACTAGACACTCTAAATAAAAAAAAATCTGATGTGTTCCACTCACATGACTTTCTCTACATCTCTGCAACAAATTATTGTTAAAAAGTGAATGCTTCTATTTACTTCATACTAATCGAGAAAACATTGGCAGAAATACTCTTATTACTTGCTTCCTTGTAAGTAGAAGCGAAATAAGGGAGTACCATAGGTTAAAGTGAAGGTCCAAAGCTGGTTGCTATGTGGCTGAAGTTCCTTTGTAGTGTAAACAAAGTTCACATATTCCTGTATAAGTTTTTTAAAGCTGAAACCAAAAACGAGGAATATCTCAAAAACGATCAACTTCACGAAAAAAAATGTATATAACATAAATTGTTTGTTTTATCGTGCTCTACATTTTTGTAAGTTTTTAACCATCTCTTACGGTTTACCAGTTATGTAAAATTCCGTAAAATTCGTCCAGAATAAAGTAGTCTTCAGACTTCTACTTACAAGGAAGCAATTAATAAGACTATTTCTGCTATTTTTTTTTCTCGATTAGCATGAAAGAAAAAGAAGCATAAGCTTTTTAATAATTATTATTGTTGCAGAGATGTAGAGAAAGTCATGTCGATGAAACGCATCTGGTTTTAAGGGTCTTATTAGGAAATGTATGTCTTCAATTTCTCAGTTAAAATTTTTCTCTATTACTGCATCAGGAAGCATAGCTGAAAATTGCAAATTTAGGAAAATAAAAATTTTGGAATTTTGCAGCTCGTTAAATAGTGGAGCCAAAGCATGTCCTGAAAAGTTTCATGGCCTAAAAGGTTCATTAACTACTACAAATAGTAAAAGCTGTAAAATTGAAGCTAGTTTTTAAATGCATAGATGATTACTGCAAGTCGATAGAAATGACATTCATCACAGAAATAACGAAAGGTTTGTCAAGTTTGATTATCTGCTGATGAATGCACACGAAATGTAATTCAATCATAAAGCGTGCACTAACGAAGAGGGACGGGTCCAGTCATTTAAAGTTCCGGGCACGTCCGATACCACTGCGGGATTAGGTTCGATTACTGGTCGGGGCAAATGAGTTTTTGCTGGTGGCCTCTAAAAGAGGAAATTCACAATAGTAATGGTTGCCAATATCCATATGACCTGACCTCAGCTGACACTATTTCCAGTGAATAGGCTGTTTACATTGTCACATGACTTTCTCTACCTACTATACAAACTCTTGTTTCAACACTATGCTGATCGAGATAAACATCGAAAGTTTTTATTCATTGGAATAAATTGTACTTTTTATATTTTTTTTTTAGTATTACTTAATTACTTAAAGTAGAATGGAACTAAGAAACTCCACGCTAAAGTGATAGCCAAATGTTTTAAAACCTGTCATTATGCGATTGTCATTGTAAATCACTTGTTTGCGTGATCAGGAGTAGAAAAAAAGAAACACGGACGATTTCTGTCTGAGAATAGTATAAGTGCTTTACAATTGAAACTAATAATAAGGAAATACCTCGGAAACGGTAAACCTCACGAAAAAATGAATATAGTATAACTGGTGTATTTCAACAAGATCTACATTTTTGTGAACTAAGTTTTTGTCTATCTCTTACGGTTTGCTAGTTATACCAAATTAAGCAAAATTCATCCGGAATAAACAGGTCTTTAGAAGCTATTCCCAGAAAATTCAAGATATACATTTTATTTGTGATAAAAGTGGCTCTAATATGTGATATTTTAATCAAAATCGTTAGTCATTTTTAAGAAATACAACATTTTCGAACATTTAGGGTGGTTAGAGGTGGGGGATTTTCTTGAAAATCTTCGTGTCGCATCCTTGGAAGATACCAAACCTTAGTACCAAGTATGGTATTTAATCGTATTTTTGTTATTGAGCTATGCGGTCCACGCACACACACACACCTCTTTATAAAGATGCTTTTTTACTTTCTCTATGTGCACTAAATATATAGTGTATAGAGACGGTATTGTTTTGCACCCAAAAATTCGATACCGAGATTTCAACAGAAATACAGGTTTTAAGACTCCTTGAATTAAAAATAAAAAAAGGAAAAAAAGGCATTTTAGAAAAATATTTGTGTGTGTGTGTGTGTGTGTGTGTCTGTGGGCAGCATAGCTCAAAAACGGAACTTTGATTCAAACTTGGCATGTAGGTTTGGTATCTTCCAAGGATGCGGCACGAAGATTTTCAAGAAAATCCCCCCACCAACAACTGCCCTTTACATGGAACTTTTATCAAAACTTTTGATTTTCTAAAAAATAGCTGTAACGATTTTGACTAAAATATTGCATTTTAAAAATAATTATTTTTAACTGAAATAAAATTATCTTTAATTTTCTGGGAGTAGCCTCTGAATGGTACTTTATTCTGGGTGAATTTTAGGCAACTTTGCATAACTGCTAAGCCTTGAGAGCTGGACAAAAACTTACCACACAAAAATGTAGAGCATGTTAAAGCACACATTTTCTGTCATACTTTTTTTTTTCGTAGATTTGGTCGTTTTTGAGATATTCCTTGTTATTGATTTTATCTTTGAAAGGCATACATTTCTTGTACTCGAATTTGTCAACTGATGTCCATACAAAGAAAGGAGTTCAGTCGCATAGCAACGAGCTTTTGACTCTGTTTTACCTCTCACTTATATCACTTCTACTTACAAGGAAGCAAGTAATAAGACTATTTCCGTTAATTTTTTCTCGATATGCATGAAGTAAATAGAAGCATAAGCTTTTTGTTTTACAATAGGGCTAATGATCTGAGAAGTTTACCACTCTTAAACACCAATCCTCTTCATAAGCCAGTAACTAAGAATAATTTTGGGAATAATTAACTTCACAAAATATGTATTCGACATAAAGTGTAGGCTTTAACGAGATATACGTTTTCTATGTAGTGATTTTTTTTTCTATCTCTCATGGTTTGCAAGTTATGCAAAAGTAACCCAGAATGGGGCTATTACCAGAAAATTCAAGATCTACATTTTGAGAAAATAAAATATTGCGAAAAATATTGCCTGTAAAAGATAGTTTGGGGGTCGAATTTTTTTAAGATGTTCGTATTGTGTCCTTAAAATATGTTGAACTTAAATATCAAGTTTGGTTTTCACCCAACGCTGTTCAGACCCGCATTCACGGATCTTTTTCTTAAAATGCTTGTTATTTTGGATTCACGGGACTCCAAAATGTAAATCTTCAATGTGACCAAGTGAAATGTTGGGTGATATTCAATAACTTTGAACGTTGTAGAGGAAATAAAAACTGGTGGTTTCGCTTGTTGAAAAACTGAAGCTGCAACAGAATGTGTATGTTCGTGAGAAATTAAACGCTACCCGCTTGAATGTGCCTTCAACACCAGGAAGCCAAGTTTTAACACGTAAGTTGTGATTTTGGTTGTAATCCTAGAAGTTTGGCTATTAACGTAGCACAGAGCCTCACCCCACCTCGTGCACAGAAGGCAATTTCGCTCACCATCACTCGCTTCAGGAAGTTCTGCACAAGTTAGTTCAGTCCGTAAGCCGAGGTTGTAACCAAATCAATCTAAAGGCATTACGTGGACTTAGGGGCACGTGACACGTCCAGAAAACTTGAGGCTCGCTTCTTATGAGTAGGGATTTGAAATTTACTCTCCATTAGTTGGTGCTTTACGTCGCCTTATCAAATTAATTAACGCAACTTTGCTTTCCATCATTTTGTTCCTCCACGGGGAAGAGATTTGAACATCGTTTGCTACTTTGTGCGTCGTTAGAGAAGGATTTATTGATCTTAATAATCTCTTCGAGTCCTTTCTCATGTCCTTTTGCAAACTAATGTAGCCATAAATTTGTTTCTAACTCTGTCTTCATTTATGTGTACCTTGATTGTCTTCTTTAACATTTCTCTTTCACTTATGATTGCCTCTCTTCTTCCCAGACTCCTATCATGGGTTCGCTTCATGGTGCTGCCACAGTTATACTTTCTCTACACGTACTATGTATATAGTATATAGAGGAAGTATTGTAGTCCTCTAAAAAATTCGATATCCAGATTTCACCGTAAATACACGTTGTAGGACCGCTGAATAAAAAAAAATCAGAAAAAGGCCCTGTGTATGGGTGTCCGTGTGTATGTGAACACATAACTCCAAAACGAAAAGTCGGTAAAATACCAAACTTGGTATTTAAGTTTAGTATCTTTCAGCGATGCGACACGAAGATTTTGAGTAAAATCTCCTACCCCAAACTACACTTTACTTGAAAAAAAGTAGAAAATTTAGATTTTCCAAAAAGTGTCTGTAATAGTTTGTATTAAAATAACGTATATTAAAAATATTTATATGACAAATACAATTTATATGTTGTATTTTCTTGAAATATCCACTCAAGTCCTCTTTACTCTGAATGAATTTTGCAGAATTTTGTATAACTGGTAAACGTTAAGTGATAGAAGAAAACTTACTATACAAAAATATAAATCACGTTAAAATACACAATTTATATGATATGTTTTATTTTTCGTGGAATTGGCCATTTCTGAGATATATATTGTTATATTTTATCAGATTACTTTGTAAAATCCTGGTCCTGCATAGAAACGGCCTTTGAACAAAATTAAGCGGTCTTTCACGCTTAGTATAGAATGAGACGCTGAGAACCACAGTAGTTAAAGAGCGTCCATAAATAAAACGCCATTCATTCGAAACGGATTTCATCCATAGAGCAACCAGCTTTTAAAAAATGTTACAGTCGTTTTAACTAGTGTATTCCCTATTTCCCTTCTGATTCCAACGAAGCAAGTAATTAAGACAATTTCTGCTAATGGCTATCTCGATTATCATAAAGCAGATAGAAGAATATCCTTTTTAAAAATGTGTTACAGCGATGTAGAGAAGGTCATGTGAATGGATGCACATAGTATATAGATGAGGTATTGTATTGCACCAAAACTTCGATATCGAGAGTTCACCGGGAATACATGTTTTGAGATCCCTCGAATACAAAAAATTAGAAAAAATGTCCATGTGTGTGTCTATGTATATGTGTCTGTCTGTCAGTAGCGTAACTCAAAAGCGAAAAAAAAAACTTGGTATTTAAGTTTGGTATCTTCCAAAAATGCAACACGAAGATATTCAGGAAAGTTTCCTCACCCCAAAAGTACCCTTTACATGGAAAAGAATCGAGAATTTTTTCCCAAAAATGGCTAACGATTTTGATTAAAATACCGTATATTAAAGATATTTATATGGCGAATAAAATGTATATCTTAATTTTCTGAGAATAGCCTCTGAGGACCTCTTTATTCTGACTGAATTTTTCTGAATTTTGCATAACTGGTAAATAGTAAGAGATAGACAAAAACTTACTACACAATAAATGCAGATCTCGTCAAAATACGGAACTTATGCCCTTTACGTTCTTGTTGTGGAGGTAACCGTTTCCGAGATACTCCTTGTTATTAGTTTCAGTTTTAAACTACTTTTACATTTCTCATGCCGGAACTTGTCAACTTCTGAGCTGGCAAAGCATTCCCTTATTCCCTTCTACTTGCAAGGAACTAAGCACTACAGGAATTTCTGTTTATCTCGATTAGCATGAAAATATAGAAGAATAACCTCCGTTGTTAACTTAACTAATTATAAAATATTTATGCAAATTCATCAAGTAGTTTTGGAGAGAAAAATATTTTTATTTTTTAACTACTTTGCAAAAAAGCTCCTTCCATTTCAGTTTTCAAAATGTTGTAACAATTCCTTATATTCCAGAAATGTCAGTTTTTAAAAAAATATTGAATGCATTTCAGATTAATTAAATATTATTGCAGGAAAAGGTATCATAAAGTACTTACTATCTATAGTATGGCTTGTGAAGACTTTTATGCCATTATTCAGAAAATGCAAGGTTTTTGACCAATGCAAGAAAACCTGCAGTTAAAATATACATATGACTGTTACTGCACAATGGCGGCAATTTTGTAATTTTTAGTTTCTATACACGTACTGTGTATATATAGTGTATAAAGAAGGTATTGTAATGCATCCAAAAATTCCATACTGAGATTTTTCCGGAAATACATGTTTTGGGTCCCCCTGAATCGAAAAAAAGCATTTTTGGAAACAGTCCACGTGTGTGTGTGTGTGTGTGTGTGTGTGGACAGCATAGCTCACAAATAAAAATCCAATAAATACCAAACTTGGTATTCTTCGAAGGATGCAACACGCATATATTCAAGAAAATCCCCCCAACTACCCTTTACGTGAACATTTTTTTTGAAAATATTGATTTTCTCAAAAACGACGCTAATGATTTTGATTAAAATATCGTATATTAAAGATATATATATATATATATCTTAAATTTTCTGAAAATAGCCTCTGAAAACACTTCTGGATGAATTTTACGGAATTTTACATAACCGGCAAACCGTAAAAGATAGACAAAAATTTACATAACAGGAAATGTAGAGCTCATTAAAGCACAAACGTATGTTATATAAATGTTTTTTTCCTGTAGTGGGTCGATTTTTAGACATTCCTTGTTATTGGTTTCACTTTTAAAAAACTTCTTCTTTTCTAATACGGGAACTTGAAAACTCCTGTACATACAAAAAAAAAAAAAAATTCAGTCACATAGCAACTAGCTTTTGACTCATCATTTTGATCTATGGTACTCCCTTATTTCGCTTCTATCTACAAGGAAGCAAGTAATAAGACTATTTCTGCTCATTATTTCTCGATCAGCATGAAGTAAATAGAAGCATTAGCTTTTTAAAAATAATTTGTTGTAAAGCTGTAGAGAGAGTCGTTTGAATGGAACACATCAGATTTTTACTGTCTAAATTCATTGTGCTAATAAAATATGTTTAAAAATATTCACATTAGCAATTCGTGTTTAACGGAAACGAGTTTTCAAATGCATCTATCTTTTTATAATAGTTTTATAGTAGTCCTAAATATAGAAAAAAGATTATACATTTCTTACTCCCCATATATATTGAAAATTAATAATTTATTTCTAAAAATTGAGGCTTTATTTCGAAAAAGTAATGCCATTTTTGTTAAGCACTTGGAGAGAAATAAAAATGCATCGTTTGGAGCATTTTGAGTATGGAAAACAGTTGGAAAAACGTTTTCGAGGGAACACGGTTTTAATTTGGGCATGCGTATGCCCAGTTATAGCTTCAGTTAAAGGTAGGCAAAGTGAGAAAAGTCTGGTGTATTCCATTCCATGACTTTCTCTACATCGCTGGAACAATTATTGTTAAAAAGCTTATTCTTCTACCTACATTATGCTAATCGAGAAAAACATTACCAGAAATTGTCCTTATTACTTAGTTCTTGTAAGTAGAAAGGAAATAAAAAAATGCACAGGCTAAAGCGATAGTCTTTTCTTTAAAAGACGGTGGCTATGTGAAACAGTTGAAGAACCAATCTCTTTGCTTGCGGGGATTAAAAAATGAGAAACGAGAAACGAAAACAAATGCCTTTTCTTTTGACAAAAGTTTAAAGTGGCTAAAATTGAAACCAATAATTAGGGATATCTCGAAAACGGTTAACTCTGTAAAACATGTGTATGACATAAATTGTGTGTTTTAATTAGATCTAGATTTTATATTTCTTAAGGTTTGCAAGTTATACAAAAGTCATCCAGAATGAAGAGGTCATCAGAGGATATTCCTAGAAAATCAACTTATCTATTTATTAGTCTGACTCATTTATTATTCTGACATAAATGAGTTTGCCTAATGACACAAAATATATATATATATATATATATATATATATATATATATATAGTGATTTTTACAAAACATGTTAAGAGTATTATAAAAATATCTTACCATGCGTTATAATAATTATATAAATTTAGCTATGAGAAGAAATTGTAACAAAGATTATAAAGGCTGTGCAACTACAATAAAAGTTATAAGAATAAAAGAGCAAAAAGCTAAAAAATAAAGCAATCTATAAACCATAATACGATTTACTTTCTGTTTAAACCATATAGATGATTTAGAAAAATGACTCAATTTCACAAACATATTTGTAATTATTCTGTGAGATCCAAAAAATAGGCATACTATTGATATTTTTCTGAGATTGTATTGTTCTTTAAAGTATGGTATGGTGGGCTCAAACGTTTCGTTTGTCATAAAAATATCTTAAACTTAGAGCCATTTTTGAGAAAATTAGTTTTAGACAAATTTTTTATCTAAAGGGTAGTTGGGAATGTGAGGTTTTTCTTCGAAATCTTCGTGTCGCATACCGAACCTGAATACTCAGTTTGGTATTTAATGGTATTTTAGTTTTTGAGCTATGCACAGACAGGAACCCAAAACATGTATTTTCGGTGAAATCTCGGTATCGAAATTTTGGGTGCATTGCAATACCTTCTCTATACACTATGTACATAGTACGTATAGAGAAAGTATATTATAAAATTTTCCAATTTTTGATCAAAATTCACAATGTAAATTCATCCCTGCGTGGCAGATGATGACGTGGTAGTTGGTCAGCGAGGTTTTGAACCTGCGCACGACTTTGCATTCCGTGCCGCAGATCACATGGGATCCTCACCCCGCTCTACATTTAATCTTCTTTGTCCGACTAGGGACTTGACCCTGGTTAAGTCACGCATAACCCTCGCAACTTGGGGATTACGCAAATATATAACAAGTAGGAGTTTAGCACGCAACACATTCTTAAGGGCCGATGTAACTGAGCCGAGGTTAATGTCTGCCCTGAGACACGCACACCTCATGCCGCGCATTCTTTCACAGCCTACTCCAGCTGCAGACATTAAGATATAGTATATTTCGGCTCACACAAAAGTCTGTTGTTCCATTCACATCACATTCTTCAACAAACTCTTCTTTCTAGCTCATGCTGGCCTCACTTCACTCCGCGAGATATCCGAGAGTTGCCGGTAAAGATATGCCAACAAAGGCACACTGGAATCCTTACCTTAAATAAATGCTGAAAATATTGACCATCTGCTCCCAAAAGGGCAATAAAAAAAGTTAAAGATGTTCCTGCTCTGCAGCAATAATTCCTGTGTAATCTATAGAAACTTAGTGATAACATCATACAAGAAATCACAAGGATTCCTGCTGCTAAGCTTAGAAATTGTGCTGCCCGTATATGAGCACAAGGTTAACATTTCCGTAACTGTAGATACGTATTTTAGTGCGCATTTGCCCGTACAACTTTCTCGGTGACTCTCGGATCTCTCGCGCAGTGAAGAGAGGCCACGATAGGGGTTACCTTGTAATTTAACGACCAATACTAGGCTAAAGCGATAGTCAAGTATTTTAAAAGCTGCTCCCAAAGTGATGACATGAATATTCCATTCCCTTTGCATAGTCAGGAATAAAATAATCCCGTTTCAGAAAAGTATAAGTGGTAAAGTTTTGTAAAAGTTAAACCATTAACAAGGAATATCTCGTAAACGCTTAACTCCACAAAAAGGCATATTATATAAATTATATGCTTTACGAGATTTACATTTTTGTGAACTAAGATTTTCTCTTATTTCTTACGGTTTACCAGTTACGCAAATAATGAAGAGAAGTTCAAAGGCTATTCCCAGAAAATTCAAGATATACATTTAATGTTCATGAAAGTATCTTAGACATATGTTATTTTTAATCAAAATCGTATAAACATGTTTTATAAAATCAAAATTGTCAAATTAGTTTGGGGTAAGGGGACTCTCTTGGAAAATCTTCGTGTTGCATCCTTGGAAGATGCTGAACTTAAATATGAAGTTTGGTATTTAACGGAATTGTCGTTTATGAGCTATGATGTTCACCTACATACACGTGCGCACACACAAACGCATGCGCGAAGCTTTTCTAAAAATGCTTATTTGCTGTCAAATTTCGCATCGAATTTTTAGGTGGAATAAAATCTTTACTTTGTAAATTGTGCTGCATTGAAAAATGGCGGGGATATAACAAATTACGGAAGACTAAGTTTCCGAGAGGAAAATTAATTCAAGGCGTATCTATCCAAATAAAAATGTATGAAGTTGTGGCTGTTTTTTTTTTTTTCGCAATGTTACCAAACTTCTTTATATCGATGACATAAGCCAGTTTTGCTTTTGCCTGACCAGGTAAAGAAAACTGAATTTCAAAGCCATCACATAGTGACAAACTCTAGAGCAATTTGACTACACAAACCTAATGTATTCCCATATTCGCATTGTGGCCACAATAAAATGTGTAATAGTATTTATACTTCTGATTTCAATTAACGTCTTGTAGATGGAAGAATGGTTAGAGGTCCTGCTAATGATGCACTGCGTATTTGTCTGAATTCTTCTCGTAATAGCAGGCATTGGTTCATTAAACGAAACTGTTTTATACCAAGCATCACCGAGAAGAAAGCGGTGCTTACAGTTTTTTCCCTTTCCCCTGATATCTCGTATAGCAGCGGATGGCGTTAAACACAGACGTCAGAGAAGTTGCCTAAACCCAAGGCGATACTTAAAAGTCCTTTTCATATTCTACTACAAACAAACAAATTGTTACAAAGCTTATTCTTTTACCAACTTCATCTCCATTATCTTAATCAAGTTAAATGTTAACAGAAACAGTTGTTTACTTATTTCTTTGTAAGTGCATAGAAAATAAGGTTAGACTCTAAGCTAAACCGATGCCAAATATTTAAAATCTGGTCGATTGGTAATGACATTAAAATTCCGTTCCCTAATAAATAGGCACGAGAACAAAATAAATCGAATGACTCTTCCCTGTTTGGAAAACGTTTAAAGTACAGAAAAAATTATGCAATAAAAAGGAATATATCGAAAATAGTAAACCCACAACAAATAAATCTGACAAATAATGTGATTTGACGAGACCTACATTCTTTGTTCACCATTTATGGAAAAGACATACCGATGAAGAGGAAATCAGACGCTATTTTCAGAAAATGTTTACATGCATCTTATTCGTTACAAAAATATATTAGACCCAAATCCTTCATGGATGTGTACCATTCACATGACATTCTCTATTATTGCTGAAGCAACCAAATTTTAAAACATCTCAAAGCATATTATTCCGGCGAAATATCAGCATTGAATTTTTGGTGGAATAAAATACTTATCTTCTGTACCCACTACGTTCATTGAACATGGTAGAGAAAGTAAACATGACTGGAATATCAAAAACTACGAAAGCGTAAAACCGCAATGTGCGAGACGAAAAATAAATATTACAGCGCAGTGTTCTTTTCGTATCTAGCAATACTGACATTAAAATGTATGAAGACGGATCTCTCTTCCGTTGTTATCGAAAAGCAAGACAAACGTTATTCATCTGGTTGAGAAAGCCAGTTTTGCTATAGCTTTACTAAGCAAAAATAACTTAATTTCGAAGCATCACATAGGAAACAGCTCTTAAGAGATTTGACTGTATAAATCTAATGTATCTACAGTAGATCGCATGATATATACCAGTATGCTTACATTTTATTTAGTTTAACGTTAAGTAAATGGAAGAATAAACCTCTTTAAGAACAGTTTATTTAAGAATGGATAGAGAAATTCATGTCAATGTAATACGTTGGATTTTTGTGAATTCTACTTACAGATAGCAGCTGTTAGTTCATTAAAAGAATCGGTTAGATATTTTTAGAAAATCAACATTTTCAAAAAATGTTCCTCGTAAACGATAGCTTTGGGTGGAGGAATTGTCTGGAAAAATCTAAATGTCACATCCTTGGAAGATGCTGCACTTAATTATAAACTTTTTACTCAAACATCGCTTAAACCTCGCTAATATTTGCTAAGCAACCGATTTTGATAAAATGTTCGTGTGTCGTGATTTGTCGTACACAGAAGTTGCCTACAATACCCGGGGACTGTGGCATTCTTACAAGCTATTCTTTCCCCTAGTAACTCACAGCAGCAGAGTGTGTTAAACATGGACGTCGGAGAAGTTGCCTAAGCTCACGGCGACAGATTACATTTTGGACAGCTTGCAATAACTGAAATGATGGTTAAAATTCTCCATAGGCTTCATGAAACAAAAAAGAGAAGTTAACGCTTTACTTTAATCAGAGGCGGCTGTATGGGAGGCGTACAGTCTGAAACGGAGAAATGCAACACTCCATTACGATCTAGCTCTTAACATATGACGGCAAGGAGGCAAATGAATAGCGCATACTATCGATTTGTATGTAACCAGTTGTACTTGGGTGGTCGGAAAAGTTCTCGGCTTCACCCAGAATCCGCGGTACTACTTGCCTGATTTTTTTTTTCCTTTCGTTGATACACATGTTAATATACCCTATGTAAAGTTACAAGTCATTCCCGGCAATAGTTTACTGTAGGCAGCTGTTTGAAGCAGTGGAAGTGCGAATTGCTTTGAAAACCGAGAACTTCGAGTATCGTGCTGTGATAAAATTCTTTGTAAAATAAGTCTTATCACCTACAGAAATTCATAGTATGTTGACTTTTCTCCTTCGGTTTCCACTGTGTAGAAATGGGCGGCCGATTTTAAACGTGGCCTTGAAAGCGTCCAAGACGTTCCACGCGAAAGACGTCCAAAAACTGTAACCGCACCGGAAAGCATTGAAAAGTGCATAAAATGATTTTGGAAAATCGGCGTCAAAGTGCCTGATGCATTTTCAGAAGAACAGAAGTGACTTTTTGCGCGGATATGTCACAATGGATGAAACATGGATTCACCACTACACACCCACAGTCCAGGCAGTGGACAGCAGCTTGTTCTTCAGCTCCAAAGAAGGCGAGGATGGTGCCATCGGCGGGAAAGGTCATGGCGTCAGTGTTTGGGGATGAGAACGGAATTTTTTTGATTAACTACCTCAAAATAGGTAAAACCATTACTGGAGAAAACTACTGTCAACTTTTAACCAATGCAAGCATTCATCAAAACAGACCCGGGTTAAGAAAGAAAAGAAAATTGTTTTCCATCAGGACAAAGCACCTGCCCACACAAGTGTTTTGGCAATGGGGAAATTGAGAGAATGTACTATGAACTGCTAGAACATCCGCCCTATTCCTCAGATTTGGCTCCCTCGGACTTCCATGTGTTTCCAAAACTGAAGAAATACCTCGCTGGTAGGCGCTTTTGTCCAATGAATAAACACTTGCGTCTGTAAATGGGTAGAATTTCCAGAGGAGCACTAAAGTGACGGTATAATGGCATTGGAACACCGCTGGACAAAAGGTATTGATATTAGAGGAGATTATGTTGAAAACTAAAACTACTTTGAAAGCATGAATTGTGGTTTTTCACTATCAGGCCGAGAACTTTTCAGGTCACTCTTGTTTTTATATTTGGTGTACTGTTCTTAGTTGTTTATCTGTCTGTTCACCCATGCTCATTGTCGAGTCAACGTGTCCGGCTCAAACCTCCCATGTTTAATAATAGAGGACCTGGGGTACTAATTACCTTTAATTATCCATATTGATATGTGTATTGCAGCAGAAGGTTTCTTTATTGAACGCTACTTCAAAAAAGATATTGAAGGTGAGGAGGAATGTCCTCACTTTCAACGGATATCTCGGAAAAAACCTGAGCATAAGTTGGTCAAGAAAGGGAGGACATACCTACAGCTGAATAGTGGACACTTTGAATCATTAAAGTTTGATTCTGTTAGTACTTGGAATATATTTTGAATTTGAGGATATTAATTTGTTTTTTATAAGGTTAATTTACTATTTCAAACACGCAAAGCTGTTTATTTTATGTCCCGTTTTTATCATTCTGCAATTAAAGAAAACTAATGCTTCAGAAAAGGTGGAAATATGTTGTTCTAATGCTCTCCATGGTCTGATCAACCTTCACGGTTACCTCATTCCAACAAGTGATAGCTGGATCCATTTTTGGTGGCGGCAAACAACGGGGTGTCCATTACCTCCGATGACAGGGTCATGATGAGGATGACGGAAGTATAAGAGAACCTACAGAGAACCGTTCCACGTTGGTCCTTGTAGATACTTCACTATAGTACATTCCTCCGAGCGCCTAACCAAGAAGTATGTACTGAACTCCAAATTTCGAACGCTTTCACCTTCTCATTTAAACCTGTACGTTATTTATATGATGGCTTTTGAATTCAGTTCTCTTTGCATTACCAAGAAACTGAAAAGTATTTAAAAATTTAAACAAATAATATCACGGTAATAGTTAACTAAAATGAATTGACATTCATTGTATGTTTTGTGAATTTATTTTTACTTTCTCTACACGTACTATGCACATAGTGTATAGAAAAGGTATTGTACTCTACCTGAAAACTCGATACCGAGATTTCAGTGGAAATATACGTTTTAGGGTCCCCTGTATCCAAAAAAAGTATTTTCAGGAAAAGGTCCGTGTGTGTGTGTGTGTGTGTGTGTGTGTGTGTGTGTGTGTGTGTGTGTGTGTGTGTGTGTGTGTCCGTGTGTCTGTGAACCCGATAACTGCAAAACGAAAAGTCGGTACAACACCAAATTTGGTATTTAAGTTTCGTATCTTACAGGGATGCGACACGAAGATTTTGAGAAAATTCCCCCCACTCCAAACTACCCTTGACATGTAGTTGCTATGCATTGAAATCCTTTGCTTTGCATGGCCAGGAGTTGACAAATTCCCACATGAGTTTAAGCATGTTAAAACTAAAATAATAACAAGGAATATTTCGAAAACGGTCACATCTAGGTAAAAATGTATGACGTAAATTATGTTTCAACGAGAGCTACATTTTTTGTGTAATACTTTTTTGTGTTATCTCTTACGGTTTACCAGTTGCGCAAAATTCAGCAAAACTCGTCCAGAAAATTCAAGACATGCATTTTATTTGCCGTGTAAATAATTTGAATATACGAGATTTTAAACAAAATCGTTACAGCTATTTTTGGGAAAACCAAAATTTTCGAAATTTTTTCCATGTAAAGGGAAGGGGAGGGATTTTCTTGAAAACTTCCGTGTCGCATCTTTAACAGATTCGTTTTGTTTCGTAATCGGCTTATCCTCGCTTTATTTGTAGGACTGACCCCCACCTAAAACTCACAACCCAATGCCTAGGGGTCAGAAGCCAACGCACGAAACCACAGAATGGAGAACCTGTTACGAGGGGTAACCAGGCATGAACATGACGTGAACGATATAAAATGTAAGTGAAGTTGATGAATGGAAAGGTGATGATGGAGCAATTGGTGGAATGAGTGGCGGGGGAAACCGGAGGATCCGGAGAAAGCCCGCCCAGGCACCGCTTCGTCCACCACAAATCCTACATGCAGGATCGAATTTTTTGGGTAGAGTACAATGCCTTTTCTATTCACTGTGCACGTTGTATTCACTCCATTAAATCAGATTTTTGCAAACGAAACGTTCACGTTTATAATATCGAACCCGGATACTGCGGTTATGTCGTGTGAGCCACGTGTTGAACATTACCCAGGTAGTTTGATTGCTTCATGATGAAGGTAAATTCGGCGTTGGTGTGGGCGGTGCCCCGCCACAGGAGTAGTGGGGGTGGTTACCCAGGCACCGCCTCCTGATAGCGTCATCCGCACTGCAGAGGCAAGCTATGTATGTATCGACTGCGTGCCTTCATTAGGTCAAGCTCCTCATCTGGACCTACTTTAATCATCTTTCCCTTTCCTTTGAACGTAGTCCGGTGTAAACAAACTCAACTGATTGCTATGAACCTCTCTAATGTTTGACACCAGTTTAGATCCCATATCCTTCGAGGTATTAGCAATATTTAGATTTTCGCTTTCTCTACATAGTCCATGGTGCATAGATAGAGAAGGGATTGCACTCCATTCAAAAAATCGATCCTGAGATTTTCCTTAAAATGTACGTTTTAATTTCCTCTGTAAACAAAACATCAGTTATAGAAAATGGTCCCGTAGTGTGAGCATGCGTGTGAGAGACATTTTGATGACCTTTACGTAACTAGTAGACCCTACGTAATAGTCAAGAACGTATTATGTAGATCTCGTGAAAGTGCACAATTTATATCACACACAGTTTTTTTTCCGTAGAGTTGGCCGTTCCCGAGATAATCCTATTTATTGGTTTCAGTTTTAAAATATTTTAAACTTTTTTACTCTGTCTAGCCCCGTAGATAGTGGATAAAGAACGTGTTGTAATCCACACAAAATTGGTTGACAAGGTTTCACCGGAAATGTATGTTTTGAGGTCACCTGATTCCGAAAAAACAAACTTAGAAAACGGTTCGTGTGTGTGTGAACACGATTACTTAATATGCAAAATCAGTAAAATACAAAATTTGGTATTTAAGTAAGTATATTCTGAGGGTGCGACACGGAATGTTTTAAGAAAAATCCCCCTACTCTAGAGTCCCGTTTACGTGGAATACATTTTGATTTTCTCAAAAATAGTTCTAATGGTTTTGATTAAATTGCCGTATATTAAAGATATTTACATCACAAATAAAATACACACCTAAAATTTTCTGGAAATAGCATCTGATCACCGCTTCATTTTGGATACCCTTTGCATAACTGGTAGACCGTAATAGGCAAGAACGTATTACACAAATAATGTAGATCTCGTTAAAGCTAGCAATTTTTATCGCATACAGTTTTTTTTTTTTCGTGGAGTTGACTTGTTCCCGAGATATTCCTTTTTATTGGTTTCACCTTCCATGCTATGTATTTAACGACTGCCTGCCTGCCTTCATTAGAATTGTTTCAGGGTCAAGCTCCACATGTGCACCTACTTTAATCATTTCCTCATTAATCAACTTCCGTAAACACTTTCCCTTTCCTTTGAACGTAGTCCAGTGTAAACAAACTCAACTGATTGCTATGAACCTGTAATGTTCGTTACCAGGATTAGATCCTGTATACCTCAAGGCGATAACAAATCATACCTTTAATTAATACTGGAAATTTAAAGTTAATGAATTTGTGTCAAAAAATCTGATCTGGCTTTCTCAAATTGTTAAAAAGCTTATTCTTCTATCTATTTCATTATTATCAAGATAAACATTAGCAGAAAGGGAATACACTAGGCTTAAGTGATAGTCGAATATTTTAAAGCTAGTTGCTATGAGATTGTTTCTTTGCATGGCCAGGAGTTGATAAGTTCTCATATGAGACAAATGTAAGTAGTTTAAAAATAAAACCAATAACAAGGAATATATTGGAATCGGTTAACTCTAAAAAAAAATGCTTGTGACATAAATTGGGTGTTTTAACGAGATCTATAGGCATGTCAGCTGATTGCTATGAACCTCTAATGTCTGAGACCAGGTTTAGACCCCATATCCTTCAAGGCGATAACAAAGCATACCTTTTTACTTTTCTACATAAATAGGTGCATTAATTGAAATAACATTATCATACATTGATCTTAATCAATCGCACGGGTCCACAGACCGTACGTGCTTTTGCAATTCACAAAATAGTAAACAGTATTAAAAAAAAATGAAAAGAGTAAACACGAAAATAAAAGGACAAAGATACTTAATTATAGCAACCTAAATTTACAGCATAGAGTACACCTTATTCAGATGCATTAATGTACTCTATTATAATAGACAAATAAACTTAAGATAAATGTATACACGTAATACTAACACAACACAATGACCGAAAAGTATTTCATAAAATATATGTATATAAAACATTATAATCACTTTTGTTTAGCTAATCAGGCTTCTCGGATCTCAGCTGTCTTACCTTAAGCAGAAACTTAAGTAGTCTGTCAACTTCTTCGGTGCCTGCCAGTAGATCCCAACATGCTTCTAACTCTACATTTGCTGTGGTAAAGGATCGCGGTATATATTTTTCCTTCCATTCCTCCGTACCCCTTCATATTGACAAAGATATGAGTCCACGACTCTTCCTCCTCGCAAATGGGACAGGTTCTTATATCATTCTCGTCAGTAATTTTTATCATCCACCATGCTCCTAGTCTAATACTTTCTCTACATAGTACATGGTACATAGAGAAGGTATTGTACTCCACCCAAAAATTCGATACTTTGATTTCAAAGTCGGTAAAATACAAAACTTGTCGTTAAAGTATCTTCCGAGGATAAGACACGGACACTTTTGAGGAAAATCCCCCTACTCCAAACTACGGTTTACATGAAATAAATTTCAAAAATTTTGACTAACTCAAAACTGGGGCTAACTGGTGTTAACGTATATTAAAGATATTTACATAAAACATATATCTTGAATTTTCTGGGAGTAGCATCTGAACACTACTTTATTTATGATAACTTTCGCATAACTGGTAGATTATAATAGATAAAAACCTATTACACGAATAATTAGAGCTAGGAAATTGGTACCAATTTCCTTAAGCGGAGCAAGAGCGGCCAGGGTTGGCAATACCATGCAGCGCTATTTGTGCGAACAAAGATCAACGTAGAGTGCAACCCATTACTGCAAAACAGATATCACTGCATAACACAAAACCACGTCGGTTGGAAGGAAGGCGAACGAATAACATCTGTGCTCTGTTCTAATGTGAGCAAAATTACTTATCGTATACAAACTGTATAACGCCTAGTAACAGAACAGAACACAGAAATATGTTTTTGATTGGAAATTTGTTCAGAAAGTTACCCTACCTATCCACGAGCATCCTATCTGAAATAAAGATGAAAATGAAAAGTATAATTGAAAAGAATGCAGAGTTCAGTGTGATATATCGCATACAAGCTGCACTTTTACATCCCAGCAAATGCTATTCGCTTGGTGAAACTGAAACGGAACTGATAAAATATTTCAAATGTGCCCAATTACATCTTGCGAAGTGGAAGCAACTTTTTCTCAGTATAAATCTTGTTTGTCGGAACGTAGAATGAGGTTTTTATTTGAAAGGCTTCAGAAGTACATGTAGTTTTCAGTAATACAACTGTAGATGAGTAAAGATATAGTTTAGGTCACATAGCCTTCAAGGCGACAACAAAGCATACCTTTAATTAATGTATTTGTGTGAAAAAAATCTAATGTGTTCCATTCACATGAATTTCTCAGACTCTCTGTAATAAATTATTGTTAAAAAGTTTATTTTTGTATCTGTTTCATGCTAATCGAGATAAACATTAGCAGAAACGGTCTTATTATTTGCTTCCTTGTAAGTAGAAGGGAAATAAGGGACTACACTAGGCTAAACCGACAGTCGGATGTCTTAAAATGTGGTTGCTATGGGATCGAAATCAGTTTCTTTGCAGTTAACAGGTTCCCGTAGGAGAAAAGTTTAAGATGTTTTCATGACTATTTTTTTTTTTACTTTCTCTATGTACATAGTGTATAGAGGGGGTTTGCATTCCACCCAAAAATTCGATACCGATATTTCACCGGAATTAGAATTTTTAGGGTCCCCAGTATTAAAAAAAAAAAGCATTTTTAGAACAAAGTCCGTGTGTCAGTGTGTCCGTGTGACTATGAACACGATAACTCAAAAAGAAAAGTCAGTAAAATGCCACACTTGGTATATAAGTTTAGTATCTTCCTAGGTGCGCACACAAAGATTTTGAGGATAATCCCCCCTTTTACGTGGCAATTTTTTTGAAAATTTTGATTTTCTCAAACGTGGCTGTAATTATTTTTATTAAAATACCGTATATTAAAGATATTTACACGACCAATATAATGTACATCTTGAATTTTCTGGGAATAGACTCTGAAGACCTCTTTATTCTGGATGGATTTTGCATAACTAGTAAACCGTAAGGGGTAGACAAAACTTACTACACAACATATGAAGATATCGTTGAAACACACAATTTATATCATATACTATTTTTTTTTTCGTAGAGTGCCATTTGTGAAATATTTCTTGTTATTAGCTACAGTTTTAAATCTTTTCACATACGGGAATTTGTAAAGCTTCTGGCCATGCAAAGATACGGATTTTATCCACATGGCAACCAGCTTTTAAAAGGTTTGGCTTTCGCTTTATTCTGGTTTATTTCACTTCCACTTACGAGAAAGCAAGTAATAAGACCATTTTTGCTAATTTTTATATCGATTATTATTAAACAAATAGAACAAGATTTTAAACAGTAATGTGTTATCGAAATGTAGAAACAGTCATTTGAACGGGGCAGATCAGATTTTCATTCAGGCGATCACAGAAATGTATTTCCAGTGAAATCTGGGTGGAATACAATACCTTCTCTATATATTATGTATATTGTACACACGTGCCAGAGAACATAAAAACTGGACTGGCCAGATTCAGCGGAAAACAAAACGACAAGAGTCGCTTTATACAAAACTTGCATCGAGAACCAATAGAAAAAAAAAAAAAAAATGCGGAATATTGTATGAGGCACTTTCAAGAAGAACATGACATCGGTTATCGATATTAGGAACGCTAGACGAGTTTCATTTGTTAATTGAAAAAACGTCAAATAAAACATTGTCTTCATGTGGAACGTGATAGCAATGGCATACCAAGTTGTTAACAGCAAAACAAAACACTGCTGAGGCACGATTTCGAATATGTAGGTGATTGTTACGAGTTAAGAAATTGGAACGGCCCTTCAGGTCATTGCTTTCTTGCGGGGTTGTATGAAGCGACGAAATGCTTGATGCATTTACACTTGAACAAACATTTGATGTGTTCCATTCACATTACTTTATCTACATTTGTGCAATTAATTATTGTTAAAAAACTTATTCTTCTATTTACTTCTTGCTAATCGAGAAAAAATTGCAAAAAATGGTCTTATTACTTGCTTCCTTGTAAGTAAAAGAGAAATAAAGGACTAGTATGCAAAAGTGATAGTCAAATGTTTTAAAAGATGATTGCTACGTGATTGAAATCCGGTGTATTGCGTGTATGGCCAGGAGTTGAAAAATTACTGCAACATATGACAAGGAATATCTCAAAAACAGTAAACTCCACGAAAAAAGCGTGTATAACGCAAATTATGCGTTTTAACAAGCTTAACATTTTTGAAGTAGTTTTTGTCATCTCTTACGATTTACCAGTTATGCAAAATTCCGCAAAATTCATCGAGAAAAATGTTTTCAGAGACTCTCAGAAAATTCAGGATATACATTTTATTTGTTATGTAAGTATCTTGAATTTACGATATTTTAATGAAAATCGTTAGAGCCAGAATAAAATTACGATCTGTGATGGACAGACTTCATCAACTCGATGCATTTCCGGGTGTCATTCGAATTAGACATATTTATTATTGCATTAGCATTTATGGAAAGTCAGACATTTTAATAAAGTTGTTAAATGCATTTTTGCTAGTTTTAACGCCATTTAACAGGGTTGGCATGTAAGGATGAAATAATTTTCAATACAGCTAAAAGTTACCCGACATTTATCTTAAGAAGATAAGGGAAAGTTCTGTATGTACTGTATTGCATCTATGTACTTTGTGGCCTTCTACACCGTTGCACTGATTCCGACCAAACTTGGCTCAGATAACCTTTGAAACAAGGCAAAAATTACTGTTTAGCTTAGTATTCGAAATTCCTCCCATTTCACAAGATTATTTCATTTCATGTAATGGTTCCAAAAGCTCGTAAGATCATGTATGTATCTTTCTCAGTGATTATTGAAATAAGTGGAGATCTCAAATATAAAACAACTAAATAAAAATAAGTAACGAGTTTACCTACATAATATTCGTTAATCTAATATATGAAATTGGCCATGGAGTAATAAACCAATCAATTAATTACAGCAGCTATGCTTAAAAAAAAAAAGAAAAGACGATAAAATGGCGCTCAAACATAACTAGCATTTTGTACTCGATACGTCAGTATTAACATCCAAATATTCTGTGAGCATATTCCAATTTTCGGAGATACATTTATTATAATTTTTAGTTTCCTAATTTTTGTAACCAGAGGGTTATTTCTCTATGGAGATTTTGGAATGTTTTATAAGCATAAAAAACTGATGACATAAAACGATAAAGTTGACGATAACAGCAATAGCATTGAACTAGACGAATTAGCCCTTCTCTTATATGTTCTTTTTTTTTTTTTTTTTTTTTTTCTTTAACTTTTTTTTTACTTGTAGTTCTTAGTACGTTAATGCTACTACCTGTCTGACGAAAGAATGCAGTTGTTCGGGGAGGTCGCTGGTGTGGCATGGCACGGTTTAGAGCGGTCAGAGAAGGCTGGAATATAGTGCAGTACTACCTGTCTGACGAAAGAATGCAGTTGTTAGGGGAGGTCGCTGGTGTAGCATGGCTCGGTTTAGAGCGGTCAGAGAAGACTGGAATATAGTGCAGTACTACCTGTCTGACGAAAGAGTGCAGTTGTTCGGGGAGGTCGCTGGTGTGGCATGGCACGGTTTAGAGCGGTCAGAGAAGGCTGGAATATAGTGCAGTACAGTCTGACCATCAAAACATCAACACAGCGTACGTAAGTAGGAATAAACTACACGATCCACAACAGGTTAAACTCGCTGTTTTTTTTTTTTTATTAGTAATGAATATTAATTTTCTACTTTGTGAGCGTATGACTACGCGCGGCGGTGTTTGTATTTTGACTTGATTCGAACCCGTGCACTTTAAGGGACTCAATTGCTGCATTCCAGTATTGCCGAACTGTACAGGGCATGCACCGGGAGTGATGACGTAATATCGTTTATCTGTTTGTGTTTATGTAAGCTTCCACTCCGACTGCATTCATTCTTCAGACAGGTAATATGTTATTGATTTCATTGTTTTTTCACACAAGCCGTATATAGGACTGGAGTAAGATAGGTAGAGATAGATTTAAAAATTCAATACCATTGCCGAGATTTGAACCACGGATATCCCGGTCTCTAGCCAGTTGCTCTACCACTGAGCTACCTTGACAACATGCCTGAATTTCTCAACTGACTCGTATTTTTTCCGGTAAACCACAAGGTGATCTCAAATGACAACCCCAATGGCGACTTACAATGTTGTGAGTACTTTAAGTCCAGGATTCATAGTATAGCCAACTGGTCAAGATTTAATTGTTTTTTCACACAAGCCGTGTGTAGGACAAGAGTTGGGAAATTTAGTGCTATGCCGGCATGTTGTCATGGTAGCTCAGTGATAGAGCAATCGGCTAGAGACCGGAGGATCCGTGGTTCAGTCTGACTCCACCTATCCAACTCCTGTTCTACACACAGCTTGTGTAAAAACAACAATTAAATCAATACCAATTCACCAAAATAGCTGGCTATACTACGAATCCTGGGCTTTAAGCCAATACAATATTGTAAGTTGCCATTGGGGTTGTCATCTCAAGATATTTTGAGATCACCTTGTGGTTTACGAGAAAAATACGAGTCAGTTGAGAAATTCAGTGCTTTGCCGGCATGTTGCCGTGGTAGAGCAACCGGCTAGAGACCTTGAGATCCGTGGTTCAAATTCCGGCTATGGCATTGTATTTTTCAGGTAATATATTGGTTACTGAAAATAAATAAGTATATATTAACTTTATTTAAAGTGACATTACCTGCTCCCAACTGAGATTCTTTCTGTAAATAGCGACGAGTCGCACCAAACGTGGCAATGCGAAAGTCATACCTGCAGTCACAGAAAATATGATTACAAACTAATATTTGTGCTTTTTCATATTGTTTTCTCGGTTACTTTTCTTTCTTTATAATTTCCTGAGTTTTAATTGCCTATTTGTTTGAGTGTGTAAATATGAAACACACGACAGTTGAAGAAGCAACCTAAGACTAAATTGGGAAGGATAAACCTCAAAACACGGGCAGGGCTGGATGTTTCAGCCAGTTGCTAATGAAACGACATGATGAATTTTCAAGGTGCAACTACAGATCGACACAGTATGGAACAAAGGGAAAATTTAGTAACTCCTGATGGTGATAAATTACTAAAGCGAGGTATTATTGGCATACAAGCACCTATAGTTTGATTAGAGTGATACTACCTCCCGTAAAAATAAGATTCTATTTTTTTCCCAGGCCTTGTGAAATCTGCCTCGTTCATTTTTATCCTAAAGGCGCTTGTGTCCCGTTTTGTTCCAACAAAGGTTGGGATCCTTTGTTGTCTCTTGATAAGTGACGTTCATTTTTCAACCCCTGTCAGAGTAATGAGTATTACAAAGAAACCATTACTAGCACTTTTTTTCAGCATCTGCATTACCACTAATCGTGGAGACCGTTCTTTCACCCCCCTCCCTAAATTTTTTATCTTCTTTCTCTTTCGCCATTCAGAAAATTAATTACACCTTTTTTGCATACGCAAGTAGGTTTATGTGTTATTATCGTATGCCTTCATCAGCAATGTTATCTTACGGATATGTAATTTCTCCATTGACATTCTGATAAAGTCTTCTAATTTCTTCTTTCTACCTCCTATACTATATCTTTACCTATAGTAAAAGTGAGAATTGCATTCCACCCAAAAGTTCAATACAGAGATTTAATAAAAAAAAAAAATCTGATGTAATCCATTCACATGTCTTTCTCTACATCTCTGCAACAAATTTTTGTTAAAAAGTTTATGCCTGTATTTACTTCATGCTAAGTAAGAAAACATTAGCAGAAATAGTCTATTACTTGCTTCACTGTAAGTAGGAGCGAAATAAGGGAGTAACATAGGTTAAAGTGATAGCAAAAGATAGTTGCTATGTGACTGAAGTTCCTTTGTTGTAGGACAGGAGTTGACAAATTCCTGTATGAGAAAAGTATAAGTTTTTTAAGGCTGAAACGAAAAACAAGGAATATCTAAAAAACGATCAGCTCCACGAAAAGAATGTGTATAACATTCATTGTGTGTTTTAATGTGCTCTACATTTTTGTGTGGTAAGTTTTTGTGTATCTCTTACGGTTTACCAGTTACACAAAATTCCGTAAAATTCATCCAGAATAAAGTAGTCTTCAGAGGCTATTCCCAGAAAATTCAAGATATACATATTATTTGTCAAGTATATATCTTTAATATATAATATTTTAATCAAAATCGTTAGAGCCATTTTTTAGTAAATCAAAATTTTCGAAAATGTTTCCATGTGAAGGGGGGGGGGGGTGGGGGATTTTCTTGAAAATCTTCGTGTCGCAACCTTGGAAGATACTGAACTTAATACCAAGTTTGGTATTTAACGGTCATTTCGTTTTTGAGCTGTGCTGCCCATAGACACACACGGACATTTTTCTAAAAATGATTTTTTTTTTTTTTTTGGATTCACGTGGTGTCAAAACATGTGCTTCTGGTGAAATTTTGCTATCGAATTTTTTGATACAATGCAATACCTTCTCTATACACTATGTACATAGTACGTATAGAGAAAGTAATATACATTTATAGTTTGCCTAATTTAAAATTTTTTGTTTGTTTGCGTTTTTAGTTATTTTTTTAAGATCCATACGCGTGTCTTTAAACAACACAACTGAAAAAGCTGAAATGTTCCATTCATAACGCTTCATCTTCTGCAAACGAAACTATTCTTGCTGTCTACTTCATACTAATCAAGATAAACATTAGCAGAAATTACTGTATTAGTTTGATCTTATAAGTAGAAGGGAAACATGGGAATACACTAGTCTAAAGCGATACTGGAAATATTTTAAAAGCTGTCGCTGTGCGTTTGACTTTAAAATTAGATCCTCTTTGCATGGCCAGAAGTAAAATAAAAGACAAGGGATGAAAAATTCCTGTTAGAGAAAAGTATAATCATTTGAAAATTAAAAAAAAAAAAAAAAAAAAAAATAACAAAGCATATCTCGGAATTTGCTAAATCTACAAAGAAATATGCATATTACATAACCTGTATGCTTAAGTGCGATCTATAGTTTTTTGTTTAGTAAGCTTTTGTCTATCTCTTACGATATATCAGCTATGAAAAGTCATTAAGAATGAAGGGGGACTTCAGATACAATTACCAGAAATGTTAAGATATACATTTTATTTGTCATGCAAGTATCTGTAATATTAATTTTAATCACAATCGTTAGAAGCATTTTAAATTGGGTGGAATACAACACCTTCTCTACTTACTATGTATTTTGCACATATGCGTTAAATAAAGTAAAAAAATATAACACTAGATGCAGCTGGGGAACGCCTTGTTTTACAAACACTCCATTACTCGCATAACGTCATTCCCAATGCTTCATACTCGTTTCCCTCTGCTTCTTCATTTTGGAATGCATAGTATTAAATATCCAATCTGGAATTTATCTTGGCGACTGAGGGGAACCACGAGAGAGAAAAAAAAGCAAATTGACCGCCCTCGAGATTTGAACCCAGGGGCCCCAAGAATGCGGACTATGGAGGTAACGCCTAAACTATCCCGCTTCTTTAGGTTTTCTGTCTGAAAATCAGGGGAATTCTTCAAGCAGGATAAGATAATTGCGAGCTCACAGTAATTACACAAACACAAGCTCTGCCAAGTCTTGTAATAAACGTCTTTGTGACCGCTTTTCCAGGAACGCTAAGCCGTAAACCCTCTTTCAGTATCGATCCTAAAAGAATCACGACATTCCTTTCCTTAATCCGTTAGGACTAATTATTTTCTCTTTTGGGATGTTTTCCAATAGCCTCGTCCGGTTTGGGTGCAACTTAATGGATAATTTTGGTGTTCTTGCTCGATGTAAGCCATACTCAAGTTTTCTAGGTTGGCAGAAATGCGATAGAGCTTTAAATTATAGGCAAACAGGTTGCGCTTCTACGACCGGCGAACGGCGATAATGGGTTTAAAGGGATTACACGAATAGGTTTTGTTCGTGTGGGTCTCTTTAAACACGACTGTAAGATATAACCTCACCTTCGGGAATGAAACTAATGAAAAACCCTTCTAATTTCGTCAAACAATTGAGTCTCTAAGAGGCGGTTTGTTCAACAATGGAACTCAAGTTATATTTGTCTCTCACATTGTTATGTGTTCTTGATGAGGAATAGGCCTATTTTACGAAGGGCGTTTTTTTCAACCTTCGATAAGCTATAAATAAGTTCATAGAAAACAATTATTTTATTACTAAAATGTTTGTACAATTATGGCTACTTTTCAACATAATCACCGAAAAGATTGAGACATTTATCCTACCTGTGCACAAGCTTTGCAATAGCCGCTTCAAAAAATGTTGCCGCCAATGTTTTCAAATGAGCATAGGCGTTGTTTTGAAGATCTTCGTACTTGACCTTGTTTGCAGAGATCCATTCAAAACAAACGAAGAGGAATGCTGACTTCAGGAATTGTGTTGATCCATGGCAACGCTCGTCCACACACTGCTGGCACAACCCATCTTGAACGATTTGATTGGGACATTTTCGATCATCCGCCGGACAGTCCTGACCTGGCACCCAGCGACTTTCACTTTTTCCCTGAACTGAAGACGTGGCTAGGAGGGCAGCACTTTCAAACCAACGAAGATCTTCAAAACAGCGTTAATACTCATTTGAAAATCAATGGCGGCAACATTTTTGGAAGCGAGTATTGCTAAGCTTGTGCACCGGTAGATAAATGTCTCAATATTTTCGGTGATTATGTTGAAAAAGCAACCATTAGTGTACAAAACTTTTAGTAACAAAATAATTGTTTTCTATGAACTTGTCTTTTATTTATAGCCTATCGGAGGTTGAAAAAAAAAAAAAAAAAAAAGGCTCTCGTATATAGGTGCAGATAAGTGCGAGATTTAATTGGAATTTCGTTTTACAGTTTCTTAAAGAACGGAAGCTTTGTTAGATTGCGTAAATAACAGGAAGCCTGCCACAGCAAATTCCATGGTCTACGTGCGGAGTTGACAGAGCAACATGGAACTTTGCTCCTGCTCACGCCATACGGGATGTTTTGGAACAATGCAAATACGCTATTCTGATTGGCTGCTTCAATTCGAAATTAGGATGGGGCAGGTTATATTTGGTGTTACCTCGCCTTGTTGCAAAGCGCTTCCGGAAATGCCTAAAACTATATAACAGGACGCGAGGGCCAACTCGGGGGCTCTTCTGGCTGGCACCTCAAGGTAAGACTACCCAACTCAGTCATAATAATTGTCAGTATTTAGTTCACGATGTCCCGCTTTTTGTAAACGAAACAACCGCACATTGGAAATATGCACAAATTCTTCATTACATTGTTATTGTTAAGCCAAGCACTTGTAATTTTTACTTTCTCTTTTCCAGTATGTACAATGTACATAGTGGATAGAGAAGGTATTGTATTTCACCCAAAAATTCGATAGCAACATTTCACCGGAAATGCATGTTTTAGGATCCCTAAATCCCCCCCCCCAAAAAAAAAAGTATTTTCAAAAAAATTCCTTGTGTCTGTAGACAACATAGCTCAAAAAGAAAACACGGCTAAATACCAAACTTGGTATTTAAGCTTATCATGAAAATTCCCTCACCCCTAAGTGCACTTACCATGGAAAATTTCTCGAAATAGAATTGGCTGTAACGATTTTTATTAAAATACTACATATTAAAACCATTTCCATCACAAATAAAATGTGTATCTTGAATTTTCTGGGAATAGCTTATTCTGTATGAGTATTTCTGAATTTTGCATAACTAGTAAAAAGTAAGAGATAGACAGAAACTTAGTTCACATGAAATGTTGACGTCGTTAAAACTCACAATTTATTTCATATACATTTTATTCGAGATATTCTTTGTTATTAGTTTCAATTGTAAAGTACTTATACTTTTCTAAGGTAGGAATTGTGCGTTTTTCTTTTGTTCTATTCCTGGGCAAGTAAATAAGCAATTTGCAATGACAATCGCATAATGACAACTTTTAAAATATTTGACTATCACTTTAGCATAGCGCGTTCCTTCTACTTAGGAACTAAGCAATAAAAGCATTCTTCTAATATTTACCTCAATTAACATTGTGCAGCAACAAGAATAATCATTTGTAAGACGTTTGTTTGTAGAGCAGCTAGAGTAAGGCATATGAGTATAGCACATCCGATTGTTTTTTATTATTGTTTCATTTATATAGCCCCCTTTAATGTCGGGAGCTTTGCATTAGAAACAACTCGTTGTTTGTAGGTTCTTTACGTGAGGTTTAAATCGCTTTATTTTCCTCAAACGCACACATACACATTTCCAGACTGTGGGGAATAGGAAATAATTCCGGCTAATGAAAAATGTCCCGCCCAGCCGTGAATTGAACCCTGAATTTCCGGGTGAGAAGTCAGCTCCCCTCAAATACTGTATAGTCGTGACATTATGAGATGCGATCTGAAATTACATTGACAACAGGCCATTGATTTTTACTTTCTCTAGTCCCATATGTACAATGTACATAGGGTTAGAGAAGTATTGTATTCCACCCAAAAATTCGATACCGAGATTTCTCCGGAAATACATGTTTTAGGACCCTCTGTATCCAAAAACATTTTCAGAAAAAGGTCCGTGTGTCTGTGAGCACGATAACTCAAAAACCAAAAATAGCTAAAATACCAAACTTGGTATTTAAGTTTAGTATCTTCCAGGGATGCGACACAAAGATTTTGAGAAAAATACCCCCACCCCAAACTACCCTTTACATGGAACTTTTTTCGAAAATTTTGATTTTCTTAAAAATGGCTCTAACGATTTTGATTAAAATAGCATATATTAAAGACATTTACCTAACTAATAAAATGTATATCTTGAATGTTCTGGGAATAGCTTCTGAAGACCTGTTTATTCTAGATGAATTTTGTTTAATTTGGCATAACTAGTAAACCGTAAGAGAGAGAGACAGAATTTACTGTACAAAAAATGTAATTCTTGTTAAAATACACAAGTTATGTTATATACATTTTTCTCGTGGAGATTACCGTTTTCGAGGTACTCGTTATTAGTTTCAGTTGTGAAGTACTTATACTTTTCTCAGACAGGAGTGTCCGTTTTTCTTTTGTTATACTCCTGGCCAAGAAAAGAAGCGATTTGTGATGACAATCGCATAACGACAGCTTTTCAAACATTTGACTATTGGTTTAGCCTAGTGTATTCCCTTATTTTCTTCCTACTTATACGGAATTAAATAATAAGAACATTGTGCTAATGAGTACCACGATTAACAAGGTGCAGAAAGAAGAAGAATCTTATGTATGAAGTTTGTAGAACAGCTAGAGAAAGTCATGTGAGTGTAACATAAGATTTTTACTTGTTATTACAGATAGATATCTCCCGACTTTGTGTCCCATAGTACCAAGTTTGACAAGAAAAATCTGATGTTCCATTCACATGACTTTCTCTACATCTCTGCAATAAATTATTCTTAAAAACATTATCCTCCTTTTTACTTCATGCTAATCGAGAAAAAGTAGCAGAAATGGTCTTATTACTTGCTTCCATGCAAGTAGAACGGAAATAAGGGAGTACTATAGGTTAAAGTGATAGTCAAAAGCTGGTTGCTATGTGACTTAAGTACCTTTGTTTGTATGGACAGGAGTTGACAAATTCCTGTATCAGAAAAGTATAAGCTTTTTAAAGCTGAAACCAATAAGAAGGAATATCTCGAAAGCGACCCACTCCACGAAAAAAATGTATATAACATAAAGTGTGTGTTTTAACGAGCTCTTCATTTTCTGTTAAGTAAGATTTGTCTATCGCTTACGGTTTACCAGTTATGCAAAATTCCGTAAAAGTCATCCTTCAGAGGCTATTCCCATAAAATTCCAGATATACATTTTATTTGTCAGGTAAATAGCTTTAATATACGATATTTTAATCAAAATCGATATACATTTTTGAGAAAATCAAAATTTTGGAAACTTTTTCCATGTACAGGGTAGTTGGGAGTGGGGGATATTCTTGAAAATCTTTGTGTCGCAACTTTGGAAGATACTGGACTTAAATACCAAGTTTGGTATTTAACGGACTTTTCGTTTTTGAGCTATGCTGTCCACAGACACGCAATAATAATAAATAATAAATGGGTCTTATTTATGGATATTCTTTAACTACTGTAGTTCTGTGTCCCATTCTATATTGGGCATGAAAGACCGCTTAATTTTGCTCAGAGGCCTCTTTAGCATAGCTTCCTTTGAAAGGAAAGTAAAGCTAATGGTCCCATGTCGTGGTTTTCGGCACGAAAAAGAACGTTAATCCTAATAAAGAGGCCTCTGAGCAAAATAATCGCTCTTTCACGCCCAATATGGAATGGGATGCTGAGCACCACAGCAGTTGCGTCCAGAAATAAAATCCATTTCCAGTTTTGCTTTAATATACGGTGTTTTAATAAAAAAAATTATTCGTTTTTGTGAAAATAAAACTACTCGAAATTGTTTCCATGTAAAATGTCGTTTGGCATGGGACATTTTTCTCAAAATCTTCGTGTTTCTTTCTTGAAAGATACTAACATTAAACACCAGGTTTGGCATTTTAGCACTTTTCGTTTTTGGGTTCTTGTGTTTAGAGACACACGGACACACACAGGACTTTTTTTCTAAAAATATGTGTGCCTTTCACATGACAATCTCTACATCGCTGTAACAAATTATTGTTAAAAAGCATCATCTTCCTGCTATATGTTAATCAAGATAAACATTAGCAGAAATTGTGTTAATTACTTGCCTGCTTGTAAGTAGAACTAAAATAAGGGCAACACAGTGGGCTAGTTGTCATGTGGTTGAAATCAGCTTGGCCAGAAATATTTAGGTATTTTAAATCTGAAACAAATAACAAATGATAAATTCCACGAAAAAACTATCACATAGATTGTGTGTTATAACGAGATCTATATTTTTATGTGGCAAGTTTTTGTCAATCTTTTATCATTTACCAGTTATGCAAAAGTCAGCAAAATTCATCCAGAATAAAATGACCTTTAAAGGCTATTCCCAGAAAATTCAGAATGTACATTTTATTTGTCATGCCAATATCATTAATATACGGTATTTTAATCAGAATCCCTGGAACTATTTTTGAGAAAACAAAATTTTGAACATTGTTTCCATGTGAAGGGTAGTTTGGGGGAGGGAGTTTCTTCAAAATATTCGTTTTGCATCTCTGGGAGATACTAAACTTAAATATCAAGGTTGATATTTTAACAACTTTTCGTTTTTAGTTATCGTGTTCAAAGACACACGGAATTTTTTCTAAAAATATAGTTTTTTTATAAAGGGGGTCCTAGAGCGTGTATTTTCGGTGAAATCTCGGCATTGAATCTTTGGATAGAGTGCAATACCTTCTCTATGCACCATGCACTATGTAGTGAATGTAAAAATTGCACAATGGATGTTAATTAATTCATTACAGATGTAATGTAGCGGAGTTTCCGAAATGCTTCAACTCTCCATCCCAAAGGTCAACAGGAGATGCTGCTCTCACACAGATGCCCACCCTAATTAATACCCGGTATGGGAGTCGAACTAAGCCTACACTAATCATTTGCACTAATGAGTTCGGTTCACGAGGTAGTCTCTCGATGAGGTTAATTCTCTCCTGAGAAACAATACAAGCTACGTAACCTAATAGCTCTTTGATAACCTTGGTGTATCAATATCAGTTTGATTATTAGGAACTCGTCAGCAGTTGTATCTTAAACACTCTGTTAATTTAATTTTTACTTTCTCTAGCCCTGTATGTACCATATATATATATTTGTATTCCACCCAAAAATTCGACACCGAAATTTCACCGGAAATATACGTTTTAGAGTCCACTGTATCCCAAAAAAGCATTTTAGGAAAAAGGTCCGTGTGTTAGTCCGTGTGTCTGCGAACACGATAACTCGAAAACGAAAGGTCGGAAAAATACCAAACTTGGTATGTAGGTATAGTGTCTTCCAAGCATGCGACATCAATATTCTGAGGAAAATCCCCCCCCACTACAAACTACCCTTTACATGGAATAATTTTAGAAAATACTGATTTTTGCTAGAATGGGTCTAATGATATTTACTAAAGTAACGCATATAAAAGTTATTTACTTGCCAAATAAAATGTATATCTGTCTTGAATTTTCTGGGATGACACTCTGAAGCCTATTTTATTCTGGATAAGTTTTGCATAACTGCTAAACCATAAGAGATGGACGAAAACTTAAAACAGAAAATGTAGAGCACGTTAAAGCACACAGTTTGTTATATCATTTTTTTCGTGGAGTTCATCGTTTTTTATATATTCCTTGTTTTTTGGTTTCAGCTTTGAATAACATACTTTTCTCATACAGGAATTTGTCAACCCCTGTGTATACAAAGGAACTTCAGTCACAAAGCAACCAGCTTTTGACTATAACTTTAACCTATGGTACTCCCTTATTTCACTTCCACTAACAAGGAAGCAAGGAATAAGATTATTTCTGCTAATTTTTTCTCGATTAGATGAAGTAAATAGAATAATATTTTGCAGAGATATAGAGAAAGTCATGTGAATGGAACACATCAGATTTTTACTTTTTCTAGTCCTGTATGTACTAATACATATATGTACAGAGAGAGAGAGAGAGAGAGAGAGAGAGAGAGAGAGAGAGAGAGAGAGAGAGAGAGAGAAGCTATTGTATTCCATCCAAAAATTCGACGTCGAAATTTCACCAGAAATATACGTTTTAGGATCCCGTGTATCCCAAAAAAGCATCTTAGGAAAAAGCTCTGTGTGTTTGTTCGTGTATCTGCGAACACGATAACTCAAAAACGAAAAGTCAGTAAAATACCAATCATGGTATGTAGGTTTAATATCTTCCAAGCATGTGACACGAAGCTTTTGAGGAAAATTCTCCCATTCCAAATTACCTTTTACGTGGAATCATTTTAGAAAATACTGATTTTCGTAAAAATGAGTAACGATTTTTACTAAAATATCGTATATTAAAGATATTTACACGACAAATAAAATGTATATCTTGAATTTTTTGGGAAAAGCCTCTGAAGACCTGTTTATTCTTGATGAATTTAGCTGAATTTAGCATAACTGTTAACCCTTAAGAGTTATACAAAAACTTATCACACAATTTATGTCATGCATTTTTGTCCCGGAATTGAGAATTTCTGAGATATTCCTTATTTGTTTCAGCTTTAAAATACTTAAAAATTTCTCATGCGAGAAGTTGTTAACTCCTGGCCACGCTAAGAAACGGATTTCAATCCCATAGCAACCACATTTCAAAACATGTGACTGACGGTTTACACTGGTGTATTACTTTATTCCTCTTCTACTTACGGAAATAAGTAATAAGACCCATTTCTGATAATTTTTATCTTAATTAGCTGAAGTAGATGATTGAGCTCAGCATATTGTTGTTCCATTTGCCTTCTTGCTTCCCAGTAGTGCTTCCTCTTCTCTACAAAGTATAAAATTTGAAGTTGAAAAGATGTTTAATTTATGTAAACGGGCAGCGAAGCAATCATGTCATGTATTTAATCAAAGCAAATCAGTAGCAGCAGCTTTTGGTCGTGGACATTCTGTATTTTGTTTTAATTGTTTGATTTATATATCCCCTTTTAACATCTAAGGTCATATCACTCTTCTGTCGGTTCTTCACGTTATATTTATCTTTTTTTTTTCTTTTTATTTATTTTTATTTCCTCAAACACACACATACTTCCAGACTCTGTGGGGGATAGAGAATAATTCTGGTTAAAGAAAAATTTCCCGCCCCAGCCGGGAAGCGAACCCGGGACCTCCTTGCGAGAAGTCAAATTCTGGAATTATTATTGCATTGTTCAACAAGGTTTTCCATTGCTTATTAATGTTCTCTTTGGTTTAAACTGTTATGTTTTTTGTTGGATGATAGCATGAAATAGAAGAATAAGCTTATTAACAATAATTTGTAAGCCCGCCTGGGTAGTGTGGTGGTAGCGTGTCTGCTTCACATTCAAAAGGGCGTGAGTTCGAATCTCGCTTAGGGCGAGTTACCCGGATAAGGTTTTTTTCGGCGTTTTCCCTTATCCTAAGAAGACGAATGTCGAGTAGCTTTAAGCTCCATGAACCCCGAGATCATTTGAGCATCATTTCACCAATTTCAGTTGTCCGATATGACTAACCAGGTTAAAGCATGTTAAACTATCAAAAAAAAAAAAAAAAAAAAAATTGTTACAGAGATGTAGAGGAAGTCACGTAAATGGATTCGATAACGAGTGGAGAACTCCTGAGACTCTTAAATGCAGGACTTTTCCAATGCCGAAGCAAGTGTGATACGCCATGAACGGCTGTAAAGATAATTTAGAAGCGCTTAGGATATTTATTGCCATCGTTTTCCCGTTTCATACAAGGTGGCATGGTGCACCGCTGCCAAAACGCTGTTCTGGCAAGCTATCTATCTAATTAATCTACTTATTTCAGCACCACCATACTTTCTTGTAACGACGTTTGCAGTTTCTACCGTTGAGAAAGCCAATAGAACTGCGAGGTGAAGCGGAGCGAGACAGAGCCTATTTGTAGCAGGAAATTTCATTATACAGCCAACTCGATTTCTTGTTTAGACAGGTAAAGACCGGAAGGAAAGCACGAGGCAACTGCCGAAGGAATCTTCACGGGGTCCGCAGAAATTTGCGCCTACATTCGCTATACAGGAGCTCGTAAATTGTAACTTAAAAATAATAAGAACATAAGAAACCATCTGTGTTCTAATCACGTGACATTCTCTACATTCAATAACAAATTATTGTTAAAACGCTTAATGTTCTATCTACTTCATGCTAATAAAGATAACATTAACAGAAATACTTTCTTGTAAGTAAAAGGTAAATAATGGAAAAAGGTAGGTAAAACGATAGTCAAATCTTTTGTAAGCTGGTTGCTATGTGGTTGAAATGCATTTCTTTGTATTGCCAGGAGTTCACAATTTCCCGTATTACGCGTTTGAAAACTGAAACACATAACAAGGAATATCTAAAAGAAATGCTCAATTCCACGAAAAAGATGTATACGACATAAATTGTGTGGTTTAGACAGGTAAAGACGGGAAGGAAAACAAGAGGCAACTGCGGAAGGAATCTTCACGAGGTCCGCAAAAATTTGCACCTAAATTGTAACCTAAAAACAATAGCATAAGAAAATATCCGACGTGTTCCATTCACGTGACATAAGGTAGTTGATGAAGCTGGTAGGCGGATTTGCCCATTATGCGGAGATCAGGAACATTGGGCGCATATTTTGGCAGATTGCATGTAGATGGAGGATGCTAAGAAAAATTATTGCCGGAAGTATTTTTAGCCTCAAACAGACGAAGGACAGTATTCTGGGATTTGATTCTAAACAGCTAAAACTGGCCAAGCCTGGGCACATACTTAATAGAAGTACATGCACTAAGAGAAAAAATATGTGTGTAAATATTGTATAGACTTATTTGGTGTTTGAGTAATCTATATGTATGAATACGTGGTGTAGTTGTGAGTACAAGTGCGTGTGCGTGTGTGTGTGTGTGTGTGTGTGTGTGTGCGATATCAGAGTGTTTTTTCTTCTATTGTCCTGTGGTTCTGTTATCGTAGCGCAAGAGAGAGAGAGAGTGAGAGTGTGTGTGTGTGTTTCCAATGTTGTTAAGAGATATAAAATATATATGTAGTAATATTTTAAACTCGAGTATTTTTCGACAGCATGTACGGTCACTCAACCCATGCGACTGTGACGCAAATATTGTATTATTGTAAACTTAATAAAATACTACCACTACTACATTCAATAACAAATGATTGTTGAAAAGCTTAATCTTCTATCTACTTCAAGATAACATTAGCAGAAACACTTTCTTGTAAGTAAAAGGTAAATAATGGAAAAAGGTAGGTAAAACGATGATCATCTTTTGTAAGATGGTTGCCATGTGGTTGAAATGCGTTTCTTTGCATTGCCAGGAGTTTACAATTTCCCCCATTAAGTGTTTTAAATTGAAACTAATAGCATGGAATATCTAAAAATGGTCCATTCCACGAAAAAAATGTATACGACATAATTTGTGTGGTTCAACGAGATCCACATATTGTCTGTAGTAATTTTTATCTATCTCTTACGGTTGTACAAAAGTTGTACGAAATTCATCCAGAATGAAGTGTTCTTCAGAAGCTATTCCCAGAAAATTCAAGATATACGTTTTATTTGAGATGTAGATATCTTTAATATACGGTATTTTAATCAAAATCGTTGGCCACTTTTGACAAAATCAAAATTTTCGAAAAATTCTCCATGTAAATGGGGGTTTATGGTTGGGGAATTTTCTTGAAAATCTTTGTATCTCATCCTTTAAGGCTGCTGAACATAAATGCCAAGTTTGCTATTTAACGGTCATTTCTTTTTTGAGCTGTGCTGTCCACCGACACACAGAACCTTTTTCTAATTTTTTTTCGGACTCGGTGGTCTTCAAAACATATATTTCAGGTGAAATCTCGGTATCGAATTTTCGTGTGGAATACTACATCTTTTCTATCCACTATGTACATTGTACATACGGGCTAGAGAAAATAATATCGATATGTAAGACTAGCGCGATTTCTCTGTCCATTAACATTTCTTGAGGATTCTTCAGACGGAACCTTTTTCGCATGCAGCATGCTGCTTTCAACAAACTTGCAAAATATTTAGTAACAGCTGAAACAAAAGACAGGTCTTCTTTGTGCCGGTTATTCAGCAGTAGTATAAGTCATCCTGGCTTGCCTGAGTGTCTGCCACCAAAGTGCAAACTTGAATTTATTAGTTGCCTTACACCCTATTGTTAAAAATCTTATTCTATCTACTTCAAGATAATCGAGATATACATTACCAGAAATTGTCCTTATTACTTGCTTCCTTGTAATTAAAAGGTAAAAAGTCTCATATGCTCCAGCTGTTCGGTAAACAATCCTTTTATTCAAAAGAGTAATCTGTTATCTACATCGTCTTACTACTAGCTTCCTTGTAAGTAGAAGGGAAATAAGAAAATGCGCAGAAAAGGCGATAGTCTGTTTCTTTAAAAGCCGGTCCCTATGGCGATCAGTTGGAATTCCAGGAGTAAACAAACGAGAAATGAGAAGAAAGATGTTTTCCTTTTTGAAAAAGTTTACTGGCTTAAAATTGAAACCAATAAGTTGGAATGTCTCAAAAATGGTCAAGTCTACGAATAAAAAAAAAAAAAAGTATGTGTTTCAACGAGATCAACATATTTTGTGTAGTAAGTTTTCGTCTCTCTCTTAAGGTAAAATCCAGCAAAATTCATCTTAGAATAAAGAGGTCTTCAGAGGCTGTTCATAGAAAATTCAAATGATATATTTATTTGCCATGTAAATATCTTTAATATACGGCATTTCAATCAAAATCGTTAGAGCCATTTTGGAAAAAATAAAAATTTTCGAAAAAAAATTCCATGTAAAGAGTAGCTGGGAGTGGTGGATTTTTTTTGAAAATCTTCGTGTCGCGTCCTTGGAAGATACCAAACTTAAATACCAAGTTTGGTATTCAACGGTCTTTTCGTTTTTGAGCTATTCTGTCCAGAGGCACACACGCACATTTTTCTAAAAATGCATTTTTTGGATTCAGGGGGACCCAAAACATATATTTCCGGCAAAAATTTGGTATCGAATTTTTCGGTGGAATGCAATACCTTCTCTGTATTCTATGTACATGGTACGTGTAGAGAAAGTAAAAATATCGATATGTAACAGTAGCACGCTTTCTTTGGCCGTTAAAAGTACTAAATAATTCTTCAAACAAAAGCTTTCACGGACACAAACCTAGCTTTGTCACGTGACAACCTGACGAAATAATAGATAGCTAGCAGAAACAAAAGACTGTACTTTTCAACCGATTACTGTGAAATAGAGCAACTAACCGTGATTTGTCCTTGCTGCTGCCACCGATGTGCAAGCTTGAGTTAACTGCCCTGCACATTTCATGTATGTATAAACTTTTGTGGCATATAATGTTTATAGAAACATCTGTTGTGTTTCATTCACATTACTTTCTCTACATTCACAGCAAACAAAACTATTCTTACAGTGGACCTCACTGGATAGCAAACGAGTTAAATTGGAATAGCCTCTGAAGACCTGTTTATTCTGGATGACTTTTGCATAATTGTAATAAACGTTCAACCGTAAGAGGTACACAATGATCTACTATAAAAAAATATAGATCTCGTTACGGTATACAATATGTGCGGGGGAATCCAATCGTTTATTTTACTCCTGACAAGTAAAGAGACCCGAATTTCAATTGTTTCACAGAGCAACCCACTTTTAAAAGATTTGGCTATCGCTCTAGCCAAATGTAGTCCCTTCTACTTACAAGAAAGCAAGTAATAAGACCAATTTTGCTAATGTTTATGTTGATTAACATGATGAAAATAAAACAAAAATATTTTGTAGGAAAGTTTGAGGATCAGCTAGATAAAGTTATGAGAATGGAACACGTCGGATTTTTATGTAAATAGTTTTAAAATGTATTAAACGTCTAATTTTTATTACACAAAAATCTAATGTGTTCCATTCACATGACTTTCTCTACATCTCTGCAACAAATTATTGTTAAAAAGCTTATGCTTCTATTTACTTCACGCTAATCGAGAAAAAATGGCAGAAATAGTCTTATTACTTACTTCCTTTTAAGTAGAAGCAAAATAAGGGAGTACCATAGGTTAAAGTGATAGTCAAAGGCTGGTTGCAATGTCACTGAAGTTCCTTTGTCGACAAATTCCTGTATGAGAAAAATAAGTTCTTGAAAGGTGAAATCAAAAACAATGAATAACTCAAAAACGATAAACTCCACGAAAAAAGGTATATAACATAAAGTGTGTGTTTTAACGTGCTCTACATTTTCTGTGTAGTAAGCTTTTATCTCTTACCGTTTAGCAGTTCAGCAAAATTCATCCAGAATAAAGAGATCTTCAGAGACTATTCCCAGAAAGTTCAAGGTATACATTTTATTTGGTATGCAAATGTCAGTAATATACGGAATTTTAATGAAAATTGTTAGAGCCATTTTTTGAAAATCAAAATTTTCGAAAAAAGTTCCACGTAAAGGGTAGTTTGGGTGGGGGATTTTCTTGAAAATCTTCGTGTCGCATTCTTGGAAGATACCAAACTTAAATATCACGTTTGTTTTTTAACGGTCCTTTCGTTTATGAGCTATGCTTCCCACAGACACACACACACACACACATACAGGGACATCTTTCTAAAAGTGCTTTTTGGGGGGGGGGTTCATGGGGTCTCAAAACATATATTTCCGGTGAAATCCCGGTATCGAATTTTTGGGTGCAATGCAATACCTTCTCTATACACTATGTACATAGAGAAAGTGATTAAAAGTTATCAAGTAACCACGCAAGTAGAATTTTGATAGATGTCAAAATGATATACTGTTATTGGTATAAATATCAATAAGATATCTTGAATACTGTGCATTTTGCAAATTTCACGCATGCTTCATTTTAACGTCCAAAAAAGATAATGTTTCGCACAAAGTGTTTGTGAACCTGGAAGAGCAAATGAGCACGAAGAAATGGAGAGGTCAGGGCCGTGGACAGAAATAGAACGCATATAAATAGTCGGTCAGGTGGAAGATCCGGTCTTATTGCTACATATGGATGTGGTAGATTACATAACATGACATACGCTTATGGGACGCCATCTGGATGGAATGCTTTCAGAAAGCCATTAATCTCCGTTAGCTCGTCTAAAACAATACAGGGCTCAGAGCTGCGCAAGACAAGTGCACATCATCATGTCAAACATATATCCGTCCTCACCCTAAGTTATGGCCCAAATCGATTTTGGTGCTAATGTGCATGAGAAACTTGATGGATGGCTGCTCGTATTTTAAGCTCTTCATTTGGAAAATAACAATCAGCCAACAGCTTGCTGAAAACAAAAATCTGATGTATAGCATCACGAGGCTGTCTTTATCTATTATTATTTCCGCACAAATTAGCCATCAATAGATAAACTTGAGGAGTTAGAAAACAAGAAATGGTTCAAAGAAATGCAATATCGGTTTAGATCCGAGCATTCAAAGTTCAATAATCACATTATTCCAGGATTTGGCAGATGAGATGGATGCAGGTAAATGCAAATGGCGTTTTATTTATGGGCGCTCTTTAACTACTGTGGTTCTCAGCGTCCCATTCTGTATTGGCCGTGAAAGACAGCTTAGGTTTGCTCCGAGACCTCTCTATCAGCCTTGATGTTCTTTTACATGCAATAAATCTACGACACGGGACCAACGGCTTTATTTCCCTTCCGAAGGAAGCCATGCAAAAGATTTTTACGCCCGAACCCGCGACCTTGGGTATATGAAGTTACCATGGTAACCAGGACACCACGGAGGGCGACTGATGCAGTGATGAACTTTTCTAAAGCTTCTGACGTAGTGCTGCATAATTTACTCATCAGGAAGCTAGTAAAGCTGATAACCGGAAGTATGATGGATAGAACATGTTTTGAAAGGGACACTACAAAGAATAAGAAAGAGTAAGTAAAGAAATGCCCGAGGGGGGTGTGTAAGTTACCCTCCCCCAAAAGGCTCGGTCGGTTATTTTTTCTGTTTACTTTCTCTACACGTAATACGTACATAGTGTATAGATAGGGTATTGTATTGCACCCAAAATTTCGATCCGGAAATTTTACCGGAAATACACGTTTTGAGACCCCCTGATAATAAACAAAATTTTTAGAAAAATTTCGTGTATATCTTTGAGCAACATAACTCAAAAACGAACAGACCGTTTAATTCCAAACTTGGTATTGAAGTTCGGCGTCTTCCAGGGATCCGAATATTTTCAAGAAAATTCTCTCATTCCCAATTGCCCTTTACATGGAACATTTTTTGAAATTTTTGATTTTCTCAAAAATTCCTCTAACGATTTTGAATAAAATGCTGTGTGTTTAAGATATTTTTATGACTAACATGGTCTTTCTTGGAATAGCCTCTGGAAGCCTTTTCATTCTGAATGATTTTTTTTTATAACAGTAAAACTTTAAGAGCTATATAAAAACTTGCTACACAAAAAATGTAATCCCATTAACACACACAGTTTTCAGGGAATAGTCTCTAAAGACCTCTTTATTCTGTATGATTTTTATTGAAATCTGCATGACTGGTTAATCGTAAGCGATAGACAAAAACGTACTCCACAAAAAAAAAAAAAATGTACAGCTCGTTAAAACGCACAATTTATGTTATATACAGTTTTTTGGGTGGGATCGTTTTTGAGATATTCCTTTTCTCATAAAGGAATTTGTCAATTCCTGCGCTTACAAAGGAGCTCCAGTCACATAGCAACCAGCTTTTGACTATCACTGTAACCTATGGTACTCCCTTATTTCGGTTCTACTTACAAGGAAGCGAGTAATAAGACTATGGCTGCTATTTTTTTCTCGATTAGCATGAAGAGATAAAAGAATAAGCTTTTTAACAATAATTTGTTAGTGATGTACCGAAAGTCCCTGTGAATGGAATACATCAGATTTTTGTATACGTGTAAGGAAAGTAAAAAAGCTAGCATTATTAATTTGGAATTTCAAACTTTGTCATACTTGTCGTCTAGTCGGATCCAACACGAGTACGCTCTAAGGAAGTCTGTCATAGAGACCGCCTGTCGCTAAGGATTTCGCGCCCATATGAATAGCTACAGATGCATCGTATAACATTTTAAGAGTTAGACTTTGGTAAGAGAAGAGAAAGTAGAAAGGAAATGTTTAATGAAGCAACTTCATCACCTGTATGCATACGTTAACTAAAAAGACAACCAGGGTTTTTCATCGAACAGAAACACCTTTTATAAAGAACTAATTTCCCCTTCTCTCCCTCTCCTTTACCACCGGTGTTTCTAATTGCACAAAGAGGAAGGAGTACCAGCATCTTGTGTATGAAATATGATGCTTTCAGTATAATTACTTTGTAACGCAATATCGGCCAGGATCGTTAGTCTTTTATTTCTTTGACAGACACTCTCTCTTCCAGTATTGAAATTAATTAATCAAGGATGAGGTTCATTGTGGATAAAAACTCCCAATGGTGGAACCACTGAAATTGGCCACTGATACGGTTGCTGAATACGCAAAGTTAATGAGATAGAAACATACACTTTTCATTTTTGGGTCTCTTATGGAGCATTTAAATACGAAACCAAGTGCAAGAAAATCATTTTTGGCTGTTGCCTCTGTATATCGTTTAGCGTAAGTACACAAGTTTCCTAAGAATTGTATTCTTCTTTTTATTTTCTCTACACGTACTATGTACATAGTGTATAGAGAAGGTATTTTATTCCACCCAAAAGTTCAATACCGTGATTTCACCGAAAATACATGTTTTGGGACTCCCTGAATAAAAAAAAAAAAAAGCATTTTTAGAGAAAAGTTCGTGTGTGTGCCTGTGGGCAGCATAGCTCAAAAACGAAAACTCCATTAAATACCAACTTGGTATTTAAGTTCCGTATCTTCCAAGGATGCAAAACAAAGATTTTCAATAAAATCCCGCCACCCCCAACAATTTCGAAGTTTTTTTTTTATTTTCTGAAAAATGGCTTTAACGCTTTTGATTAAAAACTCTTATATTAAAGATACGTATGTGACAAATAAAAGTTATATCTTCAATTTTCTGCGAAAAGCTTCTGAAGACATGCTTATACTGGATGAATTTTATGGAATTTTGCACAACTGGTAAACCGAAAGCGATAGGCTAAAACTTACCACATTAAAATGTAGAGCGTTAAAACACACAATTTATGTTATATGCCTTTTTTTCGTGGAGTTGGCCGTTTTTTTAGATATTCCTTATTAATTTCAGCTTTAAAATACATATGGAAATTTGTTAACTCCTGTCCATATAAACAAAGGTATTTAATCACATGGCAACCAGCATTTAAAAATTTTTACTATCGATTTATCCTATGGTGTTCCCTTATTTCCCTTGTACTTACAAGAAAGCAGGTAATATGACCATTTTTGCCAAATTTTTCTCGATTAGCATTAAGTAAATAGAAGAATAGCGCTTTAACAAGAATTTATTGCAGCGATGTAGAGAAAGTCATGTGAATGGAACACCTCAGATTTTTCTTATTCGGTTCCATTCTCTTTCATAAACTTCATTCCTAATTTTATCAGCCCAACTAATTTTCAGTATATAGATAATATTATTAGTGTTGTGAATTATATAATATTATCTTTGAATTATGTATTCGAATTTAATTTTTTTTTTCTCTCTTGCAGGTGAGTGCATAAGATGTTCTTTGAAGGTGTACGAGGTTTCAATGTGAGTAGAGAACTAATGCTTTATATATTTTTATACCGAAGATAGCTTAATGTGAGATTAAAACTTGAAGACTAAAGCATTAATGAAAACAATTCAGTTCTGTTGCATGTTGAAGTCTTATTTAGAGACCATTTCTTGGAGAAAATTTCTAGAATATAACAGATCCAATATAGTGCAGGATTTATCTTGAATGCTGCTATTAGTGCCATCGGATATGCGGGGTCTTCAGGTTTATTCGGCCTCTAGCGTCAGTGGGCTTTAATGCATGAATTCATTATTTTTTCAGCGAGCCCGTTGTCTCAAAAGGGAGGTATGGAACTGAACTTCGGACGCATTGTCGACATAGAAAACGGGTTGATGTAATGGATTCAGAAGTGTTTTTCACCAGTACATTTTGAGCGTCCTTTTCATGCGAGGTTAAAATGACCACCGGTCACAGAATTTGCATGGTTGATTGCTACTTCCGAACTGGAAGAATATGTTACCTGTCAGTATAAATGCTGCGAGTTTACGAGATGTAAGCGAAAGATTTTTAGAAAAACGCCCGTGATCGTTAAACTCCAAATTTAGTATTTAAGTTGGGTATCTTCTAAGGATACAATACGAAGATGTTCAAGAAAATCCCCCCACCCCAAACCACCCTTCATATGGAATTATTTTTTAAACTTATTTTTTCTCAATAATAACAAACGATTTTAATTAAAATACATTATATTAAAGCTATTTACATCAACGATAAAATGTATATGTTGCATTTTCTGGGAATAGCTTTAGAAGACTTGTTCATTGTGGATGAATTTTGCTGAATTTTGCGTCACTGGTAAACCGTAACAGAGACACAAAGATTTGCTACTCAAACACACAATCTATGTCATTTTTTTTCTGGAGTTAGTCGTGTTTGAGGTATTTCTTGTTAACCGTTTCTCATACAGGAAATTGTCAACCTCTGGCCTCGCAAAGAAACGAATTCCAATCCCATAGCAACCACATTTTAAAACATTTGACTGTTGGTTCTGCCTAGTGAAGTCCTTTATTTCCCTATTACTTATAAGGAATTAACTAATAACGCCGTTTCTGCTATTTTTTATCTCGATTAGCATGGAGCAGATAGAAGAATAAGCTTATTAACAATAATTTGTTACTGAGATGAATAAAGTCATTTAAATGGAACACATCAGGGTTTTTTTTTCTTCTTTTTTTTTCAGGGGACCGGAAAATGATAAAATCTCGGTATCAAATTTTGAGTGGAATGTGAAATCTTTTCTATTGTGTACAAGGTAGAGAAGGTAAAAAGCAGAGAAAATCATGCGATTGTTAGCTATAGCTTTATTTGCAGGTTCTCATATGTGGTCAATTTTCAAGAGTTTGTTTCAGCGCTTTCCCACGCAGCAATGATTTTCCACCTTCACTTTGCTGCATTTTTGTCTCAAGAGACCCGCCTAGCGTATAACACAATACGCAACTGATGATCCTGTATCTGAGAGGTTACTGAAGCGTTTAAGGGCGTGGTAGAAGCTGAAGCGAAAGTGCTCTCAAACATTCCTACACGCATAAACAATGCTTTTAAAGTCGTCTCAAGAGTTCGTCTTTGTGGCCTGAATTAGTTCAATCCAACTTTCTTTTTTACTTTCTCCAGTACGATTAGTAAGTAGTAGAAGTACTGTATTCCACCGAGAAATTAGATATCTAAATTTCTCCGGAAATACATGTTTTGAGGTCCCACGAATCCAAGAGAAAATCTTTTTTAGAAAAAGATTAGTGTGTGTATGTGAACAGCATGTCTCAAAATCGAAAACTCGGTTAAATACAAAACTTAATATTTAAATTCAGCATTTTCCAAGGATGCAATAGCAAGCTTTCCAAGATAATCCCCCGCCCCAAACTACCTTTGTTTCTAATATTATGATTCTCTCACAAAATAGTTGCAAATTCTGTATATTAAATATATTGACATCAGAAATTAAATATACATCTTAAACTGTCTGAAAATCACCTCTTAAATCCTCCTCATTCCGAGTTTCTTTTCCGTAAACCTTAAGATAGTGAAAATCGTCTACACAAAAGGTATAGATCTCAATGTTAATTTCATTTTTTTTCTCACAAACCTTGTGTGGGGCAGGAGTGAGATAGGTAGTATCAGACTGAAAAAGTCGATGCCATAGCCGGGATTTGAACCACGGATCTCACCACCACTGAGCTACCATGAGTGCATACCGGCATGGCATTAAATTCCCCAACTTACTCACGTCCTGGGAAACCTGTGCTGTATACACTTTCCCAGCGGGTATCCAACTGTTTTAAGCCTTTCAAAAAGTAGGATTTCGGAACATCCTCAAATTAGGCATCTGTTTACATTCTGATAATAAATAACTAAACCTAAACCATCTCATTATATTATGAGTACAATTTTTACCTAAGACTACCAATAAATGGTTTTTTTTCTCCATATAAATAATAATATATACCAATGAATATAAAATTTCCTAAAAAGAAATATGACCTCTTCGTTAGACTTGAATCGTTTTTCACCGAGGGACTTTTTCAAGTTTGGAAATAAAAAAAAGTCTGTAGAGGCCAAGCCTGGTGAATACAGTGGATGTTTTAGTAACTCGAACCTTAATTCTACAATTTTCGCCATCGGAACTGCGCAACTGTGCACCCTTGCATTGTCTTGATGGAAGAGAATCTTTTCTTTGCCAGGTGAGGGCGTTTTTTCTTGATTTCTCCATTCAACAGTGTAATAACGATGCAGAATTCACCACCTTTGCTTTCTTTGGAGCCGGATCGCCTTTAAAACCCTACTGTTTCTACTGTAGTTTTGTGTCTGGAGTGTAGTAGTGCACCTGTATTAGAAATTCATCAAGATTGTGACGAAAAATTGCCAAACCAGCTTCCGAATCGATATCATGATTGCGTTTATTCTCCATTGTGAGCGAACGCGGCACCCATCTTGCCGAGACCTTTGTCAGACCTACTTTTTGGTGCAAAATTGAGAACGCTGTGCCTTGCGATATGTCTGTAGCATCTACTATCATTCATCCATCACTCAAAACCTTCTCCTAGATTTTGTCAATAATTTCAGAGGAACTCACTTCTGCTGGACGTCCGGAACGATGTTCATTATTTATGGATGTGTGGCCATGTTTAAATTCATTTATCCAATTGTAAATTGCTGCAAACGCAGGAGCAGAAGTGTCACGAACTTCATACAAGTCGGCTTTGTTATCTTTCGGTGTTAAGCGTTTTAAATAGTGTTTAATCACCACACGAAACTCGTTTTTTTTTCTCCGTCTTTCTAAAGAAACATTAGATGTTGATTCAATCGCATATGACAATTAAACCACGTGATGGATATAGCTGAAACTTTAACTGCCCTCTAGTAAGATACGACGGTTACTAAATTCAAACTTTTTCGATGTTAGGAGTGTAATTTCTTGGATTTTCTAAGGGCGTATTGAACGTCCTATGTAACTTCAAAATACCATCCGTTAGTAGTTTACTGTTGGATATTTTGCCGTAAGTATTACTTAGCAACTGCTGGTAAAGTATCCGTTAAGGTATTCGTAAACATTTAACCAGCGGTCCTAAAACTTGGGTTTATACATTTTTACTTTCTCTATGCGTACTACGTACATAGTGTATAGAGAAGGTATGGCACTCCACCAAAAAATTCGATACCGAGATTTCAACAGAAATATATGTTTTAGGGTCCCCTGTATCCATAAAAAGTATTTTCAGAAAAAGGTCCGTATGTGTGTGTGTGTGTCTGTGAACACGATAACTCAAAAACGAAAAGTCGGTAAAATACCAATCTTGGTATTTAAGTTTAGCATCTTCCAGGGATGCGACACGAAGATTTTGAGAAAAATCCCCCCACCCCAAACTACCCTTTACATTGAGTTTTTTTTGGAAAATTTTGATTTTCTAAAAAATGGCTAACGATTTTCATTAAAATATCATATATTAAAGATATTTACCTGGAAAATAAAATGTATATTTTGAATTTTCAGGGAATAGCCTCTGAAGACTACTTTATTCTGGATGAATTTTGCTTGACTAATAAACCGTAAGATTTGGACAAAAACTTAACACACAAAACATATAGAGCACGTTAAAACACACAATTTATGTTATATACATTTTTTTCGTGGAGTTGATCGTTTTTGAGATATTCCTTTTTCTTGGTTTCAGCTTTGAAAAAATTATACTTTTCTCATACAGGAATTTGTCAACTGCTGCCCATAAAAACAAAGGAACATCAGCCTCATAGCAACCAGCTTTTGGCTTTCACTTAAGAACATCAGCCTCATAGCTTTTGGCTTTCATTTTAAGTTATGGTACTCCCTTATTTCGCTTCTACTTGCAATAAAGCAAGAAATAAGACTATTTCTGCTAACTTTTCTCGTTTAGCATGAAATAAATAAAAGATAAGCTTATTAACAATAATTTGTTACAGAGATATAGAGAAAGTAATGTGAATGGAACACGTCAGATTTTGTAAACGTGAAAACAGCTTGCAAATAACACAGAATTAAAACTACAGAGTGTAGAAATGAATATCGAGAGCAGTGATGTAGAAAGCTGAACTGTTAGTGGATATGACATTTTACTATATCTTGCATCAAGACGTAAATGGGTTAATGCCCTTAAAACACGGCGGTTAATCACCTGTGAATGTTTTTGGATTCCCGGCGAGGGGACTTTACAAATATTGCTAATGAATCAAGTCTGGAAGCATAAAGAAGCTAAAACAATCTTATGTGTTACACTCCCTAACTTTCTCTAGCTGCTCTACAAACTTCTTACAAAAGATTGTTCTTCTTTCTACATCTTGCTAATCCAGATAAACGTTAGCAGAATGTTCTTATTACTTAGTTCCTTATAAGTAGAAGGCAACTAAAGGAATATGCGCTATACTAAAGTGATAGTCAAATGTCTTAAAAGCTGTCGTTAAGCGATTGTCATTGCAAATCGCTTTTTTATTTGGCCAGGAGTAGAACAAAAGAAAAACGAACACTTCCTGTCTAAGAAAAGTGTACGTACTTTACAATACAAACTAATAAAATGTAATATCGAAAACGGTAAATTTCACGAAAAAATTGTGTATTTTAAGGAGATCTATATTTTTTGTATAGTAAGTTCCTATCTCTTACGGTTTACTAGTTATGCAAGAATAAACAAACAGGTCTTCAGAAGTAATTCCCAGAAAATTCAAGATATAAATGTTATTTGTCATATAAATATCTTAAACATAAAATATTTTAATCAAAATCGTAAGAGCCATTTTTGAGAAAGTCAAAATTTTCATTTTTTTCATGTAAAGGATAGTTTGGGGTGGGGAAATTTTCTTGAAAATCTTCGTGTCGCATCCTTGGAAGATAATGAACTTAAATACCAAGTTTGGTATGTATTCGACTTCTAGTTTTCGAGGTAATATGTGCGCGCGCGCGCACACACACACACACACACATAGTCCTGTTTCTAAAAATAAATCAGTCTCAGGGGACCTCAAAACGTATATTTCCGGTGAAATCTCGGTATATAATTTTTGGGTGGAACATAATACCTTCTCTATCACTTTGTACATCGCACATACGGGCTAGAGAAAATAAAAAGGAGTTTACTGCTGGATACTCTGCCGTAATTATTACTTAACGGTTAAGGCATATTTTACTGACAGATCGCGTCTAACCAGCGGTTATAACTTCCAACTGCTTGTAAAATATCCGTTAAAGTAATCTAGGGCTCGTAAAACCTAAGTGACATATTTTGTAAACGTGAAAACAGCTCGCAAATAACACAGAACTAAAACTACAGAGTGCAGAAATGAATATCGAGGGCAGTCATGTAGGGAGGTGAACTGTTTGTGGAGATGACATTTCACTATATCTTGCATCCAGACGTAAATGGGTTAATGCCCTTAAAACACGGCAGTTAATCACCTGAGAACGTTTTTGGATTCCGGGCAAGGGGACTTTAAAAATATTGCTAACGAATCGAGTCTGGAAGTATAAAGGAGATAAAAGAACAGAAGACGAATAGCCAGCGCAGTGTTGACGTCACGAGAATGCTCCAAAATGCAGGTACGGAAGATAAGCCCCCAAGCTTTAACTTGCAAATAAAAAATTGCGTGAGTTAGGACCTAGAGGAAAGGGATTTTTGCTGTATCGGGAAACAGTGTTTGGCTTCGGGAAAGAGTTAGCATAATGGAGTAAGGAGTCGTTGAAGCGTTATGCAAGCACTCCAGGGCTTCTGGAACGCGGGGGCGCTGCGGGAGGGGGGGGCTCTAACTTGCCACACAGTTTACGTAATATAGGGCACATAACCAGTCCGTTATGACATGATTGAGATGCCTATAACTTATCACTGTATTAGATATCTAGTATTTCATGGTTTGACACTACTTGCGTGAGTGGTCAGCGAGATGACTTCTTACATGGAGGTCCCGGGTTCGATTCCCAGCTGGAGCGGGGAATTTTACTTTAACCAGAATTATTCCCTACCACCACGGAGTCTGGAAGTATGTATGTGAGAGTGAATGTGTGCGCGTGTGTGTTTGTGGACAATAAACCATTTTTAAACCAAACCCACGGGTAACCCCGGTCAGTGGGTAATGCCGGTCACATAGTTATGTCCATGAGCATCGCAGCAGTAGTCTGCTGGTTTGTGTTGCTCTCTGTAAATGCATCCTTCAGACGCATCTAGCCTTAGTCACCATTTCCATGGTAGCGTTGTGAGCAGTAGTGAGAATAAAAAATCTTATGTGTTCCATTCACATGACTTTCTCTACCTCTCTGAAACAAATTATTGTTAAAAAAAGCTTATGCTTCTATTTACTTCATGCTAATCGAGAAAAAATGAGCAGAAATAGTCTTATTACTTGCTTCCTTGTAAGCAGAAAGGAAATAAAGGAGTACTATAGGCTAAACTAATAATCAAACGCTGGTTGCTATGTGACTGAAGTTCCTTTGTTTGTATGGACAGGAGTTGACAAATTCCTGTATGAGAAAAGTAAAAGTTTTTCATAGCTGAAACCAAAAATAAGGAATATGTCAAAAACGATCAACTCCACGAAAAAAAAAAAAAAGGTATATAACGTAAATTGTGTGTTTTAATGTACTCTACATTTTTTGTGTGTTAAGTTTTTGCCCATCTCTTATGGTTAGCAGTTATGCAAAAGTCCGTGAAATTCATCCAGAATAAAGTAGTCTTCAGAGGCTATTCCCAGAAAATTCAAGATATACATATTATTTGTCAGGTAAATACCTTTAATATACAATATTTTAATCAAAATCGTTACAGCCATTTTTGAGAAAACAAAAAATTTCGAAAATGTTCCATGTAAAGGGTAGTTTGGGGTGGGGGAATTTTCTTGAATATCTTTGTGTCGTATCTTTGGAAGATACCAAACTTTTGAACTATGCTGTCCACAAACACACACTGACACACACGCACGCGCGCGCACACAGGACCTTTTTCCAAAAATGCTTTTTTTTTGGATTCAGGGGGGTCCAAAACATGTATTTTCGGTGAAATCTCGGTAACGAATTACTGGGTGCATTATAATACCTTCTCTATACACTATGTACATAGTACGTGTAGAGAAAGTAATATGTTAACTGCATTTTTGATGTAATTTTTGCTTGAACAACGCACAGTAGATGTACCGCATTAAATTAATTAAATATGTTCATAGGGTTTTCCGAAAATTCATGATTGTCTTAATAATGTAGCATATGTGAAAATTAGTTTTAAACCCTATGCTTAGTACTGACGCATTATTAAAGCTAAATGTGTGTTTTGGGATAATGCCGGTCAATTGTAAAGCGTGTTAAGAGAATATTTATTGGATAAACATGGCAGTATCATTACTGTGGAAGATTCCGAAGTTATTATTGTTGTTTCTATTCCTTCATATGGGCTCTGGACATTACTTTCTATGAGCCATATGGCGTGTGGGCTCATTGACAATGGAGTGGCTGGGACACTCCCAAAAATTATTTTTGTGCTATATGTGTAAAGTCGTTTTTTTTTTTCTTCTATCTAATTATCAAGCAGAATGAAGACGTCAGAGGCTATTCTCAATGTATGCATTTTATGTGTGTGAATATCTTTAATAGGCGACATTTTTATCAAAATTGTTAGAGATATTTTTGAGGAAATCAGCATTTATGAAAATATCTCCTAGATAGTTGGTGGGGGTTCCTGAAAATCTTTGTGTCGCATCCTTGTAAAATACTGAACTTAAATATCAATTTTGGTATTTGACGGACTTGTAATGTTTGAGACATGTTGATGTCGCACACACGCATACACACAGGGTTTATTAAAATAGTTTATTTGCATTCAAGGGACCTCAAAACATGTATTTAGGCGAAATCTTAGGTATATATTTTTGAGTGGAATACAATAGCTTCTCAAATTATGTACATTGTAATCAGGACATAAAGTAAAAACATTCTCGTCATTTTTCGATCCCAAGCGACCACATGTGAGATTTGTGGTGGACAAAGCGGCGCAGGGGTGGGTTGTCTCCGTGTTCTCCGGTTCCCTCGCTTTGGCATTCCACCGGTGCTCCATCTTTCCATGTATAATCAAGGTCATCACCTGTATTGCCACAAGGAGTTAAAGCGGACAGGCGTTAAACACTAAAACAAACTGTCAACATAAGTAGATAAACTCCCCTGGCCCCTCACCCCGAAGTAATATTCTTCTCATCTGTGAATGTATATGTTCCTATTGCGTACATTTCACCGAATCACACATATGACCAGTGGTTCCAAACGCGCACTAAGCTTCTCCCATTCGATTTATGCATCCCAGCGATATCATTTATGATGAGATATCGTACCCTGATGGCGGTTAGCGCTGATACATGTAGATATCTTACACCTTCCGATCTTCTACCTAACCATGTTGTTGGGGTTAGTTGATAATATAGTAGTGTTGTCATATTGTCAGATTGGACATAAAAAGTTAAATATCTAGAATAGATTCGAACCGTGGATCTTGGGCTTACTGTTCCAGCGCTCCTATCTCTATATAAACATGTCAATAGTTTCAAAAATACATTTTTTTCTGTCATGTACATTCATAGGACGTACGAAATTATTGCATTCCACCCAAATATTTGATAACAAGATTTCATCGGAATTACACCTTTTGAGGCCCGCTGAGTAAAAAAAAAAAGAATCTTTAAAAAAATATCCGTCTAATAAACAGAATGATTATAAACGAAGAGGCGGTTTAATTCCAAACTTGATATTCAATCAATATCTTAAAAGGTTGCGGCACTAATTTTGTCTAAAAGATCCCTATCACAAACTATGCTTTACATGGAACATTTTTCGAAAATGTTGATTGTATCAAAAATCGTTCTAATGGTTTTTGATTAAAATACCGTATTTTAAAGATATTTGGATAGAAATAAAATGTATATTCTGAATGAATTTTGGTGAATTTTGCGTAACTGGTAAACCTAAGAGAAGGACAGAAACTTACCAGATCAGTTAAGACACACACTTTATGTAATATACGTTTTTTTCGTTGAAGCGATCATTTCTGAGATATAACTTGTTAATTGTTTTGGGTTTAAAATACTCAAAACTTTTCTCACACGGATAGCTCTGAACTCCTGGCCCTGCATAGAAATGGATTTCAACCACATGGCAACAAGCTGTTGATTGACTATAGTTTTAACCTAGTGTATTCCCTTACTTTCATTCCTACTTACAAGGAAGCAATAATTAAGACAGACTAATAATTTGTTATAGCGGTGTAGCGAAAGTCATGTGAATGGAACCCTTCAGATTTTTCAGTAATGCGTTCACACACACAGATAAGCTAAAAAGATTTGTTGGATTCATGGTACGCTATAATTTGTCATTTGTTGAAATTTCTGTATTCAATTTTTGGGTGGAATGCAATACATTTTATACCCATATACTAAATGAGAAGGTAACAAGTGAAGTCGTGTATTTCAAATGTGATACAAAAAATTTCTTTATCCTACAGATACTAGTAATAGATGCCGTTGCTATGCAGAAACGACATAAGAAAACTTGGACTTTAAATCAAAGTGATAGTCATTAGCGCAACGGGTGGGATACAGTAAACAAAATTCACTCGTTGCTCCGGTAACGAGTGGGATAAAGTAAATAAATAAAAGGTTGATAAGTACAAATTTTCTTTAATTTATACTTTCTTGAATTCACTTTATGAAAAGCCAACACCTTGTAAAATCTTTATTTATATATATATATATATATAAAATAGGTCTTCGAACCTTTTAATGTTGATTTTAGCATTGAATATTTGCTCCACAGAGAAGACTTGCAATTTTTTGAAAGAAATTTAAAATAAGCAAGAATCACTTCTTCATTAATGCCCTGAACATTTCTTTGTATCTGCCAATCGTTAAATTGTTAACGCTCGCTTTTACAACTTATGGCACCGCAGGTGATGACACTGGTGAATGCGATGGCGGGGGAAACCGGAGAACCCGGAGAAAACCCGCCCCTGCGCAGCTTTGTCCACCACAAATCTCACATGCGGTCACTTGGGATCGAACCCGAGCCGTCTAGGTGAGAGGCGAGTGGTCTAACCACTCGGCCACGGCGCGGCCTAATTTCAGTGAAGTCGGCGGTACTAAAGCCTCGACTTTTTTTTTTTTTTTCATTTAGTATATCATTTAGAACCGATATATTAACGTTCTCAACGTCCATCGTAAACTTAATCAATTAGCAGTAATAAAAATAAAATTAGTATTCATTCATAATCTACCATAGTTTATAACTATAATAACGCCGCAATTATTTAATTTATTACTATCTGTTGTAAAATAATTAACTGAATATTTGTCATATATTAATTTATCGTATCTGTAGGATAAAATAATGTATTATACAAGTGGACAAACCTCCCTTCGGGTCGCGTTTTAAATTGTTCTACTCTGGATAAACTCTCTGTTTATTAACTTGTACAGTGCCTAAATGTTCTTTGCTCATCTTCCCTTACACATAAACAACCGAGATGTAAACGCCGAATGCATGCGTTAAGTCATTCAGTAAATTCCAGTCATGACCCAGATGGGGGCGGTGGTCTCATTAACAGCGGAGAGAGAGCAGCCACGCACGCGCAAGGTAACTAACTAATGCACTGAGGCAGCAGCAGCAGCAGCAGCAGCAGCATTGTGACGTAATTACTGTAGGCTCCTTGTGTCTGGCCATTGGTGCATTAATAATGTGGCGGGATATCTGAAGTGTGGGGATAATGCTAGTGTGCTATGATGGACGCTAATGGACCTAGGCTGAGTTATTGTGCCTATGCGCCCAAAATGGTGCAGCGAATTTTATTGAAATCAATACGGGGCATAGGAAACCTTATTTGTAATAGCCACATGATTTCTACTTTCTGTACATATTGTATAGAGAAGATGCTGTATTGCACCCAAGAATTCGATATCGAGATTTCACCGGAAATACAAGTTTTGGGACCCCTGAATTAAAAAAAAAAGGAATTTTTTGAAAAAGGTCCATGTGTGTGTGTATGTATGATTCCGAGGGAAGTTTGGCTCAAAATCAAAACGGCCGTTAAATACTCAAAATTCATAAGTCGGTTAAATACCAAACTTGGTACTTAAGTTGAGTATCTTACAAAAATGCGATAAGAAGATTTTCGAGAAAATCCCCCCATATACCCTTTGTATGAAACATGTTTTTAAAGTTTTGATTAGCTCAGAAAGGGCTCCAACGATTTTGATTGAAATACCTTATGCTTAGGATATTTTTATGACAAACGAACTGGGAAACCATAAGAGATAGAAAAAAAAACATAAAAAACATACTACACAAAAATTTATATCTCATTAAAACATACAATTAATGTTATATACATGTATATGTATATTTGTGTAGAGTTAACAGTTTTCGAGATATTCCGGATTATTGGTTTCAATTTAAAGCCACTTGTTTCACACATCTTGACCGGTTTTAAAAGCACTTGCCTACGTATTCTCTTATTTCCCTTCTAATTAAATGGAAGCTAGTAATCAGACTAATTCTGCTATGTTTATCTTAATTAGCATGACGTAGATAGCAGATTTATGTAGATAAAAATTGAGGACATAATGTGAATGAAACATATTAGGTGTTTCCCCTTCTATTTATAAGGAACCAAGTAATAAGGACAATTTCTGTTAATATTTAATTCGATTATCATGAAGTAAATAGAACAATAAACTTTTTAATAATAGTTTTTTTTTTTTTTTTTTTTTTGTGAAGGGAACATATCAGATTTTTATTGTTTTTTAAAAAAAGAAGGAGAATCTAAAAGGTATATTTCCGATGAAATCTCGTAATGGAATCCTTTGGTAGAATTCAATAGATTCTCTGCCTGTTATATACATTGTACATACGTGCTAGAGAAATTAAAAATATTGAAAACAACGTATTCTTTTATAGTGTTTAAAGATCATTATATTTAACCTTCCATTCCGAATATGTGTTTGTAAATGTAAAGGCATGCCTTGGCATCAATAATTATAAAAAATCCATATGCACACAGATTCAAAAATCCTTCTTTAGGGAGTTAAAAACATCGTAATTGTTCCATTCGGATGACTTTCTCTAAATCTCTGTAAGGCATTGTTTTTAATAACATTATTCTTCTATTTACTTCATGCCAATTGAGATAAACGTTAGCAGAAACGGTTAAACCTACAATCAAATGTTTCAAAATGTGGTTGCTATCGGATTCAAATGCGTTTCTTTGCGTGGCCAAGAGTAGATAAGTTCCCATATGAGAAAAGTGTAAATATTTTAAAACTGAAATCATTAACAAGAAATATCTCAAAAACGGTCAAATCAATGAAAAAATACATATGGCTTAAATTGTGCGTTTTAGAAATAGAATATATATATGAATCGCTGAAATGTATGTACGCGTATCACTTCCAAAATACTGCATCAAATTGAGCAATTCTTTTTTAGTTGTCCTCGTTATTGTCACGACAAGGTTTGTGGAAAAGAAAATGTTTAAAAATAGTATGGAAAATTTCTAAAAGCTCATAATATGAATAAAAACCGTGCAAAGCGAACGCATTTCGGTTAGTAGGCACCAGATGGCAGTGGTATCGCGGTTATTTGTTGCTAAATGGTCGTAGTACTGCTACATTTTTCCCTCCCCATTCAATGTTAAGGTAACGCACCAGTTTATCGACACAATGACGCAATGCAGCAGTGAAATTAAGTGTCCTTTCCTTATTCCTATTGTTTAAAATAAAGCAGCAAAGAAGCTTTCCTGGCAACTAACAGCTAGAGTAAGTACTTATTTATTTGCCACTAGATGGCCATAGAGGTATTTTCCCCTCCCCATCCAATGTTAAGGTAACGCAACAGTTTATCGAGATGACACAACGCAGCAGTGAAATTCAAATACATTTTTAGGTATTAAATGTCCTTTCCTTACTCCTATCGTTGAAAATAAACAAGCTTTCCTTTCGACGAACACCTAAATACGTACTTATTATTTGCCACCAGATGGCCGTAGTACCCACTGCTCTATTTTTTCTTCTTCAATGCTAAGGGAATGCATCCGGTTATGGAGGCAATAACGCAAGATAACTATGAAAATTAAACATATTTCTTATGTATTAACTATGGTTCCCTTAGTCACATCGTTTATTTAAAAAAATATATTTTTGTTGTAATTATTTAAAACGAAAAAGTTATCAACAATACACATAACCATTAACCCTTCTTGGAATCTGAAAATGGTGGTTAACTTCCTATTGCAGATGTTAGTTGTTTTACGTTATGTGGTACATGAGCTAGCTAAAGAATATGAAGATACCCGCGTCACCATCACACTGCAATTTTGGTGCATTTAATACATTTGATATTTTGGGTTAAATGGAGAAATTACACAAAGCTATCATCAAATAAAAACTTATCAATTGCCCTCCAAGTTATACTTGCTCTTTAGTTATGTCATTTTTAGCCCTAAAATGGCTGTTTTGACATAGGAGAAAATAAAGCAAGAGGTGGAAAACATTAGGAGTAAAGGAAAGAAAGAAATTCAGAAGTAACAGGAATGTTACTTTGTGACTTTCTCCTTAATGTAATTCATTACCTATGTCAGCAGTTTACCCGCCATACTATGAAAGGGCTGCCATTATTGTTATTATGCCAATGACATCTTGGTTGCCCACGGCGTTAACCTTTCCACAATACCTTATGGGTACTCTGACTTCGTCCTTTTCGCAATACCAACTATATATGCTACATTGTGCAGATGATAGCGCTTTTCAGATTCAAAGGCATTATTAGACATTTGCTTTGGTAAAATCCTGTTGACATTTCTACTGGCCTTATTTCGTTTCCATCACATTCTTGTCACTTCACAACGTCAAAGGAAGAATTAATATCAAAAGTGTTTCCAAATATTTGTGCAAATTAAAACACTTTGTTTGGTTGAGCGAACGAGTCATTTTAGCAGCAACTAATAAGAATGTACATTATTTGAATATAAAATTCAGGTTAAAATTGGACAAATGCATTGTTTTAAGTCGATCGATTCGATTACCAATCCAAATGAAGTTGTCAATTATCTTACTGAATTCCTAAATTCATTGTATTAGCCAGGAATACAGCCACACCAATCCAAATGAAAACGTCAATTATCTTACTGAATTCCTAAATTCATTGTATTAGCCAGGAATACAGCCACACCAATCCAAATGAAAACGTCAATTATCTTACTGAATTCCTAAATTCATTGTATTTGCCAGGAATACAGCCACACCAATCCAAATGAAAACGTCAATTATCTTACTGAATTCCTAAATTCATTGTATTAGCCAGGAATACAGCCACACCAATCCAAATGAAAACGTCAATTATCTTACTGAATTCCTAAATTCATTGTATTAGCCAGGAATACAGCCACACCAATCCAAATGAAATCGTCATTTAGCTTACTGAATTCCTAAATTCATTGTATTTGCAAGGAATACAGCCACACCAATCCAAATGAAATCATCAATTAGCTTACTGAATTACAAAATTCATTGTATTTGCCAAGAATACCGCCACACCAATCCAAATGAAGTCGTCAATTATCTTACTGAATTCCTAAATTACTTCATTACATTCATTATTTCATTGCATGGTCGTACTCTACGGACAATTTTGTCTGAGTTTTTTTTCATTAGATACACCTCCCGTGCGAAGCCGGGGCGGGCAGCAAGTTTATGTGTGTGTGTGTGTGTGTGTGTGTGTGTGTGTGTGTGTGTGTGCGTGTGTGTGTGTGTGTGTAAGTTTTCGTCTATCTCTTATGGTTTACCAATTCATAAAAATTCATTCAGAATAAATAGAATTTCAGAGGGTATTCCAAGAAAATTTAAGATATATTACATTTTATTTGTTATCTTAAATATAAGAGATTTTAATCAAAATTATTAGAGCCATTTTTGAGAAAACCACCATTTTCGAAATTTCTTCCATGTAAATTGTAGTTTGTGGCGGGATTTTCTTGAAAATTTCAGTCGCATCCTTGGCAGATGCTCAACTTAAATGTCAAGTTTGGTATTTAACTGACTTTTTGTTTTTGAGATATGCTGCCAATAGGCACAAACACAGGGACATTTTTGATCCTTTTCTTGGATTCAGGGGGTCCCGCCGTGTGTATTTCCGGTGAAGTTTCGTAATGAAGTGTTTGACTGGAATATAATACTTTCTCATACTCTGTGTGCATAGTACATGTAGAGAAGGTGAAAAGGAATTCCCCGTAACTATCCATGATTTTATACGAGGGCCATTTTTGTTCCACCTCCGATAAACTATAAATAAAAGACAAGTTCTTAGAAAACAATTATTTTATTACTAAAAATGTTGTACACTTATGGTTACTTTTCAACATAATCACCGAAAAGATTGAGATATTTATCTACCTGTGCACAAGCTTTGTAATACCTGCTTCAAAAAATGTTGCCGCCAATGATTTCAAATGAGCACTGACGTTGTTTTGAAGAACTTCGTTCGTTTGAAAGTGCTGCTCTCCTAGTCACATCTTCAGTTCAAGGAAAAGGTGAAAGTAGCTGTGTACTAGGTCAGGCCTGTACGGCGGATGATCGAAAATGTCCAATTGAAATTGTTCAAGGAGCCGATGGGTTGTGCCAGCAGTGTGTGGACGAGCGTTGTCATGGATCAACACAATTCCTGGAGTCAGCATTCCTCTTCATTTGTTTTGAATGCCTCTCCACAAACATCGAAAAATACGAAGATCTTCAAAGCAACTTCACTGGTCATTTGAAACCATTGGCTGCAACATTGAAAAAAAGGGCCCTCGTACAATTCATTTCAAACATGCATTTGTAACCACTTTTGTCTTTGTAGGTTGGTTATAACAGTTTTTGGCTGATATACATACATTTTCGTATCCCTGATTAAAGCTTTAACACTGTTTTCTTCCCCAATATTTGGCATTAACATACGCTACATAGAACTGAAGGAATACTTTATCACGTGATTTCCATATTTAAACAAAGTCTCTATACGTTCACCTCTGGGACAAAGAAAACAGCTTGCCCATTTATTTACTGTTGTTGGGAGTTAATTGCGCATTGGCATGGAAACAGAAAAAAAGCAAACATAGCCGCTATGTCGCTTCCAATCCACGACCCCGACGAATCAAATTAACAACAAAAATTACAGGGGACATCCCCTTTGTTCAGATGGAAACATTTTCACGCTGCTGATAATTATTATTTAATGGAAAAGCTGGAGTGCCATCAAAGGGAAGGGTTAATACTGCATGTGTGTTTGATTAGCATCCAGTGTAGCCAACCGTAGTGTATTTCCTTTAAGGACACACAGGAGCAGAAAGAAACTGCCTTTATTCTGTTGTTTGTTTGTAGCTCTTTTGTTATGCTCTGTAGCTGAGAACAAACCGAGATCATAAGCATTTCAAACTCCTGCTTTATTAAAATGCGTTCCTGCTTCGTTTTCTTTGCAGATTTTGCGATTAAACTCTTGATGACTCAGTGCACTCTTGATATTACATGTTTTAATCATAACAGAAGTGTTTAGTTGTGTTCAGAAATACAAATATAAGCGCTTGTAAGCCGCTGAATTTATAGAAGTGGCATTTTATGACAATCAACAACATGTATTTCGTATTTTCATTACTTTACAAAAATAATCTGATGTGTTCCAATTACGACCACTTTCTCTACAAACTATTGTTATAAAAGCTTACTCTTTTATTTAATCCTGCTTATCGATATAAGCACTACTCGAAATGGTCTTATTGATTGCTGGTAAGCATAAAGGAAATAAGTGAATACACTCGATTAAAGCGATAGTGCTGTAGAGATACGAAGGAATGGAAGGAAAAATATTTACTGCGATTCTTTACCTCCGCGAATGTAGAGCTAGAAGCATGTTGGACGCTACTCCATGTAAAATGTTGTTTGGGATGGGGGTATTTTCCTCAATCATCGTGTCGCATCATTGGAAGATACTGAACTTAAATACCAAGTTTGGTATTTAACGGATTCGTTGTTTTTGAGCTATGCTGTCCTCAAACAAACCAAAACGTGTATTTCCGGTGAAATCTCTGTATCTAATTCTTGGGTGCAATACAGTACCTTCTCTAGTCACCGTCCGTGGTGTAGTGGTTACCATGCTAACTTCATATACTCAAAGTCGCGGGTTCAAACCCTGCGGAAGACGATGGCTTTTTTTCAGACATAAAAATCCTTAGTATGGTTACCTTCGGAAAGGAAGTAAAGCCGTTGGTCCTGTATAGTAGATTTACGGCACGCAAAAGAACATCAAGCCGATAGGCAGGCCTCTAAGCAAAACTAAAACTCAGTATAGAATAGGACGCTGAGAACCACAGCAGTTAAAGAGCGTCCGTAAATAAAGCTCCATTTCATTTTAATTTAGTACGTGTAGAAAAAGTAATATCTGAAAAGATCCAATAAAATTATTTTCTTTACAAACTTTTGCTAAAAAGTAATTCTTTTATCTAAATCATACTAATAGATATAAACATTAGCAGAAAACTAATTATCCTTTTGGGGGGGGGTTGCGTAACGTCCTCTAACCTGGTTGGTCAAATCGGATGATGAATGAAATTGGTGAAATGATGCTCAAATGATATGGACATTCGTCTTCTCGGATAAGGGAAAACCCCGAAAAAAACTTATCCGGGTAACTCACCCCAAGCGAGATTCGAACTCATGTCCTGTTGAATGTAAGGCAGACACGCTACCACCACACCACTCCTCCGGCTCATTGCTTCTTTGTAAGTAGAACGGAAATAAGTTGATGGACTAGACTAATGGGATAGCAAAATCTTTTAATAGCTCGTCGCTATGTGAAACAATTAAGATTCAGTTCTATTTGCATGGTCGGGATAAATCAATACAGATATAACTGGTAAATCGTAAGATACAGACGAAAAGTTACTGCACAAAAAAATGTAGATCACGTTAAAATACATAACTTATGTCATACATTTTTTCGTGGAATTGACCGTTTCGAGATATTTCTTGTTGATTTCAGTTTTAAAATACTTAAATGGATCTCGTACAGAACTTGTCAACTTCTGACTACGCAAGGAAACTAATTTCATTCCCATAGCAACAAAATTTTAAAAATATTGTTCCCTTCTACTTACAAGGAACTAAGTAATAAGACAATTCCTGCTAATGTTTATCTTGATTAGCATGAAGTAGATAGAAGAATAAGCTTATTAACAATAATTTGTTACAGAGATGGAACACATGAGATTATTTTTCATGAATAACAGATGAAAATCGGCATTAAAGGGCGTTTTGTTGGGTATACAAGCATCGAGTTCGGTACATAATATAATTGTTATACGGAGTTGTATACCGCGCTGTGATAAGAGTATTTTAAGGGCCCATAACCTGCAAATAAGAAGACCCCGGAGAATCGAATCGAGTATTAGTTTTGGTGAGTTTCCAAGGCGACAAAGGGAAGGGTTTGATTTAACACCAAGATGAGGTGAGGTGCGGGGGTTAGCGAAGGAAGCTAACTCATTATCATGCTAGCTTCATCCCCAAGGCTATGTAATAATTATTCCCTGTTTCCCTACCGAGCCAGGATGCTTGTTCCATCCTCTGTTCAAATTTGTAGAGCACGTGGTAATGCGCCTTGTAGAATGAGTGCTTACATACGTGAAGGTTCCAATATGTGGTTCCAACTCTTTCGTGTTTACTGTTGAGACTTTCACATTCAGAACAGAAAAACGTAGAGGACTCAGATTATGCCACAAGAAGTTTTATCAAAAGGTTTCTTTCCGGTAGTTTTATCCTATTTGTCCTCTGGCTTACATTTCTCAGAATCTGATTTCAAGATGCCCTATGTGCTTGTAAAACGTGTATAAAATGTAAAGGGAATATGTGTGTGTGTCTCTATATATACACGAGGGTTGAAGCAAAAGTCATGGCAACAATTTATTTTCTTGAAGATACCAGTCCGGTTGGAAAATATGATATATAAAGGACAAGGTGTTAACTACATGTGTGGACAACAAATAGCACTGAATATCGTAACACACTAATTTATTACGGTAGTATAAAGGACAATGTGGCCTTCACGGTGCAAAAGAATGACAACACGGTACATATACAGTTGGCATGACAAACCTGGACCTAAAGAGCCTCAAAGTAACTGTCACAACAGCTGCCAACGATGTGGCAGGCGCTGAATATCACCTGCCGCAGCATTTGCCGCACCATGTGTTAATCGAGTTATTTGTTCGCGCACAGCATTAGCAATGTCCTCTCGTGTTGCAAACCTCCTACCGCGTAGTGGTTCTTTAATCTTTCGAATAAGAGCAAAGCCACAGGGCGAAATATCGAGAGTGTACACTGTAAGCGCGCTGCTCAACCGGTTTACTTCCATCTCGCACGCCACTTGCCAACTGACTGATTTCACAGCCCTCGCTTGGCCACTATCAGCTATCACAGAGCCATCTGTTGTTCTGCATGCACACTATGACTGCAGAACTTCCACACGACACATATACGTTTGTCATTCGTTCACATATCTACAAGAAAAAAAATTTTGGCCCAACCCTCGTATGTGTGTGTGTGTATATATAGGATCATTAAATTATAAGCTAACCCCTCGCGGCCTCTCTCCACTGCGCGAGAGATCGGAGAGTTGCAGGCAAAGGTGCACTGGAATCCTTACCTTAAATAAATGCTGAAAATATTGACCATCTACACCCAAACAGGCAGTATGACAAGTTAAACATGTTCCGCTCAGCAGCAGAAATCCCTGTGTAATCTACAGAACCTTAGTGATAACATCATGCAAGAAATCACAAGGGTTCCTGCTGCTGAGCTAAGACCAGTGAGCGAGAATATTTTCGCATATTGAGCTGCCCGTACGTAAGCAGAAGTCAACATTTCCATACTTTATTTTAAGATACGTATTTTAGTGCACCTTTTCCGGCATCACTTTGCCGGCAACTCTCGGATCTCTCGCGCAGTGGAGAGAGCCCGCGATAGAGGTTGCCTTATAATTTAATGACCTTTTATATAACGATGTACTCCATTTACATTACTTTGTCTACCCACTCTGCAACAAAATATTGTTACAAAGTTTATTTTTCCATCTATTTCATGTTAATCGAGATAACGCTTAGTAGAAATAATTTTATACCTTGCTGTGTTCTAAGTAGAAGGGAAATGCAGTAGACTAAGGCGATAATCAAATATTTTAAAAGCTGGTTGTTTTGTGATGTGATTCTCTTTGCGCCACCAGGGTGGAAAAAGAAGGGATTAACAATTTCTCATTTAACAAAGGTCTTTAATTTGACATTTTAAAAACAATAACAAGGAATACCTTGAAAATGGTTCCTATACAAAAAATCTGATATTACACTCAACATATCTTTTTCTGGATCTTCTATAAACAAGCTTATTATAAAACAATATTCTTCATTCTAAATCATGCTAATAGAAATAAACATAGCAGAATGTACTTATTACTTAGTTCCTTGTAAGTAGAAGGGAACTAAACGACTGCACAATGTTACAGCAATAGCCAAATGTTTTCAAAGCTAGCGTAATGCAATTGTCATTAAAATTAGCTTCTTTCCTTGGCCAGGAGCAGAACAAAAGACAAAATCTGATGAGTACCACTCACATGACTTTCTCTATATCCCTGCAAAAATATTCTTAAAAAGCTTATACTTCTATTCACTTCATGCGGATGAGAAAAAATTAGCAGAAATAGCCATTACTTGCTTCCTCGTAAGTAGAAGCGAAATAAGGGAGCACCATAGGTTAAAGCGATAGACAAAACCTGGTTGCTGTGTGACTGAAGTTCCTTTGTTTGTACGAACAGGAGTTGACAAATTTCTGTATGAGAAAAATATAAGTTCTTCAAAGCAGAAACCAAAAAACAAGGAATGTCTCAAAAGCGATAAACTCCACGAAAAAATATAAATAACATAAACTGTGTGTTTTAACGTGCTCTACATTTTTTGTGTGGTAAGTTCCTGTCCATCTCTTACGGTTTAGAAGTTATGCAAAATTCCGTAAAATTGACCCAGAATAAAGTAGTCTTCACTGGCTATTCCTAGAAAATTCGAAATATACATTTTATTTTTCAGGTAAATGTCTTTAATATGTGATATTTTAATCAAAATCGTTAGAGCTATTTTTCAGAAAATCAAAATTTTCAAAAAAAGTTCCATGTAAAGGGTAGTTTGGGATGGCGGGATTTTTCTCAAAATCTTCGTGTCGCATCCCTGGAAGATACTAAACTTAAATACCAAGTTTGGTATTTTACCGACTTTTCGTTTTTGAGTTAACGTGTTCACTCACTCACTCACTCACTCACTCACACACAGACGCGCGCGCGGACCTTTATCTGAAAATGATATTTTTAGTTAAAGGGGTCCTAAAACGTATATTTCCGGTGAAATCTCGGTATCGAATTTTTGGGTGGAGTCCTTCTCTATACACTATATATATAGTACGTATAGAGAAAGTAAAAAGCACACTTCCTGTCTGAGAAAAGTATAAGTATTTCAAAATTGAAACCAATAACAAGAAGTACCTTGGAAACGGTCAACACTACAACAAAAATGCATAAGATATAAATTGTGTGTTTTAACAATATTAAAATTTTGATATAATATATTTTTGTACATTTCTTGCGGTGACAAGCTATGCAAACTTCAGAAAAATTATTCAGTACGAACAGGTCTTCATAAGCTATTCCCAGAAATTTCAAGATATACGTTTTATTTTTCTGTGAATATCAATAACTATAGTGTTTTAATCTAAATTGTCAGAGCCATTTTTAAGAAAAACAAAATTTTCAAAAAGAGTCCCATGTAAAGGGTAGTTTAGGGTGAGGAATCTTCCTGTCCCATCCTTGGAAGATAAGCTTTAATACAAAGTTTGGTATTTCACGCCCTTTTAACCTTTGAGTTATGCAGTAGACAAGCACACACGGGCGTTTTTTTTTTCTTCCCTTATTTCCCTTCTACTTATAAGGAACTAACTAATAAGACTATTTATGCTAATGTTTATCTCGATTAGCTTGAAGTGTATAGAAGCATAAGCTTTATAACCATACTTTGCTAGAGAGATGTAGAGGCAAGTCATATCAATGGAACACATCAGGTTTTTTACTTTCTCTATACGTACTATGTACATGTACATAGTGTATGGAGAAGGTATTGCACTCCACCAAAAAATTCAATACCGAGATTTCACCGGAAATGTGTGTTTTTTGGGTCCCCTGTATCCAAAAAAAGTATTTTCAGAAAAAGGTCCGTGTGTGTGTCCGTGTGCACGATAACTCAAAAACGAAAGTCGGTAAAATACTAAACTTGGTATTTAAGTTTAGTATCTTCCAGGGATGCGACACGAAGATTTTTAGAAAAATCCCCCCTACCCCAAATTACCCTTTACATGGAATTTTTTTGAAAATTTTGATTTTCTAAAAAATGGCTCTAACGATTTTGATTAAAATATCGTATATTAAAGATATTTACCTGAAAAATATAATGTATATTTTGAATTTTCTGGGAATAGCCTCTGAAGACTATTCTGGGTCAATTTTACGGAATTTTGCATAACTGCCAAACCGTAAGAGATGAACAAAAACTTACCACACAACAAATGTAGAGCACTTTAAAAAACACAATTTATGTTACTAACATTTTTTTCGTGGAGTTGATTGTTTTTGAGATATTCCTTGTTTTTGGTTTCTGCTTTGAAGAACTTATACTTTTCTGATACAGGACTTTGTGATCTCGTGTCCATACATACAAACAAAGGAACTTCAGTCACATAGCAACCAGCTTTTGATTATCACTTTAACCTATGGTACCCACTATTTCGCTTCTACTAACAAGGAAGCAAGTAATAAGACTATTTCTGCCAATTTTTTTCTGGATTAGATGAAGTAAATAGAATAATTTGTTACAGTGAAGTAGAGAAAGTCATGTGAATGGAACATATCAGATATTTTCTTTTTCTTTTCTATACTTTTACCAAGCCGCTATAGCATTTTAAATCCGTCGGGTAGCAACACGCTGTTTGTGGTAAATGTGAATTAAAAAGGTTATTTAGTAGGAGAAAAAGCAGGTTTTTCAGCTTTATTCTGAAAACTATTTATGACGAAGCCGTGGTAGAGTGGACCAAAAATGGTTGAAGCTTAGTTACGCCTTGAATAAGGACAAAGCGCTCCTGGCAAGAGTTGTCAGTTTCTAGTTCCTGTCCATAAAGTCAGTTATCTACAACACCGTGGGGAGTTTAAGCCCCGGGGCACAATACCATCCAAACACTGATACTGCGTCCATGCACTCGGACTTGCATCTCATTTTCTCTCTACATTATTCCGGATTTATTCCCTTACATCATCACTTGTTACTTTCTCTACACTTACTATGTACATAGTGTATAGTGAAGGCTTTGTAATGCACACAAAAAGTCGTTAAAAAGATATCATCGGAAATATGTTTTCAGACCTCCCTGTGTGTGTCTGTGGACAGCATAGCTCATAAGTACGATAATACCAAACTTGGAATTTAAGTATGGTATCTTCCAAGGATGCGACACGAATATTTTCAAGAAAATTCCCCCCCCCCCCAACTACCGCTTATATGGAACTTTATTCGAAAATTTTGATTTTCTCAAAAATGGCTCTAAAGGTTTGGATTAAAATCTCTTATATTTAAGTTATTTACATGCCAAATAAAATGTATATCTTGAATTTTCTGGGAGTAGCCTCTGAAAACTACTTTATTCTAGCTGAATTTTACGAAATTTTGCATAACTGCTAACCCATAAGAGATGGATAAAGACTTACCACACATAAAATGAAGAGAACGTTAAAACACGCAATTTATGTTATATACATTTTTTCGCGGAGTTGATTGTTTTTTAGATACTCAATATTTTTTTTTTTTTTTTTTTTTTTTGGTTTCAGCTTTAAAAAACTTGTACTTTCTCACACAGGAAATTGTGAAACAAAGGAACTTCAGACATATAGCAACCAGCTTCAAACTATCACTTTAACCTATGTACTCCTTTATTTCGCTTCTAGTTATAAGGGAACAAGTAATAAGACTATTTCTGCTAATGTTTTCTTGGTTAGCATGAAGTAAATAGAAGCATAGGAGTTTTAACAATAATTTTTTGCAGAGACGCAGGGAAAGTAATGTGAATAGATCACATCAGATTTTTAGAAAAAGGTCCGTGTGTGTCTATGGAGAGCATAGCTCAAAAACGAAAAGTCGGTTAAATACCAAACTTAGTATTTAAGTGGAGAATCTTCCACGAATGCCACTCGAACATTTTTAAGAAAATCCCCCCTCCCAACCCCAACTAGTCTTTACGTGGAACATTTTTAGAAAATTTTGATTATTTTGAAAAATGGCTCCAACAATTTTGATTAAAACAACTTATGTTTAAGATATATATCTCTAATTTTCTTGGAATAGCCTCCGAAGACCTCTTCCTTCTGGATGACTTTTGTATAACTGGTAAACCGTAAGAGAACAACAAAACTTAATACACAAATAATATAGATCTCATTAAAACACACAATACATTTTTTTATAGAGTTAACCGTTTTCGAGATATTCCGGATTATTGGTTTCAGTTTTAATCACATAAAATTTTCTGGAACGGGAAGACATCCTTCTTCTCGTTTCTCGTTTTTACTTTCTCTATACGTACTATGTACATAGTGTATAGAGAAGGTATTGTATAGCACTCAAAAATTCGATACCGAGATTTCACAGGAAATATATATTTTGAGAATTCAAAAAAAGCATTTTTAGAAAAATGTGCGTATGTGACTGTGTGTGTGTGTGCGTATGTGTGTCTGTGGGCAGCATAACTCCAAAACAAAAAGACCGTTAAAAACCAAACTTAGTATTTAGTTTTGGTATCTTCCAGGGATACGACACGAAGATTTTCAAGAAAATCCCTTTACATGGAAAAAGTTTGGAAAATTTTGATTTTCTTAAAAATGGTTTTAACGATTTTGATTAAAATCTCGTATATTTAAGATATTTACTTGACAATTAAAATGTATATCTTGAATTTTATGGGAATAGCCTCTGAAGAGTTCTTTATTCTGGATGAATTTTACAGATTTTTGGTAACTGCTAAACCGTAAGAGATGGACAGAAACTTACCACACAGAAAATGTAGAGCTCATTAAAACACACAATTTACGTGATATATATTTTTATCGTGGAGTTGATCATTTTTAAGATATTCCTTGTTTTTAGTTTGAGCTATGAAAAACATACTTTTCTCATAGCAACCGGCTTTTGACTATGACTTTAACCTTTGGTACTCCCTTATTTTGCTTCTACTTACAAGGAAGCAAGTAATAACACTATTTCTGCTAATGTTTTTCCAATTAGCATTGAGTAAATAGAAGCCTAAGCTTTTTAACAATATTTTTTTCGGAGATGTAGAGGAAATCATGTGAATGGAACACATCCGAATTTTTTACTCCAGACAAACAAAGAAATTGGAATTTCAATTGTTTCACATAGCGACCTACTTTAGCCTGTGTATTCTCCTATTGCCCTTATACTACAAGGAAGCTAGTATGAAGCCTAATTCTGCTTACGTTTATCTTGATTAGCATGTTGTAGATAACAGATTACGGCTTGGAATAAAATGTGTACCGAACATCCAAAGGGTATATTGTGAATGGAGCACGTTATATGTTTTCCCTTCTGCTTATAAGAAACCAAGTCATAAGGACAATTTCTGCTAATGTTTACAATTTTTGTTTATGAAGTAGATAGAAAAATGAGTTTTTTAACAATACTTTGTTACACAGATCTAGAGAAAGTCATGTGAATGGAACGCATCAGATTTTTAGAAAAAGATCCTTGTGTGTGTCTGTGTCTGTGGGCAGCATAGCTCAAAAACTAAACTTCCATTGATATTTATGTTCAGTGTCTCCCAAGGTTGTGACACGAAGATTTCCACTCCCAACTACCGTTTACTTTGACTTTTTTTCCGAAAATATTGACCTTATTAAAAAGAGCTGTAACGATTTGGATTAAAATATCGTATATTAAAGATATTTACGTTACAAATAAAATCTAGATCATCGATTTTCTGGGAATAGCCTCTGAAGACATGTTTATTCTGGATGAATTTTGCGGAATTTTGTATAACTGATAAACAGTAAGAGATAGACAAAAACTTACTTCACAAAATATGTATAGCTCATTAAAATATATATTATTTTCGAGGAATGTATCGTTTTTGAGATATTCCTTGTTATTGGTTTCAGCTTTGAAATACTTGTACTTTTTTCATTACGGGAATTTGTCAACTGCTGTCCATACTAACAAAGGAACTTCAGTCGCATAGCAACCAGAGTTTAAAAGATTTGCCTATTGATTTTGCCTATTGATATTCCCTTATTACACAGATATAGAGAAAGTAATGTGAATGCAACACATCAGTAAAACAGCTTGCTTACGTCATCTGGAGAACCGTGGCAGTCAAAAACAAATGCTGTGAGAATCTGTCCCAGCTCTGATTTATACGGCGCTGCTGCAGATAACAGACAAGTCCCGTCAACTAGAGCACAAGTTTTCTTGTATGTCGCGAGTTGTGGAAAATGAGATGAACTGTAAAATTAGCTCGTCGTGTACAGGAGAGTGCGCTTCAAACTTGTCTCTCAGACACAAACTGATTCACTATCCCCTTCTAATTACGATTGGGGGTCTTACAGTCTGACGTCACAGATCCCTCTTGCCTACTCTATTTCCCAGCAATGCAATAATGTTATTAGAGCCTCAAATAAATGCGAAATGCATTTACTTTTTACTTTTTCCTTTTTGTAGCGAATATGTACATACAATATATATATAAAATAAAGTAAAAATCTGTATAATAATTCTGCTACCTAATTACTTAAACCAAGGCTAATATCCCTAATATTTGATATTAATTATTAAACTTCAAATTTATACATACATCATCATTTATAGATACATTTAAGATAACATAATGATAAATATAAATTACAATTATGAAAAAAAATATATAACTTTAAACAAATAAAAATAAAAAATAAAATATCATGTACAATATACATAATAGGTAGAGAAAGTATTGTATTCCACCCAAAATTTCGATAGAGAAATGACCTTCTCTACATCTCTATAACCAGTTGCTGTTAATAAGCATATTCTTCTATTTAATGCTAAAACATTACTTAGTTCCTTATAAGTAGAAGGGAAAATAATGGAATACACTGGGTTAAACCGACAGTCATATGTTTAAAATTGTGGTTGCTATGGGATTGAAATCTGTACCCTTGCGTGGCCAAGAGTGACAAGTTCCCATATGAGATAAGTTTAAGTACTCTAAAACTGAAATCGATAATAAGCAATATCTCGAAAGCGGCCAGTACCACGAATAAAATATATATGACATAAATTGTGTGCTTTATCCTGCTCTACATTTTTTGTGTGGTAACCTTTTTTTTTTCTATCTCTTCCGGTTTACCAGTCATGCAAAATTAAATAAAAAGCATCCAGGATAAATATGTTTTTAGAGACTATTCCCAGAAAATGTCAGATATATATTTTATTGGGCATGTAAATATTTTAAATATAAGATAATCAAAATCCTTTGAGCCATTTTCCAGAACCAAAATTTTAGAACATTTTCTCATTGTGGTGAGGGGATTTTCTTGAAAATATTCGTGTCGCATCCTTGGAGGATACCAAACTTAAATACCAAGTTTGGTATTTAACGGTCTTTTCGTTTTTTAGATATACTGAATAGAGACACACACGGACATTTTGCTAAAAAAAATTTTGTTTTTTTGTTTCAGGGTGATCTAAAACATGTATTTCCGATGAAATTTCGGTATCAAATTTTTGGGTGTCTTCTCTATATACTGTGTACATAGTACGTGTAGAGAAAGTAAAAAAGAAAGTAAAAAAGAAAGAAGAGAAAAACAGCATTTTTAGAAAAAATGTGTGTGTGTGTGTGTGTGTGTGTGTGTGTGTGTGGGTGGACAGCATAGCTCAAAATCGTCTTATTTATGTTTATATCTTTCAAGGATGCGACACAAGGATTTTCAAGAAAATCCTACACTACAAACTACCCTTTACATGGAAAAATGCTTGAAAATTATGATTTTCTCGTAAATGGCTAAAACGATTTTTGTACCTTCTCTATATAGTATATGGAACGTAGACAGAGAAAGTATTGCACTCTACCCAAAACTTCGATATACCGCGTTTCACAGGAAATTCACGTCCCCTATATCAAAAGAAAGAAAAAGCATTTTAGTATATGTATGACCATGTGTCTTTGAACACGATCACCTAAAAATGAAAAGTCGGTTAAATACCCAATTTCATATTTAGGTTCAGCATTTTCCAAGGATACGACATGGTTTTCAAGAGAATCTCCCAATGCATGCTACTCTTTACATGAAAAAATTGCGAGAATGTTTTTTTTTTCTGAGAAATGGTTTCATTAAAATTCCGTACATTAAAGATACTTATAGGACAAAAAAAATGCATATCTTGAGTTTTCTAGGGATAGCCTCTAAAATCGTCTTCATTTTGAATGATGTTTACATAAGTGGTAAACCGTAAACGTTAGATAAAAAGTTACTACACAAAACTGTAGATCTGTTAAAACAGGTAATTTTTGTCAAATGTAGTTATGATGTGTTAACCATTTCTAAAGTGCTCCTTCTTATTGGTTTTAATTTTGAAATACTAAAATGTTTCCCATTACTGATCACGTAAATAGAGCTTATATCATAGAGCAATAAGCTTTTAAAATATTTTACTATCGTTTTAGCATAGTGTATTCCCGTATTTCTTCTGTACTTATTACCAGTCTGAAGAGTGAATGCAGGCGACCACGAGTGGAAGCTTGTGTAAACACAAACAGATAACCGGTATTACGTCACCACTCCCGGTGCATGCCCTGTACAATTCAGCAATACTGGAATGCAGCAGTTGAGTCTGTTACAGTGCACGGATTCGAATCAAGGCAAAATGCAAACACCGCCGCGCGTAGTCATACGCTCACAAATTAGATAACGTATATTCATTAGTGATAAAGAAGACGGCAAGTTTAACCTGCTGTGGATCATTTAGTTTATTCCTATATAAGTATGCTATGCTGATGTTTTGATGTTCAGACTGCACTGCACTATATTCCAGCCTTCTCTGGCCGCTCTAAACCGAACCATGCTACACCAGTGACCTCCTCAAACAACTGCACTTTTTCGTCAGACAGGTAGTACACGGAGCTATAATGTTTTTCAAATGGGAATATTTCTACTCTGCAGCGAATGAGATGCGTTATCGTGCTCTGCGTTGCCAGGTCGCTAGCCCCACTCTTTTAATTTTCGCCCTCTCACTCGCACACTGAGCATGCAAATCTGCCTGGCGACATTATGTTTATTCGTGTGTATTATGCATACTATTTGAAGTAAAATGCTGTGGTTTTTACCGTTCTGCTATGAACATTATTCCCTATCTTCTTCATGAATTATTTTTTGCAAAATTTTAATATTTTGTCTTAACGCAAGTAGTATTTATGAAAGACGGAATCACTTAGCGCGTTACTCCCCAGTTAAGCGGGAATGGAATTTGTCAACACAGCAGCACTCCGATTGGCTGCTCAGGGACCAGCCTCTTCCCATTTGAAAGTTGCTAGTAATAAGACAATTTCTGTTAATAAAACAATTTCGTAGAAGAATAAGCTTATAAGGGAAATGTGTTACAGAGAGGTAAAGGAAGTCATATGAATGGAACACGTCTACATTTAATGTTTAATTGCACACTTTTTCCTAGTTTAATTTAAACTATAACAATAAATTGACGGAGCATAAATGAATGTTAAATTACAGTATTTCTGTGCACTGTACCCTTAAAAAGTCTGATTATGTTGTGGTCTTTTTCCACAAGTATACGTGAAGTGCGGGCTATAGCATTTTTTTCTCCTCAGTTACAAAACCGTGTTGCAAGACAAAAGAGTGGGTACCTTCATAATGTAATATGCCTGTGATAGCATTCTTTTCCTCTTTTATCTTGCTTTTCCTTTGTTTTTGTCTCGTCCTGATTGTCTTTTAAACTTCAGTGACACACTCTCATTCGTCTAACATTTCACAAGCTCACGTCATTTGCTTTTGTTGGATGCTTCACTCGGTTCTTTTGCTATCTTGTGCATCAGACTTTTTTTTTTTCTTGTCTTTTGGTCCTTCCCTCCCTTTAGTCCGGGATTGTAGATGGAATGTTTTTGATTATTCTTTTTTGTGCAGCTTGTACTTTCATCTTAGTTAATAACAGAGTAGGCTAGAGTGGATACAAAACGTTTGTCTGCGAATGTTAATAGTCAAAGTACTTGAGTGAGGTGGTGTATAGTAACTTCTATGACACCTATTTGGGATGTTCCGGGTTCCAAATCTGGCAACAGCCCACTCTGACATAGGGTTTATTTCCCGGTTTACCAGGGGTTGACAGGTGCTTACTCATCTAGTACTATTTGTTGTCATCATCTCCCCTTCATTCAGCAAGTAGGATCCACCGTCACAGAACGATGTTTTTTACTTTCTGTAGCCCGTATGTACAATATGCATAGTGGATAGAGATCATAAAATTTGATGTCAAGGTTTCACCGAAATACGAATATTTCACATATTTTTTGACGTCTCTTGAGTCCAGAAAAAGTATTTTTACATTCTGCAACCCAATTTGTACTATGTACATGGTGGATAGACAAGGTATTGTATTCCACCCAAACATTAGATGTGGAGATTTCACCGGAAATATATCTTGAGATCTCCCGAGTCCGAAAAAAGCAGTTTAAGAAAAAGGTCCGCGTATGTGTGCAACTATGGACAGCATAGCTCAGAAACGAATAGACCGTTGAATACCTAACTTGGTATCTAACAGTATCTTCCTAGGATGCGACACAAGAAGATTATCAGGAAAATCCCCCATCGTTAACTACCCATTACATAGAAAAAAAAAATTGAAAGTATTCTTTTTCTCAAAAATAACTAACAATTTTGATTAAAATATCGTATATTAAAGTTATTTACAATACAAATAAAATGTATATCTTGAATTTTCTGGAAATAGCCTCTGAAGACCTCTTCATTCTGGATGACTTTTGCATACTTTGTAAACCATAAGAGATAGATAAAAACGTACTATACAAAAAAGTAGATCTCGTTAAAATACACATTTTATGTCATATACATTTTTGTTGTAGAGTTGACCGTTTCCAAGATATTCTTTCTTATTGGTTTCAATTTTAAACTAGGTGCCTTCTCAGATAGGCTCATCTTTCATTATATACGACCGGCTTTTAAAAGACAAGTGTATTCCCTTGTTTCCTTTCTACTTGCGAGGAAATAAATAATAAGGCAATTTCTGCTAATGTGTATCTCGATTAACATGATGCGGATAAAGGAATAATTGTTTATTAGAATATCTTGTTTGCAGAACATTCTGAGAGTCACTTGAATAGAACACACAAGTACTTTTTTTTCGGGCGTTAAAATCCTTAACCTGATTTCCTTCGTAAGAGAACTAAAGCTGGTGACCCCGTAAATTTACGGCACGTAAAATATATTTAAGCTGATACAGGCCTCCAAGCAAAATTAAGCGGACTGCTACTTCAAAGATAAAGTATTAATATTTGCCTGTTCTGGTCTTTTGTTATCAATCCACCTCTTACAGGTCTATCCAAATCTCTTTCCAATGGGCCTATAGGTCATTATAATAATAATAATAATAATATAATTATGGTTATTATTATTATTATTATTATTATTATTCGTAGTATTAGTTGTATATAGTAATCTATTCTGTATCATTATGTCAATATGATCGTTACATTGTAATTGAAGCATTATGTGGGGCATTGTGGTGTTATGGTGTATGGCGGACTAACGGACAAATGAAAAATCTGAAGTTCCATTCACATTATTTTCTCTATATCCTGTAACAAATTATTAGTAAAAGCTTATTCTTCTATATACTTTATGATAATTAAGATAAACATTAGCAAAAATTGCCTTATTACTTGTTTCCTTGTGAGTAGAAGAGAAATAAGGGTGTACAATAAGTTAAAATGATAGTCAGATCTTTTAAAGGCTGGTTGCCATGTGGATGAAATCCGTTCAAATGCAGTGCCAGGAGTGAGAAAAGTTTTAAGTATTTTAAACCTGAAACAAATAAGAAATATCTCGGAAATGGTTTATTCCACGAAAAAAAAAATGTGTATAGCATAAATTGTGTGTTTTAACGAGCTCTACAAGTTTTGTATTGTAAGTTTTTGTCTATCTCTCACGCTTTACCAGTTATGCAAAATTCCGCAAAACTCATCTAGAATAAAGCTAGCTTCAAAAGCTATTCCCAGAAAACTCAAGATATACATTATGTTTGCCAAGTAAATATATTAAATATATGATATTTTAATCAAAATCGTTACACATATTTTAGAAATCAATATTTTCGAACTTTTTTCCATGTAAAGGGTAGTTAGGATGGGGGGAGTTTCTTGAAAATCTTCGTGTCACAGCCCTAGGAGATATCAACCTTTAAATGCCAAGTTTGGTATTTAACGGTCTTTTCGTTGTTGAGCTATGCTGTCCACAGACACTCGCACACATGAACCTTTTTCTAATATTTTTGATTGAGGGGGACCCAAAACATGTATTTCCGGTGAAATATCGGTATCGAATTTTGGGTGCAATGGAATACCTTCTCTATACACTGTGTACATAGTAGGTATAGAGAATGTAAAACAAATCGTATATGTTCCATCCACATGTCTTTATCTAACTGTTCTACAAACAGGTTTTTTACAAAATATTCTTCTTTCTACAGCATGCAAATCGAGATGAGCATTAGCAGAATGTACCTATTACTTAACTCCTAGTAAGTAGAAGGGAACTAAATGAATCACTATGCTAAAAGCATAGTCAAATGTTTTAAAAGCAGCCGTTAGCTTTTTGCTTGGCTTGGAGTAGAACAAAACAAAGAAAAACAGACACTTCCTGTCTGAAGAAAGTATAATTGTATTAAAACTGAAACCAATAACAGGAAATATCTTTATCTAATACATTGGTGTTTTAGCAAGATCTGCAATTTTTGTATATTTTTTAAGGTGTACTAGTTATGCAAAATCCAGAGAAAAGTGGATAAGAATGATCAACAAGAAGATGGACGAGGAAAGAGATTAGAAACTAAGAAAAAGCTATAAGACAATTTTAAGAATGTATGTTCACTATTATGCCCAACAAAGACTTATATCTATCATATATTTTCCGTTCGTCGTATTGAAGTCTGAATGCAAATTTTGAGAAGTCCCATCATAGAATCCCTTATGGCTCATACATTGCTCCATTAATCATTGTAAATGCAAGTTATATGGCAGTTCCGACATCAGGAATCGAACCTGAGCGTAATTGGTGAAAGTGGCGACTGACCGCAGTTGATCACTGGTCATCCATTATTCCGCTGGTAATTGGGAGTTCAGCTTTGTCTTCGGTGTGATGAACTTGCTGGATAACTTCTTCATCATGATGTGTGTATACACTAAAACTTACAAGTATCGAGGCAAACATTTTAAAGGTGCTATGTAAAATAGAAAAATCTGATGTGCTCCATTCACATGACTTTCTCTACATCTCTGTAACAAGTTATTGTTGAAAAGTTTATTCTTATATCTACTACATGGTAATCCAGATAAACATTAGCAGAAATTATCTTATCACTTAGTTCCTTTATAAGTAGAAGGGAAATAAGGGAACACACTAGGCTAAACCGGCAGTCAAATGTTTTCAAATGTGGTTGCTATGGGATGGAAGTCCGTTTCTTTGCGTGGACAGGAGTTTACAGTTTCCTGTAGGAGAAAAGTTTTAAATTTTTTTATAAAACTGAAACCAATAACAAGGAGGACTACCTCCGCGGTCGAGTGGTCAACGAGGTCCCGGGTTCGATTCCCGGCTGGCAGTGTGTATGTTAGAGCGAATGTGTGTGTGTGTTTGAGGAAAATAAAATGATTTAGACCAAACGTAAAAGAACATAGACAACGAGTTGTTTCAAGTACAAAGCCCCCTACATGACCTTAGATGTTAAAGGTGGCTATATAAATGAAACAATAATAAAAAAACAAGGAATATCTAAAATAAAAAATCAGATCCGTTCCATACATTACTTTCTCTACATCTCTGCAATAAGTTAGTGTTAAAACAACTTATTTTTCTATTTACTTAATACTAATCCAGAAAAAAATAGCAAATAGGTTCTCATTACTCTCCCTTGTAAGTAGGAGCGAAATAAGGGAGTAGCATAGGTTAAAGTGATAGTCAAAAGCTGGTTGCTATGTGACAAGTTCCTTTGTTTGTGTGGACAGGAGTTGACAAAACTCCCGTATTAGAAAGTATACGTTTTTTAAAGCTGAAACCAATAACAAAGAATATCTCAAAAATGATCAAGCCCACAAAATAATGTATATAACATAAATTGTGTTCTAACGTGCTCTACCTTTATCTGTGGTAAGTTTTTGTCCATCTCTTACGGTTTAGCAGTTATGAAAAATTCCGTATTCCCAGAAAGTTCAAGATATACATTTTATATGCCATGTAAATATCTTTAATATACGGTATTTAATCAGAATCGTTTGAGTCATTTTTGGAAAAATCAAAGTTTTCAGGATTTTTCTGAATCTTCGTGTCGCATCCCTGGAAAATACTAAACTTAAATACCATGTTTGTTATTTCATCGGCTTTTTGTTTTTTAGCTATCGCGTTCACACACACACATACACACACACGGACCCTTTTTCTGAAAATAGTTTGTTATATACAGGGAACACTAAAACGTCTTTTTCCGATGAAATTTTGCTATCGAATATTTGGATGGAATGCAAAGGTTCTCTAGTACGTGTAGAGAAAATAAAAAGCATATTCGTAATTTTAAAAATTTTTGGAACGTAAACTCGGCGAGACACAGAGAAACCTAGGGCAATTTCAAAAACCACCAGAACTTTAATTCTTTTGTCGCAAGGGATTTTTAGTAGTGTAAAAACAATCAAATTTGACCATAATTACCAAACCACAAGAGCAAAATGAATGAAATTTGCACTGTAATTTATTTATATTATATCTCACCTGTGCTATAAATGTAAAAAAAAACAACTTTGTCATATATGCCCTTAAGTAACAAACCCATGCCTGCTAAGGTTTATCTTGGTAAGTAGGAAATAGAAGAATAACCTTTGGTAAGAATAGTTTGTTGTAGAGGTGCTAGAGAAAGTCGTGTGAATGTAGCACATCAGATTTTAGTAAAGAATGTTCCTCAAAGCTACAAGAACGCTCTTCTAGGAAAAACGTCTATTCACAAAATGCAGCTCGCTATGATGCGTCGAGCTTGTGTGATAAAGCTAGCTTCTCTCCCATAAAGTAACGCTTAGTTAAACCCAAGTTATGCATAAGGATTACATGTGGCAGAAGAGATTTCCACCATCCCAGTAACAGTTCTCCCTCCCCCCCCCCCCGGGCCGCTTTTTTGTACCTTCTAATTAATTCCGATAGAGCGAACCGTATCAACATATAACCGAATCGTGCACTTTCACAAAGCTAGAGTTATTATCAAAGACTGCGCGCTACAGTCAGCATAAATGTGGTCAAAAGGGATTCGCTTCTTTCATTTGCTAAAGAACATCATACTCTCTATGAAACATAATTTACCGTATAATTCAAGGTAATTCACAGTTTTATTACTTTCTCTATACGCACTATGTACATAGTGTATAGAAAAGGTATTGCACTCCACCAAAAACATTCGATAGCGAGATTTCACCGGAAATATATGTTTTAGGGTCCCCTGTATCCAAAAAAAGTATTTTCAGAAAAAGGTCCGTGTGTGTGTGTGTCCATGCGTCTGTGAACACGATAACTCAAAAACGAAAAGTCGGTAAAATACCAAACTTGGTATTTAAGTTTAGTATCTTCCAGGGATGCGACACGAAGACTTTGAAAAAAATCCCCCCATCCCAAACTACCCTTTATATAGAACTTTTTTCAAAATTTTTTATTTTCTCAAAAATGGCTCTAACGATTTTGATTAAAATATCGTATATTAAAGATATTTACCTGACAAATAAAATGTATATTTTGAATTTTCTGGGAATAGCCTCTGAAGACAACTTTATTCTGGATGAATTTTTCATAACTAGGTACTAAACCGGAAGAGATGGACAAAAACTTAATCCACACAAAATGTAGAGCACGTTAAAACACACAATTTGTGTTATATACAGTTTTTTCGTGGAGTTGATCGTTTTTAAGATATTTATTTTTCTTGGTTTCGGCTTTGAAAAACGTATACTTCTCTCATACAGGAATTTGTCAACTCCTTCCATACATACAAACAAAGGAACATCAGTCACATAGCAACCAGCTTTAGGTTTTCACTTTAACCTATGGTACTCCCTTATTTCGCTTCTACTTACAATAAAGCAAGAAATAAGAATATTTCTGCTATTTTTTCTCGATCAGCATGAAATAAATAAAAGATGAGCTTATAACAATACTGATTTACAGAGATATAGAGAAGTATTGTGAATGGAACACATCAGATTTTTTACTTTCTCTATACGCACTATGTACATAGTGTATACAGAAGATATTGCACTCCACCAAAAAAGTCGATGCTGATATTTCACCGGAAATATATGTTTTAGGGTCCCCTGTATCCAAAAAAAGTATTTTCAAAAAAAGGTCCGTGTATGTGTGTGTCCATGCGTCTGTGAACACGATAACTCAAAAACGAAAAGTCGGTAAAATACCAAACTTGGCCATGAAGCTCAGTATCTTACAGGGATGCGACACGAAGATTTTGAGAAAAATCCCCCCACCCCAAACTACCCTTTACATGGAAGTTTTTTCGAAAATGTTGATTTTCTAAAAAATGGGTCTAACGATTTTGATTAAAATATCGTATATTAAAGATATTTACCTGACAAATAAAATGTTTATGTTGAATTTTCTGGGAATAGCCTGTTAAAAGACTACTTTATTCTGGATACATTTTACGGAACTTTGCATAACTGATAACCGTAAGAGATGGACAAAACTTACTACATAAACAATGTACAGCACTTTAAAACACACAATTTATGTTATATAATTTTTTTTCGTGGACTTGATTGTTTTTGAGACATTCCTTGTTTTTGGTTTCAGCTATAAAAAACATACATTTCTCATACAGGACTTTGTGAACTCGTGTCCATCCAAACAAAGGAACATCAGTCACATAGCAATCAGCTTTTGACCATCTCTAACCTAAGGTACTCCCTTATTTCACTTCTACTGTCAAGGAAGCAAGTAACAAGACTATTTCTGCTAATTTTTTCTCGATTAGCAGGAAGTAAATAGAAGCATAAACTTTTGAAGAATAATTTATTGCAGAGTTGTCGAGAAAGTCATGTGAATGGAATATATCAGATTTTTTTCTTCTTTTTGTCTTTAACATCCTACGATCTGGAATCTGGTTTGGAGACCGTGGAGCTTTAAGTTACTGGACATTCGTCTTCTCAGGATAAGGGAAACCCCGATGAAAACCGTATCTGGGTAACTCGCCCTAAGCGAAATTCGAACTCGCGACCTGCAGAATGTGAGGCAGGCATGCTATCCTCATACTACCCAGGCATAGCATTGTAATCCATCCAAAAAATTCCTACCCATATTTCAACAGAAATACATGCTTTGTGACCCCTGAATCCAAAAAGAGCAATTTTTAGAAAAATGTCCATTTAATTCCGCTAAATACCAAATTTGGTGTTTAATTTCAGTATCTTCCAAGGATGTGACAAAGATTTTCATGAAAACCCCAACTCCAACTACCCTTTACATGGAACATTTTTCGAAAATGCAGATTGATAAACTCTTTTGATTAAAGTACCATATGTCTAAGATATTTTCCTGACAATTGAAATGAGTAACTTTAATTTTCTGGGAATAACCTCTGTGGATTTTTGTGTATTTATTAAACCGTGAGACAGATAAAAGCTTACTACACAAAAAAGATACCTCTCGTTAAAACATACAATTTATGTGATATTCATTTTTACTTTCTCTACACGTACTATATACCTAGTATATAGAGAAGGTATTACATTTTTGGAAAGAGGTCCGTGTGTTTGTGGAAACTATAACTCAACATTGAAAGTTTGGTAAAATACTAAACCTGGTATTTAAGTTTAGAATCCTCCAGCGATGCGACACGAAGTTTTTGAGAAAAATCACCCCACCTCAAACTATCTTTACATCGAAAAATATTCGAAAATTTTACTTTTCTGAAAAATGGCCCTGACAATTTTGATTAAGACGTCGTATATTACAGAAATGTGCCTGAAAAATAAAATGTATATCTTGAAATTTTTGGGAACAGCCTCTGAAGACTACTTTATTCTCGGTGAAGTTTACGGAATTTTGCATAACTGCTAAATCGTAAGAGATGGACAAAACTTATCACACAAAAATGTAGAGCATTAAAACACACAATTTGTTATATCATTTTTTTCTTGGAGTTGGTCGTTTTTTAGATATTCCTTGTTGTTGGTTTCAGCCTTAAAAAACTTAAAATTTGTCAACTGTTGTCCATACAAACAAAGCAACTTCAAAATAAGAACTGAAGCTTTCCTGGCGACGTATTAATTCAAAATCTTCTCGGCCTTCTAACCAGGTAAAAACTTGGCTTGACACCAACGTTTCGAAGAAGCGCATCTTCCTCGTCTTCAGGATGAACTGATGGATTGGTGTCAAGCCAAGTTTTTACCTGGTTAGAAGCCCGAGAAGATTTTGAATTAAAGCAACTTCAGTCACATAGCAATCAGCTTTTGAGTTTCACCTAATAAGACTATTTCTGCTATTTTTTTTTTCTCTATTAACAGGACGTAAATAGAAGCATAAGCTTTTTAACAATAATTTGCTGCAGAGATGTAGAGAAAGTCATGCGAATGGAACACATCATATTTTTTTATTCGGGGGGTCCCAAAACATGTATTTCCGATGAAATCTTGGCATAACATTTTTGTGAGGAATACAATATTTTCTGTATGTGCCATGGATGTGTACATTGTGCATAAATGTTAGAGAAAGTAATAAGCTGTCAGAATGCGTTGAGTTGGAGAACAGAGGAGCATCGCCGGTGACAGCCGAGCTGAGTCCACAGTTATTTCGCTGGATAATCTTGTATTTCACGTTCTCTAGCAGGCATTATTACTCGTCTGTTAGTTGTCAGACCACATCCTCTCTGGCACGTAATTATTTCAGAAAAATATATATGATATTTGCATCAACTAAATTAACATTTTAAATGTCAAACCATCACTAGCTCGCCATAACTTTATGAACGTTTTGTTTTACCCCTTACAAATAGAAATAAAAAATCTTATGTGTTCCGTTCACATGACTTTATTTACTTTCTCTACATCTTATTAAAAAGCTTATGCTTCTATTCACTTCATGCTAATCCAGAAAAAAGTAGCAGAAATAGTCTTATTACTTGCTTTCTTGTAAGTAGAAACGAAATAAGGGAGTACCATAGGATAAAGTGATAGTCAAAGGTTGGTTGCTATGTGAATGAAGTTTCTTTGTTTGTATGGACAGGAGTTGCTAAATTCCTGAATGAAAAAAGCATAAGGTTTTTAAAGCTGAAACCAAAAACAAGGAATTTCTCAAAAACGATCTACTCCACATAAAAAATGTATGTAAAATAAATTGTGTTCTAACGCGCTCTATATTTTTTGTGCAGCAAGTTTTTATCTATCTCTTACTGTTTAGCAGTTACGCAAAATTCCTTAAAATTCATCCAGAATGAAGTGGTGTTCAGAGGTTATTCCCCAAAAAATTCAAGGAAAACATTTTATTTGTCAGGTAAATATCTTTAATATGCCAATATTTTAATGAAAATTGTTAGCGCCATTTTTGAGATAACCAAAATTTTCGAAAAAAGTTCCAATGAAAGTCTCATGTAGCTTGGAATGGGGGGGGGGGTTCTCAAAATCTTTGTGTCGCGTCTCTGGAAGATACTAAACTTAAATACCAAATTTGGTATTTTACCGAATTTTCGTTTCTGAGTTATCGTGTTCACAAACACGGAGCTTTTTCTGAAGTTTTTTTTTTTTTTTGATATAGGAGACCCCTAAAACATATATTTCTGGTGAAATCTCGGTATCGAATTTTTGCGTGGGGTGCAACACGTTCTCTATACACTATGTACATAGTACGTGTGGAGAAAGTAAACGTTTAGATTTTTACATTCACACGACTTTTCCACCAATGTTTCAACAAACTATTATTTAAAGCTGTTTCTATCTGATTCACGTTAAACTATAAGCCGGCCATGTCCAGTGCACTCGTGCAGTGGGAGCGGAGAGCTGGAGAGCTATTGCGATAACTTCACGTACACATCATGAAAAGCTACAATCTGATTTACTTCACTAGCACACCATAGCGACTGATGAAACAAAGCTGTTATTTATAATGTTCTTAAGATTTGTGACGAAGAGAAGAAAGAAGCACAGAAAATACTTATTACAAATACTACTGAAATTGTCGCTTCTACCGGTTAGAATAAGACAACGATATGCAAGATCAGAAAGGAGGGCCGGCTTGAAGAAGGTGGGACGAGTAAAATTACATCACCTCACAAGATTGGTAAACCTCTTGCAACAAAGTAATTTTGGACGATATGAAGAACGTGCTATTATAAAAAAAGTATCGGGAGTATTAAGAGGTTAAAAAGAGATCCCTACGCTGCGAAAATTATTGAATTTTTGCAAGAAGGAAAATATTTTTGGATGGATATAAAGAAAAGCGTAGGAAAATATTGAAATTTAAAAAGTGTAAAGATAAACGGAGTTTACTGAGAGAACGTAGTGGCTCAAAGAGCATAATTTCTTAGAATGCTGTTGAATCAATAAAAGCAAATGACTGGAAAATCTCGGTTCAAAAGGTGAAAAATATTCAAGAAACATTTTGAAATAGAGATGTACTAATGGAAGGAGAAATGGAAAGGATAATAATCAATCCAAGATTCGACAGCAATGCTGAATCGGGAGAAGAAACTGCCACTGGATCGAAGACCGACACGAGTAGTGAGGGAGATATCAGGAATAATGAGGGAGAGTGAGAGAGATGTACAGATTTATTGTATTGTAAGGGTTTGAGAATATACCGTTGATACTCGCTTATACGATATTCACTTCAACATTTTTCGCACACATACGCTAGAAGTTCAGGGACCAGTCGTTCTGCATTGAAATGTTGCTCAATTATACTTTTGGTTATACATTGTCTCGGTTATGCGTCACTTTTTCTGATCCCCATACACAAAATGTACCCATTTACTCGTTTTTAAAAAAACGTATGGTGGTATGCTTGCTGTGTATAGCTTTGGAATTGCCTGGTTTGCGGTTTTCACTATCGTTTCATTGTCGTCATATTGTTCCAACAATCTATTAACCTTGGTTCCAACAGTCACTTCTCTACTTTAAGTCGAGTACTGCTAGTGTGCTGTTTTCATTGTCATTTTCCTTTTATTGTCGTCATATCGTTCCAACAGTCACTTATCTATTTTATGTGGAGTCTCGAGTTACAAACAGGAAAAGAAACCTGTGTGAATATCAACCAGCAAGGAAGAAGACAAGAAAATCCTTAACTCTTGGTGAAAAAATAAAAATTCTGGATGAGGTCCATACCAGAAGAGAAAATCAGTTACGCGTTTTCTCATTTATACAGCATTTTAGTAATCTCCCTTGAAAAACGTATCTGAGATTCTACTGCATGTGATGTCCTATAATACTAATGTATGCACGATTTTAACATACACAAGGGAAATTTCACAATGAACTATTGCTCGCGCTTTCCCAACTGGACTGTACAGGCGGACGGGGAAGCCATTACATGTACAAGTGGTACTCCCTGGTACAGGACTTCACTCGCCTTGGCCGGCTTATAGATAAACACGTGCAGAAATTCTTTTAACACATACAAAGTAATAAGAGAATACAGTAGACTTAAGCAATACTCAAACATCGAATAGCAGACCTTGCATTTAAGGAAATATTGCAATTTAAAATTTGAATCCAATAACAACGAATATCTTGGAAATTTCTGACTCCAAAACGATGAATTTTACATAAATTGTGTGTTTTAACGAGATCTACATATTTGCAGAGTAATTTTCTGTCTATTTGTTATAATTTACCAGCTAAGCATTTTTATAGACGCTGCTGGTCTTATCTTGTCATTTTATACTGGGCATGAATGGTCGCTTAATTTTACTCAGAAGCCATTTTGCCAGACTTTAGGTTCTTTTATGTGCCGTAACTCTATGGAACGGGAGCAACCGCTTTTCTTCCTTTCCGAAGGAAGTCATGTTAAGGATTTTTACCAATTAAGCAACAGCCATCCAGAAGGATGAAGACTTCAGAAGCTATTCATAGGAAATTCAAGTTATACATTTCATTTGTCATGAAAAAAACATATGTAATTTTAATCAAAACCGTAGAGCCGGTTTTTAGAAAATCAAACTTTCTGAAAAATGTCCACAGAAAGAGTAATTTGGTTGGGGGTGATTTTCTTGAAAAACTTTGTCTCATACTTGGAAGATGCCGAACTTAAATCCCAAGCATGGTATTGAACGGACTTTTCATTTTTTAGGTATGTTGCCCCCACACAGACATATGCACTCTTTTCCAAACAGGATTATTTTTGATTCATGGGTCCTCAATATGTGCATTTCCATAAATCTCGTATCACATTTTTTAGTGGAATACAGTGCTTTCTTTATCTACTTTCTACATTACATATTTATGTGCCAGAGAAAGTAAAACACAAATTCTGACTTATTCAATTCAAATGACTTTCTTTTCCTGTTCTGCACACAAATATTCTTGCAAGACATTATTCTTCTATGTCAATGCCATTTGTCTTCCCAGGGTAAGGAAAACCCACGGAAAAATACCTTATCGTAGTAAATTTACCCAATCCGAGATTCGAACTCGGGACTTGTTAAAGTGAGGCAGGTGTGGATAGATTTTGGAAAAACTTCACTAAGAACATTCTTACATTAAGGGGAGTCAAAGTTAGCAAACATTCTAGTAAGACGTGCTATACCAAAGTTTTTGATATAAAAATCTAAAGTAACGGCTGTGTCGACTGTAGTACTATCGATACAAGAATCGTATTTGTAATCGCGTACACAAGAACCGTAAAAATGTACAGTAGGAACATTGTGGGTTTATTGGCACTCCTGTAAATGAACGTACATAAAATGTAACGCGATGCTATCTGGTGCAATATCGTAAACTAGAATAGCTTCTATCTTCTTGCAGCTGTTCTCAAACTTTATTACTTTATTTCGAAATGAAATGGCACATTTACATCTAGACTTTGTCTTGCCTCTTGAATAACAATTAGCACTTCTTACTTGTAAGTCGCCATCCATGGAGCAATGGTTGCCATGCTAACTTATACTGAAGGGCACGGTTTCAAACCCGGCGGAGGACGATGGATTTTTTTGGGCGTAAAAATCCTTAGCACGGCTACCGTGTCGTGGAATTAAGGTCTATTCCGAGCGCCCGCATGTGGACAAAACGGCGTCTTCGGGTCCTCCGGTTTCCCCCGCCACTCATTCCACCAATTGTCTCATCATCAGCTTTTCAATCTCGCCTGCGTTTCACATCCATCTCCTCATGCTAACACCTGGCTACGGGCTGACCCCTCGTAATAGGTTCTCAATTTTGTGGTTTCGTGCCGTCGGCTCCCCGACGGACATCTGACTCCTAGGAAACTGCTGCGGGTCTCGGCGTCCTATTCTCTACTGGGCGTGAAAGACCGCTTAATTTTTCTCAGAGGCCTCTCTTATCAGACTTGGGGTTCTTTTGCTGGCCGTAAATCTACGACACGGGACCAACGGCTTTATTTCCCTTCCGAAGGAAGCCATACTAAGGACTATTACGCCCTAAAATCCATCGTCCTCCGCCCGCGACCTTGGGCATATGATCTGGCACATAGTTATTGATCATGTAGCTCCTAGGCGGGGGCGGGTGTCAGACCCACATATTCGGGGAGGTTATGCCGATTACGAACCAAAACGAATAGAGCCTTAAACCTGAATTAGCCGGAATTTGAAAATTTATGAAAGAAAATTTATCAAAGCTTTTAGTATTTTTAGTGGACTTTTTTTTTCTTCTGATTTTTTATTACACTAACTTTCAACAGTTAAATTACGCTTGTTACAGCTGTTTTGTATTCTAAAAATATTAATATTTTTGTAATAAAACTGTAGTGTAACCCCGTCAGTATGCAAGCGTGTGATCACACCGATTATTTTACTTGGGCCCTCCCCATCATTTACTGCAGTCTCTTGGAATCGGAATCGCGACTTTCGATCGCACTAACAACCGCGGTTATCAAGCGCTTCAGTTGCTGTGCCGGTAAAAGGGATATGAATATCGGTTTAATAATTAGGGGAAGAATGGCATATGTAACAAAATAATTCATGTAATAAAGGGTTAACCAGTTTGGTAGTTTACCGGGAAAACCGCGAGTCGGAGAATATAGTGCTATGCCGACATGTTGCCCTGGTAGCTTAGTGAACACAGCACCTGGGTGGAAATGATGAAACCGTGGTTCAAATCCCGAGTATGGCATGCATTTTTACTTTCTCTATACGCACTATGTACATAGTGTATAGAGAAAGTATTGTATTGCACCCTAAAATTCGATAGCGAGATTTCACCTGAAATATATGCTTTGAGACACTCTGAATCCAAAAAATGGCATTTTTAGAAAAATGTCCGTGTGTGTGTCTGTCTGTCTGTGAGTCTATGAGAAGCATGGCTCAAAAATGAAAAGACCGTTAAAAATTAAACTTGGTATTTAAGTTTGATATCTTTCAAGGATGCGACACGAAGATTTTCAAGAAAATCCCCCCCATCCCAAACTACCCTTTACATTGAAAAATTTTTGAAAATTTCGAAAATTTTTATTTTTTTATAATGGCTAACGGTTTTGATTAAAATCTCGAATATAAAAGGCATTTACTTGACAAATAAAATGTATATCTTGAATTTTCTGGGAATAGCCTCTGAAGGCTACTTTATTCTGGATGCATTTTACAGAATTTTGCATAACTGGTAAACCGTAAGAGATGGACAAAAACTTACCCAACAGAAAATTTATAGCACATTAAAACACACAATTTATTTTACATACATTTTCTTCATAGAGTTGACCGTTTTTAAGATACTCCTTGTTTTTAGTTTCAGCTTTGAAAAACTTTACTTTTCTCGTGTAGGAATTTGTCAACTCCTGTCCATACAAACAAAGGAACTCCAGTCGCATAGCAACCAGCTTTTGACTGTCACTTTAACCTATGGTACTCGCTTATTTCGCTTCTGCTTACAAGGAAGCAAGTAATAAGACATTTCTGCTAATTTTTTTTCGATTAGCATTAAATAGAACAAAACGCTTTTTAACAATAATTTGTTGCAGAGATGTAGAGAAGGTCATGTGAATGGTACACATCAGATTTTTCAGTCTGACTCCTCCTATCCTACACACGACTGGCATAGAAAAAACAAGTAATTCACACGTTTGTTAAACCTCGCGTAATTTACATCAGAGTTGTCGAAATTGAAACAGAGTTTTATTTATAGACGCTCATGGATTGCTGCTGTTTTTGGTGTATCTTGGGGATGAAAGACCCCTTAATTTGTTCAGAATTCTCCTTATAAGGCTTGAGGATCTTTTACATACCTTAAAACTACGGCTTAGGACCAATGGTTTTATTTCCCGAAGCTTTTTTAAGCCCGAAAAAATAACTTCGCCCTCCGCCAGGTTTGAACCCGCGACCATGAGAACCAGAGGCTAGCATGTTAACTATAGGCCACGGAGGACATCTTAGACCTGCCCAGAACAACAGTTTACTCGTTCGTTGAATATTGTATAATTCGCGGGACCGTCAACCATTACTTTTGCCAACAGTCAAATGTACATAAAGATACAGGAAGTATTGCATTCATTCTAAAATTCGATACTTAGCAGGTACAAGCAGTTTCCAAGGATACGAATTATTTTCAGTAACATCCCCCACCCAAACTACCCTTACAGGGAGCATTTTTCAAAAATGTAGATTTTCATATAAATGTCTCTTAACGATCTTTATTAAAATGTCGTATTTTAAATATATTTACACGGAAAAATGTATATCTTGAATTTCTTGGGAATATCCTCTGTGATACACACACGGTAGTTTCTCCAAAACCTTTTTGGATTCAGGGGTCCTCAAAACATGTATTTACGGTGGAATACAATATCTTTTCTACCTATGTACATTGTAGATACGTGCTAGAGGAAACAGAAATTGTGTTTTTGGCTTCAGGGGTCCTCAAAACATATTTATAGGTATCTAGTTTCTGGATGAAATGAAACAGATTCTTTTACATGACTTGTACTATACAATAAATATTTTTAAAAATAATTTGTCGAAGAAAGATAAAATAAACGACAGTGTGTAGAGAAACTCATGTGAATGTAATACAAGTGTATTCTAATTCAGTTTTTGATGGACAGTAGCAAATGTTTGAAATGATAGGTTCACCATTCAGGACCCATTGTTCAACCTGTTTCACTGTAATGAACAAAAACATACATATATTTCATTATGTACTTAATCATGCATTTAATTATTTCCTTAATAACACAGTAATATTGTGTGCACAGTGGAAAATTACTCTGCAATAATAATAACAATAATAATAAATAAATAATTATGGACAAATGTTTAAATCAACCATTGCATGCAATTAAGGTAACAGGATGGTCATATGTGAAAGTAAATCAAATGTCAAAACCATGTGTCTAGCTTCTCACGCAAGGTCTGAAATTCTGAAACATTTCAGGGCTGATCATAAACAATTTATATCGAATACATATCTTTTGAGGAGTTAACCGTTTCCGAGACATGCCTAGCCATTGGTTTCAACTTTAGACAATCTCAAACGGGTTCATTTTTACTTTCTCTGCACGTATACTATGTAGTGTATAGAGAAGGTATTGTAATGCACCTAAAAATTAGATACTGAGATTTCACCGGATATACATGTTTTGAGACCACCTGAATACAAAAGAAAGCATTTCTAGAAATGTGTGTGTGTGTCTGTGGACAGCATAACTCAAAAACGAAAAGATCGTTAAATACCAAACTTGATATTTAAGTTTGGAGTCTCCAACAAAGATTATCAAGAAAATCTCCCACCCCCAATTATCTTTTACATAGAATTTTTTCGAAAATGTTAATTTTCTCAAAAATGGCTCTAACGATTTTGATTAAAATATCGTATATTAAATATATTTACATGACAAATGAAATGCATATCTGGAATTTTCTGGGACTAGCCTCTGAAGGCCACTTTATTCTGGATGAATTCTATGGAATTTTGCTTAACTACTACACCGTAAGAGATGGACAAAACATTGCCACACAAAAAATGAAGATTATGTTAAAGCACACAATTTATGTTGTATACATTTTTTTCGTGGAGTTGATCGTTTTTGAGATATTCCTTGTTTTTAGTTTAGCTTTGAAACACTTTCCATATAAACAATGGAACTTCAGTCAAATAGCAACCAGGTTTTGACTAAAATTTTTCCTCGATTAGAATGAAATAAATGGAAGCATATGCTTGTTAACAATAATTTGTTGCAGATATGTAGAGAAAGTCATGTGAATGGAACAAATCAGATTTTTTTTTATTTTCATTAGCATAATTTAGACAACAGATTAATGCTTTAAATAAAAGGTTTGTTTGCCGAACAGCTAGAGGACATCATGTGAATGGAACACATTAGATTTTTTCCCTTCTACTTATAAGGACAGTTTCTGTTAATGTTTATCTCGATTATCTGGAAATAGGGTTATTATAGAGAACTTCGGCCCCTCTAGAAATTAAACAAATTGTGGTTTGACTGTAAGTTTGGTTTATACTTGTTACGTTTGCACCAATTTTTTTTTTATCGGAAAAGCACCGCAATTAAGTTAAACGCTAATTTATTATGTGCGCGTAGCGATCATTTTTTTTGTGAATATTTATGAAGTATGCTGCCTAGAAGGAGTAGAACATAAATAAAGAAGTCTTGTAGTACTTTTGCAATGTAAATATATAATAATACTACACACTAAAGTGCCTAAAACCCGAGTTTCATTGTCGGCGGCAGGCGAACAGTGTTGTGGAATGTAAAACCGGCATATGTCGCTAGACGCTGTGCTGATGTATGACAAGTATGTTTCACGCAGATACAACCGTTCAGTGAATTTTATTAAGCAGAACTTCGGCCACTCTAAAATCGAATGAAACTAAGTGCGATTGATTGACTTTGTATTTATGATCACAATTTCAAAGCCTGTGGATTTAAAATTTAGCGCGAGGTTGGATTCCAATCTGTTTAGGTTAGTGTGTGTATATAAACAGGTAGCAACATTTGTTTTTTAAACCATCTCCTCACCCCTAATCACCCTCTAACCACACCGCTCCCGTTAGAGTGCAAAGCTGGTATAAGTCGCAGCGGAGAGAGTTAGCGGCCCAACTTGTAAATAATTACCGGAAATAGTTTTCAAGTTCCCGTAAATTAAAACAAAAGTGTGTGCAACGAAAGGTCTATTTAATTCCGAATTCGATATTTGAGTTCAGCATTATCCAAGGATACAACAAGAAGACTTTCAAGAAAATTATCCACCACAAACTACCCTTGATGATTTTTCGAAATTTTCGATTTTCACAAAAATGGTTAACTATTTTGATTAAAATGCATTATATTAAGATTATTTACATCACAAATAAAATGCATAAATTGAATTTTCTGGGAATAGCCTCTGAAGGCCTCTTCATTGTAAATGACTTTTGCAAAACTAGTAAATCGTAAGAGAGAGACAAAAGCTTACAAGAAATTAAGATCTCGTCAAAACACACAATTTGTGTCGAATACATTTTTGTTGTGGATCAAACCGTGTCCGAGGTATTGCTTGCTATAGTTTAAATGTCCAAATAGTTATAACGTCTTCCCGTTTGAGAAAAATATGTCTTTCTTTTCATCCTGGTCAAACAAGGAGAGCGGAATTTCATTACCCCCACATATAGCGTTTGAAAGGTATGACAATCGCTTTAGTGTATTGTATTCCTTTGTACAATAATAATAATAATAATAATAATAATAATAATAATAATAATAATAATACGAGTTCTTTCGTCGAACGTCTTTTTCCAGTTGGGGGTCCAGGGAAGTCTTGTCCTAGATTCTTCTATTAAGAAGGCTTCTCATGCTAGCAGGTAGACCAGTCTAGTTAGAGTGTGCTTCGATATTCCAGTGTAGCTTTCAGGAAACGGGCTTTTGTACAATATAGTATTATAATAAAAGCATTTATTTTAATATTTATGTTAGTAAGCGTGAAGTAGTTAAAAGAATAAGCTTTTTGAATGCATGCTTTGTTGCAGCATAAGTAGAGAAGGTCATGTGAATGTAGCGCATGAGATCCTTCTACTTTATCTAGCATGTATGTACAATCTAGTGGATAGAGAAGTTATTGTATTCCGCCCAAAATTTCGAAACCAAGATTTCAACCGGAAAATACATGTTATAAGATCCTCTGAATTCAAAAGAAAAATAATTTTTATAAAAAGGTCCTTATGTATATGTTTCTGTGGACAGCATAGCTCAAACTAAAAGACTGTTAAGTACCGAACTTGGTATTTTAGTTTCTTATCTAAAAAAATACGACATGAAGATTTTCAAGAAAGTCCCGTACCCCAACTACCTTTTACATAACAAAAATTTTGAAAATGTTGATTTTCTCAAAAATAGCTGTAACGATTTTGATTAAAATCTCTTATATTTAAGATATTTACACAACAAATAAATTTAATGTTTTTAACTGTCTGGGAATAGCCTCTGAAGACTTCTTTATTGTGGATGAATTTTTCTGCATTTTGCATAACACCGTAAGAGGTGACAAAAACTTACTACATAAAAATATAGATCTTGTTAAGACACACAATTTGTCATATACGTTTTTTTCATGTATATTCCTTGTTATTTGTTTCATTTTCAAAATACTTGAACTTTTCTCTTGCTAATTCCTGGCCAAGCGAAAAAAAATCCTATAGGAACCACATTAAAAACATTTGATTGTCGGTTTAGCCTAGTGTATTCCCTTATTTCCCTTCTACTAATAAGGAACTAAGTAATAAGACCGTTTCTGCTAATGTGTATCTCTTTTAGCACGAAATATATAAAAGAATAAGCTTATTAACAATAGTTTGTTACAGAGGTGAAGAGAAAATCATTTGAATGCAACACATTAGAGTTTTTAAATCTAGTCTGACCTAAGTTGAAAACAAAACAGCAAACGAATCGAAACAACAGCGATACGGTAGCCCATGAAAACACGCTTCTTTGATTACCGTTGTTTTAAGTTAATTTGCCATGTTTACAGAAAGACTTGTTTTGCACTTTTCATTCTGAATTAAAACAGTTTGTTCGAACACGCGCTTTTATTTCTGTTGTATAGAAGCTTTGTCATTTGTTCCTGCCTTTATGGGCTGCTGCTTTTGTCTCTCGCAATTTCGCTCGTAATTTGTTTTTCTACCTTGCTCTCCGACATTTCTTATCTAGTTTTTCTTTTGCACCAACAAGACAGTTACCATTTATTTTATTTTTATAGCTATAAATGGCGTTTGCCTTTGATTAATTACCGTTACTGTGATATTAATCTGCTTATGACGGCTTACAACGGACTTTTATCTTCATCTGTCTGCTTTTTATTCCGGAGAAATTAATCTTAATGACGTCAAATTAGTTGTAACTTCCAATTTCCCAACCTTAACAAGAAGAGAAAATGGCTAATAAAGGTGAGACACAAACTTTGCATGCAGTGCTAAAAATTCATATATTTTCTGCTTTACTTATCGATTACATTTTTACTTTCTCTACACGTACTATGTAAATAGTGTATAGAGAAGTTATTGTATTCCACCGAGATTTCACCAGAAATACATGTTTTGAGACCCCGTGAATAAAATAAAAATAATTTTTAGAAAAAGGTCCATGTGTGCCTTTGGACAGCATAGCTCAAAAACTAAAATACCATTAAACTCCAAACTTGGTGTTTAAGTTCACTGTTTTCCAAGGATGCGACACGAATATTTTAAAGAAAATCCCTCCATCACAACCTATCCTTTCCATAGAACATTTTTATTTTCTCAAAAATTGCTCTAAGACAAGTAAACTTTATATCTTCAATTTTCTGGGAATAACCTCTGAAGACATCTTTGTTCTGGATGAATGCTGTTTAACTGGTAAACCGCAAGAGATAGACAAAAACTTATTTAACAAAAAAATGTAGAGCTCGTGAAAATACACAATTGATGTTATATATTATGGACTTGGGCGTTTCCGAGAAATCCATTTTATTGGCTTCAGTTTTAAAATATTTCAATTTTTTCTCATTCGGGTATTTGTCAACTTCTGGTCATGTAGTAAAAACTGATGTCGATCCCATAGCAACTGGATTTTGAAAGAGTTGCCTATCGTTTTAGCCTAGTATATTCCCTTTACCTTGTGTTTACAAGGAAGCAAGTAATAACAGTTTTACTGATGTTTATCTCGATTAGTATGACGCATATAGAAGAATAAACTTTATAACAGTAATTTGTTACAAAAATGTAGAGAAAGACATATGAAAGAAACACATCAGATTTTTCTATAATATTTAACACACGATATTCCAGACTATAACGAGTGGAAGGGAAGTCATCACATTACGTAATCTCTTTTGTATGATAATTTTTTGCATAAATGAGTTGGTCGAGAGCAATTAATTGCATGGCCTGCTCGATCTGCTGATTTGTTTCCAGTGCATTTCTTTATCTGGGAAGATTTAAAATTCCCTGTTTTATATAACTCCTGTTTCGGATATTGGCACAACGAGAGAGCGTATGCTCACTGGATTTGACCAAATACGAAGCGCTGCAGTAATTTGAGAGAGAGAGAGAGAGAGAGAGAGAGAGAGAGCGCATGTAACTGCTAGCAATTTCTGTAACCTTCAATTATGACTTGTAACGCAGCAATAAATAAGTGACTTTCAGACCCATGAGTTCTTTATTTAGGATCCATCCATTGCTGGAGCAATGCTTTAAAGATAATTTTAATTCCACGTAGAGGAACGGGTCGTCCTGGGTTCGATTTCCGCGGACAACTTCTCTGACCCATGGATTTTTTCGGTATTTTCGGTTCACTAGGCGAATTCTGATAGGTTCTTACATTCTCCCGAAGTTCCTGGCCCTTCCTTTCATCTCTGTTTTGTTAAAAAGATGTCTCTTTCAGGGTTGGTAGTGTTGGCGAAGACTGCGGTGGTGGCACCCTTCTGTGGCGGTGATGCGTTGGGAAATTCAGCTGTTGGTGGCGGAATTGGGTTGGGCTCGTCTGTGGGACCAAGGCTGCAGACTCCTAGCGTGGAGATGAAAAACTGCTATGAATGTACTTAGGCCTGACCATTCCAATTTCGGGTGCCCATCGATAAAACTCTCATATAATGGTGGTTGCAGTGTGGAAGCCTCTCCGGAATGTAGTAACTAACCAACAAATCTAAACAGCTACGGATTTCTTTTTACATGTCCTATATTATCGCGAGGGTTCGTATCTGAGAGCATATCGATGCCAGCATTTGCTAGTAAATTTTCTCAGCTTGGATCTCCAGTGCAATTTCCCTTGTTGTATTTATCGACATCCGTCCATTAAGAAACGATCTCGGCATTAAGGCAATATAGGGAGCCCGACAACACCGACAGGCTGACTTGCTTCCTTTATCGATTCGTTCCCTTATTCCGCATTCATTCCATCCTCTCCTTGCTTGCAATGTCTCGCTTGAAAACTCTTCACACTCTTTTTCATGGGCTTCTCCGATACGCCACTCACACATAATGTAGGAGTGATTGTTATTAGGAGGTTCTCGGACGTAAGCGAATTCTACCAAGCTATTCATCTTCAACTCGTTCGTAGATACTTTATAACCCAAGTTGACCACATTAAGTGATAGGCATCTTTTTGGGCTGCAGGTATCCATGACCCTTTAAAATGTGGTTTCTCGTTCTTTCTGCTGTACAAATATACTCCTATTAATATATTGCTTTAATTGACCATTACTTGCACTTATACTTTCTATAGCCCCATATGTACAATGTATTTCACCGAAAATATATATTTTAGGGTTCTCTGAGTCCGAAAAAAGCATTTTTAAAAAACGGTCCACGCTCATGTGTGTGTGTTGGGGGGGGGGGGGGTTGGTAGTGTTTAACACCCGCTTTAACTACTTATGGCACCACAGGCGGTGACACTGATGATACCTGAATTATGATGGAGCACTGGTGGAATGAGATGGCGGGGGAAACCGGAGCACCCGGAGAAAACCCACCCCAGCGCCGTTTTCTCCACCACAAATCTCACATGCGGTCGCTTGGCATCGAACCCAGGCCGTCTAGGTGAGAGGCGAGTGGTCTGGTGTGTGTGTGTGTGTGCATAATCCCAAAACGAAAAGACCGTTAAATAGGTTTAATAACTTCCAAGGATGCGACACGAAGATTTTCAAGAAAATCCCCCCCCCCTCCCCAACTAATACATCGACATTTTCACGAAAATTTTGATTTCCTTAAAAATGGCACTAACGATTTTGATTAAAGTATAGTATCTTAAAGATATTTACCTGACAAAAGCAATGTATATCTTGAATATTCTGGGAATAGCCTCTGAAGACTACTTTATTCTGGATCAGTTTTACGGAATTTTGCATAACTGCTAAACCGTAAGAGTTTTTTCGTGGAGTTATTCATTTTTTTAGATATTCCTTGTTTTTGGTTTCAACTTTGAAAAACTTATACTTTTCTCAAACAAGAATGTGTCAACTCCTGTTCATACAAACAAAGGAACTTCAGTTACATAGCAAGCAGATTTTACTAAAAAATTACTAATTAAAAATCTGATGTGTTCCATTGACATGAATTTCTCTATATCTCTACAATAAATTACTATGGAAAAGCTTATTATTATTACACTATGTACATAGCATGTATAGAGAAGGTATTGCATTGCATCCAAAAATTCGCTACGAGATATCAACGGAAATATATGTTTTGAGACTTCCTGAATCCAAAAATGTATTTTTAGAAAAAGATCTTTCCTGTCTGCCTTCAGAGGCTCTGTGTGTGTGTGTGTGTGTGTGTGTGTGTGTGTGTGTGTGTGTGTGTGTGTGCGCGCGCAGAAATTCTCAAAAACGAAAAGCCTCATAAACATCAAACTTTAAACTTAAGTTTAGTATCTTCAATCGATGGAACACGAAGACTTTCAAAAAAATCCCCCCAACTACCCTTCACACGGAAGAAATTTCGAAAATTTTGATTTTCTCAAAAATGGCTGTATCGATTTTGATTAAAATTTCTTATATCTAAGATAATTACACGACAAATAACAGTATATCTTAAATTTTCTGGGTATAACCTCTAAAGATCTCTTTTATTTTGGATGAATTTTTCCGAATTTTACATAACTGATAAATCATAAGAGATAGACAAAAACTTGCCCCACAACAAATGTAGAGCACTTTGAAGCACACAATTTATGTTATATACATTTTTTCATGGAGTGGACGGTTTTTGAGATATTCCTTGTTATCGTTATCAGTTTTAAAATATTTATTCTTTTCTCATACAGGAACTTGTCAACTCCTAGCCACGAAAAGAAACGGATTTCAATCCCATAGCAACCACTTTCTAAAATATTTGACTATCGGTTTAGTCTAGTGCATTCCCGTATTCTGCTATTTTTTTTTCTCGATTATCATTAAGTAAACAAAATCTGATGTGTTCCATTCACATGGCTTTCTGTACATCTCTGCAATAAATTATTGTTAAAAGTTTAGGCTTCTATGTGCTTCATGCTAATTGAGAAAATACTAGCAGAAATAGTCTTGTTACTTGCTTCCTTGTAAGTAGAAGAGAAATAAGGCAGTAGCATAGGTTAAAGTGACAGTCAAAAGCTGGTTGCTATGTGACTGAAGTTCCTTTGTTTGTGTGGACAGGAGTTGACAAATTCCTGTATGAGAAAAGTATAAGTTTTTTAAAGCTGAAACCAAAAACAAGGAATATCTCAAAAATAATCAATCCCACGAAAAAAAGTATATAACATAAATGGTGTGTTTTACATCTTTTGTGTGTTAAGTTTTTGCCCATCTCTTACGGTTTAACAGTTATGCAAAATTCCGTAAAATTCGCGTGGTTATTCCCAGAAAATTCAAGATATACATTTTATTTGTCAGGTAAATATCTTTAATATACGATATTTTAATCAAAATTGTTAGAGCCATTTTTGAGTAAACCTAATTTTTTAAAAAGGTTCCATGTAAAGGGTAGCTCAGGGTGGGTGAATTTTTCTCCAAATTGTCGTGTCGCATCCTTGGAAGATACCAAACTTAAAAGCCAAGTTTGGTTCTTAACGGTATTTTTATTTTTGAGTTATGCTGCTCACAGACACGCATACAGACTTTTTTAATGCATTTTTTGGAAACAGGAGGTCTCAAAACATATACTTCCGTTGATATCTCGTATCGAATTTTTGGGTGCAATGCAATACTTTCTCTATAATACTAAGTACATAGTGTAATAATAATAATAATGATAATAAGCTTTTTAATAGTAATTTATTGTAGAGATGTAGAGAAATTCATGTCAATGGAAGACATCAAAATTTTAATTAGTAATTTTTTAAAAATGTTGTATGTACCATCCTCGTCAAACACATCCAGAAAATAAAACGGTATTCAGTTTCCAGTATGAAAGCTGAGCACTCGCAAAAACCTTCGAGGGCACGTTATAGATCCTCCTATGCTATCATACGCTTCAATCTCCCTTAGTTCAGTTGAAATCGCTTGAGGGCGCTTTCTGAAAGTTAATCTCTACATCTTGCTGCTCGTGTAAAACATTAAACTTTTCCATACATCTTCCAGCTGCCGAGGAAGTCTGCGTTTCTGTTTTACGTCGTTCAAACAATTTTCGTTTTCTTTTTTCTCGTATCTTAGCCTGCCCTTTCGCGCCATAATTACTTCTTCTGTGCCCTGAATTAACTTCTAAGACGGTCTTCGCTACATCAACAAGAAATAAAACACTACGGGCAAAATACGTGCCAGAGTTCATCTGCATATTACCGAAATATATACATTTATTCATTTACTAGATGTCTTACACCACGTTGCACGGTCGGTTTTTAAAACTTCGGTGGCGAATTAATTTCGCCTACTCCACCCCTTTTTACCTTCTCTAGCCCGTATGTACTATTAAATAGGGATAGAGAAGGTATTGTATTCCACCCAAAAGTTCGATGTCTAGATTTCACCGGAAATATATGTTTTGGGGTCCGAAAAGTATTTTAGAAAAAGGTTCGTGTGTGTCTGTGGACAGATAGATCAATAAAGTTGAATACCAAACTTGGAATTTAGGTTTGGTATCTTCCAAGCAAACGACAAGATGATTTTCAAAAAATTGATTTTCTGAAAAATGGCTCTAGCGATTTTAATTAAAATACCGTATATTAAAGATTTCTACATCCCAAATAACATGTATATTTTGAATTTGCTGGGAACAGTCTCTAAAGACGCCTTTATTTTGGATGAATTTTTACCGAATTTTGCTTAACTGCTAAACCGTAAGAGATAGACAAAAACGTACTACAAAAAATGTACATCTCGTCAAAACCCACAATTTATGTCCTTTACGTTTTTTGTGGTGGAAGTAACCGTTTCCGAGGTATTGCTTGTTATTGGTTTCATTTGTAAAGTACCTATACTTTTCTCAGACTGGAAGTGTCCGTTTATCTTTTGTTCTACTCCTGGCGAAGCACAGAAGCGATTTGCATTGGCAATCGCATAGCCATAGCTTAAAACATTTGACTATCACTTTAACCGAGTGCATTCCCTTAGTTCCCTTCTACTTATAAGGAACCAAGTAATAACAACATTCTGCTAATGTATTTCTGGATTAGCATTGTGTAGGAAGAGGCATAATCTTTTGTAAGAAATTTGCAGAGCAGCTAGAGAAAGTCATGCGAGTGTAAAACATCCTAGTTTTTTTTTATGAAATTATGCATCTACAATGATCTAGGGCAGGCATGTACAAAGGTAAGATTTGCGAGGTACTGACGTCAGAACTCTTTTTCCACAGACTCCATTCAAGTTGAGGAAACGTTAGCGATTCGCACATACTGTCATATATACGTACATGCTGGGTAACGAGCATGCTGTTTCTTACAAGCAAAATGTCATCTTTGAAGTGCGGGAGGTATTATTTTCATAACTTTTCAGGGGCTCCAAACGAACTATAGAGCACTTGGTCTACGAAAGTAATAGTCAAATCTTTTAAACGGTGGTTGCTATGTAATTGAAGCTCCTTTGTTTGTATGGCCAAGAGTTGACAACCTCCCGTATGAGAAATGTGTGTCAGTTATACAAAAAAAAAATGTTTATGACAAAATTTGAGTTTTTTAACTTAATCTACATTTTTTTTAGTAAGGTTTTGTCTGTCTGTTACGTTTTAACTGTTATACAAAATTTAGCAAAATTCATACAGAATAAAAAGCTCTTCAAATCCTCTTTCCAGAAAATTCAAAATATATATTTTATTGGTGATGTGAATATCTTTAATATATGGTATTTTAATCAAAATCATTAGAGCCAGCTATTATAAAATCAAAATTTTAGAAAGTGCGTAAATATGTAAAGGGTAGTTTGGGGTGAAGGATTTCCTTGGAAATCTTAGTGTCGCATCCTTGGATGATACTGGTCTTAAGTACCAAGTTTGGTATTTAACCTACTTTTCGTTTCTGAGCCATGCTGTCCATGCAGACCTGCAGATAGACACACACACGGACCTTTTTCTAAAAAAATTTTTTTTGGAATCGATGGGATTACAGATATTCCGGGGAAATCTCGGTTTCGAATTTTGGGTGTAATACAATACCTTCTCTATCCACTGTATACATTGTACATGCGGTTTAGGGAGGGTAATATATACAGGGTGTTAATGAACTACACCGAAATAATTTGCGAGATTGTGCACGTGACTGATATAAGTAATTTGAGATCGGCGATGCATGCTCCCTGGATAAACATAACGCAACTGCATAGCGTTAAACGTGTGGGTATCAGGTGCTGATAAGTCGGTGTTAAAGCAGAGCAGGTTGAAAAAATGGCTTAGAATGTCTTTAAAACTGCTGTCCGAGTATAGAAATAACGATTTTTAGCAGTTCGTTACTAGCGTTATCAAGATTTAATGTCGCAAAAATCTGTAAAATCTGGAACTAATCACTTGACAGTACGACACTGAGCATTCCTTACCTACGTTCTTGAGTTATGTAGCCTACTCTGGAGGCGTTTCTTTAACTTCTGTGGTGGCTTAATGTGGAACGCGGGAAGCTGCTATCCCAAAGGTCATGCGTTCAATTCCTGTCACAGAGAAATGGTTTTTATTATTATTTTTTTCATTTCAGACGAAGTCCCAAGAAAGATAATTTCCGAGTTCGGGTCTCGTTCACGTATCGCGGCACTTCGTCTGGAATGAAAAAAAATATAATAAAAAAACATTTCCTCAATGACAGGAATGGAACTCATGACCTTTGGGATAGCAGCTTCGCCCGTTATCATTAAACCACCAGAGCAGTTAAAAAAACGCTTCCAGAGTAGGTTACTTCATGAACGCAGTTAATGAAGCTCAGTGTCGCACTGTCAAGTGATTAGTTCGAGATTTTACAGATTTTTGCGACATTAAATCTTGAGAACGCTAGTAACGAGCTGCTAAAAATCGATATTTCTATACTCGGGCAGCAGTTTTAAAGACATTCTAAGCCATTTTGTCAACCTGCTTTGCTTTAACACCGACTTATCAGCACCTGATACCCACACGTTTAACGCTATGTAGTTGCGTTATGTTTATCCGGGGACCATGCATCGCTGATCTCAAATTAATTTTATAAGCTGCGTGCATAATCTCGCAAATTATTTCGGTGTAGTTCATTAACATCCTGTATATATACAAGCAATCTTAATTTCTTTGCCTATTCAAAGCTCGCTGTTTTTGTTCACGCCCTAGTCATGGCTTCCAAGACTGGTAAGGAAGAGCGAAGAACCTGAGACGATCCGATACCACAGCAGATTATCTGCGCTGTTATTCTGCTTCTTACGGTTCGACCCTCTGAGGATTACATGGAGAAATCCAAACACGAATTCGATGTAAGGCTTGTACATTCGTTGGCACCTTGTAGAGACAAAGCGAGGATGAAGCACAACCAAGCGAAGTTGAGGATTTGCTGGTTATCCCAGTAAATTGGAAAACGCCGAACAGAGACGCAGCCACCTCGAAAATCCTCTATTTCGACCTAATATACTCTGTACAAGAGGCGTTGTAGTTTAATTAGCAATGTTTTGATACGTTATTAATTTTACTGAAGCATTATAATTCAAGTCTTAACATTTTTTAACACAATCACCTGCACACACATACCCACATATACTCGCAGGGACCTTTTACTTTCTTTACCACGTGCAAAGTAAGAAATAGATGCTTTTGGATTCACTGAATACTCTTGTAGTCATCTCCTTAACGCGGCTGCTTACCAAGCGGGAGACCTGGGTTCAATTCCCGACACCGGCGTGAGGAATTTTCTCCCGCTTCCCGCTGGGAGACCTTGTCCGGGGTGCACTCAGCCTCGTGAAGTCCCTGGGGGGGGGGCTAAATGAGGAGCTACTTGATTGAGAAGTAGCGGCTCCAGATTGAGAAGACCGCATCAACCGGCCGGGAGTTACTCGAGGCGCTGATCACGTCTCACCCTCCAGCACTGCACCCCATTACTGACGCCTTCGGGCCGAGAATGCCGGGCGGTAGACCCAAGGTCCCTTGTGGACTGTCGTGACATGGAGTTACGTTGATATTCTTGTACTTTTACTTTCTCGTACTATGCACGTTATGTATAGTGAAGTTATTATTTTGCACCCAAGAGTTCGATACCGAGATTTCACGGAAATACATGTTTTATGACCCCTGAAAAAAAAAAGCATTTGGTATTTAAGTTCAGTATTTTTAAAGGTTGCGACACGAAGATTTTCAAGAAAATCGCCTTAACCTCAACTACCCTTTACATGGAAAAAGTATCCAACCTTCCAATTTCCCCAAAATTGGCCCTAACGATCTGGATTAAAATCTCTTATATTTAAGATTTTAAATGACGAATAACACATATATTACTTGAATTTTATGGGAATTGCCTTTGAAGACCTCTTTATTCTGGATGCATTTGCTGAATTTTGTATAACTGATGAATTGTAATAGATAGATAAAAACTTACAACACAAAAAAACTGTATATCTCGTTAAAACCCATAATTTATATCATATGCGTTTTTGGTGTCGAGCTGACTGTTTCCGAGACATGCCTTGTAATGTGTTTCAGATTTAAGATATTTATACTTTTCTTATACGGGTATTTGGCAACTCGTGTCCATACAAACAAAGGAAGTTCAATCACATAGCATTGAGCTTCTAAAAGAATTTACTATCGCTTTAGCGTATTGATTTCCCTTATGTCCCTTCAACTTATAAGGAACTTAGTAATAAGACCATTCTCCTAATGTTTAGCTCGATTGGCATGAAGTGGATAAAAGAACAAACTGTTTTTAACATTAATTTGTTATAGAGGTGTAGAGAAAGCCATGAAAATGAAACACATCAGATTTTTACTTTCTCTATACGCACTATATACATAGTGTATAGAGAAGGTATTGTACTCCAACCAAAAATTCGATACCGAGATTTCACCGGTCCCCTTTATCTAAAAAAAGAATTTTCACAAAAAGGTCCGTGTCTGTATTGGTAATTTAACTTGGTATTTAAGTTTAGTAACTTCCAGGGATGCGACACGTAGATTTTGAGAAAAATCCCCCACCCCAAACTACCCTTTACATGGAATTTTTTTCGAAAATTTCGATTTTCTCAAAAATAGCTCTAACTATTTTGATTAAAATGTCATATATTAAAGACATTTACCTGACAAATAAAATGTATATCTTGAATTCTCTGGGAATCGTCTCTGAATACTACTTTATTCTGGATGAATTTTACTGAATTTTGAATAACTGTTAAACCGTAAGAGATGGACAAAAACTTACTTCACGAAAAATGTAGAGCACGTTAAAACACACAATTTATGTAATATACATTTTTTTCGTGGAATTCACCGTTTTTGAGACATTCTTTGTTTTTGGATTCTGTTTTGAAAAACTTATACTTTTCTCATACAGGAATTTGTCAACTTCTATCCATACAAACAAAGGAAATTCAGTCGCATAGCAACCAGCTTTTGACTATCACTTTAACCTAAAGTACTCTCTTATTTCGCTTCTATTAACAAGGAAGCAGGTAGTAAGAAATATTTCTGCTATTTTTTTCTGATTAGTATGAAGTAAATGGAAGTATAAGCTTTTTAACAATAACTTGTTGCAGAGATGTAGAGAAAGTCATGTGAACGGTACGCATCAGACCTTACCGGGTGAACGGGTAGTCATTATATTAATTTTAAACCAGTGATAGATCTGGGTATTTGGAACACATTTTGCATGTTACGTTTTTATCTCTGACCGTTTCCTAGGGAGATATTTTAGTTGTTTTCTTTTTCGAAAATCAGAAATAGACGAACTGACAACGCTGCGCGTTGTGTGGGTGTGACTAGTAGTAGGTCAGTATATAAACACGCCTCGCTAGGCCTTTTTTTATGCTTAACGTCCTTTAACCTAGTTGGTCGTATCGGATGATGAATGAAATTGGTGAAAAGATGCTCAAATGATTTCGGGGTCCATGGAACTTAAAGTTACTCGACATTCGTCTTCTCAGGATAACCCCGAAAAAAACCTTCACGACCTGTTGACTTATGAGGCAGACACACTACCACCACACTACCCAGGCGGGCTACTAGGGCCCTGAGGAATTCCTTCCGTTTTTACTGTGCGAGTGTTGGCCAATCAGAATGCCAATTGCACCCGTTATCTCCAAACAATTACAGCACCCTGCTTGCAAGCAACCGACGTGTTTACATCCAGAAACCTGACCAACCTGCAGGACACCATGGCCGCGCTCACTAATGCTTCGTGGCGCAGGGGATTGTTGGTTCGAGTCCAACCTTGGGTATGGGTGTTAAAATAAATGCCGTGTTGTTTATGGACTCTCTTTAACTACTGTGGTTCTTAGCGTCCCATTCTAAATTGGGCATGAAAGACCGCTAAATTTTGCTCAGAGGCCTCTCTTTCAGGCTTGAGGTTCTTTTACGTGCCGAAGGAAGCCATGCTAAGGATTTTTACACCCGAAAAAATCCATCGTCCTCCGCCGGGTTTTAACCCGCGACCTTGTGTATATGAAGTTAGCATAGTAACCATTACACCACGGAGGGCGACTATGGGTGTTAATGTTTATATTGCTGTGTATTTGTACGATAACAAAAACGGTAAACAAAAGAAATGTAGTAAAATGGAAAAGAGAGGAAAAAAAAATCTTCTGTGTTCCATTAACATGACTTTCTCTACATCTCTGCAACAAATTATTGTTAAAAAGCTTATGCTTCTATTTACTTCATGCTAATCGAGAAAAAATTAGAAAATAGCAGAAATATTCTTATCACTTGCTTCCTTGTAAGTAGAAGTGAAATAAGGGAGTACCATAGGTTAAAGTAATAGTCAAAAACTGGTTGCTATGTGACTGAAGTTCCTTTGTTTGTATGGGCAGGAGTTGACTAATTCCTGTATGAGAAAATTATGTTTTTTCAAACTGAAATCTAAATCAACGAATATCTAAAAAAAAAAACGGCTCTATATTTTGTGTGTGGTAAGCTTTTGTCCATCTCTTACGCATCTCCAGCTCAATCTCTTAGCAGTTATGCAAAATTCCGTAAAATTGATCCAGAATAAAGTAGTGTTCGGAGGCTATTCCCAGAAAATTCAAGATGTACGTTTTATTTGTCAGGTAAATATCTTTAGTTTACGATATTTTAATCAAAATCGTTAGAGCCACTTTTAAGAAAATCAAAATGTTCGAAAAAAAGTTGCATGTAAAGTGTAGTTGGAGGTGGGGATTTTCTAAAAAATTTCGTGTCGCATCCTTGGAAGATACCAAACTTAAATACCAAGTTTGGTATTTAACGGTCTTTTCGTTTTTGAGCTATGCTGTCCACAGACACACACCCACACACGGGCCTTTTTCTGTAAATGCTTTTTTGGATTCAGGGGGACCAAAAACATGTATTTCCGGTGCAATCTCTGTATTGAGTTTTTTGGGCGCAATAAAATAGCTTCTCTGTACACTATGTACACAGTAAGTGTAGAGAAAGTAAAAAAAAGAATAATGCAGTGCTGGAGTCCCTACAAGAAACGGAATTGTATTTAAAAGCTGAACGAAAGGTTGTCAAGTTATTTCACGTCTGGTAAAGCTGCACGGAGTATTCCTTTAATTCTTTTAAATGACTAATGTTTTCGTAACTCTGTGTGATGTTTCATAATTCCTACCGAAACTGTCAGAAAACGTTACTCTAAGCTTCTTAAAACAGCTATTATCTTCATACTTTCTTGTGCATTCTATTTGGAACAAAAACCATTTATTATTTTCCAAATCGGCTGAACAAAGAACAATACGCCATTAAGACCTTTCTATTACTTTCTCTATACGTACTATGTACATAGTGTATAGAGAAGGTATTGTACTCCACAAAAAAATTCGATATCGAGATTTTACCGGAAGTATATGTTTTACGGTCCCTTGTTTCCAAAAAAAAGTATTTTCAGGAAAAGGTTTGTGTGTGTGTGTGTGTGTGTGTGTGTGTGTGTGTGAACACGATAAATCAAAAACGAAAAGTCGGTAGAATACCAAACTTGGTATTTAAGTTTAGTATCTTCCAGGGATGCGACACGAAGATTTTGATAAAAATCCCCCAACTCCAAACTACCCTTTACATGGAACGTTTTTCGAAAATTTTGATTTTCTAAAAAATGGCTTTGACGATTTTTATTAAAATATCGTATATTAAACATATTTACCTAAAAAATAAAATGTATATTTTGAATTTTCTGGCAATAGCCTCTAAAGACTACTTTATTCTGGGTCAATTTTACGGAATTTTGCATAACTGCTAAAGCGTAAGAGCTAGACAAAAACTTAACTCGCAACAAATGTAGAGCACCTTAAAACACACAATTTATGTTATATACTTTTTTTCGTGGAGTAGATTTTTTTTGAGATATTACTTGTTTTTGGTTTAAGCTATAAAAACTTATACTTTTCTCATACAGGACTTTGTGAACTCGTGTCCATACAAACAAAGGAACTTCAGTTACATAGCAATCATCTTTTGACTATCACTGTAACCTATGGTACTCCCTTATTTCGCTTCTACTTACAAGGGAGCAAGAAAAAAGACTATTTCTGCTAATTTTTTTTCGAGTAGCAGGAAGGAAATAGAAGTATAAGCTTTTTGAAAATAATTTGTTGCAGAGATATAGAGAAAGTCATGTGAATGGAACACATCAGTTTTTTTGTAATGTTTCTATGAAGCAAATATTAGAAGGAATGTAATAAATTTCCTTTCACCGTGTATAAGACGCCATTGGTGTTACCGCATAATATCGTTATCGAACCATTCTGATCTGGGGAAGATATATACCTGATGGTAGAGTTAGGAAAGCAACAAAACTCCTGCTGCTTCCAATTCCCTCTTTTTCCACTTTTCTCCTCTTTTTGGAACTTCCATCTCTTTTTATGTTTACTTTGCCTTGGGTGCATTTGCGCACCCAATCATTGGTTTTCTCCACCCATCCTCTCTAGTTGGCAATTCTGTTTGTTTAAGGAGAAGAAGAAGAAGGCATATTTCTAAATCTCGTGCCACATTCTCAGAATCGGAATCTCTGCTTGACTTTGTGACTGCGAAGTTGGAGTTTGTAAACAGGACGAAAGTGTAATATTATGTTGAAAGTAGGGGAAAACCAAAGCCGCAAGCAATTGTGGATGTGGATAAAAAAAGATCTGATAAGGTACATTCATATGACTTTTTCACCCCTTGACCGATTTTTGTTGACTACACAAACCAGTCTTACAATAGCTCATTACTTTCTGTACATAATACTTAGTACATAGGTAGAGAAAGTATTGCACTCCACCCAAAAAGTATATACCGAGATTTTAACGGAAATTTACGTTTCACGGTCCCCTACTTCCAAAAGGCGGTATTGGAAAAATGGCCGCGTGCGTGTGTGTATGCGTGTGTTATTACAGTGTTTAACGCTCGCTTTTACTACTTGTGGCACCGCAGGCGATGACACTGGTGATATATGGAATGAAGATGGAACACCAATGGAATGTAATGGGGGGAAAGCGGAAAACCCGCCGAAAACTCGCCCCTGCGCCGCTTTGTCCACCACAAATCTCACATGCGGTCGCTTGGGATTCCAACCCGGGCTGTCTAGGTGAGAGGCGAGTGGTCTAACCACTCAGCCACGGCGCGGCCTGTGTGTGTGTGTGTGAACACGATAATTCCGTGGCGGGGTATCACTAACCTTCGAGGTCACGGCCCTCAATACCATACCACTTTGCTCCGCGACAAGCAGATGGCGTTAGGGTGCCATCCAGCTTGGCTACTTTCACGTACGGCAGATGGCGGAGTAAAACTAGGCTGTGAGGTTTGGCCCCTCAATACTGACCACTATGCTCCGCGGCAGGTAGCTGCCGTTAGGTTGTCGTACACTTTTAGCCAGATGGCGGAGTAAAGCTAGCCTGTGAGGTCTGGCCCCTTAATACTGACTACTTTGCTCCGCGGCAAGCAGCTGCCGTTAGGTTGTCGTACACTTTAGCCCCTTTCATCATGTAGTCAGATGGTGGACTAAAGCTAGGCTGTGAGGTTTGGCCCCTTAATACTGACCACTATGATCAGCGGCAAGTAACTGCCGTTAGGTTGTCGTACACTTTTAGCCAGATGGCGGAGTAAAGCTAGCCTGTGAGGTCTGGCCCCTTAATACTGACCACTTTGCCCCGCGGCAAGCAGCTGCCGTTAGGTTGTCGTACACTTTAGCTCCTTTCATCATGTGTAGCCAGATGGCGGAGTAAAGCTAGCCTGTGAGGTCTGGCCCTTAATACTGACCACTATGCTCCGCGGCAAGTAGCTGCCGTTAGGTTGTACACTTTTAGCCAGATGGCGGAGTAAAGCTAGCCTGTGAGGTCTGGCCCCTTAATACTGACTACTTTGCTCCGCGGCAAGCAGCTGCCGTTAGGTTGTCGTACATTTTAGCTCCTTTCATCATATGTAGTCAGATGGCGGACTAAAGCTAGGCTGTGAGGTTTGGCCCCTTAATACTGACCACTTTGCTCCGCGGCAAGTAGCTGCCGTTAGGTTGTCGTACACTTTTATCCAGATGGCGGAGTAAAGTTAGCCTTCGAGTTCTGGCCCCTTAATACTGACCACTTTGCTCCGCGGCAAGCAGTTGCCGTTAGGTTGTCGTAGACTTTAGCTCCTTTCATCATGTGTAACCAGATGGCGGAGTAAAGCTAGCCTGTGAGGTCTGGCCCCTTAATACTGACCACTTTGCTCCGAGACAAGCAGATGTCGTTAGGGTGCAGTACAGAGTAGTTCCTTTCATGTTTGGTCAGATGGCGGAGTGCTATACTTTGGCCACCTCCACTATTTCATACCACTTTACTCCGCGAAAAGCAGCTGGCGTTAGGGTGCCGTCCAGCTTAGCTGATTTCATCATACGTAGTCAGATGGCGGACTAAAGCTGGGCTTTGATATCTGGTCCCTTAATAGTTCGCTCCGTGGCAATCAGACGGTCTTACGGTGCACTCCAGTTTAGCTGCTTTCTCTATAGTCAATTGGCGGAGTACAGATAACTTTCAAAATGTCATTCCTTAATACCGCAGCGCAATCGTAATTACCGTCTATTTTCAGTTTTACTATTGCTTTAGACGGAAGGTGGAACTTTGGGCAGTGGTATTAGATATCCAATCCAGCATTTACCTTGGCACGTACCAGCATTTACTGACGAAAACACGAAAGAAAAAAGTCGTCCTCCATGATGTAGTCGTTGCCAGCTATCCTCTTATACCCAAGGTCGCGGGTTCAAACCCGGCGGAGGCGTTGAATTTTTTCGGGCGTAAAAATCTTAAGCATGGCTTCTTGCGGAAGGGAAGCAATGCCGTTTGTTCCGTATTGTATATTTACGGTACGTAAAATGTCCTCAAGCCTGATAAAGAGGTCTCTGAGCAAAATAAGCTCTCTTACACGCCCAACATAGACTGGGACGCTGAGAACCACAGAAGTTACATAGAACGTTCATAAAAAATCAATTTCCATTTGAATGAAAGAAAAAAAAAAAACCAGCAAGATTGGTCGCCTTACAGGATTTGAGCGCGGGACCTCTCGAATGCGGGCCAGAGACGTTATCGTCTGAGCCAGCCCGCTCGATAGATATCTTTGATTGTTTGTTGTTTTCCTTTTAGCTTAATGTCCTTAACCTGGTTGATGAGTGAAATTGGTGAAATGGTGATAAAATGGGACGCGTCTCACTAAAACGGCATGGGTTCGATCTCAAGCGGCCGTATGTGGGATTTGTGCTGGACAAAGCGGCGCAGGATTCTCTGGTTTCCCCCCCACAAACGCCTTCCACCGGTGCTCCATCTACGTTCCATGTATCATCTGTGTCATCGCCTGCGGTGCAACAATAGTAAAAGCGAGCATTAAACATTATAAATTAGTTACTTGACATGCGTCTTATCAGGATAAGGGTAAACGCCGAAAAGAACCTGGCCCGGTTAACTCGCTCAAAACGATATTCGAACTGGCGACCTTTTGAACATGAGGCAGACACGCTACCACCACACTACCCAGGCGTTTCCTTTGAATGTTGTTGTTATTATTATTACTATTATTTTTATTATTTATGTAGACCCCTTTAACATCCAAGGTCTAATCGGGGGCTTTACATTAGAAACTACTCATTTTTATGGTGTTTAACGTCCGCTTTTACTATCTACTTGTCGAACAGCAAGTGATGACAGTGATGTTACATGGAATAATTGTAGAGTATCGGTGAAATGCGATGGCGGGGGAAACAGAAGAAAACCCGCTCCTGCACCGCTTTGTCCACCACATGCGGTCGCTTGGAATTGTCTAGGGGAGAGGTCTATACACGCGGCTGACAACGACATTTGTCTTCTCAGGATAAGGGAAAACCACGAAAAAAACCTTATACGGGTAACTCACCCTAAGCGAGATTCGAACTCGCGACCTTTTGAATATGAGGCAGACAGCTGCCAACACACTACCCAGGCGTTCCTTTGATTTTTTTATTGTTTCATTTATATACCCCCCTCTTTAACATCTAAGGTCATATAAGGGGCTTTGCATTATGTCCCCCCCCTTCAAAGACACACACAATCACCCTCGCATACATACTTCCAGGCGCGGTGGGCTATATGGGATAATTCTGGTTAAAGAAAAATTCCCCGCCCCAGGCGGGAATCGAACCCGGGACCTCCGGGTGGGAACTCGGCTCGCTTTCCACGCGACCACGGAGGCCGCCCTTTGTGAGCTGTTGCAGCACTTAGCAGGTGTGGTACAAATGCTAGATGTTTTGTTAGAATGGCGAACACAAAATCGTATTTCTCCATTAAAGGAACGTATGAGCAAGTGGCTAGCGTGCTGTGAGAGAACGCAGTTGCTGTTGACGTTAATTGCACGCTTTGCCAATTGTTATTTGTGTGCACCGCGGCCCGTTGTAACAACAAAGGCAACAGCGTGCATTTTGATTTATATAAACATTACTGGCGCTTGCAAAACAATAACTTTACATAACATAATAATAATGATAAACAAGGCAGCTGACGTTATTTGTGGAAACACTAACTTATGTGGTTATTGTAATCTAGTTGTTGCATTGTAGCAAGTACACAGAAAAGACAATCACACGAGAATTCCGTAAAGCATCAATAATATTACCTGCTCCTTCAGAAGAATGATCCTAAAGGATTAATGTGACTATTTCGTTCATGACGTGTGATCATAGCAAGTGGCCAATCAAGTACATTGGCGAGTAAAATTCCAACCAATCGGAACTCAATATCTCTGCATTTTAATCGATTTTACTTTCTCTACACGTACTATTATACATAGTGTATACAGAAGGTATTGCATTCCACCCAAAAATTCGATACCGAGATTTCACCGGATATAGAAGTTTTAGGGCCTCCTGTATCCCAAAAAAAGGCATTTTAGAAAAACGTCCGTGTGTCTGTAAACATGTAACTCATGAACTAAAAGTCGCTAAAATACCAAACATAGTATTCAAGTTGAGTATCTTCCAAGGATGCAGCACGAAGATTTTGAGCAAAATCCCCCCACCCCAAACTACCCTTTATAGGGAAAAAATATGTTAAAGACATTTACACGACAAATATAATTCATATCTTGAATTTTTTGGGAAAAGCCTCTGAGGACCTCTTTATTAATAGTGTGTTTCGCTGTATTGTCTTATCAAATACAACTCGTGATTTCGTTTCAAGATGAAAACACTCGTAGAATTACTTATGAAGATATGCTTTTCTACTTACTATTGCGACTATGTCCTGCGACCATAATCGCCAAAAAGGTGTGAAATGCTCGCTTCGTAATTCATTACTGATTGTTGGCATCCATTGTTATGCATGCGTTAGTGGACACCTGTGCCGGCAGCAAGTTCTTTTAACATCGCAACTGTAATTTGAGTCTGTGACACTTGCCTAGGTACAATTTAGTCACATTTGCACTCAGGAAATCAGTTTTGGGAAAGCATTATTTCTTGAACATGGCGTTTTATTAGGACTAACCTAACCTAACCTAACTAAATGTAATAGTGTGCTCAGTTTTGAGGATGTTTTGAGTGCAAGTGCCACTGAGTGCAAGTGTCATTTAGTGACATTTGCACTCAGGAATCCAGTTCTGGGAAACCATTATTACTTGAAAATGGAGTTTAATTAGGACTAGCTTAACCTAACATAATGTGTTCAGGTATAAGGATATTTGAAGCAACTGTCACCGACTGTCATTGAGTATCCCGTACCCTGTGATTGTTAAACATAAGGGAGTGGACATGTGTGATGTCAGAAGGTTCTTTGACATCGAACCCGCATTGTTACACCTGAGTGATAGCTTGCACTTGCGACTGTACACGGAAATTTCCAGTCACGTGATCAGCTGGTATACAAAAAGGCTAACCCACCACAAATCTTACTTGCGGTCGCTTGGGATCGAATCTAGGTAAGACTAAGTGAGAGGCGAGTGGTCTAACCACATGACCACGGCGCGGCCATCCTCTCTTTTATTCTCAATTCTGAAATACATGTTTGTTTTCTCCACCCAACTGTTATTTCACTTTGTGGCTCTAATGATGATTTTTCTACATTCAAAACATAGATAATATAGGAGTTGGATAGGTAGAATCAGAATGAAAAATTCAATGTCGTAGCCGGGATTTGAGCTACGGATCACCCTATCCAACATCAAAATCTGATGTGTTCTATTCACATGACTTTCTCTGCAACAAATTATAGTTAATAAGCTTATTGTTCTATTTACTTCTTGCTTCTTCAGAGAAATTAGCATAAATGGTCTTATTACTCCCCTCCTTGCAAGTAGAAGGGAAATAAGGGACTGTTAATCAAAATCTGGTTGCTATGTGACTGAAGTTCCTTTGTTTGCATGGACAGGAGTTGACAAATTCCTATATGAGAAAAGTAGACTTTTTTCAAAGCTGAAACCAAAAACAAAGAATATGTCAAAAACGATCAACTCCACGAAAAAAATTATATGACATAAATTGTGTGTTTTAATGTGGTCTACATTTTTTGTGTGATAAGTTCTCCTACGGTTTAGCAGTTAAGCAGTTATGCAAAATTCTGTAAAATGCATCCAGAATAAAGTAGTCTTCAGAGGGTATTCCTTGAAAATTCAAGATATACATTTTATTTTTGAAGTAAATATCTTCAATATTTGACATTTTAATCAAAATCGTTAGTCATTTTTAAGAAAATCAAAATTTTCGAAAAATGTTCCATGTAAAGGGGATTTTCTTGAAAGAAGCCAAACTTAAATACCAAGGTATTTAACGGTCTTTTCGTTTTTGAGCTATGCTGTCCACACACACACACACACACACACACACACATATTGTGTGGATTCAGGGGATCCAAAACTATATTTCCGGTGAAATCTCAAAATTTTGGGTGCAATACAATACCTTCTCTATACACTATGTACATAGTACTTGTAGAGAAAGTAAAAATAATTATTCTATATAGATAATATAGTATAGATCAGTACAGTGTTTGTACAGGAAGTAAACATAGCGTTTGGAACTTCTTAATAAATGCATCCTGCAACACTATAAATCAGAGCTATAGCTCGATAGACAGGAGCGACAGTGAACCTGGTTTGTGTGGCAAACGAATGTTCAAGTGGTAAGATATTCCTTGTTTGTATCCAACAGAATAGATATCAGGGATTGCACACTCGCACTCACACCTACACGTACGTATTCACAATATAGATGCTCATATACCAAATATGGCTATACATTATGTACGCGAACACCTTATCTCTTAGTATATGCACCTAGGTATTGTGCTTGCAATTAGTCGAGAGCACAGTCAACATGATGCGCAGTGGCATGATCTGACGCTACAGTCGGCCGGCTAGTAGCAGGTACTTATTATCGGTGAAAAATTACCCTGTGATTGACATTCTGCTGACACGTGGCCGCCTCGGTACGCTGTTGCCCTATTTACTCACTATCCGCCTGCAGCGACAAACGTTCCACTGCTTCCTCTAAAATGCCTTCTTCTCTCCATACATACCTCTCTATATTGAACTACTTTTCCCCATCTCTCACTAAACGGAAAAGTTTTATTACTTCGCCTAAAGTAGCATCAACTTACTTATCACGGATGTAAGACATTTTGAAATGACAGTGTTACTCCTAATATTTCTAGAATGAGAACAAGAGCAATGTCCGCGATATATAAAAGGTAGTAACGATTATAAATGTAAATCCTTACGGAATCACTGTGTGTAACATAACCGAACGTTTCACAGAATGAAATCAAACTATCACATTGCAAACAATTGATCGGTCATGCATGAGAACGCGCACGTAAATCTCCACTGAACCAGGTAGGTGTTGTTGCAACGCCGATGACGTCACGTCTCTGGCGGTTATGTATTCTTACACTATGATTGGTCTGCAACCTGACGAGCCCCTGTCAGCAGACGACACACCCCGCAAGTGTCAATCACAAGGAAATTTCTCACCGATAATAGCATTAGTCTGTCCAGCACCGTGATAAAGCGAGTATCGCTCCTCGCGACGCACATGGGAAAGAAATATAGAATAAGTAATGTCACGAGTAAATTACAGGGGAAAGTCTTGCACAGCTAAACACGAGAAGTGATTGCTATGATGAGAGGCTGCAGAGGGCACCCGGATTAAATTCTAGTCTGCAGAGAAGCGTATCGGCAGCTACCGTTGTGGCGTTTAGTTCGGTTCGTAGAATTAAATTTGAATTAAAATTGATTCAATTAGTCTTGACACTTCATAAAGAAAACACCTTCTTACAAAAGAATATGCATTTATCTACCCCATGCTAATCGAGATGAATAATAACAGAAATGTTATTTAAAAATGTTTAAAATGTTAATTTATTGTTTGCTTCGTAGTAAGTAGAAGGGAAATAAATGAATACACTAGCCTTAAGCGACAGTCAATTTGAAAAAGTTTTGCTATTTGAAACAATTGCAATTCTATTATCTTAGCGTGGCTAACAGTAAAACAAAAGAGGTATGAAACGAAAGATGACTTCCCGTTTCAGAAAAGTTTAAGCAGTTTAAAATAAAAACCTTTAACAAGGAATACAGCGGAGAAGGTTAAGTAAGTTTTTGTCGTGTCATCAGAATCAACAGGTCTTCAAGGCTATTCCTAGAAAATGTATCATGAAAAGGTCTTAAGCATGTGGTATCTTAATCATAATCGTTAGAGACATTGAGAAAAGTAAGGATTTTCGAAACATTTTAAAATTGGTATGAATTATAAGTTTTAAATTTTTTTGGTTAGTTAAAGGGTAGGACTCATTTTGAAAATCTTCATGTAGTATCCATGGAAGATACTGAACTTTACTATTTAACGGGTTTTTCGTTTTTGAGCTATGCTGCTGTGGAGGTGGGGAGCCACCTACACACCACACATACGGACAGTTTCCCTAAAATGCTTTTTTCTTGGGTTTTTGGATTCACCTGTGTTACCGTTGAAATTATGGTATCAAATTTTTGGGTGAAAAACAACCTTCTCTGTCTACATACGTACTAGAGAAGATAATTATGGAGGATATTATACAGATTTTTGACAATATTAATGCAGGCATATGTTGGATATTTTATGCACACAAAACGATGCTTATTAATAAATAATATGTGTTTGTTGTGTCATCCCAGTTCTCCCGTGCGTACTGTACGGCTATCGCTTCAAGTCTCCGCCTCTTTCCCCCACTCCTTGTACTGTGCAACTGAATGCTCTTGTCCATTTGCATGTGCCCGAGCTTGGCCTGTTTTGTCAGTTTAGTATCAAGTCGCAGTATGCTGTCCGCCGTCTTTTTGAGGCTAAAAATGTTTTCCTAACATCCTTAATATGCACACAATATACCAAAATATGTATCCAGGCTTCTATTCTCCGCATGATGGACAAATCCTTCTACCAGTATCAACTACTTTACGAGCTTTCCACCTTCTCAATCTACACCACGCTGTTTTTCATACTGAGTTCTGTAATATATGTTTCTTTACGTCAAGCAATTTTTATTTCACTTTTTAGCGCCATTGATTTCTATACATTCAGAAATATAGATAATATACTATAGATCTGTACAATATTTGTACAGGAAGTAAGAACTACCGTTTTGAACTCCTTAACAAATGCTTTATGCAGCACTATAAAGCATAAAACTATAGTGATAGGAGCGACATCGAATCTGGTTTATATGGCAAGCGAATGTTCAAGTGGTAAGATATGCCTTGTTTGTTTAGAGCAGAATAGATATCAGCGATTGCATATGTGCAAACAAGTCCTGAAATGTTGTGAATTGCACGTACTTAACCGAACATGTCCCTCTGTGTATTGTTTTGTTTTTTTCGGTTCGCTGGTCGGCGCTAGTAAAACAATACAAAAGTGGATCAATGTGCAGAGGGCAGCGTTTGGCACACACACTCTAAAAGTTTACTGTTTCAAACAGCACTTGACCTCTTCAATGTTGCAACAAATAAAGTTTCAGCTGTGACATTAATCGAAATTCGAGATGCAACCATTCTCACAAATGTGAAATTGTTTCTCTTTCGTCCTGTAGAAGAGAAAGTTGCAGCGTTAACACAAGAAAAACTTTAAAAGCATGTTTGCCAGATTAAAATTTATTGCTATTTTTGCATACTCAAAATCTATCTAATCCTCACAAAAATACAGATAGAACTCCGAAATTGTTTTCATAGTCATTTTTGAAAAACTCGATATGTAAGTTAATTATTTGAACACATATTTGATAATGTAAGCTAAATTTACAATTCATTTATTAATTGCCATGTCAACAAGCACTGTAAGTACTTACAGTAAGAGTTTGAGAGGTCATTAATACTTACAGTACAATTAGGAAATGACGTAACACTCAAGACATGTGCTACTTCAAGTAAAGAATCTATTGCAAAATTCATTAACAAAAGAGTGTATAAGAAGGCTTTGTCCTTATCATTTAGAGCAGGCTTTCATTTGTACATCGAGAATTGATTTCTTTTTAATGTTAAATAACATATTGAAAAGCAATTTTGATTTATTGATTTCTTAGTTTTTTCAAGTATTTCAAAAAGTAATTGGCTAACCACTAACTGAAGTTACTTATCAGATCTGGAATGCTTGAGAAAATTCTGCCCTGCGGACCTCGTATTGCCGATATATATACTCGACCTGATAGGTATAACTTACAGTTCTCAGTACGCAATATACTATTATGCCGGCACAGCGCTTTAAAATGGGTTCCAAAACATTTGTTAACATCCGCCCATCCAAAAATCGTTATTTTTCTCGCAAAACAAAAACACTTGTGCATTCCCTTAAGAACATGTATGACAAAGTTTGAAATTCAAAACTGATAATGCTAGCTTTCTGAAATTTATACCAAATATGTAATATTTCACCCGTTTTGCCGTAATAATATGGAGGTTATGGTCAAATTTGTTTTATCTTTTTGTCCTGTCAGTAAAGAGTCCCTTGCGAAAAAAATTAAAATCTGGTCTTAGGTTCACAATGCATTTACTTTTTAAAATTTCCCTATGCTTCTGTGTCTCCTTTGGGTTAGGCTCCAAAAATGTTTAAAGTTACGAATGTGATTTTTTGTCATAAAAATATAAATGTTATGTTTAAAAATTGAAAGCATGTGCTTAAATACATTTGACAGTGAAGCCTAGAGCAGTTCTTATTAATTATATTTTTGTGAACAAATTTGACTACTTCGCAAGGAACATTTTACAGGAAGAAAAATGCTTAAAATATCAATAGCAAGAAATGAAGAAAGATTTGAATGCAAGGGTTACATTAAAATATACCAGATTAGTAGCTTGAACCCTCAGATTTCCTTTTCCTCTATTTCACTGCTGCCTTTTCTGCCCTTTTCTTCTTCCATCGCTATTTTTCTTCTGCACAATCGTTGTTTACTTTGTATGATGTGAATGAGATCTCGTCGAACTGAAGTTTTTCTTGTCGAGTCCAGTGCAGTTTCACCTCTAATGCTTTGCTGTAGCTCCAGTTAAGGCATTTAAAAATGGCACCTGGTGACCAATTGTACCTTTTTTGTTTTCAGGAATGTTTAAATTATTTTATGGCACTAAAATAAAGAAGTTCATTTCCACGAGACTTCAGTCATACATACCCTTAAAGGTACGAACGCAAGGGATTCTCCATATCCACAAAGCTTGTGCGCTAGTCACTGGATTGCCAGAGTATTCTACCTGTCTTAAAGTATGGTCGAGCTGCCAAGGTCCCCTAATTCCGAAATAAGCGTTTTTAGAGAAAGGTTCCTGTCCGTACATGTGCGTGTCTAGCGACAGCATAGTTCGAAAACGAAAAGTCGGTTAAATACCAAACTTGGTCTTTAAGTGCAGGATCTTCCAAAGATTGACACAAAGATTTTCATGAAAATCTCCCCACCCCCAACTATCCTTTACATGGAAAATTTTCCGACAATTTTGTTTTTCTAAAAAAATGGCTCTAAGGATTTTGATTAAACTAACGTATACTAATGATATTCGCATCACAAATAAAATGGATATTTTAAATTTTCTGGAAAAAAGCCTCTGAAAAGCACGTACACTTCTCAGATAAAAATCGCATGTGTTAATTCTCATGACTTTGTCTATCCATCACCGTTTATTTTGATTTAATGTTTATAGGTATTTATACATATCTACCACCTGCCTAAAAATCTTATATGTTCGATTCACATGACTTTCTCTACATCTCTGTAACAAATTATTGCTAAAAAGCTTGTTCTTCTATCTACTTCATGATAATCTAGGTACATATTAGCGGAAATTGCCCTTATTAATAATAAAGGGAAAACTCCGGAAGTAGAAGGTTCCTTGTAAGTAGAAGGAAAACATCTAATGTGTTCCATCCACACGATGTCTTCTAACTGTTCGATAAACAAACCTTTTATTCAAAACATTAATGTGTTATCTACATCATACTACTCAAGATAAACTTCAGCAGAATTAGTCCTATTACTAGTTTCCTTGCAACTAAAAGGGAAATAAAAATGCACAGGCTAAAGCGATACTCTTCGCCCTATAAAAGCCTGTCGCTGTGTGAAACAGTTGAAATTCCAATCTCCTTCCTTACCAGGACTAAACAAAGGAAAAATATGTTTTCCCGTACGGAAAATCTCGAAAACGGTTACCTCTAAAAAAAACTGTATTACATAAATTGTGTTTATAATGAGATCTCCATTTTTGTACAGTAAGTTTTTGTGTATCTCTCACTGTTTGCCATTAATACAAAAGTAATCTAGAATGAAGAGATCTTTAGATGCTATTCCCAGAAAATTCAAGATATACATTTCGTTTATCATAAAAATATCTTAAACATCGGGTATTTTAATCAAAATCATTTGAACCATTTTTTAAAAAAAAAAATCTAAAAATATGCCATGTGCAGGGTAGTTGGGGTGGGGGATTTTCTTGAAAATCTTCGTGTCGCAACCTTGGAAGATGTTGAACTTTAATGTCAAGATTGGTATTTAACGAACTTTTCGTTTTTGAGCTATGATTGCACACACACACACACACACATATTTCTAAAAGTTATCTTTTTGGAATCAGGGGTGCTCAAAACCCGTATTTGCGGTGAAATATCGGTATCGAATTTTAGTGTAATACAATACCATCTCTATACACCCATACTTATAGTACGTGTAGAGAAAGTAAAAACTAATTGACCGAAATATTTGGCTAAACTATGAAGCCTGGGACTTAAAGTAAGTCGCCATTGGGGTGTCATCTCATAATAATATGAGAGCACTTTGTGATTTACCGGGAACATTCGAGTCAGTTGAGAAATTTAATGTCATGTCGGCATATTACCATTTTAGCTTGGTGGTAGAGCAACCGACTAAGGCTTGCATTTTTCAGTCTGGCTCTACCTATGCATTTGTTGTTTGGAATAGGAGATGCAATATGTGGCTTATCCCTAGAGATAGTTATAAAAGGGAATGAATGAGATATTTATTCCCCAGAGAGACAAAACGCATTTGTCCTCTCAGAATTTTGAACACCTAAAACTATACATTGTTAAGCCGGTTATACAGTACCTATCTGAAAATTTCAGAAGCTTTTAAACAATTCATGATGGTGAGGCTTCAAGAACAAAAAAATCGACAAAAATCTACAGCATCGTTAGTGGCATAAAATATTCAGGGGTGAGAATGGCGTCTTCCGGCCGAGCTAAATCAGTAATGGTCAGCAGGTCCCTGCGGTGCAGTGGTTGGTAATCCTGCTGGCAACTTGCACGAAACAAAATCTTGGCTGAATTAGGCCTTTCGTTCGGCTTTTGTTTACTGAAGCTCGACTACTCAGTGCATTAATGAATAACCATCATCCTTCCAAGTACAACATGTAACCATAGCAACCTTCCGCAAGAGGATGAGAAGAACGTCGTCCTGTAAAAGAACTGAACATCGCACAAGCTACTCAGAACTATGATCCATATTCTTACTTCCTCAAACATGTATAGTGTACAAAGTATATGTTATCCTCCGTGTGTAATGGTTACCATTCATATGCCCAAGGTCACGGGTGCAAATTATGCGGAAGACCATGGATTTTTTTCGGGCGTAAAAATCCTTAGGATGCCATCCTTTGGAAGGGAAATAAAGCCATTGGTCCATTGTAGTGGATTAACGGCACGTAAATGCACCTCAAGAGGTTCAACTTCATAAGACATCTCTCAGCAAAATTAAGTGGTATAAAAGGAGACGCTGAGAACCAAGTACTTAAAAAGCGCCCATAAATAAAAAAAGTAGGTAAATAGGTTTGCAATCCACCCAAAAATTCCATACGGAGATCTCGAAGAAAATATAAGTTTGGAGGACACCTGGAAAAAAAATTTGATGTGTTCCCTTCACATGAATTTCTCTACATCTCTGCAACAAATTATTGTTAAAAAGCTTATGATTTTATTTACTTCATGCTAATAGAGAAAAAATTAGCATAAATAGTTTATTACTTGTTTTCTTGTAGGTAGAAGCAAAATAATAGGTTAAAGTGATAAAAGCTGGTTGCTATGTGGGTGAAGTTCCTTACGTTTTTCAAAACTGAAACCAAAAACAAGAAATATCAAAAAAGGAAAAAAAAAAAAAAAAAAAAAAAAAAAACAACGATCAACTCAACGAAAAAAATGCATATAACATAAATTGTATGTTTTAACGTGCTCTACATTTTTTGTGTGGTAAGTTTTTGTCCATTTCTTGTGGTTTAGCAGTTACACAAAATTCCGTAAAATTGATCCAAAATAAACTAGTCTTCAGATGCTATTCCCAGAAAATTCAAAATATACATTTTATTTGTCAGGTAATATATCTTTAATATACGATATTTTAATCAAAATCGTTAAGAGCCACTTTTAAGAAAATCAAAATTTTCGAAAAAAGTTCCATGTAAAGGGTATTCTGGGGTGGGGGATTTTTGTCAAATCCTTCGTGTCGCATCCCTAGAAGATATTAAACTTAAATACCAAGTTTGGTATTTTACCGACTTTTCGTTTTTGAGTTGTCGTGTTCACAGACACACGGACGCACGGATACACACACACTCACACACACGTACCTTTTTCTGAAAAAAAAATTGTATACAAGGGACCCTTAAACGTATATTTCCCTTGAAATCACGGTATCGAATTTTGGGTGGAGTATAATACCTTCTCTATACACTATGTACATAGTAGGTGTAGAGAAAGTAAAAATCATGTTTAGAAAAAGGTTTGTATGTATGTGTAACAGCATGAACTAATAGTGGGTTAAATACCAAATTTGTTTTCAGCAATATCCTCCCACACCAAACTACAATGTACATCCAAACATCCAAGATTTTTTTTTTTTTAATTTTGGATTTTGTCACCAATGGCTGAAACGATTTTGATTAATTTGTATACGTGGGAAACAAAGCCTATATCCGAATTTATACTTTCTCTACTTTGTATATAGTACATAGGTAAGAATAATAACTTCCATGTTGACTATCAGAATATAAATGCAACGTATAAGCAGCACTCAAGGTAATGCATTCCATCCAAAAGTGCTATGGCGAGATTTCGCCGGAAATTTATATTTTAGGGTCTCCTGTATTAAAAAAAAAATTCAGAAAAAGGTCCGCGTGTGTCTGTGTGTCCGTGACCAATATAACTCAAAAACGAAAAGTCGGTAAAATATCAAACTTGCTATTTAAGTATAATATCTTTCAGGCATGCGACAGGAAGATTTTGAGGAAAATTTTGTTTTTCTCAAAAATGGCTCTACCGACTTTGATTAAAATATGGAGTACTAAAGATATTTACCTGACAAATAAAATGTATATCTTCAATTTTCTGGGAATAGCCTCAGAAGCTTACTTTACGGAATTTTGCATAACTGCTAAACCGTAAGAGATAGATAAAACTCAAAAACGTAGGCACGTTAAGACAAACTATTAATGTTATACACATTTTTTTTTTCGTATTTAACGGTCTTTTCGTTTTTGAGCTATGCTGTCCACACACACACGCACGCACGCCTACCTTTTTCCAAAAATTGCTTTTTTGGATTCAGGGGGACCGAAAACATGTATTTCCAGGTAAAATTTCGGTATCGAATTTTTTGGTGGAATACAATACCTGTAGAGAAAGTAAAAATGATACATCATTTTTAATAGTCAAAGCTTTGTTTCAATTTTTTTGCAAAAAATCGTGGAATTTCACCATGGTGTCCCACTGAAGGTAAATATATGGCAAATAAAATACATATCCATTTTCTGTAAATAGGTCATTTATTTCGAAAGAAATGTTTTACATTCTTATAAAACCGGTAAATGTTAAGTGATAAATAACAACCTATTGCACAAAAAATGTAGATATCTTAAAAGCGTACAATCTGTTCCAGATAATATTTTGTGCTACACACCGTTTTTGAGGTATTCATTATTACCTCAGATGCAGCCAATGATGCAGCCCGGAACCACTATCAATGTAGATGTTTATTGTGAACTTTACGACGTTTGCAGAGAGCCATTCAAAACAAACGAAGAGGAATGCTGACTTAGGAATTGTGTTGATCCATGACAACGCTCGTCCACACACTGCTGGCACAACCCATCGGCTCCTTGAACAATTTCAATGGGGCATTTTTGATCATCCGCCGTACAGTCCTGACCTGGCACCTAGCGACTTTCACCTTTTCACTGAGCTGAAGACGTGGCTAGGAGGGAGCATTTTCAAACCAAAGATCATCAAAACAACGTCAATGTTCATTGGAAATCATTGGCGGCAACATTTTTTGAAGCGGGTATTGCAAAGTTTGTACATATTTACGATAAATGTCTAGATCTTTTCCGTGATTATGTTAAAAAGTAACCATTAATGTACGAAACCTTAGGTAATAAAATAATTGTTTTCTATGAACTTGTCTTTTATTTATAGCCTATCGGAAGTTGAAAAAAAAACTGATGTGTTCCATTCACATGACTTTCTCTACATCTCTGCAACAAATTATTGTTAAAAACTTATGCTTCTATTTACTTCATGCTAATTGAGAAAAATTATCAGAAATAGTCTTATTACTTGCTTCCTTGTAAATAGAAGCGAAATAAGGGAGCACCATAGCTTAAAGTGATAGTCAAAACCTGGTTGCTATGTGACTGAAGTTCCTTTGTATGGAGAGGAGTTGACAAATTGCTGTATGAGAAAAGTATAAGTTCTTTAAAGTCGAAACCAATAACAAGGAATATCTAAAAAAAAAAAAAAAAAAAAAAAAGACGCACTCCACGAAAAAAAAAGTTATGACATAAATTGTGTGTTTTATCGTGATCTACATTTTTTGTGTAGTAAGTTTTTATCTATCTCTTACGGTTTACCCAATTATACAAAATTCAATAAAAGTCGTCGAGAATAAACAGGTCTTCAGAGGCTATTCCCAGAAAATTCAAGAGTTTTCAAGTAAATATATTAAATATATGAAATTTTAATCAAAACTATTAAAGCCATTTTTAACAAAATCAACATTTCCTAAATGTTTTCCATGTAGTTTTAGGTGGAGGGATTTTTCTCAAAATCTTCGTGTAGCATCCATGGAAGATGCGAAACTTAAGTTTTCCAAGTTTGGTATTTTACCGGCTTTTCGTTTTTGAGTTATCGTGTTCATAGGCAAACGGACACACACACGGAACTTTTTCTGAAAATGCTTTTTTTTGGATTCAGGGGTCCCTAAAACATATATTTCCAATAATATCTCGGTTAATGAATTTTTGGGTGGAATACAATACCTGCTCTATACACCATGTACATGATACGTGTAGAGCAAGTAAAAACGGCCCTGGTAGATAGAAGAATAATTTTAACAATATGTTACAGAGATGTAGAGAAAGTCTTGTGATATCAACACAGATTTTTTTTACACATTTTTTTATGTAACTCTTGAGTGCTAATTGTGCTTAATCAGCCAAAGTTGATATATATCGAATTACTAAGTACTCCGTCATCCGAGAGATTCCTGCATTAACCTGTACAAATGTTTTATCAGCATTAACTGCTAAACAATTTTTGCTCTCGTCTTATCTTTTACACAGCATTTTGCTTTTAGTGTGATCATGGAAGCCAGCGTATAGAATTACGTTGCAGGTATACATTCAGCTGTTTCACAAACAGATCTATAAAATCCCAACTGTTATCTCTATTTTGGTAACCTAGCAACCTCTGCCCTAGAGGCGTAACCTTCATTCCAGATTGTAAACAGTCACTTGATGAGAGCGTCACAGAGTTTTTATAAATGTAATTAACATTCTGTTTTACCGTTGCTTGTCCTTTTAATTGCTAGTGAGCGAGTACTAAAATATTTATTCTTCTCTTCAACAGGTCAGCATGTTGCTTTGCAATCCACTGGCTGTACACATGAGTTTATGGTGAGTAAAAACTCTGCTATACTTTTTCTGTCCGAATTTATGTTTTGTGTTACATGTCGGAGCGAAACCGCGCTGTGCACTGTTTACTGCCCATCAGTATTGCCATATCGCAATACAACCTTTTTATGGTATCCTGAACACAAACCCAGAAGATCTATTGCTGAGAATTGGATAAAAGCTATCATTTTTAGTTATTTATCTTATAAATAAGTGTAATTATTAAAACCATTTTCGTTCACAATTATTTATACTGTATTAAGAAGAGTTAAAATGTGATTTTCGTAATTTTTTTCCAGTGCCATGTTTTAATTGCATATGAATATTTCAAATCTCCAGCTCATTTTGGTATACTTTTCATAGAGGTACGCTAATTGCAAATAGTTTAAAAATACTATTGAAAATAACCTTGCGTAGAGTTTTTACAACATTTTGGCATATTCACTTGGTAAAACAGCAATAACCTTGTAAATATTAGCGTATTTTTTTTTTTATCGGAATGTTTTACTTTAGCTATTGGCAGCATTGGCACCCCGGTCATATTTTCTTAATGTGAAGGTTTCGATGTACTGCGAAATTCTTTTGGAAACCTAACTTACATTTTTTTTTAAATGTTATGTTTAAAAGTAATTTCTGAAGAAGAAAAATTTTCTATGCAAATGTACCAGGATCTCAAAAACTAATTGACACTGAGGGCTGAAATTGTTGCCACACATTTGCATGTAAATAGGCTTTATTTTAACAAAAGGTTTTATTTATATGAATTAGTTATTTTTTTTAATTCAAAAATCATCATTTTTAACAAACTTTTAAGAGCTTTATTATAAAAAAAAGTCATACCTTTAGTTCTAATTAACAGAAGTATTCTATTTTCATCAATGAACAGTAAAGGTAGTGCTGAATATGCCTTGATAAATTGAACTCATTGTCTTAAATAGTTGCTGAGAAAATGGGTCAAGCCTAACACCGAGCGAGTAATGTTCTAAATTATGTACCCGTTAAGGGGACAACGAGCTCCTAAAGTTGGTTTTCTGTAGTATTAAATTTCAAGTTTTAACTTTATTACAGACATAATCAGTAACAAGGTAAGCATTTATATATGCCTCTTCATTCTGAATGTATAAATTAATTTGTTTTATTTGATTTCTTCTACAGATATTTATCTAAATGCAGCAATTTTAAAAAACGTCCAGAGTGACCTTCGAATTTGTGCTTTTGATTTTTGTTAGCTTCACAGAAAATGCAGTTTTATTGCTGAGTTTGAAAATACAAGACGACGCACATTGTACGGAATAGAATGCAAGAGAGAGCGAGTGAATAAGGGCGAGGAAAGAGTAAGGGATGTAGAAAGATACTGAGGAGCAAGGCAAAGTAAATTAATGAGGAATTTCCGCAGTTAAGACTACACGAAAACCGAGGGTTCTGCAGGTAATCCGATAAAATATTGTTTTTAAAAAAATAAAGCATTTAGTGACTTAAAAACGTTATGCAGGTTGACAGTTTTCCCTCTCCTCCAACTGTGAGAATTTTTGGGCACATAAGTGTTTGTTTTTGTTTTTTTTTTTTACTTTCTCTACAGGTACCATGTACGTTCTCTTACAAGGAGGGTATTGCATTCTATCCAAAATTTGATACCGAGATTTTACAAGAAATACAATTTTAGGTGCCCCTCTATACCAAACTTGGTATTTAAGTTTAACATATTCCAAAGATGCGACACGAAGATTTAAAAAAAAAAAAATCCCCCCCAAAATCCCTTCCTATGGAAAAACTTTCAACAATTTTGATTTCCTCTAACGATTTTGTTTAGTGTAAATTTTAATAAAAGTTGTTAAACATATTTTCATGGCAAATAAAATGCATATCCTGAATTTTCTGGGAACAGTCTTTCAAGACCTCTTTATTCCCTATGAATTTTGCATAACTGGTAAACTAAGTATATAAAAATATAGATCTTATTAAAACACGCAATTTATGTATTGCACATTTTTTGTGGAGTTAGGCATTTTTGAGATATCCCTTGTTATTGATTTCAGTTTTAAAATACTTAAAACTTTTCACATACGGGAATTTGTCAACTCCTGGCAATGCATTTAAACCGATTTCATCAACATAGCAACCGGCTTGTAAAATATTTCATTATCGTTTTTGCCTAGTTGTTCGCTTCGTAGTTATTTCCCTTCTGCTTACAAGAAATTAAGTAACAAAACAATTTCTGCTGATGTTTATCTCGATTAGCCTCAAGTAGATGGAAGAATAAGCTTTTTAACACTATTTTGTTACCAAACTTAGAGAAAGTCATGTGAATGGAACACATCAAATTTTTCATCACTTAACGCACAAGAGAAGAATTGTTTGGCAGTTTCGTACATTAATTATTCACTAAAATGTGACTAGCTTCAAATACAATATACACATTAATCTGAAAATTGTATATGAATCTTATCTAGGTCATATTAGAAGTGTAATATTTCAACAGACGGCGCTCGGAGTAGATAGAAGGTGTGTATTCTAACGCTACAAAGTTACCAACTTGGATTTTTATGCATATATGACGTTCATCAAGTGAAGCGATATGAAACCATTACAAATAATGAATATGCATACATGTATATGTATTTTTACTTTCTCTATACGCACTATGTACATAGTGTATAGAGAAGGTATTGCACTCCACCCAAAAACTCGATACCGAGATTTCACCGGAAATATATGTTTTAGAGTCCCCTTTATCTAAAAAAAGCATTTTCGGAAAAAGGTCCGTGTGTGTGTGAACACGATAACGCAAAAACGAAAAGTCGGTAAAATACCAAACATGGTATAGATGCGACACGAAGATTTTCAGAATAATCCCCCCACCCCAACTACCTTTTACATGGAACTTTTTCGAAAATTTTGATTTTCTCAAAAATGGCTCTAACGATTTTGATTAAAATTTCGTATATTAAAGATATTTACATGAAAATGCATATCTTGAATTTTCTGGGAATAGCCTCTAAAGAGTACTTTATTCTGGATGAATTTTACGGAATTTTGCATAATTGCTAAACCGTAAGAGATGGACAAAAGCTTACTTTACGAAAACTTTAGAGCACGTTAAAGCGCACAATTTATGTTATATACATTTTTTTTTCGTGGAGTTCATCGTTTTTGAGACATTCCTTGTTTTTGGTTGCTGCTTTGAAAACGTATACTTTTCTCGCACAGGAATTTGTCAACTGCTGTCCATACAAAGGAACTTCATTGACATAGCAACCAGCTTTTGACTACCACTTTAACTTATGGTACTCTCTTATTTCTCTTCTACTTACAAGGAAGCAAGTAATAAGACTACTACTGCCAATTTTTCCTAGATTAGCATGAAGTAAAGAGAAGCATAAGCTTATTAACAATAATTGGTTACAGAGATGTAGAGAGAGTCATGTAATGAAACGCATCAGATTTTTCCGTATTCATTTTCAACACGTGGAAGATTTAAAGCAGTTAAATGCGTTTTTTTTTTTTTGTGTTCACCAGAGTGTTGAAACAAAATGGAGTCTTGTGCAATTCATGTAATGGCGGTTAGTTTTAATATGACCTTGAAAATCAAAGAAGAAATGTTTTTGATGTCCGAGAGGATGGCGCCTTATCTGTTACCCAATACATCTAGAAGGTAATTTTGAGTGTAACTGCAAGAAACACATAGTGTAGGTCATGGATTCATGAAGGTCATGCCAGCAAAAAGAATCAATAACTCAGCTGATCAGAGTGTCTGCTCTATCTCTTATCTTCACCTCGCGGAACACAGAAGTTCAACAAAGAGATAAGATTCTTGTTAAGTAGCGTTTAGTGAAGTAAAATGACAGTGATTTCTGTAATAACAGAAAACTTTTATTATAAATTAGTAAGACTTCTGGTTACACTGTTTAAGCCCCGAATTGTTAATTCGAAATAAAACCAACAGCGATAGAAATTGACTATTGAATACGTTCTACTTGGATATCTAGGAGAAATAACATTCGAAACGTGATTATAGAGAAAATATTAATGTACAAAATTCAGTTTTAGATTTTATCCAACAAAAAATATTAACACACTAAAAGGTAGCGCACACTAAAAGAATAGCGAATGGAAGATTTTCTCAGATTGAAATAGAAAGGACATTATCAGAAGAAAGAAGAAAGATACACAATTTCGTACATGATTCAAGAAATTACTGAAATAACAACGTGAGGGGACATCGAGGAAGATTTATGGGAAAACAAAGTAGTTAAAATATTACATTCATGGGTGCTGGGAAAAAAAGTACCGATTCCTGTACCGCCGTGGGGAGTTTTTCCTTGTCCGAGGTGCATTCGACCTCGCTAGCGCCATGGGGGGCCAGTTGAGGAACTACTTGATTGAGAAGTATCGGCTCCAGATCGAGGAGACCGTATCAACCGCCGGGAGGGACTCGAGGCGCTGATTATGTCTCATCCTCCAGCACTGCACCCCATTCATGACGCCTTGTAGACTGTCGTGCCATGGAGTTAGTTACGTTATATACAGGCTGGGAAGTGAATTGGTAATTAAAGAATAAGTGTATTTATTGATATAACAGTATCATACAGTGAATTTCAACAATCGCACGGGCCCACAGACCATACGAGCTTTTGTAATACACACTAGAAAGCAATATTAAAACATCAAAGAATTAAAAGAGTAAACACGAAAATAAAAAGATAAATTTAATGCACAATAAAAGGCAATTAACAGAACCCAAGCCATAGATCCTTTGATACACTGGTGTGACGTTCGTCTTATAGGAAGAGACGATTTAAGAATCGCTGATTGGTATATTCCCTAGTTGTGGCGTATATTCAGCATATGTAAAGCCATTTATTGAATAAAGGAAAGTTTGCGACTGAATCGATCCCTCACTGTGAGATACGTGCATGTAGGTCGGTGGTGTGCGAGTTGTACTAAACACAGGTGCTCTCAATACGTAATCTGTGTAAACAAAGATAAGCGAGACAATATACAGGGCCGTTCAAAACATATTAGACTCTGAAATTTGTACTTCATTTATGATAGCGCTGTAACAGGACAAAATGAGATACACTTTTGTGTTATAGACATTGTGCTCTACTAATATCAAATTATTCACCTTCTACATATACCTGGTTTTAATTTGCTTGTGGGAATACAAAACGTAGCCTGGATAAAATATATCATACATGAAAAGCGTATATACAGCCTCGTGTATATGACTGTTGCACAGCAGGTTTTATGAAATATTGCTATGCAGGAAAAAACATTTCCCTGTGAGAAAGTTGGCAACAAACGGACGTGCAGCAGTGTCGAGTTTGTGTTTATGTTTTGTCACCTACAGGGACACTTGTATCTCCCTCGGCAGTTGTTTTACATCGCTACGCGCGCGGACTGATACTACCAAAATATTATCAAACACAAACTGTTGATGACAAGCCTCGCGTTAACACACAGCATGGATAATACTCTCTTGTTTCTTTTGTTTTGTACACGATTCTACAAATAGTCAGGAATAGCACGGCACTGAAAATTATAATATAACCTCGTCTGGTCATTTCTGATAGTTTGGCCTGCCTATTATTATTATTATTATTATTATTATTATTATTATTATTATTATTATTATTATTGTTGTTGTTGCTATTATTGTTGTCATTATTATTCTTATTGTCATTATTATGTCATTATTATTATTATTATTATTATTATTATTATTATTGTCATTATTATTATTATTATTATTATTGTCATTGTTATTATTATTATTGTCATTGTTATTATTATTATTGTCATTGTTATTATTATTATTGTCATTGTTATTATTATTGTCATTGTTATCATTGCCATTGTTATTATTGTTGTCATTGTTATTATTATTGTCATTGTTATTATCATTGACATTGTTATTATCATTGACATTGTTATTATTATTGTCAAGGTTATTATTGTTATTGTCATTATGATTATTGTTATTGTCATTATGATTATTGTTATTGTCATTATGATTATTATTATTGTCATTATGATTATTATTATTGTCATTATGATTATTATTGCCATTATTGTCATTGTTATTATTGTTGTCACTATTATTTTATATTATTGTCATTATTGTTACTGCCATTGCTATTATTATTGTCATTATTATTGTCATTATTATTACTGTCATTATTATTACTGTCATTACTATTATTGTCATTATTATTATTGTCATTATTATTATCATTATTATTATTGTCATTATTATTACTGTCATTATTATTACTGTCATTATTATTACTGTCATTATTATTATTGTCATTATTATTATTGTCATTATTATTACTGTCATTATTATTACTGTCATTATTATTACTGTCATTATTATTACTGTCATTATTATTACTGTCATTATTATTATTAGTCATTATTATTAGTCATTATTATTAGTCATTATTATTAGTCATTATTATTATTAGTCATTATTATTATTAGTCATTATTATTATTAGTCATTATTATTATTAGTCATTATTATTAGTCATTATTATTACTGTCATTATTATTACTGTCATTATTATTACTGTCATTATTATTATTATTATTGTCATTATTATTACTGTCATTATTTTTACTGTCATTATTATTACTGTCATTATTATTACTGTCATTATTATTATTGTCATTATTATTATTGTCATTATTTTTACTGTCATTATTATTACTGTCATTATTATTACTGTCATTATTATTAGTCATTATTATTATTAGTCATTATTATTACTGTCATTATTATTATTGGTCATTATTATTATTAGTCATTATTATTACTGTCATTATTATTACTGTCATTATTATTACTGTCATTATTATTACTGTCATTATTATTACTGTCATTATTATTACTGTCATTATTATTACTGTCATTATTTTTACTGTCATTATTATTACTGTCATTATTATTACTGTCATTATTATTATTACTGTCATTATTATTATTAGTCATTATTATTAGTCATTATTATTAGTCATTATTATTATTAGTCATTATTATTATTAGTCATTATTATTACTGTCATTATTATTATTATTAGTCATTATTATTAGTCATTATTATTACTGTCATTATTATTATTACTGTCATTATTATTATTACTGTCATTATTATTATTACTGTCATTATTATTACTGTCATTATTATTACTGTCATTATTATTACTGTCATTATTATTACTGTCATTATTATTATTAGTCATTATTATTATTAGTCATTATTATTATTAGTCATTATTATTATTAGTCTTTATTATTATTAGTCATTATTATTACTGTCATTATTATTACTGTCATTATTATTACTGTCATTATTATTACTGTCATTATTATTACTGTCATTATTATTACTGTCATTATTATTATTAGTCATTATTATTAGTCATTATTATTACTAGTCATTATTATTACTAGTCATTATTATTACTAGTCATTATTATTACTAGTCATTATTATTATTAGTCATTATTATTATTAGTCATTATTATTATTAGTCATTATTATTACTGTCATTATTATTAGTCATTATTATTACTGTCATTATTATTAGTCATTATTATTACTGTAATTATTATTACTGTAATTATTATTACTGTCATTATTATTACTGTCATTATTATTACTGTCATTATTATTACTGTCATTATTATTATTGTCATTATTATTATTGTCATTATTATTATTGTCATTATTATTACTGTCATTATTATTATTACTGTCATTATTATTATTACTGTCATTATTATTACTGTCATTATTATTATTACTGTCATTATTATTATTACTGTCATTATTATTATTACTGTCATTATTATTAATACTGTCATTATTATTAATACTGTCATTATTATTATTACTGTCATTATTATTATTACTGTCATTATTATTACTGTCATTATTATTATTAGTCATTATTATTATTATTAGTCATTATTATTATTAGTCATTATTATTAGTCATTATTATTATTAGTCATTATTATTATTAGTCATTATTATTAGTCATTATTATTATTATTATTAGTCATTATTATTATTATTAGTCATTATTATTACTGTCATTATTATTACTGTCATTATTATTATAACTGTCATTAGTCATTATTATTACTGTCATTATTATTACTGTCATTATTATTATTAGTCATTATTATTATTAGTCATTATTATTATTAGTCATTATTATTATTAGTCATTCATTATTATTATTATTCATTATTATTATTAGTCATTATTATTATTATTAGTCATTATTATTATTATTAGTCATTATTATTATTATTAGTCATTATTATTATTATTATTATTAGTCATTATTATTATTAGTCATTATTACTGTCATTATTATTACTGTCATTATTATTACTGTCATTATTATTATTATTATTACTGTCATTATTATTATTACTGTCATTATTATTATTATTGTCATTATTATTACTGTCATTATTATTATTGTCATTATTATTGTCATTATTATTATTGTCATTATTATTACTGTCATTATTATTATTAGTCATTATTATTATTGTCATTATTATTATTAGTCATTATTATTAGTCATTATTATTATTAGTCATTATTATTATTAGTCATTATTATTATTAGTCATTATTATTATTAGTCATTATTATTACTGTCATTATTATTACTGTCATTATTATTATTATTACTGTCATTATTATTATTACTGTCATTATTATTATTATTAGTCATTATTATTATTAGTCATTATTATTACTGTCATTATTATTATTATTATTAGTCATTATTATTATTAGTCATTATTATTATTAGTCATTATTATTACTGTCATTATTATTACTGTCATTATTATTACTGTCATTATTATTACTGTCATTATTGTTATTATTATTGTCATTATTTTTACTGTCATTATTATTACTGTCATTATTATTACTGTCATTATTATTACTGTCATTATTATTACTGTCATTATTATTACTGTCATTATTATTATTAGTCATTATTATTATTAGTCATTATTATTACTGTCATTATTATTACTGTCATTATTAGTAGTCATTATTATTATTAGTCATTATTATTATTAGTCATTATTACTGTCATTATTATTATTAGTCATTATTATTAGTCATTATTATTAGTCATTATTATTACTGTCATTATTATTACTGTCATTATTATTACTGTCATTATTATTACTGTCATTATTATTAGTCATTATTATTATTAGTTATTATTATTATTATTATTAGTTATTATTATTATTAGTCATAATTATTATTATTAGTCATAATTATTATTGTCATTATTATTACTGTCATTATTATTACTGTCATTATTATTACTGTCATTATTATTATTATTGTCATTATTATTACTGTCATTATTATTATTGTCATTATTATTACTGTCATTATTATTATTGTCATTATTATTATTGTCATTATTATTATTGTCATTATTATTATTGTCATTATTATTATTGTCATTATTATTATTGTCATTATTATTATTATTATTGTCATTATTATTATTATTATTATTATAATTGTCATTATTATTATTATTCACATTATTGTCATTATTATTATTATCATTATTATCATTATTATTATCATTATTATTATCATTATTATTATTATTATTATTATTATTATTATTGTCATCAGTGATGGTCGTGGTGGTAAATTAAAATATCTAGCATCAATCTTGGGATCAGATAACGGCTATTGTGAAGTTGAAAAAGAAATCTGATGTGTTCCATTCACATAACATTCTCTACCTAAGCTAGAACGAACTATTCCTACAAAACTTCTAATTCACGCTTATCAAGGTAAATATTGGCAGAAATGTTTTATTATATTATTTCCTTGCACAAGGGGAATAAGGAAATATATTAAGATTTTAAAAACTTAACGGTGTGTGCTGGTTTTGAAATGTTATTCTTTTTACTTTACCAGCAAAAAGGAAAATGATTAACGCTTCCCATTTGAAAAAAAAGGTATTGCAAAATTGAGACCATAACAAGGAATATCTTAGAAATGGCTAACTGTATATAAAATTGTATACAACATAAATTATGCATTTTAACGAGATTAAATAATTATGTAGTTAAGATTTCGCGTATATTTTACGTTTACCTGTTACGCAAGAGTCATCCAGATGAAGAGGAATACAGAAGATACTCCCAGAAAGGTCTATTTTATTTGAGGTAAAGTGTTCTAAACATGTGGTATTTCAATTAAAATCGTTAACAAACATTTTTGAGAAAATCAGAAGTTTCCAAAGGCTTTCCAAATAGTAGTTAAGGATGTGGATTTGAGTTATGCAGTTCACATACACACACGCGTGCGCGCGCGCAGAATGCGGACCCTGTTTATTTTTCAGGAGACCTTAACACAATATAGCTTTACCATGTTGAAAAATGTTACATCGACTTCCCAGGTGAGAAAATTATTTGAAAACTTGAAGCTATAACGAGCAATATCTAGGAAAAGATTACCTCCGCAACAAAAATATATTTGACATAAAGTGAGTGTTTTGACGTGATCTAAATTTTTGTCTCTTTCTTACGGTTTACAAGTTGTGCAAAAGTCATTCTCAATAAAGAGGACTTACGAGGCTGTTCCCAGAAAATTCAAGATCTACATTTATCACTTAAATATCTCTATATGGTGTTGAATCAAAACCGTTACTTAGATTTGAAAAAATAAATATTTCCGAAAGCTTTTCCATGTAAAGGGTAGTTTGACCTATGGAGATGTTCTTGAAAATTTGTGAGGCAATTGACTTTAGTAGATGATATTTGTAAGCAAAATATGCATTTAAAATTGGCATTTGTTGCTACTAAATTTGCGCACCTATTTTGCACCTAAAATTCCTATCTAGCGTAGTGATAAGGATGAAGAAGCCACGGAGCAAGGGTGGCTGTGTAACTTCATTGAATCAATACGGTTGATGACCCCTGAAGCACTTTTCAGTATCTTGCATTCTGTGAATTTCCCAGACTTCATGGGTGCAGTACGTTGACTGGAATAAGTTGCAGGCGCTGGTTTAGTGCCAATTTGCAATGTCCAAAAAGACCAAACTATACCACAAACTCTATCCTCTTCACTCTGGGAGGACTGCCTAACCTAGACTACTGTATTATGCATGTGTTGTTCAGCGGGCAGAAAATAAACCCAACTTCAAACGGTAGTGGAATGTTTTTGGATGAGTTGTTTTAATTATTTCAAAGCTGAAAATGTAAAATATAGTCGCAAAATACAAACCTCTAGCAATGCTGTGGCTTCTGGCAGTGATACGTGGTCTATTTGGAAGGGGGAGGAGGTGCCTTCACACAACGCGGAGTGATACAAGGGCTCTTTTGAATATCAGCCAGTTAGTTTATTTTTTACAGCGAATGTGGAATTGGAAAACTAGGTACTTCAATGTTCATGGAGTACATAATAGATAAATTGTATAATGGTTGAATTTGTTTCATGGATTCAGCTCATGTATTCAAAATCATTTGAAGCAGTACCTTTGATGTGTACAAGTATAAATGAGGGAGTAAAAACTGCACTGCAGCATACTGAATAAAATGTTGCACCACATTCATTTGACAAAATGCAATAGTTTACTGGTTTTACTCAGGTGCACCTAATAAATTTGAGAATAGAATTAAAAGTCTGAAATGATACCTTCACATGACTTTCTCTACTCTGTATTGTTTATAACTCAGTATACAAATCATTCTTATGAATTTTTATTACTTTCTCTACACGTACTATATACATAGTGTATAGAGAAGCTGCTGTAATGCACACAAAAATTCGATACCGAGATTTCACCGGAAATACATGTTTGGGGTCCCCCTGAACCCCAAAAAAGGTTCGTGCCTGTCTGTCAGTCTATTGGTATTTAGTTTTGGTATTTTCCAAGGATTCGACACGATTTTCAAGAAAATTCCCCCACCAAAAACTACCACTTACATGGTAACATTTTCGAAACTGTTGATTTTCTTAAAAATGACCCTAACGACATATTAAAGCCATTTAGATCCCAAATAAAATGTATATCTTGAATTTTCTGGGAATAGCCTCTGAAGACCTCTTTATTGTGGATGAATTTTGCCGAATATTTAACTGCTAAAGTGTAAGATTGTGTGTCTTAACGAATCTATATTTTTGGGTCGTAAGTGTTTATCTATCTCTTACGGTTTACAAGCTACGCAACATTGATCAAGTACAGAGATGTCCTCTGAGAGTAATCTTATAAAATTCAATATACACATTTTATTTGTTATGTAAATATCTTAACATATATGAATGGAGCATTTTTGGAAACTTTTGAATTCCTCAAAAATGACTTTAACGATTTTGATTAAAATGCATATATTAAAAATATTCACAACGTAAATATATATTTTAAATTTTCTGGGAATGCCTCTAAAGAGCTCTTTATTCTGGTTGAGTTTTGCAGAATTTTGCCTAAAGGTCAAACAGTGAGATACCCACTTACTACACATAATGTAAATATGTTTAAAATACATAATTTGCGAACAGAACCTCTATTCTTTCACATAGCTACCAGCTTTTTAAGCATTTTGACTATGGATTTGGCCTAATGTATTCTCTAATTTCCCTTCTGCTCACAAAGAAGCAAAGAATTAACTAATTCTAATAATGTTTCTCTCGATTAGCATGACGTAGATAGAAGAATAAGCCCTTATAAAGAAAATTGTTAGCGAAAGTTATGAGAATGAAACACACATGATTTTTTATCATAAGTAAAACCACGAGTGTTCACGACCGGAGCGAAGCAACCAGAGTCAATTGTCCCAAAAGGTGAAAACACGAGTTGTATTTGATAAGACAATTCAGCAAAATAGGCTATTAATAATTTATAGGAAGGGAGATTTTATCAGGTTATAATTGTAATAATTACATTTGCTCTCAAATGGTTGATGACGCATTCAACCATGTTTAATTACCGAATGCTTTTTTGTCTTTCTTCATTGCCTCCTGTATTATGATACGGCCGAGGTTGCTTACACTCAATTTATGAATATCAACAATAGAAATAATGAGCAATTGTTTTATTTCAGCTTTTAATAACTAATTCATGAAATGGAAAGAAACCTTATTTTATTTGAGGTTATTGCACTCATCTCATACATAAAAATTCTGATGTGTTCCATTCACATGACTTTCTCTATATCTCTGCAATAATGTATTTTTAAAAAGCTTATGCTTTTATTTACTTCCTGCTATTCGAGAAAAAATTAGCAGAAACAGTCCTATTTCTTTCTTCCTTGTAAGTAGAAGCGAAATAAGGGAGTACCATAGGTTAAAGTGATAGTCAAAAGCTGGTTGCTTTGTGACTGAAGTTCCTTTGTTTGTATTGACACGAGTTTAAAAAGTCCTATATGAGAAAAGTATGTGTTTTACATCTGAAACCAAACACAAGGAATATCTGAAAAACAATCAACTCCACGAAAAGTATGTATATAACATAAACTGTATGTTTTAAAGTGCTCTACATTTGTTGTATGGTAAGTTTTTGTCCATCTCTTACGGTTTAGCAGTTATGCAAAATTCAGTAAAATTCATCCAGAATAAACTACTCTTCAGAGGCTATTCCCAGAAAATACAAAATATAAATTTTATTTGTCAGGTAAATATCTTTAATATACGAAATTTTAATCAAAATCGTTAGCCATTTTTGAGAAAAATCAAAATTTTCGAAAAAAGTTCCATGTAAAAGATAGTTGGGGGTGGGGCTATTTTTCTCAATCTTCGTGTCGCATCCCTGGAAGATACTAAACTTAAATACCAAGTTTGGTATTTTATCGACTTTTGGTTTTTGAGCTATCGTGTTCACGGACACACACACACACACACACACACACACACACACGGACCTTTTTGTAAAAATGCTGTTTTTGGATATTGGGGATCCTAAAACATATATTTCCGGTAAAATCTCGGTATCGAATTTTTTGGTGGAGTGCAATACCTTCTCTATACAATAGTGCGTATAGAGAAAGTAAAAACACAAATAATGATTATTTTCACTCCTTTCTACTTTCTCTACACTATATACATAGTGTAAAGAGAAGATATTGCACTCTACCAAAAAATTCGATACCGAGATTTCACCGGCAATGTATGTCTTAGGGTCCCCTGTATCCAAAAAAAGCATTTTCAGAAAAAGGTCCGTGTGTGTGTGTGTGTGTCCGTGTGCCTGTGAACACGATAACTCAACAATCAAAAGTCGCTAAAATACCAAACTGGGTATTTAAGTTTATCTTCCAGGCATGTGAAACGAAGATTTTGAGGAAAATCCCTCCACCCCAAACTACCCTTTACATGGAACTTTTTTCGACATTTTTGATTTGCTAAAAAATGGCTCAACGATTTTCATTAAAATGTCGTATATTAAAGATATTAACTAATAAATAAAATGTATATTTTGAATTTTCTGGGAATAGCGCCTGAAGACTACTTTATTCTGGAAGAAATTTACGGAATTTTGCATAACTGCTAAACTGTAAGAAATAAACAAAAAAATTACCACACAAAAAATGTAGAGCACATTAAAACACACAATTCATGTTGCATACATTTTTTTCGTAGAGCTAATCGTTTTTGAGATATTTCTTGTTTTTGGTTTCAGCTTTGGAAAACTTCACTTTTCTCATGCAGGAACATACAAACAAAGGAACTTCATTCACATAGCAACCAGCTTTTGACTATCACTTTAACCTATGATGTTCTCTTATTTCGCTTCTACTTACAAGGAAGCAAGCAATAAGGCTATTTCTGCTAATATTTTCTCGATTAGCATAAAGTAAATAGAAGCATAAGATTTTTAACAATAATTTGTTTCAGAGTTGTAGAGAAAGTCATGATTTTTTTAACTGAATACATTATCAATTGGATAAATCTTTAAATAAAATTGTAATTGGATGAATTAAAAGTAGAATTCAGTTATTAAAAGTGAAGGTTGGCTCGCTGGATTGTTACCTGTAACCAAGACTAGAGATTAAACAAATGAATTCAAGTAATATAAGATTTCAAATTATATGACAGCGAATGGTTGAAGTGGTCTAATCTCGACCATTGTAATGGCGCTTTAATAGTTGAGCTAAAGTGTCACGGAAATATGGTTAAAAAGTTTACAAGCCACCAGTGTATAAAACGAATTAATCTTTAGGGGACATGTGGCAGCCTGTTTAAAGCACTAATAGGTACACCGTAGTAAAAGAAAAACTTTTAATTTGATTTCCGTTCTTATCATCTAGGACAGACGTGTTGCCTGCTCGCCAGGACGAGAGGGGGTGGTCATTAAAACCGGAAAAAAAAACGGGTTGAAAGTTTTGTTGAGAGCGAGCTGTTTTGTTTGCCCATATCTCTGCTGAAACATACGATGCATGGCGTAGATAAAACAGCTGAGATTGCACAGTGTGTTTTGTTACCTTAGGGAGACCAGCAAATCACTTTGTACAAGGTATTGGCCTTTAATTAATGTTTATACAGTTACGAAACAAAAGAGCTGATTCATGCACCATGCGTTTAAAAGAGAGAGCTGAGAAAACTAGGATGATTTATTGCGCTTTTATAGGGCCGTTTAAGTTCTGTACAGTTTTTACTTTCTCTACTATGTACATTGATGGTAGAGAAGGTATTTCATTCTACCAAAAAATTTGACACCGAGATTTCAGCGGAATTTATATTTTTTGGTATCTCCTGAATAAAAAAAACATTTTTACAAAGAAATGTGTGTCTCTAGGCAGTGTAGCTCAAAAACGAAATGTCCGTTAAATACCAAACATGACACTAAAGTTCAGTATCTTCCAAGGATTCGACACGAAGATTTTCAAGGAAATTCCCTCACCCCAAACTACCCTTTACATGGAAAAGATTTCGAAAATTTTAATTTTCTTAAAAATGGCTCTTAACGATTTTGATTAAAATCTCTTATGTTTAAGATATTTACTTACCAAATAGATTGTATATCTTGCATTTTCTGGGAATAGAGTCAAGATACTTCTTTATTCTGGATGAGTTTTACTGAATTTTGTATAACTGGTAAACCGTAAGAGATAGACAAAAACTTACTATACAAGAAATGTAGATCACGATAAAACACACAATTTATGTTACATACAGTTTTTTCGTGGAGTTGGTCGTTTTTTAGATATTTCTCTTTATTGGTTTCATATTTAAAAAAACATACTTTTCTCATAGAGAAATTTGTTAACTCTTGTCCATACAAACAAAGTAACTTCGGTCACAGAGCAACCAGCTTTTGGCTATCATTTTAACCTGTGGTACTCCCTTATTTCGCTTCTACGTGCAAGGAAGCAAGTAATAAGACTATTTCTGATAATTTTTTCTCGATTGCATTAAGTAAATATTAGCATAAAATTTTTAACAATAATTTGTTGCAGAAATGTACAGCAAGTCATGTGAATGGAACATATCAGATGTTTTTTTTATTCTACTCCTGGTCAAGCAAAGAAGCGCATTTTAATGTCAATCGCATGACGATAGCTTTCAAAACATTTGACTATCGCTTTAACATTGGGCATTCCTTTATAGAGGAACCAAGTAATAACATTCTGCTAATACTTAACTCGATTAGCATGGAATAGTAACAAGAATAATTTGCAATAAGAAGTTTGTGGAACAGTTAGAAAAAGTCATGTGACTGTAAAACATTAGATTTTTTTACTCATTGTGTTCTCTCTCTCTCTTTCTCTCTCTCACACACACACACACACACACGCGCGCGCGCGCGCAACTTTCCCAGTGAAATCTCGTATCCAATTTTGGGGTTGAATGCAATAATGTCTTTAGGTATACTATATAATAAGCAGAGAAAGTAAAGATGAATTTTCTGGATTCAAAACTTATATATGTGGTGAAATCTGATTATTGAAATTTTCGGATTATTGCATTACACTGACTATAGCCAGTAGAGAAAGTGAAAATTGGACTATTATTATTATTATTATTAATCCGCCAGCATCTGATAGATAATGATTACCAAAGACTCTGTCAGTGATTCACTCCTTTGTCTTTCGAAAACTTGCGGGATACTCAGAAATGCAAATGTGCAGTTTTCTCAGTGCTGGCAACTTCTCCGTCTTTACTGCGCAGCGTGTGTGCATAATCTCCAGGCGCGATACTCCTGCTTCAAATGGTAATTGCTTTCGGCTGCAACTTTGCATATCTTAAAACAGTAACAATAAAGTTATTCTATTGTGAATCAAATGCTTTAATATGTATGCCATTAGTTGTATCCGTATAGGTCACCTTAAAAAATGGCGCATATATGCTATATATCTGTATATATGTATATACTTCTGAAGTTGGCACAGCGGAGAAAATGAAAGTCAGAGAAGCTTTGCAAGCTTGAATATCAAGCTAGTCAGACATACCTATAGAAGTTTAATTCCTGATACAGCATTAGCTGTCAAACAATTATGTCAGAGAAGAAAATGTTACTCTCTAGTCGCAGCCATGATTCACAGCAGAATTAATGACATTTTTAGACAGTTGATGCTAAACGCAGGCCTTTTACCAGATGTCAGTGGTGTTAAAAGTAGAAAATAATGTCACTCCGAATTATAAAATTATAATACTCCACTGTAGTTGACATGAATGTGTGTCTACGGCCTCATTCAAGTAAGCAATGACTCTGAAAGTTCGTAGCGATCCTTAAAATGGCAGATGATTTGTCTGTCATGGACATGGAATCTGCTGAACCAGAGGAAATTATTCAAGAAGGGAATAGAGCAAAATTGCAACTGCATCCGTTGTAAAGAATGTTTTCGTTCTGTACGAGTAAGTAATGTTGTCAGCACTGATGGTATGCAAGGCAACAACTGAATATCGCAGACCGTTAAGCATTAACTCCGTGAAATAGGTAAAACAATCTATTTATAATACTAATATGTCTATAAATATTGATAAATGTCTGAAAATAGTTTGACACGCCTGATAAAATTATCTTATATTGTTTGTATGATTGTTGTACTCGGCCTACGGCCTCGTTTCGCAAGCTTCCTACTCACAATATAAAACACCATTTTTACCACTTGTATCATAAATAACTATTCTGTATAGTGTAAAAAAACTCTCTTTTTACTTAAACAAACAATATTTATTTCTTCCATAAACTGATAAAAATCAAAACCTGCCCATAAATAACTGTCTTGCGTAACATACGTGCCCGTAAAGGTTCTTTTCGGCGTTCGCTGCGGCGGTAATATAGCTTTCTAAGAAAGTCTGATGGAACTCGCTCATCTGTTGCATGCGAAGCATATTTTGGTATGTTACTGGAAATTTCCAGAAGCCGCACGTGCAGTATACCGCAGGTGTCACAAACGTACTAAGGCTTAACAATGTGCGGCTTCGACGTCGTTCGCACAAGTGTGACAATCCCAGCTGCGGTGTCAAAAATGTTTATGTAGGTAGAAGTAATCCGTAAGAGATGGACAAAAACTTACCGCACAAAAAGTACAGGAATTTGTCAACTCGTGTCCATAGAAAAGAAAGAACAACAGTCACATAGCAACCAGCTTTTGACTATCGCTTTAATCAATGGTACTTGCTTCTTTCGCTTCTACCTAGAAGAAAGCAACTAGTAAGGCTATTTCTGCTAATTTTTTTCTCGATTAGCATGAAGTAAATAGAAGCATAATCTTTTTAACAATTTGTTGCAGAGATGTAGAGAAAGTCATGTGAATGGAACACATCAGATTTTTTTTTTTATTTTGGAACCCTGTAATTATTATCGTTTAGTTCCATTTTATGTTGGGCGTTAAAGACCGGGCATTTTTCAGCGGCCTATATTGGCTTTAGACTGCCGGATTTGTTTCCCTTCCGAAGAGAAATTTTATTTTTTCTTTCTCTGTAAACGCCCTCCAAGACTTAGCCAGCGTATGTGGTGAGTCTGTTTTAGATCACAAGAGAAGCTAGGATACCTAATATGAAAGTGAGGAAGTGGATGATATGAAATGATGGTGAAATAGATAAGGAAAGATGATTATGGAGCAATTGGTGGAATAAATGGTGGGGGAAACCGAGAAAAGCCGTCCAGATGACGCTACAACAAATCGCGTACGCGTTTCCCTGGGATGGAACCAGCCCGTCCTAGTCAAAAGCGAAAGGTCTACCCACTTGGCCACTGCGTCGCCCCTTAAGGATTTTAAAATCAGAATAAAACCATCGCTGTCAACTGTGTTTCAACCTGCGATAGTGAAAATTTGGCTGTGTTATTTCTTTCATGTGAAAGGTGGGGTTTTACATTACAATTCCGTTTCATGTATGACTAAATTAAACTGCAAATTTGTACTTATAAACGTCCATTTGATCAATTAGGTTTTTGATTCCTAAAACTGCATTTTTCTAGATAATCTGACCTCTTTTCGCCCTACTCATTTAGTTCTTACAATCATACTGTAGTTTACCACAAACAACAGTTGGCATTTCCTGCAAACTGGTAATTTGAAACCTTTCACTAGGAAAGACTAAACTTGCCTAATGACCATTTGTTCACTTAACTTAGTCATTTACGAAATTCTAGGGATACTTTAGCAACTCAGGTCATGTCATATATTTACTTGTGTCTCTGTGCCTGTTGAGTGCAGAAAGCTGAAAGTAAAAATAGAAAAGGAGAAACGCTGTAGAAGGGTTTTATTGAAGCAGTGGAAGAATAATGATCTCCAGGGTTGTATCAACGTGTAAGTTTAACCCTTGATATTTTGTATTTTTTTACTGTACTATATATATAGTAAATACACAAGGTATTGCATTCGACCCTAGGTAATAATATCGTTTCTGATATGTTTATCTGGATTAGCATGAAATAGAAGAATAACGGCTTGTGTGAAAAAACAATTAATCCAATTTCTAAGAATAATTGTTACACAAATGTAGTTAAAGACATGTTCCTAAATAAAACATCAGATGTTTTATCATTGGGACGAAATCAAAAGTTAGATTAGACAGTTGTTTGTGCAGTTTACTCAGTTGAGTGATTCGTTTCATCTCGATTATTTTAGATGGAATGTCGAAATAACGAACAACACAAACGGATGATCATAAATAAAAAAACAAGGAAGAAATCAGGACAGCGGCGTCTGTTTTCTGATTCTGAGACACATGACATATACTGTGCCGAAATGTCTTCCATTTGTGTGCCTCAGTGAAACAATGGAAATCTGATGTGTTCCGTTCACATAACTTTCTCTACATCTCTGTAACAAATTATTGTTAAAAAGCTTATTCTTCTATTAGCTTCAAGAAAATCGAGATAAATGTTAGCAGAAATTGTCTTACTTGCTACCATGTAAGTAGAAGCGAAATAAGAGCGTACCATAGGTTAAAGTGATAGTCTAAAGCTGGTTGCTGTGTGACTAAAGTTCCTTTGCTTGTATGGGCAGGAGTTGACAAATTCCAGTATTAGAAAAGTATATGTATTTTAAAAGTGAAACTAATAACGAGGTACATCCAAAAATCGCTCAACTCCACGAAAAAATGTATATAACATAAATTGTGTTTTAACGAGCTCTACATTTTTTGCTAAGTAAGGTTTTGTCTATATCCTATGGTTTACCAGTTATGCAAAATTCTTCGTGAATAAAGATGTCTTCAGAGGCTATTCCCAGAAAATCCAAAATATACATTTTATTTGTCATGTAAATATCTTTAACATAGGATATTTTAATTAAAATTGTTAGAGCCATTTTTGAGAAAATCAAAAGTTTACAATTTTTCTCCATGTAAAGAGTAGTTGATGGTGGGGGGGGGTTTGGGAAAATATTCGTGTCGCATCCTTGGAAGACATTGAACTTAAGTTTCAGTTTGGTGTTTAACGGATTTTTCGTTTATGAGCTATGCTGACCCCTCCCCCACACACAGGCGGACACACACGGACATTTTTCTAAAAATGCTTATGTTTAGATTCAGAGGGTCTCGAAAAATATAATACCTTCTTTACACACACACAAGATATATATGTATGTATATGTAGTACGTGTAAATAAATCTTTTAAAAGCTGGTTGCCATGTTATAGAAATCTGTTTTTTTTTTTTGTTTGTTTTTTTTTGCGTGGTCAGGAGTTGACAAATTCCCGTATGAGAAAAGTTTAAGTATTTTAGAACTGAAGTCAATAACAAGTAATATCTCAAAAATGGTCAACTCTAAGTATACAGAATGTATATGCATACATCGTGTGTTGTGACCAGATCTGCATTTCTTCTGCAAAAGTATTTGTCTGGCTCTTACGGTTTATCAGTTCAGCAAAGTTCATCCAGCACAAAGAAGTCTTCAGAAGCTGTTGCTAGAAAATTCAAAATATACATTTTATTTGTCACGTAAATATCTTTAACATACGGTATTTTACTCAAGATCTATTTTTTTTCCATGTAGTGGAGGTGAGTGGGGGTGATTTTTCTCAAAATCATAGTGTCGCATTCTTGGAATATGGTATTTTTTGGACACTTCGTGCTCATAGGCAGACGCAAGAAACTTTTTTTTAAATGCTTTCTCTTGGTACAGAGAATCCTAAAACGTGTATTTCCGAAGAAATCTCTGTATGGAATTTTTAGATGGAGTACAAAACCTCAAACTACGTATCAAGAAATATGTAAAGAAAGTAAAAAGTATTATTTAAATAACCATGCAATCCATAATTTTGATACATGTAGCACATGTAGCAAATATAACTATTATTGGGAATAAAATTCAACAAATATTTAGTACATTGAGGATTTTCCAAACTTACAGATGTATTACCTTTTAAAAATCTGATTAGCTTCAGTCTTGAACACACCTCTTGTATCTAGAGCAGTGTTTATAGTAACACTATATCTGTATACCTTTTTTCTGAATTAACGTGAAGTACAAAGAAGAATAAGCTTTCGTGACGAGGCGTTGAATAAGAACGGGCAGAGAAAGTCACGTGAATGTAGCACATTCATATCTTGTTCGCAAACGTTGAGAGAAAAGTGAAAATGAAATCGCGCATTCCTGTATTGCCCACTGTAAGCTCTTGACTCTGATTGGTGAGCAGTTTTCTGGCATGGCGCAGGTGTGTGGGGAAAGCGATAGCATACAAACGCGCCCGATAAAACAAAACTGGATATCGATATTTTGAGGTATTCATCCGAAAGTTTGCTATAGGCATCATCACGTGGCACGCTTTGGTAAGGGGTTTGGCTCTTCATTATCGTTATAATGGAGTGTGTATTGGCAATGGATTAGGGCTTAATGAAAAATCCAGTGTTTGTAATGGAATTTTTGAGAGGTAAATATCAGTTTACACGCAGTGCAGTTTCCCATATTTTCTGAAAGAGTCAACATGGAGATAGCATTTTGTTACAGATTGAAAATACTTTAAAAAATCTGATGTGTTACATTCACCCGACTTTCTCTACATCTCTGCAACAAACTATTGTTAAAAAGCTTATACTTCTATTTACTTAATGCTAATCGAGAAAAAAAAAATAGCGAAGCGAAGCGAAATAAGGGAGTACCATAGGTTAAACTGATAATCAAAAGGTGGTTGCTACGTGACTGAAGTTTCTTTGTTTGTATGGACACATTCCTGTATGAGAAAAGGTTATGTTTTTCAAAGCTGAAAACAAAAATAAGGAATATGTCAAAAACTATCAACTACACGAAAAAAATGTATATGACATAACTTATGTGTTTTAATGTGCTCTACATTTTTGTGTGTTAAGTTTTTGTCCATCTCTAATGGTTTAGCAGTTATGCAAAATTCCGTAAAATTCATCCAGAATAAAGTAGTCTTCATAGGCTATTCCCAGAAAATTCAAGATAAACATTTTATTTGTCAGGTAAATATCTTTAATATTTGACATTTAAATCAAAATTGTTAGAGCCATTTTTGAGAAAATAAATATTTTCAAAAAAAGTTCCATTTAAAGGGTAGTTGGGGGTGAAGACCTTCGTGTCGCATCCTTGGAAGAAACTTGGTATTTAACGGTCTTTTCGTTTTTCAGCTATGCGTCCACAGACTCGCACGCACACACACACACACATGGACCTTTTTGTAAAAATGCTTCTTTTTTTTTTATTCAGGGGGATGCAATCGAATTTTTGGGTGGAATGCAATGCCTTCTCTGTAGACTATGTACATAGTAGTGTAGAGAAAGTAAAATTTTGATGTGTTACATTCACATGATTTCTTCCACATCTCTGCAACTAATTATTGTTAAAAATCTTATTCTTCTATTTACTTCATGTTAATCAAGAAAATAAAATCTGATGTGTTCAATTCACACGACTTTCTCTGCATCTCTGCACCAAAATATTGTTAAACCGTTTATGCTTCTATTTACTTCATGCTAATCGAGAAAAAATTAGCAAAACTGGTCTTATTAATTACTTCCTTATAAATAGAAGCGCAATAAGGAGCTATAATAGTCAAATGTTTTAAAAGCTGGTTGCTATGTGATTGAAGTTTCTTTGTTTGTATGTGCAGGAGTTGACAAAGTCCCGTTTGAGTAAAGTATAAGTATTTTAAAACTGAAACCAATAACAAGTAATATCTCAAAATTGATCAACTCTACGAAAAAAATGTATATAGCATACATTGTGTGTTTTAACGAGCGCTTCATTTTTGTATATCTCTTACGGTTTGGCAGTTATACAAAAGTCATCCAGAATGAAGAGGTGTTTAGAGACTATTCCCAGAAAATCCTAGATATACATTTCGTTTGTATAAAAATATCTTAAACATACGGTATTTTAATGAAAATTGAGCCATTTTTGAGAAAACCAAAATTTTCGAAATTTTTCCATGTAAAGGGTGTTTGGGATTGGGGGATTTTCTTGAAAATGCTCTTCTCACTTCCGTGGAAGATGCCAAACTTAAATACCAATTTTGGTTATTTAACGGTATTTTCGTTTTTGGGTCATGCTATTCACATACACAGCTACACACACAGACCTTTTTCTGAAAATTCTTTTTTTTTGGATTCAGGGGTATCCAAAACATGTATTTGCGGTAAAATCTGGGTATCGAATTTTTGGGTGCATTACAATACCTTCTCTAGAGATACACTATGTACATCGGACGTATAGAGAGATTAATTAGTATACATTGTATTTTTTTTTTTTTTTTGCTTCGTTGCAGGTAGAAAGGAAATAGGGGAGTACACTAGGCTAAAGTGATAGCCAATTCCTTTAAAAAACCAGGTTTCTATGTGATTTAAGCTGTTTTGTTTGTAGGCCAGGAGTTGACAAAACCCGCATGAGAAGAATATAGGTATTCTAAAACTGAAACCAATAACGAGCAATATCTGAAAAGCGGTCAACTCCACGAAATATATATATATATATATATATATATATATATATATATATATATATATATAAAACGTAAGTTTTGTATTTTGACGAGCTCCACATTTTTTGCTCAGTATGGTTTTGTCTATCTCTTACGGTTTACCAGGTACGCAAAATTCCGCAAAATTGATCCTGAATATAGAGTTCTTCAGAGGCTATTTCCAGAAAATTCAAGATATATATTTTATCTGTCGTGTAAATATCTAAATGTGCGGTATTTTAATCAAAATCGTGAGCAATTTATCGGAAAATCAAAATTTTCGAAAATTTTTCCATAAAAAGGGTAGCTTGGTGTGGGAGGATTTTCCTCAAAATCTTCGTATTGCATCCTTAGAAGATACTAAACTTATTTCGTTTTCGAGCTATACTGTTCAAAGAAATACACGCACAGACTTCTTTCTGTATTTTTTGGACTCAGGGGACTTCAAAACATTTTTGCCGGTGAAATCTCGACATTGAATTTTTGGTTGGGTAAAATACCTTCTCTAGCTACTACGTAGTACAGTGTATGTACTTAGGTGCTAGAGAAAGTAATGGTTTGTTGCAGTCGGATGAAGGTCGTGTGAATGGAACCCTTCAGATTTTCGTCCCTGTTGGCCTCGGTTAAAATAACACTCCTGCACTTTTATATCCACCTTCAAGTTTGCAACGCCTCATGTGCTTTAAGAAGACCACTTGCTGTTTGTTTGGACAGGGGCAGAAAGTGGGGAGGAGTAAAAGCTTTTGGGCACGGGAGGGTCCTGAAAGCTGTACCACGAAAAGTATAATCTGTGATAGGTACCTCCGCACTCCCTGCACTAATGCTCAGGGCAGACAGTGCAAATGCTGACTTTGAGATACAAGAAAATGCAATTACCCCAAAGGGAATTCTTTACAACAAACAAAAAACCTTAGTACAAAGTGCACAGAAGGAGAAACACATGTTTAAGGGTCCCCTGTATCCAAAAATACATTTTTTAGAAAAAGGTCCGTGGCGTGTGTGTCCGTGGTATTTTAGTTTAATATCCTCCAAGGATGCCACACGAAGATTTTGAGGAAAATTCCCCCACCCTAAAGTAACCTTTATATGGAAAAATGTTAGATTATTTTGATTTTCTCAAAAATAGCTAACGATTTTGATTAAAATACCGTACATTGGAGATACTTATCTTTATGAATAAAATGTATATTTTGAATTTTCTGGGAACAACCTCTGAAGAGCTCTATATTTTGCTGAATTTTCCATAACAGTAAAAAAGCTGATCTTTTACTCACACGACTTTCTACAGCTGCTCTACAAACTTCTTACAAAGTATGTTTCTTCTTTCTACTCAATGTTAATCGATAAAATCATTAGCAGAATGTTTTTATTACATAGTTGCTTGTACGTAGAAGGGAAATAAGCGAATACACTAGGCTAAACCTACAGTCAAATGTTTTGAAATGTGGTTGCTATGGGATTGTCATTGCAAATGGCTGATGTGCGTAGCCAGGAGTAGAACAAAAGAAAATCACTTCCTGTCTGAGAAAAGTATAACTACTTCGTAATTGAAACTAATAACAAGGAATAGTTCGGAAACGGTTACCTTCACTGTGTTTTGGCGAGATCTACATGTTTTGTGCAGCAAGTTTATATCTTACGGTTTAACAGCTAAGCACAATTCGACAAATTCATCCGGAATAAAGAGGTCTTAAGAGGCTTTCCCAGAAAATTCCAGATATACATTTTATTTGCGATCTAAATAGCTTTAATATACGGGATTTTAATCAAAATCGTGACAGCAATTTTTAAGAAAATCAAACTTCTGTGATGAGGTGGATTTTCATGAAAATCTTCGTTTCGCATCCTTGGAATGTACTAATTATAAATACCAAGTTTGGTATTTAAAGACCTTTTCGTTTTTGAGCTTTGCTGACCACAGATATACACACACGGACCTTTTTCTTAAAATGCTTTTTTCGGACTCGGGGAACCATAAAGCATATATTTCCAAACTTTGAATGTTTGGGTGGAACACAATACCTTATCTATCTATGTAAATTGTACATGCGGGCTAGAGAAAGTAAAAAAAAACAATGTAATATTAGGGACAACTTTGCATCCAGTTTCCAGTTTCAAGACTTTTCCCTCCACTACCTGGAAGATCTAAGAAGGAAATTATTTAAGGTGCGTTAACATGAATCAGAAATTAATAAAATTTTATTTGTGAATCAGGTAGCCAATATATTAGTAAATGGTGTAAACATTGTTTTATTGTGATGTCTTCGTTATATCTTTAGTTTTAGGATGTTGAATTGGAGATGGTCTTCATTTTTACTTTCCTCTACATTATGATGAAAATACCGTATATTAAGAATGTTCACACGTCAAATAAAATGCATATCTTGAATTTTCTGGGAATAGCCTCTTGAGGATCATCTCACTCGCAATAGCTTTGCATAAGTGCTAAACCGTAAGAGATACACTATGCACAATTTATATAATATACATTTTTGTGCAGGTTTAACTATTTCCGAGATAGCCTTTGTTATTAGCTTCAATTTGTGAGTAGTTAAGCCTTTCTCAAAGGGAATTAGACATTCCTGTTTCAGTCGTTTTACTCCTGACTTTGAAAGGAGAAATGAACTTCAATCACATAGTAACCAGATTTTAAAAAAATTTACAATTCCTTTAGCCTAATGTATTCCCTTCTACTGATAAGGAACTAAGTAATATGGTCATTTCTATTAATGTTTAGTTAGCTTGATTAACACGAAATATATTAACTATAAGCATTTTAACATATGTATTACATAATTGGTAGAGAAAATGATGCGAATGGAACATATCACACGCTTACTGTCCCTAGCCCCGTATGCACAATGTACTTGGTGAATAGAGAAGATGTTGTATTCCATCCAGAAACTCAATGTCGATATATATTTTGGGATCCCCTGGGAGTGAAAAAAGTATTTTTAGAAAAAGGTCCGTGTGTGCGTGTGTGTGTGTGTGTCCGGACAGCATAGCTGAAAAACGAAAAGACCATTAAATACCAAACTTGGTATTTAAGTTTAGTTTCTTCCAAGAAAATCCCCCACCCCAAACTATCCTTTACATGGACATTTTTTTCAAAAGTTTGTTTTTCTCAAAAATACCTAACGATTTTCATTTATCGTATGTTAAAAATATTTACATCACAAATAAAAGGTATATCTTGAATTAACTGGGAATAGCCTGTGAAGACATCTATTCTGGATGAATTTTTGCGGATTTTACTTAAATGTAAAGATAGAGAGAACTTAGTGCACAAAAAATGCAGATCTCCTCAAAACACACAATTTGTCCTTCACATTTTTGTTGTGGAGGTAACCGGTTTCCAGATATTCCTTGTTAATGTTTTCAATTGTAAAGTACTTATACTTTTCTCAGACAGCAGATGTCCGTTTTTCTTTTGTTCTACTCCTGGCTTAAATAAAGCAGCGAATTGCAATGACAATCGCTTATCGAAGTTTTTAAAATATTTGACTAATTTTTAACATAATGTATTCCCTTAGTTCTCTTCTACTTATAAGGAACTAAGTAATAAGAACATTCTGCTAATGTTTATTTCGATTAGCATGATGTGGAAAGAAACTTAATCTTATGTAAGAAGTTTGTTTGCAGAACAGATAATGTGACTGTAAAGCATCAGCTTTTTTAAAGCTCTTCTTCCTTGTCCTAAGATGCACTTACCAAACTTATGTGGTAATTTACTGTTACCATACTTGAAGTAAAATGTTGACGTTATGCAACAAGTGCTCTTGAGGTTGACTAAAAAAGAGCTTTGTTGAAATTGACTGGTGGACATCAAAGCGATGTTGGTGTACATCATTTTGACTGACAAGGTGTCATATCGTGATTGTATTAACAAGATATACGATGTAATGATATTGTTGACTGCATGAGGTGATGTGGACCGGAATGGCACCAGTAGCCCAATGTGTCAGGATCCTGGACAGGAGACATACGGCCTCGCGGCGGTCGAGAATCGATCTTGCGGCTTGATACACTATATTTCACCATTTGTTTCTCTTCTGCCGTTTATCTTGTTTGGCCAAGGCCAATAGCAGAGTGGGAGGTGAAATCAATTCTTGGCGACATTATTTTCTGTTCTCTTTCTTCGAGAGCTTCATAAAAGTTGCAGTTTCCTCACAAAGCAGTTGCTGTGCGAGTAGGAGAGGTTCTTTCCCTTGTCGGTTAAAGTAGACTAAGAACACAAGATTTCTCTGCCTACATTGTGAGTTAAAGTAGCAGGGCTCCAACAGGCTTTGGACAGGAAAACAAGATTTCTCTGCTTCCCATGTGAGTTAAAGTATCAAGTCTCCAACAGGCCTTGTGCAGTAACACAGGATTCCCCTGCCTCCCTTGTGAGTTAAAATAGTAAGATTCTAACGTGCCTTAGACAGGAAAACAAGATACCTCTGCTTCCTTTTTCAGTTAAAGTAACAAGGCTCCAACAGGCCTTGGCCAGGAAAACATTAATCTGCTCACCTTGCCAGTTAAAATAGCAAGGCTACAACAGGCCTTGGACAGGAAAAGTTTTTTCTACCTCACTTGTGAATTAAAGCAGCAAGCTTTCCACAGGTCTTAGCCAGGAGAACAGATGTCGCTTCCTCTCTTGTGAGTTAAAACAGCAAGTCAACAGATTTTGGTCAAGAAAACAAGATTTCTCTACCTCTCTTGTGAGTTAAAGTAGCAAGGCTCCAGCAGGCTTTGACGAGGAGACGAAATGTTTCTATCTTTCATGTGAGTTGAAGTATCAAGGGTGCAACAGGGCTTATGCAGGAATACAGGATTCTCCTACCTCCCTTGTGAGTTAAAATAGTAAGGTTCCAACATGTCTTAGAAGGAAAACCAGATATCTCCGCTTCTCTTTAAGTTAAAGTAATAAGGTTCCAACAAACCATGGCCAGGAACACTCATCCGTTCACTTTGTCAGTTGAAATATCAAGACTGAAACAAACCTTGGCCAGGACAACAGATTCATTGCTGACCTTGTCAGTTAGAGTACCAAGGCTCCAACAGACCTTGGTCAGGAGAACAGATTCATCTGCTGTTCTTGTCAGTTAAGATACCAAGGCTTCAACAGGCCTTGCCCAGAAAAACAGATTCATCTGCTGATCTTGTCAGTTAAGATACCAAGGCTTCAACAGAGCTTGGCCAGGAGAACAGATTCCTCTGTCTGCTGACTTTGTCAGTTAAAGTATCGAGGCTCCAACAGGCCATGGTCAGGAGAACAGATTCATCTGTCTGCTGACTTTTGTCAGTTAAAAGTATCAAAGCTCCAATAGGTCTTGGCCAGGAGAACAGATTCCTCTGCTGATCTTGTCAGTTAAGGTACCAAGGCTCCAACAGGCCTTGGCCAGGAAAACTGATTCAACTGTTGATTTTGTCAGTTAATTGTTGAACGAGCGTAAAGATGACCGTTGCGAGTAGCTCGATTCCTTCATTTTATTTATCCCAAGGATATTCTGATGGATACAGAATCATATGGCTAGTTGTAGGCTGGTGAGTACGAGTTTTCTTATCCCATTGCTTAGTAAATAGGAATCAAAGTTGAAGAGGAGAAATGCGTAGTAATTGAGAACTGGTTTATTCATCTTAGTTTTTGTTTAGGCAGATATTTTGTATCCAATACTTTCGCGTAACATAAATAAATACAATAAATTATACACTTACAGATTCAAAGTTCCATGGGTTCAAATATTTTAATAATATAGCATAATATTACTGGATTGGAGAGATTCCTTGGTTTAGTTACAAATATGTGGAGTCTGAGACACATTATCCAGGCCTAGCAAGGAAAGCGCAAGGGATGTGAAATTACCTTCCCTTTCGTCCCCACAACTCTCTTTCAATAGCCATGTAGAGCCAAACAAAGCGATCATTCAGTGCAATGGTGGCTTACATGTGCAATATGAGTGAATGGCGAATGTTCAATCGAGACTGGGAGAGCAAGTTTGGTTTTTGTCTCTCTTCAAGAACAAGCCTCCACTGTTGCACAGTAACCTCTCCACTTCTCTGCCAGATGGAAGGAAAAAGGACGGAGTTTGTAGGTGTAGAGCATTTCACACTGCGCGTGCTTATCTTACCGGCCCTGCTATATTCGGAAGTACATAATTTCCTTTCATCGCCCAAAGATGAATACTTATTTCTATTATAGTTTTCTCCTTGCTGTACGATAACACAGTTTTTGAACCTTATATTAACGTAAACTAAATAAATGGTATTTTTTAAAATCTTTTCAAGTGTACATATATTATTTTACAATTCTGGCAAAATGATGCCTTGCGTAGACCAATATTCTTTATATTATTTCATTTACAATTATTATTTCGGTGTCGTAGGTCTAAGTATCGTGAGCATCAAGTTTTGCACACTCACCTTCACATGTTTCTTCGCAATTTTACAATCCATATTTGTTCAAACTTTCTGCCTTATCAGCCAATCTTTGTATTTTAGTACTATGTATTTTTACTTTCTCTATACGTACTATGTACATAGTGTATAGAGAAGGTATTGCAATGCACCCAAAAATTCGATACCAAGATTTCACCGGAAATACATGTTTTGAGAACACCTGAATAAAAAAAAAACCTTTTTAGAAAAATGTCGATGTGTCTGTCTGTCTGTCTGTCTGTGTGTGTGACTGTGGGCAGTATAGCTGAAAACGAAAAGACCGTTAAATACCAAACTTGGTATTTAAGTTCAAGGATGTGACACGAAGATTTTCAAGAAAATCTCCCCACCGCCAACTACCCTTCACTTGGAAACATTTTTGAACATTTTGATTTTCTAAAAAATGGCTCTAATGATTTTAATTAAAATATCGTATATTAAATATATATGCCTGACAAATAATATGCATATCTTGAATTTTCTAGGAATAGCCTGTGAATTCTGGATGAATTTTACGGAATTTTTATTAACTGGTAAACCGTAACAGGTAGACAAAACTTACCAAACAAGAAATGTAGAACACATTAAAACACACAATTTATGTTAAATACATTTTTCGTGTAGTTGATCGTTTTTTATATATTCCTTGTTTTTGGTTTCAGCCTTGAAAAACTTATACTTTTCTCATACAGGAATTTGTCCACTGCTGTGCATACAAAGGAACTTCAGTCCTATAGCGATCAGCTTTTGACTGTCACTTTAACCTATGGTACTCCATGTTTTCGCTTCTACTTACAAGGAAGTAAGTAATAAGTCTATTTCTGGTAATTTTGTCTCTCACTTAGCATGACGTAAATAGAAGCATAAGCTGTTTAACAATAATTTTTTCAGAACAACTCTTCGTTGTATATTAGTGCCGCCAGCGTGCAGCATCTGTAAAGCACCCCTAACACATCCTTACAAAATGCACCATACACAGCGCAAACAAAATATGAGGAATTATCACAGTTCTGAATAATCCAAAGTTTTTTCGTGAAAATGTTTGTTATTTTAAAGATATTTCTTTGTATAAATTAATTTAAATTATAACACATAACTTTGTATTCCTTGGTGATTTGTAATGATATTGTTAATTATCTATGTGATGTTCTATGTATGTTTTAGAAATAGTTTTTGTTGTTCCATTATTGTTCTTATGTAATGTTTGTATTTTGATGTTGTAATATTGTGGTCGCAAAAAGCGCTGAGTTCTGCGACCTTAAATACATAACATTAAAAGGGGATGATGTGTTCCATTCGCGTTACTTTTGCTACATCTCCGTAACAAATTGTTGTTTATGCATCTACTTTACGATAATCGAGATAAACAATATCAGAAATTGTCCTTATTACTTGGTTCCTTGTAAGTAGAAGTGCAAAAATCGAATGTGTCTCATTCACAAGATGTCCTCCAGCTGTTACTCTAAACATTAATCTGTTATCTACGTTATGCATATCAAGATAAACACAAGCAGAATTAGTCTTATTACTAGTTTCCCTGTAAGTAGAAGGGAAATAAGAAAATGCACAGGCTAAAGCGATAGTCTCGTCCTTAAAAAGCCGTTCGCTAAGTGAAACAATTGAAATACCAATCTGTTTGCTTCCCAGGAATAAACAAACGAAAAATGAGAAGAAAGATATCTTCCCGTTTGAGAAAAGTTTAAATGGCTTAAAATTGAAATCAATAATCCGAAATATCTCGAAAACGGTCAACCCTACGTAAAAATGTATGCGACATAAATTATCTGTATTAATGACATCTACATCTTTTATCTCTCTCTTACCGTTCGCCAATTATACAAATGTCATCCAGAATGAAGAGGTCTTCAGAAGCTATTCCAAGAAAATGTCTTATATACCTACATTTAGTTTGGCAGAAAATATCTTAAACATCAGGTATTTTAATCAAAATCGTTAAAGCCAGTTTTTGAGAAAAAAAAATGTTCGTGTCGCATCCTTGGCAGATACTAACTTAAATACCAAGTTTGGTATTTAACCGACTTTTCGTGTTTGAGTTATGCTGCCCACAAACATACATGTAACTTTTTCTAAAAAGGTTCTTTTTGGATTTAGAGGGTCTCAAAACATGCTCTACACGCTATGTACGTAGTACGTGTAGAGAAAGTAAAAAATCAAATCTTTTGGACCACACACTATAATGAAAAGCTCAAATACATGCCAGCCATATGTAAGCTTCAATGATAAAACTAATAATTGGACACACCAAGTTAACGATCTAATAGCTAAAAGAACAGCCGCCAGAGTGCAGCACCTGTAAATCACCCATAACAGTAAACTACATCCTTAGAGAATGCACCATACACAGCACAAACAAAATATCAGGAATTACTGGAGCTCTGAATAATCCAAAATTCTTTCATAATACTGTTTGTTAGTTCAAAGATATTTCTTTGTATAAATCAATTTAAACTGTAACACATAACTTTGTATTCCGTAGTGGTTTCTAATGAAATTGTTAATTACCTATGTAATGTGCTGTGTATGTTTTAGAAATAGTTTTTGTTATTGCAGTATTGTTTTTATATAATGTGTGTATTTTGTTATTGTAATATTGTGGCCGCAAAAAAAAAAAAGATTAATTAATAACATTAATTTAGATAAATCATGGCCAAATACCGCTTCAGTGCTTTATCGATTGAGCTAGTGTAGTTTGACTAAACCTGTTTTTGCTACGCACGTATACCGCAGTACATGTGACACCCTGATTTTGTACCTTATTAAGAAGTTGACCTTTTGCGTACATTTTTCATCTGGCTGTAATGGTATCGCCCGAAGCTTTTCCGAGGTTCGCCAATGCAGGATGACCTATGACATACATCTGTCAGGATTTCTGCACGATTATGGGGAAACAACCTGAAATGTCATAATTTATTTAAGTACCTCTTTTTATATCGTGTAACATGGAGTTGGAAATACAGCGTCACCTGTTGGCGATCGTACCGAACTTCTAGTTTATGAGCCTGGCATGCTGCCAGACTTGCCTTATTCATTTCCTGTATTCATAATATTTTCATCCAAGCAGTCACTTCCAAGTGCCCCACTCAGTTACGCGGAAATATACTTTATTTTGGAAACTTGATGTTATTTTGTTCTTAATCGTAAACAAAATATCACTTTGTTATATTACACTGGTAGGGCAATTTGTGCAAGAAAGAAAAGTGACTGCTAGTTTCTCATGCCCAGTGATTTAGTATTTTAATTTATTGCAAGAAAAATTTTATATAAATGTAAACAATAATGCGACTATTCCATAGATATAATCTTGTTCAAGAAAAGTCCTCTAAAGGCGACGCATCTGTGAAAATTGTTAAAACTCAAATAATTTTTCGTAACTATAAATAATGAATAAATAAGTATATTTATTGATATAAAAATATCATACATTGAACTTCAATAATCGCACGGGTCCACAGACCTTATGTGCTTCTGTAATACACAGTAAAGGAAATATTAAAACAACAATAAAGTATTAAAAGAGTAACACGAAAATAAAAAGACAAAAATATTTAAATACAGCAATTTAAATTTACAGCACAGAGTTCACATTATTCAGAAGTATAAATGTGCCCTCTTATAATAGATAAATACACTTAAAAGAAATATATACACATAACATATACACAATATATAAAACCATAACACAACGATGACATGAGTATGAACTTTTGTTTAGCTGTTCTTGTCCCCCCCCCCCTCTTCTCTATTGGCAGCCTTTTCAGATCTCAGCTGTCTTGCCTTAAGTATAAATTTACCTAGCCCGTCTTCTGTGCCTGCCTGTCCCTGATGCTCTATGCCTGCGAAGTGTGGGGTATTGCAGCAGACTCCTGGCTTCTCTGGTTACAGCGAGTACAGAATAGAGGACCCCGGTCCATATATTCTGTATGTTGACGTTTCCCTTTGAGGCCACTACATGAAGCTTCGGCCCTCCCATATGTGGAAGATGTTATTAGGCACCGGGCTCAAAAATTCTACGCCAGATTGGGCGACCATGAGAACGCACTTGTCAAATCTCTGGGGGAGTACTTACCCTCTGAACGCCGAAAGAGGCGGTTCCGGGTTCCCCGCATGCCTTGTGGGCACCCCCGGTAACAACGGCTTTAAACCAGCCAACAGCGTAATAGCTGAACAAAGCACTCCACCCTCCCATTGGGAGTGGTCTATCAAAATTCACTAACATAATTAATAAACACCAGCGGAGCAGAGGAGAGGATGCTGCTCCTGAAAATGCAACTGCTCGAGGAGCCTACCAGCGCTACCTCCTTAACACCAACACTCGAAAACTCCAAAATTAAAACCTCAACCTTCACCTCATTCCTGTGGTTAAACCCTTACCAGGGTAGGTACACAGCAACAACACCTAGTGTCACCACGAGCATACCAGACACGCACGCACGCACCGTGCCTGCCAGAAGCGTCCAACATGCTTCTAGGTCTATATTCGCGGTGGTAAAGAATAGCGGTAAATATTTGTCGCGCCATTCCTCCGTACCCCTACATATTGCCAAGATATGAAGCTTCCTTCTCGCAAATGGGGCAGATTCTCATACCATTCTCGTTAGCAATTTTTGTGTACAATTAAGATATACATTTTAGATGTTGCTATAGTCGCTATATAAAAAAGCAACTACTCCTGCCAAAAAGTCTTCCTTAGTACTACCAAAATATGATGATAAAATACAAAGTCAGTTTTTGCCTAGCGAATATCGAAAGTAAAGCTAGTCAGGGTATATAATTTACACTCTACTGCGCTACTTGTAGCATTTGAAGTACCTCGTTGCAGTTTATGGGACGTACAAATTGCATAGAAACTAGTTTCTCCCATTTTAAGAAGCGATTTTATTGGAAATGTGAAACTAGTTGTGGCTAATGTTCTGGAAAACGCTGGAAGCGGGATCAGAAACTTACATCGGTGTGACGGCGGACTGCAGAACTTCAAGCTTAGTAATGGAGTTTTCGAATTTTGACTACGGTGTGAATGAACCCTGTTGGCAGCGGCTACAAGAAGATAAACAGTGTCTGTCACGAATGATACATCTTGTCTGAAGTCGTGGTACCAAACTGAGATAGACGTAGATAGATACTTTATTTAATATTTTCAGTTACAAACTTCATACATATATACCTAGCAACTTTCCTGCAGTTGCTGGATTTAGTATCATATACAGCTAACCCCAGGTTATTTATGTACTAGGGTCGGCTGATAAGTCCTGGGCCTCTCAATAAAAAGAGCATTACATTTTTTTTTTTTTTTTTTGCTCTATTTCTCAATACTCTCTAGAAAGACTAAAACATTTGTCATATCGGTGTTCTAATTTAATTTAACCATCTCTGTAGTGCGATTTATCAAGGTCCTCAAAATAGCTGTTTACCGCATCAATGACCTCGTTGCTGTGAAATCTTCGTCCTCTTAAGAAATTTTTTGAGATTTGATAACAGGTGGTAGTCACTGAGTGCTAGATCTGGCGAATAGGGTGGATGTTCGAGCAATTCGAACTTTAATTCGCCCATTTTTCACATTGCAATGGCTAAACGATGGGTCGGAGTATTGTCATGGTGAAACAAGATTTTTTTTTCCTAATGAGGTAATTTTCTTTTCAGCTTATCACTCATACATTGCAGTATGCTTGTAGTCACCAGTGATTCTTTTACCCTTTTCCAAGTAATCAATAAAAATGATTTCCTGTGCATCCCAGAAAACACTCCCCTTAACCTTTTTTAGAGTTGGTTCACTGTTTTGAATGTGATTTACTTTCTGGAGTGTAGTGATGTATCCAAGTTTCATCCATGATAATAAGCCGTCTCAAAAGTTTACTGGGATTTATACGATAGAGCGCCACATTCTTAACATAAACAGTTTTTCTTTGCAACTTTTGATCAGGTGTCAACGGACGCAGTACCCATCTTGCATAGACCTTGAGAAAGCCCAAAACATTACTAAAAATATTACCTGCACGTTCATTTGATATGTTTACAGCCTATGGTATCTCAAACAACTTTAATCTGTGGTCTTCCAGTACTAGACGATGAATTTTTTCCATGATCTCTGGAGTTGTCACTTCTATAGGGCGTCCAGAGCGAGGCTCATCACTAGTGCTCGCACATCCCATTTTAAACTCTGCAACCCACCTTTTAATCATTGAATATGAAGGGACAGAGTCTTTCACTGTACTGTCCATTTCCCGCCTTGATTTATTTAGGTGTTCAACCTTTCAAATGGAAGTATTTAATCACTGCTCGTTTTTTCCAAATCCTCCATTTTCATGAAAACTCTAAAATTGTCTTGTTCAAAATGCTGTCATTCGAAAACTAAACAAGCTATTGACCTGTAACTATGAATACAAGCTAGTCTAGAGTTAAACTATACGATGCTACCGTCTAACTGGCCTCCTGGCCCCATATCTGTGTGGGGCCCGGGACTTATCAGCCGACTCTTGTCAGAAGTTGTGGTACCAAACTGAGAAAATCCCTTACTACGAGTGTTCGTAGAAACAGTGCTCAGTTACAAATATGGCTGTCAGTTGGTTGATTTACGTAAAATTGGTGTTGTAAAGATAGTCAAACTGAAAAATGCAATACCATAGCCGGGATTTGAGGCCCGTTTTAACAACACTCAACAAACGCCATATACAACATTTTATAGGAGGGGCATATTTTAGTTGTACTTAATATTGATTGAAACATTTTTAAAAAATCTGATCACATGATTTTCTCTACATCTCTACAGTAAATTATTGTTAAAAAGCTTATTCTTGTATTTACTTAATGGCTATGGAGAAAAAAAATAGCAGAAAGGTACTTATTTCTTGCTTCCTTGTAAGTAGAAGCAAAATAAGGGCGTACCATAGGTTAATGTGATAGTCAAAAGCTGGTTGCCATGTGAATAAAATTCCTTTGTTTCTATGGTCAGGAGTTGACAGACTCCCGAATGGAAAAATTATATCTAAGCATTTTAAAGCTGAAAAAAAAAAGTCAACTCAACCGATATAACATAATTTGTATGGTTTAACAAGATCCACATTTTTGCTAAGTAGGTTTTGTCATCTCTTACGGTTTACTAATTATGCAAAATTCCGCAAAATTCATCCAGAATAAACATGTTTTCAGAAGTTATTCCCAGAAAATTGAAGATAAAGGTTTTATTTGTCATGTGAATGTCTTAAATATAAGAGGTCTTAATCAAAATCTTTAGTCATTTTTGAGAAAATCAAAATTTACGATTCTTTCCATATAAAGGGTAGTTTAGGTGGGGGATTTTCTTGAATATCTTCGTGTCGCATGATACCGAACTTGAATACCAAGTTTGGTACTTAACAGTATTTTAGTTAGGGTTTTAGCTATCCACGGATACACATACGGACATTTTTCTAAAAATATTTTTTTGTGTTCAGGGATTCTCAAAACATGTATTTCCGGTAAGAACTCGATATTGAATTTTTGGGTGCAATACAATACCTTCTCTATATACTATGTACATAGTACGTGTAGAGAAAGTAAAACGTTAGTACCGGTAATCCTTATAGATATGAATTTACAACCGAACAACTGTAATTCATCACTAATTGCTTTCATTGAAAAAAAAATAGCGTAACAAATTACAAATTTTTGCAAAACTCAACATATCCACTGGTTCATGCATGATTGTTATTTATTTATTCAAAGAGTTGTAAAAAAGTAAAATAAATACCTAATAGAACAGTAAATAATAATCTTTGAATGCCTTGTTTATTATTATTTTCTAATAATCCATGATGACTTCATGTAATTGTAATTCCTGCTAAGCGTACAAATATGTATTCTAAGCATTTAACGTAACAGTTCATTGAACTTGAAAGCCCGGGATTTAAAGTACTTACGACATCGTAAGTCGCCATTGGTGTGTGTCATTTCAAAATACGAGGTGCGTCCAGAAAGTAAGTTTCGTTTGGTAATTAAATTGTGTACAGATACAGAATAATTATTTATTGCACAAAATTCTACAGCTTTTAAACTACTTTTCCACATAACTGCCGAAATTTTGCAGGCATTTGTCATAGCGTGGCACAAGTTTTTGTATACCTTCTTCATAGAAGTTTGCCGCCTGTGTCTTCAAAAAGTTGGAAACATTTTCTTTCAGCTCTTCGTCATTGTTGTAGTGTTGACCGCCAACAAAAGACTTGAGATGTAAGAACAGATGAAAGTCGCTAGGAGCGAGGTCGGGGCTGTATGGAGGATGGTCAAACACGTCCCAACCAAATCCCTGTAGGAGGTTTTTCGTCACATTTGCAGTGTGTGGTCGTGCGTTGTCGTGAAGAAAAACAACACCTTTTGACAGCAATCCTCGGCACTTATTTTGAATTGCGCGGCGCAATTTCCTAAGTGCAATAAACATCTGCTTTGATTGTTTGACCACGCGGTAAGAAATCAATGAGTAAAATGCCTTTCCAGTCCCAGAACACTGTGCACATCATTTTTCGAGATGTCAAGATTTGTTTCGGCTTAACCTTTGCTGGGGATGAAGTGTGCCTCCATTCCATTGATCGCCGCTTACTTTCAGGGGTGTCGTAAGAAACCCAAGTCTCATCTCCTGTGACTATCTGTGTCAGAAATTCTTCGCCGTCTTCATCATAACGGGTTAAAAACCGAAGTGCACTACCCATCTGTTTTGTTTTGTGTTGCTCAGTAAGAATCTTTGGTACTCAACGTGAGCAAAATTTACGAAATTTCAGTTTTTCGGTAACAATTTCATGAATTAGTGATCGTGAGCTTTGGGGAAATTCCATAGCGAGAGCACTAATTGTAAACTTGCGGTTTTCCTGGATCTTGTCATCAATCGCGTGAACCAGTTCTTCTGTAACCAAAGATGGACGCCCACTTCGTACTTCATCGTGCACTTCACTACGTCCTTCATTGAACTGTCGGACCCATCTTCTCACCATTGAATCAATCATCGCATTTTGTCCGTAAACTTCGCAAATTTGCCGAGAAATTTCAATTGGTTTCACTTTCCTAGCATTCAGAAAACGAATTACAGATCTGATTTCACAAGCGGCAGGATTTTCAATCAACACCGACGTTGTAAACAAGCACAACAAAGCGTATGTGGCTGACAGCGATCTCAAAATGGCGCACGTTTCTTCTCCTTGATACAGAGCGTCTACCGCGCATGTGCGGAACTGCGATCGCAGCGCTGCAGCGGAGATAAATTGAAACCGAACTTACTTTCTGGACGTACCTGGTAATTTGAGTTCACCTCGTGGTTTACCGGGAAACATGCGAGTCAGTTGAGAAATTTAATTTCGTGTGGGCATGCTTCCATGGCAGCTCAGTGGTTAGAACAGTCGACTAGAGACCGGGAGATCAGTGTTTCAAATCCCGGCTGTGGTATTGAAGTTTTCAGTCTGTTCCATTCCAACTTTATAGTATATCTATAGAATGTTTGGGATTTCAATCCCATAGCAACAACATTTTAAAGCATTTGACTGTCGGTTTAGCCTATTTCCCTTGAATGTACAAGGAAGCAAGTAGTATATTCGTCTTCTCTATTGTTTATCACGATTAGCCTGAAGTGGGTAGAAGAGTATGCATATTAACAGCATTTGTTACAGAGATGTAGAGAGAGTCATGTGAATGGAACACATCAGAATTTTTGAGAAGTAAGTTTTTGTCTATTTCTTACTGTTTATCAGAGATTTTGCAATAGAACACTTGAAAACAAACAAGTTATTACATGCAGTACATTTAAATGTCAGTTTTACCAGCATTGATCAATTGAAGGGTTGAGAGTCATAGTGGGCCAAGCACCATTTTTTAAAAATGGAGAAATAGAAGGTCAATGTTTTTTCAACATCAAAATTTATTGAGCCAAGTTACACATAACTAAATGCCACAGAAATCTAGAATGTATTTTCTATCTTATATTAGTACAACATTAATGTGGCTTCATGCAAAATTAGGTTTTACAGTTATTTATTGGGAGCTATTTTCCTTTGCTGGGATTTGGCTCAGCCTAAAGAAGTGTAACTGGGCCATTTCCATACATCTAATCAATGTCCTGGTGATCATCATTATTGACTTGCACACGCAAACTCTTGTAAAAATCATGCTTCACTGGAGGAATAAATGGTAGCATGGACACATGATCATCATATGCGGTAGCGTAATTTGCTGCATTGATTTGGACCATTCTGACTCTAACAGAATTTGTAGTTTCATTTAGACCGATATTTTGATGTCTACTGTTTGTAAATGGGAAATGCTGGACATGGCCCACTGCAATATAAGATGTATAACCATAAATTATACCGACAGATGGCAACACCTCAATTTTGACCTCGCATGGAGATGACCCACTATGGTTCTCAGCCCTTCAATTGATCATAATCCTTATATTGTAGTCGTTGAGATAGATGTAAGAGATATTAGTTGTGTTGAAGTAATGGAGAAAATGTAGATTTGCAGTGTACCATAAGCATTAACATGAGCTGTTGACAACAGTTAACCTAACAATGTAAAGTTAGCTTGTAACAGAAACTGAAATGTCATCTGTGAACCCTTGAACACAGAACAAAGGAAGAGATTAGTGAAGCCCTTTGTTTGGAGCAGCCGAAACAACTTATATACTTCATGATGCTTTTCTCCAAATTCTTTGTTTCTGCGCTTCTTTTCCTACAAATCCCCCTTTCTTTTCTCTCTGCTTCTTATATTATTCTTTCAGGAGTTTGCGCTCAGGTCATTTTAACGGGAACTTCCTATATCTCTTCTTTCCGTAGCTCGGTATTTTGCCTACCTATGGACTATCTGACAATATGATCTTTTGATTTTCTTTTGTTCTCTTCTGTCTTTTGGTTCATATAAATAAATATATTCAGATCTAGTCGCTTTGTTCCTTATTCTGCTTTGATGCTCCGTTTTGTATATTTCAAGACTTTTGTGTACAACTTTAATAATAGATACAGAGGGTATTGTATTCCACACAAAAACTCGATACCGAAATTTTACCGGGGATACATGTTTTGAGACCTTCTGAATAAAAAAAATAGAAAAATGTCCTTGTGTGTAGACATTTTGAGCATCTTCCAGGGATGCGACTCAAAGATTTTGAGTTAATTTCCAATTTTTCGATAATGCCAAAATTGCCTGGTATTAAAGATATTTTCGTTTCGTAATCGGCTTACCCTCCGCGTATTCGTAGAATTGTCATCCCTCTAGAACTTACAAGCCAATGCCTAAGGGTCAGAAGCTTGTTGGGGAGCCAACGGCACGAAACCACAGATGAGGAGTCGGCCCGTGGCTAGGCATAAACATGAAGAATTAGATGTTATGAAACTTAAGCGAAATTATCATTGGAAAGTGTTTATGGAGCAATTGGTGGAATGATTGGCGGGGGACACCAGAGAACCCGCCCAGATGCCGCTTCGGCCACCCCAAATCCCACATGCGGCCGCATGGGATCGAACTCGGTGATGGGTTGGGAGGCGAATGATCTAACCACTCGGCCATGGCGCGGCCTTGTGTGTGTGTGTGTGTGTGTGTGTGTGTGTGTGTGCATGCATGCGTGTTTGTGTCCGCTTAATACCAAACTTGAAATTTATGTTCATTATCTTCCAGGGATGCGACACGAAGATTTTTAAAAATATTCTACAAACCTACCTACCCTTTACATGGAACATTTTTCGAAATTTGTTATTTTCTCAAAAATGACTAACCATTGTGATTAAAATGCCGTAAATTAAAGATATTTAAGTAAAAAATAAAATGTATACTCATTCTGAATAAATTGTGCATAATTGGTACGCTGTAACACACAGACAAAAACTTACTACACAAAAATGTAGATCTTGTTAAAATACACAATTTATGGCATATACAATTTTTTTTTTTTTAGTGCTGGATATTAAAGAGAAACAAATATCAATGACATTCGCATAGCGATACCTTTTAAAATATTTACTACCCCTTATTTTCTTTCTACTTATAAGGAAGTAAGTATTTATTTTGATTAGCACAAACTAGTGGGAATAAGCTTTTATATGAATGATATGTTGCAGAATAGCTAGAGAAAGTCATCAGATATTTTGGTAACAGTCTGAATGTTCTTGGTATCATTTATTTTCTTGTTTTTAAGCTGCTTTTGCCACCCCCTTTTCTGTAGTGTATTTTCTCTCTCTTGTGATTTGTCAACGTTTTCTGAAGTTGCGTGAGATTTGTTGCCTCTGTGTTCCATAAGGATGTCAATAAGGAACGGGTCACTTGCTCTACAGAATAACGCCAGATTCTCGAAACGTTGCAGCGTCTTGAATCACATAACAAAGCTCTCGAAACGAAAGTTTTTCCTTTCCGGAACAGTAGTGTGCAGTCTGCTTGTTTTCTTCGGGTAACTGAGTATTCCCAATTTGATTATTTCGCCAGAGTTCATTTGAATAATAAGAAGTAAATCTACTTTCTCCTTATTATATTTATTCGTGCTCTACAATAGACTTGGGCAGAAAGTAACGGTTACATAAAGACAGTAATATTAAGATTTGTGAACATAGGCCGGGTATGTCTTAACCATTTCGTGATTAGTCACTTCTCACTGGCTGCTATTGGAATAGGCTGCCCTACGGCGCAAAGTAGTTCGTAATTTAATTTTCACTTTCTCTACACGTACTACGTACATAGTGATAGAGAAGGCATTGTATTGCACCCAAAAAATCGATACCCTGTATCCAAAAAAAGCATTTTAGAAAAAGGTCCGTGTATGTGTCTATGGACAGCATAACTCAAAAACAAAAAGTCTTTACATGGAAAAATTCTCGAAAATTTTGATTTTCTTAAAAATGGGTCTAATGATTTTGATTATAGTAATGTATATTAAAGATATTTACATGAAAAATAAAATGCATATCTTGAATTTATTGGGAATAGCCTCGAAAGCCATCTTTTTTCTTGCCATATTTCACGGAATTTCGCGCAACTGCTAAACCGAAACAGATAGACAAAAACTTACTACACAAGAATTAGATCTCGTTAAAACACACTTTGTTATATACTTTTTTTCGTTCAGTTGACCATTTTTGAGATATTTCTTGTTATTGGCTTCAGTTTTAAAATACTTATACTTTTTTTAATATGGGAATTTGCCAACTCTTGGCCATACAAACAAAGGAACTTCAAACACATAGCAACCAACTTTTAAAAGATTTTACTATGATACAAGGAAGCTGGTAATAGGACCATTTCCGCTAATTTTTGCTCGACCATCATGAAGTAAATAGAAGAATAAGCTTTTTATCAATAATTTGTTCCACAGATGTAGAGAAAGACATGTGAATGGAACACATCAGATTTTTAATGGTGTTTAACGCCCGATTGTACTACATATGGCACCGCAGGTGGTGACACTGATGATACATGGGATGAAGATAGAGCACCGGTGACGGGGGAAACCGGAGAACCCAGAGAAAACTCGTTCCTGTGGCGCTTTGTCCACCAAAAATCCCACATGCGGTCGCTTGGGATCGAACCAGGGCTTCCTTGATGAAAGACGAGTGCTCTAACCACTCGGCCACGGCTAGTCTTAATTTAATATGATAATTTATATTATCACATATGGTATCTTATCATTTAATATGCTGATTTATATATCGCCATAGAATTTTCATATTTTCATTTACGTATGAATCATACATACAGTAAAACCGCTCTGACTTGGTTCAATAAACACTGTCCAACCTAACGGGGTGTTCACCTTGAGAGGGGGGGACTTTTATTACCTCCCCTGTTTAGTACATAGTACATAGATAAAGAAGGTATTGTATTTCACCCAGAAATTAGATACCGGGAGTTTACTTGAAATTCACGTTTTAAGGTCTGTTGTACCAAAAAAAATCTCATGTGTTCCATTCACATGCCGTCCTCTAGCTGTTCGGCAGGAAAAGCTTTTATGCAAAATATTAATCTATATCATATTAAATAAGATAAACATAAGCAGAATTAGTCTTACTGCTAGCTTCCTTGTAAATAGAAGGGAAATAAGTAAATGCACAGGCCAAAGCAATAGTCGTGTGCTTTAAAAGTCGGTCACTATGTGAAACAATTCAAATTACAATCTCTTTGCTTTCCAGGAATAAACAAATAAGAAACGAGAAGAAAGATGTCTTCCCGTTTGAGAGAAATTTGAGTAACTAAAATTTAATCTCAAAAACGGTTAACTCTAGGAAAAACCATTTATATGACATAAATTGTGTGTTTTAATGAGATCTATATTTTTTTTATATCTTTTACGGTTTGCCAGCTATGCGAGTGTCATCCAGAATGAAGAGGTGTTCAGAGGCTAAATTCAAGATATACATTTCGTTTATCATGAAAATATCTCAAGTATAAGGTATATTAATCAAAATTGTTGTTGCCATTTTTGAGAAAATCAAAATTTTCGAAAAATGCTCCATGTAAAGGACAGTTTGGGTTGGGGACTTTTTTTTTTTAATCTTCGTGTCGCGCACACACCCACATCCACGCACACACAAGTACACACGATTGCAATAGAATTCCTTATCTAATTTTCTGACACTTAAAGAGTCATTAAATATTTTTTTAAACTACCGCGAAGCGCTATTAAAAATATAATGAATTCTCCATTTTGACAATACAAATTGAAGCATAAAGGCTGCAATAAAATTTTCCACACATGCAACAATACATTGCTGAGCGGTTTATGCATAGACAGCACCGACACGGGTATGAGTCGCAGGAAGCATCTCACTTCGGAGGGGGAAATTTTATGTATAGGAAATTAAAGAGCCGCGTCTCACATTTTCTGCTAGCGTCTCACTTTTATTCATACCAGCCATTGTGAAACATTTGATTGGAAGTAATATGAATATTAAAGCTATAGCATGTTGCGTCTATTTCTGTTCAATGTCGCTCATCCTTCTGCATCCGTACGATACGATGAACATCCATTGAGACGATGAATAAGGCTGCTTCTTCAGGTGCTGTTAGCTTGACATTAGCAGCAAAGATGGAATAGTGACGATCTTAAAGTAAAGCGGTTAAAACAAACTAATTATGTTAAAATGTTTAACAAACTAATGCGAGAGAACCCAACTGCTGTGAGTAAATTGTTAAAGTTCAGGTGGTTCCATGGAGGAAATAAACAGATGGAGAACTACGCATATGGGCGGAGTTAACGGTGACGGCATCAAGCTCGCAAACACTTGATGACAATTCATTACTGGTATCTTATGCGCGTTAATGCGACATTTACGATGTCCCTGAGACTGAATTAACAAATTTATTTTTACTTTCTCTACAAGTACTATATACATAGTGTGTAGAGAAGGTATTGTAATGCACCCAAAAATTCGATACCGAAATTTCACCGGAAATACATGTTTTGAGACTCTCTGAATCCACAAAAAACATTTTTAGAAAAATGTCCGCGTGTGTGTGACTATCAGTCTGTCTGTCTGTTTGTCTGTGTGTCTGTCTGTGAGCAGCATAGCTCAAAAACGAAAAGTCCATTAAAAACCAAACTTGGCATTTAAGATTGGTATCTTCCAAGGATGCGACACGAATATTTTAAAGAAAATCCCCCACCCCCAACTACCCTTTACATGGAACTTTTTTCGAAATTTTGATTTTCTTAAAAATGATTGTAACGATTTTGATTAAAATGTCGTATATTATAGATATATACCTGACAAATAAAATGTATATCTTGAATTTTCTGGGAATAGCCTCTGAAGACTACTTTATTCTGGATCAATTTTACGGATTTTTGCATAACTGCTAAACCGTAACAGATGGCCAAAAACTTATCACACAAAAAATTTAGAGCAGTTTAAAATTCATTATTTACCTTATATGCAATGTTTTCGTGGAGCTGATCGTTTTTTAAATATTCCTTGTTTTTGGTTTTAGCTTGGTAAAACTTAATTTTCTCATATAGGAATTTGTCAACTCGTGTCCATACACTCAAAGGAACTTCAGTCACATAGCAACCAGTTTTTGACTATCACTTTAACCTATGGTACTCCCTTATTTAGCTTCTACTTGCAAGGAAGCATGTAAGACTATTTCTGCTAATTTTTTTTTAGCATGAAGTAAATAGAAGCATTAGCTTTTTCACAATAATTTGTTGCAGAGATGTAGAGAAAGTCATGTGAATGGAACAAATCATATTTTTATGTATGAGTTTGAGTTAAAATGAGTAATCGTGTAATACTTACTATCGAAAACAAAGCAAAATGGCACAAAATATTTCTCATTTCCGAAATACAAACAGATTCGTGAAAAATGGGAACATTGTTTCTGAAGTTAGGTCGCGCTTCCTAAATTATGGAAGTTCATACTTTTCAATAGATGCAATAACCTATAAGTAAATAAGTATTAATACCACTTCCGTTAATATTTATACATTTTTTGTAGAGAAGGTAGAGAAAGTATTGTGAATAGAACATATCAGACTTTTTACTTTCTCTACACGTCTATGTACAGCATATATAGAGAAGGTATTGCATCCATTCAAAAATTCTATACCAAGAATACACCGGAAATGCACATTTTAGGGTTCCTGTGTCAAAAAAAAAAAAAAACATTTTTAGGAAAAGGTCTGTGTGTGTCCGTGTGTCTGTGAACACGATAACTCGAAAAACGAAAAGTGGTAAAATACCAACACGTTCATTATCTTATAGGGATGCAACACCATGATTTTGAGAAAAATCCCCCCGCCCCAAACTACCTTTTGCATGGAAAAAATTTCAAAATGTCGAATTTCTCGAAAATGACAAACGATTTTGATTAAAATGCCGTAATCTAAAGAGATTTACATGGCAAATAAAATGCATATTTTTTGCGTAACTGGTAAGCCATAAGAGATACACAAAACTCACTACACAAAAATGTTGATTACGTTAAAATACACAATTTATGTCATATACAGAGTGATTTAAGTAGAACCGCCTAATTTATTTCTTTAATTATTCCGTTGGAAATTTATTCAATGACCCAATTTTAGCACCAAATTGAACAGAATGTTCTGGAGTTTCGATTCCTTGTTACTAGACGCGCATATGTTTGTTTTATTCCTAATTGCATTGTTGGCAGCTGACATTCTGTTCTTCTAGTCAACGTGAAAATGCAGTACGATGTAGAGCTGAGTTCAAGGATATTTTCAGCAAGATGGCGCTACATGCCATATATCAAATGAATCCATCAACCTAATAGCAAGTTTCTTTGACGACCGGATAATTTCCGGGCACCTGTGGCCACCGAGATCTCCGCATTTGACATCGCCGGTCTTCTTTCTATGGGGTTACTTAAAAGACAGAGTTTACGCCACACGTCCCCAGATATTGGACGATCTGAAGCACAACATTACAAAGGAGATTCAAGCTATTGACAACATGGAGTCCTCCAACGAGTGGCCAGTACGACGTGTTGAGTTTTGCCTTATGCAGGATGGAGGACATTTTCAACATTTGCTATAGAGGTAAATAATCTCCCAAACTTCCTCTGCAATTCAGGCATAATAAGTTGTCGCTAGTATAACACGTTCTGAAACAATTAATGAAAGAAATATGTCAGCTCTATATAAATCACCCTATACTTTTTCTCTGAGATATTCCTTGTTATTTGTTTCAGATTGAAAATATGTATACTTTTCTCAGACACGAGGTGTCCGTTTTTCCTTTTTTCTTCTCCTGTCCAAGCAAAGAAGACAATTTCAATAACAATCGCATAACGATAGCTTTTAAAACATTTTACTATCGCTTTAGCATAGCGTATTCCTTTGGTTCCCTTCTACTTATAAGGAAGTAAGTAATAAGAACATTCTGCTAATGTTTATCTCGATTGGCATGTTGTAGAAAGAATATTCTATTTTGTAAGAAGTCTGTTTATAGAATAGTTACAGAATGTTTTTTCAAAAATTACACTCAGATGCTGAAAACATATATTTCCGATGAAATATCGGTATCAAATTTTTGGGTAAATATAAAGTTTCCCCTATTTACTCTGCGTGCTGAGAAAATAGAGTTAAACATGAAGATATTTCAGAGTATACGCATTTATCTGACAGCAGAACTTTTGACTTAATTAGTCCATATCTTGCAGCTGTGAAATAAACTGCTCGCCGGTGATATCGCTTGAGTGACCAATAGACGTTATCAAGTTTTATTCGCTGTACAGCACTAATTCCCTTGTGTGCTTTAACGTCACTTGCTATTATAAAGCCACTTCCGGTTTCTTAGTTGACAGGTTGTTCGTGACCGTTTTATTTTCGTGTGCACGTTTTGTTTTTATAATGTAAAATAGCTAGCCTTAATCTGAAATTGTCCAGCGCGTGGTCTTTCATCGGTTTTGTACCGCCACTGAAACATACACCTGTTCATTGTAATATACAGCAAAATACCCTTCAAGTACACCCCACATTTTTATACAATACACGGGGATTTTTTATACCAAACTTTGTACTTAAGTTCGGCATCTTCCAAGGATGCGACACGAACATTTTCAAGAAAATTCCTCACAACCAACTACCCTCTACAAGGAAACATTTTCGAATTTTTTGATATTCTCAAAACCGCCTCTAACATGAAAGATAACCTGTATATTTTGAAATTTCTGGTAATAGCCTCAGAAGACACTGTATTCTGGATGAATTTTACGGAATTCTGCCTAGATGGTAAACTGTAAGAGATAGGCAAAAACTTGCCTAACACAAGCTTAGAGCTCGTTATAACACTGAATTTATGTTGTGTATTCCTAGGGTTGACAGTTTTGAGACATTCCTTGTTAATGGTTTCAGCTTTAAAATACTTATATCTATCTCATACGGGAAGTTGTCAACTCCTGTCCATAAAAGCAAAGGAACTTCAATCACCTAGCAACCAGCTTTTAAACGACTTGACTATCGCTTTAGCCTATGGTACTCCCTTATTTCCCTTCTACTTATAAGGAAGCAAGTAATAACACCATTTCTGCTAATTTCTTCTTGATTAGCATGAAGTAAATAGAAGAATAGACTTTTTACAATAATTTGTTCCAGAGATGTAGAGAAAGTCATGTTAATGGAACACATCACCACTGAAACATACATGTATTCATTGTAATTGCTGTTGAAGTATACCCCACATTTTTACTTTCTCTACATTGCAGGGTACATAAGTAGAAGAGGTATTGCTTTCCATCCAAAAATTCAGTGCGTATATTTCACTGGAAAAACACGTTTTAGGGTTTCCTATGTCCAAAAATTGTGATGTGCTCCATTCACATGATTTTGTCCACATCTCTGTGACAAATTATTAATAAGCTTATTCTTCTATCTACTTCAAGCCAATCGAGATATAGATTCGCAGAAACGGTCTTATTACTTCTTATAAGTAGAAGGGAAATAAGGGATTACACTAGACTAAACTGACAGCCAAATGTTTTAAAATGTGGTTGCTATGGGATTGAAATCTCTTTGTTTGCGTGGCCAGGTGTTGACAAGTTCGCATATGAGAAAAGTTTAAGTATTTTAAAACTGAAACCAATAAAAAGAATATCTCGGAAACGTAAAACTACATGAAAAAAGTATATGAAATAAATTGTGTATTTTAACGAGGTGTAGTACTTTTTTTCTATCTCTTATTGTTTACTAGTTATTCTAAATCCAGCAAAATTCATCCGAAATAAAACGTCTTCAGAGACTATTCCCAGAAAATTCTATATATATACGTTTTATTTGTCGTATAAATATCTTTAATATGCGGTATTTTATTCAAAATCGTTACAGCCATTTTTGAGAAAATCAAAATGTTCCTAAATTTTTCCTATTGCATTGACAATCGCATATCAAAGCTTAAACCTATCACTTTAGCAGAGCGTATTTCTTTAGTTCCCTTCTACTTATAAAGAACTAAGTAATAACAGTTTGGGGACGTGTATCTCGATTAGCATTGTGTAGAAAGAAGAATAATCATTTGTAAAATGTTTGTAGAGTAGCTAGAGAAAGCAATGTTAGTGTAACACATCAGATTTTTTGTGTTTATAACTGATCCTATAGTTTACCACTTTCTCACCAAATACTGTACTCTGGTTCTTTGCTGGTAAGGAAACCCAGGAAAGTTATTTGCAAAAATGTCCCGCGTTTTTTTGAAATGAACCGGTAGACACCTGCGTCTCATTTTAACTAAGTCTCAATGCCTTTCGTGCTTACAGTAGAAGACAATTGGCGGGCGACAATGAGCAGTCTATAATTGGAGAGATATTACTTTGTGATTGACATTCCTGCTGATACGTAGCTGTCTCGGTGCACTGTTGCTATATTTACTTGCTGTCCATCTGCAGCGCCACATGTTCCACTGCTTCCTCTAAAATTCCTTCTTTCCATGCATTTTCTATCACACTTCTCGTATATTGATCTACTTTTCCCCATTTCTCACTAGTTACCTCATGTATTCCTTTTAATATTGTGTTCTGTACTTCACTAAACGTAAAAGGTAACCTTCTCTCGTTCATCACGGCTGTAAGATATTTTCAAATCACGTTGTACGATGTGCATTAAGAAAGTAAGTTTCCCTATTTTTTAAAAACAAAGACAACATAGTTACATGAAACACTTTATTGGCAGCAGGTACAGCAATGTTTGAGCTATTTTTCGACATAGCCACCAAAAGAATTGAGACACTATCATATTGTTGGCTCAGTTTTTGTATTCTTGTGTCCTAGAAGTCTGCCGCCTGTTATTGGAACCAGCTTGTAACAGTCGCCTTTAGCCCTTCGTCTTTCAAAACGCTGGCCAAGAGGACAGGAATTTCTTGAGGTGTAAGGACAGATGGAAATCCTGGACGCAAGAGTAGGACTGCGTGGTGGATGATCAAACAGCTCCCAGCCAAACTTCTGCAAAACAGCTGTTGTACGTCGAGCCGTATGTGGACGAGCGTTGTCCTCGAACAACACAACACCTGCAGTGAGCGTACCACGTCTCTTGCTCTGAATGACACGTCGCAATTTCCGGAGTGTTTCACAGTAACGGTCAGCATTCACTGTTTCGCCCTTGTGACTAATCCACTGTAACATCAATGCACTAATTGACGCTTGGTTCCCAGAGTAAAGTGAGAAATGCACGTCTCATCGCCCGTGACAATCCTTCGAGAAACTCATCACCATCTTCATGATACCGCTTCAGAAATGTCAGTGCTGCTCCTAAATGTTTCGTTTTGTTATCGAGTGCCAGGTGTTTCGACATCCACCTGGCACACAATTTTCAACAGCAGATGCTTGGTGACAATTCCATGCAACAAGATTCGCGATATCCGCGATAAATGGCTGCTGATTCCATAATCGTGAAGCGACAGTTCTCCACGATGGACTGCCGTACCAGCTCAAGCAGGTGATCATCGATGAGGGTCTGTCGCACACTGCGCTCTTCATCATGAACACTTTGACGACCACCAGCGACTCACCATCTGTTTGCTCATGACATTCTGACCGTAGGTCTGACGATGAATTTCGATGGGCATTATGTTGTGCAGTAAGTAACTTTACCACGACCGAACCTCGCAGGCGGCGGGTGAACGAATAAGAGGCGCCATTTCTGGCAATACTGCCGCGCTACTTAACCTGCTCGCTTGGTATATGATTGATACGTCATAGATCTGTTACGCATGCGCAATTTTTTCCGGCTTAATACGTTTACTTTAAAAGAAACAAAATCGGGAAACTTGCTTTCTGGATGCGCCTCATAGTTCTAGTATGACAACAAGAGAAATCTCCGCGATATATCAAAGATAATAACGGTTATAAATCCTTACGGAATCACTGTGTATAACACAACAGGACTTTTCACAGAATGAAATCAAACAGATCTGTCGTGCATGAAAATGGCGCTCCTAAATTTCCACTGAACCCGTAGGTGTTGCAACGCCGATGACATGATGTCTCTGACGGTTATGTATTTTTCTTATTGGTCAGCAACCTGACGAGCCCCTGTCAGCAGAGGACACACCCCACAAGTGCCAATCACAAGGAAAGTTCTCATCGACAGTAGTATTCGGAACCGGGTTTTCCTGCACCAACATAAACTTATACTAGGGTCGGCTGATAAGTCCCGGGCCTATCAATGAAAAAAGCATTTTTTCTTTTTGCCTTATTTCTCAACATAATCTCCAAAAATGTAAATATATCTGTCATATCAGTGTTCTAATTTAATTAAACCATCTCTGTAGTGAGATTTATTAAGATCCTCAAAATAGCTGCTTACCGCATCGACGTTGCTGTGAAATCTTCGTCAGGTTTGGGAACTTGTGGTAGTCACTGAGTGCTAGATCTGGCGAATAGGGTGGATGTTTGGTATTGTTTCGAGACAGCCTGTATAAACCTGCAGTCCCCCCGTTGCAAATCTCTTAAAGGTGCTTACGCACATGTGTAACCTCCATAGGCGTTTAAACATTTTCGCATTCAAGTACATACGTGGTTACAGAATGTTTGCTGATAACCGCATACATGGTTAGTGTTATGTAGGAATCCTTTGATCAACAGAGCATCGTATAACATGTCTGGTTGAACCTGCCTGCATTTTATCAGCAGACGTCCACCGCCACCGTTAGTGAAGGATCGATACACAAAATACCATCACCTGTTTGAAGCACCCGCATGCCGTGTGTACCAACCCTGGTTGGCTCGTCTACCCACATCAGGCCTGAGTTCCAATCACTCTCTCCTTGTTAACATTTTTTACACAGACATATATGTTACTTGTTTGTATTAAATCTAGGAAAACTCTGATGTGTCCATTCACATGACTTTGTCTACTTCTCTGTAACAAATTATTGCTATTTGTTGTTATTGTATTATTTGTATAGCTCCCTTTTAACTTCAGTGGTCATATCGGGGCTTGGCCGCGCCGTGACCGAATGGTTAGACCACTCACCACTCATGTAGACGGCCCGGTTCGATCCTTGGTGACCGCATGTGTGGTTTGTGATGGACGAAGTGGCGCAAGGGCATGTTTTTCTGGGTTATCCGATTTTCCCCGCCATCGCATTCCACCGGAGCTCCATCTTCGTTCCATGTATCATGAGTATCATCGTCTGCGGTGCCAGAAGTAGTAAATGCGGGTGATAAACACTGTCAAAAATATCGAGAGCTTTGAATTGTGAAACAAGTCATACTACTCCAGGTTTAGAACATTGTATTAATCATTTTCTATCCTTAAACAGACGCACATTCATTCTTAACGTTCATACTTCCAGACTCGGTGGGGATAGGGAATAATTCTGGATCAAGAAATGTTCCCCGCCCCAGCCGGGAATTGAACCCATAACCCAGGGACAGAGTTTAGCGCGCTCGACCACGGAGGCAGTCAACAAAAAATCTGATGTTCAGTTCACATGACTTTCTCTAGCTAATCCACAAACAAACTTTCCTTAAAAATATGATTCTCTTATCTGTGTAATGCTAAACAGGATAAACATTAGCAGAATTGGTCTTATTACTTACTTCCTTGTAATCAGAAGGCAAATGAGGGAATATACCAGGCTAAATCTATAGTAAATTCCTTTAAAAGATGGTCGTTATGTGAAACAATTGAGGTTCGGTTCGCTTTGCATGGTCCCGTTTGAAAAAAAGTTATGTAGTTTATAATTAGCTGCAATAGCAAGAAATATCTCGAAAACGACTAACTCTACAAGAAAAACGAAAATGACAAAATTGTGTGTTTTGACATCTACATTTTTGTGTGGGAACGTTCTTGTATGCCTTACGGTTTAACTGGTATGCAAAATGTATTAAACTCGTACAATAAAGAGCTCTTCAGAGGCTACTCCCTAAAAATTAAAAATATACCGTTAGCCATTTTTGAGAAACAAAAATGTCAAACAATTTTCCAATAAAAGGGTAGTTTGTGTTGTGTTGAATATCTTCGTGCCGCATCCTTGAAAGATACAAATACCAAGTTTCGTATTTAATGGTCTTTTCGTTTTCAGCTATACTGTCCATGCTCAGACACACACATATATACACACACACCTTTTTTCAAAAAATGCTTCTTTTGAACTCGGGGGACCTCTAAACATATATTTCCAGCGAAGTCTCGACATCGATTTTTGGGTGGAATACAATATCTTCTCTAGCTACTATCTACATTGCATATACATATGAGCTAGAGAAGGTAAAAATATGATGTGTTCTATTCACCCAACGCTCTACATCTCTGTAACAAATAATTGTTGAAAAGCTTATTCTTCTATCTACTTCATGATAATCGAGATAAACGTTCATAGAAAGTGGGTTTATTACTTGCTTCCTTGTAGGTAGAAGAGAAATAAGGGACTGCATTGGGCTAAAGCAATAGTCAAATGTTTTAAAATGTAGCTGCTGTGGGATTGCAATACATTTTGCATGACCAGGAGTCGATAAATTCCTGTGAGAGAAAAGTTAAGTATTTTAAAATTGAAACCAGTAACAAGGAATATCTCGTGAATGGTTAACTCTGTAGTATTTTCATTTACAACACGTGGTTCAAGGTCACGGCTACCTCGCATTTCCTCCACACCAACCTCCCTCCTAGGATATGTGTGCCATTTGAGAGAGGAATATGACCTTGAACCGCTTATTCTAATTGAATATATCATAAATAAAAAGCTATTGCTTCTTAATCAATGCTAATCGAGAAAAAATTAGCAGAAATAGTCTTATTACTCACTTCCTTGTAAGTAGAAGCCAAATAAGGGATTACCATACGTTAAAGTGATAGTCAAAAGCTGGCTATGTGACTAAGGTTCCTTTCTATGTACAGACAGGATTGACATATTCCTTCCTGTATGAGAAAAGTATACGTTTTTTAAAGCTGAAACCAAACACAAAAAAATGTATACAACATAAATTCTGTGTTTTAATGTGCTCTACATTTTTTGTGCGATACATTTTTGTCTATCTCTTACGGTTTAGCAGTTGTGCAAAATTACAGAAAATTCAAGATATACATATTATTTTTCAGGTAAATGTCTTTAATATACGATATTTTAATTTAAATCGTTAGAGCAATTTTTGAGATAATCAAAATTTTCGAAAAAAGTTCCATGTAAAGGATAGTTAGAAGGGGGGGTTTCTTGAAAATCTTCACGTCGTATCCTTTCAAGAAGCCAAACTCAAATATCAAGTTGGTGTTTAACTGGCTTTTCGTTTTTGAGCTATGTTGTACACACACACACACGCGCGCGCGCGCACCGTTTTCCAGAAATGCCTTTTTTGGATTCAGGGGGGACGCAAAATATGTATTTCCTGTGAAATCTTGGCATCGAATTTTTGGGTGCATTACAATACCTTCTCTATGCACTACGCATATAGTATGTGTAGAGGATAAAAAGTGTACATAACATAAATTGTGCGTTTTAACGAGCTCTACATTATTTGTGCAATAACTCTTTGTTTATCTCTTGCGGTTTAGCAGTTATTTAGAGTCATTCAGAATGAATGTTATGTGAATGCTAATGAATGTTATTCCCAGAAAATTCGAGATACGCATTTTATTAATCATATAAATGCTTACAATACATAATATTTAAATGTAAATTGTTTAAGCTATTTTTGAGAAAATCAAACTGTTCTAAATGTTTTCCATATAAAAGGTAGTCTTTGGTGGGGAGAAGTTCTTGAAAATCTTCGCGTCGCATCCCTTAAAGTTGCTGAACAAGATGATAAAAGTTTAAATTTGACCAAACTAGTAGACAATTAAAAAATAATTTTGTTTAATAATAAAATAACATGAATTTTAAGGTTAAAGAAAATATATCTATTATCCCTCTTGGCGCACCCTAACTACAAGTTAACTGAAGCTATCAAAGGGTAGGTTCATACTTATTAATAGCCACAACTTTAAACCTTATTTTGTACAAGTTTTTTTTTCGAAAATTTTCCATACACAAAATGTGCCACACGCTGTAATTTTTCACGATATGTTTCAAAGTTTTTATACTGTCTCTCAGCAGCACATTAAAGAAAATTGTCATATAATTTTTTTTCGAAATAATGCTAAAACTTTTAAAATAAATTATCAAATTTTGAAAATAGTTTTGAACACTACGAAAAGTAATAATTTTGTTAATATAAAAATATATGACAAATCTATTTGTAAACTTCTTTTCAGTAAACTGGGCTTTTCGATTTGAATATTTTTAAAAATGAATCATGTGGCTCATTTTTATTAGGACAGTTAGTTTAGACAGTAAACATTATTATTTAAATAGCTATGTAAGTTATCATTTTGATACAAGCTAAACTGTCACTCTTATTGCATAATAACTGGTATAAATTTTAATAAGATATCTTGCATACTCTGGATTTTCCAAATTTCCCAGATGTATCACCTTAAACATAAAGTTTGGTATTTAACTGACTTTTTGTTTTGAGTTGTGTTCACAGACACACGGACCTTTTTCTAATTAAGCCTTGATTAACGTTTACAATTTGAAATTGTCACTAATTTAACTTTTATCGTTTTGTTGTTGAAAACTAATTGTTATTTGACTGTAAATCAATTAATTAGTTATTTTTTATTCTTTCAAATCTGTATTTTTTATAGTATTGTATTTAGAATCCGTGTGGTCAACCTCATTGTTGAACTAATGATTTCAGTAAATCAACACATTGTGTACCTGAGCGAAGATTTGAACTGGGGGCCTTTTGAATGTGAGGTAGACACGTTACTCCATCACAAAAACGAACAAAATTTTCTTCTCGCATTCTTAAAAGAGGTAATGCTGCTACAGGCGCGCGCACGCGCACACACACACCAAAATCTAAATGTTGGGAGCGTTCAAGGAATGTCAAATTGTCGCATGGTAGGATGAGCATTTTTATTTTACAATACTTTGAAATATATTATTCCCCTGTCACATTTCTAAATTCTTTTTGTTTCATATTTTATATTTTCTGGCTTAAGATAATTTGCTAAGATTCATTCGTGACAGGAGGTGTGTGGGGCATACCAGACTTCCTAGTGGACTGTTCTAGAACATTGTTGCATCAGACAACATGGTTCGATCACGTGTTTCCGCTCAAGTTAGGTGTCGGCTCACCACAAAAAGGAAACAGACGTCATTGGGATTGAGTCATATCGAACTGATATAAGGGAGCGCGATAGCGCCGTTCGGGGGAGAGGGCCGCGACGCTGCCCGTCGATCTTTCCGTCTTGCAGACCCGCCAAGTCCGAACGATGTAGCCTCCACGACTCCTCCTCGATGCACAACAATACTTCAAGGTAAGATTCGTCATGTATTTTAGCCTCCGTTCCCCCTCACATTGTAAACCCGGCACTGCTGGTCAATTAGATTCAATAAACCAAAATAATTAGTATTAAGCCAAGCTGAGTTGTTCTATTCTGAACCAGCTACACCCCTAAGCTCCAACCATCATGGCTGTCACAATGTGTATCAGTAAAACTTCGATATCATATTAGTGTTGAAGGTATGTACAGACAACGAATTTAGTAAAATACAAGGATATCATCATTATTTAACGAGCCTTCGTAGCCCTGCCTCTTTCCCTCTCCCCTTATGTCTAAGGGGTATCCATGGTCTTGCTGCGATAGGCCAGGCATATTTAGCTAACGACATGTCGGAATGAAAGAAAAGTTGTGATTACTTCTTCTGATGAATCACTAAATCATTACTCATTAATCTAAAAGTGAATTAAATTTAAATATTTTAAAATGTTTTAATTAAATTATAAAATGTTTAAATTATTATTTGAATTTTGGATTTAATGTAAATTAAAATATAAATATAAAGTTAAAAATAATTATAATTTTGTATTTTTTTGATAAAGTTTATGCAGTAATATTTTTTTATTCAAAATTTTACAAATAAAACAGTAATTATATGCATAATTATATGTATGCAATTTTAAGTAATAATATAATAATAGTAAGAGTAAAATAATTAAATTACTTAATAGAATAATTATTAAAATAATAAAATGGTTTTTAAAATAAAATATGTGTATAATATAAATAAATAATATAAAATAAATTTTAATTAATTAATAATAGTAATATTATACATTAACATTAAATACAAATTATTAATATATATTAAAAATACGAAATTATAATAATATTCATTAAATTGAAATTGTATGAAGTAAATATTAACACACAGTTTAATTGATAATAATTATGGCTTTAATTGGTATTTATAAACATTTTAGGCTAAGTTAGGTTAAGTTTATATCTGTCAATTTAAGTTGTATAGTTAAATTTGTAATTGGTATAAGTAGTAATAAATATATAAAGTTTGGGATATTTTACCCTGGTTTAAGAAATTAGTTATCAGGGTTTAATATACAGATTTTATTTTATTTATTTTTAATCTAAAAGTATTGCTTGTTTCACTACAAGTCAGATTACTGGTCTATGCAAATTGGTAAAACAGTTAGACAAATTTCAAAAGCTGAGCAACTTCACAGAAATGTAATTAAACAGAACCACATAATCTTTTAACTCATTAAGTACTGCATAGGTTAGAGGTTGGAGCATGTCAACGTCGGCAACTGCGACCAAGTACCGATCTATTGTGGCCTTGCACCCCACAGGCCAGAACACAGAAAACGACGGAGCTAAGCGCAGAGACGCACGGAAGTCCCTAACAGTTTCACTAGATGGCAGTCCTGGCGCGCAGCGGAGTCTATACAGGCGCCAGAAGACCGAGAGGAGGCCTCTACCTCATCTAGCCTCAACCAGCGCAACCAGGGGGAAGAGAGTTTCACTCGGAGCAAGCACAGCTTCAAGCCACACCTGCGTCACCCTGAAAGATGAAGAAGGGGAAGGAAATGAATGAATGGAAAGGAACCGTGGTAGATATTGCAGCATTGGCCTAAGCGGCCCAAGGAAAACCACGGCCAGAGTGCGTGGTCAACGGTTGTAGCAACATTTCTAACATTATCCATTACAGACGTTAAGAGTTAGCAGATAAATCTAAGGAAAATGAAAAGAGATTTTCCTACCAGACCAGGTGAATCTACACTTCTCCCCTAGCTTTTCTTGTCCCCATTAGAGCGCTACGCTTTTAGCTGCGTATTGCAACTGTCAGAAGTACATTGTGCCTTATTCCTTACAGAGACCCCGTAAGACGGTAAGAAACTGAGAGATGCTCCCAAACAGTGAAGTTTACTAAAGTCGTTTTCTGTACTGTAGTATTAGTATTAGCCCATAGCGTCCCCTGGGGGCACGCGCCTCTCTCCTTGGAGAGGTGGCTCGGTTTGGTAGCTCAGGTTAGACATTCCAGGAAGCATCCTTCTTTTGATCTCAACTGCTCAGGTGGCAGTTTGTTCTAAATAACATGGCATTTGTTTTAAGAAGTAATTCAAAACATTTTTGGTCCTTAGACATTTTTTACTTTCTCTACACGTACTATGTACATAGTGTATAGAGAAGGTATTGCATTCCACCCAAAAATTCGATACCGAGATTTCACCGGAAATACATGTTTGGGTCTCCCTGAATCCAAACAACTATTTTCAGAAAAAGGTCTGTGTGTCTATGTATGTGTGTCTGTGTCTGTGGACAACATAGCTCAAAAACGAAAAGACCGTTAAATATCAAACTTCGTATTTAAGCTTGGTATCTTCCAAGGATGCTACACTGAAGATTTTCAAGAAAATACCCCCACCCCCAACTACCCTTTACATGGAACTTTTTTCGAAAAATTTGATTTTATCAAAAATGATTAACGATTTTGATTAAAATGTCAAATATCAAAGATATTTATCTGACAAATAAAATGTATATCTCGAATTTTCTGGGAATAGCCTTGGAAGACTACCTTCGTTATTCTGGATGAATTTTAAGGAATTTTTCATAACTGCTAAACCGTAAGAGATGGTCAAAAACTTAACACACAAAAAATGTAGAGTGCATTGAAACATACAATTTATGCAATATACATTTGTTTCGTGGAGTTGATCGTTTTTTGACTATTCCTTGTTTTTGGTATCAGCTATGAAAAAACTTTACTTTTCTCATATAGGAATTTGTCAACTCCTGTCCATACAAACAAAGGAACTTCAGTCACATAGCACCCAGCTTTTGATTATCAGTTTAGCCTATAGTACTCCCTTATTTCGATTCTACATACAAGGAAGCAAGTAATAACACTATTTCTGCTATTTTTTTTCTCGATTAAAATTAAATAGAAACATAAGCTTTTTAAGAATAATTTGTTGCAGAGGTGTCTTATGAATGGAACATATCAGATTTTTTTTTTTTTTTTTTTTTACTTGTATTCCATGTAACCGTCTAGATCTGATGTTGCCATCTCCTTCTGTATTTCGCTGTGGTGGTTCATTTGTTTCCGAATGTTTTCTTGAGATCGTGTGACCATCTTTTGCATTGACTACCCGCTCTTCATTGTCCTGTTTTCGGTTCCCACATTGTTAGCCTCATAATGTGTCCCGCCCATCTCCAATTTTGGTGCTTGCCGGTCTGTTATTTGTGTTCGTCCTCTAATTATGCCTTTTCTAATTCTGTCTTTCCATGTGATTACTAAGATTTTCCGTTCCATTTTCCTTTGGCAGGTTTGTAATCCTTTTCTGTCTCCTTTTGTTGTGCTTTAAATTTGTGAGCCGTATATCAAGTTAGGTGAGATTGAGGATGTGCTCCTGAATTCCTTGCGCATACTTGTCTTGAAGAATTTTGTTTTTCCCAGGTAGATTATTTCTTGTACGGTCTTAACAAACAAAGAAAGTAAAATTGTAAACACGATGGCTTTCACACAGAAGTAGGAAACAGCGAAAGATGAAAAATGTTAGATCCAAAATATTCATAGAGGTGTTAACCCTATTTATATACTAAACTTCAAACGTCGAAAATGCACACGTTGCAAAACAGAATGTAATGGAACAAGGACAGTTTTTTGTGTGCCAGGAATGTCATGTCTGGTTTTCGCAAACTGTAAGCGGAGCAAATTGGGTTCCGGAACTAGCGGTTTGTGTGCCCTGGTTGCGGTGACAGGCGTCTGGTGACGTCAGACATCACGTCTCTATACGCAAGCTTATCGGTCCACTGTTATATTGTTCTAGCGCTGCATCAGGCTTCTCATGTTCTCAAAGTTTGCTTTAATCAACCTAGGTGGCATTTCGTTTGTGTTTGGGTTCCATTCAACAGAAAATAAACTCTAATTTATTCTGGAAAAATTCACATGACCTTCCTTATCTCTGTCGCTTTATTATTGTATACAACCTATCCTTACGAAAGCTTATTTCTCTACCATGTATGTACAGTTTACTTAGCAGGTAGAGAGGTATTGTAATCCAATCAAAAATTTGATACCGAAATTTCCCAGAAATATGTTTTTCAGACCGCCTGAATAAAAAAAAAAAAAAAATTAGAATAAGTTCTAATTATTTATTGTACTGTTCTGTAGTTTCTTTATTTTTTATTTAATTTGTGGATATGGAAATAAAAATGAATGTAGATCCTTTATTAATTATTTTCTTTCCAATTAAAGGTTAAAAGTCTTCATGTATTGAGACCGTTAGTTGGCTTCTCTACAATAACCATTGTAATTTGTATTAATTACTTATCGGTTTGTATTTAAATAGTGCCAATACTCGATTATTTCACGATTAAGAGTGTAAAAATTAGCTTTTAGTAAGAGCAGTCGAGAGCTGTTTACGTCAAACTTGGAAAGTGAGTGAGAGGTTTTCATTGTTAGCAAATGATTTTTGTGCGGGCACGAACGAGCTACCCGTGATGGTAAAGTCCCTTTTAGTTCGGAAAACAGTATTTCCCCATTGTGTAACACTTGTCACGTGGGTGTTATGTTGCATCCTGGGAAGAAAATTATGTATTTTGGGTAATATCGACTCCAGTTTCGCGGTCTTTCTGCCCAATCAGAAAGCAGCAATTTTGCTATATTAGGAGAAGATTGCCGCACATCGGGGCTGTCTCATAGTTACACTGGTGCTGTTTGTTAGTTGCATCGAAGCATTGAAGTTACCTCAGGGCTGTCACATACTTGCATCGTCTTTCAAGTCAAACAACACAACTCTCATAGATACTTAACTATCGGCGCACTCAGTAGCGGATAGATAAAGTCAGTGACGCGCATCTAGACTTAATTATATAAAACTAACGCAAAGAGAAAAGAGTTATAACTAAAATACGTGTGAATTGTCCATAAAGAAAGCTCCTAGTATATAATTGACTTAACAGATTGTGCAGTAAAGTGCTTGTCTCGTGCTACCCATCGGTAGCAGGTCTGCACGACAAAGGTATGTAGATCTACTCATCTGGTAGTGGAGTGAGTCTTTAAGCACCGCACATCTGAACACGGGGCCAACATAATAACGCTTCATACTTGGCGTCCCGAACGTGGCGCACAAATATTACTACTCTTCAGTATTAACAATTTCCTTTATCGTAATAATATTAACTATTTTTATTTAAAAATTGTGTGTGTGTTCGTAACTCAAAAACGAAAACTCCTCGGCATCTTCCAAGGAGTGTTAAGATTTTCAGAAAAGTCTCCCTTCCCCAACAACTCTTAATTGAAGCATTTTTCGAACATTTTGATTTTCTCATAAATGGCTCAAACGATTTCGATAAAAATACCGTATGTTTAAAATATTTTCATGTCCAATGAAATGTATATCTTGAGTTTTCCTGGAATTAGCTGTGAAATCCTCTTCGTTCTGGATGAAGTTTGCATAACTGATAAACCGCCAGAGACAGGCTAAAACTTCTGCACAAAAAATATAGATCTCCTTAAAAAATACAGTTTGTCATATGTATTCCTTTTGTAGAGAAAACACATATTCCTTGTTATTCATTTCAATTTTAAAACGGAAAGTCCTCGTTCGTTTCACATCTCTCTTGTTTTACTCCTGGCCGTGCAAAGAGAATCGAACTTCAATGGTTTATATAGTGATAGCTTTTAAAATATTTGACTATCGCGTTAGCCTAGTACATTTCCTTATTTTCCCTTTTCTTACAAGGAAGCAAGTAATAAGACATACAAACCTTATGTAAGACAGAAGTTGGATACGCAGATCAAAAATTCAATGCTAAATCTGGGATTTCAACCGGTTGCTCTACCACTGAGCTACCATGGCAACATCGTATTAAATTTCTCAACTGACTCGCATGTTTCCCAATAAACTACAAGGTGATCTCAAATTATTTTGAGATGATAAGCCCAATGGCGACTTTCAATGTCGTAAGTACATTATAAAGTTTCATAGTTTCGCCAACTACTAGGTCAGTTAGTGTTAATTTAATTACTATAAAAATGTAGATCTCGTTAAAACACATAAGTTGTCATATAACTCTCTTTCTTTTTAACTGGTCATGTTCCTTGTAATTGTTTTCAGCTTTAAAATTCGAGAGACGTTCAATTAATTCTTACAAAAAGATAGAAAAACAAATTATTTTTGGTAGTCATTTATTTTTTCTGCATAATCTCCTTTCAGCTCAATACACCTTTGCCAGAGTTTCTTCAACTGTTTTAAGCCGTACGGATTTCAGAAGGTCCTGAAAATAGGCATTTGTTTGACAGATGACATTTTCGTTAGACGTGAATATTTTTCCCCGATCCATTTTTTTCAAATTTGGAAGAAAAACAAAGCCACTGGGGGCCAAATCTGGTGAACGCGGTGAATGTCGTGGTAATTCGAACCTTAATTCTACAATTTTAACCATCGAAACTGCGCAGTATGCACCCTTACATTGTCTTAATGGAAGAGAATATTTTTCTTTGGCAGATAAGGTACATTTTTTCTTGATTTCTCCGTTTAACAAATAAGATTGCGTAATAATCTCCATTTATCGTGCATCCTTTCTGCAAGTAATAATTGTAGATGATTCCGCGTGCATCCCTAAATACCGAGACCATCACCTTGTCTGTAGATTTCACCACCTATATTTCACCTTTAAAAACCCAATGTTTCGCTTTTACTTTTGTCTCTGGAGCGTAGTAAGTATCCATGTTTCATTCACAGTTATGTATCGGCGCAGAAACTGTCAAGGATTGCGACGGAAATGTGCCAAATCAGCTTCCGAATTGACCACACGATTACGTTTATTCTCCATTGAGAGCAAACGCGGCACCCATCATACCGAGACCCTTGTCACATCTAATTTTTGGTGCAAAATTGAGAACACTGTACCTTGTAATATGCCTGTGGCTTCTACTATTTCGCAAACTTTGATTCGTCGATCACTCAAAACCATATCGTGGTGTTTGTCAATCATTTCGGAGGAAGTACGTCCGGAAGCATGCTCGTCATTTGTGGATGTACCACCTCATTTAAATTAATTTATCCTATTGTATATTGTTGCAAACGCAGGAGCATATGTGCCATGAACTTCATCCAATTCGGCTTTTTATCTCTTTCTGTGTTAAGGCTTTTAAATAGAAGTGTTTAATTACCGCACGAAACTTGTTTTTCCCCCATCTTTCTAAAGAAGCACAGGATTGCTGATTCAGTCGCCTATGGCAACGAAACCACATGATGGATATAGCTGAAACTTTAACTGCCATCTAATAAGAGACTGCGATTACTGAATACAAACTTTTTACGATGCTAGGAGTGTAATTTCTCGGATTTTCTAAGGCCTTATTGAACGCCCTTCGTAATTATACTCTTGTCATACGCGAATTTGACAATTTCTAGCAATACAAAGAAAGAAACTTCAATCGCAAAAACCCTATATTTTAAAATACTTTACTCGCTTTAACCTAATGCATTCCCTTCTACATCAAGGAAGCAATTAATAATAAGAATATTTCTGCTAATGTGTATCTCAATTATCGTAGCATGATGCAGATAGAAAAGTAAACCGTTTAAGAATCCTTTATTTCAGAGATGTAGAGAAAGTCATATGAATGGAGGACATCAGAATTTTGTGTAATTTCACAGATGCATTACCTTAAAAGTAAATGGAAATAAACCTATAAAATTGTTATATAAAATAATGGAGAAAATAGAAATAAAAATCTGATGTGTTACACTCGCAAGACTTTCTCTAGCCGTTCTACAGACTTCTTCCATAAGATTATTCTTCTTTCTGCACCTTGTTAATCGAGGTATTCAGCACAATGTTCTTATTACTTATTACTTAGTAGTGCATTCCACCCAAAAATTCGATGTCGAGATTTCACCGAAACTACATGTTTTAGGACCCCCTGAATCCAAAAAAAGCATTTCCAGAAAAAGGTCCGTGTGTCTGTGAACTCGATAACTCAAAAACGAAAAGTAGCTAAAATACCAAACTTGGTATTTAAGTTCAGTATCTTTTGGGGATGCGACACGAAGATTTTGAGAAAAATCCCCCACCCCTAACTACCCTTTACATGGAACCTTTTTCGAAAATTTTGATTTTCTTAAAAATGGCGCTAACGATTTTGATTAAAATATCGTATATTAAAAATATTTACCTGATAAATAAAATGTATATCTTGAATTTTCTGGGAATAGCTTCTAAAGACCTGTTTTTTCTGGGTGAATTTTGCTTAAATTAGCATAGCTAATAAACCGTAAGAGATAGACAAAAACGTAGTATACAAAAAATGTAGGCCTTGTTGAAATACACAATTTACGTCATATACATTTTTTTTCGTGGATCTTACTGTTTTCGAGGTATTCATTGTTATTAGTTTCAGTTGTGAAGTATACTTTTCTCAGACGGGAGTGTCCGTTTTTCTTTTGTTCTACTCCTGGCCAAGAAAAGAAGCGATTTGTAATGACAATCGCATAACGACAGCTTTTAAAACATTTGACTATCAATTTAGCCTAGTGTATTCCCTTATTTTCTTCCTACTTATGAGGAACTAAGTAATAAGAACATTGTGCTGAATACATTGTACATACGGGGCAAGAGAAAGTTAAAATGAATGTGGATCCTTTATTGTTTTCTTTCCAATTAAAAGTTGAATTTCTTCATGATATTTATTAATCATTTAGTTTCATAACAAGTATAATCAACTTATATATTTCACAAAGATTTGATTCAGAATGACACGATAGAATAAATAGAAGATGTTTACAGAAGCATGGCAGTAATATTGAGAGATGAATAAATGAGCTTCTAATGCCAACTAAGGCACACACATTGATGCGAGTGATTAAAATCTCCGTAGATGTCTGAAAGAAAGAGATAAAGCTTTAAATTGATGTTTGCTCTCTTTCTGGACTGTTCATTATCCGCCAGCTCCAGTTTAATGGCAACTCCGGCGAGCATTACGCTTTTAAGAGCTTAGAAAGTAAATTTAGTGAGTAAAGCGGATGGATGTAATGGACATTCGCAGGACCCAGACAAGCAATCAGGAATGCTTTCACACAATCGATTCCTTGCACAATGCCCGCTAACGAACAGGAGATTGAATCTGCAAAATACTTGTGCTTCGGTACGTGTAAAATCATTTGCTCTATGTGTATTACTTTGAGGTAGGGATTGCGGCACCGACACGACGTCAAATTCTATTCTATCACTTTCCAAAGATCTTTTTTTTTTTACTTTCAATTTTACCTCGGCGATGCAGGTATTAATGAACAATGCTGAAAATGTCTTCATATACGAAGAGGTTTCTGAACGCAATAACCGGTATTTCAAACAAAGATGCTACTTTCTCTACCACTACTGAGCTGAGGTGCTTTCGTCTATGACCCGCATTCGGTAGGTCTGGGTTCGCTTTCAACGGCCGGCCTACCTAACCCATGGGTATTTTCGGGGGTTTCCTGAGTCGCCAGGCGAATGCTGGGTAGGTTTCTTTCATCCTCCGAATTTCTTGTCCCTCCATTGTCATTTCCGTCATCCCGTTGGCTTAGGACTGTACCGCGGTTACTTTGTTTGCGCCATATCATGGGCACGATTTGTCCTGGTCAACAAAATGTAAGCCCAAATAAGCACAATTTGCTTTCTTCAAAAATGTAGCTATATTCCGTCGCTGCTTCATAGGAGTAAACTGTTAGCAAACATAACAGAAAATCTCAGAACTGTTTTTGCACCCTCGATGAAACATTTTGTTTTAATCCCTGCAACTCGCTACTTCAAGGTCGTACAATGTTGTCAAACCTATGAGTAACGAACATACAAAATCAGACTTAAATATAAACATAAATTTGCAGGTATTATAAAACAAGGTTTTTCAGAAAATTGCATACATTGGAAATTTCGTAAACTATAATTTCTGAGGCAATGTGATGGATTCTGTGGGCAAGTTTCACCCTAGAAACGTTCGGAAGTTCCACGAAATGAAGTCGTTATTGCCCAGTGTTATTAAGTTACATTGAATGTCAAACAAGAATTTTTAAACACAGTCCGTACTGCGTACTGTGTCTACCCGAACTAAGCCATCACTCCCAGGATGTGTCTTCTCAACAATTCCAATTGCCCACTTGAGAGGAAGGTTTTCTTGTCTTAGAAGCACCAATTTCTCCTCTTGAAGATTTGGTTGTTTGTGCAGCCACAGAGAGCGCTGCTGGAGCTGGCTGAGGTAGTCCTTCGGCCAGCGTTTCCAGATGACCTCTCCAATCCTCTGGATCATCTTGAGATGCGATGATGATCGTGAAAGTCTCAGGAAAGGAAACCAAGGATTCACCAATTTGAAAGTGACCAGGTGTTAAAAACGAATTCTCGTCAAGACTGTTAGGGAGAGGAATAATAGGACGAGAGTTGAAGCATGCCTCAATAATGTCGGCATCTCTTCAAAGGTGAGAGTATTGTTAACAATTGTTCTAGTCAAATGGCTTTTCACTGATTTAATCCCAACTTCCCATAATCCCGCAAGGTGAGGAGGAAGAAAGTGCCATTGTATTCCTTGCTGTGTTGCGAAGGTAGTAGATTAAAGATATTTAGATGAGAAATAAAATCTTGAATATCTAAGGAACCGCTTCTGAAGTCCTCTTCATTCTGAATGACTTTTACATAGGTGAGATGCACAAAAAGTTACTACCCAAAATGTAGATCCCGTTAAAACACACACGTTATATCATATACTTTTCGTGGAGTTGATCATTTCCGACATATTCCTTGTTATTGGTTTTAGTTATAAAATACTTAAGCTTCCCTCATACGGGAATTTGTCAACTCCTGTGCATGCAAAGAAATGAAATGCCAACGACATAGCAGCCAGCATTTAAAAGATTTGAGTATCATTTTAGCTTAGTGAATTTCCATATTTTCCTTCTACTTACAAGAAAGCAAGTAATAAGACAATTTCTGTTAATGTTGATCTCGATTAGCGTGGAGTAGATAGAAGATTAAGCTTTTTAACAGTAATTTGTTGCAAAGATGTAGAGAAGGCTTGTGAATGGAACAAACAAGGTTTTTTCGGTAAACCGCACAAGGAGATTTCAGATGACATACCCTAATGACTACTCACAAAGTCGTAAGTACCTAAGTCCCGGGCTTTGTAGTTCGGTCATTGCGAAATAATTCCGTCTTCTACACTGTACAATGTGCAGGACAGGGGTTGCAAGAAACACTGCGCAGGTACTCGGAACCATTCGGCAACCATAAAGATTCGCTCTATAACAATGTCTTCTACAATTCAAATGTAGCCCGCCTGGGTAGTGCGGTGGTAGCGTGTGTGCCTCACATTCAAAAGGTCGTGAGTTAGAATCTCGCTTAGGTCGAGTTACCCGGATAAAGTTTTTTTCGGGTTTTTTCCCTTATTCTGAAAAGACGAATGTCGAGTAACTTTAAACTCCGTGGACCCCCGAGCATTATTTCACCAATTTCATTCATCGTCCGATATGACCAAGCAGGTTAAAGGACGTTAAACTACCAAAAAAAGAAACAAATAAAATCACTAGGCTAAAAGGATAGTCCAATCTTTGAAAAGATGGTTGCTATGTGATTGAAATTCCTTTGTTTGTATGCCTAGGAGTTGACAAATTCCCATATGAGAAAAGTATAAGTATTTTAAAACTGAAGTCAATCACAAGATATATCTCAAAAACGGTCAACTCTAGAAAAAACTGTATGCAACATAAATTATGTGTTTTAACGAGCTCTGCATTTTTTCTTAAGTAGGCTTTTGTCTACCTCTTACGGTTTACCAGATATGTAAAATTAAAAAAAAAAATCCAGAAAATTCAAGATATACACTTTGTCATGTCAATATCTTAATTAATATAAGAGATTTTAATCAAAATCGTGACATACATTTTTGAGCAAATAACAATTTTCCAAATATGTTCCATGTAAAGGGTAGTTGGGAGTGGGAAATATTTTTTGAACATCTTTGTGTCGCATCTTTGGGAGATACTGATCTTAAATATCAAGTTTGGTATTAACGGATTTTTCGTTTTTAGGCCATGCTACCCACAGACACGCAGATACGGACCTTTTTTCTAAAAATTCCTTCTTTGGATTCAGGGGGTCACAAAAAAGGTTTTTCCGGTGAAATCTCGGTATCGAATTTTTGGGTGCAATACAATACCTTCTCTATACACTATGTACATTGTACGTGTAGTGAAAGTAAAAATCAACCAGAATAAGAGGTCTTTAAAGGCTCTTCCCAGAAGATTAAAGATGTACATTTTGTCTTGTAAATATCTATCACAGTCACGCAAACACAGACCTTTTTCTAAAAATTCCTTCTTTGGATTCAGGGGGTCACAAAAAATGTTTTCCCGGTGAAATCTCGGCATCGATTCTTTGGGTGCAATACAATACCTTCTCTATACACTGTGTACATTATACGTGTAGAAAAAGTAAAAATGTTGAATACATTTTTTAATTTTGTTACGCAACAAGTCATTTTCAGTAAGGAATGTACTTTATACGACGTCGTCCAGTCACTGGAGTCGAACGTTATAACTCAGAGGCCGCAGATTTAAACAGCCCATACCGACACTGTTCTGCATGAATATCTGAGCTAAAAAAATGTAATCTTGCTCCGAATATATCAACGAAATCATATGGCTAGTGCAGTGATTCTGAACATAGCCAGGAAATGAAGTTCGATTTTCCCTAATTCAACATGTAGTTAGTTACCTTTCGACTGCATCATATGCATACATCAGTGTGGCTTATGCCTCACACCATACGCCATGGCGAGCATTTTAATGGAGCGAAAGATTACCATCAGCGGTTTTAAAATCACATTCCGAACATTAAAACCTTTTCAAAAACCAGCGCGTAATAAAATCGGCTCTAAAAACTCTGAAACGCTGTACTTTAATCATAGCGCGTTTGTGTAAGGCAGAATTGCTGTCGACTTTCCTGCAAAAAATGTTTCATTGTGAGAGTGTCTAGAAAAATCGCGTAAATTAAAACAGCAGTTTACTTCAACAGCATGGATTTTTACTTTTGCAAGCAGCTGATGTGTTCCGTTCATATACGTAACTCTAGCTGTTCGATATACAAAATATTCTTACAAAATATGACATGTTTTTATGTACTTTATACTAATCGAGATAAACGTTACCATAATTGGTCGCATTGCGCGCTTCCTTATAAGTAGGAGGGCAATAGGGATTTAAACTAGGCTAAAACGATAGTCAAATGTTTTAAAAGCTGGTTTCTGTGTGATACAATTTAGGTTCGATTCGCTTTACTTGGTCCCGTTTGAAACCAAAAACAAGAAATATCTCGAAAACGGTCAACTATACAAGAAAAACGTACTTGAAATAAATTAGTTTTAACAGATCTACATTTTTGTGTATCTCGTGCGGTTTAACATGTATATAAAACTAGCGGACCCGACAGACGTTCTTCTGTAGTCACATCTTTAATTTGAACATTTAAAACTTTTTTGTAGGTTAGGGTGGATGTTAATTAACGCACGTGTAAATTTGATAGAAGATTATACAAAGTACTCACATCAAGAATTTGCAAAATATATAGTTTTTATGCACTCTTTAAAACTCTTGAAACAATAATTGAATCTTATTATAATATTTCAATTAGCGCACTTTTTTTTGTAACACAATAACACGAAGTTATAAAATATTTTCCTAAATTTGATCGTAGCACCACCTGTCGGGAAAACTGAAATTGGAATTAAATATTATTGAATATTCGATACTGCGATTGTAGCGCAGTCTGCCGGATCCAATCTAAAACATTCCAAAATCAACAACAATAAATTATAAATAAAAAATTAATTGAATAAACATTTTCCATTGAACCGAACTGAGAATCTAAACCATTCTCGAATCCACTGGAACACACACAAAAAGTGTCATTAAAATCGGTCCAGACGTTTAGAAGAAGTTCAGTCACATACACACTCACAGAAGAATTATATATATAAATATTCTGCAAAAGTCATCCACAATAAAGAGGTCTTCAGAAGCTATTCCCAAAAAAAATTCAAAATATACATTGTATTTGTGATGTAAATATTTTTAATATATGGCATTTTAATCAAAATCGTTAGAGCCATTTTGGAGAGAAAACAAAATGTTCAGAATTTTTCCACGTAAAGGGTATTTTGTGGTGGGGGGAGCGATTTTCTTGAAAATCTTCATGGAGAAAAACAAATGAATGGAACACACCAGTGTGTACAGATTGAGTAGTGTGAAACCACCACAAATGTACGTTATATCAGAGCGGTGACACTTGAAAAGTGTGTTGCATACATCGTAGGCGCTCAGCATGCTGCTATTCGGGAAGTGGACGAAATGGGAAATTTTCGTAGTTACTAATCCAACCTCAATATCTCTGCCAGATGCTCGCGTTATCTGTAGCTTAACATTTTTACTTTCTCTACACGCACTGTAAATGGTGTATAGAGAAGGTATTGTATTGCAGCCAAAATTCGATACCGAGATTTCATCGGGAATATATGTTTTTGAGAACCTCTGAATAAAAAAAAATTGTTAGAAAAATGACCGTCGGTGTCAGTCAATGTGTGTGTGGATGTTTGTATGTGAGTCTGTGTCGTTGGGTAGCATAGTTTAAAAACGAAAAGTCCGTTAACCACCAAACTTAGTATTTAATGTCAGTATCTTCCAAGGATGCGACACGAAGATTTTCAAGAGAATTCCCCCCCCCCCCACTTTAAGTACAGTTTACATGGAAAATTGTCCAAAGTTTTGATTTTATCAAAAATACCTCTTAGCGGTTGATTATAATATGCATTAAAGATATTTACCTGACAAATAAAATGTATATCTTGAATTTTCTGGGAACAGCATCTGAAGACATTTTTATTCCGGATGAACTTGTCGGAATTTTGCATAACTGTTAAACCGTAAAACTTGGGCAAAGCGTTAATTAATAAAAACTGTAGAGCTGGTTAAAACAGTTCTTCATATACAGCTTTTTCCTAATTTTGACCGATTTTAAGTTATTCCTTGTTATTGGTTCCTGTTTTAAAATTCTTAATACTTTTCGCATATGGGAATTTGTCAACTCCTGGCGCTAGAAACAAGGAACGCTACTTATATAGCAAGCAGCTATTATAACATTTCACTATCACTTTAGCGTAGTGTACGCCCTTATTCCCCTTCTACTTGTAAGGAAGCAATCAATAAGGTCATTTCTGCTAATATTTTCTCGATGAGCATAAAATAAATAAAAGAATAAGCTTTTTAACAATAATTTGTTGCATAGTTGTAGAGAAAGTCATGTGAATGGGACACATCAATCTGGTTTGGAAACTACCACAAATGTACGAAATATCACAGCAGCGACAATTGAAAAGTATGTTGCATATATTCTAGGCGTTCAGCATGTTGCCATACGAGAAGTGGACGAAATGGGAAAATTTCGTCGCTGTTATTGATGGGAAATATCCAACCTCAATATCTCTGCGAGAAACTCGCATTATCTATAGCTTAGCATTTTTCTAACTTATCTCTCCTCTCTCACCCGCTGACAGAGACACGATTTTGTTATTTATCCACATGTAAGCGAAGCAGAAGGCCACAGCAGCGTTTTCATTTCACATCGATTCCATTTCCCCCTCCTTGCAATCCGTCGTTGCCACATCGCTTCATAGCTCTTCTGAGAAGTTGTGTGTGTGTGTGTGTGTGTGTGTGCGCGCGTGTGCGTGTTTTGCTGGTAGAGTGGCTCGTAGGCGCCAAATGTCGTCGTGGGAGGCTTGGGTCGGACACATTTAGATAATAAATGTTTATCACTTTCTCTAGCACGTGTGTACAATGTACATAGTAGGTAGATAAGGTATTGTATTCCACTGAAAATTTTGGTACCGAAATTTCACCGGGGAAATGTACGACATAAATATTGTATCGCGATGTACATCACCTGTGTAGTAAGCTTTTGTCTATCTCTTACGGTTTACCAGTTATACAGAAGTCATCCAAAATAAAGGTGTCTTCAGAGGTAATTCCCTGGAAATTAAAGATATAAATTGTATTAGTCATGTAAATATATTTAATACACGGGTGATAGTGAGCAAATCAAACTTTTTAAAACTTGTTCCATGTAAAGGTTAGTATCGGAGGGGGGGATTTTCTTCAAAATCTTCGTGTCGCATCCTTGGAAAATACTAAACTTAAATACCATGTTATGCTGCCCACAGACATATCCGCACCCGTTAAACACAGTCGCACCTATGTTTCCACCAGAGCGATAATAACCCTTCGTTACAGACACAAGTGTACTGTGTCCTATCTAAGAGGTATTGGTTGTGTTAATATTGTCAAAAATGAGCATAGCAACATTTTAATGTTATACACCTCGGCGATGAGAGGGAGCATGGAAAGGCCGGTTGTATATATAGCAATGCAACGGTATCCAAAGCGCTGTTGTTTGCTTTTTCTTCCGCTAACATTGCTGCTCTTTTATATAGAGGTCGCTGCCTCTCTTCCGGAAACAATATCACTACTTCTCGACGTAGAGCGCAATGGCTTCAATGTAGGCGCACAAGTCAAATATGTCATCATTCTTGTTCAGTCGGTGAGCGGGAAATCACGGATTGAAATGAACTCCCTATTGCGTCTGGCTCCCGGTGTGCTGCGTTGGTCTTCCTCGTGCCTCGTTTGGTCTCAGCTTCAAATCTCACTTCCTGCAGAAGATTAGAATTGTTTCCAGGAATGTGGGATCGGTAGAGCATGGGTTCGGATCCTGGCAAGGAGTTAACGGAGATCTCAGTGGTGGAATGAGAAGTACGGTACTCAGTTTTCTCTAATTATTTTACCAGTGAACCAATAAAATACACTTCACTTCAGAAAGTTTCTACAAGTCCTGGTGGCAGCTATGAATTGGCTGGTTTGATTCCTTAGCGGTTGACCTTTGTCACCTTGAGGTCTCACAACGTCCAACAGAATCCTCTCACTATTCCGGATGTAATTTCGGTGATCACTCCGCGTTTAATTATTTCGCGACTTACGAAAATTTAAACTTAAGATTCACACTTTGTGCGCCCGTTCCTGTTCCGTCTGGACATAGCTTCGCCGTCACTGTCTTCCAGAAAAGTGGGTGCGGCTCTTAATTTTTCCTCGCCTTTCATACGAGTTTGAGATTCATGACGTTTATGCCTTTTCGCTTACGGGGTTGCTGGATTTTTCGCTCTAGGCGTATATCACCACGTCACCTTATTTCCATCACTCAATTCGTCTGTTTAATTTCGTCTTGTGAGCATTCTCCGTTACTTCGCGCGAGTTCATCGGCATATGTGACTCGAGTTCATCGGCCTATGTGACTCTAGTTCACACTGCAGTAACGGGACCTGATTTAATAAAATATGTTTTCGTTTTTCGCCCTCACTGAAATACAAAGGATGGGTGCCTATCTGTCAGCAACATGCGCGATTCTGAGTGATCTTGCTACTTTCTAGTTACTTTCCAGCTAATTCTTAACTACAACACTTTTCAAACACTTATAAACTAACACAAAATCGTCTCAACTTATTTACATGCCTTGATTATTTTACTTCTGTGGCCCATACATCTGTTAATACTTAATTAGCTATCACTAATTTAGTATACGGGGTTATGCTTTGTTTCACTATATGAGGGAATTGCGATGAAACAATTTGCACTACGTCTATTTTGAAGAATAAACGTTTGTAAGAATAATTTGTAGAATATTGGGCAGAATAGCTAATGTGAACATTACACATCCCAAACTAAGTTTGCAGACCTGTATAAGCAAGGCAGCACGAGCTGACAAATCACGGTGATGAATTTCACGATAAAGGATACTTGCATCAAGTAACACGGTGATACACAAAGCAACGTTTGATTGTGTTTCGTGTTTGAGCACGATCCTCCAGCTGGTAGGGGAAGAGTACAGGATGGAGTTGTGTATGGGCTTCAATTACTCCTCTCAGTATTGTTGCCTTGTTCATTGATTAGTGAAATTGCAGACCATGTTCCCGTGCAAATTGAAATTTTCACTAAGTGTGCTGCATTGGCGCGGACAAATGATTTTATGTTTTCAGCCGAATACAAGGATCGCGTCCTGGCCTTTTGGTAGTGTACACGTAGTCCAGAAATGGCAGTAAGGCATAAACAAAGCTTTGTTCATTTGCTAATCTAATTGTATGAATAGAACTGTGTGTAATATCAGGTTTTCCAGTTACAAATGAATATGTCAATGATGTTAAGGTTGCATGCCGGTGGCAGTAGCATGGGAGAAGCTTACTACTTCCTCTGCTGGAGAATCAAGCTATATATTGTTTTCATTCCAAACTAGGCTCTGTCATTTCATCCTGTTAGTTACCTGCGACGTGCAAAGCTTGTTCCGTACAAAGAAAGCCATTGAGGGTTGTTCCTAACATAGACATTGATACTCCTAACTTACGTAATTATAATCTATACTAATACTACAATGAGAGCCCAGGATTCAAATTAATGAAGGGAAATTTGAAAATTATAAGAGGCAGGCTAAAACATATGGATGGGGAAACGTTATACATCATGGTGTATTATAAGTAATGGCGCAGACAAATTATTGAAAGTACGAGGATGAGCCGAACAAGCCTGATGAAAAGGAAGAAAAAATTGTTTGTTTCGTAAACAACAACCTTACTTCTCAGCATAGTCTCCCTGAGGGATAAACATTTGGTCCGGCAATCTTCCAACGTATTCATCCCCTGTCAAACTCTGCAGCATATCCGTTGACTGAGAAAACATTTGAAGTACATTTCTTTCCAAAGCCAAAGTTACGGACTAGGGAATAGGAAGAAATCTCTTGGGGGCCAAGTCTGGTGAATAATGGGGATGAGCAGTCAATTCAAAGTCCAATTCATGCACTTCCCCATTGTTATCGCTGATGTGTGGGACGGTGCATTATCATGGTGAAATAGTTCATTTTGCGTACCAACCTTAGTCTTGTTTCATCCAGCGCAAATATCAAACCATCCAACAATGGAGTATATTATTTCAGTTATGGTTTTGCATTTTTCTAAGCAATTTAAAAACAGTGGCCATCCCTTACTAGCTGACACTTTCACAAGCCTTTGCCAATTGTTTTGACTGCAGTATGTAATGAAAGATCCAGGTTTCATCAACAGTCGCACATCGGCGCAATGCGGTTTGCGATTAAACATCGCCAGATATTGTGTTGAAGTGTTGTTTCGGATGCGCTTTTGGTCGACTGTGATCATTCGCGTCACCCATCTCAGACACATGTTCCTCTTAACCAATTCTCCTAGTCTTGCATTACCATATCATGGATTTTGTCAATGGTCTTCTTTGTGTGGCGAGATCAGTTGGACCGCCGTAGCGCGCTTCGTCTTCGGTGATTGTCCGACCACGATTAAATTCATTAATCCAAAAGTAAATGATCTTCAATGATGTTGCAGAGTCCGCGTGAACTTCAACCAATTCTGTTTGTTCTGTGCTACAGTCCAGCTCTTCAAATGAAATATAATAGTACAGAAATCAGGCTTTCTCCATTTTCAATCGAGTCTTGATCAATTCAGACTGTTAACAATGTTGAAATATTTATACGAGCCACAACAACAATTTATGGAAATTTACCAGAGTTATCAAATCACCCTAATATATGATAACAGCAGCAGAAAAATCCAGCAAAAATAGATACGCAAACAAGCTGTGTGCGAGGTTTATTATTGCAAAAGTATGGTTGTTAGCCGCTACTTAAGACTTCGGTTGTGCTTCACTCGTTGCAAAACGGCACGCGATGTGCTCATTTACAAAACTGAATGTTACCACCAGGTGGAGCTATAATCAAACCATACACGACAACAAATGGTTACAGTAATGTAAAAACTAAGAACATCAGTTTTTTTAAACACATTTTATTGTCACTATCACATAAAGGATTACTTTTTTTATCTACATCGTGCTAACCAAAACAAACGTTAGCATAATTTGTCGTAACGCCCATGTTTGCCAATGTTTATCTAGTTAGAATGAAGTGGGTACAAGAATTCGCTTTTTAACATCATGTGTTACAAAGATGCAAAGAAAATCACCTACGATATTTTAAGCTAAATCGTTAGTCATTTTGAGAAAATCAATATTTTCGAAATTTTTCCTCATGTAAAGAGAGTTGGGAGTGAAGAAATTTTCCTGAAAATCGTGTCGCATACTTGGAAAATACTGAACTTAAATACCAAGTCTGGTATTTAACGACTTTTATTTTTTGGTGCAATTATGCCCACAGACACAAACAGACATTTTCTAATATATATGTATATATATACATTTCTTTTTTTTTGATCCAGGGGTCTCAAAATATGTATTTCCAGTTAAATCTCGGTATCAAATTTTAGGTGCAATACAATACCTTCTCTATACACTATGTGCATACTAGGAGGGTAATCCAGAAAGTGACAGATGTTTTGGCATAACTAAATAACGTAAGTGATCAACACAACATTTTATTTACAAAGTTACAGTACCTTACTCTATTTCTCAACGTAATCTCCATTACTATCAAGGTATTTGTCATGTGGTACTTTTGTATCAATGCCTATGTTATTCTCTCCTACCGCTAAAGACCTGAACCAAGATGTCACTGCCACTTTGAGGTCTTCATGGCTGGGAAATCTTTTCCATCCAAAAAGTCATGTACGGTGTCGAAAGTAAACCACCGGTTTTTCCTGAATTCTTTTATCAACATTTGCTTTCAACTCCTCCATAACTATTGATGAACTTCCACTCCAGTCTTTATCTACACACTGGTTCTTCCTTGATTACTCCTAAATTATCCGCCATTTCCTCACTGAAGACTCGTTCATTGCATTATCACCATACACTTCAGTTATTTGCCTATAAAATTCGATTGGCCGAACATTTTGTGCATTCAAAGAAACGAATAAGTTCTTTGGCGGTAGAAAAGTATAACATCGGCATTGAAATACTGATACTAATTGACAATATCTTGACAGAATGGAGATTTTGTTGAGAAATAGAGTAAGGTACTGTAACTTTGTAAATAAAATTTTGTGTTGATATCTTTTGTTATTGTTTAGTTATGCCAAAGCGTCTGTCACTTTCTGATTTTCCCTCGTGCATGTAGAGACAGTAAAAATAGAAAATTTTGTCATTTTTACCTGAAAATTCACTTCTTAAGCAGTTTTGACACGCTTCTGATGTAGAATTAAACAGAAGAAGAATTATAATTTATGTTTTCTGCTCTACCATTTCTGTTTGTTTACTTTATTACAGTTCTTGAATTGGGTCAGGAATAAATAAACTCAGATGCGTTTGCTGCACCAGGTGCGGTTGCGAATAGGAATTAGTTATGTGACTGTTTTACTTATATTGCTAATGGCTCCTGAGCGTATGCAGTCAATTTTCTCCTATAAGCCCATCAAGAACTCCATAAATGTGCATCACAAAATGCAGACTAAAATGCCCGTTCTTGCTTTTATCGTTTCTCCTTAGTACTATAGCCGTTCCCCAGAATATTAAAACAAGTTAAAAGCAATTAAATTGTTCGTCTCCCGTCCTGCCAATTAGTTAGAAAAGAAGCTTAGCAATAATTGGATTTTATATTCCATTCTTTGTTCCACCTTGTTTCTGCTTACTTTCACTGGCTAAATTAACATTCCTCTGAGGTAAAATAGCGCACACAGCATACAGAAAGAAATGTTTTTAAGTGCATTAAAGTTTTTAAACGAGGTTGCCAAGGGGATGGTTAATTTAGACTTGAAAGGAAGTTTTAAAGAGAGAGGGAAATAATAACCTGCAGGTTTACTAACTTTGTATCTGCAGATAAACCTAAGTCACCGCCATTATTTACATCAGACGCCTGTCAGAAACTCGCAGCAGAATGTCTAATGAAACAAGACTTACATAAAACATATGCATACATGCATCAAACCCGGCGGAGGACGATGGATTTTTCGGGGGTAAAAGACATTAGCATGGCTTCCTTCGAAAAGGAAGTAAGGCCGTTGGTCCCGTGTCGTAGATTTACGGTAGGTAAAAGAACCTCAAACCCAAAAAAAAAGAGGCCTCTCAGCAAAAGTAAGCGCTGTTTCACGCCCACTATAGAATAGGACGCTGAGAACTGCAACAGCTAAAGAGCATCCATAAATAAAACTCCATTTTTTTTACTTTCTCTACACGTACTATATACATAGGGTATAGAGAACGTATTGTATTGCACCCAAAAAATTGTCGCCCTCCGTGGTGTAACGGTTACCATATACACAAGGTCGCGGGTTCAAACCCGGCGGAGGACGATGGATTTTTTTGGGTGTAAAAATCCTTAGCATGGCTTCCTTCGGAAGGGAAATAAAGCCCTTGGTCCCGTGTCGTAGATTTACGGCACGTAAAAGAACCTCAAGCCTGATAGACAGGCCTCTAAGCAAAATTAAGCGGTCTTTCACATCCACTTGAGAAAGGGACGCGTCCATAAATAACACATCATTCTATTATTTTGCACCCAAAAATTCGAAATCGAGATTCCACCGGAAAAAAAAAAGTTTAGAAACATGTCCGAGTATGCGTGTCTGTGTGTGTGTGTGTGTGTGTGTGTGTGTGTATGTGCAGCATAGATCACAAACGAAAAGTCGTTAAATACCAAACTTAGTATTTAAGTTCAGTATCGATGCGACACGAAGATTTCTCAACAAAATCCTCCCACCCCAACTAACTTTTACACGAAAAAAATAAAAAAAGTTGGTTTTATCAAAATTGGCTCTATTTTTATTAAAATCTCTTATATGTATTTAAGATATTCATATGACAAATAAAAGTGTATGTTTTGAATTCTCTGCTAATAGCCTCTAAAGTCCTCCTTATTAGATTTTTAAATTTTGCATAACTAGTAAACCGTATGAGATAGACAAAACTTACACAAAATTGTTGAGCTCCTTAAAACACACAATATATGTAATATACATGTTTCCTCTCTCGTTTTACCGTTTTCGAGGTATTCCCTGTTATTCATTTCAGTTTTAAAATACGTAAAACTTGTAAACTCCTGGCCACACACAATCAGTCCTTATCAACCATATTTTAAAACATTTGACTGTTGGCTTAACCTAGTATATTTCCTTTGAAGTTGTTTTCATATATAGGTTAGTTGGGGGTGTGGGGATTTTCTTGAAACCTTTCATATCGCTTCTTCGGAAGATACTGAACTTAAATACCAAGTTTCGTATTTAACGGACTTAACGTTTTCGAACTCTGCTACACACACACACACACATACACACACACACGTGCATTTTTCAAAAATGTTGGTTGCAGGTGGCCTCAAATATGATTTCCGGTAAAATCTCGGTATCTAATTGTTCGGTGGCATAAACGTATTATGAAACTAAAACTGAATATCTTTGCTTCAGGGGACATTAAAATGTACGTTACCAACGAATAATCGGTATCGAAGTTTTGGTTGAAATGCATTACTTGCTCTATGTACGAAGTGCAAAACATAAGAACCTAATGTAAGAATAGTTTGAGGCTGAAAGGTGATGAGAATGTAGCACAGAGATGCAGTAGGCAGACCTCATTCGCGGCTCTGCACGGTTTTTCTCAGGACGTTATTATGCGCGCTTTGTAAGAGGAGTGTCGTGATAAGCTCAATCAAGCATCAAAGCGTGGTATAGAGCGTTTTCTATTTGCTTTGTAGGAAGAACGCGTTGCATTAATGAGTGTGCTATGCGCCACAAGTATGTGGACAGGGATCGGTCTGTCCCAAAGGACGTCAATTAACCTGGACCCGTAAATCCATCCGCAACTAAAACATGAATCCTATAGAGAGCTGCCCTCCAAACAGCAATATGGAGCGTAATGAACTGGTGTTCTTTGCATCCCGTTCTCTTTGAAGTATTCCACCACTGACAGCGCAAAATGGGCATATGACAATCGCTGAGTGAGGTGGCGTCAGCATCTCATCACGGACCTTCGAGTTCAGTCTTCAGCACGAATATGTCGCTATTTCTCCAGTGGTTTTCCCTCATTGGTGTTATCCAGTGTTTAACACACTAGTGTCCAAACTTAATGTTTATCTTATTAAAGGTTCATGATGATCATGAAAACTGAGGGGCCTCTCGAGACCTCGTACTAGGCTCCTAGAGCTATTTGTGCCTCATAAACTGGGTTCAAATCAAGTCCAATGGTCGCAATGAATTAGACCACATCTCTGTTGCCTGCCCCTGTTACATCCCCGGGTTCCAAAATGAAGGAACCAAGGATTATTTATGCATTATAATAATCGGTGCGGTGTGAACCACCCCGCAGTCTACCATAGAGATTCTGATAGACCTTCCTCCTCTGCATTTATTTGTGAAGGTCATAAATCTGAGTGCGCACCGCCTCTGGACAACGGTAGGAAGGTTTTAAAACTGCCTCATAAAAAATACTCACTGGTTCTGAAAAGACTTCAGGAGAAGAGACCTATCACCTGCTGGCAGGAGATGTGAATGCCCGGGAGGTTTCAGTCCATCCCTCGTTCTTTCATATCGGGTCCTCAATAAGCCCAATTTTATATAAGAGTGTTATGCCCAGAGAGGTACCAAATAACCTCTCTGAGCCTCGGGTTAGTTAGGTTCAAAAGACCTGCACTTAGTTTGTCCCTCTGTCCAGGAATAAAATCGTAGGCCCATCTGGGTATTTTGATTTATTCAAATCTCAGCTAGGTTAATGCCTCTAAGGGACACGCCGCAACAGGGTTCGAATCCTACAATCCTACAAATTCATGACCTACGTCCCGCTTAGCCAGCCTGTCTTCAATCTTATTACTTCTAATGCCCGCATGGCTCGGAACCCAGACAATGGTAACCTGTCCACGGACAAAAGTCTATCCAAAATACTTTGGTATTCCCACACTAATCTGGATGTCGTTTTAACAGCGATATTGGTTTTCAAAACTGCTTGACTATCTGAGAAGATATGAATATCCGCTTGTCTGTCTGACATGTTAAAAATGCATGACACAGGCTCAGATGGTACATATCTCAGCCTGGGGCACAGAAGAATATCTTACAAGAGGATTGGCAAGCCTGGCCCTGGGGCTCCAGGCCCCGCCTCCGTCCTGCCCCTGAAGCGCGAATCGTCCGCGTACCACACCCGGCTGCCAACCTTCGGGGATACTCAGACTCTGGTCCCATTCCTTCCTAACCGGAAACGCCACCGTATACGCGAGCTTAGATTGCATTTGGCCCTCACCATATCTTCTGCCAGCAGGGAGATAGGAAACCTCTTCAGAAGTCTATTCAGAACCAGTGAGTGCCCTTTATGAGTAGTTTTAAAAGTTTCCCCCCAATTGCCTGAGGTGGTGTGCACTCACCCTAGTGAACTCCTTCACAAACAAATGCAGAGGAGGAAAGTGCACCAAAATCTCTATAGCTGTGGTCCACCCCGCTCCGATTATTATGATGCGTAACAATCGCTCAGCGAATCCAGACTAGTAGCCGCTACCTTCATCTCTGAGGTGGGTCACCAGTCCTTCGCTGGGTAGAATAACGAGGGCCTTATAACAAAGGTGCAGAGCCATCTGACCGTCATAAGAGGTGCATTATATTATGAGGTCACGAGAAACGCTGGAATTCGTGTACGGTTCACTTTACCGGACAATGTCCCCTTAGAGGGCACCTGCACAGAATGGGATAGCAAGTGAATCTTGCCTGTAGAGATAGTCAACAGACAAATGAGACAGCCGCCCATCGTGTGAGCGCCCCAGCACTTGCTCACCAAACAGACCTCATTTTGGGAGTCAGTTCGCAAAATTGGAATAGCTTTCAAACATGGTCCAGAAGGATTATTCACATCATTATGAATATCAGGCAGACTGAGAATGCGCAATATATCGTAAAGATAGCAATGCAGGGCAGTGTTTCTCCCTATCATACCCATACTCATGCTATGAAGTCCATTTGGCACCTAGACGGCCCGGGCTCAAACCTAAGCGACCGCATGTGAGATTTGTGGTAGACAGCGGCTTAGGGGTGGGTTTCTTCGGTTTCCCCCGCAATCACATTCCACTGGTGCTCCATCCTGATTTTATGTCATCACTGTGATCGCCTGCGGTGCCACAGTAGTAAAACTGGGCGTTAAATACTTTTCAAAAATATCCACTTGAATTCGAACGTGCATGTAGGCCAGGCACGAACACAAGCACTACCACCACCTTGCTTCACGTGCGCGTACTTAGTGCTATGAATAAATGTATAGTTCCGTCATATCAGCATATAAAATAGGGTCATTGCGACCTGAGAGCATCAAAAATCGCCGGGAAAATGAGCCAGTAAAGGCGCACTAAAGTCCTTACCTTATAGTAAATGCTGATCCTGTACTCTCAAACAGGCAATATATCTTGTTAAAATGTTCTGACTGTCTCCCTAAGCTCAGCAGCAGAAATACTCTGATTTCTTGCATATCACCAAGTCCCTGTAGTGTAAGAACAATCTGTTACGAAATCTGTTTAAACCAACTATTACGGCACAGATGTTTGATGAAAGAAATGTTGATTTGTGGCACACCCTCGTTACCCTGAGCTTACTAATTGTGTAACACTAGTGTCGTAGTTCCACACAAACGCACTCGTCTCTCTGGTACATTGTTTGTCCACTGACGCAATTACAACCGAATCGTGCTTTGTTTACAGTTGTTAGTGGTCATACAAAATGTCTAAGACAATTTCTGATACCGCCGATTTTGAGGTGCGTTCGTTAATACGGTTTTTGAACTCGAATGTTCATCAACTGGTAGAAATTTACGGTGAAAATGTACTAACAGTTGAATGGTGAGAAAGTAAGTTAGGAATTCCATAATGCAAGAGCCAATGTTCATGACGAAGTATGGAGTGGGCGGCCTTCTGTTGTCACTAATAGCTTCGTTTAACAATTGAATGAGGATATTCGTGAACACAGACTGTTCACAATAATAGTGCTTTGTAATATGTTTCTTTCCTTCCCTCTCTCTCAGCATCGGCTGAGAGGAGTAATAGATATACCAACTTGGCACAAATGACTAAACACAAACACAACAGTGTGCAGCATTAAACAATTATTGCAGTTCACATGAAAGTATTTTGTGGCACATGTTCATACCAATAAACACGATGTTGAGGAGTGGCTGTCTTCACTGGCGGCAGCTTTCTTTGAAGAGGGTATACCAAAGTGATTTCCCGCTATGACAAATTCCTGAACATTGCTGGCAACTATGTCGAAAAATAGGTTAAGGAATGGTCTTTCATGAAAAAATAAATGTTTTGGTGTGAAAAATGATTTATACCTTTTTTCCCAAACCGGTGCTTACTTTCGGAACACGCCTTGTACTTAAATGATAAGGAACGAATTTATGGAGGAAAGCATTCCTGGAGCAGAGGTGGATATGAGAACACCGATGAACGGTGTTTTCACAAAGGATTGCAGTTGCTTAGGTCAAATATTAAGTAAAGTTAATCTGCGACTGAAGTTCCTTTGTTTGCATGGACACGAGTTCACAAAGTCCTGTATGAGAAAAGTATGTTTTATAGCTGAAACCAAAAACAAGGAATATCCCAAAAACAATCAACTCCACGAAAAAAATGTTTATAACATAAATTGTGTGTTTTAAGGTGCTCTACATTTGTTGTGTGGTAAGTTTTTGTCCATCTCTTACGGTTTATCAGTTATGCAAAATTCCGTAAAATTGACCCAGAATAAAGTAGTCTTCAGAGGCTATTCCCATAAAATTCAAAATATACATTTTATTTGTCAGGTAAATCTCTTTAATATACGATATTTTAATCAAAATCGTAAGCCATTTTTTAGAAAATCAAAATTTTCGAAAAAAAGTTCATGTAAAGGGTAGTTTGAAGTGGGGGGATTTTTCTCAAAGTCTTCGTGTCGCATCCCTGGAAGATAGTAAACTTAAATACCAACTTCATTTTTTGGATACAGGGGACCCTAAAACATATATTTCTGGTGAAATCTCGGTATCGAATTTTTTGATGGAGTGCAATACCTTCTCTATCCACTATGTACATAGCACGTATAGAGAAAGTAAAAAGGGAGCAAAATTGTATTCACGTATGTAGAGGCATCAACTGTTGACTCGACAAAATTGGACCAATAAGTCTTTCTCCGGTATTGCCGCACAATTCACCATTTTTTTTCGTCACGAAGGGATATTTCATAAACAATATTAGGTTTCTCATAGCTCCAATAACGACTGTTTTGTGTACACACATATCCTTGAAGGTGGAACCAAGCCTTGTCCATGAAAAATATTAAATGGGGTCAATTTTGCCATTGTATACATTATTGAGAGTCCACTCACAAAATGTGTCAACACATTGAATCGTCAATAAATACACACTGTGCAGTAGAAAACAAATGCTGAGCCATAATACACTTTGTGACTAAGTGCAGGACAACATAATAAAAATCAGTGGTAATAAACTCAACCACACGATATCACCGTCAGTTCATACTGCACTTTCCAGCAGAGAAAAAAAGGTCAGCACCGTGACCTTGTGTACAGCAGCAGTGTTTTATGTTTTTGGGTCGCACGATATGTAGATGTAATAATGTGGATGAATATGATGACCTAAGAGTCTGGGCTGAACGTCCATCATACTCAAGAATGTATTAGTTTCACACAAATAAATAACAGTTGGATAGGTAGAGTCAGACTAAAAAATTCAATGCCTTAGCAAGGATTTGAACCACGGATCTGCTGGTCTCTAACCGGTTGCCCTTCCACTAAGCTACCATGGCAATATGCCGGCATAGCAGTGAATTTCTCAACTGACTCGCATATTTCCCGGTGAACCACAAGATCTCAAATTATTTTGAGATGACAACCCCAATGGTGACTGACAATGTTGTAAGTACTTTTAAGTCCCAGAACTCATAGTATAGCTAACTATTATGGTAAATTAGTGTTGGTTTAATTGTTATTTCACACCAGTCGTGTGTAGGACAGGAGTTTAATAGGTAGAGTCAGACTTAAAGTGCTTACAACATTTTATGTCACTATTGGGAGTGTCATCTCAAAATAATTTGAGATCGCTTTGTGGTTTACAGGCAAACATGCGAGTCAGTTGAGAAAATTTAATGGTATGCCAGTATATTGCCATGGTAGCTCTGTGGAAGAGCAACCGGCTAGAGACCGGGAGATCCATGGTTCATATCCCGGCTATGGCACTCCTATCCAACTCCTGTCCTATAAACGGTTTCTGTGAAATAAAATTTGTTCAACAAAATGTTGTGGAGCCCACCTGAGTAGTGCGGTGGTAGCGTGTCTGCTTCACATTCAACAGGTCGCGAGTTCGAATCTCAGGGTGAGTTACCCAGGGAAGGTTTTTTTCGGTGTTTTATACCTTATCCTGAGAAGACAAATGTTGAGTAACTTTAAAGCTCCATGGACCCCGAGATCATTTGAGCATCATTTCACCAATTTCATTCATTGTCCGATATGACCAATCAGGTTAAACTAAAAAAAAAAAAAAAAAATGTTGTGACTATCTCAGGAGGAAAAGTCGGCATTGAAACGTTTCCTCGGAGGCAGACAGACTGCTTACGTCACAGAGGTATTTGGCTGGTTTTCTTTGTACAGAATAACAACTCCATCAGAGCAGACGTTTCATCTCGCAGTTGCTGATGGAAGCACATACGCTTGGGTTCCGATATACGTATACTAACGTGAGAGTTGGTTTTCGATAAGCGTCGAGGTTTTCAATGTTGGCGCCGCTCCTGCAGTTACCTCCTTTGTGGGTGTCAGAATGGCGAAGAGATGAACGGATACTGCTTCAAGCACATTCGTGGGGCTGACTAGCATTCAGAACATACAGACGTCATCAACCAACATTGAATCTCACCAATCGTGAAACGTATTTGACGTGATAATGTTTTATTTTCTCTAGCTCGAATGTAGAATGTACGTAGGAGATCGAGAAGGTAGGTATTGTACTCTTCCTGAAAATTCGATACCCACATTTCACCAGAAATAAATGTTTTAAGACCGCCTAAATCCGAAAAGAGCATTTTTATTTCTCTACGCGTATTATGTACAAAGTGTATAGAGGAAGTATTGCTTTCCATCCAAAAATTCGATACCGAGATTTCACCGGACATAAATTGTTTTGAAACCGCCTGAATCCGAAAGGAGCATTTTTATTTTCTCTACACACTATGGACATAGTGTATACAGGAAGGCTAATTATTTATTTTTTAATTGTTTCATTTGTATATCTCCCTTTAAGCTCTATGGTCATATCACAGGGGCTTTGATTTGTGAAACAACTCGTATTACTGTAGGCATTAGGACATTAGGTCAGTCAATCATTTTTCTTTTATTACTAAACACACGCACATTCACTCTCACATCTATACTTCCAGACTGTGGGGGATAGGGAATAATTCTGGTTAAAAAAATTTCCCCACCCCAGCCGAGATCAAATCCAGGACCTCCGGATGAGAAGATGTAGTATTGTACTCCCCCCAAAAATTCGATATCGAGATTTCACCGAGATTTTTCCGGCGTAAAAATCCTTAGCATGGCTTCCTTCGGAAGAGAAGTAAAGCCGTTGGTCCCGTGTCGTAGATTTACGGCACGTAAAAGAACCTCAAGCCTGATAGAGAGGCCTCTGAGCAAAATTAAGCGGTCTTTCACGCCCAACTTAGAATGGGACGCTCAGAACCACAGTAGTTAAAAGCATCCATAAATAGCACGCCATTTATATGTTTTACCGGAAATACATGCTTTAACAATCCCTGAATCCGGAAAGAGCATTTTTAGAAAAAGCTATGTGTTTATGTGTGTTTGTATGTTTGTGTGTGTGTGTGAGGGGGGGGGCAGAACAGCTCTAAAACGAAAAGACCGTTAAATACCAAACTTGGTCCTTCTTCGTCTTTTCGGTCTTAGATGAACCCCAAAACCTATATTTCCGATGAAATCTCTACATAGAATTTTTGGGTGGAATACAATACCTTCCCTATACACTATGTACATTGTACATGCGGGCTAGAGAAAGGAACAACTAATGAATTAAGTAGTAATACACGCTTGCTAAACGCTTTGACTGTAAAATGTGCGAGAGTGGAAGCATTTTTACAACTTTATGGAAAACTAGACTTTTTACGGCTCTATGGCAGATTGAAAGTGTTAACAGATTTTCACTATGGACATGACAGAGCATTAAATTCTATTGCACAATATTGCAGTTCAACAATGCTGCTGTATGTACCGCTGTAATTGGTTACAGTGCTGTGATAGGCCAGAGGTTATCTGTCCTTCATCAGGATCATGGCTCCCTGTATTGCATTGCTACAATATAAAGTATATGGATTTAAAATGTCATTCCAAAACTTGTCCCCTAGCAACCGACGAACAGTAATTTCGCTTGGACGACATGAGTTGCAAATTCAACTCTCTCTAGTAAATTATCTATTCGCCTTTTCTGGCTGTGGGATAGTTGGTACTCATTTTATGACATTTTTTTACTTTATCTAGCCCATATGTATAATGCACGTAATGGATATAGAAGGTATTATATTCCATCCAGAAATGCGATGTCGAAATTTCACTGAAAATTATGTTTTGAGGTCTCCTGAATCTAAAATACTAAAAGTATTTTTAGTGAAATCTCCGTGTGTTTGTGTCTTTGTCTAGAAGGATTTTCCTGAAAATCTTCATGCCGCAACCTTGGAAAATGTAGAACTTAAATACCAAGTTTGGCATGTACAGACTTTTCGTTTTTTTGTCATGCTATCCTTTGTTTTTTATTTTGTCCTATTTCAAATACAATAGTTTAAGCGGTTTATAGTTGGAAAGGACTTTTGAAAGATCCTATACATCTGGTCAAAACATACAAATGCATAGTTTCCTTTTTTGTAGTTTGGTTCTCAAATGGGAAGTCTTTATTTGTTTTTCTTCCTAGTGGCAGGGAACTGAATTTCAAAGCTGCCACGTAGCGATCAGATATTAAGCCTACTGTATTCCCCTAATTCCACTGTATCTACAACAAAAGGTCTAATAAAAGCATGTCTACAGATTTTATCTCGATTGACGTGAAATCGAAGAAAAGGTTTTTATTTAATGTAGGTAGAGATAATCGTATTTTTGTAAGTTAGATTTCGCGCACTTTCACAATATTTCATACTTTCAGACTGTGGGAAGTAGAGGGAATAATGTTGGCTAGAGAAAAACGTTCACTTCAAGCCGGGAATCGAACTCGTGACGCACAGTAGGCAGATACTCTAGACTTCTAGAGATTGAGGACAATGATATTTATATGTTCACATTGTAGCGGACATTTTACGTATTCAAATATCATGCCATCGAAAAATTATTGCGATTTTCTGGTTTCGATTTCAGAAGGTTGGCAAGCTCGGAGCGACACCTGTGAAGTGGTGGAGAAATCACGTGAGTGTTACACGTCACATTTTTTTCTCTTCTTTTTCCTGTGGGTCCGAGCGAAGTGTGTGTCGGGTTGCCACTTGACGGACAAGCTAGGACAGTGTAATTGTCCCCCGGGTTGAAAGAGAGGTGTGACGGTGTGCCTTCCCGGGCACCCGGTCCTGCGCAAATCCCTCCCTCATGGAGATGCTTCTGCGCAGCGGTGTGAAATATTCCAATAGTCTCTCAAATATAAAGCGGTCGCGTGTGAAATTGCCTTGTTTGCTGTTTCCCTTTTTGTAAGGCAAGGCACCGCTGTCTCCTTAATGACATTACCTCGATGTTGTTTTGTCTTGAGGCATGCGCACTGCTACTTAACATTCTGTGTCGCATGTCGCGTGTTTGGAACTGTGGTCGCAAACAGCTTAATTGGATTTTAATGTGTTGTGCCGCGTGTAATTTGCTGACCACGCCGTTTAATCTTCTTACACACTTAAATGCTGGTCTTTAAACTTATGAAATTGTAGATTTAGTCGCCTACTTCTAATCATAACCAAGCTAAACGCTTTTTATGATTTGTATCTTTTTTAGGGTAACAGGACATTTAAGGGGACATCTTAGTGAAAATCCGCGATTTTTACTTTCTTTAGCCCAAAATTTGAGGTCGAGATTTCACCGGAAATATATATTTTGGGGTCCCGTGAGTCCGAAAAAAACATATTAAAAAAAAGCTTATGTGTTACATTCAAATGACTTTCTCTACACCTCTACAAAAATTGTCAAAAAAGCTTATTCTTCTATTTACATCATGCTAATCGAGAAAAAATTAGCAGAAATAGTCTTATTACTTGCTTCCTTGTAAGTAGAAGCGAAATAAGGGAGTACCATAGGTTAAAGTAATGGTCAAAAGCTAGTCGTTATGTGACTGAAGTTCCTTTGTTTGTATTGACAGGAGTTGACAAGTTCCCGCATGAGAAATGCATAAGTATTTTTAAAGTAAAACGAATAAAAAAGAATATCTTGAAAACAGTCTATTCCACGAAAAAATGTATCTTGCATAAATTGTGTGTTTTAATGAGCTCTACATTTTTTGTTATGTAAGTTTTTGTCTATCTCTTACGGTTTCTTAGATATATAAATTTCCGTAAAATTCATCCAGAATAAAGTAGTCTTCAGAGGGTATTCTCAGAAAATTCAAGATAAACGTTTTATTTGTCATGTAAATATCTTAAATATAAGGGATTTTAATCAAAATCATTACACCCAATTTTGAAACAGTTAAACGTTTCGAAATGTTTTCCATGCAAAAGGGTAGTTGGGGTGAAGGAATTATCTTGAAAATGTTCTTGTAGCATCTTTGGAAGACATCGAAGTTAAATACCAAGTTTGGTAATTAACGGACTTTTCATTTCTACACACACATACACACGCGCGCGCGTACCGTTTCCTAAAATGTATTATGTTTTTTTGGATTCAGGGGGTCCTAGAACATGTATTTCCGGTGAAATCTCTGTATCCAATTTTTGGGTGCATTACAAAACCTTATATATACACTATGTACATAGTACGTGTAGAGTAAATAATTATTGTTAAAAAGCTTATGCTTCTATTTACTTCATGCTAATCAAGAAATAATTAGCAGAAATAGTTTTATTACTTCCTTCCTTGTAAGTAGGATACCCAAAACCTGGTTGCTATGTGACTGAAGCTCCTTTGTTTCTATGGACGTTGACAAATTCCTGTGTTGAGAAAATTTGTTTTTCAAAGCTAAACCAAATACAAGGAATATCTCAAAAATGGTCAACTCCACAAAAAATGTATATAACGTAAATTGTGTGTTTTAGGTCTTCAGAAGGTATTCCCAGAAAATTAGATATATATCGAAAATTTTTGTAATATATTCGACGCAAAGCGCAGTTCGGGGTAGGGGATTCTCTTGAATATCTTCGTGTCGCTTCCTTGGAAGATAGTGAACATAAATAAGTTTGGTATTTAAGCGACTTTTCGTTTTAGACCTATGTTTTCCAAAGACACACACGAACCTTTTTCTAAAAATACTTTTTTGGTCTCAGGGGACCTCAAAGCATGTATTTCCAGCGAAATCTCGGTATCGAATTTTTATTTTTCACAGATGTACCACATTAAGCAGCTAAAATGCTGAAGACTTCTTCAACTTTAATTATTTAAAACTTGATGATTGGAAACAAGGTTGAAAGGTCATCTGGACACGATTTCCGCCGCGATTAGATGCCATTTGCCATTTTCTGTGAAGATAAGTTTTCCTCAAAAGTGTCTCAGGATGGATTCATAAACAAGTTGCCAGGACGTACAAAAGATTGCCTCTTTAATTTACTGGTCTCTCTGCCGTCAAAGTCTCTTGTTCTTATTGTTTTAACCACTTCATGATAATCGAGATAAATACTAGTTGAAATGATCTAAGTAAAAGAAAATAAGGGAATACACTAGGCTAAACTATCAGTCAAACGTTTTAAAAAGTGGTTGCTATGGGATTGAAATTGCCAGGTGTTACCGTATGAGAAAAGTCTTGATTATTTTAAAACTGAAACCAATAGTAAAGAATATGTTAAAAACAGTTAACCCCCGAAAAAAATATTTCGTTTCGTAATCGACTTGCCCTCCCCGTAACTTTAGGACTGAAACGCCCTATCCATAGGATTTACAAGCCAATGCCCAGGGCGAAAAGGATGTATATAACATAAATTGTGTATTTTAACGAGATCCACATTTTCTGTTAAGTAAGTTTTTGTCTCCCTCTCTCTTACGCAAAATTCAGGGGGGAAACATCAAGAATAAAGAGCTCTTCAGAGGCTATCCATAGAAAATTCAAGATAAACATTTAATTTATGATGCAAATAGCTTTAATATGCGGTATTTTAATCAAAATCGCTGGGGCCCTTTTTGATAACATAAAATTTTTCGGAAAATATTCCATGTAGATGGTAGTTGGGGGTGGGGGGATTTTCTTGAAACTCTTCGTGTCACATCCTTAGAAGTAATTGAAACTAAATAGCAAGTTTGGTATTTAACCGACTTTTCATTTTTGAGCTATGATTATAGTTAGTCGCCCTCCGTGGTGTAATGGTTACCATGCTGACTTCATATACCCAAGGTCGCGGGTTCAAATCCGGCGGAGGACGATGGATTTTTTCGGGCGTTAAAATCCTTAGCATGGCTTCCTTCGGAAGGGAAGTAAAGCCGTTGGTCTCGTGTCGTAGATTTACGGCACGTAAAAGAACCTCAAGCCTGATAGAGAGGCCTCTGAGCAAAATTAAGCGGTTTTTCACGCCCAATTTAGAATGGGACGCTGAGAACCACAGCAGTTAAAGAGCGTCCATAAATAACACGCCATTAGACTGACACGCACGAACCGTTTTCTAAATTTTTGGACTCAGGGGACCTCAAAACATGTTTCCGGAAAAATCTTGGTATCGAATTTTTGGGTGGAATACAATACTTCCTCTATACAATGTTTTAATTTTTCACAGATGCATCACCTTAAGCAGCTAATATACTGTAGACCTTTTCTTCAGCTTAAGCAACTTAAACTTGATGATTGAAAACAAGGGTCAGAGGTCAGCTAGATACGATTTCCGCTGCAATTAGATGTCATTTGACATTTTCTGTGAAGATAAGCTATGCTCAAAGAGTCTCCGAATGGTTTCATAACCAAGTTGGCAGGACGTACAAAAGATTGCCTCTTTCATTTACTGGTCTCTCTGACGTCAAAGTCTCTCGCACGCTAATAAGGCATCAGGAAATGAAACATTTGCTCTGTAAAGTTCAACGTCTCTCTTCTCGTTTGATCTACCGATAAGTGCAGGAAGGATGATATTGAAAAGTTTTGTAATCACTTAGAAAGGTAGAGAGAGAGATGATGAAGTTCATTCAACATTGAGATAGCATCGTTACTTACTTAACCAGAAATGAAGAGTGGGCTTTTAGAACGCTGTTTTGGTACCACATTTCCCGTCTCTATCTGGAGAGGAACTCTTGCTCATCGCCCAGGTGTGATGATTTCACTGAAAATATCTGTTTTACGTGACCCCTGAATAGTAAACAAAATCTAATTGTCCATTTACATAACTTTCTGCAGCTGTTCCACAACATTTTTTCTTGCAAACGATTATTATTTTATCTACGCCATGCTAATCTGCAGGGTGAGCGAAAAGTCCCTATCCACTGGGGTAAACAATAGATAAACATTATTATTTTCAACTTTTTCACATCTCACAATGCTTACATGAAGAGGGCTCCAAAACATCTGTATGTATCCCATCAGAATCAACGCACAGTTGGATTCGGCGCCAAGTTCGTTTATTCATCCTCTTCAACATACCTGGTGTGACTGTTGTAAAGGCAGCACGAACTGCTTCCTTCAGGTCAACATTTGTGGTGTAGCCATGTTTCTGAACCTCTTCTTTAATAATAATAAACTAGAGTGCATTGTTCGGTGTGGTGACGTCAGGGCTTCTTGGATGCCAAGGCAATGGGGCATGAGCATTAAGTGATCATCGGCCAATCCAGCGGTTTGGAAAAACGTGGTTAAGGCATCTTCGAACTGACAATGCAACATGCGGTGCAGCACCGTTCTGTTGGAACGTTATGGTTTCCATTAATCATCGGGCTCTCAGTTGTGGCAACAACCATTGGTTCAGTATCCTCAGATACGTTTCTTAATTTACAGATCCATCAAAAGAAAAATCTGATGTGTTCCATTCACATGACTTTCTCTACATCTCTGCAACAAATTATTGTTAAAAAGCTAATGCTTCTATTTACTTCATACTAATCGAGAAAAAATTAGTAGAATTGCTTCCTTGTAAGTAGAAGCGAAATAAGAGAGTACCATAGGTTAAAGTGATATCCAAAAGCTGGTTGCCATGTGACTGAATTTCTCTTGTTTGTATCGACAGGAGTTAACAAATACCTGTATGAGAAAAGTATAAGTTCTTTAAAGGTGATACCAAAAACAAGGAATATCTCAAAAACGATCAACTCCACGGAAAAAAATGTATATAACATAAATTGTGTGGTAGGTTTTGTCCAGCTCTTACGGTTTATCAGCTTGGTAAAATTCTATAAAATTCATCCAGAATAAAGTAGCCTTCAGAGTCTATTCCCAGAAAATTCAAGATATATAGTATGTTATTTGCCACGTAAATGTCTTTAATATACGATATTTTAATAAAAATCGTTAGAGCCCTTTTAGAGAAAATAAAAAGTTTCGAAAAAAGTTCCATTTAAAGGGAGTTTGGGGTGGGGGGATTTTTCTCAAAATCTTCGTGTCGTATCTTTGGAAGATACTAAACTTAATTACCAAGTTTGGTTTTTTCCGACTTTTCGTTTCTGAGTTATCGTGTTCAGACACACGGACACACTGACACATGGACACATACGTACATTTTTTTCTGAAAATGCTTTTTCTGGATACAGGGAACCTTAAAACATATATTTCGGGTGAAATCTCGGTATCGTTTTTTTTTTTTTGGGTGGAGTACAATACCTTCTTTATTTGTACATAGTACGTGTAAAGAAAGTAAAAACTGAACCAAATAACACATACAAAACCACCATATAGAACCTCTGTGACCAATCTCAGTTCAGAAAACTCGCCTATCATCATAGGAATGTTAAGAAAGAATGGGGAAGAGAAAAATACATTGAAGTCTGTGATAAAATAGATACAGAGGCTCTAGCATGGCTAAGAACAGGAACAATGTTATTAAAATATCTAAAAGTAGATAAAGATTTATTACCACTATGTGGCAATGTCCATAATTTATTTGTTTTTACTTTCTCTCTACGTACTATGTACATAGTGTATAGAGAAGATATTGTATTGTACTCAAGAATTCGATACCGAGATTTCACCCGAAATATGTGTTTTCAGACCCTGTGAATCCAAAAGAAGCATTTTTAGAAAAATATCCGTGTGTGTGTGTGCCTCTGGGCAGCATATCTGAAAAACAAAAAGACCGTTAAAAACCAAACTTGGTATTTAAGTTTGGTATCTTTCAAGGATGCAACACGAAGATTTTCAAGAAAATCCCCCCTCCGTAAACTACCCTTTACATGGATCAAATATCAAAAATTTTGATTTTCTTAAAAATGGCTCTAACAATTTTGATTAAAATCTCTCATACATAAGTTATTTACTTGCTAAATGAAATGTATATCTTGAATTTTCTGGAAATAGCCTCAAAAATAACTTTTTGTTCTAGATAATTTTTATTGAATTTTGCATATCTGGTAAAACCGTAAGAGATACACAAAAACTTTCTACACAAAACATGTTATCACGATAAATCACACAATTTGTCATATACATTTTTTTATGGAGTTGGTCGATTTTGAGGTATTTCTTGTTATTTGTTTCAGCTTTAAAAAAAGTATACTTTGTCAACTCCTGTCTATATAAAGGAACTTCAGTCACATAGCAATCTTCTTTTGACTATCACATTAACCTATACTACTTCCATATTTCGCTTCTACTTACAAGGAGCAAGTAATAAGACTAATTCTGCTATTTTTTTCTCGATTAGCATGAAGTAAATAGTAGCATAAGCTTTTTAACAACAATTTGTTGCGGAGGTGTAGATAAAGTCGTGTAAATGGAACACATCAGATTTGTTTGTTAGTGTTTAACGCCCGGTTTTACTACTTGTGGTACCGCAGGTGATGGCAGTGGTGATACATGGAATGAAGATGGAGCTCCGGTGGAATGTGATGGTGGGGAAAACTGGTGAGCCCGGAGAAAACCCGCCCCTGCGCCGCTTTGTCCACCATGCGGTCGCTTGAGATCGAACCCACGGCGCAGCCATAATAATTTATATTGTATTGTTGAGTGAGAGTAAACTAAAATGTGGATAGAGAAAATATGGAGAAATTGCCGTCATTTTTATGTACATCGTGTTAAGACATTAGGCAAAACAAAATAAATGCTATCTTATTGTTGATGAACCAGTAGGCAATGGAAGCAACTATAGCAGAGTGAGTAACGCCATGTTACAGAGACATCTAACACAGGACCGATAGCGTGGGAATCTAATAGGGTGTCGTACTTTACTGTGCATGGCACCGTAACTGCTGACCGACTGACTTGTACAGCACAGAACATTAATGTTTTATATGATTCCGTTAATCCAAACCCCGTATAGCTTTCAGCAAGTTGGAACAGTATCTATCTTTAGGACATTTCCAACAATAGGTAATTGTTGTATCAAGAGACGGACCCGCGGCCTTCCTTATCATGCATAATATTAATAAAAAAATATTGTATGTTCCACTCACATGGCTTTCTCTAGCTGCTTTACAAACAAACTTCGTACAAAAGATTATTCTTCTTTCTATACAATGCTAACCGAGATAAACATTAGCAGAATGTTCTTATTACTTAGTCCTTTGTAAGTAGAAGGGTACTAAGGGAATGCACTAGGCTAAAGTGATAGTTAAATGTTTTAAAAGCTGTCGTAAAGTGAATGCCATTGCAAAAGATAAACGGACACTTCCTGTCTGAGAAAAGTATAAGTAATTTAAAATTGAAATTAATAACAAGGAATATATTGAAAACGGTAAACTCTACGAAAAAATTGTACATTACATAATATGCGTATTTTAATCTCTTATGGTTTACTAGTTAGGCAAAATTCAGCAAAGTTCATCCGGAATAAACAGGTCTTCAGAGGCTATTCCAAGAACATTTAAAATATACATTTTATATGTGATGGAAATAGCTTTAATATGTAGTATTTTAATCAAAGTCGTTAGAGACAGTTTTAAGAAAAACAAAATTTTCGAAAATGTTTCCATGCAAAGAATTGTTGGGGTTGAGGGGTTTTCTTGAAAATCTTCGTGTCGCATTCTTTGAAGATAGCAAACTTAAATACCAAGTGTGGTATTTAACCTCTTTTCCTTTTTTAGCTGTGCTATCTATAGATACATACACGGGGACCTTTTTTTTGAAAATTCTATGCTTTTTTTGGATTCAGGGGGTCCTAAAACACGTATTTCCGGTGAATACTCACTATCGAATTTTGGGTGAAATACAATACCTCTTCTATACTCTATGTACATAGTGCGTATAGAGAAAGTAAAAAATTCTAATGTGTTACACTCACACGACTTTCTCTAGTTGCTCTACAAACTTCCTACAAAAGATTACCCCTTTTTTTACCAATGCTAACCGAGATAAACATTAGCAGAATGTTCTTATTACTTAGTTCCTTATAAGTAGAAGGGAACTAAGGGAATGCAAATACTTTAAAAACTATCATTATGCGATTATCATTGCAGGTCGCCTCTTTGCTTGGCCAGGAGTAAAACAAAAGAAAAACGGACACTTCCTGTCTCAGAAAAGGTTAACCCCCACAACAAAAACGTAAAGGACATAAATTGTGTGTTTTGACGTGATCTACAGCTTTGTGTGGCGAGTTTTCGTATATCAGTTAAGCATAATTCGGCAAAATTTATCCCGAATAAAGAGGTCTTTACAGGCTATTCCCAGAAAATTTGAGATATGCATTTTATTTCTGATATAAATAGGTTTAATTTACGAGATTTTAATCAAAATTGGTAAAGCAATTTTTAAGGAAATGAAAAATTTTCGAAAATGCTTCATGTTAAGGAAAAAACCATTTGTTGATATTATTTTGAGGAGTGACAGATTAAAGTCTGCCATGCAGTTTGTATATTCAGTACTGAAAGCTTCATATACCCAAGGTCGCGGGTTCAAACCCTGCGGAGGACGATGGATTTTTTCCTTCGGAAGGGAAGTAAAGCCGTTGGTCCCGTGTCGTAGATTTACCTTAAGCCTGATAGAGAGGCTTCTGAGCAAAATTAAGCGGTCTTTCACGCCCAATTTAGAATGGGACGCTGAGAACCACAGTAGTTAAAGAGCATCCATAAATAACACGCCATTTCCATTTCTGAAAGCTGCTATAAAGTTGAATGACGTTATTGATGTGTCATTATAAGCGAATAAGTTGCTTTTTTGAAGAAGTGCGTTGGTCATCGACCATAACAGGTTAGTGATTTTAGCAGGGAAGAGATTATGTTTTAAAATGAAGCCCCCGATTATGTGTTGTTAATGATGTGATGATTTTTAGAATTCCTGAGCCTTGTCAGAGAGAATTAATTAAAATTATAATTGACGATGTGGAAGATAGGGATGTAGTTATAATTATTAATATTCCAAATACCATGAACATTACTCGCTGTGTTATAATTACTGAAAACGTTAATGCAAAAGTTGATTTTTATGAATTATTTGGAAGTATGGTGCTTTGAGGCCAAAAGAGTGAATCTGCAGAGGATTTATGTGGCATTTCGCAATAGAAAAAGCGCTGGTCAGCCTGTAGAAATTAATATTATGGGTGGAGTTCCTTCAAAGATTGCAGTTTATCTAAAACTAGAAAAATTCTAGTTCTTTCATCTGCCATGCGTTCAGGAGAACGTCCGCCTATCTGCAGATAAAGATGTCGATAGTCTTTCTCTAAAATTACATGGTGGAGGGAAATATTGAGAAGTGGCAGAAGGTTATGTGGAAAATTCTCTTCAAAATAAGATTAATGGTGCAGATAAGAGTTTACAAGACCACATTGGTAGTGTGCGGGTAGCGTGTCTGCCTCACATTCAAACACTAGTGAGTTCTGGTCTCCATTAGAGCATGTTTTTTTTTCGGGATTTTCCCTTATCTTGAGAAGACGAATGTCGAGTAACTTTAAACTCTATGACCCAGAGATCTTTCACAAAGACGCTTTTTTACACAGGAGATTCTAAAAACGTGTATCTCAGGAAATTCTCGAATTTTTTGATTAAGTGCAATATCTTCTCTATATATGTACAATGTAGACAAAATAAAATATTTGTTAATTTTTCACAATTGTTTGTCAAATTTCACGGACGCATCACCTTTAAGATGAACGTCCTGTTGTAGGATAATTATTCTAACATATTCTCCCTAACGTTTAGTTACTTGCCTAAATTTTACAGTTGTTTATTCCTCTGGTATATTAATAATCTCAGTGCATTTAAATTATAATTATTTTTATTAATTCTTAATTTCTTGTATGAATTCTCAATTACTATTATTAAGCGGACAAGGTAGTCTAAACATACGGAAACTACACCTTAAGCGAGTTGAATTACCACTGCTCTTAAAATATTCTATTGTTTTTCTAGAAATTTGTATGAATTATTACATAAAACAATTATTTCAAGTGGTTATTTGCATTAATAGCTTGTCTGGTTGAGTCTATAAAAAGTATTTCATTCAGCAGAAAAGTAATAAAACTTAGTCTTAAAACATGTGGATTCATGTACCTTTTTCTCTGATACTGCTTGCAATACATAATGACATTTCTGCATGCTTGTTCTTAGTATAATCAGCCATCTTCCGAACCTCATTTATTTAGCTTTGATAAGAAATATATTTGTAAATTCGAAAAATTAAAAATGTGGAAAATTGGCAATGTTGTTGCTTTCTTAATGTGATAAATATATTCTATAACATCACGATTCTGGTTCAGAAAGTTCAACAATGTGTTTTATGTGTGTGCTGAAAATTTCAGTTTTCCAGCTTTTATAGTTTATAAGAAAAAGCAATTAGGTTCATGGATTCATTTGATGTATGGCATGTAGTGCCATCTTACTGAAAATATCCTTGACTCAGCTCTACATCGTACTGATTTTCACGTTGACTGCAAGAACAAAATGTCGAAACAGCTGCCAACAATGCAATTAGGAATAAAATATGAACATGTGCTCATCTAGTGATAAGGAATCGAGACTCCAGAACATTCTGTTTAATTTGTTGCTAAAATTGGTTCATTGAATGAATTTCCAACGGAATAATTAAAGAAAGAAATGCTCAGTTCTACATAAATCATTCTGTATTATTGGTCTTGGGTAATTCAGGATTTGGGAGTATGATAAACAAGCCTTAGTGTAAAGAATAGTGCTGACGAAGGTGTAAACGTTGAAGTTTCTTTCCTCTTACTTCACCAAGAAATCAGCTCGCCATTTGTTTTTTATAGCAACACAATTAATAAAATAAGAACTGAAGCTTTCCTGGCGACGTGTTAATTCAAAATCTTCTCGGGCTTCTAGCCAGGTAAAAACTTGGCTTGACACCAACGTTTCGAAGAAGTGCATCTTCCTCGTCTTCTGCTCAGTTCACCCTGAAGACGAGGAAGATGCACTTCTTCGAAACGTTGGTGTCAAGCCAAGTTTTTACCTGGCTAGAAGCCCGAGAAGATTTTGAATTAACACAATTAATGCTCATTATGTCGTACCGAATGGTGGAAAATCTTAATTTATTACTTTCAGTCTAAAGAGTTGGCCGTCACTATGTAGCTGCTGGTAGATCCGAGCTTACAAGGGCGGTACCAGAAGTACCCAACCTGACGTAAAGATACGGGTTGTTGTTTCAAACGATGTTAAAAAGTTCTACCATTGAAAGCTTAAGTTTGAAGTTTGACGATTTTACATTCTTTAGCGTTTGTTTGCAGCCACCATCTGTGAGTGCTCTCAGCAAATTTGTAAACATGGATAAAACGGGTCATCGTTATGTGATACAATACTTTCATTTGAAAGGTCTTATTCCAATTAAATTAAAGCTGAGCTAGATACTACTTATGAGCGTCTGCACCTTCGTTTACAACAGTGAAATATTGAGTGGCAGAGTTTAATCGCGGCCGTAGAGCTGACAAGACGAACAACGTAATGGTCTACCAAATGACCAGTCCAGAAATTCTAAAAATAAATCCTCAAAATAGTATTGGATGACCATCGACTACTGAAAGTGCACGAGCTAGCAGACTTTGCAGGCATTTAAAAACATTCTGTACGAAGGAGCAATCAAAACAGTTGATTGAAAGGGGAGAATCGGCTCCAAAGAAGGTGATGACAGTTTCATTTGCAGGCAACGTCTTGGTGTCAGTTTTTTTGTGAAGCACGCGGAATAATTTTCATTGATTATCTCATAAGAAGAAATGTAATCAATCGCGAATATTATGCGAACTTTACAGCGTTTGAGTGAGGAAATCGAGCAAAAATATCCGCATTTAGCGAAAAAGAAACTTTTGTTTCATCAAGACAATGCACCAATTTACACGTTCATTATTGCCATAGCCAAAATCAATGAGTTAAAGTTCGAATTGCCTCCTCATGCACCCTATTCGCCAGATTTAGCCCTCTCTGATTATTTTCTGTTTCCAAACTGAAGAGATGGTTTGGTGGTAGAAGATTTTCCAACAATGAAGAGATGGAGACTGCAGTTGATGGTTATTTTGCAGACCTCGGTAATTCTCACTATAAACAGGGTATCGAAGCTATTCAGTATCGCTGGAAAAAGTGCATCGAGCTCAAAGGAGACCATGCAGAGAAATAAATAAGTTTCCCAAATTTTTGGGGGTCAGGTACTTCTGGGACAGTTCTCGTACCTTGCTGGGTGAAGTGAGAAGTAATCTTCTCGGATGACTACGTGAGATGTCTTCGTTTCCGTTTTTATATTTGTAAATATCTTTCCAGCCCTTTCAAGCGATACACATTTTTGTCAAGTTAAAATGTATAAGCCTGATTGTTCTCTGGTGAAAACCCAGGACTCCTGAGTGTGAGTAACTTACCCTCACGACAATCTCATGGCCACCAATAACTTTAACTACTTACTATTTCGCTGGAATGTCCTTTTCACTTAAACGGCGAATGACTGACGCTCACGGTCAAGCCGCCCTAAGTGTTTTTACCTGCCTGCACTGAAAAAAGTTCCTTGTATTCGGCTAGTTTGTTGGGAATACTACTTAACCGCGTTATATGTTTGAATTATCGACATTTTTATAATTTCCCTGGTACCAATACCATTTTCATGTTAATTATTACTTATGTTACTATCGAAATTATTATCAATCATTATATTAATTCGTGATTATTTAAATTACTTATTTGAAATAATCAGTCTCTAACATACACACACAGAGTAATCTTTTTCTAAAAATACTTTTTTATTTTCTCTAACCCCGAATGTACAATGTTCATAGGGATAGAGAGGGTATGTATTCCACCCAACAATTCGATACTGAGATTTCACCGAAAATACATGATTTGGGTCCCCCTAAAACCAAAAAAAAAATATTTTTAAGAAAAGTTCCGAGTGTGTACATGTGCGGGTCTGTGGACAGCATAGCTCAAAAACGAAAAGACCGTTAAATACTAAACTTGGTATTTAAGTTTGGTATCTTCCATGGATGCGACATGAAGACTTGCAAGAAAATCCTCTCACCCCCAAATTTTTTTCGAAAATTTTATTTTTGTCAAAAATGGCTCTGACAATTTTATTTGCATCTCAAATAAAATGTATATTTTGAATTTTCTGGGAATAACCTCTGAGGACTACTTTATTCTGGATCAACTTTAAGGGATTTTGTTTAACTGCTAAACCGTAAGAGATAGACCCCCCAAAAAATATAGATAACATTAAAACACAATTTATGTTATATACAATTTTTTTCGTGGAGTTGATCGTTTTTGAAATATTCCTTGTTATTGGTTTCAGCTTTGAAAAATTCTACTTCTCTCATGTAGGAATTTGTCAACTCCTATCCATTCAAACAAATGAGCTTCAGTCACATAGCAACCAGCTTTTGAATGTCACTTTAACCTATGGTACTCCCTTATTTCGCTTCTACTTACAAGGAAGCAAGTAATAAGACTATTTATATTTGTTTTTTCTTGATTAGTATGAAGTATGTAGAAGAATAAGCTTTTTTACAATAATTTGTTACAGAGATATAGAGAAAGTCATGTGAATGGAACACATCAGATTTGTTTTTTTGATTCAGGGAGTCTCAAACCATATATTTATCGATTTTTAGTGGAATACAATGCCTTCTCTACTTAACACTGTACATACGTACTAGAAAAAGTGATAAGTCAATATCGCCCTTGGATACTAGTGGAGAAAGTAATACAATGTAAGTGAGATGCAGTGTTAGATAGCATTAGACACTTGAGCTGGTGGCTGTCAGGTGTATTCGCAGAATGCGATCTGACCGCCAGTGTGACATGCTTGGAATGTTCTGGCTGGAGATCCTCGCCTCGGGGGCAACATGTCCTCTCCTGGTATGTCGCCAGGTCCTTTCTGTAATGCTAGCTCCTCTTGGCTAAGTGGACCCGACAAAGGGACAGCTTTTATAAAAGAACGCTCCAACTCCTCAAACGGGGAAAGCGCACAATTGGAAGCCTTACTTTTCATTAAAAACCTCATGTGTTGCAGTCATGTAAATTTCATCTCGTTTTTCCGCAGTTTATTATGAAGTATTCTCCCTACCTCGTGCACAGTACATAGGTAGGGACGTTTTGTTGTTTTTATTGTTTCATTTATATAGCCCCCTTTAACATCTAAGGTCATATCGGAGGCTTTCCACTTGAAACAACTCGTTGTCTGTAGGTTCTTTTACGTTAGTTTAAATCATTTGGTTTTACTCAAACAAGCACTCATTCACACTCACGCTGTTGGGATTAGGGAATAATTCTGGCTAAAGAAAAATTCCCCGCCCCAGCCGGGAATCGAACCCGGGACCTCCGGGTGAGAAGTCAGTTCGCTGACCACTCGACCAGTCAGAGAAGTTATTGCAATCCAGTCAAAAATTCGAAATCGGATTTCAATGGTTACCCTGAGTCTAAACTAAGCATTTTTACTTTATCTACATTATACATACTATCTAGAGAAGGAACTGTCCATATAAAAATTCAATATCGAGATTTCAGCGGAAATATATGATTTGAGGTCCTCTGAATCCGAAAAAAGCACGTTTACTTCCTCTACACGTGCTATGTACATAGTGAATAGAGAAGCTATTGTAATGCACCCAAAAATTCGACAACGAGATTTCACCGGAAGTACATGTTTTACAGCCCTTGAACCCAACAATAGCACTTTTAGAAAAAGGTTAGTGTGTGTGTGGGGGGGCAGTGTAGCTCAAAAACCAAAAACGAAATGTCCGTTAAATACCAAACGTCGTATTTAAGTTCAGTATTTAAATCCTCCAACCCAACTACACTTTACATGGAACATTTTTCGAAAATTTTGATTTTCTAAAAAATGGCTCTAACGATTTTTTATTAAAATATCGTATATTAAAGATATTTTCCTGAAAAATAAAATGTATATTTTGATTTTTCTGGGAATAGTCTCTGGAGACTACTTTATTCTGAATGAATTTTACGGAATTTTGCATAACTGCTAAACCGCAAGAGATGGACAAAATCTTACCACACAAAAAATGTTTGGCTCGTTAAAACACGCAATCTATGTTATATACATTTTTTTTCGTAGAGCTGATCGATTTTGAGATATTCCTTCGTGTTTGATTTCGGCTTTAAAAAAACTTCTATTTTTTCTCATACAGGAATTTGTCAACCCTGTCCATACAAACAAAGGAATTTCAGTGCTATAGCAACCAGCTTTTGTTTATCACTTTAACCTATGCTACTCCCTTATTTCGCTTCTACTTACAAGGAAACAAGTAATAATACTATTTCTGCTATTTTTTTCTCGATTAGCATGAAGTAAATAGAAACATACGCATTTTAACAATTTGTTGTAGAGGTGTAGAGAAAGTCATGTGAATGGAGCACGTCAGATTTTTATAAAATAGGTCCGTGTGTTTTGTGGACAACGTAGCTCAAAAACTAAAATACTGTTAATTACCAGACCTGGGATACAAAGAGTTCCAAGAGAACCACAAGCTACCCTTTAAATGGAACAATTTTTGAAAACGTTGTTTCTCCCAAAGTGGCTCTAACGATTTTGATTAAAATGCCGTATATTAAAGATATTCAAAGCGTAAATAAAGTGTCTATCTTGAATTTTCTGGGAATAGCCTATGAATTCCTCTTCATTTAGGATGACTTTTACATGTGTAAACCATAGAGATGAACAAAATGTTGGTTTGCCTTTTATTTATAGACACCTTAGGAATTACTTATTGTTCCTTTTAACGTCTGCTTATTATAAACATCTTACATAATATCGAAACCACACAGTTAAATATCAATTATAATTCATAAATTTCATCTTCTTTTTCGTTTGGATTATTAAACCTTCTTGTGCTTGATATTCTTACTTAAATGTCTGAATACATAGTTTGTCCCGGGGATCCGTGTCTCGTTCCAGCAGTGTCCTCAACTCTGGCATTAATGAAGATTCCTCTCCTAATCCCCTAATTAAACTTATACCAGAGGTTTGTGGTTGAGGCTAATATTAAAAACACTGCATTTTCCTAACGACTTGAATTTATTGTATCATAGATTTAAACGGGCGGCTAGGTTATTTCCTTACAAAATGAGTTATAAATAAATACCATCCCACCACTTACATTATTATTCAGGTGCCTAATTTAACCATCTGCACATCACTCCCCCACCACTCAAGTACGTAGACGTGCGTGCAAATCAATGTGTCGTGAATACAAGCTCAAGCGAGATAGTTGTAGAGAGAGAGTATGAAGTAACCACATAAGAGATCTGCCTTGCCTTAAATACTGATCCTGGGTGACGCCAATTTCGCGCCATAAAATTTAACAATATTCCTTATTGGTTCTTAGTTAGCATCACCTCACAAGTTATGAGAATAAATTATGCCAAGTTCTGACGTCATAGCGTGAACATGACGCGTTTGGAAAAACCTAGTGTTTCCTCTCATTTTAACTTTAGGCTTGCTTTATCTATTTTTCCAATTCCCTGTTCTATTTGGAAGATAAGTCACTATTCCTGTCTCACTTCTTCATATGTCTGTTCTTTTCTATCCTGCATTCTTTAGCCTAAACCCTGTGCTTATTAGCAGGTGGTGGTTGGTGAACTGTTACTTGGAATTCCGCTAGCTCGCCTTAATTACCTAAGTTGCAACTTCTATTTATGCATATTTCTACCCTTAAATATTCAGAATTATTTTACCCTGCTTTCTATAAGCTAATAATATTATACAAAATTTCCTTTTTATATACTTTGTGAGGATGTGGTTTGTGCTCTTACAAATTATTATTTTTACATAATATGAAGAAAACAAAATTAATAGTTTACATGTACTTTTTCAAAATTGATGTCACCTCACATGTTACTAAGTTAATAACTAAATCGCCCTCTTCCTAAAAACCATGAATCTTCCTCTTGATGTTTCACAAAATCCATCCGTTCTCCTATCTGATATGCAATTTACGCTTTGATTGGAAGCTTCTTTCTTGCTTACAGCATTCAATATGTGTGCGTGTGTACATCATAGCTCAAAAGCGAAAAGACCGGTAAATACCAAATGTGGTATTCATGTAGGGGATCTTCCGAGGTGGCGACACGAAGATTTTCAAAAAAATCCCCCCACCACAAACTACCCTTTACATGGAACATTTTTTGAAAATGTTTTCTCAAAAGTGGCTCTATCGATCTTGATTAATATTACGTATACTAAGGATATTTAAATCAACATAAAATGTATATTTTACATTTTCTCGTCATAGCCTCTGAAGATCTCTTTATTTTGGATGAATTTTTCTGAATTTCGCATAACTGGTAAAGCGTAGATGAGAGACAAAAACATAATACACAAAAATTGTTGAGCTCATTAAAACACACGATTTATGTAATATACATTTTTCGTGGAGTTGACCGTTTTCGAGATATTTCTTGTTATTATTTTAAGCTACCTAAGTTTTCTAAAACTGGGCCATGCAAAGCGAACTCAACCCCACTTGTTTCGCATAATGACCAGTTTTTAAAAAAGACTATCACTTTAACACAGTGTTTTTCGCTTCTATTTACAAGGAAGAAAGTAATAAGGCCAATTCTGTTAATGTTTATCTCGATTATCATGATGCAGATAAAGGAATGCCGTAACTGAGTGGTTAGAACGCCTGCCTCCCGTTTAGGTGGCCCAGGTTCGATCCCAAGCGCTCGCATGTGGGATTCGTGGTGGGCAAAGCGGCGTCTGGGCGGGTTTTCTCCAAGTCTTCCGGTTTCCCCCGCCACTCATTCCAGCAATTGCTTCATATCATCCACTTCCTCATGTTCATGCCTGGCTACGGGCTACCCCATTCTTGGTGTCGTGCCGTGCCGTAGGCTCCCCTACAGGCTTCTGGCCCCTAGGCATTGACTTGTAAGCCCTAGGGGGTGTCACTCCTACAATTACGGGGAGGGCAAGCCCATTACGAAACGTAACGCAGATAAAAAATGATTCTTTGTAAGAATAATTTGTATAAAGAATAGCTAGAGAAAGTCCTGCGAATGGAACACATCAAATTTTGTAATAGCTCGAATGAAAAGTGGTTACTTTACTAACTTATATAAGTTACTACTTCACACATTTTGCGAAAACAAACACATTTTAAATCCAAATGAAACAATCTGATGTGTTCCATTCACACGACTTTCTCTACATCTCTGTAACGAATTATTGTTAAAAAGCTTGTGCTTCTATTTACTTGATGCTAATTGAGAAAAATTAGCAAGAATAGTCTTATTACTTGCTTCCTTGTAAGTAGAAGCGAAATAAGGGAGTACCATAGGTTAAAGTAATAGTCAAAAGCTGGTTGCTATGTGACAAGTTCCTTTTTTGTATGGACAGGAGTTGACAAATTCCTGTATGAGAAAAGTATAAGTTTTTCAAGGCTGAAACCAAAAACAAGAAATATCTTAAACGATCAACTCTTTTTTTTGTTGTAGTGTTTAACGCCCGCTTTAACTGCTAATGGCACCGCAGGCGGTGACACTGATGATACATGAATGATGATGGAGCACCGGTGGAATGCGATGGCGGGGGAAACCGGAGTACCCGGAGAAAACCCGCCCCAGCGCCGTTTTGTCCACCACAAATCTCACATGCGGTCGCTTGGGATCGAACCCCGGCCGTCTAGGTGAGAGTCGAGTGGTCTAACCACTCGGCCACGGCGCGGCCAATGATCAACTCAATTAAAAAAAAAAAAAAAAAAGTATATAACATATATTGTGCATTTTAATGAGCTTTACATTTTGTGTGTGTAAAGTTTTTGTCTGTCTCTTACCATTTAGCAGTTATGCAAAATTCAGCAAAATTCATCCAGAATAGTCTTTAGAAGCTATTCCCTGAAAATTCAAAATATACATTTTATTTGTCAGGTAAATATCTTTAATATACGATATTTCAATCAAAATCGTTAGAGCCATTTTTAAGAAAATCAAAAATTTCCAAAAACGTTCAATGTAAAGGGTAGTTGGGGGTGGGGATTTTCTTGAAAATCTTTGTGTCGCATCCTTGGAAGATACCAAACTTAAGTACCAAGTTTGGTATTCAACGGTCTTCGTTTTTGAGCTATACTGCCCACAGACACACGCACATACACAGAGTCACACACACAGACAGACACACACGGTCATTTTTCTATTTTTTTTTTTTTTTTTTTTGATTCAGGGAGTCGCAAAATGTGTATTTCCGTTGAAAACTCGGTATCGAATTTTTGGGTGCATTACAATACCTTCTCTTTACACTATGTACATAGTATGTATAGAGAAAGTAAAAAACCGAATCGTTCGTTAGTCATCTCTCAGTATCGTAATGCTACCACTGGCTTGAGAGAGGGAAAAGAAATGAAGCTAACAAACTACGAAAGATGACGCCACTGTCGCCGTTAGCACGGAAATTAGAATCATTGATCTAGAATGTGGGGAAATAATGGCAAGGAGTTACAATTTGTATGGGAAATGTTGAGGTAGTGAATGGCCGAGGTCGATGAAAGTGCATATAGCCAGGATCACTTAAACCGGAATATCCACAATAAGCCCTTTACTGTTGAGCATGCATCTCTCTCAGTTAGGTGCTCATGAATACAAAAGCGTGTGGCACAGACCACTTGAGTCGAGCTAGTTTGCATTTACAATAGAACGACCACTAATAGACCTTACTGGGTAAGGTAACGACTCCAGTGATGGGGCAGTTCCCCAAGTTGCTAAGTAGGGTACTGTTGTGGCTTTTTAACATCTCCGAGGTGACAGCCTACATAAAAAAGAGGGGACGTAGGCTAAAAATGGTGATTTTTTTTTTTCACTAATGAATTGCTCATACATTCACCTTTAGGTTCCCAAATGTTCTTAACCTAATTCGATTTCTTTAGTCCAAACTTAGCACTTTTCATGCAATGCCCACTTTTTCTGCTTGCTTGATTATCAGCTTTGATCCCTTGTTTCTCTACATTTCTTACAGGCAAACATAGTTATAAATATTTAAAAGGTATGTTTCTTTAGTTCCCGACCAGGAAGAAGAAGCTGACTACAGTTATGGTGGATTTTAGGCAGTATTTAAATATGTAGATCACTCCCTAAATAAAACAATCAAACAAAATGTCCTTTTCTCGATATCTCAGATATATAATGTTTCACACTTATGTATCTTTTTCTTGGAAGCTATTCGAGATATTACAATGAAATTTTGTATACACATATTTTAGTTCACAATGAGTATTTTAGCGCAACTAGTTTTCTTTTGAAGTGGATACTATAGGTACTGTGCTATGAAATACATAATAGTTTGAAATAAAAAAACTCACATACCTTGAAAACTTACTTTAAAAATCATTGAAGGGTGATAGAGAAAAAAACTACTGCGCCAAAATATAGCATAATTCTAATACTTTATGTACACTTATTTTCAAGCAACTCCACCAAAGGAATACCAAGAAAAAGGTACACAAGTTTTTTGATGTTTTGAAAATTCCAAAGTAGTGTAATTTCTTTATTTATTGACAATATTACTTATAAATTATCACAGTCACAGAAGATGACAAGACCATTAACTGTGCAAAATGTCATTGCTTTAGGGCAAAAACTATGCCCATGGTAGAATTTTTGTTGTGTCGAGGTATTTCTGCCTACGTCCCCCCAAATACAAACATCAACAAACTACTGATATTTTGACTCTTTACAACGTTTAGTTTCTCTAGCACAAATGTATAAAAATACAAATTAAAATAAAACAAAGTATGATAATAACGCTGGTACCTAATTACTTAAAACAGATTTCTACCACACATTTATTAAACTTCACATTTATACATATATCATCATCTACAGATGAATTTCAGCTAATGTATTTATAAATATAAAAATCTGATGTTCCATTCACATCACATTAAAAAGCGTATGCTTCTATTTACTTCATGCTAATCGAGAAAAAATTAGCAGAAATAGGCTTATAACTCCCTTCCCAGTAAATAGAAGGGAAATACGGGAGTACCATTGGTTAAAGTGATAGTCTAAAGCTGGTGGCTATGTGATTGGAGTTCTCTTGTTTGTGTGGATACGAGTATGAGAAAAGTATAAGTTTTTAAAGCTAAACCCAATAACAAGGAATATCTCAAATACGATCAATTCCACGAAAAAAGTGTATATGACATAAATTGTGTGTTTCATTGTGAGCTATATTTTTGTGTTGTAAGTTTTCGTCTATCTCTTCGGTTTACCAGTTATGAAAAATTCAATAAAAATTACCTAGAATAAAGAGATTTTTAGAGGCTACTCCCAGAAAGTTTAAGATAAACATTTTTTGTGAGTAAATATCTCAAATATCAGAAATGTTATTCAAAATCGTTAGAGCCATTTTTGAGAATATCAAAAGTTTCGAAAAAAGTTCCATGGAAAAGGTAGTTATGGTTGGGGATTTTCTTGAAAACCTTCGTGACCAAACTTAAATACCTCAATTGGTTCTATTGATTTGATTAAAATCTCTTATATTTAAGATATTTACATGACAAATAAAATGTATATCTTTAATTTTCTGGGAATAGCCACTGAAGACTACTTTACCCTGGACGAACTTTACGGGATTTTGCATAACTGCTAAACTAATAGATGGACAAAAACTTACCACACAAACAATGTAGCGCACTTTAAAACACACAATTTATGTTATATACATTTTTTTTTTACTTTGTCTACACGTACTCTGCACATAGTGTATAGAGAAGGTATTGCACTCCACCCAAAAATTCGATTCCGAGGTTTTCCCGGTAATATGTGTTTTAGGATCCCCTGTAACCAAAAAAAGCACTTTCAGATAAAGGTCCATGTGTCCTTGTGTCCGTGAACACGATAACTCAAAAACGAAAAGTCGCTAAAATACCAAACTTGGTATTTAAGTTTAGGATTTTCCAGGGACGCGACACGAAGATTATGAGAAAAATTCCCGCACCTCCAACTACCCTTTGCATGCAACTTTTTTCGAAAATTTTGATTCTCTAAAAAATGTCTAACGATTTTGATTAAAATATCGTATATTTAAGATATTTACCTGACGAATAATATGTATATCTTGAATTTTCTGGAAATAACCTCTGAAGACTGCTTTATCCTGCATAAACTTTACGGAATTTTGCACAACTGCTAAGCCGTAAGGGATGGAAAAAAACTTACAGCACAAAAATGTAGAGCACATTACAACACACAATTTATGCTATATACATTTTTTTCGTGGAGTTGATCGTTTTTGTGATATTCCTTGTTATAAGTTTCAGCTTTAAAAACTTATACTTTGCTCATACAGGAATTTGTCAACTCGTGTCCATACAAAGGAACTTCAGTCACATAGCAACCAGCATTTGACTATCACTTTAACCTATGGTACTCCCTTATTTCCCTTCTAATTACAAGGAAGCATGAAGTAAATAGAAGCATAAGCTTTTTAGCAATAATTTGGTGCAGAGATGTAGAGAAAAATCATGTGAATGGAACACATCAGATATTTTCCCCCCTTTATGTTCGTAGCAAGATGCGTTTTCTCTGACAAATGACTCGCGCGATTTATTCTTGTTAATATTTCCTGAAGGTTGTGTTTGTACATGGAGCAAGATAACCCCGTTGTTATTTTGTTCATGAAGAGACGGCGAACCACATTTCAGACCATCATGATGCATCACTGGAATTCGTGCATTAATTTTGTGAAGCATCCGGCGGCAGTAAAAAAGATGAATAATTAAGTGAGTTCTCGGAAAGGAAAGTGCAGCAGTGCTATCTCTTCCTTCTTGGAATTCAGTTCTGCAATGGAACGGAAACACTGCAATGTAATATGTTGTTCCCGATAAAGTATTTAGGATTTCTGTTAAGGGAAGTCGAAATGCCCTATCTTGTCAATGTTAAACTCTGACCCATTATCTCAGCAACTATCTAAGATAATGAGCTATACTTTTTTAAGGTATATTCAGCAATACCTTTTCAATTGATGATGAAAAGTAAAATACTTCTGTTTATTAGAAGGTGAGGTAATATGTTTTGAATAAAAGTTTTAAAATGTTATTTAAAAATTACGATTTTTAAATGTAAAAAAATAAATAATTCATATACTTAGAAACCTTTTCGTTAAAATAAAGCCTATTTACGTACAAATGTGTGGTAAAAATTTATTGCAGAGATGTAGAGAAAGTCATGTGAATGGAACACATGATATTTTTAAGTAAATATTATACCGATTTAGCTCTCGATGCTAGAGTTTTGTATTATACCGTAATGCTGTGGTCGTACGGTACATTCGAAGAAGCAGTGTGTTGTTTGGAAATGATATTTAGACAGAGAGAATCTGTTGGGAATGACTAATTGAGAGGCACCTGGCGCAAGTGTCCACACACAGCAATCTCTAGAGAGCAGGAAGCTCGTACCTACCGCGTAAAGCTGGATTTACCGTGCGGTAATACGATGAGAGGATATGGTTTTGTCTCTCGCGCGCTGCTTTTACCTCGCAATTAGTTTACACACTACTTTTATCATGCTCCCCTGATTAATATTGTGTCGCATTTCAGTTACCTGCCACGCTACTAACGTATTCTCTTTGCTTTCTGTAAGAACTACTTCTGCTCGGCGAATACTGGATTTAATTAGTAGAGCGAGCACTGTAATGTGGATGCCGCATTTGCAAAACATAAACACTGGATATTTCCCAGCGCTAATGCTCTTGAGGTGATACACTCGCACGGATATTTCAGCTAGAGCAAACTCTGCGGCTTGCATTCACATAACTTTCTCTACTCTGTACTTAAAATAAGTAGGTACAATGCATTGACCTCGAGTTATTAATAACGCATATCACGAAAATTGTTTATGACATAAAATTATTTTGGAATGAATTGTGTATTTTTCAGAGATGCTCATTTTTACTTCCTCTACACGTACTATGTAGGTACTGTCTTTCTCAAAAGCAAATACCCACCGCGCAAAAATGCAATACCGAGATTTCACCGGAAATACATGTTTTGGGTCCTCCTGATCCAAGAAAAGCATTTTCAGTAAAATGTCTGCGACTGTGTGTGAGTGTGTGTGGACAGCATAGCTCAAAAACGAAAAGACCGTTAAATACCAAACTTAGTATTTAGATTTGGATGCGACACTAAGATTTTCAAGAAAATCTTCCCACCCCTAACTACCGTTAACAGGGAAATTCTTTCGAAAATTTTGATATGCTCAAAAAATGCTCAAACGATTTTGATTAAAATATCGTATATTAAGGATATTTATCTAAGAAATAAAATGTATATCTTAGATTTGCTGGGAATAGCCTCTGAAGCTGCTTTATTCTTGATGAATTTTACAGAATTTTGCATAATTACTACACCATAAAAGATGGACAAAAACCTATCACACAAAACAGGTAGATCACAATAAAACACAATTTATGCTATATACATTTTTTTTGTCGTTTTTGAGATATTCCTTGTTATTGGTTTCAGCTTTAAAAAAAAACTCTTGTCCATACAAATAAAGGTACTTCAGTCACATAGCAACCAGCTTTTAACTATCACTTTAACCTATTGTACTCCGTTATTTCGCTTCTACTTACAAAGAAGTAACAAAACTATTTCTGCTATTTTTTTCTCAATTAGCATGAAGTAAATAGAAGTGTAAGCTAATCATTTATTGTAGAGGTACAGAAAGGCATGTGAATGGAACACATCAGATTTTTACTTTCTCTACACGTACTATCTACATAGTGTATAGAGGAGCTATTGGATTCCACCCAAAATTTAGATACCGAGATTTTTCCGGAAATACATGTTTTGAGACCTGAATCCAAAGGAAAGCATTTTTAGAAAAAGGTCAATGTGTGTGTTTATGTGTGGGTGTGTGTCTATGAACAGCATAGCTCTAAAACGAAAAGACTATTAAATACCAAATTTGGTGTTAAAATTTAGCATATTCTAAGGATTCGACAAACATTTTGACCAGAAACTACCTTTTATATGGAAAATTTTCCAAAATTTTCATTTTCTCAAAAATGTCTAACGGCCTTGGTTAAAATACCATATGTTTAAGATATTATGGAAAGGAAATGTACCTACATGTTTAATTTTTGGGGAGTAGCCTATGAAGACTTCTTCATTGTGGGTGACTTTATGTAACTGGAAACTGTAAGAGACTAAAATTTACCACACACAAAATATGCAGCAAAGTTAATAACTTCAGTTTGAAAGCAAAATGCTGATACACCTGTTAACTTCCAGTTTAAAGCAAAATGTTGATATACTTAATAACTGCCAGTTTTAAAGCAAAATATTGCTACACTTAATAACTTTCAGTTTTAAAGAAAAGTGTTGATACACTAATAACTTCCAGTTTTAAAACAAAATGTTGATTCATTTAATAACTGCTAGTTTTAAAGGAAAATGTTGGTACACTTAATTTTCAGTCTTAAAGCAAAATGTTGGTACACCTTATAGCTTCCAGTTTTAAAGACAAATTTTGATGCACTTAATAAATAGCCTTCAGGTTTAAAGTAAAATGTTACACTTAATAACTGCAAGTTGTAAAGCGAAATGTTGATATAACTAACTTCACTGCAGCAATCCCAATTCATAGGCCTACGAGTCGCCACTGAATGCACGTACTTGTAGAATGAATGTAGCCCAGTTTCTGTAATACAAACATTGGAAGGTGGACTTTTTGGCGTCAGGAAACGCGCGAAGCCTTTGACGAGAACAAAAAGCGGTGGAATGTGTGCGACAGCGCCAGGTGCGGTGCCGGGCAGATTTACTCTTCACTTCCGGCCTCGTTCACGCGTCACAGAATTTCGCCGACGACAGGATATTGAGGTGGAAACCCGCCGAACCAAATTTCATTGAAATGAGAAACCTTCTAACCAATCCACTCAGCATCAAGTTTACACTTCAAATGTGCACTCTCAACTGGAATTTAATCTGGAGAAAAATCTAACACCGAAATTATCTTCGTAACCGCACCCACGTTTCTGCTTACAAAACCGTTAGGAAAGGAAATTGCAAAGAGATGTTAGACTGGAAATATTTACTGTTTACTTCACTTGTTTGAATTGAAACGTACATCCTCCTGTACATAAAATCCTATATACTTATAAAAGTACATACCGAACGGGATGGGACCCGATAACTTAATCCCCGGCGATCGTCCCTTTTGACCTATGGCTTTTCTGTGTTTCTGTGCTTGTCTGGTTCACAGGTAGGTACTGAGGTGATTTTCTTTCCACCACTTCCAATAGATTCCGTTTCCCTCTCATTTTTCACGTGAGCTTCCAGGTTCATCATGTATGGTAGTGCGGGCAGATGGTGCGGATGCATGCTCAATAGAAATATTGAGCTTTTCGAGCTGAGGAAAGTCATTTTTACGGATTTACGCTAACGTGGCTGGGTATGGACATACTGTGAGTGTGGGATTCTGCCAATGTTAAGGCGTACCTACGAAAACACCTCCACTGTGACTATGAAATGGAAATGGAGTTTTTATTTATGGGCTGTCTTAAATAACTGTAGTTCTCAGGCGAGAAAGGCCTACAATTAATTTTTCTCAGAGGCCTCTTTATCAACACAAAACTTTATTTACAAATTTACAGTACCTTACTCTATTTGTCAACGCAATCTCCATTCAGTAAAGATAGTTTTTTTGAACGCACAAAATGTTCGGTCAGTCGAATTTTATCGCTAAATGATGCAGGTGTATAGTGATAATGCAATGAACGAGACTTCAATGAGGAAATGGAGCATAATTTACGAGTAATCAAGAATGAACCATTGTGTACGATGAAGGCCGAAGTGGAAGTTCATCAATCTTTACGGGGGAGTTGAAAACAAATGTTGATACAAGAATTCAGAAAAATCGGTGTTTCACTTTGGACATCTACATGACTTTTTGGATGGAAAAACGTTAACAGCCATGAAGGCCTCAAAGTGACAGTGACATAAGGGCGCATATTGCATGTACATCACTTAGTGAATGACTGACAGGGGAGGGGGAGGTTCCAGTTAAACTCAGTGTACACCTATTTTCCAACCAGAATGCAAAAAATGACTATAGTGAACATACATCTGTGCTTTGCAATTCCTGTGTTAACCTACCTCCTTGTTCTTTCCTGTCTTCTTTTCCTTACTCCCCTCCCCTAAATAAGGAAAGAAAAAAAGTTCAATTTCCCTGAAAATGAAGGCGCTGGAGTCTTCGAAACGGTGGAGTACCAGCTAGTATTCACCAAGAAACACTGAGTTCTTGTTTAATAAATTTCCTTTTTTAACAATTCGTAAATACCATATCGAATATTTCTGATTTTAATGACTAAAGTTTTCATAAAACAAAAGAAAAGTTAGACCAATTCGGTTCCCATTTGTGTAAAAAACGTGACCTTTTACATGCCGTCTTCATTTGTACGCCTTCTAGCGCTTTCTTGTTTTCCTTTGATGTCGAGATTTAATTCCTGTCCGTTTCATTTGTTTAGTTTGTGGAAAAGGACACATAGCGCGGAACTTTTTGTGTAGTTGAAACTAATTGTAGCTGTTATGCTTTTGTCTTCCCTTGCAGCACTGTTTAATTTCAAGCATCCCTTGATCTAACAGATGTTATTAACTTTTTCTCGCGTTGCCCCGGGCAGCTCTTTGCATACTTGTATGTATGTGGCGCTTAGTAACTAATAAAGACTTCTCAAGAACGTTAAATGAAAGCAAACAAGAGCTGTAAAACATAAGTGAAGGAAATGAAAAGCGTATCTCTAGGAATTGCTACCGAACAAGATGGGGTCGCGGTAAAGTGTGCTACTCAATTCCGGAGTTCCAGAGTTCGATTCATTGCGACCAACATATCCGATCCATGGGTTCTTCGGTTTTTCCCCATGTCCAAGAGTGAATGCCGGAGTGGTTTCCATTGTCTCTCGCATTTCGTTCCATTACTCATGTTATATATCTCTCATCCCGTTTGATAAAGTTCAGGGTTGGAATTGTTGGCGATGGTATTTCGGTGCAGCGTGATAGAGGAAAAAAGGATGCTATAACTGTAACTTACTCCGTGCCTCGGCCTTCGGCTGGTTACTAGGGCATATGGACGGCCTCCTTTAAGTCGCTCTCCGTGGTGTAATGGCTACCGAGCTAATCTCATTTATCCAAGGTCGCGGCGGAGGACAATTGATTTTTTTCGGGCGTAGAAATCCTTAACATGGCTTCTTTCGGAAGGGAAGTAAAGCCTCTGGTCCCGTGTCGTAGATTTACGGCACGTAAAAGAACCTCAAGCCTGATAAAAGCGTCTGAGCGGTCTTTCACGCCCAGTATAGAATGGGACGCTGAGAACCACATCAGTTAAAGAGCGTCTATAAATAAAAATTCATTTCATTTCAACAAGATGGCGCCACGGTATAGTGTGTTACTAAATTCGGGAGCTTCTCTGCGCCTGCCATAACTAATCCATGAGCTCTTCGGGGTTTACCCCTTGTCTTTCTCGTTGCTCGCCTTCAGCTAGTTGCCAGCTATATTAGTTTTTTGAGGATTTGTAAATATCTTGAATACATGGTATTTTATTTAAGCTTTTTTGAGGATTCGAAAATCCCGAAAATCTTTTACGCAAGGGTAGCTGGAGTATTGCATTATTTGTGCAGTATTCTTAAAATATGTAGAACTTAAATACCTAGTTCGGTATTGAACGAATTTTACTTTCTCCAGCACGGATGTATAAAAACAAAAGTCTGATGTGTTCCACTCACATGACTTTCTTTACATCTCTGCAACAAATTATTGTTAAAAATCTTATACTTTTATTTACTTCATGCTAATTGAAAAAAAATTAGCAGAAATAGTCTTATTATTGGCTTCCTTGTTAAGTAGAAGTAAAATAAGGGAATACCTTAGCTTAAAGTGATAGCAAAAGCTGGTTGCTATGTGACTAAAGTTCCTTTGTTTGTATGGGCAGGAGTTGACAAATTCCTGTATGAGAAAAGTATAAGTTTTTTTAAAAGTGAAATCTTTAACGAGGAATATCTCAAGAACGATCAACTTCACGAAAAAAAAATGTGTATAAAATAAATTGTGTGTTTTATCGTGATCTAAACTTTTTGTGTAGTAAGCTTTTGTCTCTTACGTTTTGCCAGTTATACAAAATTCCAGAAAATTCAAGTTATACATTTTATTTGTCAGGTAAATATCTTTAATATATGATATTTTCATCAAAATCGCTAGAGCCAGTTTTGAGAAAATCAAAATGTTCAAAAAAAGTTCCATGTAAAAGGGTAGTTGGGGTGGGGGGATTTTCTTGAAAATCTTCGTGTCGCATCCTTGCAAGATACCAAACTTAATTACCAAGTTTGGTCTTTTCGTTTTTGAGCAATGCTGCCCCCCCCACACACAAGAACATTTTTCTAAAAATACTTTTTTATGATTCAGGGGACCCAAAACATGTATTTCCGGTGAAATCTTGGTATGGAATTTTTGGGTGCATTACAATGCCTTCTCTATAAACTATGTACATAGTACGTGCAAGGAAAGCAAATAAAATAGAATCTGTAATGCAACATTCGGGAATCTAGTTTCTTATAGCAGGTCGTATATTGCAAACCTCATAATTTATTTCATCATAATTTATTTACCGCTTTTTCCATGTAAAGGGTAGTTGGGGGTGGGGGGATTTTCTTGAAAGTCTTCGTGTCGCATCCTTGGAAGATACCAAATCTAAATACCAAGTTGAGTATTTAACAGTCTTTTCGTTTTTGAGCTATGCTGTCCACAGACAGACACGCACACATACACACGGACCTTTTTTCTGAAAATGCTTTTTTTTGGATTCAGGGGGTCCTAAAATATAATTTTCGGTGAAATCTCGACATCGAATTTTTGGGTGGACTACAATACTTCCTCTGTACCCTATGTACATAGTACGCATAGATAAAGTAAAAAATATATACAACAAAAAAATTAAGAACGTAAGTGAGATTTAGCTGGAAATATGATTTAGGAACCCCTGAATAAGGAAATTAAGAGTAAATAAATAAATAAATAAATAATAAAAATAAAACAAGTTGATGCATGTGAATGTGTGTATGTATATGTCTGTGTACAGTATAACTCAAAATTTCACTTCGTTAAGTACCAAATTTGGTTTTAAATTGAACATCTTGCAAGGATGGGACATAATAAGTTTAAAGAAAGCCCTCCTTTAAATTACCCTTCACATGAAAAATGTTTGGACATTTTTGAGTTTTGTCAAACGTAGCTCTAACAATTTTGTATATAGAGTCATGTTACTGTCGGCGAACGCTCGCACTGTTACCTCATACATGGACATGCGCTGTGGAAAAGCAGTGTGATTTACATAAATGTTCAAGTACAGTGAAGTGTTGAGCGAACGTGTTCACTCATCGTGTACGTTATCCCAATACTGCAGTTCTTTGCACTGCAGTAGGTGGGTTATAATACATCCGATAACTATTGTCTATTGCCCAGTGTTAATAAGATAAATAGAAAGTCAACATAATGCCCACTGTTTATAGCGCGACGGACTGTGCGATGCGCTAGATCCGCGCAGCTCCCCGCGACCCTCAATAGACAAAACTGGAACGGGCTATACATTATAGTTGTCATGCAAATATCTTGTATTTTAATCAAAATCGTTAGTTATTTTTTAAAAATAAACATTTTTCGAGTTTTTTTTTCCCGTGTGGAAGGTAGTTTAGGGTTGGGAAGAACAAACATTTTTGGAAAAAACTCAATTTAAATTCCAACTTTGGTATTTTACCAACTTTTCGCTTTTGAGTTATCGCGCTCTTAGACACACACGTGGACCTTTTTCTAAAAATATTTTTGTATACAGAGGACCCTAAAACGTGTATTACTGGTGAAGTCTCGATATCGAATTTTTGGGTGTAGGGCAGCACCTATATCTAAATACTATATACTAAGTAGGGAAAGTATTTTTTTTTCTTTTAAGGGTCCTGAAAGCATATATTTCAGGATAAATATCGGTATTGTATTTTTGGGTGGAATGCAATAACGACTCTAGCTACCGTGTATGTCGTAGAGAAAGTAAAAATGAATCTTCTGCAGTTTGTTGCTTCTATGGGTAATAGAAGTGCAACAGGCCGCGGATGACATCAAGGAAAAGGCGAAAGGGGTCACTAATGCTGGTGTTTCTAGGGTCAGAAAGTATTATATAAGCAACACAGGTGCAACAATATGATGCCGGAGAATTAATTGGCGAACTTTGCAGCTGCATGTTCGCATTCGGAACAAAAACATGGTATGGGGATGGCGCTTTGGGCGCCAATTCTCACGAATACCCCCCCCCCCCGTGCCCCAACTTCCCAAGCCACTACAAATTAACCTCGTCAGTCCGACCACGTAGTACTTCCAATAAAAAACACTTGCAGCGCGCATGGAGCATTATTTCTTTTTTCCTGCGGAGGTTATTTGTTTGCAGGTCACTGCTTCATGCCTCTAAAAGTACCCAAAGCTATTACTTCACAGATAAATCTAGCAAGGTATTTGTGTACTTTCTATGGTGACCTAGATAGTAAAATATGGTTTTGTTTTCCGCGACACCGCGCTAGAACGTGTTTTCTTTTCCATTAGTCACAAAAACAACATAGTTTGTGACCTGAGAACCCGGGTTTTGTAGATTCGATACATTTTCCTTCTGTCACTCTGTCTTTTTGTTTTCTTCTTTAAATACTTGATGCGTAAGTTAATCATTGTGAACACATATTTGGTAATGTAAGCTAATTTGACAATTTTCAGGCCAACAAGCACTGTAAGTGCTTACGTAAGAGTTTGAGACGTCATTAATACTTACAGTACAATTAGGAAATGACGTAACACTCAAGACATGTGCTACTTCAAGTAAAGGATCTATTGCAAAATTCATTAACAAAAGAGTGTATAAGAAGGCCTTGTCCATATAATTTATATGTAGCCTTTCATTTGTTCACATCGAGAATTCATTATTTCTTAGACTTCAATAAAATATTGGAAAGTAATTTTGATTTATTATTGGAGTTTTACATTTTTTTCAAGTATTTCAAAAAGTAATTCGCTAACCACGAAGTGTAAGTTACTTATCAGATCTCGGCCCTGCGGTTCTCGTATTCCCAATATGCATTCTCGACCTCACAAATGTAACTTACGTTCTTAGTACGCAATATACTATTTCAAGCAAGGATTTAATTAACAAGAATAAACAGATTCTCATAATTTTAGCCTCCTAACATAACGACCTGTATAAGGGACGCAGCATACGAGAAAAAATCTGATGTGTTCCATTAACATGACTTTCTCTACATCTTTGCAAAAAAATATTATTAAAAAGTCATTGCTTCCATTTCCTTCATGCTGATCGAGAAATAGCCTTATTACTTGCTTCCTTGAAAGTAGAAGCGAAATGAGGGATTATCATAGGTTAAAGTGATAGGTAGTTCCTTTGTTTGTGTGGGCAGGAGTTGAATTCTGTATGAGAAAAGTTAAGTTTTTCATAGCTGAAATCAAAAACAAGGAATATCTGAAAAACAATCAACTCCAGGAAAAATGTATATAACATAAATTGTGTGTTTTAAAGTGCTCTACATTTGTTGTGTGGTAAGTTTTTGTCCATCTCTTACGATTTAGCAGTTATGCAAAATTCCTTAAAATTCACCCAGAATAAAGTAGTCTTCAGAGGCTATTCCCAGAAAATTCAAAATATACATTTTATTTGTCAGGTAAATATCTTTAATATATGATGTTTTAATCAAAATCGTTCATTTTTTAGAAAATAAAATTTTCGAAAAAAGTTCCATGTAAAGGGTAGTTTGGAGTGGAGGGATTTTTCTGAAAATCTACGTGTCGCATCCCTGGAAGATACTAAACTTAAATACCAAGTTTGGTATTTTACCGACTTTTCGTTTTTGACTTATCGTGTTCACAGTCACCCGGACACACACGGACCTTTTTCTGAAAATACTTTTTTTTTTGGATACAGGGGACCCTAAAACACATATTTCCGGTGAAATCTCGGTGTCGAATTTTTGGGTGGAGTGCAATACCTTCTCTATACACTATGTACATAGTACGTGTAGAGAAAGTAAAAAAATTGTTCCGTTCACACGAGTTTCTATATCTGTTCTGAAAAAAAAATGCTTACAAACGCTTATTCTACTTCGTGTTAATCAAGATAAATATTAGCAGAACTTGTTTTATTACATAGTTCCGTGGAAGTAATAGGGAAATAAAGGAACACACTAGGCTTAAAACAACAGTCAAATATTTTAAAGCTGATCGGTATGCGATTGAAAGTCGACTCTCTTTGCATGGCCAAAGAGTTAAATAAAAGAGACAGGAATGTCAAATTCCCCTTTTGAAAAGTTGTATGTATTAAAAGATTGAAACCAATAACAAAAAATATGTCCGAAGTGCGCAAATCAATGAAAAAAAAATATCCTATGTGCTCAATTCACATGATTATCTCTATATCTTTCTTTTATACATAAAAAAGCTTATTCTTCTACTTACTTCATGCTAATCGAAGTAATTATTAGCAGAAATGGTTCTTATTAACTGCTTTCTTGTAAATAGAATGCAAACAAGGGAATGTACTAGGAGTGATAGTCAAGCCTTTTAAAAGATGTTGGCTATGGGATTGAAATCTGATTTTTAGCATGACCAGGAGTTAATAAGTTCCCGTATAAGAAAAGTTTCAAGTATTTTGAAGCAGAAGCCAATAACAAGGAATATCTCGAAAACTGCCAACCCCACGAAACAATGTATATGACACGAACTGTGTGTTTTAACGAGATTTGCATTTTTGTTTACTAAGTTTTTGTCCATCTCTTAAGGTTTACCAGTTATACAAAATTCAATAAAAATCATCCAGAATAAGGAGGTCTTCAGAGGCTATTCCCAATAAATTCAAGGTATACATTTTATTTGCGATGTGTATATCTTAAATATAAGCGATTTTAATCCAAATCGTTTAAGCTATTTTTGAGAAAACCAAAATTTTTTAAACTTTTTCCATGTAAAGAGTAGTTCGGGATGGCGGGATTTTCTTGAAAATCTTCACTGATACCGTTCATCGTCTAATATGACGTACTAGGTCAAAAGACGTTCAATTAAAAAAAAAACTAATTGTATTATCAAAAAAACTATTACACCTAGAGTTTTCAACCTCTGAACAGTTACTTCTTTCTTTTCTCGTATTAAGTTAGTTTTAAAATTTAAAAATTTAGAAAATTTAGTCCCACTAGAGTTTCAGAATTTATATTCTGTTATTGTGAAAAAAGATCTATTTTTATCACATTTGATAAAACTACGCGTATACATCACGTTTAGAATAAAAAATTGTATATTTACAATTAATGACACATTTGGAGAATAACTTTCTTTTATGAAATGTTGTGCTATTTTTTTGCCCAAGTAATTGAAAATGCCTGTCGCTGCTTTGTGCAGGAAAACAATGACACACAAAGTTTGTAAATTAAGCGTTGAGGTTCCTCAAAAAGGGTTTTGTCACCCGTTGGCATTTTCCTTTGTAGTCCCATCATTTTTCCGTCACAAATGCTTTTAAATATTTTAATTAAAGCATCAGGTTAGGAACATACGACGCGAGCACATGATGAAAAATGTTAGAGGTCTTTGAAATGCTGTGTTTGAAGCGTCAGAAAAAGGGGACATAAAGAGTATTGCTTTTCATCAGCTCCATCATTTATCTTTTGCACACGTCACCCCATCATTCAGGATAATCGCCCTAGGAGACGTATCAAAAGTGTAATTTTAATTCCTAGACACGTTCCCTCACAGGAGCTTCAGCAACGTGACAATTCTTTCTTCTGGCTGCAACAGAAATTCGAGCACTTATATAGATGTACAAGTCGCTATTACTGTTACGAGCTTTCTAATTTATACTGCTGATGTGCTCCACTCACATGACTTTCTCTACATCTCTGCAACAAATTATTGTTAATAAACCTATTCTTTTGTATACTTCATTCTAATCGAGATAAACACTAGCAGAAACGGTCTTATTACTTAGTTGCTTATAAGTAGGAGGGAAATAAGGGACTACACTAGGCTAAACCGACAGTCACATGTTTTAAAATGTTGTTGCTATGGGATAGAAATGAGTTTCTTTACGTGGCCAGGTGTGGACAAGTATTTTGAAACTGAAACCAATAACAAGGAATACCTCGTAAACGGTCATCTCCATGAAAAAATGTATATGACATAAATTGTGCATTTTAATATGCTCTACATTTTCTGTTAAGTAAGGTTTTGTCTATCTCTTTAAAATTCTGTAAAATTCATCCAGAATCAAGCATTCTTCAGAGGCTATTCCCAGAACATTCAAGATATACATTTAATTTGTCAGATAAATATTCTTTAATATACGATATTTTAATCAAAATCGTTAGAGCCATTTTTGAGAAAATCAAAATTCTCAAAAAACAGTTCCATGTAAAGGATAGTTGAGGGTGTAGGGATTTTCTTGAAAATCTTCGTGTCACATCCTTGGAAGATATCAAACTTATATACTAAGTTTGGTATTTAACTGTGATTTCGTTTTTGAGGTAGTCACTGGTCTCTTTATTCTGGACGAATTTTGTGTAACTGGTAAACCGTAATAGATACAATAACTTACTGTAGAAAAATGTAGATCTCATTAAAATATACAATTTATGTAATATGGTTTTTTCTTGTGGAGTTCATTTTAACTTTATCTACACGTATTATGCACATAGTGTATAGAGAAGGTATTGCACTCCACTCAAAAATTCGGTACTGAGATTTCACCGGAAATATATGTTTTAGGGTCCCCTGTATCCAAAAAATGAATTTTCAGAAAAAGGTCCGTGTGTGTGTCTGTGAACACGATAACTCAAAAACGAAAGGTTGGAAAAATACCAAACTTGGTATTTAGGTTTAGTATCTTCAAGGGATGCAACAGAAAGGTTTTGAAAAAAGTCCCCCACCCCAAACTACCCTTTACATGGAACTTTTTTCGAAAATTTTTATTTTCTTAAAAATAGCTCTAACGATTTTGATTAAAATATCGTCCATTAAAGATTATTACCTGACAAATAAAATGTATATCTTGAATTTTCTAGGATTAGCCTCTGAAGACTACTTTATTCTGGATGAATTTTACGAAATTTTGCATAACTGCTAAACCGTAAGAGATGGACAAAAACTCACTGCACAAAATATGTACAACATATTAAAACAGACAATTTAAGTTATATGCATTTTTTCGTGGAGTTGATCCTTTATAAGACATCCCTTGATTTTGGTTTCAGGTTTGAAAAACATACCTTTCTCATACAGGAATTTGTCAACTCCTGTCCATAGAAATAAAGGAACTTCAGTCACAGAGCAACCAGCTTTTGACTATCGTTTTAACTTATGGTACTGCCTTATTTCGTTTCTGCTTACAAGAAAGCAAGTAATAAAGACAGTTTTTACTTTCTCTACACGTACTATGTGCATAGTGCATAGAGAAGGTATTGTAACGCAAATTCGATTCCGAGATTTCACCGGAAATACATGTTTTTGGTCCCCCTGAATCTAAAGAAAGCACTTCTAGTAAAAGGTCCGTGTGTGCGTGTGTGTGTGTGTGTGTGTGTGTGTGTGTGTGCGCATGTGTGCGTGTATGTGTGTGTGTGTCATAGCTCAAAAACGAAAAGACCGTTAAATACCAAATTTGGCATTTAAGTTTGGTATCTTGCAAGGATGCGACACGAAGAAGCTACCCTTTACATGGAATTTTTTTCGAAAATTTTGAGTTTCTCAAAAATGGCTTTAACGATTAAAATATCGTATATTAAAGCTATTTACCTGAGAAATAATATGTATATCTTGAATTTTCTGGGAATAGCCTCTGAAGACTACTTTATTCTGGATGAATTTTACGGAATTTTGCATAACTGCTAAACCGTAAGATATAGTCAGAAAAACTTACTACAGAAAAAATGTAGAGCACATTAAAATAAACATTTTATTACATATAATTTTTTTTCGTGAATTTGACCTTTTTTTGAGATATTCCTTAATTTTGTTTTCAGCTTTAAAAACGTGCTTTTCTCATACAGGAATATGTCAACTCCTGTCCGTACAAAGGAACCTCAGTCACATAGCAACCAGCTTTGGACTATCACTTTAATGTATAGTACTCCCTTATTTCGCTTCTACTTACAAGGAAGCAAGTAATAAGACCATTTCTGCTATTTTTTCTCGATTAGCATTAAGTAAATAAAAGCATTAGCTTTTTACCAATAATCTGTTATAGAGATGTAAATAAGGAGTTACAAGCGGATGGCTACGGGTCAGAAGCCAACGCACGAAGTCACAGAATGAGTGGTCGGCACGTAGTGTGAGGAACTGCATGATTTAAATGTCAGCGAAATGGATGATAGGAAAGGTAATGATGGAGCAGTTGGTGGAATGAGTGGCGGGGGAAACCGGAGGATCCGAAGAAAACTCCCCCAGAGGCCGCTTCGCCCACCACATGGTGGCGCTTGGGCTCGAACCCGGGCCGCCTAGGTGAAAGGTAAGCGGTCTAACCACTCGGCCACGGCTCCGCCTGGAAAATAAGGTTGAAAGTTTAGAAGACTTGCGTATATAATAAGCATTTCCTTACCGTTTCATGGTTTATGTTAATTGGTAATCATATTGTGCCAATTGAGAAAAACTGTGTTTTCTTAAAGTTTAGAATTGATATAATTTGATCATGAAAAATGATTTAATTTTGCGCTATTTTTGTCATTTTAGTGACGTGCGTATCACCTTAAGGTAACGCCGCTTGATACTGCTAAAGTGGATTCACTCCTCCCCGTCCTTATGTGGGAAGTATCGCAGACAGTCTTGGCTTTTAGAAATGACTGCTAACTATACGTAGTAGAGAAAGTAAAAATAATTTGGAGAACCCTCGTCGGTCAGGGTAGTTCAGCTGGCCTTCTGATCTCAAAGTCACGGATCCAAACCAGGCCCAGACCGATGGTTTTTAGTGACAGCCCCATGCTAGTAAAAGGACTCCTGCTGGACAAAATTCCGGCGGCAGCGTTGACATATCTTGGCAATCGACAGTGTCGTTAGCATTCAAACCAAATATATATATATATATATATATATATATTATAATAATAATAATAATAATAATAATAATAATAATAAAAGTAAGCACGTCTGGGTAGTGTGCTGGTAGCGTAGCTGCCTCACATTCAACAGGCCGCGAGTTCGAATCTCGCTTAGGCTGAGTTACACAGATAAGGTTTATGTGGGATTTTCCCTTATCCTGAGAAGACGAACGTCGAGTACTTTTAAACTCCATGGACCCTGAGGTCATTTAAGTATCATTTCACCAATTTCATTCATCGTCCGATATGCCCAACCAGGTTAAAGGACGTTAAACTAAAAAAAAATTAAAATAATAATAATAATAATCATAATAATAATATTAGTAGTAGTAGTAAATACTCATAATGCTCATTATGAAAAAATTAAACCCATAGTGGAAATGTTACCAAGACTAAAGCATACAAATCCGTTTTACAATTTACTTCTCAAAGCGAGTAACAATGCGCCTGCGTTCCATCGCCGTAAAAAGTGCTATGCAGCAATATCCGAGCATGCCACCGTCATACATAAACAAGCAGCTCGGGTGGTACATTATGGGATTACAAAGGAATGTATTCAAGGCATCTTCCATCATAAAAACAGACGTTTATGCGCCATCTCCCACGGTGTCACGCCGAGTCAAGAAAAGGTTATATCGATCCGGTCGTGCGATACCAATAGCAGCCCAAATACAGCAATTAAGCGCCAAGAGCGCTGCACTTAAAGGACGCTGACACTAAAACATAAAACATGTGACGTGTTACATTCACATGACCTGCTCTAGCTGTTCTACAAACAAACTTCTTACAAAATATCTTCTTTCTACACCATACTAATCGAGTTAAACATTAGCAGAATTTTCTGATTACTTAGTTCCTTATAAATAGAAGGGAACTAAAGGAGTACGCTATATTAAAGTGATAGTCAAATGTTTTAAAAACTATCGTTAGGCGATTGTCATTGCAAATTGCTTCTTTGCTTGGCCAGAAGTAGAACAAAAGAAAAATGGACCCTTCTGTCTTAGAAAAGTATGAGTTCTTTACAACTAATAACAAGGCATATCTCGAAAACGGTAAATTCCATGAAAAATATGTACATGACATAATTTGTGTATTTTAACGAGATCTACATTTTTGTGCTATAAGCTTTGTGTCTATTTCTTACAGTTTACAAGTTATGCAAAGTTCATCCTGAATAAGCAGGTCTTCAGAATCTATTCGCAAAACATTCAAGATACACATTTTATTTGTGATGGAAATGTCTTTAATATGTGGTAATTTAATCAAAGTTGTTAGAACATTTAAAAAAAAAAAAAACATTTTCGAAAAATGTTCCATGTAAAGGGTAGTTAGGGTGGGGGATTTTCTTGGAAATTTTCGTGTCGCATCCTTGAAAAATACCAAACTTAAATACCAAGTTTGGTATTTAACCGTATTTTCGTTTTGGAGCAATGCTGTCCACAGACACACAGACAGATACACACACACACACACACACACACACACACGCACACACACACGGACTTCTTCTGAAAATGCTTTTTTTGGATTCAGGGGGTCCTAAAACATGTATTTCCGGTGAAATGTCAGTATCAAATTTTCGAGTGCAATTCAATACGTTCTCTATCCACTATGTACATAGTACATACGGGACTAGAAAGTAAAAATGTGATGTGTTTTATTCACTAGACTTTCTCTACCTCTTGGTAAACAAACCCTTCTTAAAAAGATTATTCTTTTGTCTACGTCATGCTAATCGAGATAGACATTACCAGAAAACGTTCTCATTGCGTGCTTCTTCATACTAAAAGAGAAATAAGGGAATATATTAGACCAAACTGATAGTAAAATTATTAAATGCTGCTCGTTATGTGAAACAATTGAAGTTTGGATCTCTTTCTGTCATAAGAGTATACAAAAGAGAGAGAAAACCAAAAATTACTGCACGTTTGAGAAAGTTTAAATAGTTTAAAATAGCAACCAATAACAAGAAAAATCTTTGAGACGGTTACTGTATATAAAAAATATATAAATACTACTGTGTCAAGAAAGTTCCGGGAATTTGCCAATAAAACACAAAAAAAAAAATATTCATCCAATTTTATTTTATCGCCTTCAAAGTAGGCCTCTCTTGAAATTATACATTTATGCCAACGAATAATCCAATCATCAAAACATTTTTTGTAGGCACTTTTAGGAATCAATGTCAATTGTCTTCGCGAATTTTCCTTTGTCTTCTATCGACCGAAAACGGGTGCCTCGAAGTGGTAACTTGAGTTTTAGAAAGAGAAACAAATCAGCAGGAGCCAGATCAGGTGAATACGGTGGTTGTTCGATGAAATTAGTTGAGTTTTTGGCCAGAAATTCGTTCAAAATAATAGCCTTGTATGCTGGTGCGTTATCGTGGTGCAGGAGCCATGAGTTGTCGTCCCACAAATATGTCCTTTTTCACCGTATTTGTTCTCTCAAACGCCGCATAACGCTCAGATAATAGTCTTTATTTACCATCTGGCCTTCTGACAGGAACTCCCGCGATAATCGAAAAAAACTGTCAACATAACCTTCAGTTTTGATCGAGTTTGACGTGCCCTTTTAGGTTTCAGTTCAGGTGGAAGGCGCCATTGGGATGCTTGTTTACTGGTTTGAGTGTCAATCTCGTAAACCCACGTCTCATCACCAGTTACAATGCGTTTCATGAACGTGCGATTGGAACTGCCTCGTTGTAGCATGTCTTCAGCAATCCTTACGCGATTGAGTTTTTGTAGAGCTGCAACGCGTGTCATGCCCAAACATTCGCTTAAAATGGTAAAAATCGATTTGTGAGACACAGAAAGTTCAGCGGCAATCTCTCTCAGAACTAAATGACGACTTTCAAACACCATTTTCTTCACTTTAGCGATGTTCAGTTCAGGTGATGGCCTACCAGAGCGAGGCAAATCTTCCACCACATCTCGACCACTTTTGAATGCACTGTACCTCTCATATGCACGTGTTTTTAATAAAGTCGATTCACCGTAAGCCCTATGTAACATTTTCAGCGATTCGGCACACGAAATACCATTTGTAATGCAAAATTTGAGACAGATTCTTTGTTCAATATTTCTATCCATCATAAAATCGCAAATCACCTTTGAGATGAACTAACAAAATGGCGTACTGTAAACAAACTAGAAGACAGATGACGATCAAACTCTATATGGGTATAGAGGAAAGTTGTGCCAACTTAGCGACAACAATAATTTCGAACCCCCTTTTAAGCAAGAATTTTAAATGATCAATTCCCGGTACTTTCAGGTGTTCAGAGGCTATTCCCAGACAATTCAAATTATACGTTTCGTTTGTCATCATCTTAAATAATGGAGAAGAGCACATGAATTTGCAGAATAGAATACATGTGTTTAGCAATACATGAATTTAGTTATTCTTGCTATAAACAGCGATATATTTTCATAATTTTTTGCACTTGTGTAACTTATGGTTTAATAATCGTCGTTAGATCCATTCTTAAGAAAAATAAAATTTTCGAAAAGTATTCCATGAAAAGGACCGTTGGATTCTCCTGAACATCTGCCTGTCGCAATCTTGTAAGATATTGTACTTAAATAGCAAGTTTGGAACACTTCCTTTTTAAGTAATGCTGTTCATAGACACACACACTCACACACACATACACACACACACACACACACACACACACACACACGGAGACGTTTTGTAAAAATGCGTTTTTTCACTCAAGAGGTGTCAAAGTGTATATTTCTCTTGAAATCTAAATATCGAATTTTTGGGTAGAAGACAATACCTTCTTTATCTACTATGTACGTGTACATACGGGCTAGTGAAAATAAGACTGACTTATTTATTCACTTAAAAAACATACTGTTCTGATCATATTGACATAGAATATTTATAAAAAAAAATCTGATGTGTTACACTCACATGACTTTCTCTAGCTGCTCTACAAAACTCCTACAAGAGATCATTCTTCTTTATACATAATGCTAATGAAGATAAATGTTACCAGAATGTTATTACTTTAAAAGCTATTGTTATGCGATTGTCATTGCAAATCACTTCTTTGCTTGGCCAGGAGTAGAACAAAAGAAAACCAGACACTTCCTGTGTGAGAAAAGTTTAAGTACTTCACAATTGAAACCAATAACAAGGAATATCTCGAAAACGGTTACCTCCACAACAAAAACGTAAATGACAAAAACTGTGTCTTTTGTCATGAGGTACAGTTTTTGTGCAGTACATTTTTTTTCTATCTCTTACGGTTTAGCAGTTAAGCAAAATTCATCCAGAATAAAGAGGTCTTCAGAGGCTATTCCCAAAAAATTCGAGATATACATTTTATTTCGGACATAAATAGCTTTAATATACGGGATTTTAATCAAAATCTTTAGAGCCATTTTTAAGAAAATCAAAATTTTCGAAATTTTTTCCATGTAAAGGGTAGTTTATGGTGGGAGGATTTTTTTTAAAATCTTTGTGTCGTATCCTTGGAGATACTAAACCTAAATACCAAGTTTGGTATTTAACGGTCTTTTTGTTTTGGGGCTATGCTGTCCAAAAACACACAGACGACACACACGGACCTTTTTTTAAACATGCTTTTTCGGACTCGGGGGACCCCAAAACATATATTTCCGATGAAATCTCGGTATCGAATTTCTGAGTGCAGTACAGTACATTGTACATATGGGGCTAGAGAAAGTAATATCCTATAAATAATCTAAAATGTTCACTGTAGCATATTTTCTGGACGTGATCCCTCTGCTGAAATTACACTGATTTCTATTGTTTATTAAAAAGTATCATATTAGTCTTAATGAACTTGACCAAGTACAACGTACTGCCTACGTAGGACCTAGAGAAGGAATATATCTTATTACACCAAAATATTCCGACACTAACATTTCATGGGAAGTCATGTTTTGAGGTTCCCCGAGTAAAATAAAGCATTTGTTTTTAGAAAAAAGTCCGCGCGTGTATGTTTGGTGTTTAAGTTTAGTATCTTCCAAGAATGGGGCACGAATATTTTCAGAAAAATCCGCCCACCCCAACTACATTTTACATTAAAGATTTTTTTGAAATGTTCTATTCAAAGATATTTACATGAAAAATAAACTGTATATCCTGATTTTGTTGGAAATGACCACTGAAGACATCTTCATTCTGCATGACTTTTGGGTAACTGGTAAAGCGAAGAAAATACAAAACTTATTACGCAAAAGCTACAGATTTCGTTAAAACACTCAATTTTACATAGAGATTTCTAAATGCTTGATGTAAATGATAGTTTCAAGCGGGAGGGGTCCTTCAAAATCATCGTGTCGCATTCTTGAGAGCTGCAAAACTTATGACATCAAGTTCGTATTTAACGGAATTTTCGTTTTTGATGTATGCTGTTTACAGACATCCGCACATTTTTCTAAGAATGCTTTTTGGACTCGGAAATCTCAAAGCTTATATGTCTGGTGAAATTTCGATATTGCAGTGACTTCGATGCAACTATGTGCTTTATTGCAAATGCAAGAGAAAGTAATAATATATACTGATGTGTTCCATTCATATGACTTTTTCTAGCTGTTACGCAAACAAACGTTTTATTCAAAAGATGAATCTTTTATCTACAGCATGCTAATCAAGAAAAACATTAACAAAATTGATCTTATTACTTGCTTCTGTGTAAGTAGAAGGGAAATAAGAGAAATGCACAGGCTAAAATGCTAGTCAACTCTTTTAAAGGCTTGTGAAACAATTGAAATTCTGTTCTCTTTGCTAGGAATGACTCCCAGTTTGGGAATGTTTTAAGTATCTTAAACTTGAAATATCTCTAAAACGGTCAATTCTATAGAAAAAATGTATATGACATAAGTAGTGTGTTTCATTTATGACATCTACATTTTTGTGTGGTAAGATTTTGTATATCTTTTACGGTTTAGCAGTTATGCAAAATTCCGTAAAATTCGTCCAGAATAAAATAGTCTTCAGAGGCTATTCCCAGAAAATTAAAAATATACATTTTATTTGTCAGGTAAATATCTTTAACATATGGTATTTTAATCGAAATCTTTAGACCCATTTTTGAGAAAATCAAAATTTTCGAAAAATGTTCCATGTGAAAATCTTCGTGTCGTATCTTTGGAAGATACTAAATTTAAACACCAAGTTTGGTATTTAACCGACTTTCCTATAAACACAAACACAGTCATTTTACTAGAACTACTCTTTTTTGATTCAGGGGGTCTCAAAACATGTATTACTGGTGAATCTAGATGCCAAATTTTTGGATCCAATATATAATACCTTCTCTATACACTACTTACATTATACACACGGACTAGAGAAAGTAAAACTGGAAAATAAAGTTGTTCTTACGACACGATTTCATACATCCCCTTAAACGATATCTGAATCTGGTCAGATGTTTATACTTCGTGCAAATATTATTTGAACTACAAGAAAGCAGTTTGTTTAATCTAAATATACTTGGATACAGAAAGCATGTGAAGTGCGCGTGCGTTATGCTGTCTTTTCTAAAGCAACATATGCAGACTGTTTTTTTATACAGAATAAAAACTGCGGAGAGATCATTAAATTGGAGGAAGCAAACTCGGGAGGTAATGACTTACTCAAGTAGTTCTTTTTTTAAAACGTAAACTCCTATTGTGTTAGATAAAACAGAGGGAAAAGTTACATAATAAAGGCGTTTTTCAAGTGTTTTGTGTGAGTTACTTCAAGTAACATAGAATTGACGTTTAAAACAATAGAATTAAATAGCCCGCCACAAAATACAATGACCAACAGATCAACAAACAACTACAATTACCCATTTTTGTTTACACATTCCTTGCACATTGCTTCCTATCGGTATTATTAATTCATTTTTCGCTCTTGCAAAGATATTTTAGCTTATATACAGCTGTGCTTCCTAAAGTATAGAAATAAAAAAAGTAATATTAACCAACCTGGGGTGTTTTCAAGATATTTAGCTTATATACAGCTGTATTTCTTGAAATATAGAAATACAGAATCCCATTAGGGTATTTTCAAGTTATTTCAGCGTATATTCAGGTGTGTTTTCTGAGATTTAAAAATTAACAGTGCAATGTGAACTAACTTGAGGTGCAGAGCTATACAATGAAATTAAAAAAGGGCGAGGTAAGTGAACATATTTTAGAATTGTAAATGAAACATGATACGGGAATAGCACGGTTAGGAAAGCTCCTAAGATCGTTGACGATGCTAGTAGGAGGTTCTGTCCAGTATAAAGAATTGACGCGTATTTTGGCAGCTGTGTTCAAAAGGAGGATGTTAAGAGAAAAGAATCTGATGCGTTCCATTCACATGACTTTCTTTATACCTCTGTAAAAAATTGTTGTTAATAAGTTTCTTCTTTTATCTACTTCATGCTAATCCAGATAAACATTAGCAGAAATAGTCCTGTTAGATCCTAATAAGTAGAAGGGGAAATAAGGGTATACACTGTGCTAAATCGGCAGTACATTTTAAATTGTGGTTACTATGGAGTTGAAATCCGTTTCTTTGTATGGCCAGGAGTTGATAAGTTCTCCTATGGCAAAAAGTATTTTAAAACTGAAACCAATAACAAGATATATCTCCAAAACGGTCAACTCCACTAAAAATGTATATGATATAAAGTTCGTGTTTTAAATAGATCTACAATTTTTGTGTATCTCTTGCGGTTTACCAGTTATGCAAAATTCCGTAAAATTCATCCAGAATAAACATGCCTTCAGAGGCTACTCCCAGACAATTGAAGATATATATATTTTATTTTTCATGTAAATATCTTAAATATAAGAAATTTTAATCAAAATCGTTAGCAATTTTTGAGAACTTCAAAAATTTTGAAGTTTTTCCAGAGGATAGTTAAGGGTGGGAGGATTTTCCTGTAAATCTTGGTGTTTCATCCTTGGAAGATACCAAACTTAAGTACCAAATTTGGTTTTTAACGGGCTTTTCGATTTTAAGCTATGCTGCCCCCTCCACAAAATAAAATAAAATGTCGTGTTATTTATGAACGCTCTTTAACTACTGTGGTTCTCAGCGTCCCATTCTAAATTGGGCGTGAAAGACCGCTTAATTTTGCTCAGAGGCCTCTCAATCAGGCTTGAGGTTCTTTTACGTGCCGTAAATCTACGACACGGGACCAACAGCTTTACTTCCCTTCCGAAGGAAGCCATGCTAGGATTTTTACGCCCGAAAAAATCCATCGTCCTCCGCCGGGTTTGAACCCGCGACCTTGGGTATATGAAGTCAACATGGTAACCATTACACCACGGAGGGTGACACCCCCCTCCACACAACACACTCATACACACACATGGGCATTTTTCTAAAAATGCTTTTTTTGGACTCAAGGGGTCTCAATACATGTATTTCCGGTGAAACCTCGGTATCCAAATGTTGGGCACAATACAATACTTCTCTATACAGTATATATCCATAGTACGTGTAGAGAAAGTAATATAAAAATACACAATGTCATTAGGATATTTTCAAGATATATCAACTTATATTAAGTCGCATTTTCTAAAATTTTAGAAATAAATAGCGCAATGTGAACTACCTTAATGTGCTAGAGCAGTAAAAGTAATTAAAAGTTGGATGAGTGAAGGAAACATTTTAGAATTGGAAATGAAACATGATAGGAATAAAAGGGTTAGGAAAGGTCCTAAGATCATTGACGATGCTGGTAGGAGTATTTGCCCATTAGGCGGGGAACAGGAAGAATGGACGCATATTTTGGCAGCTGAGTTCAGAAGGAGGATGTTAGGAAAAAAAGTATTATTTCATATATTTTTGCTTCTAACATGCTGGCCAAGTTAGGTCACATACTTCATGTAAGTAGCAAGATGACTGAAATGCTTAATAGAACAATTTGGAGGGGCAGGAAATTTGGATGACCCGAGTCCGTATACCCCCCGCTTAACGTCCTGTAACCTTGTTGGTCATTTCGGACGATGATTGAAATTGGTGAAATGATGCTCAAAAGGAATGCGTGTGTGTTCGATGATTGAAAAAGGCCGAACTAACTGAATTTGTGTCGTACCACACCCTGAAGCATTTCCATGCTAGTAAAAAAACTTGAGCTAGGGCACCCTCAAATCCACATCATTCCTAATACCCAAAACGCCCATCCGGGACACGAACCCGTAACCCCGTTACCGCCCCACACCGCACTACTCAGGTGGGCCTTTGAGGCTTTTGTATGGATTCTCCGGTGTTCCCCGTTATTCATTCCATGAATTGCTTCACAATAATATTCCCTGTCTCCCTTTTAGCGTCATTTCTTATCCACTTCTTACCTTTCATACCAGACATCGGGCTGATCTCTCATCCTGGCTTACTTGGCATTTAAGTTTGGTATCTTCCAAGAATGCGACACGAAGATTTACGAAAAGCACCCCACCCCAAACTGCCCTTTACATGGAAAAATGTTCTCTTACCTATGGACGAAATCTGGGATCGCTCGTACGAATCAAAATTGAAAGGCTAATCCAATGAATGGAGGTAACCCGGTTCCCCTCGTCCAAAGAAAGTGCTGTGAAAGGGATGTTCATTATGGCGTATGACAACCCGCATCACATCGTACCACCAAAGGTGAGGGTAGACGCTGCACGTTCCTGCAACACCACCTTGGTCCAGCGCTAAGGAGAAAGTGACCACAATTCATGGAACAGCAACCCATCATTCTTCATGGCAACGCAAAGATGCCACACCGCTGCTGCTGCTGGCAATGGGAGATTTTAAAACATCCACCGTACTCACTCGGTGAATCCCGGTGATTATGATCTCTTTGCCCAAATGAAAGAACCAGTGCAAGGGATCCGGTACAACAATAGACGTTCTGACACCAAAATGGCGGCTCTAGCGCTACTGATCACCTCGATAGGCCAAAATGTCTGGAATTTTCTGGCCTGCCCTCATGTTTGTATGCTCGCTTTCTATGCCTTTAGGTTGCAACCTCACGCAAGATGACGCGGCTAAGAATATACATTAGTGAGAAACAAAGAAAGTTCGATGAAAAGAGAAACCACCTTTCGATCAAGGGAAACCCCTCGAAAAATGCGTCAGGATGGGCAGTCGCCGGGGATCAAGCCCAGGTCATCACGAATGCAAGTCGCTCGCGTTACTGCGGCGCCACCTCGGTCGGTAGAATGAGGTCTGAGGTTGTGCGTGAGAGATAAAGAGGGTATGGCTCCTTGTTGTGGCAGGGACGTTACAAATTTTCTCCTGACATGGAAAGGAAGTGGTGGTGGCACGATGTACGAGGTCAGGGGTCACCTTCCGCGGTCGATCGCCGCCACGACCTGCAAAACGGAGCGTGTTGGACTCATTCGTAAAACTGCAGGTCCACACTTGGGTAGCAAATGTCACTTGAAGGTCTGAGTGCAGCTGTACTTCAAATAGCCAGTAAAATACAATGTAGCTGAAACTGCAACCAGTCTTAAACTGCATTACAACAATTCTCCATTCTGATCTCTCTACTTTCTCTAGTACGTTTGGTATTTTATCGGCTTTTCATTTTGAAGTTATCGTGTTCACACACACACACACACACACACACACACACACACACACACACACACACAGGACCTTTATCCAATTTTTTTTTATACAGGGGACCCTAAAACGTCAATTTCCGGTGAAATCTCGGAATCGAATTGTTGGGTGGAATGCAGTTCCTTCTCTGTACACTATGCATGCATAATACGTATAAAGAAAGTAATAAAAATCTGTATAATATCCCTGGTACCTGATTATTTAAACCAGAGCTAATATTTATTAAACTTCACATGTATACGTACATAATTTACAAATCCATATAACCTATTATAAAAATATATTATAAATATAAAAGTAAAAATATAACTTTAAACAAATAAAATAAAATAATAGCAAAAAATAAAAACACTAATTATATTTTTAAAATATTGTAGATAATAAATAACTAATAAACTAAAACATCAAACACACATCATACATACATTCATAACACCAATAATTATTATAACTGTTTCTAAACAACAAAAACAAATATATAGCATTAAATTACCAAATTTATTTATCTTAGATTCCAGTTTTACTAAAATATAGTAGCTGTATATACAATATACATAATATGTAGAGAAGGTATTGTATTCCACCTAAATATTCTTTTCGGAAATGTCACTGTAAATACACGTTTTTGTGTCCCTTGAATAAAAACATCATTTTTAGAAAAAAGAAAAAAAAAAGACACGAGTGTGTGTGTGTGCGTATGCGCGCGCGTGCGCGTTTTGTTGACAGCATAGCTAAAAAAGTTCGATAATAATTAACTTAAATGCTTAAATTCAGCATTTTACAAGAATACGTCCCCCCAAAACTACACTATACATGCAATATTTAAAAAAAAAATGAGTTTCTCAAAAATGGCTAGCGATTTTGATTAAACTACCAGATGCTTTCAGATATGGTAAAATTAAATGTGTATCTTGAACTTTCTAAGAATAGCCTCAAAAAACCTCATCTTGCTGGATAACTTGTATAACTGGTAAACAGAGATGGACAAAACTTACCACATAAAAATGTACACATTGTTAAAACACAATTTATAAAGACCGCCTGTATAGTGTTGGGGTAGCGTGTTTGCCTCACTTTCAACAGGTCGTGAGTTTACACAAAATGGTATCCGATGACCGTCGACTGAAAGTGCGCGAGCTAACAGATACTGCAGGCATTCCAAAAAGTTCTGTACATCGCATACTGACTGAAAACGTAGATATGAGAAAGTTGTGTGCAAGGTGGGAGCCACGTTTGCTCACAATAGAACAAAAAGAGCTTCGTGAGATGTTATAGTGAGTGTTTGGCAATGTTTCCCTGCAGTAAAGCTGAGTTTTTGCATCCATTCCTAACAATGAATGAAACCTGAGTCCATCACTTCCCACCTGAGACGAAGGAACAATCAAAAAAGTAGATTGGAAGGGCAGAATCGGCTCCAAAGAAGGCGTAGACAGTTCCACCTGTAGGCAAGGTCATGACTCAGTTTTCTAGGACGCACGCGGGATAATTTTCATTGATTGTTATCTCAAAAAAATCTTATGTGTTCCAATTATAAGACTTTCTCTACATCTCTGCAACAAATTATTGTTAACAAGCTTATTGTTCTATTTACTAAATGCTAATCGCAAGAAATTAGCAGAAATGGTCTTATCACTTGCTTCCTTGTCAGCGAAATAGAGGAGTACCATAGGTTAAAGTGGTAGTCAAAAGCAGGTTGCTATGTGACTGAAGTTCCTTTATTTGTATGGGCAGGAGTTGACAAAGTCCTGTGTGGGAAAAGTATAATTTTGTAAAGCCGAAACTAAAAGCAAGGAATATATAAAAAACGATCAACTCCATGAAAAAAATGCATATAACATAAATTATATGTTTTAAAGTGCTCTATATTTTTAGTATGGTAAGTTTTTGTCCATCTCTTACGGTTTAAGAGTTTTTTAACATTCCGTAAAATTCGTCCAGAAAAAAGTAGTCTTCAAAGGCTATTCCATGAAAATGCAAGATATACATTTTATTTGTCAGGTAAATATTTTTAATATATGATATTTTAATCAAAATCGTTAGAGCCATTTTTAAGAAAATCAAAATGTTCGAAAAAAGTTCCATGTAAACGGTAGTTTAGGTTGGGGGGACTATTCTCAAAATCTTCGTGTCACATCCCTGGAACATACTAAACTTAAATACCAAGTTTGGTATTTTACCGACTTTTCGTTTTTGAGTTATCGTGTTCACAGACACACACACCACACACACACACACACACACACACACACACACAGGGACCTTTTTGTGAAAATGCTTTTTATGGATACAGGGGACCCTAAAACATATATTTCCGTTGAAATCTCGGTATCGAGTTTTTGGGTGGAGTGCGTGTAGAGAAAGTATGTACAGAGTACGTCTAGAGAAAATAATCAATGTCGAATATTATGCGAACTTGTTACGGCGTTTGAGTGATGAAATCCGGCAAAAAGGCCGCAGTTAGCGAAAAAGAAAGTTTTGTTTCAAGACAATGCACCAGTTCACAGGTCCATTATTGCCATGGCCAAAATCAATGAGTTAAAGTGTGAAATGCTTCCTCATGCACCCTGTTCGCCAGATTTAGCCCCCTCTGATTATTTTCCGTTTCCAAACTTGAGGAAATAGCTTGGTTGTAGAAGATTTGCCAACAATGAAGAGGTGGAGTCTACAGTTGATGGCTATTTTGCAGACCTCGATAGTTCTGACTATAAACAGTGTACCAAAGCTATAGAACATCGCTGGGAAAAGTGTACAGAGCTGAAAGGAGACTATGTGGGGAGATAAAGATTTTTTTCCCCTAAATTGTTGTGCTTTCTTTGTTAGGTCGGGTACTTCTGGGACAACCCTCGCACATGATTGTCTGCTCAGCACTGCATATACCTCTCTAGCTGTACAGAATTATCAGTCACTATTATTTATTCACATCCCAATCTCCAGGAGAACCATTTACGTAAACTGTAAAGTAGTTCACCACCAAAGCTAGGGACATTTATTCCCCTTGACGTAATACCTGTCTGTATATTGGTATGCATGAGAAAGTGATGAGGATTACTTACGGCTGATTGAACCGTGTCATGATGAGATCGGCAGGAAGCAGCTGTGAACGCCATCGCTCGGTCACAGTGGCGAGGAAAGAGACGTGAGGTGGGAGCGCAATGCGATCTTTCAGACCCATCATAAACAAGGTTTACAGCATTGGGACTTCCACAGTCCATCTCTCGGCGAAGAGGCCTCGTGTCTCTTGTGCTCCAATCGATGGAACCACGTGACCTCGCTTTGGGTTTTTAAAGCGAAAATATCAAACCTAACGTTATACGGTATAGAGATCGTGACTGTGTTGCCAAAGCTTTGCGACAGATGGCACATGTGATAAATATGAACTGACTTTATAGTCAGGGAATGAACTCCCACGAACGAACTGATTCTCTCAGTATAAGTGCCATGGGTGTTGCCAGAATTTTCCTTAAGGACACATAAATCAAAGCTATTCCAAAATCCGATCATTTATATTTTCTCTACACGTACTATGTGCAGAGTATATAGAGAAAATATTATATTGCATCAAAAAATCGATACCGAGATTTCACTGAAAAAAAAACATTTTTAGAGAAATGGATGTGTGTGTGCGTGTTTTTTCTTTTTCTGGACAGCATAGCTCAAAAACTAAAAGGCCATTAAATAACAAACTTGGATTTAAGTTTAGTATCTTCCAAGGATGCGATACGAAGATTTTCAAGAAAATCCCCCCACTCCCAGCTACCCTTTACGTAAAATGTTTACTTTCTTCATACGCACTATGTACATAATGTGCAGAGAAGGTATTGCATTCCACCCAAAAATTCGATACCGAGATTTCACCGGAAATACATATTTTGGGTCCACTTGAATTAAAAAAAAAGCATTTTCAGAAAAAGGTCCGTGTGTGCGTGTGTATGCCTGTGTGTGTGTCTGTGGACAGCATAGCTCAAAAACTAAAAGGCCATTAAATAACAAACTTGGATTTAAGTTTGGTATCTTCCAAGGATGCGATACGAAGTTTTTCAAGAAAATCCCCCACCCTCAGCTACCTTTTACATGGAATTTTTCTCGAACATTTCACCGAAAATGCCTGTTTTAAGAACCCTAAATCCAAGAAAAATCTTTTTAGAAATATATCAATGTGCCTGCTTCTGTGTGTGCGTGTGTTTGTGTGTGTGTGCGCGCTCGCGCGTCTGTGACAGCATAGCTCAAAAACAAAAGGTCAGTGAAATACCAAACTTGGTATTTTAAGCTCGTATCTTCCGAGGATGCGACACGAAGATTTTAAAGAAAATCCAGCCAACCCCAACTATCCTCCATATTGTCGCGAAGAAGGTTCTGCGACGTGGGGGATAGCTATTTGAGGGTGGTGAAAGCAAGGCAGATGGTAAAGCACTGATAACAACGGGACTTAAATTAAACTGATATATTGAGAAAGATTAAGTAATTTGTTGGTTGCGGATGTCTGGTTTACAAAGATGGGGGGGGGGGGGAGGATTGCAATACATTCTATTAATCCTGACCAATATCATGGAGTTACTAACACAAACCCTTACCTGAGAAATATGTCATGGTGTGTCTAGGCGAGGTTAGAGTTGAAGTGATCGTGGTGGTTGCCGGTTGAGCCCGGAGCGACGCGCCAAGAAGGGGTTCCCCGACGGTCAAAGACAACACACCTGGTGGTCAAGTCTACAGTCCCTTAAATAGATTTATCGGAATCCCGGAAAGGCATTCCAACATGGTGGCCGTTCTCCAAATATGAAGCACTAACGCCCTGCTAGTGGGTAGTCTTAACCAATCAACATCGAATATTTAAATGTTCTAGAATATCCGATGTGAAGTCAAAGTGCGAATGTGCACGTAGCCCAACGGAAGTTGGTGTCATCGAAAAGTCCACTAGGAGTGCCATCGGAAGAAGCTACTCACTTCCATCCTGTTACTTAATTAGCTTATAAGAGATCTTGTATTTTTCCAAGAATATGTAAGAATCAAATCCCAATCAATTCAGATTATCTATTTAATTCCTAATTAATAAAATATTACTAAAAAAATATAAGCTAAGCTCTCGCCAGTGACAAACGTGACAATATGGAGTTTTTTCAGAATATTTTGATTTTATTAAAATGGACTACGATTTTGATTAAAATATTGTGTATTAAAGATATTTACATGACAATTAAACTGCACAGGTGCAATTTTCTGGGAATATATGTTTATTCTGAATGAATTTTACAGAACTGGTAAACCGTAAGAGAACTTGCTACACATAAAATGTAGATCTCATTAACACACAGATGTCATATATGTTTTTTGTCTGATTGACCGCTTCCGAGATATTCTTTGTATTTGATTTCTGTTTCAAAATACAAACGTTTCACATACGGGGATATGTCAGCTCCTGGATTTTAATCCCATAGTGAACAGCTTTTAAAAGATTTGACTATCGTTTTAGCATAGTGTATTCCCTTATTTATCGTTTACTTAGAAGGAAGCAAGTAATAAGAGATGCATGTTTTGAGACCCTCTGAATCCAAAAGAAGCATTTTTAGAAAAGTGTGTGTGTGTCTGTGGGCAGCATAGCTCAAAAACGAAAAGCCCGTTAAAAACCAAACTTTATATTTAGGTTTGGCATCTTCCAAGGGTGCGACACGAAGATTTTCAAGAAAATCCCCCCACCCCAAACTACCCTTTACATGGAACTTTCTTCGAAAATTTTGACTTTCTCAAAATGGCTATAACGATCTTGATTAAAATGTTGTATATTAAAGATATTTACCTGAAAAATAAAATGTATATCTTCAATTTTCTGAGAATAGCCTCTGAAGACTACTTTATTCTGGACGAATTTTACATAACTGCTAAACTATAAGAGATGGACAAAAACTTACTACACGAGAAATGTAGAGCACGTTAAAACACACAATTTATGTGATATACATTTTTTTTTCGTGGAGTTCATCGTTTTTAAGACATTTTTTGTTTTTAGTTTCTGCTTTGAAAAACATACCTTTCTCATAAAGAGGTCTTAATGGGCTATTCCCAGAAAATTCAAGACATCTTATTTGGAATGTAAATATCTTTGATATAAAGTATTTTAATCAAAATTTTCGAAAAATGTTCCATGTAAAGGATAGTTGGGGAAAGGACAATTTTCTAGAAAATCTTCGTGTCGCATCCTTAAAAGATACCAAATTGAAATACCAATTATGGTATTTAACGATGTTTTCGATTTTTAGCTGTGCTGCACACACACACACACACACACACACACACACACACTCGCACACACCTACAGACACACACACGAACATTTTCTTTGCATTCAGGGTGTCTCAAAACGTATATTTCCGGCAAAATCTCTGAGTGTTTCTGGACAGCATAGCTCAAAAACCAAAAGTCAGTTAAATGCCAAACTCGGTATTTAAGTTTAGCATCTTCCAAGGATGCCACGCGAAGATTTTCAAATTAATCCCCTCACCCCAAACTACTGCCCTTTACATGAAACATTTTTTGTAAATGTTGGTTTCACAAAAATGGCTCTCATGATTTTGATTAAAATACCGTATATTAAAAATGTTGTTGACATCACAAATAAAATGTACATTTTGAATTTTCTGGAAGTAGTCTTTGAAGAGCTCTTTATTTTGGATGAATTTTGGAATAGTTTGCATAACAGTTAAACCGCAAGAGATGGACAAAAACTTACTACATATAGATTATGTCAAAACACACAAATTTTCTCATATACGTTTTTTTTTTATTTTATTAGATTATTTATTTATTTATTTTTAGAGCTGATCTTTTTTTAGATATTCCAAGTTACCCATTTCATCTTTAAAATACTTACCTATATTTTTCTCATACGGGAATTTGTCAACTCCTGGTCATACAAATAAAGGGATTTCAATCACATAGCAACCAGCTTTTAAATGAATTATCTGCTTAGCCTAATATATTCCCTTATTTCCCTTTTACTTACAAAAAATCTGATGTGTACCAGTCACATGACTTCATGCTAATCAGTAAAACATTAGCAGAAATAGCCATATTACTTGCTTCCTTGTAAGTAGATGTGAAATAAGGGAGTACCATAGGTTAAAGTGATAATCAAATGCTGGCTGCTATGTCACTGCAGTTCGTTTGTATGTATGGACAGCAGTTGACAAATTCCTGTATGAAAAATGTATGTTTTTCATAGCAGAAACCAGAAATAAGGAATGTCACAAAAACGACGAACTCCACGAAAAAAATGTTTATAACATAAATTGTGTATTTTAACGTGCCATACATTTTTTGTGCAGTAAGTTTTTGTCCATCTGTTACGGTTTAGCAGTTATTCACAATTCAGTAAAATTCATCCAGAATAAACTACTCTTCAGAGGCTATTTCCAGAAAATTCAAGATATACATTTTATTTGTCACGTAAATATCTTTGATATACGAAATTTTAATCAAAATCGTTAGAGCTATTTTTGAGAAAATCAAAATTTTCGAAAAAAGTTCCATGTAAAGGGTAGTTGGGGGTGGGGGGACTTTTCTCAAAATCTTCGTGTCGCATCTCTGGAAGATACTAAACATAAATAACAAGTTTGGTATTTTACCTACTTTTCGTTTTTGAGTTATCGTGTTCACAGACACACGTACACACACACACACACACACACACACACACGGACCTTTTTCCGAAAATGCTTTTTTTTAGATAAAGGGCACCCTAAAATATACATTTCTTGTGAAATCTCGATAAGCATGATGTATAAAACATAAAAATCTTTAGTAAGACTAGCTTGTGTATGGAACAGCCAGAGAAAGTTATTTGAATGTAGCACATAAGATTTATTTTATTTTTATCTTAGATTGTTGCGACTTTACAATGCGCTGAAATTGTGTGTACCTTTTTGTTCCATTTCAGATTCCAAATTGTTTTTGTATAATCTCATTAACTTTTTAGTCTTTTGTAAGCGCAAATTCGTCACTTTTTTAATCTTTTCCTTTGCAACAAAGTGGACAAGGAAATGCTATACATGTAATTCCCCGTTTTGATGTTGCTAGCGCGCTTTTGAAAGCGGAAAACTAATCCTGCTCAAAGACACCTGTTTGTTTTTTATCATTAACGGAAAGCTTACTATGTAGCAGCACCGGGCAGAACCCCTGGGCGCCAGGAAGGGGGAGGAGTGCAGCTACTCAGATATTGCTGAGCCCGGAGAATGGCCCCCATAACTTGTCCGTCATTGATTTTTGTTCACGACCTTCCTCCTCGATCAGACTCAAGATTGCTCCTTATACCTCTCAAGTGTTCAGTTAACAAGCTCTGCTCCCCCCCCCCCCAAGTCAGATATCAGGACTTATGAGCTCGTACTTTTGAGTGCCCAAGATATATAAACAGTCAAATACCTTGTACAGAACGGAACGTATTGTGTACCACACAAAAATTGGATTTCGAGATTTCACCAAAAAGGTGTGTTTTGAGGTCCTCTGAACTAGAAAAAGGTCCGCGGCGTATATTTCTGTGTGTCTCTGAACAGCATAACTCAAAAAAGGAAAAGCTTGATATTTAAATGCACCTTCTAGAAATTGGACACGAAGTATTTAAATATCATCCCACCCCAAACTACTCTTTACATAGAAACATTTTCAGAAATTATGATTTTTAAAATAGCTTTAACTACTGCCACCCCACCTTTTTCTATTTTTTTTTCCAGAGGTAAAAATGTATTTCCGGGAAATATCGGCATCGAATTTAGGGTGCATTACAATACCATCTCTATATACATGTAGATAGTACCTACGTGTAGAGAAAGCAATAAAACGGATACCTTGAATATTCTGGGAAGAGCCTCTTTAAGTCTTCTTCATTCTGAATGATCTTTCAACCGTAAGAGTCGGACAAAAAATTGCACACAAAAAGCTATATCTCGTTAAAACACAAAATCTATGTCATGTGCATTTTTTTTCCGAAATATACTTTGTTATTTATTTTTTTTTGTACCTTAACGTCCTTCAACCTGATTGGTCATATCGGACGATGGATGAAATTGATGAAATGATGCTCAAATGATTTCGGGGTCCATGGAGCTTAAAGTTACTCGACTTTCGTCTTGTCAGGATAAGGGAAAACCCCGAAAAAAACCATATCCGAGTAACTAACCCTAAGCGAGATTCGAACTCACGACCTGTTGAATGTGAGGCAGACACATTACCCAGGTTGTGTTATTGGTTTCAATTACTTTCCTCAAACAGATGGCATCAGCTTTTCTTTTGCTTTACTCATGATCATGCAAAAAGAACCGAATTTCAGAGTCAGTCGCATAGCGAAAGCTTTTAAAAGATGTGACTACCACTTTAGCCTAGTGCATTCCTTTCTCCCTTCCACTTATAAAGAATTAAGTAACAAGGTCATTTGTGCTAATGTTTATCTGGAGTAAAATGAAATATAAGAAGAATATTTTTAAGAATAATTACAAAAGTTTATTTTAAAAAATAGTTTTTGTAGAACAGGCAGAGAAAGTTATGTGAATGGAACACACCAATTTTCGAGAAAGGTCCATGTGTGTGTGTGTGTGTGTGTGTGTGTCTGTCTATATATGCCTGTGAACAGCGTAACTCAAAAACGAAAAGTCTGTTAAAATTGGTATTTATGTTCAGTGTCTTCCAAGAATGCAACAAAGATTTTAGGGGTGGGAAGATTTTTTCTCAAAATCTCTTTGTCGCATCCCTGGAAGATACCAAACTTAAATATCAAGTTTGTTATTTTACACAATTTTCGTAATTGAGCTATCGTGTTCACACACACATACGCACACACACAGGGACCCTTTTCTATATATCTGATGTGCTCTAATCACATGACTTTCTCTACATCTCTGTAACAAGCTATTGTTTAAAAAGCTTATCCTGCTATCTATTTTATGATAATCGAGATACATTTATCAGAAATTGTCTTAATTACTTGCTTCCTTGTAAGTAGAAAGTAAATAAGGGAATACACTAGGGTAAAACGATAGCCAATTTTTTTAAAAGATGGTTGCCATGTGGTTGAAATTCGTTTCTATGCATGGCCAGGAGTTTACAACCTTCCGTGTGAGAAAAGTTGAAGTTTGAACAATAATTATATATATACTTCATATAACAAAATATATTTAAATATAATTCTGAAACAAATAACAGGGAACATCTATATAAAAAAAAAAAAAAAAAAAAAAACTATATGACAAACTGTGTGTTTTAACGAGATCAACATGTTGTGTGTAGTAAGTTTTTGTTTGTCCCTTACGGTTTACCAGTTATGAAAAATTCAAAAAGTTCATTCAGATCGTCTTTAGAGGCTATTCCCAGAAAATTCAAGATATACATTTTATTTGTCATATATTTAATATATGGTATTTTAATTAAAATCGGCGAGGCTATCTTTGAGAAAATCAAAATTTCCAAAATATTTCCAAGTAAAGGGTTGTTTGGGGGTGGGCTTTTTTCTCAAAAGCTTCGTGTCTCAGATCTGGAAGATGCCGACTTTTCGCTTTTGAGTTATCGTATTCACGGACACACACCACACACACACACACACACACACACACACACACACACACACACACACACACACACCAGGCCACGAAACTTTTTCTGGATATTTTTTTTTTTTTTTTTTAATCAGGAGACCGTAAAACGTCTATCTCGGTATCAAAATTTTGGGTGGAATGCAGTACCTTGTGCATATACTATGTACATAGTACGTGTAGAGAAAGTAGAACTTTTTAATACATGTGTATCAAAACGTGTATATCTGGTGAAATCACGGTATTGAATTTTTGAGTTTAGTGCAATACCTCCACTACCTATGTACCGTGCACAGAAAGTAAAAACTGAGAAAAAGCAGGATATGATCGTGTAAATTATTTGTTTTGAAACTAAATTATGAGCAATGTCAAAATTACAACTTTTTTCAGATTCTAAAGTATGCTGCGGAAAAGGTTTGAGACTTGTGGCACTATTTTGTGGGAGAAGATAGATTTTGAATAGGGAAAATTACGAAAACACTGAAGTTAAAAAAATTGCTTTCAAGTTTTATATGAAGAGTCATTTAACCAGTTCAATACTTTAAAATGGTGTCCAGAACATAGGTTATATCCGTCCTAGGAGAATGAAACTTCGCAAATCTGTACTTTAAAATATGATGACTTTTTTTTACCAAAGCCCCTAAAATTGACATTTTTGACAAAATAGCTAAAAATCACTTTTTGTCCCCTTAATTTTGGTTTATTTACCAACCACAAAAAGAAGAAATAAAATCGGCTGTGATAACTTCATAGGGCCATCAACATTAATGTGGCAATTTAGCCTAACTATTAAAGCGCCAATTCAATGGCCGAGATGAGGCACTCACGGTCATCTGATTGGAGCGATATTGTCGAACATCGCAGCTGATGTTCATTTCTTTGAAATCTTATCGCACCTGACGTTCGTTTGTTTAATCCCCTGTGTTGGTTATTGGTAACAAGTTGATAATCGATTCAGAAAATCTTCAGTTTTTATAACTGTCAGTTGCACTGTTGCACTGATAATTAATTCAGTTACAATGTTTATTTAAAGTTATATTCAGTTCATAATGTATTTAGTTCAAAAAAGGAATGAAAATAATCATTATTTGTATTTCTTTTATATGTATGAGTGCAATAACCTCAAAATAACGTTTGTTTCTATTTCGTGTACCAGTTTTTAAAAACTGAAAAAAATAATTGTTTCCTATTTCTATTATTGCTATTGATATTTATACATTGGGTACAGGCACGGTCGGTCATACCACAATTCAGGAGGCAGTGAAGAAAGAAAGAAAAAAAAAAAACATTCGGTAAATAAACTTGATCGAATGCGTCATCTACAGTTTGATAACTAATGTAAGTATTACAATCATAACCTGATAAAGTCTCTCTTCCTTTATATTATAAATCGTTAATAGTCTGTTTCACTGAACTGGCTTACCAAATACAACTTGTGTTTTTATCTCTTAGAACAATTGACTCCCGTTGCTTCACTCCGGTCGTGAATTACCGGCAAGATGAAAACACACGTGCTATTATTTTTGACCATCTCATTTTTACTTTCTCTACACGTACTATATACACGGTGTACAGAGAAGGTATTGCACTCCACCCAAAAATTAGATACAAAGATTTCACTGGAAATATATTTTTGGGATCCCCTCTACCCGGAAAAGCATTTTCAGAAAAAGGTCCGCGCGTGTGTATGTCCGTGTGTCTGTGAACACGATAACTCAAAAACGAAAAGTCGGTAAAGTACCAAACTTGGTATTTAAGTTTATTATATTCCAGGGATGTGACATGAAAATTTTGAGAAAAATCCCCCCTCCCCCAAACTATCCTTTCCATGCAACTATCCTTTCCATGCAACTATCCTTTCCATGGAACTTTGTGGCCCTCCGTGGTGTAATGGTTACCATGCTATCTTCATATACTCAAGGTCGCGAGTTCAAACCCGGCGGAGGACGATGGATTTTTTCGGGTGTAAAAATCCTTAACATGGCTTCCTTCGGAAGGGAAGTAAAGCTGTTGGTCCCCAATCGTAGATTTACGGCACATAAAAGAACCTCAAGCCTGATAGGCCTCTGAGCAAAATAAGCGGTCTTTCACACCCAATTTAGAATGAGACGCTGAGAACCATAGTAGTCAAAGAGCGTCCATAAATAACACGCCATGTATTACAAAAACTTATTACACAAAAAATGTAGAGCACGCTAAAGCACAAAATTTATGTTCTATATATTTACGTTTTTCTGATAGTCCTTGTTTTTAGTTTTAGCTTTAAAAACATATTCTCTCATACAGGAATTTTTTCTCGATTAGCATAAATTAAAAAGACGCCTAAGATTTTTAACAATAATTTGTTGCACAGATGTAAAGAAAGTCATGTGAGTGGAACACATCAGATTTTTCGACTGCTTTATAACGACATACTGCTGTTATCGTTTAAATGTAACTTATTTGTATACTGAATCAGTGTCGCCCAAGTGCCTCGCACACGAAAGAAAATTTAAGAAATGTCCGCTAACCAAAGAGCAGGGCCAGCTTTTTAAAACAAAGTAGAGTTTTACATAAAATGCGCACAAAGGAGAATTTCAGCGTGGGTAAGTGAAATATTCCCCCTTTATTTTATGATCATCCGTTAATAATTAGCGGGCTTAGTAATAAGAACAATGCGCAAGGCTTAAACAAAAGCAGGCGCGAGCTCCCATTGTACTTGCTGTCACGTGACGAAAGATTGCGTGCTGTATCCTAATATGTAAAGTACATATATACGTACTTAAATAGAACGTCGCACTGAAAGTTCTGGGGCTATCTCCAGATTGCATGAAATGAATGTTTCTTCCGTTTTAATGCCTCGTAACTGCCTACTGCTTCCGTATTTCCTTTCCTCTGCCCTCGTTTTTCTTCGTCTTTATTATTTTTCCTAATCTTTATACTGCATCAGTGAAACAATAAGACAAGAGAAAATGTAAGCCAACAATAACCAATAATCTTATTGATTAAGTTAAATATTTATGTAAATAGTGTTAATTTAATAGCGGTTAAAGTACATTGTAAATACTCCTTATTCGTCAAAAGTATGGTAATAATAGTAATAATAGTAATAATATTTTTCTTTTCTCTAAAACGTGGAGTATAAGTTTTCCGCCCCCTAAATTACAAGATAGCATCTAGTTTGATGTTTTAACTGACTTCTCGTTTTTGGCTTAAAACACATGCACACCAACGCATTATCTTTATACTTTCTCTGGCACTGATGTACAGCGTACATAGCAGGTAAAGAGGGTATTGTATTCCACACAAAAATTCAATATCGAATTGGAAATGCACGTTTTGAGTTCCCTGAATGCTTCTCTCTTATCTTCTCCCTTATGTCTTTATGAGCGTCGGATTTCTTCAGCTGTTCATTGCCCATTTCTTAAATTTTGTCCTATTCCAAGTTAGTTGTTTAACTTCCCTCAAAGTCTTTCGTTTCTCATTCAGTACTTTCTCTATATAATGACTCCATTCTATTCTTGGTCGCCCTCTCCCTCTTCTTCCTTCCCCTCTGACCACTTATGCCTGTTTCGGTTTCCTGCTCTCATGCATCCAAGCCATCTTGAAACATTTGCCTCTACCTTTTTTCTTACTGGTACTTGATTAAGGATATTCCTCATTTGACAGTTTCTTATCTTGTCCCTTTTGGTTTTCCCTATCCATTTCCGTAAATACTCCCCGGATTCACCTAAAAGTATTTTATAAAAATGTGTATGTGGACACCTTAACTCATAAAGGATAAGTCGGCTAAATACCAAACTGGATATTTCAGTTCAGCATTTTCCAAGAATGCAACACGAAGGTTTTCAGGAAAATTTCCCCACCCCAAGCTAACCTATACCTGGAAAATCTTTCGAGTTTTTTTTTTTATTTTCTCAAAAAAAAAAAAAACACTTGATAAGACACCATATTTTAAAGAAGGTGACATACGAAATGTATATGTTTAATTTCCTGGGAATGACCTCTGGAAACTTCATTCTGGATTACTTTTTTTATGCTTAACGTTCTTTAACCTGGTTGGTCATATCGGACGATGAATGAAATTGGTGAAATGATGCTCAAATGATCTCGGGGTCCATGGAGCTTAAAGTTACTCGACATTCGTCTTCTCAGGATAAGGGAAAACCCTGAAAAGAAACTTATGCGGGTAAATCATCCTAAGCGAGATTCAAACTCGGACCTGTTGAATGCGAGGCAGACACGCTACTACCACACTACCCAGGTGGGTATGAATGACTTTTGTATAAACGGTAAACCGTCAGAGATAGACAAAATCTTAGTTCACAAAAATATAGATATTGTTACAATGCATACGTTATATCATATTCCCACCGTCATATACCGGAAATATTCCTTGTTATTGGTTTCAATTTCAAACTATTTAAACTTTTCTAGAACGTCGATGCCCCGTTCTTTGCATATCTTGTTTGTTTAACTCCTGGCCTTGCAAAGTTAACCTAATTTCAATTGCTTCGCATAGCGGCCAGCTTTTAAAAGTTAATGAATTTTCTTATTTCCTTTCTACTTATAAGGAAGTAAGTATTATAATAAGAACAATTTTCGCTAATGTTTATTTTACTTAGCATGATGTATCTAAAATAGTATTTTATAACAATGGTTTGTTTTAGAACAGGTAGAGAAAGCCATGTGAATAGAGCACATCAGATTTTTAATAATGTATTTTACCATTTTATTGTATACTTTTAATGGTGTGACCTTGTGAATACCATAATGGTTTAGTGGCTAGTTTTCATTTGTGTTTCATTTTACTACAAGTTCGATTTTAACATAATGATCAATAGAGAAGTGCCCGTCTTGTATTAGTGTGATGTAAAACGTCGGACTCGAACATTAACATATGAAAAGGAGTTTCAGGGCAATGAGCCAAGGAGAAAGGAGTAAGACAAATAGTAGAGTACTGTAAGGGTAAGGAACGTGGCAGATGAAATTCCCCAACATAAGCCATTGTCCATTATATTCGCACGATTCCATACCCTAATCACATACCGGGTGGAAGGGAGCTTATCACATTGCTTCTAATATGTGCCTCATAGAAGCATTTTGTTCTTTTTTCAGCCGATTTCGAAAAAATAAATTGTTTTTGTTCCAAATTGGATGCATTATTCCACAAGAATGTACGAAGATATAGTTTGTCACTTGTAAGAAGCGTAGAGTAACGTATTTTTGACATTAGTTTCGGTAGGAATTATGTGAGATCACAAGGAGTTTCGAAATAATTAATCACTTAAAAGAATTAAAGGAATATTCCGAGTAACCGGCAACCTTGCGTTGAGGTCGGTCAGATTTCTAATCCGGCTTCTGAATGTAAACACGGCGGTTGCTTGCAAACACGACGCAGGGTGGTAAAATGTTTTGGGAGCTAACGAGTCGAACTGGCATTCTAATTGGCCTACACTCGCATAGTAAAAACGGAAAGAGTTCCTTCAAATGTCCTAGTGAGGCGGGTTTATGTACTGTCCTAGTGCACAACCTGCAGTGTTGCCAGCTTGTTTGTCTCTTGTTTTCGACAAAACTAAAATATCTCCATAGGAAATGGTCAGAGACAAAAACGTAAGATACAAAATGACTTCCCTTCCACCCGGCATACATTCACAGTTTATTCTCTCTATTAGACAGTGACAAAGAGACTCACTCTGTAATCGATGCACAATAAATTGCCCGAATGCAATGGTTTTTGAAAAAAAAAATATGAAAACAGCCAAGTTTTTAAAATACTGTAAGGGCACTTCAGAGGCTTGTTCTGTGTGGGTTTGCAGCCCCAGCGCAATTAAAATCCAGCAGCCTGGAGCTTTGCCGTTCCTTTCCCAGGCCGTAATTTTGCTTTGATGCTGCATTGGATTCCGAAATATACCATAGTTTGTTCGTTCACGGTCCAGCGGCTCCGCTCAGCAACTCAATTTGCTTTCATATTCTGTGGCTGCTGTGCGTTCTCTGCAGGTTGGAGATATCAACAGGATGACAGCTCACCCTGCATGTTTGAGTCTTTGGTGCAAGAGCGGTCTAAATACAGTAAACCCTTTATGTTAAACGTAAATACAAAGTAGAACTGAATAAAAGGAAACCTTTTGTGGGCGTTTTATAAGAGAAAAATTGGTATTCACACGACATGCTCTACCCACCATAATTTGCTTCCATAAATGATTAAAAATATGATAAGTTCTCTTCACATGATTTTCTCTATCTGTTCTGCAAACAAACTATTTCTACAAAAGGATTTTCTATTATCTACATCATGCTAATCAAGATAAACATTGATAGACTTTTTTTACTTTGTCTATACGCACTATGTACATAGTGCATAGAGAAGGTATTGCACTCCACCTAAAAATTCGATAACGAGATTTCACCGGAAATATATGGTTTAGGGTCTCCTGTATCCAAAAAAAAGCATTTTCAGAAAAATGTCCGTGTGTTTATGTGTCCGAGTGTCCGTGAACACGATAATCCAAAATGAAAAGTCGGTATAACACCAAACTTGGTATTTAGGTTTAGTATCTTCCAGGGATGCGACACGAAGATTTTGAGGAAAATCCCCCCACCTCAAACTACCCATTACATGGAACTTTTTTCGAAAATTTTGATTTTTTTCAAAAATGGGTCTAACGATTTCGATTAAAATATTATATGTTAAAGATATTTACCTGACAAATAAAATGTATATTTTTAATTTTCTGGGAATAGCCTATGAAGACTACATTATTCTGGACGAACTTTACGGAATATTACATAACTGTTAAACCGGAAGAGATTTACCACACAAAAAATTATAGAGCATTTTAAAACACACTATTTATGTTATATTAATTTTTTCATAAAGTTGATCGTTTTTTAGATATACCTTATTTTTGGTTTCAGGTTTAAAAAAGTATACTTTTCTCACACAGGACTTTGTCAACTCCTGTCCATACAAACACAGAAACTTCAGTCACATACCAACCAGCTTTAGATTAATACTTTAACCTATGGTACTCCCTTATTTCGCTTCTACTTACAAGGAAGCAAGTAATAAGAATATTTCTGTTATTTTTTTCTCGATTAGCAAGAAGTAAATAGAAACATAAGCTTTTTAACAAAAAAATTGTTGCAGAGAGGCAGAGAAAGTCAATGTGAATGGATCACGTCAGATTTTTATTACTTAGATCCTTGAAAGTAAAGGGAAAAGACAATAAACTAGGCTAAAGCAATGCTCAAATCTTTTAAAATCTATCACTATGCGTTTGTCATTGAAATTTGGCCAGGAGTAAAACAAGAGACAGATGAAAAAGTTCCAGTTTGAGAAAAGTTTAAATTTTTAAAAAACTGAAACCAATAACAGGGAGTATTTCGGAAGTGGTTAGCTCTACAAAAATCTGTAGGTATATGATATAAATTGTGCAATTTAACGATATCTACATTTTTTGTGTACTAAGATTTTGTCTATCTCGTGCGGTTTACCACTTATGCAAAAGTATTCAGAATAACAGAATTTCAAAGGCTATTCCCAAAAATTCACGATATACATTTTGCCATGTATTTATCTTCAATATATGGTATTTTAATCAAAATCGTTAGTCACTTTTAGAAAACCTAAACTTTTGAAACATATTCTACAAAAGGAATAGTTTGAGGTGGAGAGATTTTCCTGAAAATCTTTGTGTCGTAATCTTGGAAGATACCGAGGTCAAATACCAGGTTTGGTATGTAACACACTTTTCTAAAAATGCTGTTTATTCAGGGGTCTTCAAAACGTGGATTTTTTGTGAAGTCTCGTTGTCGAATGTTTGGATGAAGTACGATACCTTCTCTACCTACTATGGATATTGTAGATACATGTTAGAGAAGGTAATAAGTAAAAACAAGTTGCATTCACATGACTTTTTCTGTTCGCTCTTCTACAAAACATTCTTATAAAAGAGTATTCTTCTATGTACTTGTTATTAGTCGCGATACAAATTCAATACACGCTTACAGATTTTTCAGGTAAAAGAACATTACTAGGGTCGGCTGATAAGTCCCGGGCCTCTCAATGAAAACCGCATTTAATTTTCTTTTTTGCTGTATTTCTCAACATAATCTCCATTCGTCATATAAGTTAATTAAACCATCTTTTGTAGTGCGATTTATCAAGGTACTGAAAATAGCTGCTTAACGCGCAAATAACCTCCTCGTTGCTGTGAAATCTTCAAGAATGTTTTTGATGTTTGGGAACAGGTGGTAGTCGCTGAGTGCTAGATTTAGCGGAGAGGGTGGATGTTCAAGCAATTCCCATACTAATGCCTGAAAAATAGGCCGGGGCATTGTCGCGATGAAACAATATTTTTTGCATTCAGGAGGACCCAACACGTGTAGTTCCAGTTAAATCTCGGAATCAAATTTTTGGGTGCATTGCAATTCCTTCTCTATGCACTATGTACATAGTACTTGTAGAGAAACTAAAGAGCGCTTAATGCACAGATTTAACACAAGTAAAATACAAATTCGTCCTTAAATTTGTGAAGCACAACTTACTTCCATAAGAAAAATGTCACTCAATCCATATTAATTAAAGACGGCGAACTAGTCCCCAGAACCATACCCAATGCAGGACCGACAGGATAATTATTACTTCAAAATCCCTTAGAGTAACCGAACTAAACGGGTAATCGACACCAACGCTCGGAAACGGGACTAATCGATGCCAAAGCGCCACATGTCGACTAAAAGAGTTTCGGTGGATAATTCGTAAGAAATTGATGCACAAACATACCTGATATATGTGGATGATACTATACTTTTCTTTGTAATAAACCATGCATGTATGCGGTATCATGAAACACATCAGATGTGATACTATTGAATCCCATGTTTCTGTTCGTTGTGTATGTGGAAACACAACAGATAAACACAAAGTTGATTTCACAAACATTAAATGTGGCTACATTAAGCAAGATGATATACAGCAAGAACATCTGTTACCCGCAGGTCTCACATTGGGGTAGTTTCGATATAGCACAGAAAACTGGAGGAGAACCGTCGCTAAAGGAAATTGGATTTGCTTTTGTTTCATACACCGCGTGTTTGTCGACAAAGGCTCTTCCTCATAGCTGCTTCATTTCTGGCGCTCTGTTCCTGCCTTTCAGTTCCTTGCTTTTATTACTTTCTCTATACGTGCTATGTATATAGTGTATAGAGGAGGTATTGCACTCCACCAAAAAATTCGATACCGAGATTTCACCGGAAATATATGTTTTAGGGTCCCCTGTATCCAAAAAAAGTGTTTTCAGAAAAAGGTCCGTGTGTGTGTGTGTGTGTGTGTGTCCGTGTGCCTGTGAACACGATAACTCAAAAACGGAAAGTCGGTAAAATACCAAACTTGGTATTTAAGTTTAGTATCTTCCAGGGATACGACACGAAGATTTTGAAAAAAATCCCACCACCTCAAACTAGCCTTTACATGGAACTTTTTTCGAAAATTTTGATTTTCTAAAAAATGGCTCTAACGATTTTGATTAAAATATCGTATATTAAAGTTATTTAAATGGCAAATAAAATGTATGTTTTGAATTTTCTGGGAATAGCCTCTGAAGACTACTTTATTCTTGGTCAATTTTACAGAAGTTTGCATAACTGCTAAACCGTAAGAGATGGACAAAAACTTACCACACAACAAATGTAGAACACCTTAAAACACACAATTAATGTTATATACATTTTTTTCGTGGCGTTGATTGTTTTTGAGATATTCCTTGTTTTTTTTTCAGCTATAAAGACATACTTTTCTCATACAGGACTTTGTGAACTCGTGTCCATATAAACAAAGGAACTTCAGTCGCAGAGCAACCAGCTTTTGACTATCACTTTAACCTATGGTACCGCCTTATTTCGCTTCTACTAACGAGGAAGCAAGTAATACGACTATTTCTGCTAATTTTTGCTCCATTGAATGAAGTAAATAGAGTAATTTGTTGCAGTGATATAGAGAAGGTCATGTGAATGGGGCACATCAGATTTTGTACGTTCCTCTTTCAGTCGCCGTTCTCTATATCGCGTTTTGATTACATTAGTTGCAGTTATCAGCAAACAAATGTGCAGAACTATTCTGAAAGATACCATAGCTACGTACTCTTTGTTGGATCGCAGAGCATAAATAATTAATGCCTTTTAATATTGATTCCCGTTATAAAGCGGACAAAATATGATTACTTGGCAATTATTTGTTTCGTTGAAATTAAAATCCAAATTTAGCTAGCATATACCGGTAGTCCTCTCAGGGTGCGAATTGAGAAGTTATGCAGTCCAAGTGTTTTACAGGATGTGTCTTTAACCCTTCATTGCATAGTGTTGCACATGTGCAATAAAGATGATTAATCAAAGTTTCTACTATTTTAGTGGATTTATTTCTAATTTCGTATTACACTAACCTTCAGCAATACAATTAGGCTAGTTATAGCTGTTTTATATTGTAAAATTAGTAATATTTTTGCAATAAAACAGTAGTGTCTTTTCACATTGCTTTCTCTACATCGCTATAACAAATTATTGTTAAAAATTAGCAGAAATATTATTCTTACTTGCTTCCTTGTAAGTAGAAGCGAAATAAGGCAGTACTATAGGTTAAAATGATAGTCAAAAGCTGGTTGCTATGTGACTGAAGTTGCTTTGTTTGTATGGACAGGAGTTGGCAAATTCCTGAATGAGAAAAACATAAGTGTTTTAAACGTGAAACTAAAGTCAAGCAATATATATAAACGATGAACTCCTCGAACAAAATGTATATAACATAAATTGCTTGTTTTAACGTGCTCTTCATTTGTTTGTGTTTTAAGTTTTTGTCTATCTCTTACGGTTTAGCACTTATGCGAAATACCGTAAAATTCATCCAGAACAGAGTAGTCTTCAGAGGCTATTCACAGAAAATTCAAGATATTCATTTTATTTGGCATGTAAATATCTTAAATATAAGAGATATTAATAAAATCTTTAGAGCTATTTTTGAGAAAATAAAAAATTACGAAAAAAGTTCCATATAAAGGGTAGTTGCGGGTAGCGGGATTTTCTTGAAAATTTTAATGTCGCATCCTTAGAAGATACCAAACTTAAATACTAAGTGTGGTATTTATCGGTATTTTCGTTTTTGAGCTATGCTTTCCACAGACACACACGGACCTCTTTCCTAACATGTATTTCTGGTGAAATCTCGGTATCGATTTTTGGGTGCAATACAACACCTTCTCTATGCACCATGTACATAGTACGTATAGAGAAAGTAAAAACCCGTGCAAGTGCAGTCAAATGTAACCCCATCAGCATCCAAGCCATCACCCCGGTCATTTTACGTGGGTCCTCCCCATCCTTTACCACAGGTAGGTATTTGGCTGCAGTCGCTTGGACTCGAACTCGCGCCGTTCGGCTTTGAATGGATGACGATTCCATTACGTATCGCACAACGATCACGGCTATTCAAGTGGTCTCAATAGCGGTGCCGGTGAAAGGGATTAAAATACCGGTTTACGAAAGAGAATAAGAACGGTATATATAGCAAAATAAATCGTGCAATTAAGGGTTATATGCTGTCCATCGCATCGCGCCGTATCAATTTTGGGTGCTTCGCACCTTTGTGTGAAGTGACTTGCTCTCGTAGGGCAATAGTGTGCGCTTTGGCCTTCAGTGATGAAGGTACTTTTTATGTTTAGTAAATCATCGTTTCACTTAATTAGTTTAACAGCGAATTTCATTAAACCATATTTTTACTTTCTGTATACGTACTATGTACATAGTGCATAGAGAAGGTATTGTATTGCACCCAAAAATTCGATACCGAGATTTCACCGGAAATATGTGTTTGGAGACCCCCTGAATCCAAAAAAAGCATTTTAGAAACATGCCCGTGTGTGTATCTGTGTGTGTATCTGTGTGTGTGTGTGTGTGTGTGTGTGTGTTTCTGTGGGCAGCATAGCTCAAAAACCAAAAGACCGTTAAAAACCAAACTTAGTATATAAGTTTGGTATCTTCCAAGGATGCGACACCAAAATGTTCAAGAAAATCCCCCACCCTAAATTACCCTTTACATGGAAAAAATTTCGAAAAGTTTGATTTTCTTAAAAATGGCTCTAACGATTTTGATTAAAATCTCGTATATTTAAGTTATTTACTTGCCAAATAAAATGTATATTTTGAATTTTCTGTGAATAGCCTCTGAAGCCTGCTTTATTCTGGATAAATTTTACGGAATTTTGCATAGCTACTAAAGCGTAACAGATAGACGAAAACTTAAAACACAAAAAATGTAGAGCATGTTAAAACACACAATTTATGTTATATCATTTTTTTTCGTGGAGTTCATCGTTTTTGAGATATTCCTTGTGTTTGGTTTCAGCTTTGAAAAACATACTTTTCTCATACAGGAATTTGTCAACAACTGTCCATACAAGCAAAGGAACTTCAGTCACATAGCAACCAGGTTTTGATTATCACTTGAACCTATGGTGCTCCCTTATTTCGCTTCTACTAACAAGGAAGAAAGAAATAAAACTATTTCTGCTAATTTTTTCTCGATTAGATGAAGTAAATATAATTTGTTGCAGAGATATAGAGAGAGTCATGTGAAGAACACATCAGATTTTTACTTATTAGAATATGATTTAATGAATATCATAAATAAATGTACATAATATATATTTTAAATACAACTTACATTTATAAGGCATCATTAAATAATATTTTACTCGTACAATAGAAAGCCAATAAATTGTTTTCAGAGTGTACAAAACGGAGCATGTACATACAAATTGAAAACGTTTGCAAGTCCATATCTCTCTGGTTTCCAAAGTAATGCATTTACCAGTGACTACGACATCATGCCGGACCATCACACAGATAAACCTTGTCCACCATGTCGGAGAAGTAAATCTCAATCTAAACATCATCGCAACATGGCCGGTATGATGTCACGGGAAGCTAAGATGATGCGTTCTCTGAGCTTTTGAAGTGTCATTGCCGCTCTTTAAAATAGCCCCATAAAATGAAATCTAATAGAATCAAATCTGGCGAGTGTGCTGGCCACCCTATCGGGCCATGTCGTCCGATCCATTTCTCAGAATAGCGTTGCATTACGGGCCGAATGAGCTGGCGCCCCATCATGTTGGTACCACACAGAGTAGGCAGCTGGTGTTTTAGGAAATGGATATAGCAATTCCCAGGGAGTTGGCCATTTATAAAAAATCTGGTGTGTTCCATTCACATGACTTTCTCTATATCTCTGTAACAAATTTTTGTTAATAAGCTTATGTTTTATTTCATACTAATCGACAAAAATTAACAGTAATAATCTTATTTCTTGCATTATTGTAAGTAGAAGCGTAATAAGGGAGTACCATAGGTTAAAGTGAAAGCCAAAAGCTGGTTGCTATGTGACTGATGTTCCTTTGTTTGTATTGACAGGAGTTGACAAATTCCTGTATGAGAAAAGTATAAGTTTTTCAAAGGTGAAACCAAGAAAAAGGAATATCTCAAAAGCGATCAACTCCACGAAAAAAAAACGTATATAACATAACTTCTGTGTTTTAACGTGCTCTACATTTTTTGTGGGTTAAGTTTTTGTCCATCTCTTACGGTTTAGTAGTTATGAAAAATTCATCCAGAATAAAGTAGTCTTCAGAGGCTATTCCCAGAAAATTCAAAATATACATTTTATTTGTCAGGTAAATAACTTTAATATACGATATTTTAATCAAAATCGTTACAGCCATTTTTTAGAAAATCACAATTTTCGAAAAAAGTTCCATATAAAGGGTAGTTTGGGGTGGCGGGACTTTTCTCAAAATCTTCGTGTCGCATCCCTGGAAGATACTAAAATTAAATATCAAGTTTGGTATTTTACCGACTTTTCGTTTTTGAGTTATCGTGTTCACAGACACACTGACACACGGACACACACACACGGACCTTTTTCTGAAAATACTTTTTTTTTATACAGGGGAGCCTAAAACATATATTTCCGGTGAAATCTCGGTATCGAATTTTTTGGTGGAGCGCAATACATTCTCTATACACTATGTACATAGTGAGTATAGAGAAAGTAAAAATACGGCCCTGTTGGATGATCACCGAATGTACTAGCCCAAAGTTTGTAAGGACTTGTAAGGCCGCTGGTCGCCATTTGTGGTGTAATGGTTAGCATGCCAATTTCATATATCCAAGGTCGCGGGTTCAAATCCGGTGGAAGATGATGCTTCTGAGCCAAATTAAGCGGCCTTTTACGCCCAGTACAGCATGAGATGCTGAGAAGCACAGAAGTAAAGAGCGGCCAGAAATAAGTAAATAAAATAAAATCCTATAAGGCCCCCTCTCGCATCAATGTAGGTTTACTGTGCTTCAGTAATGCATGTTGTGGCGATTTACATGGCTTACTGTGGAACCCTGCTCCTTCTGTAAATAACACAGTCGCCAGAAATGTGGATCTTGTTCACAGAATTGTTTCCAAAAAGTTTTTGCTGCGAGGTTTCTAAAACATGCATTTCCGAAAATTTTCGAATTTTTGGCTAGAATACAATAGCTTTTCTGCCATAATTTTGGTCAGTTTTTTTTAAACAGTGACAAAAGTATGAAACAGATTGATTCTGTACAGGTCGGTTACTTATATCGGTACTTTGTGACAGCGCTGATGCAGCCACGTGCGTGCTTATTACCCCCTTCCATAGTCTCACAAGTCTGACCAAAGTATATGTAAAAAACTAATAAAGACTTCATTGGATGGACTGCTCTTATGTACTACTAAACACGGGTACTCTTAACTGCAGTGCAGGTCAACCTCGCGGCTAACTGGGACAAAGTGCCATCCCTAATGAACGTATTCTAACTCATTTTACATAGAACGGAGTTTATGGTGAAAAAATCTTTGCAAACGTTTATCTAAGTTAGATTAAAATAGACAGAAAAATAAAATTTTGCAAAAATAATTTGCAAAATTAAACACTTAATATACTTCCTATATAATCCAGTTCTTTTTTTCAGAAGCAAAATCTTAAAAATTGGTTTCCTGCCCTGGCTAACTACGCAGTTATTGCTTGTGAAGTCCTATTTTCCCCAGGTTACTGTTAAATTTGCAGGTCTATCGTTTATAATTTCACATCTTGCTAGAAAAATGTCCGAAACAGCCAGCTCATTTAAAAAATGAAGCCTTGTGAATATCAAAGGAAACAATACATTAAAGCTTTCATAAATAAAAAGGAGGGTGCTAAAACTCTTGTTCAAAGGAAACAAAGAAAGCATTGACTTTGGGACCCACGTTGACAGCTGGATCTGCCAGTCACTTCCAATAACATGAAACGTTTTCCTCTAACATTTTTGTTTGAAATTCTATTTTCTATATGGCACACAAAATGCTTGTTGAGTGTTGCCTTTGCGAAGTGTGATAACTAGGGCCGGTCTCCATGTTCCATTCACAATGGTTTCTCTAACTATTCTGCAACATATAATTCATACAAAAGCTTATCCTGCTTACTTCGTGCTGATGAAGATAAACAGAAGATAACAAAAATGCTTGTATAAATTACATCCTTATAGATAGAAGTGAAATAAGCCAATACTTAGGCTAAATCGAGAGTTCGGCTTAACGCCTCCGGTTTAAGTACAAAAGGCGTTCTGTAAGCTCTTAGAAAAAGACAGAAAAACAAATTATTTTTATTATACCTTTTTCTCTTTTTATTTCTCAACATAATCTCATTTTAGGTCAATATACTTTACCCAGCGTTTTTCTAACAGCCCTCCAAAAACTAGGATTTCAGAAGGTCCTCAAAATAGGCATCTGTTTGGGAGATGAGCGAGGTGTCTATTCGTTAGACGTGATTTGTTAGACGAGCAACTTTTTTAAGTTTGAAATAAAACAAAAGTCACTGAGGGCCATATCTGGTGAATACGGTGGACGTTGTAGTAATTTGAACCTTGGTTCTAAAATTTTCGCCATCAAAACCACGCAGGTGTGCACCCTTGCTTTGTCTTCTTGATGGAAGGGAATCTCTTTTTGCCAGATAAAGTCGGTTTTTTTTTTTTCTTAATTTCTCCGTTCAATCGGTGCAATAACAATGCACGATACTCTCCATTTATCGTTCTTCCTTTCTGCAGGTAATCAATGTAGATGAATCCGCGTGCATCCCAAAAAAAACCGAGGCCATCACCTTGTCTGCAGATTTCACCAACTTTGCCTTCTTTGGAGCCGGCTCACCTTTAAAACTCCAATGTTTCGACTGTACTTTTGTTTCTGGAGTGTAGTAGTGTATCCATATTTCATTCACAGTTACGGATCGACGCAGATACTCGTCAGGATTGTAACGGGACGGTGCCAAACCAGTTTCCGAACCGATCATACCATTTCGTTTATTCTCCATTGAGATTAAACGCGGCATCTATCTTGCCGAGACCTTTTTCAGATGTAATTTTTAGTGCAAATTAACAAAACTGTACCTTGTGATATGCCTGTGGCCTCTAGTATTTCGCGAACTTTGATTCATCGATCACTCAAAACCACATCCCGGATTTTGTCAGACATTTCGGAGGAAGTCACTTCTCCTGAACGTCCGGAACGATGTTCAACATCTGTGGATGTACGGTCACGTTTAAATTCATTTATCCGTTTGTAAATTGTTGCAAACGTAGGAGCGGATGTGCCATGAACTTCATCCAACTCGGTTTTTGTCTCTTTCGGTGTTAAACCTTTTAAATAGAAGTGTTTAATCACCGTAAGAAAATCGTTTGATATAGCTGAAACTTTAATTGGCATCTATTAAGAGTCGACGGTTACTAAATACAACGTTTTTTCGATGCTTTAAGTGTAACTGCTTGCATTTCTTGCATCTAGTAGAATCGTTCCCTATCCCCCACAGAACCTGGAAGTATGTTTGTGAGAATGCACGTGTGCGTGTTTAGTAAGTATAAAATAGCAGTTGTTTCTAAAGCAAAGCCCCCGATATAACCATAGTAGTTAAAGGAGGCTATATAAATGTAGCAAAAAACAAAAAGTCGTGTCGTAATTCTCTGCTTGTTACCGTTGATTGTAATCTTATATTTATTAGCTGCTCTTCAGAATGACGTCATTGCTTTCAGAATAAAGGTGTGGAAAAACTCGTTACTTTTTTTACCACGTTCTTGGTAGGTAGAGGCATTAAATTCCATCAAAATTTCGATATCGGTATTTCACTACAAATGCATGCTATGAGACCCACAAGCTTAAAAAAAATGGTTACTTTCACATAATTTTCTCTATCACTTCAGCAAATAACTATTGCTAAAGCTTGTTCTTCTATATACTCGAGATAAACGTTGGTTTTATGATATATTTTCTTGTAGATACAAGGGGAATAAGGAAATACACCAAACTAAAGGCTAGGCTAAAGGCTTTTAAGAAATAGTCGTTTTGCGTTGACTTTAAAATTCCGTTCTCCATGAAAAAGAGACTGAATAAGGACTTCCCAATTGAGAAAAGTATAAGTGTTATAAAATGATATAAAAACGAGGAATTTCTCGGAAATGGTCAACTACACACAAAATATGTTAAACTCACATGCCTCTCTCTACTATTCTGGAACAAATGCTTCTTTCAAAGGCTTATTATTCCACTTCATGGTAATTGGCAAAAATTTAAACAGAAATGGTGTTACTATATAAATATTTCCTTGTAGGTACAAGAGAATAAGGTAATACAGTAGGCTAAAGGAGTAGACAAATATTTTATGACCAGGTCGCTTTGTGATGACGTTGAAAATATGCTCTATTTGCATGGCCAGGATGAAAAAAGCGAATAACCAGAAAACAATAATAATTGGAAAAGTTAAACCTATAACAAGGAGTATTTTACGTAATTGTATGCCCTAAAGAGATGTACATATTTTTATGTAATGAGATTTTATCCATCTACGGTGTACCAGATACAAAAGTCATCCTAAATGAAGAAAGTTTGAGAAACTATTTCCGAAATATCAAACTATATGTTTTAATTTGTCATAAAATATCTTAAACATACTGTATTTAAATCAAAAGTGTTTTTGAGAAAACCTTATGTTCCCAAAATTTTCCACATGAAGGTTAGCTTGGGGTGGACAATTTTGTTAAGAATCTACTATTGCGCAACCTTGGAGGATAATTTTCCATATTGAAATGCTCTTGTGGATTTCGGGAGTTCTCAAAACACATTGCTCCATTAAAATCTAGACATACGAATGCCATCCAGAAAGTAGCGAACCTTTGGTATAATTAAATAATAACGAAAGATATCAACACAAAACTTTATTCACAAAGTTACAGTACCTTACTCTATTTCTCAACTTAATCTCCATTGTGTCAAGACATTTATTGTCATGTTGTACAAGTTTTTCAGTGTCAATATACTTTTAGGCCACCAAAGAACTTATACGTTTTTTGAATGCACAAAATATTCGGCCGATAGAATGTTATAGGCAAATAACGCAACTGTATAGTGATAATTTAATGAACGAATAATCAGTGAGGAAATGGCGCATAATTTACGAGTAATCAAGGAAGTGTGTACGATAAAAACCGGAGTGGAAATTCATTAATCGTTATGGAGGAGGTTGAGAGAAGTGTTGATAAAATAATTCAGAAAAATTGATGTTTCACTTTGAACACCGTACATGACTTTTTGGGTGGAAAACATTTCCCAACCGATGAAAATCTCAAGTGGTAGTGACATCTTGCCTTACATCTTTGGTTGTGGAAGAGTATATCTGCGGTGTAAAACCGGTATAACCTTGATAGCAATAGCGATTTCCTTTAGAAATAGTCTAAGGTCCTGCAACTTTGTAAATATATTTTTTGTTATCTTTCGTTATTGTTTAGTTATGCCAAATCGTTCGATGTTTTCTGAAAGGACTTCATAGAATGTTTGCTGTAATACAGCACCTCCCCTGCTTGGTATACCTAAAACACGTAGTGAAAGCAGCGAGTAAATTATATACGGATACACAATAAATTCTAGTCATGGAAAGAATGTTTTGTAAACTCTGAGAAAGATGAATTAACCAAATTTGCATATAGAGTGTATTCCGTAGAGAAAAAGAGGATGATCGAACCCACTGCTGAAACAAGAACCTGGAAGAGAGTGCAAAATAAATGCTTTCGCGAAGCGAGCAATTTTAAATATAAAAACAATGTTTCAATTAGTATTGATAGAACGGCAAATACACAACTAAATAAAACGAACCTTTTATCGGCGTTTTCCAAACAGAAACGAACAAGTTATTGGAATTTCCTACCAACTTTTTCTGGTAAAGGAAAAACAAAAATAAACACGCGGACACGTTTTCGTGTTCATTTAGATAGGAGAAACTCAGGAAATATACAACACAGAGGAACATTTTTTGGTATGCTGTATAGAATGCAATTGGCTGATCCAAATGTGTACCCATAAGGGAAGTATACTCAATTCGTGGCTCATATCTTGCTTAAAAAGCTAACCTAAGATTTCAGTAACTGCTTACTTGAATCCGGGATAGTAAAATATTTGTCCAGGTTTTGGTTCAACAGAACACAAGTATATACGTTAGCTAGAAACTGAGTGTTTGATTCCTGCACTCAAAAAATAGTATGCTACCCGGGGAGCAATTAAAAAAAACTGCAACCTAGAGAAAGAGAAGATTTAGCAATCCACGCAGAATTTTATACTTAAATTTCAACGAAAATACATATTTTGAGGACTTCTGGATTAAGAATTAATTTTTAGAAAAATGTCCGTATGTGTGCCAAACTAGGTATTTAAGACCGGCATTTTCTGAAGATGCAACGCGAAGATTTCCAATATACCCTATACACGGCAAAATTTACGAAACTTTTAATTCACTCAAAATTTGTTCTATGATTTTCATTAAAATACCATATTTACTAAACATATTTTCGTGAAAAATGCATAACTTAATTTTCTCGAAAACCTCTTTATTCTAAACGACTTTTGAATAACTGCTAAACCGTAAGACATGGACAAAAATCGTATATGTACCATTCACATGACGTTCCCTACATCTCTCTAACAAATTAATGTTTAAAAGCTTTTGCCTCTATTTACTTCATGCTACTCGAGAACAAATTAGCAGAAATAGTCTTATTACTTGCTTCCTTGTAAGTAGAAGCGCAATAAGGGAATACCATAGGTTAAAGTGATAGTCAAAACCTGGTTGCTATGTGATCGAAGTTCCTTTGTTTGTATGAATGGACAGGAGTTCACAAATTCCCGTATGAGAAAAATGTTTTAACACTGAAACCAATAACAAAGAATATATCGAAAATGGTCAACTCCACGAAAAAAAAATCTGATGTGTTACACTCACATGGCTTTCTCTAGCTACTCTACAAACAAACTTCTTACAAAATATAATTATTTTTTCAACACCACGCTAATCGAGATAAACTTTGGCAGAATTTTATTACTTAGTTCCCTATAAGTAGTCTGGAACTAAGGGATTGCTCTAGGCTAAAGTGATAGTCAAATGTTTTAAAAGCTGTCGTTATGCAATTGTCATTGCAAATCTCTTCTTTGTTTGGCCAGGAGTAGAATAAAGGAAAAACGGACACTCCTGTCTGAGAAAAGTATAAGTACTTCACAACTGAAACCAATAAGAAGGAATACCTCGAAAACGGTTAGCTCCACGAAAAAAATGTATATGACATAACTTGTGTATTTCAACAAGATCTACATTTTTTGTATAGTAAGTTTTTATCTTTCTCTTATGGTTTACTAGTAATGTAAAATTAAGCAAAATTCATCCGGAATAAATAGGTCTTTAGAAACTATTCCCAGATAATTCAAGATATACATTTTATTTGTGATAGAAATGGCTTTAATATGTGGTATTTTAATCAACATCGTGAGAGCCATTTTTAAGAAGAACAAAGCTTTCGAAAAGTTTTCCATGTAAAGGTTAGTTAGGGATGGGGGATTTTGTTAAAAATCTTCGTGTCGCATCCTTGGAAGATACCGAACTTAAAATACCGAGTTTGGTATTTAACCGTCTTTTCGTTTTTGAGCTATGCTGTCCACACACACACACACACGGACCTGTTTCTGAAAATGCTTTTTTGGACACAGGGGGTCCTAAAACATGTATTTCCGGTGAAATCTTGACATCGAAATTTTGGATGGAATTCAATAAATACAATAGTTCTCTATCCCTATGTACATTGTACATACGGGGCTTTAAAAAGAAACTAGATATAACATAAAGTGTGTGTTTTTAAAAATGTGTAAATATGTGGTAAATGTTTTAATACTTATAGTTTTTAGTAGTAGTTTGTAAGAGATTGAGTAGAGATGATCTAAAATGCAAGAGCATTCCATAAAATGTAAATTTAGATGACTAGAATGAATGCTAATTAAGACAGGTGGAATAGTTTAAATGTGGATGAATAAAATAGGATGGTGTAATAACGGACATTATGCTCTTTTGTTCGCAGGTGGGGACCGGACACAGTGAATCCGCGTGGACGTGAGGTAAAAGGTCTGCACGCTCAACACAGAAAGGTCAGAGTAATTTTACCTCATTCCCTTTTATGCAGCGAGGCTCTTTGTTTGCAAAGCAACTCAATCGCATATTCTATCTGCTGCATATGCGTACAAAGCTATATTCGTCTTGTTCGGCTACCCATGGTGCTCTACAAAGATTGCAATAACCACATCTGATCTGCGCAAGAACAAACAAATCCTCCTTTAGAACTATATTTAGACATGTGATCATAAATCCTTTATCACATGGAGGTTACAGTTCCATCTGGGATTTTTAGTGAAAGTAGATCAAAAATAAAAATCTGATGTGTTCCATTCACATGACTTTCTCTGCTTCTGTGTAACAAAGTATTGTTAATAAGCTTATTCTTCTGTTTACTTCATGCTAATCGGGAAAAAATTAGCAGAAATAATCTTATTACTTGCTTCCTTGTAAGTAGACGCGATATATGGGAGTATCATAGATTAAAGTGAAGTCAAAAGCTGGTTACTAGGTGACTAAGTTCCTTTGTTTGTGTAGTCACGAGTTGACAAATTCCTGTATGAAAAAATTACATTTTTTAAACCTGAAACCAAAAGCAAGGAATGTCTCAAAAAAAAAAAATCAACTCGAAAAAAAGCTATATAACATAAAGTGTGTGTTTTAATGTGCTCTACATTTTTTGTATGGTAAGTTTTTGTCTATTTCTTACGGTTTAGCAGTTTTGCAAAATTTCGTAAAATTCATCCAGAATAAACTAGTCTTCAGAGAATTCAAGATATTGTATATTAAAGATATTTACCTAACAAACATGTATGTTTTAATCAAAATCGTTAGAACCATTTTTGAGAAAATCAAAATTTTCGAAAAAAGTTCCATTTAAAGGGTAGTTGGGGGTGGGGGGATTTTCTTGAAAATCTTCGTGTCACATCCTTGGAAGATAAACTTAAATACCAAGTTTAGTATGTAACGGTCCTTTTCGTTTTTGAGCTATGCTGTCCACAGACACACACGGACCTTTTTCAAAAAATGCTATGTACATAGTACGTGTAGAGAAAGTAAAATTTTTAGATTTCGCTTTACTCCCCCATAGTGCAAGTTTGACAACAGTCTGATGTGTTCCATTCACATGACTTTCTCTACATCGCTGTAACAAATCGTTAAAAAGCATATTCTTCTACTTTATGATAATCGAAATAAACATTAGCAAAATTTGTCCTAATTACTTGCTTCCTTGCAACTAGGAGGCAAATGAGGGAATGCCGTGGGCTAAAACGAGAGTCAAATCTTTGGTTTAAATCCGTTTCTATGCAGAGCCAGGAGTTTACAACAAAGTATTTTAAATCTAAAACAAATAACAAGGAATATCTCTAAAACGGCCAACTTCACGACAAAGATGTAATTGACATAAACTGTGTGTTTTTAAGGAGCTCTACTTTTTGTGTAAAAATTTCTGTCTATCTCTTACGGTTTACAATTTATTCAAAATAAAAAAATCATCTAGAATAAAGAGGTTTTCAGAGGCTATTCCCAGAATGGATGTAAATATCTTTTAATATATAATTATTAATGTATGGGATTTTAATCAAAATCGTTAGACATTTTTGAGAAAATCAAAATTTTCGAAAAATGTTCCATGTAAAGCGTAGCTTTTGCTGGATATATTTTCTTGAAAATCTTCCAGTCATATCCTTGGAAGATACTAAACCTAAATACCAAATTTGGTGCTTATCGGTCTGTTCGTTGACACACACACGGTCCTTTTTCTAATTTTTACTAAGGGGGCCTCAAAACATATATTTCCGGTAAAATCTTGACATCGAATTTTGGTTGTAGTACAATACCTTCTCTATACGCTATGTACATTGTACATATGTGGCTATAGAAAGTAAAAAACACTAAAGAATGGGAAAATAAAGTTATCTAGGGAGCAATATATAATGTAGGTTAATTTACCTATCTCTTAATTTCAGCTTAAAGCTATCATTGCCCGGAGGACCCTCTCTGATAGCTGGCGGATCTAGCTAAATATGAAATGTGAGGCTAAATTATGAGAGATAATTTCAACCGAACATTGCACCAGTGGGGTTTTTCTTTGCTGTGCACGAGAGAAAAAACCTCAAGGCGCAAAAACCTGAGGCATTATGAAAGATAAAGAATGATAATGTTTTTCTTGGAGAAAATGTGGTAACCAAGCATTGATGTATATTTACTTGCTGATAGGCATTTATTAGAGCAGAAGTTTTACAAGGAAATCAGCCTCGCTGCTTCTCTACCTACCACTGGATATCATACCTATGTACAATATACGAAGCAGAGAAAGTTGAAATGTTTTTACTTTCTCAATCGTTTTACAATGTACATAGTGTTAGAGAAGATATTGTATTCTAACCAAATTTTGATACAGAGATTTTACCAGTAATTCATTTGAAGCATGACTGAATCCATAAAATGCATTTTTACTTTCTCCACACGCACTGTGCACACAGTGTAAAGAGTGAGTATTGTATTGCACCCAAAAGTTCGATACCGAGACCCCTATTTCATATTTTGAGACCCCCTGATTCCAAAACAAAATGTTTAGAAACGTGTCCGTGTGTGTGCCTGTGTGTGTATGTGTGTCTATGGGTAGCATAGCTGAAAACCTGAAAGTCGTTTAAATACCAAACTTGATTTTTAGTTTGTGTATCTTCCAAAGATGTGACACGAAGTTTTTCAAGAACATTCCCCCACCCCCAAACTTCCTTTACATCGTATATTTTTTGAAAGTTTTTCTTTTCTCAGAAATGGCAAACGATTTTGATTGTAATACCGTATGTTTAAGATATTTTTATGACAAACGAAATGTATATCTTGAATTTACTGGAAATAGCCTTTGAAGACCTCTTCATTCTGGATGACTTTTATATAAATGGCAAACTGCAAGAGACACGCAGAAACTTACTGCACAGAAATGTAAAATACACAATTTATGTCATGTACTTCTTTGTAGAGTAACCGTTTTAGAGATAACCGGATTATAGTTTCAGTTTTAAGAAGGGACTTTTCTTCCACACTGTAGTTGGTGACCCTGGTCGAATCCATGATACACGTACCAGACAGATAGAATAACCTCGGTAGCGCATACTTAAAAAGACTCTAAAGAATGGGAAAATAAAGTTATCTAGGGAGAAAAGTATAATGTAAGTTAATTTACCTATATTCTTAAGTAGGGCTTAAGCTATCGTTGCCCGGAGAACTCTCTCTGATAGCTGGCGGATCTAGCTAAATATGAAATGTGAGGGGGAAAAAACGCTTTAAATATCATGCAAATTTCAACAGCACCTGTATGCAAAATACTAGGCTAAATTATTAGAGATAATTTCAACGGACCATTGCACCAGTGGGTTTTTTCTTTGCAATGCAGGGGAGAAAAAACTTGAAAGCACAAAAACCAGAGGCGATGATTTGGTTTTTTTTTTTTTTTTTTTCCTTTCTTTTTCAGGAAAAAAAATGTGCTAACCAAGAATTGACATTTATTTATTTGTTGATAGGCATTTATTCGAGCAGAAGTTTTATAATGACATAAGCCTCGCTGTTTCTCTAACACTGAATATCATTCCTATGTACTATATATGGAGTAGAGAAAGTAAGATATGACTGTACTATGCACATATTAGATAAAGAAGGGATTGTATTTCGCCCAAAATATGGTACTGAGATTATACACGACACGACTGAATCCATAAAAAGCATCTTTACTTTCTCTAACCGTACTATGTACATAGTGTAAAAAGAAGGTATTCTATTGCACCCAAAAACTAGATACCGAGATTTCACCGGAAATGCATGTTTTGAGACTCCCTGATTCCAAAAAGAAAAAAAAATCTGATGTGGTCCATTCACATGACTTTCTGTACATTGTAAAAAATTATTGTTAATAAGCTTATTCTTCTATTTAATGCTAAAATATTAGCAGAAACGGTCTTATTACGTAGCATCTTTATAAGTAGAAGGGAAATAAGGGAATACGCTAATCAAATGTTTAAAATATAATTACACTCAGATTGAAATCCGTTCTTTTTTTTTTGTTTTTATGCGTGGAAAAGCGTTGACAAGTTCCCATATAAGAATAGTTTCGAGTACTTTAAAACTGAAATCAATAACAAAAAATATCTCGAAAACGGCCAACTCCATGAAAAAAAACGTGTGTGACATAAATTGTGTGTTTTATCGTGATCAACATTTTTGTGTAGCAACTTTTTGTGTATCTCTTACGGTTTAACAGTTATGCATAATTTAATAAAAATCTTCCAGAATAAAGAGGTCTTTAGAGTATATTTTCAGAAGCTTCAAGATGTACATTTTATTTGGTATATACCCATCTTAAATATTAGAGATTTTAATAAAAGTCGTTAAAGCAATTTTTGAGAAAATCAAAATTTTCGAAACTTTTTTTAAATAAAGGGTAGTTTGTGGTGGGGGACTTTGTCTTGAAAGTATTCGTGACGCATCTTTGTGAGATACCAAACTTAAATAGGTAATACGAAGTTTGGTATTTAACGGTCTTTTCGTTTTTGAGCTATGCTGTCCACAGAAACCCACACACACACACACACACACACACACACACACGCACGCGCACACACGAGCTGTTTTCCAAGAATGCTTGTTATGGACTCAGGGGGATCCAAAATATGTATTTTCGATTTAATCTCGGCATCAAATTTTTGGGTGCAATACGGTACCTTCTCTATGCATTATGTGCATAGTACGTGTAGAGAAAGTAAAAAAGAATTTTAGAAGCATGTCCGTGGTATGTCTGTGGGCAGTATTGCTGAAAAACGAATACTCGATTAAGTACCAAACTTAGTATTTAAGTTGAGCATCTTCCAAGGTTGCCACATGGGATTTTCTTCAAAATCCTCCCACTCTTTTAAACGAACATTTTTCAAACATTTTAATTTTCTCAAAAATGGCTCTTAACGGTTTTGACAAAAATGTCGTATGTTTAAGATATTTCTATGATAAACGAAATGTATATGTTGAATTTTTTTTGGAATAGTCTCTGAAGACCTCTTCATTATGGATGACTTTTGTATAACTGGCAAACTGTAAGAGATACACAAAAACTTACTACACAAAAATGTAGATCTCGTTAAAACACACAATTTATGTCGTACACTTTTTTTAGAGTTAATCGTTTTCAAGATATTCCGGGTTATTGGCTTCAGTTTTAAAGCACAAACTTTGTCAAAATTTCTCGTTTCCGGTTCGTTTATTCCTAGAAAACAAAGAGAATGGAATTTCAATTGTTTTTTCACGTGGTGACCGGCTTTTAAAAGCCTTAACCTAGTGCATTCCTTATTTACTTTTTACTTAAAAGGAAGCAACTAATAAGTCTAATGCTGCTTATGTTTATTTTGATTAGTATAATGTAAATAAAGCATTGATGTTTTGAATATAAGGTTTTGTTTGCCGAACAGCAAGAGGGCATCATATGAATGGATCACATTAGATTTTTTCCCTTCTACTTACAAGGAACCAAGAGATAAGGGCATTTCTGCTAATTGTTTCTCACTTAGCATGAAATAAATACAAACAGAAGCTTTTTAATAATAATTTGTTACAGAGATGTAGAGAAAGCCATGTGAATGGAACACATCGATTTTTCCCTCATTAACTGGGCATTCTGTGAAGATGTGCTTGATGGTTAAGGTCTTTTGGCGGTGTTGGCATTCAGGCGGTGGCTCCTTCAGGAAAATGGCGGTGTGGGCGAGTTTTGTGTGTCCAAAACCAAGTCTTGATATCAGCACTTGGTCTTGTCATTTTAAATTTGATAATATAGTGGGTGAATGACAATTTATTAGATATAATGTCATGCAACTTGGGACCCCGTATTACATATGTAATAGAGAAGTATTAATGCCATTAAGTCTGGATACCAGATATCAATTTATGATTAAAGCGTTTTATGTTCCAGAAATAAAAAGTGTATTTCTGTACTGCCATTTAATCCCCTTAAAATCAACTGCAAATATAAACTATTAAGTGATATACTCTCGCTTAAACAATTGTTTGAACAGCTATAAAAAAAACTTCCTTTTTGCCAGAAACGTATGCTTTACTCTCCATCCCTTTTTTCCTGGGGTAGGGGATAATAATCAATTAATATCAATAACAAAGCTTTTAGTTTGATGCCCAAGCGAAACGGCAACCTTTTCAATTTTTTCAATTGACTCTTGGTTTCATTTATTTCCCCTTTACCATGTTCCTTCACTTCATGTTTCATTTTAAATTTGTGCCATTTTCTCTTGTTTCGTGCTTCGCCCTGGACCAGGTAATCTCTTAATGGATACTATTCAATATTCTATATGTTAAGTGCTTTTAGCTTCCGTAGAGGCCTGAACAATCTGATTGCAGAGCTGAAGGTTACATTTCTGTCATACGTTCCCTTCCTCGTAAGTAGTACATAGGGAGATAAGTAATACATTCCTTTCGTTTCGTATTTGGCTCACCCTCCCCGCATGTGTAGGACTGTCACCCCCCTAGCCAATACCTAGGGGCTTCATATACCCAAGGTCGCGGGTTCAAACCCGGCGCATGACGATGGATTTTTTGGGGCGTAAAAATCCTTAGCATGGCTTCCTTCTAAAGGGAAGTAAAGCCGTAGGTCGTAGATGTACGGCACGTAAAAGAACCTCAAGTCTGATAGAGAAGCCTCTGAGCAAACTTAATCGGTATTTCACGCCCAGTATAGAATGGGTCGCTGAGAACCACAGCAGTTAAAGAGCGTCCATAAATAAAACGCCATTTCATTTTTCTAGGGACGAGAATCCTGACGGGGAGACAACGGCACGAAACCACAGAACGGAGAACCTGTTTCGAGGGGTGGGCCCGAAGCCAGGCATGAACATGAGGTGGATGATATGACATGTAAACGAAATCGATGACAGGAAAGGTGACGATGGCGCAATTGATGGAATGGTTGGCGGGGGAAACCGGAAGACCCAGAGAAGACCCGCACTGACATCGCTTTGTCCACCACAAATCCCACATGCGGGCGCTCGGGATCGAACCCGGGAGGCTAGCAGTTTAACCACTCAACCACGGCGCCGCCTAACATTCCACCGAAATATTTGATACTGAGATTTCACTGAAAATCACGTTTTAATTCCCGTGTATAAAAAAAACATTTTTAGAAAAAAGTCACTATGTGTGAATGAAAAGAAGTACTCAAAATCGAAACCTCTGTTAAATATGAAACGTGGCATTTAAGTTTAGTTCTCGATTAGCATGAAGTAGAAGAATAATCTTTTATAAGAACAATTCGTTTGAAAACAGGCAGTGAACACATGCAAGTATAATACGTCCGATTTTTACTTCCTCTACTAGTAGGTGCTATGCTCAGACCGTAAGTAGGGAAGGCATTGTATTGCACCGAAAAATGCGATATAGAAATTTCACCGGAAATACATATTTTGAGGAGCTCTGAATCCAAAAAAAAAAAAAAACATTTTATATAAAGTTTCATACTATGTGTGTGTGTGTGTGTGTGTGTGTGTGGACAGCAAAACTCTAAACGAAAATTCCGTTAAATACCAAACTTGGTGTTTAAGCTTAGTATCTTACAGGAATGCGACAAGAAGATATTCTGGAAATTTCCTCACCCCTAACTACCCTTTACATGGAAGATTTTTCGAAACTTTAAATTTTGTCAAAATGATTTGTATTAAAACTCCGTTTACTAAAGGTATACATATAAAAAGAGAATGAATATCTATGAAGTTTTTGTGAATAGCCTGTAATGCCTTCCGATATTTTCCTTGTTATGTTTAATACTTAGATTATTTTGGGTTTAACTTTTTTCATCCTGGCCATGCAAAGAGAAGGGATTTATTGTTTCATGTCTTTAAGTTTGAGTGTCCTTTAACCTGGATAGTCATATTTGACGCTGGGTGAATGAACTATGTGAAATGGAACTCAAATAAGCCCGGGTCCATAGAATTTAGAGTTGACTCCAATACTTTTCATCTCAGGAATACAACACCGGGAAAAAAAAACAAAAAAAAAAAACGTTATCTAGGCAACTCATCCTGAGATTCGAACTCGGTACCTCTTGAAAGTGAGGAAGTCATTGCTATCACCACACTAGCGAGGCGGGCTTAATTGATTCGACTCTCGCTTTAGCCAATGCTACTCCCTTATTTCCCTTCTACTTAGAAGAAACTAAGTAAATAAACCATTTAAGCTAATGCTTATCTCAATTAGCACGAAGTGGAGAGAAGAATAATCTTTATAAGAATGGCTTGTATCGGCGTCGTGGCCGAATGGTTAGACCGCTCGCCTCCGATCTAGGCGGCCCGGGTTCGTTCCCAAGCGCCCGCATGAGGGAATTATGGTGGACGAAGCGACGTCTGGGCAGGTTTTCTACGGGTTTCCCCCGCCAATTGCTCTATCATCACCTTTCGTATCATCCATTTCCTTGCGTTTCATATCATCCACTTCCTCACGCTCATGCCTAACTAATGGCCGACCTCTTTTTCCAGGTTCTCTAATTCTGCGGTTTCGTACCGCTGTCTCCCCGTCATCAGCTTGTAAATCCTAGGGGGGTGTCAGTCCCAAATACGGGGAGGGTAAGCCCATTACAAAAAATAGTTTGTTGCAGAATAGGTACAGAAAGTCGTGTTGATGTTATTCATCAGATTTTTACTTTCTCTACACTACTATGTACATAAAGTACAGAAGAAGTATTGTGTTCCACCCAAAAATTCGATACCAAGTTTTCACCAGAAATACATGCTTAGGAACCCTGAAGCCAAAAAAAGCATTTTCAGAAAAACGTCCCTGTCTGTCTGTCTGTCTGTCTGTCTGTCTGTCTGTCTGTGGACAGCATAGCTCAAAAACGAAAACACCGTTTAATACCAAATTTGGTATTTAAGTTTGGTATCTTCCAAGGATGCGACACGAAGATTTTCAAGAAAATCCCACCACCTCAAACTACCCTTTACATGGAAACATTTTTGAAATTTTTCTTTTTCTCAAAAATTGCTCTAACGATTTTGATTAAAATAGGCTTAATAAAGCCATTTCCATCGCAAATAAAATGTATGTCTTGAATATTCTGGGAATAGCTTCTGAAGACCTGTTTATTCTGAATTTTGCATAACTAGTAAATCGTCAAAGATAGATAAAAACTTCCTACACAAAAAAAATTGTAGATCTTGTTATAATACACAATTTATGACATATACATTTTTTTCATGGAGTTGACCGTCTTCGAAGTATTCCTTGTTATTAATTTCGATTTTAAAGTACTCACACATTTCTCATGCGGGAACTTTTCAACTCCTGCCCACGCAAAGAAACGGATTTCAATCCCATAGCAACCAGTTTTAAAACATTTGATTGTCGGTTTAGCCTAGTGTATTCCCTTATTTCCCTTCTACTTAAAAGCAACTATATGGCCATGCTTATCTCAATTAGCATGAAGTAGATAGAAGATTTAGCTTATAAAATGTTTTTCATGTCCAAATGTGTATGCTTTAATCTTTCGGTCCCGCTAAATACACCACCAAAAATTAGTGGGTAAACATTAATCAATATAATGACATTTTGGAAGCAATACTATGTTGTGGGAAATTGTCACCATGGCCAATACGTGGGGAATTGGTATTTGCCAATATTATCACAGCTGGGACCTAAGGTCCTGTGTGGCCCCTCTTGTTTATCAGCCCAACGTCATTATCGTGAAATGCAATCAATTTCCACCGCTAGGAAAACAAACACTAAGTGGTTACGACAGAACTCATTTGAGTTGGGTAACGCTTCCCCTAGGACTTCCTCAGAGTCCATCCATGTCACACACAAGACATAAACCTTATTTACTTAATACTTTGACATAACTTTGCTTCTAAACTGAATTTCAGCAAGTTTAATTGAGTCTACAGTGTCTTGCAAAAGTCGCTTACAATTTAAATCGATATAAATATTATAATATTTGAGTCAAGATAAAAAAAAAATATTATCTGTTGCATTCACATGGCTTTCTCTGCATCTCTATAAGAAATTATTGTTAATAACCTTATTCTTCTATTTCATGCTAAAACACTAGCAGTAATGTCTTATTACTGTGTTTCTTATAAGTAGGAGGGAAATAAGGGAATACACTAGGCTAAACCGACAGTCAAATGTTTTAAAATCTGGTTGCTATGGGATTGAAATCGGTTTCTTTGCGTGGCCAGGAGTTGAATAGTTCTGTAGGAGTAATGTTTCAAGTGTTTTAAACGGAATCGATAACAATATCTCAAAAACGGCCAACTTTTATATGACATAAATTATGTATTTTATTGAGATCTACATTTTTTGTGTAGTCATTTTATTTACTAACTATGCATAATTCATTAAAAATCAGAGGACATTCCCAGAAAATTCAAGATATATATTTTATTTGTAATGCAACGATTTAATCAAAATCCTTAGCCATTTTTTATAAAATCAACATTTTCGAAATTTTTCCGTATAGTTTTGGGTGGGGGAATTTTCTTAAACGTCTTCGTGTCGCATCCTTTGGAGATAATGAACTTAAATATCAAGTTTGGTATTTTTACGACTTTTCTTTTTGGCTATCTGTCCACAGACACACATATGCACACACAGACACACAGACACCCACAGACAGACACACATACGGATATTTTTCTAAAAATGTTTTTTTTTTATTCAGGGGGTCTCAAAAATATATTTCCGGTGAAATCTCGGTATCAGATTTTTGGGTGCAATACAATATCTTCCCTATACACTATGTATATAGACGTATAGAGAAAATGAAAAGAAGTGGCATTCTAGGCAAGCTATGGGGTTTGGTTAACTTTTGTTGTTTTCTATTTTCTCTACATAATATATGGTACGTAGATAGAGAAGGTATTGCACTTCACCCAAAAATTGATACGAGATTTCACCGGAAATACACGTTTTAGGATCGCCTGTATCCAAAAAAGCATGTGTGTCTCCGTGTCTCTGTGAACACGATAACTAAAACGAAAACGGTAAAATACCAAACTTTGTATATACGTTTAGTATCTTCCAGGGATGAGACACGAAGCTTTTGAGAAGAATCCCCCCAACGCAAACTACCCTTTACATGGAAAAGAATTCGATTTTCTCAAAAATGGCTCTAACGATTTTTATTAAAATACCGTATATTAAATATATTAGGTGGAAAATAAAATGTATATCTTGAATTTTCTGGGAATAGCCTCTGAAGACTATTTTGGATGAAATTTTGCCAAATTTTGCTTAACTACTAAACCGTAAACAATAGAAAAAATGACTACACAAAAATGTAGAGCACGTTAAAACACACAATTTGTTATATACATTTCTTTCGTGGAGGTGATCGTTTTTTAGGTATTCCTTGTTTTTTGTTTTAGCTTTGAAAAACTTACTTTTCTCATCCTGGAATTTGACAACTCCTGTCCATACAAACAAAGGAACTTCAGTCACATAGCAACCAGCTTTAGAGTATCACTTTAACCTATGGTAATCCCTTATTTCGCTTCTACTTACAAGGAAGCAATAATAAGACTAATGCTGTTAATTTGTTTCTCGATTAGCACTAAGAAAATAGAAGCATAAGCGTTTTAACAATAATTTTTTGCAGAGTTGTGGAGATAGTCATGTGAATGGAACACATCAGATTTTTAAATTGTTAGTGGTACTGCAGTACAGGGCTGTAGACACCCTCTCTCCTGCCCCCGTAAATTTTACAAAATGGGGCTCTAGTTGGAGGCAGTTTAGTCAAAGGGATAAGGATGTTCACAAGAAAGAGATTGCAATAGCGGTTTCCACTCTGATTTGTCGACGTTATCAAGAGTGTGGGGAAATTGGAGCCGGCGGGATATTTATTGTAAGGTTGGTATTACATGCGGGTTACTAAATCTTGTTCCTTCGATTTCCATTCCACCTCCCCCTTCTATTTCCTGGTGTACTGACCTATTACAAGCTTTCCAAATATTGCTTTTTTGCCTTCCCCAATTCTTCCATCCAGATATCCGATACCCTATAATTTTATGATTTGCTAGCTTTTATTTATTTCTGTTGGTGTAATTTCTTGCTCTAAAACTGTATTCTAAAGTTTTCTAGAAACTCTTCTATCTCCTCTATACGGAAACATACCTACAAGTAATTCTTTTTAACAGAAAAAATAAAGATGCTACATTCCATTGATTTCACCTTATCAGTAGTTATATACAGGATGTTAATGAACTACAACGAAATAATTTGCGAGATTGTGCACGTGACTGATATAAGTAATTTGAGATCGGCGATGCATGGTCTCCGGATAAACATAACGCAACTACATAGCGTTAAACGTGTGGTATCAGGTGCTGATAAGTCGGTGTTAAAGCAAATCAGGTTGAAAAAATGGCTTAGAGTGTCTTTAAAACTAATGCGAGTATAGAAATATCGATTTTTAGTAGCTCATTCTCAAGATTTAATATCGCAAAAATCTGTAAAATCTCGAACTAATCACTTGACAGTGCGACACTGAGCATTGATTAACCACGTACTTGAGTTTGTAGCCTACTCTGGAGACGTTTTTTCAACTGCTCTGGTGGCTTAGGGTAGGTCCTGACATAGAGTAAGTTTTATTATTATTATTATTATTATTATTATTATTATTATTTTTTCATTCCAAACGAAGTGCCCCGATACGAGGCGTACTGGCTCTTCAGAAACTTATAGCCATTACTTCGACATTTCAATTAACAGTCCATAAGTCTCCTATCTCAAATTACTTATTTAAGTAATGTACATATTCTGTGAAAATATTTCGGTACAGTTCATTAGCACCTGTATATTTCTCGAAAGTTTATACTATGTACTAGTGTATAGAGACATTATTACGTTCCACCCATAAATTCGAGATTTCGTGGAGAAGGTGTCTTTTGAGGTCCCCTGAATAAAACAACAATAAGGAAAAAGGTCCATGTGTGTGCCTGTTAGCACGATAACTCAAAAAAGAAAGGTCGGTTAAATGCCAAATTTGATATTTAAGTTCTGCAACGTTCAAGAAAGCGACACCTCAACTATGGAAAAAATTTCGAAAATGTTGATTTTCTCAAAAATGGCTCTATTTTGATTAACATGTCCTATATTTAAGATATTTACTTGACAAATAAAATGTATATCTAGAAATTTCTGGGAATAGCCTTTGAAAACTTCTTTATACTGGGTGCATTTTTCTCACTTTTGCAAAAATGGTAAACCGTTAGAGATGGATTAAATCTTACTACACAAGAAATGTAGATAACGATGAAACACACAATTTATGTCATATACATTTTTTTTTTTTCATGGAGTTGATCGTTCTTGTTATCGGTTTTAGCTTTAAAAAACATACTTTTCTCATACAGGAATTTGTCAATTTTTATACAAACAATGGACCTTCAGTCACATAGCAACCAGCTTTTGACTATCACTTTAACCTATGGTAATCCATTATTTCGCTTCTACTTACAAGTTAATAAGTGTATTTCTGGTATTTTTCTCGATTAGCATTAATTAAATAGAAGCATAAGCATTTTAACAATAATTGGTTGCAGAGATGTAGAGAAAGTCATGTGAATAGAGCTTATCAGATTCGTTTTTGTATAGTGTGTTCGTCTATAGTTTAACACTCGCCACTTATATAAGATTATACAAAATTTCTTCCGAATAAGGTCTTCACAGGATATTTCCAGTAAATTCAAGACATATCTTTTACGTGTTTGTCATATAAATATCTTTAAAATGTGGTATTTCAATCAAAATTGTTACAGGCATTTCTGAGAAAATTTCGAGTAATCCCCTATATAAGTTAAGCAATGTACCAATATATCTTTAATTTCTGGAAATAATCAGTAAATACTTCTCATTCTGAAGGATTTTGCTTAATCTTGCATAACAAGAATATATATATAGCAGAAGCCGTTTTCGAGTTATCCATTACCAACCATAATAATTACTCAGCAACTTTTGTTTTCTTTTAAGGTCCTGTCGACTTTGTTGTTTTTAGCAATTGCATGGAAAGACTGGAGTTTTAAGGTCCGGCAATAGCATCCATTTCTTGAACATATGATTATCGCTGTTCGCTTATAGATATATGGTTTTTATTCCCACTAATAAATCATAGAATGGTTTTGAAAGTCTTTGAATGTAAATACATCCGATGTTTTCAAGTCTAGCTACAACTTTAGTCTATTGTATTCTTTGTATCTACATTGAAATATGTAAATTCTTAATGAAGGTTTATCTAAATTTAGAAGTAGAAGATTTCGAATGATAGTTTGGAGAAGAGTGAGAAGAGAAAGATTTCAAGTGTCATCTAGACATTGAAGTTTCATTTTCTCTGTGACATGCATAGTAGAGAATGTGTGCATTCCTCCATAAAATTCGATACCGAGTTTCACTACAAGCACGCGATTTGGGGTCCGTGAAAAAAAGACATTTTTAGAAAATGTTTTGTGTGTATGTGTGTGAACAGAATAACTCAGAAACGAAAAGCGGGTAAATACCAAATTTGTTCGAGTTCAGCTCTTTCAAGAATGAACAAAGGTTTTCAAGAAAAGGCCTCCACTCAAAACTAGCCTTTACTTAGAAGAAATTTATAAATTTTTTATTTTTTCAAAAATGGATCTATCGATACTGATTATGTTTTCATGAAAAATAAAATGTATATCTTGAATTTTCTGGGAACAGACTCTGAAGACCTCTTCATTCTGGATGACTTGTAAAACCGGTAAACCGTAAGTGGTAGACAAAAATGTAGACCTTATTAAAACGCACCTTTCTTTCCATTTCCGAGATATTCCTTGTTATTTTTTTATTAAAATTTTCTCGAATTGCAGGTCGTCTTTTGTGTCACCCCTATCCGTACAAAGCGAACCGAATTTCAATTGTTTCTCATAGCGACCGGCTTTTTGATAGATTTGACTGTCGCTTTCCCCTAGCTTATAATCTTACTTTTGAAGTACTTGATATGTAAGTTAATCATTCGTAATACATATTTGGTAATGTAAGCTAAATTTACAGTTAATTTATTAATCGTCATGCCAACAGGCACTGTAAGTACTTACAGTAAGAGTTTGAGAGGTCGTTAATACTTGCAGTACAATTAGGAAATGACGTAACACTCGAGACATGTGCTACTTCAAGTAAAGAATCTATTGCAAAATTCGTTAACAAAAGAGTGTATATGAAGGCTTTGTCCATATAATTTAGATGTAGCTTTTCATTTGTTCACATCGAGCATTCATTTTTCTTAATGTTCAATTAAATACTGAAGAGCAATTTTGATTTATAATTCTTTTTTTTACAGTTTCAAGTATTTCAAAAAGTAATTGACTAACCACTAACTGAAGTTACTTATCAGATCTCGAATGCTTGAGGAAACTCTGCCCTGCGGACCTCGTATTACCAATATATATATACCTGACCTGATAGGTAAAATTATAATTAATAGTTCTTAGTGCGCAATATAGCTACTATTTGTAACAATAGTTTGTAGAGAGCCATGTGAAGGGAACACCTCAGATTGTTTTTTTTTTTTTTTTAATAGAATGCAATGTGTGCTAAATCTTTGGTTAAACAAAATGAAAGTTAACGTTATCTAACAAGGCCTGCACCGCCTGGTTTAGGAAATGGCTGAAGCAATTATTATTGAAAAATGAAGATTTTCGATCCCCATGACGAGAATTCTGTTAACTGATGTGCGCCGCTGGGATTTAACGGTACAAAATGGCTACATTTTCAGCTCGCTCACGGGCTATTCCATCCGATAATGAAGAACGATATAGAGGAACATTTGGCATGACGGGTTTATTCCCATGCAAGGGAAAAATTGAATTGCTGCCTCTCCAGCGCACATGGTACCCGCGCTCGACTGTTTTCACTGTGCTTACCTGATAAATGTCTACTCTTCCCAAAATATATCGAAAACTGTTCATGGCTTTCGGAACAGCAGCAGTTTTATGTGAAGAAAAATGTGCATACTACAACAATGTGGCAAGAAATGACTAGCCATTTTGATACGGTACAGTAACGAATGACTGTTTACATAAGAGATGTCGAAAACGTTGGGCTTGCAGTTTACGGCACTAGTCGATGAATTTACAGCCCAAGAGCTTTTTTCTCCCTTTTATTACTTTCTCTAGCCCGTTTGTACAATATACATTGTGACTTGATAAGGTATTGTGTTCCACCCAAAAATTCGATGTCGAAGAAAAGCATTTTAGAAAAAGGTCCGTGTGTGTCTGTATGCGGTGAGTGCAGATTGAAGTCGTGGGCAAGACTCACTCCACTACCTATGAGTAGACCCATCTACTACCGTTGAATTTGCCTCGGTGTTGCTCAGCCTGCACGATGATTGACTCACTCGGGATGGTACAGCTAATGGGGTACTTCAGGGAGTGGTCTTATAATGATTAAAACTTATATACTTTCCTGGAGTTTATTCCTTACTAGGAGAAGCGAGACAAGCACATTTGCCTTACAATAATGCTAACTTGTACACCTGTTAGGAATTTTAACACCTGGCTGATCACACGTAATTACAGTCACTTCTTCTTCCTTAATTCTGCGTTATACTATATACATTATATACATTAGTACGCGTCACTGACTTTAAATTCGTTACACGTTACAGTGTCTTTGTGTGAAGAAGTTAAGTTCAGGGACGACCGACTGCATAACAGCGACTGATAGATCAGCTAGTAACAGACAGCTCACAACGGACAGATCACGATGTGCCTTTTTGGGCTCATGTACAAAAAATACCGTCATGGCGGCCTCTTTCTGATTGGACAGAAAGGCCGCGCGATTGCCGTAAATATTTCCCAAGTGCCAATTTCCTTATCCCAGAGTGCACTGCAAACCTCACGTGGCATGTCTTGTACAATGAAGAATTATCGTCTTCCGAATTTTTCGGTTCACCCCCGTTGTAACTCGATTGTACGTGACTGGACAAAAGAGATCTTTCTAACAAAAGCGCTTCTCATCCCCTTTGACTCTCTTGGCGTCAGCTTTCTTCTCCAGCTGAATTTTCTCAGTTAAATACATACATTTATACTCTTTTAGCTTTACATTGATAAATAATTAATAACTAATAATAATTTTGATAGGGTAGCTAATTAACGGTCTCACCTTTACATAGAAAATATTTCGAAACTTTTGATGTTCTAAGAATAGATCTAAAGATTTTGATAAAAATACCATATATTAAATATGTTTTCATCATCTGCAACGATATGGCAAGAAATGACTACCCATTGTGATACGGTGCAATGACGAATCGACTGTTTACATTACGTCGGGGTTACACTATACGGCACTGCCCGATGAATGAACACTCCCAAGATATTTTTTCTCCGTTTTATTATTTACTCTAGCCCGTTTCTACAATGTACATAGCGAATCGAGCAGGTTTTGTATTCCACCCAAAAATTCGATATTGAGATTTACTAGAAATGTTTTGAGGTCCCCTGAGTCCGAAAAAATCATTTAAAAAAAAAGGTCTGCGCGTGTTTATGTGTCTGCGAGTGGACAGCATAACTATAAAATCGAAAAGACCGTTAAATTCCAAACGTGATATTCCAAGGATAATACGACAATTTACAAAAAAAAAAAAAAAAAAAAATCTCCTACCACCAACTACCCTTTACATGAAAAATGGCTGAAACGGTTTTGATTAAATACTATGTATTAAACCTATATACGTTCACAAATAAAATCTATATTTACAATTTTCTGGGAATAGCCTCTGAGGAGCTCTTTATTCTGGTTGAGTTTTGCAGCATTTTGTATAACGGTTAAACCGTTTTAGAGATATTATTTATTATTATTTTCAATTTTAAAATAATTAACTTTATCAAACGGGACCATGCAAAGCAAACCGCACCTCAATTGTTTCACATTGCAACGGGGCAACCAGCTGTTAAGAGTCAGCCTCGAACCTCCTCGGCCAGTTAATGCACTCCTCATGACCTGGAGCCGCTTCCATCAAGTTGCTCCTCTATTGCCCCCCCCCCAGGGACCTCACAAGGCTGAGTGCACCCTAGACCTGGTCTCCCAGTGGGGGGCAATATCCTCACGCTGGTACCGGGAATCGAACCCAGGTCTCCGGCTTTGCATTTGTTAACTCATGCATTATTTAAGGCTATATATGCAGGGATGGTAATTCATAATGTAAGGAATTTTCAGGATATTCGTTTTATAGGAAATTCTACTTTTATACCTTTAACTTCTGCGTGTTTTATGGTATAAAAATTTTTCTTTGGCTCCAGGAACAACTGCAGCATGTCACTGGATCCCATCATAGGTGTTGCCACCTGAACTTTATTCCTCAGGTGTGATTGTTTCTTCAATAGCCAACGTTTTGATGTATCTTCACTGTACCTATAACAGATATAATTGAAATGTACGTTTTCCGGAAAATGGTGCCTTTATGGGCATACTGTATTTTACGAACGCACCAGAAATGAAGCCCGGTGCGCACATTTACAATATTTTCGTAGTTTATACCTCGTTCTCTTGTGTAATCTAAACTTGAATTCATCGATGACATGTAAATGTTTAACTTTTTCACTCAACACAGATCCCAATGTCCATTTGTGCCACACACAAACTCACACTGAGTGACAGACATGTATGAATACTGAAACGTCCAACACTGATGTAGGTACTTGTATACCGAAACGCTTGTCAGAGGCCATTTTTGCGGATGAACAAGTACCATAGTGTCAGATACTCTCATTGATGTTTTAACTGAGACGGTATTGCATTGCAGCCAAAAATTAGATACCGAGATTTCAACGGAAATATACGTTTTGTGGTTCCCCGAGTTAAAAATAATCTGATGTGTTCCGTTCACATGACTTTCTCTACATATCTGTAACAAATTATTGTTAATAAGCTTATTTATCTATGTACTCCATGCTAATCGAGATAAACATTACCAGAAACGGTCCTATTACTTAGGCTAAATCGAGAGTCAAATGTTTTAAAATGTGACTGCTGTGGAATTGAAATGCGTTACATTACACCGCCGGGAGTTGACAGTTTCCCGAATGAGAAACGTTTAAGTATTTTAAAACTGAAATCAATAACAAGAAATATCCCGAAAACGTGCAATTATTCGAAAAAATGTATATGACATAAATTATTCGTTTTAAGGATATCTACATTTTTGTGTAGTAAGTTTTTATTTATCTCTAAAACTTCAGCAAATTTCACCCAGAATAAAGCTGTATTCAGAGACTATTCCCAGAAAATTCGGCATATTCATTTTGTTTGTCGTGTAAGTATCTTTAATTTATGGCATTTTAATCAAAACCGTTTGAGCCATTTTTGAGAAAATCAAAATGTTCAGAATTTTTCCATGTAAACGGCATTTTGGTGTGGTTGGATTTCCCTGAAAATCTTTGTGTCGCATCCTTGGAAAATACTAAACTCAAATACTAAGTTTGGTATTTTACGGACTTTTTGTTTTTGAGTTATCATGTTCACAGACACGAACACACACAGACCTTTTTCTAAAACTGCGTTTTTTGATACAGGCGACCCTAAAAGTTGCCTTTCCGGTGAAATCTCTGAATCGAATTTTGGGGTGGAATACAATACCTTCTCTACACACTATGTACATAGTACGTGTAGAAAAAGTAAAAATAATATATTACCTTCTAACGAACAAAATTATTTTATTTTTCATCAATTAACAGTAAAGGTATTGCTGAATGTAACTTGAAAAAAATTCGCGGTATTGAGATACTGGGCCACACTTTAACATTGGCAAGATAGGTCATTTCGACGCCCCTTAAGATTTTTAAGTTGTATGCCATTGAGACCTTTATAAAATGCATTCTGGTGAATTGCTTACACAGCCGATGGTTATCTCTGCAACAAAAATATTAAAATATTGTATTTTTACTTTCTCTACACGTACTATGTACATAGTGTATAGAGAAGGTATTGTATTGCACAGAAAAATTCGATACCGAGATTTCACCGGTTTTGGGTTCCCCTGAATCAAAAAAAAAAAAGCATTTTCAGAAAAAGGTCCGTGTGTCTGTATCTGTATCTGTGTGTGTGTCTGCGGACAGCATAGCTCAAAAACGAAAAGACTGTTAAATACCAAACTTGGTATTTAAGGTTGGTATCTTCCAAGGATACGACACGCCGATTTTCAAGAACATCCACCAACTACCCTTTACATGGGACTTTTTTTTCGAAAAATTTGACTTTCTTAAAAATGGCTCCAACGATTTTGATTAAAATATCGTATATTAAAGATAATTTACATGACAAATAAAATGTATATCTTGAATTTTCTGGGAATAGCCTCTGAAGACTACTTCATTCTGGATCAATTTTACGGAATTTTTCATAACTGCTAAAGCGTAGGAGATGGACAAAAACTTACCATACAGAAAATGTAGAGCCCTTTAAAACACGTGCTTTTTATATACACTTTTTTCCTGGAGTTTATCGTTTTTTAAATATTCCTTGCTTTTTGTTTCAGCTTGGAAAAACATAATTTTCTCATACAGGAGTTTGTCAACTCCTGTCCATACAAACAAAGGACTCCTTTCACATAGCAACCAGTTTTTGACTATCTCTTTAACCTATGCTACTCCCTTATTTCGCTTCTACTTACAAGGAAGCAAGTAATAAGACTATTTCTGCTAATTTTTTTTTTCTCGACTAGCATGAAGTAAATAGAAGCATTAGCTTTTTAACAATAATTTGCTGCTGAGATGTAGAGAAAGTCATATGAATGGAACACATCAGATTTTTTTAAGATTACTGTCCTATTACCTCCTCCTTTCACATCGGATGATGAATGAAATTGCAGAAGAAATGATGCTCAAATGACATCTGGGTCCATAGAGCTTAAATACTTGACATTTTTTTTAGGATAAAAGAAAAAAACCCAAAAACCTTATCTGGGTAACTCACCCTAAATGAGATTCGAACTCGCGACCTGTTGAATATGAGGCAGACACTTGTACCACACTACCCAGGTGGGTTTGTACAATATTTCTTAAAAATCACTTTACATATATGCAAAGCAGCGTATTTAAGAATGAAATGTCCCAACCTATATAAACAAAGTTGGCAATATCATGAGGCGTTAATATTGAGTGAACATCGCATAAACAGCGGCTCACAGAAATTTAAAATGAATCCCAGAGCGCATATTCCAGCAAGCAATAATTGCAGAGTTATCCAAGTTTAGCTAAATTACTATCATTTACATTTGATGAAGCCGCTACTAATTTACCCTGTCTAATGGAAGTCAAATATGACGTTCTGTTATTTTAGAAGTTATTCAATAATGCAGAAAATGCAGTTTATGTATGAACGAAATGCCCGCTTTGATAATATACTGTCCGCCTAACAGATTTTAATTAGCTTTATAATGGTATTAGCTTTCCTTTGTAATTGATCCCGTCTAAAACATTGAACGCATAACTTAGTTTATTTCCCGTCCCTTCAGGTTAATGTTGTTTATTAAATACATATCTGTTTCGGAAGTGTTCATTCAGCATGACGTCCGCCAGTGAGTTTTAAAAAATAGCACCCGCTAATTAGTTTAATTCGCATTACATCAATCATTACCTTCAACCCCCTTGGTCAAGCTTCATCATCAGACGGACGTGCAGTGAAATGGGGATGTTTGCTGTTGTTATGCTTCGGGTATCGAATTGGATCAACTAAAATTGTTTGAAAAATCTGATGTGTTCCGTTCACATGACTTGCTCTACATCTTTGCAACAAAGTATTGTTAAAAAGCTTATTGTTCTATTTTCTTAATGCTAATCGAAAAAATTAGCAGAAAGTCTTATTACTTGCTTCCTTGTAAGTAGAAGCGAAATAAGAGAGTACCATAGGTTAAAGTGATAGTCAAAAGCTGGTTGCTATGCGACTGAAGTTCCTTTGTTTATATGGACACGAGTTGACAAATCCCTGTATGATTTTCAAAGCTGAAACTAAAAATAAGAGATATATTAAAAACGACCAACTCCACGAAAAAATGTATATTACATAAATTGTGTATTTTAACGTGCTCCTCATTTTTGGTGTGGTAAGTTTTTGTCCATTTCTTACGTTTAGCAGTTATGCAAAGTTCCGTAAAATTTATCCAGAATAAAGTAGTCTTAACAGGCTATTCCCAGAAAATTCAACATAAACATTTTATTTGTCAGGTAAATATCTTTAATATACGATATTTTAATCAAAATCGTTAGAGCTAGTTTTGAGAAAATCAAAAATTTTGAAAAAAGTTACTTGTAAAGAGTAGTTGGGGTTGGGGGTGGGTTCTTGAAAATCTTCGTGTCACATCCTTGGAAGACACCAACTTAAATACCAAGTTTGGTATTTAACGGTCTTTTCATTTTTGAGCTATGCTGACTACAGACACACAAACAGACTCATAAACACTCGCGCTCACACGGACCTTTTTCCAAAAATGCTTTTTTTGGATACCGAGGACCCAAAAAAATATATTTCTGGTGAAATCTGGGTATTAAATTTTTGGGGGAATGCAATACCTTCTCTATACACTATGTACATAGTACATGTAGAGAAAGTAAATTGTATGACATAAATTGTATGTTTTAATGAGATATACAGTTTTTATGTAGTAAGTTTTTGTGTATGTTTTACGATTTGCCAGTTATATAAAAGTCATCCAGAATTAAGATATCTTCAGAGGCTATTCCTAGAAAATTAAAAATATGCATTTCGTTTGTCATAAAATATCTTAAATATGAGGTGTTTTAATCAAAATCGTTACAGCCATTTTTGAGAAAATCAAAACTTTCGAAAAATGTTTCATGTAAAGGGTGACTTGGGGTGGAAATTTTCATGAAAATCTTCCTGTCGCATCTTTGGAAGATACTTTTCGTCTTTGAGCTATGCTGTCTACAGACGCACAATCACGGACCTTTTGCTAAAATTTTTTTTTTTCGGACTCGGGGGACCACAAGACATGTATCTCGAGGAAATCTCGAACTTTGGGGGAATACAATACCTTCTCTATCCGCTATGTACGTGGTATATGCGGGCTAGTGAAAGTAAAGTTCTTTTGGTCCTCAAGTTCTATTTGCTACCTCATACGCAGCTAAGGGATTTTAAGCTTGGACTGTTAGTGTCAAATTTAGGTCTGCATAGTTATAAATTCCCTGGCTTTGTTAATACGAGATATGTTCTCGAATGTTTCAGAGCGAAGTGGATGAAAGAGGTTTTAAAACAGGAATATAGCTGCTTTAAAACTACATTTTTTGGAATCAATTTTTCATGCCCTTTGGTGCCTCACCGTTCTCTTCTGAATTTTTAATTAACGCGGGATGTTGCTACCCGATCCCACTGATGGGGCTGTAAAACCTTTGTGTCAGTTTCAACAACATACCTTTCTGCACTTGTTCTCCTCAAAAACAAATGACGGTGAAAGCTATGTTTTTTACATTAGTGGGCGAAATGGCATACGTTACCTTCCAGGAATATAAAACTGAAGAAAGCCACTCACAATATTTGGATTGTCGAAGATACTAAAGATTCTTAATCACTAAGAAGGGCGGATTTCCACTATACTGCTCGCCCTGATATTATTTATTATTACATTTTACTTTCTCTAGCACGTATGTACAAAGTGGATAGAGAAAGTAATGTATTCCACTCAAAAATTCCAACACGAGATTTCTCCAGAAATATTTTTAGGGTTCTCTGAGTCATTTAAGAAAATGCTCCGCGAGCGCGCGCAGGTTTTGTGTGCGTATATGGACAGGATAATTAAAAAATGAAATTTGTAAATACCAAACTTGATAAACTCAGAAGAAATGTGAGATGTTGGTTAGAAGGGAGTGAATTCGAAGTTGTAAAAGAGTTTGATTACTTAAGAGTAAGGCTAAATAACAATGGAAAATGCGCTAGTTATGGGGACATTAGCAACTAATAGCATAAGAACATGCTTAAAGAAGATACCAAACGTGTAAGTAAACTGGCTAGAAAGAATATATACATCAACAGTGGAATCAAGAATGATGCATGGAATAGAGATTTGGGGGACCGAAAAAGGATGCGATTGTATAGTTCAAATTCATAGGACCTTTTGCAAAATGATGTTGGGATTACCAAGAATAGTTCCAAATGGAGTAGCATTACTTGAATTGGGAAGAGCTGGGAGGAAGAGGGCAATAGTCAAGCAGATGGTGAAATATTGGAACAGGATCCAAGTACTAGAGCAGGCATCCCCAAGTCGAGTCAAGGTCGCTTGAGGGCGCGCGGGGCCGAACATTACACTCACCGCGGGCCACACAGCTACACAGTTCAGTATATCCGTGCAGTGGTGGTGTAATTACTTTGATGAATATATAACCATATTGCGACAATTGCGCGAAGAATTCGAATGCAGATTCCAGGACATTATCTCACTTAAAAAACAATTTAAAGAAACACCATTTTCAGGAGATATCCTCGACAGTCCTGTTAAACTGGAGTTGGAAGTAATAGATATGCAAAATAATATTGAGTTAAAAATAAATATTTAAATAGAAGAAGTATAAAGCTTTTCTACACCACAGTAAGACGTGAACGATTTCCTAAACTCCACAATCTTGCTGGAAGGACATTGTGCATGTTCTGGACAACCTAGTCACGTCACAGAAGCCAATTAAGTGATGAACACTTGAAAGCATGTTTGCGATTGGGTAGCCCGCAGACAATAGTCCCACGAATTGAACAGCTGGTTGAAAACAGACAACTGCAAAAATCACGGCCATTGCCCGATGGCTAAGAAACAGCATTTTTCACGACACATTTATTTTAAGAATATTATGTTTATTTGTACAGTTTGCTTCACTGAATTGCATAGTACCAAAAATGGTCTATGTCATATTACATTATTTATTTGGTTTATTAGTTTTATGTGAGTATTTGTATTTCGTTAATTGAATTCCCTGTCAATTAGATTTTATTTTGTATTATATTAGATATCAGTATTCAAGCGTATAAAATACTACTATCATTATAATGTAATTGATAGTGAATCGTAGTTCCGCCACTGTAGCACCTCCATTTCATGCCCGCAACCGGACAGTCAGGGCTAGAGGGCTTTTAATGCCGCCCGAGCGTGCGTTCTGTTAGGAACCCTGTACAACAGAAAATAAATATTGTCAAAGACTCTTTTAGGGCACAAGAATCAGCAAAATGGGAAAGAGTTACATATGTCAATTAAAGGAAATTGTAAGAGAAGTTGGATTGGGCGAGCTAGCCAATCAATAGACGAGAGGGAGACAAAAACTATGGACTAAAGTGAAAGCCAGGATAGACGATACAGAGAAACAAAAAATAATAGGTAGCTTAAGGGATAAGAGTACTTTAATATTATATAGGAGAGTTAAGAAAGAATGGGGAAGAGAAAACTACAGTGATGTCTGTGATAAAATGGAAAGAGAAAGAACAGGAACGTTGTTAAAAGGTCTAAAAGTTGACAAAGATCTATGCCCACGATGTGGCAATGTCCATAACAATTTACACTGTACATTTGAGTGCGAGGAAACTAAAATTTGGAAAGAGAAAATATGGAATAACAACTGGGAAAAGTTGCCGCCAGAGGTATTGTACTTAAAACTTTTTTGGAAATGATAAGAAAGAATTTCTGAAACAGCTAGGTAATTATATAGGGAATGTTAGAGAGAAATGGCAGAATAAACTCGCCAAAGAAAGAGAGGACTATAATTTAGAGAGGGGGTAAATATATGAAGTTGCTAGAGTATAAAAAAGGAGAAAGTACATATTTATTAATAACTGTGTATGATATCAAAGTCAGCAACTCCAGGAAAGTAACTATGTATATAGTATGATGTTTGTAACTTTTAAGGATGAAATAAACTATCTATCTAATCGCCTGTGGTTCCATGGATGCAGCATAAAGATTTTATGGAAAATCCCTCCCCCCCCAACCATTTTACATGGAACCTTTTTCTAAAATTTTGATTGTCTTAAAATCGGCTCTGACGATAATGCTTAAAATACCACGTGCTTAATATGTTTTTATGACAAAATTTCTATATTAAATTTTATGGCAATACACAACTAATATTTCAATCTGAAATGTGTGGCTCTTTTAGGAAAGATTTGTGTGTTTAACCTCTTCTTCCCCCGTCCACGTTTACTTTTGTAGATATGACATTTTGTTTTATTACGAGGGTGATCCAGAAAGTAAGGAACATTTTGGCATAACTAAATAATAACACAAAACTTTATTTACAAAGTTAAAATACCTTACTCTACTTCTCAACGTAATCGATATTACTATCAAGGTATCTATCGTCTCGTGATGCCAGTGTTTCATTGCCTATGTTATACTCTTCCACCGCTAAAGATATGAGCCAAGATGTTGACGTTTTCATCGGTTGCGAAATCTTTTCCACCCAAAACGTCATGTATGCTGACCAAAGTTTTTCTCAATTCTTTTATCAACACTTACTTTCAATTCTTTATAACGATTGATGAACTTCCACTCTGGCCTTTGTCATACACACTGGTTCTTCTTTGATTACTCGTAAATTATCCACCATTTCCTTATCATAATGCCGACAGTCAAAAGTTTAAAATAGTTACAGATAGAACTCCGTTTCTTTGAGAGACCACAAGTTGAGAAGGTCTGTATGAGAAAAGTTTAGATGTACATCTTTTGTGTAGTAAGGTTTTGTCTAGCTGTTGTGGTTTACCAGTTATGCAAAATTCAGGGAAAAAAATCATCCAGAGGTTTTCAATGTCTCTTCCCAAAAAATTCAAGCTATACATTTTATTTGTAATATAAATACCTTAAAATATAAGAGTTTTTAATCAAAATAATTTAGAAAATTTGTCCGTGAAACGGTAGTTTGGCGTGGGGAGATTTTCTTGAAAATCTTCACGTCGCATCCTTGTAAGATATTGAATTAAAAATCAACCTTGGTATTTGACGGACTTTTCGTTTTAGAGCTATGCTGTCCACAGACACACGCATACACGTGGACATTTTTACTTTCTCTATACTCACTATGTACATAGTGTATAGATACCAAAAAATTCCATACCGAGATTTCACCGGAAATATATGTTTTATGGTCCCCTGTGTCCAAAAAAAGTATTTTCAGAAAAAGGTCCTTGTGTGTGTGTGTGTGTCCGTGTGTCTATGAACACGATAACTCAAAAACGAAAAGTCGGTAAAATACCAAACTTGGTATTTAAGTTTAGTATCTCTCAGGGATGCGACACGAAGATTTTGAGAAAAATCCACCCACCCCAAACTACCCTTTACATGGAACTTTTTTCGAAAAGTTAGGTTTTCTAAAAAAATGGCTAACGATTTTGATTAAAATGTTGCATATTAAAGTTATTTACCTGACAAATAAAATGTATATTTTGAATTTTCTGGGAATAGCCTCTGAAGTCCACTTTGTTCTGGATGAATTTTTCATAACTACTAAATCGTAAGAGATGGACAAAAACTTAACCCACAAAAAATGTAGAGCACGTTAAAACACACACTTTATGCTATATACATTTTTTTCGTGGAGTTGATCGTTTTTGAGATATTCCTTTTTCTTGATTTCAGCTTTAAAAACTTATACTTTTCTCATACAGGAATTTGTCAACTCCTGTCCATACAAACAAAGAAACATCAGTCACATAAAAACCAGCTTTTGGCTTTCACTTTAACGTATGGTACTCCCTTATTTCGCTTCTACTTACAATAAAGCAAGAGCAAGGAATAATACTATTTCTGCTAATGTTTCTCGATTAGCATGAAATAAATAAAAGAAGCTTATTAACAATAATAATTTACAGGGATATAGAGAAAGTCATGTGAATGGAACACATCAGATTTTTACAAAATTGTTTTTCTGGATTCAAAGGGTCCCAAAATATACTCTTCCGGTGAAATCTCGGTATCGATTTTTTTGGGTGCAATACAATATACGTCCTCTATACACTATGTACATAGTACGTGTAGAGAAAGTAAAAAGTAGTACCCAGAATTAATGCCACTATTGCACATGTTGGTGGGAAGTGACATATGCAGAGGCATTATTCATTTGGAAAGCAAACATTGAAGTTAAGGTGGAACCGAACACTATTGCAAGTTTGGTCTATAGAAGAACTTCTCTATTTTCCCGAATAAAATGCATCACACGTCGGTCCATGAAAAGCAGTAAAACATAATTTATTGCTGACAGCTTCATCAGGAGAGATACCATCCAGAGAAGAAAAACATGGCTTTACAGGGCGACTGTGGTAACAATGCGGACTCTAATGATATCTTCTGTTGAAAAGGACCGACGTTTGTTGGGAGTTTTATGTTCTCAGACTCCGTACATAAACATTACACAAACTCAATGGACAAAGACGACTCTTCCACTGACGATACTTGAATGTAACCACATACAATCGGATTGTATATTCTGAAAGTTTGTGATTCTCTAAGGAGAACCCTGTTTCCATTTCGTGAGGTTTAAAAGTGCAAGGGTTGCGTAGGACGGTCTAAACACAACTTACATTACACCGCCGGCTAAAATTAAACTAACCTCACACCTGAAACGGTGCATTCCATAAGATAAGCAAATAATCGTAATAAATAATGCCATATGTCAATAAATATTAATATTAGTAGTCCATATAGTTTCAAAACCTGACGGAAATAATGAGCACAAGAAACAGATATAGAAATATTAAGGGTGTTCAATAAGTCCTTGCAAAATCAAGGAACTACATTCGTAGCATCGAAAAAAGTTTGTATTTAGTAACCGTCGCTCTTACTAGATGGCAGTTAAAGTTTCAGCTACACCCATCTCGTGATTTCGATGCCATAGTCGATTGAATCTTGTGCTTATTTAGAAAGATGTAAAAAACTGGTTTTGTACGAAGAGATAAAAGCCCAGTTGAATGAAGTTCATGGCACATCTGCTCCTGCGTTTGCAACAATTTACAATTAGATAAAGGAATTTAAATGTGGCCGTACATCCATAAATGATGAACATCGTGCAGGACTTCTAGTAGAAGTGACTTCCTCCAAAATGATTGACAAAATCCAGTGATCGACGAATCAAAGTTCCTGGAATAGTAGATGCCACAGGGATATCACAAGGTACAGTGTTCTCAATTTTGCACCAAAAATTTAGGTATGACAAAGGTCTCGATAACATGGGTGCCACGTTTACTCTCAATGGAGAATAAACGCAATCGTGTGATCGATTTGGAAGCTGTTTGGCACTTTCCCGTCGCAATCCTGACGAGTTTTTGCGGCGATACACAACAGCGGATAATACATGAATACACTACTACACTCCAGAGACAAAAGTGCAGTCGAAACAGTGGATTTTTGGAGGGGAACCGGTTGCGAAGAAGGCAAAGGTTTTGACAAGGTGATGACCTCGTTTTTTGGATGCACGCAGAATCATCTACATTGATTAATCGCAGAAAGGAAGAACGATAAATGAAGCGTATTATTGCACCGGTTGAACGTAGAAATCTGGGGGGAAAGTGCCCTCATCTGGAAAAGAAAAAGAATGTCTTCCATCTTTGGTAGTTTCGATGGCGACAATTTTAGAATTGTGATTCGAATTACAACGTCCGCCGTATTCACCAGGGTTCTCTTCCAGTGACTTTTTACTTTCTCTATACTCACTATGTACATAGTGTATAGAGAATGTATTGCACTCCACCAAAAATGTTGATACCGAGATTTCACAGGAAATATATGTTTTAGGGTCCCCTGTATCCGAAAAAAGTATTTTCAGAAAAAGGTCCGTGTGTGTGTGTCCGTGGGTCTGCGAATACGATAACTAAAAAACGAAAAGTTGGTAAAATACCAAATTTGGTATTTAGGTTTAGTATCTTCCAGGGATGCGACACGAAGATTTTGAGAAAAATCACCCCACCCCAAACTACCCTTTACATGAAACTATTTTCGAAAATTTTGATTTTCTAAAAAATGGCTCAAACAATTTTGATTAAAATATCGTATATTAAAGTTATTTACCTGACAAATAAAATGTATATTTTGAATTTTCTGGGAATAGCCTCTGAAGACTGCTTTATTCTGTATGAATTTTTCATAACTACTAAACCGTAAGAGATGGACAAAAACTTAACCCACAAAAAATGTAGAGCACGTTAAAACATACAATTTATGTTGTATACATTTTTTTCGTGGAGTTGATCGTTTTTGAGACCTACCTTTTACTTGGTTTCAGCTTTGAAAAACTTATACTTTTCTCATACAGGAATTTGTCAACTCCTGTCCATACAAAGGAACATCAGTCACATAGCAACCAACTTTTGGCTTTCACTTTAACCTATGGTACTCCCTTATTTCGTTTCTACTTACAATAAAGCAAGAAATAAGACTACTTCTGCTAATTTTCTCGATTAGCATGAAATAAATAAAAGATAAGCTAATTAACATTAATAATTTACAGAGATATAGAGAAAGTCTTGTGAATGGAACACATCAAATTTTTTTTTTTTTTCAAACTTAAAAAATTGGTTCGGCGGAAAACGATTCAGGTCTATCCAAGAGGTCATGTCCAAAACAGAATATCTATTTTGAGGACCTTTCGGAAGGCTTAAACAATTGGAAAAACCCTGGGAAAAGAGCATCGAGCTAAAAGATTATGATGTTGGTAAATAAGAAAAAAAATCTGGTGTTCCATTCACATGACTTTCTCTACATCGCTGCAACACATTATTAAAGGACATATTCTTCTAACTACTCCATGATAATCGAGATAAAATTAATAGAAATTGTCTTAATTACTTGCTTCCTTGTAAGTAGATGGAAAAAAATGGAATACACTAGGCTAAAACGATACTGAAATATATTAAAAGCCGGTTGCCATGTGGCTAAAAATCCGTTTCTATGCAGGACCAGAAGTTAAAAAATTTTAAGTATTTTAAATCTGAAACAAATGGCAAGGAACATCTCGGAAATGGCCAATTCAACAAAAAAAAAAAAAAAAAAAAAAACGTATATGACATGTTTTAACGTGATCTACATTTTTGAGTAGTAAGTTTTTATCTATTTCTTACAGTTTACCAGTTACTCAAAATTCAGCAAAATTCATTCAGAATAAAGAGTTCCCTATTGTCTATTTCCAGAAAATTCAGGCTATACATTTTATTTGCCATATAAATATCTTTAGTATACGATATTGCAATCAAAATCGTTATCATTTTTGAGAAAATTTAAATTTTCGAATTGTTTCTTTCTCTATACATACTATGTAAATAGTGTATAACGAAGGTATTGTAATGCACCCAAAAATTAGATACCGAAATGTTGCCGGAAATACAAGTTTTGAGACCCCCTGAGTCCAAAAAAAGTAGTTTTAGCAAAATATCCGCGCGCGCACGCACGTGTGTGTGTGTCTTTGGGCAGTATAGCTCAAAAACAAAAAGTCCGTTAAATACCAAACTCGGTACTTAAGTTCAGTATCTTCCAAAGATACGACGCGAAGATTTTAAAGAAAATCACCCCACCCCCAACTGCCATTTACATAGAGAAAATCTGAAGTGTTCCATTCACATGGCTTTCCCTACATTTTCTTGGAAATCTTCGTGTCGCATCATTGGAGGATACTGAACTTAAATATCAAGTTTGGTATTCAACAGACTTTTCGTTTTTGAGCTCTGCTGCCCACAGACACATACACACAAGTACGAACAGTTTTCTGAAAATGTGTGTGGTTTTTTTTTTTTTTTGTTTTTTTTTTTTTTATTCAGGTGAGGGACTCAAAACATATACTTCCAGTGAAATCTCGGTCAAGAATTTTTGCGTACAGTACATATCTTCTCTATACAATATGTGCATAAAGAAATATTTTGTAAGTAAAGGTAGGTGTGCCCAGGACAATAGAGCCTAGTATTTTAACTATAAACATAACGTTTGGGCGAAACGTGTCTTATCGCGAAATCCCATCAGTTTCCTGTGTACGTGTTGTGTGCACTTCAAACTGTTGAGAAAATCACGGTGGATATTTTCTGTAATATGTATCCATCAGAAACAAAATTATATTTACTTTAAAAAAAACTTGTCAGCAAATTTCTACAAAGGAAACAATCTCATAAGGGCATAACCGAAATGCGATAGTGAATTAATGCCATTTCCAAATCTTGAGACTGTAACTGGAGTTTATAACAGAAACGTGGAGCTTAAAAAGTGGAGATACGCCAGACTACACTGATACAGAATACCAAGTTTAATTATCCCGCGTTTAGTATTTAAATGCTGTTCTCACATTCACACTTAATGGACCATTTTCTAAAAATGTTTTTTTTTTGTTTTTTTTTGTGTTTTTTTTGTTTATAAGAGGCAGAAAAGGTATTGCATTCCATCCAAAAATTCGACACCGAGATTTCAATATCCTTTGAGTTCTTTTGAATATAAAACATTGTTTATAAATAGATTTGTGTGTGTATGCTGCAACACGAAGATTTTCAACAAAATTTCACCACCCCAAACTGTCTTTCACATGCAAAAATATTCGAACATTTTTTACTTTTTCAAAAATGGTTCTAACAATTTTGATTCAAGTACGTATATATGAGATATTTACATGACAAATAAAATCTATATTTTGAATGTTCTGGGAATGACTTCAATAACTTGTAAACCTTAAGAGATAGACGCAACTTACTACACAAAACATGTGAATTTCCTCAAAACATACAGTATATGTTCTATTCGCTTTTGTTGTGGAGATAACCATTTCCGAGATATTCCTTGTTTCAATTTTAAAACACTTAAAATTTTCTCAAAAGACAATTCGTCATCCGTGTTTCTTTCGTTTTACTCTTGGCCATGCAAAGGAAACCGAATTGCTGTGCTAGCGAAGCTTTTAAAAGATTTGACTAACGCTATAGGCTAGTCCCTTCTACCTACAAGGAAGTAAGTAATACGATGTTCTGTTAATGCTCATCGATTAACATGAAACAGATAAAATAATAAACTTTTGTAAGTTGGTAGAGAAGTAAGAATGTTTTGCCATTGTTGCAAAGGCCAGAAAATATACGTATTATAGTGTTTTAAAATGTTTTAGAGACTTTTTAATTTAGTACAAGACTAGTGAAGCAGCTCACATTGGAACTAACTTTACTTTTCCATTTCTTAAAAATCGTCCAGCGTAACGTGCGGTAGAAGAGGAAAACTAATTTCAAGAAAGTTAGAGAATCGAGAATTAAATTGGAATTGAACTAAGGCTTCGCGGAGAAGTTTTAATATTGCTAAAAGCTTGCACTGAGCTCTCGAAAGCCAGGTCTGGTATAATCCCATATGTTACATTCCCACGTTAATAGCGTTTTAATTGAGCAATTAATCAACAAACTTTACCTCCACTTGCATTTAATTCTGGTATAACTTTTGTGCAATAATCAATAGGTTTAATTTTAGCTAAATGGGAAAATTTAAGCAAAATTGTAACGTCTTTAAGCTGCATTCTTCGACATATACATATACAGATGTTAGGGGTATGACTGCGAAGATTTCACGATCTGGGAGATCCAAATTAGACGAGTATTAAAGTCCTATAACAACTTTATCTATCTTGAAAGGTAGCACACATTATTGAATCCATTATCTGCACAGTCCGGCAGCAGAGAGGGGCTTAAGACCAAAATGTTGTATGCTCGAAATCCGGTTCATTGCGTTCCCCTGTATTTATACTGTCCCAAACGAGAGATAAGGAGGTTTTCTTCAAGCTGCGTAGGAGGCTACGCATAAGATTTAGTCTGATGGTCAAATGTGAATTATGGAAATACCTCATTCAGGTGTAACGTGGAGAATTAAATCTTATTTGCTAAACAGGATACTTATTACTGTCCAATAACTGCATTATTAACAATATATGTTCATTTGCAGTAGATGCTCAAATTATGCGCCACTAAAATCTATGCAGGCATCGTATCTTCTTAGCCAATTTTGCCCTGCCCCCGTTGGAGCTTCTGCATTCTGCCCAATCTCTAGGGCCGCTTAAAACACGTTTGTGCGAAAATTATCAATGGTTATGCCGTAGTCTTCAAAAGAAATCTAAATCTAAAGGATTGAGCTTTGCCTTAGCAAGAAAATACTGTTGATTTGTAAAAACCGTCATAGTTTTGAATGCATTTAACGCATCTGAAGCACTGACAGAATCAGATGTTGTACAGATGTTGAGGCACAACATTAGTGTCAACATTCCTGATCTTCCCTTCAAAGCGTAAAACCATGACATTATTCCAGTAGACACGCTGAATTCCAATTTTTGAGAAGAGAAGATATTGCATTTGTGACCGAGATTTCATCGCAAATTCACGTTTTAGGGTCTCCTGTATCGAAATACAAAGTACTTTTACTTTCTCTACCGTTTCGTTTCGTAATCGGCTTACACTCTCCGTATTTGTAGGATTTAAAAGCCAATGCCTATGCGTCAGAAGCCTGTCAGGGAGTCCACGAGGGGTCGGCCCGTAGCCAGGCATAAACATGAAGTGATATGAAATGTATGCGAAGTTGATGATTGGAGAGGTGACAACGGAGCAATTGGAATGAGTGGCGGGGAAAACCGGAGAAAACCTCCCCCAGACGCCGCTTCGTCCACCTCGAATCCGACATGCGTTTCTTAGGAACGAACCCGTTTCACTGAGCGGTCTAGCTATTCACCCACGGTGCCGTCTTCGTGCACATAACATGTACGTAATGTAAACAGAAAGTATTATTATATTGCATCAAAAAATTCGATACCAATATTTCACCGAAAATGCATGTTTTGAGGACCCTTGAATCTAAAAAAGCATTTTAAAATATTACTGTGTGTGTCTTTGGGCAGCATAGCTCAAAAACAAGAAGTCCGTTAAATACCAAACTTGATATTTAGGTTCAGATGTAGAGAATGTCATGTGAATCAAACGCATAAGATGTTTATTCAGGGGCCCCAAAACATGTATTTCCGGTGAATACATTTTGGGTGGAATAGGATACCTTCTCTATACACTATGTAAATAATACGTGTAGAGAAAGATAATATAGAAATTTGAAATTTTACTCCCAGTGTCCTCTAAAGTATATGGCAAGTGGTTCGTGTCATAGCCCAGCCCAGCCCATATGATGTACGGGTTTAATAACACACTGTATGTGAGTGGTCTTTCTGCTGCTGTAGAACCTGTTGAATCCAATTTTCCAAATTCCTCGTCTAGCCCGGGAGCATATCCCGCGTGTGTGCTGCCATCTTTGTCGTAGCTTCGTAACTCTGTTAAGTTTTATTGCATTTCTTGCTCCTCCTCTGCCCCTTAACCTTCTCTCCTGAATTGGCAGGGAGTTTTGATCTTGCAAGGAAATTGCTGCAAGTTGTGAAGCCTAGCCCGAGGGATAACGAGGGGACAAGCTGGATACATTTTACCCTCCCCCAAATGCGCACAGGAATTCTCAAGTGCAACATTTTGCTACTTCTCTTCTAGGAGGGGGAGAGGAATGGCTAGAGAAGGTCGTGCGAATGGTGAACATCTGGCCTTTTAAGGGGAGATAAACTCCCTATGCATTATCTTAGATGGTTTTATTTATTTTACTTACTGTTTAACGCCTGCTTTTACCACCATGACACTGGTGATATACGGAATTAAGATGTAGCACCTTTGGAATGTGATGGCGGGGGAAACCGGAGAAAACCCGCTCCTGCGCCGCTATGTCCACCAAAACTCCCAGAGGCGGTCGCCTGGGCTTGAACCGCTTTGGTGAGAGGCGAGTGGTCTAACCACTCGTCCACGGCGCGTCCTAAGAAAGGCACTTAGTACGTATTATTATTATTATTATTATTATTATTATTTACACAGAAATGAAATGAGGCTTTATTTATGGACGCTCTCTAACTATTGTGATTCTCAGCGTCCTATTCTATATTGAGCAAGAAATACCAATTATTTTTTCTCAGAGGCATCTTTATTATGCTTGAGTTTCTTGAACGTGCCGTAAATTTACGACATGGGACCAACGGCTTTGCTTCCCTTCAAAGGAAGCAATACTAATAATTGTACGCCCTCCACCGAGCTTGAACCCGCGACCTTGGGAGCCAGAAGCTAGCACGTTACCCCTATATCATGGAGGACGACATCCAGGAAGCTTAGTGTATGTAGCGCCTAAGCGATGCTCAAATTGAATTGAATGTACATTAGCAAAAGTACTAAAGTTTAAGTAATAGGACGTGATATTGTAAATAATTGAAAATTTAACCTAAGTGGAATATTTTATAGGTCATCTCCTTAGCGCGGTGTAGCGCAGTTGCTTACAAAGCGGGAAACCTGGGTTCGATTCCCGGTACCGGAAAGGGGATTTTTCCCCCGCTGAGAAACCTCAGCCTCGTGTGGTACCTGGGGGCGGGGCCAATTGAGGAACTACTTGATGGAAAAGTAGCAGCTCCAGGTCACGAGGACCACATTAACCGGCCGGGGGGATGCGTTCGAGGCGTTAACCATATCTCACCCTCCAGTACTACACCACATCCATGACAAATGTCATGGACCGAGATGGGGGACGCAGCGGCCGGGCGGTAGGCCAAGGTTCCTTGTCAGCAGTCGCCTTTGAGTTTGAATATTTTATAATAATAATAATAATAATAATAATAATAATAATAATATGTGCGAGGTAGAGAAGGTAAATAATATCTACATAATTTGAAGATAAAAACACCTAATTTATGAACTGCACTTATATAAACTTCATATTGTGCATCTTGCAGACACTAGTATATTGCATATTAAATTTGGTGACAAGCTTAAGAGAAATTGGTGTTTTACTAAAATTACAGAGTTTTGCTAATTTCAGTCTTCGCTTAATCATCCTAAAACTTCATTTAACTGTCTTTAATATTTCTAAGAAAGCGAGTCGTTGTAAGAAAATCTTACTCAAAGAAAATATGTTTAAAGAAGAAAATAAACTCACACACTAAAAAAAAATCTGATGTTCCATTCACATGACTTTCTCTACACCTCTGCAATAAATTATTGTTAAAAAGCTTATGCTTCTATCTACTTCATGCTAATTGAGAAAAAACTAGCAGAAATATTATTACTTGCTTCCTTGTAAGTAGAAGCGAAATAAGGGAGTACCATAGGTTAACGTGATAGTCAATAGCTGGTTGTTATGTGACTGAAGTTCCTTTGTTTGTATAGACAGAAGTTGACAAATGCCTGTATGAGAAAAGTAAGTTTTTCATAGCTGAAACCAAAAAACAAGGAGTATCTCAAAAACGATCAACTGCATGAAAAAATTGTATATAACATAAATTGTGTGTTTTAATGTGCTCTACATTTCTTGTAAAGTAACTTTTTATCTAAGTCTTACGGTTTAGCAGCTATGCAAAATTCCGTAAAATTCATCCAGAATAAAGTAGTCGTTAGAGGCTATTCCCAGAAAATTCAAGATATACATTTTGTTTGTCAGGTAAATATCTTTAATGTTTGATTTTTTAATCAAAATCGTTAGAGCCATTTTTGCGAAAATCATAAATTTAGAAAAAAGGTCCATGTAAAGGGTAGTTTGGGGTGGGGGGATTATTCTCAAAATCGTCGTGTCGCATCCCTGGAAGATACTAAACTTAAATACCAAGATTGGTATTTTACCGACTTTTCGTTTTTGAGTTATCGTGTCCACAGACACACACACACACATACACACGGACCTTTTTGTGAAAATGCTTTTTCTGGATACAGGAGACCCTAAAACATACATTTCCAGTTAAATTTCAGTATCGAATTTTTGGGTGGAGTGCAATACCTTCTCTATACACTATGTACATAGTACGTGCAGAGAAAGTAAAAACTGACCAAACAATTTGAACATAGGTAAACTGCTCTATTTAGTAGTGTTACAATTATTAATACAGCAAAACTGGCCCTAAAAATGAACTAAAATACATCAATCGACTCCAAACAGAGGAGTTAAGATGTTTTTCTTCTATGAAGTAGTGCATAATTAAAGAATATAAAATGTTGATACACTTTCATGTTTACTTTATCTAATACGTAGAGTAAGTAAAAAGCCAACACATCTTACCAAAAGCAAGGACCAATACCCGGCGCCTCCACCAATATGTCAACGCGAAAGGTTGAAAGCATTTTAGAATTTAGCAACTTTGTGTATTCGACTCGGGGGACGTAGCTCAGTGGTATCATATTGAAATGGATAGGGGCCCTAACTGGCGGTGAAAAGGAATAAGCTGGACTAAATTAATAAGATTGGCTTTCAATTTTTAAACTGCATTTATTTGACGCAGGATTTAATGACAATAAATCAAGTCAACAGAAAATGAAACAATACTGCCCTAAAATAGTGTCATGAAATAATAAAACATATTGTTTTACAATGTAAGCCAAAGAATTGTATGTATAAAAATGGCAGCGTGACGTCATCGCCTCACGATACGCATGAAAATAGCCTAAAATGGCGTGCTTTTACGAAAATAGCATAGCCAAGGTTATGTAATGAATACAACACATTATAATGGATCATGTATAGCTAAGAGCTGATTTTTAGAAAAGCATATTAATAATAAAACATAATTAAAGTAGTGATATGTGAGGAGAAGAAGAAGAGGCGAACGAGAAACCGGATGCTATAAATTATTTATACCGGTAACGAAGCATAAGAACAGAGTGAAACAAATATTTGTTTCAGAAATGCCAGCTTTTTATAAGAAGATTTTCATGTAAATTATACAAATGTATTCATTTTAATTATTATGAGTATGTAAAAATGCATTGTAAATACGTATTTCACGAAATGTGGAATAAGGAACTCTGTCGTTCCCTTGGTGACGGACAGATTACAATGTTATAAAACATTGATCTTCAACTTTTGTAGATATGTGAAAAATTTTAAAAGCTTCCGGGACGCAGTCAGTAAGATAGAAGCCAGGGATACAGACGCCAAGAACTAATCTCGCAAATCGAGACCTCTAATTTACCAATTTATTGTGAAATATTGTATTGTACTGATTATCAACAAGAGATTTATTGTAAGTGCAGATTACAAAGTATATATTTGGCACAGTTTTCTAAAAAAAGGAGTTCAGTTTAAATAGCGTCTCTTAATTCACCACATTGTTTCAACGATTTAAGAACTAACATTTTATAATTAACAAATCTTCTAAATTAATTCTATACAGTATTAAAACCTACCATCCAAGCAAGGAGGTTAAGATTCTTTTACTCACCGGCTGACGCTAGCAAACTTATAACTGAAAACGTGGTTGAACTGTGCATAAGTAAGTTAATTCGCCGCCGATAATAAGTATGCAACTGCTCCAACAATAAAGTCTGGCGCAAATAGTAATTCCAGTTTTGCCATCATCAAGAGTTACCAACTCTATATACAGCGGCAAATTTAAATCTGTAAATAAGGTTTAAATAGAATACAACACCATGGCGCCCAGCAACCAGTAGCCCTGAGAACCACAATAAAACACCACAGACCTGAGGACTTTTGAATCCGCCCCATATTTTAAATGGACATGATTCTGTTTACATTTGTGGTGAAGAAATATATAGTTGTTGGCTGCTCCCAGACATTTTCCCTCGACGGTTCACATTACAAAAGGAATAAACACGTTCATTGCCACTACATAATTTGGCTGTAGCACTACCCCCTCTGTGCCCAATCTCGTGACATTACTTCCGGCAAGTATTGTCAATCCAAGAATAAGTTTTAAGTCTATAATCTATCCTCTGCGGTCACCACAGTATTGTATTCCACCCCAAATAATTCGGTACCGAGATTTCACTCAAAATGCATTTTCACTTTCTCTACGCATATTATATACAGTGTATAGAAAATGTATTGGCATTTTTGGAAAAAGGTCCGTGTGTGTCCGTGTGTTTATGAACACAATAGCTGAACAACGAAAAGTCAGTAAAATACCAAACTTGGTATATAAGTTTAGTATATTTCATGGATGCAACACGAAGATTTTGAGGAAAATTCCCCCACCCCAAACTATCAGTTACATGAAAAAAATTTCGAAAATTGTTATTTTTTCAAAAATGGCGCTAGGGATTTTGATTAAAATAACGCATAATAAATATATTTACACGACAAATAAAATGTATATCTTGATTTTTCTTGGGATAGCCTCTAAAGACCTCTTCATTCTAGACGACTTTTGTATAACTGGCAAACCGTAAGAAATAGACAAAAACTTACCACAAAACATTTAGAACTCGTCAAAACACACAATTTATGTCATCTACATTTTGTTGTGTAGGTAACCGTTTGCGAGATATTCCTTGTTATTGGTTTCAATTGTGAAGTACTTATACTTTTCTCACACAGGAAGTGTAGCGTTTTTCTTTTGCTCTACTCCTGGCCAAGCAAAGAAGCGATTTGCAATGACAATCGCATAACGACGGCTTTTAAAACATTTGACTAGCGCATTCCCTTATTTCCATTCTACTTATAAGGAACTAAGTAACAAGAATATGCCGTTAATGTTCATCTTGATTAGCATTGTGTAGAAAGAATAATAATCTTTTGTAAGAAGTTCATTTGTAGAGCAGCTAGAGAAAGTCATGTGAGTGTAACGTATCAGATTTTTAAATACATAGTTTTCAGTTCTTAGGCCGCCATTAATATAATTAAAACAGTCCCTCTAAATATTTTAGTTTGAACTATTTGTTTCTTAGAGTCCACGAAGTTAATATAAAGAAGGCCATGTAAGAGTTAAATCATACTTTTTATAAACAATGCAAACTAAATAAAGGCAGCAGAATGAGGCAGCCGTTATCCTTAGAGGTTTAAAGAACGCGGAGCACTGGTGGATATTTGCGAGGAGAAATGAAATTGAGATTAAGGTCCTCGCTGTGTGCGGCTAGCTTTAATTGCCTTTAAAGGCATAATCCGTTTAGAGGCGGGCTACACACAAAACACTCGCTTCACGTTAATTTCTAATAATAAACCCGTTCTAACTACAAAGTAATGGCCTTTGGTAATGAATTCCCGTTTAGCATTGGTCAGTCCTCAAAGAGCATGAGTAACGCTTTGGTCATGCTCCAAATCTTTTGCCCGCTCTCTAAATCCAGCTTTTAGTGGGAAATGGAAATCGATTTTGGAGCCCCGAGAACTCCGTGTACAATTCTGGCAAAATCATGGTCATTATCTCATGGTCAGGTATAAGAGGGAGGGGCTCACTGTAGTGTAAACGCCATGTTAATTTCAAATTAGTTCAGAGCCTAACATAGAGACCCCCACTAGTATCTCGTACAAATGTTATTTTCAACTTCAGTGAAAATGCAGGTGATTCGTGGAACTTCGTTCAAGTTGATAACCCGAGGACTGTAATGCTCAAAACCCAGAGGAGGGCTGAAGTAAAGCCGTTGGTCCTGGTCGTAGATTTACGGCACATAAAATAAACCTACAAGGATGTAGTTTATCTCCGCTTTTATTGAATATCTATATGGATGATATTCTCAGAAAATTGAAAGATGAAATACCATTAGGAATAAAAAATAAATAAAAATACTGCCCTTAAATATGCTACTCTTTGCAGATGACATGATGTTAATACAATACAGAGAAGATAAGCTGCAAGTAAGTATGTACAAGTTACAAAAATTGACCCAGGATTATATATCAATAGAAAAAGCAAAGGTAATGACATTTATAGGAAAATATAAAAAAAGATCAAAGATAGTGTTAAACAATAGTGTTAGAACAGGTGGGAAAATTTAATTACTTGGGTTGTAATGTAACCTTTAAAACAAACAATGAAGAAATAAATAATAAAGTAAGTTCCAATATATTTGTGGAGTAATTGCTCGTACCTTGAAAATAAAAACCCGAAAAGGTACAAACCTAAAAGTCTACAAGACTATGGCTGTTCCAGTTCTATTATATGGACACTTAAAAGAAAGATTGGAGCCAAATACAAGCGGCAGAAATGAAATATCTCCGAGCAGTAAATGAATGCACCAGACAATATTATATTAGAAATGAAGACATTAGGAAAGAATTAGACATATTTTCCTTAAAAGAAAGGATACAAATAAATAGAGAAAAATGGAAAAGTCATTTACAAAGAATGGATAACTTTCGCATGGATAACGTCCATAAATAACAATCCATTTCCATTTTAATCGCGTCATGCAAGTAGCTCTGTGTTAATTTGCCGAGTGTCGCTGCTATCGAAGTTTGCCTTTTAGAGCGAGGCAAGCTACGTTCTTCCGACTTTGCTCCTGGTTAACTTTATGGACTCTTTCGTTTCACGATAACTCGGTAAAGGTAGAAGCTCTGTACGACACAGAGAAATATATAATCAATCTTACGGATTGTCAAGCATATTTTCGGTGCCTAACGGACTAAAAGCTATGCATTTCTCTACCCGCCACGCCAACGTATATTTTTTTACAAAGATACGCATAAAGTAATGAAACTACGTTTATCAAAAAATGTAATGTGTTCCATTCACATGATTTTCACGACCAAACAAACTTCTTAAAAAAAGGTCCTTCTTTCTATTCCATGTTAATTGAGAGAAATATTAGCAGAATGGTCTTTATTACTTAGTTCCTTGTAAGTAGAAGGGAACTAAGGGAATACACTATGCTAGCTCGGCGATAGGCAAATGTTTTAATAACCGTCGCTATGCAATTGCCATTGAAATGCGCTTCTCTGCATGGCCACGAGTAAAACAAAAGAGACACAGACGACTTCCTGCTTGAGAAAGTATATGCATTTTAAAAATGAAACCAATCACAAGGAATATCTAGAAAACGAATACCTCCACAGTAAAAATATAAACGACATAAAGTTCGTGTTTTGACGAGATTTACATTTTTTTTTTTTTTTTGTAGTACGTTTTTGTCTATCTTGCGGTTTATCAGTTATGCAAAAGTCATTCAGAATGAAATGGACTCGAGAGGCTATTACCTGAAAATTCAATATACAGATATTTATATATTATTTTCCGTATAAATATTTTAATATACAGTATTTTAATCAAAATTATTAAAGCCAATTTTGAGAATATTAACATTTTCAAAAAAAAATTCCATTTATACGGTAGTTTGTGGTGGATGGATTTCATTGAAAATGTTCGGGTTGCATTCTTGAACTGTATTGAACTTAATTAAATATCTACCAATTAAAGTATTTAACGAATTTTTTTTTTCACACGCGCATACTGGCCTTTCTCTAAAAGTGCTCTTTTGGATTCAGGTCGTCTCAAAACATATTTCTGGTGAAACCTCTGAAAAGAATTTTGGGTGGAATACAATACCTGCTCTACTTACTGCACACATTGTATATACGTGCTAGAGAAAGTAGTAACAGCTAGTTATGAGCCCTGAAATAATTACAGTGCTAATTTTCAAGCCGTTATAACCATAAACATAAATAAATATCTCAGAATGAATAAACCAACATATTCTTCTTGCTCTGTGTGATACATCCAAAGGGAATGGGAACGAATTACAGTGAAAAATTGTATCGTGTCGAAAATGTTGAGTGTAGTACCGCTGGCAACGACACTGATGACACATGAAATGAAAGTGGAGCACCGCTGGAGTGAGATGGCGGGAGAACCCGGAGAAAACTCGCCCCTACGCCGCAAACCATACTCACGGCCGCCTAGAATCGAACCCGGGCCTTCTTCGGCTGGTTGCCGGGATGAGGACCGCCCCTGATGGGAGAGTTGGACCCTATGTTGGGCGTGGTCCCCCGTTCTCCCTGTCAGGATGCTTCTATACGGAAATCGTACAGACCCTGTCATTGTCGTAGTGTTGCTCCTAGTTCCGGCCTCTCGGTGTACCATCTCACTTCATCCCTCCCTCCCGGGGCGCTTTCCTATAGCGACGGTTACTACTCCATGCTACGACTTTCCCTTCGAAACCCATTCAACATATGCATTCCCATTGAAACTGAACTCTCTGTAGGCCTCGTCTTCCTTTTTAAACCTGTCGATCACGTGGCAGGAAATCAGCTATGACATACAGAACAAGTCGTTCACAGGACGTAGTCAACAATCCTATTGCTGTTATCCTGTTGAGTCTTTCCCACTCTACATCCCAAAATCTGCTTTACTTCTCCTACCTTTAAAATGATATGTCCCTTAAAGCCAAGAGTAACAAATGCCTCTTTGATAGCGACAACTGAAATTACAATATCACTATGTGAAGCCTTATCAATAAAATGCTCTAATATCTCGGAAGATGAGTTGATTTAAATCCCGGAATGCAGCGTTTGAATGGCATATTTTATTCGTTGAATTAATATTCATTCATTTCCTTTGTGTGACTACAGGTCTTAATAATCTCACCTTTGAAGCAAAAGCGGGCAGAAAGTTTCACGTCTAGAATACCAACGGTCGGGAGAATTCAAGACTTTTCCTTAAGCTTGAAATGATAATTCGTGCTAAATGCTCGCTTCATTCTTTAGGGAATGAGTTTATAATTATGAACCCCTCGTCTCCCTCTCTAGGGTTTGTTTTCCTCTCTTTTCTGGATTTCTCTTTTGGGGATTTTGAACTTTAGAATAAGAAGCAGCGAAGTTCTTGTACTCCTTTATGAGAAGCAACTTGGACGAGTATTCAGAACGACATAAATGGAGCATGCAATTTATTAGCATTCATATTACTTTTGTGTGGTAGGTTAGTGTAGAAATGTCTATATCTGTAACAAACGCTCACACTGAAGAATATGTATACTGAATTACCGTACATGACTTTAAATCATGTGTGACTAAAAGTTTGAAATTCCAAATTAATAACGCTAATTTTTGAAATGTAAACCACATAGATATGTAAACAAAAGAGAAATGATCACTCGAAAAAAAAAATCTGATGTGTTCCATTCACTTGACTTCCTCTACATATCTGCAATAAATTATTATTAAATACCTTCTTTTTCTATTTACTTAATGGTAATCGAGAAAAAATTGGCAGAAAGGGTCTTATTACTTGCTTCCTTGTAAGTAGACGGGAAATAATAAGCTAAATCGATAGTCAAATCTTTTAAAAGCTGGTTGTTATGTATTGAAGTACATTTGCTTGTATGGACAGGAGTTTACAAATTCCAGTATGAGAAAAGTATTGTATTTTATAGTTGAAACTAATAACAAGGAATAACTCAAAAACGGCCAACTCCACGAAAAAAATGTACATGACATAAATTATGTGTTTTAATGAGCTCTAATTTGTTGTGTGAGGTTTTGTCTATAAAAATGGCGTGTTATTTATGGACGCTCTTTAACTGCTGTAGTTCTCAGCGTCCCATTCTGAATTTGGCGTGACAGATCGCTTAATTTTGCTCAGAGGTCTCTCTATCAGGCTTGAGGTAAATCTACGACACGGGACCAACGGATTTATTTCCCTTCCGGAGGAAGCCATGCTAAGCATTTTTACGTCCGAAAAAACCCCATCGTCCTCCGCCGGGTTTGAACCCGCGACCTTGGGTATGTGAAGTCAGCATGGTAACCATTACGCCACGGAGGACGACTTTTTGTCTACCACTTAAGGTTCAACTGTTATGCAAAATTCCGCAAAATTCATCCAGAATTAACATGTCTTCAGAGGCTGTTTCCAGAAAATTCAAGACTTACATTTTATTTGTCAGGTAAATATCTTTAATATACGATATTTTAATCCAAATTGTTAGAGCCATTTTTGAGAAAATCATAATTTTCGAAAAAAGTTCGATGTAAAGGGTATCTGGGGTTGTTCTTGAAAATCTTTTGTGTCGCATCCTTGGAAAATACCAAACCTAAATACCAAGTTTGGTTTTTAACGGATTTTTCGTTTTTGAGCTATGCTGCCCACAAACATACAGACAGACACACACAGGTACATTTTTCTAAAAATATATTTTTTTTTTATTCAGGAAGTCTCAAAACATGTATTGTGAAATCTCGGTATTGAATTTTTGGGTGCATTACAATACCTTCTCTATACACTATGTACATAGCACGTATAGAGAAATTAATAAGAAATAGGGAACAAACAACTGACATAGGTTCATTTTTCTTCGCAAATAGAAGAATTAACGACTGGAACAAAATACCTGTAGAGTTAAGGGCCATTCACATTGAAAATTAACCGTAGACTAACTTAGAATATAGACACAAAATTAAATGCACCATGAGCATTCTCAATGACAAACTTAAGCGTAGACAATAGCCAATCGGAAATTAAAGCATGTGAACTGCGACTTGCGAGTGAATAGCAAACTAAAATGGCTGGATGAGACGAGAGTGATGGCAGCAAACTAGAGTAGCCAATTTGTTTGGTGTTTTATATTTTAAAGAACGGTTGTTTCGTCCTAGACGATGCTGGATTCATCTCCTCAATCAAAGATGAAGTAACGAAGGAGAAATGAGAGAGAATCATCAAGCGAAGTCATTTTAGTAACACGATCAGTGTTCTCATTGGCTGATTCCTGCGTTGCATGTTAACTTTGACGCAAATTCTTGGTAACCATCGTGAATGAGCCTATACATATAATGGCTGCAAGCTTCTGTGTCTACGTTACGTCTACGGTTGATTTTCGATGTGAATGGCCCTTTACTGGAGACTTTGTCTTAAGTGTAAATACTTTTAAAAAGAGACTAAAGAAGAGCGATTTATAGTAAATATAAATATTGCTTTATTACTTGTATTATAACACTTTTACTATTGTATTTTTATTATTATCATTATTATTATTATTATTATTATTGTAGTATACCATGATATATTGTCATTCTGACAGGGTAATATATTACCCATATTGCGAGCATTTTTATATTTATTTTAATTATACTGAACATTGTATTATTACATTGACAGCCTGCCACCGTGCCATGTTCTAAGCAGTGAAATAAAGTATTTATCTAATATAATCTATCTCTCCATCTATCTATATCTAATGCAAATACGTTGCAATGGAAATTTCATCAACTTTTCTCTAATGGTTTGGAAGTTATGGTCAAATTTATTAGTTTTTATCATGTCACAAAAAACTCCCTTGGGGCAAAAAAATTAAAATTTTGGTCTAATATTTTTAACTTAAGTTCACATTACATCTACTTATTGAAATTTCGTTGCGTTTCTCTGTCTTCTTTGTCGAAATTTTGGGTGCAATACAATACTTTTTCTATACTCTATGTACATAGTACGTGTAGAGAAAGTAAAAATTCAGAGATCGCGTCAAAACACGCAATTCATATCCTATGCATTTTTGCTGTGAAACTATCCATTTCAGGGATATTCCTTTTTATTGGTTTCAATTGTAATATGCTTATACTTTTCTCTAACAGGAAGTCGTCCAATTCGATACCGAGATTTCACCGTAAATACATGTTTTAGGTCCCTCTGAATCCAAAAAATCATTTTTGTAAAAAGGTCTGCGTGTGTGTGTGTGTGTCTGTGTCTGTGCACAGCTCAAAAACGAAAATGAAAACGAAAAATCCGTTAAATATCAAATTTGGTAATTAAGTTCAGTATCTTCCAAGGATGCGACACAATTATTTTTAAGAACCCTCCCACCCCCAACTACCCTTAGCATGTAAATTTTTTCGAACATTTGATTTTCTCAAAAGTGGCTAACGATTTTGATTAGAATATCGTATATTAAATATAGTTACTTAGGTAATAAACAGTGCAGAGCTTGTTAAAACTAAAAATTTGTTACATACATTTTTTCGTGGAGTTGATCGTTTTTTAGATATTCTTTATTATTGGTTTAAATTTAAAAATACTTATACTTTTCTCATACAGGAATTTGTCAACTCCTTGGCCATACAAACAAAGGAACTTCAGTCACATAGCAACCAGCTTTTGAGTATCATTTTCACTTATGGTACTCCCTTATTTCGCATCTACTTATACGGAAGCAAGTAATAAGACTATTTCTGCTAATTTTTTTCTCGATTTGCATAAAGTAAATAGAAGCATAAACTTTTTAACAATAATTTGTTGCAGAGATGTAGAGGAAGTCATGTGAATGGAATACATCAATTTTTTTCTTCCATTAACACAACACTCTTCTGGAAGAAAGGTTTCGACAAAATAAAAAGGGTTTCTGACAGATCTTCGGATTTTCGTCCGTTCGCCCTTAAGGATCCCAAGAGCGCTGTCAGAAAAATAACGAACTAGCCTCACACCAGGGAAATCGCCCTCATCTTCTGCTGCATCCGAACAGGACTGACTGTGATTGATTACGTCACAGGACCATATGATGATTGATTACGAATTTTAATAGCTCTGTGCTTAAACCAGTCGTGCTCAAGTGGATTAGCATATTAATCGCCAATTTACACAAAAATGTGTATCAGGCACTTCAAATCTCATTAGAAGCACTGCTCTGGACTACATTAGAACCTCTCATGAAATATGCTGAAAAAATCTGATGTGCTCCATTCACATATAACTTTCTCTAGCTGTTCTATAAACAAATGTTTTGCTTTCTCTGCACTTAATTATAATAATAATAATGATAATGATAATAATAATAATGTGTATAAAAACCCTGGTACCTAATATCTAAACCCAGGGCTAATATGCCAGATTTTTAAATTTTTCTTTATATTATACAGCATACATTTATTGCTATCAGCTTATATTATTGTTATATATAAATTAAAAAAAATCTGATGTGTTCCATTCACATGACTTTTTCTACATCTTTGAAATCAATTATTGTTAAAAAGCTAATGCTTCTATTTATTCCATGATAATCTAGAAAAAAAATAGTGAAAATATTCTTATTACTTGCTTCCATGCAAATAGAGGGGAAATACGGGAGTAGCATAGGCTGAAGTATTAGTCAAAAGCTGGTTGCTATGTGACTGAAGTTCCTTTGTTTGTATGGACAGGAGTTGACAAATTCCTGTATGAGAAAAGTACGTTTTTCAAAGCTGAAACTAAAAATAAGGAATATCTTAAAAACGATCAACTCCACGAAAAAACGCGTTATGCAAAATCTGTAAAATTCATCCAGAATAAAGAAGTCTTCAGAGGTAATTCCCAGAAAATTCAAGATATGCATTTTTTTTGTTAAGTAAATATCTTAAATATACGAGATTTTAATCGAAATCGTTAGAGCCATTTTTAAGAAAATCAAAATTTTCGAAAATTTTTCCATGTAAAGGGTAGTTCAGGGTGGGGGGAATTTCTTGAATATCTTTGTGTCGTATCCTTGGAAGATACCAAACTTAAATACCAAATTTTGTTTTTAATTTTTTTCCCTTTTGCTTAGAAGAAAGAAAGTAATAAATAAAAGGTCTGCTAATGTTCATCTCGATTAGCATGAAGTAGGTAAAATAATAATATTTTGTAAGAATAGTTTGCAGACAGGAAATATGAGGAAGACATTAGATTTTTAAAACTGCCGTCATTCATCTTACTTCTGTGATAATCTTTTTTTGTAAATTGTAAAACTAATATATCTACTCCAAAAATGTTGTTCCTTTCCAAATTGTAAAAAATTTGTTTACGTCATTTTGTTACTGCCTTGTTTCATATTTTGGGGTGCATTAGAGTGTTTCTTCGTCTTAATAAGTAGCAGAGAAAGTAAGTAGATGTTGGCACAACTGTGTGTGAAACTACAGCCTACTAGATATATATGTGTATCGTGGTGGGCCTTGGTATAAAACAGTGTTTTGAGTTAAATTCAAAATGAAAGCGTCTGCTGATAAACTGCCTCTGTACACCCAGCTTAGTGATGATATAGTGTTTGATTATTACGAGCTTCCGATATACAAGTTAGGGCTTTATGCCCGCTCGAGTTGGCTGCTTAAAGCTGCAGAGAAAACAATGAGAAAATATCATCATTATGTGAAGGAGTTTGAGGTCTCAACAGCCGAGAACAAGAAACCGTTTCGTGTCATTTACTTGAATATGACCACGTTACGACGGAAGCAGCTGTGCTTGGAACTGAGTGTCAAAGGTGTGAGAGTGGTTGGTCTAAAATACAATTCTGTAAATCCAAGATTTTTCTCAAGGTAAGATGTGTAACTCTGGGTAATCTTGCATACCACATTACCCTGCCATGGTGGACTCTGTCAATGCGCAATGCAAAATGCCAACATGCACATTTAAAAACCACTACGTTTATGCAACAGTAGCAAGTAGTTGGTACTATTACTTATTTTACTGAATAGGTCAAAACAAAGTCATTGGTATACACGGAAGTAGTAATGAAATATCTGCAATGTAATAAATGAGTCAAAACAAAAGTCCGGGAAATAATAACCTCGAAACCGAAGGGATCAATATTATAGATATAGAAATGGTAATAATAACGAAAATAAGAGAAAGTATTCATAATGTACGAAAAGGAAATGTTTAACTAAAATAAATATAATCGCCCAAACTGACGAAACAAATAGTATAGGTTCCCTATTTCCTGACGATTTTAAATATATATTCTCTCTTTAGATGGCGCTGACTCCGTTTATTATGCCAACCAAAAACAGTAATAGTTCTGATTTCCGTATATTTGTTTATTTATTTTAGGTTAAATCACCGCCAAGCAGTAAACAAATGCAGCATAAAGGAATGCCTTATACACCTATCCACAAACAGAAAGGAAATGTACAAGTAAACATAATCACCCGAAGTAGTAAACAAAGTTTATTTTCTTTTATGCGGACACGATTTATAACTCGCACATTCTCACTTTATATGGCGCTGGATTATTACACGTAATTTGCAAGTCAATTGTTGGTTTTTAAGGCCTAAAAATACGTGATTTATATCATTTCCAAAACTACTCTTTTCTTGCATATTTAAATTAATGCATTACAAAACATATTAGAACAATCATAGGTGAAAGTAGCTGTAATAACAATAATTAATAAATGTTATCAGCCGTAAGACATACTGCTCTCTATTAATGCAATTGTTAGCCTAAGAAATACTTCGCGCCACACCAAATAACGTCACCACATCCGGAAGAAATCCTGAAAGCTAAGTAACAACCGCTAAACATTGAAAACTATTTGCTAAGGCCCTTGGTGATTTCTTAGTGTTTTTCGGGGGTTATGTTGTAAAGCGAGGTTGCCTGCCTAGCGTTGCGCGGTACCCCTCATGACAGGGTAACCTGGTGTGCAAGGCTACCTACTTTTGTGTGTTTTCATATTGATAAAGGTAGACGATGGTTGCAGCATACACACGAAATTAAATGCAGTTTTATTTATGCACGCTTTTTATGTACTGTGGTTCTCAGCATCCCATTCTATGCTGGGCGTGAAAAACTGTGTAATTTTGCGTTGAGGCCTCTTTATCAAGCTTGAGGTTCTTTTGCGGATAATCTTGCATATCAGGTTATCTGTCATGCGGGTACCGCGTAACGTCAGGCAGGCAGCCTTGATTTAAAACCGCCCCAAAAAATCCCCAAGTCCTCAGCAAATCGTTTTCAATGCTTAGAGGTTGTTACATAGCTTCTGGTGACGTCATTGGGCGCCAAGTATTTCTTCCGGATGTTTAATGATGGTTCTAATGTTTTCTAATGCATTAAATTTAAAGGTGCAAGAAAAGAATAGTTTTGAAAATGATATAAAACCAACAATTGACTTGCAGATTGCTTGTAATATCCCATCGCCATCATGTTCACGTTAGGGAAATAAACTTTTTGTTGACTACTTGGGGTGACGTTTACTTGTACGACATTTTCCTTTCTGTTTCGTGGTTTAGGTTTATGTTGCATTCCTTTACTGCTTGGCGGTGATTTAACCTTAAATTAAAACAAATCGATGGAAATCAGAACTCTCACTGCTTTTGGTTGACATAATAAACAGAGCCAGCGCTATCTGAAGAGAGAACGTATATTTAAAATCGTCAGGACATGGGGAAGCTACACTATTTGATTATTAGTATATGATGGTTCCACCACTCGACATGACTTCAGTACGTGGGTACTTTTGTTATTTCGTCATTAGAGCCACTTTGAAGTTATTTACTGGTATATTATAAATGTTTAGGGCCCTAAGTCGCAAATCGTAGCCAAACATGGAGGGTCCTAAGCCGCAAAGCGTAGCCGAGGGATATGTTTTATAAATAAAGGAGTGTGGCCGAAGGCCGCCAATCAGGTATGACGACAGGGCGTAGCCAAGGGATCTGTGAAGCTACCCCCAATGATCCCAAGAAGCAGGCAAAACTTCGACAATCTGGCGACTTTCACATCTGAACAGCTTAATGTTTTCAACACTTTCAAATTTGAATCGCCAGTAAAAGTCACTTAAACTACTTTTTAAGACCGTTGTGTGTGTGTGTGTGTGTGTGTGTGTGTGTGTGTGTGTGTGTGTTTGCGCGCGCGCGCGTGTCCGTATGTATGCTGCAACCATCGTATAACTTTACCGACACGGGACCAATGGCTTTCCTTCCCTTCCGCCATGTTAAGGATTTTTACGCCCGAAAAAATCCATCGTCCTCCCACGGGTTTGAACCCGCGACCTTAGGTATATAAATTTGGCATAGTAACCGTTGTACCACGGATTAATATACACTTAATTAATATACACTGATTATACCAGTTAAACTTAACCACCTAGATATTAGTTCTTAACTTTTACTCACCGAAATATCTTATTGAATGAATAAGTGTATTTATTGAAATAACAGTATCATACATTGAGGTTCATCAATCGCACGGTTCTACAGACCGTACGTGCTTTTGCAATACACAAAATAAAAAGCAATATTAAAAAAATAACAACAAACAATTAAAAGAGTAAACACGACAATAAAAACGCAAAGAAATTCAAATACAGCAATTTAAATTTACAGCACACAGTACACCTTATTCAGAAGCATTAATGTACCCTAATATAATAGACAGATACACTTAAGAGAAATATATACACAACATATAAACCACAACACAATGATGACATAAGTATGCATAAAATATATGTATGTAAAACATACTAATCACTTGATTTAGCTATTCTTATGCCCCCTCCACCCCTTCTCTATTGACAGCCTTCTCAGATCTCAGCTGTCTTGCCTTAAGTATAAATTTACCTAGTCCGTCCACGTCCTCCGTGCCTGCCAGTAGCGTCCAACATGCTTCTAGCTCTACATTCGCGGCGGTAAAGGATCGCGGTAATTTTTTTTTCCCTCCATTCCTCCGTGTCCCTACATCTTGCCAAGATATGGGTCGCTTTACAAAGGTTTAATTATTTCTCAGGTATTTTTCTGGTCTTTAAGTTTCAACAAAACACGCGATTTATACTCATATAAGTGTTTTGTTTGCTTTGGTGTTTTACAATAACTTTCTTGCCCGCCTGGGTAGTGTGGAGGTGGCGTCTCTGGTTCACATTCGTTACCATCCGTGGTGTAATGGTTATCATGGTAAGTTCATATACCCAAGGTAGCGGGTTGAAACCTGGCGGAGGACGATGGCTTTTTTACGGGCGTAAAAATTCTTAGCATGGCTTCCTTCGGAAGGGAAGTAAAGCCGTGAGTTCCGTATCGTAGATTTCGGCACGTAAGAGAACCTCAAGCTTGATAGAGTTGTTATAAAAACGGTTGACCTAAAGAAAATGTCCACATTATTTCTTTGGCGATTTGGATTTGGTTATTCGACCGTTAGTAGTGTTTTTCTAGTTAACAAGCTTCATTATGCTGCCAACATTGACACACATAATACCGCGAGCCGATAGTTTGCCGACTATCCTGACATCTAGGAGCTTTTGTATACAGGAATAAGAAGTGTGAGTGTGCGTTTTATGTAGTAATGCAGCTTTACTTCATTAATTTATAGAAGCTCTCTGGGGTTTGTTTCACTTTTTACATTTTTAAAAAAAACTATAATGGTTTTGGCCAGAGCAAAACATGTGAGTGAAACTAGCATGTGGTGTGTTAGCTCTAGGTTTTTACTTTCTCTACACGTACTATGGACATAGTGTATAGAACAGATACTGTATTGCACACAAAAATTCAATAGCGAGATTACACCAGAAAGACACGTTTTGAGTTCCCCTAAATAAAAAAAAAGCATTTTGGGGGGGAAAAAAGTATGTGTGCGTGTGTGTCTGTAGACAGCATATCTCAAAAATGAAAATATCATTAAATACCAAACTAACAGTATCTTCTCTATACACTATGTACGTAATACGTGTAGAGAAAGTAACAGCACTAACAAAAACGGCTCTGGCCCCTTATGGGCCACATTATATGCATGCCAGTATACATTAGTAGCCAAGTATAGCCTTTTTAATTTTGGAAAATAATTCAATATTATTTTCAACAGTCACACTATGATGAATCTTCTCATTCACTGTTTTCAGATACTACGGAACATTTTTTGGAATGTTCGAAGATTACAACCCAGGATATAAGGAAGTATTTTCGAAATTTATGCTGAATAAGATAAGATTGCACCGTGAGGGGAAGGAATTTATAAGTCGCTTCCATATGTCGATATTAGATGTTCATTCGCCAAAAATACAAATGTGTCTATGCTCAATTTGCCATGGTAATGTTCAACACGATGAAAATGTCAATAATTTCTGATCTGCATTACTAGTATGTGATTATTGGTGACGTAAATAAAAGCAATTACAGGCATTATTTATTTACAATATCTTTATTTTTTCTCTACTATTTATCTATAGCAATTAGAGAAAATTTCGACCAAGATTGTTCCATAGTAAAGTGTTCCGGGTTCGATTTCTGTTGACAATCACTCCGTCTTTCGATATGTTATAGTTTTCTCTGGTTGGTAGCAGAATACTGCGTTGATGTTTAATCTACAAGAATTTAGTTCTCATATTTAAGGTGATTCTAGGTTTCGTGGAAATTTACAGTACGGGACAGATGGCGCGAATGCTTGCTCCAAACCAACACTACACCAGAGAATCTTCCTTGACGGGTCGTTCATAACCGTCGCTCTTGCAGTGGGGCGTTTCTTCTAGGCTTTGACTGCTAGTGACTACCGTCTGTCTGCCTGTGTCCTGTACCCTTGTGGTTATTTCACTTAATATATTCCTCCTGGAGGATAGCAACCGCAATAGATTTTACTAATTTACAGTGCAGGAGTTGTCCCCCTCTTTTTATAACCTAAATAGATATCTATAAGTAGACAAAGTATTGCGTTTCACCTAAAATTTGATACCATGGTTTCAGTGGAAATGCACCTGTCGAGCTCTCCAAATCCAAAAAGAAGCGTTTTAAAAAAAATGTGTTGTGTGTCAACAGCATAAATATAAAACGAACGATTGGAAAGATGTCAAAGTTAATATTTAAGTTCAGGATCCTCCAAGAATATAACAGGAAGATTTTCAAGAGAATCCCACCACTCAATGGGTATCCTTTGCAAGGGAAAGTTTTGGCTGTCTCAAAATGATCTTGTATTAAAATGCAAAATATTTGAATGACAAAGAAAATGTATGCCATGAATGTGTTGGGAATAGGCTGTGACGTTTGAGAAACTGTTTAAGGAGCTTAGAATTGAAACCAGTAATAAAGATTAATAGTAATAATTAATAATAAATAAAAATTATATTATTATTATTATTATTAAGTAGTATTATGATCACTTTCATAGAGAATATTAAGCTCAGTTCAATTACTCTAAGCATTTTGCAAAATCCAGAAATTTACCTAGCGCGCCCCAGTAGTGTTGGGTGTTGTGTGTCTGCGTGTCTGCCTCTAATTCAAGGGGTCGCGAGTTTGAATTTCTCTTAGTGATAAGGTTTTTTCGGGATATTCCCTTGTCCCGAGAAGACGAGTGTGAGTAATTTTAAGCTCCATGGACTCCGAAAGCATTTGCAATCACCGATGTCATTCACTGTCCAATGTGGCCAACTAGATTAAAGGACCTTAAGCTATTAAAAGGGGATGAAATTTATCCTCACTTCAAAAATAAGTTCCTCTACCTATTCAGAAACAAACTGTTCTTACAAAACCTTATTCTTCTAATTCATGCTAATCGACATAAACTTAACCAAAGTGGTCTTATTGCTTACAACGTTGTAAGTAGAAAGGAAATACACTATAAAACGATACTCAAATATTTTAAGAGATGGTCGATCTGAGATGACATAAAAATTAACCACGAGCAGTATGGATATAATCAACTACGTCTTGTTATTACTAATGAACAAGAGACTGTTGCACTTTTGCAATGATATTAGCAAATATTCCTGAAAACAGGAATTTAAACTTTTTTTACTCTATCTTCTTAGTACATAGGTAGAGAAGTTATTGCGCTCCACCTAAACATTCGATACCGAAATTTCACTGGAATTATACATTTTACTGTTCAGTGTAAAAAAGTAAAAATAAAAAAAAAAAAAACCTATTAGGAAAAGGACTTGTGTTTGCGTGTCCGTGAACACGACAACTTAAAAACAAAACTTGGTAAAATACCAATTTTAGCGTTTTAAATTTATCTTCCCAGATGTGAACACGAAGATTTTGAGAAAAATTCCCTCCGCCTCAAACTACCCTTTACAAAGAAAAAATTTCGAATTTTTTTTATTTTCTCCAAAATGGCTCTAATGATTTTTATGAAGATAATCTTAGAGCAAATATATTTACATGGCAAAAAGTTTATCTTGAATTTTCTGGGAATACCATCTGGACACATCTTCATTCATAATGATTTCAGCATAACTGGTAAACTGTAAGACATAGACAAAACATTATTGTATAAAAAATGTAGATCTCGTTAAAACACATAATATATGCAATCCACATTCTTTTTTCGTAGAGTTGACCATTTCCGAGGTATTCCTTGTTATTGGTTTGAGTTCTAAGCTATCTAAATTTTCTCATACGGAATTTGCCATCTCCTGGCCGTACAGACAAACGAATTTCAATCACATAACAACCTGTTTTCAAAATATTTGACTCTCGCTTTAGCCTAGTGATATACCTTATCTTAAGGAAGCAAATAATAAGAATAATTTCTGCTAATGTTTATCTCGATTAGCGTAAGACAATAAGCTTTTTAATAGTAATTTATTACAGAGATGAAGTGAAAAACACGTGAATTGAAGACATATGTTTTTGGACTAATGGCAAGGATAAGAGGTATATGACTGAAAGTGAACTTATTGCATACTTTCTGATATGTGCTTGATAGAAACACTACAAACAGACAAGTCTAATACTCTTGTTTTTTGATCTACCGGTATCGAAAAAATAAATGTTTTTGTTCCAAATTGGAGCTTAATTCCAAAGAATGTGTGAATATAATAGTTTGTTACTTGTAATAAGCGTAGAATAACGTATTTCTGACATTAGTTTCAGTAGGAATTATGGCACACCACACAGAGTTTCGAAATAATTAATCACTTAAAAGGATTAAAGCAATATTCCAAGCAGGATTTTCAGACGTGAAGTAACTCGGCAACGTTACGCTGAGGTTGGTTACGACTCTGAACCGGCTTCTGGATATAAACACGTCGGAGGCTTGCAAATACGACGCAGTGTGCTGTAATGTTTTGGTGATAATGAGTGTAACTGGCATTCTGATTGGCCTACACTCGCACAGTAAAAACGGAAGGAATGCCTTCATCGTCCTAAGTGAAACCCACACAACTTGCAGTGTTGCCAGCTTGTCTGTCACTTGTTTTCGACAAAACTAAATTATCTCCGTAGGAAATGATCAGAGACAAAAACGTAACTTACAAAATAAGTTCCAAATACCGATATCTATCACTGGTGTAAATTAATGTAATGACTTACTTTCCACCTGATATAATTATCTTATGGTATTTTTTTGTACAGAGCAGTTCTTATAGTTCCAGTTATACTTCCCTTTGCAGGTTACATATGAGATGTTGGGGAATTTCGGGTTCAAATCCGAAGGAGGACAGTGGATTTTTTCGGTGTTTCGATTGCTTATCACTAGATGCGCAGATGTTTGCTTTATTCCTAATTGCATTGTTGACAGCGGTTTCAACATTTTGTTCTTCTAGTCAACGTGAAAGTCAACGTGAAATACAATACGATGTAGAGCTGAGTCAAGGATATTTTCAACAAGATGGCGCTGCATGCAATACATCTAATGAATCCATGAACCTAATTGCAAGTTTCTTTGACGACCGGATAATTTCCAGGAACCTGTGGCCACCGAGATATCCGGATTTGACATCACTTCTTTCTATGGGGTTATTTAAAAGACAGGGTTTACCCCACACGTCCCCAGACATTGGACGATCTGAAGCACAAAATCACAAAGGAGATTCAAGCTATTGATAACAGACTCCTCCAACGAGTGGCCAGTAACATGGAACGACGTGTTGAGTTGTTCCTTATGCAGGATGGAGGACAATTTTAACATTTGCTATAGAGGTAATAAATCTCCCAAAATTCGTCTACAATTTAGGTGTAATAAGTTGTCGCTAGCATAACTCGTTTTGATACAGCTACTGAAAGAAATGTGTCAACTCTACATAAATCACCCTGTAGAAAGGGACGCTGAAAACCACAGTATTTAAAGAGCGTCCATAAGTAAAACTAAATTTCATTTCATTTTTTGTGAATTCAAAACAGTCTATTTAATGTCCAAGCTGACGCGATGTTATCACCAATAAGTACAGACTCTAGCACAAATCTCATATTCTGATTTCAGAAGTAGAGTGTCTTAATATAGGTTATTTGTAGGCGCACGTTGTTCCAATTTTTATATTGCCAATTGGCAATGCTGATGCTGACGCCTCGTCTTCAGAAAACTGGGTGAAGTACAGATCAGATAGAGGAAATGTTGATCCAATTTACCGCTGACATATTTCTCATTCGTTTTATTTCTGCAAGAATATAAAATACTGAGCTTCTAAAAGATCTATAGCAGGCACTTTTTCTCCTTTCTGTTTTGTGGATTCGTAACAGCCAAGCTCTTAAAATCCTTAGTCAATATCTGCATTGTGAGTACCGAGAGCAGCCTGAAAATAAGTACCCGTTTGGAAAAAAAGTCATAAAATATTTGCTTTTAAATAAAAATATTTATTTCTACATGAAACAGAATTTATTAACCTATTTTACTTTCTCTATACGTACTATGTACACAGTGTGTAGAGAAGGTATTGCATTGTACCCAAAAATTCGATACCGAGATTTCACCGGAAATATATGTTTGAGACCCCCTGAATCCAAAAAAAGCATTTTTAGAAACATGTCCGTGTGTGTGTGTATGTGTGTGTGTGTGTGTCTGTGGGCAGCATAGCTCAAAAACGAAAAGTCCGTTAAAAACCAAACTTGGTATTTAAGTTCAGTATCTTCCAAAGATGCGACACGAAGATTTTCAAGAAAATCCTCCCACCGCAAACTACCCTTTACATGGAACTTTTTTCGAACATTTTGATTTTCTAAACAATGGCTCAAACGATTTTGATTAAAATCCCGTATATTACTGACATTTACAAACCAAATAAAATGTTTATCTTGAATATTCTGGGAATAGCCTCTGAATACCTCTTTATTCTGGATGAATTTTGCCGAATTTGCTTAACTGCTAAACGGTAAGAGATAGACAAAAGCTTACTACACAGAAAATGTAGAGCATGTTAAAACACGCAACTTGTGTTATACAAAGTTTTTTTCGTGGAGTTGTACTTTTTTTAGTTATTCATTGCTTTTGATTTCACCTTTCAGAAAACATATTTTCTCACACAGGAATTTGTCAACTCCTGCCCATGCAAATAAAGGAACTGCCATCACATAGCAACCAGCCTTTGACTATCACTTTAACCTATGGCACTCCCTTATTTCGCTTCTACTTAAAAGGAAGCAAGTAATAAGACTATTTCTGACATATTTTTCTCGATTAGCAGGAAGTAAATAGAAGCATAAGCTTTTTAACAATAATTTGTGGCAGATGTATAGAGAAAGTCATGTGAATGGAACACATAAGATTTTTTACTTTCTCTACACATTATTACATAGCTTATAGAGAAGGTATTGTATTGTACCTAAAAATTCGGTACACAGATTCCACCGGAAATGCATGTTTTGAAATCCCTGAATTAAAATGTTTACAAAACGTCCGCGTGTGTCTGAGGACAGCCTAGCTCAAAAACGAAAAGTCCTTTAAAAAAAACTTAAATATATTTAAGTTCACTGTCTTCCAAGGATGCGACAAGAATATTTTCAGAAAATCCCCCCTCCGCAAACTACGCTTTACATGGAACATTTTTCGAAATGTTTTATTTTCTCAAAATGGCTATAACGATTTTGATTAAGATATTGGTTATTAAAGATATTTACATCACAAATAAAATGTATATCTTGAATGTTCTGGGAATAGACTCTGAAGACATCTTTATTCTGAATGAATTTTGCGGAATTTTGCATAACTGATAAATCATAAGAGATAAACAAAAACTTACCGGACCAATAAAAAAAATGTAGAGCTGGTTAAAACACACTTTATGTTATATTAATTTTTTCATGGAGTTGACCGTTTTGGTGATATTTCTGCTATTAGTTTTAACTTTAAAATACTTTTCTCGTACGGAAAACGTGCTTCAGTCATATAGCAACCGCTTTTAAAAGATTTGACAATCGATTTAGCTTATGATACTTCCCTATTTTCCTTCTACTTACAAGGGAAACAGGTAATAAGACCCTTGCTGCCAATGTTTTATCTCGATTAGAATTAAGTAAACAGGAGAAAAGGCTTTTTAACAATTTATTGCAGAGTTGTAGAGAAAGTCATGTGAATGGAAAACTTCAGATTTTTGGCACATTTGCCAGCATTGTTCAGGCATGTGTCATGCGCCAGGGAAGACAGCCACTGCTGAACACAAGCATTCATAATAGTGAACCGTCTGTTTTCACGAATTGCCTCATTCACTTGTTCAACCAAACCACCAGTGACAACAGAAGGCCACCTACGCCTTGGTTCGTAATGAACCGCGAATCATTTATTATAGAATTTCCTAGCCCACTTTCTCACCATTCCATGTCCTTAGATTTCACCGCAAATCGTTACAAGTGTATGATTAATTTCAACTGGCTTAACATTAATTACGTTCAAGAGCCGTATTACGGAACGCACTTCACAGCCGGCGGGATCAGAAATTGTCTTACCTAAACATTTTGAACGATCACTAACAACTGTAGACACAGCACGATCCGGCTATAATGGCATCAATGGGCAGGCTGTAAACTAGAGAAACGAGTGCCCATGCGTGGAAGTAGTACACGAGCGTTGCGGTGGCCGTAGAACTTCCCGGACACGCCACCTCGTACTTTATGATGATAACTATTATTTCGATTAGTACTTATAATGATTTGTTTTCATTACACTGTGAGACAGACAAACGTTGTGCTATCAACCGGCTGGCGCCATTGAGAGATAAACAAAGATAAGCAGCACTCTCGACCAGCGGTCGACTCATTCTTCAACAGGCTATGCTTAAAAAGCTTACTCTAAACACCTTAATAGAGATAAGTATTTTCAAAAATTCCGTTATTGCACATGTTCTCATAGATATTACGGAAAAGTGTTTTAAATTGAATCCAATAACAAGAAATATCGCAGAAATGGTTAAATCTTCAGAATATATTGTAATTAACATAATTCTTTATTTTAACAAGATCTACATGTTAATGTGTAAGTTTTTATCTATTACGCTTTACCAGTTATGCAAAAGTCATTCAAAATTAAGAGACTATTCTCAGAAAATTAAGATGCATTTACATTTCATTTGTCATGAAGATATCTTAAACACCTGATATTTTTATCAATCGTTAGAGAAGTTTTCGAAAAAATGTTCCATGCAGAGGATTGTTTGGAATGGGGGGGGGGGGATTTGCATGAAAATCTTCGAGTCGCATCTTTAAAAGATTTGATCTTAAATATCAGGTTTGATATTTAACCAATTTTCGTCATCCTCTTCTTGGACATACACAAGAACCGTTTTCTAAGAACACTTTCTTTGGATTCAGAGCGCCTCAAAGTATGCAAAGAGCGCAAAGTATGAAATTTTGGTATCAGCCTCGTTGCGAAGCATTTCTGTTTTCAAACTAAATAACTCTTAACACGTGTAGCTTAAATAACTCTCAACTTGATTAAATATTTACACATCCTTTTACAAATAGAAATATCTGATTTGCTCCATTCACATGACTCTCTCTACATCTCTGTAACAAATTATTGTTATTGAGCTTATTCTTCTATCTACTTCATGCTAATGGAGATAAATATTAGCAGACACGGTCTTATTACTTAGCTGCTTATAAGCAGAAGGGAAATAAGGGAATACACTAGACTAAACCAACAATCAAATGTTTTAAAAAGTTGTTGCTATGGGATTGAAATTCGTTTCTTTGCGTGGCCAGGAGTTGACCGGTTCCCGTAAGAGAAAAGATTAAGCCAATAACATGGAACATCTCCTAAACGCTCAACTCCACGAAAAATTGTATATAACATAGGGTGTGTTGTATGGAACTCTACTTTTTTATCTAGTAATCTTTTGTCTATCCTTTAGGGTTTATCAGTTGTACAAAATTCCGCAAAATTAATCCAGAATAAATATATCTTTAGAGGCAATTCCCAGGAAATGCAAGAGATAGATTTTATTTGTCACGTAAATATCTTTAATTTACGATGTTTTAATCAAAATCGTTACAGTCATTTTTTAATCAAAATTTTCGAAAATTTTTCTATGTAAATGGTAGTTGAGGGTGGGGTATTTCCTTGAAAATACTCGTGTCGCATCCTTTGAAGATACTGAATTTAAATACCAAGTTTGGTATTTAAAGGACTTTTCTTTTTTAGATATTCTGCCCACAGGCAGACACACACATACACTCACACACACTTTCTCAAAATACTTCATTTGGATTCAGAGGTTTTCAAAACCTATATTTCCGGTGAAATCCCGGTATCGAATTTGTATTTATAATACCTTTTCTATGCACTATGTATATAGTACGTGTAGAGAAAGTAAAAATAGAAGGAACAGTGTGCTTCCAGAGAGCTACAGAAAACCCTTCCAAACCATATCTTTCCTGGTTTTTCTTCTTCCTGCAAGCTTCTTTCCTCGCATCATTGTTTTCTTTGAGGTCCGCAACGCAGCATCCTTTTAGTTGTGAAAGAATGAAGTGTGCACTCGTTAGCTATTATCCCTTTGAAGTTAAAATACGCGCATTGGAAATGAATTCACACATTCTTCTTTTCTTTTCTCTGAGGAAGCAATTTGCACGTTTTATGTCTTTCCCTCAACTTTTTCACTAGTTATTAATATGTTCTTTTCACAGAGAAAAGCAATCATGTTCTTCTGACAGAAGTGTCTATGACGTTCGTAATGGCGACTTGGTAACTTAAGAATGAAAAGTATTATCATAATGATAGAAAATCTGCTCCTTCGCGAACACGATAGAACATGAATGATTCACAGCTTCATTGCTGCTATCCTAGAATTGCATTTTATGCAATGTAGTGGTAATGTGGTGTTTAACCATTAACCAGAAAGTCACATCTGGAAATGTGGAATTCCCACTACTACATATTTTTTACTTTCTCTCTCTCGCTCTCTCTATCGCTCTCTCTCTCGCTCTCTCTCTCTCTATCTCTCTCTCTATCTCTCTCTTTCTCTCTCTCTCTCTCTCTCTCTCTCTCTCTACAATGTACTACGTAGTTAGAAAAGGTAATGTATTCTACCCAAAAATTCGAAGCCCGGGATTTTACCGAGAATATGTCTAATAGGGTCCCCTGTGTCCGAAAAAAGCAGTTTTAGAAAACGGCCCGTGTGTGTGTGTGTGTGTGTGTGTGTGTGTGTGTGTGTGTGTGTGTGTGTGTGTGTGGACAGCGTAACTCAAAACGAATGGACCGTTAAATACCAAACTTGGTATGGATGTTTGGTATCTTCCAAGGATGTGACACGAATATTTTCAAAAATATCCCCCGCACCGCAAACTACCCTTTACATGGAAAAAAATTCGAAAATATTGATTTTCTGAAAAATGACTACAGTTTTGATAAAATCCTCATGTATTAAAGATATTTACATCCCAAATAAAATGTATATCGTGAATTTTCTGGCAATAGCCTCTAAAGATCTCTTTATTCTGGTTGAATTTTGCCGAATTTTGCATAACTGGTAAACCGTAAGAGATAAACAAAAACCTACTACACAAAAAATGTAGAGTTCGCTAAAACACACAATTTATGCTATATGCATTTTTTTCGTGGGGGTTGGCCGTTTTTAAGTTATTCCTTATTGATTTCAGTTTTAAAATACTTAATATTTTTCTCATACGGGAACTACCTGACCATGCAAAGAATCGGACTTCTATTCCACAGCAACCACATTTTAAATGGATATAATGATTTTGATTAAAATGTCGTATATTAAGAATATTTACCTGACAAATAAAATGTATGTCATGAATTTTCTGGGAATAGCCTCTGAAGTACTCTTTATTCTGAATAAAATTTGCCGAATTTTGCTGAACTGGTAAACCGTAAGACAAAACCTTACTACTCAAATGTTGTTAAAACCCAAAATTTATGTCATATACATTTTTTTCGTGGAGTTGACCGTTTTCGTGATGCTCCTTGTTATTGGTTTCAGTTTTAAATAATTGCACTTTTCTGATACGATAAATTGTCAACTCTTGGCCACGTAAGGAAAGGGATTTCAACCGCATTTTAAAGCATGTGACTGTCAGTTTAGCCTAGTATAATCCTTTATTTTCCTTCTATTTATAAGGAACTGAGTAATAAGACTGTTTCTGCTAGTGTTTATCTCGATTAGCATGAAGTTGATAGAAAAGTTAGCTTTTGTTGCAGAGATGTAGAAAAATTCTTGTGAATGGAACACAGAATTTTTTTAATTCAGGAGTTTACAAAAGATCTATTGAAGTGAAATCTTGACATCGTATTTTTAGACGGAATACAATACATTCTGTATCTTCTATGTACCTACTTGGTTGAGAAAGTTATTAAAATCTCATGTTTATTAAAAATTCTGTTTAAAAATATTTAGTTTCTTACTGCTTAAAATGTTGCTCTGAATCTGTTCAGTTGTAACTAAAACTTTTTTTGTAAAACTACTGCTCCTGGGATATATTATTTTCTATATCCAAACTTCTTGGAAGCTTCAGAAGATGTTGGGAAGACCTGTTTAAAAACGCGAAAAATCCTTATATCTGACAGCTTATGCTGTGACTGCGAACTTTTCGCTGCCGTCTGTTGAATATGAATTTTCTTGGATGAAATATTGACGAAGTGTTGCCAATAAATCGCTTGCCCAGCGTGACATATTGCCATGAAAGGAACATTTTGAGTTTTTATATTTTATTGTTGAGATGAAGTTGTCGTTTTGCTTTCTCTACCTCGTGTAGTACTTTGCTTTTCTGCTGCCTGTTATCTGCCCTGATGGTGAATTGCAAGATTATTCTCTTGAGTATCCGTGCCGTACTCTATGGTTTAGGGATACCATGCTAGCATCTGGTTCCCAAGATCGCAGCTTCAAGCCCTAAGGGTTGCCTTTTTACTTTCCCTATCATAATTTAGGAGGCGGTAAAGAAAGAAAGGAATTAAAAAGGTTTGATAAGTAAACATGGTTGAATGCGTCATCTACCATTTGAGAACTAAAGTAAGTATTACAATCATAACCTGATAAAATCTCCGTTCCTAAATATTATAAATTATTAATATTCTATTCCGCTGAATTGTCTTATCAAATACAACTCGTGGTATTACATATGACAGTCGCATAGGACAGAAATTAAAATATTTGACTATCGCTTTAGCCTAGTCCCTTCTGCTTAGAAGCAAGCGAGTAGTAAGACCATTTTTGTAGTATTTATCCCAATGTAGATAAAAGAATAATCTCTTGTAAGAAAAGCTTGAGCAGAACAGATAGACAAAGTCATGTGAATGGAACACGTCATATTTTTACTTTCTCTATACGTACTTTGTACATAGTGTATAGAGAAGGTATTGTAATGCACCCAAAAATTCGATACCGAGATTTCACCGGATATACATGTTTTGAGACCTCCTGAATAAAAAAAATATTTTTAGAAAAATGTCCGGGTGTGTGTGTGTGTGTGTGTGTGTGTGTGTGTGTGTGTGTAGCATAGCTCAAAAACGAAAAGACCGTTAAACATCAAACTTGGTATTCAAGTTTATTATTGTCCAAGGACACGAATATTTTCAAAAAGAAATCCCCCCACCCCAAACTACCCCTTACATGGAAAAAAGTTTGAAAATTTTGATTTTCTTAAAAATGGCTCTAAGGATTTTGATTAAAAGATCATATACTAAAGATATTTACCTGACAAATAAAATGTATATCTTGAATTTTCTAGGAATAGCCTCTGAAGACTACTTTATTCTGGATGAATTTTACGGAATTTTGCATAACTGCCAAACCGTAAGAGATGGACGGAAATTAAACCCCAAAAAAATAGAGCACGTTAAAACACATAGTTTATGTTACATAAATTCTTTTCTTGGAGTTGATCGTTTTTTAGATATTCCTTGTTTTTGGTTTTGAAAAAAATACTTTTCTCATACTGGAATTTGTCAACTCCTGTCCATACAAACAAAGGAACTTTAGTCACATAGCAACCAGATTTTGACTATCACTTTAACCTATGGTACGCCCTTATTTCGCTTCTAATTACAAGGAAGCAAGAAATTAGACTAATTCTGCTAATTTTTATCGATTAGCTTGAAATAAATAAAAGATAAGGTTATTAACAATAATTTGTTACAGAGATATGGAGAAAGTAATGTGAATGGAATACATCAGATGTTTTTCTTGTTCCTCATCAGAGCCGAGCGGAGAATCTCAAATCGTCCTTTGCATAAAAGACTGCATGGTTGAGCACATGATAGTTGAGGTATCCAATGGTTAATTAGTTGCTTGCGTGGCAAATTCAGCGTAACACACTTTTGTATTCCCTCACAGGCACATTATTTGTGATTCATTGGGCCGCATTAGGATCATTACGCTATAAAAACACTGCGGTGATCGAAGTCAGCCAATTGGAAGCCAGCTCCCTCTGCCAATTGCACCAATGTGAACTGTAAATTTAACACTCAAGTACGCGTGCACTAATTTGAAAGCAATAAAGTTGAGAATTTGCTATATTCGACAAGTATTAACCTGGTGTTTTAAATGCACCTCACAGTTGCATTTTATCTATTACTCTTATTATATTCCATCCAAACAATGCTGAGATTTTATCGCGCACACAAAAAGAATTTTTGCTTTCTTTATACGTACTTTGTACATAGTGTATAGAGATGGTAATTCAATACCGAGATTTCACCGGAGATATGCGGTTTAGGATCCACTGTATGTAAAAAGAACATTTTTAGAAAAAGGTCCGTGTCTGTGTGTCTGTGAAGACGATAACTTAAAAACGAAAAGTCTGTAAAATAAACTTCGCGGTGGTACCGTGGCTACTTGCCAAGCGGGAGACCTGTGTTCGGTTCCCGGTACCGGTGTAGGAATTTTCCACTGCTAGGAGACTTGGTCTGGGGTGTCCTCAGCCTCGTGAGGTCCCTGGGGGGGGGCTAATTGAGGAGGTACTTGATTGAGAATTACCCGCTTCAGATCGAGAACACCGCCGGGAGGGACTGGAGGCGCTGATCGCGTATCACCTTCCAGCACTGCACCCCATTCATGACGCCTTGGTGTCGAGATGGGGGATGTAGCGGCTGGGCGGTAGGCCAAGGTCCCTGTGGACTGTTATGGATTTACGTGGAGATACTACACAAAGATTTTGAGAAAAATCCTCTCACTCCAAACTGCCCTTTACATGGAAAAAAAATCGAAAAGGTTGATTTTCTCAAAAGTGGCTCTAAAGGTTTTGATTGAAATACCGAACATAAAAGATAGTTACATGCAAGTAAAATGTATATCTTGAGTTTTCTGGGAGTAGCCTCTTAAGACATCTTTATTCTGAATCAACTTGATAGACAATGTAGATCTCATTACAATGCTCATTATTTTTCCTATACGTTTTTTCGTGACATTGACCTTTCAGAGATATTTCTTGTTCTTGGTTTGTGTTTTAAAATACTGGAAATTTTTCTCTTATGGGAATTTGTCAACTCTTGGTCATGCCAAGGGATTGATTTCTAACACATAGCAAAAAGCTTTTAAAATATTTGACTATCGCTTTAGCCTAATGCACTTATTTCGCTTCTGCTTACAAGAAAGTAGTAAGAACATTTCTGCTAATGGTTTTCTCGATTAGCATGAAGTAGATAGAAGAATAAACTTTTCAAGAATAATTTGTTACAAGATGTAGAGAAAGTCGTGTAAATGAAATATCCTATTTTTATAAAACGCTTCCGTTTATGTGAACAGCATAAAACAGAAACTAAAAGTCGGTTAACTACCAGACTTATTTAACATCATCTTTCAAAAATGGAACATGAATATTTATACTTTCTCTACACGTGCTATGCACATAGTGTATAGCGACGTAGTGCGTTCCACCCAAAAACTCGATACCGAGATTTCACCGGAAATACATATTTTGGGTCCTCCTGAATCCAAAAAAAAATCATTTATACAAAAAGGTCCCTGTCTGTGTGTGTATTTGTTTGTGGACAGCATAGTTTAAAAACGTAAAGACCGTTAAATACCAAAGTTCAGTTTGGTATCTTGTAAGGATGCGACATACATATTAAAAAAGAAACGCCCCAAACTAACCTTTGCATAGAACTTTTTTCGGAAATTTTGATTTTCTCAAAAATGGATACATCGATTTTGATTAAAATCCCTTATATTTAAGGTATTTACATGCCCAAAACAAAGTATACCTTGAATTTTATGAGAATGACCTCTGAAGACTAATTTATTCTAGGTAAGTTTTACGGAATTTTGCGTAACTGCTAAAGCGTAAGAGATGTACAAAAACTTACCAAACAAAAAAGTAGAGCATGTTAAAACACACAATTTATGTTATATACTTTTTTGGGTGGAATTGATCGTTTTTGAGATATTCCTTATTTTGGTTTCATCTTGGAAAAACGTATACATTTCTCATACAGGAATTTGTCAACTCCTGTCCATACAAAGGAAGATGGAGCACCGGTGGAATGCGATGGCGGTGGAAGCCGGAGAATCCGAAGAAAACGAGCTCCTGCGCCGTTTTGTCCACCACAAATCGCTAATGCGGTCCATCTTCACCAGTATCATTCGCCTGCGGTGCCACAAGTAGAAAAGCGGTCGTAGAACACTACCAAAAAATACAATAAAATGTTAAATGCGTAAATTATTTTGCTACATATGCCGTTCTTCCTCTAATTTGTAAATCAGCATTTATTTCCCTTTCACCGACGCCAACCCTGAAACGATTTAAATAGCCGTGATCGTTAATGCGATAAGAAGTGGACAGGCCATCTATTCAAAGCCTAACATAACTAGTTTGAGTCCCAGGGACTGCAGTCAAATGTGCCTGTGGTTAAGGACGGGGAGGGCCCAAGTAAAATAACCGGTGTGATGGCACGCTTGAATGCTGATGGTGAATTTACCTGTCTGAAATTAATGTTCCATTCGAACTTACGAGTTGTTGAACGTGAGGCAGACACGCTATCACCACACTACCCTAGCGGGCTATTATATTTTTAATTTTCCACAAGAAATTTCGGTACCGAAGGAAAGCTTGGTGTGCTCAGAGTTGGATATAATGAAATGAAAATGTATTTCGTTTTAATAGTGGTGGATACTGGCAAAAAAAAATTAATTGCTGCCAGTGATGTACCGAAAACACTAATCTGCGAACATGGACATTGAATTGACCTCAGTAACGACGGCCAACAGCCAGTCTATAATTACTCCTTGCTGCGCGTAATTGGCGTTGAATTACTAGCACAATTTAAAACTAGAACGGTGCAGTTGCACGTCTATAAATTACATTTTGTTTGCTGTTAATAACGATGATTGACATGCCTGTCATTTTAACATCGGCGTATTTGCTGAAGCCCAAAGAAGTCCGTCAAAACTCTGAACTAACCTAACTGAAATTAATGACCATGTGATCCGATTAAAATTGTTTCTCTGGCAAATCGATTCAAATCATGTATGAAGCAATAAAACATAGGCGATATCCACCACAGTGGGTTACCTCCGTGGCGGAGCGATAAGCGTTCTGCCTTCTCAACACAGACCCGGGTTCGAATCCTAGCTGAAGGGGAACTTTTCTCTACCACAATTATAGATATAGTAGGTAGAGAAAGTAATGCATTGCACTCATAAATTCGATACCGAGATTTCACTGCAAATACATGTTTCGAAAATAACAGTTAAAAAGCGTCCATGTGTGTGTGTGTGTGAACAACAAAAAATCTAATGTGTTCCATTCTTGACTTTCTCTAGCTGTTCCACAAACAATCTTTCTGTCAAATAATTATTCTTTTAGGTACATCATGATAACCGAGATAATGCTTCTTTGTAAGTAGATGGGGAAATAAGGGAATGCACAGACTATAGCGATAGTCAAATATTAAGGGCCGGTCACTATGTGAAAGAATTGAAATTAAGTTATATTTGCTTGCTAGGAGTAAACAAAATAGAGAAGGAAAGAAAGGAATTCCCGTTTGAGAAAAATAAGTAGCTTAAAACTGAAGTAAATAGAAGAATGAGCTTTTTAACAAACATTTGTTGCAGAGATTAGGGAGAGTCACGTGAATGGCAGACATAAGATTTGGTTACCAGCAATGTTTGTGCAAAAAATCTGGTGTTCCATTCACATGACTTTCTCTGTATTTCTGTAACAAATTATTGTTAATAAGCTTATTCTTTTATTTATTTCATGCTAATCGAGAAAAATAAGCAGGAATAGTGTTATTTCTTGCTTTATTGTAATTAAAAGCGAAATAAGGTGGTACCATAGGTTAAAGTGAAAGCCAAAAGCTGGTTGATATGTGACTGAAGTTCGTTTGCTTGTATGGACAAGAGTTCGCAAATTCCTGTATGAGAAAAGTAAGTTTATCAAAGCTGAAACCAAAAACAAGGAATATCTCAAAAACGATCAACTCAACAACCAAAAAAAAAAAAAAAAGAAAAATAACATGAATGGTGTGTTTTAATTTGCTCTACATTTTTTGTGTGTTAAGTTTATGTCCATCTCTTACGGTTTAGTAGTTATGCAAAATTCATCCAGAATAAAGTAGTCTTCAGAGGATAGAAAATTAAAGATATACATTTTATTTGTCAGGTAAATATCTTAAATATACGATATTTTAATTAAAATCGTTAGAGGCATTTTTTAGAAAATCAAAATTTTCGAAAAAAGCTACATGTAAAGGGTATTTGAGAGTGGGGGGATTTTCTTGAAAATCTTCGTGTTGCATCCTTGGAAGATGTTGCATCCTTGGAAGATACCAAACCTAAATACCAAGTTTGGTTTTTAACGGACTTTTCGTTTTTGAGCTATGCTGCACACACACACACACACACACACACGGACATTTTTATAAAAATGTATTTTTTGGATTCAGGAGGTCTCAAAACATGTATTTCCGGTGAAATCTCTGTGTCGAATTTTTGGATGCATTACAATACCTTCTATATACACTATGTACATAGCACGTATAGAGAAAGTAAAAATCTGATGTGTTATATTCACATGATTTTCTCTGCAACAAATTCTTATTAAAAAGCTTATTGTGATATTTACTTGACGCTAATCAAACAAAATAGCAGAGATAGTCTTATTACTTGCTTCCTTGTAAGTAAAAGCGAAATAAGGGAGTACCATAGGTTAAAGTAACAGTGGAAAGCTGGTTGCTATGTGACTGAAGTTCCTTTGTTTGTATGGACAGGAGTTGACAAAGTCCTGTATGAGAAAAGTATAATTTTTTATAGCTGAAACCGAAAACAAGGAATATCTCAAAAACGATCAACTCCATGAAAAAATGCATATAAAATAAATTGTGTGTTTTAAAGTGCTCTACATTTTTTGTGCGGTAAGTTTTTTTTCCACCGCTTACGGTTTACCAGTTATGCAAAATTCCGTAAAATTCGTCCAGAATAAAGTAGTCTGCAGAGGCTATTCCCAGAAAATTCAAGATATACATTTTATTTGTCAGGTAAATACCTTTAATATACGATTCTTTAATCAAAATCGCTAGAGCCATTTTTTAGAAAATGAAAATTGTCGAAAAACGTTCCATGTAAAGGGTAGTTTGGGGTGGGGGGACTTTTCTCAAAATCTTCTTGTCGCATCCCTGGAAGATACTAAACTTAAATACCAAGTCAATTTTTAAGTTATCGTGTTCGCAGACACATGGACACACACGGACCTTTTTCTGAAAATACTTCTTTTGGATACAGGGGACCCTAAAACATATATTTCCGGTGAAATCTCGGTATCGATTTTTTTGGTGTAGTGCAATACCTTCTCTATACACTATTACATAGCGCGCATAGAGAAAGTAAAAATTAAAATTTCTATTGCTAATTTGAAGATACTGCACTTTGATATTTGATAAATCTTCAGTAGATTCTTCCGCGGTAACGACTCTGATATTTGCGAGACTTGTGCGACCAGTTGATGTAGAACATTTGCTGGGATATTTTTGGACCTCGCTGACACGGTTTGGTGTTACCAGAGGCTTGAACATTTTTATCTCTGAAACGTGAATATTTTAAATGACGTGATCAGCTGTTTGTGTCGGCTCGTTTTAATTGGTGCTATGTGCAGCGCAATAAATGAGGAAGGTATTTTGTTCAATTTTGCCAGGTACGGATGCGACATGTCATTAGACTGTTGCGCGCACACATGAACATGCCTGCCGGCGCTTCTATCTGCTGCCTTCCGAAATAATGATGCTATTAGTCAGCGCAAGTCCTGCTGGGTACACGTATCTCATCAGTAGCACCTCTTTCATACTCAGCTTTGCTGTAGTTCTTTCCTCTCCACGACATTTCACATAGCTGTCTCTACATTAGCATATTCTTCGATACCGGAATTACAACCGTAATAAATTAAAAAGTATTTATTTAAAATATATTATGTGTTCCATTCACATGACTTTCTCTACTTCTCTGAAATAAAGTATTGTTAAAAGGCTTATACTCCTATTTCTTCATGCTCATCTTCTGCTAAAAAATAGCAGAAATAGTCTTATTACTTGCTTCCTTGTAAGTAGAAGCGAAATAAGGGAGTACCATAGGTTAAATTGGTTTCTGATCAAAAGCTGGTAGCTATGTGACTGAAGTTCATTTTTATGTAAAGAGTTGACAACTTTTTTAAAGCTGAAACCAATAACAATAAATATCTCGAAAACGGTTAATTCTACAAGAAAATGTATAGGACTTAAATTGTGTGTTTTATCGTGATCTACATTAATTGTATAGTAAGTTATTGTCTGTCTCTTACGGTTTAGCAGTTATGCAAAATTTAATAAAAATCATCCAGAATAATCAGATCTTCGGAAGCTATTCCCAGAAAATTCAAGATATAAATTTTATTTGTGATGGAAATGGCTTTAATATGTAGTATTTCAATGTGGTATTTTAATCAAAATCGTTTGAACCATTTTGAAGAAAAACAAAACTTTAGAAAATGCTTCCATCTAAAGGATAGTTTGGAGGGGGGTTTTCTTGAAAATCTTTGTGTCGCATCCTTGGAAAATACTGAACTTAAATACCAAGTTTGGTTTTTAATGGTCTTTTCGTTTTTGAGCTATACTGTCCACAAACACACACGGACGTTTTTCGAAATGTGCTTTTTTAGGATTCAGAGGCTTCCAAAACTTGTACTTCCGGTGAACTTTCGTTTTCGAATTTTTGGATGCATTACAATACCTTCTCTATACACAACGCACATAGTATGTGTAGAGAAAGTAAAAATCGCGTATATCCCATTCACATGCCTTTCTTTACTTGCTCTGCAAAAAAACTTCTTACAAATGATTATTACTTTCTCTAGCTGATCTTATCCCCCCCCCCTTCTCTATTGGCAGCCTCCTCAGATCTCAGCTGTCTTGCCTTAAGTATACATTTACCTAGCCCGTCCATGTTTTCTGTGCCTGCCAGTAGCGTCCAACATGCTTCTATCCCTACATTTGGAGTGGTAAAAAATCGCGGCAAATATTTTTCCCGCCATTCCTCCGTATCCCTGCATCTTGCCAAGATGTGAGTCCACGACTCTTCCTCCTCGCAAATGGGACAGATTCTCGTGCCATTCTAGTCAGAAATTTTCGTGCTCCTCCATGCTCCTAGTCTAATCCACGCGAGCCCTTCTTTAATGAGTTTGGTACCTGTTTTGATGTATTGCTCCATACCCCACTCCGATTTCAGCCCAGACTGTACTTCTAATGACACCTTCTCTGTGCATTGCGCAATTATTTGCTGTCTGTCAATATCACAGAGACGTTTCTTAATTTTTCTCCAAATACTTCGCCTGTTTTCCTGCCCCGTCATTCATTCATACTTTCTCTAGCCTGTATGTTTTTACAGCCATTTAGTGGATACACAGCATATTGTATTCCACCCAAAAATTCGATGTCGAGATTTCACAGGAAATACACGTTTTAGGGTCCCCTGTATCCAAAAAAAAACTACGTCCGTATGTGTGTGTCTGTGTGTCAAAAACGAAAAGTCGGTAAAATACCAGATTTGGTATTTAAGTTCAGTAATTTCCAGGAATGCGACACAAAGATTTTGATAAATATCCCGTCACACCAAACTACCTTTACATGGAAAAAAGTTCGAATATTGTGATTTTCTCGAAAATTACTCTAACAAGTGTGGTTAAAATACCGTATATTAAAGATGTTTATATGCCAAATAAAGGGTATGTCTTGAATTTTCTGGGAATAGCCTCTAAAGGGCTGTTTATTCTGAATGACTTTTGCTGAATTTATTGTAACTGGGAAACCGTAAGCGATGGACAAAAACTTACTACGCAAAAAATGTAGATCACGTTAAAACAAACAATTTATGTTTAATACGTTTTTTTCGTTGAGTTTACCATTTCTTGGATATTCCTTGTTATTAGTTTCAGATTTAAAATACTTCTCTCACACGGAAAGTTGTTAACTTCTGGCCCTGCATAGAAACGGATTTCATCTACAGGACAACCAGTTTTTAAAAGATTTGATTATCGTTTTAGCCTAGTGTATTCCCTTATTTTCCTTCTACTTACAAGGAAGCAAGTAATTAAGACAATGTTTCTCTCGCCTATCATGAAGTAGGTAGAAAAATATGCTTTTTTTAACAATAATTTGTTACAGTGATGTAGAGAAAGGCATGTGAATGGAACACCAGATGTTTTTTAAATTGTAAACATGTTTATGAATAAATGTATGTTACACATGACTTTCCATAGTCTCTACAAAAAATTCGATAGCGAGATTTCACCGGGAATATATGTTTTAGGGTCCCATTTATCTAAAAAAAAAAAGCATTTTCACAAAAAGGTCCGTGCGTGTGTGTGTCCGTGTGTCTGTGAACACGATAACTCAAAAACGAAAAGTCGTTAAAATACCAAATTTGGTATTTGTTTAGTATCTTCCAGGGATGCGACACGAAGATTTTGAGAAAAGTCCCCTTACCACAAACTACCCTTTACATGGAACTTTTTTCGAAAATTCTGAATTTCTAAAAAATAGCTCTAACGATTTTGATTAAAATATCATATATTAAAGACATTTACCTGACAAATAAAATGTATTTCTTGAATTTTCTGCGAATAGCCTCTTAAGACTACTTTATTCTGGATACATTTTACGGACTTTTAAATAACTGTTAAACCGTAAGAGATGGACAAAAACTTACTGCACAAAAAATGTAGAGCACGTTAAAACACACAATTTATGTTATATACTTTTTTTCGTGGAGTTCATCGTTTTTGAGACATTCCTTGTTTTTGGTTTCTGCTTTGAAAAACTTACTTTTCTCATACAGGAATTTGCCAACTGCTGTCCATACAAACAAAGGAACTTCAGTGACATAGCAACCAGCGTTTGACTATCACTTCAACCTATGGTACTCTCTTATTTCGCTTCTACATGTAAGGGAGCAAGTAATAAGACTATTTCTTTTAATTTTTTCTGATTAGCATGAAGTAAATAGAAGTATAAGCTTTTTAAGAATAATTTGTTGCAGGGATGTAGAGAAAGTTATGTGAATGGTACACATCAGATTTTTTTTATATACAAGTTATTCTTAAGAAATATTTTGTTCCCTCTCTATCCTTCATTTTGATCCAGATAAAGATTTCCAGAAACAGCTACATTACACAGTTCTTTATAGATACAATGAGGAAAGCAACAGTCTAATGTTTAAGAACTAAACGCTATACGAGAAGTATACCCTTTGACAACATTATGCGGAGAAATTTTATTGGATGCTGGTATTATGGGTTTGGCATTTTCTTCAGTTGCTTATTTTTACTTTCTCTATATGCACTATCTACATAGTCTATAGAGAATGTATTGCACTCCACCAAAAAATTCGATACCGAGATTTCACCGGAAATATATGTTTTAGGGTTCCCAATATCCAAAAAAAATATTTTCAGAAAAAGGTCCTGTGTCTGTGAACACGATTACTCAAAAACGAAAAGTCGGTAAAATACCAAACTTGGTATTTAAGTTTAGTATCTTCCAGGGATGCGACACGAAGATTTTGAGAAAAATCCCCCTACCCCCAACTACCCTTTACATGGAACTTTTTTCGAAAATTTCGAATTTCTCAAAAATGACTAACGATTTTGGTTAAAATTTCGTATATTAAAGATATTTACCTGGCAAATAAAATGTATATCTTGATTTTTTTGAAAATAGCTTCTGAAGAGTAGTTTATTCTGGATGAATTTTACTGAATTTTGAATAACTGCTAAACTGTAAGAGATGGACAAAAACTTACAACACAAAAAATGAAGAGCACGTTAAAACACACAATTTATGTACTGTACATTTTGTTCGTGGAGTTGGTCGTTTTTTAGACATTCTTTATTTTTGGTTTCTGCTATGAAACACTTATACCTTTCTCATACAGGAACTTGTCAACTGCTGTCCATACTAACAAAAGAACTTCAGTGACATAGCAACCAGCTTTTGATTATCACTTTAAGCGAAGGTACTCCCTTATTTCGCTTTTACTTTCAAGGAAGCAATAAATAAGACTATTTCTGCTAATTTTTTCTCGATTAGCAGGAAGTAAATAGAAGCATAAGCTTTTTAAAAATAATGTATTGCAGAGATATAGTGAAAGTCATGTGAATGGAACACATCAGATTTTGAAGATAAGAGCTCTTCAATCGGAAGAACAACTAAAATGGCCAAATATGTTACACTATTGCGATAGCGGAACGTTTTATAAAAGTTAGCTGTACATCGCTTTACTAAAAGGATTTAGCACAGTGTAATGGCGGCCTGAGATAGCGGAATACTAACTGTTGAACGTCGGTTGTTCAGGTGCCTGTGTTAATATCTTATCTGACAGCGAAGCTGAGAAGCGACGTTCAGAAAGTAACATCTCTTGTCATCCATTTAATTATGAATGGCAGAGCGTGGAGAAAAGCAAGCGGGAAGAATGCCATTTAGTTGTGCATAATGCAACATCCGTCAAAGGCAGGACTGGACCAAATCCTATACCTAGCGACAGTAAAACCCATTTGTCAGATTGAATTCCTGGTTGGGATTCAGCAGATTTGGAAGTAATCAATTCCAGCTATTCTTTCTGACGACCTCGTGCGAAGTAATTAATTTCAGTGCACTGATTGTGTTGTGCTGGCCTGGTATTAAGGTCTTTTCGCGTCCCTTCTCTCTTTTAAAACTATATTATATTGTTTTCTCGAACAAAAAAGGCTTTTTTGCGTTTTATTTACTTTATTACCCCAGTTTACTTATTTAATTACTCTTCTAAGATACGGGATACAATGCTATGTTAAATCTCTACGCTTTTTCTATAAAAAATCTTGTGTGCTCCGTTCACATGACTTTCTCTACATCTCTGCAACAAATTATTGTTAAAAAGCTTATGCTTCTATTTACTTCATGCTAATCGAGAAAAATATGTCAGAAATAGTCTTATTACTCGCTTCCTTGTAAGTAGAAGCGAAATAAGGGAGTACCTTAGACTATAGTATTAGACAAAACTAGTTGCTTTGTGACTGAAGTTACTTTGTTCTATGGGCAATAGTTGACAAGTTTTATAGCCTAAGCCAATAACAATGAAAATCTCGAAAACTGTTAATTCCACAAAAAATGTATTTGACATAAATTGTGTGTTTTATCGTAATCTACATTAACTGTCTGGTAAGCTTTTGTTTATCTCTTACGGTTTAGTAATTATGCAAAATTTAATAAAAATTATCCAGAATAATCATATCTTCAGAATCTATTCTCCGAAAATTCAACATGTAAATTATATTTGTGAGTTAAATATCTTTAATAACGATATTTTAATCAAATCGTTAGCCATTTTTTTAGAAAATCAAAATTTTCGAAAAAAGTTCCATGTAAAGTGTAGTTTAGGGTGGGGGGATTTTTCTCAAAATCTTCTTGTCGCATCCTTGGAACATACTAAACTTAAATACCAATGTTTTCGAGTTATCGTGTTCACGGACACACGCACACACTAACACGGACCTGTTTTCTGAAAATGCTTGCATACAGGGGACCCTAAAATATATTTCAGTATCGATTTTCGGGTAAAAAATCAGCAGAAATAGTCTTATTACTTGCTTCCTTGTAAGTAGAAGCAAAATAAGGGAGTACCATAGGTTAAAGTGATAGTGAAAATCTGGTTGCTATGTGACTGAAGCTCCTTTGTGTCTATGACAGGAGTTGACAAATTCCTGTATGAGAAAAGTAAGTTTTTTTAACCAATAACAATGAATACCTTAAAAAGGATCCACTCCACGAAAAATACGTTTATAACATCAACAGTCATTTTAACTAGCTCTACATTTTCTGTTAGGTACGTTTTTGCCTATCTCTTACGGTTTGCCAGTTACGCAAAATTCCGTAAAATTGAACCAGAATAACGTAGTCTTCAGAGGCTATTCCCAGAAATTTCAAGGTATACACTTTATTTGTTATGTAATTGTCTTAAATATAAAAAAATGTAGTCAAAATCGTTAGAGCATGCTTGAGAAAACCATGATTTTCACAATGTTTTTCCATGTAAAGGGTAGTTGGGGTGGGGGGATTTTCTTGAAAATATTCTTTCCTTGGAAGGTAGACAACTTAAATATATGTTTGGTATTTAACGTACTTTTCGCCTTTTAAGCTATACTGCCCACACACACGGATATTTTTTTAAAATTTCTTTTTTTGGGTTCTGTGGGTCACAAAACATATTTCCGGTGAAATCTCGGTATCGAATTGCTGCATCCTGTAGAAACTACTTCATGAGTTTGTCTGCCAATCAAGATATACGTTTTGTCCACTAGCGTAAGTAATTGAAATAGGCAAGATCTATTACACTTTGTAATTAAAATGTGAATACGCTGTACAAATATACGTTAAAAATAACGAGAGAGAACTAATTTCACGCCTTGCACACGTCATAAACCGCATATTTCAATGTCATCTCTTCTTTATAGCGCAGCATCCATATCGCTATGTCGTTTTTCAACTTTTATTAAAAGGTGGTGCTGGTTCATATCTCTGTAACAAATTATTGTTATTAAGCTTATTATTTTATTTATTTCATGCTAATCGAGAAAAATGAGCAGTAATAGTCTTATTTCGCTTCTACTTACAATAAAGCAAGAAATAAGGGAGTACCATAGGTTAAAGTGAAAGCCAAAAGCTGGTTGCTGTGTGACTGAAGTTCCCTTGTTTGTATGGATGCGAGTTGGCAAATTCCTGTATGACAAAAGTATAACTTTTTCAAAGCTAAAACCAAAAACAAGGAATATCTAAAAATTGATCAACTTCAGGAAAAAAATGTATATAACATAAAGTGTGTGTTTTAACGTGCTCTACATTTTTTTGTATATTAAGTTTTTGTCCATCTCTTACGGTTTAGTAGTTATGCAAAATTCATCCAGAATAAAGTAGTCTTCAAAGGCTATTCCCAGAAAATTAAAGATATACACTTTATTTGTCAAGTAAATATCCTTAATATACGATATTTTAATCAAAATCGTTAGAGCCATTTTATAGAAAATCAAAATTTTCGAAAAAAGTTCCATGTAAAAGGTATTTGGGAGTGGGGGAATTTTCTTGAAAATCTTCGTGTCGCATTCTTGGAAGATGGCAAACCTGAATACCAAGTTTGGTTTTTAACGCACTTTTCGTTTTTGAGCTATGCTGACCACAGACACACACACAAACGGAAATTTTTCTAATAATGCTTTCTTTTTTGGATTCAGGAGGTCTCGAAACATGTATTTCCGGTGAAATCTCGGTAAGGAATTTTTGGGTGCATTACAATACCTTCTCTATACACTATGTACATAGTACGTGTAGAGAAAGTAAAAATCGAACGTTGTTTCTACTCAGAAAGGTTGGAATACAATTATACTGAAATCAGGTTACCCTATTATTTCACCCAGGTATTTTTAGTCGAATCACAGAACTACCGTACTGGTCCAAAATTAGCTACCGTCGCATATGTAAGCCGCAGTTTTAAAATTCGTTGGGCGGAGGGGGGGGGGAGAGGGAAAAACTCCGATGTGTTCCATTCACATGACCTCCTCTAGCTGTTACTTTCCTTTTAGGATATTCTTCTTTTAGCTACGACATGCTAACCAAATAAACAGCGAAGAATTGTCTTATTACTTCCTTGTAAGTAGAAGAGACATAACGGAATACATCAGGCTAAATTGGCAGTCAAATCTTTTGAAAGCTGGTCCTATCTGAAACAATTGAAGTTCGTTTCGCTTTGCATGGCCTGCAGTAAAACTAGAAGGATGAAACGAAACGCCACTTCACGTTTGAGAAAAATGTAAGTAGTTAAAATTGCATCCAATAACAAGTCGTGCCTCAGAAACGGTCACTCTACGTAAAAAACGTACTATTATGACAAAGCATGTGCTTTGTGCAGTAAAGTTTTATCTATCTCTTACGGTTTAACCATTATGCAAAATTCTGCAAACTCAACCAGAATAAAGAGCTCTTTAGATGTTATTCCCAAAAAATTCAAAATATACATTTATATGCAAGGTAAATATCTTAAAAATACGATATGTTAATCAAAATCGTTAGTCATTTTTTGGAAAACCAAAATGTTCGATAAATCTTCTATGTAACGGGTAGTTTGTGGTGGGGAGACTTTTTTCAAAATCTTCGTATCGCGTCCTTGGAAGATACTGAACTTAAACACCAAGTTTGGTATTTAACCGACTTTGTGTTTGTTTGCCTATGTACAGCATAGCTCAAAAACGGACACAGACGGGCCTTTTTCTAAAAAATGTTTTTTTCGGACTCAGATTATCTCAAAATTATATTCTCGTTGAAATTTCGATATCGAATTTTTGGGTGAAATACAATACCTACCTTCTCTATCCACTTTGTACTTGCGGGCTAGAGAAAGTAAAAGCCAGACAATGTTTCTACTTAGAAGATTGGAATACAAGCATACTGAAACCACTTACTTTATTTTAGTCAAATCACAGAGCTATTGTACTGGCTCAAAATAAGCCACCCTTGCATATGTATATAGGCACCCTTAAAATTCGAGCGGGGGGGAAGCAAAAAACATTTGATGTGTTCCATTCACATGAGCTCCTCTGGCTGTTACACAAACAACTTCCCGTATAAAAGATTATTCTTTTATCTATGACATGCTTATCAAATAGACATTAGCTAGGAATTGTCTAGCTAAGTATCTTTCAAAGATACTGAACTTAAATATCAAGCTAGGTACTTAAGACATTTTTTGGAATTAATATTATTTGGACACACGCAGCCTACACACAAAACATATGTTCTAAAAATGTTTGTGTATTCAGAGGACCTCAAAACATATTTTCAGTGAAATTTCGGTATAGAATTTTATAATGGAATACAATACCTTCTCTAAGCACGCTGTACATGCTAGAGAATGTTATAGATTTTCGTATACGAATCGTTTTTGGAAGCTATATAAATGTAAACGATGTAAGTCGTGGGAATGTAAAGCACAAGAAATGCTTCTATTTCCTTGCATTGGGAATGTAAATAACAGGACGTTTATAGAAGATATGCTGAAAACGTTTTTATGACCAAGTTTACGGGGTATTTAAAGTCGTGATGCGCGCACGGTTGAGAAGATATGGTTGTGCATAATTCTGAGGCTCGGCGATAAGGAAGGCAAGGATTTCCTGGCCAGAGGCGAAGGGCACGAGCATTTTTATGGGCTAGGGTTAGATAGGCAGCAGGAGTTGCTCCACTATTTCTCAGAGATGCTTGCATAAGATAGCGAGTGGTTGCTGAAGTTTAGATCAATCAGTGTCAAGATTTCCAGCACCTTCCTTCAAGCGATTGATGGCTGTAGTGGCCTGCCATCCTTCACTGCACCATTCAGATACGTTTCTACTTTCTCTACACGTACTCTATACATAGTGTATAGAGAAGGTATTGTATTGCACCCAAATATTCGAACCCGAGATTTCACCGGAAACACATGTTTAAGATCCCTGTATTCCCAAAAAAATAGAAAAATCTGATGTTCCATTCAGATAATTTTCTCTACATCCCTGAAAAAATATTAGAAAGCTTATGCTTCTATTTACTTCATGATAATCGAGAAAAAATAGCAGGAATGGTCTTATTACTTGCGTCCTTGTAAGTAGAGGCGAAATAAGCGAGTACCATAGGTTAAAGTGATAGTCAAACGGTGGTTGCTACGTGACTGAAGTTCCTTTGTTTGTATGGACCGAAGTTGGTAAATTCCTGTATGAGAAAAGTACAAGTTTTTCATAGCCGAAACCAATAACAAGAAATGACTCAAAAACTCAACTCCGCGAAAAAAATGCAAAATTCCGTAAAATTCATCCAGAATAAAGTAGTCTCCGGAGGTTATTCCAGAAAATTCAAGATATACATTTAATTTATCATGAAAATATCTTTAATATACGATATTTTAATCAAAATCGTTACAGCCATTTTTCACAAAATAAAGATTTTCGAAAAAAGCTCCATGTAAAGGGTAGTTGGAAGTGGGGGGATTTTCTTCAAAATCTTCGTGTCGCATCCTTGGAACATACCACCAAACCTAAATACCAAGTTTGATTTTTAACGGACTTTTTCGTTTTTGGGCTACGCTGCCCCCCCCCCCAGATACACACACAAATGAAATTGTTCTATTTATGGACGTTGTTTAACTACTGTTGTTCTCAGCGGCCCATTCTATACTGGACGTGAAAGACCACTTAATTTTGCTCAGAGGCTTCCTTATCAGGCTTGAGATTCTTTTGCATGCTATAAATCTGCGAAACGGGACCAACGGCTTTACTTCTCTTCCGAAGGAAGCCATGCTAAGGAGTATTACGTCCGAAAAACTCAATCGTCCTCCACCTGATTTGAATGCGCGACCTTGGATGTATGAAGTGGTAACCACTACACCGCGGAGGGCGACTCGTAGTACAAGGCTTTAGGAATGCCTCAGGGCTAATTTTGTTCATTAGGGTTCAATATAACAGACGATATATATTGAAATGCACCAAAAGTAGTTAGTTTGCATTGCCGCCTTTTTTGTGCCATGTGAAATATACCTGCAGAGCTGCCAACTTGTTTCACCAAAGTCATCCGCGTGCGCTATTGCTTTTTTTACACGACTATGTACATAGTGTATAAAGAAGGTGTTATATTGCACCCAAAAATTCGATACCGAGATTTCACCGGATATACGTTTTAGGGTCCCCTGTATCCAAAAAAAGTATTTTTACTTTCTCTAGCCCTGTATGTGCAATGTACATAGGGATAGAGAAGTACTGTATTCCACCCAAAAATTCGATACCGAGATTTAGCCGGAAATATATGTTTTAGGGTCCCCTGTATACAAAAAAAGCATTTTCCAAAAAGGTGTGTGTGTGTGTGTCTGTGAACACGATAACTCAAAAACGAAAAGTCGGTAAAGCACCAAACTTGGTATTTAAGTTTAGTATCTTCCAGGGATGCGACACGAAGATTTTCAGAAAAATCTCTCCACCCCAAACTACCCTTTATATGGAACTTTTTTCGAAAATTTTTATTTTCTTAAAAGTGGCTCCAATGATTTTAATTAAAATATCGTATATTAAAGATATTTAGCTGACAAATAATATGTATATCTTGAATTTTCTGGGAATAGCTTCTAAAGACCTGTTTATTCTGGATGTATTTTGCTTAATTTGGCATCACTAGTAAACCGCAAGAGATAGACAAAAACTTACTGTACAAAAAATGTAGGACTAGTTAAAATACACAAGTTATGTCATAAATTTTTCTCGTGGAGCTTACAGTTTTCGAGGTATTCACTGTTATTAGTTTCAGTTGTGAAGTACGACGGGAGTGTGCGGTTTTCTTTGTTCTACTCCTGGCCAAGAAAAGAAGGGATTTGTAATGACAATCGCATAACGACAGCTTTTAAAACATTTGACTATGGCTTTAACCTAATGCATTCCCTTATTTTTTTCCTACTTATAAGGAACTAAGTAATAAGAACATTGTGCTAATGAGCCTCGATTAGCAAGATGCGGAAAGAAGAAGAATCTTATGTAAGAGTTTTTGTAGAACAGTTAGAGAAAGTCACGTGAGTGTAACACATCAGATTTTTAGAAAAAGATCCGTGTGTGTCCGTGTATCTGCGAACACGATAACTGGAAAACGAAAAGTCAAAACTTGATATTTACGATTAGTATCTTGTAGGAATGCGACACGAAGCTTTTGAGAAAAATCCCTCCTCCCCAAACTACGCTTTATATGGACAAATTTTCGAAAACTTTGATTTTTTCAAAAGTGGCTGTAACGATTTTGATTAAATTACCGCATATTAAAGATATGTATATGTCAAATAAAATGTGTCTCTTCAATTTTCTGGGAATATCCTCTAAAGACCTCTTTATTTTGAATGAATTTTGCGGAACTGGTAACCCGTAAGAGATAGAAAAACTTAACAACACAAACAATGTAGATCACGTTAAAATACACAATTTATGTCATATGCGTTTTTTTTTTTCGTTGAATTGTCCATTTCTGAAATATTCCTTGTTATTTGTTTCATATTTAAAATACTTAAATTTTTCTCACAGTTGTAAACTCCCTTTTCAGAAACGGATTTCATCCACATGGCTACCAGCTTTTAAAAGATTTGACTGTCGTTTTAACCTAGGGTATTACCAATTTTTGCTTCTACTTATAGGGAAGCAAGTAATTAAGGCCATTGTTAATGTTTATCTCGATTATCATAAATTAGATAGAAGAATATGCTCTTTAACAATAATTTGTTACAGCGATGTATAGAACGTCATGTGAGTGGAACACATCAGCTTTTTATATTCAGGAATGTTTAAATTAATTTATGACATTAAAATAAAATATTCAGATGTGTTGCACTCGCGTGACTTTCTCTAGCTACTCTACAACCAGACTTCTTACAAAAGATTATTCTTCTTTCCACACAATGCTGTTCGATATAAACAATAACAGAATTCTCTTATTACTTAGTTCCTTATAAGTAGGAGGAGTATGCTATGCTAAGGCGATAGTAAAATGTTTTAAAAACTGTTGTTATGCGACTGTCATTGCAGATCACTTGTTTTCTTGGCCAGGAGTAGAACAAAAGAAAACGGACACTTCCTGTCTGAGAAAAGTATAACTATTTTACTATTGAAACTAATAACAAGGAATATCTCTAAAACTTATCAACAAGACGAAAAAAGTATATATAACACAAATTGTGTTTTTGAACAGCTCTACATTTTCTATTAAGTAAGTTTTTATCTATTTCTTACGGCTTACCACTTATGCAAAACTCTGCAAAATACATAGAGAATAAAGATGTCTTCAGAGACTATTCCCAGAAAATTCAAGATATTCATTTTCTTTGTCGTGTAAGTTTATTTAATATACGATGCTTTAATCAATTAGATCTATTAGAGTTATTTTTGAGAAAATCAAAATTTTCAAAAAAAATGTCCATGTAAATGGTAGTTTGGGAGGGAGGATTTTCTTGAAAATCTTCCTGTCACATCCTTGAAAGATAGTGAACTTAAATACCAAGTTTGGTATTTAACGAACTTTTAGAAGTTGAGTTATACACACACACATGGAGCTTGTTCTAATTTTTTTTTTTTTTTTTTTTTTTGGACCTAAGAGGACCCCTAAGCATTTATTTCCAGTGAAATCTCGGCATCGAATATTTGGGTGGAATACAATACCTTCTCTATACATTTTGTTGGTAGTGCTTAACGCCCGCTTTTACTGCTCTAGCAGTGCAGGCGATGACATTGATGATGCATGAAGATGGAGCCTCGGTGGAATGTAATGGCGTGGGAAACCGGAGAACCCGGAGAAAACCCGCCCCTTCGCCGCTTTGTCCACCACAAATCTCGCATGCGGTCGCTTGGGATCGAACCCGGGCCGTCTAGGTGAGAGGCGAGTGGTCTGACCACGCGGCCCCTTCTCTATACACTATGTATAGTACGCGTAGAAAAAGTAAAGAGTGCATTTTTTGTGATTTTTCTTGATATTTCAGTCATTGAATTGAATTGAATTGAAATTTATTTCTAACATGCCAATAGTACATGGATTTACACGTCAGTATAATTAGAAAAACACAGTAAAATACATAACTGATATAAAATACATAACATGTAAAATACATAACTAATAACATGTAACTTAAAAACTCTTTCGCTGAATTGAAACATTGATTCATTAAAAATCGTTTTTCATTTGGTTTAGCTGTTGTAAAGCAATTTTTACTTTCTCTATAGGCACTATGTACATAGTGTATAGAGCAACGGTTCCCAACCGGGGCTAGGGTGCCGTGTGATTGGCTAAGGGGTGCCGCGAGATTTTGAGATAAACAAAAAAAAAAATACCTTCTACTGAAGCCTTAAGTCTTGTAAGGTCTTGAAATAAAATAAGTCAAATCAATTACTCTCATGCACGGCAGATGGTGATAGTGGTCGATTCATTTCAATAATTCAGTTATACTAGTATCGCACAGATGGCATTACAGCTATACCCTGCCGAACATTCCCGAGACTACTCGCTTCCTCACGAACATTCCCGAGACTTCGACAGATGAATATATAAAAGTGTACGCCGCTTGGCGCTTTCAGTTGTCTTCCTCGCGTTGATTCACAGTGTTTAGCTATGGATAAGTTTATTGTTAAACGTATACGCCAGGACAGTGAAAGTGAACAGTCGGCTCCTACTGCTTGCTTTAAGAAGCCAAATCTTACAGTTTCTCCCGGACCGTCGAATTCACCACATACAGAAGACAAACGAAAGAAAAGAACATACCAGGACAGTTAACTTAGCGTATGGATTTAAGTGGAATAACAACGAGGAAAACCCTATCCCTGTGTGTTTAGTTTGTGGCGAAACACTTAGCTACGAGGCCATGGTACCTAGCAAACTGAAGCGGCAGAACTGATAGCTAAAAAATAGAAACCTCAAACTCTTGGAGAGGAAATCATTGGCCCTGCATGTCAAGTTATAGTTTCAACAATACTTGGCGAAGGAGCAGCTAATCAAATTTCGCAAGTTCCTCTGTCCAACAACACAATCAGCTGCAGGATATCTGAAATGTCATGCAATATCAACGAACAAGTCACGGAGAAAATAAAAACTTATAGAACATTTGCTTTGCAAGTAGATGAGAGTCTCGATATTGGTGACAAACCGCAATTCCTTGGTTTTATCAGATATATTGATGGATGAAAAAGATATTAGTGAACAGTTTCTGTTCTCTGTGAACAGTTTCTGTTCTGGAGACTACAACCACAGGCCATGATATTTTCGTTTCTATTAATTCCTATCTCAATGACCATGATCTTTCATGGAAAGACTGTTGTGGTATATGTACAGATGGTGCACCATCTATGTCTGGGAGAATTAAAGGTTTTATTGCCAGAGCTCTCAATGAAAATCCATCCATTATTATAACTCACTGTTTTTTGCATAGAGAGGTTATTAGTCGTGAAAGCGTGTAATGAAGATTTTGCTGAAGTGTTTAACCAAGTTGTGAAAATGGTGAACTATATGAAGTCTCGACCTTTAAAGTGCAGAATTTTTGAACAGTTATGTCGCGCAACGGATGTAGCTCATACCTCTTTGTTACTTCACACAGAAGTAAGGTGGTTGTCGCGGGGCCGTGTATTGAACCGGTTTCTCGAACTTAAAGAACAGCTAAAAACTTTTTTTAAGGATGAAAATCAAGACACATTTCATGAGCTCTTACTAGGTGATTCTTGGTGTTTTGAGCTGTTGTATCTGGCAGATATTTTTCATAAGCTGAATGAACTGAATGTTTCGATGCAGGGTCCTCATGAAACAATAATCTCCTCAACCAATAAAATGAAAGGTTTTAAAAGAAAACTTAGTTCTTGGAAGTCTGCAGTTCAAAAAGGAGATTTGTCGAACTTTCCATCTCTTCTTAATGTGGCAGGAGATAAAGATCTGGGTAAACTGAAAGGCCGCATTTGTGATCACTTATCAAGATTGCAAGATGCAATAGATGCGTACTTTCCAACTATTTCCACTACGAATCTCGACTGTGTTGTCTCACCATTTGATTTCGTAGATAGTGCAGAGGAAATAGATTTCACTGCTTGCGAACGAGATGAATTTATTGATCTTTGCGCTGATTCCACACTCAAAGGTAAGTTCACCAAGAGTGAGGCGTCGGTGGCTAGTTTTTGGCTTCAACGGAGAGAGGAGTACCCTAACCTAATGAAGAAAGCGATTAACGCACTTTTGCCCTTTTCAACATCCTATCTATGCGAGCAAGCCTTCTCTGCTATGGTGACAATAAAATGCAAAGCAAGAAATAGACAGACTTAGCTTGAGGATTATTTGCGTGTTTCACTGTCAACTGTAAGACCCGACATCACATATCTGTGCTCTAAGCATCAATCACAAGTTTCACATTAATCATTAATCGAACAAAATTTATTGATGTATTTTTACTCGGTGATTGTAGTAAAGTTTACTGTATTATGTTATGGTGTACGTTATTACTATATAATATTGCAATAAATTAACATATTAAGCTTAATTTTCTTTTAATTCAAGGAAGGGTGCCCCTGGTGTTTAATGTTATTCCCGAGGGTGCCGTAAACTTCAAAAGGTTGGGAAACACTGGTATAGAGAACGTATTGCACTCCACCCAAAAATTCGATACCGAGATTTCACCGGAAATATATGTTTTAGGGTCCCCTTTATCTAAAAAAAGAATTTTCGGAAAAAGGTCCGTGTGTGTGTGTGTGTGTGTCCGTGTGTCTGTAAACACGATAACGCAAAAACGAAAAGTTGGTAAAATACCAAACTTGGTATTTAAGTTTAATATCTTCCAGGGATGCGATACGAAAATGGTGAGAAAAATCCCCCCATACCAACTACCGTTTACATGGAACCTTTTTCGCAAATTTTGATTTTCTCAAAAATGGCTCTAACGATTTTGATTAAAATTTCGTATATTAAAGAAAAGTTACCTGACAAATAAAAGGTATATCTTGAATTTTCTGGGAATAGCCTCTGAAGAGTAGTTTATTCTGGATGAATTTTACTGAATTTTGAATAACTGCTAAACCGTAAGAGATGGACCAAAACTTAATACACAAAAAATGTAGAGCACGTTAAAACACACAATTTATGTTACATACATTTTTTTTCGTGAGTTCGTCGTTTTTGAGACATTCCTTATTTTTGTCTTCTGCTATGAAAAACTTATACTTTTCTCATACAGGAACTTGTCAACTCCTATCCATATAAACAAAGGAACTTCATTGACATAGCAACCAGCTTTTGACTATCATTTTAACCTATGGTAGTCCCTTATTTCGCTTCTACTTACAAGGAAGCAAGTAATAAGACTATTTCTGTTCATTTTTTCTGATTAGCATAAAGTAAATAGAAGTATAAGCTTTTTAAGAATAATTTGTTGCAGGGATATAGAGAAAGTCATGTGAATGGTACACATCAGATTTTTGTATATTCAACGGTAACTCATTAAAAAGCATAACGCCAGAATATGCAGGTGATTTTTCATATTTTGCGAGTTTATGATTTTCAATGGATAAGAGATATGCATTTCGTGTGTTGCAATTTGAAAATGTGAATTACTTTAGATATGACGGGATACGGTGTAGCTTTATCTTAAAATCTTGTATCTTTCTTTAATGTAAGTGAGGAATGACGTAAATACGTTTGTATTGGTGCATTTTCATTATTTTTGAAAGCGACATTTGCACATACTATACCCATTAATGTGGACCATGAAACATCTAAGGGGTCCAAACGCCACAGCTGTCGTGTCGAAAAATGTGCTGAAAATTTGAATGAGGGCAAGATGGGAGCGTTTAGGTAAGGTTTTTGTATTTTTTACTTGACGAAAATGTGTGCAGCTATTCCGGCGAGGGACCATTAAGAAAGAGAGGCTGGTGGATAATAGCAGACCATGTGTGAATGGCGTGCGCAAGTGACTTTAATTACCCAGGACATGTCGAGCGAGGCAGGTTCGCTTTCTGTGACCTCCACTCGCATCTTGGTCATCTTTACCATGCGCTAATATTATTACTAGGCACATCCTTTAATAATTACAACATTTTACTAAAAAATCTGATGCGTTTCATTCACATTGTGGAGATAAACATTAACATAAACATTAGCAGAATGTTATTACTTAGTTCCTTATCAGTAGACCAGAACTAAGGGAATGCACTAGGCTAAAGTGATAGTCAAAATGTTTTAAAAGCAGTTGTTATGCGATTGTCATTGAAAATCACTTCTTTGCTTGGCCAGGAGTAGAACAAAAGAAAAACAAACACTCCCGTCTGAGAAAAGTATAAATACTTCAAACTGAAACTAATAATAAGGAATACCTATAAAACCGTCAGCTGCACGAAAAAATGCATATGACATAACGTGTGTAACTTAACAAGCTCTACATTTTTTGTACAGTAAATTTTTGTCTATCTCTTACGGTTTACTAGTTATGCCAAATTAAGCAAGATTCTTCCAGAATAAGCAGGTCTTTAGAAACTATTCCCAGAAAATTCAAGATATACATTTTATTTGTGATAGTTTAAACGCCCACTGTCAGACATATTTGAGGTAAACTCAGTTATTTTTCACAGTTTTGTATGAAAAATTTACCTGGCTGCATGGAATCACATTCAGAAGGCACCTGTAGTGTTGGGATCGCATGGAGGAAGCAGGAAGGCTGTTAGAAAAGCATTTATTTCCTTGTGTTGGTGTTTCTCTCAAAGAATATTACTCAATTATGCGTCGTAGTGCCAAACGATGGTCAAAAAAGGAAATTTCATGGTGTAGTACCTAAATATGTGGTGAAAGAGCAGCAGCTAGGTCTAGAGAGGATACAGAAAGATGAGGATTGTGGTGCTGGACAACATTAGAAGGTTAGAAATCACATTTGTTCTTTACAGTTGCAGTGTTGTTTTTTTTTTTTTATACCATTTCGCCATATTTGAAATTTTGTTATCAGAATGTGCGGTTTTTTGAGTATATTGGTCCAAATGTTATGTTTTTTTTCTACTCAATATTTAATGCTTTAGAACAATTATTTAAAAAATAATTTAGACATTTATATTTATTTATACAAGCTAAATAAAGAAAGTAATTGATTCAAAGTTTTCCTTTATACTTCAGATACACATGAAAATAATGATAGTAATAATACTAATAATAATAATAATAATAATAATAAGCAAGTATTAAATAGTTTTCCAGAAAAGGTACATCCAAGTATTATACATGCAGAATTTGTTATAGAGTATATAGAGTTTTGTGGATTCAAGGATATGAATGGAAGGAATATAGCAAGTTTGACAAGTGTACTGATTTTGGTTAACATAAAACTGAAATGAAATGGCCTGTTATTTATGGACGCCCTTTAACTGCTTTGGTTCTCAGCGTCCCATTCTATATTGGGTGTGAAAGATCGCTTAATTTTGATCAGAGGCCTCTCTTATCAGGCTTGAGGTTCTTTTACGTGCCGTAAATCTACGACACGGGACCCACAGCTTTACTTCCCTTCCGAAGGAAGCCATGCTAAGGATTTTTACGCCCGAAAAAATCCATCGTCTTCCGCCGGGTTCGAACCCGCGACCTTGGGTATATGAAGTTAGCAGGGTAACCATTACACCACGGAGGGCGACCAGGTTAACATAAAGCGTATAATGCCATCGTCAGAGAAATTTTAAGAAAATGTGAGTACTTCATTTACCTGCCACGTAACGCTCCCTTAAGATACGTATTTTAGTGCGTCTTTCCCGGCGACTCTCGGATCTCTCGCGCAGTGGAGAGAGGCCGCGACAGGGATTACTTTAATTTAACGACTCTATATTATATGTAGTATAAGAGGAAGAAACAGTTGCCAATTTTCCTTAACATGTGTATCAGTCTCGGCCGACCCGGGGTGGATTCTCACCTGCGTCATGAAGGCGAGGGAGCTGTCTTACAGATACAGTTCCTCATGAACGAGGGCGCCCTCATCACGGCCACCTCAGATGACATCCTTCACCTGTGGAACTTCCGCCAGAAGAAGCCAGAGGTCGTTCACAGTCTCAAGTTTCAACGTGAGCGGTAAGTAGGATGCTTAACTCTGTCATTTCTAAAGGTATTTGTTGTGGCTTCCATGCTGCATTGAGGTTGTCCTTTGTTATCTCATTGTACCTGAGCAAAGTTTTAGTGTCTCTCTTATGTATGCCAGAGCACTTAAATAAAAGCAGAATAATGCAAGTTACCGTTCTCAGCGTTCACTAGCGTACATAAAACGCGGCAAAGGCTCTAGATCGTAAATGTGTATCCCTCCGTTAGGATTCCATCTTCAAGTCAAGTTTTGAATAAGAACTAACCAATACTCTATGTTTAAAATCCATATGAAATGGGTGAAAAAGGGGCCTGAGTCAAATAAACCTAAACTTAAACTATGAAATAAAGGGGTAGTTCGTATACCACCTCTATGAAAAGGTTTTAACTGCCAAACAACTGGCTACCAGCGAGGAACCAAAGACTAATGATTGGTCTGACTGGTGATTGTGAGATTCGTGAACCGTATTCCTCCCGATTGCATGTGTTTCTGCTATAAGAGTCCGGGCATGGTTGGGACCTTCTCAATTCTTAGCTCGAAGCTTTTACCACCGACATTGGATTCATATTTTGAATTCTGCGCCATTATCGAAGAGGCGCTCTTTATGACAAAATTGTTGGTTAGACTGACAAGATGCCATTGTTAGATTGATGTCGCAGATGTTCCATGGAACATTTTTCGAAAATTTTGATTTTCTCAAAAATGGATGTAACGATTTTGATAAAAATGCCATATATGAAACATATGCAGATCACAAATAAAAGGTATATTTTGAATTTTCTGGGAATAGCTTCTGAAGAGCTCTTATATTCTGGTAGAGTTTTGCAGAATTTTACATAACGGTTAAACCTTAAGAAATAGATAAAAACTTAGCTACACAAACATGTAGTTCTCGTTAAAACACATAATTTATATCATGTATGTTCCAAATATTCATTGTTATAGGTTTCAATTGTAAAGTAAGTAATTTTTCTCAATCGGGATCATGTAAAGCTTCCAAACTTCAATTGTTTAACATAGCGACTAACTTTAGTGTATTTCCTTATTTCCCTTCTACTTACAAGAAAGCAAGTAATGCGATCAATTTTGCTAATGTTTATCTAGACTAGCATGTCGTAGATGAAAGAATAATCTTTTGTAAGAAATTTTCGTTTGTGGAACAGCTAGAGAAAGGTATGCGAATGGAACACATCAGATTATTTTTATTTTGAGGAACAAATAAAGTCATGGAAACTAAATTCAAGACTGAGGAGCAAGTTTTGCCTGAAGGTTTGTAAGCCAGTAGGGGTTGTAATGCGGCATGGAACAAAAAATCGCCTCATTAACCAGAAACAGGGAGTAGTAATAATTCATAATTAGGAATATCGCCGAGCACACAAATTTTAATTAATGCTGAGCTTAATTTTTAATAAGCTGGGATTCACTTGACGGGAAGTCGCGCATACCGTTCATTCTGTCATGTAATTAATTTCATTATGCATTCCTTCAGACGCTAATGATGCGGAGAAGCTATTTTCATCAGATGACTGTCTCAGCGTAAAGCTGTTGTAACCTGTTCATTGTTGATGTTTCATATCCCAAGTGAATTTTGTCTTGCTTCATAATAAAGCAAAGGGATACCAGATAATATTAATATACCGTGTGTTGAAACCCAAGCCGAAGAGCTTCGCGATAAACTAAGAGGATGTCAAAACAGAGATGCATACACAATTATCGTTGGAACTGAAGTATCGTAACCGATTTTCAGTTTCTTTACATAGTACATGGTACATAGGTATAGGTGTTGCACTCCACCCAAAAATTCGAAACCAAATTTCACCTAAAATATACTTCTTAGGATCCCCTGTATTAAAAAGAAAATCTTAAAAACAGGTTCATATAAATGTATGTGTCCGTGTGTATGTGAACGCCATAACTCAAAAACGAAATATCAAACTTGGTCTTTTAAGTTAAATATCTTCCAAGGATGCGACGCGAAGATTTTAAGGAAAATCCCCGTCATAGCAAACTATGCTTTACGTGAAAAAAATTTAGAAAATTTTGATTTTCACATTTATTAATTTTGGATCAAATATCCTATATTAAAGATATTTACATGACAAATAAAATGCATTTCTTGGATTTTCCGGGAATAGCTTCTAAAGGGTGAATTTTGCTGATGTTTTCATAATTGGTAAACTGTAAGAGATAGACAAAATATTCATTGAAATTCTTAGGCTTTCACGGCCGGTGTCAATACTGGCTGGAGTATAATCCGGGCTTGTGGGCCTAGTCTACTGGGCTCCTCCTTATTCTTCCCAGACGTTTCGTCTGCGACTACTGTTTCACAGACCCAGTTGAAACGTCCACTAGAGCACTTCGACCTCGCCGCTGCCACCGAAGATGTCTGCCGTAGTCGCAGACGAAACGTCTGGGAAGGAGGAGGAGCAACCCAGTGGACCACAGCCCACAAGCCCGGATTATACTCCAGCCAGTATAGACAAAATATTATTAGACAAAATTGTAGATATGGTTAAAACACACAATTTATATCATAAACATATTTTTCGTGGAGGTGACCATTTCCGAGATATTTCTTGTTATTGGTTTCTAGTTACAAGGAAGCAAGCAATTAAGACAATATCTACTAATGTTTATCTCGATTATCATAAAATAGAAGAATGTTTTTAACAATAATTTGTCACACCGATGTAGAGAAAGCCATGTGAATGGAATACACCGGATGTTTCATAAGCTGGGATTCACTTGATAGGAGTCGTGCATACCGTTCATTCTGTCATGTAATTAATTTCATTATGCACTCCTTCAGACGCTAATGATGCGGAGAGCTGTTTTTATCAGATGACTGTCTCAGCGTAAAGCTGTTGTAACCTGTGTGTTGAAACTCAAGCCGAAGTGCTTCGCGATAGCAAGGGGATTCAAAACAAGAGATTTGCAGACCTGGCAAGGAAAGCGCAATTTCGCATTAGATAAAAGAAGTGACAGATTTCCTTGTCCCAAATTCTGATTATAAAATTTAAGATAATATTAATCACGGTGTATTTTGGAAAGGCAGAATCAGAATACAAAATTGGTTGTCATTGGGGGATCAGATCTTCGGTTCCCCAAGCAGCTGCTCTGCCATCACAGCTATGAGGTCGATGTTAGCACATGATAAAATTCTCTATGCGACTCAATTGTCCCTGATAAAACACAAGGAGTGCTCAACTTCTCTTGAGATAACATACCCCAAAGTCGATTTACATATGTTTTCATTTTAATTCTACATTCCAGCTTACGGAAGAACATTAGCAAAACAGAGAACGTAGAGCCAAAGAAACCGGCTCATTCAGTGCAGTGGTGACTTACATATACAATATGAGCGAACGGCAAATATTTAATTGAGAAACCAGTTTTTTTTCCTTTCTTTTTTCTTCAAGAATAACTGCCACTGTTGCACATGCAAGGTGGAAGAAATAAGGAAGGGGCGATTTTAGGACCAGAGCTTTCACACTGCGGGTGCTTATCTTACCGGCCCTGGATTTGTATATAGTTACCGTTAGATTTAAAGTCACGTAACCGATTTTTTCTTTCCTTACATAGCACATGGTACATAGGTAGAGAAGCTGTTGCACTTCATCCAAAAATGAATTACCGAGATTTCACCAGAAATAGCTCGTTTTAAGGTAAAGGGTAGTTTGTGGTGGAGGGATTTCCCTCAAAATGTAAGCTTAAATACCAAGTTTGGTATTTTAACCACGTTTCGTTTTTGATTTATCTTCACATACACATGGACACATACATGAACCTTTTTCTAAAAAAAAATGTTTATATTCTTCTTGGAGAAACTCCATATAATCGACAGACATCGCGGCGCTAATATCTTCCTCACGTGGTGTAGATAATGGTTACCTTGCTAACTTCATATACCCAAGGTCGCGGATTCAAATCCGACGGAGGACGATCAATTTTTTCGGGCGTAAAAATCCTTAGCATAGCTTCCTTCGGAAGCGAAGCAAAGCCGTTGGTCCCGTGTCGTAGATATTCGGCACGTTATAGAACCTCAATCCTGATAGAGAGGCCTCTGAGCAAACTTAAGCGATCTTTCACGCTCAATAAAGAATGGGACTCAGAACCACAGTAGTTAAAGAGCGCCCATAAATAAAACTCCATTTAATTTATTTTTTTTCAAAAACGAAGAGTCATAAACTCAAATACCAAGTTTGGTATTTTACTATCTTCCAAGGATGCGACACGGAGATTGTGAGGAAAATCCTCCCACCCCAAGCTACCCTTTACATGGAGACAATTTCGAAAATTTTTGATTTACTCAAAAATGGCAGTAACAATTTTGATTAAAATACCATATATTAAACATATTGATATGACAAATAAAATGTTTATCTTGAATTTTCTGGGATTAGCTTCTGAAGACCTCTTCATTCTGGGACGACGTTTGTCGTAAGACCGGCAAACCGTAAGAGATGCACAAAAATTTACCACACAAAAAATGTAGACCTCGTTAAAACACATACTTTATCTCATATAGTTGTTTCTTGTAGAGCTGGCCGTTTCCGAGATATTCCTTGTTATTGGTTTCAATTTGAAACTATCTTTTCAATCGGGATTACCTTTCGTTCCATCTATCGTACATATATTTCCGTAACCACATTGGCTTAGTTGTTCAACAATAGTACAGAGTTCTTTGTAACAAAGACGCAAAGCAGAATTAATACAACTATTTTTAAATGTCTTTGTTTGTTATTAACCTTAAAGACTTGATTAAACTGGAAATCTCGGTTCTTGCAAGGGAAGTATCAAACGCCTTATGCGGAACCTCCCGGAAATTCCTGTGACAAGACCATATAGGAAGCCACTCTGAAATTACCAGCTGCTTCAGACCCTAAATAACTGTTCTGTACTTCGCTAGCTAGAGCCAGAAACAGGAGCAGAACGCATACCTATGCCCTTTGCATTACACAGAGAGACAAATGAAAGTTTTAATCGCCAGATGTCAGTCAATGTCAGGATATTCCCGTGAACACATATATGACCTTAATTCCTTCCACCCTTGGGCTGCGGCAGGATTATTTGAAATTCTCTGAACGATATTTTAATCTGCTCCGTGTGGCACTAAAGCCCTAATGTGATGAATAAAAGAGTGGAACGCTATTCAGTTTATGCTATTTCAAAGCCGCCACGTATTTGTACAGCTGCCTGACGGTATTCCATAATTATGGCATAAAGAGGATTCTGTGCTGCGTATATCGAAGTTGCACGATCGCCTGAATACAGGAACTGAATCCATTTTATGCGCTTTTGAGGATATGAAAGAGTTTTTCAGAAGCTGGTTTACGCTCGGGTAGGTCCATCTGTGTGTGGGTACATCATGTATAAAGGTGCTTGCTTCTCTCTGATATCTCATTCAAAGTATGCTTCAGTTTAGAAGCATAATGTGGCGTTAAGTTGGCAAAGAAAATGTATTGAATATGAAATAAGGCGTATTCATCACAAACATAATTATGAATAAAAATCTAATGTGTTCCATTCACATGACTAGATCTGTGTGCGAAATCCCAGTGGGGGGGATGGGTAGGATCCCCCCCCACCTGCGATTTTATACCAAGAATCCCCCCCCCTAAAATATCCTCGGGGTGGTTTTTTATAACGAGATAAACATATACACTATTAAAATGTTCATTTCAAGAATATTTTTTCATTAGATGACAAAAAAAAAAACTTGACTTTCTCTACATCTCTGTAACAAATGTATTGCTAAAAAGCCTATTCTTCTATCTACAGCATGCTAATCGAGATAAACATTAGAAGAAATTGTCCTTATTACTTGGTTTATTATAAGTAGAAGGGAAAAAATATAATGTATTTCAATCACATGAGCGACATTGCAGATTCTGGTTCAGTTTAGATTTGAACCTGCCATTGGTCAATTGATTAACATGGCTGCACATGCGCAAGCAGACATAACGAACGAAAGACTGTGCATTTCGCATTGGAAAACAGAAACGATTTTCAGAAAGTCCATTTTACCCCTTATTTCCATCCAGTTCATTTACATACACCTAAGCTAACATAACCTAACCTAGACGAAATCCCGAAACCTGTCGTTCACCTGTCACATAGTCATATTGTCTCCAATAGGAAAGGCTCAGGAAAGAGCCTTAGTCTAAAACTGAAGTAGAATCTGCCATCTCGCTTCACATGATGTCCTCTAGCTTTCGGCAAACAAGCTTTTTATTCAAAACAATCTGTTATCTGCAATTATGCTAATCAAGATAAACATAAGCAGAATTAGTCTTGTTACTAGCTTCCTTGTAAGTGGAAGGGAAATAAGAAAATACATAGGCTAAAGCGATAGTCTGGCACTTTAAAAACCAATCGCTACTTGAAACAATTGTAATTCCAATCTCTTTGTTTGCCAGGAGTAAACAAACGAGAAACAATAAAAAGAATATTTATGTATATATATATACAGGGTTACTACAAAAGAAATAGGCAACTTCAACTGCCTGTAAAACAAAAACTATTAGAGATAACAACCTAATTATTTTGGAGGTATGTTGAGAAACTCTCAAAGTTTCGTTTGTTACTATTGGTAACGCTGTAGTGTTTTGTTTGTTGTTGGAGAAGCTGAAATGGCGGAAAATCCTGTGGAAAAGGCATATTGCGTGTTGGAATTTGCTAGAACGCAATCAGCAACTGTTGTCCAACGACATTTTAGAACACGTTACTACAAAACGCCACCGACTAGATAGTCAATCTACGACTGGTATAGAAAATTCGAGACAACTCGATGTTTGTGCAAAGGGAAGAGCTCGGGAAGACCAAGAGTTTCGGAAGAAAGCTTTGCACGTGTTCGTTCTGCCTACATAAGAAGCCCACAGAAATAGACATATAGGGCAAGCATGCAATTACAAATTCCACAGCAAACTGTATGGAAAATCTTGCGGAAGCGACTGCACATGATGCCTTACAGATTACAGATGTTGCAGTTTCTGAGTGAAGAAGATAAGGTCATACGGCGTGACTTTTGCATCGACATGTTGCGACATGATGAAGACGATGCTGGTTTTTGTGAGCGCATCATTTCATTTTTGTGGTAACGTATTCTAAAATGTCGTTGGAGAACAATGTCGTTGCTGATTGCGTTCTAGCAAATTCCAACACGCAATATGCCTTTTCCACAGGATTTTCCGCCATTTCAGCTTCTGCAACAACAAACAAAACACTACAGCGTTACCAATAGCAACAAACGAAACTTTGAGAGTTTCTCAACATACCTCCAAAATAATTAGGTTGCTATCTCTACTAGTTTTTGTTTTACAGGCAGTTGAAGTTGTCTATTTCTTTTGTAGTAACCCTGTATATATATTGTAATGAGATTAAATTTTTTGTGTATTAAGTTTTTGTATATCTCTTATGGTTTGCCAGTTATACAAAAGTCATCCTGAATGAAGAGGTCTTCAGAGGCTATTCCCAGAAAATTCAAGATATACTTGTATTTGTGATTAAACTGTTTAAACATATAGTATTTTATTGCAAATTATTAGTTATTTTTGGGAAAATAAACAACTTCGAGTAATACTCTATGCAAAGAGTAGTTTGGGATGAGTGATTTTCTTTATAAACGTTGTGCCGTAGCCTTTTAAGATGTTTAATTTAAACATCAAGTTTAGAATTCAACCACATTTTCGTTTGTGGTTATACTATTCACATTCACACAGATATTTTTTCAAAAGATTAAAAATGCTATACCATCTGCAAGAATTGAGGTTGAAAGCTAAGATTGCTTTTTGAGCAACTGTATTTCTGGAAATCTTGATATCGAATGTTTAGGGGGAATGGAATACCTTTTGAGGCAGTACATGTCTTGCCCCGGGGAAAATAATTATTCAGAAGAGATAATATAAATGTACAATGAAAATGGGAAGGGTAGAAAGACTTTTAACACGTATAAGTTACGAGCTCGGGGTACAAGATACCGCTACATCAGAGCGCTGAACCGAGGGAAGGAGTGAGTATGAATGGATCTTGCCTGAGGGGACTAATGGGACAGAAAAGCAATGCTCTCCGCTGGTCAAGGGAACGCTCTCTGAGGCACTTGGTGAAGGACCTCCGCACAACCGAGATGTGATATTTAGAATCCGTGGTGGAGACGGACAGGCTACCTTTTAATTTTAAGGACTTGACGAAGAACCCCCGCATGATCAAGATGTGATATTTGAACGCGTGGTGTAACACTTAGTTGTGACGGAAGTAAGTGGTTTTAAGACCGATCATGGTACGAGACATATCACTGCATCAAACGAAGAAATAACAATAGTCACGTGCGGGTAAAGTGTAACGTCACAGTAGAAAATTAAGAAGTATACGCGTGTGTTCTACGGCGGAAAAAGGCCGGACTCTATTAATAAAGCGCTTGTGTCTCACCACTAAGTGAAAGAGTCTCCATGCTAATAAAAGCCCTGAGCAAAGCCACCATTGCAATTACAATAACCCGCGCCCGGGTACGAACCCAATACCGCTCCACTTTGTACCTACAGCAATCCATTTTATGCGCTTTTGAGGATATGAAAGAGTTTTTCGGAAGCTAGTTTAAGCTCGGATAGGTCCGTCCTTCTAATGCTTACGAAATAAAGGATGTGCTATTCCTTCAAGAGTTTTCAATAGGTAAACAAACGGTAAATGCTACATTTTATGCATACGTTCAGTATGTTTAAATGCATTACAAAATTATTTTTTCAGGTATGGTACATTCCCTGAGATTTTATTGGAATCGCTGTTATCCTCGCCTGGATGGTTTGAGTGGGTGGGTCACCATGTGTCACCACGTTATTTACATATCATTACAAAACACACTTTTACGACCGTTTCGACCGTAATGCTTGCGAATAATGACCCTATTTGTTCAGCTTTTTATGCTTAGTAATAAATTTGAACAATATTAAAATAAAACAAAATCATGTGTTATCGTCACATTACTCATGCAAAATGCTGATTCTGTGTCGCATAATTGTCAGCAGGGAAAACATCTGCTCATTTGTTATGGTGGACATTTTCTTGGTTGGTGGCATTTTGATCCAAGAGAAGTGAAACTGTAGAGAGACTCGCTGTTATTGAGAGGGAAAATGGCGGGCTAATGGGTGTCATTCCGGTTAAAAGTACCTTTTATTTGTTGCAAAGGTTAAGTCTATCAACCTTGTTTACATATTTTATATATTTCGTGGATATATGACGTTTATAACCTTAATAAACTACACCATTTTAAAAGCCTCACTCTTTAAAAGCCCTCCGCATATAAACCTCAAACCTAATTTTCTCCTATTTAATTTTTTTCGACATTTTGCTGTATTCAAAAACCATTTCCTCTTAGGATTTTGATGCAAAGAGGCTGAAAATTGTGCTTGATATACAAGAAACTATGAAAACTAAATATTGGATTTTTATGCTTTGCATGGCTCATTAAATTAAAAATAAAACGTATGACGAGCAAAATATTTCTCATGAGTGCACAATTTTTTTTTTATTCTGTACATGAAGCAAATATCAAATCTCTGCGTATTAATTTTTTATCACCACAATTTCTAAAATGTTCACTAACATTTTCGGACCCCTTGTATTAAAACCCTAGCAGCAGACCGATTTTAAAAATCTATTGTGTTACATTCACTTGACTTTCTCTACATCTCTGTAACAAATGTATTGTTAATAAGCTTATTCTTCTATCCGCTTCATGCTAATTGATATAAACACTAGCAGAAACGGTCTTATTACTTAGTTCCTTCCGTATAAGTAGAAGGGAAATAAGCGAATACACTAGGCTAAACCGACAGTCAAATGTTTTAAAATGGGGTTGCTATGGGATTGAAATCCGATTATTTGCGTGACCAGGAGTTGTCAAGTTTCCGTATGAATAAGTATGAGTACTTATTTTAAAACTGAAAGCAATAACAAGAAATATCTTAAAAACGGCCAACTCCACGAAAAAATGTATAACATAAGTTGTGTGTTTTAAGGAGATTTACATTTTTTGTACAGTACGTTTTTGTGTATCTATTACTATTTACCAGTTATGCAAAATTCTACAAAATTCACCAAGAATGAAGACGTCTTCAAAGGCTATTCTCAGAAAATACAAGACATACATTTTAATTTATCATCTAAAGATAATAAATATACGTGATTTTAAACAAAATCGTTAGAACAGTTTTTGAGAAAATCAAAATTTTCGAAAATTTTTCGCTGTAGAGTGTAGTTGGGGGTTGGGGGAATTTCTTGATAATCTTCGTGTCACAGCCTTGGAAGATACTGGACTTAAATACTAAGTATAGTATGGACTGTTTTCTATTTTTTTTTTATTCAGGGGGTCCTAAAACATGTATTTTCGGTGAAATCTCGGTATCGAATTTTTGGGTGCCTTGCAATACCTTCTCTATACACTATGTACATAGTACGTATAGAGAAAGTAAAAAGTAGATCTGTTACAGCACAGGACTTATGTCATACCGTATATTAAATATGTTTATATAGCAAATGAAATGTAGATCATGTTAAAACACACACTTTGTTTTGTTGTTGAATTGGCCATTTCTAAGATATTCCTTGTTATTTTTTTTTCAGATTTAAAATACTTACTTTTCTCACACGGAAAGTTGTTGTAAATTCTTGGCCCTGCTTAGAAATGAATTTCAAGTACATGGCAACCAGCTTTTAAAAGATTTTACTATCGTAGTACAAGAAAATGTGTTACAGCAATGTAGAGAAAGTCATGTGAATGGAACACATCAGTTTTTTCTAATGTAGCTTAACGCACTTTAACCTGGTTGACCATATCGGATGACGAATAAAGCCGTAAAATGATCTCGGGGTCCATGGAGCTTAAAATTACTCGACATTCGTCTTCCCAGGATAAGGGAAAACTCCGAACAAATCTTATCCGGTGACCCATGCTAAGCTAGTTTCGAACTCGCGATCTCTAGAATATGAGGCAGACACGCTGTCCTCACGCTTGTTCATGTTTTCTACAGGTTTATAAGACATCTTATACTTATTTCTCCGGTTTTGTAAGAAGCGTGGCATATTTTGAGCTTCAAACCTTTATTAGATAATAATGAATGGTTTGCCATTTAATGTATATCTTCTTTTAATAAGTATTAATTTCTAGCTTTTCAAAACCAAGAATCGCATTGCGCCACTGTTCTGTAGGAAGGGCAACTACGTTACATCATACGAATGTGACCCGCGTACGCCCATACCCGAGAGAGTCCAGGGATGGGAGAATAACCCAATGCCGGTATGGAAATGGGCGCTCTTTAACTACCCGCGACCTTGGCTGTATGAAGTTAGCATGGTAACCATTACACCACGGAGAGCGACAATGCCGGTGTGAACGTGAGAAGTATAGAGGAAAGGATGACAGGAAAGGTGATGTTAGAGCAGTTGGTGGAATCAATGGCGGGGTAAACCGGAGGACCTGGAGAAAACCCGTCCAGATGCTGCTTCGTTCTCCACAAATCCCACAGGCGGTTACCTGGAACTGAACCCGGGTCGCTCAGGCGTGAAGCGAGAGGTCAAAGCGTTCTCCCATGGCGCCGTCCATTTTAAATTAACGTGGGCTATATTATAGAGAGCCCCGCCCGCTCTGATTTTTTTTTTATAATAGCTTAACGTCCTTTAACCTAGTTGATCATATCGGACGATGAATGGAATTGGTGAAATAATGTTCAAATGATCCTTGGGTCCTTGGAGCTTAAGTTACTCGATATTTGTCTTCTAGGATAAGGGAAACCCCCGAAAAAATCCTTATCCGAGTAACTCGCCGAGATTCTAGCTCGCGACCTGTTTTTTTTTTTTTTTTTAAATACAGTTCCGGAATCTGATCGGGACTCCGGCGCTGTATACCCTACTTTATATTTACTTTGATTACTGTATGATTACTGAACTTCTGTTTTACTTTTTATACACACATACACAAACATATAACACCCATGCCCAAGGCGGGACTCGAACCCACGATGAATGTGAATGAGGCAGACACGCTACCACCGCACTATCCAGGCGAGCTGCACTATTCTTGTGTAGAACATTGGTCGCGAAGTGTGCCTGTCTCATTTCTATCCTACATGTTCTGGCCTGCGCAGTGAAATGTCTGTGTTTTGTTGCAACATTTTACTTTCTCTACACGTATTATGTACATAGTGTATAGAGAGCTATTGTATTCGATACCGAGATGTCACCGGAAATATACGCTTTGAGAACCCCTGAGTCAAAAAAAATAGCATATTTAGAAAAATGGCCCTGTGTATCTGTCTATCTGTGTGTGTGTGTGTGTGTGTGTGTGTGTGTGTCTGTCTGTCTGTCTGTCTGTGGGCAGCATAGCTCAAAAACGAAAAGATCGTTAAAAACCAAACTTGGTATTAAATTTTGGTATCTTCCAAGGATGCGAAACAAAGATTTTCAAGAAAATCCCCCCATCCCAAACTACCCTTTACATGGGAAAAATATCGAACATTTTAATTTTATTTAAAGTGGCTCTAACAATTTTGATTAAAATCTCATATATTTAAGATGTGTACTTGCCAGATAAAATGTATATCTTAAATTTTCTGGAATAGCCTCAAAAGACCCCTTTATTCAGGATGGTTTTTATTGAATTTTGCATAACTGTTAAACCGTAAGAGAGAGACAAACACTTATTACACAAAAAATGTAGATCACGTTAAAACACACAATTTATGTTATATACATTTTTTTTTTTTTTTTTGTGGAGTGGATCGTTTTTTAGATTTTCCTTGTTATTTGTTTCAGCTTTGAAAAATATACTTTCCTCATACAGGAATTTCTCAGCTCTTGTCCATACAAACAAAGGAACTTCAGTCAGATAGCAACCAGCTTTGGACTATCACTTTAACCTATGGTATTCCCTCATTGCGCTTCTACTTACAAGGAAGCAAGTAATACGACTATTTCTATTAATTTTTCCTCGATTAGCATGAAGTAAATAGAAGACTAAGCTTATTAACAATAATTTGTTGCAGAGATGTAGAGAAAGTCATGTGAATGCAACACATCAGATTTTTTACTGTACAACCGATGTTATATTTATAAATGCATTTTTTTCTGCTCCACAGAATAACATACATTCATCTTCCCCTGCAAAGCAAATGGCTGTACGTGGGAACTGAACGCGGGAACATCCATGTGGTCAACATAGAGTCCTTCGTGCTCTCAGGTTACGTCATCAACTGGAACAAGGCTATAGAAGTGTGAGTACAACTATATATTATCTATGTTTGGTAAGTGCAAGAGTTTCGACTCATATTATTTAATGTAAGCATTCACATAGAAACATACAACGCAATGCAATGCAATGCAGGAGTAAGCTCCAAACTTTATCCTTGCTCTGTGGTCAAAGGGGATTAATTGTGCTCTTTTTCTCTACGCAGTGTCTGCTGTGCAATATCTGACAATCGCAATGCGAGTTTTTACAGCGCCCTCTGTACATACATGCCGATATTCAATTGTGATTCGTAGTGTGCAAAGAGATAAAAGTGTATTAAAAGTGTAGCTCTATAATTTTCTACAGTCTCCATATTTGCACAGTTTCCAATATTTTGGTCAGTTGTGTGTATAATTTTGTATCTTTATTTATTTAGTTTAAAAGGTTGAGTTAAGTGTCTGATAGGTATATTATTATTGGCTATGTTATTAAATTTGAAATTCGCGGAATATGATATTCTCATGTATTTATGTATCTAGAAACCCGTGCTAACTTCTTGCGTTGCGCTTACGATTGCATTATGAATGGTGTCTCCTTGAGTTCGCGCTTATGTTACGTTACGTCTGCGCTTGCATCTCATTTTGAGTGTAGCATTACTGTTCTGTAATACGATTGCGGGAAGGAGTACTTGTAGTAGTGAATATTTGGCTTTGAAATGGAAATGACGCTTTTTGAAATCGTCGACAATTTTTGGAGTCAAATATTCTTGTTATAGGGATCGTGCGCATGCTATTTCCTCTAGCGGGCACCCGCCTAAAGAATGTACTATAACACGCGGGAACTTTATCATGGTTTGTCTGGGTTTGTTATTATATACAAGTTTTAAGTTCAGGATAATGGAGGAAAGTTATAAAAGATGTAGAAAAACTGTGCCAATACATTAATGATGATTATTAGTTAACCGAGTTATACTGTAGATGTCATGTCGACATAGAAAAGTGATGGAGTTATACTGCATCCACTCTAAGAGACACACGTTTGTATTATTCAGCGGAAAATGCGTACAGCATATGCAATTGATATGCGTTTCATTAAACAACTATTTGGTAACTCATTTTAAAAGTAATAACTAGGGATAGCATCTTGGGGACCGATAGCGGGACAGAATCGAAGTTAGCATATAGTTGTGATGTTTTAACAATGCACTGTGTAATAATAGAAGGAAAATGGGGCAGTGGTTGCGTGATAAGACTGATGTTTTCACTAGCAATGGAAGGCGATTGAGGTTGAATGGGTGATAAACAAATACCACTGATTTATGGGATAACAATTTTAATATTTTCACACATTTAATTGCTGTTGTGCAACACGCTATCAGCGTCATTATCCGTTTCATTTTCTCGGGATTTATATTGTGAAAATCTTCGCTCCACATCACAGGACACAGGACACAGGACACATCGTCGACTATTGGGTAAGAAACTCCTTCAGCAATTCTGTGGCGTTTGGTCAGAACATAACTCCAAAATCGGTCTTTTTGTGCTAAGACGTAGTGATATAAAAGAAACAATCTTCTATCGTTTGGTGTAGCCCTGATATCTCAGAAACAATCCTCTTATCATTTGATGAAACCCTGATATCTCGCAAACAATCCTCTGCCGTTTGATGAAGCCCTGATATCTCAGAAATAATACTCTGTCATTTGATGAAACCCTGATATCTCAGAAACAATCCTCTGCCGTTTGATGAAGCCCTGATAACTCAGAAACAATCCTCTATCATTTGATGAAACCCTGATATCTCAGAAACAATACTCTGTCATTTGATGAAGCCCTGATATCTCAGAAACAATCCTCTGTCATTTGATGAAACCCTGATATCTCAGAAACAATCCTCTGCCATTTGATGAAATCCTGATATCTCAGAAACAATCCTCTGTCATTTGATGAAGCCCTGATATTTCAGAAACAATCCTCTGTCGTTTGATGAAGCCCTTATATCTCAGAAACAATCCTCTATCGTTTGATGAAGCCCTGACATCTCAATCCTCTGTCATTGGATGAAGCCCTGATATCTCCAGAAACAATCCTCTGACGTTTGATGAAGCCCTGATATCTCAGAAACAATCCTCTATCGTTTGGTAGAGCCCTGATATCTCAGAAGCAATCCTCTTGTCATTTGATGAAGCCCTGATATCTCCAGAAACAATCCTCTATCGTTTGGTGAAGCCCTGATATCTCCAGAAACAATCCTCTATCGTTTGGTGAAGCCCTGATATCTCAGAAGCAATCCTCTGTCATTTGATGAAGCCTGATATCTCCAGAGCTTCACCAAATTATATATCACTACTGTCTTAAAACAAAAAAGCCATTTTTGGATTTACCATTGAATTATTTCCATAGCAACCCCTCGTACCACATTTCATATTTCATGCATTATTGAAAATCCGGCATTTTTGCCAAACACTGTCTGTACGGTTTAAAACCGGATTTAATTGCTAATGACTTATTATCAAAGGCTTTAATTACCTGTAAAACAGTATTGTAATATACAGCATAATATACTGATGCGTGCAGCGCGTTATTACAGACTGTTTACATGCGGCGCGATCATTCGCCAGTGCAGGTCGGTCTCTATTCGGTGGGCATGCAGCTGGCATTCGATGTGTCCCGCTATCGGTCCCCAAGATACTATCCTAGTAATAACATAAAAGACTGCTCTTAGTCTTGAGTGTTGCGGTCAGGAACCAATTACAGCATTCATTGCGGTCATATGCTTCTGTCTACCTCTCACCTTTGTTTATGTCCAGTGTGCATGCACGAGCAATGCATGGCACAATATTTATCACCAAAGCTGTCGCTCGCTGTGTTTATAGACGTTGCCGGTTTAAATAATGGTCAATAAAGCTACACTTTTATAGCCTGTTATATAACGTATTGTTCCTTTGTATGTTAACAACGTATCACGTATGTTTCTAAACAGGATTTAGAAATTGTAGGTTGCAGACTGTGGCGAACTAGGGTACATATATACAATGCATTAATGATCAATAAATGGATTTTGTAATCGTAAATATCAAGAATAAATGAATAAAAATAAAGTGCTACCGCTTGCGTGGAACCTAGGCCTACCAAGCCGACTGAAACAACGTCTGAAACAAGTATACATAACCTGAGTACTCAGGGATGTATGCCAACCCAGGGATAAGTCCGTGGAGTTTTTCCATTCAGCCAGTACCTATTTTATATATTGAACCTCCCCGCGTGTAAGTACCGAAGTACTTGTATACAGGGACAGACATGGATACGCCACTATGCGCGACAAACCTCGGTATGGATGACCTATACCAGCTTAGGCCTACTAACTTTCCATTTTAATGGCGGAGGACATTAAGGTGTCTGACAACCCTGTCCAGACGTACCCAATCTCCTATGGGAATCGGGCCACTGCCACTTCGAGTCCAACCCAATCCGAACAGTGCTCAGATGTTCGGCCCAACTACTTCTAGTAACGTCAGAAGTACCACGGGTGCTCGGGATACGCAGCGCTCGCACCGGAGCAACTGAAGAGGTCGGAACCTCCCCCCTTCGGGGCCTGCCTCACACCCACGTACGCCTGCAGATGTGGGCGATCACCCAACCGATACGGGAAGGTGATGTGGACAGTATTAAAATTTTCCCAGCCGAAAAGTTGGCTTTCTTGGCCGGGACCGCTGCCTATCGCAGATCCTCACTTTCCTCACGATGCTGAGTGAGCACTGGGCCTATGTTCGGACCTAAAATCCGTACCTCCGTGGGTGGAAGCAAACCCGGCCGCATTCTGTGGCTGGGTAGCAGATCGCCGCGATCTTGTCCACTGTACCACGGCGCGGCACAGCTGCCAAGGATAAATTAATCAAAATCATAAAGGGGGAAGAACATTAGCAAGGAAAAGTTTTAGGGCATTTTTACTTTCTCTACACATACTATGTACACAGTGTATAGAGAAGGTATTGTATTGCACCCAGAAATTTTTGCACCGAGATTTCACCGGAAATACCCTTTTTGGGTCCCTATGATTCCAAAAAAATCATTTTTGGAAAAAGGTCCATGTGTGTGTACGTGTGTGTGTGTGTCTGTGGGCAGCATAGCTCAAAAACGAAAAGACCGTTAAATACCAAACTTGGTATCTAAGTTCAGTATCTTCCAAGGATGCGACACGAAGATTTTCAAGAAAATCCCCCACACCCAACTACCCGTCACATTGAAACATTTTTGAAAATGTTGATTTTCTAAAAAATGTCTCTAACGATTTTGATTAAAATATCGACAAGTAATATGTATATCTTGAATTTTCTGGGAATAGCCTCTGAAGACTACTTTATTCTGGATGAATTTTACGGAATTTTGTGTAACTGGTAAACCGGAAGAGATGGACAAAAGGTTACCAAACAAAAAATGTAGAGCACATTAAAATACACAATTTTAGTTATATATTTTTTTTTCGTGGAGTTGACTGTTTTTTTAGATATTCGTTGTTTTTGGTTTCAGCCTTGAAAATCATACTTTTCTCATACAGGAATTTGTCAACTCCTGTCCGTACAAACAAAGGAACATCAGTCACATAGCAACCAGCTTTTGACTATCACTTAATCTATGGTACTCCTTTTTTCGCTTCTACTTACAAGCAAGTAAGTAATAAGACTATTTCTGCTAATTTTTTCTCACTTAACATGAAGTAAATAGAAGCTTAAGCTTTTTAACAAAAAATTGTTGCAAAGATGTAGAGAAAGTCATGTGAATGGAACACAGATTTTTTGTTTTGAGGACAGCAGAAAACATTTCTGGCAGGATGTCAACGGAAAACCTACCTTCTCGAGTCCGTGGCTTAACGACCTTGGCTATCATTGTCGACGAACTCGTGTGCAACAAAGTTTGTTGTTGGTTTCCAATATTCAGTCTTCGGCTATGATGCTGGTCATTTGAAAAAACTTATCTAATTTCCGTCGACTGTTTGTAAGTGCCTTTAGTTCATCAGCTCTTAGTAATTGGTAAAACATCTACATTCACATTGTGAATATGCCGCAATCGCGGAACATCTGGGTACGGTTTGCTTTGCAAGTCATAGCTGATTGTTGGCATCCATTGTTACACGTGTGCGATAAGTTCTTTGGGCATCGGAGCTATCGTTGTTACACGCGCGTGTGGACACGTGTTCTTTCGGAAGGTTCTTTGATTTACAAGCCGCGCATTGTTAAGTTTAAGTGAGTTTGTGATTACCAGCGATGTATTGCAGTTTCGGCGGCTTCTGGAAATTTCCAGTAACTTAACCAGCCTACCCGAGGTGAGGTTTTCACAGAAAATATCGAAAAAAGACTATACGGTATAATTGTTACGAAAGACAGTTATTTGTGAGCACATTGTAATCAGTTTGTTCAAAAAAAAAAAAAAAATAAAGCACTAATTCATCCATATGACTTTCTCTGCATCTCTGCAATAAATTATTCTTAAACAGCTTATTTTACTATTAATTCATTCTAATCGAGAAACAATTAGCACAAATAGTCTTATTGCTTGCTTCCTTGTAAGTAGGAGGGAAATAAGACAGTACCATAGGTTAAGGTGATAGTCAAAAGCTGGTTGCTATGTGACTGAAGTTCTTTTGTTTGTGTCGATAAGAGTTGATAAATTTCCGCGTGAGAAAAGTATAAGTATTTTAAAGCTGAAACCAATAACAAGGAATATCTCAAAAAGGTATATAACATAAAGTGGGTGTTTTAAAGAGATCTACATTTTTGTCTAGTAAGTTTTTGACTATCTCTTACGGTTTACTAGTTAATGAAAAATTCAGAACAAAACATTCAGACTAAAGAGGTGTTTATAGGCTATTCCCAAAAATTCAAGATATACATTTTATTTGACTTGTAAATATCTTAAATATAAGAGATTTATTTAAAATTTTCGAATTTTTTCCATGTAAAGGGATGGGGGATTTTCTTGAAAATCTTCTTATTGCATCCTTGGAAGACACCGAACTTAAATACCAAGTTTGGTATCTTCAGAGAGTCTCCTCCGTGGTGTAATGGTTACCAGGCTAACTTCATATACCCAAGGTCGTGGGTTCAAACCCGGCGGAGGACGGGCGTAAAAATCCTTAGCATGTCTTCCTTCGAAAGGGAAGTAAAGCCGTTGGTCCCGTGTCGTAGATTTACGGCACGTAAAAGACAAGCCTGATAGAGAGGCTTCTGAGCAAAATTTAACGGTCTTTCACACACAATTTAGAATGGCACGCTGAGAACCACAGTAGTTAAAGAGCGTCCATAAATAACACGTCATTTAGGGAGTCTCCAAGCATATATTTTCGGTGAAATCTCGGTATGGAATTTTTTAGTGGAATACAGTATATTTTCCATATATACTATGTACATAGTACGTGTAGAGAAAGTAAAAACAAAGTTTTTGTTACAATATTGAAACATAGTTAAAGCTGATTGTGACTGGTAACCGTTAACGCATTTTAACTGAAGCAGTTATATAACCGTTAACCGAAAATAACGGTTTGTTACATGTTTAGTGTAGAATACCAGCTTCCCTCGGATTCGTGTTTGTCAGTAGGTTATCTTGTGTGTCTGTCTCCACCGAGCAATTCAATATTCCATAGAGAACTGTAAATAAGAAACCAAGAACTCCATTTGCATCAGCAGGGATTGATTGCGGATGCGCAAACAATGTGCCAAGTTTTTTATGTGTAATGTCAAAAAAAAAAAAAAAAAATGAGAGAAGTCTGTTTTAGGTCAACATTTGCGAAGCGACTACGTTCCAATATGTCGGTTCACAAATGGGACGGGGAATCGGTTCCACATGATTGAAATTCCCTGAATTATTGTCATGTCCGATCCGGCATGTTGATGCAAGCTTCCGGCGACTGTTACACGGACTTCCTACGAGTTAGAAAAACGAGTTTTCTTTGTAAATAAACTCTGTTTGCAGCACCAGTGGAAGTTTATTTTTATGTGCTCATGTTTGGAATTCTACACATTCAGAGTGTCCATGATTCCTGTTGATATAATATAGCTATTTGTTTATACTCTTCTGAAACGCTCTCCAATGCTTCCCTTCCCATTTTGTAAACTTCAAGTGAGTTAACCGTTTTAGAGATATCCCGGATTATTGGTTTCAATTTTAGCCAGTTAAACTTTTCTCAAACGGGAAGACATTTTTACTTTCTCTATACGTGCTATGTACATAGTGTATAGAAAAGTTATTGCACTCCACCAAAAAATTCAGTACCGAGATTTCACCGGAAATATATGTTTTAGGGTCCCCTGTATCCAGAAAAAAAGTATTTTCAGAAAAAGGTCCGTGTGTGTGTCTGTGAACACAACTCAAAAACGAAAAGTCGGTAAAATACGAAACTTGGTATTTAAGTTTAGCGTCTTCTAGGGATGCGACACGATGATTTTGAGAAAAATCTCCCCACCCCAAACTACCCTTACATGGAACTTTTTTCGAACATTTTGATTTTCTCAAAAATGACTATAACGATTTTGATTAAAACATCGTATATTAAAGATATTTACCTGACAAATAAATAGTATATTTTGAATTTTCTGGGATTAACCTCTGAAGACAACTTTATTCTTGGTCAATTTTACGGAATGTTGCATAACTGCTAAACCGTAAGAGATGGACAAAAACTTACCATACTACAAATGTAGAGCACTTTAAAACACACAATTTATGTTATATACATTTTTGTCGTGGAGTTGATTTTTTTTTAGATATTCCTTGTTTTTGGTTTCAACTATAAAAAACATACTTTTCTCGTACAGGACTTTGTGAACTCGTGTCCATACAAACAAAGGAACTTCAGTCACATAGCAACCAGCTTTTGACCATCACTTTAACCTATGGTACTCCCTCATTTCGCTTCTACTTAAGGAAGCAAGTAATAAGACTATTTCTGCTATTTTTTCTCGATTAGCAGGAAGTAAATAGAAGCATAAACTTTTTAACAATAATTTATTGCAGAGTTGTAGAGCAAGTCATGTGAATGAAACACATCAGATTTTTCTTCTCGTTTATTCCTGACAAACAAAGAGATTGGCATTTCAAATGTTTCACACAGTGACCGGCTGTTAAAGCACGAGACTATCGCTTTACCTGTGCATTTTCTTATTTCCCTTCTACTTACAAGGAAGCTGGTAATAAGAGTAATTCTTCTTATGATTATCTTGATTAGTATGGTGTAGATAACAGATTAATGTTTTGAATAAAAGGTTTGTTTACCGAACACATTCGAATTGTTTCCCTTCTTCTTGCAAGGTACCAAGTAATAAGGACAATCTTTGTTAATGTTTATATCGATTATCATGAAATAGAAGAATAAGCCTTTTAACAATAAGTTGTTACAGAGATGTAGAGAAAATCATGTGAATGGAGCACACGAGATTTTTAGTCTTTCTCTAGCCCGCATGTACAATGTACATTGGGTAGAGAAGGTATTGTATTCCTCCCAAAAATTCGATGTCGAAATTTCACCGGAAATGTATGTTTTGGGGTCTCCTGAGTCCGATTTTATAAAAAGGCCCATGTGTGTCTGCGGACAGCATAGCTGAAAAACGAAAAGACTGTTAAGTATCAAACTTGGTATGTAGATTTTCAAGAAAATCTCCCACCACAAAATGTCCTTTACATGGAAAAATGTTTGTAAATTTTGATTTTCTCAAAAATGGCCATAACGATTTTGATTAAAATACCTTATGCTTAAGATATTTCCATGACAAACGAAATGCATATCTTGAATTTTTTGGGAATAGCCTCTGAAGATCGCTTCATGCTGGATGACTTTGGTATAACTGGAAAACCCTAAAAGATATACAAAAACTTACTACAGAAAAAAAATGTAGATCTCATCTATGTTTAAACATGTTTTGTTGAGTTAATCTTTTGCGAGATATTCCTGATTTTTGGTTTCAATTTTAGCCACTTAAACTTTTCTCAAACGAGAACATCTTTCTTATCGTTTCTCGTTTGTTTATTCCTGACAAGAAAATAGATTGGAATTTCAAATGTTTCACATAACGACCGGCTATTAAAGCACGAGACTATCGCTTTAGCCTTTGCATTTGCTTATTTCCCTTCTACATACAGGAAGCTGGTAATAAGAGTAATTCTGCTTGTGTTTATCTTGGTTAGCACAATGTAGATAACAGACTCATGTTTTGAATAAAAGGTTTGTTTACCGAACAGCTAGAGGACATCATGTGAATGGAACACATTCGAATTTTTTCCCTTCTACTTCCAAGGAACCAAGTAATAAGCACAATTTTGGCTAATGTTTATCTCGATTATCATAAAAAAATAGAAGAATAAGTCTTTTTACAATGATTTGTTACAGATAACGCGTCTGGGTATTGTGGTGGTAGCGTGTCTGCCTCATATTCAACAGGTCGTGAGCTCGAATCTCGCTTAGGGTGAGTTACCCGGATAAGGTTTTTTTCGGGGTTTTCCCTTATCCCGAGAAGTTGTGTGCGAAGTAACTTTAAGCTCCATGGACCCCGAGATCATTTGAGCATCATTTCACCAGTTTCGTTCATCGTCCGATATGACCAACCAGGTTAAAGGACGTTAAACTACCAAAAAAAAAAAAACAAAAAAAAAACAAAAAAAAAAAATTGTTACAGAGATGTAGAGAAAGTCATGTAAATGGAACAAATCAAAATTTTCCCCTCGTTTCTCTCTAAAACGATAAAAGCGATGTGATAAACTTTGATACTAGATCTTTGATATCTGTATACATGTCTTAAGTGCACATTTTTGGACTATTCACAAAGATGCCTTGAGAGGCACACAGACCCTGTCATACTTGGATGCATGGAATTTAATTACGGAGAACGTCCAACTTGCGTATCGTGAAATCCTGAGTAATGGACTATAACATTCTGTCCTGGGGCTTACAGGCTAAATTTCACAACCATAACTCAACGATGATGATGATGATGATGATAAGCTTAATGAAATCCGGAAAGTGTCGCATCTCCAGGCACTGCCGAACTTCCTTATTTCCTGAGGAAAGTGCTCAAAAGTGTTTGTGTAGCAAACACTTCACTTTACATGTAACAAAGGGAAATAAAACTATGACGTCCTGCATTAAAGTGACTTTCTCTACCTGTTCCACAAACTATTCTAAAAAAATATTGTTTTTTTTTTTATTGTTTAATTTATAAAACCCCCTTTAATATTTAAGGTCATTTACACTAGAAACAACTCGTCTGTAGGTTCTTTATTTTGGGTTTAAATCGTTTTATTTTCTTCAAACACACACATCTATTTATATATATATATATATATATATATATATATATATAAATGTATACACTGTTTAACGGTTCATAACTTGCATACTAATTCGCGAAAATGTCTCATTTTTTTTTTTTTTTTTTTTTTTTTTTTTGAAAGTGTAGCTTAAAGTCCAGCTTACACATATCACTGTACGTGTTAATGTTCACCATTAACATCCATACACATACGATACCGCCGAACTGCAGCACGAACTACCAACTGCAATGTGTTCAGTTGGATATCAGCACACGAATGTACGATATATTCTTATAGATTATCCAATGTGCGTGGCTTTTGTCCATAAATGACATTCTTTAGTGTTCCTCAAACATAAAAATCCACAGGCGTTGAGTCTGGGGAACGTGGTGGATACTCTACAGCACCTCTTCGGCCTATCCATCGTGCAGGTAGATTTTCGTTGAGATACTCCCTGACACGATTATGATAGTGGGCTGGTGCACCATCTTGTTGGAAGTAAAATCCTTTCGCTGGACTTGTTGCTGTTACAGGTCGTCCAGATCGTTTCTGTACATCTGTAACACAGCCGTCGACTTCAATCTTGTCTCGAATGCTCGCAATTGTTAAACGTGTCGGTGGCTCTGTTTGATACTCATTTCGCCACTGGAGTTGAACCTCACAAATGTTTTCGTTCCTAATGTACCACTTCAAAACTGACTTCCGTTCATTGAATGTACGCCATGTTTACTCAAGTAACTAACAACAAAAGAATGCTTACGTATCTGGCAACTGTCATCAGGCACCGCTTGTGCACCGCAGGTCACGGTATCAAACCCGACGGAGGACAATGGATTTTTTGGGGGTGTAAAATGCCTTAGCATGGCTTCCTTCGGAAGGGAAGTAAAGCCGTTGGTCCCGTGTCGTGGATTTACGGCACATAAAGGAACCTCAAGCCTGATAAAGAGGCATATGAGCAAACTTAAGCTATCTTTCACGCCCAATATATAATGGGACGCTGAGAACCACCTGGCGACCCGGGGAAATCACTAAAAACCCATTATTCAGGTAGGACGACCAACGGAAGTGAACCCGCGAGCTCCTGAATGAGGGCCACAGACGAAACCGCTTGACCATCTCATTCAGTGTAAAATGCTAAGAGAAACCGTAGTTAGGAGCGTCTATAAATAAAACTCAGTGTTATTTCTATTCCCAAGATACGAGTGTCGGCTGATAAGTCCCGGGCCTCACACAGATATGGCGCCACTCGGCCTGTTAGACGGTAGCATCGTATAATTTAACTCTAGACCAGCTTGTACCCATAGTTACATGGCAATAGCTTGTTTAGTTTTCGAATGACAACATTTGAAACAACACATCTTTAGAGTTTTCACGAAAATGGATTTGGATAAACGAGCAGTGATTAAATACTTCCATTTAAAAGGTTTAACCCTAACGAAATCAAGGAGGAAATGGACAGTACATTGAAAGGCTCTGTCCTTTCATATTCAATGATTAAAAGGTGGGTTGCAAGGTTTAAAATAGCACGTGCGAGCACTAGTGATGAGCCTCGCTCTGGACGCCCTGTAGAAGTGACAACTCCAAGGATCATTGAAAAAGTCATCGTTTAGTATACTGGAAGTCCGCAGATTAAAGTTGTTTGAGATAGCAGAGGTTTTAAACATATCTAAAAAGACGTGCAGGTAATAATATTTTAAGTAATGTTTTGGGCTTTCACAAGGTCTGTGTAAGATGGGTGCCGCGTTTGTTGACACCTGATCAAAAGTTGCAAAGAAAAACTTGTTTCTGTTACGAATGTGGACCCCTGCCGTAAAAATCCCAGTGAAATTTTTAGACTTGTTTATGAAACTTGGATGCATCACTACACTCCAGAAAGTGAATTACAGTCAAAACAGTGGATTGCGCCAGGTGAACCAACTCCAAAAATGTTGTCAGCTGATATGGTTATGGCGAGTGTTTTCTGTGATGCACAGGGAATTATTTTTATTGATTACTTGGAAAAGGGTAAAAGTAAAACTGGTGACTACTACGCAAGCTTACTGCTACGATTGAGTCATGAGGTGAAAAGTAAAAGACCTCATTTGGCAAGAAAAAAAAATCTTATTTCATCACGACAATACTCCGGCCCATCGTACAGTCATTGCAATGCGAAAAATGTGCGAATTAAAGTTGGAATTGCTTGAACAGCCACCCTATTCGGCAGATCTAGCACCCGGAGGACGAAGATTTCACAGCAACGAGGAGGTCATTGAAGCGGTAAACAACTATTTTGAGGACCTTGATAAATCGCATTACAGAGATGGTTTAATTAAATTAGAACACCAATATGACAAATGCATTAAGAGTTTCTGGAGATTATGTTGAGAAATAAAGCAAAAAAAAAATTTTTAAATGCTGTTTTCATTGAGAGGCCCTTGCCTTATCAGCCGACCGTAATACTAATGTGACAAGAATTTCAAAAGCATTTCTCTGCTATGGCGTACTGCGATGGATGTCTTCACCTTCTACAGAGGCAGAAAGAAGAGCAATTGCTAACACAACAGAGTTAAGCCTACACATAGCCTTCAGCTAGTAATCGAACTGGAAACTTTCCAGCTTCTAGCAAGTCACATGAACCGTATAAGCTGCCTCTAGGTATCTCCTTCATTACGAGCAACACAACAGTTTTTGTTGTCTGTGGACCATGAATAATAGAGCCACAGGACGTTCAAAAAGCTAATGCGTTCCATTCACATGATGTCCTCTAGCTGTTCGGCAAACAAACCTTTTATTCAAAATATTAATCTGTTATCTACATCATGGTAATCAAGATAAACATAAGCAGAATCAGTATTATTACTTAGCTTCCTTGTACGTAGAAGGGAAATAAGAAAATGCACAGGCTAAAGTGATAGCCTCGTCCTTTAAAAGCAATTGAAATTCCAGTCTCTTTACTTTCCAGGAATAAAGAAACGAGAAGAAAGATGTCCTGCCGTTTGAGAAAGTTATAAGTGGCTAAAATTGAAACTAATAATCCGGAATATCCCGAAAACAAAAGAGAAGTTTATGATGTATATCACATAAATTGCGTGTTTTAATGACATCTACATTTATTGTGCAGTAAGTTTTTGTATCTCTCTTACGGTTTGATAGTTATACAAAAATCATCCAGAATTAGGAGGACTTTATCGAGATTACATTTCGTTTGTCATAAAAATAACTTAATCAAAATCGTTAGAGCCATTTTTGAGAAAATAAAAATTTACGAAAAGGGTAGTTAGGGTGGGGAGATTTCCTTGAAAATCTTCGTGGAAGATACGAAACTTAAATACCAAGTTTAGTATTAAACGGTCTTTTCGTTTTTGAGCTTTGCTGCCCCCCCCCCACACACACACACACACACACACACACACACACACACACACACACACATGCACGGATATTATTTCTATTTTTTTTATTGCGGGTGTCACAAAAACAAATATTCCCGGTGAACTCTCGGTATATAATTTTTGGGTGGAATGCAATACCTTATCTATACACTATGTACATAGTACGTGTAGAGAAAGTAAAAATGCCTATACCTGAGACCTTTGTGTTACGTTCAATAAGTACTTAGAAAAAGATACATAATAGAATATTTTTGATACATTTTTTACTTTCTCTACATGTACTATGTACATAGTGTATAGAGAAGGTATTGTAGTGCACCCAAAAAATCCGTACCGAGCATTTCACCGGAAATACATGTTTTTAAAACTAAAGAAGCAGTTTTAGAAACATTTCCTTGTGCGTGTCTATGTGTGTGTGTCTGTGGGTGGCATAGCTCAAAAAAGTACCTTTCAAGGATGCGAAACCCTTTCAACTACCCTTTACATGGAAAACTTTAGAAAATGTTGATGTACTCAAAAATGGCTCTAACGATTTTATTTAAAATATCGTATGTTAAAGACAAATAAAATGTATATCTTGAATTTTCTGGGAATAACCCCTGAAGACCTCTTTATTGCGGATGAATGTTTCTGAATTTTGCATAGCTGCTAATCGTAGGATATAAACAAAGACACACTGCACAAAAGATGGAGATCTCTTTAAAACACACAATTTATGTTATAAACATTTCTTTTTCTTGACCGTTTTTGAGATATTCTTTGTTGATGGTTTCAGTTTTCAATTACTTTAACTTTTAACATACGGAAATTTTTAAATTCCTGGTAATGCAAAGAAACGGATTTTATCCACCTGGCAAACAGCTTTTAAAACATTGACTATCTTTTTAGCGTAGTGTAACCCCATATTTCCCTTCTACTTACAAGAAAGCATTTGTGTTATTGTTTATCTCGATTAGCATGAAGTAGATAGAAGATTTATAACAATTTTCCTACAAAGATATAAAGAAAGTGATGTGAATGTAACACATCAGATTTTTTATTTTTTATTTTTCAACATAATCTCCTTTTAGCTCGATACACTTTTCCCAGCGTTTCTTCAGCTTTTTTTTTATCCTTTCCAAAAAGTAGGATTTCGGAAGGTCCTCAAAATAAACATCTGTTTGGGAGCTGACCTCTTCGTTAGACGTGAATCGTTTTCCGCCGAGCCACTTTTTCAAGTTTGAAAATAAAAAAATAAAAAATAATAATAATAATAATAAATAAAAAAAAAGTCAGTAGCGACCAATTCTGGTGAATACGTTAGATGTGTTAGTAACTCGAACCTTAATTCTACAATTTTTGCCATGGAAACTGCGCAGGTGTGCACCCTTTCGTTGTTTTGGTGGAAGAGAATCTCTTTCTTGCCAGATGAGTGCGTTTTTTGATTTCTCCGTTCATCTGGTGTAATAATGATGCATAATACTGTCCATTTATCGTTCTTCATTTCTGCAAGTAATCAATGTAGATGATTCCGCGTGCATCCAAAAAAAACCAAGGCATCACCTTGTCTGTAGGTTTCACCATCTTTGCCTTGCTCACAGTTTTAAAATGCTTTAACGTATTACATACGGAAATTTGTCAGCTCTTGGCAACCACACTTCAACCATATAGCAACCAACTTTTAAAACATTTGACTATCGTTTTAGCCTAGTGCATTCTTATTTACCTTCTACTTACAAGAAAGCATTAGTGCTAATGTTATTCTCGATTAGCATGAAGCACATAGAAGAATAAACTTTTGGTACAGAGATGTAGAGCAAGTTATGTGAATGGAACACATCAGATTGTGTATTGCATTATTTCCCTTCTACTATAATAATTTGTTACAGAGATCTAGAGAACCTCAGGATGAATGGAACACATCAGATTTTTTACTTTATTGTAGCCCATTATACATGTTAGTATAAACTATCCAAAAATCATAATTTAGAAAGAAAACTTTCTTTTACAGTTTTATAAAATACATCAATGAAAATGGTGGAAATAGGGGAAGTAGTTTTATGCATATACATGTTTATGCATATAAATATTTTTACCTTGTTATACCAACTTTTATTTTTCTAGTTCCCGAGTGGTGGTTTTTTGCGGTGTGTTATGTGTAAAATATGAGTACGTAGAAGGAATTTGCATTAAAAATTAATAGTACATTTCGAGTTTGAGTAAAATTGGTATGATTTTAATTTTTAGGTACTTGAAAGATTATCTTGTCGTAGATGTTTCTGAAAATGACTTAGTGCAAAACATGAGTATGTAGTTTTAATCCGCACTGAAAAGTAGCAGTACATTTTGAATTTGAGCAAAATTGGTATGATTTTAGTTTTAGGCACCTGTTGTATATGTTTCTGAAAATGACTTAAGTGTTAAATATGAGTATGCAGTAGTACATTTCGAATTTGAGCAAAATTGGTATTATTTTAGTTTTTAGGTATCTAAAGTTTATGTTGTGGTAAATGACTTAAATGTAAAACGTGAGTGTGTAGTTGAGATCTGCATTGAAAATTAGTAGTTCATTTCGATTTTGTGTAAATTTGGTGTGATTTTAAATTTCTGTACCTGAAAGTTTATGTTGCTGTGATTGTTTCTGAAAGTGCCTTAAGTAAAACCCTGTATTGAATATTATACTTTCTGGTGTAAACAAATAAAACACACTTTTGTTTTTGCCGACAATGTATAGAGGACGTAACAAATGCTGCGGATGTGTGGATAAAATTGGAAATTTCCAACAGCGAGTTTCTTGCGGAAGGGAAAAATCTGATGTGCTCCATTCACATGAATTTCTCTACATCATTGTAACAAATTAGTTGCTAGTTAATTCTCCTATCCACATGCTATTCCGGATAAACATTAGCAGAAATGCTCTTATCATTTAGTTCCTTATAAGTATAAGGGAAATAAATGAATACACTAGGCTAAACCGACAGTCAAATGTTTTAAAATGTGGTTGCTATGGGATTGAAGTCCGTTTCTTTGCGTGGCCAGGTGTTGACAAAGTTCCGTATGAGAAAAGTGTAAGTATTTTAAAACTGAAACCTAAAACAAGGAATGTCTCAAAAACGGTCAATTCTACGAGAAATAGGTATATATCATACATTGTGTGTTTTAAGAAGCTCAACATATTTTGTGAAGTAAGTTTTTGTGTATCTCTTACGGTTTATTATTTATGCAAAATTCAGGAAAATTCATCCATAATAAACAGGTCTTCAGAAGCTATTCCCAGAAAATTCAAGATTTGCATTTTATTTGTGATGGAAGAGACTTTAATAATTGGCATTTTAATCAAAATCATTACAACCATTTTTGAGAAAATCGACATTTTCGAAAACTTTTCCATGTAAAGGGTAGTTGGGGGTGCGGGGATTTTCTTGAAATCTTTGTGCCACATCCTTGGAAGATACTGAACTTAAATAAATATATATTTTTTGTTATAGGGGACCGAAAGCATGTATTTCCGGTATCGAATTTTTGGGTGGAATACAATACGTTCTGTATACACTATGTACATTGTATATGTGGGCTAGAGAAATTAAAAATGTAGTTGTGTAAAACCACTAAGGGAAGTAGTTTTATGCATATACATGTTTTCAGCTTGTTATACCAACTTTTATTTTTCAATTTCCCGAGTGGTTTTTCCGGTGTGTTAAGTAACATCCTGTACTGAATATTATACTTGCTGGCGTAAACAAATACAACACTCTTTTGTTTGTGCCGATTATGTATAGAGAGAATCCCCTGGAGGATGTAACAAATGCTGCGGCTGTGTGGATAAAATGGAAACGTCCGACAGCGATGTTCTGGCGGAAGGGAAAAAAGGGAAGACCGAGAGAAAAGTTTGCTGGCAACGCATGTCCTGCAAACTCCACCCTCTGTGAAGTTAAACGAATGATGCTGTCGCGGCCTGAGGCTATTCCTGCCAATGCTCATCCCTGTTAAATATATACACCACCGCTGTAATCCAGTTCGGTCCGCTCGCCAAGCAAACACAGCCAGGGTTGCAATTTGCAAATCGCGACAACTCTCAGCTTTCTGGCGCTGCTCTTGTTCCACCTTTTCTAACGCTACGTAATTCATCACCATAGATCGGCATTTGTCTATTGTCCAGTTTTATTCTTTACTTTCCCTACACATACTATGTAAATACTGTATACAGAAGGTATTGTATTTCACCCACAAATTCGTTACCGAGATTTCACTGGAAATATATGTTTTCGAACTCCCCGAGTCCAAAAGCATTCTTAGAAAAAGGTCCGTGTGTGTCCGTGAACACGATAACTCAAAAACGAAAATTGCGTAAAATACCAAACTTGGTATTTATGTTTGATGTCTTTAGGGATGCGACACGAATATTTTGAGAAAAATCCCTCCCTTGATTTTCTCAAAAATGACTCTTAACGATTTTGATTAAAATATCGTATATTAAAGATATTTAACTGACAAATAAAATGTATATCTTGAATTTTCTGGGAATAGCTTCTGAAGATTCTTTATTCTGGAAGAATTTTGCTGAATTTTGTGTAACTGGTACGCCATAAGGAATATACAAATTTTTGAGATATTCTTTGTTCTTGGTTTCAGTTTTAAAATACTTAATATTTTACTCATACGGGAACTTGTCAACAACTGACCACGCAAAGAATCTGATTTCTATACCTTAGCAACCAATTTTAAAACATTTGACTGTTAGTTTAGACTAGTGTATTCCCTTATTTCCCTTCTATCTATAAGGAACTAAGTAATAAGACCGTTTCTGCTGATGTTTAACTCGATTAGCATGAAGTGAATAGAAGAAGAAGGTTATTAGCAAGCTTGTTATAGAGATATAGAGAATGGAACACATCTGATTTTGTTTTGATCTGTCAAGAGCAGTTAATAAAGCAAGTATTGGTGATTTAGATAATTAGTGGGAACATTTAACCAACTAAATGTATTTAAAACTAGTAGTATTTCTGATTTGCTTCTTTGTTGCAAGCACAATAGTACCATTGTTAAAGAGCTAAACAGAACAGCACTCTGTGCATTGAGAGCTAAAGGTGAGCTTTATCATATGAAAACTCCCTTCAATGGTTTGTCTACCAATATCAAAAGTTGACAACAAAAGAGCTTTCTCTACGCATAGCTTTGTAACACACATGTGGACAACCATGAGGAACAAAAAAAAAAATGAAATGCCGTGTTATTTATGGACGCTCTTTAACTGCTTTGGTTCTCAGCGTCCCATTCTATATTGGGCGTGAAAGATCGCTTAATTTTGCTCAGAGGCCTCTCTTATCAGGCTTGAGATTCTTTTACGTGCCGTAAATCTACGACACGGGATCCACGGCTTACTTCCCTTCCGAAGGAAGCCATGCTAAGGATTTTTACGCCGGAAAAAATCCATCGTCCCGCGACCTTGGGTATATGAAGTTAGCATGGTAACCATACACCACGGAGGGCGACATGAGGAACAGAAGTGTAATTTCTTGTACTTTGGAGTTTGCAGCGTTTGATTTCGTTGTGTTGTTGCCCCATGTTATGTGCCATATGCAGCAGTGTTTTTGTTGCGTTGCTGGACCACGTTATGTGCGCCTTATGCCGCGGTGTTTTTGTGTTGCAGGCTGGGTTATTAGTTGCCCCACGTTGGTCAGTAATGTGCAGGGGTACTTTTGATGTGGGTGTTGTTGCGTTACTGCTTTTACTCCCCAGGTTGGGAAGTCATATAAAGCGTGGATTTTGAATTTGTAGTTATTGCCGCACGTTGTGTGCTTAGGTGCAGCGTAACTGTCACTTCCAAACAACTCCTCTACTCTCACGTACCTGGTACTGAAGCTCCTCCGGGATGGGTTACCACGGCGTTGCGCAGACTTGCATGAATCTTGACTCTCCCAGGCGTGGATTTAGCTAGTGGGTGGAGTTGTAGGATTGTTCTTGTAGATTTTAAGAAAAACACTTGCAAACCTTTTATTGTTATTTATTATGAAGGAGATTTGAGACAAGCACCTGGTTGTACACTTTTTGATGCTCTCTAACACTGACTCACAAGTACTCTTATTTACACTGTTTTCCTTGAGGACATGGCACAATTCACTTTCACGTAATCACGAGCGACATTATTTTACTTCACAGGCGAATTATTAGCAAACAGTCCGATGTGGCCTCTCTCAGGCGAATTCTTAACAAACGTTCAACGTGGTCTCTCTCACGCGTAATTCTTAACGACGACGACATGGCTTCTCCCACGGGTAATTTCTTAGCAACGAGCTCGATGGTCCAAACCTTACTTCTTATATGCAAAAAACGGTGTCATGGTGGCTTCTTTCTGATTGGTTAGAAGATCCGCCAAAATGACACCATCATTACCCAAAAATCATTGCAAATCTCCCAGAATGCATCATAATAATCACGTGATACCACGAATATAAAGAAGTAGTCCCCTGGTGTGCTTTAAACTGTGGTTTCCCCTTATACTAAACTCGAACGTGACTTTCACAAAAGAAGAAACTTCTCACCCCTCTATCCAGTCTGGCGTCATGATTGAGTAACTTTCTAGTAAACAACTTGCTTCTTGGTCCCTATGCATGCAACTTATTAAATATTAACTCTCGTTACATATAAATATATATATATATATAATTAATAGACTGATGGTTATTATTACTACGGGGCTAATTAACGGCCTCAAGTTTAGTTATGTCTGATGTGATATTTGATTCTGATAATGATAATTATTTGAAATAAAAGATCTTAACATTAATGCTACTTTGGCTGCCTGTTAATTTTTATTTAACTCATGGCATTACTCATTAACTCTGCCCGAAAATTAGCATGAAATTAATGCGAAGCTATGCTAATATACAAGAGCCATCCAGAAAGTGAGAGACGATTTGCCATAAATAAATAATAACGTAAGTTATCCAACCAAAACTTTATTTTAAAGTTACAGTACCTTACTCTATTTCTCAACATAATCTCCATTCTGTCACGTGGTACCAGTTTTTTTCAATGCCGATATTGTACTTTGCTACCGCAAAGAACTTATTCGATTTCTTGAATACAGAAAATGTTCGGCCAATAAAATGTTATAGATAAATAACGCAGGTGTATGGTGGTGATGCAATGAACGGGTCATGAGTGAAGAAATGGGGCATAATTTACCAGTAATAAGGAGGAACCAATGTGTTCGAAAAAGATCAGAGTGGAAGTTCATCAATCGTTATGGAGGAGTTGAAAGCAAACGTTGATAATAGAATTCAGAAAAACCGGTGTTTCACTTTGGACACCGTATATGATTTTTTCGATGGCTCATATCTTTAGCGATGAAAGAGTATAACACTTGCATTGAAAAACCGGTACCTCGTGACAAATACCTTGATAGCATTGACGATTACGTTAAAAAATAGAGTAAGGTATTATAACTTTGTAAATAAAATTTTGTGTTGACTTTCGTTATTGTTTAGTTATGCCAAATCGTCTGTCACTTTCTGGATGACCCTTGAGCTATATCGGATTTACTGGACACGTCTAAGCTCATCCTCTCTGGTCCATGGGAATCCGATTACAGGGGCTAATCCCTCGCGCAACAAACTCCCCTGGCTCATCTCTGTCCCTCAGACCGATCACATTGCCCTTATGCAGGTCGCTATTTTACTCCCTGATGTATGCCCCTCACGATCGCCACTGCAGTGTGCGGAGTGGAGCTCATTTAGAAAATTACACAATGAGCTACGTGAGGACATGTCGAATTGAAACTGAGGTTCAAGCTATCCGTTAAAATTGTTTCAAAAACTTACATGTTTTAGAGAAAAAAAAAGGTGTTCCATTCACATGATTTTCTCTACATCTTTGCAACAAATTATTGTTAAAAAGCTTATGCTTCTATTTACTTCATGCTAATCGAGAAAATAATTAGCAGAAATAGTCTAATTACTTGCTTCCTTGTAAGTAGGAGCGAAATAAGGGAGTAGCATAGGCTAAAGTGACAGTCAAAATGCCGTATATTACAGATATTTACATCCCGAATAAAATGTGTATCTTGAATTTTCTGGCAATAGCCTCTGAAGACCTGTTTATTCTGGATGATTTTTGCCGATTTTTGCTTAACTGCTAAACCGTAAGAGGTAGACAAAAATGTAGACCTCGTCTTTACGTGTATTTTTTTTTAACCATTTCCGGATGGTTTAAATTGTAAAAGAAGTGTCCGTTTTTCTTTTGTTCTACTCTTGGCCAGGCGAAGAAGAGATTTGCATTTTTTTTTAATTGTTTCATTTTTAACTTCAATGGTCATATCGGGGCTTTGACTTGTGAAACAACTCGTATTACTGTAGGTTAGAACATAAGGTTAATCATTATTATATTACTAATACACTCTCACATTCATACTTCCAGACTCTGTGGGGGATAGGGAATAAATCTGGTTAAAGAAAAATTCCCCGCCACAGCCGGGAATCGAACCCGGGACCTCCGGGTGAGAAGCCAGCTTGCTGACCAGATTTGAATTGCTAATTTCATAACAAGAGCTTTTAAAACATTTCATTATCGTTTAGACTTATTTCCCTTGCCGCTGTATTCTCGTTTTGCGCCAATATGTCGCTGGCGTGTTAGTCTACCTTGTAGTCGGTCAAGCATTAGAACCCGTGAAATACTCTATAAGTAAACGTGTACATACCTCTGAAAGCCCTTTACAGCGCCGGCTATGCTCGTTCCTGTACAACACCAGTTGACTCTCCTCAGGGGGGGGAAAGAATAAATGAGGTATGCAACAGTGGGTAGACTCAAGAAAAGAGATATTTCACTTAATTTCACTAAATGAATACTTTTATTCTTCTTTGTTGCTTGTTGAGGCACCAACCCTAAGAGCGATACCCGACATAAAAATATTCTTGAAAACGATGACATAATAATATTTCGTGCTAATTTCTGCTATTGCTGAGTTCTTACTGTCGACGGTCATTTCACAGAATAAGTTGTAACAGCAACAATAATCACCATCACCTTCAGAATAGCAGTAACAGTAACCTTAAGCTTCGCAGTCAGAGTAAAACATTTACGATAACCTGATTTCATGTACACGCATCGCTTAAATACCTAAAACCTCCAATATTGCACTCCTTCCTGATTGGCTAAAAAACAGTGTTGCCACGTGACTAACTTGGTAAGTTCTTTGTATTCAACCCACGGACCGCTCTTTATAATGAAAAAGTCCCGAGCTCCTGGCCTTTTATGAAATAACTTTTCTCTAAAATTCACCCTGTTGCTTGTCTCTCTAATGCTCTAAAAATCTTGCTCTACAAAGGAAATTGTGTATCTAGCATTAACTAAGCAAATAACTTTGGCGAGCATAATAGAAGCTTCTTCGCCCTAAGGTTCTGTGTTCTACTGAAGCAGATTAGAGCTATACAAAACTAAGAATTAAACTAATAAAAATAAACAGCGGGCTAATATACTGTCGCACCCTTCTACTTACAAGGAAGCAAGTAGAAAGAGCATTTGTGCTAATGTTTATCTCATTGGCATGGTGTAGATAAAAGAAGATGCTTTTGTAAGAATAGTTTGTTTGCAGAACATGTAGAGAAAGTCAGGTGAATGGAATACTTCAGAGTTTTGGGGCTTAAACCCCTTTCCCCAGACACCGGTGAATTTATCATCGGTTACGTGCAAAACTTTTTCTTTCTCTGGACCGATTTTCTATCGTGTCTGGTCCCTTTATGTCATCAAGAGTTTTTTCTAGTATCTATATTGCTCTTCTGGGTTGTGAACCGCCATAAAACTGCTGCAGCTTTAAGTGTGACGTAATACAAAGAGTTTTGTTATAGAATACATTGTCATTTTGTGGGGAAAGCTTTCAGCCCAGGAGTCAATTTAATTTTCTGGATCACTCCCTTGTGTATTGATGACATGCGCTCTGCTAGAATGTGTGCGGGGTTATTAATTGCTTTCCTTGAAACCAAGTAGAGGACCAAAGTTTATTTAAAATTAGTAGAAACTGCAGTTCTGCTAATATGATAGCGTTAAATGTGGAAATTCTTCACTGTCCTCTCCTTTTCTCATGTTACTTTCTCTACACGTCTATGTACATAATACACAGAGAAGGTATTCTATAGCACCCAAAATTTTTATACCGATATTTCACCGGAAGTGTATGGTTTGAGAGCCCCGGTATACAAAAGAATAGCATTTTTAGAAAAACTTCCTTGTGTGCCTATGGACAGCAAAGCCCAAAAACGATTTTGATTAAAATACCTTATGCATAAGATACTTTATGACAAACGAAATGTACCTATCTTGAAGGCGATAGCCTTCGAAGACCTCTTCATTTTGTATAACTGGCAAACCATAAGAGATATACATAAAATCTCATAAGATCTCATTAAAACACACAATTTTTGTCGCATACATTTTCTTTTGTAGAGTTAACCGTTTTCGAGATATTCCGGATAATTTGTTACAATTTTAACCCGCTTAAACTTTTCTGAAACGGGAAGACATCTTTTTTCTCGCTTTTCGTTTGTTTATTCTTGGTAAGCAGAGACATTTGGAATTTCAATTGCTTGACATAGCGACAGGCTTTAAAGAACGAGACTATCGCTTTAGCCCGTGAATATCCTTATTTCCCTTCTACTTACAATAAAGCTAGTAATAAGACTAATTCTAGTTTATGTTTATTAACATGGTGTAGGTTAAAGATTAAATATTTTGAACGAAAAGTTTGTTTGCAGAACAGCTAGAGGACATCATGTGAATGGAAGACATTAGATTTTTTCCCTTCTACTTATAAGGGATCAAGCAATAAGGACAATTTCTGCTAAAGTTTATCTCGATTATCATGAATAAGATAGAAGAATAAGCTTTTCAACAATAATTTGCCACGGAGATGCAGAGAAAGTTATATGAATGAAGTACATCACATTTTAGAAAAAGGTCCGTGGTGTGTCTAGACAGCATTACTCAAATTATTCAAAAGATTAATCTGTATCTACGTCGTGGTAATCAAGATAAGTGTTATTGTAAGTAGAAGCAAAATGCACAGTCTAAAGCGATAGTCAGATGTTTTAAAAGCTGGTCTCTATGTGAAGCAATTGAAATTACATCTCTTTGCTTGCCAGGAGTAAACAAACGAGAAACGAGAAAAAAAAGATGTCTTCCCGTTCGAGAAAAGTTTAAATTGCTTAAAATTGAAACCAATAATTCGGAATATCTCGGTATTGAATTTTTTGGGTGCAACACAATACCTTCTCTATACACTATGTACATAGTACTTGCAGAGAAAGTAAAAATAAGTTTTTCAAGAATAGTCTATTTAAACGGGCAGAGAAAGGCGTATGAATGTATATAACACGTAAATATTTTATTAACACGGCTCAATCTTGTGGGATGATTGCAGCACATGGACGTTTCACAGTTTTCTAAAAATACGGCTGTGCTTGGCGCATTTGTTTTTTTATATAATCTTCGTCCGCGAGTTCTGGATCTCGACGCTTTTAAAGGCTCTAACCTTAAAGTAAATGTAAACATCACAGAAATCTCGGCTCTAGTCGTTTAATTCGTTTTATGTGCTCTGTGAGAAGGAAAAGAGCAGCGAGCTTTATGCTCCTTTGTAAGATAAAAAATAGTAGGGGGCCTTAATTTCGCAACACTTGTTGACGGAAAGAAATGGCGTCGCCCCCCCCCCCTCGTGTAATTAAAGAAAAGCGCTAAGGCACGTAGCAGTGTTTACGATGCGGTCGGGAGCTGGAAGCGTAACAAGCAACCACAAACCACTATTTATTAACTTTACATCCACGCAACAGTCAGGGTCCATTTCTCCGGCTCAGCACACACTGCTGGGTGTAGCTTGTCGAGATTACCCGTGTGCCCTCATGAAGTACAGAGGTCCCAATCCTAGGACAAAACTTGCGATGTACAAACAACGCACCTTTCTCTTTACTTAGAAACAAGTCCTTAGAAAATCCAAGAAATTACACTCGTAGCATCGCAGCCGACGTCTCTTCAGATGACAGTTAAATTGTTGTATCATTCACGTGGTTTCATTGCCGTGGGCGATTGAATCAACAATTTTGTGCGTATTTAGAAAAGTATGTGTACCATTCACATGACTTTCTCTATATCCCTGCAACAAATTATTCTTAAAAAGCTTATACTTCTATTTACTTTCTGCTAATCAGAAAAAATTAGCAGAAATAGTCTTATTACTCGCTTCCTTGTAAGTAGAAGCGAAATAAGGGACAACCATAGGTTAAAGTGATAGTCAAAAGCTGGTTGCTATATCAATGAAGTTCCTTTGTTTATATGGATAGTAGTTGACAAGTTCCTGCATAAGAAAAGTACGTTTTTCATAGCAGAAACCAAAAATAAGGAATGTCTCAAAAACGACGAACTCCACGAACAAATGTATGTAACATAAATTGTGTGTTTTAATGTGATCTACATTTGTTGTGCAGCAAGTTTTTGTCCATCGCTTACGGTTTAGCAGTTATTCAAAATTCAGTAAAATTCGTCCAGAATAAACTACTCTTCAGAGGCTATTCCCAGAAAATTCAAGATAAACATTTTATTTGTCAGGTAAATATCTTTAATGTACGAAATTTTAATCCAAATTGTTACAGCCATTTTTAGAAAATCAAAATTTTCGAAAAAAGTTCCATGTAAAGGGTAGTTGGGGTGGGGGATTTTTCTCAAAATCTTCGTGTCGCATCCCTGGAAGATACTAAACTTAAAAACCAAGTTTGGTATTTTACCGACTTTTCGTTTTTGAGTTATCGTGTTCACAGGCACACGGACACACACACACACACACACACACACACACACACACACACACACACACACACACGGACCTTTTTGTGAAAATGCTTTTTTTGGATATTGGGGAGCCTATAACATATATTTCCGGTGAAATCTCGGTATCGATTTTTGGTGGAGTGCAACACTTTCTCTATACACTATGTACATAGTGCGTATAGAAAAACTAAAAATTGTTTTTATCTATGCCTATTAAAATGAAGTGTTTAATCACCCCATGGAATTCATTGTTTTTGGAGTAGGATGGTACATCATATTCATGGTATATCTGCTCCTGCGTATGCAACATTTAACAATTGGATAAATGAATCAAACATGGCCGTACATCCACAAATGATAAACATCGTTCTGGACGTCCAATAGAAGTGACTTCCTCCGAATGATTAACAAAATAGCTGTGGATGAAACATGGATACACTGCTATACTCCAGAGACAAAAGTACCCTCGAAACAGTCGGTTTTTAAAGGCTCCCAAGAAGGCAAGAGTGGTGAAATCTGTAGACAAGACGATGGCTTCGTTTTGGGGCGGGGGGGGAGGAAGCAGACGGAATCATTTAGATTGATTATCTGCAGAAAGGAAAAACCATAAGTGAATGGTATTACTCATCGTTATTGCACCGGTTGAACGGAAAAATCAAGAAAAAGCGCCATCATGAAGCAAAGACAATCAAGGGTGTACACATGTGCATTGTAGAACTAAGGTTCGAATTACTGCTACATCCACCGTAATCACCAGATTTTGCCCCCAGTGATTTTTTTTTATTTTATTTTTTATTTCCAAACTTGAAAAATCTGATGTTACACTCACATGACTTTCTCTAGCCGTTCTACAAACTTCTTACATAAGATTATTCTTCTCTCTGCACCTTGTTAATCGATGTATTCAGCACAATGTTCTTATTACTTAGTTCCTTATAAGTAGGAAGAAAATAAGGGAATACACTAGGCTAAATCGATAGTCAAATGTTTTAAAAGCTGTCGTTATGCGATTGTCATTACAAATCGCTTCTTTTCTTGGCCAATTCAGATTCCCCTTCAGCAAAATCAAATGGTCTACGATTTGTTTCAGCAAGACAAGAAATAAATCGGAGTAGAACAAAAGAAAAACGGACACTCCCGTCTGAGAAAAGTATAAATACTTAACAACTTAAACTAATAACAATGAATACCTCGAAAACGGTAAGCTCCACGAAAAAAATGTATATGACGTAAATTGTGTATTTTAACAAGACCTACATGTTTTGTATAGTAAGTTTTTGTCTATCTCTTACGGTTTATTAGTTATGCCAAATTAAGCAAAATTCATCCAGAATAAACATGTCTTTAGAAGCTATTCACAGAAAATTCAAGATATACATTTTATTTGTCAGGTAAATATCTTTAATATACGATATTTTAATCAAAATCGTTAGAGCCATTTTTAAGAAAATCAAAATTTTCGAAAAAAGTTCCATGTAAAGGGTAGTTTGGGGTGGGGGAGATTTTTCTCAAAATCTTCGTGTCGCATCCCTGAAAGATACTGAACTTAAATACCAGTTTGGTATTTTAGCTACTTTTCGTTTTTGAGTTATCGTTTTCTCAGACCACACACATACACACACACACGGACCTTTTTCTGGAAATGCTTTTTTTTGGATTCAGGGCGTCCTAAAACATGTATTTCCGGTGAAATCTCGACATCGAATTTTTGGGTGGAATGTAATACTTCTCTATTGCTATGTACATTGTAATACGGGGCAAGAGAAAGTAAAAATACCAAAAATATTTTTTTTTCTAAGGACTTATTGAACACCCCTCTTACTTAACTTTACTTTATGGCGTTACAGTCCTTGAAGGAATATAGCTGCCTCACTATCGAAGCCCGTTCTTTCCTATCTTACATTCTCCTCTTCCATCCTCTTATATCCAGCTGCTTCATATCCTCCTCTATCCATTTCTTTCTCGGTCTTCCCACACGCCTTCTTCCACCTGGTCTTCCATTCCATATTCTTTGCAATAGGGAGCTCTTCACACTTCTTTCTACATGCCCTGCCCATCTAAGTCTTGCACTTTCAACAAAGCCCACAATTCGGGGGTCGTAAGAGAGCTCAAAGAGCCCTTTATTAGTTCTAATTATCCATTCATTTTCATACTTGGTTCTATAGATTCGTCGTAATATCTTCCTTTCCCATTCTACGATTCTTAACTCGTCAGACTTTAGCATACACCAAATTTCTGTTGTTTTAAGTCACTACAAAAATCTTGGGATTTCAAATATATTTCTCTCTAGATGATTACCTCTTATTATTATTATTATTATTATTATTATTATTATTATTATTATTATTATTATTATTATTATTATTATTAAAGGAGTTTTGTAGGCGATCAACAGGAATTTCAAGATGGAATCAAACAAGAATAGTACAATAAGAGAAATAATGCAGCTCGAAAAGAATATATTGGCAAAAAAAAAAAAAGTTTAATGTTTTCCATTCACGTGCTTTTCTATATCTGTTCCACAAACTACTCTTACAAATAATTTTGTCTATTGTATGCTTATCAAGATAAGCATTAGCAGAAACGATCTTATCACTTAAGTTTCTTATAAGTAGAAGGGAACTAACGGAATACATTAGACTAAAGTTTTAAACTGAGTGAAATGTTCAAGAGCTGTCGAGAATGATTGACTCTTCAGAGGAAGTAATAGGAATTGCCAAGCTTTGCAAAATACGTCTCTGTCTCGACGATGACCTCATTTGATTGAAATGTTGTTTCTGGGAGCTAGAGAAATCTCAAGTTGCCAGGTCAGACGAATATGTAGGGGGAGGGATTGCGGTAGTACTCCATAGCGGAATTTATTCAATTTGCTGTGACAACTCCGGATGAATGTGCTGGTACGATCCAGAGAAAACTCGCCAAATGAGGCCATATCTCCGTCTTCTTGTCGAAATTGGCCAGTAAGTGACTGTAGTACCGTCATCGTGTTCCGTCTTTCTATCGTGCCAGTAAATAGGACACCGATCCCATCCAAAACAATCCCCATCGACGGTGACAACGCAAAGCAAAAAGTCCTTCAGATTTCGTTTAAATAGCTCCCAACACAGCTTTGAAGCTAAAACCCCCACTCGCATGCTGTCTACTATGAGCAATCGAGACAACCTCTTCATTTCCAACTAGTCATGCAAGATATGAATTGCCGTTCCGTAGGCACACCTATGGCCTCTCTCATTTTGCGAACTTTCGTTCGACGATCGAAGGAGGAGCTGCTATATTACAAGAAGATAATAAAAATCATCATAATGCTATTCTAGGCATCAAGTTTAAGCGAGAATGAAATCGTAGACTTTTTCAATGATTTCTTCAGTGAGCACATCTGCCGGGCGTCCTGGGGGCTCCTCATCAAAATGAATGTTTGACCACGTTTAAATTCGCTGAACCAATGTCTAATGGTTGTCATAGATGCCAAACGCCTCCATAAATAGCATCTAATTTCTCTTTTAGCTCCTATCCCATCAAAAAAAAAAAAAAAAAAAAAAAAAGGCGAAACACCGAACGATACTGCAATGGTTTCCATTTTAGCACAAACACGTTGAACGATTAACTGAAATGACTGCCAAATACAAAGTAACCTATGAATCAGTAAGATGTTTGCTTTAGCGACATGTAAGAAATAACAGTACACGATGTAACACCAACTTTCCTTAGCAACATCATCTATTTTGAAACAGGAATTTCAAAGTTGTGATTTGCTGTCTGCACATGCCGGCCTCTCTTGCCGAGGTCCAGGCTGACGATCCAAGAGCAGTGGACAGGGTTATTAAAGTTTTAAATGCTTTAATACTTCTCATGTCCCTATTCGAAGAATGTTTAAAACTGTTTTCTCCTGTCCTCGCACGTTTAATGTCTACTTTTATCGCCAGCTGGTTTCAGGGCCAGATAGTGATTTTTATTTTCTCTACACGTACTATGTACATATTTTATAGAAACAGTATTGTTCTGCACCCAAAAATTCGATACCGAGATTTCACCGGAAATACATGTTTTAGGATCCCCTGAATACAACAAAAAGTATTTTTAGAAAAATATCCGTGTGGGTAGCATAGCTCACAAACGAGAAATCCGTTAAATACCAAACTTGATACGTAATATCAGTACCTTCCAAGGATGCGACACGACGATTTTCAAGAAAAGCCCCTCCGCCCCAACTACCCTTTACACGGAAAAATGTTCGAAAATTTCCATTTTTTCAAAAATGGCTCTAACGAGTTTGATTAAAATCTCTTATATTTAAAATATTTACATAGCAAATAAAATATATATCTTGAATTTTCTGGGAATAACCTCTGAAAACCACTTTATTCTGTATGAATCTTTCTGAATTTTGCATAACTGGTAAACCATAACAGATAGACAAAAACTTATTAAACAGAAAATGTAGAGTTCATTAAAACACACAATTTTTATATGCATTTTTTCATGGAGTGAATCGTTTTTGAGATATTCCTTTTCTTGGTTTCAGCTTTAAAAAAACAAACTTTTCTCATACAGGAATTTGTCAACTCCTGTCCATATATACAAAGGAACTTCAGTCACATAACAACCAGCTCTTGACTGATACTTTAGCCCATGCTACTCTTTTATTTCACTTCCACTTACAAGGAATCAAGTAATAATACTATTTCTGCTAGCTTTTCTAGATTAGCATGAAGTAAAAATAAGTATAAGCTTTTATACAATAATTTGTTTCAGAGATGTAAAGAAAGTCAGGTGAATGGAAAACATCAGATTTTTAGAAAAATATCCGTGTGTGTCTATGGGCAGTTGTCTCAAAAACGAGAAATCTGTTACCAAACGTCCTCATCCTAAACTACCCTTTACGTGGAAAATGTTTCGAAAATGTTGATTGTCTCAAAAATGACTAACGATTTTGATTAAAATCTCTTATATTTAAGACATTACCGACAAATAAAGTGTATATATTGAATTTTCTGGGAATAGCCTCTGAAGACCTCCTTATTCTGGATGAATCTTTCTGAATTTTACATAACTGGTAAACCATAAGGGACAGACATAACTTAGTACAAGAAAGCCTAGATCTCGTTGAAACACAAGTCATGTCACATACATTTTTTTCGTGGATTTGGCCGTTTACGAGATATTCCTTATTATTGGTTTGAGTTTTAAAATACTAAAAATTTTCTCATACGGGAACCTGTTAACTTCTGGCCACGAAAAGAAACTGATTTCAATCCCATAACAACCTCATTTTAAAACATGTGACTGTTGGTTTAACCTAGTGTAGTCCCTTATTTCCCTTTTACTTATAAGGAACTAAGTAATAAGACCATTTCTGCTACTGTTTATCTCAATTAGAATGAAGTGGATAGAAGAATAAGCGTATTAATAATTTGTTACAGAGATTTGGCCTGTTGTATTACCTTAGTTCCCTCCTATTTATAAGGAACTAAATAATAAGACCGTTTCTGCTAATGTTTATCTCGATTAGCATGGTGGATAAAAGAATAAGATTAACAATAATTTGTTACAGAGATTAGACAAAGTCAAGTGAATGGAACACATCAGAATTTTTATCTCTAATTTTATCAGTGCCTTATTTTTATTGCTTTCGTAATCGCTTTACCCTCCCCGTATTTGTGGGACTGATACCCCACTAGGACTTACAAATCTATACCTAGGGGACAGAAGCCTGTCGGGGAAACAACGGCACGAAACCCCAGAATGGAAAACCTGCTACGAGGGATCGGCCCGTAGCCATGGATGGAATGAGGAAGTAGATGATATGAAATGTCAAGAGCGGCCAGACTGGGCAATACCATGCGGCGCTACTTGCATGAGCAAAGGTCAGCGTAGAGTGCAACCCATTACTGCAAAACAGCTACTACTGTATAAAACAGAATCAGGTCGGTAGCAAGGAGGGCGTTAGAATAACATCTTTGTTCTGCTCAAATGTGAGCAAAATTAATTTGTTTTACAACCAAAGTAAGCTTTCTAGCTATGTACTTTTTAATGCCTACTTATTTAGAAATCGATGGCAGTTCTAGCATGCAAGCTGTCAAACGTCTAGTAGCAAAATAGCTTCACAGAAATATATTAGTGATTGAAAATTAGCTCAAAATGTTACACTCAATTAACACACTTACAGTCTAGAGGTATGGAACTGAACTGAATCTGTGCGGCGTGTGGAGGAACTGTCAAGACGGATTTAGTGAACCACGAGCATCCTACCTGAAATAAAGATGAAAATGAAAAGTGTAATTGAAAAGAATGCAGGGTTTAGTGTGATGTATCACATACAAGCTGCACTTTTAGATCCCAGCTTATGATATTTGCTTGGTGATGTTGATAAAGAGCTGATAATATATGTCAAATATGCCCCGATCACATCATGCGAGTGGAATGAACTTTTTTGTTGGAACCTAGAATGAGTTTGTCATTTGAAAGGCTTCATAAGTATATTATTGTTTTCAGTAATACGGCTGCAGTCGAGTAAAGATTTAGTTAAATTCCTGGTAAGAGTCTTAAGATATTTAGGAAATTAATTTCATTAATTTGGATATTATTTTACATTTGATCAGTAAATACTTCAATCCGTGTTATAAAAGCTTGGGTGTTTTCATAATGTGCATATGTAAAGAAGGAAATCAGAGTCAGCCTGTATGTTGTACATAATTAATTATCTAAATAGGTGTGCATTAACTAATGTGTCATAAGCAATGTTTGTTCTCTGGAAACAGTACTGTTTTCTTTACAACAGGTTTGTTTACCTCCCCACTGTGTGGGCTCATGTATAATTTGTTTTGATGCGGCGAGATGGCCGGCCGCAACCTATATTGCGGAACGGCGAACGGTACGAACTTCCTAGCTCTAGTGATGGAGCTATTGGTGGATTGAGTGGTGGGGGAAACCGGCGGACCCAGATAAAACCCGCCCAGACACCGCTTCGCCCACCACGAATCCCACATGCGGGCGCTTGGGATCGAATCCGGGCCGCCTAGATGACGCCGCCTTATTTTAATAACGAGTTTTATTACTGGTTATTGCCACGATTTTATCATAAGTGTGCTAATGACCTTAGCATTTAGGCGCCCTTAAACCTCTATCACACTTGGTGAACTACTCTCGTAGCAGCCGATAGTCTCAGTACTGCTGTATGCCTATAGGCGCTAGAACATGCTACACACTACTGGATCTTCATTGAGGAATTCATAATCGCAGCTTCCGACCTCCCAAAGGCTGCTAAACCCGTTGTTTATAGAACGTTATTTATGGAACAGCTTTCGCTTAACCATGGTTAACGCTCGGAGACTCTGGTATCCATAAACTTTTCACATGGCAGCACTTTGGTCTTGATTTGGATCGATGGCATACAAGCCGCATGTTATCTCTTCCTCCTTTGTTTTGGGCGCTTTCACACATCAACAAGACATCAACTCTCTACATCCTCTGCTCTCTCGGGAGAGTATCTTTGATCTCGGAGCTTCTCCTTTGTTCTGTTCACCTCTCTTGGCTTGCCTTTGTCGCCTCTTCTTATTGCGTTGTTAAGGCCGGTCATTCATTCCTCTTCGTCCAAGCGTTTACTTGTCCGGCCTCGCTTTCAGGCCAGAGGGGAAAAGATTAGGAGCTTGTTGTTTTTTTAATAGAAATTCCTTCACAAAAAGGCTCCAGCAACGTCTCCCCCGTAAGCCGGTCTGGATTATAATGGACGTGGAGTTTAAAAGGCAAAAGTACTTCGACCAATGGCGACACTGCTTTGTCTTGGAGTTGAAGCAGTCGTCGATACTGTGCGATGCTGCTGTTAGGACGGTCGTCCAAAAAGTAAAGAACAATTTGGCATAACTAAATAATCATGAACCATATCAACAACAAATGTTATTTACAAATGTAGTAGCTTACTCTACATTACACATTACAACCATTAGGACCATTTTATAAACATGTTTTTTTATACAGGGGACTATTAACGTGTATTTCCGGTGAAATCACGGCATCGGATTTCTAGGTGGAATAGGTAGGTATCTTCTCCATACTCTGAGTAAAAATTACTTATAGAGAAAGTAAAAATGATTATCTTTCTTTGAACAAAAACAGTTGCGCAGAGAATTCTCCAAGGAAAGCCCATAGAATAATAAACAAACGCATATCCTTAAAGATTCCGATTTGTAAGATGGCCATAGATATTAACAAATGAAAATGAACTGTATAGAATAAATAAATAATATAAATCATCATAATATAGATACTGTCCCATAAGTAATGTAGTTTTTTCAGAAAAACGATGATTTGAAATGTTTTCTGATAAGGAATTAACTAATCTTCAAAGTACAGACCTTTAGATTCTATGGTCTTGAGCCATCTTTCATTGAGGTTTACTATCCCCCGATGGTACCAAAAATTTCAGAAACTCGTTCCAGTTGTTGAGAATAAAGATCCGCATCAGTCACCCGCCCGTTTGGAACAAATTCCCTGAATCACACCTTCAAAATTCCACCCGACATACAACATTACTTTGAGACCGAACCGATGACTGGTACAGGTTGGCGGGGATCAAGCCACTGTTTCGAGGCATCAGGGTTTCGGTAATATACCCATTTTTCATCACATGTAATATACTCCTAACAAATCTATCATCCATGGGATTACGGATAAGATGGCCACAGATATCCACTCTACGTTGAGCATGTTGGGGTGTCAGTTCATGAGGTACAGATCTACAGCTTCTGTATGATTTTCCAAGTGTCTTAATGTGGCAATATATGGTATCTTTTGATGCACCAAGTTCTTCTGAAAGTCTTCGAGTACTTTATGCGGATTTTCTCGCAAAACGTGGCGTGTATCCTAAATACTCCATTCCTTAGGTCTTCCAGAACGTGGTAAATCTTTAGTGTTTTTGTCTCCATTGTTGAAACCATCATTGTGCCACACGCTCACTAACGGCACCTCCTTCCACTTCACATATTCTTCGAACTATAGCAGCGGTTTTATAATCTTGTTTCCGGTAGTGCTTTATAAGGACTCTAAGCTCAAACTTTGTTATATCCATTTTGTGATCGTTTATTAACAACTGAAGACTGATACATGCTCGCAATGTACGCAACAAAGAAACCAAAGAAACCCAATAAATGTTCAAAACACTGAAATCAAAAAAACAACGTTACTTATGAGTCAAACTAATAAAATACAACGTATTAAATTAAGTAAAGAAACACATGTAGCTTTACAGTTTAAACACGCTACGCAAATGGGAGTCATTCCCAAAGGGATCGTGGGAGAAGTTTTCTCTCGTCTTAATATTATGAACAGTATTTTAGTCTGAAAAGAAAATTCTGTGTTGAGTTATTTAGGTATTATTTGAGTAAAACATTAGAAGCCTCGATAATGTATAAAGTTATTTAGGTTTTATACAGTTATGAATATGTTTTGAGGTAAAAGATTAAAAGTGATGGTATCATCCTTTTCACTGGTACGTCCGAAGCGAATTTGAAACTGTTGTTGGATGTGACAGGAAATTTATTCCGAGCCATTGAACTGTTGAGTTATGGACTCGCTGGTGTATACCCGACAGGAAATGTCAGAACCTCCTCCTAATGTATCATTCGCGTGTCAGAAACGTTCCTGAAAAATGTGTCAGTGCCCTTGCATGTGTCGCCACAGGCTTAAAGTGAAGGAGTACGATCCTACCCCACTGATCAAGTCAGAAAGTCATGGGTTTTGATGCATTGTTAACCCTTTCCATAAGGTGCCATACAGAGTCTTTATCTGTATTTATTGTTTCTGAAGGGTAAAGGATAACGTCCAATAATTACTTTCTCTACACGTACTATATACATAATTTATAGAAAAGGTATTGCACTCCACCCAAAAGTCGATACCGAGATTCCACCGGAAATATATGTTTTAGGGTCCCATGTATCCAGAATAAAGAATTTTAGGAAAACGTTCTGCGTGTGTGTGTCCGTGTGCCTGTGAACATGATAACTCAAAAACGAAAAGTCGGTAAAAAACCAAACTGGGTATTTAAGTTTAGTATTTTCCAAGGATGCGACACGAGGATTTTGAGAAAATTCTCTCCACCCTAAACTACCCTTTAAAGGGGAAAAAATCCAACATTTTGATTTTCTCTAAAATGGCCCTAACAATTTATGATTAAAATACTGTATATTAAAGATATTTACATGGCAAATGAAATGTATATGTGTGAATTTTCTGGGAATAGCCTCCGAAGACCTCTTTATCATGGACGAATTTTGCGGAATTTTGCATAACTTGTAAACCGTAAGAGGTAGACAAAAACTTACTTAAAAAAACTGTGGAGCTCGTTAAAGCACATAATTTATATCACTTACATTTTTCTCGTAGAATGGACCGTTTTTGAGATATTCCTCTATATTGGTTTCAGTTTTAAAATACTTATACTTTTCTCATATGGGAATTTGTCTTTTTGACCACGCAAAGAAACTGACTTCAATCCCATAGTAACCTTGACTTTAAGATATTTGACGATCGGTTGCCTAGTGCATTCCCTTATTGCCCTTCTGCTTAATGGAACTAGGTAATAACAGTGTTTCCGCAAGTGTTTATCTCGATTAGCATGAAGTGGATAAAAGAATAAACTTTTTAACAATAACTTGTTACAGAGTTGTAGATAAAGTCATGTGAATGGAACACATGCGATTTTACTTAAATATGAATGAAGATATGATTGCTCATATTATTTATTTAAGTTATATATTTTGTTTTAAATTTTAGCCAATCTATCTGGAATTTTAGTACTGTCGAAAACCGTTGTGAACATTCCTTGTGTATTAAATGTTTATAAAATGGTGTATCCCATTCAAGAGAGAGCAGAAATGATGTTTATTTTCTGGTATGTTCATATACAATTATAAATATCCTGTCAGGCTTTCTTCAGTAAAAAATCGGTCCAACAATATCGTCCCCCATAAGTCCAGCCCACACATTTTCTGCAGGTGGCTCTGTGATTGAAGTTCCTTTGTTTGTATAGGCACAAGTTGACAAATTCCTTTATAAGAAAAGTATAAGTTTATCAAAGCTGAAACCAAAAACAAGCAATATCTCAAAAACGATCATCTCCATGAAAAAAAATGTATATAACATAAATGATGTGGTTTAATGTGCTCTACATGTTTTGTGTTTTAAGTTTTTGTCCATCTCTTAAGGTTTAGCAGTTATGCAAAATTCCGTAAAAGTCATCCAGAATGGCCTTTAGAGGCTATTCCCAGAAAATTCAAGATTTACATTTTATTTGTCAGGTAAATATCTTAGATATATCATATTTTAATCAAAATCGTTACAGCCATTTTTGAGCAAATCAAATTTTTCGAAAAAAAGTTCCATGTAAAGGGTATTTCGGGGTGAGGGGATTTTTCTCAAAATCTTTGTGTCGCATCCCTGCAAGATACTAAACTTAAATACCAAGTTTGGTATTTTGCCGACTTATCGTTTTTGAGTTATCCTGTTCATAGACACAGGAACACACACACACACACACACACACACACACACACGGACCTTTTTTCTGAAAATGTTTTTTTTTTAATAAAGAGGACCCTAAAACATATATTTCCGTGAAATCCCGGTATCGAATTTTTGGGTGGAGTGCAATACCTTCTCTATACACTATGTTCATAGTACATATAGAGAAAGTAAACAGAATAATGTATCACATTAAAATGTTTTGATTAATAACGTTTTGAACCTCAATAAATCGAAAGGTTTAGGGACCTCTATTTGTATGAACGTTTTTTCTTGTTTGGATGTTAGGGACCAGTTCCCAATCTTGGTAAAAATATGTTTTAAATCATCCTATAGATCGCATTGCGATAATTTGTAGGAATAAATGAAATTAAACAACTTCAAGTTCTAAGCTACACAGTAATTACTTTCTCTACTCGTTCTATGTACATAGTGTATAGAGTAGGTATTGCATTCCATCCAAAAATTCGATAGAGAGATTTCACCGGAAATATATATTTTAGGGTCCCCTGTAACCAAAAAAAAAAGCATTTTCAGAAAAAATGTTCGTGTGTGTCCGTGTGCCCGTGAACACGATAACTCAAAAACGAAAAGTTGGTAAAGTACCAAACTTGGTATTTAAGTTTAGTGTCTTCCAAGGATGCGACACGAAAATTTTCAAGAAAATACTTACACCCCCAACTGCCCTTTACGCGGAACTTCTTTCGAAAATTTTGATTTTCTTAAAAATGGATCTAATTATTTTGATTAAAATATGTATATTTAAGATATTTACCTCATAAATAATATTTACATCTTGAATTTTCTGGGAATAGCCTCTGCAGACTACTTTATTCTGGATGAATTTTACGAAATTTTGCATAATCGCTAAAGCGTAAGAGATGGACAAAAACTACCACACTAAACATGTAGAGCACATTAAGACACACAACTTATGTTACATACATTTTTTTCATGGAGTAGATTGTTTTTTTAGATATTCCTTGTTTTTGGTTTCAGCTTTGAAAAACTTGTACTTTTCTCATACAGGAATTTGTCAATTCGTGTCCATACAAACAAAGGAACTTCAGTCGCCTAGCAACCAGCTCTTGAGTGTCACCTTAACGTATGGTACGCCCTTATTTCGCTTCTACTTACAAGGAAGCAAGAAATAAGACTATTTCTGCTAATTTCTTCTCGATTAGCATGAAGTAAATTGAAGCATAACTTTTTAACAATTTGTTGCAGAGATGTAGAGAAAGTCATGTGAATGGAACATCAGATTTTTTTCTTGTTTGGATGTTAGGAACCGGTTCCCAATAGTTGTAAAAGTATTTTTAAACATCCTATAGATCGCATTGCGATAATTTGTGGGAATAAATGAAATGAAATAATTTCAAAGTCTAAGCTAGAGAGTAATTTTTGCTTTGTGTCAAACTAATCTCTGACAAGTTCAGTCGAAGTGAGTGCAACGATGTAGGAGCTTATAAAGCGCATACATATATTGACTTTGATACTATATTAGGATCGATATTCTGTTTTCAAGTACTGTATATAATTTTGTCTGTCTGTAGCGTAGTTGGTAGGCTCCCTCAAGTCTGAAAGCTAGTGGAAATGAACTGATTTCACGAAACCTCAATTGTACCGCACATTTGTGGGGCATAATGCTGTGTTTGAAGAGGAAAAGGGAAATTGAAGTGGTACAAATGAACTTTCTGACGTCATTAGTGAGCTGAGTAGGTATTACAAAAATGAAAATCGATAACGGGGCTCTAGCAGAGCCAGTGGCATAGGATCTGGGTTAGACTTCAATGAAGAGGGATTATATCATCGTAGTCATGAATCACCAAGAGTATATATTAAACCTTTTCTTCGTGCTCTTTTTACTTTCTCTAGCCCCGTAAGTACAATGTACATAGGGATTGAGAAGTATTGCTTCACCCAAAAATTCGATGTCGAGATTTCACCGCAAATACATGATGTAGGGCTCCCTGAATCCTATAAAAAAAAAAAAAAATTGCAGAAACAGGTCCGTGTGTGTGTGGACAGCATAGCTCAAAAACGAAAACTTGGTATTTAAGTTTGGTATCTACAAGAAAATTTTGTTTTTCTTAAAAATGGCTCTAATGATTTTGATTAAAATACCACATATTAAAGTCATATCTATCGTAAATAATATGTATATCTTAAATTTTCTGAGAATATCTTCTAAACACCTGTTTATTCTGGATGAATTTTGCTTAATTTAGTATAACTAGTAAACCGTAAGAGATAGACAAAAACATACGATACAAAAAATTTAGATCTTGTTAAAATACACAAGCTATGTCATATACATTTTTTTCGTGGAGCTTACCGTTTTCAAGGTATTTCTAGTTATTAGGTTCAATTGTGAAGTACTTATACTTTTCTCAGACGGAAGTGTCCGTTTTTCTTTTGTTCTACCCCTGGCCAAGCAAAGAAACGTATTATGACAATCGCATAACGACAGCTTTTAAAACATTTGACTATCACTTTAGCCTGGTGTATTCCCTTAGTTCCATTCTACTTATAAGAAACTAAGTAATACATTTCTGCTAATGTTTATCTCGATTAGCATGATGTTGAAAGAAGAATTATCTTTTGTAAGAAGTTTGTTTGTAGAGTATCTAGAGAAAAGCATGTGAGTGTAACGCATCAGATGTTTAAAGTCATGGACTTCAAAAATAAACCTTTCAGTGTGTAATAACAAGCCTTTGCAAAAATATAACGTTCATTTCACAGATACTTTGTGATTTTTGCGTTAAAGTCTCTATGATAATTTGGTTCTTCTGTAATAAATTACAATTACCCTTCTCTTTGTAGAACTTGTATCCCCAATAACTTACAAGTCTATGCTTGAGTCAGTATTCTGTCAAGAAGCAACCAATCTCTGGATCATAGCATATTCAGGATTTATGATCCCGTGCCTTGGTGTGGTGATGAAGAAGAAGGAAAAGAATAGAGTTTTTACTTTCTCCACACGAAAATTCGATACCGAGATTTCACCGAAAATATATATTTTGGACCCCCCCCCGAATACAAAAAAACAACACATTTTTAGAAAAATGTCCATGTGTGTGTATGTGTGAGTGAGAGTAGCTCAAAATCGTGCAGTCCGTTAATACCAAACTTGGTATTTAAGTCCCGCATCTTCCAAAGATGTGACACGAAGATTTCAGGGAAAAACCTTCCACCACAAACTACGCTTAACATGTAAAAAAGCTTTCGGACATTTTGATATTCTCAAATAAGGCTGTAAATGTTTTGATTAAAATACGGTATATTAACGATATTTTCATGACAAATAAAATGTATTTGTTGAATTTTTTGGCGACTGCCTCTGAAGACTCTTCATTTTGGATGGTTTTGTGTATAAATTTTAGATAGCTAGTAAATCGTAAGAGATACACAAAAGATGTATATCCCGTTAAAACATACACATTTTTGAATTTACCGTTTTCGAGGTATTCTGAGTTAATGGTTTCAGTTTTAAGATACTTAAACTTTTCTCAAACGGAAAGTGTCTTTCTTATGTTTACTCGTAGCAAGCTAAGAGAACTGAATTTCAATTATTTCACGTAGCGACCAGCTTTTAAAACAGTTGACTGGAGCTTTAGCTTAGTGTATTCCCATATTTCCTGTCTACTTATAAACAAGTAAGTAATAAGATGTACATAAAGAATGATCTTTTGTAAGAAAAGTTTGTTTGCGGAACAGGTAGAGAAAGTCACGTGAGTGTGACAGATAGGACTTCTTAATACAGGGGAGCCTAAAACATGTATTTCCGGTGAAATCTTGGTAACATTTTTGCGGGTAATGCAATACCTTCTCTACCTTCGGACTTTGCACAAAGTAGAGAAATTAATAATATATAATGTATTTTTTGAAATACTTGATATATAAGTTAATCATTGTGAGCACATATTTGGTAATGTAAGCTAAATTTACAATTCATTTAATGTCATGCCAACAAGCACTCACTGTAAGTACTTACAGTAAGAGTTTGGGAGGTAATTAATACTTCAGTAAATTAGGAAGTGGCGTAATACTCAAGACATGTGCTACTTCAATTAAAGTATCTATTGCAGAATTCATTAACAAAAGAGTATATAAGAAGGCTTTGTCCATATAATTCAGATGTAGCCTTGCATTTTTTCACATCGAGAATTAAATTTTACTTTCTCTACACGTACTGTACATGGTGTATAGAGAATGTATTGCCCTCCACCTGAAAATTCGATACCGGGATTTCGCCGCAAATAGACGTTTCTGCAATGCCTGTATCCAAAAAAAAATATTTTCAGAAAAAATCCATGTGTCAGCGTGTTCGTGTGTCTATGAACACTATAACTCAGAAACGAAAAGTCGGCAAAATACCAAACTTGATATTTAAGTTTAGTATCTTCCATGGATATGACTCGAAGATTTTGAGATAAATCCCCCCCCCCACCCCAAAACTACACTTTACATGGACATTTTTTCGAAAATGTTGATTTTCTCAAAAACGGCTCTAACGATTTTGATTAAAATATTGTATACCAAGGATATTATTTACCGGACAAGTAAAATGTATATCTTGAATTTTCTGGCAATAAACTCTAAAGACTACTTTATTCTGGATGCATTTTACGGAATTTTGCATAACTGCTAAGCCATAAGAGATGCCCAAAAACTTACCACGCAAAAAATGTAGAGCACGTTAAAACACACAATTTATCTTATATATATTTTTTTTCGTGGAGTTGGTCGTTTTTGAGCTATTCCTTGTGTTTTGTTTCAGATTTAAAATACTTTAACTTTTTTCACGCGAAAGTTGTAAACTCCTGGCCCTGCATAGAAACGGATTTCAACCACATGGCAACCAGCTTTTAAAAGATTTGACATTCTTTTTAGCATAGTGTATTTCCTTATTTCCCTTCTACTTACCAGGAAGCAAGTAATTAAGAAAAGTTCTGCTAATTTTTATCTCGATTATCATAAAGTAGATAGAAGAATATGCTTTTTAACAATATTTTGTTACAGCGATGTAGAGAAAGTCATGTGAATGGAACACAGATATTTTCTTAATGCTCAGTAAAATATTGAAAAGTAATTGTGACTCATTGTTATTTTTACAGTTGTTTCAAGTATTTCAAAAATTGACTAACCACGAACCACCCTGCGGGTGTCATATTCCCAATATTGTCACGTGTGTTATTGGCGAGAGTTTAACCTATATTGCTTTAGTAATATTTTATTAATTAGGAATTAAATAATTATTCTGAATTGATTGGGATTTTATTCTTACGTATTCTTGGAAGAATACAAGCTTTGTTGTAAGCTAATTAAGTAACAGGATAGAAGTAACTAGCCTCTTCCGATGGCACTCCTAGTGGACTTTTCGACGACACCAACTTCTGTTGGGCTACGTGCATATCCTCACTTTTACGTCACATTGGATATTCTAGAACATTTAAACATTCGAATCTGATTGGCTAAGGCTACCCACTGTCAGGGCGTTGGTTCTCCATATTAGGAGAACGGCCACCATGTTGGAAAGCCCTTCCGGGACGCCGCTAAATCTATTTAAGGGACTGCAGACTGACCACCAGGTCTTGTCTTGACCGTCGGGGAACCTCTGCTTCGTCTGTGCGTCTTGGGGCGTCGCTCCGGGCTCAACCACTTCGACCAATTCTTCTCCCACCTTGCCTAGGCACACCATGACATATTTCTTTATGTTAGTAACTCCACAATCAAAATGACATTGGCCAGGCTTAACGGAATAGTTTGCAATCTCCTACCTTTTTAAACCAAACATTCGTTACCAACAAATGGATTAATCTTTCTTAACGTATTAGCTTAATTTAAGTCCCGTTGTTATCATTGCTCTACCATCTGCCGACCTTTTACCACCCTCAAATGGCTATCCCCCACGTCGCAGAACCATGTTCGCGACAATATGCATTCTCGACCTGATAAGTATAACTTACAGTTCTTAGAACGCAATATACTATAAAATCCTGCATGAATAGAATGTTGTATTCTTTATATTTTAAGACATCGATCTTTGTCTAACTTTCCGTTTAGCTATTTTTGAAGATATATCACATTTTCCAGTATACAAAGTTGAAATTCGCCTTCCGCTAATACCTTTCTTCTGCTTTTTACAGCAATTTTCTTTATGCCGCTTCGCAGACGTTAAGTCACGACAGACTTAAAAAGGAAAGAAGCAGAAAGTTTTCAGTAGGTAACGCTCACCCGCCGATTTTGCAACAAATGCAGAGCTGGGGGCGGTCCCTGGAATAATAAATGAAGTCTGGGCTGTTTATGCCGCAGGGTGTCCACAAACAAACGTCTCACTTCTACCAACTGCACAAATTCTCTTATAATTCAATATACAAGCTTTGAATTCTTTATACGTTTGTGTAAAGCCAGTATTATAGTTATTTATATTATTATAAGTGGTTTAAATAGACTATTATTTGTGAGTGTTCTAACATTCCTGTAGCAAATAATAGTCTAATAACCCACGTGTAAGATACAACGTTTTATCCTACTTTAATATTAACTGAAATACTCTTATATTTATTAATATTATTATAGTCGTCATTACGAGGAATTGAATTTTAGTCGTGACGTAAGTGTTGCTTTGTTTGTTCGTTGCTGCGTAACCCTGCCGGAATAAACAGTTGCAATTCCGGTTATTTAAACTGCACCAACTAAATCAATAAATGAATGAAAATGGATATTCCCGAAGAAGTTTTAGATTATGCTAAAAAAGCTGTACTTAATTTGTTACCCGGTAAGTCGAAGGACTTAAATGACAAGGAATGTTCATTATTTAAATAATGGGGAGCTCTCAAAGGAGTTAAAATAATTTACATGAAATAAAGTAGTTACTTTACTTCACAATGAAATGAAGACACATTTTTGTAATTTTCTAAGACACATGAAATTTCCATTGTCTTTGTTTCTTACTTATGAAAAGTAGAGCTGAAAATGCGACGCCAGTATCTCGCCGGAAATACATGTTTTGATGCTGCCTGAATAAAAAAAATATTTTTAAAAAAAATGGTCCGTGAATCTGTGAGCACGGGGTCTCTATGTACGGCATGAATTCAAAACGAAAAGTCTAAACCACCAAAGTATCCTAAAGTATCAGTTAAAAGTTATATTTGTTACTCTTTCTATCCATTATGTACAATGTTTATACTAGATAGAGAAGGTATTGTATTGCAGCCAAAAATAAAATAACGAGATTTCATCTGAAATACATTTTTGGGACGCCTGAATCCAAACATACCGTTTCTAGAAACATGCTTCTGTGTGTGGTGGGGGGGGGGGGATAGCATAGCTCAAAAACGAAAAGTCGGTGAATACCAAACTTGTTGTTTAAGTGTCTTCTAATCATGCGCCACGAATGTTTTCAAGAAAATCCCCCTACCCCAACTACCCTTTACATGGAGCATTTTTCGTACATTTTAATTTTCTCAAAAATGGCTCTAACTATTTGAAATAAAATGTTATAACTTTTGGATATTTTCATGATAAACTAAATTTATATTTTTAATTTTCTGGGAATAGCCTCTGAAGACCTCTTCATTCTGGATGACATTTTTATAACTGATAAACCGTAAGAGTTGGACAAAAACTTACTAAACAAAAAAAGTATATATCACATTAAAACACACAATTTATGTTATATACTATTTTTTTAAAGCTAACCGTTTCCGAATATTCATAGTTACTGGTTTCAGTTTTAAAGCAATTAAACGTTTTCTCAAGCGGGAGATATATTTCTTCCTAGCAAGCAAAGAGAACCGAATTTCAAATGCTTCACTTAGCGAATGGCTTTTAAAAGATCTGAGTATTGCTGTGGTCTAGTGTACTCCCTTATTTCCCTTCTACATACTAAGAGGCAAGTAATAAGACCGATTCTGGCAATGTTTATGTTGATTAGTATAACGTATGTAAAACTTCTTTTATAAAAAAAGTTTCTATAGAACAGCTAGAGAAAGTCATGTGAGTGGAACACATCAGATTTTAATTCTATCAAAATCAGCTATATTGATTGAAGCGCTATATACGAGTACTCAAGATACATGATAATTAAAATCTATATGTTAAATGTTTTTGAAAATAGCAGTGAAGTCCTCTTCATTCTGAATGTTATAACTATAAAGCGTAAGAGATAATTATGTGTTATAGTGCGTCATTATAGTAAACTAAGAATGAACTTTAAAAAAGAAACAAAAGAAAAACCTCCGTGCCACAACAGTCCAAAGCCAGGCCAAGCCTTGCCGCCGACCATTGCGTTTCCTATGTCTCACAAGTGTGTTCTCATGTTGGCCCAATCAGGTGTAGAATTTTTGAGCCCGGTGCCTAATTGCATCCTCCACATATGGGAGGGCCGAAGCTTCATATAGTCTCTTTGGGAAGCGTCGACATACAGAATAGATTGACTGGATCCTCTATTCTGTATCCACTGTTACCGGAGAAGCTGGGTGTCTGCTGCCATACTCCATACTTCGCAGGCACAGAGCATCAGAGGGACTATGAGTGCCTTGAAAAAACGTAGCTTTAAGTGAACTGGCATTTGATGTTCAGAATAGGGTAAAGGGTGGCTCCACCCACCTTTGCCCTGTTCGTCGCTTCCTACACGTGTTCACGAAAAGTTAGGCTCTTATCAAGAGTGACGCCTAGGTATCGGATGGATTTTCTCCGCTGAATTCTTTGGCCGTGGTAGGAGAAGTTTGGTATCCGGCTGGGATGGGGGGGCGTTTTCTGGTAAACAGAACAATTTGGCTTTTGCCCGGATTGACCCAGTGAGGTCCTCTGGGGACACTGCGACTAGCATCTGATCTATTGCGGCCTACCACACCCATCGGAAGGGGTGACAGAAGGGGAAATCATAAGGAAAGCACACAGGAAACGACAGAGCTAAGCGCAGAGAGCACGGAAGTCCCTAACAGTCACTAGACAACAGTTTCAATCGGAACAAGCAGCCGTGCCATCTGCCTGCAAAACCTCAAGCCACACCTGCGCCGAGCTGAAAGATGAAGAAGGGAAATGAAATGCAGAAATAAAAGGGAAAAGAACCGTGGTAGATATACAGCACCAAGGAAACCCACAGAAAAACCCAGGGCCAGAGTTCGCGGTCAATGGGGAGCGAACCCGAACCTCTGAAATGCTAATCCGAGACTTGGCTCGGTTTAATACAGGTATAAGTACTGTTCCAATATCTTGAGAATTAATATCAATGGTTATAACGTAAACTTGGTAACGCGACAGTTCTGTTTTTGACATTTTAGTATAGTTCACATACCTTAATTTGCTGGTGGCAACGAGATTGGACAAGCAAGTGATATTGACGGCCGCAACGTGTGTTGTTAGCGCAACAACTGGGAGTTGATAGCTTGGGGAAGAGGGAGGGGAAACACCTGAAGGTGACATTTTAACATGGATACTATCCTCAAGTCACCAGCACCGTAACATTGCATGTGCATTCTGTCGCTGGCTTATTAATCTATACCTCATACACGAACACAGAATGTTTAGAAAATCCGGCGATTTTACGAAACTATCAGGAACAAGTTACATAGTGCCGGTACAAAAATTTGAGTGTGGCGCGTAGATCAGTCGATAGAGCTCTTGCCTGCTATGGGAGAGGACTCAGGTTCGCTTCCCTACTGGAGGTGGGGATTTTTTCTAGCCAAGGTTTTGCCTATCCTTCTCAGCATCTGGAAGTATGAATGTGAGTGATTGAGAGAGAACCCGGACCTCCCGAATGTCAGTTCAAGACTAAATGCCTTAGTCACCTGGCTGCGAGATTGCAGATTCTAGTTCAGTTTTAGACTAAGGCTCTTTCCTGAGCCTTTCCTATTCGTTACGGAGACAATATGGCTACCTGACAGGTGAATGACAGGTTTCGAGATTTCGTCGAGGTTAGGTTAGGTGTATGTAAATGAACTGAATCGAAATAAGGGGTAAAAATGGACTTTCTGAAAATTGATTCTTCTTTCCAATGCGAAATGCACTGTCTTCCCTTCGTTTTGGCTGCATGTGCATGGGCAGCCATTATGGTCAATCAACTAATGGCAGAGTCAAATCTAAAACTGAACTAGAATCTGTAATGTCGCCACCTGGCTCGGTCATCTTTAGGGAAGTCCTGCTTTAAGCCTTTTCTCTAGTAATGTAGACTGAGAAGGGAATTTGTACTTGCCAGAAGCGAGGATGAATGTTGAATGATGCATGACGGGCATCTTTTAAGTTTAGTAACGAGTCCCCGAGGATACCATACCAACTCTTTTCTATTCGGCACATCCGCTTTAAATAAGGATTCCCCGACTCTGTGACACTATCTCCAAACTTGTTCTCCAGAACTGGAAACTAATCACATCAGCTCTCTTCCAACGCCGCGGTTTGATTAACTTACAACTCTGATATAATCTTGCTCCAGGCGCTCCAACTGTCCCAGGATTAATGAGGGAATTCTCTCTCGCTTGTTGATGCCCTAGAAGCATCTTAAGTCTGAAGTCTGTTCGAAATATTGGCATTAAGAGGAAGCCAGTTGGAATCAAATTGGCTTCTGGAATGTTGACTAAAGATTTTCTGCCGATGTCGGGTTTTGGAGGACATTTTGGCTTACAGAGAATATCTGATGTGTTATTTTCACATGATTACCTCCAATATCAATTGTTTACATACTGTACAAATTATTCTTTAAAATATAATTTTTTATCGTCTTCTTGCAATACACATTTAACGATAATTGAAAGGGCAATCGAGAACTTATTTTGCATTCAGAAATTGTCGGAGACTGATATCTTAAAATCATTTTTAAGGTTTCAAGGGACTAGAATGGAAACTAGTTTATGATTGTATGATTAAGGAACAACTTCTCGTATGTGGTGGAATTGATAATTTCTATGCAGTAAGATTTTCTCCATTGCAGTTTACCAGTTATGCAAAGGCTACCCAGGATGAAGAGGGCATCAAAGGCTTTTCCCAGAAAATTAAAAGATTTATATTTCATTTGTCATGTAAATATCTTAAGCATGCGTTAATTTAATCAAATTCGCTAGAGCCAGTTTTACTTTCTCTACACGTTCTATGTACGTAGTGTATAGAGAAGGTATTGCATTCTACCTAAAAATTCGATATCGAGATTTCACCGAAAATGCATGTTTAGGATCTCCCTGAATAAAAAAAAACATTTTTTGCAAAAGGTTGGAGTGGGTGTCTGTGGACAGCATAGCTTAAAAACGAAAACACCATTAGTATTTAAGTTTTTATCTTCCAAGGATGCCACACAAAGATTTTTAAGAAAATTCCTCCACCCCCAGCTACCCTTAACATGGAACGGTTTTAGAATAGTTTTGATTTTCTCAAAAATGGCTCTAACGATTTTGATTAAAATGTCGTATATCAAAGACATTTATCTGACAAATAAAATGTATATTTTAAATTGTTTGAAAATAGTCTCTGAAGACTACTTTGTTCGTGATGAATTTTACGGAATTTTGCATAACTGATAAACCGTAAGAGATGGACAAAAGTTAACTTAACAGAAAATGTATATGACATAAATTGTGTGTTTTAAGGAGATCTACATTTTTTGTTTAGTAAGTTTTGTATATCTTTTACGGTTTGCCAGTTATATGAAAGTCATCTAGAATGAAGAAGTCTTCAGAGATTATTCTCAGAAAATTCAAGATATACATTTTATTTGTCAGGTAAAAATCTTTAGTATACTTTTAATCAAAATCCTTAGTGCCATTTTTGAGAAAATCAAAATGTTCGAATTTTTTTCCATGTAAAGAAAGGGTAGTTTGTGGTGGGGGGACTTTCTATAAAATCTTCGTGTTGCACCCTTGGAAGATACCAAACTTAAATCCCAAGTTTGGTATTTAACGGTATTTTCGTTTTTGAGCTATGCTGTCCAAAGACACACATACACTTACCTTTTGCTAAACATGTTTTATTCAGGGAACCTCAAATCCTATTTTCGGTGAAATCTCAGGATTCAAATTTTTGGGTGGAATACAATACCGTCTCTATCCACTATGTATATTGTACACGTGGGCTAGAGGAAGTAAAAAGAAGACATCCGTGAAGGGATTTTATGTTCGGTTTTGCTTGTGTGAGCCATGTTAAACATGATAAATTTAAAGCGTATACCTAAATATGTAGAACGAAAGTAAACAATTATTGAACCTGCCTCCGTGGTCGAGGCTGGTTCTCACGCAGAGATCCTGGGTTCGATTTCCGGCTGGAGCGGGGAATTTTTCTTTAACCAGAATTATTCCCTAACCCCCAAAGAGTCTGGAAGTGTGTATGTGAATGAATGTGCGTGTGTTTGAAGAAAATAAAATGATTAAAACTCAACGTGAAGAACCTACAGACGAGTTGTTTCTAATGTAAATCCCCAAATATGACCTTGGATGTTGAAGGATATAAGGATATAAATGAAACAAACAAAGCAAAAGAAAAAATACTGCGCCTCTCTCTCTCTCTCTCTCTGTCTCCCAAAAGCCTGGCATTGTCGAGAAAAACTGTGTCCGGGTTCTACTATACTCCCGAAAAAAAGTTAAAGCTTCATTTGAATTAGACTACAGGACATATTTTGGTACCCGGCTGTTCATCAATAAAATTGGCTACTTCCGCCACTGCTATGCTTCACATTTCGAACAACACTCTTAATAACTCCAGGCGGAATGAGAAACGTCGCACTTTCCCTCTGTTTACCGGCTCCCCAGGGCAGCTGAATACCCTTATCTTATAAAAAGGGTAACCTTATTCATTCAGCCGAGCTGATGGACTACCCTCACACCAGGGTAATGGGCAACTTTATGAGGATGAACGTGGGGATAAAATACGCGACCCACGTCATCTTTCGCAGGTATGGTACAAAACGATGAAAATGCTCTTCTCAGCAGTCTCACAATGCTTGATTTTAATCCGGAAATTTTGCAGCTCATCAGATGGGGAGAGGTAATTAGCAGCGGATTGGCCTCCTCCAGGACGCCGGTCGGGTGTGAAGGTAAACGTTAGCGATCAATTCTGATGAAGTCAGCAGTTGTTAAGTTTCTGCATATCAAGTGAAACACAGTTACTAACAGGCTTCGTTTACTCTTCAAGGGGAAGATAGCAGTTAACTGAGGGAATTAACAAAACCCACTTAAACAAGGTTTCCTCTCTAAGGACTGCATTAAACCCTTCACTTAGCTCTTTACGTCGGCATGTCACAGAAAGGAATGCTTCCGCTTCTTTTCGACATTTTTGTACCTTTCTCCATCTCTATGGGTTGGAAACTTAACAAAATTTCATTTTTATTTTCTCTGTCATGTACATAGTTGATAGAAAAGATGTTGCATTTCATCAAAAAAATTGAGGTCGAAATTTCACTTCAACAAACACATGCACTGTCTATTCAGTAGTGTTCTAGCTAGTGGATTGGGCTGGCTTACCGCTTTAACCTGTACTGAATTGTACAGACAAAAAATCAACAGTGTTGCAATAATTTACTCAGAGTCGGATGACGAGTCCTCAAAACCTACAGGAATCAGACAGTGCACAGTGAGCACACAAATATTATCGTTAACAGTGCTTCCTTCTTCCACTCTGTCACGCGCCTTTACTCCTCGCTTCTTTCAGACTAAGAAACCTCCTTCCAATTGCTAAACCCCTACCTGCTTGGAAGGGCACCCAACCGCCGAACAGACAGTAGGTACAAAAATGGGAATTGAAATGGTCTTCAACCAAACTTGATGATGGTTACTCGCTCTGACTGCATCAAAAGCTTCTGTGTTTCCGAACTCTGAAAAGAAGACATCAAGTTATCACTGGCTCAGAATTATGCATTTCAAACTATCGCGCTGTTATCTTCTCACTAAGAACCAGCCTCCAAAGTGTATGAGATATGACAGGCCTCTTAACTTTTCACCACATCTTTATAAACTGTCCACTGCACAGTAGAAGTGGGCAAACTGCCCTTTCCAATCTTCTTAACCGATTAACAGATCCAACATACTGAAGAAGACGCTGCTATTTCCAGAATCAGTTGTGCCAGAAAACATTGATGCTGTGCAAAAACTGATAGTGCAAGATCGTCATGCCACACAGTGTGAGATAAAGGAAACTCTAAGCATTAGTTCCATCAGCGTATATAAAATATTGCATGATCATTTAGTCGTGAAAAAGTTTTGTTACCGTTGGGTTCAACATAATTTGATGCAATCTCGAAAGGATGCTCGTTTCGATTGGTGCACACAAATGCTCAAGAGATATAATTGTGGGACTTCAAAAAACGTAAATAAGATTGTAACAGGTGACGAATCACGGATCTATGCATATGAGTTGGAATTATAAACAGCAGTGACTGTATGGGTGTTTCAAGATGAACCAAATCCAACACAAGTTATTCGCACTCGAAACACTTCGAAAAAAATGGTTGCCTCTGTTTTTTTTTTTTTTTTTCTGCAGTAAAACATATCTTGTGGCAGCAATGCCTTTAGAGGAACGTAAAACGGTCAATCCTGAATGGTACACAACCATTTGTTTGCCGGAAGCCTTCGGTAAAATAAGGAAACAAACCAGTACCGTCAGATCGTTCATCAAGACAGTGCGAGCACTCACACATCTCGTCTAACAACCGACTACTTGAACACTCAAGAAATCGAATTGGTGACTCATACGCTATACATCTTGATTTGGCACCCAAAGGCTTCTTTTTGTACCCGAACATCAAGAATAAAATGCGTAGACAACGATTTACGTCCGCAAAGAAGCCATTGATGCTTTCAGAGCCATGTTTTGGAGGTATCTCAAGCAGATTGGAAAAAATGCTATAACAAATGGCTCAAATGTTTGCAAAAGTGTATTGATCATAAAGGAGAAAATTTTGAGAAACAATAAAGTAATTTTAAATGACAATTTACTGTTTTTATTAGATTCAAAAGAAAATAGTGCCCCTTGAACACCTACATTTCTTTGCTGTCCCAAACTCTCGTTACTGTAACCTCTGCATTTACTTTTCTATGCTTCTTATATTAACATTATTGCTGTCTGCTAAGAATGTGCACACGCTACTTTTCATGCGCTATTTTGAGTTCCCCGCTCGATGGAAAGCGCTGGGAAATGCAGAGTAGTATTTATTACTTAAGGGTTACGTGCGACTTAAGCCGATTAAGAGCCACCAGTACGTGGCCGTGGTTTCAGAGATACGGTGTTATTAATTAGGCCTTGCAGCCACAATCGTACAGAAGTGATTCCTTGTTAGAGAAACAGCAGCCCCTTGTTGAATCCTGAGCAATGTCTTGCTTTCTATTATTTACTGAGGACTCAGGCATAAGGAGCCTAAAATATAACCGCGTTCTTTTCTCACTTGCATTAAGGGCAATACCGGAAATACAAAATACGCTGTTAAGGCTTTGCCACATGCTGTTTCCATTTTACGTTTTTAATTTTCACTTTTTTTACTCGCATGCATAAAAATACTATTCTCCTACAGGATGGCACGTAATGTAGCTACCAATTTTGATGTGCGCATAAGCAGATTATAGGGCTACAGTGCCCGCCATCAGTTCGCCATTATTGGTCCATACAGACAAGAATAGTAGCTCTGGAAGCCTTCTTGTTACCAGTTCCGTGAACTGAAACGCAGCGAGCGCTACGACGAAACAACGGTATCAGCCTGTTCCTGATCGATACACAATATTGAAGTGGATTAGGCAATGGAGAAGAATTATAATGCTGAGACTCCTAAACCATCAGGTCGCAGTAAAAGTGTACGAACACCAAATCCCTGCCGTTCTACACGACGTAATGCAATAACTCTGCAATTATCACCTCGGTCACTGCATATATTGTTGTCCGACAAAAGGTTCCATCCGCATAGGATTCAGGTAGCTGAGAAGTTGAGAGAAATTGGCAGGAATAACGGATGCTCTGCTTGCAACAACATTCTGGCAACCAGAAACTAATTCTGCTTAACCAGCTGCTCATTTCAGATAAACATCACTTTTCCTTCAGTGGGTTTGTGAACAAACAAAACTAACGCACTGGGAAAGCCAAAATCCTCGCATCGTTTGTAAGACCTCAGAGCAGCTAGAAAGCTGTGATGTGGTGTACAGTTGGAATGTGTCCATATTTTTTCGATGATTAGCTGCAATTGCTACCGCTATGTTGGAATGTTGCAAAATTTCGTCATGTGAGAACTCCAGAAACCGCAGTTGAACAAGATTTGGTTTCAGCTGAACGGCACATATTGCACTTCAAAGCAGAGCTTCTCTTCAACGAGTTTTCCCCAGTCGCCTGATTTACTCTTTGGAGACTTGAGTTTACTGTCCCGTTCTCCAGATTTAACAGCTCCGGACTACTTTCTTGAAGGAAAAAGTATTCTCGCATACCATCAGGAGTTGACGTCATCCACCATGAAATCAACGCCATTTTCACGGGAAATGATGCGACGTCCCATGGAGATATTTCTTCATGAATACATAAACTGCGGATGTGGGGAGGACACACTCAGCTAACGCATATTCAAGAATTGTTAAATAAGTGCAACATCCATAAATGCATATGTATATTACTTCTCTACACGTACTATGTATGTACATAGTGTATAGAGAAGATATTGTATTGCAACCAAAAATTCGATACCAAAATTTGAGTGTATGTGTGATTTTGGGCAGCATAGTTCACAAACCAGAAGTCCATTAAATACGAAACTTGGGATTGAAGTTTAGTATCTCTCATGGATACAACTCAAAGACTTTCAAGAAAATCACCCCATCCACAACGGCATGGAAAAATGTTCGAGAATTTTGATTTTATTAAAAATGACTAACGATTTTGATTATAATATCGTATATTAAAGAAAGTTTTATGACTATTAGATGTCGATCTTGAATTTTCTGGGAATAGTCTCTGTAGACCTCTTTGTTCTGGATGAAGTATTCTGAATTTTGCATAACTGGTAAACCGTAATAGGTGGACAACAACTTACTACACAAAACATGTCCTACACATTTTTGGTGGACTTGACCATTTTCGAGGTATTCTTTGTTGTTGGTTTCAGTTTTAAAAATACTTAAACTTTTCTCATACAGGAAAAAAAAAAAAAGAGCAACCCCATAGCTACTACATTTTAAAATATTTTATTGTTGGTTTAGCCTGGTGTATTCCCTTATTTCCCTTTTACTTATAAGGAACTAAGTGGTAAGACCCTTTCTGCTAATGCTTATCTTGATTAGCATGACGTATATAGAAAAAAAAGGTTTATTAACAATCATTTGTTACAGAAATGTATAGAAAAGTATATAAATGGAGCACATCAGATTTTTGTCACAAAGTAGCTTTACTGTTACTTAGTAGTTCTATTCTTCAGCCGAAATTGGTAGATACTTAACATCGCGCCACCCTCTAGATTGTAACACTGCTCTTCTCTTCTTGAGGCTTCCATCTTCAGGTAGTCAAACTTTGATTTCTCCCAGCCGATATCACTTCTCTGTAGGCCTATTATGAAAATCCAACAGGACCATAAGAACTAATGAACTATATTATAATCGTTGTGCACTATTAGGAGTGGATGCCCACTGTCTCTACAGAAGAGTTACTCTACCAAGTAAAGGCTGAACAAGTACAGCATTATTCGGCTTTCTGAGGAAGGGTTTAATATTTCTGAGGGTCATCCAGAAAGTGACAGACGATTTGGCGTAACTAAACAATAACGAAAGTTATCAAAACAAAACTTTAATTACAAAGTTACAGGATCTTACTCTATTTTCAACGTAATCGGCATTGCTATCAATGTATTTACTGTCACTGGTACCGATTTTTCAATGCAGATGTTATACTCTTCCGCCGCTAAAGATGTGAACCAAGATATCACTGGCACTTTGTGGTCCTCTTCAACGGTTGGAAAATCTTTTTCAGCCAAAAAGTCACGTATGGTGTCCAAAGTGAAACACCGGTTTTTTAAAAATTCTTTTATCAACATTTGCTTTCAACTCCTCCATAACGATTGATGAACTTCCACTCCGGTCTTTTTCGTTCACATTCGTTCATCCTTATTACTGTAAATTATGCACCATTTCTTCACTCAAACCCCGTTCATTGCACCGCCACCATACACTTGCGTTATTTGTCTATTAAATTCGATTGGCAGAACATTTTGTGTATCCAAAAAAAAAAAACGAATAAGTTCTTTTGGCGGTAGAAAAGTATAACATCGGGATAGAAAACTGGTACCACATGAAAATAAATGTCTTGACAGAATGGAAGTTATGTTGACAAATAGAGTACGGTACTGTAACTTTGTAAATAAAGTTTTGTGTTGGTATGTTTCGTTATTATTTAGTTATACCAAATCACTTTCTGGATGCCCCTCGTATCAGCATGTGTCGTTATACTGGACAAGAGCTACAACAATTAAATATATGAGATCTTTCATCAGCAATATGGAGACGAGGATTAAAGTTATTGCTGCTATCGATCGAATATATTAAGAAAACACTTAAAGATAACTCAAAGATACAAATAGTGTCTAATGCATTACTATTGTTATTTAGTCGCCGATATGCCCTTGATGTAAAAGCGGCAATAAATGGAACAAAAAAGAAAGAAATGTTCAAAACAAACGAAATTTCTGTTCTGAAGTTATGGGTATAGTCTCTGAAGTCCTCTTCATTCTAAACGACTTTTGCATGATTGGTAAACCGTAATACGTACACAAAGTGGAGACAAATTAAGTTTAAGGTCATGTTAAATTGCATAATTTATGTCAAATGCAATTTTTCATAGAGTGAACCATTTCCGAAATATTGCTTGTTATGTGTTGTAGATTTAAAATAATTATACTTTTTAAATGGGAAGTAATTTTTTTCGTGATCAAGCAAAGAGAATGGAATATCAAAACCATCACATAACGACCAGCTCTTACAATATTTGACTACAGCTTAAGCCCACTCAGTTTCCGTATCTATAACGGAACATGAAATAAAACATTTCTACAAATCTTAATCTGCGTTACCTTGAAGAAGATTTTATTAAGAATAGCTTGTCAAAGAGAGTGTAGAAAAAATAATGTGAATCTACATCAGCATTTTTTAAACCTAAGACTCTCTGATGTTTCTTTCTGTGTTTCTTTTAATAAGTAGAGGATTGCATCCCACACAAAAATTCAATACCAAGATTTAATGGGATAGTTTTTGAGCCTCTATGAGTAAAACAAACAAAAGAGAATAAGAAAAAAAGAAAATAACATTTTAGTCAGCATTTTGTGTATGTGTGTTGTGTTGAACTGCATAAGTGGAAAATGAAAACTCGAAATGAAACTTAAATGCAGAGATGCCACAAGATTTCCAAGAATGTTCCATTTCCTAAATTATACTTTAGATGGAACAATTTTCGTTTTTCTTTTTCTTCTCTTTCATGGACTTAGGCCATTAGGTCTGTTTCCATTCAAGATAATAGATCTATTCAAATACCAATTGGAGTTATTTGTTTGACGAATAAAATGTATATCTTGAATTTAGTGGAAATAGCCTGTGAAGTTCTATGTATTCTGATTGCACTTTTTACAACCTATAACCTGAAAGAGGCACAAGTCTCGGCAAAAAAAAAAAAAGAAAAAAAAAACTGTAGATCTCATTAATCACACAATTTTTATCAAATGACTTTTTCTGCTGCATTAAATACTTCCAACGTATTCATTATTATTGGTTTGAATTTTTATATTATTCATAATTTGTTAATCTAAAGGTCGCGAATAGCTCTTTACTTTCTCTACCACACAGTGTACATAGTGGACAGAGAAGGTATTGTATTCCACTCAAAAATTTGATACGAGATTTCACCGGAAATACATGTTCTGAAACCTCATGAGTGCAAAAAAGCATTTTTAAAAATATGTTCATATGTGTGCGAGTGTGAGAGTGTGTGCGCGCGCGCGTGTGCGAGTGTGTCTGGGCAGTATCAGTATCTTTCGAGGATGCGACACGAAGATTTTGAACAAAATTGCCCCACCGTTTACATGGAACATTTTTTAAAATCTTTGATTTTCTCAAAAATGGCTAACGATTTCGACCAAAATGCTATATATTTAAAATATTTTCATGACAAACGAAGTTTATGTCTATAATTTTGTGAGAATAATGTCTGAAGGCCTCTTCATTCTGGATGAATTTTGTGTAACTTTTGTATAACTGGTAAACAGTCAAGATAGACAAATATTTATCACACAAACATTGCAGATCTCGTTAAAACATACAATGTATGTTATATACATTTTTTTCGTGGAGCTAACCATTTTCTAGATATTCCGAGTTATTGTTTTTAGTTTTAGATACTTAAACTTTTCTGAAACGGAGCGTTATCTTTTTTTCGTCTGTTTCTTTACTCCTAGAAACAAATAGAACAAATTTCAATTGTTTCATATAGCGGTCAACTTTTAAAATATTTGACTATCGCTTTAGCCTAGTGCAATCCCTTATTTCTCCTCTACTTACGAAGAAGCAAGCAATAAGACAATGCTGGGTAGTGTGGTGGTAGCGTGTCTGCCTCACATTCAAAAAAAATAATAATAAGACAATGCTAGTAATGTTTATCATGATCTGAATAGAAGAATAATCTTTTGTAAGAAATGTTTGCAGAAAAGCGAGAGAAAGTCATATGAATGAAACACAACATATATTTTTTTCATGGCGTTGGAAAGAGAATGGAATTCCAGTCATCATGTAGAGATGGCTTTGACTGGCTGACTGATTGACTTCCGGGTAAGCCTGCTGTAACCAAATATTGCTGCTAGAAATGTTCTACTAGTGCGAAACTGAAAACATTTATAATTCCATGTTTCTAAAAACAAACCAAATTTGTTCATATTTGACACTTTTTTGTAACGTTGAGTAAGTTGATTGGATGCCGTGTATTTTTTTTCAATTTGCCTAACTAGTTTGTCATTTAAAATGTATGTGTTACCCCAAAAATGAATTTGACTAGAGAACATTTCCGGTCTAATTTTGTACGATTGCCGCCTAAATATTTTTCAATCTGTCTCTACCCATCCAAAGTGGAAAAAAAAACAATTAATATATGTTAAAAGTTGTTTGCTTAACTCAGTAATGTTTTTATTTTTCAATCTTAAACATTATAATGTTTATAATGATTTAAAAGGTTAAAACAACTCTTGAAACGCGCTCTACATAGTTCAGAATCAGCCTGTAACTTAAAATTCAGTTCTTTTAATTCCTTTATAGCTCGTAAAAGGAAAATAATCCAGATCTCTAAAACGAAGTTATTGGACGCCTTCATAATGGTAGTTAAATATAACAAGATTTGTTTGGGCGCGCGCTTATGAATCTCTTCCCTTTATGTTTCACTGTGTTTCTAACCTAGAAATGGAAACTCTACAGAATGAAAACTCTCAAAAGTTTGCTAAAGGTTTAGAGATTATCATATTCAGAGCTAAATTAACAAATAAAAGAAAGAGAAGGACTTTTCACGATTGGAATAAGAAACTAAGCTAATAGGGAAGGAAAACGAAACAGAAGGAGGTTTTAAAATGCAAAGCGAAACATAATCTGCCTGAGCAAGAGAAAGATTTCCATATTTGTGGCAGACTGAGAATGTTGGGAGCCTCAGATAAAGGACGTGGGTCGTCGTTATACACTCCCTTATTTATTATAATGGCGCAGGTAAAGGCTTCCTTGCTCTGAGACGTGGCTGGCTGATACCGATAGTGACGTCAGCACTTGCACGCCTACTTTCTTGCAGATAGCAGTACAAGTGTGTGCAAAACTTGGTTTCTGAGCACATCTATTACATAAAAATCTAATGTGTTCTATTCACATGACTTTCTCTACATCACTGTAAAACATTTATTAAAAAGCATATTCTTCTAACGACTTTATGATAATCGAGATAAACATTAGCAGAAATTGTCTTAATTACTTGCTTCCTTGTAAGTAGAAGGAACACTAGGCTAATACGATAGTCAAATCTTTTAAAAACTGGTTGCTAAGTGGTTGAAATACGTTTCTATGCAAGGCTAAGGGTTTACAAAAAGTATTTTATAGCTGAAACCAATAACAAAGAATATCTCAAAAATGACCAACTCTACGAAAACAATGTATATAAAATAAATGGTGTGTTTTAACAAACTCTACATTTTCTGTTAAGAAAGTTTTTGGCTATCTCTTGCGGTTTGCAAGTTATGCAAAATTCCGTAAAATTCATCCCGAATAAAGTGGTCGTCAGAGGCTACATGGAACTTTTTTCGAAAATTTTGATTTTATCAAAAATGGATCAAACGATTTTGATTAAAATATCCTATATTAAAGATATTTACCTGACAGTTAATATGTATATCTTGAATTTTCTGGGAATAGCCTCTGAAGACTATTCTGAATGAATTTTACGGAATTTTGCATAACTGTATAAACCGTAAGAGATGGACAAAAAGTTACCGGACCAAAAATGTAGAGCACATTAAAACATACAATTTATATCATATATATGTATATATATATATATTTTTGTGGAGTTGATGGTTTTTGAGATATTCCTTGTTTGTGGTTTCAGCTTTAAAAAGCAATTTTCTCATACGGGAATTTGTCAACTCGTATCCATACAAGCAAAGGAACTTCACATAGCAACCAACTTTTGACTATCACTTTAATCTATGCTATTCCCTTATTTCGCTTCGACTTACAAGGAAGCAAGCAATAATACTATTTCTGCTTTTTTTCTCGATTAGCATGAGGGAAAAAATGGAAGCATTAGCTTTTTAACAATAATTTGTGTCAGATGTAGAGAAAGTCATGTGAATGGATCACATATTTTTTCTTTTATCGAAAGCAAATATCAGATATTACCATTTAGCACAACTTTCGTTTTGCTCGCAATTACCGCCCGTTTAAAGTCACTAACTTTGGTACGTTATTTTTATGAAATGGAGTTTTCCACTTAGAGTAATGCGTTTTATCCAAATTGTATCCCACAGGAAGCTTCTAAATTGCCTTTTATTGCCCACCATAGAGAGTGTTAATGCTAAGTTTCGGAAAGGGAATTTTTTATTTAATCTGAATTTATACACCTTAGAGAAAATTAGATGGACGGAGAAAACTAGCTTATGCTTGCAATTCGTATATATGTAGGCTTCGGGAACAAATGACAGTAGCTTATACAGCTTTACACAAACTAGGTACGAATACCGATATTAAAGTGTAATGATGTTCAACTGTTATAATTTGAAAACACAAACTCGCACCTCTCTCTTCAGTTTATATTTTCAGGCAACGCAAACGGGCCGTGCCGTGGCCGAGTGGTTAGACCACTCGACTCTCACCTAGACGGCCGGGGTTCGATCCCAAGCGACCGCATGTGAGATTTGTGGTGGACAAAACGGCGCTGGGGCGGGTTTTCTCCGGATTCCCCCGCCATCGCATTCCACCGGTGCTCCATCATCATTCATGTATCATCAGTGTCACCGCCTTCGGTGCCATTAGTAGTTGAAGCGGGCGTTAAACACTACCCAAAAAAAAAAAAAGGCACCGCAAAGCTAATTAAATGTTTCTAATTTTTCCTTTCTATACTTAGTATAAAGTACATAGGGAAGGTGTTGCACTCCATCAAAAACTTTAACATTGAGATTTTACTGGAGATTCACGTTTTAGGGTCTAAAGGACATTTTAGAAAAAGGTCCGCGTGCGTCTGTGAACATAATAACTCAAGAACGAAACATTGGTAAAATATCTAACCCCAAATTACCGTTTACCTGGGAAAAATTTAGATACTTTTGATTTTCTCAAAATAGTTATAAAGAAATTAAGATAGCGATAGTAAATATTTTTTGAGACATTAAATCTATATCTTGAATTTTCGGGGCAGAGTCTCTGAAGAACTCTTCATTCTGGACGACTTTTGCATAACTGGTAAACCATAAGAGATAGATAAAAACTTACTCCACAAAAAGCGTAGCTCTCGTTAAAATACGTGTCTTGTGTCATATACTTTTTTTTCGTGCAGTTGACTATTTACGACAGTTTACTTGCTATTTGCTTCAGTTTTAAGATATTTATGCTTTTCTCATACAGGAATTTATCAACTCCTGGCCATGTAAAAAATTGCTTTCATTCCCATAGCAACCAGCTCTTAAAATATTTGACTATCGCTTTACGCTAGTGTATTACCTTATTTCCCTTCTACTTAACTAGGAATCAAGTAATATCGGTGTTTGTGTTAATGTTTACCTTGATTAGCATGAAATAGAAGAAGCTTTTTAACAATAATTCGTTACAGAGAGTCGTTTGATTGGAACATATGAACTTTTTTTTTTTTTTTTTTTTTTAATTCTGATGCTTGTCTTTCTTTGTCAATTATTCAGTTAGCTATCCTTATAATAGCTTATGATTCTTTCTACTTCAAATGTAAACCGTTACATTACATATTTATTTTCCTATAAGCGCATTGGGAACAGGGAAATTCAATAGGTCTAAACGATAGTCAAATCTATGTTGGTCTCTATTTGATGGCTTTGAAATTCCGTTCTGTTTACTAGACCAGGAGGAAGAAAATCTAGTAGTGAGTTTCCATTTGAGAATAGTATAAATATTTTAAAACTAAAACCAATAACAAGGAAAGTAATTAATATCACAAAAAGGTAATTGATATACATCGTGTGCTTTATGCGAAATTCATTCAGAATGAAAAGGACTTCAGAAATTGTTCCCAAAGGATTCAGGATATAGGTTTTATTTTTCATGAAAATGTCACACATGTAAAATATGTTAATGAAAAGCGCAAGCCATTTTTGAGAAAATAAAAAATTTCGAAAAATGCTATATGTAAAGGGCAGTTGGGGTGGATTTTCTTGAAAATCTTCATGTGGCATGCTTGCAAAATGCTGAACTTGACTGTCAAGTTTGGTATTTAGCCTATTTTTTTGTTTTTGACCTATGCTCATTTTCTGAAAAGTCTTTCTTTTTTTTTTATTCAGTGTGTCTCAAGACATGAATTTCCGGTGAAATATCGGTATCAAAATTTGGGTGAAATACAATACTTTCTGTACCTACTATGTAAATTATACATAAATTGCAAGACAAAGTAAAAAGCTAATCACGGAGAAGATATAAATAAAAATGAATGTAGATCCTTTATTATTTTTTTTTCTTTCTAGTTAAAAGTAACTATTCTAAAAGTATTGTTTGTGGAACCAATGTTTTGTTTTGTTCTTAAAAGTTGAATTTTGGGCGAAAAATTTTTATTTGAGTTGATCCTGCTATTGATATTTGATCTTTATGACCCCCAATAAGAATTATGCGTTCAAATGCTCTTCAATGAACGATACTGCACTTTTTCCATTTTAGCGGAAACAAGTTGAACGAATAACTGTAACACCAGTCATGTCCGAACTAACTTAAGAATCAGTACCAAATTTGTTTTGGCGACTTGTAACAAATGACAGTAACCTTGGTAACACCAATTTGCATTAGCAACACCATCTACTTTGAAACACGCTACTTCAAGGCAACCTAAACTCAGGAAAGAAAGCTGACTGAAGCACGAAGTTTCAGGAAGGTACTTTACTTTGATGGCCAGCTTCTACACTCCCTCAGATACGTAGAATGGCAGGAAAGTTGCTGTCCATGTTTCTGTGGAAATGGTTTGGCCACCTGGTTTTCTACCACCCCCTCTCTACTCTCCCCTAGCTGACCCTGGGGTCCCAAACTGTCAATCGATGAATCCATCAGTTAAAGTCCAGTCTCATCAGACGTGTTTCCCACCTCCATTTCAGATAAGTGCCTGAGTCCTGCAAGTGCTACTTTCCTCTCAAACCTTATTTTCAAACAAATTTGAACCAAGAGTAAAAAACTGCCTATACATTCGATTAATCAGGATAAACATCTGCAAAAAAGTATCAACCACCTGCTACATTGTACAATCGTACAGCATTTATCTTGTGACATGAACTATTCTTAAAAATCTTACGTGTTTCATTCACATGATTTTCCCTCATCTCTGCAACAAATTATTGTTAAAAAGCGTATGCTTCTATTTACTTCTTGCTGATCGCGAAAAAATTAGCAGAAATAGTCTTATTACTTACTTCCTTGTAAGTAGAAGCGAGATAAGGGAGTACCATAGGTTAAAGTGATAGTCAAAAGCTGGTGCTGTGTGACTGAAGTTCCTTTGTTTGTATTGACAGAAGTTGACAAATTTCTGAATCAGAAAAGTATAAGTTTTTTAATGCCGAAACCAGAAACAAGGAATATCTCAAACACGATCAACTCCACGAAAAAAAGGTATGTAACATAAATTGTGTGTTTTAACGTGCCCTACATTTTTTGTGCAGTAAGTTTTTGTCCATCTCTCACAGCTTAGGAGTTATGTGAAATCCCTTAAAATTCATCCAGAATAAAGTAGTCTTCAGAGACTCTTCCCAGTAGATTCAGGATATACATTTTATGTGTCGGGTAAATATTTTTAATATAGGATATTTCAATCAAAATCGTTAGTCATTTTTGAGAGAATCATAATTTTCGAAAAAAGCTCCATGTAAAGGATAGTTGGGGTGGGGAGATATTCTTGAAAATCTTTGTGTCACATCCTTGGAAAATGCCAAACTTAAATACCAAGTTTGTCATTCAAAGGTATTTTCGTTTTTGAGCTAAGCTGTCCACAGACACACACGCAATCACATGCAGCTTTTTCTAAAAATGTTTTTTTTTTTATTCAGGGGGACCCAAAACATGTCTTTTTCGGTGAAATCTCGTTATCGAATTTTGGGTGGAATGCAATACCACTACGTACATTGTACATGTAGAGAAAGTAATATGTACTAAGTCTGCACAAATTTCTAAACCCTAGAAACAAGCAAAAGCCTAATTAAATTGTTGACGTGCTGCACAGACATGCGGACGCATTAGTGATGTTATGGAATGCAGTGAATTAAGAACTTTAATCCCTCGGAGAGCAAGTTTCCAGAAAACCAAAGTTTGAGCATCAGATAACATTCCAGATCACCCAGCCTTTTCTCCTCTAAGAGGACGAGGGACGCAAAACCGATAAGGATACTCTTAATGATAGCCAAGAGGTATTCAATTTGGCAGGGAACCAAAGGATGTTTGAGCATTCCGGTCGAGAATCCCAGGACATCGTTTATCGGATTACTGGTCGAGGAGAGTTTGGTCACGCAAGGGCCGGCTATGGATCTCAACATCTTGGTATCATAAAATAGACACGAGAAATGCTGCAAAATATAATGTTAATAACTTTGAATCTTATTCTTAATTTAGTTTTTTTTTTTACTCTCTCTATACTTACAATGTACGTAGTGTATAGAGAAGTTATTGTAATGCACCCAAAAATCCGACACCGAGATTTCACCGGGAAAACATGTTTTGGTTCCCCTTGAATAAAAAAAAAAGCGTTTCTGGAAAAAGTCTCGTGTGTGAGTGTCTGTAGACAGCATAGCTCAAAAATGAAAAGACCGTTAAATACCAAACTTGGTATTTAAGTTTGGCATCTTGCTAGGATGCGATACGAAGATCTTCAACCACCCTTTACATGGAACTTTTTTCCAAAATTTTGATTTTATAAAAATGGATCTAACGATTTTGATTAAAGTGTCGTATATTAAAGATACGTACCTGACAAGTAATACGTATATCTTGAATTTTCTGGGAATAGCCTCTAAAGACTATTCTGAATGAATTTTACGGAATTTTGCATAACTGCTAAACCGTTAGAGTAGGACAAAAGCTTACCACACAAAAAATATAGAGCACGTTAAAACGCATACTTTTATATTATAATTTTTTTTTCGTGGAGGTGATCTTTTTTGAGATATTCCTTGTTTTTGGTTTCAGCTTTAAAAAAACTTATACTTCTCTCATACAGGAATTTTTCAACTCGGGTCCATGCAAGCAAAGCAACTTCAGTCGCATATGGTGCTCCCTTATTTCGCTTTTACTTACCAGGAAGCAAGTAGTAAGGCTATTTCTGCAACTAGCATGAAGTAAATAGAACAATAAGCTTTTTGACAATACTGTTTTGCAGAGATATAGAGAACGTCATGTGAATGGAACACATCATATTTTTCTCTGAATACTGCTGCAGCTCTGCTCTTATCTTCTCTAACACGTATATAGTGAGTATAAAACCTACACCAACCCGCTAAAAACTCAATACCTAAATTTAATTGGAAATATTCGGTCTTCTGATGAAAGAAGGATTTTTAAAAAATCCTATGTGTACCATTCACACGACCTTCTTTACATCACTGTATCAAATTATTGCTGAAAAAAGCATATTCTTCTTCATACTTTATGATAATCGAGATACACATGAGCAGAAATTGTCTCATTACTTACCTCCTTGTAAGTAAAAGGAAAGTAAGGGAATACACTAGGCTAAAAGGATAGTCAAATGTTTTAAAAGTTGGCTGCCATGTGGGTAAATCCGTTTCTATGCAGGGCCTAGAGTTTACAACTTTCCGTGTGAGAAAAATTTAAGAATTTTAAATCTGAAACAAATAACAAGAAATGTCTCAGAAATGGTCAACTCCACGAAAAAAAAAAATATACGTTATAAATTGTGTGTTTCAACGTGCTCTACGTTTTGTGTTAAATAAGTTTTTGTCTATCTCTTACGGTTTGCCAGTTATACAAAATTCCGTAAAATGTATCCAGAATGGAGTAGTCTTCAGAGGTTAACTCCCAGAAAATTCAAGATATATATTATATTTCTCAAGTAAATATCTTTAATATACCTCATTTTAATCAAACCATAATAACCATTTTTGAGAAAATCAAAATTGTCGAAAATTTTTCCATGTAAAGGGTGGTTGGGGTGGTGTATTGTTTTGAGAATCTTCGTGTAGCATCCTTGGAAGATACTGAACACCAATACTAAGTTTGGTATTTAACGGACTTTTCTTTTTTGAATTATGCTGACTACAGACACACACGCGCGCCCACCACACACGGACCTTTTTCCAAATATGCTTGTTTTTTGGATTCAGGGGAACCGAAAACATGTATTTCTGGTGAAAATTCGCTATCGAATTTTTGGGGGCATTACATCACCTCTATATACTATGTACATAGTACGTGTAGAGAAAGTAAAAAGCATTTTCAGAAAAAAGATCTCTGTGTGTTTGCGTGTGTGTGCTCAAAACGAAAAGACCGTTAAATACCAAACTTGGTATCTTAAGTTTGATATCTTCCAAGGATGCGAAACGAAGATTTTCAAGAAAATTCCCCCACCCGCAACTATCCTTTACATGGAAAAATGTCGAAATTTTTTACTTTCTCAAAAATGACTCAAAAAGTTTTGATAAAAATCTCTTATATTTAAGATATGTACATGACAAATAAAATGTATATCTAGAATTTTCTGGGAATAGCCTTTAAAGACTTCTTTATTCTGGATGATTTTTGTTGAATTTTGCCTAACTGCTAAACCGTAAGAGAGAGACAAAAACTTACCACACAAAAAATGTAGATTATGATAAAACATACAATTCATGTCATATACTTATTTTCGTGTAGTTAGCCGTTTTCGAGACATTCTTTGATATTGATTTCAGTTTTAAAATACTTAAAACATTTCTGATATAGCAGCTTGTCAACTCCTGGCCATACAAAGAAATGGATTTCAATCCCATGGCAACTAGTTTTTAAAAGATTTGACTATCGCTTTAGCCTAGTGCCCTTATTTTCCTTCTACTCACAAGGAAGCACAACTAAGACCATTTTTGCTAATGTTTTAGCATGAAATATATAGAAGAATAAGCTTAACAACAATAATTTATTGCAGAGATGTAGACAAAGTTATTTGAATGGAACGCATTAGATTTTTTTTTTGCATCGTTTCACGTATATCGATATAATCGTTTGCTGAAATATTTTTATTGCACACTTGTAAATAAGCGGAAATAATGGAATACACGACAGTCAAATCTTTTAAGAAGCAGGTTGCTATGTAATAGAATTGAAACTTATAACAAGCGATATCTCGGAAATAGTTAACTCTATAATAAATGTATAATTCTTATATAAGTTGTGTGTTTTATCCAGAAATACATGTTTGTGTCGTAACTGTTAGTCTATCTCTTACGGTTTTATCATAAAGGACAAGTTATTCAGGATGAAGCGGACTTCAGAGGCTATTCTCAACAAAGTCAAAACATACATTTTATTTAGCATGTATTTTAATCAAATTCGTTGGTGTCATTTTTGAGAAAATAAAACATTTCGATAAATCTTCACTGCAAAGGCATTTTGGGTGGAGAGATTATCCTGAAAATCTTTGTGTTGCATCCTGGAATACACTAAGCTTAAATATCAAGTCTGGTATTTTACCGACTTTTCGTTATTACACACATAAGCACGGATCTTGTTCTAAATTTTTTACTTTCCCTATACGCACTATGTGCATAGTGTACAGAGAAGGTATTGCACTCCACCCAAAAATTCGATACCGAGATTTCACCGGAAATATATGTTTTAGGGTCCCTAATATCCAAAAAAAGCAATTCCACAAAAAGGTCCGTGTGTGTGTGTGTGTATGTGTGTGTCCGTGTGTCAGTGTGTCCGTGTGTATGTGAACACGATAACTCAAAAACGAAAAGTCTGTAAAATACCAAACTTGGTATTTAAGTTTAGTATCTTCCAGGGATGCCACACGAAGATTTTGAGAAAAATCCCCCATCTCCAACTACCCTTTACATTGAACTTTTTTCGAAAATTTTGATTTTCTCAAAAATGGCTCTTAACGATATTTTGATTAAAATTTCGTATATTAAAGATATACATTTTATTTGTCAGGTAAATATGCTGAATTTTCTGGGAATAGCTTCTGAAGAGTAGTTTATTGTGGATGAATTTTACTGAATTTTGAATAACTGCTAAACCGTAAGAGATGGACAAAAACTTACTGCACAAAACATGTAGAACACATTAAAACACACAATTTATGTTATGTACATTTTTTTCGTGGAGTTTGTCGTTTTTGAGACATTCCTTATTTTTGGTTTCTGCTATGAAAAACGTATACTTTTCTCATACAGGAACTTGTCAACTCCTATCCATATAAACAAAGGATCTTCATTGACATTACAACCAGCTTTTGACTATCACTTTAACCTATAATAGTCCCTTATTTCGATTCTACTTACAAGGAAGCAAGTAATAAGACTATTTCTGCTAATTTTTTTTTTCTGATTAGCATAAAGTAAATAGAAGTATAAGCTTTTTAAGAATAATTTGTTGCAGGGATATAGAGAAAGTCATGTGAATGTACACATCAGATTTTTTCTTTTATTCAGGGATCCTCAAAACATATATTCCGGGTTAAATCTCTAAATCAAAATTTTAAATACAATGCTTTCACACCCTACTATGTACGTACATAGTACTTAATATAAAAAATAAACAAAACATTTTTAAAATGTTTTCCACGGATATGCATACGTGTGGTGTCTGTATCAAGAAAATCTTGCTACCCCGAGCCATTCTTTACATTAAACTTTTGTCCAACATTCTTCTAACTGTATTGATTAATTATCTTTTCACACAAGCCGTGTGTAGGACAGGAGCTGGAAAGGCTGACTCAGACTGAAAAATTCAGTGCCATAGCCGGGATTTGAACCACGGATCTCCTGGTCTCTAGCCGGTTCCTCTGCTACAGAGCTACCATGGCACAGCATTGAATTTCTCAGCTGACTCGCATGTTTCCCAGTAAACCACAAGCTGATCTCAAATTATTTTGAAATGACAAACCCAATGGAGACTTACAAGGTTGTAAGTACTTTAAGTCAGTTGAGGAACTCAATGCTATGCGGCATTTTGCCATGGTAGAGCAACCGGCTAGAGAACCGAGAGATCCGTGGTTCAAATCCCGGCCATGGCATTAAATTTTTCAGTCTGACTTTACCTTTGCAATCCTTCTTCCTATTTAGTTTAAATACATGTTTAAATCACGTGCATGACAGAGAAACTATGCATCTTGAACTTTCTGAGAATAGTATCTTAAAGCCCTCTTCATTCTGCTTAACTTTGGCATAAGTAGTAAGTCTTAAGAGAAAGACACAATACTTAAGTAAACGAAAAGTGTATAACTCGTTAAAATGCACACTCTATTTATTTTTATGGCGTTAACCATTTCCGAGATATTACTTGTTATTGGTTTCAGTTTTAAAATACTTACAAACATATTTCTCAAATGAGAAATCAATTGCTTTTCTTACTTCCGAACAATAAACGAGAACGGAATTTCAAAGCATCATATAGCGACCGTCTCTCAAAAAATGCGGCTATAGCTTAAGCCTAGTGTATTCCCTTATTGCTTATATTTACAAGGACTTGTGTACTAAAACGATTTATGAAATTGATATAATTTAATATGGATTATTTATAGAAGTACATTGTTTGTTGAAAAATCTGATTTGTTCCATTCACATGTCTATCTCCGCAACAAATTATTGTTAAAAAGCTTATGCTTCTATTTACTTCATGCTAATCGAAAAAAAATTAGCAGAAATTATCTTATTACTTGCTTTCTTGTAAATAGAAGCGAAATAAGGGAGTACCATAGGTTAAAGTGATAGTCAAAAGCTGGTTGCCATGTGACTGAAGTTCCTTTGTTTGAATGCACGAATTTGACACATTCCTGTATGAGAAAAGTATGTTTTTTAAAGCTGAAACCAAAACCAAAGAACATCTCAAAAATGATTATATCCACGAAAAAATGTATAAACTGTGTGTTTTAGCGTGCTCTGCATTTTTGTGTGGTAAGTTTCTGTCCATCTCTTACGCTTTAGCAGTTATGCAAATTTATCCAGAACAAAGTAGTCTTCAGGGGCTATTCCCAGGAAATTCAAAATATACATATTATTTGTCAGGTAAAATACCTTTAATATACGATATTTAAATCAATATCGTTAAAGGAATTTTTAGAAAATCAAAATTTGCGAAAAAAGTCCCATGTAAAGGGTAGTTGGGGGTGGGAGGATTTTCTTGAAAATCTTCGTGTTGCATCCTTGGAAGATACCAAACTTAAATACCATGTTTGGTATTCAACTGTCTTTTCGTTTTTGAGCTATGCTGTCCACAGGCACACAGACCTTTTTTTTCCGGGACCCAAAACATGTATTTCCGGTGAAATCTCGGTATCGAATTTTTGGGTGGAATGCAATACCTTCTGTATACACTAGGTACATAGTACGTGTAGAGAAAGTAAAAGCGGGTAAAGAATCCTGTGGATATAACACGTCATTTCCCCCATCTTGTTTCTCTTGCATTTTATGTGACATGCTTTTTGGCTCCTTCAGACTACACTATCCTTTCGCCAAACCTTTACACAAGGGAAGCATTTTGTTATCCGCCTCTTTTTGTACAGCAAACCATCGTGGGCTCTTTGCTTTACTCTTTCACATTTTTCTAGGTGCCACGTTGTTTTTATCTCCATAAGATATCAGAAAAACCTCTCGAGGGAAAGTAGCTTTTCCGTTTACTGTTATTTTTAAACGTATGGTGTGCTGTTGCAAAATATAGTACGAGCGATGTTCAGTAAGTCCTTAAAAATACAAGAAATTACACTCACCATCGAAAAAAGTTTGTATTTAGTAACCGTCGTCTCTTACTAGATAGCAGTTAAAATTTCAGCTATATCCATCACATGGTGTCGTTGCTAAAGGCGATTGAATCAGCAATCTTGTGCTTCTGTAGAAAGATGGAAATAAAACAAGTTTTGTGCGGTGATTAAACACTTCTAGTTAAAAGACTCAACACCGAAAGAGATAAAAGCCGAGTTGAATGTAGTTCATGGCACATCTGCTCCTGTGTTTACAATAATTTACAATTGGATAAATTAATTTAAACGTGGCCGTACATCCCTAAATGATGAATATCGTTCCGGACGCCCAGTAGAAGTGACTTCCTCCGAGATGATTCACAAAATCTAAGTTATGGTTTTGAGCGATCGACGAATCGAAGTTCGCGAAATAGTAGAGGCCATATGCATATCGCAAGGTACAGTGTTCTCAATCTTGCACCAAAAATGAGGTCTGACAAAGGTCTGGGGAAGATGCGTGCTGCGTATGCAGCCGTGTGATCGATTCGGAAGCTGTTTGGCACTTTTCCTCGCAATCCTGATGAGCTGCTGCGTTGATAGTATCTGTGGATGAAACATGGATACACTCCTACACTCCAGAGACAAAAGAGTCGAAACAATGGGATTTTAAAGGCGAACCGGCTCGGAAGAAAGTAAAGGTGGTGAAATCTGCAGACAAGGTGATGCACTCGGTTTTCTTGGAATACGCGCGGAAACATCTACATTGATTACTGCAGAAAAAAAGGATAAATGGAGTATATTAAGCATCTTTATTGCACTGCATGAATGGAGAAATCGAGAAAAAATGCCCTCCTCTGGCAATGAAAAATATTCTCCTCCATCAAGACAATGCAAGGGTGCACACCTGCGCAGTTTCGATGGCGAAAATTCTAGAATTAAGGTTCAACTTAAACATCCACAGTGTCCACCAGATTTGACCCACAGTGACTTTTTTTATTTCTTAACTCGAAAAAGTGGCTCGGCGGAAAACGAATCACGTCTAACGAAGAGGTCATCTGCCAAACAGATGTCTATTTTGAGGACCTCTCCGAAATCCTGCTTTTTGGGAGGCTTAAACAGTTGGAGAAATGCTGCGAAAAGTGTATCGAGCTAAAAGGAAATGATGTTCAAAAATAAAAATGAAATCTACTAAAAATTGTTTTTCTATCTGTTTCTAAGGACTTATTGAATGCCCCTCGTATAAGACATTATTTATTACGATTATTTGCTTATCTTATGGAATGCACCGTTTCAGGTGTGAGGTTAGTTTAATTTTAGCCGGCGGTGTAATGCAAGTTGTGTTTAGACTGTCCTTCGCAACCCTTGCACTTTTAAACCTCACGAAATGGAAACAGGGTTCTCCTTAGAGAATCACAAACTTTCAGAATATACAATCCGATTGTATGTGGTTACATTCAAGTATCGTCAGTGGAAGAGTCGTCTTTGTCCATTGAGTTTGTGTAATGTTTATGTACGGAGTCTGAGAACATAAAACTCCCAACAGACGTCGGTCCTTTTCAACAGAAGAAAGGGTAGTTTGGGGTGAGGTGATTTTTCTTGAAAAATACTGAACTTAAAATACCTAGTTTGGTATTTTACCGACTTTTTGTTTTTGAGTTATCGTGCTCACAACACGGAAACACGCGGATATGTTTCAAAAATGCTTTTTTAGGATATAGTGAACCCTAAATCGTGTATTTCCGGTGAAATGTTGGTATCTAATTCATTTCTCTACACGTACTATGTACATAGTGTATAGAGAAGGTACTGCATTCTACCCAAAAATTCGATACTGAGATTTCAACCAAACACACGTTTTAGGGTCCCCTGTATAAAAAAAGCGTTTTTGGAAAAAGGTCCAGGGGTGTCCGTGTTTATCCGTGAACAGGATAACTTAAAAACGAAAAATCGGTAAAATACCAAACTTGATATTTAAGTTTAGTATGTTTCAGGGATGCGACACAAATATTCTGAGAAAAATCCCCGTACCCCAAACTACGCTTTACATGCAAAAAACATTTCGAAGATTTTGATTTTCTCAAGAACGGCTTAAACGATTTTGGTTAAAATACTGTTAAAAAATTTCATGGAAAATGAAATGGATATCTTGTATTTTCTGGGAATAGCGTCTAAAGACTTTTTTTCTTTCTTTCTTTCTTTTTTTTTTTAATGAATTTCGCGTAACTGTGTTCCATTCACATGACTTTCTCTACGTCGCTGTAACAAATTATTGTTAAAAATCTTATTCGCCTGTCTACTTTATGATAATCGAGATAAACATTAGCAGAAATTGTCTTATTTACTTGCTCTTATAAGTAACATGAAAATAAGGGAAAACACTAGCCTAAAACGACGTCAAATCTTTTAAAAGCCGGTTGCAATGTGGTTGAAATCCGACTCTATGCAGGGCCAAGAGGTTACAAATTCCGTGTGAAAAAAAGTTTAGGTATTTTAGATCTGAAGCAATTAGCAAGGAATAATTCAGAAATGGCCAACGAAAAATACCGCACATAACAAAGTGTGTGTTTTAACGTGATATACATTTTTTTTTTAGTAAGTTTTTGTCTATCTCTTACGGTTTATAGTTGCACAAAATTCAGCAAAAGTCATTCAGAATAAAGAGGTCTTTCGAGGCTATTCCCAGATAATGCAAGATACACATTTTATTTGGCAAATAAATATCTTTCATATACGATATTTTAATCAAAATCGTTAGAGCCATTTTTGAGAAAATAAAAATTTTCGAAAAAAGTTCCATATAAAGGGTAGTTGAGGTGGGGGGATTTTTCTCAAAGTCTTGGTATGATATATCGTCTCAAGTTATCGTGTTCACAGACACACATACACACGAACCTTTTTCTAAAAATACAAGTTTTTGGATACAGGGGACACTAAAACGTCTATTGCCGGTGAAATCTCGGTATCGAATTTTTGGGTGGAATGAAATGCCTTCTCTATACACTATGTGCATAGTACGTGTAGAGAAAGTAAAAAGTAGTAGGCAATGAAGGGAGGGAATATAGTTGTACGCAAGTGTGTATTGAGAGCTTATCTTGAGAAAATGCTTAAAGGAGACCTTTTTGTTGGCCAAGGTAATGTTTGTCAGCGAAGCGCAATATTTCCTTGTCGGTTTTTGTTAGGCAGACCTGAAGTGAGTGGCCGAGCACCTCGCCTGCTATTCGACCCAACAAAAGGGGTGCGGAGCACCGTATTTCAGCACAGAACCAACTTAAACTTGTGAGGATATAAATCTAAGAAACGCAAACAAGCTTTCTGTCACAGCCCCAACCGAGGTGTGCTTGTTAATGTCCACTGCTTCCTAAAAACTTCATCTGGAAATTTAACCGAAAGCATAAAAATGTATTCTGATTTCCTGTCTGTGCTGAGGTGAAGTTAAGCTCATTAAAGCAACTTTTAAATGATTTACGTCATCTCAGTTCTCTCATTAACTGCTTTCTATTTATTTGACAGCTGACAGTTTCCACGAGACAGCTCGCCTGTGCTTTTTCTCTCTTCTCTCTGTACTTTTGACTTGCTCTACCAAGTACGTCTCCTTAGCGCGGTTGCTTGCCAAGCGGGAGACTTGGGTTCGATTCCCGATACCGGTGTGGGAGATCTGGTTCGGGGTGCACTCAGGATGGTGAGGTTCCTGGGTAGCCAATTTAGGAGCTACTTGGTTGAGAAGCAAGCGGCTCCAGTTCGAGAAGACCGCATTAACCGGCCTGGCGCTGATCACGCCTCACTCTCCAGCACTGCACCCCATTCATGACACCTTCGGGCCGAGGTCCTTTGTGGACTGTCGTGCCATGGAGTTGCGTTTAGTAAGTACAAGGTAAGAGTTAGAGAAGATATTTCAATCACACCCAAAATTACGAAGCGTCACTGGGCCTATTTTGAAGACCTCTGAAAAAAAAATAATGTGCTACATTCCGTAACTTTCTATCTCAATGCAGCAACAATATATTGTTACAAAGCTTCTATCTTCTTCATGCTTATCAACATAAACGTTAGTAGAAATTGTTTAATTTCTTTTCCACACAAGTCGTGTATAGGACAGGAGTTGGATACGTAGAGTCAGACTGAAAAATGCAATGCCATTGACGGCATTTGAACCACTCATCTCCCGGTTTAGCGCCATACCGACATGTTGCCATGGAAGCTCAATGGTAGAGCAACCGACTAGAGACCGGGAGATCCCTGGTTCAAATCCCGGCTATGGCATTGGATTTTTCACTCGGTTTTCAGTACTTTAAGCTAAAGCTATAGTAAAATATTTTAAAAGTCAGTCGCTGTATGATTGTTTTGAAAATCTTGACCGGGAAGATATATACTTTTTTGTTTCTGTCTTACTGGTTGAGCTCGACCTAACAAAAAGAGTGAAGAATTGAGGTGTGGAACATCGTATTTCAACACGGAACCAACTTAAAGTTGTGAGGATATAAATCTAAGAAACGCAAACAAAGTTTGTGTCGCATTCCAAGCCGAGGTGCGCTTGTTACTGTCTACTGCTTACTAAAAACTTCATCTTAACATTTAACTGAAGGCATAAAAATGTATTCTGATTTCCTGTCTGTACTGAGGTAAAGTTTAGACGTGATAGCTCATTAAAGTAACTTTTTAAGTTATTTACGTCATCTGAGTTCTCTTATTAATTACTTTTTATTAATTTGACAGCTGACAGTTTCCACCAGAGAGCTCGTCTGTGTTTTTCTTTATTTCTCTCTGTTCTTTTTACTTACCGGACCAAGTATAACATAGAGAAGGTATTGCGTTCTACCCAAAATTCCGAAACGTCACCGGACTTCTTTTGAGGATCTCTGAATAAAAAAAATCTGATGTGCTCCCTTCACGCAACTTTCTCTATCAGACCCAAGCACAACTTATTTTTACAAAAGATTCTTCTTTTATCCATATCATGGTAATCGAGAAACGTGAGTTATGTCATCTCAGTGTTCTCATTAATTACTTTTTATTAATTTGTCACCTGACTGTTTCCACGAGAGAGCTCGTCTGTGCTTTTTCTCTCTCTGTGTAGTTTTTACTTACTCTACCAAGTACAAGCTGGTTAACCGAGCCAGCTGGCTCTGCCATTTCGTCTGGGACTTGCATTCGGAAGGTCCGGGTACACTCCCCGTTGGGTTTTTTTTCGTGGTTTCCCTGGGATCGCTTAGGCGAATGCTGGTGTGTTATATATCTGCCACGGTTCTTTTCTCTTTCATTCCTTCATTTAATTTCCCCTCTTCATCTTTCAGGTGGGTGCAGGTGTGGCTTGAGGCATTGCAGGTAGATGGCACGGTTGCTTGCTCCGAGTGAAACTCTCTTCCCCTAGATTACGCCGGTTATGGCTAGGTGTCCTTTTAGAGGCGCCCTTCCGGCCTCCCGGCTCCTGTATAGACTCCGCTGCGCGCCAGGGCTGTCATCTAGTGACTGTTAGGGACTTCCGTGCGCCTCTGCGCTTAGCCCCGTCGTTTTCTGTGTGCTGGCCTGTGGTTTCCGCTCCTCTCATCCCTTCCCCCGGAGGGCTGCAATTGCTCCGTACCTGGTTGCCGTTCCGAGGTGTCCCCCACTGTTAAGATCCTCTACCCTCTAAAAGGTGGTTAGAAAAGCTATTACAATCCATCCAAAGTTCCGAAACGTTACCGGATCTGTTTTGAGGACCTCTGAATAAAATAACACTGATGTGCCCCATTCACATAACTTTCTCTAGCTGTTGCACAAACAGTTGTTCTTATAAAAGATTATTCTTTTATTTACGTCATGCTAATCTAGATAAACATTACCAGAATTGGTCTTATAGCTTGCTTCCTTATAAGTAGGAGGAAAATAAGGGAATCCACTAGGTTAACCCGACAGTCAAAAGTTTTACAGTTTGTGTTCGCCAACAAAATGAGTGAAGAATTGAGTTGCGGAACGCCGTTTTTCAGCACAGAACCACCTTAAAGTTGTGAGGATATAAATCTAAGAAACCAAACAAGATTTCTGTCGCAGTCCAAACTGAGGTGTGCTTGCTAATGTCTGCTGCTTCGTAAAGACTTCATCTTAACATTTAACTGAAGGCATAAAAATGTATTCTGGTTTCCTGTCTGTACTGAGGTAAAGTTTAGACGTGATAGCTCATTAAAGTAACTTTTAAATTATTTACGTCATCTGACTTCTCTTATTAATTGCTTTTTATTAATTTGACAGCTGACAGCTTTCGCCTTGTATCTCTCTCTCTCTCCCTCTCTCTGTAGTTTTTACTTGCTCTACCAAGTACAAGATAGTAGTTACAGATGGTATTGCAATCCACCCACACGTCATCGGACCTCTTTTGAGGATCTCTGAATAAAAAAAATGCGATGTTACATTCTTAAATTTTATGTTTAACCAAATCCTCTTTTTTGGGTTATTCTATTCACAGACACAAACACTCACACTGAAATATAAGTTCAGCATCTCCCAATAATTCTTTTAAAGAGCCTCCTCCACAAATTCAATTTTTCATAGAACATTTTTCTTAGTTTTGATAGTCTCAAAAATACCAGTATTGGCTTCGAGTAAACTACCGTATATTATAGATATTTACATGACTAATAAAATATTTAAATTGCATGTTCTGGAAAGGACCTCAGGAATCTTCTTCATTCTGAATAACTTCAGCATAACTAATAAACGGTTGGAAACAGACAAAACTTACTGCGCAAAAATAAACTTAAAATACATAATTTAAATCATATAGATTTTTTAAGTTAACGATTTCCGAGATATTCTATGTTATTGGTTTCAATTTTGAAATACTTACAATTTTCTCAAACAGAATTTTTCCTTTAGTACTATTTAACGTCCGCTTTAAGTACTTATGGCACCGCAGGCGGTGGCACTGATGATACATGAATGATGATGGAGCACCGGTGGAATGCGTCGGCGGGGGAAACCGGAGTGCTCGGAAGAAACCCGCCCCAGCGTCGCTTTGTCCACCACAAATCTCACATGCGGTCGCTTGGGATCGAACCAGGGCCGTCTAGGTGAGAGGCGAGTGGTCTAAGAAATACAGATATTTGTGAGCGCATTCTGATCATCGTCAACTTGTGGAAGAAATGAAGAGTTATTTATTAGAGTAAAGACTTTGCTTTCAGTAATCTGTTTTCTTTCTCAACACGTATTGTGTACACAGTGTATAGAGAATGTATTATATTGCGCCCAAATATTCTATACCAAGATTTCACCGGAAATAGATATTTTCAGACCCCTGAATCCAAAAAAAAGCATTTTTAGAAAAAGACCCGTGTATGTGTGTGTCTATGGACAACATAGCTCGAAAAAGAAAAATTCCCTAATTACCAAACTTGATATTTAAGTTCACTATCTCCCAAAGATGCGACACGAAATATTTTAGGAAATCCTTCCACCTCCAACTACCCGTTACATAGAATAAATTTCGAAAATTTTGATTTTCTCAAAAATGGCTCAAACGATTTTGATTAAAATATGTTATATTCAGGATACTTTTTATCACAAATAAAATGTATATCTTAAATTTTTTGGGATAGGCTTTAAAGACCTCTTTATTGCGGATCATTTTTTTTTAATGTTGAATAACTAGTAATCGCAAGAGATACACAAAAGCTTACTATATAACAAATGGAAATATCCTTAAAACACACAATCTATGTTATATACACATTTTTCGTGGAATTGGCCTTTTTTTAGATACTCCTTGTTATTGGTTTCAGTTTTAATATACTTACATTTTTCTCATACAGAACTTGTTCACTCCTGGTCACGCAAAGAAACAGATTTCAATCCCGTAGTAACACATTTTAAAACATGTGAATGTCGGTTTATCCTAGTGTATTCTCTTATTTTCCTTCTACTTATAAGGAACTAAGTAATAAGATCGTTTGTGTAAGAGTTTATCTCGATTAGCATGAAGTGGATAGAAAAAAAAAATCTGATGTGTTTCATGCACAAGACTTTCTCTACATCTCTGTAACAAATGATAGTTAAAAAGCTTATGCTTCTATTTACTTCATGCTAATCGAGAAAAAATTAACAGAAATAGTCTTATCACTTGCTTCCTTGTAAGTAGAAGCAAAGTAAGGGAGTACCATAGGTTAAAGTGACAGTCAAAATCTGGTTGCTATGTGACTGATGTTCCTTTGTTTGTATGGACAGGAGAAAAGATACTGATAAGTTAATAAGTTCTTCAAAGCTGAAACCAAAAACAAGGAATATCGAAAAAACGATCAACTCCACGAAAAAATGTGTATTACATAAATTGTGTGTTTAAACGTGCTCTACGTTTTTGTGTTTTAAGTTTTTGTCCATCTCTTACGGTTTAGCAGTTACGCAAAATTCCGTAAAATTGATCCAGAATAAAGTACTCTTCAGAGACTACTTCCAGAAAATTCAAGATATACGTTTAATTTGTCAGGTAAATCTTTATTATACAACATTTCAATCAAAATTGTTAGAGCCATTTTTAAGGAAATCAACATTTTTGAAAAAAGTTGCAGGTAAAGGGTAGTTGGGGTTGGGGGGATTTTCTTGAAAATCCTCGTGTCGCATCCTTGGAAGATCATAAATTAAAATACCAAGTCTGGTATTCAACGGTCATTTCGTTTTTGAGTTATGCTGTCCACAGACGCAGATACACCCACACGCGCACTCGGACCTTTTTCTGAAAATGCTTTTTTTGGATTCAGGGAAACCCAAAACAAGTATTTCCGGTGAGATCTCGGTATTGAATTTTTGGGTGGAATGCAATACCTTCTCTATACACTAAGTTTATAGTACGTGTAGAGAAAGTAATACGCTTATTAACAATAATTTGTTACAGAGATGTAGAGAAAGTCGTGTGCAGGAGTAAATAAGATGTTTTCCACAAACACTGCGCATGTTTGTTGTAAAGCAATATTGAATAACTGGCATTGATGCATTAAATCTCGCAACACGCCTGCAGTGTTATAAACCTCATTATATATGCATTGCATTTAATAACGGTTATGTAGTGCACAGATCTGCTCCATGCGTGAGCACGCTTTGAATGTGTAACGTTCAGCGTCGCTGTTGCGTATTATAATATAAACATTTTAGAGGGCCATGTTTCTGTTAAAAATAAAAATATTATGTGTTCCATTCACATGACTTTCTCTACATGTTTGCAATAAATTACTGCTAGAGAGCTTATGCTTCTATTTACTTCATGCTAATCGAGAAAAAATTAGAAGAAATAGTCTTATTACTTGCTTCCTTGTAAGTAGAAGGAAATAAGGGAGTACTATAGGTTAAAGTGATACACAAAAGGTGGTTGCTATGTGACTGAAGTTCCTTTTTTTTGTATGGACAGAAGTTGACAAATTTCTGTATGAGAAAAGTGTAAGTTTTTAAAGCTGAAGCCAATAACAAGGAATATCTAAAAAAAAAATAATGATCCATTCCACGAAAAAAAAAGAAAAAAAAAAGACGTGTATATCATAAATTGACGTGTATATCATAAATTGTGTGTGTTTAACGAGCTCTACAGTTTCTATTAAGTAAATTTTTGTCTATCTCTTATGGTTTCCCAGTTATCAAAAATTCTAAAATTCATCCAGAATAAAGTAGTCTTCAGAGGATATTCCCAGAAAAGTCAAGATATACATTTTATTTGACAGGTAAATATATTTTAACATACGATGTTTTAATCAAAATCGTTAGTCTTTTTTTAGAAAATCAAAATTTTTGAAAAAATGCCATGTAAAGAGTAGTTGAGGTTGGGGGGTTTTCTTGAAAATCTTCGTGTCGCATCCTTGGAAGATATCAAACTTAAATACCAAGTTTGGTATTCAATGGTATTTTCGTTTTTGAGCTATGCTACCCACAGATACACACGGACATTTTTCAAAAGATGTTTTTTTTTGTATTCAGGGGGTCCCAAATTATATATTTCCGGTGAAATCTCGGTATCGAATTTTGGGTGCAATACAATACCTTCTGTGTAGAGTATGTACATATTACGTATAGAGAAAGTAAAAATCGGATATGTTTCACTCACATTACTGGCTGTATCTGTTCCATAAAGCAATTTCCTTGTAAAAGATTAGTTTATATAGGTCAGTTAATAAAGATAAACAGTATCATAATTAGTCTTATTAGTTACTTGCTTCTTTGTGAGTAGGAGGGAAATAAGGGAATACACCACGCTAAAGCAATAGTAAAATCTTTTAAAAGCTGCTCACTAAGCGAAACAATTGAAATTCAGCTCTCTTTTCGAAAAGTACTTTGAAATTGAAACCAATAATTTGGAATATCTCGAGAACGGTTAACTCTACAAAAATATATGACAGTGTGTTTTAATAGGATCTACATTAAGGGATCTTACGATTTACCAGTTATAAAAAAGTCATCCAGAATGAAAAGGTCTTCAGAGGCTATTCCCAGAAATTTCAAGATATACATTTGGCTTGCCATGAAAATATCTTAAACATATGGCATTTTAATAAATATCATTTAAAGCCATTTTTGAGAAAGTCAACATTTTCGAAAAATGTTCCCTGTAAAGGGTAGTTGGGTGTGGGCAGATTTCCTTGAAAATCTTTGTTACGCATCCTTGAAAGATACTGAACTTAAATACTAAGTTTGGTATTTAACCATTTTTTTGTTTGTTTTTGAGCTATGTTGCTCACAGATACACACTCAGACAGCACACACACAAACACACACACATACACGCGGACGTTTCCAAAAATTATTATTTTTAGATTCAGAGGTCTCTATACACTATGTACATTTGACATGTGTGTTCGAGAAAGTAACAAATGAAAATTGTCTTTATATCTGACCTCTACTTTTTGCAAGTTGATTGTTCCATTTGCTCTTATAGTTTGTTAGTTATCATATTTTAAAGATTTTGTGTTCAGCTAAAAATGAATTTGACTAGAGAACATTTCCAAGCTAGTATTTTTACGACATTAAATTGTTATTAACGCCTAAACAATGTGGAGATCGGCTTAAAAATCAAAAGCGATTGCGTTTTTTAGTGATGGATTTCACGAAGGACTAGTGAAAATATTGCTGCCGTTCAAACAATGATTGGAGAAGATGGACGGACACTTTATGCATTTATTCGAGTGTTACCATGCCTGCTTCATATACCAAAGATAGTGGTTTCAAAGGCGGCAGACGATGGCTTTTTTTTCGGGCGTAAAAAGCCTTAGCATGGCTTCCTTCGGAAGGGAAGTAAAGCCGTGGGTCCCGTGTCGTAGATTTATGGCGGTAAAAGAGTCTCAAGCCTGATAAATAGGCCTCTGAGCAAAATTAAGTGGTCTTATACGCCCACTATAGAATGGGACGCTGAGAACCTCAATAGTTAGAGAGCATCCATAAAAAACTCCATTTCCATTTTTTTTTTATTCGGACGATATTGAGCATTAGTTCAGTAGTTGAGCATAGGGCATCGTTACGATGTTTCCTTGATCGGATTTGGATTTCTAGTTCGTGAGTTCGCCGCTATACAATGAGGAATCTGCTCGTTACCCACAGACTGTAGGACGTGAAATGGCGGAATTTTGTCCAGGAACCTTCTTTTAACATATGGTGTTCATTTATGTGCAAATAAACATTACACCGGAGCACCAGCTTTGCTTCCCTTCCGGAAAAAGCCATGCTGAGGATTTTTGTACCCAGCGATTACTTAAAAGATAATGGTTGTAGGATTGTATATGGCTTGAAACAGAGTTGAGCCTTTTCCCAGGAAGCTATAGGTGAATTAACTCGATATCCAAATAAAAGAAATTGAAGTTTTATTCATAGATAGAGACAAAATGACAGAGTAACAGAAAGGTTATGCCCTAGCCAGGAGCACAGTGAATGAAAGAATGAGTCAAAGAGTCACTCCTAACGTGATCGTCAAAATGACTGCCTGGCCTTTAATTAAATGGGGGTTTGATACACATAATTTCTTACACTATATTGGCCAAGAAGTTTTGGGTGCAATTACAGTATTGAGTGTATCTGTGATCTTTTCACTTGGAAGTCATATGCAGGCAGCGTGTGGACAGATTATCGAGACGAGCTGTTTCCATAATGTAACCGCCAATTGCATGACCGGATAATGTTTCACTTGTTTCAGATAACGAACAATCGTGTGTGTTAATTCTGGTGCCTTATTATTCTCATACAATGTTAAGTCTATTCAGCCTTAAGTTGATCCTCGCCAAAACAAAACCCGGGCGACCAGTGCACCGTTCTAATGTAACCTTGCGCCGTTTGCGCCAGAAATGCTGTCATACTTACACGACGGCGCATACACAGCATATTGTAATGTTAAACGAACACTTAAACTTAACGGTGATTAAAGTGTTCTGTTAGTTATAATGGAGATAATATTGATAGTCATAACAAAATAAATAGGTGCACATGTAATAACTCAAAAAAACCGAGCGGAAAAATAAATATCATGTGAGCGATAACTTTCATTAATTCGCCCTTTGGAAGCGACTTTACTCCCTCCAGATCAGAACCGTCGTCTGAAATATTTTCTGCTGATTTCCTCTCAAAGGTTGTTAACCAGGTTATCAGTAATGGTGTCACTTAAACTATCCAGCTCCCAAAACACGCTTCTTCTTTTGTTACATGTAGCACTTTATTAACTATTGGCGGCTCATTTTTAAAAAAATCTTATGTGTACCATTCATATGACTTTCTCTACATCTCTGCAACAAATTATTGTTAAAAAGCTTATGCTTCTATTTATTTCATGCTAATCAAGAACAGTTTAGCAGAAATAGTCTTATTACTTGTTTCCTTGTAAGTAGAAGCGAATTGAGGGAGTATTATAGGTTAAAGTGATAGTCAAAAGCTGGTTGCTATGTGACTGAGGTTCCTTTGTTCATATGGACAGGAGTTAACAAATTCCTATATGAGAAAAGTAAGTTTTTCATAGCGGAAACAAAAACAATGAATATCTCAAAAACGATCAACTCCACGAAAAAAATGTATATAACATAAATTGTGTGCTTTAACGTGCTTTACTTTTCTTGTGTAGTAAGTTTTTATCTAAGTCTTACGGTTTAGCAGTTATGCAAAATTTCGTAAAATCCGTCTAGAATAAAGTAGTCTCCAGCGGCTATTTCTAGAAAATTCAAGATATACGTATAAATATCTTTAATATATGATATTTTAATCAAAATCGTTAGAGCTATTTTTAGAAAAGCAAAATTTTCTAAAAAAGTCCCATGTAAAGGGTAGTTTGGGGTGGGGGATTTTTCTCAAAATCTTGGTGTCGCATCCCTGGAAGATACTAAACTTAAATACCAAGTTTGGTATTTTACCGAATGTTCGTTTTTGAGTTATCGTGTTCACAGATACACGGACACACACACGTACACACACACCTTTTTATGAAAATGTTTTTTTTTTTTTTATATATATAAGAGACCCTAAAACATATGTTTCCGGTGAAATTTCAGTATCGAATTTTTGGGTGGAGTGCAATACCTTCTCTATGCACATAGTGCGTGTATAGAAAGTAAAAAACGATTATGCACTACTAAGCGAATTGCATTCTTCACAAACTCATCACATTCTTGCACGGTATATTTCACACGCTTTCTTTTTTCCCGGGTGCAACCACTTTTTTACTTTCTCCATACGCACTATGTACATAGTGTATAGAGAAAGTATTGCACTCCACCCAAAATTCGATACCGAGATTTCACCGGAAATATATGTTTTAGGGTCCCCAATATCCAAAAAAAGCATTTTCACAAAAAGGTCCGTGTGTGTGTGTCTGTGAGCACGATAACTCAAAAACGAAAAGTTGGTAAAATACCAAACTTGGTATTTAAGTTTAGTATCTTCCAGGGATGTGACACGAAGATTTTGAGAAAAATCCCCCAACCCCCAACTATCCTTTACATGGAACTTTTTTCGAAAATTGTGATTTTCTCAAAAATGGCTCTAACGATTTTGATTAAAATTTCGGATATTAAACATATTTACCTGACAAATGAAATGTATATCTGGAATTTTCTGGGAATATCCTCAGAAGAGTAGTTTATTCCGGATGAATTTTACTAAATTTTGAATGTCTGCTAAACCGTAAGAGATGGACAATAACTTACTACACAAAAAATGTAGAGCACTTTAAAACACACAATTTATGTTATATACATTTTTTTCGTGGAGTTGGTCGTTTTTGTGACATTCCTTATTTTTGGTTTCTGCTATGAAAAACGTATACTTTTCTCATACAGGAACTTTCAACTCCTATCCATATAAACAAAGGAACTTCATTGACATAGCAATCAGCTTTTGACTATCACTTTAACCTACGGTTGTCCCTTATTTCGCTTCTACTTACAAGGAAGCGAGTAATAAGACTATTTCTGCTAATTTTTTCTGATTAGCATAAAGTAAATAGAAGTATAAGCTTTTTAAGAATTATTTGTTGCAGGGATATGCAGAAAGTCATGTGAATGGTACACATCAGATTTTTCCGTTTCAGGTTTTTCTTTATGAGCACTGTTTATATTTGTAGCCGAAACATTGGTGAACTCAGATGTTAATTTCACCATTTCTTTTATGGAAGTGTTAGATATTTCTGACAAAACTTCAATAAACATTCAACACCATAGCTTGTTCACCACTAACGAACGTTTACCAGCCGTTTGCCTTATGTAACTTGACGAAGATGCAAGAGGAAGCTCAGGGCGGCTCTCCTCCATGATTCTAAGCAGTAGCGGCCGTTACTGTGTAAACAATATTGCGGAAATCAGGTGACTTATACGAACAGCATGTTGGGACATGTAGCTCTGTTTAACGGTACAAATCAACGTCAGTTTAACTCTGTGGCAGTTGTATAGAATATTATACAATTTAAGAATAAATTCATTCTGTAATTAGGCTGTTAGCATGGATTACATTCTTGCGCGCACTGCTACTGTGTTGTACCGCGGCGATCTGTTTTGGCGTGGATCAATCTAAGATTGAATAGAAAATAGCCTACTTTTCTTTGTACATGTGTTACTTTACTTATTCATTCACTACCTTAATACACATTGGGCATTGGTATGAGTCAACTCTGAAACAGACCAAACGGGTTGAGCAATGAATGATTATTAACAGAACGGTGCGGAGGTAAGGGAGATGTCGAACCAGAAACCCTCAAAGAAAATGGGTTAGTGTGCGGGCGGCGGGAATCGAAGCCGAGACTTTTCGACTGCTAGCCACACGCGTTAACTCGGTATAACATGTTCTACAGCACCCTGTGCTTTTTGCGTATTTTACGCGACAGTGGTTTGCTCCAAATCTTGGCTTGAGAACAGAGAAAGGATTGGGGTGGAAAAGTTCAGCCTTCCATACAGAGGGAAGAAGAGAGATAAGGAAGAGTCGACTTTGGAATAAATGACGTAAAACGAGATGGGGCGAGAAGCGGACAGGTCTGCTTGATTGAAGCGTTGTGTGCGAGGCTTTCTCAAGAGTGCCTTCTTCTTACAGAAAGATTAAGTTGGCCATGTGCTCACTTTCGTGTTATCTGTGCTCAGTTGGAGATATCGGGCAGCGAAAAAAGGCTTACACACTTTCAACTGCTTGTTTTCCTTAATACCTTTGCGATCTTCTATGTAGATAAATGATGTCGCTAAAAGTCCCATTTCCTAACCTTAAAAGGAACCTAAGTAGTCGTTATTCGGCCAGTGCTTTTCTTATTTGCAAAATGGTTTAAACGCAATACAGTAAACTAAACCGATTTAATACGAGTATGATGCATCTGTGGAATTTGAAACGCCCACATAATGCTTGTTACCTTTTTGAAATTTATGCAACTTATTACACACGCAAATATATTGCTTTTGGCATATTTAAAAAAATCTGATGTGCTCCATTTACATGCCTTCCTTTACATCTCTGTAACGAATCATTGTTAATAAGCTTATTCTTCTATTTCATGCTAAAATATTAACAGAAACGGTCTTATTACTTAGTTCCTTATAAGTAGAAGGGAAATAAGGGAATACACTAGGCTAAACCGACAGTCACATGTTTTAAAATGCGGTTGCTATGGAATTGAAATCTGTTTCTTTGAGTGGCCAGGATTTGACAAGTTCTCATATGAGAAAAGTTTAAGTATTTCATAACTGAGCTCGATAACAAAGAATATCTCGAGAATGGCCTACTCCACGAAAAAATGTATGACATAAATGGTATGTTTTATCGTGATCTACATTTCTGTATATTTGTCTACCTCTTACGATTTACCTGTTATGCAAAATTTAATAAAAACCATCCAGAATGAATAGGTGTTCACAGGCTTTTCCCAGAAAAATATATAAGTTTTATATATCATGTAAATATCTTTTAGCATGGCTTCTTTCGGAAGGGAAGTAAAGTCGTTGGTACCTTGTCCTAGATTTAGGGCACGTAAAAGAACCTCAAGCCTGATAGAGAGGCCTCTGAGCAAAATTAAGCGGTCTTTTACGCGCAATTTAGAATGGGACGCTGAGAACCACAGCAGTTAAAGAGCGTCCATAAATAAAAGTTCATTTCATTTTTTGTAATTATCTTTAATATAAGAGATTTTAATCAAAATCGTTAGAGCCACTTTTGTGAAAATCAAAATTTTCGAAATTTTTTCCATGTAAAGGGGAGTTTGGGATGGAAATTTTCTTAAACATTTTCGTGCTGCATCCTCGGAAGATACCAAACTTAAATACCAAGTTTGGTATTTAACGGTCCTTTCGGTTTTGAGCTATGCTGTCCACAGACACACGCGAAACTTTTTCTAAAATTGCTTTTTTCGGACTCAGGGGACGCCAAAACATATATTTCCGGTGAAATCTCGACATCGAATTTTAGGTGGAATATAATACCTTCTCTGTCCACTATGTAGGCATATTGTACATACGGGACTATAGAAAAAGTCTAGTTTACATTATTATTTAAATATTAATTTTAATTTTTAAGCACAATTTAATAATAACCTCCTCCTTCTCCAGTCGTGGTTCATAGCCGTTTCCGGCTGGCTTTACAAGAGTAGATTCCTCCATTGTTACCTGGGTCTTCCTTATTTCTTTTCCTGTCGGTGTATAATTAAGTGCTGCTTTCGAATATCTCCCTCCGCTCACTCTTTCCAAGTAGTTTATTCAATTTTGTCTTTGGTTAATTATTTTGCTTATTTCGTTGTTGTTTTTACTTTGTGTAGCGTATGTACAATATATATAATATATCGAGGAGGCATTGTATTACAAAAATTCTCTACCGAGATTTCACCGGAAATAAGCCATTGAGACTGAATATAAATAAAAGTATAAAATAAGGTAAATTTTAAGATCATTTTTATGTTAAAGATCTAAGAAATGTATACCTCTAAACAGAGCTAAATAACAATGGACAAGTTTCAGGCTTGAAACATTTAGCGTTGAACTGCTAAAAACGTAGAAGTGAGGTTCAACTGAATATATAGCTCCTATGCCAATACCACGTGTTTGCGATTAAAGCTATAATTTGGTTCATTTGAATATCTCCTCTACTATAAGGTTCAAGAAAATATCTTTTTTACTTTTTTGCTTGTGGCGGTTACATAGATTCCATTATTATCAAAACAGCCTGAAGCGTATAAAAATCCGATACGTTACAAATCATAATATGTTATACAAATACTTGCAAATGGTTCTCAACTGCAGGCAGTATATATTTTATGTTTATTTTTTTTAATCTTACTAATATTGTGAAGAGATTTTGACACGCTCAAACATATATACTCTCTTCTCGTTAAAAAGTAGTACAGATATTTGCAAGAGAAATGGTGTGTATACGTTCAATTTTCTGGAAATAGCGAGTCATATTGCAGATTATTATTTATTTAACTCTATTTTTTAACGTTTAACTGCTTGGTCATATCTCGATGGCTGTGTTCCTGATGCTTGTTGATCTGTTGTGGTGGACTAGTAGCCTTCATGGTATGATGATGCCACTTTTGCTTCGCGCTAAACAGGATGCCGTCCAGTCTGAGAGCTTTTTCACCAGCTGTTCTCAGACAAATACAGCCAGACTTCTAGGACTCGTGCTTTATACACTCTACTACTTTGCTCCGCGACAAGCAGATGACGCTGGGGTACGTCCGGCTAGCTGCTTTGATTATCTACGGATAGATGGCAAGTAAGTCACAATTATCGTCTAATTTTCAGTTGTATTGTCGTTTTAGACTAAAGTTGAAAATTTGTGTCGTGGTATCAATCACCCAATCCGGTATTTACCTTGGCGTTTGTTGTCCTCTGCCGCTATTACAGAAAGGTGCAGATGAAACCTTGCAACACTTTTACTTTCTCTAGCCCCATATGTACAATGTATTGTATTCCACCCGAAAATTCGATACCGAGATTTCACCGGAAATATATGTTTTACGGTCCCCTGTATCAAAAAAAGCATTTTCACAAAAAGGTCCGTGTGTGTGTGTGTGTGTGTGTGTGTGTGTGTGTGTCTGTGTGTCTGTGAACACGATAACTCAAAAACGAAAAGTCGGTAAAGCACCAAACTTGGTATTTAAGTTTAGTATTTTCCAGGGATGCGACACGAAGATTTTGAGAAAAATCTCCCACCCCAAACTACCCTTTACATGGAACTTTTTACGAAAATTGTGATTTTCTTAAAAGTGGCTCTAACGATTTTGATTAAAATATCGTATATTAAAGATATTTAACTGACAAATAATATGTATATCTTGACTTTTCTGGGAATAGCTTCTAAAGACCTGTTTATTCTGGATGAATGTTGCTTAATTTGGCATAACTAGTAAACCGTAAGAGATAGACAAAAACTTATTATGCAAAAAATGTAGGTCTTGTTAAAATACACAAGTTATGTCATATACATTTTTTTCGTGGAGTTTACAGTTTTCGAGGTATTCATTGTTATTAGTTTCAGTTGTGAAGTACTTATACTTTTCTCAGACGGGAGTGTGCGGTTTTCTTTGTTCTACTTCTGGCCAAGAAAAGAAGGGATTTGTAATGACAATCGCATAACGACAGCCTTTAAAACATTTGCCTGGCTGTAACCTAGTGTATTCCCTTATTTTTTTCCTACTTATAAGGAACTAAGTAATAAGAACATTGTGCTAATGAGTACCTCGATTAGCAAGATGCGGAAAGAAGAATAATCTTGTGTAAGAAGTTTTGTAGAACATCTAGAGAAAGTCATGTGAGTGTAACACATCAGATTTTTAAAACTACTTTTAAAGGGTTTACTTACCAATGTTATTAAAGGAGATGCTGAAACTGGCCACCGCCGTTGTCCATACATTTTTGGCATCTTTTTAGGAAACTATCCATCACTCGCCATAGTTCATGTTGAGAAATGCTAGCAATTTCTTGGTGGATATTTTCTTTTAATTGTTCCAGAGTGTGTGGGTTTGTCTTGTACACTTTATGCTTTAAGTTACCCCATAATTCTCTCCTCAATCACACTTTAAATTGTTCTCTTCGAAAGATTGGCTGTATGAACTGTTGTAGAGTCTTGTTGAAAAAAAGGCAAAAGCATGCTCCCTGCCTGTTAATTCTCTAAAAACATGGGAGGGGGGGGGGGGCAAATTGTATTCACGTGTTTACGGGCGTTACTGTTGGCTCGAAACAAAATTGGGCCTATAACGCGCCCCATACGCCCTTTTTTTCGTCGTGAAAAGGTATTTCATGAACAATATTAGGTTTCTCAGAGCTCCAATAACCATTATTTTGTGTACACTCATATCCATGAAGGTGGAACCAAGCCTCGCCCGTGAAAAATATTAAATGTCTGTCAATTTCGCCATTGTATACATTATTGAGAGCCCACACAACACACATACGAGTAGTAAATAAATACACGCTGTGCAATAGAAAACAAATGCTGAGCCATAATACACCTTGTGACTAAGTACAGGACAAAATAATAAAGAACACTGGTAATAACTCGACCACATGATATCACTATCAGCTCAATACTGCACTTTCAGAGCAGAGAGAAACAAGTCAGCACCGTGACATTGTGTACAGCAGCTGTGTGTTATGTGGAAAAACACAGCGCAGCGGTTCGGATGTTTATGGGCCGCACGATTCATTTTGGAAGCAGTGTGTTCCAATTAATGTGTATTGTCTATTAAGCCTGAGACGCGCTTTACGAGGAAATATATAATAAAAGCATTTATCAACTGCTTTTATCTGAATTAATGCGAAGTAAATGGAAGAATAAGTTTTAAGAGTATATTTGAACAGTGATTAGAGAAAGCCAACAATGTGTAGGTAATACATCAAAATGTTTTTTATTATTCAGAAGGTGTACCTAGAAAAGGGAGAGTAAAAGTAATATAGCACTCAGAATATCGTGCTCTGACGTGCAGCCTGACAGAGGCTCCATTCTCATCAATAACGGAAAATGGCTTTAGGGCATCTATCTGTGAAATGTCAGCATCGAGGTTTGATTATTATCAGAGGTCAGAAGGTCAACCAGACTGACTGGTGATCGTTTTAGTCTTGCACTCGGTTGCACCTCAAACTTTTCATATTCCATACGTACTTGTACAAGCGAACTTCTATTTTTACTTTCTCTACACGTACTATATACATAGTGTATAAAGAAGGTATTTTATTGCACCCAAAAATTCCATACCAAGATTTCACCGGAATCCAAATGAGTATTTTTAGAAATATGTCCGTGTGTGTCTGTGGGCAGTATAGCTCAAAAACGGAAAGACAATTAAATACCAAACTTGGTATTTGAGTATCTTCCAAGGGCGGCACAAAGATTTTCAAGAAAATCTCCGCACCCCTAACTATTCTTTACATGGAAAACTGTTTGAAATGTTTGTTTTTCTCAAAAATGGCTCTAATAAGCCGTATTTTAATCAGAATTATTAAAGTTATTTACAAATGTATATTTTGAATGTTCTGTAAATAGCCTCCGAAGAGTCCTTTATTCTGGTTGATTTTGCAGAATTTTGTTAAAGCACACCATTTATGTCGTATGCATTTTTACTTTCTCCATACGCACTATGTACATATTGTATAGAGAAAGTATTGCACTCCACCAAAAAGTTCGATACCGAGATTTCACCGGAAATATATGTTTTAGGGTTCCCAATATCCAAAAAAAGCATTTTCACAAAAAGGTCCGTGTGTGTGTGTGTGTGTGTGTGTGTGTGTGTGTGCGTGTGTCCGTGTGCCTGTGAACACGATAACTCAAAAACGGAAAGTCGGTAAAATACCAAACTTGGTATTTAAGTTTAGTATCTTCCAGGGATGCGACACGAAGATTTTGAGAAAACTCCCCCCACCCCCAACTACCCTTTACATGGAACTTTTTTCGAAAATTGTGATTTTCTCAAAAATGGCACTAACGATTTTGATTAAAATTTCGGATATTAAACATATTTACCTGAAAAATGAAATGTATATCTTGAATTTTCTGGGAATAGCCTCTGAAGAGTAGTTTATTCTGGATGAATTTTACTAAATTTTGAATAACTGCTAAACCGTAAGAGATGGACAAAAACTTACTACACAAAAAATGTAGAGCACATTAAAACACACAATTTATGTTATATACATTTTTTCGTGGAGTTCGTCGTTTTTGTGACATTCCTTATTTTTGGTTTCTGCTATGAAAAACGTATACTTTTCTCATACAGGAACTTGTCAACTCCTATCCATATAGACAGAGGAACTTCATTGACATAGCAACCAGCTTTTGACTATCACTTTAACCTACAGTTGTCCCTTATTTCGCTTCTACTTACAAGGAAGCGAGTAATTAGACTATTTCTGCTATTTTTTTCTGATTAGCATAAAGTAAATAAAAGTATAAGCTTTTTAAGAATTATTTGTTGCAGGGATATGGAGAAAGTCATGTGAATGGTACACATCAGATTTTTGTTTTAGAGTTGACCGTTTCCAAGATATTTCTTTTGTTGGTTTCAATTTTAAAATACTTATATTTTTCTCCGTTTTTCTTTTGTTCTGGTCCTGGCCAAGCAGTCCTCATGACCTGGAGCCGCTACTTCTCCATCAAGTAGCTCCTCAATTGGCCCCCCAGGGACCTCACGAGGCTGAGTGCACCCCGGTCGAGGCTACCAGCTGGGGAAACATCCCCACGCCGGTACTAGCAATCAAACCCAGGTCTCCCGCTTGGCAAGCAGCAGCTCTACCCTCTCGTTATATTACTTATGATAAATCTGAAGTAAATAGAAGAATAAATAATCTTTAGTAAGGATAGTTTGCTGCAGTATAGGTAGAAAAAGTTATGTGAATGTAGCTCATCAGACTTATCGTGCAGAATTGCACGGTCGTATAAGCACGATGTGTTTTTTATTATCAACACTTGAACTGCAGACAGCGTGTGTCAAATCTGCTGTCAGAAGTTATGAATTATTGACAGCTTCTTGCCATTATTTTTGATGCCTCATACAAAAAGTTGTGCCTGACAAAAGCAGTTTTCCTGGAAATTGCAGTAGAGCTGTCCCGGAGTTTGGCGGATAAAGGTTGTTTCCGCTACATTTATGAGCAACTTTCTGTACTTGGAGTTTTCTAGACTATACTAAAATAAGTATTTCTTGAGTAGTAAGTTTTCTTCAAGGTTTTCGTTATTTCACAGAGAGAGACTAAAGAAATTCCGTAACAAATTCCCATGTATTTGTGTGGCCGAACAGAAACCTTCACTATTATGCATCCAATGCTTTTATGCATTGTAAAAACATGTTTTCGGACTCAGGGGACCTCAAAAATGTTGGGTGGAATTCAATACCTTCTGTAGCTACTATGAACATTGTATATACATAGGGCTAGAAAAATTAAAAAGACTCTGAATGGAACACATCAGATATTTTGTATTTTATTGTTTAAAACTATTTTTTAATCGTTTAGATAGCCCCTTTATCGTATACGGTCATATTGGACGCATTGACTTAAACAACTCGTGTAGGATCTTGAACATTGGGTTTTAATCATTTTATTTTCCTCAAACACACATATATTCACTCTCATACATACTTCCTAGACTCTGGAGAATAGGGGATGATTCTGGTTAAAGAAAAATTCCCCACCTCAGTCGGGATTCGAACCTGGGACCTCCGGGTGAGAATGTTTAAAACGTGTTTAACTCTTGTAATTGTCTTCCCTTCAAAGGTCATACCAATTATTACGTATTATGCATAGTGCATCGAGAAGGTATTGTATTACACCTAAAACTTCGATACCGGGATTTCAACTGAAATACATGTTTTGGAACCCCCTGAATAAAAAGAGAGTGTTTAGAAAAAGTCCGCGCGTGTGTGTAGACAGCATAGCTCAAAAAGGAAAAGTCCGTTAAATACCAAAGTTTAAGTTTAATATCTCCCAAGGATGCGACACAAAGATTTTTAAATAAATCCCCACACCTCCAACTACGCTTTACATGAACTATTTCTCGAAAATATTAATTTTCTCAAAAATGGCTGTAAAGATTTTGATTAAAGTCTCTTGTATTTAAGATATATAAAAAATAAGGTAAGTATCTTGAATTTTCTGGGAATAGCCTCTGAAGACCTCTTTATTCTGGATGAATTTCTCTAAATTTGGCATAACTGACAAACCGTGAGAGATAGACAAAACTTACCACACAAAAGATGAAGATCTTGTTAAAACACACAGTTATGTCATATACATTTTTTTCGTGGAGTTCACTGTTTTCGAGATATTCCTTGTTTTTTGTTTCAGAAACGGATTTCATTTCCATATCAACCTCATTTTATAGCATTTGATTGTCAGTTTAGCCTAGTTTATTCCCTTTTACTTACAAGGAACTAAGTAATAAGACCATTTCTGCTAATGTTTATCTCGATTAGCACGAAGTAGATAGAAGAATAAGCTTATTAATAATAATTTGTTAGAGAGGTGAAGAGAAAGTCATGTTAGTGGAGCACATCAGATGTAGGTTCCTAGGTAGGCTACCCCAGCAAGCCTAAATAAAACCAGGAGACCATAGAAAGCAATAGTTTGTGAAACTTTTATGTTGATACGAGCTTTTCGTTTTCAGTTTACGAAAACAAAACTCGAAGAACACAAATGTTCGATCTACATAAATCCACTTCTCGATGGGCTTGTGAGTAAACCCTTTTGAAGATGGAGGTAGCAAGCAGTTGTTGAGAATTCTTTTACTGCCCCTTTTTCCAGTCGCAGCACTTGACCCTCGATGGCGAAACGCTTCACGTAGACGGCGAAGTGCTGATCAAATAAATCCTTGTTTTTTCTCCTTCTTCTCCTCCTCTCTTGAAGCTAAAGGCTATTTTCTCCAGACCATTTGTTACGCCATCTTCCAATCGGCGTGGCATCACAATCCTAGCAACGTGGCTCGTTCCGAGCAAATGAAGGGGAAGCCTGCAACATCGTTTATGCTAACAAAACACTGTCGACATCTCGAGTTGCCTCGCTGATTTTGTTCCACAATTTTTATCCACCTCTGTAAGAAACTGCCAAGCTCAATATTAATTGACTTCCTGTTTGCCTTCCTATGCATTATGATTTGTAAACATTGCTCATAAAGACAACATCAAATACATTGTGATTCAAATATGTATGGGACTAACTTGTTTTAGACACACGTTAAGAGATAGACAAGAGTTTACTCTACAAAAACTCTTATGTATTCCAATCACATGACTTTCTGTACGTCTCTGCAACAAATTATTGTTAAAAAGCTTATTTTTCTATTTACTTCATGCTAATCGAGAAAAATTAGCAGAAATAGTCTTATTACTTGCTTCCTTGTAAGTAGAAGCGAAATAAGGGAGTACCATAGGTTAAAGTGATAGTCAAAAGCTGGTATGTGACTAAAGTTCCTTTGTTTGAATGGAAAGGAGTTGGAAAATTCCGGGATGAGAAATGTGTAAGAATTTTAAAGCTGAAACTAATAATAAGGAATGTCTCAAAACGGCCAACTCCACGAAAAAAGTATATGTAAAAAGAAATAGTGTGTTTTAACGAGATCTACATTTTTTGTTAAGTAAGTTTTTGCCTATCTCTTACGGTTTAACAGTTATGCAAAATTCATGTAGAATAGACGTCTTCAGAGGTTATTCTCAGAAAATTTAAAATATATATTTTATTTGTCATGTAAGTATCTTAAATATAACATATTTTAATCAAAATCGTGACTTTTTGAGAAAATCAAAATTTTCGAAATTTTTTCCATGTAAAGGGTAGTTGGGGATAGGGGATTGTCTTGGATATCTTCGTGTCGCATCCTTGGAAGATACCAAGATACCAAGTTTAGTATTTAACGGTCTTTTCGTTTTTGAGTATGCTGTTCACAAACACACAACACACACACACACACACACACACACACACACGCACACACACACATGGACCTTTTTCCAGATTTTTTTTTTTTTTTTGATTCACGGGGACCCAAAGCATGTATTTTCGGTGAAATCTCGGTATCGAATATTTGGGTGGAATACAATACCTTCTCTATACACTATGTACATAGTACGTATAGAGAAAGTAATAAGTATATTTCTGTGTTTTACTCAGGGGGACTCAAAACATGTATTTCCTGTGAAATCTCGACATTTAATTTTTGGATGAAAGCAATATCAACTCGAACATGGTTAGGTTATATCTTTGTACATATCTAATGTATGTAATACGGCGCCAGACAGCATTAAACAAGTATTCAACCGTCTTTAAGCAGCACGTTATTTCGTGACATATTTTGGAAGCCCAGACGTAGCGTCTAATATCTGTAATTTGCTTCTCGTGCACGCTGCCTGCTTGCTTTTAGTGTTCAATGTAGCTCAACTCCAGGACCTTAAGGGCACTGTAATTAATTGCTTGCTTGAACTTTCTCGCAAGCTCTCTGTGTGTAATTTCACGAACAGTTGAAATACGTACCTCTGGCAGACATTCTTATAGTGCCAATCTCACCCAAGCATATGGTTTTGCACCCAGAGAGTCGTGCAGTTGTATTGATTTAACACGCAATAATATTTTACTTTCTCTAACAAGACTTTACTGGAGGTACATGCGTTGCTGTCCTCTGAATAAATCTCCCCAAGGTAAAAAATCTGGCGTGTTCCATTCTCATGGCTGTTCCAAATACAAACTATTCTTATACAAGAATTTCTATTCTTTTACCTTCATCATGCTAATCGAGATAAATACTAGCATAATTCCTCGTATTACTCGCGTCGTTTTAAGTAGAAGGGAAATAAGAGAATACATTAACCTAAAGCGATAGTTAAATTCTTTAAAATCTCCTCGCTTTGTGAAACAATTGAGGTTCGTTTCGCTTTGTATGGTCCCGTTTGAGAAAAGTGCCTATATATGATTTAAAGCTGAAACCAATAACAAGTAATATCACAGAAATGGTTAGTTATACAACAAAATCATATGAGGTATAAACTGTGTGTTTCACATTTTTTGTGAAGTAAATTTTTGGCTGTCTCTTAAGGTTTTCTTATATAAACTTCATCCAGAATGAAGAGGTCTTCAGAAGGTATTCCCAAAAAATCCAAGATGTATATTTTGTTTGTCATGAAATATCTTAAATATATGGCATTTTAATCAAAATCGGTACAGCCAGTTTGGAGAAAATCAAAATTTTCGAAAAATGTTCCATGTAAAGGATAGTTAGGGGTGGGGGATTTTCTTGAAAATCTTCGGTTCACATCCTTGGAAGAAACCAAACATAAATACCAAGTTTGAGCTATGCTGCCCACAGACACACACACTGATATTTTTCTAAACATATATATATATTTTGGATTCATGAGTCTCAAAACGTATATTTCCGGTGAAACATCAGTATCGAATTTTTGGGTGCAATATAATACATTCTCTACACACTATGAACATAGTATGTGTAGAGAAAGTAAAAACCTTGTGTGTTCTATTAGCATGTCTTTCTCCAACTATTCTGTAATAAACTATTCTCATAAAAGCTTATTCTTCTATCTACTTCATGCTAATCAACATAAACATAGGCAGAAGTTACTTTAGTTGCTGATAAGTAGAAGGGAATTGCATATAAATGTAAATGGCGTGTTATTTATGGACGCTATTTAACTGCTGTGGCTCTCAGCGTCTCATTCTAAATTGGGCGTGAAAGACCGCTTAATTTTGCCCAGAGGCCTCTCAATCAGGCTTGAGGTTCTTTTACGTGCCGTAAATCTACGACACGGGACCAACGGCTTTACTTCCCTTCCGAAGGAAGCCATGCTCAGGATTTTTACACCCGAAAAAAATCCATCGTCCTCCGCCGGGTTTGAACCCGCGACCTTGGGTATACATAGTTAGCATGATAACCATTACACTACGGAGGGCGTAAATGCGTTTTTTGCGTACAAAGTTTTTGTCTACTCTTACAGTAACTGATAAGTTATGTAAAAGTTTAGCATAACAGTTGCTTCTGTTAGTACTTCAGATGCGCTAATACTTTCAGAACTATGGCAGTCTTCAGAAGCAGTCTTCTTGCGTATGGCAAAACTCACTCCTTTAGATTATTATTTCTAGGGACATTTGAAGAGTATAGTGTACATGACGAGGTTGCTACCATTCATGATCTTCGCACAGGTGTGTTGAAGCGGTCCTATGGATTGGCAGAACGCAGATGCTCTAACGAGAGTAGCGCAAAATGGCATCTACTGTAAATGAACATATATTGTTGATGTTAAAGATATTGACCATTAATAAAGTTCCTGTTTAGCAAATATGTGACTTTGATAATTAGCCAGGATACACCTGATTGAGGTATTTCCCTAATAATAATAATAATAATAATAATAATAATAATACTAATAATAATAATAATAATAATAATAATTCACATTTGAATTTGTTTTATCTTTGATCATCAGACTAAATCTAATACGTAGCCTCTCACGTAGCTTTAGTTCAGATATCGTGAATGCGATCGGATACCTTGAAAGAAAACCACCGCACTTCTAGTTATGGCAGTAGATGATAATAAACACTGGCGAACCGATTTGAAGCACAAACAAAAACAAAACATTCGCACTCGTACTCCTAACACCCCATATTTATTAGCGGTTTAAAGCTCGAAGTGAGTTCTATAAGACCCTATACTTCTATTGGTGTTTAAAACTATATTTTTGGACAGTTGATGCTAAAAGTAGGTCTTTTACCAGATGTCAATAGTGTTAAAAGTAGAACATTTTGTCACTCAGTGTTATAAAATTATAATACTCCAATGTAGCCAACTTTGGTTTATGTGTCCATAGCCTCATTCAAGTAGACTATGACTCTTAAAAATTCGTATCGATCCATAAAATGACGGATGATTTCAATGTCATGAACATGGAATCTGCTGAACCAGAAAAAATTATGCAAGCAGCGGAGAGAGCAAACATACAACACTGCCTCCGTTGTGTAGCATATGTTTTCATACTGTAAGGGTAAGTCATGTTGTCAGCACTGATGCTGAGCAAGGCAAACACTGAATATCGCAGACCATTAAGCATGAACTACGTGAAATAGGTAAAGCAATCTATTTATAATTACGTCTATAAATATTGGGAACTGTTTAAAAAATTATGAATGGCACACTTGCTAAAATTGTTTTACACTTCTAGCATTACGAAGCGAGGACATAGGCCGTACGCCTCGTTTTGCAAGCTTCCTACTCACAATATAAAACACCATTCTTACTTTCTCTACACATACTATGTACGTAGTATATAGAGAAGGTATTGTGTTGCACACAAAAATTCGATACCGATATTTTACCGGAAATACCGTTTCAGAGTCCCCTGTATCCAGAAAAAAGCATTTTTGAGAAAAGGTCCATGTGTGTGTGTGTGTTTGTGAACACGATAACTCAAGATTAAAAAGTCAGAAAAATACCAAAATTAGTATTTAAGTTTATATCTTCCAGGGATACATCACGAAGATGTTGAGAAAAGTACCTCCACCCCAAACTATCCTTTACATGGAAAAAAATTGAACATTTTGAATTTCTCAAAAATGGCTATAGCGATTTTGATTAAAATACCGTATACTAAAAATATTTATATTGTAAATAAAATTTATATTTTGAATTTTCGGGAAATAGCCTCTATAGACCTTTATTGTTTTGCTCAATGTTGCGTAACTGGTAAACAGTAAGAGATAGACAAAAACGTACTACTCAGAAAATGTAGATCACGTTAAAAAACACACACACACAATATATGTCATATACGTTTTTTCGTGGAATTGACCATTTCTGAGTTATTCCTTATTATTTATTTCAGATTTAAAATACTTAAACTTTTCTCACACGGAAAGTTTTAAACTCCTGGCCCTGCATAGAAGAGGATTTCCACCACATGGCAACCGGTTTTTAAATGATTTGACTATCAGTTTAGCCTAGTGTATTCTATTATTTCCATTCTACTTACAAGGGAGCAAGTAATTGAGACAATTTTGCTAATGTTTATCCCGATTATCATAAAGTACGAGTAGATAGAGGAATATGCTTTTTAACAATAATTTGTTACAGTGATGTAGAGAAAGTCATGTGAATGGAGCACATCAGATTTTTACCTCTTGTAGGTATCATAAATAACTATTTCGCATTGCATAGGATTTGAGGAGCAACGTGCACATCTTGATTTGATATCGTTTTGAAACAACTTATAGTAGTAGAAACCCCCGCAGCGTGCATAAGTAGGCCACTCATTTTACTGCCCAGTATCTAACCGATACAGCCTGTACATTTGGTTCCATATGATCCTGCATTTTAATCAGAGTGTATTTAAAAAAAAAAATGCGTGTGGAAGTGTAATTCCCGGCATCATTTATCATGCCCCCCCCCCTCCATGGAAGGGGGGAGGGGCAACGATCAGCACATATTCTATTATTCGAAGCGAATGAGGATGCTGGCCTGAGCGGTATTCGCTTGGGAAATACAAAGCCTGTATACGAACGAATATCTTTAGATGTCACTGTTTGGGCATATGATTTATGTATTGTTGTGATATCCATTGAAATATTACTAGACGAGCATTTTGTTTGAAGATCTAGGTCTAAGAGTAATCAATCACTCAGTTGTATTCCATCTGTCAGGTTGCCTCGCTAGAAATAGTTGCTTGATGGCAAATTGTTGGCTTGAAGGTATTTCTTGTAGTCCTGGAAGTGTCGACATGTTTTTGATTGCTGCAGTGCATTAAAAAGCAACTGATTCAAATTTTGTGTACCTACTAGATTTATTCTTATATCTACTGTACAATCTATTGTTAAAAAAGAATCCACTTGAGGTTAAATTGAGAGCCATTTACAGAAATGGTTGTATTTCACATTTTGTTGAAACCATCGAGAGAATAGAGGATTCGCGATATGAACAAAAAGGCATTCACAATATTTTAGTCAAATTACTTTCCTTTCAAGCAATGACACATCTGTAGATTATTATTATTATTATTATTATTATTATTATTATTATTATTATTATTATTATTATTATTATTATTATTCTAAGATATCAGAGAGGTTATATTGCCGGCGCAAAACTTCTGGAATCGTGACCCTGACCGCCAACCCAGCTACCGAGCCTAGTTTATCAGAGCTTGTGATAGAATACTTTGCTTACTTAAAGTCACAGCGAGCAAACGTTGTACAGTCTGTATCGAAAGCGTTCAAAGAGGACAGTAAATAGTGTTCCTTGAGCGCCACCGTACTGTTTACCAACAGGAGTGCTGCTTAGTTCGCATATTGCATTCGCGTTTAACTGGGGAGTAACGCGCTAAGTGATTCCATCTCTCATAAACACCACTCAAATTCAAAAAATAATTCACGAGGAAGATAGGGAGTAATGTTCGTAGCAAACCCGTGAGAGCCACACATTTTTAGCTCAAATAGTTTTCGTGATACACGTGAATAAACATCATGTTGCCAGTCAGATTTGCATGCTCCTTGTGCGAGTGAGAGGGAAATGTTAAAAAGACCTGGCAACGCAGAGCACAATAACGCATCTCATTCGCGGCAGAGTAGAATTCTTTGCATTTGAAAAACACAAATCAGAGAAACATGTAAAATAATTTGCCAAGGAAGAAAAGAAGAAAAAGAAAAAAACTGTTAGCCTATAGCTCTCTTCTGTTATGCTAGATTTTAGCTTGTGGGTTTGTTGAATAGGTTAGATTTTATGCTTTTATATTACGGCTAAACACTATCATGGAATTGCCAGATTTAGTTATTAAATGATTAAGTTGGCAACACTGCTAATGTCCCATGCCTCATATTGATTTCAGTTGCGTAATGCGTTTCAACAAAGTGGAACAAAACATATGCGTTATCACATAATATCGTTGACCTTTGATTTAATTACCAAATGGTGTTTATGCGCACTAGTGATATAGTGGGTGTGGTTATTATCGCACAGAGAGCAGAGAAGCTTTAGTTACCATGGGATGTAAATTAGGGTTACAGTTTCGGTGGACCCCCTCTATATCGGTTTCGCAAGTAACACGAAATGCTGCGAAGCTTTCTCTTGTGTGTGCACAACACCCGCAATGTTTACACGTTCAACAATGCCCGGGGCGACTCATAACACAAACACGGCTCGCTCTGCCACTAATTTTTCTACATTGTAATGGGTTTGTTAATTCACGCCCTTTGTACCGACCGTGTCAATTTCACCCGCGGCGGTGTAGACCTGTCAACAAAACCATTTTCCAATTAATCATCGCTAAAAACCAGGCCAATATCAAAACAAATGAAGTCTATCAGTTTTTCATGAAAACAAGATTGTAAATGTACCTATCCGTAGTGCATTTTATTGCGTGATGAAAATAACAAGAGTCCGCGTGTGGTATTAGCGTGTCTGCCTTGCATTCAAGAGGTCCCGAGTTCAAATCTCGGTTGAGCTAACCCTTTTTCTTTCTCTACACGTACTATGTACATAGTGTATAGAGAAGGTATTGCATTGCAACCAAAAATTCGATACCGAGATTACACTGGAAATATATGAATAGTTTTTTACCCCTGAATCCAAATAAAGCATTTTTACAATAATGCCCGCGTGTCTGTCTGTCAGTGTGTATGTGTCTGTGAGCAGCAAAGCTCAAAAACTAAAAGATCATTAAGTACCAAACTTGATGTTTAAGTTTGGTATGTTCCAAGGATGCGACACCGCCAAATACCGTTTTAATGGAAACATTTTCCAACATTTTGATTTTTTCAAAAATGGCTCTGATGATTTTGATTAAAATATAATATATTAAAGATATTTACATGACAAATAAAATGTATTTCTCGATTTTTTTTTTGGGAATAGCCGCTGAAGATACGTTCATTCTGGATGAATTTTGCGAAATGTTGCATAACTGGTAAACCGCGAGAGATAGACAAAACTTATTACACAAAAAATTTAGATCACGCTAAAAAACACAATTTATGTCACATGCCCTTTTTTTTTTTTTTTTTTTTTTGTTTTGTGGAATGACCATTTCCGAGATATTCCTTGTTATTTGTTTCAGATACAAAATACTTAAAATGTTCTCACACGTAAAGTTGTAAACTCCTGGTCTTGAATAGAAACGGATTTTAATTACATGACAACCAGCTTTGAAGGGATTTGACTATTGTTTTAGCCTAGTGAAAGTGATGTAGAGAAAGGCATGTGACTGTAACACATCAGATTATTAAAATGGGCAATTAGTGCAATTTGTTAATATTAAGTTTGTATAAATTGTGATCCTTGGAAGACGGGACCATCCGTCGATACATAATTGTGGATGAAACATGGATATACTCCTACACTCCAGAGACAAAACTACAGTCGAAACATTGGGTTTTTAAAGGTGAACCGGCTCCGAAGAAGGCAAAGGTGGTGAAATCTGCAGACAAAGTGATGGCCTCGGGTTTTTTTTTTTTTTGGGGGGGGGATGCACGCGGAATCATCTACATGATTACTGTAAATGTATGCATCGTTACTGCACCGGTTGAATGGAGAAATCAAGAAAAAAAACGCCCTCATCTGGCAAAGAAAAAGATTCTCTTCCATCAACATGATGGTGCACACCTGTGCAGTTTCGACGGCAAACGTTTGTAGAATTAAGGTTCGAGTTAGTACAATATCCACCTATTCACCAGATTTGGCCCCCCAGTGACTTATTTTATTTACATAATTGAAAATGTGACTCGGCGGAAAACCATCACGTCTAACAAAGAGGTCATCTTCCAGAACCAGAGGATCTTCCGAAATCCTAATTTTTGAAAGGCTTAAAACAGTTGGAGAAACAGTGGGAAAAGTGTATCGAGCTAAAAGGAGATATGTTGCAAGGTAATGTAGGTCAAATTTAAAATTCATCTGTTAGTTGCCATGCCAACAAGCATTCTAAGTACTTGCAGTAAGAGTTTGAGAGGTCATTAATACTTACAGTACAATTAGGAAATGACGTAACACTCAAGACATGTGCTACTTCAAGTAAAGAACCTATTGCAAAATTCATTAACAAAAGACAGTGTAAGAAGGCTTTGTCCATATAATTTAGATGTAGCCTTTCATTTGTTCACATCAGGAATTCATTTTACTTTCTCTATACGTACTATGTACATAGTGTATAGAGAAGGTATTGCACTCCACCCAAAAATTCAATACCGAGATTTCACCGGAAATATTTGTTTTAGGGTCCCCCGTATCCAAAAAAAAAAGCATTTTCAGAAAAAGGTCCGCGTGTGTGTGTCTGTGAACACTATAGCTCAAAAACGAATAGTCGGTAAAATACCAAAGGTGGTATTTAAGTTTAGTATCTTCCAGGGATGCGACACGAAGATTTTGAGATTCCTTTATATGGAACTTTTTCGAAAATTGTCATTTTCTTAAAAATAGTTCTAACGATTTTGATTAAAATATCGTATATTAAAGATATTTACCTGACAAATAAAATGTATATCTTGAATTTTCTGGGAATAGCCTCTGAAGACTACTTTGTTCTCTCTTTTTCTAAGGACTCATTGAACGCACCTCGCAGTGCCTAGCATCAAAGATTTTCTGAAATGTTTATCTTAACTTGATCACATTTCCACTTTGATGTAACTGACGGAGCAACACGTTAGAAGGGATGCGTGTAACAGGATTAGATGCAGCAGGTAAACAAGCAGAGAACATAAATTATGTGGAAGTGTGCCTCAAGACATTGAAAGGAGCATTACGTGAGGTTGCGGCTCAGTAATCCAGAGCAGACGGGGATTGGCTGCGGTAAACCGCCATCATCTCTCGTGGTCTACTGCCCCTTCAATCCGATCAGCGTTAATTACCAGAGTGCCTGTTGTAGTTCCGGACGGACTCGAAACTAGATTACCACTTAGGCCTCCTGCCGCGAAAAAACGCAGTTGTCATCTTGTGCAATCTTCCTTTCTTCATTCGCCTTGATGTGACACATTCTCTACTTAGTGCGCAGTACATATACATAGAGAAAGTGTTGCATTACACTCAACAATTTGCTAGCGGGGTTTCACTGGAAACACACGTGTTAGGTCAAAAAGCATTATTAGAAAAAAATGCCCATGTGTGGGTGTAAAAATGGAAATGCAGTTTTTTTATGGACGCCCTTTAACTGCTTTGTCAGCGTCCCGTTCTATATTGGGCGTGAAAGATCGATTAATGTTGTTCAGAGGCCTATTTATAAGACGTGAGGTTCTTGTTCCTACACGTACTATATACATAATGTACAGAGCAGGCATTGTATTGCACTCAAAATTCGATACCGAGATTTCAACGGAAATATATGTTTCGAGAACCCCTGAATCCAGAAAAAGTATTTATAGAAAAATATGCGTGTGTGGGCAGCATAGCTCAAAAACGAAAAGTCCGTTAAATACTAAATTTGGGATTTAAGTTCCGCATTTCTCAAGGAAGCGTCACAAAGATTTCCAAAAAAAATGCCACCATCTCAAACTACCCTTTAGATTGAAACATTCTGAATTTTTTATTTTTTTTTTCAAAAATTCTCTTAACGATTTTGACTAAATTACCGTATATTTAAGATATTTAAATGACAAATAAAAGGTATATCCTGCACTTCCTGGAAATAAGCCTCTGAATTCTTCTTATGTAGGATTGACATCCCTCTGGACTTACAAGCGGATGCCTAGGGGTCTGAGGCCTGTCCGCGAGCCAACGGCACGAAACCACAGAATGGAAAACCTGGAACGAGTGGTCGCCTGTAGCCAGCCATGAGCATGAAGTGAATCATATGAAATCCAAGCCAAATAGATGATAGGAAAGGTGATGGTGGAGCAAATGGTGGAATGAGTGGCACGGGTAACCGGAGGATCCGGAGAAAACCGGCCCAGACGCCGCTTGCGGGCGCTTGGGATCGAACTCGGGCCGTCTAGGTGGGAGGCGAGCGGTCTAACCACTCCGGTTCAGCACCGCCTTCCTTGGGAGATACTAGATTTAAACACCAAGGTTGGTGTTTTACGGTCTTTTAGTTTTTGAGCTATGCTGTTCACACACACACACACACGCGCGCACACACACACACGCGCGCGCGCGCACACGCATGGACTTTAGTCTAAAAATATTTTTTTCTTTTTTTGGACGCAGGGACCGCAAAACATAATTTCCGGCGAAATTTTGACATCGAATTTTTGGGTGGAATACAACACCTTCTCTATGTACGTGCTAGAGAAAGTAATAGTGTAAATTTGCTGTTGCCGCCATAGAAACTTGGAAAACAGTTATGTGAGAATACGTCTGACTCGTGTAACAGTTCTGACACCGAAACCTCCTGGCACGAAGAAACTGAACGTGAGCGAGACGATAGTATACGCCTCAAGGGTTTTGTATCGGGAACTCGGTGGCGTACCGCGGGCGGCATTATGACTTTGTTGACGTTCCCTCTTGCGGTGATTACGACAAGGGGTGAGTTGGCCCCTCGTTAATTAAGGACAGTGGCGGCTGCCGATGTCTCATTTCAAAGCTACCGTCGTTAATTAAACATTGTGGTCTCACCCAGCTATGTCCCATAAGATGGCAGTAGAACATGCTTTCGCTTTTTGCCTCGTAACATCCTTTGATCATTCAGCCAGTGTCCGGTGCCTCCTTGGAGAATCGTCACATGCAACCAATAGCCTTGTCAGATATTAGCGATGTGTCCATTTAGCACTTACTGCAATTCAACTCTCAGTTCCCATTACTTCAGATCCCTGCTAGTACAGGAATGTCACTAACTTATCAAATCTCTTCTTATATAGAATTGCGGTGAGTATGTGCACATATAGGTAATGTGGGAAATTGAAAAGGCCACGCTCTAGCTAATAAATCAATATCTATCCTCTCTATAGTACCTACCAGAGTCTGTCGAGAATTCCTTGATGAAATGTCACGTGTAACCAATAAACTTGTCAGCTGATAGTGATGTGTCCATTTAGCAGTTACATATCTGGATTGAACTCTCAGTTCCCATCACTTCAGATCTTCCCGTAAGGGCAAGGTTCCGACCTCTTCAGCTCCTCCGGTGTGGTCGCCTAGACGTTACTAGAAGTAGTCGGGCCGAACATCTGAGCCCCTTCCGAGAGGGAAATGTTCAGATTGGGTTGGCCTCGGCGTGGAAGTGATCCCAATACCTATGGGAAATTGGGTACGTCTGGGCGTTGAGACCTGGGCGGTCAACACCTAATTGTCCTCCGGCACTTACCTGGATCACTAGTAGACGGTATGCTAGACAACTGTCGGCCCTGCCGAGGTTCTTCGGTAGTCTCCCTTCGGGGACGACGGCGTAAGTGGCGTATCCACTTCCGTCCCGATACGTTCCCATATCGAGGGGGCGGGGAGCTTTTATAGTCACAAGGTATTGCCCTAATTGAAAGAGTCACGGAGATTACGTTCTCACTGGGGCATCGAGAGAGGGAGATAGAGAGAGAGAGATCACTTCAGATCCTGTTAATACGGGTGTCACCTCGCAAGATGACAGGGGTGGGGTGCAGCTATCCTGCTAGGGATAGGATGGTAGACGCAACTCTAAGTTTGTTGGAATGGCCCATTTATTGATTACTGGATATTGACTCGTTATAACAAGTTAAGCACAATTAGGTTTAATAATAATTTACCCCCGACAGGGCTTACCTTGAGAGAGAGATGTCTTCACATGCGCGTCAAAGTTTTGCAGCAGAGTTCGGCCCGACACAGAGTATGGCCTACGACAACTATATCAGAAGAGACGACGTTTCCGGGTTTGCGATTCATTATATAGCCAATCATTTCTTAGAGGGGTCTAGCTAATCCAGCTGGCGTCTTTCCTGTACATGGTACGTCGACGCCCTAGGTTTGAATTGGATTAGCCAATCAGCAAGGGTCTTACAAATGGAATCCGAACTTCCGGAGTGACCTGCCCGGTGCAGAGGTCTCCGTGGAGACGTGCAAAGCTACACGTACACCACCGGACTTGACGTCAAACAAAAGTCCACCGGGACTTATTAGCAGGAAGTGGTAACCCACGTTATGTCTGAGAAATAGCTGTTTCACAAGACTAAGAAATACTGAAAATGTATAAAGATTATGCAAATACGGAATTTTGACTTAAAATAATAAAGTGTCCATAAAATAATTTCCGAACCATAATATAAATCTTTGCAACCCTTTGTCATGTGTGGCACGGGAATGTCACTAACTTATCAAATGTCTCTTTCCATAAAATTGCGGTGAGTACCTGCACACATAGGTAATGCGGGTAATAGCAAAGATCACGCCCTATTAAATAAATCAACATCTATTCTCTTTATAATACCAAGTCTGTCGAGAATGGAGAATTATTTAGAGTATCGTCACGTGTAAGCAATATCCTTGTCAGTTGATAGCGATGTGTCTATTTAGCAGTTACATATCTGGATTCAACTCTCAGTTCTCATCACATCAGATCCCTGCTCGTACAAGAATGTTACTAACTTATTCAAATTTCTCTTTACGTAGAATTGAGGTGAGTACCTGCACACACAGGCAATGTGGGAAATGATAAAGGTCGTGCCCCAGCAAATAAATTAACATCTATGATTCTACGGTACAAGAGTGTTCCCGAGGACTGCGGACTAAGCAAAAGTCATAGTAATGCATTGGGTTTGAGAGGAAGCTCAAAATAAATGAAAAAATCTGATGTTCCATTCTCATGACTTTCTCTACATCTTTGTAACAAATTATTGTTGTTAATAAGATTGTTCTATATAGATCTATATAGTTCACGCTAATCAATAGAACCATTAAGAGAAACTGTCTTATTACGTAGTTCCTTATAATTAGAGGGGAAATAAGGGAATACACTAGGGTAAACCGACAGACAAATATTTTAAAATGTGGTTGCTATGGGATTGAAGTCCAGTTCTTTGCGTGGCCAGAATTTGACAAGCTTCCGTACGAAAAAAAGTTTTAAGTATTTTAAATCTGAAGCAAATAACAAGGAATATATTAGAAATTGTCAAAGCCATGAAAAAACTTATATTACTAAATTGTGTGTTTTAACGAGATTTAAATTTTTGTGCAGAGGTTTTTTGGCTATCTCTCATGCTTAACCAGTTACGCAAAACTCGGCAAAATCTATCCAGAATATAGAGGTCTTAAGAAGTTATTCCCAGAATATTCATGATATTCATTTTATTTGCTATATAAATATCATTAATATACAGTATTTTAATCTAAATCGAAAACAGCCAGTTTTGAGAAAATCGAATTTTCGAATTTTTTTCCCCATATAACGGGTAGTTTGGGCGGGGGATATTTTTCTCAAAATCTTTGCGTCGCATTTCTGGAAGATACTCAACTTAAAAACCGAGTTTGGTATTATACCGACTTTTCGTTTTTGAGTTATTGTATTTAAAGACACATGGACCTTTTTCTAAAAATCTGATGTTACAATCTCGTGACTTTCTCTACAGCTCTGTAACAAATTATTTTTAAAAAGCTTTTTCTTCTATCAACATCATGCTAATCAAGATAAACATTAGCAGAAATTGTCCTTATTAATTGGTCCGTTGTAAGTAGAAGGGAAAAAAATTGTTCTATTCACATTATGTCCTCTAACTGTTCGGCAAACGAACCTTTTATTCAATAGATTAATCTGTTATCTACATCATGCAGAATTAGTCTTATTACTAGCTTCTTGAAAGTAGAAGGGAAATAAGAAAATGTACAGGCTAAAGCGATAATCTCGTCCTTTAAAAGCCGGTCGCTATGTGAAACAATTGAAATTCCAATCTCTTTACTTTCCAGGAGTAAATAAGTGAGGAACGAGAAGCAAGATGTCTTCCCGTTTGAGAAAAGTGTAAGTGGCTAAAATTGAAACTAATAATCCGGAATATTTCGAAAACGCTTTACTCTACAAAAAAGTGTATATCACACAAATGGTGTATTTTAATGAGATCTACTTTTTTGTGTAGTAAGTTTTTGTCTATCTCTTACGGTTTACCAGTTATACAAAATTCATCCAGAATGAAGAGCTCTCAGAGGTTATTCCCAGAAACTCCAAGATATACATTTCATTTGTCATAAAAAGATCTTAAACATACGGCATTTTAATAAAAATCCTTAGAACCATTTTTGAGAAAATCAAAATTTTCGAAAAATATTCCATGTAAAGAGTAGTTGGGGATGGGGGAATTTTCTTGAAAGTCTCCTTGTCGTATCCTTGGAAGATACCAACTTAAATACCAAGTTTGGTATTTAACGGTTGTTTCGTCTTTGAACTACACTCCCCCCCCCCCCACACGCACACACACACACACACACACACACACACATGTTTCTAAAAATGCTTTTTGGATTCATGAGCTTCTGGTGAAATCTTGGTATCAAAATTTTGGGTGCAATACAATACCTTTTCTATACGCTTTGTTCATTGTACATGTAGAGAAAGTAAAAATGCTTTATTTTGGATACAGAGGACGCTAAAATGTGTATTTCTGGTGAAATGTGGGTGTTAAACTTTTGAGTGCAATGCACTATATTCTCTGCACACTGTATAGGTACATAGTACGTGTAGAGAAAGTAAAAATTCCCATAAATAAACTTTACAGGCAAATCTATACTAACATTATAGAGGGAAAAAAAACCTGATGTTACATTCACATGACTTTCTCTATAGCTCTGCAATAAATTATTTTTAAAAAGCTTATGCTTCTATTTACTTCATGCTAATCGAGAACCAATTAGTAGAAATAGACTTATTACTTGCTTCCTTGTAAGTAGAAGCGAAATAAGCAAGTACCATAAGTTAAAGTGATTGTCAAAAGCTGATTGTTATGTGACTGAAGTTCCTTTGTTTGTATGGATAGGAGTTCACAAAGTCCTGTATGAGAGAAGTATAAGCTTTTATAGCTGAAACCAAAAACAAGGAATATCTCAAAAACAATCACCTCCACGAAAAAATGTATATGAATTAAATTGTGTGTTTTAAAGTGCTCTACATTTGTTGTGTGGTAAGTTTTTATCCATCTCATACGGTTTGGCAGTTATGCACAATTCCGTAAAATTGACACAGAATAAAGTAGTCTTCAGAGGTTATTCCCAGAAAATTCAAAATATACATTTTGTTTGTCAGGTAAAGTATCTTTAATATACGATATTTTAATCAAAATCGTTAGCCATTTTTTAGAAAATCAAAATTTTCGAAAAAAGTTCCATATAAAAAAAGGGTAGTTGGGAGTGGGGATTTTTCTCAAAATCTTCGTGTCGCATCCCTGGAAAATACTAAATTTAAATCCCAAGTTTGGTATTTTACCGACTTTTCGTTTTTGAGTTATCGTGTTCACAGACACACACACACACACACACACACACACACACACACACACACACACACACGGACCTTTTTCTTAAAATACTTTTTTTGGATACAGGGGACCCTAAAACATATATTTCCGGTGAAAACTCGGTATCGAATTTTTTGGTGGAAAGCAATACCTTCTCTATACACTGTATATATTACGTATAGAGAAAGTTAAAATGCTTGTGTGTAATATGTGGCAGCGCCGTCCGTGTATGTGGACGCTCTTATATTCGCCCTGGTATGCGTGTCTGCGGAGTTGCAGACTCTGGAATGCGTAAAAAAGGAAGTGCTGGTATGTTGTCACGGTTTCTCAGTGGTAGAACAACCGGCTAGAGACCGGGAGATCCTTGGATCAAACCCCAGCTCTGGCATTTAATTTTTCAGTCTGAATCTGCCTATCCAAAAGTGTAATAGTTGTTTTGATGAGTACGGAAGGATGGCAAAGATGTGATTCTTGGACAAGATTCCTCAGAATTAAAACTTGTTATTAAATTGAACTGACTCAACTTGTGTTTGAATCAAGAGAGTGAAACAAACTTCTCTATCTTTGTGAATAATTTTGGTGTGAATGTATGCATACCTGAGGTCAGAAAGCCTTTATTTGCAGTGAGAATTTGCTTCGCTATCGACTTGGGTTCGTTGCTGGCATGCGCACGAGGTTATGCCAGCAGAGGTTAATTGGCCCCTGGAGGGGGTGGAGGGGTCAGACCGGGGGATGTTTATGGGCCAACCTCTTCTGCTAATAAAACAAAAAATAAACTGCCTCTTGGACGAGTCTCTTTAAGCGATGCTTCCCTTTGAATCCAGCAAATACTATCTGGAAGGTTCACCTTGCTATTTCTCTTCTGTATATTCTGAGTTATGTTATATGCTAGAGATATTAAAACTATGTCTTGAAGATTAAGTAACAACCTGGATAAGCTCTTATGACGTTTATGAAAAGTAATGTAATAAGTATTTTCGAAACCTCCAATAGTTATATCAAGTTTACCATATTTCTAGGCAATAATACATTTTTACTTTCTCTACACGCAGAGAAGGTATTGTATTCCACCCAAAAATTTGAAGGGCGAGATTTCTGTTGGGTCTCCCTGAATCCAAAAAAAGCATTTTCAGAAAAAGGTCCGTGTGTCTGTGTCTGTGGACAGCATAGCTCAAAAACGAAAAGACCGTTGAATACCAAACTTGGTATTTAAACTTGGATCTTCCAAGGATGCGACATGAAGATTTTCAAGAAAATCCCCCCACCGCAAACTACCCTTTACATAGAACACACAGAAACACACTCGCGCACTCAGACTCACACGGATCTTTTTATAAAAATCTGATGTGTTCCATTTACATGACTTTCTCTGCAACAATTTTTTTTTCGTAGCTTAACGTCCTCTAACCTGACTCATCACATCGGACGATGAATGAAATTGGTGAAATGATGTTCAAATGATCTCGGGGTCCATTGTCCTTAAAGTTACTGACATACATCTTCTCAGGATAAGGGAAATCCCTGAAAAAAACCATATCCGGGCAACTCACCCTAAGCGAAATACGAACTCACGAGCCTTTGAATGTGAAGCAGACACGCTACCTCCACACTACCCAGGCGGGCTTATACTATTGTTAGAAAGCTTATGCTTCTATTTACTTCATGTTAATCGAGAAAAAAATTAGCAGAAATTGTCTTATTACTTGCTTCCTTGTAAGTAGAAGCGAAAAAAGGGAGTGCCATAGGTTAAGTTGATAGTCAAAAGCTGGTTGCTATGTGACTGAAGTTCTTTTGTTTGTATGGACAGGAGTTGACAAATTCCTCCATGAACAAAATGTATATAACATAAATTGTGTGTTTTAACGTGCTCCACATTTTTGTGTGGTAAGTTTTTGTTCATTTCTTACGGTTTAGCAGTTATACAAAATTCCGTAAAATTCAACCAGAATAAAGTTATCTTCAAAGACTATTCCCAGAAAATTCAAGATATACATTTTATTTGTCAGGTAAATATATTTAATATCCGATATTTTAATCAAAAGCATTAGAGCTATTTTTCAGAAAATCGGAATTTTTGAAAATTTTTCCATGTAAAGGGTAGTTTGGGGTGGGGAGATTTTTCTAAGGATCTTCGTACGCAATCGAGGAAGATACCCAACTTAAATACCAAGTTTGGTATTTTAGCGACTTTTCGTTTTTGAGTTGTCCTGTCTACACTTATGGACCTTTTTCTAAAAATGCTTTTTGGATTCGTGGAACCTCAGAATATGTATCTTCGGTGAAATACGATGCCTCCTCTATATACTATGTACAATAGTACATGCAGAAAAATTACTGTGTGACTGACAAAACACTCGATAGCGTGTAAGCAGCTTCTAGTGCGCTGATAATTTACCTCGAGTCGAGAATGCTGACATATTAGAGGGAATACTCGAGCCGGGATACAGAAGCAAGCTAAGTACGAGCATAAACCACTAGAGCTGCGATATTCAGCAGATCACGTATGAAGCCCAGACATTTTCAAAGGGAAACTGCTAATCCAATTTCTCTAATATTACCGTTAGAGGGCAATTTTGTGGTCTGGTTATTTCCCTCTGGTAAGAACTTTTTACCTCTTGTGCACATCTGATTTAGTGCTTTTACCTTCCCTTTTAGTGGGTTTTATATAATGCAGTACAGCGATGGATGGTCCTCGGACGGAATCGTAGCAAATGGGATTTGAAATTGCTAGAATTGCAGCATTCACTCAAGTGGACACATCCGTTTGGGTTCAAAGAGAATTTTGTGCAGCATCGCTTCTTCCGTTTTATGTTATTATTCCCGTCTTCTCCTTTTACAATTGATTTCAAAGGACTCAGAACGCTTTTGAGGGTATTATATGCTGATATGATTAATATAAAGAATTCATTTGTTCAACAAGACGCATTATCGATCCGTTTTCCTTGAAGGGGATTTTAACTCAATTAGATTTGTCCGTTTAAATGTCTAGACGGATGTCGAGAATAAGTAAGAAGTAACAGAATAATAATATAATATAATAATAATTATTATTTTGTGTCTTTTTGTTTTTATATTCTCTACACTTACTATATACATATTGTCTAGAGAAGGTATTGTATTTCACCCAAAAGTTCAATGTCGAGATTTCACCGGAAATACTCGTTTTAGGGTCCCGTGTATTCAAAAAAGCATTTTTAGAAAAAGTTCCCTGTGTGTCTGTGAACACGATAACTCAAAAAGAAAAGTCGCTAAAATACCAAACTTAGAATACAAGTTTAATATCTTCAAAAGCGACACGAATATTTTGAGGAAAATCCTCTCACCCCAAACTACCCTTCACATGGAGAAATTTTCGAACGTTTTGAATGTCTCAAAAATTGCTCTATTGACTTTGATTAAAATATTGTTTATTAAATATATTTGCATGACAAATCACTTTAGATATGTTTATTCTGGAGGGATTTTGCGCAATTTTGCGTAACAGGTAAACCCCAGGGGCAAAAACTTACCACACAAAAATTGTAGAGCTCGTTAAAACACACATTTTATGTTATATACTTTTTTTTGTGGACTTTTTTTTTTTTTTTTTTTTTTTTTTTTTTTTAGATTTTCCTTGTTATTGGTTTCAGTTTTAAAATACTTATACTTTAATCAAACGGGAACTTGTCAACTCCTGTACATACAAGTAAAGGTATTTCAATCACATAGCAACCAGCTTTTAAAAAATTTGACTGTCGATTTAGCCTATGGTACCACCTTATTTCCCTTCTACTTACAAGGAAGCAAGTAATTTAAGACTCTTTCTGCCATTTTTTTTCGATTACCATTAAGTAAATATAAGAATGAGCTTTTTAACAATTCTTTTTTACTCCATGGCACGACAGCTCACGGGGAACCTTGGCCTACCGCCCGGCCGCTGCGTCCCCCATCTCGGTCCACTATAGACGTCATGGATGGGGTGCAATATTGGAGGGTGAGACGTGGTCAGCGCCTCGAGTCCCCCGGCCGGTTAATGCGGTCCTCATGACCTGGAGCCGCTACTTCTCCATCAAGTAGCTCCTCAATTGGCCCCCCAGGGACCTTACGAGGCTGAGTGCACCCCGGGCCAGGTCTCCCAGCGGGGGAAAAATCCCCACGCCGGTACTGGGGATCGAACCCAGGTCTCCCGCTTGGTAAGCAGGAACGCAACCACCGCGCTAAGGAGACGACCTTTTTAACAATTTATTACAGAGATATAGAGAAAGTCATGTGAATGGAACACATCAAGATTTTTTTCATGGAGTTGGCCCTTTTTGAAATATTCTATTTTGTTGGTTTCAGCTTTAAAATACTTACACTTCTCTCATACGGAAATTGATCAACTCCTGTCCATGCAAACAAAGGAACTTCAGTCACATAGTAACCAGCTTTTCACTATCACTTTAACCTAAGGTACTCCCATATTTCACTTCTCTTTCAAGGAAGCAAGTAATAAGACTATTTCTGTTAATTTGTTCTCGATTAGCATTAAGTAAATAGAAGATTTTAACAGTAATTTGTTGCAGAAATGTAGAGAAAGACATGTGAATGGAACAACATAGATTTGTTATTTATGCTGTCCACAAACACCCCCGTCACACACACACACCTTTTTCTAAAAAAAATTGTTTTCGGTAAAATGTCGTATCGAAATTTAATGAAGTGCAATACATTCTCTGTCTATTATGTACGTTGTACATAACATACCAGAGAAAGTAAATAATTGATGTATAGAACTGTGAAAAACATAACTCAAAAGCGAAAATGAGATAAGGCATAGCTTCAACCCACTAGGTATGGTAGAGCAAGTAAAAATACACTTTAGGAACACTGAATTTGATAAGACTGAATATTGGGTTGGCAGTTCACCTGCATCTCTTAATAAAGCCATATGCCACATTAGTTTTTGTGCCTATCACAAGAAATGAAGCTGCTTGAAGAGAAGTAACAAATGAGAATCGAGAAAGGGAAGAGACTGCTCTTCTACGGGAGCATCAGTCGGTCTATCAGACAGCTACAATATCGACCAGACACCTCGGATGGTACAACAGTCTCCTTTCAGTGCCACTGTGTTTTCGTTATCAAGGAAAGCGCTCCGAAAAAAGGCAAAAAACATATCCTTCAACAATGATCTAAAAAGGAACTTAAAAGTTGTTCCTCGAGAATAATGATATTTTACTGCCGGTTCTATCAGTTTTAGGTCTGGTGAGTAACGAGCAGAACCTTTAGACATGTGTCTACTGTCTTTACTTTCTCCACACGTACTATGTACATAGTGTATAGAGAAAGTATTGTAATGCACCCAAAATTTCGATACCGAGATTTCACCAGAAATACATGTTTTGGGTCCCCCTGAAAAATGTCCGTCCGTCTGTCTGTGTGTGTGTGTGTGTGCGTGCCTGTGAGCAGCATAGCTCAACAACAAACTCAACTTGGTATTTAAGTTTAGTATCTTCCAGGGATGCAACAAGAATATTTTGAGAAAAATCCCCCCAGCCCAAACTACCCTTTACACGGAAGCTTTTTCGAATTTTTTTATTTCCTCATAACAACGATTTTGATTAAAAAATGGTATATTAAAGATATTTACCTAACAAATAAAATGTATATTTTGAATTTTCTGGGAATAGCCTCTAAGACTACTTTGTTCTAATTTATGTTATATAATTTTTTTTCGTGGAGTTCGTCGTTTTTGAGATATTCCTTGTTTTTGGTTTCAGCATTTTTCTCATACAGGAATTTGTCAACTCCTGTCCATACAAATAAAGGAACCTCAGTCACATAGGAACCAGCTTTTGACTGTTACTCTAACTTATGGTACTCCCTTATTTCACATTTACTTATAAGGAAGCAAATAAGACTATTCCTGCTATTTTTTTCTGGATTAGCATAACGTAAATAGAAGCATAAGCTTTTTAACAATAAAGTGTTGCAGAGATGTAGAGAAAGTTATGTGAATGGAAAACATCAGATTTTTTTATCACACCCAAGTGCAATTGTTTTTCTAAATTTGTGGCACCCATGTGCATTTGTTTTCTCTATGAACACTTTTGCATGCAATCATTAGCTACATAAAAACATTGTTATTCCAATTGGTTTTACTAAGCCTTCTTTGTTCAACACTTCTGTTTATTTTACGCCAAAAATAATGCAATGTAGCAATACAAAGAGACCTATGTTTATTTTACGCCATTATAATATAATGTATCAATCTAAAGAGAATCTTAAATCAAGTTGCAGTGATTTCGGTGCAAATATACGTCAAGACAAATGGCATTTTAGGAATATTATTCTTCGTGTCCATATAGACTATCATTGCTTTTTATTCAGGAAATAGTCTTCTTAAATACAACTCGAGCTACAGCTAGTCGATAAATCTCTCGTTATATTACTTATATATTACTTATGATAAAGAAGATATTGCATTCCACTAAAAAATCCCATACCCAGATTTCAAATGGAAATGGAGCTTTATTTATGGACGCTCTTTAACTGCTGTGGTTCTCAGCGTCCAATCTATACTGGGCGCGATGAACCGCTTAATTTTGATCAGAGGCCTCTTTTATCAGACTTGAGGTTCGTAACGGGGCTAACGGCATTACTTCCCTTCTGAAGGAAGCCATGGATTTCTATACATAAAAATTCTGTTATATTCCATTCACCTGAGTTTCTCTACCTGTTCTGCAAACTACTCTTAAAAAAAAATATTATTCATTTATCTACATCATGTTAATCAAGATAAACTTTACCAGAAATTGTCTTATTACTCGCTTCCTTGTAAGCATAAGGTAAACAAGGGAATACACTAGGCTAAAGCCATAGTCAAATCTTTTAAAAGCTATTGCTATGTGAAAAAATGAAAAAGTTTGCGTCACTAGGAGTAAAACGAAAGAGCCATGAAATGAAAGATGATTTCCCGTTTGGGAGAAGTTTAAATAGTTTAAAACTGATACAAATAACAGGGACTATCTTCGACAGGGTTAACGCTGCAAAAAAAAATGTAATACATAAATTGTTTTAACGATATATACTCTTACTTTCTCCATACGCACTATGTACATAGTGTATAGAGAAAGTATTGCGCTCCACCAAAAATTCGATACCGAGATTTCACCGGAAATATATGTTTAGGGTCCCCAATACCCAAAAAAAGCATTTTCACAAAAAGGTCCGTATATGTGTGTGTGTGTGTGTCCATGTGTCTGTGAACACGATAACTCAAAAACGAAAAGTCGGTAAAATACCAAACTTGGTATTTAAGTTTAGTATCCTCCAGGGATGCGACACGAAGATTTTGAGAAAAATCCCCCCACCCCCAACTACCCTTTACATGGAACTTTTTTCGAAAATTTTGATTTTCTCAAAAATGGCTCTAACGACTTTGATTAAAATTTCGGATATTAAAACATATTTACCTGACAAATGAAATGTATATCTTGAATTTTCTGGGAATAGCCTCTGAAGAGTGGTTTATTCTGGATGAATTTTACTAAATTTTGAATAACTGCTAAACCGTAAGAGATGGAGAAAAACTTACTACACAAAAAGTGTAGAGCACATTAAAACACACAATTTATGTTATATACATTTTTTTCGTGGAATTCGTCGTTTTTGTGACATTCCTTATTTTTGGTTTCTGCTATGAAAAACGTATACTTTTCTCATACTGGAACTTGTCAACTCCTATCCATATAAACAAAGGAACTTCATTGACATAGCAACCAGCTTTTGACTATCACTTTAACTTACGGTTATCCCTTATTTTGCTTATACTTACGAGGAAGCGAGTAATAAGACTATTTTGCTATTTTTTTTTCTGATTAGCATAAAGTAAATAGAAGTATAGGCTTTTTAAGAATTATTTGTTGCAGGGATATGGAGAAAGTCATGTGAATGGTACACATCAGATTTTTTGTGTAGTAGGTTTTTGTTTATCCATTGCGGTTTACTACTTACACAAAATTCATCCAGATTGAAGTCTTCAGAAGCTATTCCCAGAGAAATCAAGATATTCATTTCGTTTTGTCATGAAAATATCTTAAATATGTGGTATTTTAATTTAAATCGTTAAATCTATTTTTGAGAAAATAAACATTTTTGGAAAATGTTTGATATTAAGCGTAGCTGGTGTGAGGGATTTTCTTGAAATCCTCGAGCCGCATCCTTGGAAGTAACTGAGCTATACCGCCCACACATATATACTCAAGAACGTTTTTGTAAAAAATCTGGCGTGTTACGTTCACATATCTTTCTCTAGCTGTGCCACAAAGATAGTTTTCTTACAAAAAAATATTCTTTTGTCTACGACACGTCATAACCTAGATAAACATTTACAGAATTGGGCTAATTATTTGCTTTCTTGTAAGTTGGGAATACATTAGGCTAAAGCGGTAGTCAAATGTTTTAAAAGTTGATCGCTATGTGAAACAGTTCAGGTTTGGTTCGCTTTGCGTTGTCACGTTTTTCAGAAAAGTTAGTTTAAAATTGAATATCTCGAAAATTATCAACTCTACAAGAAAAACATATATGACATCAACTATGTGTTTTAACGAGATCTACATTTTTTGTGAAATAAGTTTCTTTTCTGACTCTTACGGTTTAACCGTTATGCAACAATCTGCAAAGCTCAGCCAGAATAAAGAGCTCTTCAGAGGTTATTCCAAGAAAATTCAAAATATGCATTATATTTATGATATGATTATTTTTAATATCCGATATTTGAATCAAAATCGTTAATCATTTTTGAAAAGAGCAATGTTTTATGTAAAGAGTAGTTGGGGGGAATTTTCTTGAAAATCTTTGTGTGGCATTCTTGGAAGATACCAAGCCTAAACACAGGGACCTTTTTCTAAAATGCTTTTTGTGAATTTAGGGGTTTCAAAACATGTATTTCTGGTGAAATCTCGGTATCAAATTTCTGGATGGAATACAATAACCACCTTCTCTATCTACTATGTAAATTGTACATACGCGGCAAAGAAAGTAAACCGAATGAATGGCAGAATGTGACTAAGTTTACTTGGACTAAGTACGCTACAAATGATAACGGATTTCAGAGGTAGAATGAAAGCACATGCTGAATTAAATATGACTCTAGTGTTCCCTACAGCAGTTCTACAGGTGTGCTTTAGCTGTGGTCCAGTGGTGAAGACGACGGTAATGGAATGCGATATCGGTGACCACACAGGTTCAAATCTCACAAATTCATTTTTACTTTCTCTATACGCACTATGTACATAGTGTATAGAGAAGGTATTGCACTCCACCCAAAAATTCGATACCGAGATTTCACTGGAAATATGTTTTAGGGCCCCCTTTATCTAAAAAAAAAAAAAAAAAAAAAAAAAAAAGCATTTTCGGAAAAAGGTCAGTGTGTGTGTGTGTGTCCGTGTGAACACGATAACTCAAAAACGAAAAGTAGGTAAAATACCAAACTTGGTATTTAAGTTTAGTATCTTCCAGGGATGCGACACGAAGATTTTGTTAAAAATCCCCCTACCCCCAACTACCCTTTACATGGAACTTTTTTTGAAAAGTTTGATTTTCTCAAAAATGGCTCTAACGATTTTGATTAAAATTTCGTATATTAAATATATTTACCTGACAAATAAAATGTATATCTTGAATTTTCTGGGAATAGCCTCTGAAGAGTAGTTTATTCTGGATGAATTTTACTGAATTTTGAATAACTTCTAAACCGTAAGAGATGGACAAAAACGTAGAGCACGTTAAAACACACAATTTATGTCATGTACATTTTTTTCGTAGAGTTCGTCGTTTTTGAGACATTCCTTATTTTAAGTTTCTGCTATGAAAAACTTATACTTTTCTCATACAGGAATTTGTCAACTGCTGTCCGTAGAAATAAAGGAACTTCAGTGACATAGCAACCAGCTTTTGACTAACACTTTAACATATGGTAATCCCTTATTTCGCTTCTACATACAAGGAAGCAAGTAATATGGTTATTTCTGCTCATTTTTTTACTGATTATCATGAAGTAAATGCAAGTATAAGCTTTTTAAGAATAATTTGTTGCAGAGATGTAGACAAAATCTTGTGAATGGTACACATCAGATGTTTTACCTTTTAATTCAGCTTACCAAACGTTTCGCCTTCCTTTCAGTCCTGACATTCTTCCTGTGTTTGATCATTTCATGAACTTTAAATCATCCTTATACAAATACCCTACTCTCCCAGGTCACCTGCTCTAAACCCAACTGAAAAAATCTGATGTGTTACACTCACATAATTACACTCACATAATTTTCTCTAGCTGCTCGACAAACTTCTTACAAAAAACATTCTACTTTGAACACAATGATAATCTAGATAAACATTTTCAGAATGTTCTTATTACTTAGTTCCTTTTAAGTAGAAGGGAACTAGAGGAATGCGCTATGCTAAAGCGATAGTGAAATGTTTCAAAAGCTATGTTATGCGATTGTCATTTCAAATTGTACCTTACTTGGCCAGGAGTAGAATAAAAGAAAAACGCACACTTCCTGTCCGAGAAAAGTAAGTACTTCACAATTGAAACCAATAATATGGAATATCTTGGAAACGATTACCTCCCCAACAAAAACGTAAATGACATAAAATGAGTGTTCTGACGAGATCTACATTTTTGTGAAATATATTTTTCTCTATCTCTTACGCTTTAGCAATTATACAAAATTCGGCAGAATTCAACCATAATAAAGAGGTCTTTTCGAAAAGCTTTCCATGTAAACGGCAGTTTGGGTAAGGGGGATTTTCTTCAAAATCTTTGTGTTATACCCTTGGAAGGTACTAAAGTTATAAACCAGTAGTATTTTACCGACTTTTCGTTTTTGAGTTATCGTGTTCACAGACACACGGACCTTTTTCTAAAAAAGTGTTGTTGTTTTTTCGATACAGGAAATCCTAAAACGTGTATCTTCGGTGAAATCTCGATATGGAATATTTGGGTGCAATACAATACTTTCTCTATACACGATGTGCATAATACGTGTAGAGAAAGTAAAAATGTACTACGTAATGTATAGTGAAATAAATATCTCCGCCTGCCATCTCTGTGGAGTGATTGTGTATTTTACACATATGCTTTGCGTATTAGCAAAATCTAGCAAAACATTATTTATCCTCGCTGTCCCAAACTAAATCGAATTATACTTAAATTACAATACAGTTAGAACATAAAAAGTATATTGTAGTTTATGTTTTAGCTTGTAATCCTGTTGTAGTGGGCCCAGGAGTATTTCGTCCCGGCACGTAAACAGAATTTGGTAGAGTTGATTGCAGTTAGTATTCATAGCCACGGAGCGGAAATATGCTTGTTTCATGATTCACTAAGAGAAATTAAATACTGCATGCCAAAGCGTCGAAATGAGCTCGTATCTATTGGGCAGTGAACGTAATGCACACGCGCTCCCGGAATTAAATTCCCACTAATCAAGTTAGTGCAAAAACATGCATTAGTTTTCATTCCTTGCAGAATCTGTTTCAACAGTAGCGTTTTCTGAATGTTAACAATGTATATCGTAAACCGCGATGATACACGAGATCGATATTGTTGTCTGTGGCCGAAAGTTACACACCATACGTGCTTTACATTGTTGTGTCTTTGTGAGGTAACTCAAACCACTCCAAACAGGGTTTGAGGTGCTCCATTCTCACGACGTTGCCTACTTCTCTATAACAAGTTTTTGTTAAAAATCTTATTCTACTGTCTGCATCGTGCTACTCGATATAAACATTAGCATAAATGCACTTATTACTTGCTTTCTTGTAAGTAGTAGGGAAATAAGTGAGTACACTAGGCTAAAGAGATAGTCAAATGTTTTAAAAGTTGGTTGTTATGTGATTGAAATCGCTTTTTTGCATGGCCAACTTCCCATTTGGGAAAAGTTAAAATATTTTAAAACTGAAACCAATAACAAGGAATATCTCAGACATGGCCAACTCCAAGAAAAAAAATATAGGTGTGTGAGATATACCGGGTGGAAGGGAAGTCATTACATTAATTTAAACCAGTGATAGAACTCGGTATTTGGAACACATTTTGTATCTTACGTTTTTGTCTCTGACTATTTCCTGCGGATATATTTTAGTTTTGTCGAAAATAAAAGACGGACAAGCTGGCAACGCTGCAGGTTGTGTGGGTGTCACTTGCACTAAGTCAGTACATAAACACACCTCACTGCTGCTACCACAGCAGTGTAGACCAATCAGAATTCCAGTTGCATTTGATATCTGGCAAAACATTACACCACCCGGCGTCGTGTTTGCAAGCAACCGACGTGTTTACATCCAGAAGCCGGTTCAGATCCCTGACCAACCTCAACGCAAGGTTGCCTAGTTACTTCGTTTGAAAGAAGCGGCTGAGAATATTCCTATAATTTTAATACTCCCTTAATCCCTGTGTGATCTCCCGTAATTCCTACCGTTACTCTACTGATCTTAAAAGTAAACTATTATCTTCTTACATTCTTGTGGAATTACGCATCCAATTTGGAACAAAATCATTTAATTTTTTCGAAATCGGGTGATCAAAGAACAAAATGGCATAAGAATTTTTTGTTTGTAATGCTGCTGTGAAGCACATATTAGAAGGAATGTAATAAGTTCCCTTTCACCGGGTATATCGCAAACCACGGTAAAACACGAGATCGCAATTAAAATGTTGTCCATGTCAGATCGGTACACATCACGTAGTTTACTTTGTTATGTCTTTGTCAGCTATCTCAAACCACTCAGAGTTGGATGTCGGATGTAAATATTAAAAACTGGGAAGATGAAGAAGGAGGAGCCCAGTAGACCACGGCCTACAAGCCCGGATAATAATTTTTCTTATACTGACACCAGTCGTGAAAGCCTACAAGTTTCAATTAAAAACTCTGATGTGTTCCATTCTCACGACTTTCTTTACATCTCTGCAACAAATTATTGTTAAAAATCATATTCATCTATCTACTTCATGCTAATCGAGATAAACCTTAGAAATGGTCTTACTACTTGCTTTCTTGCAAGTAGAAGGGAAATAAGGGAATACACTAGGTTAAAGCGATAGTTAAATCTTCTAAAAGCTGATTGCCATGCGGATGAAATCTGTTTCTTTGCATTGCCAGGAGTTGCAAATGCGTTTAAGTATTTTAAAACTGAAACCAATAACGAGAAATATCTCAAAAATGGTCAACTCCACGATAAAAATGTACTTAACTTAAATTGCGTGTTTCAATGAGGTCCATACATTGTGTGTAGGAAGTTTTTGTTTATCTCTTACGATTTACTAGTTGTGCAAACTCCAGGAAAATTTATCCAGAATAAAGAGGTCTTCAGAGGCTATTCCCGGAAATTTCAAGATAAACATTTTATTTGTTGTGTAAATATCGTTAATATACGGTATTTTAATCAAAATCATTTTTGAGAAAATCAAAATTTTAGAATTTTTGTTCCATGTAAAGAGTAGTTTGGGATGGGGGGGGGATTTTTCTCAAAATCTTAGTGTCGCATCTCTGAATGAAACTAAACTTAAATATCAAGTTTGGTATTTTGCCGACTTTTCGTTTTTGAGTCATCGTGTTCCTACACACACACACACACGCGCGCGCGCGGACCTTTTTCCAATTTTTTTATACAGGTAACACTAAAATGTGTGTTTCCTTGGAATCGAATTTTTGGGTGGAATGCAATACGTACTCTATGCACTATGTACATAGTACGTGTAGAGAAAGTAAAAAAGCATATTCTTCTATCTACTTCATGCTAATCAAAATAAACATTAACAGAAATGATCTTATTACTTCCATCCTTCTAAGTAGAAGGGAAATGAGGGAAATGCACTAGGTTAAAGCGATAGTCGAATATTTTAAAAACGTGTTGCTATGTGATTGAAATTGTTTTCTATGTATGGCCTAAGAGTTGCAGCGGTTTTGCGCCACGTTGGGGAATGCCAAGTATGTGGTGGTATTGTTGTGGTTATTATTTCCCCACGCGCATTAAGTGGTCTGGACGTGTTCCCCTACCAATATAACGGATCTCTCCACGTACCTGGTTTTGAGATCCACTATGAAGCTGCGTCGGCGTCACTCAGTCTGCCTGAAATTGACACTCTTGGGTGAGAAAACAATGGGATAGTTAGGAGTTGTCCTTTGAGATGGTTAACACACTTTCACTTTTGTATATGAATTTATTCTCGACTAGAAATTGTTTTGACTTTGCTTTACATGCTACTTGAGTCTCTATAACTCCTTAAAACTTTCCATATTGGACGATTTAAATTTGTTTATTTCGTAGACCTAATTACTTTATCACTTTGCTCGTCTATAACATTCATAATAATTAATCTTCAAACTGTTTTGCAACTTGACAATGAGTATACGCGCCTTAAACTAGCGGTGAGTGTTCCAACTTGACAGCAATTGCGCGTATGTTTTTTTTTTTGGTAGTGTTTAACGCCCACTTTTACTACTTGTGGCACCGCAGGCGATGACAATGGTGGAATGATGATGGATCACCGGTGGAATACGATGGCGGGGGAAAACGTAGAAACCGGAGAAAACCCGCCCCTTCGCCGCTTTGTCCACCATAAATCTCACATGCGGTCGCTTGGGATCGAATCCGGGCCGTCTAGGTGAGAGGCGAATGTTCTAACCACTCGGCCACGGCGCTGCCCCTACGCGTATGTGACCCCAAAATTGATAGTGACTGCTCCAACAGCCTGCAATCTGTTACTTATATAGCAAAATCTGCTGTCATGGCTGCTTCGTTTTCATTGGTCAGAAAGACCGCGAACTTGGAGTCTATGTGTCCCATAATGCATTTCTCCTTACCCAAAATGCAACATAAACACCTCGTGACCGCCTCAACACAATGAAGCAAAACTCACTTCTCTACTATTCAGGCCTCCCCCGAAATCACTTTTTCACTTATTTCTCTATTGCACGCCTTTGCACAAGAGTAGGTGGCTTATAATAGCATTCTCCTTCACAAAGAACTTTCTCTTATGCAGCGACCAAGTTTGATAAACAGCTTTGAACTGTTCTTGCTATAAGCTAGCTGTATACACTTCTAAATACATTAAGTAATCATTAATTAATAGGAATAATAATAATAATAATAATAATACCGAGGCCGACTAACGATCTAAGAGTTTAATAGAAATACTTTATTTATGGTTGTTTTAAACATTAATATAATAGCTATTAATTTACAATAACTAATTCAAAATCTTCTCGGGCTTCTAGCCAGGTAAAAACTTGGCTTGACACCAACGTTTCGAAGAAGTGCATCTTCCTCGTCTTTAGGGTGAACTGATCAGAGAAGATATTGTATTCCTTTCAAAATTTCGATATCAAGATTTCACGGGAAATGCACGTTTTGAGATCTTCTGATCCAAAAAAAAAGCATTTTAGGAAAATGTCTGTGCGTAGGTGTGCATGCAGCATAACTCAGAAAAGAAAAGTCAAGCTAAATACCAAATCCGATGTTTAAGTTCAGTATCTTCATAAAATGCGGCACAGAGATTTTTAGAAAATCGTTAAAACACACAATTTATCTCATATAAAGCCTTTTTTTACACAGCTATTTCGGACATATACTCTGTTATTGGTTTTAAGTTTTAAAATACTTAAAAAAAGTTTCTCGAATGGGAACTCGTCTGTTTCGTCTCTCTTATGTTTTACTCCTAGCTATGGAAAGAGAACCGAATTTCGATGACAATCATGTAGCGACAGATTTTAAAAGATTTGTCTGTCGCTTTAGCCTAGTTATGCACTTCTTTCCGAGGAAGCATGTAATAAGACAAATTCTGCTAATGTTTATCTCGATTAGCATGTTATAGATAAAGGAATAATCTTTTGTAAGATTACTTTGTTTGCCGAATAGAGAAAGTCATGTGAATGAAACACGTCAGCTTTTTTTTTTATTTTCTCTATAGGTACTATGTACATAAGTGTATAGAGGGGTATTGTATTGCACCCAAAAATTCGATACCGAGATTTCACTGGAAATATATGTTTTGGGACCCCCTGAATCCAAGAAAAACATTTCTAGAAAAATAAAAAACCAGTAGTCCGATAAATGCCTAACTTTATTTTAAGTTTAGTATCTTCTAAGGATGCGAAACGAAGATTTTCATGAACCCCCCCCCCCCAAATTCCCTTTACATGGAAAGCATTTCTAAAATGTTTATTTTCTGAAAATTGGCTCTAACGATATCTCCTAAATTTAAGATATTTACACGACAAATAACATGAACTACATAAAAATGTAAATCTCGTTAAAACATACAATTTATGCCATATACATTTTTTCGTGGAGTTACCGTTTTCGATATATTCCTTGTTATTGGTTTCAGTTTGAAAATACTTTAACTTTTCTCATACAGGAATTTGTCAACTCCTGGCCACACAAAGAAACGGATTTTATCCCGCCTGGGTAGTGTGGCGGTAGCGTGTCTGCCTCATATTCAACAGGTCGCGAGTTCGAATCTCGCTTAGGGTAAGGTACCCGGATAAGGTTTTTGGGGGGTTTTTCTTATACTGAGGAGAGGAATGTCGAGTAACTTTAAGCTCCCTGGACCCCGAGATCACTTGAACATCATTTCACCAATTTCATTCACCGTCCGATATGACAAACCAGGTTAAAGGACGTTAAGCTTAAAAAAAAAAAAAGGAAAAAAGCAACGGATTTCAATCCCATAGCAACCATATTTTAAAACATTTAACTGTCGGTTTAGCCTAATGTACTCCTCTATTTCCCTCCTACTTATAAGGAACTAAGTAATAGGACCATTTCTGATAATGTTTATCTCGATTAGCATAAAATGGACGGAAGAGTAAGCTTATTAACAATAATTTGTTGCAGAGATGTAGAGAAAGTCATGTGCATGAAACACAGATTTTCTCTTCTTCGTAAACTGGCGGTTAGTTCATTAACAAAAGCATGACGTTTGCACATGTGGCGTGGCTGCAGTTTCTGAATGACAGGTTAGTGGAAAGCAAAAAGTGGGTCAAGAGCAGCAGGAATGAAAGAATGGGGCACACGCCCTCAGGCCCTCAACTGCTGTTTGTAACTTAAGCTCCGAAATTCTAGAGAAAGCCCCTCAGGGCTCATTTCCCATTTTTAAATAATTGGAGACGTTTTTCTTCACTTTGGTTGTCTGCTCGGCTGCGAATGGAGTTTCAAATTTCCTCTTCCAGCTCCACAAGTTTTTTTGTTTCTTTGTGGTTTGCTCAAATTTCAAGAGAAACTTTTTATTTTGATGCTGTAAGGAGCTCCGTTAATCACTGGAATATGACCATCATGTGCTTCATTATTGCGTTCATTAAAGCTAGCACCCGAAAATAATATTCACTCTCTCTCTCAGCTTAAGAGGAAGTGGTGATAAATGTGAAAACACAATTTTTTATTTTCTCTAGCCCATATGTACTACATAGTGGATAGAGAAGGTATTGTAGTCAACCCAAAACTCAATGTCGAGATTTCACCGGAAATACATGTTTTGGATTCCCTGAATCAAAAAAAAAAAAAAAATTAAAAAGGAATCTGTGTGTGTGTGTGTGTGCGTGTGTGTGTGTATCTATGGACAGCATAGCTCAAAAACGTATTTAAGTTTAGTATCTCCCAAGGATGCGACAGGAAGATGTTCAAGAATATTTTCCCACCCCCAACTATCCTTTACTTGGAAAAAACATCGAATATTTTGATTTTCTCAAAAATGGCTCTAACAGATTTTGATTAAAATCAGTTACATTTAAGATATTTATATTACAAATATAATGTATATCTTGAATTTTCTGGAAACAGCCCCTAAAGATCTCTTTATTCTAGATGATTTATTTGTTTTGAATTTTGCATAACTAGTAACCGTAAGAAATGGACAAAACTTGATACGCAAAAAATGTAGATCTTTTTAAAACACACAAGATTATTATTATACATTTTTTTCGTGAAGTTGACTGTTTTCGAGATATTCCTTGTTATTAATTTAAGTTTTAAAATGCTTAAAACTTTTCTCATACAGGAACTTGTCAACTCCTGGTAATGCAAAGAAGGGAATTTCGATCCCATAGCAACCACATTTTAAAGCCTGTGACTGTCAGTTTGGCCTAGTGTATTCACTTATTTCCCTCCTACTTATAAGGAACTAAATAATAAGACCGTTTCTGCTCGATTAGCATGAAATGGATAGAAGAATAAGCTTATTAGCCATAATTTGGTACACAGATGTACAGGAAGTCATGTGAATGGAACAAATCAGATTTTATAACATATTTATTTGTAAAAGATTGAGTGAATTTTCTTGTATGGTATTTGTTGGTTATGTTTTTCAATCTGAAACTTGTGGAGCGCTTGGAAGATATCCGCATGTACAGATGCAGAAGCCCGTGCCACTTCTTGCTTTATCTTACCGCTGCATTGTGCATGGTCCTCCCTCGCGCCTGCGCTTATGCAACTTACGTCTGTTCTTTTATCTCATTGTGAGTGTGGCTTATGATTGAAGTTTCATGAAAAATCAAAAAAACCAATTTTTACTTTCTCTATACGCACTATGTACATAGTGTATGGAGAAAGAATTGCACTCCACCCAAAAATTCGATACCGAGATTTCACCGGAAATATATGTTTTAGGGTCCCCAATATCCAAAAAAAGCATTTTCACAAAAAGGTCCGCGCGCGCGTGTGTGTGTGTGTGTGTGTGTGTGTGTGTGTGTGCGTCCATGTGTCCGTGTGTCCGTGTGTCTGTGAACACGATAACTCAAAAAAGAAAAGTCGGTAACATACCAAACTTGGTATTAAGTTTAGTATCTTTCAGGGATGCGACACGAAGATTTTGAGAAAAATCCCCCCACCCCCAACTACCCTTTACATGGAACTTTTTTCGAAAATTTGGATTTTCTCAAAAACGGCTCTAACGATTTTGATTAAAATTTCGTATATTAAAGATATTTACCTGACAAATAAAATGTATATCTTGAATTTTCTGGGAATAGCCTCTGAAGAGTAGTTTATTCTGAATGAATTTTACTGAATTTTGAATAACTGCTAAACCGTAAGAGATGGACAAAAACACAACAAATGTAGAGCACATTAAAACACACAATTTATGTTATATACATTTTTTCGTGCAGTTCGTCGTTTTTGAGACATTCCTTATTTTTGGTTTCTGCTATGAAAAACGTATACTTTTCTCATACAGGAACTTGTCAACTACTATCCATATAAACAAAAGAACTTCATTCATATAGCAACTAGCTTTTGACTATCACTTTAGCCTATGGTTGTCCCTTATTTCGCTTCTACCTACAAGGAAGTGAGTAATAAGATTATTTCTGCTATTTTTTTCTGATTAGAATAAAGTAGAAGTATAAGCTTTTTAAGAATAATTTGTTGCAGGGATATAGAGAAAGTCATGTGAATGGTACACATCAGATTTTTTTCATTTTAGTCCCATAAAATAATTTAAACATTCCTCAATACAAAACAAATATTACTGACCACCTGGCGCCGTTTTTAAATGGCTTAAGTCACTGAAGCTACAGGAAAGTATTAGAGATGAAACTGTACTCGACAAGAAAAACTTCAGTTCGACGAAATCTAATTCGCATCATGCAAAGTAAAAAACGAAATTAGCAGAAGCTAGGCAGCAATGCATGAAGAAAAGGTTAGAAAAGTAAGCAGCAGATGAGAGAAAAAGGAAAGCTGAGGGAGCAACCCAACCTCGTGGATTTTAATGTGAGCCATGCATTCAAATCTTTCCTTGTTTTCTCGCTATTTTCAGAAGTTTTCTTCCTGTAAAATGCTCCTTGCGGAGCAATTTTTCTGTTACACAACTAAAGTGTTCTGTACATGTTCATAGAGGTACAACGAATAAGAACTGTTCTAAGTTTTACTCTAAAATTTATTTAAGCGTATATGTTCTATTTTCAAATACCAAAACTATACTTTTATGACAAAAAACACATTCATAACTTGAGACATTTATGGAGCTTAAACCAAAGTAACCACAGAGAAACCTACTGGAATTTCAAAAAGTAGATGTATTGTGAACCTAGTGTTAAAATATTAAACGAAAATGTTATTTTTTTTTAGGGACGTGACAAAAACCTAAACAAATTTGAACATAACTTCCAAACCACTAGAGCAAAATGGATGAAAGTTGCAGTGTTATTTATTTGCATTATATTACTCTGTGATATGAATTTCAAAAAGTCAGTAGTTTGGAATTTCAAACTTTCAGTCATATATATGTCTTAAAACGCTAACCGTACAACGTTGGTAAGTCTGCTAGTAATGTATAACTTTCTCGTTGCCTCTCGTGAGACGCTGAGAGCAAACAAACACAAAACGTCGCATGTCCATGTTACGTGTGTCGTGTTAACACTTCATTTCATCGACGTAAGGAGGCGATAGCATCTCATAGCATTACACGTGTACTGTAAATACCTAGTGATTAACGACTTTCATAAAACGTCTTGTTATCAGCCTGAGAAACTAGAAAGAAATTACATTATCAGCGCTGCTTGATGTAAAAGTCTGATGTAGCAACAAACCACGTGGGCCATCCAGAAAGTGACAGAGGGTTTGGCATAACTAAGCAAAAACAAAAGTTATCAACACAAAACTTGATTTACAAAGTTATAGTATTTTACTCTATTTTTCAACATAATCTCCATTCTGTGAAGACATTTATTGTAACGTGGTACCAGTTTTTCAATGCCGATATTATACTTTTCTACCGCCAAAGAAATTATTTGTTGTTTTTTGAATGCACAAAATGTTCGGCCAATCGAATTTTATAGTCAAGTAATGCAAGTGTATAGGGATAATGCAATGAACGAGTCTTCAGTGAAGAAATGGTGCATAATTTACGAGTTATCAAGAAAGAACCACTTTATAAGAGAAAGACGGAGTGGAAGTTCATCAATCGTTATGGGAGGCCGCTCGCCTCTCAGCTAGACGGCCCGGGTTCGATCCCAAGCGACCGAATGTTAGGTTTCTGGTGAACAAAGGCGGATTTATTCTCCGGGTTCTCCGGTTTACCCCGAAATCGCATTCCACCGGTGCTCCTCTTCATTCCATGTATCACCAGTGTTATCGCCTGCGGTGCCACAAGTACTAAAAGCGGCCGTTAAAAACTACCAAAAAAAGTCGTTATGGAGGAGTTGGAATCAAATGACTTCTGAACTGATGAAGACCTCAAAGTGACAGTGACATCTTGGACCATATCTTTAGCGAGGCAAGAGTGTAACATCTGCATTGAAAAACCGGCACCACGAGACAAATACCTTGATAGCAATGACGATTACGTTGAAAAATAGAGTAAGGTACTGTATCTTTGTAAACAAAGTTTTGTGTGGATGACTATTGTAATTGTTAAGTTATGCCAAATCAACTGTCACTTGCTCGATGGCCCTCTTGCAAATACTATCTGCTTCATTCTAACGAGATAAACTTTTACACAAATTGTCTTCTGAGATATTTCCTTGTAGATATAAGGGAAATAAAAAAAATGAATTAGGCTAAAGCAACTAAAATCTTTTAAGACTTGATTAAAGTGAAATTCTGTTTCTCTTTCCATGGCCAGGATGACTTTCTATTGCAGAAAAGTATAAATATTAGAAAATTTAAACAATAACAACGAATAGCTTGGTAATTGTTAACCCAGCAAAAAATGTATTTGGGATAAAGTGCGTGAGAGTTACCTAGGGAATTTCAAAAAGTAGATATATTGTGAACCTAGGGTTAAAATATTAGACAGCATTTTATTTATTTTTTGTTGCAAGGGACTTTTTTGTGACGCAAAGCTGAAACCAAAAACAAGGAATATCTCAAAAACGGTCAACTTCCTGAAAAAAATGTATATAGCATAAATTGTGTGTTTTAACGTGCTCTACACTTTTGTGTGGTAAGTTTTTGTCCATCTCTTACAGTTTAGCAGTTATGCAAAATTCCGTAAAATTCATCCAGAATAGTCTTCAGAGGATATTCCCAGAAAATTCAAGATATACATTTTATTTGGCATGTAAATACGTTTAATATACGATATTTTAATCAAAATCGCTGGAGCCATTTTTGAGAAAATCAAAATTTTCGAAAATAGTTCCATGTAAAGGGTAGTTGGGGATGGGGGATTTTCTTGAAAATCCTCATGTCACATCCTTGGAAGATACCAAACATAAATACCAAGTTTGGTATTCAACGATCTTTTCGTTTTTGAGCTATGCTGTCCACACACATACGCACGCGCGCGGACCCTTTTCTAAAAATCCTTTTTTTTTAGATTCAGGGGGACCCAAAACATGTATTTCCAGTGAAATTTCAGTATTTAATTTTTGGGCTCAATACAATACCTTCTCTATACACTGTATACATAGTACGTGTAGAGAAAGTAAAAATCTGATGTGTACCATTCACATGAATTTCTCTACATATCTGCAATAAATTCTTAAAAAGCCTATACTTCTACTTACTTCATGCTAATCAGAAAAAATTAGCAGAAATATTCTTATTACTTGCTTCCTTGTAAGTATAAGCGAAATAAGGAAGTAGCATAGGTTAAAGTGGTCGTCATAAGCTGGTTGCTATGTCACTGAAGTTCCTTTGTTTGTAAGCACAGCAGTTGGCAAATTCCTGTATGAGAAAAGTATGTAAAGCAGAAACCAAAATCCAGGAATGTCACAAAAATGATGAACTCCACGAAAAAGATGTATATAACATAAATTGTGTGTTTTAATGTGCTCTACATTTTTCGTTTAGTAAGTTTTTGTCCATCTCTTACGGTTTAGCAGTTTATCAAAATTCCGTAAAATTCATCCAGAATAAGGTACTCTTCAAAGGCTATTCCCAGAAAATTCAAGATACACATTTTATTTGTCAAGTAAATAGCTTTAATATACGATATTTTAATCAAAATCGTTAGAGCCATTTTTCAGAAAATCAAAATTTTCGAAAAATGTTCCATGTAAAGGGTAGTTAGGGTTGGGGGGATGTTTCTCAAAATCTTCGTGTCGCATCGCTGGAAGATACTAAACTTTAATACCAGGTTTGATATTTTGCGGACTTTTCGTTTTTGATTTATCGTGTTCACAGACACTCGGACACAAGGGGACCCTAAAACATATATTTCCGGTGAAATCTCGGTATTGAATTTTTGGATGGAGCGCAATACCTTGTCTGTACACTATGTACATGGTGCGTATAGAGAAAGTAAAAATGAATGAAATTTCCACTGTAATTTATTTGCATTATATTGTATATGTGGTATAAATTTCAGAAAGCTAGCACAATTATTTTTAAATTTCAAACTTTTACTCATACATGTCCTTAAGTCATTGTTCTTAAATTATGTGCAGACCATATTCTCGGCGAACTGAGAAAAGTGTAGTTTTTCTTTACATCTGACAAGACTCACTTATCTTGTCTGGGTATTCTGCCCAAGCATCAACTAAACGATCTTGCTAACAAGTTCTTGCTATTGCTCATAAAAATCCTATCTCATTCTCTGAAGTTTTCTTTTTTACTTTTCACGCTGCACTTCCAGTTGTCATTATCCGGTTCAGCATGAGTTGCAGCCCTTTAAGTGCCCCCTGAAACAAACCATAAAAGAGGTAGTTAAATTTTGCTGCTGTCATAAAGTCAAATTTGTGCGGCTTTAGAGCTTCTGAGCAAGTGTGCTTGCAGTTCTCTTCTTTCGCTTTATTTAGTTCTTAACTCTCTCAAACTGTACTCTTTCTGAGAAATTGACGAAATCTTCAGAGCGTTCGAAATGAGGACATAAAATGTTCTCGATGGATATGGCTGGAAAATGTTATTCCTTTTATTCCTTTTAATCCTTAAAAAGAAAGATTGAACATAGTTTAGGGTCAAAAAATTTTAATCTTACTTTTTGTGATAAATAAGGACGGCACCGTAACCGAGGGTTATCATGCTCGTCTTTCACCAAAGTGGCCTATTGTCGCCATATCGATTTTTGTGTAACAGGGATTTGTTTATCTCATACGGTTTACCAGTTAGAAAATGTCATTCAGAATGAAGAGGTCTTCAAAGTCTATTCCCAGAAAATTTAATATATACATTTCGTTTGTCATGAAAATATATTAAATATGTGATATTTTAATGAAAATCGTTAAAGCTATTTTTGGAAATCAAAATTTTCGAAAAGCTTTCCATGTAATTTGGGGTAGAGGATTTCCCCCGAAAATCTTCGGTGTCTTCACTTAAATACCAAGTTCCGTAATTAACCGATTTTTCGTTTTTGATTCATACTGTCCAGACCACACAAACGCGCGCGCGCACGCTCAGACACACATGTACCTTTTTCTAAATATGTTTTTTTTTTTTTTTTTTTTTTTTATTTGTGGGACAATAAATCTGTATTTCCGGTGAAATCCCAGTATCGAATACAGCACCTTCTCTAGCTACTGTGCTCTTAGTATGTACCTATATACGTGCTAGAAAAAGTAAAAAATCTGATGTGTACCATTCACATGACTTTTTCTATATTCCTGCAACAAATTATTCTTAAAAAGCTTATACTTCTATTTACTTTATGCTAATCAGAAAAAATGAGCAGAAATAGTCATATTACTTGCTTCCTTGTAAGTAGAAGCGAAATAAGAGAGTATCATACGTTAAAATGATAGTCAAAAGCTGGTTGCTATGTCAATGAAGTTCCTTTGTTTATATGGATAGGAGTTGACAAGTTCCTGTATGAGAAAAGTATAAGTTTTTCATAGCAGAAACCAAAAATAAGGAATGTCTTAAAAACGACGAACTCACGAAAAAAATGTATATAACAAATTGTGTGTTTTAACGTGCTCTACATTTTTGTGTTGTAAGTTGTTGTCCATCTCTTACGGTTTAGCAGTTATTCAAAATTCTGTAGAATTCATCCAGAATAAACTACTCTTCAGAGGCTATTCCCAGAAAATTCAAATTATTCATTTTATTTGTCAGGTAAATATCTTTAATATACGAAATTTTAATCAAAATCGTTAAGCCATTTTTGAGAAAACCAAAATTTTCGAAAAAAGTTCCATGTAAAGGGTAGTTGGGGGTGGGGGGATTTTTCTCAAAATCTTCGTGTCGCATCCCTGGAAGATACTAAACTTAAATACCAAGTTTGGTATTTTACCGACTTTTCGTTTTTGCGTTATCGTGTTCACGGACACACGGACCTTTTTGTGAAAATGCTTTTTTTGAATATTGGGGACCCTAAATCATATATTTCCGGTGAAATCTCGGTATCGAATTTTTGGGTGGAGGGCAATACCTTCTTTATACACTACGTACATAGTGCGTATAGAGAAAGTAAAAAAATACAATCAAATGTTTATTGTAATGCTGGAGTACAGTTTTAAATCTCGTCATTTCGATGCTCGTAGACAGTTGACTGTTCTCAGTGTCTAATGCTACTGCACGCCCAGAACTCGTTGTCAAAATTTACTCGCGGATTTGTTGCTCTGCCTATAATAATAATTGTCGATGACGTGGAGAAATTTCCATAACTATTGGCACGTGTAAATCACACACAGGTGTGACCTCTTTACCAAGGTGCTACAATATGAGCTTTGTGTAATGCGCTGCCGACCGCACACGTGTTCATTCACGCAGGTGTGACAACGGATCGAGAGTGGAAAGGAAAATGCCGGAAACAATAAGCAAACCGTTCACACATGTGTAGCGATTCGGGTATAGACGCGTGCATTTAGAACGTAGTCACGATATTATTACGGTTTTTCTTTTGCGCGATGCTTATTTGATATATTATTTTACGTTTTAAAAGTATGGCGCAAAAGGTGACACACCCCTTTTTGTGCAAGGCTCCATTATTTCTCCATAGTTGGCAACTGTAAAAGCAAACTTTGTGAACCAACCTTTATTCTGCCAGCTATACTACATTTTTAAGTTTTACTCCTGTCGCATAGGTAATTCTGGAAGTTTCTGAATTAAAGCTTCCGGTTTCCAGTTTCCTGTTTACATTTGGAATGTTCTTGGCATGTGTTCATATTTTCATTCTGGGTCATGTGAAAAAGTTTGGAAAAGAAAGTGCATACCAATTGGTAAGGTTGTATAGACCGACTGACCACAAATGAAAATGTAAAACTCCAAACTGTTAATGGAACAACAACAACAACAAAGGATGAACCAGATAGAAGAATAAGCTTTTATAAGAATAGTTTATTGTGAAATAGGTAAAGTCATGTAAATGGAACACATCAGTTTTTTACTTTCTCTAGCACGCATGTGCATACTATGTACAGAGTAGCTAGAGGAGATATTGTATTCCACCCAAAAATTAGATGTCAAGACTTCACCGGAAAATATGTTTGATGTCCCCAGACTCCGAGAAAAGCATTTTAGTAAAAGGTCCACGTGTGTGTGTCTGTGGATAGCATAGATCAAAAACGAAAAGACCGTTAAAAACAAAACTTTGTATTTATGTTTAGTATCTTCCAGATTTTAAAAGAAATCCCCCACCACAAACTATCCTTTACATGGAACAATTTTTGAAAATGCTTTTCTCAAAAGTGACTCCAACGATTTTGATTAAAATACAGTGTATTTAAAATATTTAAATCACAAATAAAATGTATTGCTTGAATTTTCTGGAAGTAGCTTCTTAAGGCCTCTTCATTCTGGATGAATGTTGCTGAATTTTACATAACTGATAAACCGTAAGAGATACACAAAAATGTGTTACACAAAAATGTAGATCTCGTTAAAACACACAAGTTAAATCATATACATTTTTTCGTGGAGCAACCAGCGTTTAAAGGACTTGACTGTCGCTTTAGCATACTGTATTCCCTTATTTCCTTTCTACTTACAATGAAGCAAGTAATAAGACCATTTCTGCTAATGTTTGTCTCGATTAGCACGATGTAGACAAAAGGATAATCTTTTGTAAGAATAGTTTGTATATGTAACAGCTAGAGAAAGTTATGTGAATGGAACACATCAGATTTATTTTTACTTTCTCTACACGTACTATGTACATAGGGTATAGAGAAGGTATTGTATTGCACTCAAGAATTCGATACCAGGATTTCACCGGAAATATATGTTTTGAGACCCCCTGAATAAAAATAAACATTTTTAGAAAAATGTCCGTGTGTGTGAGTATGAGCCTGTCTGTGGGCAGCATAGCTCAAAAACGAAAATATCGTTAAATACCAAACTTGGTATTTAAGATCGGTATCTTCCAAGAATGCGACATGAAGATCTTCAAGAAGATCTCCCCTCCCCAAACTACCCTTTACATAGAAAAAATGTCAAAAATTTAGATTTTCTCAAAAATGGCTAACAATTTTGATTAAAATCTCTTATATTTAAGATATTTACATGACAAATAAAATGTATATATTAAATTTACTGGGAATAACCTCTGATGACATGTTTATTCCAATGAATTTTGCGGAGTTTTGTATAACTGGTAATTCGTAAGAAATAAGCAAAAACTTCCTGAACAAAAAATATAGATCTCGTTAAAATACACAATTTTTGTTATATACATTTTTGTCGTGATATTGACCGTTTTTCAGGTATTCCTTTTTATTAGTTTCAGTTTTAAACTACCTAACTTTTCTCAACGAAACCATGCCAAGAGAAACCAAACCTCGGTTGTTTCATATAGCCACATACTTTTATAGAACTTGACTGTTGCTTTAACATAATGGATTTCCTTATTTCGCTTTTACTTACAAGGAAGCAAGTAATAAGACTATTTCTGCTAGTGTTTATCTCGATTAGCATGATGTACATAAAAGAATAACCTTTTTGTAAGAATAAACTGTGTATGTAACAGCTTGAGAAAGTTGTGTGAATGGAACACATCAGATATTTTACTTTGTCTACATGTACTCTGTACATAGTGTATAGAGAAGGTACTGTAATGCACCCAATAAATCGATACCGAGATTTCACCGGAAATGCATGTTTTGTGTCCCCCTGAATCAAAAAAATTTAGGAAAAGGTCCGTGTGTGTGTTTGTGGACAGTATAGCTCAAAAACGAAAAGACCGTTAAATACCAAACTTGGTATTTAAGTTTGGTATCTTCCAAGAATGCGACACCAAGATTCTCAAGAAAATCCTTCCACCCCAAACTACCCTTTACAAGGAACATTTTTCGAAAATTGTGATTGTCTCAAAATGGCTCTAACGAATTTGTTTAAAATACTTCTTGTTTAAGATGTTTTTATTAAAAACGATATTTATATCTTGAATTTCGTGGGAAATAGCCTCTGAACACCTCTTCATTCTGGATGACTTTTGTATAACGGCAAATTTAAGAAATATACCAAAGCTTACTCCACAAAAAATTGGTCTCATTACAACACACAATTAATTGTATATAGAGTCATGCGGTTTTGAGATATTCCAGATTATTATTCTTTCAATTTTAAGCCACTTAAACCTTTATCGAATGGGAAGAAACTTTCTTTTCGTTTCTCGTTTGTTTACTCCTGGAAGCAAAGAGAATAGAGTTTCAATTGTTTCACATAGCGACCGGATTTTAGAGGAATTGACTATCGCTTTAGCCTTTGCAAGTAATAAGAGTAATTCTGCTTATGTTTATCTCGATAAGCATGATATAGATTAATCTTTTAGGTAAAAGTTTTGTTTGCGGAACCGGTAGAGACAGATCAGATTTTTTTCTAAAGTATAATCGTCAGGGAGCATATTTTGTCACTGATTCTTGATTATTACCAAAGCAAATGTCCATGGTTAAATTGTTTACGAGATAAAAAGAATGAGGTCAGGAATACAGGGCGAAAAGGTGACACGGTACAAGAAAACACGTACGTTTATTATGTCATAAACAGGCAGTAAAGCATCGGCCATCCGTGGAGCCAAGCCCGGTTCATTGTATAGAATCATGGCTGTCTTTGTTCGCCGAACGTAAAAGTTATTTATTGCTAGAGAGGAAACATAAAGAAGGCTTTTATTGGACGCGATCGTATGGCATAAACAAATGACGGGAGATGCGCTGTTATGTGTTGTTCCCTGGAGAAACCTCGTAGCCTTTATCAGCATGGGGATGAAAAAGTCAGACCTTAATTTCCCATTTCTACGTCGTTTTAAAAACGAGAGATTAAACAACTTGATTCTCAATATATCTATGCTTACATTATAACAAAATCATTCCACTTAGCAGCTTGTAGGTAGTTTTCCCGGTGCGAAAGGCGAATGTCAACACAACTCTGGCTACAAAGTCACCAGTAGCGTATAATTATTATTTTTTTTAGCTTAACGTCCTTTAACCTGGTTGGTCATATCGGACGATGAATGAAATTGGTGAAATGATGCTCAAATGACCTCGGGGTCCATGGAGCTTAAAGTTACTTGACACTCGTCTTCTCAGGATAAGGGAAAACCCTGAAAAAGAACCTTATCGGGGTACCTCACCCTGAGCGAGATTCGAACTAACGACCGTTTGAATGTGAGGCAGACACACTACCCAGGCGGGCGGCATATAATTATTTCTTTTGTTTCGTTTCGTAATCGACTTACGCTCCCGCAATCGTAGGGCTGACACCCCCTAGGAGTTACAAGCCAATGCCCAGGGGTCAGAAGCCTGTCTGGGAGGCAACGGCAAGAAACCACAGAATGGTGGCCAGCCATGAACGTGAGGAAGTGGATGATATGAAATGTAAGCGAAATTGATGATTGGAAAGGTGTTGATGGAGCAATTGGTGGAATGATTGGCGGGGGAAACTGGAGAAAACTCACCCAGACGCCGCTTGGTCCACCACGAATCCCACATATGGGCACTTGGGATCGAACCCGGGCTGCCTAGATGGGAGGCGAACTGTATAACTACTCAACCACGGCGTCGCCATAATTTTTCAGTTGTATTAAATTGAATGCAATAGCATACTTTAGTACTGAAAGTAGGCTTTGCACACGAATTCACACATATACAAATCATGACTGTGCAATCTAAGATCTATACTTGTCATTATATTATCAAGATCATAATTACTGGTGCTGAAAACAGTAAAAGCATATGGTATTTAAAAGATATTGTTCACACTTGTACCGAAAGCTATTGAACAAATATTGTACTTTGTTAACGTGCATTTAAGTACATATAATGTATGTGAGCTGAATATGTAAAGATGCATGTCAAACCCTTCACGTTAATATTAACAACAATGAAGGGATTAGTGTGGTAATAGCGTATCTGCTTCACACTCTAAAGGTCGTGAGTCCGAATCTCGCTTAGGGTGAGTTACTCGGATAAGGTTTTTGTGGGGGTTTCCCTTATCCTGAGAGGATGAATATTGAGTAACTTTAAGCTCCATGGATCTCGAGTACATTTGAGCATCATTTCACCAATTTTCATCACTTTTTTGTAGCTTAACGTCCATTAACCTGGTTTGTCATATCGAACGATAAATGAAATTTGTGAAATTATGCTTAAATGATAAAATGATAATTTTATTTTTATCTTTTCAGTTACAAACTTTCCTGGAGTTACTGAATTTGGTACCATATACATTTACACTTTTCCCTCTATTTGTACATTTTATACCTTACCAACTTAATCTATTTATTTCTTTTACAACTTACAGCCTCATCAGTTTTAGTATTTTATCATTAAGATTCTCTCTTTTTGGCGATTTTTCTTCCCCATTTCTCTCTTACCTTCCCTGTATAATTGCTTAGTTGTTTCAGAAATTCTTTCTTGTTGTATCCAAAAAGTTTTAAGTGTCCTATTTGTGTTAGTAATTTTCCCAGTTTTTATTCCATATATTTTTCTCTCCACATTTTAGTTTTTTCGCACTCAATTATACAGTGTAAATTGTTATCGACATGGCCACAAAGTGGACATACATCTTTATTAACTTTTAGACCTTTTAATAACATTGTTCCTGTTCTTGCTTATGCCAGACCCTCTCTTTCCATTTTTCCGCATACATCAGTGAATCTTTCTCTTTCCCATTCTTCCTTAACATGAATATATAATATTAAAGTACTCTTATCGTTTCAGCTGCCTGCGTTGTGCTTACGATTGCGTTGTGAATGGATTTGCGCATGCGCTTATACTGCGTTACGCCTGTGCTTGCATCTCATTGTGAATGTAACATAACTCACCTTCTAAACAAAACTTGCAATCACAAATTTTCAATTACGTTCCGCACGGCTCAGGAAAAGTAAACAAGAAATACTTCAAAACCGTCTGACGCTATGTAAAACGCCATTTGACAAATTGCGTGCTTTAAAAACCTCTACATTTTTTCAGCAATACCTCTCCGGGGCGCGAAGGGGCAGGTTGGCTCACACCAATTGTTTGAGCCCTTAGTCAACAGATTGCAGCACAATGCAGACAATTGTCTCTAAACACTCGTTCCACGTCACGAAAAGCTTCTATGAGGAGTTGCATTGAAAGGGAGCTGTGAAGCTGTTTTCCTGCGAACTTAGTAGACATTCACTTTATGGTTATTTTTTTCCTGAGTAAACATCCAGTATTAAATGGCTTCTAAACATTTTTTTTAAAGTTCTCTTAATACCTTTATTGATTGGTATTTTCTTGTTGTTCTTCTTCTCCACCTCCTTACCCTCCTCATTCCTCACGGTTAACAAACTAATGCCTGGGGCCAGATGCTGTTGAGCAGCAGATTAGGTATGGATGTGATAGAGAGTCCAGACTGGGGATCAGTTCAATGCCTGGTGCGAGGCGGGGGAAACCGGAGGACCGGGAGAAAACTCATCCAGAAGCCGCTTCATCCTAGATGGGTCGCCTGGGATTGAACCCGGACCGCCTAGGTGAGAGGCGAGCGATGTAACTATACTATCTCAGTGCCGCTTTCATTAGTGTTTTAAGTATTTTAATTCCTTGTTCTTGATCCCTATATCGAGCTTCTATTGCAATAAGATCAGAGGCAAGTTGGCATAACACAAATGGAGTAAATTGGCATAATGTAACAACTTACCCCATTACCATGTAGCGTTATTTATTAGTATTGTAACGGAGATGGCGTATACCGTTACAGGACAATGGGAGCGGGTTACTTGTGGATGGTTGTTGCCTGAGGCTTTTTTTTTTTTTTTTATAAATACAGTACCGGAGTCTGATCGGGACTCCGGCACTGTATACCCTACTTTTATTTACCCTTTTTTTACCTTGTTTTGCCGTATTATTACTCTTTTCTTACTTTTACAACACACACATATACACAAACATATAACACCCATGCTCAAGGCGGGACTCGAACCCACGATCCCCAGCGCTACGAAGCACCAAAGCGGGACGCCTTGGCGAGCGTGGCCATGGGGACCGGCAGGCTTTGGGGTTACACCTACCCAAGCCTTAATCTAAACGGTGGGAAACAGGACCAGGTGGTGAAAGGTAATACTACTTGAAATCAGATGCTACGAGAGAGGTAACTCTGGGTAATAACTAAGCTGTATTTACAACGAGATACTGATGAAGAGCTTTTTATATGATAAATAATGTAGATTCTGGTAACCTTACCTTCTGACCCGCGGAGCGTGATTTGTGTTCCGAGGCATCGTGGGAGGTCTTGATGTAGATAATTCGTTATAAAAATATACACAAGGTCACGGGCTCAAACCCGGCGGAGGACGATGGACTATTTCGCGCGTAAAAATCCATAGCATGGCTTTCTTCGGAAGTGAAGTAAAGACGTTGGTCCTGTGAGGTGGACTTACCGCACTTAAAAGATAAAGAAGCCTATGAGCAAAATTAAGCGGTCTTACACGCCCAGTATAGAATGGGTCGCTGAGAATCACAGCAGTTAAAGAGCGTCCATAAATAAAACTCCATTTCCATTTATGTGTGTGGTGTGTAAGTGTATGTGCTTATGCGGTGTGTATCTGTGTATGTGAACACACACAACCTCACATTTTGTCGTAAGTGGTAATGAACTGGTAGAGCTGGCAGCAAAGAAACGCATACAAACCTCCACAATCCAAAACAGGCTCCTCAGAGAGATTTATTGCAATTCGTAAACAAGATTAAGAACCTTTGGACCACATACCTACTACAGCGAAAGCCGCAAATAATGCCAGCTATTGCGGCAGTTCTTCTGCGGCTTTGTGTTATCAGATTTATGGGGAACCATTAATATTCAAAATGTATGTTCGTTTCTTTAGACTCCGGCAACTGAGTTGTGTTTTAGGTCGAGCAAGAATCTCTAAGTGGGACGTGATCGGCCAAGAAACCTTTATATAACACAAATGAGTTTGTTTTTAATGTTACATACTATATTCAAAAAGTTCCCGGAATATGTAAATAAGATAGAAACCAGTTACCACAAAGCAGATGTACACAAAATGTCCAATATGGCAGTGACATCTTAGCTTTAGCGGTAAACAGTGCAACATATGCGTTGAAAAACCGGTACCGCGTGACAATATAAATCTTGATAGCAATGACGATTACGTAATTCTGATGTGTTCCATTCACATGAATTTCTCTACATCTGCAAAAAAGTATTGCTTCTGTTTACTTCATGCTCATCGAGAAGAAATTAGCAGAAATATTCTTATTACGTGCCACTCTGTAAGTAGAAGCGAAATAAGGGAGCACCATAGGTTAAAATAATAGTCAAAAGCTGGTTGCTATGTGACTGAAGTTCCTTTGTTTGTATGAACACGAGTTGACAAATTCTTGTATGAGAAAAGTATGTTTTTCAAAGCTGAAACTAAAAACAAGGAATGTCTAAAAAAAACGATCATCTCCACGAAAAAAATGTATATAACTTAAATTGTGTGTTTTAAAGTGCTCTTAATTTTTGTGTGTTAAGTTTTTGTCCATTTCTTACGGTTTAGCAGTTATGTAAAAATCCCGTAAAATTCATCCAGAATAAACTAGTCTTAAGAAGCTATTCCCAGAAAATTCAAGATATACATTTTATTTGTCAGGTAAATATCTTTAATATACAATATTTTAATCAAAATTGTTAGAGCCATTTTTAAGAAAATCAAAATGTTCGAAAAAAGTTCCATGTAAAGGGTAGTTCGGGGTCGGGAGATTTTTTTGAAAATCTTCGTGTCGCATCCTTGGACGATACCAAACTTAAATACCAAGTTTGGTATTTAACGGTCTTTTCGTTTTTGAGATATGCTGCCCACAGAAACACACACACACGGACATTTTTCTAAAAATGCTTTTTTTGGATTCAGGGGGGTCTCAAAACATATTTCTGGTGAAATCTCGGTATCGAATTTTTGGGTGCAATATTAATACCTTCTCTAAACACTAGGTACATAGTACGTGTAGAGAAAATAATAAGTAAGGTACCGTAACTTAGTAAATAAAGTTTTGTGTTGATAATTTTCGTTATTGCTTGGCTATGCCAAGTCGGCTGTTACTTTCTGGATGGTCCTCATACTTCTCTTATTAACGGGGCTTTCTGCCTCTATTACGTACTCTGCACAACGATTTCCTAACACTTGTCTGGCGTACGAAAAGCCTTCATGTAAATTGATTCCGTTTAAGCCTTTAATGCCAATTGCGCTGCCTTTGGGTATGAGAGTATTCCCCGTATTGCATATCTGCAAATCAAATTAAGAAGCCTAGAGAGTATGCAATTAGCACACCACTACTGGCGAGCTTGTTGGAAATGGAATAAACATTTCAACCAATATCATTAAGCTGTTTTTTTATTGTTTTTTTTTTTTTCTTTTTTATAACTTTAACAGTCTCGTTTTAATACTGTGAGTTATCAATGTCAAATTGGCAATTAAAACGCTGACTGGGGAATAAGGTTTTTAAAAAATCTTATGTGTTACATTCACATGGATTTCTCTATATCTCTGCAACAAATTATTGTTAAAAAGTTTATGCTTCTATTTACTTTATATTAATCGAGAAAAAATCAGCAGAAATATTCCTATTGCTTCCTTGTAAGTAGAAGCGAAATAAGGGAATACCATAGGTTTAAGTGATAGGCAAAACCTGGTTGATATGTGACTGAAGTTCCTTCGTTTATGTGGACAGGAGTTGACAAATTCCTGTATGAGAAAACTTAAGTTTTTCAAAGGTGAAACCAAAAAACAAGGAAAATCTCAAAAACATCCACTCCACGAAAAAAATGTATATAACATAAACTGTGTGCTTTAACGTGCTCTACATTTTTTGTATGGTAAGTTTTTGTATAGTAGTTGTGCAAAGTTCCGCAAAATTCATCCAGTATAAAGTAATCTTCAAAGGCTATTCCCAGAAAATTCAAGATATACATTTTATTTGTCAAGTATTTATCTTAAATATACGAGATTTTAATCAAAATCCTTATAGCCATTTCTAAGAAAATCAAAATTTTCGAAAAATTTTCCATGCAAAGGGTAGTTTGGGGTGGGGGCATTTTCTTGAAAATCTTCGTGTCGCATCCTTGGAAGATACCAAACTTAAATACCAAATTTGGTTTTTAACGGTCTTTTCATTTTTGAGCTGTGCTACCTACACACACAAACACACACACGGGCATTTTTCTAAAAAAGCTTTTTGGGATTCAGGGGGTCTCAAAACATATATTTCCGGTGAAATCTCGGTATCGATTTTTTGGGTGCAATATAATGCCTTCTCTATACATTATGTACATAGTACGTATGGAGAAAGTAAAAATGATGTGGCTTTATCTTCTTCGAGATAATGTAGTTTATTGATAAATAATTGGCCCTTATCACGGGACAACAACTGTGGACAGTGAAAATAAAAATTTAGGAATACAAACTCACAAAATAACATCAAAATAACATGTGGTGTACATTTTACTTTCTCTACCACACGCAATTCATATAATAGGGCATTCCACCCAAAATATCGAAACCGATATTTCAATGGAAATACATAATTTAAGATCCCCTGAATAAAAAAAAAGATATTTTAGAAAGAAAAAAAGACAATGTCCATGTGTGTAGCCATCTGTGAACATCATAGCTCGAAAATAAAATGCCTGTTAGATATAAACATTGAATCTTTAAAGGAAACGACACGAAGCTTTACAAGAAACCCCCGTCCCAATCTATATTGTAAAAGATTTTTTTTAATGTTGTTTATTTTCTCAAAAATAGCTTACGATTTTGATTAAAATACCCATTGTTAAAAATACCTTCATGAAATGAATAAATGGCCAGGGTTTGAACCCAAAAGACCGCATGTGGAATTTGTGGTGGACAAAGTGGCGCCGGGTGGGTTTTCTCCGCCATCCCATTCCACCGGTTCTCCATCTTCATTCCAAGTATCACCAGTGTCATCGCCTACGCTGCCGTATGTGCGTTAAACACCATAAAACATCTGGTGTGTTATATTCACAAGACTTTCTCTACATCACTGCAACAAATTATTGTCAAAAACCTTATGCTTCTATTTACTTCATGCTAATTGAGAAACAAATACCAGAGATAATCTTATTACTTGCTTCCTTGTAAGTAGAAACGAAATAAGGGAGTATCATAGGTTAAAGTGATAGTCAAAAGCTAGTTGCTATGTGACTGAAGTTCCTTTGTTTGTATGGATAGGAGTTGACAAATTCCTGTATGAGAAAAGTTTAGGCTTTTTAAAGATGAAATCAAAATCAAGGAATAACTCAAAGACGAAAAATTCCACACAAAAAAAAATGTATATAACATAAAGGGTGTGTTTTAACGTGCTCTACATTTTTTATTTTTCATTTTTTGTAAGTTTTTATCCATGCCTTACGGTTTAGCAGTTATGTAAAATCCCGTAAAATTCATCCAGAATAAAGTAGTCTTCAGAGGCTATTCCCAGAAAATTCAAGATATACATTTTGTCAGGTAAATATCTTTAATATACGATATATTAATCAAAGTCGTTAGAGGTATTTTTGAGAAAATCAAAATTTTCGAAAAAAATGTCCATGTAAAGGGTGATTTGGAGTGGGAGGACTTTTCTCAAAATCTTCGTGCCGCATCCCTGGAAGGTGTACATAGTGCATAGAGAAGGTATTTTATTCCACCCAAAAATTCGATACCGAGATTTCACTGGAAATACATGTCCAAAAATGTATTTTAGGAAAAAGATCCGTGTGTGTGCGCGCGTGTGTGTGTCTGTGGACAGCATAGCTCATAAACGAAAAGACCGTTAAATACCACACCAAGATTTTGAGAAAAATCCACCCACCCCCAACTACCCTTCACATGGAACTTTTTTCGAAAATTTTGATTTTCTCAAAAATGGCTCTAACGATTTTATTTAAAATATCGTATATTAAAGATATTAACCTGACAAATAAAATGCATATCTTATATTTTGTAGGAATAGCCTTTGAAGAGTACTTCATTCTGGATGGATTTTACGGAACTTTGTATAACTGCTACACCGTAAGAGATGGGTAAAAGCTGAAAACACATAAAATGTATAGCACATTAAAGCACACAATTTATGTTATATACATTTTTTTCCTGGAGTTGAGCGTTTTTTAGATATTCCTTGCTTTTGTTTTCAGCTATGAGAAAAGTATTCTTTCTCATACAGGAATTTGTCAACTCGTGTCCACACAAACAAACGAATTTCAGTCACAAAGCAACCATCTTTTGACTATCACTTTACTATAGTACTCCCTTATTTCCCTTCTGCTTACAAGGAAGCAAGTAATAAGACTATTTTTGCTAATTTTTTCTCGTTTAGCATTAAGTAAATAGAAGCATAATTGTTTTGAACAATAGTTTGTTGCAGAGATGTAGAGAAAGGCATGTGAATGGAATACATCAGATTTTTTTAAATATTTAAATTAAAATGAGTTTAATATAAGAAATGGAATGTGTCCTAGGTGCCTATGTTTGTGATGGTTTCCCAGACGCATAGCGAACACGTTGGAATGCCGGAACAAAGTAGCAATGACCCTGGAGTCCTCGAGATCGTGTGCTACCTGTTGTGGGCAGCGCATGAGCACATGGAGCGTGCTTATCGATTGGTATACCACAATTAGGGCATCCCCTCCCTGCAGAGCGGTGACGTCATCAACAATAGAAACATCCCCCAGTTTTCGTTTCGGTTCTTTGATTGCGACCCGATCCATTGCGGTATCCGCAAATCTCAAAATCGCCCTCGGTTTATATATTTGTAGACAAATACTTTTATATCTCAAGGATGGCCAAGATCGCTAAGGCGTCTGGCTTTGGTGCTTCGTGGGCAGGTGATCGTGGGTTCGAGTCCCGCCTTGGGCATGGTTGTTATATGTTTGTGCAATGTCAATGTGTGTATGTTTGTGTAAAGGAACAGTAAAACCACTAATCATACAGTAATCATACAGCGGGGAAATGTAAATAGGGGATACAGCGCCGGAGTCCTGACCAGACTCCGGTATTGTTTAAAAAAAAACAAGCAAGTCTAGAAATAGTGAAGATTATTAGATCTTAGTACAGTTTCACGATAAATATCGTATGTGCTCCATCTTTTTCCACATCTCTGCAACAAAATATTGTTAATAAACTTATGCTTCTATTTACTTCATGCTAATCGAAAAAAAAATAGCAGAAATAGTCTTACTGCTTGCATACTTGTAAGTAGAAGCGAAATAAGGGAGTACCATAAGTTAAAGTGATAGTCAAATCTGATATTTTCGTTTTTGAGCTATGCTGCCCAATGCTCGTACAGCCATGGAGGTTTCTAAAAATGCTGTTTTTTGGACTCGGGGGTCGTCAAAACATATATTTGCGTGAAATCTTGTTATTGAATTTTGGTTGGAATACAACACCTTCTCTACCTACCATGTGCATTGTAAATACGTGCTAGAGAAAGTAAAAATCTACATTTCTCATTTATTACTAAAAATATAATTTTCGAAAATGTGAGAAATACTCGAAACTTTCGGGAAAATAATTAATGTATACATAATTTCAGATTGTGTTAAATGCATACAAAACATTGTGATTTTTTTAATTTAATATCTTTCTCAATTATCGTTTAAAAACTGTCTGTGGTTGAGTACGCGCGAACACTCTCATTCATAGGAGTCGAGTTTGGAAAGCCTCTTCTTTTGGTAAAGAGGAAAACCACCAGCAGTACCGGAAAGGCTGACATCTGCACTATCGAGAAGGAGTTACAAAGCGCAAGCCTCTGCACCATCTATCCGACACTGACCATTACTCGGCTCCGAAGGCAACCTAAAACACAAAAAGTGGGCATAAAATGAGAGGAAATCCGTGATATTCGCCGACCAGAATATACCACGAAGCACTCATGGTCAGAGTGGGTGACTACCAGAAATCGAACTCGGGACTTCCCACATGCATCCTCACAGGTTAACCGGGTCCATCTGGCTCAGTGAACAATATAACAATAGTTTCGTAGTGGGATTATACTCCTCTTATTTAATGACTTGACACCTCCCCCTAGGACTTACAGGCAGATGCCTAGGAGTCAGAAGCCTTTCAGGGTACCAGAATGGAGAATCTGGAACGAGTGGTCGACCCATAGGCAGGCATGAACGCGAGGAAGTGGATGATATAAAATGCAAGCGAAATGGATGATTGTAGTAATTGGTGGAATGAGTAGCGAGGGAACCGCCCCTATGCCGTCTTCATATTATTATAATAATATAATTAGTATTGTTGTTATTGCTATTATTATTATTTAAACAAAATCGTCACACACACTTGAGTTATCACCAAACGTTTTCAGTTGCTGACGAAAGCCGCCGAGTCGTGTGACCTGTAACCAATTGACACTGAAAGCGAGTCCATATTTTCTCCACTTTCCCCTAACTCTTTAATCGGTAGTTTTTGAACCATTTGCTTCGTTTTCTGTTACACATGTCAATTACATGCCACTTTGATCCTATTAGCGAGGATCTGCGGTGGTGAAAGTACACGAAAACAATTGAATGGAGCTCGCTTCTGACTTTGGTTGGCTTCTGATCCGATTTCACGCTTCATAAAGAGCGAGACATCAGGGAATGCGGTTTGTGGGGAAAATATTCCCCTTCCTGTTGTCCTGCCTGCTATGTTGCTTCTAATTGGCTTTTCCAATATTAGAAACTCTCTGAAAATGGCCAATTAGCAGCGACCCTGGTGTAAACACACAGACTTAAAACATCCTATTATTGTATTACTTTCGGGGATTAACATTCAGACGTTAGAAAAACCTAAACGAAAGGGTGTAAGATGAGAATTACAGGGTTTTAAACCGTTTTACAAGAAGGAGGGAGACAAGCTTCAGATAGCAGCCCACAATACAAAGTAATAGAACATTGGCAGTTATCCCAAATAATTTTTAGTTATTACACAAAACAAAGAGAGATAACAAACAATATTTTACTTAAAAAACTCAAGATCTTCGTTTGTTGGAAAGTACTTCCCTCCTAGCCATGTCTTCAGTTCAGGGAAAAGGTGAAAGTCGCTGGGTGCCAGTTCATTGCGAATGATTGAAAATGTCCGATTGAAAGTGTTCAAGGAGCCGATGGGCTGTGACAGCAGTGTGTGGACGAGCGTTGTCATGGATCAACACAATTCCTGGAGTCAGCATTCCTCTTCGTTTGTTTTGAATGGCTCTCCGCAAACGTCGTAAAGTACGAAGATCTTCAAAACAACGGCAATGCTCATTTGAAATCATTGGCGGCAGCATTTTTTGAAGCGGATAATTGCAATCCCAATTTTTTCGGTTATTATTTTCCAAAGTACAAAATTGTTAGTAATAAAATAGTTGTTTTCTATGAACTTGTCTTTTATTTATAGCCTATCGGAGGTTGAAAAAAAAAACGGCTCTCGTATATCTCAATAAGGATGAAGTAGAAAGATGAATAAGCTTTTGTATGAAGTTTGTTGGTAGAATAACTAGAGAAGGGTATGTGAGTGTAATACATCTGATGTTTCATAAGGCAGCAAGGAAAGAAGGGAACTTGAGAAGTGTGAAGCTGTGATGAAACGCCAGTTTTAATAAAGCCGGCCTGAGCTATAACATGAAGCAGAATCCTCAGCCCTGACTTGCCTTTGTGGAGATCCCCTGGAGATTAGAGGTCTCCTGTCAGCGATATTCACACCCAGGAAGAGCACGTGCATGGCTCATCCGTTACATTGTTGCTTTAACGACGTCCCTTTAACTTCTAGGGCAATCAGCTCGTCCCACGGCGTCGTGGCGCAACGGAACTTGCGCCATTTCTCCTTTCACACTAGCCCGTATGTACAGGTGCATAGTGGATACAGAAGGAATTGTATTCCTCAATGTCAAGATTTCACTGGAAATATACAGGGTGGCGCAAAAGTCACCGGACACTGGGTAAATCTTAATTTCTTTCATTACCACCACATTTATTTTTACTTTCTCTACACATACTATGTATATAGTGTATAGAGAAGGTATAGTATTCCACCCAAAAATTCGATACCGAGATTTCACTGGAAATATATGTTTTGGGTCCCCCTGAATCCACAAAAAGCATTTCTGAAAAAAAAAATTCCGTGTGTGCGAGTGCGTGTGTCTGTGGACAGCATAGATCAAAAACGAAAAGACCGTTAAATACCCAATTTGATATTTAAGTTTGGTATCTTCCAAGGATGCGACACGAAGATTTTCAAGAAAATCCCCCACTCCCAACTACCCTTTACATGAGACTTTTTTCGAAAATGTTTATTTTCTTAAAAATGTAGAGCACATTAAAATACAAAACACGTGTGTACATTTTTTTCGTGGAGTTGATCGTTTTTGAGATATTGCTTGTTATTGGTTTCAGCTTTGAAAAACTTACTTTTCTCATACGGGAATTTGTGGTCGAGTGGTCAGCTAGCTGACTTCTCACCCGGAGGTCCCGGGTTCGATTCCCGGCTGGGACGTGGAATTTTTCTTTAACCAGATTTATTCCCTATCCCCTCAGAGTCTGGAAGTATGAATGTGAGAGTGAATGTGCGTGTGTATTAGTAATATAATAATGATTAATCTAATGTTCTAAACCTACAGTAATACGAGTTGTTTCACAAGTCAAAGCCCCCGATATGACCATTCAAGTTAAAGGGGGCTATACAAATGAAACAATAAAAAAAAAAATTGTAAGCTCCTGTTCATACAATTCATTCACATAGCAACCAATTTTGACTATCACTTTAACCTATGGTACTCCCTTATTTCGCTTTTACTTACAAGGAAGCAAGTAATAAGAATATTTCTGATATTTTTTTCTCGATTAGCATGAAGTAGTAAATAGAGGCATTAGTTTTTAACAATAATTTGTTGTAGAGATGTAGAGAAAGTCATGTGAATGGATCACATCAGATTTTTTATGTTCAAACTATTTTCCGTCTGCATCTATGCATCTTTGAAGTGGTACTAACAACCTAACGGGTTAAAACTTCCAACTATACTACGTCTTCCTGGTACTTTCGTTTTTTTTAACCAACTGTCTAGCAGCTTTTGGGCCACCGGGCATTTTTGAGGTCCCCTGAGTCCGAAAAAAAACATTTTAGAAAAAGATCTGTGCGCTCATCTGTATGTGTGTCAACAGCATAGCTAAAATAACGAAAATAAAATGTTAAAAGGCAAACTTGATATTTAAGTTTAGTATCTTCCAAGGATGTAACACGAAGATTTTCAAGAAATCCCTCACCCCAACTACCCTATTCTTATTTTCTCAAAAATGGCTCGAACGATTTTAATTAAAATATCGTATATTAAAGATATTTACCTGACAAACAAAATGCATATCTTGAATTTTCTGGTAATAGCTTCTGAAGACTGTTCATTCTGGATGAAGTTTGCTAAATTTTGAAGAGTCGTTAAAGCCTAACAGATATGCAAAAACTTGCTACACAAAAATGTAGACCTGGTAAAAACACACAATTTTTGTCATATTCATTTTTTTCATGGAGTTGACCGTTTTCGAGATATTCTTTGTTATTGGTTTCAGTTTTAAAATACTTAAAAGTTTTTCTCACACCGGAACTTATCAACTCCTGGCCACGCAAAGAAACGGATTTGAATCCCATAGCAACCACATTTTAAAACATGTGACTGTCGGTTTCGCCTAGCGTGTATCCTTATTTCCCTACTACCTATAAGAAGCTAATTAACAAGAGCACTTCTGCTAATTTTTATCTCCGTTAGCATGAAGTACATAGAACAATAAGATTATTAAATAATTTGTTACAGATATGTAGAGAAAGGTTTGTGATTGGAACACAGATATTTTAAATCATTTTAGCCTTATATATATTAGTCTTGTACCTATATCGACAAAATGAGTGATAAAACCATCTCTGGAAACCATTTATCGATTAACATGAAGTAGATAGTAGGATAAGCTTTTCTAAGAGTAAATTGTAGAAGAAATATATAGATAAACGATAGTGGAAAGCGAAACTCGTTTAACCCTTTCCAGCCCGATTTATTTTCGATTCAAATTGTTTTTTGAAAAGAAATACCATAGAATGCGTAGTTGCCATAAAAAGTTGGTGTTACCACTGATTGAGAGTACAATGTCTCAGGTTAACTTAAGTTGGAGTCCTCGCTACTATGCTACTGATACAGGAAGGAATGGGCCCAGGTAAAATAAACGTTGATCGACTTACGTAGATGTTGAGCGGACCTCGGTAGCATTGTGGTGGAATAAAGTTTTATATTTGTTATAAAAAAGGTATCTTGGAAGGGATTTTATTTTCACTTTTGCTTTTTCTAAGCCTTCTTAATATTAATAATTTTAAAGAAAATACCTAAATATACGCAACGAAGATAGAACATTATTGAACGTTATGTTTTACCTATCTGAAACAACAAATAAAGATCAAGATTCCATATGGCACCGTTGAGCTGGAAAGGGTTAAGGGTATGTGTGACTGAAATTTCATGAAAAATTGCAACAACAAAAATTATTTTTTTATTTTAACTCCATAAAATAATTTACATTCCTGAATACAAAAAAGTATAATTGGGAACCAAACTCCATTTTTAAATGCCTTAAGTCACTGGAGCTACAGCAGAGCATCCGAGGTGAAACTGTCTGCAAGAAAAACTTCAGTTGGATGAGATCTCATTCGCACCAGGAAAAATAAAAAAGGAAGTTGTGCAGAAATAAAGCAGCAGTGCAAGATGAAAAGGCAGCAGCAGAGGAGAGGAACTGGAAGGTTGTGTCCAAGCTACCGACCTGGAGGATTTTAATGTGATCTATGCATTCAAATCTTTCCTTGTTTTCTCGCTATTGATATTTTCAGCATTTTGCTTCCTGAAAATGTTCCTTCCGGAACAGTTTTTATGTTACACAAATACATGTTTACAGAGGGACAATGAATCAGAATTACCGTAGATTTTACTGTCAGATGTATTTAAGCATATGTTTTCAATTTTCAAACAAAAATCATATTTTATGTCAAAAAAAGCACTCATAACTTTTAAAACTTTTGGAGCCTAAATCAAAGAAGACACACAGAAGCCTAGGGCAATTTAAAAAATTACCATGTATTATGAACCTAGGGTTGAAATATTAGGCCAAAATTTATATTTTTTTGTCTCAAGGGACTTTTTTGTGACGTGACAAAAACAGAAATAAAACTGTATGTGACTTCCAAATCATTAGAGCAAAATGGATGGAACTTGTACTGTAAATTAGTTGCTTTATATTACACATGTGGTATAAATTTCAAAAAGCTAGCATTGTTAGTTTGAAATTTCATACTTTCAGTCCTACATGACCTTTAATATAACAACAGATTTCCTGAGTATGCAGTGTTAATTATTAAAGAGCCAAATATACTTCGTTTGTAAGTAAGATAATTTTGACTTCTATTTAGAAGGTTGCCAAAGGTTAACAAGTGTCCTTTCTCTCGCTCGTGTGAACATCTGAAACACACGTGCCCAGCAATTAATTAGCAATTAAATTGTAAATTGGATGTCGATGTTTTTCATAAGCTCGCCTCGCAAGGTTGCTTCGTATATAATTGGCAGCGACGCTTGCAAATGAAGTTGGTAGTGTTTCTGTTTAGCATGCAGTAGTTTAATTAGTCTCCTCGAAATTGAAAAAAGCAACTGTAATGCTGTCAGGTATGCACGTTAATAGCTGCCAAGTGTGTCGACAGATCTCACATGCCACCTGACCCCGGAAATTGTTTCGTCTTGAGACTAGCCTTGCTGTATATGCAACCATCAAAACGTATCAGTGGAACGTGTAATCTAAATGCCCTAACGCGGGCATTTTAAAATTTCAAAGTGGGTGAGAGGGGGATCACTCCCAACTATCCTATACATGGAAAAAATCTGATGTGTTCCATTCACATGTTTTTCTCTACATCTCTGTTTTATTAATGTTATGTATGTTTGAAAGCAATTTCTGGAGAAGCAACATTTTCTATACATATGTACCATTATCTCGGAAACTAATTGACATTAAGGGATGTTATTTTTAACAACATTTCTATTTAAATACGCTTTAGTTTAACAAAACAGTTTTTATGTAAATGAATTGGCTATGTTTTTAAAATTTAAAAATCATCATTTTTCAATAAAATTGTAAGAGCTTTATAAAGAAAAATCTGATGCGATCCATTCACATGACTTTCTCTACATCTCTGCAACAAATTATTGTTAACAAGCTAATGCTTCTATTTACTTCATTCTAATCGAGAAAAAATTAGCAGAAATAGTCTTTTACTTGCTTCCTTGTAAGTAGAAGCGAAATAAGGGAGTACCATAGGTTAAAGTGACAGTCAAAAGCTGGTTGCTATGTGACTGAGGTTCCTTTGTTTGTATGGACAGGAGTAGACAAATTCCTGTATGAGAAAAGTTAAGTTTTTCATAGCTGAAACCAAAAACAAGGAATATCTAAAAAAAAAAAAAAAAGAGCAACTCCACAAAAAATGTACATAACATAAATGTTGTGTTTTAACGTGCTCAACATTTTTTGTGTAGCAATTTTTATCTAAGTCTTACGGTTTAGTAGTTATTCAAAATTTCTTAAATTTCATTCACAATAAAGTAGTCTTTAAAGCAACGGTTCCCAACCGGTGTGCCCCGGCACCCTAGGGTGCCGTGTGATTGGCTAATGGGTGCCGCGAGATATTGAGATAAAAAAAAAATACCTTCTACTGAAGCCTTAAGTCTTGTAAGGTCTTGAAATAAAATAAGTCAAATCAATTACTCTCATGCACGGCAGATGGTGATAGTGGTCGATTCATTTCAATAATTCAGTTATACTAGTATCCCACAGGTGGCATTACAGCTATACCCTGCAGAACATTCCCGAGACTACTCGCTTCCTCACGAACATTCCCGAGACTTCGACAGATGAATATATAAAAGTGTACGCCGCTTGGCGCTTTCAGTTGTCTTCCTCGCGTTGATTCACAGTGTTTAGCTATGGATAAGTTCATTGTTAAACGTAAACGTCAGGACAGTGAAAGTGAACAGTCGGCTCCTACTGCTTGCTTTAAGAAGCCAAATCTTACAGTTTCTCCCGGACCGTCGAATTCACCACATAAAGAAGACAAACGAAAGAAAAGAACATACCAGGACAGTTACTTAGCGTATGGATTTAAGTGGAATAACAACGAGGAAAACCCTATCCCTGTGTGTTTAGTTTGTGGCGAAACACTTAGCAACGAGGCCATGGTACCTAGCAAACTGAAGCGGCATCTTACAACAAAGCATCCTAGTGTGTCACAGAAAAGTGTAATGTATTTTTCACATATATTAGAAGGGGAGAATAAAACAGCTGTGCGAATGGTAAAGAGAATGACCATAGGTGATACTGCTCTTGAAGCCTCATTTAAAGTAGTAGAACTGATAGCTAAAAAAAAAAAGAAACCTCATACTCTTGGAGAGGAAATCATTGGCCCTGCATGTCAAGTTATAGTTTCAACAATACTTGGCGAAGGAGCAGCTAAACAAATTTCGAAAGTTCCTCTGTCCAACAACACAATCAGCCGCAGGATATCTGAAATGTCATGCAATATCAACGAACAAGTCACGGAGAAAATAAAAACTTATAGAACATTTGCTTTGCAAGTAGATGAGAGTCTCGATATTGGTGACAAACCGCAACTCCTTGGTTTTATCAGATATATTGATGAAAAAGATATTAGTGAACAGTTTCTGTTCTGTAGACCGCTGGAGACTACAATCACAGGCCATGATATTTTCGTTTCTATTAATTCCTATCTCAATGACCATGATCTTTCATGGAAAGACTGTTGTGGTATATGTACAGATGGTGCACCATCTATGTCTGAGAAAATTAAAGGTTTTACTGCCAGAGCTCTTAATGAAAACCCATCCATTATTATAACTCACTGTTTTCTGCATAGAGAGGCATTAGTTGTGAAACCGTGTAATGAAGATTTTGCTGAAGTGTTTAAACAAATTGTGAAAATGGTGAACTATATGAAGTCTCGACCTTTATGGTGCAGAATTTTTGAACAGTTATGTCGCGCAACGGATGCAGCTCATACCTCTTTGTTACTTCACACAGGAGTAAGGTGGTTTTCGCGGGGTCGTGTATTGAACCGGTTTCTCGAACTTAAAGAACAGCTAAAAACTTTTTTTAAGGATGAAAATCAAGACACATTTCATGAGCTCTTACTAAGTGATTCTTGGTGTTTTGAACTGTCGTATCTGGCAGATATTTTTCATAAGCTGAATGAACTGAATGTTTCGATGCAGGGTCAACATGAAACAATAATCTCCTCAACCAATAAAATGAAAGGTTTTAAAAGAAAACTTAGTTCTTGGAAGTCTGCAGTTCAAAAAGGAGATTTGTCGAACTTTCCATCTCTTCTTAATGTGGCAGGAGATAAAGATCTGGGTAAACTGAAAGACCGCATTTTTGATCACTTATCAAGATTGCAAGATGCAATAGATGCGTACTTTCCAACTATTTCCACTACGAATCTCGACTGGGTTGTCTCACCATTTGATTTCGTAGATAGTGCAGAGAAAATAGATTTCACTGCTTGCGAACGAGATGAATTTATTGATCTTTGCGCTGATTCCACACTCAAAGGTAAGTTCACCAAGAGTGAGGCGTCGGTGGCTAGTTTTTGGCTTCAACGGAGAGAGGAGTACCCTAACCTAATGAAGAAAGCAATTAACGCACTTTTGCCCTTTTCAACATCCTGTCTATGCGAGCAAGCCTTCTCTGCTATGGTGACAATAAAATGCAAAGCAAGAAATAGACTGAATAACCTTGAGGATGATTTGCGTGTTTCACTGTCAACTGTAAGACCCGACATCACATATCTGTGCTCTAAGCATCAATCACAAGTTTCACATTAATCATTAATCGAACAAAATTTATTGATGTATTTTTACTCAGTGATTGTAGTAAAGTTTACTGTATTATGTTATGGTGTACGTTATTATTATATAATAGTTCAATAAATTAACATATTAAGTTTAATTTTCTTTTAATTCAAGGAAGGGTGCCCCTGGTGTTTAATGTTATTCCCAAGGGTGCCGTGAACTTCAAAAGGTTGGGAAACACTGCTTTATAGGCTAATCCCAAAAAATTCAAGATATAATTTTGTCAGGTAAATATCTTTAATATATGACTGTTTTAAGCTAAATCGTTAGAGCCATTTTTTAGGAAATCCAAATGTTTGAAAAAAGTTCCATGTAAAAGGTTATTTGGGTGGGGGCATTTTTCTCAAAATCTTCGTGTTTCATCCTTGTAAGATAATTTAAATACCAAGTTTGGTATTTTACCGACTTTTCGTTTTTGAGTTATCGTGTTCAGACACAGGGACACACACGGCCTTTTTCTGAAAATGCTTTTTTTGGATACAAAGGATATCTCGAAAATTGTATGTATAAGTAGATGTACATTTTTCTACAAAAAGTTTTTTACGGTTTACCAGTTAAGCAAACTTCAGAAAAACTAAGTCAAAATAAAGAAGTCTTCAGAGTCTGTTCCTACAAAATGCATGATATACATTTTATTTGTCATGTAAATATCTTAAATTTAACCAATTTTAATCAAAATAGTTATAGCCATTTTTGAGAGAACCAAATTTTTTAAATTTTTTTCCATGAAAATATTTTCTTGAAAATCTTTGTGTCGCATCCTAGGAAGATACTCAACGTAAATACCAAGTTTGGTGTTCAACGGGCTTTTCGTTTTTGAGCTATGCTGCAAACAGACACACACAAGGACACTTTTCTAAAAATATATTTCAAAACGTGTATTTCCGGTGAAATCTTGCTAACGAATTTTTGTGTGCAATGCAATACTTTCTTTATACACTATGCATATAGTACTCGCAGAGAAAATAAAAAGAAAGAAAGTGGATAGCGTATGGTGACAGCAATTTCATTTTGCATGCGAGATACGTAACAGGTGCGTGCAAGATCAGGAATCCGAGTTCCACGGCAAAAGTGGTAAGCAGTCGACAGGCACAGAACTGATTGACAGATCTTTAAATTGAACAGGTTTCCCTTATACTTAAATTACTAGAAGTAAGAATGAGCGAAGTTTGCAAACGGAACGAAATCAATGTCATAAACATCATAGAAAAGACTGACACGATATAAATGAATTTTCAGCTTGACTTTCATTTTGATTCAGAAAAGAGTAAGACTCAAATACGACTAAATTTGCTCTATCACTTTATTTAGGTAGAACAAATAGTCCATACAGCGATATCGCTGGGAACACACTTTTTGTAATATATTAAATGAGTAGTTTTTTTTAAAAAAAAAAATCTGATGTGCTCCATTCACATTACATCCTCTACATCTCGGTAGCAAATTATTATAAAAAGCTTATTCTTTTATCTACTTCGTGATAGTTGAGATAAACATTAGCAGAAATTGTCCTTACTGGGTTCTTGTAAGTAGAAGGGAAAAATCTAATGTGTCCCATTCATATGATGTCCTCTAGCTGTTCAGCAAACAAATCTTTTATTCAAAACATTAATCTGTTATCTACACCATACTAATCAAGATAATCATAAGAAGAATTACTCTTATTACCAGCTTCCTTGTAAGTAGAAGGGAAATAAAAAAATACACAGGCTAAAGCGGTAGTCTCGTCCTTTAAAAGCCGGTCGGTATGTGAAACAACTGATATTTCTATCTTTGCTTGTCAGGAATACTCAAAAGAGAAACGAGAAGAAAGATATCTTTCCGTTTGAGAAAAGTTTAAATGGCTTAAAGTTGAAAACAATAATCCGGAACATCTCGAAAACGGTTAACTGCTCAAAAAAATGCAAATGACATAAATTGTGTGTTTTAAGATGGTCTACATTTTTTGTGCAGTAAATTTTTGGTCTATCTTTTACAGTTTGCGAGTTATAGAAAATGCATTCAGAATGAAGAGGTCTTCAGAAGCTATTCAAAGAAAATTCAAGATATGTATTTCATTTGTCATGAAAATATATTTAAACATAAGGTATTTAAATCAAAATTGTTAGAGCCATCTTTGAGAAAATCAAAATTTTCGAAAAATGTAAACATAAAGGGTACTTGGGGTGAGGGATTTCTTGAAAAGCTTCGTGTCGCATCCTTGGAAGATTGAATTTAAATAACAAGTTTGGTATTTAACGAACTTTTCGATTTTGAGTAATGCTGCCCAAAGACATACACGCACGCGCGCGACACACACACACACAAACACAAACAAACAGACGCGGAAATTTTTCTTTAAATGCTGTTTTTGGATTCAGCGGGTCCCAAAACATGTATTTCCGATGAAATCTCAGTATGGAAATTTTGGGACCAATCTCTATACGTGTAGAGAAAGTAAAATGACCCGATCTGTGTTTTTACTTTCCCTACACGTACTATGGGCCGCGCCGTGGCCGAGTGGTCAGACCACTCGCCTCTCATCTAGACGGCCCGGGTTCTATCCCAAGTGACCGCATGTTAGATTTTTGGTGGACAAAGCATGTATCATCAGTGTCATCGCCTGCGGTGCCAGAGCAGTAAAAGCGGCCAAAAATTCAATACTGAGTTTTCACCGGAAATATATGTTTTGGGACCCCCTGAATTAAAAAAAAAAACATTTTTAGAAAAATGTTCGTATGTATCTGTCTGCCTGTCTTTGTGTATGTGGGTCTGTGAGCAGCATAACTCAAAAACGAAAAGTCCGTGAAATACCAAACTTGGTATATAGGTTTGGTATCTTCAAAATCCCCCACCCTAAACTACCCTTTACATGGAACTTTTTCCGAAAATTTTGATGTTCTAAAAATGGCTCTAACGATTTTGATTAAAATATCGTATATTAAAGATATTTACCTAACAAATAAAATGTATATCTTGAATTTTCTGGGAATAGCATCTGAAGGCTACTTTATTCTCGATGAATTTTACGGAATTTTGCATAACTGCTAAACCGTAAGAGATGGACAAAAACTTACCACAAAAAAAAATATAGAGCACGTTAAAGCACACAATTTATGTAATATACTTTTTTTCGTGGAGTTGATCGTTTTTGAGATATTCCTTGTTATTGGCTTCAGCTTTGAAAAACGTATACTTTTTTTCATACAGGAATTTGTCAACTCCTTTCCATACAAATAAAGTAACTTCAGTCACAAAGCAACCAGCTTCACTTTAACCTATGGTACTCCCTTATTTCGCTTCTACTTACAAGGAAGCAAGTAATAAGGCGATTTCTGCTAATTTTTTCTCGATTAGCATGAAGTAAATAAAAGCATAAGCTTTGTAATAATATTTTCTTGCAGAGAATTAGAGAAAGTCATGTGAATGGAACGCATCAGATGTTTTAATAATTTCGCTTACTTATTGATTTGTTGTTATAGAGATGTAGAGGAAGGCATGTAAATAAAGCACACTAGATTTTTTTTCTTTCTTTTCAGGGTTAACAATTTCCGAGGCATTTCCTGTTATTGCTTTTAATTTTAAAATTCTTATTTCCTTTACTCTTGGCATGGTGAATTAAAAAAAGAACGTGTTCCATTCACATTAACTTTCTCTAGCCGTCCCAAATACAAACTATTCTTATAAAAGATTATTCGTTTATCTTCATCATGCTACTCAAGATAAACATTAACAGAATTGGTTTTTTTTATTTGCTTCATTATAAGTAGACGGGAATACATTGTGCTAAAGCGATACTCAAATCTTTTAAAACTGGTTGCTATGTGAAACAATTGAGCTACGGTTCGCTTTGCGCGGTCCCGTTTAAAAAAAAATAGGTAGTTTAAAACTTAAACCAATAACAAGGAATATCTCAAAAATGCTCAACTCTACAATAAAAACGCGTGTGACTCTTGAGGTCTTCAGAGGCTATTTCTAGAAGGTTCAAAACATTAATTTTATTTGTCGTGTAAATATCATTAATATACTTATTGTAATCAAAATCGTTATAGTTATTTCTGAGAAAATCGAAAATAACGAAAAATCTTCCGTAAAGAATATTTGAGATAATTTTGTTTTCTTAATAAACTTTGTGTCGCATCCTTGGAAAATGCTTAAATTGAAATATATCAAATTTGGTATTTAACCGACTTTTCGTTTTTGAGTTATGCTGTCCACGGTCACATGACCTTTTTCTAAAATGTGTTTTTTATTCAGGGGTATTTTTATTCAGCATGTATTTCCGGCAAAAACTTGGCACCTTATTACTTTCTCCAGCACGTATTCACAGTGTACATAATGGATAGAGAAGATAAATTGTATACTATCCAAAATATAATACCAATATCTCACCGGAAATACACATTTTAAGTCCCTCTGAATCCAAAAAAAAAGTTATTTAGTAGCATTCCGTTTGTCTGTCTGTGGGTAGCATAGCTTAAAATCGAAAAGTCGGTGAAATACCAAACTTAGTGATGCGAAGATTTAAAAAAAAAAATTCCTCTCCCATCTACTCTTTATATGGAACACTTATTTTCATGACAAATGAAATTTATATTTTGAATTTTCTGGGTTAGCCTCTGAAGACCTCTTCATTATGGATGACTTTTGTACAACTGGTAAACCGTAAGAGATAAACAAAAATTTACTATACAAAAATGTAGAGCTCATTAAAACACATAACTTACATATATCACATACTTTTTTCTTTTTTTTTTTGGTAAAGTTAACCATTTTCGAGTTTATTGTTTTAAGCTACTTAAACTTTTTCCAAAAAGGAAGACTTCTTTCTTTTCGTCTCTCCTTTGTTTAGTCCTAGCAAGCAAAGAAAACCGAAACTCAATTGTTTGACTTAGCGACCGACTTGTAAAAGATTTGACTATCGCTTTAGCCTGGTGTATTCACTTATTTTAGTAATAAGACCATTTTAACTAATGTTTATCTAGATTAGCATGACGTAGATAAAAGAATAATCTTTTTTAAGAAAAGTTTACTTGTGAAACAACTAGAGAGTGTCATGTGAATGGAACACATCAGATTAAACATTGTACATACGTGTTAGAGAAAGTGAAAAGATATTACAGCCAAAGTGCGGAAACTTATTATTTTTCTATTTATGTTTACATAAAATGCGGTGCCGTGGCCGAGTGGTTTAACCGATCGCCCCCCCACCTAGGTGGCCCGGGGTCGATTCCAAGTGCCCGAACGTGGGATTTCGGGTAGGTCGAAGCGGCGTCTGGGCGATATTCTCCGGATCTTCCGGCTTCCCCCGCCATTGAATCCACCAAGTCTGCCATCATCACATTACCTATCATCCACATCTTCACGCTCATGCCTGGCTACAGGCTGAACACTCGCTCCAGGTTCTCCATTCAGTGGTTTCGTGACGACTCCCCAACGCGCTTCTGCTTGTAAGTCTTAAATATGCGGAGGGAAGCCGACTAAGAAAATAATGTTTAATCAATTAGAAGCAAACTCAATGCAAAATTTAAACTTTTCGCTTTTACGGATTCCTCCCCTTAATGCAAGCAAATATAGAAAAGAGGTTTGATGGAAATTATCGGTAGATAAGATCTGCTATCCTGGTTTACTGTTGAAGACGAGCAGTTATCTCAGGATTACATCGACCATTTGAGATAAGAAGAGGGGAAGTAGAGAAGGATAGAGATAGGATATTGAAGTGTTGTAAGAGCGTTGCAATAAAGGCATGCATTTTATCGGAAAATCGGATATCGATGGCGTATATCAGTTCCCTTGCTTACCGGACTTGCCAGGGATTCAAATACTTGGGATACTTGTAGGAAATTGATGAAGACCACGAGACCATCTTCCAAGTCATTTCATGTTTCGTGCAACACATTGCATAAACTGGGTCTAGCTTGTAGATAAGATCCTCAACATATAAAATCTGTGGGAACAGTTTATATCTGCTTTCTGACACTTAATAGGCATTTAAATAAATCTGACGTATTCCACTCACATGACTTTCTCTACCAGCTGTGCAAAAGCTCTTTACAAAAGTTTATTCTTCTTTCTACTTCATGATAATCAAGATAAACTTTAGCAGAATGGTTTTATTACTTAGTTTCTTATAAGTAGAAGGGACCTGGGTGAACACAGTAGGCAAAAGCGATAGTCAAATGTTTTAAAAGCTGTCGCTATGCGATTGTCATAAGTAATACCATGAGTGTTTTCATCTTGTCGATAATTCACGGCCGGAGCGAAGCGAGTTGTATTTGATAAGACAATTCAGCGAAATAGGCTATTATTAATTTATAATATATAGGAAGGGAGATTTTATCAGGTTATCATTGTAATACTTAACATTTGTTCTCAAATGGTAGATGACACATTTGACTATGTTTAGTTGTCGAATGTTTTTTTTTCTTCTTCTTTCTTTCCTCAGTGTCTCCTGAATTATGATATGGCCGACCGTGCCTACACCCAATGTACGAACATCGATAGCAACAATAGAAATAGGGAACAATTATTTTATTTCAGCTATTGATAAAGTAATGTATGAAATGGAAACGGACGTTATTTTATTAGAGGTTACTGCACTCATCTCATACATAAGAAATACAAATAATGAATATTTTCATTCGTTTTTTTTAACTAAATGTATTATGAACTGGATATAACTTTAAATAAACATTGTAACTGAATTAATTGAAAGTAAAATTGTGGAACTGGCTGTTATTAAAAGTGAAAGTTGGCTGCCTGGATTGTCATCTGTTACCAGTAACCAAGACAGGAGATTAAACATGCGAACGTCAGGTGCAACAAGATTTCAAAAACATGAACATCAGCTACGATAATATGTTTCGACAATATCGCTCGTCAGATTACCGCGATTGGTTGAAATTGCCCAATATCGGCCATTGTATTGGTGGTTTAATAGTTGAGCTAAATGTCATTGAAATTCGCTTCTTTGCATGGCCAGGAGTAAAACAAGACATTCCCAGACGAATTCCTCTATAAGTAATTTAAAATTGAAAGCAATAATAATGAATATCTTGGAAATAGTTAACTCTAGAAAAAAACATATGACATAAATTGTGTGTTTTAACAAGAACTACATTTTTGTGTTGCAATTGGGGAGATTTTCGTCAAAATCTTCGTGTCGCATCCTTGAAAGATACTAAACCTATATACCAAGTTTGGTATTTTACCGACATTTCGTTTTTGAGTTGTCGTGTTCACAGACACATGGATATTTTTCTAAACTGCCTTTTTAGATTCAGGGGACCCTAAAACGTGTATTTTCAGTGAAATCTTGGTATCGAATTTTTGGGCGCAATACAATACCTTCTCTATACACTATGTATATAGTACGTGTAGAGAAAGCAAAAATAAGAATTTTGTATACCCTCATTTATTTGCTTTGATGTTTTTAAATTCTGGTGTTACTTTATAAAATGACATACAACAAGTAAAGAAAGCGATCCTCTTATCCTGCGACTTCGCGTGGTAAAGGTATCATGTGATACACGTTTTAAACATGTTAAGAGCTAAAGGTGCGTTCTAACAGAGCCATAGGCGTCCTTATGTTTTCAGCAACTATACGGGTTCTAACATCTATTTTTTGTTTCTCTACTGCACCTTCTAACTGACGCAATTCATGTCAGAAGTTGAACAATAGAATGTCTCGCTAAGACGACAGCAGCGCTTTCACAAGCGGATACCACAGTGGGTCGTCCTGGAAACAGACTTCCGCCTGCGGGGAGAAATTGATACCGCACTGCCTGCCATAGCTGTGGGAGAGGTTGCCTATAGATCAGGCGATCTGCCGATACCGCATAACGTAGTTCTCGTATCGCTTCCTTGGAATTTTCTCCCTTTGCTTATTGTTTTTTGTTTTTTTTTCCCCGTATTAGACGATAGCGGCATGGAATTACACTATTTTCTATTGAAATGGGAATAAACTTTCAGACTGAACAGAAAATGTTTCAAAGCAAGCTCATTAAGGGGAGTCGAAATGCGCCATCTTGCACTGTTGAAGTTTTACCCATTATCTCGACAAATATCTAAGATAATGAGCTAAAAATTTCAAGGTATACTCAGTAATACCTTAATTGTAAATTGATGAAAAACATAATACTTCTGTTCATTAGAAGGAAACATGTGGTTTATTTTAAATAAATCTTAAAATTATATTAAAATAATTTTCAAATTTTAAAAAAACTAACTAAACTTTTTCTTTAAAATAAAGCTTATTTAGGTGAAAATGTGTCTAAAATGTTCACCCTTTAGTGGTGTGTTTTATCGCGAGCTGCATTTTCTGTACAGTAAGTTTTTGTCCATCTCTTACGGTTTAGCAGTTTTGCACAATTCCGTAAAATTCATCCAGAATAAAGTAGTCTTCAAAGGCTAATCCCATAAAATTCAAGATATACATTTTATTTGTCAGGTACAAATTTACAAATTAATATAGAATATTTTAATCAAAATCGTTAGAGCCATTTTTAAGAAAATCAAAATAATCGAAAATTTTTGCACGTAAAGGGTAGTTTGGGGTGGGGATTTTCTTGAAAATTTTCGTGTCGCATCCTTGGAAGATACAAAACTTAAATACCAATTTTGGGCTTTAACGGTCCTTTCGTTTTTGCGCTATGCTGCCCACAGACAGACACACACACACATACACACAGACAGACACACACACACACACACACACACACACACACAGACAGACAGACGCACACACGGACATTTTTCTAGAAATGCTTTTTTTAGATTCAGGGAGTCTCAAAACTTGTATTTGCGGTGAAATCTCTGTATCGAATTTTTGGGTACAATACAATACCTTCTCTATACACTAGGTACATAGTTCGTATAGAGAAAGTAAAAATTTGATGTGTTACACTCACATGACTTTCTCTAGCTGTTCTACAAACTTCATACATAAGATTCTTCTTCTTTCTGCACCTTGCTAATCGTGGTACTCGTTAGCACAATGTTCTTATTATTTAGTTCCGTATAAGTAGGAAGAAAATAAGGGAATACACTAGGCTAAACCAATAGTCAAATGTTTTAAAAGCTGTCATTATGCGATTGTCATTACAAATCGCTTCTTTTCTTGGCAGGAGTAGAACAAAAGAAAAACGGACACTCCCGTCTGAGAAAAGTATAAGTACTTCACAACTGAAACTAATAACAATGAATACCTCAAAAACGGTAAGCTCCACGAGAAAAATGTGTATGGCATAACTTGTGTATTTTAACAAGACCTAAATTTTTTGTATGGTAAATTTTTGTCTATCTCTTACGGTTTACTAGTTATGCCAAATTAAGCAAAATTCATCCAGAATAAACAGGTCTTCAGAAGCTATTTGCAGAAAATTCAAGATATACATTTTATTTCTTAGGTAAATATCTTTAATATGTTATATTTTAATCAAAATTGTTAGAGCCGTTTTTAAGAAAATCAAAATTGTCGAAAAATTTTCCATGTAAAGGATAGTTTGGGGTGGGGGGATTTTTCTCAAAATCTTCGTGTCGCATCCCTGGACGATACTAAACTTAAATACCAAGTTTGGTATTTTAGCTACTTTTCGTTTTTGAGTTATCGTGTTCACAGACACACGGGCATATACGCACGGACCTTTTTCTGAAAATGCTTTTTTTGGATACAGGGGGTCCTAAAACATGTATTTCCGGTGAAATCTCGGTATCGAATTTTTGGGTGGAATGCAATACTTCTCTATCACTATGTACATTGTACATATGGGGCTAGAGAAAATAAAAATGTAACATAACTTTCCAAACTCAACTTCACAGTACCTGTAAACTCTGATATGAAGAGAATATGAGCGGGAAGCCAGTGCTGCGAATAGCCAAAGTACAGCTTTCCGATCAAAATAAGAAAAAGATCTCTTCTCTAACATTAATATTTACAAAGCTATCAAGTGACTACCAAAATGTTCTAAAAAAACTACTACACATAGCTATTTTCAACAATATTTTAAAATATTTACAATTGGCGTACCTCTATGAAAGTGATGCCAAAATGAGTGGGAAATTCCAATTATTCATATGGAATTAAAATATGAGCGTGAAAAAAAAAAGTATTAAAATCCGATTTTGACTTCCCTTAAAGCTGAAAGTAGCTTTTTTCATCTCAGAAATGAATGCCTCATATTTCTAAATATTGTAGGCAAGACCTAAGGAGAAGGAAAGGGCGCAGAAAATAAATACGCTCTGTTTAAATTAAAGGCACACAAAAGGTTTGAATCAAACGATATTTTAGGAATATTCTAAGCAAGATGTAGATGTGCACTGGTTCAGCAATCTCAACTGGTCTTTGACCTTCCCACGTACGACAGAGGATGTCCGATGTGCAGCGTCACAGATGCATGCCCATGTATGACGTAGCCTAGGCACCTTCAACTGACTGCCATTTCGTGCGTAAGTAAATGCTCTGAAGCCCTAACGTTCGGCTGTGGGCAAGGGAATTAACTGCTACATGCGGAACCAGAATTTGATGTAAACCACATCCTCGATATGGATATAACTGAAATGAAGATTTTTAATAAAACTACATGTTTTCTGTTACACAAGAACGAGAGCAATATTGTATACACCATTAGATTAGATAGCATTCTGTAAGTTAGTTTTGGTCAGGAAGCCACCCAACATAGAACTTGTCAAGGCATATACATATACAGGTTGTTTCAAAACGACACCAAAAGAAGATAGCAGTCCATTAGCTTACACTTTGACTTGTCCGAAACTTGATGTCGCAACTTTCAAACTCTTCTATTTAAAGTTATATGTTTGTTTAAAAATCGCACATTTGGGATTAGGCAGCGAAGGAACAACGGTTGTCATACGCCACGTAAACAACCTCAGAACGTCTTATACGAAACACACAATAAAATCCAAATGTTACGTTTTCCATTACTAAGGTGACCTGTGCCGCGCCGGCGTGTCTATCAAACCACCCATACACCACGCGACTGGGACCTTCGCTACCAACCGGCATCTATCTTGGAGTGGGCCAGGCACGTACCATTTGGTTATGTACGGCTGCCTAATCCATGGTGATTTTATGGCAGTTTTTGTATGTGCCGAATTTAGAACTGAAAATTATATTCACGTATCACGTAAAGTATGCCCAACAAGGTCTTCATCTTCGTTTGGTGTCGTTTTGCAACAACCTGTATATGTATGTTTATATACTACGAAAACAAAACAATGTGTAAAGCTCTAGTGCTAAAAGCACGGGTTACAAAAACAGCAGAATAGACGTATAATCACACCATTTGCTTTTGAGGCCTGTACGTCACTGCCCTATAATTAATGTGATCCATAAAAGCATATGTACGTCCTTATTTGCATGCTCACATAAACAAAGGGTATCAAAATTACCATTAAAATGTGTAAATAAAAATCATTTCATTATTTAACATTAATGAAATATCAGATGATGGTTTTCTAATTATCGATATAATAGTTACTGCTAGAAATTATATAAAACTAAAATATGATTATTGTATTATGCGCACTTCTAAGTGCATACATGTCACAATTTACAATACATATTTACAAATATGTTACAGTATTTACATTGCAAAATTGCACAAATTTGCAATTATTTACTGATTAAATGTACAAAAATGCAAAATATCTGGCTTTACACACCTTGTGTCATTGCTAAATACTAAAAATTTCATGTGACAAATTCGTGCATGTCTAAGTATAAAAAAACACACTAGTATACACAACATGCAATGCATTTTACACATAGCTAATATAATACGAAATGAAACTTTGTATTTAGTTAATTTAATTTTAGCAATAATAATAAAGCTCAGTACACACGTTATTTCAGTATAATCGATCATGGAAAGTACAGTTTTTAGACATCGAGAATTCCCCTGATTTTTGCAGTTTTCTGTAACAAAATTTAATGCGTGAGAGTTTGGTTGTGTACCACCCAATCGCAAACACACTTTCAAGTGTTCATTACTTAATTGACTTCTATGAAATGATTTTGTAAGTTCCATTAAGGAAAATACATTGTTACAAGCTTGTGCTAAATGAGTGTGAAGTTTAGGAAACATTTCTTGTGCAACGAAAGTGTAGAAATAGTTTATTCTTTTCTAGTTTGATATTTATCCTTTAAAGGAATATCGAGACAGTAGAAGCCTTATAACTACGAAACAATACGTTTTGTTCCACCACTGATAGACTGAAGAGTGTAACCGGATTGCCTGCAATCAGGGCTGAAAAGTCCTCCACGCCCTCGAGCGACCTTGACTTGACTTGACGGAACCTGTTATAGCCTATTAGCAAGCAATGGCGGGCCGTGACAGAGTTTCAATTGAAAAGTAGTCGTGGCAGATTCTAAGCCTACATATAAAGAGCTGGCCTTACTTGCTGACCGTTGTAATAAATGTAATACATTCTCTGGTGCGCTATGTTGTAGTAATAATTATTACTCCCCGCTGTGTAACGTAGTATAGCTCTACGCTTTGCCTCGCCTATGCTGCAGTCGAAAGCTGTGAAGACCCTTCTTACTGGTTTAGAAAGAGTGATTTATTAAGTTTAAACAATTTTGATCAGAGTTGAATACTTTATAATAATTCGCTACAAATACCAGATGCTCGTTGGTGTGTAATGCCACGCATTATTGCGTCTTCTGCGAAGATCACGCATCCGAATACGCATCTTCTTACATATACAAAATGGGAGGCGAATAAGGGGAAATAATTTTATATTTAATAGAGAAAAATACATAAAACTTAAAAGTGTGTCTCATTGTGTGCGCTTACTGATAGGGTCTTCATAAATGAAGCACAAATTTCATGGTCTAGTGTGTTTTGAACGGCCTTGCGTTATGTCTTTCTTATGTTTACTTACATTATGCAGCGGCAGCTCCTGTGTTTACTCAACTTGCACACCACAAACCTACATCCATGTAACCCACAGTGTAGTAACGAGGGACCGAATCAGTCCCAAAATTTCCATTATACAATTATGGCTTTTCATATGCTGAATTAACGGAAATGTATTTACTTTACAACGCAACTGGGGAATCTCACAATGCTACGCATCAGTGAAGTTCAGAGAGCTTAGATGCTATCATCAAATATTTCATTGTTTTATTTTCTCTATATTAAACTTATCTGAATAGGGCGTGAAACAAGCGATTATAACTAATGTTTTTGTGTGTAAAGGAACATTAATATTATGCATAATTATTCTCAAGAGGAGAAACTCAAATAGATGTCTCAAGCTATAAAACAATTAAAGGATGATTATATATGTGTATATATATTAAGAAGTGAGGCATAGAGAAGCATCTGAGAAAAAGATTAAAATTTCCTTCAGTTACGACTTCAATGCTCATCTGCATATAGGAGGGCACTTCGGATAATGTCTCGTTAAAGCCCTATCCGAACTATAAAGTGAACAGTATATGTTACTTATCGCTGAATAAAAATCCTCTGCTAAAAGTATTAATCTACAACGAAAATTCGAAGACAATTTCTGAAAAGCATTCCAATTAAATTGTATTAACTTGAAACAGAAAATGTAGATCGGTATGAAATGGTTTTTAAATTATGCTTATTGTTTTTATTGCCAACGGAGGTAACCTAAAATTTATTGAGTTTCTTTTTTCATTTCAGATGCAGAAAAACTCATCCTGGACCAGTGGTTCACCTGAGCGACAACCCGCTTGACGCGAGCAAGGTAAAATATCGCATTCATTCTTTCATTGATACGACCAGCCAATCTTGTTTACTTTTCTGAATACTTTCCCATTTATTCAGATTTTATGCTCTCATTGGTATTTACCGATAGGCATACTACCAGTTCTGCTGAATTTGGTCTGCTTTTGCCCTTCTGGGAATGTAAGTCGGGACAAATATAATGTGTGGCACGGCTATAGTGAAGTCAAAGATATAATTTTTAAATGAATGTATGCGCGTGTATGTAAGAGCGTACATTTGTTTGCGAGAATAAGAAAGAGAGAGAGAGAGAGAGTAAAGTAGAGATAACAGACTACCTGAATCAAAAAATATATTAATAGCAAAGGACATAATGAAAATTAGCTACCGTTATGCAGAACAATGCCAATAGTGGATAAATATCAAACATAATACAGAAGTCTAGTATTTTCAAGGATGAAATGCGCAAATTGTTTACGAAATTGCCCCGACCCAAACTACCCTTTACATAGAAAAATGAACCTTGTTTTTTTTTCCCCCCCCTCTCAAATGGTTGTGACAGTGTTTATAGGTATACAACTTAGAAAACAATGTCGAGAGGATAACTTACCATTTCTACTTGGCGGACTTCTCGTGCTCTTCCCTTTCCCTCCCATCCTTATATTTTCCTCCGTGCTGACCGCCAGCCAGTTAATCATCAGTCATTTCACTGTAGTGGAAACGTGCTCACTATTTAGGCGCGCGAGCCTAGTGGAGGAAGAAGCTACGTAGCAGGGAAAGCATTCTCCCTATTTCTGAGCGCGCCTGCGCAGCACAACATTCTTTCCTCCGTTGTTCACCTACACTAATTTATATGTCGGAGATATTCGCTTCAAGAATAAAATGTAACCTTCTTCATTTTGTGTAATATTCTGACAGTAACTATTTTAGTAGCTTCCAAGTAACTTCATTTTCGCTTAGATGCACTCTGCTGTGCCTCTAACTCTATGCCTCTCCGAAGTGTCTCTTACAACTGATTCCCTCGGCGTATGCGCGCGTGCGAGATCTGATAGACTCGTGGTGCGCCTGGGTGAAGTTGCTGTGCACCTGCCCTTGTAAGGACTTGACTACATGAATGTTAGATTGGTTTTAGGTTTTTGTTTGGAGAGTGTTATGGAGGTAGCGGAGGGTAGGCTCCTCAACGGTTGCTTTTTCAGGAGCAGCATCCTTACCGCTGTTCCGCTGGTGTCTTGTTTCAAGATTGGTTTAAATTGTTTGGTAACCACTCCCATGGGGAGGGGGGAGAGCTTAGTTTAGCTGTGTAGCTGATTGCTAGTTTAAAGCCTTCGTTATCGGGGAGCCCACACGCCATGCGGGTAATCCGGAACTGCCTAACAGAGGCGTTCAATAGGTAAATAATCCCCCAGAAATCTGACAAGATCGTTTTCATGATTGGTCACTCTGGCCTAGAAATTCTGAGCCCGGTGCCTAATCACATCCTCCATATATATATATATATATTTTTTTTTTTTAAACAGCAACGGAGTCTGATCAGGACTCCGGTACTGTATCCCTATTTACATTTCCCCCCGTAGGTTTTACTTATTACTGGTTTACTGGTTTTACTGTTTCTTTTATAAACATATACACATTGCACAAACATATAACATCCATGCCCAAGGCGGGACTCGAACCCACGATCCCCTGCCCACGAAGCACCAAAGCCAGACGCTTTAGCGAGCGTGGCCATGGGGACCGGCATTATATAGGAGAGCCGAAGCTTCATGTAGTAGCCTCACTGGGAAACGTCGACATATAGAGCAGATAGACCGAAGCCCTCTATTCTATATCCGTTGTAACCAGAGAAGCCAGGAGTCTGCTGCCATGCCCCACACCTCGCAGGCATAGAGCATCAGTGCGCAACTTTAGGTGAACAGACATTTGGGAGCCCAGAACAGTGTATAAGGCGGATACACTCCCCCTCCCCGCTCTGTTCGTCGCTCACTGCAAGTATTCACGAAAAGTTAGGTGTTTATCAAGAGTGATAAGGATCTAAGTTTCGGATGGAGTTTCCCCTCTCTATCCTTTGGCCCTAGTAGAAGTTGGGTATCTGATGTGCGGGGGTGCATCTCCTGGTAAACATCACAGCATATTTTTTTCCCGTCTGCGCTAGTCCTAGACAATTTTTAACAATAATCTGTCACTGCGATGTAGAGAAAGTCATGTGAATGGAACACATTAGATTTTTTGTATATTTTTACTTTCTCTACACGTACTATGTGCATAGTGTATAGTGAAGGTATTGCATTCCACACAAAAATTTGATACCGAGATTTCACCGGAAATGTACGTTTTAGGGCTCCCTGTATAAAGAAAAAAGCTGATGTGTTCCATTCGCAAGACTTTCTCTACATCTCTGCAACAAATTACTGTTAAAAAGCTTATGTTTCTATTTACTTCATGCTAATCGAGAAAAAATTATCGGAAATAGTCTTATTAATTGCTTCCATGTAAGCAGAAGCGAAATAAGGGAGTACCATAGGTTAAAGTGATAGTCAAAAGATGGTTGCTGTGTGACTGTAGTTCCTTTGTTTGTATGGACCGGAGTTGACAAATTCCTGTAGGAGAAAAGTGTGTTTTTCAAAACTGAACCGAAAACAAGGAATGCCTCAAAAAAGATCAACTCCAAAAAGTATGTGTATAACATAAATTGTTTGTTCTAACGTACTCTACATGTTTTGTGTGGTAAGTTTTTGTCCATAAAATTCATCCAGAGTCTTCATAGGCTATTCCCAGAAAATTCAAGATATACATTTTATTTGTTAGGTAAATATCTTTAATACATGATATTATAGTTAAAATCGTTAGAGCCATTTTTGAGAAAATCAAAATTTTTTAAAAAAAAAGTTCCATGTAAAGGGTAGTTGGGGTTGGGGAATTTTCTTGAAAATCTTCGAGTCGCATCCTTGAAAGATACCAAACTTAAATACCAAGTTTGGTATTCAACAGTTTTTTCGTTTTTGAGCTATGCTGTCCACAGACAGACAGACAGACAGACACATACACGCACACATGGATCTTTTTCCATTTTTTTTCAGGGGGACCCAAAATATGTATTTCCGGGTGAAATCTCAGTATCGAAATTTTGGGTGCATTACAATAGCTTCTCTATACACTATGTGCATAGTACGTGTAGAGAAAGTAAAAAGTATTTGTAGAAAAAAGTCCGTGTGTGTCCGTGTGGCTGTGAACACAATAACTCAAAAACCAAAAGTTGGTAAAATACCATTTTTTTTTTTAATTTAGTATCTTCCAGGGATGCGACACGAATATTTTGAGAAAAATCCCCCCACCCTAAATTACCCTTTACATGGAAAAACATTTCGAGCATTTTAATTTTCTCAAAAATGGCTGTAACGATTTTGATTAAAATACCGTATATTAAAGATATTCATATGACAAATAAAATGTATATCTTGAATTTTTTGGGAATAACCTCAAACGACCTTTTTATTGTGAATGAATTTTGCGTAACTGATAAACCGTAAGAGATAGACAAAGAGTTACTTCACAAAAAATGTAGATCGTTAAAACACACAATTTATGTCGATACATTTTTTCGTTGAATTAACCATTTCTGACATATTCCTTGTTATTTGTTTCAGATTCAAAATACTTGGACTTTTCGCACACGGAAAGTTGTAAACTCTTGGCCCTGCATAGAAACGGATTTCTTCCACATGGCAACCAGCTGTTAAAAGATTTGACTATCGTTTTAGTCTAGTGTATTCCCTTCTACTTGCAAGGAAGCAAGCAATTAAGAAGTTTCTGCTAATGTTTATCTCGATTATCATAAAGTAGATAGAAGAATAAGCTTTTTAGAAATAATGTGTTACAGCAATGTAGAGAAAGCCATGTGAAATGACATCAAATTTTTGTCTCAGTCTGACAGACAGACACGGGCCTATTTCTAAAAATGTCTTTCTTTTTATGCAGGCAACCCCAGAACACGTATGTCCGGTGAAATGTCGGTATCGATTTTTACTTTGTCTACACGTTCTATGTACATAGTGTATAGAGAACATTTGCACTCCACCCAAAAATTCGATACCGAGAGATTTCACCGGAAATATATGTTTTAGGGTCTCCTGTAACCAAAAAAAGCATTTTCAGAAAAAGGTCCGTGTGTGTATGTATGTGTGTGTGTGTGTGTGTGCATGTGTGCATGTCTATGAACACGATAACTCAAAAACGAAAAGTCGCTAAAATACCAAACTTGGTATTTAAGTTTAATATCTTCCAGGGATGCGACATGAAGATTTTGAAGAAAATCCCCCCACCCCAGCTACCCTTTACATGAAACTTTTTTCGAAAATTTTGATTTTCTCAAAAATAGCTCTAAAGATTTTGAGTAAAATATCGTATATTAAAGATATTTACCTGACAAATAAAATGTATATCTTGAATTTTCTGGGAATATCCTCTGAAGACTGCTTTATTCTGGATGAATTTTGGGAAATTTTGCATAACTGCAAAACTGTAATAGATGGACAAAAACTTAGCACACAAAAAAACGTAGAGCACGTTAAAACACTCAATTTATGTTATATACATTTTTTTCGTGGAGTTGGTCGTTTTTGAGATATTCCTTGTTTTTTGTTGTTTTTTTTTCCCCATACAGGAATTTGTCAACTCCTGTCCATACAAACAAAGGAACTTCAGTCACATAGCAACCAGCTTTTGACTATCACTTTAACCTATGGTACTCCCTTATTTCGCTGCTACTTGCAATAAAGCAAGAAATAAGACTATTTCTGCTAAGTTTTCTCGATTAGCATGAAATAAATAAAAGAATACTCTTATTAACAATGATTTGTTATAGAGATATAGAGAAAGTCATGTGAATGGAACACATCAGATTTTTATTTAGGTAATACAAGATAGGATTGTCGTAATACCGTTATCTAGCTTCAGAAAGCAATCCTGTTTTGCCTATTCATATTTTCCTAGTTGCGTGAACCAAAAGCTAACGGCTTCAGTATGGCAGTATGCATGGTTTCTGGTTCGATTTCCAGGCCCATCAGACGTTATTGAGTGAGTGACTGCGAGGCGTCGTGCTAAGAGGGGGACGGATTAGTCAAATGAAGCTAATTCAGATGCAGATCTTCTCTAGGTATTAGAGAACGCCAGTGCCTTGTGGCGCCACGGTTAGATTAGGGCCGCATCCATGTTACTGAATGTCCGCTATACACGGTAGGCAATAACAGTACATGTTGCGGTCAGCGTTCCGGGTTCGAGCCCCGGCTGTGGCGGTGAAGTTTTCTTTAACTAGAAGCAATCCCTATTCGCCACAGAGTCTGGCGGTATGCATGTGAGAGTGAATGTCGCGTTAATATTACGAAGGCCATCTAGAAAGTAACGAATAATTTGGCCATAACTAAATAATAACGAAAGATACCAACACAAAACTTTATTGACAAAGTTACAGTACCCTGCTCTACTTCTCAACGTAATCGTCATTACTATCAAGGTATTTACTGTCACGTGGTCGATGAATCGTAAGTGAATGTATTTAATTAATTTGAAATGTAATACAATAGCCATATAATCGCTAACTGATATTTTTACTAGCCACATTTAATTGCCAGTCACTAAGTCTTTTAAATGGCTACTCTCAACATGCAATTTATTCCAAATAAGTATTTTTCACTTTATCTACACGTACTATGTATATAGTGTATAGAGAAGGTATTGTAATGCACCCAAAAATTCGATACCGAGATTTCACTGGAAATACATGTTTTGAGGCCTCCTGAATCCAAAAAAGCATTTTTATAAAAATGAACGTGTGTGTCCGTCTGTCTGTGTGTGTGTGTGTGTGTGTGTGTGTGTGTGTGTCTGTCTGTCTCTGTGGGCAGCATAGCTCAAAAATGAAAAGACCGTTAAAAACCAAACTTGGTATTTAGGTTTGGTATCTTCCAGGGATGCGACACGAAGATTTTGAAAAAAGTCCCCCCACCCCAAACTACCCTTTACATGGAGCTTTTTTCGAAAATTTTGATTTTTTCAATAATGGCTCTAACGATTTTGATTAAAATATCATAAATTAAAGATATTTACCTGACAAATAAAATGTATATCTTGAATCTTCTGGGAATAGCCTCTGAAGACTACTTTATTCTGGTTGAATTTTACGGAATTTTGCATAACTGCTAAACCGTAAGAAATGGAGAAAAATTTACCGCACAAAAAATGAGAGCACTTTAAAACACATAATTCATGTTAATAGCATTTTTTTCGTGGAGTTGATCGCTTTTGAGATATTCCTTGTTTTTCGTTTCAGCTTTAAAAAACTTACACATTCTCATACAAGAATTTGTCAACTCCCGTCCACACAGAGAAACCTCAATCACGTAGCAACCAGCTTTTGACTGTCACTTTAACCTATGGTGCTCCCTTATTTCGCTTCTACTTACAAGGAAGCAAGTAATAAGACTATTTCTGCTATTCTTGTCTCGATTAGCATGAAGTTAATAGAAGTATAAGCTTTTTAACAATAATTTGTTGCAGAGATGTAGAGAAAGTCATGTGAATGGAACACATCAGATTTTTTAATGTAGACAATACATAGCTTAAATAAGATACACATAAAATGCAATATTTGGGAAGGCAGAACTTAATATTTGTCAAATTTCACCAATTTCGTTTGTTATCTGTTGCAGTTGCTGATTGGTTTTGAGACTGGACAAATTGTACTATGGGACCTGAGGACAAAAACAGCGGAGATGCGCTGCCAGAGTGCTGAACCACTCAAGTCTGTCTCATGGCACCACGAAGGAAAGCAGTTCATGTGCAGTCATACAGATGGCTCTCTAACCACCTGGACTGTTAGGCAAGCACCCAAACCAATCAATGTCTCCTACCCTCATGGTAAGTATATTCCATTACCCTTTCAATCATACGCAGAAAAAGAATTAACATTTATTTGCAGTTTTCCTAAAGTACACAGTGCATGTAGAGAAAGTGGTTGGTTGGTAGGTATCTAATGTTGGCAGTGAAGCCATTTGCTCTCTTGTATTCCAGTATTTTGACGTCATGTCAACTCAAGGTTGGGCAGCACAGTAGAGGGTTTCCATCCATATCTTCTTTAAGTACACAGAAAGGACACAGAGGAGAAATCCTGAATAAATGTTTATTGAGACAGTCATGGGCTGTTAGGAGTCTAAAAGTTGCTACAGAGGATTTTCTTGGTAGTGTAGTGATTTGTGTTATTACATAAATTTTCCCATGGTTTTCCTTTTGTTTGTAATACATTATCTTCTTTAATTTTGTTACTATATGTTGATATAATGATTCTTTTGATAGAGTGATAACTTATTGGATCAGATGAATTTGATGTAATTTTACTACCTTTCTTGGCTAGAAAGTCAGCTGTTTCATTACCCTGTATTCCAAAATGAGTGGGGTATCCATTGAAGTATTGATCTTTTATTTAAATACATTAGTTGTTTTATGATTTTGTGGCATTCTGCAATATTTAAGTTATTAGATGTTACATCAGCTGTTATGGATATAATAGCTGCTAGAGAAACTAAAAGCAGTAAAATAGTGAAAAGGATAACATTTAAATACTCTATTTATAATAGCTTTCTCAAAGCTATGCATTACAGAAAAAAAACAAGATTGGAATTTTTTTATTTTGTATTAATTTTGTGTAAGTTTTGAACTTTGAGAAATAAATTTTTGAAAAATGATTGCAGAAAAATGTCCATTCATAAGTTAGCTTTAGAAAAAGTTATTTGAAAATAAATGGTATTAATATGTTTATTGTAGCTCACATTTTAAAATTGTAATCTATTTTGAAAGTCCTTGCTTCATTTTCTGAAGTGGAAATTGAATGGTTATCGCAAATAGGAATCCAAGATCTAGCAAGATATATTATTGTTTCTCAGGAAAATGAACTGGTGGTTTGCTTTGATATAACAGACACACGTTTGAACTTCAACATAAAAGGAAAGTCATATGTTATAAAGATATTTCAATTTGGATTAAACTTATAGTTATTTCATTAAAGGAATAACTCATGCTTTTTCTGGATTTTCACATAACTATTCAATTTTGGAACTGCAAACAGATGATTATTAATAAAATAGTTTAAACAGTGTTTGTTTACAATATTATTTAACATGTTTTCAATTTACTTTCAGCCAAAACAAATAAGGATGGAAAACCAGAGGCATGTAAGCCCATTCAGAAGGTGGAATGGAAGTCCTCTAGAACAGGGTATGTTGCTAATTCATTACTGCATAGAAATAAAAGATGAAAATTTAACTTTCAAGCATGCCAATAGCAAAATTAACAAACAAAACCTTTATCTAAAATTGTAAAGTATTGATAATTTTATTTCTTTTCATCGACTCCAAAGGGAATATATTCATGATGGTTTTAAATAACTTAGTTTCTAAGGGCATATAAGGGAATACAATAATTAAAAAGGATATTTTAAAAAATAAAAAAAATGCATTTTTTAATATATGAAGGTGGGAGGCGAATAAGTCCTGTTTTTAGGATCATTATTATTCTCTATCTCTTATGTTCAGTGATTGTTTACATTCATGGCTGACCCTTCTCTGCTCTTTGCCCTTTGCCCTGCATAAGTATAGGGAAAACATCACTCCCTCTGAAACTTCAAGCTATATAACCATACATTATCTGATTAGGATTTACAATATATTCAGGAGCCCGCCTGGGTAGTGTGGTGGTAGCATGTCTGCTTCACATTCAAAAGATCGTGAGTTTGAATCTCGCTTAGGGTGAGTTGCCCGGATAAGGTTTTTTTCGGGGTTTTCCCTTATCCTGAGAAGATGAATGTTGAATAACTTTAAGCTCCATGGACCCTGAGATCATTTGAGCATCATTTTACCAATGTCATACATCATCCGATATGACCAACCAAGTTAAAGGACGTTAAGTTATCAAAAAAAAAAAAAAAATGTAATAAATATATATATTTATTCAGGGTTCAACTAAAAATATTGAACACAATGATATTACTATACTTTTTTTAAATTTGGTTTTATTGAACAAATACATAGCTCAAATCAACATGCAAGCATTTGCACTTCTGTTCTTTAAACTACAAAACAACATCATTGCTGTTACAAAGATAAAAAATTAAAATTAAACCTCAACAATTAAAAAACCTTCCAATTGGGGATTAAAAGACACTTGTGTACAGAATCTTTGATACACTGCAGTTAACATTAATTTTTTGGGAAGATGACAATTTAAAAGTTGCTGATGATGTAGTCCCTTATAGCATTGGCAGGTTCCTCAGATGCACCATAAATTACATGAATATCTGATAACTCAGCATCTGTAATGTCATTCATTGTTTGAAGGAAAATTTGCACCTGAATCAGTCCCTCGTTATCCTCACTATAAGTCACATGAATACAGATCACTGGTGTGCGAGTTGTACTAAACACAGAAGCTGAACATTATGTGACATATATAAACACAAGTGATACATACTGCAGGGCTATTCAAAACACATTAGACCCTGTATTTATGTGTAATATGTATTGTTCTCTACTAAATATCAAATTATTTGCTATTATTCACCCCCCCCCAGCCAGTATACATATGAAATAAAAAAGACAAAATTTTCAAAAATAAATATTGAAATGTATGTACTTTGCAATTTGCTGTTTTAAAAGTAAGATATCTTGCAATTTTGATATACAAGAAGTAAAAGATAATAAGGCATGCATCATTAGCTGTCACCTTAGGGTACATAGATTTACTGAGTCATTACCCCCCAGGAGTAAGGGATGAAGTGAAGAAACAAAGGCAGACAGCCTACAGAAACATTTGAAAGTCCCTAACAGTTGTTGTCCAGAAAACCCATCCCACTACTGGAACTGCTCAAAGGGAAATAAATGACCAGTTTCCATTGAGCCAGCATCCATGACATCTGTCTGGCACTGTTTAGACAGTATGTTTCGCATAATACATATAATTTTCTAACAGGATTTAAGTATTATGTGAGTCAATTGTAACACTTTTTATCACTTACATTTTATAATTAAGGACAGAGCTTCTAAAACATGTCCTTAATTATAAACTGTAAGTGATGTAAAATTGTTACAATTGACTCAAATAATACTTACATATAGTATACATCACTGTCACAAAATCCTCTATATCTGTAAGTCGGAACAATGTTATTAAAAGGTCTAAAAGAGAGAATGATTTATCCCACTATGTGGCAATGTTGATAATAATTTACACTGTATAATTGAGTGCGAAGAAACAAAAATATGGAATAAAAATTGGAAAAAGTTACCAACAGAGATAGTATATTTAAAACTTTTTGGAAACAATAAGAAAGAATTTCTGAAACAACTAGGTAATTATACAGGAAAGTAAGAGAGAAATGGGGAGGAAAATGGCCAAAGAAAGACAGGAGCTTAATAATAAAACTGATGAGGTTGTAATTTATGAAAGAGATAAACAGATTAAGTTAGAAGGGTATAAAGATGTACAATTAGAGGGATATATAAATAACCAAGGTGTTAAATGTATATGATATAAAATTCAGCAACTCCAGAAAAGTAATTATGTGTGTATGAAGTTTGTAACTGAAAAGATGAAATAAATTATCTATCATCATCACATATCATTTTGTAATGAGGGCAATAATAAAAATTATGTTGTTCAATAACATTAAACACGAGCAGAAATGAAACTGCTCCTTAAGACATGTTTAGAAGGTGTACCATTTTAGGGTTTGTCCCACCATTTCCAGCCCATGAGCCTGACAAAAGGTAGCTGTTACTTATTGTAAGGGACAGGAGTTCAATGCTTCTATGCATATAAGCAGTGGATTCTCTTAACGAAAAACATACAAAATGACCAATATATAAACACGAGGTAAAGCCAGAACACTGCAGATGTTTGACACCAGTAGGATTTGAAATTGTGAAAAACAATTACAGTCGAAAATGTCACCATGTCCTGACCCTCAGTCAGGAGGTGCACCATAGTCAGGCGCATAGCACTGATGTTAATAACTTGAAGGGGTGAAATATCAAGTCAAATCAATAAAATTACATAGGGAAGTATAATTGTTAAATGACTCAACAAATTATGGTTTGTAATATGAGTGTGCATGTGTGATAAGGCATGAAAAGGCAAGAAAAAGGTGATGGGAAAATCAAAATTTAAGAATAGTAAATATCAGTCCTGAGATCCATATAACAAAAGATTCAAGACCCCACACATCCAAAATCCCACAGTGCTGAACCCAGAACTGCACCACCATTCTATGTCACGAAAGCTGAAACATTGTTCTGCCAAGGAAATATTGTTCTGTCATCTCTAACCATTAACCATATAGACATTCCCAAACCTTAGATAGGGTTTGTTTTTTACACCTTACCTTATTTTGCATTTAATAGTTTTATAACAGGACATCATCTATACTTGATAGAAGAAATAATATTTGTGATGCTTTGTTGCTTTCAGCGAAGCATATGTGATATTTTCTGGTGGTCTGACATATGACAAGGCAGGCCGCACTCCCAGTATAACTGTTATCCATGGAAAAACCACTACAGTGTTGGAAATGGAACATAATGTTGTGGATTTCATCACACTTTGTGAGAGTCCTTGGACAAGTGGTAAGAGGACCTTATTTAAAACCCATTTCTATTAAGGTCATTTTAAGCTTGTTGCTCTATGTTTTAGAATTACTCCAGAGCTGTTCATATTTTAAACTTTATGAAATATTATGTGCATACATCTACTTAGGCTGCCTAGTTTCCATGCAATTTCAGAAGAAGAGCAAGGTGACATTGAGATGTGAAGCACACTATACATCCTGATATCTAGTGGCTTCAGTGCTAAGGTTTCTGTAGAGCCCAGAATCCATACATGTGCACTTTGTTTCATTTAATAATTCAGCTAATTCGCAGTAAATTAGATAACCTATTCACTATAATGGCTTAGGGTCTCAAAGAAAAAGATTTTCTTTGGTTGACAGTACTTCAGAAAGACAAGGGAGCTGCCCTCCTTGGTGTAATTGTTACCATGCTAATTTCTTATATGCAAGGTCGCAGGTTCAAACCTGGCAGAGGGCGATGGATTTTTTGGGTGTAAAAATCCTTAGCATAGAAGTAGAGCTGTTGGTCCCATGTTGTAAATTTATGGCACATAAAAGAACCTAAAGCCTGATAAAGAGGCCTCTGAGCAAAATTAAGCAGTGTTTCATGCCCAGTACAGAATGGGATGCTGAGAACCCAGCAGTTCAAGAGTGTCCATAAATAAAACTCCATTTGACTGCCTCCATGGTCAAGGGGTCAGCGAGCTGATTTCTCATCCCGAGATCCTGGGTTCGATTCCCTGCTGTAGGAGGGAATTTTTCTTCAACCAGAATTATTTCCTATCCCCCACAGAGAATGAATGTGAGAGGAATGTGTGTGTGTTTAGTAATTTAAAATTGATTAACCTAATGTTCTAAACCTACAGTAACACAAGTTGTTTCACGAGTCAAAGCCCCCGATATCACCATTGAAGTTAAAAGGGGCTATACAAATGAAACAATTAAAAAAAAATCCATTTCTTTCAAAGATAAGGAAGCAGTTCTTTCTTCTTCCCCCCCCCCCGAACTCGCTTCCCCATAAAACCAGCACCCAAGAAAAGGTGCATGCATAGTTGTAGCTTCTATACTGAGGACAAAATATATTAATATTGTTTAACAGAATATGAGAAACATTATGTGTTCATCATTAAATGATGCATCAGTACTAACATCAGTAAAGTTCATAACTTCCACATGTTTGAGAGATGATTCTCTCCTTCATTAGCAGTTATTACCTGAGCTGTTAGATCTCTAGTTGCTGTATGTGATGATCCTGCAGTTAAGAGATGAACTTCCTGACAGAATCTTCTGATCTTAAATAAAAATCCATTATATGTCTCCTTTCAGTGTGAATATGTTTTGAGGCCCCTGAGCCCAAAAAAGTATTTTTACTTTCTCTATACGAACTATGTACATAGTGTATAGAGAAGGTATTGTATTGCACCCAAAAGTTTGATACCGAGATTTCACCGGAAATATATGTTTTGAGACTCCCTGAATCCAAAAAAAAGCTTTTTTATAAAAATGTCTATCTGTCTGTCTCTCTGTGTGTCTGTGGGCAGCATAGCTCAAAAACATAAAGACCGTTAAAGTCAAAAATTTTTATTTAAGTTTGGTATCTTCCAAGGATGCGACACAAAAATTTTCAAGAAAATCCCCCCACTCCAAACTACCCTTTACATGGAAAAAATTTCGAAAATTTTGATTTTCTTAAAAATGGCTCTAACGATTTTGATTAAAATATTGTATATTAAAGATATTTACCTGACAAATAAAATGTATATCTTGAATTTTCTGGGAATAGCCTCTGAAGACTACTTTATTCAGGATGAATTTTACGGAATTGTGCATAGCTGCTAAACCATAAGATATGGACAAAAACTTACTATATAGAAAATGTAGCACACGATAAAACACACAATTTATGCCATATACATTTTTTTTCATGGAGTTGATTGTTTTTAAGATATTCCTGGTTTTTTGTTTCAGCTTTGAAAAACATGCTTTTCTCATACAGGAATTTAACTCCTGTCCATACAAACAAACGAACTTCAGTTACATAGCAACCAGCTTTTGGCAATCATTTTAACCTATGTACTCCCTTATTTTGCTTCTACTTAAAAGGAAACAAGTAATAAGACTATTTCTGCTAATTTTTCTTGATTAGCATGAAGTAAATAGAAGCATAAGCCTTTTAACTACAATTTGTTGCAGAGATGTAGAGAAAGTCATGTGAATGGAACACATCAGATTTTTAGTAAAAGGATTATGTCGTGTCTGTGAGTAGCATAACTCAAAAATGAAGTGTTAATAAATACCAAACTTTATATTTAACTTTAATTAGTTTCAAAGATGTGACATAATGATTTTCAAGAAAATTCCTCCACCCCATAATATGAAAAATGTTTCAAAATGTTTCATTTTCTCCAAAATGGATTTAATTGGTTTAAATTAAAATACTGTATATTTCAGATATTTACATGGCAAATGAAATATATATCTCGAATTTTCTGGAAATAATGGAATTTCAAGATCAGAATATAGCCACTAATTTTAAGGAGACAGCATACTCAGAGCAAGTATTAGTTTTACATCACTTGACAAAATTTACAATACACTAAAAACTATACAGTGGAAATGATTTGAAATTTTTATTACATAATCTGGATGAAGTGAGAATTATTTTGGTAGCTCAGTGAGACCGGGAGATCTGTGGTTCAAATCCCAGCTATGGCATTGAATTTTTCAGTCTGACTTTATCTATCCAACTCCTGTCCTACACACGGCTTGTGTGAAAAAACAATTAAATCAACACTAGTTTGGTTATGTTTCATGATTCTAACTATTAACATAGATTTTTAAAAAATAAAGACAAAAAATGTCCCATTCACATGACTTTCTCAACATCGCTGTAACAAATTATTGTTAAAAAGCATCTATCTACTTTATGATAATCGAGATATACACTAGCAGAAATTGTCTTAATTACTTGCTTCCATGTAAGTAGAAGGAAAATAAGGTAATACACTAGGCTAAAGTGATAGTTAAATCTTTTAAAAGCTAGTTGTCATGTGGTTTAAGTCTGTTTTTATGCATGGCTAGGAGTTCACAGCTTTCCATTAGAGAAAAATTTAAGTATTTTAAATCTGAAAAAAATAGCAAGGAATATCTCAGAAATGGTCAGTTCTAGGAAAAAACATATATGACATAAATTGTGTGTTTTAATGAGGTCTACATTTTCTGTGCAGTATGTTTTTGTCTATTCCTTACGGTTTAACAGTTATGTAAAATTCAGCAAAATTCATCTAGAATAAAGAGATCTTTAGAGGTTATTCACAGAAAATTCAAAATATACATTTTATTTGCCATGTAAATATCTTTGATATTTGATATTTTAATAAAAATTGTTAGATCCATTTTTGAGAAAATCAAAATTTTGAAAATTCTTTCCATGTAAAGGGTAGTTTAGGGTGGGGGGGATTTTTCTCAAAATATTTTGTCACATCCCTGGAAGATACTAAACTTAAACTTTGGTACTTTTCGTTTTTGAGTTATTGTGTTCACAGACACACAAACCTTTTTCAAAAAATGTTTTTTTCTATACACAGGGACCCTAAATTGTGTATTTCTGGTGAAATCTTGGTATCACATTTTTAGGTGGAATACAATACCTTCTCTATACACTATGTATATAGTATGTGCAGAGAAAGTAAAAATTGGAAGGGGAGAGAATTTATAACAGGGCACAAAATCTAATCTACATCATACTTATTATTAGTGTTGTCAATTGACCATTGTAAAATCTCTAATTAAAAATGACTTATTATGAAATAACACATTTTTTAACTTTCATTATGTCCTCCATTTTGCTCATATTTATAGGCACTATCCAATAGATATGCAGGTCTTGTAAGTATATGTCTCCTTTTCAGAATATGGAGAAAATGAAAATACTCCCTACTTATTAGGCCATCAATGAATTTAACAATTATTTTTAATGGTGTATTTAATGTCATATTCATGTTGTTTGTGTGTAGACTGCTGCATCTACCCCTAAATATACTAATCCAGTAATTCATAAAATAACTGATTCATGAAATTTCCACAATTCAGTTTTCTTTTTCAGATGATTTAGATATCTTATAGGATTTTAATTTCAACCTTTTATTGGGATTTCAAGCTGTGGTTTGTAAAATTTCTGATTCCTCTGCAATCCTTCTCAAAGGTTTCTTTGGAAGGACAGTTTGAATTAATTTTGTTTTATTAGGAACTGATTCTACTCACTAAATTTATTCACAAGATTATAAGGCATGTGAGAGGCATAGACAGCAGGGAATCTTGTCTATAAATCCCCATTTCACTTCTGTATAAAAGGCTGTTGTCTTTTAGGAATAATACATGAAGGTTCGTGTGCTGAAGTGTACAGATTTTTTTGACATTATAACAGCCCTGACACACTGAAACACACCATCTCACTAAATATCAACCTCTGTGCAAAAACTTTGCAACATCTGATTAGCTGGTGCACAAAGAGGAGGGAGAACAGAGCTGGTTAGAAGCAGTGCGTGCAGGGCAGGCAATTCCCCATATATGGCCATGTGTACTAACAAAGTTGTTTACAAAATATATTACTTATTTTGACTGTACCTTCAAATCCTTGACTGTTGAAACTTATATTAGAAACATAATTTGTCTGCATAAATGAAGCAAGTATTATGTGAAGTGTTTATTTTCTGTTATCTAACTATTGAATATCAATTAAGAGTAAAAACACAGCATCACACTCAAACTTCACTAGTTAAAATAAGTAACTTACTTTGGATATGTTTCAGCAACTATTGCCACCATCTTCAGTGGAGATTTACTGATGAACTCATAGTAGTGGCCTGTAGAGGTCTCTCTTCTGGGTAGATGAATTTTGGGTTGAGACTGTTTGTTTGTAGTGTATCAAAATTAGGTGTCTCTTCTGATTTTTGTATACCTCAAACAAATAGTCTAATCTCAAATTCATCTACCCAGAAGATTCATCTAACCAAACACTCTAGATCATCTTGGTTTTTGTGGTGCAGCCCAACTTTCTTATTCAGGCCTTAATAATGGACCACAAGTTCTCTATCGATTTAAATCCAGCGAATTCCCTGGCCAGACCAACAATGTCCAGTTTTTCTTACACAAAAAGGACTTTGTGAGCTTCGAGTTTATGCAGGGAGCCAAATCTTGTTGAAATATCCCACCACCACTAGCAAACCACCTATGCATGGTCAGAATCACTTTAGTGCTAAGTACTTTGATGTACTTCACACTATTCATTATTTGTTCAATGGAGTGCAAGGTCTCTGGTCCAAAAACTGTAAAACATCCCCAAAACATGACATTTGGTGTGTGTTTAGGGGGCTGCTGGATGTGGCCAGGACGAAGAGGTTCCCCTGATGGGCATTGAATGAAACTCAATCTGTGCTTTTGAACTTCAAAATGGGTCTAGTCAGAAAAAATCACTTTTTTCCACTGCTTCATAATCCAGTCTTTATATTTTTTGAGTTGTTTCTTGATAGGACGCTGTGCTGGACAGTGACATTCCAGAAGGTGGCAACATACAGTGGAAGCATCTACATAAATCCCATGAGATGCAGCATCTCTTTTTATGTTATTGTTGGTTTTCTTTGGGTTGATGACTCTGATTCTTGGATTAGGACATCATCCCTGGGTGTGTTTTCCTTTTTGTCCCTTTTATTGATGTTTTCATGTCACCCTTGTCTTTATGCAGCTTCACAGTCCTAGACATGCTAGATTTACCAACACAAACTGCATCTGCTATCTGTCTTGCATTCATCTCCGTGTTTTCACTAAGAGCAATGATTTTTGCCCTTTTATAGGGTAACATCTATAGTAAACAAAAAATGCAAAAATCTTTTTTAAAACTTAATACATATCAACACCACTAAATACGAATTCAAACTGAATAAAGGAACGAGTTATCAGTTAAATTAACTGTCCTTGTTGATACATTGTTGTAATGTTTTTAAACAAAATGTATCCAGCAACACTGCAATGTGTAATTTAAATTCAGGGCTGTCCCAATAATCTGCATAGTACTGCGCTTATTTCAACAAGTGAAGTTTGAGTGTAATGTTATGTTTTTACTCTTAATTAATTAGTTACTTCACTGCACATTTCCATTAATGTTTTAATCTATTAAATATGTTTCAGATTTCCAGGACCCATATGCAATAGTGGTACTGCTGCATAACGACCTAGTTGTGATAGATCTCCTTACCACTGGTTATCCTTGTTTTGAAAACCCATACCCCATGGATTTACATGAATCACCTGTTACTTGCTGCACCTACCTAGCTGATTGTCCCTCAGATCTCATCCCTGCTTTCTATTCCGTGGGCTCCCGTACGCAAAAGAGGACGGGCTTCAGTGAAAAAGAGTGGCCCCTATGTGGGGGTGAGTGGAGCCCCACTTCATGTAGCTATAATGAAATCATTCTAACAGGGTGAGTATGTTTTGTATTACTTTCATGCACAGAATAAATAAAAGTAAGAGCTTACCATGAAGTTTACCCTGAAGATGAAGATAATGCACATTGTCAAAACATTGGAGTCAATCCATCTACTACCTGGCTAAAGCCTGAGAACACTTAGAGTTAAATAAAAGTATTTGACTATTGCTATAGACTGTCCCCACCTTAAGGGGACAAGATAGTCTGAACATATGGAAATTACACCTTAAGTGAGTTGAATTATCACTGCTCTTAAAATACTCCATTGTTTTTCGATAAATTGTTATGAATTTTTCTATAAGTCATGTCAATTATTTCAAGTGGTTTTTTGCATTAATAGCTTATGTGGTTGAGTCTATAAAAAGTATTTTATTCAGCAGAAAAATAATAAAACTTAGTCTTAAAAAATGTGAATTCATGTACCTTTTTCTCTGATATTCCTTGCAATACATAATCATACTTTTGTATGCATGTTCTTAGTATGATCACTATCTTCTGAACCTCAGTTATTTAGCTATGATACAATTTCAGTAGAAATTTTAAAAAAAGAATTATTTGCAAGTTCAAAAAAGTACAAACGTGGAAAATATACAATGTTGTTGTTTTCTTAATATGAACATTATATACTATAACATCACGATTGTGGTTCAGAAAGTTCATCTATGTGTTGTATATATGTACTGAAAATTTCAGCTTTGCAGCTCTCATAGTTTCTGAGAAAAAGGTACATATGTAACCAAAACTGCTGTTTTGAGAAAACTTAATTTAAAAATATTAATGTTCTAAAAAGAGCATTGCATAACAGCATTAATGAAATGCAGACTAGCATTTAAATTTTATTTAAATTCATTAAAATCCTCTTAACACCCCCAAAAGTATACATTTTCTGAAACTAGAAATAATAGAGATTTTATTAGTGTCTAAAACAAAACATGTTACTTTTTGCCATTTTAGAGTACTATGTACAGTATGGAGTTAAATAGGATATAACTATCTCTATCTAATGCACACATGTTGCCATTAGTTTCATCCTTTTCTATCCTTACACTGTCACCAAGTTATTAATAACATGGTGTAAACATTTACTTGTTATAATTTTCAGCTTTGAATATATAAGATTTTTAAATTATAAGGTAACTCCTGTCGTGGCTTCTCTTCACTGCATGGGAGATCCAAGAGTTGCCAAGAAAAAGGTACCAGTAAAAGCACACTAAAATACGTAAATGTTGACCTTCTGCTCACATATGAACAGCACAATTTGCAAAAATATTCTTACTCACTCATCTAAGCTTAGCAGCAGGAATCCTTGTGATTTCTTGCATGATGCTATCACTAAGTTTCTGAGATTATACAGGGATTTCTGCTGCTGAGCGAGAACATCTTTAGCTTGTTATACTGTCAGTTTGGGAGCAGATGGTCAATATTTTCAGCATTTATTTAAGGTAAGGATTCCAGTGTGCCTTTGCCAGCACCACTTTCCTGGCAACTCTTGGATCTCTCGCGCAGTGGAGTGAGGCCACGAGAGGGATTACTTTATAATTTAATGACCCTATATTATCCAATGCAGAATATTTTTTCTCTAACAGATTAAATTATTTTTAGAGCCTTTTAGATTTCTATGGGCCCAAATTTCTAAATATGATGTGTTTTTCAGTAAAAGTCTGATATTTGCTTTTTCTATGTTTGCATGTAGAAACTAATAAACTAAATATCAGAGCACAATAATATTGTTTTCTTAGCTAGAGTAAACCAAAATATTAATACCTGCCTAGTTTGAATTCTCTCTCTTTAATAAGATGAACATTATGATTTTTTAAATCGAAGATTTATGGAAAACAATATACCTATGCAGTAGAAAAGTCAGGCAACATTTTAGTTATTGGATTTACAACAGGAACTAAGTAAGAGGAAATACTGACAAGGGTTGAAGAAAGTTTTTAAAGTAAGCCAGAACCCTGTAGCTTCTGGCACTCATTGTCTATGACAAACAAAAGTCATCTATCCATGTAGCTCGCAATCACAAAGCAGCAGGCAGATAGTGTGTTAGGATAAAAGTTAACTTAAGTTTGTAAGGAAGCATTGTTAGTGTTTATTGTGAACACTGTTAATGTAGGTTATTTATTTTGTAAGATGGAATAAATGAAACAGCTAAGGCTAAAGCTACTGGGCATCAGCAGCGATAGTTTATTGAATAAAAAAAAAATGAATTAAAGAACCTGTAAGGATACCATTAAAATAGAAAGCAAAAAGGGTGAGGGGATACAAAAACATGCTAGGTTAACCAATAGAATGGAATAGTTCAAAGCACATGCAGCACATCGTTCATTCTTTGTTGTTATTTTAAAACATTCCACCCATCTAAATGTAATTTTGTCAAGTTTGAACAATACTGATGCCTTACAAATTAAAACTTTCGGCATTTTATAATTTGAATTTTGATATCTTTTTATGCTTGTAAAATTGTATTTTGAAGTACTAAAAATATAAAGAGAAGAGATGAAGTGCAGGTGAAAAGTAAATGTCTTACAATTGCCTTAAACAACACTACATATATTTTACTATGTGATGAATATAAATTCACAATGCAACTGTACCAACACTGTGCTCAGTTAGCACGTACTGTCTTTAAAACATGAGACTTAATTTAGTTAGTTGCACTTGAGTTGAATTCCAACATTTTGCTTACTGCTTTTATAGTCCTATCTCTTGTTACCAATTTGTTAAAAAAGTTCAAAAAAGTAGTTGGCATGAAATAAGAGTAATGTTCTACTTTTCTTAATAGGTGAAATATGAATAAATAATTAGGAATATTTCTATATAGTGGAGCACCATTATAATGGAATCACTTAACAAGTCAAAAATGTTGAATACTTTAAATTTCTCCACTTACTTGCTGATCTTTTTTAAGACTAATTTCAGGGAAGTGTCCTCCCTATTTTCAGTCAATTTGTCAACTCGGCGAGTCGACTCAAAATTGTTACATTTTAAAAATTTTGACTCATTGTTAAATGATTCCAGGTGAAACATGTGTTAATAAATTTGCAGTTGGTAAAATATAAAATGTAATACAAATGTGATTGATTTATTTTAGGCATGCCGATGGTAGTATAAAGTTTTGGGATGCATCTGCTGGTACCTTGCAAGTTCTTTATAAGCTTAAAACAGCTAAAGTGTTTGAAAAACCTCGATCGAGGAGTGTGGATGGAACAGATGATGATCCATTTGCAATCCAGCTCATTTCCTTGTGTCCTGAAAGTCGGAAATTGTGCGTAGCTGGTGCCAGCGGCCATGTAATACTTTTTAAATTTAGGAAGCTGGAATCAGTCTCTGAGACAGCGGTAAGTAACACTTAAGAGAAGATGTTGTGTGGTAAAAACTTGCCTACAATGTAAAATAGATATTCTAGATTTAAATAAAGGTTTGGGTAAAACTACATTGAAAAAAATCACAAAACCCCCATGCAAACAACTGAATTTCTGTCCACATGCAACTGGCGCTGAAGCTTACTCAAGATGTTAGACCCAAAAATGTAGATCTCTGGATGACAGCATACGGAGATCTACCATGCCTGTGTCTGTTCTTGTTTTTAGGATTTTTATTCCAGTATAGTGACCACATTTTTATCTACACCGATGGCAGCAAAGGTACTGATGGAGTTGGATGTGTCTTTGTTTATGTGCCTCATCCAAACCATCCACCATGTGTTGCTAGAGTGTGGTCCTCTGGCACACATTCGATCCTCTTTAGCAGAGGTTCTGGCTTATGAGCCCAGAGCGGTAGACCTGGTTTTCACATTTTTATCTGAAGTACCTATATCCTTCAGGTTTTAGTTTTTGTTTTATTTGCGATGCTTCTTGAGTTGTTGGTCTGGATTTTTAAATTTTTCATTTTTCCTTTGTGTGTTTTAACAGAGCTATATTCTGTGCCTTTTATTGCTCTTTTTATCAATTTAAATGATTTTAGCTCCACTCCTGGTTTTTTACCAATAAATTGCACTTTTAAATTGGATTTTTATCCTGGCTTTAGCTCTAATTTTATGTGTTCACTTTAAATATATTTTAGCTCTGTTTATGGCCACAATTTGTTATTTTTTAAGGGTGCAAATGACCATTGAAGTTGAGTGCCCTAATCTCCAATCATCATCACCATTATCATCCAAACCAACAATTTGGAAACAATCTGTGAAGACAAGATGTAGTAATTTGTGCACTATGGGCTGGAAAGCCATCATGTTGGTACCACAGGTTCCTGCTAGTCTGCAGAGGAACATCTTCTAGCATCTGTGGAAGATGGTCTCTTAGGAGGCTGGCTGCACCATAGCCAAGTTGGTGGATCACTCACCTCTCACCAAGGTGATTGGGTTCAATCCCAGGTGACTGTATTTGGGATGTGTGGTGGATAAAGCAATGCAGGGGTGGGTTTTCTTTGACTTCTCTGGTTTCCCCCACCATCGCATTCCACCAGTGCTCCATCTTCATTCCATATATCATCAGTGTCATCACCTGCAGTGCCATAGTAGTAAAAGGGGGCATTAACCACCACAAAAAAATGTTAGGAGGCTAGTGCAAATTCAGTGTTCCTTCTATGAAAAATCTGATGTGTTACAATCACATGACCTTTCTCTACATCTCTGTCACAAATTAGTGTTAAAATGCTTATTCTTCTATATATTTCATGATAATCGAGATAAACATTAACAGAAATTGTCTTAATTACTTGCTTCCTTGTAAGTAGGAGGTAAATAAGGGAATACACTAGGCTAAAGCGATAGTCAAATCTTTTAAAAGCTGGTTGTCATGTGGATGAAACCCGTTTCTATGCAGGGCCAGGAATTTACAACTTTCTGGATGAAAAAAGTTGAATTATTTTAGATCCAAAACAAATAGCATGGAAGAAGAAGAAAAAAACGTGACATGCGTGTGTTTTAAAGAGATGTAAGTTTTTGCCCATCTATTACGGTTTACTGGTTATGCAAAATTAAGGAAAATTCATTCAGAATAAAGAGGTCTTTAGAGGCTATTTCCAGAAAATTCAAGATAGGTATACATTTTATTTGCCATATAAATATCTTTCATATATGGTATTCTAATCAAAATCGTTAGAGCCATTTTTAAGAAAATCAACATTTTTTAAATTTTTTTCCATGTAAAGGGTAGTCTGGGGTGGAGGGATTTTTCTCAAAATCTTTGTGTCGCATCCCTGGAAGATAGTAAACTTAAATATGAAGTTTTGTATGTTACCGACTTTTTGTTTTTGAGTTATTGTGTTCACAGACACATGGACACATACACAGGCACACCTTTTTCTGAAAATGCTTTTTTTGGATACAGGGGACCCTAAAACAAATATTTCCGGTGAAATCTCGGTATCGAATTACACTATATACATAGTACGTTTAGAGAAAGTAAAAAATGCCTTATGAGCTGATGGTACACTATCCCACACCCCATTTTAAACTCCTTGGATGTTGATGTTCTACCTGACAAAGCTAACAGGGATTGTCAACTGATCAGTAGTCCATGTTTCTGCAATTTACCTGGTCATGATTAGTAAATGTTGCTTTATTACTAAACAAGACACATGAAGAACTGGAGTATCATATCCTAATGCCCTGTGCAAAAGTTAACACATTCTCAAAATCATTTCCATGAAGATGTTGATGTAGAGAGATGTGATTGGAACGTATGTCGATGGAGAATACAAAGTACACTCGTCTGATTCATACCACTTCCATGTGCAAAGGCATGGGAAGTAACTTTCAGATCTATTGCAGCAGCAGCAGCCAAAACATTCATCTCTCCCTCTTCTCCAGTCACTTGTTTATTTCTGTTACGTTTTCTAAGTGTTACACTACCACTTACACATAACTGGTTGAAATAGTTGATAAATAATTGCCGAGATGGTTGAGTCTATTGGGATATATTTCCGTATACACCATTCAAGAATGAACTACATTCTTCCTACACTCTCCATACACCATGAGCATGTTGGCTTTTTTGCATTGGTAAATCCCATCTTCCACTCATGACCTACTGCTTGAACTACCACAAACTAACTGACTAGAAAGTCATAATGCATTCAATGAACAGAAAACACAATGTAAACAAATATGACATCATCATACCTAGCAATTAAGCAGGTTGAATGAAATAAACAACTGTTGTGGAAATTTTTCAAAATAAGATTTCTCATAAACTACTTGCCCTAGAATCCTGAAATAAACACCATTGACATTCTAATTTACTTTTTTTTATTTTTTTATGTAAATAGGCATTGTTCCATTTAAAAATTGTATATTTCCTCAAAAAATACACTTTATAAGTACCTATTATTAAAATCTGTTTATAGGCCAAAAGTATGAGCCCCTAACAATCAATGCTGTGAAAACCATACATCAAAAGCACTGTCATTTCCGAAATATTTGAAGTGCAAGTTTTAGGTGATTCACCCTATTTATGTAATATTCTGGCACAGAATTGAGATGGCTTATTTAGTCATTTTATAACTTGACATTAATAATATAATATGTTGGTGATATTCTTATTTACATGTGTTTAAAATGTTTCTGTTTCAGGTACTTGAAATTCCTATAGTTAATGAAATACCTGAAGAAGGCGACTGCTCTCCAGAGTACGAATATCCACCAAGGTCGAACCTCAGCATGGCTTCTAAATCAGATTCAGGAGAAGGTGATTCAAAAAAGGTACAGATGCAAGTGTTTTTACTACTGTTTTGGAATAAGTATAATGCAGCTTCATCTAGTAATATTTCAGAAATCTTTCTAAAAGCAAATATTTTGTTCTGTTTTGTGTAATGGACAACATTTGGTAGATTTCTGCTCTCTTTTTTGAGGTATCAGGTCCTCTGCTACCAATTGAAGGGCCCAATACTCAAGTCAAAGGCTGTTTAACCCTTTATTGTATAGTTTATTATTCTATATATGTTCTTCCTCTAATTTTAAAACCGGTATTTATGTTCCAAACACCGCAGCATGGCAACTGAAGTGACTTGAATAGCTGTGATCATTAGTGGGAAATCTAGTGTACGTCGCAAGTTCAAGCTCCAGTGACTGCAGTCAAATGTGCCTGTGGTAAATGATGGGGAGGGCCCAAGTAAAATAACTGGTGTGAAGGCACCCTTGGATGCGCACTGGGCTACACTTGACTGTAGTTGCATGGATTTTGCTCTTTATTATTAAAAAACACTACAGTTTTATTGCAAAAATATTAATAATTGTGCAATATAAAATGGTTATAACTAGCCTAATTTTATTGCTAAATGTTAATGTAATATAAACTTAGCAAAAAGTCCACTAAAAATACTAAAACCTTTGATTAATCCTCTTTTTTGCATATGTGCAACATCATGCAATTAAGAGTTGAGAACCTTTCTTCCACAAAACTACTGCACTACGCTATCAGAACCATATAACTGTTTCTGCTTCAAATTGTTAATTAAAATTCCTTAGACTTGATGTTGAGTTAATTTTACCGATGACTGGAGTGATTGCTGTAGAAAAGTCCAGAAATTAAAACATGTGTAAACAATATCAACTTGGGTATCATAATGATTTAATCTTCTTGCTGTAATGAAGTTGATATTCTCTGCTATTAAACTCGGTTCTCAAAACTGATTCTCCTAATGAATTAAATAGTAATAGCAAAAGAAATATTTATTTTATTTATCCTTTGAAACATATGCATGTTACTGGACATGTCAAGTTTAACAGAAAAAAAAAGGTTCTCAAAACTGATTCTCCTAATGAATTAAATAGTAATAGCAAAAGAAATATTTATTTTATTTATCCTTTGAAACATATGCATGTTACTGGACATGTCAAGTTTAACAGAAAAAAAAAGCCATGTATATGTATACACATGGATATAATAAATGCAACCACATTAATAACACTAATGGAAAATATTTGCATATGTCACAAAAATACCATACAGACCTAGATTTATCATATATTTATGCAAACAAGAGTTTTTATACAGCAAAAGTAAAATAGTAAACATAACACATAACGCATATTCCTAATGAACTATAGAACTAAACAATTTCGAAAAATCTATTAACTGATTTAAAACATAATTTTGGCATTGGGTATATTGTTGCTTTCTGCAACTTATTTGTAGATACACCATATTGATTAGGTACACAATATTGATTAAATTCCTCAACTGAGTAAAATTGGTTAGAAAGCAAGAATTTATTTAAGTTAGCTTTGAATTTTTTAAAAGACCCTATATTCCTCAGACAAGATGGTTAATTATTATAGAGTTTTAAGCTATTATAATTAAATGACTTTTCAAATAGTTTAGTTATTTGAATAGGAATATACAATTTATTTTTATTCTGCTTGTTATAGCTCTAATCCTTTCTATAGCAATAAAGAGAGCTTTCATACCACTCCACATAGCAGGGACATCAACTGTTAACACATATTTATTGTTGGTTAAGCTTCAGTCATTAAATACAACACTAGTGTCCAATACCCATGCAGCCAGTTAAAGTGTAAGATGGTTGAAGAATCTCATCTGTTTAGTATTTATTTTATAGGATATTACATTTAGGGTAAGTACATGTGATGCAACTAATTTATGTGCTTATTATGAAGATACTACTTATGATAGAGAAGCATGTGAGGCAACATTGGATAGTAAAACTCTCAAAATTTCCTCATATTAAAAAGATCCACCAATTTTATCATAGGGAATGAACAAAAGTAGTAGCTATTAAATTTAGTATATATGTACAGAGTATTAGGTTCATAATTTTTCATGAATAAGCTTTTTTAAAAATTGCATGATCAATGTTTCAGTCTTCACTAGAGAGCACAACTCCACTACGGGTGCGTACAGGACAACAGAAGAAACCTCCAGGATTTCAAGCTTATCTTGTATGTTTGACTCCATATAACAATGGTGATCCTCCATCCCAGATCACTTCACTTACTCTCAATTCTTCCTATGGTCTGTAAGTAATTTCTTATTTTGGATTTCTGTGTATCCTTACATTCATAAAATAAATAAATAAAGTGTGGTAGTAATACTTTCATTTAGGGACTTATTAGTAATTATTAACAGGCCTGCTCCATGCTGTGGAAAAACTGTGAGAACAATGGGTCTCTAATTCCTTGCAGAATGTTTTGTATCAGTTTTTAATATCTGGAACACAAAGCAATCCAACATGTAGGCTATCAACTCCTGTGTTTATACCTGTCTAGGAGAAATTGCTCTTATTTATGGAAAGTGGCAGAATAAGTGTTTAGTTTATGGCCAAATTCTGCACTCGAAAAATTCAATTTACCATGGAGAAACCTTCCTTTTGAATGGTGTTAGCATTAATACCAAGATCTTGTTAACTTTCATTGTTATAAATGCTAAAGTAATTTCATTAAAAATTAGTTTTCATAATGTTGGTATTATAATTCAATTACAGTTTTATTGACCAAGTTAAGGGGCTTGTTATTTTATTGTGTTAATAATATAGGGTCATTAAATTATAAGATAACCCCCATTGCAGCCTCTCTCCACTGTGCAAGAGATCTGAGAGTCGCCAGTAAAGTGGTGCCAACAAAGGTACACTAAAATATGTATCTTAAAATAAATTACGGAAATGTTGACCTTCTGCTCACATACGGGCAGCAATATCTGCGAAAATTTTCTTGCTCACTCATCTAAGCTTAGCAGCAGGAATCCTAGTGATTTCTTGCATGATGTTATCACTAAGTTTCTGTAGACTACATAGGGATTTCTGCTGCTGAGCTTAGGTGAATGAGTGAGAACATCTTTAACTTGTCATATTGCCTGTTTGGGAGCAGATGGTCAATATTTCCAGCATTTATTTAAGGTAAGAACTCCAGTACACCTTTACTGGCAGCATTTTCCTGGCAACTCTTAGATCTCTCGTGCAGCGGGGAGAGGCTGCGAGAGAGGTACCTAGTAATTTAATGACTTTATATAATAATTGCCATTATTTTTAAAAAATTTTGGGAAGAATCCTCAAACGTTTTTCAGTCATCTGATGATTAGAAATTCAGTTGATGAAATCATTAGCAGAAGTAAATCCAATTACAATAGATGTAAATCTGTGGTTAGCACCATAGATTTCTGAACATTGTCCATAAAATACCCCAGGACGATTAAATCAAAAGATTGCTTGACCCTGTGCTCATAGGATTCTCTCTTGAGAGAAAATGTACCTGAAGTTTATCCAGAAGAGTTAGTGTGTCTCAACAATAACCTGGATTGTGTTACAGGATGGCTTATGGTACAGAGATGGGAATAGTGATTGTAGACTTTATTCAGAAAATATGTTTGTTGAACATGAGCTCACCTGACCTATATGGCTCTGCTGATCCTTATCAGAGAGTCCCAAGGTCACCAAAAAGGAATCAAGGTGAAAATTCCTCTCGTGATCTTGAGGAGAGGTGTCGCTCTCCAAGCACAGACCAGGTATGTACCCTCGAAGATATCCTGAACCTAACATTGTTAATAAATATCTGAAAGTAAATTATCCAAATGAACAGAACATTGAATATTAACAACTTTCAACTTTCTTTCAGCATAAAATAAATGCTCCTCTAATAAAAGTTATTTGAAATGAATTTGTTCACTCTAAGTTCAGATTTTCCAGCCCGAGTAGCTGTTCAGATGTGTGTCCTTGCAATATCAGAATAAAGTGCCTAATTGCAAACACTATATTTTATCACTGAACAGAAGGTGTTACAAAATTAAAGGAACATTTATTTGATAATTGTACATTTGTAGAAATAAATTTTTAATAGTGCTCTTATTTTTCAGAAATTCATTTTGTGTATAACTGAAATAAAATAAATGCTTTCCATAATAAATACAATTAAATATGATTTTAAATTCCATTGGCAGAAAGCAGAAACTTCTATAAACTTTTCTGAAGATAATTCAGTTCATTTTGACATTGTAAAGACATGTGCAAGCAAGTGGAAATGAAAAATTATATTAATACAAACTAATTTAGATATTATATTCATTGCACTTGTGGTTTTTAATGGCACCTTAAGTATGAAACTCTATAGCTGACTTGTTTTATAAATTATTTTTCTTATAATACTAGGAGAACTTACGGCTCTGTTTGCATTTTTGTATTAATGGCAGAGATCCTACATGAGGGTTAGGATTAAGAAGCACCAGAGAATTTCAGGACCCCACACAAGTCTATACCTATTACACATACTCAAACTCTGGGTGGAAAGGATGAGGTAGAAGCAAAAGAGCAGGTAGATCTGCCCATAGCAGGCACAGAGCCGTATAGTCCCTATCATGCTCAGACTTCCCTTCATGGTCCCTCCCCCTCCCTTCCTCCGAGGTCTAGGGGTAACATGCTAACCTCTGGTTCCCTAGATTACAATTTCAAACCCAGCAGAGGATGATACAAAATCTTAAGCCATTTCTTATTAATATACTCTTTTCTTAAACTTCAGTCCCTTTATACTTAATTAATATATGTTCCATATCTTCATTTCCACCACATATAGGACATTGATTTTGTGGAATACCCTTCCTTAAACCTTTTAACCTCCACACTCCTGCTTTCACCCATATAATACCTTCTCGCTTCTCTTTATTTGTCACGTCTATATATTTTTCCCTTTACTATGAGTCTTTCATTGGTATATAAAGAACTAAAGATCTCTTTTCAGCTAGCTCACTAAATATAATTTTCTTATTCTCATTTCCAGACATGGCTAATTAGATCTATATTATGCTTAGAGACTGCTGTAGAGATTATTCTAGGAGACCATGACATGAAGCAGCTGCTAGAGCTCATTCTAGTCACAATTCCTTCAAATGTTGACATTTGCTAATCTGTATTAAGTTGGCTGAATTGGAAGCAGGTGAAAAAATATCATTGTCAGTTAAAAACAAATGAAATCTGAGTGTACAAAACTGATATTCCAATTTGAGATCAAAATGGTTATTGATATACATTCCCGTTCTCGTTAATGGGCTGTTATGAACTAAAATCTTCTGTGCTGCATCTCTTCCCATTCTCATTCCTGTTTGGATACTGATCTTAGGTTTTGTGCCTTAGTTGCGAAAATGATTTCATATATTAAAACCAACAAATAACATAAAAAGTGTAGGTTATAATTATGTTAGCCATTAGCAGGGTAAGTTAAGTCTTGGAACAAAATAATTAATTTGAAGTCAGAATAGCCAGGATAATTAAGTGTTCCCGGGAACTTGGACAGTAAGAAATCCATTAGCTCAAGGTTCAGTTCATTAGAATACAGATGTTCATAAATTGAAAGAATGCTTGAAAATGCAATTTTGGGAACTAGAAAGGAAGAAAATTACATATAATTTAGAATATTATTTGTTTCAGAGATGAACAAAAAGGTTTAAGATTTGGCGTCATAGAAGAGAGGAACTTTGGTGGGGTAGTTATGATTTAGGCTGGACTTAGGTTAATAAAAGAGCTTATATTTCAAGCACCTAGTTACTACTGTGTCTTTTGCTTCCTCATCTTACAGTTGTTATAAGGTAATTCTTGACTACTGCACTAGGCTCACCACCTATTTAGCTGTCATTGCAGGGTATTTGCCAATTAGCAGTTTGGTGAGTTGTGGCAACTCACACTTGTTATTTTTAATAAGGAAACAAAATTTTAAAACATAAAGTACTAAGGTCAAAAGTTAGCACATATAATACAAAACAGTTATAGTATCACATAATTAGATTTAGGAAAGTTTAATGATTCATTGTAAAACCAATTGGCAACTTATTCTAAAAGATCTTATATTAGCCCCTATTAAATTTTCTTAGTTTAATAGTGTTGTCCACCCATGCATACACTTGGAGAAAGATCTCTGAAATTATACTTTCTTATAGAATGAGAATGAATATAAGAACTGCAATAATGAGATGTGTTGATCAAATAAAAGCTGCTAACTTGCTATCAGGGCTCGGATTTTTAAGTACTAAAAACTTGGGAAATATTTATTTTATATGCACCAAAAATGTTAAAAATATGTGCTGAAAAGTAAAAAATATGTGCCAAAACAAATAAAATATTTTTTTAAAGATCTGAATGGCTGATCTAATGGAAATGTACACAGTACTCAGCAGTCATCACTTGTGGGAGGGATCACCAAATACTGTAGAGTTACAGTATACGACCACGTGCTTCTTCAAATTTTCCATCCCGAAAGATTCACAATTGTGATGAAGTGCCTTAAATTTAGAAAATGACCGCTCCACGTCAAAAGAAATAAGTCCAGCACAATTATAACATGTAATTTCTTCATGTTGCCCATCCAACACATTTTAAATTTTACACATTGTATTAAATCCATATTATGTTAATTATTTTCGAACCTTCCTTGCAATATCTTTTTAAATTTTGTGCTGAAGGACCAGAAAGAACATTCAGTTTTTTTTCCACATCCTGAACTACTTGAACTGCTTAAAAACTATTGGACTTCAATGATATTGAAGTTACAAATATTCAAATTTTTCAGATGTTGAATTTGATTCCAGATTAGTGCAGTGAATTTAAGCTCCACAAATAAAATTTAAATTTTTTTTTTTTAGAATATGTCTACACAAGCAAATTTAGGTTTACAGATAGCACTTCACCTAATGTTAAGCGCACTATTATTTTCAAATACTTTCTGGCATTTTCTCACAATACACTGAAAATTTAGAAAGCACTGCTGAAATGCTGGATAGTTAATAAAAGATTGTTTTTTTCTTGTAGAGCGTGAAATAGCTGCCTTATGTTTATTACCACGTAAATGTTGGTCTGCCATTATAGATTTACCACATGACTGACAATACAGGATTTTACCATCAGAACTAAAAATATCCTTAAATTCCGCAGCATATAGTTGTACATGATATCTTGCACTACTTTTCACTCTGGGCATGTTTAATCCACTGTGAAGTGAAAACTGTCGATATGTAACTTCCAAACACAACTAGAAGATTTTCTAAACATTGCAAATTCACAAATGTCAAACAAGTGACTCATTGACTACACAGTTTAACGAGTATCAGTGTACATACAGGAAAGCAGGATGTTTATATTTTCTTCAAACTGAAGGGATACGTAGCTGACAGATCAGTTCTTCTAATAATTAACAACAAATTAAGTCATCTGGCATGTGTAATTGAACATTACAGAAGTGGATAGTGACTTGTTATAAATAATTCTATTGCTGCTTTTGTGATTTTATGAAATTATGTACAAATTATTTTTAAAAAGTTTCCTTTATGCAGTTTTTGTGTAATTTATGTGAATATACAAAAAATATTTATTTACATAAAAAAATCAGAAAATATGCATTTTTATGTGCAATAAAACTTCAAATTTGGTCTAGTGTACATATCCAGAACATTAAACTCAGTTTCAAGTTCATATTAGGAAGCAAACAAAATATGTTTTTATCTAAAAATCCGAGCCCTACTTAATATTCAAATGGTTAAAAACCATTACATCTTGATAAATAATTATTACTCACCTTTGGAGCAGCTAGCCAGAAGAATGGCTTCATTCACATTACACACCATCAACCATTATTTATGAATACTCTTTAACTACTCTAGTTCTCAGCACCCCTTTCTATATTGGGCATGAAAATCTGTAATTTTGCTCAGAGGCCTCTTTATCAGGCTTGAGGTTCTTTTATGTGGCATAAAATCTATGAGATGGGACCATTGGGTTTTACTTACCTTAAGGAAGCTAAGGATTTTTGTATTATATCTGCCCTCCTCCTGGTTTGAACCTAGAGAACCTTTTGCTTATGAAAGCAGTTTTATTACTGATTTTCAAAATGTCACAGAGGAGAGGGGAGTGAAAAAGGGGATGGAGTGGGAGGACAAAGGAAGAAAAAGAGAAAATGGAAAACGCAGAGAGAGCAGGAACCAAGTGGATTGACTCAGGGGGTAGTGTCTAAGGTTCAGCCATCTTCTGTGATATAGGGATAACATCACAATCACGTATTATGCATTCACCAAATCTTATTTCCTCTCCTTTTATTAAAGAAAACTTTGATCAACAATCTTTCTAAAAGTCTGCTGTATGAAGACAGTCATAAAGTTTTATTTATTATCCAGATAACTTGGAGGCAAAGATACAATAAATTTTCTCTGTCATTTTCTATGACCTCAAAACTGATCAGACTAAACAAAATGCAAGTGTTTCTATTCTGACTCAAAGCTTCTCTTAAAATTATGACCTCTGTTTTTTTACTTGCATGTATTTAAAAGACTTAAGTTTTAAACAGGTTGACAGGATGGTGTTTAAACACCCTTGTGCCAGTGAAAGGTTTAATCAAAATCGTTAGAACCATTTTTGAGAAAGTAATGGCTCTTAAAATCTGAGTGTTCAAACAGGAAACACATCAGTAATAATAGATTAGCCTGGGTGGAGAAATGCATACTTTTTATCTACAATATAACAAAATACAATATACAAATTTTCTGTTTAAAGAATAGTTTGAGTTGGAGATTATCTTGAAAAACTTTGTATCACTCTTTAGAAAATGTTGAACTGAAGTACCATATTTATCCAAATACAAGTCTACCTTGAATGCAAGATAACCCCAATTTTTCAGAACTTAATTTTGGAATGTAGCATATCATCTACATAAGACATAGGAATGTAAAAAGAATTTTTAAATGAAATTTAAAGGTTTGCCATATATTTTGAACAAACTAATGGACTCTTAAGCTGATTAAGTCCTTTAACTATTTATTCATTGTACTTAATATGATTGTATGGAAATTCACGTTTTGAGTGGTAGCCAGAGAGTGGAAATGTGCATATAGGTGTGATGTTACCTGATGGTGGTGGTGACAGTGGTGATATAACTGTAACAATGATGATGGGTATGATTTTGTATTTACACGACATACTTAATATAACACATTGTAAGTGCTTTTACCTAATCTGAATTTGCGCAGAAATTCACATTGCAAGTGGCAGAGACAGTGAAGGGAGAACAAAATGTACGGTATATGAGACGATAAAACATGACAGCGACAATGGTGGCAGCGTAGCTGTAACGTCGATTATTTACGAATGCTATTCTCTGCCAGGACAACATACTTATATTGTAAAACATTTTACCTAGTTTGAATTTGGACGTAAATTCACATTGCAGTATATGTGTGACCCAAGGAGGAGAAATGCACAGCTAACTTCTCTCTTTCTGTTTGAACGTTAACTTCCCATACATTACGTGCAATCACCGTTGTGAAAGGAAGTCCTTAAATTTTGTTTTAGTCTTAGAGAATAACATTTTTTTCCAATGAGAATGATCATAGGCTTCTTAAAAGTTAATTTTCAGCATGAAATGAAACACTCAAAATCTGCCACATACATCATGACCTTGGCAGGTGACCCCAGATTTCACCACTGCTGTACCCTCCAAGTTTGAAACTTACTTTTTCCCCTATGATATTTGGAAAATATATATTGCAAAGCAAGAAGACCCCCAGTTCTGAACATTAATATTTTGGAAAAACATTGTCTTGTATTCAGATTGATACATAGATTCCAAGTTCAGTATTTATTCAACTTCTTTGTTTTTGAGTTATGCTGTTTGCATTTACACACAGACCTTCTTCTAAAAATGGTTTTTTTTTTTTTTTTTTTTGTTTAATCTGATGCCTCAAACATGTATTTCTATTGAAATCTATACCCACATTTTTTTGGATGAGAGTCAAAACTTCCTCTTACCTAAAATAGAGAGTTGGTATAGATAAACATGGCCTGAACTTAAAACACTTGAACATCAGCCAATCAGAAGGTACTTTTTTGTTTAGCTACCCATGGCTATAATTCAAATTCCAGCAGGACCTTTAGTTCGTCAAATCTGATACAACTTTCTATTGTGTCACAATTTTAAAATGTGGCTTAAGAAATGAGCTTTTTTATGTAAAAGTCAATAATCTGATATTATTATAGGATTTTCTTCACTGTGATAGATAAAACTTTGTGACTGACTGTTTCATACTTAATCCCTTGATTTTTTATATCACATAAGTAACTGAAATAGATGTTGAATTACAAAGTGCTAATGCTGCTTTTTGCCAATAGATCACATGAATAAAATAATTCTAATTCAGATTTTGAATATGATGATATTAATTAAATTACAATTTGAGACACTATTTAAAAAAACAGATGGAAACAATTAAAATTTACAAAACATAAATTTGAAGATTATAAAATTTACTTCTTTAACTTTCTTTCACTAAATATTTTACCTAATGTTAAATGTAATAAACAGGTATACCTAACTTACTGCTTCTTTCTTAATTTTAAATATAAACCCTTCTAAATTAATTCAAAATCTTCTCGGGCTTCTAGCCAGGTAATAACTTGGCTTGACACCAACGTTTCGAAGAACGTTATTACCTGGCTAGAAGCCCGAGAAGATTTTGAATTAACACGTCGCCAGGAAAGCTATAGTTCTTATTTTACCTTCTAAATTAGTTTATGAAAATATATAATATGATTAATAGAATCCAGCTTTTATAATATTAGTCAAGGAAGCTGAAGTAATGTTGAATGTGGTTCATGGACCTTCTAGAAGCATTTTATAAGACTGGCATTTTGCTGTGGCTCTTCTGAAGTTGAAACTATGGCCTTAATGTCTTTTACATTTGCTGTGGTAAGTATGGTTATTAAAATTCAAATATTTTTAACTTTTTGCATGCAGCATATGCCTATAAGCATTTGATTTGCTGCTGTTTCTTTGTTTTTTTTTTCTGACAGCCAGTGAAGTAAATATACAGGAAAGAAATTGTAAAACCACACATGATATAATGTGTTGAATTGGGAATCATTATGAAAATAGGATAAGAATTTATTATGTTGTAAATGTGAAAACTGCAGCATACCTAACCTGAGCCCTGTTAAGGTTTAAACATTGCAGGCATAAATATTTGGTAACTATGCAGAAAATGGGTCGTTCAAAAAATTGAATGAAACTAAGTGTGATCAATGGATTTTGTATTTGTGATGACGATCAAAAGTTTTGTTTGGCGGTCAAGCTTGGTTTTTTTGTTTTAACACATATTTGTGTGCATGCTGAAATGGTTGGTTTTTTGCACATATGACGGATATTTACCAAATAATTATATATAAACAAGTATTATATAAATAAATAGTTTATAATGTTCAAAAGTAAATTTCTCGTCCAACTACTACCACAAAGAAAATTATAAACATAAATTTATATATACACTCCTTTTAATGGATTTGAAACTAACTTCGCTCTAAATTTGAAAACCAAAGAAACCAGTGGTTTCGTGTACAGAAACAGATTAAAAGAAAAAAAGAAAAAGAACTTGCAGAAACATACTCCTCCACCAACTACTATAGTCACACTAACCAGTGAATTACCCCTATAGGTTCACACGACGTAAGAGCGACATATGACTTTCTTACATACCAATAGTTACAGAGTTTTACACTAGCAATGAAACCAAGCTTTTTCATTATAAATCCAGTTTTTATGCAAACATTTCAGCATTACACATTATAAACCATCTATTATTCTTATAATACTCATTTATGTATAATTATTTGGTAAATATCGATCATATATGCAAAAACCAACCATTCCAGGATGCACATAAATTTATCTATAATAAAAAAAGAAAAAAAAAACAAGCTTGACCACCAAATAAAACCTTTGAAATCATCATCATAAATACAAGATCAATCAATTGCATTTTATTTCATTTGAGTTTTCAAATGGACCAAGTTCTGCATAATAGCCAAATATTTTAATATACAGATATACAGTCTAGACTATTTAAACCTGCTGATGTTCTAGCAAGACATATAGCACACATTTACTATGGAGATACAAGCATGCTCCAAAATATGTAACGTTAACCTTGCTTTTATCAAAGCAGTATTGAAAGTGATGTCATCTTTCTGAATGCCAAGATCACGATGGTCTAGAATAGGGGTTTCACTACTAATGAAATAAGGACTGCATTAGAAACCGTAGGCATGCATGTGAGGTGTGCTTGAATAATTCACAATATTTGAGGAGCCCGCCTGGGTAGTGTGGTGGTAGCGTGTTTATCTCACATTCAACGGGTCGCGAGTTCCAATCTCGCTTAGGGTGAGATACCCGGAAAAGGTTTTTTTCACGGTTTTCCCTTATTCTAAGAAGATGAATGTCGAGTAACTTTAAGCTCCATGGACCCCGAGATCATTTCAGCATCATTTCACTGATTTCATTCATCATCCAATATGACCATCCAGGTTACATGACGTTAAGCTACCACAAAAAACAAAAAAAACAAAAAAATGTGAAATTCTTCAAATAGAACAGAGGAACTATGATGGAATGATATGCATAATTTAAATGAAAAGAAAGTTTGAAGATTAAATTATTTTAATTGTTTAAAATATAATTTTACAAATGGATAAAATACTTAAATAAAAAATATACAAAAACTATTAGAATTTAATTTTGGCAAAGAGTACTCAACATGTCTGTTTAATTTGAAATTAATATTTGACAAATGGCAAAAGAAGGTAACAAAAGACAATTATATAAAATAATCTGTAGTCAAAACTAATTTTAATAAAGGGCAATTTAGTGTAGCTCAACTGCATATACTGATGAATAAATACCTACTTCCAATAACAATTATATTTAGATTCAGAATTTACAATGAAATTAATTGCAAAATTAGCATATTAAATCATTTTCAATGTGTCATGAAACATTTTTCATACTTCTTTTTTTAAAGATTTTAATTTAACTTGTTTTCCGGAAAACAATACATTTTCATGGACCACAAAAAATGGTTTTGCAGGCTGTCAGTTGGAAACCCCTGGCTTAGCATATTGAGTTACTTGGTGGAATAGAGGCATATGCCATACATTTGTTGTTGTTTGTTTTTTTTTTTTTTCTTTTCTTTTATGGTTAAGTAGCTACTGCCATTTAGTGTCAATTCCAATAAGAAACTTCATGGTGGTGATGCCTACTCTTTGACAAGGAGTATAAAACCCTCTCTAGATTCTGAATGTTAGAAATAGCTAATGGAAGAAAGGCAAAAAAATGCCAGTATTTGCAGCAGCTCCTGTAGTTTGTTTATATCTCTTTGTATAATAGTCGAAGAAATGATCGCACTAAGGAGAGGATTGCAATTAAGGAGATTAAGACATAGGCCTACAATATAAAGGATTATTCTTTCAATGGTATTAAATATTTAGTAAGTTAAATATAAATCTGTATTTAGATCTTGTCACTTTCATAGTTTTATTAATTTGAATACCAAATTATTTTTGTAACTTATTTATTAGTGTTAAATCAGTACATATTTGAGTATGATGGGCATTCAGTCCAAGATCTTAGTTCATCATGCCCATCTAATAATTACATTTACATACATTTTAGTTCCTTAAAATTAGCAAAACATTAGCTAACAGACAATTATGTTAACTCTAATTTCCTTAGATTAGATTAGAAAGCATCCTGTAGGTTCGTTTTGGCCGGCAAGCCACTGAACGTAGAACTTGTCAAGGCATATACATGTATACACATGTTTATATACTATGAAAAAAAAAAAAAAATTTACAAAGCTCTAGTGCCTAAAGCACAGGTTATAAGCAGAATAGACATATAATCACATCATTTGGCTTTTGAGCCCTGTACGTCACTGCACTATACTTAATGTGCTCCATAAAAGCATATGCACAGATCAATTCCATTTTTACCTAAATTAGTTTAAAAACCGACCTAAGTGTCTGCCATCCTTTCTAAAGACTCCCCTTAATACAGTTCTCCTATCCTCTTGTCCTGCTTCTGTTCCAGGAATTCTTTCCTCCATAAATCCATTTCAAGGCATTCAAATGCTATATGCTTTAGATCTTCCTTCCCTCCACAAATGGACACTGCATTATTTTATCAACAGTGAGTTGATACTTATACCAATATATATTTGTATCAATTTCCATTCCTATTGATTAAAAACACTTCATACTAATAGTATTTAAAATAATATTTTGATAACATGTTCAATGCAATTCAAAACAATTCAAGAAAAAATAATATTGCAAATTACATTACACTTCACTAAGTCCTGTATCACTAGCAAAATCTTAGGGATATATATATATATATATATATATATATATATATATATATATATATATATATATATATAAACAATAGAAATGGGATGAATATTTTCAATATATCGGTAAAAGACTAAATAGCACCTGCTTCAATATGTACTGCCTAACAAAAATTACTAACATCGGAACTAAAAAAATCTTATACTATAGTTCTTTCATTTCTTAATGGCATATGGCATCATTGTTTGGGGAGCTGCAACTGACTCAGATAAAATATTCAAATTACAACAAAAAAACAAAAATCATCTGTATTATGATGCACATTAGTCCAAGAAATTCCTGCAGGAACTTATTTTGGAAACTAAACATATTTACCCTGCCCTCATAATACATTTACAAATTAGCCAAACACACTTATGAAAACTTTTGATAAATACTATATTAAACAGAACAGACGTAAGCATGAAAACGGAACATAAAATTGTCTGAAAGTACCCACTCATAGAATCACACTATATGAAAAAAGCCCTTTCTACTCTGATATAAAAATTTATAATAAACTACTGAGCAAATATAGAGAAATAAAAGATAAAATCATGTTTCTTAACAAGTAAAAAGTCTCTCATTGAAAAAGCTTATATATACATATTAGTAAATTTGTTAAATATGTAGAAATTTATGTAAATACTACTGTATATGCCATCTTTTATTGTATTTGTATCATTAGCTTTTACATACACATGTTAACTTGATAAGTCATCAGTTTACTGAGCTCTAGCCCAACCTATGCAAATGTTTGTAGCAAATAAATTATTATTATTGTTGTTGTTTTTATTATTATTATTAATAATAATTTGTGTTCCCATTTTAAAAATTAGAATAAGGTGTCATTATTGCGCAGAAAAAAAATCCTATTTTCTATAAAAAAAAGTTATTCTGTGGCATGCGCTTCTATTCCATTTGGTAACTTAATTCTGAAAATCTGTATCTATAATTTCACTGAGTGCTTGGCTAACTTCATTTTCAAATTCTTGAAGAGCTTTGTTTACATTTGATTTGCTACGACTCGTGTGTTTTCAATAAGACAGTAAGCAGTGAGCCAGCTGGGTGATTTTCATGAGGGGGTGGTCAGCTCTCTGCAGTAAACATGTGCTGTATGACCCTCCAGAATGCCAGAAGATTTGAAGTGGCCCACATTGTGTTTCTTCTCTTTTGGGAAAATATAGTGAAGGTATTTTTAAAAACCCTTTAAAACCAGTGGAACCTTCCATTTGGGGAAAAAGTAATTACATAAAAATAAACAGAAAATATTCAGTTTTGATGTCTCACATGAAAATGACCTCATCATCACACATCCAACCAGGAAACATCTATAAGCCATTGAAGGAATTTTGATTAAAATCTCTTGCTTTAAGTATAAATTATATTAAAGTAGTTCTTTAACAAATGGGGCAATATGTACACAAATGGATTGTTTTTAAAACAGTATATCTTATTTATTTTTTTATTCTAATTCAGGAGTGGCTGTAACCATAGTTCTCTCATGCCATGGCAGTAGTTAAATATAACAAGACAGAAGTGCAAATTTAAAAAAAAAAAAAAAAAAATGTATTTCACATGGATGCACCATGTAGAAAATACAGTATTTTTTTATTTATCAGTCTGGGTGACTCATTTTGGGCCTTCTGATCCCAAGATAGTGAGTTCAAATCTAGCCCAGACCAATATTTTTAAGTGTGTTTAAAAATGACCACCCTCATGTCAGTAGATTTACTGCCATGTAAAAAATCCCAGCACACCAATGACACTGAGATGATCCTGGCAATTGACAGCATTGTTAACAAACAAAAAGAAAGAAAAGAATAATGTTTACAGTAAGGAAAACAACACACATGATGATGCTACTCAGAGAAATTGAACATAAATGCATAATAGAAATTAAGCAACATCACAAAATGCTAAAAAAAATGCTATTGAATATCTACTCAAAGATAATGCTTGCCAGAATAATGCTGCTTATCAAAAGTTGTACCGTTTAATGGACATTTTCCCGTATGCTTCTTCAAATCATCTACTATTCAGATCAATGAAAGTGAAAAAAATTGTAATTTTCTTCGATTGTTATGGCAACAAAAACAGACAGATAGAAGCATAAAGATTCAAAAGTTGGCATAAGATTCAGGATTGGCACTTTAGACTGTGCTTCATCATTTGAAAATGTGGAAAATTGATCCAAAGTGTTCATACATGGATATGCAGAAATGGCTGCAATATAACACTTCTTGCACGCATGCAGTACTATGAGCATGAAGGAGAGGACTATAACAACATGAGTCAGGACAGTAACACTCACCTCACTTAAAATGGAACTTGCAAAACATGTTTCAAAGGCGTTCACCCTCTTCTTCAGTTGAAGTCCAACTGATGGCTGGGAGTTGTGCTCTGAGGTCCATTATAGTGGAGACATCTGGTGTTCTTAGCAGAAATTCGTATTCGTGTGGCGGTATTTCAAAATTCATGAGCCGGTCTTTGTGTTATGTAATGAAAATATTCTCCCAAACTCTGAGTTTGTCTACAGGTTTAAGCAACTTTATGTTATTTTCTATTTCATGATGTGTGATGTCCAAAAATGGTGTGCTACTGCCAATTTATTTGTCTGTTTTTGCTTGTTGTGTCTCAAATGTTCTTTTAACCTTGTTTCCAATCTTCTTTTTGTTTCACCAAGTAACATAATTTACAGTCCTTACAATCAGTTTTGTAGATGCCTGTTCTCTGGTTTGTAGGTATCTGTTTTCAGTGCATTTTTACTTTCTCTATGCGTACTAAGTACATGGTGTATAGAGAAGGTATTGTATTGCACCCAAAAGTTTGATACCGAGATTTCACCAGAAATATATGTTTTGAGACCCTCTGAAACCAAAAAAAAGCATTTCTAGAAAAATGTCTGAGTGTGTGTATGTGTGTCTCTCTGTATATATATGTGAGTGTGTGTGTGTGTGTCTGTGAGCAGCATAGCTCAAAAACGAAAAGACCATTAAATACCAAACATATTTAGTTCGGTATCTTCCAAGGATGCAACATGGAGATTTTCAAAAACTACCATTTACGTGGAAAAAATTTTGAAAATTTGGTTTTCTCAAAAATGGCTCTAACGATTTTGATTAAAAATCACATATTTTTACGATATTGACATGACTAATAAAATGTATATCTTGAATTTTCTGGGAATAGCCTTTGAAGACTACTTCATTCTGGATGAATTTTACGAAAATTTGCTTAACTGCTAAACCGTAAGAGCTAAACGAAAACTTATCACACAAAAAATGTAGAGCACATTAAAACACACAAGTTATATTATATACATTGTTTTCGTGGAGTTTATCGTTTTTTAGATATTCCTTGTTTTTGGTTTCAGCTTTGAAAAACATACTTTTCTCATACAGGAATTTGTCAACTCCTGCTCATACAAAGGAACTTCAGTCACATAGCAACCAGCTTTTGACTATCACTTTAACCTATGGTACTCTCTTATTTCGCTTATAGTTACAAGGAAACAAGTAATAAGACTATTTCTGCTAATTTTTTCTCGATTAGCATGAAGTAAATAGAAGTATAAGCTTTCTAACAATAATTTGTTGCAAAGATGTAGAGAAAGTTATATGAATGGAACACATCAGATTTTTTGAATTGAATTGGTTACTTGAAGCTAAACTTATGTTGTATTTCTTGAATTTTTTTTTGAATTTTTTTATCTGCTGTTGGGTCATGAGTGAATTTTTTACATATAACTGTTTTTGTGTTTACAGGATGGTGGTTTGTTGTAATGTTAATTTCTTCTTATGTTTTTCAATTTTATTGTCAATTATGAAGCTGTTGACTGAGGCTATGTGTCTTAATTGGAGGTATTCTGTGTTGTACTCTTCAGGACCGAGTGGGATGCTGAGGAGTCTGTGTACTGAGCTATTGAAGCTTGCATGTTTGTGAGGTTCTGGGTTGAAACTATTCCATTTTATGTAATTGTCTGTGTGAGTAGTCCCCTGTAAATACTATATTTGATGTTTTGTCTTTTCCATGTTAGCTTTAGGTCCAGGTATGATAGAATTCGGTCTTCTTCTGTTTCTGTTGTGGACTGTATATGCCTGTCTTGTAGGTTTAATAATTTTAGAGAATCTTCTGCTAATTTTTTTTTTTTGGGGGGGGACCACCACAAACACATAATCCACATATCTAACGCATTTTTTTAACATATTAGGAAAACAGGTTATATGAATCTCAAGTTGTCCCATGTACAGATTTCATAAAAAGGATGAAAATGGGTTTCCCATTGCAAGCCTGAGGCTTGTCTGTAAAATCTAGGCAAATGCTCTTGAAACATGTGTTTTGTAAATTCCATTTTCAGTGAGACGAGGTCACTATCACAACTCATGTTATTATACTTGAACTACTTCACTGTGTCACGCTTCTGAGATATTTCATAAGGAGAGGACTTCTTATTGTATATCATTAGTATTGATGAGATTGGGGCCAAATCTTATGAACCTCAGCTTAAATGTAAATCGGACATGTGGCAGACCTCCACAAATGTTGATTCTTGCCTATGGAATAGTGTCATCTTAAAATATACCATTCCGCTAACGCAGAACATTATTGCAGAGTGTCACTGTTCATTTTTGTAAAACAATCTATCGGCTCTGAGAAGAAAATGGCGTTGCTTCATTGGATAATCCACTCATTGTTCTGCTTGACAATGCTAGGGTGCATGCAGCAGGAGTTGTGTCTGAGTTGTTAAGTGTATGTATGACTGAAATTTCATGAAAAATTACAAAAAATAGACTTTTTTATTTTAATTTCATAAAATAATTTAAACATTCTGGAATACAAAAAGGTACAATTGGCCACCAGGTGCCATTTCTAAATAAATGCCTTAAGTCACTGGAGCTACAGCAAAGCATTAGAACTTGGCAAGAGAAACTTCAGTTCGACAAGATCTTATTCGCATCATGCAAAGTAAAAAACAAAGTTATGCAAAAGCTAAGCAGCAATGCAAGAAGAAAAGGAAAGCTGAGGGCACAAACTACCAACCTGGTGGATTTTAATATGAGCCATGCATTCAAATCTATCCTTTTTTGACTATTGATATTTTCAGCATTTTTCTTCCTGTAAAATACTCTTTGCGGAGCAGTTTTTCTGTTACACAAATAAAACTTTCTGTATATGTTCACAGAAGTACAAGGAATAAGAATTTCCCTATTTTACTGTCAGCTCTATTTAAGCATTTGTTTTCAATTTTCAAACACAAAAATTATATTTTTTTATGACAAAAAAGCATATTTATAACTTTAAAAATGTTTGGAGCCTAAACTAAGAGAGACAGAGAAACCTAGAGCAATTTCAAAAAGTAGATGAATTGTGAACCCAGGGTTAAAATATTAAACCAAAATTGTAATTTTGTGTCTCAAGGGACTTTTTTAGTGACCTGACAAAAACGTAAACAAATTTGACAATAACTTCCAAATCATTGGAGCAAAATTGATGAAATTTGCAGTGTAGGTTATTTGCATTATATTACATCAGTAGTATGAATTAAAAAAAAAAAATAGCATTATTAGTTCGGAATTTCAAACTTTCAGTCATACATGTTCTTAATTCGCTGAGGCTAGGAAGTGCTCTATCACCCTCCATACTCTCCAGATTTAAATCTATAAGTTTGATCTCATCCCTAAGATGAAGAACCCACTTCATGAGATTTGCGTCTGTGTAGTTGTAGATGTTTTACATAAAAACAACTGCTCTCCTTGCACTATCAAGAAGTTAGGCAGTGCCAGCAGGATCCAATGGCTTCTGCATCACTGGCAACAGGTTGTATGCAATGCTGGTACTAAAACTCTTTAAAACTTTGAACCATGTACTATGCTGTGTAAGGAATTTCGGTTGGTGAGAAATTTCCTTGTGATTGTCACTTGTCGCTCTTGTCTTCATCCTAGAATTACTATGAATGACACTGTGATTTGAAAATGCCTTACAGCCATGATAAATGAGTGGAGGTTACATTAGCCAAAATAATAAAACTTTCAGGTTTATTGAAGCACAAGACCCAATGTTGAAAGGAATAGATGAGGTAACTAGTAAGAAATGTGGGGAAAATAGTTCAACATATGAGAACTGTGATGAAAATACATGGAAAGAAGGCATTTTAGAGGAAGCAGTGGAACTGTGGTGCTGCAGACAACCAGCAAGTAAATATGGCAACAGTGTACCGAGACAGCCATGTGTCAGCAGGATATTAATCATGTGGCAATTTCTCAACAATTATAAAAGGCCACCCTTGTATAAAAAAAGCATTACTTGTATCATACTAACAAAGTAGGTACAAGAATACAGTTTAATGTGACTTAACTTTACATAGCAATAATGTTCAGAAAAATAACAGACGCTGCATATTACAATTATCTTTTTAAGTGCAAAGAATTATTTCAAACATATTAAATCAGTTTTCTTATAGTGTAACAGTGTAATACTGAGATAATGTCAGAAAAGTAAGCATATTTCCGTAAAATTCAGAGTACTTTAGAAAACTAAAAGTTAAGAAGTGTGTTTTACAGATTAAGAAAAAGTATTACTTTCGTTAAAATAAATATAAAATAAATAAATCTAGACACTAAATGAGTAACAGAAGAAATAGAAGTATTGCTCATTTAGAATAACATTTCATTTGGAAAGCAGTTAGAATTTTAAACATTGATTGTTTCACAATCACTCTTAATGAGAATGTAAAACACAATAATTTTCACACATCAGACCCAAAAATAAAAAAAATTCTTCATATCAATAAATGCCAATTCTATTTTGTATGTGTATACAAATCAAGTTTCTATATAAAACAGATAGTTTGTTTTTTTGTCCTTCTTCCTTCCCTACAGGAATTAATATTTATCTTTTATTGTTGTTTCCAGTTCCATCATTGTAATTTAGTTTAGAAATTATTTACATTATGTTCACTAATAAAAATGGGTTTTTTTTTCAAGTGTAACTTAATTTTAGTAATCAGTGTTCTGTTCATTATTTAAGAGGCTCTCCATTTGAATTAATATTTTTGGACTCCCATCTTTTGGTTTTTAAATTAGTTTTCTTTTCCTATGTTATGCATACTTAAAAATAATTGTATGTATGTGATAAACTGGTTACATATTATTAACATGTAAATATTATGTAGAAAATTTGCAAACAAGTGCAGAGCCCCCAAGCTAGCTTCTTAGAATTTTGCTAGTTAGTAGTAAATACAGTATAATACATTATGGCTATTTAAAAATTTACAAGTATGTATTATATATTTAGAATAAAATGTAGTGAATTGCTCAAATTTAATGTAAAAATGCTTCCTATATATTATTTAAATTTTTTTATACTATCTTTGGGAAGTAATATGCTTTTCCAGTAAATTGAAATGATTTTTATTTTATAATAAATGTTCTTTCCATGCCTTCTATATACTTCTCTAGGCTGCCATAAACCAGTTTTTTGATTTTGTTTTTGTGTTTCTTTTTTCTTTCCCTCTGTTCCTGTATGTCCTGTCATGCATGCCTCTGTAGCTGGTGTCCAATAGAGAAACACCCAGCATTCTGGAAACTCCTGTAATTCCTGTAGATGCTGCCATTCCCGTTTCCAGTCCTCTCTGTAAGGTAACAGACACATGTGATGGTGATGTAGACACTGACAAGAGTAAAGTGGAGTACGATATCTCCAATGCATCTTCGCAAGTTGCTTCTCCTGATGTGGAGGAGGCTATCAAAATTCTTGGAGATCCATCTCCGAGCACAGGTGAGCCAGAGACAGAAACCTGCAGTGAATCTCCAGCAGAATTACCCGCAAAATCTCCACACTCTGAAGTTCCGAACAGGCGTAGAAGTAGCTCTTGGAAAACGTTCAGTCTGAAGAAACAGTTGAGTCGAGTTGATCAAAAATTTAAACATACCTTTTCAACCTCTGGAAGCTCAGATCGTGTAAAAGACAAACGTTCCGCAGTTTTTTATTCTTCTTCATGCGACACACCATCTACACCTCTGACTACCCCTATTGAAATAGAGTCTCCTACTGTGGAAAGTATAAAAGATGGTGTTTATACCCCAATGAGTGATGACCCCGAACAAAAGTTTGACTTGAATGTTAATGCTTCCAAAACCAGTGATAAAGAACAAGTTCCTAGCAGTGAATGTGCAGAAGTGCCAGTGAAAGAGGACATCTTCTTGAGAACTGCAACAAAATCAAGTGAAACAGTGAACAGATCAGAAGGAAGCTCGGAGACTGAATCTGTAGGTGACATTTTAAGTCCTTTGCCCAATGAAGAGATGAAATGCATTGCAGGAGAAATAAATGAGCCCATCGTGCTCAAGAAGGTTGTAAGGCCAGGAGACTTGCCTCTTTTCGGTATAGATGGGAAACCTACTCGACCACCAAGACGTGAAAGTAAGAAGAAAGGTGCTGATAAACGAGATGGACGCTTGCTGTCCGTTCCGAACATTAAATATAGCAAATCTGAGCATCAACTCCATGATCTTCGTGATAAAGAAGAAGGCTCGTCAAATCAACCAACATTTGGGAATTTCATGCGCCGTTTCAGTAAGTTTATACAAAAATTGGGTTGCACCCAAGCCCTTTCCACATTCCCTTGCTATATTTAAAGAGCAAGCACTTAGTTAGTAGTAACTGGAAATGGACTATGGATTGAATGATTGTAAATACCTTTGAGTAATTTGTTATTAATGTAGTGTACTATAGTGTGGTGCTGTAGCCTAGGAATGACTGTGCTTTATTCATACTAATGATTAAATTAATTTTATTTATCGATAGTGTTAAGGGAATGGTTGATAGCATCTTTCCCTGATCCTTCAGTATCCTCATGCTGATGTTTTGTTTGGTTGGTTCTTAAGGTTTACTTACACTTGTGTTAGCAACCACTAAGTTAATATTGTTTTGCTTCTTATCCACAGCATTATTTCCATTCCAGTTTGCAATTGAGTTTGTTTAAACAAAAGTTTTGTACTAAGGTTAAAACCACTACACTAACATAAGGAGTTCTTAGAATCTTGCTGTACTAATGTGAGTTCACTTATTTTCAGGGGTTCTTTTTAAGGTGTGTTCTGGAAAATTCACAACTTAGTAAACTCAATAATACCCAAGCTTCTCACTTAGAGATATTTTATATAATTTATTTCACTGTGTTGCTTTGTCACTCAATCAAGTCTAGCATTCCATTGCACTTAAGATCAGTTTATTATTTTTACTTATTTCTTCTTGTTTTCCTTTAAAGGATTCAGATGGAGACCATAGCTGCCTTAAATACCTTTTCGGTATACATGTGTTTGGTAACTACTAGATAGAAGTTGTGGCTTGGGTAGTTAGCTGCCACGTAATCTTTGTGTAGGAGTGCAGAGGAAAATGACAGCAATATTATGTTTAGACAGAAAGAGAATTGCTGTTCTCATGTGTGCTGTTATTTTCTGAAATGGAATGCAGATAGTACGGTTGGGGGTTCACTGTTAGCATCTGTCTTCAATGTTCATTTTGTTGCTACAAGGTTGTAGTAGACATAAACAAATTTATGTGAAAATGACCAGTGTCTAGTGAGAAACATTTTTTATGTTTTCCTTTTTATTAGTATCCTCTTAGTATATTAAAACATTAGATGATAAAACTTATGCTAACATTTTGTTTCCATAAAAAGAAAATGTGCATCATATAAGAAAATGTCATGTTAAAAACCTATATATTTGATGTTATTGAAGATAAATGCTAACTATTGCTTGTCTTACTAACCAATGATATATTTAAAAAAGCAGGATCCTGCTTTGCTCTCTAACATATATACTTACCTGCGCGCCCCCCAATTTGTAGATAAACGGTGTGTGCGTGTCCCCGACTGCGGGCAAACAGAATGTAGGTGCAGGCAGCACATGTTCCCCGCGCGCCAGGCCTCCTGAACCCGTCAGGCGCTCAAAATCCCAAGGTACCCGGAAACTCCAGAAGTGTATGAGTACAGCTTCGTACTCTGAGCCTGAGGGGTCAATGGGTTCGGGGCCCTCGGCTTGGTCATTGACAACAACAGGTTGTGGTGGTGGCTTATATCCCCGCTCTGCGGTGCCAACTGAATCTCGCACTGGCGGCAGCTCCCACAATCTTCTCGTTACCCGGCAATATTGCAGTTTTGGTAGTACAGTCACCTATTTATTACAGTTTTGGTAGCCTTTGTAAGTAATCAGTTAGTGTTATTGTCAGCTATAATAAAACATTTTGTTCTTGTAACATGTCAGCAATTAGAATCATTTGTTTTGTTTTAATTTCAATAGTGCTGCATTTGTTGGTTTTGAGAATAATTTATTCATTTGGAAAATTGTTGGCTTATAAACATTAACAATCAATTTTCCACTTAAAAAAATAATATTTTTTTATTTCATAAAATAAAATTTTTGGAACTTTTTTCATTTTGCACAGTAATTTTTTTTTTTAAAGTAAAGATTCTCAGATAGCAGAGTGAAAGCAGTAAAGACCACTTAAAATGTTTGTGATAAATAAGGAACTTTTAAACTAGAAGTCATGAAATTAATAGCACTTTTTTGTTTTTTATTTTTTTTTTTCGTGTAGTTGGATATTTTGTGTTTACAGCTACACTGCAGTTCTAGATGAAAGCAGTACAGTGTTTCCAAAATGTGCTTCGGCTGTGTTGTTCACTCTTGTACCTACTTCACTCTATCTTGTTGAGTGTAAAGTAAACTTAGATTCTCTTTCCATAACTTCAGAGGTATTTCATTCTACCAAGTTGTTGATACTATAGCACTTTATCTGTTTCTTTCAGCATGAAGTATACATAGAGTAGACAAATGGTGACGTACTATCCAAAACTTCAACTTTATTCTTGAATCCTATTATTTCAGAACATCTCTCTAATGTCAGTTCCATGATAATTTTGCTTTCCCCGTAAGAATAAAATGTTCTGCTGTTTTCTATTTGCTTATTAAAGAAATTATGTATTATTGTTTGGAGATTTATTTGTACATAGTTTGTGTTACAAAATTATTTTATTTTTATTCAGAATTTTTAAAGAAGTTCCTTATAAATTCATAGTTTGAAAAAAAAAAAAAATCTGGGAAACAGAAAATTTTTGAAGCCTCCAGTGTGTTCAAATATTAACTGAAACATTTAAGAATTTCTATAATAATTTCCTCCTGATATTCTCTGAAAAATATTTCAGAAAATATTCAGGAATGTAACTTACTAAAATCTCTACTAAATCCAAAATTTAACTCAAAATTACAGAAGTATTTGAATGTAATATAAACTTATTGATTTTAAACATAAAAAAGCCACATCACCCATGAGTATTCTTTAGTTAGTATCACTCTAATTGAGCATTATTTTTATTGTGCTCATAGTTAAGAATATTTTGATTTTCGGATTCTTTTGAGAACATGATCATACTGTTGGATGTGTCTATCGGACCCCGAACTGCCATGACTTTTTCACTCTTTATATCTTCATGTATTTATGTTTCTTATGTGGCATTTGTGCTTGTCATTGTCTTGTGTATGTTTGAGCACTTTCTGTGTATTTGCATGAAGTTCTTCTAGCTTCTGCATCCTTTGCTTTGTGGTGTGGATGGTTATATTCTTCATGTGATAGCAAGTACTTCTGCATGGTATTTATGAGCTTCACTTGTGCTTATAACTTCAAATTATATAACATTTACAGAACTTTTTTTACAGAGCTACAAACCAAGAGTACACCAGCATCCAAATACACAGTAACATTATGAGAAACTAAAACCAAATAAAAACATGTACACTGTGGTAACTACAAAGAGCTGAAACTACATTAACACTACAGCAGTTAAACTCTTCAATTAGCAATAGTATCTTGTTCACTGGTAAATGTTTGTAAACATGTAAATATGAAAACCTGAGCAAAACTTATCATGTGGAGCTTTAACTTGGAAGTGTAATGTCATTTAAATTTATTTTAATTGTCAAATAACAGGTGATTTCTATTGTGATGAAGTTTAACATGAAGCAATGTTATTTTTAAAAAAGATGTGTTTAGAATGTTTGTCACCCCACACATTATTTGTAATGCACTCTACTCATTGTACAGCATTCTAAACATCTAGCTCAATGCCACACATTAGAAACACTGGACTTAGCAGTATGGTTGTGTGGTGTTGTTTTAGCCAAATGCGATACGTACCAAGAGTGCTAAATATTGTTTACCTTAGGAGTTTTAAATTCATCATTTTGAATTTTAATATGACTAAATTTAAATGTGTTGATTCATCTTTTTACACTTTTTGCTCCAACTTTGCCTTCGTTTGGGAAGACCAGTTTCAGGGTACTTTAACCCTATCTTCAGTTCTGGGGATGACTGATGCTGCATGCAACAGGTGGTTGTGTTGCCCTCTACTCTTGTTAACAGGATGACATTATCAAAGGCAGGGACCTCAAAATTTATATGAGAGTCTTCTTCTTTGGTGATAAAGATATTTTCCCAAATTTATAGTTCCAAAGGTTTGTTTACACATATAATTAACTCTATTTCTTCCTTTATGTTCTGATTTTCAAACCAAAAATGATGTGCTACTACAAACTTGTCTACATGCTTGTACCTAATGCTTCTCAAGTGTTCTTTCATCCTATTTTCCAAATTTTGTTTTGTTTTTCCAATATAAATCTTATTGCACTCTCAGCAGCTCATTTTATAAATTCGTGATTTTTAGTGTTTGGTGTATCTTTCAAATATCTTTCCCTTTGTGGACAAATCTGCAGTAGCACATCATTTTTGGTCTGAAAATCAGAGCATATAGGAAGAAATAGAAAGATTTGAGGTCCCCACCGTTGATGACGTCATCCTGTTGACAAGAGTAGAGGGCAACACAGCCACCTTCTGCATGTAGCGTCAGTCCTCCCCAGAACTGAAGATAGGGTTAAAGTACCCTGAAACCGGTCTTCCCAAACAAAGGCAAAGTTGGAGCAAAAAGTGTAAAAAGGTGACTCATTACATTTAAATTTAATTATGGCGCTCACTGTCTAAAATACTTCTTTTTATTTGATATGATTTAATATGACTATTTGCCATTGGTATATAGATAGATAATTCATTTCATCTTTTCAATTACAAATATCATACACATATAGTTATGTTCCTGGAGTTGCTGACTTGAGTATCATATACAGTTAACACTTAAAATAATTTTTTAATACTTTTTATACTTTTAAATATTTAAATTTTGCAATATTGAAAGCTATTGCATTTAATTTTGCTAGATAAGGAATGAAAGGAGTCAACACTTCATATTATAACCTTGCACATTTCCCTAAAGAGTTATAGACTATACAGACCTTGACTGTTTACTGTAGGTGAATGAATGCAATATTTCATAGATTCTTGTGTCTAAATGAAAATGGGCAAGAATAGAAGTACTCGTGTAACGTGCAGCATTAACTGAGTTGTGATGGAGCTGACATATTAAATCATATTTCTATTAACTTGGTTTGGTACTTACTCTCAGCCATTTCATTTACCTATTCCGGCAACCAAAATTTGTGAATCCAGCAGAAACAAATTAGAACTTAAAATGTTTGTCTTTAGTTTGCTTTTATGCAAGCCAAACTCAGGATTCAGTGTGGCTTAAAGGTATACCATACATATAATTTCCTTAAATGCTTTGTTTTACCCCTGTACTACAGTGATACTGAATAAAACATGAGTGAAGTATGGAACTGTTTTAATGTAGACAACAGAGCAGTGTGTAAAGTATGCAGAAATACATTTTCACATGGTGGTAAGTCACACAATGCAGCAACTTTAAAGAAGCATGTAGCACTTATATACTGCGTGAAGTTTACAGAATCTCTGTTGAAAAAGCAATGTAAAAGTTCTCCATTACTGTCAGAACATGATGCTGCTGCATCTGAAAAGATGAATAAAGTGAAAGTTTATCTATATGCAGCCATATCAAAGTGCAAGGTTACATTATATAGTCAGCTTACCCTCCCCATGTTTAGGGCTGGCACCCCCCTAGGACTTGCAAGCGAATGCCTAGGGGTCAGAAGCCTGTCGGAGAGCCAACGGCATGGAACCACAGGATGGAGAACCTGTAACAAGTGGTCGACCCATAGCCAGGCATGAGTATGAGGAAGTGGATTATATGAAATGCAAGCAAAACGGATGATACGAAAGGTGATGATGGAGCAATTGGTGGAATGAGTGGTGGTGGAAACTGGAGGACCTGGAGAAAACCCATCCAGGTGCCACTTCATCCACCGCAAACCCCATATGCAGGCGCTTTGGATCAAACCTAGGCCACCTAGATGAGAGGCAAGCAATCTAACTACTTGGCCACCAAGTGTAAGGTACTCATCGAAATTGTTTGCTCACATTTATGCACAGGAAACTCCTAATATGAGCATAATTCAGTAAGCAAGCTATCCTTTACAGCTTTTTGTTTATCAGCACTCAATATCATTATCGTCCCATTATTATTAAAAACAATTGTTAGTATTTCCTTCCTGTTTTCCTAAAAGGATAACGGTGGGAGCCTTTTATACATGCTGCTATGTTGACTCTATGGTTGGGTAAGCAGAAGTGAGGGGAGAGTCAAAAGAGGAGATTTGAGGCCAAGAGAAGTAAAGAAAGTAGTAAAAGGAGGGGTAAAAAAAGAACAACAAAATGGAAAACTGTAAGATGTGCCAAGAAGAAATGAATAGTAAAGAAAGAAAGCAAATAAAGAAAAGGGAGATGAAATACGTAAAACAAATAACAGAATTGCCCACAGATAAGAGAGGAGGGCCACTACACACTACCAGGGTGTTGAGATGTATTAGTGAAATAAATACTTAGACTAAGTGAGATTTATAAAATTGTAATAATATACTGGAAGGAGGAAAAATAAATGCATTCATGGTGACACCAGAATAATAACAATACTCAGTCACAAGGTGTCTTGTGTTCATATCAGCTTGTCAAAGAACTGAGCAGTGTTTGAATGTTATTCATTACTGTGATGGGAAAGAGCATGGAAAGGCTGGTTGTATTAGCAATGCAACTGCCACATCTGCAGCACAATGGCTTGCTTTTCGTTCCACAAATCATTACCATTCTTTTTATGCAGAGGTCACTGTGATAGCTTTCTCTTCTGGAATGAATATTGCTCCTTCACAGTAGAGAGCGTAGGCTCACCGTCAATTATGATGTCAATCTTGTTTAATCAACATGCAGGAAATCACAGATAAAAATGAATATTTAGTAATTTAAGTTAACATTTGAATTTTACTTAATTGTCCCTTATCTTCCTATATTTCTGTAATATCAGCTTTGAAAGCTCTCAATCTTGGTTTGAAATGTCCTCCATGATACTTTTATACTCATTCTATTGTTTAATCAATAACTTAACTGTTGCCCTAACAATGAAGATATGAAACATATAACTGTCCATGCTCAACATAATGTACAGAACATATTTCACCAATATATAAAGTATTGTGACAAAGAATAAAACAAAACATTGTAAATAAGTGCAGGAAAGTATTTTCTCAGTTCTCATTTTGATATTTCAACCTCAGCTTCACATTGACCTCAAACATTTTACTCAACCTGAATAATCTCACTTTCCAATACAGTTAAGTAATGTAAATAACTATTTGTTGATACTGCATTATGTATTTACTGAAGACAACTTGAAGAAAACTGCTCTGATTTTGCAAACATCATATATTTGCCAAGCTCGATAGTCATTTGTTGTGATGCTGTTGCTATTGGTGGTCTAGCAGAAGAAACACTATATTTCATTGCTCAAGAGAATTTAGCAGTATCAAATATTTATTCACTTGGATGTCACTTTTTATGTTATCCTGTTAAAATATTAATAATTCACGATCAATAATGAGACTGTAGTACCACTAAAATCTTGCACCAACCATTCAGAACCTGTAAAATTCTAAATGTATAAAACTATTATTTCTGATTTAATTGAAAATCCATATTTTATTTGATCTTCACTTCTATATCTAAAAACTTACAGTAATCACCACAGTAGGGGGCAGATTTCTATGACCTAAATATTAGGATATATGCATGTACTTGACTGACACCCCCCTAGAACTTACAAGCGGATGCCAAGGGGTTAGAAGCCTGTCGGGGAGCCAATGGCACAGAACCACAGAATGGAGAACCTGGCCTGTAGCCAGGCATGAGTGTGAAGAAGTGGATGATGTGAAATGCAAGTGAAATGGATGAAAGGAAAGGTGATGATGGAGAAATTGGTAGAATGAGTGGTGGGGGAAACCAGAGGAGCCAGAGAAAACCCTCCCAGACACTGCTTCGTCCACCACAAATCCCATATGTGGGCACCTAGGTTCAAACCGAGGCTGCCTAGGAGGGTAGCGAGCAGTCTAACAATTTAGCTACAGTGCCCCTATATGCATGTACTTACAACAAAAAATTCATATAAATATGGCCAATAAACATAAAATTTGACATTATGTATTACATATCAATATTAGATAATACAATAATTGATGCTGATAAACTCTATGGTGTCTCTGAGCTTAAATGTCAGTCTTAGAAGTTGAGACACACTAGGTTTTAATTATCCAGAATGGTTGCATGCTGTTTCTTAAAACAAAAATAAAATTTGTGAAAGAGGGAAAATATTTAACTACTCAATAAAAAATATGTTGTTTTAGTGGAACAAAAAATAAGTCATACCTGATCTAAATACCTCTGGAGTGTTTACAAATAGTAAATGTTGTATACTTTCAGCTGCATTACATCTATCTAAATAGTTCTTATGTTTTGTAGCATGCAATACTGTTGTTTCATGAAATATTTCTCGGCATAACTTTCACCTCACATAATTTGTACAGTACGTTTGTTATAAAACTTGGCCGCCAGGAAATAGCTCATGTAATCTTCACTGCATTTCCCTGTGTATGCATCCTACATCCATTCTGTTGTCACACGTGCATCAGTCTTACTTCTGTTGTAGTCCAGTTCACATGAATAACATCAGGAATGTTTAGAAGTGTTTAGTTTTGCTTGAAGTGCTCTCAAAATGCAGTGTACAATACCACAAAGAGTGTTTGTGTACGATACGTATGTGCTTACATCATCTTGTAGGGATGAAACTAAATTTCTTGGGTGCCTGTTCCAAGTTTCATTTGCTTGAAAATAAATTCAGGGAGGCGGGATCAATTTGTAATAGGGAAAGAAAGGCAGAAAGGCATGTACTTATGGAGCATAAATTAGACAAAATCAGCGAAAGGTTAGAACTATCACCTCAAAAATCTCTTAGGCACCTTGCACAAGAAACTGACATTTTGAAAGCTTCAGCATGGAAAGCAACAAAACTTTTAAAAGTCAAACCATACAAGGTTACTGTTGTCCAGGAATTTCCAACATCTTCTGTGATAGGTATGTTTTGTGTTTATTTTTGTAATTGTTAATGTGATTTGAAATTTTATTTGACGTGCATGCTTGTGTGACGGGCCGTGTGACTGCCAGTCAAATATACAGATGTGACCAGGAGATCGACCTTGCACCTGACAGCCAAGTTTTGTAACATACTGCAGAATAAGATAACCCCATCAGTATTAAATTTTATCATCAAATTCATGAACATATCATTGTAATTTTTCATTGACTGGATCCTTCAGTTTAGGCATGTTATACTGAAAATGAAAATACAAATGATTGGTCATCAAGGTTATAAAGGCAGAGAAATGAAGTGAACAAAGATAGAAACATTTATTTAAATACTCCTCCAGGCTGTTGTTTGTGTTCTAAAAAAATAAACTTTTTACAATATTCTGAAAATGCATTAAAAAAAAGTCTTGCACAAAGATTTCCAAGAAAATATAGGCATTTTTATAAAAATATTGTGTATGAAAAATGTCCAAAATATGGCATATTGAATTGTCATAAATATGCCACATAACATTAAAAATATCAAAATATGCATTTATACATCTAATAATCACTTAATTTTCATCAGAATGGTATGAAATAAGTTTATATCACATTAAAAGATTAAAACATTGTGACAGAAAAAATTATGACAAGTCATAGAAATCTGCTCCCTGATATTTTTAATTTTATGTCCTTTTTCTGATAAAGGAAGCTTTTGGAAATTTCTGAACAATTAAGGTTCTGCTCATGGCATGAGAATGTACACTAAAGTTTATTGCTCCACTTTCACTCCTAACGTCATTGTCATTACACTCCTCCCTAAATATGGATATTCAAGTCTGTTAAAGACCAGCGACGCAGATTTTGTTGCTATAACATTCCCAATAAGTTAGTTCAGTAGAAACTTAGTGATATAAGAACTTCATAGTAACTCTGATAATATTCTTGCCTCTTATTCTGAGAGTCGGAGTTCTAATCCATGTCCAGTTAAACTGTCTGGTTAATAGTTTTGCAAGCTCTCCATTAGTAGCTTAAGGATATGAATATGAATGGCTTCAGCACATAGATTCCTAAGCACATTCATTCATCATCTCATCCAATATGACTCATCAAATTGAAGGTTAGTAATGTATTTGTTTTTTGTTTTTTTAACAATGTTGATATGTAGTATTTCTTATATAAAACATTTTAAATATTTGCAGTTAGTATGCCTCATAACTAAAAATTTTATGTATTTAAAAACAAAAGTAAAATAAAATAAGTAGCAAGGAATTGTCTTTAAATAAGTTAAACCTTTGAACAAGAATTATAATGATCTTTAGAAACGTAGTAAACAAATAGCACTTCTCCAATTTTCTAATGAAATATGCATATTTAATGATAAAATTAATATTTAAAAGTTGTTTGATTCTTCCATTAATAAGCCACATAAATAATGCATACACAATAACAGCAAGCATACTCTGATCAGATTACATTTTTGTTTCTTCTTCTTTAACTGATTTAGTACCAAAGTATTTCAATGCTTTCTCCTGCACTGTTTCAAAGCTATCTTGAAACCAGCACAAGCCTATAGCTTAGAGAAACTATATGTGAGAAAACTATTTAACTGTCATCCACTCCAATAAAACTGAGAAAACCAATTCCTCATTTCTTTACTAACAAAAGATCATATGGCTAAAATACCTAGTACTGTCAAAAGTTTACATCTCTTGCCTATATGATTTATATAATATGCAACACAGTAACATCTTTCTGCCTTAAGTAAAACTGGCAGCAGTTTTCTGAAAGTGTGAGCATGAGAGCATAATGTTTATCATTTTTATGTCTTTTCCTCTGCCATGAGAAACTTCTCATCTGCAAAGAGAAATTGCCCATAGCTACTGTTTGTGAATTTTGCAAGTGAGTTATTTGACCTTTGGACTGTGCTCTATCTTATTTTCTAGTCGTAAGTTGGTTATTGTAATGTGTAGTTCATCGGGAGTAGAATTGAAAAAGAAATATTATTGCACATTTAACGATGCCTGAAAAAGTTCATTTGACTGGTTTTTTATCAGTTTTTCTAGCTTTACTGTTATATCTAATTTTCTCCTAGAATTCAGAGTTCAGAACTAGGTAAGCCTGCATATGAAGGTTTTCTACCTCTGAAACGAATTCCTTCAAATATTCAGCTTTGACAACTACTTATTTATTTTCACACAGATAATCATTTGTTGTTGGGTTGTCTCCTTAGCGCGGTGGTAGCATTGCTGCTTTCCAAGCAGCAGACCTGGATTTGATTCTCAATACTGGCGTGGGACCTGGACCGGGGTGCACTCAGCCTCGTGAGGTCCCTGGGGGGCCGATTGAGGAACTACTTGATGGAGAAGTAGCAGCTCCAGGTCGTGAAGACCACATTAACTGGTCGGGGGGGGGGATCAAAGTGACTATGTCTCACCCCCCAATACTGCACCCCATCCATGACGTCTGTAATAGACCGAGATGGGGGATGCAGCAGCCGGGCGATAGACCAAGGCTCTTAGTGAGCTGTGCCAAGGAGTCAATCACTTGTAGTTACCAAGTGAATATGTATTGTATTATTTAGTAGTTTTGTTGCAGCAATTCAAACATCTTCATCAGATCCTCTTAGTTTTTAATGCAATCACTGTAGTAGTGTTTCCCAAATATTGACAAGCAGATTTGAATTATTTTTAATGTTGCTCAGAAAAGCTGCATCTGTGTTGGCACAGAGACAGAACTTATGGCAGTAACAGGTAGTTCCCAGTAACATGTATAAACTTCTTCACTTTCCTTTTAAACTAGAAGTTCTTCTGTACACTTTCATTTTCCAGCCCCTCTTGCACTCTTATTTTGCCAGCAGCTCAAATGTCTTTCCATAAACTCTTTTTAAACTTTTTTACTAAAATTTCTCTAACAAGGATCCATTACCATATTAATGTTACAGATCGAGCTGGAACTTTTTTTAGTGAAAACAGATTGAAAATAGAAATACCTGTATCATGCTTTTCACTCCTAGAGACCCAACATTGACAAGAAGAATAGTTTTTTACAATAATATTTAATTCCTTGCATATATTGCTAGTTTTAAAAGGATTAAATGAGAGAACTTATAAAGATGAGCAATTTTTATCTGTTGAATTTTTACTTTCTCTAGCCTGTATGTAAAATATACATAGTGGATAGAGCAAGTATTGCATTCCACCCAAAAATTTGATATCAAGATTTCACCGGAGCCCCCTGAATCCAAAAAAAAGCATTTTTAGAAACATGTCCAAGTGTATCTGTGTGTGTTGGTGGGCATTATAGCTCAAAAACAAAAAGTTGGTAAAATCCAAACTTGGTATTTAAGTTCAGTATCTTCCAAGGATAAGACTTGAAGATTCTCATGAAAATCCCCCCACCCTTAACTACCTTTAAATGGAACAGTTTTCAAACATTTTTTACTTTCTCAAAAATGGCTGTAACAATTTTTATTAAAATGTTGTATGTTAATATAATTATATGACAAATGGAATGTATATCTTGAACTTTCTGGGAATAGCCTCTGAAGACCTCTTCATTCCTGAAGACTTTTATATAACTTTTGTATAACTAGTAAACCATAAGAAATGACAAAAACTTACTACACAAAAAACATAGAGCTCATTAAAAGACACAATTTATGTCTTATACTTTTTGTTGTTGTTTTTTTTTGTTTTTTTTTTTTTAATAGGATTAACCATTTTTGAATTGTTGGTTTCAGTTTTAAGGCACATAAACTTTTCTCAAACGAGAGACATCTTTATTTTCTTCTCTCTTTTGTTTGCTCCTAGCAAGCAAAGATAACCAAATTTCAATTGTTCACTCTATCGCTCTAACCTAGTGTATTCCCTTATTTCCTTTCTACTTACAAAAAGGCAAGCAATAAGACCCATTCTGGTAATGTTTATCTTGATTAGCATGACATAGATAAAAGAATAGTCTTTTCTAGGGAAAGCTTATTTATGGAACAGCTAGAGAAAATCATGTGAAAGGAACATATCAGATTTTTTTTCCTTGGAGGCACCCCATTGCTGGGGAGGAAAAAGAAACAGAATTGTATCTGCCGCTGATATTCTTTATGTTAAACTTTTGGGTGTAAGCTATCTTTAGAGCAGTCCTGCACATAGATACTTGTAGCTTGAGTGCGGGCAAAGTTTGTTATCAATGCCTGGTATACTACCAGGCAACTTGAGTAGAAGACAGACCTAAAGTCATCCATTACCACTTAAAACTTCATAATCTTCCTTGATAAAGCCGAGACATGAGTACATTTGTTTTCAATGCATTTTCACTATAAAAACTTCAGCTCAGCCTGCAACATCAATGCAACAATGACCCCTTCAAGAATAATGCAGAAAAATATATACAAAATATGATCTAAAACCTGTGATTTAAATTTCTGAGTAGGATGTTAACAACAGCCTAAAGACCAAGTTACACAAAACTTGCAAGCAAAATAAGATTACTTTAAACACATGCATCATACAAACCTATAGTCTGGAGCAAAGATGCATATAGGGTAACATTAAATAACAACAGATTCAATTTACAAACTGCCACATTTATCCATTCACTGTGTCCCAAAAGTCTTGTCACAGTTGGCAAGAATTTTGTTACTTTAGCTCTCAGCTGTCACTTTCACCTACTAAATTTATTGGAGAAAACATTTGTTATTAGATGCATTTCTGCTCTCAAGTATTCTTTACAGACAATAATGAAAAGCATAATAAAATCAATAATAATATTGAAATAGAAGAGAGCTGAAAACAACATGTTCCATGTAATTATGTTTTTAATTTCTTGATTTTTCAGTGGGGCAAATATTATTGCTTCTAACTTATACATTTTAGTTAGTTTCATAATAATTCATAGTAGACATTATGCATGGTATCTTGAATTTATTTTCTAATCTTTCTTTCATTAATTCATAGGTAATAATGATAGATGCACCTTGCACAGCTAAATTGCTTAGTAAACCAATGAAAATAAACTGCAATTCAAAAGCACATGTTTGTAATGAAGCACATATAGTCATTTGTAGTTGTGCTGATTTATTCAATTTCTGCACATTTATACACACATAAAAGCTTAACATGTGTAAATACAACCTGTGAATAATATTATTCGTTTTTCAGACACAGAATAATGCTTTTTAATAGACACCTACATACTTAACCTTCAAAACACAAAACAGTTGGTGATAGAATTCAGTTCATTTACTCTTAGGTCACAACAGGAGTACAAAATATATACTGTCAGTTGCCCATGCACAGTAATTTTCTCTGTCAGCTTTGTTAATTACAAAATTGCACTGCTCCACCTTCTATCCGTAATAAAATTTAAGATCTTCCATCTACATGTCAGCATCTCTTTTGTCTTAAAATACAGACTTGCACAACAAAAGCAACTTTAGCCTGCCTGGGTAGTGTGTCTACCTCACATTCAATAGGTCACAAGTTTGAATCTCACTTTTTTTTTTGGGGGGGGCGGTCCTTTATCCTGAGAAGACGAATAGAATAGAAATTTATTCATCCATTTGATCATAGTACTTGAAGTAGGACAGGTCAAAAACTTATAACTAGGATTCACATTGATGGATATATACAAGAAGATTAGAAGCAAGAAAACTATATACAAACTATTTTTCAAAAGTGTTACATATATATACAAAGTTTTTAAGAATGCATTTTGTTGTACAGGTTGATTTATTAAATTTGATGCTTTCAAGAAATTCCTCTAAGCTGAAAAAGCAATGTTCTTACAGGAATGTTTTGACAGCTAATTTAAATTTTTGTGGTGCAGACATGCTTTTTAAGTGTCCCAGTAGCCATTATAAAGGCAAAGTCCAGTATATATAAAACTTCTAGTCGAGTAACTTTAAGCTCCATGAATCCCGAGATCATTTGACTATCATTTCACCAATTTCATTCATGACCAACCAGGTTAAAGGGTGTTAAGCTACATAAAAAGGCAACTTTCTAATTCTTTTTTCTCTTTTCTTTTATTCATCCTTTCATTGTTTCTTTCTTCAGAACATATGAGGTGGACCAATCAGTAATGCACAGCAATTTTTTTCAAAAGAAGTTTACTAGGTAAAATACAATAAACTACATAACAATAAACCTACATTCTTTAGCAAGATTTCTACATAGGCCCTAGCTTCTCAGCACATTTCTGCTATTATGGCACCAGCTTCTTTATACCCTGTTCATAGAACCCTTTTCATGGAATATATCTTTGCACTGTCAGTTTCAATTCTGCATCTGAATCAAAAGGACAGCCTCATAGAAATTTTTTCATGGGACCAAACAGATGAAAGTCAGACAGTTTCAATTCTGCATCTGAATCAAAGTGACAGCCTCATAGGAATTTTTTCATGGGACCAAATAGATGAAAGTCAGACAGTGCAAAGTCTGGACTATAAGGTGGATGTTGGAGTTCCTCCCAGCCAAATTTTGTGATTTTTCTGCTCACCTGGAATGTGCTGAGTCAACAAGGTTCTCACTTCACTTTTCTTTTGTGGAAGTTTGTAAACAGTGTTGTTATATTCATTTATTTGACAATGAGTCGATTAATTTTCCTAAACAACACTTACTTGGGATTTTTGCCGGAACATGTTTCAAATGTTTAGCAAGTTCATTGAATCACCACCAGAGGAGACAGCAATTACAACAATGCTAGCTTCACCACAAGGAATTAGTCAATGTCCGGTTGAAAATGAAGGAAACTAGACCTTTGAAACATGTTCGGGCAAAAATCCCAAGTAAGTGTTGTTTAGTGTAATTAATCAACTTGTCAAATAAAAAAAAAAAAGGGTTCTCACTACCTTCTTCAATTAATGTGCAACATCTAGAGACTAATGTTGCTTTGATCTAGAACATCTTCCTCATGTAATACACATTACCCTGTGAATTCCACTTTTGCCCCATAAAAAATTCAAAATACCTCAATATTCATTGTTTCCATACAAGCCTTGCTTAGGTCAAGAGTTGGAAAGGTAGAGTCAGAACTGAAAAATGCAGTACCATAGCCAGGTTTTAAATTCCCCAACTGATGTCATTGGTTGGTAAGAGCAACCAGATGGAAACCAAGAGATCCAGAGTTTAAATCCTGGCTATGACATTGAACTTTTTCAGTCTGTCTCTGCCTTTCTAAACCTTCTTTTCACAAGTTGATGATGGCAACATGCAAACCATTTTTGCTATGAAGTTCAAGGTTCCCTTGCAAAGGCTACCCTGATTGAAAAATAGTCATCTTTAGCATAACTTCAAACTATATCTCTGTGAAATTTAAACCCTCCAGCTATAATAACAATACAAGAAAAATATTGTTGCATTACATGCTAATCCAATCTTGTATTTGATAAAAAAGGTTATTTTGATTCAAATGCCTTTAGGCTCATCAGGTTGAAAGCTACAAAAAATAAAGTACATATATCTTTCATCAAGGGGTGCTAGAAATTGGGGTTGAGGCTCTTTGAGCCCTCCAAATGAATGGACTTGTTAACAGGTGATCTGAGGTTCAAATCCTACCAAGACCATTCTCCGTGAACAAGTTTTATTCTATTTTCCTCAGTCTTCATAATGGGCAAATGCTGGGGAGGTACTCTAACTTAGGTGTAGCACATTTCCTTTCCCAATAATTATAATTTCATTTCATGCATCAATTAAAATAAAATACCCACAGTTTTCTTCTGATTACTCTGAAATTTCTTATCATATACTCAGCATAAAACATATAGCACATACAAAATGTTAATGAGCTATGTTAAACCATTGTAAAGATATAAATATTTTTATTCATAATTGATTAATTTTTGATATGGTAATATGAACTGCTCCGTGGACCATGCAATTTCAATTTTTTTATTAATCTGGTAGAGGGTGATAGATTTTTTTGGACATGGCTTCTTTCAGAAGAGAAATAGAGCTGTTGGTCCCAGGTGATGTTTATTTGCACATAAAAGAACTCTGTACCTTAAAAGAAAAGGTCCCTGGACTAAATTTGCCATTTTCAGGTCTACAAGGGGTGACTTTGTTATTTAGTGCTACCTATGGGTTATGATTCACATCACTGTGTACTTAAAGAAGTATAAATATAAAGAAAATCTTGTGCACATATTTCTTAATTTTGGTTACTTTAAGAGCAAAAAAGATTTTGTTCTCATATTATTGAATTCAACTTTTTTAGTTTGAGTTATGGAAAGTAATTTCAGCTAAACTTTAATATTCCTTAACTAGTACAACACAATTTTTAAATCAATTATTTCTGAAGTTCCCCTAAAAATTTCAAACCCATATGTTATATATTGGATTCCAAGGAGCATTTTGAAAGGTGAAAAATGCTGACAAAAAGAAATTAAGAAAAATAGAATTTAAAATTTGATGAGGTGTTGTACTTTAATGGTACAAGACTAATTAAGTCCCAGGTTGTGGTTTAAAAAAAAATTATATTAAAAACCAACTAAATGTCATAAAAGTTCAAAATATAGATATAATAAAAATACAACAAAACTAAAAATCTAAAATATTCACTTTTTTTTTTACCAAACTTCTCCAATACATTGCCTTATGCAACACTAAAAATATTCAGGAAGGGGTGCTGAGCTTATTCAATTGTTTTGTTCTAGTTTTATTCTTTTATTACTACTGCAGTACAATCCAAAGAATAAATATGTATGTACTTGGTGTGCAAATAGGGAAATTGCATTCAATTTTTATTTAATTAGTACACTAATACAGAATGGACATGTCTAAGGTACAAAATATATAAGCCCACATATAATATATTATTGTTAAATGGCATCTGTCAAAACATATAATTTCCCAAATAATAATGTTAATTCTAATTACAGTCTTTGGAGATAAAGTAATCCTTTATTTTTTGAAAAGAGCTAATATTTTGGATTATTCTATACAGCCCTCCCAATATTTCTTTTGTTCCAGCACCATTGCTTTTAATTTTGCTTTTGGTTATCTCAAGATAATAAGTGCAAGTAGTAAACAAATTCAGGTAACTTTGTTTAAGATACACTACTATGCACTACAGTACTTTCTTAATCACTTCTTTTCTTGTGCAGTGAACAGCACAATATTAATGAATATATCTCGAACTAAAATTATGAAAATGCTGAATGATATTCTTGTAAATTGCAAAAATGCAACAGAAGAAATGTTTGTAACAAATTTCAAATCTATTACTGTTTCAATATTGATATGGAGAGTTAAACAGGTTGAATTATTTCTCTAGGCAACAAAACAACTTTTCAGCAGAAGCAATGTATGGGGGATGAGATGGTGGTGGGAATACACCTTCTTCAAGATTTATGATGTGTGTTTGAGATCTTTTTGGAATTTTCCTACCTTTAAGGGATTTCCAGTTATCTTTTCCATGATTAAAGTTGGTTTAAATGGAAATATTTAAAGCTTTTCTCTTCTAAAATTAATTTGGAAGGTGGTAGCATTTCTTTGATGGCTTGATGGTACACTTGGTAAACATTTTGCAGCACACTACATATTTAGGGTATTAGTGTGTTCCATGAAAACAAAAGTTATTTTTTACTACAGACGATACATCATATCTTTATACTTTGTAAAAAACAATGCTCTTTTTAAGCAAATACATACACCTGCTACTGATAACTTAAAATACCTCACCTGAACATTATCCGCAAACATTTTCATGCATCTTTATGAACCCCTTCCACCCAAAAATCACTTTGTTTGCTTGTTAAATTTTGCATATGTACATTTACTTGATTGCTTGTTAAAAGTGTTTTTATAATTACTTTTTAAATAAAATAAATTATGCTCTGCTATATAAATGTTTTTTATGACACCACAATAGTTATGAATCTCAGCAACAGTTAAGCACACTTTCAAATGCACTTTATTTTAACAGTCTGCAAGAAATGATTGTTCAACTTTTAGCTGGAAGTGGTTTGCAAGGCAGTGTTACTGCTTGTAAAAATGTGTTTCAAAGAAACGCATTTGCATAAAAGCATTTATTTTTGCTGAGCTGATAATCTTTAAAGAATTTTGCTGTTTGCCCGTGGTCGCTACTGCTTATCCCTGCTACATGATGGCTTGCCAGTGAATGTTGTGGTGAAAAGCAGCATTACCTGTTGTGATGCACTTTAAAGTAACATCTGCACAGAACATTTACATTGTTGCTGTGATTTTAGGCTGCTGTGTGTACTGCAAGTACTAACATTTTACATATATATTTAAAGCTTTTATTGTTTTTTAAAGTCACAGTTCCTCTTGAACTGAAATATAATAAAATGTGCTAGTTATTTATAAAATGTTTGTCTTTACACTTTTAATGATGCATCACATTTTTTTAAGAAGAATTTCATATTTAGTGGAAAATAAATCAAACCAACGTATACAGCATAAGGAGAAGTCTAAAGTGAAATTAAAGTATGCCTTTTGAATTTAAAAATTACACTTCCTTATTTAACATTTATAATAAGCTTTTTTGCACTCTATTTTCAGTTTCTTGTCTTGCACATGCTAATATCTGTAACACAGTAGAATAATAATATGCCAAAGGCAAATGTTTCGGATTAGGAACAAAAGCCAAACATAATTTTAAACTACAAATATTTTATTTTATGTGTATGTATATATATATAGTTGTTAAATTATAAGGTATCCCTGTTGTGGCCTCTCTCCACTGCACAAGAGATCCGAAAGTCACTGGGAAAGTGGTGCTGGCAAAAGACACTAAAATCTGTATCTTAAGATAAATTACAGAATTGTTGACCTTCTGCTCACATACGGGCAACACAATTTGCTAAAATATTCTCACTCACTCGTCTAAGCTCAGCAGCAGGAATTCTTGTGATTTCTGTATTGCAGGAATCCTTGTGCTGTTTTGACACATGTCAAAACTATATACTTGTGGTGAACTAAAATGTCTTGTAACGGTACATTGTTGCAATTATTATTAGCTGTATTTATTAAATTTCAATGAAATTTTACATTATTAAGAATAGATTTCATTAAATCCTGAACAAAAATGCATACATAATTTGTCAATTGAAAAAAAAAAAAAAGGAGAAGAAAAAAAAAAGAATAGCTAGCCCAGAGCTTGGCTGCAGCATACCTGTTGGTTAGAGCAGTTGAATGGAAACTGGAAGACCCATGGTTCATGTTCCGGCTATGGCATTAAATTTTGTAATCTGATTCTACCTTTCTACCATTATTTTATAAACTAGACATTCTTAGATAATGCATATTCATAGCGATACTTTTTTAAGTATTTTGTGTTAATTTATGACAGACAGTGCTTCATTAGAAAGAGCAACTTATACCCCAAATTGCTTTTCTGATTCTTGCTGAATTCTCTTTCTGATTCCTATAAGTAGCAACCCGTCCCTACACCAGTAATACTAATTTATATAGATTTGGAAAACATGTTGAGAAAATATAACACAAATTACATACTTGCATGCCCGACAAACATTAATTTACAACCTGTTTCATAAACAGGGCAAAAGTAAATACAGTAATTAAATATAAAGCATGCAAAGAAACTCTGCATATATATCCTATGAAGTAAGATATATAGACCACCACAAATGCTGAATATTTACACATGCTGTAATCTCTATTTGAAACTCAAGCATTTTTTATTATGCACTTCTATATTTGCATAGGTTTCTTGGCATGCCTCTCTGAATCTGTAAAAGTTGGAAATTCCACAGTAAGAAATCTTGTTGTAAGCAGTTATTATACACAATAGCAGTGATATTTATTTTACTTCCAAAATTCTAACTTGCAAGATTATGTAAATAAATAAACAATTGCTAAATTCATTGTTCTAATAAAAATTATTCATATAATGTGCACTTTTAAAAATATCTAAATTGAAAATTCAAGTTTTGCAGAAAATGAGTTTACAAATAGCTCTGTCATATCATACATGTTTATATTAACCACTAATTATCATAAAAAAATGATTACTTTCTGTATTTTCAAAAAAATCTTAGTTTTTCAAAAGTTAATCATTTATTTCTCAAAATTTGAGCATTATTTAAAAAAAAAAAAAAGATATGGTATTTTTCTTTAATGTACTTTTGAAGGCACTACTGACATTTTGAATTAAATTAGTAAAAATTACACACCAGTAGTGTAGAGAATTTTGAATATGGAAAAATGTTGAAAGTTTTGTGAGAAAATAAAGTTTAAAGTTGAGCATTTCTACTGGTTAGCATACACCTGTTTGTTTATAGCTTCAGTTAATTGTTAGTTTAAATGTGTCATACATAGAAAAAAAATCAATAGAAATCGTGCTTCATTGTGAAAAAAAAATTCACAATTTCACATGCATAACTTTAAGGCTATAAAATGTCTCACAGTGTGTGTGTATTGAGCAGGAGCACCATCTTGCTGAAAATGTAAACTCTTTGTTTATTGTGTTATCCACAGAGATATTTGAATAATTGTATATCTGCTGGATATATTTTTGTCCTCCTTGTAAGTAAATTAACAAAAATATTTGCTGCCTAACTCAAATGTAATTTTAAATGCTGATATTCAGCCAGCTCTTCAGATATTTAGTTAACAAATCTCTCACTATAAAATTCCACTATTGGCCTGTTTTAGCAGATATAACTGTTTCTTAAACAAATTTTTATGTACTAAAGATTTATAAATTTTAAAATTGAAGGAGCCTATAATGAAAATTGGCACTTCAAATAAACACACATTGTATAATTATTTTTAATAGCCTGTGGAGAAATGTTATATTCATTAAATTACTACAATTTACTCATCTCTCTCTGCATAAATCATTCACTAATTACTTCATAAGTTAGTATACATATTTGTAGATATTTATTTCAGCATAAAATGCTGTTTTTATTATGTAAATCAAAATTATGCTCAGTTAATGGTTTAAAATAATGCTGTACATTTTATACATTTTATACATAGTCTGTTCTTTTCATAGCTAAGTATGTTAACTGGTCAAATAGCTTACTATGAACTTATATGCAATTTTGCAATACAGTTTTAGGTTCCAAGTTTACTCTTTTTGTGCTGAAATAGTTGCGTTTGTATGAGTTTTTTCTAAATTGTTGTAATATCCATTGGAATTTTTCAAGCTTCATGTAAAAGTGTAAAGACAGTGCATGTATACGCTATGTTAAACAAAAATCAGTTTGCATATGCATCTACACCATTATAATTAAACATATATGAGCATCTGGTCTTAAGCCTATTACATTGCTGCTTTACTTCTGAAATGGCTATATATTATTAAATACTTCAGACATGGGCTTACATAAGGAGAGTTAAATGGACGTTTTTTAAAAAGCATAAAAGTTAATGAATAATTGTTAAAATTCAGAATTTCAGTTTGGTGATCCAAGATTTCTCTGCTTCTCTGACTGTGCCATATGTTAGGGTATTCAAAATGTTTTATTTCTGCCCCAACTCTATTACTCTAAAATTGACAATAGCATAGTACAGTTTTTAAGAATACAATTATAAGAATGATTTAATTTAGCTATACATATTTGTTACAGTCTACTTAAATTTGAAAAGTGTTTATCTGGTTCTAATTTTATTGTCCTTGAGTGAAATACATTGCATCTGCACTTATTTATAGATAAAATTAGAACTTCATGTTTAGTGTACTTTGTGTAGTGATGTATTGAAGCTCAGCTGATGAAGGGTTGAAACATTTCTGAGTTGTCACATTTGTGTATATTTTTATAAAAATTCCAAAAGTATACGTGCAGTCTTTTCTTGGCAAGGACTTCTGCATACTAGGAATGTTAGATGCTATTCAGGTCATGGGCATGCCTGATGGGGGGGGGGGGGGGGGTATTGGACCCTGCATTTCTTAGCTCAAAACTTTTACCACATACTTATTCAAATTACTACTTTAAATTGATATTTTTAGTTCTGTGATCCTATCACAAAGATCCTATCACATGCCATAGTACTGTTATGATGAGTCATAGGTTTTTTGTGTTTCTATCCTTCATCACCATCACAGTAATCAACAAAAATGGACATGAATTCAATTCAGTTCTTTATTCACCTTAAAAATTGATACAATTTATGGTTTCGTCAATGTTTCACTTACATATATGTACAATATATACAAGTAATAGTCATTATTAATTCTTTCATTTTATTTACAATTACAAAATGTTAGTTTGCTAAACCTATAAAATGTGTAAATATAACTACAATTTGATGTTAATTTACACTACAGGTTACACACATATCAAAGAATGCCTTCTAGTACATAACTTTATGAATAATATTAGTGTTTCAATGAAATATTTTTTATTTCCTTTCTAAATCTGCATGCACTGAGATCACCTAGTCCTTTGTTATATAGTTATATAGTTTAATACCTTGATGGGAAATGAATTTTGAATTTTGGGGGGTTCTTTGGGTAGAAAGATGGATGTGATTTGTTGTTCCTGTGAAGTAATTGATATTCCCCATTTGTTTTAAAGTCCTTTATATCATTATGTGTAAAACAAACAATTTCTAAAATATACAAACATGGGAGAGGTAGTATATTTAATTTTTCAAATAGTGGATGGCTGGGAGTAATTAGTAACAAAGTGATTTACAAAGATAATTCTCTCAGGTAAATATAATTCATCTTATAAAGGGTAAAATATGGACTAGAAATTTGTGTATAGTTTAGGAAGTGGTGTTCTTTGCTCTTTAATATATGTTTATTGCAGTAGCAAAGAGAATTTCAGCATGCATGTTAGAAAGAATCAGTTATATCAGATCTTATAAAACAAAATTCCCATTTATTTTACATGTAATTATCATACATAACTGTACTAAACATTTTACACATAAAAGTATATCATTGCAAAATTATTATACAAGGGCCATCCAGAAAGTAACAGACAATTTGGTATAATAAAACAACAACAAAAGTTATCAACACAAAACTTTATTTTCAAAGTTACAGTACCTTACTCTATATCTCAATGTAATTGCCATTGCTATCAAGATATTTATTTTCACATGGAACCATTTTCAATGAAGATGTACTTTTCCTCAGCCAAAGATCTGAGCCAAGATGCCATTGTCACTTTGAGGTCTTCATCAGCTGGGATATCTTTTCCATCCAAAAAGTCATGTCCAAAGTGAAACACTGGTTTTTCTTAATTCTTTAATCAGCAGTTCCTTTCAACTCCTTCATAACAATTGATGAACTTCCACTCTGGTCTTTGTTGTACACACTGATTCTGCCTTGATTACTCGTAAATTATGCGCCATTTCCTCACTGAAGACTCATTCAATCAATCAATCAATCAATCAATCAATTTATTGTCTGAGAGCATGTACATTGCATAGACATTGTCAATTACATAAAATCGAAAGTAATAAAATTTAGAACAATAATACTCACCGTCAGGAAGTACTAATACTTAGTGCTTTAAAATATTTATTAACATCATACAGACATAAATATAATAAAAGTCTCTTAACTGCTATTTTAAAATTATTAGTGTCCAACTTTTTAATATACTGTAGTAGTACATTGTACAATTTTACAACAAAGTCATTAAAATTGAATTATCACCATACACTTGCACTTTCTACCTATAAAGTTCAATTGGCCAAACATTTTGTGCATTCAAGGAAACAAATAAGTCCTTTGGCAGTAGAAAAGTATAACATTGCCATTGAAAAACTGATACTGTGTGAAAATTAATTTTTGACAGAATGGAGATTACGTTGAAAAATAGAGTAACTTTATTTACAAAGTTTTGCATTGGTATCTTTCATTATTATTTAGTTATGCCAAATTATTCGTTACTTTCTAGATGGTGCTTGTACTTTGCTGAATTAGGGAAAATTCTATGGGTTTTAATTTCAATGAATTGTTAAGCAATAATGAATTGTTAAGCAAATAATAGTCAACAAATGGCACACACATTCAGACTCAAGCAATGTCTGAATACCCTGCACATCCCTTTGATTTAATACTTGTTTACTCATTTACCTAGATTACCCTCCTCATATATAGGACTTGCACCCCCAAAAAATATCTGGAGTCAGAAGTCTGATGAGCAGACGAGCATTCAACCAAAGGGTGAAGAACCCATAACTGGCCAGTAGTCAGAAATGAGACTGAGGAAGATAATGAAATGAAATGAAGAAAGGGAAGACAAGAAAGGTGATGATGGAGCAAATGGTGGAATGAATGGTGGGGGGAAACCAGAGAACCCAGAGAAAACCCACCTAGGTCGCTTTGTCCACCACAGATCCCACATGCAGTCTCTTGGGATTAAACCCAGGCCCCTGGTGAGTGGCGAGTGTTCTAACCACTCAGCCACAGCCCTGCCATTTTGATTTAATATCCATATAGATTTTTATTTGCAGGGAACTTTAAAAGATGTATTGGAAGAGACCATCTATACTAGCTGAACTGGGAAAAAAATTGAAATTGTATGCAGAGCAATCTCTGTGGATGCTACATTGTTTGTGCAGTAGTTCACCAATCAAAAGTGTTTGCATGTTATGGTGAACATTTTGAGCATCTTATATAGTTACAGAATTCAAAAATGGTGTAAAGTTCACCTAAGATGACTTCATATACTCATTAATAAAGCTCTAAAGCAGATATTTTGATATTTGTATATTTTTTACCCACATCCACACCAAAAATAGAGTAGCATTGCTCTATAAAACTTGTGAAATTATAACATGCAAAATGCTGTGATTTTCATAAAATGAATTATTCAAATATTATAGATATTGCTGTTAATTGCTGCTCATTGTAGAGCCCAGTGTAGGATAAGAAATATTCATTATTTATAATATTGCACATTTTCTAAAGCAGATTTGCAGACTGGTTTTTGTTTAAACTTTGTAACACATAACAAAATATGCTGTAGATATTGTACGATTTAATCTATCTCTTAAGTGTATGCAATAAAATTAACATATACTTTCTACAATATGCATTGTAAATGTAATTATAAACTTTTATTACAATTTTTGATAAGACACCAAGCTTTTGCATGAAATACATAGTAATACAGTTTGATATCAGGTTTCTTTATCTTATGCATTTTAAATTTGAAGTTCTTGATCTTATTGTACATTTTAACATTAATAACACATTGAAAGATTGTAAAGAACTATGTAGATTAATTAATAATTTGGTGACACAGAAAGTGTTATCCTTTGGTCATTACCAGAAGAGGAAGTTTAGTAAGTAACAAAATCTTCCAATTGAAGCAATGAGCATAATAGTTGGGAGTGCCTGGGTAAGACATGCTCCTTCATGCAATTTCCATATTAGCCTTAACCTAAATAAACATTTATTGGTTAAACAATGTCAATATACAACAAAAGCAATTACAATTTGCATCATTTATAGAAAATTAATGATTTGATAATGAGTTCTTTACATGTAATGGAGAAGTGAACACTTGCAAGGTATATCAGCAGCATTTCAAATAAAAAAGCATAAGACTTTCATTAATTAAACATTAAAAAGCGCTACTCTGCCACTCCTAAATGACCCATTTATCTCAGAAACTATTAAGGGGAGATAGGTGACTGAAATCTGAAGATAGAGCAGTTTTAGCTGAACAGAATGACATATGGTTTTACATAATTGTGATATATTTATGCCCTTGAATGGTTATGTAATATATGCTATTGGAATCCCCTCTATTCAAGCATTAGATTATCACATTTAGGGCAGTGCTAGAGCATACTTTTATTTATAATATATATAAATTTGCTAGCAAATAAAATAGGTAATGCTCTCTTAACACATTGAAGCCCAAGCGTTTCTTTAGTTGAAGGGCCAAGAAACCCATGGTTTTTACGTCTACTTTGGGTTATTATTTGCAATACATCAATCAAATCTGCCAAAAAGTATTGGTACAGTCTAAAAGTATGGTATTCAAGGATTTCTCAACAAGTAAGAAAATAATCATAACTTCCGTATTGATATTTTATTTTAAATTTACAACAAGTATCAAATATGAGCTTGAAAAAATCTGTGTAAAGCTGCTTAAACTCCATTTATTGAAAGTTTGAAAAACTCTCCTTCGGTTTCAGAATTTTCCAGAGCATCATTTTTATACTGAACTTCAGCTTCAGTTCACAGAAATCAAGGAAAATTTTAACATTTAAGAACACAAAACATAACAAACAAATTACCACCTTCAAGGAAAATGGCATGACTACCTGAGAGCAGCCAATATTACTCTCTCTCCTAAATTTCCTAATAATCGACTAAAGCGAAAACAGATGGTAGCACAAATCAGACAACTAAACAATAACTAAAATATGTCTTTGCCGCATAGCCCAAGACCAAGTTAAGGTCGTGGAATTGCATTAAAAGTGTTAGAAATACCTGCCAGAGCTATGCTCGGGCATGGGCTGTATGAAAATGTTGCATGGCTTGAGCTATACTCGGGCTCGGGCTTGGGCTTGGGCTTGGGCTTCAATGTGTTAAATGCCAGCCACACCTCCAATTTCAGTTGGTGTTCCTCAAAACTACATATTTGCTTTATGCTCCTTTTTCTGAGAGAGTCAATCAAGTGTGGTGATACATTGCAGGAACATGTAGACACAATGCCTGCTTATTTTTAAATACAAACATATGTATATCTCGAATAATGGATATTAGTGAATATTATTAGTAAAAAATATATGCATTTTGTCCAAGAATTATAATTTTTTGTGAAAGCTACAACTAAGCTATTCATGAATATGCAAGTGCCTACACAAAAGCCTGTTTCACCCAAAGATATATTAGGATTATAGTTATAATACTAATGAATTTACAATATTATGAAGTAAATTAGCCATAGGTATATGCCGGTCATACCAGTGAAAGAAAACAAGGAAAAAATGTATATTATATCAAGAATACTATAACGTTTTATAAATGGAACATAAAAACTTTTAGAATTCCCCAAGACACATTAGTTTCTAAATATTTTATAAAGTGGTTTGTCAAATCTAATATTACAATAATTTAAATGTGTATCGAAGATTCTCCTTTTATGCTCTAGGACTGGGCAATGAAATAAAAGATGTTCAACAGTTTGCTGTTCAGCACATATACATGATATCCGTTCTGTCTGTGTATCTTAAATCTTTCAAAATAAAAACCAAATTTACCATGTCCTGACAAACATTGAGTTAATATGAAGTCTGGTATGATATTTTTACAGTGTAGATGACATTCAACTGTTGGAAAGAAGATATCTCTTGTGGTGGTTTCTTTCGAGTTGGACTAAGAAATGAGACTAAGCTATTGGGTTCATTCTAGCTCAAATTGAAAAAACATATTACTGAGAGCCTCTGTACTAAATTTCTAAGCTGTATGATGGATCATTCTGCAAAACAGACACACAAAATTCTAGCAAAAGAAAATGTAACATTATCTGTGTAGTGGACACCAGTGTGCATTTATATAGCTTAAGATAAATTGATGGTTTTAACTTAAATTGCAATTTAGTATGGTAGACTTGTTTCACTGAAGCGTTCTAATCACTGAAATTAATTACCTAGTATGTTGATTTTTGTAACTTTACATCTCTTACCCTTGTTTAAATGGAGTACATGTATCTGAAGCTTCCATCGTCAATTCTCGTTCGACTGCAGTATTCATTCATTGTCATGGTTGTACGTCATAAAGTTCTGCATCATGCAGAAGTTCATGCAATTTTAAAATTGAAGAAGCAGTTCCTGTTCTTCTAGATGTAGATATTTTCCAAAATATAAATTTTATTTTTCTTGTATTACTTTAGTACTTTCAGGCTTCTTTTTATGGTGTATTGATCTCTCCAAGAGTCTGAAAATTTTAAAAATATTGCAAGAAAAGCAGAGCTCAGAGTTTGGGGGAATATGTACATCTGGAAGAACAGGAACCATGTTTTCAATTTTGAAATCCTGCCAGGTGACCTACTGATCTAGAAGTTCATCTAACCACTACCAGGTACAAGGTCAACCATTATGATGGATGATGTTAGCAGTTGAAGAGGAGCTGCGAATAGAAGCAAATAGCTTCAGAAACATGTTTTCCATTTAAATAATGGTAGCAGCAGTAGAAGTTTACAAAAATTGACTTACTAATTCAGTTTACTGTTTACTAAAATTATGCATTTTTGTTTAATTCAGTCACCAGTCTCCCCTTAACATAATTATCAGAACTGGAATTTTCACAGATGTAGTTGAATGGCTTCACTAATCTTCTACTTGTATACAATTAGTTTGTTTATTAAGAAACAGAATTTTCCTCATTTGTACCTTATTTTGATTAAAATTTATCAGCATTTATTTAAAAAATTAACAAACTGTCTTATTAACACAAATTGAATTTAGATAACTTTATTAATTTCTGAGAAAATAAGTTATTTATACAAGAAAATCTCATTCACAGAAAAAGCTGTTCAAAGCAAAACAATGGTGAAAACAAACATGAATATATTTGTAAAGAAAGAAACCACATGAATTGAGCCACAGAAGCTGCCATACTTAATAAATGTACTAATATAACTTCTCCTAAAAGATGGGCTGAAATTTAGAAGTGGCGTACAAAATGGCAGGTGCAGTACAATCTTTAAAAACATAAATTCAAAATATAAATATTGAGCCTACAGTCATAATAAATAAATATATATATATATATATAAATAATATTTTGTGTGTGTGTGCGTGTGTGTGCAACACTGAAACTAAAAACATCACTTTTAGCCAATTTTCATCAGTCAGCTTCCCCTTAAACAACTAGAAAGTAAAAAGGATTATTACCTACAATATATAAGTAAGAAATTTTCCAAACTACATGCTAATGACATTGATACTCTATGAAGGTGACAGTGAAATTTCTTAAAATGTTATATTTATAAAAAAAAAAAAAAAGTCTGACAGCTACATTCCAATATGTTTATATCTGACAGCTACATTCCAATGTTTTGTGAGTTGATTGCATAGAACATACAAAATCAGGTGTATACAGAATTGATTATTCAGATTGCAATAAGTTTTACATCGGAAAAACAAAAAGAAGTATACAAACCAAACTACAAGAACACATGAGATGTGTGAAATACAAACAAACAGAAAAATGTGCAAAAGCTCATCATGAAATCACACCAAATATAAAACTGATATGCAGCCGAACTCGACACGTGAGAAAAGATACTCATCATAAAAAACAAATTACACATGTTAAACTTTGGTTTACCACCAGGAAATTCTTCTATGGAAGTTCATCTCACAACCACAAAATGCCACCACAGACGTCTACCTACTTCAACAAACCACGGATCAAGCCGGTTGGTGCTGATAATGGAAACAAACCGTCTCCAAAACATGTTCAAGTAGGAAATACAATTAAGTGATGTTAGTATGAACAAGTCCAGCTCATTACTTCTAAAATAAAATAAATCATATTTTTATAAAATCCTGTTTAAATATTATTCAGTTATTTATCCATTTAACTGTAATAGAGTTTATGAGCTTCCCCATTACATGAGCTCTTTAAGTGTTAGTTCTTGTGCCTGCTTTTACATGGGTTTACTATGTTGGAGCAACAACCAAGCTACTTGATATACCTTTCATATGCTCAGAAACGCTCTATTGCAGCTCTTGAATCTATAAAACAAGAAGTTAAAATGTAAGTACAATGTAATTAAATGTATTTAAGTAATTTGCAAATTAAACTCTTTTCAGAATGGTGTATTGTAATCAAGCATTTTATGCAATATTCAAGTATGTTTAATTGTTTTTGAAGCAACCTGTATCCGAGAAATGAAATAAAATCTCTCCAACATAATGTTATACTTAGTAAACTCCCTCTGATTGGTAAATGGCAACTAATTACTAACATTTTCTTTTGCCTTTGTTTTGACATTAACTGTACATATATAAATAAATATGTTATCAGTTTTGCTAGCCTTCATTGATTGTTTATGCAACTGTAATTGAAGCTCATTTGTGCTTGATATTTTATTTATTAATGTTTACTATTATAAATTTGCTATAATAGCTTTACTGTTACAAGTAAATCTTTGTTGCAGTTAATGAAGTAAAGTAGATTGTAGAGAACTCTCTTTGAAATGACAACAGTTTATGAATCAAATGTTTATAAATATATGGTCCTAGATGAGCAATAGCTTCTCTGCCATACTTGACTGTTACTGCATGCTTTAATAGAGGCAAGTGTTTGCATATGAAGTTCAAATGACCTACTAATGAAGTATTTTCTTTCCTTTCTCTTAAAATAGACAAACTTGACAGTTCATTTTCAAGGTCCAGAAGTTCTAGTATGTCCAGTTTAGAAAACATAAGCTCTGAAGCAATACAGTGCCTGGCGTTTGCTGACTCTTATACAAAGAAATCAGGTGAGTGTGATACAACATATCATAGCATAATAAATAATAATAATAACAATAATAATAATTATTTGTCACATATATTTGCGTAGGTTGGGCTAAAGTCTGATAGACTGATGAATTGTCAAGTTAACATATGTAAAACCTAATACTACAAACTAATACAATAAAATATGACAAATACAGAAGTAGTTGCATAAATTTCTACATATTTAATAAAGTTACTAATATATATGGTCCTAGAGCAGTGTTTCCCAACCTTTTGAACTTCACGGCATCCTTGGGAATAACATTAAACACCAGGGGCACCCTTCCTTGAATTAAAAGAAAATTAAGCTTAATATGTTAATTTATTGAAATATTATATAATAATAACGTACACCATAACATGATACAGTAAACTTTACTAAAATCACTGAGTAAAAATACATCAATAAATTTTGTCTGATTAATGATTAATGCGAAACTTGTGATTGATGCTTAGAGCACAGATATATGATGTCGGGTCTTACAGTTGACAGTGAAACACGCAAATCATCCTCAAGGTTATTCAGTCCATTTCTTGCTTTGCATTTTATTGTCACCATAGCAGAGAAGACATGCTCGCATAGACAGGATGTTGAAAAGGGCAAAAGTGCGTTAATTGCTTTCTTCATTAGGTTAGGGTACTCCTCTCTCCATTGAAGCCAAAAACTAGCCACCGACGCCTCACTCTTGGTGAACTTACCTTTGAGTGTGGAATCAGCGCAAAGATCAATAAATTCATCTCGTTCGCAAGCAGTGAAATCTATTTCCTCTGCTCTATCTACGAAATCAAATGGTGAGACAACCCAGTCGAGATTCGTAGTGGAAATAGTTGGAAAGTACGCATCTATTGCATCTTGCAATCTTGATAAGTGATCACAAATGCGGTCTTTCAGTTTACCCAGATCTTTATCTCCTGCCACATTAAGAAGAGATGGAAAGTTTGACAAATCTCCTTTTTGAACTGCAGACTTCCAAGAACTAAGTTTTCTTTTAAAACCTTTCATTTTATTGGTTGAGAGATTATTGTTTCATGTCGACCCTGCATCGAAACATTCAGTTCATTCAGCTTATGAAAAATATCTGCCAGATACGACAGTTCAAAACACCAAGAATCACTTAGTAAGAGCTCATGAAATGTGTCTTGATTTTCATCCTTAAAAAAAGTTTTTAGCTGTTCTTTAAGTTTGAGAAACCGGTTCAATACACGACCCCGCGACAACCACCTTACTTCTGTGTGAAGTAACAAAGAGGTATGAGCTGCATCCGTTGTGCGACATAACTGTTCAAAAATTCTGCACTTTAAAGGTCGAGACTTCATATAGTTCACCATTTTCACAACTTGGTTAAACACTTCAGCAAAATCTTCACTACACGCTTTCACGACTAATGCCTCTCTATGCAGAAAACAGTGAGTTATAATAATGGATGGATTTTCATTGAGAGCTCTGGCAGTAAAACCTTTAATTTTCCCAGACATAGATGGTGCACCATCTGTACATATACCACAACAGTCTTTCCATGAAAGATCATGGTCATTGAGATAGGAATTAATAGAAACGAAAATATCATGTCCTGTGGTTGTAGTCTCCAGCGGTCTACAGAACAGAAACTGTTCACTAATATCTTTTTCATCAATATATCTGATAAAATCAAGGAGTTGCGGTTGTCACCAATATGGAGACTCTCATCTACTTGCAAAGCAAATGTTCTATAAGTTTTTATTTTCTCCGTGACTTGTTCATTGATATTGCATGACATTTCAGATATCCTGCAGCTGATTGTGTTGTTGGACAGAGGAACTTTCGAAATTTGATTAGCTGCTCCTTCGCCAAGTATTGTTGAAACTATAACTTGACATGCAGGGCCAATGATTTCTTCTCCAAGAGTATGAGGTTTCTTTTTTTTAGCTATCAGTTCTGTTACTTTAAATGAGGCTTCAAGAGCAGTATCACCTATGGTCATTCTCTTTACCATTCGCACAGCTGTTTTCTTCTCCCCTTCTAATATATGTGAAAAATACATTACGCTTTTCTGTGACACACTAGGATGCTTTGTTATAAGATGCCACTTCAGTTTGCTAGGTACCATGGTCTCGTTGCTAAGTGTTTCGCCACAAACTAAACACACAGGGATAGGGTTTTCCTCGTTATTCCACTTAAATCCATACGCTAAGTAACTGTCCTGGTATGTTCTTTTCTTTCGTTTGTCTTCTTTATGTGGTGAATTCGACGGTCCGGGAGAAACTGTAAGATTTGACTTCTTAAAGCAAGCAGTAGGAGCCGACTGTTCACTTTCACTGTCCTGGCATTTACGTTGAACAATGAACTTATCCATAACTAAACACTGTGAATCAATGCGAGGAAGACAACTGAAAGTGCCAAGCGGCGTACACTTTTATATATTCATCTGTCGAAGTCTCGGGAATGTTCGTGAGGAAGCGAGTAGTCTCGGGAATGTTCGGCAGGGTATAGCTGTAATGCCATCTGTGGGATACTAGTATAACTGAATTATTGAAATGAATCGACCACTATCACCATCTGCTGTGCATGAGAGTAATTGATTTGACTTATTTTATTTCAAGACCTTACAAGACTTAAGGCTTCAGTAGAAGGTATTTTTTTTTATCTCAATATCTCGCGGCACCCCTTAGCCAATCACACGGCACCCTAGGGTGCCGGGGCACACCGGTTGGGAACCGTTGTCCTAGAGGTTATCTTCCATGTATTCTTTTACGGAGTAATAAGCTTTTTCAATGAGAGACTTTTTACTGTGTTAAGAAACACGATTTTATCTTTTATTTCTCTTTATTTGTTCAGTAGTTTATTATAAATTTTTATACCAGAGTAGAAAAAAAGGGCTTTTTTAATATGATGATGAGAGTTTATGGTTGGGTGCTTTCAGATAATTTTGTTTTCTGGTTTCATGCTTATGTTTTTCTGTTTAATATTGTATTTATCAAAGGTTTCATAAGGGTGTTTGGCTAATTCGCAAATATATTATGAGGGCAGGGTAAGTATATTTAGTTTCCAAAATAAGTTCATGCAGGAATTTCTTGGACTAATATGCATCATAATACAAATTATTATTATTATTATTATTATTATTATTATTATTATTATTATTATTATTATTATTATTATTATTATTATTATTATTATTATCATTTTTTTTTTTTTTTTAATAGGATATAAATACAGAAGAATCTCATTTACATATACACTTGGGATGTTTGTAATTCAAGTCCTTTTGATTCAGTTGTTTCTCCATGAAATAACTATGGATTTTTAAGGCTAGCATATAGCTTCCAGTACTAAACATTTGACTGTCACTATTCTGTTTGAATCTATAATGAAATGTGCAATATAGCTATTTCTGCGAGGCTTTAACTCAGTTCAAGTGAAAATAGATTTTTGTAAGAATAATTTGTATACCCATTAATAAGTGATAGAGGGTACAGAAATGTGACTGTAATGCATTAGAATTGTTTAAACTGTGATTCTATCTTTCCAACCTTAGCCTGTATATGGCATGTGTGAAAGAGCAATTAATGGTCAAAGAAGTGAGTAGTTTGCTTCTTCTCCTTCCTTTTTTTTTTTTTTTTTTTTTTTTTTATATATATATTTAATGTCACCTAACAGAATTAAATTGAGGAATACAAGAATTAGCCCAGCAAAGCAAGAAAGCTGGACTGGAATTAAATCTCCAAAAAACAAAACAAAACTACTGACCAGCAGCTTCAAAGAATATCTAAACAACAGAGAACTAGAATACGTCAACGAATACACCTTTCTAGGACAAATAGAGACATTCAACAATGCTACCCACAAAGAAGTTCAACGACACATCTCGACAGTGTGGTCAAAATTCTGGAGCCTGAACTTTATCCTCACAAGCAAAGAATACAATATAAGAGTGAAAAAAGACAAAAACTGCAACATTCCTCTTTTACTATATGGAGCCCAAATCTGAGCCCTAACAAACAGAGAAAGAAAAATGTTGGGAACATGCCAAAAGAATTAAAACATTAATGGGAATGCACAGTGAAGTAACTAATCAAACCTACTTTACATTTTATACACAAAAGTATGGTTTAGCCATGGGAAATCCATTATCCCCAATACTTGCAGACATATACATGAGTAATTTAGAAATCCACATAACCACAGCCTTCCCACAAATATGCAAAACTTGGCATAGATATGTAGACGACATAGTGGCAATAGTAAACAAAATAGTAGTTGAGGACACCTTAAATTACTAAATCTTCAGGACAGCTCCATAACATTCACAATAGAAAAAGAATCAAATGGCATGCTTCCCTTCTTGGACCTAAAAATAATCAGGAACCACAACAAACTAGAATTTGGAATCTATAGGAAAGAAACACAGATGTAAAACTATATAATTAACAACAACTACAACCCAATTTCACACAAACATGCCATGATCAACAGCCTTGCAATCAGACTGGTAAACCTACCATTAAGCCAGATGGAAAACAAATTAGAACTTAATAGGATCATAAAAATTGCACAAAAGAATGGCTGCACAGAACATTTGGTAAAGAAGAAGATTAATAAATTCATGAAACAGAAGAAAGTAAAAGAAATTAGCACTCTAAAAAGAATAAAAGCAGAAACCAGCTACAAAAAATTCACTTACCACCCTTTGGCACACCAAAAATTTCAAAAGATTTTCAAAAAATGGAACATCAACTTAGTCCCAGTTAATAAGCACAGTTTAAAAAACCTCCTCCATACAAACACAAAAGATAAAATCCCCCATTGAAACAATCAGGGATATATGAAAACAGCTGCAAGGAATGTGAAAAGGTATATATAGGAAAAACAAAACAAAACATTGAACAACATTTTAAAGAACACATGAGACATTTAAAATATAAACAGACAGATAATTCAGCTGTAGCACATCATTTTTGGACTCAAAATCTTAATTTTCACAGTGAGCCCAAGTTATTGAAATTAGTGCAGAATCCAATTGGATTAACAGTTTGGGAAAATCCATTAATTTTAAAAAAAAAAAAAAACAAGGTCATAAATTTTGACATACCACAAACAAATGGACTCATCTCAAAATTCATCCATCCAGAAGAGAAGCCTCCAGAGGCTGCTACCATGAGTTCATCAGTAAATCTCCATTGAAAATGGTGGCAACAGCCACCGAATCATGTCTGAAGTAAGTTTCTGTATTTCAAGAGTGAAGTTTGAGTGTAGTCTTATGTTTTTACCCCTATGACAAAGGAAGTTGGAGAGAAAGATTCTAGGCCTCAGCCTCCATGACAGAATCCGCAACAAAAAACCGAGGAAGATGACAGGCATCAAAGATGCAACAACATCAGTCACCTACATCAAATGGAAGTGGGTGGGCCACGTCATGAGAATGGACCACAACGGATAGGCACACAAGACAACAGCCTGGGATCCAAGAACTGGCCAAAGGAGCATAGGCCAGCAGAAAAAAAATGGGCAGATGATCTGAAACTTCACTTTGGAACAACTGGATGACAGCGGCCAAGGATCGCAGTGAATGGAGACTGATAGAGGCAGCCAAAAGAATGAGGATCTTCCCCAAATTGGGTATAGAGGATTGCCAGAACAGCCACCTTGCCAGCCAAGAGGCCTTTGCCCTACAGGGATTCTATGGGCTAATTCTAAAAATTCTAATGGAATTTTGCTTGCATATTTCTCTTCCATACCATTCAAACATCTACATCAGTTAGTTTTGATTTTAAGTAATGTAACAGTATGTCTGCAGTTTAATAACATACCTCAGCAACGTAGTAGCATTGGTTGGAAATCATTGAAACATGTATTTGCTTAGAAAATTACATTAATTAAATAAATGCTCTTATAGCTTCACTAATTTAGGTAATAATTTAAATTAGTGAAACTATCAGACAGTTTATTTCAACTCATTTCATTTCTAATGCACTTTCCTCAGTGTGAACAGTCCCATATTTAATGTGGTTAAGAATTTCCTTCTTCATTAAATGAGGCAATTTGAATAAGTACATTCTTTGACATGAGGCATGTCCAGAAAGTAAGCAGCATTTCATTCTACCAACCACCACAATGCTAGTGTTGCAGTTCCACACTTGCACACTTGTCTTTCTGGATCATTGTCCACTGACACCCATTACAGCCTGATCATGTTATGTTTACAGTTGTTAGTGACATTAAGACAATTTCTGATCCTGCTGACTTTGAAGTGCATTCTATAATATGTTTTTGAATGCAAGGATGTTAAGCTACCTGGAATTCATCGTCAGCTTACAAGAATTTATGGTGAAAATGTAATGACAGATGGAATGTTGAAAAAATGGATTACGCAATGCAATGATGGAAGATCCATTGTTTATGATGAAGCATGTAGTGGGCAGCCTTCTGTTGTCGCTGATGGTTTGGTTGAACAAGTAAATGAGACAATTCATGAAAACAGACAGTTCGCAATAAGAATGCTTTTTGATGTGTTTCCACAAATTTCAAAAACTGTTTTGCATGAGGTTGTCACAAAATGCTTAAAATATTGCAAACTGTGTTCCTGTTGGGTTCCGAAGATGCTTACGGATATCCACAAAATGAAGCAACTGGACAGAGATTTGGCATTTTGTACTGGATACAGTGATGAGGGAGATGAATTCTTATGGAAGATAGTGACCAATGATGAAACTTGGATTTGTCATGTGATTCCAGAATCAAAATAACAGTCGATGGAGTGGCAGCACATAGGATCCCTCAAACAACAAAACTTTAAAACAACTTCAGCATGAAAAATCATGTGCACTCTGTTCTGAGACAGTTGGGGTATTCTGCTCGTTGAATTCCTTCCCAGAGATGCCACTATCAATGCGGTACAATTCCGTGAAATATTTAGAAATCCTTGGTGTGCAATTCAAAACATAAGGCATGGAATTCTCAGGCAAGACATATTGCTTCATGACAAAACACACCCCCATGCTGTTGGTGTCACGCAAAACCTTATTAACAATTTGGTTTGGAGCAGTTCAACCACCTCCATACAGCCTCGATCTTGCACCTGAGGCATGAGTTTGGAGGAAGGTGCTTTGACAGCGATGACAACACAAAACATGTGTTCAGTAGTGGTCGTCTTCAGAGGTGGCACCTTACTTTGAAGAGGGCACTCATATGTTGATTTCCCACTATGATAAATGTCTAAACAATGGTGGTGTATTACTTATGGAGGCCTCTGTTGCTGGATCTATGAACTTCCAGTTCATAGATCCAGCAACAGAAACCTCTGGAAGTTCATAGATCCAGCAACAGAGGCCTCCACAAGTAATACACCACCCCCATTGTCGCCAACAAAGAAAGATTTAGTCGGAATTAAGGGTTGAAAATGGGAACAACTGTTACCCGAAACCGGTCCCCAGTAAGTAAAAATAAGTGATGTTTGTGTTACAAAAAACCGACTCAAATTCTTTTATTTTTTATTTAATCACATCACTGTCACAAGCTTCTATGCATATTTGCAGGTTTTGAATTACCTGTATTGATTTGATTGTTTTTGCTTTTTTTTTTTCACAGAAACCATATGTAGGACAGGAGTTGGATAGGTAGAGTCAGACTGAAAAATTCAGTATCATAGCCGGGATTTGAACCACAGATCTCCCAGTATCTAGCCAGTTCTCTACCACTGAGCTACCATGGCAACATGCTGGCACAGCACTAAATTTCTTAATTGACTCACATGTTTCCTGATAAACTATAATGTGATCTCAAATTATTTTGAGAGGACATATCCCAATGGTGACTTACAATGTTGTAAGTACTTTAAATCCCAGGATTCATAGTATAGTCGACTATTATGGTCAATTAGTATTGATTTAATTTTTTTTGTTTTTTTCAACAAGCCATGTATAGGATAGGAGTTGGATAGGCTTGTGTGAAAAAAAAACAATGAAATCAATACTAATTGACCTTATAGTTGGCTTTACTATGAATCCTGGGACTTAAAGTACTTACAAGTAAGTCACTATTGGGGAATGTCCTCTCAAAATTACTTGAGATCACCTTGTGATTTACTGGGAAACATGTGAGATAATTCACAAATTTAGTGTTGTGCCGGCATGTTGCCATGGTAGCTCAGTGGCAGAGCAACCGGCTAGAGCCCAGGAGATCCATGGTTAAAATCCTGGCTATGGCACAGAATTTTTCAGTCTGACTCTACCTATCCCAATATTTCCTGCACTTACTTTCCAGACACATCTGGTAATTTGTATGTATTTTATTCCATTTGCTTCTTTGCTTTCTAAATGAAATGTAATGTTATTTTACAGACCCATCAACATTTCCTACTCTGTGGGTTGGAACAAGTTTGGGTTCTGTGCTGACTATAATGTGCAATGTTCCACCACCAGGGGAAAGCCGGTTGACACAACCAGTCATTGTTTCACCTATAGGTAAGAATCATTTTTAATGAGTTTCTCTTAAAATGATGTAGTTTATTTTCCAAATGTAATACATGTCTTGAAATCACTTTATTATTCTCTCTACAGTAAATCACATTTCTGAAATGGTCCAACTTGGCAACTTGCTTGCAGCCATTACATTTACCTACACCAGAGACCACAATCTGTGAATTCAGCAGATAAAAATTAGCACTAAAGAGTGAGATAATACAGTACATGGAATATTTTTTGACTTACAGTAGAATATATATAACCTGTGACATAATCAAAATTAAAAGGTTGCTGCCAATTGGAGAATGTTAAATAGGAACAATTTAGGATTAGCATACAGTATAAAATTGATTAGGTACTATATGACTTTATATACAGAATCTAATAAAACTTAATTGAGTAAAGAAGCTATTACCTTTACAGTTTTTGTAAAGCAAGCACTGAGTATCAGTGCAAAAAATCAGTATTGGCATCAAGTATCAGGAAATATTAGTATTATCGTATCACTAATTACAAGTTACCATTAGAAACAAAGCCTACAATCTCCCTTGAACTGAAATATAACAGTAGCATATACTCTTGTTTAAAGTACTGCTGTTATGTTTTGCAGGTACTATTTTCCGACTGAAAGGCTGCATACTGACGATGTCCTTCCTGGATTGTAATGGAGCCCTCATACCATACTCCTACGAAGCTTGGAAAGATGAGAATAAGGAAGGGAAAGATAGAATAAGTAAGGATTATACTGTATTCCCTTTACAAAAAAGTGTTCCATGGCCAAATGCTTGGGAAACACTGCCTTATCAGTATGATTGTGTAAATAAGGAGAATCACTGACATCTAAATAAAACCTGAAACAATGTGGTATCCCTAAATTGCAAAAAGTGTTTGACAGATATAAATTTTGCATTTTCTCAAAAACATTGGGATAGATAGTTACTTGATGTGTTGACAAACACTTAAAAAAAATAGCACTTTTCAGCTGTCTTTATCATTTTCCATTGGTTCATATATTTATTGATTTACATTTGTACAGAGACACCTACCAAATCGACGTCCAACAATCGCATGTCGCCTACACTGAGTGGTCAACAGGACCAGTATGCTGATCGTCAGTTTGTAGTGTTAACGTCGGAGAAACAAGCGCGTGTAGTGGCCTTACCTTCCCATAACTGTGTCTATCGACAACAGCTAGCAGATGGTGATTTTGTAGTCAAAGCTGAAACTATCTCTCTTAAAGGTAAATTACTTTTTAGTGTGAAGATTTGTAAGTAATGTAACTTAGGGACATATCCAATATCATTTGATAATGTTAATGAACTAATTATTAGTAATTTAGAAATGTATAGTGAGAAACTGGTTAAAAATATCTCTTTAAACCAAGATTGTGTGGCAATCTGTTAAAGATTCAATAAACTTTTTAGCGCCATTATTAATTCACAGTATTTTAAGATTTATAAAATGATGTTAACAAATGAAAGAATTTTCCAAAATTGAAAGTTCATTGTTTGAAAGAGATACATCTCATATCCTCAGATCAAAATCATTCAGCTATGGTTTATTAAGAAATAAATTTTTAAAAGAATAGAGATTAAGACACAATAATATATTATTTATTGGAATTTTCACACTGTGAAGTATGGTAATTATAATTAATAAATATAATAAGTATGTTGATAAATGGTAACACTACATCACTGAAAATTTCACTTACTTGAACACGTTTTGGGAACATGGTATTGCTCCCATTATCAATTATAGGAACAATACTCCGTTCCTGAAACACATCCAAGTAAGTGGAATTTTCAGTGATGTAGAGTTACCATTTACCAACTCACTTATTATATGACTATGCATAACAATTGCTAGCTTCTATTCCCACAAATTAGTGAATAATTAGCTAACATTGATTCAACATAAACACTCTTATGCTTCACAAACCTTGTTTTCCTTTAGGACTATTGTTTCAGCTTCCCTTGAAGGTATCCTCAGCTATAGCTGAATGGTGGGATTCTTGGAAACATCTTCATCTTGGCTACTGGCAGTGTCTGGTATTGATACCATGATTGGTATAATTGTTTTTTCACACAAGCTGTGTGTAGGACAGGAGTTGGATAGGTAGAGTCAGACTGAAATATTCAATACCATAGCTGGGATTTGAACCATGGATCTCCCGATCTCTAGCCAGTTGCTCTGCCACTGAGTTACCATGGTAACATGCCGGCATAGCATTGAATTTCTCAACTGACTCTCTTGTTTCCCGGTAAACTACAAGGTGATCTCAAATTATTTTGAGATGACAACCCCAATGGCGACTTACAATGCTGTAAGTACTTTAGGTCCCAGGATTCAAATCCTGGCTATGGCATTGAATATTTCAGTCTGACTCTACCTATCCATTGATACTATGAGTTTCAAAAGAATGTTGTCTTCTGCTGGCAAATCAAAATTCATGAGGTTTCCCCAAAATTTTTTCAAGTAGATCTTTTTGTCTTCTAAACTCCGTAAACAAGACTGCAGAACTGAACGCATTGGAAAATATCTACATGAAAAAATTTGGAAGAAACCTCATGAATTTTGATTTGCCAGCAGAAGACAACATTCTTTTGAAACTCATAGTATCAACACCAGATGCTGCCAGTAGCCAAGACCAAGATGTTTCTGAGAATCCCCCATTCGGCCGTTGCTGAGGATGCCTTCAAGGGAAGGTGAAACAGTTGTCCTAAAGGAAAACAAGGTTCGTAAAGCATAAGAGTGTTTATGTTGATCATAATCTCTAACAGTGAACTTTTAATCTTGAAAAGTATTTTTATTTCAAAACATGAAAATCATCTTGAATGTTATGGTTTAAAACGGTTGCAAATATACAATTTCATTAAATTTGGTTAAATACCTCAGAACTAGTTTCAAGGAATCACTTCCTCATTGTCAGCTGATTGCAATTAACTAATTGCTGAGGTAATTAAACTAGTTTAACAAAATTGTATATTTGCAATCACTTCTAAACTATACTAGTTAATCTTTTCATTATGTCTTCCGATTCAAAAATGATCACCTTAAATATTTTGTAAACTCAGCTTTGTACAACAGAAGTCTGCTTAATATTCTACTTCCAAAAAAAAACAGACATCCAACCTTAGTAAAATTCTCTATTTGAAAATGATAATATGAATTACAAAGCATTTAGGTATAAAAATTAAAGTTCTCAGTAAATTTTCTACAGTATGTTTTTAAGCGCAATTATTGTACACATCCTGGTATCTATTTTCAGTAAAATTGCAAAATGAAATGGGAATGTTGTTGCCTTTGCATCTAGAGCTGCATAATAACAGGCAAATAACCTATGAAAACAATATCCAGCAGAATGATGTCATTTATATTCAAGATATGAAGTTGGTACAATGTATGCATAGCTTCCATAAGAATGAATAAGTCAGGAAATGCTAATATTACCCAAGATGAATTGGTGGTAGTTTGCCACAAAACCTGAAACCTGAAACAACTATTAAAGTATAACCTCGTGCAATTCTGCAATATTAACCTTAACATCTGAATATGTTTCATAATATGTTTATTTAAAAAATACAAAATTCTGTCACAGAGTTACAAGTGGTAGTATGCCATGTAACCCAATAACTATTAAAGCATAACAACACTCAATTCTGCAATATTAAATTAATCTTAAAATCTAAATATGTCATATCATATCATGCCATACTTTATTCACTGTTTAGATCTTGTACAAAGATATGGGCTTCGCCAAAGCTTATAAAACTAAAGAAACTTGCAAACTAAATTACATGCTTAAAAGCTATTACATTAATTAAATAAGACAAATTTTTAGGAAGCATAATCAAAAGAAACCATAATTTAAATATTCAACTGAATAAAAGCAGCCTTCCATTAAAAATGTTTTTAGGGCCAATTTGTACCTCTTTTCCAAAGTTATACTTTTAATGTTATCTGGCAATTTGTTGTATAATAATACTGTGTTATTTTCAAAACTATGTGTAAACAAGGTTGTACTGTGGTTTATAATATGTAGATCTGCTTTATCTCTTGTATTGCAAGTATGTACTTGTGAATTTTTTTTAATTGAGAGATCCAAGATCTTGCCTCATAATATTTTTATTTAACAAATATAATAAATAATAGTAATGATAGTTCTATCATAGAATTACAGGTGGCAGAGTGATTGAAAAATATTAAACATTTATAATCCAATTTGCTGAAATTAAATATCAACAGGTTCTGGGGATTAGAATGTGATTTTAAGTGCAAATTCATAGCATTTAACAGCTAAAACCAAATGAGTAAAAAAGAGTTATTCAATCCACGATTGTATATGAATATGCTATTGCCCTTTTATGCTTCATTTTCACTTGCTCCTTAATCATGTGACTTCCCCTTCACACACACAACCAGTTTGATGTTTGATGTTACTTTCATTCCTTAAATACACAGGAATGCTACACTATTTGCCAACCTACTCTTGATCTTAGTAATTTCATGCTTCCTAAAGTTGGTATGATTTAGTGAGATTATGTAGCTATTGGATGGAAAGCAGACAACAGAATCAAAGAAATTATTTTATGTTGAATTTGAACAAAAAGTTGCATATTTATAACTCATTTAGGAGATAATTCTATCTAAAATTAAACTGAAACTATAAAAAATATGAGTCAGTTGAAAAATAGGGTATCATACTGGCAAGTTATCATGGTAGCTTAGTTGGTTAGAGCAAGACGTGAAAAGTCGAAAGGCTGTAGTTCATATCCCATTAATGCCATTGAATTTTTCAGTTTTATTCTACCTTTCTAACTTTAGCCTCTTCACAATGTATGTAAGAACAGTTTATTAACATTGATAGAGCTAATAATGGTTAACTAGGAAGCCTGGATTTAAAGTACTGACAAGATTGTAAGTCACATTGGAGAGTGTCCTTATTTGATTCGCTTATATATGTTTCCCTTTCTCAAGTGTTCTTCAATGAAATATAAAATACTAAAAGCATAACTCTAATTTTCTTGGGCTTCTAGCCAGGTAAGTAGATAGATTTGTTCCAATGTTTCAAAGATATGCATCAACTTCATCTTCAGGGTAAACTGATCACTTGAAAGTTCGGATTTGTGTATTTATAATGCCAGAGTGAAGCTAGCATCTGATTGGTTCACATGATATTTTTTGGCTGTGAAGTAACTAATGTTTAATATTTACTGAGGCATGGACACGGACTTCATAGAAACTTTGAGTCAATCTATGTACTTACACGAATCTGGACTTTGAAGCCATCAGTTTTCCCCGAAGACGAAGATGATGGCTAAAAGCCTGAGAATATTTAGAGTTAATACATCATAAGGAAAGCTTCAGCTCTTACTTAACTGAAAGTTGTTGTTGTTGTTTTTTTTTTTTTTTTTTTTTTTTTTTTTTTTTTTTTTTTTTTTGTGAAATGATGAAGTGCATATGCTTCAAAATATGTCCAGGGCAAAATTACCTTTCCTGTGTTACGATTCCAACTCAGTAATTTTTAATTCAAATATGTTCACAGTTACTAACTTCTGCACTGCAATTACATTAATATAGTAAAACTTTTTTTTATGAACAAATTGAAATTATTATTACTGTAGCTTCACTTTAGATCTAGAACTTACTGTTTCGAAGACTGTGTCCATCATCAGCGAGGATTGAGTGCTACACTTCTTTTAGTGGCATGCTGTTTGATGAAATCCCTTTCATATGGGACATAATGCTTTAATAAATTGTGTTTAATTTTATTTTTCCCAAATGGAGAGTTCTGTTAAATTTATAAGCCTTTAAAAGTTTAGGAAGTTTAGGTTTCTCTTTCAGCTGCAGGTCTGTAGACCAAAAATATTGCTTATTTCTTTGTTTATATTTCCCATTTGTTCTTTAAACCATGTCCTCTTTATTTTCCCTATCTATATCTTCTTGCAATCTTTAAGTCCAGTTTCATAAATACCAGAAGGTTTTCCTACCGTATGTTCAGGGCAGTGTCTTAGCTGAGTGGTTAGACCGCTTGCCTCCCATCTAGGTGGCCCGGGTTCGATCCCAAGTGCCTACATGTGGGATTTGAGGTGGGCAAAGCGGCATCTGGGCAGGTTTCCTCCAGGTCCTCCTGTTTCCCCTGCCACTCATTTCACCAATTGCTCCAACATCACCTTTCCTATCATCCATTTCGCCTTAATTTCATATCATCCACTGCTTCACGCTCATGCCTGGGTCGACCACTCAATCCAAGTTCTCCATTCTGTGGCTTTGTGCCATAGGTTCCCTGACAGGCTTCTGACCTTTAGGTATCCGTTTTGTAAGTCCTAGGGGTAAGCTTATTATGAAACAAAAAGTATGTTTAGACAAAAACACTCTCTCTAAGCTACAGGAAGAAGTGTGGCAATGAATCTAGCTGATGATGGAAACAACAGTCTCCAGAACATGTCCTGTAAGTTCTGATATATAAAATGAGGCAAGACTAATAAATAAAAACCCCATTTGTGCATGTAAATACTAAAAACCTTCAAATAGGAGTAAAAACATAGATTACACTCAGACTTCACTCTTGAAATAAAATAACTTACTTTGGAGACTTTCTAACTTTTCTCTGTTGAATCTCCATTGAAAATGGTGGCAACAGCTACCGAAACATGTCCAAAGTAATTTACTTTAGATTAGTTAGTTCACTGTGCATTCCCATTAATGTTTTAACTAAAAACCTCTTTTTCGGTTAATTCACTAAATAGTTTTTGAATTTCTATATCTTATTGTATGTACTAGCAATGATTACTTCTTAAAGATGGCTCTTCAGAGGGGTGAATATCAGTGAGATTGTAGTAATGAATACAAGTGAGCTGAAAAGTTCATGCTCATGTTATCTTCTTTGTCAGTTGCTTGTAGAAAACCTGGACAGATTAATTCTAAGGAGGAAACACTTCCAGACAGTTCTCCCATTGTTGAAAAAGAGGACAAGTCCGGGGAAAAGAGGACAAATGGTAACCATGGTATTCTTCACATAAGTAAAGTACCAACTGTTGCATGTTAGAAATATATCCTTCTGAATTTAGCTTACAGATGAAGACCAGTTCCATCTAACTGCTTATTGTTGCAATGGCAAATTGTGTAACCAAAGTATAAACTCTGCTAGATTCCAGCTCCACCAGAATGGTAATGATTCCATCTTTAGCTTCATCCGTTCTATTCCACAGCCAATTGCTTCAGTGTCCGTTAATGTTTGTGAATTTGATACTTCTGTTTTTCTCCTTTAGGAAGCTAGAAACTCAAGTGTTATGTAATGTAATATTTTGAGTCATTAGCAGCAATTTCAACTTCACCTATATGTTTAATATAAGAATGTCCTCAGTATTGCACCTGTGTTTGAGATGCCATTTACTGGTGGTTCAATAAATTTTTAAGAAAGAAACTTATTATCAGCTTTGATATACTCCTGAATGATTATTTTGTCTGGTAGTTCACTGAATCACTAGAAGATGGCCAGTCAGGCATACCACTTTTTCCATCACCAATTGTTTAATGGATAACAGTATCATTTCAAGGCTTTAGTAAGTCAAGGAACATTGCTACTGGTTTTTCAAACTTCTATATTTGTTGATGTATTATTTTTAATTGTCAATTATGCTTCAAAGCAATGTCATAAAAAATATGCAGATTAATTGAGTCATTAGATTTGAGGATTTGCAGTAGTGTAAATACTCCAAAATAAATTAATTAAATGACGAGATTCAGCACTGAAAATTCTTCTTCTTAAAATAGATTACATGACTATGAATATCTTTAACAAGAGCAAAACATTATATTTATTTGTAATTTTTTTAAGTTAATGAATATTTTAGTTTTATAAATTTTGTCTCATTCAAAAAAAAATTATACATGAGGCGTAACTTTAATAATGGCAACATTCGGCCTGGGTTTGATCCCAAGCAACTGTATGTGAGATTTGTGGTGGACAAAGCAGCACAGGGGTGGGTTTTCTCTGGGTTCTCCAGTTTCCCCTGCCATCACATCCCACTAATGCTCCATCTTCATTCCATCTATCATCAGTGTCCTCTCCTGCAGTGCCAAAGTAGTGAAAGTGTGCATTAAACACTATAAAAAAATGGCAACACTGCTATAAAAGCAAAACAAGACTGAGTTAATTGTTGTCACTTCTACCACATGTTAGTGTATGTCTGACCTCCCCCCCTCCCTGTAAATGATATCTTCCATCTGACTCAAAGTGCATGTGCAGTGAAGAGTTGAAGTTAGTCTCCTGTTAGTGTCCACTCTAAATGGTTGTGTTTCACCATGTTCACAAAGCAGGAACAGTGATTTTTGTTGAGGCAAGTGGAGAGGTGGCATTACCATACAGGACTGTGGCGATGTGAGTTCAAGCTTTGAACAAAGGACATGACTACTTGCCTAGGCCAGGATGTCCGAGTGTTAGTGAAGATGATGTGCATGCTGTTTCCGCACTATTAAATATTGATCAATGACAGATGGCACGTGAGTTAGCCCAGAAGATAGGAGTATCGCTCTTGACTGTGTTTCATATTCTAAACAAACGCCTAAAAATGAGAAAAATTGCAACTCAGTGGATTCCTTGGGATTTGACAGAAACACAGCGATGGCTACGGTATGAGGCCACTCAAACTCACTGGGACCCTCCCATCATTTTGCAAGATAATGCACAGGCGCATGTGGCACACCCTTTAGCTGATCTGTACCATCATTGGGGATGGGAAGCGCTTTTCCATCCACCACATTCACCAGACTTAAGCCTCTGTGATTATGACTTAATCCCAAAGATAAAGGTACCCCTTCATGATATTTGATTCCAGAATGTACATGATATTCTGCAGACAATAGAGCGCTTCATCAGAAACATCAATAGAATGCTGCTGCACCAGTTTCGGTCATCAAAAGTAGGAAACATCATAAAACTGGCAAGAATGAAGTGGGCCAATCAGAAGGCACCCGCGCCGGAGAGGCCAAGGCCTGCTGCCAACCAACCAGCATAAATACAGTGGCTCTGACAGTCAGTGCTTCAGACACAGCGAAAGATGTCCACTGCAGTTGTGGGATGAAACGTCTGGAATATCTTACTCCAGCAGACCACGGCAAAACAGCCTGGAAATAACTCCTAGTTAATTACATGCACTTCTAAATTAAAATTGTGCTCATTTAGAAATATGCATACAAGTTTCATTAAATTTGGAAATTGTATTTTAATGTTCTAACATGCCTGGAATAGTTTGAATATAATAAAAAAGCAATTTTAGATGTAGACAATGTAAAATGTCTAGATCTCTAGAACAGTGGTATTTAAAAATGGCTCTCATGTAAGAAGGTTTAATAAAATTAAAATAAAATTTAAAAACCTTGGTGGCAATGTTCCAGAAAAAGTTACATTAGTGAAGTGTTGTTAGTAACTTATTAACTAATCTCAATATCTTGTGGGTAACTCATTTAAGAGATTTAGTTAAAATATGATTGTGGAAACGAATGAGTTTGTAGTGCACTCTTCAGATTACACTGAGTAGAATGCTAATCTTTACTAACATGCTATAGGTATATTGCATTCCTCAAAGAATCATTTTTCACTAGCACACTTGCAAACTTGTTAAAGAGTGATTCGATGAACTATGAACCAACTTGTACAATTTCTCTCTTCATGAAAGTGGTACTTGTTATTTGTAGGTATTGAGAAATGGTCCTGCATAACTATTTAACAGTTACCTAAGCATGTAAAGGGTTTATACCAACTTTATTGAAAGGATTTATTGAACCTGGCCACCATACTTGAACATACTTTGCACCTCTCTAAACATTTTAGTGTAGTTTGCCTTAAGCAATGCAGGTAATTTTTGTCCAGTTCTTTCTAGATTTGTGGGGGCAGCTGCTTGCATTCAGTTTTTATATCTGTTACCTGGTTAAACCCTTTTAGTGCCAGCCCGAATACCATAACAATATCATAATTTATTTCTCTTAATGAAAATTGGTAATAAACATATAAAAATTAATATTTTAAAACAGAATACTTCAAGGATTATGTTATTTATTTTACATAAAAGCATCATGAAACTGATTCACTTGTTAAATTTTATTATGTAGACTTTAAAAGTTATAAAATCATGAAAATGACTAGAGCATGTTCATATGGTGTAGTATCCCTTGCAATAAACATCGGGCTAAGGTCAGCAAATCCAGAGTAGCTAGCCTTCTCACAGTGGAGTGTTGCACGTCACAATGGGTTTATCTGTATCTATTTTTACTAGTGTTGGTGTTTTAATTGCTATCAAAAAATTAATTGTAATACTGGGAATTTACTTTTTGGAGAACCCTAAAAGCATGCACCTCTATATTTCTATATGCCTTACAGCCATATTGTAAAGATATGAGTTTTATATTGCAGTATTAAGCTCATAATCATGAGTGCATATATTCAATTCAATTTTTATTCACCGCAGGAATACAATTTGTACATATGGCTTTGTCAACACTTACAAACAAAATAGTACAATATACAGGTGTAATATAATACAGTTGTCCTAATACAATAGATGTTAAAAAAACAGAGTGAAGAAAATCATTAATGTTATAAAATTTTTGTTTTAATAATAATTTGTGCAGTTTAGATTTTAAAATGTTTCCTGGCACAGCTTTTAATGATCTGGGTATCTTGTTATATAAAATTATTTCTTTATGGGACACACTATTGAGAGTTTTATTAAGTCAGTGACAGTGTAGGTTTATTGTCTCTGTTGTTCAAGTATTATCGGCATGATAATCATTTCTTTTAAAATATTGCATATTGCTATGAATAAAGGAGACTGTTTCTAGAATATATAATATACATGGTAGTGGGAGTATATTAAACTCATCAAAAATAGGTTTACTTGGAGTATGATGTGATACCTGCTTCATTATTCTTAACATTTTCTTTTGTATTTTGAATATTGCAATTGATTGGTTAGAATTTTCCCGAAAGGAAGTTATTGAGTGAAATATCCAAAGTATAGCACTCTCTTTATTCTTCACTACAAACTTTGCTTAACACTCTTATTGTATAAGTTAAACAATTCAATTTATTACCAAGAACAAGAATCTTTGTTGATGTGGCATCAATTGTGACACCTAGGAATCTAGTACAACGTTGATGACTTATTGCAACATTTTCAATGAGTATTTGGAATTGATTTATGGGGCTTGGGAGTATTTCAAAATTTAAGTAGCTTGATTTATTAACAAACATAAAATAAATACATAAGATGTATATTCCAATTGTTCTAAATTGCATGGTTTATGTTCTTCAAGTTTATTTTGTTTAGCTAATATTAGTTATGAACATCTAGGTGTAAACCAAAATTAAGTCTTACTTATAAAACTTCAAAGGAAAGAAATTCTTTCATTAATTCCCAAAACTAATATTCTATTTTAAACAGTAATTTTATTTTTAGTTATAGCAAAAGCATTTATCAAAAATATAACTTAAACCTCTTCAACAAAAAAAGTAATATTTACTAAAAATAATAAACTCAAAAAAAATAATAAATTCTGAATTAAATATCAACCTGCATTGTTTACCTAAATCTACCTAATTAAAAAATCACCTTATAAAAATTACACTTTATTCCAATGAATAAAAACTTTCCTAAAAAGAAAGAAAGTGTTGAAAACAAATAATATTTAAATATAGATTAAATTATTATTTTAACTTATTTAAATATTATGGAATAATTGTTTTTTCAGGTTGTATATGATTTATGCCTTTAATTTTATTATAATTTACCAATTGCATAATTTTGACAATGAATCATTTTAAATTTAAAACAAATTGGAGGCATCACCTTTAAAACTCTAAAATGTTTTATGGAATGAGATAACAAATCAAAGTGGTTCATATTTCATGGGGTCTCTCAATATTTTATGCTTTATGTTCACTATTCCAGGACCTGCTACTTTACAATCATAGGATATACTGCACCTTGAGTATTGCAACACAAACGTCAGTAGATTTCACATAAACCTGTAGCACTGCAGTAAGAATCCAGTGACAATTGTTATAGCTTATTGGAAATAATGACCATGTTTAGAGTATATTATGTTTATTGCAGATAGTGTATGTCTGATATGCTACATCTCAAATGGGCATATCACGGCCTACAGCTTGCCCAGTCTCAGGCCACTCGTTGATATAGATTTTCTTCCTTTACCTGACCTCAGGTAAGTAACAGTTATCAGCTGTAATAATTCTCATAATTTTAGTACACATACTCAATCATATCTTAATAGTAGATAGAGTGTACTATAAAATAACATATAAGAGGAGCATCAAATTATACAATAATACTTGAGCTTCAAAATTAACATTACTAAATTAAACACTCCAATGTAATTTATTTAAAAAGTAAACTTAACCTTTAGCTGTATGTTTTAAAAGTAATGGTTCTCTTACTGTGTCAGAATTAATAAGTAATGCAAAAATTAATGTTTCATAAGAAGCATCATGTTTATTTTTACACTTATAACCTCTGAAGTATGATTTAGTGTAATAATAAACTTTCTAAACCAAATTACAGAAATTCATGCTAATACAAATGTGTAACATTTTATGCACATGTTTGAGATAAATAAGAAATAATAATCTATTAAACCAAGATGATTTCTTCAATTTTAAACACAGTAAACCCATGACATTCTACTGTTAATCAAAGTGTAACTGCTTCTAGTATGTAGGTTAACCCTCAACCAGAAATTTAATTTTTATTAAAGAATAAAATTTGAAACACAGGTCCAACTGATATAATCTTAAGGCATATAGCCCACTCATCCAACAAATTATTTACAAGTGTATATTTAAAGAGCATTTGCTTTGTGCATGAATGAATGGTTTAAGCTTAACAATAAAGGAAGTGTTGATAATAGGCTTGATTTTATTACAAAGCCATTTTGTTTTAAATTGAAATGTTTGCACCATTAACTCACTCAGATTCAAGCTTTTCTTATTTGAAAAACAAATCATTGGCTAACTTGCAGCTTTTTGGAACCCAAGGTTGTTTGAGTTCTCATTGATTATTATTACTACTTCATTCATCATCTCTGTAAACTTGAGATGTAATGTAGGATGCTAAAGCTATAAAAAAAAAAAAGTGAAAAAAAAACAAAAAACAATAAACTAACTTGTATATCTGGTTAAGGGCTAAATAACTATTTTAATCAGGTTGAAGTATAGAAATTAGACATGTTGAAGTATAATCATGATTTTAATGAGTCATTGCACACTCTCACTTCACTGAGACCTATTGCTTCCTTTATCAGCTAAGGACTGGCTGAAGTCAGGATGTGGAATCTTGCTTGTGATAAGTCAAAACTGGAGCTGTCTGGCATTAATGCATAATAATCTTTAATCCAAAGTGTTATCTCCACTAAAAAGATAGAAATAAAGACCTTGTTTATCTATTCACAATATTGCCTTTATCAAGTTCTTTCCTAAATATATTTAGTTCCAATGCATACAACTCCAGCACCTATCATATAATTACATTTTCATCCCTATTTATATTTAATCATGCTATTATTATTATTATTATTATTATTATTATTATTATTATTATTATTATTATTATTATTATTCTAATATTCCCTAACATTCTCCTTCCTTTGCACTTCCTCTTTACCATTTATGGTCATTTCCCTCACACTTTACCCAAATAGTTTCCTACATTCTACATTTTTATAGTGTTTAATGCCCGCTTTTACTACTATGGCAATGGCACTGCAGGCGATGACACTGATGATACATGGAATGAAGATGGAGCACTTGCGGAATGTGATGGTGGGGGAAACTGGAGAACCTGGAGAAAACCCACCCCTGTGCCACTTTGTCCACCACAAATCTCGGATGCGATTGCTTGGGATTGAACCCAGGTCCTCTAGGTGAGAGGCGAGTGGTCTAACCACTCAGCCATGGTGCAGCCTACATTCTACATGTTTTCTCCTTTTACAGTAAATATGTTCCCAATTAAAATTTCTCCATTTAAATTATTCCCTTTTCTTTTGTTTGTTTTTGTGCAGTATAATATGCAATGAAAAGCTATATTTACTTCTCCACACATTGGACATTTTAATAAATCTTAGTCTCCATGCTTTTTAATTAAGTTATTTGTTTATTATAGTACTAAGTTCAGTACATTGGTAGCTACCACTTTTGGCCCTTGTCATTATCCAGGAATGCCACCATCCTCCATTTTTAATATAACTCCATGACATGACAGTCCACAAGGGGCCAAGGCCTACCACCTGGCCCTGCATCCCCCATCTCGGCCTGAAGGCATCATGAATGGGGTGCAGTGCAAGAGGGTGAATTGTGATCAGCACCTTGAGTCCCTCCCAGCCAGTTAATGTGGTCTTCTCGGTCTGGAGCCGATACTTCTCAATCAAGTAGCTCCTCAATTGGCCCTCCAGGGACCTTATGAGGCTGAGTGCACCCCGGACCAGGTCTTCCAGTGGAGGAATGTTCCTCATGCTGGTACCAGGAATTGAACATAGATCTCCCGCTTGGCATCCAGCCGTTTTACCACCATGCTAAGCAGACAACCCCTTCATTTAACACATACACTTATTTACTATAAGAAATATACATAAAGAGATCCCTTTATTCACTCTTTTCTTCTCACCTTGTCCATTTCATTCTAATCCTCCATAGTAATTCCCCTAAATCTCTTAACTGCCCTTGATCCTTGAGGATCTTTGTTATCCCTATCTCATTATCTCTCTAGTCATTTCTGTTTGATTAATTCCACTCTATTTTCATTTGTCTCCTCACCTTTAAACAAATTGGACACAGACCCTACATCACACCATTCCTTAAACCTTTAAATGTCATAATCCATATTCAAAACCAAGCAATCCTTGCTCTCTGGAAGGGGTCAAAGCAAAATTTCTAAAAACAACAATGGATGTTTCAAGATACATGCCATCGCACCTAATATACAAACTGGCAAGAAAACCCTTCCTCATGAGGACCATCTACCTGAGAGAGAGGATAAAGAAGAGAGAAGAAATCTCAACGGACTTGTATGGTACAGACACTATGATGTACCAGAACTGGACCAATGCGAACCAGAAGCTAAGACATGCAATATATGGCTATTATCACAAAATATGCAAGAATACAACATACTACAATCCCAATGTGCTTGTTGCGTGGAAAACGCTGAGAGAGATAACACAAAATGTATTAGAAGTGAAAACACAGATTACACTCAAACTTCACTCTTGAAATAAAGTAAAGCGTAATCTGTGTTTTAACTCCTAATTGATTATTTACTTCACTGTGCATTCCCATTAATGTTTTAACATAAAATCTCTGTGATTACGGCAAGACTAAATAAATTAACCATTATGTACGTTAGTGCGCTTTTATCATATTATTATGAATCTTAATCATGTCTTAACACCTTTCAAATTCATTACTCCAATTCTTGCCCAAGCAAATCCTTTTCTACCTGCTTTATTGTAAATCTCTCTATATTTTTCCATGCTGTATTGTTTTTATTTCCCTCTAGCTTCAAATAACTCCTTTCTCTCTTATCACCAAATATTTCTTCTCTCAATATCATTTACTCTCAGGCTTGCTTCTTTCCGGAACCCTTTGTTTTGATATCCCCATGAATGATGTTCTCATTAGCAGCTTTCTTGTTTAAACATGTGTCTTTATGCTAATTCTGAAGTTGTTCCTGTTTGGCTTCCTCTAATGGCAGCGATATTTTTATCTTGATATTGTTACAGTTTATTTCAGTTCATTTATTATATATTGTTGAAATTACAAAGTCCCTATTGTTAGTCAAAGCTAGAACAAATATTTCCAATGTGCTGTATTTTCATAAATGCTGATTTGTTTCTACTGGATTCACAGATTTTAGTCACTGAAACAGGTAACTGTAATGACTAAGATTAAATCACCAAGCAAGGCTATTACAGAAATGTGACTTTGTGCGTCAGTTAAATCGGCTCCATTCACAACGCTGTTAATGCTGTATATCACATGTGCTGCTTCTCCCATTGTTTTGCATGTATCATTTACGAGGGATGTTCAATAAGTCCTTAAAAAATGATAGAAAAACAATTCTTTTTGGTAAATCGTTTTTTTTTATTTTCAACATAATCTCCTTTAGCTTGATACACTTTTCCCAGATTTCTCCAGTTGTTTTAAGCCTTCCAAAACGTAGGATTTCAGAAGGTCCTCAAATAGAAAATGATTGAAAAACAATTTTTTTTGGTAGATCATTATTTTATCTTCAACATATTCTCCTTTAGCTTGATACACTTTTCCCAGCATTTCTCCAATTGTTTTAAGCCTTCCAGAAAGTAGGATTTCAGAAGGTCCTCAAAATAGGCATCTGTTTGGGAGATGACCTCTTTGTTAAGACTTGAATCATTTCTGCTGAGTCACTTTTTCAAGTTTGAAAATAAAATAAAAAAAAAGTCATTGGGGACCAAATCTGGTGAATGCAGTGGATATTGTAATTTGAACCTTAATTCTACAATTTTTGCCATCAAAACTGCACAGGTGTGTACCCTTGCATTGTCTTGATGGAAGAGAATATTTTTCTTTGCCAGATGAGGGCATCTTTTTTATTTCTTCGTTCAACTGGCATAATGATGCTGCATAATACTCTCCACTTCTCATTCTTCCTTTCTGCAAGTAATAAATGTAGATAATTCCGCATGCATCCCAAAAAACCGGGGCCATCACCTTGTCTGCATATTTCACCACCTTTTCCTTCTTTGGAGCTGGTTCATGTTTAAAAACCTACTGTTTTGGCTGTACTTTTGTCTCTGGAGTGAAGTAGTATATCCATGTTTCATCCACAGTTATGTATCAATGCAGAAACTGGTCAGGATTGCAACAGAAAAGTTCCAAACCAGCTTCTGAATCAATCACACAATTGTGTTTATACTCCATTGAGAACAAATGCACCACCCATCTTGCTGAGACCTTTGTCAGACCTAATTTTTGGTGCAAAATTGAGAACTCTGTAACTCATGATATGCCTGTGGCCTCTACTATTTTGCAAACTTTGATTCATTGATCACTCAAAACCATATCCTGGATTTTGTCAACCATTTCGGAGGAAGCCACTTCTACTGCACGTCCGAAAAGATATTCATCATTTGTGGATGTATGGCCATATTTAAATTCATTTATGCAATTGTAAATTGTTGCAAACACAGGAGCAGATGTGCTATGAACTTAATCCAATTCAGCTTTATCTCTCTTGGTGTTAAGCCTTTTAAATAGAAGTGTTTAATCACCATACAAAACTCATTTTTTTCCATCTTTCTAAAGAAGCACAAGATTGTTGATTCAATTGCCTATGGCAGTAAAACCATGTGATGAATGTAGCTGAAACTTTAATGGCCATCTAGTTTTCGATGCTAAGACTGTAATTTCTTGGATTTTTTAAGAACTTATTGAACACCTCTTGTAGACACAAGTGTCTATGGAATGTTGCATTCATTCACATGCAGCAAATGCAATCAAAGTTTATCAAGAATTATAGTCTAGCAACTCTTTGTAGACACATGTGAGGCAATAACTGGAAGTCTCAACTCCTTTCATCCCTTATCTAGGACTAGATTAAATGCAACAACTTTTGATAATACAAAATTTGAAATTTTAAAAAATATCAAAGGTTTATCTTAAAATATTACACATACTTTGATACCACTGAGGGTATCAAGGTCCCATCACTGGAAACACTCTTTATTAACATTACTCTCTTCCAGTGTGAAAATTGGAGTGAAGTGAGAGTGTGCATTGACACATTAAATATCACAACTATTTAAATTTTTTATGCCATTCACAACACAAAACTTTTGCTTTAATCAGTTAAGTGACTTACATGTTATGTTTGCAATCCTTTTTTTTTTATGCACTATATCTATAGTGTTCCAAAAAATAAAAAACAGAAACAGAATTAGAAAAAAATAGTTGGAACATGTTATGCCATTAAGAAAAGAAAGAAACTAATATAACTCTAAACATATGTTAAAAATACTGAGAAATTCCAAAATAAATTTGTAAATGTTTAGTAAGTTGCTCCTCTGAGATAGTTTATTGAAAACTATTTATGTTAAACTGATCTTAGGTTTTCATAATTCCTAATATAACACATATTTCATGCATTTGTATCAATGAAACTGTGTTAAAGGTTATTCAATGCTTATCTTTATGTATTATTTAACACTTTTAACATTTCTACTGTTTCTCATTCTAGATATTGTACAAATTCTTACATAATTTTCACAAAGCTTCACATTTTTATTCCCTTATACATATAACCCATTGTCTCAAAAAGTAATAATTATTTTCTTTTGTAAAACATTCCTTTTGCTTTCTTGCATTCTGCTTAGAAGCACTTAAATCTCTTTTATGCATATCACTATTAACTATATTGAACTTCTAGCATTGTTGACATAGCTATACTGTTAGTTATTAATCTAATGCTTTATAAGTATTCCCTGCAAATAAGCTTAGCTAAATTTATAAAATCTTTATTGAACAGAAATGACAATTATTGCCACAAGAACATGTTTTAAATGAAAGTAACACACCATGCTGGTTTGTTTCTGCTTTTTAGCCAATAATTACATTTGTTATGTAACTCGGATGTTTTTTGCCACAAATTAATAACACAGTGTCAGCAAATAGCTGCTCCTGTTGCCACTAGATGATTAAATTTATTCACGTTTTCTCATGGACTAATTTGAATGGTTGACGTCATTTCTTGAAAGAGTGGTGTGGGGTAAACAATGAGTTTGTTTAAGGGGAATGCAGCCTATTTAAATTAAAATCTTTATAGTCCTTTATAACATGTTATAATGTAAACCGAATTGAAATATTGTCTAAGAACATGATCCAGTATTTATAATACAGTATAAAAGTATATACAGGTGATTTAAAAATACTTTTACAAAGTTTGAGGACAGATTCCCTACACGAAAACAAGAAAAAATGTTCATTTAACACCTGTTCCAAAACCCTTCCTTCTTGATTTTTTGAGGTTCAAATTGCTATTAATTTTAAAGTGGCTCTTTATTTTATTTTTGATGTTGTCAGCTTGTAAGAAGGTGTTCCACAAAAATGATCCAAATATCCTCCTTTTGTATCTAGACATGCACGCACTCTTCGAAGGATGGAATGTCAAATACCAAATACTCCCAGTCAGTGCAAATAGGAAGAAACAAATGGTTTATACTTGATGCTCTAGCACATTTTAGTCTCATTGTTCGAGATGCACTGGCTGGTGTCTAGCATGACAAATGGATAGGTAGAGGGGGACCAGTTCCATGGCCCGCACATTCCCCTGACCTCAATCTTTTGGATTTTTATCTTTTGGGGCCACCTTAAAGCATTGGTTTATACAGCAGATATCCTAGATGAAGAAACCCATAATCTATGTGCCATGTAAGCCTGCAAAATCTAAAACAAAAGCAAGAATGAAAATAGTGATTGTACTGTCATCTACTTAGCACAGAGTAAAGTGGTATGGTACAGTTTTGAGACCTAGAAGGCTATGGTGAAAGCAGCTAGGCTGTATGGCACCCCAATGTCATCTGCTTGGTGCTAAGCAAACAGTGGTATGGTACAGGAATGAGGCCTTGAAGTCTAAACTGTCCATCACACACCAACCATCAAGGTTTTTACCTAACACTGCTGTGATATGACCAGGTAGCTCAGTGACATGAAATAGATAAAATAAAAGAATCCATAAGAACCAGATGTTGATCTAACAAGTGAGTCAAAAAGGTATGAACTGGCTGCTCATATTTTTGCCTGCCTAAATCCTCGGCGCTATCATAGAAAGGTGTGGATGAAACCATACAACATTTTTAAAATTAAAGGCTTTACTTACCAACTTTATGAAAGGAGATGCTGGAACTGGACACCCTCGTTATCAATGCATTTTTGGCACCTCTTTAGGAAACTATCCATCACTTGCAGTAATTCACGTTGAGAATGCTGGAAATTTCCTGGTGGATATTTTGTTTTAATTCTTCCAGGGTGTTTGAGATTGTCTTACACACTTTATGTCTTAAGTTACCCCATAGATAGAAATCACATGGGGTTACATTGGGGGACTGAGGGGGCCACAAATCTCTTCTGATAAATCTGTCCTGAAACACACTTTCAGTTGTTCTTATTGAAAGATTTGCCATATAAGCTGTTGCAGAGCATCACAGTTATTGTATATGGTTTTAATTTCAGCAATTTTATACCTCTTCACACAGAGCCATAAGGAATGCCTACCTGATGTGAAAAATGCCTAAGCAATTTTTGGGGGGAATTTTCCAAATAATGTTTCTTCGGTAAGATCCATAAGCTGTCTTTCAGATTTTTTAACCTGAATACTTCCTATGGCCTGAAATTTATTGTAAAGTTCATGGATTGTTGTATGGCCTGGAATTTTTACACCTGGAAATCTTTCTGCAAATAATACTTTGACTTGGCGAGCTGACTGAGTCAATGAATGCAAAGCATAAATAAATAAAATACAGCATAAATGCTGTAATGCTGAGCCATAATACACTTTGTGACTCAGTAAAAGACAGAATAATAAATCCTCTTAATTACTGCTACACCATATCACTGTCAACTCCATACTGCACTTCCGGGGCAGAGCAAAACTGCATTAGAAGCATGACCTTGTTTACAGCAGCAGTGGAAAATCATGTGTCCACATGCTCAGTGGAAAAACACTGTACAGCTGGTTTGGAGCTTTTTAACTCATTCAGTATAAGCACAAAAAGCATGAGATTGAGGTTCTACACAGTCCAGAAAATATTATACTTGGACAGAAAAAGTCAAATTAAAATATAATGTGATACATTTGTCGTGGGCAACAATAAACTATTCACACATTCACTTTCCAAGATGCTCTGCCTTTTCATGTCAAGCAGTTCATCAAAACTAACTGGCAGCTAAATACCTTGACCAAAACTCACTCTTAAATAATGATGTCATTAGTTCAAATTAGCATGTAGCAAACTTCATATAAATTTAATCATTGTGTATTTATTTCAGAGAATGTCTTTATATCTATGACTAAAAATAATAAATACTAAAATCCAAATTAAGCAAAAATAAAACTTATTCTTCATTTAAAATTAACTGCTCTAATATTCAATTGCACTAGTAAAATATTAATATTAAAAATTTGTAGTGTAATGTCTAAGCTTCTATATAGCCAGTAACTTTCTCTGCAGTATAAAGATGATAAAATCAAAAATCTTTATTAAAATTGTTTGATGAGTCCTAAATAATACCTTGTATGCATTTCTCCTCCCAGTTGTAATGTAAATGATGGTAATATTTGCATCCCTGTCTGGGACGAATATTATTATGCATGGTTGAAACACATACATACTCGTACTAAGAATACTAATGTGATCATCAGGGAATACAATAGTGATCAACATAACTAACCAACCCTGCAATCTTTTTTCTCTTTCTGTTTTCTTCCTCTTAACAGTTTTCAGACAACCAAACAAGGCATTGTAGACCCTATGTTATCCATTTGGGGCCAACAGATGTTTGTAAATGAAGACACTGACCAGTAAGTCGACACAATACAGTATACGCTGTATAGTCTTTTTACTGGAGGACGACTTTACAGTTAAACATACAAGCATTAACGCATGCCTTTTTCCACTTGATGATAATGAGAATATTAAAATCTGCATTTCAGGCATTTGAGAATTCTCTTGGTGAACTTGTATAAGCATTTGAAGTAGAATTTTTGAAAGCATAGCAGCAATGATTTACCTTTTTTATTTTTTGTTTCCAGCTGCTTTATTAAATTCTGTGTATTGTAAAATTCCTTCAAAAGCACTGTACACATTTGTCATAGGAGACATTCTGTTTATGTCGGAGCATTGTGTGGGTTGGCATCATGGCCTAATAATCTGTTGTGATATAGTGTAGGGCTGATCATGCTGGATTTGCACCCTGAAATATCTTGGTTCACGTCTTAACACATTATTCCCGACAGTTATACTGAAAATCAGTTAAAAGAGAGGTAAAAAATATTTTCTTCTAGGCCTTAATTTTATGCACTTCAGCAAACTTTACCTTCTAGAGACTGAATATCCAATTCCAGACAGTTGTATCAGTGTTTGTGTGCTTAATGAGTTTCACTAGATCAAAATATAATAAATTTGGGGGGTGGGTGAAATTTTTTTAAAATTTTGAGAGTCTAAAATGATTCATGCATCTAAAAATGTTATTATGTGGGCCAAAATATCATGAATATTCCAGAGTTAAAATTTTGTTTTAATTTTGAAAGGGGTTCAAGGGATTTTTAATGGCTGTATCATATATCATACATCAAGTCTATATCAGTTTTTAGGATTTTTTTTTCCATTCTACCATTGACTACAGGATATAGAGATATAAAACAAATAAGCATGAAGTTTAGAATGTATCAATTGTCAAGTCTTTGACTCATCCACAGAGTAATAAAAAATTCAAAATCGACATATCATATATAATACACAAGGATTACCATCACTAACTTTAAAATACGAAGGCTTTCACGGCCAGTGTTAGAATCACTTATAGAAAACAAAACTGGGCTTGTAGGCCGTGGTCCTGAGTGGAATACAATACCCTCTACCTATGTACTATGCACTAAGTAGAGAAAGTAAAATGTGAGAAATATGAAAGAGGAAATAGGAAACTGGAGATGATAAGAACAAAAATTAAAAATATCAAAAGAAGATTTGAAATTATGGAAGATAGTAATAGAAGATACAATCTGCTAATTTAGGGGATTGAGGAGAGAAACAAAAGCATACTAGGAAATATGAGAAATACAAGAAAAATTGAGATATAAGATGCATTTAGAATTGGGAAACTAAGAGCAAGAAGGAATATCCTATGAAATTTGGAAACATGCAAACAGAGTATGACATCTTGAACAAAATAAAAAAACCAAAGGGTACAGACATTTTTATCAATAAGGACTTAACATTAACACGCTATTAAATCACTGGGTCCATTTAAATGTTGTAATAATTTAACTTCTGGATTTATTTCATGGTTAAATGACCAAAAATAATTTATCAGTTTATTTGTATTTAATGTCTCCAAAATGCTCCTTATCTCTGGTTTCCAAATGATGTTTGATCTTGCTAGTGTAAATGTAGTCACAATGTGAACAATTTAATTGATAAGTGCAAGATTTTTTATTTTTTTAAATGGAATATTTTTTAGAAAAAAAATAGCAATTTTGATGTGTATTGCATCCTTGGAAGAAGATGAACTTAAATCCATAGTTTGGTATTTATCTGACTTTTCATTTTTGAGTTGTGCTATTCACAAACACAGCACACAGACCTTTTTCTAAAAATGTTTTTTTTTATTTGGAGGACCTCAAAACCTGGATTCTCAGCTAAATTCTGATTTTAATTTTCTGGGTGCAATACAATATTTCCTTTACTTATTGTAGATAAGTTGTAGAGAAAATAAAAGTTGAGTAATCCCTTCACATAAAAAAGGCATTGTTCAATATAAATGTAAGGTTATTACATTAGTGTACCAGTTGTTAAAAAGCTACAGTTCTACCTATAGACAAATGTGTACAGGCATGATAATCTCATATTGGAATACATTTTACTATATTTCATGCACTAATGCTGCATTGCATTAATGATATTGTTAAAGTTGCATGCTCTTTAATTAGCATATTGTAGGGTTTGATTAATTTAAGCTTCCTAACCAAAAACATTTAAGTATAATAATTGTAACAAGCATTAAAATACAACATGAACACATAAGTGATATAAATGTGTAGTGACAAAGATGCATATATATCTCTTATTTTTGAGAGTGCAACGTTATACATAGCCTTCCTCCAGTAAAAATTCTATTAACATCATGTGAACAGTCCATGACAGTCAGTTTTACACATTAGGATCCGTGGGACATCTGACTCCCAATCTGTTTCTCCTGTGTATTTGTAGAAAGAGAGAAAAAATCTGTTTTGTATTTGCATGAACTGCATGACTAGATATAGTTGGATTTGGATAGGCCTATGGCACCAAACAAATGAAGTGAAAGGGCATGCATGTGTACACACAAATAAAACAGTTGTGTACACTCCTGCATCCATGTTCTTGACATCAACTTAGAGATTGTCTATATAACTAACAACCTAACTAATTTTCATGATGAAGTTCACTATGCAGCTTACAAAAATATTACGTTTTGTGCAAGTTTTTCTCGTGTAGCATGTGCATATTGTCCCTAGTTTAATAAAACAGCCACAGTACAAATGATGCAACAATAATACACCGTTGTTTCAGATAAACCAAAAATATAGCAGTAGATCAGAGCTCAATACACATTACTAAACTCATGACAAATAGCATTTAGTATATAGCTAATTATTAACACAATTGTTGTCATATTCTGAACAAAGTGCTACTTATTGCAATAAATCTGGTTTGAACTTTTGCATGTGCTTGCTTAGTTAGATAACTTATAAACTCACATCAGTAGTTGGTGTAAAGATAAGAGCTATGGAAATAGAAACTAGTATGACAACATATTGTTTTGTTTGTTTAAATATCTCATGTCAACTGGCAGAGTTAAACATGGTGTTGAGAATGAATTTGGTTCTTTATGTTCAAAGGAGCATATTATTTGTATAATTCTTAGGGTTACTTTAAAACAGTCAAACAGTAGGGGAAAACTAGTAGAAATTTAAGCTAAAGGATGACATTACATAATTAAGGGTATGTATGGATGATAAATATGAAACAGCATTGTTATGCTGAGTGAGCGCGATAAAGTAGTATAAAGTACACCTTGATAAATTTGACCGATATGAGATTATTTTTATGATAGCATAAGATATCTATATAATTTTCTAAGAACTTTGGATACAACCTTAAGCTCACAGCTTTGCTTCATATGGCCAACTACAGATCTAGAGTCAAATAACCTGGTCTTTTGCTGTTTAGACAAAGCTTAGTATTAGTTACATTCTCCATAATTAGACCACATGATAGAATGCTGTAATCTTTAAACCTTTTTCATGCTGCAGAATATACCTTTTCCCTTCGTCATCCATTCAGGTGTATATTTTAGTTCATACACTTCTTTGTAGTTCCTTAAGTTCCTAAATTCTTATATACAGACAAATTGATTTTAAGGTGAAGTCAAAGAGAATATTATAATGAGGTTATGAAATGGCTGGTAGGTATACACTTGAGGTTTATTTGCTGTACCGCAGGAGAAGACAATGACTTTGCCATTATAACGTCAAGTAATAATCTAGTTGCACATTTTTCACAACTTTTCTTGTTCATTTTGGCTCTTACTACCAGCCTTTTTGTTAAATTACAAATAGTTGTGTAGGTACCAGTTGTTTTCAAAGCTAATTAGTTTTACATGAAATACTAGCAATTATATTTGAGAGATGTCTTGTGGAGTGATATGACAATGATAGCATGCTATCTGATGTACATTCTTGCAAAACTTATATATTTTAGTTTTGGTAAAAAATAAATAATAATAATCAAACTAAGAAAATAAATTAAACATTCAATTGCAAAACCACACAATTCTTGAACTATTACAGAAATGCTGTGCACTGACATTCAGATTACTCATAGACCACCTCTGTTTGGACAAATAATTGCAAAGAATTGGAATATGTTAATCGCCAAATTATGTTTTATGCCACTTACAAGAAGAAATGGATTAAATCACTTTAAAATGTTTGGGTACTGCAGTTTTGTAAATATCCATGAAGTATATTAGAGTGTTAGAGATAATTCAACTGGCCATCTTATAAATATCTATGAAGTATATTGGAGTGCTAGAGGTACTTCAGCAGACCATCTCATAAACATCCATGAAGTATATTGGAGTGCTAGAGGTACTTCAGCAGACCATCTCATAAACATCCATGAAGTATACTGGAGTGCTAGAGGTACTTCAGCAGACCATCTCGTAAACATCCATGAAGTATGTTGGAGTGCTAGAGGTACTTCAGCAGACCATCTCATAAATATCCATGAAGTATGTTGGAGTGCTAGAGGTACTTCAGCAGACCATCTCATAAATATCCATGAAGTATACTGGAGTGCTAGAGGTACTTCAGCAGACCATCTCATAAATATCCATGAAGTATGTTGGAGTGCTAGAGGTACTTCAGCAGACCATCTCGTAAACATCCATGAAGTATGTTGGAGTGCTAGAGGTACTTCAGCAGACCATCTCATAAACATCCATGAAGTATGTTGGAGTGCTAGAGGTACTTCAGCAGACCATCTCATAAATATCCATGAAGTATGTTGGAGTGCTAGAGGTACTTCAGCAGACCATCTCATAAATATCCATGAAGTATGTTGGAGTGCTAGAGGTACTTCAGCAGACCATCTTATAAACATCCATGAAGTATACTGGAGTGCTAGAGGTACTTCAGCAGACCATCTCATAAACATCCATGAAGTATATTGGAGTGCTAGAGGTACTTCAGCAGACCATCTTATAAACATCCATGAAGTATATTGGAGTGCTAGAGGTACTTCAGCAGACCATCTCATAAACATCCATGAAGTATATTGGAGTGCTAGAGGTACTTCAGCAGACCATCTCATAAATATCCATGAAGTATATTGGAGTGCTAGAGGTACTTCAGCAGACCATCTCATAAATATCCATGAAGTATATTGGAGTGCTAGAGGTACTTCAGCAGACCATCTTATAAACATCCATGAAGTATATTGGAGTGCTAGAGGTACTTCAGCAGACCATCTCATAAACATCCATGAAGTATATTGGAGTGCTAGAGGTACTTCAGCAGACCATCTCATAAATATCCATGAAGTATGTTGGAGTGCTAGAGGTACTTCAGCAGACCATCTTATAAACATCCATGAAGTATATTGGAGTGCTAGAGGTACTTCAGCAGACCATCTCATAAACATCCATGAAGTATATTGGAGTGCTAGAGGTACTTCAGCAGACCATCTTATAAACATCCATGAAGTATACTGGAGTGCTAGAGGTACTTCAGCAGACCATCTCATAAACATCCATGAAGTATATTGGAGTGCTAGAGGTACTTCAGCAGACCATCTCATAAACATCCATGAAGTATATTGGAGTGCTAGAGGTACTTCAGCAGACCATCTCATAAACATCCATGAAGTATGTTGGAGTGCTAGAGGTACTTCAGCAGACCATCTTATAAATATCCATGAAGTACATTCAAGTGCTAGAAATACTTCAGCAGACTCTCTTTAAGAATGTTGGAGTTCAAGAAATACTCCAGTTGATCACCTTGTGAAAATCCTGAAGAATGTTGGGGTAGAAGAGGAACAACTGTTTTGTACAAACAAATGTTTTGTTAACTATCCACATTAAATAGCAACATATACTATCACCGAGACTTCAAAGTGAAATTTTTCATGAACTATTCATATGTGTCTTACAACAAGCACAGTTTTGGACATTCAGAGGTCGAGAATATATTAGCCTAACCACATTTCTTCATGCAGTGCAAGATTAAACTGCAGAAAACTTTAAAATGACATAGTAAAAGAGTAAATGTCACTTGAAAGTCGAGAACTGAAGAGCATAACAAGTTAGCCATTTGACACACATAGGATTCATATTAGAGGTTATCTTTGAAAGTGATAACAAGAAATGATAACAAGAAGAGCATCTTAAAAATAGGAAATAAAAATCTGTATATAAAAATTAACATAAGATTTTAATTCAAGGGAATAGTACACACCCTTACCACTTAACACCCATCAATCAAAACTTGTTGTAGATGCTGATAGATACTTGCAGGTACTGTAAACATTAGGTAATTAGTGAGCAGAAATTACCAATTAGTATTTCAGAAATTACATGAATGCAATTCTTTCTGCATGAACAGCACTTGACACCATCTCTTTGAATGCAGAATCTAGAATTATTGTATTTACAAGCAGAGTGGACTGATGTACAATATTGCATTGGAAATCTTTTGGCTGAAATTCACTGTAAATATTGAGATATTTGTCTGCATTTTTTCTACCATCACTTTTGTTTGGAAGAAAGATGTTAAGCACACATAAGTTAGAAAATAAATATAATATTTTATGAATATGATTAAAAAATGATGCATTAGAAAGGAAAAACTGGTGATTCTGAATGTTGGTGATGCTGCAATTTCAATTTTTAAAGTAATAAACAAAATAAAGTAAAGTTCAATTTCGTTTTATGAATGTTAGTTATTAGCACTTCCAGATGCTGTTAGCATGTCCATTATAAATGTATCTTAACTATGCTATTATAAGCTGATTGTAGGGGGGGGGGCTCATGAAGATGCTACTAATTACTTGCACCATGTTTTATCCATGGATCTTCAGCACATCTTCAATAAAAACTCAAGAAGCAAAATATAGCATTTTTAATATCACAACCAAACGTCACTGTTACATTTCCTGTTAAAACTTCTGGATTTTAGATTTGGTTTAAAGTTTTAGTGCCAAAAGAGGCTCAATGAAGTTAATTTTATTCATATTATAGCACCATTTACCTGGAGTCATTGTTACAATGGTGTCACAGATTGGGTTGTTATTTTGTATAATGAAAATACATTTACGCTAATTTGCATGAATTATTTTGCTACATATGCCATTCTTCCTCTAATTCACAAACTGGTATTTATATTCCTTTCATTGGCACCACAACTGAAGCAGCTTGAATAGCCGTGATCATTAGTGTGATACAAAGGGGACTGGCCATCCATTCAAAGCCAAACGTCACGAGTTTGAGTCCCAATGACTTCAGTTAAATATGCTTGTGGTAAAGGATGGGGAGGGCCCAAGTAAAATAACCGGTGTGATGGCACGCTTAGATGTTGACAGAGTTATATTTGACCACAGTTGCATGGATTTTTCTCTTTTTATTAATAAAATAAACACTACAGTTTTATTGTAAAAATATTAATATTTTTACAATATAAGACAGCTATAACTACCTAATTTTATTGTTGAAGTATAGTATCAATCAAAATTACAAAAAAGTCCTCTGAAAATACTAAAGGCTTTGATTAAACTTCCTTGTAGCATTTATGTAACATAGAGGGTTAAAACAAAAATACCCATGCCTCCTTTTCTCTCTCTCATAGGTAGGGTCCTGCCAAAAATGTATTATAAAGTTTCAATGGGCCTTTAGATTTGTCTTCCACTCAATGATTAGCTCCCTCGTACTCTACCAGTTACTGATAGTGAAGTTTGTTTCTCACCAATACTGCAAATATCTGTGCACAAAAAAGCAGTGGGTCCAGGAAAAAAAAAAAAAAAAAAAAAAAAAAACTGAAGAGAAAAATTGCACCTTTTTGTAAGCTTTCTCATTTAGTTCTTTTTCAACTGATATGTGTGAGGAATGAAATAAGTGGATTATTCTAATTTGTATTTTTTTATATGAAACTGGGCCCTATGGGAAGAAAGCTGAGATATGGATATCTTTATTTTCAATCTACTTTCATTAAAAAGAATCCCAGCTCAATCTGTAATGTCGGAGAGACATGGCCACTCACTCTGATTCACCAACTGAAACCTGTACAACCACATGCAATATATTGGCAATGTACTAATATTCAGTTACTATACAGATGGGCAAAACGGAGGCAAATAGTTACTTTGAAACCACTGTATGTGTGACGAAAGTTAAAGTGATCATCATATTTCATACTCTCTGACTATTTGGTTAACCAACAACATAAAGCCATGTCCCAAATGTTCTCACCACATGCCTCTGTAATGCCCTATATGCTATACCTGTGGCTTGTAATCAGGAGTGCACTTTTTGGCACCTGCAAACAGTAAAGCTCTTGCTGAAGTCCCCCCTGGCATTAGATTAGCTTAAGTAATACTGTGAGTGTTTTCTTCTTGTCGATAATTGTCCTAAGAGATGAAAACTCAAGTTGTATTTGATAAGACAATTCAGCGAAATAGACTATTAATAATTTATAATATATAGGAGGGGAGATTTTATCAGGTTGTGATTGTAATACTTACATTAGTTCTCAAATGGTAGATGATGCTTTCAACCATGTTTATTTACCAAACTTTTTTTTTCTTTCTTCACTGCCTCCTGAATTATAATATGGCTAACTGTGCCTACACCCAATGTACGAATATTGATAGCAACAATAGAAATAGAGAACAATTATTTTATTTCAGCTTTTTAATAACTAATGCATGAAATGGAAACAAATGTTTTATTTGAGGTTATTGCACTCACTCATACATAAGAAATACAAATAATGATTATTTTCACTCCTTTATTAATTAAATACATTATGAACTAGATAAAACTTGAAATAAACATTGTAACTGATTAATTGAAAGTATAATTGTGGAACTGGCAGTTATTAAAAGTGAAGGTTGGCTGCCTGGGTTGTCACCTTGTTACCAATAACTAAGACAGGAGATTAAACATACAAGCATCAATGCGACAAGATTCCAAAGAGATGAACATCAGGTGCAATAAGATTTTTCGATAATATCACTCCAGTCAGATTGTCACATTTGGTTGAAATTGCCTAATCTTGGCCATTCCATTGGTGCTTTAATAGTTGAGCTAAATTGTCCTTGAAAGTCCAGTTTGAGGGCAATAAACAAATATTTGCATTAATAATGAATTGACCAACAATGAAGATACAATATAATTAGTATTTTCACTTGAGCTGATACATACTTGAATTGTTTGTTTCATCACATTATGAATACCAAAAAGAATTGAGCACTGCCTTCATAATTGTGTCTTATTTCTGAACAAGGATATACAAGAAAATGCCCTGAATTTTACTACATTGTTTCCATAGTATCATTTTCAAAAAATTGCTAATGTGATCCCAAACTTCAGTGACAAAATAACTCCTGGTAGTTTTAGTGAAGCATATTTAATCTTATTGAAAATATAGTTACAAAGATGTTCCCTATTTTGCTTTCAAGATGAGCTTTTAAAGTAAAATACAAAAGAAAGAAAATTCATTATATTTCCTTTACCATTATTTGAAATTCATGGCTCTACAATTATTATTGCCAAGCATAAGTTACTCGTCTCTTCAAAGTGAGAGTTGTGTTATTCACAGTGCTTGTAATTCAACACTTGCTTGTATAAAATAACAAAGATTTCATACTCTACAAGTTAACTGTAGATGGACATAAGCTATCTGCACCTCTTTTATTTAATGATGGGTGCTGGGCATAAGCAGGAAAGGATGTTCTTCTGAGCTCTGGCTTTTGTAAAAATATGATTGCTAATGAACATGCACACTTGCATAAATTTTAGTCTCCAAAAGGGTTTTATCCAGATCTAAAGGAGGCAGAATATTTTTCTGTTCAGTAGACTCTCCCAACATTGGAAACCCAAAAATGTTTCCCTTGATCATGTAGTATTTTTCAACAGAAGGAATCAAAACTGGTCTTCTTGATTTTTACAAAGATGGTGATAAAACAAGTGAAAATATCAGCAAATTTTAAATGTGATTGGAAATAACGATTTGGATGTTGCTAGTATTTCCTCTTTTCTCCCGGGATTTGGAATTAAGAAGTTGGTAAGTCTAGATCTTCATCTTCAAGAAAATCCCTTCCTGTTCTAAATTCTGCAAACCATTGATAAATCATGGATTGTGAGGGACAAAGATCCCAAAATGGAGTCTTTCAAGGCATTTTCTCTTCTTTAACTTTAAAGTCATAGAAAATCATTGCACAGAATTACTCTCCTTTGAGATGAATCCTAGCATATAGCATGATTACACATGCATGGTGATACACAGAAATGCTGATGCTGCACATTGTTGAAATGCTGTACATGTTACTATCTGAACATCAATCTGAAACTAAGAACACCTGCTTTGACTTACCACAGCACACTTTTGCCCATTCTCAAAACTTTTGGAATGCCTCTCATATCATTTTGAGCAGAAGGTTCTCCTCAGATATTAGATTATAATAGAAATCATTGTTAATGCAGTGAAGGTCTTTCTTTGCTATAAATAAAGCACAGTGTGGGCTGGGATTGCCAACTCTCCTGGAATGGCTGGGATTGAATGGAATCTCCCAGCTCCCTGAACTGAAATTAAATCTCCCAGAATTATGTGATATCTCCTTATGCCTTTATTATTATTATTGTTATTATTATTATTATTATTGTCGTCATTGTCATTATCATCATTATCATTAACACCAATATTATTTATATACTTTACTTTTATAGAATACAAGTATTTCATGTGTTATATGCGAGGGTTGGCAGTGCGTAGAAGGAATAGTAGTGTTTTGATTTGTATTGGGAGGGAGAAGGGAAAGCAATTGTTGCATCAACTTCAAGTCTATATGTGGTATATTTACAAATAGAAATCATAAAATCAGTAATCATTAGCAGTTTGAGGTCTTTGATCAGAGAACTTTGACAGTGGTGGTAGTCATAAGTTGCTTATTGTAATGGCTAGTTCATCAGGAGTAGAAATGAAAAAAAAAAAAAAAAATGCTATTGCACATTTAACGATGCCTGGAAAAGTTGATATGTCTGGTTTTTTATCAATTTGTCTAGCTTTACTATTATATCTAATTTTCTCCTGGAATTCAGAGTCCAGAAGTTGGAAAGCCTAGTGTGGGTTATATGTGCACTCCTATTGTCTGATATATTTTTGGTCTGAGAGTTGCTTAACCCAAAATATCCCCCCGACACTGTACCATTGGATATAACTTTCTGCCCTGGTTTTTCTATAAAGCTGTTGAAAATGGAGTTATAAATCTGGCTAATGAATTTGATGCTACCATAAAAGCTATACGAGTTTCAAAATAGGGAAAGCAGTATTTATATTAAAAGTTGGAACATTTCAGCCTGCATTAGGCACTAACCAAAAGATGTATGGATTCAGTTAATTAAAACTCTGAAACTAGAGTGCCAGAATGATTATACAGAAGAAATGCAGTTGCTGGATCAGCATTTGTCCATTTAAAATGGCAATAACAAAAAACAAAAACAAAAAAAAAAAACAAAAAAAAAAAACAGAAGGATTTATTTATAAATCAATCTGTAGAATGTATGAAGAATTAAAAAGGAAAGCAGAGAGAAAATGGAGAATCCTGTAAACCAATCCAAGGATTGCAGACTAAAGAGTAGAATAGAAGTAAATTGCAATGAAGTCAAAAACTATAGTTGTTGAAACAGTGGATAAGTATTTAAGAACAATGGAGATGACTTTTAAAAGAAGATTGTTTTAAAAGCCAGACAGATCAGGCAACTATGTAAATGATGGAATAAAAATAAGAAAATTATGTAATGTAAAACATGTGCAAAAACTAAAGAGTGACACAGAAAGACACTGCATAAAAATAAATAGTCAAAAGTAAAGAGTTGTATAGTTAGTGAACAAAATCAAAATGCATTAATTTGAAATACAGCATTCAGTAAGGATCTCTGTATATGCACTTCAGACTTACATAATTTATTAAGTTTATATTTCAGAAATTTAACAAATTATATTTTAATTATATGTACATGTAGATAATTTTACATAGGTTTTTAGTTTTGTGCTTGCAAACAAACAATCTGAAATTCTTACAAGTGCCTTATAAGAGTGGGTTGAGCTAGAAAAAACAAGGAGAGGATAGGAATGGATGATGTATAGTAAAATATCTAATAGTATTTTCTGTATCTTCAAAGTGGAGCAAAGGGCATCGTTACAATGTTTCCATGAATTTCTAGTTCATGAGTTTGCAGCTATGTGGGATCAGTTCATCACCCACAGATGGCATCGTAGGAGAAATCACGACTTGCAGATGCAAAATGGTGGAAAATTTTGCCCTGGAACCTTCGCTCAAGGTATGGGGTTCTTTTATGTGCAAATCAATATCACACTGGACCACCAGCTTTCCTTTCCTTCCAAAGGGAGCTATGCTAACAATTTTTATGTCCAAAAAAGTCCATCACTCTCCACCAGATTTAAACCTATAGTCTTGGGTTTTAGCGGATAACTTGAGGTAGAGGATAACTAATAACCATGGAGGGCGACAATGGGTGATATAGGAGGTTAGAAAAAAAATTAATACAGTTTTTGGAAAGAAGTGAAAATTAGAGTGCAAAATATAGAAAGACAAGAGAGATAGGGAAGAATAGAAAACAAGAAATCTCTTAAACTTTTACAGACAAATAAAAACAGAATGGGGAAAAGTACATAAATCAATAACCAATAAAAATCAATAATAAAAGTACATAGATCAATAAAAAATAAGTAGATCAATAGCCTGGATGGGAATGGAAGTGATTTATCTTAAAGGGCTGAGAGCCAGAGAGAAGGAAGTGTGGGAGAAAGAGAGTCTAGTGTACTATTTAACACAATGTACAAAATTAGTGTGCTGGAGGGAAAAAATATGGCATATGAGTAAAAAAATAGTAATCATAACAATTATAACTAGAAGAATTTTCCAGGCTGAGAAGCCATGGTCTGATGGAGTTTTCAGGTCCCCAGAAAATCCTTCTAGTTATAACTTGGACTCCAGCCGTGAAACCTTATGACTACTGATCATAACAATGTTTTATGGAAAGTAGAAAACACAAACAGGAAGTAAGGAGAATTTCTGAGTAGAGTAAAAGAAAAATAGATTAGGAGGGCAAAGGAAACAAGAATCAACAAGCGCTAGCAGCTACTCAGTTGAGCCATAAGGCCAAAGAGGATGAGATAGCAAATCAAATGAAATCAGCAACAAATTTGTACATAGTGTAGAGTAGTTAGTGAGCCATTGTATAAATAAACCATTCAGATTCATTCAATTATATGTTTTATTAATTTGTTGAGTTGGTTTTTTAACACTACATCACTTACATTGTTATTATGAGGTTATCATTCAATTCTTAGAAGCGGTTGTTGAAAGCTTAGTAATTATTTCTTTCCTAGAGTATGGCTGTTTAACTCAGAACAGTTTTTTTGTTTTTTCTTTTTTTCTAATAGATGAGATGAAAACATTCAGCATTGCATTAATATAATAGTGAATATGATTATTGTATGGCGACATTTTTGCATGTTTTGCTTCCACAGCATTTGTTAACTGTCATAGAATCAATTCAGTTTTACAATACATTTCATGCTAGAACACTGGAATTTGATCAAACAATCAAACAAGGGTTTTTGACTCTTCTTATGCTTTCCTTTACTAAAACTGTTAATGTCAATAAATCATAAGTTTGTGTGTTTGCTGCATTATCAGAGCTTTTGATTAATGAAAAGGTTGTTACTTTTGGTTTGTGAGCATGCTGAGAAATGAGAAAGCGAGAAGGAACCTATTTTTTGGTGATTTTAAGAGTGTTTCTATTTATTTACTTGGTATAGGCCATACCTAGAAGATAGAGAAGATGAACATATATTTTACATTAGGAATATGAATAAGCAGAATATTTTTTAACATTTGCATGACTTTGTTTTACTTAGCTTATGAATGAAGAAATTTAGGAAAACCTTTAGCCACATAAGTATTGATGAGAAACAAGTTTATATACGTATGTATCCATGTAGCATGATAAACATCAATGTTGTTATGAGCAAATTATTTGGAATGCAATTAAAACTGATATGTTGAGCCTGCAAGATAGCACTAAACTAACTGTTGCATATGTTGTGTGTTTATGTATGTTAAATGTGGTGAAAGGGAATGTTAAATGTTCAAAAAGAGGTCTTGAGGTTTAGTGTTTGCATTTGCTGTGCTTTAAAAATTCCTCATTGGGCATATGCTATGTAAAAATGAAAGTTATGTGCTTGATGTAGCTGCATACCCATATGATTTTGGTTTCTGTGTAAAGTTTATTTCTGTGATGGCATGGTATTTCCTTCGGCGTTCACAAGCAACATTGAACAACGACATAGCTCACCGTTATCTTTGAAGTCAATAAATCTGTCCCACTGTCCATATCTACACTTCTAACACTAACACACACTTGGTACACAATATAAAAGTGTTTTAAAACATGGTCAGTATTTGCTAGTCGTCTTCGAAATCTTTGTGTACAAGATGAAGAGCAGTAGAAGAAAATACACAATCCCTGAAGGTTTCCCTCCTTAGTCATTTTATCAGCATTTGAACTGCAAATGCCATCATATTGCCTGTGCATTACTGTCACTTGAAGGCTTTGCTAATGGTGCAAATGCTGAGTTTCACATATCAAGGAAAAATATGGTATTAATTCGCAACAATACATAATACAAATATTTTCTGCCATTATTTGCTTTTATTTAAATTTTTTGTCAGGTAATATTTGCAAATTAATTACAGGAAGGTGCCCCAGTGATGCTTAGGTTACACTTTTACGTGAAGCTATTCCCTATGGATTTTGTTTTTGCAGTGCTTGCTGATATGTTTTGCTTTAGACTGATTGGTACAATACTTTGTGCATTGTCAGTGCATATAACATGTATTTCATTCATCATTATAATGTATGGACTGTTGAAGGTGGCAATTGTTTTTAATAAAGTGTCAGTTGTAAGTGTTTGGTGTATCTCCAAAAGAATACAAGATTTATAAAACATAGCAGCAACTAAAGCAATTGATATTTCTTATTCATTCCTGAATTTCTGGGAAGGCTTTATCATAATGGCATTTTATAGTCTTGTTTATTCCATGATGTGCAAACATAACCTATTGGGGATAAAAATTGTTTGCCCGTGTGCATCATCTTTAGTGTTATAGGTTTTGTATGCTTTATTATGACTAATGTTTTAATTAAACTATGTAAATAAGTAATTAAGATCTAAATGGGTTTTAACTGCATGAATAATAAGTTGGTAGCTTTTGTTTGATCAACATATCTTATTAATTGGAACAAATTATTCTATTCGATCATTAAGATTTATAGGATTCTTTCCAAAATGAATTACAATTCAATTTATAGCTCAAAATTATGTAATTTAATAGCTGGTTTCTTAAGTTTTAAATCTCCCCCCTTCTTTTATACATAGGTAGATAATTTGTTTTCTATATTTCCCATGATGCAAACTCATCAAACCTAAAGATAACTAAATAAGGTGTTATAATGTAAAATAAGGCTGCCTCTGTAGTTTTTTGGTGGTAGCATGTGTGTCTCACACTCGAGGTCCCAAGTTCAAATCTTGTTTGGGGTGAATTGCCCAGATAAGGCTTTTTTTTGGGGTTTACCCTTATCCTGAGCTGAATAATGTTAAGCTCTACGGACCACAGGCTCATTTGAGCTTCATTTAATCAATTTCTTCATCATCTGATATTACCTCCTGGTTAATGGAAACTAAAGTACAACAACAACAAAACAAAAAAAAAGAAAGAAAAAAATTGTAATATATGCCCTCCTACATCACATGAAGAAGATGCTTTCCCACAAAGCTGTGAAAGCTGCTTTTACACTGCTCCATTATAACTTAATTTATTATTACAGAATTCACTAGATTAATATACATTTTGGCTTTGATTCTGTGATTGCTTTGTTACCTTGTATTTATAGTAGCATTAATAGTAAATTATACATTAAGTATTAAGTGAAAAACAGTAAAAAAAAAATAAGAAATATGCATTTTAAAATTCGGTGACAGTAAAATAATTTCATCCTTGGAGCACCCCACAGAGGTGAAATCTGCCAGCAGTCATGTCCAAAACTGCAGCTCAACTGGACCCTAAGGCCAGACCTATGCAGAGATTCTAACATTGCCTTGTGGTGTACAGAGCAGCAGATCATGGTAGTAGAAGACTGGTTTCTTGCTGCAATTAAGCAAGCAAACAGTAAATTATATTTGTATTTCTAAAACATCTTTTTTAACCCAGAAATTTAAGTAGAAATACAGCATATTCTTGATTATCTGGGGTAATGTGAGGGAGAAGAAGCACAAATAATCGAGAAACCCATAATTTAATACTTTTAAGGTACAATATACATGTAAATAGGATATGATGGTTTAAACAATAGAAATGGTACTTGTCATGCGGCAGGTCTTCTATTGCTCTTTCATAAAGAAAAACAGTCTACAATAATTTTTTTTTTGCTGGGAGGTGGGAGATGCATGGATAATCTGCAAACCAGATAATGTATGTATTTTTATTCTCTGCAATTGGGTAGTTCCCGGTGGCAGAGTTAAATGTACAAAATTCACTTACAATAATAATCTACAAACCGGATAATCTGCAAACCAGATAATCAGGAATATAATGTAGTCACTAACAGGAGTAAATCTCACTACACTGCAGACCTCCAAACAGAATTTTGGCTTTTGTGCCAGAATCACTGCCTTATTAGCTCCTCAATGATGCTGAGGGGCATTAGTGCTATAACTGGGACCTAAAATATGCACCCCATGGGGGGTCAAACCTGAGTGCATTGATTGGTTGGTACCAGAGCATCATACTCCAGTCTGCTGTGCAAAGTCTTAGATTAGTGCTCAAAAATCCAAGCTTCTGACATCTTAGTATTATTTTGAGTGTTTATTACTCTGTTCAATCATATACAGACTAATAATGCATTATCCATAAAGCCTTCTGTTCTATTGCATTTTATTGAACTGTGTGAAATCATGAAAAAACTGACACTTAATCAGTGATTTTTTTTTTAAGAATTGTCATAATATGTCATGATCATCATCACCACCATCATCACTGTCACCAAATGAGAGATAATGAACATTCTCTGATCCACATCTTAATTCACGTGATCTGTTGCTTATGTTATTTATGTGTACTATGATGTTAATAAATGTTTTAGTTTTATCTGTCTGTGCTCCATAATTTCTTTTGTTTTCTTTAATGTTTCGTAATTTTATTATTATTTCATTATTCAATAGTGATCAGTCTTTGTGGAACTATTGATGTTGCTTGATTGTAATCGTAGACCACAAGTGATGTTACAGTTGGATTACACTTGATGTGCAATTTTCTTTCAGAATAGCCAGGACATTCTGCTTTAGTAATCGTGGGCATGGACTGTATTTGTGCTCTCCCACAGAGGTACAGAAGTTTACAGTATCCTCAGAGTTTTGGTAAGCATTAAATTGCAAGTATATATGAGTAGAATATTTATTTGTTTGTAATAAATCCTTTCTAAAACAGTTGCTTCTTGTACGTTAAAAATACAAAAATATACAGGGTGTACATAAATTATCATAAGTAATACGATGAGTTTGAAATCTTGCAAATATGCAAAGAAGCTTGTAACAGTGATGTGATTAAAATTAAATCAAAAGAATTTGAGTTGTAGCACAAACATCACTTAGCAATTACTTACTGGAAACAATGTTCCCGAAACCGGTCCCAGTATGTAATTACTATGTAATGTTTGTGTTATAAAAGCCGACTCAAATTCTTTTGATGTAATAACACAAGTGTTTTCATCTTGTCGATAATTCATGACTGGAGCAAAGCAATGGCAGTCCATTGTCCTAATAGATGAAAACACAAAATAAACTATTAATAATTTATAATACATGAGAAGGGAGATTTTATCATGTTATGATTGTAATACTTACATTAGTAAGACAGATGTTCCCACCTCAACATCTTTAAACTTACTCGCCCAACGACGCACAGTACTCACATCAACTCAATCACCATAAACTGTTTTCATTCTCTGATGAATCTCCTTTGGGGTGACACCTTCTGCTGTCAAGAATTCAATGACTGCATGTTACTCAAATTGCATTGACCGACCGTCTGCGCAGGGTTCCATACTTTGCACTGTAACAACACAACCATTCATTGCTAAGGCTTCCCGCAAATTGGAGCTGTGGAGTAGAGGCTACGGAACAAGCCTGTACCTGCCACATACCAATGCTGCCATCTGTTGAAGAATTACGAAGGTGGAGGCATTACTTTTTTTCAACCCTCGTACTTATAAGTTATGTTACATACTTATGCATAAGTTGGCTTATGAAAGGATGGATAGTTTTGTGGATGTTTGTTGCATACATCATTAAGTATGGTTCTCTAAGGCCAGAACAAAGTAATGTGGAAATTAAATTGCAGTTGAGAATATGGACAGTCTGAAATATGAGGTTCTACATTCATGCACCTTACCTAATTCTACAAAGCCACAAGATGGCAGGTTTAACATACTATGACAGCCACTGTGCTAAGAAGCATTAACATTGCTGTCCTCTAAAAACCTTGAGCTACCATCTGGTGTCATTAAAGTTAAATTGTACTGCTAGAGTGTGGAAAAAAAGCTTAGTCATTCGTGCTCACTTTCTGGTGTGCATATCGCATATATATTTGACTCGTAAAGCAATTATGTCATACCAGTCGTGCATGCACAAAAGGTATTTAAATCATACACAACTTGAGATGTACTACTGACATTGATGTTACATTTCGAGTTGAGAGAAGTAATGGAGTAGATGTAAAAGCTGTATCTTTTAAATTAATGCATATACACAGTACTTCCATATGTTCCGTCAGTACGTTGGATGCATATACTACTAATAAAACTCTGCAAATCCATTAATATACATATATAATGAAAGAACATAAAAAGTGCTACAAAATGAACATACTCTCATGTAAAATGGTTGCCGTGTGTGACAACACAGCAGCAAAGATGTTGTGGACACTCATCAATACCTGCACGAATCATGTCTAGTGGAATTTTCTTGACAGCTGACGTGATTGATTTTTGTAGCATCCTAATATTGGGGAGCCTCTTTGACATGCTATTGCCTCAGAGAATAGTCCAATGGATTGAGGTCTGGACTTCCACTAGGCAGTCACAGCAGTGATGAATCATGGGACATTGGTTGTGAACCACTGCTGCATGGTTTTTGCTTTGTGCTTTCGCTCTCCCCATATGTCAACAAAGTCAGAGATCAAACCCAGCATATCTCCTTTAATTTTTCAGTTAGGAAATGCCTTGTGAATCTTTATATGCACTAACACAAATCATCCTTCAAAATATGTGACATTGTTCGTGAAGAGATGTTCATTTCACAAAACGAACTTGTTTGCTTACACAAAGGATTGCATTTAACATCATCCTTGCATGAAGAGCATTCACAACTTCTTTTGTGCGTGCACACCTAGGATGACCAAACCTGACACGATCAACAGTTGCACCAGCTTCTTTAAACTGTACTATTGCTCAAAGCACAAATCGTTCATTGATGCCAAGATTTCAGTGTCAAAAAACTTCCTTAGCTTGCTTTCCACAGTGAAATATGCCAATACAGTGATACAATTTTCGTACACCCCTCTCTCTTGCCTGTTACCAACACATTGCAAGCCGGTTACTTGCGGAGTAGTAAAGGTGACCTTGAGGATGACATTGCCACATTCTTCATTCACAATTCCATACTACAGGGTGTTTAAATTTTACTGGCTGAATTTATGGAAGTACTGTGTATATTATGTTTAACAGCTGAAAGAAAGTGTGCTGTTATAACATCTTCCACTGTTGCTACCACAGAATAAAACTCGCTTAGTTACAGTAGGGGATATGTCACTCAGTTGGCACTTGTTTAGAGGTGACTCCAACACAATAAATAAGTTGGCCTGTGCCAGAAGCTATAGGAGAGAATATATTGGGACCAAAAAATATAAGTTATTTTCTTTTATGGAGAATGTTTGTGTATTTTGAAATAGTAAAGGTCATTGAATAGTCTGAAGTTTAGCTTATCTGAAAAGAAATTAACATTTTTATTGATCACATTTAATTCATTATTCCCAATATGACTATGTTCCTGGAGAGAGAGTATTTTCAATTTTGAACAAAAAATGAAACATTGAAAGGAGAAATTGTTGCTTGAATTTTATAAAGTATGAAAGTAAAATCACTGAATCATAATAGAGGGTTTGATAGCCTTTTTATGACCTTATCATCAATTATGCAAGGGTTTTTGTTTGTTACCAATGTAAGGAAAAGTTGTCTCTATGAAATTTTAGCACATACAAATACAGGCAATTTCATTGAAATTGGAACAAATTAAGAGTAGGTCAAAATTGAAATTTAATACTTTCATTTATAAACTTGTTTTAAACTTACTATTTAGTCATATACCCAATTATAATAATGGGGTGAAGGTAAGAGTGTATATTCCAGTCTATTAGTAACATGAAAAGTACAGCAATATCACCCTAGTTATCAAGTCACCAAATTTGATAACAGCAGTCAAAAGTTTGAACAATCCATGATCTGGATTCAATGCCATAGCCCAGATTTGAACCACACATCTCCTGATCTCTAACTGGTTGCTCTGCCACTGAACTACCATGGCAATATGCCGGCATAGTATTAAATTACCATGGTAGCTCAGTGGCAGAGCAACCAGCTAGAGATCAGGAGATGTGTGGTTCAAATCCCGGCTATGGCATTGAATTTTTCAGTCTGGCTCTACCTATCCAACTCCTGTCCTACACACGGCTTGTGTGTAGGACAATTAAAACCAATACCATATGACCATTATAGTTGGCTATACTATGAATCCTGGGACTTAAAGTACTTACAATATTGTAAGTCACCATCTCAAAATAATTTGAGATGACCTTGTGGTAGAGCAATCGGCTAGAGAGCGGGAGATCTGTGGTTCAAATCCCGACTATAGCATTGAATTTTTCAGTCTGACTCTACCTATCCAACTCCTGTCCTACACATGGCTTGTGTGGAAAAACAATTAAAAGGCCACTAGGGATGCCAATATAAAGTATATTTCCAGGGGAGGGAAAAACTAAGTAATTTAAATTGGCATTCTTTTCTAATAATCATTTTCTTTCTCTTTCTTTAAAATGATTCTTTTGAACAGAATGATATTTTTAACCTATTAGTGGCAGCTATTTCTCTCTGGCAGAATGGCTTGTGTAAGGTTGTATTATTTCATGAAGTAATCTTGAGTAATATATTATAATGCTCTGTTTTAGACAATGTACAATACTCTTTATCTTTTGTTTTATTTTCAGCTTAAGCCTGTCTGAAATGGTAGGAGAGCTGTTCTTGCCACATGATATGCCAGAACCTCCCAAAGAAAGTTTCTTCAAGGGCTTGTTTGGAGGTGGTTCTCGTTCCTTGGATAGAGAAGAACTATGTAAGTTAAATTTCATTGTTATAGATGCTTCAAGCAAGATTTCTTCACAGAAATGTCACATTCCTTGGACAGTATAAATTTGTAGGATTTTAGTTCACTTGGCATCTAAACTTTTAAAACTAAATAATTCAATTTGGAGTTTTATTAATAGAACATGTTGAAATTAATATTTCGGTATATGTAGGGATGAAAAGTGGTTCATTGCAGACAAATAAATTTAATTCAAAATCTTCTCGGGCTTCTAGCCAGGTAAAAACTTGGCTTGACACCAACGTTTCGAAGAAGTGCATCGTTGGTGTCAAGCCAAGTTTTTACCTGGCTAGAAGCCCGAGAAGATTTTGAATTAACACGTCGCCAGGAAAGCTTTAGTTCTTATTTTAAATAAATTTAAGTTTTCAACAAGTTCAGAAAATATCCATCTCTTTAATCAAAGAACCTTTAAAAATTTAAAATTCATTGACCATCAAGGTATAAAATTATATAATAAATTAAGCAGAGGATTTGGGGATCTTAGTGCTCATAAATTTAGAGAGAAAATTAAAAATATTTTACTGGAACATAAGTATTTTTCTATAAATGATGCATTTGTAAGCATATAAACTATTATAACAGTTGAAAATGAGTCAGAATAGTAACACTCACCTCACTTAAATGAAATTTTTTCAAAACATATGTTTCAAGAGTGTTTGCCCTCTTCTTCAGTTGAGGTCCAAATAATGGCTGGAATTTGTGCTCTGTGGTCTGTTACGGTGGAGACATCTGGTGTTCTCAATAGAAGTTCATAATCATGTGGCAGTATTTCAAAATTCATCAGTTGGTCTTTGTGTTTTGTAATGAGAATACGTCGATGATGTTTTTGCGGTGGTCCCCAAAAAATTAGCAGAAGACTCTCTGAAAATATTAAACCTACAGGACAGTCATATACAGTGCACAATAATGGAAACAGAAAAGGATCAAATTCTACCATACCTGGACCTAAAACTAACACAGAAAGAACAAAAGATCACTTATGGCATCTACAGGAAGACCACTCACACAGGCAATTACATAAAGCGGAATAGTTTCAACCCAGAACCTCACAAACAGGCAGTCTTCAACAGCTCAGCATCCCACTTGGTCCTGAAGAGTACAACACAGAATACCTCCAATCAAAACACATAGCCTCAGCCAATGGTTTTAACCCTGACATCATTGACCAAAAAATTGAAAAACAAAAGGAGAAATTAACCTTAAAACAAATCACCACTCTGTCCACACAAAAACCAAAAGTTATAAATAAAAAATTCACTTATCACCCAACAGCAGATAGAAAATTCAAAAAAGTTTTCAAGAAATACAATATAAGTTTAGCTTCAAGTAACAAATGCAACATAAAAAATACACTGAAAACAGACATTAAGGACCCCTTCTTACAAACCAGAAATCAGACATTTACAGAATTGACTGCAAGGATTGCAAATTATGTTACATTGGTCAAACAAAAATAAGATTGGAAACAAGGTTAAAAGAACATTTCAGACATATCAAACCGAAACAGACAGATAAATTGGCAGTAGCACACCTTTTTTGGACATCACATCACAAAATAGAAAATGACACAAAGTTGCTAAAACCTATAGACAACCTGGCAGCACTCACAGTTTGGGAGAATATTCTCATTACACAACACAAAGACCAACTGATGAATTTTGAAATACCGCCACACGATCATGAACTTCTATTGAGAACACCAGATGTCTCCACCATAACAGACCACAGAGCACAAATTCCAGCCATTAGTGGGACCTCAACTGAAGAAGAGGGCAAATGCCCTTGAAACATATGTTTTGAAAAAATGGCATTTAAGTGAGGTGAGTGTCACTATTCTGACTCATTTTTACTTGAACTACTTCACTTGTCTCAAACTTCTGATTTATTTAATTGTTAATTAATATAACTATTGTTTAATTTGTCTTTGACAACTGCAACCTATGGTTATTTCTTGTATACATTGTATATGTTATGTAATCTGTGTTGTATTATTAAACATATGCATGACCAAACCATAAATTGTAACAATTTTGAAGGTGAATAAAAAATTGAATTGAATTGAATCTGGGTATCAAGCTGAGCAGTAATGGAGGCTGGGAGAAACAGAAAAGAAATGCAATGGTGTAGGGGAGAATGGCCATGAAAGCAACATAAAAATGTTTATGTATGATGCCAGTAATGAATGTTAAATGTTTGAAAGGCTTTGTTCTGCCTTGGATGAATCTCGATGGCGATGGAATTACAGGGAGGGGGGGGGATTTGGGGAATAGATGAGGGTTGGTGTAATATGGATTTAATATTAAGAAACTTCTGTAAATTAATTCTGTTTCCATTAATACTACAAATGCAGCAGCTTTATTACAATTAGGGAAAGTAAGTGTGAGAGAATTAATGATAGGGAAAATTCTGAAATATTTATTTTGAGTCCAAGAGTTACCTATTGCAGAATAATGAAAATATGCCTGATATATCTAAGAGGACTATATCTAATGGGTGGCTGAAGAAAATCAAAGAACAGGTAATTAAAAATGGGTTAGACGATATTTGGATCAAAATAGGATACTTTGGAAGAGGTTTTTGGAGGGAAGTGAAATAGAGAATGGAAGATAGACATATTTTATTTGCTGAGATTAGGGAGTAAACCCAGCAGAGGACAATGGATTTTTTTGAGCATAAAAATCCTTAGCATGGCTTCCTTCAGAAGGGAAGTAAAGCCATTTGTCCTGCGTCATAGATTTATGGCACATAAAAGAACCTCAAGCCTGATAAAGAAGCCTCTGAGCAAAATTAATTAATAGTCTTTCATACCCAATGAGAACCACAGTAGTTAAAGAGCGTCCAAAAATAAAACTCTATTTCCATTTTGTTGTCATTGTACAAGGAACTATAAGATGGCCCAGAGAAGTAGAGGTACATTTTAATTTCTAAAAAACATGAAAAAGAAGGGTTAGTCTGATTTAGATTGGATGTTTGGAAACTAAAGGAAATGAAGGGGGGAGTTTTTCCCAGGAATGTGCCCCATCTGTGGGGAGAGGAAGATGAAATCACATTTTGCTTTGATGTAAGGACACAAAGAATTGGAGAGAACGTCTAATAAATAAGAAATGGCTATTGAGGAATAAAGAAATTGTACTTGGGAATATTTTTGAAGATCAGAAGCAGTTATCTAAATTAGGGGAGTTTCTGCGAAAGGTAAAGAGAAAATGGAAATGGTCAGTTGAAAAACATGGTACCTAGATCATATCTTAGATGACAAAGGATAGCTATGTAATACTATAAAACTTTGTATAGTGAAATGGTTATGGCCTAGCCAATTAACCAATTCCTAACTATGTGCAGTATTCTTATATATCAGTAGTACTGATTTTACTGTGTTGATACTTGAATTATTTTATTTTTGATTTGATTGCTGTATTTTTAACTCTATTTTGTCTCTAAGCAACAATGAACTGCTCAAAAAAATGTTCATTATTCAGTTGTGAAATTATTTGCCATTTCCAAATGGTAATGTAAGACACTTCCACTATCTATTTTTAAGACATATAATTTTCATTAAGAAATTCTGATTCTTCAGTAGGCCACTATTCTAAATCATTGTTAAGGGTAGGCTGCTAAAAAAAAACTAACAATTTGAACTAAATATAAAAACACATTTAGGGCTATTCTGGTATGTTTGCTCTGCCTTAACAAATTGTTAAAATTGCTTAACAATTGTTATTCACTATTTGGCATTCTGTAAATTTCTAACAAAACAAAAATCTGTTAAGAATAAAGATTTGTTTGTTGAATGCAAGAAACACTGAGATCCTGTTGCTAACACATTTTTTATACAACAGATTCACACAATAATGCTACTATAAGAGGAAAAGCAATTTATTTATGTGTTGTAGCATAAAATATGAATATTATTAGATTATGCTTAGATAAATTATGCTCCATATAGTAGCATTAGTAAATGATGCTCCCAACTTAGCTTAAGAGTTGAATTTTAATAGCAAAATAAATATTGTGTAATCTCATAACAATAAAAATAGATTAAGAATTTTAGATTCAAATGTTAAACTTTTTGAACCAAGGGTTAAAAACGTGTGTGGACTACTCAAATCAAGTAGAGGATTATATTGCAGACATCCAAATCGCCACAAAAAACTTAAAGGAAGAAGATAAATTATAATAAAAAGTAAATGTTCAAAAATAGTTGATCAGATTAAAAATGAAAAGAAATCCAAATGCAATAGCCAAATATTAAAATCACTAAAAGACAAACCAGTCATATACACTAAAGCAGACAAAGGGAACAACATGGTAATTTTGGACAAAACAGAATACATAAACAGAATGGAAAATTTATTACAGGATGACCAATACATCACAGTGGAAACCAACCCACTAAACTCTTGCATCCAGACATTAAACAAAGCAGTAAAAGAAAGTAAAATCATCAAAAAAGCAGAGCCATATAAAATAAAAGTAGACAATCCAACATTACCCAGAATTTATGGCCTACCAAAAATTCACAAAACAGGAAAAACAATGAGACCAATCACCAGTAGTATTGATTCTCCAACATATAAATTAGCAAAATGGTTATTGAATAAATTTGATTCGTTTCCAAAATTTGAAAGTTCCAATCTAGCAAACTCTTTGGAATTAGTTGAAAAAATCAAAGATCTAAAAATAGACACAGAAGACACCTTAGTTTCATTTGATGTTACAGCACTATACCCTAGCATCCCAACACAAAAACTGCAAGACCTATTAAAAAACTGGCTAAATACAGCAGAAATAGAACCTGCAGAAGTAGAAGATTACATACAGCTAACAAGTGTGTGCATTGAACAAAACTACTTCACCTTCAATAGTAAATATTACAGGCAAAAATCAGGACTCTCTGTGGGCAACCCTCTATCTCCATTTTTGGCAAATTTATTAATGAGCAAATTCGAAATGCACATGAAGAAAGCATTCCCTTGGATTTTCAAAGTGTGGTACTGCTATGATGATGACATATTTGCAATAGTACAAAGTAGACATTTAGATGATGCCATAAAATTATTAAACATACAGGAAAAAACAATAAAATTCACAATGGAAACAGAAACCAATGGAGAACTCCCATTCTTAGACCTAAGAATCATCAGAAACAACACAAAAGTAAACTTTGGAATCTACAGAAAACCAACTCAATCAGAAAATTACATTAAAAATGAAAGCTACAACCCATTACCACACAAACATGCAATAATAAATAACCTCACACATAGATTAGTAATGTACCTATGAGCACAACCGAATTCAACAAAGAGTTAAAAACCATAATTCAAACAGCAGAACAAAATGGATACAGCAAGAACCTTGTGTACAAGAAACTAAACAAAGCAAAGCAGAAAAAACCATAAAAGAAATAACTACCCTAACAGCAGGAAAAAACAATATCAACACATTCAAAAAATTCACTTACCACCCCCGAGCATTTAGAAAATTCAAAAAAATCTTCAAAGAACAAGACATCACCCTGGCTCCAATAAACAGATTTTCTGTCATAAAATTACTGAATTCAAAAATAAAAGATGAAATTCCACCAGAAAATAGGTCAGGAGTATATCAAATTAAATGCACAAATTGTGGAAAAGTTCTACATAGGACAAACCAAAAGAAGTTTAAAAATCAGATCCAAAGAGCACTTTAGAAACCTAAAATTGAAACAAGAAGACAAATCGGCAGTAGCATTTCACTTTTGGAAAGAAAACCACAATCTAGATCCAAATCCAAAATTGCTTAAAAGCATGTCAGGCCACAATGAACTCACAACCTGGGAAAACATCCTCGTATGAAAAAACAAAGATCGGTTAATAAACTTTGAAATCCGGCCAGTAGACAGCTTAGTTAAGAAGTTCATCACTTCACCACCAGAGAAGAGAGTACAAGCAAATGCAGCCAGCAATGGCAGTTGGACCCGTGAGGTTGATAATGAAAGCATAGGCTTTCGAAACTAGTCCCTCATAATAACAATGTAAGTGACGTAGGGTTAAAAAACGAACTCAACAAATTAATAAAACATATAATTTGACCGTCACTGTTACTAAATTCCTCCAAACATCAATCAGTGATTAATATGTTGATTTGCTTCATTCACAAAGGTTAGGATTAGGAAGTGAACACTTCTGAAGCTTTAAGGTATTGCAGCATTAGGTTTTAATCCCAGAATTATTTTAAAAGAATTTACAATTTGTTAAAAGAACCACCTAGAAGAAAGCTATTTACTAGTTTCTCACACTATAGAAAATGAAATAATTACTAATGCTGCCAGAAAGAGCAGTATTATAATTTTTGTTCAAAGAATAAGATGTAAGTACATTTCTACAGAATTGAAATAAATCTGAACATTACCACATCATGAATAAAGAATTTGATCTTCCATTCATATGACTTTCTCTGCATCTCATAATAACTTATTGTTGAGTAGCTTATGCTTCTATCTAATTCATGCTAATTGAGATAAACATTAGCAGAAATGTTTTCTTGTATGTATAAGAGAAATATGGGAATATACTAGGCTAAAGCAATAGTCAAATCTTTTAAAAGCTGGTTGCCAAGTGGATGGAATTTGTTTATTTACATTGCCAGAATTTGACAAATTCCCATATGTGAAAAGTTTTAAGTATTTTAAAACTGAAACTAATAACAACAATATCTCAAAAATGTGTGTTTTACGAGATCTACAGTTTTTGTGTAGCAAGTTGTTGTCTATCTCTTAAGGTTTACTAGTTATGCAAAATCCAGCAAAAGTCATCCAGAATGAAGAGGTCTTCACATGCTATTCCTAGAAAATTCAAGATACACATTTTATTTGCCATGTAAATGTCTTTAATATACTGTATTTGAATCAAAATTGTTAGAACCATTTTTGGGAAAACCAAAATTTTTGAAAATTTTTCCATGTAAAGGGTAGTTTAGGGTGGGGGAATTTTGCTGAAAATCCTTGTGTCGCATCCTTGGAAGATACCTAACTTAAATACCAATTTTAGTATTTTACTGACTTTTTTTTTTTTGAGTTGTCGTGTTCACGGACACACAAACACATGCACAGTACTTTTTCTAAAAAAGTTTTTGGATTCAGGGACCGTAAAACATGTATTTCTGGTGAGATCTTGGTATCAAATTTTTAGGTGCATTACAATACCTTCATTACACATTATGTACATAGTACGTGTAGAGAAAGTAAAAACTTGTGTGAATGGAACACATCAGATTTTTTTAATTAATAAACAACCAACACAATAGTAAATCACTGTTGTTTTTGTTGCAGTTGGTGAAGCTAGCGGCAGAGCATCTAAGAGCGTAGCCAAACTAATTCCGGGTCCTCAAGCTAACCTTGAAGCCATGGGTCGTCAGGTTACATCGGTGACGAGCGAGGTTTCACGTGCTCATCAGCTTGTGGTGGAGAGAGGCCAGAAGTTGGGCCAACTCGAGGAACGCACAGAGAAGATGATGTCTGAGGCAGAGAATTTCTCTCACTCAGCACACAGCCTCATGCTCAAGTATAAAGACAAGAAGTGGTACCAGCTGTGAGCAGGCTAGGTAAACATGAGGCAAGTTCTTAAAACCAAAAATTGTGATGGTCATCTTATAGCTTGTTTGGAGGATATCATTACTTCCTCCATGAAACGATGCCTATTGTGGTAGAATAAGAACATATAATGACTTACATGCTTTTGGAATAATAAACTGTTAAATAACCAATTAAAGAAAAGAAAGAAAAAAAAAATATATAAACCTTTGTGGTAGAGTTGAATTATTATCTTAATCAATATCTAGTGAAGTTCTCCTCTGAAGAAAAACACTGACATGGTACATTAAAGTGAGAGTGAGTCTACGGAAAGAACTGATTCTCTCATTTGTGAACCGGTTTAAAATGTACTTGTGCCATATTGCCATTTCAAATTAAGACCAAGTGAAAAGCTGCAAGCTCATGCAAAGATAATTACATCATCATTTGACGCAGTTGGGAAAGCTTGCTTTCTAGTATTGTATTGTCACACAGTTTTTACACATCTTTGTAGTAGTAACTTGCTACAGCATTTTTGCAGCAGAAAAAAAAGTCTTAAATATGAAATATGTTATTTGGAATACATTGAATTTTCGCATAGAGTCAACATTAACCAGAATATTTGTGTAGAGCATTAGTGGGTGCATTTTAAAGGAAGACCATACAGAAGGTCCAATTTGAGAAGAGGTGCTGAAAGGACATTGTGACTGTTGTACACAGTATTTACGTTAATTTCTTGCAGCGGGTGATGTACATATAGGCATGTTAGTGTGGTCTGTCGTCTTACCCTCTAGAAAATGTCCCGCAGGCGGGCTCAATGTATTGTCTGTCTGTCGTATATCTGTGTGGGGCCAAGGATTGTCAGATTGAGCCTCTAGATAAGAGCCCAATTATTTGTAAATAACTTTTAATCAAGCTAGTCCTATTTATTGAGGGAAGCATTTTATTCATGATGGTCAGTACTTAACAAAAGAGAGCAAAGTTTAAAAAAAAATAATAATAACCATCAAAATATGTATTTTCTTTTTTTAATCTGAGATAGGATGTCATGCCCACTTCATGTTTCATTATTGCCCAATAGGTACAAGAATTCTGTTACTTTTGAACAGTATTCTTAATGCACCATGTGAACATAAAACATTTTAACTTTACTAATAATAAAAAAAAGGATCACAGGGCCAAACCTTTGAGTAATAATATTTACTTATTTTTTTTAAGCATTTTTAAAAAAATGATACCTCATTACTGCAGTATATTTTTCGTTACAAAATTTTTGGACCATCAACAGGAGAAATGTATGATAGACAAGAAAAAATTCAGATATACATATATTCGTTAGAAGATTATCAAATGCATCATGTTGGTTGTATAAACTGCAAGGAAAGAGTGCTGCTTTTATATGTCACATTCAAATGTATAAAATGAATAATAATCAGAAAAGGCCTTAAATCACTATAGATTACTCAGACATCCATTTCAGAATGGATTATTGGATCAAATCATCACTCAAATGCTGGGACAGAGCATCTTTGCATAAAAAAAGTTATTTATTAAACAGATAATATGCAAAAAGCTTAGTTTTAACATTAAAAGTAATGTTGTTTGTTTAAAATGTTTCTGAACTATCCACGATTGTCTTTAAATGTCACTATAAACTTGAAGTGACATAAATTATTATTAGCAAATATATTTTTAAATGCTACACTCAAAATAAAAACTTTGTTTCACTTTCAAAATTAATAAGAATATTTTGGAAGTGAAAGATGCAAACTACTTCAGTAGTTTTATGTGAGGTAAAATCTGAAAACATTCACAAATGTAATATACATACAAACATAAATAGATAGTAATTGTTAAGAAATTAAAACCATCTAAAACAAATTTAGAGCTCATTTTGTTAACAGACTTAGTTATGTTTTTAGTGTACTATGGCCTAAATATGCGTGATAATTGATATTATTTTTGCTCCATGTTACTCCTTCTAAAACAGTGAATGTAAACAGATATGGTTCAATTTTTGTAGTAACAGTACAAATCTGCAGCTAAATAGTTTTATTAGCATAGCATTTTGCAATACATTTTACTGCAGATGAATACAAATAGGTAATCTTTAAAAAAGAAATGTATGCAAAGTCTGAAAGTTTTGTAGGCCTATTTCTATTGATTTATGGTCTTGAAGTGAATTTGCAATTTGTTTGTTGAAAGTATCCAATAGGAGTTGGTGTGCATTGTCTTTTTCTCATTTCAAAGTTTAATGTACTCAAAAGAGAGAAAGAAATAAAACAGATACTAATTTCATTTATGATTTGCATGAGGGGGGCAGGAAAACAATGAAATTTGATGGTCCAAAATAAAGAAACTAAAAAATGTGAAAAAATTACTTGCAGTGCTTGTCCAGTTATGCAACACTGATTGGAAGATTTAATGTTACATATACCCTTAACATGTTTCCAAGAATTGTGTTGGCAATGGTGGTTTTTAGTAAAAAAAAAAGAAAAATGAATGAGCTAAAGTCATGTTATTTTTGGTATTTTTCATTGTTTTATACACATTATTTGCAGAGTATTTAAACATGTTAGAATTACAGTAGAATCCTGTTTATCTGAATTGCATTCAATTCCACTTCCTTTTCATAATAAGGCAGAACACTATTTCTGCAACCTTTCTGATCTCCCCTTCTTTTCCTTGGTGCAAATATAAATACTAGTGGGTATTTGGTACTGATGAGCAAAGACAAGTTTTCTGGATTGGATTAGATTGAGTTTGTGCCCTTATTAGGTAATTATGTGGTTTTCAAATGTTACTTTACCAAACCAAAGAATAAACACACCTCCAATCTAAAATTTTATGAATATTTTTATTTATGTGCAGTATGAAACCTGAAAATCTGCAAAGTACAAGAAAATGTAAAGCTGTCTAGAAATAGTTTAAGCCATAATTTAAAGTGGTGTAACCCTGAACTTGAATTTAAATAATGTAATATAAACTAAACCCTCACCAGTTATGCAATTTATTCTACAAAACTTGTTTGTGTTATTTTTAGCTATAGATTAGTTTGCTTCACTATTTCTCTATTTTTACATGGTCAGTTATTTTAAACTTTTTACTCACTGAATATGCTTTTAATTTTTACACCTCTACTACACTTAGCATTTTTATTCATTTATTTGTTTGGTAAGTCCAAAGAAAAATTAAAATTGGTTTACTCACTGAAATTTTGCCTTAGTCACTCTTCAGTAGATAACTGCTACAGTTCATGCTAATTTAATAATACCTGTTATTATTACTCCTACTTCCTTTAAAATATTCTGTTTAAAAGTTATCATCTGTCTATTTCAAACCACTTTTCTATTTCAGTTTTGTTCCTTTATAATCAAGCATTATCTCCCATAATTAAATTTATGAGTCAAGGTGTAGACACTTATACTTCACTTAGTTTTTTTAAACAGGACATGTTTCAAAAGCAGTTGCTTTTATCTTCAGCTTTTGAAACATGTCCTCTTTAAAAAACAGTAAGTGAAGCAATAAAAGTCTACACTTCAACTTATAAATTTAATTCAGTTGTGCTTCACTTTCTTTAAGCTTCTACAATATTACCTTATTGGGGTGGTCCAATGCTACATAGTGATTTATTCCAATTTCCTGATTCATACACACTGAATAAATAGATAAATAAATCTCCCTTCCATATAATGAACACTCCCCCTGTACAAAACCATTTCTCTGACCTAACTTCCATCCAGTTCTTGTCCATTTATGCTCTCTATTTCCTCCTAGTTTACTTTATCAGTTTTTTTTTCTATCTCAAAAACATTTCAACGTAAGGTGTCAGTGGTCTCTTTTATGTTAAACTGGTAAACAAATTTTAGTTGGTTATTCCAGTCTAAATATTATGTCTATATTTCAGAACTCTCTCTATAATTAAATTTTTTCCTCCTATTTGTCCCATTTCTATTTAAATAACCTCTTTCAGTATTGAAATTCATTTATCTATATATTTATTATATGTTTTAATCATAAACCTGTTATACACATTACACCAATTTGAAAAATGTTTCAAAACTCATCTGGTCAGTATAAGTGAACCGTCACTTGCTGTTTCTGAAGCAGATAAAGCCAGTTCACAACAATCAAGAATGTACTTTAGTAGAAGCATTCTCAGGAAAGTATCGTATTAGCTCCATATTGAGCATATTTGCCTCTTTGCTGTAGAGAATATCCTTAGCAGCCATGATAGGAAGCATCTGCTAGAACTCACTCTAGTCACAATTATCTCAGATTTTCAAGTTGGCTAACCTGCATTTGAAAGCAGGTGATATAATATCATTGGTCAGTTATAAACAAGATGAAATTCCAGTGAGCAAATAGACATCGATATGGTTATATTGGCCTCCTATAAGCTTGTCTTTTATGCTGCTTTGTTTCTTGTTATCACTTCCATTTTGATTACCATTCTCTGGTTATCATTATAACCAGCCTTTAAAGTGAAAATATAAGTATAACAAAAAGTAATTCAAAACATCAGCAATGCTAAGTCCCCCCTCCAAAAAAAATGTGAAGTTCCCAATAACTATATCAATAAGGTATTGTTGGTCAGCTTTTACGTGTCTGACTGTTCTTTTGCATCAAGTTGTGGTTCTTCATTTCGGAGGGTGATGCTCCCCTCCTTTTTTCTCTCCATTGCACCCTACAGTCAGCCATGCACACATGGATTTGTAGTGCACTATTAATAATTCGTACACTTTATATCTAAATACTTATTATAACTCACATCCATCGTCATAGTAACCATATTGTACCAAAACGGCATCTTTTTTCTGATTTCCAAGTGGGCAGTCTTTATTGAAAACTGGAAGCGTTATTGGATGGTTCCAAGATCTTGAATCATATAATGCATTTAAAAAATTGTGCACATTTTCTGCTACAGTTAAATGGATATGCTTTTTGAAAAATGCTTTGACATGTCAAACAATATTCTTTAAAAGATACTTTTTCACAGAAACAAACCATTCTTAATGGATTGTTGTGCAAGTTGTGGCATTCGCAAACAGTTTTCTCAAAGGTTTCATTACCATGTATAATTGTACAAGCTGTCACTTGTTTTATACAGCAAACATTGATATGGTAACCAAATAAGTACCTAGTTAGGTTTCTTCTTGGCATTTTTTTTTTTGTTTCATTTATATAGCCCCCTTTAACGTCTAAGGTCATATCGGGGGCTTCGAATTAGAAACAACTCGTCTGTAGGTTTACGTTGGGTTTTAAACCATTTTATTTCCTCAAACATGCACACATTTACTCTCACATACATACTTCCAGACTCTGTGGGGGATACGGAATAATTCTGGTTAAAGAAAAATTCTCCCGCCCCAGCCTGGAATTGAATCCGGGACCTCCGGGTGAGAAGTCAGCTCGCTGATCACTAGACCAAGGAGACAGTCGCTTGGCATTTTGGTACAGTTTAACTGTATAAATTGCCACAAAATAACTGTCTTTAAGTGAAGCTGACCAAAGTTTTCAATTTGAATAATAACAAAGTTTATTGCCAGATGGCAGCAGTTAGATGATCATGCTGAGGAAAGAGTCATTCGCCACCAAGATGAGGATTGAAACAAATGTCTCCAAAAATGCTCTAAGATTTTACAACCTAATATAAGTGAAGTATAAGTATGGACATCAACTCATTTATATTTTAAAAGTAAATTAAATATAAATTAAAATAAGATAAAAGTGCTTCTTTTATTGATAAATAATAAATGAAATTGACAAAAATTGAGATTTAAATGATGAGTGGATATGATAACAATTTATTTTATCCATTTGTAGTAGAAAACAATCCCTGAGATGGTAAACAAAAATATAAAAAATGTTGCCGATGATTGATGCCACAATTTACATAAATGATATTAAGAATGATTTGCTTCAGTAAAGAAAATGTCTTTTAAAATATACTGTTTGATTGTCTGAGCAGTTTTTGAAAAACATTTCCATTTAACTGTAACAGAAAATATGTAAAACTTTTGAAATGCACTATATAAATATACTTGAAGTCATTATGCTGTAATGCAACATAACATCTTAACTTCAACATGCTTTAGGAACCGGTTATAAAAATACTAGAATGATAACGTTAATGGAACTACGTAACTGTGCATAAATGCTATTTTATAGAATGGTTTCTATCTCAAGAGCTGTTTGAAAATAACATTATTATGTTTAGTTATGTTTTTAATCATTTTGCTATAGAGGTAGCAAAATGATTAAAAACAATGCAGCACAAACATGAATGTATATGACAAGTGCACCATTTTGATTTATAATATAGTTTTTCCTTCCACATCTTCACTTCTTCATATGTTTTTTTCATCAGAAATTAAGCCTGGATCCTTTTCTTACTTGAGCAACAATAATGGTTATTAAAGGGTTTTTTCTCTTAAGAATTTCATAAACAACCACAGCCATTTGCTGGAAAACCAAGAAAAGATTTGAACTTGTCAATCATTGTTGCATAACTGGACATGCAAAATGTGAAGTTTTGTGAGTTCATTGTAAGTGAACTACTTTTTTATTTATTTATAAGGTAGCGCATCTATTTTATTTAAGCAGTGCACATTAACAAAATCACACTAACATATCACAAATTTAATACAGAAAGAGATTGGAATCAGCTTTGACTTTGCCTTTTGCATGATAGCCATTTTAAGTTACATGCATTTCACAAATTTTTGGCATGCTTATAATATGCTGAATGCTGCAGTTGCATTATTTGGCTGCACAGCATAACAGTAATAAAAGTGTGCACATTTTGAAATAAAATAGACCTGCCTTAAAATGGATTCTCCTACTGTGTAATCGGAGGTATCGCATAAATTTTGCAAGCTGTTGAACCTTGCATAACTGTATATTGAGAAAGGTGAAGTAAATTGCTTTAATAACCAATGTGTTGTAAATAATATAGGTTTATATATATAGGGTACAAGTTCTTCTATGCTGTACTTAATGAAAGCAAGAAAATATGTGATATTCCATTCTGCCCATTCTTAATTGTTATATTGAGACCTGATCTTTGTTAAATAATGAACGCAAATTTGTTTATTAGAAATACCTGATTGTTAAGCATTGTTGGAGTGTATTCCATGTAAACATTTCGTATAGTGCAGTTATGTATAATTAAAGTATAATATCAGTTCAATTTCTGGTACTTTGGGGTACTGTTAAAACAGTGTAAATTACCTGGGTGTGCTGTTACTGATACACTGTGTATATATTTATACATATATATGCACAACATTCTGTGCAATGTCTTCTTCGTCTGAACAGTAGCATTAATGTCTTGGATTGTCGAAGCACAACAAGATTACTTCTTAGTTTCGTTTTAATTTAGGCTGATGTTTTCATTTTGTGTTCTGCTAGAAACTCAGCATTTTACACACTGCATACTTCAGAATGTACATATTTTACAAATCTGTGTGAAGTAACGTATACTATATACAAGGATGAAATGAATAGCCAAGTTCTATGATATATGTTTTAAGGTATTGGAAGACAATAAGATAAAGTTATACATTTTTGTAAATGATTTCAAGCATGTGTAGTATATGATATACAGTAATTGCATATATAATCTTGTTAGTAAATGATCCTTGGGTGTTGGAGTGGGAATAAAACTGAAGCTGCAGTACTAACAATTAGTATGATCTTTTGTTTCCAGTTCTTGTAATTTACTGTGCACAATCTTTAATAGTTATTATGATTGTGATTTATGTTTCTACAACAATTGCATTTAAACAATAGGATACACTGATTGTTTTCTTCAACCTGTAAACACACTTCAATCATTTATAATATGAGTACTTAAATTCAGGGAATATTCAAATGTTCTGGAAACAAATGGTAATACATTTTTAAATAAAATAGTACCCATCATTGTTTTATCCCACTCTGTTTCTTTCTTTTTCTCCTTCTTGTTCTCTGTTTACATCTTAATGGACTCTTCTCTAAGGATTATTATATTTCATCAGTTATTTTGTCTTAAGTTTATTTTTAGGTAGCATCTGTTTAGCTTCAGACTAAGAAAATAAATAATTGTGTCTGCATATTGAAACGGGTTTATTTAATGTGGTTTGCTGAAGAGCTTTTTCATTGTTTGTTATTCTACCAAAAAATAGTCACACCAAGGCCAGTAGTCTTAATTTCAAGCACATAGTCAAACTCTGACAAATCAAAAGAACTGTAGTGCCCAGCGAGTTTGATTTAAATCTCTATCCTTTTCTGTTGTGCATTAAACAAATTGTTGTTTTATTGTTACAAAGTTTATCACTTGTGCTTCCATTTAACACATTTGTCTTTATAATGATTTAATTTTAACAAAAAATGGAAAGAAATATGTTACATTATGCATACAAGAAAGCTAGTCAGGTAATTACTTTATTTTATTATATCTTTGTTTCACTTTAAAATAAAATTAGTTATTATTTTCAGTTAATATTACTTGAACTCAATTAAGTGTGGTCGGTTGGTCTGTAAATGCTTATTGGTTACAAATTAGTATTTCTGTTTTCATTTCTGAACTAAAACTAGCTGCTTGAATTGTCATGTGAAGTAAACACTTGTAAAATATGTACTCTGTCTCTGTACTCACAAAACCCTGATGGGATAAATGGAAGCATTATATTAAAAATGAATTAAATTTGTACTCAAGTCTAATTGTTGGTTGGAAAAAAAAAGAAAAAAAAAAAGAAGAACCTTTCAACCTACCTAAGAAGTGAAAAGCTGAAAATTGTTATAAATAAAAGATAAACAAATATAACCTGTAATCATTTTGCTGTTATTATAGTTGTTAATTTTAATTGAGACTCCTTTGTTATTAGTGAGATTGTTTATATAGTAGCAATGGGGCGTTTTACTGTAACATGGGTTCAGTTCTGAATTATTTTTTGCATGTCCAGAGTTTTGTGTGAAAATTTGTGCACACCTGTACATTGATTATTTAATCCTTAACCCTTTTAGTGCCGTTTTCATACGTTTTAACTCTTTCCAGGGTAAAGTCTGTGTACTTTCTACATCATAGCCATAGAGAAAGGTTTCCTGGAGCATTTCAGGACCTTATCTTCACTCCAAAGTGCTAAATTAGCTCCAACTTTAATCTCTATAGCCAGTGTTTGTTAATGTAGGTTGAAACATGGCATCGTCGAGTCAAAGGTAATGAACCGAAGAGAAAATAAGAGCTGCAGTTCACAATGTTTTTGAAGAAAGCGAGTGATTTTGAATTTTTGGAGCTTAATGAAAGAGTTTCCAACATCAACATAAAAGAAGAAGATATATATTCTAGCTTCAGCAATGAAAATGCATCCAGTAACAATGGCTCTCGTACGCATGCAAATAATTGGTATACTTATCAAAATGGATTTACGGAGATGTAACCAGACGACGCATACAATGCTAATCAACCATTCAGCTACGCAAAACACAAGTACTAAATTGTTCAGTAATCTACTTTACATCTGTTTCCTATTGCTTTACACTGTTTTTATTAATAACGGTATCATGCTTATGTGTGTGTATTTTTGATGTTTTTTTTTTCAGTTTCAGGTTACATGAGTTCATTTTTTGTATTTTAAAACATAAAACACCAGACCAAAACAGGATGCTATTTTAGTAAAGAAATATCTATACTTTCATTTAATTAGCCTGAACTTTCTGTGTAGTAAGCTTTAGTATGCCTAATTATTGATTATTTTGGATTTTTTAATTTTATTTTCAAAATTGTCTTTTGTTTTTGTTTCAAAATATTGAAGAGACTTCTCATCCTTATAATGCATATTATACAGTAAACGAAAGGGTTTACTAAAAATGAAAAAAACATTCAGCTCTCAATGTAATTTTATCACTAATAATTTAAAACCTCTAAAATTGCTTGGCACTTTTCAGACGGCATATTGCTATTTGGGCTGGCACTAAAAGGGTTAAGCAGACATTCCTGTACTTCATACCCTAGTAGATTTTTTTACTATTTCATATTTATAAATTAATAATTCTAACATCTTTTGAAAAATATTGATAAGGTTAACATGAAAGGGTGTTTTGGAACAGTGATACATATGAATAGAATATTTCTGAAGACACCTTAGTATCCTTCGACATCACAGCAATTTACCCAAACATACCCATTCCTCAGATGTTAAAACACCTGGAAAGCTGGCTAACCCACAATAAAATAGAAAAAGAAGAATTAGATGACTACCTAAACTTAACTAAACTATGCCTAGATCAGAATTACTTCACCTTCAACAACAGAACATACCAACAAATTACAGGCCTTACAATGGGTAACCAATTTCACCACTTCTGGCACACTTTCACATTAGCTACCTTGAAACACACATAACCTCAGCATTCCCACACATCTTCAAGATTTGCCATAATCCCCAAATGTTTCATACAGGACTCCCTCAAATTGTTTAACATACAACAGAAAACAATACAGTTCACAATAGAAATAGAAAAAGAAAACTATCTTCCATTTCTAGATATGAAAATAATCAGAGAAAGCAACAAACTATTTTTGGTATCTATCACAAACCTACACACTCCGACAACTATATAAAGAATTATGGCCACAATCCTATAATGCACAAACATGCAATATTAAATAGCCTTACCCATTAACTGGTGTCTATAAACTATTAAAAGATGAAGAATGCAACACAGAATACAAACACATAATATCTACACTTATTTTTAAGTGTAAATAAGTGTGACTCAATACAACTCCAACATGAAGAATACTTCACTGTTAATAGTGCTTCTGTTTATAGTAGTTAACAAAATATCTACCAAAAAAAAAAAAAAAACAATGGCTTTAACCAAAAATTTATAGATAAAAAATCAAAAAATTCAAACAACGGAAATTAATCAGACACCACAAAATTGAGCCCACCAATAGATAAACCTTGCTTCAAAAAGTTTACTTATCACCGACAACTACACCACAAGTTTAAAAAAATATTTAAAAAACATAATATCACACTTGCCCCCCAAAATAAGTTCAGCCTACAAAAAATGCTGTGTAACAACCTAAAAGACCAAATCCCAGAACACAAAAAATCAGAAATCTACAGAATAAAGTGTGCAGATTGCAACAAATTTTACATTGGTAAAATAAAAAGACACCTTGAAACAAGACTTAAAAACACATGAGAGCAGTAAAATACAAACAAACTGACAAATCAGCCATTGCACACCACTTTTGGTCTACTAACCATAAAATAGTACCTAACATACACCTTATAAAACCTGCTAGATATGCAGCAGAGTTCTTGACATCTGAGAAAAATTTCACATCATTAAAAACTAATGCCAAATATTCAACTTTGAATTGGCACCACAAAATATATTGTGGAGGTTCATCACTCAGCCACCAGGGACCGCCACACCCCAACATAGAACACCCTGTGGAAATTCAGTTGGAAACCATTGACAATGAAGTCCACATGGCTTTGAAACCAGTCTGGAAAAACTATACGTAAGTGATACTTAAGTGTTACAAACCCAACTCAGAAATATTCTATTGATAAAGTATTTTAACATTACCATGTTAAGGTGTAGTGGTGAAAATCCAAAAATCCACAATTTTCTGCTAATTGCTTTGACTGTTTTTACCATATACTCAAAACACCATACCTATAGTGCACACAAAATTATAACAAGCTATGTTACACCATTATAAAGGTATTAATTTTTTTTATTCATAATTAATCGCTTTTTGATTTGGTAATATGAAATGCTTAATTGTCCTCCATGGTGTAGTGGTTATCTTGCTAGCCTCCAGTAACAAAGGTTGTAGATTTAGTCCTGATGGAGGCTGATAGATGTTTTTTTTTTCTGATGTGAAAATCCTTAGCATAGCTTCCTTCAGAAGAGAAGTGAAGCTTTTGATCCGATGTAATGTTTATTTACACATAAAAAAAAAAAACCTACCTTGGAAGAGAAGATCCCTGGACAAAATTCCACCATTTTCACCTCTGCAAAATTGTGATTATTTCCTATGGTGCCATCTATGGGCAATAAACTGGTCCCTTGTCACCATGTGCATAAGTTACAGTGACTGACTTAGGTCTGTCTTCCACTCAACAACCAGCTGCCTAGTACTATAGTAGGTGACAATAAACATTGCTCCACTGAGGCTGCAAGTATCTAAGCACAAGGCTGTACTAAAGATAACTTACAACTAAGTTAAGTTTTCATATAGGAAAAGAAAATTGGCGCCTCCAAGAAAGAAGCTTTATAGCAGAAAAATTGCACATTTCTGAAAGTTCTCTTGTTAAATGCTTTTTAAACACCATGCATGCAAGGAATTATATATTATTCGTAAGCATTATAATTTTAGATAATCTTTCTGTGTCAATTTTGGGCCTATGGGAAAGAAAGCAGAGACTTAGATATTTTTATTTTTGATCTTCTTTCACTAAAAGATATGTCAGCTGGATCTGGAACGTCAATGTGATTACAATTCCTACTTGTATATAAATTTGTTTTATTTCATAGTCGGTTAACACCCCCACCGCCTAGTAGTTTGGCAATACTGGAATGCAGCAGTTGAGTCTCGGGTTCGAATCAAGACAAAATAAAAACACCGCTGCACGTAGTCATATGCTCACAAAGAACAAAATTAATATTCATTAGTAATAAAGAAAATGGCAAGTTTAACTGTTGTGGATCATTTAATTTATTCCTATTTATGTATGTTGTGCTGATGTTTTGGTGGTCAGATTGTACTGCACTATATTCCAGCCTTCTCTGGCCGCTCTAAACACCAGTGACCTCCCCTAACAACTGCATTCTTTCGTCAGACAGGTAGTACTGCACTATATTCCAGCCTTCTCAGACCGCTCTAAACTGTGACATGCTACACCAGCGACCTCCCCTAACAACTGCATTCTTTCATCAGACAGGTAGTACTGCACTATATTCCAGCCTTCTCTGACCGCTCTAAACAGTGCCATGCTACACCAGCCCCTAAAAACTGCATACTTTCATCAGACCAGTTATATTTGCAAGTTCAAACCAAAACATCTCGGAAATAAAAAAAATTGTATTCGACATAAATTACGCTTTTTTAATGAGGTCTACATTTTTTGTAATAAGATTATATTTCTTACAGTTTGCCAATTATGCAAAAGTCACTCTAAATGAATCTTCATGGAAAATTCAAGATATTTATTTGTCATGCAAATATCTAGAGTACATGGTATTTTAAACAAATCAATAAGTTCCATTTTTTGAAAAAACAAAGAATATTTTTCCATGTATCTGGAATGAGGGGATTTTCTTGAAGATCATTGCAAGGCATCCTTAAAAAAATGTAAATATAACGTCAGTTTTAAGTTATGTTGTTAACATACATACACCTTTTTTTGGATTAAGAGGACCTTAAAATGTGTTTTACAGTGAAACCTTCATATCAAACCTTTAGGTGGAATGCATAACTTCCTTTACTTACTATAGGTAAGTAATAAAGTAAAGAAGAAATATCTTGGTACATAATTGAAGAACTATTAAGAAAATATAAATTGCTAACTTCAGCTCCAACTGATACATAAGTTTCTCATTTAATTGTAACTCTATAAATATAGCCACAATTTACTTAATAATAACGTTTTATGCAGAGCATAATTTCTATGAAAAACTTATAGGAAGCCTAGTAAATCAATACATCACATCACATCACATCACACCAGAAATAGGGGATAAGAGATGTTTTTTCCTTGAACTCGGGACAAAGCAGGTGTTTTGAATTGAGAGAAAAATTATTATTCAAACTTATTTTTTATTTATAGTGCTAAGTGTATACATGATTATGGTCTGACCTTAACTCTAGTTTAGTTACCCAGGCCATAAATATACATTTCAAGGTATTACTAAATATCTTTTACCCTCTAAAATTAATCTAGTTTCCATTTTTTGCTCCAGCTACTTGTGGCCCTGCACTGAAAGATAATGTGAACTTCACCTTCCTTCTCCACTTCCCACTCTCCCCTCATTCCCCTTAATTTCCAAATGCCTAATCTAAATCAGGCTATCTGTTCTCTTTCATTTTTTTTTATACAAATAAAAGGTACTTCTCTTTCTCTGGGCCATCTTTTAGCTCCCTGCAAAATGCCAGTGAACTTTTCTCTCTCATTTGAAAAAATAAAATTTGCCTTTCCATGTCTTCCATCCTGGATCTCACTTCATTCCAAAAGCTCTTCCAAATTATCCAATATTAGCCCAAAAATCTCCTAGGCCATTTATAATTAACTGTTCCCTGATTTTCTTCAGCCAGAAACTGTATGTACTTTTTAATTGTTAGAATCAACTGAAAAATGCAAAGCCATAGCCAGAATTTGCTGCTAGTTCAATTAATAGGGTAGATCTTTTGGTTTACCTCAAAGATTCGGAGGCCTGTCTTCAATTATCATTTGACAAGGATCTGCTGAGAACCAGAATGTTGTGTTCTGAACACAAATGCGGTCTTGTACTCATTAAGAGATGGGACCATACATAATCCGAGTTTTGTGGCAGGTAGGAAAATATTAAAATAGAACCCTACTCTTGCGATTTTTGGTATTAATAATATCTAGAAAATTATGTTATCAACTATTACTATTATTTTTATTTGCATGACATGGAGTGTTTGGTTGGTCACCAATGTGCAGTTCATGGACAGTATCTGATTGGTTCAGTACTGCTGTGAAGTGTGCATGGTTACTAATGATGGCAAATACACTTCAAGAGGGAATATTGGAGGTCCTGGTCACGTTCAATTCAACAAAGTAAAATAGGATGATGAAAATTCCATCTGGAGCACATCATAGAGGGCAACTGGATCTTTGGTTTGATAAATGTGCAAACAAATGAAATGTAGATGATGATATCCAAATAATAATATGGATGCAAACACGTTGTACAATTTTATTGCAGAGCATGCAGAGTTCACCAGCATAATACATAAGGATGCCTGGAGGAGCTACTATGGGTTGATGGCTCGAGGATTTACTGCTTAATCATATGCACACGAATAATGTTGAATCTCACTGCCTTGGCCTCTCCAGGGGTAACATTCAATTTAAACATTTAGATGCTCACATTAGTATTTGTGGCAAACCGACACCAAAAATTGTTTAGCAGACCCTTTTCAGGGACTTATGAAAAACAATAGGCAGGTGCACCCTGTGGTGTAGGGATTAGGTTTAAGCTAGGCTTAGTTAACAAGTAAGTGTTAGTGTATGTAACTATTAATTTAGGGACAAACAGTGTAAACAGAAATATAGTTAGTGCAATAGCATGTCATAATTTGGTGACATAGTGTAATTTACTGATGATAAAAGACTGTTAATTGCTTTGCTAAAACCTTAAATTACATTAAGAAAAGGTTTTCCAGCATGAAATCTAAGTAAAAAGTGATTTTAAATCCATAAATGTAAAGCCATATACTATCTATTATTAATTTCAATACAACTAGCAATTTACATCTAATTTCCTATAGATATTATATAATACCATGGTTACGGTTGAGTAAGCAAAGGAATAGTACAAGACTTGTAAACATGTCAGGTTTGTGTTCATCCAGATGCAATATTACTCAAAACTAATCTGTACATAAACAAAGTTACCTATTTGATATGTTTATTTACCTATTTGATGACTGAAGTCTCATTTGAAGCACCTCTGTTCCCTGTAGTGTAGTGATGTCCACAGTGAACTTCAAACATTGCTCCGATACATAGCATTTGCTAATTTCAGGGAATAGAAGGTGATGTGTAGTCATAGTAGTGAGTTGGTAAATGGTAACACTGCATCACTGAAAACTCACTTGCTTGGTCGCATTTCGGGAACAAGATATTGTTCCCATAATCAACAATTCTCCATCTGGGAACAATAGCCCATTGTCGAAACATGTCCAAGTGGAATTTTCAGTGATGTAGTGTTACCATTTACCTACTCAATTATCATAATGTAGTATTTGGTTCCTGCATTTCAGTTTTTAAGTGGCAGTTGAAGTGCGCACATCATTGGTATGGCACCAAGAGTGGAGATATCCATAGAAAAATGTGCTACAGTTGCAGGTTTGTCTATTCACCAAATTGCAAAACAGTGCAAGTGCACAGGGGAAGTGCAATACACCCTTCACTGCCACACAACAAAAGGTAGCAATAATGACTACCCGACCAGGACAGCCTTGTAAAGCAAGTAAAAGTGGTCATAAATTTATCAGTGCTAATAGTATGAGAAACAGGTTTAAAACAGCAACACAAATTGGTAGAAGTGAATAGGACAAAAAATGTTGTCACAGTAAAAGGGAGATTGATCGAAGTTGGCTTGAAAGGATGTGTGACAGAAAGGAAACCCCTTCTGAGGCCCATAAATAAAAAGAAGAGAGGCAAATGAAAGAAGGTGTTCATCACCAATGAATCAAAATTCGAGATTTTTGGAGTTAGGAGGAGGATATTTGTTCGCTGATTTGAAGGAGAAAGGGTAGTGCAGCAGTGTGTTCTGCCTACTGTTAAACACAGTAGTTCTATTATGGTTTGGGAATGTTTTGCTGAAGATAGAGTTAGAGACATTGTGAAAATATAAGGATGAACAGATCCGAAGTACTATCACCGCATACTTCAGTATCATAGAATACCTAATGGAGTACTGAAAGATATGGTCTGGCCTGAATGTAATCCCATTGAAATAGTCTGGGATGAAGTGGACAGCCGTATCAGGGAAGCTCATATATCCAGCAAGGAACACCTCTGGAACATTGTTAAGGATGTATGGAATCAAATAGATTCAGTATACATACAAAAACCCATTGGCCAGATGCCTCAAGTTTGTGAGGTACCATTAAATTCAGAGGATACTTTGATGAAAGTAAAATATAATTACTGTTTGTATTATATACGTGTCAGTATATATAATTATAGTTTTGAAGAAATCAAGTTTTATTCAAGAAATCAACTGAAATACCAGATAAGAGTCATGGTGTATTGAAATTAATGAACGGTAGTGTAGTTTGAAAAAATATTCAGCTCAGGTTGGCCTTAGCAAAAATCCTGCATCATATATTGGAAAGAGGAGTCAAAACAAATTAAGTTGTTTGTGTCTAACAGCAAACTGTTAATCTTGTGTAAAGTTGATTATCAAGTAGTTTGTTAGATTTGTTATAATAATTCATTAATTATTATCATTTAGAGTTTGTGTTACCCACAAATAAATTTTACTATTATCTGTCTCACCCAAGAAGATTCCTGATGTCCATACATAGGAGGAAAGAAAGAGAGTTAGTAAAATGGAACACACTTAGGCTGTTGATTGGCAGAGGAAAGATAATGGCTGTTTTCTCTTATTTAGTATTGTACAAGCTAAGATCAAGACTGCATTTGATAAAGTGATGGGATGTTAGGCTAGGATATAGACTGCAACATTAAATGGGAGTATAGGTTAACAAATAGGCTGCATTTAATAAAGAAAATGACAGTATAGGTTAACATATAGACTGCATTTAATAAAGAAAGTGGCAGTATAGGTTAACATATAGACTGCATTTAATAAAGAAAATGGCAGTATAGCTTAACAAATGGTTGCGTTTAATAAAGAAAATGGTAGTATAGGTTAACAAATAGGCTGCATTTAATAAAGAAAATGACAGTATGGGTTAACATGTAGAATGCATTTAATAAAGAAAATGGCAGTATAGGTTAACAAATAAGCTGCATTTAATAAAGAAAATGGCAGTATAAGGTATAGGTTAACAAATTTACTAAAGAAACTGACAGTACAGGTTAACATATAGACTGCATTTAATAAAGAAAATGGCAGTATAGGTTAACAAATAGGCTGTGTTGAAATAAAGAAAATAGCAGTATAGGTTAACAAATAGGCTGATTTAATAAAGAAAATGGCAGTATAGGTTAACAAACAAATAGGTTGCATTTACTAAAGAAAATGGCAGTATAGGTTGAGAAATGGGCTGCATTTAATATAGAAAATTGGCATACAGGTTAATGTATAGGCTGCATTCAATAAAGAATATGGGTGTACAGGTTAATTAATAGGACTGCACTTAATAAGAAAGTGGGAGTACAGGTTAACATATAGGCTGCATTTTACAAAGAAAATAGGCATATAAGTTAATGTATAGGCTGCATTTAACAAAGAATATGGGTGTACAGGTTAATAGGCTACATTTAATAAGAAAATGGGGGATTATAGGTTAACATATACAATGGAAGTATAGGTTATCATATAAGCTGAATTTAATAAATAAAATAGTAGTATAGGCTGCATTTAATAAGATTATGGGTGTTTAGGTTAACATATGGCTGAATAATAAAGGAAATGGCAGTATAGGCTGAATTTAATTACGAAAATGTGAGTATAGGATAAGTGTAGGCTGAATTTAATTAAGAAAATGGGAGTATAGGCTAAATTTAATAAGGGAAAAATGAAAGTATAGGCTGAATTTAATAAACAAAATGGGGGTATAGGCTAAATTTTATAGAGAAAAATGGGTGTATAGGCTGAATTTTATGAGGAAAATGGGAGTATAGGCTAAATTTTATAAGGAAAATGGGTGTATAGGCTAAGTATAGGCTAAATTTAATAAAGAAATTGGGAGTATAGGCTAAATTTTATAACGAAAATGGGTGTATAGGTTAAATTTAATAGAGAAAATGGAGTATAGGCTGAGTATAGGCTAAATTTAATAAAGAAAATGGGAGTATAGGCTAAATTTTATAACAAAAATGGGTGTATAGGCTAAATTTAATAGAGAAAATGGAGTATAGGCTGAGTATAGGCTAAATTTAATAAAGAAAATGGGAGTATAGGCTAAATTTTATAAAGAAAATGGGTGTATAGGCTAAATTTAATAAAGAAAAATGGGAGTATAGGCTAAATTTTATAACGAAAATGGGTGTATAGGCTAAATTTAATAGAGAAAATGGAGTATAGGCTGAGTATAGGCTAAATTTAATAAAGAAAAATGGGTGTATAGGCTAAATTTAATAAAGGAGTGTAGGCTGGGTAAAGGCTTAGTGTAGGCTGAATTTAATAAAAATTGCTAGTATGAGCTGAATTTAATAAAGAAAATGGGAGTATAGACTGGAAATGGCTGAATTTAATAAAGAAGAGCCAGGTTTTATTTGACCTGGGCAGCAATGAGGAAAACTGCCTGTACCTACCTACTGCCTGCTGGAGTAGGTAGGTACAGTCAGGAAAAATCACAGAAACATTCACCTCAAATAAAGAAGCTGGAGGTAATGAAGGATATCAGGTATTTCAAATAAACACTTCATATAATATGCAAGCTTTATATATATTTTGTAAAGTTTTACGACAATAAATAAAAGACTTAAGTCTTACAAAACAAAAATACAATATGCACAAACATGTTACAACTCAGCTGTTTAACAGCCATTTATTAAAGAGAACATCCGAAACATAAATGTTAAATTTATATTGTGCTGTCGAATATTCAAGCAGTCATCTGAGGCATGTACAAGAAGTATCATGTTCCAACACTATTCTGTACATTAATGCTGTGGTTTCTCATTATTATACTTCAAGAACAATCCAATAATCTGAATTGTCTTTTGTTCCTTCTCAAACCTTGTATGTACAATTTCCACCTAATAACACTATCCTTTTTATATATACTCTTTATACTGTGCCTTAATTTTACACAAAAACATATTGCCTTATAAGCATATTGGCTGAAACACAGTGATCTCCATATTAATTTTACACAAAAACATATTGCCTTATAAGCATATTGGCTGAAACACAGTGATCTCCATATTATGCCAATACACAGAAGTGGCTCAAGCAGTGCCAAGGGTATTAATATAATAATAATTGTAACAATTTTCTACTTATCTTTTTGAAATCCAAGAACTAGTTTCCTAATAAAATGACCACAACAAATCTGGTGAGAGAAATATAGCTTAATTTTGTGTTTAGTATTATTAAAATTCAGATTAAACCTCTAATTATTATATTCCAACACATCCTCATCCTAAGCAATAACCTAAAATGACTGCAACTGAGAAATGCTTCAAATTTAATTAACTTATAAATGTAAAATTTGTTTTGATTCCAGTAGTTAGCAATGCCTTAGTACACAGTCCACCTAGTAGCAGTAACCATAACAATGTAAATAAACTAGATCAAACAGAAAATGGGCTGGCAATGCAATTATGAAACTAGTCCCTGGGTTTCAAAAAGATAAATGGAGAATTGTTATGATTTTTAATTGTTATATTAATATTTGTGTTGCTTCACGGTTACTAGCTTCTTTTTACATTTATATGCCAAGGGTATATTTATCAGTGAACTGTTTTAGTCATTGCTTTGTCTTTGTGTTGTGAAGTGATTCGACAATACTTGTGCTGCTTGTAATTTCCTTAGGAATGTTATTCTCTTATTAGTCCGTGGAAATGCCTACCGACAAATTCACGCTCGAACAACATTTTTTTATGTGAAAACTGAATCATTTAGACAGGTGTGTAGACAACTTTAGCAGCAATTTCCTGGTTATCCAGTTTTGGGGAGCGACACTGCAGGATATTTGGTCCATAAATTTAGAACATGGGATTGCTAAACCAAAGCAAAACGGACATCATGTAACAGAGGGAAAGCTAGACAAAATTGGTGCTGCATTCAAATGATCACTTAAGAAGTTTCTTACCAAGTGGGCATTTCACAAACCTCATTCATACTGAAAACCTACAACGTGATTGTAATACAGAAATTATGAACATTGCTGACAAGAATGCCTTCATGCAGATGGATACCACTTTCAAAAAAACTTATATACCAAGGTTTAATACTCATTACATACACGTTACTATCACTCGTAAGTAATGCGAGTTACAGAGTAGCAGACACATTTGCACAATCTACCGCCTTGGCATAAAACAAAGGCACTGTACATGGTCCCTAGACATTTCATTTTTTTTATTTACATAGAATGTCCCAATGAGCACATTGCTCTAGGTAGGGACTCCCTTTAGAGACGTGGTAAGCAAAATACAAAGAATAAAATAAACGTATAAAAAGGAGATTCTAAGTATAAATTATATATATATATAATTTTTTTTTAACCTATTTTATAAGGGTGTGTGATTAAACTTAATGCAATATTTCAACACACACCACAAAAATGAATGAAAACTACAAGGTTTTAAATAGAGATGATGAATATTTTCCAAAATATCAAGAAAAAGTCCCAAAATATTATGAAATATATATTTTAAAGCCCCAAACATCTTATATTTTAGGGGTTTGGAGTAGGCTCCTTTCATTGGTTTAGAAAAATATATAATAAATACTACATTTTTGTACATATTTAATAATAAAACATCTCATGGAGTTTATACATATAACATTCATTGTAAAACCCTTAAACTAAGGAAAAAAGAAGAAAAGAACTGGTTGCTTTGTACTTGCTTAATACTGATTACAAATTGCAATGGTTCACAAAAATAATAGCTCTTCAAGAATAGAGGGCATTTAATTTAACACGTATCACACAGAGCAAATGCTGCATTTTCTTAACTATATCTGATTAATTAAAAGGTTGTACAAGTTTCTATAGCTATTTTTTTCTGAAAGAGGTGCCTTGAGTTTTCTGGTTAGGAAACTGCGAGAACAGAAATATCTGAAACATTTGATTCATTGCTAACAGGTATTGATTAAAACCAAAAAATTCTAATGGCCATGTGTGCACCTTTCTTAATTAAGATTTAACATGGTAAAATGCTGTGATGAATGGTTGGTCATTTGTGGTGCATCAATGACAGCAAATGCTGATCTACTATTTTGCCACATTAAATCTGAGTGGCCATGGCATTTCCCACTTCACTTGTGCTGTTATATTAAAATGGCAGAACAGTATTAGTTAGAATTTTCAACCAAAACAAACACTCCACTTTTGTTTATGAACACATCCTGATAACAATAACTAGCCAGTATACAATGGAATAAATTAATGACTTTCTTCAGAACCTGGTTAGAATCCTTGGATATGGAAAAAGAAAGAATTGAAGAATACATCAAGCTCACAAACCTAATCATAAACCAAACAGAATTAACCTTTCAGGAGAAAATTTACAAGCAGAATTCAGGTTTAATGATGGGTAGCCCCTTCTCTGCTCCTAGCTGATCTTTTTGTGAGCTTTTTTGAAATTCAAATCATCACTTCGTTCCCCAACATCAAGTCTTGGTTCTGGTATATGGATGATATCTTAGCAATAGTGGGTGGAAAATTAGTCAATGAAGCCTTAAAGTTACTAAACTTACAGATATCAGAAATCAAATTCTCAATGGAGAAGGAATCAGATGGAGCAATTCCTTTCTTAGACTTGATAATCATCAGAAACAACAATAAACTGGATTTTGGAATATACAGGAAGGACAAACACACAGACAACCACATTAAAGCCGCCGGTTTCAACCCCAAAAACCATAAGCATGCCGTCATAAGCAGCCTGGTACACAGACTACTCAATGTCCCTTTAAGTGAAATAGAATGCAATAGAGAATTAAAACAAATACAGTCAGCAGCAGAGAAAAATGATTTCAACAAGTCACTAGTACACAAAAAACTACAAAGATTAAAAAAGAAGAAACAAATATCAGACATAACTACTTTCACAGGGGATAAAGACCAGAAAAAATTAAAAAATTTCACTTACCATCTGAAATATATGAGTAAATTTTAAAAGATCTTCCATGGTTATAACATAGTGCTAGCCCCACAAAATAGAAATTGCATTAAAAACATAATAAAATCCAACAGATACAATAAAACACCTTCAACAAGAAAATCAGGAAAATACAAAATTGAATGTGAAGATTGTGAGAAAATATACATAGGACAAACAAGAAGGAACATTATGACCAGCCTTAGCCACACAAAATATAAGCACTCAGAGAAATCAACAGTAGCAAACCATTTTTGCAAGTTTAACCACAATATCAAAGAGAACATGTGACAAGACAAACTGAACTCGATACTTGTAAGTTCTGTGAAACATATGTACTCTGTGTAAGTAAAAACAAGTGAAGTTTTAAAAGTGAGGTTAGTTATCATAGACAATTCATTATTTATGTTCATCAAAAAGCTTTCTTACTTACATGGCAAATGTCACCAAAGATAGTACAACTAATTTTCAATACAGAAAAATTTAACTCTAAAAATTACAAATGTTTCCTAAATGGATCTATGACAAGAGTTCTGTGACCAGGTTCTGAAATGGAAATGGCCTGTTATTTATGGACGCTCTTTAACTGCTGTGGTTCTCAGCGTCCCATTCTAAATTGGGCGTGAAGGACCACTAAATTTTGCTCAGAGGCCTCTATCAGGCTTGAGGTTTTTTTACGTGCCGTAAATCTACGACACGGGACCAACGACTTTACTTCCCTTCCGAAGGAAGCCATGCTAAGGATTTTTACGCCCGAAAAAGTCCACCGTCCTCCGCCGGGTTTGAACCCGCGACCTTGGGTATATGAAGTCAGTATGGTAACCATTACACCATGGAGGGCGACTACCAGGTTCTGAAAACAATTATGTTACGCTAAGACAAACTTTTTCAAAAAAATTGATCACTAATAGAAAAGTACATAAGATTAGAAAAGTTGGATTAGAAATAAACAACGGGAAAATATTTAGCAGTCTATACTTTTTTGAAAACAAATGTTACTTTAATAAAAATACCTCTTATTTCCATTCTGTATTGCAGCTATTGGGTAATAAAATATACTTTCCATTTCATCAATATTTTTTTCAGCTCATTTCATAAGTTACTTACCATATATGGTATTATTTTCCTTAACATGCATTTACACTACAATTATTTGAACAGCATTACTAGTTTTACTCTAACTTAAAACAATATACAAAACAATAAATAAGAGTTGAAAGATAAAATACCCACATTTTATGAAGTTAAATTATAATATGTAATTCTGGGATGAAGCTGGATGCATGATGCCATAGGTAAATTAAAATAAAGAATGAATTATGATTTACACAAATTTTTTTCTGGTCCCACTTCACTTGTTTTTTAAGGAAACCTCAAAATTTGAAGGACATGTTTTGCAATTAACTGACTGCATCATCAGCTTTTTAAAGATATCTAATTGGCCGCATCATTATGGTTATGTCTCTTGATGGACTGTTTGCCATACCAGAGGTGAAACAAATTTGTTGACTGAATCAATTGACAGCATTTCAAAAGTCATTGTGATCTCTATTCTTTAGAATGAATACTCTCAACCCAATAAAGGTATACCTCTATCTAAATGTTTTAATAATTTAACTTTGGATTTACTTATTGATTAAACGACCAAAACTGATCTGCAATAATCCATACAGATACATGGTTCAGCAGTACTATACAACGATATATATTAATATCAGGATGGGATCTTCTTTTAAAGTATGCTTTTAAATTTTAAATCAACTACTTCATATACAGAGGCGCTGTTTTATCATATACGATTTACTACCTGGTCATTCTTTTGTTTAGTCAGTGTCCCAGGTTTTTTTTTATAAATAGAATTTACCATTTTCTAGTAAAATAATAAGTGAATTGGTAAATGGTAACACTACATCACTGAAAATCCACTTACTTGGATGCATTTCGGGAATGGGGTATTGTTCCCATTATCAACAATTCTCCATCTGATCGTGCTGCTTTCTGTCCAAGGGACTACATCACTGAAAATCCACTTACTTGGACGCATTTCGGGAATGGGGTATTGTTCCCATTATCAACAATTCTCCATCTGATCGTGCTGCTTTCTGTCCAAGGGAGGTTGTAGGTTGCTGGTGCTCTCTGGTGATGGGGTGATGAATCTCCTAAGGGTGGTTGGTGGCGGTAATTCAAAGTGCATTACATGGTCTTTGTGTTTATGTATATGAATATTTTCCCAGGTTTCTATTTCGTGGCTGTATTTTATAGGTTTTAAAAGTTTTATACCACATTTGATGTCATGATTTGAGGTCCAGAAATGATGTGCTACTGCTGATTTTTACATCTGCTTTTGTTTATACCAAAAGACAGAAAAACTTTTAAAACCTATAAAAAAAATATAAAACTTTTAAAACCTATAAAATACAGCCACGAATTAGAAACCTGGGAAAAGATTCATATACATAAACACAAAGACCACATAATGAATTTTGAATTACCACCACCAACTACCCTTAGGAGATTCATCACTCCATCACCAGCAATCTACAGCTTCCCCTAGACAGGAAACAAAAGCAGCACAATCAGTTGGAGAATTGATAACGCGTCCAAGTAAGTGAATTTTCAGTAATGTAGAGTTACCATTTACCAACTCATTTATTATATGACTACACATCACAGTTGCTAGCTTCTATTCCCTCAAATTAGTGTTTTCTAGTCAAATTTTTGTGATACAGTATTTAAATTCATATTTTATTTATGAAATAATCCAGATAAATATCATTCAACAGTTTGATCTTCCCAGATAAATTCTCTTTTGGAATAAGCACCATAATAAAGCCATTGATATAAGGAGCTGAAAACCATCAGATATATAAAAGAGTTAAGACATCTGGGAGAAAATTCTCATAGAATATGGACATTTACAAAGGCCATTGTTATATTGATGTAATAGATTGAGCTGGGATTTTTTTGTAAAAGTAGATCAAAAATAAAAATATCTGTGCATCTACTTTCTCTCACATAGGCCCAAGTTTGACAAGAGAAAAATTCTTCTTAATATGAAGTCCAGATGGGCTAAATTGGAATCTTACACAGTGAAGTCATAAGATCAATTGCAAGTGGAGTGTTTAGCTGTCTCCACTCCAGTTGCAAGAAAAGTAATTTAAAAGTTACAATATTCAGTAATAATACTTAATTCTTATATATTTGGTGTTTAAAAAGTTTTACCATATTCATCCAAATACAAGACAACGTTTTGTTCCAAAATATTAAAATTCAGAATAGGGAGGGGGGCATTTGCGATGTATGTTTTCTGAATACCATGAGGGGAAAAAGTAAGCTTAAACTTTGTAGGTATGAAAGTGGCGATGCCTGGGGGAAATTGCATGGATTACAACCAAGGTTGCAAGTTATACCGCAAATTTTGTGTGTTTCATTTTGCACCAAAATTAGCTGTTAACAGGCCTGTGAGCATTCTCATAGGAAAAAAGATTACTCTCTGAAACTAAAATAAAATTACAGGATTTCCTTTCTCATTGGTAGTTGCACGTAAAGTTGTATTGGAGGCCAATGAAGAGGGAGGTTAGCTGCAGATTCCCCCTCCTCTCTCCGCACATATACCTCTACATTTCCGATTTCCCCTCTGCCTTTCTGTCCTGCCTGAAATGTGAATTTATGTGCAAATTTGAATTAGGCAAAATGTTTTACAATATATTTTATTAAGTATGTTGTCTTAATAAAAAAACAGGATCCATAATCATTGTTATAGCTAGCTCCCGTCGCCACCACATTGTACTATTGCATGCATTCTGTAGTTCCATAATTTCCTCTCCATCGTTCCTGCTCAAAACATGGATTTATGTAGAAATTCAAATTAAGTAAAACGCTTTATGATATATTGCGAGGGTGTATCAAAAAGTAACGGGTATTATTTTTTTCTGTTTAAACATGCGCCCGTCAAAATTCACCAATTGTGGTGACAGAGAGGTCTGACCTTGACTGACGCTGGGATATGCACGACATTGTTCAGTTTGTGAGAGGGAGCCATTATGTAAGCATGTGTTTTAGTAACCCAACATGGATTTTAAGTCAGAACTACGAGAACTACAAGCGGCAATTCAGTTTTGTGTTGTTCTGAAAAAAATCTGGAACTGAAACACTGCAAATGATACAGGAAGCATATGGAAACCAAGTTTTATCAAAAACACATGTTCTTGAATGGCATACAAATTTTCAAGATGGTGAAAAGAGCAAAAGTGCAACCAAATGTTGGGAAAGTCCTACATCTTGTGTTTTTTGATCAAGTTGAGGTAATTTATGACCACATGATTCCTAAACATACCACATAATTGCTCAATACTACAACAGTGTCCTTAAAAAACTACTCAGGAGGAAAATGGTTACAGAGGGACCAGAACTTGCTCTCAATGGATGGTCCTCCATCAGGACAATGCCCCTGCTCATTGAGCCATAGTAACACAAAAGTCAATCACTCAACTAGGTATCAAAATCATGCCCCACCCACCATATTTGCCGGATCTAACACCTTGCAATTTCTACCTGTTTCCACGAGTGAAAAAACATCTTTGTGGGTGCCATTTTCAAACCGATACAGCACTAAATAATGTTATTTCAGATAGACTAAGCAGGATGTCAAACAAAGAGCTTCTCTGAGTGCTTGAAAAGCAGATAGAACCTTGAAACCAGTGTGAAGTCTCAGAAGGAGATTATTTTGAAAGTTTGTAATTAAATTGGAATAAAAGAAAAGTCATGGTATCGAAAAACATTTTTTTCTCGTTATTTTTTGATACAGCCTTGTAAGTACCTATGTTGTCTTAATTGAAAATGTATCTATAATCGTCATTGTCGAAATAGAAAATCAAACCCATCATTGTCATTACAGCTATACTGCCCCTGTCATGTTCTATCATCTCAAACCGAACGTTTCTGCTCTCCTGCTCATAATTTGAATTTGTATGGAACAGGAAATTTCTATGGAAATTCAAATTAAGTAAAAATATTTACAATGCATTATTATTAAGTATGTTGTTTAAATACAACCTGTACTCCTCTCCTTCGACTGCTAAAATATGAAAATTTCCGCGCAAATTCAAATTAAGTACTAAAATAAAATAAGGGACTTAATCAGCTTAAGTGTCCATTAGATTGTTCAAAATATATGGCACAGCGAAAGACTTGGGTGGAAGATTAGACCCAACATCAGCTATTACAATCTAAAACTATAGTTTTACAGCAAATATGAGAAAGCCAAGACAGGGGTATTTTTATTTTCAATGTATTTTCACAATAAAAAAATCTGGAGTGTTTCCTTCACATAACTTTCTCTATATCTCTGTAACACATTATTGTTAATAAGCTTATTCTTCTATTTACTTATTGCTTATCGAGATAAACATTAGCAAAAATGGTCTCATTACTTAGTTCCTTATAAGTAAAAGGGAAATAGAATATACACTAAGCTAAACCGACAGTCACATATTTTAAAATGTGGTTGCTCTGGGATTGAAATCTGTTTCTTTGTTGCTAGGAGTTGACAAGTTCCCATATGAGATAAGTATTTTAAAACTGAAAACTAATAACAAGGAATATCTCGAAAACAGCCAACTCCAAGAAAAAAAATGTATATGACATATATTGTGTGTTTTAAGGAGCTTACATTTATTGTATTAGTAAGTTTTTGTTTATCTTTTACAGTTTACTAGTTATGCAAAATTCAAAACAATTCATCCAGAATTAAGAGGTCTTTAGAGGCTATTTCCATAAAATTTAAGGAACATATTTTATTTGTCGTGTAAATATAGTAAATATAAGAGATTTTAATCAACATCGTTAAAAACCATTTATGAGAAAATCAAAATTTTGGGAATTTTTCCACGTAAAGGTAGACGGGATGGAGGGGTTTTCTTGAATATCTTCATGTCACATCCTTGGGAAATACTGAACTTAAATATCAAGTTTGGTATTTAACAGATTTTTTGTTTTTGAGTTACGCTGCCCACAGACACATACACAGACCTTTTTATAAAAATGTTTGTTTTTAGATTCAGGGGGTCCCGAAACATATATTTCTGGTGAAATCTCAGTATCAGATTTTTGGGTGAAATATACACTATGTACATAGTATGTGTAGAGAAAGTAAAAAGGAGTTTTATCTGCGACATCAATGTAACAACAGCCCTGTTAGTAATGAAATTCCTATGAAAATGAACTTCTATTCTAAATGCCTCTCCATTAGAAGAACATCGGGGCCTGGATATTCAAACCAGTTTGACTCAATCCTAAATGTTGTCAATGTTTTATAATTACAGAACAGTTTTGGAACATGATGCCTCTTGTCATATGCCAGTAAAACACAAACTCACATCAGTTTAGCCCCCCGCCTTGTCCTGAATCAGTTGTTCTGCTTTGTACACTTTCCAACACACAAGGTAGTCTCTAGAGACTTTGAACAGTGTGTAGTAATTGGCGAAGAGGAGAATGGTGATGGAGACCACGTGATACCATTCTGAAGAGCGAACCAGGATGACAAACTGCATGACAACAATTCCTAACTGCCCTCCAACCATGGAACATAGTAGTACTGATGGGTTGTTGAACACAGCCTGCAAATAATTATAATCAATGAGAAAAATACATTTTAAAAATCTAAGTAATACTCTTTAAATGATGATTATTATGGTTGAAGAGAGAATTCTTCTGACACATAGAAGTTATGATACTGTACAAGGTATCCTGCAAATATGATGTAATGCGATAAATTACTGTCACATATTTTTCTCTGCTATGCATAGTAAGTAGCCAAAGTATTGCATTCCACCCAAAACTTTGATCATGAATTTTCACCAGAAATACACATTTTGAGACCTTTGAATCTAAGGAAAGCATTTTTAGAAAAAGGTCTCCATGTGTCTATTGAGAGGGAGAGAACTCCTGCCAGTCATTTCCAAATAGGTATAAAAGGAGGGAGGGATTTTTCTTGAAATTTGTGTGATACAGCCTTGGTAAACAATGAAATTAAATACCAAGTTTAGTTGAAAGATTGACTGACATACTGGTGTGCTGTCACAGTAGCTTAATGGTTAGAGCAACCATAAGGAGAGCGGGAGAACAATGTTCAAATCCCGGATGTGGCATTGAGTTTTTCATCTGGTTCCAATATTAAAAAAAGGTGACTGACTTTTTGTTTGCTGCAACAGCTTCTTCAGGGCTCAAAAACCTATTTCTACCCACACATAAGTTTTCACTACGGGGAATAAAAGGAAACTGCTTGGCCACATCAGGACTGTAAAAGGTCAGTCAATAGCTTTAATTCTGTGAACTCTAGCAACTGAATTGTTGCATTGGTTGTGTGCAGTGGCATTTGTGGTTGGGCAGAATTCCTTGTAGTCCTATCTTTGGCCACAATTCACAAAGCTTCTCAAAAAATTGTGATAAACTCTTGCGTACCAGTGCATAGTAACTATCCATTGTTCTACAAGAGGAATGGTAGCCACAAGACAAAATTTGCAGAAGAAAGTGGCCACCATTGTCTTTCTGATGCTGTGTGGATGCTTCTTTTGTTGGAAGATTGTCATTTAGAATGATCCACAAAGTGGACTGACGTATTGTCTCAGGGTCAACTTGTAAGTCAAGTTTCATCTCCATTGACAATGTCAGAAACCCGCCGAGAATTGCCTCCATAAATCTGGCCAGCTTTTCTTCACAACATTCAACAAGGGTGCACTTTGCACAGCAGTTAAATTGTGGAGCACCAACAGGATGACACCTTCCTCATGTGAAAATAGTTATACAATATTTTTGGAAACTGTTAGCATCCAATCTGCATATTTGTCTCAATTTCCTTAAATATCACAAAATATTTTTTGCTAGATGGATGACCACTCTTAACCCCATCCTTTAACGAAGTGGGGCCTCTTTTAAACTCCTAACACCACCAAAACACTAAAGTATGGGAAGGAACAATATGCCCCAAAACCTGTTGCAAGCACTCAAGACTTTGAGCCATTTAAACTGATATTAAAATCATTTAAAATCTTTGCTTGAAAATGCTCTTTTCCCAAATGCATTTTGGAAACCAGCTGTCACCACGTTAGAGATTGTTCACCTGGTGCCATAGACTGAGGGAGGTAGGGGAGAGGTATACCAACTGATACACCTTTATGCTTGTAAAGAACGTGGCTTATCCAATGGTGCAATCTGTTTATATTGCTCAACCTTAGTTTAAGTGTATCTCAAAACTTTGCTACTAATGACCTTCTTGTATTTCAAAATTCAAACCAACAAGCAATATCTTAAGAAATGTTTAAATCCACAAAAAAAGTATTTGACATAAATTATGTGACTTAACAAGATCTACATATTTTGTACAACACATTTTTGTCAATCTCTAATGGTTTTTTTTTTTTTTTTTTTTTTTTTTTTTTTTTTTTTTTTTTTTTTTTTTTTTTTTTTTTAAATCTTTGTGTTGCACTCATAGAAGTTTCTGAACTTGAATATCTTAATATTTACTGGATTTTTTTTCTTTTTATTTATTCCCCCCCCCCTCTTTCATGATACCACAAAACATATATTTCTGGTGAAATTTTGATATCAAATTTTTGGGTAAAATTGACAATTTCCCACTTACTATAAGTAACAATTATTTCCATTTTTTGTTATTGTAATATTAAAAGTATAACTTACATTCAAATAATTTTTTGTTAGTGCACGCATCAGCTCGTTCCCCCACACTTTAACCCCTAGGTTGTATGTAGGGGTAAAGCTACTATCTAGTTGTTCTCTCTTAAAAATCCTTACCCACTTCTCTCTTATACTTCCTACGAATCTCCCAATCCTTTTAATTGTTTTTGACCGTGGTACTTGCCAACATTGTAATTGCTATTGTTTCTTTGTTTAAATTATGAAATTCTTTGTTCCATATAAACTCATATTCTATTAAACAAAGTGAAATGTCACCCAATTTCTCACACAAAGTGTTTCTTCCAGTAATTGTTTAATTATTTTAAGAATTATAAACGCATACTAAATAAAGTAATAAGACAAGCAAAAATAAATAGTAATGATAATCATATTAAAAATTCTAATAATACAACTAAAACTATATGGCAAATAGTAAATCAGACAACTAACAGAATGAGTTATACAAAAGACAATATAGAACTTGACCATAATGATAGAAAGATTACAAATGCAGGTCAAGTTGCCATGTGTTTTAACTCTTATTTTATGGAAATAATTAAAAAATTGGTTCAAAATAATAATGGACACTTTAATACCCAAATGAGGACCAGTTCTACCAACATTGTAAACTCTATCTACCTTTATGAGGTCACAACTGAAGAAATGCTTAGCATAATAAACAAATTAAATAAGTTTTTTTTAGTTTTTAATTGGTAGTCGAATATACACACATGTGCTTCACAAAAACTTACTTTTACGCAGAACTAGTTTCGCATGCATGTTACATGCATTGTCTACTGCTTTCGACTATCGGATACAACACGAGGATCCTTGATGTATGACTGTCTTCCCTCTGGTGTTGGATTGATGAACTTCATTAGCGGGTTCTCTTCAAAGGGACGATCAAAATTCATGAGGTGCGCTTCATGTTTTTTCATGTATATTTTCTCCCATGCGTCGAGTTCTACTGTCCGTTGTACATTTTTTAAAAGATGGATGTCTTGTTTAATTTCATGTTGGTTGTTCCAAAAATGAGCCGATACTGCAGATTTTTCAGTTTCCCTATTTTTGATATTTCTAATATGTTCTTTAAGACGGGTACCTATGTTTCTTTTTGGTCTGCCAATGCATACTTGGTTACACTCATTGCAATTTATTCTATAGATGCCTGGTTTTTTGTCAATTGGGTCTTTTTTTGTTCTATGGGATGGAATCAAATTTTTTACACTGAACCTGTTGTAAGGTGCCAGTGTTATATTATGTTCTTTAAATATTTTTTGGAATTTCTTAGTTGCCCAAGGGTGGTAAGTGAATCTCCTGTAGTTATCATCATCTTTAATTCGTTTGAGGGTGGATATTTCTGTGATCTTATTTTGTTGTTTAATTTTCTTGAGTTTTTTGAATACTAAATCCTTGTTGAAATTAAATAACACATATTCATCAGGTATTGATGACATCCCGGATACCATCATTAAAAAATGTAGTGAGCATTTAATTGAACCTCTTGTTCATCTGTGTAATGCATCCATTACTAGTGGAACCTTTCCTGACATATTAAAAACATCTAGGGTCATACCACTGCACAAAAAAGGGGAAAAAAACTAAGGCTTCAAATTATCTTCCAATTTCTATTCCTTCCATATTTTCAAAGATACTGGAAAAAGTAATGTATAACAGACTTCTTTCATTTATTGAAAAAAATAATATAATTAATAATTCACAGCATGGATTTGGACACAAAAAATCAACTGAGACTGCAATATATTCATTCATAAACAGTGTTATAACTGCCCTAGATAATAAGGATAAAGCCATTGGCATATTCTTAGATTTAAGTAAAGCTTTTGATACTGTTAACCCCAGATGTTGCTAACGAAACTGTTTGATCTTGGCATAAGAGGGCCAGCTTACACTTGGTTTCAATCTTATCTCACAAACCGGAAACAAATAACAGAGATTACATATACAAACACTAACACTAATACTCTTTCTGCAGTTCGTTCTGACATACTAAATGTAGCTTATGGAGTACCGCAAGGCTCAATTTTAGGTCCATTTCTATTTATATTATATATAAATGACGTAACAAACAGCATACAAGCTCAGAACATAGTACTATTTGCAGATGATACCAATTTACTAATAACTGAAAGAAGTAATGAAATGTTAAATAACACATTAAGAATGTGGTTACATAGCTAACTAACAACAACTTGATTTTAAACACTGATAAAATAGTTTGTCTTAAATTTCATATCACCGATAACATAAATATTAATAACAATAATAATAATGATATCCCTGTAGTAAAATTAAACAATCAATTGATCTCATACAAAACTGAAACAAACTTTTTAGGCTTGTGGATACAAAGTAATTTAAAATGGAAATCGCATATTAAATACCTTGTAAATAAATTAAACAGGAATATATATGCTTTAAGAATTTTAAGTCAGCATGTCAGCCTTCCTATACTTTTAATGGTGTATTATGCTCACATACATTCCAGAATGAGGTATGGAATAATATTTTGGGGAAACTCACTAGAAGCTAAAGATGTATTTATTAAGCAAAAACAAGTCGTTCACATTATATGTGGTGAAAAGAAGTTATGTTCATGTAAACCACTATTCCAAAAAATTGGGATACTTACTCTGGCATGTACTTATATATTAGAGGCAATATTATTCGTAAAAAAAAAATAGATTTACTTTCCAAATAATGAAAATGTACATGCACATTATACTAGAAATCAAAAGGATATTCACTTAACATCTGCAAGAACCATGTTGTGTAAAAATGGAGTGATGCACTCCAGTATATCATTATATAACTCTCTTCCCAGTGATATCAAAAATACTGGAAACTATAATGCATTTAAAACCAGAGCAAAAGCTTTCTTGCAGGAGCACTGCTTCTATACTGTAAAGGAATACTTACAATTTAATAAATATCCTCATACTATATCATTGTATTAACTATCTTGTATCATATCCGTATAAACCCATTATATACTGTAAATATGTACATATCTAACTTGCTGTAACGGTTGTAATATAAATCTAATCATTGACGTATCCTGTATGAGAGTGCAATGTACAAAATTGATTTTAAAGGATTAATAAAAAAAAAAATTGAAAAAAAAAAATACTGTTTGTTTTAACACTAATACTCCTTGTGCATCCATACAAGACCTTTCCTTTCTGATTTCTCACATATGTCTATATATCTTTCCTTATTAAAATTTAGTTGAGTTGATTTTGTAACACTACATCACTTACTTTTTAATTGTAGTTACAAATGTAGTGTTACAAAATCGACTCAACTAAATTTTAATTGTTAAAACACATCACTGTCTCAAAGTCCACCATATATCAGGATCTTTCCTTATGCCCAATTTATATAATCTCTCATAACTTTTATCCTCAAAACTTTCCCATACCTTTTGTTTCTCTATGTCTTCCAACCTCAACATCACTTCTTTCCAAAATCCGCTGTTATTTTTATGCAATAGCCAAATATTCCTCATGCCTCTTTCCTCTAATTCATTCCCATTTGCCCATACCAACTCTCTTTTCCTATTATATCTTTTTGAAATTTCATGTATTCTTTTATTATATTATTTCCATCTAAATTAATACAGCTATAGCAGTAATTGTTCAGTGATGTCTTTTCGCACTATAAAAGGAGGAACAAATGCAGTGACATTGTAGTGCTGTGGATTGGACTGGGTTGTGAGTGACTGAAGTGTTAGTGTGCAGCAGTACACAAGCCATGGACAGTGTGCAGCTGTAAATTGTCCAACAATTTGGAGCACTGAATTGGAAACTACTGTTGAGCCAATAAAGACATTTATTACTATGAGTAGTACCACTGTGTTCCCATTTCCATGCTGGTTTTCTGTTCTCAGATCATTTTGAAGCAGCCTTTAACCCTTTTAGTGCCAATCACTATCTAATTGTGATCTGAAAATTGCCAATCTAATTGTGATGCCATTTTCATATGTTTTAACTCTTTCTAGCAGGAAAGTCTGTGTTATTTCTACATCATTGCCACTGAAAAAGCACTTTTTGACCTTATCTTCACTTCAAAGCACTAGATAGCTCCAAATTTAATTTCTCTAGCTGGTGTTTGTGTATGCTGGTTGAAACACGGCATCTTCTAGCCAAAGGTTATGAATCAAAGAGAAAGTAAGAGCTGCAATTCGTGATGTATTAAAAGAAATAGAGTAATTTTGAATTTTTGGACTTTGATGAAAGAGTTTCTGACATTGATTTAATAGAGGAAGATATATATTCCAGCTTCAGCGATGAAAATGCATTCGATATCAGTGGACCTCATGCAAATAATTAGTGCACTTATCAAAATGGATTTACAGAGCTGTAACCAGACAACAAATGCAATGTGAATCAACTGTTTAGCTGCACAATAATACAAGTGGTAATTGTACAGTAATCCACATTACATTTGTGTCGTATTGCTTTATGATGTTTTCATTATAATGGTATCATGCTTTTGTGCATGGGTTTTTGGCAATTCTTTTTTCAGTTTCAGGTTCATGAATTCATTTTTTGTATTTTAAAAAATAAAATATCAGATCAAAACAAGATGTTTTTAGTAAAGAAATATCTGTACTTTCATTTAATTAGCCTGAACTTTCTGTGTAGCATGCTTTTGAATCCTTAATTATTGATTATTTTGGAATTTTTAATATTATTTTCAAATTTTTCATTTTTAATTTTTTAAAAATAATGATAAGAATTCTCATCCTTATAATGTATATTATATAGTAGACAAAAGGGTTAACTAAAACTGAAAAAAAATATTCAGCTATGTAATTTGGTACTCATATTATTACTAATAATTTAAAACCCTGCATTCTCCTCTAAAATTGCTTGGCAGTTTTCAGACAGTATTTTGTTATTCTAGCTGGTACTAAAAGGGTTAATCGCAATGAGAATGGTGTTCCTCTAATGAAGCTATGCACAGATTTGTCATTATGGTTTATAGTATGCAGTGGTAATGAAAGAAAGAAAAATCTTTCCTACAATGGGTAGTGGTTTTCTGCATTTGTTTATCCTAATTTTATTATTTAAAATATACTACAAAAGTAAAAATATTTGCATGGTTTTAACACTTACATAAAACCTGGCATGAGTTTGATTCCCTGGTTCTGCTGCATTTGAAATACCTTCTGCTTTGTAAAGTTCCTTGCAGTGTTTCACAAGAGCACCCTGGTGCCACAGTGTTGAATCAGCCCACCTGAAACAAGAGCACCATTGAAATCTAGATAATAGATCAAGAGGTAAATACAATAAAACTCTGCAAATGTCCTCTGATAATATAAGTGTTCACATAAAATCTTTTTTTCTGTGACATGATTAAGAATAGATGACTTTACTAATTTTGGTATGCAGAATTAAAAATCTGATATGTTCCATTCACAGGACTTTCTCTACACCTCTGTAATAAAATATTAATAAGCTTATTTTTCTATCCACTCTATGCTTATTGAGATAAACACTAGCAAAACGGTCTTATTATTTAATTCCTTATAAGTAGAAGGGAAATAAGGGAATACACTAGGCTAAACAGACACATTTAAGTTTAAATGTAATGAGTCACCTTTATACACCTTTTGCTCCAACTTTGCCTTTGTTTGGGAAGACCAGTTTCAGGGTACTTGAACCCATTTTCAGTTAGGGAATGACTGAAGATAGGGTTAAAGTACCCTGAAACCGGTCTTCCCAAACAAAGGCAAAGTTGGAGCAAAAAGTGTAAAAAGGTGATTGATTCATTACATTTAAATTTAATTATGGTGCTCCACTGTCGAAAAACTTCGTTTTATTTTATATATAGACAGACACATGTTTTAAAATGGTGTTGCTATGGGATTGAAATCCACTTCTTTGCATGGCCAGGAGTTCACAAGTTCCTGTATGAACTTGTCAACTTGAAGAATTTTAAAACTGAAACCAATAGCAAGGAACATCTCAAAAACAGGATGTAGCATGTACTAAGTAGAGAAAGCAAAATACTTTTTATAGGATTCAAAATACGTATTTTTGGTGAAATCTGGATATTGAATTTTTGGGTGTATGCAATACCTCCTGTACTTATGTACATTGTAAATGATAGAGAAAGCAAAAATGAAAGCTTAAAATCACTACTTACATATGTGTTGGTATGTGAGATGTGCGTCCCTCTATTCTTGCCCAACGTCCTAGATGTTGGGCTGCTCTATGAAGTACATCACAGTATCTGCAAAGAACATATCGCTTATTTACTGTTTATTCCCTAATAGTTTGGCCACATGCTATCTATATTTATTTCTCTTTATCTACTTATTTTTAATTTTTTTTTTCTAAAAATAGTTTTTAATGCCCACTCTTACTACATGGAAAGACAAGCAGTGATGTTGGTAATAAAATGAAATGAAAAAATTTAGAAAGAAAATTATTTTGGAAGGAAACTTTCAGGGCTAAGTTAGGATACTTTGACATTTGCTACATTGAGGCATGAGAAAACCTGGAAAAAGGAACCTCAGTCAGGGAGGATAGTTCTGGCACGGTTTGAACTGCAGATTTCCTATTCATAAGCCTGTGCCATAATGATTTCAGCTATCCATGTCAGTTTTATAATGTCCAGAGTAATGCAGCATTAATCATCCACTCTTCAAGTTTGAAAAAGTAACTAAATTTTGGTACATTACATGGTCACTTAAGATATTCATGACCCCTTTAATTGCTTGATGTTTGGAGGAATTTAGTGACAGTGACACCCGTGAGGTTGAAAATGAAAGCAAAGGCTTTTGAAACTAGTCCCTCATAATAACAATGTAAGTGACGTAGTGTTAAAAAACCAACTCAACAAATTAATAAACATATGTGTAGAAATCGTTGAACCTCAGAAAAATATGCATATACATTTCAATGTTTAAAATTGTTTTTCTTTCAGCAAGGATTTTTTTTTTGTAATATGTTTCTGTTTATTGTAAAAATTTTTGTTTTGCTAATTTCCAAGTTTTTTCTTTTGCTTCAGAACATAAGAGTATTTAGTTGCCTTTAATTATGGTATTTGTCCAAATACACGGCAATGTTTTTTTTCCAAAATATTAATGTTCACAACTGGAGTTGTCTTGCATTTGCGATGTGTTTTCCAAATACCTTAAGAATGTTTCACACTTCACAGTTATGGCAATGGCATAACCTGGGGGTAATGGTATAGATTACTGCCAAGGTCCTGATGTATGCGACAGATTTTGATTATTTCATTTTGCACCAAAAATTAGCTGTTAAGGAGCTTATGAGCATTCTCATTGGAAAAACAAATTACTCTCTGAGACTAAATTAAAATTACAGGACTTCCTTTCACAACAGTATTTGCATGTAATGTTATATTGGAAATCAAGTCAAACAGAAAGATGTGCATTTCCTCTCCCTGGACCATATATACCACAATGTGAATTTACACGCAGATTCGAACTAGGTAAAACATTTTACGACATACTAAGTATTTTGTCTTAACAGAAAATAGCATCCATAAATAATCATTGTTACAACTATGCTGCCAACATGTTTTATCATCACATATACTGAACATTTCGTCTTCCCTTCTCTCTCATGCTCACAATGTGAATTTGTGCACAGATTAAAATTAGATAAAAACATTTACGATGTGTTATATTAAGTATGTTATCTAAATACAAAATCATGTCCATTACCGTCGTCACGTACCATTGCGCTCACACTGTACATTTCCATACTCCCCTCTCTGGTAACTGCTCAAAATGTTAATTTCCAAGCAAATTCAAATTAACTACAATAAATAAGTAAGGGATTTAATCAGCTTAAGTGTCTTTCAGTTCTTCAAAATATATAGCAAACCTTCAAATTTCATTTAAAAATTCTTCTTTTTATATACCTATGTCTTTTCAACATGGCTTATGTAGATGATACGCTAAATTCCAAAATTAAGATCTGAAAAATTGACATCATCTTGTATTCAGATAAACATGGTAGATATTTAGGATGCTATGTGATGGCTCTATTATTTTTTTAAACTAAAAAAATGTATAAAAATCAAACTTTAGATTCTGGTTGAAGTCTTCCAGTTAGAAAAATACAAATAACGGTCGAGTAAAACAAGATATCATACATAAACTTTACATCTTTGTACAGCAGAAAGAACAAGGAAGCAGAAAATGCCACAATTTTTATCAAAATGGTCATTTTAAAGGGTAATGAATACCTTAACATACAAGTTCAAATAAATTCATACCTAAACCCTTATCAACCATCAGTATGGAGGGTATTGCACAAGTATATGTAAAAAACAAGATGTGTATTAACATTTTCTATTTGAGGCCCACAAGTGAAGCATGAAAAAGCACACATTCCTTAAGTGGCTAAGTCTGTAGTTCTTTCTAATGGATCAGTACACTGCTCGTCTGTTCTTCATTCATTCAAATACAATTTGTTTATTTAATTTTGTACAAAAAATAAATATTTTATTTGTTAATGGCACAGTCAATTGTCAAGATCATATCAGCACTGCTGGTGCTCCGGAATTTCATCCCACAGATCTTTCACATGCCATTATATATATATATTGTCATGGAGCTGTAGCTTTTAAGCACATTTAAAAACCATCAATCTAGGTTGGATCTGAACCAGTGACCAAAAGACCAATGCTAATAAATTGTGCCACCCAGACCAACAATTTGGTATAGTACATTTCAGGAATTCTAGGTTTTAAAACAAGTAGGAACAAAGTTAAGCAATGGCTGTCAAAAGCTCTGGGATTGTCAAGAACGGGACTCTTAAAACCTTTCCTGGATCATATTGGTTTTTCTTGAAAGATGCAACTGGTAAGCTAACTACTCCTACAGTACTACTCCACAAATCTGCTCGTGCAGTAGTAGCTATTGTCACAATTGCTGTTGAGAATTACAAGGATCCAACATTCATATTTCTGGACACTTTGGGCTAAACTGCACATTCATCTAAATTTTTATATTTTCTTACATTTTACAGTCTTTCTTGGCAAATGAATGGGCACAGCTAGTATGTAACAGGATTTTAGTGGCTAACCCCTTCCGCTGGAAGAATTCTATGGGGACTCACAGTTCATAAACTTCCCGAGTCCTACCACGGGAATGTGCATCAGATGGAATGTTCTATAACATCCTGTTATGCTTAACTTCATAGGAAATGACTAGCTTCCTATAGGAAATGATTGGCTATATAAGGAGCGCTAGAACCAGCATTTCAGGCTTTTTGAAGGTATCTTGGTTGGACTCCGTTACTCTGATTCTCAAACTCTGGCATTAGCTCTGTGCCACACACCTTGGAACTATCTCAGCAGCAACCGAGCCGTCTAGAAAAGGTAAGCTCCAATGGGTGTCTTTAGATACCTAATAAAAATGGACCATTCTGAACCATTCAGCTGTCTTTAATAGCTATAATCTACCATCTAGTAAAACCCCTGTCATCACACGCTTGTGAGGTGACACTATTATGGGCACTCTGCTTCCTTGTCTTCATTCGGTAGGTTTTGCATAATTTCAAAAGAAGAACAAGATGACCTTATTGAGACACAAGTACACTACACTCTAGTGTCTTCAAAGATAAGTCTTAATTCTGACTGTAGATTTCAGAGTTCACATACATGCACAGGTGTTGTGTTTCATTTAATACTCTAGCAACTTTTGAACGCACTCAACATTTAAATTTCTAAAGTAAAAATACTGGAATGGTCTTATCACTTATTGTTTCATTATTCATTAAGCATATAGGATTTGTGCATCACTAACATTATGCACTCCCCACATGGATTTAAATTTGAAAAAAAATCTAGCCTGTCTATCAACAAACTCACTGCGATTTTCTTAAATTTCTCTCCCAAAAGCTCCTACTTTGTCTAATTGTCCATTGCTTTCGTTGACTGCCAATGTTTCTGTTTGTTCAAAATTTTTCAAACATAGTGTAAATTATGGATTTGTTACAAAGTGACACCAGAAATTTCTGTAAAAATTCAAGCTCACAGCCCATATGGATATTGCCATTCAAGCGAAAACCATCAACAGAGAGCTTCATATAAGCTTATCCCCAATATGGTTGGTTGGTATCTAATGTTGAGCAGTTGGCAGTGAAGCCATTCGCTCTCTTGCATTCCAGAATTTTGATGTTATATCATGTTGACTACAGGTTGGGCAGCGCAGTAGATGGTTGCCATCTATATCTTCTTTAAGTGTACGCTTGGATGCTGAATGGGGTTACATTTGACTGCAGCTGCCGGATTTTGCACTTTATTTTTATTATTATTATTATTATTATTATTATTATTATTATTTAAAGAAATCTGATGTGTTCCATTCACATGACTTTCTCCATATCTCTGCAACAAATTATTGTTAAAAAAATTTATGCTTCTATTTACTTCATGCTAATTGAGAAAAAATTAGCAGAAATAGTTTTATTACTTGCTTCCTTGCAAGTAGAGGTGAAATAAGGGAGTAGCATAGGTTAAAGTGATAGTCAAAAGCTGGTTGCTATGCGACTGAAGTTCCTTTGTTTATATGGACAGGAGTTGACAAATTCCTGTATCAGAAAATAAGTTTTTTAAAGCTGAAACCAATAACAAAGAATATCTCAAAAATGATCAAATCCACAAAAAAAATTGTATATAAAATAAATTGTGTGTTTTAACGTGCTCTAAATTTTTTGAGTAGTTAGCTTTTGTCCATCTCTTACGGTTTAGCAGTTATGGAAAATTTCGTAAAATTCATCCAGAGTAAAGTAGTCTTCAGAGGTTATTCCCAGAAAATTCACGATATACATTTTATTTGTCAGGTAAATATCTTTAATGTACAATATTTTAATTAAAATTGTTAGAGCCATTTTTGAGAAAATAAAAAATTTCGAAAAAAGTTCCATGTAAAGGGTAGTGGGGGTGGGGGGATTTTCTTGAAAATCTTCGTGTCGCATTCTTGGAAGATACCAAACTTAAACACCAAGTTTGGTATTCAATGGTCTGTTTGTTTCTGAGCTATGCTACCCACAGACACAATGTTTTTTTTTTGGACTTGGCAAGTTCAAAACATGTATTTCCGTTGAAATCTCAGTATCAAATTTTTGGGTGCAATACAACACCTTCTCTATACACTATGTACATAACACGTATAGAAAGAGTAAAAAAACACTACAGTTATATTGCAAAAATATTAACATTTTTACAATACAAAACAGCTATAAATAGCCTAATTTTATTGTTGAAGATTAGAGTAATACAAAATTAGAAAAGAATACCAAAAAGAACACTAAAAATACCAAAACCTTTGATTAATCGTCTTTGTTGCCAAATTGTAACACCATGCAATGTAGGGTTAAGTTGACACTACTTTCCTTCAAGTGTTGTTAATAAATTACTTCATGTGTCTGATTCTAAGAACAACTTGGATCTCACTCTGTATGAATGATATCTTAAAGGAAATGAATGGAAGTGAGCAAACACTTACTTGACTGGATAGCAGTGGGCTATATACATCATGAAACAGCCAAGCCAGACAAACACCAAGTGCTGTGTGGCCCAATACACATCGTAATATAGGAAGCTCTAAACAGAAGCAATAAAACACCAAATTTAATATGTTTTCTAACTCTTTTAAATCAAAATAATCAACACTGTCATGTGTTACATTAACATTATCTAATATCCCTCTACAAACTATTCATACAAAATCTTTCTTCTGTCTTTTTCTTATTAACAAACTTACAACACACATTTTTGCATTCATAACAAGAACTCCGTAGGATAAAGTGATAAGTCATTAAAATTATTTTGTTTGTTAATGATGCTGTCACTTGCCAGGATCATATCGTCCCTGCCAGTGTGCTGCAATTTTGTCCTGCAGGAGTTCTTTAACATGCCAATAAATCTGCTGACATGGGACTGTTGCTTTTAAGCACACTTAAAAACCAGTCTGGTCCAGGTTTGAACCCTCAACCTGATTTTTAAAAAAAATACCCTTAGTGGTGGTTTTAAACTCTTTGTTCTTTGCCTGACCACGAGGAAAAAAGATAGCAACTTCAGAAAAGCGTAAGTATTTGAAAATACAAACTAATAACATAAATCTTGTGATTTAACATCTATATTTTTTGTGAAGAAAGTTTTTGTCTGTTTAACAGTTTACCAGTTATATAGAAGTCATTCAGAATGAAGAGGATTTCAGGAGCTATTCCTTGCATATTCAATATTCAGGTTGCTTCAAAATGACTCCAATGAATTCACTGTATTTATCAGAATACAAGACAATGTTGCTTTTCCAAAATATTAGGTTTAGAACTGGGGGTCGTCTTGGATTCGTGATGTGTATTTTCCGAATAGCATGTAGCAAAAAGTAAGTTTCAAACTTTGTGGGTATGGCAGTGGCGAACCTGAGGGAAACCGTAATGTTTACTGCCAAGGTCACAATGTATACCACAGTTGTTCACTGTTAATGAGCGGGCCTATAAGCATTCTCATTAGGAAAAAGCTTTCTCTCCAAGAACAAAAAAAATCTTTCTTAAATATCGCGGATTGCACATAATGTTGATTGGGAGCCAACGGTCAAGTACAAAGATAAAGGTTTAGCCGTGCATTTCCCTTCTCCTGCCACATATACACTCCTCTGTTTCCAGCTACCACTAACAACATGAATTTACACGCAAATTTGAATTAGGTAAAACCAAAGTAAAACTTAGGTGTTATATTCTTTTTGTTATATAAATAGAAAATCATACTCATTGACATTACAGTAAATCTGCCATGGTCACTGCCATGCACAACATAGCACTACATTTCAATTTTTCTCCCTCTCTCTCCCACCCACAATGTGAATTTCTGCACAAATTTGAATTAAGTGCTTTTTACAACAATGTTATATTTGGAATATTGACTACATAAAAATTTGTATTCATCAACATTACACCTAAGCTGTCACCACCATGCACAGACACAGCAGTACATTTCCATTCTTCTCCCTCATACAATGTGAATTTCTATGCATATTTGAATTTACAACACATCACCAAGGTGTTATATTCACTATGTTGACTAAATGGAAACGCATATTCATCATGGTAAAAGTTACGCTGCCCTGCCACAGCCATTGTCACATTCTCCCACTGTACACACCGCACATTTCTGTATTCCCCTCTTCGTCTCTCTCCTGTCCAAAACATGGATTTCTGCGCAAATTTGAAGTTGGGTTAAACTTTATATAAAGGTTTATTACATTAGATATGTTGTCTAAATACCCATTGTCATTGTTACAATTGTATTGCCACTGCCGTTACCATCACCTTTTATCGGACTGGGTATATAATCTCCATTCATCCTCACCCTCTCTCCTACCCTCCATGTGAATTTCCACACAAATTCAAGTTAAACGAAAGAAAAAATACTTTATCAGATTGTATCCCTTAGTTTGTTCAAAACATACACCAAAACTTTAAAAAGCATTTAAAAATTAAGTTGTTGTCTTTTTATATTAATAATATATGTAATTGTCAAACTTAGTTCTGAAAAATGGGGGTTATCTTGTGTTTAGATAAATACGGTAACAGTCTTGTAGTCTTATAGCTTACTTAAAGTAGTCAGAAGTTTGATGTCACAACTTCAAAACCCAGGTATTTAAGAGAAGGTTTAAGTTAGAATAGAAACACTTTCATCACTTACATTGTTTTGTAGTTCTCAAAACTAATTACACACATAACATTGCAATCTGTACAGCCTATTTTGAGATTAGTCTCTGTGCCCAAACTCTAGAGTGCAATCATGTCAAAGTTGCATTTATTCATACTTATTAATACATTTATTTACAAATAATAACTCTGACAATGAATTTTCAGAGTTGTCAGTTTTGCACAATTTACAATTACATGTCTGCTTGCAAAAACCTACTCTAAACATGCATTCTTAGAATGTTCATGTTTATTACATTTACAATGTTATATTATTACCAGTATTTTTTGAATGAAATCTTCCTCTGTATAGAAGGTGCGAGTAATAAGGTATCATTTTAATTCTGATTTAAACTTTGTTTTGTTCATTTGCAATTCTTTTATAGGCGAGGCAAGTGAATTAAACAAAACTATTCCTTTGTTCTAAACCCCTTTTTGGAATGACTGCAAATTATTTGTTGGTCTATGTAAATCCAGTCTATGTCTGGTCTCTTTATTATGAATATCTGCATTTTTGTAAACTTTTCTGGCTTATTATTACAAATGACAATAAGGCAACAATGACAATATTCACAAGCTAATGGTAAAATTTCAAACATTTGAAAAGTGATTTGCAGTGAGTTGATCACCTTGGCTGCCATTATTCTTATTACCTTTTTTTGCATAATTAACACTTTTTTAGCATCTACTGAATTCCCCAAATTATTATTCCACAGATCATCAATGAATGAAAATATACATAAAAAGCTGTTTTTGTATGCTCTCATTTATAAGCTGAATTAAAGATCAGATTGCAAAACATGCTGAGTTCACTATACAACAATGTAAGTGATGAAAGCATTTTTATTCAGACTGAAACCAGCTCTTAAATGTAAATTTCACATCACTATTACCAGCATATTCAAATATTATGCTTTTATTAATTGAAATTTATATCCTTTTGAGATTAAGCAGCACATGAAGCAATAGTGTGTGATGCCTACATACTATGCACATATGTTTTCTTCAGCGTTTGGCTCCCCAGTTCTCATTTGGTAGGTTTTGTGTAACTTCAGAAGCCGAGCAACAATATTGAGACATGAAGCACATAATACATTCTGATTGTAGATCCAGAGTTCACGCACATTTGCTGTGTTGTGTTTCATAATTCAGCTGGTTCACGATAAATTAAATAACCTACTCACCATAATGGCTGAGAGCCTCAAACAAAGAAACTTTCTTTCGTTGACAATACCACTGTAGAAAGACATGTGGGTGACCTCTCTCTACTTTCCCATAAAACCAGCACCCAAAAAAAGATGTCAGCATAGTATTCAAATCTTAGAAGGTGTTCTTGGCAAGCATGTGCAATGACAACAAATGAGTTTCTCCTTCTTTGTTGTCAGCAAACTTGTCCTAGCTTTCAGGTGAAGGGGCAAAGGGTAGTTACCTACTCACTAGACTACAAGCTACTTATGACTTGTACAGCTTTAAGGTTGTTGAACCATAAGAATCTTAAAATAAGAACTGAAGCTTTCCTGGCGACGTATTAATTCAAAATCTTCTCGGGCTTCTAGCCAGGTAAAAACTTGGCTTGACACCAACGTTTCGAAGAAGTGCATCTTCCTCGTCTTCAGGGTGAATTGATGGTTTGAGCTTGCGGAGACTGGTATTTATAGAGCTGGGATGAAGCTAACATCTGATTGGTTCGCGTGACATTATGGCCTGGTATTTAAGATGACTGAGACATGGGCACGGACTTCATAGAAAACTATTTATAGCAGTTATTCGGCTAATGTACTTAAGTTCAGCATGGACACCGATGTTAAAGAGCCTTAACACCTAATCCTGTACCTGCAGTCTTCCAAGACTTATTTTCTAGCAGGTGCGTGCTCAAACACAAAACATTAGCCGAATAACTGCTATAAATAGTTTTCTACGAAGTCCGTGCCCATGTCTCAGTCATCTTAAATACCAGGCCATAATATCGCGCGAACCAATCAGATGTTAGCTTCAACCCGCTCTATAAATACCAGTCTCCGCAAGCTCAAACCATCAGTTCACCCTGAAGACGAGGAAGATGCACTTCTTCGAAACGTTGGTGTCAAGCCAAGTTTTTACCTGGCTAGAAGCCCGAGAAGATTTTGAATTCACAAGAATCTTGTATTTGTTATCCTAATAATTTTGATAATCCTAAAAGTAAACTCTCAACAATTGATTCTGGTGTGCTGAATATGATTTGGACAATTGACAGCATCATTAACAACAACAACAAAAACTTACATTCACATGACTTTCTCTGACTGTTCTACAAACAGACTTCTTACAAAAGAGTATTCTTCTTTCTACAACATACTAATCTAGATAAACATTAGCAGAATGTTATTATTTAGTTCCTTATAAGTAGTTGGCAGTGAAGCCATTCGCTCTCTTGCATTCCAGTATTTTGATGTCATGTTATCATGTTGACTAAAGGTTGGGCAGCGCAGTAGGTGTCTGATAAAAGTATAAGTATTTTAAAATTGAAAACAATAACAAGGAATGTCTTGGAAACAGTTAACTCTACAACAAAAATGTATATGACACAAATTGTGATTTTAATATCTACATTTTTTGTGTAGTAAGTTTTTGTCAATCTCTCTTACAGTTTAACCGTTATTCAAAATTCTGCAAAAATCAACCAGAATAAAGTGCTCTTCTGAGTTTATTTGTCTTGTGAATAACTTTTATATACAATATTTTAATCAAAATCGTTATGACATTTTTGAGAAAAACAGAATTTTCAAAAAAATTTTCCATGTAAAGGGTAGTTTGGGGTGAGGGGATTTTCTTGAAAATCTTCGTGTTGCATCCTTGGAAGAAAATAAACTTAAATACCAAGTTTAGTATTTAACAGTCTTTTAGTTTTTGAGTTATGCTGCCCACAGACACACATATACAGACCTTTTTCTAAAAGTGATTTTTTGGGATTCAGGGGGTCTCAAAACATATATTTCCAGTGAAATCTTGGTATCAAATTTTTGGGTGCAATACAATAACTTCTCTGTATTACTATGTGCATAGTATGTGTAGAGAAGGTAAAAATATTTAATTTTTCTAAGTAATTATAGATTGCAAAAGTAATAATAGATTGCAATGGAAATGTCAAAGCTCAAGAAATATCAGTTCATTATGACCTGGAGTTCAGCTGTGTGTATATGATGACTCCCACAGCTCAAGTCAATACAGTCCTTCACAAAAATTAACCTGCATAAATATTAGATTGCACATATGACAACTAGGGTTTTAAAAAGCCCATTTTAAGGTGAAATTGACCCTATATGGTACCAATTGCTTTCTCTTTCTTCCTCCTTCTGTCTGTCAAAATGCTCTATGGGTTCAGAGAAATTTAAAACAAGTGCTTCCAGTGATAACACAACATCACATTTTTGGGTGGAAAACATTTCTTTATCTACTGAAGATGACGGTAAAGAAACTAAATGTGCAACAAAAGGATAAGGGGAATTACAGATCTTTTGGTACAATTTGTATAATGAAAATTAATATATAATTACCTGGGCAAAACAGCAGGGTACAAAACCTGCATAATATGCATTTAAAACTGAACTGAAGAGAATTTGCTTCATGCGATTATTGAAGTCTGTCTTTAGTATTTCTACTTCTTCTCTGATTGCTTGTGGAGACATAGAACAGTTGTGCAATGGTTTTACTGAAAAAATCAAACAAACAAACATTGTTAGCCATAATATAGAAAAATTATCTAAATGCCCTCCTTGGTTAAATTTGGAAAATAGTGAAATTTAAAACAATTTTTAGGGAATAATGACAATAGTTACTTATTTAAATAAATTAATGATTATTTTTATACAACAAATATGCTATTTTCTAAGAGTAAAACATATACAAATATATGATTCATGTACTTATAATTCTCCAAGTATACACAAATATTTAAAGTCAAATACAGGGTATTTGGTATAAAAAGCTATAGCTTGCACAGGGTTTTGCACCTGGGTAGCAAAACATACTATAGTTAGCCATGCCATCACCCTGTCTTTGTTTCTTAAATCTGTATTCCTAAAAATGTAACAATACATATTATCTATTACCTCAAAGTAAATGTATGTCCTAACACAGCTAAACAGCACTGCACCTAGTAAACACTTTGGACTGACATGATTTAGCACAGTAATATTCTGTGTTTCAGTTCATATGTTTTCCTCAAGTTCCTCCATGTGTTCATAATAAATGTTCAGATTTTCAGGCTCTGAAAGAAGAAAATTGTGCAGGAAACATCAAGTTTAATTCTTCATGAATGCAGCAAGCCAATTCATATTGTGACTCTGCAGCCATAATTGCCAAATGGTGTGTGTGGCTTCTTCGTAAGTCATAGTTAATTGTTGATATCCATTACTATATTGCGTTAGTGGATACCTGTGCCAGCAGAAACTTCTTTTAATGTCCCAGCTGTAATTGTTACACCTGTATGAGTGGACATGAGCTCTCTGACGTCAAAACCATGAATTGTTAAGTCTGAGTGAGTGTGTGACAGCTCCAGTGGTTTTGCACATGTGACAGTTTCTGGAAATTTTCAATCATGTGACCAACAGATTTAAAAAGGGTAATGGAGCCCTGTGCAGTTAAGTTTTCACTGGGAATGCTTTGCATGCAACAGTTGAGCGAGTTCAATGGGAATTTTATAGTGAGCTGTATTGTTGCCACCAGGAACATTCAAAAGAAGCTATATAGCAAAATTGTTGCAAAAGACAATTGTTTGTGGGCAGATACTCATTATAATGAGATTGTGGAAGAAATAAAAAGTTGTTGGAGAAAAATAGAGTTTTTGTTACTATATTTAAAATAACTGGTTCTGATAAACAAAACCATGTGAATGGTCAGGTTTTGTAGTTTTTTTTAGAACTATAGTAAAGCCTTAATAATTAAGTCAGATCCTTAAAAGTGCACACAGAAATTGACAAATTACAAAATAAAAACAGGAAGACAAACAAGAAACTGGATAATAGTTTTTTTTTAAATTTTTTATAGTTTCAGGTGGACAGCTAGCTTAAAGAGAACATCTACAGTGAAAATATTTAAGGTATTGGAATGTTTATAGTTCAAAATCAAAATTTAATATATATAGTGATTTAAAAGCATAAACATGTTTTAATATTGGTTATCACAATTTTTACACTCTACATTGTATTATAGCATTGATATTTAGTATTAAGGCATGTTTATGCAAGTCAGAAGTTGCACAGTTGCTATAGTTACAAACGAGACAAAACAGGGCTGTACTTAATGTTTTACTATTCTTAAATTTTGCTTATTGTTCTAATTTAACACCCTGAGAATGTTTCTTATAGGGAGCCATAAAAGATGTAATGTATGAAAGTAACCAGGTGTACCGTCTGAAACAGCATGCAGAGTCTTGCCTATATGCCAGGGGCAGCTGTTGACTCAATTTCAGTGGTTCACAGAGTTAGAGGTAGCTGCAATTTCAATTTGTCAAAGTGACATTCTTTATGTATACCCTTATTTTGTTTTATAAATGTTAATTATTAACAATTCAGCACTTCTAAACGTCATCAGTAGGGCTAGGAAGCTGGGGAAAAATTTTTTCTCTTTCTAGTTATGCACTGAAGACTGACCCTTTCTATGATACTCATGTTATTAGCACTAGCAGAGGAGTGACATCCTGGAGTATACCTCCCATGAGAAATGACTTTCTCTACATCTCTGTCACAAATTATTGTTAATAAGCTTATTCTCTTTCCACTTCATGCTAATCAAGATAAACACAAGCAAATATGGTCTTATTACTGAGTTATTTATAAGTAGAAGGGAAATAAGGGAAAACACTAGGCTAAACCAATCGTCATGTTTTAAAATCAGTTTCTTTACATTGCCAGGATTTGACAAGTTCCCGTATGAGTAAAGTTTAAATATTTTAAATCTGAAACAAAAACCAAGGAATATCTCAAAAGTGGCGAACTCCAGGAAAACAATGCATGTGATATAAATTGTGTTTTAAGGAACTCTACGTTTTTTGTGCAGCAAATTTTTGTCCATTTCTTACGATTTACCAGTTATGCAAGATTCAAAAAATTGACCCAGAATAAAAAGGCCTTTAGATGCTATTCCCAGAAAATTCAAGATATACATCTTATCTGTCATGTAAATATCTTAAATATAAGTGATTTTAATTTAAATCGTTAGAGCCATTTTTGAGAAAATCAAAATTTCCAAGATTTTTTTTCCAAATAAAGGATAGTTGGAGGTGGAGGGATTTTTTTAAGCCTCTATATTATGGGCAAAGGAGCTGTGAACACCATTTCTTACTCTGATTAGCATTCAAATAAATTGTAAGTTTACTTAAAAGGATGTTACCTGTTACAGGTCTTCCTTTGCATTCTTCTTTAGTAAGTGGTGGGAGGGACGTAACATCAAAGAACGGACTGATGCTCAAACCAAACAAGATGAAATACACGGATATCCTGCAACAAATGAATCATTAAACAAAGTAAATATCTTAAACCAAACAGACCTAAAACTCTTCAAGAGCAGGAATTGCCAACATTTTCATAATGGGGACCACATTAACCCTGAGAATGAGTTTTGGGCAAAGTTTAATTCTTAATTTATTTATTTATTTACAGTGCTAAGTGTTTACTTAATTATGGTCTGACCTTAACACTAGTTAGTTGGCCAGGCCATAAATATTAAATATACATTTTAATAGTCGCCCTCCGTGGTGTAGTGGTTACCATGCTGACTTCATATACCCAAGGTCATGGGTTCAAACCCGGCGGAGGACGATGGATTTTTTTCGGGCATAAAAATCCTTAGCATGGCTTCCTTCGGAAGGGAAGTAAAGCCGTGGGTCCCGTGTCATAGATTTACGGCACGTAAAAGAACCTCAAGCCTGATAGAGAGGCCTCTGAACAAAATTAAGCGGTCTTTCACGCCCAGTATAGAATGGGACGCTGAGAACCACAGCAGTTAAAGAGCGTCCATAAATAAAACGCCATTTCTTTCTTTACATTTTAATATTCTTTATCCTCTAGAATTAATCTAGTTTCCATGTTTTACAATTGACCATTTCCATTTCATCCTTACTTTCCATAACTCCCTAATTTAGGTATCTTGTTTATGACCCTCAAAAATCTTTCTAAGTGCCAATTGGTTGCTCCTCAGTAGCAATTTTCCAACTCATTAAATTCTATCTCCAGTGCACTACTCTGCACTGAACGATAAAGTGAACTTCATCTTCATTCTCCCCGCAAATTGGACACACTCCCAGGATAGCCTCTCCCCTCATTTCCCTTAATTTCCAAATGCCTAATCTAAACCAGGCTATCCCTTCTCTTTCATTTTATTTACAGATCAAATGTATTTTTCTTTCTCTGAGTTGTCTTTCAGCTCCCTATAAAATGCCAATGTAAAATTTGTCTATCCATGTCTTCCATCCTGGATCTTACTTCGTTATAAAATATCCAATATTAGCCCAAACATCTCTTAAGCCATGGTCAAAGTTATGTAAGTTTAAAACAGGAATCATAAACTCACAAGCAAGAGGCGCATAAATTCATTATTTTTCAAACACATACTGAAGTCTTAATTCCAAATTAATCACTGACATGATTAAATACTTCTCATAATTGCATGAAAATGTAAATCATAAGCAATACGTGAAGTATTTTTACTTTCTCTATACGTACAATGTACATAGTGTATAGAGAAGGTATTACACTCCACCTAAAAATTCTTTACCGAGATTTCACCGGAAATATATGTTTTAGGGTCCCCTTTATCTAAAAAAAGCATTCTCACAAAAAGGTCTGTGTGTGTGTGTGTGCGCGACGTGCGTAAGTGTGTGTGTCCATGTGTCCGTGAACACGATAACTCAAAAACGAAAAGTCGGTAAAATACCAAACTTGGTATTTAAGTTTAGTATCTTCCAGGGATGCGACACAAAGATTTTGAGAATAATCCCCCAAATACCCTTTATATGGAACCTTTTTAGAAAATTATGATTTTCTCAAAAATGACAAACGATTTTTATTAAAATATTGTATATTAAAGCTATTTACCTGACAAATAAAATGTATATCTTGAATTTTCTGGGAATAGCCTCTGAAGAGTACTTTATTCTGAATGAATTTTACGGATTTTGAATAACTGCTAAACCTTAAGAGATGGACAAAAACTTACTACACAAAAAATGTAGAGCACATTAAAACACACAATTTATGTTATATACATTTTTTTCGTGGAGTTCATCGTTTTTGAGACATTCCTTGTTTTTGGTTTCTGCTATGAAAAATTTATACTTTTCTCATACAGGAATTTGTCTACTGCTGTCCATACAAACAAAGGAACTTCAGTCACATAGCAACCAGCTTTTGACTATCACTTTAACTTATGGTACTCTCTTATTTCACTTATACTTACAAGGAAGCAAGTAATAAGACTATTTCTGCTAATTTTTTCTGATTAGCATGCAGTAAATAGAAGTATAAGCTTTTTAAGAATAATTTGTTGCAGAGATGTAGAGAAAGTCATGTGAATGGTACACATCAGATTTTTATGTTAGAGCTGTTAATATTCAATGAGAATAATGAAACTGACTTTACTGTGTTATAATTTCAACCTATGCACTGCCTATCACAAAAACTGACTCTAAATGTTAATCAGTTATAGCAGACCTATATTTTGATTTGAAATATTTCATTTTTGAAAACGACTTTTCACAGATATATAGTATATTTATCCCAATACAAGATGACTGAAAAGCAAGACCATCCCAATTCTTCAGAATTTAATTTTGGAATTCACCATGTCTACATAAAAAGAAGATATAACTTAATTAGGAGTAAAAACATAGATTAACTTCACTTTTGATGTTTAAATGAAATTTAAAGTTTTGCCATATATTTTGAACAAACTAATGGGCATTTCAGATGATTGAGTCCCTACTTTTTTTTTAATACTTAATTTGAATTTGTGCAGATTTTTGAGGCAAATCCCCCTGATTCAAACTATCCTTTACATGGAAAACATTTCCAATATTTTGATTTTCTCAAAAATGGCTCTAATGATTTTGATTAAAATACCATATATTAAAGATATTTATATAACAAATAAAATGTGTATGTTGAATTTTCTGGAAGTCTCTGAAGACCTCTTCTTTCAGGAACTTTTGCATAACAGGTAAACCGTAATAAACAAAAACTTCTGTACAATAAATGTACATCTTTAAAAAACAATTTATGTGATATTTTTTTATAGAGGGACAATTTACGAGATATTCATCGTAATTGGTTTCGGTTTTAAAATACTTTCCTTATATCGGAATTTGTCAACTCCTGGCCATGCAAAGAAATGAACTTCAATCACATAGCAAATAGCCTTTAAAGCATTTGACTATCACTTTAGCCTAGTTACTCTATTATTTCACCTTTACTTACAAGGAAGTAATTAAGACAATTTCTACTAATGTTTATCTCAATTATCATGAAGTTGATAGAAGAATAAGGTTTTTAATAATATTATATGCACAAACTGGAATGATTATTACTCTAGCTTCACTCAATATATAAGTATAACTTACTGGGACATATTTTGGAGACTATTGTCTCCTGAGTTCACTGCCGTGTTTCCTCCTGTGACTGATAGATGGCATTTTCCTGGCTGGATGTATTGTACAATGAGATCATTTTCACCCAGGATTTTAAAATTTAACAGTAGCCAGGCAAACACCTGCCGACGATGAAGATGAACAAGTTTGAAATGCATCCGGGCAAAAAACTAAGTGAAACTTTAGTGTCTATATTTTACTCAAATTATGTAATTAATAGGTTCTGTTTACTTTTATACATGTATAATTTTTCTGAAATGCAGATTCCTACTGGTTTCCTAAGGGTTTATATTTTAACAATAATTTGTTAGAGATGTACAGAAATTAATGGAAATGGAACACTGATTTTTTAAAGGTACATTTCAAATTGATTTTCTTAAAGTTTAATGGATGAATATAACAAATAATTATAGCCATCTAGTACTGATTTGCTAATCTTAAATCATCAATGAATTTTGTAATAATTCAATTATGTATCTAATTAGTGATGTACAAAATGAATTAAATGATTATTTGTATAATTTAAATATTTTTTCCTTGTATTATTTACTTTTGGAATAACTTATGTTTTAATTATCTTCACTTCTTTAATAAAATAGAATTTAATGTTTTATTGTTTCTGTGGTGAAAATCTGTAAAACTTTGAATATGTCCACAGAGTTGTAAATGTGCCATGCCATAAAGTGTAAAATAAATGTTATGGGTAAACTGTAAAAGTTGGCTAGTTTAAATTTATTTTTAATATACATTTCCGAATCTGTGAAAAAGTCTTTCATCAACCAATTCCTTTATTTCCATAAAACTCAATAAGGCTATAAAAGTGTTAATTTCTGCAAACAATTCAGTTCAAGTTCTTTCTTAAGTAAAACTGTAAATTTTTGTAATGACTGAATATGTAAACGGCAGAATACTTACGGATAGCAAAGGTAGAATATATTTACAATAGGATGATTCTGCATTATATGGTAAGCACAAGACACCAATGATGCTAGAACTAGCCCCAGAAGGATCAATCTGAAAACAACAAACAAAATTATCATAAACATTTACATGGGGTGGTCACAAGCTTTTAATTTATCACCCCAAAACATAAAGTTGAGTGAAAGGATGTTTTGGAACAGTGATAGGTGAGGTGGATTTGTAATACCTTAAATATCAAAAATCAAATATGTGTTGTTTCACCAGACCGGTTTCGAAGTCATGTGGGCTTCATTGTCGTTGTTTCCAACTGAATCTCTACAGAATATTCCAAGTTGACGTGTGTCAGTCCCTGGTGACTGAGTGATGAAATTCCACAATGTGTTTTGTGGCGGCAATTCAAAATTGAATGTACAGTGTTGGTTTTTAACAGTGTGGATTTCCTCCCAGATGTCAAGCTCAGCTGCATGTCTGGCGAGTTTTATAAGGAATGTGCTTGGTAATATTCCATGGTTAGTAGTCCAGAAGTGGTGTGCAACAGCTGATTTGTCAGTTTGTTTATATTTTAGTGCTCTTAAGTGTTCTTTTAGTCTAGCTTCAAGATGTCTTTTTTGTTTTTCCTATATAAAATTTGTTACAATCTGTGAATCTATTCTGTAGATTCCTGATTTTTTGAGTTCTGGGATTTGGTCTTTCAAGTTGTTGCAGAGTATTTTGTTGGCTGAACTTATTTTGGGGGGTAAGTGTGATTTTAAGTTTTTGTTGAAAATATTTTGAAATCTACAGTGTAGTTTTGAATGATAAGTGAATTTTTTGAAGCAAGGTTTATCTATTGGTGGGCTCAGTTTTGTGATTAGTTTTTGTTGCTTAAACTTTTCATTTATTTATCTATTAATTCTTGGTTTAAGCCATTTTTTTTTTTGCTGTAGATACTATGTATTTGTATTCCCTGTTGTGTTCTTTTAATGGTGTATAAAACAGTCTATGGCTGTTTAATATAGCATGTTTATGCACCACAAACCCACACATTCTGATAACTATATAAAGAATTATGGCCACAATCCTATATTGCATAAAATATACGAGGTACGTCCAGAAAGTAAGTTCCGTTTCAATTTATCTCCGCTGCAGCGCTGTGATCGCAGTTCTGCACATGCGCGGTAGATGCTCTGTATCAAGGAGAAGAAACGTGCGCCATTTTGAGATCACTGTCAGCCCCATACGCTTTGTTGTGCTTGTTTACAATGCCGGTGTTGATTGAAAATCCCGCCGCTTGTGAAATCAGATCTGTGATTCGTTTTCTGAATGCTAGGAATGTGAAACCAATTGAAATTTATCGGCAAATTTGCGAAGTTTATGGACAAAATGTGATGAGTAATTCAATGGTGAGAAGATGGGTCCGACAGTTCAATGAAGGACATAGTGAAGTGCACGATAAAGAACAAAGTGGGCAACCATCTTTGGTTACAGATGAACTGGTTCACGCGATTGATGACAAGATCCAGGAAAACCGCAAGTTTACAATTAGTGCTCTTGCTATGGAATTTCCCCAAAGCTCACGATCACTAATTCACGAAATTGTTACCGAAAAACTGAAATTTCGTAAACTTTTCTCACGTTGGGTACCAAAGATTCTTACTGAGCAACACAAAACAAAACAAAACAGATGGGTAGTGCACTTCAGTTTTTAACCTGTTATGATGAAGACGACGAAGAGTTTCTGATACAGATAGTCACAGGAGATGAGACTTGGGTTTCTTACGACACCCCTGAAAGTAAGCGGCAATCAATGGAATGGAGGCACACTTCATCTCCAGCAAAGGTTAAGCCAAAACAAATCTTGACACCTCGAAAAATTATGTGCACAGTGTTCTGGGACTGGAAAGGCATCTTACTCATTGATTTCCTACCGCATGGTCAAACAATCAAAGCAGATGTTTATTGCGAGACACTTAGGAAATTGCGCAGCGCAATACAGAATAAGTGCCGAGGATTGCTGTCAAAAGGTGTTGTTTTTCTTCACGACAACGAAAGACCATACACTGCAAATGTGACGAGAAACCTCCTACAGGGATTTGGATGGGACATGTTTGACCATCCTCCATACAGCCCTGACCTCGCTCCTAGCGACTTTCATCTGTTCTTACGTACATCTCAAGTCTTTCCTTGGCGGTCAACACTTCAACAATGACGAAGAGCTGAAAGAAAATGTTTCCAACATTTTGAAGATACAGGCGGCAAACTTCTATGAAGAAGGTATACAAAAACTTGTGCCACGCTATGACAAATGCCTGCAAAATTTCGGCAGTTATATGGAAAAGTAGTTTAAGAGTTGTAGATTTTTGTGCAATAAATAGATATTCTGTATCTGTACACAATTTAATTTTATTACCAAATGGAACTTACTTTCTGGACGTAATTCGTACATATAATTATAATGCATTCTCTAACTACCTTGCACTCTTTATTTTCATATTTACTAAATCTCCCCCTTTTTTACTTACAATCAGTGTTATATCTTAGTTCAGTTTTAGTTTCTATTCTTTACAGTAATTGACTATTCAGAATGATTGTTTCAAACATTAGCTATAATTGCACCTACCTCCAGATCATGTGCAGAAAGTAGTCCAGGAATTATTAATTACTGGCATAAGCTGCTATTGCTCCCAATTTCCAATAATACACTATATATAAATTAAATAGGACCAGACTTAATTTACATCCTTGTCTGAGGTTTTTTCTTGTTACAATCCCTTCCTCCCCCCTGCCCCTATACTGAGAGAGTCAAAAACCTTCGAATCAGTTGTGCAGTATTTTTGCACTGGGGCTGTGGACACATGATTCTGCACTGCAAGGTCACACTACTGATGCAGTTTTACTTTGCTCTGAAAATGCAGTATTGAGTTGACAGTGATATGGCGTAGTTCAATTATTATAAGTGACTTATTACTTTGCCCTATACTTAGTCACAAAGTGTGTTATGGCTCAGCATATGTTTTCTACTGCTGAGCGTGTATTTATTATTGATTTGTATGTGTTAACTCAGTCAGCTTGCCAAGTGAAAGTATACAATTTGGAGAAAGATTTCCAGGTGTAAAAGTTCCAGGCTGCTCAACAATCCACGAGCTTTATAATAAAGTTCAGGCCACAGGAAGTATTCATGCTAAGAAATCTAAAAGATGGTACACGGTTCTTACCAAAGAAATATTAAATGACATCAGTCATCATTTGGAGAATTCCCTCCAAAAATCGCTTAAGCATCTTTAACAACAGGTGGGAATTTCTTAAGGCTCTGTGCGAAGAGGTACTAAATTACTGAAGTTTAAAACCATATAAAATAACTGACACATATGTTTTTCAATCAGGTGATCCTGTAATTTGGCGCACATTTAGTGAATGGACTCTCAATACTGTATACAATGGCGAAATATACCCACATTCAATATTTTTCATGAACAAAACTTTTATTTTAATAATTGCTCATGGATTATGTTCTTCAAACAAAGAATATTGAAGCACCTTTGCATAAAGAGTAAGTAGAAGTCAACCATAATTTACGTCTCGGCATGGTTCCATCTTCATAGATATGCATGTACACAAGATAATCGTTATTGGAGCTCTGAGAAACCTAATATTATCCATGAAGTACCCCTTCATGAGAAAAAATTGGTATATAATGGTATGCTTTTTTAGCGGAAGAAAGAGAACTTAATTTTGATAAAAAAATGAAAATTTATTTTCAAAATGCTTGTTAAGTATGCAATTTCATGACTAAATCTCATGAAAAATACAATTCTTTAGGCGTCATTACATTTTATTAACTTTGCATTTTTATAACTATTCAATTCTCTTAAATATAAATGAAATACAAATTACCTGAGCAGCTGTTGAAGTATTGGCCACACTGATGCTGGGCTCCAGCTCATCACTACCCGTGAGAGAGCACAGTACACCAGACGGCGACCAAGGATGGTTGCAATAAACCCCACCAAATAGGGGTCAATAAGGTAGAAATTCTACAACAATAAAAGCACATCACAATGTATACAAAATGGCATTTTGACAACAAATTCATTACTCAATACATTTTTCCAGTATTTATGACGCAATTGTCTCTGCTATTACAGAATTTCTGTTCTATTATGATTGTTACAATTTTATTTCATCTTTATCTAGTACTAGCTGACCCGACAAACTTTCTTCCACCTTAGAAGCAATAAATGAGCAGATTTTGGATTTTATTAAGTTCAATTTTTTATTAGGATAGTAAACATAAATACAAAAAATCAAGTATTTTAATGATCATTTATTGACCATGTATTTTGGTGCATGGGTTGCACTCTTCAGTGAAGCATCTTGTGATAGACGACACTTGTTGTTTTATTATCAGGCGCAAGAACAAATAACACAGATGGTCTTCCGACCCGTGAACATGCCACATATAATTGACCATGGGAAAAACATGGATTTTCTAGATTCAGACCACAAATTTTCAAGGATTGGCCTTGTGATTTATTAATGGTCATGGCGAATGCAAGACGGATCAGAAATTGAAGTCGTTTAAACTCAAACGGCAAATCGATTGGGATCATCGGAATGAGAACTCCCTCACCTTTGAATTTTTCTTTGAGTATCGTAGCATAAATCACATTGTTCATCAATTTACTTACCACCAAGCGCCTTCCGTTGCACAGTTTTGGTTGGTTTATGTTTTGAAGCATGATTACTACTGAGCCAACCTTTAGTTGTAAATTGTGCGGTGGTAAGCCAGGCACATCCAAGGACTTTAAAAATTTAATTGGATAGTTGCTCTTCACGTGAAATTTCATTTGCAATGTTTCAAATCCTAGTTGCATTACAGCTTTGTCGGGAAAGATTTGATTGTCTTGGTCACGGCATTGTTAATGATAATATTGGCACAATAAGCTAATAGAAACTCGAAACAAACACCATAGACAACAATGCGTTTAGCTGTCTGTTGCATATTGTTATACCACATTTTATGTCACGTCCCACGGAAACGTGATAAAAAGTATCCTATGTCCATCTCTTGGTTCTAAGCTACCTCCCCACCAAATTTTCAGCCAAATCGGTTCAGCCGTTCTTGAGTTATAAATAGTGTAACTAACACAACTTTCTTTTATATATATAGATGAGAGTAAATAAAATATCTGATGTTTTCCATTCACATGACTCTCTACAAATTATTAAATACAAAAGATGATTCCTTTATTCACATCATAGTAATTGTGACAAACATTAGCAGAAATGTGATGTTGAAAATGAGTCGGAATAGTAACACTCACCTCACTTATATGTAATTGTTCAAAACATATGTTTCAAGGGCAATTGCCCTCTTCTTCAGTTGAAGTCCGACTGATGGCTGCTATTTGTGCTCTGTGGTCTATTACGGTGGAGCCATCGGGTGTTCTCAGTAGAAGTTCAAAATCATGTGGCGGTATTTCAAAATTCATCAGTTGGTCTTTTTGTTGTGTAATGAGAATATTCTCCCAAACTGTAAGTTCTGCCGGGTTGTTTACAGGTTTTAGCAATTTTATGTCATTTTGTATTTCATGATGTGATGTCCAAAAATGGTATGCTACTGCCGATTTATCTGTTTGTTTCTGTTTGATATGTCTGAAATGTTCCTTTAGCCTTGTTTCCAGTCTTCTTTTTGTTTGGCCAATGTAACATGATTTGCAGTCCTTGCAATCAATTCTGTAGATGCCTGATCTCTGGTTTGTAGGTATGGGGTCTTTAATGTCTGTTTTCAATGCATTTTTTATGTTGAATTGGTTACTTGAAGCTAAACTTATATTGTATTTCTTGAAAATTTTTTTTGAATTTCCTATCTGCTGTTGGGTGATAGGTGAATTTTTTATATATAACTTTCGGTTTTTGTATGGACAAAGTGGTGATTTGTTTTAAGGTTAATTTCTCCTTATGTTTTTTAATTTTTTGGTCAATGATGTCTGGGTTAAAACCATTGGCTGAGGCTATATGTCTTAGTTGGAGGTATTCTGTGTTGTACTCTTCTGGGTCAAGTGGGATGCTGAGGAGTCTGTGTACTGAACTGTTGAAGACTGCCTGTTTATGAGGTTCTGGGTTGAAACTATTCTGTTTTATGTAATTGTCTGTATGTGTGGTCTTCCTGTAGATGCCATAAGTGATCTTTTGTTCTTTCCGTGTTAGTTTTAGGTCCAGGTATGGTAGCATTTGGTCTTTTTCTGTTTCCATTGTGAATTGTATGTACCTGTCCTGTAGGTTTAGTAATTTTAGAGAGTCTTCTGCTAATTTTTTGGGGACCACCGCAAAAACATCATCAACATATCTAAACCATTTTTTGAATATATTCGGAAAACTGGAAGTTATATGTTCTTCAAGTCGTCCCATGTACAGATTTGCTAAAAAGGGCGAAAGTGGGTTACCCATTGCTAAGCCTGATGATTGTCTGTAAAATCTACCATTGAATTGGAAATAATTCTGGTTGATGCAAAGTTCTGTTAAAGTATGGGAGTCTTCTATTTCTTTCTGGTTTAAGCCAATGCCCCTGAGCCATGCTTTGAAGGTTTCAAGTAACTTGTCGACTGGGATGCTGGTGAATAATGATTTCACATCAAACGAAACCAACAACTCATTGTTTGAAACTTTGTACTTTAAAATTTTACATGTAATGGTAGTTTGGGATGGTGGGGATTTTCATGATGCAACCTTGGAAGATACTAAATTTAATATCATATAGACATAAAAGAGAACTTTATTTAGCAACTAGAGAAAGTAAGTGTGGTAGACATAGACAAAACTATAAAATGTACTGCAGAATTCTAAAAAGAGGTTATAAATGCAGCTAAAAAACTTTGTTATGAAAGCCAAATGCAGTCCTCTCACAATAAGCCTAGCACTATATGGAACATTATTAAAAAAGAGATCGGTAAATGTCCCTTGAAAAATGACATAAAAGAAATTAAAGCAAACCAAGTGACCATAAATGATCCCCAGCAGAAAGCAAATACATTTAATAAATATTTCATTCAGGTGGCAGAAAATTTACTGACAAAGAAACAGCCTAAGAGAGATCCAATTTCATACCTTCAGAAATCCTGTATGGAAAATTTTACATCATTAGACACAGCATCCACAAGTGCAACCGAAATAAAAGAAGTAATACAATCCCTGAAAAGCAAGAATTTATTAGGATACAATGAAATAAGCACGAAAACATTAAAGATATGTGCTGACATTATTTGCAAACCTTTAAGTCATATGTGCAACATATCTGTGTTAACAGGAACATTTCCAGACAGATTAAAATATTCAGTCGTTAAGCCATTATACAAGGGCAAATCTCAGAAATGTCAAACTATAGATCAGTATCTTTACTTACAGGTTTTTCAAAAATCTTTGAAAAAATTATATTTAAAAGAGTTAATCACCATCTAGATAAGTATATTTTAGCAAAAGAGCAGTTTGGATTCAGTAAGAGCATTTCAACTAGTGATGCCATTTTCAATATAACAAATGAAGTTCTCAAGTCATTGGATAGCAAACTTAACACACTAGCAATATTCTGCAATCTATCAAAGGCATTTGACCGCATTGATCATGAAATACTTCTATCAAAATTATTACACTATGGAATTAGGGGCAAAGAGTATCGATGGATTACATCTTACTTATCAAAATGAAAGCAAAAGGTTATAATAAATACTTCAAAAAAACAGCAATGCATATTCTGAATGGTGTGAAATAAAGCATGGTGTCCCAAAGGTTCTATACTGAGTCCCTTATTATTTTTAGTTTATATAAATGATCTAACTGCAGTAATAAACAACAATGCCTATCCAGTTCTTTTTGCGGATGACACAAGTACTATAATTAAAGAACACAATGTCAATCAGCTCCCAGATTCATAATAACTCCATGGCACAACAGCTCACGGGGAGCCTTGGCCTACCGCCCGGCCGCTGCGTCCCCCTTCTCGGTCCACTACAGACGTCATGGATGGGGTGCAGTATTGGAGGGTGAGACATGGTCAGCGCCTCGAGCCCCTCCCGGCCGGTTAATGCGGTCCTCACGACCTGGAGCCGCTACTTCTCCATCAAGTAGCTTCTCAATTGGCCCCCCAGGGACCTCACAAGGCTGAGTGCACCCCGGTCCAGGTCTCCCAGCAGGGGAAAAATCCCCATGCCAGTACTGGGGATCGAACCCAGGTCTCCCGCTTGGTAGGCAGCTGCGCTACCACCGCGCTAAGGAGACGACCAGCTCCCAGATTCATTTAATAAAATTTTCAAAACACTAAATGATTGGTTTGAAAGTAATAAAATTCACATTAAAATCTAACTACATTAATTTTTTCACAAAGCATAAAAACATGCCAGACCTAAGGATAGAATATGAAAATAACCAGATTGCAGAAGCCTGTAATACAACATTCCTAGATCTTATGATTGATTGTAACATGAATTGGAAACACCATATTGATTATATCTTACCCAAAAATGAGCTCTGCATGCTTTACAATCAGATCTTTAATTCAGCTTATAAATAAGAGCATACTAAAAACAGCTTATTATGCATATTTTCATTCATTGATGACCTATGAAATAATATTTTGGGGAAATTCAGTAAATGCTAAAAAAGTATTCATTATGCAAAAAAAAAGGCAATAAGAATAATGACAGGCGAAAGACGATCAACTCACTGCAAACCACTTTTCAAAATGTTTGGAATTTTACCATCAGCCAGTGAATATATTCTAACCATATTGTCATTTCTAATAAATAACACTAAAAAGTTTACAAAAAATACAGATATTCATAACAAAGAGACCAGACATAGCAGGACTTACATAGACCAACAAATAATTTGCAGTTATTCCAAAAAGGGGTTTACTACAAAGGAATAGTTTTAATTCACTTCCCTCTTCTATAAAAGAATTGCAAATGAACAAAAACAAATTTAGATCAGAATTAAAAAGATACCTTATTACTCACACCTTCTATACAGGGGAGGATTTAATTCAATCGAAAAACACTGGTAATAAATGTAAATATAAATAGCGTGTTATTTATGGACGCTCTAACTACTGTGGTTCTCAGCATCCCATTCTAAATTGGGTGTGAAAGACCGCTTAATTTTGCTCAGAGGCCTCTCTATCAGGCTTGAGGTTCTTTTACGTGCCGGAAATCTATGACATGGGACCAACCAATTTACTTCCCTTCCAAAGGAAACCATGCTAAGGATTCTTACACCCGAAAAAAAAATCCATCAATCTCCGCCGGGTTTGAACCCACGACCTTGGGTATATGAAGTTAGCATGGTAACCATTACACCATGGAGGGCAACTGGTAATAATGTAACATTGTAAATATAATAAACATGAATATTCTAAGAATGCAAGGTAATGTAATTGAAAATTATGTAAAACACACTTCTGAAAATTCATTGTCAGTTATTTGTAAATAAATGTATTAATAAGTATGAATAAATGTAATTGTTAGCATGATCTACATCCTAGAGTTTGGGCTTTGAGTCTAAGCTCATAAAAGGATCAACAGATTGCAATGTTATGCATGTATGTACACCAAATTTGGTATTTAACAATCTTTTTGTTTACAAACAGGCACGCAACCACTCCACCACATGCTTTTCTATTTTGTTTATTCAGGGGGCCTTAAAATATGTATTTTCAGTGAAATCTTGGTATTGAATTTTTGAGTGGAATAATACCTTCTATGCTATTTACATAGTAGGCAGAGAAGCTATTGTATATTTCACCCAAAAATTCCATGCCGAGATTTCACTGGCAATATATGTTTTGAAAAAGGCATGTGTGTGTCTCTGTGTACCATAACTCAAAAATGAAAAATCTGTTTAATACCAAACTTAGTATTTTGATTTAGTATCTTCCAACATTGCAACACAAAGATTTTCAAGAAAATCCCATCAACCTAAACTACCCTTTACAAGCAAAAATTTTCAAAAATGTTGATTTTCTCAAAAATAGCTCTAACAATTTTGGGGTCATATGATATACTGAATTTCCTGGAGATAGTCTCTGAAGACCTCTTCATTCTGGATGACTTCTGCATAGCTGGTAAACAGTAAGAGATAAACAAAAACTTACTGCACAAAAAATGTAGACGTTAACACACAATCTATGTCAAATTCATTTTTTGTGAAATTAACCATTTCTAAGGCTTTCTTTAATTAGTTTCAATTTTAAAATACATGTTCTTCAAATGGGACGTTATTTGCTTTTCTTGCTCCTAATCAAGCAAAGAGTATAGAATTCAGTGCTATCACATAGCACAAACAAGATCAGAAAGATTTTATTAACACTTAAGCCTTGTGTATTCCACTATTCTGTTGTATCTAAAAGAAAATATGTGATAATTATTTATTATATTATACAAAAATTTATTTGGCTTAATGTGAAGTAGATAGAAGAATAAACTTTTTAAAGGATAATTTAAGAATGGGTAGAGAAAACCATGTGATGAAACACATCAGAAATATGTTTGGTATGGAGTTTAGCATTTCCAAAATATTCCCTTTTTTTAATTTAAATTTGCAAATGCTTATATATTTCTCAAAAGAGGAGTGATCATAAAATAGCTTGAAATTTCAAAAACATAGTGATCAGATTTTCATAAATTAACATTAGCCTACTGTGTTGTTTTTATGCACACAACGAAGTACGAAAATGTATATGGAAAGTTTATCTCTATTAGCAAGTAGTAGCTAGCCTCACATTCAAGAGCTACCAAGTTCGAATTCTGGTTACCTGAATAAGATTTTTTTTTGAGGTTTTCCTTCATCTTGTGAAGATGAATATCAAATAGCTTAAGCTTGTGGACCCAGACTCATTTGAGGATTATTTCACCAATTTCATTCTTTTTCTGATATGTAAAGGTAGCTGCAAGGAATGTGAAAAGGTATATATAGGAAAAACAAAACGAAACATTGGACAACATTTTAAAGAACACATGAGATATTCAAAATATAAACAGACAGATAATTCAGCTGTAGCACATCATTTGTGGACTCAAAACCATAATTTTCAAAGTGAGGCAAAGTTATTAAAATTAGTGCAGAATACAATAGGCAAAGTTATTAAAATTAGTGCAGAATACAATTGGATTAACAGTTTGGGAAAATCTATTAATTTTAAAAAACAAAAACGTCATAAATTTTGACATACCACAAACAAATGCACTCATCTCAAAATTCATCTATCCAGAAGAGAGACCTCTACATGCCGCTACCACAAGTTCATCAGTGAATCTCCATTGGAAATGGTGGCAACAGATACCGAAACATGTCCAAAGTAAGTTACTTTATTCCAAGAGTGAAGTTTGAGTGTAATCTATGTTTTTACTCCTATGTGATTAGTTCTTCACTGTGCATTCCCATTAATGCATTATTATAAAGTTTTAATTAATGAAGGGGTTAAACCCTCAGAGATTTTAAATTGTTTGTGGGGACAATTTGGGAGTGCTATACTGTCTCAGAATTGAGAGTTTACCTGGGCCAGACAATTGTACAAAACGAAGGCCATGTTTGGCACCCAAGTCTCACAGTTAACAACATCCATGACATTCAAGAGCTTATTGAAGGCGATCGTCACTGCATTGTTGAATAAATCACATCAGAGGTAGGTGTCAGCATTGGGTGTACTCACACCATTATCAGTGAACATTGTGGATTTAAAACAATCAGTGTTTGATGGGTTCCAATGTTGTTAGCAGAACAGGTCAGGTTGGAGATTTATGAGTCTTTTTAATCAATTATGGCAAGAAGTGGAGGATTTTTTAAAGTGCATTGTCGCAGGAGATAAGACATGGATCCATCACTTCACTCCGCAATCCAAAATTATGAGCAAGGAGTGGCAAAGAAAGGACGAAGCCTGCTCTGTGAAGGCCAAAACCTGCTTTGACTACAGAGTTTTACTCAATTTTTTTGACAATCAACATACACAGGCTATTATGGCTAATTGTTCAGGTCAGCAAATACTACCTATCAAAACAAAAGATGCTATATGCCCTCAGAGATGTCATCATTCTCCAAAATATTGCTACAGCCTCACACCATGAATTTGATAAGGGACACATACACTAGAAATTCTTGAACACCCTCCCTACATTCTAGATTTGTCCCCAAATTCAGAAGTTATTTTTTGAGCTATTATTCCAATGAAAAAATAACTACCCAAAAACAATTTTGTTTCGAGACTCACTATAGTTTGTAAACTGTTAATCTTCTAGCTATGTGCTAGAGCTTTTTTACATACAGAACTTAAGGAAACTCTGTAAAGACACGTGAATCAAAAAGATAAACTCCATGACCAGAATTTTAAACTCGAATATTTGTTTTTCCATGCCAATGCTCTACCATTTATACAATCACATCTGCAACTCTGACCTCACATTTCTACCTCATTACTTTTATATATCTGGATGAGTCTTGACATAAGTGTGCACATAGAATTATGTAAGATACGCTTCCCACACCATAAATTTCACCCTGAAAAATGAGTTAAAAATAATATCAGTTTACTTGAATATCTTACCATTGCGTATCTGGTATATGAGTGAGGGAGCCACCATACAGTCTTATAAAGATGCAGAAACTGCAGAAAGGATGTCATGCCTGTAAAGATGAACATTATGCCTTCAAACATAACATTGCTGTCTTGTGGCATGTGTGGAATTGGTATGTGTTTTGGCACTATTACTCTTGAAGTAATTGTGCTACTATCCCCTGCCTGACCTGGTAACCTGTAAACACACAATTTACGCTACCAATTTTAATTGCTATAAATTAAGGGTAACTATGCAGAAAATGGGCCGCTCAAAAAATTGAATGATGCTAAGTGCAGTCAATCGATCTTGTATTTGTGATGACAATTTCAAAGGCTTTATTTGGCTGCCAAGCTTGATTTTTTTTATTATAGACATATTTGTGTGCATGCTGAAACAGTTGGTATTTTGGTATATGACAGATATTTACCAAACAATTATATATAAACCAGTATTATACAATTAATAAATGGTTTTATTATGTTCAGAAAGATATTTCTCAGCCAACTACCACCAAATACAAAATTAAAAACATAAATTTATATACACACACTAACCTTAATGGGTCCGAACCTAACCTTGTGCTAAATTTGAAAACCACAGGACCCAGTGTTTCGCCTACAGAAACATACTGCTCCATCAACAACTATAGTCACACCAACAGGTGAATTATTCCTATGGGTTCTCAAAACATGGTAATCCTTGCAAACCTCTAGCAGTGAAACCGAGCTTTTTCATAATAAAACCATATATTATTCATATATATTTATTTATGTATAATTATTTGGTAAATATCAGTCATATATGCAAAATACGAACCATTCTAGCATGTACACAAATTTGTCTTAAAAAAAAACCTTTGAAATTGTCATCAGAAATAAAAGACCAATCGATCACACTTAGTTTCATTTAATTTTTCGAGCAGCACAAGTTATGCATAATAGCCAATTAAATGAACAAATCTGAAACTGGAATGGGACAGAGAGAGAGAGATATGTAGATATGTATGAAAAAGTCAGGAAGTAAAAGGCATCAAACTAAGGGAGGGCTTCTAAAGGAATGTTACCCAATATGTGGAAATTCAAAATATGCTATGGAAACAAGAGTCTCAGAATGATATCTGTAGTTTAAAGATAGATACTCTGGAAAAGAAGTAAAAAAATCTGATTTATATAGGAAAGGGTCTATAAAGAGGTAAGACAAATGGGTAATTATTTACAAGTTGGGCCGCTAGCTCTCTCCGCTGCGAATTATGCCAGTTTTGCACTCTAATGGGACCGGTGTGGTTAGAGAAGGATTATGGGTGGGGAGATGGTTTAAAAAACTAATGTTGTATCCATTGCGCTGTTAGTTGTTGGAAATATTGATGAGGTACTACCACGATATAAAATTAGAAACATAAATTTATATACACACACTAACCTAAACGGAATGGAACCTAACCTCGCGCTAAATTTGAAATCCACAGGCTTTAAAATTGTCATCATAAATACAAAGTCAATCAATCGCACTTAGTTTAATTCGATTTTAGAATGGCCGAAGTTCTGCATAATAAAATTCACTGAACAGCTGTATCTGCGTGAAACATACTTGTCATACATCAGCACAGCGTCTAGCGACATATGCCGGTGTTGCATTCCACAGCACTGTTCGCCTGCTGCCGACAATGAAACTCAGGTTTTAGGCACTTTAGTGTGTAGTATTATTGTATATTTACATTGCAAAAGTACTACAAGACTTCTTTATTTATATTCTACTCCTTCTAGGCAGCATACTTCATAAATATTCACAAAAAAGGATCGCTAAGCGCACATAATAAATTAGCGTTTAACTTAATTACGGAGCTTTTCCGATAAAAAAAATTGGTGAAAACGTAACAAGTATAAACCAAACTTACAGTCAAGCCACAATTTGTTTAATTTCTAGAGGGGCCCAAGTTCTCTATAATTAACAAAAAACGTTCACAAAATTTACAAGAAAAGTGGTTTAGAATTTCCAAAAAAAAATAAGGTAGAGAGGAAAATAGAATGGCTGCTAGAAATTGCATCCTTATACCTTATATCAATAACCAGGCTGATGGTATACATCAAATCCAAGAATACTAAAATACTCAAAGAAAGCATAAGAGGTATTAATTTTAAAATATAAATCTTCATTAACCATTTAATACATAAATTAGCACAATTACAATAAATTATAACATACAGGTATTTAAATTACAAAATGACAAAAAAGCATAGCATAATTTTCAAAAATATTTCCAATACAGGGGTAGTTTAGAGTGGGGGGGATTTCTTAAAATTGTGTTGCATCCTTGGGAGGTGTTAAACTTAAATGCAAAGTTTGGTATTCAATGGATTTTTGGTTTTTGACTGATCCTGCATGTATGCATGCACATACCCACAAACATACACAGATACATTCATAGCCTTTTGAATAATTTGTTATAGATTCAGGGACCTCAAAACATGTTTTTCCATTGCATTTTATGGAATACAATACTCTCTACCTATGTACATTGTACATTCATACTATACAGTAAGAGCGATTTTTGTTAATATGGGGCATGTCATTGAAACATTTAAAATTGGGAGAAATGTAAAACATGGTAGTTTTACTCGACTAGCCAAGTTCTTACATACATACATACATCACCTTGCAATCTGTAGATCCTATTATGAGATTAGACTCTATGCCCAAACTCTAGAGTGTAGGTCATGTCAAGAATTACGCATTTACAAATAATAACTCTGACACAATTTTCAGAGATGTCAGTTTTGCATAATTTTTAATTACATGTCTGTTTCCAAAAACCTACTCATCCACATGCATTCTTAGAATATTCATGTTTATTATATTTACTATATTATATTATTACAAGTATTCTTTGATTCCACGGAATCCTCCTCTGTATAGGGATGAGTAATAAGGTATATTTTTAATTCTAATCTTCTATTTAATTGTTTTTGTTCATTTGCAATTGTTTTATAGAAGAAGGAAGTGAATTAAACAAAACAATTCCTTTGCCTATGAATAAACAAGTTTTCAAAAAAATCTCAAGTTGGTCAGGTTGGGGGCCTTGATGATTTAATATGGCATGACCCCATTCAGATATCTTGCCATTGTACTCAAGCTGTAATAGTACCAGCGAGAAGAGCTAAAGATTTGTGGTTCAAGTCTCTGTATGACACTGATTTTTTCATGCCTGATACGACCTTCCAATTCCTGTTACATGTTCCTTAACCATGGAGGTTATGAACATACTCATACTGTTTTACCGAGTCGAATCTTTAATAATTATGGTTCTCTTTAAAACTCGTTTTTTTATTTATATTCTTGATTTACATGACAGATATGTCCAATATCCTCAAGTATTGCTCATACAACACCAGGAATAAAACCAAAATCTCAAGGAAAACAGCAAACAAAGACAACCATTATACACAGGAAATATTTGTCATTAACAATATGTAACAAAATCACTACATCACCTTAACCTAGATATTATGCTTACTTAGGTTTGTGTGTATCATCATTTGACACGATGTTTGCAGGTGCTGGTGGCGGTGGTGGAGGACGATTTGAATTAGTTCTGCTGATATTTCTTCTTCCACCAGGCATCACTATATTTTCTTCTGCCTTGGACACAATTCCCTTCTGAAAAAATAGGCGCTGATTTACTCTTCTGCCGTAACTAATCTTCGAAAGAACATGTTAGTCAAACGTTTTACCCGATTTTAGTCAATGGTACAATTATAACTTATTTCCCACTGATGTTTAGAATCCCAATTTATTGACAAGAATCATTTTGTATGTTTTAAACTATTCTGTTTCGCTGAGCAATTCGCTTTCGTTATCTAGCTGTCTGCTACGTAAAAATAACATCCCTAAAACTTCTTTGGTGTCAAACTGCAACATTGCCGATTTAAAAGTCCCTAAATTCCTTCACTGCTTATCGTTAAGAACGTCATACTATTTGTAAGAAACGACATTAAAATCAAAGCGGGTTGTTTTTTACAAAGTTCTCATAAAACACGTCTTAGAAATTACGTATTTACATTCTGTAAGACAAAGGAAAACAAATATGCGTGAAACAAAATGGCCAACACCCACATACAATGCCGCCACTTACGTTTATGTTAACATTGCTGGTATGTTCTCACTGGACCAACAGCTGAATCTGGGCGACTTTTCTGCTTTCTAGAAATTTAAATTTTGTGTTCATGCTCTAGTACAAGGAGGATCATGCTCTCCATTTTTCCTCGCGTTCTTAACACATGCCTATGCAAGAAAATGCATTCTCCATTTAGTAATTAAAACTACGAAAATAAACATCTTAATGACTAGTGACAGCAGAATGCTCATTAATCATTGTCATCAAATAGAGGGGCGTCATAGTTTAATCCTTTTCTTGCATAATAAAACACTCATAAGCAATGGTGATAAACTATTCTGGAAAATCGCTAATTTCTATTAAAATATCCATGCCCATGCATAGTTTTCGTTTCTTGGTGACAAGATATAATTTGAATTGCACGGTGCAGCATTCAGAGGTGCATGGAAGGACATGTGTTTCGTACACATCTCATGAATGAGTAATAATACCTGCACACTTTACTTGTTAAATGAGGGTGACAAATTTGTTACGGTCATTTACAATTAGAGGGAGCGCAGGAGGACGTCTTCCAGATGCTGGGTCCCTGGTGAGCTTCCTTCGGCGGCTCACGGCGTGGGAATGTAGAGGTAACGTACTTGTCCACCATCGTCGTACACCCCATGCAGCAACAAACCCTACAATTATTGGCACCAAGGCAGCCATTGACACTGTTCTGTTGTCATCCTCCGAACTTCTGTCCCATGGTTGCATTCTGACAACACTCAAACATCACATCCACGTTGCTCACTGCAATTAAAAAAAGCAACAAAACAACTTCCAGATGAAAAAAAAAACTCAATGAAGCCAACATGATAAACCCATCTTAAGCATGTATGAGAATTTAGAACCTCAGACTGTATTCTACCTATGTTATCTTTTGTTTCATAAAAGAAAAAATACTATGCTTCTTAAGCGTGGGAAGCTCATGTGTAAAATAATTGTGCTCTGTGGACTGTAAAAATCCCAATAAATAGTGCATATGTTACACTTTACATAATCTATTTTTAAACGCGGTCAAGCTATCGGTACGTTGTTCGTCGCTAATGCTACGAACTTCTCCGAACTAATCCCGATCCTTGTGGCTAGTCAGGACTCTCCTTCAAAAGAACAACATGGCTGCATCTGCCCTTAATGTAGCTATTGTAAGTAATTATATTATATCTTCGGTAATTACAGTAATTATTATCTTCTAGACTTACAAAGTTTAAATTGTAAATTTCAGCCGCTATATTTCTATATCAAATAGTCTTTCATGCCAACAAGAAGATCTGAAATAAAATGTTCGATAAATCTGTCTTTTTCAGACGAGAGCGTTTTCGTCTTCTGCTGTGAGACTACAGAAAACCGTGAAGGTAAGAAAAGGCAGAAAAGAGATTTAACATCTTTCCAACTTAAGCACTGAACAGCTTTTGTGAAAGACAAACACTGACCCCAAAAGCATTCTGCTTTGTAGTGCATTGGAGCCGGAATGCAAATTTTATTATTGCAGATAAATGGTAAACGAAAATTAAATTTATTTTTCGGACTAAGATGACTGCAATTGCTGCAAAATCTCGTAGACATTTGCTTGAAAACACTCTCCATTAATTATTATATTTTCTGGAATACTATCAAGTTAACCTATACAGCAGCCATGCAAATACATAAGAGACCTAATGTATTTATTTGGTTCGTGCAATAAGACAGAGTGTAACGTTGCTATTCCAGGATTAATGTAGTAAAATCAGTAATACGATTACAATGTAAACTGTCACATGAATATTCTTCTAGTGAACAGGTTTACATAACTTTTAAAGATGGCATTCAGTAATGGTTCCGTCATAAAAATAACATTGAAATATTAGAAAGTAGTTTAGTGTTGAATGAAATTCCAGTTATACCTGAGAGTGAATGGTCAACATTTATAGGATAATGTATGGAAGCAGCTAGTCTTCTCCTAGGAGTGGCAAGAGTATGGCCTAAGTAGCTTGAGCATTGCCAACCTAAGAGACTGAATGTGCTGAGTGTAACATTAATCATGAAAATAGCCATAGAACGATGCATGAAGAAACTCAATATTTCCACAAAATCTGCTTTTGGGTGTTTTAATTTTCTGCTCTTAGTTATAACAATTTATTAAGTCCTTTTTAAGAAGAAATAGTCTTGTAATAATGGAAACTAAAAATGTGTATGGTGAGATTTTGATGTCTAGCTTACAGAAATGAATCATAATTCAAGGTAATAAAGGCAAAATTTTGTTACTACCCATTTATTTAATGTTTTTCCCTAGGATTCTGTTTCTCACAAAATGGCAATTATGTTTACTTTGCTTCGGGTAAATTGAAAACGAATATATAGGTAACATTTCTAGGTAATTATGCAGAACTTGGGCTGCTCTAAAAATCAAATGAAATTGTGATTGATTGACTTTGTATTTCTGATGATGATTTCAAAGATTTCATTTATTGGAAATGCTTGTTTTTTTTAGTATAGACGAATTTGTGCGCATGCTGGAATGGTTGGTATTTTGCATATATGATGGATATTTACCTAATTATACATAAACGAATATTATATGAATAATACATGGTTTTATAATGTTCAGAAACATATTTCTCCCGTCAACTACCACCACAACATAAACACACCAATCTTAATGGATTCAAACCTAACATTGTGCTAAGTTTGAAAACCACAGGACCCAATGATTTTGCCTATAGAAAAAGAGTTTTTAAAAACCTCACAGAAACATATTTCTCATGAACTATTATAGTCACACTAACTGGTGAAATATTCCTATGGGTTTTCACGACGCAGTAATCCATGCATACCAATAGTTTTCCGCTATCAATGAAACCAAGTTTTTTCAACATAAATCAAATTTTTATGCAAGCATTTCAGTATACACATTGTAAAACCATTTATTATTCTTGTAATACTCGTGTATGTATAATTATTTTGTAAATATCCGTCAAATACACAAAATACTAACCATTTCAGCATGCATACGAATTCATCTGTAATAAAAAAAAAAGTTTTTCCAACAAATAAAACCTTTGAAATCATCAGAAATACAAAGTCAATCAATCGATCTTAGTTTCATTCGATTTTTAGAGCGGCCGAAGTTCTGCATAGTAACCAAAATGTACAGTTTAGGGTAATTAATTTTTTTGTAGTGTTAGCAGTTTCTTAAATGCTTCCATGTTGGATTGCCCCTTTCCAGTTAAAAGTTCATCCTAGATGCTTGAAAGGTTGCATGAGTTACTTCACTGCTTTCAAATAGTAGGTATGAAAAAAGTTCAGAAGTTCATTTCTTTTTATACACAAGGTGATAAATTATTATAATTTTATCACAAACCTTAGGCAAGTTCTAAAATGTTGATCAGTGCACAATGAAGTTACCTGAACTTGTTTTCTTCTGTCATCAAGAATTTCAAAATCATCACGGATATTGACTGATTGGATGAATTATTTTGCTGTGCAAGTAAACAAGTATTTGTTTTGTCACCAATAATTTCCTCGTACTTATCTTTCTTCCTTTAAACAGAATGCAAAAATGTTTTTTTGTTTTTTTTCAGCCACCAATTCAGGTATTTGGACTTGATGGACGATATGCATCTGCCCTTTACTGTGCTGCAAGCAAACAAAAGAGCCTCGATACTGTAGAGAAGGAGCTATTAAAATTCAAGGTTAGTAAAAAAAATTTGTGAAATCTTGACTAGATGAAAGTACAGAAAGCACTTTCAAGCTAACATTTAATGGAACAAAAAATATACTGTGTATTTATAACGCTTGATTTTTGTTATTACTAGGGCACATTGCAGACTGATCAGAAGCTGAGAGAATTCATATTAGATCCATCTTTGAAGCGCACTGTAAAAGTTGAGGCCATTAAGCAAATTTCAGCCAAATACCCATTATCACCCCCAGTAGCTAACTTTTTAGGTAAGGAAAGTTTTTTGTACATTTCAAATAAGGTAAAAGTTTATTTTTACTACAGAATGGATTTCAGTTTTTATTTTTTTTTTTCATCCCCTGCAAAAATCCTAATTTGCATTGTTTTTTCAAAAACCCTTAGAACTAATTTTTGGAAACTCCATTTTTACCCCTAATTTCGATCCAGTTCATTTACATGTATCTAACCTATCTTAACCTTACCTTGTCGAAATCTCGAAACCAGAGTAGTCTGTCGTTCGCAGTAGCTCACGACAGCCTACCAACCTCCACTTACCTTGTATTCATTCTTCAAAAAACAGTTAGAAAACACAAGATCCATTCAAATTTAGCTTAACTTAATATTTCACTGATATAACACATCATCTGCTTTCCTTAGGTTCATATTTACACTTGAACAAATTCTCTGCAAGTATCTGTTCATATATCCACGTTTAATAAATAGGTGAACAATTTACTCTGAGGAAAACTCAATATACCAAAATAAACTCTGCTCACATACATTTTCACACATGCTCAACATCATGGACATTACCCTTTCCTTTCCTATTCAAAGCTGTTAACTAACTCAAAATGTTGAATGACCCATCATGTAATGAAATCATCAAATGTCATTGGCTACAACCTCATCTCATAACATTTGGCAGAATTATTATCCAATGAGATTATACCTTCTGAATTACTGCCAGCTGTAATACTTTTATTTAGTAAGAAACAAAAATTTGCTAAGTGCTAGAAATTGGCACTTTAAACATTAATTACTCAAGAACCAACCACTACTCCAAATAGAACCATGGCTCAAAATTAAGTGTATTACCTATCTGGAGAATGAATGCAGATGGCCAAGTGTGGAAGCTTGTTTTAATACAAACCGATAAGCAGTAATATGTTATCACTCCTGGAGCTTGCTCTGCACAGTTTAGCAATACTGGAATGCAGCAGTTGAGTCTTATTGTGCATTAATTCAAATTAAGTCAAAATGCAAATATTGCTGTGCATGGTCATATGCTCACAAAGTGAAAAATTAATGTTCATTAGTGATAAAGAAACAGCAAGTTTAACTTGTAGATTATTTAGTTTATTCCTGTTTACGTACTATGCTGTGCTGATGTTTTGATGGTCAGACTGTACTGCACAATATTCCAGCCTTCTCTGACCACTTTAAGCCATGCCATGCCTCACCAGCAACCTCCCCTAACAACTGTATTCTTTCATGAGACAGGTAGTACATTCTACACTTGAAAAATTCATAAATCCATTCTGAAATTAAACTAAACTTTAACCTCAAATAATAACTCATAGGTGCTTTTGTAATATATATGTTTTTCTTTAAGCACTTCTTGCCGAGAATGGACGATTGAAGAATCTCCATGGTATTATTTCTTCATTCCAAATCATAATGGCAGCAGAACGAGGTGAAGTGCCCTGTGAAGTGATTTCTGCTAAGGTAGGCAAATTAGACTAAAAGTATGAACAAAGTGCTAAAGATTTGAAAAATATATTATTGCTATGTTGAACACTAGCCAAGTTTGTAGCCATCTTAACTGAGCACTGTGAAGAGCATTAATGGTTCAATTGAGTGGTAAGGAAATTGCAAGCCCAATTTACAACAAAAAATGTATCAAGATTCCTGTTTAAACCACTCAAATACCATTTAGAGTAATATAGTATGATGGCTCATTTCTATTTTATTCTCTCTACCACATGTAAAATAAGGCAAATATTGCATTCCTCCCAAAAATTTGATTCAGAAATTTCATCAGCAATACAGGTTTTGAGACTTCTGAATTCAAATAGAAAAGCAGACACTTCTTTTGCACATGTGGTACTCAATTTTTTACTAAAATTCAACATGAGAGGAATATTTTTACATAACTTAAAGGTTAATAGTCCTTTATATATTATATTAATTTGTTGAGTTGTTTTTTAACACTTTGTCACTTATATTCTTATTATGAGGGACTAGTTTCGGTTGGACCCGTAAGGTTGAAAATGGAAGCCTAGGCTTCCGAAACTAATCCCTCATAATAAGAATGTAAGTGATGTAGTGTTAAAAAACCAACTCAACAAAGTAATATCACATATAATTTGAACATCACTGTTACTAAATTCCTCCAAACATCAATTAATAGTCCTTTATTTGCTTTTTGCTCATGTAGCCATAGTAAAGAATGCAGTGCAGCCAAATTATCCATCTTGAATCACTTAATGTAATGCTGCCAACAGTTTTTTCGTTACACTAACTGTATAACTATGTACACTGGTCTAAATTGCTATGCTTTCCACAAGTTTCTGGAAAGGATTTGCTTGACGATTTTTGGTGTCACTATGGCACATATACTACATACAAATATTCCCATTAAATGCCGCCCTGCAAAGAAGAAACAAATCTTGTCTTAGGATGTATACAATAACTCATCTTCACATGTTTCATTGTTACAAAACTCCTTTTTTGTGTATCCAGGAATATTTCATTGTCAAACCTAGTTGTTTAAATAATTTGTTATGCCCTGACAAGTAATGTAAAATTGCAGTCAATTCAGGTATTTGAAATTGTATTGAACAGTTATGATTGATTGCACCATGTCCATTCAACATTAAAGAAAATTTCACTTGTGCATTATGGCTGAGGATATAAAAAAGTTTTCTGCTTGAAACAAGAAGTTTGAGACACAGGAAATTTGTCATAGAAATTAGAATAATAGCAAACATAATTAATATCAAGAAGTACCTACACTATGACAAAGAGCATACTGATAGCAAAAAATACTACAATCATGATACAGTGGATAGTCTTTGTTATGGCTTGTATTTTATCAATATTTGATATCTCAGTTGTTACAAAAGAAGTTCATGTATATAAATGTAAACTTTATACCTAACTATAAAAAAAAAAAAAAAAAGTGGGGACATTTGCCAAAATTTCCAAAAATCCACCTAGATTTGGGTACCTTTTGCATGTTACCTTATGTTTCCGCCCCTAGATCAAGCTAAACCCAATTTTCATATACATTGATATTTATGTAATATTAATTTTTACCAATTGAAATTAATTAGCGAGTCAATTTTGTAACATATCAGCACTTATTTTTATTTTTGGAAAACATGTTTCAGAAGCTATATGCTTCCATTGTTATTTCCCTTAGTCAACTTTCTGCATCATTTGTGGTGGTTTGGTGAACATCTGCATCAGTAGGTCGCCTGGCATAATTTCAAATTGAAAACACGTGGGTTTTTTTCATATGTAGATGTATCCCAAACTTTTAATTCTGTTTTCCTTGTGATATTTTTTTAGGACTTCTATTTATGGTGTGTTGCTCTTTCCAAAAATGCCAAGCTACTGCTGATTTGTCTTCCTGTTTTTGTTTGATATTTCTGAGGTGTTCTTTTGTTCTTGATTTTTTGTTTCTTTAAGTTTGACCAACGTAGATTTGTTCAGTCGTTGCAGCTGAACTGGTATATTCCTGGTTTATTTTCTTATCATATTTCAATTTAGAATTTGTTTCTTTGGAGTAATTGTTTTTTGGTGCCAGAATGATGTTATCTCCTTTGAAGATCCTCTGGAATTTGTAGAAAGTTGTAGGGTGGTATGTAAACTTCTTGTAAATTTTGTTTTCTTTCTTTTGGAGTTAGTGTGCTGACTTATATATTCTCTTCCTATTTTTGGCACTGTTAACTTTTTTGTGCACAATTTTGTACTTGGAATCCATTTTGTGTGACTAATTTCACTAATTAATTTCAATTGATATAATACATCACTCTCAGAATGTCCAACATACATTAGTACTAATTTTTATACCTAATCTTAATGCTCCAGAAAAAATAAAGCCAACTTCTTTTGTTTCAGCCCTTAGATGAAGCTATGAAGAATGACTTGCAGACAGCATTAAATGCATTTCTAAAGAAAGGGGAGAAATTATTGCTTACTGTGAAGGTAGAGCCAGCGATTATTGGAGGACTTATTGTTAGCATTGGTGACAAGTATATCGACATGAGTATTGCTAGCAAGATCAAAAAATACTCTGATGTCATAGCAGCAGCAGTGTAATCTGTAAAACTTGCATATAGAGAAATGTGCTAATTCATGTATAATTGTAGATTATAATTAAACATTCTATTATGTTGTGTTCTAATACAATTTTTTCTTCTCCTGTAACTAAAAGGGCTAACATATACTTTGTCTATACCAAATCATGTCATTCAGTCAATAGTGTTAGATAGTTAAATAATTATCTCTTAGACCTTATTACACTACCACATATCTGTGTCACAGAATGTGATAAAACCTTTGATCACAAGTTATGAGCACATTAAAGCTGCTCAGTATAATTCACCATGTCAAACCCTTTATTACGTTTTTAAAAAGGATAACCTACAGCTGTAGCAATGGTTCCTATTTTGTTCTGTTTAGGATGTGAGTTGTGTCATAATGAATATTTATAAAAACATTTACTTTAACTTTCTATTACATTTATCTGCAACATTTTCGTATAACCTAACCTAAAACTTTACCTCAATAAGACAATTTCTTAATGAATATTAACAAATACATTTATGAGTATTAATAATAAAGACAGCAGCAAAAATAGTAATTAATAGTTATCATAATATTTATTTGTACTTCTAAATATTGGCTTTCCAATTCCATTTCATTATTTTCTCACATCAATTGGTGCATATCCTTCATGTACTTCAGTACTGGATTCTGTTATGCCTTTCTATATTTTCAGTGCTTTGTTCTGTTTTATAATAATTGTGCTTAGAATTGTACAGTATTTCATGTGATTCATAATAGGAACTGAGCAGTTTGGTGGCTGTGTTCTGAACATGTGAAATTCTGCCATTTTCTTTTCTAATCACAAAGGTGATCAAAGGTGTGATGGTGGGTATAACTTTTATCACAGAAGTATGTCGCAACTAGATGTGGTCAAAGATGCAATATATCACTAAAATGTTTTATCATATCTGTTTGATCATATTTCTGTGACATAGAAATGTGATAGTGTAATATAAGCCTTAGAGATGATCAATCTGTGAAAATAAAACAATATACACAGTTTTATTTTGATTGCTTTTGACTTTTTTTACCACTCGGAACATAAAACATATATTGCATTCTAAATTTTGAAAAGATTTGTCATACTATTATTAATTTTTTTTCCCATAATTAATCAAGTTTTACTTTTTCTAGCACATGTGTACAATGTACATAGCAAGTAGTAAAGGTACACAAAATTCCAGTGTTGAAATTTCACTGGAAATACATGTTTTGAGGACCCTGAATCAAACATATAGGAAAAGGTCCATATGTGTATCTGTGGGCAGCATCACTCAACAACGAAAAGCTGTTAAATACTAAACTTGATATTTAAGTCAGCATCTTCTGAGGATGCAACACAAAGATTTTCTGTAAAATCTAACTGTTGCATGGAACATTTTTTGAAATGTTTAATTTTTTAAAAAACGGCTATCAATTTTGATTAAAATGATATTAATATCATTATTAAAAATATTTACAATGGCAAATAAAATATATATTCTGATTTCTTGGGAGTAGCTCCTGAAGTCCTCTTCATTCTGAATGATTTTTGCACTGTTAAGTAAGAAATAGACAAACAACTTACTGCACAAAAATTTAAGATCTGTTAAAATCCACAATTTATGTTGTATACCTTTGGGGGGGGGGGTGCAGAGCTAACATTTCACAGATGTTCCCTGTTAAAATATTTAAACTTTTCTTAAACTGGAAATGCTCCTCTGTTTCATATGTCTGTTTTGTTCATGTCCAAGCAACAGGTTTTAAAAGAATGGACTTGCTTTAGTGCTTTTTCTTCTTTCTATACTTACAAGGAAGTAATAAGACAATTTCTGCCTATGTTTATCTTGATTAGCATTATGTAGATAAAAGAATAATCTTTTATAAGAATATTTTGTTCAGAGAAAAGATAGTCACATGAATGGAACACTTTAGATTTTTTGGTATACTCCTTTGGACCCTATGGCTTATTTTATCATTCCCAGTCATCCTAGCTGGCTCAGTAGGTGGCTTTTAAGTGTGCTTAGAATTGAATTTTTCAACAACTAATTGTTGTTTACTTTCTCTAACACACGTGTGTGTGTATATATATAGAGAGAGAAGGTAATCTATTCACCCCCGAAAAATTGATACCAAGATGTCACTGGAAATGCATGTTTTGAGACCCCCTTAATAAAAAAAAACTTTTTAGAAAATGTCTGTGGGCAGCATAACTCAAAAATCTGATGTGTTACACTCACTAAGACTTTCTCTAACTGTTCTACAGACTTCTTACAAAAGATTATTCTTCTTTCTACACCATGCTAATCTAGATAAACATTATCAGAATGTACTTGTTAATTAGTTCCTTATTAGTAAAAGGGAACTAAAGAAATGCACTATGCTAAGTGGTTATGCAATTGTCATTGAAATTGACCTCTTTGCTTGTCCAGGAGCAGAACAAAAGAAAAACAGACACTAAAAGTATAAATATTTTCAAATTGAAACCAATATCAAGGAATATTCTTGGAAATGGTCAATTCTACAACAAAAATACATATGATATAAATTATGTGCTTTAACGAGATCTACATTTTTTTGTGTAATAAGTTACTGTCTATCTATAGTTTAACCGTTAGGCAAGATTCTGCAAAAATCAACCAGAATAAAGAGCTCTTTAGAGGCTACTCCCAGAAAATTCAAGACACATTTTATTTATGATGTATATAACTTTAGTATACAGTATTTTAATCAAAATCGTTAAGAATCATTTTTGAGAAAACCAAAATTTTCAAAAAAATTTTCCATGTAAAGGGTAGGTTGGGGGGATTTTCTTTAAAATCTTCAATTTTTGATTTTCTCAAAAATAGCTCTAATAATTTTTTTATTAAAATACTGTTATGTTTAAGATATTTTAATGAGAAACCAAATGTATGAAGGAAGACCTTTTAATTCTGGATGATACAACTGGTAAACCAAGAGATAGACAAAAATGTACTACACAGAAATTATAGATCTCGTTAAATTACATAATCTATGTTATAATTTTTACTTTTTATTATTATTATTATTTTTTTTTTTTTTATATTCCTTGTTTTTTGTTTCATAGCTCATTTGTTTTACTCCTAGGCATTGAAAGAGTACAGAATTTCAATTGTTTCATAGAGCAATAGCTACTAAAAGATTTTTTCTATCCTTATGTATTCCCTTTATTTCCCTTTTTCTTACAAGGAAGTAAGTAATAGACAATTTCTGCTGTTTGTCTCAATTATGCATGATGTAGATAAACGAATAATCTTGAAACAATAAATTGTTTTGCAGAATAGAGAAAGTCATGTGAATGGAACACACACTTTTTTTAACTAGCACACAACTATTTTAAACCCATGATTCTTGAAGCTAACATGAAAATTTCAAGCTAAGTTACATACTGTAGTCCAAGTAGCAGTGGCATATTGTGGCTCACATTTGAGAAAACAATTTTAAGAATACTGCTGATTCAACTAGTACTACATCTAATACTACTGCTAATAATAATATTACTTTTTGGGACACCCATCTTTTATAACTTTTAAGTTTCTCATCAAAAGTGAATGTGGAGAATGATTTATTTTTAATTCCTCAATTACACAACCAGATGAACTAATTTCAATTGCTAGTAATGTGTTGCAAGTACCTGAAGTACTTGGTTCGTCAGAGTTTGAATTACACTTGTTAACATGCCACCTGGCTTTGGAGAAGTGGCAAAACCAGTGTAGTCACAACTTCAGAGTGTGTCCAGCAAGCATATCCACATTCCTCACTTATTAAAACGGATTATTTTTTGCAAAAATAACAGTACACTTGTCACTACTATATACGAGGTACGTCCAGAAAGTAAGTTCCGTTTCAATTTATCTCCGCTGCGATCGCAGTTCTGCACATGCGTGGTAGACACTCTGTATCAAGGAGAAGAAATGTGCGCCATTTTGAGATCGCTGTCAGCCACATACGCTTTGTTGTGCTTGTTTACAATGTCGGTGTTGATTAAAAATCCTGCCGCTTGTGAAATCAGATTTGTGATTTGTTTTCTGAATGCTAGGAAAGTGAAACCAATTGAAATTTATCGGCAAATTTGCGAAGTTTACGGACAAAATGCGATGAGCGATTCAGTAGTGAGAAGATGGGTCCGACGGTTCAATGAAGGACGTAGTGAAGTGCACAATGAACAAAGTGGGCGTACATCTATAGTTACAGAAGAACTGGTTTACGCGATTGATGACAAGATCCAGGAAAACCGCAAGTTTGCAATTAGTGCTCTCGCTATGGAATTTCCCCAAAGCTCACGATCACTAATTCATGAAATTCTTACCGAAAAACTGAAATTTCGTAAACTTTGCTCACGTTGAGTACCAAAGATTCTTACTGAGCAACAAAAAAAAAAAAAAAAAAAATGGATGGGTAGTGCACTCAGTTTTTAACCTGTTATGATGAAGACTGCGAAGAATTTCTGACATAGATAGCACAGGAGATGAGACTTGGGTTTCTTACGACACCCCTGAAAGTAAGCGACAATCAATGGAATGGAGGCACACTTCATCCCCAGCAAAGGTTAAGCCAAAACAAATCTTGACACCTCGAAAAATGATGTGCACAGTGTTCTGGGACTGGAAAGGCATCTTACTCATTGATTTCTTACCGCGTGGTCAAACAATCAAAGCAGATGTTTATTGCGAGACACTTAGGAAATTGCGCAGCGCAATACAGAATAAGTGCCAAGGATTGCTGTCAAAAGGTGTTGTTTTTCTTCACGACAACGCAAGATCACACACTGCAAATGTGACGAAAAACCTCCTACAGGGATTTGGCTGGGACGTGTTTGACCATCTTCCGTACAGCCCTGACCTCGCTCCTAGCGACTTTCATCTGTTCTTACGTACATCTCAAGTCTTTCCTTGGCGGTCAACACTTCAACAATGACGAAGAGCTGAAAGAAAATGTTTCCAACATTTTGAAGATACAGGCGGCAAACTTCTATGAAGAAGGTATACAAAAACTTGTGCCATGCTATGACAAATGCCTGCAAAATTTCGGCAGTTATGTGGAAAAGTAGTTTAAGAGTTGTGGATTTTTGTGCAATAAATAGATATTCTGTATCTGTACACAATTTAATTTTATTACCAAATGGAACTTACTTTCTGGACGTACCTCGTATAACACTGTATGTGCAACACTGAAAACATAGTAAACAAATCCGCAGTAAACTCCCAATTGATTTGTGGAATATTTAAATACCATTACAGTAAAAGAAACTGCTGAAAAGCACCACTGGCTCCCTGCCCCAAACAGAACCAGGGCAAAGGAAATAATGTACTTGGAGCATACTGTCACACATGCACCTGACACTGAAGAAAGAATCATTGGCGCTCAATGGAAGGAAGACTAGCCAGAAGCAAGGAGACCAAAGGAGTGAAAACTACTCAGTTGATACATCACGCCTCGCAAATGATTTCAGAGCAATAATATTTACGTAAGTGATGAGAACATTGAGTATTGTATGGTTATGTTTTGCAGCTGTTGATATGGAAGTGGTGCTCCCAGCACCTACACGGATGCTATGCCACTCCAAGTAGCATTTTGTGTAGTGAAAATTGCTGAAAAGAAGAAACTGAGGAATATGGAATTAAATGCTTGCAGTCCTGTTGCTTGTCTAATAAAGGATCATTAAATTATAAGCTAACTGCTCTTACAGCACCCTCCACTACACAAGAGAACCAAAGTTGCCAGGCACAGATGCACTTAAGTTCTTGCCTGAAAGTAAATACTGGAAATGTTCACCTGCTCCTAAACAGGCAAGCATATCAAGTAAAAATATTCTCCCAGGTATTGAGTTCAACTTTTTACAGGTGTTTTAAAAGTTGAATGTAATTCTCTATTTTATGTTGCACATACCACAAGAGTCGTCCTCCGTGGTGTAATGGTTACCATGCTAACTTCATATGCCCAAGGTCGCGGGTTCAAACCCAGCGGACAATGGATTTTTTTTGGGTGTAAAAATCCTTAGGATGGCTTCCTTCGGAAAGGAAATAAAGCTATTGGTACCGTGTCAGATTTACGGCATGTAAAAGAACCTCAAGCGTGATAGAGAGGCCTCTGAGCAAAATTAAGCGGCCTTTCACACCCAATTTAGAATGGGACGCTGATGACCACAGTAGTTAAAGAGCATCCATAAATAACACACAATTTTTTTTTTTTCCTCCACATACCACAAGTGGGATGAAATTGCTGTTTTTTAATGTGATGATTAGAAATTCTTTCAGTTTGGTACCTATATTTCTTTTTGTCCTGCCAATGTATGTTTTATCAGTCTTTGCAATTGATTGCATATATGGAAAACAATCTGACGTGTTCCATACACATAACTTTCTTTAGCTTCCACAAATAAAGTTTCTTACAAAAGATTGCTGTATGTACATCATGCTAATCTATATAAGCATTGGCAAAATTGGTCTTGTTACTTGCTTGCTTATAAGCAGAAGGGAAAACAACATTATGCTAAAACATTTGTCCAATCTTTCAAAATTAAATGATTGAGAGACAGTTCACTTTGCATAGTCCTGTCTGAGAAAAGTTAAGTGGCTTAAAAATGAAACCAATCATCTCTTATGCTTTAACCGTCATGCAAAATTCTGCAAAACTCCGAGGCTATTCCCAGAAAATTCAAAATATACATTTTATTAGTGACATAAGTACCTTTAATGTAAGTTATTTTAATCAAAATTGTTAGAGCCATTTTTGAGAAAAACAGTTTCAAAAAATGTTCGTTTGTGGTGATGGGATTTTCTTGAAAATCGTGTGGAATCCTTGGAAGATACTAAACTTGAATACCAAGTTTGGTATTTAACCGATTTTAGAGACTCAGGGGACCTCAAAACATTTCCAGTAAAATTTGGGATGGAATACAATACCTACTTCATCCACTATGTGCGTTGTGCATATGGGCTAGAGAAAGTAAAAATTCAAAACAGGATTTAACTTTGATATCCTGCTCAAAGAAAATTTTAAGTTTGTCAGTTCCCATCAGAGCAGAATGAGCTAATCATCACAATAGCTCACCTGCATCCAGCAGTCATTTGCAGTTGATGTACTATGATCCAGTAACTAATTTTAATGAAGCCTTGGGAAAAGCTATTCATAGGTGAATTCCTACAAATCTATTATGTTCTTCTCACGTGACTTTCTCGATCTATTGCACATTATTCGTGCAAAAGCTTATTTTTTTAATCTACTTGTTAATCAAGGTAACCATTAGCAGAAATATTCTCATTTGTTGTTTCTTTGTTGGTATATGAGAAAACGCAAATAGTGGTGGTTCATGACCATGTATATAAAATATAAAAAAAAAAAAAAAATGACTTCCCTTTTGAGGAAAGTATAATATAGGAAAATTTAAGCAGTAACAATATCTTTGAAATGATTAACTCCACATATATCACACAAAATGTCCGTCTCTTCAGCGTGGCAGACCTGGGTTTGATTCCTGGTACTGGTGTTGGGAAATTTTCCCTGCTGGGAGACCTGCTCTGGAATGCACTCAGCCTCGTGAGGTCCCTGGGGTCTAATTGAGGAGCTACTTGATTGAGAAGAATTGGCTCCAGCTCGAGAAGACCACATTAACTGGCTGGGAGGGACTCTGGGAGCTGATCACGTCTCACCCTCCAGCACTGCACCCATTCATGACACCTTCAGTCTGAGATGAGGGATGCAGCGGCCATGGTCCCTTGTGGACTGTCATGGAGTTACGTTACACTCTCACAAAATATATTTCACATAAATCGTGTGTTTTTAAGCATTTTTTGTCCAACTCTTACAGTTAACTAGTTATGCAAAAGTCATCCAGAATGTAGAGGACTTCAGAGGCTAATCCCAGAAAGTTCAAGGTATGCATTCCATTGTCATGAAATTATATTTATTATTTCTACTAAGCTATATGCAAGTGGATATGACTGGTTTTAGCCCTGGTTCTTTACCTCTCACATGTGTGTGTTACAATAATACCTTAGTTCTAGTTTGTCTCATTTACAATTTGTTTTAACTATGTTTGTTCTTCACTTTCTTACAATCTTTATGGTACATTTCAGTTATAGCCCATATTTCCCTCTAACATAAACCATTTCTTATTGATTATTCTTTTCTCCAAATGTCAGCTCTTTGCATTTAAATACTTAACAGCTTTATTATTATATGAGTCACACACTACTTCACTTTAAAGGTTTTACCTTTAAAGAAACACATTTTCACTGACCATTGCTAAACAACTGTCAAATTTGGTGAGCTGTCCATTATCTTTAAAACTTCTATCAGCAACAAAATGAACTTAAAATTTGGATTGTCTTGTATTTTGCCACCAGTAGAGGATTTAAGGATGATGCACAGCTCACCAAATTCAGCAGTCATTTAGCTGAAGATGCTGGCAATGGCTGGCGAAAACATGTAAAAGCTTTTAAAGGAAAAATAGAATGTTAACTCATTATTTAATAATTATTGAATAGCTTCACTGTATTAAACTCCTTGTTTGAATATTTACTTATTACTAGTGCATAACTGATACCTCCAGGAAACTTTTACCTTCTTCAATATAATACCACCATTGTTTCAACTCATGGAAGCTTAGTATTCCCGTAACAGCTCCTGTTCTGTTGATGTTTCTTGGAACACCCTATTGCCTGCAGAACTTCAGGAATGGTTGGAAATTGAACGTCAACCAGTGGTTCCTTCATCTTTGGGATCAAGTCATATTCACAGGGGTTTAAATCTGGTGAATTTTCTGAATGAAAAAGCACTTCCCACCCCCCCGTAGCCATGCAGATCAGGTGCGCTGTGTACACCTGAGCATTATCTTGCAAAATGATGGGAGTGCTGTGCACAAGTTGTAACTTCCTTCACAATGCTGATCTCAGGTTATTCTCAAAAAGTGATGGAAATACTGTGCATTAACATTCTGTCCTTCCTGGATAGTATGTTAGGATGACTCCATTACAGTTGCATGCAAGAATCATATAACTTTCACATCTATGGGGGTAAGATGTGAAAGATGCAGCACTGTTTTGCATAGTGGCCTATAAGGATGTCACTCATTGGAATGGCACGACCTGAACTATAACTCATCACATGCCATACGAAGGCATCTCCATCACGATAACACTCCAGCTGAGTTTGAGCGGAATCGTGTTATAGCCATCTTCACACATCCGTCAAATCCCAGGGAACCCAATGAGATGCAATTTTTGGCATTCTCAAGCAATTCTTTAGAACACAAAACAGTCGTGTGCAATATTCTTGTCTCCATAGCTAACTCATGTACCATCTGTTGCCAATCAGTGTCTAGTAGTGCAGAAACAATTTGATGTCTCTTCACTCACCTAGGACAAGCCATGTGTTCCACTTGGTCACAACCCTCTTTGAAGCTCTAATCCACCTCGCCATAATCCTGTATCTGTACCGCCATAGGCACATTGAACTATCAGCAAGATCGCTGTTCCTGCTTTGTAAATTTGGCAAAACAGCTTAGAGTGGTAACTAATAGGAGACTAACTTCCTCTCTCTACAGTGCATGCACTATGAGTCGGATGAAAGAGTCCACTTACCAGAAGGAAGGTCCGACATAGCCTTAACATGTAAAAGTGACAACATATAATTCCCTCTTGTTTTGCGTCCATAGCAGAGTTGCCACTATTAATGTTACACCCCAAGTATTCTATGTTCCAGGTGTTCATTTCCCACATATAGAACATTGCTTTTGTGGACCCGTCCTTAGACCTTATAACTGCCATACTCCTGTTCTTAGCCATGCAATGCCTTCTCACTCCTCTTTGTTTTGTCTATGTATTTTTCCCTTCCCCATGAACCTGTCAATGATATATAAAAGACTAAAGATCTCTTTTCGGCTACCTCAATAAATATTTTTTGTTTTTCTTTATCCTCAAATCTTTCTTGATTTCCATAAATTATTCACATTATTTTCTCTTCTCCACATCTCCCCTACCATTACTTTTCAAATTACTTCTAAGACAATTTACCCATATATTGTTCAAGCTTTTATCTTCATATGCCAAACACCATTTTAACAAATTTCTTTCTTTTAAGTTCAAGATTCTATACCAAAATCCAGTGCACTTTTCATTAACTTTCCCTTATTTGCCTCTCTACCCAACTCTATTTGTGCTGTAGCATTTGTTAAACCAAGCATTTCTCTATAGAATATCCTGTGCACATCTATAACTTCCCATCCTCTTCTTACTTCCTATACTTCTATCCCATACATAATTTTTGCCTTAACTACCCCACTATATATTTCTTTTTACCATTTAACATTTATATGGGATACTCAGAATTTGCAGATCCTGATAGATGATAAGAGCTCATTTTCATTTTGCTAGTGCAAATTTCTTTTATTTTCCTGTCTGCTACCAGCAATTATAACTCCCAGATAATTGCATCTCTCACTGTCCTATACTCTTATTTTATTCTTCCATTTTCATATTTGCTCAATTTCCCCCCTTTCTTACTACGATCTGTCTTGGTTCACTTTTAGTCTCCATTCCTCACAATAGTTATCTATTTGTTCAATGATTGTTTCAAACCATTGTCTAGTGCATCAATTGCTAAATCATCTGCAAAAAATAAAATTGGAATCTGGATTATTAATTACAGACATGAAATTTGTTATTCTTTCCAATCACTGATAATACATTATCTGTATATAAATTAAATAGGACTGGGTGTAACTTCCTTATCTGAAACATTTCTCTAGTTACAACCCCTTCCTCACCCTTATACAAAAGGTATTTTCCTTATATAGTGCTTTAAGGATGTTTACTTCTTTACTCAATTATAGCTCAATTGGGTCATACATTTTCTCCAGATCAACAAAAGTCATGTATAATGTTCCTTGTTTGTCCTTCAAGTATCCATTTACCAATGTTTTTAAAATAAATCATCAACCAATCTCCCCTCTCTTTTGGAAGCCCATCTGGAATGCTGAGAGATTGTATTCTTCAACCTGTGTTTATATCCTACTTCCCATAATGCCTGTAAAAATGTGCCTATATTTGACAGTCTCCAATGCCTCTATAATTTTTTGGTTTGTCATTCACTTCAGTCTTCCAGAAGGAACTTATGGGTCATAAGACTGGCCATCTCAGTAAGCCTGGTGCAGGCACATTTTGGCTTGTCTAAATTTCTTTTTTTTTAAACCTTTCTTATGCATCATGCATTTAAATTAGCTAAATTTTTAACCTTGCTCTTGAGAAACATTTTGTTAATTGGCCAGAAACAACTAATGGCAATGTACATTCAAATGTGTAATTCTGTGCAAGCATTTACTATTCAAAGCTAGTGCTGTCTTGAGTTTTTAGAAGTGGGGTAATTAATACTCTGTATTTTAAATTGTTAATATCGTGTTCCTTTATTAAGTAAATGTGTTGAAATTGCATTTGACTAATTTAACAAAGTTTGATTACATGTCTTTTATCTCTGTGTAGGTCCCTCCTCTGGGCCTTCTTCATCTTTATACCTTCCACAATTTAAATTATTTCAGTGGGTCTAACATAACCACCCCCCCTCTCTCTCACACACACACATGCATGCACACACGTGCACACACACACAGCTTTCTTCTAAAAATCTGATGTGTTTCACTCACATGATTTTTTTCTCTATATCTTGGTAACAAATTATTGTTAAAAAGCTTATTCTGCCATCTACTTCATGCTAATTGAGATAAACATTAACAGAATTATTATTACTTCCTTCCTTGTTAACAGAAGGGAAATAAGGGAGTGCACTAGGCAAAACCGATAGTCAAATATTTTAAAAACTGGTTGCCATGTGAATGAAATCAGCTTCTTTGCATTAGAGTTGACAAATTCCCATATGTTTAAATTATTTTAAAACTGAAACCAATAAGAAATATCTCAAAAACAGTTAACTCCACATAAAAAATGTATGAGACATAAATTGTGTGTTTTAAGGAGCTCTACATTTTTTGTGTAGTAAGTTTTTGTCTATCTCTTATGGTTGAGCAGTTAAGCAGAATTCATCCAGAACAAAAGGTCTTCCTTGGCTATTCCCAGAAAATTCAATATAGACATTTTATTTGTCGTGCAAAATATCTTCAATATACTGTATTTTAATCAAAATTTTAGAGCCAATTTTGATAAAATAAAAATTTTCGAAATTTTTTCCATGCAAAGGATAGTTTGGGATGGGGGGATTTTTCTCAAAATCTGTGTTGCATTATCGTGTTCACAGACATACAGCCTTTTTCTAAAAATGTCTATTTTCGATACAGGGGACCCTAAAATGTGTATGAACTTGATATCAAATTTTTGGGTGGAATGCAATCCTTATCTATACATTATGTATATAGTATATATAAAGAAACAGGAGGCCTCAAAACATATTTCTGGTGAAATATTGACATTGAAGTTATAGATTGAATACAACTTCCCCTACTTACTCTGAGTATTAGAGAAAGCATCTAATCAGCTGTTGTAGAATTGGTGTCACAACACAATCACTGGTGAGTGAGAATTAGGCAATTGTGTATAGCTGCATACAACCTTTCCCACACCTCCCCTTTTACAGAGCGAGGGAGCAAGAAATAGGTCATGCTTCAAGATAATCCAGACATAGGTGAAAATGTGCCTTAAGAGAGAGATACTCACATGACAGGAAGACGACACAATTATGCCACTCTTTATTTCTTCAATGCTATTAGCTTAGAGCTATCAAACTGACAATGATAGCGTATATCAGGAAGGAAATGAAACCACAGGAAGGAAAAGCTGAATGTCATTTGTCTACTGCTGATAAAGTGAAATAAGATAACACAACAGCTGATTACAAACAAGCCACATGCAGCTGATTTGTAAAGGAAGTTATTATTTCTCAAGGTGCATTTTAATACTTTTTTTTTTTTTTTTTTTCAAATTGGTCATATCTGACTATGAATGAAATTGGTGAAATGCTGCTCAAATGATCTCAGGATCCATGGAGCTTAAAGTTACTCAACATTCGTCTTCTCAGGATAAGTGAAAACCCGAAAAAAAACCTTATCTGGGTAACTCACCCTAAGCGAGATTCAAACGCATGACCTTTTGAATGTGAGGCAGACGCACTACCCAGGTGGGCTTTTAAAAAAAAAAAAAAATGGTAGAGCTTCTAAATTAGTAGATAAATACTACACTTCAAAATTAATGGCAAAACCTTACATTAACAGAATTAAAATACAAACCTTTGTCGTCCTCTATTTGTGCCCAAAGTCACAGGTTCAAACCTCACAAGAGGGCAATAGATTTTTTTTGGACATAAAAATCCTTAGCATGACTTCTTTGGAACAGGAGTAAAGCTGGTGGTCAGATTATTATACAGAAAGGAATAATCCTGTAGGAGATTCATTTTCTAATATTTTAATTTTTGGAACATCCAGGGCAAAACAAAAGGATTATCTTTGTAATTAACAACACATTTCTGCTTATTTTTTTTTTAATAAATATTCCCATAGCTGCTGTTCACATCCTTAGTTCCTTTGTAACTGACAGATCCAGATACTTCCATTCGCTGGACTCCTCTGATAAATTTGAAAGCCTGTTTTGGTGAGGTACTAACATTTTTAACATATTTTTGTTTCACAGCATTGAACCCTCCAAGCATACTATTATTCAGTTCTCTTGGTCTATGAAGTAGAATTTTTAAAATCAGTTTTTAGATCAAGAGATTGGAGTTTTGAGAAGTGCAACTACATTGAAAGTAAAATGCTGCAGTTCATGAATTTTCTGTAAGAAGAGAACCCACTTTAGTAGATGAAAGAAAGTAAGCAGAGCAGAGTAAATACCTGGGTCTAATGCCAATCGAGATTTCAAGAAATATATCCTAAAGATACAAAAATCGACCAGAAGACATCATATTACTCATCAAAATCTGCAAAAACTGCAAGAGAATATTCACCCATATAATTAAAATATAACTGATAGTATTTTCTGCAGATTAAAAAACAAACTGCTCAAAAATTGCCTGGCCCTTTTCATTTGCTATGCTACTCAGGCTAAACTAAAACATTATAATATTAATTAATAATGAAAAAACAATTTTTTTTTTCTCCTGAACCAGCAATTCTTTATTATGAACAAATCTATTGATAACATATAAACAAACAAAGATGTCAAATCATAATCGCATGACCGTTTACACATACTTTCACCAGTAACTTTGTTCTGTGATGGGCTGGTTGATTCCTATAAGTGAAGTTTCTTAGCTGGGCTTGTGATCAACCACTGGTTCAATGGTCTCCCCTCCGCGGATCTGACCCCAGCCAATCAACCTGTCAAACAAAGAGCATTTCACATGTTGAACAAAACAAGGAACATGGGAATACTATAGTCTAAAGTGATGGTCAACATTTTTTAACTGTTGCTATGCAACTGATAATCTTTTACGGTTTACTAGTTATGCAAAAATCATCCAGAATGAAAAGGTCTTTAGCGGTTATTCCCAGAAAATACAAGACAAATTTTATTTGAATGCAATATCTTTAATATATAATACGAGGCTGATTTCAAAAGTTCTGCAATCTTTGTTATACTGAACAAAATTATTTTACAGAATCCTTTTACAGGCCTTATGACAGCTTCCCGACGTTTTGGCAAATCATGATTCTGGATAAAACACCTTCACTGTTGAGCTGTCTGATCACTCAGTCACTTCAGTGGAAGCTTTTTCAACTGTAGCAAAACGTTTTCTTTAGATGGTTTCTTCAATTTGGGAAACAAATCTAAGTCTAGTGGACTCAAATCAGGACTATATAGTGGGTGGGGCAGTACTTCCCATCCATATTTCTCTAACATATCTCTTACTGATACAGCAATATGAGGTGTTGCATTGTCTTGCAAACATGTCAGGCCTTCTCTGACGAATTCTCGGGTGCAACACATTTTGCAGAAACAGCTGTAGTAAGCACTTGTTACCCTGGGGGACTCTATTTGTTGCTATGACTCCAATGTCATACACAAACCATTATTAGTTTCATTTTCAATTGTTGGCGGCAGCATTGTTTTGGGCATGGAGAGTCTGGATGTTTCCATTGAGACGACTGTGACTTCAATTCTGGCTCCAAATCTTGCATCCAGGATTCATCTTGTGCAACAATCCTTTTCAGGAACTCCTCTCCTTCTGTTTGGTAGCGTTGAAGCAATTCTTCTGCGATTCTTTGGCGACATGCTATCTGCTTATCACTCAGATGATGAGGAATCCATTTGGTGGCAACTTTTCTAATCTTTAAATTGTTTGTAATGATTCTGTAAACAGAAGTGACAGACATTATGGCCTCATCTGCAATTTGCTCACATGTTTTTCAACGATCCTCTCACAAAATGTCATTAATAACCTCAGATGTTTAGTCTATTGCAGTTGATGGCCTTCCGCTACTTCGGTTGTCCTCAGTGCTTATCCGACCTTCATGGAAACATGATGCTGTGCTACGATCTACCACATTATCTCCACACACCTCTCAAAGAGTTGTGAATTTCAGTTGGGTTCTTTCCATATAAAGATTCAATTTTGATGTAAGATCGCTGCTCACCCTGAGTCAGTTTCCACTTGCATCTTAAAACTGAATTACTCACGACACAGCCAAGCTAACCAATACAAACATATACAGCTCTCAAGATAAAAGTCTGGCTCACAACTGACATGTTTCTTGATCATGCCACGCTAACAGTCGTGCTTGCACCGTGTGCAGAACTTTTAAAATTATCCTCGTATTAGCTATTAAGAGCCATTTTTGAGAATATAAAAATTTGCAAAATGTTTTCCATATAATTTGGGTAAGGGAAATCTTCATGTCACATCCTTGGAAGAAGCTGGCACGCACACAGTCATACAGGTATGTTGTCACAGTAGCTCAATGGTTAGAGCAACTGCATGGAGAGTGGGAGAACCTTGTTATAATCCCAGCTGTGACATTGAATTTCTCAGCTTGTAGTAACATAAAACACATATCCTTAGTAGAACATTAATATAAAAATATTACAAATATAAGAATAAAATTGAAAGGATATTTTAAATTAATTTTCCTATGAAGCTTGAGTATCTTTTCGTAAAAAGATTACTAGATATTTATGTCCAGTATTGTTGTGTCTATTACAGTTGATTTCTAGGAGAAAATTTATTTTCTTAATTTTGATTAATATATAAGCCAGAAGAGAGAGTCAGAATGTTTACCTGTATAGTTGTTTTGGAATACAATTCATAGTATTTGAAATTACAAAGATATCTGATAGTTTTTCTTCTTTTTTAAACTTTATTTTAGTAATACAACTGTTATATTTCCCCATACTTCAATTCCATTTGAAAGAAGAGAATTGATTACAGAATAACTAATAATTTTGGTAGTAATTTTAATTACAGATTTTTAAAAATATTTCAGAGCAAACAGGGTTTTTCTAAAATATAATTCCCGAACTTATCAGTGTAGTTGTGAGCAAGAGTAATCTGTCTAAATTAACTCCACTTTCAAATCCTGCAGAGGATTTGTTTTGGGTGTGTCAGTTGGGGAATTTAATGTCATGCTAGCATGTTACAATGGAAGATCAGTTGGCTAGAGCAATTGTAAAGAAACTAAAAATCTGTGGTTCAAATCCCAGCTACAGTATTGAATTTTTCAGCCTGACTCTACCTTTCCAGAAAATTAACTTACTACATCACCATCACATTGGTATGAAAGCTTTCAGTTAGATCCTCGAACAACTTCAGTTTCAAAATAAGTTCTTACTTCCAACACTGACCTGATAGTTGGTTAAACTACGAAGCCCAGGACTTAACAGACTTATGACATTGTACTAAATCGCCATTGGGGTATGTCATCTCAAAATAGTTTGAGATCACCTAATGGTTTACTGGGAAATATGCCAGCTAGTTGAATTTAATGCAGTATCAGCATGTTGCCATAGTAATTCAGTGGTTAGTGCAACTGACTGTACACAGGGAGATCTGTGGTTCAAATCCTGGTAATGGCACTTTTTATAGTGTTTAATGCCCGCTTTTACTATATAGGCACTGTAGGTAATGATACATGAACTGAAGATGGAGCACCAGTAGAATGCGATGGTGGGGGAAACTGGAGAACACAGAGAAAACCCTCCCCTGCACCGCTTTGTCCACCATAAATACCACATGAGGTCACCTGGGATCAAACCTGGGCCACTTTGCTAACTCCTGTTCTGCACAAGGCTTGTGTGAAAAAATAATTAACATTAATTCACCTAACAGTTTTTAAACTAAGAAGCCCAGATCCCCTTATTGTTTACCAGGAAACATGCAAATCAGTTGAATTTAATGCTGTATTGGCACGGTGCCATGGTAGCTCAGTGGTAGAGCAACCTGCTACAGAGACCAGGATATCCATGGCTCAAACCCTGGCTATAGCATTGAATTTTTCAGTCTGTTTCTACCTATCCAAATCCTGTCCTGCAAACAGCTTATGTGGAAAAATAATTAATTCCTACCTCCAATGTTTCTCCACACGTCGACTCAAGGCTATCTTCTCTCCAATTTCCGTGCAAACAGGATTGGTCAGGCTGATCTTGGCCAAATCGGCTCTTGTAGCAAGCACTCTACCCCCAGTAGATAAAGAACCAATGTTCACAAGTAATACTTCATTCTTCGACAGTTTCTGAACCTGAAAAAGACACATGTGAGTTTTAATATTTAATTTGAAATGCAAAAGTAAATAACTATGTAAATTAATAACGTTTTTCTGACGATTTCCTTCATGAACAAATGATTGAGTTACCATGCATAGTGTCAAGCAATTGGAGTATATTGATGAATTTGCTCTCAAAATAAAAAAAAATATTCATTATCAAGTACAAACAACTGGTATCACACTTTAGAAATTTGATGTGTACTATTCAAACAACTTTCTCTACCTGTCCTGTAACAAACTATTCTTACAAACATGTATACGTCTAGCTACTTCATGCTAATCAGTAAAGAAAAAGGATCATTAGAAATATATATACAAATAAAAAATATATGGGATACAGAAATGTATGTGGATAAATTAAATAAAGAACAAAGGGAGAGTATTGCTTGGGTACCAGTGCGCGTGTGGAGACTAAAAGGTATGAGAAAAGGACTCCAACAGAATCAATGCCCAATATGTGATGAAAAGGAAAATATGGAATATATAGTTTTTGACTGTACAGGGACAGAGGAAGCAGTGAATAAATGGTAAATGGCTGAAAATGGACAGAAAGATAGCCTTAATCAAATATTTTAGTAAGGATAGCAAAAAGTTAGGTGAGTGTTTGGCTAAAGTAAAAAAGAAATGGATGTGGTCCACAAAAAGAGAAGTAGATAACATAAGTTTATAGGTTATTTTAAAAAATGTTGAGCATGACTGTTGTACACTTTTATTATTACTACTATTATCATCATTAGAAATTATTATTATTTTATGATTAAAATAAATGTGTTAGATTATAAGGAAAACTCGGTTAGGAATATGGCAAGATAGCCTGGGCTGATGTATAGCCATATTCCTTGTATGGGTGCTTAGTACAGATAAATAAATAAATCAAGGTAAAAGAGAGAGAAATTATCTTATTATTTGGTTCCTTATAAGTAAAGGCTAAAGCAATAGTCAAATCTTTTAAAAGATGGTTGCTATAATTGGAATTCAGTTCTATTTACATAGCCAGCAGCAAAACGAAGAAAATGGAATGAAAAATTCCTGTATGAGAAAAGTTTCAAGCATTTTAAAACTTAAATGAATAAATTGAGTAATTGAAATCAATAACAAAGAAATCAATAACATGTTTTGGAGGTTATTGCATCCATCGTTAAGTAGAGATTACTTGTAAACTCACAGTGGCAGGCTGTGGATGTGTCTTTTTCAGGTAGATACATTTTGAGATGAGCTCGCCCCCACAGAGCAGAATCCAAAACTTACTAACACAAAAAATAACACCATAAATGTGGTTGGGTTATCTTTAAACGCTTGAAATGAAATCATTTGTTTTCTTGCACTCCAATATTTAGATGGGAGGTTGTAATCTCTGTAAAAGTTGGACAATTTTAAAAATGATCATGATCCATTTGTTCATTTAAGTTACATTGTATTCCTGCTAATGTTTTAATCATAACAATGTTAACTTAATATTTTTTCCACTTCTGGTAAACCATTAATTGGATGACCATTGTATTAAGTGATGTATGTGTATAATTAAAACAAGTCAAGTTTTCAGGTTCTGTACTTTGAGGCACCAACCTCTTATTATATAAATAAATATGTTTTGCTTTCAATACACAGTTCTAATTTTACTTATGATTACGCACACAGCATCAGAAGCAAATTAACAAAAGATAAAACAGCTGATGTGAATAAGAATTAACAAAATATGTCTTGCAGTTAATTATTTTTTAGTCTTACAAACATAAGAATTTTTTCTGGAGGATGAATGTAGCTAAAGCTGTGTTTTCACTGACAACTTTATGTACAGAGCTTGTGTTTTGTAATTGTTTCGATTAGTTTACAAGTCCAGCAACACTTTTATGTTCCATACTGTTTATTGTTTCTGGTAAGCATGTTCTGAACATATTGCTTGTTCCTGCTTGGCAACTGATAACTTTATGAAGTTCCACAACTTGTGCTTGTGCAGTTCAACCTAGTCATACACTGCTTATTGCAGTTTTCAAAATAGGGTGGTCTGCATCCTTCACAAGAATTTTAACAGCAGATTAGAAGAAAAAATCCATGCTTATGGGATGTCAGCAGGTGGAATAAAGGAACCGTAATCATGGCAGGGCATACTAGAGTGTATTTTCAGCAATTCTAGGGTCCAATAAGGGAAAAGTAGAAAAAAAATACGTAACTTCAAATCTCAGTTCTGGATAAGTTGTAAACACTACCAGACTACTATGTAGGCAAGTATATTAAAACATTAATGGGAAAGCCCAGTGAAGTAATTAAACAAGAGTAAAAACACAGCATTACACTCAAAACTTCACTCATTGAAATAAATGTTTGGGAAAATCTATTAATTCTAAAAAACAAAGTCATAAATTTTGATATACCACAAACAAATGGTCTCATTTCAAAATTCATCTAAGGAGAAGAGAACCTCTACAGGCTGCTACCACGAGTTCATCAGTAAAACTTAACTCATTGAAATAAAGAAAAGCCAATGTCCCACGGTCCAAAATTTTTTTATACAACGTGAACGTTGTGTACAATTTCTCCATTCCATTCCCACAGGAGTGTATTGGTCCAAATATTTCTCACATGCACACGAACAGCTGATAGAAAATGGTGTAGGCTGCTGATCCACAATTACTTATGTTCGCTGTCGCAAGCTTAGTTTATGTATCCATTGCAAGAGCATATTATAATAGAAAGGAAAAGACCATGGCTGGAACGTAGGAATGCAGGTCAAGGAAGAGGTGTACTACATATACTGCAAAATGAACTTGTTTATAAATTATTTTAACTTCCTTAGAATGGACGAAAATTTGTTTGGAAAGTTGCTGTCCTTAGTTGAGGCAAAAATCACTTGCCAAGACACAAATATGAGGCAGTCCATACCAGCAGATGAACCAGCAATAATGTTTTTATATTTTTGTTAGGAAAAGAGGTTGGGTACAAATGGGTCCAATAAAATGCATTTGGAGGGGTTATAAATACCCGAGTCGTTATTTCATAAATCTTTGCTGCACAAAAAATGTGTATTTCAACCATAACTACTATAACCCTATTATTTAAGAAAAAGTCTACAAGATACAGCAAAGTTTCACACACACAATCACGTTGGTGGAAAGGAAGACCCAGCACTAGCTGCCATCTTATTACGTCATTCCCACCAGGTCGCTCATTGGTTGATTTCATATGTTTGGACCAAAAATTAGAAACCGCTGTATTCCTGTTGTAACAAACTGGAATAGGACCAAAAAATTGGACAGAAATTGTATACAATGAAATCGTAGTTTGAAGAGTATTGGACCAAAATATTTGACCCTGGGGCATCGACTTAACAGTTTGGGAAAATCTATTAATTCTAAAAAACAAAGTCATAAATTTTGATATATCACAAACAAATGGTCTCATCTCAAAATTCATCTAAGCAGAAGAGAGACCTCTACAGGCTGCTACCACGAGTTCATCAGTAAATTTTTGCTGAAGATGTTGGCAACAGCTGCCGAAACATGTTCAAAGTAAGTTACTTATTTCAACGAGTGAAGTTTTAGTGTAATACTGTGTTTTTACTCTTAACTTATAAAGAACATGTTCAACACAAATGTTCCATACAATATGTGCTATTAATTTGTTGAGAAGAGAACACAAGCAAACACAACCAACAACGACACTGGGACCCGTGAGATTGAAAATGGAAGCATAGGCTTCTGAAACTAATCCCTCATAATAAAAATGTAAGTGACATAGTGTTACAAATACCAACTCTACAAATTAATACCACGTATAATTTGACCATCACTATTACTAAATTCCTCCCAACATCAATCAACTGTTTCATACAAGTTGCCAGTGAAAATGTACCTTCAAACTTAGATTCCAGTTTACAACTGCAATAAAACTATACTTCTTGCCAAAGTTAGACAGCCTCAGAATCAGTGGAAGTGAGTCTCTTTATCATGCCATTATCTTGCTGCTGAAGTATGTGCAACAAAGACTCAACCAGTTATTAGCAAAATGGAATTTATATGAGTTTTTTCATTCACATACTTCAGCAGCAAGATAAACTTTTTTGGCAAGTTAAGAGCCCCTTCCACTGATACCAAGGCTGTCTACTTTGGCGAGAAGTACAGGGTAAGTCAAAATGATGGATCCAATTTCATAATTATTGTGAAATCTGATGAACGTATTGCAATTTGAGATATCCGCAATGTAAGGTAAACTCTCAAAGTTTAGAATATTTCTGAATTGGGTTTGTAACACTAAGTATCACTTGCGTATCGTTTTTCCAGACCAGTTTCAAAGCCATGTAGGCTTCATTGTCAATGGTTTCCAACTGAATTTCCACAGGGTGTTCTATGTTGGGTGGCTGAGTGATGAACCTCCAAAATATATTTTGTGGCAGTAATTCAAAGTTGAATATGTGGCATTGGTTTTTAACGATGTGAGTTTTTTCCCAGACGTCAAGCTCTGCTGCATATCTAGTGCATTTTATAAGGTGTATGTTAGGTACTATTTCATGGTTAGCAGACCAAAAGTGGTGTGCAACGGCTGATTTATCAGTTTGTATTTTACTGCTCTCATGTATTCTTTAAGTCATGTTTCAAGGTGTCTTTTTATTTTACCAATGTAAAATTTGTTGCGATCTGCACAATTTATTCTGTAGATTTCTGATTTTTTGTGTTCAGGGATTTGGTCTTTTAGGTTGTTACACAGCATTTTTTGTAGGCTGAACTTATTTTGGGGGGCAAGTGTGATTTTATGTTTTTTTAATATTTTTTTAAACTTGTGGTGTAGTTTTGCGTGATAAGTAAACTTTTTGAAGCAAGGTTTATCTATTGGTGGACTCAATTTTGTGGTGTCTGTGATTAATTTCCGTTGTTTGAATTTTTTTTTTTTTTTAATCTATTAATTTTTGGTTAAAGCCATTGTTTTTTCAACAGATATTATTTAACAGATTTTAAATTTACAAGATAAGGCTATAAAATTCACATTAGAAACTGAAAGTGATGGTTATCTCCCTTTCCTGGATTTAAAAATAATAAAAAAAGACAATAAATTGAATTTTGGAATATACAGAAAGCAAATCCACACTGATAATTATATAAAAAATAATGGCTTTAACCCTTTTTCACATAAATTTGCTGTTTTTAATAGTTTAATTTATAGGTTAATTAATTTACCCCTTAATAAAGATGAATTCTATAAAGAATATAAACACATTATTAACACTGCTTTAATTAATGGTTTTAATACTGATTTTATAAATAAAAAAATTGAGAAGTTTAAATATCAAAAAGCTATTAAAGATATTTCTACGCTTAAGAAAATAAAAGATAATTACATTTTTAAAAAATTTACTTATCACCCTTGGGCAAATAAAAAATTCACAAATATTTTCAAAGAGCATGGCATAATATTGGTTCCTCAAAATAAATATAGTATAAAAAATTTGTTAGGCTTTTCTAAAAAGGATGAAATTTCAAAAAATAAAAAATCTGGCATTTATCAATTAAACTGTTTAAATTGTGACCTTGTTTATATTGGTAAGACTAAACGTCATTTGGAAACCAGAGTAAAAGAACACTTTAGGAATATTAAATACAAACAAATTGATAAATCAGCTGTAGCAGAACATTTTTGGAAATTTAATCATGAAATAAATCCAGATGTTACATTATTAAAACACTTAAATGGGCCCATAGATTTAATGGTTTGGGAGAAAATATTTATATTAAAGTATAGAAATCATGCAATGAATTTTGATATACCTCCAATTGACACTCTTACCAAATTTGTTTTGATTCCAGTAGTTAGCAATGCATTAGTACACAATCCACCTAGTAGCAGTAACCATAACAGTGTAAATAAACAACATCAAAAAAGAGACCAAAAGGATTTGTTGATAATGCAATGAAATCGTTGCGAAACTAGTCCAGGCAAGGATTCCAAAAGATAAGTGAAGATTGGTTGCAATTATTATTTTTATATTAATTTGTGTTATTCTTCACTGTTACTAGCTTCTTTTTACATTTAAAAGATATTATGTGTTTGTATTCTATGTTGTATTCTTCATCTTTTAATGGTGTATACACCAGTCTATGGGTGAGGCTATTTAATATTGCATGTTTGTGCGCTATAGGATTGTGGCCATAATCCTTTATATAGTTGTCAGAGTGTGTAGGTTTGTGATAGATACCAAAGTATAGTTTGTTGCTTTCTCCGATTATTTTGATATCTAGAAATGGAAGATAGTTATCTTTTTCTATTTCTATTGTGAACTGTATTGTTTTCTGTTGTATGTTAAGCAATTTGAGGGAGTCCTGTATGAAACATTTGGGACTATGGTAAAGATGTCAACAACGTATCTATGCCAAATCTTGAAGATGTGTGGGAATGCTGAGGTTATGTGTGTTTCAAGTAGCTAATGTGAAAGTACCAGAAGTGGTGAAATTGGGTTACCCATTGTAAGGCCTGTAATTTGTTGGTATGTTCTGTTGTTGAAGGTGAAGTAATTCTGATCTAGGCATAGTTTAGTCAAGTTTAGGTAGTCATCTAATTCTTCTTTTTCTATTTTATTATGGGTTAGCCAGCTTTCCAGGTGTTTTAACATCTGAGGAATGGGTATGTTTGGGTAAATTGCGGTGATGTCGAAGGATACCAAGGTGTCTTTAGGTTTTATTTCTAGGGTGGAGATTTTGTTAATTAGATCCTGAAAGTTCTTTATGCTTAAACTGGGATATTTTGGTAATAATGTGAACTTCTGCACTAACCATTTTGAGAGACTGTATGTAGGAGAATCTATATTGTTGACAATTGGCATTGCCAGTGTTATGGGTTTTTGGAAGGGCTTAAAGTCTGGGTAAAATTGGGTGGTTTGGTTTCAGTCTGTTTTTGTAATGTACGTAAGTGATACTTAAGTGTTACAACCCAACTCAAAAATATTCTATTCTTACGTATCACTTTTCCAAAACACTCTTTCATTAAAATTGTTCTCAAAGTTTAGTTTCCTGTGTGTTTTCATTTTCTACCGCTACCGCTACAAGTGCGCACAAAGCAGTCTGTGATTAGTGTTCAACGGCATTTCTATATCAAGAATGGGAGACCCACCTACTGGAAAGGCCATTCCTAAGTGGTATGCAAAGTTTCAGAGATACGGGCTGCATATGTATGCGAAAATTGACTGGCCGTCCTTTGACTGGGGAAAAGACAATGGAACATGTTGGCAAATGTTTTGTGCAGGGTCCATAGAAGTCAACCTATCAGGCAGCGGGAGAACTTGAGCTTCAACAGAAAACTGTGGTGGATTCTGCAAAAATGCTTCAAAATGAAAGCCTACCACTTACAACTGGTACATGACTTGAAAGGCACTGATTATGGTACTTGAGTGTCGTTCTGTGCTGATTTTCTCGCATTAATGGAAGAGGATGGGTTCTGAAAGAGTAATTTTCAGTGATGAAGTGACTTTTCACCTTTAAGTGATTGTGAAGAGACACAATGTAAGGATTTGTGGAACATCAACACAATTCTCCCAAAGTGACTGTGTTTTGTGCCATTTCCTATGAAAAGAACATGTTTTTCTTGATATGCTGTATCACTGTGCAGCTCAGGAGGATCGAAATCTCGTTCGTTGGCCACTTCATTCCCCTGGGGCTAAAAGGATCATGTTTACGTACCACAGCTTCCAATAACTTTGAGTGACAGTGTCCGCATCACAGAAGTCATGGCAGAGATTGATTGCAACACCATACACAAGGTTTGGCAGGAGTTGGACTATCATCTTGATATATGTCATGTTACAGGAGGTGCTCACATAGAACAATTGTGATATGATTGAAAAAAAACTATGAGCGTTTACCTTTCTTAGCACATGTCTCACATTATGATACGTTCAGAATAAAGTTATGAAATTGGATCCAGCATTTTGACTTAGCCTGAATGATGAATGATGACTTCTATTTTACACCGTTACATGACGTTTTCTAAGGATAGCATTTTCTACTACTAAAGACACTTACCTTTGCAGCCTTCTTATCACCTTCAGTCCTTACACCAAGCAAGCGTTTTAACAGATAGTATGATATCTCAAGTTCAATAAATATCTTGGGCAGAGCCCCTACAGCACCCAGTACTTGTCCCACCAAACGATCAGCTCTGCAGAGAGTAGGCTCAATTTTTGTACCAACACCTTAAAACAGAAAAGAAACCATAAGTTATTTACTATTAAAAGAGCCAGATGACTAGGCAGTCACATTCCAAATAGGCAAATTAAAAAAATAAAAATGTAATAGAGGCCATTAAAAAATTTAAAAAAAAAATCTGTTACATTCACATGATTTTCGCTTATTAGTCGGCATACAAATGTTCATTTTTCTACCTATTTCAATGTAGCACAGGCATGCAGCAGAAACATCAAATGTGAAGCACCTACAAGAATATTTGTCTATAAAAATTAATAGCTTGCTAAAAAAATATGGGACATTATATATTGAACGATCCTCATATTATCCAACCAACATGGGGAGATAATGTGGTCAGCACCATCCTTCTCCCAACCAGAATTCAATTTTTCATAACCAACAATGTATTACCAGTTTTATCTGATTGGGTGCTGGTTCTATGCACAAGTCAAGATCTCTATAACCCTAGTACTTGGGTGGCCTTGAATACATATCATTCCATAGGTAGGAATCATGTACCACACTCCAACCCATAGTGTCATCTTTGTCCAAGGTAAGTTCATTAAATGTTGTATCACCAAAGTTTAAGGTACATTTTTAAAGTTTTAGGATTGAATGCAGTAGAGTCCCGGTTATCCGATATTCCATATTATCCAACACTGTTCATGTAGACTACATTCTTATTTTACCAAGGTTTTTGGAGGAGCAGTAAGTTGGCATGCTGTAAAATTTTGTGATGCCAAGCTGTACATGTGTTACTGCTGGACTGGGAGCTATGCTCCCCTGTTGTCTGTGACTCAAAAATGAGTCAGGCTTTGTAGAGTACAGTCACAGTTATTTAAAGCTCCTTGCGAGTTATTTTGTGTTCTTTGTGAACATGACCAGTAAAAAAGTTTCCATGGAAGATAAATTAAATGCATTGGACCAAGATGAAACACTTCAAAAAATTGCTTCAGACTATGGTGTAGGTCAGGTAACAGTTGGAGATTGGAAAAGAAAGCAGAAAGAAACTGAAAAGTGCACTGTCAGAGTATCATACAACGCATTAAAAACAGATTGCAAGTATGAAATTTCTTTGGTTCACACAAGACTGGAACAAAGACATGCCAATATCAGGTCCTAGTCTACAAGAGAGAGCAATTTATTTTCAAAAGGAATTCAACAGACAGATTCTAACTTAACAGCCAATGTTGGGTGGCTTGACCACTGGAAAAAACATTATGGCATTAGGCAGCTTAATGACTGTGGATAAAAGCTGTCTGCAAAATCTGAAAAGATTTTGAATTTTAAACACAAGTGATGTTTCTGCAATGGTAGATTCTCGTGGCAAGAAAAATTAACCACCAGGCTAGCAGACATTAATTACATCTTTATTTTTTCTGAACATTATAAATGTATATACATACAAATGTATATTGTGTTCTCATTGTTCAAAATCAATATTGTGCTCTCATTGCTAATTGAAGTTCTGTTCTAATCTTTCTGTTCAGCAAATAAAATATGTTACTATAACACATTTTTTATTGTAACGTAGACCTACATTTCTTAGTTATTCTGCATTATCCAACATCTTCCTGGTCCAGTTTAGATCAGATAATTGAAACACTACTGTATTTATATAATGTTTTTTTTCCAAAATATTAATGTTCAGAACTGGGGGTCATCTTGCATTTGGTTTATGCATATTTGCAGATAGAAATGACAAAAGTTATATTAAAAAAATAAACAATACATTTAGTTTTTATAGTTTTTATTAGTACTACTGCAAATAATGTTCACACTCTTACCAATCAAACCTCCAGGAACAGCAAATTGAAGCTCATTTTGTTCAGCAAACAAAGAAACAATTCGGGAAAAGATGGGACGACATGTTAGCTTGCCCTCACTATCCTTTGAAACAAGGCCAGGCCTAACTTCAATCTCCATTCCTACCTACAAAAATAAAAGCATATTTGTTAAATATGGAAAATATAATACTAAGGGGAGATAGATAACTAATGTCTCAAAATTACACTCCCCCCCACCCCCAAAAACATTATTCAATCTTAGCTAAACAAAATGTGTTGTGATCTTGCAATTTTATTTAGGGAAATTAAATGGCTATTTATTACAAGGATGTACCAAAACGTAACAGGATTTTTTTTTTTTTTCTGTTTACACACGTGCCCGTCAAAATTCACCAATTGTATCACACCGGTCTGACCTTGACTGACGCTGGGATATGTGCGACACTGTCTGTGCGCTCTTCAGTTTGTCTGAGGGAGCCATTGTATAAGCACGTGTTTCAGTGACCCAACATGGATTTCAAGTTAGAGCAACGAGCAGCAATTTGATTTTGTGTTCTTCTGAAGAAATCTGGAACTGAAACACTGCAAATGATAGATCAAACTTTATCAAAAACACATGTTTTTGAATGGCATAAAAAATTTCAAGATGGTGAAAGGTGCAACCAAGTGCAGAGAAAGTCACTTGTGTTTTTCGACAAAATTTGGGTAATTTATAACCACGTGGTTCCTAAACACACCACAGTAACTGCTCAATACCACAGTACTCCAGAGCAAAATGGCTGCTGAGAGACCACAACTTACTCCCAATGGATGGATCCTCCATCAGGACAATGTCCCTGCTCAACACAAGAAGCCATCACTCAACTAAGTATCAAAATCATGCCCCACCCACCATATTCACCAGATCCAGCACCCTGTGATTTCTACCGGTTTCCACAAGTGAAAAACATTTTCGTATATGCCATTTTCAAACAGATAAAGAACTTTGATTGATGTTTGGAGGAATTTAGTAACAGTGACGGTCAAATTATGTGTGTATTAATTTGTTGAGTTGGTTTAACACTACGTCACTTACATTTTTATTATGAGGGACTAGTTTCGAAAGCCTATGCTTTCATTTTCAACCTCACGGGTCCTACTGCCGTTGTTGGCTGTGTTTGCTTGTGCTCTCTTCTCTGGTGGCGAAATGATGAACTTCTTAACTAAGCTGTCTACTGGCAGGATTTCAAAGTTTATTAGGTGATCTTTGTTTTTCCATATGAGGATGTTTTCCCAGGTTGCGAGTTCATTGTGGCCTGACATGATTTTTAGCAATTTTGGATTTGGATCTAGATTGTGGTTTTCTTTCCAAAAGTGAAATGCTACTGCCAATTTATCTTCTTGTTTCAATTTTTGGTTTCTAAACTGCTCTTTGGACTGATTTTTAAACTTCTTTTGGTTTGTCCTATGTAGAATTTTTCACAATTTGTGCATTTAATTTTATATATTCCCGACTTATTTTCTGGTGGAATTTCATCTTTTATTTTTGAATTCAGTAACTTTATGACAGAAAATCTGTTTATTGGAGCCAGGGTGATGTTTTGTTCTTTGCTCGGGGGGGTGGTAAGTGAATTTTTTAAATGTGTTGATATTGTTTTTCCTGCTGTTAGGGTAGTTATTTCTTTGATGGTTTTTTTCTGCATTGCTTTGTTTTTTAGAAACCTAAAATTGAAACAAGAAGATAAATCGGCAGTAGCATTTCACTTTTGGAAAGAAAACCACAATCTAGATCCAAATCCAAAATTGCTAAAAACCATGTCAGGCCACAATGAACTCACAACCTGGGAAAACATCCTCATATGGAAAAACAAAGATCACCTAATAAACTTTGAAATCCCGCCAGTAGACAACTTAGTTAAGAAGTTCATCATTTCGCCACCAGAGAAGAGAGCACAAGCAAACGCAGCCAGCAACAGCAGTCGGACCTGTGAGGTTGAAAATGAAAGCAAAGGCTTTCGAAACTAGTCCCTCATAATAAAAATGTAAGTGACGTAGTGTTAAAAAACCAACTCAACAAATTAATATATGATAAAGAACTATTTAGTGTCATTTCAGGTATACTAAACAGGATATCAAACAAGGGCTTCTCTGAGTGTTTTGAAAAGTGGATAGAACGTTGGAACCAGTGTGTAGGCTCAGAAGGAGATTATTTTGAAAGTTTGTAATTAAATTTGAATATAAAAAAATTGTTCCCATTACTTTTTTATATACCCTCGTAGATAGTGTGCCCTTTAAATGTCTGCCACACCTCAGTTTTAAATTGTTTTTTTCCTCAAAACTACATGTTTTTTTTTGCTTTATGTAATTGTTTCTCTAAAAGAGCAAGTCATAGTGAAACTTTGTAGGTGCATGTAAACACAATGCCTGCTTATTTTGAACTACAATTATCTATGTATCTCGAATCATATGGACATTAGTAAATACATATACAAAAAATATTCATTATTTCTTCTGTCATTCTTTTTTTCATGAATGACAAATTTTTCTGTGAAAGCTATAATTAATCTATTGGATTCATTCTAGTTCACTTTAAAGAACATGATGCCAAGAGTATCTGTACTAAATTTGAAAGTTGTATAACTTTTATTTATTTATGCAAGCACCCTAATGAGCAAATCTCACTTTAAGGGGATGTATACAAATTAAGATGTTATATTATTGAATCATAAAACATAGCACCTACAAAATATATCACAAAAATTAAATAATGAAATATAAAAATATTGGACAGGTACAAAACATACACAAATTTAATAACAATGAAAATAATGGATAATGATGATGGATGAAGATTCAAGTAGTGTAATTTCCTTATATTAATTTCAATTATATTTATTTTTAGTTTCAATTTAAATTTCTGGTCTCTCCCCTCATGCCCTCCTCCAAGGACCATGGGGATAAGCACAAAGCTTACACGTAGCGCTTTGCCTTGGTAGTGGCGGCCCCTTCCATTATGAGTACCTTATCTTTCACCCAAAGAAGAATAAAACTGTGGAAATAACAAGATAGTTGCCAACAGCTGAATATGAGGACAATAGTTCTTGTTGATTATTTTTCATAATTTAAATATTTGCTTCATCATGCCAAAGAATTCCAATGATTTTAAATTTATTTTTTGAGCTCAATGATTTACATACTGATCAAAGAACACAACACTTAATCATAGCTTGAAGTAAAGATTGAGACCGTTAGTTGGCCTCATTATTATTACTACTATTATTATTAATTATTATTTAATGTACAAATAAGACATTTCTTAATATGTGTAGAAAGCTAGCTGGAACCAAGCACAGCTTAGGCTGTTTATGAAACTAGGTCGCTGCATAAAGGGAAATTCTTCTGTGAGGCAGAAAGCTGGTAGAAGTCATGTACTCCTTTATGCATGTGCGTGCAACAGAGTAATAAGTGAAAACGATTTGGGGAAACCGTAAATGTTTAAGAAGTGAGATTTTCTTCATTGTATTGAGGTAGTCACGTGGTGCTTATAATGCACACATAGACGTCAAGTTCGCGGTCTTTCTGACCAATGGAAATGAAGCAGCCATGACACCATATTTTATTATTTAAGTAACAGCTTGAAGGCTGTTGACACTCAATGTCAGGTTCGGTTGCTACACAATGTGAAGGTCGATTGCTATACACATCACAATACTCAGTTGCTGGGTGCACAACATGATGTGAAGTTATTAACACATTGAAGCCCAGGCCTTTCTTTAGTTGGAGCACCAAGAAACCCAGGGTTTTTACGCCTATTTTGAGTTATTATTTACAGTACATCAATCAAATCTGCCAAAAAGTATTGGAACAATCTAAAAGTATGGTATTCAAGGATTTCTCAACAAGTAAGAAAATAGTCATAACTTCTGTGTTAATATTTTATTTTAAATTTACAAGTATCAAATATTAGTTTGAAAAAATCTCCATAAAACTGCTTACACTATATTTATTGAAAATTCGAAAAACTCTCCCTCGGAATCAGAATTTTCCAGTCTTTCATTTGTATATTGAATTTCCGCTTCAGTTCACAGAAGTCGAGGAAAATGCAGCATTTTAACATTTAAGAACACAAAATGTAATAAACAGATCACCACCTTCAAGGAAACTGGCAGATTACCCAGAGCAGCCAATATTACTAACTCTTCTAAATTTTTAATAGTCGACTAAAGCAAGGACAGATGGCAGCAAAAATCAGACAACTAAACAATAACTGATGTATGTTCATTGTCACATAGCCCAAGCCTGAGTTAAGGTCATGGAATTGCATTAAAAGCGTTACAAATATGGGCCCAAGCTATGCTCGGGTGTGGTTCTCATGAACATTTTGCACGCCTGAGCAATACTCAGGCTTGGGCTTCAATGTGTTAAATATACAAAATAAAGTTCAGTCGTCAAAGATAGACAGTTACAGGAAGTGATAGAAATTAGAGTAACTTGGTATATGAGGTAAAATGCTTGTCGGAATAGTTAAACGATTCTAGTCATGAATAAATTAAGATATCAAAATTATAGTGTGTTATAATATTTAGACGTATAACTCATAACTACCCCCATTTTATTCCAGCCTGAGGAGTCAAATTTTATACTCGTCGGCCGACATCAGTGGAGAATTGACCAACGCTGAGGCAGTCACCATAGCAGACATGGCTACAACAGGTACGTGGAGTGACCTGCTATAAGTGATTGGTGCGTGGGGAACAATGCATGCTTGACTCACAACTATGCATACTTGGTGTCCCAACACGCCTATCATCGCAAGATGAGATACTAACCTTTAGCACCCCTCTGAGAATACTGCCACCAGCAACACCACCCTTCAAATCATCCACTTCACAGCCAGGCTTGTTTACATCAAAAGATCTAATTACAATCAGCCGTGGCAATGATGTGAAATCCCGCATTGGCACAGGTATCTTCTTTGTGATGTACTCACATAACACCTCAATGTTATACTTTAGCTGAGCTGATATTGGCACCACTGGAGCTCCTTCAGCAACAGTACCTACACATACAAATAATTAACAATAATTGTTAATCTTTATCACTTTCAATTTCTGCTTTAGTATCCAACATTGATTTGCTACAGTTATATTTCAAAAGGTTTTATACAATCAAAAGTAAGAAAACTAAAAATCTGATGCACTGTATTCATGACTTTCTCCTCATTGTTCAACAAACTATTTATACAAAGCTTATTCATTTGTCTGTCTACTCCTTGTTGTCATTGACAATATTTTGCGGTAGGCAGGAGTCAGGCGACTCCTGGCCTGTTGGATAGGGGATTTAACCAATTTAAAAAATATGAAAATAAATAAATATATATATATATATCTCAATCTATCTCTCTCTCTCAAACACTGTCATTATGTGATTGACATTGAAATTTGGTTCTTTTTCCATGGCCAGGAATAAAACAAAAGGAGATGAAACGGATGAAGAAAATTAAATATATAACAAAGAATATCTCGGAAATGGTTAGTTCTACAACAAAACTATATATGACATAAATTATGTGTTATGGCAAGATCTCATCTCGGAAATGGTTAGTTCTACAACAAAACTATAAATGACATAAATTGTGTGTTATGGCAAGATCTCATTTTTGTGCAGTAAGTTTTTTTCTATTTCTTACAGTTTACCAGCAATGCAAAATTTATTCAGAATGAAGAGGTCCTTAGAAAATTTAAGACATACATTTTATTTGATATATAAACATCAAACAGTAATGATCAAAAGAATCAAAATACTGGAAGTGGTACACAGTGAAGCATAATTACACATTGGAAAAATGAGTCGAATTTACACTTGAATTGCTTCACCAAGTAATTAATTACATGGACATGTTTCGAAGGTGTAATTAATTAATTAATTACTTAGTTAAGCAAATCAAGTGTAAATTCAACTCATTTTTCCAATGTATCAAACAGTAAAACAGTATTTTAATCAAAATCATTACAGAGCCATTTTTAAGAAAATCAACATTTTGGAAATATTTTCCATGTAAAGGGTAATTTGGAGTGGGGAATTTTTCTTTGTCACATCCTTAGAAGGGTTCTCTAAACATTATTTCTGGTGAAATCTCAGTAATGAATTTTTGGGTGGAATACAATACTTTCTCTACCTACTATGCACTTGATTCAGAGTTCCCAAAATATATATTTCTGATGAAATCTTGACATCTAACTATTGGGTGAAATACAACACTTATCTTACTATTGGTAGGTCCAGCGAATAAAGGATATAAAAAAAAAAAAAAAAAAGGAAGCAGGGTATGATGGAATTCCAGGAGAAATCTGGAAGACATGGTGAAATGGGAAAGAGCTTAGAAATAATAAGAAATGTACTAACCAAAATAAAAGAAAGGGAGAATGTTATGAGAAGGCATTTGATAAAATAAACAGAAAAGTTTTTATCATGCAAATTAAGGAGAAAGGGGCCAGTGAAAGCTACATAAAAGAAGTGGACAAAATATATAATGCCATAAAGTTCTATATAAGATGGAAAAAAAATTAAAACAAGGAAATGACGGATCAAACAACTGGTTTAAGATGAGGATGTAAACTGAGTCTAATATTATTTTTATATTTATAGATGATATAATAGAAAAAATCCATAAAGGAATCTAACACTGTCCGGTAATAGCGAATAAGGAAATTCCAGGATTGCTATACACCGACGATTTAATGGAAGGATCATATCAATTGTAGAATTACAAAGGGCAATAAATGAGTTTCAAAAATGTTATGAAGAATGGGGAATAAAAATAAATACAAGCAAGTCTAAAGCTATGGTTTTCAAAACAGGAGCTAAATTGAGAAAAGAGGAGAATGTGGGTATTAAACGGGAAAAGTTTAGAAGTAGTCAAAGAATTTCAATACTAGGGAGTGAGGTTGAATAACAGAAAGGAATGGGAGGAACATGGGAGGAAAATAGAAGCAAAAGGGAGGGCTGCAATGTCAGAATTTAGAATTTGCAAATACAAGTTAGAGATGACAAGCAAGTGGCTGGAAAGAATGTATAAGGTGTTGGTGGAATCAAGGATGTTTTATGCAGCGGAGATCTGGGGCCACAGGCATAAATAAGAAGGTGGATCATATGTATAGAATGTTTTGCAAAGAATTATTGGTGTTACCGAGATCAGCACCAAGAGAAGTTACTTAGGTAGAACTTGGAAAACAAGAAGGAATGGAATAATAATGGAGAGAATAATAACATTTTGGTATAAATGGAGAAATCTTAAGGCTATGTATGAAGTAACAAAAAAATCTTTGAGAGCACAAATAGCTGTTGGGCAGGGTTTGGAAAATTATAGAGAAAATAGGGATGGGAGATATATGGAGGCTTGAAGAAAGAAATGAAAGTAATGTAGGTAAAGTAATAAGATGAGGGTAGAAGACATAGAAAGACAGGAGATATGGGGAAATTTAGATAACAAGAAATCGGTACAATTTTATAAACAAATAAAAAGAGACTGGGGACGAGAACCATATGTAGATTGCTGTAACAGTAAAGAAAAAGGACTAGCTTGGATGAGAGCAGGAAGAATATTTCTAAGAAGGGATAAGAGGCAGTGAAAAAGGAATATGTAAAGTATGTGATGAGTGAAAAAGTATAGAACATTGTATGATAGAAAGCAAGGAACTAGCAATATGCAGAAACAAGGTTTGGGAGAAAAAAAGAGAAAAAGGTATACAGGAAAACTGTAGCTATAAAAATGTAACAGGGAAGGAAGAAAAGAAGATGAGCAGCAAATGAAAGCAATGAAAAATGGGCAAGAAAAGTACAAAAGAAGAAGGCAGAATGGAAAAGAGGGATAACCAAGATAAAGAGTGAAGGGTTGTCAAGAGCTACACAGGAAGCTAATGGCCTGGGTGCCATGCAAATTGAGGTAGTAGTAAGGCAATTAAAATTTGTACATATTTTAGGTTAGAGAAAGAAAAATGTAAAAGCTATGTAAAAGAAATTGTACAAATAAATTTCATATAGCTAGAGTATAATCCGGGTTTGTGAGCCGTGGTCTACTGGGCTCCTCCTTCTTCTTCCCAGATGTTTTGTCTGCGATTACAGCAGACATCTTCAGTGGCAGTGGCAAGGTTGAAGTACTCTACTGGACGTTTCAACTGTGACTATCGTCGCAGACGAAACATCCAGGAAGAAGAAGGAGGTGCCCAGTAGACCAAGGCCCATAAGCCTGGATTATACTATAGCTAGTATTGACACCGGCCGTGAAAGCCTAAGACTTTGATGAAATAAATTTCATTCATTCAAATACTATAGGTAGGTGGCAGAGAAATTAAAAATGGACTTAGTTAATAAATTAGATTCTGTAATTTAGATAGAAGATACGCAAAGTAATTGTTCAATTGATAAAGTAGTGATAAACATCAAAAACATTAATTCATTAAGTCAAGAGACACAAAAAAAGCATATAAATGAGAATGTTGTAGCTGTTTTACATTGTGTGATTTGTATAGTTTATCAAAATAGTTTAATTTAAGAAAAACAGAATACTTTACAATTGTAATTTGTAATAACTTTCTTACCTTGCACAAACTTCAGAATTTGTTCATACTGTTCCTTTGCTTGTCCTTCTTTTACTAAATCAATCTTATTTTGTAAAATCAGAATATGTTTCAGCTTCATGATCTCAATAGCAGCAAGATGTTCTGATGTTTGAGGCTGGGGACAAGATTCATTTCCAGCTGCAAGAAAACAAAAATGCTCCTTTAGCATGTAGAAATTGTATTATTTCTGGAAGAGAAATTTTATTTTGCACGCTTATGAGAGATTGCACATCCAACAGGCAACCTTTTATCACACATCTTTCCACCTTCCACATCCAGAGTATACATAGTATAATTATAAACTAAGGGGATATTTATTATTATGAAACCTAGGCATAAGGTTATAAACCAGCCAAAGGAGAAAGACTGAAGCTTTCCAAAGATGTAAGTACCTCTGTATAAGTGATCATAAAAATAGTTTTATAAGTTTTCGCAAACCAATGTGAGCTCTGGCACTTAACAGGGTGGCAGCTGATCTACAGTGAAGCACTAAGAGGGTTAAGGCAGGGCATAAATGAAAAAATAAATAAATAAAAAAACACTGATAACATTGTTTTTATTGTGTCCTAGCTGGAGAGAAAAAGCATGTACACTCAAAACACAAACAAATCAGTAAAACTAATTCAATGTCAATACTTTTAATGAATTTGCATTTGTTTTTCTCCTTTTTGCAAGACACACAGCAAGAGAACTCATTGAAAAAATTTTCCTGACATTTTTGTAAAAACAAGCCATTTCCCGGACTTCTCAACTTGTCTGAAACAGTTTCCCTGGCTTTCCGTGATCTCTTTTTCATCTCCCTGCATTCCTTGAATTTCCAATTTTATGTCAACCATGTGAAATGTTCATGATTGGAAAAAGCAATGCCTTTATTTTCAGAACTTATCACAAGGTGTGAAAAGTAAGGAAGTATTATATTCAGCATTGATTTGTTTATAGCTTTAAGTGGCTTCAATTGAAATAATTAGTGATTTGATTTCGTATCACATCACTTACTTTTATTATTGGAAAACATGTTTCAGGAGCCATATGCTTCCGTTGTCAATTCCCTTAGTCGATTGCTGGCATCGCTTGCTGTGATGGTTGTCCTTATCCCTAGTGGTGGTTTGATGAACCTCTGCATCAGTAGGTCACCAGGTGGGACTTCAAAATTGAAAATGCGGATCTTGTTTATCCAACTGTAGATGTTCTCCCAAACTTTTAATTCTGTTTTTCTTGTGATAGTTTTTAGTATTTTCAGACTGCTATTTATAGTGTATTGCTCTTTCCAAAAATGCCAAGCTACTGCCGATTTGTTTTCTTGTTTTTGTTTAGCATTTCTGAGGTGTTCTTTTGCTATTGTTTTTGTTTCTTTTAGTTTAGCCAATGTAGATTTTTTTCACAGTTGCAGCCTGAACTGATATGTTCCTGGTTTGTTTTCTTGTGGAATAAATATGACATTCCACGAGAAAACAAGCCAGGAATATATCGTTCAGCTGCAATGAGTGTGAAAAAAATTCACATAGGCCAAACTAAAAGAAACATAAAAACAATAGCAAAAGAACACCTCAAAAATATTAAAAACTAGAAGCATATTTGGAAAGACCAACATGCCGTTAATAAAGTCCAAAAATACTCAAAAATATCACCAGGAAAACAGAATTAAAAGTCTGGAAGAACATTTACACTTGGAAAAACAAGAATCGCGTTTTCAATTTTGAAATTCCGCCAGGCGACCTACTGATGCATAGGTTCATCAAACCACCACTAGGGTTAAGGACAACCATCACAGTAAGCGATGCCAGCAATCGACTAAGGGAATTGACAATAGAAGCACATGGCTTCTGAAACATGTTTTCCAATAATAAAAGTAAGTGATGTAGTGTTAATTTAAATTAATAGAACACATCAGTCACAAAGTGCAGCATATATTAGTAACAATGAAGTGACTTGCCTATCAGCAGCAATGCTGCGTCCATCACAGCTGCTCCGTTCAACATTGTGGCCATAAGAATGTCGTGACCAGGACAATCAACAAAGGAGACGTGTCTCACCAGCTCGAAACGACCAGGGCAATTGGGGCGCAGACATGGGAAAGAATCATCCTTGGATGAACCCCCAGAGATGTAGCACGCAGGTCTTGGGCACTTCTCATTGTTGCACTTGTAGATTTTCGCATTTGCATAACCTATAATCAATGCAATTGCATAACATTAGTTCTTACAAAGAAATATCATCCTCTTAAATATCCAAAAATTTTTGTTAGAATCAATCACAGTGACAAAATTCATATAAAACCTCAAGTGTTCCATTCACATGGCTTTCTCTACATATTGTCCAATAAATTATTCTTGTAAAACCTTGTTCTTCTATTTACTCCAAGCTAATAGACAAACATTAACAGAAATAGTTTAATTACTTATTTCCTTATAGATACAAGAACACTAAGGGAATATACTATGACAAAGCAACAGTCAAAGTTTTTAAAAGCTGATCACTATGTGATTTTCCAGGAGGAAAACAAAAGAGATGTAAAATGGATGAGAACTTCCTGTTCGAGTTTTAAGTATTTTTAAACTTTTTTATCACTACGTTTCTAAATGAAAGTTCAGATTTAAATTCGCTTCAAACGTTAGTACAAAATACACTTTCTCAAACTTCCTTATGGTTCAAAGCAAATGGTTTTCTACTAAATGAAAGTAAAACTCAGGAAATATATTTTGTTTTAAGAAATATACCAAATCACCATGAAATAGAGAATGTTAAATGTTTAGGTATTCTTGCTGATAGTAAATTGTCTTGGGAACCACAAATAAAAATATATCAGCAATGCTTTCTAGAGTTATTTATTTGATCAGGAATTTAAAAAATCATATTTCAGATAACTATGTGAGATCGACATATTTTGCTTCTTTTTTTTTCAAAGTATTACATCTTATGGAATTTTGTTATGGGGAAATAGTGGACATGTACATGGCATTTTATTGTTACAAAAAAAAAACTTGTTAGGATAATCATTGACTCAAGTAAATTAGATCATTGTAAACCATTATTTATTAGACTGCAATGTTTGACAGTAGTTAACTTATGCATTTATCATGTATTATTGTATGTTAGAAATAATGTTTCAACATTAGCAGTTAGGGAAGATGTGTACAATTTGTCATATAGATCCCCCCTCCCCCAAGAAGTTGATCATTTCCATGACATTCCTTATTATTGGTTTCAGTTTTATAATACTTAAATTTGTCTCATATGGGAATTTCTCAACTCCCATACAAAGAAATTAATTTCAATCACATAGCAACCAGCTTTTAAAAAGATTTGACTATCGCTTTAACCTAGCATTCTTCTTTTTTCCCCTTCTACCTACAAGGAAGTAAGTAATCACAACATATGCAATTAGCATGAAGTAGATAGCACAATAAGCTTTTTAACAATAATTTGTTAACAGAGATGTAGGGAAAGCCTTGTTGTTATTATTATTATTGTTATTATTATTATTATTATTATTATTATCAACCTGCCCTCATTTATACTTATACTTTAATCTTTAATTGCTTGGTCATAGAGACATATCCCTTTGGAACATGTTGCCTCTCAACATAGGCAGGAGTTTTTGTTTTTAACAACAAATGAGAAAGTTATTGAATTAAAAATGCAAAATTATTGACATTATTTTGAAATAATGTACAGGCTTTTGTTTCTGAAACTTAAAGAAATGTTCACATTCTCAAAAATAATGTTTTAAGTGATAAATGAGAAATATCCCTTTTTTTTTTCTTTCTTTTGCCACAGAAAAATGTGCATTTAATAAAGTTACAAAAATAAAACTTTAATTTAATATTTGTAATTACTCTCTTTTTATAGTACATTAATGAAGTTAATTCAAATTATATACACATTGACAAAATTGTACTAAGTTTCATGATCTTTTATTGAAAAATTCCATTCATGCATTGGCACTCAGGTAAAAACACTCAACTAAAATATGTACATATGCATGGCCACAATCCTCTTGAAGCATTTTTATGCAAATACAAAGACTTAACCAACAACTCACAAGAAATTTTGTTTACGTTTTGGCTTCAGCTTCTCTACTGTCTCTTAGTTTATTGCTATTGGCTGAGAAAGATTTCTCTGCAGCATATAGGTCAAGGATGCATTTCATTGATGCTTATTGCTTCACATCAAAATTTAAAGTTGTCTACAGCTTGCTCTTGAAAATTCTAATTAATAAAATGAATGTCTTCTTTAGATGCCTAGAAAGTTATACACATATCTTCATTTTCCTTTGCATTACTTGTGAGATTCTATTTAAAAATAATATTTTTATTTATTTTTTCTGCAAAGGGTAGAGGTAGCCTCTGCCCCTGGTGTTTTAGGTAAAGTCCTCTTTATCCACTTTTAGGCCTTTTTAGGTTCTATAGGATTAGTATATTTGGAAGCAAGATGCATGAAACATTTTGAATGTTCTAATTAGGAAGCTAGACTAAAACCTTCAAATCTAGGTCCTAGATATAAGGAATAGCCTGGGCTCTATAAAATTATAAGAGTTTAAAGGGAGATTAATCATAAAAATCTTCTACAACATAAAATACAGAGCAGAAGTAAATTAATTAAATCATTCATTTAAGTTTAAAATACTATCTCTAATGCTGGGCAGCTAGCTAGTCTAGTATTATATCTGATAAATAGTGATAACTACACCAAATAAATCTAGCAACTTGGATCTGCACATACACACACAGGCGTACATGGCAAAGAAAGCAAATATGTCTTTTTGACAGACATCACATGTTGCAAGTCCAATATGAGTATGGCTTATCTTTGTTGTTCTTTGATCTCTATCTGCCAAATTACCCATGAAAAACTACACCAAATAAATCTAGCAACTTGGATCTGCACATACACACACAGGCGTACATGGCAAAGAAAGCAAATATGTCTTTTTGACAGACATCACATGTTGCAAGTCCAATATGAGTATGGCTTATCTTTGTTGTTCTTTGATCTCTATCTGCCAAATTACCCATGAAATGCTCTATCATTTGATCAACCAATCTAGAAGATATTCTTTCAAATTGTGAATATACAAAAATGTAGTATACATTTTATATTTAACTTTATAAAGTTTATCTGGCATAATTTAATTCCACTAGTGATGCAAAATGTTTGTTTTGCCAGGCCTGTAAAAATAATAAACCAATAAACATATGACATTATGTTGCATTTTTTCTCATGCTTATAAAATAAACAAAAATGTTCAATAACAGTCTGCTATAAGTGTTTTAAAGCCCAAAAAAAGTTTAATATTATTATAATCGAAATACTGGGCCCTGCCAAGACTCATAGAATAATGTGAATTTTCAAATCTGACTGGAAAAGAGCATCACGAAGAATATCAATCCCACTTGTCCAAAAGGCCCTTATTTCAATCCAGGGTTAACACTTCCAAAGAATCTGAAATGTCACTATTATTAGCAGATGAATATAATAACTTATAAAGCTTGCTTTATAAGTTTGCAAAACAGAATGCACAACCAGACTGATCTTCTCAAACCATATGACTTGGCAGTTCTCATTATCATGATGTCAGGAAAATAATATGGTATATGAGGTATGAATAAGACCAAATTTTTACTTTCTCTACATGTACTATTTATAGTGTATAGAGATGGTATTACACTCCACCCAAAAGTTTGATACTGAGATTTTGCCAGCAATATATGTTTTAGGGTTCCCTGTATGCAAAAAAAAGTATTTTCAGAAAAATGTACATATGCATGTGTGTGTGGTTGGGTGCATGCGTGGGCGTGGGTGTGCGTGCATGTGAACACAATAACTCAAAAATGAAAATTCGGAAAATACCAAACTTGGTATTTAAATTTAGTATCTTCCATGGATGCAACACAAAGATTTTGAGAAAAATCCCCCCACCCCTAACTACCCTTTACATGGAATTTTTTCGAAAATTTTGATTTCCTTAAAAATGGCTCTTAATGATTTTGATTAAAATATTGTATATTAAAGATATTTACCTGACAAATAAAATGTATTCCTTGAATTTTCTGGGAATAGCCTCTGAAGATTACTTTATTCTCGATGAATTTTACAGAATTTTGCATAACTGCTAAACCGAAAGAGATGGACAAAAACTTACCAAACAAAAAATGTAGAGCACACATAATTTATGTTATATACATTTTTTCATGGAGTTGATCATTTTTTAGATATTCCCCGTTTTTGGTTTCACCTTTAAAAAGCTTATACTTTTCTCATTCAGGAATTTGTCAACTCCTGTCCATACACACAAAGGGACTTCATAACATAGCAACCAGCTTTTGACTATCACTTTAACCTATGGTATTACCTTATTTCACTTCTACTTACAAGGAAGCAAGTAATAAGACTATTTCTGCTAATTTTTTCTTGATTAGCATTAGCTTTTTAACAATAATTTGTTGCAGAGATGTAGAGGAAGCTTTGTGAATAGAACACAGCAGATTTTTTAAAATAACTCAACCAGCACAGAGAGCATGCTGTGGCTATTGATCTTTGTTTCACTATGAAAGTTTCCGAGCTTCAGCCTCTGAAATGTGCACCAGCACAGGGAAGAAAAGAGAGGAGGGGAAGGCAGCAGGGAGGGGAGCAATTTTACTTCAAACTTGGCAAACCTTTTACACAAACATTTCAAAGGCATTTAGCCAAACAAGGACTGTACGAGTCATATGCAGTGCTGTGAGTCATTTAAATATTTTAAGCACAGCGGAATGTCAATCAGTGAGAATCCCAGGCCTGCACAACCTTCCACATAAACAGATAAAATCATGTCAAGACAGTTTGTGTTGTGGTTCATGCAAATCATCACTTAACTGTTCAGCAAATGGCAATGAAAACCCTCTTAAGATTCTAATAATAAGAAATAAGACATGGGTTTATGGCTATGATGTTGATAGTTGTCGCAGTGGGGGGCAATGGATCTCCACATCCAAAAAAGACATGCATGGAGTCAGGTATGTTGTGCAAGGACATTGTTCATCAGAAATTTGTACCACATGATCAGATGGTAAAGGAGGAAATCTACCAGGGAACTTAAGCACATTCGAAGGATACTGTGGACAGGAAGAGGCCTGAATTGTAAAATTGGACTTGGATGCACCATGACATTGCACCAGCTTAAGCATTGCACCTTGTCCTCAGCTAACTGGCAATACATCAGAATCCTCTTGTGACCCCCATGTGCCTATTCTCCAGATCTTGCACCAGCTCGTTTTTCCTGATATATGGTGGACTTTGAGACAGTGATGTGATTTTACAATTAAAATTTAGTTGTGTCGACATAGACGACATCTTTGCAATAGTCCCAGAAAAACACCTAGAAGATGCACTAAAACTCCTAAATATGCAAGAAAAGTCTATAAAGTTCACAATGGAGAAGGAATGTGATGGACAACTACCATTCCTCGACCTAAAAATCATCAAAACTAATAATCATCTTACATTTGGCATCTACAGAAAACCTACCCACACCAACAGCTATATAAAACAAAAGAGTTACAATCCCATTCCCCATCAGCATGCTTTACTCAACAGCCTTACACACAGATTGGTAAATGTACCAATGGGCAAAACAGAATACCAATGTGAACTTACTAAAATATTGGACATAGCTACAGAGAATGGATTTCGGGCAGAACTGGTGTACCAAAAAGTTAATAAGGCCAAAAATAGAAAGAGAATTAAAGAAGTCAGCACACTCACTCAAAACCAGAAAGAAAACAAGATTCTCAAGAAGTTTACATTCCACCCTACAACTTTCTACAAATTCCACAGGATCTTCAAACGACATAACATCATTCTAGCCCCTAAAAACAATTACTCTATAAAAAAACATTTTAAATTCTAAATTAAAAGATGATATCCCACAAGAAAACAAACCAGGAATATATCAGTTCAGCTATAATGACTGTGAAAAAATCTACATCGGCCAAACAAAAAGAAATATAAAAACCAGGGCAAAAGAACACCACAGAAATATTAAACTCAAACAAGAAGACAAATCTGCAGTAGCTTGGCATTTTTGGAAAGAGAAACACACTATAAATAGAAGCCCAAAAATCCTCAAAAACATCACAAGGAAGACAGAATTAAAAGTTTGGGAAAACATATATATTTGGAAAAACAAGAACCAGGTTTTCAATTTTGAAATCCCGCCAGGCGATCTACTCATTCAGAGGTTCATCAAACCACCACCAGGGACAGAGACAACCACCACAGCAAGCAATGCCGGCAGTCGACCAAAGGAATTGACAATGGAAACACATGGCTTCTGAAACATGTTTTCCGAAATAAAAAAGTAAGTGATGTAGTGTTACAAAATCGACTCAACTAAATTTTAATCGTTTTTCCTGTTTTCCTATGTTGAAAGGCTATCGTTTCAAAACCATAGAGGAGATTGAGGACAATTCAATAAGCGACCTGCATGCTATCCCAGAAAGTGCCTTCCAAGAGGCTTTCCAAAAATGGAAATGGCATTTTATTTATGGATGCTCTGCTGTGGTCCTCAGAGTCCCATTCTACAATGAGCATGAAATACCATTTATTTTTGCTCAGAGGCCTCTCTATCAGGATTGAGGTTCTTTTATGTGTCGTAAATCTATGATATGGGACTTACAGCTTTACTTCCCTTCCGAAGGAAGCCATGCTAAGGAATTTTATGCCCGAAAAAAATCTATCATTCTCTGTCAGGTTTGAACCTGCAACCTTGGGTAAGAAACTTCAGGAATGATATATTGCTGGTAGAGGTGCCTCCTTTGAGAGGTAAGTGCTTCCAATGTTGTACAATGAGCAATAACAATGTTATAGCTAAACTTGGGTATTTTTTGAACACAGCTCTTATTCCAAGAAGTATCTATAATCCTAAGATAATCGAATGGACAGAAAATTATGATTGACTCAAATAGATACTGGGATGAGGTTTGTCCTTGAGCGCCACCAGGCCGGCAGCCAACTGGAGTGCTGCTGTGTTGACATATTGCATCCCCGCTTAACTGGCAAGTAATGTGCCAGACAGATTTGCATGCCCAGTGTGTGTGAGAGGGAAATATGAAAAGAGTAGCGACCTAGCAATGCAGAGCACAATAACACATCTCATTTGCCCCGGAGTAGAGCTCTTCCCATTTGAAAAACATTATAGTTTTATTTTCTTTCTTTACGTTTGTGTTTCAGAATATATTAACATTACACGAACATACTATAACAACAATTTAATGAAGCAACAAATCTTTGCTGTAATTTACCTTATTGCAGAATTATTTTGTAAAGGTACCAAGTTCTAGGTATGAAATGTGCTTTATAAATTACAATAATGAAATTACTTTAATGAGCAATCCAAATAACGAATGACCAGTCTTTTAAAGTTTCTTTGTGGTTTTCTCAAAACATGGCTTACAGGTTAACTTGCATGTTCGGATCAATGGACTCAGTTAATGAAAATTGTAACACACTTTATTGTTCATGAAATTACAGGACTTTTTTCATAGTTTCACATTTTCATGCATAACATTTAAATGTGTAGAATCTACTTAACTACAAAAAGCCAGAGAAAATATACATGCTTCCAATCTGCTTTGTTTTATTATTATCCACAATTTTTTTTTTTTTTTTTTTTTTTTTTTTGCATTAAGTGTTCTTATGTAGTTGATTTGTACGAAGACTTGAATCTGTAAACAAGTACTCAAAACATTGCTTTATCTTATTACCATACATTTCAAGTTTGTTGTGGAACATTTTAAAATTGCTGCTGCTGCTTCTTCTTCAGTTCACACTACAGATTTACACATTAATGATATTGAATAAATGAACAGCCTTTTTGCTCTTAAGTTTCCTAGGGTATAAGCCAAACATTCCATAGCCTCATCCATCTGCACCAATGATATCAAATATTAATCCTGCACATTTACTCTCACCACGTTCTGTATTAATGAGCAAACATTAAAACCACTTGTTTTCTTTTCTCTGGAGTGTTTTCTGAAACTGCACAGCTTATGTATGCAAGCTTTGTAAATTACAGAGAAACTATGTATGTAATATTCTCCATCTTTCCTTTTACCACCTGACCAAATTTATTCAGAACTAATTATCACATTGATATGTTTTATATAAGACTATTTAACAAATATTGCCTTGCAGTGCTCCTATAAAGCCAAGTTTCCACTGCCTCAATGATCAACAAAACATGCTGATTCAACATATTGAAGCCTGCCTTGGTAGCCCTCACATTCAAGAAGTCCCAAGTTCAAATCTCGGTTAGGGGAATTATGTGGATCAAGTTTCTTTCCGAGATTTTCCCTTATTCTGAGAAGATGAATGTTGAGTAACTTTAAGCTCCATGGATCCTGAGTTCATAGAGCATTATTTCACTGATTGCATTCAATATCTGATATGCCCTACCAGGTTAAAGAACGCAAGATAAAAAATTAAAAAACACTGAGCTCAACATGTGAGCAGTTAATATCTCCGGTGACCAACAAGTCTTGCATAACATTCAACATGTCTTGGCTATATAAAATTGTTTCCACCAGCAGTGGAGAACATGAAGTAACTCAGAAGTTTGAGACAAGTGAACAGTATAAGTAGGTCAGCATGTTTCAGGATAGTGACACTCACCTCACTTAAAATGAAATTGTACAGAACATAAGTTTCAAGAGCCCTCTTCTTCAGTTGAAGTACAACTGATGGCTGGGAGTTGTCCTTTGTGGTCTATTATGGTGAAAAATGTAAATGGAGTTTTATTTATGGACGCTCTTTAACTTCTGCAGTTCTCAGCGTCCCAATCTATATTGGGCATGAAAGACTGCTTAATTTTGCTCAGAGGCCTCTTTTATCAGGCTTGAGGTTCTTTTACATGCTGTAAATCTATGACACAGGACCAACGACTTGACTTCCCTTCCGAAGGAAGCCAGGCTAAGGATGTTTACACCCGAAAAAAATCCATCGTCCTCTGCCGAATTTGAATCTGCGATCTTGGGTATATGAAGTTAGCATGGTAACCATTACACACTGAGGGCGACACCATTATGGTGGAGACATCTGGTGTTCTCAACAGAAGTTTGTACTCATGTGGCAGTATTTCAAAATTCATGAGCCAGTCTTTGTGTTTTGTGATGAAAATATTCTCCCAAACTGTGAGTGATGGTGGATTGTTTATTGGTTTAAACAATTTTATGTCATTTTCTATTTCATGGTGTGATGTGCAAATATTGCGTGGCACTGCTGTTTTTGATGTGTCTGAAACGTTCTTTTAACTTTGTTTCCAGTCTTCTTTTTGTTTGACCAATTAACATACTTTGCAGTCCTTACAATCAGTTTTGTATGGCTGATCTCTGGTTTATAAGTATGGGGTCTTTGTTTAACTGGTTACTCGAATTTTTGGGTGAAGTTTTTTTGTGTAACTTTTAGCTTTTGAGTGATCAGAATAGTGATTTGTTTAATGTTAATTTCTTCTAATTTTTTTTTTTTTTTTTTTTTTTTTCTGTCAGCTATGTCCAATTGAAACCATTGGCTGAGATTATGTATTGTAATTGAAGGTATTGTGTTTTACTCTTCTAGATCAAGTGGGATACTGAGGTGCACGAGCTGTTGAAAATTGCAGTTTGTGAGTCTTCCTGTATATGCCTTTTATGATCTTTGGTCATTTCTGTAATAGCTTTAGGTCTAGGTATGGTAGAATTTGGTAATTTGAGAGAATCTTCTGTTAGTTTTTTTAAAGGACCACCGCAAAACATCATCCACATATCTAAACCATTTTTTGAAAATATTAGGAAAACTGGAGGCTCTGTCAGCTTATGTTTATTGTGGCAACAGCTTTCTATGCCTGCTTGGTCAGTCTGAGGCAAAGTTTACTCTGTAATGGTTCCAGTAATCGCTGATTTGTGGCAAGGGTACATTGTTGGGCTTTCTGATGCTGATAACAGCCTTTCAATGATAGTGAAAAGGTGCAAACAAAAAGGTATTACCATAAATCATGTGTGGGCCATAAAACACAGCTGCACACAAATGGATTCCCATCTGAGGCCCAATGTGCAAAAAAACAGTAAGAAAAAGGACACAACCAGCAGGACCTAAAGCTGTAGTAGCCAAGGTGAAGTCGCGGTTGACTCAAGAAAACACCCCAACACACAGAACCATGAGGACTGTTTATCAAATGATACACAGCAATTTAGGTGTAGAATGGTGCCATAGAGAGTGACATATCAGTAAACACTTCAACAGTGCAAGAAAACCTATGAACACTTCCTGGCAGGTGAAAAGTGGCAGTGGGTAGTTTCTTTAGATGAAGTGACAACACAAACAAACCCCGGAGCAATTGATTACATCAAGTGGCCCAGAAGTGGCTCCAATTACATTTGAGAGAACGAGAATCACTTTTCCAAGGGATTCATGTAGTTACTACTCTCAGATGAGAACTTGGCATTCAGAGTTGCCAACAATGTAAAAAATTAATGCAGCCTATTATCAAAGGAATGTTATGGACCCAATTTTTACTTTCTCTACATGTATTATGTACATAGTGTATAGAGAAGGTATTGCATTCCACCCAAAAATTCAATACTAAGATTTCACCGAAATTACATGTTTTAGGATCTGCTGTATCAAAACAAAAAACAACAAAAAAATAACAAAAAATTTTTAGAAAGAGAGAGAGAACATAACTCAAAAACGAAAAGTCTAAAATACCAAAGTTGGTGTATATCTTCCAAAGATGCGACACAGATTTTGAGGACCCCCCCCCCCCAACTAACCTTTATATGGAAAAAAATTACAGAAATGTTTATTTTCTCGAAAATTGCTTAACGATTTTGATTGAAACACAGTATATTTAAGATATTTACATGACAAATAAAATGTATGTCTTGAATTTTCTGGGACTAGCCTCTGAAGGCCTCTTTATTCTGGAGGTATTTTGCTGGATTTTGCAAAACTACTAAACCATAAGAGATAGACAAAAAAAACTTACTAAACAAAAAATGTAGAACTCGTTGAAACACACAATTTGTCATATACATTTTTTTTGGTGGAGCTGACCATTTTTGAGATATTTCTTGTTATTGGTTTCAGTTTTAAAATACTTTTCACAACTCTAGTAATGCAAAGAAATGGATTTTATCCACATGGCAACCTGTTTTTAAAACATTTGACTTTTGTTTTAACCTAGTGTATTCAATTATTTCCCTTCTACTTACAAGAAAGCATTTCTGCTGATGTTGATCTTGATTAGTATGAAGTAGAAGAATAAGCTTTTTAACAATAATTTGTTACAGAGATGTAGAGAAAGGCATATGAATGGAACACATCAGATTTTTGATGAAGAGATTCCCTGGTTGTATGGTGAGGATGACCCAAATGTTTGGATCCACAGGGATAAAACATCAGTCACAGTTCTCCATCTTCCCAGTGTTACTACCACGGGAAAGTTGTGGAAATAGGAATCAACATGATATTATTTAAAAGAATCCCTGTGAAGACATTGTTGCCTCACCAATGGAGTTTTGCAGATTTGGTCTGCTGAAACAGTGTCTTGCTTCTCAGCATCCCACCGCAATTTAAGGACTTTGGAAAATCTGCCAGGAGGAGTGGGCTAACATCCTTTTCCTGTTCTTAGATGGAATCTTCTATAATGAAATTGCACTCTAGAGCCACAGTTAAAGCCATTAGTAATCACACCGAATACAATAGTTGTAAGCAAAATGGTATCTGGCCATTTAAATCGTCCTCCAAGGTCTGGGGGTAACATAAATAGCCTCTGGTTGCAAGTTCAAGCCTGGAGGAGGAATCTATTTTTTCGGACGTAAAAATCCTTAGCATGTTTTCCTTTGGAAGGGAAGTAATACCATTCCTGTGTCATAGATTTACAGCACTTAAAAGAACCTCAAGTCTAATAATGATGCATCTGAGCAAAATTAAGTGGTCTTTCATGCCCAATATAGAATGGGACAAAGAACCACAGCAGTTAAAGAGTGTCCATAAATAATATTCATTTTGCCATATAAAATGCCCAAGCTTAAGTGGGAGACTTCTGCATTATTGATTTATTGATACTGCACATTAAAGTCATTTGTAGCTTTTTGTTAATTTATAGCTGCTTTTGCTGTTCTTTGTAGTTTTTGCTATTGTCTTTTTGAGACAATTGCCAATTTTGAGTTGCATAGGAACTGCATATGTCACTGTTTAGATATTGATTCTGAGGGAGTCAAGTTACACATTTACTGGACATTTTTTTTCAGTTTCATTTTCCCAGCTTGCAATTAAGATAGACTTTTGGTGGCTGTTTCATTTTGCATCTACCTTTCCTAGTGGAGTGGAATATACACAGTATGAATCTAATATACCATATCTAGAAACGAAAAAAAAAATTGAAGTCTTCTTTCCCTATCCTGTTAAAGTTGTTCGTTAATTGTAAACACAATAGTATAAATGTATTTTAACTTAGTCACTCATTCTAATTTCCATTGTCAGTTATTGTGAACAAGTGTTAAACTGTTGTCCCATGAACCCGTAGCTAGAAAAATAATAAGGTAGGTGTTATGTCAGGTATCTCTTTTTTAAACAATTTATATAAAATCAAATGATAAACATGAATTAATCCCAAGTTGAAATATTTTTAAAAAATTGAATTTATGTTACAATATATTCAGCAACTGGAATCAAAAGTAGATTTTGCTATTACTTCTTTTACCAAAGGGGGAAGGGATTCCAATCCCAAAGCTCCCCCCCCCCTAGGACATTTACATCACCTCAAACTATGGTTTGATAGCAAATTTGTTTAAGATTGCAGGTTGAATTCTTTTTTAACTTTTCAGCAGTATAGACCTCACCTCCAAGACTTCTATAACTAAGAAAACAAGATGGTTTTTTCATGGTTTTCAGGAACACATCACAGTGTGACATTAAAATCATAGTTCCAATCGCTTTTGTCTTTTATAAATTGAGATATTATTTCATCTCACACAAATTTAATTTTACCTTTTTTAATTATTATAAAACACTAAAGACAACATTCTATATAATAAATGGAACAAGAAAAAATTTTATAGTTCAGTTTAGATCTGGTAATATTGTTTGGAATTTCAATAAAATATTGTTTTTTTTTTCATAACAGCAAGTTCCATATATAAGTAATATTATACAGTGGAGCCCCACTTATACGTTTTTCAAGGGAGACTACTAAAATACTGTGTAAATGAGAAAACATGGAACTGATTTTCTCTTCTGGTATGGACCTCATCCAGAATTTTTAATTTTTCACCAAGAGTTACGGATTTTCTTCTTTTCTTCCTTGCTGGTTGATATTCACACATGTTTCTTCTCCTGTCTGTAACTCTTAACTCCACATAAAATAGATAAGAGACTGTTGGAAGGATATGATGACAATGAAAGGATAAATGATATTGAAAACAGCACACTAGCAGTACTCAACTTAAAGCAGAGAAGTGACTGTTGGAACCAAGGTTAATAGATTGTTGGAACGATATGACAATGAAACGATAAGCATCAATGAAAACCACAAACCAGGCAATTCCACAGCTATACACAGCAAGCATACCACCATACATTTTTTAAAAACATATAAATGGGTACATTTTGTGTATGGGAGTATGTGTGAAAAATGTTGAAGTGAATAACGTTTAAGTGAGTTTCAATGTATTTGTATGCCTAATTATTACTTATTCAAAGAAGCAAACTTTTGTACTTCTTTATAACTTGTGCCTGCCAAAATGACCTTGCCTGAGTACTTATTGATCTGCTTAATGCAATAAGGTAACTCCACATTTACTTTTTTTTTTTTTTTTTTTTCCTTTTCTTTTTTGTGAATGGATCATTAATCATAGAATGGAAGCTTTTCTAGTAGCCCTGGGCAATACCTTCAATTAGGACGGTTTTATTCAGTTCTTTGTCTCTAGTATTAGACTAGGAAATATGAACAAGTTGCCTTTCTGGATTATGCAGTTCAATTGCCTTCATTGCTTTGTTTTCATGCTAAAAATTATTTTTTAATTGGCAGGATAATCCAAGGTGTTATTAATGCTGTACACCTTCCTACAAAACCTACAAATACAAGAAACACATGAATTTGTATAGCAATAATTTTAATTGTGGTACCAAAGCATTTGTTTTTATTTATTGCTTATTCTTGCATTAGTCACTCGCTTTTGTAAAAAGCTATGTGATATGGAACAAAGGGATGGCTAAAAGCTTTAAACTGTTAACACTAACACAACAGAGGAAATTACAACAGAAAGGCCATAAACTTAGTTATGACAGATTAGCAGAAATTGTCTTGTGCCACATGACAGTGAGGTAAATTATAAAACTGTATCCAATCACAGTAATCCAGCTTCATTAGTTGCAAAAACTGATTTTCTAGTTCATATCAACTTGTGCATGGCACAAGATTTGAAATGGTGTTTCTCAACCCCCCCTTTAATACTGTTTTAAAATGAGTTTCAAATTTCCAAATAGAATAATCATGCAGTGTTTTTGGTTCTGTATTAGGATCATGTACCACTGAAATCATTCTTGCTGTGCTAGATTTCCTTTTTCCATCCCACACATCTATATCATCTTACAAAACTCAATAGCTAATTTTCAATGGTTCACAAAGGGACAGTATAGGAACACCTTGAATAGCATTCCTATGGATTTTGAAGACAAAACTTTCAAGTAATGATTTTTACTTTCTCTAGCATGTAAGTACAATGTTTCTAGTTAAAGAAGGTATTGTATTCCACCCAAAAATTCAATACCACGATTTCACATGGAGACGTTTTGAGACCCCCTGAATCTGAATAAGAAATAAAAACAATTTTCAGAAAAATGTGTGCGCAGGTGCATGCGTAGAGGGGGCTGCATAGTTCAAAAACGAAAATTCCACTATATACCAAACTTGGTATTTAATTTCGGTATCTTCCAAGAATGAGACATGGAAGCTTTTCCAGAAAATCCCATTCTCAACTAACATTTATGAACCAAGTATGGTTCTACAAGCAAGAGATTAGAAAAGTCTTGTGCTGAATGCCCAAATAAGTGAGGCAGAAGGAAGAAGAGACTGCTTTACATGCATTTCATTATGCTGCTACAATACCAGAAAAAGTGAAGTGACAGTGCAGATTGAATTAGATCACATTAGTAAAGTGGCATTAAGAACTGAGCAATTATACTGGAGTCAGAAATGGATTTAACCCTTTTAGTGGGCTGCGCCATGGCCACTAGACTGGGTTCAATCCAAAGCAAATGCATGTGGGGTTTGTGGTAGACAAAGTGGCACAGGGGTAGGTTTTCTCTGGGTTCCCCAGTTTCCCCCACCATTCTACTCCACCGGTGCTCTATTTTCATTCCAATTATCATCAGTGCCATTGGTAGTAAAAGTGGGCATTAGACACTATTTAAAAAAAAAACTTTTAGTGCCAATCACAATCTAATCATAATCCAAAAATTCTGCGAGAATTGTCAATCACAATGTAATCGTGATGCCATTTTCACATGCTTCTACTTTTTCCAGCAGAAAAGCCTTACTTACTTTCTACCTCATAGCCATAGAGAAATGTTTTCTGGAGTGTTTCTCTACTGTTTGTTTTCTATTGTTACAAATGGATTGTGGTCAACAATGGCCTATTCCATATGATTGTGGCATGAAGTGCTGCTTGGTGCAAATTTCTTTTTACCCACTTTGAAATTTTTGTTGTTGTTGCTCAGTTTAAGTACAATATAACAGCAAAAAGAACAATGAGTGAGGCTGAGACAGACACTTGCTACTGTAACCAACAGTGAAGAGAATATTGCTGAATATGTTCATCAGTACCCATGGCTTCCGAAATTGATAGTTCCAGTGATATTTCTGACTGCAGCATCCTTCTGTCCAGAGTGCAAATATTGAGAAATTGATTTTCTTACTTTGCTTATGTTCTTTAAAATTTCTATATATACTGAGCAAAATTATTGTAATAATTAAACTCCTAGAGCAAATATGAAGTAGAAAACTTTGAAGTCATTAAAGAAAAACTAAGTGTGCTACCAACATAAATATTGCTGTGTTATATTGGTTTGCATTGGTAGTGTCGTAGTTGGTAATCATGTGATTGTTGTTACACTTGCAGAATAGTAGAAATGGCTAATTCTGTGAAAATAGCACTTGGTAAAACAAATTCTACTACAATGTTGGATTGCAACAATAATGCTTTGCTATATTGCCCACCAAGGAGTTCCAATCTCATGCCATGCAACTTTTTCCTTTGAGGTAGTCCAAAAGAGATCTTAAATATTCTATATATCAATGAAAAGTTCATGGGACCCAGACATGACAAAGAGGAGTGCCAGCTTGTACTGCCTTCCTATTTTACAGTGATTAGCTATTATATTGTTAACTGTTTTTATATTTCAATAGGTGCAGTATGTTGACTTAGGTTTTACACTTATTACAAGCTGCATGTAATTTTATGGTAAGCTACGAGTTCAATAGATGGTAACAACCAGACCTCGGATTTTAGGTAAACTCCTATTTTGTTCATGATATATAAAAAATAAAAGTTCACGAGGGCTGTTCAATAAAGAATGATCATAATTTTATTACGGTCATAATTTTTCGCACTAAAATTCAATCTTATTATATTCTGTTAGCTTAATGTGAAACAAACATGCTGTAGTAGTTTCATTGTTGGTACTCCTGGTTCCCGCCTGTGAGAACCAGGCAAGTTCAGACATGTTCAGTATCGCCTACCGCTACAATGAAGGTAACACGCGAGGAACAATATGCGGCTTTGAAATTCTGCTTTCATCTCAACAAATCTTCAGTTGAGGCCTATACAATGTTACAGGAGGCCTATGGAGAGTCTGTTCTTCCCTACAGCACAGATCGAAGGTGGACCCGGTGCTCCAGTTACTGTTCTTACGGAAGAAAACATCAACACTGCTGCTGCCTTGTGAGAGAGGATCGACGAATTACCTTAAGATCACTTTCTGAAATACTGAACATTTCATCGGGTGCCACCCACACGTTAGTGACAGAAACATTCAACATGAGACGTGTTTGTGCGTGATGGGTTCCAAGATTGTTGATTCCTGAACAAAAGGACATTCACATGCAGGTCTGCTTGCAGTTAAAGTTGATGTTAGAGGAAGATCCAGAGTTTCTTTCAAACGTAACCACTGCTGATGAAACTTGGCTACATCATTTTGATCCTGAGAGCAAACAGCAAAGCTCAGTGTGGAAATCTCCTTCATCAGCAACCCCCAAAAAAGCAAAAGTGGTTGCTTCTGCTGGGAAAGTTATGGTCATCTCATTCTTTGATATTCATGGAATGGTTTATCAGCATGTTGTACCTACACACACATCAGTAACTGGACAATACTACAGGGATGGCCTGAAAAGATTGCTAGTCCATATCAGGTGCAAAAGACCACATTTCTGTGAAGCCGGCTGGATGCTGCACCCCGATAATGAGCGGCCGCCTATTGCCAATGTTGCTGAATATCTTGCAAAAATCAACATGAAGTGCATCCCTCACCCTCCCTATAGTCCGGATTTAGCTCCATGTGACTTTTTTCTATTCCCTAACTTGAAGAAATGCCTTCGTGGGAGGCATTATCCATCATCAAGAGCAGTGGTGAAAGCTGCAGAGGCGATTTTGAAGGATCTCTCAAAAAATGGTTTCCAGCATGTCTTTGAAGACTGGTAGAAACGCTGGGACAAGTGCATCGCATTCATGGGAGACTATTTTGAGAAGGACCATCAAAATTATGAGGATGAGTAAAGGTACATTGTCAAAAAAAAATTGTGATCATTCTTTATTGAACAGCCCTCGTATACTACAGCCAGTGAGAAATTTTCTTGTTATTGACCCTTGTGGGGCTCATCAGGTTGTAGGGGCTCATCAGGTTACTGGCCAACCATAGTGTAAGAATGCATAACCGTCAGACATCATATCATTGGCATTGTAACACCTATGGGTTCAGTGGAAACTTATGCACGCGTTCTCATGCATGACTGATCTGATTGATTTCAATCTGTGAAAAGTTTGGTTGTGTTATACACAGTGATTCCTTAAAGTTTTACATTTATAATTGTTACTACCTTTTATATATCATGGACATTGCTCTTGTTCTCATCCTAGAATTACCACGAGTGACACTGTGATTTGAAAACATCTTACAGCCGTGATAAACGAGTTGAGGTTACGCTCGCCGAAATAGTAAAATTTTTACATTTAATGAAGCACAAGACCCAATGTTGAAAGGAATAGAAAAGGTAACTAATGAGGAATGCAGAAATGTAGTTCAACATATGAGAAGTGTGATAGAAAATGCATGGAAAGAAGGCATTTTTGAGGAAGGAGTGGAACAAGTAGCACTGCAGACCAACAGCGAGTAAATATGACGACAGCATACTGAAATGGCCACATGTCTGCAGGAATATCAATCAATAATTTCTCACCAATTATAATTATGGAAATGTATGTAACACTACTTAGCATTGCGTTAAGTATTATTGAAAATATAGGATACTCCATGTAGTGAATGGCTTCTGACTAAATAATTTGGCAAATGTTTTCTTTATTTTGTAAATTTCACGTTAAAACAAGCTACAAATGCTTGCTGTAAGGGCTACTGCATTTTGCTAAGTAGATTTCATATATAGTCACTTCATGAAATGAATTATATTATTTATATTTTATTGTTATTTTAGGTATGTTGTGAACAAAGGTCACATTTAACCCAGCATGTTAAAGGAGCTAAGCATCAATCAAATTTACAAAAGAAATCAATTTTAAACAAACATAAATGACCATTCAACAAATGCAACAAACTAGGCTTGCATCAAGCCATCGTTGCAGCAAAACTTTCGTTCAATAAACTTGAAATTAATCAATTCAAAAGCTTCCTAGAGAAATACTACACTACTACACACCACAGCATTCTATCAGAATCCACATGAAAAAAAAATTATTTACATACTTTATATGAAGCAACATTTAGTGGGGTAAGAGAAGACATAGGCAATTCATACATATGAATCTCTGTCGATGAGACAAGTGATAGATTAGGTCAATGTGTAGCCATGCAGCAAGGAACTAAAAAACAGTTGCCCACTTTGTTAATAATGCTCTCAAAACATTGACCTCAACAATCTAGATGAAAATAAAGTGCTACACTGTTGCAGCCCCCTACATGACTGCTGCCGCAAGGTGCTTAAGGGGGTAAATATCTCATCTTGCCAATATTAAAGTTTGACCCATTATTTCAACATCTATTTAAGATAATGTGCTAAATTTTTCAAGGTACATCCAGTAAGACCTTTACTGTTGATAGAATACTTCTGTTGATTAGAAGGAAAGGTATGATTTTCTAAATAAAGCTCTGAAAATTTTATTGAAAAAACGATTTTTAAATTTTCAAAAAATAACTAATCCATATACATCATTTTTTTTTTATCTTATTTAGGTGAAAATGTGTGGTAAAAATGTCAGCCTTTAGTGTCAATTAGTTTCTGAGATAATGAGGCATTTGTATAGACAATTTTACTTGTTCAGAAATTGCTTTTAAACATAACATTTTACAAAAATGTAACCTAACTTTCCAAACACAACTTCACGGTATTTCAAAACTCTTACATGAAGGAAATATGAGCAGGAAGCCAACGTTGTTAACAGCTGAAGTAAAACTTTCCAATCAAAATAATAAAAAAAGATATCTTCTCTAACACTAATATTTACAAACCTATTGATATTTTACCAACTGAGTATACCAAAATGTTCTAAAAAAACTGCTATGCAGCATTATTTTCAACAATGTTTTTAAATTATTTACAATTGTATACCCCTACGAAAGTTATACCAAAATGAGTGGGAGATTTGAAATATTCATATGCAATTAAAACATGAAAATGGAAAGAAAAAAAAATTATGAAAATCCCATTTTGACTCCCCTACCTTGCCATGCCATGAATCATGCCGCTGAGATAACACTTCTTGAATATTCACAAGTGAATAAGCTTGTTTCTTCAATTAAAATGTTTTTATTAAAGCACTTACAAGGGTCCAATTATTTTGTGAGGAACTTCCCAATATTCCATTTCCAGAACCTATTCTTTCCCACTGGGGAATGTGGTTCCAGGCTGTGGAATATTACAGCAAGTATTTAGAGAGCATTACGAACATTATTTTAAAACCAGGGGAGGATGCCATGAGCATTATTTCAGCTAAAAAACTTCTGCAGGACCCAACAACTTTCCATAATATTGCACATGAATGAATATTTATTTGTACAACTTCTTTTACATTTTTCTTACTCTTACCTGAACTGTGTACAAATTTTAATTGCTTTCTTGCACATTGGTTTGCATGGCACCCAGGCCATTAGCCTCCTGAGTAGCTCTTTACCTTAATTATCCCTCCCCTCCACTAAGTCTTCTTTTGCACTCCTACTTTTCTTGCCAATTTTTCTCTTGCTTTCTGCAAGAACCCACCTATGCTTTTCATCTTCTTTTCCACCTTCTCTGTTAACATTTTTATAGCTACAATTTTCCCCTCTACTTTTTTCTCATTTTTTCTCCCAAACCTTGTTTCTCCATACTGCTAGATCCTTGCATTCTATCACATAATGTTCTATACTTTTTCTCACCACATATTTCACATATTCCTTTTTCCCTACCTCTTATTCCTCTAATATTGTTCCTGCTCTCACACAAGCTAGTCCTTATTCTTGCCTGTTACAGCAATCTACATATAGTTCTTGTACCCAGTCTTTTTATTTGTTTATAAAATTGTATCAATTTCTTGTTTTCTAAACTTACCCATATCTCCTGTCTTTCTATATCTTCTACTCTGCATTTTACTACACTACTTTTATTTCTTTCTTCAAACCATATATTTCCCTTTTCTCCATAACTTTCCAAACCCTGCCGAACAGCTATTTGTGCTCTCAAAGATTTTTTTGTTGCTTCATACATAGCCTTAAGATTTCTCCATCTTCCTTTACCAAACATTTATACCAAAATGTTATTATTCTCTCCATTATTATTCCATTCCTTCTTGTTTTCCAAATTCTACCTAAGTAACTTCTCTTGGTACTGATCTCGGTAACACCAATAATTCTTTGCAAAACATTCTATACATATGATCCACCTTTATTTATGCCTGTGGCCCCCAGACCTCCACTGCATAAAACACCCTTGATTCCACCAACACCTCATACATTCTTTCCAGCCACTTGATTGTCATCTCTAACTTGTATTTGTAAATTCTAAATATTGACATTGCAGCTCTCCCTTTTGCTTCTATTTTTCTCCCATGTGCCTCCTATTGTCCTCTGTTATTCAACCTCATTCCCAAGTATTCGAATTCCTTGACCACTTCTAATCTTTTCCTATTTAATACTCACATCTCCTCTTTTCTCAATTTAGGTCCTTTTATATTGCATATATCAAATCACATTATGGATTTCTGGTCCCCACTATTGATGCTCTAGTCTTAAGGCAAACCAGTCTACATGCAACTGGGATTGATAGAAGAGATGACAAAAAATCCTTGGTTCTGGGTGATGGTGAAAAAGTTTCTGAAAAGCTCAATTCGGTGTTTCAAAAAAACCTAGAACTGACAGTCCACCACACAGTTGCTGATATCTTGTTGGCAAAAATCTGAACATGACTGTGCATCTAATACCAACATTTAAATATGCTCTGGTGACATCGGTTAATGTGAAACGCTCATTTTCGGCTTATAAGATGGGTTATCTGACAAGCAGTGAGTTTCTCAATGGAAATCTTAGAAACAGTATTAACTTTATACTGCGACTCTAATTATGGACAAGTATAATAAAATAATGTCAAATGTTTTGGTTAATTTATAGTGGGAAATTTGTTCACCTATTTTTGTAATTTTAGAATCTATTTTGATTTGTGATACAACCTATTTTAGGTACCAATTTTAGATTTTAGGAACTAAAAGTCTGAGGTCTAGTAATAACTATGACAAAAAAGTAAGATTTTCTGGGACCTGGAGATGAAAGTAGATGGAGTAGTGCAACATTTGCAGAAGTGCTAGTTACATCCTTTAGTGTCAGAAAATATGCTTATACCATAATTCAGTAAGTTATATGTGTATTACTTTCTCAGCATTTGAGAATGATGTGATGATCCCAGATTTGCAGAACCCCCCTCCCTCCCTTCATTTCCCCTTCGTTGTTTTCTACAGCTATGTTCACAGAAAAATTTCACTTATGTTTTTACATTGGCTATTATTTCCTATTTCAGACATTTGGGTGTTTCAAGGCACTTCAATATTTTGGGTGGAATGCAATACCTTCTCTAGCTATGTACTAAGAAAAAGGAAAACAAAAACCTTGTTTGTGCCTAGTGTTGCCCTTAAGCAGCAGGTGATCTCAATATAAGTATATGTTGAAAATAGCCTTGATTATTTAGTTTGCCTATCTCCAAGAATAATTGATGCAGGAGTATAGAAGAAATGTCCTGGTATTAATTGGCTAACACATTGAAGCCCAGGTGTTTCTTTAGTTGAAGAGCCAAGAAACCCAGGGTTTTTACACCAAATTGTAATTATTATTTACAGTACATCAATGAAATCTGCTAAAATGCCATGGTACAATCTAAAAGTATGGTTTTCAAAGATTTCTCAACAAATAAGAAAATAGTTATAACTTAAATTAATATTTTATTTTAAATTCATAATAAGTATCACATATGAGTTTGAAAAAATCTGCATAAAGCAGTTTACACTCCATTTATTGAAAGCTCAAAAATCTCTCCCTCAGAATCAGAATTTTCAAGAACTTCATTTGCATCCTGAATTTCAGCTTTAGTTTGCAGAAATCAAGAAAGCGCTGCATTTTAACCTTTAAGAACACCAAATGTAACAAACAGATCATCACCTTCAAGGAAATTGGTGCCAAAGACCCAAGAGCAGCCAATATTACCAACTTTCCTAAATTTCCTAATAACTGACTAAAGCGAGGACAGATGGCATAAAAAATCAGACAAATAAATTATATGTGATGCATGCCTTTGCTGTAGAGCCCAAGACCAAGTTACAGTCGTGGAATTGCATTAAAAGTGTTAGAAATACCTGAACGAGTTACAGTCAGGGAATTGCATTAAAAATGTTAGAAATACCTGTCTGAGTTATGCTTGGGCATGGGCTGCATGAACATTTTGCATTGGCTGAGCCATACTGGGGCTTGGGTTTCAATGTGTTAATGTTATACCAGAGATTACCATGATACCGCAGTTGGTAAGAGCAGCAGCACAGAAAGCTGAAGAACATGATTCAAATCCTGGCCATGGATTGATCTTTTCAATTTGACTCTGCCTTTCCAAAATTATATTAATTCAATACAGTTAAATTAATTTAAATAAATTTTAAATTAGAAACAAAACAATTAATTCTTTCCCAAGTTGTAGTGAAGTGGTCTGAAGATTTAATAAGTTTCTGTAATAAGCAAGCTGCATGGAGAATTTTCAAACAGCAGAAAGATCTTGCCATTCAAAAAAATAAAATGTAATTAGTTCTTATTTTAAATAAAATGTACTTTATCTTACACTTGTACTTGATGTCTCAATATTTGAAAAATCTGCCAGACTTTCCAGCATGACCTATAGTATACAAGTATTTCCTTTTCACCCAGCTATACATATATTACCTTGAATACATATATTTAAAAAAAATCTATACAAGTTTGAGAAATCTAAACATCCCTACGTACTAAACATTAGCAATAATTATAAATTTTATACAACCTTTAATTTGTGAGCCACTATGAAAGTTCTGAGATAAATGTAATTAAAGATGATCAATTTAAACAGATTGCACCACTGGATAGCCACATTCTTTGGGAGTATAAAAGTGCATCAGTTGGCATTCCTCTCCCCACCCTTGCAGTCTACAGTGCAAGATTAACAACCTCTGGTGTAGTGATGGTTTCTGGAATGGAGGTGGAAAAACAGCACTTTCATGCAATGATTTTAAAATTGGTTTAAACGACACCCAAAGTCTATAGCACTTCCAACAGGCTTTTGAGGACATTGCTCTTTCCTGTCCTTTAGTTTATTGGTGGTTTCAAGAGTTTAAAAGAGGTTGAACTTCATTAAAGGACAAGGTTAGAAGTGTTCATCAGTTTACAGCAGTGACTGGAGAAAGCATAGTTACTGTGGAAATAAACAATCATGTGACATTTAAGGAAATTGATGCAACAATGCAGACTATATTGTCAGTAGTTTCCAAAGAGAGAGTGTGAGTTGAGGCAACAATGCAGATTGGATTGCTAGCAGTTTCCAGAGAGAGATTGTGCACAGGAGTTAACAATGAAGTCATTCCCCTTCTAGCAACAATATTAGGATACATCTTCAAAGCTTGGCATGATTCTAGATGTTCCATATTTATAATTTCTTCTTTGGTACAGGCAGTTTGATGAGATTGAAAGGCCAATCTAGAGATAGTTATTCAGACAATCATATCCAGTTACGAGACAAAAAGTTGGCAACAGCTGATTTTCTTGGTAATTTTGGGACTAAATTAGGAGCTTGTACAATTTGTAGCCATTTTGAATTTTTATTTTCTTATGTTATTTTATTTATAGGATTTGTATTTATTTTTTGATTGATTCATTTTTTTGTTTAATTTGGTTCCTTTCTTTGCCAAAAAAAATCTGTTTTTTCATTACCATCCACTTCACAATGAGATGGAATCCATTGTAATACAACTTTTTCTCCCAGTTCATTAATTTGTTGAATCATCTTTTGGATGTCTTTAATTTTTTCCATTTTAGGGGGTCTTACTATTGCTTGTATTGCACAGGACTGCAAGGAATTCTACTCCATCAACAATGCCTCTCAGAACACAGCCAATGTAATGATGCAGTTTCTGGAGTCCATGAAGGTGAAGCTGATAACTCATCCCTCCCTACAATCCTGATTTGGCTCCAAGTGACTTCTTTTTGTTCCTCACAGTGAAAAATCTTATGCGTGGAAAGATATTTTCAAGCCCTGAGAAGCTGTTGCAACATATGAAAGTGAGTTTTTACACCTACATGAAAATAATCGGCAGGAATACTTTCAAAAAGTGATCTGAATGAGAAAATGCATAATGTGGTACTGAATACTCGGAAAAACTTCACCAGTCACAATGATTTTATCTATTTTAGCTTTTGTGTAACTCAAAAAATTTTTAGTGGCCCTCCTCATATATGCAGTTTTTACCTGCATCTTAAATAAATTTTATAGTGTTTCAATGCCAATATTTAGTTCAATAAATTTTACAATGCTTCACAGCAAAATTTGAGTGGTTTTCCAAGTTAAATGACCCCATAGAATGTCCTTTTTACAGAGTAAATGTAATAAACTAGGTAATTTATAAATGGATCTCTAGCCTGCCTTATTTCCCTAAAATACAAATATTCAAAATGTAATAATTCAGCTTTCAGTTACTCCTCAATCTAGTCATATTTAAAGCGCTTCCTTAATAGATGTAATTAGGTAGCATGTTCAATGACATTTTATTTCACTTTGATATCAGAACCCTTGAAAATTTTAAATGTCATTCAAGATTTCTTTAAGTTAAAATATTTTATCTAAACTTAAAACTTTGAACAAATATTGCAAACTAATTCTGAAATTCACACCTGTACTCAAATTTTGCATTAACAAATTTAATTATGTTAATTTTTCATTGCAAATTGTATAAGTATTCAATGAGTACAATAATTTATTAGCAAAAAAAATTCATATCAATATGAATTAGTAGAGGTTCCAATGGTATGCCGGCACAATTCAATCATTAGGCAATAACAAAATGATCAATTCTTATAACTCTTTTAGTTCTGTTTAAACAAATTTGTATAAACCCATTATTCCATTACATTTCTAGCTATATACATTCATTAAACCCAAAACATACACTTTGTTCATGACGTCATTTGTACAACACCAATCTCAAAGCTGAGACAAATCAGTCAAGGTACTAACATTTCATTCAAAAATTAGGCTCCGGAGAGGACTATATTTTTATGCACATTTTCAACATGCTCCTTAGTTTGTTATATTTTTATGCACATTTTCAACATGCTCCTTAGTTTGTGTCCAAGTGTTTGCACTCAATGCCATATCCTTAAAAATTACACTAATGCACGTTACTACTAAGCAAAAATTCTCAGTCTACTGGTCCAAGTTCACTTTCTAATTCCAATACATAACATATCTTCACACATTAGATGCTTCTGCAGATACAACATGTATATTGACGTTTCTTACATAAAATTGTTTATAATAAAAGTGTGTCACTTCACAAAATGAACTGTGCTTATTTTCACAAAATAATATTGTCACGCACTGCATTAAATTATTCACTAAAAATTTGCATAGCAAATTTATTTGTCATGTATACTCAAGACAACACTTTCACTTTTAATTAAACACTCATGTTAAAACAGGTATCGCCTACAAGATTTTGCATTACACTTGCATCGCGTTCTGAAAGATGTGTTATTTGGGTCTTCAGATTCAGGTAAGCTGCTTTCAGATGTTTCACTTGGAGGTAGTGTTAAGCGAGGACGTGAAGGTGAAGTAAGCGGTGAAAATGCAGTTTCAGATATGAGTTCAATCTCTTTGGGTGTAGTTGGATTGTTGGCCCTAATAGTTTGGCAATTGTAGTCAAATGTGATTTCCTCTCCAGCTCTGATGGGCCTTGTTGCAAATAGCGCTAGTTTTGGCAACGTAGGTTCCAGACAGTTAATCCAAACAGCATAAACAGCAAGGTTTGGTTCACATGAATGATTTATAAAATGGGAGACGTTTCCAAAATGAGCTGCATCAACTGTAAATGGATGCTGTTCGCTATCATCATAATCTAGATCAAACAAATATGTTCTGCCCTCTGCATCATACTTCTTCCCTCTTGCTTCTGCATCCTCGTTGACTATAACCTCGCCAACATATTCACAGACAAACATACCTTTCTTGATTGGTTCGAGGGCCTTAACACCCCAACCACATCCTGTTGAAGTTCTGAAGATGCAGAGATCTATGTTTCGACCATTTTGAACCACTCTGTTATTACAGGTCTGATCACATTTGCAGCGTTTGTTACATTCATAGATTGGTGTTCCTGCTGGCACCAGTAATCTTTTATCTTGTCCATAGGCAAACGTGCTGCCAGACTGTACACCACAACATGTAGAAGAACTTTTGGAGCAGAATGGCAAACATTCACACCCAATTGGTGGATCTTCTGGTATGGTAACACCATTTCCAGGAATATAATCATTTACATAATTAAAATTTGGTGGAGAACATTCCAGATCTACATTATTTTCTATTCTAATAGTTCCAGAGTCCGTAGATATGATCCCAATTTCTACTTCCCATTCTTCCAAATCTTTAAGCTGTTGCACTCTTTTGAAATGAAAAGCTCTAACCATGAGAATTCTTTTAAGCGAATCAACATCATTTTCATCCCATAAGGATCTATCTGGAATTTTGAGCAATGCTCTAACCTTATGCTCAATATCTGATTCATCGGGAACTTGATATCTTACAACATCCTTTTTTCTGAAAATTCTCATTAACATTTCAAAATCTTCCTTTGTTGGGCTTATCAAAGTATTTATAAGCTCTTCTACCATTTCATATGTTGGTTCACCAATTGGATTGGCCCTTGCAAGCCTTTCCTTATAAGCAACCAAACATCTTTTACAGTTGAGATGTTCAGCTGGTTCCCAAGTGCTAGACTCCAAAGGCCAACCCTTCCATTTTACCAGATACTGAATACCCTTATTTTCATCTTCACGATGATCTAGAATTTTCTCTACTTCATACTCTACATCTAGTTTCCTTTTTTTCCCACCTTTCCCTGCACTCTTAAAATGTCCATTGTTTATGGTTTTAATGTTCTTGCGTGCATTTTTGGAAACTAAAGAGACAATCTTCTCTTCTGAAATGATGTCTTGGCCACCAGCAGTTATGGGCAGAGGTTCAGCCATTGCTGCAGTAGACATCTCTTCCATTTCCCAGCCAGCACCAACAATCCCGTTTACTGCATTAGCCTCCACAGGCTCTGGGACATTCTGACTACCGCCTCCTGGAATTGTAAAATTGCTGGTGTTTCCCTTCAGTGAGACTCAACAAGGTATTACATATATGTAAATATACATCATTTACACACATTTATGACATTTCTAACATGTTGGGCAATATTGATGTCATTTATACATGCACAAAGATCAAAATGGACTTGAGTAAGAGTGCAGGAAAACAGCATGTCAAGCTACACATCCAAAAATGTTCCAAAACAATAATTGGTCAACCATATCCTCTGCTTTCAGCTAAATCCAGAATTCTTAACCTAAGATTCATGAACTGTTGAAAACTTGTAAACTGGCTTCAGGGGGTCTAGAGTAACTGATTTACTGTTTTTATATTTCCTATTAAAGTAAACAAGTTTCTTTATCTTCTATATGAATTCCAGATGAACAAAATTATTTGTTACTGCAGATTAACATGTGATTCCTTTATACCAAAGATGTTGTTAAGATCATTTTGCAAACACTAAATGTTGATTCCAAATCAAAGAACCTGTCATCCTTTCATGGAGCAACCCGTATATTTTATCTCCTAATTCAAAATAGCTACAAGTTATTACTGCAATGAAATCTTGATAAGAATTAAGCTTTAGTTGTGCTTCATTTACCACAATCTTTTCAAGATTTAACTACATGCGACTTAGACAATAAGAGGTAATTTGGGCCTTAAATTCTGATCTGGTAGTTAAATATATGTAACCCAAAAGATTGCAGCACTGACAAAGGGATAAGTAATGAATTATGAGCATCATGGGCAGACTATCCAGCCACAGGCACACAGTGAAGACACTCCTTGAAACTAAGCTCACCAGACAAAAAATTAGTCATCCACTGTAGAACTCAGTGATGAATCTTTATCACTCGACAGATGGTGCTGAGGTTGAGTCATGTGGTTAACTGCATGCCCACTGTTACTACATGATCAGAGGGTCTAGCAAGCTGCCAGTCATGGTGTGTCAAGCATTCAATGTAGTGCAACATGGGGAAATGTAAAGAGTGGCATAAACGGGCAATCATGTTTGGCTGTGCCCATTGCCATAGGTGAAGAATCTGGATTTGTTGGTGTGTCAAAGCAAACTTCCAACAGGTCTACAAACAGTAGTGTAATACATGTGACCACATAACACTTTGTCAGAATTGTGGTTAGAAAAGGATCATGGCTGCAAGATATCAGGGATAAATTTCACGGTTAGTAAATGCAAACCGCTTCCACCTGACAGGAATTGCTCCAGTCTATAAATGCAGGTCCATCCCGACCTGTTAGTGAGAGGACATTGTGGTGGGAATTGCATTCCATGAATATTTGGCGTCAGACACATATAAAAGCCCTTGCTCACAGATACATACAAAGCTGCGCGGCTTCAGTGGACTAAAAATCACCAAACATAGACAGTAGCTGACTGGCAGAATGTCATGTGTCCGATGAATCACGTTTTTGCCTCTTTTTGAATGACGCACCTTGTTGGGTGCACCGCCAGCCACTTGAAGCATTTCATCCGGATTATGTACAGGGTCAGGTTCAAGCCAGGTGGGTCAGTGATGTGGGGGTGTTTTTTTTACTATGGATTAGGCCCATTCCATGAGGTGACCAATAGGATGAACCACCATGTTTATTTGAACATTCTGGATGGGCAGGTTGTTGCCATTTAGTCAATATCTCCATGGTGATTGTGGTGTTGTCTCCCCTATATTTCAAAATGACAACTGCAGGGTTCATCGAGCTGGAAGAGTGTTGGACTGGTTTGAGGAACTCACCCGCACCTTATCACATCTAAATTAGCCTGCAAACTCACCCAACTTCAACCCAATTAAAAATTGGTAGGATATGTTGGAGCAGTGTGTGAAACGCCGAGATCAGCATCCCCACACTTAGTGGATTTGCGCGAGCAGCTCACACCAAGTGGTGTCAGCTGGATGTGCCATACTTGCAGAACCTTCTGGACTCACTTCCTAACTGAATCCAGGCAGTTGTCAGGTCCAGAGGTAGTGTTAGGTGTTATTAATGTTGAGTTGACCAGGGGTGACTAACTTTTTATCCAGTCAGCTTAGTTCCGAGGTATATACTTAATTTGGAAAATGTGTATATAGGCAACTACATTTGAAACTTTTATGCAATCATTTGCCTGTCTTCCAAATTAAAAAAGATCTTATGGGCTGAAAAGGCTACTATCTCAAAGAGAAAGTACTTAAGTGTGATTACATCCCAATTAAAAATGGCATTCTCTCATTATGTTTGTCCGATGCCATAGTTCGAGAGAGTGTGGCCTATGTCATACCATAAATACTCTTAGCCATTTAGGTATTTGCTGTATTGCTAATTAAATACTGTGACTAGCTACCAAATGTACAAGCATATAGATTGGCATACTAAATCACATCCCCGTGTGAATGGCTTGCTTTCCATTGTTAACTAATTGTTGCCAGTGGCTTCTTTCTGCACACTGAATCCATTGTCACACTAATGTGAATGAACACATGTGCAATCGATGGGCACATCACATCAAAGCTCCAATTGTCACACCTGTGTGGTACACATGCAAGCTTCTGGAACTTTATTGCCATATTGACAGATATATAAGGAAGGCAGTGAGACCGTATTGTTTAGTTTTGGAGAGAGGTACACTCAATTAAGAAAGCAGAAGAGTCAGCAACTGCCGAAATAATGATGGAGCATTGCAATAAACACATTACTGTAAATAACAGAATTTGAAGGTATAAAGAGATTTTTGTTATAATATATATGCATTACTGCTAAAAGTGAAGTAATTACAAATTACATGCGTGTGGAAAATAATAGCTTTGGAAAAACTGAGTTCTATGAACCCCCATTTCTGCACATACTGGTTAAAGTCCCATGTTACTAGTTGTTAGTTCGATTTCTACAAGCATTTTCAACTTTGACTACATAAAGAAACTGTTGGTCAACACTTGACACCATAAACACACCAGCCTGAGTTGGCTTGTAGTTATGTGAACATCAACCCCGAATGTGAAGCAGTACATGACAAGAATTTAGTCTTGCGGTAGCTACTTTGTGGAGTGTTTTGTGCTTAATGTTTTGTGATATACCAGTAATACCAGTAGGTGTTGAGCTGGAATATGTCTGTACAGTGTATATAAAACAAACATTTTAAAGAGTCCAGGCAGAACATGGACCTACACTTCTAAAGGCAACAGCAGCAAATGTCATTTTCAAGTAATTTACAGTCATGCAAGGCTCATTGTGTTTTCAGTTCTTAGATGGTGACTGACATTCACAAGTAAATAGATAAAAACACAATATGATTCCTGTAGTGACATAAATGATGAAATTCTTGTTTTTCCTTTGGAGTAAAATGCTGCCTAAACATAGGTCAAAGTGTTAATTATAACAAAATGGTACTCTTTTTTTGTTCATTACCTATTGCAGCATTGTCCCTTGATATGTCTCACATGAACCTGCAAAGATTAGTTATCAAATTACTCCATTAATAGCTGCTGATCGTAATATAGCACTTAGATTCACTCTTGTGTTCAGGTTCTGTTGATAGAAAATGTAACACTGAGCTGCTGCCAGGTTAGCAAAGTCTGTGAATTAAGTCATATGACAAGGAAAATAGGTTTATTTTGCAAATTAAAAATATGTTCAAGTGCAATCAAGGAAAAGGAACATTTCAACAATTTGTTTTTTATCTTATCTACCATCAAAAGAGTGGTCAAGGTTGTTGAGGCCTGGACTCATTAACAGGTCTGCAGTGCAAATCTTGTCAGGACAATCCTCCCTGACAGGATTTTTCCAGGTTTTGCTCAGACCTCATACTTGCCAAATGCTGGGGAGGTACCTTAACACTCACCTGGAATGTTTCTTTCCCAATAATCATCTTTTTATGAACCTCTAAAATCTCAAGACCAAATTAGGACCATTGTATTTATATTTTTGTGCTTAAGTTTCTATGGGATCAAAATATGACAAATTTGCGACTTTTTTTTTTGTGGGAGGGGGTCAAAATGAGATTTAGATGGTTGTAAACTTCGTTTTGACAATTGAAGTGTGTTATTAATGATCAAAACAACAGAGATGTTCAAGATATCAAACTCTGATTTTATTTTGAAGGAGGGTTCTAGGGGGTTTTAGGAGTGGTCTCATTTATGATACCTCAGGACTATATCAAGCTTTTGAAGTTTTTTTTTAATTTATCCATTGATATATAGAACCCAGAGGTATAAAAAATATCATGCAGTGCAGAATATATTCAATTTGACACCACATGACACCAGCATTACTTTGACTTATTCATTGAAGATAAAAATTCAAAACCTGAGGTATCATATATGATACCTATGCACAATCATGTCCTTTATGGTGCCTAAGCAAGTCCTATTACTTCAGTCAACAAATAAATATATCCAAATTACCCTGCATCAGCAAAATTTGGGATGAATACTAAATGCTCTCCTCAAACCCCAGGGCCATACCAAACATCCATCAACAAGAACACAACCACTACTATATCTTGTGACTTCATGCTGTTATCAAAGATCAGTGCCACATCAACACTCAAAAACAAGATAGTAATCAATATGCTACCTCACAATTGCTTCCAACCAAATGGGGTGAATATTTCATAACTAAAACTTTTATGTGCACAGGATTATGCAACCCACACACCCTCATAAAGTTCCTACACTTCCTTATTGCTCTTTCATCACTGTAAGCATTAGTAGCAGTTCATGGCCGAAATTTTGGAGTGGCGCAAAATGATTGCTTACTAAGTATTGACAATAATAAATTATTGTAACTATCAATTTTATTAGGCATTTTTTTTCATTTTCTGCACTTATATCCCATAGAAATGGTGGTTCCCAATGTCATAATATATACTTCAAAATTAGTACAAGAGCCTAACACAATTTTCCCCAAAAGGTGCTAGATTAAAGTGCATGCAACATGCAAAAGGATAATATTAGAGCATCACTCAAACTCACCTAAATCCAAAAGTAATGTTAGCCAAATAAGCCGAATAATTTACAGAAAACTGTTAACCAAAAAGATAAAATTTGGATCTCCAAGAGCTCTTCCATAGCTTGCACTTCATTTATTATGGTTGTATTAGTGCAACTCTCTTCAACAATTCTGAAGCAATCTTTCAGGTTTTTATGTTTTCATACACAACACTGACAATACAAACATTTTAATTCCATCTTGTAATGTGACTTCTTGCCTGCATTACTTTCTCTAGAACATGAGATCACAAATAATTGAAAAAAAAAAATTGCTAGAATCCCAGTGGGATTTGAACAGAACATAATTATTTGGGATTTAGCTTGTGTTGCCTTTTGAATGATTAAATTCAATTGGTGTGCATAGCAGTGAACAAAGAATGCATGTGGATATGTTCCCTTATTTTAACCTGTACTCCAGCAGTCCTACAGAGAACATGGCCCCATCAAAGGTTTGTGCAATGAGTTTTTCTTTGGGATTTCCAAGAAGTGGGTCGATTTCATTCATCACTTTACCAGAGATTCTGCATCTCTTCCTTCAGGATTCATAGGTACCCAAAAATCTCTCATGTACAGATTCCTCATATACATAAAGACAGTGATTTGAAATGTTAGTTGTCTCATCACAGTGAATGGCAACAAATTCAGAAGCTCTTTCCATTTTCTCCCTGCAAACATCCAACATGCAGGATAACAATTCATTCTGAAGCGTTTTTCAAGCTCCTTTGAATACTGTGTGTTCCTTCATTGCTGCACCCAGTTCTGCTGTATAATCAATGAAGTCCCTTTACACCCCTCGATTCAAAAATGCAACAGACTCGTCATGGTTTCGTAGTGCCAGTTCAAACATAGCACAAAACTTAACATAATATGAAATCAACCTTTAAAAAATGTCTATTTTTACTCACTTGTATGCTGTGGTTTTAATATGAATTCTTCAGGATTCTTAATTTCTTCTGATAAATGCTTTATATCCTTTAACTGTCCACAAATAGTTGACACATTTAGGAGCAAACAAAACATGGGTAGAAGAAAAAGGACTTGTGAATTTTGCAACCACAGATTCAGTCTGTATCTACTATGACCTTAAAATAAAGCGCAGTCTTAAAAATATGGTTTTCATTTCTTTTAGTGCTCACTTTTTCTATTATTTTCAGTCTACCTAAGATTTGTTTTCTGCGCCCCCCCCCCACTCAACAGTTACCCATGAAAACTGCACTTCCATAGATGACTGTACAGAGTTATCCATATTTCTTTAGTCAATATAATTATTAAACCACCTGCAACACACGGTTTCAGTAAGATTAACTCCACAATGAGCATTAAAATAAGAAACTTCCACGCCTTTACACTACAAAACTAGTTGGGGAATTAAACAAGGTGTGGATGGGAAAACACCACATATACACATACACACACAATGTGAAGACTCCCTCCACTCCCTTCATGACCGCCTTCGTTGTCAAGTGGAACAATCTAGGTGTTAAACCGGGACTTTAGGTTATTTTTTTTATTTTGCTTAATTCCTGCTTTTACTACTTAGGCACTGCAGGTGATGACATTGATGACACATGGAATGAAGATGGAGCACCGGTGGAATGCGATGGTGGGTAAACCAGAGAGCCACCCCTGTGCTACTTTGTCCATCACAACCCCACATGTGGTTGCCTGGGTGAGAGGCGAGTGGTCTACTGTAGGTAAATGCATCACTTTTACCAATATATATGTTTTCTCATAGTTTAAAAATAAATTGGTCTATGGTCACGAAACCAAGGTTAATTTAATGCAAGATTTGCTGGCGAGGGGCACATACTTTCGCACCTTTATAAGGAACCTAAGTATCATACACAAAGATTTACACTTCAACAGTGGGCAACAATGGGTTGAACAGCACAGCTTGACAACCAGCACTTGCTCGACATGCAATGCAAACATATTAAAACAAACACAATGTGAACTACAACATGTAGAAATAAAGTACTACAGATAAAGCCAGCTATGGCTTACGTTACTTATAGATATTTTAACATGCACTTGGTTAGGAAGAGATTGCCCTTTTGTCATTGTTAAATTGTACAGAATGATCAGTTTTTTTCCAAATTTACTAAAACAGAATTTGAATTGATGATTATCAGTACAGGTGAATCTCTATCCTAGCTGAGTAGTTCTGAGGACCTGCTGAGAAGGATGCAAAATGGTGAAGCTGGCATGGATAAACAGCGCCTTTGATAGTCTGAACTTAGTTACTTCTAAGAGCTACCGTGATGGAGTAGTGCATCTCACACCAAACATAATTTATTGTTTCAATAATTGAGGAGCATTTTTTTCAAAACTCGATATAGGACAAAAAGATATTTTCACAGAAATTATATTTTTTTATTCTAGTATATAATCTTTTATTACACAAACTTTATTTTTGGCAATACTAGACTCTATCACAGGACAATTTTAGACAACAGTGAAACTCCTAGAGGATAAACATATTTTTCATAGTATTGGCCAGTTAAAAAATGCTTGTTATTTCAAAACTCAAAAGAGGAACAAGCGAATTTGACTAAACCTGAATTTGCTACTAGTTTTATTGTTTTTATTACTGTTTTGATTTCTTCATACTTTATTTTCATATGTGCAATATACAAATTTAAAAAATGGTTAACTCAACATTGTTACATTAATGAAATAATACACATTTATAACAAATTACAAAATTATTAAATAAATACAGAAATTTAAGAATACAAAGTGATTAAACTAGAAAGCAATAATGTGTATACATATTTTGATATCTTAACAGTCTCTGAGAACATCTTCAAAAAATCATTTTGCTTCTTCTGGAATTTCAAAACACTGCACAAGTTTTTTTTACATCTTTCTTCTTTTCACTAGACACCATGTTCATCTGTAGACATGAGGACCTCAGCATTTCTTTGTGGCATGTTTTAATTCCAGATTTGAAAATAGAAACCTCCACAGATGACACAGTGCAAGTATTCTGCACAGTTACAGAAACATTATAAACATTTGTAGAAGACTTTTGTAAGATATGACTCGTTGCATTCCTATGTTAAATGGCAGCTTTGCTTTCACAATCTTCTGAGTAGTCTCCTTCAGTGCTTTGATTTGCCAGTCCCTGTTGAGAATTTTGGTAACTCCATGGCAATGCAGAATTCAGTAGTATTCATTGGATGACAAAATATCTTCTTTTCTTCTGTACTCCTTCTCAACCCTACCAAATACATGATCAGGAGTGATATAGACAATGTTGTAAGTCTTTCAAAAAAGGCAATGAGCGTGGTCATTACTACACTTCTTATTTTGACCTGGACACGAATCTGAGAAAATGATGAATAATGGAAGGACACTTCATTTTTTTTCTAGGTCTAACAGAAAATTCAATAAAGCAAATGCCACTTGATTACATCCCTTAGATGACTTGGTTTCCAACCAGGTGTAGAAATGTATATTCTTTTATTTGTGGTTTAGAGTGAATTATAATGCAAAGATTATAGAACCAAACTTGCCTGGAATAGTACACTTCACCTACTCATAATTTAGGTGGTGGCTGATTTTGCTGCATATCGAAACAGATTTTGATTACATCAGGAAAAATGTAAATGGTGTGTCATTTATGGACACTCTTTAACTACTGTGGATCTCAGCATCCCATTCTAAATTGGGCATAAAAGACCACTTAATTTTGCTCAGAGGCCTCTCTATCAGGCTTGAGGTTCTTTTATGTGCCGTAAATCTACAACACTGGACCAATGGCTTTACTTCCCTTCTGAAGGAAGCCATGCTAAGGATTTTTACGCCCAAAAAAATCCATCGTCCTCCGCCGCGTTTGAACCCGCGACCTTGGGTATATGAAGAGAGCATGGTAACCATTACACCACATAGGGCGACTGATTACATCAGGAGTTTCTTCTTTCATTATAGTATAAAACTTCTTTGCACAAAGTTTATGCAGTCTGTAGTTTGTCCTATATTCACTATTTTTCTCCAAATCTGTCTCTTGCTTTATGGAAATTAGTTCTATCTTGCATGTGGAGCATGTGCCAGTGTGTGGTGTCTTGAATGAGAGATTAAAATACTTTTTTCCTCTACTGTAATGGTTTTCTCTGCACATCATTTTTCACAGCAGTGATAAGCTCCTTGTCCTTTGCACCAGTTGTATCCCCTCCTCGGTTTTCTTTAGGTGAATTCCCAGTAGAATAAAACTTTCTTGCAAGGAGGGAGAGTCTATCCTTAGACATGCCGGCTATCCCCTGAAAACTTGCATCACAGATTGGTAATATATCTCCATTTTTCTTTCTGATGCTATATTTAACACTCACAGATTTTTTTCTTTTAGAATTTTCCTCCTTCACTTTCCTTTGTTTTGGAGAATTAATTGTCATGTAGGAATTTCTGTTGGTCCACTTTATTTACATATTTTACTTTATTATTGAAATCATTAATATTTTCATGTCAGATCTCCTACTCAGCATTTCTTACTTTCCCTCTTTGTTGACTTTAGATGGACAATCCTGAATTCCATAATTACATTTTATGGACGGTTCTTTATTATTAGGTTTTGTAGCTAGAACAAGACATTTTCTTCTATTTTTCCTGCCACCATCAGATGCAGTCACTGGAGAATCAAACCCTGTACTTTCGTCCATGACTTATTGTTCAATCTATGTTCATAACACTAGTGACACAGACGAAGTGATCAAGAAAATGTAACATTCTTTACAGTGTGATAATCAATGGTTTTACATAATGGCTTATCTTGTAGTAAATGCTGCGCTATCCTGATTAAAGTGTGGAACATCTTTGATTGAGGTCTTCGTACTGTTACTTTAAGAGTGATGTTGAAAAATGGTTCTGAAAGAGTATGTGACAACAGAGTTTGTTGATATAAACCACATGCCAAGTAGTATTGTCATTCTCTTCTCTTTGAATCATAAAAGTGTGGCGATAATACTAAATGAATCATTCCCTATATTATTTAGCTGCAGGAAGGCTTTGAAATAATGATATGGTTTTTGTATAGCTTTTCATTCCAGGAAAGCATGGTCGGACAAACAGAATATTGTAAAGTATTATCAGGTCAGTGGCGGGTCTTGACAGGTGGCAAATCTTTTCATTTAGGCTGTGCTTCGAGTTTTAAAAATCGCTGTGCATGTGCTCTATAGAGTTATGAAAAAATGATCATAGTAGTAGTAGTAGTAGTAGTAGTAGTGGAGTTTTAGGGTGCACAACTACATCGGTTATTAGCGCCCAAAAAAGTTGATGGGATAATAAAAGAGAAGCTAAGGACTAGGTCCACACACTAAAATCTAAAAACACAATAAAATGTGGCTAAAACAGTGTCAGCTACTGTGGAACGTAAAAAATAAAAGCAATAAAAGCCACCAAGAGAACCAATGCCACTAAGTACTATGCAAATGCAGGACACAGAGCGCAAAACGTTAAAATCACACACGGTGGTTCATACCAACTAATCGCATAAAATTTAAAACGTGTTCCACAGCAATGAGTTTGTCCACCAGTACCTATGAAATATCAGCTGGTAATCCGATGGACAAATGTAAGGGAGATAAAAACTGACACTCGATTAAAACATGCCTCACAGTCAACGGCTCCTGACAATGTGCACAAAACGGTGCAGGGTCCGAAGACAATAAATGACTGACTAAAACACAGTGCCCGATACGTAGTCTAGTTAAAATGACCTCTTCGCGACGGCACACGCGAGGGGATGTGCGCCAGCAGACAGGGAGGGACTTCCCCTCCCGAAGTTTGTTGCCCTGTAGCTCGGCCAAAAGCAGCACTCCAACGCAGAAGGATTAAACGACATAAAAAGGTGCGTAAGTCCGCAGAGGTCACAGAAGAGCTAAAACACCTGGGGGCTGTCACGGCAGCCTTCGCTGCGGCATCGGCAGCATCGTTGCCGCGCAAGCCGACGTAGCCAGGAACCCACACAAAAGTAACGCGGAAGCCAGAATCGGCGAGCGAGTTGAGACAATCCTGGACACGCTGTACAAGGGGTTGGGGACTGTACAGCGACCTAAGGCTCTGCAGAACACTCAAAGAATCAGAGCACACAACCCACTCAGGAAATCCTTGCCGCTGAATATATAAAAGAGCCTGGAAAACACTAAAAAGCTCAGCTGTAAAAATCGAGTACTGCGGTAAAAGTCGAAATCTAAAACTCGCTTGGTCATGAATAAAAGCACATCCTACTCCCTTAGCATCCTTGGAGCCATCTGTGTAAATAAAATTGCATGTAGCAAACTGCTCTTTAAGGGCTAAAAAGGTGGAATGAATAAGAGAATCGGGCGTCGTCGATTTCGGCGTGGACAGCAACCCTAGATCAATGCGGGGCTGGGAGTGCAGCCACGGAAGAAATTGAGTCTGGGATATACGGCTGGCAAAGTGACGTCCAAACGCCGAAGGAGCAGCCGAAAGCGCAACAGGTGGAAGGAGGGCCAGGGAATTACTTGAGTATCGGCGGTCCAAAGAGTCGTTAAAAAACAAGGTAAAAGACGGATGTCTGGGTAAACTAAGCAGACTGCAGGCATAACTGCAAAGGAGAGCGTCACGTCGATAAGACAACGGAGGTTCTGCAGCTTCTGCACAAAGGCTGAAAACCGGACTCGTAGGGAGAGCACCAATACTCAAACGGATACCACGGTGAAGTGTAGCATTGAGACGCGCTAAAATGGACGGGCGGACCGAAGAATATACAACGCAACCATAGTCGATTATTGAGCGGACCAGAGACCGATAAAGATGTAAAAGGGTAGTCCGATCAGCCCCCCAGGATGTGCCACTTAAAACGCGTAAAAGATTAAGAGAACGGTCACATTTTGCTTTTAAGTACGAGATATGGGAAGACCAGCTGAGTTTCCTGTCAAAATTCAAACCTAAAAATTTCGTCTCCTCGGCGAAAGGAAGCACGACAGGACCAAGACGGAGAGAAGGCGAAGGATATGCCTTCCGTCTCCAGAAATTGACGCAGACAGTTTTCTCGGCGGAGAACTTGAAGCCGTTTTCTGTACTCCAAAGGTACAGGCGGTCAAGACAAAGTTGGAGGCGGCGTTCTATAAGGCAAGTCCGCCGAGAACTAATGTAAATGGCGAAATCGTCCACAAACAATGAAGAGGAAAAGCCATATGGAACGCACTCTACAACAGAATTGATGGCAATAGCAAACAATGTGACACTAAGCACCGAGCCCTGCGGTACTCCGTTCTCCTGAGTAAAAACACCGGATAAAATCGAGCCAACCCGAACCCTAAAAAAACTATCCATCATGAACTCCCGGATAAAAAGGGGCAGACGACCACGAATTCCCCAATTGTGAATGGTACGAAGTATACCGTATCTCCAGCAGGCATCATACGCCTTTTCCAGGTCAAAAAATACAGCAACCGTCGGACTGTTCCGTAAAAATCCATCCATGATAGACGTGGACAGGGACACCAAGTGGTCGACTGTGGAACGGTAACGACGGAAGCCACATTGGGCGCTGGAGAGCAGATCGCGGGATTCAAGCATCGTAGTCGCCCGTTAATCATGCGCTCCGTCACCTTGCAGACGCAACTGATGAGGGAGATCGGACGATAGCTGGAAGGGAGATGGGGATCCTTACCTGGTTTTAAAATGGGAACGATGGTGGCCGCGCGCCAGACTGTAGGAAACACTCCATCGCACGAAATGCTGTTGAAGAGCCCCAAGAGAAAGAGTGTACTGGCAGGGCAGAGATGCTGGAGCATGGCAATATGAATTTCATCTGGCCCAGGAGCAGAAAGTCTAGAAGACGATACGGAGGTTTCGAGCTCCTGTATAGAAAAAATCGAGTTATAGCACTCATTAAAAGAGCGGAAGGGGAGAGCCTGAGATTCCACCTCGGCCTTAGTAGTTCGAAAAGCTGGGTCATAGTTTCCGAAGCTTGAGACAGACGCGAACGTGCTACCAAGGGTGTCAGCAACAGCTAACGGACCCACGACGGTAGCAGATCCCACGTGATGTCCCGGTATATAACAGTTAGCCTGCTTACCGGCAACACGTCGTAGCTTCTCCCACACAACGGATGAAGGCGTGGACCGATTAAAGGTACCAACAAACGAAGTCCAGGAAGCCCGTTTGCTATCCTGAATAATGCGGCGGGCCCTTGCGCGAGCTTATTTGAAGCGGATCAAGTTATCCAATGTAGGGTGATGGTGAAAACCCCTAAGAGCCCTCCTGCGCGCAGGAACAGCCTCGCGGCACTTGGCATTCCACCAAGGAACCGGCAAGCGTCTGGGATGGGACGACGACCGAGGGATAGACAATTCGGCGGCAGAGAAACGACAGAATTAAAGTGGTTTACCATATTGTTGACAGTGGTGAACTCATTGTTGTTGAAAACAGCTTTCTGTGAAAAAAGGTACCAATTCGCTTTCGCTATCTGCCAAGTTGCTGCTCGCGGGGAAGAAACGCGGTGTGAGACCAAAGTCAGTACACACGGGCAATGATCGCTAGAATGGGTGACAGATACAACGTTCCATTGCAACCGAATAGCAAGCAGCGCTGAACAAACAGAAAGGTCCAGATGGGAGAACGTGACAGAAGAATCAGACAGAAAAGTTGGTTCACCGGTGTTCAAAACAGCAAGCCGAAATTGGTCATAAAGGTCAACGAGGAGCATCCACCGCTCACATGCCCTAGGGGAACCCCAAAGTGGATGATGGTCATTGAAATCCCCCACCAAAAGCAAAGGTGCCGAGAGCTGAGACAGGAGATTGACCATGTCGGCTGAACTGAGGGTAGCTGAAGGAGGAACGTAAACGTTACAAACTGAAAAGGTGAAACCAGGAAGAACAAGATGGACAGCAACAGTTTGCAAGGCAGTGGTAAGCGATAGTGGCTTACAATAGACATCATCGCGCGTATCATAACACCCCCATGAGCAGGAGAGCCCTCCTCCAGGATAAGATCGAAACGAACCGGCACGTAATGGTGTACAACGAATGGATCGTGAGGGCGTCTCCTGTAAACAGATGATCAAGGGCTCATACGACCGTAGCAACAGCTGCAGTTCAGCTCTATGGGAGCGAACACCGCGAGTATTCCACGTCAGCAACGCCATGGGAAAAGGATGTTAGGAAACAAACTCTCTAAAAAGGGTGATGGACAGTTAACGAAAACTGCTAAGGTGGCCTGTTAAGTTTCACAGATTTCTGGCCTAGAAAAGGACGGCCTGTATCCCCATCGGAATCCTCAGATGGTCGGGATCCGGAAGATGCTCTACGACCTTTAGATCTCAAACGGGAGTTTGCAGGTGTTTTCGCCGCCCTGTGCTTCTTACGAGACCGCTCAGGAGAGGCGGCGACAGGTGGTGGACAAGGTGAGGATTGTCGCACTGTTGTCGGAGGCTCAGCTGAAGCGGAAGATGTCGAAGGCCACGGTTTGGGTCGCTCAGGCAAGGTGGTAGAGCTCAGGGACAGATCCGTTTGTGTGGACGCGTCAACAACAGGAGCAGTTTGAAGGGCCACAGAGGGACCAGGAGTGCGACGAACTGCGGAGGCGTACCCTAAGGTAGTCCCAGGCTGAAGCTGCTGATAGCGCCGCCGGGCCTCAGGAAAAGTTAGACGTTCCTTGATTCGCAACTCCTGTATGGCCTTTTCCTCCAAAAATCGGGGATATTGCCGTGAACTAGAGGTGTTATTTCCGCGGCAGTGTACGCAGCAAGGGTCATGGGAACAGACATCACCATGTGCAGGCTGGCCGCACCGTTCACATGCTGTATCAAACGAGAGATCGAGTTTGTGCATGACCGAACCGCTGGCACCGAAAACAGCGCATTGGGTTCGGTACATAAGGCCGCACAGATACGCGTTCATACCCACAATACAAGGTCTCGGGTATTGTGGTACCCTTGAAAGTTAGAAATACTGTTCGCAGTGATACTGACTGTCCATCACGTTTACCAAGAAGACGGTACGCTTGGCACACACCCTGGTCAGATAAATTGGTGACAATATCTGCCTCGGAAAGACCGTCCAAACAAAGGTGTTCAAAGACTTGTGGGGTGCCACCTTTATGGGGTAAGAACCCAACAAGCTCGCCTTCAGGAGTTTCTTTGACTGGTCTTCCGTCTTTGTTTCAACTAGTAACGTACCGTCTCGCGTTCTGGTAGCATTGGTCACTTTACTGCAGATCCTGTCAATCTCGCGTTGTATGTAAAAAGGACTGATATCTTTCATTGTTTTCGTTTCGCAGGCCAAGGTCATAACTAAAAAGCGGTCAAAGTATGTAGGTTTGCGCGGAGAGAGCATGTTGAAAGGACCCCCTTCCGGAACCCCTACCAGACCGATCTCAAGGAATACCTCAGAAGGAGTTACCCTCCAGCCACCACTGCTGGTCCATATGGCTGGTCCTTCACCATGTACAACCCGGCTTTAAACCCCTACCACAGGCTCCCCACTTTACGCCATGCTGCGTAATAAAGCATACATGGATTCAGGGGACTTGTGGTTGATTACACCAGGTTTCCGTTAGCGGTAACACGATCGATCCGTGATTCTAACCCAACGAACTGCGTTCATCGGGAGATTAAAACGGACCGGGCTCCCAAGGAAGCTACGTGGGTGTACATAACGGTATGGGCGGGCTCCGCACCTAAGGCTTACACATAGGGGCAGTAGGAAGGGTCCACTCAACCTTCACGCCTGAGACCTTCCGAAGAGCACACAAGTTGGAAGCCGCGTTGGAAACGTGGGACAGGAACCACGGAGATAGAATAAAGATCCCTGTTGGTGAGACAGGAGTTAATAAATCTAAAGCCTTAAAACTAAATGTATAAGGAATAAGCCTAGAAGAGGAAGATGAGGCAAGTACACATGTGCACACAATGACAAGTACTCACACACACCGACACGAACACAAAACATGGCACAGTTAGTGGCGATGGGGATGATGATATGGCAATGAGCGGCTCGGGAACCCCCGGGTGCACCAAACGCGTACCTACCGTAGTAGGCCCCTGGGGGGAAAAATGCTCATGATTCACCATGCTATGCACACGGCAAATATTGAGTTATGCAAAATCTGATTTCACAGACCACTTGTTGGCATCGAAAACACACTGATCCCATATATAACTCATTTTCTCAAAATGTGTGCTCTATCGAGTTTTGAAAAAGTGCTTCTCAATTGTATTCTAATCACTAGAATGAGTGTCTGATACTACGTTCCACTGAAAGTGATGAGCAAGCTGTGCAGAGCAAAAAGAAAGGTCCAGGTGCGATAGCGTGGCAGAAGAATCGGAAATGAAAGTAGGTTCATTGGTGTTCAGAACAGAGAGACTATATTGAACGAAAAGGTCAGCAAGAACAGTCCCCCGCGCGCAGGCCGTAGGGGAACCCCATATGGGATGGTGGGCATTAAAATCACCCAGCAGAAGAAAATGAGCTCGGAGCTGTGACAAGAGATGGAGCATGTCAGTGGCGCAGAGGATAGATGAGGGCGGAACGTAGACATTACATACAGTAAAGGAGAAACCAGGAAGAATAAGTCGGATAGCAATAGCTTGCAAGGTAGTAAAGCGAGACTGGCTGACCGCAGATGTCATTGCGCGTGAGGATCATAACACCCCCTGAGCAGGTGAGCCCTCCTCCGGTGTAACATCAAACCATATGGGAAGGTATTTGTGCAGGCCAAATGCATCGTGGGGGCGAAGCTTTGTCTCCTGCAAATACAGAACCAGAGGGTTATAGGACCGTAGTAACAGCTGCAATTCGGCCCTATGAGTACGGACACCGCGGATATTCCACGTCAGGAGAGCCATAGAGCACAATTAGATTCGTGAAAGGTTACCGAATAATCATAATATGAGTTTGCAGCTGGGATGCAAACGAAGTAGATGAGGTTAAGGTGGGCGTTTCTTGTTCTTTACACTCTTTGGACCCACAAGAATATAGCCACTTTTGTCGCCGCTATCCGTTGATGTTCGGGATGCGGAAGATCCCCTAAGGCTCGTAGAACGAGAAGGGGACTTGGAAGGTTTATCAGTGGCCTTGAGTTTTTTACGACTGCGCTCATGAGGCGCAGCGACAGGTGGTGTCGGTCGAACAAGCGGCTTACGAGCAGGTTCTGGAGAATTAGACCTTGAGGCACTGGGTACTATGGATGTTGACTGTAAGGCTGTTTTGCTCGGCGACTGCTGTGTTTGCGTACACGCGTCGGCTACGGGCACGGTTTGTAGTGCAACTGAGGAAGCAGAGTGCGGCGGAGCGCTGATGCGTAGCCTGAGATGGTCGCAGGCTGCAATTGTTGGAAGCGACGCCGGGCTTCAGGAAAAGTTAGGTGTTCCTTAACCCACAACTCCTGGATGGCTTTTTCCTCTAGAAAACGCGGACACTGCCGGGAGCTGGATGGATGGTTCCCTTTACAGTGGACGCAGCAAGGGTCCCGAGTACAAGCACTTTCTCCATGAGCAGGTTGGCCGCAACGTTCACATGTAGCGTCGAAGGTGCACCGACTTTGCATGACAGAATTTCTGACACCGAAAACAACGCATGGGATTCGGTACATACGGTCTACCAGTAGCGCGCTCATAACCACAAAAAAGTGCCTCAGGTAAGATGGTGCCTTTGAACGTTAGGAATACCGTTCGCAACGCAACCGATGACCATCACGTTTACCTAGAAGACGGTACGCCTGACATACACCCTGGTCGGAGAGGTTGGAAACAATGTCTGCATCTGAAAGGCCGTCTAAACAGTGTTCAAAGACTTGTGCGGAGCCACTGTTATGGGGTATGAACCTAACAAACTGGCCTTAATGAGCTTCTTTGACTGGTCCTCTGTCTTGGTTTCCACTAGAAGGGTACCGCCTCTCGTTCTGGTAGCATTGATCACTTTACCGCAAATCCGGTCAATTTCTCGTTGGATATAGAAGGGACTAAAATCTTGCATTGTTTTCTTTTCGCAGGCCAAGGTCAGAACTATAAAGCAGTCAAAAGAAGAGGTTTTGCACGGAGATAACATAATGGAAAGCCCCCTTCCGGAAACGTCGGCGAAAGCCTGCCATCCGGGGGTAGAGGGAAAAGACACCAAAATACTTTCCGGTCTGTGCCGCCTGGTAGACCCCTACCAGACTAATCTCAAGAAATACCTCAGAAGGAGTTACCCTCCAGCCATCACTGCTGGTCCATACGGGTAAGCCCTTCACCATGTACAACCCAGCTTTAAGCCCCTACCACAGGCTCCCCACTTTAGGCCATGCTGCGTAATAAAGCAGACATGGATTCAGGGGACTTGTGGTTGATTACACCAGGTTTCCGTTAGCGGTAACACAAACGGTCCGTAATTCTACCCCAACGAGCAGCGCTCGTCGGGAAATTAAAACAGACCAGGCCCCCGAGGAAGCTACGTGGGTGTACATAACAGTATGGACGGGCTCCACACCTAAGGCTTACACATAGGGACAGTAGGAAGGGTCCACTCAACCTTCACGCCTGAGACCTCCGAAGAGCACACATGTTGGAAGCCCCGCTGGAACCGTGGGACAGGAACCACGGAGATAGAATAAAGATAACTGTTGGTGAGGCAGGAGTTAATAAATCTAAAGCCTTAATACTAAACATGTAAAGAATAAGCCTAGAAGGGGAAGAAGATGAGGCGAGTAAATTCGCTCTCACAAAACAAACAAACAAATATGCACACAAACGCAAAACGTGGCTCAGTTGGTGGCGATGAGGATGATGAGATGGTGGCGAGTGGCTCGGGAACCCCCAGGTGCGCCAAACCCGTACCTACCGTAGTAGGCCCCTGGGGGGAAGCAGTCTATAGCCCAGCATAAATATCACATTCAAGATAATTAGTCTTCTGGAAGTTTCTCTTCTCCCTGCTCCAGAACATTCTACAATATTTGTGGAGATATCAACTGCTAAATTAGCAAGCGTTCTCACATGATGGAGTCAGTGAATTAACAAAAGCATTGCGGGTGTGATAAAAAGAGCTGTTCTCCAAGTGATTCATGACTTCTGTGATGTGCAGTGCGTACTGTTTCAGCAGTGTATTGGGGAAGTCTTGTGTTAACTCCCCAGCAAGTGAACCGTCCAGGAGAAAAGGCTACTTTCTGCCTAACTCATTGCATTATATTGTGAAGTGAAGTAATAATGATTAGTAAATGAAATACAATGGGTAATTGAATGAGATCATATTAACAAAAACACAGTGAGAATTTAGTGAAGAGGCAACTAAAAGTTGGGTAAAGTCACTATAATTACCAATTTTGTTTTTTATTATCATAGGTATTTGTAACAATTGATGAGGTTGTTGAATTAAAAAACCAAAATGTTTTGTATGCATCTGACATAATTTTGGAATGACGCATAAGGCTCATTTTTTTCATGAATTTTTGAGAATAATATGCTTTCTAGTGACAAATGAGAAATGTTTATATTTTTATTTTGCACAGAAAAATGATCATTTATTTCAGGTTATTACAAAAATAAAACTTTATTACCATTACCCTAGAAGTTGTGAAGCAATATTTAGTGTTTCAATGAAAAGAACTTAGAAGTTATAACACTTACAAGATACTAAAATAAGATACCAAAAGACTTATTTCTGAAAATTGCAACTTGGTAACAGATCCAATATTAGAATTTTCAAAGCAAAGAAAATCCTGTAGCTAGCTTTATTTTATCTCAAATTAGCTCGCTGAGAGCCAAATGAGAAATATTAGAGAGTAATCACTTTGGAAGAACAGTAAGTGTATTTGGAGAATGGGTCCCAATGCTAGAGATACAGTAGAAGGCATTTAAAAACAAAACAAAAAATTAACAATAGAACTTTAGATCATTTGTTTGAGCTTCAAGTATCATTGATTTAAATAATGTAATGGCAGCATTTAAATGATTTTATATTAATTTTATTGATTCTGATTTGCATGTTTAACAAATTAGATGTAAGTGGAAAGTGTTTTCAATACCTTTGGTTAGTGAATTAAATGCTGACAGCAACATATTTTTCTCTACGTGTAATTTAGTTGTAACAAAAATGTCACAACTCGTTATATGTTGCAGTTTGGTGATATCCGATGTGATATTTGATTCTACTCATGACTGAAATAAAAGGTTTTGAATTTAGAAATAGGGCTCTTTATATTAATGTTACTTTAGTTACCCGCTTCAGTTTATTTACCATGTCATTACTCATTTATTCTGCCTGAAAATTAGCAAGAACTTAATTTCAATTTATGACAAACTATTCAATATAAAACACCAGTAATTAAAATTATTAATGTGAATTTTTGCAACAGATAACATTATCTTTATTTCTTGGTTCCCTACAAAAATTTACTCAAGAGATTCCACAGTATATATATATTCTTTATTTTCTGTTGGACCACGGTGTTTGTTGAGAGCAAAAATAAATAATTTACAATGAATTTTCATCCAAAGATTTTAGACATTTTCACTTGAGGCAGTCTCCTTGTTAGTACAATTCCAATTTGATGGCAGAAGCCTTCGAACAAACAGAAAATAATGAGCAAGTATCTTTTAACCAGGGTTTCTGCAATAAGGCAGATTTTTGATCGACACACCCAGATTACATGACATGCAATTCTCACCTAATTTAATGGTAATGTTCCTCTCCAATTCATTCTTAAATCTTACAGTCTGCACTCCCGAGATGGCTTTCACCACAGTAGACTTTCCATGAGCTACATGACCAATTGTACCTAGAAGGAGAAAAATATACCCCTAAGCTTGTAATTTTAAAACAACCACTGTAGCCTTATTTGGTAACAAATATCATACTATGTTTTACCTACTTCCAAGAAAACCTATGTTCCATATTTATAAAACATTAAGAACAATAATATCTTTCTCATTTGCAAACCTTACACGAGGGTATTCCCAAAACTAAGGTCTCCAAAGTGGTGGGGGCTACAGGGAATCTGTTTGCATGGCTGTTGGCCACACTGGTTTTTTTTTTTTTTCCTTCCTTCCTCCCTCCATTCTCAGAAACCACCATACTCCACTGGAGCATTCAGTCTTCGCTTGACAGCCAGTTGTAATGGAGCTCTTGAGCTCTTGTTAGCCACTACTGCCAGGTGCGAAGTTCACACAGCTATTTGGTTTTTTAGTGCAAATCGGAATTCATCGACAGTGACATAAGTTTGTGGAGAGCTGTGCATGGATGTCAAAATTGGCTGCAAGTTATGTAGAGAGTTTGCTGATGGTCGTACTGAAATTCATGACACGGAAAAAGCAGAAGACTACCAATTCCCAAAAAGACAATCGCAAAGGTTGAAGAAGAGTGCTTCAAGATTGACAGATTACTCTCGATGAACTCTGCATTGTTTTTCCTGAGATTTCTCACAAACACTGTTAACCAGACTGATTGAATTGTTGAAATTTTGGAAGGAGTGTGCACAATGGGTCCCGAGAAAGCTGACAGAAGACCTCAAAAGGCAACGCATTCCCACCAATTTCTTTAACACTATGCAGATGAAAAGACACCTTTTGAATTCAATAGTCACAGGCAATGAAACTTAGGCTTTCTGATTCACCCAATAAAGTCATGGTAACTGTGTTTTGAGATTAAAAGCAGATATTGTTGGTCGACTTGATGGACCCTGGGACAATAAATTTAGACAGATATTGTCAGACATTAAAAAAACTCAAGATGGATGATTCAGAATCAAAGAAGAGGAATGTTGAGCAAGGGCATAAGCCTTCTCCATGATGTTGCTTGCACCCCCACACTGCCCATCAAACTGTGGTCTTCTGCAACAGTTTGGATGGGGCATAATCACTCATTCACCCAATAGTACAGTTTTGGCGCCCGATGATTATCACTTGTTTCCCAAGTTCAAAGAATGCTTGGCCAGAAAATGCTTATTCAGTGAAGAGTCGAAAGATGTGATCCAGCGTTTCTTCAATAGCATGACGACAGGCTGGTATGACAAACTATCACAACATTTACAAAAATGCATCGATTGAAATGGCCATTATGTGGAAAATAGGAAAATGTTCAGGCTTCAAAAGTATAATACAACTTATTGTAAATAAATTTTTTTTTTATATTTTTTAAAAACCATACTTTTGGGATTACCCTCATGTAACAGACTATTTAAGTTTTTAGATTGCTTAGATATTCAGATAGAGGAACAAGAGTTGCAGAGGGTTGCTTGATGTGCATTTACAACCAATCTAAATTTCAAATTTTTAAGTTAACACATTGCTTCTCCATTTTGATTTAATTCACTGGGTGGGCGGGATATAAATGCCATCAACATAGTTTTTACTTACAGAAAACAAATAATTAATTGTAATATTAAGCCTTTGAACACATTTACAAGCCCAAAAGGTTTATTAAGTATGGAACAATTACACTCTATGGTAAAACAGCATCTGATCTATAGATTTTTTTATCTTCTATTCCTTCTTAAGTGGCTAGTTTGTGGCAATTTACAATTTTTTAATTGCAAAATTGTAATTTATGATATACTGCAACTAGCCTAAAGGTGTGTATTTCCTAATATTGAAAATCATCCAGAAATTAACGTATTATGTATTTGGGTAATACTACCAAGCGCACAAGTTTCCTTTCCATTAATTCAATGTTTACGTAAAAATATCCATAACTGGATAGTTACAGTAAACATGAATCTTTTATTTTGTGTATAATAAATTAGAACGAGTGCACCTACTTTATGCTTCAATTCAAACATCATTTCTTTACTTCTTACTATTTTATGTTCAGATAAGTGGTGTTGATTTTAATTACTTAGATCAAATTTGCATATAAACTATCACGAAACTACATAAACCACCATTTTGGAAATTTAATATGCTAGCAGAAATTAAGGTGACACGTAAGTGATTTTAATAAAAAAATTTTGTATTTTTAGACAATGTTTGTATCTCCTATAGTGGATGTAACATATTTTGGGTACTGCGCTGGTTAAATGACTCTAATATTCATGTAATAGTTAATAAAACATCTACTCAATTCGATATAGCAGTTAACATCCCAGCATCGTAAGGCATTTTATATTTAACTTTTTTTAATCCCTTTATGGTTTATAAATAGAGGTTGATATTTAATTCATGCCAATTTTTTTATTTTCCTGCATTCAAAATCAATTATATAAATACAGCTTAGAGTGCTGAAAACTGTTCCCAAAACACTGCAGAATGTGAGTAATAAGATGTCTGGTTGGAATTTTGATACTGGTCATAGATCAGTTTTAAAAAATTAGTATAATTTATGCATAATATTTTTGCTATTTTTACCACTTTGTGACATAGTATTTACAAAAAACAAAAAAAAAAAAAAAAGGAAAGGAAAAAAAAAAAAAAAAAAAAAAAAAAACTATCCACTTTAGGAACATTTCAATAAGACAATTTGTTAGAAAGATATAAAGGAGTGTAATTTTAAAAATTAGTACACGTATGTAGAAGAAATTTTGATTTTTGCTAATTAAACCAAACAAATTAATACATCCAGAATAAAAATACACATTTGAATGAAACTTGGAACAAATACTTCTTATGCTGCTAGTAATGGCTGTGCAAAATATTTAATGCTTTATAAAATCACTTTTATCATTTCAGTGCCCCCTTAAACCTTTTCTATAAGCATTAACAATACTGTGGTCACCTTCCAAAACTCTGTACACATTTATGGAACGACCCAAGCCATTCCATTTGAATGTAAATTTTCTCACCAATTAGCAGGGAAAGCATATGGTTGCTGAATGCTCTTTTTTTAACAAGTTTTTTTCCTACAAATCTAAACACAGAGACATATTGTATGTATACCTTACACCCAGTATTTTAGAACGCATTCCCAAACACTAACCTGTTTTGAAGTGCAATGAATACACATGAGAAATAAATATTAAAAGTGTGCTCGCCACATTCCCTGCACACAGGTCTTACCGATGTTGATGGTAGCTTGTCTACTGATGACTTCTGGAGATAGAGCAGTAAGTTTCGACACATCCTGAAAAGCAAAACAATAACAGTGGTGAACAAAGCTATCTAAATATATTTTGTGTTACATTCACATGACTTTCTTGACCTGTTATTATTTCTGTACAGCTTCTACAGACTATTTCTACAAATATTTATTTATGTTAATTTAAATAAAGCATTGCAGAAAGAGTTGCACTAGTCAAGGGGGATAAGGAGGCCAAAAAAATAGTTGGATGTTGCAAGAAATAATGGAATAGCGCCAGCTACTGCTTTATGAAAATAACCAAATAATGAAAAATATATTTCAATAATTATAGATCTAGGAAATGACTCATGCCATAGAAGTTACTTAAAATAAATTGTATGTCTATCTTTTTGTAGCATGTTCCAGGCTTACATTTATGGTAGCTTCCTGGAATTTTATCAGTATGAGCAGGTTGTAGATTTTGCATATTTGCATGTTCTTTTCCTTAAATTTTATGATGTGCACCAGATAAAAATAAAAATGTATTTCTCATTGTTTGGGACTAGCATGCAGAATGTTACAGTGCATGGTTGAATACATCATAATAATGCATATAGGGTCATTAAAAAGCATGCCGGTTTTGAAACATTTGGCAAATTTTTGTTTGTTGATTGTTGACAGTTTTGTACAAACATTTTGTCCACAAACATTCCGATTGTCGCTTTAGTCTAAATTTCTCATATTTCTTCTAGCTATGGAGCAGTTTACGATTGCACAATGTGTGCTAATTGTAAACACTTTATTAGAATGGAGAAAGTTATGCAGCAACCGTCAGGCAACTTCACACAATTCTAGGGCAAAATGAAGCATCAAATTAAACAACAGTTTGCAGAATTTTGAAGAAGTTCAGTTAAACGAGTTCCCAGTAAGCATTAAAAAGTTCCGGCATCATCGTAGTGGTCAATCTGAGCAAAACACTACAGTGGTTCATGGCAGCGTAGCCGTTAGTCCAATGAAATCGGTTTGCCATTCACAAGAATTAGGGTGTAGAACGTTCTTCAGTACAGAGAAGTGTTCATTATGATCTACATTACCACCTTTACAAAATTCAGTTAATGCAGCAGCTGAAAGTAGCCGATCACGTGGTGAGGCAAAATTTTGTTGACTGATTTCTGAGAAGACTACAGCTTTGTGAGCAAAATCATTTTCAGTGACGAAGTGCATTTCCACTTAAATGGATTTGTAAACAAGCAGAATTGTCATATCTGGAAGTCAGAGAATCCTCATATAATTCAAGAAAAGGAAATGCATCCACAGTTTGGTGCAGCTTTTGGGCAGCCAGTATCATTTACTTTTTGAAGATGAGGCGGGACAATTGATGGAAACCAATACTATGTGATAAGTTTTTGTAGCCTCATTCCAATGGAATGGACATTCAGGAGTTGTGCTTTTAGTAGGATGGTGCCCACCAATTAGTCCATGAGCAGTTCCTGGATCCCTCATTTTGCATAAAGCTGATCATCAATGGCCTCCAAGGACATGTGACTTTGGGGTACAGTTAAATCACTGGTGTATGTCGATATACCCTGTAACATCCTTGACTTAAAGGAGGAAATTTGACAAGGCATTTGCAAAATACAAGTGGAAACTTATCAGGCAGCCATTGCAAGTTTCACAGACAGTCCTTGTATGCCATCGCAGTAGAGGAGGTCATATGTCCAACATCATTCACCATATCTTAAACAGAAGGTGTGGTGTTTTGGATTCTGTTATAAGTGTTGAAAAAATAAAGTTCACAGTTTGATGTAACAAAACTGCTACTTTTTGAATGACCCTATATTTTAGGCACATGCATTTGCATACCTATACTAACTTAATAGAGAAATTCTTAAATTTTATTCTGCTAGATGACAATACACTCTTTCCTTATCTCACTTGACAGTATCTAACACTAGCCCACCTCTGTAGTGTGGGGATAGTCGGGACCTTTCACTGATTTCATTCCTCTGACATGAACTACAAGGTTAGAAGATGTTAAACTAAAATATATGTACAGTCCCATGCAAATTAATCGGAACAGAATAACATTTTTTATGCTGTCATGAAATTAATCGTAAAATTACTTCCAATTTACTTTTTAATACTTAATATGTTCTTTCTTTTTATAAGTTTCATTACAAAATTAGCCACTGATTCTATAAAATTGGAACATACATTTTTGAGAGCCAAATGAAGCCACACTTGAATTAAAGCTAATATCAAAAGTTTTGTGGAAGTTATTTTTTGCAAACAGCCAGCAAATGTTTTATGATGTTAATGTGCTGCCATTTCCCTGGCCATTCTTTGAAGAATTTCCTTACTTTCTTAGAAATGTGGCTGGGAGCTAAATGTTGTTGAAAAATTTGTCACCTTCCAGAAACCTTTTCTAGAGTTCATGAAAACTCTTACCAGTACTGTGATGTACTGATAGCTTTTCATTCTAAGCTTTCATCTGAAATTCAAGATTTCTAATCATCATTGGTGAAAGAGCCCCAAAATATTTTCTTCTCAGTGCATTTTACAGTCTGTTGAAAATGTGTTGAATCAGCATATTCAGTATTTACTCAGTGCACATACTGAACCTAGAAATTCCAGTATGCATTCCTGACCAGTATGCACTCCAGCTAACAAAAGGATTCATATCCTCATCAGTATACACTCCAACAAATGGATCCAATAATCCGACCATTATATACTCCAGCTAACAAATGGATTCAACATCCTGATCAGTATGCTAAGTAACAGATCAATAATCTGACGAATATACATTACATCTAACAAATGGATTTAACTTCCTGACCATATACACTCCAGCTAACAAATGGACCGAATAACCTCACCAGTATACACTCCAGTTAGCAAATGGATCCATTAACCTCACCAGTATACACTCCAGCTAGCAAATGGATCCAATAACCTGACCAGTATACATCCCAGACACAAATGGATCCAACATCTTGACTGGCATACACTCCAGCTGAAATGGACCCAATTTCCTGACCAGTATGCACTCCAGCTAACAAAAGGATCCAGTATACACTCCAGCTAACAAATTGATCCAGCATCCTGACCTGTATACACTCCAGCTAACAAAAAGATGTAACAACCTGATTGGTATACACTCCAGATACAAACAGATCCAACATCCTTATCAGCATAGACTCCAGCTGACAAGTGGATCCAATAGCCTGACCAATATACACTCTAGCTAACAAATGGATTGAACATCCTGATCAGTAAACACTCGAGCCAACTAATGGATCCTACATCCTGATCAGTATATACTCCAGCTAACAAATGGATTCAACATTCTGACCAGTATACACTCCAGCTAACAAATAGATCCAACAACCTGAGCAGTATACACCACAGCTAATAATGGATTCAACAACCTGAGCAGTATACACCACAGCTAATAATGGATTCAACAACCTGAGCAGTAATCACTCCATCTCCATTTAACAAATGGATCCAATTTCCTGACCAGTATACACTTGAGCCATCAAATGAATACAAGACCCTGACCAGTATACACTCAAGTTAACAAATGGATCCAATTTCTTGACCAGTATATACTTTAGCCATCAAATGGATGCAACACCCTGACCAGTATACACTCCAGCTAACAAATGGATCCAATAATCCGACCAGTGTACACTCCTACTGACAAATGTATTTCACATCCTGACCAGTAAACAGACCAGCTAACAAATGGATTCAATAACTGACCAGTATACATTTGGATTCAACAACCTAATCAAGATTACTACTAGTAGAAGATTGCATTAAAAATGACTGCCCATGTTTCTTGTACCAGGAAGGTCCCAAAACAGTAACCACTATCGTAATTGCAAAACTTTTGGCCACATTTTGGGCTCATGTTCTTTCTAGGACACACTGTGGAACTGTCTGCATCTTAAAATAAAATCTACTATTGCTGAAGGTTAAAAAAGAAAGTATTTAAAGTACACAGACTCTCTCAACTACACCTAGTGTATTTGATAAGTTTTGCAATAAGTTCAATTTCAAGGTCAATTTTATGTACAATATTGCAGTTTTTGTCCAACAATGATGATACACATTACTGGAGCACATGTTACTATCTGAAGTTGGGAAAAGCTGCTTTGACTTTACACAACTGATTGTCCATTCTCAAAGGTTGAAGCAAACTCATCAAAATTATGTTATTGAAATCAATTTTGCGGGTATGTATTTAAATGATGAAGACTTATACCTGTATTCTTTTCCACAGATCTCCTTTTAACAACAATTTTTCTCTGTGTTTGCAAAAATTTGGATCTAACTTCAGGGATAACATTTTATTTTCTTATGTTATTCTTGTTGTAATGTTTATTAAATGTTATGCTTTGTCTATTTGGGCAAACACTACTTTTGGGAACTGAAAGATTTAAAAGGGTATTTCTGTTATACATACACAAACCACAGATGGTGTTTTCACCAGAAAATCCTATGCACTCAATAGGTCTGAAGAAGTCAAGATATGTGGTCAGGATCTTCCAGTTTCACTTTCCCAGCTTGCTCTAGCTGATCTCTTGCTCAACTCTAGTGGCTGTTTCATATCATGACTGCCTTTAATGATTTTTACAGTGGAGAGTCATATATATGCACAATATGAATCTAATGTGCCATACCTGAGATAGAGAATGTTAGTCATCTTTCCCTTCCCGGTATTCAGGAAAGCTTCCTGTTGTAACTGCTCCTATTATAATAAATGCATTTTGACTAGCCATTCTTGTTCAGGTTACCATTCAATTATGAACAGTTTTCTTATTTATCTATTATTTTATATATCTCCCCATGAACACATAATTGGGGTGTTTCTGTAGTTTGGTTGCAGGATGTGGAATAAGGAAAAGTACTGGTTTATTTTAGTACTTAAAAGGTACTGAACTTTGTTAACCAATTGGCAGTCATTCATTCTGTAGCAGGAGAATACTTGCCCTTTCTATCTTTTTGTTAACCTTAGGAATCAATTGGCATCAGCAGAATAACAGCAATCCCTAGCAATAAGCACAGCCCAATTCCTTGCTCCCTTACCTTGTCCTCTTCATTATGAATGAAAGAGCAATGACACCCAATAGGTATGGTATAAAATTATCTACTATATTAATCATTGCAGAAGGATGTCAGAGATTAACTTCCGAGTACATCACATGGTATCATTCAGTGCTTTTCATATACATTTTGCATCTGGCTTTGGAACTTTTCATTGTCTCTTCATTATCAAATGTGCTCATTGCCATTGTTTGAGAAGCAGAGCTTCGTAATTCCTTAGTGCCTAGTGTAGCAAATTTTACTCCAAGATGTTTTGTTAATGTTTTAACATTTTTTAATAGTTTTAATTTTTAATTTCTAATTATACTAACCTTCAAGAATAAAGTATAAGTATTTATACTTGTTTAATATTGTAAAAAGTATATTAATTTTTTGCAATAAAAAGAACAATAGGCAAAATCCATGCAACTGCTGTCAAATGAAACCCTATCCGCATCAAACCATACCATCACACCAATAATTTTACTTCCATCCTCCCCATCCCTTACCACAGCTACATTTGACTGCAGTAGCTGGGGTTCGAACTCACAATGTTTGGCTTTGAATGGATAACCAGTTTATTACCTTTTGACTTAATGCTTATTGCCATTGGAATTGCTTTGGTTATGGTGCCTGCAAAAGGGCAGTAAAATTCCACACAAAAATGTATTAGGAATCTTTTTTCTCTGTTCATTGAACACATGAGGTGCACCATCTGGTAGTAAGTCTTTTGTCCCTTAAGCAGAACTGTCACATTGTGACCACTTGCTGAGAAGGATCATCATCATGCCAACACTTTGTGTTTGCTTCACTTTGTTGGATTGATATATGGGAAAACCCAGATTGATGACTCGCTTAGTTTCTGGATCATACTGGTAAATCCAATTTTTGTCACCTGTTAAATGTGTTCTTGGATCTTCTTGCATTGAATTTTTCAATCATTTACTAGGACCATTGCATACACATTTGTTTCTGCTTGTTTGTGAGATGGTGGGGGATCCAGCAACTGCAGAGCTACCAGATTAAGGTTTTCTTTAAGGATTGTTTTCACAGCTGCCAATATTTAGGGTTTCTTAAGTCTCTCTATATGGAACGGTGATCTTGCTCCAACGTATGCTCTGCTTTCAGCACATTTTCATCCATTGTTGCTGTAGCTGGCCATCCTGTGCAATCTTCACCTTTGAGGGGATCCTTCCTCTTCTAAACTCTGCATACCATCAATAAATGGTGGATCAGGTAGGGCACATATCCCCAAATGTACAATATCATCTTTCAAGGCATTCTCTCTTCCCTAAACTGACTTTAAAGTCATAGAAAATCATAGCACGAAAATGCTCCAGCTTGAGATCCATCTTAGCAAATGGCATTGCAACCCCTGCTATATATACACTGATGCAGTACTGACAATGCACATTGTTGGAGCCTGTCCAGACTTGAACATGTTGCTATATGAAGTTGGGAAAAGCTGCTTTAGCTTACAACTCATTGTTGTCCACTCTCAGAAACTTTGGAGTGAGCCCCATATCAATAAAATAAGAAACTCAAGTTTTGACCCTGCAGCTGCTATAATTGCACAATGTGACCTCCCTGTTTAATGCAAAACATATGCATTCAGTAGTCCAAATTCATTCATAGCACGCTGGAATTCATTACAGAACTTGTGGCACTGATTGTTATCTTACAAGACGGCTTGATGCTGTGGCAATCCAAGCAGTCTGCTTGTCTTCATAGTCAACTTCTTTACTCTTTGCATACAAGCTTCTCTTACACACTCAGCTGTTTCATTCGCAGACAGGCATCCATTAGATTTCTTTGGACTGAACCTTCCTGTGACTAAATCTCAAATACCAAGCAGATACAGTCTTACAGATCCTTATGATATGAACAAAAATGCCTTTATACAATGGTTACTGACAGTGTGAAATTTGTATGCAAGCACTTTTCACAGCTACTTAGCACACCTAGCCATCTAACCTTGTGTACCAGATACTGCTGCAAAATGTATACATAACTTGGCGAGTATCTCTTTTAATTGGTATATGATTCAATATTGTGAGCCTCATACTTCTCATAATGCACAATGAAGCTGGGTAACACAGTTGTGTAGCCCTGTATATTAATTAGGGCAATCAAAATGTTTGTATCCATATTTACTTCGCTGGTAATGTAAACAAAAGCAATTGCTGAATGGTTGCTGAGCATTTCACAGCTTTTATCCATATCAACACAAGATACGTTAAAGACAGATTGTTACACAAATACGTTAAACTAAGCAATGTTACTTAAATAGCACAGTTTGAACGCTTAAGAAATAAAGTTTATAAAAGTTTAGTCATTATTCCTTAACAATGTTCATTCTGCAGTTCATAGTAATGACTGCTTCCATAAAAGTAGTGATACATAAGGAAAAGTAAAACATCGTGAGAAAAGAATTGTTCTTAATGCACATATATAATAAGTTTTGTGAAAAGTACTCTACTCTTGCATTAGACAATATTCTCAGTTTAACAGCTGAATTTATTGTTTCAAAGCAGCATGAAGTATGTAAAACTTTTAACTAGCTAAGGTGTGACATCTTGTATAAAGAGTTTTCAACATGTGACACATGAAAAATTTAGTGAATGTGCATCATACATTGTTTGGGAAGAGCAAACAAAACTAGTTTTGGAAAGAATGGTGGGCATTTTTCTGACCAACTAATTATCAATCCAGTAATGATTCAAGATAGTTTGACGTAACTAAAAAGATGCTTCATTTCTTGAAGGAATGAAACCATTTCAATCTTCAGATTAATTCTTCTGGGTAAATCATTATATTGCAACAGAATATTGAAATTTGCCAAAAAAAAAAATAAGTTGGGAGTAATGAACTGTGTAATACTTCAGCAAACTACCAAAACAAGATGTCTCCATTTTGTAATTTTACAAGAGGATTTTCACATTTTGTACTAAATAACAACTTGCATTATTGTTTTATTGTGTTTATTTACTATACACTACAGGGCTTTAATCATTTTTTGCAAGCATTAAAAGTCGATAGATGTTTCTTTCGCTCCCAAACTAATGAAATGCAGTACATGTACAGCAGACAAACAAGGTGGAATACCATGTGGTGGTCCATGCATAAGCGTTTGTGGAATAATACGTTATGGTTTGTTTACAGTAAGGCTGGAAAGAATTGTACCTAACTTTTGTTGTGACTTTAGAAAGCAAAATTACCTCTAGATGCATAAAACCAAATGTTTAGTTTGTGGAAACTCCAGTTTAAGACACCTACAACCGAAATCTTAGTACCTGTTCTGATCACTTTTGAACCCATTTTAAGTACCCAAAGGACCTACTTTTGATATAATGGACATAAGTGGGTTTGCTTTTGCTGTTGAATAGCTATCGGAAAATGCTTCCACCATGGAGCTTTTGAGAGATCCCAATCACCGTGATTTTCCTTTAAAGAATAGTAGTCATTGTTCATGATAAAGTAAAACATGAACCAGTACTAGGTCAACCATACTCTGTGAGCTCTGAACAAACATGATATTTAGGTCACTCTGAAAATTTTAAGAGTGAACACAATAACATTTTAAAAGCTTAATCTGATCATTGCATCATTTCAAAGTATTCTCCATTGCATCGTATGCAAGGTCCTTTCAAACCATTTTTCAAACGCATAACACCACTCTTCTTTGGAGAGAGTGCAAATACATTCTTATAAGCAACCCCTGCAGTTTTAGGCAATTCTAAACATTGACATAGGTTTTTATTCTATTTTGGGGGATAGAAAAAAAAAAGTCATGGGGCCAGATCTAGACAGCAGGGAGTTTGGGACAAGTATTGGACTCCTGCAGAAATTGAACTGTTTCTCATGCATTGTGAGCAAAGGCATTGTCATGGTGCAACAAAATTCCACACAGACCAGTCTTAGGACATTCTGTTCTCAGTTCATTGAGCACCATGATATACATTATGTGGTGTAGTCTGTTGTCCTTCAAGTGGAATGCTCACAACTACTAACTGAGAAGAACAAATCAGTTCCTTGGCAACCCTTCTTGCTTGCCTCACTTTTATTGGGGGAACCTCTCTTGGCAACACCCAGACTGATGACTCTCACTTAGCTTCTGGATCTGCATCTGTTGTCCTGCACAATCTTCATCTTCAAGGCAATCTCTTCCTCTCCTTAACTCTGCAAACCATGGATCAATAGTGAACTGTAAAGCTCAAAGATCTCCAAATGCAGTCTTCCAGGGCATTCTATCTCCTAAATCAACTTTGAAGTCATAGCAAAACATAATGCAGAAATTCTCTTGCTGGATATCCATCCTAGTGTTTGGCATAGCAACACCTAAATGCGCAAACACACCAGTAGTGATGTGCCACTGGCTTGCCACAATTCCTTGTTGCCAATTCTCAAAACTTTTAAGAGATAAGCAGTTTTGTCTGTCATATCCAAAACAATCAACATGGTGGCATGCCGTTTGTTATACATATTGTATAAAAATATGCAATGTGAAAGGTGCTTCTGATATTCCAAGAAGCATATAATCCTATAGTTAAACTACAAAATGAAATGCAACGTATTTTTCACTTTAAAAGCTTCACTTTAAAAGCTGCTTATTGTTTCTACAACACTGTGTTGCACTTTGAGGCTGACTGTCTTTCAGCAATGTTTTGAACTTCAATGAACTATTTCATTTGTTTTACATTATTATGAAGCATTACGTGTTAACATCACCAATAACTTAAAAGATGCAGTAACTATACAGGTTGTCAATGTTTCCTTCAACCTACAAATTCCAAAGCTTTTAGGATCTGATAAACAAAATATTTGATCTAAATTTTATATGAGGTTGAATTATTCCTTCCTTGGGTGAAGAACCTTCAAATACATATACTTTCCATACATTTTAATTTAAAATTCCCTTGTTATCATCATCATTAACACAGCAAATTCATAACCAATTACATTTCTATTTCCTCTTACACAGATGCCTCAGTCACAATTTGGCAATGAAAGCAAATGACACTGAATGATATTACTCAACCAGCATTTTACTTGACAACTCCTTTAGATTTAACTTTCAAGGATCCCTGTGGTAAACTAATGACTATGAAATAGCCTTCACCCATCATCTCTTTTGTACTCACTTCCATTTATATCCATGTTTTGTTTTTTTTCCCCTTCAATTTAACAAATTCTTCAAGTACTGCTCTATTTAGTAGTCTGAACTGGAAGCCTTTTTTCAAAATTATTAAAGCCCCTTTCGAGTTACATCACAAAATTATTAAAAGCACTCACCTATGCAAGTACATAATATTTTTTACTTTAATTTTTACTTCTTGTGAAGATAGTTATACTGAACAAAATGGCCCTCTTCTGCATCAATTCAGGGTTGTATATAATTAATCAAAATGTTTGGCATTGTTCCAAGACTACCATCACTAATTAGTGAGCTTTGACCAGTAACAGAAACTTCATGGACAGAAGGACCATCAACATCTGCAAAAAAACAGCAGCACGAGTTGTTCAAAGTTTCAAGAATGGGCAATATTGAGTGTGGTAACCCAAAGCAGGTCTTTCTAGCTTTAGATTATAGTTCAGATAGTAACTTGCACATAGCCTAGGGGCGCTCCAACAATGTGCAGCTTCAGCACTTCTGTATATCCGGATGATATGTAAAGATGGATCTCAAGTGAGAGCATTTCCAGGCAATGATTTTTTAAAGTCTGCTGTGTACAATGGACAGAATACTTTGAAAAACTGCAACAGGAATTTGGGGAATTTTATGCTTCACAATTCATGGTTTCAGAGTTTAGAAGAGGAAGCAATCAATGAGGACCATGCTAACCACTGGTTACAATAATGGGTGAAAATGTGTACATATTCTGCAAAGTTCATTGTTACAACTATTATCAGATTCAATAAGCCCTCAATATTGGATCAGCTGCAGTGAACATCAATAGAACTTTATGCCAGGAAGCTATGCAGTTGGAACACTACCCCTCACAAATGAGCAGAAACAGAATTCTAGGAAATGATAGTACAGTTTGATGGGGGAAGATCCAAACACTGTTTAACATTGTAACAAGAGATGAAAACCAGTAAGATCCAGAACCTAAGTGAATCGATGGTCTGGGTCTCTCATAGGGATGGCCCCTCAAAAATGAAGCAAACAAGTGTTGGCAAAAAGATGATCTGTTCCTTCTTCTCAATAAGTGGCCATATGTGCTGAGTGCTTGAAGGGTAAAAGACTGTTGCTGTCATATGGTACGCCATAAAATATCTGCCACAAATAAAGTGTTCAATGAAGTGAGAAAAAGAATACTAAAACTGGTCTGCATAGAGTTTTGTTACACCATAACACCTTTGACCAAACTGCACCAGAAAAAATCCAATTTGTGAAGGAGTTGGGAGTCACTGACTCTTCCCTAAAGCACAAATCTGTCTCCATACAATGCTTTTCTATTCCTAAAAATAACAGAAGAGGTTTGAGTTTATGATTTGACTCATGAAGCTGCAATAGTCACTTACAATATAAATGTGCTGCTCTTTCCAAAGAAAAATGCCATTGGGCATTTGAGTAGTATTTTGAAATGATGAGAGACTGTGCTGAGGTCAGATCTAAATTTTTAAATTGTTATTGCGATCATTCTCAAAACTTTTGGGAGTCACAGTAAATAGCATACTCTGGTTTCAAGATTTACCAGAGGTTGGGTTCAGTTCAGATGTGGGTATATGAATTGGTTTCAAATATTGCTATTTTTGTGAATTGCACTCGCACACTTGGGTAAGCACCTTCATTTTGCTTAATCAGGAAGTATCTTAAAAGGAAGTTCAGGTGCATTACAAGCTATGTATTGTTCACATTGCCTCTTAAACTTTTTTTTTTTTTTTTTTGTAGCTTATTGACTTTTAATCTCGTTGATCAGATCGGACAATAAAATTGGTAAACTGATGCTCAAATGATCTCGGAGTTTGTGGAGCCTAAAGTTACTAGACGTTTGTTTTCTCGGGAAAGGGGGGGAAGTAAAAAAAAAAAGCCTTATCCAAGTAACTCGCCCTAAGCGAGAGTCGAACTCGCGACCTCTTGATCGTGAGGCAGATAAGCTACCCCCACACTACCGAGGCAGGGCCTTTAACTCTTGATATATGCATTTTTGTTCCTTAAATCTTCCTTCAGCATTTCAATTACAAGGTATACATGGATTCATTATCAAATTAAAAATAATAATTACCTAATTTCGGTATGCAAAACAACGAATTCTATTCGTTGCGCAATACTACAATAATGGCTGACCACGCCGTTTACAAGCGTGCGTCAGCAAATGCTATTGTGTCCTGCTGCACAATATGGCCGAATAATCACACTCGAGAAATGGATTCAATTCAACGTGAATGTTCCAATACTCTGAACGAGTTCAAATGTGTTGAGTTTCACATCAATGCGACATTCCGTTTGGAGTATCTTCATGCGCAACTATCGAAGTACAGTCGTCAACGTGGCTCAACATGGATTAATTCTCAAAATTAGTAACACAGTTCCAACTGCTTTTGTAAAATAACTTGATCATTAAAACGATCACCTGCTTGTGAATACATTTTATACTCAGTACCATACTTTAGTGTCGACGTACCTACAGCACTCGGTTTCCCCCCCCCCCCACAATGTCCAAGGACACACTGTGGTCCGTGGTTTTGCTACGTGCCAACCCTCATATATGCGCATGCGCTTATCACTTGCTCACTACTTCGACAGAACTTGCGCTTCGATTCGAATGTAAGCTCTCGGAGTACTTTTGAGGATTGGACACTCATTGAAATCGATAAGATTAACCGTTATTTCGGAAACTCGATGAAGTAAATGCGCTGGTTTTGTGAGCATAACTATATTTGTAACGCTCAGCATAAAAGGGACCAAAATGATGAAGAGACTAGGACAATTTGCACTACTGTCTTTCAGGAAGGCATCATCCAGGCCCCGTGAGTAGGGAACATTAAAAATCAAATAGGCCATAGACGTAGATTTATACTGGCGTGGTCGCCATTTTAACCTGTCATTCACTTCTAACATTTCTATGGTTGTATCACCCAGTATGATGAAATATTCACTTAATATCACAAAAATGATGCAGTTCTCTTGCAGATAAGCTATTAACTACAGAGCATTAGAGACAATGTCATTAAAGAAAATACGTGAAATTATGATTTTAATGGAATCAACGCACTAACATCTGCTGTAGCTCTGTGCACGCTAAAATACACGGTGTTTCAAGTGTGCCGAGAATTCAGGTTCGAACTCCTGCATACTGTCATACTTTGAATAACCTTGTAGTTCTTACGCACGCGCAAAATGTTGGAAGTTGTTTAAGCAATGTATTCGAACATTTTCACTGAGGCTTCATCACAGTAAGGCACTATGTCACGTCCATGAGGTTTTTTTATAGTGTTTAACGCCCTCTTTTACTACCATGGCACCGCAGGCGATGACACTATACACGAGGTTGTGTGAAGTTGACTGCAGCTCAAAGGGGTGAAATCGTTAGTTGTGCTACTCATGGTGATAACGCCTCACAAATCGTCAGAGAACCGGGTTTTGACTGAACAGTGGAACAATGGTAAGACCGACATCACGAGGAGACGTTGAATAAACCAAATCTCGCAGGTGTTAAAAGGCCTCCGGGCAATAATGCTGTTCAAGACGAACCTCTGGTAGAAGATATGAGGAACCAACTTTAAGTCACAAGTCTGTGTTTCTGGATAAAGCAGTTGAGTATGGTTGCTCTTATGTAAACATACGCCGACGTTTAAAGGATGCAAGCGTTTTATCGTCCTTTCATCAAGCTCCTCACTGAGGTACAAGGCAAGAAAGTTACAATAAGCGTAATATGATCTTCCACAGGCTTACTGGGATCTGGAATAACGAAGGTTATTTCGTTCGGACCAGGAGGGAACTCCATGCAGATCAAAGGATGATCACTGGGTCTACAAAGATCACGTATTTATAGACGCAGCAAACGCAATTATTGATATCCTTGAAAGCCTCAGGAAATTACCCTTCTAAATGTATTTATAAACATTAGCAATCCTATCATGAGTGAGGCTTTGAGGTGTTTTCCCTTCAACTTTGAAATTACATGTGGTTTTATCACAAAGTTAATTGACATATGCAAAATCACATCCGTTTGACAATACTTTACACTCAAATGTATTCGGGACAGACGATACACACGGTGTATTGCATCACGTACTATAAACAATATAGAAGAGAAATATAGATATTGGTTCGCTAACTGTTCTGTGGATTAAAGTCATTATTCAAGAAGGAATGCGTCACCCATAATATGGCAATGTAGATACCATCGATAAGATGTAACGTCTTAAGTTTACGAGATGTTTCACAAAGTAATTAGATAAATGGTACATGGCGTGTTATTTATAGACGCTCTTTAACTACTGTGGTTCTCAGCGACCCATTCTAAATTGGGCGTGAGGCCAATCAGGCTTGAGGTTCTTTTATGTGCCGTAAATCTACGACACGGGACCAACGACTTTACTTCCCTTCCGAGGGAAGCCATGTTAAGGATTTTTACACCCGAAAAAAATCCATCGTCCTTCGCCGGGTTTGAACCCGCAACCCCATGAAGTTAGTGTGGTAAACATTACGCCACGGAGGGCGACAACAAAGTAATTAGAGGCACTTCTGATTAGGTGTGTTTTATGTAATAGTTATTTGTGTAGCAAGTGTTAAAAGTGGAGCTTTATTTTGCGAGTAAGAATATTTGTGAAACGAGACAACGCTGAATGCTGAAAACAGCATTTCATGTTTGGAGTAAGGACTTCTTATACCATAGATTGACAAGAGAAACTTGGGATGAATTTTCAATGAGTATAGTGATAGGTTCCTTGTAAGAAATGCAATTATTTCAGTTACTGAGCTTTCATCTCTTGCTTTGAAACATATACTGTTTAATGACTAAAAGAATGGTCAACACATATCAATAGGTGTTTTCAGCCCTATATTACAGCTATAAAGGTAATTGTCTTCAGCGACCGTAACCTGAGGTTAATTTCGAACTGTTAATTCCACGTAACGAATTATCACTTTTATCTTTCTAAATAAGTCGCTTTAGGGCGACCAACTTTGAAAAAAAAAAAAATAGTACGTATGGCAGCAACATTGAGATTTAAAAAGCACTCATTCGTTCACAGAGAATATTTTGGCAGTGCTCCACAGCGATTCAGTTTTTGCTAAGCATTATTTGTCCCCACTTTCTCTTTTCAATGTTAATTATTTGCTTGGCACCACGCAACACGTGAATAATTTAAATCTATGGGGGTCATGTACACCCTTTGTGCGACTTGACACCAGTGGAATGGATGTTCCCTCCGATTCGAGGGATGCACATTTTACAAATGTGCTGTAGTAAATACAAAGTACCAGTTGGGTTGTGCGTTACACAGTTCCATTATCATCCACAGGTAGACACTGTCTCTATCCGATAAAACATCCAAGAACCTAGAAAGGTTCATGGTCCATATGCCCTGTGATCTTCCAGAGCCACTGTAAATCATAAGAGCATAGCATACATACCATGGGCATGTAATCCTTTGGTACATGATTAGGGGTGAATGTATTTCTTTGAAACAAAGAGCAATGTGGCAACATTTAACACAAACGCGACTAATCTCTTCGACAGGCATTGACACTACGCCTGTTATGCGGTATTCTGGAGCAAAGGTGCCAGCCTATGCAGTGGTTATATCGAACATAATTGTAGGCAAGCTTGTACCTGGGAAAATCGTTAACAATATAAGTTTTATACATATTCCTGCAGGGGTGTCGGCTAGCACTTCGACAAATTAAGTACCTTGTTTGTGCAAAATATAGTGCCCGTTGTGACGTCATCCCCCTCCGGGATTTCTAAAACAAAAATGAAAAAGAGGTTCATCGGCTTTCCCTTGCACTTTTTTCGGCCTGCATGATAGTTTTGTACCAATATCTGTAACAGGTCATAACACATGTACCTAGGATTCACACCATCACACTTTAACCGCTTTGTTTCCTGGAGGATCTATGCTCACCCTCTATCTACATTTCGCCCTCTAAGCTTTAGAACAACTTTATCATTATGTTGCATATAGTATTAAAAACAATGCTAAGTAGCTAGTGAGCAAATATGTACAGTATTTAAGAATTGAGATCCATATCATTTATAAAAATACCATTAATTGGGTCAAAAAACAAATTATTTTTCGGTAATATATGGTTATTTTAGTTGTGACACTACTCATTACAGAAGTGCGTCTAACACTGTAGATTAAAGCATTATGTCCCTCTATTGCAAAATTGCTTTACTCAATGTCGGGGGAAAACCCCCGAAGAGTAGCTCTATATGTTGGCCTCAGCCCGTTTCAGAGCATTGGTAATATAACTTCACTGGACACTTGCGGCAACACTGTAAAAACCAATGCTGTTCACTCGGTGAGTTCCAAAACCAGTGTGGCTGTAGATCCCAAGGTGAGAAGAAATTCAACCTGTATTTAAGTCAATTATGAGCGAAGATGGGACTGTCATTCTGCACCTTAAATATCACAGGCAGAGACAAAGAATGTTATGATTTTGTTATCGACTGTACACATATTTGTTTTTCGAGTACGTACATTTACTTGACATGCTCGTTAGTAAAGCGAACACTGGCGAGTAATGTTTGTTGCTTTAAAACGCTCCAAAGATACAAACAGAACACGATAAGTAACACATTGCAGGTGTAAATGGTCACTGCTAATTTGTGATTATGCGAATGTTGAAAGGCGTTGTACGACAGCAGGCGACCGCTCGGTGTGCATGACTCGCCACCAGGCATCTATGTGGCAACACTGCGCGTCTTCCCTCTCATGGGTGGCAATGTTTCGCGCCAAGTCCAAGCTTGGCTGGCGTTAGCATCAGTGGCGTTCGAGCTTAATATGCTGAAGGACAAATCATGCGCTCTTTACCGAGTGTGATATGTGTGTATTATCAACGCTTATTTGACTGGAGAGGAGAAAACACTCCTCTTCCAATCATTACCAACAATCCTGTGTTTGATAAAGTGTTTCTAAAACGCAACTTTTAAGCCGATTACCTAACCTGGTCTAAAAACTATTATTCTTATATATCACGCCAAAGCTTAAATAGTTAGTATAAATTATAGATCTGGTAACAATACTAAACAGATTCACCGTTAGCACTTATGTGTATAGAGGAATTGAAACCGCTGGCAAATCAAGGGGCTCTTACCCCACCCTCCAATTATGCATGGTTATAAGTACTTCTGTATATTCTGTGGTATACAACTGAACAAAATAAAATTACATGTTGAATCACAGCCTATAAGACGCTCATCTCTCTTCTGCTAAGAGATTCTTAAACATTTACAGGACAAAGTTCGTTGACAATGTTCCTTTTTATTCTATAACTGCACACAAAAGTTCCCCTTTAGTTACGGCTGGATTTTAATGGATTCCGGTCAGAAACTCGTGAGCCTTGTACACACATTTTGACTAAGCTTTATAGCTGAATCATTTTAGATTTTCCTCTAATTGATATCAAGATAAATACCTTTGTTTCCCCATTAGATATGCTCTTCTATCAATACCCACGCCTCTTGTCATCCAGTCAGCCAACCAGTCAGTCCCGTTACAACTGGTACTCCGCGCAGTCAATGGTGGGGAGAGTTTGATACAAATACATGTTACGCTATTCCGTAGTTCTCAGTGGCAAATCCTGTGCAATTCTGCCAACTACCGTTAACACGGTGTTCTTAACATGTGTAGGTTAAGTTTGCTCTTCATATCATCAGAACTTCAAGTATGCGCGGATAAACAGAGACGCCAGTTTACATAATGCTTAATAGCAATCAGAGGATAAGTTGGAAACGAATGGCATAGTTTTATAAATTCTTGGTTGTTTCTATCTTGTATTACTCCGATATATATATACAAAAAATATACAAAATCAACAAAACAGAAACCGTTTAGATAAGAGGAATCGCTGCAGTAGATCGAATAAATTATAAATGAAAAATTAGCAGTAGAAGAGGGAACTGAAACTGTGAAGAACGTCGGTATATCGTGAATGTGTATGATGACAAAAGCATTAACTGCCAGATTAAATTAAATGGAATTCTGGGCAGATTTGGTAAGAAATTGTGTTCACAGAGCATACCAGAACAAGAAATATCGAGGAGTTCATTGGCTTTATGAAACAAGCAACCTACAATGCAGGTTGGTACAATATTTTTCGTCCCTCTGGTTGAATTCTAGGCATAGAGCAAATCTGAAGAGAAATCTATGCCGAAAATTACCAGTTGGTGTTTGCTGTGAAAAACTAATACGGTCATGGATTTTAATTCCAAAGTTTCGCTGACAAAACCATTATTGATTATAATCATTCCGCATGACTACCTAAACAAAGAAAGAATCTAACCGACTAAGGTACTTTCCTTAGACTACATTGTCCATAGCTTCATTTTGCGTAGTGGTATTACTATCGCATATTACTTATCGTCTGCTTATGTTTATAAAATAACCCGAGTCACTAAATTATTGAGCCTCAACAGTTTCCAATGACCTTGAAACATTAAATTCCTTACTTATTGGCGAATTCTAGTTCGATTGTTGCCATAAACCAATTAAAACGTTTAACTGCCAAGCTAAACAGAAAGCACCAAACATTCAATATCTAAGAGGGGGAGGGGTTTGAACAGCTGTTCTGATAAATACGTGAATCCTGGCACTGCCTACCATGTTTCTAGTAGACAATGATCATGTGTATGCCGGAAACAGAAGTTTTCTAGCTATGGCCAAATGGGACTATTTCTACAAGATCGGACACTCAAAGAAATTAACTGGACCAGGTTGCACTAAAAGATGGCGTATATCAAAGGCTTAAAATGAACAGGACTGAATTGTTAGCGCACTACTCGTAGGAAAGAACAAAACTTATCCCAGTTGGGCACGTTTAAAATGGAAAGACTAAATCTATTTAATCAGCCTGTTTTTGCGATCACTAGATGTAATGTCTATTTAAATCTCATACAATAAGGGAAAGCTGCTTAATGAATTCCATAAATTGTAGTTGTGTGCTTCATTAGAAGTGTATCAATGAAAGAAACGCTAAACGGTTTTGTGTCCCTAACATAAAGGCATGCGAGTTTACCATTCATATGAAAAGGAAGACAATTTACAGCAAATTATCCTAGACCCAAAATATAAACATGGTGAGACTAAAGAGTTTTGATTTTCCTCGGTACAAAAATGAGTAGTGGTCCAACTCACAATGGGTAAAATATTTTAAATTTCTAGGCTGGGGTGATTTCACCTAAATCAAATATTTTTTATTTTCATACCATCTCGATTAAATGTATTAGTTTTGACAATAGAGGTAACAAATGACAACCACTCCATACTCATGCCAGTTCAAGTTCTTTTCCAAACTTAAAAAATGACGTTCATAGCGTTGGGGATACTTTGCTGAAAGGAAGTGCGGATTGGCTAACAAATTTAACGTATTCAATTCCGATTACGAAAGACATCAGTGAACATTAAAGAAATTTAGTTATCCATTTTCGATTGCATACACTAAACTTTACAGTTATTATACTGGTCTACACCGAGAACTTCCCTGAGTGGTTTTGCAATTATGACCGAATTAAGACCAAGCTTCGAAATTATAATATGTCCACAGAAGAAACTTCGATTTACAGCAAGATAACCCAATAACTGCATTTTAAAACAAAACAAAAATCCTACAATGTCCTGTTGATGCTGAAAGCAGGGTACAACCGCATACATTAGTATAATTTAGATCACATAGGCACGATATTCAAGTGAAAAGTATCGCATTAGTGTGTGTATACTAATTGGCTAGTGCAAGAAACAGTAACAAACGTCGCTATCCTGAACCTGGCGCATACAGCATATTTAAGTTTGCAGTATTCTTAACGCGCAGAAATCCAAAGCCGATGTGAAATCCATAAATACGGCTCAATGTACCACATATGTAACCTCATTCCAATCGGGAATAATTGAACATCCATCTGGGTGCAGGAAATGACTCTTCATTAATTTGTTCCCCAAGAGAAGCTGTCTGCTTTGCTCATGCAAGAAGCAAACTTAAACAAATCAAATTAATCCGTTCTTTATTGTCGGGACCTATAAGTCCCGCTTGTTTTAAGCACTACTATTGAAGTAGAATTTGTACTCTAAGGTTAATTCCATATTAAACTAACCTTCAACCATAGAATACAAGTGTTTTGGGCTGTTTTATATCGTAAATACATTAAACTATAGCTATAAAATGTTGGTGATTTTATTAAGGAAAAAAGCAAAATCCACGCAATTGCAGTCAAATATTAACGTAAGCCCGTCAGGTACCAAGCGTACCATTGCACCAATTATTTTACTTGGGCCCTCCCCATCCTGTGACAAAGGCGCATTTGATTGCAGTTGCTGGCATTCGAACTCGCGACGTTTGGCTTTGAATGGATGGCCACTCCATTATCTATCGCCTTAACGCTCACAGCTATCGAACTGAGTCAGTGGTGTTGCCTTTGAAAGGAATAACAGAGCCTGTTTTGGATTTAGAGTAAAAAACGGCATACGTAGCAAAATAATTCCAGCAATAGAGTTAAGGTGAGCAGAAACTATACACTGCGCAAATAAAAGTGTAGTAATAGTCGCCTGATTATAAAGGCAGCAATTAAATTCAAAGAGTAGGGTGTAACAAAGAGACCGGTTTCCAACAAAAGGGAGAAGCTGGAGAAAGTTGGGTTAACCCATAAAACAAAGCTGATAAGTAGATGAATAGTTTCAACGTTAAGTCCATGGTTTAGGAGTTAGCAAATTTGAAAATTGTATATTATCTTCTCACAATCTACTGTCCTACTGCAAATGCCTGATTACCAAATTTCGTTCCATTCTAGTGTAAGATTGTGCTGTTAAAACGCAAAAAAAAAAAAGTTATATTTTTGTGATTTATTTGACGCCAGGTGAGCTTAATGTGTATCTGTCGAGGTAAACGCAAGGAGCTATTGCATAAGAAAATAATTTAATTTGAGGAAAATAAACTCAACTACTCGAACTCAGCGGCAAAGGAATTAGTTGTGACTCATGTTAATGATCGCAGGTGCAGTACAACCAGCAAAGGAATCAAAGTCATGTCTCGTGCTACTGCTTGCGGGAAGGCTCAAGATAAATTTGTGGCATGAATGAGTAGTACAAGCGAAGGCAATGCGATCCTTTCTTTAGTTACAACATAACTGGAACTGAAAGCTTGATGAACCCCAACAGCGTCTTTCCGCTCTCTTCAGATTCAAATGGATAAAGTCTTCGTCAAATCCAAGTCCTTCTTCACCCCAGAACTCTGTCCACATGAATCCAACATGTGACGAGCCAATCGATCAATAACCTCGAAACCCCGGTATCGACGGCATTTGGAAAGAAGTGAATTTATTTCTTGGCATGACTGGAAGACTTTCTAATCAGAGTATACTTAACTCCAATATCATATATGTTTGAAGTAGCCATCATAAGCTTTGCAGAATTATGGTTCAAATGCAGCGCTTAAGTATACCAGAACAGATTTACTATACCGAATACAAGTTTTCTATTTACCTGCTTAATTAAATATAAGCACATCTATTTAGGACCATGTTTCAAAAATAAAAGGACATTTTGTAGGGAAAAGCAGAGTTAATCGAGGAACGTCGGTTTTCCATTTGCTGTGTCCTTTTAAGCTATATATCAAACTTCGGACGACAGGGAAAGCATAGTGCGAGTTCCATTCTGTTTATTACTCTTTACTTTACAGTTCCTTTCTTTCAAGCTTTGATATTTATGCATATGACTGGAGGTGAAAGAAAATTAGAGCCATGCTCTCTCTCGATATCGCAATTTATTTCGTACTGAAAGACGACTTGATTAATAAAACTTTTGATATTGACTTTATTCCATTCTGTTTATATCACTGACTTTTTCCTAAAACAGGAAATGCGTTTAAACAACCTCAATTTGAAACAAATTTTAGCAATAGGATCAGTAGTTCCTCAGAACTCGCTTCGGATTGTTGGTTTTTTCCAACCGCGCTTAAAAGGATGGCTGGACGTCTAACTAGTGTCATCCATGATCGTTCGTTGAATAAGGTATCGCATGAGGAAGGATCAAATGATGCAATGCCAATCTGCTGATATGGTGTATCCCACAAGTTCATCAAGATTTCAAAACTAAAGAATGCAATACTATAACTTATAATCCATAAATGAAAGGCGGTTGGCTTAACAGCCTGATTAATTACTTGCGTAGAAAAACATTGCTAATTAGAATAAAAACCAAAGAACCCACCAAAAACCTATGTTAATCATGAAACTATTGCACTAAAGAACTGTTGTACTTTTTCTCAAATATTTTCGGTTGTAATGAAAGAATCCGAGGGTAAACAGAGGTCATCGGACTATGCTCAGAGGTCTATCCAAGAACGGACTGACATGTTTGAGGTGGGATTATTGGGCTCTGAAATATGACTAACATAATAACTAAAACATATCTGCAATGATTTACCGTGTATTCTAAGTTTTTAATCTACATCGAGGGTGAAAAAAAGTACATTTTCTGATATGGAAGTGGTACATGAGAATTTCTACCCAGAATTGTGTTGATGACATAGATAAGCCACCCACTGGAAGTTTATTTTCAAGCTCTTCATAGGAATTTACCGAGCATCTCTCACCGCAGGATGACGTACGAACGCAAGAGAACATGTTGAGGCCTAGGATGCTATACAAGCGACGTTGCCGTTCGTTGCCATGCAACATGTCCAACCTCAGCACAGATGTTGGGTGGGAAGTTTCATTGATCGCCGCTCCTGGCCGCCATGTGAAGGGCCGCCTGAATTTGTTTTAAAGCAGAAACGTCTTTCATGGCCAAAACTATTTCTGGTTATGGATGACGTAGATATGTCTTCGTTATCTAGTAAACCCGTATGGGACCGCAGAGATCTCAGAAGAAGAAATGAACGCGACAAATCGGAACATAGCGGTTCAAGCTGATGTGCAATATAAAAAATCAGTAAAGAATACGCGACGAAATGCGAGCTGTAAAAAATGCTAAACATTAACTTATATAGAGCGCTCGCCTTGTGTCTTCTTAGCTCTTTGCTGCTTTTACGTTTCTCAACACAGAGTGTTCATAGCCAACGAACAAATTCGTTATTTAGCCATGCTCGATACTCCCTCAGCGTACACAAGTGAAACGTGGAGGGTCCACCAACTGAAGTTTATTTCAATCATCATTACGTTCGCGGCTCTCGGGTATGAAGACATGTCGAATTGTCCGAGATCAGAATCAAAATAAAAAGTTCAGCAACAGCTACATAAACGTTACAAACCACTGGTAACCTAAGTGGAAAGTAACTCCAGAGTAACTTGGACGAAATGTCCTCTTACAGATAACAATGTTCGAATTAAAAGCTCCAAAACACAAGTGCCGTGTGGGATAATCCAACTTCCTGCCGCAATATTGGTTTTGGCGCAAGAGACCGTGGAGCTTGAGGTTCGTGTGACAGTTCTGAGCTTCAACGACTTCAGTTTCGATTAGCGCCACCAATGTCCCATTAAACGTATCGCATTTAAATGAACACTGCATTCTGGACTAACCCAAATTCCGGAGTCCTGCGCAAACTAACAATGTCTTTTTTATTTGCTGCGTATGCAAACCTCAAATAAAACAACCTGTGCATTGAAGCTAATATTGGTCAATAGGATTTCAATCTTCCGCTTCCGTTAGCAAAGGGATAAATAAAAAGTTTGTTCTCGGCGCTAAATACGCGATTCGCCGTTACTGCATATTGTCATTTTAAATGCTGACAGCTTGAATTACTTTGCTGTATTTTCAGTCCGTTTTTGCAGCTGTTTGTGTAAACAACGATGAACCGCGACCCCTTAGTAACAACATGATGTATATTTTCGCATCAGGGTTCAAGGATAACCATAAATATCCAGACAAAGACTCAAATCCTTATTTTGCTTCCTACTTTACTGCCGACTTTGATCGTATCCTGCGTTACAAAACCTGCATCCTGCCAACTCAGGACTCTTGGTGAGAATATCACCGTAGAATACGCCTCCGTTATAAATAGGGTTGGAAAAACAGAGCTATTTTCGCTAGAAAATCGTATATAACAGTCATGAAAACCAGCATGTCAAGTGTTTTCCTCCAGTAATCTCAAGTAAATTCAGTGTCCTACTTTTAGAATCATCGCCATTATTAAGACGTTTTGAAATCTGCTCGGGCACTGCAATATTGAGAGAACTATGAAGGGAATGCAGAGCAGGAACACACTGTCCAGATGAACAGTCTAAACTAGATCTTGACGTGCTATTGTTGGGATTAACTGAGGTCCTGTAGAGTGAGCGATATTATCATCTGAAAACCTAGATAAGCAACGATACTATGAGTACATCACTATGAATGACAAATTCTGTGGCATTGACTGGCAGCTCTTAAGGACGGTCTCTAAGAAGGCGCATTGGAGATGAAAGTTTCAAATATCGAGAGGCAAACTCCAGCCGTTGCTTCAATTTCTAATTCATAACAATGCAAAACGGAATTCGACTACTGAAGGACTGCTCAGCTCTTCAATTCGAACGCAAGAAAAATCACTGCTTCTCACAACCACGTCCGCATAGAAGATCGTGAATGGAAGCTGAAATCGGCTGACGCGGTTACCATCGTTCCACGAAATGAGATTTTTGTAATTTGCGAAACACCACTTTACTTTTATTCTCATTTGACCGCACGGAGGAAAGGTCGACCCCACTCCAGACATCCAAGCACGATAAGTACCATTGCTGGTTGCATGTATTGATCCAAGGCCTATGGGTCCGCAAACAGCCTGGAGCTACATAGTTTATGTCGGTTTTCTCTCCAGCCATTGCAGCTCATGAATGAGTATTTTGCAGCTGTGCTAGAAAGAGAGATGCAACTGCTCAAGATCTTGTTTGGCGAGTAAACTTTTCGGCGCACTGCCAAAAACGTTACGTGTGGCTACCAACGGAAACGATTGTGTATTTCAGGCGAATTAGCTCACGAGGGCTATTTTCATAACATAAGCTCTTAACCATCGAGGCTACGGCTGCGTTGCCTAGTTAAATATGTATACATTGCCGATCTGAGTGAAGTAATTCAAATATTACATGCGCGCGTAAAATGATCAATAGCTTGGGGAAAACTGTAGCTGTGAAGCGAGATTACTCATTTGCGCATACCGATGAAACCCACATGCTTACAGCACTGCCAAATTCTACGAGCGCTTTAAGTTTCGCTGCAACGTCTGACCTGCCAGTAACAAAATAATCATACAATTGGCACTGTAAGCACACCATCCTTAAGTTAGCTTGTATTTGTGTAAGCACTTCAGTCCTGAATGTGAAGCAGCGCCTTCCAATAATTTAGTATTGCAGTAAATCTCTAGTAGACTATTTTGTGAATGTTTCGTGATTTACTAGTAATATCGTAAGTACTGGAGAGTCCATACTTCGTGCGGGTCATGTTTGTTACATACACATTTTAAACTCCAGTAGCAAAATATCAGAACAAAAACGAAAACCCGGACATCATTTTCAAGTGATTCAGTCATTTAAGGTTCACTGTGTTTCAAATCCTTAGAAAACAGCGACTCGGACGACAATGACGAATACACAGATGACATAATATGGGTCCTGTAGTGACAATTATGAAATTCTAATATTTCCCTTGAAGTAAACAGATGGCTAAAGTTATGTTATACGTGCTTATAACAACGTGGATTTCGTGTGTGTGTGTGTGTTATCTAATGTAGTGCAATCCCATAGTATGTCGCATATGAACGTGTAAAGATTAGCAATTACTTTATTAATAACTCTGCTCGTAGCATGGTGCTTAGATTCGTTCTCCTTCATTCACATACTTGCGATAGAACCCGCAACACTATGTTGCTACCGGGTTGGCCAGGGCCACCAACTATATCAATGGTAACAGTTTTAATAAGGTCCTCAAAAATTGGTCTATTTGCGTGGTTTCATCACGCTGCAGTGGAATCTAACATGATGTGTCATAAGGAATGCAGGTATGAAAGACGTATGTTAATTACCTAATAAGTATCAAACTGTCTCATTCAGCCATTGACGTTAACATTTTACAGGTTGCAATCTTGGCCTCGCTCTTTTTTCGATGCTTGTGACATGAAGATAATAGAGGAGATTCTCTAAAAACGGGGGGAATGAATTCACTGTTTCCAAGACAGCAGTTCTGCACACACCTCTGATACGCACCTAAGAGTGTTACAGTGAGAAAGTGTGCTGTGAATATCTCTTTCCAACAGTGGTTAAAAGGCAAGGAAACTCAAAAAAAATTTATACAATCAGGACTTGCTGGTCCTTCAGTTCAAAGGAATCCTACAACAAACAGTAATCTATGGTATCGAGAGGTGTGAGGCACACACCTCACAAAGTCGTACAGATAGTTCAGAATGCCACTGTTTTAGAAGTGTTATTGATAATTGTAGTGTTTTGTCAACCAATTAACTACGATGCTACTGGGGTAAGATTTAAATATAAACTAAGCGAGTTTTCAGACCCCAACGTAAAAGTATGCAAGTATAAATACATTACCATTTGATCACATTGGGATTAACACGTCGCCCTCCGTGGTGTAATGGTTACCATGCTAACTCCATTTACCCAAGGTCGCGAAGGATTTTTTCGGGCGTAAAAATCCTTAGCATGGCTTCCTTCGGAAGAGAAGTAAAGGCGTTGGTCCCAGTACGGCACGTAAAAGAACATCAAGCCTGATAGAGAGGTCTCTGAGCAAAATTAAGCGGTCTTTCACGCCCAGTATAGAATGTGGACGCTGAGAACCACAGCAGTTAAAGAGCGTCCATAAATAAAACTCCATTTACATTTCACGTGACTTGCTGCGTAGAGCAAGTATCTCATGTATGTGCAGTGGCGTAGCGTGGTACATAGACTAAGGTCTTTGTAGACTTCAAAGTTAAATGGCATTTAAAGAAAATGTGATGTGTTCCATTCACATGACTTTCTCTATATCTCTGCAACAAATTGTTAAAAGCTTATGCTTTATTTACTTCATGCTAATCGAGAAAAAAAAAATCAGAAATATTCTTGCTTCCCTAAGTAGAAGCGAAATAAGGGAAACCCATAGGTTAAAGTGATAGTCAAAGGCTGGTTGCTATGTGACGGAAGTTCCTTTGTTTGCATGGACAGGAGTTGGCAAATTCCTGTATGAGAAAATATAAGTTTTTGAAAGGTGAAATCAAAAACAATGAATTACTAAATTCCTTTTACACAAATGTTATATTAATAAGCCTCAAACATGTTAAATGGCATATTTAGCAAATGTTTCAGTTCCTGCTTTAATTATATTTTATTTTAGGTAAACAAAAACTTCTTTCGCCTTCCATTTGATTGCATAACACTTGGTTTACTCGAAATAGAACTTTCTCTCTACAACATGTACTTCCCTCGTGGTAACCCACGAAGGTGTATATCAGCAATGCGCATACTCTTCTCGCATTTACTTTATATATTTCTCCTTACGCGTTTACTCAGTTATCATCCAAAACGTTGCATGATATTATTTTTGAATTACCGTGTTCACGGACACACGCGGACCTTTTTCTAAAAATGTTTTCTTTGGACACAGGTGACCCTAAAACATTTATTTCCGGTGAAATCTCGCTATCCAAGTTTTGGGCGGGGTGCAATACCTTCTCATATAGAGAAAGTAAAAAAGGTTTTACGACGCACATGCTAGTGGACTTGCAGAAAAGTATGCATAATTGCACCAATTTGCCAAACGTTGAGATGCATTACACACAAATGAATTTGGCTTTGAACCAGAGCAAGGACTCCATATTCCTTGCCCCATCCTTTTATTTGTTAAAACGATAATTTAAATCTCTATTATGTGCATTAATGTTATTCAGCGGTTTTCATAAACCTTGTTTTAGTGGTAAACACGTTTTAAGTGTATTATATTGGCCAATGAGAGTGTAGAGATATGGTCCTAGCAATGCACACAAAGTGTGGCTTACTTTCCCAATTCTTTCCACACGCCTACTCAGCACAGCTTTACACAGCATACCGATGTTTTTGCACACCAATAAGTGCTAACTACCACTTGCACTGTACAAGAGAACCGATTTCACCGTTTAAAGCTTAAGGGTACCCTAAACTGAAATTTCCATGCATACTGCTGTGATACAATTATTCATAGATTTGAGTTTCATCAGATGTCTTTAATCGTTTTGGATTTAAAAAATAATTAAGTGTTTTTATTATGCCAATTCATCAGAAGTTGTGTACGATGCATGAATTACTTTTTTGGAAAACCAAAAAATATTAGTACATTTGTTTCATGCTAGCAAATAAAATTGGCATATAGAATTTTTGTACTCTACTGGTCGTTTCAGAAAAAAAATTTAAACCTTTAAATATTATTATTTTACTATATTTGTTATATCGATTGCACAATATCAGGTAATTTTAATTTGTAACAAAAATCATATGCCAATTCTTTTTATTAATATTCTCTGAGTCTGTGATGAATTTAGGACATAAACTGCATCGTGTGGAACAATTTGAAGTTTTGAAAACGCTTAAAAATAAAAACATTAGAAAATAGGTTTTACGGTTCAACGTACTATTTAACACCGTTTGTTAACCGTTAGCCTTAGAATTTCATATTCTCATATAGCAAGTTTTAAACCATGAATATCTGTCAACTCTCACGGGCTGTTTACACAAATTTCGAATAATATATAAAGCAAAGAAAAACTGCAAGTCATTTGGTCCGAGTCAAGCTGCACTCTGTCGCCAAAACAGTCTCTATTGCACGGCCAGAAATATGCTGTTGGTGGGGTACGGGGAGGCCCGACGGGTGTTCTATCTCGCCTATGGTTTAGGATAATCGGTATTACGGCATGCCTGGATGATGACAGGGCAGGTAGAAGCACCCGGTGTGAGACCTGCTTTGTAAATTTTGAAATATATTACTATACTCACTTTTATTTAGTTATTAGTGCATATTGTATTTTCAACTTGAAATAGACATATTTAAGGGCAAGTGTTATTGGTCAAAACCAAATTTCGGATTTTTAGCAATTTTTCACTGGTGAAAACGTTTAAGTACCATACATCATCTATTTAAATCATCGTCACGTAATATGGCTTAAAGCGCCGCATGGTAATAAAAACAACAGGAAATATCCTTAAGCTTCCAAACAGGAAACAGTCGAGTTCAAGCGCAAAGCTTATCCGTGGCTTGGCTTAAACCGTACAGAACTGCGGTTTAGGCTTAAGAGTCGCCAGTTTTCTGAAGAAGAGGATCTTATAATGAACAAATGCATACTATTTTAACCCATTTACACATTGGAAGACTAGGATGTTTAGAATCGAACCTTAGGTGATCGATAAAGATTTCGACTTAGCAAGTAGTAGGGAATGAAGGTACCAGAAATTAACATAAAGCCCACTGGTAGATAAAACTTAATTTTAAATTTATTCTTCATAGATGACAAAATTGTTTCGCCCATTCTAATCCATTCTTCGCATTGCAGTTTCTCCTCATGTTTGGTGTTTCTTGCTTCATTGTCAAATTATCCAGCTTGTTAACATTCTATTACATGATTTTGCTGCTTCACAATTTCTGGGAGTAAGCTACTTCTTGAGAAATGCCATTTTAAGTATTATGCTTTTACAAAGGCTTAATTTAAGAACAGCGTCGCTATAAACAAAAGGAATGCGCGTTAGTCCCCAGTTCCGTAAAGCCAAACGTGATTGTCCTACTGTCAAATTCGCAAAGCTTGCACCAAAGAGTAAGTCTTGTTTAAGCGGCATCTGTGAAATCGGGCCTTAGTATTACAATGTGTGTTCATTGTTAGAGGCACTAGAATAGTGCTACCGATGTTAGAGAAACCAGTAATTGTGCTCTTTCGTCTTACGGCAGACCAAAGGCTAAGTGATTCCACAATGATTGTGCGTCTGCAATATTTGCTTAGTTGTGATAAACATAATAATGGTCCAAAATGTGTGAACTACAAAAACTGGAAGATCTTTGACAAATGTAAGAAAATGAGAAATCCAAACCTGTTTTGCCGCAAAAAGAACCATGAAAGAACCACGGCAAAAAGATGCCAAATGTGAAATTGTCATACGGGAAAAACTACGCTTGTTTTAATCTATTACTGCCGAGGATGATAAATGAAGATCGCGAATATAGTCTGAAAGAAGCGGCCTCTACCAGAATCTAATATATGAGCGAACAGTAAAACTACAGCAAGCACAGTATTTGATGCTCTGTCCGCCACTGGAGCTGCGCGACGTTAGCCAGACGTTAAGCTAAATTTGTCATGAAGTAGCGCTAACGTAACGCAAGGAGTTGACACAAGTTTCTATATCCGTAAATTATCACGTGAAAATCTTCCTAACTCACCACATATTTTATATTGAATAACAAACCAAAATCATAAATGAAAAGACACAATGATTTGTTTACCAAAATAATGCAAGCAGCTGATAAAATTCACAATTAATACGATGTATATTCTGTTTTTGCGCCTTGCGATTTGTGAGAGCCAAAAAATTTAAGCATCGATGGCGGGTACGTCCGTCAAATCAAAGTAAGATTCAGAAAAAGTGCAATTGTGTTTTATTTATGGAAGCTCTTTAATTGCTGCAGTTCTCTGTATCCCGCTTTATATTGGGCGTGAAAGGCCCCTTAATTTTGCTCAAATGTCTCTTTATCAGGCTTGAGGTTCTTTTACTCGCCGTATATCTACGCCACGGTACCACCGGCTTTACTTCCATTCCGAAGGAAGCCATGCTAAGGATTTTACGGCGGGAAAAATCCATCGCCCTCCGCAAGGTTTAAACCCGCGACCTTAGAACTAGAGGCTAGCATGCACGCTTCAAAGTAAAATGAAACGTGGTGCGGCACGCCCAAATGGAAGAGTCCAAGCTCCGTGTGACTGGAAGGAATGAGACTAAGTTTACGTTAGGCAAGAATGATATTAGAGACGGTAGGGGAAGGCGATGGCAGGTGGCCGGGTAACCAGTGGCGTATCAAAGATTTAATGAATGCATAAATATAGTGACTGTTAAACTGCATCGGATGCGTTACTTCTCTATATCTAGCTAACCAAAAAATACACATGTCAACAGTTCCCCGCCGTAACCGTCTCCCCTAGCACCCCGAAGCACACGGAGCTTGGACTCTAGCAGTTATGCACAGTAGGCGCTGTAAAATCTCGCGTTGTGATCGCCTGCTGTTGAACAGCAGGCAATGCATATAGGAAACATTTAGAATTATTCCTCTATGTACGCAACTCGAGCATAAACTTTGGAGTTCGTAAGCTCTTACATTGAACATCGCGTTGCGTGCGTTTATGTGAATGCTTGAATAACATGGGATCAAAGTCTTGGCGGTTATGTTGCGTCTAGGCTTAGATTTCATTGTGAATGGGGCTTTACAGGACAGAGACAAGTTAAAATCGTCAACAAGAAAGACGGCTGTAGACTCGAGCAAATGCTCATTAATGAAAAATACATAACAAAAATTGCGCATGTCAAGCAGAAAATTAATACTCCATCGTACGAGGTTTTAAAAATAAAGTACCTATTTTAAATCAAATTCCTGTTCTGATGACGCTCAACTTAACATTAGGGTATTATTGGTTCATTTTTACTCCATGCACACAGTTCATTAAGTTAATAATGATTACGCTAGCGATACTGGGCTACTCTGACCCTTCAATTACCAGTGGGCGAAAAGTTTGCCTAATTTTTAATATTAACATTTGTTTTAATTCATTATATACATTTTGTTAGAAGTCAATAAAAGAGATCAACTACAATCACTGTAACTCCTCTGCTACCGCTAGTACGAAAGCTAAAACCTCTACTAAATGTAGCTCTACTGTTCCTCCGTATCGATAGGTCAGAAGTCACCAAATGATAGCTCTTTAGGTAAAGCACGGATAGTAACTCTTCACGTTGCCCACACTTTTTTTTTTTTTTTAATTTAAGAAAAATACAGTTCCGGAGGCTTGTCAGGACTCCGGCGCTGTATTCCTTTTTTCTCCGTTTTCTCCAGTTTCCTACATTTCCTTAGTTGACCTTATTCTTAACGTTTTCCTTTTACACATACATACATTTACAAACACAGAAACACCCATGCCCAAGGCGAGACTCGAACCCACAATCCTGTGCACCACGAAGCGCCAAAGCTAGACACTTTAGCGAGCGCGGCCACCGGAATCGGCGGCTGAATCATCTACTGCGCACTGTGTGAAAATTCGTACAGTACAATGGCAGTAATATTTTGCGTTTGAAATACATAATTCACCGTACAAAAGCTAATACACCTATTTCAGATCCATTGTTGGTAGAATAATTCCATCTATTATAATGTATCTTAATTAACATTGATATTTCTTGTGTAAACATGTACATATTTTCTTACGTTTGGTAGTCGAAAATAAACTGAAATTTAATTGTTATTATCGTTATATTATTATAGTATATTGGCATTGTAAAACAAGTTCGTTAACTTGGTCAACACCATTGCAAATGCCTTATATCGCTAACAGTATGAAAATAATTTTGTAACGAAAAACTTTCACATCTATAGCACTGAATCTGAACAGGCCTCTTGATAACTGGTTCTAATACAATTCATTTATAGCAGTGAATATGCATAGGCATCTTGGTAAGTAAATGGTATCCACCACAATTAAAGCAAACTACACCGTACTTCATGGTTGAATCATTACAAAATAGTTTAAACACAATCAAGGTAATCTCTTTCTATAAATAAGAAAAGAGAGAAGTCTATAGACTGCATGGTGAATTGCTTTCTGTTCCCGAGACTATAAAGTGACGCATAATATTCTGTACAAGGAACAAGAGACCCAGTAATGCTGTTACAAGACCATCTGTAACAGATATCACGTGTTTAACTACTGCATACACGGAGCAGTACTTGCTCTAGCATTAAATAAGTTAGTTGGTGCGAGGGACTGCTGCATTAACCCTCATGTCTTCCATGGATGATATTAGGCGCCGGGCTAATTTAACGATAGCTTACCGTTCCATCAGAGCGCCCTTGTTGGATCTCTTGGGGATTACAGCCCCACAATAAATATTTTATCTATCTTCCTCATCCATAAATGGATACATAAATAAACTACATCAACGAAATGTCAAATTCCCGCACAAGCTCCACCGGTTTTTCCCCCCCTGGCATGGGGGCACATCTGGTTGTGGAGCACATTTATCAGCACCTAAGGCTGAGTTCCTGTACAATCCTTCCAAGAGTTGCTTGGACTTCAAAATTTAAATAGATACCCCAAAACAAATATACGGCTGTAATAGCCTTAACACCAACGGTGCACAAGAGCCGTTGCACCATGACAGACAACGGTTGAGGAACAAACTTGGTACCTCCTATCACACCTCTACCTCATTCTCATCCGTCATCCTGAAAACCTCAAATTCCTGTCGTAACGTGGTTAAGCCCTAGCAAGGGCAGGTACACGCATAACAAATCTTCGGGCTGCCCTCAGCCTTCTAACAAGGGCGAAGCGAACGCCTGACTTAGCTGAACACTCTGTCTGACGTCTCTTTTGTATCACATGGTGGCAGGATAGAAACCGGAAGAAAACTGGACGAGCGACTCGAAACTTTGATTCACAGCAGCAGACTTCTTCGCTAAAAGATTAGGTTAAGAGCACGTGAGCGTTTTGGCAAGCAGTTAACGTAGAAAGCTGACTTTTTTAACTGCAAACTTAAGGGGGAAATGCTCATGAGCAGAGGATGTCCTTCCATGGAACACCGGAAACTTTCATGGGCGTAAATTATATTTGTATCAGATATTTCACACCATAAATGCACAGCTTCTTAACTGCACATACCTACTAGTGGAGCATGATTCTTATAGGATTTTGTACTGACCAGCTCTCATCTCAATACCAATCAAGTTGTGCGTTTACTTATACTTTTATGAAAATAACGAGATGTCCTTAACTGTTAAGATCTTTTCCCATTTGTTGAACAGATATAAAGTGCTGTGCGCACATGTTTTCTTGTGCGCTAGTTTAACGGGGAAGCGAAGGCGGGGGAGGGATAAGAGTCTGTCTTTCCGCAGTGTTGTCAACCAAAGAACGTTTCTCTTTGAGACCCTCAGCCATTATGTGATTTACCTCAAACCAGCGGAATTATTAAATGAAACACAGTGCATGTGCATGAACTCTGGGATCCACACACAGAATGAAAGCTTAGCCTTGAACCCACTATATATCAGGCCATGTAGCGTATTAGTCTCAATATTGACGATTTGCTCTGCGTCCGAAATTGCGCGAAACCTACCGAATGAAAACTAGCCGAGCGCCCAAGAAAAGCTACGCGCATAGTAATTGGTCCTGCAGACTCGTGTGCGACAATAATCCTTATCATACGACTTAGTTTAAGGACTTGGTCAACCCGTTAGCAATGCAGTGTTGCACGTGCTATCGGCAGTACACAAAAGCAAGAGGAGCGCATCTATGTTTTTCAAACGGGAAGAGTTCTACTCTGCAGCGAATGAGATGCGTTATCGTACTCTGCATTGACAGGTCGCCACTCTTCTCATATTTCCCTCTCATTCGCACACAGCGTGCAAATCTGCCTGTCGACATGTTTATTCATGTGTATTATGAAAACTATAAATATCTGTGGTTTTTACGGTTCTGCTACGAACGTTACTCCCTATCTTACTCGTGAATTATTTTTTCGCAAAATTTGAATATTTTGTCTTAGCGCAAGTAGTATTTATGAGAGACGGAATCACTTAGCCCGTTACTCCCCAGTTAAGCGTGGATGAAATATGTCAACACAGCAGCACTCCGATTGGCTGCCGGCTAACCTCGTCCCATTTGAAAGTCACTATAAGCGAGCAGCAATTAATGAAGTACAGGTGTTCGTTCTAGACGAATGACCCTTAACGTAGGTACAATGAGCTAGCCTATACTTGATAAACAGGTCAGCAAATAGTCTGTTACAATAACAGCTCCGCTTCATTATGATGAAGTTTCGACAATAACACAGCGTACAGTTGACTGTAAAGTTGTATGAACGTTGCTGCTTTGTTTCCTAGTTAACATCCAGAAAAACTATTACAGCCCCCGCCCCCGCCCTATTGGTGTAATAAAATCAACATCAAGATCTCCCCATATAGAGAGGGAGTAATCTTTGGCATATTTGTTTTAACCTTAAATCAAATGGATACGAAATAATAAATCAATATATATTCCATAAAACATAACCTCAAATTATTGAACCATAACCACACTTCATTCTGAAACAGGTGGGTAACTTTAAAATGGAAATATATTTATTTATTTAAAAATGCAACGTTCCATTTCAGAGATAATGTACTAGTCTGATTGAGAAATTGTATGCCTTGAAAATCGAATATTTATGGAATTATTATCCCTTTAATGATTTGAGTAGCTGTAAGCAACTGTTTTTAACATTGCAAAATAATGTATACTAAAGTATTTTTATATTACTCGAGGGCTAGGACGCTATTACATCGTAATTTTAAAATGGGAAAGAAAACGGTTTACTTCAGTAACTTATCGATGCTACTATTTCACGCATTTTACGAAAATAAACATGTATAAATCCGAATGAAACACAGAATCTAGTCATTTCTCATGATCGTAATACATTCAATGGTGCCCATCACTACCTCCTGCTGTGATTGTACTCCATCTCGAGTTGCCATACATCAGCCACTGCTATCAGAGAGACCAAGCATCACATCCGTTACCTCCTACTGAGAGCCAAAAACGCTTGCTTGCTTGCTTGCTTGCTTGCTTGCTTGCTTGCTTGTTTGCCTACCATCAGCGGGAAGAGATACAGCACTTCCTGAACGTTCCTGGTTCGTTAATTCGATTCAAATTCAAAGCACATAGTAATTATGCAATCAATGCATCACACTTTGCACCGAGACGTTTTCGTAATCATATTGTATTTATTTTAGATAATTCGTAGCAACAGGACCAATGACATTACAGTATTGCCAACTCGGTGATACTGGAAGTTCTCTAAAGGCATTTAAAAAGTATCCGTGTTTTAACAAAATACACCAAATTTGAAATAAATAATCAAATTTCGCTTAAAATATATTCACGAAGTCCGGTGGTTCATATAAATGGCAACACTTTCCTATACGCTTTAGCTCACTTCTTAAAGTAAGAAGCGAGTTCATCCTATTATGCAATTTCATTATGCTCATTTGACTGAAGACTTTCTTCGTTTCTGCATTTGAATGGAAGAGACTTGACACTTCAATTGCGAGACACCATAACCCTTGGAATTCATCACTGTGGAATCCGTACCTACTTCAGCCCCAAAAATCCATTGAATTACTAGTTTTGCTTCATGTGAAACTGATATTCCGCCACTTTATTGCAAAATTATTTTTGCAATATAGAATAAGTGCATTAATTTGGGAGTACATAATTGTATTGAAAGATCTTCAAAATGTTCCCTAACATACCCAAGCAGACCCCCAAAAGTCATCAATTCCAAACATGAACGTTTGTCGCTGTTGTGCTTCTCAAATACCCAAAAGCTACTTTTCCCTTAAATTGGCAACACTGAACATTACTCTAAAGTGGACTGCAATGCTAAAAAGAAAACGTTTCGCTTTACATTCCCTAATCATCTAATCAGATACGAGTACGAACTACGAAATAGGAACGATATCACCTTGCAAATTAACAGGTATGCATGGGCTTGGACCTCAGCCCGACCGGGTTCGGGCTTATTTTGAAAAATGTTTGTTGGGCTCGGGCTTGAAAATAAAGATGGGGAAAAAATTAATCACATTCAACATCACATTTTATTTGCCGTGTAAATATCACAAACATGTTAATAAAAATCATTAGCGCCATTTTTTATAAAACCGAAAGTAACGAAAACTTAGCCAGATAAAAGGAAAATACGGAAAAAAAACAAAAAAAAAAAAAAAACAACTGATTTGTTCGATTTACATAACCTTCTCTAGCTATTCTAAATACAAACTATTCTTACAAAAGATTCTTACTTCATGCTAATCGAGATAAACATTGGCAGAATTGGTCGTATCACTTGCTTCATTGTAAGTAGAAAGGAAATAATGGAATAAACTATGTTAAGGCGATAGTCAAATCTTTTTAAGCTGGCCGCTGTGTGAAATAATTGAGGTTCGGTTAACTTTGCATAGTACCGTATGAAAAAAGTTAGGTAGTTTAAAACTGAAACCAATTATAAGCAATATTTCAAAAACGGTTTACTTCTATAAGAAAAAGTATATTATATAAATTGTATTTTAACGAAATCTAAATATTTATGTATTACGTTTTTGCCTATCTCTTGCGACTTAACCATTACGCAAAATTCTGTAAAATGCATCCATAATAAAGAGGTTTTCAGAGACCATTCCCAGAAAATTCAAAATATACATTTTATCTGTGATGTAAATGTATTTAATATACGGTATTTTAATCAAAATCGTAAGCCATTTTTTGAGAAACATAAAATTTTCCATGTAAAGGGTAGTTTGTGGCGTGTTTGTTTGAAAATATTCGTGTCGCGTCCTTGAAGATAATAAACATAAATACCAATTGGATGTATTTTCGTTTTTGAGCTATGTTGTCCAGACACACACGTACCTTTTACTAAAAATGCTCACTTACGGGACCTCAGAACATATATTGCCGGTGAAATTTCCAGATAGAATTGTTGGATGGACTACAATACCTCCCCTTGCTACTGTGTACGCTGCATGTGCATACGTGCTACAGAAAGTAAAAATAATATAACAATTTTTGGTCAGCGATATTGAGTTGCACACATCCATAGCTGTAGTAAAACTAATTAATTTATGCACACTTCGACCAATGTGCATAATGTTACGGCAGCTACAAACTCCACCCCTTCCTTCGACTCACACCCAGTACATCCTTCAAGGCGCAGTAATAGGAGAGGCACATGATCAATAAGGCAATTTGCCGTCAACAAATCCTTACTACAATCGCCATTATTCCCGGAAAAAGTCTCCTCCAAAGAACCCAAGGACCTGATAACATTCATTACGAAGTCCCTAGCAGGGGAAAAATTTCCAAGTCGTACCGGAAATCTGGCCAGATCTGCTTGGATTGATATCGTCCTATTCAGCTGCTGCGCTGGATGCCTCATACCCAATTCAAATGGACATTGACGACGGGGCACGATGTTACTCCTCAGAATGTGCGTTCATAACGTCGCGTATCGTCCTCCGTGATCTAGAGGTAGCACGCTAATCTCTGGTTCCCTAGATCTCGGGTTCAAACCCGGAGGACCACGATGAATTTTATCGGATGTAAAAATCCTTACCATTTCGGAAGGGAAGTAAAACCCTTGGTCCCGTGTCGTAGATTTACGGAACATAAAAGAACCTCAAGCCTGAGAGGCCTCTCAGCAAAATTAACCGATCTTTCACGCCCAATATAGAATGGGGTGCTGAGAACCACAGCAGTTAAAGAGCGTTCATAAATAACAATCAATATCACAATAACGCGACGCAATCTGGTATTACCGTGCAAAGCTTGAGCAAAAGTACACGCCTTTTCTTAATATTGTTTGTAAGCACTTGAACTCAATTCCTAGTCGGGGTACATTAGTAGTTCCTCGAAAAAAAGAATGCACTTCCTTGCAGGTTAATGTCTCAACACAATCTATTTGGAGGATACCTCCATGTCGTGCACTTCAAGTTTAATCCAATTCAGCTTTCGTCTGACGGATTTTGACGAGTTTATTCTGAATTCCTAATCAAATGGCCAATCGTCCTGTCACACTAGTCGCGCCGCCAATGTCGTTCCATTGTAAATTGGGAATTACTGGTAGCACATATGGAAACATCTCCCAATCACGAGATATGTAATAGAAGCATGTCATATTATCAATAACAATATTGTTTATGGCATTATGTGTGTAAGACATTGTTTTTCATTCCACAAACTACAACGTTGCTTATTAAGATAAGTATGCCACAGCTAAAAACTTTCCTAGGAGCAGAATAGAAAAGAAAGACTGCAGAATTGATATTGTGACAGTGCTGTCCGTTGCCGAGCATCAGGCGCTGTCGTATTTCGTCGCCACGCATCCCGTCGACGAAGAAGTAAATATCCTGGGACACGTAACTAGGTGGTAGATTCACCAGGGCTTTGTTCACAAGCTGTTCAATGACTAGGGCAAACCTATGCATCGTCTCAGCTTGCTGATGCAGTCTCACCGTAAGCTGACTGCGATAGGCAGCAGCCAAGTGATGGTTCCCGAAGCAGTTCTCGAAGGCCTCCCAAGTCTCTCAGACTTCGCCGACATCGGGATCGCATCCAGTACTTCTGCCGCCCCTGAAGGCTTACTATCATCTGTGCGGCTTCTTCTGGTGACCATTGATTTTAAGTGGCGACGACGGCGAACTATCGGCAGAAGACTTCGAAGGTTGATGTCATGTCGTACTTAGGTGATTTGACGGGCCCTGATGTGTTGCACTCCGAAATCTCCCCGGTTACCTGCGCGCTGCACTTCCTGTGTTGTTACGCATTCCAAGGTCAACCGCGCCGACTCACATGCCAAGGTGAACCTGAGATCGGCAGCACCAGAACGATACTGTCACAATATTAATAATTTGTAATGCTTCCCTCGAAATTGTAAAATTCCCAATAGTATAGAATACAGTCTACTTCAATGGTTATCCCAATTTTCTGTCTCTTGAATGTTTTAAAGGATGTACAATGCACATGTTACATTATACAACTGCTGATAGCCATTCATTTTTCAACTGACCCCCCCCCCCACACACACACACTCACACACACAAAATCTTTCATGCATGCAACTTATTTGCAAATGCCACTTTAATTCATGAAAATGGCAGATTTCTGAGTATTCACTTGTTTATTGCTTCCTTCCATAACCTTACGAAAACAGAAACATGGATACCTCATTGGCTCCAATTTCAGCATTGTAACGACATATTTAGACTACCCCCCTCATAAGTAGGACTTACATTACTCAGAATTTACGCACAAATGTTAAGGGCCAGAAGCCTGCTGAGCAGACATTGAGCAGAGAATGAAGCTCCCAGAAAGGGAATTGGTCCATATCCTGGTATAAGAGCACGGAAGATGATATAAAATTAAAATGAAATGGATGATAACAGGATTATAATAGTCACAAAACATGGCAACATCTGACACAAAAATGCTTTACTGCATGCAACTGCAGTTAAACTTTGTGCCTCATTCACTTCTCTATCCTATGAACGTAAAATACGGGTTTGGCAGAAACAACACTGTCACCTCACTTGCCCTCTAGCTATGAATACACCAGACATTCTTAAACTTGTTTTTCACCTTGAAAGTTGAACATAGGCTGCATTTTGCAATTACAATTAAGAACTACATACAAATATACATCTTCAACGTGATATTCCCTGCTTAAGACTTCTGTCCAAAGATTGTAATTAATCATAATACTTAAAAGAAGAGTGTAACTAAAAGAGTATCTAACAGCTTCAAATATGTTATTAAAACTTCATGCAAATAAAATATAATTTGCCTACTTAAGTCAAAGGTAAATTTGGCCCTCTTATCATGGATGTGCACCTTTCAAAGGTTTACAGTTTACCAGTTTTACTAAATCATTCAAATGATGAGATCTTCAGAGATTATTCCCAGAAAACTCTGGATACGCATTTTATTTGCCACGTTAATGTTCTTTAATACACCTTATTGTAATCAAAATCGTTAGCCATTTTTTATAAAATTGAAAATTTGAAAAACGTTCCTTATAAAGGTAGTCTGGGTTGTATGGATTTTCTTGAAATTCTATGTCTGTTCTTGGAAAATACTAAGCTTAAATGCAAATTTGGTATTTAACGCTCTTTGTTTTGGAGATATGCTGTCTACAGACAGACCACGCTCACATACAGAGCCTTTTCTAAAAATAATTCTTTTGTGAAATCTCTACATTAAATTTTTGGGTGAAGAAAGTAAAAAGATGCTATAATTTTTTGGTTGGGAAATTGTGTTATGTAATAACAGCAGGAGTGGGGTACCAGAGGCAATCAAATTATTTCCTTTAAAACTGTATTAGTTGAAATTGTACTTAGTACACAACATTGCATTTTGTTCTAAAGTTATTGGTTTTCAATATTTCTTCTTTGGAGCAAACCTGTGAAAGATAAAAATCAACAAACTGTATAAACAATGGCAATAAAACACTGCAAAATAGGTTTGTTTACATGTTAACTAATATTGAAACATTAAAACACAACAAATTGGTGACTGACTTTTCTTTGCATAATACGGAGACTATAGAAACTAGCCTAGATGCCTAACATGCTGCTTGACTTGAAGTTTATAAGGTAAGTTACCTCCATTTTGGTTAGAGAATGTGTTAATTTGCAAAAGAATTCAGAAAAATATGCCCGATCTTGAAAAATGTCAAAATTGCCTCCCAACATTTTCCTGCCTTCTTCCACTGAGTGGCTGTAGTATTTCTATACCTTAAAGTGAAGAAAACATCATATCTTTATTTAGCAAAAGTATTTATAAAACAAGCCTGTTGATGTATAATCATCCCCAGATTGCCTCCCTCTGAACATTTTTCAAATTTGCTTTCTTTGGGTAGGACTACTGTCAGCACTCCTAAAAGAAATGACTAAAACCTTGGATTGTTATTTAGGGAAAAGTGTTGGCAAAGCAGCATCTTCACACTTAAAGGTCTCCAAATTACTTCTCCAAACATTTTTCTACCCCACAAGTGTGGAGTTTGTTACTGTTTTATACTTTTATCCTAAAAGGTATAACTTCCGAATTTGGTTGAAACAATACTACAGTATAGAAGCCTAAGGGGGGGGGGGGGGAATGGAACACACACACCCACACATCAACCTTTATAAACATTTGAAATATTCTTTTTTCTAAGTCATGAAACTACGTGCAACACAAGCATTTCAGCTAGTACAGTGAATAGATTAGACTGAAAATTCAGCAGCTCTCTGTTAAAAGTAATTTTTTCTCTTTCTTTCTTTTCTTTCAGCATGAAACAGCTTTCTTCTTTGGAGTACAAATACATCCTTCATAAGTAGAGAACTGTAGCTTTAGGTGGTTCAACTCATTGACCAAATATGTTATTTTATTTTGGGAAATATAGAAAAGTTGCATGGGAACTTTAGGGAAGATGAGAAATATTTTATTGACTCCTGGGGCAATTACGAGAGTCTAGAACAGCATGAACAAAGGTGTAGTCTACAACAAAATGACATACACTTAGGACATTTTGCTCTTAGTTCTTTAGAGACTTGTGTTCTTTTGTTACTTAAGCAGAATTATCATAATATGACCATTAGTTGAGAATAAACTCATCACCTTCTTGCCAACACTTCTTAATCGTCGTAACTTTTGTTGTAGAACCTACCCTTGGGAATATCCAGACCGATGACTGTCATTTAGTTTCTTGATCATACTGGTTTATCCAGCTTTTGCCACCTGAATAAGGTTAAATATTTTTTTGAAACTTCCCCCACCAAAGTTTTCTATCATTTCCTGGTAACATTGCACCCATGTCCATTTCTGCTCATTTGTGAGTTAGTGGGGAATCCAATGTCGGCAGAGCTTCCTGATGTGAGGGTGGTGTTCAGTGCTGCCAGGTGTTCAGTGCTGCCAATCTAATATTCAGGATTTCTTGAATCTGATGGGTGTAACAATGACCTTAATGCAAATGTGCTCTGCTTTCATCCACTGTTGCTATAGTTGGCCACCTGTGAGATCATCTTCAAAAGAATCCTTTCCTCTTCTGAATGTGCAAACTATTGGTAAATTGTGAACTGCAAACAGCAATGATCCCAATGCCTGTTTGCAGTCTTTCAAGGCACTCTCCCTCTGCTAAGTTAACTTTGAAATAATCACTGCACAAAAATGCTCTTGTTGGAGATCTATCCTAGTATATGACATAACGACTGCATCCACATACTGCACCAGTTTTACCCCTTCCTACAGTTCTACAGCTAGTAAGCAATGAATGATGTCATGGAATATGATATCAAATATTCATGATATGACTGTATCACCCACCATTAGATTCATTTCTTCTTTTGATTTCAGTACTGCCCAGATGCAGTAAAGTCTAGTTATTCTCATGGCTCTCTTCCACTTACAAGGAACTAAGTAATACAACCATTCTGCTAAAGCTTATCTCAATTGGCAGTAGAAAGAAGAATTTTCTCTCGTAATTAAATATTTTCAGAAATGATAGGACATTCTACCATTTGTAGTGATTTTTTCAATTTTATGCTTTAACATAGGAACTGCTTATCTGGTGCATTGTTAGCATTACTTATGTGCATTCTTGATGTCATGATTATGTAACAACTTTCAGGAGCTGGTATATATTTGCATTTGTCCTGTAGTTTTCTGTATTACAGTATACATTCATACCTTTAATTGGTTTAGATTTCAATAATAGATAGGTTTTTGAGCTTCCTACAATAGTTGGATGTAATCTTAAATGCAGTATGATCCATATAAACCTGAATCTTTAATGAACCATAATTTCCTTCTGAAAGCTCATAGAAGTGTAACATTTGTTTAACGATCCCAGGGGCTCTTGATGAATAAGTACCATTGCTTATTGTTGACTATTTTGTAGATTGCAATGGCAATTACAGGCATTGTTGACAATATTTTGCAGTCATAACAGAAACATGCAGTACTCACTTCAAGAATGTGTTTTTATTCTGAAGATGTATTCATTGATAACACAATTTCAATGAGAATTCATGTATGCAATGTTCCAAAAAAGGCTACAATTTCATTGATAGCAATAAAGCTGGAGACAACTGGTGTACTCATCAGTGAGAGTGGAAAACATAGACCATCGAGTCCAGTCTGCTGATAATGTTCAAAGATGCCTACTGAAGTCTCCAAAGAAATTGTTACATCATTTGAGCCAGGAGGTAGCCTATTCACATAGCAAATGTCAAAGAACTGCAAAGAAATTTTTTACAGTGTTTAAAGTCCGTTTTTATTGCTCTGGCACCATAGGCGACAAAGAAAGAAAAAAAAATAAAAAAAATAAAAAAAAAAAAAAAAAAGAAATTGGGATTGTAATAATAAGAGTGCATATGGTGCAGCAATTGAAAGAAACAGATCATGAAAAACATTTGTTATTGATTTAATCGTTTTTTCACATAAACTATGTGTAGGACACGAGTTGGATAGGTGGTCAGACTGAAAAATTCAATGCCACAAGTGAGATTTGAACCAAGATCTCCTGGTCTCCAGCTTGTTTCTCTACCACTGAGCTACCATGGCAACATGCGGGCATAGCACTAAATTCCTCAACTGACTCGCAGAGGATATGTTGTTATCGATGATTTCCAAGTTTTAATATTTCACATTCAGACATTCTTTCCATAATATGGTTTACAAATGAGCCATGGTTTCATCTGTCAGGCTACATCAACACAAAACAGCAGATACTGGGTTGTTGTAACTCTCATATCCACAAAACACCACTGCAATATGAAAAGATTGGAGTATGGTGTGCGGTGTAAGGTTTCAGAATTGTTGGCCTTATTTTTCAGATACAACTATAGACATTACAATTATATGGGCATCTTCAATACATTTGTGGAGCAGCTGGATAATATCAAACTGATAGAAGGTTATTTCCAGCAAAAAGGAGCAACATGCCATACATCTAACTCCTCCATGCAACATGTAACCAGTTTTTTTGATAATAGATTACTATCAAAAGGTATGTGCCCCCTCCCCCAGATCACCTGGCCCAACCTTGGCAGACTTTCTCTTATTCAATCCAAATAAATCATATACATGATATAGAATAAGTCAGTGTTTACAGTTAAATAGAAACATATTTACAAAATCAATGAATATTTCATACAATCATTAACCTTTTTGCTTTGAAAAAAACACATTATATAAAGATTAGACCACACAATAATTCTCAACTATTAAAACGCATTTTGAAACAATATTACAAGAATCTTTTATGTACATCTTTTTTTAGATATCTTAAAAATAACTGTATAGGAATGGTTCTCAGGACAACTGCTGATCTCCATGAATCCATTAGTAACAAAATAAGCAACATTAGTAAGTATACTCTTTGTCACAGAATAAGGTGAAACAAATGGAGAAATGTATGGATGTCGATGCAGGACAATTCCAGCATTTACTCCAAGGAACGATAAGCAATGTAATCTCCCAATCGTGTGTTATATTCTCCCAAAGTTATACATGTATCCTATTATTGGTTCAAAAGTTAAGGTCCATTAAAGTGGTTCAGGTTTATATGGATCTCACTGTACAATACTCCCTCTGCCTTTTGAATTTAGCTTAACTGTAAAACTTTTCTTATACTACTTCTGTATGACTAAACATATTCCTGTACTAGACTTGCTGTTCTTCACTGTTTTGTTAATTAATGTTGTTTATGCAAGCTTCTTTAAGGTAGCACAGAGTGAGTTGCCCATTTGAGAGTTGGAATGTTTCCCTTTGTGATATATACATATGTAACAGAGAATTATTACTTTTGTACTCCAAGATGACTGTTATGAAGCTTGATTTCTATCACAGAGGAATTACCATTTTGCCATGAATTTAAAGCAATAACTTGTGATGCTTCTGCAACGTTATTATAACTGTTGAAACCAGTTTTAGATTCTAGGGGCAGCAATCTATTTATGAAACAAAAAACTAGTGGAATTATTATATACATGACAATTTCAGCTTAATGAATTTCAGGCTTTATTTGATGAACAATTGACCACTATTACCAGAAAGTAAAACCACCAAAGTAGGACGGGACGTCAACCTTTGAAGTCTTCTGCCGACAGTTCACCACTGCCACCCACAACCAATAGTTAGCAGACAGAGAAACTGCACAGCTGACAAGGGATGGGCAGCAGAAGTACTGAATGTGATCCCAACATCGGCAAAGACCTCCCGTCTGGAGGCCCTCAAGGACCGCTTCAGGTACCATCGCTTGGCTGCAGCTTACCACAGTCAGCTTAAGGTGAGGCTGCAACACCCAGGTGGGACGATGCACAAGTTCACCATAGCTGTAGAGCAGCTTGCAAACAAAGTCCTAGTGAACCTACCACCTAGTTGTGCATCCCAGGAGGGTGCAATACGCAGCCGAGATATGACAGCACCTGATGGTCGGCCACTTTAAGACGATCCAAGAGGCGTTAACGGCAGCACTTAGGATGAAGTTGGCCAAGATTACTACAGTTTGTACCTGGAGGATTAAGAGCTTTCGGTAAAGTAGCGGGGACTGAGGCTCAGCCCAGAGATATCGTAAAGATATTTCAAGGGTTCGTGATGGGGGTGTGGCCAGCTGGGACTCCAAGACATCTACTTGGCGATGGCTGCGCAGTTAGGAAAACGTGGGCCTGAGGGAGCAGCTGGCGGCTCGGGTAACCGAGATCATCAGTACTCTGGTCTATGTAAAATGGGGATCAACACAAGGTTGACAACCTTCAAATGGTGAGTTGGGAATGTGGCCGATTCGGGCACCTGGTTAGCTGAGACGACGAGCGTCAGACTAAATGGAGATACGGCCGCCCAGTGAAACGCTGTCTGCAATCAAGTTGACTGGCAGGCGGGAATAAGACTTGACATGGCGAGGGGCACACCTAAGCCATGATCGTTGTCTCCTCGCTTGACGCTGTATGCTTTGACAGAGCGAAGTGAGGCAGCATCGTTGCGAACGCTGGATACGAGAGAAGCTGTGCGGGATAATAGTGGAACCGGTACAGGACCATAATCCGACCAGACGAGGCTGAGAGCTTGCCAACAAGGGAGCCGAATCGACCCTATGAGATTGTGACATCATCGAGCATAACTTCCCAATGGGGGTCTTGACCACGGGACGGAGAACTGTAAGTCTGTATGAGTTCCTCATGAGGTTGGCTGAGGAAGTGATATTGGGACTGGGTGCCCTCAGATGTCACGATACCATGGGCAACATCGACAGAAAGGTCTTACGACTCGGCGAAGACGAGGTGGAGATCCGTAGTTCTGACGGACATTCTGGAGGCCCTAAAGGAGGGTATGATGGCCGCTACGGCGGTTCCTGTAGATCGGCTGTCGAAGGACCTCGTGAACCGTTCGATTCAACACGCTCATGGTGCGAACAAAAAGGTGGAGACCTGTAACGACCGACAAGCCAACAGGATTGGTTCTCGGCGGGAAGTTCAAGCATGGTTGTATCGCCGAATCCGGACCAATGGGCGTAGGCCCGGTTCCAAAATCCATGGGTAGGACCGCGCCATGTGGTGGAGAGCGTAGTCGACCGCACTGATGGAAAGAAGCAGGTAGTACATTTGGATCATCTGGCGCTCCACGACGGTGCTGGTCAGGATGACCAGCCCTGAGAAGATAGCAGTGTGACAGTGCTGTCTGCGGCCGCTCTCAAGTTCGCTTTGGCAACCGAGTCGCGGAATTGGAGAGCTTGGAACAATAAAAACATGAATGCGGTGCGACAGTAACCGAGGTTTTGGAACGCGACACGTACTAAAATCGTCCAGTAGCTTCAACAATCTTTCAGAAAGTTGTGACGTCATTTTCTATTAATAAAAGGAGTTAGAAATTGCAAGCCGGCATGTAGACAATTGTGCGACTTGAGTCAGACTTCCTTCGACTAGAGTGTTAGCGCGGCAGTGGAGCGGGAGCCATGGATGGCATGCAAGCTGTCAATTACTGTACACGTCAAATGATTTGTTTGTAGCAATGAATTAAATACTTTATTTGTAACCAACTTTTGAGTAAACAGATATGTTTACAGTATTTACTAAGTTACACTAAATCAGGCATGCATCATCGCAACCTCTTACTGTCTTTTGTACTGCTTATACTCGTAATTTCAGTTCAGGGTTCCATTTGGTTTGGCTACACGGACTCAAAGTTCTTTCAAATTATTTGAATTCTCTCCTATGAATTTAAGTTTAAATTTGTATTTAACTATCTTCGTGAGTTGTTCTTTATTCTCCTGATTTTGATATGCATTAACATTTGACACACGTGTTCCAAAAGTTACAGCAAGTTGGCATTGGAGTTAGTCCATCCCAAATTAGTTTGCAATTTCTCAAATTTCTTTTCTGGGCTATATAATTTTCCATCAGGTATTTCTATGGATTCCGTTAGTATTTACTGTTTCAACTTCTTTCGCCCCAAAATCTTAACAATTAGCTTCTTTGTTGAATGGGTTAACCTATCTTTCTAAATGTATTCCATATTTTGATTTGTTCAAAGTACATTACCCGTGGGAGGGGGGATAATAGGCTAACTTTTGTTGGACAGAGATTCACCAAAATGCATTCGAAAAGTTTAAGTCTGTAGTGTTGCATGGCCCTTATTGACTATGCCAGATTTTTCACAACCATTTTTTTTTTTGGTGCAATCCGATGTATCTCATTCTGCCATAACAGCTATATTACAAGGTCTTGGGTAACCTTGTTGACCAATTGTTTATGTTTCACGTTGCTTGTCGGCTACGGAACGTAACTATTTTTCTGCGAATGGAAACACGCCATTTTATTGGTGTGTGAAAAGTTTAAGCCTTTCTTTGAACATCATCCCCTCCTGTTGGAATGCGACAATCAGGTTATTATGTCGGTATTGTCACATGTTCGTCATTCCAAGAAGATAGCTCAATGGGTGGTTAAGCTTAGTGCCTTTCAGTTCACGGTAAAGCACATCCGTAGTTCGCATGTCGTTCCCGACGCTCTGCTGCTAATTTTTCTAGATCCGGAGGAAACTTTCTTCTGCGATAATCGCAGCACTCTTTCTGAAGTTGCTCTCAGATTTCCCTGCTGTTTTTTCTTTGGCTGACCATCAAACACAGTATCTTACTTTGCCAACAATGTCAAGCAGGAAGTTATCTAGATCTCGGAATGCTGAAGCTGCAAATTTTCGAGCACACCCGGCTTCCACATGTTACAATCTGAACTTCAATCTCATACTAGGATAAACTGTTTTGGCTATTTTATTATTGCACACTCCCAAAACTTTCTATCATGAAAAGTTAGCTTAAATGCTCCATTTAAAATATTGTCTTCTAAAATGTTGATCGATTTACTTCTTCAGCCTTTTATCCTTTAGATTCTCCACTCCAATTTGATTTTTTTTTTTTTTTTTTCTTTTAGCTCACATTGCTCGATTCATTCTTTTACATTAGGTACCTCGGTTGTTCTTTTCACTTCTTTCTTGTCAATTCATTTGTAGTCCAATTGCTTCTTTTGGCCCTGCAAGCTTGACAAAGAAGTTCCTGATTCAAGACTATGGCATCCCCAACATTCTTGCAGTCCCAGGCTTTCCTGACGCTACCTGAGACTTGCTCATGAAAGTTTTCCACTAATATTGTCTTTACAATTACGCTAAAAAGATAATTATGACTAGACCTCTCAATGCGCCTTCTCGAGTTACTTGTACTTGAAATGTGGGTGTATACCAAGACTTTGGTTTGGAGAAACAGGGAGGTTGTTATATTGCGGTGAGGGCAATGTTGATACTAATTTACATAGCAGTCAACATTTTTTTTCAATATAATTTCAGTGTTCTATATTCTGATACCAAATATTAACGAATATATTAATAAAATACAAACAATAAAAGTGTCCTTTTCTAACCCATTTAGGTTTCCACAGTTCTTTTATAATAAAAAAAAGTTTTTTTTTCTACTCTGTCAAAAGTGAATGAATTTGAATACCTAGTTTATCTTTAAATACATTTCTAACAAACTTCTTTATACTTTTTATAGGTATATTACTTAGAATTGCTGTGATTCTGGATGAAAACCCTTCTCTGGCCTTTAAAGTGTATATAACTTACATTGAAAAATGTATTTCTTCCTCTTATTGTAAAATATCCATGTCCAACCTTAACCACATATTCATGCAACTTGCATCCCTTTTACAACTCTGTACTCTCAAATGACAGACTTTGACACATGTTGTCAATGAGTTTCCAAATACTCGTAGCTGAATTGAAGGATTGGCATGACATAACATGCAAGATGCCATCCATGCACACACAATTGCATTGGGTCTCGAGGCAATGAAAAGGCAGGGGAAAAAAAAAAAGTCTCAGCTTTAATTACGAAAGTCCGCCCACATATTCATTTTCTTTCATTTACTTGGCTGACTGTATTTTACACTTACTACTTTAACAGAATTAAACTGTAACCCTAAATTATCAAAAATGTTTGTACAAACTTTTGGAGTATGAACCCATTAGCTTAAATTTAGCTTACTTTTCTACATTGTAGTGTAAGGTGCACAAAAATTGAAAAAAGTTGAGACTTGATCTGATAAATTTTAAAACCTTGTCACCATGAGATGCACCAAATGAAAGATGGCTCAGCAAAAACACATTCACTTGATACTTTGGCAAAAACATTTCAACACGTGTTGATGACAAGCCTTACATTTTTTTGGCTTAGGCAATATCTTTTTGGGAGAGACAACTATATCAAATAAGATGGCTTAGCGTAATATATGAGGCTCACATTCAGTACATCTGGGGTTTAAATCCTTCTGGTTATTCCAGGCTTTCCTCACTACTCATAATTGGAAAATGCTGAGGTGGTATCCTAAACTTAGACCTAGAATGTTGCATCCCCTCAAAAAATTGCTTTCCCAAATATTTCAATGTGTGTGTTCATTTCTTGTGCTGCAGTATGCATAAGAATGGATTAATACAAAATTAAATTACATTAAAACAGATCATGCCTTAACAATTTTTACTTTATTGGGCTCCTCTGAAGCTTCCAGACAATCATCACTATACAAGTTTCCCCTTTAAGTGCTTCCTGTTCTGATTGCTCTCTTTAAATAAGTTTCATCAAGGAATTGTCTTGTAGCAGATTTAATATTGCATTGTAGCACCTTCACAGTTATATAATTTGTGTTGATGAGCTTGTATGTAGTTTTTAAACATTAACCTTCTATATTATAGTTGGGCAATATTAACAGATTGTATACTTGCATATACAGAAACCACAAGGTTAGAATTCATTAACTGTTCTAAGATTTTATTCAGCACCTTCGATAAAATTAATGTGGAATTTTCTTTTCAGTCCTTGATGTAGTCACTGCGGTGGTAAGTGCACAGGAATCAGGTATAAATATTAGGGAGGTAGATTACCAATCTGCAAAGTTGAGTGTAGCAGGAGCAAAGTGCGACTTCTACAGTTGGTACTGAGATTTAATGAAAGGTTGCATTGCAGATGAACCTTGGAGCAGCTGCTACTATTCCTAGGACACAGTCTTGTAGTGTTTGAACTCTCTTTACTTGTGTATTTGATGTTGGACTCCTTCCAGACGGCCTTATTAATGAAAAAGTATATGATTATCTTGAGGCTTAATCTTAGCAAAGCAATTCTCTAATGAGATAGTTTAACTGGATTCTGTGCCATAGCTTTTAATTAAGGAAGAAATATGTGTAGTTCAGATATCTATCTTCTGCATGTCAAATTTGGGATGCAATCATCTAGATCTTTGAAGCTTCTTTTATTTATTTTAACTATTACATATAAAATTCAGCCTTGCTAATTTATAAATATTTGACAGTCAATCTGTAATGATCTCATATGAACTTAGCTTAATTCTTTCTAATAGTCGTATGTTTGAATTTTATGTTTTGGCTAGATAACTCTATTCTCACAATATTAGTAACAATAGGTGGAAGGGTGTATTCAATACAATTCCTATTTGAATTTGTACTTAAATCAGCTGATTCACATTCCATTTCCTGTAGAAAATTGGATTTGAGAAGCAAAGGGCAAATCATTACTTTTTACCAAAGGCAGATTTTCCAGCAAACTCAATAAGCATATTCTACAAATATTTCCTTTTTAACAATGACAGATGTTATCAGCAAACTCATTATGGATACTCTTAGAAGCATAAAATAAATTCAGGGTGCCAGTAGTAACCATCAATGTTGTTAACATTTGGCTAATGTTAATAACAGTCTAAAATAATTAGAATAATGATTAACCCAACCATACAAGCAGTGATATGAACTTCCAAATACACTTTATCAAGCTTCTTCTATTCCACTTGGACGAGGGGCACTCTGAAAATGTTGAGCATAAACATAACATTTTTAGAATTTGGATCTGATCACTGTATGTTTTCAAAGTATTCCCCGCTGCATTGTATGTCTCTTCAAACCATAGTTGCCCTCCATGGTGTAATGGTTACCATGTTTATTTCATATACCCAAGGACGCAGGTTCAAACCCAGCAAAGGATGATGGATTTTTTGGGCGTAAAAATCCTTAGCACGGCTTCCTTCAGAAGGGAAGTACAGCCGTTTGTCCTGTGTCAAAGATTTATGCACGTATAAGAACCTCAAGCTTGATAGAGAGGCCTCTGAGCAAAATTAAGCAGTCTTTCACACACAATTTAGAATGGGACATAAATAACATGACATTTACATTTTTTTTCTTCAAACCATTTTTCAAATGCCTTAACTTTTCTTTGGAGAAAGCGGGTGTACATTCTTGTAAGGAAATACTTCAGTTTCATATGATTCAAATCATTTAACTTGAATTTTTACATTTATTTTGGGGAATAGAAAAAAGTAATGTAGGGGCTAGACAGTAATGGGAGGATGGGAGTCATATTTGACTTCTGACCTCTACAGAAATTAGGTTGCTTCTCGTGTATTGTGGGCAGAACCATTCTCATTGTTCAACAAAATTCCATGCACACCAGTCTTAGGACTTTGTTATTGTGGGCAGAACCATTCTCATTGTTCAACAAAATTCCATGCACACCAGTCTTAGGACTTTGTTCTCAGTTCACTGAAGACTTCTGGCACACATTTTGCAGTGTACCATTTGCCAGGGACAGTCTTTTGTCTCAAGTGCAATTGTCACAATATGGCTGCTAGCTGAGAAGAAAGAATAGGCAATTTTCTAGACAATCTTTCTAGTTCACCTACTTTTATTAGGGGAAGATTCAGACTGATGACTGTCGCTTGGTTTCTCAATAATATTGGATCTTCCCCCATCATCTTTCTATCATTTCTGGCACCATTTTCTATGCATTTATGAGGTAATGGGGGATCCAATGATTTCTGACCTTCCTGATGTGAAGATCATCTTTAGGGATTATCCTAACTGCTACTGATCCAATTTTAAGGGCTTCTTGAATGAATCTGAGATGTGATCGTCTTCCTGCAATATGCATCCTACTTTCACATTTGTATGTATGTATTTATTTCACTGCAAGTGGGTATCACCTGGTGGCAGAGTTATATGTGTATACAAGATATATAAACAATAAAGCACAGCTGCCAGTTTATGGCTTTGTAAGCTAGATATAATAGTTATTTACAACAAATATGAAAACATTAATTTTTCTCTCAATTCAGATTAATTAATTTCATAATTATAATCAACAACCAATTTAACATTTGTATTTACAACAATATAAAATCACAAGCATTTCATTTAAGGGATATTTACAAAAATTATCCAACATTAATATCAAGATTTTTCCTAAATTTCTTCAGAGACAGAGGACAACCCCGAAAGGCTGCTCCAGGCAATTCATTCCAGTCTTTTATGGTTCTATTAACAAAGGAGAACTTTCCCAGGTCATTTCTGTATCTTCTACCCTTAATTTTGAACGGATGATCGTTTCATGCATAGTAAGTTGGGTTTTCCAGTTTGTCAGTAACGTCCTCCCATGCGTTTAAGCACACGTAAGCTTTAAATAAAGCGCACAACCTCTGCATTTGTTATTGTTGAAGCTGGTTATCCTGCGCAATCTTCATCTTCAAGGGAATCTCTTCTTCTTCTAAACTCTGCAAGCCATCAATAAATGGTGGATTGTAAAGGACAAAGATCCTCAATGTATACTGCAGTCTTTCAAAGCATTCTCTCTCCCTAAACTGACTAAAGCAGAAAATCAGTGTGGAAATGCACACGCTGAAGATCCATTTTAGTATCTGATATGGCAACCTACATACATAAACAGCAGCATTGACACTGCTAATTGTTGGTGCGTGCCCAGGCTTGCACATTATACTATTTATACAATCTACAGCTAGAAAGAACTGTGTTGGCTTACCAGAATTCCTTGTTACTGATTTTGAAAACATTCAGTTTGACTCTCATATGTAATAGGAGCACTTTCAGAATGTTACTTTTAATGAACTTTTCAGCAGTTCTTGGTTAAGATCTTCAACAGAAGAATACAGAACATCTGCTTTGAGGTTTGTTATGCCTCATAAAGAATTCAGACTCAACAATGCCAAGAAGTTAAATTTACAGAGCTGAAGATAGTCTTCAACACTCGCTACTGACTTTGTCACTGAGCAGGCATCTCACAGCTATCCTCTTGCTTTTTCAATGGGACTTCAATAGGTGTTGAAATTTTGACAGCTCTTATGCAGACAGCATCATTTTTGAGCTATGACCACTGTACTTGGATATTAAATTAGCTCTCTGCATTGGAGAATCTTAAGAACATATTATAGACACCAACTGTCATTATTAAGCTACTTTTCCTGCATGCTACCCAGATCATGTGTAAGCCACATGCCCTGGCTAATTGCTTCTGAGTCTTCTTTGTATGACATCATATCCTTTTTGAAGAGTTCAAGAATGGCTCTGCATTAGGATCCTTCATGGATAAAAGCAACACCTTTCTTTACTTCAAAGTTCCTCCAAGAACAACCCACCAGAAAATTGAATTTAAAATTAACAATATTCAAGGAGATTTCATGTAATTTTTCCAGTAAACATTATAAACTCTAATATTATTTCAGCAGTGTTGGACCATGAGAAGAAAGCAACCATATGAGATACTAGAGGCGGCTTACTACTCACACAGATTCATTTACTATGAAATATATCATGACAATGCCATCGAGTATGTGATCCCTCTTAAGTTCTCTCTAGTATGCGGAGGTAGAGCTGGATTGTTGAATGCATAAGGAATGGCACAACGCAACAAGACCCTTCTCGAGAAGTCATAATTCTTCCTGATATTCAAGATGTTTCTCCAAGCTTCAATTTCAAGTACCTTCATCAAGTTTCCAGAAAGTTTTGACCTTTTCTAACTATAATAGGAGGAAGGAGTGCAGACCTACTCACTCTCTCTCGCTTTTTTTGTTGTTTTTTTTTTTTGTTTTGTTTTGTGAATTGTACTGAGTAATGAGTGACGAGTATTAGTGTGCAGTGGTGCATGAGCCATGGATGGCTTGCAGCAAAAACTTTCTGTCAAATGAATTACTAGTAGCAGTAAATTTAAAGCTTTATTTGTAACTACACATCACTTAAGAGTCAATAAAGATATTTGTTATACTCGTGTCTGAAATGAGATATTTACGAAAAGATGGCGACAATGAAAAAATTGTTGGCTGAAATGTAGATAAACACAAAATTAGAAATTAGAAACTGCAGTTTAGAAAATAGACAACACAATGGAGTCCAGCATAGAGAAGATGGGAGGATAAAATGAAAGCCAAAACGAAGGACATGAAATCAGGAATGGAAATGAGAAATGAAATGTTGACAGTATACATCGGCATTTAAGGAATGGAAACCGCAGCAGAGATGGGAAAAATGCAACTCAGTTTAGAGATGTTGGAAGAAAAAATGGAGTTGGCAGTGGAGAAAGTAAAAACGGAGCTCTCCAGCAAATTCAATGAACAACTGTCTGGCATAAAGGAGGGTGTGAAGCACCTTGAAGGACAGATGAAAGAACTTGACCAAAATATTAATGCCCTGGAGTGGGTAAAAGAACATATTGATGCCCTGTATACCTCCGAGAATGCCTTAATGCCCTAGATGGAAGAGTTGACAATAGGGCCAAGGAACTTAATGCCATGATGGAAAAGGTGCTCGATGGGGGCTGAAAAGCTTCAAGTCGAAACGTCTGGGCGCGACACATCTGCGCGCGAAAAGCCAGCCAAGTACGAAGGAACGTCAACCTTCAAAGTCTTCCGGCAACAGTTGCCTCCGTAGCTACCCACAACCAATGGTCAGCAGAAGAATCCGCACAGCTGATAGCAAGCCTCCATGGACGGGTGGCAGAAGTACTGTATGCGATCCCAACATCGGCGAAGTCTAGTAGGCCCTCAAGAACCACTTCGGAAACCTGTATGGCTGCAACTATCGCAGTCAACTTTAGGCGAGGCTGCAGCAGCCAGGTGAAATAATGCAGGAGTTCGTCCCAACCATCAAACAACTTGCGAAGAAAGCCCTGATAAATCTACCACTTAGCTGCGTGTCCCAAAAAGCGGCCTAGTCCGTCGACAGGGTGTGTGATGCCAAGATAACACAGCGCCTGATGTTCGGCGACCGTAAGACGATCTACGAGGCGTTAACAAAAGCACTTAAAACGTAAGTTGACAAGAACACAGCTGCGGCCACCTCAAGGACCAGGAGTATTCGCTGACAGGAAGGAGGATGCGACCCAGAGACGACGACCTTCCGGTAATTTGTGCTGAGGAAACCAGGTCATTTAGAGAACGATTGTCGCAACAAGACGAACAGGTGGAAAACTGGATGAGGGATACGTGGCCGTCTTCACTACCCCCTCGAGTGACACTACATGCATTGGGGTGAAGCGTGGACGACAGCCTCATCGTAGACGGCTGGATATAAGGGAAGCTATATATATATATATACATATATACGTATAGGTGCAGCCAGCCGTGACTCTAATCAGACCTGGTGTGGCCATGGTGGATTGCTGACACCCAGTCAGCCTTAACAACTAGTAACGACGTCGGGTAACATGTTACCAATGGAGAAGTAGGCCCTGCTGGAGCTGAACCTGGGAAGGAGCACTGTGAGCATGTGGGAGTTCGTCACGGAGATGATTGATGTGATACTGGCATTAGATGCCCTTAGGAACCACGAAGCAATGGTGGACGTCGGCCGAGACGAGGCGTTGATCCAGAGCCTTCAGGAACATCCAGGGATCTGCAAGGTAATCTTGAAGGCCGATATAGTTTTGCCCGCAAGAGGTGAGGTGCTGGTGAAGGCGCATCTAGGGTCAAGGAAGTTGGTGTTGGACCGGAAGACATCACTACACGGATTATGTGTTGCCCTGCTGTGAGAAGTACCCGAGAGGTTGCTGCACCCATTGGATACAGACCAAAACTCCAAGCCGGAACGGAGTTAGAAAAGTGTGAGCCAGCTGTCAGATTGTCGTGCGACGAATCCGAATAGACAGCACCGTCGAAGGGCCTGGGGCTCGACTTGCAGAAGAGGGCGGCTGACCATCTGACCGCTTCACAACTGGAGATCTGGCAGCTACTCAGCCGATACCAGACTGTCTTCAACGAAGGGAACGGCGATTACGGTCGCACTAACCGAGCGATACAAGCCCTGGCGATACAAGCAGAGGTGCGGGACATTGAGGACATGAACTCTAGGGTAATCATTTAAGAGTCCTACAGCTTTAGATGCTACCCTTTAGACTTGGTGAAGAACGACGAGCTACGCCTCTGTGAGGACTACAGGAAGCTGAATGCCGTCACCAGAAAGGACTGTTTCCCATTGCCCCGGATTGACGACACCCTGGACACACGTGCTGGCGCCCAACGGATCTTGACTTTGGACATGAAATCGGGATCCTAGGGACAAGGAGAAGGCCGTATTTTCGACTAACCAAGGTATTTGGTAGTTTAACGTTATCCCTTTGGCCTCTACAATGCGCCGGCCACCTTCCAGCGCCTCATGGAGTCAACGAGGGTGTTGACCTAAGACGCCTGACTGCTCTATTTAAATGACATCGTCGTGGATATTAACTTAAGAGGAACACAACGGAAACCTGACCCAGATACTGCAAAGGTTGCAGGCACCTAACTTGAAGCTGAGCGTGAAGTGACAACTCTTCCGCAATGAAGTTAATACTTAGGTCTCATAATCTCACCATCTGAAGAGGCCGCGGACTTGGAGAAAGCTCGGGCGGTGAGACTGGCCCCGCCCAATATACAAACATGAACTGCGAAGTTTCCTGGGCCAATGCAGCTACTATTGCCGGATCATCAACGAATTCCAACATCGCGGAACCTCTCACCCGTCTGACAAAAGAGCACCGGCATTACATGTGGTCAGAGGGGGCAGAGAGCGCCTTCCAGTCGTTCAAGTCAGCACTCTCAGCTCCTATTTTGGGGTTTTCACAATCTGGTGGCGACTTTATTGTGGACATCGTTACGATTAACACCGGCATTAACGGCGTTCTCTCACAGATCCAGGATGACCAGTGGTATTTGCAAGACTCCTGCAAAGCAGAAAAGAACTATTGCGTCACTCGGCCAGAGCTCCTGGTAGTAATCCAGTCGCTGGAGCACTTCTACAAGCACCTGTATGGTCAGCCATTCCACCTGAGGACTGACGCCTCTGCCCTCACCTGGCTGTTAAGTCTCAAGAAGCTGGAGGGGAGACAGCCCGTTGGATCCTGAGGTTGCAAGAGTACAACTTTACATCAGAACATCGGTAAGGAAGGAGTCACACCAATGCGGATGTCATGTCCAGACAACCCTGTCCAGAGGAGTATGGCCACTGCACTAAGGTTGAAGAGAAGTAGCGTGCCGCACCTGTTCGTATTATTTCAGCTTAATGGGATAGCGCAGGGCTGAGGAGCGAGCAGTTGGTGAACGCCGATTGGGGCCTCTCCACGAGTAGGCCGAGCTGGGAGGATATCGCACCAAGGAATACTGTGTACAAGTCCAATGGGATTCGTTGAAGATCAAAAATGGGTTATCGTTCAGAGGATGGGCGTCGCCTGATGGGAAGACCCAGCGAGAGCAGCTGATCCTCCCTCGGAGTAGGATCGTGGAAGTTCTGGAGGAATTACATATTGGGACCACGGAAGGACTCTTGGGATCCCACTGAAGCATCAACAAGCTCCGACAACGGTACTACTGGTTGAGACTACGAGCAGACGCTGAAATGATGCTGCCAGTGTCGTGTGTGTGCGGCAAGTCTCCCACAGACCAGGAGCCGGAGTCGCATGCAATAGTATAACGCACAGCTATCGACGTAGCTTGACCATTTTCCCAGTGTTCTACAGGGGTGACAGGCATCTTTTGGTCGCCATGGATTACTTCAAGTTGCTGGAGGTGTTCGCCATCCCTAACCAGGAGTCCAAGACCATCGCGAACTGCCTCATGGAAGAACTGTTTTGTCGCAGTGGGGTGCCAATGGAGCTACACGTGATCGGGGCACTAATTTTGAGTCCAACCTCATGAGGAACACACTGGAGCGACTCCGAGTGCACAAGACGCGTACATCTCTTCACGCAGTCAGATGGCAAGGTTGAATGACTTTAGAAGAACATTTGAGGAAGGTTGTGGCCTATCACTAGAAACTGGGATGAGAGGGTCCCATTTTTCTTGCTAGCCTACAGCTCAACCCACGACACCGCCAGGCTGACACTAGACAGTTTGGTCTTTAGCAGAGAATTGCGAGTACCATGCAACCTGATGTTCGGGAGTCCTCCTGGGGCAGAACAGCCAGCAATCGACGTGGAGCATCTACTACATCGATTTCATTTCATGCTCAAAATGGCCTGCCCAACATCCAGGTAGCGAGCGATCGGGTGAAGAACAGTTACGACCGGCAGGCCATGAGCCAAGGTTTCCAGCAAAGTGATCTGGTGTGGCTGTATCACCCTGCCCGGAACAAAGGACGCTGCCCCAAGCTTCAACAACTATACATTGTGAAGAGGATAAATTTCGTTTACCGCATCCAGAGACTACCCCGAGGGAAGAAGCTGCTAGTACATTTGGATCGTCTAGCCCGCAACGGAACCACCAGGGAGGGAGAAAGGAGCATATGACAATGCCGTCCGGTATGTGATCGCTCTCATGTTCTCTCTGTTATGCGACGGTGGAGCTGAAATGAGACATCGCAGTTGAATGCGTAAAGAACGGCGCGACGCAACAGGAACCTTCGGAAAGCTAGATCCTTCTCGTGACGTCAAGATTCTTCCCGATATTCGAGATGTTTCCCCAAGCTTCGGTTACAAGTACATTTGACAAGTTTCCAGCTTTACAAAGAGGAACTAGTGCAGTGCGTGTGTGACGTGAATTGTACTGAGTAGTGACTGACTGGAGTGATAAGCGCGCTGACCATGGATGCCGTGCAGCTATATACTGACTACGCATCCAGTGAATTTAAAGCTTTATTTGCAACTACATTTAGTCAATGAAGAAATTGGTACCAATATATGTGTGCGAGTCACCCATGCTGCTGTGACTGGTATAATTAAGCATTTCCTGGATCTCAATGCTATCGTGCGAGTTATCTGAGAATGATTATTTTTATCCAGAAGCAGCAAGAGTTTCATCCTCAGGGCTCGCTTTCTTCTCATGATCAAATAGTATATCTATTGTGTAAGAAAGACTCTAGTATTCCAACACTTTATATATCTCCAGCATCAGTAGACACCCTGTGTAATAAGCTAATGAGAACCACTGCTAATGAACTGTTCTTGTCACATGTAAAAATTATCTTTGATGATACTGCTAATATGTATTCGTTTTTAAACCCAACTTATTTTTTCATTACGGAAAACATGTTTCAGCAGTAAATCACCACCCTAATAGTTCCAGTCAACTGCCATGTTAGGTTTCTCATGGTGGCAGCCAGGTAACATGACATGTAAACAAGAATACCTGCAAACAAGTTGGGACTAATGGGAACGATTTGTTCCCAGACCATGTTTTCTTTTATAGAAAGAAAATTGTTACAAAACCGACTAAAATTACCAATATTACTAATCCACATTTCTGTTAAAAAAGGCTCAAAATAAATTAAAGACAACAAAGATGTTAAAGGCAGGGGAGGGGGGAGATTCTCAGTTCTTATACTGCCTTCGGTCATGAAAATGTATTGCTCATTAGCAATTTAATTTCTGCTATATTGAACTGGCAAATTAAAATGTATTTCTTTAATTCAGTAGACAGCCATCTTATAACAGCTACAGAATCCTCTTTGACATACAGGGTTACTACAAATGTTCATTTGATTGACAATACTTTTAAAATGCCATATTTTAAGTATTTTTTTTGGGTGGTGTTTACCGCCCGCTTTAACTTGCGGCACCGCAAGCGATGACACTGATGATACATAATGAAGATGGAACACCGGTGGAATGCGATGGCGGGGGAAACGGGAGAACCAAGAGAAAATCCGCCCCTGCGCCGTTTTGTCCACCACAAATCTCACATGCGGTCGCTTGGGATCGAACCCGGACCGTCTGGGTAGAGGCGAGTAGTCTAAACCATTGGCCACGGACGAGGGTCACTAGATAATTGAGGCATACAATATTTGCCACCCTTGTGGAAAGCATTGTTGCTATGTTAAAATAACTGACTCAGTGGTAGTTAAATTGAGTGTTATTGATGGACACGCTTTAATTACTGTGATTCACAGCATCCCATTCTATATTGGGCGTAAAATATTGCTTTAATTTTTCTCAGATGCCTTTTTTTTCAGGCTTGGGGTTCTTTTACGTGCCATAAATGTATGACATTGGACCAAAGGCTTTGCTTTACTTCCCTTCCAAAGGAAGCCATGTTAAGGATTTTTATACCAAAAAAAAGCCACCGCCCTCTGCCGGGTTTGAACCTACAACCTTGGGAACTAGAGGCTAGCATTTTACCACCAGACCACAGAGGGCGACTCAAAGCAAAACATTGATGCTCCATTCATTTTCCTTAATTTTAGGTTTGAAGTCTGCAGAAACTGTGAATGTTTTTGCACGTGCAGTGGAGATACAGAAAGCATTTTCCTGCAATGATCTTGTACAGCTTCAAATGTGGCTTAAATGAAACGCAGTTACTTAGGCTTTTGGGAACTATTCTGTTGCATGCCTTTGCGTTCCGCTGATTTTGAGAACTCAGGAGGGGACAGCAATCTCTTAAAGATGAAAAAAGTGTGGCAGACCCATAACAGTACTAAGAAAAACAATGCCAATGTGGTAACAATGATTAGGCGAGATCCAAGACTAACCTAAAAAAACATTGAGGTGGCATTAGCGATTAGTTAAACCAACCATTCTTCATGAACAATTCAAGATAGGTGCCCCATAATTTATCTGAAGCACAGAAACTCCACAAGATGGAATGGTGCCAAGAAATGCAGCAAATATTTAACTGTGGAAAGTCATGTTTCAGATATTGTTATGGGTAATGAAACATGGATATATCAGTTTCACCCAGAAACAAAACGTTAGTTGTCCATTGGGTGTTCCCAGATGACCAACCACCCATCAAGATCAAGAAAGCGAGGAGTGCCAGAAAGAAAATGGTTGCTTCTTTCTTCTCTACAAGTAATCACTTGGCAAAGTTGCACTTGACACTCAGAAAACTGTTTTGGCAGAATTTTCCCTTTCAAAAATTATCTAAAAAAAAAAAAAAAGTGCAAAGGCAGACCTAAGGAGCATTTTATTGCATAATGGCAATGAATCAGCTTGCACTGCTAATGTAACAATGGAATTTCTGCAAGGAACTAAGGCAAAACTACTTATTGACTCATCCATCCTATAGCCATAATGACACCATATCATCCCTTCCTGTTCCCCACAGTGAAGAACCAAGATCTCCCATTTTCTAGCCCTAAAGAAGCTGTTGCAGCATATGAGGAGTAATAGGCAATGCCAGAGGTGTGGATACTTCCAGAAATGGTTCCTGAGGACCGAATGCTGCATTGTGTCAAAGAAAATATGTTGAAAAACTGGTTTAAGCAAACTGTTTCTAAGAGTATTCATTATTTGTCATCTCAATACTTACCTAATGACCCTCGCACATCGAAAGAACCATAATCTTATCCAATCTTCTCCTAACACACCTATAATGCTGTATGTGTCTCCCTTAGGTAACATGACATATGTGCAGGCAGTAGATCAGTTTCATATATTCTGTAGCATCATCCTGTTACTTTTGTTGTTTTGTCCCCAATTTGTGAAGTCACTATGCTTGTGCTGCCAACTGGTGTACACAATGTTAACTTGAAGAGTTTACAGTTCTTTCAACCATTGTTATGTATGTAATACTTTGGAAAATATAGCATTTTGAAAACAATTGTATCATTTGTTCTCTTTATTCCAAATTGTAACATTAATGTTTATCTAACTTTCAAAACAGGTTATATATAGTATTTATTCTGATTCGTTTACAGCAATTCTGCAGTACAATTTTCTCTTCACTTCAACGTGCGGACAGCTGACGACTCTTGCTCTCTCATGCCACTGCATACTCAAGAGCTCCTGTCAAAAACTGAATTGCAGCTCTTCCTTTTGTAAATGTCACTTCAATCAACAGAAATTTTCAGAAAAAGCAAACGTTCTAGCACCTGTCCATTGCACACTGATGTACATTCCAAGGCTTTGAGGTAGTGCCACTGTTCTTCATATCTTGATATCTCGAGCAGTGTGACAATGGCAGTGGAACTGTGAAAAGAGGCTGACCAAGCTGCAACAACTGCTATATGACTGAAAGCAAACTGCTCACACATATGCAGTGGTTATAGGCTGGCAAGACACAAATTGCATTATATATTATCGGTGAGAAATTACCTTGTGATTGATATTCTGCTGACATGTGGCCATCTCAGTACGCTGTTGCCATATTTACCCGCTGCCCGTCTGCAGCGGCACACGTTCTACTGCTTCCTCTAAAAATGCCTTCTTTTCTCCATGCTTTTTCTACATCACACCTATCATATGTTGAACTACTTTTTCCCATTTCTCACTAGTTACCTCATCTATTCCTTTCCACTTTAGGTCCTGTACTTCACTAAACGTAAAAGTGTTATTGTTTCGGCTAAAGTAACCTCAACTTGTATATCACGGCTGTAAGAAATTTTAAAATCACTGTGTCACTCATAGTTCTAAGATGCGAACAAGTACAATGTCCACGATATATAAAAGGTAGTAATGATTATAAATGTAAATCCTTACGGGATCCCTATGTATAACACAACCAAACTTTTCACAGAATGAAATCAATCAATCAGATAGCTAACAATTGATTAGTCATGCATGAGAACATGCATATAAATTTCCACTGAACCACGTAAGTGTTGCAAAGCCGATGACATCACACACCTGACGGTTATGCATTCTTACACTATGATTGGTCAGCAACCTGGCGAGAGCTAGCAGCAGATGATACACCCCATAAGTGTCAATCACAAGGAAATTTCTCACCGACAGTAGAGAAAGAAGTTTGCTTCCAACATTTTAGAGCAGAAGAATCAAAACTCTTTTGTAACATGTAAACTACATATATCGTGCAATGGCAATGATTTTGTGAAACAAGAAAATAGCTACTCTGACCTGCAAAACAAACCTTAGGTTTGTCAGTCTACAACTGACGGAAGCAAAGAAATATTCAACTACACAAACTTTTACTCAATTCCTCCATTGCCAAGAGATCAGCGAGCTTACTTCTCACTCGGAGGTACTGGGTTCGATTCCTGGTTGGGGAGGGAAATTTTTCTTTAACCAGAATTCTTCCCTATCCCCCACAAAGTCTGGAAGTATGTACGTGAGAGTAAATGGTATTTGAGGAAAATGTGAACAATTTAAACCCAACATAAACAACCTACAGATGAGTTGTTTCTAATGCAAAGCCCCCGATATGATCTTAGATGTTAAAGATATAAATGAAACAAAGTATTTAAAAAAAAAAAAAAAAAAAAAAAGAAGGTAATGTTGCCAACTATAGGTCTGTTTATTGTATGTAAGGGGAATCAACCAGTTAATAGCCACTAGATGACAGTAGTAGTATGGTTATTTGTTTTTAAATAACCGTAGTGTGCTCTATTTTTCAATGTTAAGGGAATGCACCCAGTTATGGATAACGCAAGATAATATTGAAAATAAAATATATTTTTATGTATTAACTATCATTCCCTTGGTCATATCATTTAAATGAAGAAAAAAACCTATTTGTTTTACGTATAAAATATATTTTTATTGTCATAATTCTTTAAAATTAACAATTTATAAACTATGCACATTAACTATCAACCCTTCCTGGATTCTGAAAATGGCGGAGAAAGGGCACAACCTGGATAGTTTACTGTTTTAGGTTAACATACCTATTGCAGATGTTGGTTATTTTAGGTTATGTGCTACATGAGCTAACTAAAGGTGATTTCATCAGAACATGAAGATACTCCGTCACCATAACACTGGAATTGTGGTGCTCTTAATACATTATATCAAGTAATATTTTAGGTTAAATGGGGAAATTTAACACACAAAGCTACTATCAAATAAAAACTTAGCAGTTGGTTTGTTTTTTTTTTAATGAAAACATAGCAGCATTACTAATAAATAAAAAAATAATACAATTATAATTATTATTATAATTATTTTTACTATTATATTACTTTTAAGAATAACTGCCAGCCCTACCAGATCTACTTGCTCTTTAGTTAAGGCTGTTTTGACATTGAAGAAAGGAAAGAAAGTGGTGGAAACAGTATAAGTAAAGGAAAGAAACAGATTCGGAAGAAGCATGAATGTTATTTTATGAGAAAAGAAGCATGTAGGTCCAGTTTTTGAGGAAAATTAGACAGTTTTATTACATATTTCAGCATTTATCTGCCTGAGAAACACTGGATTACACTAATTGCAGTGCTACTCAGCATTCAGATGCATTTGTATGTGTTATAAATAATAGTGCACAATGGTTACGCAAATGATTTAACATTATCCTACAAAATTGCAATTTAGAATATTGGCAACTACCTATGCTACTTGAAAGTTTGCAAACCTGTGGCAATGTAGAATGTTCCATTAAAATTGCAGTGGTGGCTGCTATATAAGAACTTAACTTTTGACAGCTTGTGGATTTATTGGATAGTTTTTTTTTTGGAATGCCATTAAACGTAATGTATATGTAATAGCTTAAAGCTTCTTTTCATGCGCTCTATCAGTGCAATTTTACATTAATGACACCAAATGGTAGATAACTACAGTAGGAATCAAGGTCGCTAGATAGGAGCAATGCTAATGCTTTTAGCATTGTACTACTTAATACAGTGCCTGAAATGGCAAATTAATTCTGCCATCTTGCACCTTTATTAGAAGTAGGTAAGGTATGTGGACAAGATTCTCAACTGCAATTTAACTGGCGCATTACTTCACTCTTGCCTTAGACGCTGTACTAAATGATGTACATAACAAACATCCACTAAACTATCGTTTCTTTTGTCAGACTATTTGTACATCTGTATCATCATTGTCTTTGTTTTGGATCAGCTGCGGCTGATTCAATTTGTTTATAATGTTACCTATTATAGAGCAGAGCCTATTTCTAATTTTCAGGGCTATCCAACCCACAAACTTTTGTGCCACAACCTACTAGTGCTAAAATGCTTACTTTACATTCTTTACTTCTTTCCATACTAATAAATTCTCAATATAAGTCCTCCTACAATATTAGCAACGTGCGAAATACACAATTACATTATTTAACTGAGTCATAGTATGCCGTTTTCCATTTATTAACTTCTACTGTGCAACTTTCTAGTTTGCCTTATGTATTCTTGTATTTTTTTCTACCTACAATAACTTACACATATACAAAGCAAGCGGACTCACATTTTTCAGGCACTTAAACTGAAGTACAGATGTTATCTGAAATGTAGGGTCAGAAATTTGTCAGGAAACTAACTGAAGACTGGTGTATTCTAATGGTGCTTTACAAATATTCAGACGGAAGTCTGACAGCATTGACAGATCATCATTCAATTTATATGCTTAGCCTTTGAGCCGTAAAGATGTGCTTCTATACCTCTTCATCTCCAATAGCTTACAAATGAAGTATTGTCTGCAATATTCCAAACAGAACGACATATATTCACTCCCTTTCATCAACTGTTACAAATGTTAGTTATGTCTTAAGCAAGCTGGTAAAATAATGATTTCAAAACTAATAGGACCGTAAAAGGTGCCTAAATGAATTAAGGCAATAGTTAAACGTGCTTCTTCTGGCTGAGTCGATTTCTCTGCAATGTCAAAATTAGCATTTCCTTTAAAATGAACAGCAGGCCTTTTTTTGGTCTGCTTTTAAGTGCGAGTTTTAGTAATCTTGTCACAAGGGTTTCGCTATACAGTAGGTAATATGGAGTATTCTTTGGGGGGGGTAAAATTTTTTGCCATGCATATAAAAACTATTTATCTGATATATACAAAGCAATTAATAGCAACAAGTTGGTATCACACAGTGCTGACATCAATTATACATTCAGGGATAACAAATGAACATCAGATTAACAATGCTTTAAAATCTCATTAAAAGCAAAAATATGCAGCTATGTACCTAAAAAGAATATTAGAATTACAGACTATCGTGAAAGCAGGCCCGAAACAGCATTCCTAATAAAAAAAAACTAAAGCATTGCCAACTAATTTCAACCCTAATTACAGTACTATTACTTGCCAAAAACGTAATTCACGTCAATTTAGTCTAAATAACTTACCTCATTAACCCAATACCCCTTTGGTTTCCTAATATCTAAACAGGTCCCAAGTTTTACTTTCGACGACTTTCGTTCGGTAACAAAATAGAATATGGCAAAACCATAACTGCCAATATGGGAACACAAATATAAGTATAATATTGCTCCTGATTGTTTCTAATACGTGACTATAAACAAAATTGGGTCTACATGCGCCACATTCTTAACAGCTTATTCAGCAACATGAAGTTCTTTGCTAATGCGGCAGATAACATTTTGCCGGCAACTTGTGCAGGTAATTTAACCTATTATGAACATGTGGTCAGCAATTACCAATCCAATTCGATCGTCTTTGGAAGCTCGGAAGTGTAGGAAACTGTTGTTTAATTAATTTTCTGACTAGGAAAATGCTGAGTTTCAAATGCAGTAAAAAGAACGGCATTATAAATGATGAAATAGGTGGTCACGCCATGTATGTACCAGATGCAACATGGCCAGATGGAAGTTTCAGATTTCTGTCTGGATATTCCGGTAATTACAAATAAATTTGTTGTCAACGCATCAACAAATATTTTGTTTAGTACTTACGAGTTTTGCCAAATCTTGCTTGTAAAGGTTTGGTTGACCTGTAGTTACACCAACTCCTTCACCACCAGCCATCTTGGTTTCGTTAAAAACTATCCCGCCGCCTGTGAGCCTACAAATTTCAAAGAAGAGAGACGTACGAGTCATTTAGGTTGAAATGCTCCTAATCAGTATTTTATCCACGCAAAAGAAACACAATCAAGAGCAATGTGCTAATCACGTGTATCTATAATCAAACACAGCAATTTCTATTTCTGGTCGTTATTATTAAAATAAGAGGAAATTAAATTTCTGTGCGCCATGTTATGGTATTTCTTAATATCCTGTAGTGGCATTTCCCAGGTGTATTTACAAGTCACATATTTTTAAATTTACTTTCAGTTGATAACAATTCAGCATAAAACCAATGAATTCTTTAATACCTGCTGGAATTATTGTGTGTTTGTCATTTTTCCATTATTCTCAAAAATTTACTTAGAATCAACTTCCCTAAATCAACTCAATGTCCACATTTAAATTTACCATTTGAAATAAAATTATAATACCTATAACGCTATCTATATTACTGCATATTGGTACACAGAATACAAGGCGCCAAGGTTATTTAAAAAGACAAAATTCACCGAGGATACACGTAGTATAGTTGATATAAACAAGTTGATCAAGTATAAAGTTTATGTTCATTATGAATTATCATTTTTGTACTAGCATAGATAATATCTAAATAAAAAGATATATCCAACTACACAGAATATTACTGATAAACTAGTAAATGACTAAACTAGGAATTGTCTTGTTTCAAACTACCAAATGTATTTCGTTTACTCTTAAGACTGACCTATGAATTTATTATAATCGTTATATTTCACAATAAATATTAGGGGGAAAATATTTTAAATAATTTGCAAATGAAACCTCATGTTCATGTCTCTTCCCACTTCATATTGGGTCAAACTCATTGGTCTTACGATATTTCACTACACTTTCCTCTCTGATTGTGCAGGTGTTTATGGGCCCTTTTTGCGTGGAATAAGTTTCATTGCTATAATTTACTAAACCTATAACGAATCAAAAACGTCTACCCAATATTATATTGCATATTTACAGAATTTGATATATTTTATATGTTTCTACCATAATACGCAATGTATCACCACACGTTACGACTATTTCCATATTAAACTAGAACAAACGGGACAACCCAATAATAATAATAATAATAATAATAATGTATGAAACGTACTTTAATCCTTAGTTCCGCAAAAGAAGAAAATGTTCTATGTAAACACTGAAGAAAACCAATAGCATGTATGCAAATATAAAATTTCTACTAGGTTCAGTGGGTACTCTAATAAATTTATATTTTTTTGTTCTATAAATAATTTTCAATTCCTACGTTATTTTACGCTGTGTTATGCGACTTTAAAGTATATGAATTTGAAATTTAGTGTTGTAAATGGACGCTCTTTAAATCTACGACACGTGACCACCGACTTTACTTCTATTCCGAATGAAGTCATGGTAAGGATTTTTACGACCGAAAAATAAAGGTTTTGCCCTCTGCTGCGTTTGAACCCGACCTCGGGAGCTAGAACTAGAGGCTAGCATAGTAACTCTAGATCACGGAGAACAGCAGAATTATGCGTATTATAGTAGTTGGCATAGCCATCATTGTATGGAATGCTATTTAAACTTTTCGAAAGTAATAATTTGTTTTCTGATAGCCCATTTGGTGCCTGTAAACGTCGTAGTACCAGCGACGAGTAATAATCTATTGTGAGTAATTGTGTAAAGATCTTGAAAAAAATGTTGGGTGTAAATGTCATGACATGACTCAAGCCTTGGACACAATTTCCTACGAATTATTAGTCAACAAATTACCAATGCACGGTTTGAACATGGAAGCTAATACTTTCATTGCATTATACTTGAACAGAGACTGCATCATGTCTTTTTCGATGGCATTTTATTGTCATTTTTAACGTTTTACTCATGGGTTCCTCAAGGTTCCATTGTGGGCCCAATTCTAATTTAAGTTATATACATGACTTACCTTCTGTAATGCATAAGATGTTAAATTAAATCCTTGCCGATGATCTAGTTATCAACATAGCTGCTGGTTCTGAATTAGAGTCAAATAATTATGTAGGTATTTATAAGAAAAATTAAGAAACAGTGTATTAGCAATAATTGTGCATTAACAAAAGTAAAATCACTAACTTCAAATTTACCTTAACTACCAACTAAAAGTGACCACATACATACTAATATTAAATTAGGTATGAGGATAATCATATTAATTATAATCAAGAAGGTAGGTAAATGTCTAATTATATTATGTAATTTGTCACTTAATGTCAATATAAATGTATTACTTATTGTATATTATATATTTGTAGTTAGCCATCTCCAATATGGCACTTTGTTATGGGTAGCCATGGCTCTGCTAATATCTTATTTAAACAAAGAAGAAGAAGAAGAAGAAAAAAAGAGTTACAATTATGAGTGTAGTCAAATATACTGAAGATTGTAAACCTTTATTTAAATCTCTCCAAATACTCACTCTTCCTTCTATATAATTATATTCTGAGGTGTATAGTGCATGTAAAAAGAATATCAATAATTTTAAATTGAATTCTAGTTTTCACATTATGAAAATAAAAATTGTAATATCAGAAATTATTTTTGCAAATGTGTGAAGACCCAAAATAATTTTATTTCATGTCTTTAAAGCTTTATAATAAGTAACGTATTAACATGTGCCAAATACTTAACTCTGATCAATTCAAAACAATCATTAAATATAAGGTATGTACGTAATTGTAGCATATATAATGTAAATGAATATTTCATTGTTGCATCTAGTTTTAAGTAACTGATGTTGCTATACATGTTCTATAACAGCACTAACAATAAATAAACAAATGAGTAAATGACAATTCCATTTAATTTACCTTCTGGTTTTAGTTTAAATCCTGATTTCACCCCTTAAAAATGTAATTGCATAAAGGTGCAAGATTTTCATAATAACCTGAAACATTTCCCAAATGACTAAACAGTTTTTCCTTGATAGTGTACCAGGTTCTGAAAATGTATAGCTGGTATATAGTAGCAGTAAAGCATTTATCACAAGGTCAAGTAAGTTTTAATAATCACAGTAGATGACACCTTCTATTTGGTCCCATAGTTAATTAATAATTTAAACGCTTCACAGCTTTCACAACAAACAAACAAAATATTGGCATCAGAGAGAAATAGAGCAAAACTAGTGAGTGTAAAGATACCTACCTAGGCCACAAATGTGAAAATGACATTCTAAACTATGAAGAAAAATAATCTTATCAGTTGTTGATAAGAAATATTAATTGAACAATTTCTCTGCTACACTAGACATAATTTTCTCTCTTTACATAATTACTTAGCATACAGTAGTAATGATTACACCATCTAGAAAACATAGAGCAAAATATTTTTACATATGGGTTATTAGAAGGTTTTGGCATCAGTGCCATGTAGGTACATGTAAATTCCTATATTTTGATGCACCTTCAGTTTTGTTACTTTCTAAATCATGACAGTCAATGTATAATGCTTGGGATAAAATATTAATATTTTTTGTTTTTTCACATGCATTTTCTGTGAAGATATAACTATTTTCTGCTCCATGGACTTCTAAAGGAAATGTCAAAGCTTTATTCACAATCAATTTGTTCTAGGACCCCAACATGTCCACTTTTAATATCTAGTCATTGTAAATCCTTTTTAGTCTTGTCACATTTTAGGAGAGAAATTAAAAGCTGTCTAATGCCCCATACCCATCTAGAAGAAAAAGGAGTTGGTGAAATCATTATCAAATAATTTAAATAAATTCTGGAATACCCCCCCCCCCTCCCCCAACACTCCCTCTTTAATAAGTGTAAAAATTGTATTAACACATTATCCATCATAAAATAATAGCTTTTATACAAAATGTTTGCTATCTTGATAAAAATAGTAATTAAATGTTAGTTGTTTGTTGCCTACTTCTAAGTTGCTCAATTGTTGATTGATGTTTGGAGGAATTTAGTAACAGTGACGGTCAAATTATATGTGTATCAATTTGTTGAGTTGGTTTTTTAACACTACGTCACTTATATTGTTATTCTTGCTCAATTGTATATCTCTAAAACCTTTACCATTGTCTATTCAAAGTGATCATGACATTATATATGTTATAGATTTATATTGTTAATATAACAAATCATAAATATTTATAATCTCTATATAGAATATATATACTAATACGGATAATAAAGATATAATGAAACCTAATAATGCATGTTGTCATAAGAAAACTAAGTCATGAGATATGGTTAGGTAATAAAAGAACTAATTAGATAGGTTAGATTTTGGGCTTAAGTTTTACAGGTATGAAATTTTCTCTTGAAAACATTTCAAGAATAGAGTGTACATTGGCTGAACATTAATAGATTATGTTAAGCATTGCATTTAATTATGTGACTTATTCTTCTCTTTTATCCATTGTGGTACCTATCACTTTTGAAGAAGCAATCTAGAAAAATAATTAGATATATTTTAAATATGTTTGTAGGCTTTCACGGCCAGTGTTATTATTGGTAAAATTAATATAACATATCTGGGTTTATAGGCCGTGGTCGAATATTACAATTATTTTAATAATTTTAATATTCGACCACGGCCTACAAACCCGGATATGTTATATTTTACCAATAGATATATTTTGTTGCAGCCAAATTTAAAAAAATGTGAAAACTCTCTAGTAAGCAAAGCAATGCTTTATAAAATCTTTAAATAAATGCTATAAATCTATATCAATTATTTACATTACACAAAATAGTTTTAGATAGTTATAATTAAATTTTGAATACCTACATTATACATTATTTTACTGCTACAAATATTTGAAATGAAAAATGATATTCCATAGTTCTGTTAATAGGTACCTAACACAAAACAGTATGTTGAAAACATTTGGTATTATCACACATACTCACCAAAAATTTCTTCAGAATGTCTTATCTGTAAATAACCATCCCCATCTTCTACTGTACAATATATAGGTAACTAATCATAGCATTTCTGGACTGGTTAAATGCAGAATCTCTTCTAAATATTCAACATTACTAACACTATTACAGTGGAACCTCACTTATATGTTTTTCAAAGGAGACTGCTAAAATACTGTATAACTGTGAAAACATATAACTGATTTTCTCTTCTGGTATGGACCTCATCCAGAATTTTTAATTTTTCACCAAGAGTTAAGGATTTTCTTGTTTTCTTCCTTGCCGGTTGATATTCACACATGTTTCTTCTCCTGTTTGTAACTTGAAACTCCACATAAAATAGATAAGTGACTGTTGGAACGATATGACGACAGTGAAGGGTTAAATGACAATGAAAACAGCACACTAGCATTACTCTACTTAAAGCAGAGAAGTGACTGTTGGAACCAAGGTTATAGATTGTTGGAACGATATGACAACACTGAAACGATCAGCGTCAATAAAAACCGCAAACCAGGCAATTCCAAGGCTATACACTGTGAGCGTACCACTATATGTTTTTTTAAAAACGTATAAATGGGTACATTTTGTGTATGGGGATCAGAAAAATTGACTCATTACCGAGAAAACATGTAACCAAAAACGTATAATTGAGCAAAATTTTAATGGAGAATGACTGGTCCCTCAAATTTTAGCGTATATGTGCGAAAAATGTTGAAGTGAATAACGTATAAGTAAGTTTCAACTGTATTTCATTATTTCTTGTTGTCAACATTGCAATTGGCAGCACTATGGTCAAGTGGCTAGACCACTCTCTTTACATTCGATCTCAAGTGACCACATATGGCATTTGTGGTGGACAAAGTGGCACGGGAAGGTTTTCTCCAGGTGCTCTGGTTTCCCCTGCCATCACATTCCTCTGGTGCTCCATCTTCATTCCATGTGTCACAATTGTCATCACCTTCAGTGCCATAGTAGTAAAAGTAGGCATTAAACACTATCAAAATAAAATAATACTGCAATTGAAAGAATGCTTACTAATCTAGGTAGATGAATTTCCTAGGTTCTTATTCTAAAATTCAAGGAAGTAAAATTTTCTCCCTATGCATAACATTTTTTAAAAAAAAAAACCTGCTAGCAGCAAGATTGCATATAATATGACACAAGACACTGATTATCTCTGAAACATCACTTATTCTTCCAGTCCTCCTTACCATCGCTTGGTTACTATTTTGTCACCTTCAGATTTTTTTTGTTGCTGCCTAACATATTACATGTGAAATATATATATTTGATAGGCAACAACAGATGAACTGGAGGAAATGTACCTTAGGTAGGTGTGAGAATGTTCAATAAATAAACCTGCTGAAATAAATCTGGTACAAATAAAATGTCTGTATACGATATTTAATGAACTATAGACATGGTATTATTTTAAGTTTAATTAGCTATATATTTGGCAATGAAAACCATTTAAAGTATATTGACAATACATTATTACTATCATATTCTTATTAGGTTCTATTCCTATTGGCATAACACTAAATAAAAAAAAAAAGCTTAATCAAAGGTTTATTTTAATTCGAATTGTGTTAATGCATTCTTGACTGTGCTGTCTTTACATACCATTTAAAATTATGCACTGTATTTGGATATATGATGGTAACTACGAAAGTTTTGAGAATGACTGTGATAACATTTTCAAAATATATGTCATCCTTTCAAGCTATTTTTCAAATGACTAACCCCACTTTTTTTTATGGGCAAGCTGCTCATACAAGCAACTCCTGCAATTTCATGATTCAAATCATTGACTAGAATTTTTTCTTTTATTTGGGGAAATAATTATAGAAAAAAGTCATATGGGGCCAGATTTACACTGTAGGGAGGATGGGAGAAGTATTTGACTCCTGACTCCGGCAGAAATTGAATTATTTCTTGTGTATTGTGGGTAGAGGCATTGTCATGGTGAAACAAAATTCCACACAGATCAGCTTTAGGACTCTTTACTCCCAGTTCATTGAAGATTTGTGGCAGGCATTTTGTAGTGTACCATCTGGCATTGACAGTCTTTTGTCACTCAAGTGAAAGTGTCACTAGCTGAGAAGAAAACAGACAATTTTGCTTGCCTCACTTTAGCTGGGGGATCCTCTTTAGGGAAGACTCAGCCTGACACTGTCACGTGGTTTCTGGATCAAAATGGTATATTCAGCTTTTGTCTCTTGTTATGATGTTAAGTACCCATGTTTTTGGTTGATCCCCGAACAAATTGTTCTACAGTTCCCTGTCACCATTGCACTTGTGTCTGTTTCTACTAATTTGTGAGATGTGGAGGATCCAATGACTGCAGGCCTTCCTGTTGAAGATTTTCTTTAAGGATTGTCCTCACTGCTGCTGATCCAATTTTAAGGGCTTCCATTTCACCACATTTCCATTTGTTGTTGAACCATCCTGCACAATCTTCATCTTCAAGGGGATCTCTTCCTCTTCAAAACTCTGCATTGTGTCAAGGGGCTAAACTCTCAGAATTTAGTATTAACCAGTAAAACGTTTATTTGATATGCACATTACATTTCACAAAAAAAATAAATAAATAACATGGACACACAAAACAACAGACATCAATCTACAAAACAAAAACAAAACACAACAAAAAAATAAAAACAATAAAGCACTACTACACAAACAAAAGAAGAATGCGTTTTACATAAAGAGTCCTTTTTCATAACATCCTCCCCCCTTTTAAATATGAAGCATATTTGAAACCAAGACATAAAGCCACAAAATTCAAAAATTGAGACGAGTGGGCAGTTTAGCTTTTCTTCTATACCTAGTAGTAACCACTCGTTCAACAACCCCATCACTTCTGATATGTCTTCCCTCTGTGACCTCTTCTTCATTCTGGCACTCCGTTACAGGTGGAACTTCTCATAGATACAATTTCTTCAGGGCTGGTCCAACTCACACAAGCAGTCTTCACTCTAGCCACATGTACAATTGCCTTTATCTGGATATACAGCTACCACCCTACCTAGGGACCAGTCTACTCTTTTTATGTTGTCGCTTCCAGTAATGACTACCTCTCCCACCTTCAACTTCAGAGCAAGTCATGCTTACTCTTCACAAGACTAAGTTGTCCTAAGTATTCCACTCTGAAAAGCTTCTGAACTCCTTTCTGAGATACTGTTGATGACAGAACCTTTTCCCTTAGTTTATTAGATCAATGTGATCAAGGTCAGCTACTCCCAACCTAGCCTTACCTTGAAGAAACATGGCAGGTATTAATACTACTAGATCTTCCTGACCTTCAGAAACATATGTAAGTTAATGGTTGAGAATTGATGTTTGCTTCAGCATCCAATAGCACTGTCAACATTTCTTCATAGTTTAAAGAAGAATGATCTAACATACTTCACAATAACCTTTTCAGCATTTGCATAATCCATCAGGGAGCAGAAGAGGGGTTGAAATTCCAAACAAGTTTCATTGTCGAAGTCTCCTCACAAAGTTTCATCCAATCCAATTTTTTAAGAATTGTCTGCTCCTACGAAGTTTTTTCTATTATCACTGTAGATTATTCTGGGTCTCCCCTTATGAGCTATGAATTTTCTTAGTGCCAGAAAACATCCTGCAGTAGACAGAACCAATTCAAAGTGTACAGTTGTGAAAACTCCACAGGTAAAGATTACAATCCAAGCTTTCTCACCTCCAAGTAGATGTAAGGGACCAGGAAGATCTATACCAACCACTCCAAATACTAAAGCATCTTGAACTTGATCTTCTGTAAAGGTGCAGATTCAGTAGCTTGGTATCTTCTACTCTGGACACATCTTATGGTTCTCCTTCCATTAAAATAATCCAGAATTGTTCACGCAGAATAGAGAGCAGAATTTTCACTGCTGCATATGACAATTCAAGGTATTTTCCCACTATCATCATGTGAACTAATTTATGATTAGAAGGGAGCAAGATTGGATTTAGGAAGTCACCTTTATCTGCTTATCTAGTTACGCTAGTTTTGACTTTAGGTAATCCATTTCCATCTTTAAACAGTTAAGAGATTTGAAGAAAGAGTGATCTTTCTCCTTGAACTCCCCTTCTTGAACAATCTTCCAAAAAGTCCTTTCAGCTCCTTATACTTCTTTGGGATGTAGTATTCTTGAAGTGTATCTTTCATTCTTTGCTCGTGTGTTGTGAATAAACTGCAAAATCCACCCTGTCATTCTAACAATTTTGAGATACTTTGAAAAGTATTGAAGATACCATTTCTCTTCTGATTCTGCAGAAACCAGTATGGTTGATATTCCTTTACTTTTCCCTTCACTGGTTTCATCTTTGGGCACATCATTGTCAACAGGCCACTCAGATCTGTGCATTCTTAGCCACTGTGCTAGGATGACAGGAGTTAGAAGGAGATCATCCCCTTGAGGGCAGGTCAGCTGGGTTATTTGCTCCAGGAACGTGTCTCCAGCAATCAGGGTCAGACAATAGCCTAGTTTCCTTCACCCAATTTGCGATGAATGCCCCCAGACTTCTGACCTCTTAATCCAGTATAGTGCAGCTATGGAGTCCGTCAAATAAAAGTAGGGTATACACTTAACTCCTAAATGTTCCACTTTTGAGTAAGCTAGGCATGCTCAAAATGAACAAGCTAAGAGCTGTCTGTAGTCATGATATAGTTGTCTTCTTCAGTGGAGCCACTTAAGATTTACCTGAAGAAGTATTTCCTCAGAGCTCTAACCATTCTGTGTACATATATACTAAACAACTAGCATCACAAAATGTGTGAAGGCTCCAACAGTTTTGGGTATCACAAGGTGCCATCAATTTAGTAATTTTTATCACGGACATTTTCTCCAATTTTGATTTCATTTCATCGTCCATCTCTTCATCCCAGCTCATTTTCTTTGACCAGCTTTCTTGTAACAACAACTAGGTGCTAAAGAAACAGGACTGGAGAAACCTATGGGATCAAAGATTTTATGTGCAGATGCCAGCACATTGCTCCTTGTGATCCTTCCATTAATCTTTATATCAATTTTTTGCAAGAAAGGATGTTCTCTGATTTGTTCCAGCGGAATGCCAAAACTGTGATCTCTGCCATGAAGGATGAATCCTTTTCACCGGAATTTGAATTTGTATGCTCCCAGTTATGAACATCAAATTGAGTCTACTAACAATGCAGTTGATTCTTCAATAAAGAGGTGCAGTTCTCCCTTATTATTCACAGATGTGATGCAGTTGTTAACATAAAGGGAATTTCTTTAATAGTCTTGGTGTTTTTTTTTATATTCACTGCAGTTTTTCAAGTGAAGATGCAAGCAAAGATGGTGTCAGTTGAGTCCAACTACCATGTAACAATGGCCAAAACTTTTCATCTACTCCTTTCATGACTCTCCAACCATAAGAATTGCAAAGAATTACAATCATCTTCTTGAACTGATATCTGTATACTGTCATTACTTACACATGGCAGCAGCCAAGAAAAGATGTGCACTAAATGAGTATATCCTTACATACTTGGAGACAAGACTAGCCGTTCAGGGTGCACATGTGTTTATTGAATCTTCTGAATTTCTAAGGTTCGTGTCCATGCACTTTATAGTTTGTTCATTACAGTGTATGCACACTCCTAGATATACATAAACAGTATTTCTTTTTGTTCCGAGTTGTTTTCTGTGTGCATGTGCATGTGTGTGTGTATGCATGTGCCTGCATTAAGTGTATTTTCTTGAATTTCCTTTTTTACTACTTTTAAAACATGGACAGTAAACTTAAAGGCAAAGTGTTGCACTGCCAGGCCAGGGAAGTTGTTGTTGAATGTGCATAAGTACATGAAAAGATATGCAGAGGCTGGCGAGGCAACCATTAGTATGAAGAACATTGGAAAGAGTGCAGCTGAGGCAACAGGCATTTCCAAAAGAAGTGTAAGAAGAATTATTAAGAAAACCAAAGAAATTGATCATGGGATTTTGACTTCATTCTTTAAACCACACAAAAGTAACCCAGATGGTCTTATCGTGCCAGCTTGGAAATCTTCAATGAGGCAGTAGTGCACTGAATTGTGAATGAATTTTATCTTCTTTGCTAACAAAGACTGACACTAAAGAAGGTGCATGCAAAATTGAAGGACTCAATCAACTGTGGAGGGAGTGTACCTACATTAAGAAAGGTACTCCTAGGGCTGGGTTTTAAATGGAAAGGAACAAAAAACAACAGGAAAATTTTAATGGATCACCATGACCTAAGAACTGAAAGCCTCTTAAGATGATCAAACAGTACAGAAGCGATGTGTAATATGTAGCTGAGGTCATAACCCACAACAGAACAGTTGCTTAATTGTACAGTAGTAAACACTTGCTTTGACATCTGCTTAAATTGAGTGGAGGGGATGCGTTTCACTGTTGTCATTGTGCTACAGTACAGTACGTAGCCCACTTATTAGGCATTGATACTGAGTTCATCACTTGTCGACAATGAGACATGTACTTCATGAACGATGGAGCTCCTCTTCATTTCAGTCTTTCTGTCCGTCGATTTCTGAATAGCAGGTTTCCTGGTAGATGGATAGGAAGAAGTAGACCAATTCCGTGGCCTCCATGCTCGCCTAACTGAAACCCACTAGATTTTTATTTGTGGGAACATTTGAAATCTCTTGTTTGTGCAACTCCAGTTCCAGATGTAGGGACTCTTCATGCTCGCATTGTGGAAGGCTGCCAGACAATACAAAATTCTCCAGGCCTAGCTCAGCGCATTAGGGAATCCTTGCAACAGCAGGTTGACACATGCATTGGAGCTAATGTGGGCCATTTTGAACATATGCTGTGATTTCCTGTTTCCCCATGGTTCTGTCATTGAGTGTGTTCTTATATGGGGTTCAGGTGAAGAAAGAAAAATGTGATGTGTTCCATTCACATGATTTTCTCTACATCTCTAAAACAAATGATTGTTAAAAAACTTATTCTTCTATATACTTTATGATATACGAGATAAACATTAGCAGAAATTGTCTTAATTATTTGTTTCCTTGTAAGCAGAAGAAAAATAAGGGAATACACTAGGCTAAAATGATAGTCAAATCTTTTAAAAGCTAGTTGCCATGTGGTTGAAATCCCTTTCTATGCAGTGCCAGAAGTTTGCAACTTTTTGTGTGAGAAAATTGTAAGTATTTCAAATCTGAAACAAAAAATAAGGAATATCTCAGAAATGGTCAATTCCACGAAAAAAACGTATATGACATAAATTTCATGTTTTAACGTGATCTGTGTAGCAAGTTCTTGTCTATCTCTTACTGTTTACCAGTTATGCAAAATTCATTCAGAATAAAGAGGTCTTTAGAGGCTATTCCCAGAAAATTCAAGATATACATCCTATTTGCCATATAAATATGTTTAATATACAATATTTTAATCAAAATCATTAGAGCCATTTTTGAGAAAATCAAAATGTTTGAAAAAAGTTCCATGTAAAGGGTAGTTCAGGATGGGGGGATTTTCTGGGAAATCTTCGTGTCGCATCCTTGGAAGATACCAAACTTAAATGCCAAGTTTGGTATTTAACAGTCTTTCGTTTTTGAGCTATGCTATCCTCAGACAAACACACACACACACACACACACACACACACACACACACACACACACAGCCCTTTTTCTAAAAATACTATGTACATAGTACATGTGGAGAAAGTAAAAAATCTAATATATTCCATTCACATGACTTTCTCTACATCTCTGCAACAAATTATTGTTAGAAAGCTTATGCTTCATACTAATCGAGAAAAAATTAGCAGAAATATTCTTATTACTTGCTTCCTTGTAAGAGAAGCGAAATACCATAGATTAAGGTGATAGTCAAAAGCTGGTTGCTAGGTGACTGAAGTTCCTTTGTTTGTATTGTCAGGAGTTGACAAATTCCTGTATGAGAAAAGTATACCTTTTTTAAAGCTGAAACCAATAACAAGGAATATCTCAAAAACAATCAACTCCACAAAAAAATTGTGTAAAACATAAACCGTGTTTTTTAACATGCTCTACATTTTTTGTGTTGTAAGCTTTTGTCCATCTCTTATGGTTTAGCAGCTATGCAAAATTCTGTAGAATTCATCCAGAATAAAGTTGTCTTCAGAGGCTATTCCCAGAAAATTCAAGATATACATTTAATTTGCTAGTAAATACCTTAATATACAATATTCTAATCAAAATCAATACAACCATTTTTGAGAAAATCAATATTTTTGAAAAAAGTTTCATGTAAAGGGTAGCTGAGGGTAGGGGGATTTTCTTGGGAAATCTTTGTTTGCATCCTTGGAAGATACCAAATACCAAGTCTTTTTGTTTTTGAGCTATGTTGTCCATAGACATGCACACTCACAGCCCTTTTTCTAAAAATGCTGTTTTTTGGATTCAGGGGGACCCACTACATGTATTTTGGGTGAAATCTCAGTATCAAATTTTTGGAGGGAATGCTATACCTTCTCTATATAATATGTACCTAGTACATGTAGAGAAAGTAAAAAGAAAAAAAAAATATATATATATGAATGAGACATATATCCGTTCATTATGTACTACTCCATATGCTATGAGTGCTGACAACTACCATGCCTTAGCACCAGTATCCTTATAATTGTATGTTCAGGAGGTGAACAAGGAGGGGTTTATCCTACTGCACCTGTTAGATTCAAGACCACAGAGAACTAGTCACTACTACGATAGCATGAACTACACCAATTATGAGGAGGTGATAAAAGAAACACTGATCCCTAACCTTCCTGCAAACTCCATTCTGGTAATTGACAATGTGGTGCTTAATAAGGCGCTAATGCTAGTTCCAGAAGAGACTCAATTTCCTGATTGAAAGAAAACGTCCCTACAGAACATTTCAGTGCCATTGATTTCTCCTCCCATCACAAACCTGATATTTATAATATGATCATCCCTCTCAAATCCAAAAACCTTAAACACTAAATAGACAGTATCCTTCAGGCACATAACCACACAGTTTTACGCCTACCACTTTATCATCCTGAGCTGAACTCAATCAAACTCATTTGGGCTACTGAGTTGCAGAAAAAATGTCACTTACAAAAGGAATGACATAATTAAATTACTGAGAAGTTTCGTGAAATTTCTGCAGAAGATTGGCGGTAAAGATGTTGACACATCATTAAAATTGAATACGAATCCATGCTTAGTGAAGGCTTGCTAGACTGAGGAAATCTTCAGTCATCTAGGAGATGACAGCAATGCAAGCAACAAGTCCTCCAAGTTTTCTAGTGAAGATGGAGGAGATTTTCTAGAACACAGAGGAAGAACACATGATGAGTTGGATCATCTTCCTGAAACCAACCTCAAGGTAAAATGCACATGATTTCCCCTCTGTCTTATGCATGTAGCTGCAAGTTGTTTGCCCATTTCTCTTAGTTTCCCTCTTGTACTGTGCAGGGAGCTGCCACCTCAAGTTAATTAGACAGAAGGCCCTTCTAATGTCTGAAATAACTCCTATCTTATTTTTTTGAAACATCAGCAGAAATACTATGATCTTCAATAGTAAATTGGAACCCTTTTCCAAGCAATCATCCAATGAGCGAGCATCTTTTAGCTTGCAGGATCCATCAAAAAACAATTTCAATTTGGTAGTTGAACTTTCCTTAAAGATTCCTCAGCATGGCAAATAATAACAAAATTCTTCTATTTTGTGATCTGGAATCTCCTCAATGATCCTTCATCTAATCTATTCCTCAGAAGCCTTTTCATATTCAAGATACTTTCTTAGCTTGAAGCTTTACATTTAGATTTTGTTTCCTTTGAGCACCAGAGAATCTTTTAGGTTTTATCTTAAGTCTGTCCATTTTTTCCAAGGCTTCCTCTAAGCCTGGTACTGGACTTTTAGGAAGATATTCTTCAGCCAAAATAGTGTCTCCTCCCTTGCTCGATGTTTTTAAGTCCATCTCTAATTGAGAGGTTTACTCTAAAAAGAGTTGCCTCATCTGTGAATTTGGTTACAATAGCTAAGTTCTCATGAATGGACCTCAGCAATAGTTTCATTAGATTTTGTGATATGCATAAAAGGTGTCATGAGTAGCTAGGGACTAAGAGCCCTGCATTCATCCAGGCAAGGATGTGCAATCTGGGAGGTTGCTAGGTATTGCAGAGGTTCCATTAAATTTGCATCTCCCATGCACTTTGCACCATCTCGGCACAAAACAGTTTACATCAAGTGAATGGAACACATCAGATTTTTTGTATTTAGTTCCTTGTACGCACCGTGGGTAACGAGTGATATTATGATATTATCATTATCTATGAGTGACAGACATAGGAAAATACAGAAGAGCTTAAATGCATATTTCTTTACAGAAAAACAAAAAACAGATGATACAGTTGCACTGACTGGAAAAGGGACTGAATGTGATGGTTCTTATGTGTATCCATCCTTGCTTACATGAACCACGTCAATGTCAACACATCCATCAGCATTGTCCACTGGTTACATGTTGCAGGAATATGACATATTGTGACACCCCTATTGGAACGATTGGCATTGCATTCGACATTATCCCACTCTCTTGTTAAAAAAAAACTGATGTGTTCCTTTCACATGAGTTTCTCTAGCTGTTCTGCAAACGACCTTTTATTCAAAAGATTAATCATTTATCTACAGCAAGTTTTTTACTTGCTTCCTTGTAACTAGAAAGAAAATAAGAAAATGCACAGGCTAAAGTGATAGTCAAGTCCTTTAAAAGTCGTTGCTGTAAGAAACAATTGAAAATCCATCTCTTTGCTTGCCAGGAGTAAACAAACGAGAATCGAGAAGAAAGATATCTTCCTGTTTGAGAAAAGTTTAAGTGGCTTAAATTGAAACCAATAATCCTGAACACCTTGAAAATGGTTAACTCTACAAAAAAATGTATATAACATTAATTGCAAGTTTTAATGAGATCTACCCTTTTTGTGTGATAAGTTTTTGTGTATCTTACGATTTGCCAGTTATACAAACAACATTCAAAATGAAGAGGTCTTCAGAGGCTATTCCCCAAAAATTCAAGATATACATTTTGGTTGTAATAAAAATATCTTATCATAAGGTATTTTAATCAAAATTGTTAGAGCCATTTTTGAGAAAATCAAAATTTTCGAAAAATGCTCCATGAAAAGGGTAGTTGGGGATGCGGGGATCTTCTTGCAAATCTTTGTGTCACATTCTTGGAAGATGCGCAACTTAAATACTAAGTTTGGTATTTACCCGACTTTTTGTTTTTGAGTATACACACACATGCATGCACGCACACACACACACACACACATGCATGCATGCACGCACCCACGCACACACATACAGAGGCAGAGGACACTAACACAGACTATAAATTTGATTATTCTGCTGCCACACTCTATTGTCTTCTGCTACGCATGGGCTTTAAATCTAAATCAGGGCCCAAAACTGTATCAGAGCTGAAGCACTGGATATAATTGTATGGAGGTACTGTTATCTTAAATTAATTAAAATGTTTTAATCTCAAGAGTACAATGATGTCTGCATTAATGAAACATTGTTAGACGGTCATTCTTATAAAATGAAAAACTGAACTGACAACTTTGAAAATTGTGTTGTGGCAGTGCCAGATAACAAAGGCAACAGGATTTCATTGTTCACTATGGCAGGGTGAACACACCACACTTCAATGATTCCCCTTCATGTCCTCTAGCATGTCTCATACCTCTAGCCGTTTCACCAGAGAAGCATATTTTGGTGATTGCCAATAAGTCGGGCATCACTAGTATCAGTGTTATAGTGTACTCGGTCAATGCGAACATAATCGTCATACCCTAGGTTGAGGACAGCCTGGTATCATCTAAGTAGACCCCGGACGCTCTCCAGTTGTGAATAGCGCTCTTCAGCAAGTCTTTCAGTTTGGATCCCAAATACAGTACTGGCTGGTCAGATATGTTGCAGGGAGATCCATTCACTACCAACTCCAACTTCCCTACTCTATCTTGGCCTTAATGTCCTGATCGTCATGCATTGGATTGAGCAGCCTCACGGACACTTCCTCCCGACTAGGGAACAAGACCCGAGCAATGTGTAATCCTTTCAATACCAGGTTCCTTAACCATTGGTCAACTAGGTGTGCCTTCACCACCACCCTGCATCTTGTGGGTACAACTACATCATCCTGCAATTTCCCAGATGCTTGTGAGGGCTCCGAAGCAGGTCTAAGTCTTTTTTGAGTGGATAGAGCAATTAATAGAGAAAGTTGACAATCATATTCTGCTTTGTTTTTATTTCATATGCTTTCTGTCTGGCGTTGAGGAGAAAATATGTAGTTACACTGCAACAATGGAACCGACTCTTGACAGAACTTTAAATTTAGTCAAGTCTAAGTCTTTATCACAATGCCAGAAGAAATGAATAACTATTCACTCAGCACTATTGCTATTGTGTGAAAGCTTTGTGTTAGTACAGTAAAAGCAATAATACACTGAATAACTTAAACTGGATGCTACTCATATGACAGGTATATAAACTTTGGACAAGACTTCATGTTGCTGTTTGCTACAGTGCACAGCTGCTTAGATTTATTTCTGGGAAAAAGATGTAATTCAAGATGTATTCTAGTGATGATGCATTACAATAACATGAGATCAAAAAGATTACTAATACTGTTACATATACCATATCTTTTCAGATTGAAATTGCTTTGTCTAATTTTGTTACTTCTGTTTCCTTTGGCTTCCTCTGGCCTTGCAGATGATACTTACGGTAGTCATCAATGGCAGAGCAACCTGGATTCTGAAACCGCACATCTACCATGAGACTCCACTGTAGCAGAAATAGCACCCCCCTCCCCTGTGATCTCTAATATCTCCTCAAGAAGGTTGGTTCTGATAAATTATCCACAAAGCATGGAATATATCCACTTACAAAGTATCACATGAGTTCCATGCTTTTGTGCCGTTAAATTAATTTACTTATAGGAGGTGTTCCTCCAAGCTATCATGACATTGGAATTTCTTGGTAATCCTTGTTGATATTTTAAGAATCGTGCTGCATTTATCTAGATCATTACAAGCCATTGAAATTGATATACTTTCTGCAGTTCAGCTGATCAGTACAACCAGTCAGCCTGCAGAGGCACATGAAACCACAACGAATGCATTCTAAAACTTTTCAACATGGCTGAGACCATCGTAAATGAAATTGGTATATGAGGAGTATCGTTGCAAAGCATCTTATATCTACCCCTGAACATAATCAAGTTTTATAAGAATTTACATAGTTACTAGCATGCTGTTTCATGCTGTGAGCTGTGTTCATGTGAAATCATATTTTGTCCCTGTGTAATTGACACATGAAATGTGGCATTTGTTGCAAATTATACTATGTCCATTATTTGCAATTGCATTGTATATTCTGTTTGTTTGTGTTGCTTTTTGCAATGAATGAAAGTGAAATTGTGAGGGCAAAGTCCAGAGGAAGCCAAAGGAAACAGAAGCAACAAAAATAGACAAAGCAATTGCAATCTGAAAAGATATGGTATATGTAACAGTATTAGTAATCTTTTTGATCTCATGTTATTGTAATGCATCATCACTAGAATACATCTTGAATTACATCTTTTTCCCAGAAATAAATCTAAGCAGCTGTGCACTGTAGCAAACAGCAACATGAAGTCTTGTCCAAAGTTTATATACCTGTCATATGAGTAGCATCCAGTTTAAGTTATTCAGTGTATTATTGCTTTTACTGTACTAACACAAAGCTTTCACACAATAGCAATAGTGCTGAGTGAATAGTTATTCCTTTCTTCTGGCATTGTGATAAAGACTTAGACTTGACTAAATTTAAAGTTCTGTCAAGAGTCGGTTCCATTGTTGCAGTGTAACTACATATTCTCTCCTCAACGCCAGACAGAAAGCATATGAAATAAAAACACAGCAGAACATGATTGTCAACTTTCTCTATTAATTGCTCTATCCACTCAAAAGAGACTTAGACCTGCTTCGGAGCCCCCCACAAGCATCTGTGTGGCCGTGCCGTGGCTGAATGGTTAGACCACTCCCCTCTCACCTGGACGGCCGGGGTTCGATCCCAAGCGACCGCATGTGAGATTTGTGGTGGACAAAGCGGCGCTGGGCGGGTTTTCTCCGGGTACTCCGGTTTTCCCTGCCATCGCATTCCACCGGTGCTACATCATCATTCATGTATCATCAGTGTCACCGCCTGCGGTGCCATAAGTAGTTAAAGCGGGCGTTAAACACTACAAAAAGAAAACAAAAAAACAAGCATCTGTGAAATTGCAGGATGATTCTGAGGGATGATGTAGTTGTACCCGCAAGATGTAGGGTGGTGGTGAAGGCACACCTATGTGGCCAACAGTTAAGGAATCTGGTATTGAAAGGATTATACATTGCCCGGGTCTTGTTGCCTAGTCGGGAGGAAGTGTCCGTGAGGCTGCTCAATCCAATGGATGTCGGTCAGGACATCAAGGCAGAGCAATCTGGATTCTGAAATCGCAAATCAACATTGGCTGTTTGTTGAAAGGGCAAGTGCAGATTTCAAATAGGGTCATGGTTTGGTGGCACAAAACATTACAGCTGACTGTTGCAGGCAAACTAGCCAAGCTACAGAGATTAGCATGTGCATTACGGGGGTTTTTGGAAGTACTCCAACAATTGTGTTAGAGACTCTTCTAGGATTACCACCTATGGGCAGGTTTCTGCAGGTGGAGGATATTCTTATGGCCTGAAGCAAACAGGGAATTGGAGGAAAGGCTGCCAATCTCTTGGACATACCTCAATATTCAGTTTCCTAAATAATTCAATGTTACACATGAGATCAGTGCCATCTGCACTTTTTCTTATGTTTATTACAGAATCTTAAATGAGATACCAATGAGGGTTACGATAATTATGGTAAAATAAAACCGTAAATTTGCGCCCACTATGTAATGGTGGAGATAAAATCATTTGAAAAGACATCTGTATAATAACATGTCGCTATGCAAACGATAAAAAATGACAATGGATATTTACAGAGAATAAATATAGTCCGTTTTAAGACGATTAGAACAACAGAAGGATTCACTCTCTACTGTTTCTGTGTTAATACGGGTTATAGTTCCAATAACTCCTGTGACCGCGCTACACATTAGAGTATCGTATTTTGATTGGTTGACTTCTTATCCATGAAGAATATACTACAATTTATCCATGGGAGAATATATTGCAATATATCCCTCCGTGTCTTTAAAAATGGTTGAAAATAAACTGCATGGTAACACAGGTTACTAAAGCTGAATGTTTCTTCTGGAAGTTATACCGTGTTCCATTAGAAATTGACAATTCGAGAGTAATTTTTGCCTATCGGGATTCCTGAAGTAGCAAAAAAGAAGTGCCTTGAAAGTGTTTTTAAATTGGTGTCCAGGGTTGTTGTAACGCGTTCCAGCAGTAAAAATTTACGCTCAAATATAAACGATAAAGATAGTGAAACCCAATTATAAGTGATTTCTAAGTCAGGAAACGAGATATCAACAAGTATAAATGAAAGCAATGCAATCCAAGACGCAAGTGACAAATTAGCTTATCCTGAAAATACGCAACTGAAATCGTCCACTTCGCATCCGGCATGTGACGCGGAAACAATAGTGTCGCTGCATATGGTATTAAATATTTTACTAGAGATCTACTGAAAGTTCAAAAGGAAATCTATTCACTGAAAGAGGACAGTGAAAAACCGAGCTGTGATTATACTAAACCAAATTTTGCAACGGTTACAAGGAAGCACTTAACAACAGCAGCGGCCCGTTTACCAAAGGAACACAATAAACATAACCTCACGAATCACAACAGATTTGAAATGTTGGATTAAGTAGAAGAAACCAGTGTTGAAGAAGAGAATGTAAACTACACAATTTAGAGGGCACTATACGAGGATCGGCTGATAAGTCCCAGGCCTCGCACAGATATGGCGCCATTATGCCAGTTAGATGGTAGCATCGTATCATTTAACTCTAGATTGCCTTGTATCCATAGTTACGTCAATAGCTTGTTTGGTTTTCGAATGACAGCATTTTAAACAAGACAACTTTAGAGTTTTCACGAGAATGGAAGATTTGGAAAAACGAGCAGTGATTAAATACTTACATTGAAAGGCTGAACCCTTAAAGAAATTAAGGCGGAAATGGACAGTACATTGAAAGACTCTGCTCCTTCATATTCAAGATTAAAAGCTGGGTTGCAGAGTTTAAAATGGGACGTACGAGCATTAGTGATGAGCGTCGCTCTAGACGCCCTATAGAAGTGACAACTCCAGAGATCATTGAAAAAATTCATCGTTTAGTACTGGAAGACCGCAGATTAAAGTTGTTTGAGATAGCAGAGGCTGTAAACATATCAAAAGAACGTGCAGGTAATATTTTACGTAATGTTTTAAGTTATCACAAGATGGGTGCCGCGTTGATTACACCTGATCAAAAGATGCAAAGAAAAATTGTTTCTGTTAAGAATGTGGAGCTCTACCGTAAAAATACCAGTGAATTTTTGAGATGGTTTATGACCATGGATGAAACTTGGATACATCACTGTACTCCAGAAAGTAAATCACAGTCAAAACAGTGGATTGCGCCAGGTGAACCAACTCCAAAAAAGGCAAAGTCAATTTTGCCAGCTAACAAGGTTATGTGAGTGTTTTCTGGGATGCACGGGGAATTATTTTTATTAATTACTTGGAAAAGGATAAAAGTATCACTGGTGACTATTACGCAAGGTTACTGCAACGTTTGAGTGTTGAGGTGAAAAGAAAAAGAACTTGAGAAAAAAAAAATCTTGTTTAATCACGACAATGCTCCGGCTCATCGTTCAGTCATTGCACTGGGAAAAATGTGCAAATTAGAGTTGGAATTGCTTGAATATCCACCCTATTCGACACATCTAGCACCCAATGACTGCCACCTGTTCCGAAACCTAAAAAAAAAAACTTCTTGGAGGACAAAGATTTCACAGCAACGAGGTCATTGATGCCGTAAATAGCTATTTTACAGAGATAGTTTAATTAAATTAGGACACCGATATGACAAATGTATTAGCCTTTTTGGAGATTATATTGAGAAATAAAGCAACAACAAAAAATTAAACGCTGTTGTCATTGAGGGACCCGGGACTTATCAGCCGACCCTAGTAAGAATAAAAGAAAGCGCTTATCATTCCATTCTCAAATTTTCCGGCGAGGCATGTAGGAAAAAAGGCTATCAAGTGCGATGCTGCCAGGCATATAGGTGGCTGAGCGAAGTGAAAAAGTGGAGAAGATAAATTTGCAGGACGAAAATCCGGAACTAGTGTGATACTTGCAAGAACGAATGATATAAAACCGGGGGTAAGAATAGAAGATATAATGGGGGAAACTTCAGATCTGGTAACTAGCATCAGAACTCAAGTGCCCGATGCGAAAATCATAATCAGTGGTGTACTTAGAATGTGATGTGAATGTAACAAGGATAATGAAAATTAACTAAGAGCTGGACTGAATGTGTGCTGTGAAGAACTGTAAAATGGTTGACGGAAATTACTAGGTATACAATAGTGACTTTGCTAAGAATGGAGTGCATTTAAATAAGAAGGATTCATTTACTTGTGGTAATTTAATTAATAATGGTATACATTCAGTGTTAAATAAAAACTAGTAAGTAAGGAGGTAATTAACAATGTAGTAATTACTTCACTGATTAAGGAAAACAAGTAAGTCTTGCGGTGGGTGCTGAGTCATTACGTACTCCTAAATCCGTTGGGGAAAGACATTTGCAAATATAGTGAATAAAATTCTATTAATTGTTCTAATAGTAATGATAATGATGGTAAGCATATGATGTATAAGGTTGTAAATCATTATGATACAAACCCGTTGCGAGTATTTAATTGAACATACAGTATTTAAGTAATAAAACAGAAGGCTTTGAACAGCTACTAGGGGAACTAAAACCAGACCTAGCTGTTGTAACAGAGCATGGGTAAAATAAAGAGCAGACCAATCTATGTAAAATAAATGGTTACAAAACTGTTAGGTAGTAGCTTTGCTAGTACTATAAGGGTGGAGGGGCTTTAATCTTGGCTGCAGATGAAGTAGATATCTTGAGGTGGTTGTAAATACATATCAGTTTGAAATGCATTTTAAAGTAGCAGCTGCAAAAATAAATAAAAACAAATCTATTTTACTACTGGAGATATACAAACCACCAAGTACTTCTTCAGAACATTTTGTTGGTTGTCTTGATGAATTTTTAGCTCAAATTTACACTAAATATTATCAGTTGATTCTGGGATGATCTTAATATAAATTTAGATTACATAAAAGGGGACTATTAGAAGCTTTATGAGGTATTTAATATTATTTCTGACCATTATGAATATAAAATTTGTAGAGCCTAAACTACAGTAAATAAAGTAGTTATGAAATTAAAACTTTTCGCGACTTGAACGAGATGTTTATTGGCCATTTGGTATGACGAAAACTGGAACATATGTATAATGCCAAAATAGTAAATATAAAATGGAACCAGTTTTATAATATATTTAACATTCGCTTTAATGCATGCTGTCCTATGGAAGCCAAAAAGATATATAAGATAACTATTGCTGTGGTAAACTTAGCACGGAAATAATACAACTAAAAATGATATGAAGTATGAATTGCATAAATCTATTGGTAGTGCCACACAAAACGAAGTATAATATCATAAAAAGAAATATCTGAAAAGCCTGGAAGATTTAAAAGTTAATGACTATAATGAAAAGTTAAGTAAATCGGCGAATGTTAGTAAAACTGTTTGAGACCTTTTAAATGTAGCAAGATCAGAAACACGAGTACAACAGAAATTAGGACTCAAATTCGGTGATGAACTGGTAAAATATCAACATTTTATATGTAATTTAGTAAATGATTATTTTCTTAGTGTAGCAGAGAATTCTCCTGCAGGCAGGAATACACAACAGTATTTTAAACACACTATTAAATCATATTTTTATTGATCCAGTATCTACAACAGAGTTTATAAACACAATAACTAAACTACCAAAAATGGGCACAAGTAAATGGAATGGTATTAGTTTGATTCTTTTAAAACATTGTAAATATATCCTGGCCAGTGCCCTTGAACATCTAATAAACTCCACTATATTGAATGTCAAATTTCCGGAGTGTCTGAAACAGAGCCTAATACGCCTATTACCTTAACGTCGGAGATTGCAAAGCGCTTTAAAAGGCTTTTATTAGATTTTCTGGATAAAAACAACAATATTATAAATTCAAAATCTTCTCGGGCTTTTAGCCAGGTAAAAACTTGGTTTGACACCAACGTTTCGAAGAAGTGCATCTTCCTCGTCTTCAGGGTGAACTGATGGTTTGAGCTTGCGGTGACTGGTATTTATAAGAGCCGGGATGAAGCTAACATCTGATTGGTTCGCGTGATATTATGGCTTTTTTTTTCTTTTTTTTTTTCGAGTGGAGGAAAAATCTACCTTATAGACTACCCGGGCACGTCCGGAGTGTCGGGTTCTGCCACGTGGCCCTACCGACTAAAAAACCTCCACCGGTGCTGGATTGGATAGGGAGAAGGATTTCTGCGGTACCGCTGTTGCACCCGCGTAGTACTGGTGGTATTAACTGGCCCGCTGTGCGGCCGCCAGAGAAGATATTGGGTGCCGGCAGGCAGGCTTGGCCTAGACCCAGCCTGCCCTCTGGCGAATTTCAGGAGATTATGAAGTAGAATTTAGGAGTAGGATATTTGGACGAGTGGGAGGGAAATCGTGCTACCTAGAGTCTGCTAGGTCTTTGTGGGTGCTGCTACGCTGGCGCTGCGTCTCTGAAACAAACTAACTTATTGTTAATTGTCTGTCCTAAAACTACAATCGCTTATTATTATGAGGTAATAGTTGAGGTCTGCCATTGGCTCCATCTGTGAGTATATACTATGTTTAGAGTTATATCAAGCTTAGCTTTTGTGTGGGTTCCGCCTATGTAGGCTTCATCTTTGTGATATTTATACAAGTGTTATTATCTATTTACGAGTAATACTATTACATATACTGTTACATATATACATGAGTTATTATGTTCAACCTAAGACATCGTTAAAGTGTGTTAGAAAGTATATGATATTATCCGTCTTAGGTGTACGTCATTTTTAAAATCCCTAGTCATAGTCCATTTTCTGAGCGTTGTCGTATAGAGTGCGCACATGGCTGGCTGCCTGCCTATCATATTGCAGGTGCGGACCCGTGCCACTCGCGGGGGGGGGGGGCCCTCTTCCCCGGGACCGCCTTGGCTGGGTAAGCTCAAGGGCTTAGAGGGCTGCTGAAAAAGAAGATTAGTAATGAGTGTGCATGTGTGTGTGTTTGTTGTGAGTGAGAGGCAGGAACTGGAAGGATTGTCGCAGTCACTGCCCTACGCTGTACCAGATCTAGGTTTTATACCCTAATCAGGGTGTCCAGGTATTCTTGTATGTTGATTTCAGGCTCTCCTATTCCGATGGTTCTGTCAAAGAGTGCCAGTGGGCGGGGGTGCTTATCGTGCTCGGTGTCGTAATTTCCTAGATTTTGGATGAGCTCGTTGTGGTTATTGTTTTTGCGTTTATAAAGGTTGAATGCCAAGTGTTTTATGTAGGTCTCGATGGAGCAGATTTTGAGCTCCTCATGCAGAGCCCACGTTGGTGCTACTGCTGGTAGTTTAGCTATAATGCGCAGTATACGGTTTTGCATTGTTTGTAGCCGTTTGATGTGTGTTTTGGCCGCATATCCCCATACGGGTGCGGCGTATGTTAATATTGGGCGAATCAAGGTTTTATATAGTGTTAGCCCCATGCAAAGTTTGAGGTCGCTATTTAAATTTATTATCGGATAAAGTTTGTTAAGTTGACCGTTAGCTTTAGCTCGTACCATGTTTATGTATTGTTTCCACGTGAGGCATTCGTCCATCCTTACCCCTAAGTAAGTGACTGAGCTCCCCCCCCCCCACTCGATAGGCTCTTGCCTGTAGGTAAGCGGTGGGAGGGCATGCCTTCTTTGCCTATGCAAGTGGCGCTTCGTGAAAACTATTGCTTGGCATTTTCTGGCGTTAATTTTTACCCTCCATTTTGTAAGCCACGGCTCCAGTTCGTTTAGAGCATTCTGGAGTCTTAGGTGAATGTTCCGTGGTTGGGTTGACTGTGTTACGAGTGCTGTATCATCGGCGTAGATGTATTTTTCTACCCGGATAAGTGGAGGGAGGTCGTTTATGTAGATGTTAAACAGCACAGGCCCTAGGATACTTCCTTGGGGTACGCCTGCATGGATAGGACGGAGGGATGACTCCGCCTCCCCTACTGCTGTTTTGAAGGTCCTACCTTTCAGGTGATCTGCAATTAAGGTGATCATTGAGTCTTGCACTCCATACGTGCTTAGTTTTCGTATGAGGCCCGCGTGCCATACCTTGTCAAAGGCGCGTTCTATATCAAGTAGAACTGCTCCTGTTGAGCGGTTGGTGTTAAAACCCCTCGTAATATTTTCGGTTAGTCACAATAGTTGGTGAGTGGTGGAGTGTTTGGATCTAAATCCAAACTGTTCCTTGGTCAATAGGTTATTCTTGATTATGAATGTGTTAAGTCGTTTGTGTATAATTTTCTCCAAGAGTTTACTCATCGTGTTCAGAAGGCTGATAGGCCTATAGCTGGTAGGCTGAGAGAGATCCTTGTGTTGCTTAGGGAAAAGCAAAATTTTTGCTTCTTTCCACTGAAGGGGAAATCTTCCGTGTTCTAAGGTATAATTGAATATTTCCGCAAGCAATTTTATTGCCTTCATCGGCAAGTGTTTGAGCACAACGTTCGGGATTTTGTCCGGTCCCGGTGCTTTGCGGTTGGGAAGGTGCATAATTAGCCATTTAATTTCCCCGGCATTCGTTTTTCTAGTTTTGTTGTGCGTTTGTGCTGTTCGCAAGGAGAGTGCCAACCTTTCCGTGTCCACCCCGAAGTTTTGGTCGCAGGGGTGAGCGTTTGGATGGAAGGTATTTTCCAGCGCGTCTGCAAATGCTTCCGTTTTATCCTCGGGCGTCTCCTTTATTTGGCCTTCAATGCGGAGAGGTGGAATATTTGTAGCTGTCCGCGTGAGGCATTTCGCAATCCTCCAAACCGATTGGGTCTGTGGGTCCAAGTTTTCCAGGGTATTGTTCCACTGGTTGCGTGTATATTCGGCGATGTGGGTATTGGCTCTGATTCTTTGCTCTTCGTATTGGTTTCGATGAATTAAGTTTCGGCTGCGTTGCCATTTCCGTCGGGCATTATTCCGTTCTTTAACTGTTTGCCTGACGCCTTGCGGAAATTGCACCCTGACATTCCTAGTACACCTTTTTATGGGGACGTGTTGCTCTATGGCGTGGTGTATCGCGTTTGTAATTTGTGTCACCGTTAGCTCCTGTGTCTCATGCGTCGTGACCGCTGCGGTGTTTATTTGCGCGTCAATGGCCTCTTCGAAGGTGGGCCAGTCTGCCAGTCTGTAATTTGGTCTAGTCTGTTCTGGCCGAAAGGATACTGGGGCAGCAACTTCCAGTATTACTGGCAGATGATCGGACGTGAGGTCATTTATAACTGTGTTCCGTGTATCGTGGGTTATACCTTTTAGTAACGCAATATCCAGAATATCTGGTAGATGATGTTGTATTCGCGGGATATATGTGGGTTCTTCTGGTCCTGTTATTAGTGTATTGGAATGATTTATATATGCCAGAAGTTTGTTACCTGCCACATTGGCAGTCCTGCAGTTCCATAGGAAGTGCTTGGCGTTAAAGTCCCCTGCGGCTATGACTTTGGCGTCCATTCTCATAAGGGCGTCTACGTCCTCCAAGTCTATGTCACCGGGTTGGTTATATGCCGCAATCATTGTGACAGTCGTGTTGTGCAATTGCACATTGACCGCTGTCGCTTCAAGTCTGTTTAGTTGCGGGACTTGTTTTTGATAGTGTGTTAGGGAGCTCTGTATTGCTATAGCCGTTCCCCCGCCTCTGCGATTTCTATCGTTACGGTAAATGTTGTATCCAGGGATTGTAAACCTATCTCCTGTACCCAGATGGGTTTCATTGAGTAGAGCTACTTGGATTGAGTTCCTAGTAAGGAACTGTGAGTTCTTTGCGTTTTCTTCGGAGGTTATTGCAGTTCCAGTATAGAATGTTAACTGTTGTTGCAAGAGCCATTTCTAGATGCTGGTTGTGAGTATGTGCAGATATCTGGCGACATAGTTGAAAAGGTAAAGTGCGTCGAATTTGGGATCGGAGATTGATTGTAGGAGCCACTTAGTGTGTTCTTTGAAGGCTTCCCAGCCTACAGCAGGTGAGACTCCCATACTGTTCAGGAGTTCGCTCAGGGCCACGCCATTGTAGAATGCTTCCCGGACGGTGAGTGCCGTTACATTGAATGCGCTACATTCATGTAGGTGTGGGGGAGGTTGGTGTGTTTCTGTTTGTGTCTGAATTGGTGTGTCAGTGTGTGTGTGTGTGTGTGTGGTGTACCTATTTCTACTGGGGTGCACTCTTGATTAGCTGGAGACAAGTCGGGCACTACCCGTCTTACTTCAGCTGTAGAAGGGGTCTGGTTGGGGGCTGGTCTGTTCCTTCCGCGGCGGTCCTGTACGTACCATTGCCCTTCTGTGTTGTTGGGAGCAGCAACCTGATTCTGGCGATGTTCTCGGTGGGGTCGGGGGGCCCTATTTTGCTGCTCCCTCGGTCGTGGCCCATTCAGTGCGGCCTGGTAACTGGGGCAACCGCGCCAAGTTGCTCCATGTCCTGTGGCATTACACAGGGCGCACCTACGTTCCTCCAGGGGAACCCTGCAGCTAAAAGAGGGGTGTTGGCCTGTACATTTGGCGCAGGTTTCATGGGGTGCCTGACACTCTTTGTGCGTGTGCCACAGCATCTGGCAACGCTTGCATTGTTTGGGCTCCTCTGCGGTCCTGTACTCTTCTACTCTAACTCTAAAGTGAGCCAGGTATTTGAGGCCTCTAATGCGCCTATTCTCTGTGGTGTCCTCCAGTTCCACAAGGAACATGGGGAGGGGGGCTCTATCCCTAGTCCTTCTGCGCATTTGCACAGCTCTGATGGCCTCAAATTGTTGGTCTGCCAGTGCCTGCTTTATGTGTGCTCCGGAGAACTTGGCGTACAGTCCTTTAATTACATATCTAATGGTCCTGTTCATTATGGTTTTTTTTTATTGATGATGGGGGAAAAGGCAACTAACGCCCTAACCCCAGGCAAGCCTGGCAGTGTGAGACTCCCCACCCTGGACTCGAACCCGCGTGGCACTACTCACAAAAAAAACCCACCGGAAGTAGGAGGCCCATGCCTCTCTGTTGCAGTACCGCATTAAGCACCTGCGCATTTCTGGTTATAGTGAATGCTGCCTGCCAGTGGCAGTAACAGCGAGTGATGGTGATATTAGCCAGTGGACACACATGACTTGCGCCCTGAGTGCCCCGCTGGAGAAGTAATTGGTGTAAGTGAAGGGTAGTTAGTGGTGATGTTTGTGAAGGTTAATGGTGATGCTTCCTCGCGTTCCGGTATTCTCTGAACAATTGCTGCGGTGTCTTAAGCTGCTGTGGGAATGGTCCTTCAGCTACCTGAACCAGAGGTTCAGGGTCGCTGTGGTGGTTTGGTGGCCATCCTGGCGTCGTCTTCGGGGCCTTCATCTCCTCCCTGATGATGAGCCGGATGTCACTGAGGAGTCGGTGGTTTTGTTCTATACAGTGTTCAGCCAATCCAGATTTTTCGGGTTGCATAAGCCTTATTGATCTTTGGTGATCAGAAACGCGTGTGGCAATAGTGCGACCTGTTTGGCCAATGTACGCTGCGCTGCATTCGCAAGGAATGTGGTAGACACCAGGTACTCTGAGAGTTAGATTATTTTTAACTGGCCTGACCAAATGTTTGATTTTAGGTGGTTGCTTATGGATGGTTTTGGCATTATATTTGTAGAGTAGTCTACTAATCTTTCCCGAAAAATTGCCGGTAAACGGTATATAGGCTATGGCGGTTGGCTTGGCTTTTTGTTGAGTGTTCTTGCCGGACGAAAAAGAAACCCCAGCAAAAGGCTGAGGCCTTCGCGGATGCATTAGAAGAAACATTCAAACCGAATGCTGACCCGTGCGACAGAAATTTTGCAGCAGCAACGGAAGACCAAATTGCTAGCATTGGAAACATTGCAACTCACAATAAAATGAGAAAAACTAATGCTGGCGAAATTAAATGGCTAATCATGCATATACCCAATAGAAAAGCTCCGGGCCCGGATAAGATTCCCAATCTAGTGCTCAAACATCTTCCACCAAGCGCTTTAAAACTACTAGCGGACATATTTAATCATGCCCTCCAGAATGGAAAATTCCCAACTCGTTGGAAAGAAGCTCAAATATTGATGTTCCCCAAACAACAAAAAGACCCCTCAATTCCAACAAATCATAGGCCAATTAGCCTCCTTAACACACTGAGCAAACTCCTAGAAAAAGTTGTTTTGAAACGCCTAAACTCATTTCTCGCTAAGAATAACATCTTAACTAGTGAACAGTTCGGTTTTCGAGCTAATCACTCTACAACGCTGCAACTACTCAGAATAACAGAGAAAATAACTGCAGGTTTTAATAACAAGCGATCCACAGGCGTGGTCCTATTGGACATTGAACGCGCCTTCGACAAAGTTTGGCATGCAGGCCTACTAAGAAAATTAATCTCCATAGGCGTGCAAGACTCAATGATATCCCTAGTCAAAGACTACCTCAGCGGAAGGAGCTTTCGCATCTCCGTAGGTGAAGCTAAATCTACTGCTCGCCCAATCAGCGCTGGAGTACCCCAAGGAAGTTTACTGGGACCCACGCTGTTTAACATCTACATCAACGACCTTCACCAATTAGTCAGAGTAGATAAATACATATACGCTGATGACACGGCCTTAGCTACACAATCAACCCAGCCGCGCATTATACATCTAAGGCTACAGAACGCTCTTAATGCCATGGAACCATGGTTCACCAAATGGCGGGTTAAACTAAATTCAAGAAAATGCCAAGCCATCATTTTTAGCAGAAGAAATCTGCACAGACACAGGAGGCGAACTCTCCCATCCCTCACCTATAGACAGGAACCAATCGGGTGGGAAACTAATGTTACATACTTAGGTGTTAAGATGGATGAATACCTCAGTTGGAAACACCACATAAACACAGTTAGAGCAAAGGCCAATGGCCAACTTAACAGACTCTACCCGCTCATAAATCTTAACAGCAGCCTTAAACTTCAGATGGGACTTACGTTATATAAGACGCTGATCCGTCCCATATTAACTTACGCTGCCCCCGTATGGGGATACGCGGCACAAACGCACATTAAGCGCCTCGAAACGATGCAAAACAGAATACTGCGAATAATTGCCAAACTACCCGAAGAAACTCCCGCGTTTGAAATGCACGAAGAGCTGAAAATCCTGACAATTGAGCAATTTATCAAGCACCTAAGCTACAACCTGTATGCGAAAAAGAACAAAAACTACAACGATCACATTAGAATGCTAGGAGAATACGATACGGCACACGACAAGCACCTCCGCCCTCTGTCACTATTTGATCGCACTATTGGCATTGGCGAACCAGAAATTAACATAGAAGAGTATCTAAACACCCTAATGCACTAGCCATGATGCAGGTCGCGTGAACTCACACACACATACACACACATACCAAAATTTCGCTGCCCTCAAGTCCTTGTGTTACACAACCAAGGCGGCCCCGGGGGTTGAGGGTCCCCCCGCAAGTGGCACAGGCTCGCTCCTGCACTAAGGCAGACAGCCCGCCATGTGTGCACTTTATACAACCTTGCTACACACTGGTTAACGAGATACAATTGACACAGCCGACAAGCGGTAATAATTTCACTGTATATACAAATAAAATACTAGCAGTAAGCACATATATATGTACATATAATCAAGATGAAGCCAACAGGCGGAAATACAATTCAACTATTTAGAGATAAGCACGCATAAAAAAAAAAAAAAATTACCATAGAAATTAAGGCACATGGATGAAGCCCTCGGCGGATCATTCTATACAAGTAAATACTAGAAAATAAATACACCAAGAATCAAAATGTTAAGATAAGTCAAGAATACATGTAAGTAAAAACACTTATTAAAGCCACTAGGCGAACTTATACACCTTCTTTCAGGTAACCCGTTCCTGACGAGGCCAGAAAGCTGATATGTATACAACACAAATACACCGCCAACTACAACCTATGTCACCTCCAACTTCCACCCAGGGAGCACTCAGGGCGCAAGTCATGTGTGTCCCCTGGCACTTCAGTCTTCACTCGCTGTTACTGCCACTGGCACGCAGCTTCCATTTTCTCCAGAAATGCGCAGGTGCTTAATGCGGTACTGCAAAAGCGAGGCATGGGCCTCCTACTTCCGGTGGGGGTTTTTCGTGGGTAGTGCCGCACTGGTTCGAGTCCAGGGCGGGGAGTCTCACACTCCCAGGCTTGCCTGGGGTTAGGGCGTCAGTAGCCTTTTCCCCCACCACTAACAAAAAAAAAAAAAAAAAAAAAAAAAGACGGAGCTTCTTCTTCGACTCGTCAAGATGGCCAAGAAGAGACTGCGCAGACTCGCCGCTGCTAAGGCAGCACCCGTCGCCTCTTCCTCGGCAGCCGCCGAGGAGGCAGCTTCTCCGTTGCTACCGGTCCCGGCAAGCCCTGCTTCGCCGGCCGCCACCGCAGTCTCGCCGCAACTGCAGCCGCAGTTGCCGCCAACACCGCCGCCACCGACGCCTCCACCCAGCTCTACGACGCCGCCCCGGTTCAGTGCCGTGGTACGGGGGGTCCCTAGGGACCTTACCACCCGGCATCTGCTCACCGCCGTGCAGTCGCGGTGGCCTTGATGCTTGAGGGCCACCCGCATTTACTGCCACCGGGGACCAACGCCGCTCGTCCGTCTGGAGATACAGGACCAGGCTGACCTGGAAGCTGCCTTTGCGTCAGGGTTGCCCTTATTAGGGCGACTTCTGGTCGTCGAGACTAGCCGACAGGAACGCCATCGGCCCTGCCGACGCTGCTGTGCCTACGGCCACACAGCTGAAGTCTGCTCTTCGACACCGAGGTGCCACTACTGCGGTACCAACTCCACCACCACCGAGTGCACTGGGCATGATCTCCGCCGACGCCGCCGATTCTGTGCCACCTGTCGTGGCACAGGACACTACACAGGGCAAGCCCAGTGCCCTCTCTACCCAAGGAGCAGCACTTCATCACCAACTTCTGCCCGCCGTACCACTCCACCGCAGACAACCACCACTGAGGCCTCACCACCTGCACTCTCAACAGACGCAGCGACGCGAGAAGCCATTCAGGACCTAACGCGGAGATCCTGAACGTCGGCGCTCGACTAGCTGCCCTGGAAGAGACATGCAGTCTCCTCACACAGAAGCTACAGGAATTACAAGCTTCTAACGACGCAACAGCCACCAGCCAGCAGACTACAGCCGCCGACCTGTCCACCAGGATCGACGCCCTACAAGCTGCCAACACCGCCGCCATCTCCACTCTACAGGCCTCCACCGCTGAGCTGTCCAACCGGATAGCCAGCGTCCAAAATTATCAACAGCAGGTAGCTGAAGGAACATTCCCTCAGCAGCCTAAGACTCCGCAGCAATTGCTCAGAGAATACCAATCAGAGCAAGGGTACACCCGGAAGAGTCACCTTAAACTTGGCAGACATCACCACTAACTACCCATCCATTAATACGACCAGTGCCCGCGGCTGGGGTCTCTTGAGGCTTCGGTCGTGGGTGTCCGAGAGCTGCAGCACCAACTTCACCAATCAATATCCAAGCAATTACACGACCTTCAGAGAGGACTTACCACGGACATTCTCTCCTACATCGTTACCGGTCCAGCCCCCAGGGGAAGGAAGAACCGGTAGTGCCGTCATCATCACCACAGGGAGAGAGTGGCAGCTCTCCCTACACTTCCAATCCCATGTTCACCAACAACTCCCAACCACCCATAATTTCCTACAACTCCTCACCTATAATTCGCTACGGGGGCCGGCTGGGCCTCGGTCAAGCCGGTCTACTAGCACAACCCTCACCCCTGGCGGCCGCACAGCGGGCCGGTTCACCTTTACCTTTTACTGCGCGGGTGCAACAGCGGTACCGCAGTATCCTTACCTTCCAATACCGGTGGAGGGGTTTTTTAGTCGGTAGGCCCATCCTGGGAGACCCCGACACTCCGGGCATGCCAGCCCGGGTTAGTCCTTAAGGTGGATTTTTCCCCTCCACTTGAAACTAAAAAAAAAAAAAAAAAAACTCGAGACGGAGCTTCTTCTTCGACTCGTCAAGATGCCAAAGAAGAAACAGCGCAGACTCGCCGCTGCTAAGGCAGCACCCGACGCCTCCTCCTCGGCAGCCGCCGAGAAGTCAGCTCCTCCGTTGCTACCGGTCCCGGAAAGCCCAGCTTCGCCGCCGGCCGCCACCGCATCCTCGCCGCAACAGCTGCCGCAGTTGCCGCCATCTCCAACTCCGCCGCCGCCCAGCTCCACGTCGCCGCCGCCCCGGTTTAGTGCAGTGGTACGGGGGGTCCCTAGGGACCTTTCCACCAGGCACCTTCTCGCCGCAGCGAAATCTAAGTGGCCTTCTTGTTTGAGGGCCACAAGGATAATTTGCAACCGGGGACCTACACCACTTGTGAGGCTGGAGCTTCAGGATCGTTGGGACCTCGACGCTGCCTTGGCGTCAGGGTTGCCCTTGTTAGGGCAACTCCTGGTCGTTGAGGCCAGCAAGATGGAACGTCACCGGCCCTGCCGTCGCTGTTGTGCCTTCGGGCATACAGCCGACACCTGCTCCTCGTCGCCGCGGTGCCACTACTGTGGCTCCGCCAACACCACCGCCGAGTGCACTGAGCACAATCTACGCCGTCGCCGCCGGTTCTGTGCCACCTGCCGTGGCACAGGACATTTCACAGGGCAAGCGCAGTGCCCTCTCTACCCAAGGAGCAGCACTTCATCACCACCTCCTGCGCGCCGCACCACTCCACCGCAGACATCAACCACCGAGGCCTCACCACCTGCACTCTCAACAGACGCAGCGACGCGAGAAGCCATTCAGGACCTCCACGCGGAGATCCTGAACGTCGGCGCTCGACTAGCTGCTCTGGAAGAGACATGCAGCCTCCTCACACAAAAGCTGCAGGAACTCCAAGCTTGCAACGCCGTAGCAGCCACCAGCCAGCAGACTACAGCCGCCGACCTGTCCACCAGGATCGACGCCCTACAAGCTGCCAACACCGCCGCCATCTCCACTCTACAGGCCTCCACCGCTGAGCTGTCCAACCGGATAGCCAGCGTCCAAAATTACCAACAGCAGGTAGCTGAAGGACCATTCCGTCAGCAGCCTAAGACAGCGCAGCAATTGCTCAGAGAATACCACTCCGAACAAGGGTACACCCGGAAGAATCACCTCATACTTAACAAGCGTCACCACTAACTACCCATCACATACACCAATTACTTCTCCAGCGGGGCACTCAGGGCGTAAGTCATGTGTGTCCACTGGCTAATATCTCCATCACTCGCTGTTACTGCCACTGGCAGGCAGCATTCAGTATCACCAAAAATACGCAGGTGCTTAATGCGGTACTGCAACAGAGAGGCATGGGCCTCCTACTTCCGGTGGGGGTTTTTGTGAGTAGTGCCACCCTGGTTCGAGTCCAGGGTGGGGAGTCTCACACTCCCAGGCTTGCCTGGGGTTAGGGCGTTAGTTGCCTTTTCCCCCATCATCAATAAAAAAAACCATAATATCACGCGAACCAATCAGATGTTAGCTTCATCCCGGCTCTTATAAATACCAGTCTCCGCAAGCTCAAACCATCAGCTAATAGAAACCGAACTTGGAAAATGGAAATCAATGTCAACTCCCACGAAACACAAGACCAAGCGGTAGAAACAATAACGAAAGTCATTCACCACGCCACTGAAAGACATGTACCGCTAACACGCCCAAACAGCTACACGACGACACCATTTCCACTGACAGTAAGACGGGCGATACAAGACCGCAACCGCGCCAGACGTCAGTGGCAGCGCACGCGTAACATTATCCACAAAAACGAATACGAAAACCTTAGAATTGCTGCCAACATTCTTAGGACAGAACACATAAGAGAACAATGGAACGCCACGCTAGACACACTAGATCCACAAAACCGTGCAGTGTGGCGAATCGCGAAATGCCTAACGCGCACTCGCTTCAACATCCCGCCCCTACATTCGGGAGGCCAAATAGCGGAAACCGACGAACAAAAGGCTGAGAACTTCGCGGATGCATTAGAAGAAACATTCAAACCGAATGCTGACCCGTGCGACAGAAATTTTGCAGCAGCAACGGAAGACCAAATTGCTAGCATTGGAAACATTGCAACTCACAATAAAATGAGAAAAACTAATGCTGGCGAAATTAAATGGCTAATCATGCATATACCCAATAGAAAAGCTCCGGGCCCGGATAAGATTCCCAATCTAGTGCTCAAACATCTTCCACCAAGCGCTTTAAAACTACTAGCGGACATATTTAATCATGGCCTCCAGAATGGAAAATTCCCAACTCGTTGGAAAGAAGCTCAAATATTGATGTTCCCCAAACAACAAAAAGACCCCTCAATTCCAACAAATCATAGGCCAATTAGCCTCCTTAACACACTGAGCAAACTCCTAGAAAAAGTTGTTTTGAAACGCCTAAACTCATTTCTCGCTAAGAATAACATCTTAACTAGTGAACAGTTCGGTTTTCGAGCTAATCACTCTACAACGCTGCAACTACTCAGAATAACAGAGAAAATAACTGCAGGTTTTAATAACAAGCGATCCACAGGCGTGGTCCTATTGGACATTGAACGCGCCTTCGACAAAGTTTGGCATGCAGGCCTACTAAGAAAATTAATCTCCATAGGCGTGCAAGACTCAATGATATCCCTAGTCAAAGACTACCTCAGCGGAAGGAGCTTTCGCATCTCCGTAGGTGAAGCTAAATCTACTGCTCGCCCAATCAGCGCTGGAGTACCCCAAGGAAGTTTACTGGGACCCACGCTGTTTAACATCTACATCAACGACCTTCACCAATTAGTCAGAGTAGATAAATACATATACGCTGATGACACGGCCTTAGCTACACAATCAACCCAGCCGCGCATTATACATCTAAGGCTACAGAACGCTCTTAATGCCATGGAACCATGGTTCACCAAATGGCGGGTTAAACTAAATTCAAGAAAATGCCAAGCCATCATTTTTAGCAGAAGAAATCTGCACAGACACAGGAGGCGAACTCTCCCATCCCTCACCTATAGACAGGAACCAATCGGGTGGGAAACTAATGTTACATACTTAGGTGTTAAGATGGATGAATACCTCAGTTGGAAACACCACATAAACACAGTTAGAGCAAAGGCCAATGGCCAACTTAACAGACTCTACCCGCTCATAAATCTTAACAGCAGCCTTAAACTTCAGATGGGACTTACGTTATATAAGACGCTGATCCGTCCCATATTAACTTACGCTGCCCCCGTATGGGGATACGCGGCACAAACGCACATGAAGCGCCTCCAAACGATGCAAAACAGAATACTGCGAATAATTGCCAAACTACCCGAAGAAGCTCCCGCGTTTGAAATGCACGAAGAGCTGAAAATCCTGACAATTGAGCAATTTATCAAGCACCTAAGCTACAACCTGTATGCGAAAAAGAACAAAAACTACAACGATCACATTAGAATGCTAGGAGAATACGATACGGCACACGACAAGCACCTCCGCCCTCTGTCACTATTTGATCGTACTATTGGCATTGGCGAACCAGAAATTAACATAGAATAGTATCTAAACTCCTTAATGCACTAGCCATGATGCAGGTCGCGTGAACTCACACACACATACACACACATACCAATATTTCGCTGCCCTCAAGTCCTTGTGTTACACAACCAAGGCGGCCCCGGGGGTTGAGGGTCCCCCCCGCAAGTGGCACAGGCTCGCTCCTGCACTAAGGCAGACAGCCCGTCATGTGTGCACTTTATACAACCTTGCTACACACTGGCTAACGAGATACAATTGACAGAGCCGACAGGCGGTAATAATTTCACTGTATATACAAATAAGATACTAGCAGTAAGCACACACACACACACACACACACACACACACACACATATATATATATATATATATGTGTGTGTCTGTGTGTGTATTTATAATCAAGATGAAGCCGACAGGCGGAAATACACTTCAACTATTTAGAGATAAGCACGCATAAAAAAAATAATTAACCATAGAAATTAAGGCACATGGATGAAGCCCTCGGCGGATCATTCTATACAAGTAAATACTAAAAAATAAGTACACCAAGAATCCAACTGTTAAGATAAGTCATGACTCAAGAATACATGTAAGTAAAAACACTTGTTAAAGCCACTAGGCGAACTTATACACCTTCCTTTAGGTAACCCGTTCCTGACGAGGCCAGAAGGCTGATATGTATACAACACAAATACACCTCCAATTACAACCTATGTCACCTCCAACTCCCCCCATGGAGCACTCAGGGCGCAAGTCATGTGTGTCCCCTGGCACTTCAGTCTTCACTCGCTGTTACTGCCACTGGCACGCAACTTCCATTTTCTCCAGAAATGCGCAGGTGCTTAATGCGGTACTGCACAAGCGAGGCATGGGCCTCCTACTTCCGGTGGGGGTTTTTCGTGGGTAGTGCCACACTGGTTCGAGTCCAGGGCGGGGAGTCTCACACTCCCAGGCTTGCCTGGGGTTAGGGCGTCAGTAGCCTTTTCCCCCACCACTAACAAAAAAAAAAAAAAACATCAGTTCACCCTGAAGACGAGGAAGATGCACTTCTTCGAAACGTTGGTGTCAAACCAAGTTTTTACCTGGCTAGAAGCCCGAGAAGATTTTGAATTAATACGTCGCCAGGAAAGCTTCAGTTCTTATTTTAATATTATAAATGTTCAGCATGGTTTTAGAAATGGCGATCAACAGCTGCTGTAATTAGTGACTTTATACATTTAGTTACTGAAAACATTGAAAAAAGGACGATAAAGTAGGATCATTATTCTTTGATCTTTCTAAAAAAATGATGATGATGGTTAGTGTTTAAGGGCGCTCAACTACAAGGTCATTAGGGCTTTTATCAAACAAATCATACCAGAGATAAAGCTCAATAAAAATATTATAAATAAGAACGAAAGATGAATCTAAAAATCAATGTACAAAAGTAATCATTGAAAAACCACAGACTGGTGATTTAAGAAAAGAAAATATATTTCAAAACTAGTACAAAAACAAAGGTAAAAACAACTAAATCCGTAATTTGAAGGTTATCTTTGATAAAAATGTAAAAATCTTAGCTATCGCTCGATTATCGTCTGCCAGGACATCTGCAGGACTGACCGGCAGTTGCAGTGATTCCCGAATATGTGCTAGATTAATACACTCTAGCAACACATGACGGACAGACAAAGCTTCTCCACAAAGCGGACACAGGAACACATTCACTCTTAAGTTTCACTCTGAAACCATGTGTCAAATTGTAGTGTCCAATATGCAAATGAGCTAAAAACCACTTCCTCCCGTCGAGATTGACGAGATGAAGTTACCCAGTTTGTTAGAAGGTCCTTCACTACTCTAAACTTGTTTCCGCGGAGAGCTGACCACTCTTCGTACCAGCACGAAAGTATCCCCCAGCGCACAACAAGCTTAAAGTCTTCCGATTTTACACAATAAATTTTTGTACTAGGTTCGGTGGTTGCCATCTTTGCTTCAAAATCTGCAAAATCAGACTTCTTTCCCCGGCAAGCCAATGTGACTAGGAATCCATGCACACTCCACATTAACCCCGGAAGGATACAAAGCGTGGACGGCATCCTGGATACGCTGCACGTTAGGATGGTAGTTGTACAGCTCACTAAGGCTCTGAAGTGCACTCAGGGAATCACTCAATATAAGGCAGTCCCTCAAATTTCGACGGCCAACGTGCAGAATGGCTCGATATATTGCGTACAGCTCCGCACTATAAATGGAGGTACCACTATGAAAACCGAATTATATTGTTCGGTATCATAAACAAAGGCACGCACAACACCAACGGTGCACTTACTTCCGTCAGTATATATATACAAGTTCGATCATTGTAGTTTGACAATAATTCTGAAAAACACCTACGGATACTAGAAAAAGGCATTGTAGACCTTCGAAATGCCGTTATCCCGAAGTTTACGTGGGATGTTGTACGTAACCAAAGTGGGTATACCCTTTCCCCATTGAGAAACACTCTAGACATTACGATATCGTGTTTATGAAGAAGCTCTCGGAAGCGAACACCTGGGTGCCGTGGACTAGTTGAGATATTTTTATAACGTTCGTCTAGCTCGGTGTTAAAGAAAGGAGTGACGTTGGATGCGAAGACATGCAATTTAGCCCACAGCCATTTGTTAACAGGATATCGCGTCTACATTGCAGAGGGGGTTCTGCCAAATCAGCATAAAGACTGGCTACTGGACTGGTTGGAAAAGCTCCAACAGCCACACGAATACCCTGATTATGGACAGTATCTAATTTTCTAAGCACAGATGGTCTTGTCGAAGAATAAACTATGCATCAGTAATCTAACTTGGTTCGGATAAGGGCGCGATAAAGTCGCAGCAAGACTGTCCGATCCACTCCCCAAGATTTGCCACTTAGTATCCGCAAAATATTCAGAGAACGGTTACAGCGCGCTTTCAGCTGTGCTATATGTGGTGACCAACAAAGTTTTCTATCGAATATCAACCCCAGGAATCTCGTCTCATCCGGGAATGGTAGTAAAACTGCCAAACCGCAGCGAAGGTGGTAATCGCCTCCTGCGGCGCCAGAAGTTCACGCAGAGTGACTTCACAGCAGAGAAGCGAAAGTCGTTTTTAGAGCTCCAATCTGAAAGGTTATCTAAACACCGCTGCAGACGGCGTTCCAAAAAAGGTGTGCGCTGAGAAGTACAATAGATGGCACTGTCCAATTGACCACCACTCAGAGGTTACTCACTGAAGGAGTCAAGGTTGGCTCGGGACCCCGGGTGCGCCAAACCCGTATCTACCGTAGTAGGCCCCTGGGGAGGGGATCTTTCTAAAGCTTTCATTTTCGCCGATCATGCTATATTATTACAAAAACTGGAGGCATATGGAGTAAGAGGCTTGGCAAGAGAATTAATCAGATCATATGTGGTAGACAGAAAACAATCTACACTATTGTACTATAAAACAGGCAAATCAGTAAGAAAAGTGCAATCAAACTTCAAATGTGTTATGCATGGCGTAACACAAGGATCAGTATTGTGACCACAATTATTTATACTATATGTAAATGACATACCAAATTAAAAAAAAATACAAATATAATAGCTTATGCAGATGATACCACTGCGGTATGTCAAGGGGAAAATGAGATATTTCAAATGAGAACTTACTGCAATTAATTGATTGAATTATTGACTATTTTAAACAAAATCACCTTGCATGCAACATGACAAAAACAACATTAATTCATTTCTCACATAGTAATATAAACCCCACAAATTTCTCTTTACCGGTAAATATTTGCAATATTCATGATGCAACCCAACATCAATTTTTGGGGATAATTCTTGATAGAAAATTAACATAGGCTGGACATATAAATAATGTTAGCGACAAAATGAGTAAATCTGTGTGTTTGCGACGTCACTTTAAAAGCATCTAGATGAAAAGGAGTCAAACCGATTTATTATGGAGTTATATATCCACATTTACTGTATGGGATAGAAATATGGGGATGTGCTGCTGTAACCCATATGGTAACGGTATTCAGATTGTAAAAAAAGTTCAATAAGAATAATCGTCAATATGAGCTCTCGTGAATCGTGTAGTAAAATATTTAAAGATAAACAGTTATTAATACTATATTCGTTTTGTTCTATAAAGTTGTAACATATACAGTACAAAAACAAAACTTAAACAATAGCAATAGCCATAGTTATTAAACCTGACACAATGATGATTATTTTAGGCAGTGGTTCAACAAAAATATTTCCAATAAGATCTAAATATCAGTGTTTATTGATTCATGCAAAACTGCCTGCATATTTAAAATATTGTAAAGGCAAGCAATTTGAGAGAGCGCTGAAGAAGTATTTGATTACGAAAACACTATATAGCATCGATGATTTATAATAACAACTGAAATTGCAGTGCCTACCTGTGTGTATAGAATTGATATGTATACAATACTGCATATTGTAATTTGTGCATCTATGTAGGTTATATGTTTAATACTGTATATTGTAATATGTGCATCTATGTAGGTTGTCAATCTTGGTAGGACTGCCTCCGTGGTCGAGTAAAAAAAAACAAAAAAAAAACAAAAACAAAAAAAAAAACAAAAAACAAAAAAAAAAAAAAAAAAAAAAAAAACCTACAGACAAGTTGTTTCAAGTGGAAAGCCCCCGATATGACCTTAGATGTTATAAATGAAACAAAAAAAAATCTTTGTAAGTTTTGTTACTTAATTTAATTTTATACTTGTATTTTATATGTACATATGTAATTGACAATGTCAGAAACTGTCTATTGGCAATACACGGTGTTATTATTATTATCATTATTATTATTATTATTAGTATTATTACCACCCAAAAACAGGTATGAAAACGAACGTGTTCGATTATGCATGTAGCTATAACTTAAATTCACTCGAATTTATGCATTCAGATATCTTTTGTGGTTAGAGTTAACAGAAGCGTGGATCTGTGCCATAAACCAGATGGGGTTTTGCATAACAATACAAAAGCGTGTGCATATCATTTTCTTGACTCCGATTTCACCAGTACCTTGCGCACAGAATTACAATTCGTGCACTATCTAAAGATACAAGGAATAACAATGAGAATTCAAGCAAGATTAACAGGAAACTAAGACAATGCAAAGTTAAGGTTATTAGTTGACTCATCTATGAGTATATACGGGGTTTCTTTAATTGCATTTAGACCATGCTCTGATGTGTGAACTGCTGTTTCTGAAAAATAGTTTAAAACGATAATGAATCTAACCGAGAAACTAAACTTAATTTTAAAGAACACACGAGAATAAATGAGTGTTTTGATGCAAGCAATATTTCACAATGTTTTATTCTTCATCTTTGAAAATAATGTCATAATTGATTCATCATGTTTTTATTATAACTTATTTTGCAAATACTTCTCCTATATGATACATATAACTCATTAATGGTTTATGTACACCAAACTTAGTATTTAAATTCTTTACCTTCTACTAACATTTGCATGTATTATTTTTAGCTCTTTTTATATATTTTCAAAAATAGTTCTAACGACATGGTTTAAACAGCACACGGTTAAGATATTTACATCACAAATAAACTGTACACATTGAATTATTTTTGCATAGTCCGTTAAATCCTCTTCATTAAGAACGAAAAAAGTATAACTAATAAACTATAAGAGATGTAATGCTTCACAGAAGATGTGAAGATGTAAATTCACAATTTATATGAAGTATTTATTTTATGGAAATAGCCATTTTGTAAGATCCATTGTTATTAGCTGAAAATCTTCAATGATTTATTATACATTAGAGTGTTGCCATTATTCAATTGTTTCTCGTGATGTCATGAAATGAGTATGGAATAGGAGAGCGTTTTTAAATATTTAAATGTCGCTTTAGCTTTCCGTATCCCTCTTGTACCTAAAATGAAATGCATTATGAAACTATGTCTTCAAAAGCTTTAAGCTGGATAAAAAAAAAAAACATATCATGTGGCTCATTTACACGAATCTCCTTTCCAACAGCAAATTCCTACAATGCATTATGTATTATGTAGTGATTTTTCTTCATCGCACGGCTGCTTGGGCGATAGCCGTCGCAGTGTGAAAGTAAAACACTGTACCACGAAATAAATTTAATGGACCAGAACCCCGGGAATTGCCTTAAAAGAGGGGCTAAAGAAAAATTAAGTGTAATTCTAATTTCTAGCTAATGGACGCAAAGATGATGATGATATGCAAGAAGTTCGTACATAAGCAAATAGTAAATTTCTAAAGGAGAGGGATATTATAAAATATAACAATTGCTGCAGAGATGTAATCAAATGTATTTTTATTTTAGAGAAGAAAATGTATTATATAAGTGAATGTTAAACTATGAACATATAAATATCATGTGTAGCATTGTTGATGCACGCAAAGCATCACGGAAATAGTGAAGGAAACAACGGAATTCTTAGTGTCGCTTCGAGTGATATAGACGCTAACCGTGTGTTATGTGCGCATAACTTTGAAGTATAGTGTAACCATATTGTATTTTAGCCATCGGCTTCATTTCATTGAATATTAATCAATAAAAGCATATTGTAAGATCCAGTTTCCTTATTTTTGGTAATATAAGGATACTTAAATTCCTTCGCAACAAGTCGCCTGAGATAACTGCAGCATCGGGAATTTCAAGGCTCAGTTTGACCGAGGCAAAGTAAAGGATATCAACACTATATCATGACAGGAAAGAAAGTAAAATAAAAGAAGTAATGGTTCCTATGTGTGTAGAGCGATGATAGAGTGAAACATCACACAGTACGACAGCCCACCACATAAAGATAATTACTACAATGATGGCAACTATGAAACGACAGTCCACAAGGGACCTTGGCCTACCGACCGGCCGCTATATTCCCCATCTCGTCATGAATGGGGTGCAGTGCTAGAGGGTGAGACGTGATCAGTGCCTCAAGTCCCCCCCCGGCCGGTTGATGAGTTGTTCTCGATCTGGAGCCGCTACTTCTCAATCAAGTAGCTCCTCAATTGGCTCCTCAGGGACAACTATTCATATGAAACACTATTATTCTGTACTCATGGCATAGTTTGGATTGAATTTTTTAAAATGAAGCAACATACTCTTAGTTAAAATAATATAAATGCACACATAATATTTATATAATTTGAATTCTTGCTACAGATCAACTTCCATCGTTGAACTCGACAGCGGCAAAAAGAACAGCATCAGTTGCACCAGATGAGTGAGATACACCACCATCAAAACGGTTGGAATTGAATGCCTCAACACCTAGAGAGGACCAAATTCAAGTATCTACAACTGATTCAGGCGCTCGTAATTCACCAATAAAACTGACAACAAAAAAAGAAAAATTCGCTCCTTATACATGGAACTATGGTGCATAAATGCAGAAATAATGTTAAAGACAAAACATACCCATAATATCGTATGAAATAAACACACAAACACTGTATAACCTTGTGAAGAAGTGTGTAAATTTGTAAATTAACAATGCAAAGTTTTGAACTGTTACTATAAGTGTTATTGATTCTATTATTTTGGCAATTTTAAATCCAGGATAGAAATTGAATAAATTGGCGAGGTTGTGTTAAGAGTTTTTAATTTATTTCGCTACATATGTTTAATATATAACTGTTTAATGTATGGTACTCATCTGGTGTACTGGTATGAAGTTATATACTAGTACACTGTGTTAAAAAAGTATCAACCTTTTCTCAATATGTTCTTCTGTTCAAGTTATCCCACTCGAAAATGCTCTGATATTTATATTAACAGATGCAAATATAGTAAAACCCTTAACAGTTTCTTATGTATGTCAGTTAATATTTTCAACACCTTATCGCAGAATATCAAGACTCTTATTTTGTTAAACTTTAAGAGGAGGATCAAAACAATCTTGAAGGCAAATCCTCTTTACAGTATTCCAGAAAGTTATGACCTGAAATGGAATTAATCTTACCATTTTAAAGGTATTGTTGTAACTTATTGTATGTAGAATGTTTAATTAATTTTTATTCTCTCGTGACGCAGCCTATGTATGTTTTATACTTAATGACTGAAAATAAACTTTCCATCCATCCTCTCGCCCGCCCGCCCGTCCGTCCATCCATACATCCATCTACTCTAACGTACTAATCGTATGCGGGAGGTATTGTCCAGGCATGCTCAAGTATCGTATTAATTAAATCTTGCTCTCCAATGAAACTGGGGCCTGTTATGCGTGTGAGAAAGTCCCAATGCTGCCGGTCACATTATACAAATAAAAGTTAATTTTCATCTTCTGCAAGAAGTTGCTGCTAGCGTTGTTGTATTATTAGCGGCAGTAATAACGTAAAGAAGGTATCCTATTTTTGGATTATTCTTTATTTTATAAAATGAAATGCATTTGTGTTGTGTAAAGTGAAGTTTTGTTTAGCTTGACTTGTGTTAATCAAATACCTGTATTTAAGTGTGTAATTTATTGCTAACTGCATTATTCACTTGTTTCCAAATAATAGACATTTCAGAAGATGAAATTTAATCAAAATTTGTAATTTTATTTAAAACCTATGTTTTCAGCATTATCTCTAAATATAAAAGAAAATCATTATTGGTTAGGTCCCACATCCTGAACTCCATCGGTCTGCGTTCAACCGTCGATTGCTTTGGTAACAAAAAGTAAAATCGCAAATGTACCCGTACCACTAAAATTCAGGTGCAAACATTTTGTAATGCGTTCTATTATATGGTGAACTTTTTGAGAAGATGTTTCTAAAAATCTCATTTTTCTATGAGGTTGTCCCTCTAAACTATTCTCATGTTGTACCGGTTTGACATTTTTTGAACATGTAAGCTAAACGCGTGTGTAAGATTTCAAAGTCCCTATAAGTAGCGGGAAGATGTCCACTAAACTAATTATTGCACCGATTTCAAATACATATTAAATGTATGGGGAAATTTTCCTCAAATGCTATATAAAAATGTTATTTTATTCTTAAAACTATTGATGAGGTTGTTTCATACGTACAGATAAACAAACCAATATAAAAAGATGGTTTTCAATAGTTGCACCTAATTTTGCCAAGGGACAATTTTAAAGGTTTTAATTACGCAAACGTGATTTCATTTCCAGTTACAGTATGCTCATTCACGATATCTATTCATGTAAATTGTCGTAGAAAGGGAGAACACGTTAAAGTTGTGACTTACAAATAAACAACAAATAGGTTAAAGATCCCGTAAAGGCCTGGTTTACGTCCATAGAGCATTTATTCAAAGAACGTGGAAATAATGGAACATTTGCGAATGACCCCGATCATTACCGGATTTGATTGCATAGCACTGTAAGACAAGGGTTACATAACTACGAATACGTGACGTCACATATTACAGCTTTCCCGCTAAGTGCACCCCTAGTCTTTTATCACTCCTGTTGTGACGTAGATTAGTAGCAATTCTGAGACTACACACACACACACACACACACACACACATTGTGTACATTGGTAACAGCAGTAAAACTACTTTTAAATCGATCTGTGTATTTGTTATACACCTTCCAGTTCATTTATATATACCTAAGCTAACATAGCGTAACCTAATGTAACCTAACCTCGACGAAATCTCGAAACCTGACGTTCACCTGTCACATGGCCATATTGTCTAATAACCAATAGGTTCAGCAAAGAGATTCAGTCTAAAACTGAACTAGTATCAGCAATCTCGCGGGCCTAAGACCAACTGGCCATGGACATTTGAGTAATTGGGGACGGGAATTGTTAAATACATTTTTGTGTATTATTACGATTACAACTTTTACTAATATAAGTAATAAAATTTACCACCACCTCCACCAATTGAACATATACCAAATTAAATAAAAGTAATAATAAATATATACTGTTATAAATGCGTACCTTATTATTAATAGCTATTTATGATCTCGCTGCATTCAGAAGATCTTGTTTTATGAACTAAGGCTGTAGAAATCTTCACATGGTATTTTCAAATTCATCTAAACATAAATCTCCGCGTTCACAAGTTCTGTTGACATTCTGTGTCTAGCATCCAATCATAACGCACTCATTACACTAAACAGTCGTTCAACCTGCGCGTTACCGATAGGAATTGCGAGGACATGCTGCATTATTTTGAACAGATTTGATGCGTCAGCTTCTTCGAAAAATTCACTCCTCAGTTTACAGCAATTATTATCCTTCCTATCATATCTAATATTACCGACTTCAAAGCAGAAAACTCATGACACAGTTCGTTTCCATCGAAACTAATTTTTCAATTTCTTTCCTATTTCAGCAGTCATTATATGAAAATAGTTTTGGTTGACAAATCTAGTACAGACCCAATTTTATACACAATGTCATTCCCTCTAGTTTACCATTTATTAAGATAGTTTAATTACCTATCGTAAACAAGGATGCTCTCATTTACTAGAATATTATTTTTTTTCTTCTATAAGGTGTTCTAAAGACATACTAACTTCAAATCCATAAAACCTATCCTCCTTAGGACCCTCTAATTGTTTCTTCATTTCCGACAAAACCTCGTAAACATCAATGGAATGGTGTCCGCTTTTTCCAAATTGCTTAAGAAAATACAGGTATTGTTGCATTTAAAAATACAGAAAACACTCTGATAGTGTTCGTGAATACTCATTTACTTCGTCTTTTTGTAAACTAATACATTTCCAAATTACGGGGTGTGTGCTACATAATACATTTTGAAAATTCGCCACATCTTAACAAGACGCTCCACAGCTGCCTGCAAATACAAACAGCGCACAGCAACGTGTCGTAATATTGCACTATAGTCATGCTGAGGAAATTCGCAAAATATTTTAGGATCCTCGGAATTTTTTGATGATGAAAAAAATTCTGAATATATTTTAAGAACTAGACTTTCTACATCATATTTTAAAAACTTGTACCCAAATTTAGCACGATTATTTCATATATGACAGCAGCATTTGGTTTTGATTAAGTTTGCGTTTTCTTCTTTTAATGCCGGAAGTACAGAATTATATTTACTGAAATTAACCAGAGCATTGCCAGTTAAAAAGAAGCCATAGTCACTAAATTACTGTTAAACTATTTTCCAATAAAATAGATTTTGATTTATTTAAAGTGGTTTCTGCAGATTTGTTTACATCTTCATAGAAATCAAGAACTTCGTTACATTTTCCCTTATCTTTGCAGAAATACGTTACAACTATGGGATATTGTTTTTATTACCCTTTCTGATGCGCCTGAACCTAATGAAAACGGGACATTTTGATTAAATTCGTCCTGAAGCTTCTCTTTTGCATAAGGCAAAAGTATTTTTTACTAACGCCTCACTTTTAGTACAGAGTCTCTGAAAACAAGTGGATATAACTTATTACCACGATCTCGAGAACTGTAGGATGTGGTGTTTCACACCATAAGTCAAAGCTAATTCCGTTGCTGTGATTTTGTCTTCTACAGAAAATAGTTTTGGCAGTAATTAATGAGATCGATTTTTCTTTTGTGTGAAAATATTCGCTTTGTGTCTTTCTGATTGTAAACGTTTATTCACGGCCTTCACGCCGTCATATTTAACAGTGAGATGTACTGTACTTACACATACCATCAACTTTTTATAGCCTCTCTTTATAATTTTCGTCCTGCAACCATTCTTCGCGGAACGAACTTGCTTATCGCCTCTTCTTTTCACTCATTACTACCCCAGAATAAGATCACTACTCTGAATTATAAAATCTATTCACGATCGATACGGGCCTTCCAACATTTGCCGGTAAACTGATAAGTAAACTGACAACTGACAATGAACGAACGGAAAAAAAAAAAAAAAAAGAAAAGAAAAAGGACGTCCATTGACACGTTGCCAAGGCGTGTTTTTTTTAACTGTGAGTAAATAAGAAATATGAGATGGGTTGCATTCACATGATTTTCTCATCTCCCAATCGTTCATTAATGCTTATTCAAAATTATTCTTATAAAAGCTTATTACTTTCTATAACGCAATGTACAACGTACATTGTTGTATTGTACTCCACCAAAAAATTCGATGCCGAGATTTCACCGGAAATGTGTCGAGACTCCTGAATCTAAAGAAAGCATTTTTAGAAAAAGGTGTGCATGTGTGAGGGCAGCGGGGGGGGGGGGGGGGGGGGCATAACTTAAAATGTAAAAGCCTGTTTAATCTTAAACTTGGTATTTAAGTTTAGTACCTCCCAAGGATGCGACAAGATTTTCAAGAAAATTCCCCCACTCAAAAATACCCTTTACATGAAAAAAGTTTAGAAATTACTCAAAAATTACTCTTAGTTTTGGGATGTACAATCAGACATAATAAACACATAGAACTTAACTTTTTCTATTCAGTTTTGAGTTTTTGTAAGATTTTTTTTAACCATACTTACGACCGGTGTTCACTTAGGATTGTTTTATATCTGAGTACCCATGATTAGCGATTTTGATTAAAGTACCACATATAAAAGATATTTACATGAGAAATAAAATGTTTATCCTGAATTTCTGGGAATAGCTTCTGAAGATCTGTTCATTCTGGATGAATTTTTCTGAATTTTGCAGAACTAGTGAACTGTAAAAAATAGATAAAAACTTATTTCACAAAACATGTAGATCTCTTAAAACACACAATTTTATGTCATATACATTTTTGTTGTAGAGTTTCCGAGATATTTCTTTTAATGGTTTCAACTTTAAAATGGTTATACTTTTCTCAGACTGTGGTGTGCTGTTTTTAAAATCTCATTCTCTTTCCACACAATGGCAAAAAATAACTACACATTGAAAGGACTTAAAATGAATGACAGATTATTGAAGAAATCAAATCAATAATAATGCCTACTGTAAACAGCTTATGGCTTAACAGAAAAGTTGCTTTGAGTAAATTATGCTTTTAAGAAGTGCTTTTTTGAGGTACAATTTTGTCTATTGTTTACCTTATACTAGTTAATGATTATACAAAATATCTTTCATATAAAGAGAACTTCATAGGCTATTGCCACAAAAATTCAAGATGCATTTTATTTGTCACGCAAGTAACTTTAATATAATATGGCAAGTTAAACAAAGTCATTCAAGCCTTTTTTGAGATGACCAACAATTCTGAAGGAAGAAAAACAAAGTTGCCGTGTAAAGAATAGTACAGTATTTTCAGTGAAATCTTGTATCAAATTTTTGGAAAATACATTACTTTCTCAACTTACTGTAGGTACATGGTGCAAAAAGTAATAATGCATTTAAACACATTTGGCAGTGTTTATTCAACACATGCAATAATTTCAGCAGTTTTGTTTAAAAAATAATGATGTGTTCCATTCACATGACTTATCTTTTCTGCAACAAACTATTCTTAAAAAAGCTTATTCTTCCATCTACTTCATGCTTATCAAGTTCAAACATTAACAGAAATGGTCTTGTGACTTATTTTATTGTAAGCAGAAGGGAATATACTAGGCTAAAGCGATAGTCAAATCTTTTAAGCCTGCCTTGGTAGTATGGGGATAGCATGTCTGCCGCACATTCAAGAGGTTTCAAGTTTGATTCTCACTTGGGGGTGGGGGGGGGGGCGTTCTTTTAAAAGCTGGTTGCTATTGATAGAAATTTGGTTCTCTTTGCATAGCAAGGAGTAAAAGAAAAGAAAAAGGAATGGTAAATTCTGTTAAAGTTTAGGTATTTTAACATTAAAATCAATAGCAAGGAATATTTTGGTAATGGTTAACTCCACAAAAAATGTATATGACAATTATCATGTATTTTAACAGGATCTCATTTTTTCTTGTAGTAAATGATAGTTTATCTGTTGTGCAAAAGTTATTCAGAATGAAGAGTTCTTCAGAGGCTATTTCCAGAAAATTAAAAATAATTTTATCACATAAATATTTTTAATATACAATATTTTAATCAAAATCGTTACAACCATTTTTGAGAACTAAAAATTTCGAAAATGTTTCCATGTAAAGGGTATTTTGGAGGGGGCGGGGAGATTTTCTTGGAAACCTTTGTGTTGCATTCTTGGTAGATGCTGAACTTAAATTATCAATTTTGGTATTTAACTGACTTCGTTTTTGCTTTCTCTATAAGTACTATGTACCTACATAGTGTATAGGGAAGTATTGTATTCCACCCAAAAATTTGATTCTGAGATTTCAAGGGAAATACATAAAAAAGAATTTTTAGAAAAATATGTGTGTGAACGTGCACATGTGTATGTAGACAGCATAGCTCAAAAACGAAAAGCCTGTTAAATACCAAACTTGATATTTAAGTTTAGTATCTCTCAAAGATGCGACACAAATATCTTCAAGAAAATCCCTCACCCCAAACTATCCTTTACATGGAAAAATTTTCAAACATTTTGATTTTCTCAAAAATGGCTCTAACAATTTTGATTAAAATATTTTATATTAAAAATATTTACATGACAAATAAAACGCGCATCTTTTAAGGCACAAGTGGTCTGGAAAACGAATTAGGAAATTCCTACTTTGGTTCAAGCAAATACATATATATATTTCATTTCAGTCATGTCATTCCCATTAATTCTGTGCCAAAATTAGCATAAAATTAATGCAAATTTATGGAAAAATATTCAATACAAAACTCCACCCATTAAAATTATTAATGCAAATTTTTAAAATAATTTTCAACCCAAATTCTTGCCTTTGTTTATCAGTTACAGTTTCACTAAATAGGTATGTGTTGCTTGGTTTCATTTAAGTATCTTATATAGTATCAAAATAATCTGAAATTTAGCCAATTGATTTAGTTAATTTGCTAACTGGAATTTATAACAATATCAGTTAGGGTGCATTAAATGTCTGATGGAGTATGGGTTAAGCTATTAATTTCAAATACTTATTTGTTGCTGCTTAAATGGAAAAAAAAACATACAATAAGTAAATACAACGAATGATTCTGTTTAGTACTTTAATCTGTCTAGAATAAATATATATATAACTGAGGTTTAAGGATTCAGCTATTATAATACAAATAGGACAATTAACTTTTACTTTAAAAAACATCTATGGTTACAAAAAAATATATGTATATTTATATACAGTGAATAAGCTATTTGTATCTTCAAATTAACATAGAGTAAAATTAAAGTTAAATACATAACATTAAATGACAGGACAGTTATTTATATGAAACAATATTCTTCTCTTTGTGATTTTAGCTGCCTCTTACTGATTCTGCATGCTGAAAATGTTCAATGAAAGTTACAATATATCCTTCCAATTTTTGCTGTAATTGCAGCTTTGCCTTTCAAGTTACATAATTCATAAAGAAAGCACATTAAGTTTAGCACAAATCTGCAAATTATGTCCTAAATATTTCACTAAATCTTACCATGATCCAAATTTACTTTTTTTTGTGTTCAAAAGTTAGTCAGTTTATATGGTTCTTTCTTTCTTTCTTTCTTTGTTCACCCTTCTCATATGGGGACTTATGCCTCCCAGGATATACAAGCCAGCACCAGGGTCAGACACCTGTCACCCTATATGGTGCTGATGCAAAAATGGTTCAGCTGCATCAGAATACAGCATCAACCTATACATCTGCTTTAACTTACAAATTTTTTGGAGAATATACAGAACTAGATATACCTTTAATCTGTAACAGTTTGCTTGTGCGGAGACTATGCTGTTGGTGGAAGCATGATTTTTCATAATATAGATTTGTTACCACAAATCACGAACAACCCTCCATACAGCAGCCTCCTTTGTTACCATATAACAGCATTTTAATGATAACTACTCTCAAACTTGGATCTTTATAGTCAATGTCTATGAATATGAAAAGCTTTAACTGCCAATAGAACCATCTTAGTGCACAGAAAAACAACACCAACACAAAATCTATGAATATGGTCCAATATTTCCACACCTGTACTAAACTGGTGATCTCCAAGTCATTTAGTAGTGCCCTAATACAAGGTGTGATAAAAAAAGTAACGAGAATTTTAAATTTTGGGGCTTTATACATCCAATTTTCAATTTTTTTTCATCTTGTTGGCACACATGCTCCTGATGTATGTTTGCATTTTCAGCTGTTTTAAACAAGTAATCTATTGTTGACAGTCGAAAAGGTTATATAATGTTTGCGAGTGGCAAATTTTTGCTTTAAAAAAAGATGGATCAAAGAATTTGCATTAAATTTTGCTTTAAAAATGGAATAAAGTGCAGCACCACATTCAAAATGTTGACTGTGGCTTTTGGGGAATCTACTATGAGCAAGACAAGAATTTATGAGTGGTGTATATGCTTCAAAGAGGGTCGAGAAGATGTTGAAGATGATGACTTACCTAGACGTCCTAGCACATCAATTACTGATGAGAATGGGGAAGAAGTAAAGAAAACGGTTCTGGAAAATTGGTGAATCACCATCAGAAAGGTTGCTTATCCTTGGCTCCTGCCAAACAATTTTTTCAAATGTTTTGGGCATGAAATGTGTGGTAGCAAACTTTGTTCCAAAATTGTTGAATTATGACAAAAAATGATGTTGCAAGGACATTACTGAATGAAGTCAACATTGACCTAGAACTTCTAAAGATGATTATAACTGGTGACAAAACATGGGTATATGGGTATGACATCGAAACCAAGGCCCAATCATCCCAATGGAAACTGCTTAAAAGGCCAAGACTGCAAAAAAGTTTGACAAGTTCAATCACATGAGAAGGTTCTTCTGTTTTCTTCAATTACATCGTGAGTTTCTGCCTTATAGTCGTATGGTCAATAAGGAAGTTATGCGCCATTTATGTAAAGCAATCTGAAAAAAATTACCAGAATTGTGGCAAAACCACTCATGGAAATTACATCATGATAATGCTCCTGCTCACCCTTCAATGCTTGTTCCTGATTTTCTGGCAAAAAACAAGACCGTTATGTTGCCTCAGCCACTGTATTTGCCAGACATGGCCCCCTGCAACTCTTTTCTATTCCCAAGGCTGAAGAGGAATATGAAAGGACGTCGTTTTGCCACCATTAAAAACAGAATCGCTGAAGGCGCTGAACACCATAACAAAAAGTGAGTTCCAGAAGTGCTTTCAAGATTGGAAACAGCGCTGAGGGGGAATACTTTGAAGGGGACAAAGCTGACGTTGATGAATAAATAAAGATTCTTTCAGAAAAATAAAAATTCCTGTTACGTTTTGATCAAACATCATATATACTGTGCAAAAAACAATGCAGCAAGATTATTGTAAATAACACAAAAAGAATGATTTATAATTCATTAGTTCTATGTGTAATATAACATGGAGCTGAAACTTTGACATCAAAAGACCACGTTAAAATATAGGACTGGATCAAATTAAAAATCATTAGAGAGTTGATGAAAGTGAATAAAAATATTTTGAAATAACTGAAGAAAGAAAATTGAGATGGTTTTGATAGAAGACAGAATTATGAAAATGGCTAAAACTATTAAAACTGGTGAGCTTTAAAAACATGTCAGTTCCACTTATATTTTTTAAAACAGGACATGTTTCAAGGAACTGGCTTTCTCATCAACAGCTGACACTCAACTGCTCCCTTCAGATGACTGCCTCCCCCTCCTGCCATTGTTATTAGTTCCTACTAGTTAGAAATATGACCTCATCAAAACTGTTGCTGTATCAAAGTTCATACCTCATTTTTCTTTCTTGATAAAGTATCATAGTGTTAATTCCTAAAAATTCTTTACCAGTTTTAAAAGTTGTATGCTTCTGCAGATGTTTATGCAGAAGGGAGCAGTCAAGCATTAGCTGACAATGAGGAAGCCACATTCCTTGAAACATGTCGTGTTTTAAAAAAAACTTGATATGTTCCTTCACATGACTTTCTCTACCTGTTCTGAAGAGAGACTATTCTTACAAAATATTATTATTTTATCTACGTCATAATAATCGAGATAAACATTAGCAGAAACAGTCTTATTACTTGCTTCCTTGTAAGTGGAAGGGGAATGAGTGAATACACTAGCTAAATCGATAGTCAAATCTTTTAAAAGCTGGTCGCTATGTGAAACAACTGAAATTTGATTCTCTTTGCATGGCCAGGAGTAAAACAAGAGAGATATGAAATGAATGATGACTTCCCATTTGAGAAAAGTTAAAGTATTTTAAAATTGAAACCAATAACAAGGAATATCTCGAAAATGTGAAGTTAACTCTACCAAAAACAAAATTCATACAACATAAAGTGTGTGTTTCAACAAGATTACATTTTTTGTGTAGATAGTAAGTTTTTGTCTATCATTCTCTTATAGTTTATCAGTTATAAAATCATCCCGAATGAAGAGGCTTTCAAAGGCTATTCCCAGAAAATTCAAGATTTTCATTTTCCAAGTGTCATGAAAATATCTTACACATACAATATTTAATCAATAGCATTAAACATTTTTGAGAAAGTAAAAAGTTTCGAAAAATCTTCCATATAAAGGATAATTTGTGGCAGGGTGGAGGGGGGGGAGTTTTCTTGAAAAACTTTGTGTTGCATTCTTGGAAAATGCTGAACTTAAATACCAAGTATGGTATTAAATTAAAAGAATTTGAGTTGGTTTTTGTAACTCACTTAGTAATTACTTACTAAGACCAGTTTTGGGAACACATGTTCCCATATTCCTGAAACAGTCTGAATAAGGAATTACTAAGCAATGTTTTGAGTTATAACCGACTCAAATTCTTTCATCACTGTCACAAGCTTCTTTGCATATTTACAAAATTTTAAATCAAACCAAATTTTCATTTTTGAGCTATGCTGTTCATACGCATGTACACACATGTACCTTTTTCTAAGAATGCTCTTTTGAATTAAAAACATGTATTTTTGGTGAAATCTCAATATAAAATTTTGAGTGGAATACAATATCTTCTCCATCTACTATGTACATAGTATATGTAGAGAAAGTAAACATGAAAGAGGAACTGAAGTGTTTTTAAAGCTCAGCAGTTTTAACAGTTTTAGTGATGAGGCTCCAGTGTTTTTGAATACTTCTATTTCACTATAATTTTATTCTGAAAATGATAACAGGATGATACTGACTAAAGAAGATGCTCAAGACAGACATTTATGGATGGGTAAAATTATTTTGTGTTGGAGGAAAAACACTGCAGTGTGGAAATAATTTATACATTTAAAAAAGTAGAAGCATGCGGCAATTAGTGGTAGCTGTATATTTGTAAACAAAAGACAGCTGTGATTATAATACAAATGAGATTAAATGGATGCACTAATTTATCTTTTACTTAATGGTCACCCTGTACAATATAAAACTCTCTGATATATTTCAATATTCCCTGAAATTAATATAACTGAATGCCATGAAATTATCAGCTATTAATGAGTATTTATACTGCAATACACTTTATTTAAATACAGAAGGTACCTTAAAGAGAAGCAGCATTTGATTATACATTATTTCTTAAGCAAAATTGTAATTCATGTTTTTAATATAATTTAAATGATTATCATGTAAAGCAACAACAAAAAGTGGAAGGATATTTTACATTTAATTAATGCAAGAGAAAAAAAAACTACACTTTTCACAAGGAGAAGCTTAGAGAACGAAGAAAACACAAAAATAATAAGCAACACAAATGGACAATGAACAAAAATCTGTGTGATGTTTCTGTATGACACATTGGTTTCCTCTACAGCCATTCACCATTTGTTAAAAACAAAAGAGAAAGAAAATAATAAAAACAATTATTTGCTAGGACTAAGTTATCTTAACACATATTAAAGTCAAACATCAAATTATGGCAAGTCTACATCCTTACATACAACAGGTAATAATATTTTCTACTTTGCACATCAATAACAGTAAACCATTTATTATAAATGCAATTTTCTGTAAGTACATTCAACTTTTCTGTATTTCATCACCTTCTTTAATGTTGTCAGGTACTGTGCTAAGCCTTTCATTCTTTCAAGTTATTGGTTTACATTTGCCTTACCAAGGAATATGGATAAACATGTAAAATCTGCACAAACATGATTCTATTTCCTATTTAAAGCATAAAATCAAAGAACACAAAATAAAGAAAGCAGTGGCTTCATCCTTACTCTTACAAAAATTTAGTTGAAATTCCATTGTTTGTACCAAGCTTTTAAGGACAGTGGTAATATTGCATTTTTAAACATGCATCTGTAATGATTTATTACTTTTATAAATCTTTCAATACAAGTCACTTGTTGTAAGACTTGTTGTATGGTGTTTGACTTCCATGTGATTTGAGATTTCTTGTCTTTTTTATATCCACTGATAAGTCTTCTAGTTGTGCTGAATGTTTACTATACACACACCTTTTCTTGGGGCTTGGCTCCCTAGTTTTTATCCAATAGGTTTCATGAAATTTTGGAGGTAGAGCAACAACACTTAGACGTCAAGTGTGCTATACATCCTGATATCTAGTGGCTTCAATGTTAAGAAGGTATCATTCTGTCTGCAGATGCCAGAGTTCACACACATGCACGAGTGCTGAGTTTTACTTAAGAATTCAGAAGTCTGCATATTTGCCACAAGGCTGAGGGTCTCAACAAAATAAAGAAACTTTGTTTGGTTGACAACATTGTAGAAAGAGAGGTGGGCAATCTCTCCCTTTTCCCCTCCAGCCCATGCTTCCTTATAAAACTAGTGCCCAAGAAAAGGTGCACACATATTTCATCTATACTGCCTTTATGTGAATTCCAGGTATACTGAAATCTTATTTATCATGTTCTGCATTCACAAAAAGCAAACTGGAGACATTTCAACATTGAGCAAAACTAAAATCAGACAAATAACGGATATATCTTCTTCTTTCATTAGCTTCCACCCCTCAGGACTTATAAAACAGCACCTGGATGCCTGTTGAGGAACAGACAGTCTCTGGATCAGAAAGAGTAGCCAGAATGGGTGATCGATCTGGTGCCTGGTATGAGAGTGACGGAGGTATGAAATGACAATGAAATGGATAAAAGCGAACGTGATATAGAGCATGTGGTGGATTGAGTGGGAAGGAAAACTGGAAAACCTGGAGAACATCTGCCAAGATGCTCCTTTGTCTGCCACAAATCTGATATGCAGTCTCCTGGGTTCGAACCCGGGTTGCCTTGGTGAGAGGTGAGTGGTATAACAATGGTCACTGTACCATGTGATAGATATATAAAATGCATAAAACACAGGCATTTTTCTGTAAATTACAAAACTCAAAATTATATCTGCATTTAATATAAATGAACAAAAAGGAGGCAACTAAGATATAAACACACAGATGTCATCAATACAGAAAAAGAAACCAAGCAGTATCACAATTGATGACCATGAGAAACAAAAAGCCCAGGCTATAATGTCATGGGCAGACATTACATGAAATCTTACATTCGCCATGTTTTACATACTAAAACCTTTCCTGCAGGTAAGGCAAAAGTAAACCATAGTTAATGTCTTGCTTGTTACTAGGGAAGGATGTTTTTCTTTATTTTCAATCCCGTTATCGCTTTCTTTCTCTCATTTCCTCTAATTCCATGAGGTAGCTGCACTTCACATTTTCTATCCAATATTCAGCTCAAATTTGAACCCACATTGTTTCTGTTCCAGAGCTTCCTTCACACTTCTAACACTAGTTGCTCAACATGAGGGACTCACTGATACTTAAAAACATGCAAATTTTTCTAAGTTATAGATGGTGTTTCCTATGCTCAAGATTTTATGTAATTTCAAAATACTAGTTACTATGCAGAAACCCAAATGTTCTTTTTTACACCAGATAGGAATTTATTGAATGAAATGCATAAAATAATCTGCTATTCAGCTTTCTTAACCCTTAGATAATGCTAACAGCAATGACAAATTTGTAAGTGTATATAACACACTGACGGTTTGAATAAAGCTACTTTTACAGCAAGGAAAACCCTGTTACATTTAGACTGACTAGCTTTCTATTCCTCTGTTCCTAAACCATAACAATTCTTTATTCAAACAAAATATTAAAGCTGTGCTTTTTCCCTTATTCCTTTTCAACATTCTGTATGTGCCATTTACACTAACCAATGTTATAGCTAGAGAAATATTTAAGATGGAACTCAACTTATAGTTCCTCTCAGAACTTCGGACATCACATATGCGTAGCCTTCATTATGTTTTGTTTTATATTTTAACATAATTTACATGTATTGGATGGATTGTTCTGTCCTAGTATTGTCTTCCAGTGGATATAACACCTCTGCAAAGTTTGGCATGTGTTTAGAAATGTGTTCTAAAATTAGATCCTCTCAGAATTAATATTCTTGGATTTATTTATAAATTTAACAAATTTCCATATGCTCATATTTCTGTTCACATAAATGCAAACTTTATTACAAAGGCATATTCCTTTTATGAAATGGGATTTTCCGAGAACTTTTGCTCTCGTTGGTTAATACAGACATGAATTATCTAACTAAATTTTAGTTTTTTGTTTAACAAGAGCTACTCCTGTAATGATATTCTTTCAAGACTAGTGAATTAAACTTCAGAACAACATGTGCCATTCTTCTAATGAATCTGGAGTAAGAATTAATGACTTTTAATGGTTGATGCATCTTAATAAGGACACTAACTGTGCCATTTTTTTTTTTTTTTTTTTTTTTTTGGTAGTGTTTAACGCCTGCTTTAACTACTGATGGCATCGCAGGCGGTATAACTGTGCCATAAATGAAGACCAGGGCTCAACCCAACATGTTTTTCTTGATATGAAGTGTTCAAAAGAGACATAAAACTGCATTTATGCCTACAGCCAAAAAATGCCAAATTATGGTTTGGTTAAAATTCCAAGAGACTCATTATGTAGAAGAAAAATTTATAAATACCCTACAAATGTGAAAAAAGTAGGTATTCATTGACATTACACGAAGATGGATAAAAAAAAGTCCATCAAAGACATTCAGTCTTGTAAGACCATAAAAATGATATATTATCGACCACCCTTTACAAGAAAGTATACCAAACAGAGATGCTGGCAGAGTGACAAGATAATTTAACTAAATCATAAGACCTTGTATAGAAAAAGATGTGCTTCCGATTATTACAAATAAAAATGTGTAAATAACATATGCTTTAGTAAAAACTCAGATACCCTCTTTTTCCTTTCCTGTCTATTGCCTTATTTTATTTTTGAAAAAATTCTAGTTGAATAGAATGTTTTATGGGTTTACATGATAGCAATAACATTTAAGTCCTTGAATGGCTATTTAATAGGTAGTGCATTGTTTAAATGCCTGACACAATCCACTTTAAAATTTTTTTTCTCAAAACCATACTTTCTTTGCTTTATGTTCCTTTTTCTCTGGAAGTAGTAAGCCAATCATAGTGAAAATTTGCAGGAACAATCATTGGTGTATCTTGAATAATATGAATATTAGTAAATAAAAAAAAAGTATTAATTTTTTCTTTTAAGCTTATTTTTTTCATGAATTATAATTTTTTGAGAGCTTAATTATTTATTCTATTTCAAATTAAAGAACATATTGCTGAGAGTCTCTGTACAAGATTTCAAAGTTGTATCATTAATAGTTTCTTCAAAAATGAACATAAAATTTTAGTAAAAAAAGAACCACCTCAGGATAAGAGTAGCTGATTCATGAAAGATATTTATCAGATATACATAAAATTTATAGTGAAAATGCAGCAGATACTAGCATACACACATATGCTATTCAGTGAGCTTATCTGCAATAGCTTAAGAGAATCTAAATGAGACACACTTCTACTTATTTTAGTCACCTATTTCCCCTTAATCATGGAAAAGTAATGTTCCTTATTCCTTCCACTCTGAAAAATTACCATTTTTGCCACTGAAGATACTGAATGCAGGGATTAGTAAAACATATGGCTATAAATATAACCTTCGGCCACGACACAAGCTCAGGCGAGAATTATTAACTTAGGACACTTAAGCTGGACTAATTTTTAGCTACAACATTTAAGTCTAAAATTTTAACTGAAATTTCATTTTGAGTAGTTTGTGCCCAACTACCAGAATCAAATGAGCTATTCATTGGTGAAAGAATGATTATAATAAAATTATTGGTTACTGAGACTACAAATATCTAAACAAATCTTGTTTCTTTAAAATGGTATGTGCTGAATAGCAAATTTCATGCATATCTGCTTACAATGTGTGTTCATCATTGAGCTGCATACACACTGAGATGCATTAATTCTACTGCTGCCATAATTACATCCTCAGTTCTCCATAACCTTCCCATTCAAATACAATAAACTATTATACAAGCCAGCTTCTTTTTTCATTGTATAGCTGTGTTAAATAAAGCAACTTCCATATACAGTACAAATATTTTTAATGAACATGTCATTATATCAAGCTTATGCACTTCATCACATTCATAAAATGAGCAAGAAATGAACTAAGATGAAGTGTAAATAAAATTTTCAAAACTTAAAAAATATGTTTAAAGGAACTGTCACAAAAAATCTAAAGCACATGTTGTTAATCAAGTACGTAAATGAGGATGCTTCTAAATGTGTATTGGTTAATGATTGTCAAAAATGAGTATAAAACTATTCACATTATCAACATGAGTAAAACATTAGATATTTATACTCTCTCCCTCTTATTCTTTCAAATTTAACAGAATTTCAAATTGGCACCAGGCATAAAACTTTCCATTTAAAAACAAAAAAGTGACAATGTTTTTTTCCAAAATCTCACTCCACTGAAGAGTGTTAAATTATGAACACCACAATCAAGTTTATAATGTTAAAATATTTTTTTACAGCTACATTTATCTCTTGACATGATGAACAAATTATATTATATTAATGTTTGAAAAATTAACCCAAATAGAATGCAAGGTTCCAATTTTTGTAAAGTTTGCTGTTTAGAAATGAAACATTTCCTTCTTAAAAACACATTGAATTTTTTTATTAAAACAAAATGAATGATAGAATAAAAAATGTAATGATACAAACAAATCTTTTATCAGTTAATAAGCTGCTCTTCCATTCACTGTTTTCAATTTGGTAATTCATGTATTAGAATGTTTTGAACAAATCAAAACAAAACAAAAAAGAAACCCACACACACACCAAAGTTGTATATTCAATAATGTGTATTTAGGGAAAAAAATGCTTTATGTACCACTTATCATTAATAAATTAAATAAAAATGTTATGACTTGATAATTCTAGAATTTACAAATGTTCAGTTCAAAATGTTGTGCTTGTTCTTTCACTCTCTGTTTTTTCTTGCAAAACTAACAAGCACTTCATCAATTTATTTTAAAAATAAATGAAAATTAAATTATATTTCTTTTCATTTCCTTAACTGCCTAAGATATGCTCAAATGGGTGCACATAAATTTCAAAACTTAGTTAAAATATCTTTAACTGCATTCATTTACAAAAAAATGTTGCTTTCTGTACACTTTCAAATAATTTAGACTGCTCTTGCTCATTCACTTCTTAACAAATAACTGTGATGAACTATTTCAGCAAAGGTGAAAATGGGCTGCATATCAATAAAAAACTTGTCATCAACTCGGAGTTTGCCTCCTGAAGATTCGTTTTTCTTGATAATGTGACTTGTTCAAGCATTCCATCAAACATCTCCATTCAGTCACTCAAGAATAACATTAAAAAAAAGGTTTCTTTACTATAAAACACACATTCCTGATATGCAGCAGGTCCGAAGTATCACAAGAACCTGCTGAGACCTTCTTCTCCACTGTCTTGGCCCACTATACATTATCACGTTATCAAAGTAATGACTATCGACTGTTGCACTTGCGTATAACACAGTCCACCGCTTCCGACACAGAGTCAAACACTGGTACTCCTTCACGATTTGCCAGATCTGACAGATACATTCGACCTCGGTTGTAGTCTTTCACAGCCTGTTTTGAAAGCTGAAACAATGTAACAATTATAAGAGATCATAGGCTTTCACTGCTGGTGTCAATATAACTAGGAGCTATTTTCAGGCTGTTTTGCCATGGTCTGCTGGAGTAAAATCATCCAGACATTTCATCCACAACTGCAGTGGATATCTTCAGTGGCATGGTCAAAGGTTCCTTAGAGAAGGTTTTGCTGCATCTGAAATGTTGACTATTAGAGTCGCTATATTTATGTTGGCTGTGGGGGTTGAGGTGGCATTTCCGGCATAGGAGCCTTCTAATTGGCTTGCTTCGATTTTGCCAGTTTTATGACATTTCCTGCCTTCAATGACAGGATGCCAATGTCTGTTGAGCTTTAAGGCCTCTTCTTTTTTTTTGAAAAAGGGTGCTTGTAAATTTCTATGGCTTCTCGCTGTAGTCAGGCATGGTAATGTACTGGATGAGAGGAAGCTGGTATCCTGGAATATTATGATGTGTTCACCTTCCACCTCTTCCTTGATTCAGAAGGCAACTCTGTCAGTTAATGCTTCAGATGCAGCAAAACCTTTTTCGGGGAACCTTCAAATGCACCACTGAAGATGTCCACTGCAGTTGTGGACTAAACGTCTGGATCAGCTTACTCCAGCAGACCACGGCAAAACAGCCTGGAAATAGCTGCTAGTTATAGCAATAGTTGCAGCTGGAGGCAGTAATGAATCAAAAAAATCTGTTGTGTTCAATTCACATGACTTTCTCTACATCTCTGCAACAAATTATTGTTAAAAAGCTCATTCTTCTATTTACTTCATGCTAATCGAGAAAAAATTAGCAGAAATGGTCTTATTACTTGCTTTGCTGTAAGTAAAAGGTTGCTATGTGACTAAAGTTCCTTTGTATGGCTAGAAATTGACAAATTCCTATATGAGAAAAGTATAAGTATTTTAAAACTGAAACCAATAACAAGGAATATCTCAAAAATGGCCTACTCCATGAAAAAAAACGTATATAACATAAATTGTGTGTTTTAACGTGCTCTACATTTTTTGTTAAGTTAGTTTTTGTCTATATCTAACAGTTTACCAATTATACAAAACTGTAAAATTCATTCTGAATAAAAATGTCTTCAGAGGCTATACCCAGAAAATTCAAGATATACATTTTATTTGCGATTTAATATACAATATTCTAATCAAAATTGTTAGTCATTTTTGAGAAAATAAAAATATTCAAACATTTTTCCATGTAAAGAGTAGTTGGGAGTATGGGGAATTTCTTGAAAATCATATGGCATCACAGTGCACTGTTATTAATAAAAACACAGACTTACATTGTTTTCATACAGTGTTTACTCTGTGGTCTAAGAGAACCACTTTCTGAAGATATTTACCTTATCATTTCCAATAATACAGTCATCTGGTAAATGCTGTACACATAGCACCACATTGCAGCCAAGACCAATATAATGAGCTGCCTGAAAAAAAGATAATAAGAATAGTAGTGGTAGTAGTAGTAGTAGTAGTAGTAGTAGTAGTAGTAGTAGTAGTAGTAGTAATAATAATAATAATAATAATAATAATAATAACAACAACAATAGCAACAACAATTATAATTTCCTTTAAGGTATTCATGACCTTTTAAAATTATTGTGTTGGCCAAAATTTTCGGTTTTTAAATTTTTATACACTTTTTATTTAAAACAATAGCGCCATCACACTACATCTTAAATGACTGTATCTTAAATCTAATTAAAAGAAATTAAATACTCTATATTCTGAAACAAAAACTAAGTTGGAAAATAGTGAAAAACACAAAAATTTATACAACAGAAACACATTGATAAAAAACATCCTGGTTAAAAGAAAAACATTTTAAACTTTAAAATGTACAATGCATAGCTTTCTGAAGTTCAGAGCATTCTACACATATTTAAGAATGTCTCGAACCAAAGAAAACATATTTATAAAACTTCATTATCAATTTAGAATTTTTTGGAAAGAAGAAGAAGAAGAAGAAGAAGAGAAAATCAATATTTGCGTGTTTGTGTATATATACACAGTATAACTTCACTAGTGTGAACTTGCTTAGGATGAACACTCGGTTAACATGAAAAAAATATTGCCCCTGGCAGGAATACATTAGTTTTTATTGGAAGTTTTATTGGTTAACACAAATTTTGGTTAAGGCGAATTACGAACTCTTTTTTAGTCCCTAGCATAATTAAATTTCATTGTAACACAAACTTCTGATGCTAAGTACATATTTTAACTGTTAATTTTTATCCAAAATGAATGTAAGAAATGTAACTACCCTTTGTTGACTCGTTTCTGACATATTGTAGTAGAATGCCACGATTATCACCTCAGCAATCAGTGTATATGCCAAATCTAAACATTTAAATTCAATAATGTGTGCATTAACATTTAGAAGCGCGTTCTATACCAAGTGTTCTTTAGTTCAATTGAGTTAGAATACTGAATAAAAATCAACAAACTGTAGCATTTGAAACATGGCAAAGAGGAAACAGACAACTCTAAATGTGCAGTAAAGCTCAAGATTCTAGATGAAGTGGATCATGGCTGGTAAGAAAACAGCAATTGCAGAGCAGTTTGGAATTCCCAAATCTACTTTATTTACAATAATTAAGAATCAAGAAAAAATCATTAATGCATCAGGTTCCAGAAACAAATCTAAATGATTTCGTAGTGATAAGTATGAAGACATCGAGACGTTACTACTAGAATGGTTCAGTCATATATGTGCATCTAACATACCTTTAAGTGGCCCTATAATTCAGTCAAAAGCTAAGAGATTTTGTCAAAAATATAAGATCAAAGACTTCAGTTGTTCTGCTGGTTGGCTGTATCAGTTCCAAAAAAGACATTCAATTTCATCAGTACAAATTTGTGCTGAAGCAAATAAAGTTAATAAGAAATTGAGAACAGCTGGTTGCAGAATTTGACCAAGTAATGTGTTCATTATGGACAAAACTGGACTTCACTACAATCTTTTCCCAAATCGCACTCTGGGGATAAAAGATGATAAGTATCAAGGTAGAGCACTCAGCAAACAATGTGTAACTGTTGTCTTTGTAATGCCAATAGCAGTGAGAAGTTTTCAATGCCATAGCTGGGATTTGAACCACGGATCTCCCGATCTCTAGCCGGTTGTTCTGCCACTGAGCTACCATGGCAACATACCAGCATAGCATTGAATTTCTCAACTGACTCACATGTTTCCCGGTAAACCACAAGGTGTTCTCAAATTACTTTGAGATGACAACCGGCTAGAGATAGGGAGATCCATGGTTCAAATCCCGGCTATCGCATTGAATTTTTCAGTCTGACTCTTACATATCCAACTCCTGTCCTACACACGGCTTGTGTGAAAAAACAATTGATCCAGACATGTTCTTCCTACATTGGACAGATGTACTGCACATAACATACAGGATCTGAACCTAACCAACATAAAAGTTCAGTTTTCTCTGCCAAACGTGACAAGCTGCCTTCAGTCCTTAGACCACGGCATCATTTCTCTCATGAAGAGAGCTTATTCCAAGTGACTTTAAAGAGTTGCAATTCGTCCAGCTGAAAATAATACTGCACCCCAAATTGGAATGTGCTTGACACAATAAAAGCCAATGCAGGAGTCTGGAACTCTTACACCACATCACATAAAGCACAACGTTAACACAGCCTGGAAACATAGCAACAATAAGGATGTCCATGAGTTAGACAATGCCACTTCACCTGATGGATGGGCAGTTCTGCAAGACGTTGCAAACCCTGGGATTAGTTTTGAGGAATTCATTAGTGCAGACAACAGTGTTGCCGTATTGCTTCTGTGTAGTCCAATGTGCCAAAAACTGTGACAGAGGTGCAACAAGGGTCATCAGAAGAAAGTGAGGAGATGGAGAATACAGATATCATTCCACCTGTTCGTCAGGAGTTGTTTACAGCCTTGGTCAGTTTAGAACGATTTGCTTCAGAATCCGACGTCACTGCTGGGTTTATGGATGCTATAGTTCCAATTGGTTATGAAATTACAAGATATTTTCATTCCCATGAATGTCAGCGAAACACTCTTGACTTTTTTTCTAAGAAAATAGTGTAATTTGTAAGTACTTGTACTTTTACAGTCACTTTATAGGTTAATAGTCTATAGTAATGTAAAGTGATTGATGCTGTAGTGTATTACGCATTGCTGTACAATGGTACTGTGCATTAAAACTGTGTTTTTTACTTAACAGAAATTTTTTTAACATAAAGTCTTGATTTTTCAGTCCCCTCAGATTCGTGTTAACAAGGTTATACTATATATATATATATACACACACACACAGTATACTCCCAATTATTCGTGTGTGGATTATCCAGTTTGAAGATCATCCATGCATCCCCCCCCCAAATTTTTTTTAATGGTTTGAATGTCAACACAAATTTTTTTTTCGTTTCTCTGTCATGTCATTTACAAATTTCTTTTAACTTGCTTCATTGACACTTACTCACTGATTAACATCAGAAAAACGAATTTGTCTTTAATTTATATGGAACAGGTAGGCCAATAACAATGGAACAGTACTCTGTTGTCACGCGTTGATCGTTTAAACAATGAAAATAGCACTTGTCATGTGGTGGGTTTTTTATTCCCGTTTCCTAAAGAAAAACAATACCTATGCACAGAAGTAGAATAAACTTTTGCAGGTATTGCAAAGCTTGTACACAGGTACGATAAATGTCTCAATCTTTGCAGTGATTATATTGAAAAGTAAACATAAGTGTACAAAACTTTTAGTAATAAAATAATTATTTTCTATGAACTCGTCTTTTATTTATAGCCTATCGGAGGTTGGAAAAAAACGGTCCTCGTATCATTGCACAATACCTTCATTTCCATACTTCTTTCTCCAGCAACCGCTTAAAACATGATTTTCTGTGCAAATTCAAATTAAATACAAAAAGTGAATAAATAAGAGTGTTAATCGCTTAAGTGCCCATTAGTTTGTTCACAATATGTGGCAAACCTTTAAATTTAATTTAAAATTTCTTCTTTTCATGTAGCTAGGTCGTGTTGTATTTAGATAAAATACAGTTAATCAAAATCACTATAAAGTGATGAATATGAAGATAAAATGATTTTATGTTGCAGTATACTTACCAAGACCATAGCAGCCACAGAACGAGCTGTGCTGGAAATCACAAACAGAAGGACATAGCTGTTGTCCATTGCAGCTGCCTCTATGGGAACTAAGCGTTTACTCCACTGACAAGCCTGGGGGTTGAAGTAGGTTAGCCCATTCTTCCTGCAACACCACACCTTCCATTTTACCAATATTTCACAAACTTCTTGGCCCAACACTTAGGTGGTGCTGCTGCCATTAACTTCTTTTATTTATTTATAGTGTTAAGTGTATACATGATATGGACTGACCTTAACCCTAGTTAGTTGCCCAGGCCATATATATTAAATATTCAAGGTATAAACAGAATATTTTTGAGTTGGGTTTGTAACACTTAAGTATCACTTACTTATCACCCAAAACTACACCACAAGTTTCAAAAAATATTCAAAAAACATAAAATCACACTTGTCCCCCAGAATAAGTTCAGCCTACAAAAATGCTCTGCAACAACCAAAAAGACCAAATCCCAGAACATAAAAAAATCAGGAATCTACAGAATAAATTGCGCAGATTGCAAAAATTTTACATTGGTAAAACAAAAAGACACCTTAAAGAACACATGAGAGCAGTAAAATACAAACAAACTGACAAATCATCAGCTGTTGCACACCACTTTTGGTCTACTAACCATGAAATAGTACCTAACATACACCTTGTAAAACCCGCCAGATATGCGGCAGAGCTTGACGTCTGGGGAAAAAATCCATATCATTAAAAACCAACATCATGTATTCAACTTTGAATTGCGGTCACAAAATATATTGTGGAAGTTCATCACCCAGCCACCAGGAACCATCACACCTCAACATAGAACACCCTGTGGAAATTCAGTTGGAAACCATCCACAATGATGTCCACATGGCATCGAAACTGGTCTTTAATTATTTTATAAAATATGTAAGTGATACTTAAGTGTTACAAACCCAACTCAAAAATATTCTATTCATACGTATCACTGTTCCAAAACACCCTTTCATTAAAATTGTTCTTAGTATCACTAAATATCTTTTACCCTCTAAAATTAATCTGGTTTCCATAAGTTTCAACTAATCATTGCAATTTCATCCATAAAAACTCCCCTAATATAGGTATCTATTTATAACCTTAAAAAATCTTTCTATACACAATTGAATTATTCCTCAGTAGTCATTTTCTATGTATTAAATTTTCCCTCCAATTATTTACGGCCCTGCACTAAAAAATAACATAAACTTCATCTTCCTTCTCTCCACAAATTAAACACACTCCCAAAGTAACCTGTTCCCTCATTCACCTTAATTTACAAATACCCAATCTAAACCAACTATCACTTCTCTTTCATTTATTTTTACAAATCAAAATATACTTCTGTTTCTTTGGGTCATCTTTTAGTTCCCTATAAAACACCAATAAACTTTTCTCTCTCATTTAAAAAAATAAACTTTATCTTTTCATATCTTCCATCCTAAATCTCGCTTTCTTCCAAAAACCTGTTCCAAAATATCCTATATTAGCCCAATAATATCCTAGGCCATTTCCTTTCTTCCATAGCCTATAAATTCTTAAACATTTCTTCACCTAATTCATAATTGCCATTAGGTCTAAGGTTCATCTCCACTCTTCCAATAATTAACAACACAGCAATCACATATGCCATAACATAAATATTATTCATATATTCTTATTAAATTTTTTCTTTAGACCTATTTTCCCTTCATTCTACTGAACAGACCTATTCTTGCTCTATAAATTTCCAAGCTAATTCCCATTATTACTTATATCACTTTTCAATCTTATCCTTCAGCCCCCAAAAAACACAACCTCTCTCCTCCACTGCCAGCTTGCTATTCTGCCATAAACATATAAAAAAATTACTTCTCAAATGTGATCCTTTTAGATCTGCCAGGTTTTTGGAATGATAACAAGGAACACTCCTCCCTCCTTGGTTTTGAAAGCCAGAAGCAGTACTGTAAATTCAACTTACAAAAAATACCTTTGTTTACTTCAATTAGAACTAATTGTATTCTATGTTAGTATTTCAACACAAGGCACAAAATGACAATCTGAGTAACATTGAAAGCAACACTTTTACACTACATTTATTTATTTTGAAAACAGAAAATTACCTATAATATACTGTAAGACTTCTGAGCTCCCCATCTGCCTGACCTGCTATAACAATAGAGTGAATGAACACAATAGCTCGGCAAACAAAGGCTTGCAAGACTTCTCAGACATTCCAGTTTATTTTTATTTACATACAAGGCGCATCCAGTAAGAAAGTTTCCCGATTTTGTTTCCTTTAAAGTAAACATATTTAGCCAGGAAAATTCTGCGTGCTTAACAGATCTATGGTGCATCAAGCATATGCCGGCCTGGTGCCAGTAGTGCCCTGAAGTGGCGTCTCTTATTCGTCCTTCAGCCTGCCAGGTTCGGTCAGTGATAAAGTTCCTTGCTGCACAAAATATAGCACCCATCGAAATTCATCATCAGCTGTGTCAGTCTACGGGCAGAACATCATGAGCAAACAGATGGTGTAAACTTTTTTTTGAAGGTTGTCAAAGTGACCATGATGAAGAGTGCAAAGAGCGACCACCCCTCATCAATGATCACCTGGTTGTGGCAGCGCATCATGGAGAACCGTCACTTCATGATTATGGAGCTAAGTAGCCATTTTTCGCAGATACCGCAATCCTTGTTGCATGAAATTGCCACTAAGCACTTGCTGTCCAAGAAATTGTGTGCCAGGTGAGTGCCATAAAACCTGACACCCAAGCACAAAACAAATCATTTAGGAGCAGCACTGACATTTCTGTAGCAGTACCAGCGACCAGTTCCTCAAGAAATTCCTGTCCTCCAGCCAGCGTTTCACAATGACGAAGAGTTGAATACAACTGTCACATGCTGGTTCCATTTACAGGTGGCATACTTCTAAGACACAGGAATACAAAAGTTGATCCCACAATATGTCAAATATCTCAATTCTTTTGGTGGTTATGTCGAAAAAATAGCTTAAACATGGCTCTACGTGTTGTTTGTATAGTTTTTCATGTTAACTATATTGTCTTTGTTTTAAACAAAATAGGGAACCTTACTTTCAGGATGCACCTTGTATATCTATTGTGTTGATGTTTTGATGTCTTACTGAACTGTACTGTCATTCATAGTTATCTCTCCTTCTAAATCTAGCCTTAGTACACTAGCAACCTTGCTTAAAAACTGCAGGTATGTTAGTCCACCTTGAGGTGTCAACGTTATATAGCATACTAAATGTTTATGAAAGGGCGTTTTGGAACAGTGATACGTATGAATAGAATAGGTGAGTTGGATTTTAACACTGTAAGCATCACTTACGTATTGTTTTACCAGACCAGTTTCAAAGCCATGTGGGCTTTATTGTCGATGGTTTCTAACTGAATTTCTACAAGGTGTTCCATGTTGATGTGTGTTGGTCCCTGGTGACTGAATGTTGAACTTCCACAATGTGTTTTGTGGCAGCTATTCAAAGTTGAATGTGTGGTGTTGGTTTTTAACAATGTGGATTAAGCTCTGCTGCATATCTGACGGGTTTTATAAATATTAGTGGTGTTAGTTTTTAACAATGTGAATGCCTTATAAAACCTGCCAGGTATGCAGAAGAGCTTGACATTTAAATTCTATTGTTAAAAACCAACACCACACATCAACTTTGAATTGCCACCACAAAACACATCGTGGAAGTTCATCACTCAGTCACCAGGGGCCTACACACCTCAACATGGAATATTCTGAAAAGATTCAATTGAAAACCATTGACAATGAAACCCACATGGCTTCGAAACTGGTCTGTAAAACAATACCTAGTGTTACAAATCCAACTTGCCCATTCTAGTTATATAGAATTTCTGAAAATTTGAGATAATATAATAGATGGCTCAATGTTTAAGCTTACTTCAGCAAAGGAATGGCAATATCCTCTCTCCAGGTTGTGTTGTGACAGGAACCTCCAAGGTATACATCTTTTGTACAGTTGCTCTGACTATTTGGAGGAGAACTTAGAGGGAGCGTTCTCAGGGGTCTCGCTGATAACGTCCATTCTGAAACATACATTAACAATTTGACATTAGACACATATTCTAAGGATTGAACAGAAACAATAGATGTTTGTTTTCTATCCTTTATTCTGTCTCTCTCTAACATTTTAGATTTGCATCATGGCATAGTGTGTTGGAATGTGATGTTCACGTGTATGAGTTTAAGCCTAATCATGCAGATTTTTCAGTCCATGTATAGTACTGATACTGTCACTAACTCAGAAGAATGTCTCTGTCCTTACAGTGCAATTGTGCAATGGAGTGGGAAGCTTTTTAGTACGATGCAAAAAATAGCATAACATCAGCAGTTAAATTTGGTTTTGTGTCTCTCCAGTAAACAATTTTCTGGTAATAACTTCTAAAGACCTGTTCATTCTGGGTATATTTTACTGAATTTTGTATAACTATTAAACAAAAAACAAAATTAAATGAAGTTTTATTTATGGACACTTTAATTGCTGTGGTTCCCAGCGTCCCATTCTAAACTGGGCATGAAACACTGTTTAATTTTGCTCAGAGACCTCTTACATCAGGCTTGAGGTTCTTTTACGTGCCATAAATCTATGACATGGAACCAATGGCTTTACTTCCCTTCCGAAGGAAGCCATGCTAAGGATTTTTGCGCCCGAAAAAATCCATCGTCCTCCACCAGGTTTGAACCTGCAATCTTGGGTATATGAAGTTAGCAAAGTAACCATTACACCACAGAGGGAGACAACTGTTAAACTGTAAGAGATAGACAAATACTTACTACACACAAAATGTAGATATCATTAAACTCAACATCTATGTCATGTACATTTTTTTCTTGTGGATTTGACCGTTATCAACATATTCCTTGTTATTAGTTTTAAAATACTTGAACATTTCTCATGCAGGAACTTATCAACTTCTGGCCACTCAAAGAAACAGATTTCAATCCCATAGCAGCCACATTTTAAAACATTTGGCTGTTGGTTTAGCCTAGTATATTCCCTTATTTTCCTTCTGCTTACAAGGAACTAAGTACTAAGACCATTTCTGCTACTGTTTATCTTGATTAGCATGAAGTATATAGAAGAATAAGCTTATTAAAATAGTTTGTTACAAAGATGTAGGAAAATCATGTGATTGGAACACCTCAGATTTTATATATATATAAATTATGTATCCAAATTTGTAATGGCTGGAAAATGCTGTGTGATCGTGCCGTGTCAGTTCCCCCCCCCCCCCTTAAATATGGATCTTCTGGTGAAAGCCGAGCTTAGACAGTTGGAATATATGTACAGAATGTGTCTTTATTTTCTATACCATGTACACAGAAGGTAGAGCTATATTGCATTACACCCAGAAATCTGATCTGCGATTTCACCAAAAATACATGCTTTGAGGCACTTTAAATCCAAACGAGAGAAAGCAACAGAGAGAGAGAGAGAGAGAGAGAGAGAGAGAGAGAGAGAGAGAGAGAGAGAGAGTGCCTGCATGCATTTAAACAGAATAACTCAAGAATGAGAAGTGGGATAAATACCAAAGTGGTATTAAAGTTCAGTATTTTCCAAAGATGTGACCACCCACCTCTACAGTGTGGTGGTAGCGTATCTGCCTCACATTCAAGAGGTCCTGAGTTTGAATCTCGGTTAGGGTGACTTATCTGATAGGTGGTGTTGTTGTTGTTGTTTTTTTTTTCTTTTCTTTTCTTTTTTTTTCTTGAGAAGACAAATGTTGAATAGCTCTAAGCTCTATGGACCCCAGGCTCTTTTGAGCACCATTTCAATCATCTATCCATTGTCCGACAAGACCTACCACATTAAAGGATTTTAAAAAAAATGTGTTAAGAACATTTCCAACAAAATCTCCCCACTTCCAACTATTATTTATATGGAACATTTTTTGAAAATGTTTATTATCTCAAAAATGGAACTAACAAATTTTAGTAAAACACCATACATTACCATATTTAGATGACAAACAAAAAGCATTCTTTAATTTTCAGGAAATATGTGTGAAGTCCACTTCATTCATAACATTTTACATAACCTTGTATGACTGGTCAATGTTAAGCAAAAAATGTAGATCTTTTTAAATACACAATAACACTTTGTGTCATAAACCATTTCCAAGATATCCATTACTAATAGCTTAAATTGATCCACATTTTATCATTCTTTTTTAAGTCCTACCGATGTTCAGCCATTTTTAATGATTCCATGGAAAGAGTGTTCATAATCAAGTCCAGCAAAGTGGTTTGCTTTTATATACAAAAATGTGGGTTTCCATTTAATAAAATTGAGCTGTCAACATATGAACATGAAAGATGTACTAAATAAAATGTAACTAATATACTTTTTTTATATAACAGAATGCTGAGTTTCATATCAAAAATGCAATAATTAATGACTCACTTTTCATATAATTTTTAGTTTTTTTAACACAAACTTTATTTTTTTAACATTTTTCCAACCTGTATTTGAGTTTAAATCTGTAAATTATGGAGTTCCTCAAGGGTCAATTTTGGGATCTGTATTTTTTATAATTTCTATTAACGATCTTCCTGTCTCAATATGTGATGAAAAGTTTACCCATCTTTATACAGATGATTCAGCAATTACTTTCTCTGACAAAGATGAACACATATTAAGACCTAAAGTACACACAGTAACATCGGTTGTTAACAATTGGTGTAATGTCAATAATTTGAGCATAAACACTGGAAAAATTACTGATATTCAATACAAATTTAGCATTGGTTGTTTTGAAAGCTCATTAAAATCTTTAGATATTCATATTGATTCTGACTTGGGATGGTCAATACACATTAATCATATTTTTAAAAAAATCACAACAGGAATTTTTATGTTGAGAATCTTGAGCTATAGTGTCACTAAGGATGTGCTGATGAAGGTGTATTATGCTCATATTTATTTGCATGCTAATTATGGTTTGCTTCTTTGTGGGAATCACTCCTTGGCAACGAAAATCTTTTAATTGCAAAAAAGGGCTCTTAGATTAATTTGTAGAGTTCATCCAAAAGCACATTGTAAACCACTTTTTATTGATTTAAATATCTTAACTTTGCCATCAATGTATGTACTGAACTCTCTCTTATATGTTAAGGAAAATTTTAGCAGTTTTACAGTTTGCTCAAATTTTCATAATTATACAACACGAAATTGTCAAAACTTATATATAAACACATTAAACATACGAAAATTCAAAACAACTTTATAGTTGTTTCTATTAAACTTTATAATATTTTACCCCAAAGATTAAGAGAGCTCCCTATTTCAACTTTTAAAAGGACCATACGCCATACATTGGTGGCTAATCCATTGTATTCTGTGAATGATTTTTATAATTTAGCTTGGTAACTTTTAATTTATGCTGTTGCTATACTGTAATAGTTATTGGCAATAAACACTATCTATCTATAATTGTAGTTATTCAGCGCTTAAAGAATTAAATTATATTTATTGGATTTCTCCGTGCAAACTAGATAAATAAAGCACTTCTCAAGTCATTAATGAATGTTTTTGACTTAAATACTACAAACTACTGAAATGAAAAATATATGTATAGCTTTAATGAAACAAAAGCATACACAGTATTAAAACAGCCTGATCTAAAATATAAAACTTTAAAAATTAATAAGAAAGCTTTCTATTAAGTTACTGTCCTTTGCAGCACAAAACCAAACACCTACAAAAATACAAAAACAAAAATACTAGCAAGGATGCGTTAACAAAAAAATGGGAAGGATTGACTTTAATAAAAAATGTACATCTGTAAATATCATCTTCCACTCAGAAAAGCACAACAGCTTCAGATCCTCACTTAAGTTTTTTGTACAGTGGTAATCAAGAAATTAGATCAAAAACTATTCATGCACTTAAAATAAATGTTAAGTATCAGTGTATCATAAATGTAAAATGGAAGCTTGTAACAGTGAGGCAACACAAATATTAATATAACAATTAACAATTGTAATAATTCTCTACTTAATCTTTTTGAAATCCAAGGACTAGTTTTGCAAGGACAATTTTATTGCAAAACTAGTCTTGGATTTCAAAAAGATAAGTGGAGCATTGTTGCAATTATCAATTGTTATATTAATATCAGTATATCAATCAATTACTCAATTGTTTTCTGTCCAAAGGCAAATTTTATACAAGTCCAGCCTAGTATACTCTTCTTCATTTTTTTTTCTGTACAAGAACCTTTATTTAAAACACTTATCATCAGGCATTGCCTTCTACTCAAAGCATAGTTATTTTTACTTTCTCTATACGTACTATGCACATAGTGTATAGAGAAGGTATTGCACTCCACTCAAAAATTTGATACAGAGATTTCACCAGAAATATATGTATTAGGGTCCCCTGTATATAAAAAAAAAATTCAGAAAAAGGTCCATGGTGTGTGTGTTTGTGTCTATGAACACGATAACTCAAAAACAAAAAGTCGGTACAACACCAAACTTGGTATTTAAGTTTAGTATCTTCCAGAGATTCGACACAAAGATTTTGAGAAAAATCTCCCCACTTCCAACTACCCATTACATGGAACTTTTTTTGAACATTTTGATTTTCTCAAAAATGGCTCTAACGATTTTTATTAAAATATTGTATATTAAAGATATTTACCTGACAAATAAAATGCATATCTTGAATTTTTTGGGAATAGCCTCTGAAGACTACTTTATTCTGGATGAATTTTACGGAATTTTGCATAACTACTAAACCGTAAGAGATGGACAAAAACTTGCCACACAAAAAATATAGATCAAGTTAAAACCACAATTTATGTTATATGCATTTTTTTCATGGAGTTGATCATTTTTGAGTAATTCCTTGTTTTTGGTTTCAGCTTTAAAAAACTTATACTTTTCTCATACAGGAATTTGTCAACTCCTATCCATACAAACAAAGGAACTTCAGTCACATAGCAACCAACTTTTGACTATCACTTTAACCTATCGTACTACCTTATTTAGCTTCTACTTACAGGAAACAAGTAATAAGACTATTTCTGCCAATGTTTTTCTTGATTAGCATGAAGTAAATGGAAGCATAAGCTTTTTAAAAACAATTTATTGCAGAGATTATGATTTTTAAGAATAGTGACTTATTAAGAGCTCTATTACTCTTTCATATTACTACCAAACACATGCTCACAAAGACAAGTAAAGGATAAAGCAGCATTATTATATAATGGGAGCCCAAGTCATGAAGTACTGCAGCAACACTCACAGCTCTGTACAACTTATAAAGTAAGAATGAGCGTTAAACGCTACAATAAAAATATGAGAGAGAGAAACAACAAATGAGACTCATTATAACAAACCACATTATTTTGTTGAATTCTTCTGTCCTTCCTTCAAGATATAAGCTCTGATCATGTCATTATGTTCTCATTTGTGATCTTTGCAAACTGGTTTGCAAGATGAAATGCTTGTTTTTGCACAGGCTGGTATTTTAACTATTTTCTATTGGTTAGAATAATGATGTCAGTTAGTATTACTGAGCTTAGGAATGCATGTGTCGGTATTCAATAATTTTCCCATAATTTATGACACACATATACTATTGAGATGGATAAAGTTGCTGTTTGCAATATTGTTTTAGTTTTATATTAATAACTTAGTGTGAATTATTTTCAACTGAAGCATACATTGAATTAAAATTTTATGCAATATTATACACATAATTTTGGATGTGGTCATTTGAAATTATATTATGTGAATATATAAACAGAATATTAAGTGTACACTATTTCTAATCCTTCATATAATATAGCATAGGACCTGATTAAGTATACGAGTCCTTTAGCAGTAAAAGTGAATTAAACAGAATACTAAAGCTGATTCAATTAACTCTGGAACAACAAGGTGAATATAATGAGAATGGAAAGCAATAATTTGTAAATGAGTTGGTTCAAAAAACACAGAAAACGTGAATGAGAATATTAAATAATATTGCGACAAAGTCAGGCATTCACTTTGTGGATAACAGGATGTCTTTCAGCACTAGCTGGCCTTTGATTGGCTAGAGAGAGGAGGTGCTCTTTGGCAAGGAAACATCTACAAAACTAACTGAGAAGTCTGTTTAAGCCTAAAAAAAAATGGAAATGGCATTTTATTTATGGATGCTCTTTAACTGCTGTGGTTTTCAGCATCCCATTCTATATTGGGCGTGAAAGACCGCTTAATTTTGCGCAGAGGCTTCTCTATCAGGCTTGAGGTTCTTTTACATGCCGTAAATCTACAGCATGGGACCAACAGATTTACTTCCCTTCAGAAGGAAGCCATGCTAAGAATTTTTATGCCCGAAAAAATCCATCGTCCTCCGCCGTGTTTGAACCCTAGACCTTGGATATATGAAGTTAGCATGGTAACCATTACACCATGGAGGGTGACGTTGAAGCTTAAAGCTGACCTCACATACCCTTAGTGGCATAAAAATGAGTGTTTCCACTAAGGCAGCTTCTGCTTTTGTTGTCACCTAGCAGGTTCCTCCAAGTGATAGAGTTTCTATGTTTGACACTCCAGTGAGAAACTGGAAGAGAGAAGAGCCCAGTGTCTGACGCTTGGTGAATAACTGGAATAGAAGAGTCCTATGTTTGAGTTCTTGAATCACAATTTTAACACCATGGAAAGTTGATTTTGCACATTGGTATGTCAGTGTTTTGTGACTGACCAATGGTATATTTTCACCTGGCTGCAATTTAGCCAACATATGGCAGGATCGCCAACTTTGAAGTTCAACACAGTCAACATTTTCTAAAAAGCATTCCATTAACATTTGTAATGCTTCTTACACAAGCATCTTGGTAATATATTTATAATCATGGTAGTAAGAAAGTTTGTTTTTCTCTGCTGTTTTCTGTTGTTTGTTTTTCCAAGCTTGAAATTAGAAAGAACTCTAGCAGCTGTTTTACTTCATGTCTGCTTGATCAAGTCTCCCATTATTGTTCTCAACAATGACCAAGTTCCTCATTAATTTTTGCTTCATAATATACATATTTTAACAGTTGTTACCAATCTATTTTCCAATACCCATCCATGAACCAGCCTTAACATAGTCTAACAGACTTTGCATTTTGTACAGAATTATACTGTAGTAACTGTACCAATAGGTTATTTCATTTATTAAACTTTATGCAATAGACGTCAGTTTTCTTGTCAATAAAACCACAGCTCAGTTCTCCCACATTTATTGTAATGCATTATTAACTTAGGGAATCAAAATTTTATATTTGGGGAAAGGTGCAGCTCTCCTAGTTTTCCATTAAGTTGACAGTGCTATATTTGTCATATGCCTACTTGCCTAGGAGTGCATATGCTGCAGTATGCACAGTTACAACATTCAAATACTTTCCCCTTCAATGTTTACATGAATTTGTGTTTGCTAAGGTTTTCAACAATCATACTTTTGAACTACTTGAAAAAATGAACTACAACATTAATATAAAATGCAGTTATATTACAATAATTCAATGCTTTCCAAAAGCTGTTCTTGTCAGACTGCTTCCAGTACTTTATCAAGTCTTTGAAGGTCTTGAAAGCAATTGAGAATAGTGTCTATAATGGTCAAAGTCTTGATAACGATTTGATGGTTTGCCAATGAAATGAGAGTATTTACAATGCATCATAATATCTGCAACATGGCTGAAAATGAAAAGTTAACAAAAATGGCTACCTGAGCAAGGTATATAGTATGGGGGCTGATTAGGGTTATACACTTTCCTTAAAGCTACAGCAAAATCTGAAGTTATTTTAAAATTTTAATTTGGGCCATGAAAATATACAGCTGTGCTAATTTCATGCTAAGCTTTCCTTCTGTAACCAAACCATTAAATACATACACTTTTTGTATACCCTACTCAAAATTTACAATACAACTCAAACATAATGAAAGGCAAGTTATCAGTTAAATCAATATCAATAATTCTGTTCGCATACCTTTGAAGTATTTCTCTATTAAGGATGTTTATTTTTACCAATACGTATTTTGTGCATTAACTGAGTGGAAGATGTTCTTCAAAAATAAAAAAATGAAAGCAACAACGAGGCAACCAAAGGAAACATTCAGGTTACAGTGCAGTTACGGGGACACAGTGATGATTGCACTGTGGCAAAATACCTAGAATTTTAGTAAAGGGAGTAATGATAGTCTCAACTAGGCGAGTGGTTTTGGCTAGGACTAACTCCCAGAGTTTGTGTGTCCTACTTTCACAACACTTGAATTCCGCTATGATGGCACAGAACTGTTCAAAGTTGACATGCAGCTGTTCCAGAGGGATGTCTTTCACATCTCCGCCCAGCACACCTGTAAAAAAAAAAAAAAAAAAAAAAAACCAAAAACTTCAGTGGTTTTTAACATTAAGTTGATATTGTGAACTAAAGATATTGGTTTTTAATTTTTTTTTCACCTTAAAAATGATGATCCTATCATATTAGAGATTTAATGAAAAATACACTCACTGTATTTTTAATAAGAGAAGAGATCAAAAAGAACCACTTTTTTTTTATTTTTCCTAATATAGGTCATTAAATTATAAGGTAATTGTAAATGGAGTGTTTTTTATGGATGCTCTTTAACTGCTATGGTTCTCAGTGTCCAATTCTATACTGGGCATGAAAGACTGCTTAATTTTGCTCAGAGGCCTCTCTAGCAGGCTTTAGGTTCTTTTAAATCTATGACATGGGACCAATGGCTTTAAATTATAAGGTAATCCCTGTTGCAGCCTCTCTGCACTGGGCAAGAGATCAGAGTGTTACCAGGAAAGTGGTGCAGACAAAGGTGCGCTAAAATACGTATCTTAAAGTAAACTACGGAAATATTGATCTTCTGCTCACATACGGGCAGCACAATTTCTGAAAATATTGTTGCTCACTTGTCTAAGCTTAGCAACAGGAACCCTTGTGATTTCTTGCATGATGTTATCACTAAGTTTCTGTAGATTATACAGGGATTTCTGCTGCTGAGTGAGAACATCTTTAACTGCCTGTTTGGGAGCAGATGGTCTACATGTTCAGCATTTATTTAAGGTAAAGACTCCGGTGCGCCTTTTCCTGGCGACTCTCAAATCTCTTGCACAGTGAAGAGAGACTGTGAAAGGGGTTACCTTATAATTTAATATCCTACGTGTACTTAGTAGTAAAGAAAATACTGTATTCCACCCAAAAAGCATAGCTTCCTTTGGAATGAAGTAAAGCCACTGGTCCCGTGAAATTTTTATTTGCATGTAAAAGAATCCCATAGCTTAAGAGAAAACATCCCTAGGCTAAATTTGCCATGTTTTACATCCACAAGTTGTGAGTTTGTCCTACACAGCCACATATGGGCAATGAGTTGATCCCTCATAACTATAAGCACATAGTGGCAAACTAGAAATTCTCTGATCAGGAAAACACCTAAACCTGTGTCGCAAATATGCTAACATGGTGTGATGGACCTTAAATTGAATTCATTGATTAAATTGAGATTTCACATTTTTATGTTGCAAATAAAAGCATCTTTGGGAGAAAAAAAAAAAAAAAATCCTGTACAACTGTGAATCTGAGAACAATATAACTCAAATTATATAAATACCAAACTTGGATATAGTTCAGTATCTTAAAAAGATTTTCGAGGAATCCTCCTCCACCCCACCCCCAACTCCAAACTACCCTTTGCATGAAGTTTTCAATATGTTTGATTTTCTCAAAAATTGCTCTAATAATTTTGATTAAAATACCACATATTTAAGATATTGCATGACAAATAAAATGTTTATCTTGAATTTTTTGGGAATATCTTTAATGTACAGTATTTTAGTCAAAATCATTAGAGCCTATTTTGAGAAAATCAAAATTTCTGATATTTTCTTCATGTAAAGGGTAGTTTTGGGTTGGGAAGGGGGGGATTTTTCTCAAAATCTTTGTGGTGCATCCTTGGAAGATACTAAACTTAAATATCAAGTAATTTAATGACTTTTTTGTTTTTGAAGTTCATGCACGCTTGCACACACACACACATGGACCTTTTTTTAAAAATGCTCTTTTTGGATACAGAGGACCCTAAAACATGAGCTTCCGGTGAAATCTGAATATTGAATATTTGGGTGGAATGCAATACCTTCTCTATACACTATGTACATGTAAAGAAAGTAATAAGCTTTCACAAGACTAGTTTGTATACTCAGAAACAAATGGCAGGGTAGAGAAAGTAATGTGAATTTAACATATCAGGTTCTTTTAATAGTTATTACTGTTCAGTTATTCCTTGCAATGTCAGACAAAAGTATGGAATTTCAAGGCAGTATATCACCACTTGCTTTTACTGTTGATTCGTTTTCCTTTATGCCCCTTGTACATAAATTAAAATATGGAATGAAATTATTTCTACAAAAATTTATCTTGATTAATATAAAGTAATATAAATTAAGCATTTATAGAAATAGTTTGTAATGGCTATAAACAGCTGACCTTCTAGAAACTTCTTCAGTAGTTCAAAGAGATGGAAGTTGGATGGTGCAAGACTTTGCTGTATAATGCATCCTAAACATGTCTCTTGAGATTAATTTAAAAGAATTTGAGTCAGTTTTTGTGCCACAAACATCAGTTGGTAATTACTTACTGAGACCAGTTTTGGGAAAATTGTTTCCAGTAAGTAATTACTAAGTCATGTTTGTGTTACAAAAACTGACTCAAATTCTTTTAATTTAATATTCATCACATCAGTGTTATGAACTTCTTTGCATATTTGCAAAATTGCAAATTAAGAGTCGGAATTAAGGGTTGAAAAGGGAACAAGCTTTCCCAAAACCAATCCCAATAAGTAATTACTAAGTTATGTTTGTGTGACAAAAACCGACTCAAATTCTTTTAATTTAATATTAATCATATCATTGTTATGAGCTTCTTTGTATAGACATTCAGATTTTTGTAAATACATCCTACTTTAGTTTTGAAGTCTTGGATATAAAATTGTATAATACTCTACCATTAGAGTTAAAAGAACTGTCTGGTCAAGCATTCAAATGCAAATTACATGAATGGTTAGTTTCTAACCCCTACTATTCAACAGATGAATATTTTGAAAATAACTAAGGTAGCTTATGTTATTCCTAATACTCCAGTACTTAGGTGAGGGTAGAAAATATATAAATGTATCATCATCATTTGTTAGGGTAATACCAGGGTCAAATGGTACCATTGCTGTGTTCTCTACTGTTTAATGTAATACGTATGCATATTTTAATCTGTATTATTGTAGTATTTATCTTCTATGTTATAACTGACATATGAATGACACATTGTATGTAAAGTATACCATTTTTATTTATATCTAATGTATTTGTATTATAGTTATTGATAACATTAATTTTGTATGTCAACTGCGCCATTTTATCTTTAAATATTGTATTTATAATACCTTTATATTATTGTCATTCACAAAATTATTGTAATTGTACTCAGCCACTTATCACTGTTGACATCCACATTACATGAAGTGTATCATTTTTATTTACAACTATGCAATTGTATTTAACTTATCACCTTGATATCCACATTGATGTGAAGTGTATCACATTAATTTATTATTATTGTTTATGATAAATATCCGGATAAGCTGAAATATCCCATTGCATACAAACTATACAATTTGTTGTCGTCTATTGCTTTGTGAAGCTTAATGACAATAAAATATTTTTATTTATTATTTACTTTTTAGTCTTTCATAAGCATCTGACCGACTCTTTACTATAAAGCCATAATGTCTAGTTTTTGTACTAAATGTTGAAATAAGCTATATACAATACCTCTGAGATCAACAATATGTATTTCTGTTGCAATAAGAAGAATAAGTACTTTAGCCCTTCTGTAAGTTAGTTTAGGTCATATCAAATAAACTTTAAAAAATCCTTTAAAATTGTAACTTTTAACACTTATTTATGTCACTATTGTTGTGTAAATGCAAAGGATCACAGCTGATTTTCAAAAGATTCACTTTATTGTTTGATACAGAAATCTGATGTGTTTCACATTTACATGGCTTTCTTTATATCTCTATAACAAATTAATGTTAATAAGCTTATTCTGCTATCTATTTCATGCTAGTTGAGATAAACATTAGCAGAAACAGTCTTATTACTTAGTTCCTTATAGGTAGCAGGGAAATAAGGGATTACACTAGGCTAAGCTGATAATCAAATGTTTTAAAATGTGGTTGCTATGGGATTGATATCCATTTCTTTGCATGAGCAGGAGGAGTTGTTCCCATATGAATACAGTATTTTAAAGCTGAAACCAATAACGGCCAGCTCCACATAAAAAAAAAAAAAAAAGTACATCACATAATTTGGGTTTTAATGAGTTTACATTTTTTGTGCAGTAAGTTATTGCACATCTCTTACAGTTTATTAGTTATGCAAAATTCAGAAAAATTGATCCAGAATAAAGAGGTCTTCAGAGCCTATTCCCAGAAAATTCAAGATATACATTTTATTTACATCTTAAATATAAGAGATTTTAATAAAAATTGTTAGTCATTTTTGAGAACATCAAAATTTCAAAATTTTTTTCATACAAAGGGTACTTGGGGGTGGGGGATTTTCTTGAAAATCTTCGTATCGCATCCTTGGAAGATACTGAATTTAAATATCAAATTTGGTATTTAACAGATTTTTCGTTTTTGAGCTATGCTGCCCACAGATACACATACTCACACATGGACATTTTTCTAAAAATGCTTGCTTTGGACTCTAGGAGTCCCAAAACATGAATTTCTGGTGAAATCTCAGTATCAAATTTTTGGGTGCAATACAATATCTTCTCTATGCACTATGTATATAGTACATGTAGAGAAAGTAAAAACGACATACATTACTACAACGCTATAACACTGTATCAAAACCCACAGGTTCACTCTAAATGTGTTTTCTCTCTATGATAAAGTTTTAAACATTTATTCATCTAGAGATGAGGCTTATCATTACATGTTTTATGATTGTAAACAGTTTCCTTCCTGATTCTTTGCACATACCATATTATGGCACATCTATTACCACCCTTTTCAACATCTCCATAAAATATATGGTAGAACAGACATATTATGTTATATATTGGTGTAAAGTATTAATGGACCAACACCTATGCCTTTCTGAAAGGAAGCAACAGCACTCATTACCTGATAAAGATGCCTCTGAGCAAAATTAAGCAGTCTTTCATTCCCAACACAGAATGGGCCGCTGAGAGCCAAAGTAGTTATAGAGTGTCCATAAATAAAACTCCATTTTGTTTTTTTTTTATTTTTTCACTGCAAACAAGAGGCACAAAATTCTACTTAAACATATTTTCAGTGGCAATGAATGACATTCCTGCATACTGCAGACCTTGGAAAGCATTAACCACAGCTGCTCAGTTGATAGGCTAGATTACCTAACTTCTAGAGGCATTGCAATTACGACCATACCCCAATCATGAGAGGAAAGAAGTTTGATGTTCACAAAAATATGTGTATTGATCCTGCTCTCAGTTGACAAAAATAATACTTGAATTACATTATGCTTCCGGCTCTAAACCTGTTTCAAAGTTAAAAGTAGAAGTAAACAAACCTTAATGTTAGTACAACAACTAATAATTTGAGTTTATTTCATATAGATAAGTGAAATTCTGTTGTAAATTATTAATTGTTATATTAATATTTGCATTACTTCATTGATTTGAAGAGCTGCAATTGGTTTTGGATCATCACCTAAATGTACTTATTATGCGCTCTAGTTCATCCTTCTCATGTGGCAACATCTTACTTCACACCAAACTTGTTTTTTTCTCTACTATGTACAAGGTACATAGCAAGGAGAAGGTATTGCATTCCATCCAAAAATTTGATACTGAGATTTCACCAGAAGTACATATTTTGAGGTCCAGAATTAAAAAAATGTGTCTATCTATGTGAACAGCATAACATGAAGTCAGTTATATACCTAACCTGATATTTAAGAGCAGTATACTCCAAGGATTTGACAAAGATTTCCAGGAAAAATTTCCACCCCAAAATACCCTTTATATGGAACATTTTTCAGAATTTTCTACTTTCTCAAAAATGGCTCTTACGATTTTGATTAAGTGCCTGTGAAGGCTCATCAATAAACAGAAAACCAGGAGTTGTGTATTATGAGACCACAAATTACTTTAATAGGTCAACAACCAAGATGTGTAGATGAAAATATATGTAAATCAGTTATGTAACTTTAAGTGTTGAGAAATAAAAAATAAATTTTATGATAATGCCTCCATATTCAAATCCCAGCTAATTGTTCAGTTGGTATTAACAGTAAAGTCTTCATACTCAAACTTGAGAGGGGATAGCTATAGTTTGTGAATAAATTGGAGGAAATTCCCATGCTTAAGGATCAGTATGCTCTCCTGAGCTTTTTCAAAAAAAATCCAAAAACCATAGAAAAGAATTCCTGCAGCCATCACCAATCACACAATTCTATTCGCAGAAAAGCAAAAACATGAAGAAAGATTATCTGGTAGGACTACAGGCTTAGTAGAGGGGGAGGTTTGGGGTTGGAATACACCTTTGCTTTAAAAAAAAAAAAAAATGCAACAAATAATAGTATAACAATACCTATTCCACCCAAAAATTAAATGTTAATATTTCACCAGAAAAATATGTTTTGAGCACTTTGAATTAAAAAAAAAAAGCATTCTTAAAACCAGTTTGTGTGTGTGAATGTGTGTGTTGTAAACACCAAAACAAAACAAAAAAAGTCTATTTAATACCAAACTTAATATTTAAGTTCAGCATCTTCAAAGAATAAAGTTTTTCAAGAATATCCCTCAGCCCAAAATAAAATTACATGTAACATTTTTAAAATTAAATTGATTTTTTTAAAAAAATGGCTCTAACAATTTTGATTAAAATACTGTAAGTTTAAGATGTTTTCATGAAAAAACAAAATGTATATCTGGAATTTTCTGGGAATAATTTCTGAAATCCTTTTCATTCAGGGTGACTTTTGCACAACTGGTAAGCTGTAAGAAGTAGACAAAAATCTTCCTAGACAAAAAATGTAGATCTCATTAATGCACACAGTTTGTGTCTAATACATTTTTTAATAGTTAACCAGTTTCGAGAAATATCTCGTTATTGGGTTAAATTTTCCAATACTCATACTTTTCTCCTCCTGGCCATGCAAAGAGAATGAAGTTTCAATACCATTCTTGAATGTGAATTAGATAAAAGAATAAGCTTGTAAGAATAGCTTGTTGCTGAATAGGGAGAGAAAGTTGTGTGAATTTAGCCCATCTTATTTTTAAAGCTATTCAAGTCGGGATTAATTTAATTCATCTATCATTTGATTTTATACAAATTGTTTAAAAAATGGGTCCTTATATGTAAATCCCCCTTAGTAATTAAGATTGGTTCCATAGAGGATAAGGTTCTGTCAGATACACAAGAATTAAAATGTCATAAAAGGTTTTATTTAGTGCAAAGTGCTCTGTGGAATTGAAATTATTTCTGGAGCTATGGAATTTAATTTGAAAATGGCTATATGAATATTCTGTAATGAGAGGCATGTAAAATAAACATTCCAGAGATATTTAGCTTCATCACAATGAGATATCACTGCTACTAAAGGTAGAGGGAATTGCATCCACATTTTAGAATTCAAGAATGATTGCACAAACTATAAAAACAAACAGTAAAAACAACATTTCTTGATAAAAGCATATATCTTTTTCAACCTTGATTTGCACAGTCAGATTCCAATAGAGTAACCCATTCATCAAAGAACTTAAAATTAATGAATTAATAAAGCCATAATGGAATCGTTTAACAATGAGTCAAAATTTTAAACACTTTAACATTCTCCACTTATATGTTGATCTTTAAGACTAGTTTCAGGGAGCATCCTTCCTATCTTCAGTTAATTTGTTGACTATTGCTCCCTTGTTGTGTCTGATTTCACTAAGAGCTGTGCTGCCATCTCTTGTCTTTGTTAACCAGATGATGGGAATCTCAAAATTCATGAGATTTCCTTCATGCTTATGAATAAAGATGTTTTCCCTTATGTTTAGTTCCCAAGGTTCTTTTAAGTGTTTCATCAATTTTATTTCTAGTTCTATATTATGATTCTCTGCACAAAAATGACGGGCAATGACAGACTTGAATCTGATTTTATGCATGTGTTCCATTTTTCTAATGTCCAGATTTCTCCTTGTTTGTCCAATGTATATTATGCTGTAATCTTGGCAATTCATTTGGTAAATGCCGGCCAATTTTGTTTCTGGTGTGCTATCTTTCAAAGGGTAGTTTAATAGATTTCTGATGCATTTATTTTGTGGTATCTGGACATTAGAAAAAAGGAACACATTAGAAACATCAGATTCAAATACATATACAAATCTGCCTTTGCCCATCTTTTTGGACATACAATCATTATATAGAACCAGAAATAAATTGATCACACACTTAAAACAACTTTAGGAACTAAACACTTTATTCAAAAGCATAGGAAATCTCATGAATTTTGAGATTCCCACCATAGATGATGTCATCCAGTTAACAAAGATGAGAGATGGCAGCACAACTCTTAGTGGAACAAACACAACATGGGGACAGCAGTCGACAAATTAACTGAAGATGGGGGGCACACTCCATGAAACTAGTCTTAAAAAAGATCAACATGTAAGTGGAGAATTTTAAAGTGTTTAAAATTTCAACTCATTGTTAAACAATTCCATTATAATGGTGCTCCATTATATACAAATATTCCTAATTATTTATGTAATAAAGGCATTTAAATGACACTCACCTGTTTGTCCTGCAACAATGCTTCTTAAATCTGAAATGGATAAATTCCGGTTGGTTAATATTCTAAACGCCATACATACCTGCAACAAAATTCCAAAGTATAATAAAATACTAAAGCTGTATTAAGTTGAGTTTATGATTAAGGAAGGGGAGGGAGGGGACAAGGTTAAATTTGTTAACTGCAATTGATGCTTTACTTTTTCAGGACAACTTATATGCAATTACTCTCTGCTACATTTATGAAAAAGATTTAGTATTTATAAAACATAAGACATATCTGCCTTTACAAAGCACTGAAAAATGTTCAAAAGAATCAAAATACTGGAAGTGGTACATAGTGAAGCGTAATTACACATTGGTTGAGTCAAATTTACACTTGAATTGCTTCACTAAGTAATAAACTACCTGGATTTAAATCTGTTGATGATGTAGGCAACATATGCCTACAAAACATGTCCAGATAATTTATTACTTAGTAAAGCAATTCAAGTGTACATTCGACTCATTTTATAACCAAACTGAAAAATGTATTTATGAAGTAAAACCTTATATAACCATTTCATGTATTCCAAACCTTGAAATATACCAATCCTTCCACCTCTAATGGCTTTAAATTTCTTTAACAGCAATGATTTCTTTAAACCTTGTTGGGTTTTGCTTATTTTTTTTCTGGAAAAGAATATGTTGTCCAAACGTTTCACGATTCTTTGATTGGCCAGCCTGATGCTTTAATTTTTGTGATGAAAATTCTCCAATAACTAGGTTTTTGCTCCATAAAATAGAAACTTTTAATGATAATAGTACCCTTCTTTAAAATTAGAGCTACAGACCAGTAGAAAAGTATCTTACTACAAAATCATGCGAGCAATGTGAACAAAGAATGGACTGGGCTATAAGGTACTGAGTCTGAACTTTGAAAAATTTAGTATTGGATCAAATTTCGATTTTTGCGGCATAATTTGCTGGTGGGTTCCTATTTAATCTGTATATATTTCTTAAATTTGATTAAGTAGTGTTTAAAATATACAAATGTTACCTTATTTTTGTTTTATGAAAGTAAAAATTAAAAAATCTTGGTGTTTCATTCACATGACTTTCTCTACATATTTTATAACAAACTATTCTTACAAAAGCTTAACTTCATGCTACCCAAGATAAACATTAGAAGAAATGGTCTTACTACTTATTTACTTATAAGCAGAAGGAAAATAAGGGAGTACACTAGCTTACAGTAATAGTAAAATCTTTTAAAAGCTGTCAATATGTGACTGAAGTTCGGTTCTCTGTGCATGACCAGCAATAAAACAAAAGAAACAGGAATGACAAATTCCATTTTGGGAAAAGTTTTAAGTATTGTAAAATAGAAATCAGTAACAAGGAATATTTTGGAAATAGTTCATTCAAAAAAAAAATATATATGACATAAATTGGTATTTCAATGAGATCTATTATGTTTACTTTCTCTACCCCACATGTACAATGTAAATAGGGATAGAGAAGGTATTCTAATGCACCCAAAAATTTGATACCGAGATTTCACCGGAAATATATGTTTTGGGATCCCCTGAGTACGAAAAAAGCATTTTTAAAAACAGGTCTGCACGTGTGTGTGTGTGTGTGTGTATGTGTGTGTGTCTGTGTGTCTGTCTGTCTGTGTATGCGTCTGTGGACAGCATAGCCCCAAAACAAAAAGAACGTTAAATACCAAACTTGGTATTTAAGTTCAGTAACTTCCAAGGATGCGACATGAAGGTTTTCAAGAAAATCCCCCCACCCCAAACTACCCTTCACGAGGAAAAATTTTCGAAAATTTTTATTTTCTAAAAAATGGCTCTAACAATTTTGATTAAAATATTGTATATTAAAGATATATACCTGACAAATAATATGTATATCTTGAATTTACTGGGAATAGCTTCTGAAGACTACTTTATTCTGAATGAATTTTATGGAATTGCGTATAACTGGTAAACCGTAAGAGATAGACAAAAGCTTACCACGCAAAAATTGTACAGCACATTAAAAAACACAATTTATGTTATATACATTTTTTGGAGTTGATCATTTTTTAGATATTCCTTGTTTTTTGTTTCAGCTTTGAAAAACTTATACTTTTCTCATACAGGAATTTGTCAACGTATCCATGCAAACAAAGGAGCTTCAGTCACATAGCAACCAGCTTTTGACTATCACTTTAACCTATGGACTCCCTTATTTCGCTTCTACTTACAAGGAAGCAAGTAATAGGACTATTTCAGCTAATTATTTCTTGATGAGCATGAAGTAAATAAATGCATAAGCTTTTTAACAATAATTTGTTGCAGGGATTTAGAGAAAATCATGTGAGTGTAACACATCAGATTTTTTATTAGTCTTTTTAAAACATATACATGTTGCTGGACACGTCAGGTTACAAAGAATATAAATATAACAGAAAAAAATAAAACAAAAGAAAAAAAAATAAAACAATTGTTAAAACATTAAAAGCTCCACTTACTTGGTGTACAATTTGGGAACATTTTCAGACACGTTCCAAGCTTTACACCAAGTGGAATTTCTAATGTTTTAACAACAGACTCATTGAATATGACTAATAAAATAACTTCACTTTTGACATTCCTTTTAATTTGTGTAATGTTAACACAAGTTTGTTTACTAGTTATTATAAACAAGTGATTATGCTTAAACTCGACAACTTAGTAGCAGTATTATTCAGATACTCAAATGATTGAATATGTTTGTTTTCATAGTTGGCTTACTCTACCCTTATGTAGGACTGACACTCCCTAGGATTTAAAAACGGTTGACTAGGGGTCAGAAGCCTGTTGGGAAGCCAACAGCATGAAACCACAGAATGAAGATCCTGGAATGAGTGGACAGCCCAAAGCCAGGCATGAGCATGAGGAAGTGGATGATAGGAAACACAAGTAAAATGCATAATAGGAAAGGTGATGATGGAGCAATTGATGCAGTGAATGGCAGGGGAAAGTGGAGAACCCATAGAAAATTCGCCCAGTCATGCTTTGTCCATCACAAATCCCACATGTGGGTGCTTGGGATCGTACCTGGGCCACTTAGATTGGAGGCGAGCAGTCTAACCACTCAACCACAGCACTGAATATATTCCATTTGTTAAACAACTGGTTCACTCTGCCTATTGCATTGAACACAATCAGTCTTAAAGAGTTCAAGCCAAACAACTGATAGATTGAGGAAAATCATGTGTGTGGAGGAAGCACAGAAATACTTTAAGCTTGTCACCCTCCACGGTGTAGTGGTTACCATGCTAACTTCATATACCCAAGGTCGCAGGCTCTAACCCGGCGGAGGATGATGGATTTTTTCAGGCATAAAAATCCTTAGCAAGGCTTCCTTTGGAAGGGAAGTAAAGCCGTTGGTCCTGTCTCATAGATTTACGGCACATAAAAGAACCTCAAGCCTGATAGAGAGGCCTCTGAGCAAAAATTAAGCGTTCTTTCGCGCCCAGCATAGAATGGGAAGCTGAGAACCACAGCAGTTAAAGAGCGTCCATAAATAAAATTCCATTTACATTTTACTTTAAGCTAGTATATGTAAAGCATATGTACCAAAATACTTACATCTGCAAGGCACAGTTCCCCTGAGCCACTTACGTCAAGAGCATCAAATGCCCTTCGCAGCTCACTGTAAATAGAAACAAACACACAATCAGTTGAAATTGTGATAGAGTGTACCATATTTTAAACTAAGAAATCAAATACTTGAATTTAAGGGACTATAAATATCCAAATCTGTCAGCAAACAGAGTGCTTATGCCAAGAAAATGTTTGCTATGTTGGCTACATGTCCAAACAAAGGCTTTGTATGGGTTTCCTTCCTGATTTGGGAATTTACTCTTATTTTATTTTCAAAGGAAATATGCTACAAAGGGTAGCAATGTTCCCTGGAAACTCTAAATTTACACTTACATTAATTTATCACCCAGCTGTACATGCGCCATTTTTACAGGTTGTGCAAAATCTTTCAGCCCTAAGTCTTGTACACTGATGTTTTCTCGTAATACCTGGAATAAAATTACACATTCAGTGATTTTAAAAACCTTTACATACTTCTACATGATACACTTTTATTGTATGTAACTGGAAAATAAGAACAAGTTGAAAATATATACTTTAAATTAAAATAAATTCCATGGTATTACAAAATACCATGGGCCTGGGCCTGCTAATCTAACTGCTAGATTTATGCCCACATGTGCATAACAGAAGTGATGATCATCTAACCTATACGATGAGGTGATGTGATCAGTAACAGTTGAAAAGTTGGCTCTCTTGGCTGGGGCTACTGCTCCTCACTTTTCTCAGAATGCTGAATGGGCACCAAGGCTTAAAAGCTGTACCCCCCATGGCCGAGAACCAGAGCACACTACCACAGTGCGACATAATTAAAGTTACTTTACTATAACTACAGTGTGATCCACATAAACCTGAACCATTTTAATAGGCCATAATTTCTCTCTGACAGCTTGTAAAAATGTGAAATTTGTTTTAATGATCTCAGTGGCTCAGGGAGAATCGAAAACAATCTATCAATTCCATCTGTTGACTATATGCCCCTCTCTCTTTCTGCAGTGTTGTCAACCAAAGAAAGTTTTTTTCTTTGAGGCCCTCAGCCTTTGTGGTGAATAGTTTAACTAATATACCATGAACTAGCTGGATTATTAAACCTAACACAGTGCCTGTACATGAAATCTGGGATCTACAGACAGAAAGCAACCTTAGCATTGAAGCCACTAGATATCAGGATGTATAACATACTTCATGTCTCAATGTTGTTGCTCTGCTCTGCTTCTGAAATTGCACAAAACCTACCAAATGAAGACTAGGGAGCCAAGCGCCCAAGAAAACATGCACACACACAATATGTGCAATCCTTTTGCTCCTCTACCTGTATAAGTCTAGAAATGAAAGTTCTGAATTTTTCTGTTAATGTCTGAGATGTACCACTGCTATCCAGGCAAGAATTAATATGCTGCATTACATTTTTCGTTAGTGCTCTGGTAGTCTACTGCTATACAGATCATTGGCTTTCTCACTGGGAAATTTTGTATTTGTTGCACATGAAGTATATTTTCAAATTCTGAAGTCATTTCCTTTAAAATATGTGTTTCTATCTTGTTTTCTTTAACTAGTGCCATGACATAGCACCATTACTACTATTACAGTCACTCCTTATGTTAAATAGGAGTTCTGTAAACTCTAGGGATAATAAACCACCAAACACTTAAACATACAGCATTTTAATCAAAATTATTAGAGCCATTTTTCAAAAAATATTCCATGTAAAAAGTAGTTGTAGGTGCAGATTTACTTGAAAATCTTTGTGTTTTATCCTTAAGGAGACACACCTGCATGTATGCCCTCCCCCCTGCATGCACACAAACACCACACACACAGACCTTTTTCTAAAATGCTTTTTTTTTAATTCAGGGGATTTCAAAACATGTTTCCCTGAAATCTTGACACTGAATTTTTGAATGGAATACAATACTTTCTCTACCTACTATACATAATAGAGAAAGTAAAAATCTGATGTTCCATTCACATGACTTTCTCTATATCTCTGCAACAAATTATTGCTAAAAAGCTTATGCTTCTATATACTTCATGCTAATCGAGAAAAAATTAGAAGAAATAGTCTTATTACTTGGTTCCTTGTAAGTAGAAACGAAATAAGGGAGTACCATAAATTAAAGTGATAGTCAAAAGCTGGTTGCTATGTGACTGAAGTTCCTTTGTTTGTATGGACAGGAGTTGACATCTGTATGAGAAAATTATAAGTTTTTCAAAACTGAAACCAACTGAAATCAACTCCACGAAAAAAAATGTACATAACATAAATTGTGTGTTTTAACATGCTCTACATTTTTTGTGTTGTAAGTTTTTGTCCATTTCGTAAGGTTTAACGGTTATGCAAAATTCCGTAAAATTCACCCAGAATAAAGTAGTCTTCAAAGCCTATTCCCAGAAAATTCAAGATATACATTTTATTTGTCAGATAAATATCTTTAATAAACAATATTTTAATCAAAATCATTAGAACCATTTTTGATAAAAATCAAAATTTTCAAAAAAAGGTTCCATGTAAAGGGTAATTGGGGGTGGGGAGATTTTCTTGAAAACTTTTGTGCCGCATCCTTGGAAGATACCAAGCTTAAATACCATGTCTGATATTTAACGGTTTTTTTGTTTTTGACGCATGCGCACGCACGCACACACACAGACCTTTATCCAAAAATACTTTTTTTTGGATTCAGGGGGACCCAAAAAATGTACTTCCAGTGAAATCTCAGTATCAAATTTTCTCTATAATAATAATAATAATAATAATAATAATAATAATAATAATAATAATAATAATAATAATAATAATTTATTATCCATCATTAAGTATTTACATAAATTACAAAAGATTTTGTCGTATATACTAAATAAAACTTAGAAATTATATACTTATAGACTATGTACAAGACATCTGACACAATTCTTCTTGACATTCATATACACTATAGCATGGGTATTCTATCAGCCATTTATACATTCTGTCTTTAAATTTATTTAGACTGTAATTATTTATTTCAATGGGCAAGCTGTTATATAATTGAATTCCAATGGTTTTATAAAATTTGGTTGTTTTCTGGAGTCTCTGAAAAGGCATTTCTATTTTGTTATTATTTCTTGTTTGATATGTATCTATTTCATTTCTTTTTGTGTGTATATCTACATTTTCTTTAATATAAACTGAAACATCATATACATATAAATTAGCAATTGTGGGAATTTCGGCAATCTTAAATAGAGGTTTGCAATGCGTTTTTTATGGGAAGAAGTTAACATTCTCACAACTTTTTTTTTAATAATAAGTACTTCAGAAATCCTTGAACTGCTACCCCATAGTATTAAACAATATCTATATATACTTTGGAAAAATAGCCGCCCTTACATATTCTTTGGGCACTAATTTGTTCAGGTTAGCTAGCATAAATATTGTACGAGATAGTTTACTACAAAGTCAATGTGTGTGTTCCAAGAGAGATTATTGTCAATATTTATCCCCAGCAGTTTTACACTTTCACTACACCATGTACATAGTACATGTAGAGAAAGTGTTCATCACATGGAGAACGTCCTTGCTAAGATCATACAGTTAATATAAGTTATGTTTGAACTTACTTTTGCAGTACAATTGAGAGCAATTGGAACGCTCTCAAAAACAGGAATTCCTTGTCTCTCTACCAGATCTTGCACCATCATTTGGCCTGCAGTAAGATCTTCAAACTCCCTGCCAAAAAGTAATATTTTTTTAAACAAATAACTAAATGTCCCTCATGCTCAATTAAATGTGATAAATCTATGGGTGAAAAATATCTTATATTGCCTGAGTGAACAACTACACCAAGAGTTTTACATTCATAGCATCATATCATACTTTATTCACTGTTTAAATCTTGTACAAAGATATGGGCTTCGTCAAAGCTTATAAAACTAAAAACTTTCAAATTAAATTACATACATAAAAGGTATTACATTAATCTTTGCATAAGATAAAGTTTTAGGAAGCATAGTCAAGAGAAATTGTAATTTAAATATTTTTCCACTGAATAAAAACAGCCTTTCATTAAAAATGTTTTCAGGGCCAATTTGTACCTCTTTTCCAAAGTTATACCTTTAGTGTTATCTGGTAATTTGTTGTATAGTAATACTGCATTATGTTCAAAACTATGTGTAAATAAGGTTGTATTGATGTAGATCTGCTTTACCTCTTGTATTGTAAGTATGTATTTGTGAAATTGTTTTGAATTGAGTGATCCAAGATCTTGTCAGGACTAAGACTTCATAGATATAAACACAGGGGAATAGAAGTATTTCTAAAATTTTATAATATTGTTTACAATTGGTGGAAGAAGAGCTATTTACACTGTAGCACATTGCTTTTTTCTGCAACTTAAATATTTTTATTATATCTTTTGCATTAATTACCCTAACTTAGTATTCCATAAGTTATTACAGAATGAAAGAAAGTAAAATATATAATGCTCAACACATTTGTATTTACAGATTCTCTCATATATTTAATAAAGAATGTAATTTTACTTAGTTTCAATGCTAGCTGTGCAATTTGTTTTTCCCATTTTACATGTTTGTCTAACCATATTCCTTGAAATTTGGTATTTGGTAGATAGAGAAGTGGTTTGTTCCTTAAAAATAAATTTGGAAATCATGCAGAGTTCTTTAATTTATGGTAAAATTCTATAGTATTGTAAACAGTATGTAATATTAGTCAGCATAAGGTTTTACAATCCTCATAATAATTTAATTATAATAAACAAAGTAAGAAGAAGTATAATAATAATAATAATAATAATAATAATATTTATTTCGTCCAGTTTATCAATACATTGATTTTAGACACGTCATTTCATATATACATTTGTACAAAATCATAATTTATAGCTCATCCAAATCATATAAACATCTATTTAACAGATATGCCTTCAATTTTAAGTTAAATTGTCGTTTTGACACCTCTGCGATTGCTTTAATTTTTGGGGGTAACTTGTTAAAAAGCTTAATTCCTAGATATTGTACATCTTTCACTGATACAGTTTTATTTACATTACATCTATAATAGTTCATGTTGCCTCTTGTATTGTATTCATACATTTGTTTATTTTTTATTTGTTCACACTTGTCAATTACAAACATTATTGCTCTATAAGCATATAGAGAGTAGATGGTTAGTATCCTTTTATTAATAAATGTCTCCCTGCATGATTCCCTGAATTTTAAATTAAACATGATTCTAACACTTTTCTTTTGATATAAAAGTAATTTGTCCATATGTGTTTTTGCAGCAGTGCCCCATATTTCAATCCCATAGATTAAATGTGGGTAAATACATCCATAATAAATGAGTTTTAAAATGTTAGAATTTTTATAACTGCTAAAATATCTTATTAAGTATACTGACTTGCTGATTTTATTACATATAGACTCAATATGTTGTGCCCACGTTAACCGCTTGAATTTGTTTCCAATGTATTGCTTTAAATGGATGAACCTATACTTCATATTAGCTGATATGTGTTCCTTACCTGTTTTAAAACAGATTTGCAAACATTACAAATATTGCAAAAACCTACCTTAAGTATTCTGGGAGTGTTATATATGACAATCTATTTAAGGGGGCATAGGCAACTGAAGTATCAAAAATTCAAATTTTTTTTTTTTTTTTTTAATTTTTGAAAAAAAAAATCTGATGTGTTACACTCACATGATATTTATTTATACATTTCAACACTAATTTTTGATACTCTTTGTTTATATGTGCATGCAAATAATGAAGTACATATGCTTTTTGGAGCACATTAAGCATAGTGCAGTGACAGGCCTCAAAAGCCAAATGGTTGATTATATGTCTATTCTACTGTTTTTGTAACCCATGCTTTTAGCACTAGAGCTTTATACATTTTTTTTTTTTTTTATAATATAAACATACATATACATGGATATACCTTGACTATGTTCAGTGGCTTCCTGGCCAAAATGAACCTACAGAATGTGCATCTAATCTACATCCACAACCTGAAGAACTAATTGGATGTCCGAGGACCAAAATATGGAAACCAATCCTAAGATAACAGAAAACTGAGGCTACCTACTCGTGTGAAATGGGCTCTCCCCAAATCTTATGTCCAGGGCCCTGGTAAGCGTGAATCACCAGAATCAATTTCCGGCGTCTGCCAGCAATGTGAGCTGCCTCGATCATAGATGCCACGCTGCGTGTCTGGTTATCGATCACAAAAAAGAGAACAGCTGCATTTTGCTTGGCCTGATACTCTAACTCTATCAGTTCTGGGCCCCAATGTGATACTTGCTGTGAACAAAACGTTTTTATTAATTAACATTAACTCTTTTATAACTAACCTTTTATGGACTGGTGTTAATTTATTTGACACAAAAGTGTTTTATTGAGGTTTTAGATTCTTTTAATGCTTTGATTTTTTAAATTTCATATTACACCAACCTTCAACCATAAAATATAACTATTTACAGCTGTTTATGTTGTAAAAATATTAAACTTTTTTCAATAAAACTGTATTTTTTTTAATATAAAAAGAAGCAACATCCATGCAACTGCAGTCAAATGTTACCATCAGTATCCAAGCATGTCATTACATACACTGTTATGTGGTTGTTTATAATATATGAATAGCTAGTGTCTATTAACATTAAATTCAAAACATTTCTCAAGAGCACAAATAATTGAAAAGTGAATGTCTTTCAGCCAATATCTTGGCAGAAACCTTATAAACAACTCCTCTTTTCCCATCTAGAAATTCCAAGTTACAAAAATGTTATTCCCAGAATTGGTTACATATGAGGGTCATATTAAAATTGTGAGCAGTCATTGTCAAAAATTCCAACATGTAACAAAAATTACTAAACAATTGTAAGCTAAAGACTTTGCTGTGCATGCTGCCATTATGTGATGACATTAGCTTGTACCACATAACCAAATGCTGCATTTCTAAAATGGTGGACATTAATGTTTTCTTTTGATAGTCTGCTATTATTGAATTCCTTGTTAAAGGAGTCTATGTGCTGAAATTCATCTCAAAATACAAAAAACCTATGTCTGTGAACTAGGAGATAAGTGAAACATTTCAATGGGAACATGAGTATCTAAAATGAACTTTGTAGAAGTCGACCTTGAACTACCTCTAAGGAATGCATTAAGGAAACAGTTGATAAGCTCATTAGAGAAGACTGTGGACGAAATTGGTGCAGAACTTCTAGTGGGAACAGTGCAGTGCAAGAAATGATTAAAAGCTAAGGATATCAACAGGACAATGTGCATCCTCTCATTTCTCATGTCACTGTGGAGAACAACAGGATATTTGGGTGGGAAATTTCCATATCCTCCCAACCTGGAACCATTTGACTACCATCTTTTGAATTCTGTTATGGAACAGATGCAAGGCCAAAACTACAAGAAGGTGGAGGCCATTTGGAAAGCAGAATACCAGTGTCTTTGGGCAACTGGAACAGAGTTCTATTGTAAGGGATTTTCAAATTTGTAGAATGATGGGAAAAAATGTGTGCAAACAAGTGGAGACTACCTTGAAAAGTGATAGAAAGGTCTGTAGATTAAAATAATGTACTCGGTTTGTCCACAAATTAATGATTAATACTGCTAAAAATTGTTGCTTATGACTTTCAGTATGACCCTTGCACAAGCACAGTGCGTTTGTTACAAAACTTGGCCACCCATGTGACCTTCACTGCTTTTCCCTGCGAGCATGTCCTACAACTGTTCTATCATCACACATGCATCATCTTACTTCTGTTCTAGTTCACTTCACATGTGAATTTAGAAATGTTTAGTTTTGTTTGAAGTGCTTTCAAAATGCAGTATATAGTACCACAAAGAGTGTTTATGTATGATATATATATGCTTACATTATCTTGAGGGATAAAACTAAATTTCCTGAGTGCGTGTTCCGAGTAAAGAGGCCATTCGTTTGTATGTAAATAAATTCAAGGTGACGGGATCAAATTGTGATAGGAAAAGAAAGGTAAATAGGCCTGTGCTTATGGAGTAGAAATTAAGAGAAAGGCTAGAATGGTCACTCGAAAATATCTTAGGCGCCTTGCACAAGAAACTGACATTTCAGAAGCTACAGCATGGAAAGCAACAACATTTTTAAAACTCCAAACATACAAGTTACTGTTGTCCAGGAATTTCCAACATCTCCTGTGATAAGGTATGTCTTGTGTTTAGTTTGATAGTATTTGCTAATGTGATTTGAGATTTTATTTGACATCCATGCATGGATGATAACTGCCCACCAAGTGTACAGTATATGACCAAGAGATGGACAGCCAAGTTTTGTAGCATACTTACTGTAAATGCCTATTGTGCTATTTTTTTCCTGCTTCATAACAGATTCTTATGAATTTTGTTTCATTTGCAACAAATCTTAAATATCTAAGCACTTACTGGGTTATAATATGTGATGCCTAAGTTTTTAAGTTTTGGTATTGCAACATCCTGCCGCCATGTTGTGGGATTGCAGGACCCTCCTAGGAACACCTCATATTTTGGTATGCCCTCTGTAATAAAAGAGAGATAAATAACTCATGCTGTGGAACAATTATTGAATTGAGTCTTTAAGTGTTTCAACTACTGAAATTGCTAATTTCTTAAAACCTTAACCAATTTGGTTCAATTTTGTGTCTCACATCTCAACATAATTATATTAAGAAATAATTTTCATGGTCCTAAATTTCAAAGAAGTTAATATTCAAATCATGAAAATCAAGTAATATTAGAAATGCTTCCCAAGAGGCTAGAATATTTTAAATGTTTAAATTCTGCATAGCTCTTTAAAACCAAATATTAAATTTTAAGTAGCATTAATATTACATAATCTGTTATGTAACCACAAGTCCACTTTACCTTATCTATATTTTTCTTTATGTCACCATTTAAGGATATACTTTCAGGTGATTTTCTAGACATAAAAATAAATAAGGTGCAGCGATAAATATGTTAAATAAAAAAGAAATTCTAGAGTTAATTTACATTACTTTCTTTACTCACACAAACTATTCTCATAAAAGCTTATTATTCTACCTACTTTCTGTTAATTGAGAGGAATTTCATTACACGTTCATTGTATTTATAAATGTATTTAAAAAATCTGTGTGTGCCAAAATTAATATCAAAATTTATATGCTAAATATTTTTATCCTTAAGTTGTAACTAGCTTATTTTGTTACTGTTTAATTTGTTATCCTTTTGCATAAATTTCTTTGTATGCATTTATGCCTGTGTTAGATTATTTTTTATTTTAGTTTGTGGACTTTGTCTAGTTGGCAAACTAAAAATTAAGGAAGAAGATAAAAATAAAAAAAGAATATTTTTAAAAAGTAGCTCACTATATGATGTATCTGAAATTCTAGAAAGAAAGAAATTAAGTATTTTAAAATTAAAATCAATAACAAAGATTATCTCAGAAATACTTAAAAGCATAAAAACTTTTATCCAATATAAACTAAACTGTGTGTTTCAACAAGAATCTGTTACTGTTAACCAGTGATACAAATTTCATTCAGAATGAGACGTTTGGATTTGATTTATTTTGTCCAACAGAACAAGTACATGATCTGGGACATGCAATATATATATATACACATATACACACATTTACAAATATATAAAATAAGAAGTAGTTATAATCAAAGTAGACATGGTGTTCTAAACTGGTATTACTACTACGAATAATTTTTACATATGATAAACATTTTCTCAAAACATGTATTCCCTTATTTCCGTCTACTTTCAAGGAAGCAAGTAATAAGACCAATTCTGCTTATGTTTATCTAGATTAGCTTGATCTAATTAAAAGAATAATCTTTTGTAAGAAAATTTTGCTTGTGGAACAGCTAGAGAAAGGTATATGAATGGAACTCATCAGATTCTTTAAAATCCAGTTGAATGTTCAGTTACAGAGCACCATTAAAATAAGCAATAATAGGGCGTGCTGTGGCCGAGTAGTTAGACCCAGGTTCGATCCCAAGCAACTGTATGTGGGATTTGTGGTGGACCCACAGGGGCAGGTGTGCCTTAGTAGTAAAAGCGGGCATTAAACACAATTAAAAAAAAAAGAAAAGAAATAACAGTGCAAATGTGCTTTTGACATTTACCATGTGACATGCTCTGACTGTGCCAGGTACAGAGAACCTACTACACTCAATATTAAGTGTCTGGCTATTAGTGTAGTATTGCTAAGTGTTAAATAAATATTCTAAAAGCATGTCCTTCGACTCTGCCACTGCTGAAGTGCCACAACGAATACTATGACATTTCCATAACTAGCTAAATGACATATGATGATCAAAGCTTTCCTTGTAATAAATGAAACTTCTATACCAGGTGCAGCTTGTGGGCATAAACTCTTCATGCACAGTCTTTCCTAAAAATGCTAAGCAAAAAGTTTTACTACTATCCTTGTTTGTAACAAGTTTCAAAAACTTTACCTTCTCTATAACTATGAAAAAATTTAATGTGTTACATTCACATGACTTTCTCTACATCCCTGTAACAAATTATTGTTAATTAAGCTTATTCTTCTCTCTATCCCATGCTAATCAAGATAAACATTAGCAGAAATAATAAGAGTGAGCAGATGAAACTTAAAGTTAAGATTTTCATTTACACTGAAGCTGTTAATCGTGTGATTCGATATAATCTGAAATTAATAAAATTGTTTAATTATTAAATTTGTATTGTATATTTAAATTAAATAAATTTATGTTTTTGTAAAATTAATTGATAAAATTGTCTTTACTATAGTAAATTAATATGGTCTTATTGCTTAGTTCCTTATAAGCAGAGGTAAATAAGAGAATACATTAGGCTAAACTGACAGTCAAATGTTTCGAAATGTGGTTGCTAGGGAATTGAAATCTGTTTCTTTGTGTGGCCAGGAGTTGACAAGTTCAAACTGAAACCAATAACAAGGATATCTTGAAAATGGTCAACTCCACAAAAAAAATGTATTTGACATAAATTATGTGTTTTCTACATTTTTTGTGTTGAGTTTTTGTCTGTCTTTTGCTGTTGACTGATTATGCAAAATTCAGAAAAATTCATATAAAATAAAGAGGTCTTCAGAGTCTATTCCCAGAAAATTCAAGATATATGTTTTATTTGTGATGCAAATAGCTTTAATGTGCAGTATTTTAAGCGAAATTGCTAGAGTCATTTTTGAAAAAAAAAAAAAAAATCAAAACTGTTTCATTCTAAAGAGCAGTTTCGAATGAGTGGATTTTCTTGAAAATCTTTGTGTCGCATCCTTGGAAGATACCAAACTTAAAATAACAAGTTTGGTATTTAATGGTCTTTTCATTTTTGAGGTATGCTGTCCACACCTAGCTTGAAGCCTGAGAACACCTAGAGTAACTTAAGCTTGTATCAAATAGGAGTAAAAACTAGATTACACTCCAACTTCACTCTTGAAATAAAGTAACTTACTTCGGACATATTTTGGTAGCTGTTGCCACCATTTTCGATGGAGATTCACTGAGTTTGAGTGTAATCTAGTTTTTACTCCTATTTGATTAGCTACTTCACTGTGCATTCCCATTAATGTTTTAATTAGGTTTGTATGTTTGTCCAGGTGAGAAACTTCAGCCCTTGTCACTTTGTACATTCAGATGAAGCATATAGAGTTGTAGGAATACATACTTGACATCTTCCTGCTTCTTTTCTTCTTCTCTTCCCCATCTCTCTCGAGCAGGCGGGACAGCTGCACTGGCCGAGGAATTCTGTAGACAGACAAACACAGTATGAATCTCAAATTTATCAGCACAAAGAAATTGTACAAAAACACAGCCCTCAAGTTTAAAGTCTTATTTCTATACATTTATATAATGCTTTTTATTTATTTTATAGTATATTAAAGTAAGAAGTAATCTCTAATGTTAATTTTTGATATTACAATTTTAATGTTTTTCCCTACAGCATCTGGAAGTATCATGCAAGAGTGAATGTGTATGATTAATAATATAACACTGAAAAAACTAACAAGATTAAACCCTACAGTTCAGCAAAAAAATACCAGCAGTTGTTTCTAAAGCAAAGCTCCTGAATTGATCATAGAAGTTAAAAGGGGTCTGTATAAGTGGCACAATAGAAAGGAAATCTGATGTGTTCCATTCACATGGCTTTCTCTACATCTCTGCAACAAATTATTGCTAAAAAGCTTATTCACTTCATGCTAATCTAGAAAAAATTAGCAGAAATGGTCTTATTACTTACTTCCTTGTAAGCAGAAGGAAAATAAGGTAGGCTAAAGCAATAGTAAAATCTTTCAAAAGCTGGTTGCTTAGTGATTGAAGTTCTATTATTTGTATGGCTAGGAGTTGACAAATTCCCGTATGAGAGAAGTATAAGTATTCTAAAGCTGAAACCAATAACAAGGAATATCTAGAAAACAGTCAACTCCACAAAAAAATGTATATACCAGGGTTGGCTGATAAGTCCTGGGACTCTCAATGAAAACAGCATTTAAAACAATTCTTTTTTTGCTTTATTTCTCAACATAATCTCCAGAGAGGCTAATACATTTGTCATATCAGTGTTCTAATTTAATTAAACCATCTCTGTATAGCGATTTATCAAGGTCCTCAAAATAGCTGTTTACGACATCAATAACCTCCTCATTGCTGTAAAATCTTCGTCCTCCAAGACATTTTTTGAGATTTGGGAATAGGTGGTAGTTACTGGGTGCTAGATCTGGTGAATAGGGTGGATGTTCAAGTAATTCCAACTTTAATTCGCACATTTTTCCCATTGCAATGACTAAACGATGGGCCAAAGCATTGTGGTGATGAAACTTTTTTTTTTTTTTTTTTGCCAAATGAGATCTTTTTCTTTTCACCTCATCACTCAAACATTGCAGTAAGCTTGCGTAGTAGTCACCAGTGATACTTTTACCCTTTTCCAAGTAATCAATAAAAATAATTCCCTGTGCATCTCAGAAAACACTTGCCATAACCTTGTTAGCTAACAAAATTAACTTTGCCTTCTTTGGAGTTGGTTCACCTGGTGCAATCCACTGTTTTGACTGTGATTTGCTTTCTGGAGTATAGTAATGTATCCAAGTTTCATTCATGGTAATAAGCCAGCTCAAAAATTCACTGGAATTTTTACAGTAGAGCTCCACGTTCTTAACAGAAACAGTTTTTCTTTGCAACTTTTGATCAGGTGTCAATAAACACAGCACCCTTCTTGCCCAGACCTTGTGAAAGTCCACAAGATTACTTAAAATTTTATTTGCACATTCTTTTGATATGTTTATAGCCTCTGCTATATCAAACAACTTTAATCTGCAGTCTTCCAGTACTAAATGATGAATTTTTTCAATGATCTCTGGAGCTGTCACTTCTACAGGGCGTCCAGAGCAACACTTATCATTGGTGTTTGTATGTCCCATTTTAAACTCTGCAACCCACGTTTTAAACATTGAATATGAAGGGGCAGATTTTTTCAATGTACTGTCCGTTTCCTCCTTGATTTATTTAGGCATTAAGCCTTTCAAATGGAAGTATTCAATCCCTGCTCGTTTTTCCAAAACCTCCATTTTCGTGAAAACTCTTAAAGTTGTCTTGTTTAAAATGCTGTCATTCGAAAACTAACAAGCTAATGACCTGTAACTATGAATACAAGCTAGTCTAGAATTAAACTATATGATGCTACTGTCTAACTGGCCTAGTCGTGCCATATCTGTGCGAGGCATGTGACTTATCAGCCGATCCTCTTAACATAAATTGTGTGTTTTAATGAGCTCTATATTTTTTATCCAGTAAGTTTTGGTCCATCTCTTACAGTTTACCAGTTATGTAAAATTCATCCAGGATAAAGATGTTTTCAGAAGCTATACCCAGAAAATTCATGATATATATTTTATTTTACATGTAAATATCTTAAATTTACGAAATGTTAATCAAAATCGTTAGAGCCATTTTCGAAAATTTTTCCATGTAAAGGGTAGTTGAGGGTGGGAGAATTTTCTTGGAAAGAAGATACTGAACTTAAATACCAAGTTTAGTATTTAAGATACTTTTCATTTTTGAGCCACACGCATGCACACGCACACTGACAGACACACATTTATAGAAATATGCTTTTTTTGGATTCAGTTCTCAAAACATGTATTTCTCATGAAATCTAGGTATCAAATTTTTGGGTGCAATACAACACCTTCTCTATACACTATGTACATAATGTGTAGATAGAGTAAAATTAATGAGATCATAAAAGAATATCCTTATTAGCTTAAAATAATATAAGAGAAACACTATTAAAAACTATTACATTGATTATTTTTTCTTAAAGTAAACATAATAAAACATTAATTATGCAAAGAATATGTCTTACAAACCACTGAAAACTTAAAATACTGTAATTCCTTTGGTCTTAGAAGAAAATAGTACTATAGCAGGCAAAAATTTAATGGGGGTGGCAGGAGGAGATGGTCAACAAAGCATCCAATGAAATAAGTATGCACACCAAATTATGTTTGCTGGAGTGCTATTGTTTTCATTTTGTCTTAATCCTGCAAGTAATTTCACCCCGCCTTTGAACTTGTGGAAATGTAGTGCTTCTCTGGTAGTGGTCAGCTATAAGCCACCATTAAATTTTGTGTCTGCAATAGTAGTAGATCTAATGCACAGACACTTGGATGGTCTTCATTAGTCTTTAGAAGAAAAGATTACTTCCAGTATTTGAAATATTAATACAATAAAAATGAATTTAAAGAATTTGAGTTGGTTTTTGTAACACAAACATCATTTAGTAATTGCTTATTGGGACCAGTTTCAGGAACATTGTTCCCATTTTCAACCCTAATTCTGTCTCTGAAAAATGGCTCACACCGGTCCCAGTAAGTAATTACTAAGTGATGATTGTGTCACAAAAACCAACTCAAATTCTTTAAATTAATACTAATCACATCACTGTTACAAGCTTCTTTGCATATTTGCAAAATTTCATAGTAAAAATTATTTCACAAGGTATAAGTGATCCTCTTAATATTTTAAATTCCTACTATGGTGGGAAAAATAGTTCCTTTTGTTACCACGAATCTAACAAATAAATGACATATTTTGGGTTGAAATTTTTCCTCAACATATCTAACCAATACACGCCTTTCATTGGTAACCACAAGTTTAGCCAAATGTTGTTCTTTAAGAAATTATAAACAGCATTACATATATCATCCATTTAAACTTCTATAACTACAGAGTTCATCTGCTCCAACCAGATAAGATACATACATATATTTGATAGATTTTAAAAAGGATCCTCTTTAGTTATTGTGTGGAATTTTGAATTTCAATGTCTTCTTATACAAATTATATGTTAAAGGAGGTCCAATGCTATGAATGGCTGTATGAAAACAAATTCTTACGTCACATTGACAAGGACTTCTCTACCCATTCTTTCACAAACTGTTCTTAAAAGACTTATTTTTTCATTTGTAGAAAAATCTTTCATTATATAATATATAATGTTATTTTTCCTTCAGATATAATGGGAATAAGGGAATACAATGTGCTTAAGCAGTAGTTAATCTGATAAGAGCTGGTCACTAAGTAATGACTTTCAAATTTCATACTCTTTGCTTGGCCATGAGAAAGAAAAAAGAATAACAATTTCCCTGTTGAGAAAAGAAGTATTTTAAAATTGAAACCAGAGAGAATTCTACATTTTCTGTGCAATAAGATTTTGTCTATCTCCCACCCCAAAATACCCTTTACATGAAACACTTTCTGATATGTTGATTTTCTCTAATAATTTTGATCAAAATACCATATATTTAAGATATTTTCATGACTTTTAAAATGTTTAATATCTTGAATTATCTGGCAATGGCTCAGAACTCCTGTTCATTTTGAATGAGTTTTTGCATTACTAAACCACAAGAGAAAGTCAAAATCTTACTATACAAAAAATGTACATCTTGTTAAATCACACAATTAATGTAAAAATACTGTTCTTTTAGCATGGAATTTCAAAATCATCACATAGCTAACAATTCTTAAAAGATTTATCTATTGCTTTAAGCCTATTCCTGTTGTACCCACAATGAAATTTGTAATAAAGCTGTTTCTACAAATGTTTATCTGGATTAACATGAAATACATAGATAGAAGAATAGTGTGTTGATGTTTGGTGAGGAAAATCATATGAATATATATTAGATTTTTTGGTGAGATATTGTAAAAACCAAATTTTAATGCAATTATTATTTCATTTGAGTATAGAAGAATATATTTCCGTGTCTTATGAAAATGTTATGCAAAAATCTTTCTTAAACAATAGCCCTATGCTGTAACTCATATGCCTAATTGATCATGCTGATTTATTTCCACAAAAGCTTTCTGCACAATAAATTGAATCGCTATGATGTTAAATCCTTGTTAAATCACTCTCTGCTCTTATATGGTCAAACATAAATTGATCTAGAGAGAATTCTGCTTGAACATGACAGAGAAACAAGTTGTCTACAAAATGAGGAGGTCAGGTCAAATGGAGCAGCAAATAATAGTGTCAAGAGAGGCCAAGTGATTTCAGCAGCAACTTAATTCACTGCTTTCCATTATGACTCACTCTCACGACCTTCTGCAGCAATCCTTTTCCATTACACTACTCAATTAAATCCTGCTTTAATAGAACAGCATTCTCAGCCACACAAAAATGACTGAACTGAAAAATGAATTGCCAGTAAAGTAGAAGATTTTAGTAGTAGTTTTTAGTAGTATTAGTAGTATTTATTTTGCCTATAGACATACATTCTGTAGTTTCAAGCATAGTCATAAACCAATAAAATAATTTCACAAAAATTAATCACACAAAATTGTTCATTACAATTCATCAATTCTATACATACATTTCTCAAGTAAATACTTCTTTAATTCATTCTTAAATACATTACCTATATTTTTATGTTTGGTAATTTATTATAAAATATAATTCCTTTCAATAATGGATCTTTTTCAGTTGACTTACTCCTTATCCAGTTTCTGTGAAAGTCATCACATTCTCTAGTATTATATCCATAAAATGTACTCTTTCTATGAAGGCACATTGAAATTAATATAACATAATTTATTCACAGAAAGATCATGGTACAAGATATGGCTTCATCAAAAATCTGTTTGCACAATTTATATTACATATTAACTATTTAATTTGTAATTAATAATCTATGCACATAAATCATTTACCGAGTAAAATTAATGTTTTTCAATTCAATTTTATTTCATCCATATGTACCAATTACATGCATACGTTAAAATTTTCATAAATATATACAGTATTTACAGACAGTTTTCATCAATTTTAATACAATGTTTCAACATAAAATGTTACAGTATTTATTATATGCTAGCTTTAATTTAATGCATTCATTCATTCATTTTAATCTTTTACTTTTAAATACAATTACAGGGACATGCCATTATATAACCTATTTGCATTATAAACAGAATGATTACATATATTTTCCATATTTAAATCCTCTATACTATAAAATGCTTTTTCAATTCAATACTTTTTTATAATTTTCATCATTACTTCTGTTTGGTTTATGGTTTTTATTTCATTTGGTATTTTCTATAATATCTACTGCGTGATTATTCAGTGTTCCTCTTAGTGTTGTTCTGTTGTAGTCATCATTATTTCTCAAACTGTGTGTATATTGCAATTTCTTTGGTGTCTTTTATGTACAATAGTTTTTATGCTTTCATATATATAATAAATAAATATACATATGAGCATGGAATAGATAAAATGTTAGTGTTGTAATAGAAAGGTTCTAATCTCTGTGTTGTCCTGCAGATCTGAACATGGAGATTATTTTTTCTTTGTGTGTATTGTTTGTACACATCAATATTTGATTCTAATTTTCCTTGTTCTCCTTTAATCTATGTTTATTTATTTATTTATTTATTTATTTGATGCTATAAAATTGACAGTACATAAGTATGTGCACTGAAATTAGCCCTGACCATTCATGCAGCAGACATCCACTCCACATATAATATTTATTATACTATTACTTGTATAAATTTTCTTTTACTCTCTTTGTTGTAATTTTCCACTCATTTTTAACTTTAGATAAATACTATCCCATAATCCTGCTCTACTTTATGAATATTCTGTTCAACAATGTTATTTTTGCCCCTTTAAACTTATTGAATTCATTTATCCACTTTTTAGATTCTTTATAATAAAGTCTTTTTTCCCTCCATATAGATGGGGCATTTCCATTGAGTAAAGCCTTTTCTTTCAACTTTTAACTTCCATATACCTGTCCTCACCTGCCCTCATCCCTCATTAGTTTTATCTAGATAATTTTCCCTTTCCCATGACCATTTTATTTTGACATATTTATATACTTCCAGTTAAATTAATAAATAATTTTTGTATCTCTCCCCCCCTCTCTCCCTCTCTCTCTCTCTCTCTCTCTCTCTCTCTCTCTCTCTCTCTCTCTCTCTCTCTCACACACACTGCATACACAACTTTCTTCTTCTTCTTTTTTTTTGAAATGGAAGGCGTCGCAAATAATTTTTCTAATGAAATCCCAGTAATGAATTCTTGGGTGATATCCATTACTTCCTCTATTTACTATGTATATAGTAGAGACAATTATACATATATTCAGAAAATTTAAAAAATGTATGTCCAATCTCATAAAAATGTTGTACACTGCATTTGTTTTACATTGCAAAAGATTCACATTAGTTAAAAGAGAAACAAGGTTTGTCAGTTTTCAGAGATGCATTGCTTTAATGGTGTACATAATATAATGCTGGATATATATTTTAAAATTTCATAAGTACTTATAAAGCAAAAAAACCTTTTCTAGAAAATAATTATACAATATATGTAACATTTTATGAAGAGTGAAAAGAATTAGAATTTAATTTAATTAAAAGTGGATGTTTTCAAGGTATTTAAAGTCTTACTGAAATACAAAGCTTAATCATTTATTTTAGTTAATATTTTTGCATGTCATTTTCCTCCCCCCCCCTCAATTTGTCCACAGAACCAGAGTTTCAAGAAAATGTCTGAATTTGCATTTAAAATTACCTCAAAAACCTGTATTGTTTGTTTTTCTCCCCTTCAAATAAATATTTATAAAGTACTTTCTTGTATTGTTATTTAAATTCCCTCAACCATTAATAAAATAAATCAAAAGTTTTTCTTGTGGTTTAAATTTGAAATCAAGTTTTCAACTATCTCAAAAATTGATTCATAAGTATAATTTACTACACATTTACATCTGCTTCTTTTAACACTTTACATACATTATATGCTGCATGTATCTTGTTTTTAATCAAATGTTTACTATCCTAGCCTGTTAGTGACCTAGGAGTATCTAGGACAATATCAACTCACCCTCGTTCATAACACCTCTTCAGTTCTGTTGCAAAAATGCAAAACTCCCCAAAGGTGAGATAGGATGCTGAGTTGCGGTTTGCACATTCTTTCGCACACTGCAACATCTCATATACTGTAAATAAATATACAAAACCTAGCGTGACTATAAACATATCTGTTATTTATACACTGATGCAAAAGAAATCCTATCTTTATAAACAAGAGAGTATAAGAAGGAAAATTAACCACCTTAGATTTTCTTAAAGGATTATTAATAAAGGAAAAAGAGATTCATTGTATGTGAAGTGTTTTTCTTGTGTCCATGCTTTTCAAACTCCTGACCCCATTAGATTCAAATGCATTTTACGTTTTATAAGACCAGGTTTATACTTTTTTTTCCTCATTATATGGCCTATGGAATATAAACTAACCCATATAAAATCACCTTTGGTGAGCAAGAAAGAATTTGAGTTGATTTGTGTGTGTGCACTTGCCAAAATTCTGTTTTATCTTAATTCAGTTACCAGTGATGTCTTGTACAGTATTTTTCAGAACATGATAACCCTCTGCCAAAGTTTGGGTTTAGGTGGTTTGCGGTTGGAAACCAACCCTCGCAGTTGTCAAGTCTTCCACTTACTGGTCCCTTAACTGAGGCGCAAATTTCGACTTGCAAGCAGAGTCTTTGAATCTCCAGGAAACAGATTTTACATTGCGTCTCACCCATAGTACAGGCTTGTCTTTTGCTTGCTAATGGTTATTGCCCAGTGGCAGGGGGGAGTGGTCCCATTTGAAGGACATCTGTTTTGGAGAAAACTCTATACACAAGTCTAATGAAGAAATGAACCACCCCAAAGATCCGCTCTTGTGCAATCATTTTCATAGTCTTTTAATGTATCCTCACTATACTCATTAAGGTATCCAACAACACTTGGACTCCTAAATTAATCATCTTGTAGAATTGGGTAAATGCAGAAACTTTTCCAGTTATTAACTAACCCCTTAATGCCCTTAGTATTATGAATTTGCATAAAATCACAATTTTACAATTCTTTTATTTGTTTTGCATATTTTTAAAAATGAATAAATAAAAAAAGTAAATGAAACCAGCTGTGATGAAAAAAGTATATTTTGGTAACATTTTGCAAAATGTTAAAATATAACAAAATATGGGGCCTTGGGGTGACAAAACCCTTCGTCTTAATTTGTTTTGAAATTAGGTTTTTAAAACTGTAAGTGAAAATAATAATCCAAGCATCATATTCATTAATTTCTGTTTGCACTTACAGCAATTAAGGTATCATTTCTATGTACATTCGCTGTATCCTGTTGCGTCGCCCTCCGTGGCGTAATGGTTACCATACTAAGGTCGCGGGTTCAAACCGTGCAGTACAGTAAAAGAACCTTAAGCCTAATAAAGAGGCCTCTGGGCATAATTAAGCGGTTTTTCACGCCTAGTGTGAAATAGGACGCGTGTTAAAGAGCGTCCATAAATAAAACTCCATTTCCCGTTGCAACACATTTCTCGCATAGCCCGATGTATTTCTTTGGATTGGGGGGGGGCGGAACAAAAAGTAGCCTATTAGATGCCACAAGATGCAGCTTTTGTAGTTCCGGTGTTAAAGCAATGCGCGCTGTTGTAGGAGGGACGAGTACTCCACAATTGAAGAAAGAAAAAAATGTTTGCTAACCAATTCTGTGTTTAAAATAGCGGCTTTGGAAATGTATCCATACCGTGGCGGTATATTTCGTAAACATAGGCTCGTCAACGAAATAGCATTTTATTACTGTTTTAATTATTACAGGGTGGTCCTTGTTCATCGGTATTCTTGGTAGAAGCTAATATGCTCTCATTTTATGAGACCCTCAGTTATGAAACTAAAAACAAATCCGTATACAGCAGGCTGTGTATAATCATCTACACAAAATTGATTATACAAAATATCTTGTATGTCTGAGAAGAAACCTCGAGATCTAGACATAGGCCGCCAATAACCACGTTTCGAGTCCAATTCTAGCCCAATACGATCCTTATTTCACATGTTAATTCAATATGAATTGAGATCGTGTTTAATACGCAAGCTTCAAAAATAAATGTATTCATGCATTTGCGTTGGTCAACTTGGAATTGCGTTGGCGAACCTGTTAAGCATATGTTTGTTATTTGTATATTTTAAGAAGCTTTAGAAGTTAAATAAGTATATTTTAAAATGCACTGTAACCTGTACAAACCGTAAAACTGGTTCTGTTATAATCTATCACAGAATAAACAAAATGTATTAACATAATTCCATCGCATTAAACAAGTATGGTAGGAAAAGGTGTTTCCATGCAACATATTTCGATTCAATTTCATTCTTATCTCACTTTCTAAGAGGATCGGATTCAAGATTCAATACTGCGTTTCCATGCAGTATCTAGTCAGCGTACTCAAATCGATTTCAATTCCCCAAGGAAACATGGTAAATAAATGTCATTCTGACAGAGGCTTACAGAGTGTTAAGATTCAAAGCTCATGGGAAATAAGTTCTGTTGATTAATGATATATACATTATAAACTAACTCGTATACATTAAAAGCGAGTAATATTAAATGATGTAATGAAAATGCCACTGTACATATCTAGTTTTATGGTGAAACAGCCTGAAGACCTCGAAAACACAAATGAAAACGTTTGTGAAAGTGAACTTTTTAGGTATATCTGACGATTTTAAAATAAATGAGATTAGTATGTCATTGATAAAAACAATGCTGTATTCGATAAGTAACAGGGTCGATGCACTTGTTTTCGACTAATAAATCTCTCACAAAACTGACCTTCGTCGTGTTAAACGTCCAAAACAGTACTGCGAATTGCACCAATTAATTTATAAAAATAACACCAGAAACAGCATTACAATTTGATCAACAGGAGTGACAATTTAAGAAACTGGTGTTTACTAACAAACACCACTTTCCTTATTCTTTCATTTGTACAGCACCCTTTATCTTTTATGGTCTCATAACGGGCTGTGATTTATGAGGCAGCTGCTGGTATCATAATTCATTGAACGTTTATTGATCATGAAAGACAATTTTATTTTCAGACTTTGTGCACGATAGGGAATGTCTGTAGTTAGACAAATTCCCTCGCTGCAGCTGGGAATAGCACCCGAGACAAAACACAAAACTGGTCCCAGGACTATATTGGCAGTTTCTGCAAATTCCTTTCTTACTTGTTTTTTAAATACGCCTTGATCCAAAAAACGTTTCATTTGCGCCTGATTTTTTGATTGGGGAAATCTAAACTAAGTACCCAAATAAGGAAGACTGATATTTAAATTTTCATTTTATATTACCCTACCTGCTTTAATACAGTTTTGAATAATATATCTGGATCGTATTTAATAAGATTACTAATTTTGAATAATATATTTGACATGTCCAAAGCAATAATGCTCGAAGTTACCAGAGCTGCCGAAATCACAGAAACGATTATAATTACTATAATTATCATAAATCTCTTAGAAATGTTATAAACAAAAACAGATGTACGTGTAATTCCTAACCTCATTCTTATAAATATAGATACATATTTTCTATTAACCTTGACGTTTTTAAACCGGGGAATTATGGTGTTCTGATTCAGTGTTGGATTGATGCAATTAAAATAAATTTCATCGATAAGAGCTTAAAATAAATGTAAATGGCGTGCTATTTATGGACTACTGTGGTCCTAACCTCATTTTTATAAATATAGATATAGTTTCTATTAACCTTGACGTTTTAAACTGGGGAATTATGATGTTCTGATTCAGTATTGGATTGATGCACGCATATCTGCAGTTAAAATAAATTTCATCGATAAGAGCTTAAAAATAAATGAAAATGGCGTGCTATTTATGGACTACTGTGGTTCTCAGCGTCCCATTCTAAATTGGGCGTGAAAGATCGTTTAATTTTGCTCAGAGGCCTCTCTATTAGGTTTGAGGTTCTTTTAGGTGCCGTAAATTTACTTCCCTTTCGAAGGAAGCCATGCTAAGGATTTTTACACCCGAAAAAATCTATCGTCCTCCGCCGGGTTGGAGTTAGCATGGTACCGACGATAAGAGCTTAGGACCGCCGTGTTAAAATATTATTGAATATTAATTATGCTTACAGAATCTCTTGCAGCTTTTGCTAATGTGTCCACTCTGTCACTTCCTGGGTGTTTAAGTGACCAGGAATCAAAATGTTTTTTATAAAGATACCTTCAGTATATATTTTGTAGCAACTGTTTCTTTGTTATACTTTATTTCGGCCTTTTGTTTTTTCCAATGTCGCAATTGTGACAAACTGCCAATGTTTAATACCCGCATGACCTGATGATCTTCCGAAGGCCGCCAGTTTCCCTGGAGGCGAGGATTAAAAGGCAGCTGGCGATCATAACCGCAAACATTTTAAACTAATGGTTCCAGGAGTTTCCATAAGCGTAAGTCGCATTTAGGACTAGGCATAAGTAATATCCCTGAAACATAAGCAGCTATTTTTTTTTTTTTTAAATATGAGTTTGCAAATTCACATCTTAGTTCACATTGTGATGCGGGAACCTCGGAATGGTAGAAAGAGATTGTATGTGTAAAATATTACCGATCATGAATACCTATGCGCTTTGATCTATCATTAATTGAAAACTTCTTCTTGTAATAATAATAATAATAATCTCTTCACAGACATCTTTCGAACACATATAGCCTATGAAATAATTTACAATAGCCACTTCAATATTATATTTTTATCTTCAAAAGCAAGATCTCACAATTGCGGTGTAATAGTCAAAAAGGGCCGAGTTCGAATCTCGGTTAGGATGAGCTGCCAGGTCTCCCACACTTTTCCTTATCCTGAAAAGACAATTTGGTAATTTTCAACTCATTGGACTACCTACCAAAATCACAATACCAACATTTTGATCATGCTTTTAAAATTATTTTTGAAGACAAATTAATAGCTGGTGAATTAGTGTAAGAACCGCGATGGCAAAATACCAAATTCTGAATTATGCACAGAAAGTATAAAGTGGCCGGAAGTTGTCCAAAGGCTAAATCTTTGATTCGCGAACAAGGAACTGAAGTGTTATACTCGTAAATTTTTATACTTCCAGTTTATTCAGTTAGGTAAAAAAAGACCGCTTAATTTTGCTCAGAGGCATCTTTATCAGGCTTGAGGTTCTTTTACGTGCCATAAACCTAGGACACGGGACCAACGGCTTCACTTCCCTTCAGAAGGAAGCCATGCTGAGGATTTTTATGCCCGAGATATGAGCCCGCGACCTTGGGTATATGAAGTTAGCATGGTAGCCATTACACCAAACGGCGACAAAAGTATAATAATAATAATAATAATAATAATAATAATAATAGAAAGCTTTATTAAGCATTAAAGTTCCCTTATTTGGGGTCGCCATTATAGACAAAGCGTACTGAACAATTTTAGAATATATACAAAAGCGTACTGAGTATAGATATGTTTAAAATAATTATACAGGCAACATATTTAAAAAAAGGCATACAATAGGGACATTTAACGAAAGAAAGAACGTCTACATAACTAATATTCAATTAAGTGTATATGAGCAGAAAAGGTTATCTACCATAAAAGTGATTTTTTAAGATTACAAGAGATCCTTTAACTGCAGCTACCGCTATGTCTTCCAACAAGTTCTTTTTAATGCCGAACTGTTTAGTATCACATGAGTATGCATTATCTTGATATTATGCATGTGATACTGTTTATTATGGGTGACTCATTAGAGATTATCGAAAGCTGGATACGTTTTAACGGCTATTAACTGAGGAATCCTACAACATACATAACGTGTACCTAATCTATGAATTTTAGTACATTACAAGAACTTGTTTGCGAAAAGGCATCTCACTATGCCGCCACTGGAGCTCACTAAACTTGAATCATCTTAGGAATATAAACACTAAAACGTAACTCACGACATGCATGTTATCTTGGCAATGATCTATCGACCTTCACCGTACTCGAAGCCAGAACTGGGTTGAGAACACAGCTTGATGCAGGTTGAGAACACTGCTTTCATGCATGCCAGAAAACATAAACAGATGAAGTGGGTTTCCTAGGTTTATTGCAGTTTCTACTCTTTGGAATCAGCTGCTACCAGATAGTTATAATCGGCACCCCCTCCTCGAAGGCATAAGGCCATGTCTTTCACGTTACCACGTAGTCATCAGCGATGACATTTTCGATGTTAGATGGGGTTTCAATTGAATATCCAAATAATTATACAATAAGAACACACTGAAACATTATGATCAATAAAGCCAACAACTTTACAAAATAAACCACAGACATATTATTGACCTGCACTAGAACATATGATAAATACCTTGCTTTCTTCACAGCATCCATTTAAGCCATGATGAAAGTAAAATGGAACATTTCGTCCAGTTTTTCTCAGATGGATAGACTTAGTAATTTACATTCATAAAGTTATGGAATTTTGATTAGCGCTGTTTTAAAACCAAAATATTTGCATTGGCAAGTTCCACACTTAAAAATAAGAACGAAGGAGGGGGGGGGGGAGCAAAATGTGTATATACAACTTTGCTTGTTTGCATAACAGAAACCTATTGCAATGTAAGTGCTTTGCTTGCTAGACTGTCATTTTATCTTTTTTTTCAGTTAAATGTTTCCACTTTCCCTTTTGACACGAGGAAATCGCTTTCAAGTTTGGCTGGGTTTATGCAAGCACAGCTTTCGAACGATATCGTGTGGTAAACATAGCGTACTGATTGATAGAGTGCGACAAATACCACGTGATCAAATTTATTCGGCTTTTACCACGACAAAATTTGAATAGATGTCACTGTTGTAGAGCGAATCTCTAACGTAACCGAATAGTTCTGAGAACCTGCTGAAGAGGGCGCAAAGTGACACTAGCGAGTAGGAGAGTCCGATTTGGATGAACCAGTGCCTTTGGTAGTCTGAAAATGGCGTTGCCATGAATATAACAGCGCCTTGTGTGTTTAGAACATGAGCTTCTTCTAAGAACTACCAGGGTTGTAGCAGTGCCTCACGCGGGCTGAATGTGCGTTATTCTGCTAATGGGTGCCATTGTGGATGCCGATCGACAGTTGTCCTTTCCTCTGTCTTTTTGTTTGAGTATGTAATTATTATATCAACGTACCTATAAAGCCTTTTTATACGGCGCTTCAAAAACTGCTGAAACACAAGGAAAGTGCAAGGGCAGCATCGTAATAAAGCATTTCTTGAATAATTCAAATACCAGATCGAAAAATAGCCTTACATCATCAAAATACGGTGCTCGGTCGAGCACTCTATTCCATTCCAATGAAACTGACAGTGGCCTGCACGTGGTTCTGTGATATGTCAAACCTGCCAATGTTCTTCGTTTGCTTGTTAATGCTCTGTAAGGCATTAGTTGCTAGATCGAGTCCTAGAAGGGTCCACTTACGTCATTATTTTAAATTCTGTCACGGTAAAAGCCGAAAACATTTGACCACTCGGTATATTGTAAGGAGCCGTTAGAAGACAACTATGTGCTGCCAATCGACATGATCCGGCACTTGTGAAAATGGGCCCGTTTATGATGTAAGTACGCTTGGTATCGTTATGTTCATAAACGAAGAAAAGCAGAGGATGAAGTCCTCATCCAACAAACTGTTCAAGGTATGCTGATGATGCTTTTCATAATCTATGCGGAATGCTCAGAAACGATAAAAACAAGATTTTATCTACACATGATTACTTATTAGCGATGGTCCCACAGCGATTTTCTAATTTTAATTTCATCAATGAAACGTTCCACGTTTCACAAAAGACATAATGAACCGATTTCAACACTATAGTTGCATGAACCTGGTTGGAAAGGCTAGTCTGGCGTCACGACCAACGTGCATAAAAAAACCACGTAGCAAGAGAAAGCATCCGATATTTAATCGCTGCATTTTCAAATACATGTCGTGTGTTTTTTCACTACGCAACGATACATTTATCATTCGATTGTTTTATTGTAGTGCATAAAATATGGATTATTTTCACAAGTGCTCATAATGCACGATATGTGCGATAATTTTGTTGCAGCTGGGCGATAAATCGGACATCGTAAACCCAGTCTAAAGCTACATTCAATGAGATGCAAGCGCAGACGTACCGCAACATAAGCGCAGGCGCGAGGGAAAACCATTCACAATGCAGTCCTAAGCTAACGCAAAAAGTTGGCACGGGTTTCTAGATCTATAAATCACATGCGAATATTTTCCAGCGCATTGCAAGTTTCAAACTGAATAAAATAAACATCATATAAGATAATTCACTAAATCTTTTATAGATTAATAAATATGTTATAAAAAATACATATACGCAACTGACGCTCACAGCAGTGATGTCACATTAATTGTTTCACCACAATATTGAAAATGATGTAAGCATGGAGGCTGCAGAAAGTGATAAAGCTGTATATATATATATATACATACTGCAATGTGCATTATTTGTTTGTGCCTTAGGAAATCTAGAAGCATATGATAGGCATGTCTATTAAATTTGAAATGCCGTTCTCTTTGCTGACCAGGAGAAAGAAAAAACGTAGTAAAGTTTTTGTCTATCTTTTACAGTATATCAGTTACGCAAAACTCACCACCATAGTCTGAGTGAACTGAAGGATACAGCGGCACGGCCAAATAGAATAGCAGCATGTATGTACAGTAGTTGTAAAATCTCGCACTGCGATCGTCTGCTGTTGACAGCAGGCAATGCATAAAAGAAAAAAATGCAGAAATCTTCCTCTATGTACGCAACGATAACGTTTAGAGACTACTTCTTTGCCTAAAGTCGGGGAGATCTATGGTGATCCCTGAAAGCCAGCGTACTGTCTCAGCTGCCTCTCTGCTAATAGATGTTTGCCACGTAAGTAATGATGCCATCCTTGTTGCAAGATGTAACCAACATTCCTCACTGCAATTTCAGTTGGATAGAGTATGAGCTTGTACTGCGCTATTTTACTTTGCTACGGATTTTTTTTAGGTGTAATAATGTACTATTGTGTTGTGTGTTAGTGTTTTAATTTGTTTGAAAATGACTTATTGTACTGCAGTAACCGTGGACGGGATGAGGTGCCAACGGTGTGACGGAGCGGCCACGAGGTAAGGCAACTGTCAGGGATCCCTATATATCTCTCCGTCTTTAGTGTGTTGCATATGTCTTTTTGAATGCTTACATTGAATAACATAGGTGTAAAGTCTTGGGCTTACGCTGCATCTGCGCTTACATCTCATTATGAATGGGGAAAAGGTAAACAATGACGTAGTAGGGATTGCCCCCCCCCCCTTCCCTCCCACGGAGAGTAGTACACAGAAGTAAAGAATGTTTCCTGACTGCAGCCATTACCTTGTGATTTAGATGGGTACAGTTGCATGTCATTGAAGAGCTGCTGGACCTTATCAGATGGAATATAACTTGTCGTCCCCACACGGCCATACCACACAGAGTATACTTCTCTATAAAACAAAACAAAACATTGCCACCTATTAGTATCCTCAAGTAAAATATTCCTCCCTTATATTACCCCTTTTACAGAGACTACTTAACTTGACACTGTAAAATATCTCCAAAACTAGGCGTTGTAGAAAGAAACGTCTTGAATAAACGTTGCTTGATATAATGGGGGGGGGAAGTAAATGTCATTTGTTATGTCATAATTGGAGAAGATTTGGATGGTAATTGAGGGTCAAGGTACGTTTTTTTTTAAATGGGAACCAACATTTTTTATTTTGTTTCCTTATTCTTCACCAAAAAATAAATAACTTTTATTCAAACTATTTTCTTGTACAGGATTCTTTTACTGGTGTAGACAATTAAACATTGATGAAAGGCAGATGCATATAGTATCACCACTGCACGAGTATTGTACAGTATTATTTCATAAGCACAGTACCTTAGTGTAATAAGTGTTCAAAATAATATAAAATACCTTAATGCATTTCCAACTCTAAGAATAAACGATTGCTGTGTTCGTAAAAGCATGTCTCTTCCAATACTGGCACAAGCGTTTCGTATATGCGCCTTCATGTTGTCTACACCGGCAAAAGATCCCTGTACAAGAAAATGGTTTCAACAAAATTTGTTTATTTTTTGATGAGGAATAAGGAAACAAAATAAAAAATGTTGGTTCCCATTTATAAAACGTACATTGATTCCGAAATTACTATTCAAACCTTTTCCAATTAAAACACACCAAATGACATTTACTTTCCCCCATTATATCAAGCAACTTTTATTCAAGACGTTTCTTTCTACAACGCCTAGTTTTGGAGATATACAGTCTCAAATTAAATGGTCTACCCTGTATACTCCCTGCTCGTTTAATATCCTTCGAGGTACTCATGTATTTGAAAACTGACATGTAAGAATAAATGAATACTCGGGTGAAAGTTTGCTTAACACTCACATGGCAGTTTCTACCCTTATCACCATTTTCTCAATTATTTTACAAATAATTTAAATAATTATTTTCATATAAATGCTTAATACTTTCTCTACTACATAGTGTATAGAGAAGGTATTGCATTCCACCCAAAAAATCCATACCAAGTTTTTACCGAAAATGTTTACAGAAAATTCAGATATACCTAATTTCATTATGAAAATATGATAAACATACGGTGTTTTAATAACATTTTAGAGCCATTTTTGAGAAATCTAACTTTTCTAAAACGTTCTTTGTAAAATGTACTGTGGGTTGTGGGATTTTCTTGAACATCTTCGTGTCGCATTCGTAAAAGCCACTGAGGATAAATACAAAGTTTCGTATTTAACCATATTTTGTTTTTGAGTTATGCCGTTCTTTCTCTCTCTCTCTCTCTCTCTCTCTCTCTCTCTCTCTCTCTCCTCATACATATTCATTATCGAGTGTGGGTATGTGCTGCTTTTAGAAAGCGTTCTAAAAACGTTTTTTTATTCAAAACATGAATTTCTAATGAAAACTCCACATCGATTTTTTGAGTGGAATACAACATTTCTAGTTATGTAAATACATAGTAGGAAACATTCTGGTAGTGCGTGAGTTTAATCTACATAGCTCAATATTATGATAAAAAGTTGCTCTAAAGGAAGACTTCCCCCTTTGTGGAGTCCTATTTGGTGAGAAATATTTTAACACTAACAAGAAAGCTTGTTTATTCTTAAGCAAAAGGTTAAATTAACTTTATTTCAAAACATTAAATGATAATATGATATGTACTACGTAATGAGTATGATTAAATACACCGCAGATCACAGAAGAGGGTTAAATACAGTGGTGAACTCAGTCCCTTGCCCCACTAATTCACATTAACCATATTTATATAAATTTACCTGCGTTTATCTCGATTATTGAATGGGAAAAATGCATTTGCGAATGATATCAGCACCCAGAAAAACATCTGATGTGTTCCATTCACATGACTTTCCCTACATCTCTGCAATACATTGTTGTTAAAAAGCTTATTCTTTTATTTAGTTAATGTTAATCGAGAAAAAATTAGCAGAAAGAGTTTTATTACTTGCTTCTATGTAAGTAGAAGGGAAATAACGGAGTACCATAGGCTAAAGCGATAGGAATTCTTTTAAAATCTGGTTGCTATGTGACTGAAGTTCCTTTGTTTGTATGGACAGGAGTTGACAAATTCCGTATGACATAGTATAAGTATTTTAAAGCTGAAACCAGTAACAAGGAATATCTTAAAAACGGTGAACACCATGATAAAAAATATATATATATAACATAAATTGCATGTTTTAACAACCTCTACATATTTTTTTCTATATCTTACGGTTTATCAGTTGTGCAAAATTCCGCAAAATTCATCCAGAATAAACATGTCTTTAAGAGGCTATTCGCAGAAAATTGCAGATACACATTTTATTTTTCATACAAACATCTTTAATACAAAATCGTTAGCGCCATTTTTGAGAAAATGCGCCCGCATGTGAGATTTGTAATGGACAAAACGGCGCAGGGGCGGGTTCTCCATCTTCATTCATGTATCATCAGTGTCATCGCCTGCGGTGCCGCAAGTAATTAAAGCGGGCGTTAAACACTATAAAAACACACACAGACTGACATTTTTCTAAGAATGCTTTTTTTTTATTTAGGGGGTCCAAAAACATGTATTTCCGATGAAATCGCTGTATCAAATTTTTGGGTAAAATACAATACCTTCTCTATATACTATGTGCATAGTACGTGTAGAGAAAGTAAATAATCATTAAGTGAAGGATATCGTATTTCTCCGGTTTTTAGCTTTGAAACATGCATATTGATGAAAAACAAGCTCCGTTTTATGAATGAACGTCAATATATACCTACTTAATATTCAGTTAATAACAACATCTCGTGAACTAGCTTTATTGCACAAAGACAAATGCGCAGCGAGAGGCATTATTTATATGTTCAGCCGGACTGTCAAACGCATGAAGCTTGGGATTAGTTAATTGCCGGTTTAAAGCAAATGTCAGCTATTTGTCAATTTGTGGTGCTGTCATCAAACAATGTCGCTTTATTTGGGTGGAGGAGGAAAGCAACTAAATTACATCCTTAACATTGACAGCTCTTCGTCACCACATCCTAATTGCAACTTTTTGTTGCTTTACGACACTTTCGTTGAATCTTATTAAGCAACCGCCGACTTTTCAGAAAAACGTCAGTTCGGCCATAGGTAGGCGTAACGCAAAGTTCCGAACTGCAGGAAATATGGCATGACTTTTGTCCTCCTTCAGTTCACCATAAAGAATACGTTTTCTCTGTTCGGAACTTAACGAACAAAGCAGTTTCGGAAAAACAAAATTAGAGGAAGCTAAATAGGACTCATTAATTAGTTTGCTAACAGAGAATCAAGGTCTTAATGTATTTAAACAGCTGTAACGTTTTATCACGACCGGTTGTTACTAGAAACAATCCGCTAAAACAGAAAATGAACAGAAATAATGATTTCAAAAAATAACGAATTCAAATAAAATGATGGCAACTTTAAGCAACTTCTAATAATTCGCATACATTTATTACTTTCTCTAGCCCGCATGTACAAAGTACATAGTGGATAGAGAAGGTATTGTATTCCACCCAAAAATTTGACACCGAGATTTCACAGGCAATATATGTTTTGAGGTCCGAAAAAAACATTTTTAGAAAAAGGTCCGTGTGTGTCTGTGGACAGCATTGCTCAAAAACGAAGAAGTCGGTTAAGTACCAAACTTGGTATTTAAGGATGCCACATGAAGATTTTTAAGAAAATCATTTTCATGGAACATTTGTCGAAATTTTGTATTTTCTCAAAAAATGGCTCTAACGATTTTGATTAAAATACCTTATGTTTAAGATATTTTATGACAAACTAAATGTTTATCTTAAATTTTCTGGGAATAACCTCTGAAGACCTCTTCATTCTGGATGACTTGCATCACTGACAAACCATAAGAGATAGACAAAAAGTGTAGATCTCATTAAAACATACAATTCACATTTTTTTTAAGAGTTAACCATTTGCGAGATATTCCGGACTATTGCTTCCCTGTTAATCCTCTTAAACGTTTCTCGAACGGAAGGACATCTTTCTTCTCGCTTCTAGTTTGTTTACTCCTGGCAAGCATAGAGACGGAATTTCAATTGTTTCACACAGGACTTCATTATCGCTTTAGCCCGTGCATTTTCTTATTTCCCTCCTACTTACAAAGAAGCAAGTAATAAGATTGATTCTGCTTATGTTTATCTTGATTAGCATTATGTAGATAAAAGATTAATCTTTTGAATAAAAGGTTTCTTTGGGAACAGCTAGAGAAAGTCATGTGGGTGGAACACATCAGTCTTGCTATCTAGTTTTGTTTGATAAATACTTTAGGTGTATAAAAATGCAAACCTAATTTTAATAAAATTTTGCACCAACGCTCAGTATGAATTACACAAATCATCACATCTAAGTCATGTGCTCCTGAGATTTATTCGTGGTTTCTCGTCTTACTACAATAGTGTATTCATTCCGGGTACTTGTTTGTTAAATTAACTTTCAAATTTGAATATTGCATTCAACTCTCATTTAGGACCATTCTTATCTAATAAATTATAGCTGGAAAGTGTTGCCATAAACTGGAGCTAATTTGGCCATAGGTTACTTTGGATCAACTTTAAAGAAATATTTTATAAATATACACATATATTTTATTTTATATTGTATCCAATGTAAAAATGGGGTTTATTAGTCTTGTATAACATAGAGGAACTCATCATTTGAAGAAATCTATTAATTTTGGGATTATAACAATTCAACACCATAATTTTAATACCAGATTTCCCCAATTTTGGCTCCCTATTACATAAGAGTAATAATTAATTATATTTCATATTGTATACAGTACAAAATATGAAGTATAATTCGCAAATAAACTTTTCATTTTATTGTACATCCAATATGAAATATATTGTTACCGCCATATTATAGGGGGTTAAAACTGGGGAAATGCGGTAATTTTAAAATTGAAAAATCGTTATCCTAAACTTGCTATATTTCTCAAAATTTGAACCTCTGTGTAATATGGAAGCAGTAATTTCAATGTTCATGCTGAACAATATATATATATATATATATATATTGTTATCAAATAATATATTTTCCAAAGTTGGTTCAAAATAATCTATTAAGAGACAAATTAGCTCCAGTATGTGGTAAAAGATTCAACACTGTATATATAATTTATCCTGACTATAATTTATCAGATAAGAATGAAGTTGAGTGAGAGTGGAATTCAATATTCAAATTTGAAAATTAATTTAAAAATTAATGGTGCCCACTACTCTATATAGATTACCTAGCTAATTATAACCTTCTGGACATCAGTACCTAACATATTTTATATTTTTATTATGTTAAAGCCTTTTCTTGATGTAATGCAATTAGTTGTTTTTTTGCGTAAAAATAATAAATAAAAAACGACGATTTTAGTAAAACAAGTATCTCATTCGTAGTTAAAGCGGGCGTTAAACACTACAAAAAAAAAGTATCTCATTCAGACATTCGTTATTTTAAATGCTAATTTTTCTGTTGAACATTTTGCGTATAAAGTAATTAACGGTTTGGAAGAGAAGAAAACGTTGAAGTTAATGTATTTGGCGGTCGAAATTAACAACATTGAAAATCTCAAAAAGAAGCAATGACCAATAATCTTAAAAATAATGTTTAAGGATGGTATGGGATGCAGAAAATAAATCGTTTTTCATAAAAATATAAAATTATGGGAAAAAAGCTAAAAAGTTAAAGAACCAGGTACGTATTTATTTAATACCAAGAATTACTAACAAAAGTGAATGCGATCTGCTTATATTAAAAAATCTGATGTGTTCCATTCACATGACTTTCTCTACATCTCTGCAATAAATTATCGTTAAACAGCTGTAATTTACTTCATGCTAATCGAAATAAATTGTTAATATTTCTATTTACTTCATGCTAATTGAGAAAAAATTAGCAAAAATTGTCTTATTACTTACTTCTGTGTAAGTAGAAGCGAAATAAGGGAGTATCATAGGTTAAAGAGATATTCAAAAGCTGGTTGCTAGATATGTGACAAGTTCCTTTGTTTGTATGGACACGAGTTGACAAATTGCTGTATGGGAGAATTATAAGTTTTTCAAAGCTGAAACAAAAAAACAAGCAACATCTCATAACGATCAACTCCATGTAAAAATGTATATAACACAAGTTGTGTGTTTTAACGTGTTCTACATTTTTTGTGTGGTAAGTTTTTGTCCATCTTTTACGGTTTAGCAGTTATGCAAAATTCCGTAAAATTCATTCAGAATAAAGTTCTTCAGAGGCTATTCCCAAAAAATTCAAGATATATATTTTATTTGTCAGGTAAATAATATACAATATTTTAATCAAAGTCCCTGGAGCCATTTTTGAGAAAATCAACATTTAAAAAAAAAAAAAAAAAAATATCATGTAAAGGGTAGTTGAGGGTGGGAGGATTTTCTTGCATCCTTGGAAGATACAATAAAATTGGTATTTAACAGACTTTCGTTTTTGAGCTACGCTGTCCAGACATACCACACACAAACCTTTTTCTAGAATTTTTTTTATTCAGGAGGCCCCAAAACATGTATTTCTGGTGAAATCTCGGTATCGAATTTTTGTGTGCAATATAATACCTTCACTATACACTATGTATAGTACGCGTAGAGAACGTAAAAATGAACCATTTACCTATCGAAGTTTATGAAATAATAAACCTTAGTGAGTCAAAGGAAACAAATGACAGCAATAAGAAAAGAAGGAATAAAACCTAGTGAAGATGAAGAGAACAATATTGTTTTAATGGAACTAATGATAATGAATGTGATTTGTGTTATAAAATGGTTACAGAAGAATTAATTAAAAATGAGTGATTTATTGTAATGATTAATTAAATACGGTAGACGTTAAAGAGATCTTAATTATCTAGGAAGTCTTTAAATAAACAAAATGCCAATTTTATGAGTGTTACTGGTTGATTAGAAAACAGGTTTTGAATCATACCAACCGCTTTTGGGTATTCCAATTTTCAGCGCACATAACATGCGATGTTATTTACCATCGTTTGTAAACAATACACATCAGCACAGTGCTGTCCTCTCGCGCCTTCTTTCGCAAGTTTTATATTGTAAAAATTACCTAGTTTAACCAAAGTTTTAAAGTCAAAATCAGCTTACGAGAAGTATTAGTATGCAATTACAGGAGATAATTTAAAATCTTTACGAAATTGAACGTGTAATCAATGTGGATATATTTCGAACTTCTCCAGTATTTAAACTTGTGTTATTACTTTCTCTAGCCCCGTATGTACAATGTACATAGTGGATAGAGAAGGTATTGTATTCCACCCAAAAGTTCGATGTCGAGATTTCACCGGAAATATATGTTTTGTGGTTCCCTGAGTCCGAAAAAATCATTCTTAGAAAAAGGTCCGTGTGTGAGTGAGTGTGTGTCTGTGGACAGCATAGCTCAAACACGAAAATACTGTTTAAGTACCCAACCTGGTATTTAAGTTCAGTATCTTCCAAGGACGTGATACGAATATTTCAAAAAAAAAAAAAAAATCCTCCACCACAAACTACCCTTTACATGGAAGAATTGTCTAAAATGTTGATTTTATCAAAAATGGCTCTTAAATGTTTTGATTAAAATCCCGTATATTAAAGCTATTTACATTCCAAATAAAATGTATATCTTGAATTTTCTTGGAATAGCCTCTGAAGACTACTTTATTCTGGATGAATTTTGCTTAACTGCTTCTTTTGTAAGAATCTTGTAGAGCAGCTAGAGAAAGTCATGTGAATGGAATATATCAGTTCTTTTAGACATTTATTGAATTACATGAGCGTGGACTGATAATACAAGTGATATAAATCTTACTTGGCATGACTTCTCCAACACGGCGCCGCCAGAGAGGCTAGCCCCCCTCGGCAAACCTTTTCTCTACGCCGTACCGCCACGATAAAACTGGCTACTTCTGTTCTGACGTCATACGCTACAATGGGAAGTGATGTCATGCACGCCGCCTGGCCACTCCACCTGCAGCAGCTGTTTTGGGATGCGCGCGCATTCCCAAATAAACAATCGCGTTACAACAACGTTAAGTGCTGGGTTTACGCTTAACAATAGTCGCCCAACCATGTAAAACCATGTAACGCGCTGATTCATAAAATTAACCTTATGCAGCAGCAATTACATACACCAGTGGCGTACACAGGTCAAGGAGCGTTTCGATACGGAATACTTTTACCATCAAAGGACATAGTACTGCGCATGGACTTGCGAATATGGTGATTTAAGGACACATATTGCACATGGACGTGATATGTATATAGGAAACACAATCAAACTCTTCATCTCCAAAACTGCAAGCCTTTTCATATCCTTTTTGTACAGAATTTGCTTGCAAAGGGTGCAAAATATTCACACATTAACTGAATCGATATATCTTTTCTTTTCCTTTCTTTTTGGTTTCTGACACAAGTTATAACTTATGTAAAATAAGAGTATATGTTTAAAATGTATATGCAGTTCAAAACAATGCAACGCATTTCAAACATGAATATTCTTCCTTTTTATTTTCTCTACACGTAGGTACTATTTACATAGTGTAGGTATTGTATTGCACCCAAAAAAACGATACCGAGATTTCAACAAAAATACATGCATTGGGACCTCCAGAATAAAAAAAAGAAAACAAATTTTAGAAAAATGTTTGTGTGTGTGTTTGTGGGCAGCATAACTCAAAAACTAAAAGTCCATTTAAATGCCAAAATTGATATTTAAGTTCCGTATCTTCCAAGGATGCGACACGAAGATTTTGAAGAAAATCACACACCCCAAACTACCCTTTACACGGAAAAAATTTCGAAAATTTTGATTTTCTCAAAAATGGCTCAACGACTTTGATTAAAATCTCTTATATTTAAGATATTTGCATGACAAATAAAACGTGTATCTTGAATGTTCTGGGAATAGCCTCTGAAGACCTTATTCTGGATGATCTTTTATGAGTGATGCATAACTGGTAAACCGTAAGAGATTGACAAAACCTTACTACACAAAAAAGTAGATCTCGATAAAACACACAATTTGTCATATTTTTTTTTCGTGGAATTGACAGTTTTCAAGATATTCCTTGTTATTGGTTTCAGTTTTAAAATGCTTTTCTCATACGGGGACTTGTCAATTTCTGGCCACGCAAAGAAACGGATTTCAATCCCATAGCAACCACATTTTAAAACATGTGGCTGTCGGTTTAGCCTAGGTAATCCCTTATTTCTCTCCTACTTAGGAAGCAGTAATAAGACCGTTTCTGCTAATGTTTATCTCGGCATGAAGTAGATGGAAGAATAAGCTTATTAGCAATAATGTGTTACGGAGATGTAGAGAAAGTCGTGTGAATGGAGCACATCAGATTTGTTTGTTTCGTTATTCACTCCACATGCAATAATGTGATCAATAACATTATAAAATATCTGTACTGCATTAACCTTCCTTCGACTTGCAAGTGCTTCATCAAATTCCATTTTCGGTGTTGCATCCATATGCATTCAAACAACGTTTATTTGTTGATTTTTATTTATATTAATGCCATTGGTATAGTTGGGCATACTGGAGCCCTGAACTAGAGAAAACTCGTTACTTAGAGCTGTTAGTCGTTATATTAGAATTCTCACTTCCTTCTTTAGTATTAAATCTTACACGCACTTTTTTGTAACATACGAGTTGGAATAATCTCAATTCGAAATCATATCCAGTAACTTTGGGTTTACAAGTTTCATGCTTACTGCTAAGCCGCAGAGAACGTAATTTTATTGGTCTTTCTTGTACTTCATTAAAAACACACGTTTCTAAAACCTTGATTTCTCTCAACTCAAACTCTTAACGTTAGCTTGTGCATTTTGTGTTCTGTCCAAGTTTGAAGACGGGTATTTTGAAAATATACAATGAGAGAGAATTTTGCAGGATTTCAACACAATTGGTAAAATTCAAACCACGCAGTACTTGCAAGTAAAGTCAGTATTTATAAGCATGTCTCAATTCCAAATAAAACAAATATAGATTTAAAGCTGGAACCTGCTTAAATTATCTATAAAAGGACTATTAGAATACCTTTCTATACTGTTATCTTTCTTCAGAATAATTACAATACCGTTTTGTGAATTTCGGGTGCAGGTATCAGATGACTAGAAAACTAACCGAAAATGATGGATAATGCACCTAACAAGGATGAAATCAGTGGGGGATAGATACGAGAGCTATCCAGAAAGTAAGGAACGATTTGGCATAACTAAATAACGAAATGTATCATCACAAAACTTATTTATAAAGATGCAGTGCCTTATTCTATTTTTACTTTCTCTATACGTACTATGTACATAGTGTATAGAGAAGGTATTGCACTCCACCCAAAAAATCGATACCGAGGTTTCACCGGAAATATATGTTTTAGGGTCCCTTGTATCCAAAAAAAAAAGGTCCGTGTGTGTGTGTGTGTGTCTGTGTGTCCGTGTATCTGTGAACACGATAACTCAAAAACGAAAAGTGAATAAAGTACCAAACTTAGTATTTAAGTTTAGTATCTTCCAGGGATGCGACACGAAAATTTTGAGAAAAGTCCCCCCACCCCAAACTACCCTTCACATGGAACTTTTTTTCGAAAATTTTGATTTTCTTAAAAATGGCTCTAACGATTTTGATTAAAATATCGTATATTAAAGATATTTACCTGACAAATAAAATGTATATCTTCAATTTTCTGGGAATAGCCTCGGAAGCTTACTTTATTCTGGATGAAATTTATGGAATTTTGCATAGCTCCTAACCCGTAAGAGATAGATAAAAACCTTACTGCACAATAAATGTAGAGCACGTTAAGACTCACAAATTATGTTATATACATTTTTTCATGGAGTTGATCCTTTATATATATTCCTTGTTTTTTGTTTCAGCTTTAAAAAAAACTTTTCTCATACAGGAATTTGCCAACTGCTGTCCATACAAACAAGTCACATAGCAACTAGCTTTTTATTATCAATTTAACCTATGGTACTGCCTTAGGAAGCAGGTAATAATACTATTTCTGCTATATTTTTTTTTCTCGATTAGCTTGAAGTAAAAGAAACATAAGCTTTTTGATATTAATTTTTGCGGAGCTGTAGAGAAAGGCATGTGAATGGAACACATCAGATTTTTCAACGTAATTCCCATTACTATCAAGGTATACATTGTTACGAGGTAGCGCTATTTCAGTGCAGATGTTATACATACTCTTCCATCGCTTAAGATCTCAACCAAGATGTCATTGCCACTTTGAGGACATCGGTTGGGAAATCTTTTCCACCCAAAAAAATCGTGTACGATGTCCAGAGTGAAACACCAATTTTTCTGAATTCTTTTATCATTTGCTTCCAACTCCTCCACAAAGATTGATGAACTTCCACTCCTGTCTTTGTCGAGTACATTGGCTCTTCCTCGATTACTCGTAAATTATGTGTCATTTCCTCACTGAAGAATCATTCATTGCATTATCACTTGCGTTATTTGCCTATAAATTCGATTGACGAACGCTTTGCGCATTCAAAAAATCGACTAAGTTCTTTGGCGGTGGAAAAGTATAACATCGGCATTGAAAAACTGGTACCACGTGACAATAAATGTCTTGATAGAATGGAGATAGAGTAAGGTACTGTAACTTTGTAAATACAATTTTGCGTTTATATCTTTCGTAATTATTTAGTTATGCCAAATCGTTCCGTACTTTCTGGATTGCCCTCGTATTTTATTGTCCTTTCTTTGCTTTGTTCAGAAAGTTTTTCTCTTTGTCTTTCATTCGGCTGAGGTTTCTTATACAATGCTTTTCCAGTTCATTGTAATACCTGCCTCATAAACTTCGACTGAACATCTGTCGGCATTAATTGAAAGAGGAAACAAAACACTTCCGGCGCGGTTTCTTTTCTTCAGACGGGAAACGTCAGTCTTATAATACAAACATTTAAGGTGAATAACCGAATTCACGCAATAGTCAGGCACCCCAACTTTTATTTCACTTCTTTTTACTTTCTCTAGCCCGTATGTATAATGAACGTAGTGGGTAGAGAAGGTATTGTATTCCACGGAAAAATTCGATACTCAGATTTCACCTGAAATGCATGTTTTGAAGTGTCCTTGAGTCCGAAAAAAGCATTTTCAGAAAAAGGTCCGGATGTGTGTCTGTTGTCAGCTCAAAAACGAAAAGTCGGTTAAATACCAAACTTGGCGTTTAAGTTGGGTATCTTCCAAGGATGCGACACGAAGATTTTCAAGAAAATCTCTCCAACCCAACTACCCTTTACATGGAACATTTGTCGAGAATTTTGACTTTCTAAAAAATTCCTCTAATGGTTTTGATTAAAATACTTTATGTTCAATATATTTTTATGACAAACGAAATGTATATCTTACATTTTGTGGGGATAGCCTCTAAAGACCACCTTCATTCTGGATGACTTTTGTATAACTCGCAAACCATAAGAGATAGACAAAAACATACTACACAAAAATGTAGAGCTCATTAAAACACACAATTGTCACATACATTTTTTTTTTTGTAGAGTTACGCTTTTCGAGATATTCCGGATTATTGGTTTCGATTTTAACCACTTAAACTTTTCTCAAACAGGAAGATATCTTTCGTCTCGTTTGTTTACTCCTGGCAAGCAAAGAAATGGAATTTCAATTATTTCACAAAGTGTCCCGTTTTTAAAGACCGAGACCAGCCTGTATATTTTCTATTTCCCTTCTACTTACAAGGAGCTAGTAATAAACTAATTTTTATTTTAATATGATGTAGATAAGAGATTAATGTTTTGAATATTAGGTTTGTTTGCGGAATAGCTAGAGGACATCATGCGAATGGAACACATCAGATTTTTGGTTTCTGAAATGCATTTACTAAATAAAATACAATTACGATTAATTTAATTGTTTTTGCTTTTTCACACAAGCCGTGTGTAGGACAGGAGTTGGATAGGTAGAGTCAGACTGAAAAATTTAATGCCATAGTCGGGATATGAACAACGGATCTCTCGGTCTCTAGCTGGTTGCTCTACCACTGGGAGATCCGTGGTTCAAATCCCGGCTATGGCATTGAATTTTTCAGTATGACTCTACCTATCCAAAACGCAATTAAACGTTTCTGATGAAGAGAATTTAGTGAGAAATACTTCTTACGATTTCGACCTCATAATTAGGTACCTCTAATCCTAGTATTTAAGTTGTATTACGAAACTTCATGCTTAACGTATAGTTTCTCTAGAACTGTAGTAATCAAAATATTCCATCGTGACGTCGATGATTTTCATGGCGATGACGCCAGGCACGAAATTCGACGGATCATCCAAAGATATGAACTTTTGAGCTTGGTCACAAAGGGTTATCTCCACAATTACTTTTTTATAGATATAAGTGTCAAAATCTGTCATCGCCGTCCTTAGCAGTTCAGAAACAAACAACGTAAGTTCTTTCTTTGGCTATTTTTAATTTTTACGACTCGAGTGTATAGTTTATAGCTTCGCCTTGCTTGTGTAACTCTGTCAACAGTTTGAATAAGTACATTCTTTCTTAGCGATAAACTCTTACAGTACCAATCTGTATATCTGTTTCAACACAGTAGACTTAGGTGATGCATCTGTAGCATTTACCCAAAATTGGGAAAATTAAATAAAAGAATTGTTCATACAAAATGATCTTATCAGTCCTAAATAAGGGTAGGGTAAGCCGACTAAGAAAAAAAAGAAAAAAACACGTGGCGCAGGGGATCGTGGGTTCGAGTCCCGCCTTAGGCATGGGTGTTTGTGTATGTGTATTTGGAATCAAAAAGCAAAAGGTAAAGCAAATAGGTCAACAAAGAAAATGTAGGGAAACTGGAAAAAAAGAGGAAAAAGAAATACAGCGCCGGAGTCCCGACAAGCCTCCGGAATTGTATTATTTAAAAAAAAAAAAAAAAAAAAAAAAAAAAGAACTAAAAAAAACTGAAGCTATAAATGGGGTAGGAACATGCTTATTAATTAAACCTTATTTTCTTGCAAAATTTTTTCAACACTTTTCCATGCTCAAAATGTTTCACACGATATAATTTTTCACTAATTTGTTTTAAAACTTTTACAAAGCCCTTCTGAAACACATTAAAGCTCATGACCATATTACTTTTTTAAAATAATTCTCCAATTTTGATAAACGAATGATTAAATTTTGAAAAAACAAGAGTTTTAGGAGAGTAGGAAAAGTAATAATGTTTCTACACTTGTTAAGGCTAACATAAAGAATCTGATATGCTCAATTCACATGACTTTCTCTACCTGTTACAAATTATTGTTAATAAGCTTATTCTTCTATTTCATGCTAATCGAGATAAACATTAGCAGAAACAGTTTTATTACTTAGTTCCTTATAGATAGAAGGGATTATTCTTCTATTTCATGCTAATCGAGATAAACATTAGCAGAAACAGTTTTATTACTTAGTTCCTTATAGATAGAAGGGAAATAAGGGGGATACACTAGGCTAAACCGACAGTCAAATGCTTTAAAATGTGGTTGCTATGGTATAGAAATCCGTTTCTTTGCGTGGCCAGGAGTTTGAGAAGTTCCTGTATGAGAAAAGTATCAAGTATTTTAAAACTGAAATTAATGACAATGCATATCTCAAAAGCGGTTAACTCCAGGGGAAAAAAATGCAAATAACAATTGTGCGTTTTAACAAGCTCTACATTTTTTGTGTAGGAAGGTTTTGTCTATCTCTTACGGTTTACCAGTTATGCAAAATTCCGCAAAATTCACTCAAATAAAGATGTCTTCAGAGGCTATTCCCAGAAAATTCAAGATGTATATTTTATTTGTCTTGTAAATATCTTTAACATACGATATTTTAACCAAAATCGTTAACGCCATTTTTGAGAAAATCAACATTTTGAAATTTTTCCCATGTAAAGGGTAGTTGGGGTGTGGGGATTTTCTTGAAAATCTTCGTGTCGCATCCTTGGAAGGTACTGCACTTAAATGCCAAGTTTGGTATTTAACGGACTTTTCGTTTTCGAGCTATGCTGCCCACACAAGGACGTTTTTCCAATGTTCTTTTTTTTTTTTTTTTCTTTTTGGATTCACGGGCTCTCAAAATATATATTTCCAGTGAAATCTCGGTATCGAATTTTTGGGTGCAATACCTTCTATATACCTCGTGGTACGTGTAGAGAAAGTAAAAATACTGAATATCGAAAAGAAGTTCTACTTTGGAATGAGTATTTGAACGTGAATTTAATTTCTGGTGTTTGATAAGCCCTTGGATTATAATTGCTTGCCGACGTAAAGGCCAGGTGAAGGAGTTCCAGACCCTGAGGCACTCCAGAGAGACATTTTCATTTCGCCTGGCTGAGCTGTGTTGAGTGAGTCAATTCCAGGGGTTAGAAGTCAAGTGTACAATCTGGAGGCCAACTGCATGGCAGGACTCATTCCGATTGATCTTCATTTCCATATGGTCCTGGAGGTCACGCTGGAGACGCAGTGGTGTGGGCGCCATCCTTCTTTCACCAACCTTTCCTTCTCGGTGAGTTTATACCACTTTCTTGCTGGTAGATGACGGCCATCCAGAAAGTGACAGACGATTTGGCATAGCTAGATGATAACGAAAGCTATCAACACAAAACTTTATTTACAAAATTACAGTACACTATTCTATTTCTCCACACACTCTCCATTCTGTCAAGACATTTACTGTCACGTGGTACCAGTTTTTCTACTGCCAAAGAACATTACACAACATGTTCGGCCAATCGCATTTTATAGGCAAATAACGCAAGTGTATGGTGATAATGCAATGAACGAATCTTCAGTGAGGAAATTGCGCATAATTTACGAGTAATCAAGGATGAACCTGTGGGTATGAAAAAAAAAAAAAACAAGAGTGAAAGTTCATCAATAATTATGGAGGAGTTGAAAGCAATGTTGATAAAATAAATAAGAAAAACCGGTGCTTCATATTGGAACTGTACAATACTTTTGGATGGAAAAGATTTCCCATCGCTGGAGACCTCAAAAGTGACATCTTGGCTTATTTCTTGAGCGGTGGAAGAGTATAACATCTGCATTGAAAAACCAGTCCCATGTGACAATAAATGACTTAATAGCAATGACGATTACGTTGAAAAATAGAAGAACTGTGACTTTGTAAATAAAGTTTTGTGTTGATAACTTCCGTTATTGTTTAGTTACGCCAGATCGTGTGTCACTTTCTGTATGACCTTCGTATATCACCATTTTAAACATATTGCTCACTGACGAAAGCTGCTGGTAGATATACTGTACAACCACTGTTGGAAGCAATGATTGTTTTACGTGTAACAATTATAAAAACTTGTCGTAAACTTCATACGTGAGTGCAGCGGTGGTTGCTGATTCTTAGATACATACGAATATGAATTATTTTGTGTATATTTAGACTACAATAAAATAAAGCAAATATTGTATTTGTAAGCACATTCTTTTACATCTGCAATTATTTGGTTAAAACCTGGGTTACCTCCGATACAGCTATGTTCAGCTGTAGAGATACATTTAATTGATAAGGTGTGGCTGGTTATCAATAAATAAAATATGTGCAATTCGTTATGCGTATAGAGAAAAGAAAAGAAAGAAAGAAAACAAATTAAAATAAAACCTAAAAAAATACATGTATAAATATATTTACATAAATTACTAATAAAAACTAAAAATATGAATTGATGAAAACAAGTAAACAATAATAAGTATGGTGACATTTTAAAGGTGAATAATATATTTTATAATGGATTTATTTATAAACAAATCTGATGTGTTTCATTCACATGTCTTTCTCTACATCTTGGTAACAAATTATTGTTAATGATCTGTTGTACGAAACATGTAAAGTAAATGCCCGTAAATAACAACACAAATAAGAAAAAGACTGCTTTATACAGTAATTCTTTACTGCATGTTATTGTTACTTTTAGGGAATTTTAAGACCTTGTGTAGACACTGCTCAAATTTATTATAATTATGTGTTATCTCAACCAGATATATGTCCATCGCCGAAAGAGTATCTAGCAGTAAAACATTATTTTACTTTCTCTACACGTACTATGTATCTACATAGTGTATAGAGAAGGTATTGTATTGCACCCAAAATTCGATAACGGGAATACATGTTTTGGGTCCCCCTGAATCCGAAATAATAACATTTTTGGAAAAAGGTCCATGTGTGTATGTGTGTCCAAAGTATGCGACACAAAGATTTTTAAAAAACATCCCCCACCCCAAGCTACCCTTTACATGGGAAAAAATTCGAAATTTTTGATTTTATCAAAAATGGCTCTAACGATTTTGATTAAAATCTCTTATTATGTAAGATATTTACGTGACAAAATGTATATGTTGAATTTTCTGGAATAGCCTCTAAAGACTTCTTTATTCTGGATGATTTTGATTGAATTTTGCATAACTGGTAAACCGTAAGAGATAGATAAAAACTTACTGCATAAAAAATGTAGATCACGATAAAACACACAGTTTATGTCATATACATTTTTTCGTGGAGTTGATTGTTTTTGAGGTATTCCTTGTTATTGGTTTCAGTTTTGAAAAACTTACACTTTTCTTATACAGGAATTTGTCAACTCCTGTCCACCCAAACAAAGGAACTTAGTCACATGGCAACCAGCTCTTGACTATCGCTTTAACCTATGGTACTCCCTTATTTCGCTTCTACTTACAAGGAAGCAAGTAATACGACTATTTCTGTCAATGTTTTCTGGATTAGCATGAAGTAAATAGAAGCATAAACTTTTTAACACTACTCTGTTGCAGGGATGTAGAGAAAGTCATGTGAGTGTAACACATAAGATTTTTTTTGTACTATGTTCCTTACAGTAACACTATTAATTATTTGTGTTATTACAGTTATTTCCCTGGACGTATGTTCGTCCCTCCGAAAAAGAATGAAGGAAATTTCTTCAGCATAGATCCGTGAAACTTGCATCAGGTAGATTTGTCCTTAAATGTGTTTTAATTTCATAATTAAGTTACTTAAATGAGTATCCGTGGATCAGCCAGCACAATAAAATAAACCCGATTTCGCGATTGTATTTAACTTCCATCTTGGCGGAGCCTTTAAATCAGCCGTGCGCGAACCCAAATATTAAAAGGCCAAGCACGCCACTGAATGCAGGCCACAAGGTCGTCTGGAAGTAGGTTATGCGACGCTAAGTACTTCCTGATAGTATTACAACGGGGTTCCCTTCCATACGCGTACTCCACAACGGGACATAACTACCTCAGCTTTCATTAGCATTCCTGGTATCACGGCCAAAATAAATATGTCAACACCAATCCATTCTCACTGTGGATTCTCTGTTCGTTTCCCACATTTCTTATCTTTAATATTTGGATAACAGCATGAAACAAATGCGCATCGTATTGCAGGTAACCAATATGATGATAACAGCAGTTTGCGTCGTTTTGCTCGGACCATGCAAACTTAAGCGAATCAAGCTGCGAGTGATGAAAATAAAATCTGATGTGTTACACTCGCATAACTTTCTCTAAATGTTCTACACTACACCATGCTAATCGAGACAAGCATTAACAGAATGCTCTTATTACTTAGTTCCTTATAAGCAGAAGGGAACTAAAGAAATGCCTGTGCTAAAGCAATAGTCAAGTTATCATGTTCCTGTCACTGACATTGGCTTCTTTGCTTAGCCAGGAGTAGAACAAAAGAAAAACGGACACTTCCTGTCTGAGAAAAATATAAGTATTTTAAAATTGAAACCAATTACAAGAAATATCCTGGAAACGGTCAACTCTACAACAAAGATGTATATGGCATAAATTGTATATTTTAGCGAGATCTACATTTTTTGTGCCGCAAGTTATTGTCTATCTCTTACGGTTTAACCGTTATGCAAAATTCTGCAAAAATAAATTAGAATAAAGTGCTCTTAAAGAGGCCATTCCCAGAAAATTCAAAATATACGTGCTATTTGTTTTGTGAATAACTGTAACATACAGTATTTTAATCAAAATTTTAATGCCATTTTTGAGAAAAACAAAAATTTCAAAACTTTTTCCATGTAAAGAATGGTTTGGGGTGTGGGAATTTTCTTGAAAAGCTTTGTGTCGCATCCTTGGAAGATAAACTTTAAGTTTTGAGCTATGCTGTCTACAGACACATACATTGACCTTTTTAAAAAATGATCTTTTTATCCAGGGGGTCTCAAAACATGTATTTCTGGTGATATTTCGGTATGGAATTTTTGGGTGCATTACAATACCTTCTCTATATACTATCTATATAGCCGGTATAGAGAAAGTAAACATTTAAACAAGCTGCATTTCCGGTACATTGCTTGCTCCGGCTCACTGCAAATGTAGCGAAATCAGCATTTCATAAAAGTTTCAGTATTATAATTTGATTTCATCGTGTGTTTACGTATTATTCTGTTCATATTACAATTACTTTTCTTTGTGCATAATTAAATCCAGATTCTTTCCTCACAACACGGTAATAATTAGCTGTATAGCACACACACACACACACACACACACACACACACACACACACACACACAAGCAGTTGAAGTACGGAAACTGCGAAATATGAAGGGCTCTGCAGATAATTAATTACCAAACGGTAACTTTAAAAAGTATATTATGTAAGAGAGTAAAATTCTAATATAAGGTGCGTGTATGTTTATGAAACTCGCTTAGCTCGTTTCATCATTTTCATACGAGCATCTTATTTCTCATTATAGTCAAGTTTCACACAGCTATTTATGTTCCACCATGTCTCTAAGTTTAATATTCTACGCTTACCTGAGAAAAATTGTGGCCCCCTTATATCCCTCTGATTAACGTTTTAGTAACTTTTTCAATTTTGAGAACTTAGATAAATCAATTTGGTGCTTAATATTGAGTGTTGATTTCAATTTAAGAGTCCACAAAGTCGTTTTATTCTTTGTGACAATTCTTCGAAGTACACCAGAAATACAATTTCTGAAAATGAGGTTGTGCATTTTGATTTTCTCCAGTCCATTAATTGTACATAGAATTTTTCGTGCATGTTTCAACATTTTTGTGGCAATAAGTCATTAGCACATAATGTGCCTTTGCAGTGGTGTAAATTTCATCTCACTGCCATTCGTGTCCGAGATTTTCACTTGTTCTAAACTCGCGCTGGTTATTCTTCGAATGAACATCGAGAATACTCAATAGTTGCGCTTTGAAGAGCTGGTGCCTGGTAGCGTTATAAAATGTGTGGGTACATAATACAATTCCGAAATATGCAATATAAAATGAAGCCATTTTCGGTCATGACGTGAAACGGAAAAATATCATTAAGAAGTTTCTGCGATATTTCACGAAAATCTGAAGTGTTGTATTCACATGACTTTCTCTAACTGTTGTGCAAACAAACTATTCTTACAAAATATTATTCTATTTACGTAATGTTAATCGGGATAAACATTAACACAACTGATCTCACTGCTTAGTTCCCTATAAGCAGAAAGGAAATAAGGGAATACACCAGGTTAAAGCGATAGTCAAATCTTATAAATGCCAATCGATATGTGAGCAATTGAAGTTCGGCTCGCTTTGCATTTTCAGAAAAACACAAGAGAAGAAACGAAGGGTGACCCCGTTTGAGAAGATGCGTATTTTACAACTGATGATAATAAAAAGGAATATATCGGAAACGGTCAACCCTGCAACAAAAATGTCTACATCATAAATTGTGTGTTTTAATGAGATCTACATTTTTTGTGCTGTAAGTTTTTGTATATCTCTTACGGTTTACCAATTATGCAAAATTCATCCAGAATGAACAGATCTTTACAAGCTATTCCCAGAAAATTCAAGATATACATTCTTTGTGATGTACATAACTTTAATATATGAGCGGTATTTTAATCAAAATCGTTAGAGACATTTTTGAGAAAAACAACATTTTCAAAAAATGTACATGTAAAGGGTAGTTTGGGTAGGGGGAGTTTTCTCAAAATCTTCGTGTCGCATCCTTGGAAGATAGCAAGCTTAAATACCAAGTTTTGTATTTGCAGTCTTTTAGTTTTTGAGCTACGCTGTCCACAGACACACAAGGACATTTTTCTAATTTTTTTGGACTCAAGGACTTCAAAACGTATATATTTCCGATGAAATTTCGGTAAGAAATTTTTGGGTGGAATGCAATAACTACTTCCTCTATACACTGTGTACATAGTGCGTATAAAGAAGGTAAAAAACTAACAATTATGAACTTTCATAACTATTACATTATTATTATTATTAAATTATTATTATTATTATTATTATTATTATTATTATTATTATTATTATTATTATTACCAGGGCAAGGCGTTTAATGATTTTCATCTTTTTTCTATAGTGTTGGACACATTTCTTGCATATACGAAAATATATAACGTGGAATAACGGGTTAAATAAAAATAATTTGTTAGGGCATTTTACTTTCTCTACACGTACTATGCACATAGTGTATAGTGAAGGTATTGCAATGCACCAAATTCGATAACGAAATTTCAGCGGAAATACATGTTTTGGGTCCCCCTGAATCCAAACAAAAAAAAAAAAAACATTTTTGGAAAAAAGTCCTGTGTGCGCGCGCGCGTGCGTGTGTGTCTGTGGACAGCATAGCTCAAAAACGAAAAGCCCGTTAAATACCAAACTTGGTATTTGAGTTCAGTATCTTCCAAGGATGCGACACGAAGATTTTAAAATCACCCCACCCCAATTACCCTTAACATGGACAATTTTCCCAAAATTTTGATTTTCTCAAAAATGGTTCTAACAATTTTGATTAAAATATCCTATATTAAAGATATTTACTCGACGAATAAAATGTATATCTTGAATTTTCTGGGAATAACCTCTGAAGATGAATTTTATTCTGGATGAATTTTACGGAATTTTGCATAACTGGCAAACCGTAAGAGATAGACAAAAACTTACCTAACTGAAAAGGTAGAGCTCGTTAAAACACAATTTATGTTCTATACATTTTTTTTTGTGGAGTGGATTTTTTTGAGATATTCCTTGTTACTGGTTTCCGCTTTAAAAAAGGTATACTTTTCTCATATAGGAATTTGCCAACTCCTGTCCATACAAACAAAGGAACTTCAGTCACATAGCAACCAGCTTTTGATTATCACTTTAACCTATGGTTCGCTTCTACTTACAAGAAAGCAAGTAATAAGACTAGTTTTGCTAATTTTTTCTCAATTAGCATGAAGTAAATACAAGTATTAGCTTTTTAACAATAATTTGTTGCAGAGATGTAGAGAAAGTCATGTAATTGGAACACAACATTTTTTTTTAATTTTTTTGGTAATTTTTAGGTCATAAATGCCTTGCCCTACGTAATACTATTCGGGTTTTATACGCGTCCAGTTTCCACATAGTGCTGCTCTTTAATGCAGTAACGATGGCCTTAGCAGGTGAAAGAACCTTCGCTTTCTCAACACACAATTAGGATTAGCTTTTGTTAAATAGAATGTACCGATGGGAAAGTTGTTGGAACACAACAGGTGAGTGCGGTCGGCCTATGACGTCATGGGTGTATATATCAGACAGTGAGGTAATGTATAGGGAACTCGATGTTGTACAGTCTCACGCAAAATGCTACTCAACCGTTACGGAGAATGAAATTGGTTTCTTACCAAGCTCTCCAGCAAGAAAATAAACTGCATTGTCTGAAAACATATTATGATAGTTATTTATAAGTGACTTAAATAGACTATTATATGTGAGTGGGATGTTCAGTACACGAGCGGGTGTAATACACAACGTTTTATCCTATCCTAATATTAACCGAAATATGCTTATATTTATTAATATTATTAGAGTCGTCATTACGAGGAATTAAATTTTAGACGTGACGTAGGTAGTACTTGCTTGTTCGTTATTGCGTAACCTCGTCGGAATAAACCGTTTCAATTCTGGTTGTTTAAACTGCACCAAATACATCAATAAATGAATAAAAATGTATACTCCTTAAAAAGTTTTAGATGATGCTAAAAAAGCTGTACTTAGTTTGTTATCCGGCAAGTAGAAGGACTTATATGACAAGAAATTTTCATTATTTAAAGAATGGAGAGCTGCCAAAGGAGTTAAAATAATTTACAATGAAATAAAAACTCGTTTTTTGTTGTTTCCTAGGATAAGTAGATGAAATGTATACACGAAGTCTATAGGAAAGGATAAAATATATTCGTTCACGCAATTGGAAATAGTTTTTTAAAACATTAACTATCACTAAAGTACAATAATACAGGACCTTATTCACCTGATGCAACAGCAAAGTGTAAATGATCACTACGCCAGAATGTACACAAAACAAAAGCTAGTGCTACACTCACATGACTCTCTGTCCTCTTTCTTTTATTAGTGGAATATTTAAACTATTCTTTCGAAAGATTATTCTTCCATCTACCTCACTTTAATCGAAATAAACCTTTACAGATTTGTCATGGAGCTATAAACCTTTATAGCTGCATGGCACATTGTTATAGATGAAAAGGGAATAGTGATAGTCAAATGCATAAGAACTGGACGCCATATGCTGGCCTTAAAGTGCCATTTAACCGCGAGAAGCAACTGAATATAGACATCTTGGAAATGGGTCATGGTACAAGGTCATTTAAAATAAATTGTGTGTTTATAAGATATTTACCTTTTTTTTTTTTTTTGTAGTTTAACGTCCTTTAACCTGGTTTGGTCATATCGGACGATGAATGAAATTGATGATATGATGCTCAAATGATCTCGGGGTCCATGGAGCTTAAAGTTACTCGACATTCGTCTTCTCAGGATAAGGGAAAACCCCGAAAAAAACCTTACCCGGGTAACTCACCCTAAGCGAGATTCGAACTCACGACATTTCGAACGTGAGGCAGACATGCTACCACCACGCTACCCAGGCGGGCTTTTACCTTCTTTTTTTTTTTTTGTAGTGCTTTCTTAACATTTGCCAGATAGAAAAGTTTATACAAAAGTTCTTCCGAATGAAGAGGACTTCACAATTTATTCGCAGAAAATTCAACATATAGATTTTATTTATCATGCAAATGTCTTACATACAAATATTTTAATCAAAATACCATTTTATAAAATAAAAAATTTCAAAACTAGCTTCCATGTAAAGGGATGTTGAGGTAGGTGTAATTTGTTGCAAATCTTCGTGTCACATCTTTGGAAGACATTGAACTTCAACACCAAATTTGGTATTTTGTTTTTGAGTTATGCTGTTCGCACACGCATATATGAACCTTTTACTTTTTAATAAAATGTTCTTTTAGGATTCAGAGAGTCTGAAAATGTATACTTCCGGTGAAATATTATTATAGAAATGTTTGTGCCATCAATACTTCTTCTTACACACAGTACAGAAACTAAAACTTGCCAACTCTTTCGGGGAAGGAACAGATTTGCTCCTTGTCAATTGCGCCGAATGGCAAGAGAAAAAAAACAAACAAACACACACACACGCGCGCGGGCATACATACAGGGTCATCCAGAAAGTAACGAACCATTTGGCATAACTAAATAATAGCCAAAGATGTCAACACAAAACTTTATTTACAAAGTTACAGTACCATACTCTATTTCTCAACGCAATCTCCATCCTTTCAAGACATTTATTGTCACGTGGTGCCAGTTTTTCAATGCCGATGTTATACTTTTCAACGCCAAAGAACTTCTTGGATGGACCAATCGAATTTTATAGACAAGTAACGCAAGTGTATGGTAATAATGCAATAAACGAGTCTTCAGTGAGGAAATGGCGCACAATTTTACGAGTAATCAAGGAAGAACCAGTGTGCAAGACAAAGACCGGAGTGGAAGTTCCTCAATTGTTATGTAGGAGTGGGAAGAAAATGCTGATAAAAGAATTCAGAAAAGCCGGTGATTCGCTTTGGACACCGTACACGACTTTTTGGGTGGAAAAGATTTCCCAGCCGATGAAGACTTCAAAGTGATATTGACATCTTAGCTTATATCTTTAGCAGTGGAAGAGTATAACATCTGCATTGAAAAACTGGTACCACGCGACAATAAATACCTTGATAGAAACTGCGATTACTATGAAAAATAGAGCAAGGTACTGTAAACGCAGTTTTGTGTTGATAGCTTTCATCATTGTTTAGTTATGCCAAATCGTCTGCCACTTTTTGGATGGCCCTCGCGCGCGCGCGCGCGCGCGTGTGTATGTATGTATATATATATAATTTTTAATCGAAATTCTTGACATTTAACCACAATCTCTACTAACTAACCAATGAAACACCTCTCAAGATAATAATTACTTGAAAGGACTCTTTCAACTATCAATAAATACCCAAAAGGTAACCTGATTTTTTAATTATTTGCTCACTGCAGACAAAAATCTCCGAAGTATAACAGGAAAAGTACCTTCAATGGGAGACATTCTCTACACATATTTCACGTTGTATATAACTTCATTATCAGAATTTTAATCCAGCTTTTTGTCTAGGTCTTCAGCGTCTTGGCTGAATTTGTCGCCGACGTCTCGCCTCACTATGTGGGGCTTGTCCTGTCTCCTAAGTTCACCTGGCCATTGACGTGGAGACAGGACAATCCCTGATGAAGTCCCACATAGTGAGACGAAACGTCGGCGACAAATCCAGCCAAGACGAGGCCTAGCCGTCAAAGCTTACGCAAGGAATTAATCCAGTTTTGTTGCGAGAACATTCTCTATGAAAAGAAAAACAATGAAAGCTGTTTTATGCTTCATTGTCATCTTTGTAGGTTTTCAACAAAGAAGTTGCATAGAAGTAATATTACATGGTATCGATATGGTATCACAAATAATGGAAAATGTAACGAGTTATCTGGTGTGGTTAGACAGGTCCGCTATCACATACACATGAGTAACAAACAGGTCATAAGTAGGTATGCAAATAGTGTCACTACGAACAAGTCGCCCTCCGTGGTGTAATGGCTACCATGCTAACTTCATGTACCCAAGGTCGCGGGTTCAAACCCGGCGGAGTACGATGGCTTTTTTTCGGGCGTAAAAATCCTTAGCATGGCTTCCTTCGGAAGGGAAGTAAAGCCGTTGGCCCCGTGTCGTAGATTTACGGCCTGATAGAAGAGGCCTCTGAGCAAAATTAATCGGTCTTCCACGCCCAATATAGAATGGGACGATGGGAACCACAGCAGTTAAAGAGCGTCCATAAATAAAACGCCATTTCATTTTTCATTTCATTTCACATCGAACAAGTAAACACAATAATCTTGTAGGAAAAAGCAGACAAAAATTCAATGAGCGAGAATCAAAGAGAAAATGTAGGAAAAGTCAAATTACAAAGTAATAGTTATAAATAATTTACAAGACTAAACTTTATAGTCTTAATTATCTAGGAACAGCCTTGAAGCCCTCTTTATTCTGGATGACTTTTGCATAACCGGTAAATCGTAAGAACTAGATAAAATGCTACTACAAAAAATGTGTATCACGTTAAAACACGCAGTGGTCAAATACATATTTTCTTAAATAAGCAGAGATATTTCTTGCTTTTGTTTTAAATCTACCAATTTTCTTAACTGAGAAGTCGTCATTGATTTTTCTTTTAAAATCCTAGCCACGTAAATAGAAGGGAATTTCAACATTTCAAATGGAAAAATTTAAAATGGCTAGATTAACACATATGCGCCAGCTCTTTAAACATCTGACTCTAGCTTTAGCCTAGGCATTCCTTTATTCCCCTTACATCCATAGGAAAATATGTGATAAAACAGTGTGGCATCCTTAGAAGATGCTGAACTTAATACACGTTTGTTTGATTTGTTTTTTCTTTTCAGTTTCTCTACACGAACTATGTACATTGTGAATAGAGAAGGTATTGCATTTCACCCAAAAGTTTGATACCGAGACTTCACCGGAAATACACGTTTTAGGGTCCCCTGTATAAAACATTTTTAGAAAAAGGTCCGTGAGTGTCCGTGTGTCTGTGGACACGATAATTCAAGGACGAAAAGTCAGTGAAATCCTCCAAACCCAAACTACTATTTACATGGAAAAAATTTCGAACACTTTGATTTTCTCAAAAATGGCTCTAACGAGTTTGATTAAAATACCGTATATTAAAGATATTTACCTGACAAATAAAATGTATATCTTGAATTTTCTGGGAATAGACTCTAAAGATCTCTTTATTCTGAATGAATTTTGCCGAGTTTTACGTAACTGGTAAACCGTGAGAGAGAGAAAACTTACTCCACAAAAAATGTAGATCACGTTAAAACACACAATTTATGCCATTCACATTTCTGTTGTGAAGGTAACCGTTTCCGAGATATTCCTTGTTATTGGTTTCAATTGTAAAGTACTTTTCTCTGACAGGAAGTGTCTCCCCCCCCCCCTACTCCTGGCCAGGCAAAAAGCGATTTGCATTGAAAATCGCGTAAGGATAGCTTAAAACATTTGACTATCTCTTTAGCATAGCGCACACCTTTAGTTCCCTTCTACTTATAAGGAACTAAGTAATAAGACCATTCTGCTAATGTTTATCTCGATTAGTATTGTGTAGAAAGAAGAATAATCTTTTGTAAGAAGTTTGTTTGCAGAGCAGCTAGAGAAAGTCATGTGAGTGTAACACACCAGAATTTTTTGTTTTAATCCGTTAACGCGAACACCATCAAAAGCTTGGAGCTTGTAACGTTTAATGTTAGCGCCTGTCGATAGTGTTCATACTCTTAGCATTAAGGAAAACCATTGTGAACGGTTCCACTTATTAACCTTCGCATAAGCTTTTGTATTCGTGCTGTATTTTGTTAACGTTTCTATGTAAACAGGCCCTTAGAGCAACTAAAGCATAGTAAATCCGAGCTGGACCACCTCGACAATCTCATTATGTACCAAATTAGGGGAAGTATTTATCTTTCTATGTTGTGAAACGGAAACCGCAGCAAGTTTCCAATAAGCGGTCCAAGGCATCACGTTCTCAGGGAAGTGAAAAGAGATAATTCTAACGAATGGGAAAACACGGTACAAGTTCCGTTGTCTCACTTATCTCACGCTTCCAGTCATGATGCAATAGAGTGACGTCATCACTCAAGTGCTGCACTCATTTATACATCTTATATATTTTCCAAAATGCTCCCCCCCCCATAAAAAAATTAAAAACACCAGACAGTTATAACATATTTCAAACTTCGCTTCAAATTCTAAAATGTAATAAATCTTAACAATGTTTCATTTAGAAAAAATACAAAAACATAAATGTGCTACAGAATGAATGGACGTTTGCTTTTAATATTTAATTTATTATTCTAATTTAAAAAAAAAATCTGATGTGTTCCATTCACGCGACTTTCTCTGCATCTCTGTAACTTAGTTACACTAGCTAAACCAACTGTGAAATGTTTTAAAATGTGGTTGCTATGGGATCGTACACCAAACGTATTCAAAGCAACATTGCTGTCTTCTACTGTACTCTGCAACACACTGCACGCACGATTCTGCTCTCTTCAATAAACTTGCCAGCAACTGGTGTAATAAAACATACAACAGAGCTATTTTTATCGTTTCCATAATCTCGCAATTTATTCTTCTCAAAAATGAACAAACCTCAAAAGCTGATTGTAATACTAACAAGCTAGCATATGTTTAACAGGATCGCCAACGTATACCCAAGTTTACCAACATAAAAATCTTGAACTATCTATTCTTGGACCTTGCGTATTTAAAAATATTGAATTTAGCATGTGTCGCGGATTTTAAGGCGGTGCATTTATGAAATTCACCCAAATTGTGAAAAATTAAAAAAAAAAAACGTTTATTTCATAGTCAAATAATATAAATCCTAAAGGTTAAGAAAATATATCGTTTCTTCCACTTGGCGCAATTGAATTCAATTCTATTATTATTATTATTATTATTATTATTATTATTATTATTATTCTCTGCAATTGGGTACTGCCAGGCGGCAGAGTTAAAGGTACAAAATTCAGTTTCAATAATCATCTTACAGTTAATAGTAATACAACATACTACATCTACATTGGTTTTGAAATACCTAACCACTTATTAGTCAGTACAGCAATACTATGTCAATTACCAGCATGTTTATAAACAGTTACTATGAAACCTCTACACTAACAGTTACAGAACACATTTTGAGGTCCTTAATTACTTCACAATATTTATTTTAACTAATATCTAACATTTATTCTTTTAAATTCTCCCTAAACTTCTGAAGGCCCTGAAAGGCTGTTACAGGCAATTCATTCTATTTTTCAATAGTCCTATTAACAAAAGAACATTTTCCTACGTCGGTTCTGTAATTTCTACCCTTTGTTTTTACAAATGATCGTTTCGTCCTAGCATGTCGAGTTTTCTAACCTCTTTCTAGCGCATCAGTTTAATTAACCCTGTATGGGTCCCAGTAAGCTATTTCATATTCCATAATCGGCACCATGCCATAAATGCCCGACAATTGCCATTTATTAGAGACGCCCGACTTTAAACACAATTTTTACGCCAAGTTTTTTTCTGAGCACTTTTCCATACTGAAAATACTCCACCCGATGCAATTTTATATAAATTTGCTTCACAATTATTGTAGTTCCTCCAGAAAGCTCGTTAAAGAAAGTAGACATACATTTTTTCGAATTAATGCTCCAATTTTGAGAAATAAATTTAGAAAAACAAGTAGTTTTTTTCAGTACCTACAAAAAGTCCTTCTTTTTCTACGGTAATTAGGGGTTCACATAAAAATCTGATGATAGATAAATTTGCTTACTGATTTACTGTAGAACTTAAACTTTTTGATTGAATATTTCTTAAAAAAATTGCCTACAATTTTTACTTTCTCTATATGCACGATGTACATAGTGTATAAAGAAGGTATTGCACTCCACCAAAAAATTCGATACCGAGATTTCACGGGAAATATATGTTTTAGGGTCCCCTTTATCTAAAAAAAGCATTTTCGGAAAAAGGTCCGTGTGTCTGTGAACACGATAACTCAAAAACGAAAAGTAGATAAAATACCAAACTTGGTATTTAAGTTTAGAATCTTCCAGGGATGCGACACGAAGATTATGAGAAAAATCCCCCCACCCGAACTATCCTTTAAATCGAACTTTATTCGAAAATTTTTATTTTCTCAAAATTAAAATTTCTATATTAAAGATATTTACCCGACAAATAAAATGTATATCTTGAATTTTCTGGGAATAGCCTCTGAAGAGTAGTTTATTCTGGATGAATTTTACTGAATTTTGAATAACTGCTAAACCGTAAGAGATGGACAAAAACCTACTACACAAAAATGTAGAGCACTTTCAAACACACAATTTATGTTATACACACTTTTTTCGTGGAGTTCGTCGTTTTTGTGACATTACTTATTTTTGGTTTCTGCTATGAAAAACTTATACATTTTTCATACAGAAATTTGTCAACTGCTGTCCATTCAAACAAAGGAACTTCATTGACATAGCAACCTGCTTTTGATTATCACTTTAACCTATGGTACTGCCTTATTTCACCTCTACTTACAAGGAAGCAAGTAATATGGTTATTTCTTCTAATTTTTACTGGTTAGCATGAAGTAAATAGAAGATAAGCTTTTTAAGAATAATTTGTTGCAGGGGTATGGAGAAAGTCATGTGATTCTTCTCTACCTGTTGTGCAATCAACACTATTGTTACAAATCATTACTTTTCTATGTACACAGTTCATAGAGAAGGTATTGTAATGCACCCAAAAATTCAATACCGAGATTTCACCGGAAATGTATGTTTTGAGACCCCCTGAATATTTTTTTTTTTTTAGAAAAATGTCCGTGTCTGCCTGTGGGCAGCATAGCTCAAAAACGAAAAGACCGTTAAAAACCAGACTTAAAACTTGGTATTTAAGTTTGGTATCTTCCAAGAATGCGACACGAAGGTTTTCAAGAAAATTTCCCTACCCCAAAATACCTTTTACATGGAGAAAATTTCGAAAAATTTGAGTTTCTTAAAAAATGGCTTTAACAATTTTGATTAAAATCTCGTATATTTAAGATATTTACTTGACAAATAAAATGTATATCTTGAATTTTCTGGGAATAGCCTCTGAAAACTACTTTATTCTTGATGAATTTTACGGATTTTTGCATAAATGCTAAACCGTAAGAGATGGATAAAAACTTATCGCTCAGAAAATGTAGAGCACATTAAAACACACAATTTATGTTATATGCATTTTTTCGTGTAGTTGATCGTTTTTAAGATATTCTTTGTTTTTAGTTTGAGCTTTGAAAAATGTATGCTTTTCTCATACAGGAATTTGTCAACTCCTGTCCATACAAACAAAGGAACTTCAGTCACATCATAAGCAGCTTTTGACTATCACTTTAACCTATGGTACTCCCTTATTTCGCTTCTACTTACAAGGAAGCAAATAATAAGACTATTTGTGCTAAATTTTTCTCGATAAGCATGAAGTAAATAGAGGCATAAGTTTTTTTAACAATAATTTGTTGTAGAGATGTAGAGAAAGTCATGTGAATGGAACATATCAAAATTTTTAAATTTAAAAATCATAATTTTTCGATAAAATTTGAAAAGCTTAATTAAAAATATCATAGTTTTCCTTCTAATGAACAGAAGTATTACATTTTTCATCAATCAACAATAAAGGTATTGCTGAATATACCTTGAAAACTTTAGCTCATTATGTTAAATATTTGCTGAGATAATGGGTCAAACTCTTACATTGGCAAGATAGGATGTTTCGACACTGAATACTTTACTGGTGTACAATATGAGTGAAGCTCCGCCACAGACCTGCTGCCCTCATTGTTGACGAATTTGAACGCCGTTAATCGAACTGGGGCCCTCTGGCAGCACAGCTGGATCCGAAGGCCGACAAGGGAGGACGCCGACCTGCCACGGAAAGAAATAGCAGCAACTTTGTCGTCATAACTAAATATAGAAGCTGGTGCAGATATTTTAAACGCTGCCAATCGCATGGCTTTGGAAGGAAGGCTCATATTTCATCGCTAATATCCGTGAAAGTTTTGTTCCCCAACGGGCACCTCCTCGACTATCGCCTTTTAACAAGCCTGTCACGCGCCCAAACGCCGGAACTACTAGATAGGATCCAGTTCAGTGGGAGCGACTAGCTAGATCTTATCTCTACAGTGGCGCTCGGCCACCTTTCCTATTGCAAACTGCCTCGTAAACAATACTTATGCTTTCAACTTTTTAGTCAAAAGTAGATAACAGGTAATGTGATGTATTATACATTGTATTCCACCCAAAAATTCGATACCGAGATTTCACATGTTTTGGGAGCCCCTGGATCAAAAAAAAAAAAAAAAAATTAGAAAAAATCCAGTGTGTGCGTGTGTGTGTGTGTGTGTGTGTGTGTGTGTGTGTGGACAGCACGGCTCAAATAAATACCAAAATTGCTAATTAAGTTTCGGATTCCATACGAAGATTTTCAAGAAAATTCCCCCACCGCAAACTACACTTTACATGGGAAAATTTTCGAAAAATGTTATTTTCTTAAAAACAGCTCTAATGCTTTTGGTTAAAGTACCGTATATTACAGATGTTTACATGACAAATATAATGTATATCTTGCATTTTCTGGGAGTACCTCTGAAGGCCTCTTCATTCTGGACGAATTTTGAATAACTGGTAAGCCGTAAGAGATAAGACAAAAACTAGCCACACAAAAATGTAGATCTCGTTATAACACATAATTTTGGTCATATATATAATTTTTTTGTTTTGTTTTATAGAGGTGACGGCTTCTGAGATATTCCTTGTTATTGGTTTCAGCTTTAAAAGATTTAACACTTCTCATACGGGAATTTGTTCTGGATGAATTTTACGGAATTTTGCATAACTGCTAGACCGTAAGAGATGGACAAAAACGTAGCACACACAAAATGCAGAGCACGTTAAACACACAATTTATGTAATATACATTTTTTTCATGGAATTGATCGTGTTTTAGATATTCAATTGTTATTTCAGGCTTTGATAAACTTATACTTTTCTCATACGGGAATTTGTCAACTCCTGTCCATACAAACAAAGGAACTTCAGTCACATAGCAACCAGCTTTTCATTATCACTTTAACCTATGCTACTCCCTTCTAATTACATGGAAGCAAGTAATATGATCATTTTTGCTATTTTTTTCTCGATTAGCATGAAGTAAATAGAAGAATAAGCTTTTTAACAATAATTTGTTGCAGAGATGTAGAGAAAGATTTTTCTAAAACAAATACAGAACTGTATTATGCTGGTATCGAAGTTCAGTGTGCCAATCAACATTTATTTTACTTGGGCTCATCCCTTCCTTTTTCAAACTTAGTAGTACTGTAGTGAGGATTCCAACCTAAATTAACGTCACATAAAATCTTGATCAGTGATGATCAGTGCTAAAGATGAGCTACCAATAAGAGTTCAGGTACGACCAAATATCCATCCTATGCCATACGTTTTCAAAAATCAATTTCATTCGAAAATAAATCGGGCTGGAAAGGGTTAAAGCCACATCCCTGTGTTACATCATCAAGGAATCACAAATATCCTCTCCAGGTGAATGTATTCTTTCTCGTGATCTTGGAACGCGTGCTGATTGCAGCGGAACCTGGAATAATAATACTATCCTCAACACAAAAGCAACTCTTATCTGTTTGATTGATGAGCATGTTGTCGTTGTTGAGTATTAATTGCCATGTCTCGAGATTGATGTGTTATCGACTCGTGATTGATTGTTTTGCTGCACTGCCAAGTGTCATTTGTTGTAAACGATTCGCTAATGGATAAATACTTTTTTGCATGATCGCGTGTTTTATTAATCTGTTAATCTCAGAGAGCACATGTGGAGACATTGAAAGCGCAGTTTTATTACCCAATACATGGTACGATTTGGAACAACTGAAGCTAATATAAAACCAAACAGAGCATCTTCAAGTTAATGCTTTTGTGCAGTTTGGAAAATACACAGTATGTACGATATCTTGTTGAAATTCATACAAGTTGTTGCTCATAATAACACTCATATTACTTTCTCTAACCCCCATGTACTATGTACATAGTGTTTAGAGAAGGTATTGCATTGCACCCAAAAATTCGATACCCAGATTTCACCGGAAACACATATTTTGGGCCCCCCTGAATGAAAAAAAATTTAGAAAAAGGTCCGTGTGTGTCTGTGGACAGCATACCTCAAAAACGAAAAAGCCGTTAAATACCAAACTTCCAAGGACGCGACATGATTTTCAAGAAAATCCCCCAGCCCAACTACCCTTTTTATGGAAAAATGTTCGAAAATTTTTATTTTCTAAAAAAAAATGGCTCTAACGATTTTGATTAAAACATCGCATTTTAAAAATATTTACAAGAAAGAAAAAGAAGTTATATCTTGAGTTTTCTGGGAATAACTTCTGAAGACATGTTTATTCTACATGAATTTTGCGGAATTTTCCATAACTGGTAAACCGTAAGAGATAGACAAAAACTTACTATGCAAAAATTGTAGAGTTCGTTAAAACACACAATTTTTGTTACGAACATTTTTTTTTGTAGAGTTGATCGTTTCTGAAATATTCCTTGTTTCAGTTTAAAATACTTGCACTTTTCTCATACGGGACTTCGTCAACTCTTGTCCATACAAACAAAGGAACTTCAGTCACATAACAACCAACTTTTAACTATCATTTTAGCCTATGGTACTCCTTATTTCCGTTCTACTTAAATGGAAGCAAGTAATACGGAGAAGAATAAGTTTTTTTAACAATAATTTGTTGCAGAGATGCAGAGAAAGTCGTGGAACACATCAGACTTTTTATTGCTGTTTTTCAAAATACGGGCTTGCATAGTCATTTTAAATAATATTTTTACTGTCTAAATTCACCACTGTAATCATGTTTCACACCACTTATTTACAACGATGTTCACTAAAAATTTCACGTTTAAAAACAAATATATCATATACTGGAGTCCTTACCTTAAATAAATGCTGAAAATATTGACCATCTGCCCCCAAACAGGCAGTATAACAAGTTAAAGAAGTTCTCGCTCATCACCTAAGCTCAGCAGCAGAAATCTCTGTATAATCTAAAGAAACTTATATATATATATATATATATATACACACATACACAAAATTTTTTGGAGTAAAACTCTGTGACATGTTTTTCTTTTCGGAAGGGAAATAAAGCCAGTGGTTCCGTGTCATAGATTCACGGAACGTAAAAAAACCTCAAGCCTGATAAAGAGGCCCTTAAGCAAAATTGGGCAGCCTTTAACGTCACGTCTAATATGGAATAGGACGCTGAGAATCACAGCAATTAAAGAGCGTCCATAAGTAAAACCAAATTTCAATTTCCCTCGATGACTAGATGCTTGTTTACTTCTGCCATGTGTTTACTTATGGATATGGGCACGTACTTGTACTTGACGAGAATAGATAAAACGTTTTAATATTCGGTTTTCTGTTTACAGTACTACTACCTCAAGAATCGTAACCAACATCACCGTAGACAAGTTCCTGATGAAGTGTCCTTATACGCCGAGGCTGGGAAATTAAATAACCTCGTGAGTCACCACTAACTTGAAGGACCATATTCGCCAAGCATTGTGGCCTTTCTATTCAAATGAGTTTCTAAAACAGCTGACATGTAGCATTCACATTACTTTCATTACCCTCTATCATTTATTGCGAAAACCTATATTTCTATGTGTAATTTATTCTAAAAAATGTGTTTCATTCACATGACTTTCTCTACATCTCTACAACAAATTATTGTTATAAAGGTTATGCTTCTATTTACTTCATACTAATCGAGAAAAAATAGCAGAAATATTCCTATTACTTGCTTCCTTGTAAGTAGAAGCGAAATAAGGGAGTAGCATAGGTTAAAGTGATAGTCAAAAGCTGGTTGCTATGTGACTGAAGTTCCTTTGTTTGTATGGACAGGAGTAGACACATTCCTGTATTAGAAAATTATAAGTTGTTTATATCTGAAACCAGGAACAAGGAATATCTCAAAACGATCCACTCCACGAAAAAAATGTATACAACATAAATATGTGTTTTAACATGCTCTACATTTTCTGTTAAATAAATTTATGTCTATCTCTTACGGTTTGCCGATTATACCAAATTCCGTAAAATTCATCCAAAATAAAGTAGTCTTCAGAGGCTATTTATTCCCAGAAAATTCAAGATGTACATTTTGTCAGGTAAATATCTTTAATATACGACATTTGAATCAAAATCTTAGAGCCACTTTTGAGAAAAAAAATTTCGAAAAAAGTTGCATGGAAAGGGTAGTTGGGGGGGTGAGGGGGATTTTCTTGAAAATCTTCGTGTCGCATCCTTGGAAGATACCAAATCTAAATACCAAGTTTGGTATTTAACGGTCTTTTCGTTTTTGAGCTATGCTGTCCACAGACACACACACACACACACACACACACACACACACACACACACGGTTTTTGGATTCAGAGGAACCCAAAACATGTATTTCCGGTGAAATATCGATATCGAACTTTTGGGCGGAATACACCACCTTCTCTATACACTATGTGCACAGTACGTGTAGAGAAAGTAGAAATATAATCCTTTACTGAAATATCTATAGAACACAAAGAAAATAGCGATAGTCAAATGTTTAAATCTTTAATTAGCTGACGAGCCCGTAGCACCTGAAAAAATGAAATGGCGTGTTATTTATGGACGCTCTTTAACTGCTTTGGTTCTCAGCGTCCCATTCTATATTGGGCGTGAAAGATCGCTTAATTTTGCTCAGAGGCCTCCCTTATCAGGCTTGAGGTTCTTTTACGTGCCGTAAATCTACGACACGGGACCCACAGCTTTACTTCCCTTCCGAAGGAAGCCATGCTAAGGATTTTTACACCCGAAAAAATCCATCGTCCTCCGCCGGGTTTGAACCCGCGACCTTGGGTATATGAAGTTAGCATGGTAACCATTACACCACGGAGGGCGACATAGCACCTGAAGGGCTGGTAAATGTTGACTCTCTATAGACGCCCAAAGGTTCCAACAAATATTTGCTATAAGAAAGCAATTTTCTGATCAATTGTAGTAAAAAAAAATGTCACTACCCTCAAGGACTTGTATAACTGAGTTTGAAATTCCAAACAAAGAATGATAACTTTTTGAAATGTTTACCACAGATATAATATACTGCAAATACGTTACAGTTTAAATTTCATACATTTTGCTCTAACGGTTTGGAGGTTATGGTCAAATTTGTTTTGTTTTTGTCGGGTCACTATAAAAGCTCCTTGAGACAAAATAATTACATTTTTGGTCTAATATTTTAACATTAAGTTCACAATAAATAGAATTTTTGAAATTGATCTAGGTTTTTCTGTCTCTCCTTTGGTTTAGGCGCCATTTTTTTTTTTAAAATTATGAAAGTGATTTTATCATAAAAATAAACTTGTTTTTGAATATTGAAAACATGCTTAAATATATCTGCCAGCAAAACCTACGGCAGTAATTATTCACTACACCTCTGTGAGCATGTACAGCATATTTTATTTATGTAAAAGAAAGAAAAACTGCTCCACAAGTGCTTTTCTGTGCTTTTCTTCTTGCATTGCTGTTGTTCTGCACAACTTCGATTTTTACTTTGATGATGTGAATAAAATCTTGTCAAATTTAAGCTTTTCTTACTAAGTCCAGTACAGTTTGCTTTGCTATAGCTTCAGTGACTTCAGGCACTTAAAAATAACGCCTGGTTGGTCAATTATACCTTTCATACATTCAGGAATGTTTAAATTATTTTATGGAAGTAATATAAAATTCGATTTTTTGTGTTTTTTCATAAAATTTCATTCATTCACACTCTTAAAATTTTAAGACGACTCATGCTTTGTCAGAGTGTTTCGAGACAGTGAAATAGGCAAAGGTAGAAAATAGGTTGCTAGTGTCCAAGTTTATTACATGAGGTGACACTTTGGTAATGCCACCGGTCCAGCCACATGCGTTCTTATCTCCCCCTTTCACTGCCTCAAAAGAGTCTGACCTAAGAATATAGGTATGTTGCCACTTATTATCCAAGTTTCTAAAATATGAACATGTTAATATTGTTTCATTTGCATATAAAGCTTTAACTTGTAGATTCATATCTCGTTGGACTGTAGGCTTATTTAACGTTTGCTTTATTGCTTTTACTTTCTGTACGCGTGAAATGTACAGTGTATAGAGAAGGTATTCCATTCTACCCAAAAATTCCATACAGAGTTTTCACTGGAAATAGACCTTTTAGGGTCCTATGTGTCCAAAAAAAATGTTTCAGAAAAATGTCCATGTGTGTCAGTGAATACGATAACTCAAAAACGAAAAGTCGGTAAAATACCAAAATTGGTATATAAGTTTAGTATCTTCCGAGGATGCGATACGCATCTCCACTTACCCTTCATATGCAAAAATACAATTTGATTTTCTCAAAAATGGCTGTATCGATTTTGATTAAAATTATTTACATCAAAAATATTTACATGACAAGTAAAATGTATATATTGAAACTTCTGGGAATGGCCTCTGAAGACATCTTTATTCTGGCAGAATTTTGCATAATAGTAAACCGTAAGAGATAGACAATAGCTTACTCAATAAAATGTAGGGTTCGTTAAAACACAAACTTTAAATTGTATACATTATAACGTGGAGTTGGCCGTTTTTGAGATATTTGCTGTTATTGGTTTTCTCATACGGGAATTTGTCAACTCCTAGTCATACAAACAAAGATTCGACTATCGTTTTAGCCTACGATACTCCCTCATTTCCTTTCTACTTATAAAGATGCAAGTAATAAGACCATTTCTGCTAATTTTATCCCAATTAGCATGAGATAATAGAAGAATAAGCTTTTTAACAATGATTTGTAACCGAGATGTACAGAGAGTCATGTGAATGGAGCATATCAGATTTTTAATATTAAAAAGACTCAAATTCACTCCATCATTAACACATTGCGACTTTGTGGCAATTCTGCTTTAATACAAATTCTATATTCCAGCCGAGAATCGAACCCGGAACACTTGGCCGAGAAGCTCGAAGGCTGTCTATATGACTTTCGTAAATCTTAGAAACAGGTTCTAGTCCGGTTAGTTCCTTGTGACTTAACATCCCACAAAAAATAAACCTATAACCATAAAGGCCTGACTACTCTATAAAATGAATATTGATGAATATTAAATACACTTAACGATAAATACTAATTCAGAAATACGCCCATAAAATGTTATAGAACAAAACTTTGAACAGCGAAATTCCTTTAAAAACTGATTTATATGTTTGGCAATTCGAGCGTAACGGAAGTAAATTACGAAATTAAAAACTGGGCATAGAATAGAGAGCAGGTCTTCATTAAGTTTTACTAAATCTCTTAAGAAAACGATTTCGAAAGGGCAATCTTGAGGCTGTAAAATTCAAATTTGACGGCACCTTTATGAGACCCAGTTTAATCCGTAGGTAAGGATGCTTTCAAGGAGGCTTCAGATGTTTAAAAATAGCCTGATGTGTTTCATTCACATGACTTCCTCTACATCTCTGCAACAAATTATTGTTAAAAAGCCTATGCTTCCATTTACTTCATGCTAATCGAGATAAACATTAGGGAAAATAGTCATATTACTTGCTTCCTTGTTAGTAGAAGCGAAATAAGGGAGTACCATAGGTTAAAGTGATAGTCGAAAGCTGGTTGTTATGTTACTGAAGTTCCTTTGTTTGTGTGGACAGGAGTTGACAAATTCCTGTATGAGAAATGTATAAGTTTTTCAAAGTTGAAAACAAAAACAAGGGATATGTCAAAAACGACCAACTCCACGAAAAAAAAATAGATATGACATAAATAGTGTGTTTTTAATGTGCTTAACATTATTTGTATGGTAAGTTTTTGTCTATTTCTTACGGTTTAGCAGTTATGCAAAATTCCGTAAAATTGATCCAGAATAAAGTAGTCTTCAGAGCTTATTCCCAGAAAATTCAAGATATACATTTTATTTGTGAGGTAAACATCTTTAATATACGATATTTTAATCAAAATCGTTAGAGCCATTTTTGAGAAAATCAAAATTTTCGAAAAAAGTTCCATGTAAAGGGTAGGTGGGGTGGGGGGATTTTCTTGAAAATCTTCCTGTCGCATTCTTGGAAGATACCAAACTTAAATACCAAGTTTGGTATTTAACAGTCTTTTCGTTTTAGAGCTATGCTGTCCACACACACACACAAACACACCTAAAACACAGCATGGACCTGTTTCCAAAATTTTTTTTTTGATTCAGGGGGATCCAAAACATGTATTTCCAGTGAAATCTCGGTATCGAATTTTTTAGTAGAATACCATGCATGCCTTCTCTATACATTGTGTATATAGTACGTGTAGAGAAAGTAAAAATAACCTGAGTGTTTCATTCACATGACTTCCTCTACATCTCTGTAACAAATTCTTGTTAAAATTCTTATTCTTATATCTACTTCATGATAATCGAGATAAACATTAGCAGAAATTGTCCTTTTTACTTGGTTCCTTATAAGTAGAAGGGAAAAAATCTAAAGTGCTCCATTCACATGATGTCCTCTAGCTGTTCGGTAAACAAACCTTTTATTAAAAACATTAATCTGTCATCTGCATCATGCTAATCAAGATACACACAAGCAGAATTACTCTTATTACTAGCTTCCTTGTAAGCACAAGGGAAATAAGAAAATGCACAGACAATAGCGATAGTCTAATCCTTTAAAAGTCAGTCGCTATGTGGAACAATCAAAATTCCAGTCTCCTTTGCTTGCCAGGAGTAAACAAACGAGAAACGAGAAGAAAGACGTCTTCCCGTTCGAGAAGAACTTCAGTGGCTTCAAATCGTAACCAATAATCCGGAATATTTCGAAAACGGTGAACTCCACGAAAAAATTGTTTATCATATTAAATATGTATTTTAATGAGATATACATTTTTATGTAGTAACTTTTTGTATATATGTTACGGTCTGCCAGTTATACAAAAGTCATCCAGATTGAGGTGGTCTTCAGAGGCTATTGCCAAAAAATTCAAGATATACATTTCTTTTGTCATAAAAATATCTTATACATACGGTATTTTAATCAAATTCGTTAGCTATTTTTGAGAAAGTCAAAGTTTTCGAAGAATGTTCAATGTAAAGGGTAATTTGGGGTGGGGGGAGTTTCTTGAAAGTCTTCGTGCCGCATCCTTGGAAGATACTAAACTTAAATATCAAGTTTGGTATTTAATGGACTTTTCGTTTTTGAGCTATGCCGCCCAAAAACACACACAAACACGGACATTTTTCTAAAAAAAATTTTTTTTTATTATTCAGGGGACACAAAACGTGTACTTCCGGTTAAATCTTTGTATCGAATTTTGGGTGCAGCAATAAAACACCTTCTCTATACACTATGTATATAGTACGTGTAGAGAAAGTAGCAACCTCAGTACGATGTTCAGCTGGAGGCACATGAAGATTAGACTATCGCTTAAGTGTACAAGCATTAATTCAGATGTGTATCTCGATTAACGTGAAATAGAACAATAGGCTTGACTACTGGTCATTCAAAGTCCCGGGTTCGATTCCCGGCTATGGCGGGAAAATCTTCTTTAAGCAAAATCATTCCATATCCACTATAGAGTAAGCATGAAAGTAGGAGTGAATCTGTATGTGTATGTGTTTAGTCGCCCTCCGTGGTGTAGTGGTTGCCATATAGCTTCATATACCAAGATCTCGGGTTCAAACCCAGCGGAGGACGATGGATTTTTTTCGAGGGTAAAAATCTTTAGTATGGCTTCCTTCGGTAGGGAAGTAAAGCCGTTGGTCCCGTGTCGTAGATTTGCGGCACGTTAAAGAACCTCAAGCCTTATACAGAGGCCTCTGAGCAAAATTAAGCGGTCTTTGACGCCCAATATAGAATGGAACACTGAGAACCACAGCAGTTAAAGAGCGTCCATAAATAAAACTCCATTTCCATTTTGTGTGTGTGTGTGTGTGTGTGTGTGTGTGTGTTTAACAGTATAAAACTGAAAAACAAAAGTTAAGAAACCCTACAGTTCAGTGAGCAAAACACCAGCAGTTGTTTTTCAAGTCAAAGCCCCCCCCCCCCCAATATTTAACATAGAAATTAAAAGGGGCAATACAAATAAAAATCTCTGTAACAAATTATTGTTAAGAATCTTATTCTCTAATCTACTTCATGCTAATCGAGGTAAATTTTAGCAGAAATTATATTATTACTAAGTTACTTAGAAATAGAAGGGAAATAAGGGAGTTCATTAGGCTAAAGCGATGGTCAAAGTTTTTAAAAACTGGTTGCCACGTGGTTGAAATCCGTTTCTTTGGAAACATTTTTGCATGAGAAAAGTTTAACAATCACGCAAGTTTGTTATTAGGCATGCAATATGGGTATTCCAAATTTTGTTTCGAAGCCCTGGCTCTGGAACCGCCTGGTGCGAGCCCGGATACAACAAAACCTACAAATAGCTGCCCCGTGCCATTAGGAACATATAAAATCCGGCTATAGCTAGAAGATGGCAAGGTTGTGTTTGTTTGGTTGGAAAATGATGTCATGCCTCTATATGTTAGCTGAAAGCTTTCGTTGTGTAAGAGGTACAGGCCAGCCAACTTTCTTTCCTTCACAGTTGTCGACCCTTGTACACACAACAAGAACGCGGGAAGCTTTTAAACAATAAAACACTCAGGGAGAAAATCTGATGTGTTCCTCTCACATGCCTTCCTCTACATCTCTGTAACAAATTATTGTTAAAAAGCTTATTCTTCTATCTACTTCATGCTAACCGAGATAGATATTAACAGAAACTGCCTAAACTACCTGCATCCTTGTACATAGAAGAGAAATACGGGAGAACAATAGGCTAAAACGATAATAGAATCCTTTAAAAGCTGGTTGCCATTTGGTTGAAATCCATTTCTATGCATTGCCTGAAGTTTACAAATTCCCATATGAGAAGCGTTTTAAGTATTTTAAAACTAAAACCAATAATAAGGTTAAATACATGAAAAAAATGCATGAAAAAAATATATATAACACAAAATATGTGTTTTAACGGGATCTACATTTTGTCTGTAGTAAGTTTTTGTCTATTTCTTACGATTTATGCAAAATTAATTCAGAATAAAGAGGTCTTCAGAGGCTATTCTCATAAAATTCGGATATTCATTTTATTTGCCATAAATATCTTTAAAATACGGTATTTTAATCAAAATTATTAGAGCGATTTTTGAAAAAAAAAAATTGTCCGGGGTGGGGGGATTTTTCTCAAAACCTTCGTGTCGCATCCCTAGAACGTATAAAGTACCATGTTTGGGGTTTATGAGCTACTGTGTTCACGGACACACACACACACACACACACACACACACATATACAGGAACTTTTCCTATTTTTTTTTATTCAGGGGAGCCTAAAAGTGTATTTCCCTTGAAATCTCGGTATCGAATTTATGGGTGCAATACAATACCTTCTCTATACATTGTGTACATAGTACGTGTAGAGAAAGTAAAAAGCTACAACATTCATCCTTAAAATAAACCCTGTCCTATATTTTTCCTCGATCGTGATTTCATAAATTCTACAGAAGCTCTAGATTGTCAATTGAATAATGATGCTGTAATATCACCATTAATTCTTATACGTAATAAGTAAAATCACTGCCAACTGTAGGTGCAATGCAAATGACTTTGTTTACTTGGTTCCACCATAATGCCAAGTTAGGTTGTCATAGTAGATTCTAAGTTTTTTCTTGAGATCAAAGTTACTCTGAAATAATTTATGCCTGCAGCACGTACAATACAATAAATACTGAAGTACTTTTCTGGTTGCTTTTATTTTTCCTCAACAAACTTCTGAAACTAATTAATGCCTTATACAGATCGATTCAAAAATACTTTTACAAAGATTGGGGACAAGTTCCTTACATCATATATAAACATATGTCCCAAAACCCTTTGTTTTCGACACATTGAGGCTCAAAAAGTTGTTAATCAAAGCATTTTAAAGTGTCACATTATTCTATTTTTTACGCTGTCGGCTTGTTAGGAGGTGTTCTACACGAACATCACTCACAGCAAACGCTCGAAACATCTTCCTTTTACGTCCAGACAAGCAGTGATCGTCAAATACTCCCTGTTGTTGTCATGGAAGCCTGCAGAACCTTACACGTGAATAAGTGCTTCCCCATCCAGGATGTCTGCTGCATAAATCAATTGTTTAAGGTGCCCCAAAATAGAAATACAAAGGGACTAATCCTCCTTTATCTAGCAATCTGTCATGGTAAATACCAGCCAGTGCATCTCGAAAAATAAGATTAAAATGTGCTGGAGCCCCGTCATGCATAAACCACACGTTTCTTCTCATTTGCTGGGGAAAATCTGGGAGAGGTTCTGAATAATGTCCCTGTAAGGCATGCTGGGAGAATATAATACACAGATGAAAAATATAAACAAGCAGCCATGGTAACACAAGGCCAACTCCAGAGGGCATAATGGGTCAAAACCTTCTATGAATGAGTGTATAGATAAATTAAGATTTTGTGTTGGACTCTGAAAGACGCTGAACATAAACTTTCATTAATAAATTGATAACGCAAAAAATGAAGGGTTTTATAGCATATATGTTTAACAACCTAATTTCTTGTTTGGCGCAGCTGCTTTACAAGCGGGAGACCTGAGTTCGATTACCAGTACCGGCGTGGGAATTTTTTCCCCGCTGGGACACCTGGTCTAGGGTGCACTCATCCTCGTGAGGTCCCTGGGAGGCCAACTGAGGAGCTACTTGATGGAGAAGTAGCAACTCCAGGTCATGAGGAGCGCATTAACCGGATAGGGGGGGGGGGTTCGAGGCGCTGACCACGTCTCACCCTCTAATACTGCACCCCATCCACGACGTCTGTCATGGACCGAGATGGAGGACGCAGCGACCGGGCAGTAGGTTCCTTGTGAGCTGATGTGCCATGGAGTTATTATTTTTTTGTTTTTTGTTTCAGTGCAAGGAACCCATTCCCAAATGTTATAAAAGTATTTTTGAATCACTCTGTATATCTTGGTAGTTTTCGATTTTGCACTTACGGGTATCCCTATAGTTCGTGAGGAAGATGGGATGATTATAAAATTCCAGCCTTGAATGGCATCGACCGCGCGACCTTTCGAATTATGTGCGCTTGCCTAGTAGAGGATATGTGCCCGATGATATTTTCATGGGTTAATATGCGGAACGCTTAGGGAGAGGATGCATGCAATTCTGCAAGCTTTCGTCTACCAACCTTCGCGAATGAATCTCATCTTGCACGAAAATTTGTTACTAAAGTAAACTTATCAGGCTCAAATATCCAGGCACTAAATCCATCAGCGATTTCTGTGCACGCCATGCCTGTGAGAGGGAGAAAGGGAGAGAGGGAGGGAGAAATCTCAGAAAATAATTTATGATGTATATAATAGCGAAAGTTGCATGCAAATCTGAGTCAGAAAAAACGATTTTATGCTTGTAAATAATAATAATAATAACCATAATGATAATAATAATAGTAATAATAATATTATGCGTGGAAATGTTATCATTCTAGCAGGTCTGGTAGGGGAACACTCAGTCTTATGAAGTCTGAGCTGGGAATCACACCCGAGACCTAGAGACAAAAGTTATTTTTGTAATACAAGATAATCTTATGTGTCACTCACTTTATTTTCTCTATGTACTATGATTATTCTTCTATCTGTATTATGTTAATCGATATAAACATTAGCAAAAATGGTATTTCTACGTAGATACTTAAGGTGATTCCGCGTACATACAAATCACTGAGGACATCACATTGTTTGCAGATTTCACCACCTTTACCTTCTTCGGAAACAGTTCACCTTTAGAAACCCACTGTTTCGACTGTACTTTTGTCTCTGGAGTGTAGTAGTGTATCCATGTTTCATCCACAGTTATGTATCGACGCAGAAACTCGTCAGAATTGCAACGGAAAAGTGCCAAACCAGCTTCCGAATCGATCACACGATTGCGTTTATTCTCCATTGAGAACAAACGCGGCATCCATCTTGCCGAGAACTTTGTCAGACCTAATATTTGGTGCAAAATTGAGAACACTGTACTATATGATATGCCTATGACCTTTACTATTTCGCGAATTTTGATTTGTCGATCACTCAAAACCATATCCTGGATTTTGTCAATCGTTTCGGAGGAAGTCACTTCTACTGGTCGTCCGGAACAATGTTCATCATTTGTGAATGTACAACCACGTTTAAATTCATTTGTAAATTATTGCAAACGCAGGAGCCATGAACTTCATCCAACTCGGCTTTTACCTCTTTCGGTGTTAAGTCTTTTAAATGGAAGTGTTTAATCACCGCATGAAACTCGTTTTTTCCCCGTCTTTCTAAATAAGCACAAGATTGTTGATTCAATTGTCTATGGCAACGAAACCACGTGATGAATATAGCTGATGCTTTAACCGCCATCTAGTAAGAGACGACGATTACTAAATACAAACTTTTTTAGATGCTACGAATGTAAGTTTTGGATTTTCTAAGGACTTATTGAGCGCCCCTAGTAGTTAAAAACATAATTTGGGTATAGTTATTGTAAAGTGGAAAGGACTTTCGCTGAAATATCGCAAAACAGAACACAGTTTCTTGAAGCAGTGCTTAATTATATGCCTTCTATCACATATGAAAATCATTGTGAAGCATCCTGTTAAAGTAGTTGGCATATTCAGGAGAGGATATGTAAGGCATTTCCCGGCGTGAGTAATCCTAAGTCAATAAAACTGACTGTCTACTGACTTGTTCAGACGCAAGTGGAATTAATTTGCATTTATTAGTAAAGTCATCCTTTGATGTCACCGAATCGAAGAATTTACAACACAGTTTTACCTTAGAAGGTGATTTTTCCCAGTAATAGCCGGAATGTCTTGACAGATGCATTTTTTAGAAACGAATCTGTTTTCCTTTTCCGGCGAAGAGATATGAACATGCATGCATCAACGCCTACACAGAGCCTATATCCTGAAAGAGCCTGGCTACAGGATGCGTAATCTGGAACGACCGGCTGCCACTGGTAAGATAAAGTTTCCTGGATCCTTAAAGCTGGACGAGATCGTACAACCACTAAAAAAGAAACCGGTTCAAGAGTTATGATCAACAAGCCTGTGCATATTTTAAGGCCAATCTATTTTCAGAACGAAATTCTGCTAAACGAATATAAATTTGAAATTCCGACACATTAGATGGTAATATGAAGTTGCCAACTCCAGAAAAAAATTCTGATGTAATCCATTCATATAATTTTCTCTAGCTGTTCAAAATATTCTTACAAAAGACTATTCTTTTATCTACATCATGCTAATCGAGATAAATATTAGCATAACTGGCCTTATTAGTTGTTCCTTTTAAATAGAAGGGAAATAAGGGGATATATTAGCTTAAAGCGATAGTCAACATTTTTAAAAGCTCGTCACTATGTGAAACAATGGAGGTTCGGTTCGCTTTGTATGGTCCTGTTTCAGAAAATTACAATTATGTTAAAGTTGAAAGTCATAAAAAGTAATATCTCAGAACCGGTCAGTTCTACAACAACAACAACAACAACAACAACAACAACAAAGCGTGGGTATATGACATACATTATGTGTTTTAACGAGATCTACATTATTTGTGTAATAACTTTTTATCTATCTCTTACGGTTTAACTGTTATGTGAAATTCTGCAAAACTCATCCAGAATAAAGAGACCTTCAGAGGCTATTCCCCAAAAATTCAAAATATGTATTTAGTTTGTGAGGTAAATATCTTTAATATACGGTATTTTGATCAAAATCGTTGGAGCCATTTTAAGAAAAACAAAACGTTCAAAAATTGTCCCCAATAAAGGATAGTTTATGGTATTTTATTGAAAATTTTTCTTGGAAGACGCTAAAACATAAACATCACGTTTGGTATTTAAAGGTCTTTACGTTTTGTGCGCGCGCGTGCACACACACACACACGCGCGCGCACGCAGCTTTTTCTAAAAATGTTTTTTATCGGATTCAAGGGATCTCAAACATATATTTCTGGTGAAATCTCGAAATCGAATTTTTGGGTTGAGTAAATCATTTCTCTATTATGTATATTGCATGTACATACGTGCTAGAGAGTAAAAACATCTACAAACTATTCTTACAAAATAATAGTTGAAATTGGATAGTGATAGAACAATGTTGTTGAACTGACGCCAAGGTCTCTTCAGGTTAAGTGAAATCTCTGGAAACATACCTTATTCAGGTTACTTGCCCTAACAGAGATTCGAACTCGAGATCTCTAGAATGTGAGGTAGACACGATGCAAGGTTTTTATAGACAGAAGAAACCTTAGGGCTGAAATCACTAGATATCAGATGTAGAGAGTGCTTTAAGTCTCAATACTCTGCTGTGCGAAACTACGCGAAACCAACAGAATGAAGACCACGAAGCTGAGCGCCCAAGAAAAGGTGCGCGCACAGTAGTTGATGTTTATCAACACGTTGGGTTCTATCACACCGAAGGTTACTCAAAGGACATCTTTTCCTCGAGCGGCATACGAAGTATAATGCCATGTAAATTTCTGTGTATTTTTACATTCTTAAAGCATCATTTTAATTTCAAATTCATTCCTCAACTTAGCGATGTCACCTTCTAGTATACAAGAGGTGAAGTTCTTTGTTGACACGTGACCTCATTTATTCTTAAGACAGGTGTTGGAAAACGGAAGAACTCGTAATAGAATAATATAGGGTCTGCTTGAATGTTTAACTACGGGGACATCTATAGGGTAAGATTATAATTCATTTGGAAATATTGACAAAAGAACAACAGCTCCACTGCGACAATAAAATGCACAAATCTGCTGTTATACTGCTGCTAAAAATGTTAATTTCTCTACACGTACTATGTACATAGTCTATAGAGGAAGTATTGTATTCCACCCAAAAATTCGATACCGGAAATATGTTTTGAGACCCCCTGAGTCCAAAAGAGCATTTTTAGAAAAAGGTCCGTGTGTGTCTGTGGACAACATAGGTCAGAAACGAAAAGACCATTAAATACCAAACTTGGTATTTAAATTTGGTATCTTCCAAGGATGCGATACGAAGATTTTCAAGAAAACCCCCCACCCCAAACTACCCTATACATGGAAAAAAATTCCAAAATTTTGTTTTTCTCAAAAATAGCTTTAATGATTTTGATTAAAATACCACATATTAAAGCTATTTACATCACAAATAAAATATATATCTTAAACTTTCTGATAATAGCGTCTGAAGACCTGTTCATTCTGGATGAATTTTGCATGAACTGGTAATCCGTAAGAGACAGAGACAAACTACACAAAAAATGTAAATCTCGTTAAAACACACATTTTGTTGTTGATTTGACCGCTTTCGAGTTATTCCTTGTTATTGGTTTCAGTCTAAACAACACATCTCCTCAAATAGGGTATCTTTCGTTCCGTCTCTCTTGTTTTTCCAGAAATGCAAAGCGAATGGAACTACAATTGTTCACATATCGATCAGCTTTTAAGAGACTTGACTATCGCTTTAGCCTGGTATATCCCTTTATAAGAATAGTTTGTTTGCAGAATAGGTAGAGAAAGTCATGTGAATGCAACACATCGGATTTTTCTTCATCAAAATAAAATCCCTAGTCTATCTAGAGTTAGAGCATGCATATCTTTTGTCTAAAGTATTTCAAACTGGCACAATTTAAAGTACCTATTATTTTGCAAACTATTGTAGTATCTGTTTCGAAGTATCCCCCATTAGACATTAATGAATGCAGAAAACAATCTGATGTGTTACTTTCGCATGATTTTCTCTACATCTCAGTAACAAATTACAGAGTTTAAAAAAGGTTTATTCTTCTATCTACTTAATGTTAATCGAGATAAACATTAGCAAAAATTATCTTATTGCTTGATCCTCTTGTAGGTAGAAGGGAAATAAAGGAATAAACTCGGCTAAAGGCGATGGTGAAATTTTTTTAAAAGCTGGTTGCCAAGTGGATGAAAATCATTTATTTGCATTAACAGGAGTTGACACATTCCCATTTGAGAAAAGTTTAAGCATTTTAAAACTGAAGCGAATAACAAGAAATATCTTAAAAAAAAAAAAAAAAAAATACCAACTCCACGAAAAAATGTATAGTGCATAAATTGTATTTTAACGCAAAGTTTAGCAACATTCATCCAGAATGAAGAGGCTATACCCAGAAAATGCAAGATATACATTTGATTAGTCATGTAAATATCTCAAATATATGCGATTTTAATCAAAATCGTTACAGCCATTTTTGAGAACACCAAAATTTGCGAAATTCTCTTTCCACGTAAAGGGCAGCTGGAGTGGGGGGATTTTCCTGAAAATCTTCGTGTCGCATTCTTGGAAAATACTGAACTTAAATATCAAGTTTGGTATTTTACGGGCCTTTCGTTGTTAGCTATGCTACCCACAGACACACACACACGGACATTTTGCAAAAAATGATGGCATAGGACTCAACGTTATACAACTGACCGATTGGCAGATCTTACGGAAAAGATTGAAGCAGAAGCCTTGCCGGTTGCAATTTCTACAAGACCTTATACCCAATGACAAAGGGAGTCGCTTTGAATTTTATACACAAATGCAGCAGTTTATGGAAGAGGATGGTTTCTTTGAAAAGCTTGTCAACGTTCTTTGTGTGTAGCAAAATAAACAGGCACAATGTACGAATCTGGGGCACAGAAAATCCACACGCTATCATGCAGCACATTCGCAAAAATTAGTGTGTTCTGTGCAGTCTCACAATTCAAAGTGTACGACCCTTTTTTCTTCGGCGAGCAGAATGTTCCAGGACACGTGTATCTAGACATGTTGGAAAATTGGCTCTTGCCGCACCTGGAGACCGAGAACTTCATCTGCCAGCATGATGGTGCTCCATCATACTTCCATCATGATGTTCGTGAATTTTTAAACAGAGCTTGACAAACAGATGGATCGGTAGCGGCGGGGAGGATGATCAGAAACTTATCCCTATGTTTTCCTTACTTGACACCGTGCTATTTATTTATTTTATATGGAGTGATGTGAAAAACTCAAGTGTCTGTGCCTCCTTTACCGGTAGACCTACCAGAACTGCGAAGTCGCATCATCTATGCCTTTGAACAAATTAGTAGGGATATTTTAGTCGTGTGGGACGAACTTGATTACAGACTTGATATCTGTAGAATGACCAAAGGGGAACATATGGAGCACCTGTAATCTCTAAAACAGAACCTGTTTAGTTGCTCTTTGTATCTGTAAAGTTTGGTGATGCTATGTATGTCAAATAACACAGCTACAATAAAATCAGAAATCGCTCCAATCATTTGCAACTGCCCTGTATATACACATTTTCTTTATTAAAGGCTAAACTCAACGACCATAAGAGATTTACCAAAACCTCTGTGCACATTTACGGTGAGATGTGACGTGCTGCACCTCAGCATCGGTTGGAGTGTGCTCAGGATGTTACGGAAAGGTCTAGATTAGAGCCCACACTAGGGCTCCAATCAGCCACGATGTGAAGCACCGATATCCACCTAGGAACTACGATAGGCAGAGCCTGAGGCTGACCATATCACCTCCCATTATCGGCTGAATGATCTCTCACTTCTGCTGTGTGCAGGAGGGCGTGAAGCGAGCAGGCATGTTGTTCGAGAATGATCTTTCAAGATCGTTTTGCCAAAAGTTATGATCATGATCATCATGCATATTTATTAACATATACTTTAATGTTTGATTGGAAAATGTACTCAAATTTACACAACATTTGAAGAAGGAATATTTAAGATTGGAATATAAATTATAATGGACCTGTTAATAATCTATAATGGAACTTAGTACTACACACATCTTATTCTTAAAATGTTTATCAAATTTGAGAAATACAGCTCTTATTACTGCAATGTGGTCTCTTTATAAGTCGAAGCCAAAATCAGCTATATGTGACATAAAATAGCCCTTTGTCAGCCTGTATTCCAAACCCTTAAAATTGTCAAACTACTAACATTGTGCTGAATCATTAAGTGCTGCAGCAGATGATGACCAGTGTACAAGCATATGTGTGTAGTTATTGACTACATAGATAAAGAGAGCTAGAAAATAGCATCATCCCCACAGAAAATTTTTGATGATGCTTTTAAAACATATTTAAAAGTCATCCCTAACATCCTTGCAAGGGGATTAGAACACCGTATTATTTTACAAATAAGTAAAAGTGTAAACAAACAATATTTTAAAATACAGAAGAGTCCACTGCCTTCTTTCAACAAAAACAGCCATAGTCAATGTGAAGTGTTTGCGTCTGAGTGCGACTGAACAGAGCCGATGACGCCACAACGAACTTCAGGTTTGAAGTCTTACTCGCTTGCCTAACCAGTTGTGTCAACAAATCTGACAACAGATAGGCAAGAAGAATTATGACAGTGTAAATACATTTGAAATATCTTTACTTTGCACTTTCGCAAGCTTTAACATGAATCTTGTGCTCAGAAAGTCACCACCAGCGTGATGTAAAGGCCAAAGACAGGCTCTGTAATGGTTTACACAGTTCAGTCAACTGAAAGCACTTCTGGAACCGATGAACAAACTGATGAAGACGAAGGATGAGTTCCAAAAAGGAAGCGAAGTTGTGCGAATGGTCCTCAATCCTTTAATAATTTATTTTTGACAGCATAGCAGTGTTGCTTTACAGGATGGAGAATAATTATCAATGTAACAGGTTGATCTATTAGGCTCCTCTATCGTAAAAAACAAAATGTGTATTTTACTAACATATTCACTGATACGTTACACAATGTGCATAAGTAATACTGAATAGTGAACGTTTAAATATATGATGAAATGCAATACTAACAATAAATGTATTATAAGAAATTAAGTAATGAGTAAGCATTTGCTGTTACTATTTATTCAAGGTGGGGAAAGTCGCTGTCATCGGATTGGCTGACAGACTGTCCTAGTGTAATTTCCTTTTCAACCTTGTTCTCTTCCGGGTTTTTGTTCCTATGTGGTATGTCAGACCTCCAGAGACTTGAGGAAGTTTGTTGTAGAAAGACTTTGCTAGTTCCCTGATGTGTTGATGTAACGGACGAATTCCTAGTTCTTGATGGAGTTTCTTACGCACCAAGGAGAAATTCTGGCAGTTCGAATGAATTTATTTTGTAGAACCTGTAGTCGATGAATATGCGATGAGTGGACGTATCAGTCAGTGATTTATATAACAACGTTGAGCATTCCAGCCCAAGTTTGGAACGTCTGTTGACCAAAGGATATGACTTAGTGATTCGAGAAAAAAATCTGATGTGTTCCTTTCACATGACCTTCTCTACATCTCTGCAACAAATTATTATTAAAAAGCTTATTCTTCTATTTACTTAATGCTAATCGAGAAAAAAATTGGCAGTAAGAGCCTTAATACCTACTTCCTTGTAAGTAGAAGGGAAATAAGAGATTACCATAGGTTAAAGTGATAGTCAAACATTTTGAAAGCTGGTTGCTATGTGATTGAAATACCTTTGTATGGACAGGAGTTGATGAATTCCCATATGAGAAAAGTAGTAGTATTTTAAAGCTGAAACTAATAACAAGGAATATCTAAAAAAAAAAAAAAACCGGTCAACTCCAGGAACAAATGCATACAACATAAATTGCGTGTTTCAATGAGCTCTACATATTTTGTGTAGTAAGTTTTTGTCTATCTCGTACGGTTTACCAGTTATGCAAAATTCATCCAGAATAAAAAATGTATTTAGAGGATATTCCCAGAAGATTCAAGATGTACGTTATATTTGTCTTATAAATATCTTTAATATACGAAATTGCAATCAAAATCGTTAGAGCCATTTTTGAGAAAATCAAAATGTTCGAAATTTTTTCCATGTAAAGGGTACTTTAAGGTGGGGGGATTTTTCTCAAAAGCTTCGCATCGCATCCCTGGAAGATACTTAACTTAATTTGGTATTTTGCCGACTTTTTGTTTTTGAGTTATCGTGTTCACAGACACACGGTTACACACAAACGCATACGCGGACCTTTTTCTGAACATACTTTTTTTTTTTGGATACAGGGGACCCTAAATCTATTTCCGGTGAAATCTCGGTATCGAATTTTTGGGTGGAATGCAATACCTTCTCTATATACTATGTACATAGTACGTGTAGAGAAAGTAATAAAGTGAAACTGTGCGAGTAATACGTACATTGTAAAGTCCTCAATCGTGACTTTCATATCGGATGAGTGGGCACAGAAAACATTTTCCTTTCTGCTATAAGGCCAAGGTATGATTTCTATATCTTTTTCTTTGAAGTTATGGGTTAATGTTGTAAAACTAACATACTTTGCGGCTCCGCTGACGTGAACCGTCCACTGATCAGCTGCTTATGTATCTATTGTGCATATGATATTCCACAATCAACAATAAAACTATTTGCAAGCAGACTTTTGGTGAGTGTCGTAATTTTGCCGGTCTTCTGAGATGGGAGATTCTTATTGGTCAGGAGAGATAATAGAATTTCAAAGCCATCACATAATGACCAGCTCTTAAAATATTTAATTCCCTTATATCCATTATACGTACAAGGAACTAAGTAATAAGATAATTCCTTCTAATGTTTATATCGATTAGCATGAAGTAGAAGAACACTCTTTCATAAGAATAGTTTGTTCTAGAATATGAGAAAAGGGTTAACCATTTCCAAGAAATTCTTGGTTATTGGTTTAAAGGTTTTCAATACTTTTGTGAGATGGGAGGTCATTGTTCGTTTTTTATCATGGTCAGTAAAGAGAAAGACATTTCAAAACCATCACATGACGACCAACTCTTAAAGGATTTGATTCCCCTATTCCCATTGTTTATCTCTACAAGGAACTAAGTAATAAGACCATTTCTGTTAATGTTTTAACCCGATTGGCATGAAATAGATAGAAAAATTAACTTTTGTAAGAATAGTTGTAAAATAAGTAGAAAAATCTATACGAATGTAATGCTTCGTAGTCTCTCTTCATTTTCTGACCACTGTTGGGATTCAAAGATTGCATACTCAACCCAATACTGTCATTATTGACGTAGACAGATGTTATCACCAATCATCAACACGCAATCGCAAAAAGATTCCAGCAAAAAAAAAAAACCTGCTGCTGATGAAAGGTTAATTATTACTTTACAACTGTTTTTGTTGTTACTTTGGAAAAGAAATCAGCCATGCCTGAGTGTAAGCTGAAAACACTCACTAGTTGATTTCTTTTCATTTGTTTTTCACTCCATCATATGGAGAGGTAACCTAGTTTTAAGGTACGAAAATGCAAGGTTCTGTTGCCGAGCAGGAAATGTCAAGCAAGAGAAAATGACAACTTAGCAATGAATGAAATGCGGTGAAAGTAAAGTTTAAGAACATTCAAACAACTCTGTTTGTGTGTATAAAACTGCAGAAAAATGGAAATTGACTTTTATTTATGCACGCTCTTTAACTGCTGTGGTTTTCAGCGCCCTATTCTATACTGGGCTTGAAGACAGCTTAATGTTGCTCAGAAGCCACATTTATCAGGCTTGAGGTTCGTTTACGTGCCCTCAATCTACAACACGGGACCAACGGCTTTATTTCTCTTCCGAAGGAAGCCATGCTAAGGATTTTACGCCCGAAAAAATCCATCGTCCATCGCCTGGTTTGACCTTGAGTATAAGAGGCATGGTAACCACTACACCACGGTGTGCGACAGAACACGCAAGAAATAAGATATCCTGATGGTTAAATGGTCCTCAACGACCGAAGGCCTCAGAGAGAGAGAGAGAGAGAGAGAGAGAGAGAGAGAGAGAGAGAGAGAGAGAGAGAGAGAGAGAGAGAGAATATAAGATGACGAAAGACGAATATGTTGGACCCTCAGGTTTCCTTTTCCTCTCATCTGCTGCTGCCTTTACTGTCCTTTTTTCTTGCACCGCTGCTTAGCTCCTGCATAACTTCTTTTTTACTTTGCATGATGAAAATTAGATCTCGTCGAACTGAAGTTTTTCTTATCGAGTCCAGTTTCACCTCTAATGCTTTGTTGTAGCTCCAGTAACTTTAAGGCATTTAAAAATGGCACCTGATGGCCAAGTATACCTTTTTTGTGTTCATGAATGTTTGAATTATTTTATGGAATTAAAATATATATAAAAAAGATGATGTGTTCCATTCACATGACTTTCTCTGCAACAAAGTATTGTTAAAAAGCTTATGCTTCTATTTTCTTCGTGCCAATCGAGAAAAAATAGCAGAAATAGCCTTATTATTGCTCCCTTATAAGCAGAAGCGAAATAAGGGAGTGTCATAGGTTAAAGTGATAGTCAAAAGCTGGTTGTTATGTGATTGAAGTTCATTTGTTTGTATGGACACGAGTTGACAAATTCCTATACGAGAAAACTATAAGTTTTTCAAAGCTGAAACCAATAACAAGGAATATCTCAAAAACGATCAACTCCACGAAATAAATGTTATATAATATAAATTGTATGTTTTAACCAGCTCTACATTTTCTATTAGTTTAGTTTTTGTCTATCTCTTAAGATTTACCAGTTATGCAAAATTCCGTAAAATTCATCCGAATAAAGTGAACTTCAGAGCCTACTCCCAGAGAACTCAACTTTGTCAGATAAATGTCTTTAACATACAATATTTTAATTAAAATCGTTAGAGCCATTTTTGAGAAAATCAAAAAAGTTCCATGTAAAGGGTAGTTAGGGTGGGGGGATTTACTTGAAAATCTTCGTGTCGCATCCTAGGAAGATACTAAAGGTAAATAGCAAGTTTGGTTTTTAACGGTCTTTTCGTTTTTGAGTTATGCTGTCCGCAGACACACACATACACACACGCACATATGGACCTTTTTATAAAAATCTGATGTGTTCCGTTCACACGACTTTCTCTACTTCATGCTAATCGAGAAAAAAATAGCAGAAATACTCTTATTACTTGCTTCCTTGTAAGTAGAAGCGAAATATGAGAGTATCATAGGTTAAAGTGAAGTCAAAAGCTGGTTACTAGGTGACTGAAGTTCCTTTGTATGGACACAAGTTGACAAATAGCTGTATGAGAAAAGTACAAGTTTTTCAAAGCTGAAACCAAAAACAAGGAATATCTCAAAAACGATCAACTCCTTGAAAAAAATTGATATAACATAAATTGTGTGTTTTAATGTGCTCTACATTTTTGTGGTAAGTTTTTGTCCATTTCTTACGGTTTACCAGTTATGTAAAATTTATCCAGAATAAAGTAGTCTTTAGAGGCTATTCCCAGAAAATTCATGACATACATATTATTTGTCAGGTAAATATCTTTAATATATGATATTTTAATCAAAATCATTAGAGCCATTTTTGAGAAAATCAAAATTTTCGAAAAAAGTTCCATGTAAAGGGTAGATGAGGCTGAGGAAATTTTCTTGAAAATCTTCCTGTCGCATCCTTCGAAGGTACCAAACTTAAATACCAATTTTTTGAGCTATGTCTTTTCGTTTTTGAGCTATGCTGTCCACAGACACACACACACGGACCTTTTTCCAAAATGCTTTTTTAGGATTCAGGGGGACCCAAAGCATGTATTTCCGGTGAAATCTCGGTATAGAATTTTTGGTTACAATACAATACCTTATCTATACACCATGTACATAGTAAGTGTAGAGAAAGTAAAAAAAAATATATATATATACCTTTTCTACACATTGCGTACATAGTAGAGAAAGTAAAAAGTAGATTGTGATTTTTCATGAAATTTCAGTCATATATACCCTTAAAGCTGTAAATAATTTGGAAGCTGAGGCAGACTCCTTATGCACGATGAAATGTCTTACAAGGAGTGGCATTATATAAACCAACATTTATTTAAATGCTTGCTTCGCAGCAGATGAGGAAAGCGAGTGTGGAGTGGGCGATCTTTACTATGACATGCAGATTTGTAACCAAACACTCTGCAGGTGGTCTGCACCTAGCGTATCCGGTTCGACACCGGTCGGCATCCGTTACCTAGTTATCCATTTTGTCAGTGCAACAATTTCATTCACTGATCGGCATAGAGCGTTAAGAAAATTAATGACCAACACTGTACCGAGTGGCCTCTGAAGATGGCTGGTGCGAAATACGCCGAAACGTAGTTAATACCTGGAAGCAAGTGAAAGATAACATACCTTGACTTCCGGAGGTTAGCATGCTTCTAAAGCAAACGTATGCCAAGTAGAGTGACCCAACTACTTGAAAGTTTCTCTTGCGGGGACATCAACTTTACTACTACTCTAAAAATCTGATGTGTTTCATTCACATGACTTTCTCTACATCTTTGTAACAAATTATTGACTTCACGCTAATCGAGATAAACATTAACAGGAACTATCTTACTACTTGCTTTCTTGAAAGCAAAAGATAAATAAGGAAATACATTAGGGCTGAAACGAATGTCAAATCTTTTAAAAGCTGGTTGCCATGTGGATGTAATCCGTTTCTTTACATTGTCAGGAATTAACAAAATCCGTATGTGAAAAGTTTGAAGTATTCTAAAACTGAAACAAATAACAAGGAATATCTAAAAAATGGTCAATTCCATAAAAAAAAATGTATATCACATAAATTGCGTGTTTCAACGAGATCTACATATCTTGTGTAATAAGTTGTATATCTCTTACGGTTTACTAGCTATGCAAAATCCAGCAAAAATTCACCCAAAATAAAGAAGTATTCCCAGAAAATTCAAGATATACATTTGATTTGTCGTGTAAATATCTTAATATGCGTTATTTTAAACAAAATCGTTAGAGCCATTTTAGAGAAAATACAAAATTTTGAAAATTGTTCCATGTAAATGGTAGTTTAGAGTGGGGTATTTTCCTCGTGTCGCATCCCTGGAAGATACTAAACACATTTGGTATTATAGCGACTTTTCGTTTTTGAGTTACCGTATTCACAGACACACGGACAAACACAAGGACCTTTTTCTAAAAAGCCTTTTTTTTATACAGGGGGGCCTAAAACGTCTATATTTCCGGTGAAATCTCGGTATCGAATTTTTGGGTGGAATGCAATATCCTCTCTATACACTATGTATATAGTACGTGTAGAAAACGTAAAAATTAGAAAAATGCTGCATTTTTTACTGAAAAAATCCATAAAATACAAAACATGACTAATTTTACCTATTGGACACAAGGGCATTTTATTACTGTAATACTAACACATTACACATATAAGTATCACGTAAAACAATAAATAGGCTATGGAAGCTCTGAAATTGACGCCCAGTAGATATGTAGCAACCAAGCTCTGGGCTAGCTTTTTTTGTGCACTTATTAAATTATGTATGCATTTTTGTTCAGCACTTAATGAAAGTTATCCTTAATAATGTAAATAATTGCAATGAAATTTAATAATACACATAGTTAATAATAATAGTAATAATAATAATAATAAGACGAAAATGGATACAACTATAAATACTCATTAAATAAATAAATTAAAAACAATGAAAAATAATTACCTCCATATATTTTTGAAATGGATAACTTCTGATTTTGTGTCAAATTAAGAATCCCTCCTCAATAATTATCCTTGAGACTCATCGCTAGGCTTCGAATGGCAAGAGAGAAGACCTGAGAGGTTGTAGTGATTTCCCTCTTTTAAAGTCTCTTGTCCCTTATCTCTTAACTGCCACGTGACTGGTTACCTCTCACTGGCTAGTGTGGTGAACTCGAATGACGAAAGCATCTATCTCTGTCATGACGGAGTGTTTATATCGCTATTCAAAGATGTGCTTAGCCAATCTGGGAATTGTGAGGAACAAGGATTAGTTCACTTGACCAACCACAACAGCGAGAGAGTGTTTGGCTTGAAGGTTGCGTTTCCAGTTTATGACACAATGCTTTGGCAACCATGTGTAGTCTTTTCCCGCTTATATGCCCATTCTACCACTTCGGTAGGTCATGCTACTCCCGTCTCAGAAGACAAGGCTATAATTGATTTTCAAGGAACCCATTTAATACAATAACAATAGACTAGAATGCAAAGAGCCAACAAATTAGGGATAAATACTTTGTTTTGTTTTTTTTATAAATGTAATATAAATTCTTTCCTCACAAATTTATCGGACTTGGCAGCTAGTCCACAGAATACGCCCATGCCCAGTAGTTTTAATTATCTTTGGGGTGTTTTCAAATAGTTGACGTTGTCCACTTTCAACTGCATTGTCTGTCTGGACAGTTATATTCTGCAGTATTGCAACGGTGAAATGTTTCTTGGCCGTCTCGCAAAATTTGCAGAATAAGATATTCCCACCATGACTTTATATTTTACCACCAAATTCACTAACACAACACAGCAGCTTTTCACTGACAGGGCCCTTCACTTTAGACATGTTGAATAAACACTAAAATGAAATACAATGACTAGTCATCAAAAGCTCTGAAGAGATAAAGATCAAGTGAACAAAGATAGGAATATTTAGCGAATGGCAGTCTGCCTGCCTATTTTGTTCGCATTTTCTCGCAGAGGACTGAAGGTAAATCCCACCCAATATTTGAAGTTATATCTAACTCCCATTGTTGTTTGCATTTCAAGAAAATAAAGTATTTTTAAAACATTCTGAAAATCCATTAAAATAAATTTGCACACCGATTTCCATGGACATTTGAAAAATATCTCGATTTAAATACAGCTCTTTCTGAAAAATGTCCAAAATATCAGATTTTGAGATGTTATACATGTGCCATATAACATTAAATATACAAGATGTCCGTATATTCTTATTAAAACACTTTTTTCGTCAGATTGCCATGAATTATGTTTATTTAAATTTAAAATATTAAAAAATGGTGAGGGAGAAATATAACAAAGCTATAGAAAAATGAAACGGCGTTTTATTTATGGACGCTCTTTAACTGCTGTGGTCCTCAGCGTCCCATTCTATACTGGGCGTGAAAGAGCGCTTACTTGTTCAGAAGCCTCTCCACCAGGCTTGAGGTTCTTTTACGTGCCGTAAATCTACGACACGGGACCCAAAGCTTTACTTCCCTTCCGAAGGAAGCCACGCTAAGGATTTTTACGCCCGAAAATATCCATCGTCCTCCGCCGGGATGACAAGTTATAGACCTTTAGTTGTAAGTGAGTGCTGATTTCTTTTTTTAATATGTTTCAAATAAAACTGTGCTTTGATTATGCGTATTTATAACTTCGTTCTCCACATTAAACACTTAATCGCAATTATGTTAGTATTTTTATTTTTCTTTTGCTATCCCCTACCCATAATACTTCCACAAAATCCAAGAGAGGTTTTTATAATTGTCATTTTAGGCCAATTATGCATTGAATAGCCTTTTCACTGAACATATAAAGAAGTTTCTTTACCACCTGTTTACTTTTAATTCTATCATTTCGAAGAAGATATATCTTTACAGTAACTTTAAAACCATACCCATCGATTATTTAGAGGCGATAAATATTGTTTTTGAACGTTTGTATCTTATCTTATTATGTCTAAAATATCTCTTAGTTCGAGGTTAGATATTGTTGTAATGATAGTGATTTGTTTTCAAACAAAATAACTTCCGATGCGACTAATTTAATTGTTACGTGTTACTATATTTTCTTAGTGGAATAGTCGCTACGTATGCCACAGCTGATTTTAAATTAATTTCACAAATAAATTCATAATCTGTACCGTGCGTACACAAAGATAACCACAAGAGATTTTCTGACAGATGAAAGTATATATTACATATGTTTTTGTAACTCGCAACTAATTATATCCATCAAATAGCTAACATTAATTTAGTATTCTAAATAGCGATTAGAGGAGTAAAGTATCCACATTAGCAGATACACGTGTCGCACAACTTTATTTAAAATAGGGGTAGTCAATAACTATATATATATATAGATATAGATATAGTAGACGTTTAACCATCATTAAACGCTCAGTGGGCACTCAGTATTTTTTTCTAGGTAACTGACAAAATACTCGTTGATTGTATTAAGTTATTAATGTATAGACCAATTTAAAATGTTTAACAATAAACATATTACTTTTACATCATTGCAATAATACTGTAAATCCTTTCTACTCTTTTTTACTTTCTCTACTTCGTACATAGTGCAACGTAGAGAAGGTATATCGCATTCCACCCAAAATTTCAATAAGGAGATTTCACGCAAATAAGATTTAGGGTCCCTTGAATCCAAAAAAGGGCAGTTTTAGACATGAGAAATGAAATGCAACGCATTCATCTCCTGAAGTCCTCTTCCTTCAGGATGACTTTTGCATAACTGGTAAACCACAAGAAATAGACAAAAAGCCATTACATAAAAATGTAGATTTCGTCAAAACACACGATTTATGTCATACACATTTGTGTTTTGGGGCTTAACAATCTCAGAAATATTCCTTGTTACTGGTTTCAATTTCAAAACACATATTTTTCGCGTAGTGGCAGTCGTCGTACGCATTTATTTTGTTTTACTCATGGCCATGCAAAGAGAACCGAATTTCAATGTCCATCACAAAGCGACAGCTTTTAAAATATTTGACTATCGATTTAGCCTAGTGTATTCCTTTATTTGCCTTCTATTTATAAGGATCTACGTAATAAGACAATTTCTGCTAATTTCGATTAGCATGAAGTAGATGGAAGAATAACCTTTTGTTAAAATAGTTTGTTTGCAGAGCAAGTAGAGAAGGTCAAGTGAATGTAACACGTCAGAAATTTACTTTCTTTACACGTACATGTACATAGTGTAGAGAGAAGATATTGCACTCCACCAAAAAATTCGGTACTGAGATTTCACCGAAAATACACGTTTAGGGTCCCCTGTATAAAAAACAAGCAATTTTAGAAAAAACAATAATTCAAAAATGAAAAGTCATTAAAATACCAAACTTGGTATATAGGTTTAGTATCTTCCAAGTTTGCGACAAGAAGATTTTGAGAAAAACGCCTCACCCCAAACTACCCTTTAATGGAAAAATTTTCGAAAATTTTGATTTTCTCAAAAATGGCTCCAACGATTTTGATTAAAACACAGTGCATTAAATATATTTACATGACAAATATAATGTATATCTTGAATGATCTGGGAATAGTCTCTGAGGACCTCTTTATTCTAGACGCATTTTGCTGGATTTTGTATAACTAGCATACCGTAAGAGGTAGACAAAACTTTACTACACAAAATGTGTAGAGTTCGTTAAAACACACAATTTATGTCATATACATTTTTTCGTAGAGTTGACCATTTTTGAAATATTCCTTGTTACTGGTTTCTGTGTTAAAATACTTAAAACTTTCCTCCCACGGGAAAATGTCAACTCCAGGCAAAGCAAAGAAACGGATTTCATTCACATGGCAATCATTTGAAAGATCTGACAATCACTTTAGCTTTATGTATTCCATTATTTTCCCCTCTACTTACGAGAAAGTACGATTTCTGCAATATTTCTCTCGATTAGCATGAAATAGACAGAAAAAGGCTTTTTAACAACAATTTGTTACAGAGATGTAGAGAAAGTAACATATCAGGGTTTTAAAATGAGTTTTCCAAACAAAAACTACGTGATCACACAGATTTATAATTCAACTATTTCTTTAATAAAGTTAAATGCTGAACTAACTGTAACTGCCTTGCTTATAATCTGTTAATATTTCGCCAATAAATTGGAAGATTTGTAAACCCCCAAAAAGTATAGCTTTTCTAAACGAGCTTTGCATCCATGTCCCCATTTCTACTGTTCATATATTAATTTTATTTATTAGTTATTAATATGTTTATTTGGTTTAACAATGTGTTGTCGCTCAAGAAAAAGTTTGCAACCTGAGCTTGTTTATTTTCTACATCATACGCCAAATATTAAGCGGGTACCTACGTCAAACAAGTTCAGCATTTAACACACGTAAAATTATTCAAATTATAACGTCAAGTTTAACGAAATGCTATTACAACCGTGAAACAGATTAAAAACAAACACTTTTATTTTATTATAAAGCTCCCTTTATTCTAAGGTTGCCTCATGGACAAAGCTTAACAAATGTAAACATTAACAAAAACATATATAGCAATAAGAAATACAACAAGATTCAATAAATAGTGTCAAAATTCAAGTTATCACGTTATAAATGAAGGAGGGAAGAAATGAGACAATCATTAAATAAGAACATCATTGATAACTAAAATGGAGACATTGATGCAAAACTAATTTAGAAAAAGATATATTTATGGGTTTATAAATCTTCTAATTACTGGCGAAATATTAACCTACAAAAATAGGAAATAAATAGTAGAGGGTACAATTAGTTATAACCTGTTATTACTACTAGGAATAATTTTTACGTGTGCTAAAATATTCTTTAGTACAAAAACAATGTATATGAATTTCGTCAGTCTATTTTGATCAAGCTGAAATGTTATAAAACTGAGTATATAACACGCAAATATGTGCGGATTTTATGCGAAACCACAGAAATGAAAACAAATGATAGCGTAAAACAACAACATGTAGATCAAACAAAACATAAGTAACCTTTAAAGCAAGGCATACGTAAACTTCAGAAATGATGAATTGATTGGGAAAGTATTACGGATATGTGGAATTTCGTAAGAAAAATAAAAGCAATTATACTGGGAAAAAGTTGTAGATCTAACAAACTATACGTAAACAACAGAAATGATGAAATAATTGGAAAGCATTAAGGATATGTGAGATTTCGTAAGAAAATTGAAAAACAATATTTCTGAGAAAGAAAATAAAACACAAACAGATGAAGATCAAACAAAACTTATATAAGGTTTAGAGCAAAGCATACTAACTACAGAAATGATGAAATGATTGATAAAGTATTAAGGATATGTGAAATTACTCCTAGTTTGGGGTGAAGGAATATTGTTGAAAAGCTTCTTATGAACTTGTGATCTTAAATACCAAGTTCGGTGTGTACTGGATTTTTCGTTTTTGAGATATTCTGCTCACACACTTATAGCAATTGGCATCCACCGAATACACTTGTGAAGTTGGTAATCATTTAGACCTCGCAGTGTTAAAATTTCTCGCGCAGAATTAATCACCACTCTGCATTAGCTAGTCGAAAAGATTTTCGAAAAAGCAAGTGGAATTTTCCAATATTTGTCCCGCACTTATATGTAGCCCAATGTTGAGGGCCCTAAATCGCATAGCATAGCTGGGGGATGTTTTCTGGACGCGGCCGCAACAGTAGAATAACGACAAAGCGTAACCGAGGGATATGCATAACTAAACCCCCAATCATCCGCGCTATAAGTACCAAACAAAAAAACAAAAAAAATATGTGTTCCATTCACATGACTTTCTCTACATCTCTTCAACAAATTATTGTTAATAAGCTTATTCTTCTATTTAATACTAAGCGTTAGCAGAAACGGTCTTATTACTTGTTTCCTTATAAGTAGAAGAGAAATAAGGGAATAAACTACACTAAACTGACAGTCAAATGTTTTAAAATGCGGTTGCTATGGGATTGAAAATCCGATTATTTGAATGGCCAGGAGTTGACAAGTTCCTGTATGAGATAACTATAAATATTTTAAAGCTGAAACTAATAATAAAAAAAATGTCTCAAAAGGGCCAGCTCCACAAAAAAGATGCATATAACATAAATTGTGTATTTTAACGAAATCTACATTTTTTATACATTAAGTTTATGTACCAGTTATGCAAATTTCACAAATTCACCCAGAATAAAGACATTTTCAGAGGATACTCTTAGAAAATTTAATATATACACTTTATTTATCATGTAAATATCTATAATATACGTTATTTTAACCAAAATCGTAATCATTTTTAAGAAAATAAACATTTTCGAGAATTTTTCCGTGTAAAGGGTAGTTAGGGTGAGGGATTTTCTTGAAAATCTTCGTGTTGCATTTTTGAAAGATATTGAACTTAATACGCTTTATTTCTAACTATGCTGGCCACAGACACACACACGGACCTTTTTCTAAAAATACATTTTTTTGATTCACTGGGTCCTAAAACATATATTTCCAGTGAAATCTCGGTATCGCATTTTTGGGTACAATACAATACTTCTCTAAACATATGTACATAGTACGTGTAGAGGAAGTAAAACTAATATTTATGTGTTATGTTCTAACGGTGTTTATTAAAATACTTGCTGTTAAGTAATTCGAAGTTTCGTCCAAGATGAAGGTTTAGAATAGGTAACGAGTAAATAAAAACAATGTTGCACTGCATGTTGAGAAGCGAAGTAGGAAAGCTTGTTATTTACCTGGCTATCCTGGCCGTGCGGCGTGTGATGCTGTGATTCGGTTGCCATGACAACAGAGTTCTGCTTGCCAGAGACCCACTCAAACTACCACCATTGGCCCGTTTGCTTCGAGTTTTGGCCACTCGTTTTGCGGTGGCAGCACGCAGAGCTGGGAACATGTCGTTGCGCATGCGTGGTGGAACAGGCGGCGGGGGGGATGACGTAATGAGTAAACCTTCCATATTTCGACAGGAGGTCCGTGCACACAGAAAGGTTACGGGATCGACGCCCGTCTAACGCTCTGGAGGTGCGTGCCCCATATTTTCAGTTCTTCACTATTGTCTGTTGAAGGGGTTATTTTCAAGTTGGCAGCGCTGATCTCCACACAACAAATCCAGATCTTCAACAATCAGAGTTCACTACCTGTAGCTCCACACCTCATGTTCACTACAACACTGTCGCGAGTCACGCTGGTGCGCGGTCTCTGCCGACTTGCACGACAGATATACGACGACTGCTTCGGCTCTTGGCACAACACCTCCCTGGCAGCGGCAGATTTTAGACACAGCCGCCCCTCTCTCTCACTCCCTCCCCCACCTCAACCCAAATGATGCTGCTGCTCCTGTCTTTCATTCGAATCATGGACTCGTGACGTCAACAGCAGGGCGGACCGCCTTGAAAACGCGACGTGCCTGCGTTGCTTTGCTCACAATCGAGAGCGGAGTGTCGACTGGACAACATCGCTCTTCAACTTACACAAATATCACTCGCTCCTTAATCTTATTTCCGAAACATTTAACCTTCACAGCGGAAACGTGCTTTAACTGTTAAGTAACTGCTTTTCAACCTTATCTACTCATTTAATTTGTTACTGTTTCTCACACAGCTTATCTGAAACATATGCCTACTAATATTGGTGTTCAACGTTTACTTTCTATAGCACGTATGTACAAAAATAAAATAAAATGAAATCTGTAATACAACATCCGGGCATCAAGTTCCCATACCAGGCCGTGCATTGCAAACTTCATCATTTATTTCCTACTTTTAAATTCTTATACACAGCATTATTTTAAAGGTATTACTTATATACTAACAATTAAAAATTAACACAAAATAAAATTAGTAAAGTAAATTCCAATCAGAGAACAAATTTCTCTCACACTAAATCACCTATTATTAAGTACTGGAATTTAGTAACACAATTAACTGGTAACCAGCTATTTGCCTATAAAACTATGCACGTGGGTATAATGTAAACAGTAGGTAGAGTAGATATTATATTTCACAAAAAATTGATCCCGATATTTCAACGAAAATATATGTTTTGAGGATTCTGAGTCCAAAAGAAAACATTTTAGAAAAAGATCAAAATGTGTATGTCTGTAGACAGTATAACTCAAAAACGAATAGACCGTTAAATACCAAACCTGCTACTTAAGTTTGGTGTCTTACAAGGATGCGACACGATGATTTTCAAGAAAATCTCCCACCCCAAATTACCCTTTACATGGAAAATGTTTCGAAATTTTTGATTTTCTCAAAATCGGCTCTAACGATTTTAATTAAAATACCGATGTTTAAGATATTTTTATGACAAACGAAATGTATATCTTGGATTTTCTGGGAATAGCCTCTGAAGACCTCTTCATTCTGGATGACTTTTGTATAACTGGCAAACCGTAAAAGATATACAGAAACTTACTGCATAAAAATACAGATCTCATTAAAAGACACAATTTGTGTTATATACATTTTTTTGTACAGTTAACTGTTTTCGAGATATTCCAGATTATTAGTTTCAATTTTAGCCACTTAAACTTTTCTCAACCGGGGAGACATATTTCTTCTCGTTTCTCAGTTGTTTACTCCTGGAAAACAAAGAGATTGGAATTTCAATTGTTTCACTAGTGATCGGCTTTTAAAGGACGAGACTTCGCTTTAGCCTGTGCAGTTTCTTATTCCCTTTCTATTCTCAAGGAAGCTAAACATAATGCTGCTTATGTTCATCTTGATTAGCATGAAGTATATAACAGATTTATCTTTTGAATGAAGATTTGTTTGCCAAAAGGCTAGAGGACATCATGTGAATGGAACACATTAGATTTTTGTCCTTTTACTTACAAGGGACCAAGTAATAAGGACAATTTCTGCTAATGTTTATCTCGATTAGCATGATGTAGATGGAAGAATGAGCTTTTTAAGATAATGTATTACAAAAATGTAGAGAAAGTCATGTGATTGTAACACATCCTATTTTTTTCCGTCAGACCAACACCCAAAATTCGGTCAAAATTAGCAATTTCCGTATTTTCTTTCAAAAATTAAAATGTAATTAAAACTCACGGTCTGCACTTTGGTTAAAAATCTTGGTTAGATATGAAAGACGATCAAGAGATCTAATTGCACAGTGATTAACAACAAACAATGAAAGGCCAGCTTCTGGAAGGAAAACAACAGAGTTCTTTTCAATTTAGTTTTGGCTTACATCCTATATATATTTAATGCAACATATTATATGTATATATAAATGTAGGTATACAAAGATTTACATCCATGACAGTTTCTCTAAAGAGAATAATTAATTAATATTAATTAATTAATAACTTCTAATAATATCCGTAAAAAAAAAAAAATCCGTCATCCGTCAAAACTAAATTTTGTCCGTCATACAACTTGAAAATCCGTCAAGTTGGCAACCCTGATTTCCGAAGCATTTAATCTTCACAGCGGAAACATGTTTGAACTGTTAAGTAACTGCTTTTCAACCTTATCTACTCGCTTCACAAACTATTTAATTTGTTACTGTTTCTCACTCGGTTTATCTGAAACATATGCCTCCTAGTATTGGTGTTCAATGTTTACCAACTCTAGAACCATGAGTGCGTAGAAAAGATTTGATATTCCACCCAAAAATTTGACACCGACATTTCACCGGAAATATATGTTTTGAGGATCCCTGAGTTCCAAAGAAAACATTTTAGAAAAAGGTCAGTGTATGTGTCTGTAGACAGCACCAACTCAAAAACAAAAATCTCGTTAAATATCAAACTTGGAATTTAAGTTAAGTACCTCCCAAGGATACGACACGAAGATTTCCCAAGAAAATCTCCCACCCCAAACTACCCTTTATATGGAAACATTTTTCGAACGTTTTGATTTTCTCAAAATTGGTTCTTTGATTAAAATACCAAATTTTAAAATACTTTCATGACAAAATGTATCTCTTAAATTTCCTGGGAATATTCTCTGAAGTTCTCTTCATTCTGAATGACTTTTGTATAAGTATCCAGTAAATCTTAAAAGATAGACAAAATTTTACTACACAAAATTTTAGATCACGTAAAACGCACAATCTATGCCGTATCCATTTTTTGTTCTGGAGCTATCCTTTTCCGAAATATTCCCTGTTATTGGTTTCAATTTTAAGATACTTATACTGTTCTCAACCAAGAAATCATCTGTGTTTCTTTTGTTTTACTGCTGGGCATGCAAAGACAATCGCATACTGATAGCTTTTAAAGCATTTGGCTTACGCTTTAGCACAGTAGTGTATTCGCTTATTTCCCTTCTGCTTACAAGGAACTAAGTAATAAGACCAACTCTGCTAACGTTTATCTCGTTGAAGTAGAAAGAACAAGAACAACTAAAGAAAAATCTGATGAGTTGTAGTCACATGACTTTCTCTACATCTCTGCTACAAATTATTGTATTAAAAACAAATTATAAGATTATGCTTCTATTTACTTCTGTTAATCGAGAAAAAATTATCAGAAATAGTCTTATTACTTGCTTCCTTGTAAGTTGAAGCGAAATAAGGGAGTACCATAGGTTAAAGTGATAGTCAAAAGCTGGTTGCTATGTGATTGAAGTTCCTTTGTTTGTATGGACAAGAGTTGACAAATTCCTGTATGAGAAAGGATTTTTAAAGCTGACACCAAAAACAAGAAATATCTCAAAGACGATTAACTGCACGAAAAAAATGTATATAACTTAAATTATGTGTTTTAACGTGCTCTACATTTTTGTGTGGTAAGTTTTTGTTCATCTCTTACGGTTTACCAGTTACGCAAAATTCCGTAAAATTCATTCAGAATAAAGTAGTCTTCAGAGGCTGTTCCCAGAAAATTCAATTTATATTTATTTTTTATTTTTTAGGTAAATATGTTTAATATAGGATATTTTAATCAAAATCGTTAGAGCCATTTTTGAGAAATTTAAAATTTTCGAAAAAAGATCCATGTAAATTGTAGTCTGGGGTGGGGGGATTTTTCTCAAAATTTTCGTGTCGCATCCCTGGAAGATACTAATCTTAAATACCAAGTTTGGTATTTTATCGACTTTTCGTTTTTGAGTCATCGTGTTCACAGACACGTGGACCTTTTTTGGTTAATGCTTTTTTTGGATACTGGGGACCCTAAAACATACATATCCGGTGAAATCCCTGTATCGAATTTTTGGGTGGAGTGGAATGCCTTCTCTATACGTTATGTATATAGTACGTGTAGAGAAAGTAAAAATGAAGACCATCAAGAATACATCTGTATGAAATGTTTTGGAGAATCCTATGTTCTAAACCGCGCTTGCAGGGCGGGATTTTTAACATACGTTACCGGTTCTCTACCCCTGGAACATGCGGCAACTTCTCCGACTTAGCGTTGTTGCGTGTAATCGCTTCTTCCATTGCTATAGAAGTTACTACAGACCAGATACAGAGAACTCTCGTTCTAATGCAGTAGGCATTTGTATGAGCACCCTGTATTGTTTACCAAATAGTCCCATAGGTAAAAGCGGGTAAATTACTATATGTAACTGTTGTTAAGGTTATTCCTAAGTGGAAACTAAACATCGAATTTTTACCGTAACTACCTACTTACATACTAGATAAAGTATTCCATCAAAAAATTCGATACCGAGATTTCTCCTGAAGTAAATTTCCCCTCAATCCAAAAATATATTTTTGGAAAAAGGTCCACGTGTATCCAAGTGTGTGTGTGTGTGTGTGTGTGTGGAGAGAGAGAGAGCAATTACGAAAAGTCGGTTAAAATCAAACATGATAATTAAATTCATGATCTTCCAAGGATGCGACACGAAGATGTTCAAGAAAATCTCTCCACCCAAAACTACTTTTTACATGGAACATTTTTGAAAGTTTTATTTAACAAAATGGCTCCTGCGATTTTGTTTAAAATACTGTATATTAAAGATATTTAAGTAACAAATAAAATGTATATCTTGAATTTTCTAATTAACTTCAATAACTGGTAAACCGTAAGAGATAAGACAAAAACATATTACATAAAAAGGTTGCTCTCGTTAAAACACAATTTATACCATATAAATTTTTGTGGAGTTAACCATTTCCGAGATATTCTTTGTTATTAGTTTAAAATTTAAATACTAAACATTTTTTCAGGAATTTGATAGTCTTGTTTCTTTTGTTTTGTTCCTTACCATACAAAGGGAACCGAATTTCAATCACATAGTGATCAATTTTTAAAATATTTGACTATCGCTTTAGCCTAGAGTATTCCCTTATGTTACTTCTACTTATAAAGAACCAAGAAATAAGACCATTTCTGGTAATGTGTATCTGAATTAGCATGAAGTAGAATGAAAAACAATGCTTTATGAGAATAGTTTGTTTGAAAAACAGATAGAAAGGGTCAAGTGAATGGAACTTATCAGATTTTTATTACTTCTGTTACTAAACACAGAAATTTGATTGTCTGTCATTCACTCCCACATATTACAAACTAACATACAAGTCGCACGCATTTCTACGCGCCACTGGTTGCCCCAGATTTTCTTCCTTAGAGTGCAAGTTCTGTTACATGTAACTCTGCCACGTAACTCTTAGATACATTGCTGACGAGGCACAAAAATCTGACGCGCTCCATTCACATGTTTGCAAACCCATGATTGTCACCTGCCTTTCTACCACGGTGTTTAAGAGGAGTCTTTAAGAATGCGTTGTGAATGTTTGCACGCCACTGGCTGCCACCAGACTTTGGAACCTCTACGAATATGTTGTGAATATGTTCGCAGGCCACTGGTGGACACCAGATTTTCTCTCACAGTGTTCAGGGGGGGGGAGGTTTCTCTGAATACATTGTGAGCATGTTTGCACGCCACTGGTTAGTACCAGACTTTCACCCACAGTGTTTAAGGGGAGCCTCTATGAATATGTTTGCACGCCACTGTTTGGAATTAGACTTCTCCCACAGTCTTAGGGGAGTCTATGAATACATTGTGAATATGTTTGCTTGCCACAGATAGGCACCAGACTTTCTCCCACAGTGTTTAGGGAAAGTCTATGAATATGTTTGAACGCCACCGGTTGGCACCAGACTTTCTCCCACAGTGTTTAGCGAAATTCTATGAATATGTTTGCACGCCACTGGTTGGCACCAGACTTTCTCCCACAGTGTTTAGGGAAAGTCTATGAATATGTTTGAACGCCACCGGTTGGCACCAGACTTTCTCCCACAGTGTTTAGCGAAATTCTATGAATATGTTTGCACGCCACTGGTTGGCACCAGACTTTCTCCCACAGTGTTTAGGGAAAGTCTATGAATATGTTTGAACGCCACCGGTTGGCACCAGACTTTCTCCCACAGCGTTTAGGGGGAGTCTCTGTGAATATATTTGCTTGCCACAGAGACGCACCAGACTTTCTCACACAGTGTTTCGGGAAATCTATGAATATGTTTGAACGCCACTGGTTGGCACCAGACTTTCTCCCAGAGTGTTTAGGGGAAGTCCGTGAATATGTTTGAACGCCACTGGTTGGCACCAGACTTTCTCCCAGTGTTTAGGGGGAGTCTCTATGAATATGTTTGCACGCCACTGGTTGGCACCAGACTTTCTAATACAGTGTTTAGGGGGAGTCTCTATGAATATGTTTGCACGCCACTGGTTGGCACCAGACTTTCTCCCACAGATTTAGGGGGAGTCTCTATGAATATGTTTGTACGCCACTAGTTGGCACCAGACTTTCTCCCACAGTATTTAGGAGAAGTCTATGAATATGTTTGCACGCCACTGGTTGGCACCAGACTTTCTCCCACAGCGTTTAGGGGGAGTCTCTGTGAATATATTTGCTTGCCACAGAGACGCACCAGACTTTCTCCCACAGTGTTTCGGGAAATCTATGAATATGTTTGCACGCCACTGGTTGGCACCAGACTTTCTCCCACAGTGTGTAGGTAGAGTCTATTCCAAATGTGTAGCATCACGCGACACTGTGCCATATGAGCAGATCTGTTTACTAACAGGCGACGGCTGTGCCCTCAACTGAACTGACATCATGCTCGAGAAGGGCCTCGCCTAGCAAATACGACGAACCGATCCCACCACAGATATGGAATTTGGGGTGGCATTAACGAAAGGCATAGCATCAACTAAAAGCAAAAAATAAAGGAAGTGCACAATAAAGATTAAAAAGCAAACAGTAAACATTTGTATAATACGCGCTATATGTATCGTGGTCTTGGAAAATAATCCCTAGCACTTACTTATTACACAGAGAAAATATTTTATTCTATCCGAAATTCGTTACCGCTGTTTCACTAGAAATACTCACGTTTTACTTATGCTGAAAAAAAAAAAAAAAAAAAAAAAGAAGAAGAAACGAAACGACTCCCCTCCCAACCCAAATGCAATACTTTTCTTTTGAAGAAAGGTCCTACAGTGCGTGTGTGAACAGAAAAAAAAAAGTATGTGTTGCTCTCACATGAATTTCTCTACCTATTCTACAAACAAGCTTTTCTTACAAAAGAGTATTCTAAACGAGATCAACATTAACACAATTGGTCGTATTACTTGGTTCCTTATGAGAAGAGAAATAAGGGAATATACCCGGCTAAAGCGATAGTTAAATATTTTAAAAACCGATGGATATGTGAACAATTTAAGTTCAGTTCACTTTGCATTTCCAGGAAAACAAAAGAGAGACGAAACAAAACGTGACCCTATTTGATAATATGCGTAGTTTAAAATTGAAACCAATAACAAGGAATATCTTGGAAACGGTCAACTCTCCAAAAATATATGAATATGACATAAATTGTGTCTTTTAGCGTGATCTAATTTTTTTTTTAAGTAGTACATTTTTGAGTATCTCTTTTGGGTTTACCAGTTATGCAAAATTCATCCAAAATAAAGAGGTCTTCAGAGGCTATTCTCAGAAAATTCAAGATACACATTTTATTTCTCATTAAAATATCTATAATATACGATACTTTTAATAAAACTCGTTAGAGCCATCTTTGAGAAAATCGAAATTTGCGTAACTTCTTCCATGTGAAGGATAGTATGGGGTGGAGGGATTTTCTTTAAAATTTTCGTGTTCTATCCTTGGGACATGCTAAGCTTAAATACCAAGTTTAGTATTCAATGGTCTTAATTTTTTACCTAAGCTGTCCACGGACACATACACACAGATACCTACCTATACACATATCTTTTTATAAAAATGCTTTTTTTTACTCAGAGGAGCTCAAAACATATTTTGCCTTTGAAATCTCGGTATCGAATTTTAAGGTGGAACACACTATATACATAGTAAGTGTAGATAAAGTAATAACGGTTTGTTTCATGCCTAGCGTAGAATACCGGCTTCTCTCGTGTTTGTCAATAGGTTATCTTGTGTGTCTATCTCCACCGAGCAATTCAATATTCCATAGAGAACTGTAAATAAGAAACCAAGAACTCCATTTGCATCAGCAGGGATTGATTATGCATACACAAAACAAAATGCCAAGTTTTGTTTGTTGTTTTTGTTTTGTTTTATTTTTTACTTTTTCTACACCTACTATGTATTGCAGCTAAAAATTGTTACCGAGATTTCACCGGAGATACATGTTTTGGAACACCTTGAATCCAAAAAAAGCATTTTTAGAAAAAGGTCCATGTGTATGTGTATGCAGCATAGCTCAAAAACGAAAAGTTCGTTATATACCAAACTTGGTATAGGTTCAGTATCTTCTATGGAGGCGACACGAAGATTTCCAAGAAAATCTCCTCACCCCAAATACCCTTTACATGACAAAAATTTCGAACATTTTGTTTTTCTCAAAAATGGCTCTGACGATTTTGATTAAAATATCGTATATAAAAATATTTACATGACAAATAAAAAGTATAGAATAGCCTCTGAAGACATCTTTATTCTGGATGAATTGTTCTGAATTTTGCATAACTAGTAAAACGTAAGAGGTAGACTAAAAATGTAGGCATCGTTAAAACACACAATTTATGTCATATAAATTACGTGGATTTTGCCATTTTTGAGATATTTCTTATTAGTTTCAGATTTGGAGTACTTAAACTTTTCTCATAGTGAACTTGTCAACTCCTGGCCACGCAAAGAAACGGATTTCAATCCCATAGCAACCACATTTTAAAACATTTGACTGCCGGTTTAGCCTAGTGTATTCCCTTCTACTAATAAGACCGTTTCTGCTAACGTTTATCTCGATTAGCACGAACAACAAGCTTATCAATAGTAATTTGTTACAGAGATTCTGAGAAAGTAAAGTAGATATTTTTAATGTGTTATATCAACATTTACGAAGTGACTGTTTTCCAATATGTCGGTTCACAAACGGGACGTCAATGGTGTGTTTTCGCCCAGTTCACTTCATGCTGAACAAGGCTTATAAAGCTCGAAATGAACTTTCTGTGAAGTCATCTGCAGAAAGAGCAAGAACTCGGCAGCTTCTTGCTGGAGCACCCAGCTACGTCATATTCATTATCGCAGTTTTAGTGCACGCAGAGGCTAATGAGGCGATGACGTAAATCTTGTTGTTCCAGAAGCATTTTAAAGAGATTTGCAGGAAGGATTTATTAGCACTTGAGGCCCGTGGGTGTACCAGGGTGCCTCCCATTCTAGTTCAAGATCTTCAGCTTCAACCCGCTTTTCGTTTCTATAAAGCATCAAAACTTGTGAAAAACTTGTTGTTTACAAGTCTCTCTATTGAAAAGAACAAAATTGTGCAGAATAATCAAATTGTGTGAACACATGTCCCATTTACATAGATTTCTCTAGCTGTTCCATGTATAAACTGTTCTTACAAAAGATTATTCTTGTATCTGCATCAAGCTAATCGAGGTAAATATTAGCATAATTGGTCTTAAAACTTGCTTCCTTGTAAGTAGAATGAAACTAATATAGCAATACACTAGGCTAAAGCGATTGTAAAACTTTTAAAAGCTGGTTGCTATTTGAAATAATTGAGGTTCGGTTCGCTTTGCATGGTCTTGTTTGAGAAAATTTAGATAATTTAAAACTGAAACCAATAACAAGATAACAATAACTGTACACAGACACATGCACACACACGGACCCTTTTCCAAAAATGCTTTTTTTTGGATTCAGGGAGGCCCAAAACATGTATTTCCGGTGAAATCTCGGTATCGAACTTTTGGGTGGAATACAACACCTTCTCTATACACTATGTACAAGTACGTATAGAATAAGTAAAAACGTAGTTTGACCCTCAAATTACCACCCAAATCTTCTTCAATTGAAACACAACAAATGGCATTTACTTTCCCCCATTATATCAAGCAACTTTTATTCAAGACGTTTCTTTCTACAACGTTTAGTTTTGGAGATATACAGTCTCAAATTAAATGGTCTACCCTGTATTCTCCGCATGCTTCGATTTCGGAAAACTCTGCCGCTCTGCTGATATTCTCATAGTAAAAGTGTTTTTAAAACAAATGCCGAATATCTCCAAAGCCTTTTAGCTCGATATCGTGGATGTGTTTCCACTTATAATTGGGCAAGAGAGACCGATAAGAAGCGTGTTGGTTCACGAAAATTCGTTGCTGGTTGTAAATAAAGCAGGCAGGTTGGAGAAATGCCAGCGTCCTAACCAAGGAGCTTCCCACGCAGCCAGCCACCTTTCTAACACTGACGTCACAATCGTAAAGATCTTGCTAATCAACCGGAGTCTGTTTTCTGAATACGCACTGCTCTTTAACATTTTCTCCTACACGCAAGGCTTTCACGTGCACAGACTAAATTTGTACATTAAACGCGCCTAAGAGTCTCAACGTACATAAATAAAGAATGTACTGTATTCCATAAAAAATTCGATACCTAGATTTCAATAGAAATGCGTGTTTTGGGGTCCCCAGAAAAAAAATCTGATGTGTTCCATTCCCATGCTTTGTCTACCCATTACGACATATTAGTCAAGGTAAACATTAGTATAAATGGTTATATTACTTGCTTTCTTGTAAGTAAAAGGAAATAAGTGAATACAATAGGCTAAACGATAGTCAAATGTTTTAAAATCTCGTCCTATGCGAAACATTGAAGTTCGCTTCGCTTTACATGGCCTGCAGTAAAACAAGAGAGATGAAACGAAGCGTCGCTTCCGGTTTGAGAAAAGTTTAAGTAGTTTAAAATTGGAACCAATAACAAGGGGAAAAAAAAAATAAGTATATGACATAATTGTGTTTTTCGAACACTAATTTTTGTCTATCTCTTATGGTTAACCGGTTATGCAAAATTCTACAAAACTCTTCCAGATTAAAGAGGTCTTCAGAGCCTACTTCCATAAAATTCAAGCAGTTTATTTTTTATGTAAATATATTTAATTAACGGAATTTTAATCAAAATCATTACAGCCATTTTTGAGTAAAACAAAATTAAAAAAAAAGTCTGATGTGTTCCATTCACATGACTTTCTCTACGTATCTGCAACAAATTACTGTTAAAAAGCTTATGATTCTATTTGCTTTATACTAATCGAGAAAAAATTAGCAGAAATAGTCTTACATACAAGTAGAAGGGAAATAAGGGAGTAGCATAGGCTAAAGTATTAGTCAAAAACTGGTTGCTATGTGACTGAAGTTCCTTTGTTTCTATGGACAGGAGTTGATTATTCGCGTAAGAGAAAAGTATACGTTTTTAAAATCTGAAACCAATAACAAGGAATGTCTCAAAAACAATTCCACGAAGAAATGTATATAACATAAATTGCGTGTTTTAACGTGCTCTATATTTTCTGTGTGGTAAGTTTTAATCCATGTCTTACGGTTTAGCAGTTATATGTAAAACTCATCCATAATAAACTAGTCTTCAGAGACTATTTCCAGAAAATTCAGATACACAATTTATTTGCCAGGTAAACAACCTTAATATACAATATTATAATCAAAGTCGTTAGAGCAATTTTTGAGAAAAATCAACATTTTCGAAAAAAAGTTCCGTGTAAAGGATAGTTGGGGGTGGGGGGATTTTCTTGAAAATCTTCGTGTCGCATCCTTGAAAGATACCAAACTTAAATACCAGTTTGGTATTTAACGGTCTTTTCGTTTTTGAGCTATGCTGTACACACCCGCACGCGCACACACACATGGAACTTTGCCAAAAATGCTTTTTTTGGTTTCAGGGGGACCCAAAACATAATTCCGGTGAAATCTCGGTATAGAATTTTTAGGTGCATTACAATACCTTCTCTATACACTATGGACATAGTACGTGTAGAGAAAGTAAAAATTATCTATTTATAAAATTCAAAGCAATAACAAGGACAATTTAAAACTGTATAGGATATATATTGAGTGTTTTGATGAGATCGATCAGATTTGTACTCGGATTTAGATTTACGAGTTATCAGTTATGTAAAATTCATCCCAAAGAAAGTAGTCTATTCCCAGAAAATTCAAGATATACCTTTCGTTTGTCATAAAATATCTTGAGATCCATTTTTTGAAAAAATAAATTTTAGATAAATGTTCCTGGTAAAGCGTAGTTTGGGGTGAGGGATTTTCATGAAAATCTCCACGTTACATCCTTGGAAGATGCTGAACTTAAATACCAAGTTTGGTATTTCGTTTTTCAGGTTATGATTTTCACAACCACACGGACACACAGGCACAGGCGAGAGCGCAGGCTTTTACTAAAAAAACCTTTTTCCATTTTCAGGGGACCGTAAAACGTGTTTTTCCGGTGTACTCTCTGGGTAGAATGTAGTACCTTCTCGATGTGCTAGAGAAAGTAAAACTAAAAGTCTTATAAGTAGATTCGATATTTAGTTGAATATCTTCCAAAAATAAGATTTTCAGAGACTGCCTCCGTGGTCGAGCTGACTTCTCACCCGGAGGTCCCGGGTTCGATTCTCGGCTGGGGCGGGGAATTTTTCTTTAACCGGAATTATTCCCTATCCCCCATAGAGTCTGGAAGTATGAATGTGAGAGCGAATGTGTGTGTGTAATATAAAGTTTCACCTAATGTTCTGAACCTACAGTTTCACAAGTGAAAGCCCCCGATATGACCATTGATGTTAAAGTACAAATGAATCAATTAAAAAAAAAAAAATAAAAAAAAAAAAAAAAAAAAGATTTTCAAGAAAATTGTCCAAAGCAGCGTTTACAGCGTATATTTTTTAAATCTTTTGTTTTCTCAAAAATGGATACAACAATTTTGAAACAAGCACAAAAAATGAAGGCTAACAAGTATTTGGGTAATCATTTAGGTTATGATGCATTATACAACAACGTGGGATGCTTACTAACCTTGGAATTTCCTAACAAAAATCTGATGTTTCCCATTCACATGACTTTCTCTAAATCTCAGTCACAAATTATTTTGAAAATCCTATTATTCTATCTACTTCACACTAATCGAGATAAAATTAGCAGAAATTGTATTATACGGGAGTACCACAGACTAACGTAAACTCTTTTAAAAGCTGGTTGCCATGTGATCGGAATTCCTCTGTTTGTACAGCCAGAGCTGGCAAATTCCCGCATGAGTATTCTAAAGCTGAAATCAATAATAAGGAATATCTCAGAAGCGGCCAACACCCTACAAGAGCTACAATTTTTGTCTAGTAATTTTTTGTCCGTTTCACCGTTACACAAAATTCTGCAGAACTCACCCACAATAAAGAAATATTCAGAGGTTATTCCCAGAAAATTAAAAATATACAGCTTATTTGTGGGGTAAATGTCTTTAATATAAGGTATTTTAACCAAAATAGTTAAGGCCATTTTTGAGGAAAACAACATTTTCAAAAATATTTCCACGTAAAGGATAGTTTGGCTTAAGGGAATTTCTTGAAAATATTGATATATCCTTGGAAGATACTTAACTTAAATATCAAGTTTAGTTTTTAAGGGTCATTTCGTTTTTGAGCTATTCTGTTCACACAGTATTTTCTAAAAATACTTTTTTCGGACTCAAGAGGATCTCAAAACATATATTTACGGTGAAATGTCGACATCTAATTTTTGGGTGGAATACAATACATTGTATATACGGGCTAGAGAAAGTAAAAACTCTTTCCAGAGAATAAAAGGATCTGTTGACAGTACACTTTAAATACACTTTAATTATTGTAATTCCATATGTGGCGATATTCTTGTGTTTTAACCTAATTAATTACTAATTTCCAAAATATAATTGAGAATGTTTCGTCCTTTGTGGTGTAGTGGCTGGCTGAGCGTTGACAGGCTGGCAGAAAATGTGTTAGTCGTGTACCTGCATTGCTAGGTAATACTACATAATCCACACATTCTGACGGGAATATGGGGATTATGGGGTGTAGAGTGAGACTGGGGCTGAGGTGTGATATGAGATAGCAAAATTTGCTCCTCAACGGTTGGCAGTCATGGTGCAACGACCAATGTGCACCGCTGGTGTAAGATTATTTCAAAATTTTGTGTTTATTTGGAATAGTTATTTAAATGCTGTTGTCCAAGCAACTCTCGAAAGGATTTACGAGAGCTCAGGATTTGCTGCTGCTGGAATTGCTCTGTTGCTACCGGATGAGCCCGCAAAGCCGGTGATGGAGTGTCCTGGGGTTGTAATCCCCAAGAGCCCGAATGAGGACGCTCGTAGAACTTTGCAGCCCGGCGCCTAATCTCGTTTTCCATATATAGAAGACCTGGGGGTTCGTGCAAGAGCCTTGCGGGGATGGAGCGAGGCACATAATAGGTGGTCCGAAGACACCTACCCTGTACCCGTTGCAGCAAATGAGCGCCTCATCGAGTGTCCCTCCTAAGTAGGTGATGATATTCTTCCACTCAACCTTTCTCCTGAAGAACTCGAATGTGGAATAGTATGCGGGAAAGCGGCAGTTGATGAAGAGGATGGCATGGTTTTTCTCCAGGTTTATGAACAAACGCCTATGACACCTACACTCTTGGGAGGCGGAGGGGTGTCTGAGGAGGTGGTGTAATGTAGCCTCTAATACCTGGTCATTAAAATCTTGCGGAAGGTGATGGCTTTTTTCGGACGTAAAAATCGTTGGCATGGCTTCCTTCGGAAGGGAAGTGAAGCCGTTGGTCCCGTGTAATGTATAAGAGGCCCATTTATTGAAAGAAAAGATCTCTGAGCTAAATTCGCCAAATTTCACGTCTAAAAGTCGTGATTTCTTCCTGTAGTGCCATCTATGGGCAATGAATTTATCCTTTGTCATATGCATAAGTGGCGAAATCGCGAACTAGAAATGTCTTGATCCAGAAACCACTGTAAAGCTGGCCCAATATATGCCGACAAGGGGTGATGGGAACTTGAACTGTGAATCTATTGCACACCATGTATTTCTGGGAACTGGAATTATTAACATGAAAATCTTATATGATACACACATACGACTTTCTAACCATGTATACAGTTATCAGTCATACTTTGAAATTAACCAAAACATTTTATAGGGAGATTTTGTTAAACATTTTCGCCTCCAAAATTAAAAGTGTCTGATTCAAATAAGAAATGTGATACCTGTTTAAATTATGCTGTTTACAGATTATAGACACATGCTTGCTTCGATTATTTGATATCAATAATTTAACCAGATGAGTTTTGAATTCCCCTGATCCCTCCCTCGGGAAAAGCGTATGCATGTCTCAGCAGCATAATAATAAAAAGTACTTAAATAAAAGGCTACAGACCATATATATTATAGGGATGCAAGGAAGGAATTTTCACAAATTTCCCCATTAAAATGTATACATGAAACAAATTTGGTGGTTTTTTTATTTTTTCAAAGACGTTTATAACTAGGGAGCGCATTTAGGATACGTAAAGACTGAAGTTAATTGCATGGTTGCCTGTAGATGTAAGCAACACGTGCTCTTCGAACCGGTTTTTGAACAGGCACTCACATAGATTTTTTTTCTATTTTATCCAGCGATCTACAAAATATTTTTTCCGGTAAAATCTTGGTATCGAATTTTTGGATGGAATGCAATACCTTCTCTACCTAATACGTACGTAGTAGCGCAAGTAATAAACGTTGTAAGGATATATTGTAGAAGAAATATAAACATAAAATATAGAAAGCCATGCGAATGTAACATAAAACGTCCCCCCCCCCCAGAAAAAAAAACTGAGCTGAAACTTTTCAAATTAAGAAACTTTTACTGGCAATCAAAGAAATTGTTAATATAATTATCAATATAAAAGTTAAAATTTGAATTATTTATTCTAAAATATTATACACTCTTTGATTGGAAATCAAAAGTACTTTGACTGCCTTCGTGGTCGAGTGGTCAGCGAGCTGACTTCTTACCCGGAGGCGGGGAATGTTTCCTTAGCCAGAATTATTCCCTATCCCCCACAGAGTCTGGAAGTATGTATGTGAGAGTGAGAGTGAATGTGTGTGTGTGTGTGTGTGTGTGTGTGTGTGTGTGTGTGTCTTTGAGGAAAATAACATTACTAAACCCAACGTAAAGAACCCACAGACGAGTTGTTTCTAATGCAAAGCCCCCAATATGACCTTAGATGTTAAAGGGGACTATATAAATGAAACAATAAAAAAGTACTTTGTTATAGTAAATAAATATGGCAAATTTATTAGTAAGATTCTTTCCAATTTTATTTTTTTTATTATTTTTATTATTATTTTATTAGCTTAACGTCCTTTAACCTAAATGGTTATATCGGACGGTGAATGACATTTATGAAATGATGCTCAAATGATCTCGGGGTCAATAGAACTTAAAGTTACTTCTCAGGATAATGGAAAACCCTGAAAAAATACCTTATCCGGGTAAATCACCGTAAGCGAGATTCGAACCGACGCAGACACGCTACCCAGGTGGGCTTCAGAAATATTAGGTACTGTTTTGTGCTCGGAACCCAGTTTAAATGTGCTGCAGGGTTAAGTCAATTGAAAAGGATATTTGGGCAACCTTGTGCCAGTATGCGGCACGGAAGGAGGAAGTTCGCGTGACATCATGTAGGAAGAGTCACGGCCAAGCACGTTAGCTACGTGACACGCAACTATTCTTTGTATTCTCACTTCTCTTACAAAATATACTATTACTTCTCCTGGAATATAAAAATGTTTCCTTCCAGATACGAGAATGGAATCTGCCACTCCGTCGTATTGTTGCCACTCATTGTATATATTTACGTCGTCCTCCGCAGTATTGTGGAAGCTCTTCTAATCAAGGTCGCGGGTTCGAACCCGGCGGAGTGTGATGAGTTTTTTTCGGACGTAAACATCCTTAGCAGTGCTTCCCTGGTCTGCCACTTTTCTCTTCTTCTTTCAGATTGTCTTGAATTCTCCAAACCAGCGGTACACAGTAGCACGTGAGGGAGAATGGTCCCCAAAAGCCCCCCTCAAACGCTGAAGTGACAGGGTTTCATTTAAGCCATATTTGAAGTCGTACAAAATTCTCTCTCTCTCTCTGAATCTCCATTGTACTTGCAAGAAAGTTCATACTTCCCAGACTTCAAACATAAAATGAGGGAAAAAGAATGACGCAACAATGCCGTACCTGTTACTATTGGATTACTAATGAGATAACAACAATGCTTTCCCCATGGGTGGCCAATATTCCGTGCCTCAATACTTACGTAGCTTAAGATTTGCACGGCTTCTGGGAGGAAGGTATGTACACATCCAAAAGGTCACAAGTCAACAACAGCTACAATAGCAAATGAAATATTGTTTCAATGTCGTTGTTGGAAACGAAACTGTTGCGTGATCCACACACTCAAGGTAAGAGGTTTCGAGGCATTGAAGTTCTCTGAAAATGAAGATGTAATTTACAAGTTAAGTTAGAAAATGTTGATAAAATCACGATTCTCAGTTATGCTTATTAAATTACATTCCAGTGTATTAAGTATTCGTTTAAGAATTTACTAAATATAGCCTGTTTAAATTCAGGCTATAGCTGACAGCGAAGTCACTAAAATTGCTGTTGTCTAACGAATGTAGACTTCTGAGAGGCCGCGGCGTGTTGCGCGGATCGAGCGCCTGGCACAGTCCGTAACGTATGTAATAAACAGTGAGCATTTTTGACATTCCATTAACAAAATTAACACTAGACAACAGACAATAGTTATCGGATTTATAACTCGCCTGATGTAATATCAGCACTGCTGTAATGGGGCATCGTTCGTCTAACACACCACTATACTTGGACACTGGTTTAATGCATACGGATTTTCTACCGCGACTGTCCCGTATATGACGTAACATTTAGTGCGAGCGTTCGCCACCGGTAACATGAGTTGAAATGGGTAGTAAGTTTAAATTGTATTAACGAAGAACATCTTGTTTATACTACATGTTGTGTAGCTTAGATTTAATACGCTGAATCAGTGTGCTGTTCAGGCTGGATTATACTTTAAGGAATTTTGCAGTATTCGTTGGGTTACGTACCCGAGTCTCATATAGATTAATTCACAATTTACTGGAAAGAAAACTGAGATTAAAATTGCCTTTTTATATTTACTTATGTTGTGATCAATCTATTGTTCTGAGTGTGACGCTTGAGGATGGTGGAAAGTGTATACCAAGATGATGATGATTATGATGATGATTGGGGTTTAAGGGCGCTCAAATATTAGGTTATCAGCGCCCTTAGAAAACCAAACGGGGCATGAGATGAGAACTAAAATGGGGTTAAAAAAGGCTAAAATGCGTGCTAAAATTAGGCATAAAAGAAACTGTAAAAACTATACATCGCTGAAGCTATAAAATCCGTTAAACCATTTAAAACAATGGAGCGTAAAAAGCGATAAAAGGTGGTAAAACTAAATATGTACTAAGCGTATCAAAAACAAGAACTAGATCCTGAAGATGAAACTAATTGTTAATTAAATTTTTAAAACCCTGTCAACAACAGCGGGGTCATCGCCAAGGACCTCCGCTAGGGAGGCCGGCAGCTGGAGAGTGGTGCGAAGAGCAGCACACTCTCAGTGCTGCGCCACAGAGCGGACAGACAAATTCAGGATCTCTATTCCAGTCCAGTCCAGTGTGATTGGCAGGCTGAGGGCAGCCCGAGGTGTGTTAGACGTGTCCCTGTTCTCAGAGAGAACTTAACCACGTTCTGACGGGATTGTGGGTTTTGTAGGATGGCGGGTGTGTATTGGGGTTGTGGAGTGACAGGAGGAGGCAAATATTGCTCCTCGAACGAGAAACAATTACTTTAAAATTGAAACCAACAGAAAATATCTCGGAAATGATTAGCTCTACAAAACTCTGATGTGTTACACTCTCATGACTTTCTCTAGCTGCTCTACAAACTTCTTTCAAAAGATTATTCTTCTCTCTATACAATATTAATCGAGATAAACATCACTAGAATGTTTTAATACTTAATTCCTTATAAGTAGAAGGGAACTAAGGGAATGTACTAGACTAAAGTGACAGTCAAATGTTTTAAAAGCTATCGTTATGCAATTTTCATTGAAACTAGCTTCTTTGTTTGGCCAGGAGTAGAACAAAAGAAAAACGGACACTTTCTGTCTGAGAAAAGAATAAGTACTTCACATTGAAACCAATAACAAGGAATATCTCGGAAAGTTATCTCCAAACAAAAACGTAAAGAGATAAATTGTGTGTTTTGACGAGATCTACATTATTTGTGCAGTAAGTTTTTGTATCTCTCTTTCAGTTTAGCTGTTAAGCAAAATTCGGCAAAATTCATCCAGAATAAAGAGGTCTTGAGAAGCTATTCCCAGAAAATTGAAGATATACATTTTATTTGGGATGTAAATATATTGAATATACGGGATTTTAATGAAAATCGTTAGCCATTTTTGAGAAATTCAAAATTTTCGAAAATTTTTCCATGTAACGGGTAGTTTGTGGTGGGTGATTTTCTTGAAAATCGTATCGTATCTTTGGAAGATACGGAACTTAAATACCAAGTTTGGTATTTAACGGACTTTTCGCTTTAGAGCTATGCTGTTCTGAGACACACACACACACACACACACACACACATACTCACACACAGACCTTCTTCCAAAACTGCTTTTTTTGGATTCAGCGGGACCCAAAACATGTATTTCCAGTGAAATCCCGGTATCGAACTTTGGAGTGCAATGCAATACCTTTTTTATACACTATATACGTAGTACGTGTAGAGAAAGCAAAAATGCATTTTTAGAAAAATTTGATGTTCCATTCACATGACTTTCTCTATATCTCTATAAATTATTATTGTTAATAGGCTTATCTTTTATTTATTTCATGCTAATCGAGAAAAATTAACAGAAATAGTCTTATTTCTTGCTTCATTGTAAGTAGAAGCGAAATAAGGGAGTACCATAGGTTAAAGTGAAAGCCAAAAGCTGGTTGCTATCTGACCGATGTTCCTTTGTTTGTATTAACAGGAGTTGACAAATTCCTGTATGAGAAAAGTATAAGTTTTTCAAGTATGAAACCAAGAAAAAGGAATATCTCAAAAACGATCAACTCCACGAAAAAAAAGGTATATAACATAAATTGCGTGTTTTAACGTGCTCTATATTTTTTTTGGGTTAAGTTTTTGTCCATCTCTTACGGTTTAGTAGTTATGAAAAATTCATCCAGAATAAAGTAGTCTTTAGAGGCTATTCTCAGAAAATTAAAAATACACATTTTATTTGTCAGGAAAATAACTTTAATATACGATTTTTTAATCAAAATCGTTAGAGCCACTTTTTAGAAAATCAAAATTTTCGAAAAAAGTTCCATGTAAAGGGTAGTTTGGAGTGGGGGGATTTTTCTCAAAATCTTCGTGTCGCATCCCTGGAAGATACTAAACTTAAATACCAAGTTTGGTATTTTACCGACTTTTCGTTTTTGAGTTATCGTGTTCACAGACACATGGACACACTGACACACGGACCTTTTTCTGAAAATACTTTTTTTGGATACAGGGGACCCTAAAACATATATTTCCGGTGAAATCTCGGTATCGAATTTTTTGGTGGAGTGCAATACATTCTCTATACACTATATACATAGTGAGTATAGAGAAAGTAAAAAGGTCCGAATACTTTATTCTGGATGCATTTTACGGGATTTTGCATAAGAGATAGATAAAAGCTTACCTAATAAAAATATAGATCTCGTTAAAACACAATTTATGTTATACACATTTTTTTTTTTTTCGTGGAGTTGATCGTTTTTAAGATATTCCTTGTTATTGGTTTCAGCTTTAAAATATTTATACTTTTCTCATACAGGAATTTGTCAACTCCTGTGCATACAAAGGAACTTCAGTCACATAGCAACCAGCTTTTGACTAACACTTTAACCTATGGTACTCCCTTATTTCGCTCCTACTTACAAGCAAGTAATAAGACTATTTCTGCTAATTTTTTCTCGATTAGCGTGAATTAAAAAAGTATAAGCTTTTTAACTATAATTTGTTGCAGAGATGTAGAGACAGTCATGTGAATGGAACACATAAGATTTTTTTTTGGATTCAGGGGGGTCTCAACACAAATATTTCCGGTGAAATCTCGGTATCGAACTTTTGGGTGCAATTCAATACCTTCTCTATACACTAGGTACCTAGTACGTGTAGAGAAAGTAAAAGTAACAGGATAGATCGCAGACAGAATGTCAATCACAATCATAACAGAAACTTCAATGAACCACAACCCAAAAGTAAGATGAACCACCCTCTGTGATGCTAACCATGCTAACTTCATATATTCAAGGTCGTGGGTTTAAACCGGGCGTAAAAATCCTAGCATGGCTTCTTCTGAGGGATGTAAAGTTATTGGCCTCCTGTCCTAGATTTTTCGGCACGTAAAAGAGCCTCCTTAGTGAGGTGGTAGAGCGGCTGCTTGCCATGCGGGAGACCTGGATTCGATTCCCGGTTCCGGCGTGGGGAACTTTCCCCCGCTGGGAGACGTAGTCCGGGGTGCACTCAGCCTCGTGAGGTCCCTGGGAGGCCAATTGAGGAGCTACTTGATTGAGAAGCAGCGGCTCCAGATTGAGAAGACCGCATTGACCGGCCGGGAGGGACTCGAGGAGCTGATCACACCCTTTTGGCTTGTCATGCCATGGAGTTGCGTTTTAAAAGAACCTCAAGTCTGATAAAAGGCTCTGAGCAAAATTAAGCGCTCTTTCACGCCCAGTATAGAATGGGACGCCGATAACCACAGCAGTTAATTAATGTTGTCCATAAATAAAACGCCATTTCATTTCTGGAGGCGGAAGAGAGAAATAGGTCTACTACACTGAAGATATTGGTGTAATTGTTTTTTAACAGAAGCCGTGTGTAGGACAAGAGTTGGATAGGTAGAGTCAGCCGGGATTTGAACCACGGATCTCCCGGTCTCTAGCCAGCTGCTCTTCCACTGAGCTACCATGGCAACATGCCGGCATAGCATTGACTTTCTCAACTGACTCACATGTTTCCCGGTAAACCACAAGGTGCTCTCAAATTATTTGGAAATGACAACCCAAAAGACGACTTACAATGTTGTAAGTACTTAAGACCCAGTATTCATAGTATAGCCAACTATTATGGTCAATTGGTATTGGTGTAACTGATTTGTCACGTAAGACGTATGTAGGACAGGAGCTGGATAGGTAGAGTCAAATTCAGTACTAAGTCGGCATGTTGCCATGGTAGCTCAATGGAAGAGCAACCGGCTAGAGACCGGGAGCTCCGTGGCTCAAATCCCGGCTATGGCATTGAATTTTTCAGTCTGAAGATGATGTGGAATTCCAAAACATCCCGTTTTCACAAAATGTAATAATGTGCATGTATTTGATCGGCAGTCGACACGAATGAGACAGGAAGACAATACGTGTGACATGTTCCATTGTGGTTGCCTCATCCCACGTTATCTCCTCACCATGATACTTTTATCTTCCACTCGTTCCAAGGTCCAGTCTGACACTCCTCGTGCATTTGATCCACGCGAGGAAACACCTCGTTAATACTTCAGGCACATTCTCTACATCTTTGTAGCAAATTGTTGTTAAAAAGCTTATGCTCCTATCTACTTCATGCTATCGAGATTAGCACAAATGATTTTATTACTTAGTTCTTACAAGTACAAGGGAAATAAGAGAATAGGTACAAGGCTCTTTCCGTGACGAGCTTCCATATGAGGAAAGTTTAAGTATTTTAAAACTGAAGCCAATAACAAGGAATATCTCGAAAACGTCCAACTGCACGAAAAAAAAATCTGATGTGTTACACTCACATGACTTTCTCTAGCTACTCTACAAACAAACTTCTTACAAAAGATCATTCTTCTTTCAACACCATGCTAATCGAGATAAACATTAGCAGAATTATATTACTTAGTTCCTTATAAGTAGAATGGAACTAAAGTAATTCGCTAGCCTAAAGTGATAGTCAATTTTTTTTTTTAAATCTGGCATTGCTAATTGCTTCTTTGCTTGACCAGGAGTAGAACAAAAGAAAAACGGACACTTCCGTCTGAGAAAAGTGTAAGTATTGCACCATTGAAACTAATAGCAAGAAATGCCTAAAAAACGTTGTTACACGAAAAGATATACGACAATGTATGTATTTTGATGAGATCTACATGTTTTGTATTGTAAGTTTTTGTCTATCTCTTACTTTTTACTAGTTATTCCAAATGAAGCAAAATTCATCCAGAATAAACAGGTCTTTAGAAGCTATTCCCAGAAAATTCAAGACATACATTTTATTTGTGATAGAAATGGTTTTAATATGTCGTATTTTAATCAAAATCGTTATAGGCATTTTTAAGAAAAACAAATTTTTCGAAACATTTTCCATGTTAAGGGTAGCTAGGAGTGCGGTGATTTTCTTGAAAGTCTTCGTGTCGCATCCTTAAGATACCAAACTTAAATACCAAATTTGGTATTTAACCGTCTTTTCGTTTTTGAACTATGCTGTCCACAGACACACACACACACACACACACACACAGCGGACCTGTTTCTGAAAATGCTTTTTTTGGATACAGGGGATCCCAAAACATGTATTTCCGGTGAAATCTCGACATTGAATTTTTTGGTGGAATACAATACTTCTCTATCCCTATGTACATTGTACATACGGGGCTAGAGAAAGTAAAAATGTATATGACACAAATTCTGTGTTTTAACGAGATCTAAGTTTTTGTGTAGTAAATTCTTGTCCATCTCTTACGGTTTACCAGTTATGCAAAATTCAATCAAAATCATCCAGAATAAAGAGGTCTTTAGAAGCTATTCCCAGAAAATTCAGGATATACATTAAATTTGTCGTATAAATATATTTAATACACGGCATTTTGATCAAAATCGTTACAGCCATTTTTGAGAAAATCAAAATGTTCGAACATGTTTTCATGTAAAGGGTAATTGGGCCTGGGGGAATTTTTTTTTTTAACTTAAACTGAAACTTAAATGCCAAGTTTGGTATCTAACCGACTTTTCAATTTTGAGCTATATTGTCCACAGACGCACACGGACCTTTTTCTGAATTTTTTTTATGACTCCAGGTACCACCAAACATATTTCCGGTGAAATTTCGGTATCAAATGTTACAATGAATACAATATTTTCTCTATACTCTTAGTACACAGTACGGGCGCAGAAAGTAATAGGGTGATATATGAATAATCTGTAAATTGAAATCCACATTACAAATAGAGTAAGTTGTGTTTTAAGTACGCAGAGTATGTGGCGCCGGTATTTTAGATGTGGTCGTTAATTTTGCCTCCACTGTGAAGTCACAAATCGGCGTCTCCCACGCCTGACCTCGGAGCCTCTTAGTGTCAACACGAACATCACAGCCTTCGTCAATACCGCGGACGTGTGACAACCTTCGGAAACTTTACGAGGCCTTGATAGTTGCATCGGCGGCTTTTAAAGGCCTAGCCTTTAATTGTTTTTTTTTTCCACGGGATCAGCCTCATTCCGAAGGTTACGATTCATCACAAGCAGATGGGTTTGGCCTTCATTGATGATTATAGACGGCCTTACGAGACAATTCCCAGCAAGGCTAAGGTCGTGTTGACGAATGGTTCCGGAGCACGCCAAAGCCAGTGACATCGTGTTTTGTAATACATGGCCTAGATTACTGACATTCGTCTTGTGGACGCAAATCTGCTAACGGTGACCTGTTCCACCCAGTTCGTCATGATATCGACAACACTCGATGAAGAAACTGTTTCGTTTACCCTCTCCTTATTTGTAGGACTGACACCCCCTTATGACTTACAAGCCAATGCTAGGGGTCAGAAGCCTGTCGGGGAGCCAACGGCACGAAACCAGAGAATAGAGAACCTGTTACGAGGGGTCGGCCCGTAGCCAGGCATGAACATGATGAAGTGGATATGACATGTAAGCGAAATTGATAATGGAGCAATTGGTGGAATGAGTGGCGGGAAAAATTGGTGGGCCCGAAGAAAACCTGTCCAGACGCCGCTTCGTCCACCTCAAATCCTATATGCTTGGGATCGAACCCGGGCCGCCTACATGGGAGGCGAACAGTCTAACCACCCAACCATGGCGCCGCCTGAAGAAATTGTTATTGTGCACGGTTGTCTCCTTTGCGCGGTGGTAGCGCGGTTTCTTGCCAACCTGGAGACCTGGGTTTGATTCTCGGCGCCGGCGTGGGGAATTTTCCTCGGCTGGGAGACCTGACCCGGGGTGTACTCAGCCTTGTGAGGTCCCTGGGGGCCAATTGAGGAGCTACTCGACTCGAGGCACTGATCACGTCTCACCCTCCAGCACTGAACCCCATTCATGACGCCTTATGGGCCGCGCCGTACTCTCACCTAGACGGCCGGGGTTCGATCCCAAGCGGCGCTGGGCGGGTTTTCTCCGGGTACTCCGGTTTCCCCCGCCATCGCATTCCACCGGTGCTCCATCATCATTCATGTATCATCAGTGTCACCGCCTTCGGTGCCGTAAGTAGTTAAAGCGGGCGTTAAACAAAAAAAAAAAAATGACGCCTTATGGCGAGGTGGGAGATGCAGCGGCCGGGTGCTAGGCCGCGGTCCCTTGTGGACTGTCGTGCCATGGAGCTATGTTTATTAGCGCACAATTTTAAGGGGAGATTAAAAGCCCTATCATACCAATGTTAAATTTCTTGACTTTGTGTCCCTTTTTCTCAAAAACTATTGGAAATAACAATATTTAGACTCCTACCCTGTGTATTCACTGATATCATTTTATGTCCAAATATTCTTTATTAAAAACTGCGTGGCAAAACAGCCTGAAGTTGGTCTAAGGCTTACCGCCCGACCACTGCGTCCTCCACCTGTACGCGTTACAAACGACATGGATGAGGTGCAGCACTGGAGGGTGGGACGCGTTTAGCGGCCTATAGGACTCATGCGGTTCATTCACCTCATCCGTTCTCCTGGGGATATATGTACAAAAAATCCATATTATCTTAAACTTATGGATTTTCAAACAAAATCGTTAAAGAGTTATTTGGTATACAAACGACTTTTAGTTTTGTAGTTGTGCTCTTCTCTCTCTCACATACACACACACACACACGTGCACGGACCTTTTTTTTAAATAATGCTATTTTGTATTCTATGGGCCTCAAAACATATCTCTGGTGACATTTTTTAACGATCTTTTGGGTGGTATACAATACTTCTACTATTATACGACGCAGAGAAAGTTAAAATTGAAAGAATTGCAATACTGAATATAACTGATATACCATAAGAAATAGACAAAAACTTCCCACATCAAACTTATATATCTTGTTAAAATTCACTACCTATGACTTTATGGAGGGGGAGTATTATTAAGTTGTAGAATGGAATAGAATAGATTTTAATTTATGGACGCTTTTTAACTGCTGTGGTTCTCAGTGTCCTATTCTATATTGGGCGTGAAGACCGGTTAATTTTCCCTTAGAGGCCTCTTTTATCAGGCTTGAGGTTCTTTTATGTGCCCTGCACGGGACCAATTGCTTTACTTTCCTTCCGAAGGAAGCCATGCTAAGTATTTTTACGCCCAAAAATTCCATCATCCTCCGCCGGGTTTGAACCCGCGACCTTGTTAGATATATTGTTAGATATATTGTTGGGTATTCGTTACTGGTCTGCATTCTCAAAATAATTTATGCTCTTTTTCAAGTAATAAGTCACCGGTTTATACTTTCTTGCGATATTACCTAAGCAAAGAGTGGAGTTTAAGCCAACAATATAACCACCCGCATTTTACACACTTGACTATCGCTTCAGCCTCCTCCTACCCATTTGTAGTTCCTAACGTGTATCTCGAGTAACATGAGTACATGTAAAAACAAGCCCTTGCAAGAAAATCTTGTAGAAGAGTGGACAGAGAAACTAGCGTGAATGTAACACATCACAGTTGTCTCCACATTCGCATGGAGATAAATATGTGGAGCATACAGACCCTGTAGCGAAATGTATACAACGATATAAACCGCGCTTGCTATTAATAACGACAGCGAACGGGGCTTGAACCGGTGCCAAGTGATTGCCAAATGAACTCTTCTGTAAGAAATCGCACATCGCTCACGTGATGGTCCTCGGTTGTGGACATTTACATGGGGTGTGTCGTCCTCGAAGCAAGAGCTAGTCCATGTGTGTAATTTACAAGGTTTGTAATCAATCTTCCGGTTATGATGAGGTACCTACCGGCTAACCAGAGACTCGCTTTCCCGGTTCTACATGAAACGAATTAATTGTCACGTTTCCATAGGGAATTGAAATCGATTTGAGTAAACTTACTGCATAGAAACGCGGATTCAAATTGTATTGAACTTTAGATCCGATCCTCTTAAAAAGTGGGATCGGAATGAGATCGCATCGAAATGTGATTCATGGAAACACCTCCGTATTCAAATCGATCTGAATATGGTAAATAAACTCTTCTTCTGCTATACTCGTTGCACGCGGTAGATAGGACTCACATTTGCAATGAACGGAAAATGGACAAAACAGATTGACATCACGAAACACGAAGCAAGGGTGAAAGCAGCGGAAGCTCTCCGGATACGTTGCAGAATGGAATGGAAACTGTATATGGAGCGACAGTTGATATATGGAGGAGAAATATGGGGGTGGGAACAAGCAGGGAATCTGGACCAAGTGAGAATCCAGTTTTTGATAGGAATTCTGGAAATAGGGAGGGGTGCGTCCACTGCGGAATAATGAGGGAATGCGTGGCGCATAGTGAAACGATAGAGTGCAAAATCAAAGCAGTTAAATACTGGATGAGAATTGTTCATGGCAATCAATCTCTAATTAGGGGAATCTGCTACTGCGAACAATGGAGAATTCGACGTGGGCATAAACATTAAAGAAAGGTTTGGAAGCCATTGGAATGGGATATGTTTGGGTGGCGGGGCAGGCAAACAGGCGGAGTATTTGGAGAAAAATTACGAACCGCCTCTGTGATATTGACAGTAAATAATTGCGCAATGCACGGAGGTTTCATTGTAAGTACAATCTGGTCTAAAGTTGGAGTAGGTTATGGAGTAATACATCAAAACAGATACCAAATTAATTAGAGAGGGGCTCGCGTAGGATAGACTAGGTGCATGGCGGATGATAAAATCACTGACGAGAACGGTATGAGAATCTGCTCCATTTGCGAGAAAGGAGAGTCGTGGACCCATACCTTGGCAAGATGTATGGGTACGTAGGAATGGAGGGAAAGGTATTTATCGCGATCCTTTACCACCTCGAATGTAGAGTTAGAAGCATGTTGGACGCTACAGGCAGGCACGGAAAACGCGGACGGGCTGGGTAAATTTCTGTGTAAGGCAAGACAGCTGAGATCTGAGAAGGCTGATAGAAGGGAAGAGTTAAACAAAAGTGATTCTAATGCTTTACATGTATGTTATGCCATACTTATCGGTCATTAGTTTGTTGTGGTGTTAACAATGTGTGTGTGTGTGTGCGCGCGCGCGCGCGTGTGGTATATATTTCTCTTAAGTGTATTTGTCTACTATAACAGTGTACATTACTACATCTGAATATGGTTTATTGTGTGTCGTAAATTGAAGTTGTATTTGAATATATTTGTCCCTTTATTTTCGTGTTTACTCTTTTAATTTCTTGCTTTTTAAAGTTGCTTACTATTTTGTATATTACAAAAGCACGTACGCTCTGTAGACCCGTGCGATTGATGAAGAGCAATGTATGATACTGTTATTTCAATAAATTCATTCATGTTAATGCTTTTTGTTTATCTCTCTGTGTTAGATTATAACAGAACCATTTTTATGGATTCTATAGTTTGCAATGTATTCTCAAATATATTTAACTTCAAAACCTGGTTATAATACACAGGTAATAAATATATGTTTAGCATATATTTCTCCAACGCAATTTCAAGTTGACCAACATAAATGGATAAATAAAATTATTTTCAAAGCTTGCGTATTCAAAACGATCTCAATTCCTATTGAATTGAACATGTGAAACGCGGATCGTAGTGAGATTGAATTGGATTCGAATTGATTTCAATTCCCCATGGAAACGTGGTGATCTAACTTAACATTCCATACTGTTTCCATGCAATCGCGTGAAACACGTCGAAAATATTTTAAAATAACAAAAACATTAATCAATTCCAACCGGCTGGGCCCTTGCTCAGTCGGAAGAGCTCCTTCTTGTTGTGTGAGGGGTCCCGGGTTCGATTCCCAGCTGGGGAATCTCTAGCCCAGATTATTCGCTATCCTCCCCGGAGGTTCCGACCTCTTCAGCTGTTCCGGTGCGAGCTGCGGGCCCCAAACAGTACCAGCAGCACTAAGTAGCGGTGGGACAAAAATAACACAACTATTTGAAACTGTTTCGTACAACACTTCTGGAAATTGCGCGCATTGTGTTCTATAATGTATCGCTTCCCCGCAACAGATTCGTGCAACGCCTGAGTAGTTGTTTCACTTATTGCAACAGTTACTATGCGCGGTTGTTGAGTTCCTCTAGCGTACATATTTTGTTATTACCGTTGAACCTTGTAGCGCGCGGCCTGAATCAAACTCATTCCCTCTCGTTAACGCGCAACAATGCTTTGCTTCCGTTATTTGATAATTTCCTCTTCAGTGTACTTAGTGAGCGGTTGCATTTGGTGCATTGTGATTTTATCGATGAACTGTATTTATCTCTATAGTATTTGGTGGTACACAACATGTCTGCAACAGTTTAGGGAATTTCCGTTGCAGGAAACTGTTATTTGAAACTGTTTCGTGGTTGCAACAGAAACTGTTTTGCAAAAACAACAGCTTTTCCCACCACTAGTACTGTGGTCGGTGAGAAATTTCCTTGTGCTGGCAGGGGCGCGTCAGGTTGCAGACCAATCATAGTGTAAGAATACATAACCGCCAGAGAGATCATATCATCGGCGTTGCAATAATGCAGTGGAAATATACGCATGCATGACTGATCTGATTGTTTTCATTCTGTGAAAAGTTCTTTTGTGTTATGCACAGTGATTCACTAAGGATTTATATATATATAATTGTTCCATTTGTGCCATGCCTCCAACTGCAATAGTCATTCGGCAGTCTTTTATCCTTTCCTTTTGGCAGTGACGTTAACTCGTTCACATGGAATTTCTGATTTTCTTGTTTTTTACCTTAGATCGCACTCTCATTCATATTTCCAGACTCTGGAAGAATAGGGAGTAATCTTGGTTAAAGAAAAATTCCACCCCTAGCCGGGAATCGAACTCGGGACTTCTCGCACAGCAGGCAGATGCTCTTCCGACTGAGCAAGGGTAAATATTTATCTTTCTCGGGTTAAAGATTTTGCAGCTTTTATTGATTTCCTGGGGGGGGGGAACTACTCAGTTAAGTTTTCTTTTGCGTAGCATTGAAGAATGCTCAAATCGGGGGGAGAGAGAGAGAGATAAAAAACATTGTCTCTGTTACATGAGAGATATTAAGAAAAAACACTGCAAGTATGAGCACTATTTACGAAGGAGAGGCATTGGTGTGTTGAAAGCATAACTGTAATACACGCATTTGATTTCATGTTTTTCTGCCAAATATCAGTGCTGCTTTTTATGAACGCTGCCAACGTGGCCAAAAAAATTTACGAGGTATTTACGCAAAAAGCAATAACACTATTTATAAGGGTGGCTTAGGATCGACAAGTAGTATGGCTGTTACACATTTACAAACACTCCATACTTTCTGGATCCCAGTCAAAAAGACGACTATAAAATAATAACAGGAATTAAATTAAGATTGCTAAGTGGATATAGCGCATAAAATATTGTAGTTATTTTTGTGTTTCCTCTAGACTCGCATCTTGTGCACAGGCCAATGGTGTGGGCGGTCCATAACTATGACAGTTGATGGGATTCAGGGCGTAATGGATCTAGCATCTCGTAATTCTAGAAAAATAATTAAGCACCAAGAAAGTGTGTGGCCGTTGACCCTGGCACTCTACGCCGATGGTTTTTTTCTTTCATTAAACAACTGTTTACAGTGGGGTTGCCAGGGTTTCTAACTGAAAATAAGGGAGATTTCAGAAATGGTTTTTCCGACACCTTTACACGGCCTATCGACCTTTTACTTTGTTGGTTTCAGCAGAAAATGTGAACTAAAACATATTTGGTACACTAATATAATTTAAAACAATAATAGGTATAAGTATTTACAATACGATATGAAACTATTGTGAATATTTAGCATTTGATTTACACTCATCCATAAGCTTGACATTAGTTCTCACATAATTAAAGAACTCTTTGCAACTCATTTTAAATGTTACTATAATAAGCAATTCAGCTTTGATACATACAAACACCTTGGAGGTGAAGCAGCACTGATTGTTCTTTAATATAACAACTGTTTGGAACAGATTTATGACCATATACCAGCGGTTTAAATCAGGCATGGGGACTTGTTGTCCACTCTGCGCGTCAGTAATAACCTCTTCAGTGGTATTAAAATATTTTGTTTAAATTAATCATATGTTTAATATAAGAATTATTACCTGCTGTAGTTATGCAAGCTATACAGTCTTCAAGTTTATAGATTTTGCTTTATCCTTTGCATGTGCAATTCTTACCTTCAAAAACCGCGGTTTCTTTTGGCTATAAGCCGAGATATCGATAACTTGTATGGAATATTTTCTCTCTGGAGGTTTCATACCAACGTGCATTTGGCTTCACTTTGAGTTCGTTAATCTTAGTTCTCTCTCCAACCCTAAAAGAAACAGGATTATAAATATACAGGATGTTTCTAAACAAATATGAAAAAAGAAAGACTATCTGTGTCTGTTGTGATGAATTTATTCGAAAAATTGAGATGCAATATGAACGAGTAACTCACCAAGTTGTGTTTAGAATTCATATATGTTGAATGTGCGCGCCCCTTGTGACACGACAGACATCAACACAGTAATTCAGTTCTTGTCACATCTTTGCCAGCATACCCTGATCAACAGAGCCGACTGCGACGCTTATGCGCTGCTTTATCTGTTGCAAATCTCGTGGAGGTGGAGGTATGAACACATTGTCCTTCACATAATTCCACAAGAAGATATCGCAGGATGTAAGGTCGGTTGACCAGGGAGGCCAGAGCATCAATGGAATGTCATTCAGTTCAGCACGGCCAATCCAACGTTGTGGAAGGTGCTGTTTGAGGTGATCTCGTACTCATCCATATCAATGAGGTGGGACACCATCTTGGTGCAGAATGAAGTTTGGTACTTCTTCTATCAGCTGGGGAAACAAACCGTTCAGAGATCACGTCAAGGTAAATGTTCCCTATAACTTTGTGTCCCTAAAGAACAAAGGCCCAAACACCCCGTTGTTGGCTACGGTGCGAAAAACTTTCGGAGAATCCGATTCATGTTGCTGTGTGACGAGAGGGTTTTCTGTACCCCAAAACCTCAGATCGTGTTATTATCTTTGCTGCAAAGGTGAAATGTAAGTTCGTCAGTCAACACCAGTCTATTCTTGCAACCCCTCGCAGAATTTTGTCCGTTTTGGTAGTTCAGCAGGTTGAATATCTGTAAGGCTTAAACTTAAGATCTTTGCGTAGCACGCGCCACAGCGTTTTGTATGTGACACATTAAATTCGGAGAGATTCATAGTGATCCCTGATAGTTGCCTTATCTCGTGGCCGCTCCGTCACACTGTTGCCACTTCGCCCCGTCCACAGCTGCAGCACTCTCAGTCGTTGGGCAGGGACTCCTAAATCATCATCGTCAACTTAATTTTCATCGTTGTTTCTAAAGTTAAAGTCACTGTCATTTACAATTACACTAGGATTGCTCGGATCTAATGAAATTGCAATGTTTGTTACATCTTGCAACAAAGATGACGTCATTGCTTACGTAGCATGCATCTATTGGCAGAGAAGCAGACACACCTCTTATCAGCTGTGACAGTGCGCTGGCTATGAGGGATCACCATAGATCTCCCCGACTTTAAGTTCCCTGCTAGCTTGTCCGTAGACTTACGCGGGCTTTGTTGATAAGCCGCACGAAAGTTTTCAATCACTTCATTGTTGATGGAAGGCCGTCTTGTGCTTTTTTCCTTTCATTAAACTGCCTGTCTTTGCAAACCTTTTCACCCACCTTGTGATGTGGTGATGAGGTCGCAAATTTGGTACGGACATGTTTTTGAACGAATCACCGACGGAGTTCGTGCATATTGTAACACACAATAAATCTTTTCTCTTAGAAGAGTTTATATTTTGAAATCAATGTCTCTATAGACCATATTCATAAATATTTAAATGACAGTGACACTTGGAGAGCTTCCCTTTCGCGCAGATCTATATTTGTGGAATAAATTCATCACAACAGGCACAGCTAGTCCTTTTTGTTCTATTCGTTTACAAACACCCTGTATGTTTTATATATTTTAAATATATTAAATTGCACCAAATAGATCTAACATGCATTCTACTTTTCAGATAAGTAAGCTTAGTTCCGGGTAGTTTTTAAGGTAATAAGTAAATAAATCTATAAAATAGCAGAATTGTATCCTGCTTTTTATATTTTCAAAACGTTAAGAAAGTGTCATTTAAAATCAGGAATAAATACCTGTAAAATTACCAAAGTCAGCTTTACGCTTCCAATTATAGTGACGTTTTATATGTACAGTGTGGACACCACATATTAAAACAACAGGCGTTCTTTCTTTTATAGGTGACAAAATATTGTCTCTGCCACTCTTCATAAAACTGGTGATCCGAAGCACGGGTGAGGAGACTGAGAAGAGGAGGGAATGGTTAGTGGAGCGAGGCAAGGACGGCTTTCAGTGCAGTGGTCCTTTTGAGCCATTTTTTCCCCAGGCCTGGTTTAAATGTTCTCGGCGCACTCTTTTGTAAAGAATCGTATACAGTTTGCTACTTGCAAATATTCTTGGAAGTGAAACAGCGCTTGCTGTTCTTTAACTGTAAACACTATAGCAATTAATTTGTAAATATTTAAGCCCCTTGGAAGGTTTAATTTTATATACTTCCATTGTGAAACACAATTTTAAAATGTATGGGGATTGCAAAAATTGTGAAACAGGTTTTAGGTAATTCTTCTAGTATTTCCACTTCTTATACCGAAGTAACATCATCTGCATAACCACAATTTCATTTATCCCTCCCCCTTTCCCCACGAGTTCAGCACTCGCCAAACAAGTTGAAGTTTGGCAACGCATTTCACGCATGCGCCAGAAGGAAACTCAGCGTCCGATTCAGGTGCATTTATCAAGAGAGAGTTCTGCAGCCAGAGCAAATGGACTGAAAGAGAGGAAGAGGGGTACTGAAATGTGCCACGTGACCTATTTTGGGAATGCAACAGGTGCACCAAAATTGAAAGAGTACAATGACTTAGCACTATCACCCCAAGCATTCCGTTTCTTTTGGCAACCTTTCGGCACCTCTGTGTAAAATGAGGTAGGCGGGCTGCAAATATGTCACACGGCATCCAGGTATGTCTACTAATCAAGACCAGAACATGGTTAGCTTTGAAGCACCAAAAAACAAAAAACAGCAGCATCAAAAGGTTTACTCCATTCAAATGTTTGTTCAAAATATTAACACTGTCATCAGCATACACAGCAGCAACATCTAGATGAACATGTACACATGCCTAAGAATTACAAATATAGTTTAATCCTGTCTGGCTCATGAGTATGCCGATGAATCTCTTCTATTTCTCTGAAATTCTGATCAGACTCCGTTACTGTTTAAAAAAAAAAAAAAAAAAGAACGCTGTTTGGATTGAAAAAAACAACTTCTTTAGCAAAATAGGTGATGTGAATGTTTCTACTACATCCATCGATGCAGACTTCATCATATGGAATGAAACACGTAAAGCAGCAACAGTTACGATTGGTTCAGCACGAGGTTGCTATGACTATGGATCCGGCTCTAGCCTGAAGAACAGGAAAGTGGCTTTACAACTAAGGCCGCCTTCCAATAGTTACACTGGCCACTTAAGTCAACCCACAGAACCAGCCCAAGCGTTTTCGTTATATTCTAAGCCAATAAAAATAGTAGACGCAAGAAGACGATTTGGAAACTGAGGCCAACAATTATTCCAGGCTCAGGCAGATTGTACTGGAATGCTACTATGCAACTAAAGGCACCTCTTTGGGTAAACTGACGAATACGCTTTCCACAGGAAAAACATCACGCTATGAACCCAAATTAAGATGATGCATCTGTCAAACTTGACAGAAAAATATTTTGTTTCATAATAAAATGAAATGAATTCTAAAACTTAAGAAAATGTATAGGTATTTTTTTTCCACTTAGTGCACTTTAACTGCCAATTAACTGAAGTTATAGATGGATAGGCGCATGCTTATTAATAGGCACTCCCAACTTTACACTTTGTCTTAAAAACAATTTTACTTTCTCTAGCACGTCTGTATATACAATGAACATGGTAGCTAGAGAAGGTTTTGTATTCTACCCAAAAATTCGGTGTTGAGATTTCACCGTAAATATTTTCTGAGGTCCCCTGAGTTCTGAGTCCGAAAAAAAAAATTAGAAAAAGAACCTTGTGATAGTCTCTGGACAGCGTAGTTCAAAATGAAAAGACCGTTAAAAACCAAGCTTGGTTATTTAGGTTTAATATCCTCCAAGGATGCAACACAAAGATTTCAAAAAAATCTCCCCACCACAAACTGCTATTAACGTGGAAAACTTTTTGAAAATGTTGTTTTCCACTTTCTCTACATGTACTATGTACATAGTGTATAGAGAAGATATTGCATCCCACCCAAAACTTCGATACCGAGATTTCACCAGAAATAGATGTTTTAGAGTCCCATTGCATGAAAAAAAAATGCAATAAAGGTCCGTGTGTGTGTCTGTGTGTGTGTGAGTGTGTGTGTGTGTGTGTGTGTGTGTTTAGGTGTGTCTTTGAACTCGATAACTCAAAAACGAATAATTGGTAAAATACCAAACTTGGTATCTTCCAGGGATGCGACACGAAGATTTTGAAAAAAAAAAAAAAAAAAAAAATCCTCCCACTCTAAAGCACCCTTTACATGAAAAAAATGTTGAAAATTTTGATTTTCTCAAAAATGGCTCCAACGATTTTAATTCAAATACCGTATATTAAAAATATTTACATGACAAATAATATGTATATCTTGAATTTTCTGGGAATAGCCTCTAAATACTTCTTTATTCTGGATGATTTTTATTGAATTTTGCATACCTGGTAAACTGTTAAGAGAGAGAAAAAAAAAACTTAAAACATAAAACAATTTAGATCTCGTTAAAGCATACAATTTATAGCATATACGTGTTTTTCGTAGAAATGACCATTTCTGAGATATTTCAAGTTATTTGTTTCAGATTTAAAATACTTTTTACTTTTCTCACATGGAAAGTTGTAAATTCCTGGTCATGCATAAAAACGGATTTCAACCACATGACAACCAGCTTTTTTTTATCGTTTTAGCCTAGTGTATTCCCTTATTTTTCTTCTACTTACAAGAAGCAAATAATTAAGCCGATTTCTGCTAATGTTAATGTCAATTATCATAAAGTGGGTAGAAGAATTAAGCTGTTTTGGCTCTAACGATTTTGATTAAAGATTGTACTACGTGCTGGAGAAAGTAAAACACTGGTGTGCTGGAGATGATGATTTCCCACTAGACAGTTATGGACGGTGCACATGACCATTAAAGTCTTTACCCACGGCTAAAGTGGTTCCGGAATCTCTTTGATACTCAAAAGCATATTCGGAGCCAGGGAGGATGGAATCTGTGGGTGGAAGGGGCTGCTGAATTGGATATTCTGAAAGCTGTTGCGTAACAGACCTTCGAGGCCACTAAAATCGTGACTCTACCACATGTCTCTACAAAATTTGTCTGCAGATGCTAATCATTAACAAGAGCTTATTCAAATACGAGGGTCGCTTTTTTCCCAACCTCCGATAGGCTATAAATACAAGACAAGTTCAGAAAAAAAAACAATTATTTTATTATTAAAAGATTTGTACACTTAAGTACTTTTCAACATACTCACCGAAAAGATAGAGACATTTATCGTACCTGTGCACAAACTTTGCAATACCCGCTTCAAAAAATGTTGCCGCCAATGATGCAGCCCGGAACCACTATCAATGCAGCTGTTTATTATGAAACTTTACGACGTTTGCGGAGAGCCATTCAAAACAAACGAAGAGGAATGCTGACTTCAGGAATTGTGTTGATCCATGACAACGCTCGTCCACACATTGCTGGCATAGCCCATCGGCTCCTTGAACAATTTCAATGGGACATTTTCGATCATCCACCGTACAGTCCTGACCTGGACCCAGCGACTTTCACCTTTTCCCTGAACTGAAGACAGGACTAGGAGGCAGCACTTTCAAACCAACGAAGATCTTCAAAACAACGTCAATGCTCATTTGAAATCGTTGCCGTCAACATTTTTTGAAGCGGGTATTGCAAATCTTGTTCACAAGTACGATAAATGTCTCAATCTTTGCGGTGATTATGTTGAAAAGTAACCAAAAGTGTACAACATTTTTAGTAATAAAATAATTGTTTTTTATGAACTTGTCTTTTATTTATAGTCTATCGGAGGTTGGCCCTCGAACTAGGCGAAACAAAACCGACTGCTTAATATTGAGTTTAAATCAACTACATGGAATGGCGAAAAGTACTCGTACCTATCAAGCAGAGGGTTCCATACTTTTAAAACATCTTGCTGATGGACCGAGGAAGTTCCACTGAAACTTACTTGGTGAGAATGCACCCCAAAAAATCTGATGTGTTACACTCACATGACTTTCTCTAACTCTTCTACAAACATACTTCTTACATAGATTATTCTCCTTTCTGCACCACGCTAATCGAGATAAGCATTAGCATAGTGTACTTAGTTCCTGAGTCCTTATAAGTAGAAGGGAAAATGCGCTAGGCTAAACCGATAGTCAAATGTTTTAAACGCTATCGTTATGTCATTGCTTGGGAGTAGAACAAAAGAAAAACGGACACTTCCTGACTGAGAAAATATTTGTATTTTAACACTGAAATCAATAACAAGTTGGAAAAGGTAAACTCTACAACAAAAATGCATATAACATAAATTGTGTGTTTTAACGAGTTCTACAACTTTTGTGTAGTAAGTTTTTGCCTATCTCTAATGGTTTAACTGTTATACAAAATTCTGCAAAAATCATCCAGAATACATTGCTCTTCAGAGGCTAAATATACATTTTATTTATGTTGTAAATAACTTTAATATAAGGTATTTTTTAGCCCGCCTGGGTAGTGTGGTGGTAGCGTATCTGCCTCACATTCAAAAGGTAGTGAGTTCGAAACTCGCTTAGGGTGAGTTGCCCGGATAAGGTTTCTTTCGGGGTTTTCCCTTATCCTGAGAAGACGAATGTTGAGTAACTTTAAGCTCCATGGACCCCGAGATCATTCATCTCCGATATGGTCAACCAGATTAAAGGACGTTAAACTAAAAGAGAAAAGTGTTTTAATCACATCGTTAGTGCCATTTTTGAGAAAAACAAAAGTTTCAATTTTTTTCCATGTAAAGGGTAGTTAGGGGAGCGGGATTCCATTGAAAATCTTTGTATCGCATCCTTGGAAGATGATAAACTTAAATACCAAGTTTGGTATTTAACGGTCTTTTGGTTGTTCAGTACGTGTAGAGAAAGTAAAAAGGCCGAAGTACGTACCTACTAATAAGCAATTGCAATTAGATAAATAGCCAGGAGAATCGGCTGACGCCAGCATATGAATTATGTCACTATTCCTTGACGACCCGTAATCGTCGCATGTGTGATGCCGGTTGCTCACAAATGAAAAGTTGGTACAAACCAAGCCTGATATTTAACAATCCGAAGGATGCGAATTTCAACAAAATCCACACCCCAAACTGCCACTTTCATGGAAAAAACTTCGAAAATCCTGATTTCCTCAATAATGGTTAACGATTTTGATTAAAATACCGTATACTAAAGATATATACATGACATATAAAATGTACATTTTGCAGCTTCTTCATTCTGGAGGGCTTTTTCATAACTGGTAAACCGTAAAACTGTAATCACACAAAAACTGTACATTTCTTTAAGCATTTCCGAGATATTCTTTCATATTGTTTTCATTTTAAAAATACTTACACTTTTCCAAACGGGAGTTCATCATTCGTTTCATGTCTGTTGTTTTACTCCTGGCATTGCAAAGAGAAAGGATTTTTCAATTTCATCGCACAACGACCACTTTTATACATTTTATTATTGCTTTAGTCAAGTGAAACTTCTAATTTCCCTTCAACTTACAAGAAGTAATAAGACCATTTCTACTAACTTTGATCTCGATTAGAATGAAGTACAAGAGAAGAATAATCTTTTGTAATAATATTTTTAATTTCTCCTCATGTACTAAGTACATACTGTATAGAGAAAGTATTGTATTCAATCCAAAAATTCGTTACCGAGAAAATTCACCGAACTTACATATTTTAAGATCCTTGAATGGAAAAAAAAAAATTATATAAAAAAGCAGTGTTTATCTGTGTGTGTGTGTGACTGTGGACAGCATAGCTCAAAAACGACAAGACCGTTAAATACCAAATTTGATATTTAAGTTAAGTGTCAGCCAAGGATGCGACACGGTGGTTTTCAAGGAAAACCCCTTACCTTAAACTACCCTTTACATGGAGCATTTTTGAAAAGTTTTTTTTCTTTTCAAAATTGGCTCTAACGATTTTTAAAATACCACTTGTTTAAGATATGTTTATGACAAACCAAATGTATATCTTGAGTTTTCTTGGAATAGCCTCTGAAGACTTCTTCAGTTAGAATGGCTTTTGCACAACTACTAATGCATTAAGAGATGCACAAACTTAGCACACAAAAAATGTAGATCTCGTTAGAGCACACAATTTATGTCATACGCATTTTTTAGTGGAGACATTTCTTGTTAGTGGTTTCAGTTTTAAAATACTTCAAACTTTTCACATACGGGAATTTGTCAACTCCTGGCAATGCTAGGAAATGGATTTTATCCACATGACAACCGGCTTTTAAAAGGTTTGCCGATTGCTTTAGCCTAGTGTATTCCCTTATTTCTCCTCTACTTACAAGGAAGGAAGTAATAAGACTGTTTCTGCTAATGTTTATGTCGATTAGCATGAAGTTAGTAGAAGAATAAGCTTTTTAACAAATTTGTCGCCTAGATGTAGAGAAAATCATATGATAGGAACACATCATATTACTTTCTCTACACGTACCACGTACATAGTGTATAGAGAAGGTATTGTAATGCACCCAAAAATTCCATACCGAAATTTCACCAGAAATACATGTTTTAGGACCCCCTCAATAAAAAAATAAACATTTTTAGAAACATGCCCGTGTGTGTGTGTGTGTGTGTGTGTGTGTCTGTGTGTGTGTGTGTAAGTGTGTGTCTATGGGCAGCGTAGCTCAAAAGTCCGTTAAATACCAAACTTGGTATTTAGGTTTACTATCTTCCAAGGATGCGACACGAAGATTTTCAAGCATATCCCCCTACCACAAACTACCTTTTACATGGAAACATTTTGATTTTTTCAAAAATAGCTCTAAAGATTTTGAGTAAAATTCCCTATATTAAATATATTTACATTACAAATAAAATGTATATTCTGGGAATAGACACTTAAGACCTCTTTATTCTGGATGATTTTTATTGAACTTTGCATAACTGGTAAACCGTAAGAGATAGACGAACACTTGATACAGAAAAAATGAAGATACGATAAAACAAATAATTTATGTCTTATACATTTTTTTCGTGGAGTTGGTCATTTTTAAGATATTCTTTGTTATTGGTTTCAGCTTTAAAAAAACTTACACTTTTCACATACAGGAATTTGTGAACTCCTGTCCATTCAAACAGAGGAACTTCAGTCGCATAGCAACGAGCTTTTGACTATCACTTTAACCTAAGGTATGCCACTTATACTTATAAGGAAGCAAGTAATAAGACTATTTCTGCTAATTTTTTCTCGATTAGCAGGAAGTAAATAGAAGCGTAAGCTTTTTAACAACAATTTGTTGCCGAGATGTAGGGAAAGTCATGTGATTGGGCCATATATTCAACTGGTAGAATAAAGCTAACGGTCAGATGATATGAAGCACATGCATTGTGGAATGGAGATCTCTTACAGTAGTTGAGACGTTTATCCCCAGCCCGGATGTGCCTCGGCCTTCTAACTAATTTACAGATGACATTGTCACCGTAAGAAATTTTGGGTAGACTATAGATCTCAATTGGACTAATTGGTTCACTGCGAAGAATTAATCACAACTCCTTGTTTCAATCTGATACATTCCTCATTTTGAAATGTTACTGCGCAGCATTCTTGCAGCTCTTTATTCTAAATGAGTTTTGTATTACGGTTACACACCGTAAGATATAGGCAAAAACTCACTACACAAAAATGTAGAGCTCGTTAAAACACATAATTTATTATGTATATTGTAGATTTGAGTATTTCTGAGACATTCATTATTTTTGGTGCCAGTTTTAAACTAACTTTTCTCAAACTGGAGTATGTAAAGCGAACAGAACCTTAATTGTTTCACACAGCTCCCAGCTGTTAAAAGATTTGACTATCGCTTTAGCCTAGTGTATTCCATTATTTCCCTTCTAGTTACAAGGAAGTAATTAATAAGACCAATGTTGCTAATGCTTATGTGAATGTAACACACCAAATTTTTCTAAAATGGTTTTTATTCGATTGAAGGGACCCTAAAACACTTCCAGTGAAATCTCGGTATTGATTTTTGGGTGGAATGCAATACCTTTACTATCTTCGTACGAGGTAAAGAAAATAAAAAATAAACGCAGAGTGTCATACCAACTACCGTTTGCATACTTTCCAAGCATTATTTTCTCGTTTCCTTCCAAGTTTAGACTCTTCGACACAAGACAAAGGCAGCCGAGAAGAATTCCTCAAGCGCTACAGAAATGGACAAGTTTTCTGTTGGTTTTTGTGTCTCCATATAAGGTTGGAGAAGACCGGATTTGGCGCTCCGTCTAGTATCATTAAGAAATTGAGCTTCACATGCGTCACGATGCTTTGCTGCTTTGTCTCGACGTAACGAGTTCTGTTCATTCTCAATCCGGGCATCTCTATACAGGGTGGAAGGGAAGTCACTACATTACTTTACACCAGTTTTAGATCTTACATTTTTGTCTCTGACCATTTCTTACGGAGATAATTTAGTTTTTTCGAAAACAAGAGACAACGATGCAGGTTGTGTGTATAACATCAATGCATAAACAAACACGCATGACTGCTGCTACCCCACCAGTGTAGGCCAAACAGGCTGCCAGTTGCGCTCGATGTCTCCCAAAACATTACACCGCCCTGCATCATGTTTGCAAGCGACCGACGTGTTTACATCTAGAAGCCGGTTCAGATCCCTGGTCAACCTCAGCGCAACGGTGCAGAGTTAGTTCACGTCTGAAAAAGCTGCTGGAAACATTCCTTTAATTCTTTTAAGTGATTAATTATTTCGAAACATGTGCGATCTCCCATAATTCCTACCGAAACTAAAGTCAGAAATAGTTACTCTACGCATCTTAAAAGTAACCAACCACAATCTTCGTACATTCTTGTGGAATTACGCATCCAATTTGGAACAAACACCATTTATTTGTTCGAAATCGGTTAATATAAGAACAAAATGCTATTAGACATTTTGTTTGAGATGCTTCTATGAAGCACATGTTAGAACGAATGTAGTAAGTTCCCTTCTACCCGTTATGTATCGCTCGGTTCTATATATTTCATACCGGCAGTGTTTCGCTTCAAAAACTCACGTAAGATTTCAGTATTCATAGGAAGAGTCTGAGCAGCATTCCAAGTTTCTTCATTCTACTTTTGTAAGAAATCCCATTTTCCAGCTAAATTAATAATATATTAAGAAAGAGGTTTTTTGTTTACATTTACTTCTGGTGTTAACCCGTTATTGCCATAATTATTTCGCAGCATACCCCGTTCTTCCTCCAATTCCTAAACCGTCTTTCATATCCCTTCCAAAGGCACCACAACCGAAGCGGTTCGAATAGTCGTGAGTGTTAAGGCCAGCTAATAGATTAGTTATCCATCCAAAGCCAAACGTCGCGAATTCGAATCCCAACGACTACAGTCAAATATGTCTGTGGTAAAGGATGGGGAGGGCACAAGTAAAATAACCGGTGTAGTGGCACATTTGGATGCCAACGCGATTACATTTGAGCGCAGTTGATTTTTTTCCCCTCCTTCTTTTAAAAACTCTATCGTTTTATTGAAAATGTTTACTATTTTTACAATATCCGTTATAAATACTTGTGTTTTATGGTTGAAGGGTAGTACAACAATATTAAATTACATACAAATCCATTACAAATCTAAATACTTAACGAAATACTACTGTGTCATATACGATACGCCAGGCTATAGAGGGTTGAGTCTAAAATCTGTAAACTTAAATTTGTAAATATTTAGTCCGTTTGTTCAATTACCCATCATCATTGTGATAAAACCATCATCCTAATAGCTTTGTTACCAAGAGGAACGTGAGAGATGCAAAGCTTTAAGAACCACAAAGGTTTCCTGATGTTATACATAGTAAGGTTTAAAACCAGTTTCAAGTGATTCATTATCATTATTATTATTATTATTATTATTATTACTACATTAATATGTTTTTCATTTTCAGATTTCCGGGATTATCTTAGGGACAAGAACATTCTCAACGTTTCATCTTGCTCTTGGAACACAGGAAGACTATCAACGTGTGCGTGACCTTTTCTCAATAATTTATATTATTATCATCTATTATTACATATCATCAAGCATGTGCTTTTCAACCTAGTTAATCCTCCATTGCAACTGTTGAAAGCTATCATGTTTACGAACACTCTGGTTTTGAAAGATGGACATCTAAAACAAGTTCAATATGCCCACTCACAGGAAACATGCCATACATGGAAATGGCGCACACTTGCTTTTTAATGATAAATTTGTGCGAAACGTTACAAGTTGAAACGCAACAGATGGACAGTATGAGGGAGGAACATTCTTGCAAATTAACCTTGGCTTAGCCATAAGGTCGTTCATCTAGCGTTACCACATCACTTGAAGCAAACATCTTCTTCATCTTGGAACGGACTCTTGACAGCTCAATTAGCATCTTGCATCTGCACTTCTCTTAGTTAACCCAGGTTATATCGCTTTTTATGGGTCGTTAAACCTTAATTCCATCAAATTAATGCTTACAACCCGATTTCAGCAATCTCTGTCTAGGCTTTAGTGCACTGAAACTGGAAAATCAACACAATCTCTGGCTAAATCCAAAAGAAGTTTAAGATTACTTAATTGAGGTATCACGAGAAAAACAAGGACAATTACAGAAATGTATAATCTGATGTGTTACATTCATGTAACTTTCTCTAGCTATTCCAAATACAAACCATTCTTACAAAAGATTATTCTTTCATCTACATCATGCTAATCGAGATAAACATTAGCAGAATTGATCTTATTACTTGCTAATTAGAAGGAAATAAGGGAATACATTAGGCCGTCCGTCCGAGATCTGGTAGACTCGCGGTGAGCCTAGGTGTAGTTTCTGTGTACCTACCCTGGTAAGGGCTTAGGAATGAGGAGGATCGTTTAGGTTTGGTAATTTTGAGATTTCGGGTGATGATGTTAAGGAGGTAGCGCTAGATAGGCTCCTCGAACGGTTGCATTTTTAGGAGCATAATCCTTTTCCTCTGCTCCGCTGGTTTTTGATTTGAATAAATTATTTTTGTCGGAGAATTCTGATTGAGCACTCCCAATGTTGGGAGGGGGGAGTACTTAGTTCAGCGCTAGATAGGCTCCTCGAACGGTTGCATTTTTAGGAGCATAATCCTTTTCCTCTGCTCCGCTGGTTTTTGATTTGAATAAATTATTTTTGTCGGAGAATTCTGATTGAGCACTCCCAATGTTGGGAGGGGGGAGTACTTAGTTCAGCTAATTTGATGTTGCCGTTTTTACGGGGGGTGCCTGCAAGCCATGCGGGGAACCCAATTCCGCCTGTATCGGCATTCAGTAGATAAGTACTCCCCCAATGATCTGACAAGTGCGTTCTCATGTTCGCCCAATCTGGCGTAGAATTTCTGAGCCCGGCGCCTAATTACATCCTCCATGTATGGGAGGGTCGAAGCTTCATATATAGCCTCACTGGGAAGCGTCGACATACAGAACAGATTGACTGGAGTCCTCTATTCTGTATCCGCATTAGGCCAAAGTGTAGTTAAATCTTTTAAAAACGGGTCGCTATGTGAACCAGTTGAGGTTCGGATCCCTTTGCAAGGTCCCGTTTGAGAAAAGTTAGGTAGTTTAAAACTGAAACCAATAACAATGAATGTCTAAAAAATGGTCAACTCTACAAGAAAAACGTACATGACCTAAATTATGTGTTTGTCTGTCACTTACGGTTTAACCGTTATGCAAAATTCTGCAAAACTCTTCCCTAATAAAGAGGTCTTCAGAGGCTATTCCCAGAAAATACAAAACATATATTTTATTTGTGATGTAAATATCTGTAATGTACGGCAACGTTTTGGCATAACTAAATAATAACGAAAGATATGAATTTATTTACAAAGTTACAGTACCTTATTTTATTTCTCAATGTAACTGCTATTACTATCAAGGTATTTATTGTCACGTGGTACCGGTGTTTCATTGCCAATGTTACACTCTTCCACCGCTAAATATCTGAGCCAAGATGTTGAGGTTTTCGCCGGCTGCGAAATCGTTTCCACCCAAAAGGCATGTATGATGACCAAAGTGAAATACTGCTTTTTCTGAATTTGTAAACGAGACTTTAAGATTCTAATTTTATTTTTGGTACCATAAGGCTTTTCGAGTTCCCTTAAACATTGCAGCTGGTTAAGGCTTTATAATCTTTAAGTGGTACCTTCAGAGTCGCAAATTTTCTGCAAGCGTTTATTGGGATGATCTACCATTTATGAAAATGGGTAATTCGAAGGAATGCAAGAAACTATAGTCAGCAACGAAGAATGAATGAAACCAGCGGTAATAAAATAATAAATAACAGAGCGGAGACTGAAACCACCAAGGATAAAACAAAAGAACCGAGGCTATGAAAATCTAAACTCAACCTTTGAAAGCCACCATCATTAACATTTTAACAATAAAAACAAAATAAGAAGCACATAACCTCACTTTCGTTGCCCACAGAGGATGTCTATAAATTACAACGATGCTTTTCTTTCCCTTCATTTTATTTTCGCGCTCAGACTAGTTTAATGGCTTGAGCGAACTTCGTAAAACATTGTTATGGGCTTGTGAAGGTCTGCAGCATATATGGTTTCAACCTCAGAGCAGTCTGGTGCAGAGAAGCAGCTGTACAATTGCACAAACAGATGAAGCGTGCAACACAGGAAAACGCTAAGGTGAAACAATGCACTGATGACTACGACAGTGAGCTCAATGCAATGACCGAAATTAGGTGATTTCAACCAATCGCAGTCATCTACTGGAGCGATATTGTCGAAACATCATTTCTAGAAATCTTGTCGCATCTGATGTTCTTATGTTTAATCTCCTGTCTTGGTATTGGTAACATGACAATCCAGGAAGCCAACCTTCACTTTTAATAACTGTCAGTTCCACAATTGTACTTTCAATTAATTCAGTTACAATGTTTATTTGAAGTTTCATCCATTCATAATGTATTTAGTTAAACAAAAAAAGGAAAATAATTATTATTTATATTTCTTATGTATACGAGATGAGTGCAATAACTTCAAACAAATAACGTTTGTTTCCATTTCATGCATTAACTATTAAAAGCTGAAATAAAATAATTGTTCCCTATTTCTATTTTGCTATCGATATTCGAACATAGGGTGAAGGCACGGTCGGCCGTATCATATTTCAGGAGGCAGTGAAGAAATCTCCATTCCTATATATTATAAATTGTTAATAGTCTATTTCGCTGAACTGTCTTATCAAATGCAACTCATGGCTTCGCTTCGCTAGTGAATTATCGACAAGATGAAAACACTCGTGATTGCTCATGATAAATTTGCTTCAGAGAGTATTCATTTCCATTTTAAAAGATTCTGTACTGAATCCGCTCTAACAAATATGCTTTTGTATTACTCCGCGCAATACGTGCACAGCATATTACACATGTTTCAATAAACTGATTGGCTTCCGGTATACTGGATATACGTGTGTGCCAGCCACTGCAGGCCAAATTGCACAGGCGCAGCGACCTGAGCGTGTGTGAGTCTCGCCGGCGCGTCTGTACAGTTTTTAGGTTAGTTGTGGCTATTCCTTGAGTAGAGAGTGTTGGTCGTGTTAATCATTACTTGCTTTATTTCTGAACATAATCTCCAGAAAGGCTAATACATTTATCATATCGGTGTTCTAATTTAATTAAACCATCTCTGTAATGCGATTTATCAAGGTCCTCAAAATAGCTGTAACCGCATCAATGGCCTCCTCTTCGTCCTCCAAGAAACTTTTTTGAGGTTTGATAACAGGTGGTAGTCACTGGGTGCTAGATTTGGCGAATAGGGTTGATGTTCAAGCAATTCCAACTTTAATTCGCACATTTTCCCCATTGCAATGACTGAACGATGGGCTGGAGCATTGTCGTGATGAAACAAGATTTTTTTTTGCCAAATGAGGATTTTTTCTTTTCACCTCATCACTCAAACGTAGCAGTAAAGCTTACGTAGTAGTCACCAGTGATACTTTTACCCTTTCCAAATAATCATAAAAAATAATTCCCTGTATATCCCAGAAAACACTCGCCATAACCTTGTTAGCTGACAAAATTTACTTTGTCTTTTTTGGCGTTGGTTCACCTGGCGCAATCCATGTTTTGACTGTGATTTACTTTCTGGAGTGTAATGATGTATCCGAGTTTCATCCATGGTAATAAGCTGTCTCAAAAAGTTACTGGGATTTTTACGGTAGAGCTCCACATTCTTAACAGAAAAAAAAGCGTTTCTTTGCAACTTTTGATCAGGTGTCAACAAACGCGGCACCCATCTTGCATAGACCTTGTGAAAGCCCAAAACATTACTTAAAATATTACCTACACGTTTTTTTGATATGCTTACAGCCTCTGCTATCTCAAACAACTTTAATCTGCGGTCTTTCAGTACTAAACGATGACTTTTTTCAATGGCCTCTGGAGTTGTCACTTCTACAGGTAGTCCAGAGCGAGGCTCATCACTAATGCTCGTACGTCCCATTTTAAACTCTGCAACCCAACTTTTAATCATTGAATAAGAAGGGGCATAGTGTTTCAATGTACTGTCCATTTCCTCCTTGATTTCTTTGAGAGTTAAGCCTTTCAAATAGAAGTATTTAATCACTGCTCGTTTTTTCAAATCCTCCATTTTCGTGAAAACTCTACAGTTTTCTTGTTTAAAATGCTGTCATTCGAAAACTAAACAAGCTATTGATCTGTAACTATGGATACAAGCTAGTCTAGAGTTTAACTATACTAAAGCGATCGCGTCAACGTGTGTGCCGGGCCTACAAGTAAAAATGTAGTATATTGCAATGAAATCTGTATAGAATTATACTGTATATTCTAAAGCCTCGGTTCATTTTGAAGAAATAATGTACTGGGTAGACATGAAATGGATATGAGGTTATCGTGATGGTAAGTTCTTATGAAATTTAACATGTTCGCCACCCATGTCATAGACGTTCGCCTCTAACCTTAACGATATTAATCAGGCTTCTCGAATATTTCAGTAGTTTTGGGAATTTCGTTTTGTACACTTTTGATAAACCCAGTGTCAGGAGAGGTGAACATGTTGGCCGTAATCTTGGTGAACCTCTGCCAATCCATATCTTAGGAAAGTGCTGATTGTTGTACTCTATGATAATTAAGTACTGCAATTTACAGAGTTACACCTCTCCTCTGAAATCTATTGACAAGAGTCGGACGTTTGCTCCCGAAGGTGCCGGTTTGTGGAATTTACGGCTAAACTTCCCTTGGACCTATCCATACATTCGGCACAATCGAGTATTATCGACAACAGCGTTCAATAATTAACATATTACTATGTATAACAGTCTGAAGCAAAAACCAGATTCCGATGTCAACTCGAAAATGCATATATTCATCAACTCATTTTAAAAGTAACAACATAGAGAAAATGTGATATCTATTTTGTAATCTTAGCTTAGAGTTGCGGTCAGGGGGCAACGAGAGCATTCACTGTGGCTATGCATGTGCTTGGAATTGTCTTTCGCCTTGTTTACTCAACCTGATATCTTATTTCCATAGCAGCCAAATTAATAAAAATCTGATGCGTTACACTCACATAACTTTCTCTAGCTACTCTACAAACAAAATTCTTATAAAAGATAACTCTTCTTTCAACACCATGCTAATCGAGATAAACATTAGCAGAATTTTATTACTTAGTTCCTTACAAGTAGAATGGAACTAAGGGAACGCACTAGGCTTAAGTGATAGTCAAATGTTTTAAAAGCTGTCGTTATGCGATTGTCATTGCAAATCGCTTCTTTGTTTGGCCAGGAGTAGAACAAAAGAAAAACGGACACTTCCATGTGAGAAAAGTACAGGTACTTCACAATTGAAACTAATAATAAGGAATACCTCGAAAACGGTATGCTCCACGAAAAAAAATTGTATGACATAAGTTGTATATTTTAAGAAGATCTACATTTTTTGAAAAGTAAGTTTTTGTCTATCTCTTACAGTTTACTAGTTATACTAAATTAAGCAAAACTCATCCAGAATTAACAAGTCTTTAGAAGCTATTCCCAGAAAATTCAAGATATACATTTTATTTGTGATAGATATGGATTTAATATGTAGAATTTTAATCAAAATCGTTAGTCATTTTTAAGAAAAACAAAATTTTTTAAAATTTTTCCATGTAATGGGTAGTTAAGGGTGGGGGATTTTCTTGAAAATCTTCGTGTCGCATCCTTGGAAGATACCAAACTTAAATACCAAGTTTGGTATTTAATAGTCTTTTCGTTTTTGAGCTATCCACAGACCCACAGACAGACACACACACACACATACATACATACATACACACACGGACCTATATCTGAAAATGTTTTTTTTTTATATTCAGGAGGTCCTAAAACACGTATTTCCGGTGAAAACCCCACTTATAATTTTGGGTGGAATACAATACCTCTCTATCCCTATGTACACTGTACATGTATATACGGGGCTAGAGAAAGTAAAAAGAAACTCATAACTTTTACCGTTAAATACCAAACTTGTTATTTAGAATTAGTATCTTCCAAGGATACTACACGAAGATTTTCAAGAAAATCTCCCCACCACAAACTACACCTTACTACATGGACAAATTTTCAAACATTTTTGATTTTCTTAAAAATCGCTCTAACGATTTTGGATAGAATACCTTATAGTAAAAATGTTTACAGCCCAAATAAAACGTATATCTTGAATTTTCTGGGAATAGCCTCTGAAGACCTCTTTATTCCGGACGAATGTTGCTGAACAGCTAAACCGTAAAGATGCACAAAAATCTCTTCAAAACACACATACAATTTGCCTTTTTGTTGTGGAGGTAACGATTTCCGAGATATTCCTTGTTATTAGTTTCAATTGTAAAGTATTTATACTTTTTTGAAATAGGTACTTGATACATAAGTTAATCATTCTGAACACATATTTGGTAATGTAAGCTAAATTTACAATTCATTTAGTAATTGCCATGCCAAAGGCACTATAAGTACTTACAGTAAGAGTTTGAGAGGTCATTAATACTTACAGTACAATTAGGAAATGACGTAACCATCAGCATATCTTTGCTTCGACTTCGCTGGTAAAAGTGAAGCACATGCTAGATCCGCAGCTTCTTCAATAGCAATGTCGCTTTATAAAATTTTGCTGCTTGATAATATATGAGGTCGTCTCCTTAGCGCGGTGGTAGCGCAGCTGCCTACCAAGCGGGAGACCTGGGTTCGATCCCCAGTACCGGCGTGGGGATTTTTCCCCCGCTGGGAGACCTGGACCGGGGTGCACTCAGCCTCGTGAGGTCCCTGGGGGGCCAATTGAGAAGCTACTTGATGGAGAAGTAGCGGCTCCAGGTCGTGAGGACCGCATTAACCGGCCGGGAGGGGCTCGAGGCGCTGACCACGTCTCACCCTCCAATACTGCACCCCATCCATGACGTCTGTAGTGGACCGAGATGGGGGACGCAGCGGCCGGGCGGTAGGCCAAGGCTCCCCGTGAGCTGTCGTGCCATGGAGTTATGATAATATATGAAAAATTGAAAGTTCAATTCGGCTACTTAAAGGAATAACCTAACAAGCAAAACATATGCTGCTACTTCAAGTAAAGAATCTACTGCAAAAGCCATTAAGAAAAGAGTGTATAAGAAGCTTTGTCCATATAATTTAGATGTAGCCTTTCATTTGTTTACATCGAGAATTCATTTCTTCTTTATGTTCAATAAAATATTGAAAAGCAATTTTGATTTATTATTGTTTTTTCAAGTATTTCAAAAAGTAATTGGCTAACCACGAACTGTAAGTTAATGATCAGATCTCGAATGCTTGGGAAAATTCGGCCCTGAGGGCCTCGTCCTATTCCCAATATGTATTCTCGACCTGATTAAGTATAACTTACAATTCTTAGTACGCAATATACTATTCTCAAACAGAAAGTATCCGCTTTTCTTTTGTTCTAGTCCTGATCAAGAAAAGAAGTGATGTATAATGACAATCGCATATCTCTTTTACTTACTAGTTACAAAGTAATAAGAACATTCTGCTAATGTTTATCTCGATTAGCATGGTGTAGAAAGAAGAATAATCTTTTGTAAGAAGTTTGTTTGTAGAACAGCTAAAGAAACTCATCTGAATGTAACACATTACATTTAAAATATATTTTGGGGTCCTCAAAACATGCATTTCCGGTGAAGGCTCGGTTATCGAATTTTTGAGTGGAATACAATAAATATACCTTTTCTACCTAAGTATATTGTACATACGTGCTGGTAAAGGTACAAAACAATTATAAACTTATGAGCTAGTCTCTAAGGACCCAGAAGGTTGAACGCTCCCCTGTTCCAGACCTGCAGGCAGGAGCAAACTGTCAGATAAACGGTAAATATGCCTGAGTACAAATCTACATAAGCGTCAGAAGAGACGAATTGCTATGGATGCAGACTGATGAAGTGAAGCAATAACTTGGGCATCTGGAGCTGCACTTGAAGATACGAAGAACAGGGCCAAAGTCAATGTCGTAGTAAAACGAGGTCGTCTAGTTTCCTCCGGGATGTACCAGCGGCCTTTGGCAGCACGCTCAATGCTCTTACATCGCAACAGCTGTTCATGTCTCGAGTTCTTCCTTATGTAGCAGACACAAATCTCTGGTAGGGAGCCGTAAGTTGACGTGCGCATTTTTTGCCATTTCACTGTAAAAGAGTTACTTTAATGGTAATCTTGAACCTGTCAAATTACTCGATAGTCGTCTATCGGTTTTTTGAACGTTACCTACGTATTTGGGTTTAATTGGCAGTCGACAGCACCCAGTCGATGTATCGATGAAGCAATGCTGCTATGATGTCAACCCTATTCCACAACGTATACTGTTTTATTTTCTTTATTGAACAGTTATGGCAACCAGTCATAAACATTATACTAAAGAGTGCTATGTACCAACTACTATGGGGAGCCATAAGTTGATGAGTGTATTTTTGCGATTTTCGGCATTTCATTGTAAAAGAGTTACTTTCATAATAATCTTAAAACTATCAAATGGGTATATGGCTTGAAATAGAACCTCTCAGTCATGGTGGGCACTATCGAATGAAAACTATCAAATAATTCGAATAGTATAAAAATAGTGTAAAAAGTAGCAAAAACTATAGAGCTTCTGCTGTTGTATTTACTGTATTTAATACTTTTGGCAACCAGTCATCAACATTATACTCAAGATTGGCACGTACCAACCACCAAGCAAGAAATATGAGTATGCAGTTGCTCGACAGGCATGCAGTTTGTTCTAAACATGTGCATTAATATTGGTAACACTGCCGAGATGTCGCTGTTTTGTGGCGGATTCATGATTCACCCTGAAGTAGAAGTGCCAATTGTTGTGCTTGTAAATAAAGACCAAAATACTAATTCCAAATTTAACGCAACCTCTTTTTACTTTCTCTACATGTACTATGTACATAGTGTAGAGAGAAGGTATTGTATTGCATCCAAAACTTCCATAGGGAGATTTCACCGAAAATACATGTTTTGGATTCCCCTGAATAAAAAAAAATTTAGAAAAAGGTCCGTGTGTGTCTATGGACAGCATAACTCAAATACGAAAAGACTGTAAAGTACCAAACTTGGCATTTAAGTTTGGTATCTTCCAAGGATGCGACACGAAGATTTTTAAAAAAAAATCCCCCCGCTCCAAACTACCCTTTACAAAGAACATTTTCCGAAATTTTTGAGTTTCTCAAAAATGGCTCTCACGATTTTAATTAAAATAACTTATGTATAATGTATAACACATTTTTATGAGAAACGAAATATATCTATGTCTTTATATATTTTTTTTTTAATTTTCTTGGAATAGCTTCTGAATACCTCTTCATTTCTAGATAACTGGCAAACTGTGCCAGTTATAACTACACATTGATGTCGTATACATTTTTTTTTTTTTTTTTGGGTATAGTTAACCGTTTTTGAGATATCCGGGCTATTGATTTCAATTTTATGTCACAAACTTTTCTCGGACGGGAAGATATCTTTCTTCTCGTTTCTCGTTTGTTTATTCCTGGCAATCAAAGAGATGGAATTTCAATAGTTTCACAGAGCGACGGGCATCAATAGGATGAGCTTATCGCTTTAGCCTGTGCATTTTCTTATTTCCCTTCTACTCACAAGGAAGCTAGTAATAAGACTATTTCTGCTTATGTTTATCTTAATTAGCATGATATAGATAACAAATTAATGTTTTCAATAAAAGGTTAGTTTACCGCAAGCTGGAGGATTTCATGTGAATGGAACTCCATAGATTTTTGCCCTTCTACTTACAAGGGACCAAGTAATAAGACAATTTCTGCTAATGTTAATCTCGATTAGCATGATGTAGGTAGAAGAATTAACTTTTTAACACTAATTTGTTACAGAGATGTAGAGAAAGTTATGTGAATGGAACAAAATGATATTTTTTTTTAGTTTGATTTATAACAACAAAGATCATTAGCGACCTATGCATGTACAAAATTTAATACACATATATCAGAGCTATGGTTATGAACTTAATTATTTGAGCTTTGGCTACAGAAAAATACATGTAATTGGTAAACAATTATAACAGTATCAAATTCTGGCTTTAACAATTAGATTACATTATATAAAAGCGTCAGTCTATATTTATCAACGTGAGGAATAGTATTAAACTATGTATTACAATCACACTACTTTCCCTAACCATTCGTCAACAAAGTATTGTATTATTCTTCTATCCACTTCACGAAAACCGAGGTAAAATCATTTGTAGAACTGGTTTAATTACACATTTGTAGATACAATGGGAATAGGGCAATGCAGCAGGCTGTCTGTTGAATGCTCGTCTCTTTGCATGGCCAGGAGGGAGTGGGGAAGAATAATGAGAAACACAATCACGGAAAAAATGTTTCGACATTTATCGTACCTGTGCACAAGGTTTGCAATAGCCGCTTCATGAACAACCTATTTTATTTAGAGCCTATCGGAAGTATAGGAAAAAATTAAAAAAGGCCCTCGTATTTTAACGTATGCTTATGCGAGATATACATTTTCCTATCAATAATAATAATACCTATATTTTACGTTTACCAAAAATTCAAATGTCACATTCCATAGTGTTGTGGTTACAAGCTAGCTTCTAAAACCCAAGATTGCGGGTTCAAACCCGACGGAGGGTGATGCTTTTTTTTTCCTGTCGTAAAAATCGCTTGTATGGCGTACTTTGGTAGGGAAGTAAAGCCGATAATCCCGTGCAATACCATAAATCGTGATTTGCCTATCTAGATCCCTTGTCACCATATGCGCATTGTGGCGAAAACGCGAACTAATCCCTCGTTAAGGAAACATTAAAGGTGTACCAATACGTCACCAATAGTGCAGAAGCTTGAAATGAAAGTTACTTTCTGTAACTCTTACACAAACAAACTTACTACAAGGATTATTCTTCTTTCTACACCATGCTAATCGAGATAAGCGTTAGCAGTATGCACCAATTACAAGCAGAAGGGAACTGAAGGAATGCGCTATGCTAAAGTGATAGTCAAAGGCTATCGTTATGCGATTGTCATTGAAAATGGCTTCTTTGCTTGGACAGGAGCAGAGCAAAAGAAAAACTGACATTTGCTGTTTGAGAAAAGTTAAGTATTTCAAAATTGAAACCAATAACTAGGAATATGTTGGAAACGGTCAACTCTACAACAAACATGCATAGGACATAAATTGTGTGTTTTAACGAGATCTAAATTTTATGTGTAGTAAGTTTTTTTTTTTTTTTTTTTTTTTTTTGTCTATCTGTTTCGGTTTAACCGTTATGTAAAAATTTGCAAAAATCAACCAGAATAGTGCTCTGCAGAGCTATTCCCAGAAAATTCAAAATATACATTTTATTTGTGTTGTGAATAACTTTAATATACGGTATTTTAATGAAGCTCGTTAGAGCCGTTTTTGAGAAAGTAAAAATGTTCAAATTTTTTTCCCTGTGAAGGGTAGTTTGAGGTGGGGTGATTTTCCTCAAAATCTTCGTATCGCATCCTTGGAAGATATTACTATACATACTAAGTTTGGTATTTTACCCATTTTTCGTTTTTGGTTATCCTGTTCACAGACACACACTGACCTTTTTGTAAAAATGTTTTTTTTTTATACAGGGGACCCTAAAACTTCTATTTCCGGTTAAATCTAGCTATCGAATTTTTGGGTGTAATACAAAATAAGTAAAATGTAAGCAAAAGGCATTAAGAATGAAGAGAACTTCAGCATTTGTGGAATTCCCTTTCTTGGGAAACCGGAAGATATGTTCTTCTGAATAAAGTACGGCCCTGTCTAAGGTCCACCTTAAGCCTTCTTAACTTACTGAAATTGCAAAATCCATCCATCACAGCCAGTGTGAACCTCCCTTGTCAGATTTATCGATAACATATCAGACATTGTCAACTTGACAGGTTTTTTCCCTGCTTCTCTTAAGATTTGACAGTACTTTTTTCCCTTATACATATATTATCATTCTTATCTTCAGAAGATTTATATCCCTCTTATTAAGTTGGGTTCTAAAACTGTAAACTTAAAGATACGAAAATGGAGTCATATTGAAATTCGTTTTTCAATGTTCCTTCCCCTGTTATCAGTTTGGATAAGAGAACCTAATCACGAGTTGATTGTGAAAAATATGATAGTGTCACACATCATCTTTTGTATGTTCAAAAATCAGATATCCCAGACATCAAGCTGTGGAGAAACCTTTGAGGTAGTGATGAACACTATCGAATGTATTACGAGAGTGAGAAAAAATCGAACGTGTTTCAGTCACATAACATTCTCTACATCTCTGTAACAAATTACTGTTGAAAAGCTTATTCTGCTATCTACATCATGCAAATAGAGATTAACATTAGCAGAAACGGTATTATTACTTGCTTCCTTGCAAGTAGAAGGGCAAAAATCTAATGTGTTCCATTCACATGAGTCCTCTAGCGGTTCGGTAAACAAACATTAATCTGTTGTCTATATCATGCTAATTAGGATAAATATAAGCAGAATTAGTCTTATTACCAGTTCCTTGTAAGTAAAAGGGAAATAAGAAAATGCCGAGGCTAGCGAAAAGCCGGTCGCTACTTGAAACAATTGAAATTCCAATCTCTTTTCTTGCCACGAGAAAACAAACGAAAACGAGAAGAAAGAGATGTCTTCCCGTTTGAGAAGAGTTTAAGTGGCTAAAACCGAAACCAATAATCCGAAATATCTCGAAAACGGTTAACTCTACAAAAAAATAAATGGATAAAATTAATAGATAAAACAAATGATTAAATAAATAAAATAAAAGTATATGAACATAAATTGTGTGTTTTAATGAGCTCTACATTTTTTTCGTATCGTACATTTTTGTGTATCTCTTACGGTTTGCCAGTTATATAAAAGTCATTCAGAATAAATCCATTTCTTTGCATTGCTAGGAGTTAACACATTTCCATATGTGAAACGTTTTAGGTATTTTAAAACAAGAATATCTCAAAATGGTACACTCCACGAAAAAATATACATGACATAAATTGTGTGCTTTATTGCGATTTACATTTTTTGTGCAATAACTTTTTTTTTTTCTTTTTTTTTTTTTTTGTCTCTTGCGGTTTACCAGTTATGCAACATTCAGCAAATTTCATCCAGAATAAACCGGTATTCAGAGGCCATTCCCAAGAAATTCAGGATATAAATTTTATTTATCATGTAAATACCTTGAATGCACGGTATTTTAACCAAAATCGATAGTGTTATTTATGAAAAAATCGAAAATTCCGAAAAAAAAATGTTCATGTAAATGGTAGTTTGGTTTGGGGAGATTTTCTAAAATCTTTGTGTCGCATCCTGGAAGACACTAAACTTAAATACCAAAATTGGCATTGTGTTCCATTCACATGTTTTTTTTCTGCATCTCAATAACAAATTATTGTTAAAAAAAGCTTATTGTTCTATCTACTGCATGCTAATAGAGATGAACATTAGCAGAAATGGTGTTATTACTCGCTTCCTTGCAATTAGGGGCAAATGAGGGAATATACTAGGCTAAAGCATATAGTCAAATCTTAAAAGCTGGTTGAAATTCGTTTCTTTGTATGGCCAGGAGTTAACTAATTACCGATTGAGAAAAGTATAAGTATTTTAAAACTGAAACCAATAACAAGGAATATCTCAGAAAAGGTGTCAAATGAAAAAAACAACAAACAAAAACAAACAAAACCGCATGGGTAATAGACATACATTATGTGTTTTAACGAGATCTACATTTTTTGTAAGTTTTTGTCTATTTCTCACGATTTACCCGTTACGCAAAGTTCATCCAGAATGATGGAGTATTCATAGGCTATTTCCAGAAAATTTAAAATGTACGTTTTATCTGTCATGTAAATAGCTTTAATATAGGACATTCTAATCGAAATCATTAGATCCATTTTTGAGAGAATCAAAATTTTCAAACGTTTTTCCATACAAAGGGTAGTTAGAGGTGGAGGGATTTTCTTGAAAATCTTCGTGTTGCATTCTTGGGAGATACTAAACTTAAATATCAAGTTGTTTACTTAACGATTTTTTAATTTTTGAGACACACACAGACATACACATCTTTTTCTAAAAATGCTCTTTTTGGGCCTAGGGAGTATCAAAACCAGTATTTCCGGTGGTCTCTGTATCAAATGTTTGGGCAGAATACAATACCTTCTCTATACACTATGTACATAGTATGTGTATAGAAAATATAATTGCGTTTTTCTGGATCTTCAAAATATGTATTTCCGGTGAAATCTTTGTATGAAATTTCTGGATGGAATATAATACCTGGTCTGCCTACTATGTGTATATATATTACTTAGTAGAGATAGCAAATAGTGCCTACGAATGATCGGAAAAACGTCAGTGATTCCTTAAGGCATTGTTGATATATTACACATGCATGGAGACAGCCTCTGTGGTCGAGTGGTCAGCGTTCTGGTTTCTCACCCAGAGGTCCCGGGTTTGATTTCAATCTGAGACAGGGAAGTTTTCTTTAACTAGAATCAATCCCTACCCCCCACAGAGTTTGGAGGAATAAATTGTGTTTAATAGTATAACAACTGAAAATCCCAACGTTAAGAAACCATACAGTTCAGCGAGCAAAACACCAGCAGTTGTTTCTAAAGCAAAGCCCGGATATGTAAATTAAATAATTAAAGATCTGATGTGTTCCATTCACCTGACTTTCTCTACATCTCTGCGAAAAAAATGAAATGGCCTGTTGTTTATGGACGCTCTTTAACTGCTTTGGTTCTCAGCGTCCCATTCTAAATTGGGCGTGAAAGATCGCTTAATTTTGCTCAGAGGCCTCTCTTATCAGGCTTGAGATTCTTTTACGTGCCGTAAATCTACGACACGGGACCCACGGCTTTCCTTCCCTTCCGAAGGAAGCCAAGCTAAGGATTTTTACGCCCGAAAAATCCATCGTCCTCCGCCGGGTTTGAACCCGCGACCTTGGGTATATGAAGTCAGCATGGTAACCATTACACCACGGAGGGCGACTACACACATCTCTGCGAAAAAATATTAAAAAAAAAAAAAAGCTTATGGTTCTATCTACTTCATGCTAATCGAGAAAAAATTAGCAGAAATAGTCTTATTACTTGCTGCATTGTAAGTAGAAGGAAATAAGGGAGTACCATAGGTTAAAGTGATAATCAAAAGCTGGTTGCTATGTCACTGAAGTTCCTTTGTTTGTATGGACAGGAGTTGACAAATTCCTGTATGAGAAAAATATGTAATTTCAGAAAGAAAAGGAAAGAATTAATCCGGTTTTGAAACTGTATAGAGTGTAAGGCTGTTCCAACTGAAAGACAGACATCACAGTCCGGCTGGAGAGGCAGTTGAATGGGCAATCCGATATTGAGTGAAAGTTATAGCACAACTGCTGGCGCTTCCTACCACTTCTTTCCAACACTTGATTCAGCCTTGACAGCTTGCTCTCAATGCTGAGGTGTATCGCATGCTGCAAGCAAACCCCTGAAGATGTGAGTAACTCGCTGCTCTTTGGCGCGCACCCCAACTAGAACAGCGTGGTATACAGCATACCTGTGTCCTGCGAACTACACAGAGCTATTGAGGCTACCACTCCCCCAGGAGGAAGGGATGAAATGAAGGAAACACATGTCATACAAACGCATGGAAATCTCGCACAATTGCTGGCTAAAAGACCCGTCTCGCTATTGGAGCTGTCCAGAGAGGGCGATGAAGCAACCCTCTATCGTCCAAGTGGAATAGTTTTTTCTCTAAGCAAGCATCTGCGCCATCCGTCCGGCACCTAGGTACGCAAAAAAACCTAAGGCAAACCTGAAATATGAGAAGGAAACAAAATGATATGGAAGTGAGGATAAAGAAATCTATGAGAAACCACGCATCCGCTTCTCGACCAGGGAAACCTGCAACAATTCCAAAGAGTGGGTGATACGTGGGAATGAAACCTGGGACCTTACGAATGCGAGCCTCACACGAGCCTCACACGCTACCACAGAGACATCGTGCTGGGTTTTGGAATACGTAGTAGTTTACAAACTAATTTTGGTGTGACATGTTCTAAACCTTAAAAATGCTCCAAAATTTCTCACCACAATCGTTCCCCAGATCTTTTCAGGCATCAGATACTCTGAAGTTTTTCAAGGTGAAGAATGACAATCAAGCTTTACTATGTACAAGTTTAAGGTGAGCTGACATTTGACATGCTAGGGGATTCCCATTCCTAACAAGCCTCAACACCGATGTCTGTGACCTTTAGCTACCGGAAGAGACAAAGGATCAGAAGCGAACCCGCATCCTCGCACTAATTGCTGCCAACAGAACACGGAACTGTCGGCATCCTTTAATGACAAACCAAAATGTTGGCGGCTCGTTACTGTTTTGTCAGAATTACGTCATTTTGTGGAGAGTGACGTCAGCTGCAATTACGGATCAACCCTATCGAATGATGTGCATGATTTCCTGACGTGATGACGCAGGCAAAAGCAACCCTGCTTAGGGTTACAGTACCAACAATGGGAAGTAGGAGCTTGCGTTTTACATAGCTTTCGAAGTTCTACCCTCAAAGATATTGATATAAGTTCTGGAACTATAACTATCTTGTCTTCGATAGGAAGCTTCCAAGATTTCTGAAAGTCCACAAAAAAAATGTATATGACATAAATTGTGTATTTATATCTACAACGTTTTGTGTATATTTTTTTGTTAGTTTTTGTTTTGCAGGGTATGCATGGAAATCTAAGCGTTTCCGTAAAATCTTCCACCCAGTTTGTTGGGGTATGTTTAGTTTTCTACTGAATTTTACGGTGGATTTCTGTGGACTTCGTGTGCAGCTCTCTCTCATACGCTCCACATCTGCCTCGCTTATTGTTAGATGACAGGTTGACTTCCGCTTACAGATGCATCCCCTCGTTTTGAAGTCAGAGTATCACTTTCGGATACTGGGCCCACTGGGTGGACCAACACCAAATTTTCTTCTAAAATTGCGTTGTACAGCGACAATAGACTGGGATATCTGAAAATATAGTACACGAAATGTCCTCCTGTCTTCGTTTGTAGCCATTTTCTGTTTTCTGTTGTTATCGTCTCCTAGCAACGCAATTAATAAATATGAAATAGCTTCACCAACATAAATAAACTATTTTTTTCAGTAGCCGTAGGCTTTCACGGCCGGAGTCCAAATTATAACTAGAAGAATTTTCCGGGCTGAGAAGCCGTGGTCTACTGGAGTTTTCAGGTCCAGACGTTTCGTTCACGACTGTGGTGAACATCTTCAGTGGCGTGGTGTAAGTCTTCTCGGTGAAGGTTGCGACCAAACCTTTACCGAGAAGACTTACAGCACGCCACTGAAGATGTTCACCACAGTCGTGAACGAAATGTCTGGACTTGAAAACTCAGCCCGGAAAATTCTTCTAGTTATAAACTATTTTTGAGTTTCTCTTAGCATTGATACCAATATCATGTTTCTAGGTGTCTCCTCACGATTGTTATTCACGTTTTTAATCGGAATGAGCATTTATAGTGACACTGTAATACCCAATTATATGTAACTAATAAACGTGAGCCGTCAAGTTGCGCAGTACAAGGAGTGGGGGAAAGAGTCGGAGGCTTGAAGCTATAGCCATGAGTGAGTATACGCACGACGTTATCGACTGCCGGCCGACTGCAGCAATCAGATCATGCCACTGCGCCTCGTCTACTTGCACGGATAATAATCATATAAGCGGCCATCTGCTTACGTTTATGTTTAAGAGAGTCTTTATTTTAAGGTTACTCCTTACCAGAAAAGGTTTTCGGCCATATAAAATGAGCAATACGTTCAAATACAATAAAGAGGTTATCAGTTATTTTTGGGAAACAAAAATGATAATCAGTGAAAAATTAACATCCTGCGGCTAGCGTGCCATGTCTCCTGTGTTTGAGCAAAGAAAACAAGCATCTGTCCTGGTTTTAATCTTCAAGCCTAATCATGACGTGCTGATTTGCTTATTGTCATTCCAAGAGTTCTTAGCCAATCAGGAGAGAGGGCAAGGGAATTGTGCGCGGAAGATTATATGTATATCGGCGGAGCAACCGTATAAGAAACAAGGATTGGTAATTTGTATATAACAATCTGATGTATTCCGTTCACATGACTTTCTCTACATCTCTGTTATAAATTATTGTTAGGACGTTTATTCTTCTATCTACATCCTCTTTAGCAGAAATGCTTTCTTGTAAGTAGAAGGGAAATAAGGGAATACACTAGGCTGAAACCATAGTCTAATCTTTTTAAAGACGCTTGCCATGTGAATGAAATCCGTTTCTTTGCACTGCCAGGGGTTGACAAAGTCCCGTATGTGAAAAGTTAAAGTATTTTAAAACAGAAACCAATAAGGAATATCTCAAAAATGGTCAACTCCACGAGAAAAAAAAAGTATATCACACAAATTATGTATTTCAACGAGGTCTACGTATATTCTGTAATATGGTTTTGTCTATCGCTTACGGTTTGCTAGTCCAGCAAAATTTTCCAGAAGCTCTTCCCAGAAAATTCCAGATACGCATTTTATTTGTCGTGTAAACGTAGTTAATATACGGTATTTTAATCAAAATCGTTACAGCCATTTTTAAGAAAATTAAAATTTTTATAAAAAATGTCCATGTAAAGGATAGTTTGGAGTGTGGGGAGTTTCCTCAAAATCTTCATGTCGCATCCATGGAAGATACTTAACTTATATACCAGTTTTGTATTTTACCGACTTTTCGTTTTTGAGTTATCGTGTTCACAGACTCACGGACACCAGGAACCCTGAAACGTGAATTTTTGGGTGCAGTACAATACCTTCTCTATAGTACGAACAGAGAAAGTAAAATTGAGCGAGTCTGTGAAAGCAGAGTTGAGGGAACAGAACTAGGACGGCTACCTCAAAGAGAAGATGCTCGCTAATGGCTCCTCCGACTTGCTCAACACCGAAATTACTCGCATCCCAACACTGCACATCAAAGTTATCCCGGCACAACACAAAACACGTGATACTACTTCATACTCAACTGTGAATGTTGTCTCGTCTTCTGTCAGCTGCTTTTCTGTGACTCCTTAATGTATAAAACATTTCACAATGTTCTTACGTTGCCTACTCGATATTAAAACAAAAAAATCTGATGTGTTCCATTCACATGACTTTCTCTATATCATTGCAACAAATTATTCTATTTACTTCATCTAATGGAACAAAATTAGCAGAAATAATCTTATTACTTGCTTCCTTGTTAGTAGAAGCGAAATAAGGGGGTACTATAGGTTAAAGTGATAGTCAAAAGCTGGTTGCTCTGCAACTGAAGTTCCTTTGTTTGTATGGACACGAGTTCACAAAGTCCTGTATGAGAAAAGTATAAGTCCTTATAGCTGAAAACAACAAACAAGGAATATCTCAAAAACAATCAACTCCACTAAAAAAATGTATATAACATAAATTGTGTGTTTTAAGGTTGTTGTGCGGTAAGTTTTTGTCCATCTTTTACGGTTTAGCAGTTATGCAAAATTCCGTAAAATTCATCCAGAATAAAGTAGTCTTCAGAGTCTATTCCCAGAAAATTCAAAATATACATTTTATTTGTCATGTAAATATCTTTAATATACGACATTTTAATAAAAATCGTTAGAGCCATTTTTCAGAAAATCAACATTTTCGAAAAGAGTTCCATGTAAAGGGTAGTTTGGGGTGGGGGATTTTTCTCAAAATCTTCGTGTCACATCCCTGGAAGATACTAAACTTAAATACCAAGTTTGGTATTTTACCGACTTTTCGTTTTTGAGCTATCGTGTTCACAGACACACGGACACGCACACGGACCTTTTTCTGAAAATACTTTTTTTGGATACAGGGGACCCTAAAGCATATATTTCTGGTGAAATCTCGGTATCGAATTTTTTGGTGGAGTGCAATACCTTCTCTATACACTATATACATAGCACGTATAGAGAAAGTAAAAACTGATTAATTCCATTCACATGACCTTCTCTGGCTGTTCCATGAACAAACTTTCCTTATAAAGCATTATCTACATCATGCTAATCGAGATAAACAGTAGTAGAAACTGTCGTGTTACTTGCTTCGTAATAAGTAGAAGGGAAATAAAGCAGTACACTATATTAAAGCGATAGTCAAATATTTTAAAAGCTAACAAATACTATGTAAAACAGTTGAAAATCATTCGCTTTTGCATTTCTGGGAATAAAACAAAAGAGGTGTGAAATGAAAGTTGACATTCCGTTAGAGAAAAGTTTAAGTTGTTTAAAATTTAAACCAATAACTAGGAATATCCCGGAAACGGTTAACTCTACAAAATGTGTATAACATAAATTGTGTGTTTTAATGAGATCTAAATGTTTGCGTAGTAAGTTTTTGTATATCTCTTACAGCTTATCAGTTATATAAAAGTCATCAGAATGAAGAGGTCTTCAGAGGATATTCCCAGAAAATTCAAGATATACATTTCGTTTGTTATGGAAATAAGTTAAATTGGGTTTTATTTATGGACGATAATTAACTGCTGCCATTCTATACTGGGCGTGAAATAACGCTTAATTTTGCTTAGAGGTGTCTTTATCAGGCTTGAGGTTATTTTACGTATATCCCCCACACGGGATCAACGGCTTAAGTTCCCTTCCAAAGGAAGCCATACTAAGGATTTTTACGCCTGAAAAAATCCATCGCCCTCCGTTGGGTTTGAACTCGCGAACCTTGGGAACTAGAGGCTAGCATGTTACCCCTAGACCACGGAAGACGACTGGAAATATCTTTGTAGCAAGCTTTTGTCTACTTCTACTTATAACGTTTTTTTTTTTTTTTTTTATGAATTTTCACAGTGAACACTTCGGCATTTTTACTACCAGTCTGCGGTGGACGGAGGATGATTTTATGAACACTTTAACTAATGTTTCCCGTTCCAGATTGAAATCGAACTCGGGACATCTGGGTCGATAAGTCAAAATGCTGGCCACTCGGATAAAGAGGCAATTGACGCCATGTTTCGATTCATCAAATAAACGTAAGGTCATATTCTAATATCACGCGAGAGGTCACAACTCAATCCACGAACATTCTACGAAGGCCATCCAGAAAGTGATAGACGATTTGGCATGACTAAACGTTAACTAAAGTTATCAACACAAAGCTTTATTTACAAAGTTACAGTACCTTGCTCTATTTATCAAAGTAATCGCCATTGCTATCAAGGTATTAATCGTCATGTGGTACCGGTTTTTTTTTAACGCAGATGTTATACTCTTTCACCGCCAAGAAGTCACTGTCACTTTGAGGGCTTCGTCGGTTGTGAAATCTTTTCCATCCAAAAAGTGTCCAAACTGAAACACCGGTTATTTTCTGAATTCTTTTCTCAACATTTGCTGTCTACTCCTCCACACCGATCTCTGTCGTGACGACTGGTTCTTTATTGACTACTCGAAAATTATGCGTCATTTCTTATTGAAGATTCAGTCTTGAATTATCACCATACACTTGCGTTATTTGCCTATAAAATTCGATCGGCCCAGCATTTTGTGCATAATTTTTTTGGCGGTAGAAAAATATAACATCGGCATTGAAAAACTGATACCACGTGATAATAAATGTCTTGATATAATGGAGATTATATTGAAAAAAAAAATCTGATGTGTTCCATTCACATGACTTTCTCTCTTCTCTGCAACAAAGTATTGTTAAAATGTTAAGGCTTCTATTTACTTCATGCTAATTGGGAAAACATTGCAGAAATAGTCTTATTACTTGCTTCCTTGTAAGTAGAAGCGAAATAAGGGAGTACCACGGGTTAAAGTGATAGTCAAAAGCTGGTTGCTATGTGACTGAAGTTCCTTTGTTTGTATGGACAGGAGTTGACAAATTCCTGTATGAGAAAAGTATAGGTATTTCAAAGCTGAAACTAAATACAAGGAATATCTTAAAAACGATCAACTCCACGAAAAAATATGTATAACATAAATTGTGTGTTTTAATATACTCTACTAAGTTTTTGTCCATCTCTTACGGTTTAGTAGTTATCCAAAATTCATCCAAAAAAGTAGTCTTCAGAGGTTATTCACAGGAAAATTCAAGATATAGATTTTATTTGTCAAGTAAATATCTTAAATATACGAGATTATAATCAAAATCGTTAGAGCCATTTTTAAGAAAATCAAAATTTTCGATTTTTTTTTCCATGTAAAGGATAGTTTGGGATGGGCGGATTTTCTTGAAAATCTTCGTGTTGCAATCCTTGGAAGATATCAAACTTAAACACCAAATTTCATTTTTAACGGTCTTTTTAATTTTGAGCTATGCACATATACACACACACACATACACACGGACATTTTTCTAAAAATGTTTTTTTTTTTTTGGATTCAGGGGGTCTCAAAACATATCTTGCCGGTGAAATCTCGGTATCGAATTTTTGGGTGCAATGCAATATCTTCCCTATACACTATGTACATAGTAGGTATAGAGAAAGTAATACAATAAGGTACTGCAGCTTTGAAAATAAATAAGATTTAGGCGGAGGTTCTGCAACCCTCCGTGCTGTGCAGTAAACAGCACAGTTCTTGGAAGTCTACGGCGGTCAAGAGTCATCTTGAAGTTCTCGTAAATGGACAGATATGCACAAGAAATCAACAGAGCTGATCAGGTTCTCACAGAATTCCTATGAGATGGAGCAGAAAAACAGCGTTATACTGTAATCAATGCTGGCCCAGAAAAAACAAACTTAGTGAACTGCTGCCGGAATGAGTTCCTTCTGCCGATTACTGAAATACTGAAAATCTTCACAGTTTTGGTTTAGAGACAGAATTCTTTGATATAATCCTTCCTCATCTTAAACTTCCGCAATTCCAATTACAGTCTGATTCTAGAAACTGCATTATGTTGAAAAAAAAACCCTGATATATCGCCTTTACATGACTTTCTCTACAAACTATTCTTAGAAAAGAGTATTATTTTATCCACATCGTGCTAACCGATATAAACATTAGCAGATTTTGTCTTACTACTTGCTTCCTTGCAAGTAAAAGGGAAATAAGGGAATACACTACGCTAAAGCGATAGTCAATTCTTTTAAAACCTGGTCCTATGTGAAACAACTGAAGTTTGGCGCGCTTTGCATGGCCTGCAGTAAATCAAAAGAGAAGAAACGAAACGTCATTTCCGTTTGACGGTCAATTCTACATAACTTGTGTGTTTTAACGAGATTGTGCAATAAGTAATTATCTATTTGTTACGGTTTAAGGGTTATGCAAAATTCTGCCAAAATTCATCCAGAATAAAGAGGTCTTCAGAGGCTATTCCCAGAAAATTCAAAATATACATTTTATTTGTCATGTAAATATCTTTAATATATGGTATTTTAATCAAAATCGTTGAGCCATTTTTGAGAAAAACAAAATTTTCAAAAATTTCTCCATGTAAAGGGTAGTTTGCGATGGGGCATTTTCTTGAAAATCTTCGTGTTGCATCCTTGGAAGATGCTAAACTTAAATACCAAGTTTGGTTTTGAACGGTAATTTCGTTTTTGAGCTCTGCTGTCCATACGCACACGCACCTTTTTCTAAAACTGCTTCTTCGGTCTCAGGGGACCTCAAAACATATATTTCCACTGTAATGTGGACATCAAATTTTTGGGTAGAATAAATACTTTCTCTATCCACCGTGTACATTGTAATACGGGCTAGAGAAAGTATAAACGCTTCCGAAGCCGGTGGTGAATTTGTTGCTGCAATGCTATTTAAGTCCTAACATACATTTTCACTGAACATTTTAATCTTCATATATTAAAATGAATCGCTGAAATGTATGCACGCGTATCACTTCCGAATTACTGCATCAAATTGAACAATTCTTTTTTATTTTTTTTTTGTGTGTGTGTGTTCGTTATTGTCACGACAAGGTTTGTGAAAAAGAAAATGATTAAAAATAGTACGGGAAAGTATTTAAAATCTCATAAAACGAATAAAAACCGTGCCAAGCGAACGCATTGCGGTTAATAGCCACCAGATGGCAGTGGTATCACGGTAATTTGTTGCTAAATGGTCGTAGTACTGCTATATTTTCCCTTCCCATTCAATGCTAAGCTAACGCACCAGTTTATCGACACAATGACGCAACGCAGCAGTGAAATTCAAATACATTTTTATACGTTAACTGTTCTTTCTTTACTCCTGTTGTTTAAAATAAAACAGCAAAGAAACTTTCCTGGCGACTAACATCTAGAATAAGCACTTATTTATTTGCCACTTCTCACCTCGACCCCAAGCGACCGCATGTGAGATTTGTGGTGGACAAAGCGGCGCTGGGGCGGGTTTTCTCCGGGTACTCTGGTTTCCCCCGCCTTCGCATTCCACCAGTGCTCCATCATCATTCATGTATCATCAGTGTCACCGCCTGCGGTGCCATAAGTAGTTAAAGCGAGCGTTAAACACTACAAAAAAAAATATTTGCCACTAGATGGCCATAGTGGTATTTTCCCTCCCCATCCAATGTTAAGATAACGAAACAGTTTATCGAGATGACACAACGCAGCAGTGAAATTCAAATACATTTTTAAGTATTAACTGCCCTTTCCGTACTCCTATGGTTTAAAATAAAGGAGCTTTCCTGGCGACGAACACGTTAAATACGTACTTATTATTTGCCACCAGATGGCCGTAGTACCTCCTGCTCTATTTTTCTTATTCAGTGCTAAGGGAATGCACCCGGTTATGAAGACAATGACCCAAGATAACTGTGAAAATCAAATATATTTCTTATGTATTAACTATCGTTCCCTTGGTCATATCGTATAAATAAAGAAAAAAGTATATTTTTGTTTTAATTCTTTAAAACGATCAACGCACAGAACCATTAACCCTTCTTGGAATCTGAAAATGGCGGAGATCCGTTTTAGTTTTAACTTCCTATTGCAGATGTTGGTTATTTGACGTTATGTGGTACATGAGCCAGCTAAAGAACATGAAGATACCCGCGCCACCATCACACTACAATTGCGCTGCTCTTAATACATTTGATCAAGTAATATTTTGGGTTGAATGGAGAAATTTAATACATAAAGCTATCATCAAATCAAATCTTATCAAATGCCCAACCAGATCTACTTGCTCTTCGACGAACACCTAAAATACGTACTTATTTATTTGCCACCAGATGGCCGTAATACCTATTGCTTTATTTTTCTTCCCCATTCAGTGCTAAGGGAATGCACCCGGTTATGGAGATAATGGCGCAAGATAACTGTGAAAATCAAATATATTTCTTTCCCGGCGACGAACACCTAAAATAAGTATCTACTTATTTATTTGCCATTAGATGGCCGTAGTATTTACCGCTTTATTATTTTTTTTTTTCTTCAATGCTAAGGGAATGCACCCGGTTATGGAGACAATGACCAAGATAACTGTGACAATCAAATATATTTCTTATGTATTGACTATGGTTCCCTTGGTCACATCGTTTAAATAAAGAAATAAGTATATTTTTTATTGTAATTCTTTAAAATGAACAGGTTATAAACTATGCACGTAACCATTAACCCTTCTTGGAATCTGAAAATGGCGGAGAAATGACGGGTCCCGTTTTAGGTTTAACGTCCTATTGCAGATGTTGGTTATTTGACGTTATGTGGTACATGAGCTAGCTAAAGAACATGAAGATATCCGCGTCACCACCACATTGCAACTGTGATGCTTTTAATACACTTGATCAAGTAATATTTTAGTTAAATGGAGAAATTACACAAATCTGTCTAAAAAAAGCTTATCAATTGCCCTACTTGCTCTTTAGTTACGTCATTGTTAGCCTTAAAAATGGCTATTCTGGCATAGGTGAAAATAGAGAAAGAGGTGGAAAACATTAGGAGTAAAGGAAAGAAAGAGATTCATAAGAAACATGAATGTTATTGTGACTGTCTCTTTAATGTAATTCATTACCTATGCCAGCGTTTACCCGCCACACTATGAAAGGACTGCCATTACTGTCATGCCAATGACATCTTTGCTTACCCACGCTGTTAACCGTATGTCGTCCTTTCCACAATACCTTATGAGCGCACTGAGTTCGTCCTTTTCGCAATACCAACTATATATGCTACATTGCGCAGATTATAGCGTTTCATTGCACTTTTCAGGTGCTTTAAAGTCATTATTAGACATTTGCAATGGTAAATTTCAATGACAATAAATCCCAAGGTCAATCGTTAGAAGTGTGTGGAATATACCTTCAATTGTGTTTTTCGCAAGGATAGTTGTACTTTGCGTGCTCGAGAGTCGGTATAACATCGCCGCTATTTGTTTTCTCTCCGGAAGCAAAATTGTATATTACAAGGCATTACAATAAAGTATTGTCAAATTATGTAATTGTAATTTTAGTCCACTGCAGATTCGTACTGTAAACGGAAGATTTTTGACTGAGTTTTTTTAATTGGTTACACCACCCATGCGAAGCAGTAGTATTTTATAAAAACAACTAAAGCAGTTGGCGATCATATCTAAGAATAGAAATGTGACATAAAATAGAAGCCAACAAATAACGTAGATTATTTTATTAGAGCATTCAATAAAATGAAATAAAAAAGCCATGTACAATACTGATAACGTGGGTCAGAACATGCGATATCACAACAGTTCGAGGCGTGTGCTAGGTCAGTACTTCCGGTCCGCTGTTTACGCCAGTGTAAATTAGAACTAGCACACCACAAATACTTATTTGTTCTATTCACAGGTCTTTCTCTACAAGCAATTTTTTCGAACGATTAGAGCAGAAATTGCTGTATTAGTCCCTTCAAAGACAAAATAGAAGAGAATTAGGGGAACACACTAGGCTAACGTGATAGTCAACACTTTTAAAAGCTTTCGCTATGTGAAACAATTAAAATTCGGTTCTCTCTTGCATTTCCGGGTGTAAAACAAAAGAAATGAAACAAAAGTTGACTTCTCGCTTGAGAAACGTTTAAATAGTTTAAAATTGAAACCAATAACAAGGAATATTCCGAAATGTTTATCACTATAAAAAACGTATATGACATTAAATTGTGTGTTTTAATAAGATCTATATTTTTTGTGTAGTAAGTTTTTGTCTATCTCTTACGGTTTACCAGTTATGAAAAACTCATCCATAATGAAGAGGTCTTCAGAGACCATTTCCAGAAAATTTCAGATAGAGGTGCATTTCATTTTGTCAAGAAAATTCTTAAAAATATGGCTAGTTAATCAAAATGGTTAGTAATTTTTTTATAAAAACAAAATTTACGAAAAATGTTCCATGTAAAGGGTAGGTGCGAGCAAGGGATTTTCTTGAAAATCTTCCTTGGAAGTTACTGAACTTAAATACCGAGTTTGGTATTAAACCGACTTTTCGTTTTTTAATTTTGCTACCCCCCTCCATATGGACATTTTTATTCAGGGAGCTAAAAATATGTATTTCCGGTGAAATCTCGGAGTTGAATTTTTGAGTGGAATACAATACACTCTCTATCTACTATATACATTGTACATAGTACTAGAAGAGACAAAAATACAATTTTTGTTCCAATTTCACAAATACATCGCAGTAAGGGGAGTTGAAATGAGATTTTAATAATTTTACGCCATTTTCATAGAGGTACACCAATTAAAAATAATCCTGAATAGTATTGTTTTAGAACAGTTTAGTACCCTCACTTGGTAAAACCTCACTAACTTTGTAAATGTTAGTGTTAAATAAGATATCTTTTTATTTATTTATATTTTGATAGGAAAGTTTTACTGTAGCTATTGGCAGCATTGGCATCCCGCTCATATTTCCTTCATGTGAGGGTTTCTAAGTACCGCGATGTTGTGCTTGGAAAGTTAACTTACATTTTTTTTTTAATTTTGTCTGAAAACAGATTCTGAATAAGTCAGCTTTTCTATACAAAATGCCCAATTATCTCAGAAACTAATGACACTAACGACTGACATTTTTACCACACATTTGCACCTAAATATGCTTTGTTTTAACGAATATGGACTAGTTTTTTTTTTAATTTAAAAATCATCGATTTTCAATAAAACTTTAAGAGTTTTATTTTTAAAAAATCTGATGTGTTCCATTTACATGACTTTCTCTACATCTCTGTAACAAATTATTGTTAAAATTAAATACTATATTAAATTAAATTATTGTAAAAAGTATTTCAAAGCTGAAACCAAAAACAAGGAATATTACAAAAAAAAATTCAACTTCACGAAAAAAGAATGTATATTACATAAATTGTGTGTTTTAACGTGCTTTAGATTTTTTGTGTTGTAAGCTTTAGTCCATATCTACGGTTTAGCAGTTATGCAAAATTGATCCAGAATAAAGTAGTCTTCAGAGGCTATTCCCAGAAAATTCAAGATATACATTTCATTTATACGATATTTTAATCAAAAGCATTAGTGCCATTTTTAAGAAAATCAACATTTTCGACAAAAAGTTCCATGTAAAGGGTAGTTAAGGGTGGGGAGGATTTTCTTGAAAATCTTCGGTGTCGCATCCTTGGAAGATACCAAACTTAAGTATCACGAACTATGTACGTGTAGAGAAAGTAAAAATCATACCTTTTCTTCTAATGAACAGAAATATTCTATTTTTCGTCAATTAACCGTAAAGGTTTTCCTGAATACATCTTGAAAAATTTAGCTCATTATGTTAAATAATTGCCAAGATAACTGTCAAACTTTAACATTGGCAAGATATGGCATTTCGACTCCCCTAAAATCGTGTTTTGACCTAGCAGTTTGTATTTTATGTTCATGTCCTCGCGTTAATGTTTCTATGTGAATAACCCTTTACTCCTGTACTGCTTGTTCGCTCTGTACTCTATCCTTTGTGTTGCATTTTGGGCGAGGCTTCAATATTTTCGGAACACACTACTACTGCGCATGTGTTAACAATATGGTCGGGCACGGCCATACTTATCCGGATTATATCTGATGATGCTACTGTGATGAGTCTATACAAGAAAAAATGTTTCAGGTGAACATGGGTCAATTCAAGCTACAGGAATTACCCAACTGCCTCTACCAGGTGACCCAACAGCGCCGTAGATAACCCATTGTACGTTATAAGAGGTGCAGAGCTCAACGGGGTTAAATCGAAGTATGCACTGCTCAGTGGCAGTGAGCGACCCTCTTTCTTCACCCCTTGCATATCAGAGGAATCTCAATTTGTTATGCATGTTAAGGTTTCAAGGTTTCCTGCAATATTAGGTTACTAAATTAGGTTATTTAGTAACTCCATGGCCAAAAAATAAAGCACAAAGACATAAACATTAAAGTATTATAACTATCTATTAAAAATATTCCACCATTCTTCTACTGCCAAAGGAACATTCGTTATACAGCATTTCCAGAACCTAAAAGACACTAGGGGGAGGTTAAGGAAGCTAGATGTTTCGTCGATATTTCACTTCACTTAGGGGGTTTTTCATCCGTTATTTGAAATTGTCGCGACTGTATTAATCTAGAATTATAAAGATCAATAGGGAGGATCCTTATAAAAACCCTCTACTACGCCACTGCTCGATGAAATAACATGAGGCTATTCCATAAAACGCCCCCTCCCCCCAAGCCTATAGTTCTAATGTCACAGGTCTCGTGTTTGGAACAAAGAGTTTCGTTATGGTGATGTTAAGGGTGTAACGGTCTATTTCAAGGTATCCTGCAACACTTGGTGTAATGCTTTGCGTAGTAGTGGCAGCATTTTCTCAGGCGTCACTGAATAGAAAAGGAGCTACTTTAATGATCAGTACTGCAAGTCACAAGGCACAAGAATATTCAAGGCGATACGGATTGCGGCAATTAAACCTTAATTGCATGGAGTTGCACACATGCAACAAAGATGATTAATCATATCTTTCGGTATTTTTAGTGGACTTTTTTTCTAAATTCATAATACACTCACCTTCTGCAATAACATTAATATTTTTGCAATAAAACTGTAGAATTGTTTTAATACAAATGAGCAACATGCATGCAACTGCAGAAAACATAGCCCCCTCAGCATCCAAGCGTGCAATCACATCGGCTATTTTACCTGGATCCTCCCCATCCATTGCCATAGGCGCATTTGACTGCAGTAGCTGGGACTCGAACCCGCGACGTTCGACTTTGATGGCCAACCTATTACGTATCGCACCGATATCCAAGTCGCTTCAGTTATGCCGGTGAAAGGGATATAGATATCAGTTTGATAATTAGAGCAAGAGCGGCGTATGCAGTACAAAAAATAAATCATTCAATTAAGGGTTAAAAGGAAATCGGAATTTCACGGGATATGGATGTTTTATTTTTTAAATGTTTATATTAATGAGAAAGCTTAAAATATACAGGAGACTCGTTTTGCATAACGACTCCGCCATCTAGCACAGAAAAGTCTAGCTTTATGCAAGGTGATATGATTACCTCTGCGCTTATCAAGTAAGGCGATAGCATTCGCTATCTAAAAGGAATATTTAACTACATATTATTATTTTAAGAATGATTAGAGATTAATTATCATCAAATCTAACAAAAATATCTTATGCAAAACATTCTCATGACTTCTCTACATCTGTTCACCAAATTATTGTTGGAAAAGATTGTTCTTCTATTTACTTCATACTAACCGAGAAAAATTAGTAGAAATGGTCTTATTCTTTTTATCATGTAAATAAAAGCGAAATGAGGGAGTGCCATACGCTAAAGTGATAGCCAAGCTGGTTGTTATGTGACTGAAGTTCCTTTATTTGTATGGACAGGAGTTGACAAATTTCCGTATGAGAAAAAGTCAAACAAATAACAAGGAATATCTCAAAAACGACCATCTCCACGAAAAAAAAAAAAGTCTGATGTGTTAAACTCACATGACTTTCTCTAGCTGCTCTACAGAACTCCTACAAAAGATTCTTCTTCTTTGTACACAATGCTAATCAAGATAAATGTTAGCACAATGTTATTACTTAGTTCCTTATAAGCAGAAGGGAAAAAGGGAATGCACTATGCTAAAGAGATTGTCAAGTGTTTTAAAAGCTATCGTTATGCGATTGTCATTGCAAATCATTTCTTTGCCTGGCCAGGAGTAGAACAAAAGAAAAACAAACACTTCCTGTGTGAGAAAAGTTTAAGTACTTCACAATTGAAACCAATAACAAGGAATATCTCGAAAACAGTTACCTCCACAACAAAAACGTAAAGGACAAAAAGCGTGCGTTTTGTCATGAGGTACATTTTTTGTGCAGTACGTTTTTTTCTATCTCTTACGGTTTAGCAGTTAAGCAAAATTCAGAAAAATTCATCCAAAATAAAGAGGTCTTCAGAGGCTATTCCCAAAAAATTCGAGATATACATTTTATTTCGGACATAAATAGCTTTAATATACGGGATTTCAATCAAAATTGTTAGAACAATTTTTAAGAAAATCAAAAATTTTGAATTTTTTTCCACGTAAAGCGTAGTTTGTGGAGGGGGGATTATTTTTAAAATCTTCGTGTTGCATCCTTGGAAGATACTAAACCTAAATAAGAGGTTTGGTATTTAACAGTCTTTTTGTTTTGGGGCAATGCTGTCCACAGACACACACACAAACACACACGGACTTTTTTTAAAAATGCTTTTTTCGGACTCAGGGGACCCCAAAACATATATTTCCGGTGAAATTTCGGTATCGAATTTTGGGGTGCTTTACAATACCTTCTCTATCCCTATGTACATTGTACATATGGGGCTAGAGAAAGTAAAAATGTATATGACAGAAATTATGTGTTTTAACGAGTTCTACATTTTCTATTCAGTAAGTGTTTGTCTATCTCTTACGGTTTAACAGTTACACAAAATTTCGCAAAAGTCATCCAGAATAAATATGAGACTATTCCCAGAAAATTCAAGATATACAATTTATTTGTCGTGTAAATATATAATGTATATATATACCTATAAAATACAATATCTTTTATTTAAAATCGTTATAACCATTTTTGAAAAAATCAATATTTTCATGTAAAGGGTAGTTGGTGGTGAGGTAATCTTCTTCATGAACATCTTGGTGTCGCATCCTTGGAGGATACCGAACTTAAATACCAAGTTTGGTTTTTAACGGACATTTCGTTTTTGAACTATGCTGCCCACAGACACACACACACACACACACACACAATATATAAATATTTTTTTACTTTCTCTACACGTACTATGTAAATAGTGTATAGAGAAGGTATTGTATTGCACCCAAAAATCGATACCCAAGATTTCACTGGAAACACATGTTTTGGGTCCCCCTGAATAAAAAAAAAAAAAGCATTTTTGGAAATGGAAAAAGGTCCGTGTGTGTGAGTGTGTGTGTGTGTGTGTCTGTGTGTGTCTGTGGGCAGGATAGCTCAAAAACGAAAAGTCCGTTAAAAACCAAACTTGGTATTTAGGTTTAGTATCTTCCAAGGATGCGACACGAAGATTTTCGAGAAAATCCCAACTACCCTTTACATGAAACTTTTTTCTATACAATGGCTAATGATTTTGATTAAAATATCGTATATTAAAGATATTTACCTGACAAATAAAATGTATATCTTGAATTTTCTGGGAATAGCCTCTGAAGACTACTTTATTCTGGATGAGTTTTGCATAACTACTAAACCGTAAGAGATGGACAAAAACTTAACACACAAAAAATGTAGAGCCAGTTAAAACATGCACTTTATGTTATTACATTTTTTTCGTTGAGTTGATCCATTTTTGATATTCCTTGTTTTTGGTTTCAGCCTTGAAAAACTTATACTTTTCTCATACAGGAATTTGCCAACTCGTGTCCATACAAACAAACGAACTTCAGTCACACAGCAACCAGCTTTTGGCTTTCACTTTAACCTATGGTACTCCGTTGTTTTGCTTCTACTTTCAATAAAGCAAGAAATAAGACTACTTCTGCTAATTTTTCTCGATAAGCATGAAATAAATAAAAGAATAAGCTTATTAATAACGATTTGTAAAAGAGATATAGAGAAAGTCATGTGCATGGAACACATCAGATTTTTTTTTTTTTTTATTCAGGAGGTTACAAAACAGATTTACAGTGAAATCTAGGTATCGAACTTTTGGAAGCAATACAATACCTTCTGTATACACTATGCACATAGTATATGTAGAGAAAGTAAAAAACAATTTAAGGATAATGTAAATTATAATTATAACACTGTGTAGCCCATAAAGAACTGTAGAGACCTAATTAATTTAATCGAAATTTGATCAAATTGTGGATTGAGATGCTTCGCACAGAATTACGTAAATGTAAAGCTTTGTGCTCGCTGGGCCCAAGATAAAAGACGTTGGCTTTACTGATACCGCTAACCCACCCTCTATAAACCCTTGGTACGCAGGCGAAGATGGATCACGCTAAAATAGGAGGACCATTGGAGAGAAAATAACAGGAATTCCTCCACGAAATTAGACCAAAGGAAAGTAGCATCGAATTTACCAATCGATATTACATATAAACCAAAATAAATAGACAAAAATCTGATGTGTTCCATTCACATGACTTTCTCTACATCTCTACAACACATTATTGTTAAAAAGCTTATGCTTCTATTTACTTCATGCTAATCGAGAAAAAATTAGCAGAAATAGTCTTATTTCTTGCTTCCTTGTAAGTAGAGCCGAAATAAGGGAGTACCATAGGTTGAAAGTGATAGTCAAATGCTGGTTGCTATGTGCCTGTGGACAGGAATTGTCAAAGTCTTGTGTGAGAAAAGTAAAAGTTTTTAAAGCTGAAGCCAAAAACAAGGAATATCTAAAAAAAACGATCAACTCCAAGAAGAAAATGCACATAACATAAATTGTGTGTTATAATGTGCTCTACATTTTTTGTGTGGTAAGTTTTTCTCCATCTCTTACGGTTTAGCAGTTATGCAAAATTCCGTAAAATTCATCCAGAATAAAGTAATCTTCAGAGGCTATTCCTAGAAAATTCAAGATATACATTTTATTTTTCAGGTAAATATCTTTAGTGTATGATATTTTAATCAAAATCGTTACAGCCATTTTTGAGAAAATCAACATTTTTGAAAAAACTTCCATGTAAAGGGTAGTTTGGGGTAGGGGGATTTTTCTGAAATATTTGTGTCGCATCACTGGAAGATACTAAACTTAAATACCAAGTTTGGTATTTTACCGACGTTTCGTTTTTGAGTTATCGTGTTCACAAACACACGGACACACACACACACACACACACACATGGACTTTTTGTGAAAATGCTTTTTTTGGATACAGGGACCCTAAAACATATATTTCCGGTGAAATCTCGGTAACGAATTTTTTGGTGGAGTGCAATACCTGCTCTATACACTATGTACATAGTACGTGTAGAGAAAGTAAAAAACTTACGACTGTTTCGGTCCTTTGGGATAGTTGCATTTATACTGCCACGGTCCACGTAATCTCTCTTTCGGTAAATTGTCAGACAGTACAAGGAGGAGGAAATGGGTAAAGAAGAAATGGGATTAGCTAGCATGAAAACAGATTCTTAGTATAAGGTATAAAGGAACAAGCAACTAACAAGGGTAGAAGCTTAACTGAATGTATTTAATGCAATGGAAAGGAAGAAGGGTATATTATTTTAAGGAATGTAACAAATGTCTGATTGAGATTTATGATAATACATTAATTGAAACATAATCTAAAAAAAAAGTGTTTATTATTAATATACAATCATTAACATTTTCAAGAAAATGGTTATTACTTTCTCTACACGTACTAAGTACATAGTGTATAAAGAAGGTTTTGTATTGCACCAAAAAATTCAGTACCGAGATTTCACCGGAAATATATGTTTTGGAACACCCTAAATCCAAAAAAAGGGTTTTTAGAAAAATGTCCATCTGTGTGAGCGTGTGTGTGTGTGTGTGTGTGTGTGTGTGTGTGTGTGTCTGTGTGTGTACAGTATAGCTCAAAAATGAAAGGACCGCTAAATACCAAAATTAGTAAGTTCAGTATCTTCCAATCTTCCAAGGATGCGACACGAAAGTTTTCAAGAAAATCCCCCCAATCCAATTACCCTTTACATGGAAAAAATGTCGAACATATTTATTTTCTCAGAAATGGCACTACCGATTTTGAAATATATGTACACGACACATAAAAGTATATCGTCAATAGCCTCTGAAGAATTTTGCATAATTGGTAAACCATAAGAGATAGGTAAAAACGTACTCAACAAAAATGAAGATCTCGTTAAAACACACAATTCACGCTATATACATTTTTTTCGTGGACAGGCCGTTTTTGAGATATTCCTTGTTATTAGTTTAAGCTTTAAAATACTTATACTTTTCTCATACGGGAATTTGTCAACTCCTGAGCATACAAATAAAGGAACTTCAGTCACATAGAAACCAGCTTTAGACTATCACTTTAACCTACGGTACTCCCTTATTTCCCTTCTACTTACAAGTAGGCAAGTAATAAGACTATTTCTGCTAATTTGTCTCGATTAGCATAAAGTAAATAAAAACATTAGCTTTTTGTTAATTTTTATTTATTGATTTATTTATTTTTTGATGCAGTCTTGTGAATGCAACACATCAGATATTTTTTATTGCAATTTGCAACTGTACTTTTGTTCCTGATAGTGCATTCGATTTAAATTTGTGACAAAGTATGTGAATTTTATAATAGATCCTTTTAAACTTTAAAATATATGGTTCATTTTAAGATCAAGAGGCCCAATTTAAAGACCACGTTCCTAATTTGATCCGATTTATCCATCTCAATTTTAAAAAGTATATTTAAATGTATTACTTTTAAATTGTGTTGAAGATATTTACGGCTCAAAGATTTATCACTTTAACGGTTGTGTTTCCTGAAATTTTTGATTTGCAAGTAACTATTATTTGCTGTTTATGCTTAGTTGGCTCAATATAAGGCCATTTCCCATTTTCCCCACCGGGCAGAATAATTACATTTATCACAGAACTATATTTTGATCTAGAAATCATTAACATAATATTTACTTACTCACATTTCCAGTTCTGTCTTGACCACGCCCATGCACTTTTTTTTTTTTTTTTTAATCTTGTCTGGAATTCAAGGTTCTGTTTGTGTAAAGAGAATATCGCTGTGTTCATTTGTGTGTTCCGAGATTAGCTTTTTGGCGCCTAAACGACACGAACAGGTACAACTTAAATGTACCTAGTTCTGTGTAACTCAACGTATGTGTGAGGAAGAACATTGAAGACGTTTCCATTTTCAAAATATTCGCATTAGTATCAAGATGGTTGCGAAGCAGCACTTTATGGACATACATCTACTCCAAAAAACCAAGATCTCTGGATATAATTGACAGATCAAAGTAAAAATATTTCTATATTGTCACTATATATTTTAATATATTTTCACAATTGTGATTTTAATTTACTTGTAAAAATTAACTTACACAAATCTGATGTGTTTCATTCACATGACTTTCTCTACATCTCTGTAACAAATTATTGTTAAAAAGCTTATGCTTCTATCTACTTCATGCTAATTGAGAAAAAATAGCAGAAATGGTTTCATTACTTGCTTCCTTGTAAGTAGAGGCGAATTAAGGGAGCGCATTAGGCTAAAGCGATAGTCAGACATTTTAAAAGCTGGTAGCTATGTTCCATTGTTTCTATTGTCAGGAATTAATACATTCCCATAAGAGAAAAGTAGGTACATTTTAAAACTGACACCAATAACAAGGGATATCTCAAAACAGTTAAACTCCACAAAAAATGTATATAACATAAATTGTGTTTTAAAGAGTTCTACATTTTTTGTAAGTTTTTGTCTATTTCTTACGGTTTGCCAGTTATGCAAAATTCCGCAAACTTCATCCAGAATAGTCTTTGAGACTATAGAAAATTCAAGATATACATATTATTTGTCACATATAGCTTTAATACAAGATATTTTAATCAAAATCATCGTTAGAGCCATTTTGAGTAAATTTTTCGTGTAAGGTGTAGTTGGGAGTGGGGGGATTTACTTAAAATCTTAGTGTTGCATCCTTGGAAGATACTGAGTTTAAATATAGGTTAGGTATTTAACGGACTTTTCGTTTTTGAGCTATGCTACTCACAAACCACATACACACACGGACCTTTTTCCAAAAATGCTTTTTTTTTTTATTCAGGGGACCAAAACATGTATTTCCGGTGAAATCTCGGTATCGATTTTTGGGTGCAACACAATACCTTCTCTATATACTGTGTACATATGCAGTGGTGTAGAGAAGGTAAAACTATGCCAAACAATTTTCTCAAACTTTGAGCACGTGGAACATTTTTATTATGCAATATATTTACATAACAAAATGTTATATCTTACAAAGTATGTATTCAATTTGAACAAAATATGATATTCGTATTAACATAACAGCAATCACTAAAAGTCTCAAAAAGATCCATACAATGGCATAGAAGTTTGAAACTTCACTCCCGTTACCATATCCTCCTTTGAGACTTGAAGTATGTGTGTGTGTGTCTGAATTTAATATAACATGATATCCTAATGCCTAAATGGTACTTGTACAAAGCCCAAAGAAAGAAAAAGAGAAAAAATCTGATGTGATCCATTCACATGACTTTCTCGATATCGGTGTAACAAATTATTGTTAAAAAGCATATTCCTCTATCTACTTCATTCGAAGTGAACATTGGCAGAAGTTGTCTTAATTACTTGCTTCCTTGTAAGTAGAAGAAAAATAAGGGAATACACCAGGTTAAATATATAGTCAAATGTTTTAAAAGCTAATTGCCATGTGGTTGAAATCCGTTTCTATGTAGGGCAAGGAGTTATCATTCAGTGAGTGAAAATTTTAAATATTTTGAATTTGAAACAAATAACAAGGAATATCTCAAAAAATGTGAATTACATGAAAAAAAACATATATGACAAATTGTGATCTACAGTTTTGTTTAGTAAGTTTTTGTCTATCTCTTGTAGTTCCAATTACGCAAAATCAGCAACATTCATTCAGAATAAAGAGATCATTACATACGGTATTTTAATCAATATCGTTAGAACAATTTTTGAGAAATGAACAGTTTCGAAATTTTTCCATGTAAAGGGTAGTTTGGGGTGAGGGGATTTTTCTCAAAATCTTCGTGTCGCATCCCTGGAAGATACTAAACTTGACTACCAAGTTATGTATTTTACAGACTTTTGTTTTTTGAGTTATCGTATTCACAGACACACACACACCCGGACATTTTTCTAACAATACTTTTGCTGGTTGCAGGGGACCTATAACGTATACTTCCGGTGAAATCTCGGTAACGAATTTTTGGGTGCAATACAATACCTTCTCTATACACTATGTACATAGTACGTTTAGAGAAAGTAAAAGGGAGAACAAATGAATAACACTGCCCAAATGAAAGAGGTTAAGTATTGAATAACTTATATCAATAACAAGTAGTATCTTGATATTGGTTAACTTCATAAATGGAGTGTTTTAACGAGCTCTACACTTTTTGTGTAGTAAGATTTACTCTTATCTCTTATCGTTTTCAGCTATGCAAAAATTCATCCAGAATGAAGATGATTTCAGAGCATATTCCTAGAAAATTCAAGATATATCTACATTTTATTTATCATGAACATATATGTTAAGCACGTTGTATTTTAATCAACTTCGTTAGAGGCATTTCTGAGAAAATTGAAGTTTTTCGAAAAATGTTCCATGGAATTTTTCTTGAAAATCTTGGTGTCCCATTCCTGAAAGATGCTGAACTTAAATACCAAGTTTGGAAAACTCCTTTCTTTCTTGCTATACCTGCTCATGATACAACCTTCTATTCATCATCATTTACAATAGATTTAGCTCGTCTTTGGAATTCCCTCCCTGAAGACGTAAGGGACTGCCGGAACGTAATACTGTTCAAGCAGAAAATTAGGACATACATTTATAATCAAACTTAATCTGCTGTTGTATTAATATGATAAATACATCACTACTTTCATTTCTTCATACTAATATCTTATGTGCTGACAAGTAATATGACCAATATGTGTTTCAACCTACATGAATACTCCACTTCAAATAAATTGGTTTACAGTGTTTTATTTTTATTTCAGTATGCTTTGCTTTACAACATAAGCAGTAAATGATCTCCGTTTATACTAGGTAAGTGACTAAAAATCAAATGACACTTTGCTGTTCCACGCTGGTGCAAACCTGTATCTTGTTTTCACTGACTACCACATTCCGTTCATGAGGCAGGGATGCCAAGCCTGATAATAGTTCTAGGACACCACCAAAACATAACAAAGACACACGCTTTGTCGAAGTTTTGTATTTTTATACAACTTTTTCGGCTATTTATTGAATCGACCTTGTATTTCCGGTGAACTCTATATATCGAATTTTGAGTGGAATACAATACTTTCTCTATCTACTATGAATAGATGTATAGTACTAGTAAAGTAAGCAAAATAGTTTATACTTCATTTTCAAGTGACATAATTGCAACTCTTGAAATAAAGCTGAAGATTGGCAATATCTGGTTTATCAAATCTTACCGTTTTTAAAATATCTCTCAAGAAGAATCATCATCCATTTCACGTGCTAAAAATAGCGGTTTTGCGTCATAACCCTTTGGAAATTATACCTTTTTGGAAAAGAAGTCAGCTGCAAAAAGTAATGAGACCGGATGCTGAGCCATAAGTGGCGTACAACGAAAACAAAATTCCCTAAAAGGAAAAGAACGCATGGAATTTGAAATCCAGGCGCCTTCCATTTATGTACTGGATGAATTACCTGTTATGTAAATCAGAAATCGAGACACATTTCATATTTGAAGTTTACGAGACTAAACTGCGTTTATGGACAAGAATTCCTTGACACTTGGATACAGCTATACTTAGTAGCACTGGTCATCATCATTAGCTTAATTAACACTTTGTGGTCTTACATGAGAAGCACACGAATTTCAAACGCAACAGACAAAAAGAGAAATGGCCCCGTGACGTTAAATTGCAAACTTTTTAAACCCGTTCTAGAAAATGTACATTTTGGGGGTACACGATGTGTTAACTACTCTTTTTTACTATTTGTTTATTTATTTATTTATCCTGGTTGGAGTTGAGGTCATAAGGTCTTCTCTTCCACTCAACCAGGCAATGCATTAAATACAATACATCAGTAACACAATGAATATAGAACAAAAAAATTCTCATGTGTTCCATTCACATGACTTTCTCTACATCTCTGTAACAAATTATTTTTAAAAAGCTTATGCTTCTTTTTACTTCATGCTAATCGAGAAAAAATTAGCAGAAGTCTTATTACTTGCTTCCTTGTAAGTAGAAGCGAAATAAGGGAGTACCATAGGTTAAAGTGACAGTCAAAAGTTGGTTGCTATGTGACTGAAGTTCCTTTGTTTGTATAGACTCGAGTTGACAGATTCCTGCATGAGAAAAGTATACGTTTTTCAAAGCTGAAACCAAAAACAAGGAATATCTCAAGAACGATGAACCCCACGAAAAAAAAGTAAATAAATAAAAATAACAAAATTAATTGGACCCGCCTGGGTAGTGTGGTGGCAGCGTGTCTGCTTCACATTCAAAAGGTCGTGAGTTCGAATCTCGCTTAGGGTGAGTTGCCCGGATAAGGTGTTTTTCTGGGTTTTCCCTTATCCTGAGAAGACGAATGTCGAGTAACTTTAAGCTCAATGGACCCCGAGATCATTTGAGCTTCATTTCACCAATTTCATTAATCGTCCGATATGACCAATCAGGTTAAATGACGTTAAGCTACAAAAAACTTGCGTTTTAATGTGCTCTACATTTTTTGTGGTAAGTTTCTATCTCTTACGGTTTACCAGTTATACAAAATTCCATAAAATTCATCCAGAATAAAGTAGTCTTCAGAGGCTATTCCCAGAAAACTCAAGATATACATTTTATTTGTCAGGCAAATATCTTTAATATACAATATTTTAATCAAAATCGTTAGAGCCATTTTTAAGAAAATCAAGTTCCATGTAAAGGGTAGTTGGGGGATTTTCTTGAAAATGTTCGTGTCGCATCCTTGGAAGACACTGCACTTAAATACCAAGTTTGGTATTTAACTGTATTGTCGTTTTTGAGCTATGGTGTCCACAGACTCTCAGAAACACATACGGACTTTTTCCTAAAAATGATTTTTCGGACTCAGGGGACCTCAAAACATATTCCTGCCGTCTCTACATAGAATTTTTGGGTAGAATGCAGTACCTTCTCTATCTACTACATATGAAGGTAAAACGCAGCACCCCTATACGACAGCAAACGTACAGCCAGGATCCTGTTGAGGGGAAACGGCGTATAAACATCGAACTGGTGGGGTGACATCAACACTACATCACAGTGCAGACAAACAACTTCTACTGGCTTTGGAGGATGACGTCACCTGTCTATCCCAGGACCTGATTTATTAGCCTACTTTCCACACGAGTACTGCCCTCATATTATACACTTGTGTACAAGCTTTGTGCCTTCATTTTTACGTATATTTCTCACTAACATTCTAGTTCATCGACGTTTGAACTTTGTGAACAAAAAGTTACAGCAACATTTGTTATATAATCTGTAGACATCTTGAAGGGAGAAAAATATGACAAACCACAACCTTCAGAGAAGAGTTAGGGGCAAATAAATGAAAACAAAAACTTGATGAAAAAGAAGCAGAGTGCCCTTATATGCAAGAAAATATATCACTATCTTTTAACAAACTGTGCAGTAAATTTCAGTACCTACTGGGCTGTAGCATGTTTACTTCTTTTTTACACCTTTTATCTACATAGTATATATAGAGAAGCTTTTGTAATTCACCCAAAAATTCAATACCGAGATTTCAACGGAAATGAACGTTTTGAGGTACCTGAGCCTAATGAAAGGGTTTTAGAAAAAGGTCTGTGTGTCTGTGTATGTGGACAGCATAGCTCAAAAACTAAAATACCATTAAATACTAAACTTGGTGTTTAAGTTCAGCATTTTCCAAGTATATGACACAATTTTCAAGAAAATTCCCCCCACCCGAAATACCACAAAAATGTAGAGGTCCTTAAAATTAACACAATTAATATCTTACATAATTTTTTCGTGGAGTAGACCGTTTTTGAGATATTCCTTCTTATTGGTTTCAGTTTTCTCATACCGAACTTGTCAACTCCTGGCCACGCAAAGAAACGAATTTCAATCCTATAGCAACCACATTTTAAAAAGTTGACTGTCGGTTTAGCCTAGTGTATCCCTTCCACTTATAAGGAACTAAGTAATAAGACCGTGTCTGCTAATGTTTATCTCAATTAGCATGAAGTAGATGGAAGAATAAGCTTATTTTGTACAAAGATGTAGAGAAAAACATTTTATGTATATTACTCACTGACATCGACTTTTGAACTTTGTGAACAAAAGTTACGGCAACATAAGTTAGATAATCTGTAGACACCTTGAAGATGCTAAACCACAACCTCTGGAGAAGAATTAGGGACTGGACCACAAATAAATCAAAAGAAAAAGATGATGAAGGGAACCAGAGTGCCCTTATATGCAACAAAATATATCAGTAGCTTTTAACAAACTGAGCTATAAATTTCAGTAATGGACTGTAAGAGGTATTTATTAATTTCTCAATCGTACTACGTACATAGTGTATATAGAAGTGTGTGTGTGTGTGTGTGTGTGTGTGTGTGTGTGTGTGGGTGTGTGTAGACAGTGTAGCTCAAAAACGAAAAGTCCGTTAAATACCAAACTTGGTATTTAAGTTGGTATCTTCCAATGATGTGACCGAAGATTTTCCAAAAAATCCCCCACCCCAACTACTCTTTACTTGGAACCTTTTTCGAAAATGTTCATTTTCTCAAAAATGGTTCTAACGATAATCCCTTATATTTAATATACTTGCATGACCAATAAAATGTATATCTTGTATTTTCTGAAAATACCCTCTAAAGACCTCTATATTATGGATGTATTTCTTTGAATTTTGCATAACTAGTAAACCGTAAGAGATACACAAAAACTTACTACAAAAAATGTAGGTTCTTAAAACACACAATTTACGTCGTATGCATTTTTTTTTCGTGGAGTGGATCATTCTTTAGATATTTCTTATTATTGGTTTCAACTTTAAAAAACTTATACTTTTCTCATACAAGAATTTGCCTAGTCCTGTCCATACAAAGGAACTTCAGTCACATAGCAATCAGCTTTTGACTTCACTTTAACCTATGGTACTCCCTTATTTCGCTTCTACTTACAAGAAAGCAAGTAATAAGACTATCTGCTAATTTTTTCTCGGTTAGAATGAAGTAAATAGAAGCACAAGCTTTTTAACAATAATTTGTTGCAGATATGTAGAGAAAGTCATGTGAATGGAACATATCACTTGGGAAATGCAACACAAAAAGGAGCAATTTGTATCCTGTAAAATGCATTTTACCGAACAAGACAAGCGGTAGCCTTGTGGCCCGCAGTTCAAGAGGTCCCGGGTTCAAATCCTAAAGGCTGACCCATCTGTTTGCGTTTACTTCGCCAGCACATACGTACAATGTACATTGTAGGTTGAGAAGGTATTGAATTCCACCCAACAATTCGATACCGAGATTTCGGCGGAAATACATGTTTGAGAACCCCACCACCGCCTCGGATACACAAGTACCACCACCAAATACTAAGAAAAGTCTAAAGCGTTGCATATACACGTTTTTCTCTACCAATTTTGCAAAAAATTAATCTTATAAAGGCTTATTCTTCTATATATTCCATGCTAATCAGGAGAAACATTAACAGAAATAATTGTATTACTTGTTCCCTTATAAGCACAAGAGAAATAAAGCAGTACACTAGGTTAAACCATAGACACGTATTTTAAAACCGGGTCGTTAAGTAATGATTTCAAATTCGGTTCCTTATCTATGGTAAAAAGATATAAAAACGAATGACTTATGTACTTCTTGTTTGAGAGCAGTATCAAAATATCACGGTAATGCTTAACTCAACCAAAAAAAAAAAAAAAAAAATCTGTATTGAAAATAAATTGTGTATTTTAACGAGATCTACATTTTATTTATCAGTTAATCAAAAGTCATCAAGAATGTAGAGGACTTCAGAGGCTATTCCCAGAAAATCCAAGATATGTTTTATTTTTGATGAAAATATCTGATATTTCAATCAAAATCGTTGGAATCATTTTTGAGAAAATAAATCCGAAAAATGCTCATGTAAAGGATAGTTTGTAATGGTGGGAATTTCTTAAAATGTTCGTGTCGCAACCATGAAGATGCTGGGTTTTCATTTTCGTTTTTTAATATGCTATTGGCGGCGCCGTGGCTGACTGGTTAGACCGCTCGTCTCCCACCTAGGTATCCCGGGTTCACTCCCAAGCGCCCGCATGTGGGATGTCAGTCCTAAAAATACTACGAAAGAAAATTATACTGTTCCCATACAGACACTCACTGACCTTTTTCTAATACCTATATGTTTTATTTTTGTTCAGGGGACATCAACAGATTTCCGTTGAGAATTCTTGGTGTGAATCTCCACTATCTAATATAACGCGGCAGGGAAGGTAATAATCTTTCGGGAGAATAGGTTGCATAGCCACTAATACGTGGCAGGAGGATTTTTTTTTGCACTTTCCTCGCTCCTTCTGTTTTACTTCACATTTAATGTTAGCAGAAGATAAAATGCAAGAGGTTGAACGGCTGCAAGGGAAAAGCATTAATTAAACACGATTTCAGCCTAATGATATGAACGAGGTTACGTGCTTGTAATAACAATTCTCTTTTCCACAGGCGCGTGTAGTGGATATTACAACCAACGAGGTATAATTTATAATGCGGAAAATGAGTTAGATAATTTATTTCATTTTTACTTTCTCTACACGTACTATGCACATAGTGTATAGATAAGGTACTGTATTGCACCCAAAAATACCATACAGAGATTTCACCGGAAACGTTTTAACACCTCCTGAATAAAAAACGGCATTTTTAAAAAAATGTCCGCGTGTATGTCTATCCTGTCTGTCTGACTGTCTGTGTGTTGGTGGGCAGTATAGCCCAAAAAAAAAACAAAAGTCGGCTAAATACCAAACTTGGCATTTAAGTTGAGCATCTTCTAAAGATGCGACACGAAGACTTTCAAGAAAATCCCCCAACCACAAACTACATGGGACATTTTTCCGAAAATTTTTATTTTCTCAAAAATGGCTCTAACGGTTTTTATTAAACTATCCTATATTTAAGATATTTACATCCCAAATAAAATATATATCTTGAGATTTTTTGGGAATAGTCTCTATAGACCTCTTTATTCTGGATGCTTTTTTTCCGAAGTTTGCTTAGCTACTAAACCGTAAGAGATAAACAAAAACGTAATACACAAAAATGTAGATTTCATCAAACCACATTATTTATGTCCTTTAAATTTTTGTTGTATAGGTAACCGTTTCCGAGATATTCCTTGTTATTGGTTTTAATTGTACAGTACTTATAACTTTTTCAGACAGGAAGTGTCCGTTTTTTTTATTCTACTCTTGGGCAAACAAAAATCGATTTGCAATGACAATTGGAATCTTAAAACTTTTGACTATCATTTTAGCCTTGTGTATTCCCTTGGTTGTGTATTCCCTTGAACTAAGTAATAAGAAAACTCTGCTAACGTTTATCTCGATTAACATGGTGACTACGTAACACATCAAACTTTTACAAGTGTTACATAGTTACTTTCCTGGATTGCTGAATTTGGTATCACAACCAGTTTACACCCTGGTTACTGAAGTCTAATGTACCTTTCCCACTATTTGTACATATTTATATCCTACCAACTTAATCTATTTAGAATTTGGTATCACAACCAGTTTACACCCTGGTTACTGAAGTCTAATGTACCTTTCTCACTATTTGTACATATTTATATCCTACCAACTTAATCTATTTAGAATTTGGTATCACAACCAGTTTACACCCTGGTTACTGAAGTCTAATGTACCTTTCCCACTATTTGTACATATTTATATCCTACCAACTTAATCTATTTAGAATTTGGTATCAAAACCAGTTTACACCCTGGTTACTGAAGTCTAATGTACCTTTCTCACTATTTGTACATATTTATATCCTACCAACTTAATCTATTTATAATTTGGTATCACAACCAGTTTACACCCTGGTTACTGAAGTCTAATGTACCTTTCCCACTATTTGTACATATTTATATCCTACCAACTTAATCTATTTAGAATTTGGTATCACAACCAGTTTACACCCTGGTTACTGAAGTATAATGTACCTTTCTCACTATTTGTACATATTTATATCCTACCAACTTAATCTATTTAGCTCTTCTATAAATTGCAACCTCATCAGTTACATTATTAAAATCCTCTCCCTCTTTGACAATTTTCCTTCCCCATTTCTCTCGTACTTTCCCTATATAATTACCTGCTTATTTTAGAAATTCTTTCCTATTGTTTCCAAAAAGTTTTAAATACAATATCTCTGCTAGAAATTTTTCCCAATTTTTGTTCCATATATTATCTCTCTCCACATTTTGGTTTCTTCGCACTCGGTTATACAGTGTAAATTGTTATCGACATTGCCACATCGTGGGCATAGATCTTTATCAGCTTCTAGTCCTTTTAGTAACATTGTTCCTGTTCTTGTCCATGCCAGACCCTCTCTTTCCATTTCCTCTCAAACATCAATATATTTTTCTCTTCCTCATTCTTTCTTAACAGTGCTATATAATATTAAAGTCCTCTTATCCCTTAAGCTACCTATTATTTCTTGTTTCTCTGTATCGTCTATCCGAGCTTTCACTTTATTCCATAGTTTTGTCCCCCTATTGTCTGTTGATTGGCTAGCTCGTCCAATCCACCTTCTCTTACAATTTCCTTTAATCGACATATCCAACTTCTTTCCCATGTTGCTGATTCTTATGGCCTTCCTCTAATACTTGGATCCTGTTCCAATATTTCACTAGTCGTTTGACTACTGATCCCTTCCTCCAGCTCTTCCCAAGTCAACACCATTAGGAGCTATTCTTGGTAATCCCAATATCATTTTGGAAAATTAGAATGAATTTAATGTATTTACAACCCCAATAGTGATACAATGTATACATAATGTAACAAGCCGAACGAGAGACTTCCATTCGGGATGCCGCGGGTTCGATTACCAGTGGCCAGCCATTTCGACCAGGAGTTTTTCGTGGTTTTCCTGGTTGGCCTGTGGATGATGAAGTGGTGTATTCTACAGATCCGGCGGCGGAGGACGATGGTTTTTTTTTTTGGGCGTAAAAATCCTTAGCATGGCTTCCTTCCGAAGGGAAGTAAAGTCGTTGGCCCCGTGTTGTAGAATTACGGCTCGTAAATCTACAAAACATGTTTAAGTATCCCATGTCTGAAATTAATTTATACATTTAAAAAATAACATGTATAAACAATTAATTAAATTAAACATGATTATTAAATTTAATTAACAATTTTTCAGTACAAATTATGTTGTTAAATATTAAACATGTTGTTTTAAGTTTATGTTACATTATTTTCACCATATAAATGATTTTCGGCAAATTGACACGGAGTATGTAGATACAAGCGAAATAAGGGAATACATTAGGCTATAGCGATAATCAAATCTTTTAAGAGCTAGTCACTATGAGATGGAACTGAAATACCTCTCTCTTTGTATTACTAGGTAAAAAAAACACTAACGACTTTCCATTTGATAAGAGCGTAAACGTAAGCATTTTAAGTTTCAAATAAATACCTTTAAAAAAAAAAAAAAAAAAAACCGGACATAAACTGTGTGCTCTAACTAGATCTACATTTTTTGTGTGACATGATATTCTTTATCTGTTACATTTTACCATTATGTAAAAGTTCCAGAATAAAGAGAACTTCAGAGACTATTCTCAGAAATTTCAAGATATACATTTCTCTGTTATGAAATTCCTTAAACTGGTGGAATTTTAATGAAAACATTTTAGTCATTTTTGAGAAAATAACAATTTTCAAAAGATGTTGTATGTAAAAGGTAGTTTAGGGTTTTCTAGAATCTTGGTGCATCCTTGAGCAGAAATTAAATACCAATTGAGTACTAACCGACTTGAAATTTTTTAGTCAAGCTGATGATACGGAGATTAAATTAAAGACTGCTTTCTTGGATTCAGGGATTCTCAGAACATTTCCGGTGAAATCTCGACATCGAATTTTGGGTGAATGCAGTGCTTCCTCTACTTACTATCCGAAATAGAAAAATTGAAAATGGAAAAAAAAGAGGTACATAAGTAAAGGATGCGAAAAACAATGCCCTTCGTACCATGAAAAAAAATTGAAGAAGGAAAGTGGAAAGAGAATGGAAAGGAAGACGAGAAGATAGGCAGCTTAAAGGAAAGTAAAGCAGAATAAGCAAAAAGCCTTGCTGATACACGATTCCAAGCTGCCCTTCATAGTCAAGGCAATATCCTCATAAAATTAACGAGGCATGTCCTCTAAAAGAATAAAAGACATTTTCTGTTAGCATTCAGACCGTGACTTCTGTCTTCCTTCCTCTCCTTGCAAAGTGGTATCTACAAATATGGAATTACCACCAAATGTGGACTGATCTCATGGCTTGGTATGAATGAAATCAACAACACAGTGGCGTATCACGGTCTCTAATAAGAGCTTCTTAACCAAAACTCATGGCATCATTCCACCAAAGCATAAATTCTGAGTGGGATGGCTCAGGAGCCATTCCCGCATTCGGGAGTCCCTGGGTTTCCCGGCTTACCTGGCTGCGTTTATCTCGTTTCCCACATTCGCCAAGGTAAATACCGGATTAAATATTTAATGCCACGATTCGAAGTTTAAAACAATACACCTCCGCCAATTCACAAGTAGTCAAAGCAGCACTCTAACGCCACCTATATATCGCGGAACAAAGTGTTATGCCCTCTTGAAGGGCTGGCCGAAATCTGATAACTGACTATGGGTGGTGAAAGCAGCTAGACTAAAGGCTGTAAGCACCATCTGATTACGGATGGTGAAAACAATCATCCAGTTGCATCGTATCGCCATCCGAATGGCGAAAAGTGGTACCTATGGTAGGGGATAGGCTTCACGCCACGGGTAGACAAGCCACATTGACGCGCAGAAGTCCGTAACATTTCAAGTTTGAACACGCATTTACTATTAGAGAGCAATCCCATGAGGGCGGCGCACGATCTGCCTGACACAGCACGATCTGAAAGCACACTTAAAACATGAAAAGGATATTGAGAGGAAATGAGATAAAGGGCAGTCGTGGTACAACTAACCATTCCAATAATAATAATAATAATAATAATAATAATAATAATAGAGTGAAACCCAGGCGTAAAGTCAGCTGAACCATCGACTAGACGGTCCGGGTTCGATCCCAAGCGATCGCATGAGGGATTTGTGGTGGATAAAGCGGAGCAGGGGCGGATTTTCTCCGTGTTCTCCGGCTTCCCCAGCCGTCGCACCACCAGTGTTCCATCTTCATTTCAGTGGCATCGCCTGCGGAGCGATTTGTAGTAAAAGCGGGCGTTAAACTCTAAAAAAAAACATCGGAGGCGCGGGAGATCCGAGAAAGTAAACTGGGGTGGTACAGTCGATGAAGCCTTGTAACAGACTGGCTACACTTCGAGAAAGTTCGCCATATAAATTACTCGCTTGCATCAAGGGACTATTAAAAGTTATTCAGTTACGAAGTTATACGGGATTTGTAATCAAAATCTGCAAAGGGAGGTTTATGATGCATTTCGCGTAATAACTGAAGAATATTACGAGCTAACTGGCGATTTTTGCCCACAATAACAATAATAAATATAATAATATTTTGTTGAAGTACTAAGCAAATTACTTCACTACTTAGTTTCAACCCTAACTCTACTCCATTCCACAAATAACAATATTATTTTTATAATGTCCTAGTTTTCAAATTTTGTGAAACATATATAGCCTGTGATTACCTGGAAGAAAACTCCCCAAAAGTAATTCAATTTTAAAATATTTTAACCCTTCCGTCTGCATCTTCTGGCTCTAAATCGGTCTTATATTTGCAATAAAGTAGCTTCTGATATCCTTATTCAACGAGACAGGTTAGTTAAAAATTTGATGACGTGAATATGAAAGAAGAAATCCATAATCCTCAGTTTTAAACTTTTTTGAAACATTCTATAATCTGTCTTTAAGAAAAGGGATTTTTAATGAATGAAGAATCATTAAAATCAGTCGAGTGGTTTTTGAGATTACCCCCCACACACATATATAATACATTTTCTCTCTTTATAATATTATTTAGTATAAATAAGTGATAGAAACTGAATGCATCAGTCTCACGAGTTTGCCTATTTATAATATTCATAAAAGAAAAACTTATGTGTTCCATTTACATGGCTTTCTCTACATCTCTATAACAAATTATAATTAAAAAGCTTATTCTTCTATTTACTTCATGCTAATCTAGATAAACATCAGCAGAAATGGTCTTATTACTTGCTTCCTTCTAAGTAGAAGGTTAATAAGGGAATACACTAGGCTAAAACGATATTCAAATCTTTTAAAAGCTGGTTGCTATGGGATTGAAATCCATTTCTTTGCACGAGAAAAGTTTTTAAAGTATTTTAAAACTGAAACCAATAATAAGATATATCTTGGAACTGTTCAATCCCAGGGGAACAATGTATGTTTCATAAATTAAGTGTTTTAACAAGATCTACATTTTATGTGCAGCTAGTTTTTGTCTTTCTCTTACGGTTCACCAGTTATGCAAAATTTATTCAGAATAAAGAGGTCTTCAGTGGCTATTTCCAGAAAATGCATATATACAGTTTATTTATCATGTAAATTTCTTTAATATACGGCATTTTAATCAAATCGTTAGACACTTTTGAGAAAACCAAACTTTTCGATTTTTTTTTCCATGTAAAGGGTAGTTAGGGGTAGGGAGATTCTCTTGAAAATCTTCGTGTCACATCCTTGGATGATACCGGACTCAAATACCAAGTTTGGTATTTAATGGAATTTTCGTTTTTGAGCTTTGCTGCCCACAGACAGACACACACACACACACGTTTTTATAAACATGTTTTTTTTTTATTCCAGGGAATTTTAAAATGTGTATTTCCAGTGAAATCTCGACTTCGAATTTTTGGGTGCAATACAATACCTTCTCTATACACTATGTATAGGGTACGTGTAGAGAAAGTAAAAAGAGCACCCTGGTGTAACATATGACGCTCTGGGGACCGATTATTGACGGTATAATCTTAATATCTTGAATTCCACACCTCTGGACATCCTACAACCATGCGTCTCTGGGCCAGCACCACATTCGGTGTCTAATCACATTACTTTCAAATGCCATAAAAAGCCTCCGGTGAACCGGACTACTGTTGACGGCTATGGAATTTGGTTTGGAACCTGTTCTCCAGTTCATATACACATACCAGAACAACTGGATGAGACATTTACAACGAATCAACTTCCATAGGATTCCTTAAGCTGTTTCACTACCAGCCACAAATGAGATCTCTGGGAAGTCCAAAGAAGTCTTGGAAAGAAAATACTTCTTTTATGAGATCGTAACGGGTTATTTGGATGACGAGATAAAAGATGAGTCTTTTATCCATTTTTCGTTCATCCTAATTGATGTTTGCCTAGAAATGGCTTTCAATTTAATTGAATGAAAGATGCGGAAATAGCGCAACGATTTATGCAACAACCGATGTTTCAGTAAACCTGAATAGTTTTTGCAGTGGGAGTGATCCATAGTAGATCGAATATCCTTACATTTTCGCGAAGAATTGAGCTCCACAGCTTCATAGTTGAACTGCTGGCTAAACCTTGTTTCTTGCCAACTTGCCCCGCTGAAATTTTCCTTTCGCGCACAATTTCCTTCCCCTTTAATCTGATCGACTAACATACATCTTTGAATGGCATTATATAGGGTCGTTAACTTATATGATGATCCTCTCGTGGCCTCTATCCACCGCGCCGTCGGAAAACTGGCGCAGTAAAATCTTTATGGGAATACATCACGAACATGTGTGCTTTATGCAAAAAGGTACCCCGACAAGTAGTTACCTTTATGGGGAACCAAAGTGGGGAGGAAAATCCCGTTCCTTCCACGTTCAAGTTGTCCACCATTGTCTAGCTCAGCTACAGTACAGAAACACTCAACACATTTTCCTGGGGAAGTGAAATCTATTTTAATACACATTTCGTGTTGAACACTGCACGGATTAGATTGTGTTGAATCTTGGATCCAATACTGTTAGAATCGGGACGGGATCGGATCGAAAAATATTGCAAGCAAACACCTCCGTACCCAAATCGTATTGAATACATCAAGATATTTTATTCTAATGCACTCTTTGCAACACACTGCATGCCTGCCTGTTTATTTTTCTTCATCAAACTTGTCAGAGTTAGTATAATAGAGTACACTACAGAGTCTTTTTATAGTTTGCATAATCTCGCAATTTATTCCTCTCAAAACAATTACTAACTTCAAAATCTGCTTTTAATACACAGAACTATAGGGATGTTCAATAAGTAATACACCTGACTTTTTTTCTTACTCAAAGTTTGTTTTATTACAAATACATCCATTATCAGACAATTAATTTCCTATAGGTACCTTTATTCCACATAGTGTGCAATCAGATCTATGCACCTATGTAAATATCAGATTATATATGCCAGTTCGGTACTATTCAGTGGTTTCGCTCCCAGCCACGTCCTGACGACTTTTATGACTTGCACAAACTTTTGAATAGCCAAGGCGGTGGGTAATTGTTGGCACTACCCACAAAGATCAGCAAGTTGTTTGGATGTCAGATTCCGTATGCGTTGAACCGTCTCCGGTGTCACACCATCGTGTAGCCTTTCCAAGCGTAGGAGATCTGACAGTCTTCCTTTATCTCGTCTGCCTCTGAAACCCTGCCAACCCACCGACTATCTACTGCTTGATCCCCATACACATTTTGTAAGCGTCTGTGAATGTTTTAAACGATCTCCTGCTCTGAAAAAAGAAATTCAACTATAGCTCTCTGCTGTGTACGTATTTCACGAACAGTCGTCATTTTGAAACTAAACTATATCACATCTACCTGTCCAAAACAATGAAACATCGTGACGTTATAAAGGAAGAATTGAAGAAACGTTTTCTAGTTTCATTTCCAATTAAAGAATGTAGAGAAATGCATTTTTGTACATTGTATATTGAACGACCTAGTATTTTTAACAGATTCGCCATCGTAAATCCAACTCCACCAACATAAAACTTGATTTGTTTATTCTCGAACTTTGTGAATTCAAAACGATCTCAATTAGTATTGAATTCAGCATGTGAAACTCGGATCGTATTCAGATGGAATTGGATTCGCATCGATTTCAATGTACCATGGAAACATTATAAATAGCAGCAGACCACCGAGGGGAGTAACTCCTAAACAATACAGAAACCCATTGTTTAGTTGTCTCTGTATGTAGGGCTAACACAATGTAACAGTGTTGAGTCAAGTCTGATTTTCTCTGTACGAATGTGACATTAATTTAAACCCATACCCAGTATGCATTTAATCCTGCTCGCTAACATCTCCTTGGAGTTCCTAGTGTAAATATGGGATACACGTTCCTACACCTTGTAAAGCTTCTCATGAATGGGTCGGTGGGAGGGACGGAGAGGGAGACCCATTTTGGAGGAGCGTTTCGGACATTGGGAGGCCAAGAGATAATAAGCATTGGCCGTGAGGAATGGGTTCTTCGTGATGCGGACACAAGCCCACGAGTACTACACGACGTATTGCAGTATTGGAAGATGTTGGTCAAATAACTATCTGAAGAATTTTCCATGAAAATCTTCTGTACCCATATCGTCTTCAGTGGGTGCAAGGATTACATATGGCGGAACTTGAGTCAAGAAGAACTTTCTGCTATCGCATGTTCATAAATTTGTTAGCATGCACTTTGTTCACTGATGGTGATAAACTGGGTTTACTCGCTACGGTTATCTTTAATTTTCATACTGTTCGTAACTGGGCTGTGAAAAGTTGCATGAAGTACCACAGGACAGACCTCAACAAGGGTTGTGCCTAAGCGTTTTGGATGAATTCGTTCACGATCACCGCACTGACCCCAATTTCTTTCCTCCGCGTCTGAATGCAGAGATATGTATATCTACAGTTTCTCATAAACGAGTTGCTTAATTTAAATTATGTACCTCTGAACGTCATCCAAAGAATACTGTTTTACACAGCTCATTTTAGCCGGATAGTGCGTAAGTTCTTGGATGATAAATTTCTACATACACGGACTGGTCGAAGAGGATTCGATGCAAGGTTTGCTCTATCTCTTGTTTTTAATACCATGTATTTATTCGTCCTCTGGTTTATGCGACTCCAGTACCGAATATTGTAACTCTGAGAGAGTATCCACACTGGATCTAACCAAACAAGAAACACTCCAGAAATTTGCAACAGATACCGAGAGCTTGGAACGCAGCTTGAGGCATGCATCGAAGCAGGAGGAACCCAATTCGAACACTGTAACCTTCAATTTTGTCTTGAAACTCCACAGTAAATGACTTTTACACCTATTTTCATATGAATGTTTTTATTGGTTTGGTGTGGGAAGGTAGTATCCGGAATATTTGATACCAATAAAGATACACACTGTATGAACGCTCTTGTCATAGATACACGTGCTTTCGACATCCTAAGAGGCAAGTTTACAACGAAGGACTCTCTTATTTTATTTGTTTACAATAATTTACATGCATTAACACTATTACATAGGTAATATATTTGATTCACAGGGTTGTGAAAACGTAAATGTGCCAATTCTCTTCGCATATGTTAAAATAAACGAGCGTGTTAAACAAGGAACTATTTTGTACCATACAACAACCTACTTCACGTCAGTAGGCGACTAATGTATACTTATGTCACTAAGACATACGGAACGAAGTTATAGGGAACAGACTTTAGCTAATAGCCTATTAGCCAACAGTTGCTGGAGCGCAGTTTCTCTTCAAACATCAGGATTTTTGGTATCCAATGGACTACGCCCATCAAGACTGAAAGAGCCCGCCTATAAGTTTGTTGGTAGCGTGTTAGCCTCACATTCAAGAGGTCGCGAGTTCGAATCTCGCTTAGGGTAAGCTACCCAGATAATTTTTTTTAGGCGTTTTCCCTTATTTTTAAGTTCGATGGACGCCGAGAGTATTTGAGCACCATTTTGTTTCTTAACTTCCTTTAATCTTGCTGAGCTGAAGATGGTGAAATGATGCTCAAATGATATCGGGGTCCATGGAGCTTAAAGTTACTCGACATTCGCTGTCGCAGGATAAGGGAAAAACCAGAAAAAATCTTATCCGGGTAATTCACTCTAAACAAGATTTGAACTTGTGATATCTTGAATGTGAAGCAGACACGCTAACCACACACTACTGAGGCTGGCCATATTTATCTTCTTACTAAAGAAATCATTGGGAGAACGACAGGAAGTACATAACATATTTTCAAACATGTTATATAGATGGCATTCCAAAAGCAAAGTTTATCCTGAGAAAGGCTAGTTATACTAGGAACAGTTAGGGAAATGTTAAATCAACGAAAAACTTTATTTTACATCAACATACTTTGTTGAACTCTATATTTTTACTTTCTCTATACGCACTATGTAGGTACATAGTGTATAGAGAAGGTTTTGTATTGCACCCAAAAATTCGGTACCGAGATTTCACAGGATATACATGTTTTGAGTCCTCCTGAATCCAAAAAAAAGCAGTTTTAGAAAAATGTCCGTGTGTGTGTGTGTCTGTGGGCAGCATAGCTCAAAAATCAAAAGACCGTTGAATATCAAACTTGGTATTTAAGTTTGGTATCTTCCAAGGATGCGACACGAAGATTTTCAAGAAAATCCCCCCACCCCCAACTGCCCTTTACATGGAACTTTTTTCGAATTTTTTTATTTTCTCAAAAATGACTAACGATTTTGATTAAAATATCGTATTACCTGGCAAATAAAATGTATACCTTGAATCTTCTGGGAATAGCCTCTGAATACTACTTTACTCTGGATGAATTTTACGTAGTTTTGCATAACTTCTAAACCGTAAGAGATGGACAAAAGCTTACTACACAAAAAATGTAAAGCACGTTAAACACACAATTTATGCTATATGCATTTTTTCCGTAGAATTAATCGTTTTTGAGATATTCCTTGTTATTGTTTTCAGCTTTAAAAAAACATACTTTTCTCATACAGGACTTTGTCAACTCTTGTCCATAAGAATAAAGGAACTTCAGTCACATAGCAACCATCATTTGACTATCGCTTTAACCTATGATACTCCCTTATTTCCCTTCTACTTACAAGGAAGCAAGTAATAAGACTATTTTTTTCTCGATTATCATTTAGTAAATAGAAGCATAAGCTTTCTAACAATACTTTGTTGCAGACATATAGAGAAAGTCATGTGAATGGAACACATCAGATTTTTCCTGCAGTAAGCTTCTATCTCATATGGATTCTCGATTAATAAATCTTCAGCGAGAGATAAATTTCATATCATTTTCAGAATATTTTAAATGAAATGTTGTGTTTATGCACATCATTTTAATAAAAATATAATATATTCCATTCATATGACTTTCTCTACATCTCTGTAACAAATTGTTAAAAAGTTTATTATTCTATCTGCTTCATGATAATCGAGATAAACATTAGCAGACATTGTCCTTATTACTTCGTTCCTTGTGAGTAGAAGGGAAACAATCTAATGTGTTCCATTCACATAATGTCCTCTAGCTTTCGGCAAACAAACCTTTTATAAAAGGATTAATCTGTTATTACATTATGCTAATCAAGATAAACATAAGCAGAATTAGTCTTATTATTAGCTTCCTTGTAAATAGAAGGGAAATAAGAAAATACACAGGCTAAAGCGATAGTCTCGTCCTTTAAAAGCCGGTCACTATGTGAAACAATTATTGTAATTCCAATCTCTTTACTTGCCAGGAGTAAATAAACGAGAAACGATAAAAAAGATGTCTTCCCGTTTGAGAAAAGTAAAAGTGCTTTAAAATTGAAACCAATAATCCGGAATATCTCGAAAACAGTTAACTCTACAAAAAAATGTATATGGCATAAATTGTGTGTTTTAGTGAGATCTACATTTTTTGTGTAGTAAGTTTTTGTATATCTGTTACGGTTTGCCAGTTATATAAAAGTTATCTAGAATGAAGAAGTCTTCAGAGGCTATTACCAGAAAATTCAAGATATACATTTTGTTTGTTATTCATAAGGTATTTTAATCAAAATCGTTAGAGCCATTTTTGAGAAAAGTAAACATTTTTGAAAAATGTTCCATTGGCCTGGTTTTAGCCAGCGCCTAACCACTGAGCTACTCAGATCGACATCACCATGCGTGTTTTACATCCTCCCTCCTAGGTATTGCACAAGTACTAGAAATCTTGAATGATAATTCTTATCCACTTTAACCTCCTCTAATAAGATTCCGCAGAATTTTGGTTATTTATCTACAGATAACCGAGTTTCACTGGCAAATAATATTGCGTTTCCCTTAAGAAGGAAACTTTACTTTTTAAAGCACTGTACAGACGGAAACATTTATTGTACAAGAAATGGCGCCACAGAATGCTACAACATATTGCGCCAATGACATGTATGCAATTTAGTATGGAGGTATGTACACGGCACCACTTCTGTGGCAATATGTGTTTGAAGTTGCAAATTCTGTAGCTACCGCTATTGTAGGTGTTCTTTTTTACTTTCTCTAGCCCACAAGTACAATGTAGAGAAGGTATTATACTCCAACCAAAAATCCGATACCGATATTGCACCGGAAATATATTTTGAGGTCCTCTGATTCAGAAAAAAGAGCATTTTTAGTAAAAGGTCCGTGTGTGTCCTGGACAGCAGAGCTCAAAAACAAAAAGTCGGTTAAATACAAACTTAGTATTTAAGTTCAGTAGATATCTTCCAAGAATGCGACACGAAGATTTTCAAGAAAATGCCCCCACCTCCAACTAACCTTTACATGGAACGATTATGATTAAAATACCGACTTTTAAAGATATGCATATCATATATAAAATTTATATTTTGAATTTTCTGAAAATAACCTCTGAAGAGCTCTTTATTCTGGTTGAGAATTGAGAATTTTCATAACTGTTAAACCGTAAGAGATACACAGAAAACAAATAATTTATGCCATATACGTTTTTCTTATAGAGTTGTCACCCTCCGTGGTGTAATGGCTACCATGCTAACTTCATATTAACAAGGTCGCGGGTTCAAACTGGCGGAGGACGATGGATTTTTTCGGGGTAAAAATCCTTAGCATGGCTTCCTTCGGAAGGGAAGTAAAGCCGTGGGTCCCGTGTCGCAGATTTACGGCACATAAAGGAACAGAAAGCCTGATAAAGAGGTCTCTGAGCAAAATTAAACGGCCTTTCACGCCCAGTATAGAATGAGACGCTGAGAACCACAGCAGTTAAAGAGCGTCCACACATAAAACACCATTTCATTTCCTTATAGAGTTGATCGTTTTCGAGATATTCATTGTTATTGGTTTCAATTTTAAACTAATTAACAGTTCTCTAATGGGACCATGCGAAGCGAACCTCAATTGTTTCACCTAGTGACTAGCTTTTAAAAAGAATTTAACTATCGTTTTAGCCTAGTGCACCCTTATTTCCCTTCTGCTTAAGAGGAAACAAATAATAAGACCACCTCTGCTATTGCTTATTTTGATTAGCATGACGTAGATAAAGAATAATGTTTTGTAAGAAAAATTTGTTTGTGTAACAGATGCACAAAGCTATGTGAATAGAACACATTTATGATAATTTCCTCACAATTATGTATATGTAATGATCCAAAGTTTTCATAGACATATTCATTAAAACTTCGAGAAACGAAGCATGCCTCTACAGCAGGTAAACCTTAAGGCAACTTCAACAATGACTGCAGTTTAGCACCTGGCTGCAGTGTATGGGATCTCTGGTTCACTTCTGGGTAGAAATGTGTCCTTTCTCTACCACGCACGTACAACGTATGTAATAGAGAATGTATTGTATTCCATCCAAAAATTCGATACCGAGATTTCATCGGAAATATATATTTTGAGGTCCTCTGAGCCAGAAAAAGGTTCGCATGTGTCTGTGGACATCATAGCTCAAAAACTAAAAGACAACAACAAACGTAGTATTTAAGTTTGGTATCTTCCAAGGATGCGGCAGGAAGATTTTCAAGAAAACTTCCCACCTTAATTTACTCTTTACATGGAATATTTTTCGAAAATTTTGATTAAAATACCGTAAGTTTAAGATATTTTAATGACAAACGAATTGTATATCTTGAATTTTCTGGGAGTAGCCTCTGAAGACCTCTTCTTCACTCTGGATTACTTTTGTATAACTGGCAAACCATAAGAGATAGACCAAAACAACTATACAAAAAATGTAGATATTAAAAACACAATCTATGTCATGAATTTTTTTTTTTTTGTTTTTTTTTTTTTGTTAGAGTTAACTGTTTTCGAGATATTCCGGATTATTGGTTTCAATTTTAAGCCACTTAACTCTTCTCACACAGCAAGACATCTTTCTTCTCGTTTCTCATTTATTTACTTCTGGCAAGCAAAGAGATTGGAATTTCAATTGTTTCACATAGCGACCGGCTCTTAAAGAACTATACTATCGCTTTAGCCTGTGCATTCCCTTATTTTCCTTCTACTTACAAGGAAGCTAGTAATAAGACTAATTCTACTTATGCTTACTTGATTAGTAATGTACATAGATAAAAGATTAATCTTTTGAAAAAAAGTTTGTTTGTCGAACAGCTAGAGGACATCATCAGATTTTTCCCTTCTGCTTACAAGGATCCAAATAAGGACAATTTCTGATAATGGTTATCTCGATTATTATGATGTAGATAAAAGAATAATTGATTTGCAGAAGAGATAGAGAAAGTCATGTGCGTGCAACACAGCAGATTTTCCTAGTAAGATAAACACGAAAGAAAATTCAATAAATCTGTATCGGAACTGATCCGCCACTGGATAACTTCATAATGCGATATGAATGAATGGTGACGTAACGTATTGCAATGTCAGTCTAATCTGTTAGATGTGAAGTTCTTAATGCGCATTATCTGCTAAATGACATCATATCCCATTCGATTACATGCGTTCTTTGCACTCAGCACTTTGAAAGTGGAGATCTGAGGCTGTGGGACTAACTTTTTGGTACCCATACCTCCTTTAAATTTGGGATGAGAATTTGGTTTGTACCTAAGACCAGCAAAATAATACATTTCTGTGTACTTTGGACTCCGCAAAGAGGAATCTCATTCTCATAAAATCTTATGTATATCAAATGTTTTAATGTGTGCTTGCCATGGAATTTAGTAGTTATGCACAGTAAAGAGGTCTTCAGAAAATTCAAGTTATACATTGAGTCATGTAAATGTATTAAATCAAAATCATTAAGAGCCGTTTTTGATAAACATCAACAATTTCGAAATTTTTCCATGTAAAGGATAGTTCGTGTCGCATCCTTGGAAGATATTTAACTTATACGCCAAGTTTGGTTTTTTACCGACATTTTACGGATTTTTCGTTTTTGAGTTATCGTGTTCACGGATACACATGGACCTTTTTCTAAACATGTTTTTCTTTTTTTGATATAGGAGACCCTAAAACGTTTAGCTCCGGTGAAATCTCGGTATCGAATTTTTGGGTGGAGTGCAATACCTTCTCTATACACTATGTACATAGTACGTATAGAGAAAGTAATAAATTAATATTTTTGTTCCAATGATGATGCTTTATAAAGACTAAGATGGTATTTGAAAATAAATTTTATGTCACACTAAAGTAAAGGTGTAACATTGAATAACGTCAGTCATTAGCAGCAGCTGGAGGTCCCGGGTTTGATTTCCGGTTGGGGCGTGGAGAATTGTATACAGGGTTACTACAAAAGAAATAGGCAACTTCAACTGCCTGTAAAACAAAAACTATTAGAGATAGCAACCTAATTATTTTGGAGGTGTGTAGAGAAACTCTCAAGGTTTAGTTTGTTACTATTGGTAACGCTGTAGTGTTTTGTTTGTTGTTGCAGAAGCTGAAATGGCGGAAAATCCTGTGGAAAAGGCATATTGCGTGTTGGAATTTGCTAGAACGCATTCAGCAACGACATTGTTGTCCAACGACATTTTAGAACACGTTACCACAAAAATGAAACGATGCGCTCACAAAAACCAGCATCGTCTTCATCATGTCGCAACATGTCGATGCAAAAGTCACGCCGTATGACCTTATCTTCTTCACTCAGAAACTGCAACATCTGTAATCTGTAAGGCATCATGTGCAGTCGCTTCCGCAAGATTTGCCATACAGTTTGCTGTGGAATTTGTAATTGCATGCTTGCCCTAGATGTCGATTTCTGTGGGCTTCTTATGTAGGCAGAACGAACACGTTCAACGTTTTCTTCCGAAACTCTTGGTCTTCCCGAGCTCTTCCCTTTGCATCCCGTTGTCTCGAATTTTCTATACCAGTCGTAGATTGACTGTTTAGTCGGTGGCGTTTTGTGGTAACGTGTTCTAAAATGTCGTTGGACAACAGTTGCTGATTGTGTTCTAGCAAATTCCAACACGCAATATGCCTTTTCCACAGGATTTTCCGCCATTTCAACTTCTGCAACAACAAACAAAACACTACAGCGTTACCAATAGTAACAAACGAAACTTTGAGAGTTTCTCAACATACCTCCAAAATAATTAGGTTGCTATCTCTAATAGTTTTTGTTTTACAGGCAGTTGAAGTTGTCTATTTCTTTTGTAGTAACCCTGTACTTTCAGGAAACTTCCCATTCACTTTCCAGATTTGGGCGTTGTGTTTATTATAAAGAAATCTGTATATGCATAGATAATGACAAAATACCGGAGATCTAGGGTTAAATCCACGGAATTAAACTCGTGGAATTGGAAAATAGTGAATGAATAGTATACAGCGACTGCCAAAACCTTGTTTTCAACATCAAGGATTGCTATTCCAATCAAACGAATGTGAATATCTCGGAAAAGATAATGTTACGAAATTACATAAATAAAGTTTACAGCTGTCTGCCACTTTCTCAAATATGATTTTCGCTATCGTTTACTGTTTTCGAAATAGATAAAAAGTTTAAAATACAAAAGTTAATATCTCAGAAACAGTTAAAACTACGAAAAAAACTCACATAATGATATTGTGTATTTTATTGAGTTCTACATTTTTCCTTCAGAAGGATTTCCCCTAATGTGTACCTTTCTGTATTATACAGAATTATTACAAGGGAAACATGTTACATTTTCAGAAATCTTAAAGTACCTATACATTTTATTTGTGGGCTTAACACTTGAAAGATATTGCAATTTAATAAGCATCGAGTGTGCCGCCTTCAGAAAAATATTTTTCCTATGAATAGGGTAGCTTTATTTGGGGGGAGTTATTTGAAAATGTTTGTCTTGTACCTTTAGGGGATACCTAACATATGTATGAGATTAGGTATTTAGTTTTTGAGTAATTCTATTAACACTCACGCAGATACACAGATTTTTCCAAAAATGCTTTATTTATTCAGGGTCCCAAAACCGTTGAAATCTCGACATCGAATTTTTGTATGAATGTAATGCTTCCTTTGCTCCATTCGAACTCAAGCAGAGAAAGTTGAACAGAATTTGTTGGGACATTGAATGCCAGTATTCCAGATTCAGTCAAAAAGAACCTTCCTAAAATTTTTTACTCAAGAAATAAACCCAGAATCAAAAATAAAACTCAATGTTTTTTAGATCTGGAGATTTTTCACTTCGAAAGTATATTCCTCATAGTCCTTTAATATTTCGTAGTCGGCTTACCCGCCCCCTATTTAGGACTGACACTCCCCTAGGACTTACCAGCGGATATCTAGGGGTCAGAAGCCTGTCGAGGAACCAACGGCAGAATGGAGAACTTGTAACCAGTGGTCGGCCTGCCGGCCAGGCACGAGTATGAGGAAGTGGATGATATGAAATGCAAGCTAAATGGATGATAGGAAAGGTGATGATGGAGCAATTGGTGGAATGAGTGGCGTGGGAAACCGGAAGTCCTGGTAAAAACCGCCTAGATACAGCTTCGTCTTCATGCAGGCGCTTGGGATGGAACCCGGGTCGACTAGTAAGGAGGAGAGCGGTCTAACCACTCGGCCAAGGCACCGCCTCTTTTAATAATAATAATAATAATAATAATAATAATAATCTTAATATTAATGTTGCTGCTATTATTATTATTATTATTATTATACTACTGAGCGAAGTCGCAACACAAAATTCTCTTGATACACAAATAGTGCATAACTGCAGAAACGGTATCAGGAATGTAAAGCACATTTCTTTCATTAATTCGAATTCCTTCTAGTGGAGTTAGACTGCCAAAAGGGTAAGTTAGTGAATGCCAAATTTCAGGACCTTGACGGCATACGCGTTTAGTGTTTAGTACTCGTGTTTTATTTAGTATTTATTCCCTAAAGCACTGTACAGATATTTGACATCGTCTCGTATAAAAGTTCCATAATTACAATTTTGTCAGTTAAAATTACATATTTAATTTACAGGTTTTAAAATCCAACAATTCTTGTATTGATTATAAAGGATTTGCAACTCTGGACTTAAACGTTTTGTTATATGCGTATTTAATATGTTCTAGAACTTAATGTATTGTTTGATACCTAAATACATATAACTATTTTGAGTTTTCGATAGTTTAAAATAAGGAATATTTACATTTTATTTTATCCTTGAAGTATAATTATGCTTCCTAATGTTTGGCTTACAGAACATTTGTCTACATAAACTAAAGCATTTAAAATATACCCACTGTAAATAATTAACATACCTAACTCAATAAAGAGTGGTCTACTTGAGTTGTATTGCAACATTTTTTCATTGTCCTCATAATTTTCTTTTGTGGCTCTTAAGCGTTAGTTTAAAAACTAAAAAGCAATGGCACTGAGAATTATACAGCTACACGAAAACACGCGAAATCCATTTGTCTCCCTCTTCCATTTTTATTTCTTTGGACAAATATGTGATTGCACTAGTTAACAGTTGGTACCAATGTTTAGTTTGTCAAATGGCGGCAAGAAAAATGCAATGAGAGTTTTGCCACGTCTTCCTATCTTCCTCCTTGCCTTAACATGCCTATCGCACACCTTAATACGAGTTGCAACGGGCCTGCAAACCGAAACCCCTGCAATCGCTCGAAACTAAGTGTCACCTGCAGATAATTGTAATATAATGTTGAAAATACAATTGGAGGTTTGGGAAAGTTGCTGGGGGTGGTAAATAAACCTGCAACCCCCTTGAGGAGCTACACTATTCAACAGTATAACCTGTGATTATATCACAGTCAGAGATTTACTTTATTTTAGAAGAAATTATTTTTAATTGTTTCTTATCGTTTTTAATGATAAACTAAGTGAGCATTAAATTTCAGTACAGGTATAAACTAGCAATCCGTACTCACCAACTTCTTTAAGAATGTGAAATCACACCACTCACCTGAAACAATAATAAACAAAACATTAATATTTTACTGTAGTATAAAACATTAGGAACATGTGCATTTTCCAGTACTTTAACCAATATGTAATGAATGACTAAATATTCATTTGTACAACTTCTTTTAAAGTTTTCTCACTCTAAACTATACACAAATTTTAATTGCCTTCTTGCTACCTCGGTTTGCATGGCACCCAGGCCTTAACTCTTTCCAACACTTCCCTCTTTATCTTATTTATCCCTCTCCTCCACTGTCTTCTTCTTGTCCATTTTTCTCTTGCTTTCTGCAAGAAAACCCACCTATGCTCCTCATCTTCTTTCCCTGTTAACATGTTTATAGCTACAATTTTCATCTCTATTTTTCTTCCAGACCTTGTTTCTCCATATTGCATTCTATCAAATAATGTTCTCTATTTTCTTTCTCACCACACATTTCACGTATTCCTTTTCCACTGCCTCTTATACCTCTTAGAAATATTTTTCCTGTTCTCATCCAAGCTAGTCCTTTTTCTTGCCTGTTACAGTAATCTACACATGGTTCTCGTATCTGTATTTGTTTATAAAATTGTACCAAGTTCTTGTTTTCTAAACTTCCCCATATCTTTCTATATCTTCTACCCTGCATTTTACTACATTATTTTCATTTCTATCTCCTATTCCTACTTTTTCCATAACCTTCCAAACCCTTCCCACCATCAATTTGCGCTCTCTAGATTTTTTTGTTGCTTCATACCTAGCTTTAAGATTTCTCCATCTTCTTTTACCAAACATTTATACCAAAATTTTATTATTCTCTCCATTATTCCATTCCTTCTTGTTTTCCAAGTTCTATGAAGGCAACTTCTCTTGGTGCTGATCTCGGTAACCCCAATAATTTTTTGCAAAACATTCTACACATGTGATCCACCTTCTTACTTATGCCTTTGTCCCCCAGATCTCTGCTGTAGAATATGTAATAATGTGCAAGGTATTGCAGGGTATCTACAAATTCCCCCTCTCTCGGCAACCAGATTTCCTTCTATCCCTTTCTCTTTCATTTAATAATCGCTCGTCCTTCATCTGACGGCCAGATATGATTTGCGCAACGGCTAGCAGGCATATCATAGATAAGTTTTTATATCGTGTAACGCTGATTACCTGTATCTATAGCAATGATGCTATTAGTTATGAAACGACTCAAGGGTTGACGGTAGGCATTTCTGTTGAAAGTTCAGGAAGACGTTTCAAGCCTGATTATGAAACCATATTTGCTTATATGCAATATGTAAAGTATTGAATTAAATGCTTATTGTAATTTCACTTTCTCAACCACTTACAATGGATGTAGAAAGTGGAGAGGGTATTCCATTCAAGCCAAAAATTCTATACTGAGATTTCACTGGAAATTCATGTGGTGAGGACTCCTGAGTCGAGAACAAGCATTTTTTTAGAAAAAGGCAAAGAGGTGTTTAATTTTGGGCGGGACAGATTACGCACAATTATCCCATCTAATGTTCACACAGCGCATACAGTCATGTTGCGCACACTACCATCATTTTGTCGTTCCATGATAACTTTTTCCATTTTTCTCGGAGTGGAACAAAACTGGAATAACTGACTCGAAAGTCACGGTGAAGACGTCTAGCGTAAATGCGCGAAAAGCATCTGGGAGTTCAGGAGCAGAGAGGTGGCAGTCCCACCACTGAACTATCTCTGCGCATGATCGTGAGGCGGCCAGAGTGGAATTCTTACATACTGAACAGCCTCAAAATGATGATAATAGTAATAAACAACCTGTAATCCCGATAGGGCAGCTGCTTCTCCCACATTTGAGCTATGAATGTGGAAACATTTGTGTCTTAGTTCAATTATCTTAACCTATTTATACTGAACACTTTTACAATTAAAATCCTGTTCTCACTCTCACTGTCTCACACTCCTTCTTCCTTTAGCCCCGATCGTACGAGTGTCTCAGTTCTTGTACACTTATTCGTGAGCCTTCCAGGCGTCCTGGTCCAGATGTCAGCTTTCTTTTTCATTTCGTCCGCGCATCTGCTTCTCGGTCTACCAGGCCCCCTTCTCTTAGATTCCATACCGTTGCTATTTTTGTCCAACGATTGTTGTCAAGTCTTACAGTGTGGCCTGCACATCTCCGTTTCACTACTTGCGCTGCGTCCTTCAGTAACTTCGGTGTTTCTTATCCGGTCTCGTATTGATACTGTAATATCTTTCTTTCAGTCTTTTTTGTGAGTGACCTATAGGGTTTGGACCGTTTTAATTTTCTTAAACAGGCTGCCTACGCTTCTGCAAACAGTAACTCACCACTCAATAACCAGAAATTATTTTTAATTCTTAATTTAAAAAAAAAAAATAAAGACGCAATTTTTAAACCACCGAAGTAATATCAAAACATATCAGCGAAATGTTATGGTATTATTTCACTATTCCTAAGCCTAGAAATCTCAAAGTGTGAAGGAAAATTGCATAATATGTTTATTCCAGGGAACTTGAATATAAACGTTTTACGCGTACGCAACGTGCACAATGATTACTTTCAGTAGTTGAAAATCTTTCATGAGTAACTTATTTCATAATTTTATCAATCCATCGCGTGTGCGTTATGTGACTTTACCCTATAAACGACCATAATTTCATATCAACGGTGTGCCCACTGTAGGCCTTCCCTTTTATTTAGGTATGCATTTACAGTTAATCAGGTTGAATCCTATATTTTTGTGTGGCTTTGCTTTCGTGTAAAAGCGTTGATAAACGTATGGAAAAAGAGCGGCAACTGTTTGGTGCCGCATTAATCAATCAGGAAAGGTAATTTAATTACATTATACTCTCGAATATCCGGGGTAATGTAGGACAGAAGAAGCACAAGTAATCGGAAAACCCGTAATTTAATGCTTTTGATGTACAACATACTATGCAAATAGGAAATTACGTTTAAAAGTTTTTTTCAACATGTATTCTTTATTGAAAATTTCCTTCCACTTTTTGCAAAGGTATTGTATTTCTTTAGAAAACAAGCCGCGTGACACTAAGTGCCATTTCCATTTTTTAATCGATCACCGCGTGACAACAGAGAACCGCTAGCACTGTTATCGGCCTGCCTGTTCCGTGTAAATTAAAAACAAATTCAGTTTTTGCTGATGTTAATCAGCGTGTAAGTGTCAACGAAGCAAGTTAAAAGAAATGTGTAAAAGAGATGGCGGAGAATCGAAAAAAAAAAAAAAAAAAAAAAAAAAAAAAAAAACGCGTGCTGACATTAAAACAAACTAATTTGAGGGGGGTGGGGTGCACGGATATTCCGCACACGAATAATCGGGAGTATACTGTATTTGTAAAATCAGTATAGTCTGTGGAATATTAAATGTATCTAATTAATATAAAACAAACACGATTTCAATACTTCTATACATGGCTTTGTATGAGTTAACTGAAAACAAGTGAAGTTTTCGTTTAGCTAAAGCATTTCGAAAGCTGCCATGTTTACTGGTGAACGCGATGCAATAACAGAAATATATGGCTCGGCGGGCAGCCCACACTCTGCTCCTTTTTTGCAGATATTTGTAAATCTTTTCCTCATGAACATGACTTCATCGGTAATAGCGATGGGGATAATAATAACCATGACGTAATGTGATGAAGGTTTTGTAGGTGGATTGGCGAATGCTACTCAATTAGCAGCTTTCACCGCCGCCGGGACCAATCCGCAGGGTGAAGAGGTTAGGAACCACCGATCTTCTTTCTTATTCATATCGCCTCTTTCATGTGCAACTGAAAAAAATCTGATGTGTTCCATTCACATGACTTTCTCTACATCTCTGCAACAAATTACTGTTATAAAGCTTATTCTTTTATTTACTTCATGCTAATCGAGAAAATAATTAGCACAAATATTCTTATTACTTGCTTCCTTGTAAGTAGAAGGGAAATAAGGGAGTACTATAGGCTAAACTAATAATCAAAAGCTGGTTGCTATGTGACTGAAGTTTCTTTGTCTGTATGGACAGGAGTTGACAAATTCCTAAATGAGAAAAGTGTAAGTTTTTCGTAGCTGAAAAAAAAGCAAAAAAAAAAAACAAGGAATATGTCAAAAACGGTCAACTCCACGAAAAAATGTATAATATAAGATAAATTGTGCGTTTTAAAGTGCTCTACATTTTTTGTGTTGTAAGTTTTTCTCCATCTCTTACGGTTTAGCATTTATTCAAAAATCCATAAAATTCATCCAGAATAAAGTAGTCTTCAGAGGCTAGTCCCAGAAAATTCAAGATATACATTTCTTTGTCGGGTAAATATCTTTAATATACGATATTTTAATCAAAATCGTTAGAGCCATTTTTGAGAAAATCAACATTTTCGAAAAAAGTTCCATGTAAAGGGTAGTTGGGGGTGAGGGAATTTTCTCAAAATCTTCGTGTCGCATACCTGAAAGATACTAAACTTAAATACCAAGTTTGGTATTTTACCGACATTTCGTTTTTGAGTTATCGTGTTCACAGACACACGGACACACACACCCGGACCTTTTTTCGAAAATGCTTTTTTTAGATAAAGGGGACCCTAAAACACATATTTCCGGTGAAATCTGGGTATCGAATTTTTGGGTGGAGTGCAATACCTTCTCTATACACTATGTACATAGTGCGTGTAGAGAATGTAAAAAAAAGTGTTACATTCACATGACATTTCTTACTTATTCTGCAACAAACCATCCTTACAAAAGCTTGTTCTTCTATCAACTTCATACTAACAAAGAAAAACATTACCAGAAATTGTGTGAAGTTTATTTATTTTAAAGGGTAGTTTGAGGTGAAAAAAATTCTGATGTGTTTCATTCACATGACTTTCTTTATCAATCTTGCAACATAAATCCCTACCAAAATAGGTAGAGTCAGACTGAAAAATTCAATGCCATAGCCGGGGTTTGAACCACGAATTTCCCGGTCTCTAGATGATTGCTCTACCACGCCATAGCATTACATTACATTTCTCAACTGGCTCGGAATGTTTCAAGGTAAACCACAAGGTACTCTCAAATTATTTTGAGGTGACAACCCTAACGGCGACTTAACAATGTTGCAAGTGCTTTAAGTCGGGGCTTCATAGTTTAGTCAACTATTATAGTCAATTAACAAATTAAAACTAATTGACCATAATAGTTGGTACAACTATAAAGCCCGAGACTTAAAGTACTTACAGTATTGTAGATCGCCATTGGGGAATGTCATCTCAAAATAATTTAAAATCACCTTTGGGATTTACTGGGAAATGTGCAATACAATTCAAAAATTTAATACCATCCCGGCATGTTGCCATGGTACCTCAGTAGTAGAGCAACCGGCTAGAGACCGGGATATCCGTTGTTCAAATTCCGGCTATGGCATTGGATTTTTCAGTCGGACTCTACCTATCCAACTCCTGCTCTACACACGCCTTGTGTGGAAAAAAAAAAAAAAAACAAATTGAAAAATCCTTACAAAAGTTTATTCTTCTATCTACTTCACACTAATCAATATAAACATTAGCAGAAATTGTTTATTTATAAAGGGTAATTTGGGATGGGGATTTTTTTTGAAAACCTTCGTGTCGCATCCTTGGAAGATGCTGAAATTAAATACCAAGTTTGGTACCAACTGGCTTTTCGTTTTTCAATTACGCTGTTCACTGACACACACAGACCTTTTACTAAAAATTGTTAACTATAGAGAAAGTAAAAAGGCCCGTGAATGTGTGTGTGTGTGTGTGTGAGGAAAGGAAAATTAGTTTTATTTATGAACGCTCTTTAATTGTGTGGTTCACAACGTTCCATTCTACACTGTGGCCGAGTGGTTAGACCACTCCTCTCTAATCTAGGCGGCCGGGGTTCGATCCCAAGCGGCCGCATGTGGGATTTAGGGTGGACAAAGCGGCGTAGGGGTGGGTTTTCCCCCGCCAAAACATTCCACCGGTGCTCCATCTTCATTCCGTGTATCATTAAGATCATCGCCTGCGATGCCATATGTAGTAAAAACGGCCATTAAACACTATAAATAACACACAAAAAAAGTCCCATTCTATATTAGACCTGAAAGACCGCTTAATTTTGCTCAGAGGCTTCTTTATCAGGCTTGAGGATGTTTTACGTGCCGTAAATCTACATCGCGGGACTGTGTGAGCGTGTATGAATGTGCGTGTGTGCGCGCGTGTGTGGGGGCAGCATAACTCAGAAACGCAAAGTTGGTTAAATACTAACTTTTGTATTTATGTTCAGTATCTTCCAAGGATGCGACACAAAGATTTTTTTGGGAAATTCCCCCTACTCCAAACTATCCTTTGCATGGAAGATTTTTCAAAATATTAGACTGTTCTAAAACTGGCACTAACGAATTTGATTACAATGACATACACTAAAGCTATTTAGATGACGAATAGAATATACGAGGGCCGTTCAGAAAATAGCCTCCGATCGGTCACAGTGCGGGTAGTGGGGGGAGTAGCGACGCCATCTGTGCATTCACGTACTCAGCAGGTCAGTCGGCATCAAGCCGTGGTCGAGTGAAAGTCGTACCTGTGCTAGTTTAGTGTTTGTGGCCGTTTGAAATGTGTACTGCAATAGAAAACCTCGCCAAATGTGAAGTGCGTGCTGTTATAAGGTTTTGTACAGCCAAAGGATATTCTGCAGCAGCTATTCATCGTGAGCTTTGTGCCGTGTACGGACCAAGAGTTATGAGTGAAGGAGTGGTCCGTGAATGGGTACGTTTATTTAAAAGTGGACGAGAAAACGTTCATGATGAAGAGAGGAGTGGTAGACCATCATTGGTCACGGACGAACTCGTTCAGACAGTTGATGCAAAAGTTCGTGAAAACCGACGTTTCACAATGTCGGAGTTGTCTACTGATTTTCCACAGATTTCTAAGACTCTCTTGTACGAGATAGTGACAGCAAGATTGTGTTACCGTAAGTTCTGTGCACGATGGGTGCCCAAAATTCTTACCGACCACCACAAAACTCAAAGAATGGCCTCTGCATTAGACTTTCTGTCACGTTATGAGGCCGAAGGTGAACCATTGTTAAACAGAATCGTGACCGGGGACGAAACCTGGATTAAGTACGTGAACCCTGAGGCAAAAGAACAATCAAAGATGTGGGCACATTCAAATTCGCCTACCAAACCAATAAAAGCCCGGCAAGATTTTTCTGCCCGAAAATTGATGGCAACGGTGTTTTGGGATGCAAAAGAGGTGTTGTTGGTTGAATTCATGGAACGTGGGACGACCATTAATCAAGACGTGTACTGTGAAACACTAAAACAATTACGACGGGCTATACAGAACAAACGCCGTGGTATGCTGACTTCTGGTATCGTTTTTTTTTTGCACGATAACGCCCGTCCTCACTCTGCTCGCAGAACAACAGCCCTTCTTGAGTCCTTCAAGTGGGACGTTGTCAACCATCCACCTTACAGCCCAGATCTGGCGCCAAGCGATTATCACCTCTTCATGCATATGAAGAAATGGCTCGGGTCCCAGCGGTTTGATGACGACGAAGAGCTCAAAGATGCGGTCACAGGCTGGCTCCAGGCACAAGCGGGTGATTTTTATGCAGAAGGAATTTCAAAGCTTGTGAACAGATACGATAAGTGCCTCAATCGTTATGGAAACTATGTAGAAAAATAGTGCAAAGATGTAGTTGTAAGATGTATATATTAAAATATTTTTATTTAACTTGGTGAATTTCTTGCAATCAACCGGAGGCTACTTTCTGAACGGCCCTCGTATATCTTGAATTTTCTAAAAATAGCCTGTGCAGTCCTCATCATTCAGAAGATTTTTTGTATAATTTTCTTTACGGGTTTCGTAGTCGGCTTACCCTCCCCATATTTAGGACTGACACCCCCCTAAGACTTACAAGCGGGTGCCTAGGGGTCAGGAGCCTGTAGCGGAACCAACGGCAAGAAATCACATAATGGAGAACCTGGAATGAGTGGTCATCCGGTACCAGGCATGAGTATAAGGAAGTGTAACATATACTTTTCCCGAGATGTTCATTATTAATGTGTTCCAATTGTTCAATACTTTGTCATTGTTTTAAATTCCTATCAATTTTGAGCTCTCGTGACTGCGTGAAAAGAGTATGGAAGTTTTAGTTCAACAGATGGCGGCGCCCAGTTCTGAAACATTTGACTGTCGCTATTTCCTTTGTATTTATAACAAAGTGTATAATGTAGGTATTTCTTCAGAGGTTTATCCTAACTTTAATGAAGCATTGAGTCTTTAATAAGTTAATTCAAACTTTAAACCGTCATAAATATATTTGAGATAGGAAAAATACAAAAAAGCCACATACTGGACAAACAATGGGGTTTCATAAACATTGCGAAGATGATCTCCGTTTTTTTTTGTTCAATTTACACCATTTTTTCCGCGATTCCATGCACAGCATTTTTCAAATGACGTCTTGGAATATTAGCAATTTATTGCGAGATAGCACGTTTCAATTGCTGTAGGGTTGTTGGATGTGTCATGAAAAGGTAACTCCACGACCAAAATTAGGTCGGATTCAAATCCAAAGATCGAGACGGCCATTTTGCAGAAACTTTACGTATGTAACGTGGGCCGTGTTTTTAAATTTAAAAAATAAGCATTCCATAACACTTAAATACATTAAATTAATTTAATCTATATTTAACAAAATTAATATTTGTCTGTAGCAATTCGCCGGAATAAATTTAAATTTTTTACCATTAGTTGTATTAATTTAAGTAAAAGACTAAATTAAAGTGACTTTCAAATGGGATGAGGTTTGTCCTTGAGCGCCACCAGGCCGGCAGCCAATCGAAGTGGGGAGTAACGTGCTAAGTGATTTCGTCTCTCATAAATAATACTTGCGCTAAGACAAAATATTCAAATGTTGCAAAAAATAATTCAAGAGGAAGATAGGGAGTTATGTTCATAGTACAACCGTAAAAACCATAGATTTTTAGCTCAAATAGTTTTCATAATACATATGAATAAACATTATGTTGCCAGGCAAATTAGCATGTTCAGTGTGGGAGTGAGAGGGAAATATGAACACGATAATGCATCTTATTCACTACAGCGTAGAACTCTTCCCATTTGAAAAGCATTATAGTTCTAAACTTTCTCAGACCTTGAGAAAACCCTCTTGCTTTCATTATACCATTGAATGAGCTGCACTATATCATTGAGTGTAAAACCATGATTTGTAACTTACAAATTCCTATTAGCAGCATGAATAATATTTACTTATATTATAAATGGCTTAAATATATTATTTGTGTGTGGGATGTTTAGTACAAGAGCATATAAGCGCGAGTCTTCTAATTTCTCATGAGCAAATAATATTCCAATAAGCAGCGTGTACTATACGTTTTATCTTATCCTAATATTAACTGAAATATTCTTATACTTATTAACATTAATATTATGAGAGTCGTCGTGACGTAGGTAGTGCTTAGTTTGTTCGCTGCCGGAATAAACCGGTATTTAAACTGCACCAAATAAATCAATAATTGAATGAAATGGATATTCCCGAAGAAGTTCTGAATTATGGTAAAAAAACTGTACTTTGTTACCCGGAAAGTCGAAGGACTTACATGATAAGAAAGTTCATTATTTAAAGAATGGGGAGCTGCTGAAGGAGTTAAAATAGTTTACAAGAAATAAAGATTCAATTTGTGTTGTTTCATAGTATACACGAAAGGAATATATGAACTCTACAGGACAGGATAAAATGACTAATGTTTTATTCAACAAAACTATACCGTTCGCCTGGGTGGTGTGTCTGCCTCACATTCAACAAGTCGCGAGTTCCAATCTCGCTTAGGGTGAGTTACTCGGATAAGTTTTTTTTTCGAGGTTTTCCCTTATCCTGAGAGGACGATTGTCAAGTAACTTTAATCTCCATGGACCCCGAGATCATAAACACACACACGCACACACTCTCTCTCTCTCTCTCTCTCTCTCTCTCTCTCACACACATTGCTTGCCCAGTATGTGATGTCTTTTTTTATTTTTTTTTTTTTATTTTTTTTTTTTTTTTAATATATTGTTTAATTTTTATAGCCCCCTTTAACTTCAATGGTCATATCGGGGGCTTTGACTTGTGAAACAACTCGTGTTACTGTAGGTTTAGAACATTAGGTTGATCATTTTATATTACTAAACACACGCACATTCACTCTCACATTCATACTTCCAGACTCTGTGGGAGATAGGGAACAATTCTGGTTAAAGAAAACTTCCCCGACCCAGCCGGGAATCGAACCCGGACCTCCGGGTGACCACTCGATCACGAAGGCAGTCTATGACGTCTTTTGTTTTTATCTGGTCTCAAGTATTACAATATTTACAGTTTGAAAGAACCTTTAGAGTCAGAATAATTATCATACGCACTAGTAAACGTTAGAGGATGTATGCAACACATAAGATTTTTAGGTGAACGAATTTGAGCATTCAATAAACCTTACAAATGGGAGGGTATAAGAGCGTATGTTCGACGCAGTAAGTGCTCGTAATTTCCAACCTCACCTTCCTAAGTGCAGCTATTAAATGCAAATAATGCCACTCATCAGTAGAGGATGACGTAAGCTGTAGCTTCTACTCAACTCGGATTATGCGGAGAATAAATTTGATTTATGTAAACTTATTTGCAAATTGCTGCTTTTAACTGTCACACATAGTTGCACTAAGAGAAACGCAAGTCATTAGCATTCATAAGGTGAATAAAAGCAAAACTATCTAGAGTACCTTGAATGCTATTGCAGAACAGCTCTAGGTATGTTAGAAGCATTCTTCTTTCGTAATTCACGCTGATGTAAAGGGTAATCGTTTATTGCACCCCACTTTTGGAACGCATCATACCACTTTCGAAATACTACTACTATTTCTATTAATTCTTTCGCCTACAAGTGTTTTGCAGAATCCTAAAAACACTGCAGCTTTCTTTACATGACATTAGGTTTTGCAATTAAGAGAAGGCGAAATGTCCTATCTTGCCAATATATTATCTATGCAAATATTTAAAATAGTGAGCTAAATGTTTACTTTCTCTGCACGTACTATGCACATAGTGTATTGAAAAGGTATTGTATTGCACCCAACAATTCGATACCGAGATTTCACCGGAAATACATATTTTAGATCTCCCTGAAAACAAAAACATTTTTAGAAAAAGATCCGGTGATAAAGCTTTTCAAGAAAATCCACCACCCCCAACTAGCCTTCACATGGGAAAATATTAGAAAATGTTGATTTTCTCAAAAATGGCTCTAACGATTTTGCATAAAATATCGTATATTAAATATATTTACATGACAAATAAAATATATATCTTGAATTTTCTGGGAATAGCCCCTGAAGGTTTCTTTATTCTAGATGAATTTTACGGAATTTTGCATAACTGCTAAACCGTAAGAGATGGACAGAAACTTACCACAAAAAATGTAGAGCTCGACAAAACATACAAGTTATGCCAATGCATTTCGTGGGGTTGGCCGTTTTTGAGATATTCCTTGTTATTGCTTTCAACTTTAAAATACTTATACTTTTCTCATACAGAAATTTGTCAACTCCTGTCCATACAAACAAAGGAACTTCAGTCACATAGCAACCAGCTTTTGACTACCACTTTAACCTATGGTACTCCCTTATTTTGCTTCTACTTACAAGGAAGCAAGTAATAAGACTATTTCTGATATTTTTTCTCGATTAGCATGAAGTAAATAGAAGCATAAGGTTTTTAACAATAATTTGTTGCAGAGATGTAGAGAAAGTCATGTGAATGGAACACATCAGATTTTTTCTCTCGTGTAGACCAGACTGGTAGATTTCGTTCCCATAAAGCAATTTAAAATATGAACAGAAGTTTTTTTCTTTTTTATTCTTTATTTTAGGTCTTATAGCGACCACATTAAAAGTCTTATGTAACGTTTTACATCCAATATGCAATGAAAATTTTGATCAGGTCAGATTTTTAGAAAAATGTCCAGGTGTGTTTCTGTGGACAGCATAGCTCAAAATCGAAAAGATCATTAAATACTAAACTTGGTATTCCAAGGATGCGACACAGAGATTTTCACAAGAAAATTCCCCCATCCCAAAGTACCCTTTACATAGAACACTTTTCGAAAATTTTCATTTTCTCAAAGATCGCTCTAACGATTTTGGTTAAAATATCAACATTAAAGATATTTCATGAAATGTGTGGTGGTAGCGTGTTTGCCTCACATTCAACAGGTCGTGAGTTCGAATCGCGTTTAGGATGAGTTACCCGGACAAGGGTTTTTTTCGGGGTTTTCCCTTATCCTGAGAAGAAGAATGTCGAGTAACTTTAAGCTCCATGGACCCCGAGATCATTTGAGCATCATTTCACCAATTTGATTCATCGTCCGATATGACCAACCAGGTTAAAAGACGTTAAGCTTAAAAAAAAAAATAAATAATAATAATAATAATAATGATAATAATAATAATAATAATAATAATAATAATAAAGTGTACATATTGGATTTTATGGTAATAACCTCTGAAGACATCTTTATTCTGGATTAATTTAAATTTTGCAAAACTGGCAAACCATAAGAGAAAGATAAAAACTAAATAAAAATTTAGAGCTCAACAAAACATACAATTTGTTATATACATTTTTTTCGTGGAGTTGACCGTTTTTGAGATATTTCTTGTTACTGGTCTCAGTTTTAAAATACTTACGGGAATTTGTCAACTCCTTGCCATACAAACAAAAGAACTTCAACCACATAGTAACGGGCTTTTAAAACATTTGAATATCACTTTAAGCTACGGTACTCCCTTATTTCCCTCCTACTTACAAGGAAGCAAGTAATAAGGCCATCTCTGCTAATGTTTATCTCGATTAACATCAAGTAGAGAGAAGAATATACTTTTGTAAGAATGGTTTGCAGAACTGGTTGAGAAAGTCATATAAATAGAACACACGATTTTTTCCTAACGTGTCTGTAATTTCGGCCATAAAACTAATGCACCTGTAGTTTGAAGAACTGCAGAAACAGATTTATAAGTCCATTTTAATTTTAGCAAAGGCTCCAAAGTTGTATTGAAATATCTATAAGCTGATATACCTTCAGAGAACTATTGAGTGAGATGGATTAGGCGGTAACGTATGTGCTTCACATTCTGGAGGTCCAAATTCGATCCCCGGTGACATAGGTTTTCACGGTTTCCTTGGGTCAGAAATCTTCTACCATAATTTTCCTGCCCATTATTTGCTATACCCATTATTTCCTTGTCAATGTTTCAGGGTTGAAGTACTGCGCGTTGCGGATGGGCGGTGGCTCTTGTTATGTAAAGATTTCCTACTGGTATCGTTGCGAGTCAGGATCTGCCTCCGGGATCCTTCGGGAGGGAGAACTCCATAGAGCCACCGGAAGTTGTGGCAGTGTACCGGGCGATTAGATGCTTTTGTATGGGAACTCGTTCATGCTTGCGCCCTTCGTCATCCGGATGTGGTCGCCTTTCAGGTCTCTCCCCTCATCCCCCTTTCTCCCCCTCTTTGCACGGGCCATGAAGGTCGCAAAGGAAAAGAATGGTCCATTTGCGGTTTTGGGCCTTAGTGACTAGGGCCGCATCATTAATAATCCTAATTGTAACCCCCAAACACTCCAGCAGTATTTCTTTGGATGCTATAAATCTGCGTTCTCGTGCAAATTTACGAACTGACAGCAAACAGATCATATCAAGACGGAGTGGGGCTGCACTTTCCCTCGAACTAGTTGTTCAGCAGCACGCATATTCGATGATAAACAGTGACCTTTAAACAGAGGTTTCAATCTTGATACCTGCTCCTACTCATGCCTTTCTATGATCAGCTATTTCACATAACAGAGCTTTAGCTGAAGATACAACAAGCATTTTGTCCTCAGTTTCCGTTTTGGATGGTGCTTTTTTGAGAAAATAAAATATTTCCGAAAAAAAAAAGTTACCTACATATAAAGAATGTCTGTAGGGGGACGGATTTTCTTGGAAGATACAAAGTTTGGTATTTATGCATTCCTTATTTAGTTATGGTGTTCACACACGCACACACATACACACGGACCTTTGTCTATAAATACATTTTTTGTAATCATGTATTTCCGATGAAATCTCAGTACAAATGTTTTGGTATAATATGTATTTACTCATACTTAGCCAAATGTACAGTATATTACTGATGTTTACAATACGTATCAACTATCTAGTAAAGTGGTTAGACCGCTCGCCTCTCACCTAGGCGGTTCAGTTTCAAACCAGGATGTATGGTACACAAAAGGGCGACTAGATCTTTTCTCCGGGTTCTCCGACTTCCCTCACCATTCATTCCACCAATTACTCTATCATGACCTTTCCTATCATCCCTTTTGCTTCCATTTCATATCATGTTCTTCCTCAATCTCATGGCTGGTTACGGGCCGATCTCTCGTTCCAGTGTCTTCTATGTATAATTTAATGTCGTTGACTCTTCAACAGGCTTCTAACTCTGGACACCCAAGTGTAAGGCCTTCATACGACGTTTGTTTCCCTTGGTCGGCCTACCTGACCAATAGGGGGCCCTTACCATTCGCCAGGCGGATACTAGGTAGTTTCTTTCAGCCCACGAATTTCCTGTTCCTTCATGTCGTTTCCACTTCATACCGTTGGTTTCTTTCTGAGTTGGAAATGCAGACAATGATGCTCGGGGGCTTGGACCCTATGCGAGGTCTGCCCTCCAGTCTGAGAGCTTCAATCTGGAAACAGTAAGAACCCTGCCATTACTGTGCCTCGCTCCTGATGCCGACTGCCCAGTGAATTCTCTCAACTCATCCCTCCTGGGGGCTTCTCGTGGGGCACAGGTAAAATTCGGTGCCGAATCCTCTCCGACCCTATACTATCCTCCATTCCGGGAGGTTAAGCCAACTAATTTAAGTGATACACGATAGAGGTTAGACTATGTCACGTAAACGTACCTACTACATTAGAAAGAAATCTGATGTGTTCCATTCACATGGCTTTTTATCTACTTCATCCTAATCGAGATAAACATTAGCAGAAACAGTTTTATTACTTAGTTCCTTATAAGTAGAAGGGAAATAAGGGAATACACTATATTAAAGCGATAGTCAAATCTTTCAAAAACTGCCGTTATGCTAATGTCATTGAAATTCGGTTCTCTTTCCATGCCCAAGAGTAAAACAAAAGAGATATGAAACGAAAGATCGTCTGAGAAAATTTTAAGTAGTTTAAAACTGAAACCAACAAAAAGGAATATCTCGGAAACGGTTAACTTTACAAAAAATGTATATGGCATAAATGTATATGTCTATCTCTTGTGGTAGTCATCAATCTTGAAGAGGTCTTCTGAGGCTATTCCCAGGAAAGTTAAGATACACATTTCGTTTGTAATAAAAAATATCATAAACATATGGGGTTTTAATAAAAATCGTTAGAACTACTTTTGAGAAATCAAAATTTTCGAAAAATGTTCAACGCAAAGGGTAGCTAGGATGGGAGGATTTTACTGAAAATCTTCGTTGTTACATTCTTGAAGGATACTAAGCTTAAATGCCAAATTTGGTGTTTAACCGACTTTTCGTACAGACAGATCTTTTTCTAAAAATGCGTGTTTTTTTTATTCAGGAATATTCAATCATATATTTGCGGTGAACTCTTGGTATCGAATTTTTGAACGGAATACAATACCTTCTCTAGGTACATTGCACATACGAGATAGAAAAAGTAATATATCTTCATTCATTCCAAACTGCAACAACAGAAATTCGTAAATCTGAAATTTTCGTAACTATATAGAAAATTAAAATTAATTTTATGAGTTTTAACCAGCCGGCGCCGTGGATGAGTGGCTAGACCGCTCACGTACCACCTAGGCGGCCCGGGATCGATCCCAAGCGCCAGCTTGTAGGATATGAGGTGGACGACGCGGCGTCTGGGCAAGTTTTCTCCGGGCCCTCCAGTTTCCCCCGCCATTCATTCCACCAATTGCTCCATCATCACTTTTTCGCTTGCATTTCATATCATCCACTTGCTCATGCGAACGGCCCAAACACTCGTGCCAGGTTCTCCATTCTGTGTTTTCGTACCGTTGGCTCCCCGACAGCCTTTTGACCCTCAGGCATCCGCTTGTAAGTCTTAGGGGGGGGTGTCAGTCGAGTTTTAATACTTATACAGAAAATCGCGAACTACAACGGAACATCAATGGCTGTAACATTTCATTTGATACTTTCCAGTTCCGCATACAAGCAAACAGTTCAAAACATGAAAGAAACGCTTGCAGGTGGTTCAAGAGATTTAAAGTTAGAAATGAATCATCACACGATTTCCATTTAGCATCATCGTGAAGGCGAAATCAAAGCCGCTATCAACACGGAAGATGACATAAGAAGTTGCAGAAATTGTTCATGTCCGTGATGAAGCAATTCGCACACACCTGCGAGCAATGGAAACATACACAAGCAGGTTCCATATGAGGAGACTAGCCACTACGAGCTTTCATGGTTCAGTTGTTGTCGTAATATTGGTCTTCTTTATTTGTTTTTTCTCATACCAAAGGTTACAGCCACATTGATGTAAATATAAGTTACGACGAAAAAAAAAAAAAACTTGCTTGGAGGCCTCAGATGATAGTATTATTTCAAATTGTTGATGCATGAAGAAACACGGATATTTTCAGATGAAGCGAACCGAGTCAACGAAAAACTTCCTGACAAGTGACCCTGGTCAATCTTTCATGCAGATGTTATCCTTATGAACGTTGCTGGTAACGAACATCAAGGCACCGCGAATTCGATGTGCTTGTCTCTTGGATAGTCAAAATTTCAATTATCACCGTATAGTAAACAGGAGAAATATTGTAATCTACCCAAAATTTCGATGTCAATATTTCACCGGGAATATGTGCTTTGAGGACCCATATGCACACAACTTTTTAATTTCTCTACATGTGCCATGTAGTGAATAGAGAAAGAATAGAATTGTAACAAAAAATTCGCTACTGTATTTCACCGGAAATACACGTTTTGGGACCACCTGTATGTATAAAAAAAACATTTTTAGAAAAAGGTCCATGTGTGTGACTGTGTACAGCATAGCTCAAAAACGAAATACCAAATTTGGCATTTAAGTTTGGTATCTTCCAAGGATGCGACACGAAGATTTTCAAGAAAATACCCCTGCTCCAAACTACCCTTTGCATGGAACTTTTGCAGGAAATGTTGGTTTCTCAAAAATGGCTCTAACAAGTTTGATTAAAATACACCTTATGTTTAAGATATTTTTATGATAAACGAAATGTATATCTTGAATTTTCTGGGAATACCTCTGAAGATCTCTTCATTCTGGGTGACGCTTGTTTAACTGGCAAACCGTAAGAGATATAGAAAATTTTACTACACAAAAAATGTAGATCTCATTAAAACACACTATTTGTATCATATACATTTGGTTTTGTAGAGTTAACACTTTTCGAGATATTTCGGATTATTGGTTTAAATTTTAACCACTTACTTTTCTCAAACGGGAAGACATATTTATTCTCGTTTCCCGTTTGTTTACTCCTGGCAAGCAAAGTGATTGACATTTCAATTGTTTCACCCGTTTTTAAAGGACGAGACTATCGCTTTAGCCTGTGCATTTTCTTATTTCCCTTCTACTTACAAGGAAGTTAGTAATAAGACTAATTCTGCTTATGTTTATCTTGATTAGGATGATGTAGATAACAGATTAGCGTTTTGAAAGAAATGTTTATTTACAAAACAGCTAAATAACATCATAAGAATGAAACACATTATTTTCCCCTCCTATTCACAAGGAACCAAGTAATAATGCTAATGTAGATAGGCGATTAAGCTTTGTAACAATAATTTGTGGTCAGCGAGCTGACTTCTCATCCGGAAGTTCGGGTTCGATTCCCAGCTGGGGCGGAAAATTCTTCTTTAACCTGAATTATTCCCTATCCCCCACAGAGTCTGGAAGTATGTATGTGCATGTGTTTAATGATATAAAAAGGTAAACCTAATGACAATAAACTACTGTGTGGTCAGGTGAGTTGTTTCTTATGTTCCGATATGAACATAGGAAGTTAAAGGGGGCTATAAAGAAATATAATAATAATAATAATAATAATAATAATAATAATAATAATAATAATAATAATAATAATTTGTTATACGGATGTAGAGAAACTCATGTGAATGGAATAAATAAGGTTTTTCTTAATGTTTGATAAAATATTGAAAAGCAATTTTGATTTTTTATTATTATTATTATTATTATTTTTTTTTTAAGTATTTCAAACAGTAATTGGCTAACCACTAACATCAGATGCCGGCCCTGCGGACCTCGTATTCCCAATATACATTATCGACCTGATAAGTATAACTTACCGTTCTTAGTAAGCAATATACTTTTTGCAAGGAAAGCTGCTTGTATAACAGCTAGAGAAAGTCATGTGAATGGAACTGTTGTTCGCAGACATACATGTACACGGATCTTTTATTTTTCCGTTTTCTTTTCTTTCTTTTTATACAGGGGGCCCCAAAATGCGTGTTTGCAGTGAAATCTCGATATTGCATTTGTGGGTGGATGAGATAATTTCTGTAACTACTCTGTGCTTGGTAGAGAAAGTAAAAACATAAACTTTTGAAGAAAAAAACATTTTTCCTCCCTCTGACATTTCTCGGAATGTTCTGATCTCATAAGCCGATCTCTTTATTCTTTTCCTCCTTTCATTATTCGCGTATTCTCTCGTCTTTTGTTTGCGGTTATATTTATAACTATGAAGTAAAGCTCCTCCTTCGGGTGTATATGTTCATGAACTAGGTCTGTTCAACCTTTAAAATCTTACAAGACCTGAGTTTAAACCAAATGCTGATCATTATTTTCTATATACGTATCTCCAGCTCGATACCGAAATTTCACCGGAAATACATATTTTGAGACCCCTGAATAAAAAAAAAAATCATTTTTAGAAAAATATCCGTGTGTGTGTGTCTGTGGGCAGCATAACTCAAAACGAAAAGACCGTTAAAAACAAACTTGGTATTTAAGTTCAGTATCCTCCAAGGATACAACACGAAGCTTTTCAAGAAAACCCCTCTACTCCCAACTACCCGTTACTTGGAAAAAATTTCGAAAATTTTGATTTTCTCAAAAATGGCTCTAACGATTTTGATTAAAATCTCTTATATTTAAGATACTTACGTGGCAAATAAAATATATATCATCAATTTTCTGGGAATAGCCTCTATAGTCCTCTTTATTCTGGATGCTTTTTATTGAATTTTACACAACTGGTGAACCGTAGTAGATAGACAAAAATTTACTGCACAAAAATGTAAATGACTATAAAACACACAATTTATGTCATATATAAACTGTTTCGTGGAGTTGATCGTTTTTGAGATATTCCTTTTTTTTTTTTTTTTTTTTTTTTTATTGTCATTTGTATAGCCCCCTTTAGCATCAATGGTCATGTCGGGGGCTGTGACTTGTGAAACTGTAGGTTCAGAACATTAGGTTAAAATTTATATTACTTAACACACGCACATTCACTCTCACATTCATACTTCCAGACTCTATGGGGGATAGGGAATAATTCTGGTTAAAAAAAAAATGCCCCGCCCCAGCCGGGAATCGAACCCGGGACCTCCGGGTTAGAAGTCAGCTAGCTGACCACTCGTAAAAATATATATATATATATATATATATATATATATATATATTTTTTTTTTTTCTCATACAGGAATTTGTCAACTCCTGTCCGTACAAACAAAGGAACTTCAGTCGTAAAGCAACCAGCTTTTGGTTATCACTTGAACCTATGGTACTCCCTTCTACTTTCAAGAAAGCAAGTAATAAGACACTTTCTGCTAATTTTTCTCGATTAGCACTACGGCAATAGAAGAATAAGTTTTATAACAATAATTTATTGTAGAGATAGTCATGTGAGTGGATTAATACTGTTAAGATTTTGAATTTGTATTTTAATACATAGCTACCTACAGCTTTCTACGTTGAAATTGAAACAAATGAAGGCAGAAAACGCAAAGAACGCACAAGGCGAGAATACAAAGGAAAGGAAACGAGAATGTAACAGAATCGGGTGTTTTGTGACGTCACACAATTGTATGTTGCCAAACGTGAAGATGACGGCACTGGGGTCGTCACACTGCGTAGTGGGACAGTCAAACAGTAACCGGTTGTGGTGAATTAATTTATCATTCGTGTCACCCTCTTCAAACATGACCTGAAATGAAATTCTAGATTACTACGTGCATATTAATTTACCTGTGGAGCTTGTCACAGGTATAGGTACTATAAATGGGAGTTGCAGGAGTGCCTAGGTAAATCCTTTTATACCAGAAAGACAAATTAAATGCAACATTTATAAGATTGCGGCTCGGATGGAAGCTAATTGCAGAAGTTTAAAAAACTGATGTGTTCCATTCACATATCTCTGTAACAAATTATTGTTAATAAGCTTTCTCTTCTATCCACTGCAAGCTAACCGAGAAAAACATTAACAGAAATGGTCTTAATACTTAGTTCCTTATAAGAATAAAGGGAAACAAGGGAATACACTAGACTAAACTGATAATGTTATAAAATGTGGTTGCTATGGAATTGAAATCCATGTCTTTGTCTGCTCAGGAGCTGATAAGTTCCTGTATGAGTAAAGTTTGCGATAGCTTCAGGAGAAAAAAAAAAAAAAAAAAAAAAAAAAAAAAAAAAAAAAAAAAAAAAAAAAAAAGATGTGTTCGATTCACATGACTTTCTCTATATCTCTGTAACAAATTATTGTTAATAAGCTTATTATTGTATTTATTTAATGCTAATCGAGAAAAATTAGCAGATATAGTCTTATTTCTTGCTTTATTGTAAGTAGAAGCGAAATAAGGGAGTACCATAGGTTAAAGTGATAGTCAATATTGGTTGCTATGTGACTGAAGTTCCTTTGTTTGTACGGGTTGGCAAATTCCTGTATGAGAAAAGTATGTTTTTCAAAGCTGAAACCAAAAACAAGGAATATCTAAAAAAACGATCAACTCCACGAAAAAAATGTATATAACATAAATCGTGTGTTTTAACGTGCTCTACATTTTCTGTAGGTTAAGTTTTTGTCCATCTCTTACGGTTTAGTAGTTATGCAAAATTCATCCAGAATAAAGTAGTCTTCAGCGGCTATTCCCAGAAAATTCAAAATATACATTTTATTTGCCAGGTAAATATCTTTAATGTAGGATATTTTAATCAAAATCGTTAGTCATTTTTTAGAAAATCAAAATTTTCGAACAAAAGTTCCATGTAAAGGGTAGTTGGGAGTGGGGTGATTTTCTTGAAAATCTTCGTGTCGCATCCTTGGAAGATACCAAACCTAAATACCAAGTTTGGTTTTTAACGGACTTTTCGTTTTTGAGCTATGCTGCCCACAGACACACACACACACACACACACGGACATTTTTCTAAAAATGCTTTTTTTTTTTTTTTGGATTCAGGAGGTCCCAAAACATGTATTTCCGGTGAAATCTCGGTATCGAATTTTTGGGTGCATTACAATACTTTCTCTATACATTATGTACATAGCACGTATAGAGAAAGTAAAAAACAAAACATTATGCCATAAATTGTGTGTTTTAAGGAGCTCTACATACTTGTGTAGTAAGTTTTTGTATATCTCTTACGGTCTTCAGAGGCTATTCTCAGAAAATTCAAGATGTACAGTTTATTTGTCATATAAATATCTTAAATATAAGAGATTTTAATAAAAATGGTTAAGAACCATTTTTGAGTACACCAAAAATTTCGAAATTTTTCCATGTAAAGGGTAGTTGGACGTGGGGGGATTTTCTTAAAAAACTTCGAGGGTCCCTTGTATCAAAAAAAGATATTTTGAGAAAAAGGCCGGGGGTGTGTGCATATGAACACAAATAACTCAAAAACAAAAATTCCGTTAAATACCAAACTTGATACAAATGTTCAGCATCTTTCAAGGATGCGACAGGAAATTACCGTTACCCAAAACCACACTTTACGTGGAAGATATTTTGAAATGTTCGATCACGTCGAAAATGGTAGTAATGATTTTGAATAAAACACCATATGTTAAACATATTTACATCACAAATAAAATATCTATCCTGAATTTCTTGGGAATAGCCTTTAAATACGTCTTCATTCTGGAAGACTTTTGCATACCTGGTTAACTAAACAAAAACTCACTACGCAAAAATGTGATATCGCTAAAACACGTCATTTATGTGATACAATTTTTACTTTCTCTATGCGAAGAATGTACATAGTGTGCAGAGTAGGCATTGTATTCCACCCAAAATTCGATGTTAGGAATTCATTGCAAATATTTGTTTTGAGATGTTCTGAATTAAAATCAAAAGCATTTTTAGGGGGAGGGGGAAAGGTCAGTGTGCGTACGCACGCACCTGTGGACAGCATTGTTCAAAACCGAAAAGATTTGTTTGCGGAACAGCTAGAGAAAGTCACGTGAATGGAACACATCAGATTTTTAGAGGTGTGCCGCGGATTACCACACCAGTATAAAGAAATCTTCTCGGCGTGAATCTTTCAGGCAGATACCATTTTCATACGTGCACCAGTAAACCGTAATACAGACACACCTCTAGTGCACGGCGAGGACATCGCACTCGCAACTGAAATTGGCACGGAATGAAATGATGTAAGACGTATGACGAACATGGACTGTACAATGTGGTAGCGAATTCTGATAGGGGACCTCCTACTTTGGGGAGCTGAGTGTTATGTATGTACACTCTCGGCCTTTAGTATTACGAGACGACTAAGATTAAGTTTTATTGCTTCGGTTACTGAGTGTGCTCTCAGTCCATCTTGCAGGAAGTGTTCGAGACAAATGTACTATGTGCGCAACTTTGTGATGATTGGAATTTAAGGTCGCTCAACTACGAGGGCCACTATTTATATTTTGAGCCTTGCTGTAGGTGCCATCTGGTGTTTCCACTGCAAATTTTGACATTGCTACACTTAACCTATTTAAGATATTTTGCCCATAGAGCGTTATTTGAGTTGTTTGCAGTGACTTTAAAATTGTGTCTCAGCGAAAGGACTGAATTAACTCGTGAAAATGTTCGCGCGATGATTTGATGATGATTTTCGCCATGGATTATCAAGACAAGAGTGCATTGATCAACTTACTACTACATTTTCCCTTGAAACTCCATCCTTTACCACTTGAAACGCTGGTACAACGAATTTAATCCTGGCTGCCGTTCGGTCACTGACGAAATTCGTGAAAGTCGTCCAAAATCAGCTGTGCCAGAAAGCACTGATGCTGTGTAACAACTGATAGTGCAAGTTCTCATGTCACATAGTATCAGATTGAGGCAACGCTAGCCATTGCCTCCACAAGCATATATAAAATATTGTATGATCATTTAGCTGTGAAAAGGGGTTTCTCTCGTTGGATCCCACATAATTTGATAGAATCTCAAAATGATGCTCCTGTCGATTAGTGCACACACATACTCAAGAACTACAAGAGTCGGGGTTCAAAAGGTGTATATAAGATTGTAAGAGGTGACCAATCATGAATCTATGCGTATGAGCCGGAACTAAGCAGCAGTCGACTATATGGGTGTTTCAAGACGAACCAAATCCAACAAAAGTTGTTCGCACTCGAAGCACTTCCAAGCAAATGGTCGCCTGTTTTTTCAGAAAAAACTGATGGGCAACAGTGCCTTTACAGGAACTTAAAACTGTTAATTCTGAATGGTACACAACTATTTGTTTGCCGGAAGTCTTCGGTGAAAATGAGGAAAACAAACACGTGTACTTGGATCGTTCATCAAGACAATGTGAGCGCACACACATTCGTCTAACAACCGGCTATCTGAACACCCAAAAAATCGAACTGATTACTCCTCCGCCATAACGTCCTAATTTGAAACCTCATTGGGTTTCATTGCTTCTTTTTGTTTCCGAACATCAAGAATAAAATGCGTGGACAACGATTTTCTCGGCAATAGAAGCCGTTGAAGCGTTCAAAAACCATGTTTTGGCGGTGTCTCAAGCAGATTGGAAAAAATGCTACGACAAATGGATCGATCCCATGCAAAAGTATACTTATACAAAAGGAGAATATTTCGAGAAACAATAAAACTATTTTCAATGCCAAATTGCTGTTTTTATTAATAGGCTTAACATATAAATAGTGTCGCTGGTGCTAAGTTATCAGTGTCCTTATAAAACTACGGCAAGAGACCAGAATTAAAATCAATATAAAACAGATAAAATGAGAGCTAAAATTAGATATAAAATGGAGTGTAAAAACTAACCATTGATAGAACCTATAAAATCATCTTGAACAATGGACCGTAAAAAGGGATAGAAGTAGTTAAAACCACAACTGTATTGCCATTATAATTTAAACCAACTAGGTCTTGGTATAAAAGAAACTTTTGATAACAATTTAAAAACCTTGTGCGCACCTTTCCTTGAGCGCTGGTTGACAAGTTCCCGTGTGAGAAAAGTTTAAGTATTTTAAAACTGAAATCAGTAACAAGGAATATCTCGAAAATGGCCAACTGGACGAAAAAACTGTATAGGACATAAATGTGTGTTTTATCGTGATCTACTTTTTTTGTCTATAGCTTACCGTTGACCAGTTATGCAAAATTCATCCAGAATAAAGATGTCTTCAGAGGCCATTCCCAGAAAATTCAAGATATACATTTTATTTGTCATGTAAATATCTTAAATATAAGAGATTTTAATCAAAATCATTAGAGCCATTTTTGAGAAAATCAAAATTTTCAAAATTTCTTCCATGTAAAGGGTACTTTAGAGTGGAGGGATTTTCTTGAAAACCTTCGTGTTGCATCCTTGGAAGATACCAAACTTAAATACCAAGTTTGGTATTTAACGGTCTTTTCGTTTTTGAGGTATGCTGTTCACACGCACACACGGACCTTTTTCCAAAAAAGCTTTTTATGGATTTAGGGGGACCCAAAATATATATTTCCCGTGAAATCTCGGTATCGCATTTTTGGGTGCAATACATTAGTATGTGTAGAGAAAGTAGAAAGAAAGAAAACAACACTGCCGCCAGTGCTTGGTAAGAAAGCTCCCTTTGGTAGTTATCGTGCACCAAAACAAAAAACTGTTTGTACCCAAGGTATAATGGGCGCAATGGTGAATCTGAAGTTTCTAAAGCAGCTAGAACATTGCACGGAACATCCCTATTGTTTTTGTTTCCTTATAACTTTTTTCTGAGGTAGCGCAAGGCGTGATTCAACATAGTGAGAGAAGAAAATTGAGAAATACTAGTGTGTCATTCATCACATGACTAAACGTAGCAACCGCAGTGTTGTCAGCGATCATATTAAACTCAAGCTACAAAAACCATACAAGCACAACGGCTCCAGTGTTGTACGGTAACATTTTAATTTACCTAGCACGTATGTACATACAATGTACGTAGTATATATAGAAAGTATTAGATTCCACAAACAAAATCTAACGTGTTCCATTTAAATGACTCTGCAATGTATTATAGTTAAAAACTTATTCTTCTATTTACTTAATGATATTCTACAAAAAAAAAAAAAAAAAAAAAAATAGCCGAAGGGGTCTTATTATATGCTTCCTTGTAAGTAAAAGGGAAATAAGGGAGTACCATAGGTTAAGGTGATAGTGAAATCTTTTAAAATCTGGTTGCAATATGATTGAAGTTCCTTTGTTTATATGGACAGGAGTGGACAAATTCCCGTATGAAAATGTGCAAGTATTTTAAAGCTGAAACCGATAATAGGGAATATCTCGAAAACGGCTAACTTCAGGAAAAAAAATGTATATGGCATAAATTGTGTGTTTTTAGGAGCTCTACATTTTTTGTTGTTGTAAGTTTTGTGTACCCCTTACGGTTTCCCAGTTATGCAAAATTCCGCAAAATTTATCCAGAATAAAGAAGTATTCAAAGGCTATTCCCAGAAAATTCAAGATACACATTTTATTTGCCATGTAAATATATTTAATATTCGACATTTTAACCATAGTCGTTAGAGCCATTTTTGAGAAAATCAAAATTTTCTGTAAATGTTCCATGTAAACAGTAGTTGGGGGTGGGGTATTTTCTTCAAAAACTTAGTGTCGCATCTTAGGAAGATACTGAACTTAGATACCAAGTTTGGTATTTAACGGACTTTTCCTTTTTGAGCTATGCTGCCTATAGACTCGCACACACACAGACAGACACACACACACACGGACATTTTCTTAAAATGCTTTTATTGGATTCAGGAGGTACCAAAACACGTATTTCCGGTGAAATCTCGGTATTGAATTTTTGGATGCATTACAATACCTTTTCTATACACTATATACATAGTACGTATAGAGAAAGTAAAAAAGTAAGTGTGTGAGTGTGTGTGTATGTGTCCTGGGACAGCATAACTCAAAAACGATAATACCAAACTTGGCATTTAAGATGTGTATCTTCCAAGGATGCGACACGAAGATTTTCAGAATAATTCATCTTAAACTACCCTTTATATGGAACATTTTTAGATTTTCTAAATATCGGCTCAAGATTTTGATTAAAATGCCGTATATTAAAGATTTTACATTGCAGAGGAAATGTAGATTGTGATTATCTTTCTTTCTACACACAATGTTTTTTTTTGTTTTGTTTGTTTTTTGTTTGTTTTGTTTTTTGTACAGCTAACTATTTCAGAGATATTATTTCTGAGATATTCCCTGTTATTGTTTTCATTTTAAAATAACTTTTCTCAAACGGGAAACCTTCATCCATTTCTATTGTTCACAGATTCATGGACCTATTTCTAAAAATGCTGCTTTTTTGTTGATATAGGAGCAAGGTACAAACTAAAACTGTATTTCCAGTGAAATCTCTATATCGCATTTTTGGATGGAGCAGAATACCTTCTCTACCTACAGAATTTTTCAGAACATGATAACCCTGGCTCAATCTTCTTCCAAGACTTTAAAGTTTGGTACTAGGGTGTGTGCGGCTGGAAACCAACCCTCGCTGTTGCCAAGTCTTCCACTTACTTGTCCCTTAAATGAGGCGCGATTCTCGACTTACAAGTAGTGTCTCCAGGAAACAGATTTTACTACGTTGCCTCCCGCCGCTAATATAGCGTAGTCTGCTAATGGTTATTACCCAGTGGTTTGAGGGCCATCATGTATTGGAGAAAACTATACGTACTATGTTATGTGTTGAGAAAGTAATAGAAATCTCGGTATCGAATTTTTGGGTGGAGCGCAATACCTCCTCTACCTACAGTAGTTTTCAGAACATGATGATCCTGCTCAACTCTTCTTCCAAAGTCGGCCTGGCCTGACTTTAAAGTTTGTGTTAGGTTGTGTGCGGCTGGAAACCAACCCTCGCTGTTACCAAGTTTTCCACTTGCTGGACCCTTAACTGAGGCGTGATTCTCGATTTGCAAGCAGTGTCTCCAGGAAACAGATTTTACTACGTTGCCTCTCGCCCCCAGTACAATCTTCTGTTTGTTAATGGTTATAGACCAGTGGACGGTCCTGTTTGAGGGTCACCATGTTTTGGAGAAAACTATGCGTACCATGTTAGATGTAGAGAAAGTAATTGGTAGAATTTTCCTTTAAACTCAGTCCCAGTGTCCCTTTAAGATAAGAAACAAAGCTTGGTCGATACTCGGGACACGTGATGAACTCATTTCCCTTTTCAGAAGCCCAAAGTTGTTGTGTTTCTAGCAGTAAACAAGGGAATTTGGACGGTTGCCGGAAGAGAGCTTCCAATGCCAAAAAGAAAGCGTAACGTGCTGTGCAAAGGACATCTGAAAGCCCCGGATACTTGCGGTTAAGTACACACAGAAATGTCGGTTCCTGGTCGTTAACCTTACACAAGGCTGATCGTTACCGGTAAAGGCTGCGGCTCTTGTGAGATCACTAATTGGCACTGGGATGATCTCATTCACCGCCAATGAGGCCACAGTGACGTCACCACTTGTGTACTGAAAAGAATTAGGTTAAAGACAGCTGCTCAGGTATAGGTATATTTGGGCGGGGATTCCCGTCAACAGCCACCTTATTCATCCAAACCCGACGAGGACAAAAGCTTGAATAACCTAGCATTAATTACTTCGCTAACCAGGTCTTCCTCTCACCTAATCATGGCCGATTTCAATCCTACCTCCACAAAATGAAAATAAGGGCTTCAGCATTCTGCAGCTACCCTGAAAAAATATAAAAGACGGCCCTACACTTGACTGAATGCAGCAACTATTCAAGAGATCGACCAACTGTTTTACGCTCACTTCCACTGCCAATGGTTCTGATGATTCACTTCAACATAGTTGCAGTCGCAGAATTCCTCAAGAGCAACTTCCGCACACTTGTACACAAATATGTAAATATCCCGTGATATACCTCTAGATAAAACACGGGTTGTAACTAATTTGTTTACATAAATTAAAAAAAAATGTTTTCCATTCACTTGACTTTCTCTACATCTCTGCTACACATTATTGTTAAAAAGCGTATACTTCTTTTTACTTCAAGTTTCCATTTAAGTGGAAGGGACAAGTTAAAGCGACAGCCAAAAGCTGGTTGCTGTGTTTGAAGTTCCTATATACACACACACACACACACATATATATATATATATATATATATATATATATATACTTTTCTCACGGGAATTTGTCAACTCCTGTCCATACAAACAAAGGAACTTCAAACACAGCAACCAGCTTTTGACTGTGTATATATATTTGAAAACTGAAACCAATAATAAGGAGTATGTCAAAAATGTTCAACTCCAGGAAAAAAATGTACATAACATAAATTGTCTGTTTTAATGAGATCTACATTTTCTAGTAAGACATTGTCTCTCTCTTACGGCTTAGCAGTTAAGCACAATTCGGCAAAATTCATCCAGAATAAAGAGGTCTCCAGAGGCTATTCCCGGAAAATTCAAGATACATATTTTATTTGGGTTGTAAATAGCTTTAATATACGGTATTTTAACCAAAATCGTTTGAGCCATTTTTTGAAAAATGAAAACTTTTGAAAAATTTTCCATGTAAAGAATAGTTTGTGGTGGGAGGAATTTCTTGAAAATCTTCGTGTCGCATCCTTGGAAGATATTAAATCTAAATACCAAGTAGGTATTTAACGGTCTTTTCGTTTTTGAGTGAGTTATGTTGTCCACACACGGACCTTTTTCTAATTTTTTTTTTGGATTCGAGGTGACCCAAAACATGTATTTTCAGTGAAATCTCGGTATCGAATTTTTGGGTGCAATACAATGCCTTCTCTATACACTATGTACACAGTACGTGTAGAGAAAGTAAAAAAAAAACAAAAAAAAAAAACAGGTCTACTGTTTTGGAGAAATGTACTGACCTGTCTAGTATGGATAAAATCTAATTTAATGTGTCAAATTGACATGAGGTTCTCGTCTATTAGTAGTTATACCTACCAACTATCTGTACGAAAGCTTATTGCCTTCTCTAGTACGTATGTACACTGTACATAGTAGATAGGGAAAGTATTGCATTCCACCCATAAACTCGATACCGAGATTTCATCAGAAATATATGCTTTGAGACCCCCTGAAAAAAAAATTAGAAAAATGTCCATGTGTGTGTGTAGCATAGCTAAACACTAAACTTGGCTTTTATAAGATTTGGCTATCGCTTTAGCCTAGTGTATTCCCTTAATACCCTTCTACTTAGAAGGAACTAAGTAGTAGAATCATTTTTGCTTATGTTTATCTCGATTAACACGACGTGGACAGAAGAATGAGCTTTAGTACCAATAATTAGTTGCAGAATGAGTAAAGAAAGTCATTTGATTGGAATACTTAGGATTTTTTTTCTTCACTTTTTCTTTCTTTCTTTTAGTATCAAAGTGCCTTTTTATAGACATAACAAGACATAAAATCTGGAGATATAAAATAATAAAAGGTTTTAATGCTATATCACTGTTTACCCCTGACAAAATACATTCAAATGAGTGGAAAGTTTTAAAACAGCAATCAATGTGTATGTTTTGCCATATTGCATTGCATTGCGTTAACCTAGCGTGTTTTTGTTTCGCTCATACTTTTTGCTTTCTATTTAATGACACTCTTACAGATCCATTAATTTGTTTAGATCTAGAGTTCTGACCATTAGGTTTAGTTACTGCGTGATAAGTATAGGAACAGCAAATATCGAACTTTTACTGAAAAACTTTTTTTTCGTAATTTAATAAAGAAACACACTAAAAAATATAACTCAATATTTAAACCGTGTTATTAGCAACTTGGCAACAGCACGACAGTAGAGAAGGACGAACCTAATGGCAACATATAGAAATGCACTAGTTAGAGACAGAGATATACAATTATCTTTTTTAAGGTTGAGACAAGCTGCAGAAATAGTTACGTTATAGATGCAAGGATAAAAGCGATAGTCAAAATCTTAAAAAGCTTAGCCTTCTATTAACTTCATTCTAATCAGTAAAACATTAGCAGAAATAGCCATATTACTTGCTTACTTCTAAGTAGAGGTGAAATAAGGGAGTACCATAGGTTAAAGTGATAATCAAACGCTGGTTGCTATGTCACTGAAGTTCCTTTGTTTGTATGGACAGCAGTTGACAAATTCCTGTACGAGAAATGTGTAAGTTTTTCATAGCAGAAACCAAAAATAAGGAATGTCACAAAAACGAGGAGCTCCACGAAAAAAATGTATATAACATAAATTGTGTGTTTTGACGTGCTCTACATTTTTTGTGTAGTAAGTTTTTGTCCATCTCTTACGGTTTAGCAGTTATTCAAAATTTAGTAAAATTCATCCAGAATAAACTACTCTTCAGAGCCTATTCCCAGAAAATTCAAGATATACATTTTATTTTTCAGGTAAATATCATCGATATACGAAATTTTAATCAAAATCGTTAGAGCCATTTTTGAGAAAATCAAAATTTTCGAAAAAAGTTCCATGTAAAGGGTAGTTGGGGGTGGGGGATTTTTTTCAAAATCTTCGTGTCGCATCCCTGGAAGATACTAAACTTAAATACCAAGTTTGGTATTTTACCTCTTTGCGTTTTTGAGTTGTCGTGTTCACAGACATACGGACACACGGACACACACACACACTATCACGCACGGACCTTTTTCCGAAAATGTTTTTTTTAGATAAAGGGGGCCCTAAAACATATATTTCCGGTGAAATCTCGGTATCGAATTTTTTGGTGGAGTGCAATACATTCTCTATACACTATGTACATAGTGCTTATAGAGAAAGTAAAAATCTGATGTGTACCATTCACATGACTTTCTCTATATCCCTGCAACAAATTATTCTTAAAAACCTTATACTTCTCTTTACTTCATGCTAATCAGTAAAACATTAGCAGAAATAGCCATATTACTTGATTCCTTGAAATAAGGGAGTATCATAGGTTAAAATGATAATCAAAACCTGGTTGCTATGTCACTGAAGTTCCTTTGTTTGTATGGACAGCAGTTGACAAATTCCTGTATGAGAAATGTTTTAAGTTTTTCATAGCAGAAACAAAAAATAAGGAATGTCACAAAAACGACGAACTCCAAGAAAAAAAATGTATATAACATAAATTGTGTGTTTTAATGTGCTCTACATGTTTCGTGTAGTAAGTTTTTGTCCATTTCTTACGGTTTAGCAGTTATTCAAAATTTAGTAAAATTCATCCAGAATAAACTACTCTTCAGAGGCTATTCCCAGAAAATTCAAGATATACATTTTATTTGTCAGGTAAATGTCTTTAATATACGAAATTTTAATCAAAATCGTTAGAGTCATTTTTGAGAAAATCAAAACTTTCGAAAAAAGTTCCATGTAAAGGGTAGTTGGGGGTGGGGGGATTTTTTTCAAAATCTTCGTCTCGCATCCCTGGAAGATACTAAGCTTAAGTACCAAGTTTGGTATTTTACCTACTTTTCGTTTTTGAGTTGTCGTGTTCACAGACATACGGACACACACACACACACGCACGGACCTTTTTCCGAAAATGTTTTTTTTTAGATAAAGGGGACCCTAAAACATATATTTCCGGTGAAATCTCGGTATCGAATTTTTTGGTGGAGTGCAATACATTCTCTATACACTATGTACATAGTGCCTATAGAGAAAGTAAAAAGGAACCATTAATAAGAGATTTAGACCTATAATTTTTGTGCAGTACGTTTTCGTCTATTGCTAACGTTAACAATTATACAAAATTATATAAAATTCCTTTCGAATGAAGATAACCTCATATGCTATTCTCAGAAAATTTAGAGGAGAGGCGGTGAATGTGGAACACCATTTTGAAAAATACAGTTTTATTGCAATAAAGGTAATATAATGTTTATAAAAGTAGCTTAACACAAAGAACAAGGCATAGGTCATAAGTTGCTAATATTTACCAAAAAGGAAGGAAACCCTATTTTGAAGACACTGCGTTTCTCCAGCATCATCAGCCCTGGGGGTAATATGGAACACTTCCCGTAATACTGAATGATACCAATATGATAACATTGCTTTTAAATCATTTACAGTAATCACAAAGTCTGTTCTACATCGGAACAAGCACTGTGGGACCAAGATTCTCATACTGAGCACTGTATCCATTCTTCTCCTCCGGCATCATCACAAAATTTTCTGGCACACAAACTTCAAACAGCGTCATCACAAGGATCTTCAGATGTGGAGGCATGAGCACCGATTTCCACAGTCATATTAAGAGACATTCCTTTCCTTGAATTTGTAAACGTGTGGAACACTAATTTGTAGTATTAATCTATTATCAGCTCTCATGAATATACTAGAAACTAAATGCATTGGAAACAATAGCGTTTGCGACCTTTAAATCACTTTCTGAAACAACATTTTTTTTTAATATGGAACACTGTTCCGTATTACCCACCTGTAAAATGTTTCCAAAGGCTTCAGTATAGGAAGTTAAATTTATGCGGCATTTCTTTTCAATCACGCTACCAACAATGAGGCTAAAACAAAGGCTACCGTATCGCGCTTCTTACCGACAAACAGCATAACAGTTTTGGCGGGAAATACGGTGTTCCATATTGCCCGACTGTTCCATATTCGCCGCTTCTCCTCTAAAATATGCATTTTATCACGTAAACATCATGGTATTTTGATCAAAATCGTAAGTTTTTGTGAAAAAAAACCGAAATTTTCAGTAAAATGTTCCACATAAAAGGTAGTTTAAGGAAGGGTGATCTTGTTGAAAACTTTGGAAGGAAAGCCGCTCACCCAAAACTATACTTTACATGTAAAAGTGTATGAAAGTTTTGTTTTTTTCAAAAACGTTTCTAAAGATTTTGATTAAACTATCTATATTAATATATTTATTTACCTGGAAAATAAAATTTATATCCTGAATTTTCTGAGAATAGCCGGTGAAGACCTTTTAATTCTGGATACATTTTACATAACTGGTAAACCATAAGAGACTTATTTACTACACAAAATATGTAGATCTCGTTGAAAGACACAATTTATACCATATACTTTTTTTGTAGAGTTATCCGCTTCCGATATATTCCTTATTATTAGTTTCAATTTTAAGCTACTTAAATTTTTCTCAAACGGGAGGCCATCTTTATTTTAATGCTCTTTTGCTTTACTCTTGGCCGTAAAAAGCGAAAACCGAGTTTCAATTGTTCACATATCGAACGGCTTTTTACAGGAGATGACAATCGCTTTAGCTTGGTGTACTACCATATTTCCCTTCTACTTAGATGGAAATAATACAACCAATCTGCTAATGTTATCTCGATTATCACGATATGCAGTGACAACAGTTTGTGGAGAAAGTAATATGATTTTGAGCTAGTTTTATTTCATGAAATGCTGAAGGAGCCCCGTATGTGCACAATGTACATAGGGATAGAGAAGTATTGTATTCCACCCAAAAATTCGATGTCGAGATTTCACCGGAAATATATGTTTTAGGACCCTCTGAGTCAAAAAAAAAAAAAACAAATTCAGAAACAGGTCCCCGCGCGCGCGCGCGTGTGTGTGTGTGTGTGTGTGTGTGTGTGTGTGTGTGTGTGTGTGGACAGCATAGCTCAAAAATGAAAAGACGGTTAAATACCAATGGTATCTTCCAAGGATGCGACTCGAAGATTTTCAAGAAAATCCCCCCACCCCTAACTACCCTTTACATGGAATTTTTTTCGAAAATTTTGTGTCTCTTAAAATTGGCTCTAACGATTATGATTAAAATACCACATATTAAAGTCATGTCTATCACAAATACAATATATATCTTGAATTTTCTGGGAATAACTTGGCCTGTTGATTCTGAATGAATTATGCTTAATTTGACATAAGTAGTAAACCGTAAGAGAGAGACAAAAACTTACTTTATAAAAAATGTAAATATTATTAAAATACACAAGTCATGTCATTTACATTTTTTTCGTGGAGCTTACCGTTTTCGAGGTATTCATTGTTATTCGTTTCAATTGTGAAGTACTTATACTTTTCTCAGACGGGAGTGTCTGTTTTTCTTTTACTTTACTCCTGGGCAACCAAAGGAGCAATTTGCAATGACAATCGCATTACGACAGCTTCTAAAACATTTGACTATCAATTTAGTCTAGTGTATTCCCTTAGTTCCGTTCTACTTATAAGGAACCAAGTAATAAAATTCTGCTAATGTTTATCTCGATTAGCATAATGTTTGTTTGTAGAATAGCTAGAGAAAGTCACGTGAGTGTAACACATCAGATTTTTTTTAAATTTTTTTTTTTACTTTCTCTATAGGCACTATGTACATAGTGTATAGAGAAGGCATTGCACTCCACCCAAAAATTCAATACCGAGATTTCACCGGAAATATATGTTTTTGGGTCCCCAATATCCAAAAAAAGCCTTTTCACAAAAAGGTCCGTGTGTGTGCGTGTGTGTGTGTGTGTGTGTGTGTGTGTGTGTGTCCGTGAAGACGATAACTCAAAAACGAAAAGTCGGTAAAATACCAAACTTGGTATTTAAGTTTAGTATCTTCCAGGGATGCGTCACGAAGATTTTGAGAAAAATCCTCCCTACCCCAACTACCCTATAAATGGAACTTTTTTTCGAAAATTTTGATTTTCTCAAAAATGGCTCTTAACGATATTTTGATTAAAATTTCGTATATTAAAGATATCTACCTGACAAATAAAATGTATATGCTGAATTTTCTGGGAATAGCTTCTGAAGAGTAGTTTATTGTGGATGAATTTTACTGAATTTTGAATAACTGCTAAACCGTAAGAGATGGACAAAAACTTACTGCACAAAACATGTAGAACACATTAAAACACACAATTTATGTTATGTACATTTTTTTCGTGGAGTTTGTCGTTTTTGAGACATTCCTTATTTTAAGTTTCTGCTATGAAAAACGTATACTTTTCTCATACTTGTCAACTCCTATCCATATAAACAAAGGAACTTCATTGACATAGCAACCAGCTTTTGACTATCACTTTAACCTATGGTTGTCCCTTATTTCGCTTCTACTTACAAGGAAGCAAGTAATAAGACTATTTATGCTATTTTTTTCTGATTAGCATAAAGTAAATAGAAGTATAAGCTTTTTAAGAATAATTTGTTGCAGGGATATAGAGAAAGACATGTGAATGGTACACATCATATTTGTTTACTTAGTTTTCCACAATTGGTTCCAACTATCAAGCTTAAATTTCAACTTCTCACCATCTTCTGGCACACGCATTGTTCGACAAGCTCACCTTATAATAGTGCGTTAAACTGAACGTTCGCGTTATGATTCACTAGGTACACTGATGCTTCACTTCTTTTTGTGAATCATTAAAGGGAAATAAACTGTGCTCTAGCGACGGCAATGTGTCATAGCAAGATGCCATATTTAGTGCTTCATTTGCTACAGAAAATCACGTCACATGTGGATATTAATACCTTTAAATTACATTTTATATACAGCATGGACTACAGGTTTTATTAACAAACATTTATCTTCTCTAATATATTCTTGGTTGAAAGTACTCCAGTTCTGAAGGCAGAACATTATAACACATGCAAATATGTACAAGCCACTTGATTCAAAGTCTGCTTTAATGCTAACAATTTGCATTTTTATGCACTATAAAACTATTAACTCAAGAAATACTTAAAATATCTGCTGTTTTAGATTAAGCAAACTTATAAAACGGTGTATCTTCATTTTGAAATGTTACAGAGAAGAAAAATAGTACTTTACGTTACCGCCAAAGAAAGTGATTGATTTCCTTACGAGTGAGATGTTATGAATGTCGATACTAGTAAGAAAATGGACACTTGCTTAGCAATTGGCAACACATTTCATTCATTTCTTAGGAGCTACATTATTTTAATTATTTAACTCATGGATTAGTGGTCAATTCAATATAATAAATACCAACTAATAACTAATAATAGCTTTCATGTACATTTATATAGTGTTATAGACTATCGTGCTTCGACTGTCTGTAGTTTGAGAAAGTACAGTTGTCAAGAGATTAAAAGGTCTCTAAAAGGTAGATATAAATTGTATCCAATATATAGATGATATTAAGAAGGGGTAATTCCACATTGGAAATGGCCAGGGAAGAAGTGTGTATGTGTCTGTGGACAGTATTGCTCAAAAACGAAAAGATGGTTAAAAACCAAACTTGGTACTCAAGCTTAGTAACTTCCATGAAGATTTTCAAGAAAATTCCCGCACCGACAACTGGAAAAATGAAAAAAAAATCCAACATTTTGGTTCTCTCAAAAGTGCTCTAACCATTTTCATTAAAATCTTATATATTTAAGATATTTACATTGCAAAACAAAATGTAAATCTTGAATTTTCTGAGAATAGCTTCTGAAGAGTTTTTTATTCTCTATGAATTTGTCTGAATTTTACATAACTGTAAAGCGTAAGAGATAGACTAAACTTACTACACAACACATGTAAATCTCCTTAAAACACTCATTTATGTCATATACACCTTTTTCTTTCCCTACACGAATTATGTACATAGGGAATGTAGAATGTATTGTAATGCACCCAAAAATTCGATACCGAGATTTCACCGGAAATACATGCTTTGGGACTCCCTGAATAAAAAAAAAATTACGAAAAAAGTCCGTGTGTGTGTCTGTCTTTGGACAGCATAGCTCAGAAACGAAAAGTTATTTAAATACCAAACTTGGTATTTAAGTGGAGTATCTTCCACGGATGAGACACGAAGATTTTCAAGAAAGTCCCACCACCCCAACTACTCTTTACAGGGAACATTTTTCGAAAATTTTGATTTTTTCAAAAATGGCTCCAAAGATTTTGATTAAAACATTTTACATATAAGACATTTTTATGACAAACTAAATGTATATCTTGAATTTTCTGGGGATAGTCTCTGAAGAACACTTCATTCTGGAGACTTTTACATGACTGGTAACCGTCAGAGATATACCAAAAACTTACTAGTCCAAAGTAGTTTTAGAGTTAACCGTTTTGAGGTATTACGGATTATTGGTATCAGTTTTAGCCATTTAAACTTTTCTCTAACGGGAAGACAAATTTATTCCAAAGAGATTGGAATTTCAATTGCTTCAAATAGCGACCGGCTTTTTAAAGGATCACCTTTGGCGTGTGCATTTTCTTATTTCCCTTCTACTTACAAGGAAGCTAGTAATAAGGCTCATATTCTGTTTATTTTTATCTTGATTAGCATGATGCAGGCCACAAATTAATGTTGTGAATAAAAGGTTTGTTTACCGAACAGCTAGAGGACACCATGTGAATGGAACGCATTAGATGTTTTCCCTTCTAGTTACAAGCAACCAAGTAATAAGGACAATTTCTGCTAATGTTTAACTAATTTGTTACAGAGTTGTAGAGAAAGTCATGTGAATGGAACACACCAGGAGTTGATCACGTTATGTTATTGGTTTCAGTTTTAAAATACTTATAATTTTCTCGTACATAAACTTGTCAACTCCTGGCTACGCAAAAAATCGGATTTCAATCCCATAGCAACCAAATTTGCCTGTCGGTTTAGCCTAGTGTATTCCCTATTTCGCTTCTGCTTATAAGGAACTAAGTAATAATGTTTATCTCGATTAGCATGAAATGATATAAATATGCTTATTAACAATAATTTGTTACAGAGGTGCAGAGAAAGCCATTTGAATGACACACACAGATTTTTTATTTAAATGTTATGTTTGAAAACAATTTCTGAAGAAGTAAAATGGTCAATATAAATGCCCCATTACCTCAGAAACTAACTGACGCTAAGAGCTGAAACTTTTACCACACATTTGCACCTAAATAGGCTTTATTTTAACGAAAAAGTTTTTATGTATATGGATTAGTTACTTTCATTTTTTAAAATGTATTATTGTTATTACTTTATATTTTCATTCAATTGTAACATTTATTTGTAAATTTATATTATCATTTTTGTGCTGATAATTATTTTTGTTTATGTTAGAGGAGTCAAATAGTCAACCTCAACCTAGTTAATATTTTTGTTATCTTTGGCCTGTACAACATAAATGCTAATCTTCCAACAATACAATTAAATACATCCGGCGATTCTTGAATGGTAACCGCATGCTCGGAGGAGGCCGAGAGAACATTTTAACGTTCTTATAAAGCCTACCATCATGTACTGTACGCAACTCGCTTGGTGTGCATACACATCTTACTAATGAAGCTTTCCGACAATGCACGCTGTCCGTATAAAAACAAGCCGGCAACAAGAAATAAGAAATAAACAGCTGTAAAGTTGTACGCAGTGTCATTGGCGCTAATGAACCGACATTGTTGTTTACTGCTGCATCAGTGGCGGACACACCCAAAACCGCCTCTTACCAGGCCTAACTAGCGCTCGCTGGACCCCAACCACTTGGAAATTAGATTCAAGTTCACAGTGATTAATTTGTATTTTAAGACATAACTACGCGGGTCAACGTTCTTATTCAGCACTATTATTAGGCGCCAGACCTTCAGGCCTAAAGACAATAACAAGATAAAGCTTGGGTTATTTTCTTTCTTTAATGACAATGAAACGGCGATCCAAAGGCTATGTTTTTTCTTCTGCCGCTGAAGTTCGGAATATTTTCGAAAAACTAGACATATGCCTAGCTATAATTCCGTGCCGCACAGCCCTTATGTCCAGTCCAGTGTAATTGGCAGGCTGAGGGCAGCCCGAGGTGTGCTAGACGTGTCCCTGTTCTCGGAGAGAACTTAACCACGTTCTGACGGGATTGTGGGTTTTGTAGGATGGCGGGTGTGTTTTGGGGTTGTGGAGTGACAAGAGGAGGCAAATATTGCTCCTCGACGGTTGCAGCCCTTATGTGGCTAGAGCTACCAATCTATATGCCGGCCTCACGCCCACTTACACACGGCAGAGATGGAAATGAAATGGAGTTTTATTTATGGACGCTCTTTAACTGCTGTGGCACTCAGCGTCCCATTCTATATTGGGCGTGAAATACCACTTAATTTTTCTCGGAGGCCTGTTTATCAGGTTTGAGGTTCTTTTACGTGCTCTAAATCTAAGATATGGGACCAACGGCTTTAGTTCACTTCCGAAGGAAGCCTTGCTAAAGGCTTTTAAGCCCGAAAAAAGCCATTGTCATCCGCCGGCTTTGAACCTCGCGAACTTGGGTATATGAGCATGGTAACCACTAAACCACAGAGGGCCACAGGCACAGATGGAGGATCATTCAATTGATATGAAGAGGTGATGTAATCAGAATGCATCTCCCAGCCGGAATGTTAGCTATCGTACCCGAGACTGCCACCTATCGTAACTCCTCACTTTCTTCACGTTAATGAGTGCATCGGTTCTACACCTGAGGCTCTCAATGCGCACCCCCAAAGGTGGCTTCGTACTCGGGCCCATTCGTGATCCGGAACCAGAGTTTCACCAGTAGCCCAATTCTGTTACATAATAACAATCCTCAAATATTGCACTAACTTGATAATACCACTTCCATCAGCCAATGACAGGTAGAGTACGCTAGAAAGGTGGCCAATCAAAAACGTACTAAACTCATAGTAACGCACTTTCAATCACTACGTTGATAGTACAAGGGCTGTATAAAAATAATGGGCCCTTCCCCCCCCCCCTTATCAAATGACTTTATTGACAGAGGCACTTATAGTAGCTACACATCTTCAATATAATCAATCCCGTTATTAACGACCTTTTGCTAAATATTCGGAAGGAGTAATATACCATCTGCGCGTTATTTCTGTCGATGCCCCGTATTGACCGCCCTATAGCATGGGTGGCATCTCTGGTATTGTATCTGATCCCTCGCAGTGGTTCTTTCACTTTGGCAGAGAGATCGTAATCACAGGGAATATCTTTTACCCTTGTGCATTTTGTAAGGTGCGCACTTTCTTTGGACGAGGAGAACCGGGAAGCCTCCATTCATTGAGACGCTGCCTACTACTGCACATTTCTGTAACACCACCTTCATCCGGCGCTCAGGCGAAAACGTTTCATGGAACAGCACCACATTAATGTGCATGACAATGCAAGATAGCACACCACTGCTGCTGTCCAGGACCTCTTCCACCGCTGGAATTGGGAGATTCCGGAACATCCACGTACTCACCCGACACAAGTCTTTGTGATTACAATCTCTTTGCCAAAGTGAAAGAACCACTGCGAGGGATCCAGTACAACACCAGAGATGTCATTATCCATGCTATTGAACGGTCAATGGACATCAACAGAAACAGACGTGTGCAGATGGTGTACGACGGTTTCCGAACATTTGACAAAAGGTCATAAATAACGGAGCGATTACCTCTTACAAAAGAGCCATTTCAGAGAAAAAAAAAATGTTCTCATTACTTTTTATCCAGCCATTGTATTTCATCACAGTGCACGGGTTTTTAATTTATAGGAATATAGTGTGTGTGACTGCATAGACCATGTCTACTAGCGGCGCATATTGATAGTTAAAATACCTGCAATACTCTAATATAAAAGCAGCTGCAGACAGGTAAATCCCATTGAAAACACAATCAAGTATAACAGTATGGTGTGGAACCAATTTTCGGAATTCTGTGCTGAAGAAAATTATAAGGCTGACGGCTCAGTTAGTAACAGTTTGCTTTTATTCTAGGCCTATGGTTAAGATGAGGAGAAAGAACAGCAAGAGCTATAACGAAATAATAGAAAACTGATTTGGAGTGCAATAGTAAGAATAAGAAAAATCTTACGTGTCACAAGACTATTTGTTCTGTAAACAAACCATTTTTACAAAAGCTTATTCTTTTATCTACATCATGCTAAACGAGATAAACATTAGTAGAATTAGTCCCAGTACTTCCTTCCTTGTAAGTAGAAGAGAAATAAAGGACTACACTAGGCTAAACCGATAATTAATCAAATCTTTTAAGAGCTGGTTGCTATATGATCGAATATGATTGGCTAGGGGGGGAGGAGTAAAACAAAAGAAAGTGGAATGACAAATTTCCGTTTAAGAAAAGTTGAAGTACTTAAAAATTGAAACCAATAACAAGAAATATCTCGAAATGGTTAACTTCACAAAAAATGTATATCACATAAATTGTGTAATTTAATGAGATCTACGTTTTTTGTATAGCAACTTTTTGTCTCTTGCGGTTTACCAGTTATGCAAAAGCTATTCAAAATGAAGAGGACTTCAGAAGTTATTCCCAGAAAAATCAAATCCTAATTTTATTTTTAATGTATATCTTTAATATGCGGTAATTTTATCAAAAATTTTAGAGCCATTTAGAGAAAGACTTTTTTTCCCATAAAGCGGGTAGTTTGGGATTGGTAGTTTACTTGAAAATTTTCACGTCGCATCCTTTGAAGCTGCTGAACTTAATTATCAAGTTTGGTATTCAACCGACTTTTCGTTTTAGAGTTTTATTGTTCACAGACACACGTAATCGCCAAATGTGTGTGTGAACGGCTTGTTAACTCTTAAATGATTTGTGTTATCCATTGTAACACTGGTGTCAGCAGTGGGATGTACGTCATTGGAGGAGAAAGAGCATGTCGCAGCTGTACGTGTCATTTCGGCGATGCCTGCAGTTGAATGGGATAGCGCAGGGCTGAGGAGGGAGCAACTGGAGGACATTGACTTGGGGTCATACCTGAGAGAAATGGATGCAGGGACTAGATTAGCTGAGAAGACATCGCACCCAGGAGTAATGTGTACAAGTGATACTGGGCCCAATCGGACTCATTAAAGACCAAGGATGGGGTACTGTTCACAGTACGGGATTCACCTGATGGGAAGTCCTAGAGAAAGGGCCCAATCGGACTCATTTAAGACACAAGTAGGGGTACTGTGCAGAGAATGAGAGTCATCTGATGGGAAGTCCTAGAAAAAGGGCCCAATCGGACTCATTTAAGACACAAGTAGGGGTACTGTGCAGAGAATGAGAGTCATCTGATGGGAAGTCCTAGAGAAAGGGCCCACTAGGACTCATTTAAGACACAAGTAGGGGTACTGTGCAGAGAATGAGAGTCATCTGATGGGAAGTCCTAGAGAAAAGGCCCACTCGGACTCATTTAAGACACAAGTAGGGGTACTGTGCAGAGAATCGGAGTCATCTGATGGGAAGTCCTAGAGAAAGGGCCCACTCGGACTCATTTAAGACACAAGTAGGGGTACTGTGCAGAGAATGGGAGTCATCTGATGGGAAGTCCTAGAGAAAAGGCCCAATCGGACTCATTAAAGACCCAGGGAGGGAAGCTGTTCAGAGTATGGGAGTAACCTGATGAGAAGTCCCAGAGAAAGAGCCCAATCGATCTCATTAAAGACCAAGGAAGGAGTACTGTTCGGATTATGGGAGTCATCTGATAGGAAGTCCCAGAGAAAAGGCCCAATCGGACTCATTAAAGATCCAAGGAGGGAAGCTGTTCAGAGTATGGAGTCACCTGATGGAAAGTCCCAGAAAAAGAGCCTAATGGGACTCATCAAGGACCCAGGAAGGGGTACTGTTCAGAGAATGGGAGTCATCTGATGGGAAGTCCTAAAGAAAGCAGCTGATCCTCCCTCGAAGTAAGGGTGCGAAAGTCCAGGATGAAGTACTACGGGAGGACATTAGGTACCCAACGAGCCATCGACAACGGTATTACTGGCACGTCATGTGTGCGGCAGGCTGCACCGAAGCCGAGTGGTTAGACCACTCGCCTCTCACCTAGATCCCAAGCGACCGCATGTGAAATTTATGGTAGACAAAACGGCGCAGGGGCGGGTTTTCTCCGGGTTTTCCGATTTCCCCTGCCATCGTATTCCACTGGTGCTCCATGTACCATCAGTGTCACCGCATGCGGTGCCACATATAGTAAAAGCGGGTGTTAAACACTATAAAAATCTTATGTGTTCCATTCACATGACTTTCTCTACATTTCTGCAACAAATTATTGTAAAAAAGCTTAGGTTTCTATTTACTTCATGCTAATTGAGTAAACATTAGCAGAAATAGTCTTATTACTTCTTCCTTGTAAGTAGAAGCGAAATAAGGGAGTACCATAGGTTAAAGTGATAATCAAAAGATGGTTACCATGTGACTGGAGTGCCTTTGTTTGTATGGACAGGAGTTGACAAATTCCTGTATGAGAAAAGTAAGTTTTTCAAAGCTGAAACTAAAAACAAGGAATATCTTAAAAACGATCAACTCCACGAAAAATGTATATAACATAAATTGTGTGTTTTAATGTGCTCTACATTTTCTGTGTGGTACGTTTTTGTCCATTTCTTACGGGTTAGCAGTTATGCAAAATTCCGTAAAATTCATCCAGAATAAAGTAGTCTTTAGAGGCTATTCCCAGAAAATTCAAGATATACATTTTATTTGGAAAATAAATATCTTAAATATACGATATTTTAATCAAAATCGTTAGAGCCACTTTTAAGAAAATCAAAATTTTCGAAATTTTTTCCATGTAAAGGGTAGTTTGAGGTGGGGGGATTTCCTTGAAAATCTTTGTGTCGCATCCTTGGAAGGTACCAAACTTAAATACCAAGTTTGATTTTTAATGATATTTTCATTTTTGAGCTATGTTACCTACACACACACGCGCGCGCGGAATTTGTCTAAAAATGTTTTTTTTTTTTGGATTTAGGGAGTCTCAAAACATATATTTCCGGTGAAATCTCGGTATCGAATTTTTTGCTGCAATACAATACGTTCTCTATATACTATGTATGTACATAGTACGTGTAGAGAGAGTAAAAATGTGTGTGCGGTAAGGCCAGGAGCCGGGGTCGCATACAGCAGTATTACCTTTCGAATGCATAGCTATGAATTTTCTGTGTACGGCCTATATTACACATTAAGCTGTCCAGTACATAAACCATGTCAAACCTTTTGTCACAGTTTTAAAAAGTATAGCCCAAAGTTAGTAGCTTGAGCTGTAACAATGGTTCCAATTGTGTTCTGTTTAGGATGTGAGTTGTCATTATAATGGATATTTGTAAATACATTTACTATAACTTTCTATTATTCTTATCTGTATTATTTTTGTATAACCTTACCTAAAACTTAACCTAAATAAGAGAATTTCTTAACGAATGTGAATGAATACTACATTCATGAGTATTAATATTAAAGACAGTAAAAATAGTAATTAATACTTGTCATAACTTTTACTTTGTTCTGAATATTGGCTTCCCAATCCATTTAATTATTTCCTCACATCAGTTGTCGTATATGCTTCAGGTACTTCACTAATGGCTTCTGTTATGCTTTTATATATTTCTAGTCTTCGTTTCTATTTTATAGCAATTGTGTTTTGAATTGTGCAGCATTTCATGTAATTCATAATATGAAATGATCAGTTTGGCTGTAGCCACTGAATATGTGCTTTGCCTGCCATTTTATTTTCTAATCACAGATCTGATCAAATGGTGGGTTTAACTTTCATCACAGAAATATGTCACAGTTAGATGTGCTGCATTACACTGTAAAATGTTTGATCACATTTATGTGACACAGAAATTTGAAAGACTCGAACAACAAGTATCTGTTGTTCGCTATGGATTACATCAAATTGTGTCGCCCTCCGTGGTGTAATTGTTACCATACTAACTTCACATACCCGGCGGAGGACGATGGATTTTTTCGGGCGTAAAAATCGTTAGCATGGCCGTCTTCGGAAGGGAAGTAAGGCCGTTGGTCCCGTGTCGTAGATTTACGGCACGTAAAAGAACCTCAAGCCTGATAAAAGAGGCCTCTGAGTAAAATTAAGCGGTCTTTCACGCTGAGAACCACAACAGTTAAAGAGCGTCCATAAATAAAACTAACTATATTTACATCACATTGCAGGAGGTGTACGCTAGTTCCAGTTAGGAGGCCAAGACCATCGCGAGCTGCCTCACTGAAGAACTGCTTTGTCGTTATGGCGCAGCGTTGGAGTTGTACAGTGAGTAGAGCACCAACTGACTCTAATCCGATGAAACACTGGAGCTTGGTGCACAAGACGCGCACAACACCTCTCCACCCCTTGCCCGGAGAATCAGAGAAAGAAATTAAGAACGGTTTGTGGGAACAAAAAGAGAATTTTGATACACTGGTGTCAGGAGTGGGATATAGCCTACTACAACAATACGCTCTCTAAGGTTCAAAAGAGCTACTACGTTGCACGCCAAGAGCTCCTGGCAGTAGTAAACGCGCTGGAGCATTTCAACAAGTACAGGCATGGTCGGCTCCTCCTGGAACTAAACTCTCTGCAGGCTTCGTTTCCCGTTTTATACTTGTCAGTCACGTGGCCGGAAGCTTCCAGAAGCAGTCGCACATACAAGCCATCGCAGGTGTCACAAACTCACTCAGCTGTAACAAACACAGCTTCGATGTAAAAAAAAAAAAAAAAAAAAAAACCCTTGCCGACGGCACACGTGACCACGAAGGGAGATGTGGTTATAATTTCAAAAAGCGGATGGTGCTGAAAATCAAATCAGTATATTAATTATCTATTTGTGTCCTTTTTGAACATAATGTATTAAAACGTTTAAGGTAAGGGAACATTTACGATAACGGTATTCTCATATCAAAACCTCGATTGATTTTGGACCTGGCGCATACTACCTTTATGAATACCGCGTGATAACCTAGAGACGAGGAAGAAGAAGAAAAAAAAAACTGGTGTTCCATTCATTAGACTTTCTCTACATCTCTGTAAATTTTTTATAGCTTAACGTCCTTTAACCTGGTTGGTCATATTGCACGATGAATGAAATTGGTGAAATGATGCTCAAATAATTTCGGGGTCCATGGAGCTTAAAGTTACACGACATTCGTCTTCTCAGGATAAGGGAAAACCCCGAGAAAAAAAACTTATCCACCCTAAGCGAAAAAAAAATTCTTAAAAAGGTTATTGTTCTATCTACCTCAAGCTAATCGAGGCAGACATTAGCAGAAATTGTAATATTACTTGCTTCCTGTTAAGGTGAAGGGGAATAACGGAGTACACTAGCCTAAAGCGACAGTCAAATCTTTTAAAAACGGCTGTTATATTAATGCATTTCGTTCTCTTTGCATAGCCAAGAATTGACAAGTCCCCGTATGAGAAAAGTTTTAAGTATTTTAAAATTGAAACCAACAACAAGGAATATTTTTTAAATAAAGGTTATACGACATAAAGTGTTTTAACAAGTTATACTTTTTTGTCTACTTCTCTTGGATAACCAGTTATGCAAAAAATCAATCACAATGTAAAGCTTCGCATTAAATCCGAAATGTACATCTTATTTGTCATACAAGTAATTTTAATATACAGGATTTTAGTCAAAATCGTTCCAGCCATTTTAGAGAAAGTAAAAATGTTCGAAACTTGTTTCATATAAAGACCAGTTTGGAGTGGGGGGGGGGGCGATTTTCACATCCTTTGAAGATATCTAACAATATCAAGTTTGTATTTTACCGACCTTTCATTTTTTAGTTACCGTGTTCACATACACACGGGCACAAGCGCAAAAACACACTGACCTTTTTCTATTTTTTTTGTTTGTTTGTTTGTTAGAGAGGAGCCCAAAACCTGTATTTCCAGGGAAATTACGGCATCGAATTTTGGGTGGAGTGCACAGAGATTCCATTTTGTAGAAGGGAAGAAAATGGAATCTGTGAGAATAAAAATATACCTAAAAGTATTGTTTATGTAACCAATTTTTTTAATTTTTTATTTTTAAAGAATCTAATTTAAGATAAAATTCTTTTTTTTTTCTGGAAGGAAAGGCATTTGTTTAATTCACTCCTCACCAATCAATCCAGCTATGTATTATGTACTAAGAGGGGGGGGGACCGAAGGAAAATTATGAATATAGCCTCTTGACGTTATGTACCTAAGCTCTTAAGAATTAGAGCTACTCCTGTCATTATTGCATCTTTTCCAACGAATACATTTTCCTCTGCTTTGCAATTTTACACTCCCGTTACGAAACGGCAGCACGCCACTGCAAAGACGCTCGTGGACGATTCCGAGAACTGAGAGAAGAATTCGTGGAAATATGTGCAAGATATCGAGAGGCAAGGAGGGCAAGTTCGCGCTGGGATATAGTTCAAGGTTAGGCGCGCACTGCTGCGTCACTTTGTCGGAAAAATCATCGTGTTTACGTCTCACTAACACGCATGCGCATATATAACGAGATTTCGAACCTTATCACGTTTGCAGCACGCTTCGGATACGCTTAAATTAGCCATTAGGGCGCCATTTATGTATATTTTTGCTATTTTGCTTGTTTTTAAACTCCGTACTGCGCTGTTCTTACGCCATTTGAAACGATTCCACCGAATCCATCACAATTAAAGTTGGCCTGGGAATCCTCCATCACTTGAACTTTTCCATTAGTGTTACATTTTCAGAACTAATGGTCGTACAAATAACTTTTGTAACTTTTTTTCTGAATTTAATTTGCTTTGGATGTAAAATTTCTATATCATTAAGTGCTTAGGAAAATGCATTATTCGTTCCATTAAAAAGCTTTATATATAAAAACCAGTGTGTGTGTGTGTGTGGGCGCGCGCGCGCTTTATAGGCTCCTATACCGTTGCACCGATTTTGATCAAACTTGGCACAGAATTTGTCATTTAAGTTTGGTATCTTCCAAGTATGTGACACGAAGATTTTCAAGAACATCCCCCACCCTCAACTACCGCTTAAATGGAACTTTTTATGAAAATGTTGATCTCAAAAATAGCTCTTACGATTTTGATTGAAATATCGTATATTAAAGATATTTACCTGACAAATAAAATGTATAGCTTGCATTTTCTGGGAATAGCCTCTGAACACTACTTTATTCTAGATGAATTTTATGGAATTTTGCATAACTGACAAACCGTAAGAGATACACAAAAACGTACTACACAATAATGTATATCACGATAAAACACACAATGTATGGTATACACACACACACACACACACACACACACACACACACACACACACACATATATATATATATATATATATATATATATATATATATATATATATATCTCGAGGAGTTTATTGTTTTTTAGATATTCCTTGTTTTTGGTTTCAGCTTTAAAAAACGTATACTTTTCTCATACAGGAATTTGTTAACTCCTGTCCATACAAACAAAGGAACTTCAGTCACATAGCAACCAGCTTTTGACTATCACTTTAACCTATGGTACTCCCTTATTTCGCTTCTACTTGCAAGTAAGCAAATAATAAGAGTATTTCTGCTAATTTTTCTCGATTAGCAGGAAGTAAATACCAGCACAGATGTAGAGGAAGTCATGTGAATGGAACACATTAGATTTTTTTGTTGTGCTATTTTGATGTTTCATGTGTTGCTTGTATTTAGATTCTACACTGTGCTGTTTTACGCCATTTGAAACGATTCCACAAAGTTGACTTGGAAGTCCCCTATCTCCTAGACCTTTCCATTAGTGTTGCATTTTCAGAATTAATAGCTGTGCAAATTACTTTTGTGATGCTTTTTACTTTCTCTACATGTACTATGTACCTACATAGTGAATAGAGAAGGTACCTATTGTATTGCACCAAAAAATTCAATAAAGAGGTTTCACCGAAATTGCATATTTTGGGTACCCCTGAATCTAAAAACAGGAGTTTTAGAAAAAGGTCTGTGTGTGAACAGCATAGCTCAAAAGAAGAAAAGACCGTTTAAGTTCGGTATTTTCCAAGGATGTGACATGAAGATTTTCAAGAAAAATCTCCACCCAAAACTACCCTTTACATGGAACTTTTTTCGAAAATGTTGATTTTCTTAAAACCAGCTCTAACGATTTTGATTAAAATATCGTATATAAAAGATATTTAGCTGACAAATAAAAAGTATATCTTGAGTTTTCTGGCAATAGCCTGTGAAGACTACTTTATTCTGGATGAATTTTACGGAATTTTGTGTAACTGGTAAACCGTAAGAGATGGACAGAAACTTACCACACAAAAAATGTAGAGGGCATTAAAACACATAATTTATATTATATACATCTTTTTCATGGAGTTGATCGTTTTTGAGATATTCCTTGTGTTTGGTTCCACCTTTAAAATACTTCTACTTTTCTCATACAGGAATTTGTGAACTCCTGTCCATACAAACAAAAGAAATTCAGTCACATATCAAGCAGCTTTTGACTATCACTTTAAGCTATGCTACTCCCTTATTTCGCTTCTATTTACAAGGAAGCAAGTAGTAAGACTATTTCTGTTGATTCGTTTCTCGATTAGCATGAAGTAAACAGAAGCACAGTTTTTTTTTTTTGGATACAGGGGACCCTAAAACCTATATTTCCGGTGAAATCTGGGTATCGAATTTCTGGTGCAATACAATATCTTCTCTATAAGCTATGTATATGGTACGTGTAGAGAAAGAAAAAATGACTTGCCCATCCGAATTTGCAGACATACCCTACTTCAAAAGACTACCCGTTGCTGTCAGTGATGTAAATAAAGCAACATATCTTGCCATTGCTCAAGAAACTAATGCATTACTATGATGTACTGACAAGGAAGAACATTAATACCAGGAAATTGACAGCACCAACAATCATACTAATCCATCACTTGCACCACATATCAGCTGTAAGTGCAGCTAATCACGTGACGAACAGCTGAGTTTCTGGTGAAACTATCCAGATATTTGGCACGCAAGGAAGGATACTCCACGAAACATGCACACTAATGGGGAAGAGTAATCGTATTTTTGCTATCGACGCTACGTCCTGTGACGTCACGCAATAATGACCGCTAGTGTCATCGCTTCCGAGACCAAACGCTCAGCACGAGAACATTCCGGCTATTACTCGGAAGACAATTAGTGCCAAAGTCATTGTGTTCCGCGAAGAGATGCAGGAATTAATGCTTCCGGGAAATATTTCACATGGTTATGAGTATACATGACCGTTAATGTGGCTGCTCAACGAGTTTTCCGGCTCAAAGTTGCTGAATCAAGGCTTACTAATCGAAACGTTCACCTGAGTTTGCTCTCGAACCACTGAATGACCGCATTGTATGTGAGGGTTGTAATGGATCGGTTGGTGAGGGGGTGTAAAAAATCTGATGCGTTCCATTCACATCACGTTCTCTACATCTCTGTAACAAATTATTGTTAAAAAGTTTATACTTCTATCCGCTTTATGCTAATCGGGATAAACACTAACAAAAACGGTCGTATTACTTAGTTCCTTATAAGTAGAAGGGAAATAAGGGAATACACTAGGCTAAACCGACAGTCAAATGTTTTAAAATGTGGTTGCTATGGGATTGAAATCCGTTTCTTTGCGTGGCCGTGCCCGTATGAGAAAAGTTTAAAACTGAAACCAATAACAAGAAATATCTCAAAAACGTCAACTACAGGGAAAAAACAAAAAAAAACTGATGTGTTCCACTCACATGACTTTCTCTACATCTCTGTAACAAATCATTGTTAAAAAGCTTATGCTTCTATTTACTTCATGCTAATCCAGAAAAAATTAGCAGAAATAGTCTTATTACTTGCTTCCTTGTAAGTAGAAGCGAAATAAGGGAGTACCATAGGTTAAAGTGATAGTCAAAAGCTGGTTGCTATGTGACTGAAGTTCCTTTGTTTGTATGGACACGAGTTGAAAATTCTCATATGAGAAAAGTATGTGTTTTTTAAAGCTGAAACCAAAAACAAGGAGTATCTCAAAAAACGATCAACTCCACCGAAAAAAAAAAAAAAAAGTTATATAACATAAATTGTGTGTTTAATGTGCTCTACATTTTTGTATGGATAGTTTGTGTCTGTCTCTTACGACTTATCTATTCCCAGATAATACAAGCTGTACATTTTATTTGGAATGTAAATATCTTTAATATACGGGATTTTAATTGAAATCGTTAGAGCCATTTTTTAGAATTTCAAAATCTTCGAATTTTTTTCCATGTAAAGGGTAGTTTGTGGTGGGGGATATTCTTGAAAATTTTCGTGTTGCATCCTTGGAGGATATCAAATCTAAATACCAAGTTTGGTATTTAACGGTATTTTCGTTTTTGAGCTATGCTGTCCACAGAAACTCACACATACAAACGGACATTTTTGTAAAAGTGTTTATTTTTATTCAGGGGGTCCTAAAACATGAATCTCCGGTGAAATCTCGGTATCGAATTTTTGGATGGAATACAATACTTCCTCTATATACTATGTACATAGTACGTGTAGAGAAAGTAAAAATTTCATGTATTCCATTCAAATGATTTTCTGTACATCTCTGTAACAAAATATTGTTAACAAGCTTTATTCTTCTATCTATTTCATGCTATTCGAAATAAACATTAGCAGAAATTGTCTTATTACTAAGTTCCTTATAAGTAGAAGGGAAATAGGGGCAAAGTATGGCTTAGCCTTAAACGATAGTCACATGCTTTAAAATGTGGTTGCTACAGGATTGAAATCCGTTTCTTTGCGTGGCCAAATTTCCGTAGTAGACACCTTTAAGTATTTTAAAACTGAAACCACTGACAATAAAGAAAGAAAAAAAAATTGAAAACGGTCAACCACGAAAAAAAGGTATATGACATAAATCGTGTATTGTGATGAGATCTGCATATTTTACATAGCAACGTCTTATCTCTTACGGTTTACCAGTTATGCAAAATTCAGAAAGATTCATCCAGAAAAAACAGGTCTTCAGAAGCTATTCCCAGAAAATTCAAGATATACATTTCATTTGTAATCGAAATGGCTTTAATATATAGTAGTTTAATCAAAATCGTTAGAGCCATTTTTTTAAAATAAAAGTTTTCGAACAGTTTTCCATGTAAAGGGTAGTTTGGGGCGGGTGGGTTTTCCTGAAAATCTTGGTGTCGTATCCTTGGAAGATACTAAACTTATATACCCTAAACCGTATTTCTGGTGAAATCTCGGTATCGAATTTTTGGGTGGAATACAATACCTTCTCTATACATTATGTACATAGTACGTGTAGAGAAAGTAAAAAGAACAAAAACCTACTCTGCATAAATAATCAAATTTGACTAAAACCTACTGAATGTGCTATAAAATCTCTCCAAAATTTACAAAACATTTTTCTAAAAAAACATTTAAAATTATATTACACTCATCAGTGTTATGGTCCCCAATTTAAAATTATTCCAGAAAGGCATTTAACATTAAATTGTATTCCAAAGAATTTTTAAATAGAAAATGATTGTTAATATACCTGTTATTTGCTGGAAATATTTCCAAACAAACAAGGTTTACATCACTAATAATAAATCTATCTCATAATAATGATGATGATGATGATGATAATAATATACGTACAACAATATTAAGTAATATATGATACATTCACACGGTTTTCACTACCCATTCCTAACCAAACTATTCTTTAAAATCGTTTTCTTCTACTTCCTTCACTTTAATCTTGATAAACATTTTATTTTAATTGCTTCATTTATATACTAATCTTAATGTATTTATATGACACATTCACACGGTTTTCACTACCCATTCTTGAGCAAACTATTCTCTAAACTCGTTTTCTTATATTTCCTCCACGTTAATCGAGATAAATATTTTTTTAATTGTTTCATTTATATACCACCCTTTAACATCTAAAGTCAAATCGGGGACTCCGCTTTAGAAACAGCTCATTGATTGTAGATTGTTTACATTCATTTTCTTCTTCAAACACACATTCACTCTCACATACATTACCTCCAGACTCTGCGCGGGATAGGGAATAATGCTGATTGAAGAAAAATGCTCTGCCCCAGCTGGGAACCGAACCCGGAACCTCTGAGTGCGAGCTCAGTTCGCTGAGAGAGAAACATTTTTACAATGCTTTTGTGTAATATTTCCTTATAGATATATTAGGAATAGGGGAGGGAACACACGATTCTTACTGAACAACGTGTGCCCTGAAATACCATTTTTAGTTTCTCTACACGTGCTATACCCATACAATCAAGGTATCGTATTCTACCTAAAATTAGATGTCGAGATTTGGCCGGAAATATGTTTTAAGATCCCCTGAATCCAAAAGAAAAGCATTTTTTGAAAAATATCGCGTGTGTATGTATTTGCGTGTGAACACGATAATTCAAAAACGAAAAAATGTGTTCAGTATCTTGCAAGGATACGACACGAAGATGCTCAGGAAAATCCCCCTAACCTCAAATACCCTTATATGGAACATTTTTCGAAAAATTTCATTTTATCAAAAATGACCCTAACGGTTTTTATTAAACTACCATATGTTTAAGCTATTACAAACGAAATGTTTATCTTGAATTTTCTGGTAATAACCTCTGAAGATTTTTGTATTAAGTGGTAAACTTATTAGACAAAACATCTGTTGTTGCACTCACATGACTTTCTATAGCTGTTCTACAAAGTTATTACAAAAGATTATTCTTTCTACACACTGCTAATCGAGATAAGCATTAGCAGGTTGTACTTATTTTAGTTTCTAGTAAGTAGAGCGGAACTAAGGAATGCGCTATGCTAAATCGATAGTCAAATGTTTTAAAAGCTGTGTTATGCAATTTTGGAACTCGCTTCTTTACTTGTCTAGGAGTAGAACAAAAGAAACACGGTCAATTTGTCAACTCCTGGCCATAAAAATAGAATCGGAATTTCAATCTCACAGCCACCAGCTTTTAAAAAGTTCGGCTATTAATTTAGTCTAGTGTGATACCTTATTTGCCTTCTGCTTACAAGGAACTAAATAATAGGACCTTTATTTTCTGCTTAAAGTTTATCCTGATCAGAATGAGGCAGTAGCAAAATACGATTTTTAAGAATAATTTGTTATAGAGAGGTAGAGAAACCATGAGAATTGAATCACCAATTTTTTTTTTTTTTATTCACAGAATCTAGAAATCTCGTTATTTAATGTTTAGACGGAATGCAATATCTTCTCTACCTAGTATATGTGGTAAAATATTATATGTAGACATATGGTATATTACTATATAGAACCTATAAGAATGAAGAGTATTTCATGAGCTATTCCTAGAAAATTCAAAACACGCACTTCATCAGTTATGCAAACATCTGAATCACGTGCTATTTTAACCATATGAGAAAGTCACAAATAAGGAAAACTTATCCAATGGGGTGAGAAAATTTCTTGGAAATCTTCCTTGGGTATTTATCCGATTTTTCGTGTTTTAGTTATGCTTTCAGTGAGCGAACATAATTATTCCTCGTGTACCCTTTTTATGTCACAAATCTTCAAAGCAGGTAGTTTCGATAACTTTGGATATGAATTTTAAGGTGAAATACAATACTTTCTCTACTATTGTAGTGAAAGGGAATATCTCGAGGTGAATTTAGTGTCGTGTTGGGAAGTTGCCACGGTAGCTCAGTGGTTAGAGCAACTGGACTGAGACCAGCAGATCGTGGTTCAAATTGTTCAGTCTCACTTTACCTTTTTAATATAAAATAGTAAACCTTTAATGACTTATCCACCAGAAACCTGGTGAATGCTACGATGTGATGAATCAAAACAGCAGCACGGGAAAAAAATATATTACATACAATTTATGAAAAAAGAATGACAGTGAGGAATAGAAAATTAGAACTAATTCCATTTACATGACTTTCTCTACATCGCTATAACAAATTATTGTTTAAAAGCATAATCTTCTATCTACTTTATTAATCTAGATAGCTTTAGCATAAATTGTCTTTAATTGCTTGGTTTCTTGTCAGTAGAAGGAAAATAAAGGAATACACTAGGCTAAAAACATAGTGAAATGTTTTAAAAGCCGGTTGCCATGCAAATCTGTTTCTTTGCAGGGCCAGGAGTTAACAACTTTCAGTGTGAAAAAAAATCTGATGCGTACCATTCACATGACTTTCTCTACATCTCTGCAACAAATTATTCTTAAAAAGCTTATAAATCTATTTATGCTAATCAGAAAAAATTAGAAGAAGTAGTCTTATTACTTGTTTCCTTGTAAGTGGAAGCGAAATAAGGTTAAAGTGATTGTCAAAAGCTGGTTGCTATGTCACTGAAGTTCCTTTGTGTGTATGAACAGCAGTTGACAATTTCCTGTATGAAAAAAGTACAGGGTTACTACAAAAGAAGTAGACAACTTCAACTGCCTGTAAAACAAAAACTATTAGAGATAGCAACCTAATTATTTTGGAGGTATGTTGAGAAACTCTCAAAGTTTCGTTTGTTACTATTGGTAACGCTGTAGTGTTATGTTTGTTGTTGCAGAAGCTGAAATGGCGGAAAATCCTGTGGAAAAGGCATATTGCGTGTTGGAATTTGCTAGAACGCAATCAGCAACTGTTGTCCAACGACATTTTAGAACACGTTACCACAAAAATGAAATGATGCGCTCACAAAAACCAGCATCGTCTTCATCATGTCGCAACATGTCGATGCAAAAGTCACGCCGTATGACCTTATCTTCTTCACTCAGAAACTGCAACATCTGTAATCTGTAAGGCATCATGTGCAGTCGCTTCCGCAAGATTTTCCATACAGTTTGCTGTGGAATTTGTAATTGCATGCTTGCCCTAGATGTCGATTTCTGTAGGCTTCTTATGTAGGCAGAACGAACACGTTCAACGTTTTCTTCTGAAACTCTTGGTCTTCCCGAGCTCTTCCCTTTGCACAAACATCCCGTTGTCTCGAATTTTCTATACCAGTCGTAGATTGACTGTCTAGTCGGTGGCGTTTTGTGGTAACGTGTTCTAAAATGTCGTTGGACAACATAACAGTTGCTGATTGCGTTCTAGCAAATTCCAACACGCAATATGCCTTTTCCACAGGATTTTCCGCCATTTCAGCTTCTGCAACAACAAACATAACACTACAGCGTTACCAATAGTAACAAACGAAACTTTGAGAGTTTCTCAACATACCTCCAAAATAATTAGGTTGCTATCTCTAATAGTTTTTGTTTTACAGGCACTTGAAGGTGTCTATTTCTTTTGTAGTAACCCTGTATAAGTTTTTCAAAGCAGAAACCAAAAACAGGGAATGTCTCAAAAACGATGAACTCCACGATAAAAATGTATTTAACATAAATTGTGTGTTTTAACGTGCTCTACATTTTTCATGCAGTAAGTATCCCCCCCCCCAACTCTTACGGTTTTGCAGTTATTCAAAATTCCGTAAAAGTCATTCACAACAAAGTACTCTTCAGAGGCTATTCCCAGAAAATTTAAGATATATTTTTATTTGTCAGGTAAATAGCTTTTATATACGACATTTTAATCAAAAACGTTAGAGCCATTTTTGAGAAAATAATTTTGTTCGAAAAAAAAGTTCCATGTAAAGGGTAGTTGGGGAGTGGGGGATTTTTCTCAAAATCTTCCTGTCGCATCCCTGGAAGATACTAAACTTAAATACCAAGTTTGGTATTTTACCGACTTTTCGTTTTTGAGTTATCGTGTTCACAGACACACGGACACACACGGACCTTTTTCCGAAAATCCTTTTTTTAGATAAAGGGGACCCTAAAACATATATTTCCGGTGAAATCTCGGAATCGAATTTTTGGGTGGAGTGCAATACCTTCTCTATACACTATGTACATAGTACGTATAGAGAAAGAACAAATTAAGTATTTTAAAGCTGAAAAAAATAGCAAGAAACATCTCAGAAATGACCAATTCAACGAAAAAAAAAAAACGCATATGACATAAATTGTGTGTAGCTAGTTTTGTCTATCTCTTACGGTTTGCAGTTACGCAAAATTCAGCAAAATCCATTTACAATAAAGAGGTCTTTGGAGGCTATTCCTAGAAAATTCAAGATAAGCATTTTATTTGCCATGTAAATATTTTTAATATACGGCATTTTAATCAAAATCGTTAGCCATTTTTGTGAAAATCAAATATTTTGAAATTGTTTTCCATGTAAAGGGTAGTGGGGGTGGGAGAATTTTCTTGAAAATCTTAGTGTCGCATCCTTGGAAAATGCTGCATTTAAATATAAAGTTTGACATTTAACGGTCTTTTCGTTTTCGAGCTATGCTGCTCACAGGCACACACACATAGTCGGTTTTTTTCTAAAAATACTTTTTTTTTTTTTTTTTTTTTTTTGATTTAGGGGGTCCCAAAGCATGTATTTCCAGTGAAATATGGTATTGAATTTTTGGGTGCAATACAGTACCTTCTCTACACACTACGTACACAGTAAGTGTAGAGAAAGTAAATACACTAGTCTGGCTAAACATATTAGTTTGCTTCGGCTGCCTTCGAGACTAAAATCATCAGCTAGGCTTCTCATGGCAAGAGAGAAGACCTGAGAGATTTATTGTAGCGACTAAGGCCTTCTCTCTTTTTGCTTGTATACCCATTATACCATGTCGGTCAGTCGTGCTACTCCCGTCTGAGAAGGCTACCATACACTGCGAATAGAATCGAATTTTATCGCAAGGAACCCAATAGAGCTACGAGGGTCATCCAGAAACTGACACACGATTTGGTATAATTAAACAATGACGAAATTTAATACAAAACTTTGTTTACAAAGTTAAAGTACTCTAATCTTATTACTTTCTCTACAGGTACTATGTACATAGTGTACTTATAGAGAAGATATTGCACTGCACCCAAAAATTCGACACCGAGATTTCACCGGAAATACATGCTTTGGGTCCCCTGAATCCAAAAAAAAAAAAAAAAAAATTCACAAAATGGTCCATGTGTATGTGTGTGTCTGGGTCTGCCTGTGGACAGCATAACTCAAAAACGAATAGACCGTTAAATACCAAACTTGGCATTTAAGTTTGGAATCTTCTATGGATGCGACACGAAGATTTTCAAGAAAACCCCCCAACCTCAAACTACCATGGAACAATTTTTGAAAATGTTAATTTTCTCATACGCGAACTTGTCAACAGGCCACGCAAAGAAACGGATTTCAATCCCATAGCAACTACATTTTAAAACATTTGACTGTCGGTTTAGCCTAGTGCATTCTCTTGTATCCCTCCTACTTATAAAGGAACTAAGTAATAAGACCGTTTCTGCTAATGCTTTAGCATTAAGTAGATAGAAGAATAAGCTTACTAACAATAATTCGCTATAGAGATGTAGAGAAAGTCATGTGAATGGAAAACATCAGATTTTTTCGTCAACGTAATTGGTATTGCTATCAAGTTATTTATTGTCACGTGATACCGGTTATACTCTTCCACCGCTACAGATCTGAACCAAGATGGCACTGTCACTTCGAGGTCTTCAAGGTTAGGAAATATTTTCTATCCAAAAAGTCATGTACGGTGTCCAAAGTGAAACATCGGTTTTTCTGAACATTATCAACATTTGCTTTCAACTCCTCCACGAGGATTGATAAACTTTCACTCCGATCTTTGTCGTACACACTGGTTCTTCCTTATTTACTCGTAAATTATGCACAATTTCCTCACTGAAGATTCATTCACTGCATTATCACCATACACTTGCATTATTTGCCTATAAATTTGATTGACCGAAAATGTGCACACGAATAAGCTCTTTAGCGGTAGTAAAGTATAACATCGGCCTTGAAAAACTGGTGACAATAAATGTGGACAGAATGAAGATTACGTTGAGATATAGAGTAAGGTATTGTAACTTTGTAAATCAAGTTTTGTGTTGATAACTTTCGTTATCCTTTAGTTACGCCATATCGCCCGTCACTTTCTGGATGACCCTCGTAGAATGCAAACAGCCAACATCTTAAAAATACATTCTTTGTTGTTTATACATTTAATACAAATTCGTTCTTCACAAAGTTACCGGGATTCGCAGCTAGGCTCATGGAGGAGTCCTTGGAAGATGCAGGCTGTGGCACAGAGTGAGTGGGAGATGATAACACGTGATATTTGTCGTCAATTGTTTGAAAACTGCCACATGTCTCCCTAGTAAAAGCATATGTTGATTTACAGCTACTCTGCTGCGGTCTTACAAACTGTTTGCACTTCCAATGTCAGAGTTGAAAGTCAAGAAGGATATGCTGTGTGCGTCATGAGTTCGCACAATAGCAAGTTGCTAGGGATGAATTTGCATGCTCTATTCCGTTGCGCAACTGTTTTGGGATTGTCGAGAGTTGTTGAGAGTCAACTACCTTGGTGGAGTGCTTTCATGCCGGCATACTACTCAACACATTTTAAATTCAAGTGAGCATTACATACAGTGACCCCAGAAAATATGGTGCATTGCATTTGCTGGTCTTTCTCTAACCATTCTACTGCAGATTGTCATTACATGATGCACTAAAGCTTATTCTTCTATCTACAGAGATGTGGACAGTTCCTAAATAAAGAAAAATGTTGGCGTTGTATGATTTTCATTTGCTTTCAAGCTGTCCCACATTCATTAAGGATATGCATGACTGAAAGTTTGAAACTGCAAACTAATAATGCTATTTCTTTTTAATTTGTTACCACAGATGTAATATAATGAAAATAAGCTTCAGTGCAAATTGGATCCATTTTACTATAATGGTTTGGGAATTACGGCCAAATTTGTTTGTTTTTGTCACGTCACCAAAAAAAAAAAAAAAAAGTCCTTGCGACAAAAATAATAAAATTTTGATCTAATGTTTTAAGCCTAGGTTCACAATACATCTAGTTTATGAAACTGCCCTAGGTTTCTCTGTCTCTCCTTTGGTTTAAGCTCCAACAAGTTTTGGAGTTATGAATGCACTTTTTTATTATAAAATATAACATTGTTTCAAAATTGAAAACACATGCTTAAAACATCTGATAAGAAAACCTAGAGCAATTTTTATTTATTGCACCTTTGTGAACATGTACAGAACAATTTATTTGTGTAACAAGAAAGATGCATCGCAAGGAGCATTTTACAAGAGCAAAATGCTGTAAAAATATCAGTAGCGAGAGAACAAGGAAATATTTGAACGCATGGCTCACATTAAAATCCACTAGGTGGATAAGTTGAACCCTCAGCTTTCCTTTCCCTCTCCTCTGCTGCTGCCTTTTCTGTCCTTTTTTTTTTTTTTCTTGCGTTGCTGCTTTTCTTCTACACAACTTTGGTTTTTACTTTGCATGGCACCTGCCATATTTATATTCAGGAATGTTTAAATTATTTTATGGAATTAAAAAACAAATTCGATTTTTGTGATTTTTCATGAAATGTATGAACACATACCCTTAAAACATTATAAAAAAGTGGTCTTTCACGCCCAATATACGAGAATAGGACGCTGAGAATCGCAGCGGTTAGAGCGTCCATAAATAAAACTCTTTTTTTCATTTCGGGACATCTACCACATACTATACTGCCAATCCTAGGACTAGAGGTGATCGATCACGTTTGCAGAATGAGGAGAGAGATTTGGGCAGTATCAACATTAACAGCTCTGTTTCAGTATACGTCATCTTTTATGCAAGTTGCAGAAAAGGTAAAATATATAAGCTACTAGTTCAAAAAATACAAACACCATTACAAATAATACCATTTTTCACTGAATATATATATATATATATATATATACACATATATATATACCGATGAAATCGGCTTTTCGATAAGCGAAAAGCTTCTGAAGAATTTAAATATTGTTATTGCTAGTGTGATCTTTCCAACAGACAGCTTCCAAAATGCACCCTTATAGTGTTTTAACACTTCGCTGGCGGTACATTAATACAAAAAAACTCATGTGCTCTATTCACATGACTTTCTCTACATCTCTATAACAAAGTATTGTTAATAAGCTTATTTCTTTATCCACGTCATGATAATCGAGATAAAGATTACCAGAAACGGTCTTATTACTTAGTTTCTTATAAGTAGAAGGGAAATAAGGGAATACGCTAGGCTAAACCGATAGTCAAATGTTTTAAAATGTGGTTGCTATCCGTCTCTTTGCGTGACCAGGAGTTGACAAATTGACAAGTTCCCGTATGAGAAAAGTACAAGTATTTTAAAACTGAAATCAATAAGAAGGAATATCTCAAAATCGGTCAACTCAAAAAACATAAATAAACTGTGTAGGGCCGCGCCGTGGCTGAGTGGTTAGACCACTTAGCTCTCACCTAGACGGCCGGGTTTGATCCCAAGCGACCGCATGTGAGATTTCTGATGGACAAAGCGGCGCTGAGGCGGGTTTTCTCAGGGTTCTGCGGTTTCCCCCGCCATGGCATTCCACCGGTGCTCCATCATCATTCATGTATCATCAGTGTCACCGCCTGTGGTGCCATAAGTAGTTAAAGCGGGCGTTAAACACTACCAAAAAAAATAAATTGTGTGTGTAAACAAGCTCTATAGTTTTTGATAGTAAGTTTTTGTCTGTCTCTTACGGTTTAGCAGTTATGCAAAATTCCGCAAAATTCATTCAGAGTAAAGATGCCTTCAATGATTATTCCCAGAAAATTCAAGATATACATTTTAATTTTCACGTAAGTATCTTTAATATCCGATATTTTAGTCAAAATCGTTAGAGGTATTTCGGGGAAAATCAACATTTTCAAATATTTTTCCATGTAAACGGCAGTTGGGGGTGGCGGGATTTTCTTCAAAATCTTCGTGTCGCATGCTTGGAAGTTACTGAACTTAAATACCAACTTTGGTATTTAACGGACTTCTCGTCTTTGAGCTATTCTGTCCATAGATACACAGCGCGCGCGCGCGCACACACACGGACATTTTTCTAGAAATACTTTTTTTGGATTCATGGTATTTCAAAACATATACCCAGCGGTATCAAATTTTTGGGTGAAATACAATACTTTCTATATACATACGAGGGGCATACTGAAAGTCATGAGCAACCCATTGTAAAAATTTAAATTTCAACAATGTAACGAAAAGAATTGCAGGATCGTAATCTACAGACTTTAAACCACTGTTGACATATTGTGACGTCATTAGCTTCTATCACGTGACCACAGACGGTGTTTGAAAAATGGCTGACATTGATGTTTCGTTTCGACAGCGTGCTGCCATTGAATTCCTTGTGAAAGAAGGAAAATCTGCTCCTGAAATTCATCTCACACTTCAACGTGCGTATGGAGGTGTCTGCATGGGTGCCAGCAGTATTAGAAGATGGGTGAAACATTTCAAAGATGGAAACACGAGTCTGCAAAATGCGCCTCGTAGCGGGCGTCCTCGAACTGCCTCTACAGAACGCAACAAGGAAAGAGTTGATGAGCTCGTTACAGGAGATAGGCGTTTCACTGTGAATGAAATTGCTGCGAAACTTGAAATAGGACATAGTGCAGTGCAAGAAATGATCCACAGCTTAGGTTATCGAAAGGTCTGTGCCCGTTGGGTCCCCCGTTTATTGACTGAAGACCACAAACTTCAGAGAAGAACCATTGCACAAAACCTTCTTCAGAGATTTCATAATGAAGGTGGTGAATTTTTGACGTGTATTGTGACTGGAGATGAGAGCTGGTTCCATCACTATGAGCCAAAAACGAAACGTCAGAGTATGGAATGGCACCACTTGAACTCACCATCGAAGAAGCGAAGACAGTGCAGTCTGTAGGAAAAGTTATGGGAAGTGTATTTTGGGATGCACAAGGTTGCATTCTGGTTGACTTTCTTGAACCTGGACAAACCATAAATTCTGGCCGCTACATCAAGACACTTCTGAAGCTCCGTCGGGCTTTGCGTGATAAACGCCCTGGAAAGAGGATCATCCTTCAACAGGATAATGCGCGTCCGCATACTGCCCGTGCCACTATGGAGAAGATCAGGGCATTAGGGTGGGAAACTCTTCCACATCCTCCCTACAGTCCCGATTTGGCACCCTCCGACTTCCATCTTCTCGGTTCTGTAAAGGAGCAGATGCGTGGCCAACGCTACGAGACGCTGGAGGATATTCGGAAATCAGTGCGTCAGGGTCTGCGGGCAGCTGGAACGGAGTTCTATCACAAGGGCATTTTCAAACTTGTAGAACGATGGGAAAAATGTGTGCAAAACAATGGAGACTGTCGAAAAGTGAAAGAAAGTCTGTAGATTATCATGATGTATTTGGTTTAGCTTAAAAATAAATATTAAGATTGTAAAACAGTGTTGCTCATGACTTTCAGTATGCCCCTCGTAGTACGTGTAGTGGTAATTACAGGTTTACTGCAGTAGATTCTGGATACGTCAGACTTTCAAAGGAAGCCGGTGAAAGTTGAGAAAAGAAGAAACACCCAGAAGGTTTCCACATCTACCGAAAAGGGTTCATTAACTGACTATGGTACCTCTTTCCTACGAATTTCCCGGTGTTGCTGGAAGGAGTCTACGTTTAGACCTTCCGCTTAAATTGTATCCCTTCTTCGCTGTCCAGGGTCGACGAGCTGCCTTTCCTAAGAAGATGGGTTCTTCTCGCCGCTGAAAATAATTCTTTCTTCTGTTTCTGTAAATCGTTCCGAACGTTAACTTTTTATATATTTCTAAATAAATATTGGACTATCGGTGAAATGATTCTCATATAATATCGGAGTAGACGCAGGTTAGAGTTGCTCCGACATTAGTCTTCGCGGGATAACGGAAAAACAACATACCCTAACCGAGTTTCGAATCCGAATCTCTTGAATGTGAGTCAGGCGCTACCACCACACTACAGAGGTGTGTTTATAACTGCTGTTAGAGATATCATTATTGTATTAAAAAGTTTAATCTTCTATCTACTTCATGTTAATCAGGATAAACATTAGCACAAATAGTTTTATTACTTATTGCCTTGTAAGTAGAGGGAAATAAGGGAAAAAGATAGTCAAACATTTTAAAACTAGGTTGCCATGTGATCGAAATCAGTTTCTATGCTTTCCCAGGAGTGACATTTTCCCGAATGTGAAAGGTTTTAAGTATTTTAAAACTGAAACCAATAATAAGGAATATCTGAAAATGGTTAAAGAAATGTATAAGGCCCAAATTGTGTATTTTAACGAGATCTACATTTTTTGTTTGGTAAGTTTTGTCTATGGTTTTAAGGAACAGTTGTGTAAACATTCAGCAAAATTCGTCTAAAATAAAAGGTGTCTTCAGAGGGCTATTCCCAAAATATTGAAGAATTACATTTTATTTGTCATTTAAAAATCTTTGCTCAAAATATATAGAGCCATTTTTTAGAAAAATGTTTTCAAAAGATTGTCCATGTAAAGAGTAGTTTAGGGTAGGTGAATTTTCTTGAAAATGTTTGTATCGCATCCTTGGGAGATATAAAACTTAAATACCTACTAAGTTTTGTTTTTAAAGGTCTTTTAATTTTTGGGCTGTGCTGTCCACAGACTAACACATGTACCTTTTTCTTAAAGTGCCATTTTGTTTAGAATCAGGAAACTTCAAAACATATATTTTCGATGAAATCTCAGTATCGAATTTTTGGGTGCAATTGAGGGGCTCAGCGCCAGAGGGAGCTATCCCACAAATAGCTAAATTTGAGAAAAAAGGAGTTTTATTAGAGTTGTTGATTTGGTGAAAAATGTAATATTAAGGTTCAACTTTTTTAAATCCAGTATTTGATCCACATTTTGAAATGTCCTAGAAAATAAAAAAAAGTGATATTTAACAGTTTTTTTATTTATTTAGCACTGCAAACCGTATTATTTACTAAAAATGTACTTATGCAGAGAGAGAAACTAAACATGATATTATTCATATTCCTCACCATTGTTTCTTTTCCGTTTAGCAACAACTTTTTTCCATATGTTTCTTTCCTTCACTAGCTATACTATTTACCTCCATTTTGAAAAACAGAATAATCTGCAGCATAGTATAATGTCTAAAATTTCAACTATTTACACAATATTCTTAATGTTTAATAATAATCTTACATATTATGCTTTTCACGTATTAAGGCCTAAAATCATTATTTCTTGGCCTATAGTTTAAACAATAAACAATACTATTAAAATAGTTAAGGTTCTGTAAGTTTGGTGGCATTGTTCTTTAAATAGCAGGCAACTTCATAGTGGGATATCTCCAACTGGCACAAACTTTCTCACTTTGGAAAATGTCAGAGTTTCTGTAAGTTACTGTAGATGGCACTCTAAAACAGTTAATATTACCAAGATTTCTACAGACAAGAGAGACGGCAGAAGCTGTCTAAAAACAAAAGAATCTCATTTTTCACAATGTGTGGGATAGCTCCCTCTGGCACTGAGCCCCTCAATTCAATAGGTACCTTCTCTATACACTATGTACATAGTACGAGTAGAGAAAGTAAAAAGTATTCCTCCCACTCGACCTTAAATGTACATACACGTTTCCGTGGAATCTTATTGTAATTTGCAACAACCATTTCACAACGACACACAACTGCACGTTTCACGGAAGGGGTGAATGGACTGTAACCTTATGTTGAAGCGCACACTGTCCTCCCCTCATTCAGGGGCTGTATTCACGAAGACGGGAAGAGAGAACGGGGGAAAGAAGCACTCGTCGCGTCACAAATTGTCAGAACGAAAACTTATGCGAAAAGGAAGCTTCAACATAGGCAATTTAACTTGTAACATTCAATATTAATGTGTATCAACGTACCTGAAATTCTGAAAGAGACTATTTCGTAACTCTCGTCGCCATCTTCTTCTCAGTTCGGAATCCATTTCCTGCAGATTTTTGCACGATTATATCTTCTTTATGGAAATCATCTTTCAGTGCAACTCAGTGTCACTCTGTCAAGTGCAGCATGCATAAATAATACTTTAAACATCCGCAAGACGAGGAGTGGTATTTTCTTTTGTGCTTACCCTTTACCTTAGCCCAAATAATTTGGTGCCCCTTTTCTGACGCTATTTCATCTAGCTCGTACTTTTCACTTTCTCTATTTGTACTGCGTGCACAGTATATAGAGAAGGTATTGTATTGCACCCAAAATTCTATACTAAGATTTCACTGCCAATACATGTTCGAATCCAAAAAACAAAATTTTTAGAAAAAGCTGATGTGTTCCATTAACATGACTTTCTCTACACCTCTGCAACAAATTATTGTTAAAAAGCTAATGCTTCTATTTACTTCATTTTAATCGAGAAAAAAGTAGCAAAAATAGTCTTATTACTTGCTTCTTTGTAAGATGAAGGGAAATAAGGGAGTACTATAGGCTAAACTGATAACCATAAGCTGGTAGCTATGTAACTGAAGTTCCTTTGTTTGTATGGACAGGAATTTGTATGAGAACAGTATAATTTTTTTAAAGCTGAAACCAAAAACAAGGAGTATGTCAAAAACGATCAACCCCACGAAAAAAATCTGATGTGTTCCACTTACAAGACTTTCTCTACATCTCTGCAACAAATTATTGTTAAAAAGCTTATGTTTCTATTTACATCATTTTATTCGAGAAAAAAATAGCAGAAATAGTTTTATTACTTGCCTCCTTGTAAGTAGAGGGAAATAAGGGAGTACTATGGGCTAAACTCATAATCAAAAGCTGGTTGCTATGTCACTGAAGTTCCTTTGTGTGGACAGGAGTTGACAAATTCCTGTATGAGAAAAATATAAGTTTTTCATAGCTGAAACAAAAACCAAGGAATATATAAAAAACAATCACCTCCACGAAAAAAAATGTGTATAACATAAATTGTACGTTTTAATGTGTTCTACAATTTTTGTGTGTTAAGTTTTTGCCCATCTCTTAGTTTAGCAGTTATTCAAAATTCCGTAAACTTTATCCAGAATAAAGTAGTCTTCAGAGGCCATTGCCAGAAAATTCAAGATATACATTTTATTTGTCAGGTTAATATCTTTAATATTTGACATTTTAATCAAAATAGAGCCATTATTGAGAAAATAAAAAATTTTCGAAAAAAGTTCCATGTAGCTGGGGGTGGAAGGATTTTCTTGAAAATCTTCGTGTCGCATCCTTGGAAGATACCAAACTTAAATACCAAGTTTGGTATTTAACGGTCTTTTCGTTTTTGAGCTATGCTGTCTACAGACACACACACACACACACACGGACCTTTTTGTAAAAATGCTTTTTTTTGGATTCTGGGGGATCCAAAACATGTATTTCCGGTGAAATCTCGACAAAGAATTTTTGTGTGCATTACAGTACCTTCTCTATCCCTATGGTCATTGTACATATGGGGCTAGAGAAGTAAAAATATACATGATATAAATTGTCTTTTTTAATGTGCTCTGCATTTTTTGTGTGTTAAGTTTTTGTCCATCTCTTACGGTTTAGCAGTAACGCAAAATTTCGTAAAATTCATCCAGAATAAAGTAGTCTTCAGAGGCTATTCCCAGAAAACTCAAGATATACATTATATTTGACATTTTAATCAAAACCGTTAGAGCCACTTTTAAAAAAATCAAAATTTTCAAAACAAGTTCCATGTAAAGCGTAGTTGGATATAGGGAATTTTTATGAAAATCTTCGAGTTGCATCCTTGTAAGATACCAAACTTAAATATCAAGTTTGGTATTTAACGGTTTTTCATTTTTGAGCTATGCTGTCCACAGACACACACACACACACATACACTCACACACGGAACTTTTTGTAAAATTCCTTTTTTTGGATTCAGGGACACCCAAAACATGTATTTCCGGTAAAATCTCGGTATCGAAATTTTGGGTGCATTACAATACCTTCCCTTTACACTATCTACATAGTCGTATAGAGAAAGTAAAAATGTCCGTGTGTCTGTCTGTGTGTGTCTTTGGGTAGCATAGCTCAAAAACGAAAAGACCGTTAAATACCAAACTTGGTATTTAAGTTCGGCATCTTCTAAGGATGCGACACGATGCTTAACAAAAAATTCCTCCCACCCCAACTACCCTTTATGGAAAAAAATTGAACATTTTTATTTTCTCAAAAATGGTTCTAACGATTTTGATTAAAATTTCCTATATTTAAGATATTTACATGATAATTAAAATGGTTATCTTGAATTTTCTGGAAATAGCCTCTGAAGATATGTTTATTCTGGATGAATTTTGCGGATTTTGTGTAACTGTTAAACCGTAAGAGATAGGCAAAAACTTACAGAACAAAAAAAAAAAAACAAAAAAAAAAACACACACAATTTATGGTATATACATTTTGTCTGGGGTTGAAAGTCTTTGATATATTCCTTGTTATTATTTTCAGCTTTAAAATACTTATACTTTTCTCATACGGGAATTTGTCAACTCCAGTCATACAAACAAAATAACTTAATCACATAGTAATCAGCTTTTGACTATCACTTTAACCTACGGTACTCCCTTATTTCCCTTCTATTTACAAGGAAGCAAGTAAGAAGACCTTTTCTGCTATGTTTTTCTCCATTAGCATTAAGTAAATGGGAGAATAAGCTTTTTAACAATAATTTATTGTAGAGATGTAGAGAAAGAAATAATCTTATGACTTGCTTCCTTGTGAGTAGAAGCGAAATTAGGGAGTACCATAGGTTAAAGTGATAGTCAAAAGCTGGTTGCTATGTGACTGAAGTTCCTTTGTTTATATGGACAGGAATTGACAAATTCCTGTATGAGAAAAGTGTAAGTTTTTTAAAGCTGAAACCAATAACAAGGAATATCTAAAAAACGATCAACTTCACGAACAAGAATGTATATGACATAAATTGTGTGTTTTATCGTGATCTACATTTTTGAGTAGTAAGTTTTTTTTTTCTATCTCTTACGGTTTACCAGTTATGCAAAATTCAATAAAAATCATCCGGAATAAAGAGTAAAGACTATTCCCAGAAAATTCAAGATATACATTATATTTGGCATGTAAATTCTTAAATATAAGAGATTTTTATCAAAACTTAGAGCCATTTTTTTTTAAAATCTTCGTGTCGCATCCTTGGAAGATACAAAACTTAAATACCAAGTTTGGTATTTAACGGCATTTTCGTTTTTGGGCTATGCTATCCACAGATACACACACACACGCACGCACGGGTATTTTTTTAAAATGCTTTTTCAGATTCAGGGGGAGCTAAAACATGTATTTCTGGTGAAATCTCGATATCGAACTTTTGGGTAGAATACAATATCTTCTCTAAACACTGTGCATTGTACATACGTGGCTAGAGAAAGTAAAAAGTATACACTTTAAAAGCAATAGTTTCATAATTATACAAAATTCCGCAAAATTCATCCAGAATAAAAAGGTCTTCAGAGACCATTCCCAGAAAATTAAAGATATACAGCTTATTTGTCGTGTAAGTATCTTTAGCATACGGCATTTTAATACAAATCATTAGATCCATTTTTGAGAAAATCAAAAATTTCGAAAAAAAGTCCATGTAAAGGGTAGTTTGGGGTGGGGGACTTTCTCAAAATCTTCGTGTCCAACCGCTGGAGCACACTAAACTTTATTACCAAGTTTGGTACTTTACCGACTATTCGTTTTTGATTTATCGTGTTCACAGACACACGGACATTTCCAGTAGTAATTTAGGGCTCATGAAAAAGAAAGAAGAAACTCTCAATCTTGTTCCAAGGGTGTCCAAACTAGGCACACTTCTCGCTCTAGAGGAACCCCTGTTGTACTGCCCTAACACCGTACCAACTTAGAAAAAAGGATGAATGTTTTGGTGAGATGGCTGAAGTTGGTGGCTATGTTCTAGCAAATATCTGATGCGTTCCATTCACAGGATTTTCTCCACCTGTCCTACAAAAGATTGTCCTTCCGTTTACTCCATGCTAATTGAGATAAGCATTAGCAGAATGATCTTATTGCTTGCTTCCGTGTAAGGGGAAGGAATACACTAGGCTAAAACGATAGTCAACCTTTTAAAATCTGTCGCCATGCGACTATAATTGAAATTTGCTTCTTTGCATGGCCCGGAGTAAAACAAAACGCATACGGGGTTATTGATTTAATTGTTTTTTCACACAAGGGCAGGAGTTGGATAGGTGAAAAATTCAATGCCATAGCCGGGATTAGAACAACGGATCTCCCGGTTTCCAGCCGGTTACTCTACCACTGAGCTACCATGGCAACAAGCCAGCATAGCATTGAATTTCTCAACTGACTCGCGATCTCAAATTATTTTGAGATGACAACACAATGTTGTAAGTACTTTAAGTCCCAGGTCGATTAGTGTTGATTCAATTGTTTTTTCACAAAAGTAGGACAGGAGTTGACATTGAGTGTTTTGATGAGATCCACATTTTGTGTAATACGTTTTTGTATATCTCTTCAGTTATGCAAACATCATTTAGAATGACGACTTCAGAGGCTATTCCCAAGAAATGCAAGATGTACATTTTATTTGTCATGCAACGATTTTTAATATACGGCATTTTAATCGTTACAGCCATTTTTCAAAAAATCACAATTTTCGAAAATGTTTCCGTGTAAAGAACAGTTTGGGGTTGGGGAATTTTCTTCAAACTCTTCGTGTCGCATCTTTGGGGTGTATTAAACTCTGGTATTTAACGCCAAGTTTTCACTTTTTGAGTAATGTTTTCCAAAGACATTGAACTATTTCTAATTTTTTTATTCAGGGGTCTCAAAACATTTATTTCCGGTTGAATTTCACTATCGAATTTTTGGGTTGAGTACAATACCTTCTCTATGCATTTAATTTGGGGCGATCCATAGTGATCCCTGACAGCCAGCGCGCTGTCTCAGCTGACAAGAGGTGTGTCTGCCTCTCTGCCAATGGATTCATGCTACGTAAGCAATGATGTCATCCTTGTTGCAAGATGTAACAAACATTCCTCAATGCAATTTCAGTTGGCACCGAGCAATCCTAGTATAATTGTAAAGTAAAGCAATAATGAAAGCGCCAGTAACTTTAGAAATAACGATGAAGATGATTTAGTAATGTAGCCCCTACCCAGCGACTGAGAGGTTTGGTGCTGTCGTGAACGGGACGAAGTGGCAACACTGTGACGGAGCGGCCATGAGGTAAGGCAACTGTCAGGGATCACTATGGATCTCTCCGACTTTAGTACGTTGTACATATGCGCTAGAGAAAGTAAAACTATCCTTCTGGAATGAAATTTTTCTCGTTTCTGAATGAAAAGCAGTATGCGAACTGAAGGAAAAGTTGGATTTATTTGAAGATTAATACCTTTTTTAAAGAGGAAGACTTGAAATTTGACGAGTCCATTTATTTTACAAAATCAAATGCATACTATACTCCATCGCAACATGTTTCAGTAGCCATATCTCAGATTGTCTATTTAGAACGTATGCGAGCTATTGCATACAGAAATCATAGTACCTCCCAGAGAAAAAAAAAACAAAACAAAACATTAATGCTCTTGTCGCAAGGGGCGTTTACAGTCGAAATACCCACTAGCACGGTCTCTATAACATAGGAACGACTTTTCAGAAATTGGCAAAATTCGGTTTACCAACTTGATGCCGAGTCTTAAATCGGAACAAATGATTGATGATCTAAACCCCGATTAATGAATAATATGAGGGCAAACCAGAAAGTAGTATACAATTTGGCATAACTAAATAATAACGAAAAGATATCAACACAAAATTTATTTACAAAGTTGCAGAACCTTACTCTATTTCTCAACGTAATCTCCATTCTTTTAAGACATTTATTGTCACGTGGTACCAGTTTTTCAATGCCGATGTTATACTTTGCTACCGCCATAGGACTTATTTGTGTGTTTTTAAATGCACAAAATGTTCGATCAATCGAATGTTATAGGTAGATAGCGCAGATGTATGATGATAATGCAATGAATGAATTTTCAGTTAGGAAATGGCGCATAATTTACGAGTAATCAAGGAAGAACCAGTGTAGGTATATGATAAAGATCGGGGTGGAAATTCATCAATCGTTATGGAGGAGTTGAAAGCAAATGTTGATAAAAGAATTCGGTGTTTCACTTTGGATGGAAAAGATTACCCAACCGATGAATACCTGAAAGTGATAAGTGACATCTTGGCTGATATCTTTGGCGTTGCATTGAAAAACCGGTACCACGTGACAATAAATACCTTGATAGCAATAACGATTACGTTGAGAAATAGAGTAAGGTACTCTAACTTTGTACATAAAGTTTTGTGTTGATATCTTTCGTGTCAAATCGTCTGTTGCACTCTGGACTGCCCTAGTATTATTAAAAAAGCAATACTAATTTATGTATAACGAAGCAGAAAGACTCTTAAATCCGGACTTATCATTATACAGGATGTGATATCACAGCAGGAAGTACTTGCGTAATTGCAAATTCAGATGATTATGTTTGGGCTTCCCAAGGAACAATAAACGAGGATATCAAGATGCTCCAGTACTTTTATGGTAACACTCCCGGGGGGAATAGGCAGGATTTCCCCCCAGCCAGTGATTTTATACCAAGAATTTTCCCCCACTAAAATATCCTAGGGGAGGATTTATTATAACGAGAAATACACTACTAAATATGCCCAATAACATTTTTTCATTAGATGACTGAAAGTAAAGTATTTAACTTTGTAAATGTAAATTAAAATATCAGCAACAATCAATTGGAAGTATTGAATTCGTGTTTCATTGTTGCCTACAAAGGAAAGCACCTGCGCTGGAATGTCTGCAGTGAAAGAAACTGTAAATCAGGATTGCCATGCATACTTACAGAATTCTCGTACGCATACGAGAACTCAGCTTTTTGTACGATTAAGGAAAATCTCCACTCGTATGCAAAATGTACGAGAATTTCAATATTTCATATTTTTAATTTCTCTGCATGCACTTTGTACATAGTGTATAGAGAGGTTATTGTAATGCACCCAAAAATTCGATACCGAGATTTCACCAGAAATACATGTTTTGGGTCCCCCTGAATCCAAAAAGAGTATTTTTAGAAGAAAGTTCGTGTGTGTGTGTGTGTGTGTGTGTGTGTGTGTGTGAAATGAAATGGCCTGTTATTTATGGACGCTCTTTAACTGCTTTGTTCTCAGCGTCCCATTCTATACTGGGCGTGAAAGATCGCTTAATTTTGCTCAGAGGCCTCTCTTATTAGGCTTGAGGTTCTTTTACGTGCCGTAAATCTACGACACGGGACCCACAGCTTTACTTCCCTTCCGAAAGAAGCCATGCTAAGGATTTTTACGCCCGAAAAAATCCATCGTCCTCCGCCGGGTTTGAACCTGCGACCTTGGGTATGTGAAGTTAGCATGGTAACCATTACACCACGGAGGGCGACATGTGTGTGTGTGTGTGTGTGTGTGTGTGTGTGTGTGTGTGTGTGTGTGTGTGTGTGTGTGTGTGTGTGTGTGTGTGTGTGTGTGTGTGTGTGTGTGTGTGTGTGTGTGTGTGTGTGTGTGTGTGTGTGTGTGTGTGTGTGTGTGTGTGTGTGTGTGTGTGTGTGTGTGTGTGTGTGTGTGTGTGTGTGTGTGTGTGTGTGTGTGTGTGTGTGTGTGTGTGTGTGTGTGTGTGTGTGTGTGTGTGTGTGTGTGTGTGTGTGTGTGTGTGTGTGTGTGTGTGTGTGTGTGTGTGTGTGTGTGTGTGTGTGTGTGTGTGTGTACAGCTTAGCTCAAAACAAATACCTATTTAAGTTCAAACTAACCTATACATGGAACGTTTTTCGAAATTTTTGATTTTCTCAAAAATGGCTGTAACGATTTGGATTAAAATACCTTATGTTTAAGATATTTTTGTGACAAACGAAATGTATATCTTGAATTTTCTGGGAATAACCTCTGAAGGCCTCTTCATTTTGGATGACTTTTGTATAACTAACAAACCGTAAAAGATATACAATAAAATTGCTACATTAAAATATAGATCTCATTAAAACACAATTTATGCCATACACATTTTTTTGTAGAGTTAACTATTTTGAGATATTCCGGATTATTGGTTTCAATTTTAGCCTCTTAAACTGTTTCTTCTCGATTCTCGTTTGTTTATTCCTGGCAAGCAAAGACATTGGAATTTCAATTGGTTCACATAGCGACCGGCTTTTATAGGACGAGACTATCGCTTTAGGTTGTGCATTGTTTTATTTCCCTTCTACTTACAATAAGACTAAATGCCTTGTTTTTCTTGATTAGCATGATGTAGATAACAGATTAATGTTTTGTATAAAAGGCTTGTTTACCGAACAGCTACAGGACATCGTGTGAATGGAACTCCATAGATTTTTTCCCTTCTACTTATAAGGAACCAAGTAAAAAGGACAATTTCTGCTAATGTTTATCTCGAATATCATGAAGTAGATAGAAGAATAAACTTTTTAACACTAATTTGTTACAGAGATGTAGAGAAAGTTATGTGAATGGATCAAAATATTTTTTTTTAGTTTGATTTATTTAAGGTCACTTTACAACAAAGGTCATCAGCGATCATAGTATTCTTACATATCTAGACCTATATATGTACAACATTTAATACAAACATATGAGAACTATGGTTATGAACTTAATTATTTGAGCTTTGGCAACAGTAAAATACAATACATGTAATTGGTAAACAATTATAATAGTATCAAGCTCTGGCTTTAACAATTAGATTACATTATATAAAAGCGTCAGTCTGTATCATATGCATTTATCATTGTGCGGAATAGTATTAAAACATGTATTACAATCACACTACTTTCCCTAACCGTTCGTCAACAAAGTATTGTATTATTCTTCTATCCCCTTCACAAAATCGAGGTAAAAGCATTTGTATAACTGGTTTAATTACACATTTCATTGTAGATACAATGAGAATAGGGCAATGCAGCAGGCTGTCTGTTGAATGCTCATCTCTTTGCATGGCCAGGAGGGGGTGGGGAAGAATAATGAGATACCATTTGAGAAAAGTATATGAACATTTAAATCAATAACAAAAATATTTCGGATATGGTTAACCGCACTAAAAAGAGAGGTTTATGGGGGAAGGATTCAATTCCAACGTTTCAAAAACTTCTCGCAGTTTTCTCTCTCTCTCTCTCTCTCTCTCTCTCTCTCTCTCTCTCTTCTCTCTCTCTCTAATGTAAGCATATGCCGTGAATATTTATTAACCAGAACTATTTTTCTAAATACAGTTCATCTTGTCTTCCTACGATAGTGATATTTATGGCAGGGTATCAATCACTTGACCTGGTGCACTAACTCAATAATATTGAGTCAGCTTCACATGACAGTCACACCTGTTGAGGCACCTGTCCAGGTGTGATACAAGAAGTCCCTGGTTCACTGCTGGAATCATTCATGAAATACACCATACAAATGTTAATGTAAGAATCTGATGTGTTCCATTCACATGACTTTCTCTACATCTGTGCAACAAATTATTGTTAAAAAGCTTATGCTTCTATTTATTTCTTGCTAATCGACAAAAAATTAGCAGAAATAGTCTTATTACTTGCTTCCTTTTAAGTAGAAGCGAAATAAGGGAGTACACTAGGTTAAAGTGAGTCAAAATCTGGTTGCTATGTGACTGAAGTTCCTTTGTATGGACAGGAGTTGATAAATTCCTGTATGAGAAAAGTTTAAGTTTTTCAAAACTGAAACTAAAAACAAGGAATATCTAAAAAATGAAAAATGAATATAATATAAATTGTGCGTTTTAATGTGCTCTATATTTTTTGTGTGGGAAGTTTTCGTCCATCTCTTACGGTTTAGCAGTTATTCCAAATTCCGTAAAATTCAGCCAGAATGAAATAGTCTTCAGAGGCGATTACCAGAAAATTCAAGATATACATTTTATTTGACACTTAAATATCTTTAATATACGACATTTTAATCAAAATCGTTAGAGCCATTTTTTGAGAAAATCAAAAATTTTCGAAAAAAGTTCCATGTAAAGGGTAGTTTGGCGTGGGGGAGTTTTTCTCAAAATCTTCGTGTCGCATCCCTGGAAGAAACTGAACTTAAATACCAAGTTTGGTATTTTACCGACTTTTCGTTTTTGAGTTATCGTGTTTATACACACACGCGCGCGCGAAACCAGGCCTTTTCTGAAACTACCTTTTTTTGGATACAGGGAACCCTAAAACATATTTCCGGTGAAATCTCGGTATCGAATTTTAGGTGGAGTGCAATACCTTCACTATACACTATATACATAGTATGTGTAGAGAAAGTAAAAAAGGACAGGGTTGATTACATCAGGGTACTAAGACAGTGGCGACCAAAGCGTGAACATGCAGGCAGTGTCATACTACATTCACAATGAGATGCAAGCGCAGACGTAACGTAGCATAAACGCAGACGCAAGGAAACACCATTTACAATACAATCGTAAGCGCAACGCAAGAAGTTGGCACGGGTTTCTAGATCCGCAGGTTACATGCGAATATCTTCCAAGCGCTCCGCAAGTTACAAACTGAATGACATAACCAACATCATCACATAAGAAAATTCACTCAATCTTTTACAAATGAATATGTTATAAAATTACATACTAACAACTGACACTCGCGGCACTTAAAAGAATATTATTTTGTAACAATAGTTTGTTAGCAGAACAGGTAGAGAAAGTCATGTGAATGGAACACATAAGATGTTTAAGACTCTGTTTTCTGATATATTAGTTTCCTTCTCGTGGGAGAAAGCCCAAGGAGCCGGTCCCCATGGCCACGCTCGCTAAAGCGTCTCGCTTTGGTGCTTCGTGGGCAGGGGATCGTGGGTTCGAGTCCCGCCTTGGGCATGGGTGTTATATGTTTGTGCAATGTGTATATGTTTGTAAAAGAAACAGTTAAACCAGTAATCAGTAAAACCTACGGGGGGGGGGGGGAATGTAAATAGGGATACAGTACCGGAGTCTGATAAAAAAAAAAAAAATAAATAAAGGACATCGATGCACATAATTTTGGAACTTACATGATGCTCTACTTGATATGCCAGAGACTGCTTAAAAATGGCCTTTTATTTATAGAAGCTCTTTAACTGCTGTGGTTCTCAGCGTCCTTTTTACGCCCGAAAAAATCCATGGTCCTCCGCCGGGTTTGAACCCGTGACCTTGGGGTTTTTAGCACGGTAACCATTACTCAGAATGCCTCAAGCAGCCTCTCTGCTGATCCTGGGTGATCCAGGACCTGGACATCCTGTGGTCGTTCGAAAGCCAAGGACCCAAAATGCGGATGTTTGACAAGGAAACCACTCATGAGTATGAATGAAGCCGAATTCACCTTATTCACTGCAGGAAGTAGACAATATAAGGAAACCACTTCCGGCGGACTTGACTCTATCACACTTCCTCTTCTCCAACTGTTCAAAGTGCTGGGAACAGCTGGATGCTGCGATCCAGTCACAGTTATATATAATCATGACTGGAGCATAGCTGATGAAATACTTTCATAGCGAGTGGAACTTTTAGGCAAAAACTGCCAAACTGCGAATCAGATGACGGCGGTTTCTGGCTAATAACGAGGAAAATGCCTCCCCTTGAAAGGAATCTATTCACTTAAGCTTTTAAAGCATGAACACATGTATTTCTCAGAGAACTAAGACAGTTAAAAAAAATGCCGCTTACATTTTCCATACCTCTTTCAAATAACAGTGACAACTTCTAAGAGAGTAACAAACATGCTTCTTATATTTTCCATACTTCTCCTTTTAAATAACTGCGAAAACTTCTAAGAGAGATACAAAAATGTCACATATTTTCCATACCTCTTTCAAATAACTGTGACAGCTTCTAAGAGAGTTAAAAATGTCTCTTATATTTTCCATACTTCTCCTTTCAAATATCTGTGACAGCTTCTAAGAGAGTTACAAAGATGCCGATTATATTTTCCATTCTTTTACTTTTAAATAACTATGAACATTCTAAGAGAGTTACAAAAGTGTCACTGATTTTTCCACACCTCTTTCAAATAACTGTGACAGCTTCTAAGAGAGTTAAAAATGTCTCTTATATTTTCCATACCTCTTTGAAATAACTTTGACAGGTTCTAAGACAATTACAAAAATGTCACTTATATTTTCCATACTTCTCCTTTCAAATAACTGTGACAGCTTGTAACACAAATGTCGGTTTGAGCAGCTTAGTTGGTTAGGAGCTGTGATCTCAAGGTTGCAGGTTCAAGCCCGGACCAGACCGATGGTTTTTATGTGTGCTTAAAATCGACAACCCCATAATTTACCGGCATGTTCAACAACTCCTGAGGGACGAAATTCCGGCACAACGGGGAGCTTATTGACAGCATCGTCAAAAAATATTTTGTTTCTAACAGAAACGCATTAAAAGCTGAAAAGTTGAAAGTCCCATTTGAAACACATGCAATTAAGGTGATGCATCTGTGAAATGTGAACAAACAATAAAATATTGTTTTCATAAAATAATAATATGAATTCTAAACTTTAAAAGAATATATCGTTTCCCCACTTGGCGCAGTTTTAACTAGTACTATTTAACTGAAGTTGTAAATGTAAAGGCGTCTACTTATTTATAGGTTCTCCCAACTTTAAACCTTTTCTCTCGCAAACATTTTACTTTCTCTACACGTACAATATACTAAGTGTATAGAGAAGGTATTGTATTCCATCTAAAACTTCGATACCAAGATTACACCGGAAATATATGCTTTGAGACCTCGTGAATCTAAAAAAAGCATTTTTAGAAAATTGTGTGTGTATGCGTGTGAGCGCGCGCGCGCAGCATAGCTCAAAAACGAAAACTCCGCTAAGTGCCGAACTTGGTATTTTAGTTCAGTATCTAACAAGGATGCGACATTTTAAAGAAAATCCTCCTAACCCATACCTTTACATGGAAATATTTTCGAAATTTTTGATTTTCTAAAATGGTTCTAATGATTTCGATTAAAATATCGTGTATTAAATATACTTATATGACAAATAAAATATATATCTCGAATTATCCTGGATAAGCCTCTGAAGACCTCTTTATTATGGATGAATTTTCCTGAATTTTGTAAAACTTGTAAACCGCATGATACATAAAAACTTAAACACAAAAAATATAAAAATAAGAACTGAAGCTTTCCTGGCGACGTGTTAATTCAAAATCGGTGTCAAGCCAAGTTTTTACCTGGCTAGAAGCCCGAGAAAATTTTGAACAAAAAATATAGATCTCGTTAAAGCACATACGTTTTTCTTGTAGAGCTGACCGTTTTCGAGATAGTCCTTGTTATTGGTTTCAATTTTAAAATACTGGTACTTTTCTCACATGTGAGTTTGGCAAATCCTGGCCATACAAACAAAGGAACTTAAATCACATAGTAACCTGCTTTTAAAATATATGACTTCGTTTTAGCCTACAGTACTCCCTTATTTCCCTTCTACTTAAAAAGAAGCAAATAATCAGATCATTTCTGCTAACTTTTTCTGCATTAGCGCAGCAGATAGAAGAATAAGCTTTCTAATCTGAATGTTTGTTACAGAGATGTAGAGAAAGTCATGTGAATGGAACATCGGATTTTTTTATGGTTGCTTTAACCTCTCAAGGTTTCATCACGACCTTACATGATCTTCAGCAATACAATAATAATATTTATAATTTACAATTAGCAGTTACGCATGTTTTTGCTTCCTTGGCTATATGAATTTATGTATATTTATATCTTTGAACTAACTAATCATTTTACTAATGAAATGAGTATTACAGCGACATTTTTGGATATACCAAGCTGACTACATTGTTCATCAAATTTAGGGCATGCTTATCTTGATTAACATGAAGTAGATAGAAGTACTAGCTTATAAAAGAATATATTGTTGCGGAATAAGTAGAAAAATCTGATGTGTACCATTCACATGACCTTCTCCATATCCCTGGAACAAATAATTCTTAAAAAGCTTATACTTCTATATACTTTATGCTAATCAGATAAAAAAATTAGCAGAAAAAGTCTTATTTCTCGCATCCTTGTAAGTAGAAGCGAAATATGGGACAACCGTAGGTTAAAGTGATAGTCGAAAGCTGGTTGCTATGTCAATGAAGTTCCTTTGTTTATATGGATAGGAGTTGACAAGTTCCAGTATGAGAAAAGTATACGTTTTTCATAGCAGAAACCAAAAATAAGGAATGTCACAAAAACGACGAACTCCACGAAAAAAATCTATATAACATAAATTGTGTGTTTTAATGTGCTCTACATTTTTTGTGTCGTAAGTTTTTGTCCAACTCTTACGGTTTAGCAGTTATTCAAAATTTAGTAAAATTCATCCAGAATAAACTACTCTTCAGAGGCTATTCCCAGAAAATTCAAGATATACATTTCATTTGTCAGGTAAATATGTTTAATATTCGAAATTTTAATCAAAATCGTTAGAGCCATTTTTGAGAAAATCAAAATTTTCGAAAAAAGTTCCGTGTAAAGGGTAGTTGGGGGTGGGGGGATTTTTCTCAAAATCTTCGTGTCGCACTCCTGGAAGATATTAAACTTAAATACCAAGTTCGGTATTTTACCGACTTTTCGTTTTTGAGTTATCATGTTCACAGACACACGGACACACACACACGGACCTTTTTGTGAAAATGCTTTTTTTTTGATATTGGGGACCCTAAAACATATATTTCCGGTGAAACCTCGGTATCGAATTTTTGGTGGAGTGCAATAGTGTACATAGTGTATAGAGAAAGTATTGCACTCCACCCAAAAATTCGATACCGAGATTTCACCGAAAATATATGTTTTAGGGTCCCCAATATCCAAAAAAAGCATTTTCACAAAAAGGTCCGCGTGTGTGTGTATGTGTGTGTGTGTGTGTGTGTGTGTGTGTGTGTGTGTGTCCGTGTGTCTGTGAACACGAAAACTCAAAAACGAAAAGTCGGTAAAATACCAAACTTGTATTTAAGTTTAGTATCTTCCAGGGATGCGACACGAAGATTTTGAGAAAAATCCCCCCACCCCCAACTACCTTTACATGGAACTTTTTTCGAAATTTTTGATTTTCTCAAAAATGGCTCTAACGATTTTGATTAAAAGTTCGTATATTAAACATATTTACCTGACAAATAAAATGTATATCTTGAATTTTCTGGGAATAGCCTCTGAAGAGTAGTTTATTCTGCATGAATTTTACTAGATTTTGAATAACTGCTAAACCGTAAGAGATGGACAAAATCTTACTTCACAGAAAATGTAGAGTACATTAAAACGCACAATTTATGTTAAATACATTTTTTTCGTGGAGTTCGTCGTTTTTGTGACATTCCTTATTTTTGGTTTCTGCTATGAAAAACGTATACTTTTCTCATACAGGAACTTGTCAACTCCTATCCATAAAAACAAAGGAACTTCATTGACATAGCAACCAGCTTTTGACTATCACTTTAACCTACGGTTGTCCCTTATTTCGCTCCTACTACTTACAGTAAGCGAGTAATTAGACTATTTCTGCTATTTTTTTCTGATTAGCATAGAGTAAATAGAAGTATAAGCTTTTTAAGAATTATTTGTTGCAGGGATATGGAGAAAGTCATGTGAATGGTACACATCAGATTTTGCTTTCTCTATCCGCACTATGTACATAGTGAATAGAGAAAGTATTGCACTCCACCAAAAAATTCGATACCGAGATTTCTACGGAAATATATGTTTTAGGGTCCCCTTTATCTAAAAAAAAAAGCATTTTCACAAAAAGGTCCGCGCGCGCGTGTGTGTGTGTGTGTGTGTGTCCGTTGTCCGTGTGTCTGTGAACACGATAACTCAAAAACGAAAAGTCGGGAAAATACCAAACTTGGTATTTAAGTTTAGTATCTTCCAGGGATGCGACACGAAGATTTTGAGAAAAATCCCCCCACCCCAAACTACCCTTTACATGGAACTTTTTTCGAAAATTTTGATTTTCTAAAAAATGGCTCTAACGATTTTGTTTAAAATATCATATATTAAAGTTATTTACCTGACAAATAAAATGTATATTTGGAATTTTCTGGGAATAGCCTCTGAAGACTACTTTATTCTGGATGAATTTTGCATAACTACTAAACAGTAAGAGAAGGACAAAAACTTAACACACAAAAAGTGTAGAGCACGTTAAAACACACAATTTATGTTACATACATTTTTTTCGTGGAGCTGATCGCTTTTGAGATATTCGTTTTTCTTGGTTTCAGCTTTGAAAAAACTTATACTTTTCTCATACAGGAATTTGTCAACTCCTGGCCACACAAACAAAGGAACATCAGTCACATAGCAACCAGCTTTTGGCTTTCACTTTAACCTATGGTACTCCCTTATTTCGCTTGTATTTACAATAGAGGAATAAGAATTTTTCTGCTAATTTTCCTCGATTAACATGAAATAAATAAAAGATAAGTTTATTAACAATAATTTGTTACAGAGAGATAGAGAAAGTCATGTGAATGGAACACATCAGATTTTTACTTTCTCTATACTCACTATGTACATCCACCCAAAAATTCGATACCGAGATTTCACCGTAAATATACGTTTTAGGGTTCCCTGTATCCAAAAAAAGGATTTTCAGAAAAAGGTCCGTGTGTGTGTGTCCGTGTGTCCGTGAACACGATAACTCAAAAACGAAAAGTCGGTAAAATACCAAACTTGGTATTTAAGTTTAGTATCTTCCAGGGATGCGACCCGCAGATTTTGAGAAAAATCCCCCCACCCCAAACTATCCTTTACATGGAACTTTTTTAGAAAATTTTGATTTTCTAAAAATGGCTCTAACGATTTTGATTAAAATATCGTATATTAAAGTTATTTACCTGACAAATAAAATGTATATCTTGAATTTTCTGGGAATAGCCTCTGAAGACGACTTTATTCTGGATGAATTTTTCATAACTACTAAACCGTAAGAGATGGACAAAAACTTTCCCTACAACAAATGTAGAGCACGTTAAACCACACAATTTATGTTATATACATTTTTTTCGCGGAGTTGATCGTTTTTCAGATATTCCTTTTTCTTGGTTTCAGCTTTGAAAAAACTTATACTTTTCTCATACAGAATTTGTCAACTCCTGTCCATACAAGCAAAGGAACATCAGTCACATAGTAACCAGCTTTTGGCTTTCACTTTAACCTATGGTACTCCCTTATTTCGCTTCTACTTGCAATAAAGCAAGAAATAAGACTATTTCTGCTAAGTTTTCTCGATTAGCATGAAATAAATAAAAGATAAGCTTTTTAACAATAATAATTTATAGAGATATAGAGAAAGTCGTGTGAATGGAACACATCAGACTTTTTTTTTAATTCAGGAGACCTCAAACTGTATTAGCGTTGAAATCTTGATACAAAATTTCTCTCGTTACTATGAAGGTGGTAGAGGACATAGATAAACATTTGAGATGTAAGTATAGATTTGAGTAAGTAGCGTTACAAAGTGTCGACGCTCCAGGTCTCCCACTTACGGCCTACACGAGGTTTGATCTTCAAGAGGCTAGGCGAGGTTGAAGCGTAGGAGACACCTGCCCACATCTCTATTTACATACCACTCCTTGCGCGTGTGCTCGTGATGAGTTCCTCAAAACAATCAAAACCGTTGTCACTTCTGCCTATTTCTGGAAATACCTCTTTAACATATGGTATAACAAACAGTGCAAAGTTTGTGTAATTGTGAATGTTTAACGTTCCATCTGATGATTAAGTCAGTTTGATACCTTCATTTAAATACCTTCACTATCTCCTTAGCGCGGTGGTATTGTTGCTGCTTGGCAAGCGGGAGACCTGGGTTCGATTCCCAGTACCCCGTTGAGAGAGACCTGGGGGGCCAATTGAGGAGCTACCTGATGGAGAAGCAGCGGTTCCAGGTCGTGTAGACCGCATTAACTGGTCGAGGGGGATCGAAGCGCTGACCATCTTACCTCCCATCCATGACGTCTGTAATGGACCTAGCGCCCGGGTGGTAAGACAAGGCTCTTAGAGAGCTGTGCCAAGGAGTCATATATGTATTTATTCTCTGCAATTGGTACTGACGGGTGCCAGAGTTAAATGTGCAAAATGCACAACAACAATTTTGCACTTAATAATTGTAACACAATTTAACAATAGCAAATACAAATTAATAATAGTAATATATACGAGGGCCATCCATAAAGTGACAAACGATTTGGCATAACTAAATGATAACGAAAGATATCAACACAAAATTTAACTCTATTTCTCAACGTAATCTCCATCCGATCAAGACATTTATTGTCACGTGGTACCAGTTTTTCAATGCCGATGTTATACTTTTCCACCGCCAAAGAGCTTATTCGTTTATTTTGAATGTACAAAATATTCGGTCAATCGAATACTATAGGCAACTAACGCAAGTGTATAGTGATAACGCAATGAATGAATCTTCATTAGGAAATGGCGCATAATTTACGAGTAATCAAGGAAGTACCAGTGTGTACGATAAAGACCGGAGTGGAAGTTCATCAATCGTTATGGAGGAGTTGAAAGCAAATGTTGATAAAATAATTAAGAAAAGCCGGTGTCTCACTTTGGACACCGTACATGACTTTTTGGATGGAAAAGATTTCCCAACCGATGAAGACCTCAAAGTGACAGTGACATTTTGGCTCATATCTTTAGCGGTGGAAGATTGTAACATCTGCATTGAAAAACCGGCACCGCGTGACAATAATTACCTTGATAGCAATTACGATAACGTTGAAAAATAGAGTAAGGTAGTGTAATTTTGTAAATAAAGTTTTATGTTGATAACTTACGTTATTGTTTAGTTATGCTGTCACTTTTTGGATGAGCCTCGTACATGGTTTTTGAAATACCTAACTACTTATTAGTCAGTATAGCATTTACTATGACGCCTCAAAATTAATAGTTACAGAACAGCTTTTGAGATCATTAATTACTTCACAATATTTATTTTAACTAATTATCTAACATTCATTCTCTTTAAATTACCCCTAAACGTCTTTAAGGTCAGAAGGCTGCTACAGGCAATGCATTCCATTCTTCAATGGTCTTATTAACAAAAGAACATTTTCCTACGTCGGTTCTGTACCTTCTACCCTTAATTTTATACGAATGACCGTTTCGTCCGTAATAATCTGGGTTTTCTAACCTCTTTCTAACGTCCACCCATGCATTTAAACCAGTATAAGCTTTAAATAGTGCTACTAACCTATGTCGTTTACACCTAACTTTTCGCGGCTTCGCCTTTCGTAAGCCCAAAATCTTCACTGTTCGTTGAATTCATACAGAGAAGCCAATGATGGTTACATTTCTTTAAAATTCATATACGTTCCGCTAACCAAATATTCTTAGAAATGATTATTCTTCTATTTACTTCATGCTAATCAAATAAAAATTAGCAGAAATGGTCTGATTACTTGCTTCCTTGTAAGTATAAGGGAAGTAATGACATACACCAGGCTAAACAGATAGTCAAATCTTTTAAAAGCTGGTTGCTATGTGACTGGAATCCATTTCTTTACATGGCCACATTATTCAAGTAAAATACTTTAAAGTGCCTCTATGCATAAGAAGAAACAGGTTAATACAGCCCGCCTGGGTAGCGTGTCTGCTTCACATTCAACAGGTGAGTTACCCGGATAATTTTCTCTCTCTCTCTCGGGGTTTTCCCTTATCTTGAGAAGACGAATGTCGTGTAACTTTAAGCTCCATTGAGGGTTGTACTGATGAATTTTGGGGAAATTCTCAGATTCCTCATAAGTCGCACGGCGATCTTTTTCAAGAGCATCTGCCACAAGTTTCGCACTTCGTTCATCTGTTGACGTTTTTAGCCTTCCGGGTCTTGCATTATTGCCTATGCTCATACGACCACCACGAAAACGATCAACCCAACTTGAAACTGTACTACGGTCCACTGTAAACTCACCACAAACTGCTCTAATCGCACCGTGGGTTTCTGTCAGTGTTTTGTAAAGTTCCGATCTTGATGTACAGTCACAGTACCCGAGACCGCGGCAGCGTCCATTTCTACCTCTCGCCAATTTTATGTTAGAATACACAGTGAAAAAACAAAAGCACGTGCTTCTTTCTCAAGCTCCCAACTACTTCTGACGTAATTTTCATTGTTGATCCATCAACCAAACCACTAATACCAGCCTGTGCATTGTTTATGAAATGTCCCTCGTGTGTGTGTTTTTATATATATTTATATATTCCTCAGAGGCTATTCCCAGGAAATTCAAGATATACATTTTATTTTTCACGAAAATATCGTTATTTTATGTATTTTAATAAAACGTATATCTTGAATCCTCTGAGAATAGCCTCTGAAGACCCCCTTTATTCTGTATGAATTTTGCTGAAATTTGCATAACTGGTAAACTTTAAGAGATAGACAATAACTTACCACACACAAAAATATGCAAATCTCGTGAAAACCCATAAGTGATGTAACATGCATTATTTTCGTGGAATTGGTAATTTTTGAGATATTCCTTGTTATTGATTTCAGTTTTAAAATACTTAAAACTCTTCTCATGAAAACCATTTGTAAACTCATTGCCGTGCAAAGAAACGGATTTCAAGCACATAACCACCAGCTTTTAAAAGATTTGACTATCGCTTTATCCTAGTGTATTCCCTTATTTCCCTTCTACTTACAAGAAAGCAGGTAATAAGACAATTTCTGCTAATGTTTATCTCGATTAGCATGGAGTAGATAGAAGAATAGGTTTATTAACAGTAGGTAATTTGTTACCGAGGTGTAGATAGCCAAGTGAATGGAACACATCAGATATTTATTCATATTTCTTGTAAATACAATGGGAATAGGGTAGGCTTATGTGATGGTAAAATGTTTTGATGTCTCTCTGTGATGGCTTTGAAATTCTGTTTTCTTTGCTTCACCGGGAGCAGGGAACAGAAAAATGGCTTCCGATTTGAGAATAATATAAATATTTTAAAACAAACCATAAACAAGGAATATCTCGGAAATGGTCAAATGGTATTTGACATAAGTTAGTACTATAACGAGGTGTGCATTTTTGAGTTAGCAGATTTTGTTTTTTCTCTTGCGGTTTAACAGTTATACAAAAGCCATCAAGAAGGAAGAGAGCTTCAGATGCTATTCCCAGAAAATTCGAAATGTAAATTTTATTTGTCATGCAAATAACTTAAATAATGCATTTTAATCAAAATTGTAATATGTTAGAAAATTTAAAATTTCGAATAATCTACCATTTAAACTGTAGTTCGGGATAGGGGGATTTTCTTGAAAATGTTCGTTTGTATCTTTGGAAGATGCCGAACCAATATACAAAGTTTGCTATTTATCACACACTTGAGTTATGCTGCTCACAGACATAAATATACACATGCTCCTTTTCCTAAAACTTTCTTTTTACTTTTCAGGGGGTTTTGGAATTTCTATTTCTTCACGTGTAATCTATCTCTTTATCGATATTTTGAGTACAATACAATATTTCCTCTACTTACTTGTTTCGTTTCGTAGTCGGCTTACCCTCATCCTAGTTAGGACTGATACCCTTCCAGGATTTACAAGCGAATACCTAGAGGTCAGAAGTCTGTATGGGAGCCAACGGCACGAAACCACAGAATGGACAACCTGGAACGAATGGTCAGGCCCATAGCCAGGCATGAGCGTAGGAAGTGAATTATATGAAATGCACTATAGGAAAGATGATGGAGTAAAATGGAGGGGAAAACTGCAGAACCCGGAAAAACCCGCCCAGAGAAACTTCGTGCACAAAAGTCCCACATGCGGGCGCTCGGGATTAAACCCGGGCCGCCTAGATGGGAGGCGAGCGTTCTAACCACTCGGCCACGCTTCTTAGTATCACAGTATGAAATATAGCGATGCAGCATCAGTATAAATCATTCTGTAGCTCCGAGCGAATACAGTTCTGGAGATACGTAACTGGCAATTGAGATCGTTCGGCGTGTACTTTTCACATCGTTTAAAGCCCATTGTTGCACCCAGAAGTCCGTGGGCTCATGCACTTTTACATAATTCATGACGCCGTTACGTCATGACCGGAAAGATCCGCCATATAAGGCGGGAGTCGGAGCAGACGCGGGTTCTTCCTACACCCGGACCACGCCTCTCCACCTCGGCACCCACTGAACTGTTAGCCGGGTCCATGGCCTTCCTGCTGCGGTACATATTTACAAACTACCTGTTGCTCTGCCCTTGTAAATAACTGCATGCTACAATCAATGTTGCTTTCCCGCCTGGGTGGCGTGTCTGCCTCACATTCAAAAGGTCGTGAGTTCGAATCTCGCTTAGGGTGAGTTACCCGGATAAGTTTTTGTTCGGGGGTTTTCCCTTACCCTGAGAAGACGAATGTCGAGTAACTTTAAGCTCCATGGATCCCGAGATCATTTGAGTATCATTTCACCAATTTCATTCATCGTCCGATATGACCAACCAGGTTAAAGGACGTTAAACTACGGGGGGGGGGAGATGTTGCTTTAGGAAGTGTTTATAACGTTGCTTCCACAACAATTTAATGTATATTAATGGGCGTAATCAGATTTAGATCTATCGCAATATGTTCTCCTCTCAATTGAAATGTTAGGTAAAATTACCGTCCAACATGGCTGCTATGAAAACAAAAGAAATCTCAATGCTTAAAAAAATAGAAGTGTTCCATTTACATGACTTTCTCTACCCTTCAGCAACACATTATTGTTAAAAAGCTTATTCTTCTATTTACGACATGCTAATCGAGAAACAATTAGTAGACATGGTCTTATTACTTGCTTCCTTGTAAGTAGAAGGGAAATAAGGGAATGCACTAAACTAAAGTGATAGTCAAATCTTTTAAAAGTTGTTTACTACGTGATTGTAGCTCATTTGTTTATATGATAATGACAAATATCTATATGAGAAACTAAAACCAATAACAAAGAATGTATAAAATAACTGTCAACTCCACGAAAAAAATGAATATAACATAAGTTGCGTGCTTTAATGAACTCGACATATAAGCAAGTAAGTTTTTGTCCATCAATTACGGTTTACTAATCATTCAAAATTCAGCAAAATTCAACAAGAATGAAGCTCGTCTTCAGAGGCTATTCCTAGAAAATTCAAGATATACATTTTGTCATGTAAATATCTTTAATATACGATATTTTAATCAAAATAGTTAGACATTTTTGAGAAAATAAAAAAAAAATCGATATTCTTTCCATGTAAAGGGTAGTTTGGGATGGGGGAATTTTTTCTTCAAATCTTTGTGTCGCATTTATGGAGGATACTTCACATAAATACTAAGTTTGTATTTTATCGATTGTTCGCTTTTGAGTTCACGGGCACAGGGACACACAAGGACCTATTTCTAAAGAACCTTTTTGGATACAGGGGAGCCTAAAACGTCTATTTCCGGTGAAATCTCGGTATCGAAATTTTTTTGGTGGAGTGCAATACCTTCTCTATACACTATGTACATAGTACGTGTAGAGAAAGTAAAAATAGACAATCCGGGAACTTTCCAAAGTAGTGTCTGCTGATAGTATAAGCCACAGTTTGTCAGTCGGGCAGTTGCTTGTGGATAGCGAATTGTTAGGTTTAAATCCGGCGTCAGAAACAAGTGGCTGGCCTCCATCTGTCTACCCAAGCACATTCCTCTTGTTTGTAGAAAATCTCATTTCCATAATTACATTGCTTCACTTGTCACTACGTTGCTTTAATATGATATCAGATTTGCGATATATTATAGCTGTGCAAAAATATGTTCGTGTTGCACGCAAACACCTTACGTTCGATTGGGTGACCAAATACTTTTGGCGTTCTTCCATGGATTGTAACATAACGAGTTTTGTAATTAACTCTGGCATTAAGGACACATCCACATGCTGAGAATGTGCTTCACAATCAAGTCAAGCTCCCGAAGGAGGATAACATATCAAAATCGCTCCTCCCCTGATGGAAAACCTGCGAGTTGAATGACATCTGACAGCTTGATCCGCAAATATGGATATTTGAAAGTATCCAAAGGCTAGAGCCTCAAATTCTTGATTTTGTTCGGAAGCAGGTGTTACTATGGTAGTGTGTAGAGAAGGTATTGCATTCCACCCAAAAATCGATGTCGAGACTTCGCTGGAAATAAATGTTTTGAGGGTCCATGAGTACGAAAAAACAATTTTACAAAGCGGTGCATGTGATTGTGTGTCTGTGGGCAGCATAACTCAAATTTGGTATTTGGGTTTGGTATCTTCCAAGGATGCGACACAAAGATTTTCAAGAAAATTCATCACAAACTACTCTGTAGATGGAAACATTTTCAAAATGTTTCATTTTCTCAAAAATAGCTCAAGCGGTTTTAATTAAATCCCGTATATTAAAGATATTTACATCCCAAATAAAATGTATACCTTGAATTTTCTGGGCATAGCCTCTGAAGACCTCTTTATTCTGGATGAACTTTACCCAATTTTGCTTAACTGCTAAAAGCAAGAGATGCACGAAAACTTACTGCACAAAACATGTAGATCTAGTCAAAATACACCATTTATGTCCTTTACGTTTTTGTTGTGGAGGTAGCCGTTTCCGAGATATTCCTCGTTATTGGTTTCAGTTGTAAAGTGTCCGTTTTTCTTTTGTTCTACTCCTGGCCTAGCAAAGAAGTTATTTGCAATGAAAATCCCATAACGACAGTTTTTAAACATTTTACCATCACTTTAGCATGGTTGCCTTTAGTTGCCTTCTACTTATAGGGAAGTAAGTCACAAGAACATTCTGCTAATGTTTATCTCGATTAGTATGGTATAGAAAGAAGAAGATTCTTTTGTAAGAAGTTTGTAGAGAAGCTAGAGAAAGTCATGAGTGAAACACATCAGCTTTTTAGAAAAAGATCCGTGCGCGCGTGTGTGTGTGTGGAGAGCATAGTTCAAAAACAAAAAGACCGTTAAATACCGTTGGTATTTAAGTTTGGTATCTTCCAAGGTTGCAACACGAAGATTTTCAAGAAAATCCCCCCACTCCAGCTAACACTCCAGGTTGGCTGAACTGGATTGTCACCTTGTTACCAATAGCCAAGACAGAGCATTAAACAAACGAATGTCATGTGCCACAAGCTTTCAAGGAATGAACATCAGTTGCGATAAGATATTTCGACAATATCGCTCCAGTCAGATGACCGCTATTGGTTGAAATTGCCTAATCATGGCCATTGCTTTGGTGCATTATTAGTTAGCTAAATTGTCAAAAATATGTTATCAAGTTTATCATTAATCTAGTGTATACAGATGCAAATTGTATAAAGCTGTGGCCATTATTAGGAAAGTTACGAAATATTTTGTAATACACGCATATTAAGTGGCATCCCTCCTGAAAGGTTGTTACGCTACGCTAATGAATACAATGGAAATGACGTCATTGTGTTCTGTTTGAGAGGCCTCTGAACCGATGAATACTTAATTAAAGCTCTCTAGTGTTGGAGTGTTGTAACTGTAAAGCGTTTGTGTAGGTTCAGACACGCAGCATACTTCGGTGTACGCAAGGAATGTTAATTTAGGACACTGCCAGTGACCTTTTCTTGACTAAATTAGGGGGCGTACTCCTACAGATAACCGCAACCTACCCGATGTTAGGGCACCTTGAGTAGGCGCGCCTGTGTCATTGCACACACTCCATGGATTACTTGCTCACACTTAATCATCTTTTATTGAACTGCAGCAATATAATATGATTCCTTTGACGTAAATTTAAGTCTTTCAGGATATTCTCAACATAACACAGTTATTTAACTTCTGTCCTACACAGGGCTTGTGTGAAAAACAATTAAATCCAATACCAAATGACCATAATAGTTGGCTATACTATGAATCCTGGGACTTTAAGTACTTACAGCATTGTAAGTCACCATTGGGATTGTCATCTCAAAATGATTTGAGATCACCTTGTGATTTACCGGGAAACATGCGAGTCAGTTGAGAAATTCAATGCTGTGCCGGCATGTTGCCGTGGTAGCTCAGTGGCAGAGCAACCCCGGCTAGAGATCGGAAGATCCGTGGTTCAAATCCCGGCTGTGGCATTGAATTTTCCAGTCTGACTCTACCTATCCAACATATTTAGAGCTTTATTTTAAAAAATCACACATTTCCTTCTAATGAACAGAAGTATTGTATTTTTCATCAATTTGCTCAACAGGTATTGCTAAATATACCTTGAAAAATTTAACCCATTATCTCAAATAGTTGCTGAGAAAATGGGTCAAACTTTAACATTGGCAACATAGGGCATTTCGACTCCCCTTAAGTGTAATACGAAGGTCAGTCAATAAGTAATGCCTCTTATTATTTTTTTCTCTGAACTAAGTAAGTTATGTGAACAATTTTAAGTTTTTCACAATTCCTCAAAACTTCTTCTCCACTCCACCGCAATAGCAACTTCATACTCCTATCAGTGGCAGCACTGCTTCTAGTTGCAAAATGGCTGACATTGATGTTCGTGTCGACCTCCGTGGTGTAATGGTTACCATGCTGACGGGTTCAAACTCGGCGGAGGACGATGGATTTTTTCGGGTGTAAAAAATCCTTAGCATGGCTTCCTTCGGAAGGGAAGTAAAGCCGTTGGTCCCGTGTCGTAGATTTACGGCACGAAAAGAACCTCAAGCCTGATAGAGGCATCTGAGCAAAATTAAGCGGTCTTTCACGCCCAATTTAGAATGGGACGCTGAGAGCCACAGCAGTTAAAGAGCGTCCATAAATAACACGCCATTTTTTTTATGTTCGTATTAGACAGCATTCTGTCATTGAGTTTTTGAATATGGAAGATGAAACACCCATTTGCATTCATGAAAGGCTCATAAAGATGTATGGTGAAGCAACAGTGGATGTCAGCACGGTTATAAGATGGGTTCGTCATTGTAATGAAACTAAAGGGCTGATGAGCACCGGTGACTGCAGTGACTCCACGCAACATTGAGATCATTCAAGATGACCAGCGGACAACAACGGATGAATTGTGTTGCATTACATCTCTCAGTAAAGACATTGCAATGACAATTATTCAAGAACTGGGTACTCAAAATTGTGTTCGCAGTGGTTACCCCGAATGTTAACCGAGTAGAATACGGAGACACGAAAAACAATAACTTAGGAACATTTACAGTGCTTCAATTTGGAGGGATTCACTTTCTAGAAGCAGAGGCCGTGAAAAAATCTGTTCAATGACTTCGGAAGCAAGACTGAGCATTTTACCACACAGAAATGCGTGCCGTTGTTAAAAGGTGAACTTAAACTGTGGAAAAGGATGGGGATTACATTGAAAAGTGACAATTTAATCCTCAATGTTGTGGCTTTCATGCTGTGTAATCAATGTTTAATTTTCTTGCTAATTAAAAGAGAAAAAGATTAGTTATTGACTGACCCTCGTACATGCCTGGTTTATATGTCCTATCTTACGCTAAAAGCCAGCAGGAGCAAACGAAAGCGTTGAAACTGAAGCGATAATCAACCTCTGCTCCAGATGATGCAGCATCACCGTTTCCGGATGTAGTCAATCTCTAATTTGGCCGCATGAATGACAGACACATTACAATTTGCATACGCAAGTTCTATTCACGATATGCTTGTCTTTGTGAGAATGCGTGTTGAGTTGGGTTCGACGCCAAGTAAGGCGGTGCAAAACCTAACCTAAAAATTAAACGATGATCTAATGCCACGCCACCTGGATTATATAAGGAAGGGTGACGTTGGTGGTCTTCAAACTGCAGATAAACATAAGAAATGGTTTCCAAACGCCCGTCACATTGTATGTTTGTACTTCTCCTAATAACACTTTATAATGTTACGTTGTTATTGCAGGTCTTCTGGATACGACGTGTGTAAGTGTCAAAATGTGATACGCAACAGTCATGATTTTATCTAGCTTTCCATGTCTAAGCGATTCCAAATAATATTCACACATCATAAATGTAGGCATGGCGTTACAATTCAAGTGTCTCCGCTGTATTTCGTGTACTTCAACTTGGTATTTACTAAACATTTTAGGAAATAATCATAAGCAATACTACGAGTGTATTCATTTTGTCGATACTTCCCGGCCGGAGTGAAGCGACGAAAGTCAATTCCCCCAAGAGATGAACACACGAGTTGTTTTGATAAGACAATTCAGCGAAGTAGATTAATAATTTATAATCAATAGGAAGGGAGACTCTATGGCTATGATTGTAACACTTATATTACTTCTCAAATGGTAGATGACGCATTCGACCATGTTTATTTACCAAATGTTCTCTTTCTTTCTTCACTGTCTCCTGAATAATGATATGGCCGACAGTATCTACAACCAATGTACGAATATCCATAACAACAATATTAAAGGGAACAATTATTTTATTTCAGCTTTCAATAATACATTTCAATTTACATATGTACAATATACATAGTGGATACAGAAGGGATTGTATTCCACCCAAAATTTGATTTCCAGATTTCACAGGAAATATGTTTTAAGGTCCCCTGAGTTCTAAAAAAGCATTCTTAGAAATATGTCCGTGTGTGTCTGTGGACAGCATAGCTCAAAAGCATAAAGTCCGTTAAATACTAAACTTTATATATACTTTTAGTATCTTTAAAGATTTTCAAGAAAATCCTCCCACCACAAACTACCATTTGATTGGAAAATTTTCTTTTTCGCAAAACTGGCTCTAATAATTTTGTTTAAAATACCGCATATTTGATATATTTGCAACACAAATAAAGTGAATATTTTGAATTTTTTTGGAAGTAGCCTCTGAAGACCTCTTTATTCTGAATGAGTTGTGCATAACGGTTAAACCGTAAGATTTGGACAAAAAACTGCTACACAAAAAAATCTAGATCTCGGTAAAACACATACTTTATGTATATACGCTTTTCTTGTACTGACCTCTCTGAGATATTCCTTGTTATTGGATACAATTTTAAACTACTTACACTTTTCACAAAAGGGAAGTGACGTTTCGTGTCATCTCTCTTGTTACCAAATGTCAAGTGTGATACAAAAAACAGCAATTTGGAAACTGAATCCTTTGGCAATGATTTAAATAACTCTCAAGCTCTTTTTTCTTTTGTTTTTTATAGTGTTTAACTACTATGGCACCGCAGGCGATAACATTGATGATATATAGAATAAAGGCGGGACACCGATGGAAGCGATGGTGGGAGAAACCGGAGAAAACCCGCACCTGCGCCACTTTGTCCACCACAAATACCACATGCGGTTGCCTGTGATTGAACCTGGGTGCCTTTGTGAGGAGCGCGGCCTTTCTTTCATTTACTTCAAGTTCGTATAATTTTCCAAAGCAAGAAATTCCATTTGCAGTCCGTGTGGAGCCTCTTAAAATGATACTTCCCGCGTTGCGAAGCTGATATTCTGTTTGTGTTAGCTACTAATAGCACACTTGCTACCGATCATTGTGTGTGTGACACACCCAACACTTCCTCTTCTTGACTATAGTCGGGGTCAGTACCTTAGAGTTGCATTAGCACATACCTATTCTAGGTAATTATAGCAATTTAAAAGTTTAACTTCTGTACCTTTGTTTTTGGCTTCAAAGTTATTCAATAACATAAAATTCGTACAATTTTCACAGAATGTAGAAACCCATAACATGTACAATATATATTCTGCGCTCCCAGGCCACCAAGTCAATGTCTTAGGAAAAGACACACAATCAGCAACAATCGAGAAAAATAATTTTCTCCGTTGATATCGATTCACTGACTTCTTCTGTTCTTCTTTCCACAATCATTTAGCACGTTCCGTAGCAAAATTGATTACATCATAGCTACAAAGGAAACAAAGCAAATCTTTCGTACACGAGGATTATTAAAAGGTTTCGACATCCAGAATCTATAGAATTAGAATAAAGGTTATTTAGAGGTTCAATTGCAATTAAAGATTCAAATATAACACGGGGTCGAAGGTTGTTTTTGAAAACCTGTCTTGGTTTCTGCTACATCATGACAATCATTTATATTCCTTATAATGACATGTAATTTGCTTTTGTTTATCCTACGGACTGCGGCAACTATTTACATTCTGTGGAGTAACAACTATTTTCTACCCCATGGCATTCAGAAATAAAAGTCAAAGCTTTCAATACAAGTTCTTTTATAGCTTCAATACGCTCGTATTTAAATACAAGGCATTTTGTATATCCTTTTTAATATTTAAGTAACGAAACGAAATTAGAAATCATTTATAGACCCATCAGAACAAATTACGGATTTCAATGGTGAAATGATTATCATAATCAGTTAACTGTGTTTTTACACATACATTTTCTCTTTATAATACTAGTATACATTACACAGACCTATTATCTTTACACCCTTAAGTTGATCTGCGCCCAAACAAAACCCAGACGGCCAGTGCACTGTTAATAATGTAGCCTTCCGCCATTCGCGCCAGAAATAGCTACACTTTCTCGACCACGTGGACAGTACCTACGGTATATAATGCATTGACCCCTTATTCCAAAAACTTAAAATTTTACTAGCATTTTATTATTGGTATGGCTGATAATATTAAATATAATTCAGGTATGCGATAACTTACATTTCAGTCTCTTTTGACAAATTCGAACCTAATTTCACACACAATTTTAGGAAATGTGGTTCTGAAATTAGACATCTGGGATCAGCACCAACTTCCTATAGCACTTCATCAACTTACCTAGTTCTAAAACAGAAATTCTGCACTCTTACGCGAGTTGTACTCTTCAGTCACATCGTCATCGTCAAATTCGTCACATTGATTGAAATCGTTTTTTTTTTTTTTTTTTTTTTTTGCGTGGCCAAACATTGACAGGTTCCCGTATGAGAAAAGCCTAAGTATTTTAAAGCTGAAATCAATATGAAGGAATACCTCGAAAGCGGCCATCAGCATGGAGGAAAAAAAAAAAAAAAAAAAAAAAAAAAAAAACGTATATGACAAATTGTGTATTTTATCGAGATTTACGTCTTTTGTGTAATCATTTTTGTCTATCTCTCACGGTTTACCAGTTATGTAAAATTCAATAAAAAATCATCCAGGATAAAGAGGTTTTCCGAGGCTATTCCCAGAAAATTAAAGATATACATTCTATGTCATATAAACACCTTAAATATAGGAGATTTTAATTAAAGTCGTTAGAGCCATCTTTGAGAAAATAAAAAAATTAAAAAAAAAGTTCCATGTAAGGGGTAGTTGTCTTGAAAATCTTCGTGACGCATCCTTGGAAGATACCAAACCTTTTCGTTTTTGAGCAATGCTGCCCACAGACAATGCTGAATTTTTTATTGGATTCAGGGGGACCCAAAACTTGTATTTCCTGTGAAATCTCGGAATCACATTTTTAGGTGCATTACAATACCTTCTCTATACACTATGCACATCGCAAGTGTGGCGAAAGTAATAATAATAGTAATACTTTAATAATTTATCATATATAAACCTCGGATTTTTATACAAATGCATATTTATTGTTTTTAATTATGATATGGAATGCAATTTTGCAATATGTTTCATATTTCATCTGAAAAGCAATAGAGTCTTAGTAAGTTATAATTTGATGCCGTTTAAACCCCAATATTGAAAACTGAATAGTCATAATGAAATTGTACGAATCTATTCCTTAGTGGTACAGTTTGACATGCCCATACGAAGATGCTAAACCCTCACGGTAATTATGTCACTGCTGCCAACACAAGGACGATAATTTCCAAAAAGGTCATGTTAGGAAGGCGGACTTGCTATGAAAGGTACCGAAACAGGCTTGACGAAGCTGATTGGAAAATGATGTTTATGAATATGGTGACGTAAGCAGAGCGGCACATTTGGTGCTGTTGTGGGACTCACTCCCTAGCAGGGACACCACCCACACTCACTCCGGTAAAGATATCAACGGTTAACAGGAACGCTTAACCTCCATACCTATTAAACGTTTCACATGCACAACGGTTTTAGTAATGCTTCTAGAACTTTGGGAATAACTCAACCCTATGTTTATTTACTTTAACTCCTCTAACATGTACACATTATTAGTATATTGCGTACTAAGAACTGTAAGTTATACTTATCAGGTCGAGAATGCATATTGGGAATACGAGATCTGATAAATAACTTACAGTCCGTGATTAGCCAATTACTTTTTGAAAAGCTTGAAAAAACGGAAAATAAATAAATAAAACAATAATAAATTCAAATTGCTTTTCAATATTGTATTGAACATTAAGAAAAAAACCTTAAGTTCCATTCACATGACTTTCTCTACATCTCTGCAACAAATTATTGTTAAAAAAGTTATGCTTGTATTTACTTCATGCTAATCGAGAAAAATTGGCAGAATTAGTCTTATTACTTGTTTCCTTGTAGGTAGAAGCGAAATAAGGAAGCATCATAGGTTAAAGTGTTAGTCAAAAGCTGGTTGCTATGTCACTTAAGTTCCTTTGTTTGTATGGACAGGAGTTGACAAATTCCTGTATTAGAAAAGTATAAGTTTTTAAAGCTGAAACCAATAACAAGGAATATCTAAAAAACGATCAACTCCACGAAAAAAATGTACATAACATAAATTGTGTGTTTTAATGTTCTCTACATTTTCTGTGGAGTAAGTTTTTGTCCATCTCTTACGGTTTAGCAGTTATGCAAAATTCTGCAAAATTCGTCCAGAATAAAGTAGTCTTCAGAGGCTATTCCCAGAAAATTCAAGATATGCATGTTATTTGTCAGGTAAATGTCCTTAATATACCTACGATATTTTAATCAAAATCATTAGAGAAATATTTAAGAAAATCAAAATTTTCGAAAAAAGTTCCGTGTAAAGCGTAGTTTGAGGTGGGGGAATTTTCTTCAAATCTTCGTGTCGCATTGGAAGATACCAAGCCTAAATACCAAGTTTGGTATTTAACGGTCTTTTCGTTTTTGAGCTATGCTGTCCACAGACACACACGGACCTTTTTGTAAATATGCTTTTGGATTCAGGAGGGACCCAAAACATGTATTTCCGGTGAAATCTAAGAAATACTAAGAATACTGCATTTTAATTAAAATCGTTAGAACCACTATTGAGAAGAAAACTTATAGATAAAATGCTTTCATGTGGAGGGTAGTTTGGATGGGCGCCCTACGTAGTTTAGTAATAACCATGTTAGTCCCTAATACCCAACTGCTAGATGGTAGATATCATACCTTGAATGTTATAACATGTTATTTTATTTGTTAAAAGTCACATATCGATACTACTGTAATTATTTATCAATAGACATATTCTGTTGCTACCAAAGTTCAAACTAATGGTTTGTGATTGCCGTGTACACACTTCCCCTTATGTAACAATATTACTGTGGTCGCTGATGAACATTTGCTAAAAAGCGATCTTATGTAAATAAATAAAACACGGATTGCGACTCGTGTCTCAGCGTTCCCATTAAGCCACGGGAGCCGACAATTCCCGCAAGTGAAGCAAGTCTTGATTGAAGCATAAAAGCAATAAGTGGTCATACTTTCTCACAATTATTGTCAATTACACTTAAGAGGATCGTACGACGAGGTCTTCCCGGCAAGAAATGGCAGGAAACGTGTACTCCACCCTGAAACAGGACCGCTTTGTAGCCTACTGTCACATGCATTACACCCGGGAAACGTTTTTATTTTGGTAAAGTTTAACGCCCGCTTTTATGGATGACACTGATGATACAGCGAATGAAGATGGAGCACCGGTGGAATGCGATGGCGGGGGAAACCGCAGAACCCGGAGAAAACTGGCCCCTGCTCCGCTTTATTCATCACAAATCTCCCATGCGGTTGCTTGGGATCAAACCCAAGGTCTAGGATCATCTAGGTGAGAGGCGAGTGGTCTAACCACTCGGCCACGGCGCGGCCCCACCCGCGAAACTGCTTACAGGTTATCAACATTTATTTGCTTGACCTGGTCATCCCATTTGAGGAAATTCAATATTATTAATTTAATTATTTTTCACACAAGCCGTGAATAGGACAGGAGTTGGATAGGTAGAGCCAGACTGAAAAATTCAATGCCATAGCCAGGGTTTGAACCACATCTCCCGGTCTCTAGCCGGTTGCTCTACCACTGAGCTGCCATGGCAATCTGCCGGCATGGCATTAACCTATCCAACTCCTTTCCTATACACGGATTGTGTGAAAAAGCAATTAAATCAACACTCATTGACCATAATAGTTGGCTATACTATGAATCCTGGGACTTACAGTACTTACAACACTGTAAGTCGCCATCTCAAAATAATTTGAGAACATGCGAGTCAGTTGAGAAATTCAATGCTCTGCTGGCTTGTTGCCATGGTAGCTCAGTGGAAGTGCTAGAGACCCTGGTTCAAGTCCCGGCTAGGGCACTGACTTTTTCAGTCTGACTCTACCTATCCAATTATTTGTCTTGTTTTCTTTCACTAGCAGGACCTATATATAGCTGTGGTTGACTTATTTAATATTATTGTAAATTCATTTGTATAATAGCTATAGCCCTAATAGGGTTTTATGTACTTGTATATTCAATTAATATCTTCTCTTTCTAAGTACTATGTACTAAGTAACATCTCACAGCAGTGGCGTAACTAATGGGTGCTCCGCAACAGCTGAAGCTTTCGTCAATATTCATGGAGTTTGGGCAAGAGAATATGGGGATTTCCTAATGACCTGAGACAGTAATTTGGGGCATTTCCAAATCAGCGTCTTGTCCCACAAACATACACACACGCCTGTCAATCAGCGACACTAACTTCCCTAGAGAATACTGATGCGAGCTGATGTCATCGTCTAGATATGCATCTTCTCGTAGTAACTGCCGGTGTCATTCATTTATAACTCCATTCTCACCACGCACCAGCATTTTACGTTACTTGAGCATGTAAGTATGTATAGTAAATAATCTCTATAGTAACCATAAAATCTAATTACTTAAAACAGGGCTAATCTACCAGATTTTTAATATTTATTTAACTTCATATTTATACATACATCATTTACAGATAAATTTAAACCAATATACTTGTAAATATTAATTATAAATATAAAAGTAAAAATATAAAAATAAATATAAAACAAAAACATAATTTTATATAATTAAAATACAAATAAATAATACACTAAAACATCAAAAACGCATCATACATCCATTCATAATTAACACCAATAATTACTATTACTACTTCTAAACAATACAAATATATAAAATCAAATGATCAAATTTATTTATTTTTAAATTTAATTTTTATTAAAATATAATAATTAATATTACAATTTAATTATTAATTTTTAAATTATTTCTTTTGCATATTTAATTATCAATTTTCTAAGTTTTACTATTTAATTAATATATATCTACATGGTACATAGCAGATAGCGAAGGTAGGTATTGTATTCCACCCAAAAATTCGACATTGACATTTCACTGGAAATGTAAGTTTTGAGGTCCCGTGAGTCCGAAAACATATTTTAAGCAAAAAAGGTCGTGTGTGTGTGTGTATGTGTGTGTGTGTGTGTGTGTGTGTGTGTGTGTGGTCAGCATAGCTCAGACCGTTAAAAACCACACTTGGTATTTAGGTTTATATCTTCCAAGGATGTGACACGAGGGCTACCAAGAAAATCCAACTTCTACTAGCCTTTACATTGAAACCTTTTAGAAAATTGTTACCGTAGTTACATTAAAATGTATTTCCTGAATATTCTGAGAATAGCCTCTGAAGTCTTCATTGTGGGTCACATTTGCAACACTGGTAAACCGTAAGAGAAAAGACAAAAATAGGATGGTTCCATTCTCATGACTTTCTCTACATCTCTGCAACAAATTATTGTTAAAAAGCCTATGATTTTATTTACTTCACGCTAATTGAGAAAAAATTAAAAGAAATATTCTTATTACTTGCTTCCTTGTAAGTAGAAGGGAAATAAGAGAGTGCTATAGAGTAAATGAAAGTCAAAGGCTGGTTGCTACCTGGCTGAAGTTTCTTTGTTTGTATGGACAGGAGTTGACAAATTTCCGTATGAGAAAAGTATAAGTTTTTAAAGCCAAAACCAAAAACAAGGAATATCTAAAAAACGATATACTCCACGAAAAAAAAAAAATGTATATAACATTAATTGTGTGTCTTAACGTGCTATACATTTTTTGTGTAGTAAGTTTTTATCTATCTCTTACGGTTTAGCAGTTATGCAAAATTCCGTATATTTCATCCAGAATAAAGTAAGCTTCTGAGTCTATTCGCAGAATATTGAAGATATACATTTTATTTGTCAGGTAAATATCTTTAATATACGATATTTTAATCAAAATCGTTAGAGCCATTTTTGAGATAGTCAATATTTTCGAAAAAAGTTCCATATAAAAGGTAGTTTGGGATGGGGGGATTTTTCTCAAAATCTTCCTTTCCAATCCTTGGAAGATACTAAATATAAAAGTTTGGCATTTACCAGACTTTTCGTTTTTTAGCTATGCCGTCCACAAACACAGATACATACACACGCGCGCGCAGGCGCGCGGAACTTTGTATATAGTGTATACAGGAAGTATTTATTCCACCCAAAAATTCGATACCTAGATCACACCGGAAATATATGTTTTGAGGTCCCCTGCCTCCAAAAACATTTTTAGAAAAAGGTCCGCGTGTGTGTCTGTCTTTAGATTGCATAGCTCAAAAACGAAACGTCCTTGAATACCAAATTTGGTATTTAAATTCCGCATCTTCCAAGAATGCGACACGAAGATTTTCAAGAATATCACTCCATCCCCAAGCATCCTTTACATGAAACATTTTTCGAAAAGTTTGATTTTCTCAAAAATGGCTATTGCAATTTTGAATAAAACACCGCACACTAAAACTATTTACATCATAAACAAAATGTATATGTTGAATTTTCTGGGAATAACTTCTGAAGACTAGTTCATTATGGAAACATTTTACTGAATTTTGCATAATTGGTAAACCATAAGAGATAGACAAAACTTTACTACCAATAATGTAGGTCTCAATAAAACACACAATTTATGTCATATATATTTATTCCGTAGAGTTTGCCGTTTTCCAGATATTCCTTGTTATTGGTTTCAGTTTTTAAAACTTTTCTCACGCGGGAACTTGTCAACACCTGGCCACGCAAAGAAACGTAGCAACCACATGTTAAAACATTTGACTGTCGGTTTAGTCTAGTGTATTCCCTTATTTCCCTTCTACTTATAAGGAACTAAGTAATAAGACCGTTTCTGCTAAAGTTTATCTCGATTAGCATGAAGTGGATAGAAGAAAAAGCTTATTATAAATAATTTATTACAGAGATGTAGAGCAAGTTATGCAAATGTAACACATTAGACTTTTCCTACTGGAACCTTTATTACTATGGGCATAATTGCTAGAGGAAGTAATAAATGGTGCATTAGTGAAAGAGAAGTACACATGACTTGGCTAATTTAAGTTGCATAAAAATACATTTGTGGTGAAGGTGTGCTGTGAAGCTCTTCGGTGGAATAACGCAGCATTTCTCCAGTGATCTTGAACAGACGCGGCAGAAATGTAGCGAGTCGGCAAAGCCTGCAAGCATACCTAAATGGAACTTTACATTCTTGTTCCCATATCGAATTAGATCAATAGCTTTACATTCTGTACAAGAAGATGTATGTATATAAAACAGCATCCAGAGATTTACATAACTGGCATCGATGTTATGTCATCATGGCGAGATAAAACCGCAACATCCTATCCCGGTCTGGGAGCAGGTACAGGATGTCTCACAGACAGGATTCTCTCAGTAAAGTAACTCCTAGTGATGGGCAGAATCGAACACTCTGTATTCGAATACTTTTAAGAATAGAAACTTTCATCCCAGTACAAGTTCTTGAATACAACTATCATTCATTAATGCTTTTGCTAATCGAAATCAGCCTGTTTTCGTGTCCAAGTTTACGGATGCTAGTTATCGTCATTGGAGTGATCCATGGCTATCGTTTCCAGTCTCCGCCTCCTCCCACTCCTTGCACTGCGCAACTTGACTGCTCACGTCTACTTGCAAGGCTATGCTAATTGTAATCATGGATCGTTGACTCCTAAACAATTCACTGCAGCGCATAGGCTTGATTATTTTATTCTGTACGCGTGGACCGTTGCTGCAGTGATTCTAAAGCTAATTCATGGCAGGAAACATTTTATTTGAAACAGAAATGTTAACATATTTTAAGATATTTAAGCACGAACCTACTTAATTTTAATTTTATACACTCTTTGCATGTTTTCGTGCACTATAGATTTTTGTCAATGAAAAACGCAAAACATTATAAATTATAGGACCTGAATATTGGAACATTCTTTTACAAACTAAAATAAATGAATCAGCCAGGAATACCAGGATGTTTTGTTATCAGTCAGCACACTCCAGCGCTCTTCCCGGCAAGTGCGCAAGCGTATGAATAAGTTTTAAGTATGAGCGCAGTGTTGCTAACAGTAAAACAATGTTCCAACTAAATTTGGCGTATAAAAAGACCAAAAACAGCTTTTAAAGAACTAGATTTCTATAATGCATTATGCATCTTATATTAAAAAAAAAAAAAAAAAAAAATAGCAAAGCCACTTGCGCACATGATAAAATAAGTTACTTAAATATTGAGGAGAACATCTAGGTCATCCTGGTCCTTTTCATAGGAAGGAGAAGGAGAAGCTGAAGTTGCAGCAGATGTTGGTTTAGATTTATATGCTTCCACTGTACCCATTTTTTTTTTTTTTTTAAAGAAATCTAGTTCTTTAAAAGCTGTTTTTGGTCTTTTTATATATATCTTCGTGTCGCATCCTTGGAAGATATTAACTCATATGTCAAGTTTGGTATTTTACCAACTTTGAATTATCGTGTCCAAACACACACACACTTTTACTTTCTCTACACGTACTATGTACATAGTGTATAGAGAATGTATTGCATTCCACCCAAAAATTGGATACCGAGATTTCACTGCAAATAGGGTTTTAGGGTCCCGTGTATCCAAAAAAAGTACTTTCAGAAAAAGGCCCGTGTGTGTGGCCGTGTGTCTGTGAACGCGATAATTTAAAAACAAAAAGTCGGTGCAATACCAAACTTGGTATTTAAGTTTAGTATTTTCCAAGGATGCGGCACGAGTATTTTGAGAAAAATTCCCCACCCCAAACTACCCTTTACTTGGAAAAAAGTTAGATTTGTTTTTATTTTTTCAAAAATGGCTCTAACGATTTTTATTAAATTACCGTATATTAAAGATATTTAAATGGCAAATGAAATGTATATCATGAATTTTCAGGGAATAGCCTCTAAACGCTTCTTTATTCTGAATGAATTTGGCTGAATTTTGTGTAACTAGTAAGAGATATGCAAAAACTTAACAAACATAAAATACAGATCACGTTAAAACACACAATTCATGCCATATACGTTTTTTTCGTTGAATTGGCCATTTCTGAGATATTCCTTGCTTGTTTAAGATTTAAAATACATAAACTTTTCTCACACGGAAAGTTGTAAACTCCTGGCCCCGCATAGAAACGAATTTCAACCACATGGCAACCGCTTTTAAAAGATTTGACGATCGCTTATTCCCTTATTTTCCTCCTACTTAAAAGGAAGCAAGTAATTAAGACAATTTCTGCTTATGTTTGTCTTGCTTAGCATAATGTAGATAGAACATGCTCTTTAACAGTACTTTGTTACAGCGATGTAGAGAAAGTCATGTGAATGGAGCACATCATATTTTTTTTATACAATATTTACGGTGAAATCTCCAAATCGAATTTTTGTATGGAAAGTAATAAGTTTTCTTCGGAATGGTTTGTAGAGGATAGGTTAGAGCAAGTCATGTAAATATGCTGTGTGTGTTGAACTATTTGCAAAAACAATGCTAGTAATGAACGGCATAAGCAATTGCCTCGTTAATTCCCAAGTGGTATCACTGGCACAGTAATGTGTGCAATTATTCCTTCAGCAAGCCTATAGTTAACTCAGCAATGGCAGCAACCTTGAACGTTCTGTAAGTGGTATGTTTGGGTTTCAGCATTTGTATTAATGCCTTAATAACCGATAACAAGCAATGTTTAGTTACCTAACACCAATAAAGTACACGACAATTTAATTTTATGTTACTACAGTATACAGGTGGCCTTGAATAATGTCTTTCTTTAGGTTAAGTGGTTTGAGATCTCCCTATAGCCAGTAGTTTATGCTGGTACAAGCTAAACCAGAAAGTGAAGGTATATATTTAAAATCGAAGCAATAAAGTATAAAAGCAACGAGGAGATGATCTCATAGGATAAACTCGCCGGTGCCTTTCCTTCTTACTTTCCATACCCACTTGTTCCTCTCTACCTGTTCTTTCTTTGTTCATTTAAAGCCTCTTGAGTTGATAAACACACAGTTTGTTCACAAGAAAAATCTGACGCGTTGCATTCACACGACTTTCTCTACCTCTTCTGAAAACAAACTAGTCTATGCTAAACGAGATAAACATTAAGAGAATTGCTCAAACTATTTATTTCCTTATAAGCAGAAGGGAAATAAGGGAATATACCTAGCTAAAACGATAGTAAAATCGAAAGTAAACAATTGATGTTCGGGTCGCTTGGCATTTCCACAAAAACAAAAGCGAGACGAATCGAAAGGTGACCGCGTTTGAGAAGATGCGTAGTTTTAAATTGAGATCAATAATAAAGAATATCTCTGAGTGCGTTTTTACGAGATCTACATTTTTGTGTAGCAAGTTTTTGTGATTATCTTACGGTTTACCAGTTCTGCAAAATTCTTCCAGAATGAACAGGTCTTCAGAGGCTATTCCCAGAAAATTCAAGATGGTATATATATTATTTATGACGTAAATACCTTTAATATACGGTATTTTAATCACAATCTTTAGAGCCATTTCTGAGAAAAACTAAAATTTCAAAACTTTTTCCATGTAAAGGGTAGTTTGGGGTGGAGGACATTCTTGAAAATCTTCGTGTCGCATACTTGGAATATACCAAGTTTGGTATTTAATGGTCTTTTAGTTTTTGAGCTATGCCGTTCACACACACACACACACACACACACACACACACACACACACACTTACAGATATTTTTCTAAAACTTATTTTTTAACTCAGCGGACCTCAAAATATATTTCCGATCGACACTTGGTATCGAACCACACCACAAATGATCCTTTTAAGGGAATACAGATGTGCTTTTACTTTCTCTAGCACTATGTAGATACAATGCACCCAAAAATTCAATGTCGAGTTTTCACCGGAAATATGTTTGAGCTCCCCTGATTCTGAAATAAATAGTTTGAGGTTCGTGTGTGTGTATTAAATACCAAACTAGGTATTTGAGTTTAGTAGCTCCCAAAGATGCGACATGAATGTTTTCAAGAAAATACCCCACTCCCAACTACCTTTTACACGGAAAAATATACGAAAATTTTAATTTTCTCAAAAGTGACTATGATTTTGATTATATTAAAGATATATACATACCAAATAATATGTGTATCTTGAATTTTCTGGGAATGGCCTCTGAAGACCTCTTTATTCTGAATGAGTTTTACACAATTTTGCATAACGGTTAAGCTGTAAGAGATAGACAAACACTTACTAACAAAAAATGTATATCTCGTTAAAATACACAATTTATGTCATATACGTTTTTCCTGTAGAACTGACTGTTTTCGAGATATTCCTTATTATTGGTTTCAATTTTAAACTTTTAAACGGGACCATACAAAGCGAGCCGTACTTCATCTGTTTCACATAGCGATCAGTTTTTGAAATATTTGACTATCGCTTTAGTCTAATGTACTCCCTTCTACTTACAAGGAAGCAAGTAATAAGACCATTTCTGCTAATGTTTATCTCGATTAGCACGATGTAGATAAAAAAATAATGTTTTGTAAGAATAGTTTGTACGAGGGTCATCCAGAAAGTAGCGAACGATTTGGCATAACTAAATAATAACAAAAGATATCAACACAAAACTTTATTTACAAGGTTACAGTACCTTACTCTATTTCTCAACGCAGATGTTATACGTTTCTATCGCCAAAAGACTTATTCGTTTTAATGCATAACATATTCGGTCAATCGAATGCTATAGGCGGATAGTGCTAGTGTCTTCAGTGAGGAAATGGAGCGTAATTTAGCGTAATCAAGGAAAACTAGAATGCACAACACGGACCGGAATGGAAGTTCATCAGTCGTTATGGAGGAGTTGAAAGTAAATGCTGGTACAGGTGCCGGTGTTCACTTTGGACTCCTTATATGACTTTTTGGGTGGAAAAGATTTCCCAAACGATGAAGACCTCAAAGTGGCAGTGACATCTTGGCTGAGATCCTTGGATGTGGAAGAGTACATCTGCGTTGAAAAACCGATACCAGGTGAAAATAAACCCTGGCAATTACGTTGAGAAAAAAATTAGGTACTGTGACTTTGTTTATAAAGCTTTGTATTGATATCTTTCGTTATTATTTAGTTATGCCAAATGGTCTGTTACTTTCTGGATGATCCTCGTAGATGGAACAGCTAGAGAAAAATTATGCCAAATCGTCTGTTACTTTCTGGATGACCCTCGTATATGCAACAGCTACAGAAAAATTATGCCAAATCGTCTGTTACTTTCTGGATGACCCTCATATATGCAACAGCTACAGAAAAATTATGCCAAATCGTCCGTTACTTTCTGGATGACCCTCGTATATGCAACAGCTAGAAAGTAGTTACGCCAAATCATGTGTTACTTTCTGGATGGCCCTTGTATATGGAAGAGATAGAGAAAGTTATGTGAATGGAGCACATCAGCTTTTTACTTTCTGTAGCCTGCATGTACAATATACTTAGTGGATAATGAAAGTATTGTATTGCACCCAAAATTAGATACCAAGATTTTAGCGGAAATATTGTACGTTTTGAGAGCTCCTGAATCTAAAAACTAGGTGGCATCAAGATATGCCATTACACGACGGGCCAAATGAGCTGCCGCCCCATCATATTGGTACCACACAGTCGGTTCTGCAACGAGTAGAGTAGGCAGCAGGTGTTGTAGAACGTGAATATTGCGATTCCCAGTGAGTTGGCCATCACGGGTAATCACGAATATATCAGCCCAATTGTTGAACCTCCATTGGACACAGTTGCCAAAAATGTGGATTTTGTTCAGTTTGTCGTACGATTCACCTAGCGAACGCCATTCTCCGTCCACGGTCCGGCTGCAGTATCTCTAGTTGAAGATGATAAGAACGAAACTTTGCATGATGTAATGTTCTTCACGCGGAAGATTGGCTAATATTGAATGTCCCTCGTACTGCAATGCGATCCGTCGTTGCTTGGTCAGAAACAGCGATCTCTTCGTGGCTATAGTGTGTTTTTACTTTCTCTACACCTACTACGTATACAGTGTATAGAGAAGGTATTGTATTGCACTCAAATATTCGATACCGAGATTTCACCTGAAATTCATGTTTTGAGACCCCCCTGAATAAAAAGCATTTTTAGAAAAAGGTCCGTGTGCCTGTGTGTATTTGTGTGATACCAAACTTGGTATTTAAGTATGGTGATTTTTCAGGGATGTAACACAGATTTTCTAGAAAATCCCCCCACCCCCAACTACCCTTTACATGGAATTTTTTCTCGAACATTTTTGATGGCTCTAACGATTTTGATTAAAATATCGTAAATTAAAGGTATTTACCTGACAAATAAAATGTATATCGTGAATTTTCAGGGAATAGCCTCTGAAGACTAATTTATTCTAGACGAATTTTACGAAATTTTGCTTAACGGTAAACCATAAGAGATGGACAAAGACTTACGTAACAAAATATATATATATATATATATATATATATATCGTTAAAATACACAATTTATGATATATACAATTTTTTCGTAGAGTTGACACTTTTTTAGATATTCCCTGTTATTGGTTTCCGTTTTAAAGTACAACTTTTCACATACGGGAATTTGTCAACTCCTGTCAATGCAAAAGAAACGATTTCAATCCCATAGCAGCCAGCTTTTATAATATTTGACTATCATTTTGACTAGTGTATTCCATTATTTCCCTTCTGCTTACAATAAAGCATTTCTGCTAATATAATCTCGATTAGCATGAAGCAAATAGAAGCATAGGCTTTTAACCAATACTTTGTTACAAAGATGTAGAGAAAGTTATGTGAATGGAAAACATCAGAAATTTTAAATTGTTTTATTAAAGCATTTTGCTAAAATCAAAAGACATTTCTTCTTACAATCTTTATAAAAATAGTACTACATTTTCATGAAACTACAAATAATTATTCAATTATTAATATATTGCTTAGTATTAAAATAAAAAAAATTCTGATGTATTCCATTCACATGACTTTCTCTTCATCAAAGTATTGTTAAAAAACCTTATTCTTCTATTTCCTTCATGGCAATCGAGAAAAGATAGCAAAAATTGAATTATTACTTGTATCCTTATAAGTAAAAGGGAAATAGGGGAGTACCATACGCTAAAGCGAGAGTCAAATCTTTTAAAAGCCGGTTGCTCTGTGACTGAAGTTTGTATGGCCAGGAATTGAATAATTCCCGTATGAGAAAAGTATAGTATTTTACAACAGAAACCAATAACAAGGAATATATAAAAAAACGGTCAACCACGAAAAACATGTGTATAATATAAATTGTGTTTTTTAAAGAGCTCTAAATTTTTTGATAGATCTATCTCTTACGGTTTACCAGTTATGCAAAATTCCGAAAATTCATCCAGAATAAAGATATATTCAGAGCCTATTTTCCATAAAATTCGAGATGTACAGTTTATATTTTGTCATGTATATATCATTAATATCACATATTGTAATCAAAATCCTTAGAGCCATGTTTGAGAAAATAAAAAGTTTCGACAATTTTTCCATGTAAAGGGTAATTGGGGGTGGGATTTCCTTTAGAATGTTGCCGCATTCAGGTTTGGTATTTAACGGACTTTTCGTTTTAGAGCTATGCTGCACACACACACACACTGACAGACACATACACACAGGAACACTTTTCTAAACATAGTTTTTTTTTTTTTTTGATTCAGGGGATCTGAAAACATGTATTTCCAGTGAAATCTCGGTATCAAATTTTTGGGTGTGATAGAATACCTTCTACATAGTAGTGTAGAGAAAGTAAAAACCTGACGTGCTCCATGCACATGACATTCTCTACCTTCTGCAAACAAACTATTCTTAAAAAAGATTGTTTTTTCATCCACATCATGCTAATCGAGATAAACGTTAGCAAAAACTGTCCTTATTACTTGCCTCGTTACTTACCCTAGGTTAACACGAGTCAAATCTTTTAAAAGTTATCGCTATGTCTAAAAAATTAAATACAAAATAGCTTCTCTACTTACTATGCACAATATACATACGTGCTAGAGAAAGTAATTACTGTGCATTACTCACTGATCCACCCTCGTACTAATTACATTACTGCTAGAAAAAAAAATCTGATGTGTTCCATTCACATGACTTCTCGACATCTCTGCAACAAATAATTATATTTACTTCATCTAATCGAGAAAAAAAAAAATAGCAGAAATAATCTTATTACTTGCTTCCTTGTTAGTAGAAGCGAAATAAGGGAGTTAAAGTGATAGTCAAAAGCTGGTTGCTATGTGACTGAAGTTGCTTTGTTTGTATGGACAGGGGTTGACAAATTCCTGTATGAGAAAAGTATGTTTTTCAAAGCTGAAACCAAAAACAAGGAATATCTCAAAAAACGATGAACTCCACGAAAAAAATTATATAACAAAAGGTGTGTGTTTTAACTTGCTCTACATTATCTGTGTTTTAAGTTTTCGTCCATCTCTTACGGTTTAGGAGTTATTCCTTAAAATTTATCCAGAATAAAGTAGGCTCAGAGACTATTCCCAGAAAATTCAAGATATACATATTTGGCAAGTAAATAACTTAAATATAAGAGATTTTAATCAAAATCGTTAGAGCCATTTTTAAGAAAATAAAAAATTTCGAATTTTTTTTTTCATGTAAAGGGTAGTTAAGGGTGGGGGAATTTTCTTGAAAATCTTCGTGTCACATCCTTGGAAGATACCAATTTTAAATATTAAGTTTGGTTTTTAACAGTCTTTTGGTTTTTGAGCTATGCTGCCCACAGGCACAGACACACACATGGACATTTTTCCGGTGAAATCTTGGTATCAAACTTTGGAGTGCAATACAATACCTTCTCTATACACTATGTACATAGTACGTATACAGAAAGTAATAATGCTGCAAGTGAAATATCCTTGTTATTTTTGAGTGAGGTGATTATTAAAGGCCTGCGTGATTAACATCGATAATAACAACGAGAATGTGGACAAGAGTCGGAGGGCGTGGAAGAAGGCGGTACGGTATAGCACTTAATCAGTGTAGTTAGCAAAAATTAGATACCTGTGTGCATTTTAAATAGATAGATGTCCATTAAGTGTGGCACTCCTCCAAGCCTCATTACGTATACACTACCTGTCAACAAGATCAAAACCTACATGCCGTGTCAATCGTGTTGACAAGGTCCTTCCTCCGTTCCTGGCATCTCAACTTTGTGCACTTTAATTGGAGCAATTCAAAAACTTCCTGCTGATGCATGTGAGTAAAGCTATTTGCAGACCGAGAGCAAAAATTAATGAACATGATGTTGGAGAAGCGCCATATATTTACCTTCTTTACGTACATTTGGTACTGATATTTCATCCGAAATAAATGTTAGAGATCCCCCTCCCCCTAATTATTTAAAAACAAACATTTTTAGAAAAAGATCAGCGTGTGTATGGAAAACAAAACTCAAAAAGGAAAGTCCGTTCAATACCAAACTTGGTAAATAAATTATCTCCCAAGGATGCAACTCGAAGATAATTTTGATTGAAATGTACTCAAGATACTGGCTGCACGGGTGGTGTACCTAATGAGAAAACTGAGACAAAATCTTTCGTCCAGTATAACCATGCAATAAAATAAAATTACAATTAAATAATTTGACAATACTTTATTGTAATGCCTTGTAATGTACAATATTTTTCGTTTTTCCTTCCGGAAAGAAAACACGTAGCGCCCATGGTTTGCCAACTCTCGAGCACGCAACGTACAAGTGTCCATGCGAAAAACACGGCAATTCAAAGTTTATTCCACACACTTCTAACGATTGGCCTTGGATTTATTGTCATTGTGAACGTAAGGCGTAACGCTTAAATTTAACAGGAAAGTCGGTTGGCATTAGTGGTATTCTTGGAATAAGCACTTCCTCACCTTTGAAGTTTCCTACGATTATAGCAGCTTAAATCAAAATTGCCATAATATTTTTAACAGCGACTCTTGTTCCGTTGCACAATTTCGCCTGATTCAATTTGCGTACCATAATTATCACCGAGCCAACCTTGAGCTGTAAATTGTGTAATCCTGACAAATTCAATGAATTTAGGAATTCAGTTGGATAATTGACGACTTCATTTGGATCGCTAATGGAATCGATCGACTTAAATGAATGCATTTGTCCGTCAATTTTACTCTGAATTGTTATATTCAAATCATCTACATTCGTATTAATTGCTGCTAAAATGGCGCGTTCGTTCAACCAATCATGGTTTTTGTAATTTGCACCAATACTTGGAAACACTTTCGATATTAGTTCTTTCTTTGGCGTTGTGGAGTGACAAAAATTTGGTGGAAACTAATGAGGCCAGTAGAAGTGTCAACAGGAATTTTCCTATTGCTAACTTCTAATAATGCCTTTGCATCTGAAAAGCGCAATGAAGCGCAGCGGTCTGCTAATGTAGCACATATAGTTGGTATTGTGAAAAGGAGGAAGTCAGTGCACCCATAAGGTAGTGTGGAAAGGATGACATATGTAGTTAACAGCATGGGTAAGCAAGGATGCCGTTGGCAAAATAACAGTAATGGCAGCGCTTCTATGGCTGAAATAGGTAATTTTTTTTTTTTTAATTGTTTCATTTATGTAGCCCACCTTTAACATCTAAGGTCATATTGGCTTTGCAGTAGAAACAACTCGTTGACTAGATAGGTTCTAATCATATAATTTTCTTCAACACGTACTTCCAGTCTCTGTGGGAGATAGGGAATAATTTTGGTTAAAGAAAAATTCCTCGCCCCAGCCGAGAATCGAACCCGTAGCCTCCAGGTGAGAAGTCAGCTCGCTGACCACTCGACCACAGGAGATAATGAATTACATTAAGGAGAAAGACACAAATTCATGCTTCTTTCGAATGTCTTTATTTCCTTTATTCCTACTGTTTTTCACCTCTTATTTTATTTTCTTCTATCTCAAAACAGCCATTTTTAAGGCTAACAATGGCATAACTAAAGAGCAAGTAGATCTGGTTGGGCAATTGATAAGTTTTTATTCGATAATAGCTTTGTGTATTAAAGTTAAGCCAAAATATTACTTGATCAAATGAATTAAGAAGCACCGCAATTACAGTGTGATGGTGACGGGGGTTATCTTCATGTTCTGATGAAATCATCTTTAGCTAGCTCATGAAGCACATAGCCTCAAATACCAACGTCTGCAATAGGAAGTTAACCTAAAACGGTTTACTATCCGGATCCCGTCATTTTTCCATGTTCAGATTCGAAGAAAGATTATGGTAATGTACATAGTTCATAACTTGTTCATTTTAAAGAATTACAACAAAAATATGCTTTATACGTGAAACAAGTACATTTTTATTTATTTAAATGATGTGACCATGGGAACGATAGTTAATACATAAGAAACATATTTGACTTTCACTGTTATTTTACGTCATTGAATCCATAACCGGATACATCCCCTTAGCATTGAATGGGGAAGAAAAATAAAGCAGTATTACACCATCTAGCGACAGATAAACATGTTCTCTAGGTGTTCGTCGCCAGGAGATCTTCTTTGCTTCTTTATTTTAAACGGTAGGAGTTAGGAAATGATAGTTAATACATAAAATTTCGCTGTTGCGTTGCGTCATTGTCTCGATAAACTGGTACGATACCTTAATAAATGGGGAGGAAAAATGGAGCACTACTACTGCCATTTAGCAACAAATAACCGTGGTACTACTGCTATCTGGCGGCTATTAACCGCCACCCCTGGCGCAGTTATTATTCATCTTATGAGACTTTAAAAACTTCCCGTACTATTTTAAACATTATCTTTTTCACAAACCTTGTCGTGACAATATCGAACACAAGAAAAAAAGAATTGTTCAATTTGTTGCAGTCATTCGTAAGTGATGCGCGTACATACTTTTCGACGATTTTTTTATTTATATATATATATATATATATATATATACACACACACACATATGCCTATTATATACTGTTTTTTACAGGAAAAATAAAATGTATATCATGAATTTCCTGCAAATCGCTTCTGAAGTCCTGACCATTCTGAATGACTTTCGCATAACTGGTAAACCGTAAGAGGTGTTTTAACGAGTTTTATATTTTTGTGTGTAAGTTTTTGTCTAACTCTTACGGTTTAGGTTTACCAGTTATACAACAGTCATCCAGAATGAGGTGTTCAGTGGCTAATCCCAGAAAATTTCAGGATATGCAATTCACTTGTCAAAATAATGTCTTTAACATAATTGATGTTTGATCAAAATCGTTAGAGCCATTATTGAGAAAATAAAGTTTCGAAAAACGTTCCATGCAAAGGGTAGTTGTGAAATAACATCATCTTATTTGATAAAAATCTTAAGTACTTAAGATTTCAAAAACAATAGCATGGAATATATCGGAAACTGCTAACTTAAGGCAGAAGAAAACCATGTTTATGAGAAACTGTGTACTTTAAAAATATTTAATTTTTTGTGTAATAAGTTTCTCTTTCTCCCTCTCTCTGGCGGTTTACCGGATATAAAAAAGCATTCAGCATGAGGAGCTCTTCAGAAGCTGTTCCCAACAAATTCAAAATATACATTTTATTTGCCCTTTAAAACTATTTTATATGCAGTATTTTAATCTTAATCGTTACAAACATTTTTGAGAAAAACGAACATTTCGATAAATCTTCCAGTTTGGGGAGGGGATTTTCCTGAAAATCTGGTGTCGTATGGTACGAAGAGCGTTCAATAAGTCCTTAGAGAAAAACAAATTATTTTTGGTAGATTTTTAAACATAATTTCCTGTTAGCTAATACACTTTTCCCAGCGTTTCTCCAATTTTTTAAGCCTTCCAAAAAGTAAGATTGTGGAAGGTCCTCAAAATAGGTGTTTGTTTGGGAGATGACTTCTTCGTTAGACGTGCATCGTTTTCCGCCGAGCCAATTTTTCAAGTTGGAAATAAAAGAAAAATTACTGGGGGGGGGAGATGAGGTGAATACGGAGGATTTTGTAGTAATTCGAACCTTCATTCTACAATTTTTGCCATCGAAACTGCACAAGCGTGCACCCTTGCACTGTCTTGATGGAAGAGAAGCGTTTTCTTTGCCAGACGAGATCGTTTTTTCTTGATTTTTCCGTTCAACCGGTGCAATTACGATCCACAATACTCTCCATTTATCGTTCTTCCTTTTTGAAAGTAGTCAATGTAGATGATTACTTGTGTATCCCAAAAAACCGAGGCCCTAACCTTGTCTGTAGATTTCATCACTTTGCCTTCTTTAGATCCTTTAAAAACCCACTGTTTTGACTGTACTTTTTGTCTATGGAGTGTAGCAGTGTATTCATGTTTCAACCACAGTTGTGTATCGACGCAGAAACTCGTCAGGATTGCGACGGAAAATTTCCAAAGCAGCTTCCGAATTGATCACACGACTGCGTTTATTCTCCAGAGCAAACACGGCACTCATTTTGCCTAGACCTTTATCAGACCATCTAGTAAGAGACGACGGTGCTACGAGTGTAATTTCTTGTATTTTCTAAGGCCTTATTAAACGCCCGTAGTACTTAACGGACTTTTCGTCTTTGAGTTATGCTGCCCCCCCCCACACATACATACACACTTACATTTTTTTGTAAATTTTTTTTGTTTCATGGGTCTTCAAAACATGTATTTCCGGAAAAAATAGATAAACGGATACCAAACTGTTTATACGTGTACAAGATATTTAGAAATAAATGAGTAAGTTTCGTAGTCATATTTGCAAACCGAAAATGATTATTTTCTTTCCAACTAAAGTTAGTGCCTCATAGATTTGTTCTGGGACCACTTCTTTTTTGAAATGCATAAATAACTTACTTACCAAGCAATCTGCAAGTCGGAACTTTTTCATGAAATCATGACTTCAAAAAGACGAAAATACTTTACAGTAGCTGCTTTCTCCTTACCTGGAATCAAAACAATATTTAATTAGTTTTACATTAAAGCCGTTTTAGATATCATCTCATATTCCTATAGCAATGAAAACATTTTTGTGACAATTAATATAATGACGAAAAAAATAAGCACTTGGTGTGCTTCTAGCTAGCTTTTACTGAATGAAGATACAAGTGTCACCATTAGATTTAGTTTAAACCGTACGACCGATACTCATAATGAACAAGTTTAATTATTTTTTTGTAGTGTTTAACGCCCGCTTTTACTACTTGTGGCACCGCAGGCGATGACACTGGTGATATATGAAATGAAGATAGAGCACCGCTGGAATGCGATGGCGAGGGAAACCGGAGAACCCGGAGAAAACCCGCCCCTGCGCCGCTTTGTCCACCACAAATCTTGCATGCGGTCGCTTGGGATCGAACCCGGTCCGTCTGGGTGAGAGGCGAGCGGTCATCACCTGAATTTTATTTGGGTTTGGGACTGTTCGCACTTAAGAGTTTTAAAACTATTATCCTCTCTTGTATTACTAAAAACAGTTTGTTACGCAGTCACTTCGCATATTGAACATTGCTATGGGAAAATCGTGCTTATGCAAGGCTGTTGTTTAAAGGCTCTTATGTTCGTATTTATTGATTTTAAAACCAAAACAATTTATTATGTTGGTTATATATTTTTAAAATGTATTTTAAACTTAACTACTAATGGAGCTCTGTTGTTTTGTTTATTGTTAAAAGGAAACAATGTATTATGTAAGGCAGCGTAAGATTATGTTTCATGCACAAGATAAGGAAATGATAATAAAACTGAAGAGCATAATTTGATTAAATATAGTAGGTGGCTATAATAATTATTGCATTCTGCATCAAAATTCTTTAGATACTAGCGAGGCGCAGAAAGGACACATCCACCACTGCACTTGACTTGTAGCAAAACAAATGATACTCATCGCCACTGCGTAACAGCATGTGGGGTGAATAACACATCTTCCTTCTCTACTTTGTTGGCCGTCCGCATCGCTAATCTAAAGCTACCATGGCTTAGTTCTGGATAATCTGCAGTATGGCGCAAAGGGTAGAGTGCGGCGCTCTGGTGGCTGCTACCTGGATTCGAAGTCATTAGTGGGGAACAGATATTTCGATCCACGTTTAACACCGGTGCACAACTAGCATCTTGAGGAATATGAATGAATGAATAAGTGTATTTATTGGCATAACAGTATCATACATAGAATTTCAACAATCGCACGGGTCCACAGACCGTACGTGCTTTGCAATACACATTAAAAACAGCATTAAAACAACGGCAAAGAATTAAAAAAGTAAACACGAAAATAAAAAGACAAAGATATTCAAATATAGCAATTTAAATTTACAGCACAGAGTACACCTTCATAAATGCACCCTCTTACAATAGATATTGAGGAATATGAGTAGCTGCGAATGTTAGCTATCTGTGCATCAGAGAAATTTACTCTACCCGAGAGACGTATGGTGCTGACCACGTCAATCACAGCTGGTGCCCGTGGCTTTTTCTAGCTGTCACACAAACAATTATTCTTTTATCCACTACACGCTAATCAAGGTATACATTAGCAGAAATTGTTTTATTACTTGCTTCCTTGTAAATAAAGGGACTTAAGGGAATACACTAGGCTACATCGATGGTCAAATCTTTTAAAAGCTGATCCTGTATGAAACAACCGAAGTTCGGCTCGCTTTACATGGTCTGCAGTAAAACAAGAGAGATAAAGCGAAATGTCACTTCCCGTTGGAGAAAAGTTTAACTAGTTTAAAATTGAAATCAATAACAAAGAATATCAGAGAAACAGTCAGGTCTGCATAAACAAAGTGTATGACATAAATTATGTATTTTAACGAGATTTATAATTTTTGTGCAGGAAGATTTTATCTATCTCTTGCGGTTTATCCGTTGTGTAACATTCTGCAAAACTAATCCAGAATGAAGAGGTCTTCAGAGGCTATTCCCAGGAAATTCAAAATATACCTACAGTTCATTTGTGATGTAAATATCTTTAATTTATGATATTTTAATCAAAATCGTTAGAGCCATTTTTGAGTAAAACAAAAATTTCAAAAAATGTTCCCTATATAGAGTAGTTTGGGGTGGGAAATTTTTTTAATCATCGTGTCGCATCCTTGGAAGATACTAAAGTTAAATAACAAGATTGGTATTTAACGGTCTTTTCAGCTACGCTGTCCACAGACACACACGGATCTGTTTCTAAAAAGTTTTTTTTTCGGACTCAGAGGACCTCAAAACATATATTTACGTGAAATCTCGGCACCAGATTTTTGGGTGGAATGTAATACCTTCTCTCTCCACTAAGTACATTGTACATACGAGCTAGAGAATAATAATAATAATAATAATAATAATAATAATAATAATAATAATAATAATAATAATAATAATAATAATATATTTTAGAGTCCCCGGAGCGATAGATATGTTTTTACATTTTTATATAATGGGATTTTACACTTATGTCTAGTTTCATTTTGATTTTTTATGTTTTTTCCTCATATTATAACGCAGTGGTAGTCTAGTTTCATATGTTTTTACATTTTTAGCACATTGACTTTTAGCCTTAAGAACCTGGTTTTAATTGCAACTTTTTAGTTCCATTTTAATAGTGTTTTAGCTATCTCTATGGGTTCTGAAGAGGGCGTTTTTTATTTCCAGTTGGTTTTATTTCTGATTCTGGCTTTTATGTATTTATGATTTATTTTATAGAGAATTTTATCTGTGTTTAGGGTCACAATTTATATAATAAGGGTGCGAATGATCGAGTTGTTGTGCGCCCCTAAACCTCATCATTAACATCATAATCATCATTCAGGCCGTCATCGCTCTCTTTAACAGTCACTAGAGCCAAAGAAACCGGTTCATTCCAGTATTAATTCGCCCCGTGGCAGCCTTATCAGTGCAGTGGATTACATATACAATATGAGGAACGGCGAATGTTTATTCGGGACTGGGAGAACAAGTATTTAATTGTTCTTTAAGAAAAACCGCCACTGTTGCACATGTAACCTCTCCGTTTCTCTGCCAGGTGGAAGGGAAAGGAAGGGGCGATTGTAGGGGTAGCATTTCACACTGCGGGTGCTTATCTTACCAGTCCTGCTTTAGAGTAAATACCACAGCAACCCTCTGCAATAACTGGATTTTGCAATCCAACGATAATATCCAGTTTTAGTAAAATCGGGAGATTTTGTTTGCTAAATAGCGGGTTTTTGAAAGCTGTTTAGCTACATTCTAATGCGATACATTGGCAACCTTGTTCACGTTATTCCTGTGTTTATACCCTTTACAACACAGAGTTTTATCTTTATGCACTTGGTATTCGCCACTCGAAAGAGGTATCTACCAGCTTTGCCAACGACACTGTAGTTCAACAAAGTATACGAACAGTAATAATGTTTCCAGTCGTGCCAACAATTCGCAATATTTTGCATACATTTCCGGAGAGAGAATGCGTCACGCATAAATATTTGCTAAAGAATCACCGTGCTGCTGAATGACATCACATTTTGGCTGCCAAACTATTCACGTAAATTCGTACGCCTAGAAAATTCTTAACGCGAGCACTGAACATAAAATAAAATCGATACTCTCGTAATCAACCACTCTATGAGACCTTCCGTGCCGTTTCAGTTGTCCTTTGTGATATAAACATACCGTAAATCACGTAGAGCAGAACCAGTCCAGAAGACAATCGATAACATCGCAAAGGAAAACGATCACATCGGGTTTGGAAAACGTAGATATTATTATATTACATTAGATATATTAAACGATTATTTTAGAAATTTCTTCACTACATAGATAGCAAACCTCTATAAGTTTACGCCCACATTAATATATATTTTAACAGCAATAACTTTTGGCTCGCTTTGCGTAAGTTATTGCAGCTGTTGAGTTAAACGACGTAACATATCGATAATACCGCAGTCGACTTTCACTGTTAGCGATTGCGGGTGAGACAAGGGTCATGCGGATGTTGCAAGATTTTGAACGTTTGATTTATGAATGGCAATTGTTTCTGGGCGGGGCTTCGTTTTTATTTTCTGCTCCATATCCCTTTTACTATTCCTTTTGCTCTTAAAGCGCTTAATTCTTTATCCAGCGGTTTGAGATACAACGAATTGCTTTAACCCCTAAGTAGTTTCCTAATTCCACATACACTCGTGTGAAAATAAATAAATAAATAAAGGTTACCTTGGGCGATTTTTTTTTTTTGTAGCTAAACGTCCTTTAACCTATTTGGTCATATCGAACGGTGAATAAAATCGATGAAATGGTGATCAAATGATCACGTGGTCCATGGAGTTTAAAGTTACTCGACATTCGTCTCCTCAGGATAAGAAAAAACTCCGAAAAAAAACTTATCCGGGTAACTCAACCTAAGCGAGATTCGAACTAGCGACCTGTTGAATGTGAGGCAGATACGCTACCACCACACTACCCAGGCGGGCCGCGAATTTCTTTCATGTCGTTATTCTGTAAAAGATTTCAAAATCAGAGTCCTTCCATTTCTAGTGAAGAACTTAGTCTATGCTATGAATCTGCTTACGATTAACAGGTCTTAATACGTTTTAACGGTTCTAGTTCCAAACAATACTACGTTGAAAATCATTATTCCAACACAACACAGTATCAATTAGATACTCTTGCTCAGGACTGCGATGTTCATTCAGTAAAATATCCCTTTGACGTGCTTTAAACATCCCTCTACGTTTTACAAAATCCCTACGCCTTAATAATAATAACAATAATAATAATAATAATAATAATAATAATAATAATAATAACTTCATTGCTAGTAATTAAGTGTTTAGGCATATTATTATTATTATTATTATTATTATTATTATTATTATTATTATTATTTGCTACCGTCTATCAACAAAATTTTGTAATCCACCCGTATCAAACCCTACAGAAAAATATCTGAAGTGTTCCATTCACATTATTTGTTCTTCACTTCTGTAACAATTTAGTGTTAAAAAGCTTTTTCTTTTATCTATTTCATGCTAATCGAGATAAGCACTAGCAGAAACTGTCTTATTACTTAGTTTCTTGTAAGTAGAAGGGAAACAAGGGAACACACTAGACTAAAGCGATTGTCAAATATTTTGTAACTACTTGCTATGTGATTGAAATTAGTTCTCTTACATGGTCAGGAATTGACAAATTCCTATATGAGAAAAGTTTAGGTATTTTAAATATTGAAACCAATAACAAGGAATATTTCGGAAATGTTTACTTCTACAAAACAATTGTATGTGAATAAATTGTATGTTTTAACGAGGTCTACACTTTTAGCGCATTAACCTTTTGCTTGTGTCTTACGGTTTACCAGTTATTATAAGTCACTCAGAATGACTTTAAAGGTTATTCCAAGAAAATTCGAATTATGTATTTTGCGTGACATATAAGTATCCTTAACATACGGTATTTTAATTATAATCGTTATAGCCATTTATGAGAAATTCAACATTTTCGAAATTTTATCTTCCAAGGATTCGACACGAAGATTTCAAGAAAATCCCCCCACCCCAACTAGCCTTTACATGGAAAATTTTTCGAAAAATTTTATTTTCTCAAAAATGGCTCGGGATCTTGATTAGAATGCCGTATATTAAATACATTTACACGGCAAATAAAACGTATAGCATGCATTTTCTGAGGATAACCTCTGAAGACCTCTTTATTCTGGACGAATTTTGCTGGACTTTGCATAACCAGTAAACCCTAAGAGATAGACAAAAAAACTTACTACACAAAACATTTACATCTCCTTAAAACACACAATTTATGTAGTGGAATTTTTTCGTGGAATTGGCCGTTTCCGAAACTTTCAGTTAGGGCACTCACACAGAGAGGCACTGTGCCATTAGTAGTTAAAGTGGGCGTTAAACACTACCAAAGAAAAAAAAATACAGAGAGGCGGACGAACATACACACACACACGCACACACATTTTATTCAGGGAGTCTCAAAACATTTATTTCCGGTGTAATCTTGGTATCGAAGTTTTGGGTGGAATACAATAATTCCTCTACTTTCCTAGGAAAGTAACAGAGACAATAAAACAGTAGTAGATATGATACGTGGAGCAATCTTCTGACTGTCCCTTCAACTTGTATGAGAATATAATAAGCACATTTGTCCAAATGTTGGGCACGTAGAATACGTCCGGTGCGCTACGTGATCCGCCCTTAGCCCAGCCCGGCGCAATGTGGCGCTGACATCATCGCGTAATTACAGTGTTTTGTTTTCAAGTCGTCATCAGAGTGCGGTAACGTGTGTAATTGGACGCGGTTGCATGATCTTATCGCGCCAAAACAAGTGATAGCATGCGTGACTCCAAACAGGGTTGATTGGCCAGCACTTCGTGAGCTTTTTACTTTCTCTACACGTACTATGTACATAGTGTATAGAGAAGGTATTGTAATGCACCCAAAAATTCGGTACCGACATTTCACCGGAAATATGTGTTTTAGGCTCCCCTGTATATAAAAAAAAAGGGTAAAAAAAAACATTTTCAGAACATTTCCGTGTGTGTGTGTGTGTGTGTGTGTGTGTGTGTGTGTGTGTGTGTGTGTGTGTGTGTCTGTGGACAGCATAGCTCAAAGACGAAAATTCCGTTGAACACTTGGTATATAAGTTCAGTATCTTCCAAGGATGCGACACGAAGATTTTCAAGAAAATCCCCCCACATCCAACTACCCTTTACATGGAAAAAGTTTCGAAAATTTTGATTTTCTCAAAAATGGTTTTAACGATTTTTATTAAAATATCGTATATTAAAGGTATTTACCTGAAAAATAAAATGTATATCTTGAATTTTCTGGGAATAGCCTCTGAAGACTACTTTATTCTGGATGAATTTTACATAACTGCTAAACCGTAAGAAATGGACAAAAACTTACCAAACAAAAACATGTAGAGCACATTAAAACACACAATTTATGTTATATACATTTTTTTCATGGAGTTCATTGTTTTTGAGACATTCCTTGTTTTTGTTTCTGCTATGGAAAACTTATATTTTTCTCACACAGTAATATGTCAACTGCTGTCCATACAAACAAAGGAACTTCAGTGACATAGCAACCAGCTTTCGACTATCAATTTAACCCATGGTACTCCCTTATTTCGCTTCTACTTACAAGAAAGCAAGTAATAAGACTATTTCTGTTAATTTATTTCAATCAGCATGACATAAAAAGAAGAATAGACTTTTTAACAACTTGTTGAAGAGAAAGTCATGTGAATGGAACGCATCAGACTTTTCCAATTGATATGCAGCTCATGTAAGAGAGTTTATTGGAGCCACATGGGGTATATGCAACTCTTCAAAAACCTTGACCGCTTCTCGGGTTTTAACAACATTTATTTTTTATTGAAATACGCAATTATGAGTTTCCTGATGTAGAAAGAAATTATATGCTTAGGTACAGGCTGCTCGTTCCTTCTAGACGAATGACCATTATCGTAGATACAGGTCAGCAAATAGTTAATAGTTTTAGGTTTGGTGTTAGACACACTTTCAGGGAGAAGATCAGTTTTAACAGAAAATAAACTAGATGAAATCGATACCAGTTTAGAGCGAGCACCTCGAACACCGCTAAACAAATTAGCTCAAAACAGGTGTTTTTGTTTTGTTTCTTTTTTAATGTTTATTTAAGGTCGTTTTTACTACAAGGTATTATCATTACCGACCATAAATACATTGCATATCAATTTACAGTTACATAGTCTTACAGAGGTTAACATTTACATAACATTTACAATAAATCAGAAAGCTTTGTATGCATTAGAAACTGTAGCATCTTCTTCAGCATGTTAGGTGTATGAACCGCATTAGGAAGACTGGAAACGACTGCACACCTGTTAAAACTCAAACATGATATGTTTACCAAATAGGCTGCCTGTTTGGGAACAGAATATCTCCAGAATTTGCAATAAGGTATGACTTTTAATATAAAGTATGGACTTAGTCTTCATCGGCACCATTTTACCGGCAACTTTCCGTTCTCTTGCGCAGTGGAGAGAGTTCGCGAGAGGGATTACCTTATAATTTAACAATTCTATATGAAGAACTTTTTTCAAGACTGAACATGTCTACATGCCGTTAAGCGTCTAATTAGGCAAACTTTTTCATATATTAAGCACACATCATTAACCGAAAAAGAAATTTGATGGACATGTTAAGCTTTGAAATAAAAAACTCTTCAAGATTGATGTTTCCATATTGATTTAGGTGTGAATATACTATGGAAAATTCAACCTTACTGAACCCTAATGAAATGTTCACAGGTTTAGTTTTGAAAAACAAAAAAGCCCCCATATATGCAAGAGAGCAACCAATACTGGAACACTAGCGATTTATTGATCTTGCCAGTGCAGGAAGCTTCTGATTCATCCAAGCCATTGACCATTTTAAATGGAAAAATAACATTTTACATTTGAAGAGGGCAAAACATCTATTTAGGTTATTTTAAGTGTCAACCCCCATTTAGGATTTTAGGCGTAATAAAATTCGTGCATTGTGCTTCAGGAAGTGTGAAACGAGTATATCTTGAAATTTGTTAATTCAACAGGTTGAAACCTAAAAATCCAGAGCAATTATGAGTCATAAATTATTAATAGTGCGGATACCTCCACAATCTTTTTGATGCTGCTCGTCTCTGTAATCAGCAGAAACTACCCAGCTGAGGGCGCCCGTAAAACTCCTAGAAGTCACAGTGGATGGTGAGTTATCTCAACTATTAAGACGCCAATTCAATGGCCCAGATTAGGCAATTTCAATCAAACGCGGTCAACTGACTGGAGCGATATTGTCGAAACATTTTATCTCAGTTGATGTTCATTTCTTTGAAATCTTGTCGCACCTGATGTTCGTTTGTTTAATTTCCTGTCTTGGTTATTGATAACAAAGTGGCAATCCAGCGAGCCAACCTTCACTTTTAATAACTGTCAGTTCCACAATTGTACTTTCAATTAATTCAGTTACAATGTTTATTTAAATTTTAATCCAGTTTATAATGTATTTAGTCCAAAAAAGGAGTGAAAATAGTCATTATTTGTATTTCTTATGTATGAGCTGAGTGCAATAACCTCATAAAATAACATTTGTTTCCATTAATGTGTAAGTTAATAAAAACAAATAAAATAATTTTTGCCTATTTCTATTGTTCATATCGAAATTCGTACATTGAATGTAGACACGCTCGACCATATCATAATTCAGGAAGCAGTGAAGAAGAAAAAAAAACATTCGGTAAATAAACACGATCGAATGCATCATTTATCATTTGGGAACTAATAATGTATTACAATCATAACCTGAAAAAAGTCTCCCTTTCTATATATTATAAATTATTAATAGCCTATTTCGCTCAATTGTCTTATCAAAAATAGCTTGTGTTTTCATCTCTTACGACGCTTCCCTCCAGTCGTAAATTATCGACAAGATGAAGACACTCGTGGTATTATGATAATGTGTTGTGGCAATTTTGACTTAAATGAGATTGTTTCTGTGGCGTTTGGTCAGAACATAACTCCAAAATTGGCCTTTTTATGCTAAGACAGTGGTGATATAAAAGAAACAATCCTCTATCGTTTGGTGAAGCGCTGATATCTCCAGAAACAACGCTCTATCGTTTGGTGAAGCCCTGATATCTCAGAAGCAATCCTCTATCGTTTGGTGATGACCGGATATCTCCAGAAACAATCTTCTATCGTTTGATGATGACCGGATATCTCCAGAAACAATCTTCTATCGTTTGGTGAAGCCCTGATATCTCCAGAAACAATCCTCTATCGTTTGGTGATGACCGGATATCTCCAGAAACAATCCTCTATCGTTTGGTGAAGCCCTGATATCTCCAGAAACAATCCTCTATCGTTTGGTGATGACCGGATATCTCCAGAAACAATCTTCTATCGTTTGATGATGACCGGATATCTCCAGAAACAATCTTCTATCGTTTGATGATGACCGGATATCTCCAGAAACAATCCTCTATCGTTTGGTGAAGCCCTGATATCTCCAGAAACAATCCTCTATCGTTTGATGATGACCGGATATCTCCAGAAACAATCCTCTATCGTTTGGTGAAGCCCTGATATCTCCAGAAACAATCCTCTATCGTTTGATGATGACCGGATATCTCCAGAAACAATCCTCTATCGTTTGGTGAAGCCCGGATATCTCCAGAAACAATCTTCTATCGTTTGATGATGACCGGATATCTCCAGAAACAATCCTCTATCGTTTGGTGAAGCCCTGATATCTCCAGAAACAATCTTCTATCGTTTGATGATGACCGGATATCTCCAGAAACAATCCTCTATCGTTTGGTGAAGCCCTGATATCTCCAGAAACAATCCTCTATCGTTTGATGATGACCGGATATCTCCAGAAACAATCCTCTATCGTTTGGTGAAGCCCTGATATCTCCAGAAACAATCCTCTATCGTTTGGTGAAGCCCGGATATCTCCAGAAACAATCTTCTATCGTTTGATGATGACCGGATATCTCCAGAAACAATCCTCTATCGTTTGGTGAAGCCCTGATATCTCCAGAAACAATCCTCTATCGTTTGATGATGACCGGATATCTCCAGAAACAATCCTCTATCGTTTGGTGAAGCCCTGATATCTCCAGAAACAATCTTCTATCGTTTGATGATGACCGGATATCTCCAGAAACAATCCTCTATCGTTTGGTGAAGCCCTGATATCTCCAGAAACAATCCTCTATCGTTTGATGATGACCGGATATCTCCAGAAACAATCCTCTATCGTTTGGTGAAGCCCTGATATCTCCAGAAACAATCCTCTATCGTTTGGTGAAGCCCGGATATCTCCAGAAACAATCCTCTATCGTTTGGTGAAGCCCTGATATCTCCAGAAACAATCCTCTATCGTTTGGTGAAGCCCTGATATCTCCAGAAACAATCCTCTATCGTTTGATGATGACCGGATATCTCCAGAAACAATCCTCTATCGTTTGGTGAAGCCCTGATATCTCCAGAAACAATCCTCTATCGTTTGATGATGACCGGATATCTCAGAAACAATCCTCTATCGTTTGGTGAAGCCCGGATATCTCCAGAAGCAATCCTCTATCGTTTGGTGAAGCCCGGATATCTCCAGAAGCAATCCTCTATCGTTTGGTGAAGCCCTGATATCTCCAGAAACAACGCTCTATCGTTTGGTGAAGCCCGGATATCTCCAGAAGCAATCCTCTATCGTTTGGTGAAGCCCTGATATCTCCAGAAACAACGCTCTATCGCTTGGTGAATCCCTGATATCTCAGAAACAATCCTCTATTGTTTGGTAGAGCCCGGATATCTTACCAGAAATAATCCTCTATCGTTTGGTGAAACCGTTTTTGGAGTTATGTTTTGACCAAATGCCACAGATTTGCTCAGGCAGTTTATCTCCGATTTCTATTACTTGTGCAGCTTTGTAAAATGGAGCGACGATTAACATCACCAATAAGGCTTCGATTTACACCTCATCAATTAATGGTGCTCTCGAGTCGTGAGTAAAGAAAATAAATGTGTACTTCTGGGAGACCGTTAGAATAGCGTGCAGTCACGTTCGACATGGTTTACGTAACGGTTATTGTTACAGTTTAAAGGAACTAAGCTCATCGTGCTATGGCAACCCTGAGGTACTTGTGTTCCCGGAAACAAACCAGATCAATCTGGTGATGACGTTACTTTTTACGTATGATTAATGGCCAGTTTAAGCACAACCCCTGTAATTCAGTCAGCTGATTTAGCTGACGTGTTCCTACTGTTTTCCTCGAACACGGTTCATAGGATAGTCCTTGCTTTCAGGCATTTCTTCACACATTACACAACATTCTACTGCGTGGTTTCCTTCTTCATCTGCTTTCTGCGCACTATTTACAAATCGGTGATGGAACACGTAATTCAAACTAAAACAATTATTTCCCCATCACTGACGCGTTGAAACATACATATCTACCAAATATTAATTACTACAGATAGTGCACTTATATCCTACTGGTGTTTTTAATGCTTAACACTATATTTACACTATATTAGTCTGTGTTATAGGAACAATCAGAGATAAACAAGTCTGACGTGTTCCATACACATGACTTTCTCTATATCTCTACAAAATTATTTAAATAAGTTTATTCTTCTATTTCATACTAATCGAAATGGGCATTAGCAGAAATGTTCTTATTATTTAGTTCCTTGTAAGTAGAAGCGAAATAAGGAAATACATTGGGCTAACCCGACAGTCAAGTGTTTGATATGAGATTCAAATCCGTTACTTTACAAGCCAGGTGTTTACAAGCTCCCTTATGAGAAAAGTATTTTAAAACTGAAACCAATGACAAGAAATATCCCGAAAACGGACAACTCCATGAAAAAAAATGTATATTACATAAATTGTGTTTTAACGTGATTTATTGTGTAGTACATTTTTATATCTGTTACGGTTTACCTGCTACGCAAAATTCAGCAAAACTCATTCAGAATAAAGGTCTTTAGAGTTTTTTCCCAAAAAATCCAAGACATACATTTTATCTGACATATAAATATCATTACTATGCGGCATTTTAATCAAAATCCTTAGTCATTTTTGAGAAAATCAAAATTTTCGAAAATTTTGCCATGTAAACGGTAGTTTGGGGTTGGGGGATTTTCCTCAAAATCTTCGTGTCACATCCTTGGAGGATACTAAACTAACATAACAAGTTTGGTATTTTACCGACATTTCGTTTATGGGTTATCGTGTTCACACACACACACACACACACACGTGGACCTTTTTTGAAAATGATTTTATCGGTCTCAAGGGATCTCAATACATATTTCTAATGAAATCTTGGTATTGAATTTTTGAGTGGAATACAGTACTTTTCGCTATACACTATGTACATAATACGTATACTGAAAGTGAAAAGTAGTTGAAATAATTGTTTCTTCCATACTGGTCGATGTGTAGAACAGGAGTTGGAAAAGTAGAGTCAGACTGAAAAATTCAATGCCATTCCACCTCGATCCTCCTACTCTCCATCCAGTTGCTCTAACCACTGTACTGCCATGGCAGCATGCCGATACAGCATTAAGTTCCGCAACTGAATCGTGTTTTACTTGGTAAACCGCGCACGGAGATCTTAAATTATTTTGAGATTACATACCCCAATGACGACTTACAATGCCGTAAATACTTTTTAGTCCCGAACTTTGTATTTCACAATGATTGATCTTAATTGTTGGTTGAAAACCACGGGTAAACTTCGGGGAATTTAATGCTGCATAGGCATATGCCATGGTAGCTAGTTAGACCAGGAGATCCGCGGTTCAAATCTTTCTATGGCATTGATTTTTGAGTCTGACTCTACTTTCAATGAAAAGTAGTTCTTCTAGACTAAAATTGTAAAACTAAGAGAAGAATGACTCAGGCAGCAACACATTCGGGAGGTCCTGCGTTCAATCCTATGAGACAACACATAAGGCTTTCTTTTTACTTTTTCTACACGTACCATGTACATAAGTGAATAGAGAAGATATTGTATTTCACCCAAAAATTCGATACCGAGATTTCACCGGAAATTCATATTTTAGGTTCCCTGAACCCAGCTCCCCCAAATCATTTTTAGAAAGAGGTCCTGTGTGTCTGTGTGTGTGTTTGTGTCTGTGGACAGTATAGCTCAAAAACGAAAAGACCGTTAAATACCAAACTTGGTATTTAGGTTTGGTATCTTCCAAGGATGCCACACGAAGATTTTCAAGAAAATATCCCTACCACAAACTACCCTTTACATGGAAAAATTTTCGAAAATTTTGAATTTCTAAAAAATGGCTCTAACGAGCTTGATTAAAATTCCGTATATTAAACATATTTACATCCCAAATAAAATGTATATCTTGATTTATCTGGGAATAGCCTCTGAAGACTACTTTATTCTGGATGAATTTTACGGAATTTTGTATAAATGGCAAACCTTTAGAGATAGACAAAAACTTACATAGCAGAAAATTTAGAGCACGTTAAAACACACAATTTATGTTATATACTTTTTTTTGTGGAGTTGATCTTTTTTGAGATATTCCTCGTTTTTTGGTTTCATCTTTAAAAAACTTGTACTTTTCTCATACAGGAATTTGTCAACTCGTTTCCATACAAACAAAGGAACTTCAGTCACATAGCAATCAACTTTTGACTTTCACTTTAACCTATGGTACTCCCTTATTTGCAAGGAAGCAAGTAATAATACTATTTCTGCTATTTTTTTCTCGATTAGCATTAAGTAAATAAAAGCGTTAGCTTTTTAACAATAATTTGTTGCAGAACAGGTAGAGAAAGTCATGTGAATGCAACACATGAGATTTTTCAGTGGTAAAACCGCAATACAATGAAGTCACAAATGAAGATATAGTTGTGACGGAAGCAAGTGGGCCCTTCAAAGACTCAGTCAGACCTTCAACAGGAAAAGTCGGTGCGTATGTGTATATCACTAATTGCTTAATAAATAACACGCCAGCCTATCCCTAGGAATTTTATTTCGCGACAGTGACATATGTGGAAATGACCTAAGCCAAAATGTTACATAATGCACATCAGGATCTGCTTATCGACCTTTACGTGTACTGCGCAGTGATTTAATAGTGGGTGGTCTACACGTATCCACTCTGTCATATTCCAAAAAAAACATCTGATGTGATAGATTCACAGCACTTTCCCTAACCATCGCAACTTTGCATTCATAGAAACACACTCCTTCTATCCATGTTATGTTATCTATGGCATTATATTACTGTATATACAAAGCGGAGGAAGTATTGTATTCCAAAAATCTGAAGTGTTCCCATTCACATACAAAAAAAAATATTTATTTATCTACATCATGCTAATCGAGACAAATAGCAGGAGAATTGGTCTTATTACTTGCTTCCTTTTAAATAGAAGGGAAATGCAGGAATACATTAACCTAAAGCGATAATCAAATCCTTTAAAATCTCGTCGCTATGTGATACAATTGGGGTTCGGTTTGCTTTGTATAATCCCGTTTGAGAAAATTAGCCACAAGTATTTTAAAGCTGAAACCAATAAACAAATAATATCTCAGAAATGGTCATGACAAATTGTGTGTTTTAGTGAGATCTAATTTTTTGTGTGATAAGTTTTTGTTTATCTCTTAGGAATTACCAGTTTATAAAATTCAGCAAAATTCATCCACAATAAAGAGGTCTTCAGACGCTATTCCCAGAATATTCAAGATATACAAATGATTTGTGTAAGGGGTAGTTGGGGTGCGGGGGATTTTCTTAAAAGTCTTCGAGTCGCAGCGTTGGGAGATACTGAACTTAGATACCAAGTTTTTTATTTAACGGACTTTTCGTTTTTGAGTTATGCTGTCTAGACCGCGCGGAACTTTTTCTGAAAATACATTTTCGGGACTCAGGAGACCTCAAAACAATATCTGAATAATGTATATCTTGCCGGGATGCCATGTAGGCATACATGTATTTAAATGGAGCTTGTTTAAATCTGTAATTCAGGTTTTGGTATTTAATTCTGGCGGTGGCGCGTGAAAGCTTATCAGATGAAGTGCTAATGGGTGACGTCACGTGGCAGATATACTGCGATGACGTGCAGTAGATAGTACGCGCATCGAGTCTCTAATTGGTTCATTAACCAACGAGTTACCGTGCACATCTCCAGTCTAGGGAGGGACACCGGTTCAATCCTGCGGTAACGATCGACCTCTAAGCACAGCTTTCAAGTCGTAATTCTGGTGCACTTTAAAGGCTTAACTAACATTTGCATAATATGCATAACAATTAATAAAATCTCAACCATACATTTCTCCCCTCTTGTTACTATCTCTACTTCGTACACGGGTAGAGAACGTATTGCATTCTACCCAAGAATTCGATAGCTAGATTACATTGGAAATGCATGTTTTAGGTGTCCTTCATACATTGTGTACGCGCGTGGAGTTAACAAATTCCGAGATATTCAATGCTTTTTTCAATTGGGAGAGCATTATTAGGTTTTTTTTTTTTTTGCTTTCTCACACACAAATAACGACTACTTCTTAAAAGATTTTACTTTAGATTAAATGCCCCTCTATTACCAATGTACCTAGAATCAAATATTATAATAATAATAATAATAATATTATTATTATTATTATTATTATTATTATTATTATAATAAATGCCTATCTCGATAAACCTGAAGTAGGTAAGAGTAAGTTTGGTAAGAATAGTTTAATGAAGAATTGCTAGAGAAAGCCATGTGAATGTAGCAAAACAGAATTTTAATGATCTCCACATGTTCGGGGCGAGGGGGGGTGGTAGAGAAGAGTTCTAAATGCTCTGGACATTTTAGAATGATTCTCAAGAACCGGAAATGCTTTACCCACAGGTTTCCAGTATAGGTTACATCATATTATGCAAATTATTTTAAATATGTATTATTACTGGTTATGGACCTCAAATTTAGGTTTTAAGTTGTAAATGTTAGGGTAGTAAATCTATGCTTAAAAGGGCTTTAGTTCTAAGTCTTTGAAAACAACTTAATGCCTCAGAAGTTCCTATCCAATGACAAATCTGTGTTCTATCCTTCACATTTATGTAGTATAACATTCGTATAAAACCTCCTTTTTGTTTTCTCTACTTGTATTATGTACATAGTGTATAGAGGAGGTATTGTAATGCACTCAAAAACTCGATACCGGGATTTCACTGGAGATATACGTTTTGAGACCCCCTAAATAACAAATCTCATGTGTTCCATTCATATGATTTTCTCTACATCTCTGCAACAAATTATTGTTAAAAAGATTATGCTTCTATTTACTTCATGCTAATCGAGAAAAAAATAGCAGAAATAGTCTTATTATTAGCTTCCTTGTAAGTTTCGTAGAAGCGAAATAAGGGGGTACCATAGGTTAAAGTGATAGTCAAAAGGTGGTTGCTATGTGACTGAAGTTCCTTTGTTTGTTTGGACACACACACACTGACCTTTTCCTGAAAATTTTTTTTTTTTTTTTTTTTTTTTTTTTTTGGTTTCAGGGGGACCATGTATTTCCGGTATCGAAATAAGCAATACCTTCTCTATACACTATGTACATAGTACGTGTAGATAAAGTACAAAAATTAGAAAAATATCCGTGTATGCGTGTTTGTGGGCAGCATAGCTCAAAAACGTTAAGTACCATACTTGATATTTAAGTTCAGGAAGTTCCAAGGATGCGTCACGAAGATTTTCAAGAAAATCCCCTCCAACCCAACTACCCTTTACATACAAACATATTCCAACATTTTTACTTTCTCAAAAATGCCTCTAACGATTTGGATTAAAATCTCTCTTATTTATGATGCTTACATGACAAATAAAATGTATATCTTAAGCTTTCTATGAATACCCTCTGAACGTATTACACAAAAATGTAGATCTCTTTAAAGCACACAGTTTATGCCATATACATTTTTTTCGTGTAGTTGCAAGTTGCTAAGTTTACATATCATTTAAAATGTAATTCGCGAGAGCTGGATTCAAACGTTACGCCGTAGCAACAAGCACATTAGATGGTTAGAAAAAAACCAGAATCACAAACTTTGAAACACATGCGTCTGATGACGTAGGTTACTTGAGAAAGTGCTACAGTACAACAAGATAATATTTAAAACGGCTGAGAAAAATTTGCTGTGCTCCATTCACTTGACCTTCTCGAACTGTCGACAAACAAACTTTTCTTACTAAAGATTATAATTATTCTTCTATGTACTTCATGCTAATCGAGATAAGCATTAGAGGAAATTATCTTATTACTTGTTTCTTTTTAAACACAAAGGAAATAAGGGAATGCACTGGACTAAAGCTTTGGTAAAATCCTTGAAAAGGTGGTCGCTATGTGAAACAATTTAAATACGGTTCTCTATTGCTTGCCAGGGGTAAAGCAAAGAAAGATAAAACGAAAGATGACTTTCCGTTTGTGAAAAGCTTAAATAGTTTAAAATTGAAACCAATAACGAAGAATATCCAGGAAACGCTTTAATTTTCAGAAAAGAAAAAAAAAATGTATATCTATGACATAAATTGTTTGTTTTATCGAGATCTATATTTTTTGTGAAGTAAGTTTTTCTCTCTCTTACGTTATACAAAATGAAGAGGTCTTGGCTATTCCCAGAAAATCCAGGTCATGCCTACATTTCGTTTGATATAAAATATCAAAATGGTTACAGAAATTTTTGGGAAAATCATGATTTTCGAAAAATAGTCCATGTAAAGGGTAGTTGGAGCACTTCCCTGAAAATCTTTGTTCCGCATCCTTGGAAGATACTGAACTAAACCCAAATTTGGTATTTAACCTATTTAACCGGCTTTTCGTTTCTGTTATGCTGTCCATAGACACATACATATAAACAGAAAGCTCACACTCGGACCTTTTTCTAAATGTTGGGTGGAATAAAATACCTTCTCTACGTACTATGAACATTGTACACACATGCTAGAGAAAGTATAAATAAACCAAATTGGCGAAAGCCTTGAATGTTCGCCACTAAAATCATTCACACGTTGGAGGAAGTTGAGGAAAACATAGGAAATATACAGTGGCTGAGCTAATTAGTGTCTATTCGGTATAACGCTTTTTAAGATGCGAAAGGACGGCATTCACTATGCGTGTTAATTCTATTCTAACACGTTAACAGGAATGCAGATTTAAAGAAAATTGACCAAAATTCTTGAAATCGTTTATTTTTGGATTTTAGTAGATTAATATGCCAACATTATTTTCAGCCATCTGCAATTTAAACACATGTCGCGTAACCTTTTAAATGGAAGTTTTAATGCCAAAAAATGAAAGTGCAAATGCTTAAAGGGGTGTTTCTCTATGTGCATTTTCCAACGCATGCAAATGCTCGAAATGCTCTTTGCCTTTCAACCAATCAGTTTCACTTTCCTACCAGAGAATCTTAATGTCATAAATAAAAATTATTGACTTAGTTTTCTGAGTAGGTAAAACTAATTTTGTATTTGTATTAATAGTAATATTTAATTAATTTGAAACTCAGTCAATAACTTATAAAGCGACATTCCTGGAATTTAAGTATGAAGTTTTGTTTCAACATTTTGAAAACTAAAACGCAAGGCATTTTTTTTTTTTGGTGGAGTAGTTAAAAAAACAAAAGCACTTTTTTTTTCTCAAAAACTACTCGATGCATTTGTCTCAAAATTGCAAAATTAGTTACACAAAACAATAGAGGTATATGGTATAAACATCTGATGTGTTTCATTCACATGACCTTCACTACATCCCTATAACAAATTGTTATTAAAAAGCTTATTCTTCTGTCTACTTCATGCTAATCGAGATAAACATTAGCAGAAATGGTGTACTACTTGCTTCCTTATAAGCAGAAGGGAAATATCAGATACACTAGGTTAAACTGATAGTCAAACGTTTTAAAAGACAAGAGTTGACAAATTCCCGTGTGAGAAAAGAATACGTATTTTAAAACTAAACCCAATAACAAGGAATATATAAAAAACGGTCAACTCCACGAAAAAATGTATATTACATGTTAAATGTATATTTGTGTGTTATAACGAGTTTGTGTTTTTGCTAAACAAGGTTGTGCCTATATCTTACGGTTTACCAGTTATGCAAAATTCGGAAAAATTCATCCAGAATAAAGAGGTCTTCAGCCCCAGAAAATTCAAGAAATACATTTTATTTGGCATGTAAGTATCTTTAATATGCGATATTTAATTAAAATCGCTAGAACTATTTTTGACAAAATCAACATTTTCGAAAAACGTTCTATGAAAAGGGTAGTCGGACGGAGGAGGATTTACTTGAAAATCTTCGTGCCAATCCTTGGAAGGTGCTGGTATATGGTATTTAACTGAGCTATGCTCAAAAAATACCTTTTTTTTTGGATTCAAGGGACCTCAAAAGATATATTTCTGGTGAAATCTCGGTATCGAATTGTTTAGTGCAATTCAATACCTTAACCATACACTGTGCATAGTACGTGTAGAGAAAATAAAACTGAACGTAATTATTTAACAAACATTTATTTAGAAATTTTCACAGATTTGCCTCTTAAGAAGCGAACGGCCGGCTATTGCATGTGTTGCAACCCAGAAGCAAAACCCGGGACAAGCGGTAAGGTTTTATACGAAGAGGCAGCTTAGTACGGTCGAGTGCATTCTCTTACAACTATTATATGTAGGAAGACTTTCTCTATACGTACTATATATATATATATATATATATATATATATATATATATATATATAGAAGGTATTGTACTGCACCCAAAATTCGATACTGACATTTCATCGGAAATACATGTTTTGAGACCCCCTGCATTAAAACAACATTTTAGAAAAATATCCGTATGTGTGTCTGTGGGCAGCATAGCGCAAAAACGAAAAGGCTAGCTTGGTATTTAAGTTTGATATCTTCCAAGGATGCGACATGAAGATTTTCAAGAAAATCACCCCACCCTTAACTACGCTTTACATGGAACTTTTTTCGAAAATTTTTATTTTCTCAAAAATTGCTCTAACGATTTTGATTAAAATATCGTATATTAAAGATATTTACCTGACAAATAAGATGCATATCTTGAATTTTCTGGGAATAGCCGCTGAAGATTCTTTACTCTGGATGAATTTTACGGAATTTTGCATAACTGCTAAACCATAAGAGATGGACAAAAACTTATCACACCAAAAATGTAGAGCACGTTAAAACACCAATTCCTGTTATATATATTTTTTCCGTGGAGTTGATCGTTTTTGAGATATTCCTTGTTATTGGTTTCAGCTTTGAAAAACATAACTTTTCTCATACAGGAATTTGTCAACTCCTGTCCATACAAACAAAGGAACTTCAGTCACATAGCAACCAGCTTTTGACTATCACTTTATCCTATGGTACTCCCTTATTTCGCTTCTACTCACAAGGAAGCAAGTAATAAGAATATTTTTGCTAATGTTTTCTCGATTAACATGAAGTAAATAGAAACATAAGCTTTTCATTAATAAGTTGCTGCAGAGACGTGAATGGAACACATGAGATTATTGTTAAAACTTTTCTCCTGTACGTAAAGTAAGTTTTACGCTACTCTTGTGTCACATTGGGTGACGTGGCTATCTGGCTGCCCACACAGCTTCCGTCCCACGCGGCTGGATCCTCTCAAACAATTATTATTTACATACAGCGGCGGTCTGTTTGTCTGCTAAGTGGTCCATTCACACCTCGCCTGGCTGCACTGGAGGGAAACCAAGAGGAGAGCTTTCATATAATGAAATTAACCAGAGTAAGAGAATAGGGTGCCATTGAAAACGTTATACATAGTTTTTTACTTCCTCTGTTACTTATCCAAGATAAAGGAAGCGTTGCATGTGATATAATGTCACTGCAAAGTTCGGCATCTTCCAGGAACATTTTCAATCACACACATTTTTCGTGTAATTTTTTTGGCCTTTTATAGAATAGGACGCTGCGAACCACAGTAGTTAAAAATCTGATTTGTTCAATTCACATGAATTTCTCTAATTCTGTGTAACAAGTTATTGTTAATAAGTTTATTCTTCTATTTACTTCATGCTAATCGAGAAAAAATTAGCAGAAATAGTCAAATTACTTGCTTCCTTGTAAGTAGAAGCGAAATATGGGAGTATCATAGGTTAAAGTGAAGTCAAAAGCTGGTTACTAGATGACTAAAGCTCCTTTGTTTGTATGGACACGAGTTGACAAATTCCTGTATGAGAAAAGTACAAGTTTTTCCAAACTGAAACCAAAAACAAGGAATATCTAAAAAAAACGACCAAGTCCTCGAAAAGCATTTATATAACATAAATTGTGTGTTTTAATGTGCTTTACATTTTTTGTGTGGTAAGTTTTTGTTCATTTCTTACGGTTTAGCAGTTATGCAAAATTTCGTAAAATTCATCCAGAATAAAGAAGTCTTCAAAGGCTATTCTCAGAACATTCAAGATATACATATTATTTGTCAAGTAAATATCTTAATATGCGATATTTTAATCAAAATCGTTAGAGCCATTTTTGAGAAAATCAAAATTTTCGAAAAAAGTTCCATGTAAAGCGTAGTTGGGGTGGGGGATTTTCTTGAAAACCTTCGTGTCGCATCCTTGGACAATACCATACTTAAGTACCATGTTTGGTATTTAACGGTCTTTTCGTTTTTGAGCTAAGCTTCCACAGACACACACGGACCTTTTTCCAAAAATGCTTTTTTTTTTGGATTCAGGGGGACCCAAAACATGTATTTCTGGTGAAATCTCAGTATCTAATTTTGGGTGCAATACAATACCTTCTCTATACACTATATACATAGTACGTGAAGAGAAAGTAAAAATGTCCACATATAAAAGCCAATTTCATTGGTCATATCAAACCTTTGCTTTAGAAACAACTGTTGATGTTTTCTCGTTGAACTCTAGGATTCCTTAACTTTAATTTTAAGATTTTTATACCATTACATATACATTCACTCTCACATTCATACTTCCAGACTGTAGGCGATACGGAATGATTATGGTTAAAGAAAAATTCCCCGACCCGGCGAGGAATTGAACTCGGGACCTCTGGATGAGAAAGTCAGAACGCTGACAACTTGAACACAGAGGCAGGACGTGGAAAACTTGACTTAATTTGTACTTTTCTTAAATATTACTCGAATAATACTGCACACCTTGGATTTTCTGCAAAATGCCTGTGAAGCCCATTTCATTCTGAACAGCTTTTGTATACTTTTGTAAACCGAGTAAATAATAAATTATGGACCAAAGAAAACAAGCGTCGTGAAATTATACAATTTCACAATTTTTTTGGTCATCATTTCCGTATAGTCCCTTCTATTTGTTAGTTTGCATTTTCAAATAATTCAACATAGAAATTTTGAAGTGAAATCATAATTCTTTTTGTTCCTACTGATATCAATGAGACAATATGGATTTCAAAGCCATTATATGGCGACCCGCTTTTTAAATCTTAACCATCGTAGCAGATCTTAACCAAGAAATTAAAATGCCTTCAAATGATGAAAATGAAGCAAATACGAGAGGCTTCAATAAGTCCTTAGAAAAAGATAGAAATACAAATTATTTTTGGTAGATTTTTTTTTTAATTTTTCAACATAGTCTCCCTTTAGCTCGATACACATTTCCCAGCGTTTCTACAAATGTTTTAAGCTTTCCAAAAAGTAGGATTTCGCAAGGACCTCAAAACAGGCATCTGTTTGGGACATTATCTCTTCGTTAGACGTGAATCGTTTTCCGCTGAGAAACTTTTTCATGTTTGGAAATCAAAAAAAGTCACTGGGGGCTAAATCTGGTGAATACGGTGGATGTGTTAGTAATTGGTACCTTAATTCTACAATTTTGGTCATCGAAACTGCGCAGCAGTGCACCCTTACATTGTCTTGATGGAAGAGAATTTTTTCTTGATTTCTCCGTTCAACCGGTGCAATAATGAGGCATAATACTCTCCATTTATCGTTATTCCTTTCTGCAAGGAATCATGTAGTTGATTCCCAAACACCGATGCCATCAATTTGGTTGCAGATTTCACCATCTTTGCCTTCTTCGGAGCCGGGTTCGCCTTTAGAAACCCACTGTTTCAACTGTACTTTTGTCTTTAGAGTGCAGTAGTATATGTTTCATCCACAGTTATGTAGCAATGAATAAACTCGTCAGCATTGCGGCGAAAAAGTGCCAAACCAGCTCCATCACACGATTGCGTTTATTCCCCATTGAGAACAACCGCAGCACTCATCTTGCCGAGACCTTTGTCAGACCTAATTGTTGGTGCAAAATTCAGAACACTTTACCCTGTAATATGCCAGTGGCCTCTACTATTTTGCGAACTTTGATTTATCGATCACCCAAAACCATATCCTGGATTTTGTCAATCATTAAGAGGAAGTCACTTCTACCGGACTGGACGTCCGGAATGATGTTCATTTGTGGATGTACGTCCATGTTTAAATTCATTTATCCAATAGTAAATTGTTGCAAGCGCAGGAGCAGATGTGCCAAGAACTTCATCCAACTCGGTTTTTATCTATTTCGGTGTTAAGCCTTTAATATAGAAGTGTTAATAACCGCAGGAAAATCGTCCCCCCATATTTCTAAAGAAGCACAGGATTGTTGATTGAATCGCCCATGGCAACGAAACCACGTGATAGATACAGCTGAAACGATAACTGGCATTCAGTAAGACACGAAAATAGCTAAATGCAAACTTCTTTCGATGCTACGAGTGGAATTTCTTGGTTTTCTAAGGACTCGTTGAACGCCCCTCGTGTTTCAACGAATTATGTAAAATATGACCTGAAGCTTTCTTGGCGAACATTTACCTGAAATTGGTATCCAGGTGGTAAAGAATATAGACTCAAGCGCTTCAAAGACCGTCATCATCTTCGTCTTCAGGCAAGATGAACTGTCGGGGGAGTGTTGCAATTTCCTATTTCTACTTTCTCTACATGTACTACAATGTACACAGTGAATAGAGAAGGTATTGCGTTCCACCCAAAAAGTTGATACCGAGATTTCACCGCAAATAGATGTTTTAGGGTCCCCTGTGTCCAAATAAAAAAAAAAATAGAAAAAGGATCGTGTGTGTGACCGTGTGTGACTGTGAACACGAACTCAAAAAGGAAAAGTCGGTAAAATACCAAATTTGGTGTATAAATTATCTTCCAAGGATGCGACACAAAGACTTTGAGGAAAATGCCCCCACTTCAAACTACTCTTTACATGGAAAAATTTTCAAAAATTTAGATTTTCTCAAAAATGTTATAATAATTTTGAAAGACATTTACGTGCAAATAAAACATATATCTTGAATTTTCTAGGAATAGCCTCTGAAGACCTCCTTATTCTGGATGACTTTTGCTGGACTTTACGTAACTGGTAAACCGCAAGAGACAAAAACTTACTACACAAAAATGTAGATCTCGTTCAAATATAATTTACGTCATAGGTGTACATTTATTTCGTAGGGTTGACCGCTTTTCAGATATCCCTAGTTATTGGTTTCAGTTTAAAAATACTTAAAAGCGTTTTCACATACACGAATTTGTCAACTCCTGGCAATGCAGAGAAATTGATTTCATCCACATGGCAACAGCTTTTAACAGATTTGGCAAATCATTTAGTACACAGGAAATAAAATATACCTCAAATGCTTATTGGCAAATGAAAACAGTGGTTTAAGTATAAATAATATAACTATATAAAATTATATTACAGTGGCAATTGAATTAGGTATAACATGTTAGTAATTTTAATTCTGAGAGTTATGTACAGTTATATACGATTGATTTCTTTAAGGTATATTAATACATTAACTAAACTTTTTGTGTCTGTAAGTGTCAATGCAGTTTTTTGAAACTGTGTACTGTTTTCTGACATGACTGTATTTTGTACACTAAAATATAACATGTTTAACTGTCAGAGGACTTATACACAACTCACAATATGGTGGTGCTTCTTTTGACAGTAAATAAGAATGTGTGAGTTTTGTATGAGCAATTGTTAACTTGACCTTTTCTGTGGGATTTGTTGTAGAGAATAATCTGGTGTTTTATTGACCTTATTTCATGTAGTTTGCTGGAGGGTGAGTCATTCCAATGCTGCTTTGAATTTGGTGACTGTGACTGACTGACGCAAGGTCTCGGTGAGGAGTAGGGATGAGAGCGGTAGATACTAGATCCTTTGCTATTGTTTATACCCAAGGTCGCAGGTTCAAACCCGGCGGAGGACGATGGATTTTTTTCGGGCGTGAAAATCCTTAGCATGGCTCCCTTCGGAAGGAAAGTAAAGACGTTGGTCCCGTGTCGTAGATTTATGGCACGTAAAAGAACCTGAAGCCTGATAGAGAGGCCTCTGAGCAAAATTAAGAGGTATTTCACGACTAATATAGAATAGGACGCTGAGAACCACAGCAATCAAAGAGCGTCCATAAATAAAACTCCATATACATGCTTTTACTTTCTCTACACGTACTATGTACATAGTGTAAAGAAAGTTATTGTATTAAACTCAAAAATTCGATACAGAGATTTTACCGGAAATATATGTTTTGAGAGCCGCTGAATCCAAAAAAAAAGCATTTTTAGAAAAATGTCCGTGTGCGTGTCTGTCTATCTGTGTGTATGTGTGTGTGTAGCATAGCTCAAAAACGAAAAGACCATTAAATACCAAACTTGGTATTTAAGTTTGGTATCGTCCAAGGATGACATGAAGATTTAAAAAAAAAAATCCCCCACGCCAAACTACCCTTTATATGGAAAAAATTTCGAAAATTTAGATTTTCTTAAAAATGGCTCTAACGATTTTGATTAAAATGTCGTATATTAAAGATATTTACCTGACAAATATAATGTATATCTTGAATTTTCTGGGAATAACCTCTCAAGACTATTTTATTCTGGGTGAATTTTACAGAATTTTGCATAACTGGTAAACCGTAAGAGATGGACAAAAACTTAGCACACACAAAATATAGAGCACATTAAAACACAATTTATGTTGCATACTTTTTTGGTGGAGTTGGTAGTTTTTTACGTATTCCTTGTTTTTGGTTTCAGCTTTGAAAAACTTATACTTTTCTGTCCATACAAACAAAGGAACTTCAGTCACATAGCCACCAGCTTTTAGCTATCACTTTAACCTATGGTACCCCCTAACTTCGCTTCTACTTACAAAATCAAGTAATAAGAATGTTTTCTCAATTGGCATGAAGTAAATAGAAGCCTAAGCTTTTTAACAATACTTTTTTGCAGAGATGTAGAGAAAGTCATGAGAATGGAACACATCAGACTTTTTCCTATTGTTTTGGCTTCCTCGTCAGCTTCCTCATTCATCGATAACTCTTCATCACTACACCTGTCTTGAAGCTCGAGAACGTCTGGAATATTTCCTCATCACCACCTATACTCTTGTGAGAGAGTGTACATATGAAAACAATTTCCTTACCCTGGATTTTCAATTTATGTTGGAACTGAAGCTTTACTGGCGAATATTTACCGAAATATTATTAATATTGTCCGAGAGCAATTATAGGTGAGAGGTATGTGTTAACGAGGTGATTTGTATACGCCAGTTTTATTCAAGTGGATATAGGGAAAGTTGTGCGACTGTAAACAAATGATATTTTAGAAATGAGAGCAGGCCAATAGCCTACACAGGCTGAAGATGCGGTGACACCCTGTGACGGTGTACCCACGCAGGACGACAAGACATTTGGGATCAGGTCCAGTTAGGCAGGTACCCCCACGTACGTGGAAATATCCTTATTATTCCAATGATGGGCGTCTTTCCATGCAGTAACACGATACCAGTTTAATGCACTTGAGGAAATTAGCATTTCCAGTAGTGCTCGGAGCATCTATTGCCTGTCTCAAACTTAAATTGCCTTATTTCTAACACATACATGTTGCCGTTAGCTTGTTCCTTTCACTCTTACGCTGTCGGCAATTTGTTAATATGGTATAAATATCCAGTTATTACTTTCCTTAGCCCCGCATATATACCATGTACAGAGTGAATAGAGAAGTATTGTATTACACCCAAAATTCGATATCGGGATTTCAAGAGAAATGTATGTTTTGGGATCCCCTGAGTCCGAAAAAGCATTTTTACTTTCTCTATAGGCACTATATACATAGTGTATAGAGAATGTATTGACTCCACCAACAAATTCGATACCGAGATTTCACCGGAAATATATGTTTTAGGGTCCCCTTTATCTAAAAAAAGCATTTTCGGAAAAAGGTCCGTGTGTGTGTGTGTGTGTGTGTGTGTACGTGTGTCCGTGAACACGATAACTCAAAAACGAAAAGTCGGTAAAATACCAAACTTGGTATTTAAGATTAATGTCTTCCAGGGATGCGACACGAAGATTTTGAGAAAAATCCCCCCACCCCCAACTACCCTTTACATGGAACTTTTTTCGAAAATGTTGATTTTCCCAAAAATGGCTCTAACGATTTTGATTACAATTTCGGATATTAAACATATTTACCTGACAAATGAAATGTATATCTTGAATTTTCTGGGAATAGCCTCTGAAGAGTAGTTTATTCTGGATGAATTTTACTAAATTTTGAATAACTGCTAAACCGCAAGAGATGGACAAAACATTACTACACAAAAAATGTAGAGCACATTAAAATACACAATTTATGTTATATACATTTTTTTCGTGGAGTTCGTCGTTTTTCTGACATTCCTTATTTTTGGTTTCTGCTATGAAAAACGTATACATTTCTCATACTGGAACTTGTCAACTCCTATCCACATAAACAAAGGAACTTCATTGACATAGCAACCAGCTTTTGACTATCACTTTAACCTACGGTTGTCCCTTATTTCGCTTCTACTTACAAGGATGCGAGTAATAAGACTATTTCTGCTAATTTTTTCTGATTAGCATGAAGTTAATAGAAGTATAAGCTTTTTAAGAATTATTTGTTGCAGGGATATAGAGAAAGTCATGTGAATGGTACACATCAGATTTTTACTTTCTCTATAGGCACTATGTACATAGTGTATAGTGAATGTATTGCACTCCACCAAAAAATTCGATACCGAGATTTCACCGGAAATACATGTTTTAGGACCTCCTGTATCCATAAAAAGCATTTTCAGAAAAAGGTCCGTGTGTGTGTGTGTGTCCGTGTGTCTGTGAACACGATAACTCAAAAACGAAAAGTCGGTAAAATACCAAACTTGGTATTTAAGTTTAGTATCTTCCAGGGATGGGATGCGACACGAAGATTTTGAGAAAAATCCCCCCACCCCCAACTACCCTTTACATGGAACTTTTTCCGAAAAGTTTAATTTTCTCAAAAATGGCTCTAACGATTTTGATTAAAATTTCGTATATTAAAGCTATTTACCTGACAAATAAAATGTATATCTTGAATTTTCGGGAATAGCCTCTGAAGAGTAGTTTATTCTGGACGAATTTTACTAAATTTTGAGTAACTGCTATACAGTAAGAGATGGACAAAAACTTACTACACAAAAAATGTAGAGCACGTTAAAACACACAATTTATGTTATATACATTTTTTTCGTGGAGTTCGTCGTTTTTCTGACATTTCCTATTTTTGATTTCTGCTATGAAAAACGTATACATTTCTCATACATGAATTTGTCAACTGCTGTCCATACAAACAAAGCAACTTCAGTGACATAGCAACCAGCTTTTGATTATCACTTTAACCTATGGTACTCCCTTATTTCACCTCTACTTACAAGGAAGCAAGTAATATGGCTATTTCTGCTAATGTTTTACTGATTAGCATAAAGTAAATAGAAGTATAAGCTTTTTAAGAATAATTTGTTGCAGGGATATAGAGTAAGTCATGTGAATGGTACACATCAGATTTTTAGAAAAAGGTCCACATGTGAGGTTGTCTTTGGACAGCATAGCTCAAAAACGAAAAGACCGTTAAATACCAAACTTGGTATTTAAGTTTGGTATCTTCCAAGGATGCGATACGAAGATGTTCAAGAAAATTCCTCCATCCCCAACTACCTTTTACATAAAAACATTTTTCGAAAATTTTGATTTTCTCAAAAATGGCTCTAACGATTTTGATTGAAGTAACCTATATTACAGATATTTACACGACAAATAAAATGCATATCTTGAAAATTCTGGAAATAGCTTCTAAAGATCGCTTCATTCTGAATGACTTTTGTATAACTGGCAAATCTTAAGACATATACAAAAAGTTACTACACAACAAATATGTATCTTAATAAAACAGACTATTTATGTCCTATAGATGTTTTTTTGTAGAGTTAACCGATTTAGAGATATTGCGGATTATTGATTTCAATTTTAAGCCGTTTAAACTTTTCTCAAACGGGAAGACATCTTTCTTCTCTTTACTCCTGGCAAGTAAAGAGATCGGAATTTCAATTGTTTCACATAGCGACCGGTTTTTAAAGGAAGAGACTATCGTTTTAGCCTGTGTATTGTATTTCCCTTCTACTTACAAGGAAGCTAGCACAAAAACTAATTCTGCTAATGTTTATCTTGATTAGCATATTGTAGGATTAATGTTTTGAATAAAATGTTTGTTTACCGAACAATTAGAGGACGCCATGTGAATGGAAAACATTAGATTTTTGCCCTTCTACTTACAAAGAACCAAGTAATAAGGACAATTTCTGCTAATGTTTATCTCGATTAAAATTAAGTAGATAGAAGTATAAACCTTTTAACAATTATGTGTTAAGCCCGCCTGGATAGTTTGCGGTGAGTTCAGAGGTTGGGTGCCCTGAGCGGTGGCCTTATCCCACACTCAAAACACCAGATGCTGAGATCTCTGCTTCGAGCCCAGATTGACGACGTTCGCAAGACACACTCCACTACCTATGAGTTGACCCACGTACCTGATGAGATGAATCTACTACCGTTGAATTTACCTCGGTGATGCTCAGCCTGCACGATGATTGACTCTCTCGCGGTGGTGCAGCTAATGGGGGTAGTTCAGGGAGCGATCTTATGATAGTTAAAACTTACGTAACTTTCCTGGAGTTTATTTCTCACTAGGAGAAGCGAGATAAGCACTTTTGCTTTACATTTATGCTAACTTGTGCACTTGTTATGAACTTTAATACTTGGCTGATCACAGTAATTATGGTTCCTTCTTCTTCCTTAATTCTGCGTTATACAATATACTTTAACACACGTTACTAACTTTAAAGATACTTAAGAGCACTGGAGACTACTAAGCTTTCGTTACATGTTACAGTGTTTTAACTTTGTGTGAAGAAGTTACGTTCAGCCCGACAACCGACAGCATAACACAGCGACAGACAGATATCAACAGACAGCCCCGATGTGCCTTATTGGGCTCTTTATATACTAAAAATACCGTCATGGCGGCCTCTTTCGGATTGGACAGAAAGGCCGCGCGATTGACGTAAATATTACCCAAAACTCAATCTTCTCTTCCCAGGGTTCACTGCAAACCTCATGTGACATGTCTTGTACATACAGTCTTCCGAACTTTTAAGGTTTACCCCCGTCGTAACTCGATATTACTTGACTGGACAAAAGAAATCTTTCTAAAAAAAAGCGCTTCTCACCCCCTTCTACTCTCTTGGCGTCAGTTTTCTATTTCTGCTCCAAGCTGAATTTACTCTGTTAAATACATACATTTGTACTCTTTTAGCTTTACATTGATAAATAATTAATAACTAATAAAAGTTTTTATAGGGAAGCTAATTAACGATCTCAAGTTGGTGGTAGCGTGTCTGCCTCACATTCAAAAGGTCGTGAGTTTAAATCTCGCTTAGGCTGAGTTACCCGGATAAGGTTTTTTTTCGGGATTTTCCCTTATTCTAAGAAGAGGAATGTCGAGTAACTTTAAGCTCCATGGACCCCGAGATCATTTGAGCATCTTTTCACCAATTTCATTCATCGTCCGATATGACCAACCAGGTAAAGGACGTTAAGCTGCATTAATAATAATAATAATAATAATAATAATAATAATAATAATAATAATAATAATAAAGTGTTACAGAGCTGCAGAGAAAGTCATGTGAATGGAACACATCGGATTTTTTTTTTATTTTCATAATTGTTGGCCAAATTTCACAGATGCGTCACATTAAAGTATTGTTAAATCGTTTTTGAGAAACTTAAAATCAAATTTGGCACTAAAACAGCAGTCAACAACTAGACTTGGCAGACTTAGTGCTCAAGTTTGCAGGGGTCAAGCACGTCCTTAACATTAACATACCCGCAGCGAAAGCGTTTGGAAACTTGCTCTCAATGCTTGACAGCAACAAAACAAGCTTTCGTGTACACTTCTAATAAAATGTTTCAAGTTCCCCCATGAACTTCTGAAACTGTGCATTAACCCAATGAGATACGACTGCCTGCTTAGGTTATTTGCAAATATTAGTTACCGAATTAAAACCGGCTTCTGTTTGAATCGTAAAACAGCGCCGATTTATTTCCTGGACTGGCTCATAATTCAGCTGTGTTAACCTCCAAACTCCTGAACATGCCGGCCGGGCAAGACGTGGAGTGCATTAAAATGTAGCAGAGGACTTCGCCAAATTTATTCAATAACGAGGAAACATTCCTGAGACGATATAGAAATCCACTACCAAAGTAATACCAAGAGAAAACAATCACTTCTTATATAGCTAATTGCATATTTGCTTTCGCTATCATGTACTTACAATGCAGATGAGTAATACAGAAGGTATTGTATTGCACCCAAAAATTCGATGTCGCGATTTCACACAATGTAGAGAGTGTTCTAGAGAACGTACTACATTCCACCTAAAAAATACATACCGAAATTTAACATACATGTTTTGAGACCTCCCGAGTATAAAAAAAAAACAACAACACAGTTTTACTTTCTCTACACGTACTAAGCACATTAATGTATACAGAAAGTATTGTATTGCACCCAAAATTCAATACCGAGATTTCACCGAAATATATGTTCTGTGGCCCATTGCATATAAAATACACATTGTTACTTTCTCTATGCATATCTACTATTTGCATAATGTATACAAAAGGTATTGTATTGCACACAAAGATTCGATATTCACATTTCACGGAAATATATGTTTTGAGACCCCTGAATATAAAAAACGAACAATGTTTAGGATCTCTACATGTACTAGATACAGAGTGTATAGAGAAGATATTGCATTCCACCCAAAATTATATACCGAGATTTCACCGGAAAAAATTTAGGGTCCCCTGATCCAGTAAAAGCATTTTTAGAAAAAAGGCCCATATGTATACGTGTCCGTGTGTTTATGAACACCATAACCCAAAAACGAAAAGTCGGTAAAATACCAAACTTGGTATTTGAGATTAACAATCTTTAAGGATGCGACCCGAAGATTTTGACTAAAGTTCGCCCACCCCAAACTATCTTTTACATGGAAAAATTTAGGAAATTTTGAGTTTCTGAAAAATTGCTCTATGATTTTTAATAAAATATGGTATATCACAGATATTTACATGACGAATAAAATTAATATCTTGAATTTTCTGGAAATAGCCTTTAAAGGCCTCTTTATTCCGAAAGAGTTTTGTTGAAATTATGTATAATTCGTAAACCGTAAGAGATAGACAAAAACTTACTACGCAAAAAATACTTAGATTTATCATATACGGGAATATGCCAACTCCTGGCAATACAAAGAAACGGATTTCATCCATATGGCAACCAACTTTTAAAAGCTTTAACTACTTTTTTAGTTTAGTTTACTCCCTTATTACCCTTCTGCTTACAAAAAAGCAAGTAATAAGGTCACTTCTGCTAATGTTTATCTCGGTCAACATAGATTAGATAGAATAATAAGTTTTTAAACAGTAATTTGGCACCGAGGCGTATAGAAAGTCATGTGAATGAAACTCATCAGATTTTCAGAAAAAAATTCACTCGCGGTGTGTTGTTTAATAGCATAACCCAAAAACGAAAGTGGATGACACTTTTAAAATTCATTTTCCAAGCATGGGACACAAGATTTTGATTAAAATACCAACATTAAAATATTTAAATGACAAATGAAATGTATCTTAAATTTTTTAGGAATAGCCTTGGAAGTCCTCTGAAGACGAATTTTTGGTAAAACGTGAGCGATAGACAAAACGTAGCAAGCAATCTGTTTTTCTGAGCAGGTAACCTTTTCCAATATATTCCTTGTTATTGTTTTCAATTTTCTCATACTTACACTTCCCCCAAATGGGAAATCTATGATAACAGTACTTCTGCAGGTGTTTACCTCGATTAACGGGAAGCAAGAAAAAGAAATGGTTATTTATGATACAAGTGGTAAATATCATGTATTATATTGTGAGTAGGAAGCTTACGAAACGAGGCCGTAGGTCGAGTACAGTAATCCTACGAACAATGTAAAACAATTTTAACTCGTGTGTCATACACTATCTTTAGACAGTTCTCAATATTTATAGACATATTATAATTATAAATACATTGTTTTACCTACTTCACAGGTTCATACTTAACGGCCTGCGATATTCGGTTGTTGCCTTGCTTAGCATCAGTGCTGATAACATGACTTACTCGTATAGAAAGAAAATATTCTACAACGGAGACAGTGTAGCAGTTGTAATTTTGCTCTCTCCGCTGTTTTCGTCTGGTTCAGCAGATTCCATGTTCATTACATTGAAATCATCCGCGATTTTATGGGTGGATACGAGCTTTAGAGTCGTAGCCTACTTGAATGAGGCTATGGACGCATAAAGTTGTCTATTATAATTTTATAACACGAGTGACAGAATGTTCTATTTTTACTTTCTCCTTACGCACTATGTACATAATGTATAGAGAAAGTATTGCACTCCACCCAAAAATTCGATACCGAGATTTCACCGGAAATATATGTTTTAGGGTCCCCAATATCCAAAAAAAAGCATTTTCACAAAAAGGTCCGTGTGTGTCCGTGTGTCTGTGAACACGATAACTCAAAAACGAAAAGTCGGTAAAATACCAAACTTGGTATTTCAGTTTAGTATCTTCCAGGGATGCGACACGAAGATTTTGAGAAAAATCCCCCCACCCCCAACTACCCTTTACATGGAACTTTTTTTCGAAAATTTTGATTTTCTCAAAAATGGCTCTAACGATTTTCATTAAAATTTCGTATATTAAACATATTTACCTGACAAATAAAATGTATATCTTGAATTTTCTGGGAATAGCCTCTGAAGAGTAGTTTATTCTGGATGAATTTTACTAAATTTTGAATAACTGCTAAACCGTAAGAGATGGACTAAAACTTACTATACAAAAAATGTAGAGCACATTAAAACACACAATTTATGTTACATACATTTTTTTCGTGGAGTTCGTCGTTTTTGTGATATGCCTTATTTTTGGTTTCTGCATGAAAAACGTATACATTTCTCATACTAGAACTTGTCAACTCCTATCCATATAAACAAACGAACTTCATTGACATAGCAACCAGCTTTTGACCATCACTTTAACTTACGGTTGTCCCTTATTTTGCTTATACTTACGAGTAATTAGACTATTTCTGCTATTTTTTTCTGATTAGCATAAAGTAAATAGAAGTATAAGCTTTTTAAGAATTATTTGTTGCAGGGATATGGAGAAAGTCATGTGAATGGTACACATCAGATTTTTAACACTACTGACATCTGGTAAAAGATCTACTTTAGCATCAACTGTCTAGAAAAGCTGTTTAAAGTTTGCTAAAGAATGGACAGAGAAAGTCACGTGAATGTCTCGCATCACACTTTTAAATTATAAATAGAGCCCAGACGTTATGTGAAATACGTTTATTTACTGGATGATAATAAATCAAAGGTTATGCAGATACAATCGTGTTTCGAGGTATTTGGATGTGATAGAACCAGTTTTTAATTTGCTTATTATGCCCTTTTAGGTCTTGCTGCGTTATCTGAGAATTATAAACGCCACTTTTTGGCCTTTTTTCAACTTACATGTTTTCAATTTATTTTTAATTTTTCTACTCAGGTGTCAAAATTATAAGCTTCAAAACATAGTTTCGGTTATTTACTGCTCAAGTTTATCTTGTCTTCAAGATGCTGAAGCTTCAGTAGGATAAAATGCTTATAATGAACTTCCACCAATCAGAGTTAGAACTCTGTCTATATGAAAAAGAGAACAAAACCAATAAAGCCAACTTTCACTTTCTCTGCTACGTATATAGTCGGTAGAGACATTATTGCACTCAAAACAACATTTCTATACCGGATTTTATCACTGGAAATAAACATTTTGAGATCACATGAATATTATTAAAAAGTCTGTATTTGTGTACGTGCGCGTGGTGAACACCATAACTCAAAAACGAAAAGTCGGTTAAACACCAATTTTGCTGCTGAAGGACATATATGGCTGAAATTTTGAAATTCCAAACAAATAATGCTAACTACTTGAAATTTACACCACAAATTTAATAAAATGCAAATAATTACAGTGCAAATTTCATCCACTTTGCTGTAATGGTTTGGAGGTTATGCTCAATTATATTTATGCTTTTGTCCCTTGCGACAAAAAAATTAAAATGTTGGTCTAATATTTAACCTTAGATTCACAATATACTTACTTTTTGAAATAGTTCTAGATTTCTCTGTGACTCCTTTGGTTTAGGCTATTAAAATGTTTAAACTTGTAAACATTTTTTTTGTCTTAAAAATAACGTGTTTGTGTTACATCTGACAGTAAAACCTCTATGAACATGTAAGTAAATTTTATTTGTGTAACAGAAAAACTGACCCGCAAGGAGCATTTTAAAGAAATATAAATCTGATGTGTTCCATTCACATGACTTTCCCTACATCTTTGCAACAAATTATTGTTAAAAAAATTATGCTTCTATTTACTTCATGCTAATCGATATAAAAATTAGTAGGAATAGCTTTATTACTTGCTTCCTTGTAAGCAGAAGCAAAATAAGGGAGTACAATAGGTTAAAGTGATTCAAAAGCTGGTTGCTATGTGACTGAAGTTCCTTTGTATGGACAGGAATTGACAAATTCCTGTATGAGAAATGTTTTTCAAAGCTGAAAAAAAAAAAAAAGGATATCTCAAAAACGATAAACTCCACGAAAAAATGGTACATAACATAAATTGTGTTTTAACGCGCTCTACATTTTTGTGTGGTAAGTTTTTGTCCATCTCTTACGGTTTAGCAGTTATGCAAACTTCCGTAAAATTCATCCAGAATAAAGTAGTCTTCAGAGGCAATTCCCAGATAATTCAAAATATACATTTTATTTGTCTTTAATATTCGACATTTTAATCAAAATCGTTAGAGCTATTTTGAGAAAATAAAAATTTTCGAAAAAAGTTCCATTTAAAGAGTAGTTAATGGAGGGAGGATTTTCTTGAAAATCTTTGTGTCGCATCCTTGAAAGATGTCAAACTTAAATACCAAGTTTGGTATTTAACGGTCTTTTTGTTTTTGAGTTATGCTGTCCACAGTTAGACAAACACACATACACATAGGACCTTTTTTTAAAAAAAATGTTTTTTTTTGGATTCAGGGGTAGCCAAAACATGTATTTACGGTGAAATCTCGGTATCGATTTTTGGGTGGCGTGCAATATCTTTTTTTATACACTATATACATAGTACGCATAGAGAAAGTAAAATGCTGAAAATATCAATGGCGAGAAAACAGAGAAGGATTTGAATGCATGGCTCATATTAAAATCCACTAGGTTGTTAGGTTGGACTCTCAGTTTTCCTTTTCTTTTCCTCTGCTGCTGCCTTTTCTGTCATTTTCTTCTGCACAGCTTCGATTTTTACTTTGCGTTACGCGAATAGAGATATTGTCGAACTGAGACTTTTTCTTGCCGAGTCCAGTACAGTTTCCACTCTCATGCTTTGCTGTTTCTCCAGTTAAAACATTTAAAACTGATACCTGGTGGTCATTATACCCTTTTTATATTCAAGAGTGTTTAAATTATTTTATACAACTAAAATTAAAAAAATCTATTTTTGTTGTAATTTTTCATGAAGTTTCAGTCATACATATCATTAAGTTCAATAGATTTTTACGAAAATTTTTCTTTCCAAATTATTTTTACTATCTCTAGAGCCACTATGTACATTCTCTTCTACTTACAAGAAAGCGAATAATAAAGACAACTTCTGCTAATTGGATAGGTAGAGTCAGACCGAAAAATTCAATGCCATAGCCGGGATTTGAACCACGGACCTCCCGGTCTCTAGCCGGTTGCTCTACCACTGAGCTACCATGGCAACATGCCGGCCTAGAATTGAATTCCTCAACTGACTCGCATGTTTACCGATAAACCACAAGGTGATCTCAAATTATTTTGAGATGACGAGTCAGTTGAGAAATTCAATGCTATGCCGGCATATTGCCATGGTAGCTCAGTGGTGGAGCAACCGGCTAGAGACCGGGAGGTCCGTGGTACAAATTCCGGCTATAGGGCACTGAATTTTTCAGTCTGACTACCTATCCAACTCATGTCCTACACACGGCTTGTGTGAAAAAATAAAACTCAACTTCTGTTAATGCTTATCTCGATTAGGACGAAGTAGATAGAAGAATAACGTATTATCCTACGCATCTATTTTTGACAATAATTTGTTACAGAGATGTAGGGGAAGTCATGTAAACGGATTCTTTTATAACTACTGTCCAAATTTCACAAATGCATGCATTATCTCAAAGCAAATAAATTCTTTGGTCCACGCCGTGTCACCTATATTGGTGACGAACGCTCTCAAGAGACTCCTACATCTTCAGCACCGTACCAATTTCGGAAAGTTGTCATGGACAGACAGAGTCAGTCTTTTTTGGAACTGTACAGCCTGGCATGTTTGAGAATTATCCTCCACGCTGCCTCTAAGCTTCTAATACTCGGTCCAGTTGTCTGGGTCCATATATGGTTAGACATTGTGAGAGTAGTTCCAAATGTGCAACGTGCTGGAAGATTTTACCAAATATATTTCAACACAATGTGGTCCAAGCAAATTAAGGTTTTTCATTACGTAGTAATCGGTGATTCGCTTTATCTCAAAGGCCATTGCTAAAGGATTTATGGGCTCCTTTTTATTTTCTCTACACGTACTATGTACATAGTGTATAGAAAAGGTATTGTCTTGCACCCAAAAATGTGATACCGAGATTTCATATTAAATTTATGTTTTGAGACTCCCTGAATAAATAAATAAAAAAGCCATTTTTAGAAAAATGGCCGTGTGTGTCTTTGGTGTGTGTGCGTGCGCGCGCGCGCAGCAAAGCTCAACCTGGTATTTAAGTTCAGTATCTTCCAAGGGTGCGACACGAAGATTTTCAAGACAGTCCGCCCATCCCAAAATACAACATGGAAAAATGTTCGAAAAATTTTATTTTCTCAAATGAAGACTAGTTTATTCTGGATGAATTTTACGGAATTTTGCATAATTGGTAAACAGATAGACATAAAGTTACTAAACAAAAAATAGAGCTCGTTAAAACAAACAATCTATGCTGTATACATGTATTCGCAGAGCTGAGTGTTTTTTAGATATTCCTTGATATTGGCTTCAGTTTCATAATACTTATTGTCAACTCCTGGCCATGCAAAGAAACGGCTCCCAATGTAATCAGCTTTTAAAACATTAGATTGTCGGTTTGGCCTAGTGTATTCCCTTATCTCCATTCCCTTAAGTACTAACTTAATAAGAGCTAATGTTTATCTCGTTTAGCATTAAGTGGATAGAAGAATAAGCTTATTAACAATAATGTGTTACAGAGATGTAAAGAGTCATGTGAATGGAATACATCAACTTTTTTTGGAACTGTACAGCCTGACATATTTGAGAATTATCCTCCTCGCTGCCTCTAATACTCGGTCCAGTTTTTGGGCCCATTTATGGATAAACATTTTGCGAGTAGTCCCAAATGTGCAACGTGCTGGAAGATTTTACCAAATGTATTTCCACACAATGTGGTCCAAGCAAATTAAGTTTTTTCATCGGTGATTCGCTTTATCTCAAAGGCCATCGCCAAAGGATTTACGGTCATCTTTTTGTTAGTCATCGAATCATTTCTAAGCCAGCTTTGCGGTCAACTCAAGTGGATTTAATCAGGTCGTTTGGTTACAATTCAAGATGCAGGTGACAACATAGGGTCCGTCCCTTCCAGGATCAAACACTGTTCTTGCTTTAATGTGGTGAGAAGAATCTCACTGATGGTTGTCCAGAGGGAAATTTATCTACTAGGCGTGTGTCTCCTCATTTAATTGTCTGAACCAGTTTGATACTGGTCTACAACTGACCACACCTTGCCCCTTAACTGCGCATATTTCTTATAGACCTGACTTCGCACTCATTACCTACCTTTTAGTTGAAAAGACGAAGCACTTCAATAGGTCTGTAAATATAACACATAAAACGAATAGGATGTTAAGCAATTATATTAATGTTTGTAATCCTTCACATTATTTCAAACCACTATACAACTTGGAACCTTTAAGTACCTGAAATGCGCAATGTCTTACCAACAGAATCTGACGTGTTCCATTCACATGGCTTTCTCTAGCTGTTCCGCAAGCTATTCTTACATAAGATTATTCTTTTGTCTACATCATGCTGATCGAAATAAACATTAGCAAAAATTATTTTATAATTTGCTTCCTTATAGCTAGAGGGAATACACTAGGCTAAAACGATAGTCAAATCTTTTAAAAGCTAGTTGCTTACGAAACAAAATACGGTTGAGAGATGAATTATGACTTCTTATTTGAGAAAAAATTATTTGTTTAAAATTGAAACCACCAACAAAGAATATCTAAGAATCGGTTAACTCTACCAAAAAAAAAAAAAAAAAAAAATTGTAGTAACGTTACTTTTTTCTATTTCTTACGTTTATTAGTTAGATAAAAGTCATCCAGAATGAAGAGGTCTTCAGAGGCTTTTCCCAGAAAATTAAATATATGCATTTCGTTTGACACGAGCATAAAGGATACGGTCTTTTAATAAAATAGTTAGGAGCCGTTTTTGAGAAAATCAAAATGTTCGAAATGTGTTCCATGTAGAGGGTAGTTCTGGATGGGGAGTTTTTCGGAAAACTTTCGTTTGGTATTTAACCGACTTTTAGGGAACCCCAAAACATATATTTCCGGTGAAATCTCGACATTGAATTTTTGGTGGAATACAAAAGGTACATTTTTTTTTTCTGATGGTGTTTAATGCCCACTTTTATTAATTGTGTTTCCGCAGCCGATGACACTAATGATACTTGGAATGAAGATGGCGAAAACCCGCCCACAAATCTCAGATGCCGTCGCTTGGGATCGAACCTGTGTACGTAGTACGAGTGGAAAAAGTAAAAAGCCCCATCAGGATGAAGCCGCGGGTTAAAGAGCTAACTGCCCCAATAATCTCGCCTGACATTCTATATTAATGAATCTGTAAATGTGCAGTTATTCAATTTCACTTGTTCGCTTTGACTGGCATGTGTCTAGTAATAAAACACACTACGGTGCTCTGAAATGTTGTCAGATTTGAAAGCGAGTTGGGAAATAGATATTATGAAGACAGGCGCTTTTGTGCCTATGCAACAACTGTCCTAAGAGGATCGCGTCACAAATGAAGACGGACAAGTTCCCTCTAATGGCGTGTGTTGGGAAATATCAGACGAATTCCACAGCTGTTGGAAATAAAACCACGCATCTGCCTCTCACCCAGAAACCTTAAAAATCTGATGTGTTCCTTCATTACTTTCTCTATATCTCTGTAACAAATTATTGTTAGTAAGCTTATTCTTCTATTTCATGCTAATCGAGATAAACACTAGCAGAAATGGTCTTATTACTCAGTTCCTCATAAGTAGAAGAGAAATAAAGGAACATACTAGACTAAACCGACAGTCAAATGTTTTAAAATGTGGTTGTTTCGGGATTGAAATCGGGATGTGTGGCCAGGAGTTGACAAGTTCGCGTATGAGAAAAGTTTTAAGCATTTTAACACCGAAACCAATAACAAGGAATATCTTGAAAACAGCCTACTCCACGAAAGAATGTATATGACATAAATTGTGGGTTTTAACGAGATCTGAGTTTTTGTGTAGTAAATTTTTGTCTCTTTCTTTTGATTTACCAGTTATGCAATATAAGAGGTTTTCAGAGGCTATTCCCAGAAAATTCAAGATATACATTTTGCCATCTATTTAAGAGATTTTAATGAAAATGGTTAGTCATGTTTGAGAAAATCAAACTTTTCGAATTTTTTCCCCACGTAGTTGGAGTGGAGGGGTGATTTTCTTTAAAATCTTCGTGTCGCATCCTTGGAAGACACCGAATATCAAGTTTGGTTTTTAACGGACTTTTCGTTTTTGAGCTATAATGCCCACAGACACAAACACGAAAATAAATAATAATGATAACTAATAGTAATACAATATTAACAGTTTTATAATACTAGCGTTAACACAATATTTATATTTACTAACCCGACTATAAATCACTTTTCTTAAGTCTATTTACACTTTGAGACAATGTCTCCAGTATCTCTGCAGGTATTTCGTGCTATTTGAGAAGAATAATTTAGCTACGTCATTTTCTAAAGTCTTGTGAACTCTTCTCAATTTTGGAATACCGCCAGGAGCCCGCTACACCCTTTTCTGCCAATTTGAGACTTCTGGGACAACACTCAAGATGTCCCATTGTGAGATGTGACTCCAGTCTTGGTATAATGCGGACATATGGCCCATTAAAATGCGTGCCAATCTATTAAGCAAGAGGGCGACCATTCATTTACAGTCCATCCTTTTCCGATTGCAGCTCGTCTGGCAGTCTGGTCACGTGATCAGCTTCACATCATTGCCCATTTTAACTGCACCAAGGTTTGGCACTATTTCAAACCCAGCGGCGTATCTTCGCACCCCACAAGCGTCTAGGAAGGAACTCAACCAGTTAAAAGTTAAAGTAACACAAACATGACAGAATACTTGATTACTGAAGCAGTTTAAACCTTCAGCTGTAGCACCTGTTTGCTATTTAAGGGACGCTGAGAGTGAAATTTTGAGTACAATCGATCAAAAAATCGAAAACCATTTTATAGCACATAGTTATCGGAAACTTTTGGCCTCCATAGAGAATCAACATTTAGCTGTCCCGCTGCCCTTGCTTTGTAAAATACACCTATTTTGTTTTTGTTTTGCTTTTTTACTTTCTCTAGCCCTATATGTACATAGGGATAGAGAAGTATTGTGTTCCACCCAAAAATTCGATACCGAGATTTCACCGGAAATACATGTTTTAGGACCCCCTGTATATAAAAAAAAAGCATTTTCAGAAAAAGGTCCGCGTGTGTGTGTCCGTGTGTCTGTGAACACGACAACTCAAAAACGAAAAGTAGTAAAAATACCAAACTTGGTATTTAAGTTTAGTATCTTCCAGGAATGCGACACGAAGATTTTGAGAAAAATCCCCCCACCCCAAACTACGCTTTACATGGAACTTTTTTCGAAAATTTTGATTTTCTTAAAATGGCTCTAACGGTTTTAATTAAAATATAATACATTAAAGATATTTACCTACCAAATAAAATGTATATCTTGAATTTTCTGGGAATAGCTTCTGAAGACCTGTTTATTCTGAATGAATTTTGCTTAATTTGGCATAACTAGTAAACTGTAAGAGATAGACAAAAACTTAGTATACAAAAAATTTAGATCTTGTTAAAATACACAAGTTATGTCATATACATTTTTCTCGTGGAGCTTACCGTTTTCGAGGTGTTCATTGTTATTAGTTTCAGTTGTGAAGTACTTATACTTTTCTCAGACGGAGTGTCCGTTTTTCTTTTGTTCTACTCCTGGTCAAGAAAAGAAACGATTTGTAGTGACAATCGCATAACGACAGCTTTTAAAACATTTTACTATTGCTTTAGCCTAGTGCATTCCGTTATTTTCTTCCTACTTATACGGAACTAAATAATAAGAACATTGTGCTAATGAGTACCACGATTAGCAAGGTGCAGAAAGAAGAAGAATCTTATGTATGAAGTTTGTAGAACAGCTAGAGAAAGCCATGTGAGTGTAACACATCAGATTTTTTAGCTTAATGTCCTTTAATCTGGTTGGTCATATAGGACGATGAATGAAATTGGTGAAATGATGCTCATATGATTTCGAAGTCCAAGAAGCTTAAAGTTACTAGACATTCGTCTTCTCAGGATAAGGGAAAACCTCGACAAAAAACCTTATCCGGGTAACAACCTAAGCGAGATTAGAACTCGCCACCTGTTGAATGTGAGGCAGACAAACCTCCACACACTACCCAGACGGCTAATACACCTGTTTCCTAGCATACATGCATTTTATAAAACAGCGTTTTTCTCAAAACTAAATTTTTACACTTTCAAACTGTTCCACCCGTCTCAGTTTTTGTTTAAATACAACTAAGATTTCCTAGAATATGCAGAAGTGTATATTGTAATTTACAGGAGACAAAATTATACCAATAGCAATTAAAAAAATCTGATGTGTTCCATTCACATGTCTTTCTCTACATCGCTGTAACAAATTGTTGTTAAAAAGCATATTCTTCTATCTTCTTTATGATAATCGAGATAAACATTAGCAGGACTTTGTTGATATGCTTCCTTGTAACTAGAAGGAAAATAAGGGAATATATTAGGCCAAAAAGATAATCAAATCTTTTAAAAGCTTGTTGCCATATGGTTGAAAGTCGTTTCTATACAGGGCCAGGAGTTTACAACTTTCCTTATGAGAAAAGTCCAAGTATTTTAGACCTGAAACAAATAACAAGAAATATCTCAGAAATGGTTAATTCCATGAAAAAAACTTAAATGATATAAACTGTGTGTTTTAACGTGATCTACGTTTTTGTGTAGTAAGGTTTTGTCTATCTCTTCCGGTTTACGCAAAATTCAGCAAAATTCATTCAGAATAAAGAGGTTTTCAGAGGCTATTCCCAGAAAATTCAAGATATACATTTTATTTGCCATATAAATATCTTTAATATCTATATGGTATTTTAATCAAATTTTTTCCCAAGTAAAGGGTAGTTTGGATGTCGTATCTTCGTGTCGCATTCCTCGAAGATACTAAACTTAAATACCAAGTTTGGCATTTTACCGACTTTTCGTTTTTGATCTATCGTGCTCACAGACACACGGAGCTTTTACTAAAATCGCTTTTCTGGGTCCAGGGGATCCTAAAATAAATATTTCCGGTGAAATCTCGGTATCGAACTTTTGGGTGCAATACAATACCATCTCTATACACTATGTACATAGTATGTATAGAGAAAGTAAAATATTTTTATGAAAAAATTATTAATTTTGCGGATTTAAACTTTTAAGCAAATTATCATAACTCAATAATAAAACTATTGAAATATTAGCACGTAAAGTTTTTGTGTGTTTGAAAGCCACAATTCAGGAAATGCCAACCAATTTTCTCACAATTTGAGGCGCCCGAAACAGTTTTATTCTGCAATCAATTTACATAATATTTATGAAATAATTTATATCTTGCAAAGTATTAACCAATTTTAACGAAATTTTGTATTTATAGTAGCAATTCAGCAATGTAGCCACAGACATTTTTCAGAAAAAAAAATATACAGAAATATAGATATTTGAAACTTCACTCCCAATGCTCCTTAATTATTTTGTTTATGCGGGAAAACGATGAAGCTCAAATGTTAACAGTTCCAAGTCTCGCTGCTACGGAAAATACATATTTGATCCGTTTTATATTATAGGATTCATACAAAAACGTTTGATACAATACATTCGCAAGTCTTACTCTACAATCTATCGTTTATTAGTGGTTATACATACTATTCTTATGAAAGTTTGTTTTTCCTTCTAAAGACCAGCTTTTAAAAGAGTTGACTATTACTTTAGCCCAATGTATGCCCTAGAAGCAAGTAATAAAACCAATTCTGCTGATGTTTATTTCCATTAACATTATGTAGATGAAAGAATAATCTTTTGTAAGAACAGTTTATATGTGGAACAGCTAGAGAAAGTCAAATCCCATCCTTAAAAAATCTGATGTGTTCCATTCTACATCTCTGCAACAAATTAGTTTAAAACAGTTCTGCTTCTATTTACTTCATACATTCCGGATTATTGGTTTCAATTTTAAGCCACTAAAACTTTTCTCGAACCGGAATACATATATTTTCTTCTCGTTTGTCGTTTGTTTACCCCTGGCAAGCAAAGAGATGACATTTCAATTGTTTCATATGCGACCGGATTTTAAACAACTTGGCTGCCGCTTTAGCCTGTGCATTTTATGTCCCTTCTAGTTACAAGGAAGCAAGTAATAAGACTAATTCTGCTTACATTTATCTCATTTAGCGTGATGTAGCTAAAATATTAATTTTTTGAATAAAAGGGTTGTTTGCGGGACAGCTAGAGCAAGTAATGTGAATGGAATACATCAGAGTTTTACGTTATTGATTGCTTTTAATATATACATATATAAAATAATTGTTAATTTAATTTCGAGACATAAATGGAATGATTTGAAACGTAATTCGAGGTAGAGAAAGCCAACGTTAGGGGCGCTATGTTGCAACCTAAATGTACTAGTGGGCGCGGTTTACTATTACGTTGCGCGACTCATTGATGCAATTTTCCTCATAAAGAGAAACAGATGAAGTACAATTTAAGTGGCCATTGCAGCCTTTTAAATTGCACATCGTTTGCTGTGCACACTCACAGGGAGATTTCATTATGCAGCGTACGTATCTTCTAGAATTTTCCAATCAGCCTGAACAAACATGTACACTCATTCGTCAAACAGCAAGTTTACAAGATCAAAGGATAAAACATGCATATGCAATACCGAAGTTTCTAGTTATGACTTAGAGAAACACAAAAAATAATATTAAATATCTGATGTGTGCCATTCACATGACTTTCTCTAAACCTCTGCCACAAATTATTATTACAAACTTATTCTTCTATTTACTCCATGCTAATCAAGAAAAAATACCAGGAATAGTCTTATTACTTGTTTCCATTTAAGTAGAACAGATATAAGGGAGTACCATAGGTTAAAAACATTAGTCAAAAGCTGGTTGCTATGAACTTAGTGCCCTTATTTGTATGGACAGGAGTTGACAAATTCCCGTATGCGAAAAGTGGAAGTATTTTAAAGCTGAAGCCAATAACAAGAAATTTCTAAAAAAATGATCAACTATACCATAAAAAAGTGTATATAACATAAATTGTGTGTTTTACCGAAGTCTACATTTTCAATCAAGTAAGTTTTTGTCTATCTCTTACGGTTTACCAGTAATGCAAAATTCCACAAAATTTATACAGAATAAATGTCTTCAGAGGCTATTCTGAGCGAATTCAAAATGTACATTTTATTTGTAATGAAAATGTCTTTAATATACGATATTTTAATCAAAATCGTTAGTCATTTTTGAGAATATCAACATTTTCGAAAAATGTCCATGTAAAGGGGAGATCTTGAAAATCTTTGTGTTGCATCCTTGGAAGATGCTGAACTTAAATGCCAAATTTGGTATTTAAAGGACTCTTCGTTTTTGAACTATGCTGCCGAAAGGCACACTGACACACACACACACACACACACACTGATATTATTTTCTTTTTTAGATTCAGGAGGTCTCAAAACATATATGTATTTTCAGGTGAAATCTCGGTAAGGAATTTTTGGGTGCATACAATACCTTCTCTATACACTATATACATGATACGTGTAGAGAAAGTACGAAAATAAATACAAGACCTCATACGGCTTTCATTACATACTCTTCTGCGAACTATTTTTAAAAAAGCTTATCTTTTTATATTTTTCTTGCTAATCCGTTCCAACCTTGAATTCACAATTACACATTTCGTTGACCCAAACAGTAGATATTGCGATAGTCAGATTTTTAAAGAGCCTGACTTTAAAATTGCATACTCTTTGTATGATCACGAGAAAAAATCCGATATGGTACATTCACATAGCTTTTTTTATCTATTCTTCAACAAACTATTCTTACAAAAGCTTATACTACCATCTACTTTACACTTATCATGGTAAACAGTATGAGAAATGATTTTATTACACATTGTTTCCTTATACAAGGGGAATAAGGAATTACATTAAGATATGGCGATATTAAAATCTTTTAAAAGGTAAGGCTCTGTGATGGTATTGTAATTCTGTTATTTTTTAACCACGAAGAAAAAATGGAATAACGATTTTCCACTTAAGAAAAGTATTGGAAGATTTAAACTAATATCAAGCAATACCTCGGAAATGGTTAGCTCTGTAACACAAATTTTGTTTAAATATGTATTTATTATCCTATTTCATCCCTTAAGATCTAAGCCTTCCTACCTTTTGACACGATAACACAAAAAGATCATTAGGGGATGTAATCCTAAGGAGTAAATTTCACTCTTGTCCTATATCTACAGTACATAAATTTACATTAATATTATTTTTACATTAACCTTTTGAAAGTTCCAATTTCTACTTAAAAAAGACCATATGGTCCTTTGTCTACCCACACATCTTCTTCCTGTTCTGTGGTCCAAAATGTTTGCTCTGTAAGTCTATCTATTTTTACACATGCTTGCATTGTGGCCTCCCCATTTGCATTTGAGACACTGTGCCATGATAATTGCGTCTCCCAAAACCGTTCTCCTGATCTTGTTGCGTTACCTTAGTGAGCTCTCTACTTTTCGTCTACACACCTGGATCATTCTCTTCATTTTCTCCTTTAACGACCATGTTTGGTTACTATACACCAGAATTGGTATTACACATCTCTCCTTTAGTATTCCGCCCTTAGGCTACACTAGCGCGTCACCGGTTAGGATATATTTCATGCTCCAAAACTGTTTCCATGCGTGTCCGATTCTTCTTTTAATTTCTTTTTCAGCATTTATCTGAAACGATAAACTTTGGCCTAGATAGATTTATACCTGTAAATAGGCAAGTTCCTCTGTGACGTTTGTCATTAAGTTTTGAGTTTCTTGGGTTCATTTTAGGCCCTGTTTCTAGCACGTGTTCCAATTTGTTTCTGCTATCACAATCATCTGCGAACTCGGGTTAAACAAATATGTGCTTGACATAAATTGCATAATTTGCGACATCCACATTTTTGTCAATATATTACGGTTTACCAGTTATGCAAAATTCATCCAGGATGAATTGGTCTTCAGAGCCGTTTCCCAAGAGACTTAAAATATACTTTTTATTTGGAAATATATTGATATACACGGTATTTTAATCAAAAGCGTTGGAGCCATTTTTGAGAAAAACGACATTATCCGGAATTTTTAATTTCTCTATACATATATGTGCATAGTATATAGAGAAGGCATTGGATTCAACCCAAAATATCGATACCGAATTTTCACCGGAAATACATGTGTTTGGGGCCCCCTGAATAAAAAAAAAATTTGTGTCTGTGGACAGCATAGATTAAAAACGAAAATACTGTTGAATACCAAACTTGGTATTTAAGTTTGTTTTTTTCCAAGGATGCGACATGAAGATTTTCAAGAAAATCCTCCCACCCCAACTACCGTTTACATGGAACTTTTTTTCGAAAATTTTGATTTCCTCAAATATAGCTCTAACGGTTTTGATTAAAATATCGTATATTAAAGATATTTACCTGACAAATAATATGTATATCTTGAATTTTCTGGGAATAGCCTCTAAAGCCCTCTTTATTCTGGATGATTTTTATTGAATTTTGCATAACTGGTAAACCGTAAGAGATAGACAAAAACTTACCACACAAAAATGTAGAGCACATTAAAAAACGCAATTTATGTTATATAATTTTTTTTCGTGTAGTTGATCGTTTTTGAGGTATTCCTTGCTTATAGTTTCAGCTTTGAAAAACTTACTTTTCTCATACAGGAATTTTTCAGCTCGTGTCCACACAAACAAAGGAACTTCAGTCACGTAGCAACCAGCTTTTGACTATCACTTTAACCTATGGTATATTTTTTTTTCTCGACGAACATGAAGTAAATAGAAGCATTAGCTTTTTAACAATAATTTTTTGTAGCGATGCAGAGAAAGTCATGTGAATGGAACACATCAGATTTTTTAATTTATCAAACAGGAATAATGCAAAAATCAGTAATGCGTGAAACTAGAACGTTTAAGTTGTAATGTTACCTACCCTTCGGCCAATTTGGAGGAGTTAAAGTACCCTGGCAATCCAATGGCTAGAGTTGTGCTCGAGAAGAAGAGATGGTCACGTTTTAGAGTATGGGATGAGATTTACTCAGTACCAGCATAAACACATTCTTTCCATGATGGGAAATTTTACTTTCTCTAGCACCTATGTCCAATGTACATAGCAGTTAGAGAAGATCCTGCATTCAACCAAAAATTGTATATCTACTTTGCCCCTGAAACCAAAAGATATATTTTAAACTAGCTAGGCCTGTGTGTGTGTGTGTGTGTGTGTGTGTGTGTGTGTGTGTGCGTGCGGACAACATAACTACAAAACGTTAAATATCAAACTTGGTATTTAAGTTTAGTAACTACTAAGGGTGCGACACGAAGACCAGAAAAATCGCCCTACCCGTAACTAATCTTTAGATGGAACTTTTTTCAAATTTTTCAATTTTTTAAAAAATAGCTAACGGTCTTCATTATAATGTCTATATTAAAGATATTTACATGACAAATAAACTGTATATCCTGCATTTCTTTGGAATCGCAGCTGAAGTTCTCTTCATTCTGAATGACTTGCATAAAAGAAAAAACTTACTCGCAAAAAATGTAGATCTCATTAAAACACACAATTTTTGACATATATCTTTTTTGTAGAACTAACTATTTTAGAAATATTCCCTGTTATACGCTTCAATTGTAAAATACTTAAACTTTTCTCAAAGAGGAAGCCCTCATCCGATTTTTGCCTCTTTTGTTTTACTCCTGGCCATGGAAAAAGAACCTGATTTCAATGACCATCGCAGTGCGTCAACTTTTAAAATATTTTACTGTCGCTTTTGCCTAGTGCTTACCCTTACTTCCGTTCTACTTATAAGGAACTAGGTAATTAGACCATTTCTAGTAATGTTTATCTTGATTAAAATAGTAATATGTAAGAACAGTTTGTTTGCAGAACATATAGAGAAAGTCGTGTGAATGTTGTAGCACATCAAATTCTTTTGTGCACGAGCGTGATTTGGAGGTTCTTCAGACCTCAATGATTACGTAAAGTACTATGTTAAAACAGCAAGAAAATTTGAAAGAATTAATTCGTTCCAGGAATTTTCAAATTACTGTAACGTAACTCCATGGCACGACAGTCCTAATGGACCTTGCCTACCGCTCGGCTGCTGCATCCCTCATCTCGGCCCGAGGGTGTGACGTGATCAGCACCTCGAGTCCCTCCCGGCCGGTTAATACGGTCTTCTCGATCTGGAGCCGCTACTTCTCAATCAAGTAGCTTCTCAATTGGCCGCCCAGGAAAGTGCACCCTGGACCAGGTCTCCCCACACAGGCACAGGGAATCGAACCCAGGTCTACCGCTTGGCAAGCAGCCGCGTTACCACTGCGCCAAGGAGACGATCCTTCAAATTACCATAGTATTTATAAATATTTGGAAAACAGCTGATGTGCCAAGTTTACAATCGTAGCGATAGAGTAATGGTTTAAATTTAGCTTGTTTGGGAAATTCCGTGCCATGTTTCCTCTGTGGCAAACAAAAGAACAATAGTAAGATAAATATAATCTTGATGTAATGTGACTCCTTTGACCCAGCATGTCAACGTCTGCATTTCTGTGCGGTATCTTAAGTGCTTCCTAGATCCTCAAAACAAGATAAATAACGTTACAAGTGCTCTGCATTCGAAGCCTTTCTATCGCGTGTGCAGTGATGTTTTGCTCACTCGAGGGCCAACAGCTGTTGGAGGATCTCCTAAGCAATGAGAAGCGAAAAACCGAAATTCTGATGAAAGGTTTTACGCCAGTTTTTACTTTATCCACACGTACTATGACGCAACTTAAGTGCAAGAGTTTGGACTCACGTCATTTAATGTAAACATTCACATAGAAACACGCAAGACCCAACACAATGCAATGCAACGCAAGAGTTTGCAAACTCCAAACTTCTGCTTCTTTTCTCTATGAATAAAAAAACAAACGATCGTACTGCAAGATTTTACAGTACATGTATGCTCTTCTATTTGACCGTGCAGTGCAGCCCCATCTCTGATTTCCCTCAAGCGGTTATGACAGTCTCCTTGCGAATTCTTATTTGATTTAATGGATGTAACTATTATCTGTGTCTAGATTTCTTGGTTCTCATAAATCGAAGACGCAGAGAGATGATTTTTGAGACTTTCTGAAGTCTCTATGCTTGTACTATTTTCAAAAATTTTGAATGAGTAATTATCGTGACGTCACTGCCGCGAGCGTCAGTTGTTAGTACGTAGTTTTATAACATATTTATTTGTAAAAGATTGAGTGAATTTTCTTATGTGATGTTCAGTTTGTAACTTGCGGGGCGCTTGGAAGATATTCGCTGTAACCTGCGGATATAGAAACCCGTGCCAACTTCTTGCATTGTGAATAGTGTTTCCTTGCGTCTGCGCTTATGCTACATTACGTCTGCGCTTGCATCTCATTGTGAATGCAGTATTACGGTTGCTTGCATTTGCAGTAGACTTTTCCAACATTTTGGCATGTAAGGGGTATTATGAGAGCTATGTTGTCCCCGGACACACACGGACATATTTCTGAGAATGCTTTTGGGACCTCAAAACATATATTTCCGGTGAAATCACATCGATTTATGAGTGGAACACAATACCTTCTGTACCTACTATATGCATAGTTCGGGTAGAGAAAGTAAAAGTGCATGAGTAGAACACCCAATTAGTATTTGCGTGACCATAATATGGTATAGACCTGTAGTGCCATGCTATCTCAAGGAGCACTACATAATGGTGTAGCTGCTTAATTGCGGTCAGCGATAAGAGGTATTAGTGTCCAATGAAAAGCATGAATGTAGTTACTGAGTAAGTCACTTTCTACTCTGAAAGTAAACAGTTATCTTTGCAACCTTATAATAATGTAACCGCTATGTCTTTTTAACTGATACCGTATTACTAGCAATACATAAACGAACCCGCCTGGGTACTGTGCTAGTCGCGAGTTCGAATTTCGCTTAGGGAGGGTCCCCGGATAAGTTTTTTATTTATTTATTTATTTTTTTTTTTTGTGGGGGACTTCCCTTATCCTGAGAAGTCTAATATCGGGTAACCTTAAGCTTCATTGTCCCCGAGATCATTTGAACATCTTTTACCAATGTCATACATCGTCTGATATTATCAACTAGGTTAAAGGACGTTAGGCTACAAATAAATAGATAAATAAATTAATAATAACAACAATAATAATAAAGAGTATACAATTATTACTTTCTCTATACGTGTTATGTACATAGTGTATAGAGAAGGTATTGTAATGCACCCAAAAATTCGATACCGAGATTTCACCGGAAATACATGTTTTGAGATCTCCTGAATATGAAAAAAAATCATTTTTAGAAAAATGTCCGTGTGTGAGTGTGGGCAGCATAGCGTTCGTTAAAAAGTCCGTTAAAAACCAAACTTGGTATTTAGGTTTCGTATCTTTCAAGAAAATCCCCCCCACTCCCAACTACCGTTTACAAGGAAATAATTTCGAAAATTTTGATTTTCTAAAAAATGCTCTCACGATTTTGATTAAAATATCGTATAATAAAGACATTTACCTCACAAATAAAGTGTATATCTTGAATTTTCTGGAAATAGCCTCTGAAGACTACTTTATTGGATGAATTTAACCGTAAGATACGGATAAAAACTTAACACACAAAAAATGTAGAGCCCGTTAAAACACACAATTTATGTTACATACACTTTTTCGTGGAGTTGATCATTTTTGAGATATTCCTTGTTTTTGGTTTCAGCTTTGAAAAACTTATACTTTTCTCTTACAGGAATTTGCCAACTCGTGTCCATACAAACAAAGGAACATCAGTCACATAGCAACCAGCTTTTGGCTTTCAGTTTAACTTATGGCACTCCCTTATTCCGCTCCTACTTACAATAAAGCAAGAAATAAGACTATTTCTGCTAATTTTTCTCGATTAGCACGAAATAAATAAAAGAATAAGCTTATTAACAATAATTTGTTATAGAGATATAGAGAAAGTCATGTGAATGGAACACATCAGATTTTTTTTTAATAATCTTTCTGCCCTGTTGCTTCTGTAACATTATAAATACTTACTCTTTAAACATACATAGCCACTGGATAGGTATAGTTAGACTGAAAAAAATCTAATGTGTTCCATTCACATGACTTTCTCTATATCTCTGCAACAAATTATTGTTAAAAAGATTATGCTTCTATTTACTTCATGCTAATCGAGAAAAAATCAGCAGAAATAGTCGTATTACTTGCTTCCTTGTAAGTAGAAGTGAAATAAGGGTGTGCCATAGCTTAAAGTGTTAGTCAAAACCTGGTTGCTATGTGACTGAAGGTTTCTTTGTTTGTATGGACACGAGTTGACAAATTCCTGTATCAGAAAAGTATGTTTTTTTAAAGCTGAAACCAAAAACAAGGAGTATCTAAAAATGATCAACTCCACGAAAAAAATGTATATAAGATAAATTGTGTGTTTTAAGGTGCTCTACATTTTTTGTGTTGTGAGTTTTTGTCTATCTCTTACGGTTTACCAATTATACAAAATTCAATAAAAATCTTCCAGAATAAAGGACTTTAGAGGCTATTCCCACAAAATTCAAGATACACATTTTATTTTGCAAGTAAATATCTTAAATATACGGGATTTTAATCAAAATCGTTACAGCCATTTTTAAGAAAATCAAAATTTTCGAAATTTTTTCCATGTAAAGAGTAGTTGGGGGTGGGGGGATTTTTCTTGAAAGTCTTTGTATCACATCCTTGGAAGATACCAAACCTAAATACCAAGTTTGGTATTTTACGGACTTTTCGTTTTTGAGTTATCGTGTTCACAGACACACACACTCACAGACCTTTTTCTGAAAATGCTTTTTTTTTTTTTGAAACAGTGGACCCTAAAATCTCGATATTGAATTTTTGGGTGGAGTGCAATTCCTTTTCTATACACTATGTAATAGTACGTATAGAGAAAGTAAAAATCAGTGCCATAGCCGGGATTTGAACCACAGATCTCCCGGTTTCTAGGCAGTTACTCTAGCAGTGAGCGATCATGGTAACATGTCGGCACGGATTTAAATTTCTCAACTGAGTCACTTGTTTCCCGACAAACCATAAGGTGATCTCAAATTATTTTGAGATGACAGCCCTAATGGCGACTTACAATATCTTAAGTACCTACTTTAGGTCCCAAGATTATTATGGACAATTAGTTTTAATTTACTTATTTTTTTTTTTCACCCACGCCGTGTGTAGGACAAGAGTTGGATAAGTAGAGTCAGACTGAAAAATGCATGGTAGCTCAGTGGTAGAGCAACCGGCTAGAGGCTGGGAGATCCAAGGTTCAAACCCCGGCTAATGCTTTGAATTTTTCAGTCTGACTATACCTATCCAACTCCTGTAGTACACATGGCTTGTATGAAAAAAAAAATGAACATATATAACCTTTCATCCCGTTACTTCTATAATTTTTACTAAATAAACCGTTAATTTTGTAAACGTTTTGTAACTGTCACATTATTTATGCCAGATTGCTTTTGTCACATTTACTAAGAAAACAATTACTTCTGTAAATGCTATAATAATCTATACGCTTGGCTATTTTTATTCTCTTATTTCTGCAACTATTACACATTCTTTAGCTGTAACTCCTGTAACTGTTACTAAGCAGTTAACTATGTAATCTTTAGAAAAATGTAAGCGTTACGTTAGTTTCTGCACTGTAACTTTTGTCGTTGTGTAACCGCTAGTTACTAATGCAAGCGTTAAGTTACTTGCTCTCCTGTAGCTTTTGTAAACGTTAATAAGTAAACAATTACTTATGTAACCGTTAGAATAATGCAACTGTTACGTTACTTTCTGCCCTGTAACTTCTGCAACCTTTACTAACTAAGCAGTTACTTATGTAACCGTTAGAATAATGCAACTGTTACGTTACTTTCTGCCCTGTAACTTCTGCAACCTTTACTAAGCAGTTACTTATGTAACCGTTAGAATAATGCAACTGTTCGTTACTTTCTGCCCTGTTACTTCTGTATCCTTTACTAAGTAAGCAGTTACTTATGTAACCGTTAGAATAATGCAACTGTTACGTTACTTTCTGCCCTGAAACTTCTGCAACCTTTACTAAGTAAGCAATTACTTATGTAACAATTCTAATAATGTAGCTGCTACGTTACTTTCTAACATATAAGTCTTTAACAGTTACTAAGTAAACAGTTATCTACCCTACGTTCTACCCCGTTAACTATTGCAGTCGTCACTAAATAAGCACATACTTATGCAAACGTTATAATAATGTAACCGCTATCACTTTCTGGCCTTCTAACTCATACCCACTAAGCAAGCAGTTACTTGTGTAACAGCTATAATAATGTAACTGCTACGCTATTTTCTCTCCTGTACCTTCTGCAACCTTTACTTAATAAGCAGTTCCTTATGTAACAGTTATAATAATGTAGCAGCTACGTTACGTTCTACTCTGTAAGTTTTATAACCGTTACTAAGTAAATAGTTACCTATACAAATGTTAAACAACCATTACGCTATTTTCTACTCTGTAACTATTGCAGTCGTTACCAAACGGGCAGATACTTGTGCAAACGTTATAATAATGTAACGCTGATACTTTCTGCCCTTTTAACTCATACCTGCCAAGTAAGCAGTTACTTGTGTAACAGTTATAATAATGTAACTGCTACGCTACTTTCTGTCCTGTAACTTCTGCAACCTTTACTCGGTAAGCAGTTCCTTATGTAACAGTTATAATAATGTAGCTGCTACGCTACTTTCTGTCCTGTAACTTCTGCAACCTTTACCCGGTAAGCAATTTCTTATGTAACAGTTATAATAATGTAGCTGCTACGCTACTTTCTGTCCTGTAACTTCTGCAACCTTTACTCGGTAAGCAGTTCCTTCTGTAACAGTTATAATAATGTAACTGCTACGCTACTTTCTGTCCTGTAACTTCTGCAACCTTACCCGGTAAGCAATTTCTTATGTAACAGTTATAATAATGTAGCTGCTACGCTACTTTCTGTCCTGTAACTTCTGCAACCTTTACTCGGTAAGCAGTTCCTTATGTAACAGTTATAATAATGTAACTGCTACGCTACTTTCTGTCCTGTAACTTCTGCAACCTTTACTCGGTAAGCAGTTCCTTATGTAACAGTTATAATAATGTAACTGCTACGCTACTTTCTGTCCTGTAACTTCTGCAACCTTTACTCGGTAAGCAGTTCCTTATGTAACAGTTATAATAATGTAGCTGCTACGCTACTTTATGTCCTGTAACTTCTGCAACCTTTACCCGGTAAGCAATTTCTTATGTAACAGTTATAATAATGTAGCTGCTACGCTACTTTCTGTCCTGTAACTTCTGCAACCTTTACTCGGTAAGCAGTTCCTTATGTAACAGTTATAATAATGTAACTGCTACGCTACTTTCTGTCCTGTAACTTCTGCAACCTTTACTCGGTAAGCAGTTCCTTATGTAACAGTTATAATTATGTTACTTTCTACACAGTGAATTGGAAAACCTTTTTCTAATTAAGCAACCATCTACACAAACATTATAATAGGTAACCATTATGCTACTTTCTACCTTGTAACTTTTATAGACTTACTAAGTAAGCAATTACTTACATAAACGTTAAAATAATGCAACCGCTGTCCTTTTCTGCCCTTAAAACTCATACTAAGTAAGCAGTTACTTATATAAGCGTTATAATAATGTAACTGCCACGTTACTTTCTGCCCTGTAACTTCTACAACCTTTACTCAGTAAGCAGTTAATTGTGTAACAAGTTATAATAATGTAACTGCTACGTTACTTTCTACCCAGTAACTTCTGCAACCTTTACTCGGTAAGCAGTTCCTTATGTAACAGTTATAATAATGTAACTGCTACGCTACTTTCTGTCCTGTAACTTCTGCAACCTTTACTCGGTAAGCAGTTCCTTATGTAACAGTTATAATAATGTAGCTGCTACGCTACTTTCTGCCCTGTAACTTCTACAACCTTTACTCAGTAAGCAGTTAATTGTGTAACAAGTTATAATAATGTAACTGCTACGTTACTTTCTACCCAGTAACTTCGAAAACCTTTCCCAAGTAAGCAACCACCTACACAAACTTTGTAATAGGTTGCTTTCCATCTTGTAACTTTTATAGAAGTTACTTAAATAACGTTATAAAATTGTAATATCTACGTTATTTTCTGTCCTGTAATGGTTGTAACTGATACAAAATAAACAGTTACATATGCCTCTGTTACTAGTTTGTTAGGGAATCCCATAGCTATTTGTGTTTGTAAGGCTGAGGAACATGCAGAGTAACGCCCTATCTATTCTTTGCAATGCTGTAACACACCATGTGGCTTTGTCCAGGAACAGCAGAACAAGGTGATGTCATCCCTGCACTTGGGACCGTGGTAGATACACTTTTGGTACACAATGAGGGAGCCAGTGGCGTCACACTGCCTTTGTAGCTGTTTCCTCTACTTTTATGAATGTACTGGCTGTTACAAATACATATATTTTTCAAATCCACTCTTTATATTGTAACATAATATAGCTATTATATTATATAAATAAAACACATTTAAATTACGACATTCAGTTATATATTCCAGCTATTTCACAACACATCAACAGCAACTTAAAATGTTTTTAATTACTCAAGTTTTATACCAAGCGAAACTCAAGCTTCGAACACATTCCATCAAATGCCCCAATTAAACGTGGGGAAACAGCACCGTTTCGAAAGCACAAGAACTTTCTCTACCTATTTGCAGAAAAAGCCATTCTGGGTCGACCTCCGTGGTTTAGGTGTAACATACTAGCCTTTGGTACCTAGCACAGGCCGATGGATTTATTTCGAGCGTAAAATGTTTACCATACAAGCGCCCGCATCCGTGGGGTTTGTGGTGGACGATGCGGTGTCTGGGCGAGTTTTCTCTGGGCCCTCCGATTTACCCCGCCATTCATTCAACCACTTGATTTATCATCACCTTTCCTATCATCCATTTCGTTTGCATTTCATATCATCCATTTTCTCACGCTCATGCCTAGTTATAGGCCGACCACTCGTTCCGTGGTTTCGTGCCTCTGGTTCCCCAACAGACTTCTGATCCCTACCGTTCGCTTGTAAGCCCTAGGGAGGTGCCAGTCCTAAAATACGGGGAGGGTAAGCCGACTACGAAACGAAAAAATAAAATCCGTAGCATGGCTTTCTTAGGATAGGAAGTAAATAGGTCGTAGATTTACTGCATAAAGAAGTTCCAATTTAATAAAAAGGCATCTGAGCAAAAATATGCGGTCTTTCACGCCTAATATAGAAATGAAATGGCCTGTTATTTATGGACGCTCTTTAACTGCTTTGGTTCTCAGCGTCCCATTCTATACTGGGCGTGAAAGATCGCTTAATTTTGCTCAGAGGCCTCTCTTATCAGGCTTGAGGTTCTTTTACGTGCCGTAAATCTACGACACGGGACCCACAGCTTTACTTCCCTTCCGAAGGAAGCCATGCCTGAAAAAAATCCACCGTCCTCCGCCGGGTTTGAACCCGCGACCTTGGGTGTATGAAGTTAGCATGGTAACCATTACACCACGGAGGGCGACCCTAATATAGAATGGAACCTGAGAGCCACAACAGTTAAAAAGCGTCCATAAATAACTCAATTTAATTTTTCTTACATTTGTTCACGCAAATCAAGGTAAGCATTAGCATAAATGATTTGATTATAGATTTCCGTGTAGGTAAAAGTGGAATAACATAAATTAGGCTAAAGCGATATCCAAAACTTTGGAACATTTAAACCAATAACAAGGAATATCTCGAAATGGTTAGGTGTTTTGTATAGTGTATAACACCCGCTTTTACTACAGAAGGCACCACAGACGATGACACTGATGATGCATGGAATGAAGATGGAGCACCGGTGGAATGTGACGACGGGGGGAAATCGGAAAACCCGGAGAAAACTCGCCCCTGCGCCGTTTTGTCCAACACAAATCTCAAATGCGGTTGGTCGCTTGGGATCGAACCCGGGCCGCCTAGGTGAGTGGCAAGCGGTCTAATCACTTGGCCATGGCGCGAAATGGTTAAACCCACAAAACAGTATATGACAAATTGTGCGTTTTTAGCACGGTCTACAGTTTTTTTTTTTGCAGTAAATGTTTGTGTATCTTTTATGATTTATAATTATGCAAACGTCATCCAGAATGAATAACTCTTCAGAGGCTATTCCCAGAAAATTCAAGATATACATTTCATTTGTGATGAAAATACCTTAAACATGAGGTAGTTTAATCAAAATCATTAGAGCCATTTATGAGAGATTAACATTTTCGAAACATGTTCTACGTAAAGGGTAGTTAGGTGCTGGGGAGATTTTCTTGAAAATCTTCGTGTTGCATCCTTGGAAGTTGCTGAAGGTTTGACTTATCGTTTTTGAGCTAAGCTGTTCACACACATGGGGATGGCTGTTTCCGTTCTCTGGAAACGAATTTCCAAGCGTGTTGTGTTTGCGGGCCAGTCAGCGATAAACATAAATAATTCACAGCTTTACCGGCCTGGAGTTATCATGTGTCATCTGCAACAATGCCAAAACAAATCGAACCTTTTGGGAAGGATTCTACGTTGTTGCTCTTTCCGATGCAAACTACAGTTATTACGCTAATTTTGAGAGTGCAAGAAGCACAATTTTATTGTTTGCAAAAAAAGATAAGTTCTGTGTTCAATAAAGAGGGGAAGAAGTCGTACGGGGTTAATTCCAAGAGGAAAGAAACGTACTCCAGGCTTGGTGAAGAAAGTCTAAACCCTTGTCCAGGCAGTAATCCAACCACACAACATACAAGTTAGGAACATCATTGAAAGCTGTAAACACCATAACCAACAGGGATTTGAACTTGGAAAAGCTCATAGAGGCAGATTTCCAAATTGCTGCCTTGTCACATTTCAGAGCGTCACATAAGCAGTAGAAAACTATGGAGACACCTGGCGGGTAAAGATGAAAGTCTGTTATGTCATGGATGAGGTATACGTCTACCGTCCAAAGTCAAAGAACATTTTCAAAGATGGTACTCAGAAAGCAAGGAACCCTTTTCCAAAGGATTTATGATTATCGCCGGATACTATTACAGTGGCCAATTGACAATCCGCTGAACAGGTCAAAATCAACACCCAATACTATAAGGAGAAAGTTTTGACCCCAATCTACCGGAATGATATCCCGGTCGCTGTACTGAGAAAACACAAATAAGGTCTGGGTGCACCAGGAAAAAGTTTTCAGTCACACACCTGGTTCAAGCCTCAATTTTCTCGAGTTAATGGAGCAAGAATCAGAAATACGTGCTATTTCTTTCAGCAACATTTCAGTGAAGTCGCCTGATGGAGTTTTGTGCATGTGGACTTCCGAAAAGAGCTTTGTGAGACAGGTGCCCACTTATGGAAAGCCTGTAAAGAGGAGTGGGTAAATACTGATATTATTATACCGGAAACCACCTCTGTATACATCAATGTTTCAGTCAAAACTTCCCAATTTTTTTCTTTTTTTTATTACAAGAATAAGGACGCTCTTTAACCGCTGTGGTTCTCAGCGTTCCGTTCTATATTAGGCGTAAAAGACCGCCAAATTTTGCTCAGAGGCCTCTGTATCAGGCTTGAGGCTCTACAAAACGGGACCAACGGTGTTTCTTTAGTTATGGTATCAACATTTCTTAGTGCTTCCAGCGCTCTTAGAATTGCAACTTGTTTCGCTTGGTATTTAAACAATTATCATGAAGTTTGGCTTTTATTTTGTTTGAGAAACATTGATTTTTCTCCAACCTTGCTTGCATTCTGCTTCCGTCAGCAAATATTTCGATGTGATATAAATTGTCTTCGTTTACTTTTCTAGGCTTATTTTGTCAGTTGGGTGGGCCCATTTCGGTATTCATTTCCAGAGGTGCATGATAGTCTGCGGAATTGTGTGCTTCCCTCCGATATGACCACTGTAGTTAATGGGGATTGGAGAAATGCGGGGAAAATCCATGTGTTTTTCACGCAATGGCGAGAAACAACTGAATGTTGACAGGATTTTAAAAGAATGACGAACTATTGAACAAACAGAACTGACTTTTTTTTTTTAAATAACGGATATCTCGGAAATAGCTGATGTCACAGAAAAGGGTACTTGAAATAAATTATGTTTTTAAAGAGCTCCTCATTTTCTGTGCAGTGCGTTTTCGTTTATGACTTAACAGTTATACACCCGAATTTAGAGGACTTTACAGGCTATTCCTGGAATACTCAAGATGACAATTTATTTGCCATGTAAGCATTTAATAAAAACAGTTGAATCCATTTAAAAAATCGAAAAGAATCAATGTAAAGGGCAGTTTGAGGTTTATAAACTTTTCCTGAAAACCTTTTATGGCATCTTTAGAAAGATATTGAAGATGATGAACTTAAGTGCTTTTCATGCGCGCTTTTTCTAAATGTTTTCATTTAGGGAGTCTCAGATCATGCAATTCCAGTGAAGTCTCGGTGTCAAATTTTTGGGTGGAATGCAATACTTTGTCTTACCTACTTTGCATGGTGGCAGAGAAAGTAAAAATAAGGGGAGCATGGAATTGCAGAGTTCATAAATGGGAGGAGCCAGCTGGAAAAGCATGGAAGTGGCACGTGAGAGATGTAGTATATTGTTTTTATAGAAATAAATTTGCACGCTCCTCTTATTATGAGGTTCAGTGGATGTGAAACGTGCCGAGTGTCCAATGTGCAGCTGTTTCCGGAACCGAGATGGAATTTATTGCGATGGCCTGCCAACAACTGGCGCGGATTTGCTTAAAATAACGCGGCGTCGATTTAAAGTAACTCGCTATGGCGACCATCCAGTGGCGTATTTACGGAAGCCACTGTTTATTTCTTGCAAGGGCGTTTCTCCTTGGAGAGTACTTCAATGCACATGACTTACAGATCATATGCAATTCAAGGATCAATGAATGGAAACGCTGAAAACAGGATTAATGTGAAATGCTGATTCATAGTATGTGTAACTATTGCTGGCAAAATTTATTGTGACATAAGAATCGTAGGGAACGAGGGGGGGCTACACACTAGAAGAGGACTTCAAAAAGCTACCAGTAGACAAACATAGAATGCACACGCTGTAACCAACAGGTATGTAGCAGTACAGAGTTCACTGTCCCTTTCAAACGCGGAAGTGGTTCAGCGCGAATAGCCCGTTCTAGTTCAGGCTAGCGCCTTTTACTTTCTCTACACGTACTATGCATTCCACCCAAAAATTTGATACTGAGATTTAACCGGAAATACATGTTTTGGATCCCCCTGAATAGAAAAAAAAAAAGCATTTTTAGAAAAAAATTCTATTCTCAGAAAATTCCCTAATTTCCCTTCTACTTACAAGGAACTAACTAATAAAGCCATTTTTACTTATCTACGCGTACTATGTACATCGTGTGTAGAGAATGTATTTATTGTATTGCACCCAAAAATTCGATACCGAGATTTCATCGGAAATATATTTTGAGACCCCTGAAAAAAAAAAAAGAAAAAAAGAAAAAAAAAGTATTTTAGAACAATGTCCGTGTGTGGGTGTGTCTGTCTGTCTGTCTGTGTGTATGTGTTTGTGGGTAGCATAGGTCAAAAACTTAAATATCAAGTTTCGTATTTAAGTTTAGTATCTTCCAAGGGTGCGAGACGAAGATTTTCAAGAAAATCCCCCCACCTCCAAACTACTATTTACAAATCAACATTTTTCGAACATTTAGATTTTCTCAAAATGGCTGTAACGTTTTTGATTAAAATACTTTATATTTAAGATATTTTTATGACAAATAAATGTATACCTTGAATTTTCTAGGAATAGCTTCTGAAGACCTCTTTATTCTGGATGACATTCGTATAACTGGCAAACCGTAAGAGATGTACAAAAACTTACTATACAAAATACTTTAGATCGCATTAAAACACACAATTAATGTTATATACATTTTTTTTTCGTTAGAATTAACCGTTTTCCAGATGTACCCGGCTATTAGTATGCATTTTTAAAGTACTTAAACTTTTCTCGACCGGAAGGACAACTTTCTTCTCGTTTCTCGTTTATTTACTCCTGGCAAGAAAACAAGAATGGAATTTCAATTGTTTCACATAGCGACCGACTTTTAAAGAATTTCACTATCAGATTAGCCTGTGCATTCCCGTATTTCCCTTCTACTTTCAAGGAAACAAGTAATAGATCAATTCTGCTTCGGTTTATGTTGATTAGCATGGTGTAGCTAAAAGACAATCTTTTGAAAAAAAAACGTTTGTTTGCGGAACACCCAGAGAAAGTTATGTGAATGGAACACATCAGATTTTTCTGCTAGTAGTTATCTAGCATGAACTAGATAAAAAAATACGCTTTTGTAGGGATAGAATAGATGTAGAGAAAGTCTTGTGAATTAAACACATCAGATTTTTACTTTCTCTATACGTACTATGTACATAGTGTATAGGGAAGGTATTGCACTCCACCCAAAAATCCGATACTGAGATTTCGCCGAAAATATATGTTTTAGGGTCCAATGTATAAAAAAAAAGCATTTTCAGAAAAAGGTCCATGTGTGTGTGTGTGTGTGTGTGTGTGTGTGTGTGTGTGTGTGTGGCCGTGAACACGATAACTCAAACACGAAGGGTCGATAAAATACCAAACTTTGTATTTAAGTTTAGTATCTTCCAGAAATGCGACACAAAGATTTTGAGAAAAATCCCCCCACCCCAAACTACCGTTTACGTGGAATTTTTTTCGAAAATTTTGATTTTCTCAAAAATGGCTCTAACGATTTTGATTAAAATATCATATATTAAAGATATTTATCTAACAAATAAAAGATATATCTTGAATTTTTTGGGAATAGCCTTTGAAGACCTCTTTATTCTGGAGAATTTTTCGGAATTTTGCATAACTGCTAAACAGTAAGAGATGGAGAAAAACTTACCACACAAAACATGTAGAGCACGTTAAAACACACAATTTATGTTATATACATTTGTTTCGCGGAGTTGATCGTTTTTTAGATATTGCTTGTTTTTTGTTTCAGCTTTAAAAAACCATACAAACAAAGAAACTTCAATCACATAGCAACCAGCTTTTGACTATCCTGTTAACCTATGGTACTCCCTTATTTCGCATCTACTTACAAGGAAGCAAGTAATAAGACTATTTCTGCTATTTTTTCTCTATTAGCATGAAGTAAATAGAAGCATAAGCTTTTTAACAATAATTTGTAGAGAAAGTCGTGTGAATGGAACACATCAGATTTTTATAGGAAGAAAACAAAGCAACCTATTCTCCTTAGTGATCTAGATATCAAACAAATTACCCTGAAATCTCCGACACATTTATTGATCATTATGAAAGTTGCGTGCAACTTGAGCGTGTTAATTTAATCAGCTTTGCAGTCTGGTGTAAGATAATAATTAACACGCTTCCAAAATTAATTGCTTCACTACACGAATGTTAATTAATAACAAGCCATGCCATGGTGCAGCTATCAATCACACTCTACTGTGTAACCCATTTCCACTTTCTCTTGCATTATTTACAAATGAAGCAGAAATGAAGCCGGTACTCCAGGTGTCAAGCTTGCCGTGGCTGCGTGCCAAATGATTTGTTATATCTCACACCCACTCTGTGTTTTAACGTCCCACTTTACATTCTGGTTTTTAAACTGCGTTGGCAGCACAAGGTACAGATGGCCATCTGCCCATCTCTGGAAAACACAAAGTCAGCTAAATTACTGTTGTTGCGTTTACTACAGCGCTTCATTCACAATACAGTGCACCCCGCGTGAGAACGGCTCCTCGATAATAATCGTAATACAGCGGTCATTGTCGATCTTTCAACTATCGATATATCGGCAAGTTAGTATTAGTTCACATTACAGAACAGCACATAGTCCACGTGAAAATGGTTGCTTGATAGTCGTAACACAAGGGTCATTGTCGATCTTTCAACTATCGATATATCGGCAAGTTAGTATCAGTTCACATTACAGAACAGCACATAGTCCACGTGAAAATGGTTCCTTGATAATCGTAACACAAGGGTCAATGTCGATGTTTCAACTATCGATATATCGGCAAGTTAGTATCAGTACACATTACAGAACAGCACATAGTCCACGTGAAGATGGTTGCTTGATAGTCGTAACACAAGGGTCATTGTCGATGTTTCAACTATCGATATATCAGAAGTAAAAGAGTACAGTCCGCGTGAAAACGACTCCTTGATAATGCACGTAACACAAAGACCATTCTCGATGTCTCAACTATCGATATACCAGGTAGTTAATGTCAGTTCACATTACAGAACAGTATACAGCCGCGTGAAAACGGTTCCTTGATAATTACACATGACGCAGGTTATTGTCGATGTTTCAACTATCGATATATCGAGAAGTTAGTATCATTCCACATTACAAAACAGCATATAGTCCGTGTGAAAACGGTTCCTTGATAACGCACGTGACACATAGGTCATTGTCGATGTTTTAACTATCGATATACCGGGAAGTTAGTAACAGTTCATATTACAAAACAGCAATAGTCCGTGTGAAAACGATTCCTTAATAATGCAGGTGACACACAGGTCATTGTCGATGTTTCAACTATCGATATATCGAGAAGTTGGTATCAATTCACATTACAGAACATTATATTGGCCGCGTGAAAACGGTTCCTCGCAATGCATCTAACACACACATCATTCTCAATGTCTCAACTATCGATATATCGGGATGTTAGTATCAGTTCACAGTACAGGACAGTATATAATCCTCGTAAGAACGGCTCCTCGCTAATCGTAACACAAGGGTCATTGTCGATGTTTCAACTATCGATATATCGGAAGTAAAAGAGTACAGTCCGCGTGAAAACGACTCCTTGATAATGCACGTAACACAAAGGCCATTCTAGATGTCTCAACTATCGATATGGTATTTTTGGTAGTGTATAACGCCCGCTTTTACTATTTGTAGCACCGCAGGCGATGTCACTGGTGATACATGAAATGATGATGGAGCACCGGTGGAATGTGATGGCGGGGGAAACCGGAGAACCCGGAGAAAACACACACCTGCGCCACTTTGTCCACCACAAATCTCACATGCGGTCGCTTGTGCTCGATAAGGGAGGTAGTGTCAGTTGACATTACAGAAGTGTACACAGTCCGCGTGAAAACGTCATTCTCGATGTCTCAACTATCGAAATATCGGGAAGTTAGAAACAGTTCAAAACCTCATACAGACCGTGTGAAAACGGTTCCTTGATAATGCACACAACACACAGATCATTCTCGATGTCTCAATTATCGATAGGTATATCCTGAAGTAAGCATATAAGCATACTGTAAGTAAGCGTACAATAAGCACACTGTAATTGGTAATGTCTCGTCCATATCTCATCGGAGTATCAACAAGTCTTCGATGGCTCATCGAAGTGCCGAGAAGCTAAATCGATACTACAGAACACTATACAGCCCGCATGAAAACGATTCCTTGCTAATGAACGTGACTCAATATCTCAGTCACAGATGTGTCCAGAATTTACAATCGATATTATAAAACAATACAGTCCGCGTGAAAACTGTTTCTTGCTAATTCACGTAACGCACAAGTTATTGTCGATAACCCAGTTATCGATATATCGAGAAATTAATATCACTACAGATTATAGAACACTATATAGTCAGTCTGAAAACGGTTTATTACTAATTCATGTGACATACTGTAATTGTGGATGTCTCAGCCTTCGAAGTATCGAGAAGTTAAATCGATATTATAGAACACTATATGACCCGCGTGAAAACGGTTTCTTGCTAATGCACGTGGCATTGCAATTATCGATTGAAGTATTGAGAAATGAAATCGATATTGTAAAATGCTATGTGGCCCGAGTGAAGCCGAGTCCTTGCTAATGAATGTGAAATGGTATCATTCAATATGTTTTGAGGACCCCTCAATCCAAAAAAAAGTATTTTTTGGAAAAAGCTTCATGTGTGTGTATGTGTTGCTGTGAAAACGATAACTCAAAAACAAAAAGTCGGTTAAATACCAACCTTGATAATTAAGTTCAGCATCTTCCAAGGATGCGACACAAGATTTTCAGGAAAATCCTTCCCATCCCTGCTATCCTTTACATGGAACATTATTCGAAAATATTTATTTTCTCAAAAGTGGCTCTAACGATTTTCATTCAAATACAATATGTTTTAGACAATTTATGTCAAATTAAATGCATGTTTTGAAATTTCTAGGAATTGCCTCAGAAGACCTGACTTTTGTATAACTGGAAAACCATAACAGATAGATAAAATCTTACTACACAAAACATATATATGTTATATACATTTTTATGTGGAGTGAACCACATCTGAAATATTTCTTGTAATTGGTTTCACTTTTAAATAATTTAAACTTTTCTCAAATGGGAATTTGTCAATCCTGTTTATTTTACTCCTGATCTTGCAAAGAGAGCCCAAATTCTGTTACATGGTACCCAACTTTTAAGAGACTTGACTATCGCTTTAGCCTAGTGCACTCCCTTATTTCCCTTCTATTTACAAGGAAGCAAGTAATAAGACTGTTTCTGCTAATGTTTATCTCAAGTAGCATGAAGTAGATAGAAGAACATGCTTTTGTAAGAATAGTCTATTACAGTCTAGGTACAGAATGTCATGTGAATGGTACAACTTTTTTTGTTTAGTAAGTTTTAAACATTGAGCAGTTATACAAGTTTATACAAAATTCCTTCCGGATGAATAGGAATTCACAGACTATTCTCAGAAAATTAAAGATATATATTTTATCCGCCGAGTAAATATATTTGTTATATGGCCTTTTAATAAAAATAATCGTTAATGCCATTTTTTAGAAAATCAACAGAAATAAACGGGAACTACAGAAAACTACATGAATTTTGAAATCGGGGGAAAAAAAAAGAAGGAATATCTCGAAAGTGGGTAACTCCATCCAAAATGCAAATGATCATAACTTTTCTACTTTAAGACATAACAGTCTCTCGCTTTCGGTAATATCAAAAACTGATTCAGAATGAAAAGGACTTCAGATGCTATTCCCAGAAAGTTCAAGATATGCATTTCATTTGTCATGTAAATATATTAATCATGTATTTTAATCAAAATCATTAGTCATTCTTGAGAAAATCAAAATTTCTGGAAAATGTTCCATGTAAAGATACTTCGAATGAGGGAATTTTCTTTAAAACCTTCGAGTTGTATCACTCGAACGCACTGAACTTAAATAGGTACCAAATTTGGTATTTATACGACTTTATGTTTCCGAGTTATGTTGTTTACAGACATACACGCACACTTTTTCTATAAAATATTGCAGGTGGGGGGGGGATCTTAACTTCGAATTTTTTGGTTGGAATACAAAACTTCCCCTACTTAATGTGCATAAGAAAGAAAGGAAAATAATATAACCGGTGTTAAAACTATGCCTCCATAATGAAACTGGCAGAACGTCACAGTTAATCTAATACAGACGCATCGAGAAGTAAGAGAAATCAATAAAATTAGCCCACATCTCTAGCGCGCCTATCTCACTCTCGAAAACATCCAAATTTGAGTCTCGACGATGGAGAATTATCTTTAAAACCTTTCTTTCAGGGATTTTCCTTTTCCTGAGAAGTATATCGTGTAACTCCAATATCTATGCATGGTGGACAAAAGTTTTTCTTACTTCATTCATATATAATCGATAACCCTGTTAAACTAGAAAAAATCTGATGCATTCCATTCACATAACTTTCTCTATATCTCTGCAACAAACTATCGTTAAAAATCTTATTCTTCTATTTACTTCATGCTAATCGAGTTAAAAGTAGCAGAAATGGACGTATTACTTGCTTCCTTGTAAGTAGAAAGGGAATAAGGGAATACCACAGGCAAAAGCGATAATCAAATGTTTTAAAAGCTGGTTGCTATGTGACTGAAGTTCCTTTGATTGTATGGTCAGGAGTTGACAAATTTCCATATGAGAAAAGAATAAATATTTTAAAACTGAAACCAATAACAAGGAATATCTCAAAAGCGGTCAATTCCACCAGAGAAAAAAAAAATCATATATGTATCATAAATAGTGTGTTTTAACGAACTCTACAGTTTTTATTAAGTAAGGTTATGTCTTTCTCTTACGGTTAACCAGTAATGCAAAATTTCGTAAAATTGATCCAGAATAAAGATATCTTCAGAGGCTATTCACAGAAAATTCAAGCTAAACATTTTATTTGTCATGCAATTATCTTTAATACACAATATTTTAATGAAAACTCTCAGAGCCAATTTTGAGAAAAAACAAAATTTTTTGAAGTTTTTCCATGTAAAGGGTAGTTGGGGGTGGGTCGTGTCGCATCCTTGGAAGATACCAAACTTAAATACCAAATTTGGTATTTCATAGTCTTCTAGTTCTTTAGCTATGCTGTCCACAGACACACACGGATCTTTTTCTAAAAAGGCTTTTTTGGACTCAGGGGGACCTCAAAACATATTTTCGGTATCGAATTTTCGGGTGGAATACAATACTTCCTCTATACACTATGTACATAAAGTAGCTTCTTGAGCACCCTGTGTTCCACTGCGTGAGAAATATCACGCGAGAGATCCGTTAATACATACCGTGACATTGTTCATTTAAGTGCTTGGAGCAATGTGCTATTTAATGACAAATATTTGCCCTTTGCAATTTCGTGACAAAGCAGTGACGCAGCCTTCCTAAGCTATTAATGTAAATCAACACTGTCCAACTTCACGATTTGCAAAAGGACTGGGCCTATGGCATGACGTAATAACAACACTTCGTTCAAAACCAGTCCCCAAAGAATTGAAATATTGAATGTTCTTTTACCTTTATGTCCCTCTTTATTTTTGTTGGGCCTTTCTCTCTCTACATTGAGATATCTTTAAGAGGTGAAATTATCCCTAAACCTACGTTATTTTATGGATGACAATTTACTTCGTAGCGTATCTTTAGTTCGTTGTAGAAATACGTCTTCTTTATTTTCCCTACACGGAGACTTCACTGGAAATATATTTTTGAGGTCCCCTGAGTTCAAAAACAGCATATTTAGAAAAAGGTCCTTATATGTGTATGTGGGCAGCAGAGCTCAAATAATAATAGACCTTTAAATACTAAACTTGGTATTTAAGTTTAATATCTTCCAAAGATGCCACACGACGATTTCCAAGAAAATACCCCCACCCCAAACGACCCTTTACACGAAAAGATTTTGTAAAAGTTTGTTTTTCTCAAAAATGGATCAAACTATTTTGATTAAAATATACCGTATATTAAAACTATTTACACAACAAATAAAATGTATATCTTGAATTTTCTGGGAATAGCTTCTGAAGACCTGTTCATTCTGGATACATTTTGCTAAATTTTACATAATTTGTAAACCGTAACGGATAGACAAAAACTTACTACATAAGTAATGTAGATCTCGTTAAAACGCACAATTTATCTGATATTCTGAGATATTGCAAGTTATTTGTTTCAGATATAAAATACTTTTCTCTTGGACATTCATAGAAACTGATTTCAACCACATGGCAACCGGTTTTTAAAATATTTGGCTCACATTAGTCTAGTATATTCCCTTATTTTCCTTCTACTCACAAGGAAGCAATTAATTAAGACAATTTCTGTAATGTTAATCTCTATTATCATATAGTATATAGAAGAATAGGTTTTTAAGAAAAATGTTTTACAGTAATGTAGAGAAAGTCATGTGAATGGAATCATCATATTTTTTGTTTTATTTTTCTTGGGTTGTTCACACTCTGGGTCTTCCTCTCATTACATTGAGCCATGTTTGCGAGGTGCAATTACCCCAAAACCTAAGTTATTTTATGGATGACAATTTGCTTCGTAGCAAATCTTTAGTTCATTGTAGAAATACGTCTTTTTTATTTTCCCTGCATGTATACTACGTACATAGTTTTTAGAGAATGTATTGTATTCCACCCTAAAATTCAATACAGAGATTTCACCGGAAATATATTTTTTGAGGTCCACTGAGTCCAAAAACAGCATTTTTAGAAAAACGTCCATGCGTGTGTGTGTCTGTGGACAGCATAGCTCAAAAACTAATACCAAGCTTGGTATCTTTCAAGGATGCGACACGAAGATTTTCAAGAAAATTTCCCCATTCCAAACTAACTGTACATGGAAAATATTTTGAATTTTTTCTCTCTCAGAAATGGCTGTAAATACCGTATATTAAAGCTATTTAAATCACAAATAAACTGCATATATCTTGAATTTTCAGGGAATAGCTTCTGAAGGCCTGTTCATTCCGGATGAATTTTGCAGAACTGTTAAACCATAAGAGATACGCAAAACCATACAACACAATAAATGTAGATTTCGTTAAAACACACAATTTATGTCTGCTGAACTGACCGTTTCGGATACATTCCTTGTTATTGGTTTCAATTTTTAACTACGCATCTTGTATAACTGGTAAACCGTAAGAAATAGACAAAAACTAACTTAACAGAAAATGTAGAGCTTGTCAAGTCATACAATTTATGATATATACATTTTTTTTTGTGGAGTTGACCGTTTTTGAGATATTCCTTTTTATTGATTTCAGATTTAAAATAATTAAACTTTTCTCACACGGAAAGTTGTAAACTCCTACCTCTGCTTAGAAACGGATTTCAATCACATGGCAACCAGGTTTTAAAAGATTTGATTTTATCCTAATGTATTCCCTTATTTCCCTTCTACTTCAAGGAAGCAAGTAATTAAGACAATATCTGCTAATGTTTATCTCGATTACCATAAAATAGACAGAAAAATATGTTTTCAATAATAATTTGTTACTGAGATGTAGAGAAAGTCATGTGAATGGACCACATAAGATTCTTGTAATTTATGTTGGTGCATACCCTGTAATCAAATCATATTTGTCTGTTTGGACGACCCTGCACTATTTAATATCGAGAGTCGGTCAAGGCTAGGTTAATGTGACTTATATTACTTTTAATTTGTAGCGATATCGCGCATGCGATCTCCGCTATTGTTCCTAAACGGCTGTCGCAGTGAAAGCTTCTGTAATATACATTACGTGCGATGGAGCTATACATTTAAGCGACCGTTACATAACGTGGGTGTGGCGAGGTTCGAACCGCTTAAACGACGCTCATTCGTTTTCTTGAAGTTTGGCGCTTCTTCGCGCGTGCGTGCGAGATCTGGTAGACTCGTGGTGAAGCCTACGTGTGCTGTGTACGTACCTTGGTAAGGGCTTAACCACAGGAATGATGGATGGTTGAGGTTTGGGGATTTAGTGTTGGTGTTAAGGAGGTAGCGCTATTGATAGGCTCCTCAATGGTTGCTATTTTCAAGAGCAGCAATCCTTTTCCTGCTGTTTGGTTTGTATAAAAATTTGTTTTTGTTGGAGTTGATTTTCAGTTGACCACTCCCAAGGTTGGGAGGTGGAAGTACTTAGTTCAGCTTGTTTGCTGTTGGTAGGATTGAAGCCGTTGTTACCGAGGGTGCCCGCAATCCATGCGGGGAACCCGGTTCTGCCTGCATCGGCTTTCAGCTGGTTTAGTATTTTTCAGAATATGATGACCCTGACCCACTCTTCTTCACTTTGAAGTTAGGGTTTGTGGTTTTTATGTTTAACGGGTAGGCTGGAAACCAGCCCCCCACTATTGCCAAGGTCCCTTTACTGAGGCGCGATTCTCGACTTTCAAGCAGTTTCTCCAGGAAACAGATTTTACTACGTTGCCTCTCACCCAGTACAGAGTTGTCTTTTGTTTGCTAATGGTTATTGCCTAGTGGTAGAAGGGAGCGGACCCGTATGAGGGCCATCATGTTTTGGAAAAAAAAAACTATAGGTAGTCCCCCAGTGATCTAAGAAGTGCGTTCTCATGTTGGCCCAATGTGGCGCAGAGCTTTTGAGCCCGGTGCCTAATTTTATCTTCCACATATGGGAGGGCCGAAGCTTCGTGTAGTAGCCTTACTAGTAAACGTCGACATACAGAGCAGATGGACCGGAGTCACGCCCAGTATACAATGGAACGCTTAGAGCCACAGCAGATAAAGAGCGTCCATAAAAAAAACTCCCTCTATATTTTAAACTCTCTGCAAGGCTAATGACTCCAAAATGTGATAAACAGACATTGTTTATTTCGCGGCGCAGATACGACTGTGCAGAAAACCTTAAGTAATCAATTTTATACTGTGTTTGTGGAAAATGTGTTAGACGAAGGAGAAAGAAGGAGAAAAAAAAAAAAAAAAAAAAAAAAAAAAAAAAAAAAAAGACTAGCACCCTGAAGTGGATGCATATTAAGGTAGCAAGAATCTAAATATCTGCACCTAAAACCCTAACATCCTGTATGTGTTATTTCTTACCTATAATTTTCTTTATCCTTTGACTGTTGTGACGGGCGAATATATTCCAAAATTGTACAACATTTTCAAAATTGAGATATTTCTTCAGAAAGGTGCTATAAACCAAAGCCCTCTTCCTCTCAAAAGCACCAAGTTCCTGTTCATCTTCGAAATGAAACTTATGGCACAACACCTTTTCAGAAGAAATCCAAATTTGAATTTAACACTTCTCTTAATTTCAGCTTTAAGTGTTCATTTATATGGTTTTTAGATCCATATTATTTATATATGCTAGGTAAATAGCCTGGTAAGAATATTTCAGTTTGATGTAGTTCTTTGTATAAGAAACAATAAAAATACTGATTAAATGTTATGCATTCATAACTAAAAAGTAATGTTTTATTACACCTCCCACCCAAAAAAAAAATTGTTTTCATGTTTAAGAAAACAAGACATTTTGAGCTTTCAAAACATATATGTCAAGTTGGGGTTTTGAATTCATAAGGGGCTTTAATTTGGACATTTCAATATGGCGGAACAAGGCCACGCCCCTTCACAGCAAACCTGCAAGGCCATCACACACGTGCATCGGTTTCTTTCTAAATCTTGGTGATAAAAAAAGGTAAATTTTGCATTGTTAGGTTTAACTCTACTCTTAGGTTCCATGTATTTGTTTAATGTTCAGAAGGCCATTACTTCCTTCCTCTGTGAGTTTATGGTGAGAATTTTGCGGTCAAGTGTTTTGAACGTTATATTTCCTCTGCTTACACAAAGTAACCGTTTGGTATATAATGGGAAGAGGGAAGAAGATTGGAAAAATCTCAGTTTACGGTAATCAACATGTAAAAATGTCAGGAAATGGAATGAACCAGTTTAAAATCCTAACTTACAACCTGGTCACAGAAAATTTAGATTAGTGACAATAGCTGCGATCTAAACACCAATTTTCAAATATTATAGTGGACCTATGTTTACTAGCTTCTTTAATAGACAAGGCCTGCAAATATGCATGCTGTAAATGAATCGTACAGCTTAACTTGCGCAGGATGAAATGGAAAGAAGAGGTCTAGCTTCTAAAATAAAAATCTGATGTGTTCCATTCATATGACTTTCTCTAAATCGCTGTAACAAATTATTGTTAAAAAGCATATTCTTCTATCTCCTTTATGATAATCGGGATCAACAATAGTAGAATTGTCTTAATTATTGCTTCCTTGTAAGTAGAAGGAAAATAAGGAAATGCACTAGGCTAAAACTATAGTCAAATCTTTTAAAAGCCGGTTGCCATGTGGATGAAATCCATTTATATGTAAGACCAGGAGTTTACAACTTTCCGTGTGAGAAAAGTTTAAGTATTTTACATCTGAAACAAATAACAGGGAATATCTCAGAAATGGCCAATTCCACGAAAAAAACGTATTTGACATAAATTGTATCTTTTAATGTGAGCTACATTTTTTGTGTAGTAAGTTTTTGCCTATCTCTTACGGTTTGCCAGTTACGCAAAGTTAAAGCAAAATTCATTCAGAATAAAGAGGCTATTCCCAGAAAATTCAAGATATCCATTTTATTTGCCATATAAATATCTTTAATATACGAGATTTTAATCAAAATTGTTAGAACCACTTTTGAGAAAACCAAAATTTTCTAAATGTTTTCTATGTAAATGGTAGTTTGCGGTGGGGGGGGCATCTTCTCAAAATCTTCGTGTCGCATCCCTGTAAGATACTAAACTTAAATTACCAAGTTTAGTATTATATCGACTTTTCTTTTAGAGTTATCGTGTTCACAGACACACGGACACACACGGGCCTTTTTCTGAAAATACTTTTTTTGGATACAGGGGACCCTAAAACATACATTTTTCGCGAAATCTCGGTATAGAATTTTTGGATGCAATATAATGTACATAGTATACACTATGTACATAGTACGTGTAGAGAAAGTAAAAATTGTGTGCAAAAGCTATAGATGTATCACATCCACTATGACATCTATGAAGCACGGCAGTTGCTATAACAAGCGAGCAGTTACCTTGACAACTGAGGCATGCCTGTGAACCAGGGAACAAGTCCGTGGGCTTTTCCATTAGACCGGTGCATTTTCTATATGCTGTGCCCTCCTGCGAGCAGGAACAGAGTGAGTACCTCGCATACAGGACAGGCGTCAACCCCGAGGGTAAGACTACCGAAGACCTCGATGGGGGCGATCTTCACCAGCTTAGATCTACTAGCTATCCAGGCTAGTGCCAGACACCATTGAGACGTCTCATTACCCTGCCCAGGCGTAAGTAGCTGAGCGTGCCCAATCTCCCATGGTATCGGGCCACTGGTCGAGTCCAACCCAATCCCAACGGATCCCTTACGGTAGGCGCTCATATGTTCGGCCCGACTACTGGTAACGGCAGAAGTACCACGGGTTCTTGGGATCTGCAGCGATCGCATCGGGGCAGCTGAAAGGTAGTTGCTATGATGTAAATATCACATTTATACATAGCATGGGTGCATTGGCAAACACCAGAATTCTGCAAATACTTACTGTGTGTTAATGGGCCTGCCACCTCCACTACAAAATTTATGCCATACATAAAAACCATTGTAAGTGCCCTAAATAAGTTGCAGAAAATTCAAAATGTTCTATGTTGTGTGATGTATAAGAGGCCATAAACTTAAATGACAGCAACACAGATATAACTGTTGCAGTAGATGGAATTTGGCAACGAAGGGGTCATAACTCCTCCAACTGTGTTGTAACAGTAACATCCTTGGATAATGGAAAGGTAATTGATGTTTATCCCATGCCTAAAAACTATTCATTGCGCCATGGAAACAGGGAGGAATGGAAGCAGCTGGTACTTCGAAATTTTCAGTCGCTTTATATCAGCTCGTAAACTCAGGTGCATCCATTGCCTAGTAGATGCAGATTCCAGGAGCAATCAGCATGTCAATTCATGTCAGATTTATGTAAATGACATTCAGATTAACAAATTAGAATGCACAGGGCACGTGAGAAAAGAATGGGATCTAGATTAAGAACTTTTAAGAAGGACATGAAGGGAAATCAAATTTCAGGAGGAATAAATTATTATATGGAAAAGGGTGTTTATCAGTTTCAGAAATTGACCTGTTGGAAAGGTATTATGGCCTAGCCATTAAGAGGAATTTTGGGACTTCTGTCAGGGAAATGAAGAAAGCAGTACACAATTTATTTCCACAACTTGTCTACACTTGATTCTCCCAGACATGGCTTGTGCCCCATGGTGTGGTTTCCAAAAAGTACAGATTACCGGAGAAGCATACAAGCATAAGCATTCTCGAACAGAACTTGTGTTGCTTGGAATGAAGCAGGTTTTCAGGGATTTTCCGAAGGAGAAACTGTTGGAAAAATGTCTTCACAGCTGCACTCAAAATGCAAATGAGCGTAATTTGGGAGCGCATCGTTTTCTGTATGTGTAGGAGCCAATACATTAAACCTGGGTGTTTTGGATGCAGTAATATGCTTTAATGATGACAGTAGCAGCAGAATTACAGTATATGACAACTTGGGATACCAGTTGGGGAATACAAAAAATGGTGCTGAAGGAGATAAATGACAGAAGAGTCGTCAAAGCAGAAAAGTACATCCAAAGCATAGCTAACGGAGTTATGAAGAGACAATACCAAAAAAAGGAAACTAATTGAGGAAAGGGCAAAGGATTTGGATTATAAATCAGGGATATTCTAACTTGTTGAGTCACTGATCTTATGCACACACTTAACTTTAATAGCTGTTTACCAAAATTTGTATTTTTGATTCTTTAGGTACACTTTTCTCTGCAACCCATTAAGCTACAGCCATGAAATGTTTTTCTGGTCATTTTTCAGTCCAAGAACTACTTATTGTAGCATTCTTTTCATTGCTGATAATAATTTAACAATTTATATATTTATAAAATGTAGCATGAATTGTGTTCATAATATAAACAAATTTTGGGGGTGAATGTATTCAAATGAAGGAAACAAATTTAGGTGAAAATTGTAAGTATTAAAATATGTTAAAAACTCACTATTATTCATAGTTTTAGAGAAAAATGCACCCCATACTCCCACTACATGATAATTTTGAAAATTTAAATTTTGTTTATGAAGAGTGTATAGCGTTAATTTTTAGCAAACATAGTTAATTTTACTTAGATTACGTTTGGAAAATATTGCTGTATTCGGTGTCAAAGTTTTATTTGCTCATATTAAATGATTGTTGAGAAACTTAAAATCAAAATCATCGCTCAAAAACAGCCAGAAACTGATCTACAACTACCCAATGCCCTTAAGGATATGTATGACTGAAATTTCATGAAAACTTACAAAAAGTGATTGCTTTATTTTACTTCCAGAAAATAATTTAAACATTCATGAGTACAAAAAGCGTATAATTGGCCACCAGGCGCCATTTTTAAATGCCTTAAGCCGCTGGAGCAAAGCGGAAACTGTACTGGACTCAGCAACAAAAACTTCGTGCGACGAGATATCATTCGCATCAAGTAAAAAACTAAGTGGTGCAGAAGAAACGCACCATGCAAGAAGAAAAGGACAGACAAGGCAGCAATAGAGGAGAGGAAAAGGAAAGTTGAGGGTCCAATCGACCAACCTAGTGCATTTCAATGTGAGCCATGCATTCAAATGTTTCCTTGTTTTCTCGTTACTGATATTTTCAGCGTGTTTCTACCTGCATGTTTATCTATTAGATAAATAAAATTACTGTAGTATTCACAGAGGTACAATGAATATGAATTGCCCTAAGTTTTACTGCCAATGTATTTAAGCTTATATTTTCAATCTTTAAATACAAAAAATACATTTTTATGTCAAAAAAACACATTCATAGCTTTAAAAATGTTGAAGCCAACAAAGGAGACACAGAGAAGCCTAGGGTAATTTAAAAAATTAGATGTATTGTGAACCTAGGGACTTTTTTAGTGAGTTGACAAAAACATAACAAATATAACGATTACTTCCAAACTATTAGAGCAAAATAAATGAAATTTGCACTATAATTTATCTGTATTATATTAGACCGTGGTTACATTTCAAAAAGTTAGCATTATTATTTTTAATTTAAAATTTTCAGTCATACAGTCCTTAAAGGGGTTTAATGTCTTGAAAATCTTTCATCGGATGACGCCATTGTTTGTAGCTATATTGGATTCATGTCTCTTTCAAGTTCCATCACACCATGTTGGCGTATTTGGGACACGATTACGGTGTTTTCTTGATTAGAAAATTACTAGTTCGCCATTATGTGCACAGTGACAAGGGATCAAGCCATTGCTCATAGATGGCACTATAGGATGAAATCACGACTTGCGGACATGAAACATGTCGAATTTAGCCCAGGGGTCTTCTCTTTCAAGCTATGGGGTTCTTTTGGGTGTAAATAAACATTACATAGGACTAACGGCTTTTACTTTCCTTTCGAAAGAAGCGATGCTAAGGACTTTTACGTCCGAAAAACTCCATTGCCCTCCGCCTGGTTTTAACCCGCAACCTTGAGTATTAGAGCAACATGGTAACAATTATATCAACATACTCGGAGCCTTCAACCGCCTCCAAACACACCTCCGTCTTGTCCAGGACTGATGCAGGCAATAGTGGACATCCGTAAATCCGGGCAAAAGTCATGCTATTTTGTTCGCATCCCTGCAGCTAAATTACCACACTTCACCTATCAGGGCCAAGGGATACAGTGGGGAAGTCCATTCGATTCCTAGGCGTCACTCTTAATAAGGATCAAGCTTTACGAGAACACATGCGAGGGACGATGAAGGAGGCGGTGGCCGCCTTATATCCTGCTCTGGCCTCCAAAATGCTGGTCCACTTAAAACTACGTCTTTACAAGGCACCAATAATCCCCTGATGCTTTGTGCCTGCGATGTGTGGGGCATGGCAGCAGACTCTTGGCTTCTCTGGTTACAGTGGATGCATAAGGGAATCTAGTCCACCTACTCTGTCTGCTGTCGTTTCCCAGAGGATACCTCACGAAGCTTCGGCACTTCTGTACGTGGAGGATGAGATTAGGCGCCGGGTTCAAAATTTCTATGCCAGATTGGTCCATCAAGAGAAACTTTTGTCAGCTCTCTGACACAGAAAGCCGTAACATACCGTATGGGCTCCCTGCATAGCTTGTGGGCATCCCGGTAACGAAGAAGGCATTAAAACAGTCGAAAGCTAACAGAGTTGAACGAATACCCTATGAGGGTAGTCATTAAATTAAGATCACCTGTTTTGTGACGTCAGAACACTAGCTGAGCAGCATCAACAGCTACAGTTAGACTCACCACGTGTCTACCAGATTTTCGTCGTTATCGCCATATATATTGAAAGAGTGAGAAATCCAAATATAAACCATCAACTCATTGGCTAGTTTACGTGAACATTCGATGTTTCATTTACCTTAACGATGTTTCTTGCCGAGCCTTCACTGGTTACTTGTCCAAGCAATAAGATTACAGGAATATATCTTTCCATGTTTATACTATTTTTAAAACAACGAATAACGCACTTTTTCTTCCGGGTGATTTTAAAACCACACATATTGCCGTGTTATTTTACCTTAACCGCAACATAGGCTGTTGGATTGTTATTTTAATTGATAGTTCATATTCATTTAATTAAATTCCTCAGTTTTACCGAATATTTTTAGCTACTTTTAACAAAGAATTTAATGACAGGAATATTTGATCTTTTACTGGTTTATATATGTTTTTCAACTGGGTATTACCACTTGCGGTCCAAACCGACCTTTCCACATAAAACAAAGACTTGGGAAACGAAACAATAAATTGAGTCCTACGTCCACAGTACCACGAATCACTTTTATACGTAACACTTTACTTTTAAATAATTATCAGATATTTTAAGTTGGTATATTTCGCCTCATGCTTTAATTATATTTTATTTTACAGAAAAACGTAAACTTCTCTCGGCTTCAGTTTGACTGCACAACAATCGGATCACACATTCGCTGCACTTGGTTTACGCAGAATGGAACAATTTGTCTACAGAACGTACTACTTCCCTCGTATGTATATACATCTGCATACTCTGATCTCAATTATTTGGGGTATTTTTCCTTACGCGATCACACACAATTATGTCCAAAATGCTGCACATTTTAATTTAATAAGTTCAGAAGAAGTTAAAGTGCTAAATAACTTTGGCTGTTAAGTAATCCAAAGAGAAACTTCACTTTAAACCACCTTAACCTTATCAAGCATAATGTATATTGCTGTGTTACATCCACTAGCGCTGCATCATGAAGAAAATACATCTTCCTAATGTTTTCTCCATGACTGGCGTGATATGCTGAACAGCACTTCATGAAACACGTTGTTCGCAACAAGGTCTTCATCAATATGATTAATACAGTAGGAGATTGTAAACTGCTAGGATATATAATACATCACCCACATCCAATGGCGTGCAATTACCATGTTTTATTAAGGCATGCATTTGCTTAATCTAGTTCTCAATCCAACACAACTATCAGTAGAAGTGAAAATCTGATGCGTTCCATTCACATGACTTTCTCTACATCTCTGTATCAAATTATTATTAAAAAGCTTATTATCCGTCTACTTGATGCTAATCGAGATAAGGGCCGCGCCGTGGCCGAGTGGTTAGACCACTAGCCTCTCACCTAGACGGCCGGGGTTCGATCCCAAGCGACCGCATGTGAGATTTGTGGTGGACAAAGCGGCGCTGGGGCGGGTTTTCTCCGGGTACTCCGGTTTCCCCCGCCATCGCATTCCACCGATGCTCCATCATCATTCATGTATCATCAGTGCCACCGCCTGCGGTGCCATTAGTAGTTAAAGCGGGCGTTAAACACTACCAAAACCAAAACAAAATAATCGAGATAAACAATATCAGACATGCTTTCTTGTAAGTAGAAGAGAAATCATGGAATAAAACTTTTAAGAGCTGGTTGCCATGTGAATGAAATCTGTTTCTTTGCATGGCCAGGAGTTGACAAATTTCCTTATGTGAAAAGTTAAAGGTATTTTAAAACTCAAACCTAAAACAAGAATATCTCAAAAATGGTTAATTCCACGAAAAAAATGTATATGACATAAATTGTGTTTCAACGAGCTCTACATATTCTGTGTAGTAAGTTTTTGTCTATCTCTTACGGTTCACCAGTTATGCAAAATTCCGCAAAGTTCATTCAGAATAAAGATGTCTTCAGAGGCTATTCCCAGAAAGTTCAAGTTATACATTTTATTTGCCGTATAAATATATTTAAAATACGGTATTTTAATCAAAATCGTTAGAGCCATTTTTGAGAAAATCAAAATTTTCGAAATTTTCTCATGTAAATGGTAGTTGGGGGTGGGGGATTATTCTCAAAATCATCGTGTCGTATCCATGGAAGATACTAAATCTATAAAACAAGTTTGGTAGTTAACGGACTTTTCATTTTTGAGCTATGCTGCCCAAAGACACACACATACGGACATTTTTCTAAAAATGAATCTTCAATCGTTCAACACATAAAAACCTGACCACAACTTGATCCACCCAAAGCTTGAACAGGTGTCCGCTTTAGTTTAAGCAAACCCAACTAATATTTCAATGTATGTCAAGTGAGATAATGACAAATACTAATAAAAACGGTGCTAGATGTATATCTTGTTTGGCATGTCCCGAACGAGGAGGAGTTTTTTCTCCCTCGGTGTGGCTGCCAGCCAAAAACACTGGCAAGGCCAAACCAGTGAATGGACTATAATTATCCAAGTTCAGTGGTGACTACGGTTTCCTAAGCTACGGAATTACGCCATGGCAGAACCAGACGCCTTTACCTGGCCAGGGATCAATTCGTGACCTATGCGGAAGAGGCAGAAGTGCCGAAAATTCACGTTATCTACCGGATATACAACAATTCTTTTGGTATGTTTGACTAGTAAGGGCTTTTCAATAGCTTGAAGGAATACTTCATCGAACAATTTAGCTGATCATTACAGGTATTAATAATTTAATTTTCGCTGATGATTTAGTCTTATTACATCATGATGAAGTTCTATTACAATTGGCTGCTCATAAACTGAATATAATATGCAACAATTATAATTTTAAAATGTCTATAAGTAAAACAAAAGTAATGGCATTTTGTGGAACAAACACTCTGCGCGCAAAATAATCATTAGAGACATTACTTCCTGCATTTGGCATCAGTGTAAATGGTGTAAGCTGATAATGAAACAGAAGAGCATCTAATGTTTGTTAGGTGTGAGTTTCAGGAAAAAGGCATTTTTAGTAGGTTTAATTGTAGATTGTTATCTTTAGTGCTCTAAATTGTTTAGTAAATACGAACAAAGATGATTAATTAAAATTCAGGTTGCAAGACGTATCAATGCTCAACAATGCCATAGAGAAGTATTGAAAGCTTGTGGTAGAGAGAAATTTACCATATCGTTCCGTGGCTATGTGGGTGAATGTATTTCATAGAGGAAGGGACGATCTTCATACAAAATGTGGAGCTGGCAAACCGCAATCCCCTAAAGCCATGTTCATTGTTGCTTGTGATTTTGACGGTGTTCTTATCAGTCATTCAGTTCAAGGTAATCGTGTGAATGATGCATATTGCAGTTACTTTCTGGAACACCATTTACGACCAGCTGTGCGTCGTAAACGCCCCAATCTCCTGAATTCTCATCCTAGTGAGTTACATGACGGTGCTCGCTCTCACTCGCTGCCCCTATTGTTAATTTACTTCGCAGATAGGACAGGAAAATTCTGGAGCATCCTCCAAACTTTCCAGATATGAACTCATGTGATTTTGACCTTTTTAAGAAAATTATATTACCATTTAGAGGAGTTCGCTTTAGAAGCAGACAGGCAATCATAGCAGCAGTAGAGCGGTCTGTTTGAATGTTAGGACAAGACGCTGTGGATGGCATCCGTCGTCTCACGGATCTGTGCAGGCGAGTTCTTCATATTGGAGGAGATTACTTCAATAATGTCACTGCTCCAAAAATGTTTTATTGTTGTTAATTAAAATGTTGCCACTAACCATTGAATAGCCCATGTATTTTGTTAGACTCCATAATACCAAATTCAGTTTTTTGGCTCATGAATAAGGATTTATGAAAAAATAGTGTCTGTGTGTTGTGCATACAGACAGAATAGGGAATAGGGAATTTGTTCTACTGGGTGTTCATTTATATACGTGACTTCCGATTGGGTATGAATGTCGTCAAAGTTGACGGGGAGTCTGTACCGAAGCCACAGCACTATACCGAGAAAGAGCAATGCTCGCTTACGGAAGAGAAAGAAATCACAGGACCGCCACTTCGAAAGAGCGGCGATGATTGCGGAAGAGTAAACAAACTACAGCGTTCTGGATGTGGTTGTGCTGCTAATCGGTGAAATTATGTTCATATGATCTCGGGTCCATGGAGCTTAAAGTTATTCGACATTCGTCTTCTCAAGATAGGGAAAACACCCGAAAAAAATCTTATCCGGTTAACACCCTCGAACCTCGAGGTGGTTAGGAGCGACATATTAATATGATTTATACCGCTGCATGCATACGATCTCCACTACGAACCATTAAGTATGAAGCCTGCCACTAGACGGACAATATTCAAGTCCTCTAATCAGCAACGGTATTGCATTAAGTAGGATCTCTTGCCACTAGAGCAGCAGTACATAAACTCGCTTCATCAATGATGGCAACCTATTTCGTAGGATCTCATGTCACTAAAGGGGTAGTACATAAACTCGCTTCATCAATGATGGTATCACATTAAGGAGGATTTCCTGCCGCTAGAGGAAGAATACATAAATTCGCATCATCAATGATGGTATCATATTAAGTCCTATCGCTAAAGAGACATTACATAAAGTGGCTTCATTAGTAACTACGTCACATTAACTAGGATCTCCTTCGCTCGAGGAACAATACATAGACTCGCTTCATCAGAAATGGCATCAATGACAATATTTCTTGCGCGGAAAATCATAAAATGAACATCTGATATGTCCCGATATTAGACAGCATACTGCGAGTCGACTCTTCCTTCATTAAGGAAGCCATGACAGATTACAGAGGTGATTTTATAGCATTATTTATTACATATAAACAGCGTGACAAGTAAAAATCTCATCCAGCAGGTCTACCTACTTTCATTGGGATTTGGTTAATTCTGATCGCAAAAACTTGTCTGGGGAGACCAATATCGGATACATTGAAGCCTCAGCTGATTCAATGGAAGTGAAGATTGTCATTGCTTCAGCGAGATCTCCAATCAATTTATTTTCAATCAATTGCAAAGATCTAATGCATCACGAGGTGTATGTCAACAATAAGGCCTTCAGAAGCGTTTCAGCAGCTTTGTAAGGTATTCAGCGAGTGTCTTCCTTCAAGGCCACCGACAGTCCGCCTCCTATCATTATAACTCTATGGAACAATAATGCATAATTGATGTAAACATTATTAAAATGTATGTTCTCGACCTTGACGTTTGTCAAATTATGAGCTGGGTGTTACACGTTTAAAACCACTTTGCTGAGCATAAAATTAACGACACTTACGAACATGGTAATTTTTCGGAGGAGAAGTTAATAACTCATCAAAACAGAAACCACATATATATGCTGAAGCTTTCATATCGAAGAACGAATAGAGACAAATTCGGAATATGTGCTCATCTTTTGGCAAGCACCAATACTGGATCTCATCAATTTATTTATTTTTTCCCTTAAAACAAGATTTGCTCTACGAACATTTACATGAAAAGCGCACTCATAGTTTAAATTACTACCACTACACTCTCGTTGCATAATATATCTAATATTAAGGTATTTTGATAAAAAATGAAACACACATCTTGAATTTTCTAGGATTAGTCCCTGAATTCTGAATGCCTTTTGTATAACTTGTACACCCTAAGAGATAGACAAAATCTTACTGAACAAAAAATGTAGATTCTATGAATTTTTAAATTTTCCATCCAATGTTGTTATTGGTTTAAGTGGTCCAATACTTACACTTTTCTCACAACTAGAGGAAATATGTAACAAGTAGAACTCTGTCCGGGCTCACGAAATTGCTGGATTGAGGTTCGGTGCACAGAGAGTATAATATGATGTGATGGAGTAGGTGTGGTCTCTACGGTCCGTTTCGAAACGTGTTGCACCACTTAGCATTGCTCACTGCCTGGCCTCGTTCAGTTCCTGCCAGTATATGAACCAGAGAGCGCACATTGAAAAATGTTGAAAGGGTAGGCGCTCGACACTGAACAAACTTGTGGATGATTCAAAGATATTTTGAGTGACAGGAAGAGAGGCTTTCCTTCGGTACAGTAAACATGTATCTTGTAATGGACTCTAAGTGAGTTTGGCTGATTTATGTTCATTGTCTTTTCAAAGCTCTGCACATTATTATTCTGAATTTTTTTTTTATCAAACGTTATACTTTCATTTGTAAATGTACAAGGCGGTTTTATTTACTAATCATTATGAAATAATTGTTTTTTACCTTATGATTAGAACGATACATATGTCGATACATTAATAGCTACTTTTGGAACAGATTATACCTCAACGAATGCATGTTTACACTACAAAGCCTTCCCTACTTAACCTCTTTATAGCAAATGCTACTCTGTGTGTTCCTGAGCTCCAGTAATAAGATCATTACTGCTAATGTTTACCGCATTAAGGTTTTGTAAGAACAGTTGTAGAAAAAAAAATCTGATGTGTTCCATTCGCATGACTTTCTCTACATTGTTGTAACTAATTATTGTTAAAAAGCACACTCTTCTATCTACTTTATAAATAATCGACATAAACATCAACAGAATTTGTCTTACTTGCTTCCTTGTAAGTAGAAGGAAAAGAAGGGAGTACATTAGGCTAAAACAATTGTCAAATCTTTTAAAAGTGGTTGCCATTGTTGAAATCCATTTCTATGCAGGGCCAGGAGTTGACAACTTTCCGTGTGAGAAAAGTTTAAGTATTTCTAACCTGAAACAATTACAAGGAATATCTCACAAATGGTCAACTCCACGAAAGAAGAAGAAGAAAAGAAACATATATGATATAAATTGTGTGTTTTAACGTGATGTTAAAATTCCGGTTAAGCAGTTAAAGAAAATTCGGAAAAATTCATCCAAAATAAAGCGGCCTTCAGAGGCTATTCCCAGAACATTCAAGATAAACATTTTAATTGGGATGTAAATATCTTTAATAGACGGCATTTCAAAATCGTTACAGCCATTTTTTAGAAAATCAAAATCTTCGAACATTTCTCCATGTAGTTTTGGGTGGGGAGGATTTTCTTGAAAATCTTCGTGTAGCATCTCTTGAGCTATGCTGTCCACACACGGACCTTTTTCTAAAAATGATTTTTTCGGACTCAGGGGACTCCAAAACATATATTTCCGGTGGAATCTCGGCATCGAATTTTGCGTGGAATACAATATCTTCTGTATCCACTATGTAGGTACATTGTACATGCGGGCTAGAGAAAGTAAAAAATGATGTGAATGTTACACATCATATTTTTTGGGTGGTCGAGACACAACATATCAAATAAATTGCTTTCTATCTTTAACTGCAAGAACTAGAGTTTTATGATCCTGGCAACGAATCCAGTTTTGAGCTTAATGAACAGCTTAGAGTAACTAATAACCAAGCTTGCAAAATCGTCACATGTAGTCTTCTGCTGGTTTTTATCGTCTTCGTTTTTCATCCATCACCGCTGGTGGTCCTTTAATTAAAATCAAAACAGCATTTCATATCGTAAGTTTTCGTCGGTTCCTTCAATTAGTTTAACTGATTCGTAACTAGAAACATTACTTCAGAGTATCCAATGGCAGCATTCTTGTTTATTGCAGTATATTTGGTATTTGATTGATCTACAATTGACTCAATGCGACCTTGCTCCTAAACCAACAAAATTAGACGACTGCGACTTAATCTTGTAGTTGAGTAAATCCAATGGTTACATTCACATAACTTTCCTTACATATTCTGTAACATTATTCTTTAAAAGCTTATTTTTTATCTAATTAAAAAAAAATGAAATGGCCTGTTATTTATGGACGCTCTTTAACTGCGTTGGTTCTCAGCGTCCCATTCTATACTGGGTGTGAAAGATCGCTTAATTTTGCTCAGAGGCCTCTCTTATCAGGCTTGAAGTTCTTTTACGTGCCGTAAATCTACGACACGGGACCCACCGCTTTACTTCCCTTCCGAAGGAAGCCATGCTAAGGATTTTTACGCCCGAAATAATCCATCGTCCTCCGCCGGGTTTGAACCCGCGACCTTGGGTATATGAAGTTAGCATGGTAACCATTACACCACGGAGGGCAACTTTACCTAATTCATGCTAATAATCAAGACCAACACTATAAGAAACTGGCTTACTAGTTACTTCCTTATAAGGGGAACAAGGGAATACATTAGGCTAAAAACAGAGTCAAGTCTTTTAAAAGCTGTCGTTATGTGATAAAACTGAAATGCGGTTCGCTTTGCAAAGGTCAGCCGTAAAACAAAAAAATCTGATGTGTTCCATTCACATGACTTTCTCTACATCTCTGCAACAAATTATTGTTAAAAAATTTAGGCTTCTATTTACGTCATGCTAATCGAGAAAAAATTAGCAGAAATAGTCTTATTACTTGCTTCCTTGTAAGTAGAAGCGAAATAAGGGAGTACCGTAGGTTAAAGTGATAGTCAAAAGCTGGTTGCTACGTGACTGATGTTCCTTTGATTGTATGGACAGGAGTTGACAAAGTCCTGTAAAAGAAAAGTATTGTTTTTTAAAGCTGAAACCAAAAACAAGGAATATCTCAAAAACAATCAACTCCATGAAAAAAAATTCATATAACATACATTGTATGTTTTAAGGTGCTCTACATTTTTTGTGTGGTAAGTTTTCTTTCCATCTCTTACTGTTTAGCAGTTATGCAAAATTCCGTAAAATTCGTCCAGGACGAAGTAGTCTTCAGAGGCTATTCCCTGAAAATTCAAGATATACATTTTATTTGTCAGGTAAATATCTTTAATATATGCTATTTTAATCAAAATCATTAGAGTCATTTTGAGAAAATCAAAATTTTCGAAAAAAGTTCCATGTAAAGGGTAGTGTGGGGTGGGGGATTTTTCTCTAAATCTTCGTGACGCATCGCTAGAAGATACTAAACTTAAATACTAAATTTGGTATTTTACCACTTTTCGTTTTTGAGTTATCGTGTTCACAGACAAACGGACACACTGACTGATACACACACACACACACACACACATGGACCTTTTTGTGAAAATGTTTTTTATACAGGGGACCCTAAAACATATATTTCCGGTGAAATCTCGGTATCGAATTTTTGAGTGGAGTGCAATACTTTCTCTATACACTGTGTACATAGTATGTAGAGAAAGTAAAAAAGAGCTGAAACAAAAGATGACTTACGTTTGAGGAAAGTTTAAGTAGTTTAAAATTGAAACAAATACCAAAATAATATAGGAAACGGTTAACCTCTAAAAAAAAAAAAACAAATAAATAAATAAAAGAAATAGCAAGTAAATGACAAAAAGTGTGTGTTTTAGGCGGGTTCATACCCGCATGTGGAGATTTGGGTTGAACGAAATGGCTTATGGGAGGGTTTTCTCCGGGTCCTCCGGTTTCCCCCGTCACCCATTCCACCAGTTGCTCCACCATCATCTTTCCTATAGTACATTTCGCTTGAAATAAATGGGTACCTATAAGAGCAGATTAAGAACTTCACTCACTCACTCGGCTCTAGTGAGATATATCTTATGGAAACAACACAAGACATAAGAAAGAAGTTATGTTCGTGGAAACACAGTAAGAATTTTAAATAAAACACACAAAGAGGTACTACTACAACTTTGCAAAGTAATGGGTATTCCACTAATTCTCTAGGTTCAGAGTCCAGACTTTAATAAAAGAATAACAACGAAAATTAAAAACAGAAACGAGATTCCTGCGAACAGCTGGCTGTATGCTCTTTGACAAGTAAAGGAATGAAGACACAGAAAGGAATTAAAAATATTCTTTCTGAATAATACAATAAGGAATAGAAGAAATGACTGGCTCTCACATGTGCAAAGGACGGATAGTGACGTATGCCACAAAGAATACTAAATCACAGACCTTCGGGGAAAAAGTACAGGCGACGACGGAAATGATGAAGAGAAAAGATGATTGGGGTAACTTTAAATAAAACATTGGAGGTAAAAGCAATATATAAATAAAACCCCTAAAACAAGAGATAAAATCCAGTACAAAAAGAAAACTAAAACTATCCATAACGAGATTGGTATGGTGAGAACTAAAACAAAAGTGGCAGAGCTAAATAATATAATAATAAAGTTTAAAAATCTGATGTGTTCCATTCACATGCCTTTCTCTACATCTCTGCAAAAATTATTGTTAAAAAACTTATACTTCTATTTACTTCATGCTAATCGAGAAAAAATTAGCAAAAATAATCTTATTACTTGCTTTCTTAATGTAGAAGCGAAATAAGGGGGTACCATAGATTAAAATGATAGTCAAAAGTTGGTTGTTATGTGACTGAAGTTCCTTTGTTTGTATGGACAGGAGTTCACTAAGTCCTGTGTGAGCAATGTATAAGTTTTTAAAGCTGAAACCATAAACAAGGAATATCTAAAACGATCAACTCCACGAAAAAAAAAAAAAAAAAAATGCATATAACGTAAATTGTGTGCTCTACATATTTTGTGAGGCAAAATTTTCTCCATCTCTTACGGTTTAGCAGTTATGTAAAATTCCATAAAATTTATCTAAAATAAAGTAGTTTTCAGAGGCTATTCCCAGAAAATTCAAGATATACATTTTATTTGTCATTTTTATATCTTTAATATATGATATTTTAATCAAAATCGGTAGAGCCATTATTGAGAAAATCAAAATTTTCGAAAAGAAGTTCCATGTAAAGGGCAGTTTGGGGTGGGGGGATTTTTCTCAAAATCTTCGTGTCGCATCCCTTTTGGAATACTTGGCAACAGCGAGGGCTACTTTCCAACTGCACATACCCTAACCACAAACTGTAAAATCAGGCGGACTTTGGAAAAAGAGTGGGGCAGGGCCATCTTCTCTTACGTCTGTTGTCACGAAGAGCCGACCACTTTGCATGCCAGCACAAAAGCACCGCTCTCCGCACAAGCTTAAAGTCTGCAGATGTTACACAATGAATTGCAGTACTGGCTCCGCGGCCGCCGCCTTTGCCACCAGTTCATTCTCCGGCAAGCCAACGTGACCAGGAATCCAAGCGCAGTCCACATTTACGCCGGACGCGTGCAAAATGTGGAGCATATCCTGAATACGCTGTACGACAGGGTGGACCTCACGAATACTCTGAGGGGCACCTAGGGAATCACTCCTTATAAGACAGTCACCTGATTTCGACGGCGAACATAGAGAATGGTTCGGTATATGACATTGAGCTCTGCAGAGTAATGGACGTGCTACTAGGAAAACCAAAAGCATAGGGTTCGGTGCCAGTAACAAGGCACATTTAACAGCGTCGGTACACTTGCTTCCATCGGTATACACATATACGCGCACATGCACGCACGCGCGCGCGCGCACACAGGGTGGATCATTTAACTTGAGACTGCAGAATATCTCCAAAAAACCTTGTAGAAAGAAACGTCTTGAATAAAATTTGCTTGATATAATAGGGGAAAGTAAATCCATAAGTTGTGCTTCAATTGGAGAAGATTTGGACGGTAATTTGAGGGTCAAGGTATTTTTTACTTTCTCTACACGTACTATGTACATAGTGTATAGAGAAGGTATTGATTGCACTCCACCAAAAAATTCGATACCGAGATTTCACCGGAAGTATATGTTTTAGGGTCCCCTGTATCCATACTGTCCATACAAATAAAGGAACTTCAGTTACATAGCAACCAGCTTTTGGCTATCATTTTAGCCTATGTTACTCCCTCGTTTCGCTTCTACTTACAAGGAAGCAAATAATAAGACTATTTCTATTAATTTTCTCGATTAGCATGAAGTAAATAGAAGCATAAGCTTTTTAACTAAATTTGTTGCAGAGATGTAGAGAAAGTCATGTGAATGGAACACCTCACATTTTTTATTTTGTTTCCTTATACCTCATAAAAATAAACAACTTTTGTTTAAACCATTTTCTGGTACACGATTCTTTTACTGGTGTAGACAATTAAACATTGATAAAAGGCAGATGCGCAGAGTATCGCACTGCATGGGTATTATACAGTATTATTTCATAAGCTTCGTACCTTAGAGTAATAAATGTTCAAAATGATGCCCTTCTACCTCAATGCATTTTCCAACTCTGTGAATAAGCGACTGTTGTGTCCGTAAAAGCATGTCTCTACCAATACTGGTACTGGAGAAGGCGCGCATACGAAATGCTTGTTTATTTTTTGATAAATAAGAAGATAAAATAAAAAAAAAGGTGGTTCCAATTTAAAAAACGTACTTTGACCCTCGAATTATTATCCAAACCTTCTCCAATTAAAACACAACAGATAACATTTACATTCCCCCAATATATGAAGAAACTTTTAGCCAAGACGTTTCTTTCTACACCGCTGTATATACTTTTTTTTTTTTTTTGACATACATTTCCGATGAAATCTCCGCATCGAATTTTTGGGTGCAATACAATATCTTCTCTATGCACTATGTACGTAGTACGTGTAGAGAAAGTACAAAGGGGTAAACGGATGCGAAGGCAGGCACTTAAGCCCACAGCCAGCTAGCAGGAGATGGAGAGAAGAGTTCTATTCTTCCACGAAACCAGAACAAGCTTAATCCATGCAGTTGAAGTAATAAATATTTACTACACAAATGTATATATTACTTGGTTTTATTGAATCGCCCTGTATTATGTTCTGAAGGACACATTTTTTAACGGCACGTACCTGTTCATTATTTCGCTTAAATAATAACTCGAGGTGCAAAGGTCACCTCGGTCGGCCGTAGCCATGAAATTCGATGTGACATTGAACTTAAAGCAGGAGTATGATCTCACTTTTACTGCAGGTTGATTAAAAATGAATTAGGAAATGGTTTCCCGAGAACTCTAGCTTTGTGCATGACGTTTATGGCACGCGCTATGTTGCGCAAGCGTTATGTCTGTTTCACTCAAAACTCTTCTTCAGGAGTCTGTGATCTTGCCGCAGATAATCGTCTGATTTTCAACAGCACCGCACTTTCTCCACACGTACTATGTATATAGTGTATAGAGAACTGCACCCAACATTTGGACACCGAGATTTTACCTGAAATATATGTTTCGGGACCCCCCCCCCCGTCCAAAAAAAAAAAAAAAAAATTGATGTGTTCCATTCACAAGACTTTCTCTATATCTCTGTAAAATTATTGTTAATGAGCTTATTCTTCTATTTCATGCTAAAACATTAGCAGAAACGGTCTTATTACTTAGTTCATTATAAGTAAAATGGAAATAGGGAATGTTTTAAAATGAGGTTGCTATGGGATTGAAATCTGTTGACAAGGAGTTAACAAGTTCCTATATGAGAAAGCTTTGGTATTTTAAAACTGCAACCAATAACAAGAAATACCGAAAACTACAAAACCAAAACAAAAAAAAAAAAAAAAAAAAAAAAAAAAGACAAACTGTGTGCTTTATCGAGATCTAAATTGTTGCATATAAGTATCTCTTACGGTTTACCAGTTATGCAATATTAAAAAAAAAATCATCCAGAATAAAGAGGTCTTCAGACACTATTCCCAGAAAATTCAAGATATACATTTTATTTGTCAGGTAAATATCCTAAATGTAAGAGATTTTAAGCAAAATCTTTAGATCCATTTTTGAGAAAATTAAACTTTTCGGATTTTTTCCATGTAAAGGATAGTTTGGGGTGGGGGATTTTCTTGAAAATCTTCGTGTCGCATTCTTGGAAGATACTGAACTTAAATATCAAGTTTGTTTTTTAACAGACTTTTTGTTTTTGAACTATGCTGCTCACAGACACATACACACGAACATTTTTCTAAAAATGCTGCAGTACAATACCTTCTCTATGCATTACGTACATAGTACGTGTAGAGAAAGTAAAAAGCATTTTTAGAAAAATGTCCGCGCGCGTGTGTGTGTGTGCAACGTAGCTGTAAAACATAATTTCATATCAAACTGTCACTTTTGAGCATTTATCACATAGTCCTTCGAGTGCGGTTGGCTGCTGGCTGGACTATCAGAAAAAAACCAAAACACAAGGAATTATTGCTTTAAGAATTTGAAAGGACTACGTGATAAATACGAAAAAGTGGCAGTTATTACGTGTGGATGGTGTACAGTGAAATTATGTTTTACACACTATTTTGTGGGATATATGTTCAGGAATAATCACAGATGTATAGTACTCCCGAGAAGCTACAATTAAGGTAAGAAATTTGATTTCTTCTCACGTGAAACCAAACGTCACCCGCTCTTATTAACATGCCAATAACTCGCGAAGTAATCGCACTCGCGTTATAAAACATTGTATAAGCTCTTGTTTTGACATTACAAACTTGTTGGAAGAAAAAAAACTCATATTTTTATCTACCCCATGAGAATGTTTGCCTGTGAGGTCAAGTTTAATGTTTCCTGAATCACGAACGCACCTAAACACACCCGCTAAGGTCACTAACGACCTTGATGAAGTACTGTTATTTCTTTCTCTTTTCACGCTCTAGTGGTTGCGATGTTTGTGATGAAACTCCACGCAGAGACAGGTTTTTCCATTAAAAGTTTCTCTCATAAACATTTTTGACTACATAAGCATTCTTGCAGAAACAAAGGAATCATTCTCTGAGAACACCGCGCCCGATGACTGCATTCTCGCCTTGAGTCAGTGAATGAGATCAGCTGATTTTGAAGTATGTCACCGTGACAGTTGTCACGTGTTATTAGGAGCAGTTATTGCATAGATACAAGGACAATCACAACTTAAACTAAAATGGACTTCGCCTTAGCTCTTGGGTATAATTATTATTATTATCATCATCATCAGTTTCGAAATTGAAATTGTGTTTTATTTATGAAAGCTATTTAGTTGCTGTGGTTCTTAGCATCCCATTCTATATTACATGTACAAGGCCGCTTAATGTTGCTCATAGGTCTCTTTATCAGGCTTGAGGTTCTTTTCCGTGCCATAAATCTACAAAGCCGAAGGAAGCCATGCTATGGATTTTACGCCTGAAAAAAATCAATTGCCCTCCGCCGGGCTTGAGAACCAGAAGATAACATGTTACCCCTAGACCATGGAGGAGGACGTTTTTTATTATTATCATCATTTTGTGATAAAATGTTTGCCGTTCGAACATAGACTTGTCTAGATATCCTTTATTATAGGATGATTTAAAGCTCTTCTGATATTTATTAATGAAGGAAGTTCTTTTATATGAAACTGCAAATCATGGTAACAAATTATTGTTAATAAGCTTATTTTTCTATTTACTTCATGCTAATCAAGATGAACATTAGCAGGGACAGTCTTACTACTTAGTTCCTTATACGTGGAAGTGAAATAAGGGAATACACTAGGATAAACCGACAGTCAAATGTTTTAAATGTGGTTGCTATGGGATTGAAATCTAGTGAGGAATTGTATACTATATTTTAAACTGAAACCAATGACAAGGGATATTTCGAAACAGTCCACTCTATGAAAAAAAAAAAAAAAAAAAAATGTATATGATATAAGTTGTATGTTTCAAAGAGTTATACATTTTTTGTGCAGTAAGTTTTGGCCTATCTCTTATGGTTTAGCAGTTATAAAAAAGTCAGCAAAATTCATCCAGAAAAAAGAGGTCTTTATAGGTTATTCCCAGAAAATTCAAGATATACATTTTATTGGTCTTAAAATATCTTTAATATACGCTATTTTAATCAAAATCGTTAGAACCATTTTTGAGAAAATCAAAAATTTTGAATTTTTTTTCCATGTAAAGGGTAGTTTGGGGTGGGAGGATTTTTCTCAAAATTTTCGTGTCGCAACCTTGGAAGATACTAAACTTAAATACTACGTTTGGTATTTTACCGACTTTTCGATTTTGAGTTATCGTATTCACGGACACACACGGATCTTTTACCAAAATGTTTTTTTTTTTAATACAGGAGACCCTAAAACGTGTATTTACGTAAAATGTCAGTATCATTTTTTGTGTGTGGAATGAAATACCTTCTCTATACTCTATATTCATAGTACCTGTAGAGAAAGTAAAAACCGATGTTTCGCTTTGGACACCGTACATGAGGTTTTGGATGGAAAAGATTTGCCAGCCATGAAGACCTTAAACTGACAGTGACATTTAGCAGTAGAAGAGTATAACATCTACATTGAAAAAGCGGCACCACGTGACAATAAATACCTTGATAGTAATGACGGTTACTTTGAAGCATAGAGTAAGGTTCTGTAACTTTGTAAACAAAATTTTGTGTTGACCGTGACCAATCCAGTACATTGGCGCGTAAAATTCCAACCAATCAGAACTCAGTATCTCTGCATTTTAATCGTTTTAATCACACTGACATGCACTTTTTTTCTAAGTTTATCGCACCCACGTGCATTTGTTATCTTTCTGAATATCAGTGTGCAGTGATATTCTCGTACATAGGGCCGAAGTTCCAATAAACATATTAATTGTAATCATGCTTTACTAAGCCAATATAATAGAAAGTAGCAACACAAACAGATCTGTGTTTATTTTACGCCATAAAAAATGTAAACTTCGTTTTATTTATGGACGCTCTTTAACTGCTGTGGTTCTCAGCATCCCATTCTATACTGGGCGTGAAATACCGCTAAATTTTGCTCAGAGGCCTCTCTATCAGAATTGAGGTTCTTTTACGTGCCGTAAATGTACGACACGGGACCAACGGCTTTACTTCCCTTCCGAAGGATCCCATGCTAAGGATTTTTACACCCGAAAAAATACATCGTCCTCCGTAGGGATTGAACCCGACCTTGGGTAAATGAAGTTAGCATGGTAACCATTACACCACGGAAGGCGACTTTACGCCGCAAGAATATAACGTAGAATACGAAGATATGGACATCAAGTTGCAGTGATTTCGGCTGATAATTGTTATTTTATTCACGAAATCGTCCTATTAAATTCTAGACGAGCTACAAGTTGGAGCTCTCGTTATATTATTTATGATAACTTTCGTTATTGTTTAGTTACGCCAAATCATCCGTCACTTTCTGGATGGCCCTCGTATATTACATGCTTTTACTTTCTCTACACGTACTATGTACATAATATATAGAGAAGGTATTGCAGCCCACCCAAAATTCGAAACCGAGAATATATGTTTTAGGGTCCCCTGTATCCAAAAGAAGCATTTTAAGAAAAAGGTCCGTGTGTCTGTGAACACATTAACTCAAAAACGATAAGTCGGTAAAATACCAAATTTGGTATATAAGTTTAGTATCTTCCAGGATGCGACACGAAGATTTTGAGAAAACTACCCCCACCCCAACCAAACCACCCTTTAAATGGATTTTTTTTCGAAAATTTTGATTTTCTCAAAAATGGCTGTAATGATTTTGATTAAAACATTGTATATTAAAGATGTTTATCTGGCAAATAAAATATATATCTTGAATTTTTTGGGAATAGCCTCTGAAGACTACTTTATTCTGGATGAATTTTACGGAATTTTGCATAACTGCTAAACCGTAAGAGATGGACAAAAACTTACCACGCAAAAAACGCAGACAACGTTGAAATACATAATTTATGTTACATACATTTTTTTTTGTGGAGTTGTCCGTTTTTGAGATATTCCTTGTTTTTGGTTTCACATTTAAAAACCTTAAACTGTTCTCATACAGGAATTTGTCAACTCCTGTCAGTACAAAGGAACTACAGTCACATAGAACCAGCTTTTGACTATCACTTTACCTCACGTTTCTCCTTTATTTTACTTCTGCTTACAAGGAAGAAAGTAATACGACTATTTTTATCTCGATTAGCATGCAGGAAATAGAAGCTTAAGGTTTTCAACAATAATTTGTTGCAGTGATGTAGAGAAAGTCATGTGAATGGAACACATACGATTTTTTAACTGCAGCTAGTTATCAATGTCGACTACACACTTAAGGAACAGGGTGTTGTGACCAATAGAGACCGACAAAGGTCACACGTACACACATTCCCGGAAACCACTAGCATTTTCACTTCATATAGAAGCAATATATTATTTTTTACATTCCAGTTAGGTTACGTCAGATATCCCTGCAGGTATAAGCAACACCCATCAGGTTGGTAATGTTCAAGGTTTGTTGATGTCGATGTTCTCACCTGTCACCGCTTCAGCGCCAGCGTCGCTATACTCACTGCACTTTTAAGAGCCTCTGCCGTTCATTTCATTAATTTCAAGGCTTCTTCAAATGTAGCCCCCAGCTAAGCATTACCTCATCTCAGGTTAAAGTACCAGTAAATTCAAACTAGCAATCTCAAAAATCACAAAAATTCTCATGTTATGTAAACACGTACGAGGGTCGTTTTTTTTTTCTTCAACCTCCGATAGGCTATATTTAAAAGCCAAGTTCATAGAAAACAATTACTTTAATTTTAAAACTTTGTATACTTATGGTTACTTTTCAACGTAATCACCGAAAAGATTATCGCCCTCCGTGGTGTAATGGTTACCATGCTAACTTCATATACCCAAGAACGCGGGTTGTTCAAACCCGGCGGAGGACGATGGATTTTTTCGGGTGTAAAAATCCTTAGCATGGTTCCTTCGGAAGGGAAGTAAAACCGTTGGTCCCCGTTGGTCCCGTGTCGTTTATTTACGGCACGTAAAAGAACTTCAAGAGGCCTCTGAGCAAAATTAAGCGATATTTCACGTCCAATATAGAATGGGACGCTGAGAACCACAGCAGTTAAAGAGCGTCCATAAATAAAACTCCCATTTTTTTTACTGAAACGATTGAGACATTTATCGTACCTGTGCACAAGCTTTCCAATACCCGCTTCAAAAATGTTGCCGCCAATGATTTCAAATGAGCATTGACGTTGTTTGGAAGATCATCTTACTTTACGACGTTTGCGGAGAGCCATTCAAAACAAACGAAGAGGAATGCTGACTTCAGGAATTGTGTTGATCCATGACAACGCTCGTCCACACACTGCTGGCATAGCCCATCGGCTCCTTGAACAATTTCAATGGGACATTTTCCATCATCCATCGTACATTCCTGACCTGGCACCCAGCGACTTTCACCTTTTCCCTGAACTGAAAACGTGGCTAGGAGGGCAGCAATTTCAAACCAACGAAATCTTCAAAACAACGTCAATGCTGCTCATTTGAAATCATTGGCGGCAACATTTTTGAAGCGGGTATTGCAAAGCTTGTGCACAGGTACGACAAATGTCTCAATCTTTTCGGTGATTATGTTGGAAAGTAACCACACGTGTACAAGACTTTTAGTAATAAAATAATTGTTTTCTATGAACTTGTCTTTTATATATAGCCTATCGCAGGTTGAAAAAAAACAGCCCTCGTATATAATCAATCATCCCTAAGCATAAAGGCAGCCAAAATACAAACACAAACATTAAATGCTAGTTAAAATAAAACACATGAAATCGTAAACATTCACTGATTAAAAGAAAAGACACAAGATCGTAAACTTATATTCAGTGCTACATTTCAAATATCTCCTGTTTATATATCCTGTTTCCTCGTACTTAGTACAGTTTTATGAAATAATCCTAAAATCGTATGCACAATTTTGTACACCTCATATAAAAAAACTGATGTGTTACAATGAAATGCCTTTCTCTACATCTCTGTAAAGAATTATTGTAAAAAGCTTATTCTTCTATCTACTTCATGCCAATTCAGATAAACATTAGCAGAAATTGTTCTTATTACTTGGTCACTTGTAAGTAGAAGAAAAAAAGTCTAATGTATTCCGTTCACATGTTGTCCTCTGGCTGTTCGTGAAAAAAACCTTTTATTCAAAACATTAATCTGTTTTCTACATCATGCTAATCAAGATAAACATAAGGAGAATTAATCTTATTACTAGCTCCTTGTAAGTAGAAGGGAAATAAAATGTGCAGGCTAAAGCGTTAGTCTCGTCCTCTAAAAGGTGGTCGCTTTGTGAAACAATTGAAATTGCAATCTCTTTCCTTTTTAGGAATAAACAAAAAATGTGTTTAATCCGTTTAAGGTAGAATAATAGGTACTAGCAGCATTTCCAGGCGTGCGTCCTCCGAGCAAAGAAACTATGCGAACATTTGTGAAACAATTTAAGGAAACTGGTTCGGATCTCGACAAGAAGCGAAGGGTAAAGCAGCGCATGCGTACTGAGGCTACACGAAGTTTGGAGGACGATCACAACGACTTTCACAGGATGCAATAATTTCAATAAGCTCTGAACTTAAAATTCAAAATATACAGCAGCACTTTTGTTCACGGAAAATTATCACGTGATAACGAGGCTCGACTACATTTCTGTCGTTCGATTTTGAAGAGCGTTAGCGATGGCGTAATTGATTCAAATGTAGTAATTAGGGATAGTATCTTGGGTACTGATAAGTAGGGCACATACAGATACCAGTTGCAAATCTACCGAGTAGAGAACGAACTTCATTGGCGACTGCGCGCGCTGCATGTAAACCTGGAGTAACCCGTTGGGGAACGTGGCTCGACGCAGCAGTATACTATGCTGTATATTACAATACTGTTTTACAGGTAACTGATGTCTTTGATTATAGTGTATGCTCTTTAATCAAGATTATAAAATCTCTTGCTTCAAATGGATTGCATGAAGATTTGCCATTCATACAGAAGAACTCTGCAGCTATATCTACGACAATAACATATTTGGAAACATGAATATTGAAATGCCTTGAGCAAACAATAATCAGATGACATCTGTTTTAGACCCTGTGAAAAAGAAAATGAAGTCAATAATGCGCGAAACACGAAATGTGTTACGAGGTGTTGCTACGGAAATATTGCTGATGGAGTATCTTACCCAATAATGGATGATGTGTTCTATTTCCGTTTTGTTCCAATAACATTTTTTTTTTTTTTCGCTTAACGTTCTTTAACCTGGTTGGAACGGCGATGAATGAAATTGGTGAAGTGGTGCTTAAATATACCCGACATTTGTCTTGACAGAATAAGGTAAAAACCCGAAGATTCGAGCTCACGACCAGTTGACTGTGAGGCAGACACGCTACCCATGAGGGCTAACGTTTCTTTGCAGTGCCAGGAGTTGCCAAATTTCCGTATGAAAAAGGTTTCAAGTGTTTTAAAACTGAAACAAATAACAAGGAATATCTCAAAAAACGGCCAAATCTACGAAACAAATGTATATAGTACAAATTGTGGTTTCAACGAGATCTCCATTTTTGTAGTAAGTTTTTGCCTATCTCTTACGGTTGTGAAAAATTCGGCAAAATGCATCCGAAGACTATTCCCAGAAAATTCAAAATATACATTTTATTTGTCATGTAAGTATTTTACGGTATTTTAATCAAACTCGTTAGAGCCATTTTCAAGGAGAGCAAAAACATCGAATATTTTTACATGTAAAGGGTAGTTTGGGGTGGGGGATTTTCCCTCAAAATCTTCGTATCGTATCTTTTAAGATACTAAACTTAAATACCAAGTTTGGTATTTTACTGACTTTTCGTTTTTGGGTTATCGTGTTCGCAGGACACAGTGACACCACACACACACACACACACACACACACATGGACCGTTTTCTAAATATGCCTTTTTGGATACAGGGGACCCTAAAACGTGTATTTCTAGTGGAATATCTGTATCGAATTTTTTGATGGAGTACAACGCCTTCCGTACCTACGTACTGTACAGAGAAAGTAAAAATCTATCTACAGCTAATTTGGAATGAATTTCTTTGAAAATCTGTCATCTTGGTTAAATGTTGAATGCTGTTCTCTCTCGCGTAGTTTTTTTTTTTTTTTTTTTTTTTTTTTTTTTTTTGTAAAGACGTTATTCTGGAATTCAGGGGATCTCTAAACTAGTATTGGCTTTAGGATGGAATACATCAGTACATCTAAAAAAACGGTGACACGGTACAATAGCCAGAAGAATATTTTGGTTATAAAGAGCTTCACATTTTAAGTTAGTTCATTGAAAAGTAATTATTTTTAGTTCATTGAAAATTACCGTTTATATATAATTAACAATTAACAAAATCTTCACACTTCGTATTATTTACTTGTTTTATTTTGTTCACACCTGATTCTCTAATTCAATTGTATTGAAGTATTTTATTAAATTAAAATTACGTCTAAAGTTATTCTCAAACAACAAAAAGAAATTCAGATTTAAAATTAATCTATGTGAAATTAAAGGATTCGATTCATATAATATATGAGGTATTTGGGTATTCTACTTAAGAACGAAATTCGTATGCGCCTGAATAAATTTCCGTAATATTATTTATATTAGCTGTTATTATTTATGTTAATGCTTTGTTTATTTAAAGCAAGCTGCTGGGAGGTAAAAGTTTAGGTCTTTAAAATGGGACGCATAATTTAATTTTACGAGATACTACGAAATCTTCCCGCCTAGCACGTACTACCTACCATCCAAGGCAAGCAGGAGCGAGTGCGCCTTGTGTGGGTAGGCAACCCAACTAACGGTACTGTCAAGTAGCCTGCATATGCACCTGTAAGAGAGGAGGCGTTGCGTTTGTCGATTGCAAGGCAAACCTCACAGGTGACTTAGTACACCTCCTCTGAATGTATTAATATAAATCTGATCTTGATTAAAGTGATGGAGAATGGAAGTGTGAATAATGTACGCCCCATTTTTTTCGGTAATGCAATACAATTTAAATACGGAAAGGCAGTTTCGAAATAACGAAACGATTTCGAGATTCTGTAATCGCTTTTGGGGAATATCAGAAACATTATATACACATTAGGTAGCTTATACTCATAAAATATGAATTTTACACGACTTTCTCCACCTATTGTGTACTTTTAGATCAATTCTACAAACTATTATTATTATTATAATAAAAATATATCACTTTCTATAGCAAGTATGTACAATGTACATAGTAAGTAGAGGAATTGGTGAAATGAGTACAAATGATCTCGGGATCCATGGAGGTTAAAGTTAACCGACATTCATCTTCTCAGGATAAGGGAAAACACCGAAAAAAAAAAAAAAAAAACTTATGCGGGAAAGTCACCCTAAGTGAGATTGGCACTCACGACCAGTTGAATATGAGGCAGAAGCTACCGCCACACTACCCAGGCGGATGAGAAGGTATTGTATTCCACCCAAAAACCGATTCCAAGATTTCACCGGAAATATATGTTTTGAGGACCCCTGAAAGTCCACGTGTGTGTACAGCACAACTCAAAAACGTAAAGTCGATTACGTGTCAAACTTGGCATTTAAAGTTCAGTATCTTCCAAGGATGCGAAACGATGATTTTACAGCAAAATCCCCCACCCCTAACTACCGTTTACATGGAACATTTCTAGAACTTTTTGATCGGTCTCTAACAATTAAAATGCCGTAAATTACAAATAAAATGTATGGAAAATAAAGCATACATCCTGAATTTCTTGAAAATATCCTCTAAAGTCTTCTTCATTCTGATTACTGTAAAATATTAACAAAATTTTCTGCACAGAAAATGTAGATCTCCATAAAACAAACACTTTATATCGACTGCGACCGTGGTCGAGTGGTCAGCGAGATGACTTCTCTCCCGGAGGTCCCGGGTTCGATTCCCGCCTGGGGCGGGGAATTTTTCTTTAACCATAATTATTCCCTATCCCCCACAAAGTCTAGAAGTAGGTATGTGACAGTGGGATGTGTGCGAGTTTGAGTGAAATAAAATGATTTAAACCCAATGTAAAGAACCTACAGACAGCGAGTTGCTTCAAGTGCAAAACCCCCGACATGACGTTAGATGTTAATGGGATAAATGAAAAAAAAAAAAAAAAAAAAAAACTGTATACCATATAGTTTGTTTTAGAGCTAACCATTTCCGAGATATTTTTATTGGTTTTAAAATTTACAATACTTAATATTTTCTCAAATGGGAAGTTGTTGTTCCCTTTTTCTCATTTTGGTTATTGTAAGAGAAGGGAGCTACAATTAGATGGCATAGTGGCCGTCTTAAAAATTTGATTATCACTTTAGCCTAGTGTGTTCGCTTATTTCCCTTCTACTTATAAGGAACTAAGTAATAACAGCGTTAAAGCTAATGTTTAGCATGAAGTAGATAGAAGGATAAAGGTTTTGTAGAGAAGTTTGTTACAGAATAGGTAGAGAAACTCATATAAATGGACACATCCTATTTTTTCTATGCAATGCATGTTAATCTAGAAAAAAGTTGCAGCAAGTTTGATTACAGAACTATAAGGAGGATATAACAGATTGAAGAGACAGTCAATGCTTAAAGCTGGTGCTAATTAACCTTAGCTTTAAAACTCCACACTCTTTATATAACACCACGAGAAACAAAGAACGGCGACATACGTGTAACTTCTAACATGTCTAACAAAGGCCCTGCAACATTCAAACTATATTACTAAAAATCTGATTTGTTGCATCACATAACTTTCTCTACATCACTGTAACATTTTTTTTTTTAGCTTAACGTCCTTTAACCTGGTTGGTCATATCGGACGATGACTGAAATTGGTGAAATGATGCTCAGATCATCTCGGGTCCATGGAGCTTAAAGTTACTCGACATTCTTCTTCTCCTCAGGAAAAGGAAAACCCCGAAAAAAACCTTATCCGAGTAAATCACCCTAAGCGAGATTCAAACTCGCGACCTACTGAATGTGAAGCAGACACGCTACCACCGCACTACCCAGGCGGGCTAAATAAATTATTGTTTAACAGCTTATTCTTCTAACCACTTTACAATAATCGAGATAAACATTAGCAGAAATTGTCGTATTACTCGCTTCCTTGTAAGTAGAAGGAAAATAAAGGAATACACTAGGATAAAGTGATAGTCACATCTTTTAAATGCTATTTGAAATCCGTCTAAATGCAATGTTTACAAAATTCCGAGTGAGAAAAGTTCAAGTATTTTAAACCTGAAACAAATAACAAGGAATATCTCAAAAATGGTCAACTCCACGAAATAAACATATATGACATAAATTGGTGTTTTAACGAGATCTACATTTTTTGTGTTATGGTTTGCCAGTTACCTACGCAATATTCAGTAAAATTCATCCAGAATATAGAGGTCTTTAGAGGTTATTCCCAGAAAATTCAAGATATGCATTTTATTTGTCATGTTAACATTCATATGTGGTATTTTAAACAAAATCGTTAGAGCCACTTTTGAGAAAATCAAAATTTTCGAAATTTTTTCCATGTAAAGGGTAGGTTGGGGTGGGGGGATTTTTCTCAAAATCTTCGTGTCGCATACCTAGAAGATACTAAATTTAAATACCAAGTTTGGTGTTTTACCGACTTTTCGTTTTTGAGTTATCGCGTTCACAGACACACGGACACACACATACACACAGGGACCTTTTTTCTAAAAATGCTTTTTCTTAATACAGGGACCCTAAAACGTGTATTTCTGGTGAAATCTCGGTACTGAATTTTTGGATGGAATGCAATACATTCTCTGTACACTATGTAGATAGAACGTGTAGAGAAAGTAAAAATTAAAATTGCGCCTCAATTTGTTCGGTCCCCCCCATTTTAACGAGATCCAGCCTTTTCCTATAGTAATTTATTGCCTAATCTGTGGCGGTTTAGGTCATATAAAAATAATGCGCAGGCTATTCCCAGAGAATTAAAAATTTGCATTTTATTTAAGGTGCGAATATATCTACTATGCTATTTTAGTCGAAACTATTAGAGACTTTGTGATAAATAAAAAGTATGAAAAAATATTTCATGTGAAGTACAGTTTGAACTTATATACCAAGCTACGCATTTTATTCAACTTTCCATTTTTGAGTTTTGCTGTTCACATATGGTCCCACACATCAAATTTCTAGTGAATTTTGCATACGAAATAGTTGGGTGAATTGTCTAGATACAGGTAAAGACTAAGAGAAAGTAAAATTTAACAATTAGAGAAACTGCTTATTTCAACAACTTGAGTACAATGAAAATTAAAAATCATTATTTATGGATGCACTTTTGCTGCTATGGTTTTATTCGCCCCTTTCTATACAGGGCATGAAGGACAACTTAATCAGGCTCGAGGTTCTTTTACGTGCCGTAAATCTACGACACGGGACCAACGGCTTTACATCCTTTCCGAAGGAAGCCATGCTAAGGAGTTTTACGCCCGAAAAGATCAATTGTCCTCTGCCGGGTTTGAACCCGCCACCTTGGGTATATGTAACCATTACAATACGAAGGCCGACAATGAAATATGCCTATCCCCAAAATTACATGGAAATAATAGATAATGGTATGACGTGTTTAGTGCTACAAATAATATCCTCGAAAATTACAAGAGAAGTAGTACAACATGAGAGAAGATATTTCCACTAAATATATCGCAAGCAGAATTATTCGTCAAAATTAGTTTAGAGATAGTAGATATATTGCAAACAGATTAATTATAGTTTGTATTTTTAGTGTTGTATTTTAATTCTACAAGGCATGAATTATTTTGTTACATATGCCGTTCTTCCTCTAATTCGAAGACGCCGGCAACATAACTGAAACGACTTGAATAGCTGTGTTCGTTAGTGCGATACGAAGCATACTAGCTATCCATTCCAAGTCGAACGTCAAGAGTTCTAGTCCCAGCGACGCTAGTTTCATTGCAAAAACATTAACATCTTTATAATTAATACAGCTATAAATAGCCTAATTTTATTGTTGAAGGTTAGTGTAATAAGAAATTAGAAAAGAAGCCCACTAAAAATACTAAAACCTTTATTACCAAATGGCAATACCATGCAATGTAGGGTTAACTTTTCCAGTTTCTACTGCGTTCTCTGCATGAAGACCTCACTTGAAAACAAATGAAGCTTAGTGCAATTTCCGAATACAAACGATAACACATTTCCACAACAGAAAGGTCTACTTACCTTGTGACGTGACCAAATACTCTGATGGACATGGCATCCGTGCCTCAACCTGTCCGCCTCTCCACCTGTAATCCAATCAAACACCTCCTTTAATTCCACGATATTAATAATCAAAGAAATAATACACATACTATCGATAAACATCAATTGAATAAAAATTCAGGCTCAATAATATCAAACATTCTGGAATGGAGTAGCATCACGGGCGTGATTACTTTGAATTATATTTGATTACTTTGGATTCATATTTTGAATACTGCGCCTCTGCAGGAAACTGTATTTAAAATTGTTGGCAACACTGACAAGAACCCATTGTTTATATTGAGGCTGCAGATTGAGTAATGATTTTTACTTTCTTTCCAAATACTATGTACATAATGTGTAGAGAAGGTATTGTAATACACCCAAACATTCGATACCGAGATTTCACCGGAAATACATGCTTTGGGTCCCCCCTCAAATAGACTTTTTGAAAAAGATCCGTGTGTATGTGTCTTTGGACAGCATAGCTCAAAAACGTAAAGACTGTTAAATACCAAACTTGGTATTTAATTTTGGTATCTTACAAAGATGCGACCACGAAGATTTTCAACCCCCCCCACTCAAACTACCCTTTATGTGGAAAAATTTTCGGAAATTTTGATTTTCTCAAAAATGGTTCTAACAATTTTGATTAAAATATCTATATTTAAAATATTTTATGACAAACAAAATGTATATTTTAAATTTTCTGGGAATAGCACTGAAAACCTCTTCATTCTGGATGACTTTTGTATAACTGGTAAACCGTAAAAGTTATACAAATACTTACTACACAAAAAATGTAGATCTCATTAAAATACACAATTTATGTTATATTAGCCACTTAAACATTTCTCAAACAGGGACATATCCTTCTTGTTTCTCGTTTGTTCACTCCATGGGAAGATATGAGATTGGAATTTCAATTTGGATTGTCTTTTAAAGGATGAGACTATCGCTTTAGCCTGTACATTTTCTTATTTTCCTGCTACTTACAAGGAAACTAGCAATAAGACCAATTATGTTTGTTTTATCTTGATTAGCATGGTGTACATAACAGATTAATGCTTTGAATAAAAGGTTTGTTTACCGCAAAATTAGAAGACATCATGCGAATGGAACTGTTAGATTTTTGCCCTTCTACTTACAAGGAAGCAATTGATGACAACTTCTGCTAGTGTTTATCTCAATTATGATGAAGTAGATAGAAGAGTAAGCTTTTTAACAAGAGGATGCAGAGATGCGATGAAAGTCATGTGAATAGAACACATCAGATTTTTAGAAAAAGGTCCGCGTATGTGTCTGTGGGCAGTATACCTCAAAAACGAAACGTCTGTTAAATACCAAACTTGACATTGAAGTTCAGTATCTCCCAAGGATGCGACACGAAGATTTTCAAGAAAATCCCCCACCCCCAACTACCCTTTACATGGAAAAACTTCGAAAATTTTGATTTTCTCAAAAATGGCTCTAACGATTTTGATTAAAAATGTTTGTACTTAGCATATTTACATGACAAATAAGTACATCTTCAGTTTTCTGGGAATAACCTCTAAAAACATCTTTATTCTGGATGATTTTTTTTGAATTTTGCGTACTAATAAACCGTAACAGACAAATGCTACACAAAAATGTCGAGCTGCTTAAATTCACATGTTTTTTTCCTAGAGTTAACCGTTTTCGAAATATTCCTTGTTATTGATTTCAGTTTTAAAATACTTCAAATTTTCTCATACGGAAACTTATCAACTCCTTGTCGCGCAAAGAATTGGATTTCAGTCCCATAGCAACCACATTTCAAAATATGTGACTGTTGGTTTAGCCCAGTGTTTTCCCTTTATTTTCTTCTACTTATAAGGACCTAAGTAATAAGTAGTGTTTATCTAGATTAGCATGAAGTGGATAGAAGAATAATCTTATTAAAATATTTTTGCAGAGATATAGGGAAAGTCATGTGAATGGAACACATCAGATTTTTATACTGAATACATCATGAACAATAAAGCCCATGTTTCGGATTCCTATCACAAGGTTCCTAATCGGCTGACTTTAGGTCTGTCTTCCGCCCCACGATTAGCAGCTGCCTTTGAGTATATGAGGCGCTGATAATGAACTTCGCCCGCACCAAGACTACAAGCGTCTGTGTGCAACACAGCACATATATGTCTAACTTAAATTAAGATTTATGTTGAAAAACAATAAATTTATCCATAATTACGTTTCATTTTACTTTCTCTAGCATGTATGTTCACTGTACATAATGGATAAAGAAGGTATTGTATTCCACCCAAGAAATCGATATCGAGGTTTCACCGCAAATACAAGTTTTGGGGCCCCCTGAATCCATTAAGAAAAACATTTTGATAAACATGTTCGTGAGTGTCTGTGTGCGCGCGTGTGTATTTCTGTCTGTTCTGTCTGTGGGCAGCACAGCTTAAAAACGAAAAGTCAATTAAATATCAAACTTGTATTTAAATTCAGTGTCATCCAAGATGCCACACGAAGATTTAAAAAAAGAAATCCCCCAACCAAATACTCTTTACATGGAACATTTCGCAAAAAAAGTCATTTTCTCAAAAAAAAATGGCTCTAACGATTCTGATCAAAATACTATATGTTTAAGATATTTTCATGACAAACGAAATGTATATCTTGGATTTTCTGGGAATAGTCGCTAAAGACCTCTTTATTCCAGATGAATAAAATGCTAATTGTTTGGAATCAGGGAGTCTTAAAACATATATTCCCGGTGAAATCTCGGTATCGAATTTTGGGTGTAATACAATACCTTCTCTATACACTATGTACATAGTACATGTAGAGAAAGTAATAACAGTCACATAATTTCCTAATTATCTCCCTTTTATCTCTGAATAAATAATAATACGTTTCGTCTTTGTGCAATGCCTCACGTCTTGAGGATTTGTTCTACTTGAGCAATAACTCGAACATGTACGAGGTTCCACAATGCCCAGAAATCCATTTGTTCGAATAAAGACAACTCAATTACTGTACCGACAAAAAGCGCTGACTCAATGTTGATGTCATTACACCGAACACCAGTGGCGAGTAACTCTTTATTTTTTGCACACCGATGTAGTCTCTTGTTTTTTCCGCTTCTATGCGGAATGACGAATGTTTTCTGTATCTACATGTTAGCATGCCATCCGCCACCATCTCGCTTTTAATTCCACATTAAAAAAAAAACAAAAAAAAAACTGATGTGTTCCATTCACATGCCTTTCTCTACATCTCTACAACAAATTATTGTTAAAACGCTTATGCTTCTATTTACTTCATGCTAATCGAGAAAAAATTAGCAGAAATAGTCTTATTACTTGCTTCCTTGTAAGTAGAAGCGAAATAAGGGAGTACCATAGGTTAAAGTGATAGTCAAAAGCTGTTTGCTATGTGACTGAAGTTCCTTTGTATGGAAGGAGTTGACAAATTCGTGTACGATAAAAGTATAAGTTTTTAAAAGCTGAAACCAAAAACTGACTATTTCTGCTAATTTTTTCTCGATTAGCACTAAGTAAATAGAAGAATAAGCTTTTAACAATAATTTATTGCGATCACATCAGACTTTTTTTTTTTTATTATTTGAAAGGACTTCTAATGCGCATGTTTCCGGTGAAACATGAGTATGTACGTTTTGGTGACATGAAAGTGTAGCCGTACGATAAAAATTGCCGCGTAATATCATCATATTAAGCAGGTCTGGTGTATGTTTAGCCTTGTTTGGAAAGGCAGTAAAAGTTCATGTGTGTTTGAGATAAAACAGCAAACAAACAAATTTTACTGTGACTGCAGCAGTGATCGGAAGTCATTAACTGCCATGAATGTCCTCCAGCAGTGTTTAGTTGGTTTATCAATATGAAACAGATGTGAGCACATAAGAAGTGTTGCATAGAACATGTTCGCTTTATGCTGTGCATAGTAAAACATGCAAATATCCGAGAGCTTGGGTTTATTCTACTCAAATGCCCGAAACGGAACCTTACAAGCAAACATTCTCATGGGGTAGAAATAAATATAATTTTAGTTTCTCTAACCCGCATGTACAATGTACATACTGGATAGGGAAGGTATTGTATTCCACCCAAAATTTCGATTTTGACATATCACTGGAAATGTACATTTTGGGGTCCCCTGAGTCCAAAAAAAAAAAACATTTTTAAAAATGTCCGTGTGTGTGTTTGTGTTTCTGGACAGCATAGCTCAAAAACGAAATGGATTTAGTAACTTCCATGCTTGCGACACGAAGATTTTCAAGAATATCCCCCCACTACAAACTACTATTTACATGGAAAAATTTTCAAAAAATTTGATTTCCTCAAAAATTGCTCAAACGATTTTGATTAGAATCCCGTATATTAAAGCTATTTACATGTCAAATATAAAGAGCTCTTTATTATGGATGAATTTTGCCGAATTTGTTTAACTGCTAAGCCGTAAGAGATAGACAAAAACTTACTACACAAAAATGTAGATCTCGTCTGAAACAATTTATGTCCTCTACGTTTTTGTTCTGAGGTAACCGTTTCCGAGATATTCCTTGTTATGGGTTTCAATTGTAAAGCACTTATACTTTTCTCAGACAGGAGCTGCCCGTTTTTCTGTTGTTCTACTCCTGACAAAGCAAAGAATCGATTTATAATGACAATCGCATAACGATAGCTTTTAAACTATCTTTGACTATCATTTTAGCCTAGTGCATTCCCTTCCCTTCTACTTATAAGGAACTACGTAATAAGAACATTCTGCTAATGTTTATCTCGATTAGCATTGTGTAGAAAGAAGATCTTTTGTAAGAAGTTTGTAGAGCAGCTAGAGAAAGTCATGTGAGGTAACACATCAGAATTTTTTTCTTCCAGCATGTTTGTTACGTCAGAACAAGAGCTTATACAATGTTTTATAACGCGAGTGCGATTACTTCGCGAGTTATTGACATGTTAATAAGAGCGGGTGACGTTTGGTTTCATGTGAAAAGAAATCAAATTTCTAACCTTAATTGAAGCTTCTCGGGAAAACTACACATCTCCAAATGCTGTTATTATTCCTGAACATATACCTACAGTAATGGTATCCCACAAATAAGTGTGTCTAACACCATCCACACGTAATAACTGCCACTTTTTCGCATTTATCACATAGTCCTTTCAAATTCTTAAAGCAATAATCCCTTGTGTTTGGTTTTTCTCTGATAGCCCAGCCAGCAGCCAACCGCACTCGAAGGACTATGTGATCAATGCATAAAAGTGATATTTATTAGATGTGGATGTGTTTTACAGCAGGGGTAGCTTTATAGCCCAAGATTGCAGATTCAAACTTGGCGGAGGGTGAAGGATTTTTACTTTATCTGGCTCATATGTACAATGTACATAGTGAACAGAGAAGGTACCTACTGTACTCTACTCAAACATACGATACCGAGATTTCACCAGAAAAATATGTTTTGGGGTCCTCTGAGTCCGAAAAAAAAGCAGTTTTACAAAATGGTCCGGGTATGTGTGGCTGTGTGTCTGTGGACAGCTTAACTCAAAAACGAAAAGTCGGTTAAATACAAAACTTGGTATTTAAGTTCAGTATCTTTCAAGAATGCCACACGAAGATTTTCAGTAAAGTCCCCCCACCCTTTACAAGGAAAATTTTTCGAAACATTTTGATTTTATCAAAAATAGCTATGATTTTGATTAAAATCTCTTATATTTAAGCTGTTTTGATGAAAATAAAATGTATATCTCGAATTTTCTGGGAACAGTCTCTGAAGACCTCTTTATTCTGAAAAGTTTCCATAACTGGTAAACGGTAAGAGATAACAAAACTTTACTTCACAAAAACTGTAGAGTTCGTTAAAACGTACAATTTATGTTATATGTCCCCCCCCCCGTGGAGTTACTTTTCTCATACGGAAATTTGATAACTTCTGGCCACACAAACAAAAGCACTTCAATCACTTAGCAACCAGCTTTTAAAAGATTTGACTGTCGCTTTGGCCTAGTGTACTCCCTTATTTCGCTTCTTCACAAGGAAGCAAGTAAAGACCAATTCTGCTACTTTTTTCTCAATTAGCACGAAGTAAATAGAAGAATAAGCTTTGTACCAATAGCGAAAGTCATAGAATAGAACACGTCAGATTGTTCATCCTGGTTGCTCATATCGGACCTTGGATGAAACCGCCAAAATGATGCTCAGATAATCTCGGGGTCCTAGATATTCGTCTTATTAGGATCAGGGGAAAACACCTCGATAAACCTTATTCGGATACCTTGCCTAACCGAGATTCAAGTTTGGGACCTCTTGAAAGTGATGCAGACCGGGACCCCCAATAAATATTTGGTTTGTTAACGAAACTGTCAATTGGACAATATTAGCGTCGCCGGTGTGCGGGAATTTCTCTCACAGAAGTTCTTTTACATGCCAGACAAGCTACTGACATGGGTCTGCCGCTTTTTTTTTTCTTCTTTTTTTCCCCCCAAAAATAAATACAGTCCCGGAGTCTTGTCGGGCTTCCGGCGCTGTACTCCTTTTTTTTTATTTCCAGTTTCCTTACATTTCCTTCGTTGACCTATTTGTTTACATTTGCTTACAATACAGACACATATATTAACTGTCTGAAGAATGAATGCAGACACCTACGAGTGGAGGCTTGCGTAAATACACACAGATAAGCAATATTACGTCATCAGTCCCGGTGCATGCCCCGGGCCTGTACAGTTCGGCAATACTGAAATGCAAACACCGTCCCGCGTAGTCATACGCTCACAAAGTAGAAAATTAATATTCATTAGTGACAAAGAAAACGGCAAGTTTAACTTCTTGTGGATCGTTTAGTTTATTCCTGTTCACGTACACTGTACTGATGTTTTGATGGTCGGACTGTACTGCACTATGTTCCAGTCTTCTTTGACCACTCTAAACCGTACCATGCTACACCAGCGGCCTCCCCTAACAACTGCATTCTTTCGTCAGACAGGTAGTACATATACATTTACAAACACCCATGCCCAGGGCGGGACTCGATCCCACGATCCCATGCACCACGAAACACAAAAGCTAGACACTAGCGCAACCACAGGGACTGGCACTTTTAAGCATATTTGAACACCACTAGTCTGGGCCGGGTGGAATCCACGACCTTGGGATCCGGCTTTAAACCCAGCCCAAACCGATGGTTTTATAATAAACATGAGGTTTATAAACAGGCCTTAGTGTACAACGCCATTCACTTCGCAGTCAGGCATTGCCAATTTATTCTACAATCTGTTCCTTGTGTAAACATCCGGAAACTACAGTTATGTTACACCATATTACACAATTTTTAAACTCGTATGCCATACTTTTTATTTTCTCTACCGCGTACATACATGGTAGGCACAGAAGGTATAGTTTTCCATCCAAAATAAAATCTGACGTGTTCCATTCACACGACTTTCCCTACATCTCTGTAACAAATTATTGCTAATAAGCTTATTCTTACATCTACCTCATGCTAATCGAGATAAACATTAGCAGAAAGGATCTTATTACTTATTCCCCATGAGTAGAAGGGAAATAAGGGAATACAGCAAGATAAACCAACAATCATATATTTTAAAATATGGTTACTATAGGATTGAAATCCGTCTCTTTGCGTGGGCAGGAGTTGACCAGTTCCTGTATGAGAAAAGTTTAAGTATTTTAAAACTGAAGCCAATAACAATGAATTTCTCTAAAACGGTACAATCCAAGAAAAAAATGTATATCACCTAAACTGTGTGTTTTATCGAGATCTACATTTCTGTGCGATAAGTTTTGTCCATCTCTTACGGTTTAGCAGTTATGAAAATTCATCCAGGATAAAGTAGTCCTCAGAGACTGTTCCCAGAAAATTCAAGATATACATTTTATTTGTCAGGTATATCTTTAATATACGATATTTTAATCAAAATCGTTACAGCCATTTTTGGGAAAATCGAAATTTTCGAAAAAGTTCCATGTAAAGGGCAGTTTGGGGTGGGAGATTTTTCTCAAAATCTTCGTGTCGCATCCCTGGAAGATACTAAACTTAATTACCCAGTTTAGTATTTTACCGACTTTTCGTTTTTTAGCTATGCTGTTCACAGTAATCGTTGAGTTGTCGTGTTCAAAGACACAGGGACACACGCACAGGCGCGCGCGCGAAACTTTTTTCTAAAAATGCATTTTTTGGATACAGGGGACTCTCAAACACATATATCCGGTGAAATCTCGGTTTATAATTTTTAGTTGGAGTGCAATATCTTCTCTATACACTATGTACAAAGCACGTGTACAGAAAAGAACATTTAGATGCGTTTTAATAAGTAAAATACTTTCCAAGTACATCATTAGATAAGATGAAATTTACTGAAATTCTTCGGTTCCATTCTAGGAAAGGTTGGGTAAATTTCTGAATTTTGTACGATTTATTCACGATATCTCCAGCGGTTGAACATCTGATTAACGTTACTTTTCCCTAAATTATAGATTCGTCGCTACTTTTTTCATCAACTTAAAAATAAGTGTAATTTACGTGGGATACAGATTGTGTGGAAACAGTTTTGTACACTTTGATTGGTAGAGAATGCTCAGAGAACAGGTAGTTATTACTTTCTGAGACGAGGCGAAAAGTTTTTGCACGGCCAGTAGAAAGCGAATGGTAGGTCTGTTGATGTCATGTCTTAAAATAAGCGAGGGACTCCCTCCTTTCTCTGGCGGAGTCGCAGAAAACTCAGTAATGCATTCGAATTTTTACATCTGTCTACATTAAATTTATCAAGGTGCCGCCTGTCGTCTGCTTGCTTGTTTTAAAACAAGTGGAAGTCCATCGCTTATAAATCGCTGTCTCTTACTTTGGTAAAGGTTTTATTGCGCATTTCATATCTAAATCCTCTGAAAGGTTTAGAACTTAGCTTCACGTTATAATACAGAATGATGTTGCATATTATTTAATCTGATAATCCCGGTATTGGCACGTTTCACAAATTCCAAGTCTATAAGCTCTGGCCCTGAGTTTTTATTGAAAATAATAAAATGTTCTGTTTCAATTATATGATAAATGATATAACGAATTATACCATTATAAATATTTTTTCTACAACCGAGCATAATTGAGTAGTGTACAAGCTCACTTCAGATTTGTTTACAGAATCCACACGCAAAGTGCAGCAAGTGTAATATATATATAACGCCCTTTAACATCTAAGGGCTTTGCATTAGAAATAACTCGTCTGTGGGTTCTTTACGTTGGATTTAAATCATTTTATTTTCCTCACATTCAGTCTCACATACATTCTTCCAGACTCTGTGGGGGATAGGGAATAATTCTAGTTAAAGAAAAATTTTCCGCTCCTGCCGGGAACCGAACCCGGACCTTCGGGTGAGAAGCCGATCACTCGACCATGGAGGCAGTCAAAATAATTTTGTTCCAAGTTGACGCTCGCCAAAATACTTGACGATATTAGTGTGTAATATCACTCGTCAACAGACAATTAAAATTAACCGTGCACAATATGTAATATCCAGCGTCAAAAAGCGACAAATACTCTTTGGCAACTCTAAGTATATCATAATTCTCAAAATCTGCCTTTTTTATTTGTTTATTTATTTTTGTTGAGAACATCACAGAACAATAATAATATTAGATGCCTGCCTGGTAGTGTGGTGGTAGCGTGTCTGCCTCACTTTCAACAGGTCGCGAATTCGAACGTCCCTTAGGGTGAGTTACTCGGATAAGGGTTTTTTACGGGGTTTTCCCTTATGGCAAATGTCGAGTAACTTTAAGTTTCATGGACCCCGAGATCTTTTGAGCATCATTTCACCAATTACATTCATCGTTCGATATCACCAACCAGGACGTTAAGCTACAACAAAAACAAATAAATAAATAAAAAAAATATTGGTTGTCACGGCCTGCTATAATCGTACCGTCATCGCGCCCAGCAACCACAAAGCAAAACTATAACCAGTGAGCGCACCATATCCTAACGCTGCGAGATAATAACGAACTATAACCCTTGGTGAACGGTTCAAACTTAACCCCAAATTTATTTCATCTTACGCTGTTTTTCTTTTAATATCAGAAAACTCTCGTAGAAAAAACATTGTATGATACGCGAAAATCAAAAGCAATAACTTTTCGCTCTTACATCATAAATAACCATTATAGAGACCTGTAATTCATTTGTTTTCTCTACCAGTAGATAGCAGACACAGAAAGTATTGTATTCCACCCAAAAATTCTATATCTAGTTTACACCGGAAATACACATTTAGAGGACCTCTGAATTCCCCGCCTTCCTCTCTCCCCCTCCAATATAATGTGTTCCATTCAAATTACTTTCTCCACACATTCATATTCTTACAAAATATTATTCCTTTATCTTCTTTATGCTAATTAGGCAGAACGTTAGCAGAAATAGTCTTAATACTACGGGAGTTCATCAAGTCCTTAGATAAAGTTAGAAAATAAATTGTTTTTGGTAATTTGTTTTTTTATTTTTCACCCATAATCTCCTTTTAGCTCGATACATCATATATAGCTCGTAATATCATCTTAAATTAAATCCGCAATTTATTTTCACTGTACTAAATATCGAAAAGGTCACTATCATGCTTCTCTGACATACTTTTGAAACTCTTGATTTTCTATCGATATCCAAAGTTTCCAACAACTATTTGCTATAAAAATCTAATGTGTTCTATTCATAAGGATTTCTCTACTTATTATGTGACAACTATTCTTACAAAAGCTTATTCTTCAATTCATGCTAATCAAGATAATCATAAGTAGAAATGACCTTACTAATTAATTCCCTATAAGTAGAAAGACTAGGCGAAAGCAATACTCAAATCTTTTAAAAGCTGGTTGGTATATGGCTGAAATTCGATTCTCTTTGCATGGCCAGCAGTAAAATAAAAGAAACAGGAATGACAAATTCCCAATGAGAAAAGTAGATACTTTAAAACTGAAACCAATAATAAGAAATATCTTGGAATGATCAATAGAACAAAACATTTAATATAACAAAGTGCGTGTTTAAGGAGATCTATAATTTTTGTGCAGTAAGCTTTGTCTGTTTCTTACTGATTACCAGTTACACAAAAGTCATCCAGAATGAAGAGGTCTTCGGGCCTATTCCCAGAAAATTCAAGATATACGTTTCGTTTGCCATGTAGGTATCTTAAATACACTGTATTTTAACCAAACTGTTAACGCTATTTATGAGAAAAAGAACATTTTTGAAACTGATTCCAAGTAAGGCTGGTTTGGGGTGGGAGGATTTTCTTGAAAATCTTTTGTGTCGCATGCTAGGAAGCCGGTCAACTTAATTATCAAGTTCGTCATTTAACCAACTTTTCGTTTTTACTTTCCCTAAGCGTACTAAAAAACAAAAATAAAATAAAATAAATTAAAATCTGTAATACAACATCCTGGCATCTTGTTCCCTATACCAGGACGTATATTGCAAACTTTGTAATTTATTTCCCACTTTTAAATTATTGTTATACAGCATTATTTTACAGATAATACTTATATACTAATAACTCAAAATTTAATTTAAAACAAAAACAAATTAATATAAACTGAAATAAAATAAATTCCAACCGTAAAACAACTTTCACTAACACTAAAGCATCTATTATTAATTACTGGAATCCAGTAACACAAATAACTGGTAACCAGCTATTTACCCATAAAACTATGCTCTAGATTATTAAGATAAATGAAAACTAATCCTATACTACTGGTATCCAGCAAAATATGCAATAATAATTATATTATACAATAATTTCTTTACATTGTAGTAAACTATAGTAAATTGTCTTTTAATTCCTTTGGCTAATATCTGTTACTAATTATACCTAATCTTTTACATCATCATTACACTAAACTCACTGTATTTAACTTTTAACACTATTTAACACTTCACTAACACTTCCTCCTCAACGTCATCTCCCCTTGCCTCGTACTGTCCACCGCCAGAAGCCCATAATCCACCGTTCCTGCTCTCACACGCCCTCTGCATCCCTCTTATCACTCTGATCTACACCGGCTCCTTCTTCTTCGCCTCCTTCTACTATGCTCGGCTCTCCTTCATCTTCCATTAGTCTCCAGTCTATATTTAGAATTAGTTTGCATTGTTTATTCTTCTTCTTCTTCTTCCTATGAACTTTCTCCCTTGGGTTCATAGTTATTTAAGTTGCAATAGTATTTGCTTATATTTCTGTGTTTAAGTTTTTATCAGAGTGTCAGTAATAAGTTTAAGTTTACTGATTTCGAATTCTGTCGGATCTTCTTAATTCGTCTCTGGCTAGTGCACGGGTTGGTATTTCCACTTGTTCAATTCTCTCTTCCCAGGAAACTTTACTAATTATATTCGCTAACTTCTCTAGGTGGATATATGTCTTCATTTCTTAATATATCCGCTATTTTGTGACCAGTTTGTTCAGTTCGTAATTGAGTTATTTGTTCACCATGTCGCGGACATTCAAACAGGACGTGTTCGGGTGTATCTTGTTTGTTACAAATTACAGAATTATCATTTAAGGTTTTGTTAATCTTTTTTCCAATATGTTTTGTAAGGTCCATGTCCGGTGATGTAATGGATTAGTCCTCTAGTAGGCTGAATATGTTTAAGTCTAAGTCTTTCGTTAATGTCATAAATAAATTATGCACTCTCCTTCCCGCTTCCGTTATGTCCCATTCTTGTTGTCATCTTATTTTCAAAAACCTCTTAATTTCAGCTATATTTTCACATCTTCTTCCAATTATTTGTGTTACCATTCCAAATTCATTCTTCTTCAACCAAAATTTTGCTCCCTTAAGTTTAATTAAAAAACCTATTGGCCAAATTCCTGTCGTAACTAGGAGGGCCATAGTCGGAGTGGTTTTAACTGCTCCAGTAAACCGTAGCAAAATGTTTCTTTCAGTTCTCCTTAGTAAACTCCTTATATGAACGTCCTGCATCCGAGTGGCCCAAACACTAGCGCCATATGCTATAATGGATACGAAAATACTGTTATGATATGTTGAGATTGTGGTTAACGGTATTTTAAAATGTGATTGCATAATTCGGGCCAATTTCATCATCACGGTTTCGGATTTATTTCTTATATACTCTGTGTGCTTCCTAAAGTTTAATTTCTCATCTAAATATATTCCGAGGTATTTGGCCTCCTTTTGTCTTCTTATGATTTGATTATTAAGCGTACTATGTACATAGTGTATAAAGAAGGTATTACATTCCACCCAAAAATTAGATACCGAGATTTTATCGGAATTACACGTTTTAGAGTCCCCTGTATAAAAAAAAATATTTTCAGAAAAAGGTCCGTGTGTGTCCGTGTGGCTGTGAACACGATATCTCAAAAACGAAAAGATTGCTTTCTTCTTTAAGTAGAAGGGAAATAAGGAAATAAACTAGTCTAAAGCGAAAGTGGAATCTTTTAAAAGCCGGTCTTTATGTGAAACAATTGAAATTCAGTTCTCTTTGTGTGATATGAGTAATCTAAGGAGACACGAAAAGAAAGATATTCCGTCATTTCATTTCATCAGGATTCGACGAAAAATTTCCAAACCAGCTTCCGAATCGATCAAACGGTTGCGTTTATTCTCCGTTGAGAGCAAATGCGGCACCCATCTTGCCGAGATCTTTGTCAAATCTAATTTTTTGGTGCAAAATTGAGAACATCTACTTTATGATATGCTTGTGGCCTCTACTATTTCGCAAACTTTGATTCGTCGATCACTCAAAACCTAGATTTTGTCAACCATTTCAGAGGAAGTCACTTCTATGGACGTCCAGAACGATGTTTATCATTTGTGGATGTACGGCCACGTTTAAATTCATTTATCCAGTTATAAATTGTTGCAAACGCAGGAGCAGATGTGCCATGAACTTCATCGAACTCGGCTTTTATCTATTTCGGTGTTAAGCCTTTTAATTAGAATGGTTTAATCACCGCACAAAACTAGCTTTTTCCCCATCTTTCTGAATAAGCACAATGCTGTTGATTCAATAGCCTCTGGCAACGAAGCCACGTGATGAATATAGCTGAAACTTTAACTAGCATCGAATAAGACACGACGATTACTAAATACAAACTTTTTTCGATATTCGAGTGTAATTTCTTGGATTGTCGAAGTATTTATTGAACGCCCCTAGTACGTTCACCTCAACTGGCTTTGATATATTGCATGGCAATCAGCGTGGCGCAATAAAACACGGGGTTTGATTTCGCGACCTCCAAACTGAGCCACAGCTACAGACGCTACCGCCTGAATGCTCTATTGGTTACTTGTTTACGAGTAACACTGAGCAGGAGGCCATGGAAATGCTAAACTGAACACGGTGTGGGTGTGTATACCGTATGTTCTTTGCCGTTTCTGTTTTGAATCACAGGAAAGAGGTTAATATCGCTTCAGCGAAATATAAAATGAGCGTTAAATTAGAATCGGGTCTCTGCTAGTGAATCAAATCCAAGGCTGTGTTGAATATTTGGGTCAGTATTACATTGCCTTTGTGCAGTGGCAAAGGAAAACCTTGTGATTCCTGGGAAATATCGACTGCATTTCTCGGAACATTTCCTCCGTTGCCGCTTACGAAACACCCGAAATACAGTACGATCTATAAACCTGAATCATTTTAATAGCCCATAAATTCTCTCTGAAAGCTCGTAGAAATGTGAAATTTATTTTAATTGTCTAGTTGCGCAGGGAGAACCCACAACAATCAAGGCAACAATCGATCAATGCCATATGTTGACTATATTGATGCTTTCGATGGAAATTACATAATTTTCATGGCATTGTAGAAGTGGCAGCTCTTTGACATGTGCCATATGAATAGCCTGATTCCTGGCCCAATCGACGCAACGATTTGTTTGGAGAGTTCACCAGCCTTCTTCAAACATTCGTAACAGTCTCTGCATCAGTGGTGGTCTATGTTTTCCACTCTCACTAACGAGTATACCAGTTGTCTCCAGCTTTCTTGCTAGCGATAAAATTGTTGCCTTTGTCGGAACATACCGTACATTAAATTCTCTTCGATATTCCCGTTGTGTTGTTACCAAGGAATTTTTATTCCAATATGTTTTCACAGTGAAAACACGCTCTCAAAGTGAGTACTGCATGTTGTTTCTTATGACTGCAATCTAAAGAATGTTTACAGACCATGAAAATGCTCGTAATTTCCATGGAAATCATCAATATAGTCAACAGAATCATTGATCGTTATCGATTCTACCCGAGCCAATGAGCTCATTAAAGCAAATTTCAGTTTTCTACGAGCTTTTAGAAAGAAATTATGGCCTATTAAAATGGTTCAAGTTTATATGGATCGCACTATATTATGCTGTTTCTAGCTGTCACAATCATTGTTTTAGGAATAAAACGGCCAAGCGAAACGAAAGGTCAGAGGTGACAAGAGGTCACTAACCTCTGTAAGTTGTGCATACAGAAATATTGCGACTAATTGTCTAGATTTAGGGTGACGAACTGCAAACTCTGAACTTGATGGCAGTAAAATGAAAAGCAGTCTGCGTGACTAAACCTCGTTAACACCAGCATTTCTAACATAACAGCATAAATTTTCACACAGTTGCCTTTTGGAATGGTATTTGAGATGCAGAAATGATTCTCTCCACAACCAAAATTCCACAAATTAATCCAGAATGTAAAAATAACACAGTCTTAAATAATTTATGAGTTTTGTGGCATATGTGCACGCAATTGTAAAGGATGTTTCTGCTTTAAGTTTTCAAGGCAAACAGCGAAAAAAGCTGATATGTTCCATTCAAATCACTTTCTCAACTCATTTTGCAACAAACTATACACACAAACATTTATTTTTCTAATAAAGATAAAATTAATATAAAAAGTCTTTTAACATAGTTCCTTGTAGTCAGTAGGGAAATAAAAGTATATCGAAGAAAAGGAATGTCTTGAAAATGGCCAACTCATCAAAAAAAAAAAAAAAAAAGTATAATGACGAACATTAAGTGTTTTAACGAGATCTACATTTTTGTGTGGTAAGTTTTTGTGATTATCTTACGGTTTACCAGTTCTGCAAAATTCATCCAGAATGAACAGGTCTTCAGAAGCTATTCCCAGAAAATGCAAGGATATACATTTTATTTACCATGTAAATACCTTTAATATACGGCATTTTAATCAAAATCGTTAGCCATTTTTGAGAAAAACAAAAAAATTGAAAATTCTTTCATGTAAAGGGTAGTTTGGGGTGGGAGGATTTACTTGAAAATCTTCATATCACATCCTTGGAAGATACCAAAATTAAATACCAAGTTTGGTATTTAACGGTCTTCTTGTTGAGCTATGCTATTCAAGATAGATTAATTCACACGGACCTTTTTCTAAAAATGCTTGTTTGGATATAAGGGCTCCAATTCATGTATTTCCGGATAAATCTCGGTATCGAATTTTTAGGTGGAATATAATACCTTCTCTATTCACTATGCACATTACACTTACGGGCTACAGGAAATAAAAAGACAAAATAAAACAAAACAATGCGATTTATACTGAAAATACAATTTAAAATATAACTAGAAAATTGTGGGTGTAAATACAATTTTAATGCGCTTGCTTCGCGAGCATTTTATTAAACTTTAATTAAATTGGTGAAATATGTAGCATAATTTTTTACAAATGCAGGAGATGTATTTGGATTCATCTGTCTACTGTTTCTCTTATTTCAGAAATCAATTTGTAACTATCTCCGTAAATCAGTCGCAGCTTGCACTCTTATTATTAAACGCAATTGTCTTAGTGTAGATAAAGCAATAATTTTCTTCAAATCATATTCAAAATTAAATAAAGATGTTAATTTATAAGAATAATGTAAATAAACTTTACTTCATAAGAGATTAATATCAAATAAATGGTATAAAATTGATAAATTTCCTAAAAAACGAATGTCCTGAAAATTCTTTACATTATGAATATTCCCGCAATGGTTCATACCAATAGTTTACAGTGCTTCGATAAGAAAACTTTTAAGGATGAATGAAAACAAGGTCTTGGAACTCGGGGGTTATAGCTGCAAAAAATGAAATGGCCTGTTATTTATGGACGCTCTTTAACTGCTTTGGTTCTCAGCGTCCCATTCTAAATTGAGCGTGAAAGATCGCTCAATTTTGCTCAGAAGCCTCTCTTATCAGGCTTGAGGTTCTTTTACGTGCCGTAAATCTACTACACGGGACCCACGGCTTTACAGGTTATAGCTGCGGTTGTGGATAAAGAGGTGGGGGTTACTCCAGTTAACCGTTTACTCCTGGATTAGAAACCTACGATAAGAGCAGAAATTTCTGGCGTTTTTTATTCATTTATTTTTTTGGCAGTGTTTAACGCCCGCTTTTACTACTGGTGGCACCGCAAGCAGACACTGATACATGGAATGAATATGGAGCACCGGTGGAATGCGATGGAGGGGGAACCGGAGAAGACATGTCCCTGCGCCGCTTTGTCCACCACAAATCTCACATGCGGTTGCTCTGGATCGAACCCGGCGAGTGGTTTACTGGCGTTGGCGAATACCACCCTAAAAGTTTAGATTAAAGTAAGTGAGGTACGAGGGTCATCCAGAAAGTGTCAGACGATTTGGCGTAACTAAATAATAACCACAGTTATCAACACAAAACTTTATTTACAAATTTACAGTACCTTACTCTATTTCTCAATGCAATCTTCACTCTGTCAAGATATTTATTGTCACGTGGTACCTGTTTTTCAATGCCGATGTTATACTTTTCTACCGCCAAAGAACTTATTAGTTTTTTTTTGAACACTCAAAATGTTCGGTCAATCGAATTCTATAGGCAAACAATGCAAATATATAATGATAATGCAATGAGCGAGTCTTCAGTAAGGAAATGGAGCATAATTTACGAGTAATCAAGAATTAACCATTATGTGCGAAAACGATCGGAGTGGAAATTCATCAACCGTTATGGAGGAGCTGAAAGCAAATGATGATAAAAGAATTAAGATACACCTCTTTGGACACCATACATGATTTCGCAGCCATGAAGACCTCAAAGTGGCAGTGGCATCTTGACTCAGATCTTTAGCGGTAAAAGAGTATAACATCTGCGTTGAAAACCCGGTACCATGTGACAAAATATCTTGACAGAATGGAGATTACGTTCACAAATAGAGCAAGGTACTGTAACCTTGTAAATAACGTTCTGTGTTGATAACTTTCGTTATGCCAAATCGTTTGTCAGTTTCTGGATGGTGCTCGTATATCTGAGAAGGGCGTATCCGTTAAGTTACTTTCGGACAAAGAAGAGATTATCCCTGAGCTATTTAATGTTTAAAGGCGCAGAAAGGTTGAAACAAAAGGGAACATAAAATGCTACTAGTCCTTGCGGGTGATGATCATTGGAGCGTGTCTTAAGGGCTATCAATAGGAAACGAGGTTAAGGTCGCAAGTAATAACATGGCCCTTGTCCAGAATTTTGTCACATTCTGCTTCTTAATGCGTCTGGCTCCGCGTCTATCAAATAAACCACTTTCATCCCAATATAACTCACAATTTCATACCACCACATTCCTTACAAAAAACAAATGTTGCCTACATAACAGTTTTAAAGACCAGTGTTCCTTATATGGATCAATGAAAACAACATGCTGACTTCCTTGAGAAATTATTGCACGAAACAAGCATTAAACGATGGCACATTTTGGATTTAGGTTGTTCTTAAAGTTTTGGCTTACTACACGATTGTTGATTAAACATTCTGAGATAATTCCGGTTATTGGTGTATATTTTTCCAGTACTTAATCTTTTCTCAAATGAGAAGTCCTAGTTCGATTTTATTTTATTTTACTTCTGCCCATGCAATCAGAACCGAATTTCAATGCCATGATATAGTGACCAGCGTTTAAAAATGTTTACTAATGCTTCAGCTTGCTGTGTTTCCTTAATTCCGTTGTACTAAAAGAAAATAAGTAAAAGTATGTTTCTGTTACGGTTTATCTCGGTTAACACAAAAAAGGTAGAATGAAAGGTTTTGTAGTAGTTTGTTAGAGAATAGGTAGAGAACGTCATGTCAATGGAACGTAATGTTGTAACTGCTGATGTGTTCTATTCACATGACTTTCTCTACATCTCAAATTATTGTTAAAAAACTTATTCTTCTGCGTACTTAACGCTAATCAAGATAAACATCAGCAGAAATTCTTTCTTGTAAGTAGAAGGGAATATTGGAATGCACTAGGATAAAACGATAGTCAAATGTTTTAAAAGCTGGTTGCTGTGGAATTGAAATCCGTTTCGTTGCATGACCGTCTGAGAAAAGTTTCAGTATTCAGTATTCCAAAGGAATATCTCAGAAGCGGCCAACACTACGAAATAATTGTATATGGCATAAATTGTGTGTTTTAACGAGATCTACATTTTTATGCAGTAAGTTTTTGTCTATCTCTTACGGTTTACCTGTTGTGCAAAATTCAGAAAAAATCATCTAGAATAAAGAGGTCTTCAGAGGCCACTCCCAGAAAATTCAAGATATACATTTTTTGCTATGGAAATGGCTTAAATAAAAAAAAAATCGATCGAGTCATTTTTAGAAAATCAAAATTTGCGAAAAATGTTCCATGTAAAAGGTGGTTTGGGATGGCGGGAATTTTCTTAAAAATCTTCGTGTCGCATCCTTGGGAGATACTGAACTTAAATGTCAAGTTTGGTGTTTACCAGACTTTTCGTTTTTGAGCTATGCTGCCCACAGACACATTTTTTTTTTTTTTTTTTTTTTTTTGGATTCAGGTCCCAAAACATGCATTTCCAATGAAATCTTAGAATCCAATTTTTGGCTGCAATACGCTATGTAGAGAGAGTAAAAAACAAAGCTCATCATTTGCTATACTTATGTAACGCAGTTATGTGCAGTTTCAGCACAGCATCATGTTTTCTTTTACAGTTGAAAGTTATGCATCCTTTTGCTCGCAGCGGATTATGCAGGAGTTTGAATCCGAACTTATAATTTATGATGATCTCATACGCCACAGCATTACACATGTTTTGGGGTCAGTGTTATTACTGACCTCTTCTTGCTGGGGGCCACAGAGGGTTCTCACCTGTTTCGACCTAGATAAACGGCGAATCTTACGTTGCACTATGGATTTGCAAATGACGTGGTGATGCTGCACAACTCATTCACTCCTTAATTTTAATTGAAAAAATCTGATGTGTTCCATTCACATGGCTTTCTTTTAGTTTCTTGTTTTCAGTTTTAGAATACTTAGTTTACTCTTACCGGAATTAGTCAACTCTTGACCATGCAGAGAGAATTAATTTCAATTACATAGCAACCATATTTTAAGCATTTGTCTGTCGGTTTAGCCTGGTCTACTCCCTTATTTCTCTTCTACTTATAAGGAATTAAGTAATAAAACTATTTTTAGCCCGCCTGGGTAGTGTGGTGGTAACATGTCTGCCTCACACTCAACAGGTCGTGAACTCAATCTCGCTTAAGATGAGTTGCCTGGATAAGGTTTTTTCAGGGTTTTCCCTTATCCTGAGAAGACGAATGTCGAGTAACTTTAAGCTCCATGGACCCCGAAATCATTTGAGCTTCCTTTTACCGATTTCATTCATTTCTAATAAGACCAACCAGGTTAAACGTCGTTAACATAATTAACATATATATATTATCTCGATTAGCATGAAGTAGATAGAAGAATACGATTTTTATGAAAAATTTTGTTACAGAGGTATAGAGAAAGTCATAAGATTTTTGGGGCTACATACTTGGAAATTTGTCAAAGGTGGTTTCTTTTTACTTTCTCTACACGTATGATGTACATAGTGTATAGAGAAGGTATTGTATTCCACCCACAATTTCGATACCGAGATTTCACCGGAAATACACGTTTTAGGATCCTTTGTATCTAAAAAAAATGCGTTTTTAGAAAAAAAGTCTGTGTGAGTATGTCCGTGTGTCTGTGAACAAGGTAACTCAAATACATTAAATCAGTAAAATACCACACTTAGTATTTAAGTTTAGTATCCGTCAGAGATGCGACATGAAGATTTTCAAGAAAATCCCCTCACCCTCACCTACTCTTTAAACGGAAACATTTTCGAAATTTCATTTTCTCAAAAATTGCTGTAAGGATTTTGATTAAAATATTGTAGTTATATTAAAGATATTAATATTGAAGGTAGAATGTACCTATATCTTGAATTTTCTGAGAATAGCCTCTGAAGACATCTTTATCCTGAAAGAATTTTGTGGAATTTTGAATAACTGGTAAACCATAAGAGATAGACAAAAACGTACTTGACAAAACACGTAGAGCTCGTTAAAACACACAATTTATGGTATATGCGTTTTTTTTTTTTTTTTTTTTTTTTTTTCCCCGTGGAGCTGACCACTTTTGAGGTATTCATTATTATTGGTTTCAGTTTTAAAATATTTATACTTTTCTTATACGAGAATTTTCAACTCCTGTCCATACAAACAAAAGAACTTCAATAACATAACAACCAACTTTTAAAAGATTTGACTATTGATTTAGCCTATGGACTCCCTTATTTACCTTCTACTTACATGAGAGCAAGTAATACGATCATTTGTGCTAGTTTTTTCTCGATTAACATGAAGTAAATAGAAGAATAAGCTTTTTAACAATAATTTATTCGAGATTAAGAGAAAGTCATGTCAATGGAACTCATAAGATTTTTCTACTTTGTGTAACTTTTATTCGCAGTTTAAAGTGGATATCTGTATCTGTATCCGTTACAAACCACCCGAAGGGGAAGTCAGGTCGATAGTTTTAAAACAGAAGCTAATAAATGGAGAAATATAGCCAGTTCTGGCGCATCAATAACAGAGTGATCATTAGGGAGATGAATCACATAGAGGACGACCACTTCGTGAAATTACTCAGCATCTCCATTGTCTTAAAAGAAAATGGCAAGGCCTTCAACACGTGCATTCTCTTTCTAAACGGTTTCGTTCTTGTACCGGTTGCAAGATGCTTATCTCTGTAGCAAACACGTTCGCTTTTACTACCTTGTGCCTTAAAATATTATTTATGTTATAAGTGGCTTAAATACACTATTATTTGTGAGTGGGATGTTTAGTACACGAGTCTTCTAATTTCTCATGAGCAAATAATAGTCTAATAAGCTACGTGTAATATACAACGTTTTATCTTTATATTAACTGAAATATTCTTATATTTATGACTATTAATAGAGTCGTCATTAAGAGGAATTGAATTTTAGTCGTAGCGTATGTAATGCTTTGTTTGTTCTTTGGCTGTGTAACCCCGCTGGAAAAAACTGTTTAATTCTGGTTGTTTAAACTGCACCAAATAAATCAATAAATGGATGAAAATGGATATTACCGAAGAAGTTTTAGATTATGCTAAAAAAGCTGTACTTAGTTTGTTACCCGGCAAGTCGAAGGACTTAAATGACAAGGAAGTTTGATTATTTAAAGAATGAGGAGCTGCCAAAGTAGTTCAAGTAATTTACAATGAAATAAATTGCTTTATCCTACAGATACTTGTAATAGAAACCGCTGCTATGCAGAAACGACATAAGAAAACTTGGACTTTAAATCAAAGCGATAGTTATTAGCGCCACGGGCGGGATAAAGTAAACAAAATTCACTCGTTGCTCCGGTAACTAGTGGGATAAAGTAAATAAATAAATGCTTGATAACTACACATTTTCTATTATCTTTTCACAGCAACAACAAACATGTTTATTCTTTAACTATAAGAACTTTGATTAATACGTTCTTGAACTTACTTTAAGACAAGTCAACACTTTGGAAAATCTTGATATATCTAGGTCTTCGAACACTTTTAATGTTGATTTTAACAGAATATTTACTCCACTCCATTTCTTTCTTTTACGTGCCATAAGTCTACGACACGGGACCAACGGCTTTACTTCCCTTCCGCGGGAAGGCATGTTAAGGATTTTTACGTCAGCAAAAATCCATCGTCCTTGGGTATATGAAGCTAGCATAGTGTCAAATCTTTTAAAAGGGATTGACACTGAAATTCGCTTCTCGTTGCATGCCCAGGAGTAAATACGAAAGAAAAGCGGACGTCATGCTGTTTGAGAAAAGTTAAGTATTTTACAATTAAAACCAATATAACGGAATATCTTGGAAACGGTTAACTCTTATAAAAATATTATATGACATTAATCATAATATGCTTTAATGAGATCTACATTTTTTGTGCAGTAAGTATTTTTCTATCTCATACGGTTTACCAGTTGTACAAAAGGCATTCAGAATGAAGAGGTCTTCAGAGGCTATTCCCAGAAAATGTTCCATGTAAAGAGTAGTTAGAAGTAGAAGATTTTTTTCTTGAATACTAATAATTTGGTCATATCGAGACTGGTATACGGTATGTGGTGGACAGAAGTCTTTTAAGGTTTCATCCCCGTTAGCGCCAAACAGATGGTGTGTTAGAGGGCCGTCCATCCTAGTTACACTACTACTGTAGTCAGACAGCAAAGTGCAGCTGGCCTTCTAAGGTTTTTGTGCAGTCTACTACTAGCACTATCTGTGGATAGATGGCAGCGCGATCGCAATTACCATCTATTTCAGTTTTACTATTGTTTTAGACTGAAGGTGGAACTTTGGGTCGTGGTATCCGCGACTGAGGGGAAACCACGAAAACCCCATCCTAGATAGGTCGGCTCATGTGAATTGAACACAGGACCTCTGGAATGCTGGCCAAAGTGTTACCGCCAGGGCCATCCTGCTCGGTCAAACATATTATTTAACTATTATTTTTAACCCTTAATTACATGAATTATTTTGCTACATATGCCGTTCTTCAACTACTTCGCAAACCAGTATTTATATATCTTTCACCGGCACAACTGAAGCGATTTGAATAGCCGTGATCGTTAGTACGATGCGAAGTGGACTGCCCATCCATTCAAAGCCAAACGTCGCAAGCGACTGCAGTCATATGTGCCTGTGGTTAAGGACGAGGAGGACCCATGTAAAATAACCGGTGTGATGGCACGCTTGGATGCTGACGGGGTTACATTTGACTGCAGTTGTATAGATTTTGCTCTTTTTATATACATAAAACACAAGTCAGCTATAATTAGCCTAATTTTATTGTTTAACGTTAGTGTAATACGAAATTAGAAGAAAAAAAATTAACTGAAACTACTTAAAGTTTTAATTCATAATTTTAATGCATATGTGCAACACCATGCAATAAAGAATTAAGGCCAAAAACCAAATTTGAGATGTTTGTCAGTTTTAGACTATGTTTCACAAATGTGTACTAATGGCCGCGCCGCGACCGAGCGATTAGACCTCTCGCCTCTCACCTAGATGACCCGGTTCGATCCCAAGCGACCGCATGCGAGATTTGTGGACAAAGCGCCGCAGGGGTGGGTTTTCTCCGTGTTTTCCGGTTTCTCCCGTCATCGCATTCCACTGGTGGTTTATTTTCATTCCCTTATCACTAGTGCCATCGCCTGCGGTGCCATAAGTAGTAAAAGCGGACGTTACACACTATAAAAATGTGCACCATTAGGGACCCCGCAGCCCCAGCAACTTGCTCCTGAAGCCGCGTGGTGAATGGAACAAAGTTGGCGACGGGAAGTCGTCAACCTGAAGCAGTGAATCGCCAACTCGTGTTGTGAATAATGACATGAGTAAATGGGAGGTATTTACTTCCCTCAAGGACAGTGATTCACACTTCGTAGCGCCTGGCAAAAACATTACCTAACAACATATCCCACGCAAAGTGATCTCAATTCTCACACCCCTTTAAAAAGCGGGATTTTAATCGGAGCGTGCCATCTTGTGAAAGTTGCACCGTTCACTGATGTCATGCACTTATCTCATTCCCATAAGCAAGGGGAGGTTTCACTAATACTATCAGATACAAACAGGAAATTGTTACACAGGGTGGACAAAAAGGTATTAAAACCTTCAATTTTTACTTAGAGAAGGCATTGCATTCCACCCAAAAATTCGATCCCGAGATTTCACTGGAAATATATGTTTTGGGTCCCCCTGAATCCAAAAAAAGCATTTTTACAAAAAGGTCCGTGTGCGTGCGTGTGTGTGTGTGTGTGTGCCGTTAAATACCAAACTTGGTATTTAAGTTTGGTATCTTCCAAGGATGCGACACGAAGATTTTCAAGAATATCCTCCCACCCCCAACTACCCTTTACATGGAACTTTTTACGAAAATTATGATTTTCTCAAAAATGGCCCTAACGATTTTGATTAAAATGCAAATATTAAAGATATTTATCTAACAAATAAAATGTATATCTTGAATTTTCTGGGAATATTCTCTGATGGCTACTTTATTGTGGATGAATTTTACGGAATTTTGCATTACTGCTAAACCGTAAGAGATGGACAAAAACTTAATACACACAAAATGCAGAGCACGTTAAAACACACAATTTATGTCATATACTTTTTTTTCATGGAGTTTATCTTTTTTGACATATTCCTTGTTTTTGGTTTCAGCTTTGAAAAACTTATACTTTCTCATACACGAATTTATCAACTCCTGTTCATACAAACAAAGGAACTTCAGTCACAGAGCAACCAGCTTTTGACTACCACTTTAACCCATGGTACTCCCTTATTTCCCTTCTACTTACAAGGAAGCAAGTAATAAGACTATGTCTGCTAATTTTTTCTCGATTAGCATGAAGTAAATAGAAGCCTAATCTTTTTAACAATAATTGGTTGCAGAGATGTAGAGAGAGTCATGTGAATGGAACACATCAGATTTTTGTTCTTCAATTCACATAACTTTCTCTACATCTTCTACAAACAAACCATTCCTACAAAATATTATTTTATCTATATCACACCAATCCAGGTAAGCATAGGCAACAAAAACTGTCTTGTTACTTGCATCGTTTTAAACTGACAGAAAATAAGGGAGTACACTAGGCTAAAGCCATAGTCAAATCTTTTAAAAGCTGGTTGCTATGTGAATAATTGAAGTTCGATTCGATTTCCACGGGCAGCAGTTGACTTCCCGGTTGAGCAAAGTTACGTAGTTTAAAATTGAAACCAATAACAAGGAATATCTCCAAAACTGCAAACTCCACAAAAATTGTATATAATAAATTGTGTGTTTTGATGATATCTACATTTTTGTGTAGTAGTTTTTGTGTATCTCTTGCGGCTCACCAGTTGCGCAAAATTCAGCAATATTCGTCTAGGATAAAGGCGTCTTTAAAAACTATTCCCAGAAAATTCAGAATATGAATTTTATTTGGCATTTTAACACCTTTAATGAGCGGGATTTTAATCAAAATCGTTAGAGCTATTTTTGAGAAAATCAGCCCTTTCCAAAATTTTCCGTGTAAGGACTAGTTTGAGGTGGAAGGAGTTTCTGAAAATCTTCGCATCGAGTCCTTGGAAGATACTAAACTTAAATACTGAGTTTGGTATTTTACCGACTTTTCATTTTTGAGTTATCGTGTTCACAGACACAAAGACACACACGGAACTTTTTCTAAAAATGCTTTTCTTGCATACATGATACCCTAAGACATGTATTTCCGGCGAAATTTCGTATCGAATTTTTGGCTGCAATGCAATACCTTCTCTATACACTATGTACATAGTACGTGCAGAGAAAGTAAAAACAGTAATTTGTAATTGAAAATTGCTTTATTGTTTCTCAAGTATTCTCCTTTATAATAAATTCACTTTTGCATGCATTCGAACCACTTGTCATAGCATTTTTACCAATCTATTTGAGATAACCTTCAAAACCTAGTGTTAGAACACATCAAGGATTCTTCTGCTCTTATTCACGCATTTTATTCTTCATTTTCGGGAACAAAAAGGTCATCGGGTGCCAAATCAGGACTGTACGGCGGATGAGTCATCAATTCTATGTTTTGACTGTTTAAATAAAGATTTAATCGCTTTACTGAAAAAATCAGGCGTCTATTGTATACGTCTTTTGAAGCCCCACTATTGAATTTCTTGAGCACATTTAAGATTGTGTCAATTATGTGGGATCCAACGAGAGCAAATCTTTTTCACGGCTAAATGATCATGTGATATTTTATATACGCTTGTAGAACTAACGCTTAGGGTTGCCTCTATCTCACAGTATGTGTCATGGCGACCTTGCCCTATCAGTTTTTACACAGCATCAATATTTTCTGGCACAGCTGATTTAGGACAACCTTCACGAAATTTCGTCAGTGAGCGAACGGCGGACAGGATTAAACTCGTTATATCAGCGTTTCAGAGTGGCAAAGGATTGAGCTTCTTCGCCAAATGAAGTCATAAGTTGATCAATGCACTCTTGAAAATCATAACAAATTATCGTAAGAAAATGTTTACACGTTAATTCCATCTTTTCATTGAGACACAATTGTAAACACACAAATAACACTCTATTGACAAAATATCTAAAATAAATTACGGTCAACAACGTCAAACTTTCTAGTAGAAACACCAGATGGCACCTACAGCAATCAGTAGTGCTAAGGCTCAAAATATAAATAGTGACCCTCGTAGGTAGAGAAAGTATTATATTCCATCCAAAACACCGACTGAGATTTCACCCGAAATACATGTTTAGAGGACACCTGAAAAAAGTTCAGAATACACACACATGCTGCCTTTTTTTTTTTTTTTTTTTTTTTTTTTTTTTTTTTTTTTTTTTTTTTTTTTTTGCAATTCAAGGATCTCCAAAACGTGTACTTCTGATGAAATATCGGTATCGAATTTTTGGGTGGAATACAATACCTTCTCCACATACTAATACTTTATACATACGCGTCAGATAAAGTAAAAATTTAGATTTGACTGAAACACAAAGTTTGTCATATTTCTTTTCTATTTTTATTTACATACATATTTATTTTCGTTGGAGGAGCTAACCATTTCCGAGATATTCGTTGTTATTGTTTTCAGTTTTAAGATACTTATACTTGACTCAATAACGACTTCCCATTTGGTAACAGTATAAGTACCTCAAAATTCATATCAACAACTAGAAATATCTCGGAAATAGTTAATTTTACAAGAAATGTATAGCACATAACTTGTGTGTACTAACGAGATCTACATTTTTTGGGTAGTAAGATTTTGTCTATCTCTTATGGTTTACCAGTATTGCAAGTCATTGAAGAGGACTTTCGAAGCTGTTCAGAAAACTCAAGGTATCTATTTTATTTATCATGAACATTTTTAAACATTTTGTGGGGCTAATATTTCTTGTTGTTGGTATCAATTTTAAATACTTGGTTACGTATTCTCAAATGGGAAATCGTTATTCGTTGTTTCCTGGTCAAGCAAAAAGAGCAGAATTTCAAATACTTCACATAGCGAACAGTTCTGAAAAGATTTAATCGCTTAAGCGAGCTGTATTCCCCTGTTGCCATTGTATCTGCTAGGAAATATATTTTAAAACCGTTTCGAAAATCTTTATTTCGATTAACATGAAGTACATAGAAAAATTGCCTTTTGTAAAATTGGCTTGCTGCGGAACTGATAAATAAAGTCATAGAGTATATTAAATATGATTTTCAGTGATAAATACACGATCCATTTTTAATTATACCACTTTTAATTACTATTTATTATCAGCATTTACCTTTTTAAACGTAACCATGTTTATAACGTCAAAATACGTTATCACTTAGACATTGCATTTATTATTACTTTCTCTACACGTACTATGTACATAGTGTATAGTGAAGGTATTGTATTGCACCCAAAAATTCGATATTGAGATTTCACCGGAAATACATGTTTTGAGACTCCTTGAATCCAAAAAAAATCATTTTAGAGAAATGTCCGTGTGTTAGTGTATCCGTGTGTCTGTGAACACGGTAACTCAAAAAACGAAAAGACGGTAAAATACCAAACTTGGTATTTAAGTTTAGTATCTTTCAGGGCTGCGACACGAAAATTTTGAGAAAAATTCCTCCACCCCAAACTACCTTTTACATGGAAAAAAATTCGAAGATTTTGATTTTCTCAAAAATGGCTCTAACGATTTTGATTTTAACATCGTATAATAAAGATATTTACCTGATAAATAAAATGTATACCTTGAATTTTCTGGGAACAGCCTCTGAAGACTACTTTATTCTGGAATTTTTTATAAAAGAGATGGACAAAAACTCACCACACATAAAATGTAGTCCACGTTAAAACACACAATTTATGTTATATACGTTTTTTCCGTGGAGTGGATCATTTTTAAGATATTCCTTGTTATTGGTTTCAGTTTTAAAATGCTTCAACTTTTCTCATAAAGGAATTTGTCAACTCCTATCCATACAAACAAAGGAACTTCAGTCACATAGCAACCATCTTCTGATTATCACTTTAACCTATGTATTTCCTTGTTTCCCTTCGACTTATAAGGAAGCAAGTAATAAAACTATTTCTGCTATTAGCATTAAGTAAAAAAAAAAAAAAAAAAAAGCTTTTTAACAACAATTTGTTGTAGAGATGTAGAGAAATTCATATGAATGGAATACATCAGAGTTTTTAAAATGATAATCAAGGTATAAGTATTGTGTCTAAAACAAACAAATATAATTGAGATAGTTCCAATTAAACAAAAACAAATTTTTGACAATTGTCACTTTTTAGTTTCCCATTAAACAATATCTAGCTCAAAAATGAGTTTATTTACTTTTTTCTTCGATTTATCTGTTTTTGAGATAACATTCACAGTGACACAAGGGCATTTAAATGATCACGTGGTCTCTTTACGCTACGGCAACATATTTCAATTTTTAAGCATTCTTTAGCATTTGACATTTAAAATATGGGTTGTTTTTAACGATATTTGGAACCATTTCACAAATATAAGAATATCTACTGCAACTCTCATTTGAAAGATAGAATATAGCAATAACTGTGTTTACAACATTAGATGTTGCCAAACTTACAAACTACGGTGTCTCAGAACTTCGTGTTCAAATCAACCACGATCCTTGAAGATAAACACTAAACAAACACAACGAAAACAATTGAATACACTCTTATAATTGTAACCTTCTAAGCAATTATTATGGATTGTATCGACATTGAGCGCCTCCTGAGGAATGTATTCAACACACAGGGCGGAAATGCCTAGCTTTGGCTCAAGCACTTTTTGTGACCAGCCGCCATCTTTCGATTCTACACACTACCATATACAGCATTCGCAACATCTGTCAAATTAGTCTATCCAAGTTTTTGAAGTAATAAACAAAGGACCATGGAAGCGGAGAGATCTCTTGTTGTTGGAATATTTAACACAAACACATTTTCGACCTGTCAGAAATTATTGATAACTTCCTATTATTGCAGTTAACTTCACGGCAAGGCCATAATTTAATTTTGTTCTAATTTCTTGCTCTAAAACTGAAGGAGGACAAAATATAAGATTTTGACCACACCTTATCGTTTGTCTCTCATGCCTATAGCCATTAATTCCACTACATGAATTTGCACATCAAAAAGGGTGACAAGTATCAGAGATTATTCCAAAGATTATAATATCTTTCACTGTGGACTTCATGTGTTGCATTCCGAGAAAAAGGTTTCCTATTCTCATGGTACTGATATCATAAACACATAATTTGATACTAATTATTTCTCGCGATAGCTGCTAAATTAGCTGCCAATTAGCAAGCGGTTTCTTATAAACCGGAGTAGGTTGCCAATTTTGGCTACTTCTTAACGGTCTTTCCGAGTTGGAAATCTAAAATCTAACAAACAATACAGAATCGTTCTGTTGATAATGTATAACATATTTCACTACGTATACCACCGAAAAATCACTTAAATAAGCACACCAACCTATGTATTGAAACACATTTCCCTTTCCTTGTTTATGATTCTGCTATTCGAGAAACTAGAACCAAACACCACACACGTATTTTATACTCTGATTTAAAACCCACAGTCCAATGTACTGCTTAATTGACATTTAACACCACAAAATCGTATTTTTTGGGTGCACATTTAACCCACAAAAGGTACTTAAGTGTAGAATCAAAATATGGCGGCTCGACAAAAACGTGCTCCACCAACCACAGTACATAAAGATAGGGCATTTCAATCTATTCACTCTACATCTGTGATCTAACACAGGTATGATAAGCATTAAAACAAGTGATAGTGCGACCAAAGGCGTATTGAGGTTATGTTGGCACACTTACCGGTGAATACTGCAGGTTAGCAAATCATGCACAGCGCACACAAACACACACACGGAGACTATGGAGAATTCTTGGCTGACAGATCAATGTTGGTTGCCTATGCACACAGGCGCACTGGCGTGGGCTCCCAACAGTCGGTCACCCGAGTTCCTACGTCCAAAAATCTCTTCCCGGTCCAGTGTCCCCTACAGCAGTAGGTGCAGCGACAACATTTCCTACGCGCTTTCAAAACTCATTATTTTAAGTGTAGGAAGAGAGCTAGATTTAATATAAACACATTTAACTGTCATGGACAAGGAGCATTTAACCTAATACTTTTGCTAATAGCATTACAGAAACTGTCAGATGTCTTGGTTTGCTGTTTCAAAACATTCTTGATATTGAACAAATCTGATGTGTTACATTCACATGAATTTCTCTACCCATTATGTGACAAACTATTCTTACAGAAGCTTATTCTTCTACCTCCTTCATACTAATTAAGATAAACATAGCAGAATGACCTTATTACTTAATAATAGTACGCTAAAGTGATAGTCAACCATTTTAAAAAAGCTGGCCGCTATGTGATTACATATAGTTTTCTTTTGTATGGCTAGGGGTACAAAAAAGAAAAAAACAAAACTGATGTGATACATTCACAGGTCTTTCTCTACCTGTAGCGTAAACAAACTCTTCTTACAAAAGTTTATTCTTCTATCTATATCATGCTAATCAAGATAAACATTAGCAGAGTGATCTTTTCTTTCTTAATTGTTTCATTCGTACAGCTCCCTTTAACTTTAATGACCAAATCGGGTGAAACAACTCGAATTACTGTAGGTTTAGAGCATTAGGTTAATCGATTTTATATTACTAAACACACACTCACAATCATACTTCCAGACTCTGTGGGGGATAGGGAATAGTTCTGGTTTAAAAAAAATTCCCTGCCCCAGCGGGGAATCGAACCCGGGACCTCCGGGTGAGAAGTCAGCTCGCTGAAGAATGATCTTATTACTTAGTTCCCTTATGTGGAAGGGAACTAAAATAATACACTAGGCTAAAGAGGCAGTCAAACCTCTAAAAAGCTGGTCACTATATAAATGTAACTCAGTTCTCTCTGTATGACCAGGAGTAAAGAAAAAAAACTGATTTGATCCATTCACAAGACTTTCTCTGCCTGTTCTACAAACAAACTAGTCTTACTACAAAAGTTTATTTTTCTATCTACATCATGATAATAAAGGTAAACATTAGCAATAATGGTCTGATTACTTAGATACGTTAAACTGATAGTCAGGTTGCTAAGTGAAAAAATTGAAATTCAATTCTCTTTGCATGACTAGGAGTCCAAAGCGATATGAAACGAATGAGGTCTTCCCGTTCGATGGGAGGATTTTCCTGAAAATGTTCCTGTCGCATCCTTGGAAGATGAAATCAAGTTTGGTATTTAATGAACTTTTTGTTTTGAGTTATGGTGCCCAAAGACACACACATACTGTTCCATTCACATGACTTTCTTTAACTTTTCTACGAATTTCTTTCAAAAGATTATTTTGCTAATGGAAATACGCGTATCGCTTTAGCATAGTATATTGCCTTATTTCCCTTGTACTTAAAAGAACTGAGCAATAAGACAATTTCTGGTAATGTTTATCTTGGTTAACATTATGTAGACAGAATAGTAATCTTCTGTACAACTAGTTTGTTTGCAGAGCAGATAGAGATTCTTACGGGAATGGAACATTTCTGCTTTTACTTTTTATACACGTACATAATGTATAGAGAATGTATTGCATTCTACCGAAAAATTCGATACCGAGATTTCGCCGGACATAAAAGTTTTAGGGTCCCCTGTATCCAAATAAAGCATTTTAGAAGAAGGTCCGCGCGCGCGTGTGTGTGTCCGTGAACAGGATAACTCAAAAACGAAAAGTCCGTAAAATATCAAACTTGGTGTTTAAATTAAGTGGGCGTGCGACACAAACATTTTGAAAAAATAACCTCACCCCAAACTAACCTCTACATGGGAAAAATTTCTAAAATTTTGATTTTCTCAAAAATGGCTCTAACGATTTTGATTAAAATACCGCATATTAGATATATATATGGCAAATAAAATGTATATCTTGGATTTTCTGTAACTGGTAAACCGTAAGAGATAGACAGAAACTTACTACACAAAACATGTAGATCACGTTAAAACACACAATGTATGTCATATAATTTTTCTTGTAGACCATTTCTGAGATATTCCTTGTTATTTGCTTCAGATTCTCACACAGAGAGTTGTCAACTCCTGTCCACGCAAAGAAACGGATGTCAATCCCACAGCAACCACATTTTAAAACATTTGACTGTCGGTTTAGCCTAATGTACCTTCTAATTTAAGGAAGTAAGTAACAAGACCGTTTCTGCTAATGTTTTAACAATAATTTGTTACAGAGATGTAGAGAAGGTCGTGTGACTTTTGTACGGTTTGTTCAATCACGTTGAAAGCTTTGCAGCCTGATAACTCAACTATTTACACACGTACGGTCATTGACATGCTGGAGATTATAATGAACCTGTTAACATATCAGGAGGCACTAATATTTTGAAACGGTAAAACGGCAGTGTCGATATTTCCCTCCAAATCACGCACAGTAAACGCTCCTACAAGTTAAACGGTAGGTGAAACTGTGGCCTTATAAAATTACATTTAAATAAAATAAAGTGTAAATGGCGTGTTATTTATGGACGCTCTTTAACTACTGAGGTTCTCAGCGTCCCATTCTAAATTGAACGTTAAAGACCGCTTAATTTTGCTCAGAGGCCTCTCAATCAGGCTTGAGGTTCTTTTACGTGCTTTACTTTACTTCCCTTCCGGAGGAAGCCATGCTAAGCATTTTTACGCCCGAAAAAAGCCATCGTCCTCCGCCGGATTTGAACCCGCGACCTTGGAAATTACATTTAAAACAAAATCACTTCCACTTATTTATAAACTAAAACAATCCCCTGAAAACTTAAAATTCTATATTTAATGTATCTCTCAGAGTTTGTCAATTGATGACGATTTTAATCTAACCACTTCCCTTTCAACAAAATAAGTTATATCATTTTGAGAAAAGCTAAATAGTTTAACATTGACACCAATAACACGTAATATCTCAGTAAATGGACAAATTATGTTTTAACGAGACCTAAATTTTTATGTGATAAGTTTTTGTCTCTTACGCTTTACCAGTTATGCAAAATGTATCCAGAATAATGAGGTCTTCAGAAGCTATTCCCAGAAAATTTAAGATATACATATTATTTATGAAGTAAATATCTTTAACATACGATATTTTAATCAAAATCATTAGAGCAACTTTCGAAAAAATCAAAATTTTCCATATAAAGGGTAGAAGGGGTGGGGAAATCCCTGAAAATCTTCGTGTCTCATACTTGGGAGATACTCACACACCTAGTTTAGTACTTAAAGGACTTTTCGCTTTTGAGTTATGCTGTCCATAGACACATACGGACCTTTTTGTAAAATGATTTTTCGGGTTCAGGGGACTTCAAAACATACCTACATTTCCATCCAATTTTTGGGTGCAATGCAATACTTTCTCTATCCACTATTTACATTGTACTTACGGACCAGAGAAAGTAAAAAGAACAGTAGTATATTTTCGGCAAATGATTCTCAAATATGCCGATTTCTCGCATGTAGTGGCTATCAGAACCCGTCCTACTTGATGCGCTTCGTCCACAAGGACCAAACATGGAGGCTTCAAGAGCAACAGCAATTTTCTACGAGAAAAAGGACGTAAGCCCAACCAGAAATTTCAGGGTGGGATGAAGTGGCTTGCACCCAGTCCCACACCGTACAACATTCCATGCAAATACCACCGCCTTCTGCATCTGTACCGTTCCATATATGGGCCATGCACCGAACACGAACGTACTACGCTAAAATCGTGTACGGAGGCGATGACAACCTTACAACGGTGAACAACTTTCATCTGCAGCGGCGTTATCTGTTACCTGCGAGTCTGCGCCGAATGAAAGAAAACAATTCGGCCTAAGAATGAACCCTGATGTAAACAAAAGCGTGTGCCAGCCGGGGCACGTGAGGTTGCAGATTCTAGTTCAGTTTTAGTCTGACCTTTCCTATTGGATACTGAGACATAGCTGCGATAGATTTCAACATTTCGTCGAGGTTAGGCTACGTTAGGTTAGATGGAACTGGATCGAAATAAGGGATAAAAACCTTATGTGTTCCATTCACATGACTTTCTCTACATCTCGGTAACAAATTATTGTTAATAAGCTTCTTCTATTTCATGCCAAAACATTAACAGAAACGGTCTTATTACTTAGTTCCTTATAAGAGGAAGGGAAATAAGGGAATAGACTGGGCTAAACCGACAGTCAAATGTGGTTGCTATGGGTTTGAAATCCACTTCTTTGTGTGGCCAAGCGTTGGCAAGTTCCCGTATGAGAGGTATTTCAAAACCGAACGCAGTAACAAAAAATATCTCGAAAACGGCCGACTCCACGAAAGAAATGTATGACATAAATTGTGTGTTTTATCGTGATCTACATCTTCTGTTTTTGTCTATCCCTTACAGGTTTACCAGTTACGCAAAATTCAGCGAAATTCATTCAGAATAAAGAGGTCTTTAGAGGCTATTCCCAGAAAATCCAAGATATACATTTTATTTGCCATATAAATATCTTTAATATACGGTATTTTAATCAAAATCGTTAGAACCATTTTTGAGAAAATCAAAATTTTCGAATGTTTTTTCATGTAAAGGGTAGTCTGGGGTGGGGGGATTTATCTCAAAATCTTCGTGTCACATCCCTGGAAGACACTTCAATACTAAGTTTGGTATTTTTTTCGAGTTTTCGTTTTTGATTTATCATGTTCACAGACACGCGGACGTTTTTCTGAAATTATTTTTTTTTTGTATACAGGGGATCCTAAAATATCTATTTCCAATGAAACTTCCGTATCGAATTTTTGGGAGGAATGCAATACCTTCTCTATACACTATATACACAGTACGTGTACAGAAAGTAAAAATGGAGTGTCTGAAAATCGCTCTTCTTTCCAATGCGAAATGCAGTCTTCCGTTCGTTCTGTCTGCTTGCGCATGCGCAGTCATGTTGTGAATCGACCAATTGCAGAGTTCCAGTCCAAAACTGAACTAGAATCTGCAATCTCGCCTTTCAAGAAATAGGTAAGCATTGTGGTTCGTTACTGCACTAGATGTGTTACCACTCCTTTTTACTTTCTCTACACGTACTATATACATAGTGTATAGAGTATTGTATTGCACCCAAAAATTCAATAACGATATTTCACCGGAAATACATTTTAGGGTCCCCTGTATCAAAAAAAGAAGCATTTTTAGAAAAAGGCTCGTGTATGTGTCTATGAACACGATAACTCAAAAACGAAAAGTCCCTAAAATACCAAACCTTATATCTGAGTTTAGTATTCTCCAATAATGCGACACGAAGATTTAGAGGAATTCCCCGATCTAAAACTACCCTTTACATGGAAAAATTTTCGAAAATGAGTTGTTTTTTTTTTTTTCAAAAATGGCTCTAACGATTTTGATTAAAATGTCGTATATTAAAGATATTTACATCACAAATAATATGTATAACTTGATTTTCTATATCATACACATGTGGGTAACTGTTGCATTGTTCCTAACGTACTCCCCAAAGGGGGAGATTTCGACCTCTTCAACTGCTGTGATGCGGGCGCTGCGGACCCCTAGCACTCGCAGTATTTCTGAGATTACTGGGCCGAACATCTGGGCCCTTCACATCAAGGAGCTGTTAGGATTGGGTTGGGCTCGGCGGGGTAGTGGGTACGTCTTGGCGGGGTTGTGAGACACCTTAATGCCCTCCGACAATTAACTTGGGGAGCTTACTAGGTAGGAGATACTGTCACTCCCACCGAGATTTTGGTAGCCATCCCCTATGGGGTTGGCGAATTCATAGCTGTAGCAACTTTATAGAAGTATACAAATGTCCACGTCAGCTCCCATTTAACTAAACATGCTCACATTTCACAGCGTGTTAAAGCGTTTTAAAATTCAAATCTTAAGTAAATGTCGCATCCACCTCCGGCCTGTCAGTATATAATGCAGACACCGTCTTAATGTGGGGGCCACGGAATTATTCCCTGGGTGTTATGAGGTACCCCTGAGTAGTCAGGTCCCTGTTTCTGTTATCCTAACCATTACACCGTTATTTTGGAACCGGTTATAAAGCAATAGAATAATCGCGTAGTATAACGTCGGAACTGTGTGACCGGACCTATGGACAGAAGCTTTCAAAAATAATGGCGACATTAGTTTTTTCCTTCCTCCATCCACTGTCTAAATCGTGGTAAGATCCATTATAAAATGTACTCTCATGCGCGGGTGATAAAACAGCGAGTCAGTGACCAAACTGTTAAATGGCACTTATACGTCACGGCTGAACTTCCTCGTCTGCTCACGAATAAAACCATCTGTCACGCAACGCCGAGAGTGACCAGAATCACGTTTCCTTTTACTCTCAGTGTAGAGAAAAGAACTGGATTATTAAATGTATCCAATCAACAGTTAAAGATCATCCTCCAAGTGCAGTCCTAAAATTTTGATTACCATGCTAACTTCATATACGCAGGGACGCGGGTTCAAACCCGGCGGAGGACGATGGCTTTCTTTGGGCGTAAAAATACTTAGCATGGTTTCCTTCGGAAGGGAAATAAAGCCATCGGTCCCGTGTCGTAGATTTACGGCACGTTAAAGAACTCAAGCCTGATAGAGAGGTCTCTGAACAAATTAAGCACTCTTTCACGCCCAGTGTAGAATGGGACGCTGAGAACCACAGCATTTAAAGAGCGTCCATAAATAAAACGTCATTCTTTTCAGTGCAAAATCGGTAACCTCCATTCTTCCCTAGTTCCCGCTACTCTCTGCATTTGAGTCTTTCATCTAATATTGGCTACTCGGTATCCTTTAGTCTCACCAAGTTTTTTCTCATTCTTATTCAACTGCATCCCTTCGCAAAGAAATTCCTTCTCATTCAATGTGGCGAGATTTTTTTTTTCCTCTGCATGATTAGTTTGTTTTTTTTCCCCTCACTTCTGATTATTATATTTTATCTTGAAAAACTCATGGTTCATTCCTTCACACTCATGAAATACGACAGAAATGAATGAAGCGAATGAATGTGGAGTTGACGTCAGGTGTCAACGCGAGCGGCGGCTGAGTGCACCAACTTTCAGAGAAAAGTTATGGAACTGTCGCGATAATCCGACACGGAAACAAAGTTATGCCACCTGTTGACCTAATGAGGTGGTCATAGCACACTGCTCATTGGATGCAACCAAGCGATTTCAACAATCGCTTGTTTGAATGAACTACTCCCGTCTAGTTCAATGTTTGTTCGTGGTGGTACGTATTGTATATTGGTGTAAGGAGTTGATCCTCTGAAGCTGACCTTACGTCACACACATTAGCTTCAGGCATGTTTAACAGTGAATATTTGTAGGACAAAGAAGCCAATGCAATAATGGATAATATCTTGATTTTTACTTTCTCTACACTCACTATGTACATAGTGTATAGAGAAGGTATTGCATTGCACCCAAACATTCGATACCGTGATTTCACCGGAAACATACGTTTTGAGACCCCCTGAATAAAAAAAAAACCTTTTTAAAAAATGACCGTGTGTGACTTTGGGCAGAATAGTTCAAAAACGAAAATACCGTTGAATACCAAACTTGGTATTTAAGTTTGGTATCTTCTAAGGATGCGACAAGAAGATTTTCCAGAAAATCCCCCCAACCCAAACTACCCTTTACATGGAACTTTTTTCGAAAATTTTTATTTTCTCAAAGATGGCTCTAACGATTTTGATTAAAATATCGTATATTAAAGATATTTACCTGACAAATAATATGAATATCTTGAATTTTCTGGGAATAGCCTCTGAAGACTACTTTATTCTATATATATTCCTTGGAAGTTGATCGTTTTTGAGATATTCCTTGTTATTGGTTTCAGATTTAAAATCACACATTTCTCATAAAGGAATTTGTCAACTCATGTGTACACAAACAAAGGAACTTCAGTCGCATAACAACCAGCTATGGTATTCCCTTATTTCCCTTCTACTTTCAAGGAAGCAAGTAATAAGACTATTTCTGCTAATTTTTCTGATTAGCACGAAGTAAATAGAAGTATAAGCTTTTTAACAATAATTTGTTGCAGAGATGTAAAGGAAGTCATATGAATTGGTACACATCAGATTCTTTTTCTTCAAATTTTGAAGTGAAATTTCGACATCCAATTTTTACTTTCTCTAGCCCCATATGTACAATATACATAGGGATAGAGAATGTATTGTAATGCACCCAAAAATTCGATAACAAGATTTCACTGGAAGAAATATATGTTTTGGGGTCCCCTGAGTCCGAAAAAAAGCATTTTTAAAAAAAAAAACGTCCGTGTGTGTGTGTCTGTGAACAGCATAGCCCCAAAACAAAACTACCGTTAAATACCAAACTTGGTGTTTAGGTTTAGTATCTTCCAAGGATACGACACGAAGATTTAAAAAAAAATCCCCCCACCACAAACTACCCCTTACATGGAAAAAATTTCGAAAATTTTTATTTTCTTAAAAATGGCTCTAACGATTTTGATTAAATTTCCGTATATTAAAGCTATTTATGTTCGACATAAAATGTATATCTCGAATTTTTTGGGAATAGCCTCTGAAGACCTCTTTATTATGGATGAATTTTGCTGAATTTTGCTTAACCACCAAATCTTAAGAGATAGAAAAAAACGTACTACACAAAAAATCTGATGTGTACCATTCACATGACTTTCTCCATATCCCTGCAACCAATAATTCTTAAAAAGCTTATACTTCTATTTACCTTATGCTAATCAGAAAAAAATAGCAGAAATAGTCTTATTACTCGCTTCCTTGTAAGTAGAAGCGAAATAAGGGACAACCGTAGGTTAAGGTGATAGTCAAAAGCTGGTTGCTATGTCAATGAAGTTCCTTTGTTTATATGGATAGGAGTTGACAAGTTCCTGTATGAGAAAATATACGTTTTTCATAGCAGAAACCAAAAATAAGGAATGTCACAAAAACGACGAACTCCATGAAAAAAATGTATATAACATAAATTGTGCAGTAAGTTTTGTCCATTTCTTACGGTTTAGCAGTTATTCAAAATTTAGTAAAATTCATCCAGAATAAACTACTCTTCAGAGGCTATTCCCAGAAAATTCAAGATATACCATTTTATTTGTCAGGTAAATATGTTTAATATACGAAATTTTAATCAAAATCGTTAGAGCCATTTTTGAGAAAATCAAAACTTTCAAAAAAAGTTCCATGTAAAGGGTAGTTGGGGGTGGGGGGATTTTTCTCAAAATCTTCGTGTCGCATCCCTGGAAGATACTAAACTTAAATACCAAGTTTGGTATTTTACCAACTTTTCGTTTTTGAGTTATCGTGTTCACAGACACACGGACACACACACAAACATACACACACACACGGACCTTTTTGTGAAAATGCTTTTTTTGGATATTGGGGACCCTAAAACATATATTTCCGGTGAAATCTCGGTATCGAATTTTTGGTTGGAGTGCAATACTTTCTCTATACACTATGTACATAGTGCGTATGGAGAAAGTAAAAATGTACCTCATGACAAAACACACACTTTTTGTCCTTTACGTTTTTGTTGTGGAGGTAGCTGTTTTCGAGATATTCCTTGTTATTGGTTTCAATTGTGAAGTACTTAAACTTTTCTCACACAGGAAGTGTACTATTCTTTTGTTCTACTCCTGTTCAAGCAAAGAAGTGATTTGCAATGACAATCGCATAACGATAGCTTTTAAAACATTTGACAATCACTTTAGCATAGTGCATTCCCTTATTCCCTTCTACATTTATCTCGATTAGCATTGTGTACAAAGAAGAATAATCTTTTGTAGGAGTTTTGTAGAGCAGCTAGAGAAAGTCATGTGAGTGTAACACATCAAATTTTTGTTATAATGCGTTACTATAAGTGTACGCGAGAGACCCCCAGTGTGTGGTCTAGCCTCTCTTTAGAAACGAAAATAAGTCAAGTCTTTATTTACACCTTGTCCTATATCATAAATCTGACCTCAAATGAAAGCTACTGGCAAACATGCTCTGTTTACAGGGAAAGTCCAGCCATTACGTTCGAGGCAACAAGCACATGCTGCGCCATCTCTACGTGCTTCTACCTACTCAATGCACACAAAAAGCCTATCTCGATCTGCCGGCCGGCCAGCCGAAAGTCTTTAGAGGGAAGGAAGCTAGCACGTCGCCAAGGGGCTGCGAGGGGTGCTTCTGCAGCCCCTCAAGCGATGCCCCAACGTTTTGGAACAAACAGGCATAAGTGACATCTTTGTATGAATAACGCTTCGTATTTTCGTTGCAGTTTGCAGCAACTTTCGTTATCCCTATGCAATTCAAGAAGCAGGTTTACGTTAAAAAATCGGATGTGATCCATTCACATGACTATCTCTACATATCTGCAAAAAATATTATTAAAAAGCTTATAGTTCTATTTACTTCAAGCTAAGCGAGAAAAACTTAGCAGAAATAGCCTTATTACTTGCTTCCTTGTAAGTAGAAATGAAATAAGGGAGTCAAAAGCTGGTTGCTATGTGACTGAAGTTCCTTTGTTTGTATAGACAGGAGTTGACAAATTACTATATGAGAAATGTATAAGTTTTTCAAAGCTGAAACCAACAAGGAATATCTCAAAAACGATCAACTCCAAGAAAAATGTATGTAGAATAAATTGTGTGTTTTAACTTGCTCTACATTGTTTGTGTGGTAAGTTTTTGTCCATCTCTTGCGGTTTAGCAGCCCTGTAAAATTCCGTAAAATTCATCCAGAATAAAGCAGTTTTCAGAGACTATTCCCAGAAAATTCAAGATATACATTTTATTTTTCAGGTAAATATAATACACGATATTTTAATCAAAATCGTTAGAGCCATTTTTGAAAAAATCAAAATTTTCAAAAAAAGTTCCATGTAAAGCGTGGTTGGGGTAGGGGGATTTTCTTGAAAATATTCGTGTCGCATCCTTGGAAGATACCAAACTTAAATACCAAGTATGGTTTTTAACGGGCTTTTCGTTTTGAGCCATGCTGCACGCACGCACACGCACACACACGGACATTTTTCTAAAAATGCTTTTTTTTTACCGTATGCTTAAGATATTTTTATGATAAACGAAATGTATATCTTGGATTTTCTGCGTATAGCCTCTGAAGACCTCTTCATTCTGGATAATTTTTGTATAACTGGGAAACCGTAAGAGATGCTAGTAATAATACTAATTCTGCTTATGTTTATCTTGATTAGCAAGATGTAGAAGGAAGCTTTTTAACAATAATTTGTTACAGAGATGTAGATTTTTTGTAAGTAGAATGGTAATCTATCAAAGTGATAGTCAATTTTTTTAAAATCTGGTTGCCATGTGGATGAAATCCGTTTCTTTCATGCAAGGAGTTGACACATACCCGTATATGAAAAGTTTAAAGTATTTTAAAGCTGAAACTAATGACAAGAAATATCTAAAAAAAGAGAGAAAAAAAATTGAACTCCACGAAAAAAAATGTATATAATATAAATTGTGTGTTATAACGAGATCTATATTTTTTGTGTAGTACGATTTTGTGTATCTCTTACGGTTTACAAATTATTCAAATTTACGCAAAATTCATCCACATATATGTATATAGTTTTTATTTATTTTTGGGGGAGTTAACCGCAATAATTATACTTTTACAAACAGGAAGTTACAATTTTTATACATCTTTTGTTTTACCGAGATTTCATCGGAAACACACATTTTAAGATACCCTGAATAATTTTTTTTTACTTTCTCTAACCCATATGTACAATGCACGTAGTGGATAGAGAAGGTATTATATTCCACCCAAAAATTTAGTACCGAGATTTCACCGGAAATATATGTTTTGAGATCTCTGAGTCCGGTAAAAGTGTGTGTGTGTGTGTGTGTGTGTGTGTGTGTGTGTGTGTGTGTGTGTGTGTGTGTGTGTGGACAGCATATTTCAAAAACAGAAAGACCGTTAAATACCAAACTTAGTATTTATGTTTAGTATCTTCCAATGCGACATGCAGATTTTCAAGAAAATCCCTCTACCCCAAGTACCTTTACAGGGAACATTTTTCAAACATTTTTATTTTCTCAAACATGGCTATGACGATTTTCGTTAAAATAACATATATTAAAGATTTTTACATCACAAATAAAATGTATATTTTTAATTTTCTGGTAATAACACCTGAAGAGCTCTTTATTCTGGTTGAGTTTTGCAGAATTTTGCATAACGATTAAACCATAAGAGATATGACCAAGACTTAATGCGCAAAAAATATAGGTCTCGTTAAAACACATAATTTATGTCATACATGTATTTCTTGTAGAATTTTCCCTTTTTGAGATATTCATTGTTGTTGGTTTCAACTTTAAGGTAACTTTTCTCAAACGGGACCAAGCAAATCAAACCAAACCTCTATTGTTTCACATAGTGACCAGCTTTTAAACCATTTGATTATTGCTTTAGCTAATGAAGCTAATTCCTGGCAGGGATGTTGGGTTGGAACCATCTGCCTGAACATTCATGACGGGCGAGGAGACAAACGGTGTATTAAGATTTGAGAATACTGTGCTAAGGTACAGGTTGATGAATAAAGCAGAATTGGGCAGAATCGAAACTTTCATTTGAATACAAGTTCTCAAATACAACTATCATTCATTAATACCTTCGCTAATCCAAATCAGTCTGCATTCTTATGCAAGTTCTCGGATGCTAGTTATCGTCACTTGAGTGATGGTCGTCAATTCTAACCAGGTTGTTCTCGAATACTACACAATCACACATTAATGCTTTCGCTAATCGAAATCAGCCTGTTTTCGTATCCAAGTTCTCGGATGCTAGTTATTGTCACTTGTGTGATGTTCAGTTCTCACCAAGGTTGTTCTCGAATATAATACTCAGTTCAAATGGACGAAAAATCAACAGTTAAACACGGAGATCCATAGCGATCCCCGACAGCCAGCGCACAGTCTTAGCTGGTCTCTGCCAAAAGATTCGTGTATCTTGGTGGTCTGAAAAGTTCTCGGCCTCACCCGGAGATCGCCGCACTACTTGCATGGTTTATTACTTTCTCTATACGCACTATGTACAACCCAAAAATTCGATACCGAGATTTCACCGGAAATATATGTTTTAGGGTCCCCTTTATCTAAAAAAAAAAAAAAAAAAAAAAAAAAAAAAAAAAGCATTTTCGGAAAAAGGCCCGTGTGTGTGTGCGTGTCCGTGTGTCTGTGAACACGATAACTCAAAAACGAAAAGTAGGTAAAATACCAAACTTGGTATTTAAGTTTAGTATCTTCCAGGGATGCGACACGAAGATTTTGACAAAAATCCCCCCACCCCAACTACCCTTTATATGGAACTTTTTTCGAAAATTTTGATTTTCTCAAAAATGGCTCTAACGATTTTGATTAAAATTTCATATATTAAAGATATTTGCCTGACAAATAAAATGTATATCTTGAATTTTCTGGGAATAGCCTCTGAAGAGTAGTTTATTCTGGATGAATTTTACTGAATTTTGAATAACTGCCAAACCGTAAGAGATGGACAAAAACTTACCACACAAAAAATGTAGAGCACGTTAAAACACACAATTTATGTTATATACATTTTTTTTCGTGGAGTTCGTCATTTTTGAGACACTCCTTATTTTTGGTTTCTCCTATGAAAAACTTATACTTTTCTAATACAGGAATTTGTCAACTGCTGTCCACACGAACAAAGGAACTTCAGTGACATAGTAACCAGCTTTTGATTATCACTTTAACCTAAGGCACTCTTTTATTTCACTTCTACTTATAAGGAAGCAAGTAATATGGCTATTTCTGCTAATTTTTTACTGATTAGCATGAAGTAAATAGAAGCATAAGCTTTTTAAGAATAATTTGTTGCAGAGATGTAGAGAAAGTCATGTGAATGGTACACATCAGATTTTTTCCCCTTGCGTTGGTACACATATTAATAGACCCTATGTAAAATTACAAGCCATTCCAGGCAATAGTTGACTGTAGGCAGTTGTTTGAAGCAGTGGAAGTGCACATTGCTTTTAAAATGGAGAAATTCGAGTATCGTGCTGTGATAAAATTCTTCGTAACAGAAAGTTTAACACCTACAGAAATTCATTTGCGGATTGTAGATGTGTGTGGTGACTCTTCACCTTCAGTTTCCACTGTGAAGAAATGGGCGACCGATTTTAAATGTGACCGTGAAAGCGTCCAAGAAGATCCACGCGAAGGGCGTCCAAAAACTTTAACTACACCGGAAATTATTGAAAAAGTGAATGACATGATTCTGGAAGATCGGCGTACAAAGGTGCGTGTAACTGCTAATACTCTTGGAATTTCAAAGGCACGTATTGGTCACATCTTGCAGCAGGAATTAAACATGAAAAAGTTTTGCGCAAGATGGGTGCCGCGTATCCTCCCTGTGGATAACAAACACATTCGCAGGACACTTTCTGAAAAGTGCTCGGCACATTTTCAGAACGGAAGTGACTTTTTGCGCCGATACGTTACAATGGTTGAAACATGGATTCACCACTACACACCCGAATCCAAGCAGCAGTCGAGGCAGTGGACAGAGCTGGTTCTTCAGTTCCAAAGGCGGCGAGGATGGTGCCATCGGCGGGAAAGATCTTGGCGTTAGTGTTTTGGGATGCCAAAGGCATTTCGTTGATTGACTATCTCGAAAAAGGTAACAGCATTACTGGAGAATAATACTCTCTAACGTCTAACCAAACTGAATGTAAGAGCATTCGTGAAAACAGACCCAGGTTTAAAAATCTATCAGGACAATGCACCTGCCCACAAAAGTGTTTTAGCAATGGGAAAATTGAGAGATCTGCACTATGAAGTGCTGGAACATCCACCCTATTTCCATATTTGGCTCCCTCGGACTTCCATCTGTTTCCAAAACTGAAGAAATTCCTCGATGGAAGGCGCTTTTCGTCCAATGAAGAAGCAATTGCGGCTGTATATGGGTACTTTGCAGCACTTCCAGAGGAATACTACAGAGAGGGGATAATGGCATTGGTACACCTCTGTACAAAATGTATTGATATTAGAGGAGATTATGTTGAAAAATAAAACTACTTTGAAAGCATGAATTGTGTTTTTCACTATCGGGCCGAGAACTTCCCAGACCACCCTCGTAAGTAATGTCATCCTTGTTGCAAGATGTAACAAACATTCCTCAGTGCAGCGCTGAGTAATCCTAGTGTAATTGTAAGTATAAACAATGATGGCAGTGACTTTGACCTTAGAAGCAACGATGAAGATGATTTAAGAGAAGAGCCCCTGCCAAGGGACTGAGAGGTTTGGTGTTGTAGCCATGGACGGGACGCAGTGGCAGCAGAATGACGGAGCGACCACGGGATAAGGCAACTGTGAGGGATCACTTTGATCTCTCCGACTTTAGATGCTGATAATTGGGTACTAGAACTGTTCCTGAAGTACCCGGCCTAACAAAAAAGACACAATATTTTTTTTTTTGAAAAACATCTTTATTTCTCTACATAGTCTCCTTTCAGCTCTATACACTTTTTCCCAGTGATGTTCAATAGCTTCGATCCTCTATTTATAGTGAGAACTATCGAGGTCTACTAAACAGCCATCAACTGCAGACTCCACCGCTTTATTGTAGGCAAATCTACCATCAATCCATTTCTTCAAATACGGTCGTTTTTGCTCGATTTCATCACTCAGACGCTGTAACAAATTCGCATAATATTCGCCATTGATTACTTTTCCTTTTTTGAGATAGTGAAAATTATTCCCCCGCGTCCATCCTAGAAAACTTGACCTTCGCCTTCTTTGAAGCCGATTCTCCCCTTCTAATCCATTGTTTTGATTGTTCCTTCGTCTCAGGTGTGAAGTGGTGGATTCAGGTTTCCTCCATTATTATGAACAATGCAAAAACTCAGCTTCATTGCAGCGAAACATTGCCAAACACTCGACTGAAACATACTCCCGACGCTGTTTTTGTTCTATTGTGAGCAAACGCAGCACCCACCATGCACACAACTTTCTCATATCCAAATTTTTAATCAGTATGCGATGTACAGAACTTTTTGAAATGCCTGCAATGTCTGTTAGCTCGCGCACTTTCAGTCGACGGCCGTCCAATACCATTTTGTGGATTTTCTCTAAAATCTCTGGACTGGTAACCTCATTTGGCCGACCACTACGATATTCGCCTTGGTAGCTCGTACAGCCGCGCTTACACCCCGCTACCCAATATTTCACTGTTGTAAACGAAAGAGCAGACTCCCTCAAAGTAGAATCTAGCTCAGCTTTAATATTAGTTGGACTAAGACCTTTCAAATGAAAGTATTATATCACATAACGATGACCAGTTTTATCCATGTTTACGAATTGGCTGAGAGCATTCACTAATGATGGCTGCTAAACAATGTAAAATCGTCAAACTTAAGCTTTCTAAGGTTGGTACTTTTTACCATTGTTGTTTGAAACAACCGCAATCTATACTTCAGGTCGGCTCTGGGACAGCCACTGCAGATTTTACTATCTTCTGCATATGCAGGAAGTACTGGATGACAAAGATAAACTATTGATAGATGCAGTATATTGCAGAACTGCTGAGTTAAATGTAATCTTGGATCGTTGACTCCTAAACAATTCACTACAGCGCGTGAGCTTAATTGTTTTGCTCCATACGTGTGGACGTTTGCTGCTGTGATTCTAAAGCTGATCGAGGTAGGGAAGCATTTTCTTTGAGCACAAACATGTTATGATATTTTTAAGACATATTATTTAAGCACAAACGTACTTAATTTTAATTTTATACACTCTTTGCGTCTTTACATACATTTTGACGTTGTCAATAATAATAATAATAATAATAATAATAATAATAATAGTAATAAAAACAACACAAAACATTATAAACTATAGGACCTGAAAATTCCAAAATTCTTTTACAAAATAAAATGAATTGTTCATGAGTCAGATGTTTATTATCAGTCAGCACACTCCTGCGCTCTTTCCGGCAAGTGCCCAAGCGTTAACTTAATGCGTTTTTTACTTTCTCTACACGTACTTCTACATAGTGTATAGAAAATGTATTGTATTGCGCCCAAAAATTCGATACCGAGATTTCACCGGAAATACATGTTTCGGGTCCCCTGAATCCCAAAAAGGCATTTTTAGAAAAAGGACCATGTGTCTGTATACAGCATAGCTCAAAAGTTAAATACTAAACTTAGTATTTAAGTTTGGTATCTTCCAAGGATGCGACACGAAGATTTTTAAGAAAATCCCCCACCCCAAGCTACACTTTACATGAAACATTTTTGAAAAATGTTAATTTTTACAAAAACTGGCTCTAACGATTTTGATTAAAATACGTTATGTTTAAGATATTTTTATGAAAACCAAATGTATATTTTGAATTTTCTGGGAATAGCCTCTGAAGACCTGTTTATTCTGGATGACTTTTATGTAATTGGTAAACCGTAAAAGATAATAATAAAAAAAAGCTTACTACGCAAAAAAGTAGATCTCATTAAGACACACAATTTATGTCATATACTTTTTTTTTTTTTTTTTTTTTTTTTTGTATAGTTAACTGTTTTCGGATATTTCCGATTATTCGTTTCAATTTTAGCCACTTAAACGTTATTCAAACGTAAGATATCTTTCTTCTCGTTACTCGTTTGTTTATTCCTAACAAGCTAAGAGACTGGAATTTCAATTATTTCATAAAATAGGCTTTAACCCGTGCATTTTATTTCCCTTGTACTTACAAGGAAGCTAGTAATAATTAGGACTAATAATCCTGCTTATGTTTATCTTGATTAGCATGATGTAGATAACAGATTAATAAGCCCGCCTGGGTAGCTTGGTGGTAGCATGTCTGCCTCACGTTCTAAACGTCGTGAGTTCGAATCTCGCTTAGGGTGAGTTACCCGGGTAAGGCTTTTTTTCGGGGTTTTCCCTTATCCTGAGAAGACGAATGTCGAGTAACTATAAGCTCCATGAACCCCGAGATCATTTGAGCATCATATCATCAATTACATTCATCGTCCGATATGACCAAACCAGGTTAAAGGACGTTAAATTAAAAAAACAGATTAATGTTTTGAATAAAAGGTTTGTTTGCCGAACAGCTAGAGGAGATCATGTGAATGGACCACATTAGATTCACATTTTCCCCTCTACTTACAAGGAACCAGGTAATAAGGGCAATTTCTGCTAATGTTTATCTCGATCATAATGAAATAGAAGAATAAGCTTTTTAACAATTTGTTTTAGAGATGTAGAGAAAGTAATGTGAATTGAACACATCAGATTTTCTAACATTTCGTCCGTTAGATAGTTTCAGAGTACCAGACAACTATCAACAATGCAATTATAATCCAGTCACAATATTGCAGACACTTAAGCCTGAGCACCAACCAATCACATTTAGGTTTAGCTATGCCAGCACCATCTCGAGACGAGATCTCGATTCAGCTCGGTGCGCTGTTCCTATCTACCTATCCGACCGCAGCATTCAGAATATTCTCAAACGAGAACCGTGCATTTGAACCCATCTGAGTGAAGGATTCGAATACAGGTTACGAAATATCTCGAGAACATCCAAAAATCGAATGTATCGACATTGGAATACTCCAATCACTAGTATTGTCACTAGTCGTTTGGAGTTTGATTGTTGTTAACAGAAGCTTGCATTAACATACAAGTCATTTTCAACGCTAGTCATTAGAGAAAAAAGGAACACTTCTTGACTCATTCTACTCTTCGAGTTTAATTAAGGAAATCAAGGATCAGAAACGAGAAGAATTTGTGGTGTGTACAGCTGGGAAACATTTGTTGTGAAGACGGCAATGACTTTCTCGCTCCTTTTCGAGAAGGAAAATTCGACTTTGAGTGATGAACCATGTTGCTGTTTTTTGGTTCACGATTTTTTTTGGTAGTGTTTAACGCCCGCTTTTACTACTTGTGGCACCGCAGGCGATGACACTGGTGATACATGGCATGAAGATGGAGCACCGGTGGAATGCGATGGCGGGGGAAACCGGAGAACCCGAGAAAATTCGCCCCTGTACCTTTTTTTCCACCACAAATCTCGCATGCGGTCACTTGGGGTCGAACCCGGGCCGTCTAGGTGAGTGGTCTAACCACTCGGCCACGGCGATAGCTCACGATGACCTTCACCAAACAACGAAGGAATGATATCACACCACCACTGTGCGCCATTTGCATTCATTAGATAAGATGCACGACATTGCATGTCCCCATAAGCCCAGAACATTGGTGATGCAATTGCTGAATTTGGTTGGAAACCACTTCCTCACCCCTCTTATTCACCAAATTCAGCCCCCTCTGGTTGTATTTTCTGGTGTCTTCTAACAGCTTCGAGGCACAAGTGTTTATTAATGAAGCTTCTCTTAGCAATTGGCCAGAAGATTTCAACTAGAAACCACAGAAGTTCTACAGGAGAGGCATTGAACTTCTACCTGAAAGCTGGCAGCCGGTCATTAACAAAGATGGCGAATGCGTGCATGTTTATTTATTGATTTGTGACAGTTTATCAGCCTTTTATTGTGTACTTAATGTAATGTATATTTTATACTAATAAAATCATAGTATTATAAAAAGAGCACGGACATATGTGCCGACCAATGCTTTAGAAGCAATGGGTATCTTAGCTAAATTTCATATTTAAAGCAGTTTTAATATGACTTGCGATACTTTGTAATTAGCAATTCCATTTGTGCTGGTGGCGCATTACAATGAGGGGAAAAGAAAACCGCTGTGGTGAACGGACGATAGGAGTAGTTAATCTGCAAATTATATCATACCCGAAAAAAAAAACTTCTCCCAAAACTGGGAACGACTTAAACTCAATACATTATTTCATCTTCTAACTCTGGTTTACAGCCAGCTCTCTTAAGGAGTCAATTGGTTAGTCAACAGAGCGAACTGCTGTGAAAGTTGGGATTCCTGATCGGGGCTAGCTACTTTCTTTTATTCCTCAGGTCTTGTACATTGTACAAACTCCAAAAGCAATTGGACCAAGACACAAGATTTCAACGGCGCGGGAGTCAAAGAAATTTGAACTATAAGGTCTACTTCGTAACATGGTAGAGTGATGTGATTGTATTAACTAGTCTTATGACTAAATAAAGAAAAATCCACAATGTGCATTAGTTTCTGAATTAGTTTCCTTCATTAAAAACGCTTGTCAGTATTTCATGTCTTTGTGCAACATCATCACAAATCTGTCACACACTTCGCCACAACATTTGCACGCACATTCTGGTCTTGGCTTTGTGGCTAACAGATTGTGGAAACCTGCCTAAGGTCGTATTTGGACGTTTCCTTCATGTTTAATCATAGCATCAGGTATGGCTGGTAATAGAAATGTGAATCTTCTTTCAACTAGGTAAAACTGTTCCCTGGTAAGGGGATATGCCAGTCGCGACGGTGTAAATTAGATACATAAAAGACATTATTTAGAAAAATGAGCTTTCGTTTCTTCCAGATTTAAGAATTGTTCTTTTTGGGAGGTGTGTTCATTTGTTTTCTATGCCATGCGTTTTAGTGACAGCTTCCTCAGGTATTTGATTCTGTTCACGTATCTGCAAGTTATGTTCGCTCTGTCTTTAATGTTCAGCGAAGATATTTTATCCCCACTCGATTGCAGAATTACTCCAAGGTATTTTACATTTGTTTTAAAAGATTGCTCCTTTCCCGCCTCTTTTGAATGTTATAGCTTTGTCTTCGTTTATACGTATTCTGTTATTTTATGCCCAGTCTGCTAGTCTGTCGAAGGAGGCTTGCAAATCTTCAACGGAGGTCGAAGTCAGTGCACTGGTATCTGCTGTAGGTATGCATTTTCACTTCGTCCGAGTTAAATGCCTCTAGAACCGCTGTGCTCTTCTTATGAAATATATTTAGGCGATTTTTTTTTTTGCAATTAATCATTTGTTCTCTTCAGTAAAGCAGTTTAAAATAGAGCAACAAATATTTAGAACCACAACAATCAGAACTCAGCCACTGTTTAATAATGCAAGACTTGTGTTTTAGACATTTGATTATAGACGTTTTATAAGAGAAATGAAAATGTGAAAGGCATTGTGTTCAGTATTTTTACTTTCTCTATACGCACTATGTACATAGAGTATAGAGAAGGTATTGCACTCCACCCAAAAATTCGATACCAGATTTCACCGGAAATATGTTTTAGGGTCCCCTTTTCTAAAAACAGCATTTTCGGAAAAAGGTCCGTGTGTGTGTGTGTCCGTGTGTCTGTGAACACGATAACTCAAAAACGAAAAGTAGGTAAAATACCAAACTTGGTATTTAAGTTTAGTATCTTCCAGGGATGCGACACGAAGATTTTGAGAAAAATCCCCCCACCCCAACTACCCTTTACATGGAACTTTTTTCGAAAATTTTTATTTTCTCAAAAATGGCTCTAACGATTTTGATTAAAATTTCGTATATTAAAGATATTTACCTGGCAAATAAAATGTATATCTTGAATTTTCTGGGAGTAGCCTCTGAAGAGTAGTTTATTCTGGATGAATTTTACGGAATTTTGAATAACTGCCAAACCGTAAGAAATGGACAAGAACTTACTACACAAAAAATGTAGAGCACGTTAAAACACAATTTATGTTATGCATTTTTTTCGTGGAGTTCGTCATTCTTGAGACATTCCTTATTTTTGGTTTCTGCTATGAAAAAATTTATACTTGAAAATCTTCGTGTAGCATCCTTGGCAGATTTAACGGACTTTTTGAGCTATGCTGCCCACAGACACACACGGACATTTTTCTAAGATTGTTTTTTTTATTTAGGGGGTCGCAAAACATATATTTCCGGCATTTTTACTTTCTCTACGCGTAATATGTACACATTATATGGAGGAAGATTTATATTCCACCCAAAAATTCGACACCGAGTTTAACTGGAAGTATGTTTGAGGTCCCCAAGCCCAAAAAAAAAAAAAAAAATCTTTAGAAAAACGTTCGCGTGTGTGTATTTATCTGTGGACAGCATAGCTCAGAAACTAAATACCGTTAAATACCAAACTTTGGTACGTGACACAAAGATTTTCAAGAAAATCTGCTCATCCCAAACTACCCTTTACATGGAAAATTTTTTGAAATTTTTGTTTTTCTCAAAATTTGCTCTAACGATTTTGATTAAAATACCGTATAGTAGCTATTTACATAACAAGTAAAATTCTTATCTTAAATTTTCTTGAAATAGCTTCAGAAGACCTGTTCATTTTGGTTGAATTTTGCTCAACTGAAGAGAAACACAAAAACTTATTGCACAAAAACTGTAGGTCTCGTTAAAACACATAATTTATATCCCACATATTTTTTATTGCAGAGTTAACCGTTCCCAAGATATTCCTTATATGTTTCAATTTTAAACTACGCATTTTCTCAAACGGGGTCGCTTTCGTCTCATCTCTCTTGTTTTTCTGGAAATGCAAAGCGAACTGAACTTTCAATTGTTCACATGTCGAACGGCTTTTATAAGATTTGACTATAGCTTTAGTCTGATTTATTCCTTTATTTTCAATCTGCTTATTAGGAACTAAGTAGTAAGACCAGTTGAGTTAATATTTATTTCGTTTAGCATGAAGTAGGTAGAAGAATAATCTTTTTTAAGAATATTTGGTTGGCAAAATAAGTAGAGGTAATGTGAATACAATACATACGATTTTTAGAAAAAGGTCCGTGTATCTGTGGACACAACTCAAAAACAAAAAGTCGGTGAAATACCAAATTTGGTATTTAAATTTAATATCTTCCAAGGACGCGACACGAAGATTTTGAAGAAAAAAATTCTCCCCATCTCAGCTACACTTTACATGGAAAACTATTCGAAAATTTTGAATTAAAAAATGGCCTAACGATTTTAATTAAAATACCATATATTACAGATATTTACATACCAAATAAAATGTATATCTTGAATTTTCTGGGACTAGTCTCTGAAAACCTCTTTATTCTGGATACATTTTGCTGGATTTTGGTAACTGGTAAACCGTAAGAGATAGAAAGAAACTTACTACACTAAAAAATGTAGATCTCTTTAAAACACAAATCTAATTTATGTCATGCACGTAATACTTACATATACTTTTCTCAAACAAGGTACTTCAATCACATAGCAACCAGCTTTTAAAAGATTTGACTATCGCTTTAGTCTAGTATACTCCCTTCTAATTATAAAGAATGGAGTATTTAGATCATTTCTGCTAATTTTATCTCGATTAGTATGAAGGTGACTGATGATTAACTTTTTAACAAGTATTCGTTACAGAGATGTAGAGTAAGTCATATGAATGGAACATCAGATTTTTATAAATATGCTTTTTATTCAGGGGTCTCAAAACTTTTTCTGGAGAAATCTCGGCATTGAATTTTTAGGTGGAATACAATACTTCCCCTACTTAGTATAAGTAGTAGGAAAAGTATGTAAATATATGCTCAAAGTTGAAGGTGTATGTTACGGAGGGGCCTCCGAAACCTGGCCAGAGCACCGAATACGAGTATTTGCCAGGTAGGCATTTGGTTTTCCCGGGGAGGACGAGATAAGAGGATAGACCCAAAGGGCGATCAGATCCGTGCATAACGTTGATGGGGTCCCTAACGTTTCCAGATAAAAGGCATCCGCGCCCTCATGCCCACCCACTACCCCCTAACCCTTAGGGGTCTCGAACTCCGTTTCCAGGTCCTTCAAACCTGAAACAGAATACAGGAAATGATGGATACAGAAAAATCGTAGAACCACCCCAGTATTCGTCTATCAACCAGGGAAAACCACGAAAAATCCATGGCCAAAGTGGAAATTCGTCAAGAATTGAATTCGGAACCTCCCAAATGTGAACTTCGCACGTTACCGCGTAGTCACCTTGCTCGGTAAAAATATACTCAACTACAGTAGTGTCAAATTCATCACATATGGCTTTATATTTTCTACAATTATTTTCAAAGACGAAGCTGCAGCATCAAGAGCAGTAGTAATAGTAGCAACGATGGTGGTAGTGCTGGTAGTAGTGCAGATGTTAGTAGTAGTAGTAGTAGTGGTGGTAGTAGTAGGAGTAGTGATGGTTCTACGTAAGCGTCCCATTTTGAAAGACCGCTTAATATTGCTCAGAAGCCTCTTTAACAGGCTTGAGGTTTTTTTAACGTGCCGTAAATTTAAGACACGGCACCAATGACTTTACTTCCCTTCCTTCTGGGGGGGGGGGAGATCAGCCGGGATTGAAGCCACGACCTTGGGAACTAGAAGCTAGCATTTATCCCTAGACCTCAGATGACGAGACTAAAATTAGTGGACACTAAAAATGTTATCTGTTGAAATGCAATGCACATTTGTGATAAAGCCATTAACCTTTCTAATTGTCGATCCTTTGCTTGAGCAAATGCTTCGACGACTCTTCGGTTGAGGTCAGGAATTGAAGCTACATATTCCCAGCAATTTGATCTGGAACCGTCACGTTTTATGTTCCATCACACGCCAACAACATTATCAGAGAGGTGATCCTGCTGCAAATTAATGCATAGCTGGTCTTTACAGTTCATGTACTTCAGTTTAAAGGGTTCCTTCAGCCTTCAATACTATTCCATATCATCTTAATAGCTTATGTTTGTCAATTACAACGTTCACGATGCTTCTTTTCACAAACAAAGCTCTCCTTTCTCTTAGCACTTATGGAAACTACCCTTAGCTTAAGGTACATCGTGGTCGAGGTATTAACTGTCCTAAGCATTTTCTTTATAAGCAATTGCACACTTTACCTTTCTCAACAGTATTTAGGATTATGTTTCATGAACAAGTGAAGTACATTCAAGGCACTGTCTCACCACTTCTTATCAGTTTCCTCTTAATGTGGATTTTGTAACTCTCAGCACTCATTTTCACAACACGTTACCAATCACATCTCGCAAGTTAGATGTCATTTTATTATTCGTTGACGTCCATAATTTCAGTAACTACTCAATTATTGGTTATTTGGGTTTTTCCTGTTTTCAAACGAAACTTAAAATCTAGAACGTTAGGGGAAAGAAAATACTCCTTACTACTACTAATAGATTTTAAATAATAGAACCATTAAATAGTTGTGACTCTATTTCGCCTCTATACTAGCGGTAGTTATTTACCCACACACTGCTTCTACGCACTGAGCGATGGCGCGCGGCGGACCCTCGTTATCTTCTGCTAGGTTTGCCAAGTACCAACATTCTCAATTCTTACCTCATAAGATTCTTTTTGTATACTTCGTTTGGGAGGTTTATAAGTCAACTTTGTTTTCAAATAAGAAGACATTGAAACTTACGATTTGCTTCTCATTTAATCTTACACGTGAAGATATCTTTGTCTAAAAAGTTTTGTCAGATATTTGACTCCTCTTTGCGTATGCGCGGCAAATGACCACAGAGGCTCTCGTGCCCTATGAGAAGCTTCCCCGCTTAGCCTCTTGTACCCCACACCCACAAATTAAGTACATCTGAATGTACTGAGTTCTTCTGCTCGTGCCCACAGGATGACCACAAAATCTGTGTCCGAGAAATGCGTTACTATTTCCAACAGCCATCTTCACTACAACTGGGCAGTGCTCAAAGAACTCGCAGTAGGTTTAAATATATATATATATTCGTTATTATAGCATTTTATCTGATAATATAATGGACAATTGCTGTCTGAAATTTCTGTAGGGAGGGCACGTACCCCTGTGCCCCTTAAGGACGGCCGCCACTGAGTAGAAGTAGTATTAGTGCTGGTGGTGAAGGATGTGGTAGTAGTGCTAGTAATTTAGCAACACTGTCATCTCCTCTTCTGGGCCGCGCCGACTCTCACCTAGACGGTCGGGGTTCGATCCCAAGTGACCGCATGTGAGATTTGTGGTGGACAAAGCGGCGCTGAGGCGGGTTTTCTCCGGGTACTCCGGTTTCCCCCGCCATCGCATTCCACCGGTGCTCTATCATCATTCATGTATCATCAGTGTCACCGCCTGCGGTGCCATAAGTAGTTAAAGCGGGTGTTAAACACTACAAAAAAAATCTCCTCTTCTTAATATATAACCAATCTATTTCCAACTTCCCGTGTTTAATTTCGCTGTCCAAAGGCAACTGCTTGCATCTAAGTGCAACACACGATATGTTCTTGACGTCCAGGATGACATGATTTTGTGAACAAATCAGTTCTGCAGCTTGATCAGTGTGGTCTAATAAAACAACTGCTTGTGAAATGCTGATGTAAAGAGTCCATCCACATTTTGGATCTTGTATATATATTTTAGGTATCTAATGGGGATTATGTGTCAGCTTTATTTTTAGTGAGCTCGCTGACATGTGATTCTCTGCCAAGAAAATAAACTGACATAGAATTCACATACAAAATTGTAATTTCACCTTAAGTAAAGAAATTATATTTTGGCTAATTGATAATGTTTTATATATTAAGTTTTTTGGTGGGATAAAAACAAAGAAAATAAATTTAAAAAGTCTGATGTGCTACATATACATAGCTTTCTCAAGCTGTTCCATACACAAACTATTTTTACTAAAGATTTTTATTTTATGTGCATAATGCTAATCAAGATAAGCATTAGCAGAGTGGATCTTATTACTTGTTTCCTTATAAATAGAAGGGAAATAAGGGAATACACTAGATTAAAGCAATATTCAATTCATTAAACGCTAAGTGATTGAAATTCCTTTGCTTGTATGGCCAGGAGTTGACAAATTCCCATATGAGAAAAGTTTAAGTATTTTAAAGCTGAAACCAATAACAAGGAATATCTATTATAAAAAAAAGTATGGCAAAATTTGTGTGTTTTAACACAATCTACATTTTTTGTGTAGTAAGTTTTTGTTTATCCAGCAAAATTCATCTAGAATAAAGAGCTCTTCAAAGGCCATTCCAAGAAAATTCAAAATATACATTTTATTTGTGAAGTAAATAATATCTTTAATATACCTTATTTTAATAAAAATCGTTAAGAACCATGTAAAAGATAATTTGGGTTGAGGGGATTTTCTTGGAAATATTCGTGTCGCATCCTTGGAAGACATTGAACTTAAATACCAAGTTTACCTTTTTCTAAAAATGCTTTTTTTTGGACTTGGGACCTCGAAACATGTTTCTGGTGAAGTCTCTGTATTAAATTTTTAGAATACAATACCTTCTCTATTCACTATGTACATTGTACATGTGGGCTAGAGAAAGTAAATATATGCATCAATAGGCCAAAGCACACATATGGATCCGAAACATGGAAATAAAATCAATCTTTAAAATCAAAATGATTAGTGATGGAAATGGACTATCTGAAACATTGTGTTAGACAGTGTAGGAGAGAAAGAATAAGAAATGGTATGCCAAGACAAAAATGGACTTGCAATCTAAATTTGGGCTTTTGTTAAGACCAAACAATTGGAATGGTATGGACATACGATGAGAATAGACGGTCAAAAACTGCCAAGAACAGTTATAGAATGGATTGCTCCTGAGAGCAGAGGCAAGAGTAGATTTAATAGAATATGGCTGAATGATGTGACAAGCCTTGGGAGGAGGATAGAGACAAGGAGGCACAGGATTACGGATTAATATTCACTTGGGTAGAGGAAGATGCCAAATCTAAAAAATAATTACTTTGGCCATGGCTTGTACAAAGGTATTAACAATAGAGTGAAAACAAGGTATTCACTGCACTTAAGATCCAGGGAGGGGGAAATTGGCCATAAACAGCGAAACAAAAACCAAGAGCATTGAGAAGACCACTTTAAAATTAATGTTAACATATTAAAAACAAATATATATATATATTGAAACATTCTATTAACCAATGAATCCAAGAGAAAATATAATTAATCACAGTTTTCTCTTTCTACAAGATTCTAGTTTTCTATGGTCTTTGTTATTAAGGTATTGAAATATCTATGGGTTTGTCAAATTAGTGTTCAGCTCAGTTGTAAGATCTGAAGCTACATACATTTAAGGGTTTAATAATGTAAAAAAAAAAAAACCTGAAAATTTGTACATTTGGCTTTCTTTTTACCTTTTCCAAAAGTACTATTACATAGTGTATAGAGAAGCTATTGTTATTACACCCTGAATAAAAAATAAAACCATTTTTAGAAAAATGTCCATGTGTGTCTGTGGGCAGCATAGCTAAAAAACGAAAAATACCTATTTAGTTCTGTATCTTCCAAGGAAGCAACACAAAGATTTTGAGAAATATCCCCCCCCCCACCTCAAACTATCCTTTACATGGAAAAATTTCGAAAATTTTGGTTTTCTCACAAAAAAATGGTTCTAACAATTTTGATTAAAATCTCTTATATTTAAGATATTTACATGACAAGCAAAATCTATATCTTGAAATTTCTGGGAATAGCCTCTAAAGACCTCTTTATTCTGGATGAATTTTTCTGAATATTGCTAACTGGTAAATCATAAGAGATAGTGCAAAATCTTACTACACAAAAAATGTAGATCTCCTTAAAATTCACAGAATGTGTCACATACATTTTTTTGTGGAGTTGACCATTTTTGAGATATTTCTTGTTAATGGTTAAACTTTTCTCATATAGGAACTTGTCAAATCCAAGCCATGCAAAGAAACGGATTTCAATTCCATAGCTACCACATTTTCATGCAACTATCACTTTAGCCTACTGTATTCCCTTATTTCCCTTCTACTTATAAGGAACTTACTAATAAGACTTATAAGGAGAATAAGGTTATTAACAATAATTTGTTACAGCGATGTAGAGAAAGTCATGTGAATGGAACACGACAGATTTTTTTTGCTCTCTTTTCACAGATTTTAAAGCTGGACATATATGGAGGAAGTTTAGTGCAAAGTAAATAGCAATAAAGTCAAATTAAGTTTTAGCAGTCCTCCAACAGAAAAAAATAGTATTAAGCCTTTGAAAAAAATGTGACATTCTGCTTAAATAATCATAATTTTCCCTCTAAATTTTGGAATAATTATCAGTTTTTTTGAAACTAGGAACCATAGACTGATGAACTCTCTGCATGAGTGATTCAACTGATGCTTATAGTGTTTTCAGGAATGAGCATTATTTTTTTCCTGTATCATAACACAATTCAGGAATTGGTAGAAAATGAATCTTTTAACTACTACATGATTATACTGATTCTGGAAAGCACTTCTTTCCAGTTAAAAAATTCTACCAACTAAATTACGGAGAGCAAATGCTCATAATATGTAGAAAGAAAAATTATGTTACAGTTAATGTGTTCTGGCATTTTTGAATATTTTTCATTTCATTAGTTTTATCATATTTTTTTTCAAAATTGAATCACTTTTTCGAACTTTTTGTTTATTGCTTAAACACCCTGATACTTTCACAGATATTTGATCAGTGATAGGACAAAAAAACTGATATATTAATGAAGTTCAGCAAAAGCATTAACACATTTGACATTTCTTTTCCTAAGTAAAATGAACTTTTAGAAATTATACCAAAACATTTTTTTAAATCTTAAAATACCAGAGTCACACTATAATATGGCTTGTTCTTTCTTCATATTAAAAATGAGAATTTTCTCTTTCTGACTTTGGCTACCTGTATTTTTTGAAGTGGAGATGAACATTTTGTGGAATTGCTGTATAATTCCATTATTATTTTCAAAAGGTTAAAGATCAGCAAACAATAAATATGTAAAGTGCCTTGTTACACTGAACAATGGCTCTGTTAAAGGACAAAAATCTTTGTGCAGTCAAAACTAGAATGTGACCTCCTCTGCAATCGAGTAGTCAGCATTCTGACTTCTCAGCCCAAAGGTACCAGGGCCTGACTGGGGTAAGTAATTTTTCTTTAACCAGAAGTATTCCCTATCCCCATTAAAATCTGAAAGTATGAATGTGGAAGTGAATGTGTATGTATTTAATAGTATAATTATGTTAAGAAACCTTACAGTTTGGGGAGCAAAACACCCTCAAGTTGTTTCTCAAGTCAAAGCCCCCGATATCACTATAGAAGTTAATATATAATCAATGCATTAAACTCTGTGGCCAATTAGAATTAAACACTTAACAGTTTCTTTTATTAATAATTAATAATTTATTAATAGATCCTTTAACATATTTAAAAGATACATTAATCAGAAAAAACACTCGAGTGACTTAAAAAAATTGTGGCACTTATGATATGAAAGCAAAAGTGTAAAATAAGTGCAATGCAAAGCAATATTTTGAATTATTCCATTCTCTAAATTACAATTACCTATCATACCTTCAAAAATATTTTACTTAAGTGCCTGTTTACTTCAACACTGAAAAATTCATTTAAAACTAATGACAATACATAATCATTCCTGTCATGTTCATTATAAATGCACCTGATAATGAGGTAGTCAAGATTATACTAAACTAAAATAGTTTCACATACGGTCCCGCCCCCCTGATCCCAATGAAGACATCATTGTTTTTATTTCGGATTTGACAGCTCTTGCTTTGACATTGGTGCAATGCTTTGAGTATTCATTGAACGGATTAGTCTGGCAATACAGCACGAAGTGTGTTTTATTCAGACCAGGTGAGGATTTTATATTAATGTGTCCTGTACAGGTAAAGTTTTTACAGAGATCAAGTTAGTGTTTATTCACTTACCATGTGCTCTTCCAATTCAAATGTTACTCTCACAAGTTGATGCATTATGAACTCCCCATATGGTTACCTTGAATCACAAAACTTTAAACATTTTTCACGCGAAATTATAACAAACACAAACATTTTAATTTCCTTTCAGTGATATTTCACTGTTATCCGCAGGTGTAGTTAACAATGTTACCAACAGTAATAGATAAAAAATTGGAAAAATCAAAACAAATGAGGTCAATTATGCGAGATATATTATCCCGATTTTCATATGGAATATGATAATTTAGTTTAAAAATGGTACTATAACTACAAATACGTGTTTAAATCAGCTGTATTGAATCTTAAAAAGATTCAGGGGAGCTATTCTTTGAGGTAGTTATTTTTCTGTAGCTTGACAAGTCGTGGACAGCAGCGGTATCCTACGGTAGAATCTGAAACTAAAATTGCTTCCTGTTGGTCGAAGGTCAGTGGCACGATCGCTAAATTATTTGAAATGAGCATATATTGTAATATTTATGTGGATTATGGTAATGATTATGGATGAATTGTGAATAATTTCATCGCCGCTGCAATAAAACACTGAAGAATCAACCAATAACAGCAGGCAAGTACCTAAGAACTGAAGGTATAAGTGTACGTGATATATTTTAGTTTTGTACTTCATCGCGTCAAATTGTGCATCCATAGCGATTTCAGAGAAAAAAAATCTCCTAACTTCTTATTTGGATAGTGGATATGATGGTGATTCTCGCACCATAAATGTGTTAATGATGTAAAGTACATAGCAGACATCCGTCACACACTTTCATTTTGACACATACCAGTGTTGACGCTTGTCAGTGTTAGTAAACAGCCTACTTGATAGCGATTGGGCTGGAGTCTATGCGTTTATGAAGGGGGCGTACCCCAAAACAGGCTTCAGAATTGTGTTGTTTAAGTATTTCCATTTAATGTAAAGTTGAATTTTTATGTTTAAATGAAGCTTTGCAGAACTCTATGAATTGTGTGTTTTAATACTTGCACTTCATTTAATAACCTTACTTTTAAGATCAAAAGAGATGTAATATTCAAATTTGGTATCTCCTGATAAATTATTTTCTCCTAACACTTATTTATTTTTTTAGGTTAAAAATGACCTGATTGATAACATGGGAGCGTAGGCTGAGAAATACAGCAACAGGTATTATAGAACCATTATGGATGACAGAAATGGTGACTGTTTTGAGCATCATGAAGATTTGTATGGAGATGTAGCACTAAATACTTCAGATTCAGAACATGAATGTTTGAAAGAATTTTTGTTGGAGCCAAGGGACTCGTTAAGAAATGTGCCTTGTTTGGGAAATGAAATTGCAGATGGCAGTCATTTAGGAAATCAGAATACCTCGATTGGAAATCTTAATTATGAAAATTCAGTCAATTCCACAGATGATAGGGCAGAGGAAGATGGAATCCCTCCAAATTGTGTGCAGGACTCTTGTTCTAGCACTGCATTAACTACAAATTCTGATGACGAAGAGAAAAATGGAGAATATTTTTCTCCAGTCCATAGTGAAGATCTTAGTGAGCCTGTGACCAGTGAAAAAACAAGGGACAGGGAGGGAATAATCTATAAAGAAGAGACTGAGGAGGAAGAAAACTCATCAGAAACATCTCTGGCAGTACAAAAGAGTGATGATAATGAGAAAAGTACAAAATATTCAAATAATAGGTTAGAAGACGCAGCTACAGCTGGTTTAGAAAATGCATCTAAAATAGATGAGCTTGATACTAAAAGTGAAATTGAAATTAATGATGTAGATATAGGAAATGGACATTCTGCTGATATCCAGACTCCACCTGTTAAAGCAAGAAACAGTGCTTCACGAGGCCGTAAGCGTAAAAGTGCTGGTGATACAGAAACAAGGGGTCGCCCAGCATCTACAAGAAAAGAAAAGCATCCTGTGACTTACCAAAGTCAGATTTCTCCTGATCAAAATGGCATAAAAATCAGAATTAAGAAGTCCTCAACAGCAACGACAAAAGTCCAACGAACGTATAGGCGAGGCAAGAAACGGCGGGGCAAGAAGGGTTCTAATACAGACGATGAAATATCGACAGACAGTGAATCCAATAAACGAGTGAGGTGGGGGGATGCTGTTTTAAGTGAAGGAGATGATGGTGTTGGTGATAATGAAGAGGAAAATAATGGGGAACAAAGTGTTTGGGGTGGACAGATGCCCACAGAAATATTGGGAAAAATATTTTTCCTGTGTACACAAGAGGAAGGATGTCTGCCGTTCCTTATCAGGTTGTAGCCTTAATTTTTTTGTATATTAATATTCTTAAATTACTAGTGAACTATTTAAATGAGTCTTTAAGAAGTATATGTTAGTTGTTCAATGATTTGGTAGTCTCAGAAATAAGTATATACATATGTACAATTATTTTCAGTTTAAATATCATTTTAACTTCAGAAGAAGACTGTAGTTGAAATTGTGTAAATGCCGTACAAAAATGTTCATTTTTTCGAACTCTCATTTTGGCTTACATCTCCTTTAATCTATGATTTGATTCATATAATTTTTAAAAATCTTAATATTGGGGTGTTACAGGTGCAAATACTCAGACTGTATGCTAAGCTAAACCTACATATGTAATAATGTCTCCTTGTATACTTGGCTTTAGGTATAAAGCTAATTATAAATATTCGATGGTTCATTGAGGGTGTATATCATAAGCTAGCAATAAATTAGCCAGAGGATGTGAGGTGCTGACTACATCTCTGTGTATTGGTTGGATGACATCCTCTGCCATGTGAAGGCAACTTCTTCTTCTTGTTATTACTATTGTTATTATTATTGTTGTTACTATTATTAGCAGTATGCATTGCAGTTAATTGAAACTAATACATTGTTAAGGATAACTTTCATTAAATCCTGAACCAAAATTCATACATAATTTGTCAAGTAAAAAAGAAAAAAAGTTAGCCCAGAGCTTGGCTGCAGCCTGCACCTGATTTTAGAGGATACAAAGATTTAGTTACTCTTGGATTTATTTGATTATTCCCATTGATTTATATGCTTTTGTTTCCTATCTGTGCTGAAAATGGTGATGTTAAAAATACTGCCATAACAATGCAAAGTGGTAAGTATGTTAATGTGTTGATTAAAGCCTAGTGTTTAGCAAAGATACCTTATTTTTTACTGAAGATCAGGCAGGGTGTGTGGGCATAGGCTCTAAGGGAGAGCCTTACATAAAAATGTTGAGATAAACATCTCATCACTATTCTTGTTTATAATGTATTTTTAAAAACCTATCTTACTACAAAAAAATGCTTAACTTATTTTTGAACATCCTGTTTCTGAAAGATTGTAGCAAGCTTGCCATGTCAACAAAATTGTGAACAGAGAACATTGTCATGCTAAGAATAAAATCATTTCTCCCTTTAGAGCCTCCCACAACTTTGAAACCACAAGCTATGCCTGAGAAGATAAACCACCATGTGAATGAAGCAGCATGGGTGCCAACCCAAATGAAAACAAAATTTCATGGAGAGATCATTGACTCTGACCCCTCTTCTATGTTTTACAGCTGAAGGCTATGCCTTGCAGCTCAGGGCTCTAAATGAGTGATTCTCTCTGTAAGGTTGGCAGCAATTGGAAATGGAAGTAGTGATTGTGCACTGCCCCTCAGTGAGTGAAGGTGAAACTGTGAATTTTGGCTTCGATGGGAAATAATGGTCGTCCTCCGTGATGTAGTGGTTATATATCCATGGCCTTGGGTTCAAACCTGGTGGAGGATGGTGAATTTTTTTGGGTATAAAAATCCTTAGCATGGCTTTCTTCAGAAGGGAAGTAAAGCTGTTGGTCCTGTGTCATAGATTTATGGCACGTAAAATAACCACAAGCCTGATAAAGAGGCCTCTGAGCAAAATTAAGCAAACTTTCACACCCAACATAAAATTAAAAACCACAGTAATTAAAGTATGTCCACAAATAAAATCCTATTTCCATTTGGGAAATAATCTTGGATTCATGTTTGCAATGGATGTACCTACATCTCTTTCCTGCTAAAAAGAATAATTTGTTCTTGATGTATGGTATTTGTCTGCTGTGATATGAAACTTGGCAATCTGTGTTGTTAGTGGTATGTAATGCAGTTCATGGTTTCTAGGATGGCACGAGTCTGCAAGCTATGGCGAGATGCAGCCATGGCACCTTCTTTGTGGCACACCATTGACTTCAGCCTCCCATATGTGAAGCAGAAGTATAAAAATGTAGACCACTTAAGGTGGTTATGTGAAAACAGGCTAAGGAAAGTTCAAGAACTCAGTATGGGTAAGTCATCATAAATCTAAAATATATATATATATATAAAAAGGTAGCGTCGGACTGAAGAATCCAATTTCATAGCTGGGATTTGAATCAAGACATTGTGAGGGGCCATTGCCATATGTCATCTCTAAATGAATTTGAGACATTGTGGTTCCTGGGAAAAAGAGTCAGTTAAGAAATTTAATGTCCTATGAGTATGTTGTCAAGGTAGCTCAGTGGTTAGAGTAACTGAATGGAAACAGGAGATCATTGGATCTAATTCTGGATATGGTATTGACTCTACCTTTCCAGCTCCTGTCCTACTCATGATGTGTGTGGAAAAAACAATTAGCACATATATTTTTTGTTAATGATGCTGTTAATTGTAATGATCATATCCATGCTGCCAGTATGGCAGCATTTCGTCCTGCAGGAGTTCTTTTATATGCCAGTAAATCTACTGATATGAGCTTGTCATGTTTAAGCAACTTATAAACCATTAAATTTATATGAGATATTATATACAATAATAGTGATATTTTTGCCTTGTATCAAAATTCTGTCTTGTGTGGTTCATTAAATAATAATTTTTACTGTCTAAATTCATTATTCAAATAAAATGAGCTATGTGATACATGTATTAAAATATTAACATACAAAAATCCAGTTTTACATAAGTGAGTTTTATATATATATTATTAGCCCTAATTAGTGATGAAAAATTATTACTTTCCATACTGTTCAAAACTCTTGAGCATTGTTTAAAAAAAACTAGTGTGACCAGTTTCTTTAATATGCTTTTGAGAGGCGGTTTAAAGTTTTTGAAACAAATTGGTGAAAAATTGAATCGTGTGCAACATTTTGAGTATGGAACAGTGTTGGGAAAAGATTTGCGAGAAAATAAGGTTTAAAGTTAGTGTGTCTTAATAATCATGTCTCCCCATTTATAGCTTCAGTTAATTAAACAGCACTAAATGGAGCTTTCTTTGTTTGGAATTCTTTTATTTATTGGAAAGTTGAATCAGTGCCTGGCTCGGATCTCCATGTGTTGAACTTTTCTATGTATACCATGCCTTTACTTTTGACTCCTGCCGGATGCACACTGTGGTCGGCCGAGATGAATATTCACAGACTCTGAACTCAAGCGCTTAGATTTACATATGTACATGTTGTCTTTATCACAGAAGGTGTGGAAATGATGCCCTTGTGCTGCCACACGTCTCTCTCACCTTTTAACAAAATTTCCACTTATACACATTAATTCTTCTTTAAAATTGAAGTAATTTCTCTTCTGATATTATCTTTCAATTCTTCCAACATATGCAGCTTGTTTCCATACACTATTTTTGAAGCTCCCCGATAAATAAAAGTTGCATACCATAAGGTTTGGGGAGCGCAGTGGCCATAGTCCTTTACTGATGTCCCTATCTTTCAAAATTTCCTCAATTTCAACAAGATCATTTATATGTGCTGTAGCAGAGTCTTGTTGAGTCAATGTCACACAAATATTCCAGGAATGGTTTGATTATTGTATTCCTGTACCTCTGTCTATTAATAGTATATTGAAAGAGTATAATCTGTATAATTCAGTATGCATTCACAGCACACCAAACACCAATTTTCTGGTCACATTTCATGTACAATATCAGATTTTTCTGCATTACAATATCTGTTGTTTTGTATAGATATATGGCCATTTAAATAAAGCCATGCTTCATCTGTGAAAACAATTAGCTTGGGTCCATTAACCATTCATCAATTTTACCCGACACTGAATTGCAGAAATTTACTCTACTCACCGTGCCACGTGGTTGCAGTTCCTGAACTACGGTTATCTTATAAGGTTTTAATTTAAAGAGTTTAGTGGCTTTCCAAGCCAAGAATTATGAAACTCCCATTTCCTGTGATAACCCACCCAGAGATTTTTTTGGGCAACGTTCTAACTTTTGTCCTATCTCATTGAGTTTTTCCTCTGTAAGCACACTGACAAGAAAAGCAGCAGCCAGGATCAGTTGGAAGCACTGTGCGCATGCAGCTACTTCTCACCGGCTGGCCATGAGTTAAAAATAAGGCACTGTAGTAAATATGTGCACACGTTTTCTTGGGCACTAGTTTTATAGGGATGCATGGGCCAGGATGAAGCAGAAAAACCTAGCCTGCCTCTCTTTCTTTGAGGCTCTCAGCCATTATGGTGAATAGGTCATCTAATCTACCGCAAACTAGCTGAAATGTTAAATGAAACTCAGCACACAGGTATGTGCGTGAAGTTGGGGATCTACAGAAAAATATCATCTTTCACGGTCCTCAAGTTCCCAAGGTTGCAGGTTCAGTGTATAAATCCTTAGCATGACTTCCTTTGGAAAAGAAGTAAAGCCATTGGTCCCGTATCGTAGATTTATGGCAGGCAAAAAGAATCTAAAGCCTGATAAAGGGGTCTGTTAATAAAAATCAAGCAATCTTTCATGCCCCATTTAGAATGGGAAGCTGAGAAGCCTAGCATTGAAGCCACTGGATATCGGGGTGTATAACATACTTCATGGCTCAATGTTATTGCTCTGCTCTGCTTCTGAAATTATGCAAAAGTAACCAAATGAGGACTAGTCCTGGCTTAAAAACCCAGCAAACAGATATAGTAATCTTTTTATTAGGGAACCAAGTAAGAAACAAGCTGAAAGCATATTAAAATTTAATAGAATTCAGCTGAAAACAATTACTGCTTTTCTCTCAGGGCATTCTCCTGTGAAAAAGCATCTTAACACAATAGGGGTGTATCAGAATAACTTAGACTGAAGATTGTGCAGGAAAAGACTGAAACAGCCCAACATTTTGTGCTCCTGTGAGGCTTTGGCTTACGGGAGAAACAATGCTTATGGGGAATGTTCATAGAACCAAAAAAATCTGATGTGTTCCATTCAAATAACTTTCTCTAGCTGTTCCAAATACAGCTATTCTCACAAAAGATTATTCTTTTATCTCTGTAACAAATTATAGTTAAAAAGCTTATTCTTCTATTTACTTCATGCTAATCGAGAAAAACATTAGCATAATTGCTCTTATTACTTGCTTCCTTTTAAATAGGAGGGAAATAAGGGGATACATTAAACTAAAGCAATAGTCAAATCCTTTAAAAGCTTGTCACTATGTGAAGCAATTGAGGTTTGGTTGCTTTGTATGGTCCCATTTGAGAAAGTAATAAGTATTTTAAAGCCGAAACCAATAGCAAGAAATATCTCAAAACAGTTGTATAAAAAAGCTTATATGATCTTAATTATGTTTTAACAAGATCTAAATTTTTTGTGTAGTAAGTTTTTGCTTATCTCTTGTGGTTTAAGCGCTATGCAAAATTCTGCAAAACTTAACCAGAATAAAAGCTATTCCTGAGGCTATTCTCAGGAAATTCAAAATATGCATTTCATTTGTGATGTCAATGTCTTCAACATACAGTATTTTAATCAAAATTGTTAGAGCCATTTTTGAGAAAATCAAAATGTTCCATGTAAAGGGTGGTTGGTGTGTGGGGATTTTCTTGAAAATCTTTTTGCTGCATCCTTGGAAGAAGACACCAAACTTAAATTTCAAGCTATGCTATCCACAGGCGCACACACAGACTTTTTTTAAAAATGCCTTTTTTTGGACTTAGGGGACCTCAAAACTTATGTTCCCATTGAAATATCAGTATCAAATTTTTGGTGGAATATAATGCCTTCTCTATCTACTATGTACCTGTGAGCCAGAAAAAAAAAAAGTAGCATCTATGGGTACTAGAGATTGTGTTCCTTTTTAAGGGATAAAGGTGCAATGGTCTGGTCTTAAACAGTGCAGCTTTAGGCTGAAGTGCGCCCAGAAAAATGACAGGAACCTGCCTTGAAGAAGAAGAAGAACTGAGGACTAGGGATTCAAACACCCAAGAAAAAGTGTGTAATGGGGGAATTAGTGTATTCCACCCAAAAAATTCAATACTAAGATTTCACATGAAGCACTTGCTTTGAGAATCTCTGAAGCCCAAAAGGGAGCTTTTACAAAAAAATCTATGCATGTGTGTTTGTCTATGAGCAGCATAACTCGTAAATAAAAAGTTGGTGAAAAACCATACACAATATTTAAGTTCACTATCCTCCAAAGATACAAAAGAGATTTAAAAAAAAAAAAAAAAAAAAAAAACCCATCCCTTATTATCCTTTACATGAAATATTTTACAAAATGTTTGACTTTCTCAAAAATGGGTTTTGACAGTAATATGTTAAAGATATCTATTTGATAAATATAATGTGTGTGTGTGTGTGTATATCTGTAATTTTCTGGGAATAGCCTGTACAGTCTTCTTCATTCGGAAGGACTTGTGTAAATATGTGTAAGCAATAGACAAAAATGTACTACATAGAAATCACATCTCTTGGAAACATAACCATTTATTTTATTCTAATAAGTTTTTTTTTTATTATTATTTCTTTTTCATAAGCCATTTCAGAGGTATCTGATAATAATTTCAGTTGTTCAATAAAGTCTTTCTGATGACAGTTTTTCTCATAATTGCATGAAAGAGTACAACATACTAAGAGCAGCATTAAGCATCCGGTTCTTAAGCATTTGACTAACACTATTCTCTTAATATTTATAATGAAGTCTATAGTGTAGATTACTTTCTCTACATATTCTGCAATAAACTATACTTCCAGAAGCTTATTATTATATCTACTTCATGCTAATCAAGATAAACATTAGCAGAATGCTTTTATTACATATTTTCTTTTATATAAAAGGGAGTAAGGGAATACAGTAGGCTAAAGTGATAGTCATGCCTTTTAAGAGCTTTTCTTTACATGATGGTATTGAAATTCCATTCTCTTTACTTAACCAGAATGATAAAAGGTAAATAAAGACTTCCCTGGAAACTAGGATTAAAAAGGCATTCCCCTGGATGTTCAAAATATGGTACCGATATGTAGACGACATCTTTGCAATAGTCCCAGAAAGACACCTAGAAGACGCACTAAAACTCCTAAATATGCAAGAAAAGTCTATAAATTTCACAATGGAGAAGGAATGTGATGGACAACTACCATTCCTCGACCTAAAAATCATAAAAACTAATAATCACCTTACATTTGGCATCTACAGAAAACCTACCCACACCAACAGCTATATAAAACAAAAGAGTTACAATCCCATTCCCCATCAGCATGCTTTACTCAACAGCCTTACACACAGATTGGTAAATGTACCAATGGGAAAAACAGAATACCAATGTGAACTTGATAAAATTTTGGACATAGCTACAGAGAATGGATTTCGGGCAGAACTGGTGTACAAAAAAGTTAATAAAGCCAAAAATAGAAAGAGAATTAAAGAAGTCAGCACACTCACTCAAAACCAGAAAGAAAACAAGATCTACAAGAAGTTTACATACCACCCTACAACTTTCTACAAATTCCAGAGGATCTTCAAAAGACATAACATCATTCTAGCCCCAAAAAACAATTACTCTATAAAAAACATTTTAAATTCCAAATTAAAAGATGATATCCCACAAGAAAACAAACCAGGAATATATCAGTTCAGCTGTAATGACTGTGAAAAAATCTACATCGGCCAAACAAAAAGAAATATAAAAACCAGGGCAAAAGAACACCACAGAAATATTAAACTCAAACAAGAAGAAAAATCTGCAGTAGCTTGGCATTTTTGGAAAGAGAAACACACTATAAATAGAAGCCCAAAAATCCTCAAAAACATCACAAGGAAGACAGAATTAAAAGTTTGGGAAAACATATATATATGGAAAAACAAGAACCGGGTTTTCAATTTTGAAATACCACCAGGCGATCTACTCATACAGAAGTTCATCAAACCACCACCAGGGACAGAGACAACCACCACAGCAAGCAATACCGGTAGTCGACCAAAGGAATTGACAATGGAAGCACATGGCTTCTGAAACATGTTTTCCGAAATTAAAAAGTAAGTGATGTAGTGTTACAAAATCGACTCAACTAAATTTTAAAAGACTTCCCATTTGAGTAAAGTGTAAGTATTGGAAAAATTGAAAGCAATAACAAGGAAATTGTTAGCTCCAGAAAAAGAAAAGTATCTGAGATAAATTGTGTGCTTTGATGAGATCTAATTTTTTGTAAAAATGGTTTGTACCTCCATTAATAAATAGTAAGGTAGATAACTTAATGTAAATAGATTACATCAGTTTTTGTTTTTTTCTGCTACATATAGTAAGCATTGGAAGTGTTACATTCTAGCCAAAATTTGATGTGGGGATTCTGTCTGAAATACATGTTTTATGGCTCCTGAATCCAAAAAAGCATTTTAAGAGAAAGCTACACCTGTGTGTCTGTGAACAGCATAACTAAAAATGAAATATTGGATAAATACCAAACTTGATTTTTTTAACATTTTTTTATTTTCTCAAAACTGGCTCAAATGGTTTTGATTAAAATATAAGTATATTAAAGATATCTATATATGACATTTTCTGGAAATAGTTTAAGAAGGTTTCTTCACCCAGAAAGAAATTTGCATAATCTTGCATAAGTGATAGATGAAAGTGTATTACATAAAAAATCTGATGTGTTCTATTCACATGCCCTTCTCTATCTGTTCTACAAAGTAACTTTTGACAAAAGATTTTCTTCTTTCTGCTCCATGTTAATTGAGATAAGCATTAGCAGAATAGTCTTATTACTGACGGCATATATATGCTAAAGCAATACTCAGGTATTTTAACAGCTGTTGCTGTGCAATTGTAATTAAAATTCGCTTCTTTACATGACAAAGAGTAAAATAAAAGAAACACAGATTACTTCTTGTTTGAAAAAGTATAAATAAGTATTTTAAAATCAAGACCAATAACAAGGAATATCTTGGAAATAGTAACTTCACAAGAAAAATGTAAAGATGTAAATTGTGTGTTTTGACGAGATCTACATTTTTTTCTTTTATCTATCGCTTAAGTTTTACCAGTTATGCATTCAAAATGTAGAAGACTTCAGAAGCTACTTTCAGGAAATTCAAGATATACGTTTTATTTGTCTGGTGAATATCTTTAATATGTGGTATTTTAATCTAAATTGTTAGTCAATTTTGAGTAAAACAAAATTTTCAAAAATTGTTCTATGTAAAGTGTAGTTTGGGGTGGGGGGATTTTCTTGAAAATCTTCATATTGCATCCTTGGGAGATACTAAACTTAAATAACAAGTTTGGTTATCATTAGAACCAGATGAAAAATTCAATGCTACAGCTGGGATTTGAACACAGTTCTCCTGCTCTCTGTGCGGTTGCTCTAACCATTGAGCTACTGTGGCAATACACCTGGTATGACATTTAATCCTCCAACTAATTCATGTGTTTTTAACTGGTCAACGAACTGGTATGTAAGGCCACGCTGTGGCCGAGTGGTTAAACCACTCACCTGGACGGCCCAGGTTTGATCCCAAGCGTCCGCATGTGGGATTTGTGGTGGACAAAGGAGTGCAGGGGTGGGTTTTCTCCCATTTCCCCCGTCACTGCATTTCACCGGTGCTCCATCTTCTATGTATTATTGGTGTCAATGCCTGCAGTGTTATAAGTAGTAAGAGCGGGTATTAAACACTAAAACAAAGAACAAAAACAACCGGTTAGTCTTCTTTCAGAGAATACCTTAATGGTGACTTACATTTATAAATACCTAGTATCTAGGTAATATCAGCACAGTTATGCTAACTATCAAGCTATTCGATTATACTGGTAAGTCTCCTTACAGAGTGATACATTCTATTATTGAAATTTTAGCTGGTTATAATAATAAAATGCATCACTCAGTGTAAGGAGCATTACTAGTATAACAAGTTTGGTATTTAGCAGACTTTTTGTTTTTGAATTATGCTGCCCACAGACACATATACACGCATAGCATTTTTCTAAAAATGTGCTTTTTGGCTTCAGGAGTCTCAAAATATATTTTTGGTGAAATCTGGGTATCAAATTTTTTGGTGGAATACAAAACCCTCTCTACCTACTATGCACGTTGTACATATGCGCTAGAAAAGGTAAAACATAAAGATCTCTCTCAAACACAATGTATTTCAAAGTTTTGTTGTGGCATGAGCTATTTCCTAGATATCCATTATTAACAGTTTGGTTGTTCAATATTTTGTCATTCTTTTAAAGTCCTGCAGATTTTCATTTGCTTTATGACCACTTGTATATAGCATTCAGTTCTAAAACATTTGACCATCACTATTCCCTCATCTATAGAGAAGTGTGTAATGTATTATTGGAAATGTTTATGTTGGTTAAAATGAGGTAGGAAAATAAAGTTTCCTAAAAATAATTTGCATACCCAGTTATAAGCAATAGAGGCTAGAGGAAGCCATGTGAATAAAACTAACACATTTTTTTGTTATAGAATCTTTTTCTTTTTTTTGTTTTTTGGTTAATCTGATGTGACATAGCTCTCTCTACCCACTTTCCTACAAACTGTTTATTACACATTTTATTATAGGTTCAAAAAAATAAGTAGACTCGTGTGATAGTCAAAACTTTTAAAAGCTGGTCACTATATAATGGTTTTGAAACTTTGTTTTCTTTATGACCACAAAAAAAACCCTTATGTGTCACATTTGTATTACTTGCTTTTACAATTTTTCAACAAATTATTATTGTTATAAGAATTTATTCTTCTATCTTCTTTGTTAGCAGAAATGGTTTTACTACATATTTTGTTATCACTTGGCTTACAGTTCAATGTCCTTTAACCGGATTATGTAATCAGATAATAAATCAATGAAATTGTTGAAATGATGCTCCCCAGAGCTTAGCTACTTCAGCTTCTCAGGATAAGGGAAAATCCCAGAAAAAACTTTGCTCAGGTGACTCACTCTAACCGAGATTCAAGTTTGAAACCTTTTTAATATGAGACATTGTCTGTATGACCAACCAAGTTAAAGGACCTTAAGCATTTTTTTAAAAAAAAAAGCTTTTAAAAACAGGTTGCTACTTGATGGCTTTGAAATTTTGTTTGCTTTGCTTGACCATGAGAAAAAGGTGAATAGTGACTTTGGATTTGAAAAAGTGTAACTGTATTTTAAAAATAAAAATCAATATATCATAAAATCTCTCCCCCTCCCTCTCTCTCACTTTTTCCCCTTGCATTTCTCCCAAAATCTGTTCTTGAACATGTTACACTGTTTTTGTTCTAATGTCAGCATTGGGAAATATTCCAATGGTGTTAAGGGCAGAGTATCATAAATGGCATATTTATTTTATATTAACTTGGTATTTAAAATAAGCAACAATAAATTATGGAAACATTACATTTCATAAATCATTGTTTTCAGAAGTAAATTTATTTTGTACTTGGATATTTTTAGAGTTCTGTTACCATTGCAATTTCAGTAAGCAGTAATTATTTATTTTAACTACATAATGGATTTATTATGATTCTTTATCGATTTAGGGGCTTAGAAAATGTTTGTCAATGGCTGATGGAGTGAACATATGCTTGCTTTTGGGGTTTCGATGATGTGATCTCAGTGGTTAATAATCTTCTCCAATAATATTAGACAGTGTCATGGCCAATCATATTCAAGGATTTGAACATGACATATTTTGCTTTAATGGTTAATATTAGCAAAAAGCACAAGTTTTATGGTATTACTGTGTCTGGATCAGATTGCCTTTGTAAGTTGTTTTTATTGGATGAGTAGACATGTGTAATGTTCAAATGTAAATATGACCCTTGGCAAGGATATATGCATATTTTAGAGCAGCTGCAACTTTGTATCCAACAAATTATTAAGGTAAGTTGGTGACCTTCCCAGTGTAACCCTGAGGTAGGGTCCTAAGCTGCAAAACATGTCAAGTGTTGAGCACCTTAAGCCATAGAGCATAACCAAGGGATCTGTTGTATAAGTGGAGACACGACATTGATTGGGAGTAGCCGAGGTGTTTGAAAAGCTAAATCGGAATGATCCTTTGTTTGGAAGAACATAGTTTCTGTAGAATATTTTTACATTAAAAAAAATCTGATGTTTCATTCACATGCCTTTTTCTACACCTCTGCAGCAAATTGTTGTTAAAAAAGCTTATGCCTCTTTTTACTTCATCTAATCGAGAAAAAATTATCAGTAATAGCCTTATTACTCGCTTCCATGCAAGTAGAAGAGAAATAAGGAAGTAGCATACACTAAAGTATTAGTCAAAAGCTGGTTGCTATGTGACTGAAGTTCCTTTGTTTGTATGGACAGGAGTTGACAAATTCCTGTATGAGAAAATATATTTTTAAAGCTGAAACTAACAACAAGGAATATCTCAAAAATGACCAACTCTACGAAAAAAATGTATATGACATAAATTGTGTTTTAACGTGCTCTACATTTTTTTGTGTGGTAAGTGTTTGTCCATCTCTTACGATTTAGGAGTTATACAAAATTCTGTAAAATTCATTCAGAATAAAGTAGTCTTAGAAGCTATTCCCAGAAAATTGAAGATATACATTTTATTTGTCATGTAAATATCTTTAATATACAATATTTTAATCAAAATCGTGAGCCATTTTTGAGAAAATCAAAATTTTAGAAAATTTATCCATGTAAAGGGTAGTTGAGGGTGGGGGATTTTCTTGAAAATCTTCGTGTCGCATCTTTGGAAGATACTGAACTTAAATACCAAGTTTGGTATTTAACAGACTTTTCGTTTTGAGCTATGCTGCCCACACACATGGACATTTTCTAAAAAATGCTTTTTTTGTATTCAGGGAGTCCTAAAACATGTATTCTGGTGAAATCTCTGTATCAAATTTTTGGGTGCATTACAATACCTTCTCTATTGCACTATGTAAATAGTACATGTAGAGAAAGTAAAAATGACATTTAAGGTTTTTTACTTTCTCTACATGTGCTATGTATATAGTGTATAGAGACTGTATTGTATTGCACCCAAAAATTCTATACCAAGATTTCACATCAAATACATGTTTTAAGACCCCCTGAAACAAAAAACAAACATTTTTTAGAAAAGCATGGGTGCATATGTGTGTGATAGGCAAAAACATACTGCACTAAAAATGTAGATGTCGTTAAAACACATAATTTATGTCATATACTTTTTTTTCATGGGGTTGACTTTTTCCGAGATTTCCTTGTTATTGATTTTGGTTTTAAAATATTTAAACTTTTCTCATTTGGGAACTTGTCAACTCCTAGTCATGCAAAGAAATGGATTTCATAGCAACCAGCTTTTAAAAGTTTTGACTACCATTTTAGCCTAGTGTATTCCCATATTTAACTTCTACTTTTAAGTAAGTAATAAGACAATTTCTCGATTAGCATGAAGTAAATATAAGAATAAGCTTTTTAACTATAATTTGTTATAGAGATGTAGAGAAAGCCATGTGAATGGAACACATCAGATTTTTTTAGAAAAATTCCAAAAAACATTCTGGTCAAGGTGAACAATTAATTTGCCTTGGTAATACATTTAATTTATTTTTTACAGGTGTCTGGAAACACTCCTTCTATCAACAGGCAATGGATCTAGTTGCTGAATACTGCCCAGATCTCAAAGGTCTTAACTTAATGGGGTGGAAAGGACTGTTGCCTGATCATCTCAAAAATGTTCTTGCCAACTGCCAACAGCTTGCTCGCCTGGATCTCTCATACATTAATGTAAGGAAAATATAAGCTTTCTTTAATAATGCAGTACTCGAATTTTTATATTAACCGATCTTCTTTTTTTTTTTTTAGTTAAGGATGATTCTGTAAATCATTAAATTTGCTGATTTAACTCTTTTAGTGCCATCTGAATAGCAAAATATTTTCTGAAAAATACCAAGCAATTTTGGAGGAGAATGGAAGGTTTTAAGTTATTAGTAATAAAATGAGTACCAAATGACATAGAGAGCTGAATATTTTTCTCATTTTTAGTAAACTCTTTTGTCTACTGTATAATATGCATTATATGGATGCAAAGTCTGTTCAGTATTTTTAAAAAATTAAAAACCAAAGAAAAATTGGGAAATAAAATTAAAAATCCCAAAATTATAAACAATTAGGCATACAAAACCCTACTACACAGAGAGTTCGGGCTAATTAAATGAAAGTGCCAATATTTCTTTACTAAAACAGTATCCTGTTTTTGTCTGATGTTTTATTTTTTAAAATACAAAAAATGAATTCACATAACTTGAAGGCTAAAAACTGAAGGGGAAAAAAAAGAAAAAAAGAAATCGCCAAAAACACATATGCACATAAGCATGAAAATGGCATAAAGCAATAGGATACAAATGTATCGTAGATTACTGTACACTTTAGCATGTGTGGTTGCGTAGCTGAATGGTTGACTCACATTGTATTCATCTGGTTACACCTCTCTAAATCTATTTTGATAAGTACGGCGATTATTTGTATGCCGTTGTATGAGGGCCGTTGTTATCGGTTGCATTTTATTGCTAAAACTAGAATATATGTCTTCCTCTCTTACATCACTGCCAGAAACACTTTCATCAGGGTCTGAAAATTCAAAATTGCTCGCTTTCTTCTAATACGTTGTGAACTGCAACTCTTATTTCTATTTAGTCCGTAACCTTTGGCTAGACACTGCCATGTTTCAACCAAAATAACTAAACACTGGCTAGGGAAATTAAATTTGCAGCTAATTTTATCCTTTTGGAGTGTATAGATAAAGTCCTCAAATGCTCCAGAAAACATTTCTCTATGGCTATGACATAGAAAGTACACAGACTTTCCTGCTGGAAAGAGTTAAATTGTGATTGGCAATTCTCACAGAATCTTGAGATCACAATTTGATTGTGATTGTCATTAAAAGGGTTAATTATAATTAATAAGGCCAAAATCTTGATTAGAGAATGACAATGCAAAGGTAAAATACTATATTGCAAAAGTTACCTCTGCTTGCTTCTATTCTCTGTCCAACCTTACTTCACCAATAATGTATACAAAAGCAACAGGTTGCAATGGCTAAGATTGGTTGTTGAACGTTTTACTGCTTTTTTGACCACAAAATAGTTCTTATATTTCTGAGTGAATGCAAAAATATATTAAACTATGCAATAATGTTTAAATAATAATGTATGAATGATCAAGGAACAATCTTTATTGATCACTTAATCATTATTTCTTTATATAACAATTTATATCTGTTGTGCAGTTCAACGGCTGCTTCTAGTCAGTGTAGTGATGGAAACATGTAATACTAGTGTAGTGAAACATAAACAAGGAAAGAATTATAACAAGTTTTGTGAAAAGTAACCTATTCTTTTATTAAACAATATTCTAGCTTAACGGTAGAATTTACTGGTGTTTCTGAAAGCAGCATAAAGCGTGCAAATCATTTAAATTAGCCGAGGTGTGACATCTTTAGCAGCAGCATTTTAACAAGTGACATCCGAAAATGCAGTGAATGTATATCACACATTGTTCATGAAGAGTAAACAAAGTTAGATTTGGAGGGAAAGGTGGACATTGTCGTTTAGCGACTAATTAATTATTATCAGTCTTGCTGATGATGCAGACAGTTCGAGTGCAAATGCAACGTATGACTCGTGCTGTATCCATGTGCGTTTGTGGAAGAATACATTCTGATTTGCTTACATTGCTGGTGAAGTAAGGTTGGACAGATAATAATATGTTAATTTTTGTTTCTTGTGCTCTATAGCACCACTATTCGTGCACCTTTGAACATGACAAATTGAAAAATGATTGGTTATTGTTAATTGAAAATAACACACACACATTACATATTGCAATGTATATGACATTTGTCAGTCAATAATTTATTTTTAAATTAACCAACCATCCATTTTATCACCAAAAGCATCAAAATGTTGTTTTTAATGTCCCAAAAACTTCAGAGAGCTAACCTGAATAGTTTCTGAGAAAATGGGTAATTTATGTTAGAAACCATTAAATCAAGAAAATTCTGTTCAAAGTAAAAACTTAAGTTACAAACACATTTACATTTGAAGAAATAAAGAAACCATATAGCCTGTAAAATCAAGAGCTGCTATATTCATCATGGGTATCAATTTGTAGATCAAAATTTCTCCTAAACATGAACTAAACTAACTATATGTCAACTTACAGAGGAACTTCCAATTTACAAAACTACACAAGAAACTAAAAAAGTAATTTATGGATTTAAAATTGAAATTGCTCAGCTCCATTTAAATCCCTCCTCATTGTCCTGGAGTACATCAGATTTTACTCCTATCGTCCTCTGTGGTGTAATGGTTACCATGCTGACTTCATATGCCCAAGGTCGTGGGTTCAAACCTGGCAGAGGACGATGGATTTTTTTGGGTGTAAAAATCCTTAGCATTTCTTCCTTCAGAAGGGAAGTAAAGCCGTTGGTCCCGTGTCGTAGATTTACGGCACGTAAAAGAACCTCAAGCATGATAGAGAGGCCTCTGAGCAAAATTAAGTGGTCTTTCATGCCCTGTATAGAATGGGACGCTGAGAACCACAGCAGTTAAATAGCGTCCATAAATAACATGCCATTTTTTTAGATTTTACTCCAATGCTAGGAATTGTTCATAATATTTCTTGGTTCTGCTTTAAATTCATTTATATTTTATTTAAAGTTGATTTTTATTGCTTTCAAGGCACAGCATAAATGGTTCACTGTTTTTTTTTTTGTTTTTTTTTTTTTGTTTTTTTTTTGTTATGATTTACTTTCTTCTATGAAGCTGCCAATCATCACTCAGGGATTAGTTTCTTTAAGACATTGGTGTACTTCAAATGTTATATATGAGGGGTGTTCAATAAGTCCTTAGAAAATCTTAAGAAATAACATTCGTAGCATTGAAAAAAGATTGTATATAGTATCCATCATCTCTTACTACTAGAAGGAAGTTAAAGTTTCAGCTACATCCATCATATGGTTTCTTTGCCACAGGCGATTGAAGCAGCAGTACTGTGCTTGTTTAGAAAGATGAAAAAAAAATGAGTTTCATGCAGTGATTAAACACTTTTATTTAAAAGGCTTAACACCGAAAGAGATAAAAGTTGAGATGGATGAAGTTCATGGCACATATGCTCTTGTGTTTGCAACAATTTACAATTGGATAAATGAATTTAAACGTGGCTATACATCCACAAATGATGAACATCGTTCCGGACATCCAGTAGAAGTGACTTCCTCTAAAATGATTGACAAAATCCAGGATTAGAATTTGAATGATCGATGAATCAAAGTGTACGAAATAGTAGAGGCCACAGGCATATCACAAGGTACAGTGTTCTCTATTTTGCACCAAAAATTAGGTCTGACAAAGGTCTTAGCAAGACGGGAGAATAAACCCAACCATGTGATCAATTCAGAAGCTGATATGGCACTGTTCTGCTACAATCTGACAAGTTGCTGCGACACCTGGATGAAACATGGATACACTACTATACTGCAGGGACACAGTGGCTTTTTAAAGGCCAACTGGCTCCGAAGAGGGCAAAGATTATGAAATCTGCAGACCTCTGTTTTTTGGGATGTACGTGGAATCATCTACGTTGATTACTTGCAAAAAGTTAGAATGATAAATAAAGAGTATTAGCAGTTGAACGTAAAAATCAAGAAAAAAATGCCCTCATCTGGCAAAGAAAAAGATTCTCTTCCATCAAGACAATACAGGGATGCACAGCTGCACAGTTTCGATGGCGAAAATTGTAAAATTGAAGTTTGAATTACTACAAAATTCAATGTACTCACCAAATTTGGCTCCCAATGACTTCATTTTCTTTCCAAACTTGAAAAAGTTTCTCAGCGAAAACAATTCATATGTAATGAAGAGGTTATCTCCCAAACAGATGCCTATTTTGAAGACAACACTATTTTTTGGAAGGTGTAAAACAGTTAGAGAAATTCTAGGGAAAGTTTATAGAGCTTAAAGGAAATTATGTTGAAAAATAATTAAAAAAAAATCTACCAAAAATAATTTGTTTTTCTACCTTTTTCTAAGGACTTATAGAATGCCCTTCATAAATAACAATGAATAGTATGAAGCTTGCCAAGAACAACTTCACACATGTGTGTGAGAGCACAAACTGAAGTACATGGCCAGAAATAGCCAGATATGTAACTGAAGTTGCATTTCTGTTTTGTGATTGACTTCGGAATGCAAGTATAATGGGTAAAGCTTTTTTTTTTTTTCTTTTTTTTTTTTGCGAGTATACCAACTTAACATTTTCATTGCTACATATTTTTAGGTGAGAAACACCTCTTTTCTGAGTTAATTTCAGAAATTTTCCAAATTTTAAAACTCAAAAAATCATGCAAAACTATTGAACATGAAAAAATGAACTTAAGATATTCTATGAAGTTCCAAATTTTCTTTTTGAAAATATTTTTATATGAGCATATAAAACACACTGTCCCCAAACTCTGATAAATCCGAAAAATTCGACAGTAAAGTCTCAAAAACTTCTTATAATTCATTATCAGCAACAAAACACAATACACTGTGTGAAGAAGCCATTGTCTCACTGCTTTTAGAATACCCTGATTATGTCACACAGATCATGTGATTAGAAGCATGTGGAGCTGCAAGACGTTTTCCTGCACCAGTTTGATTTATTTCCTTTCAGATGTCGTAACCTGGTTGAGAGTTAGTTCTTTTGAATCCTAACAGGTGTACCATTATGCCTGCACAGCTCAAATGCTTTTACATTTGAAATTCTAAGACTTACAGTCGATCAAACCTCCAGTCGAGTTAACATGACCGTAGCAAGGCGGGGATGTTTTTTCACAATCAAATTATTGTGACCGTAGCAGCAAAAAGGTTAAATTCTGGCTGTCAAGTTCAATGTTGCAGCTGTTGGGTATAAATAAAGTGATTTGTGCATTAGAATTTAGCAATAGCATTCCAAAAAGTTTTAAGGGGAGTAATTCATATAGCAGACTCTTGTCACTATCAAGACTGTTTTTTCTTGTTCTAATTCATTATTCAGTTATCTTACTGGATAATTCTTACATGGGGTCATTAAATAATAAATTAACTCCTCTCGCAGCCTCTCTCCACTGTACGAGATATCTGAGAGTCACTGGGAAAGTGGTGCCACCAAAGGCGCATTGGAGTTCTTACCTTAAATAAATGCTGAATATATTAACCATCGGCTTCCAAACAGGCAGTATAACAAGTTAAAGATGTTCTCACTCAGCAGCAGAAATCCCTGTGTAATCTACAGAAACTTAGTGACAACATCATGCAAGAAATCACAAGTTTTCCTGCTGCTAAGTTTAGACGAGTGAGCGAGAATGTTCACAAATTGTGCTGCCCGTATGTGAGCAGAAGGTCAACGTTTCCATAATGTATCTTAAAATGCATATTTTAGAGTGCCTTTCCCGGCATCTCTCGGATCTCTCATGCAATGGAGAAAGGCCACAATATTAATACCGTATAATATAACAACCCTATATTACGAGATAAGTTCATAGTTATTGCTTATTTAAGTATTGAGATGTGTTATGGCTATGGCATTTATAACAGTGTTATCTCATTGCAAATATTTAACTGTAAAATGATTTTTATCAATTTGTTTATTTCTAGACTGACAGTACCACTTCAAAAGGGTTTGTTTCACCAGTATCCATAAGTCATCTCACACAAACCTTGGGAAGCAGACTGACCCATTTGACTCTAGCCAACAACAAGCTTGCTGGGATTCCACAGCTTATAACAGCCATTGCAGTAAGTAGAATACTTAGATGTAACTAAGCCCAAACCTGTCATCACACAAACCAGAGAGATAAGTCATTAAGTTCACTATAAAAATGTAGGAACATTTTGTCCTCCCTCTGTCACAGATTTGTTCAGATATGCTTTAAAAAATATACACAGTTTATAGTGATGAGATGGTGATTGCTCCACAGTAGAGTATGCACTGTTTCCAAAGTTTTTCAAACAAATCCTGGGCTTGCCAAGAGCATCACCAAATGGAGTGGCACAAGCAGAATTAGGCAGAATAGGAGCTAGAGGGAAAATTATGGAAAGAGTGTTAAAGTATTGGGTGAGAATTAACAAATTAGATGAACAGAATATTGTACATCAATGCTTGGCATAACAGGAACGGCTAAATCAAAAAGATTCTTGGCTAAATAAGATAAAGGAAATTATGTTAAAACTGGCTTTGGGGATATATGGAAAGCTAGGGAAACACCACACAATGGGTTCTGGAAAGAAATTAGGTTAAGGATTGAGCATATTGAAAGACAAGAAATAATAGCGGAATTCAATACAAAAAGCTCATTGGCATGGTATAGAAAGATAATTACATTGATATTTGTGATAAAGGAACAAGGTTTTGCTTGTGCTAGAAGAGCGCTGGTGAAATTGAAAGACGAGAAGAGAGAGTGATATAGAGAAATGCCCCTTGTGACACCTGAAGGATAAAGAATGGCATATAGTTTTAGAATGTAAGAAACAAGGATGCTTAGGGAGAGGATAGGAAAAAGGAATGGACAGTGTTTCCAAAAGAAATCCAAGAAAGAAAGTTAATGAATATAAAATTTAAGAGAAACTTAATTGAAATTGGAAACTTTTTTGGTAAAGTAAGAGCCAAATAGATAAGGAAAATTAGTAAGCAGGGTGAAGAAGAAGAAAATTAAACACTAAGAGGTAGTGTGTATTAGATTTAAGACATAGTAGGACCCAATAGCTCAGCAGTCACAGAGTTTGAACCTATTGGGCACCAGCGACTCAGTGGAGAGATAAAAATATCAGGAAATGTATAATAATTTGTAAAATTTGTGAAAATAAATATTATGTTTCCAAAGTCAGCCACGATTGCATTACTACCTTTATCAATAGTAATAACTTTTGCTAGCATTATTTACTGCATTTATCCGAATTCAAGACAATGCCTTTTTTCCAAAATATTAATGCTGAGTATTAGGGATTGTATTGCATTTGCAATATATGTTCTCCAAATGTGAGGGGGAAAAATGTTTCAGATTTTGTTGGTACAGTAGTGGCAAAGCCTGGAGGAAATGGATGGTAAAGATTACTGCCAAGATTATGACTTATGCGGCAAATTTTGTGTGTTTCATTTTGTGCTGAAATGTTAAGAGGTAATGGGCCTGCAAGCCATCCCATTAGAAAAAAAAATTATAAAAAGAGGTCTTCCTTTCACATTGGTGGTTATGCATAGATAGATAGATAATTTTATTTGTCCTGTTGATCATACATATGTACATGGGTACCATGATATAGGATAAGTCAATACTATATAAAATTGTATTTACAATTATTTACAAAATTCTTGTAGTCTTGATTACTTAAAATATTACATTTATGATGTATTGGGAGTCAACAGTCAAGTGGAGAGGTTTAGCTGCCCATGTCGCTCCTCTCTGTGCACATACACTCTATGTTTTCATTCTCCCCTCTGCCTCTCTCTGCCACCCAGTATGCGAATTTATGCACAAAATGAAATTAGATAAAGCCTTATATAATACTGATATTAATCAGTATATCATATGAAGCATATTGTCTTAGTAAAAATCATATCTATAATCATCATTACAGCTGTGCTGCCACCATCATCACCGAGTGCAGACATATCAGTACATTTCCATTTTCCCTTCTTCAAATCTCTCTCATTATGAATTATCACATACATACAAATTACATAAAAACCACCTTGTAGTTTACCGGGAAACATACGAGTCAAATGAAAAATTCAATGCTATGCCGGCATGCTGCCATGGTAGCTCAGTGATAGAGCAACCAGCTAGAGACTGGGAGATCCGTGGTTCAGATCCCGGCTATGGCATTGAATTTTTCAGTCTGACTCTACCTATCTGACATCTTTATTCCTTCTAACTGCCAATAGAAGTGAAACCAAATAAAAGAATGGAGTAAATATTTTTTTGAATGTAGAAAATTAGTTTTAAAAGTTGTATTACATTATTGCTTTTATTTTTAATTAGACTCATTGCCCAAACTTGGAAGTCCTTGATCTGTCAAATGTGAGGACTTATGCAAACACAACAGCACCTCTGCACATTGAGAAACTTCAAGAAGGCTGCCAAAAGCTGCGGGTGCTGAGGGTCACAAATAGTCAAGTTACTCTGTCTGCAGCTTCTCTCAAAGAACAGGTAACTCAACAAGTGCCAAATCTTCTCTTCCATTAGATATTAAGAGTCTGATGAAATTAGATAGATAGATAATTTATTTCATCTTTTCAAGTTACAAACTTCATACACATACAGTTATTTTCTTGGAGTTGCTGAATTTTGTATCAATGTACAGTTAACAGCTTGGTTATTTATGTATATGTACCTTTCCCTCTATTTGTACATTTTTATACTCTACCAACTTAATCTATTTATCTCTTTTATAACTTAGAACCACATCAGTTTTATTAAGATCCTCTCTTTCTTTGGCAATTTTTCTCCCCTATTTCTCTTTGCTTTCCTAGTATAATTACGTAGTAGTTCCAGAAATTCTTTCTTACTGTTTCCAAAAAAGTTTTAAGTACAATATCTCTGGTGGCAACTTTTCCCAGTGTGATGAAATTAATACAACCTTCAAGCTCAAGTGGTCAGCAGTATGTCTTCTCATCTATTGGTCCCAGTTTAATTCTTGACTCTTCTTTAATTAGAATCAGAATAGTCTGCAACTATGCAAGTGGGAGTGAATACTTATTTGTTATCTTGAAATGATTTAAATTGAAGTTTAAGAGAATTTGATATGTTATATTCACATGGATTTTTTCTACTATGTGTTATTTGTTTTTTTTTTTTTTATTTATTTATTTATTTATTTATTTATTTATGCTAAGCTTTATACAGGTGAATATGACCGGTGTTCAGCCCTGGCTCTTTACCGGTCATACTCATATTTTACAATAGTTTATTAATTCTGGTTTATTACACCATTTTGTCTATTTACTGTCCATATCCATTTATTTTTCACTTTGCATAAGAATTGTCCAATCTTCTTACTATCTTTTTGAAACATTTCAACTACTGCTACATTTCTATTTATTTTAAACCATTTCTTATTAATATACTCTTTTCTCCAAATTTCAGTCCCTTTACATTTAAATAAAATGTGTTCCATATCTTCATTTCCGCCACATATAGGACATTGATTTTGTGGAATACCTTTTCTTAAACCTTTTAATCTCCATACTCCTGAATTAATTAAAGTGGTATTGTTAACACACATTTCTACCAAAATAGAATTTGGTATACAAAGGAAGGCTACACACACCAACAACAACTACATAAAAAGAAATAGCTTCAACCCCATTCCACACCAATTTGTAGTGTTCAACAGTCTAGCTTTCAGACTAGTTAATATCCCACTTAATCCCTCTGAATATAAAAAAGAATATAAACCCATTCTGAGCACAGCAGTAGACAATGGTTTCAATACATCCACAAATACAAAAGAATGAAACACGTCAAAGAAATTACCACCTTAACCCATAAAGAAAAACCTCCCAAATTTCACAAAATCACATACAACCCACAACTCTACAACAAGTTCAAGAAAGTATTCAAGAAATTCAATATCAAACTAGCACCGATTAACAAATACAGCATAAAAAACCTCCTGGGCTCCTCCCTGAAGGACAAAATACCCACGGAGAAAACAATCAGGAGTATATGCCATTGATTGTCAAGACTGCAACAAGAAATACATTGGAAAGACAATAAGAAACCTTGAAACATGCAATAAAAAACACAGAAGACACATCAAATCAAAACAGCCAGACAAATCTGCAGTAGCACATCACTTTTGGGAAACTCACCATGAAATAAATCCGAGCATCAAACTATTGAAAGAACTTTCGAATCCGTTTCAACTAACAGCTTGGGAAAAAATCTATATTCATAAATACCGCCACACACTGATGAACATGGAGTTCCCCCCTAGGGATTGCTTAACAAGCTTCATCGCCCGCCCAACAGATGTCATGAAGTGTGTGTTAACAATACCACTTTAATTAATTCAATTGATTATGCCTTCACTGTAAGCAGCTTCAAAATTATACATTTATATCCATACTCCTGCTTTCAGCCATGCAATACCTTCTCGTTCCTCTTTATTTGTCACATCAATGTACTTTTCCCTTCCCCATGAGACTTTCATTGGTATATAGAAAACTAAAGATCTCTTTTCAGTTATTTCACTAAATATTTTTTGTATTTCTATATCCTCAAATCTTTTCCTTGCCAACTTCCAGAAGTTATTCACATTATTTTCTCTTCTTCTCCACATTTCCCCATACCCACTACTTTCCAGGTTATTTCTGAGACAGTCTACCCATCCCTTGTTCTTTAAACTTTTCTCTTGATATACTAAACACTGCTTTAACAAATTCCTTTCTTCCAATTTCAATATTCTATGCCAAAATTTCAGTGCCCTTTCCATAATCTTTCCCTTACTTGCCACTCTACCCAGCTCTATTTGTGCTACCTGCCTAACAGTTGCATTTGGTAACCCAAGTATTTCTTTGCAAAATTTCCTATGCACCTCATCTATGACTTCCCATCCTCCTTCTAATCCCCATACTTCTATCCCATATAGCATTTTTGCCTCAACCACCATATTGTACACTTTTTCTAACCATCTAATATTTATATTAGGTGCTTTGTATTTGCAACTTCTAATAGCTGATAAAGCTCCTTTTCCTTTTGCCAATACAAATTTCTTTTGTTTTTCCCAATTGCCACCACTATCAATTTTAACTCCTAGATAAAAATATTCTCTCACTACCCTGTAGTCCTTTTCATTCTCATTCTTCCATTTTTCATACTTGCTCAATTTCCCCCCTTTTTTGAACACTACAATCTGCGTCTTGTCCTGGTTCACTTTTAAACTCCACTCTTTATAGTAATTATTTAATGCTTGCAAGGATTGTTTCAAGCCATTCACTGTAATTGCACCTATAACTAGATCATCTGCCAACAGTGATCCTGGAATCTGAATATTATTAATTACTGGCATCGAGTTATTTCTCCCAATTTCTGTTAATACATCATCTATATATAAATTGAATAGGACTGGACTTAACTTACATCCCTGTCTAAGGCCTTTCTCTTGTTGGATTTCTCTTGTTACAACCCCTTCCTCCACTCTTATACAAAAAATATTTTCCTTATATAATGCTCTAAGGGTGTCCACCATTTGTTTACTCACTCCTTTAGTCAACAACTTATGCCATAGCAATTGAAGCTCTATCCTATTGTATGCTTTCTCTAAATCCACAAAAGCCATATATAACTTTCCTCTTTTGTCTTTCAAGTATTTATCTACCAGTGTTTTTATAATAAATAAATTATCAACTATCCTCCTCCCTTTTCTAAAGCCCATCTGAAGTTCCGAGAGGATATTATATTCTTCAACCCATGTTTGTATCCTGCTTGCCATAATACCAGTAAAAATTTTTCCTACATTTGATAATAATGCAATGCCTCTATAGTTGTTTGGTTTGTCAACACTACCCTTGCCTTTGTATATTGGATGTATGATTGCTTTCCTCCACTTATCTGGTATATAACCCTTCACTTTAATTGTGTTAAATAAGTCTACTAAAACCTTAACTCTGTTTATTTCAGTGCACCATTCCTTAAGGAACTCTGTCGGGATTCCATCTATTCCCGTTGCTTTATTTCTCTTCATTATTTTCACCTGTTGAATTATTTCTTCACTTATTATATCATCGAGTATATCTACATAGTTATTACCTATTTCCCAATTTTCTATCTCATTTTTACTCTTTTTCTCCCCATACAAATTTATAAAATATTCCATCCATTCTCCTGGTTTTATAATTGGTTTTGTTACATATTTATTATACATTGATTTCATAACCTTCCATATCTCATTTGCATTATTTTCATTTAGGATTTGTATCAAATTACTTTCATATTTTTTCATCCAGCTTGTTTTCTTTTGTTTCAGTAATGAATTATATAAATCCCTCCCTTGCATATACTCTTTCTTTAATTCTATGTATCCTAATTCCCTCCACTTCATGAGCAGCTGTTTGACTTGTCTTTTAGTTACTCTACATTCTTCATCAAACCAGCCCTCATCTCTTTTGTAAACCTTCTTTCTCATTTTCATTTCCTCCCCAGCCCTTAGCATAATGATATTTAAGATATCCATAGTACTTTCAATTTCTTGTTCCTTTCATAAAACTTATTCCACACTGACATATCTGGCCATAATTAGAGTTTAGTGTCGGCCTAAATTTATTGCAATACTCTTCCTTCCATTTGTATCTACAGTATTTTTCTATGTTACACTTTTCCTCCCTTAAATTATAGACTATTTGCTCTGTATGTGGTTTTATGTCTACTATCAATGTAAAATGTGTTGTTTATTAGTGGCAGGATAAACCATTCTTATTATTTATGTAACCATCTGACCCTATTTAGGGTTTGATGCCATATTATCATGTTGAATAAAGGTTGGGCAGCGCAGTAGGTGGTTTCCATCCATATCTTTACAGAAAGGACACAGAGGAGATCTCACTTTACCAATCCTGAATAAGTGTTTATTGAGACAGTCATGGCCTGTTAGGACTCTAAATGTTGCTACAGAGGATTTTCTGGACTCAGAATACTTAAAACATGAAATAGTCACATAAAAACAATATGGTGTTGGAAAGAAAGCTTAACAAACCAATAATAATAATAATAATAAAACAAAAGGACAAATTCTGATAATATTAATTTATGTATAAGGTTATGAATGCTTTTTTTATGAATTCAAATTTAGTTAAAGATATTATGTAATTAAAAATAGTTTCTCAAAATGGCTTATAATTCTTTTATACTTTTTGTGACAGAATTGGCTGCTGTGGGCTGGCCTTAAAATTCCATAATCTTTCCATGCAGTCACAAGTATTAGCTGAAAATCAACAGAATTTTAAAAGAATGACAAAACTATTAAGCAATTCAAATAATTAATAATGAAAATTTGGAAATATTTTATGTCGCAAAAAGTTTATTGGAAATAAATTATTTGTTTTAAAGACATATACATTTTTTCTGTACTAAGTTTTCGTCTCTTGTTTAACATTGTATCTGTTATATAAGATTATACATAATTCCTTCCAAATGAAGTCAATCTTATGGGCTACTCCCAGAAAATTTAATATGTTAGAACTATTTTAGAGAAAATCAAAAGTTATTAAATGTGGTTCATGCAAATGGTGGTTGAAAATACTCCTACACCCACAAAAAAATATGAGGGCAGTCATTAGTGTGCTCACCCATTTCTCTAAAAGCTGTACAGAACTTCTACCTGTGACCGAGATAGTGTGTAAAGAAGCGAGAGAGAATGCAGTAAACAGGGGACAAGGTCAAACAAATATAACTTGATTAGAACCAGTTGAAAAATTCAATGACACAGCCGGGATTTGAACACGGTTCTCTCGCTCTTCGTGTGGTTGCTCTAACCATTGAGCTACTGTGACAACTGGCCAGTATGGCATTTAATTTTTCAACTGATTATTTATGTGAAACTGTTACCCGTGAACCTTTCAATATATATAAAAGAGAGGACCACCATGTAATAAAACATAACTGTTCTCGCTCTGAGAAGCAAACTTTGGTGACAAACATAAAGCATGTTTTGCATGTCGTTTACTGTGTCTAATTGCATTCCTTTCTTGTAGGTTGCATCTCCAGGCTTCCCTGCTCTGGAAGAGCTGAGTGTGGCTGGCACCTCCATGGATGGGATGTGTTTCACAACTGTCATTGACGACAATGCCATAGAGAGAATCCTAAAGACATCTCAGAAGTTGAGATTGCTGGATGTCCGGGGATGTGTCAGAGTTACTGATTCAAGTCTTGTGAGAGTTCCAGCTTGGGATCTAGAGCATCTCTTCTTGTCAGGTTAGCTTCTAGCTTCCTAACAATAAAAATCTGATGTGTTGCACTCACATGACTTTCTCTACCTACCCAAAAAGAAACTTCTTACAAAAGACAATTCTTCTTCCAACACCATGCTAATCAAGATAAATATTAGCAGAATTTTATTATTTAGTTCCTTATAAGTAGACTGGAACTTAGGGAATGCACTAGGCTAAAGTGATAGTCAAATCGCTTCTTTGCTTGCCCAGGAGTAAAACAAAAGAAACATGCACACTTCCGTCTGAGAAAAGTATGAGTATACTTCACAATTGAAACTCGAAAACTCTACATGTTTTGTATTCTGAATTTTTATCTAGGTTTATTAGATATGCCAAATTAAGCAAAATTCATCCAGAATATACAGGTTTTTAGAAGCTATTCCAAGAAAATTCAAGATATACATTTTATTTGTGATATAAATGGCTTTAATGTGTGGTATTTTAATCAAAATCGTTAGAGCCATTTTTAAGGAAAACAAAATTTTCGAAAATTTTTCCATGTAAAGGGTAGTTATGGGTGGGGGAATTTTCATCAAAATCTTCATGTCGCATCCTTGGAAGATACTAAACTTAAATACCAAGTTTGGTATTTAAGCGTCTTTTCGTTATTGAGCTATGCTGTCCACAAACACGCACACACACACACGGACCTGTTTCTGAAAATGCCTTCTTTTGATTCAGAGAGTTCTAAAACATGTATTTCTGGTGAAATCTCAACATCAAATTTTTGGGTGGAATACAATACTTCTCTATCCCTATGTACATTGTACATACAGGGCTAGAGAAAGTAAAAAAAATTGTATATTAATAAATAAAATAAAATTAAGTTGAATATTCTTATTAAAATTAAAATTAAATTAAATAACTCAGAAGTTTGAGACAAGTGAAGTTTTAATCAATGTGATGTTGAAATTGAGTCGGAATAGTAACACTCACCTCACTTATATGTAGTTATGTTCAAAACATATGTTTCAAGGGCAATTGCCCTCTTCTTCAGTTGAAGTCGGAGTGTTACTATTCCGACTCAATTTCAACATCACATTGAATATTCTTACTCATAAAACTAAACTATTTGAAAAGTCATTTAAATATAATAGCTTAAAACTTATAATAATTTACCATCTAGTCTGATGAATGTAGGGTCTATTAAAAACTTCAAAGCTGACTTAAATAAGTTCTTGTTTTCTAACTAAATTTACTCAGTTGTGGAATTCAATATATATTGTGAACCCAAACAATGCAGTTTACCTACAAATAAGTTGCTGAAAGCAACAGAATATTTAAAATCCAAATAAATGTTGAGCTCCATTTTTCAATATACTCAGTGCCAAAATGGTGTTTTTAGTCTATTAATAGATTTTTTAAAATTGTTAGTTAGGTAATTTATTACAAATATGTTTTATGTTTACTATTTTACTTTTGCTGTATAAAAACTCTTGTTTGCATAAATATATGATACATCTAGGTCTGTAAGGTATTTTTGTGACATATGCAAATATTGTAATTAATGTGGCTGCATTTATTGTATGTATAATGAATTATTTATCTGTTAAACTTATCGTGTCCAATAAATGTATATATTTCAAAGGATGAATAAATAAATAAGAGATATTGGAACTACACAGTAATGTAATTCAGTTAAGTGGGAAAATTAAAAAAGTTCTGAAAATTAGAATATGCTGAATTTAAGATATTTCTTGAACGTTTTTCAAGTTAACTTCTTGAAGAAACTTAACCAACATGAACATTTAAGATTGAATCAGCTAACCTCTTAAGTTTCACATAGTACATTTAATGCAGGAACATGTTTTTGTGAGCTGTTGCTCAAATCATCAGCTGCTGTTGACTGGTTCAAATATCTCGGACCAGAATTGATTGTGCAAAAAAGAAAACAACTGTGATCTGGAAAAAATATTGGATATAGCCATAGAAAATGGATTCTGAGCCAAAACGATACATAATATATTAACAGAGCCAAAAATAGGGAGAGAATAAAAGAGGTCAGCATACTCATTCCATATGTGAAAGAAAACAAGAGTTACAAGAAGTTTATACTGACCCACAACTTTCTACAAATTCCAGAGGATCTTCAAATGACACTTATTCATTGTGGCCCCAAAAACCAGTTACTCCATTAAAAATATATTGACAAGAGCAAAAGAACATAAAAACAAGAACAAAAGAACACCTCAGAAATATTAAACAAAAACAAGAAGACAAATTGGTGGTAGCTTGGCATTTTTGGAAAGACTAACGCACCATGATTAAAAGTCCAAAAATATTAAAAAATATCACAAGAAAACAGAATTAAAAGTTTGGGAGAACCGTGTTTTCAATTTTGAAATCCCGCCAGGCAACTTATTGATTAAGAGGTTCATCAAACCACCACTAGGGACAAGGACAATATCCTAGCAAGGATGCTAGTAGGGAATTGACAGTGGAGGCACATAGCTTCTGAAACATATTTTCCAATATAAAAGTTAGTGATGTAGTATTACAAAATTGACTCACAGATTAATTTCAATTGATTAGAACACATCACTGTCGCAAAGCCCACCATATATTAGTAATAGTTTCCATTTTATTTGATTTTAATGTGTCCAAATGTGAATTTATTTTGGAGCCAACATTATAGTGTCCTTTTTGAAAATCTTCTGAAACTGGGATGTAACAATAGGGTGGTGTGTATGAGGGTGATCTGAAAAGCTCTCGGCCTCACCCAGAGATCACGGCACTACTTGCATAATTTTTTTTCCTTAGATACACATGTTAATAGACCTCATGTAAAATTACAAGTTATTCCAGGCAATAGTTGACTGTAGGCAGTTGTTTGAAGCAGTGGAAGTGCACATTGCCATGAAGAAGGAGAAACTCGAGTATCCTGCTGTGATAAAATTCTTCGCAAAGGAGGGTTTAACATTTATAGAAATTCATTTGTGAATTGTAAATGTGTATGGTGACTCTTCACCTTCACTTTTCACTGTGAAGAAATGGGAGGCCAATTTTAAACGTGGCTGTGAAAATGTCCAAGATGATCCACGCGAAGGACGTCCAAAAACTGTAACCACACTGGAAATCATTGAAAAAGTGTATGACATGGTTTTGGAAGATCGCCATACAAAGGTGTGTGAAATTGCTAATGCTCTTGGAATTTCAAAGGCACGTATTGGTCACATCTTGCATCAGGAATTAAACATGAAAAAGCTTTGCGCAAGATGGGTGCCACATATCCTCACTGTGGATAACAAATGCATTCATATGATACTTACTGAAAAGTGCTTGGCACATTTTCAGAAGAACAGAAGAGACTTTTTATGCCAATACATCACAGTGGATGAAACATAGATTCATTGCTACACACCCGAATCTAAGCAGCAGTCGAGGCAGTAGACAGAAGCTGGTTTTTCAGCTCCAAAGAAGGCGAGGATGATGTCATAGGCGGGAAAGATCATGGTGTCAATGTTTTGGGATGCCAAAGAAATTTTGTTGATTGACTCTCTCGAAAAAGGTAAGACCATTACTGGAGAATACTACTCTCAACTTCTAACCAAACTGAATTCAAGCATTTGTGAAAACAGATGCGGGTTAAAAAACAAAAATAGTTGTTTTCCATCAGGACAATGCACCTGCCCACAAAAGTGTTTTGGCAATGGGGAAATTGAGAGATCTGCACTATGAAGTGCTGGAACATCCACCCTATTCCCCAGATTTGGCTCTCTCGGACTCCCATCTGTTTCCAAAACTGAAGAAATTCCTCACTGTTAGGCGCTTTTCGTCCAATGAAGAAGCAATTGCAGCTGTAAATGGATACTTTGCAGCACCTCCAGAGGAACACTACAGAGGGGAGATAATGGCATTGGAACAGGACTGGACAAAATGTATTGATATTAGAAGAGATTATGTTGAAAAATAAAACTACTTTGAAAGCATGAATTGTCGTTTTTCACTATCAAGCCTAGAACTTTTCAGACCACCCTCATAAATTCCTAAGGGAATGAACTTCTACTCTAAATAGTTTAAACTTAATCCACCAGGACAATGTTGCCAATTAAGAAGGAACCTGGATATTCAAACCGACAGCAGCTGACAATGTGAACAACAGTTCATGAAAACAGTTCCTTAAGTATGAATGAGTGAAACCTAAGTGTAGCCAACTGATTCCTAAATATTTTCAAGTATTGTCAGTCTATGATTGTTTAATGGCTTTAATGAGGTAGAATTGTAATATCCCAAGTTGTTAATGGTAAGTAAGTAATTTTATACTAATTCAAAATCTTCTCGGGCTTCTAGCCAGGTAAAAACTTGGCTTGACTGCTATAAATAGTTTTCTACGAAGTCCGTGCCCATGTCTCAGTCATCTTAAATACCAGGCCATAATATCACGCAAACCAATTAGATGTTAGCTTCATCCCAGCTCTTATAAATACCAGTCTCCACAAGCTCAAACCATCAGTTCACCCTGAAGACGAGGAAGAAGTACTTCTTCGAAATTTTGGTGTCAAGCCAAGTTTTTACCTGGCTAGAAGCCCGAGAAGATTTTGAATTAATACGTCGCCAGGAAAGCTTCAGTTCTTATTTTAATTTTATACTGTTTCATCTGTCTGTAGGTTGCTATGTTACAAGACTTTCTGGCTCAGGTCTGGAGCTAATAGCACAGAAATGGAGTCACAGTTTGGTTGAGGTGGACTTGGCCTGGAGCACAGCTACACAGGCCTTGGATTTAGCAGTCTCTGCACTTGCTGAGCGAGGAGCAGAATCTCCTCTTAGGTATGTTTTACATCCAAAATAGCAACTGTAGTGTGCATCAAACCTTAAGTGCTTTGTGAAAGTCAGTAAGCGAACAGAGTTTTGCAAAACTACTGTATTTATCCAAATACAAGACAGGTGTTTTTTTTCCCCAAAATGTAGATGTTCAGAACCGGGGGGTCATATTGCATTCACAATATATGTTTCAATGTTAAGGGTATGGCAATGGCAAAGCCAGGGGTAAATTATTGCAAGGTCACGATATATGTGGCAGATTTTGAGCATTTCATTCTGCGCTAAACATTAACTGTTAAGGAGCCTATGAGGGTTCTCATTGGAAAAAAAATTACTCTCCGAGGCTAAAATAAAATTACAGGACTTCCTTTCACATCGGTGGTTGCACATAATGTTGTATTGGAAGTTAACAATATAACAGAAAGAGAGAGGTTAACTGCGCGTTTCCTCACCTCGGGTTGCTTATGTACTGCAATGTGAATTTATGTGCAAATTCGCATTAGATAAGGTGTTTTATAATAAATTATATTGTGTTGTCTTAACAGAAAAATCACCCATAAATAATCATTGTTACAGCTACGCTGCCATCACGTTGTATTATCACACGTACCGTACAATTCGTTCTCCGTCTCTCCCGCTTGCATTGTGAATTTCTGCTTAAATTCAAATTAGGTAAATGCATTTATAATGTGTTATATTAACTATGTTGTCTAAGTATGAAACCTTGTCCATCATTTTATTATGGTTACACTACTGCCACTGTCGCCATTATGTTGTACCATCACACCTTGCCATACATGTCCATGCTCCCCTCTCTGGCAACCGCTCAAAACATGGATTTCCACGCAAATTCAAGTTAAGTACAATAAATAAGCAACTTATCGGTTTAAGTGTCCATTAGTTTGTTCAAAATATATGGCCAAAGCTTTAAATTTCATGTAAAAATTCTTCGTCTTTTAAACATACCTTTTGTAGATGATATGCTAAATCCCAAAATTAAGTTCTAGCTTTAGAGGTTCTCTTTATTTAGATAAATGCAGTAAGTACCATATTGCAGGTATTGCTGCATCAGCATGATAACACTTGTGCTTTTACTTTCTCTACATGCACTATGTACATAGTGTTTAGAGACAGTATTTTTTTTATTTATTTATTTTTTTTTTTTAAGCTTAACGTCCTTTAAGCTGGTTGGTCATATCGGATGATGAATGAAATTGGTGAAATGTAGCTCAAATGATCTCGGCGTCCGTGGAGCTTAAATTTACTCGACATTCATCTTCTTAGGATAAGTGAAAACCCTCAAAAAAAACCTCATCCGGGCAACTCACCCTTAGAGAGATTCGAACTCACGACCTTTTGAATGTGACGCACACACGCCAACACCACACTACCCAGGCGGGCATGAGAAGGTATTACACTCCACTCAAAAATTTGATACCGAGATTTCACTGGAAATATATGTTTTAGGGTTCCCTGTATCCAGAAAAAGTATTTTCAGGAAAGGTCCATGTGTGTGTGTGTCCATGGGTCTGCGAACACAATACTCAAAAACGAAAAGTCAGTAAAATACCAAACTTGGTATTTAGTTATAGTATATTTACGTGGAATATTTTTTCGAAAATTTTGATTTTTTCAAAAAATGGCTCTAACGGTTTTGATTAAAATATATTTTAAAGATATGTATATCTTGAATTTTCTGGGAATAGCCTCTGAAAACTACTTTATTCTGGATGAATTTTATGGAAATTTATATAACTGCTAAAACGTAAGAGATGGACAAAAACTTACCCCACAAAAAAATGTAGAACACTTTAAAATTTATGTTACATACATTTTTCTCCTGTAGCCGATCGTTTTTAAGTTATTCCTTGTTTTAGATTTCAGCTTTAAAAAAATTACACTTTTCTCATACGGGAATTTGTCAACTCCTGTCCATACAAACAAAGGCACTTCATTCACATAGCAACAGCTTTTGACTATCACTTTAACCTATGCTACTCCCTTATTTCCCTTCTACTTGCATGGAAGCAAGTAATAAGACCAGTTCTGCTAATTTTTTCACGATTAGCATGGAGTAAATAGAAGCATAAGCGTTTTAATAATTCTTTCTTGCAGAAATGTAGAGAAAGTCATGTGAATGGAACACATCAGATTTTAATATACTGTTTTTACCATATTAACATGTGTATAAGATAAATAATTTTGACTTTTAACAGACATTTTGTGGTGTACCATGTACCATTAGACAGCGACAGTTTTTTGTCCCTCAAGTGCAATTACCACAATATGGTCACTAGTTGAGATTAATGAACAGATCATCTTCTTGCCAACACTTTCTGCTCATCTCACTTTTGTTGGGAAGAACCAGATAAATCACTTTCACTTAATTTCTGGATCATATTGGTATATTTAGTCATGTTTTGATGTTAAAAATGTTTTTAGAATTTCCCTCATCAAATGCTTAGATAGAAAAAATGTGATGAGTTTTCATTCCCATAACTTTCTCTAGCTATCCATATACTATTCTTACAAAAGATTATTGTTTTATCTGCTTCATCCAAGATAAACATTAGCAGAAATTGTTTAATACTTGCTTCCATGTAAGTAGAAGGGAAATAAGGGAATAAGTGTAGTTAAATCTTTTAAAAGCTCATGTGAAGTTTTTGAGGTTTGATTCACTTTAGATGGTTCCATTTGAGAAAAATTAAGCAGTTTAAAATTGAAACCAATAACAAGAAATAACTCAAAAAAAAAAAAAAAAAACATGACATAAATTGTGTTTTGATGAGATCTACATTTTTTGTGTATTAAGTTTTTGTCTTTATCTCTTATGGTTTAACAGTTATGTAAAAATTGTGCAAAACTCATCCAGAATAAAAAGTCTTCAAAGGCCATTCCCAGAAAATTCAAAATATGCATTTTATTACTCTCAGGGAGCCTCAAAATATATTTTCGGCAAAATCTTGACATCAAATTTTTGGGTGGAATACAATAGCTTTTCTAGCTACAATGTACATTTTCTACATCTCTGTAACAAGTTATTGTTAATAAGCTTATTCTTCTATTTATTTAATGCTAAAATATTAGCAGAAACGGTCTTATTACTTAGGTCCTTATAAGTAGAAGGGAAATAAGGGTATACACTAGGCTAAACCGACAGCCAAATGTTTAAAAATGTGGTTTCTATGGAATTAAAATCCATTCCTTTGCGTGGCCAGGAGTTGACAAGTTCCTGTATGAGAAAAGTTTTAAGTTTTTTAAAGCAGAAATCAATAACAAGGAATATCTCGAAAACAGCCAACTCCACGAAAAAATGAAGGTATATGACATAAATTGTGTGTTTTATTGAGATTTACGATTTTTGTATAATATGTAACGGCTTCCCAGTTATGCAAAATTCAATAAAATCATCCAGAATAAACAGTCTTCAGAAGCTGTTTCCAGAAAATTCAAGATGTACATTTTATTTGTCATGTAAATGTCTTAAATATAAGAGATTTTAATCAAAATTGTTAGAGCCATTTTTGAGAAAATCAAAATTTTCAAAAATTTTTCTATGTAAAGGGTAGTTGGGGGTGGCAGGATTTTCTTGAAAATCTTTGTGTCACATCCTTGGAAGATACAAAACTTATATACCAAGTTTGGTATTTTCCATGTAAAGGGTAGTTGGGGGTGAGGGGATTTTCTTGAAAATCTTTGTGCCGCATCCTTGGAAGATACTGAACATAAATACCAAGTTTGCAATTTTACCAAATTTTCAATTTTGAGTAATCATATTCGCAGACACACACACACACACACACACACACACACAGACACACACACACACACACACTTGGACCTTTTTCCAAAAGTCCTATTTTTGGATACAGAGAATTGTAAAGCATGTATTCCTGGTGATATCTCAGTATCAAATTTTTGGGTGGAATATTACACCTTCCCTAAACACTATGTACATAGTACTTGTAGAGAAAGTAAAAATGTACATTTTTATACATTCAGTTGTGTAATAATTTTTGAAAATCTGATATATACATGGAATTAGATATTATTAGTAAATCATTCTCATTTGTAAACATTTTTTTGTTCACAAACTTGGGCATATAAAATAGAAAGCTGAGACACAGGTATTTTTATTTTTGATCCACTTTCACTAAAAAAATTCCAGCTTGATCTTTAACATGAATGTGACAAATGACATGAGTTTGTCACGATCATAATTTTGTTTCCAGGGTGCTAAATCTCTGCGGTTCATCAGTGAGTTTCAATCCAGTGAAAGCTGTTCTAATGCACTGCCCTAACCTCATCTCCCTGAACCTATCTTCGTGCAGAGCCTTGCCTCGTGGAATAAAGAGGCTCTATGAAGGAAGGAAGGTGGCAGAACTGCGTGAATCTCTGGAAGAGAAACCAGAAGCAGAGAAGCCTAAGGAAGAGGAGAAAGCAGCCGATGTTGAAAACACGCAAGAAAATGAACCAGCACAGGCAGAGTGTGGTAGTGCTAGTAGTGGTACCATAAACTAAGTAATAAATGTCCTATCTGCCATAACAATGCAACCTTCTTCCAAAGTTTTCCTATTGTAGATACTAAGGTATCTTCTACTTTCACTTCTTATTTTATTCTTTTGGGAAGAGTGGAATATTAGTTGAATAGGCAGCTGGTCACTGTTGCAATTTTGGGAAACGTATGTTCCCAATCCCTGCCAAAATACTGCTATTGATTTTAGCTGTATATTTTCAAATATAAATTGGAGAGTTTGAAAGACTTTCCATTTTAATAAGCGTTTAGATATGATTCTTAATAGACCCTATCTAAGGCAGTACTTTGTTTTATAAAAGGTATTGCTTGGTTATTATTTGTAAATAGAAAACCTGAGGTTGTGCGGACTCCATTATGTGCTTGCATATGGAATTTTGAGTGACTATATACTACGTTTGTGGTTTTAACATTACCCTAATGATATTAAGAATTCTAACTATTACAGGTTTCTAAAAAGCACAAAAGTGTTTTTAATATCTTTCAATTTTATCACAGGTTTTAGGCATCAATCTCATCATCATCACTAAAAATCGTCAAATATTCCACAACTGCCAAAGGGTTTGGAGTTAATGAAATGAAGGATACAAGCAATGCAAGTTACCATTTGTTTTAATATTGATACCACAATTTCATGGGGAATTGAAATCGGTTCTGTATTGAATACTGTATGGAAATGCAGACTCGGATCATATCAAATCTTGGATCCGATCCTCTTAGAAAGTGGTTTGGATTGCATGGAAACAACTTTGTATTGAATATGCCAGTATCTTCTACCATACTCATTGCAACACACTGCATCCTGATCAGTTTGTTTTCTACAATAAACTTGCCAGGAACTGTATAATAAAACCACAATAGAGACACTTTTATCCTTTCCATAATCTTTCAATTTATTCTTCTCAAAAGTATACACAGAAACAAAACCTGCTTAAAATGCAAAACAAGTTCACCAACGTAAATGCAAGTGACTGACATAAAAACTAGAATTAATTACTCTCGAATCTTGTTTATCAATTTTAATTTGTATTGAATTTAATATTGAAATGTGGACTGTATTCAGATGGAATTGAACTCAAATTGATTTTAGCTCCCCATGTAAATGTGGTATATACTTAAAATTTGCCCAAGAAAATCTGTTCCAAATTAATTTCTACTGTCATGCATATTGGATAGCATGTATTCAAGGCATGCTTAAAAAATGATAATTTGAAGGTTGATTGTAAAACCTTGAACAAAAAAAACATGCAAATGAACACAATTTATTATGCAATTATTCATGCATCAACTTAACTACACTTACTTTTTAATTTGTGATATACTAAACCTTCAGTATGAATTACTGACTATACTTTCTTAAATTACTCTGTACAACTTAACCTGAAACAGGAGCTTCCTAACAGCATTTTTAATAAGCACATAGTATTCAAGGAATGTAGAAGCAGCATTTGTTGTTTTGGAAATGAATATGTTAATGAATGGTCCATCAGACAGACCACCATGAGATGATAAATTTGTTCACAACCCAAAACTAAGTATATGCACCTAACTCAACTCACAAAATAATAATCAAATAATGCTAATTTTTTATGTTGTGGCATCTTTCTTGCATAAAATGATTCAAAATGCATGTACACCAAAAATTGTGTAATTTTTTATGTATATCCTTTAGCTATTCTACAGTGTTAAAACTTTGGGGGAAAGGTGAATAAATTTCTAAAAGTTATTTTTAAAAAACTGTGATACCATCATAGTTCAACAGCCTTTTAAAAAAGTGACTGTTCTAAATTATCTTTATGTCAGTTGTGAGTATTACAGACTTTTCAGATTACGTAAAAAAAAAAATACTCAAAAGTGAATCATATACTCTCTTCTTTGAAAATTGCAGAAATGAAGCACAATTAGAAAAACACAAAATGAAGTGGATATTTACTGTTGACTGTTGCGTACTATTGCTATTATTACTATTATTATTATTTTTATTTATAAAAAGAGCATTATGGTGGAATGGTGGAAGAATTGTCATTGGAAAGCATTAACAAGGTTCATTATGGTGACTAAAATCAATGTTTTAAACATGGAAAAAACAATCACCACTCTATTTTCTTGTGCACTGCTTTTATAGACTGCCTAGAGTATAAGATATCGGTTTGAGGTGCAATATATGCTTTTCAGAGACTGCAGAATATAGTCTATGGTGTCATATCACAAGACAAGATCCATGCCAGATGTGTGTAAACATTTGCTCAAAATGAAGGTGTAGGAAGCATTGTTGAGCTCTTGTAAACTTTGAGGTTGTTTGAATTATCTTTCTTACTTAATCATCACATTTAAGAAGTCGCTGGAAGAAGTACTGTATTTATCCGAATACAAGACGACCTCGAATGCAAGATGACCCCATTTTTCAGAACTTAATTTTGTTATTTAGCATGTCATCTTCATATTGCATTTTCATAATTAATAAGAAGACTTGATAAACTTAATTTTTAAATAAAATTCAATGGTTTGCCATATATTTTAAACAAACTAATGGACACTTAAGCTGATTCGTCCCTTATTATTACTAGTTTACTTAATTTGAATTTGCACAGTAATTCACATTTTGAGCGGTTGGCAGAGGGGCATACGGAAATGTATGGTATGGGTGGAATGAAAAATGTGACGGCAGCAGCATAGCTGTAGGTAACGACAGTGAATCTGATTTCCTATTTAGAAAACATACTTACTAATATGCATTATACTTTCTTTTTTTTTTTTTTTTACCTAATTTGAATTTGCACAGAAATTCACTTTGCAAGCGAGAAATAGATGGAGAGGAAAGAACGGAAATGTACCGGCATATGTGAGTTTAGTGATGATGGTGGCAGCATAGCTGTAACAATGATTATGGATACAATTTTCAATTAAAACAATATGCTTAATATAATATATCATAAAATGTTTTACCTAATTAGACTTTGGCCTAAATTCATGTTTTGTGCAGGAGAGACGGAGAAGAGAGTACAGAGATGCACGGAATGTGTGCGATGACAGAACGTGATGATAGCAGCAGTGGCAGTACGTAGCTGTAACAAAGATAATGGATGTGCTATTTTCTATTAAGATAACATATTTAATATAATATATGTAAAAAGTTTTACCTAATTCGAACATGCGCGTAATTTCACATTGTGGGCAATGCAGAGAGGCAGAGGCGAAACTGGTAATATACCAGTATAAGTGCAACCCGAGAACAAGAAATGTGCTGTTTGCTTGACTGTTGGTTTCCCATGCAATATAACGTGCAACCACCAATGTGAATGGAAGTTCTCTAATTTTATTTTAGTGTCATAGAGTAAACTTTTTCCAATTAGAATGCTCAAAGGTCCGTTAACAGATCTTTTTAGCATGAAATGCGTACAAAATCTGCCGCGTGCATCACGACCTTGGCGGTAATGTTTACCTTTTCCCCCCCGGCTTCATTACTGCCATACCCGCAAAGTTTGAAAATTATTTTTCTCTGCATGGTATTCAGAAAACATATATCGCAAGTGCAAGAATATTTTGGAAAACAACATTGTCTTGTATTGGGATAAATACGGTATATGGGGAGGTTGGTCTTAAATTGTTGTCAATTGCCTAAAATTGAACTAAATTATATAGTTTAATATGAGTTGTATTTTTATGCAAATTTAATCAGTTTTTTATTATTAAAAAAAGAAGTGATAGTTAAAGGTTGTGCCAAGACAATGATGCATAAAAGTGATATGTGTTAATTGTATTTATAGATGTACTAGAGTTTGAAAGCATGGTTTTTGTTGCTAGCATTTAGTTTGAAACAGGGTTTAAGCTAAGAAATACAAACATGTCAAAAAAATACACAAATCAAAATTTACATTTGCACAAAATTCTATAGTAAATAACATTAATGAGACTTCTGAAATGAATCTGTATATTAAATTGAAACAAATAGAAACATTTGGAATAGATTTTGGTGTACACTTGCTTCACTTAATCTTGTATTTTAAAAGACATGTTTCAGAAGCCTTTGTTTCCAATCTACAGCAGTAGATTTGATTTATTATCAGCTATGGAAATTGCAATAATTTATGTTATCGTCAAGAGTATAAGAAGTGAATATACACTTAAACAAAATATGATAAACAAATTAAATACATAAAGATAACACATAAATTAATAATTAATAAGATACATAATTATTTTCAAGATAGCAAAATATTTAAAATAATGCAATAAATCAACTTAATATCAGGAATTCAGGAGGTGAGTAAAAACTGTGCTCTATTAGCAACTTTTTAGTGTCTCATTTAAATTTACCCTCTAAGATGGTAAGGTTCAGAACATTTAGTAATGTATTATAGAGTCTGATTCCTATATGCAGTAAAACCCTTAATTATGCTCCTCAAGTGCCTGGGTCCTAACCGCGTAGTAATTGGGATAGCGTTACACATGGAATGTGGTTTATTGGGTGTGAAAAAGCACAATTTAATAGGAAATACTGTGCAGTAAACATTATTTCTGAGGGTTCAGGAGCAATACAGAGCAAAATAAAAAAGAAAAGAAAAGCTTCTTATTAGAAGAGGTCTGTGATTGTTGATTGTATATTAGTACTGTTACTATGAATTATTACATTTATGGTTGCCATTTTGTACTACTGTATGAGAGTATGACAGAAAGCCTTTTGAAGATGTAAATTATTTTCAAAAAAAGGTACTGTTATGTGCCTGATAATGCTGATCAGAGTGATTTTCCTGGAAACACGTTAAAACATTAAACATTTCCAAGTTATATAAAATATTACTTTCTCTAGCCTGTATGAACATAGTGAATAGAGAAGGTATTGTATTCCCAAAAATTCTATACCAAGATTTCACTGGAAATATATGTTTTGAGATCCCCTGAGTCTGAAAAAAAGCATTTTTAGAAAAAGTTGTGCGGGCATGTGTGTGTGTATGTACAGCATAGCTCAAGAATGAAACTTGAATAAATACCAAACTTGGTATTTAAATTCAGCATCTTCCAAGGGCATGACACAAAGATTTTCAAAAACCTTTTGATTCTCTAAAAAATTACTAATGATTTTGATTAAAATACCATATATTAAAAAATTCACATCACAAATAAAGTGTATATTTTGAATTTTCTGGGAATAGCCTCTGAAATAGAATTTTCTGAAGAGCTGTTTATATTAGTTGAATTTTGCATATTGTTTAAACTGTAAGAGATAGACAAAAATTTAACCACAAAAGCTGTAGATCTCGTTACAACACATAATTTATGCCATATATGTTTTTCTTGTAGAGTTGGCCATTTTCGAAACATTCATTGTTATTGGTTTCAATTTTAAACTAATTAACTTTTCTCAAATGAGATTATGCTAAGCAAATCAAACCTCAATTGTTTCACATAGCAAGCAGCTAATGATTTGACTGATGTATTCCCTTATTTCCCTTCTACTAACAAGGAAGCAAGTAATAAGACCAATTCTGTTATGTTTATCTAGATTAGCATGATGTAGATAAAAGAATAATCTTTTGTAAGAAAAATTGTTTGTGGAACACATCAGATTTTTCTTATTTATTTTCAACCCAAAAAAGCACTAATAGCCAATTTGGAAGCGTTAAAAGGGAGTAAAATCATGCAGTATTAACATGAAATGTTCAGGGCCTTTATAAATAAAATGAACAAAATAGCATTATAGGAACATAATCACAGGGTTTTACTGTTTGTAGTTTTATGTGAGTCATGCTTAGATGGTGTTTGCCTCTGGTGCCATCATTTTTTTATCAAGATTAACTTCAAAATAATCGAAATGTTTTCTAACTTGTAAGAACACTCCTTTTATATATATGAAATTCCAAGTAACTTAAATGCATGCCTACAAAAATCCCTTTGTTTTATTCTTCATATTAATATAAGGACTTTTTTTTTTTTTTTTTTTTTTTTTTTTTTTTTTTTTTTTTTTTTTTTTTTAAACAGTGTATTTCCCTTGTTGGAATTCCCAAAATGTTATACCAAATCTCATCAGACTGCTGAACCATTCAAAGTACCAGTTCCTTAAAGTTCTATATTTACAATTTTATTAGTTGACTTAAGCATAAAACACACTTGACTTAATCTAGATGCCAATCTTTCAACATGTATGCTGTAAAGTAATTCTATGTGACTAAATTAAGCAAGTGTAACCCAAATTTGACTCCAAGTGTTTGAATATTTAATCTTGTCATTATTAAAATTTTCTAAATAAATTAGCAATAATCTACTTTTTCTAAGATTTAATTTACTTTTAAAATGTTAATGAGTCGATGTTCATTTACATCAAGTTATGAAATCTAGGAAACTTTTTAGGCACATTAATCTCCATCCTCAGCATAGTAGTGAGTGAAGTTGTTATCTATGCTTCCTCTTTTTTCAGTATGAGCGTTAGTGTTGCTTATTGAAATGTTATTGATTTTTACTGTTTGTATTAAAACATTGTTTTAAACGTTAACTTCTCGCGTTTGTTGTGAATGCTAACGACACATTTTACCGGATGATTGATACCAAACATTTGTTCAAGAACATGTTCTCATACAAACTAGACACAAATATTAGAGTCTCTCCAGAATACTAAACTTCACAACATTGCATGTTTATTACAAAACTTGGCTGCAGGAGCATGGCCCATGTGACGCGCACACATCCTACATCTGTTCTGTCTTCATACGTTCTAGTCCAGTTCACATGTGAATAACATTAGGATTAAATAACTCAGAAGTTTGAGACAAGTGAAGTTTTAATCAATGTGATAGTTGAAAGAACAGAAGTTATACCTAAACTAGAAAAATTCAAAATGAAAGAAGCAAACCCAACTCTACCACGTCTTTATGCTTTGCCAAAAATCCACAAACCGGACAAACCCATGAGACCAATAGTCAATTGCATAAACTCTCCAACCTACAAATTATCTAAGTGGTTAGTTAACAAATTCAATAGCTTCCCGGAACACAACCACCTTTCCATTAAAAATTCCATAGAACTAATAAAACATCTAGAAGAGTACAAAGTTTCAAACAATGAGTTGTTGGTTTCGTTTGATGTGAAATCATTATTCACCAGCATCCCAGTCAACAAGTTACTTGAAACCTTCAAAGCATGGCTCAGGGGCATAGGCTTAAACCAGAAAGAAATAGAAGACTTCCATACTTTAACAGAACTTTGCATCAACCAGAATTATTTCCAATTCAATGGTAGATTTTACAGACAATCATCAGGCTTAGCGATGGGTAACCCACTTTCGCCCTTTTTAGCAAATCTGTACATGGGACGACTTGAAGTACATATAACCTCCAGTTTTCCGAATATATTAAAAAAATGGTTTAGATATGTTGATGATGTTTTTGCGGTGGTCCCCAAAAAATTAGCAGAAGACTCTCTAAAATTACTAAACCTACAGGACAGGTACATACAATTCACAATGGAAACAGAAAAAGACCAAATGCTACCATACCTGGACCTAAAACTAACACGGAAAGAACAAAAGATCACTTATGGCATCTACAGGAAGACCACACATACAGACAATTACATAAAACAGAATAGTTTCAACCCAGAACCTCATAAACAGGCAGTCTTCAACAGTTCAGTACACAGACTCCTCAGCATCCCACTTGACCCAGAAGAGTACAACACAGAATACCTCCAACTAAGACATACAGCCTCAGCCAATGGTTTTAACCCAGACATCATGGACCAAAAAATTAAAAAACATAAGGAGAAATTAACCTTAAAACAAATCACCACTTTGTCCATACAAAAACCGAAAGTTATATATAAAAAATTCACCTATCACCCAACAGCAGATAGGAAATTCAAAAAAATTTTCAAGAAATACAATATAAGTTTAGCTTCAAGTAACCAATTCAACATAAAAAATGCTTTGAAAACAGACATTAAAGACCCCATACCTACAAACCAGAGATCAGGCATCTACAGAATTGATTGCAAGGACTGCAAATCATGTTACATTGGCCAAACAAAAAGAAGACTGGAAACAAGGCTAAAAGAACATTTCAGACATATCAAACAGAAACAAACAGATAAATCGGCAGTAGCATACCATTTTTGGACATCACATCAAATGACATAAAATTGCTAAAACCTGTAAACAACCCGGCAGAACTTACAGTTTGGGAGAATATTCTCATTACACAACAGAAAGACCAACTGATGAATTTTGAAATACCGCCACATGATTTTGAACTTCTACTGAGAACACCAGATGGCTCCACCGTAATAGACCACAGAGCACAAATAGCAGCCATCAGTCGGACTTCAACTGAAGAAGAGGGCAATTGCCCTTGAAACATATGTTTTGAACATAATTACATATAAGTGAGGTGAGTGTTACTGACTCATTTTCAACTATCACAAACATTAGGATTGTTTAGAAGTGTTTAGTTTTGCTTGAAGTGCTTTCAAAATGCAGTATACTGTACCACAAAGAGTGTTATGTATGATATTTATATGCATACATCATCTTATAGGGAAGTTGTAAGGAAATTTGAATCTAAATTTCCTGGCATGCGTGTTGCTTGCAAATAAATTCATGAGGACAGCATTAATTTGTGATAGGAAAAGAAAGGTAAACAAGCGTATGCTTATGGAGCAGAAATTAGACAAAATCAGCGAAAGGTTAGAATGGTCACCTCAAAAAAAAAGCCTTGTACAAGAAACTGACATTTTGAAAAGCTTCTTAAACTTTTAAAACTCACCCATACAAGGTTACTGTCGTCCAAGATTTGATACCACGTGATCACAAGAGTCAGGTAAATTTCTGTAACTGGATTTTGAGGAATGTTAATGATGGAACAGTTGATCCATGATTAATACTGTTCAGTGACGAAGCATGATTTCATTTACATGGTCATGTATCATCACAATACAATCGATATTACACTACAGACAAACTCAATTTCGTTCATGAAACTCCCTTGCATGATCAAAAAATCGGGATATAGTGTGCATTAAATGGATTCAGAGTCAAAGGGCCTATTGAATATCAGTCTGGATATTTTCAACAGGATTCTGCCACCACACATACAGCTAATGAACTGTTAGTTTATTGCAGACATTTTTGAATCATTAGTAAGTCTTTATGGCCCACTTGGTCCCCTGTTCTTGCGGCATGCAATTTTTATTTATGGGGCAACTTGAAAAATAAAGTATACAAAACTAATCCCCACACATTAGAAGAATTAAAACAAAATATCAGGACTGAAATTAATGCTATTTTGGAAGCTGAGCTATAATGCGTGTGAATGAAAATTTCCTCAGAATATGCCATGTGCATGTTTTGTGTTTATTCTGATAATTGTTAATGTGATTTGAGATTTTATTTGACGTCCACACAGGTGTGACTAGCCAAGTGTACAGTACATGATTGGGAGACGGACTGTGAGCCTGACGGCCAAGTTTTGCAACATACTTATTATTCTATTGTTTATTGATATACTCATTTTAGAATCCGATTTCATTTCTTTCATATTTTAATTTTCACCTCACTAGGACTGAGATGAAGTAGCATATTTATTCATTGCTCCTAAAATGGCTCATACATACTGATGAGAATGACTGAATTGACTACCTCCATGGTGGAGTGATCAGCGAGCTGACTTCTAACCTGGAGGTCCCGGGTTCGATTCCCGGCTGGGTTGGGGAATTTTTATTTAACCAGAATTATTCCTTATCCCTCACAGAGTCTGGAAGTATGTATGTAAAAGTGAATGTGTGTGTGCTTGAGGAAAATAAAATTATTTAAAAAGAACATAAAGAACCTACAGACGAGTTGTTTGTAATGCAAAGCCCCCAATATGACCTTAGATGTTAAAGGGGTCTGTATAAATTAAACAATTAAAAAAATTGACTGAACCATGCTGGCTTTTCAGATAAGAGATGAACACTGCTAGCTGGGAGAGAACACTTATTTTAAACACTTAACAGTAGTTATATTAACTGCCTCTGTGGTCGAGTGTCAGCGAGCTGACTTCTCACCTGGAGGTCCCGGGTTCGATTTCTGGCTGGGGCGGGGAATGTGTCTTTAACCAGAATTATTTCCTATTCCCCATAGAGTCTGGAAGTATGAATGTGCGAGTGAATGTGCATGTGTTTAGTAATATAAAATGATTAACCTAATGTTCTCATCCTACAATAATACAAATTGTTTCACAAGTCAAAGCCCCCAAAATGACCATTGAAGTTAAAGGGGACTATACAAATGAAACAACTACAAAAAAAAAAGGTAAAATTATTAAGGACCCCTCATGCGACTTTGCCACATTATGACTGTATTTAAAGAAAATCAACATCACAGAAAAGCATCTCAGAAGTCAACTTATACAATAAAGTACAAATTAAATATTTTTTCTGTGATAGATTTTTAATACATTTTTGCATGTTTTAAAGTTAATTGCATATCTAAATCATGACTAACTTAAACTCTGTTTAAAAATATTCTGTTGATAAAAGCTATTGTTGATAAAAAAATGTATAATATGAAATTACTTCAGTATGGTAAGTTTCAAGAGAGTTTCATTCCAATGCTAATACAAATTTACTTAGAAAGACAGACAGTATGTGCAGTTAATATTTTTTTTTATTTTGACATGAAATAGTTTTCACTCTGGTGCTTTCTTACGGCAGACTGGGTAGTTTTAGTACCATTAGGATTTCTCGTATAAATATCTATATACAGGGTGGAAGGTGACCTATAATCATTTTAAACTGTGAAAGAGCATGTTTTCAGGGTTTCTCCTTAATTTTTTTTTCCAGAAAGCTCTCTTACTGAGATAATTACTAGAATGCACAATATTGCAACACAGAAAATTCAACAAGTTCACTTTACTTTCAACAGGTCAACTTTTAATTCTAGCTTCTGCTAGATAATGGGTGATAGTTGTATTCAAGTACTTCTACTCAAATGAGTCTTGGTTCTTTAAAGTATTCAAATGTAGATTATCTGTTCTGTCCATCATCATTATAATTAATGTGTAGTGGGTAGATTTTTGAGTAGTTGTAAATATTCATCCAATAACCATCAACTAAATTAAGAATTGTATTTTATATTAGAAATTTCTGAATTTCAGTTACTGATGCTGCACTTGAACCATCTTGCTTGAGAGCCTGTTCATTTCAACAATTCACAAATTCTCCTTATCTTATATTTTTTAAACTTTTCTCATGTTATATTTCCCATGTAATGTTTATTTAGATGTAAAATAACTCCTTAACTTGAAAGGGAATGCCACTGAGTGAAATTTCTTCATTTTTATATATGCAAGTTGTGATTTTGACCTGTGGTGCCATCTATGGGTGATGAGTTGCTCCCTCATCACCAGTGAGCATAGTGGCAAAATTGTAAACTAGAAACTATTTGATCAAGAAAGCACTGTTAGGTTTGCAAATACCCTGACATGGTGTGACAGACTTTGAATTGTGTATTTTTTAAATTCATTTCATGTTATATTTTTTTGAAACTTAGTTGTAGATATTTATTAATATTTGTTATGACATGACTTCTCAAATTTCTGAAGTTATTTTTTTGAGTACATTTGATTCCATGTGTTGTTTATAGGGTTGCAAATTTTATTGTATTCTTTTGATTGATACTTTTAAAGGGGAGTCTACTCATAAGCATAATGTAGAAAGAAGTGAGCTTTATGATAGGTTATAAGTTAATAATGTTTGTTGTTATATGCATCACAAACCACCTGCTGCTGATAAAGATAAAATATTAGTCTATGGTTTGTTGATAAAGATGGTAGTTGAAACCACTTGCAGGTATGTTGTTCGGCTCAATTTTTAATTTCCTTAACATGTATCCTCAGGCTTCAAATGATACATCCTAAACTGTAACAAAAAACTGTTTCATTTCTCTTAGGTTTTTCCACAGCTAAATATAAAATACTTAGTAGGTATTGGTTTACAATATTTTCCAATAATTTCAAACTCTCTGCTGATATTTTGTATCACATGCATCCTGCTTTGTTACAAGAGTTCTCTATTTTTCCTTTTTCATATTTTGAAGCCAATAGTGGATCATTATCTTCTTAATCCAAAATTAACTTTTCTTTCAAGGTTTTTCTGAATTTCAGCAGCTGTAGAAATGCTGACTATTATTCATGTTCAGGTTCCCTCTATGCTGAACCCATTATCATCTTTCTGGTATTCATCCTAAATAAAAGCCAGTATCATTGTGTTGAAAATCTTGAGAATAGGCTTAAGCAAAAATTGTTTCAATAGTTTCACTTAGAATGAGCTTTTAAAAGATTTAACTATCACTTTAGCCTAGTTATTTCTCTTCTACTTACAAGAAAGCATGTAATAAGAACATTTCTGCTATTGTTTATCTCGATTAGCATGATGTAGATATATGACTAATCTTTTGTAATAATAGTTTGTTTGCAAAATTGGTACTTTAACTAATAAAAACCCCGGCTCAATCATATCATCAATGTGACAATGGCTCCTCGTAAGACATTTAAGTGTCCTTGAAAATTTTCCTAAGAATCATAATCTGTCTTTGAACTTAAATGACCTTAGCATCTGTATTAGATTCCCTATGAGGTGTGATCAAAAAATAACAGGAATTTTTGTTTTTCTTAAACAATCTTTATTTATGCATCTACATGAACTTTGTGCCCTTCAGAATAAACTCCCTCAGATATAATACACTTGTGCCAGCACTTTTCCAATTTTGGAAGCAACTCTGGAACTCACTTTTCCTTATGGTGTTCAGCTATTTCAGCGATTCTGTTATTAGATCACCAATAGTGGCTAAATGATGTACTTTCATGTTTTGTTCAGCCTCAGGAATAGAAAAAAGTTGCATTTTTTTTTTTGGTAGTGTTTAATGCCCGCTTTAACTACTCATGGCATCACATAAATGATGATGGAGCACCGGTGGAATGCGATGGCGGGGGAAACCGGAGTACCCAGAGAAAACCCGCCCCAACGCCGCTTTGTCCACCACAAATCTCATGTGCGGTCGCTTGGTATCGAACCCCGGCTGCCTAGGGAAAAAAAAAAAAGTTGCAGGAGGCCATGTGTGGCAAATAAGGTGGCTGAGGTAACATAACATTTCTGGTAAAAATCACAAGTGTTGAGGTGTGAGCAGGAGCACTATCCATGAGTGGTTTTGCAAAAATTCTGGTCGTTTTCTTCGGATTACTTCATTTAAATGGCACAGAACTTAGAGGTAGTATTCCTAATTGACTATATAACCATTGGCAGAACCATTTCTTTGCATCTTCCACATTGTCAGTAATTGATGTGTTAGGACGTCCAGGAGATCATCATCTTCAGAGTCTTCTCGACCCTCTTTGAAACATCGATACCACTCGAAATCCCTTACCTTACTCATAGTAGATTTGCAAAAAGCCACAGCCAACATTTCAAACACTTTACTCCATTTTTCAAGCAAAATTTAATGCAAATTCACTGAATTTTCGTAAACATGCATAACACTTTTAACTCTCAACAATAAAACAGCTGAAAATTCAAACATACATCAGGAATATGTGTACCTACAAAATAAGGAGCACTATCCATGAGTGGTTTTGCAAAAATTCTGGTCGTTTTCTTCGGATTACTTCATTTAAATGGCACAGAACTTAGAGGTAGTATTCCTAATTGACTATATAACCATTGGCAGAACCATTTCTTTGCATCTTCCACATTGTCAGTAATTGATGTGTTAGGACGTCCAGGAGATCATCATCTTCAGAGTCTTCTCGACCCTCTTTGAAACATCGATACCACTCGAAATCCCTTGCCTTACTCATAGTAGATTTGCAAAAAGCCACAGCCAACATTTCAAACACTTTACTCCATTTTTCAAGCAAAATTTAATGCAAATTCACTGAATTTTCGTAAACATGCATAACACTTTTAACTCTCAACAATAAAACAGCTGAAAATTCAAACATACATCAGGAATATGTGTACCTACAAAATAAAAAAAAAAGTTGTATAAAGCCTGCAAAATTAAAACATTTCTTTTATTTTTTTATACATGTCGTATATGCAAAGATATTTTAAAACTTAAATAAAGCGTTATCATGTGTAAATAAAACTACGGATGTTTTCTAAATGTATATGCATATAATATATAAATCCCACAGTGCTACAGCACATGTGGGGCCTGGGCCTACCAACCCAAATGTTGACCTCACACCTGCATACACACGACAGAGGTGGGTGATCAACTGATACAGGAGGTGATGTGGTCAGCATTATACAAGTCCCAGCTGGAAATCTGGCTCTCTGGGCTGGGACTACTTTCCTCACAGAGTGAGAACTGAGTGGGCACCAGTCCTATACCCAGGACTTAAAATCTGCATCCTCATGTGTGGGATTGAATCCAGATGCATTCCATGGTGAGGGATCAGAGTACCATACTCCAGCCCACTGGGTCACAGTGCAGGATGTCCGTGCATATAGGAGCTGCTAAAGCTGTTGCTTGCATTTCCCTGAGGAAAGAGCTTGGTTAACCCTTAATTGCATGGTGTTGCACACATGCAACAAAGATGATTAATCAAAGCTTTTTGTAGTTTTAGTGGATTATTTTATAATTTCATATAACACTGACCTTCAGCAATAAAATTAGGCTAGTTATAGCAGTTTTATGTTGTGTTTATTTTTAGTACAAAATAGCAAAATTCATACAACTCCTGTGAAATATAACCCCATCAGCATCCAAGTGTGCCATCACACTGATTATTTTATTTGGGCCCTCCCCATCCTTTAACCCAGGTACATTTGACTGCTAGGACTCAAACTCACGTCTTTGAATGGATGACCAGTCCATTATATGTCACACTAACGATCCCGGCTATTTAAGTTGCTTCAGTTGTGGTGCTGATGAAAGGGATATAAATACCAGTTTGTGAATTAGAGGAAGAATGGCATATGTAGCAAAATGCAATTAAGGCTTAAAAACTTGAATTCTCACAAATCCTTCTGTGTTATAGACTGATGCCCAAACAGTATGCTTTTAGAATTCTCCTAATCCAAAAAAGATGGTAAATGGTAGATGCTATAATAGGACTAAAAGGTGGTTTACTGTCATGATTATCTGCTTCTAATGTGCAGATTTGTGTCAGCGATTATTAATCACATGGATCCTCTTCAAGAATGAGCAGACTCTGATCAGTTGAGTGCAATTGGCTCCTAAAATACTTAGAAAATTTGACACTGCCATAATTAGCACAATTTTAATTGTAAATGTATATTGGTGGGAGCATATAGATATAACAAAAGCGCAAAAGATACATTCTGGCAAGTGATCTTTTCTTGTGAACATGACTGAACAACAAGAGCAATTTTTTAAAATAATATCAAAGAGTGGTTTATAAAAAAAATTAAAAAGTACAATAAAAAGTATTCTTTTTTCTTTTTGAACTTGTAAGTTGGTTGATACAATGTGAAAAAAAAATGTTGTGAAATGTGAAAATGTATTGTTTCTATTGTTGTGGCAGCTGAAGTTGATACTTGTAAGCTCCAAAATTTAAACAGTACAATAGTAATAACTGGTCTTGAGCAATTCTAATAATACTGCCATTGATATTAATTGTCAGTCAATTTTACAATCTCAACTTAATTGAACTCCAAAGTAAAGAAGTAAAAAACTGAGAAACAGCATTGGTAATTACAAGTACTGTAAAAGTAATTTTTATATTCTACTGTTGTTAAAAATGTGTGCAAAAATAAATTTACTGTGTGCAACGTTAATTATATTTACTACCAAGAGAAGGAATAGAGGACGTGTAATTGTGATGTTGCAATTTTGTGTGCATAGCCCACTTAGCTACAACAAGACTTAAATCTGTGCACTGATTGATCCATGTGTGCAATTGTTCATTAGTTATTTATGATGTTAAACTATGTCAAGTGGTATTGTGAAGTTAAAGTTTACAGCCATTTTGGGATCAAACATGAATAACCAATAGCTAGCTCCATAATCCATAAAATAGTTTATTACTATATGCTTGCTAAAAAATTAGTTATACAATGATTTTTGAGAGTAAAGGAATAAGTTCTGTGTGAGTTGTGACCATTTTGCTTGACAGATATTGTGAATTTAGCATCAAACCTGTAAAGCCTGCAAATGTTGGTTCTGACTTTATTTTCTTTAGCCCTGTATATACAATGTAAATAGTGGATAGAGAAGGTATTGTATTCCTCACAAAAATTTGATGTTGCAATTTCACCAGAAATATATGTTTTGGGATCCCGTGAGCCCGAAAAAAACCTTTTTAGAAAAAGATCTCTGTGTGTCTGTGGATAGCATAGCTCAAACACGAAAAGACTGTTTAATATTAAACTTGTATTTTAGTATTTTCCAAGGATGCGACACAAAGATTTTCAAGAAAATCCCTCCACCACAAACTACCCTTTACATGGAAAAATTTTCGAAAATTTTGATTTTCTCAAAAATTGTTACTTACACCCTAAATAAAATGTATATGTTTAATTTTCTGGGAATAGCCTTTGAAGATCTCTTTATTCTGGATGAATTTTGCTAAACTGCTAAACCGTGAGAGGTACTCAAAAACTTACCACACAAAAAATGTAGATCTCGTCAAAACACACAATTTATGTCATTTACATTTTGTTGTGGAAGTAACCGTTTCCGAGATATTCCTTGTTATTGGTTTCAATCGTAAAGTACTTAATACTTTTCTCTGACAGGAAGTGTCCGTTTTTCTTTTGTTCCACTCCAGGCCAAGTAAAGAAGCGATTTGCAATGCCAATCACATAACGCAGGCTTTAAAACATTTGACTATCGCTTTAGCCTGGGTTACTCCCTTAATTCCCTTTTATTTTAAGGAACTAAGTAATAGGACCATTCTGTTAATGCTTTTATCGATTAGCATGGTGTAAAAGAATAATCTTTTGTAAGAAGTTTGTTTGTAGAACAGCTAGAGAAAGTCCTGTGAGTGTAACACATCAGATTTTTATTTCTTCTACCCAATAGTCTTGAGCAACTTGCATATGGGGTGACCAGATCAAAAGCTTCAAAAGCAGAACATTTGAAGGAAAAAACCATGACATTTTGAGGGGGACACATTAAGTATGTTTTATTCTGTGAGAACAATAAAGACAATTATCATGTGAAATAAGATGTCATCATGCAAGTTGCAGAGTAACTATTAAAGCATGTAATTTGTTTAAAAGTTTTAAGGTGATCCAAAACCATTGCATGTTGTGCAATTTGCTACTTTTTTACTTTCTCTAGCGCATATGTACAATGTAAATATTAGGTAGAGAACATATTCATTCCACCAAAAATTTGATACTGAGATTTATCTGGAAATTCATAATTTAAGGACCCCTGAATCCAAAAGAAAACATTTTTAAAATGGGTTTGTTTTGTGTGCATATGTGTTTTTATTTTATAGTGTTTAATGCCCGACTTTACTACATATGGCACTGCAGACGATGACTTGGATGATAGATGGAATGAAGATGGAACACCGGTGTGATGGTGGGGGAACCTGGAGAAAACCTGCCCCTGCGCTGCTGTGTTCACCATAAATCCCACATGCCTGGAAGTGAACTTGGGCTGCCTTTGTGAGAGACGAGTCCACTCGACCATGGCGCTGCCCTGTAGGTGTGTGTGCGTTCGTGTATGTGAATGGCATAACTCAAAAATAAAAAATTAGTTGAGTTCCAAACTTGGTATTTAAATTTAGTGTCTAACAAGGATGTAACACAAAGATTTTGAGGAAAATGCCCTCAATATCAAATAACCACTTACATGGAACATTTTTCAATTTTTTTTTTTTCTCTAAAAATGACTTAAATATTTTGATCAAACTGCCATATATTAAAAATATTTACATGGCAAATTAAATGTGAATTTTCTGGGAATAGTCTCTGAAGGCCTTTTCATTCTGGAAGAGTTTTGTATAACTGGTAGACCATAAGAGATAGATAAAAATCTAACCGCAATAAAAATGTAGATCTCATTAAAGCACACAAGTTATGTCATGTTATTTTCTGGTGTTATTAACATTCCTTGTTCCTACTTAAGACTTCGCAAAGGAAAGTTGTTATTAAGTTTTTCAGCCTGGTCATGCAAAGCAAATGGAATTTCAGTTGCATCACATAGCAACTAGCTTTTTAAAAGATTTTACTATCCTTTTAGCATAGTGTTTTCCAAAATTTCCATTCTACTTATAAAGAACTATTATCATGAAATAAATAGAAGAATAAGCTTTTGACAGAATATTTGTTGCAGAATAGGTACAGAAGGTCATGTGAATAGAAAACATCAGATCTTTTTATATACAACCCAGAGTGAAGCATGTCAAAAGTGGATATACTTAGTTTATCCTCCCCATATTGAGGACTTACACGTGGGTGTGTAGAGTTAGAAGCCTGTCATTGAGCCAACGAACATTTAATCACAGAATGAAGAACCCAAAACGAGGGATCAGCTCATAATCAGGCAAAAAATGAAAAAAGATGATATGAAATAAAGGCGAATGGGTGACAGGAGAGGTGCTTGGTAAAAGGAATGGCAGAGGAAAACAGAGTACCTGAAGAAAACCTGCCCAGATGCTGATTTGTCCACCACAAATTTCAAATGTTCCCTGGGATTGAATTCAGGCCACCTTGGTGAGTGGCAAGCAGTCCAACCATTGGGTCATGGTACAACCACAGGGATATCTATAATAATTGAATTTGCACTTCTTTCTTACTATCTCTACTTAGTACACAGTACATGGATAGAGAAGGTACTTGCATTCCATCCAAAAATTAGATATCAAGATTTTACTGGAAATACACATTTTGGGGTCTCCTAAATGCAAACAAAAAAAAAAAAAAAAAGAAAAAAAAAAAAAAAGCATTTTTTAGGAAAAGATCTGTATGTAGTGTGGCTATGAGTATGATAACTAAAAATCAGAAAGTCGATAAAATATCAAACTTGGGATTTTAAGTTTAGTATCTGCCAAGGATAGAACATGAAGACTTTGAGGAACCCCAAAATTACCCTTTACACGGATCTTAACGATTTTAATTAAAGTACTAACATAACTCCATGGCACGACAGCTCACGGGGAACCTTGGCCTACCGCCCGGCCGCTGCGTCCCCCATCTCGGTCCACTACAGACGTCATGGATGGGGTGCAGTATTGGAGGGTAAGACGTGGTCAGCGCCTCGAGCCCCTCCCGGCCGGTTAATGCGGTCCTCACGACCTGGAGCCGCTACTTCTCCATCAAGTAGCTCCTCAATTGGCCCCCCAGGGACCTCACGAGGCTGAGTGCACCCCGGTTAATTAAAGTACTGCGTGTTAAATATATTTACATGAATATGAGATTTTAATCAAAATCATTATAGCCATTTTTGAGAAAACCAAAATTTTCGAACATTTTTCCATGTCAAGGATAGTTGTGGGTGGGGTCGATTTTCTTGAAAATTTTCATGTCACAACCTTGGAGGATACTGAACTTAGATACCAACTTGGTATTTAATGGACTTTTTGTTTTTGAGCTATGCTACCCACAGACACACACACATACGCAGACATTTTTCTAAAAAATTTTTTTGGGTATTCAGGGGGTTCCATAACATGTATTTCTGGTGAAATCTCAGTATCAAATTTTTAGGTCAATACAATAACTTCTCTGTACACTATGTACATAGTATGTGTAGAGAAACAAAAAATAGACCAGTCTTTGAACTTAAATCTAAATAGACTGGTGTAACATCCAAAAAATGAAATATACATACACACAACTATGTATGATAAGATGGATAAACTTGTGCCAGAATGGTTTGTTTGTCTGCAAACAGCAGGAATTCGAATTGAATTGTGCCTTAGTCCTTCAGTTTTCCACAAGGTTGGGAATTATGATTTTACTGCCTCTAATGGCAATGCATAATTAAGTTCGCTAGGTTGGCCAGAGTGCAAAGCACTACTCCTGCATTTTGAGCAATAGTTCTCTCTTTCTCTCTTTCTCTCTCTCTCTCTCTCTCTCTCTCTCTCTCTCTCTCTCTCTCTCTCTCTCTCTCTCTCTCTCTCTTTTTTTTTTCCTACACCTGTCTAGCACTTTGCCTATCTCCCCCTTCCTCAACTTCTCCACTGTTTCTTCCTCACCACGGAATGTCTTGAGCCAAATTGAGTTGCATGCTTGAGTATGCATTTGAGAGGCCATCCTCTAATAGATGGTTTGATTGATTCAGGAATTATCACAGTGTCATATAAAAACGACTGTGCAGAGAAAGTTAAATGCGAAAAGTGTAAACCACTGGAAGCAAAAGCTGCTGGCTAATTATTCAAGGTTATGAACTGAAGAATATTTTGAATATTGATGAAACTGATCTATTTTATAGCATCTGCCAATAAAAGCTTTGTGTTTTAAATAGGGAAAATATCATGGTGGAAAAGTCGGCATACCAAAGATAAATGTTTTTCTTAAGGTCTGTGCTGAGGGATCAGAAAAATTACACCCTAGTAGCCGGTAAATTTAATTATTAATCTCTGTATTTCAAAATTTAAAAAATATTGGTGCTCCAGATATGCATTAATGTCATCATTTTAAGAGCTTCATATACCCAAGTTCACAGGTTGAAACCCAGTGGAGGACGGATTTTTTTCATGGTTTCCTTCAGAAGGGAAATAAAGCCTTAGTCCCATTTCGTAGATTTACCACATGTAAAAGAACCTCAAACCTGATAAAGAGGCCGCTGAGCAAAGTAATTGGTCTTTCATGCCCAATATAGAATGAGACGCTGAGAACAACAGTAGTTAAAGAGCATCCATAAATAAAACTCCCATTGCCATTTCATCATTTTAAGTATTTTTATAACTATAGCAAGTAATGCTTGGTCACAGAGAGTAGATTGGGATACAATATAACTAGAGCCTGAATTTTTAGGTGCTCAGCATTGTAAATGGCAGCAGTTAAGTATCAGCTCAGGCGGAAGAGTTCTCTTTGAACAACTGCATCATTTTTATGCTAGAGACGGCTAAAATGCCACAGCCTTGATTTGAACAAAAATTTCCTTCTTTCTATGCAGTTGCTCTTAACCATTGAGCTACAGTGAATTGATGCTGGTATGTCATTAAATTCCCCAACCGACTCAAGGTTTACCCAGGAAACTCACTTCTGAGATAACAATTTCAATGGTGGCTTACAGTTAGTAAGCATTTTATTTCCCAAGAACAGAAATAGTTAATTTTCATAGCTTCCTTTATTATAAGGTTGCTTCAAGGACAAAGCTTAGCAAATACTACTTAGCCCGCCTGGGTAGTGTGGTGGTAGCGTGTCTGCCTCATATTCAAAAGGTTGTGAGTTCGAATCTTGCTTAGGGTGAGTTACCCGGATAAGGTTTTTTTCGGGATTTTCCCTTATCCTGAGAAGACGAATGTCGAGTAACTTTCAGCTCCATGGACCCCGAAATCATTTGAGCATCATTTCAGCAATTTCATTCATTGTCGGATATGACCAAACACTTTAAAGAACGTTAAACTACCAAAAAAAAAAAAAAAAAAAAAGAAACAAACGCTAATAAGAACACATATAAATGATTGAATATAGCAATAAGAAATAGAACAATATATATTATCAAATTGCAAGTTATAAGGGCATTGTTTACATACTGTATGTGTATATTGATTTTTCTGTGAAAGGTTTTTATTATTCCTACGGAGAGTCTGCTAAAAAATTGACATGTTGCATTTAGTAACCTAAAGTAATTCAAAGCAGTAGTGGAAATGATTTTATGATGAGTTTTAATGGGAAAATAACATTCTTCATTTGAAGATGACAAAGCAGCAATTTATGTTATTTTAGGTGACAACCTTTAATTTAGGTTTTCTTTAGGTGCAATAAAATTCACATATTCTGCTTCAGGAAATGTGAAATTACTATATATCTTGAAATTTGTTAGTTAAATGTCAAAGGAAAACATAAGTCAAAACCTAAAAATCTGGGTCCTCTTGCAAATACGTACATCTATGATGCAAGACTGGGACCATGGTACAGTCACACAGTTCCAAAATAACATTCCTCCAACTTTGCACCAATGTGATCATCAGAAACGAGATTTTAAAGGGAAAATTTTCAATCAATAAAGGGAAAAAATAATGCCAAAAAGTGAAAATTGATGCGAATAAATGGGAAAAAGGAATACAAAGGTATTAATAATGGTCACACCTATATTTCATGTTTCACTTCACTTCAACCTGTGTTTTGGGTTGGAAGGGATGGGTTTTCCTCTCAACAAATCATTTAATGGCCAGTTGTAATTCGTTTGTAATCGCACTAGTCAGCGATAGACTGTCAGTCCATTACTGCAGCGAAAATGCACTCTTGATGGTAACGTTAGTGCTCAGTGTGTTAAAGACAAACTGGTAACAAGAGGACCATTCCACTGCTGACCCATGGAAGGCTTTATGCAGTTGCCTTCATGTACCTAAACCAAAGAAAGAGAAAGTTAATCTTCATTTCCCTTTCTAAAAATCCACCCCTTGGGAAAGGCCAGTCAACTGTTAAAATTGTCCTTTTCCTTTTCGTTTTGTCAATCAAATCAGGTATTCATTGACCTACCCTATTTGCTTTGCTCTTTACTCCCTTTAAGATCTCTTAGACCAGTCCAGCTTTCACTGGGGTGAAAGGAATTTTTCTTGTCCATGTTGATTTAGTGAAAGCAATTTTTAAAATCTTCCACAAAAATACTGGGCAATGCATTGCATTTTAAAAATATTAATTGAAAGGGAATCGAAAAAGGAAACTCCACAAAAAAAGGGAACTGAGGCTAATAAAGCGAAAAAAATGTGTGTTCCATTCACATAACTTTCTCTACAATAAATTATTGTTTAAAAGCTTATTCTTATATTTACTTAATGCTAATCGAGAAAAACTAGCAGAAAGGGTCTTATTGCTTCCTTGTAAGTAGAGGGGAAATAAGGGAGTACCATAGACTAAATCGATAATCAAATATTTTAAAAAGTGGTTGCTATGTGATTGAAGTATCTTTGTTTGTATGGACAGGAGTTTCCAAATTCCAGTATGAGAAAAGTATAAGTACTTTAAAGCTGAAACTAATAACAAGGAATACCTCAAAAACAGTCAACTCCATGAAAAAAATGTAATATAAATTGTGTGTTTTAACGAGCTCTACATTTTTGTGTGGTAAGTTTTTGTGCATCTCTTACAATTTACCAGTTATGCAAAATTCTGCAAAATGCATCCAGAATAAACATGTCTTCAGAGGCTATTCCCAGAAAATTTACGATATACATTTTATTTGTCATGTAAGTGTGTTAAATATAAGGGATTTTAATCAAAATCGTTCGAGCCATTTTTGAGAAAATCAAAATTTTCGAAACTTTCACCATGTTAAGGGCAGTTGGGGGTGGAGGGATTTTCTTGAAAATCTTCATGTCGCATCCTTGGAAGATACCAAACTTAAATACCAAATTTGGTATTGAATGGTATTTTCATTTTTGAGCTATGCTGTCCACACACATGCGTGCACACACATGGACCCTTTTCCAAAAATGCTTTTTTGGATTCAGGGGGACCCAAAACATGTATTCTGGTGAAATCTCGGTATCAAATTTTTGGGTGCAATACAATACCTTCTCTATCACTATGTACATAGTATGTGTAGAGAAAGTAAAAAAAAAAGTAATGCTTGTGAACATATTTGACAGGTGTTATGGGTATAAGCACAAATATTTAAATAGTTTTTACTTTATCATGCATCCACTTCAGTGTGTTGTGTTCTTTCTCTTCATATAACATTTTCCCACAAACACATCAAATAATCTACTACCTAATGTTTTCTGCATAGTTGTAATTGCATCACAAAATGAGCATCACTTATCAGTATAGGCTATATGTTTTACCTCCATGTTCTAACACTTAATGCCTGATGCTTGGAAAGGCAGTTTGGGGATAATAAGCTTTGCAGAAAGCATTTGAGCTCAGTTGCACATTAAAATAATCTTTATTGGAAATGAAAGGATAAGCATAAATACTCAATTAAGCATTTTAAGCACATTATTTCTCTATGAAAATTTGAAGTTTAAGATAACCAAATAATGAATGCATAGGCGTTTAAGGACCATGACTAATTTCTTCATGTGAGTGAACTCAACATTCATTATTGTGGGGCATGCCTGCTCTCCCGAACTCTTGGGGAAAATAATCATATATGGCTTGTGTGTGTTACTTGTACTTGGAGGCACTAACCAATCTGAAAACATCCTACTCTTAGTAACTAAAATTATTAGTCTGCAATTTAATAAAATATTTTTGTAATTCATTTGCAATGTCCTCAAATACCAGTCAAGTAAATGTCTACAATATCTTATATAGCCATAAGCTTTCATGATCATGGCCATAGTTTTATCTTAAAAAATTTCAGCTGTTGCATGGTCTGTTGGTTAAAATAATTTATAAGGGACATCATCTTAACTGCCATCATGTTGCTTTTCTCTCTGGACTAAATGCAAGCTGAAACAGAGCCAGTATATATGCTCGTGGCCTAGTGGACAGAATCAGGGGAAAAGGTTATGCTTTTGTTTTGCTTGCATGATTGTTACAGAACTGAAAAAGTATGTGCCTTTCTTGATTTTTGTTTCTTCTAGATCGTAATGCTCTATCAATATCTTTCTTTGCACACAGCATCTTGTGTAAATGTTTTAATTCTTGATGAAAGTATTCTGAGTCACAATTGTTTTTTCATTATTTCTACTAACATTTTAATTACATTTTTTTGTTTAGAATGGTGTTTACTGAGGTAATGATCTATATGTATTGGTTTTCTGTACGCTGCACTTGTAAAGCTCTCATTGTTTTGGCTAGTTACGAGTACTTCTAGTAGAAAGGCAAGTTAACGATTGTACTTTTTAATTCTGTTGTAAATTGAACTTTTGCTATTCAGCTGTTCTAACAGATTCTGGAGTTCCGATTTGCTATGGGACCATATGGTGAAATCATTGTCAATGCAACAGATTGGCTTTTTAGTGGCATTGGGAAGCGCATGTTTTTAAAACCTTAGTATAAAAATTAGCCACCAAAGATCTCAAAAATGGCATGTTATTTATGAACACTCTAACTACTGTGGTTCTCAGCATCCCATTCTAAATTGGGCGTGAAAGACCACTTGATTTTGCTCAGAGGCCTCTCTATCAGGCTTGAGGTTCTTTTATGTGATGTAAATCTACGACATGGGACTAACGGCTTTACTTCCCTTTCAAAGGAAGCCATACTAAGGATTTTTATGCCTGAAAAAATCTATCGTTCTCCGCCTGGTTTGAACCTGTGACCTGGGGTTTATGAAGTTAGCATGGTAACCATTACACCGTGGAGAGCGACCCAAAGGTCTCAGGATTGCCCATCGCAATCCCATCATTTTGTTCATAGAATGTACTATTACATCATAAATATGTTGTAGTGAGACACTGTTTGAAGAAATTACTAATATCTTCTGGTAAAAGTTCTTTGATATAATCTATGTCTGTGACAGATACCATAATACAGGGTTACTACAAAAGAAATAGACAATTTCAACCGCCTGTAAAACAAAAACTATTAGAGATAGCAACCTAATTATTTTGGAGGTATGTTGAGAAACTCTCAAAGTTTCGTTTGTTACTATTGGTAGCGCTGTGGTGTTTTGTTTGTTGCAGAAGCTGAAATGGCGGAAAATCCTGTGGAAAAGGCATATTGCGTGTTGGAATTTGCTAGAACGCAATCAGCAACTGTTGTCCAACGACATTTTAGAACACGTTACCACAAAACGCCACTGACTAGACAGTCAATCTATGACTGGTATAGAAAATTCGAGACAACGGGATGTTTGTGCAAAGGGAAGAGCTCGGGAAGACAAAGAGTTTCGGAAGAAAACGTTGAACGTGTTCGTTCTGCCTACATAAGAAGCCCACAGAAATCAACATCTAGGGCAAGCATGCAATTACAAATTCCACAGCAAACTGTATGGAAAATCTTGCGGAAACGACAGCACATAATGCCTTACAGATTACAGATGTTGCAGTTTCTGAGTGAAGAAGATAAGGTCATATGGCGTGACTTTTGCATCGACATGTTGCGACATGATGAAGACGATGCTGGTTTTTGTGAGCGCATCATTTAATTTTTGTGGTAACATGTTCTAAAATGTCGTTGGACAACAGTTGCTGATTGCGTTCTAGCAAATTCCAACAAGCAATATGCCTTTTCCACAGGATTTTCTGCCATTTCAGCTTCAGCAACAACAAACAAAACACTACAGCATTACCAATAGTAACAAACAAAACTTTGAGAGTTTCTCAAAATACCTCCAAAATAATTAGGTTCTATCTCTAATAGTTTTTGTTTTACAGGCAGTTGAAGTTGTCTATTTCTTTTGTAGAGGTAGATCTCTGAAGATGTCCCTAACAGACAGGAATGAATCATCAGGTGAAATTATTTTAACCTATAGACCACAGCAGCCCAGTTATCTGGAACCTAATGGTTTTAGGAATTAGTACAGCTGAAACTGTTAAGACCTATTCACAACAAAAATTAAGTACAGAAGTATAGTCAGGGAGAACGGGGATTGGAACCCCCCACCCTTGCTAAAAAGAATGCATGAAGTAACAAAATTTAACTTCAATTCCAAATGCTCACCTTAATCTATGAATATAAAATAAATTTTTTAAAAATATTTAAACTTAGGAATACTTCATATTAATTATTTGATTTTAGATTGCCCCCTCCCCTTAATATTTTTCTGGCTAAGGTATTGGATACAGCATAAGCACAAGACTTTGTGCCCATGTTATTTAATGAAAGCAATCACACAATATGCAACACACTATGTAACACAAGAGTCATAAACTCCAAACTTTATGTATATGTTATTTTCATAAAGTACTCTATAATACTTCCTTCGTGCATTGCTAACTTCTGAACCACACACAATTGCATTTCAAGATTTTATGCCATCTAGGGCAATGCACGATGCCAGATGCTGATCTGTTGCTAAATGATACAACATTTTATGTCTTATTTATTTAGAAAGATTAGGTGAATTTTCAATTTGAAAATTATTGGTGATTAATTAAGAGTAAAACACAGCATCACACTCAAACTTCACTAGTTGAAAGTTACATGAAATCAGCTGCAAGGAATGTAAAAAGGTGTATATAGGGGAAACAAAAATAAACATTGGACAATGTTTTAAAGAACACATGAGGTATTCAAAGTATAAACAGACAGATAAGTCAGCTGTAGCACACCATTTTTGGACTCAAAACCATATTTTTCACAATTGAGCCCAAATTAATAAAATCAGTGCAGAATCCAATTGGATTAACAGTTTGGGAAATCTATTAATTCTGAAAAATAAAAACAAAGTTAAAAATTTTGATGTACCTCAAACAGTCTCATCTCAAAAGTCATCTACCTAGAAGAGAGACCTCTTAAGGCCGCTATCACAAGTTCATCAGTGAATCTCTGCTTTAGCCAAGTACACATGTCCGAAGTAAGTTACTTATTTAAACCAGTGAAGTTTGACTGTGAATCTGTGTTTTACTCTTAATTACTCACTGTGAATTCCCATTAATGTCTTAATTATTGGTTATGTTATTCAACTTAAAACTTGTGGTATGCTCAGAAGGTTTCCGCATGTAATTGAAAAATCTGAAAACCTGTACCAACTTCTTGCGATATACCTAAGGCTGCATTGTCAATGGTCTTCCCTAGCCCTTATTCTTATGCTGCATTATGTTAGTGTTACTCTTCATTATGAATGCAACCTTAGTGAAGAATTGTTTTCTCATGTCTAATTAGAATAAATAAGTTCACCCTAAGCTCACTTCTGCATTCAGTTGCATAGGATATGTAGATAATAATGTTCATTGTTTCCCTTTTAAATACTTGGAAGCTTTTTTTGATGATATACTTTTTACTTTCTCTATGTACATAGTGTGTAGAGAAGGTATTGTATTCCACCCAAAAATGTATACCAAGATTTCACCAGAAATACACGTTTTAGGGTCCCCTGTATCCCAAAAAAAGCATTTTTAGAAAAAGGTATCCGTGTGTATGTGAACACGAAAACTCAAAAACGAAAAATCAGTAAAATACCAAACTTGGTATTTAAGTTTAGTATCTTCCAGATTGTGACACAAAGATTTTGAGAAAAATTTCCTCACCCCTAACTACCCTTTACGAGGGAAAAATTTCAAAAATTTTTATTTTTTCAAAAATGGCTCTAACAATTTTGGTTAAAATACCATATATTAAAGATATTTACATGGCAAATAAAATATATATCTTGAATTTTCTGGGAATAGCCTCTAGATACCTCTTTGTACTGAATTTTACTGAATTTTTGCATAATTGGTAAACAATAACAGATACACAAAAACTAATTAGTACACAAAAAATGTAAATCTTGTTAAAACACACAATTTATGTCATATATGTTTTTTTCATGGAGTTGACCATTTCTGAGATACTCTTTATTATTGGTATCAGATTTATATACTTCAACTTTTCTCACACGGAAATTTGTAAAAACTTGGCCATGCATAGAAATGAATTTCAACCACATGACAACCAGCTTTTAAAAGATCTTCTTATCATTTTAGTGTAGTGTATTACCTTCTACTTATAGGGAAGCAAGTAATTAAGAAAATTTCTGCTAAAGTTGATCTTGAGCATCATAAAATAGATAGAAGAATTTTTTATTTATTTATACTAAGCACCCATACAAGGAATATGGCTATACATCAGCCCAGGCTGTAGTCTTGTCATATTCCTAACCAAGTTTTCCTTATAATCTAGCACATTTATTTGAATCATAAGATGAGGATGATGATAATAAAAGTGTACAACAGTCATGCTCAACATTTCTTAAAACAACCTATAAACTTATGTTATCTACTTCTCTTTTTGTGGACCACATCCATTTCTTTTTTACTTTAGCCAAATAATTGTCTACCTTTTTGCTTTCCTTACTAAAAAGTTTGATTAAGGCTATCTTTCTGTCCATTTTCAGCCATTTACCGTTTATCCACTGTTTCCTCTGTCCCTATACAGTCAAAAACTATATGTTCCACATTTTCCTTTTCACCACACTTTGGGTATTGATTCTGTTGGAGTCCTTTTCTCATACCCTTTAGTCTCCACACACCCGCTCGTACCCAAGCAATACTCTCCCTTTGTTCTTTATTTAATTTAGCCACATAAATTTCTCTTTCCCATGTGATAGAAGAATAAGTTGATTAACAATAATTTGTTACAGAGATGTAGAGAAAGTCCTGTGAATGGAAAACATCAGATTTTTTGAAATGAGATTAGAATCTTTAGTCTTGTTGTTCAGCGTGGGCTAGACAGAAAATGGCAATATCATAAATAAGCAGTTATTTTCATAAGCATTTTTATCTTGCACATGGCAAAATATCCAAATAATATTAATATCATAGTAAAACATTTAGGCACACTGACATATACTGTAATGCCATCGGTTTAAGATGTAATTTATAGCTTACAGTTAGGTAGTTGTCACATACTCTGTATATATGTTTATAATAAGTGTTCTCAAATTAGTAGTCTTCACCTCTGATGTGGCAATTTACCAACAAGAGGCTTGAGGTGAGAGTTATTCTTAAAAGTAGGAACATCTTAAACTGATGGCTACAATAGTGCTAAAACTCCAATATAAGGTCATTATGATAGATTTATATAAAGAATAATTGCACAAATAAGAATGTATAAAGGATTCAATAGTGTAAAGACAAAATAAGAACATGAGATAAAAATGAAGATTTTAAGCTGCTCTTTGTGGTGTATTTTTCCAAGAATCAGGCTGGATTTGAGTGTACAGGACTTTGGTTATAAAAAATGTCCATTCACACAGTGTTTTATGTCTCTTACTGAGCATTCTTCTGTTTAATGTGTTTGTTGTAGATGAACAACTGAATGATTACGCTTGATATCGAGCGCACATATTTTAATGCAATGTGGTGCATGAAAAAAGGATGCTAAAAGCACATACAGGATGTGATGTCAGTCATAGCCTTCTTACGTACATACAACACCTCCCCCATTGACTTTTACACTTTACATAACATTATAATTTCTTCTACAGGAATTACCCACATAATTATAGACATACAAATAGAAGCATACAAATACAATGATACTCAAAAGTTAAGGCAGTCTGGCTTTTTATACAGTGCGATTCGTATAAACCTGAACCATTTTAATAGGTCATAATTTCTCTTTGAAAGCTAATAGAAATGTGAAATTTGTTTTAATGATCTCAGTGGCTCAAGAAGAATCAATAGCAATCATGGCAACGATTGATCAATGCCATCTGCTGACTATATTGATGATTTCGATGCTGCAAATTATGAGCATTTTGATAGCATTGTAGACAGTTAGAGCCCTTTGACATGTGCCATATGAATAACCTGAAGAATAGTATCTTAGCAAGTCATCATAATTTGGCCTGGTTATAGATGGCTTGATCTGGCTGGTGTTATTCGAAGGGTTTTGTTTTTCACTCACACCCAAAATGACTGTGGTTCTTTTGCAGGCCAGATAACTGTAGCCTTTTCCCATATTGAACCTGGCACTTTCTGGATGACCATTTCATCACCTGCTTGATAACTTATTTCTTTCTTTGGCACAGTCTTGTCGTGGTGAGCTTTAACCTTTTTTGTCTTTCTGTCAACATTTTGCAAACATCTCAAGGCACTCTTGGTTCTAACCTTTTAGCAGGTTCAGATAATGAAGTTCTTAGGTGCCGACTATGTAGAATTTCAGATGGGCTTGCTTTCAACCTTGGAATTGGAGGTTGTTATATTCAAGCACTGAGTCCTGATTAGACCTCTTGGCATTTTCTCATTATATTTTTTGAGATAACAACAATTTTCTTTGAGAGTCCATTGTTACAATGATAATGTGGACTGCTGGTTTGAATAGAGATGTGCTTTTCTTTGTAATACTTCAGACACTTTTGTGAGACGAAAGGCAAATTATCTGCAGGCAGATAATTTGTGGATATCCTAGATGTGCAGTATGGGACATATAACATCTTAACGTGAAAAAAGGACACTAAAAACACATACAGGATGTGATGTCAAGTGAATATTAGAAGCTGTTAAGATTTGGAGATCAATAGGACATACCCTACATTAGTCGCTCTGTCTTCAAATCCAACAGCAATAGTTTGCGTATTGGTTTAATTGTTTTTTCACACAAACCGTGTGTAGGACAGGAGTTGGATAGGCAGAGTCAGACTGAAAATGCAATGCCATAGCCGAGATTTGAACCACAACCTCCTGGTCTCTAGCCAGTTGCGCTTCCACTGAGCTATCATGGCAACATGCTGGCATAGCATTGAATTTCTGAACTGACTCACATGTTTCCCGGTAAATCATAAGGTTATCTCAAATTATTTTGAGATGACAACCCCAATGGCGACTTACAATGTTGTAAATACTTTAAGTCCCAGGATTCATAGTATAGCCAACTATTAGGGTCAATGGGTATTGGTTTAATTGTTTTTTCACACAAGCCATATATAGGACAGGAGTTGGATAGGTAGAGTCAACTTCAGTCTCAGTATTTAATTACATCAGTTATGAATTGAATCACCAAGTGGAGAGTTAAGAGTTTAGTTCAATAAAACATTGTGTTTGAAAATGAATGTGACCTGTGTTCCTTGTGCCTATTAGTTTATGATTTGTATCTTAAACTTGTGTGGCTTTGTCTGTGATTCATTCTCTGTCTTTTATGTTTATGAAACAATTGGCAACCCCTGCACTAGATGATGTGATGAATTTGGGCTACTCAAGAATGTAACATATACTAAATTTGTAACTATACTTGTCAAATTTCTTTTCAGATAATTACCCTTTTTATGAATTATTGCACTGCCCAATTTATGCCTGGTGGAACGGGAATTCATTATATTAATTTAAACTAGTTACAGATCTCATTACGTGTAACACATTTTGTATGTTTCATTTGTTTCTACAACCGTTTTCTGTGGAGATATTTTAGATTTCCAAGAACATAAAACACACATACTAGCAATGTTAAAAAAAATTATTTTGTTTGCTAACAATGTTGTCAATTGGCGGGATTATATCAGTGCCGCCAATATAGCAGAATTTTTTTCCTGTAGAAGTTCTCTTACATGCCAGTAAATCTACAGATATAAGGCTGTTGTTTTAAGCACACTTAAACACCATCATTTCAGCTGAGTTTGAACCTGTGCTCTTTGGATCAGAAGGCCAGGGCCTGTTTGACTAAGCCATCCAGACCAATGCTGGCAGTGGCAACCAGCTGTTGGGTAGTAGCAGGGGTGGCACTCTTCCTTTCAAAACCACTAGTAGGTCAATGCGTAAACATGTTTCACAGTTGCTTGTCTGGAGGATTAAGGTCATATGAAAAACAAAACCATTAGTCCCCCATCTTCCAGTTTAGTAATGCTGTTTGTTAACATCTGGAAGCCAGTTCTCACACTGTCTTAGGTTGACCTAGGTACATTGCCTATGTCCCCAGTCACATTACATTTAATGATGTGTAGAAGATGACTAATTATTTCAAAACCCTGTATGGTGTCACATAGTTAACCACCATTAGAAATGGTTTTTTTTGCCAGTCTTATAATAACAGACTATTACCTTCATAGATTTCTCGGTGATAGCGTTGCTGCTTGCCAAGCAGGAGACCTGGGTTCGATTCCCAGTACCGGCCTGGGGATTTTTCCCCTGCTGGGAGACCTGGTCCGGGGTGCACTCAACGTTGTGAGGTTCCTGGGAGGGCCAATTGAACTACTTGATGGAGAAGTAGTGGCTCCAGGTCATGAAGACCGCATTAACTGGCTGGGGGGGATCCAAGCATTGACCCCGTCTCACCCCCCAATACTGCACCCCATCCATGATGTCATAATGGACTGAGATAGGGGACACGGCAACCAGGCGATAGCCCAAGGCTCTTAGTGAACTGTGCCACGGAGTCACACCTTCATAGATTCTTGTGGAATAAACTATCTAAATTGTAAGAACTAATTATAATTTTTTTTTGAAAATGGCTGGTCACAGAACAAAATGCTATTACACTTTATGGTTTGTACTCTATGAAGTATATTTTAGAAGGAATATAAGGAGTTCCCTTCTACTCTATATATTGCCCATCTTAACAGTACTTGTATTGAGTCACAAATAATGAACATACATAGAAACATTTTGTTTATCCATTTCTCAAAGTATTTCCTGTGCAACCCCTCTGGAGGCCACCATGCACTGTGGCACTGCAGATTACTCTTCATGTGCTGAAACTTTTCTGGGCTAGAAAATCAGCTATCCTGAAATTGATTCTTCACAGTAGGGAACAGAAAGGAATCACATGCTGGGACTAAAGGGCAGGTTAGCCAATAGTTTTGTGTTCCTTGCAGAAACCCCATTGCTATATTATCAGTGTGAGCTAATGCATTGTTATGGTGTAACAAAATGTCTGTAGTCCTGTTTTTGGATGCTTTTCTTGGATTTTCTGAAGCATTTTGGGGAGTTAAACTTCTGTGTATCATATTGCAGTAACAGTTCTCTGAATTTTGAGCCCAATGGTTACCATGGTACTGTGGAGAAGAAAGAAGCAACCATTTTCATTTCTGCACTTCTGGATTTCATGGTTTTGATGGGTAGTTGGCCATTTGGGAACACCCAAGTGGAGGACTGACATTTTGTTTCAGGGTCAAATTGAAACATCCATATTTTATTGCTTGTAACAATATCTGAAACGTTGAAAGATTTTCCACAGTTAAATCTTTGCAGCATTTCTCAGCACAATTCCACTCTATGGAGCTTCTGTGCTTCAGACAAGTTATGGCTGCTCATGAAAGACAGTTGAAATACCCTGCAAACTAATTTTTAATGCCAGCTAAATGTCCTTGCAGGTCAGTCTAGGATCTTCCCTAATCATAGCTTCCACATTGGTGATATTTTTCTCAGTTAATGCATTTATTGCCTTTTTTGTTTCAGAAATGCTTTGGTTTTGTTGTAATTCACAGACTGATCTACTTTTGTTCTAAATGTGTGCTCTCAGTGTTAAATTGAATTTCTTCTGCATTATCAAGTTTTAATGATTCTTCTACACATAAATACTTTTTCTGTATGTTTATTTATACACCCATTGTTCTTATTCTCAGTGATGATGGATGCTAAAAAAAATGGCCCAAGTGCAGGTGAACACTACTTCTGACATCTTGTGGATTTATTGGATATATGTCCTTTGAATGCCCTTACATGTAAAATATGGTAATTTAAAATTTACAATATTTAAATCTGCCACTCCATTCCTTTACACTCGAAATGTGGCATGAATATTGGTAGCACATTTTGGCCTATGCACATTTTAAGTAACTTTTGTGCATGCACTACTGGTGTGATATACTTTTGACTTATGCACCAAATATATACACAGAATGCACACTATAAAGTATGCTTGAATTACAAAGCTGCTCCTCTTGCATTCTATCAGAACAATTGTATGTAAAACACCAGATGGCAGCTTACTGGTAGAAGTCACAGTTGCTGTAGGCCAGCAATGTTAATGCTTCTTAGCACTGTTCTTGTGATGTAATAGTGTGTTAATCCTGCCATCTAGTGACTTTGGCAGAAGTAGGTAAGGTACATGCATATGGAAGTACATTCTCAACTTCCACATTACTTCACTCTTATCTCAGAACACTGTACTTAATGATGTACACAAAAAATATCTATGAACCACCCTTTCTTTCACAAGACAACTTAGGCATGAGTATCATCATCATCATCATCATCATCATAGCATTTGTTGTTGCTGTTGTTTGGATTAGCTGCAGTTACATCAACTAGTTTGAAATCATAATTATTATCGAACAGATGCTATTCTCAAACTTTTGTGAACACTTAGAATGTATACTATGAACTGCTACTGCTTATTTTTCTCACCATATATTCTATGTAATGAATTTGGGTTGATAGCACCTAGTCACCTGAAAAATTTAATGAATACACATACATTAAGTTTTAATAACTTCATTAATTTATATACTGACAACACTTAACTCTACTTATTGTGTTAAATCAAAAATTGATTTCTGGACTGTATAATTGAATATGTTTGCAAATTTCTTATAGCTTTGCTTCTGTTAAAGGTTTACATACTCTTTCAGATTTTTTCTTATGCATTTTAAACTTTTGCACAATATCATGAATTTTAGCTCCAAAAGGATGAGCAAATTTCTCATTTAGTGACATGCCTCCCCCCTACACACACATACAAACATACAAAAAAAAAAGTTAACTATTAAATACTCAAAATTAATTTTTAGTATTTTAAAAATTCATATTGCTTATTTTACAACTTAAGAAACTTAACTGTGCTCCGTCCCATGTCATACATTTATAGCCCGATAAAGAGGCCTCAGAACAAACTTAAGGTGGTCATTCTCACCCAGTGTAGAATGGGATGCTGAGAACCACAGCAGTTAAAGAGCGTCCATAAATAAAACTCCATTTCCATTTTAACTGTGCCCCCCCCAAAAAAAAATTAAATTACAGTCTATCTTGGTGGAGGAATGTGTATTTTTACTTTCTCTACACATACTATGTACATAATGTGTAGGGAAGGTATTATAATGCACCCAAAAGTTTGATACCGAGATTTCATCAGAAATACATGTTTTGGGTCCCCCTGAATCCAAAAAAAGCATTTTTGGAAAAAGGTCTGTGTGTGTGTGTGTCTGTGGACAGCATAGCTCAAAAACAAAAAGTCTGTTAAATACCAAACTTTGTATTTAAGTTCAGTATCTTCCAAGGATGTGACACAAAGATTTTCAAGAAAATCCCCCCACCCACAACTACCCTTTACATAGAAACATTTTCGAAAATGTTAATTTTTTCCAAAATGGCTCTAACAATTTTGATTAAAATATTGTATATTAAAGACATTTACCTGATAAATAAAATGTATATCTTAAATTTTCTGGGAATAGCCTCTGAAGACTACTTTATTCTGGATGAATTTTACGGAATTTTATATAACTGGCAAACCATAAGAGATGGACAACAACTTTTATATACATATTTTTCGTGGAGTGGACCATTGTAAAGGTATTCCTTGTTATTGATTTCAGCTTTAAAAAACTTATACTTTTTCCATATGGGAATTTGTCAACTCCTGTCCATAGAAACAAAGAAACTTCAAACACATAGCAACCAGTTTTTGACTAATACTTTAGCCTATGCTACTCCTTTATTTCCCTTCTGCTTGCATGGAAGCAAGTTCTCGATTAGCATGAAGTAAAAAGAAGCATAAGCTTTTTAACAATAATTAGAGATGTAGAGAAAGTCATGTGAATGGAACACGTCAGATTTTTATAACACAGGCAGAGAATAATTGCTCAGTATGGATGATACGAATGACATAAAACACTGTTTAAGATGCCAAAATGTAACTAAAATACAGAGTAGCAGTGATTGAAAGGTAATCTTTTAAACTAAGAGTTTCATTTTGCCATGCCAAATTGCATTATAGCATTCTAATTTTGTGCCAATGTCACAGGTAGTAATCTGAGATAAGAGTAATAATAGATGTATTAGTTATGAAACTTTACTTTGTATATAACATTCACATTTCTTAATAAGTTTTTATGACCATATTCACATAATGTTGTGCAAAGTACCAAATATTTTGATATTAATTTTCTTATTAAAACAAAAGACATATGGCTGTAACTTATTTGTATAAATGCTGATATTTGCTTTGGACATCAATTAAATTCAAGATTGAATATAGTACCCTGTGATTCATGAACAAAATTAAGCAAAATCAATGCAGCCTGAAAAGACACATAGAGTTTCAAGTTTTAAATGTGAAAATCTAGTATCTATGTTGCAAGTAATAATGTTGTTTAATAAATTCTGCCCCAAATCCTTCCCTATCCCTCCCTTAAGTATCTTCACAAATCCATTTTTACACAATATATCTGTTAAACTGTTGTTCTAGTTCATAGTTGTAAAGCATTTTAGTATGTAATAATAATAATATTAATTACAAAGAACGGTGGTATAAATACCATTATATAAGTCCAATTATATGTAATGATAATTACTCTTAACGTGTGTGCGCATTCCACACACTAAAAATGTTTTAAATGCATAAACCCTTTTGTGTACAATCACTTTCAAAAACTTTATGTTTTAAAAAAATATAATGTTATAGCTTATTTTGAAAGCTGTGTGGATTTAGTGTGTATCTAGATAAAGAAAATGACCCCCATTTGTAAAAAGAATATTAATTTAATAATCCTTGTAGTACAATATGTTAAATAAATACATATTATATATTATATATATTTAATTCAGATGCACAAATAAGAAGTGGAAATTGTTAACTTAAATATGTTTTCCATATACAGACTTGTGAAATGACTCGTACGGAAAATCCATGATTTCTATCAACATTAGGTATATTCCTAACAAATACAAATTAAACAGACTAAATGGTGAGAATTGCCAAAAAAATTACAGTTTTACTTTTTTGTGTAGTCTTGTTATAATCTGTCTCAAACAAGAAAGATCCCATTGTAAACATATGGAAGGAAAGAAAGAGAGAGAGATAGTAAGATGAAACATTGTTGGACTTCTGATGGCAAAGCAAAGTTTGTTAGTGTTTTCTTTTATTTGCTATCATACAATAACTGCCTTTAGGAGGTATAGCACTGTAAATCGTTTTCTGACCACTACTCAGCATGAATTAGATTCATTTCTTTGTATGCTGCACATATACCATAGATGTGTTTTAAGCTTGTGAATTTGAAAGAAATGTTTACAACTAGGCTAGCTGCAAAAATCGGTAAACTTGTGAAGAAAAAATATTACAATTATTAATAAGAAAGAATGTCTTCTTAATCTGTTGGCTGTTTGCATTATTGCATGTTGTTATGGCATTAAATGGGATCATCCAATAAAACTTGATTGTATTCACAATATAACCTTCTATTCCATTTTTCATAAAAACTGGGATTTTTAAGAGAAAGAGAGAGAGAGAGAGAGAGAGAGAGAGAGAGAGAGAGGCAAAATCCATACAACTAGAGTCAAATATTACCCCTTCATATACAGGCATACCATTACACCAGTTACTTTACTTAGGCCCTCCCCACCCTTTACCATAGGCACATTTTATTGCAGTCAGTGGGATTTGAACTTGTTATAACATTTGGCTTTGAATGGATGGACCTCTAGTCTTAATGCTCATGGCCATTCAAACTATGTTGACTGTGGTGCTTTACAAAGCTGTTTAGCAATTGAGGAAAGAGCAGTATATGTACCAAAATAATTACAACAATAAAGGGTTAACTTATTATTGTTAAATAATGTGTACCCAAACTTTGTTTTATAAAGAAACAGTGTATAATATATACAGTACCATATTCTTCTCTCGAAATTAGTTAGTCTCAAGGTGAAGATAGGTGAGTAATATGCTATTGTTTACTGTGCAGAGTCATTTCTGATATTTAAGACAGATTATCTTGCATACTCACAAGCCCAGAACACACTTTTTTGTCCTTTAACCTGGAAGTTTATATTAATGATGAATAAAATTGGTGAAATGATGCTCAAATGAGTTTGGGGTCCATAGAGTTTAATTGCTTGATATTGTCTTCTCTAGATAAAGCAAAGCCCCAGAAAAATCCTTATCTGAGTAACTCGCCATAACTGAGATTCAAACTCAGGGCCTCTTAAATACGAGGTAGACACACCACCCCTGTCAGTTAGTTTATCATCATGGAGCAGCCCTTTTAATCTGACAAGATTAAACCCAACCGAGGCAAACCTTATAAAGTGGCAAGAGGCAAATGAAGTGCATTATGTCATGATGTTTAAAAAGGAAACCCTGAAATGCAATCAGTAGACTACTAGTTACTACTTGATAATATTAACTCTGTAACATATAATATTTAATAAGTTAGTAGCAATTTTGATTAGTAGCAAAGATTGATTTTTAGTTAGTAGCATCATTTGATTTATTGTCAAGAAGTTAGGGCTGTTATAGCTAGTGTTGCAAATGCTTTGTAGCATCTTACATGTGGCAGGTTGAGTCTGCTTCACCTTTGTTTACAGTTAGGTCATTCTTTCTGAGATAGAATATAATTGAACTTTCCTCTTCAATTTGAGATTATTTCATATATTATATAACCTTATACATAATATTTATATTTTTAAAAATATTATTGTAATTTTGTATTGTGATTTCCGGAAAACTTCACAGAAAAACAGAGTAAGAATAAACTTCAGCCCATCCCCATATTTTAGAGGAAATTTTGCTCTACAGATTGGCTATTGTTAAGAATGGCAGCTTCTGTTAGCTCAAGTCATGTGGTTTCTTTCTTCACAAATAAATGCAAGTTTGTTTTCTCCATTTTTTCTTTGAACAGCTTTCTCTGTAAACATTTTCTGGTATAAATAACCCATTATCTCAGAAACTATTCAAGAAAGTTAGTTTAAATTTTAGGATGACTAAAAACAACTTCTAAATGCTGTTTAGGAACTACTTTGGTATTAATTTTGTGGTTATTATATTTTTAAAAATAATTACTGATAATTTATAATCAAAAGATGGCATAATTAAGAAAATAATCATATCTTCAATAATAAACACATTTATTGTATAAAAGTAGCTCAATGAACTTAGAAGGCATGCTTCTATATTCTATAAAATTTCCAATCTATAACTTAAATAGTTTCTGAGAATATGAGTTATGTACCTAACAGATTTAACATTGGTAAACTTCCATCTCACCTTAAAAAGTGCTGTAGTGCTATTGGAGAAAATAATGCATAATTTTGGTAACTTCTTGAAATTAATGTAAAATGTAACATGGATTTGATGTGTGAGTCATTTTGAATTAATCTCATAACAGGTTTTATGAAGTCCAAGTTAAAATAAATTTCTAAACCTTTTATTATTGTTTAATTTAATGCAGTGTTTGGACTGAATGCAGGATCCTAAGCAAACATTGAATTCATGAATATTGTTGCAGAAGAATTTGCACTGCAGGAAGCCTAGCAGAATGACATCTTGAAATTATATGTGATTGGGAAACAAGTTTTCTTTTTCTACTATTTCCCACAGTAAGTAGAGAAAGTATCGTAGTGCACCCAAAAGTTTCTCACCCAGATTTCACTGCAAATACACATTCTTAGATTTTCTCTATGTCCAGAGAAAACACTAACCTACAACAAAAAGTTGGTTAGATACCAAACTTAATATTTATGTTTAGCAACTTCCAAGACACCAAGATTTTCAAGGAAATTCTCTCACCCCAAACTAACCTTTACATTGACAAATTTTAGTTATTTTTGATTTCTCAAAAATTACTAACATTTTTTATTGAAATCATAAGTTTAAGCTGTCTGCATGACATGAAATGTATATCTTGATTTTCTGCAAATAGATTGTGAAGTTATCTTCATTCTGAATGAATTTTGTGTAACTTGCAAACCATAAGAGATATGCTAAAAATTGCTGCATAAAAAGGTAAATCTCATTAAACCATACAATTTATGTAATTTTTTAAAAGCAATAACAATTTCACCCATTTTAATTTTTTATTATTGGTTTTTCAGCTACTGAGTTGTTAATTTGTTTCTTGTGATCTTGTAAAGAGAAAATAATTTTAAGTCCATTACTTAGCAACTCATGAAAGATTTGATCATTGCTTAAGCCTACAGTATTCGCTTAGGGTAATCTTAAAAACCACTCATTGATTTTGATAAAACTTTCACCATTGGGAAGCCAATTTATGGCATTATATAACATTAATTTCATTTCAATAATTACCAAAGGGTTAAAAAAGGATTCACAAAGCCCAAATACTTAAATTCTTCTTCTTCTTTCTGTATCCTCCCCATTTGTAGCACTTATCTCCCTTCCCTCCCAAGGACTTACAAGCCAATGCCTTAGGTCGAGAAGCAAGCAAATTCTGGATAATAGTATATCCAGGATGGTGGATCAGCTCAAAGCCTGGTTTTTGGAGAAGAGCAAGGGAATGAATTGTAGTGATGAAAGGAATAATAGGAATATTTACATACCACATTAACCAGCTCAGCATTCACCTAGCACCCAAGAAAAATCACGAAAATTCTTTGTTCAGATTGGTCTGCTTTGGGTTTGAACCTGAATGCACTGTAGACCATAGATGTTCCCTCCTGAGCCATCCCTCTCAGTATGTGCTTAAATACAAGTTATAAAAGAACATACTTGCACAGAAGGCCTTAAATTTTAGTTGAGACTTCATTCTAATCAATATATATGGTCATGGTTTGAATTAATTTATTGTCATAAATAACATTTAAACATTTGTTACATTTCATACAGTAATATATAGGTCATGTTGGACCACTTGTCTTTCACTAAGGCAGCCCGGGTTCCATCCCAGGCAACCGCATGTGGTGAACAAAGCAGCATAGGAGCAGGTTTCCTCCAGATTCTCCAGCCATTGCATTCCACCATTGTTTCATCTTCATTCCAAGTATCAGGTGCTATATGTAGTAAAAGCGGGCATTAAACGCTATAAAAAATTACAATTATCTTTCTTCCTTTCTTTTTCCTTAAATACATTCAGCTAAGTTTCTATCCTTGAGAGTTGCTTATTTCTTTGGACCTAATACACACCCTGGTTATTGGTGTATAAGAATCCTTTTAACTAATACTAGATAATCCCATTCTCTTCTCTATTCATTTCCTCCTTGCACTGCCTCAATTCCAAAATGTTTCTCACACACCTTTCCTAAATATTTTCCGCACACTCTAGTAAATTCTTTTCTATTGTTGTTATACATTCTTTTTGCTAATTCCTCCATCCCTAGTTTATCGCATTTATCAAACTCAATTCACTCCTCCATATCTCTGATTTGTTGCACTTAAGAAATCAATGTAGTACTTCCTCATTTTTACCACACATTGGGTGTAGGTATATTAATTTTATAATCTCCTCTGAGTCCCCTTAATTTTAACACACTTTTTCTTTGCCAAGCATATCCTTCTCTCTCCGTTTTACCACTCAAGTCCACATATCTCTCTCTTCCCCAATTAGTTTTTATATTTCTGTATAGTTTCAGAAAATGTTTATGTCTCAAGCTACTAAACAAATCTTCTTTTTCAATATCCTCAACATGTGCTTTCACTTCTCTAACCCTTTTGCATGCCCATGTTTCCATCTAATTAAACTACTTCCAGCCAGTTCCATCTTGAATTAACAAACATTACTTGACAATGTTTCCACCCTCCAACATTTCTACTTTGTATAAATATTTTAATTCTCTTAGAATCACTTTCCCCATACTCCCTGTTCTACCCAGCCCAAGCAATGCTACTGCATTTGGTGAAGCTCTTAGTAAATCCAATATAATTTGCAAAATTCCCTATGAATTTTGTCAATATGCTTTATCCTTTCTCCAACCCCTCCCCCCACTTCCACTCCGTGCATCGTTCATTTCAATTAATGTGTTATATACCTTTTCCAATGTTCATATTCTGTGTTACTTTCTCTACACGTGCTATATATACAGTGTATAGAGAAGGTATTGTATTACACCCAAAAATTTGATACCAAGATTTCACTGGAAATGCATGTTTTGCGACCACCTGATTCAAAGACAAAAATTTTTAGAAACACATCCGTGTGTGTCTGTGGGCAGCATAGCTCAAAAACAAAAAGTCGGTTAAGTTGCATATCTTCCAAGGATGCGACATAAAGATTTTCAAGAAAATCCCCCTCCCCAACTACCCTTTACATGGAAAAAGTTTCGAAAACTTTCATTTTCTCAAAAATGCCACTGACAATTTTGATTAACATCTGTTATATTTAAGATACATGACAAGGAAAATGCATATCTTGAATTTACTGGGAATAACCTTTAGAGACCATTTTAATTCTGGATGAATTTTTCTGAGTTGTGCATAACTGATAAACTGTAAGAGATAGACAAAAACTTACTACACAAAAATGTAGATCTTGTTAAAGCACACAGTCATACACATTTTTTACTTTCTCTAATCCCATAAGTACAATGTGCATAGGGATAGAGAAGTATTGTATTTCACCCAAAAATTTGATACCGAGATTTCACCAGATATACATGTTTTAGGACCCCCTGTATCCAAAAAAAGCATTTTCAGAAAAAGGTCTGCGTGTGTGTCCGTGTGTTTGTGAACACGATGACTCAATGAAAAATAGCTAAAATACCAAACTTGGTATTTAGGTTTGGTATCTTTCAAGGATGCGATACCAAGATTTTCAAGAAAATCTCCCCATCCCCAACTACGCTTTACATGGAACATTTTTCGAAAATTTTGATTTACTGAAAAATGGCTCTAACGATTTTGATTAAAATATTGCATACTAAATATATTTACCTGACAAATAAAATGTATATCTTGAATTTTCTGGGAATAGCCTCTGAAGACTGCTTTATTCTGGATGAAATTTACAGAATTTTGCATAGCTGCTAAACCATAAGAGATGGATAAAAACTTGCCATACAAAAAATGTAGAACATGTTAAAACACACAATTTGTGTTATATACATTTTTTTCATGGACTTTATCGTTTTTGAGATTACCCTTGTTATTGGTTTTTAGCTATGAAAAACTTATACTTTTCTCATACAGGATTTGTCAACTCCTGTCCGTACAAACAAAGCTACTTCAGTCACATAGCAACCGGCTTTTGACTATCACTTTAACCTATGGTACTCCCTTATTTCGCTTCTACTTACAAGGAAGCAAGTAATAAGACTATTTTTGCTAATTCTTCCTCCATTAGCATGAAGTAAATAGAAGCATAAGCTTTTTAATAATATTTTTTGCAGGGATGTAGAGAAAGTCATGTGAATGGAACACATCAGATTTTACTTTCTCTAGCCCCATATGTACAATGTACATAGGGATAGAGAAGGTATTGTAATGCATCGAAAATTTTGATACCAAGATTCAACTGGAAATACATGTTTTGGGGTCCCCTGAATCCAAAAAAAGCATTTTTAAAAAAAAGGTCTGTGTGTGTTTATGTGTGTCTGTGGACAGCATAGCCCCAAAAGGAAAAGACCATTAAATACCAAACCTGGTATTTAGGTTTAGTATCTTCCAAGGGTGCGACACAAAGATTTTCAAAAATATCCCCCGACCACAAACTACCCTATACATGGAAAAAAAAATTCTGACTCTCTTAAAAATGGCTCTAACAATTTTGATTAAAATCTCATATATTAAAGCTGTTTATGTCCGAAAGAAATGTATATCTCGAATTGTTTGGGAATAGCCTCTGAAGACCTCTTTATTCTGGATGAATTTTGCTTAACTGCTAAACCGTAAGAGATAGAAAAAACTCACTACACAAAAACTGTACATCACGACAAAACACACAATTTATGTCCTTTACATTTTTGTTGTGGAGGTAACCATTTCCGAGATATTCCTTTTTATTGGTTTCAATTGTGAAGTACTTAAACTTTTCTTAGACAGGTAGTGTCCGATTTTCTTTTGTTCTACTCTTGGCCAAGCAAAGAAGTGATTTGCAAGGACAATCGCATAATGATAGCTTTTAAAACATTTGACAACCAATTTAGCATAGAGCATTCCCTTATTCGCTTCTTCTTATAAGGAAATAATTAATAAGAACATTCTGCTAATATTTATTTTGATTAGCATTGTGTACAAAGAAGAATAATGTTTTGTAGGAGGTTTGTAGAGCAGCTAGAGAAAGGCATGTGAGTGTAACACATCAGATTTTTTTTTCGTGGAGTTGATATTTTACGAGATTTTCCTTGTTATTGGTTTCAGTTTTAAAGTACTTAAAAGTTTCTCATATGAAAATTTGTCAACACCTGGCCTTGTAAAGAAATGGATTGCATCCCATAGCAACCAAATTTTAAAACATTTGATTGTCGGCTTAGCCTAGCATATTCCCTTATTTCTCATCTATGTATAAAGAGCTAAGTAATAAGATCTGCTAATGTTTATCTCGATTAGTATGGAGTAGATAGAAGAATTAATTTATTAACAATAATTTGTTACAGAGATGTAGAGAAAGTCATGTGAATGGAACACATCAGATTTTTTTTATCACATTATGTTGCTCACATATTACTTCCTCTACTGCATATTTTGTAGTAAATAGAGGAAATACCACTTAATTCAATACAGATATTTTTCAGAAAATACATTATTTTGAGATTCCCTGAATCCCCACCCAAAAAGGTAATGTGGTGTATCCACATAACTTTTTCTATCCATCTAATTTTATTGACGTGACTTTAAAATTGAATTAATTGAATTACTACAATCATACATAGCTTGGGACCCAGCCCTTTACATGTTCAACAAACCATTACATATTTTGTATGCCTTCCTTTCCTTTGTGTGTTTGCTGTCTCATTGTGAACTTCCTCCCCCCCCCCTTCTTTTTTCGTTCTATATTCTGCCTAACATGACTTTAAATGGATAGAGTATTGAACAATTCAAACAATTAATAACGGATATGTCATAAAAAGGTTCATTTGGAATAAATTGTGTTTTAAAGAGATCTACACTTTTTGTTGGGTATGTTTTTCTCTATTGCTTAACATATAGTTATACAAGATTATACAAAATATCTTCTAGACGAAGTGAACTTCACAGCCTATTCCCAAATTGGAATAAATTGTGTTTTAAAGAGATTACATTTTTTGTTAGGTATGCTTTTCTCTATTGCTTAACATATAGTTATACAAGATTATACATCGCCCTCCATGGTGTAATGGTTACCATGCTAGCTTCATATACCCAAGGTCGCGGGTTCAAACCCGGCAGAGGACGATGGATTTTTTCGGGTGTAAAAATCCTTAGCATGGCTTCCTTCGGAAGGGAAGTAAAGCCATTGACCCCGTGTTGTAGATTTACGGCACGTAAAAGAACCTCAAGCCTGATTAGAGAGGCCTCTGAGCAAAATTAAGCAGTCTTTCACGCCCAGTATAGAATGGGACGCTGAGAACCACAGCAGTTAAAGAGCGTCCAAAAATAACATGCCATTTTTTCAAGATTATACAAAATATCTTCTGGACGAAGTGGACTTCACAGCCTATTCCCAAAAAAATTTTAGATGAACATTTTGGGGATATTTTCAAATATGAGACATGAGGAGTTTATTTTTTATGTAAATATCTTTAATATACAGTATTTTAATCAAAATTTTTATGGCCATTGTTTGTAAAATGAAAAATGTCACAAAAAGTTCCATGTAGTTAGTCATGGTGAAATTTGCTTGAAAATCTTCATTTTGCATATTTGAAAGATACTAAATATAAATATAACATTTGGTAAAACACACTTGTAAAGAAGTGGAGTCAACTTGGAACACTCTTGATAGCTTCACTCACCTGTTTATTAAGCAGAACATGCATCATGAGCATGAGCTGCCTGTTGACTGCCAGATTAATTCTTGAGAAGCTGTGTTGAAGACCTGAGATCTCATCTGGTGTTGGCTGTTGATGATACTGAGTAGGGGGTTGTCTGCTACTGGAAAATCCAAGTTACGATGATGTTTTCTAATTTCTTGATATAAATCTTTTCCCATACCTCAAGTTCTCTGGGCTTCTGGGCTTGTTTCAACAACTTGATATTAGTTTCTATAGGGTCGTTAAATTATAAGGTAACCCCTGTCACGGCCTCTCTCCACTGTACGAGTGATCCAAGAGTCGCCAGGAAAGTGGTGCCGACAAAGGCCCACTAAAATACGCATCTTAAGATAAATTATGGAAATGCTGACCTTCGGCTCACATACAGGCAGCACAATTTGCTAAAATATTCTTGCTCACTCATCTAAGCTTAGCAGCAGGAATCCTTGTGATTTCTTGCATGACATTCTGTAGATTTCACGGGGATTTCTGCTGCTGAGCGAGAACATCTTTAACTTGTTGTACTGCCTGTATGGGAGCGGATGGTCTATATTTTCAGCATTTATTTAAGGTAAGGACTCCAATGCGCATTTGCCAGCAACACTTTCCTGGTAAGTCTTGGATCTCTCCTCCGTGGTGTAATGGTTACCATGCTGACTTCATATACCCAAGGTCGCGGGTTCAAACCCAGCGGAGGACGATGGATTTTTTCGGGTGTAAAAATCCTTAGCATGGCTTCCTTCGGAAGGGAAGTAAAGCCGTTGGTCCCACGTCGTAGATTTATGGCACGTAAAAGAACCTCAAGCCTGATTGAGAGGCCTCTGAGCAAAGTTAAGCAATCTTTCACGCCCAATATATAGAATGGGACGCTGAGAACTACAGCAGTTAAAGAGGGTCCATAAATAACACACCATTTACATTTTTTTCGGATCTCTCGCTCAGTGGAGAGAGGCTGCGAGAAGGGTTACCTTATAACTTAATGACCCTATATATAATAGTTTTGGGGCCAAAAGCTGATTTCTTAGTCTGCTTGATTTGTTCCTTGAATCATATGGTATTTATCTGACATTTTGTTTTTGAGTTATATTGTTCACACATGCCCACACGTACACAAATATTTTTTCTCTAAAAAAGCTTTTTGAATTCAAAGTGTTCTCAAAAGATAGCAATCTCAGCATCAAATTTTTCAGTGGAATGCAATGTCTTCTCCACCTATGTATGTGGTACAGAAACTAATAGGCATATTTAGAAAAGTGTGTCTATGAGTGTGCTTGTGAACAGCGAAATCCAAAAACAAAAAGTCAGGGTATTTCAGGGCAGTATCTTCCAAAGATACAACATGTACATTCTTAAGTAAATCCTCCAAATCCAAACACACTTTACATGGAAGAATTTAAAATAAGAACTATAGCTTTCCTGGCGACGTGTTAATTCAAAATCTTCTCGGGCTTCTAGCCAGGTAATAACTTGGCTTGACACCAACGTTTCGAAGAAGTGCATCTTCCTCGTCTTCAGGGTGAACTGAAACGTTGGTGTCAAGCCAAGTTATTACCTGGCTAGAAGCCCGAGAAGATTTTGAATGGAAGAATTTGTTTAAATTTTTTGAAAAATGGTTCTAATGATTTTGATTAAAATATCATTTATTAAAGATATTTACATGATACATAAAATGCATATCTTGAATTTTCTGCAAATAGCCCAAATGTTTTCATTCATAAGGAATTTTATATAATATTATAACTGGTATATGCTAAAGGTGAAAATGTACATCTCTTTAAAACACATAATTTAGACCAAATAAACCTTTTGTAGACTGCCATGGGATTGAGTGGTCAGTGTTGTGGGTTCTTACCCAGAGGTCTGGGGTTTGATTCCCAGATAAGGTGAAGAATTTTTATTTTTCTAGAAGCATCCCTTATCCCCTCTAGTCTGTAAATATGAATGTAGGAGTGAATGTGCATGTATTTAATAGTATAATATTGGGAAAAAAAAAAAAAACAAAAAACAAAAAAAAAACAAAAAAACCAATTCAGAAACCCTACAGTTCAGTGAGAAAAACACCAGCAGTTGTTTCTAAAGTAAACCCCAAGATATGACTGTAGAAGTTAAAGAGCGCTATATAAATGAAACAATAAAACAATATGGACCTGTTCATCAGGGGTATATGCAGCAGTGTCTCCATCTGTGAGTTTTAAGGACCCTACAGTATCTGCCTGTCACTATCTGGTTCAGGCAGTAACCCTTCAGACATTTCATCTCATCCCCTCCTCCCAGACACTGTATATGGCACAATAGGCTTCATCAACAGAACAATAATTATACTTATACAAGGTTTATAATGTATATTATTTACAATTGAATTGTCATATATTCACTTACTGAATAAAAGGTATGCTGTAGTAGAAAAGATTTGACTTCTTTATTAAATTTGTTTCATATTTGCTATTTTTTTAATGTTTGTTGGTAGTTTATTATATAATTTAATTCCTAAATTTGTGAGATTATTTTTTAGAATGTTTGTTCTGCATATCTGAACATGAAGGTCATTTTTATTCTTGTGTTAAGAGGATGGATGTCAGTATTTGAGCATAATTCGCCTTGATTTTTCTTAATATGTTTTACAACTTCTGCTATAAATGTACATGCTAATGGTAAAATGTTGTTTCCTAAAGTATGGTCTACAGGATGTACTGTTGTCTATTTCACTTAATATTCTTAAAGCTCTCTTTTGGATTATAAATATTCTATCACATTTTTCTCCCCAAAATTTAATACCATATTTTAATTGACTATGAAACTGAGCAAAATGTACATTTTTCAGTCCTGCTAAGTTTAGTGTACCTTTTAGACATTTGAGCATGGAGCCAAGTTTAGTAGCCAATTGATGAGTGTGACTATCCCATTTAAGGTTTCCATTCACGTTTATACCTAAGAATTTTGTTTCTACTTTGTAGTCAATATTATTTCCATCTAAGGAAATTTGAGGTTTAATGCTGTTTTTACAGTGCCATGTACGAAAAGCCATTGCAATAGTTTTTTCTTTGTTTATAATTATTTCATTTGTTTTAAACCAGTTGCTGAGGTTAGTCATTATGGTGTGTACTTTATTTTGGAGTATAATTTCATTGGCCCCTTATCAAGAATATTAGTGTCATCTGCAAAAAGGACTACATCAGCATCCTCAATGTTGCTCGGTAAATCATTTATGTATATTAGAAACAACAGAGGCCCTAGTACTGAACCCTGGGGAACACCCTGTGTAATTTCTTTTGTGGTAGATTGATAATTACTCATTCTCGATTGTTCTCTGTGTTGTAGATCTACTACTTGCTTCCTATTGGTAAGATAGGATTCAATCCATGCATTCATGCTTCCTCTAATTCCATATTTATATAGCTTAGTTATTAAGATGTGGTCTAAGACATTGTATGCTTTTGTAAGATCTAAAAATATTCCCACTGTTGGGATCTTTTGTCCACTGCATGCTGAATTTTATCCAGTAATTTAGCTATGGCTGTTTCTGTTGACCTATTTTCTCTAAAACCATACTGTGTTTCCGAAAGGATGTTATATTTCTCTAATAAAGATATTAGCCTATTATATACTAATTTTTCAAAAATTTTTGAGAATGATAACAATATGCTTATTGGTCTGTAATTCTTTTTTTTTTGTCCTTTCTCCTTTCTTGTGATTAGGGATAATTTTTGCAATTTTAAGGTTATTAGGGAAGATCCTGGAGTCAAGTGAAGAGTTATAAATATTAACCAAAGGGGCTTTTAAATATTCTATACATTACAAAACTTGCAAATATGCATAGAAGCTTGTGACAGTGATGTGATTAAATAAAAAATAAAATGTTTGCGTTACAAAAACCAACTCAAATTCTTTTATTTTTTATTCTATACATTGTTTAATGACGCAATCTGGGACCTCATCTATTCAAAAGATAAGATGATTTATTGTCACATACGCTTACAATAAATGAGTAAAGACTCCATAAACAGGTGACTCGTCAAGTATGAAGAACAATTAACAGTTAAGTTACAATAAATATAAATTGACAATATACAGTATACATATACAAACAGTGTTTAACTGTTATGGTACTAACCTAGGAACAATAATGTAATATGTAACTTACAGAACGAAAAAAAGTTAAAAAGATTCGTCATTCATACATTCAGTGACTGAGTAGTACACTTTGTCAATTAATAAGTTTTTCAATGCTTTGTTGAAACAATTCCTGTTTTTTATTTCCCTGATTTTAGTTGGTAGTTTGTTATAAGCTTTTATTCCGGCATACAGTGGACTTTTTTCGTATAGTGCTAACCTATGCATGGGTAGTTTTAATTTATTTTTAGTTCTTGTTCCATGATTATGCTGTGTTTGCGAGTTATACATGGCATCAAAGTTTGCGTGTATGTATTTATTTATTTCATATAGGAATAGGGATGGTAGTGTTAGAATTTTCATTTTTTGAACAGATTTCTGCAAGATTCTTTTGTTCCTGTTTGTGTCATTATACGGATTATTTTCTTTTGACTTTTAAAGATTGATTCCCATCCTGTCGAGATTCCCCATAATATTATTCTGTATGTCATTATCGAGTGAAACTAACTAAAGTAAACTACTTTTCTTGTTTCGAGGTTTGTTATTTTAGCTATGCAGCTCATATTAAAGCATGCACTAGATAGTTTTTTGGACAAATAATGGATATGATCGTCCCATTTTAATTGTTTGTTTAAAAAGACACCGAGGATTTTAGCACTTTCTTTATGATTGACTAAATTAGCCCTGAGGCTCTCACAATTTTTTTCTTGAGTGCTGAGCTGCATAATGGAGGTTTTAGAGGTATTTAGCTTCAATCCATTTCTCGAAAACCAATTCTTTAGCCGATTAATTGTCTCTTCTGCATTATTCTGTAACTTCTCGAGGTTACACCCATTTAGCAAGATAGACGTGTCATCAGCATACACAATTGTATTTCCCTTTATGCAGTTAGGAAGGTCATTAGTGTATATTATATACAGTAGAGGTCCCAAAACACTACCTTGTGGGACTCCTGTTTTTATTTGATTCCAATTAGATTGGACCGTACCAATTTCGTTATTTATAACTATCTTCTGTCTCCTATCTTTGAGATAATTTACAAACCACCTTAATGCTATGTTCTTTATACCATAGAATTCCATTTTTTTTTGTAATATATCATGACTTACGCAGTCAAAAGCTTTTGAGTTGTCGCAAATTAATATGGCAGTCGGTTGCTTATCATCAATCATTTTCGAAGCATCATTTACCAATTTAGTTAGGGCAGATATTGTAGAGCTATTTTCTCGGAATCCATGTTGGGATTTGTTTAACTTGCTAAAATGTTCTAGATAGGAGATAAGTTGAGAATGGACAACCTTTTCAAATACGGTGGAGAAGGTAGGAAGAATAGAGATAGGCCTATAATTTTTAAATTCAGTTTTCCCTCCTTTGTGTATAGGTTTCACTATGGCATATTTCAATCTCTCTGGAAAAATGCCTGTCATCAGAGATTGATTAATTAGTTCGCTAATTGGCTTACTAATTTCATGTTTTATTTCCTTTATAAGAAATGGAGGCAATTCATCCCATCCGAAAGATGATTTTGATTTGAGTTTTGATATTATCTCAGTAATTTTTTCAGGAGTAACCATTGTAAATTCAAACAAAGGAGTTAACATTAGACAGTTATTATTATACAGTTCATTTATGGAGTCTTGTACTGATGGGGAAGTTTCTCGGATGTCATTCCCAATATTTATGAAGTATTGTTTAATAATTCCGCTGTTTTTGCATCCATATTACCTAAATTGTCTCTACTTGTTGAATTGTTTAATTCCAATTCTCCTTTTATAATTTTCCAAGTTGCTTTGCTTTTGTTATCCGCATTTTTAATGAATTTTTCAATTGCCATTCGTTTTGCCTTCTTTATTACACTCTTATATATTTTGCTGTAGGTTTTGTAATATTGTTTGAAGTTTAAATCAGTAGTGGTCTTGAACATTTTGTGCAAAAATCTCTTACGGGCACTGGATATTCGAATTCCTTTTGTATACCAGTCTAATGAGTACTTTTTCGTGAGTAGTGTTCCTCTGATTTTAGGAAAGCATTCATTATAGCAATTTAGAAGCTCCCTAAGAAAGTTGTTGTAATTTGCATCAACTGAGTCCTCACTGTTTAAAGTCCAGGTTAAATTACCTACTTTTTCTTTAAATTCTGAAATGTTTTCCAAGTTGTATAAACGTCTAGCAATTTTCTTTTATTTTTATGTATCACTGGTAGTCTTGCAACAACCGTTCCGTCGCCCTCCGTGGTGTAATGGTTACCATGCTGACTTCATATACCCAAGGTCGCGGGTTCGAACCCGCGGAGGACGATGGATTTTTTCGGGTGTAAAAATCCTTAGCATGGCTTCCTTCGGAACGGAAGTAAAGCCGTTGGTCCCATGTCGTAGATTTACGGCACATAAAAGAACCTCAAGCCTGATAGAGAGGCCTCTGAGCAAAATTAAGCGGTCTTTCATGCCCAATTTAGAATGGGACGCTGAGAACCGCAGCAGTTAAAAGAGCGTCCATAAATAACACGCCATTTACATTTTTTTTAACAACCGCTCTGTGATCCGACACTCCAGTGTCTAACACACTGCATTCATTATCTTCATAGATTTTATTAGTTACTATGTGATCAATGCAAATTATTGATGACATAGTGACATGTGTAGGGAGAGTATGCCTGAATTCTAGTCTGTGGGATGCAACAATATTCATATACATGTTATTTAATTTACAATTATTTTGTTTCTCACCGAGAGCATTGATTTTTAAGTTATCATCTACTATTAACTTTTGTTTTATAAAGATCAATATTGCAATCCATGGCTATTATCAACCCTTTCTTTTTTTCATTCTGTAATTTATTGCATAGTTCTTCTAGTTTTATAAGGAATGGTTTAAATGTGTCATAATATGGAACCCTATATATAGAGATCATGATTAAGTTCAAGCAACTAATTTCAACTGCAGATAGTTCAAAAATACTTTCTGTGCTTAATGATTTTAAGTCAATTCTTTGTTTGATATGTTCCCTTAGGTGATCACGTACTAAAATGCATGAACCACCCCTGTCAAGTTCACTCTTTGAAAAGGAATCTGCTACGGTAAAGCCTTTCATTTTGTTTAAAATTTGGATTGCTCCCTGTCCTAGCCAAAGGAATATTTACCTTTCATTTCACAGACTATTTTATGAATTTCAGTTTCTTTGATAGATTCACTATAGTTTTTTATCTCTTTTATGGTTTTACCTTGGGTATGTTGGGCTCGGTTTAAGGTTATGAGGTTTTCTGCTATTTCGGAGAAGTGTGTATTGAAACATTCTGCTATATAAATGTATAATTTTGAAGCTGCTTACAGTGAAGGCATAATCAAATTGAATTAATTAAAGTGGTACTGTTAACACACACTTCACTTACTTTTATTGAGTAGGACAATTGTTTCGCAGACCGTTGTCTGCATCCTCAGCTGTTGAACCACTACTGCTTGGGTTTGGATTCCAAGTTGTGGTTGTGGATGTGTTGGTTGTTGTGACATCTGTTGGGTGGGCAATGAGACTTGTTAAGCAATCCTTAGGGGGGGACTCCATGTTCATCAATGTGTGGCAGTATTTATGAATGTAGATTTTTTCCCATGCTGATAATTGAAACGGATTCAAAAGTTCTTTCAATAGTTTGATATTCGGATTGATTTCATGGTGTGTTTCCCAAAAATGATGTGCTACTGCATATTTGTCCGACTGTTTTGACTTGATGTGACTTCTGTGTTCTTTATCGCGTGTTTCTTATTGTCTTTCCAATGTATTTCCTGTTGCAGTCTTGGCATTCAATGGCATATATTCCTGATTTTTTCTCCATGGGTATTTTGTCCTTCAGGGAGGAGCCCAGGAGGTTTTTTATGCTGTATTTGTTAATCGGTGCTAGTTTGATGTTGAATTTTTTGAATACTTTCTTGAACTTGTTGTAGAGTTGTGGGTTGTATGTGATTTTGTGAAATTTGGGAGGCTTTTCTTTATGGGTTAAGGTGGTAATTTCTTTAACGTGTTTCATTCTTTTGTATTTATTGATCTTTTTGATGATGGTGGAGGTATTGAAACCATTGTCTACTGCTGTGCTCAGAATGGGTTTATATTCTTTCTTATATTCAGAGGGATTGAGTGGGATATTACCTAGTCTGAAAGCTAGACTATTGAACACTGCAAATTGGTGTGGAATGGGGTTGAAGCTATTTCTTTTTATGTAGTTGTTGGTGTGTGTAGTTTTCCTGTGTATACCAAATTCTATTTTGTTATTCTTTTTGAATATGTTAAGATCTAGAAATGGGATGCAGTCATCATTTTCTCTTTCTATGGTAAATTTTATTTTGGGTTCAGGAAGAGAAAATGATGACTGCATCCCATTTCTAGATCTTAACATATTCAATAAGAATAACATTTTTCTGTTGCAAGTTTCTGGCTATCTATTACGTTTACAAGTTATGCAAAATTCAGCAAAACTCATCTAGAATGAAGAGGTCTTCAGAGACTATTTCCAGAAAATTCAAGAAATACAAAGTAAGAAAATATTTTTTTTAGAAAAAGATCTGTGTGTGTGTCTGTGAACATAACTCAAAAACGAAAAGTTTGTGAAATACTAAACTTTGTATTTAAGTTAAGTATCTTTCAAGGATTTGACACAAAGCTTTTGAGGAAACATCCCGACCTCCACATACCCTTTACATTGGAAAAAAATTGGAAAATTCTGATTTTTTTCAAAAATGACTAACGATTTTGATTATAATACTTCATATTAAAAGATATTTACATGACAAATAAAATGTATATTTTGAATTTTCTGGGGATATTCTTTGAAGTCCTCTGGTATATTCCCATTATATTATCACATAGCAGCTGGCTTTTAAAAGATTTGACTACCGCTTTAACCTAGTGTATTTCCTTACTCCCCTTCTTAGTTACAAGGAGGCAAGAAATAAGACCACTGGTAATGTTTATGTCGATTAGCATGAAGTAGATAGAAGAATAAACTTTTCAACAATAATTTATTATAGAGATTTAGAGTAAGCCATGTGAATGGAATAAACCAGATTTTTATGTATATTTTAGAATTTGCTTATTACTCCCTTCTTATTCTAAAGTAATTATGTACAGCTTTTAGAGAATTTAACACAGAAGTATACAGCAATCGTGCAGAAAAAAATATTTTCAACTTAAAAAAGTAACAAAGGAAATAAGAAAGAGAAAAATATAGCTTCAGAACTATCTAGAATCTAAAAACAAGTATAAACAGTTTTAACATGTCAGTTGTCAGAGATTTATGGTTTTAAGCCAATAATTTATATTAAACTGAAGGTTTTGAAAGGGAACTGTTGACAAAAGAACCATTACAGTTGGATACAAGTGGAAATGTCTATCATTTAAAATGTTCAGTAAATTGTAGCAAAATAATCAAAGTTATGGGTTGGAAGTTTGAATTTGGAGCTATCTATTGGTTAAAAGAACATAAGGAAATAAAGACTATTGTAAAACAGTAAAGTGGCCAAAATATGAGCTTCCTTCAGGGAGAAAACAAATTTCCAAGACACAAAGAAACAACAAAGTGATCCAAAATTCTTTGCAATGAGCAAAAATCATAGAACTTGGGGTGGACATGTCTAAACTCCTATGAGGAAGTAGCATAAATAATAATGACAACAACAACAATAATAATAACATTACATTAGTCATCAAAACTATTTTTATTTATTTTTTTTTATTTAGGGTTCTAAAACATGTTCCATTGCTTACAACTGCGGTACAATATGCTATGTTTATGTTACATGTTTGTATGTTTAGTATCTCTTTACAAAAAATAGAGATCCTTTAAGTATACATATTCTTCACGTTTACTATTCCTAGTCGCATTTAAACTTAACCTACATTAGTTAATGCATTCTAATATGTACCTACACTGACACTATCCTAATTATTTATGATAATTACAGTATTCTATTCACATTTGTATTCTATATGCTAAACATTTATTTTGTACTAACTCATAATATTAAATACTTCAACAAACTGATAGATACATTGCTATATACAATATAATTAAATTACTAACTACAATTGACACTAAATACAGTCTTGATCTTGAAGGCAGTTGTCAAGTTTCTTCTTGCGCCAAAATGCATCCCTCAGCTGAACAGAACCCATGAAACAAACAAATTCACAAGGGCAGTATTTTCAGAAAAGTAACTATGAAGGTGATTTTTCGTGCATTAATTTATAGGAAATCAGATGAGTGGGTTATCCATATTCAAACTAGTGATATAATTTAGTAATTTTAGTGCTTTAGCTAATCAAAATTATGTACCTATTCATGAGTTCATCAACAGAATAAAACATTTAGCTTAAGGGTAGATTTTTCACCTTCTTAAATGTGCTTTACATGTCATATTTACGTCTCTAAAAATTCTTCTGTGCTATAAAATGGAGTTTTTATTAACTACTTATACCTATATCTTATCTTTTCAAATATTTGAAGATAAGATATAAAGGTGGTTAATAAAAGCTCCAATACCATTTGAATTGCCTTATTTAAGAAGGAAGTGAAGTGAATTGAATTAAATATTATGTGCCATTTCTCCCATACCTTGAGGACTTCTGAAGGACATGCCCCTCTTGTGGGCATATTATAGACATACCTAAAGGAAAGCATTCTACTCCTCCTTTCTTTTGTAAATTTATGTATACATATTCCAGAACTTTGCTCCGTTGATCCAGCTAATGAAACTGAATTTCCTATTTTAAAAACTGTAGGACCTATGAATTGGCTGAATTTTTGTTTACAAAGTGCTGCCTATTCTGATATGGTAGTGAGATGCAAAGAAAAGTGAATTTAATTCTCATGTTTCATTGCTTGGGCTATAGGCATTTCTGATTTATGTATTAAGAACATTTTGATGACAAGACGTTGAATCAAACATATGAAATAAACCATGAATTTGCTAATACAGTTTTTCCCAATTTAGATTTAACTAAACAACTTTATGTTGCATCACTTATCCATGACTGATGAATTTCAAAGGTCAAACTTTCCTGTTTCACACTTATGGCAGTCCACTTCTCTGACACTCCTCAGAAAAACTAATGTAATTAAAATAATACCAAGCTTGTAGGCTTTCCTAAAAAACATGGACACAGAAAAGTTACATTAAGCCTTATTGGTCTTGTTGCAAATTTTTTATTCTTTCTTTATTTGTAATAGATATTTTAATATAATATTCTGATGTATATTTCATACTAAGGTAAATGGTTTAAACATGTGAATCTAGCCCTCATCTGGCGCTAATCATCAGTTAAGAAAGCAGTAAAAGCTAGGCACAAGCACAAAATAATAGCATGATATGTAATAAAATATTATATTATACCACATAGGTCGCTATTGCTCATGGTCTTTATTTGTTTTCATCCCTTCCTTATTTTGAGAACAACAGTGATCTATATACAGAGTCTTAGAATATACTTTATAATACAGATTTTACGTTCACTTAACAGTAATTTTGGGCAATTTAACTTGTATTTTAATAAATTCATTTAAATTTGCAAATGAAGTATTAAAGTAAAAGCTTTTAAAAAATGTAAGATAGACAAAGACCTTTCAGTATGATTTGTTACAGACGTATCATAATTTAGGATAATATTGGCTAGCCTGATTAATTGCAACTGGCTTTAAAAACAAAAATCAATGAAAATAATTGGCAAAATAAGCTTACAATTCTAATCTAGACGAGTAACATTTTCATGAATGAAAACAGACAAACTCATTTTTAATTTCAATGAGCTATTTTCAAACGTCTGATTCTGAAATTTGTCGTTTAAGTCTTTATGACTTAACTAAGTTAAATGAAATTCTCCAATCTCATTGGCGCTAAAAACTCGGAAATGCAAAACCCTAGATAGTATCATGGATTCATTTTTTTTTACTGTAAATAATTTATCAGTCTTACCTGTATGAAATTATTATATACAAATTTATCTAGCTAGTTCCGTGGCATGGTAAATATTGCTTCTTTGTTATGTTGGCTTCCTTTCAACTTGAACGCTTGTGATTGGACGTTCCTTGACCGCTTTGTGGATGTGTTGGAGTTATGGAAGTTGATTAAAGAGTTAGTTGTTGATAGTGAACTTTGCGCGTTCGTAAATGAAAATAAGTTATAATATGTGACGAACAGTTATAATGTCATGATATTTCTTTGAGAGTGGTTAAATACTATCGCATATCCTGCAATGGTTATCCAAAATATCAGTGCGGCCTAGAAATGTATAACCTTTATGGTGGTTGACGCTTTCCTAGCATTTGTACTGTGTCGGCTTGTCGGCTTTCTGCAACCTTGTTGAGGGTAAGCATATGCCAGAGTGGCTATTTGTGTATACTATTCAACACGTCGCAAAGAAAATGTGAACTTACAAAGCTTCTGTCAGATTTTACACATTTGTATAGTTAGATCGACTTCCGTTTTCAAATAAAAACAATCAAATCACTGGCCTATTATAATCGGCGGCTACAGATTGTACGCAATTAGGATGAAGCTCGTTTGGAAGATCAGTGAGAAGGAAAATCGGGGTTTAATTTTCGAAAGGTGTTTCTAAAAGTGACCATCGAAGCGAAGTATTGAGCATGTAATACGAGATGGAATTAGTGCAGTGAATACACACACTGGTCGACATGATTAGCTTACCTTTCTCTCTAAGAAATTTGTAGTTCGTAGTGGTTATATTTAGTGGTGGTCATATTGAGAGGTGCTATTGAAAATAATGTTAAAATCCTCTGATAGCTCTAGTGCCAAGGTCATTAACCAAAAATAAATGCAATGCATTAATTCATAACAAATGAGTGCTTTGCATACAGTGCAGTATGTGTTCCATGCATCTCCAACTGAATAAGATGAAAGAACTGTCAGTGCTAAATCTTTTTTCAAAGCATGCATTTTACAACTTAGCAGCAGTTTTAAACATTAAAACAGGATTTAGGCTGTTTTCATAAATACTGATTTCCATGTTTGCAAGTCAAGCACACACCAAATTTTCGTTTGACCCTTGGATGGTCTGTATTATGGTAACTTGTGTAACTAAGGTAAGGTATAGTTATTTTTTATTTACGTTATTTATTATTTATTAAAAATTTACACCAAATTTGTGTACCCAACATGTCAACATATATAAAGATGGATGTTTGAGATTGTTTTGTTTGTTTTACCTTCCACTAAAATTTTGAGTGTTGCAAATGATTCAAGCAAGCGGGTTATTGAATCATTTTAATTCAGCAAATAATGGAATAAATATGAAGGTATACTGAATATTATACAAACAGAAATATATGTTTCATTTATTCATCAGTGGTAATACCATAGGTTTCAATTCGGTTGAGTCTGTTCTACATGCTTTGGCAGACTAAGTTTCGTTCTGCATTCAATTTGTTTTTGTTATGTTAAGCTCATCAAGAGCAATGCTTAGGATTTTAACATGTATTATTTATCCGGATTAGATTTGACCATATATTGTACTGAACTCTCTTTTGCAAGTTCTGCTGAAAGTGTAGAATGCAATTTGCTTTTATGCCAGCAAGTCACATATGCAGCATTAAGTGCAGACTGTCTTCTCTGCACCTTCAAGTTGACAACTATGCCAGTGGAAGGTGCATTGGAGATGTGAAAAGCTTGGGCAGTAGCAATCTGTTGGGGTCCCTGATATGTTTTTAACTTTTTATTGATTTAACGTTTTCATATTTATTACTAATGTGTTGAATATGATTATTTCACATTTTTACCCCTTTGTTTTCAAATATATAATTTTAAAAAGTGAAGCAAAGGAAAGATGCAATATGCTATTGTTTATTTATTAATTTAAAGAATGGATAGTTTGCATCTCAAAGGAATATACTTTTGTTTATAATTTAAATAATGGATAGTTTGCACCTGAAAGGAATTACTTTTGTTTATTATTTAATTATTGAAAGGAATGGTTAGTTTGCACATGAAAGAGATGATTTTCAATTTATTATTCATTTAAAGGAATGGATAGTTGCATGTGAAAGGAATGCTTTTCAATTTATTATTCATTTAAAGGAATTTATAGCTTCGATGTGAAAGAAATATACTTTTGTTTTTATATGCAGTACTGGTAAACTACATGAATTTAGGAGAGGGGTAAATGGCTGACTGGTGCAAGGACCCCAACAAATCACTGACACCAAAGCTTTTTATGCAAAAATTATGCAGGTAGTTTGTTAAAGCTATAGGATAGTACCATCATATAAATATACCTTTAAGAATTGAAACTAATCTCATATTCCACTTCAAAGCATAAATGAACTAATGTGTTTTCATCTAGAATTGGAATATCCCCACCCTGTAAATACTTTCTTAAATAGCAAAATTCACAAAAATGTTCATTGTGGGGGGAGATTTAACAATTGTTGCTAGGCAGGAAGTAAGTATTTACAGTCTAGAAGCAGTGAAATGTGTATGCTACCAACGTAGATAAATTCACCAAACAAAAAAGAAACAAAATGAAGCTCAAAAGTCACCAACATTCACACATTAATAATGGAGTGCTAAGGCTGTAGCTGGAACATAATACAGTTGGTGAAACCAGTGGAAATTATTAAAACCAAAGTACAGGAAAGTCAGTTTATTGACACACACTAACCTAAACCTAACACACCTCATGCTTGCTTTGCTGGCATGCTTTGTTGGAAACAATCAAAATTATTAAAACCAAAATAGATGAAAACTAAGCAGTTAATTTAATGCACTGACCTAAACCTAAAAGGTTTAAAACGATAATTAAGACCAAAGTACATGACAATCAGTATATTTACACGCGCTTTAACCTAAACCTAATACAGCGCACGCTCACTTTGCTCGCACACTTTGGTGAAATTAGTGGAAATTGTTGAAACCAAAGTACAGGAAAATCAGTTTCTTTACACACTAACCTAAACCTATTACAATGCATGTTTGCTTCACTTGCATGCTTTGGCGAAACCACTGAAAAGTACTAAAAATAAATTACATGAAAATCGTGTATTTACACAATAATGGATTCAAAACTCTAAAAACACAGAATCACTTTTAGAATCGGCAGGATGGCATATCGCAGTGTTTTTTATATCAATGTTGCAAATTGTCATGATGTAAAAAAAGGCAACTCATACCTTAAAATCAATTATAAGGCAACTCTAGTGATCTAATAACAAACCACCAATGATGGTTCCACAACCTTTTAATAGCTAGTGATAAGCAGTTTTCAAATATTGGTAGTTCTGAATTTTGCAACATGAACGTCAACTATGAACAATGTAGATGCCACATGTCTGAAAGCTAGTGAAACAATAGAAATTTGTTGTAAAAAACTTAAGCAAACGAATAATTTTGGTATATTTTAATGTAAATCACATACTTTGTTCAAACTTAAAGGCCAAAAATAGACAAGATATATTTTTAAAACTTTGTAATAGAATATTAAGGTGAGTAAAAGTGAAAAAACTAATGCCTAAATAGTTTTAGTGGTAGTTTAGGCAGTGGAACCAACTTAGAGTAATTATGATAGTTCTTCAAACACTGGTAGAGAAAAGTATTAATTCAGTATGTTACTGGTGCCATTCATTAGGCCAGGTAAGGGCATTTTTGACATCATGGATCACAACATGTCAAGCAATCTGCACCTTCCCCTTTGCTTGCTCTGTGCAACACACTAGCTGGTTTTTAATCCAGTGGTGGAACCTGCTATATACAATCACAAGATGCATTTGACAATAGTTAGTTGGGCATTTAGGGAAGAATGGTTTCTTTCATATTTTATAGCATACTTATATGATGTATTTGTCTTGTTCATTTGGTTCATGTCACAACCATTTTGACCACCACCACTAAATATTTAACTGCTACGAATGCATGCATTTTGTTTTTTACTACAATTGCCATATTATACAATTACTCATTGTGAATTTTCCAGAAAAACAGTAAACAGTGCTTTTAATATCATGCAAGATTAAAACTAGTAGATGAAAAAGCATGAAATCCTACTGGCCTAAACACCAGACAAGTATGAAGATATTTAAGAAATTCCATTAACAATATGCGTAATACATTAAAACCAGTGCAGTGACAAATTATATTTCCCTTATGGTAGAGGACATTTTAATGATCATCCATAAGCTCTTATCGAGTGATAGGCCTTGCTGTATAGATAGTTTTTAAGAACAGACTTGCACCTTTCTATGTTTTTCCCGAAGATGATAATTTTAAGTCATTTGGAAAGGCATTGAATAATGAGACACATTCATAGTATACTCCATTTTGGTAACAAGTTAAGCTAGTACTTGGTTTGTGTAAATCCAATCATAGTCTAGTATTTATATTATGTAGATTTACATTTTTTGCAAACTATTTTTTATTTTTGATGAAACACATTTTCGCCAAAATCTGCATCCAGCATCTTCAGGGAACAAAGCTATTAGACTGTTTTGTTGGACTGGAGCTGATCTAAAGCTTTGTTCCCTGAAGATGCCGGATGCAGATTGCAGTGAAACGTCAGTAATTAAATCATATGGACCATGGCCTACAAGCCTGACTACCACTTATAATCAAGTTTATTTTATATATATATATATATATATATGAAAATGGCTCTTATCTAAGAAACAACTTTATATAATAAGAATAAAGTAATTTGCATAATTTAAATTATTTGTGTGTATTCTCGAAATATTTATTGTTAGGTATACACTTTAAGTGTAGCCCAATGTTAAGGACTCTTTTGTAAACTATAGTCGAGAGATATCTATTTGAAGGAGAGGAGTGGAGTTGTTGAAGGCCAAAATTCTGGAATGACTAGGCATAGCCAAAGGATCTAAGCAATTGAAATCCCAGTCTTTTCCATGCCAATTATGGAAGAAACTCCTTATTTTTCAATATAGTGACTTTACAACTGCAATAAATGCATTCTTTAATTTGTATTAATTGGAAAAAGAACCATGGGAGAGTATCCCTGGCTTCAGAATTAGTAAGCCAATGTGTTGAATCAAGATGATATTTATTTACTGTATTGATCATTGTTTCTTCACTTTTCCTGCAAGTTTATGGGATTTATATTTATTTCTTCAGGTTATAAGAGGTATGACATATTTTGAGTTTCAAACCTTTGTTGTATGGAAAGTATTTAATATTTTTATTGTTTTAATAAATAGGCATTTCAAATTTTTAAAAACTAAGTGTTTCGTTATGCCACTGCTCTGATAGAGGAGTAGCTGCCTTATGGCACAGTCCTCCTGTTTGGCCCTTTCTTTGGGATGTATCGTGTGGCTTAAATATACCTGCATTAGACTACGAAGATTAGTGAGTATATTTTAAGAACCAAGATTTCTGATTATTCGGACTTCTTGAGGGGAAGAAGATATAAAATATTACTTTACGAAAAGACAGTTGTGATTAAATATGTTATTTACATAATTTATTACTCTTGTTGCATTTTAATAAATTGCTTTAAACTGCCATTGAGAAAAGAAAAAAATGGCTCAACTTTCCAACAAGTGATTGATGTGAGAATTTTTCTATGCCTGTAAGTAGCACAGTTTTTCTAAATGCAGTTTGACATTTTGTGGATTAATACTATATGTGTACCTTTTCTTGGGCATTGGTTTTACGGGGAAGTGAAGGCAAGGGAGAAGAAAAGAGAGCTCTCAGCCATTATGGTGAACTAGCTGAATTATTAAATGAAACACTGCATGCATGTGTATGAACTCTGACAGAACTACAGGCAGAATGAAAAGCATTGAAGCCACTATTTGTCAAGGTGTATAGCATACTTCATATCTCATTGTTGGCTTGCTTTCTTTCCGAATTTGTTTGAAACCTACTAAGTAAGACTAGGGAACCAAGCACCCAAGAAAATGTGTGTGCATAGTACATATTTAAAATTACTTTTTAGCATAACTTGATGGTGGAGAATATTTTCTTAACATAGAATATACCTACTGTACATGTAGCCATATTGAATGCAGTGCAGCCAGATCTCTTTTTACTTCCTCTACACGTAATATGTACATAGTGTATAGAGAAGATATTGCATTCCACCAAAAAATTTGATACCGAGATTTTGCTGGAGCTACATGTTTTGGGTTCCCCTGAATCAAAAAAAAATTTTTTTGGAAAAAGGTCCGTGTGTGTGTCTGTGGACAGCATAGCTCAAAAAAGAAAAACGACAAGACCATTAAATACCATACTTGGTATTTAGGTTTGGTATCTTCCAAGGATGCGATACAAAGATTTTCAAGAAAATCCCCCCACTCCAAACTACCCTTCACATGAAATAAAGTTTAAAAAAATTCTGATTTTCTTAAAGACGGCTCTTAACAATTTTGATTAAAATCTCTTACATTTAAGATATTTACATGCCAAATAAAATGTGTATCTTGAATTTTCTGGGAATAGCCTTTCAAAACCTCTTTATTCTGGATGATTTTTATTGAAGTTTGCTTAACTGGTAAACCAGTTCGTCTTCACATGGGTTCCAGGTCATGTCGGTATTGCAGGTAATAGATAGCGGACAAGATTGCTAAGTCTGCCTGTTTCTTGCAGGATTGTTTGTAAGCGGCTGTGCCCTCAGGGGATGTTTCATGTCGCTTTCGCAGGTCTCTTTTAGCCTGGCAGCAATCTAGGAAAAATTTAGCGGGTACTCTGCTTCGCACAATCAAAGATACAGTACACCCATGGCTCAAATCTTGCCAGCCGAACCGGTGCTGCGAGGTTATCCTTCTGTGTCTGCATATCGGTCACACACAGTTAACATGTGGCTACCTTCTCCGCGCTGAGCCAGCTCCTATCTGTCAGACCTGCGATGTTCGTCTGTCTGTGGCCCATGTGTTGCATGATTATCCGAGATTGCATCGCAACCACCAATCCATCGGCCTGGGTACTGCTTTAAATGCTATTTTATGCGACGATGCCAAATCCAACGATAAAGTGCTCCGGTTTGTTACCTCTGTTGGTCTCAGAAAATTTATTTGACCTGTTTTTATGTGTGAGGGTAGTTTTTAGCCCCTGTCTTTTACCATATAAGATCAGTTTTGTGTGTGTCGTTATTAGCTTTTTAACTCTTTTTTTACTGTGTTTCCCTTTTTCACTCACTCACTCCATATCCTGAAGAATTGAAGTACAAAATTTGTACCTACGGTTGTGGTCGCAGGAACACAATTTATGTAGTAACTGCAACTTGTAAGACTTCATATACAGGTGTTGTTTAAGAACATGCCATACTGTTATTTGAGGAACTTGGAAGTTGCTGGCTTGCCCATCTTACAAATTTCTGGGGACTCTGTGTGAACATTTCTCAGATACACTTGACATTGTCATCAGATGTGCATGTGCGACCAATATTTTTCTGTTTAAAAATACAACTAACTTTCACACATTTTTTCATGTTCATTATTAACTGATTGTGGTACAGCCATTTGTTGAGTTGATGGCAGAAAGCACGTTGCACTTGAAAAATGGACTGATATCTTGCAAGTTCTGTGGTGTAGTTGCTATAAACAAGCAACAGCACAGCTGTGGCCAAACTTTGAACCTTCTTCTATTCACACTGTACTATGAACAAAATTTCCTTGATTCTACTGCAAAATTATTTTATTTATAATTTAGATATTAATTAATTAATGCAATTGTACTTTTATACTCTTGATATTAATAAATTAATGCAATTGTACTTTTATACTTTTGCAGATGTTGGAATCAAAACATGCAAATCAATGCATGGAATAACTTCAACCACAAACCGTGAATGTTCCTACCATGTAACAATTATAAAGAATATGCAGTATTAAATTATTTATATTGTGCTTTACTGTATTAAATTGAGGTTTTGGAAAGTTTGCTGCGATGTAAATCAGTAAAACCATGTAATTATGCTCCTAATTATAATGCTATCCAGTTCATTATGCTCTATTGGTAAAGTCCCTGGACGTTCCATATTAATACTGCATTATTTTAGCCTCTTTAATGCTTCCAAATTCTGCTATTAGTGCTTTTTAGGGCCAAAAAAGAATACAAATATTGTAAATAAATTGCAAAATTTTGAATGTTTTAAAAGTATGATGAGAAAGTTGTAGTTTAATTGTACTCAGCAGTCAAGGGTCAAGCACTTTACCTAGAAAACCCCTAAGGATGGTAGTATCGTGCTATAACAGTACCTTTTCTTGAAAGGAACGTACACTTTCAAAAGGCTTCCTGTCAAAGTGTTTTATCCTTTTACTGTGCTTTAATTTGAAACGTGGTAAGTAGAAAGGGTTAGCCATACATTCTGCACTTCAGTTGGTAATCCTTTACTGCCTAATCCCAATCTCTGATTACAAAGGTTTCCCTTGTTTTTCAATGCCTGCTTGGAAATGCACGAAAGATAGCAAAGCAAGAACAGTGAAAGATATCGGCATATTTTCCATATTTCACTGCCAGAAAAAAGTATAATGGTAACAACATGGTTACAATTGATACCGAAAGAGTAATAGACAGTGAAGGATGACAGTGACATGGTTTTCCACATTCGGTCTATCATTAATGCACTCCATCCTCTAGGCAAGTTTGGGTAGCAGAAAAATGGCAATGTTTTAACATAAACCTCACGAGCTGTAGTCTTGTAGTGTATAGCGAGTTGTCATACAGTAGTACAAAATAGCAATCAACAAAGATTTTTTTCATAAGAAATGATCTCTTGTGCTTCATTATGCAGTGTACTCCACCTGAATATTCAAAAACATTTATTATTTTGTATTGCCCATTAAATTGCGTCAGAATTGCTTTTTCATATGCAGTAAATCTTACCCTGTGTTTAGGGCTATTCCTGATTATTGTGCGTTTAGGCCACACTCCCTTAAAGAGCATAATTGTGGGGTTTTACTGTATATGCATGACATTAAAATTTCAAAAATGTTTTTAAAAATATACTTAAAGTGTCTAAATAAAATTTCGCTTTCACGCCCAATATAGAATAGGACACTGAGAACCACAGTAGTTAAAAGTGTCTCCATAATTAAAATTCTATTTTTATTTGTATTTTATTGATCATTTTTAAGTGATTTAAAGCTTAACATCTGCCCACTCCCCAAGCCATCAGTGATGTTTTTGAGAGTTGTTGCACTTCAAATTTTATATAAACAATTTGAATTATATAAATAAATAATAAAAGACAGGTAAATAAAAAAAATCGGATGTGTTACACTCACATGACTTTCTCTATCTCTCTGTAACAAATTATTGTTAATAAGCTTACCTTTTATTTATTTCATGTTAATCGAGGAAAATTAGTAGAAATAGTCTTGTTCCTTGCTTTATTGTAAATACAAGCGAAATAAGGGAGTACCATAGGTTAAAGTGAAAGCCAAAAGCTGGTTGCTATGTGACTGATGTACCTTTGTTTGTGTGGACAGGAGTTGACAAATTCCTGTATGAGAAAAGTATAAGTTTTTCAAAGCTGAAACCAAGAAATAGGAATATCTCAAAAACGATCAACTCCACGAAAAAAATGTGTATAACATAATTTGTGTGAAATAAGAACTATAGCTTTCCTGGCGACGTGTTAATTCAAAATCTTCTCGGGCTTCTAGCCAGGTAATAACTTGGCTTGTCAAGCCAAGTTATTACCTGGCTAGAAGCCCGAGAAGATTTTGAATAATTTGTGTGTTTTAACGTGCTTTACATTTTTTGTGTGTTAAGTTTTTGCCCATCTCTTATGGTTTAGTAGTTATGCAAAATTCATCCAGAATAAAGTAGTCTTCAGAGACTATTTCCAGAAAATTCAAAATATACATTTTATTTGCCAGGTAAATATCTTTAACATATGATATTTTAATCAAAATCGTTAGAGCCATTTTTCAGAAAATAAAAATGTCGAAAAAAGTTCTATGTAAAGGGTAGTTTGGGGTGGGGGGATTTTTCTCAAAATCTTCGTGTCGCATCCCTGTAAGATACTAAACTTAAATACCAAGTTTGGTATTTTACCGACTTTTCGTTTTTGAGTTATCATGTTCACTGACAAACGGACACACTGACACTCACACACGGACCTTTTTGTGAAAATGCTTTTTTTAGATAAAGGGGACCCTAAAACATATATTTCTGGTGAAATCTCGGTATCAAATTTTTTGGTGGAGCGCAATACTTTCTCTATTCACTATGTACATAGTGCATATAGAGAAAGTAAAAAGGACACTTCCTGTCTGAGAAACGTTTCACAATTAAAACCAATAACAAGGAATATCTCGGAAACGGTTACCTCCACAACAAAAACGTAAAGCACACAGATTGTGTGTTTTGTCATGATGTACATTTTTTGTCTAGTGAGTCTTTTTCTATCTCTTACGGTTTAACAGTTAAGCAAAATTCATCCAGAATAAAGAGGTCCTCAGAGGCTCTTCCCAGAAAATTTGAGATATACATTTTATTTCGGACTTAAATAGCTTTAATATACGGGATTTTAATCAAAATCCTTAGAGCTATTTTTGAGAAAATCAAAATTTTTGAAACTTTTTTATGTAAAGGGTAGTTTGTGGTGGGGGGGATTTTTTTGAAAATCTTCGTGTCACATCCTTGGAAGATACTAAATCTAAATATCAAGTGTGGTATTTAACGGTCTTTTCGTTTTGGGGCTATGCTGTCCACAGACACACACACACGGACCTTTTTTAAAAAATCTGATGTGTACCATTCACATGACTTTCTCTATATCCCTGCAACAAATTATTCTTAAAAACCTTATGCTTCTATTTACTTCATGCTCATCTAGAAAAATCTGATGTGTTCCATTCACATGACTTGCTCTATATCTATGATTATTGTTAATAAACTTATCTTTTATTTATTTCATGCTATTCGAGAAAAATTAGCAGAAATAGTCTTATTTCTTGATTTATTGTAAGTAGAAGCGCAATAACTGTTAATAGGTTAAAGTGAAAGCCAAAAGCTGGTTGCTATGTGACTGATGTTCCTTTGTTTGTATGGACAGAAGTTGACAAATTCCTGTATGACAAAAGTATAAGTTTTTCAAATCTGAAACCAAGAAAAAGGAATATCTCAAAAACGATCAACTCCTCGAAAAAAATGTATATAACATAAATTTTGTGTTTTAACGTGCTCTACATTTTTTGTGGGTTACGTTTTTGTCTATCTCTTATGGTTTAGTAGTTATGAAAAATTCATCCAGAGTAAAGTAGTCTTCAGAGGGTATTCCCAGAAAATTCTAAGTATACATTTTATTTATCAGGTAAATAACTTTAATGTACAATATTTTAATCAAAATCGTTAGAGCCATTTTTTAGAAAATCAAAATTTTCGAAAAAAAGTTCTATGTAAAGGGTAGTTTGGGGTGGGGGGATTTTTCTCAAAATCTTTGTGTCGCATCCCTGGAAGATACTAAACTTGAATACAAGTTTGGTATTTCACAGACTTTTCGTTTTTTAGTTATCGTGTTCACGGACACACACACACACACACAGACCTTTTTCTGAAAATACTTTTTTTGGATACAGGTGTCCCTAAAACATATATTTCCGGTGAAATCTCGGTATCGAATTTTTTGGTGGAGTGCAATACATTCTCTATACACTATATACATAGTGATTATAGAGAAAGTAATAAACACCAACAACACTATCAGCAATATCAAAAATGTAAATAATCGATAATGGTTAGCTATTATCTAATGTTAAACACCTAATAATGAAACCATTCATTTTCTTGCACTCCAATATTTAGCTGTAATCTTCTGTAAAAATTGGACAATGTAGAAGATAATCATGATCCATTTCTTCATTTAAGTTACAGAAAAGACATATAGGAGTCTCTGCTTTGCCAAATCTATATAAGTATTTTATAAACAGTCATGTCCTGTTAGTAGTCTGAAGGTTGCTTTTGCAGATTTTCTTGGTAATGTAGAAATATAGTAATCTTGTAAATTTTTTCCAGATGTTTTGTTTGTGTATTCATCATTGATTTTGTTTGTATATTTATTTGATATTCTTTCAATAGAGCAAAATGGAATTAAAATAAGTATTGATTTAGTGATAATTTTACTTCTCTTTTTGGCAAAAAAATCAGCCATTTTATTGCATATTCCACAATGGGCTGAATCCATTGAATATAACTCTTTTATGTACAAGGGTTAATTATTGTATTATTTTATGACATTCTATAATGTTAAGGCTTTTGGGTGTTATATCTCATGTTATAATAATAATGGCTGCTTTTGAATCAGAATTAAGTTATTTCAAATTCTTTTATATGATAAAAGAGGTTTTGTCAACTTAAGAGAATTGCCATGATGTTGCCATCAAAATTTGTTGGATACACGTTTAATTTTCGATAGAATGAGAAAAGAGTGGGCATGTTCCTCCATAACAAACAATAATATGTAGCTTGCAAGAAGGGCTCAACGCATCTAATAGAGGTTGAAAACTGAGGCATGTATAAATATCCATATCAAGCAACAGATCTGCTTCCAATTCTACTCCCCAAATTACACTGACTGTATATGTAATAAAACTAATTTTAATTGTTACACAGTGATGACTGCTGTATAAGAGCATGTGAACAACCAAACTTTTGACACATTGTGCATATATTGGATATTTTTTCTTTGAATGCTATTATGCGTAACATATGCTCTAATTTAAAACATACAACATTTAAATCTGCACTGTTGCTCCTCTAAACTCTATGAAATGTGGCAACAATGTCGGTAGCACATCTTGGTATGATGTAATTGCCTTATGGGTCAAATACATATATAGCGTACACACTTCAAAGCCTATTCGAATGGCAAAACTTCTTTTACCATTATCAGTGCAATTGTACAGTGGCCCCAGATGGAAAGGCAACAATTTTAATGCCCCTTAGCACTGTTCATAATACAGTGGCTGTAATAGTGTGATTTATTTAAAACCTTTGTTACGGGTTTAAATTTGCCGCTGTGTGTGAAGTTGGTAACTCTTGCTGTTCGCGAAACTGGAATTAACTATTTGCGACAGACTTGATTGTTGGGCAGTTGCAAGATTATTTTCGGTGGCAAATTAACTTATTTATACACAGCTCAACCACGTTTTTCAAAATAAAATAAAATGGCGTGTTATTTATGGATGCTCTTCAACTACTGTGGTTCTCAGCGTCCCATTCCAAATTGGGCGTGAAAGACGGCTTAATTTTTCTCAGGGGCCTCTATCAGACTTGAGGCTCTTTTACTTGCTGTAAATCTATGACACGGGACCAACGGCTTTACTTCCCTTCCAAAGGAAGCCATGCTAAGGATCTTTACACCCGAAAAAATCCATCCTCCTCTGCTGGGTTTGAACCCACGACCTTGGGTATATGAAGTTAGCATGGTAACCATTACACCACGGAGGGCGACTCACGTTTTCCATTATATGTTTGCTAGCTTCAGGCAGTGAGTAAAAGAATCTTAACCGCCTTGCTTGGATGGTAGGATTTAATACAGTATAGAATTAATTTAGATTTCTTGTTAATTATAAACTTTTACTTTGTAAATCATTGAATAAATATAGTGAATTAAGGCATGCTTTTTAAACTGAACTCTATTTGAGAAAACTGTGCCAAATATATACTTTATGATATGTACTTACAATAAATCTCTTGCTGATTATCAGTAAAATACAGTATTTCACACTAAATAGCTGTATTGGAGATCTCGATTTGCGAGTTCAGCTCTTGGCGTCTGAATCCCTGTCTTCTATCTTGATACTGCGTCCCAGAAACTTTTAAAAATTTTCGCATATATACAAAAGTTGAAGATCAATGTTTTATAAGGTAATCTGTCCGTCACCATGGGAATGACAGATTTTCTTGTTCCACATCTCGTGAAATATGTATTTACAATACATTTTTATACATTCATAATAATTAAAATTAATACATTTGTATAATTTACATGAAAATGTTTGCATTTCTAAATCAGTTATTAATTTAACTCTGTTCTTATGCATTGTTACCAGCATAAACAATTTATAGCATCCGGTATCTTGTTCGCTTTTATTATTATTATTCTCTCACATTACCTCTTTGTTTTATTATTAATATGATTTTCTAAACATCAATTCTTAGCTATACATTATATATATTATAATACGTTGTATTCATTACTTAACCTTGGTGATGATGTCATGCTGCCATTTTTATGCATACAATTCCTTGGCTTATATTGCAAAACAATATGTTTTATTATTTTAGGGTGGTATTGTTTCATTTTCTCTTGACTTGATTCATTAACATTAAATCCTGCGTCACACTACAGCTCATGACTCTTATCTGGTATTACAGTTATAAACACAAATCAAACTTTATTTCTCCAAATATAATTATATACACTTACACATATATAATACAAACAGAATAATTACATTTTACTTCCATAAAAGTATCCTTTGGATTTAATGGCTGCCTCACAAAGTCGAGGCATGTGGTCCATCAGTGTTTGCAAGTATTCTTAATCTATATAATTCCACACTTGGTTAACAATGTTCCAGAGGTGTTCCTTGCTGGATATATGAACTTCCCTGAAATGTCTGCCCACTTCATCCCAGATCATTTCAATGGGATTATAGTCAGGCCATTATGCTGTTGTAAGTGCAATCCACTTGATATTGTATGAGACTAAAGTATGCGGTGATAGTGCTTCCAATCCATACATCCTTTTATTTTCACGATGTCTAACTCTGTCTCCAGCAAAACACACACAAACCATAATAGAACTCCCACCGTGTTTAATTGTGGATAGAACACACTGCTGGGCTACCCTTTCTCCTTCAAATTGATGAACAAATATCCTTCAAGTTTCAAAAATCTTGTATTTGGATTCATCTTCTGCTCTTCAGATGTCCAATTATGATGTTTTCTAGCCCTTTTAAGTCTCTTCTTTTTATTTGTGGGCCTCAGAAGGGGGTTTCCTTGCTGTCACACATCCTTTCCAGCTGGCTTCAATCAGTGTCCGTTTTACTATTGCAACAGATATTTTGTCCTGTTCATTTCTGCGCAAATTTGCTGTTTTGAATCTGTTTCTCTTACTGGTAATTCTGATAAATTTATCATCACTTTTAGTTGTTTTACGAGGTCCTGGTCATGGTATATCTTTTTACTGCCAGTTGTCATCTGGCCTGTGAAGAGCATATTGCACTCCCCCTATAGACACACTACACTGTTTCGCAATTTGAGGAATTGCTAAACGTACTTGTCTAAGTGCTATGACTGCAGCACTTTTTTCTGTGGATATTTCCACTCTTGGAGCCATACCAACAATGTGCACACTTCAACTGTCTCTTAGGAACTGAATACCATCTATCTTGGCTATTCTAGATAGGGAGCAACAGATGTGCATCAAATGAGACTTCAGTCATCACATAGATAAACAAATATATCAGATGAGTTAACTATTGTTTATGTACATATTAGTTTTTGGTAATATTGCATCCAGATAAACACAACCATACAAACCTGACATGTTTACAAATTTTGTACTATTCCTTTACTTACTCAACCATAACCATGTTATTATATATATCTTCAGGGAATTATATGTACATTATTGGGTGTATTGAAAATAATGAGTGGAGGTGTAGATAAGGTATATGTGTGTGGAACCTTATATTTCAAACTATCCATATTCTCAGCTGCAATTTAATTTACACATTGCTTTGTTCTTGCCTTAGAATGTTACAGGGTAAGAATGTGCCACGAATACTCACAAATGTGTTGCTGCCCACTTGCTCTGCAATTAAATTGTATTGTCATCCCATCTTTGGTCAACTATCATATATTTGTCAATTTGAAGGATGTGACTTTTACTGTCAGTTCCAACTTTGAAATATATTTGGTGTTATTGGAGACAATAATGTTCTATAAAATCCCCCCATTCCAACTACCCTTTGTATAGAAAATTTTAAAAAAAGTTCTCAAAAATGACAAATGGTTTTGATTAAAATGACATATGTTTAAGGGATTTTCATGACCAACGAGATGGACGTGTTGAATTTTTTGGGAATAGCCTCTGAAGACCTCTTTATTCTGAATGACTTGCATAACTCATAAACCATGAGAGATAGAAAAACTTGCTACACAAAAATGTAGATCCCATTAAAAGAAAAAACTTGCTACACAAAAATGTAGATCCCATTAAAACACACAATTGGTCATATACATTTTTTCTGTAGAGTTAATCATTCTCAAAGGTTTTCTGTTATTGATTTTTTTTTAAGAAATGCAAAAGAGAACCAAATTTCAATTGTTTCACATAGCTGTGACTTTTGAAAGGTTTGACTAATGCTTTAGCCTAGTATATACCCTTATTTCCCTTCTACTTACAAGTAACAAATAATAAGACCATTTATGCTAATATTTATCTCAATTAGCATGACATAGATATAAGAATAATATTTTGAAAGGAAAGTTTGTTTGTGGAGCAGCTAGAGAGAGTCATGTGAATGGAACACATCGGATTTTTATATTGAAAATATATCAAAAACAAAAATCCATGCTTCAGCTTTCTCTCCCATAGGGTCCCTAGCTGGTCGAAAAAATGTGGAGTTGTAATGGTTGACTTTAGATCTGTCTTCTGCCCAATGGTTAGCCACCTTGTAGTATACAAAGCACCGATAATGAACTTCGCCCACACCGAGGCTGCAAGTATCTGTGCACAAGACTGCACTAAAGATAACTTATAATGAAGATTTTGCCCCAAGACAAAATTGGCCACAATTAAGTTTCTTTTTTCCAGTGATGGGTGCCTCCAAGAACATTAAAGAGATAAAAATTTCATATTTATGTAAATTAGTTTGTTTAGTAATAATTATTATACATAGATATATGTAAGGAATTAGATATTATTAGTGAATTATTCTAATTTGTAAGTCTTTTTTTTTGTTTTCCTACAAACTTGAGACTATGGAAGAGAAACCCGGAAACATAAATATTATTATTTTCGATCTACTCTCACTAAAAAGCAGCATTAATGTGACAATGGTTCTTGGTAGAGAACTTTTTTTCTTTTTTCATGGTGACAGGATCCCCCCTCTCTCCATATTAATAAAATATATTATAGATATACCGTCAGTTTAAATTAAACGTAAAGCAAAGGCATACATTTTTACCAACTTGACTTTCAAAAGTCACAGGACCATAAAACTTAAAGGTGTTACATAAATGAAGAGGAGGAAAAAAGGCATTTCTAAAAATATTTCTTGATTAATGCAAAGTAGATAGGAGAATAGGCATTTCTTAAAATTTCATATATATACACCCTATGACTTTCTCTGTGTGTTTGTGTGTGCATGTGCTAGCGTGCATGATTAAATAAATTGTATGATAAACATTTTTTTATATTATACGTTTTCATCTGTTGCTTAACATTAGGTACATAAGATTATACAAAATTCCTTCCAAATGGATAGAATTTTATAGGCTATTCCCAGAAAATTTAAGATACACTTTCATTTGACATGAAAATATCTTAAATATATGGTGTTTTAATCAAAATCGTTAGCCATTTTTGAGAAAATAAAAATTAAAAAAAAATCTTCTTTGCAAAGAGTAGTTTGGTGTGGGGGATTTTCTTGAAAATCTTTGTGTCACATCCTTGGAATATGCTGATCATAAATATGGTTGGCATTTATCAATTTGTTTTTGAGTTATGTGTTACACAAAGGTCTTTTTCTAAAAATATTTTTTTTTTTAAATATATTTAGGGAACCCCAAAATGTATATTTCCATTAAATCTGTAATCAATTTTTTGGGTGGAGTGTAATATCTTTTCTGCCTGTGTGTGGCAGACAAAGTAAAAGTATGTGTGAACCATGTTGTTGCATTCTTATACCTACAGTGAAATGACTGAGCGAGATGGCTCCGTGGTAATATGGGAGGCTCATATTTGGAAGGTAGTGAGGTTAACTACTCTGACCACTGGGTTTTTGTGGCTATCCCTGGTTGGCAAAATGAATGCTGGGGTTAGTTCTCTTTTACCATACATTTTCTTTCTGTCATTTTTTATTGAATGAACTAGCACTCAGCATATAGAATGCTGAATCTAAAAGGAGGACTCAAAACTTGTCATCCCCTTCTGGCCACAAACTCTTATAGTGGTGTGATTAGTTTTTCTCTAAGATCCTACAAATGATCAAATAAAACATTTCTAGATCTGTTTCGCTAAGTTTGCCAACGAGAAAATTCGTGACATGTCAGCTACAAGCGCCTGTAGTTTTATCGACTACTCCCCATATAAGCCACTCTTTCAAAATATTTTGAATTTCAGTAATTGTTGAATGGTAACAGTCATCTAAGTAATTTTTTAGAAGTATTGATTCATTCAGGATGGCACGGTTGCAATATTTCTCTAAGGAATGTTGATTTTTTATTAAATTTCATACTATATTTTCTGCAATTAGCTAATGACAAATCGCTGAAAAATGCATTTTTGCTAGATGAAATGCAACTTTGCTGTGTAATTAACCTTTGCTTTGATGTGGTCTGTCTTTGTTTTGCTGCAATATGTTGCTTAATAGTTGAATGTTATGTTATTGAAACTTTTTCTGACATGCAATTTGTTTGTTACAAAGTTGACAAAAAATAATTTCACCATCTATTGTGTAATCCAGTGATTCACAGTCCTTAACTGGCTCTCTGTGGCAACAAGTTATGCGAAGTGAAGGACCTGCCTGTAAACTGGGTAAGCTCCTCTCGTTTGTCTTGTCGAGAGGAGGTGCTATTAGCTTGCTTGAGATTGGCCACTAATTTTACGCACAGCTACCTTTTTATGAGAGACCCGCCTCCCATGTGTCTGCTTTGTGCCACAACATTGTCGTTCCAGCATGTGTTGATAGAGTACGCTGCTCTTGCATCGGTATGGGCCACTCAAGAACTGCCAGGCAACCTCCCCAACGTTTTAGCAGATGATCCTGGTGTTGTGTCTAAAGTTTTTGCCTTTTAATTCTCACTATGTTTTACACTCAGGGTATATTTTTATGTCTTTCCATAATCCTAAAATATATCACTGGAACAATAACTGTTTTTTAGCTTTTTATCACAGGTGATTTTAGCTCTCCAACTATGTTCCATTGATAGTTTTAGTGTTCATTTTAATTTACACTGTTTCATATCTTGTTTTATTTTAATTGAGATCCTTTTTAACATGCTTTTATCACTGATGTTTTAGCTTCACTGTTTTATGCTTAAGGGCGCTGATAACCCTGCAGTTGAATGCCCTTAAACACCAATCATCATCACAGTCCTTAACTCACTGTCTTAAAGGTACATTTATATTGCTCTTATCTTTAAGCATTTATATCACTTCCCAAAAACGTATTTTTCAGAAGGAAAATCAACTTCTCACTGGCTACTGTGTTTACAATACGATAACACATTTAACTTACGCAGCATTCTGTTGGAATTCCCTATGTTGACGTCACTATTATGAAATGCAGCTTCTCATTATGGAGTTTCTGGTTAATAAGTAGAAGTATATCACAACTCTATAATAATTTTTAATACTTAAATATAATGTTCCAACTCTATGCATAATGCATACCAAAATTGTAAAATATGCACTAACACCAAAAATGAGCTTTTATATGCACTATAAAACTTCATATACAGTAACCAGTGATGGTAAAACATACTTATAGTCTCCTTTCCATATAATCTGTAAGAACAGTTAGAATATGCATTACCATATACACAGTACATCCATAACTTCTATCAGTAAAATTTAAATGCATGGTAATATGGAAATTGTGAATGAAGAAACATGGCAAAGCAGTATATTGTTGTCCTCAGGCAAGAAATATGGATTGGGGAGTGTATAAAAATCATAACGCTGTATTGGCATTTTGCTGTGGAAAGTGAGCTAAGGACATTTTTTTGATGCTGAAACCTCATGACATCAATGAAAGATTTGTGTTTTGAGCAATAGCATGGTTTAAAGAAACAGGTGCAGTATTTATCACATCAGATCAGGCAATCCTAGGTTTGAATGCACAAAGGAAGTTGTGAATGCTGTTCATGCAAGGATTCAATGCAATCGTTTGCTTAAATAAACAGTTTTGTATCATGAAATGACCATCTCTTCATGAACAATGTCACCTATTTATTTTTGAAGGATGATTTACTTGTTAGTGCGTATAAAAGATGCACAAGGCATTTGCTAACTGAAAAATCTGATGTATTCCACTCACATGACTTTCTCTACATCTCTTCAACACATTATTGTTAAAAAGCTCATGCTTCTATTTACTTCATGCTAATCAAGGAAAAATTAGCAGAAATAGTCTTATTACTTGTTTTCTTGTAAGTAGATGCAAAATAAGGGAGTACCACAGGTTAAAGTGATAGTCAAAAGATGGTTGCTATGTGACTAAAGTTCTTTTGTTTGTATGGACAGGAGTTGACAAATTCTTGTATGAGAAAAGTATTAGTTTTTCACAGCTGAAACAAAAAAACAAGGAATATCTCAAAAACGATCAGCTCCACGAAAAAAAAATGTATACAGCATAAATTGTATGTTTTGATGTGCTGTATATTTTTTGTGTTTTAAGATTTTGTCTATCTCTTACGATTTAGCAGTTATGCAAAATTCTGTAAAATTCATCCAAAATAAAGTAATCTTCAGAGGTTATTCCCAGAAAATTCAAGATATACATTTTATTTGTCAGGTAAATATCTGTAATATATGATATTTTAATCAAAAACATTAGAGCCATTTTTTGAGAAAATAAAACTGTTCAAAAAAAGTTCCATGTAAAGGCTAGTTGGGGGTGGATTCTTGAAAAATGTTGTGTTGCATCGCACAGTCTTTTCATTTTTGAGCTATGGTGTCCACACGCACGTGCACACACACACCTTTTTCCAAAAATGTGTGGGTTTTTTGTTTTGTTTTAGGGGTACCCAAAACATCTATTTCCGGTGAAATCTCAGTATCAAATTTTTGGGTGCATTACAGTACCTTCTCTATACACTATGTACATAGTACATACAGAGAAAGTAAAAAATGTACAACAGCCATGCTCAAAATTTCTTAAAACAACCTATAAACTTGTTTCATGCACTTCTCTTTTTGCTGACCACATCCATTTATTTTTTACTTTAGCGAAATATTCGTCTACCTTTTTGCTATCCTTACTAAAAGGTTTGATTAAGACTATCTCTCTGTCCAGTTTCAGCTATTTACCATTTATTCACCGTTTCCTCCAAAGCTCTGTCCCTTTACAGTAAAAAACTATATGTTCCATATCTTCCCATTCAGTACATACTGGGCATATATATATATATATATATATATATATTAATGGCTTTGCATAGTTTTATTTAATGGTATATACATTGAAAGTATTGACATAACTGTGCGAGTCCAACGTCTAGTCATTACCAGGATTGATAGTTACTCGGTCAAAGACAATGTCCATCATTTTCTCTGAATCCCACCTAGTTTGCCCTTTCCAAACAATGTTTCAAGCACATTCATGCCCTTTTTTGGTAGTCACTTGCTGAAAAGCTGCTTGCACAAGATTTTGCTCCTCAGCTGATTTAAAAGTTTTGAACACTTTATGAACCTTTCGGAAACACCAGTAAATTGGTATGTTAAACTAAGAATATTGTCTAAAGCTTTTAATAAACTTGTATATTAAAGGCAACTCTTTTCATGCCACTTTCTAACAGCCATTTTCTATCTTTAGCACTTATTAAAACATTTCAGAGAGGGAAAACGTGATGTTAACATAAGGTTTAACATGTGAAAAATAACTATGGCCAGTGAAACAGAGTTTTTGTTAATTTCAATGTTAAAACAGTTTAACATTGTGTTAATTTTTTAACACTTGATGAAACAGCGCCTTATATTTTAATACAGGGTGATGTGTAATGTAGCTACCATTTCGATTGAGAAATAGAACTACTAAATAAAAGTAAAACTACTTTGTGAAAAAGTGAACATTTATACATTTGCATTTATGAATATTGCACTTACACCAATACTACTTGAATTTGACGTCAGCTCAGTGGCCCCCATCTGCTTATAGGCATTCTTGAAGATGACTTTTTCTTTTAATTATCCCTACAGAAATTATTCTGGAACTGTTAAATTTGGAGATTGGGATGACCAAGTTAAATCTCCAAAGTGGGAAATCAGTCAATTGGGGAACACTCAGAAGTGCAGTATGTGGCTTAGCACCATGTTCCTAAACCAAAAGTTGTTCACCTGTCGTTCCTGGAGTTTTGGTATGTCAAAATGTTGCAAATTTCAACATGGCAGTCAGAATTTACAGTTAGTGCATGACCAGCACAATCCTTGAAACAATATGGACCAATAATCCCACCCATTCCAATTGCACTTTGGTTTTGTTTGTTCTCAAACACTCTGAACATCATCTGACTTGAACAGTTGGTTAAGCAGCCATATGTGCCAGTGTTGATACAGGTGGAGCTGTGTTTCAGTTATCCTTGTCTGTATGAGCCAAGAATCCATGGTGTACCAATTGCGGGCATAGTAGCCGTATAATCATATCTGATTCATGTGTATGCGCACCTCAAGTTGAACAGGAATAGATACATTACACACCACCCTGTACTTAACCATTTTACTAACCATTCTACCTTTACTATGCACACACTTTTTCTTGAGTATTAGTTATATGGAGAAGCGAGGGCCGGAAAAGAGGAAGAGAGCCCACTTGCCTTCTTTCCCAGTGTTGTCAAAGAAAGTTTTTTCTTTGAGGTCCTCAGCCATTAGGTCAACACATTATCTAATTTACTACAAATTAGCTGAATTATTAAGCAAAACACGGTAAAGTGCATATGCGTAAAATCTGGGATCTACAGACAGAAAGAAAGCTTAGCATTGAAGCCACTAGATATCAGGATGTATAACATACTTCATGTCTCAATATTGTTGCTCTGATCTCTTCCAAAATTGCACGAAAACTACGGTATGAAGAATAGGGGGTGGAGCCCCCAAGAAAATGTGTGTGCATAATGTATTGTTTGCTGAAGACATTTAAAGGCAAAATAAGCCAATTTATAAATATGCTATGCATTTGTCTTGTTTGAAAAGTTTAGATTAAATAGATCATGTACTTTATAGTAATATTGAATTCAGAAATTTCACTGTTAGTTTTGAAAGTAAAGATAACTGCATAATTTTTTTTGTTTCAGAAAGAACTACTTGAATGATGGATGGAGAAAGAAAGGAAAATCCAAAAGAAGCATTAGGTGCGGGTGATTCAATTAAACGCTCAGAAACAAATGGTGCAAGCAGTAGCTTTAAGAAGCCAATTGTAGTAGTTCCAGAAGCAAAAAGTGAAGTTAAAATGCAGCAAAGTGATGTAAAAGAAATAAAAAGTACTGTTCCACATACACAAATTGCCATTAAAGAAAGTGCAACTGAAAGCCTTAAGACTGAAGTTAAGGAATGCGAGAATTCAGTTAAGGAGTTAGAAATACCATTAAAAGAAAACAATGGTTCAGAAGTTAAAAAATCCCAGACTGCAGTAACTGCTTTAAAGGATTTAGCACAGATAGTTGCAGGTTCTGTTAAAGATGCTGCCATTAAAGAACCAAAGGAAGCGCTGAGTCTTCATCATAATGAGGTCAAAAGTGAAATTTCCACAAGTACAACTAAAAATCCTGAGACTGATTTAGTCCCAAAATTTGAGACTAATGTTAAAGAATCCAGTGTTCCTACCAGTGGAACTAAGGATATAATTAAAGAAACAGAGACTGAAATTAAAGACTGTGCTAAAAAGGATAGCGATACTGTGGGTGAAAAATTAGATCTGGAGGTTAAGGATCCAAAGAAGAAGATTGAAGCTGAACACAAGCAGAGTGATACTCGAGCTGAAGATACTAGAAATGTATCTGGACCTGCTATAAGTGAGGCTAAATCCTCAAAAGAATCTGAAGAATTCATGGAATGGGAGAGTGACTGTAGAACAGATGATGAGAAAAAGAATGCTGAAGTGCCAATGGAAAATGATACAACTGAAGTTTCTTTAACAGAATCAAGAAGTGAAACTAAAGCACCTAAAATTGATTCTAGTAGCTCACAAACTGTAGTGCAGGGTTCCAGCACTCTTGCTGAGGGTTCAAAAATGGAATGTAGTGATTTTGACAATTCATCTGCAGCAATTGTGATTAGTGATGCAGATATGAATGTTGGCAAATCTGAAGTAGCAGCTGATATTTTGCTCACTAAAGAAAAGCAACTTGTCAGTAAGATTGAATCCAAGGGCGATATTGAAAAATTGCAGACTCAAATCAGAGACACTAATAAAAATAATAGCTCTGCTTCAGTAGATGAAACAGATGAATGCATGATTGTAGAGCTCACAAGTGAAACAAATAAGGTAAAGGAAATTCAAGCGTCTGTTGAAAAACTGAAAATAGCTGAGGTCCCAAAATTGGAAATCAGGAAAATGCATGAATTCCAAAAGTTTTCTTTAAAACCAGATGATGATTTAAAAGTCAAAGAGAATAAAATGGAAGAAACAGAGAAGACATTGAAGGGATCTGTTAAAATAGAAGCTTGCGTTCGTATGCAGGGTTCTGAAACTGATGCTGAGAAGGCACAAAGCAAAGTTAGTAAAGTCGACAATGAAGGTTCAAAACCAAGAAATGCTGATACAGCAATTGCAGATGTCCAAAAAGCTGCAACTGATTCAAAAAAACCAAAAAGTATGTTTGAAGCAGAGCTGAAAAAAGCTGAAAGTAATGTTAAAATTCCTGTGGCTGCCAAGCCTGTTTCAGCTATTACAGAAGAGCAGAAAAGGCTGGCAAAAATGGAGCTTTTGCAAACAGTTACTGGTAGTACAGCATCTGTTAACATTTCAACTGTTTCAAAAGAACAGAAAAAGTTGCCTGAAGTGGAGCTCATAAAACCAGGGGGTGAAAAAGCTAGGGATGCCTCAATTATTTCTAAAGAACAGAAAAAGGTGACTGAAGTGGACCTAATAAAACCAGCTGATGAAAAAGCCAAGAATTCTTCAGCTCTTTCAAAAGAACAGAAAAAGTTGCCTGAAGTAGATCTTGTAAAACCAGCTGATGAAAAAACTAAGTATGCTTCAACTGTTGCAAAAGAACAGAAAAAGTTGACTGAAGTGGAGCTTGTAAAATCAGAGAGTGATAAATCATCAAAGGATGGTTCGGCTTTTTCAAAAGAGCAGAAAAAGTTTCCTGAAGTGGAGCTTATAAAACCAGGAGATGATAAAGCTAAGGAAGCTGCAATTGTTTCAAAAGAACAGAAAAAGTTGACTGAAGTAGAGCACTTAAAACCAGCTGGTGGTGATAAGACTAGGCATGTTTCAAATGTTTCAAAAGAACAGAAAGAATTGACTGAAGTGGATCTTGTAAAACCAGGTGATGCAAAAGCTAAGGATGCTTCAGCAATCTCAAAGGAACAGAAAAAGTTGCCTGAAGTGGGCATTATAAAACCATACGATAAAGCTAAGGATCTTTCAACCATTTCAAAAGAACAGAAAAAATTGGCTGAAGTGGTCCTCATAAAACCAGGAGATGAAAAGGCTAAGGATACTTCAGGTGTTTCAAAAGAACAGAAAAAGTTGCATGAAGTGGGTCTCGTAAAAGCAGGTGATGAAAAAGCTAAGGATTCCTCACCTGTTTCAAAAGAACAGAAAAAGTTGCCTGAAGTGGTCCTCATAAAACCAGGAGATGAAAAGGCTAAGGATACTTCAGGTGTTTCAAAAGAACAGAAAAAGTTGCCTGAAGTGGGTCTCGTAAAAGCAGGTGATGAAAAAGCTAAGGATTCCTCACCTGTTTCAAAAGAACAGAAAAAGTTGCCTGAAGTGGTCCTCATAAAACCAGGAGATGAAAAGGCTAAGGATACTTCAGGTGTTTCAAAAGAACAGAAAAAGTTGCCTGAAGTGGGTCTCGTAAAAGCAGGTGATGAAAAAGCTAAGGATTCCTCACCTGTTTCAAAAGAACAGAAAAAGTTGCCTGAAGTGGGTCTCGTAAAAGCAGATGATGAAAAAGCTAAGGATTCCTCACCTGTTTCAAAAGAACAGAAAAAGTTGCCTGAAGTGGGTCTCGTAAAAGCAGGTGATGAAAAAGCTAAGGATTCCTCACCTGTTTCAAAAGAACAGAAAAGGTTGCCTGAAGTGGGCCTCGTAAAACCAGGTGATGAAAAAGCTAAGGATACTTCAGGTGTTTCAAAAGAACAGAAAAAGTTGCCTGAAGTGGGTCTCGTAAAAGCAGGTGATGAAAAAGCTAAGGATTCCTCACCTGTTTCAAAAGAACAGAAAAAGTTGCCTGAAGTGGTCCTCATAAAACCAGGAGATGAAAAGGCTAAGGATACTTCAGGTGTTTCAAAAGAACAGAAAAAGTTGCCTGAAGTGGGTCTCGTAAAAGCAGGTGATGAAAAAGCTAAGGATTCCTCACCTGTTTCAAAAGAACAGAAAAAGTTGCCTGAAGTGGGTCTCGTAAAAGCAGGTGATGAAAAAGCTAAGGATTCCTCACCTGTTTCAAAAGAACAGAAAAAGTTGCCTGAAGTGGGCCTCATAAAACCAGGTGATGAAAAAGCTAAGGATACTTCAGGTGTTTCAAAAGAACAGAAAAAGTTGGATAGCAAAGACCTTGTTAAACCAAGTAATGGTAATATAACCTCTATAAATGCTTCTACTGTTTCAAAAGAACAGAAAAATTTAACTGGAGTTGATATAAAATCAAATGGTGGTGATAAAGTATCGGATATTTCATCCACTTCAAAAGAACAGAAAAAATTGACTGCAATAGAGCTTCTAAAACTAGATAGTGCTGATAAAGCATCGAGGAGTGCTTCACCTGATTCAGAAGAGCAGAAAAAGTTGGCTGATGTAGAGCTTGTAAAACTAGAAGGTGGTGATAAATCGTCAAGGGATGCTTCAGCTTTTATAAAAGAACAGAAAAAGCTAAGTGATGTAGAGCCTGTAAAATCAGATGATAAAGTATCAAGAGAACTTTTAGTTGTTTCCAAAGAACAGAACAAGTTGACTGAAGTAAAGCTTGTAAAACCAATTGGTGGCGATAAATCAAGAGGACCTTCAGTTGTTGACAGTAAAATCTCAAAAGAACCTTCAGCTCTTTCAAAAGAGCAGAAAAAGTTGACTGAAGTAGAACGCGTAAAACCAGAAGGTGGTAACAAATCAAGAGAATCTTCTGTTATTTCAAAAGAACAGAAAAAGTTGACTAAAGAAGAGCTTGTAAAACTAGATAGTAGCAATAAAGCTTCAAGAGTACCTTCAGCTGTTTTGAAGGAACAGAAAAAGTTGACTGAAGTAGAGCTTGTAAAACCAGATAGTGGCGATAAGTTGCCTGAAGGAGAGCTTGTAAAACCAGTTGGTGGTGATAAAGAATCAAAGGTTGCTTCAGCTCTTTCAAAAGAACAGAAAGAGTTGGCTGAAATAGAACTTGTAAAACCAGATGGTGGTGATAAAGAATCAAATGTTGCTTCAGCTGTTTTGAAAGAACAGAAAAAGCCTACTGAACAGGAGTTTATAAAACCAGACCATGGTGATAAGGCATCTAGGGACTCTTCAACTGTTTCAAAAGAACAGAGAAGTTCAGCCAAAATGGAATTTGTAAAACTAGTTAACAGCAATATAGAAAGTTGCGATGTTTCAGAACAGAAAAAGTTGAATGAAACGGAGCTCTCAAAGCCAAATAGTGACGGTGTAGTGACTATGAATATCCAGCCAGTTACATCTGTATCAGAAGTATCGAAGCAATTGCCTGAAGTAGAAACTACAAAACCAGAAAATTCCAAAATAAAGATTAAAGATGTTCAACACTCAGAAACTGATCCAAAACAGAGAAATATGGCTGAATTGGATCTGACAAAGACAAAAACTGATGATGCAGTAGCAATGGATGTTGAGCCTTGTTCATCTGTTTCAGAATCTAAAAATTTGGCAGAAGAGGAACAAGTAAAATCAGAAAGTGTGAAAATAGTATCTATGGATGTCCAGCACACAACTCCTGTTTCAGAAAAAGTGAAAATTTTGGTTGAACCAGTTACTGCAAACTCAGAAGACAGAGGTACTATGGATGCTCAACCTATTTCAGCTGTTTCAGAAGAATCAAAAAAGTTAACAGAAGCAGAGCTTGTAAAAATAGGAACTTCCAAAACAATGAATATGGATGTCCATGTCACTGTACCTGTCTCAGAAGAACAGAAAGGGTTGCGTGCACCAGAACTTGTAAAACCAGATATTGGAAATACAATGTCTACAAAGGTCCAGGATACTTCAGTAGTATCAGAAGAAGTGAAGGAATTGTCAAATATGAAACTTGCAAAACCACATAGTACCTCTAATGTGGATGTTCAAAACACTGCAGCCAATACAAAAGAGTTAAAAACAGAGCTTGCAAAACCAGAAGAATCCAATGCAGTAACTGTGAACTTCCAAAACACTGCAACTGACACAGAAGAATCAGAAAAGTTGACAAAATCAGAGCTTGTAAATCCAGAAGAGTCCAGTCCAGTGACTGTGGATTCCCAAAACACTGCAACTGGTGCAGAAGAGCTGAAAAATTTGACAAAAGTAGAACTTACAAAAGCTGTTCCAGTCAGTAAGGACATTGAAAATACTTCAGCTGATGTAGAAGAACTGAAAAAGTCAACTGAAGCAGAGCCTGCAAACCCGAAAGGTGCCCATCTAGCGACTATGAACATCCAGAATTCTGAAGCTGATGCAGAAGAACCACAAAAGTTGATGACAGGGTTTGAGCTTGTGGATAAAGTGACAATGGGCACTGCAGATAATTCAAAAGAGCAGAAAATGTCTGAGGCAGAGTTTATGAAACCATCAGTTATGAAAGATGCACCAAAAGAAAACAAAAGTGAAGCAGATGAACTAAAGTATGTAAAAGAAGTTGAGGAGGAACAAATCTCTCAAAAATCAACAGAGACTGAGAAGACAGTCACCTCAGAAGTCTCCAATTTTAATACTGAGAAGCTAGAAACCATACCAAAAGAATCTAAGGATGAGAAACTGCAGAAGGAGGAGGAGGAAGAAGAAGAGATTGTTGTACTAAATGTTGATGATGATGATGACGAAGACAGGACACCAGATGTGGTTGAAATTCAAGAAGAACCCATGGAGAAGGGAAAAACTGAAGATTCAACAACAAATGCTGAAGAATTGGGCTCAGATGATACATACTGCAGTAGAGCAAGGTGGGAGCTATATCTAATTTTACTTTTGTTGCTTTGTGGCTTGCTGCAATTTCTTTGCCATAACAGTACATTTAACTTAAAACAAGAATTGATGCTAGAAGCATATAACTTCAGAAACATATTTCCCATTTAAAGAATAGTAAGTGATGTACTGAAGTGTTCCATTCATGTGACTCTCTGTTCTGCAAGCTTGACTTTTCTTACGAAAGATTATTTTTTTATCTACATCATGCAAATTGAAATAAACATTAGCAGAAATTGTCTGATTACTTGCTTCTTTCTAAGCAGAAGGGAAATAAGGTTACTCAAGTGGTTTTCAGATCTTTTAAAAGTTGGTCGCTATGTGAAACAATTGAAATTTAGATATTCAAATAAGGAATATAGTTGAAGATGCTGGCAAGGCCAGCAAAAACATGTTTCTAGGTAAGAAATCTTAAAGTGAAGTTAGAGTGTGACTCATTGACTAATAATTATTAATAATAATTGAAATTTGTTCCCCTTTGGATGGCCCTGAGAAAAACAAAATAGATGTAAAATGAAAGATGACATTTGAGAAAGTTTCAAGAGGTTAAAAATTGAAATCAGTAACAAGGAATATCTCAGAAATGGTTAACTCTACAAACAAATGTGTATGACAAATTATGTGTATTAACGAGGTCTATATTTTCTGTGTTGCAACATTCTTGGTAGTGGTTCAACAGCTGATGATGCAGGTGAGGGCCTGCAAAACAATTGTCATACCTACTCAATAAAACTAAGTGAAGTGTGTGTAAAAGTTAACCACATTAATCAATCTGATTAGCCCTCATTACAAGTAGGTACATCTTGTTCTGGTTTTGTGTCTCTTAGGCAAATTAAGAATCTTTCTTCAGTAATAGGCTGGTTATACAACACATCGGTTTCCTTCAGCTGTCTTTGAGACTTGGCTAGGCTCTGTAAGGTAAGGTAGAAGATCTGAAAAGTTTCTGTATCGACTTCCTCCTCATCTCTTCCCGCTTATATGCCAATTATACCATGTCGGTCAGTCATGCCACACCTGCTTGAGATGACAGGCTACAGTGCATTGCAAACAGAAACAAGTTTTATTGAAAGGAGCCCATTTTATGCTGTAAAATAGCCTAGAATGCAAACACCTAACAGATTAGGAATAAATTCTTCGTTATTTATAAATTTGATGATAAATTCTTTCTTAAAGTTACATTGTAGAAGCTTAGACAGTGAAGCACCATTGAATTAAATTTGTGAGTCGAGGTGTAGATACTTATTGTTTCACTTATTGCTTTTTTTTTTTAAACAGGACATGTTTCAAATGCCGTTGCTTTTATCTTCAGCTGTAGATGGCGTAATGTTGAATACATCTGGTGGCAGTATTTCAAAATTCATGACCTGGTGCAAGTTCTTTTTGATAAATATTTTTTCCCAAACGTAGGTCTTTGGGGTGGTTCACATGCATTATTAGCTATGTTTTTGTTTATTCCATGGTTGGAACTCCTAAAAAGTGCTGCTACTGCTGACTTACCTGCTTGTTTGTTTTTTTATTTTTGAAGTTCCAACCATGAAATAAACAAAAATGCAGAATTAATAATGCATGTGAACCACCCCAAAGACCTATAGTTTGGGAAAAAATATTTATCAAAAAGAACTTACACTGAGTCATGAATTTTTAAATACTACCACCAGACGCGTTTGACAAGTACATTATGCCATCTATAAGCCAGAGATACGGAGAAGAGAACGCCATCCACAGTAGTCAAAAAACTACAGCTGAAGAATAAAAGCAATGACTTTTGAAACATGTCCTGTTAAAAAAATGCAGTAAGTGAAGCAATAAGTGTCTACATCTCGAACCACAAAATTAAATTCTTTCTTCACAAATTTATTGGGGTTTGCAGCTATTCTAACTAGCCCACAGAATATAACCCTGCATATTATTTGGGCTATTCTATAACCTTCTGGTTAAGAAAATTCTTACCATTACTCCATAAGATCAAGAATACATTTTCAGCCATTAGCAGTAGTACTGCTAGCTAACAAAGCAGTCTTAGCTTCTGGTGTTGCTAACCATAATATTCTTCCACTCAAGATATTGTTTCATTCTTACAGAATACCGAATAGTGTGCAGCAACTGGTTAGCAGGTTTAATAAGTTATTAATTCTTCAGGTGTTAAAGAATAAGTGTGTATACTCAAGACATCATTACAGAGAAGAAAGATCTCTGCAGCAATTCAAGTTTGCCTTACAAGCGAAGTAGCACCTTCATGCTGAAATATACATACCCTATTTATCTAAATACAAGACAATGTTGTTTTCCAAAATATTAAGATAAGAACTGGGGATTGTCTTGCATTTACAATGTTTTCCAAATAGCAGCCGGGAAAAGGTAGTTTCAAACTTTGCAGGTACAGCAGTGGTGACGGCTTGGTGGGAAATGGTAAAAATTATGGTATTATGAGGGTGTGTTTACTGCAAAATGTCAATCCATACCAACTTTAGAAACTGAAAAAGTGCTGGAATCAATAAACAGAGTGCCAAGGGAATGCAACCGATTAATAGTCTCTAGGTGGCAGTAGTAGTACAATAAATGGTGGTAGTGCTCTTCCCCATTCAATGCTAAGGGAATGCATCAGATTATGGAGTCAGTGATGCAAGTTGACAGTGAAATTAAGAAAGAAATAAAGAAATGAAACCTTTATTTGCCGCTTAATAATGCTATATTTTTCTTCTCCATTCAATGTTAAGGGAATACACTAGGTTATGGTGTCAATAACGCAAATAACAGTGAAATTCAAATATATATTTCATATATTAAGTGTTATATGTGGTGTTAATTTGAGTTGGTTTTTTAACACTACGTCACTTACATTTTTATTATGAGGGACTAGTTTCGAAAGCATAGGCTTTTGAAATTAATACCACATATAATTTGACCGTCACTGTTACTAATTCCTCCAAACATCACAAATATATCAAGTGTTGTTTAAAATAAATAAAAACATACTTAATTATTTGCTACTAAATGGCTGTGTTAGTGCTCTGTTTTTCTTCCCCACTCAATGTTAAGGGAACGTAGCAGGTTATGGAGTTTAATGGTGACATCCAAATAAATTTTTATGTATTAACTATTGTTTCCTTGCTCCTATCATTAAATATAAAGGAATAAAAAGATACTTATTTTATACAAAGTATATTTTTATTGTCCTGATTCTTTAATATTAACAAGCACATTAATCAGTAATCCTCCTTGGAAGATGAAAATGTTGGAGAAGTGACAGGACTCGGATAGCATCCACCTATTGCAAATGTTGGTTATTTGAGGTTATATGGTACTTGAGCTAGCTAAAGGTAATTTCATCAGAACATCAACTGATATTTTGGGTTCAGTTTATTACACAAAGCATCAAGTAAAAACAACATCCTTGATTTGATTGTTCTTTTTTCACACAAGTCGTGTGTAGGACAGATGTTGGATAGGTAGAGTCAGATTGAAACATTCAATGCCACAGCCGGGATTTGACCATGGGTCTCCCAGTGTTTACCACTGAGCTATCATGGCAACATGCCAGAATAGCATTAAATTTCACAACTGACTTGCATGTTTCCGGGCAAACCACAAGGTAATCTCAAATTATTTTGAGTTGACATACCCCTATGACGACTTACAATGCTGTAAGTACTTTAAATACCAGGATTCATAGTATAGCCAACTATTATCGTCAAATATTATTGATTTAATTGTTTTTTTCACACAAGCCATTTGTAGGACAGGAGTTGGATAGGTAGAGTCAGACTGAAGAATTCAATGGATGGCGACATACTAATCTGGCATGTTGCCATAGTAGCTCAGTGGTAGAGCAACTGGCTAGAGACCAGGAGATCCGTGGTTCAAATCCCGGCTATGGCATTGAATTTTTCAGTCTGACCCTACCTATCCAACAACATCCTTGCTTTATCACACTGTTCATTACATAAAGCATTTCCACACTATGCTATAGGTGCGCTGCCTTCCCTCCTTTTCCCAATATCAACTCTATACACTCCATAATGCAGATCATTACACGTTTCAGCAATTTCCTGATGCAAAGGTTGCCTGCCTGACATGCAGCATTCAGCAACATTACCAAAATTACCACCAAGGTCTTGACACTTGGAGCAAATTTTTGTATTTCATTTTGGCCTAAAAGCATTCTAATTAGGAAAAAAAAAATCTCTCCAAGCTTAAAATAAAATAGAGGAATTCCTTTCATATTGGTGGTTACATTTAATTTATTGGGAGCCAACAATGAAATGGAAAGAGAGGTTTAGCTGCATTTTTCCCTCCTCCCTCTACTTCTTTCCTCTAACCATCATGTAAATTTACATGCAAATTCAAATTATATTAATGATACATTATATCATAACATATTATTTTAACTATGTTGTCTTGATAGAAAATCATATGTCATTGTTGTTACATCTAAGCTTCCACCATCACCACCAAGTGCAGACATACTGCACATTTTTGTTTTCCCTTCTCTGTCTCTCCCACACACAATGTGAATTTCCAAGTTAATTTTTAAAATTATATGTTATATTACATACGTTTAAATATAAAGTCACATTCATCATCCTTGCTTGTTACAGCTACACTGTCGCTGGCATCACCTCCCACTGCACACATACTGGTACTTTTATGTACTCTGTCTCTCTTCTCATTAAAACATGAATTTCTGTGCAAATGTTGTTTAAACCACAATTTATGTCAAATACATTTTTCGTGAAGCTAACCATTTCTGAAATCCTTGTTTTTTGTTTAAATTTCTTAATTCTAATACTTCTCTGAAATGAGAAGTCATCATTTGTTTTTCTAATTTCTTCATATCTCCATCATACAAATAGAAAGGAATTTTATGGACATCACATAGTGACCAGCTCTTAAAAGATTTGATTATTGCTTTAGCCTAGTAAATTACTATATTCCGTTTGTAGCTGCAAGGGAATATATAATAAAACCGCTTTTGGTAAGTTTACTTTGAAGAGCATGAAGAGGATAAAAGAATAAGTTTTTGTAAGAATAGTTAGTTGTAGAATAGGTAGAGTAAATCATGTGAATGGATATATAAGATTTTTTTAAATATATGGTCCTCTTATCCCATGTGATTTCTCTCAAAGGAATTTGAAAGTAGATTTCAGCTTAAATTTGATGCTTCCGTTGATGGGTTACAAAAATTAAATGCACTCCTGATTCCATTTCTGTTTCATTTCAAATGAAAAGACTTTGTTTGAAAATTCTCAGTTTCCAAAATAAATAAATGCTCAAATAATGAAAGTGAAAATATCCTCTGTTACATACCAATATTTGAAAGAGTTTGGTGTCGAACTAAATGTGTAGTCACATTTTATTTGGCTTTCAGAAGTTATAGTTACAAACTGATATAAACAGAAGTTCAAATTTGCTTTTATGTAGTTGCATGTGTTATGCTAGAGGAAGTACATTAAAAGGTGCTGACAGCTTATAATGTCTGCTTATTCCTTTTCAGCAGTTTTTGTTGCAGCCATTCATCATTTTAGAATCTTGTAGGTTTGTTACAACAGCATGAGTGCATTGGTTTGAATATTTGCTAGAACTGGTAGTAAGTGTATGCACTGTATTTTCCTGTTTTGTTTTCTTTATTCTTTTTTCTCTGCAGCATGCAATTGTAGTCCTGCACATCCCAAAATCTGTAATCAAGATGTATGAAAGGTACAGACATTTTGTGTTTTTTTACTAGAACTATCAACTGCAGTTTCAACTGGGAACTTCAAATTCAGCTTTGACACATGGACAAACTGCAACTCAAAGGTTTTAAAATAAATATTACATACTGTATTTTACGGACCATAAGACATATTTTTCTTTGAGAAATTGCCCCCAAAATTCAGATACACCTTGCTCTCAAAACTGATATAAAATGTCCAGTGTTTGATTTAAAATTCCCACCTGTCTTAAAAATAGCCATATATTTGGTGCCACAGGAAACCTATTGCTAACTTGTAATATTGGATTCAATGGTAGCAGCAGTGCACCTATGAACAAACAAGGATTGCAGGGATTCACAATGTTCTTCAACTAATTAAATGGAGGTGAGTGTAAATATGAGTGTAGTCCCAAAAGTAAGGTCTCCAAAGTGCTGAGGTTGCAGGGAAACTGTTTGTGTGAAAGTTGGCCGTACTGCTTTTTCCTGCCTCCCTCCATTCTCTACAAAAACCACCTACATCTGCTAGCGCCCTCAGTCTTGTCTTGGCCGCCAGTTATAATGGAGCTCCTGTTAGCTACTACCGCCAGTTGTGAAGTTTGCGCAGTTATTCTACTATCGCCAGTTGTGAAGTTTGCGCAGTTATTCGCTTTATTAGTGCAAAAACCAATTGAAATTCATCAACAGTTGATGGAAGTGTATGGAGAGTCTTGTATGTCAAAAATTTCCTCACGTGGTGTAGGAAATTTGCAGATGGTCATAAGGAAATTCATGACGAGGAAAGAAGCAGGAGACTGTCCATTTCTGACAAAACAATCACAAAGGCTGAACAAATCGTGCTTCAAGATCGGTGGATCACTCTCGATGAGTTCTGCATTGTTGTTCCTGAGATTTCTCGAAGCACCATTCATCAGACTTTGATTGAAGAGTTGAAATTTTGGAAGGTGTGCACATGATGGGTCCCAAGAATGCTGACAGAAGATCACAAAAGGCAACATGCTGAACTTCCCGCCAATTTCTTCAACACTATGCAGATAAAAAGAACAACCTTTTGGATGCAATAGTCATGGGTGATGAAACCTGGACTTTCCACTTCACACCTGAATCCAAACAACAATCACGTGAGTGGCGGCATTCCAGTTCACCTAAGCCGCGAAAATTCAAGAGAACACAGTCTGCTGGTAAAGTCATGACAACTGTGTTTTGGGATCGAAAGGGGATATTGTTGGTCGACTTTATGGATCCTGGGACAATAAATGCCAACAGGTATTGTCAGACATTAAATAAACTCAGACTGCCCATCAAACCATGAATCTCCTGCAACATCCACCCTATAGTCTGGACTTAGCACCCAGTGACTATCACGTATTTCCCAAGTTGAAGAAACACTTGGCTGGAAGGCACCTCGGTGACAAAGTGAAAAATAAGGTCCATCACTTCTTCAAGAGCATGGTGGCAAGCTGGTATGACATGGGCATACAAAAACTGCCACAGCATCTACAAAAATGATCGATCAAAATGGCAATTATGTGGGAAAATAGAAAAATGTTCAGGCTTCAAAACTATGCACCACTTGTCAATAAACGTTTCTTTGTATTTTTAAAAAAAAATTAGAGACCTTACTTTTGGCATTACCCTCATAAGTATGACTCAGCATAACTCCAAGACGATGAATACTTCACTGTTAATAGTGCTTCTGTTTTTAATATTTAGTGATTTAAGTTATTACACAATATTTTTTCTAGTAACTACTTTCATCATGGAAAAATATAAAAACTATCATGTGGTGTGAGATATAAACTAAAAGTAATAGCATATGCAGAAGAATAGGGAAACACAGTAGCTGAGCAGCATTTTGGCCCACCACCAACAGAAAAGATCATTCGTGATTAGTGGGATAGTAAAGAAGAACTGAAAAATTAAGGAAAACCAAATATGCATGTATAGGACTGAATGAAAAATGGCCAAAACTAAAAAATACATACTGAAATGAATTCAAGGATACATTAAAAATGAATTGGAATTAATACAAAAATGATTTAAATACAAGCTCGAAAGCTAGAGCTGCAGTACCTAGAACTTAACAGACTTCATGGTTGTTGCTACAGGCTTATGAAGTATCTTGGGCTTAGCATGTGAACCAAAACCAAAATAAGAAGAAATTTCAGAAAATGATTTTCTGGAATTTTAACGGTTCAGTCCAGTTTTACAAATTAATAAAACTTAATTTTTTTGGTCTGACTTTGCAATCTAGGTAATGAGAAATATTAAGGTTGATGCATTTGACAGTATAATCAATAATGGGTGTATGGAAAACTCTTGAATTTAGACAAAACTGAGGATCTTGCCATTAGCCTCAATACAAATTACAAAATTGTTGAAGTAAAGTTCTTGGGAATTTATATGGATTCAAACATAAAATGAAAGTCACACATAGTGATTGGTTAAAAAAAAACTATTGGGATATTTTTTATCAGGAAGTTGAAATACCATGTGAATATACATGTTCTAAATGTTGTGTATTACTCATATATTTATTCTAACCTGACGTATGCTATATTAGTATGAGAAAATGACCAAGTGTCAAAAAACGTTTGAAATTACAAAAGAAGGCAGTAGATTGATATGCAATGTAGATAGTAGAGCTCATTGCAGGCCATTATTTGCAAAGTTGAAAATTCTTACAGTTGTTTCTTTATATGTTAGTAAATGTTTGTTTCATGTAAAAAATAATATTGACACATACTTACCCAATAATGCCACTCATGAATATTATACTAGAAATAATCTACAGTTAAGGATTAACTTGTGCAGAAAAGTAACAACTAAAAACAATTTTAATGACTCTGTTGTAATATAATGTACTGCCACAGCATATTAAAAACTTGGACATTAATAATTTTAAAATAGCAGTTAAGAGACTTTTATTAGATATGTATCTTAGGATGTTAATGAATATTTTAAAGCACTTAAGTATTAGTACTTCCTGACTGGATATTAGCCCACATTTATTACTTTCCTCATGTAATTGACAATGTCTCTGCAATGTACATGCTCTCAAGACAATAAATTGATTGGTATATTACTTTTCAGAAAAATTTCATCTTAATGGTCCCTAAATTATGGTATTCATTAGAGTAATACTAAATATAGCTTATCTTAATCTTGATAATGTTTTTTTGCAGTTTAGTAGTATGATCCAGAAGAAATGTGAAGCTATCGTTTGCAGCCTTTAACAATTAAATGTATGCTTTATCAACAACTTGCAGGCATACAGGTGACATTTAAAGATTCTGTGTTTTATTTATGTAATGCTTTTGTGCTACATATCAAACATAATGTGCTTTCACATTTACAGTTCAGCTACGCCAGAACTATTCATGACTCAAGAGTCAGAATGTGATGTGTCAGGCACAAATGGTAAGTTAATGTATCTTATACTTAAAATATATGATATCAAAAAGAAATAACAAGGGAGGTTGTGGTATAATATATTTTATATTTAAAAAAAACCTATATAAAGGCCGATTGCAGAAACAATAACTTAGATACCGTCTAGTTAAACTGTTTTTAAGTTACATACACACGTTTGCATTGCTTAAACAGTGTGTATGTGTAGCTAGACATTGTTAAAGTTTGAACATAAATTGTGAAATACCTTTCATTACAATCTTTGGGAGCCTGCCTCTATAGTGTGGGGTAGCGTGTCTGCCTCTAATTTTACAGGTCACAAGTTCGAATCTCACTTAGTGTGAGTTACCCTGATGAGTGTTTTTTTTTTTCAGGGTTTTCCCTACTGAGAAGATAAATGTTGAGTAACTTAAGCTCTGTGGACTCTGAAATCATTTGAGCAATTTTATTCATTGTCTGATATGACCAACTACGTTAAAGATCTTTGGGAGTTTCTAATTTTTGCATTCAGTGTCACATTTTTGTTTAAGGTTTATTTCCATCTTTTGTTTTGTAAATGAATTATCATAGCTAAACCAATAAAATTTTCTGTGGAAGACACTGTAAAATAATATCAAGGCTGGATCTAGGATTTCTGTGGTAGTGTCAACTAAAAGTAATTTCCAGACTTTGGGCTGTGGTCTGCTGGAAGAAGATGTTCCAGAAGTTTCATCCACAACTGATCTTCAGTAGCACAGTCGATCTCTTTGGAGAGGGTATTTCTGCTTCCGATGCATTGACCACCCCTGAATGGAGGGGAAAAATCCACCTTAAGGACTTGACACAGGCAAGCCTGGAGTATAGAGTCTGCTGTATTGCCATACTAAAGAACACCTCCACCGATATTAGAAGGGAAGGTGAGGCAGTACCGCATGATTACACCTGCGGATTCAAGGTGAGAATTGACTCCACCAGAAATAGCCAGGGCAGTAGGAATGAGGGCCGGGAGACTGACCTGGCCTAGACCAAAACTGCCCCCGCAGTGGAGTAAGGGTGAGGAATGTAGGATTTTGAGGTGAAGATGAATCTAGTACCTGGTAGACCGAAGGCCGAACAATGGTTGCAAGTCTGGACGCCCAGTAACTGTCCCTAGGAGGTCTGTCACCTCCTCCTTGAAGATTGCTCGGATAATGCTGTTGTTGAGTACTATGTTGGTGTTTGAAAGAGCTGTTAAAGAAGTTTATGGAGGTCTTTGGAGAGATGAGCCTGATGATTCCTGATGTTCCTGCAGCTGATCCTCCAGGGCTGTCAGCGTGGTTGTCAGTGTCAGAAACTCCGAATGGAGTTCCTGAGTGGCCTCACTTAGGCCCTGGAATTCTTGCAGCAAGGTGAACGTGAATGGAGATAAAATTGGTGGTGACTGTGCTGGCTGTGCAAGTTCTGATATCCAAGCTGGCTATGCTGTTGGTTGCCTGCTCTTGGGATAGGCTTCCTTGTGCCCATAGGCACAAAAAAAATGGAAATGGCATGTTATTTATGGACGCTCTTAAACTGCTGTGGTTCTCAGCATCCCATTCTATACTGGGCATGAAAGACCGCTTAATTTTGTTCAGAGGCCTCTCTGTCAAGCTTGAGGTACTTTTACGTGCCGTAAATCTATGACACGGGACCAACGGCTTTACTTCCCTTCCGAAGGAAGCCATGCTAAGGATTTTTACACCCGAAAAAATCCATCGCCCTTCGCCAGGTTTGAACCCGGCACAGTATGACAACAGGGCAGTGTCATTCCTGTTTGCTGACCTCTACATGCAGAAGGGCAACCCTAATGCCAGGCAGGGTCCAGATCACCTCGATCCTGAAGCTCCACTCTAACTAAAGGTCCTGGTTGCAGATAATCCTAGTGGCCCACAAACAAGAAGGCCACCGAGACTGGGCAGTGGTGAGAAAGTGCTGGGTGGAGAGATCCCAAGGGAACTCCCAAACCATGGCACTGTACCAGGATTGTGGCGTGGAGCTCTATGGTGGTGGCAAATGATGAATTTGTGGTGATGAAGTGGCGCTGGCTGCCAATGAAACAGTAGTAGTTGGCAGCGATGATGATGACAGTGAAAATGAAGAGGCAGCAGATATGCGGTGATGTTTCCTCCTCATCTTGAGCAGAAGTCCCCCCCCCCCCCCCATATGATTGATTGTGGAGTGCAGCTATATTTATACTGAGACTGCACTCTGTTGATTGGCCTGGAGGCTGCATTGCTTGTGGGAGGGTCTTGGCTGCTTCTATGGTTTCTGATTGGCTCACACTGGATCAACACCAGCCATGTACCTCTAGGCCAATCAGTGGAGGGTGCTCTAGGTATAAATATAGTTGCACTCACAGTCAATGCGTCAGATGTAGGAATACCTTCTCTTGGAGACTTCAAGCATGCTACTGAAGATGTCCACTGCAGTTGTGGACAAAATATCTGGAACATCTACTTCCAGCAGACCATGGCACAACAGCCTGGAAATTACTTATATAATTATTTTGCCTCCAGCTGTGAAAACCAATGTTCTCTCGTAGTGATGTAACCTCAATTTGAGTAAGCTCTTGTATTAAGTCAAAATGTTGCTTGCTTAGTTCTGCTGTTGGAGAAAAAAAATTCAACCTCTTCTTAATTAAGAAACAATCTATTTTGTAAGTCATAAACTGCACAAATAAACAAACATTCCTATCACCCAATTGCAGAATAACACAATTGTCATAATCAAAACATTGTTTTAATGGCAGGCACCCTGCAGTATTTCATTTTATCTTATGCAAATCAATGCATCCCCCCCCCTGCCCCTAATGACGATAGAGGGTAAAACTTAATAAAAGCACTTTTTGACCAAAATTGCTGATAAATCCATCACTTCTGGTTTAAGCAGCCCTATTGCACAGAGAACAATTTATTTTGAAGTAGGTATAATCAGTTGAACATATGCTGGAATGATTATCTCGTAAACAAAATATAATATAAATACAGAAAACATAATTGTATCATTTCATTTTCAAAGCGTATAATGTGTAGGAGAATAATTTATAGTAGAGAGCCTATATGATATCTTCCAATATTAATGTTTACTGGGAAAGGATAGTGAATTCATATTTAATAAAAAGGAGCTCCTCCATTTTGGAAAATTTTATCATATGCTGTTAATGATGTCACCATTTAAATCATAGTTGCACTGGTTGCCATGAATCATAGTGACAAGGGAGGCTGCAATGTGGGAGGTACTGAATACCTCTTGTATTGTGCTGTAATAATCCCAATCTTGCATAATATATCTGCAACTTCTTTTGAATTTCACTTCCCTGTGATTGGAAAGTTTTGCTATGATTAGAAAGATGGTTGATTATGATGAAGAGGGTCTCTTGTATTCCCTGGCAAGGTAATGAAAAAGCTGCAATCACAAGTATGTCACTCTCCATGTGACATCAGATATGCATGTACATTGCAAGATTTTTGTCAGTGGTGGGAGAGAGGCATTGCAAGCAGCAGTGAGTGGTCACAAAATCATAGTATACTGTTTATTGTTAGGGTATATAAACAAAACTATTAACAGTATCTTTTGAGATGATCACATCTAAGTTCTCCTCTGGTAAATCTCAGGGCAGACTAGGGAGATTGTTCACAATGTTGCCACTTGGGAAACAAGTACTTGTTCTCATCCTACATTCAGCCATGCACACACGTATTGTAATACAATATATTTATATACAGGAGTGATGGCAAACTCTCCCTCCATCTCTTCTTTTTATACGATCACGGTCAGTAAAAGTGGAAAGAGGGGAAGCAGTTGATGGTTTCAGCTGCGCAAACCGAACAATAGTAGTATTTTTTATTACCTTGCCAAGCTATAATATTCAATACATATATCTCTGTGATACTATATCCATATAATAGTATGGTTGCATAATGTGATCTATGTAGTATGAATTTCGAGGGCTTAAATAGTTTTCTCGTCAGTGTAGATGTCCCTTTTAACCTCAAGTGCACACAGTGTTTTTAACATCTTCAATAATTGTATTAACAATTTCCTTTATCGTAATAATATTAACTAATTTTCTAACAAAAAAATTATTGAAGGCTGTGAAAAAAATACCCCTTTTGAATGTGCATTTGACCCAATGAGACCTTCCTGTTTACCTTTTCATAGCAGACTTACTTAAACAATGTCTGACTTTAACCATTGTTTAAATATTGTTTCTGCAATCTGTCTTAAGAGTTTTATAGAATTGTCTTAGGAGGGTTTAATTTGGCTTTTGCATAATTGAATTTTTGCAATTTTTCTAATGCAAACTTTTAGTATTGACATTAAATAGTTGCAGTTAATTCATTGGAGTGAAATAATGTTAATCAGTACTGACTTAAACATACTTTTTGCCACACACATTCTTAATATAGGTTGAACATGTTTTATGGCAGTGTATGCATCTGCTGCTGATATCTTCATAAGCCTGGTTTTCTGCTATTTACTGTATTTAGAAGATGGGTTTAATCTTTAATTTGGTGGTGTTTAACCCAGTATCCAGAAACAATACAGCATGAAAAACCTTAACAAAAGTAAATAAACAGTACATCTATTACAGTTACCAGATAAATTGTTTCATCTGTGAACAAAACAAAAGCGGTATTAAAAACACAAATTGAAGATCACTGATAAACTTTGTTAGTTTTTTAGTAATTTATGAATTGAAATAATAAGGTATTTTATAGCCCATGCTGGTCACAAAGTCTTGGACTTTTCAATGGTAAAAGAATAATCAAAATCGGTTAAGATTCACTTGCATATACAGACATACAAAAGTTCTCTCTCTCTCTTTCTATAATGTTAGTATGTATAACTTTCAGTATAGGAAAAGGAGCATAAGGAAATGAGACATATTTATATCAGCAAAGTATAGTCACCAATAGAGCAGTAAGGTTATGTGAACTCGGGTGCAATTACCAGCATTCCCCCCCTCCAGGCTATGGCATCAAGAATTTTAATCCCATGCACTGTTATCTGGTTCTACGAGGTTAAACTGTCCTTTGCAGTCATGAGAGAAGTTTAGAGCCTTGTCCCATTTAATCTCTTCCATTTTATTCTAAATCCATGCCCAAAGAATGCTAGTGATATACATTTGTTTCATTTTGTTGGGTCTACTTTGCAAAACAATTCTCGATTGTTTTCTAGTTTATGAGTTCCCCAACTGTAGTGCTTAAATCAAATTCAAATATACAAATTATACTATAGGGTTGCTGTGGAAGCTGTGTGATTGTAGAACGAGAGCATTGCTTGTTGGCTAAAAAATTATTTGGGAGTAACTATAAGTAAGCTTTTAGGGACGTTATAGAACTGGCCATAGTAGGATAAATCTTAATTTATGGACAGCATTAAAGGTTGGGAAATTTTGTATTGAATATATAGCTGACAAAAAATAAATTAAAAAGAAAAACAAAATGTTATTCCTAAATCTTATGTTTTCTTGGTCATGATGAGAACTTTTACAATGCCACTCGTAATTTTGAAAGCAGATTGCTTTTGCAAGTCTAGCCTGTATTTTTCACAATTTAGCTTTAGTTTAATAACTCTTATTGGTGATGGAAGTATATAAAAGGAACAAATTTTTTCTGTCTTAACAATGTAAAATTTTTCTTAACTTGAATGTATTATGTTTGTCAAATGACTTAGCTCATGGCTTCAGCCAAGCGATAGCACTGCAGTGTTGCATGTTCTATTGATAATATGTGGGCACAAGAATAGTGAATCTAAGTGCCATGTTATAATCAGCAGCTATTAATGAAGCAATTTGATAACTAAACTTTGTGGGTTCATATGAGGCATATCAAGGGACTGCAATAGCTAAAAAACAAAACAAGAACACCATTTTGTTATAATTAACATTTTGACCTATGTTTAGACAGATTTTTACATCAAGGGAGCAATTTAATCTTGGATGACATCACAGGAATTATATTCTGGTCACTGACTCTGTATTCACCGTCGTTGACGTCTTCTATTATGTATTCACTCTTAGGTTGATCTGTGCCGCAATGGACCCACGTGACTGTGGTCGGTGAGAAATTTCCTTGTGATTGGCACTTGTGGGGTGTGTCGTCTACTGGCAGGGCTCGTCGAATTGCATAACTATCAGAGATCATGACATCAGCATTGCAACACCTATGGGTTTGGTGGAAATTTATGTGTTTGCTCTCATGCAAGCCTGATCTGATTGTTTGATTTCATTCTGTGAAAAGTTTGGTTGTGTTGTACACAGTGATTCTGTAAGGATTTACATTTATAATCGTTACTACTTTTTGTATATTGCAGACATTACTCTTGTTCTCATCCTAGAACTACCACAAGTGAATCTGTGATTTGAAAATGTCTGACAGCCATGATAAACAAGTTGAAAACAGTGTTTTATTTACGGATGCTCTTTACCTGCTGTGGTTCTCAGCGTCCCATTCTATATAGGGCATGAAAGACCGTTTAATTTTACTCAGAGGCCTCTCTATCAGGCTTGAGGTTCTTTTACGTGCTGTAAATCTACGACATGGGACCAACAGCTTTACTTCCCTTCCAAAGGAAGCCATGCTAAGGATTTTTACGCCCGAAAAAATCCATTGTCCTCCGCCGGGTTTGAACCCGCGACCTTGGGTATATGAAATTAGCATGGTAACCATTACACCAACGAGGGTGTAATGGTTAAACAAGTTGAAGTTAGGTTAGCCGAAATAATAACATTTTTAGGTTTAGTGAAGTACACGACCCAATGTTGAAAGGAATAAATGAGGTAACTAGTGAGAAATGGGGAAAAGTAGTTCAACATATGAGAAGTGTGATAGAAAATGCATGGAAAGAAGGCATTTTAGAGGAAGCAATAGAACATGTGGCGCTGTAGATGGACAGTGAGTAAATATGGCAACAGCGTACTGAGACAGCCATGTGTCAGCATGAATGTCAATCATAAGGTAACTTCTTACCAATTATAGTGCACTGTGATACAACACAGCAATGAATACAGGAAAGTAATCCCATGCTGATAATCTAAATTTCATAATGAATTTATTCTTAAATAGTATAATATTCTTTGCAGCTACCTAAGAGTTTAACAAACACTGATTTATGCTGTTAAACAAAGGTACAAGTCTCAGCATGCAATTTATGGAGTCGCCTAATATTCAGAATATTTTTTCAATTGCTACTTAGAATCATTGCCGTGAATTTGTTCTCGTGTCTTTTGTTGAGTTACGTGAGCTAATGCCTGGTAAATCATAGACTACTGGAAATAAAACAATGTTTTCTTTATTATTGGTTTTGTTTACTACCTGTAAAAGAAGTGCTGAAATTAACTTTTGAGTTCACCAGTGTTTTGGCTACAAGTATAAACAGTGCCCATAAAGAAAAAGGTTGAACAGGAAAAGTGGCTACACCTGGGAAAAGATAGTATCTAAAATATGTGGCAATTTTGTGAAGAATGGAAGTTTTCATACAATTAAGTTGTGCACAGTTTCTTTTCTTAAATGAGCCGCAAACAATTGATAAAGTACTACAGCAAATTAATGGCGATACAGATTTTCCTAATTTCAGAAGAACCACGTTTTATAACATTTTGCATGAAATTGGATTCAAAAGAGGTTCACGCATATTTGTCACTTTCTTTTCATTTGTTTCTTTTAGAATAATTATATGTGATTTTGTTATAACTATCAATAATATCATCTTTAATAACAAAATATGCTAGTCAGAATAACAGTGTATGTACTCACCATAAGATAATGAAAGGATAACAGTATTTCTAGTGTGAATGGCGGAAGACTACATTATAAAAGTGCACTGTTTGGCTGGATTTTGTTTTGGTGCGGATCAACTTAAGGGCAAACAGATAACAAGAACCTGAAATACAATGAGCCTTGGTTGGGTATTAATCACTTGAAAACTTAAAGTTGTCATTTTTAATAAAAGTGCTAGGTTTTTGTTCTGACATTTTGGTTCTCGGCTCTTTAAAACATATATTTAGAGAATATATACCTGCACAAAGTATGGATACTGTCCAGATCAATACTTATCAGTATTAATGTCACTCTCCATGGTGTAATGGTTACCATGTTAGCTTCACATACCCAAAATGGCAGGTTCAAACCTGACAGAGGACAATGAATTTTTTCGTGTGTAAAAATTCTTAGCATGGCTTCCTTTAGAAGGGAAGTAAAACCATTGGTTCGGTGTCCTAGAATTACAGCATGTAAAGGAACCTCAAGCCTGATAAAAGAGGCCTCTGGGCAAATTAAGCAGTCTTTCACACCCAGTATAGAAAGAGACGCTAAAAGCCACTGTAGTGTCCATGAATAAAACTCCATTTCAATTACTATTACTAATATATCACGAAAGGTTAAATACAAAATCTTCCAGACAGCCCAGGTTCGATCCCAGGCGACCGTATGTGAGATTTGTGGTGGATAAAGCAGCACAGGGGCAGGTTTTCACTGGGTTCTCCAGTTTCCCCCGCCATTACATTCCATTGGGACTCCATCTCCATGTATCATCAGTGTCATCACCTGCGGTGCCAGAGCAGTAAAAGCAGGCATTAAACACTACCAAAAAAAACAACAAAATCTTCCACAAAATCACTGTATGACTAAATTATTATTAGGCTGCTTCACATTCAGGGCTGATTATGTTTGCATAACTACATGCTGACCCAGGCTGTTGTATGGATAATTTATGGACAAGTCAAACTTTGACCACAGAAAACTTTAAACAATTTAATATATGTAGGTAATCAAAGTTAAAAGTGCTCGTAGAAATTGAACTAACAGTGATACAAGCATGAGATTTCAACAGTATGCAAGAAATGAGTATTATCTTGTTAAAAAACTACAGTTTTCCCAAAGCCATTAAACTTTTTCTGTGCACTTATAATATTTTAATTGCTTCACTCAGTGGTAATGCATACACATATTTATGGTACATATACGAATTGAAAAAGGTGATTTTTTAAAATTTAAATTTTTTTATTTTGGTGTCACATAATAGCACATGCTTTCTAATTTATAAAATTGTATAGCTTATATGGTATTTATTACCTGAAGTGGGTGTAAGTTACGAAGTGCTACTCTGAGCACATTGATTACATTTTGTTTCACTATTTTTCCAAACTAAAATTTTCAACATTTTTACATTTTGAATTGCAAAATGCCCTTAAAATTAAGGTACAGATCTCATTCATATATCATTTTGAAACTTATTAAACAAAGAATGAAATGATGGTGAATGTCCTTAGCCTGAATTAGGAACGTCATTTTAAATCAAAATCCGGTTGTTAAATATCTTATTTTGAATTTGAAAATTCCTAACTTTTTAACTGACTGGTTTACTTGAAAATACTTGAGGTTCACTTCATTGTAAATACTCGAAAAAATTTGTATATTGAAGTTGGAGATATCTATATTTTTATAGATGCTACAGTGTTTAAAAAAATACGTAAAATTTTCAATTTCAAACTTTTTTAAATTTGTCAAAAAATAGTTTTATGATACTGCAAAACATATTTGTTGACCATGCCAAACACCAAAAATGTGTAAAAAGATATTGAGTTTTCATAGCAGTGTGTATATGTACCTTCTAGGCAATGTAGCGAGAACCTAATGTCTTGGAGCATTTATGGTCATCTGACAAGCATAATAGTAAAGGAGGCAACCCATTACAAACAGACAGCATGGCTCAGCATGGTACGGTCCAATTTCATTTCTAGTAAAGCAATGCAAGATAACCCATCAGCTCGGTTTGGCACTTCCTGGCACGGCACAGGAACATACACAGAGAAGAGATGTTATAGAAGCTGTGAGATGATATCCTTTTCTCTAGGATGCATTTGATCCAGCTTACCACCATAACAGGAAAAAGGACAATGCATGGAAACAAATTTCTGAAAAGTTTCAAAATAGACAGGTAATTTATATGTGCATAATGCCATTAAGTTAAAGCAATTCACTTTTAATCATATTTTGGGTTAATTATTTTTCTAAAAGACTTTCGCTATTGCATTTCAAAGCTGTCTAAAGTGAGGTGATACTTGGAAAGAAAAGTTTATTCTTACCAATGTGTTAAGCATTTAAAATATTTTAAAAATTGACAAAGAAAGTAATGAAACTTAAGTGTTTGCAAGACATCATTTTCCAGGGTCATCAGGTTTCAACTTATGCACTAATTGCAGTTTATAGGGGTGAAACTTCAGTTGGTATGCCATAACTCCTTAAAACTTCTTTAATAACAGCACAATTTTAAAAGCAAACATTCACATAACCTGCCTGCTAAATATCCAAAAATGAATCTATATTAACTAATTACAGCTGTGATCCCGTTCATATTCCTTCCTTTTCTCAAGTATAGGTATGTTTCCTTGTTTATTGTCTGTGTTCCTGATCTTCCTCCTGTGCACAAACTGCTGCAACAAAATTCTTTTGACGAGTTGCTCATGGCAACTACACACTTGCAATGTATCTGTTGCCATGCCGTGTTGTGCAGAGCCATACTGTCCGTTTGTAATGGGTTTCCTCCTTAAACAATACTTAATCTGTATAATGAGCAGACAGTTTGGAAAGATAATTGGTACTCGCTTTGTTTCAGGAAAACAAATCAGCCAGGCTACCACGATTGGTGTGGGGGATTATGAAGGTATATTTATTTCAACTGCCACTTTGCCATTGGCAGTAACTTACAATGCAATCTTACAAGGGGAGGGCACAGAGTAGGAATTTCAGTTGGAGAACAGCAACTGCCTTGAAGGAACACATACGAATATCCTAAGGGCACTACCTGATCACATTTGAGAAAAAGTATCTTGTGTACCCTTAAATATTCTAACAATTTATACAGACCTAACAACTTTTCACTGCTTAGAAGCAGTCTTATGCTTAAAATGGTAGCACATTAAATTTAAATATCAGTGCACAGAAATGGTTAATATTTATTTCACAAAAATTGTGTGTTTTAACAAGATTTAAATTTACGTCTAATAAAATTGTATTTTATCTCTCACTATTCGTATAAAATCCATTCAGAATGAAGACTTCAGGACTATTTTCAGAAAATTCAAGATATACAGATATATGTTTACGTGGCAAATTAAGAACCATTTTGAGTAAATAAAATAACAAACAAGGCATGCTGGAGTTTCTTGAAAGTCTTCATGTCACATCTTTAGAAGATGCTAAACTAAAATAACAAGTTTGATATTTAACTCACTTTTGTCTTTTCATATACTTTTCACAGACCACATACTTGCACACAAAAACTCGCATGGACCCTTTTTCTAAAAATGTCCATATATAAGTGAATGCATATTGTTCATTATTCCCAAAATAACTAATGGTTTTTCCACCCAGCTGCTTCTGAGATTCAGATAAAGTATATATATCAACTACTTTAAAAACTGAGATACTTTTTTAAAAACTGTTTGGTGCACCTTAGGACATTAATATGTTTTTGCAAGCTGATTCACAATTAAAATACCATACTATGTCCTCTCCTTGTTAGTTATACATAAATATACAAGGGTGGTTTGATAAGTTCTCTGACAGAATAGAAAAAAAAAGTATTTACAACACTGGAACTTTTTTTATTTTCCAATATAGTCTCCTTGTAGATTAATGCACTTGGTCCATTGATGTTCCAATGCCTTGATCCCATTTCGACAATGAGATTCCTCTTGGCCTGCAAAATAGTTGTCAACTCCAGCTATCAATTCTTCATTTGAAGTAAATCTTCGTCCACAAGAAAAATTTTCAGTTTCGGGAAGAGATGGAAATCTGACGGAGCCATATCAGGTGAATAAGGCAGGTTGACAACAATTCATGCCTTAGTTCGTGTAATTTTGCCATGGCGAAGGCATTTGTGTGTGGGTGTGCATTGCAATGATGGAAAACCACTTTCTACAAACATAATCCCCTGCAAATTCCAGAAAATGGATGCCCTGACCTTTCTGGCCGAAAGAATTGCCTTTGCTTTCTTTGGTGCAGAGAATTGGCATGCCTTCACTGTTTTGACTGCTGTTTTGGCTCTGGAGTATAGCAGTGGACCCAAGTTTCATCTTTGGAAAAAATCTTGTTCGTTGCTCCTAAAATGACCAAGCATTGTTCCAATACTTCTATTCTCATGCGTTTTTGATCCAGTGTAAAGAGTTGCGGCATCCATCTTGCATGTAATTTTTTCGTATCTAATTCTTAAAGTCAAAATGTGATATACCCTTTCAGATGATATCAGGCAAGCTTGAGCAATTTCACACACTTTCAATCGGCGATCCTCCATTACCATTTTGTGCACTTTTGCAATGATTTCTGGGGTAGCAACACATCTTGGCTGGCCACTGCGCGAGTCATCATCTAAGCTCTCCCGACCAAATTTAAAATACTTTACAAAATACTTAATCACTGCTTGAATCTCAATTTCTCCCCCCCCCCAATCTTCACAAATCACTACACAGGAACGACAACAGAGTTGCATCACCACTACAGCTGTCTTCCAAGAACACTGAAGTGACACGTTACAGGCAACAGTCCAATGAATATCACACGAACAACTCGTGGTGCTAAGACTGGTCTCTTGTGGCGATTCCAAGAACTTATCAAACCACCCTTGTACACAGTAGCCTTTGTTTTATACCAAGGCCATAACTGTGTATCTGCCAAGGTGGCAGTGACCTTTAATTATGCACAGTAATGGTGCAAGGGTACATTATTGGGTGTCGTAGCTTTGTCTTTGTGTTGTGAAGTGTTCTGTCAATACATGGTTGTGTGTGATTTCCTTAGGAATGTCATTCTCTTATTAGTCCACAGAAATGCTCTCCAACAGATTCATGCTTGAACAGCATATTTTTATGTATGATAGGTGTGTAGACAGTTTCAGCAACAATTTCCTAATTATCTAATTCTGGGTAGAGACCTTGTGAGATGTTGGGCCAATAAATTTAGAACAACAGGATTGCTAAATGCTAAACCAAAGAAGCAAAAATGACATATAATAAGTGAGTTGGGAATTATTAACACTACATTGCTGAAAAAAAAAAAAAACACCTACTTGGACGGATTTCGGAACAATTCTCAACAATTTTCCAACTAAACATGCCACTTTTGTTTCCTGTCTGGAGGAAACTGTAGATTACTGGTGGTCTCTAGTGATGGGATAAGGAATCTTCCAAGTGTGGTTGGCAGCGGTAATTCAAAATTCATTACGAGCTTTTGTATATGTATTTTCTCCCATGTTTCTAATTCATAAGCTATTTTTTATTAGTTTCAAAAGTTTTCTGCTCGGTGTGATGTCACAATCTGAGGTCCAGAAGTGATGTGCTTCCACTAATTTGTCTAATTGCTTCTGGTATAAGTATCTCATATGCTCTTTGAGTCTTGTTTCCACGTTTCTTGTGGTACTGCCTGATTATGTGTTGCAATCTATTTGGTACATTCCACCTAATTTTTCTCTAGGAATAGGGTCTTTGGTTTTGTTGCACAGCAGTTTTAGTAAACTATGGTAATTTTGAGGAGCTAAGGGAATGATGTGCTTTTTGAAATTTTTTTGGAATTTGTGGTGTGCCCAGGGGTGATAAGTGAACTTTCTGTATGTTTGTAGTTCTTGTGGATTTTGAAGTGTTCCCCCCCCCCCCCCCCCCCGAATGTGTTTCTTTCTTTCAAATTTCTTGATCTTATCTATTAGGGTTTTTTGGTAACCGTTTTTGACGGCTAGATGTAAATGGTCAATAATGAGGCAAAGTCCTCATGAATTTCATCCAATTCTGTTGTTATATGTGTGACATTCCAACCCTTCAATTGAAAATGTTTAATAATGTAACAAAATATAATAACAAAACTTGATTTTCTCCATATTCAATTTCAGTCCAACACCCTGACCAATTCATTGCTGTCAACAATGAACTATATATTGTTGAACTTTTTTATATGGTCCTTTAAATAATCAAGCTTACCAACCATGAACCTGCAACAAAAATGTTCCATTCTTTTGTGGAAATTTACCAGAGTTATCAAACTACCTTTGTTTATAAATAATTAATTTCCACCTTATTCACCTGTTATGGAATCTGTTACCAAGTTCATAAATGACAGCAGCTTGAAATTCCACTATTTAGTTTTCATAGGTTGCCTGCCTGACGTTATGTGGAACTGGATGCAAAGGGTACAACATAACCAAAATTTTCAGTCTGACTCTATCTCTCCAACCCTTGTCCTACACACAACTAGTGTGGAAAAAAAAACAAATATCAGCTGTTTTAAGAACTATGCAGATTTAAACCTAAGGTCTGAAATAAAAATGTATTAATGCAATTAAAAACATAAGATAAAAATAATGCTCAAAGTTTCATATAGTAGTATGTTTGTAAGTACAGTGTATAAGAAAATTAGAATTATGAACATTGGTAGTTGCAGCTTGCCTTGTAAAGTGGCAGAAAGTTACAAGCACTTGTGCCATGGCCTTCGGCAAGTGAGGTATTGGCTATCACACTCCCCCCCCCCTGCCCAGGTGGAGTTCAAGAACTGTTGTTGCGTATGCGCGAGTACTCTGACTCAGCCGAGGAGAGTTGGAACAGTCTATTAATATCAATATTTAATTAAGTTATAAAAATTAAAGGCAATTGTTTATGTTATGCAAATGATAAAATTTAATGATCCTAAAGTGGTTCTCATTTTATTGCAGAACAATAAAATAACCTCTTGCAGGTAAGACTCATCAGTGCAAGACAAGCTTTGTCAGTCTTGTGAGCATTGATGGGCAACAGATAAGGGCAATTGCAATTTCATTCTGTTGCAGATTTTAGACAAAACTTTAGTTGAGAAATTATAGCCTTAGCTGACTTGAGGTGATCCAGCATTTATTTTGTTTACAGCACTAACAGATTCGGAGCCAGATATGTTTGCAAGTCAGAGCCAAGCTGAAGATTTGGATGTCACAGCAACACCACCATACAAAGAGTTTGCATCTTCACAGGACAAAGGGAGGTATGACTGTACTCAGAGATGCTTCTGTTTGGTGTGTGCCTTAAGATGTTTAAATATAAATGTAAAAGCCACAATATACATATTGCAGTAGCAAAGCTCCACATTTTACAGTCTAAGATAACAAGCCAGCTAGCAGAAGCAGATTGACAACTTTTAGCAGTGTGTGTACTAGAATGTAACGGAATACTTATCCGTAACCCTTCTGGCACAGAATTTATTTATTTATTTATGCTAAGCTGTATACAGGTGAATATGACCAGCGTTTAGTCCTAGCTCTTTACCGGTCATACTCATATTTTACAATAGTTTATTAATTCTAGTTTATTATATCATTTTGTCTCTGTTCACTGTCCATACCCATTTATTTTTCACTTTGTATAAGAATTGTCCAGTCTTCTTACTATCTTCTTGAAACATTTCAACTACTGCTACATTTCTATCTATTTTAAACCATTTCTTATTAATATACTCTCTTCTCCAAACTTCAGTCCCTTTACATTTAAATAATATATGTTCTATATCTTCATTTCCGCCACATATAGGGCATTGATTTTGTAGAATACCCTTCCTTAAATCTTTTAATCTCCATGGCTTTCAGCCATGCAATACCTTCTCACTCCTCTTTATTTGTCATATCTATATAGCTTTCCCTTCCCCATGAGTCTTTCATTGATATATGAAATACTAAAGATCTCTCTTTAGCTATCTCACTAAATATTTGTTGTATTTCTACATCCTCAAATCTTTTCCTTGCCAACTTCCAGAAACTATTCACATTGTTTTCTCTTCTCCACATTTCCCCTAACCCACTACTTTCCAAGTTATTTCTCAGACAGTCTACCCATCCCTTGTTCTTTAAACTGTTCTTTTGATATACTAAACACCGTTTTAACAAATTCCTTTCTTCCAAATTCAATATTCTATACTAGAATTTCAATGCCCTTTCCATAGTCTTTCCCTTGCTTGCCACTCTACCCAGCTCTATTTGTGCTACCTGCCTAACAGTTGCATTTGGTAACCCAAGTATTTCTTTGCAAAATTTCCTATGCACCTCATCTATAACATCCCATCTTCCTTTTAATCCCCATTCTTCTATCTCATATAGTATTTTTGCCTCAACCACCATATTGTACACTTTTTCTAACCATTTAATATTTATATTAGGTACTTTGTATTTGCAACTTCTCTTAGCTTGGCACAGAATTAGTTTAGCCCATATCTAACAAACTATTCCTATAGAATTGAAAATATTGTCCTACTAACACTTATTTATTCACATATCACTGTTTATTTGTTCTAAGCAACAAAACTATACCTCATCCCAGGCTGTCACCTTGCCATATTCGTACCCAGATTTTCTTGGTTTCTGAGCCACTCTTTGTGCTTATGTGGCTGAGCATTGTGATTTTGACTTGATTCTGAAGATGAAGGAACCATTTTGTGGCACTCGCTTAGAAATGTTTCAGAGATTCGTAGACCACTTCATTTGAACCATCAACACACCAGACCATATCCTATGACTTCCACATCACTGGTGAGTTGTACATAATGTCAATGGCTACTTTGAAAGAACAGTAAAACTTGGTAATGGGTATCTCTTTTGTATCAGTTGTAAATAGATATTTATCTGAATACAAGACAATGTTTTTTTTCAAAATATTAATTTTGAAAACTGGGGTTCGTCTTGCATTTCGCGATAAACATTTTCCAAATAGCATGTGAGAAAAGTAAGTTTCAAACTGTGTGGGTAGAGCAGTGGTGAACTCTAGGGGAAATGGTAAAGTTTATCACCAAGGTCTGATGTATGCAGCAGATTCTGTGTGTTTCCTTTTGTACTGAAAAGATTGCTATTAACGGGACTATAAGCGAGGTTTAGATACGTGTTTCCCTCCTCCCACCGCACATCTACTACATAATTTTGTTCACCCCTCAGCAGCCCATGACTTGAATTTACATACAAATTCATATTTTTATATATATATAGCTCCGTTTAACATCTAAGATCATATAAGGGGCTTTGCACATGACACATCTTGTCTTTAGGTTTAAATTATTTTTATTTTTCTCAAACACACACACATTCACTCTCACATGCATACTTCCAGACTCTAGGGAATAGGGAATAATTCTGGCTAAAGAAAAATTCCCCGACCCAGCCAGGGATATATTATGTATTATAATGGTATATCAAGTAAATAGAAAATCCTATTCATCATCGTTGTTACAGCTAAGCTGTCACTGCTGCCGATGTCATGCCAGTACATTTCCATATGTACTGCTAAAACATGTATTTTTGTGCAAATGTTAATAATTAAGGTAAAACTTTTTACAGTGGTGTATTTCTGATTGCATATATACTACTGTATCATTTCCATTCTACCCTCATCCTACCCACCATGTGAATTTCCGCACAAATTCAGGTTAAGCATTAAAAAAAAAATCAGCTTAAATGTACCTTAATCCGTTCAAAATATATTCAAAATATACAACAAAACTATTTAATTTATAAATGATGTTGTCTGTTTATATAGCTGATATGCTAAATCCCAAAATTAAATGAGGGTCATCTTGTATTCAGATAAATACGGTAGTTGCCACTATTAAAGTTCGAACCCTAGCATTTTCAAGCATAAAATGTACTGTATTTACTTGCAGAATATACCCCTTTTTTCCTAAAAGTTTAAGTTGAAAAATCAACAGGGGGAATATTAAGCGGATATTTAAAAAAAATGGGCCAGTAACTGTGATAAATAACGCCAAATCAAGCTTAGGAAAAGAAGATGGGGTTGGTTCCATACTTACGCTATTGTTGCACTCTTTCTCGAACTGAGGAACATTAATTACTTAATTTCATTCTTAATTTCCTATCTGTGCAAATAGAAAATTACATTGGCACCTCTGTTGTATTATGAGGTGGTGAAACGCAATCATTTTATTTGTGCAGTCACATGGCAAATGCTGAGCAAGTGTGTTCCGCCTTCTCAAACCAAGTCCCTTCCTCGCATAAAGCGTGGCTAACTTTGAATTCCATATGTGAAATGCCACGTGTTTTTGCTTTCAACTGTGGCATTTCATGTATTCTTGATCAATTTTGGGATATTTCCCATGCTTTGGGCCACGAAATGATCAACAAGTCGATTTTTCACTTCTTAACTCCTCTTTTTGGCCTCTCCATTACAGATTAATTCAAGTTCTATGCCAAACTCTCCTCCTGCATATTTCATTCAGTTTTTCTCTGCAAAATTTACTATTTGCAGTTTAAATTTTGCCTTGTAACTGTTATTCTTTCTAATCATTGTGTAACGTGATAAAACTTTCACAAAAGGAAGAGACTGAACTGATTACCGGCAGAGATTTAAAAATGAACATATGTATGTGAGCTCTATGACTGCTAGTTAGGTTCTAAAGGTCAGGCGTATAGCTGATGTCAACCCTGTCAGCCATATTCAGTATAAGGGACCAAGCAACACGGGGAAATTGAGCAAACTTGATGCACTAACAGCTTCTGAAGGTCAAGGTATGTCCAACTTTTTCGGGAAAAGTGCAATGAAAAGCTTTTTTTTTTTTTTTAAAAAAAGAAAAAAAGCCTTCCAAAAATCTTAGGGGGATATTCTGCAAGTAACTACATGCTTGAAGGAAGGTGGAGTCAATTTAAACACTCTTGATAGGTTCATTCAACTACTTATATAGCAGAAAGTATATCATGAGCTTGAGCTCACATTATCTCATACTGTAAACTGCTGGAGCAATTCTTGAGCAGTTTTAATAATGGCCTGGTGCTCAATTATTTGTCTGTTAAAAATGCTGTCAATTATCAGGATTGTATCGGTGCTGCCAGTTGCTGGAATTTTGCCCCATAAGAGTTTACATGTCAGTGAATCAAATGACATGGGGCTGTCACTTTTAAGCACACTTAAAAACTGTCAATCTAGGCCAGGTTTAAACCCATACTGTCTTTGTATTGACAGTTTTTGTGTTTGGTAAAATTGTTCCTGAGCTTTGCTCTGCATGTGGTAATACTGTCATTATGCATCTCTATATGGATATGTAAAAGAATTCTTTTAAGTTGAAGATATAAATTACATAAACAAAAGTAAGGAACATGTGTCCAGTAGCTTTTCATATTTATTATGCTGTGGAGCTTATTTTCATGTTTAGGATGTTTGGAGTTTATTTTCAAATGTTATTGCTAGATATAGTAAAATCTAGGAGCTATTGTAACTCCTTTAAGTGTTGTTTTTATTGCAGTACTTTGGGAATGTTCCAAAATGTCGAGGGTCAACCAGAAAGTGACAGACGATGTGGCATAATTAAATAATAGTAAAAGTTATCAACACAAAACTTTATTTACAAAGTTACAGTACCTTACTCTATTTTTCAATGTAATTGTCATTGCTATCAAGATCTAAGCCAAGATGTCTGCCACTTTGAGGTGTCCATGGCTGGGAAATCTTTTCCATCCAAAAAGTCATGTACAATTCCAAAGCGAAACACTGGTTTTTCTTAATTCTTTTATCAATATTTGCTTTCAACTCCTCCATAACAATTTATGAACTTTCACTCCAGTCTTTTTCATACACAGTGGTTCATCCTTGATTACTCATAAATTATGCGCCATTTCCTCACTGAAGATTTTTTCATTGCTTATCATCTTAACTTGCGTTATTTGCCTATAAAATTTGATTGGCTGAACATTTTGTGCATTAAAAAAATGAATAAGTTCTTTGGTGGTAGAAAAATATAACATCGACATCGAAAGACTGGTACCACTTGACAATAAACATCTTGGCAGAATAAAGATTGCTTTGAGAAATAGAGTAAGATACTGTAACATTGTAAATGAAGTTGTGTGTTCATTATTATTTAGTTATGTCAAATTGTCTATCGCTTTCTGGATGACCCTTGTATTTTATTCTTTGAGATGTCTGTGGTAACAAAATGTCTGTATCTATTGCACTTTTGATCCTTTAGAGTATTTTCTAGTGTTTACCTAGTTATATAGCATGCAAGTAATATTGTTTTGCTTTAATGTTTGTCTGCTTGAATGACTCTCATTGCTAGTATTCTAATGTAGCTACTTGGAACTTTATATGGCTGTAAATCTTAGTTTCCTTGCAGAACTGTTTTAAGAAAATTAAATAGTTTAAATATATAAGTTTTGATCTCTTAAAACACCAGGAATTATACAGTTTATTGCAGATGCACCTATAAGCTGAAAATTTTCTATTTGTGAGTATTTCTAAAGTATTGCATGTAACAAGGAGAGAGTTGTTGCTTGTGTATTACAGACTAACAATTAAAATATATTCTATCTGATAAATATTAGAGCATTTATTTTAATATTAGATGACCCTTTTTTCAGAATTTAATTTTGGAATTTAGCATATCATCTATATAAAAAGTCATAGCTTAATTTTTAATTAAAATTTAAAGTATTGCATAAATATTTTGAAGAAACTAAGAGACACTTAAGCTGATTAAAACCTAGTTTTAATTTGAATTGAAACTTACATGGGGGGCAGGAGGGAGAGAGAAGAATGGAAATGTACCAGTATGTACCGTACGAGAAGTGGTTAGCTACAATGGCAGCAGTAGCATAGTTGCAATGATGATGCACAAGATTTTCTAATTTTATTTATTTATAGTGCTAAGTGTATATATGATTATGGACTGACCTTACCCCTAGTTAATTGGCCAAGTCTTAAATATTAAATATACAATATTTCAAGCTATTACTAAATATCCTTTAACCTCTAAAACTAATCTAGTTTCCATGTTTTTCAATTGACCATTTCCATTTCATCCTTACCTTCCGTAAAAACTACTTCAATTTAGGTATCTGTTTATGATCCTCAAAAATCTTTTTAGTCCAATTTGGTTGCAATTTTCCCTCCAGTTGTTTGTGGCCCTGCACTGAAAGATAATGTGAACTTCATCTTCCTTCTCCCTGCAGATTGGACACATTCCTGGGATAATGTCTCCTCTCATTCCTCTTAATTTTCAAATGCCTAATGTGAACCAGGCTGTCCCTTGTCTTTCATTTTTTTTATAGATCAAAATGTACTTCTCTTTCTCTGGGTCATCTTTTAGCTCCCTGTAAAATGTCAGTGAACTTTTCTCTCTCATCTGAGAAAATAAAATTTGTGTTCCATCCTGGATCTCTCTTCCTTCCAAAAGCCTTTTCCAAAATATCCTATATTAACCCAAAAATCTTCTAGGCCATTTATAATTAACTGTTCCCTGATTTTCTAATTACACAACATACGTAATATAACGCATCATTGTAAGTCATTTTACCTAATTTGAGTTTGCATGTAAATTCACTTAAGCAGGGGAGAGAGGGGAGAACTGAAATATACCTTTATGTGTTTGGTGAGAGGAGGGAAATGTGCAACTAAAGCTCTCTCTTTCTGTTTGACCATTGGCTCCCAATGTAACATTAGGCACAACTACCAATGTTAAGGAAATCCTCTATGTTTATTTTAGTCTCAGAGAATATTTGTTTTTCTTATTGAGGATGCTAACAATTCCTTTAGGCCCATTAACAGCTAACTTTACGGTGCAAATTGAACCTTAATCTATTACATTTGTTAAAACCAATCTCCCCCATGCTTTGTCACTGCCTAGGTATACCAACTTCTGAACTCTGGATTCAGGGAGAAATTAGTTATAACAGTCAAACTAGAAAATTGATAAAAAAAACAGTCCTATTAACTTTTCCAGGCATTGTTAAACGTGCAATAGTATTACTATTTCATTTGTACTCCAGATGAACTAGTCATTACAATAACCAATTTATGACTACCATCACTGTTAAAGCCCTTGACTCAAAGACCTCAAATGCTAGTAATTACTCATTTTGTGGTTTCTGTTTGTAAATATAGCAAGACCGCAACTTGATGTTGATGCAAAATTGGTTTCCCTTCGCCCACCCAAATACAACACTGCCGTCACACAAAGCAAAACACTACCATTTCCTTCTACGCACTGCCAACCCTTGTATACAACAGATGAAACACTCGTGTTTTATAAACAGTATTATTATAATAATAATAATAATAATTAATAAATGAATAACGAGATATCACATTTTTGGTAGATTTAATTTCAGAGCTGGGAGATTCTATTCAATTCCAGGAGACTCCCAGCCATTCCGGGAGAGTTGGCAACCCCACCACAGTCTTATCTACAAAGTTTGAAACTTACTTTTTCCACATACTATTCAGAAAACATTGCGTATGCAAGATGATCCCCAGTTCTCAATATTTTGGAATAAAAAACATTGTCTTGTATGAGATAAGTATGGTTTTTAACCAAATAAAAACTGATAGATGTGCTACCCTGCCTGTTTATGCATGGTGACAAGAAAGTATAACCACCTTGCAGTCCACAAGCTAACTGTCGGTGCAAAGCCATTTGCATACAAGCTTTAATGTGTGCACAGAGTACTTGAATACACAGCTCTTCTTTCCAATATGTGACGTGGGAATGTTTCTAAATCCAATGTGAATCGAATATTTTTTCAAAGTTTGGCTTTGCATTTTACTATCTTAATATGGATTTAAAATCACCTGTTACTGTGATTTTGTGGCAGCAAATGTTTTCTTAACCTAACTCAAGGTTTATAATTATTTATTACAGCGCATGTAGCCATTCTGAAGATTGCAGTACAGCCAAATTATTCACTTTGAATTACATAACGCAAGGCAGCCAACAGTCCTTTATCATTAGTAAATTACACTAGCTATACAGTTCGTCACTAAATTGAGATGACTTGCTAACCAATTACACTGTTTGTCTCTAAATTACCAATTGCCCTTTCTGGTGTAATGGTTACCATGTTAACTTCACGTCCAATGTTGCGGGTTCAAACCCGGCGGAGGACAATGGATTTTTTCGGGTGTAAAAATCAACTCCATTTCCATTTCCTAATTTACTAATTATGTACACTAATGCTTAACTCACTTGTTAACTAAGCCTAGCATAGACCTAATCTCTACACCACAGGGTACAACTGCCTAATGTCTTTAACTAGTTCTTGAAAAGAATGATATTTGATATCGGTATGCCATAAATACACATGTGAGCATTTAAATGTTTGCGACGAATGCTGCCCCTGGATAGGCGATGCCATAGAGTCGTCAGCAGAATCAATATTACTCGTGTGCACATTTGTCACTGGATCTACAACCAAGTGGGCAGCAAATCCTCCAACCATCAACCCATAGTAGCTCTTCCAGACATCAGTATGTATTGGGCTGGTTAGCTTCAAGTGCTCTGCAATTAAATTATAGTGTGCGTTTGCATCATCATCATTATTATTATTATTATTATTATTTGGACATATTAGTCATCCGCACCTCTGTTGTTTGCACACCCATTATCCCAAGGATCCAGTTGCCTTCTATGATGTGCCCCCGAAGGAATTTCTGTCATCGTATTTTGCAGTCGTTGATTTAAACGACATGGTTGTGACCTCAAATTTTCCTTCTTGAAGTGTATTTGATATTTTTAGAGACATACATACTTTGCGATAATAACCAAACTAATCAGATACGGTCCATGAACTAACATACTGGTATGTGGTATTAATTTGTTGAGTCAGTATTTTTAATGCTATGTCACTTGCATTTTAATGGACCCTTGAGGTTGAAAATGGAAGCATAAGCTTTCAAAACTAGTCCCTCATAATAAAAATGTAAGTGATGTGTTAAAAATACTGACTCAAATTAATACCACATATAATTTGACCATCACCGTTACTAAATTCCTCCAAACATCAATTAACACACTGGTCTCCATCTAAACACTACATTATTGTCACCTCATATGACTGCTTGTATGCAAAGTAGTGTATAAGGAAAAGAATTTGCCCAGGCAATAGCTTTGTTTGCTCCAACCACATTCCTGTACACACAGACTGTTTGACTTTTTCAGCCTGCTCGAGCTCCATTAAAAAAAAAAAAAATTAAATAAATAATAATAATAACAATAACGAGTATGCAGCAAACTCAGGATAAGTACGGTCCCATCTCTTAATGGGGTGCAAAACTGCATTGCATTCAGAACACAGCATTCTTGTTCTCAGCAGACCTTCGTCAAATAATAAAGAAGACAGGCCTCTAAATCATAGAGGCAAACTTACAGTTCATTTGAACGAGTCATTTCTAAAACTATTAGAATCTATAAGAATATCACCAGTAACATACAACCTATCCTTCTCATGCTACAATCTCAATCACATTCCCTTGTTTGTAAAGTGAAAGTATGGTCAGGACTTTTCAAAAATGACTGGTTGTTAATCACTTCCAGATGATGCTACATAATTTGTTGTGCAAATAATAATAATATTTTATTGATCCAGTAAATCATTTGTACATTGGACAGGTCATTTGTTACATAACATCCATTATGTACAGATATACATATCACTGCTTACAATGTGCTATTTACAATTCATCTAAATTATACAGACACTTATTAATGAGTTATTCTTTCAGCTTATGTTTAAATTGTGTTTTTTTGGGCATTGACTAAATTTTTTAGTGCTACTGGTAACCTATTGAATAAATTACACCTCTTGTACCAACATCCCTTTCAGTGGAACTTTTATTGTGTCTAAAGAGATTGCAGTTATTTCTTGTATAATAGTTGTGCACTTATTAATGGTTGCTTATCTGTTATATATTCGGTGGAAGGGAAGTCATTATATTAATTTAAACCATGATAGATCTCTGTATTTGGAACACATTTTGTATGTTACGTTTTTGGCTCTGACCATTTCCTAAGGAGATGTTTTAGTTTTGTCAAAAACAAGAGACAGACAAGTTGTCAACGCTGCAGGTTGTGTGTGTGTGTGTCAGTTGCACTAGGTCAGTACATAAACATGCCTCACTAGGATGTTTGAAGGAATTTCTTCCATTTTTACTGTTTTTACACGAGTAGGCCAATCAAAATGCCAGTTGCACTGGTTATCTCCCAAAACATTACACCACCTTGTGTCATGTTTGCAAGCGACCGACGTTGAAGGTAAGGCAAGACTATGTTAAGAAAACAGAATAGGCAATTGCCTAAAATCTGTTGCCTAGTGATGAGATTGCAGATATGACTGTTCCACTATTCTGCTTTTGTTTTGATAAGAAACTTACTGTAGATAAAAAATAACAGCTATTGATGTCAAACTATTAGGTATTTATGATTGTATGGGAAGAAATGTCTGAATAAAATTCAAATTGTTTTCCATTTGCTTTATATTACTAAGATTTCTTTTTAAACTATACTAATAGTAATTTGAGTATGTTCTTTTATTTGCAGAGCTATCAAATCAAGCACAATGTTGGGATCTGAATTGCAAGACAATGAAGATAAAATTCGCACCTCCATTAAGAGGAAACACGATACTTCAGATTCTTCTGAGGCTCCTGAATCCAGTGTTCCTCCAAGAAAAGAGCGAAAAATGGACATTTGTGACACTGAAGAGGATGTGAAGGTGGAAGAGGAAGAAGAAGATATTGTGCCTGCTTCAGCACCAGAACCCAAACCAGCAGAAATTATACAAAAGTCTGGCAATGTTCCGAAACTTTCCAAACCTGCAGTAAGTGAAACAGATGAAGAGGTACAGCTTAGTTCTAAAGCAGATAGGAAGAGACCAGCAGAGGAAATGATGTCACCAAAATTACAGCGTAAACTTTCTTTTGAGGATGAGCCTCAGAAGGAATCTATTTCTGTAAGAAAAAAGCTGAAACTGAAATCTGATGAAAGTGAAAGTCAAGAAGTGAAAACTGACAGCACACAAGAACTAGGAGTATCAGACAGTTCAGAAGTGGAAGTGCTTGAAGCAAAGAATTCCAGAAAGAGTATTGAAGTAGTTTACATGAAACAAGCAAGTTCGCAGTGGTCTTCTAATCCAACTCCACAAAAGGAAAGACTGGAGAAGATAGAAGAAAGCAAGAAGATGGAAACAGAAGAGGAAGTAGAGAAGGATGATCTGTCTGATTCCCAGGATTTAATTCTTCGCCTGTCGCCATCTCCTTCACAAATGTCAAGCTCGTTTAAGGCTGAGGAATCTCCAGTTTTGAGTAACTCGACACACAAATCAGAGACTGTATCTAATGCAGAAACACCGGAGGAAACAGTGCAGAAGGAAAACAGTAACGGTCACATGGAAACTATAGTAGAAGTAGAGGAACCAAAGGCTCCTTCTATTACACAGAACGGTGATAGGTGTACAGTTATAGACTTAGAGAAGGAAGACAAAGTGATGTTAAGTGACAAGCTGAAGAGGAAGAGAGATGACACGCCTGTGATAGAGATACACGGAAGTGACAGTGAATGTGATAGCATTCAGACACCTGATGACAAAAAGAGAAAAACAACAGAAAATGGACATAAGGATACACCACCCCTCCCACTTCCTGTACATTTGCTCAAAGTAAGTATGACACATTTTTTTTTTTTTTAAAGATAAAATAAGTTTTATTAAACGTTAGGCACTTACATATGCAATTGGTTTTGTCAATTCTCTTGCAACTATAATTGGTGAGAAATTACCTTGTGATTGACATTCCTGCTGACACGTGGCTGTCTCGGTATGTTGTTGCCATATTTACTCACTGTCCATCTGTAGTGCCACATGTTCCACTGCTTCCTCTAAAATTCCATAATTTCATGCATTTTCTATCACACTTCTCATGTGTTGAACTGGTTTTCTCCATTTCTCACTAACCTCATCTATTCCTTTCAACATTGGGTCCTGTACTTCACTAAATGTATAAGTGTTATTGTTTCGGGTAACGTAACCTCAACTCGTTTATCATGGCTGTAAGAAATTTTCAAATCAGTGTGTCACTTGTGGCAGTTCTAGGATGACACCAAGATCAATGTCTGCAGTGTATAAAAGGCAGTAACAATTATATATGTAAATCCTTACGGAGTAACTGTGTATAAGGGCTGTGCCATGGCCAAGTGGTTAGACCACTCTCCTTTCACTTAGATGGCCCAGATTCAATCCCAAGCGACCGCATGTGATATTTGTGGGGCTGTGCCATGGCCAAGTGGTTAGACCACTCTCCTTTCACTTAGATGGCCCAGATTCAATCCCAAGCGACCGCATGTGATATTTGTGGTGGATAAAGTAGTGCAGGGATGGGGTTTTCTCTGGGTTCTCCAGTTTCCCCCCACCATCACATTCTATTGGTGCTCCATCTTCATTTCGTATATCATCAGTGACATTGTCTGCAGTGCCGTGGTGTAAAAGCGGGCATTAAGCGCCATTTAAAAATGACTGTATATAACACAACCAAACTTTTCACAGAATGAAATCAATCATAAGAACGCACACATAAATTTCCTCTGAACCAATGGGTGTTGCAATGCCAATGATAGTTATGCATTTTTACACTATGATTGATCAGCAACCTGACAAGCCCTGCCAGCAGGTAACACATCCCACTTGTGTCAATCACAAGGAAATTTCTCACCGACAGTACAAATATGCAATTACATGCCCAAAAAAATAGTTTAGATTCTTTCTTCTGTGCAAAGGCTTCTGTCTCTTTGCCATGGAATTGGCTTTCTATCTATGCATGGGTGGTTTGCTTAATGCTACTTCTAACATTTTGGTGATTAAAATAAGTAAATAAACCAAGAAATGCATAGTGAGACGTTTTGTTAAGGTCCATTTTCACTGGTGGCTTTTTGTGTGAAATTTGTGTACCATATGCTGCAACATTTTGTTTTGCACTGTCTGGATTTGTTCCTTGCTTATTTCATGTTCTGGTATACAACCATATACATGTTCTAAAGAAGTTCCAGAACTTGTGCTTGCACAGTTCAATGTTGCTGTTCACTGCTTACAACTGTTTTCTGCTGTCTCTAACAAGAAGATTAATAACACAATTGGAGCAGAAACTACACTTGTACATTCCAGCAGTGTGGAATAGACAGCTCAATAAAAAGGGTATGTTTGAGTGATATTTCAGCAGTTTTAGGGAAGTTACAGGGAAAGGAGGGGCATAACCTCAAATCTTGTTTCTTAAGATACAAGAATAAGAACAATGGCAATTTTTCGACCATCTGAAGTATTTAAAAGGTATGATTAAGCCACTTATTGGCTATGGTTACAGCACAAATGTAAAGTAAGGTGCAATAGAATTAGGAGAACCAGCAGAATAATCATTTAATGAAGGTGCAGCTAGTATAAACCCATGTATTTGAGAATTCATGCAGGCATTATAGTTTTTGCATTATCTCTATGGTTGCTCCGTGGCCAATTGGTTACCCCACTCGCCTCTCACCTCGATAGTCCGGGTTCGATCCCAAGTGACTACATGTGAGATTAGTGATGGACGAAGTGGCACAAAGGTGGGTTTTCTCTGGTTTCCCCAGCCATCACATTCCACCAGTGCTCCATTTGCATTCCATATATCATCTTTGTCATTGCCTGTAGTGCCACAGTAGTAAAAGTGGGCATTAAACACTATAAAACAAAAAAGCTATCACTACACTCTTACAAGACAATCTTGTACGGCTACTGCTAGTTGTCCTAAATTCCTTAATGATCTGATAGTATACATTATTTGAATATTGAGGTATATGATCCATGTGAATCACATTACAAATTCTGTGCCCACTATTAAGGGTTTATTTTTCTCTTTTTACTCTCTCTGCTTAATACATAGTACACTCCCCCCCCCCCCCCCCCAAATTCGATAAGGTCCATGCGCTCATGTGTGTCTGGGTGGAGAAAGGCCGCGATGGGGGTTCCCTTATAATTTAACGACCCTATATATATCTTGCATGTGTGTTTGGGTGGAGAAAGGCTGCGACAGGGGTTCCCTTATAATTTAACGACCCTATATATATATATATATATATATATATATATATATATATATATATATATATATAAGTAAATGTAAATATATATAAATACCAATAAGGCTAACAATGAACACAGCATAAATAACAAATAATATGAATCTTGCAAAGAATTACTTTACGCACTTAATAGAGATCTCAAAACTAAAGCATGTGGTTGCAAATAGCCAGATCTGGTGGCAGCACTGCTTCCAGTTCCGCTTTGTGACTGCTGTCTTTTGATTGGTTCAGGAAGTTTAATGGGTAAATTTTTCTTCTGTTTTTTGTGAGTATACTTAATTGCTAGTACTCAGATGTAATGTTTCAACCATGGGGGAATAGGGATCATAATGAACTGTTGTTGCATAGTAAATTGTAGTTTTCTTGAAAACTTGATGACCCTCAAACAGGGCTGCTCCCCTCTACCACTGGCCAATAACCCAGTACTAGGGGCAAGAGGTAACATAGTAAAGTCTGTTTCCGGGATCACTGCTTGCAAGTCGAGAATTGCACCTCAATTAAGGTACCAGTAAGTGGAAGACTTGGCAACAGCAAAGTTTGGTTTCCAGCTGCATGCACCCTAGTCCCAAACTTTAAAAATCAGGCTGCCTTTGGAGGAAGAGTGGGGCAGGGTCATCATGTTCTGAAAAATACTGTACCTATACAGTTGATGAAAGACAGATGCAAAGGAATAAGTTCTAAAATCTATTATTTCTTATCATGCTGCTCTTCTTGTGGACAACAATCACCTACATTTTCATTTTTCAAAATAAACAAAAAATGTGTTAATTGTTATTAAATCAGCTGTTTATATTGAGTATAGTGGATTATCCGTCATTTTGGGATAACTATCAATTCCACCCTTCATAAGTTAATTGGGGTTCTGCTATATCATTGTTGCAGTGCAGAAGATCTTTTTAATGTCTGGGTTGCTTGTATGCACAACATACCGGGTGATCCAAAAACATCTGAACCAGCTGCGCAGTGTTTTGCCTGTCCACCCTCGGTGCTCGTTGCTGTCTGCCACTATCATAGAAAGGTGTGGATGAAACCGTGCAACTTGTTAAAACTACTTTTAAAGGCTTTACTTACCAATGTTGTTAAAGGAGATGCTGAAACTGTAGTCCATACTTTTTTGGCACCTCTTTAGGAAACTTTTCATTACTTGCCAATAGTTCACGTTGAGAAATGCTGGCAATTTCCTGGTGAATTTTTTAATTCTTCCAAGGTGTGTGGGTTTGTCTTGTATGCTTTATACTTTGTTTTCCCAGAGATAGAAATCACAGGGGTTGGCTTGGGGAACCGAGGGGGGGCACAAATCTCCACTAATAATTGTCATGAAACACACTTTCAATTATTCTCATCAAAAGATGGACTGTATGGGCTGTTGCAGATTCTTGTTGAAAAAAGACAAAATCACACTATGTCTGTTAATTCTCTAACAAAAAAAAAGGGGGCAAAATCGTATTCACATATGTATGGGCGTCAACTGTTGACTTGAAAAAAAAAAATTGGGCCTTTAACTCTTTTTCCACTAATGGTGCACCGTACACTAATTTTATCGTCATTCTTTTATTTCATGAACAATATTAGGTTTCTCAGAGGTCCAATAATGATTATTTTGTGTACACACAAATCCATGGTTGGAACCAAGCCTCGTCCGTGAAAAATATTAAATGTCAGTCAATTTTTCATTGTATACACTATTGAGAGTCCACTCACAAAATGTGTAAACACATAAAAATCTTAAATAAATGCATGCTGTGCAGTAGAAAACAAATGCTGAACTATAATACACTTTGTGACTAAGCACAAAAAATAATAAAGCATATTGGTAATAACTCAACCACATGATATCACTGTCAGCTCAATATTGCACTTTCAGAGCAAAACAAGTCAGCTTCATGATCTTTTGTACAGCTGTTGTGTTATGTTTCTGTGTGTGCAGTGGAAAAATACACGCAGAGGTTTGGATGTTTTTGGGTCACATGATGTATAAACAAGGTAAATTATGATTTTGCATGTTGTATAATTTCTCTACAGGAGAGAGAAAAAACACATTCCACACCAGATGATGGAGCCCATAATTTTGCACTAGTTGAAACTAGCGCAAGTAGTATAGAGTTGGAGCATGAGAAGGTACTTAATTACATTTCCATTCTACAGTTTCATGTGTTTGCAATTGGAGTTGGTGTTCTTGTAAACATTAATAAGTTTAAGTTTATTGAAGCACTAAGAAATATATATATTGTACGTACATATCTTGTGCTGCTCACTAGAATTTGGCCCAGGCCACTTTTTCAGTCGGCAGTCCAGTTTAAGTTATACAAAAAGAACATATTACTGTAACTACCACTACCACTAAATGCTCTTCCCTGCTAAAAGTCCATTTCCAATTATTTTTGACTTTTTCTAAATATTGTCCCACTGTCTTACAGTTTTTATCTACTTTGTTTTCTCCATTTCTCAGTTTTCTTACAATAAAATTTTTTATAGTGAACGTCTTCCTTTCCCCCACATGGACATTCACCTTGTGGGTGCCTGTTTGGTTGTCCTTTTAGCCTCCATATTCCTGCTCTTAGCATTCGCAAGGAAGGCAGCGCAGCGTACATTGGCCAAACAGGACGCACTATTGCCACACGTGTTTCTGAACACCAAAGATCAATAAGGCTTATGCAACCCGAAAAATCTGGACTGGCTGAACACTGTATAGAACAGAGCCACAGAGCTAACTTTACTAACATCAAGATAGTGGCAAAGTGTTCGAACTACTGGGAAAGGAGAGTAAAAGAAGCTTTAGCCATCTCATCTGAAACAAATAATCTAAATCGCGATTCTGGCCTACAATTAAGTTCAGCATGGACACCGATGTTAAAGAGCCTTAACACCTAATCCTGTACCTGCAGTCTTCCAAGACTTATTTTCTAGCAGGTGCGTGCTCAAACACAAAACATTAGCCGAATAACTGCTATAAATAGTTTTCTACGAAGTCCGTGCCCATGTCTCAGTCATCTTAAATACCAGGCCATAATATCTCGCGAACCAATCAGATGTTAGCTACATCCCAGCTCTTATAAATACCAGTCTCCGCAAGCTCAAACCATCACTTCACCCTGAAGACGAGGAAGATGCACTTCTTCGAAACGTTGGTGTCAAGCCAAGTTTTTACCTGGCTAGAAGCCCGAGAAGATTTTGAATTAATATTTATAATTTGTTTCTCTTTTCCTCCAAATATCACCTAAACCATTATTTTCTAAGTTATTTCTTAAATTACTTACCCAACTTGTACTTTATAAACTTGTTTCTTGGTATTTCAAAGATTGTTTAAGCAAATTACCATCTTCTAAATTCAGGAACCTATACCAATATTTTAAAGTCCTCTCCATAACTAATCCTTTTCTTGCCACTCTCATTTTGGGTTACTTCGTTTGCTGTTGCTCTTGGCAACCCCAAAACTTCCTTACAAAACATTCTGTGGACAAATTCTACAACTTACAATCCATTTTCAAGACCCCATATTCTCATGAATGGTCCTATTCTTGCCCTGTATACCGAAATGTCCACTCCCATGCTGTTTATGCCACGTTTCTTCTCACACTTGAGGAACTCACTGGTACCACAACCTTCCTTCCTTAGCACTCCAACATTAATAAACGGATGAGTTAGCAACTCTTTCTTTTGGAATTTTTGTGCATGACTAACTGTTGTATATAAATATTACTTTGTTGCTTACCTTTGTCTTTTTTGTTCTTCTCTTATTCATTTGCGACCTTCAGTAGATTAAGTAGTTGCATGATAAAAATTTAACTTTACGTAAACTGCAGTTGGATATTAGCAGAATAGCTAAGATTTCAGTTTGGGAGGCCTAAAAGAAACAAACAGTCTGATCTGTTACATACATCACTTTCTCTACTCCCTATCAATATGTATATCTCTTCTACAACAAAGATATTTTTCAGTTTCATTCATTAATTTTCATCCTTTGAAACAATATACACTGTCATTAGACTTTACAAATTTAAATAGCTAAAGCAGAAATTGCAGGCTTGCAGGAGTCAGACCAATAACTGCATTACAAGTATACTGGATATAAATATTCTTCATATAAAATATTAACAGTATTTGGTAATGTGCAAAACATCCAGTCATCAGTTATTCAATTTGGAATTAATGCTTGCAACATACATTTTCCAGTGTATAAAAACAATGCTATAGCAGGAATCTTTTCAGTTGAATCTTAAAACTTTGGACTTCATTGTTTCTTAAGGCTAAGGGTAATTTATTTTAAATTTAATTCTCTATGTATAAAGTTTTCTTCAAAAAGTTTGGATTTGTGTGTATACTTGTGTAAATTATTTTTCTTACATATATTATGTGAATGCCCTGGGATAGTGTAATAAACTCATGCAAATTGGCTTTAACGAATATTGGTAATTCAGACATACACACATGGTAATGGTAGTATTTTTAGTTTTTCAAAACACTGCTTGCAGCTTAAAGTAAGAGCTGAAGTTTTCCTGATGACATATTAACTCTAAATGTTCTCAGGCTTCTAGCCAGTAAGTAGATAGATTGACTCCAATGTTTCGAAGATGTGCATCATCTTCATCTTCAGGTTAAATTGATGACTTGAAAGTTCGGCTTATGTATTTTTTGTGACAGAGCGAAGCTAGCATCTGATTGGGTTGCATGATTTTTGGGTTTGCGAAGCAACTGATATTTAATATGATTGAGGCATAGGCATGGGCCTATATGGTGGTATATGCCTAATGTATGCTATAAAATGTTTTCAAACAGGTCCGTGCTCAAATTCAAAACATGAAGTATATATAGAAGAATAAGCTTTTATAAAAATAAATATGTTGCAGAATAGATAGAGAAAGGCATGTGAATGTAACACGTCAGATTTTGTTGTCATAGTTGCTTATTAGTGTGTTTGTTTTACATTTTTAGAGATGTAAAAGGTTTTAAGTTCGGTTATCTAATCTTGTAGCTCTTTAAGTATATTTATTGTACATTATTAAAGTTGTGAAGGGTCTGTGAGTTTACAAATGAAAGAAATTCAAAAACTCTGAATACTAATTCTTCACAAAACCGTTGTGTATGAAATAGCGTACAAATGTACTCTCCTAATGCATGACTTTGGCAACAGTACATGATTTTCCTGGAAGATGTGTTGGAATGGAGTAGACCTATCAAGGTTATGCAAATCTTCTGTTACATTTACGTTTGAACACGTACAAAATATCAGCAAGTGTTTTGATGTAATGACTCTTGTAACTGAAGCATTTGAAAGAATTTAGGTGTTCCTGCATGAAGATGTTAACAACATGTTTCTTCACCCATGTTCTATAATTATTCCCTGCCTTTCCTATTCTCTTGGGGAAGGATAAGGGGGAGGTTTGATGCTAACTCACACCCTACCAGTGCTGTTCTAAGATGATATTAACCATGTATGTGTTTATTCTCAGCAATTGGATGCTACCAGGTGTGGCAGAGGTAAATGTACAAAATTCATTTACAATAATAATAATAATCTTACATTTAATATAAGGTGCATTCAAGTTATAACACCTCCCATTTTTTCCTAGAACTGGAAACTGATAGAAGCATGCAGTGTGTCGTAAAGAAAGTGGGTAATCTTTGTTAATGCGTGACAGAGATGGTAGCACTGTATGGCATACAGAACCTCTCGTGGCAATGACAAGAGTGAGGATTGTTCTTCTTTTTTTAAATCTTAATGTCCTTTAATCTGGTGGTCATATCGGATGACGAATGAAGTCGGTGAAATGATGCTCAAATGACTTTGGAGTTCATGGAGTTCTAAGTTACTTGACATTCATCTTCTCAGGATAAGAAAAACCCCCAAAATAAACCTTATCTGGGTAACTTCACCTTAAACAAGATTCAAATTTGCGACCTGTTGAATGTGGGGCAGACATGTTACCACCACACTACCCAGTTAGGCTAGGATTGTTTTCCATATTTAAAATGGTGATGTTTTTAGAGTGTTATCATTTGTTTGCTCCATTTGCGTGGTGCGACACCGATTGAAATTCATCGCCAGTCAAGTGAGACATGGTGATGGTATCATGGATGTGTTTAATGTGCATTTGTGGGTGTGAAGAAGGCAGAACATTATGTGACAACAAACCAAGAGAATCACAGACTTGGACAAGATCAAGCTTGACATGATCAAGTGAGCGGAGAAACATGTTTTGGAGGATTGCCGATTGACTGTGGAACAGATTGCCTCCACAGTAGGCATTTCCATGGAATCTGTGCACATAATCCTGCATTACGACCTGAAAATGCGAAAAGTGTCCTCCAGGTGGATGCCGCAAATGCTGATGGCTAACATAGCAGTTTCTTTGTGCAAACAACTGTTTCCTTCGATGAAAGATACTCTCCATGCTACTATGCATCAGCAATTTTCCAGTGTCAAAACAGACCCCTAAAGAAGTATTCGCAACAGTCATGGAATCATAGCGTCAACGTTGCAAAAAAAGTGTATGGCTGCAGGGAGATTACGTCGAGCAGTGACACAAGTTTTATTTAGATTAGTTAGTGAGAAAAAAATTGGAGGTTTTATAATTTGATGTACCTCGTAATAGTAATACAAATTAATGATAGTAATACAACTAACATAATATGCATACATGGTTTTTGACACACCTAACTACTTATTATTCGGTATAGCAATACTTATGTCAATTACCAGCATGTTTATAAATGTTACTATGAAGCCTCAACATTAATAGTTACAGATCCTTAATTACTTCACAATATTTACTTTAATTATCTAATATTTATTCTCTTCATATTATCCCTAAACTTCTCTAAGATCAGGGGGCAGCCCTGATAGGCTGCTACAGGCAATTCATTCCATTCTTCAATGGTCCTTTTAACAAAAGAAAATTATGTTGGTTCTGTACCTTCTAAGCTAATTATATATAAACGATTGTTTTGTTCATAGTATGCCAGGTTTTCTCACCTCTTTCTAACATTCACCCATGCACTTAGGACAGCATAAGCTTTAAATACTGTGACTAACCTATGTCTTTTATGCCTAACTTTTGCAATGTAAACAGAGTGACAAAAGCCCGGCCTATAAATGGAGGGAATATTCATGCCCTTATTGCAGCCATGTCATCAATAAATGCACATTGTCAGCATTTCTAGAATGGAAATGGTATTATTTTGCCATTTATTAATGTTTGCATATTTGGGCTCAAGCATAACAGTTAAATTTTCTTATGCCACAGATGAAGTAATATAAATGATATAAATGTTAATATTCTATTACTTTCTCTACTGGTTAGCTGACAACTTAAGTATTGTATTACACTCCTTCAAAAATAGATATTGGGAAATATTTGAGGCACACTGCATAACAATACTATTTTTACTTTCTCTAGCATGTTTGTACAAATAAATAAAATCTGAATGTGCTATTCCGGCACCGAGGTAACTATACCAGGGCATACATTCAAGCTTTAAATTTATTTCCAAAAACAAGCATTACAAGTTTTATCTTTATATAATTTTTTAGAGATTAATCTAGAAACTAAAATTTCAAATTAAAATCTTTGAAAAGGATCTAGATATTTATATATATATATATATAAAAAAAATATTGTAAAACAAAAATATTACTGGAAAACCAGCATATTTTCAACTGATATCCAGCGAAAGGTGCTGGTAACCAGCATTAATTAAGTTGTATATTTAGAACAACAAATTTATTCTACCTACTAATAATGTAATTTTATACATTTAACTGTATTACTTTCCTAATTTTATTTATATAATTTAATATTTATTATTATTATTATTGCATTATACTCCCAAATTATTTTTCTATAATTGTTCTTATATCTCTTTAATAGCGCTTCCATTTTTCTTAACTTTTCTGCTGGTTAATAAATTAAATTCCTACTAAATACTGTATTGTTACTATATTAGGTTCTTTTAAAGGCAAATAAATATTGCATAGGAACAACTGCTCCCTTCCAAAGGAAGCCATGTTAAAGGGTTTTATATCTGAAAAAAATTAATCACCCATGGGTACTAGAAACTAGCATGTTAACTATTACATTAAGGAGGGTGGCATATTTTTGTTTACATTCCCACATATTCTTAGAACAGACCTGGTATAGTGTGAAAAGTGCATGTTCATATAAAAGATTTAATAGAAACTATACATCTTAATATTTTTAATATATTTGCTGCTTTATTTTAAGGATACTCATCCAGAAACATCCTACAATGAAGAGACAGTAACATACACAAAGAAAGTAACCCTGGATATTCTTCTGAAAGTGGAGGTGTCCAAGCAAGGGAATAAGGTCGTGTATCAGGGAGTCGAACAGGTAAGACAGTTTATTTTTGTAAAAGCTATTTAATTAACAAATTTGAGAATAAAAAATGGTTTATAGTTTCACGGCTAAGGTTGTGGTGACTAGGGGAATAGCTAATATGAGTTTAGGATGGTACAGCAATAACAAATGCTTGGCTTAACCATAACAATATAATGAAGAATTTGTGCATATTTCCAATGAGCAGTTGTTTGGTTTACAAGAGGGGCTTCGTAAGCTAAATACTGACAGCATTATTAAGATAGTAGATAGTAACTTATAGGTGTGTCGAAATGAGCGAGTAAGTGGCTGAGTCTGAGGATGCCCTGAAGGTGCTGGCCAGAATCACATGCCAACCCTGAGTTGGCGCTTGTGTCCAGTTATATAAATAGAGGTATTTCCATAAGCACTTTGCAACATAGCAAGCTTATACCAAACATAGCCTGCCTCACCCTAATTTCAAATTGAAGCAGCCAATCAGCATAGCACATTTGTATTGTTTCAGAACTTCCGTATGATGTTTGCTCTGTGCAACTCTGCACGTAGACCAGGGGAAACTGAGGCCGCACTGTGGCTGAGTGGTTAGACCCCTCGCCTGTCACCTAGATGGGCCGGGTTTTATCCCAAGTGACTGCATGTTAGATTTGTGGTGGACAAAGCGGTGCAGGGTGGGTTTTCTCCAGGTGCCACCAGTGCTCCATCAGCATTCCTTGTATTCACCAATGTCATTGCCTGCGGTGCCACAAGTAGTAAAAGTGGGCATTAAACACTAACCAAAAAAAAAGTGGGGAGGGAGCTGACGTCATTGTAATGTCCACGGTATTTGCCTTCGGAAAGAAGAGACCTGTTATTTATACTTATATTCTTTAAGAAACTGTAAAATGAAATAACAATTAAATCTTGAGTGTCCCAAATAAAACATTCTGAGAATAATATGTTAAAGCACTCTCCAGTCACATATGCTGTATAGGATGTCTTGAAATTGTGAGCATTATCTTGTTTTGCTACTTGATATCCAGTTATTTAAATGTGTACATAAACTTTAAACCTAAAATAAAATGTCATCAAGATGTCCACATTGATCTTTTTTCTAGCAATTGCTAGAAATAGATTTTGTACAGTGTTTGTCATAGTTTACAATTCTGCTCTTTAAAGAGTTGAGTTTTATGTTTAATGCCCTTTAACCATAGGTCATGTTAGATGAGTAACGAAATTGGTCGAATTTGCTCAAAGAGCCCAGGGGTCCATAGAGCTTAGAGTTATCTACATTTATCTTCGCAGGCTAATGAAAAAACCCATATCCAGATAAACCTCACCCTAACTGGGATTCTCTTGAAGGTGAGGCAGACGTTCTACGCCTACACTACATAGATCAGTGGTGGGCTAAAATATGTTACATCTGGAAAAAAGCGGAATAGATTGCAAGCCTCCTTAAACTTATTTATTTTTGTTTTTGTTTTTAGTTGAATATCTTTAACCTGGTAGATCGTATTGAAGGATGAATGAAATGGGTGAAATTGTGCTCAAATAAGCTTGGGGGTCCATGGAGCTTAAAGTTGATCAACATTAATCTTCTCAGTTTAAGGGAAAACCCTGGAACAAATCTTAAGGTAACTCACCATAAGTGAGATTTGAACTCAGGACCTCTTTAATGTGACACAGACATGCTGCCCCCATACTGCAGAGGCTGGTTCCTCAAACTTTGTTCCACATTATACGTGTATCATGAGAAAAACATTGTGAATATTGGCAACTTTTATGATTTCCTGTAAAACATACTTGAGTATAACTAGGACATATTAGATGTTTTTATAGCATTGTGGGCAAATTCAATATGTTAAAGATTTTCACCACAACATGACAAAAATTAAATTCTGTTACATTGTATTACAACTAAAGACTACAGGCTAAAGGTATACCACTAATTGGTATATAGTGCTATGATAAGCCAGAATTTATCTATTTGATAATCCTTCATCACAATAATGGCCCCTCTTCACTAGGCAGCAACAAAATGGATATGTCATTTAGATTAAAACTTCTTGCACCACTGATGAGTAGCCCCTAGTAACCACCAGGAAATGGGCTCAAACATTCAGTAATGATGATATTAATTGTTAAGGCAGCTCCCTCAGGTACATTATTTTCTCATTACGCGGCTGTGGGATATAAGTTTCCCATTTTTGTGACAGTATTCTTTACAGTCCATGTTATGAAGCATATACCATATTTATTCTTATACAAGATGACCCCAAATGCAAGACTACACCCATTTTTCAGGACTTAATCTATATAAAAAGAAGACAATGTTTAAATGAAATTTAGGTTTGCCACATATTTTTAATAAACTAATGTACACTTAAGCTGATGAAGTCCTTTATTATTATTATTATTATTATTATTATTATTATTATTATTTGTTGTACTTAATTTGAGCTTGTGGGTTGATGAAGAATATGGAAATGTATGCATTGGTGCAATGATACAAGGTGACGACCGTGGCAGTGGCAGCAGCATAATTATAACGATGATGAATATAATTTTGTATTTAGACAGCATACTTAATATAACACATTGTAAATGATTTTACGTAATTTGAATTTGTACAGAAATTCACATTTTGAGAGGGAGAGACGGAGAAGGGAGAAGGCAGTACAGAAATGTGCAGCATGTGTGCGATGACAGACTGTAGCACTGGCGGCAGTATAGCAGTAATGATGATGGATATAATTTTCTTTTTAGATAATTTACTTTATATAACACATCATAAATTTGTTAACCTAATTTTAACTTGTGCATAAATTTGCATTACAAGAGGGAGAGAGACTGAGAAGGGAGAATGGAAATGTACTAGTATGTCTGTTCGGCGGTAACTGCAGCAGTTTAGCTGTAATGACGATGATAGATACAATTTTCAATCAAGACAACATACTTAATGTAATATATTTTACATAATATAATATTTACCTAATTCGGATTTGCACGCAAATTCACATTACAGGTGGCAGAGGGAAATGCGCAGTTAAACACTCTATTTCTGTTTGACCATTGACATACAAGCACCAATTTGAAAGGAAGTCTTCTAATTTTATTTTAGTCTGGGGGAACAATCTTTTTTCCAATAGGTATGCTCATAGACCCATTGACATCTAATTTTTGGCGCAAAATAAAACAAAATCTGCCACACTCGTTATGACCTTAGCGGTAATATGTATATACAAGTTCACCCAGGTTTTGCCACTGCTATCCTGCATGGTATTCGGAAAACATATATCACGAATGCAAGATGACCCTCAGTTCTGAATATTAATATGTTAATAAAAAACATGGTCTTGTTTTCGGATAAATAGGTATCTATGGTAGCATATATGAAGCCTGTATATTATGGACTAGAAATCTGTATATCCTAGCATGTAGTGTTATTTTCTTTAATACATGTTTATTTTGTTAGGAATAATTTCAACATGTGTGACAAAAAGTAGTAGTTTACTAACAGGTCTTAGGAGTCTTATAAAACATAATTCCCATTTAGTTTACATGTAATTTTTGTACATTTACTGCACTGGACAATTGAGGGGGTGAGTGCAACAGTGGTCTAACCCATCTTTTTAAAAATGGAGAATAACTCAGATAAAGTTAAACCACCTGGTTTCTTTAAGAATAAGGAAAACCTCATTTTAAACACACTGATTATTCACTGACACCTTTCCAGATTATTACACAACAACACATTGTGTACCATTAACATAATGTTGAGACATAACAGTTTTTATTAGTGTGGTGCAAACCTTTTTGTGGGTTAGACCACTGTTGCACTGACCTCATTTATTTAAACATTCTAAATTTCATGTTAGTGCAAAATTATCAGAAGGGAAAGTTTTAGTGGTTAAATTTCAGGAAGTAAGCAAGTATGCAATGGTGGTATAGATGGGGAGGTATGTCATCATGCTTGATGTTTGATTCTATAAATTTTGCATTTTTATTTTGCTTCCTGCAGTGTAAAATTATGGCAGAAGATGACTACCAACATGCACCGCCAGGAGTTTCGGATTTGTCCTCTGGTAATCTGGCTGATACTTCTGCCACTGGTTCACCATCAAGTACTATAAGGTATTGTTTGTAATTTCTCTTGTTTAGATTAACAAAAATGGTAAAAATAAAATTAACACAGCTACAGTATGTTCTTGATTATCCAGGGCAATGTGGGAGAGAAGAGGCACAAATAATAAACAAAATATGAATAATCGAGAAACCCTTTATTTAATGCTTTTAAGGTACAACATACATATGTAAATAGGAAATTACATTTAAAAGCTTTCTTCAACATGTATTCTTTGTTCAAGAGTTTATTCTGCTTCTCGTGCATAGATATTGTAGGCCTGTTTATTTCTTAAAATGTCCGTGATGTTGGTCTGCTGGTCTGCTTCTGAGAGAGGTTGACATTTTCTTGCACAGCACTTCAAACTTTTCTTGTAGTAAGTTCGCGATTCCTATGACGTTTGAATCTGGTTAGCCAACCAGATGAGGCATTAAATTTTCCCTCCTAGAGCTTCATGAAAACATTTATCCTTTTCGGTACACATCACTCCTGAAACAATGACTCTTCTGCTCATTTTTGGCTGAACCATTGTAAAAGAGCAGCGTCCAAGTTATTGAATGTAGAGCTCTACATGCTTTTTTATGCAGATGGTCCAGAATTAAAATTACAATTTCTGATAAAATCCTGTATTTTCTGCTTATTGTTTATGACGTTCCGAACAGTTTGCATTCCAATCAGCATTTAGTTTTGTAGGAGTTTCCCTTTTCTCAAATCTTTCAATTAATCTAATTTTTGCTTTAATGTCAACACACATTTTTTACGTTTCTCTGCCATCCCTTTTATAAATTCTTTTAACTTGCTTCGTTAACATTTAAATTTATGATTAACATCAAAAACTGAGCTTGTTTTTAATTTATGTGAAGCAGATAGGCTGATAACAATGGAAGTGGTATTCTGTTGTCACACAGTGATCGTTTAGACAATGGAAATAGCACTTATCTTTTTTTGGCAGGGGGAATGAATGCATGGATAATCTGCACACAAATAATTGGGTGTATACTATACAGGGTTACTACAAAAGAAATAGACAACTTCAACTGCCTGTAAAACAAAAACTATTAGAGATAGCAACCTAATTATTTTGAAGGTATGTCGAGAAACTCTCAAAGTTTCGTTTGTTACTATTGGTAACGCTGTAGTGTTTTGTTTGTTGTTGCAGAAGCTGAAATGGCGGAAAATCCTGTGGAAAAGGCATATTGCGTGTTGGAATTTGCTAGAACGCAATCAGCAACTGTTGTCCAACGACATTTTAGAACACGTTACCACAAAAATGAAATGATGCGCTCACAAAAACCAGCATCGTCTTCATCATGTCGCAACATGTCGATGCAAAAGTCACGCCGTATGACCTTATCTTCTTCACTCAGAAACTGCAACATCTGTAATCTGTAAGGCATCATGTGCAGTCGCTTCCGCAAGATTTTCCATACAGTTTGCTGTGGAATTTGTAATTGCATGCTTGCCCTAGATGTCGATTTCTGTGGGCTTCTTATGTAGGCAGAACGAGCACATTCAACGTTTTCTTCCGAAACTCTTGGTCTTCCCGAGCTCTTCCCTTTGCACAAACATCCCGCTGTCTCGAATTTTCTATACCAGTCGTAGATTGACTGTCTGGTCGGTGGTGTTTTGTGGTAACGTGTTCTAAAATGTCGTTGGACAACAGTTGCTGATTGCGTTCTAGCAAATTCCAACACGCAATATGCCTTTTGCACAGGATTTTCTGCCATTTCAGCTTCTGCAACAACAAACAAAACACTACAGCGTTACCAATAGTAACAAACGAAACTTTGAGAGTTTCTCAACATACCTCCAAAATAATTAGGTTGCTATCTCTAATAGTTTTTGTTTTACAGGCAGTTGAAGTTGTCTATTTCTTTTATAATAACCCTGTACTTTAAAGAACATTGTGCTACATCACTTACTTTAAGTGATGTAGTGTTACAAAATTGACTCAACTAACTTTCAAGTGAAGATTTGTTGCAAATGATTGTTATATTAATATTTGTGTTGCTTCACTGTCTTGCAGTCTTGCAGTCTTTTACATATGTGAATCTATTACACTCTCTCACTCTAAAATGGTACTTTTCTAAGAATTGAAAGAGTTCTTTCCATAAAAACACTTCACAATGTCTGGCAATGTTAACAACTTTACTTATTGAGACATGGGCAATCCTCAAGGAAATAGAAGAGAAAGAATGCTGTTGTTTAAGAGATCCAACCACTTGCATTTCCCATCAAGGGTTCAAAGTTTCTGGACCTACAAACATTTAGTTTCACTTTTAAAATTTAATATTACAATTAGTATTGTGATAATTGTAAAAGAATAAATACGTTTTGAGTGTAATGTTGAATTTAGTTTCACATTCTGCAGTGCAATGTTGTAAAAATGTCCAACAAAGCTAGAACTGTTCTATCATTACAAGATTAGATGAAAGCGATTCATAAGAATGAAAATGGACTTTTAGAGCAAAAATTGGGTGAAAATTTCAAATGCAGAAAAAAGCAAATTAATTCAATTTAAAGTCTAAAGAAAGGATTTTAAGAGAGGAGGACTCTAATGTGAATCCTGGAATGAGTAGGAAAAGACTGTATTAACACATTTCATGCCTAATTAGTTTAACAAGCACATGTGTAAAGAAAATTAAGCAACCACCTGTCTAAATTTTCAATGGAACCGTTAATGGTTGTTTAATAGAGATTTTGGTGTGTATCTTTTTGTACACTGTTCAGAAAATATATATGAGATGTTTACAGGAAAAGGCAGAATTTTTGAAGTAGCACATCAATCAGCAATCACTGTGGCTGCCAAGTGCACCTAGCGGCAGATGTAGATAAATTGCCATTTGCTTCATTTCACGATAACTGTAGGTTGTTAAGCTATAGCCACTAAAGTGAATGCGTGCATGTACTGTTCTTCGAATGTGCGACAAAAAGGAAAGAATTTGAAGTGGGTATGTGTGGAGGGGGAGTCACGAAGTGCTATTAATTTGAACATGCCAGAAGCCGAGAATCCCAGGAATGAATGACCTTCCAGATGGTCGTGTCAAGAGTTCATGCTGTGATTCATGGAAATCATTGTTTAATGTTTTGAGTAGTTACTGATGAAGGGGGGATCAGTATAGCATCATGCCATTAAATTTTGAGTGGCAAACTTGAGATAAGTGATGTCGTGTTTGTTGACTGGTGCTCAGAAACCAACCCTTGTTGAACTCAGCCAAGAACTGTATGGCAGTGCAAATGGCAATGAAAACTTACTTAAGAACATCATAACAGGATATGAGACATGAGTTTATGGGCAATTTGAAACAAAGGTGCAGTCATTGCAGTGGATGTGCAAAGGGTCCCTTTGTCTGAAAAAAACATGAATGAGTCATCAAAGATCGAAAGATGTTGGTTGTGTTTTTTAATTGCAAAGGCATCGACCGTCAGGAATTTGTATCTCCCCAGGGAATTTTAGCGCATTTTAGGGATGGTGTATGCTGGAAGATGCCTGAATAGTGGAAAAACTAGACTTGGATGCTGCGTCATGACAAAGCATTGGCTCATGCATTGCTCCTTGTCCACAGCATTCTGGGTAAACATCGCTCATTTTGTGCCCCATCCCACCATGTTCTCTGCATCTAGTCCCACAGACTTTTTCCTGTTTGCCAAACTTAAAGCCATGTTGCAATTACATTGTTTCCAAACTATAGAAGAGATTCAGGACAATGCACCCATACCAGAAAGTGCATTCCAGGAAGTTGTTCAAAAATGGAAGAAATGTTGGGAACAGAGTATTAACAATAGAGACGACTTTGAGGGCAAGTGTTGTACAATGAACAATAAAGGTGCTATAGCAAAAGTTTGGTCTTTTTTTGTATATTGTAAATACAAGATGACTGTGATTTTCATCAATGTTTGGGAAAAGAAAGATTGAAAAACATTACCATTTTGCTCTTGCTAAGAGAACCAGGTGTAGATCCATCCAGACTTAAAGTAATGTAATTTTTATTACATCTCATATTATTCATCTTGATATTTAAAGCTCCTCACAGAAAACTGATGCTGCTAGTTTTCAATACATAGGGTTCTGTTTAATAAACATATATTTTTTTTTTCAGTGGCCCTGGACCTTTTGCACTTCCAAACAACAGATTGTCAATTATGACAACCAGCTCTTCTTCATCTGGGGGCAGCTCTGCTGCTTTAGGAGGTATATCTTACATATTTTTATACCATTATAAGCTACCTTAGCTACTTGTACGAGGACAGCAACACTTGGGGAAGCTATATTTTAAACCTGATTCATGATATTGTTAAAATTTAGCTGCATGGATTTGGCTTAAGAGGAGTCGAAATGCCCTATCTTGCCAATGTTAAAGTTGTACTTATTATCCCAGCAACTATTTAACATGATGAGCTACATTTTTCAAAGTATATTCAGCAGTAACTTTCTGTTGATTGATGAAAAATAGAATACGTTTGTTCATTAGAAGAAAAGGTATGATTACTTTAATAAAACTCTTAAAATTTTATTGAAAAATGGTGAGTTTTTGATTTTTAAAAAATAACTAATCCATATTAAAAAAAAATTGTTTTTCGTTAAAATAAGGACTATTTAGGTGCAATTGTGTGGTAAAAATTTCAGGCCTTAATGTCAATTAGTTTCCGAGATGATGAGGCATTTGTATAGAAAATTTAAGTTGTTCAGAAATTGCTTTTGAACATAAAATTATTAAAAAAAAAAAGTAACCTATCTTTCCAAACACAGCTTTGGAGTACTTCAAAACTTTCACATGAAGGAAATATCAGCAGGATGCCAATGCTGTGAATAGCTGAAATAAAATTTTCTGATCAAAATAAAAAAAATCTGTTCTCTTAACTCTAATATTTACAAAGTTATTGATGTTTTACCAGTGAGTGTACCAACATGTTCTAAACAATTACTATACAGTATTATTTTGAACAATATTTTTCAACTATCTACAATTAGCATATCTCAGTGAAAGCTATACCAAAATAAGCAGGGGATTGAAATATTTATTTGCAATTAAAACATGAAAATGAAAAAAAAAAGTTATAAAAATCCCATTTCAACTTCCCTTAAAACTGTCCTACAGTTCAGCCTATAATAAAGGTTTCCAGGTTCTTAAAATCTGACCTACAAGTATTATAAATGAGCTGGTCATTTACTGTGAGAGCAATGAATGTATTAGAGTGTCCACACAAAGTATTACGGCTAGCGAATGGCTGCACTAGCATTCTAATTTCAAGGCATGCTTACAGTGCCCTATTTGTGCAGCTATATCATAAGTATGTTATAGTTCATTTATGAAGTGCAAAGAATAGGTTTTATACAATATATATAAAACAGCTATATGCCACCCATTTATAACAATTCATTCATTGTTTTGATTTTACGTTGATATACAAAGTGCATTTTAACACAATTTGAGTACAGAAATTTGTATATTAAGTATTTAGGACTAGCTGATTTTCCATTATTAGGGAGTATTTTAGAATAGATTAAAAGGTTTATTCCTTACTACAACAGTGTCATACTATAGAAAGTGTGACCATTCATCACAAATGCAACGTATTTCTGATCAAAGAATGCCATCAAATAATTCAAAAAATATTTTTACATTTGTAGAATGATGTTTATTGTAATTCGTGTCATCTTGAAACAGGAATTCTTTAATTTTCTGACAACAGTAAAAACTCTCTCTCTCTCTTCTAAATATCTGCTTTTGCATTCAGGAGCTCTCAAAATTATATTTCCAATGAGTTCTTAATACACTGCTTCTGCACTGTAGGTAAAGAGGAAGTAAAATAAAAATAATACTTCGTAGTTTTTTTTTTTTTAATTTATTTATTTATTTATGCTAAGCTTTATACAGGTGAATATGACCGGTGTTCAGCCCTGGCTCTTTACCGGTCATACTCATATTTTACAATAGTTTATTAATTCTAGTTTATTACACCATTTTGTCTATTTACTGTCCATATCCATTTATTTTTCACTTTGCATAAGAATTGTCCAATCTTCTTACTATCTTTTTGAAACATTTCAACTACTACTACATTTCTATCTATTTTAAACCATTTCTTATTAATATACTCTTTTCTCCAAATTTCAGTCCCTTTACATTTAAATAAAATGTGTTCCATATCTTCATTTCCGCCACATATAGGACATTGATTTTGTGGAATACCTTTCCTTAAACCTTTTAATCTCCATACTCCTGCTTTCAGCCATGCAATACCTTCTCGCTCCTCTTTATTTCTCACATCAGTGTACTTTTCCGTTCCCCATGAAACTTTCATTGGTATATAGAAAACTAAAGATCTCTTTTCAGTTATTTCACTAAATATTTTTTGTATTTCTATATCCTCAAATCTTTTCCTTGCCAACTTCCAGAAGTTATTCACATTATTTTCTCTTCTTCTCCACATTTCCCTTAACCCACTACTTTCCAGGTTATTTCTGAGACAGTCTACCCATCCCTTGTTCTTTAAACTTTTCTCTTGGTATACTAAACACTGTTTTAACAAATTCTTTTCTTCCAATTTCAATATTCTATGCCAAAATTTCAATGCCCTTTCCATAATCTTTCCCTTACTTGCCACTCTACCCAGCTCTATTTGTGCTACCTGCCTAACAGTTGCATTTGGTAACCCCAGTATTTCTTTGCAAAATTTCCTATGCACCTCATCTATGACTTCCCATCCTCCTTCTAATCCCCATACTTCTATCCCATATAGCATTTTTGCCTCAACCACCATATTGTACACTTTTTCTAACCATCTAATATTTATATTAGGAGCTTTGTATTTGCAACTTCTAATAGCTGATAAAGCTCCTTTTCCTTTTGCCAATGCAAATTTCTTTTGCTTTTCCCAATTGCCACCACTATCAATTTTAACTCCTAGATAAAAACATTCTCTCACTACCCTGTACTCCTTTTCATTCTCATTCTTCCATTTTTCATACTTGCTCAATTTCCCCCCTTTTTTGAACACTACAATCTGCATCTTGTCCTGGTTCACTTTTAAACTCCACTCTTTAAAGTAATTATTTAATGCTTGCAAGGATTGTTTCAAGCCATTCACTGTAATTGCACCTATAACTAGATCATTTGCAAACAGTAATCCTGGAATCTGAATATTATTAATTACTGGCATCGAGTTATTATTTCTCCCAATTTCTGTTAATACATCATCTATATATAAATTGAATAGGACTGGACTTAACTTACATCCCTGTCTAAGGCCTTTCTCTTGTTGGATTTCTCTTGTTACAACCCCTTCCTCCACTCTTATACAAAAAGTATTTTCCTTATATAATGCTCTAAGGGTGTCCACCATTTGTTTACTCACTCCTTTAGTCAACAACTTATGCCACAGCAATTGAAGCTCTATCCTATCGTATGCTTTCTCTAAATCCACAAAAGCCATATATAACTTTCCTCTTTTGTCTTTCAAGTATTTATCTACCAGTGTTTTTATAATTTTCCCCGTCTTCACCCACATCCATTCCTTTTTGCTTGGACTTTGATCTTCCTGTTGTACTTCCTAAAGTTGGCATTGACATCTGCTGAGTAATTTCCTCTGTGCCTGATTGGGGTTCTCTTAGCTCCTTCTTGTCCAGATGCGATGTCTTTTCTCCGTCAATCCACAATTGGAAATTTCTAATATAAGCTCTTCTTCCCTGGGCTCTTGCTTCTTTCATTTTTTGTACCAAATTTCTTTGCAGAGCTCTCTTCTTAGGTGATAAATCTTTATTAATAAAAATGTCTGTTCCTTTTAATTTCTTGGCTCTTTTAAGTACTTCATGTACTAATTGGGCTGTTGCAAATTTCACTATAATTGCTCTCTTGCCAAGTTGTCTTCCAACTCGATAAGCTTCAATAATTTCCCATCTATACAATTCCAAATTCAGCTTTTCCTTCGTTATTTCTAATATTTCTTCTGCTTGCCATTTATACCTTCTTTCCTTAACTCCTATGAACACTAAATTAAATCTTCTCTCCCTTTCTTCCAATCTTTCCATTCTTTCCTTAACCATTTCAACTTCCCTTCTTGCTTCCTGCACCTCAACTCTAACATCTTCTTTGATATCTGTTGCCATCTTTTCCAATTGTTTACCTATTCGTTGTTCCATGCCTTCTATTTTGTTCATTTTCTCAGTCAGGTTTTCCAGCATTGTTATTATATCTGCAGGGCCGGGGTTACCTCAATTCCTCCAATCACTAACAACAAAGTTATAACACTTGCTAAAACCAATATGTTTGTCATCTTCTCTCCAAAACTGTGTTTACTATTCACCAATTTTACTTTTCTAAACTGTCCAATTCTTGCTCTATACACTGTAATGTCCACTCCCATCATGACTTAGATCCTTCTTCCTTCACCGCAGGAGCACCTCTCAAAACACAACCTTCCTCTATCACTGCTGGCTTAGCACTCCTACTTTGTAGTTACAATTCATAGAAGAGATACAGGAAGAAATAATAGATGAGCTAAGATGTGCGATTCTTACAAGTTTTTTTTTTTTTTTTCTGTTTCAGTTACAAGAGGAAGAACCATCTTGTCCTCAGACGTTGGTTTGTTTAGTGCACCATCATTAGGGCGTGTTCTGAAATCAGGAAAAGACTCTTTTCAGAGTGATGTTGGAGTTAGTGTTAACAAAAGAATAGAGCACATGGATGTTATTGAAGATGTGCTTACATCTGTGGTAGATGTTGAGATCGATATGGAAAAGAAAGTGAAGGTTTCAAGAACTACAGAGACAAGTAATGCAAAGGAAAGTGCTAAAGAAGTTGAGAAAAAGAGTTTTTGTGATGCTTTCACAACTATGAATACCTCTCCTGCTCAGATGGAGGAAGACACAAAAGAGGAGGTGGAAGAGGAACAGGAGCAGGCAGAGGAAAGAGGGCCACAGGAGACACCCAGGGTTAACAAAAGGCGACTTGCAGCCAGGGTGAGAAGTTCTGCAAAAGTACGATCTGCTGCGTCAAAGAGTAAGGGCAATACTGTTGAAGCTGCTAGTTCTGTACCAGAAAGGAGAAAGAGTAAAGAACAAGAAAAGCAAGAGGAGACAAAAAGCATCAAAGAGGGGGCAAAAAGAAGCACAAGAGTCAGAAGTAACTCCAGCCATTCAGAAGAAACTCAAGCAACCAAAAGCAAAGAAGCGCCACTAAAAAGAAGCACAAGAAAACAGAGCAATTCTGAAGCTTCAGAAAACACTGATGAATCTAAAGCAACTACTGAAGTGTTGAAAAGGAGCACTAGAAAACGAAGTGATTCAAATGTTTCTTCAAGTGAATCTAAAGAGAAATCAACACCAAAAGAGAAGTTGATACCAAAAGAAAAGTCAACACCAAAAGAAAAGTCAACTCCGAAAGAAAAGTCAACTCCGAAAGAAAAGTCAACACCAAAAGAGAAGCCAACCCCAAAAGAGAAGCCAACCCCAAAAGAGAAGCCAACCCCAAAAGAAAAGTCAACCCCAAAAGAAAAGTCAACCCCAACGCCTACTACAGCCAAAAGAAGTTCAAGAAAGCGAAGCAGCTCAGATACACCAGAAACAAGGGATGATTCAAAAGAACCTAAGGCTAAACAGATGGCTCTTAGCATCCCTAAAAGGAGTACCAGAAATCGCAGTGATTCAAGTGTTACAGAATCTACAGAAGAAACAAATAGTAGTACTAGGACATCTTCAAACAGGTCATCTTTGGAAATGCAGGACAACACTAGTAGCAAAGCTGCAACACCATACACACCTAAAATAGAAAGGAAGAAGGAGAAAGAGGCAGCTGTACCACAAACACCAGAGCATGTGTCTGCATACACCTTAAAGGAGTTGAAGCCAGGTAAGCTGCATGAAGTACATTCAGGTGGAGCGTTTAAATATTAAGTAGAACATATAAATAATTAGGAATATTTGTGTATAGTGGAGCACCATTATAATGAAATCATTTAACAATGAGTCAAAATTATAAACACTTTAAAATTCTCCACATACATGTTATGTAAGTTAAAGAAGTAGTTAAACTATTGAATTCACAGGAGAGATCAATAAAGTTCACAGCTGAAATAGAAACAAATAATTGCCTGCTATTTCTAAGACTTAAAAATTATGAGAAATCAATCAAGATTAGAGTTTGGAATCTATAAAAACCAACATATATAGACAACTACATCAAATGCAATCAATTCAACCCAAAACCACATCAGTATGCCATTTTCTACAACTAGAGTAATAGACTAGTCAAGATTACACTAACAGAAGCTGTATACAAACAGGAATACACACACATGCATGATGTAGCAAAATTGAATCATTTCAGTTTGAACTCCATTTATAAGATAATTCATAAACATAATTAATCGCAATTAAACTACCACTTTAGAAAAGCTAAAAAAATCCACACACAATTATAAATTTACTTTCCATCCAAGATACTTCTGGAAATTTAGGAAATTATTTAAAGATCAGAACATAAACTTGAACCATAAAATAAATTCAACATCAGGAATCTATTAAACCACCCTTTGAAAGATAGCATACCAGAAACAAAATTATCCAGCATTTACCAAATAAGATGTAAATGGCGTGTTATTTATGGATGCTCTTTAACAACTGTGGTTCTCAGCGTCCCATTCTATACTGGGCGTGAAAGTTTGCTTAATTTTGCTCAGAGGCCTCTCTGTCAGGAGTGGGGTTCTTTTACGTGCCGTAAATCTACGACACGGGACCAACAACTTTAAAGGAAGCCATGCTTAGGATTTTTACGCCCGAAAAAATCCATCGTTCTCCACCAGGTTTGAACCTGCGACCTTGGGTATATGAAGTCAGCATGGTAACCATTACACGATGGAGGACGATGATTTACCAAATGAATTGCCAAGATTACAGCAAAATATACATTTGACAAACAAGGAGAAATCTGGACGTTAGAAAAAAGGAGCACATGAGAAACATCAGATTCCAATACATAGACAAGTCCACCATTGACCATCATTTTTGGACAGAGAATCATGAAATAGAGCCAAAAATAAAATTGATCAAACACTTAAAATAAGTGATGTTTTGTGTTACAAAAACCGACTCAAATTCTTTTAATCTTTACTTAAAACAATGTTGGGAACTAAGTACTTGGGAAAACATCTTTATTCATAAGCATGAAGAAAATCTCATGAATTTTGAGATTCCTGCCAAAGATGACATTGTCTGGTTAACAAAGACTAGAGATAGCAGCACAACTCTCAGTGGAGCAAAACGAGAGCAGCACTCGACAAATTAACTGAAGATAGGGAGGATACTCCCTGAAACTAGACTTAAAAAATCTGACGTGTTCCATTCATATGACTTTCTCTACAATAAATTATTTTTAAAAAGCTTATTCTTCCATTTACTTAATGCTAATCAAGAAAAAATTAGCAGAAAGAGTCTTATCACTTGCTTCCTTGTAAGTAGAAGGGAAATAGGGAGTACCAGAGGCTAAATCAATAGTCAAATCTTTTAAAAGCTGGTTGCTATGTAATTGAAGTACCTTCATTTGAATGGGCAGGAGTTGACAAATTCCCGTATGAGAAAAGTATATGCATTAAAGCTGAAACTAATAATAAGGATTACTTCAAGAACGATCAACTCCACGAAAAAAATGTATACTAACATAAATTGTGTGTTTTAGTGAGATCTACATTTTTTGTTAAGTAAGTTTTTGCCTCCGTATCGCATACAGTTTACCAGTTATGCAAAATTCTGCAAATTCATCCAGAATAAACATGTCTTCAGAGGCTATTCCCAGAAAATTGAAGATATACATTTTATTTGTTTTGTAAGCATCTTAAACATAAAAGATTTTATCAAAATCATTACAGCCATTTTTGAGAAAATAAAAATTTTCAAAATTTTTCCACGTAAAGGGTAGTTGAGGATGGGGGGATTTTCTTGAAATCTTTGGGTCCCATCCTTGGAAAATAATAAAATTTAAACACATACACGCATACGCACTCTTGGGATTCAGGGGGTCTCAAAACATATTTCCAGGCCATTCCATTAAGGAAAAGTTTATAAAGTATGTTATTTATTGTTTATTCAAACACAGCTTCCTATCCAAACTTGCTACCACTAACACACTCATGGGTCTTTTTTTAAAAATGCTCTTTTTGGTTTCAAGGGTCCTCAAAACATGTATTTATGGTAAAATCTCAGTATCAAATTTTATGGGTGGAATGCAAAACCTTCTCTATCTACTATGTTCATTATGTAATTAAATAAATATATGAAATGTATATTGCACGTGGTAGAGAAAACAAAAATTACGTACCTGTAAACTTATTAAACTAAAGGTGGCACGCATGTATATTGCACGTGGTAGAGAAAACAAAAATTACATACCTGTAAACTTGTTAAACTAAGGGTGGCACGCACTAACCCAAAGTAAACTCTACTTCTGCAGTAACACTGTTCAAGTCAGTACTCTACAACTTCCATTCAAGAGTAAACTAGTTCCGAAGGAAATTACCATATAATTTTTTTTAGCATACATTGTCCTGGTTGGTCATATTGGACAATGAATGAAATTGCAAAATGATGCTCAAATGATCTCAGGGTCCATAGAGCTTAAAGTTACTTGACAGGAAAAGGGAAAACCTTGAAAAAAGTTTTTATCTGGGTAACTCACCGTAAGCGAGATTTGAATTCGCGACCTCTTGAATATGAGGCAGACATGTTACCCCCACACTACCAAGGCGTGCAGTTAAATATTGATGAGGACTATCATGTAGTATGGTACTACAGAAATAAAGAATTAAAAGAAATGAACAAAAACAAGTTCAGATTAGAATTAAAAAGATACCTTATTGCTTACACCTTCCATACAGAGGATTTCTTTCAATCAAAAACACTGATTATAATGTAACATTGCAAATATAATAAACGTAAATATTCTAAGAACGTATGTGCATAAGTAAGTTTTTGGAAATTGTCAGTTATTATTTGTAAACAAATGTATTAATAAGTATGAATAAATGTAATTGTTGACTTGATCTACATCCTAGAATTTGGGCATAGAGTCTAATCTCATAATAGGATCTACACATTGCAATGTTGTGTATGTAAACAGAACACAAAACATATAGTTAGAATTTACTTATTGTGTAAGTTTTTTCTATGTTGGCGTTTCAATTTTTGGTTGCCATTGTCAAAATGCTGTAACATAGTGGCAGCTGGTATACTTAGGAAGCTTAGTTTGAATAAACCATTAATAAATAACAAAGATTTGGTGAGACCGTCGGGTCATTTGCATTCAAACTACAGGATGCAAATTTGAATCATAATCTTTTGTGTGTTAAAGTTGTACATTAAAACAGTCCAGTAACATTTCCCTTGATATTTTCTATTTTGATTTCATTTTCATTTTATAAATCTAGTTTACCAGCATCTAAACCAAATTTTTCATTATACTTTTAGGATTGGCAGTGTTTGCAAAATGGACTGACAGAAAATACTATTCAGCAAAGCTCAAGGAACTTCAAACAGATAAACGTTGGGTGGTGGAATTTGATGATGGAAAATCAAAACCTTTGTTGGAGGACTATATTATAGCAGTTGACCAACTTTCCAAGGGACAGCTTGTTTATGCCATGAATGAAGAAGAAGAATACATACATGGAGTAATACAGAATGTGGAAAAGTAAGTACCAGCAAAAAAAGTTGCACAGTTTATATAGTTAAACATGTAATTTTAAAGCTGTTTACATACTTTAATTGAAAATATTTAGGTAAAATATGAGAGAGTGGTTTTCCATCACCAAGAAACAAAAAAAGGGTGATAATGGATGGAGAAAAGAGTCAATATATTAAAACTTTTTTCAATATATAGCAGCAGCTTCCAAAGCTTCTGGGCCACTGTACTGTTTTTAAATTCTACTGTAAGCTACCAAAAAACTAGGACAGAAATAACAACTTAAAAAAAAAAAATTACATTTGTATATTCCTTATAAGGTGCTACCATGGCCAAGTGGTTAGACAGCTTGCCTACCTCCTAGGTGGCCTTAGTTCGATCCCAAGTGCCCACATGTGGGATTTGTGGTGGACGAAGTAGCATCCAGGTACTCCGGTTTCCCCCATCACTCATTCCACCATTCCTTCCATCATCACCTTTCCTATCTTCCATTTCATATCATCCACTTACTCCCATTCATGCCTGGCTAAGGGCTGTCCACTCATTGCAGGTTATCTATTCTGTGGTTTCATGTCGTCTACTGATCTGCTTGTAAGTCCTAGGGGATGTTACTCTGGAATAAGGAAAAGCAAGCCAACTACGAAAAAAAAAAAAATCTTAACATTTCTAATAAATATGATATGAATATTTATTGAACTGTTTGTAAGAAAAAGAATTTGAAATTGAATTGTAGATAAGAAAGAAATTATAGTGCAGTTAGTAATAAATTATAATTGTAAGAGCAGAGTTTTTTTTCAAACTTATTAACTTTAATTAGAAGGATGGCACTCTGTTTGTCATTAAGTTTTTTAATGTCAGGGGAGTAGACAATGACTGCCACTCAAATACAATTGTCTGTACTTGACTTATAAATTTCACAGTCCTCTTAGTGGTATAATCTTGTCAGCTCCTCTTTTATTTCAAATTTATCAAAAGCCTTTCTTGCAAAAAAGCAGTCAAATGAGTTATATCAAGTATATCACTCAATTCGTCAAGTTGTAGGGAAACATAGCTGTAGCGATGGTCAGTTTTAAGTTGTGAAGTATGTCAGAACTTATAACTTCAACCCTCCTCATTGTTGTATTCACAGAAAGCTGTACAGATTTAATAGCAAAATTATCTCAATTTTAATTTTTGAAACAATCAAATTCTAAAAATGATTTGTGATTGATTCACTGTCTTCATATGTTTCCTATTCTGTGCAATAATCTTTGAAGTTCAGATATACACTCTACTTTGAATAATGGTTTTAAAAAGTGTATTGTTGATCAATAAGTTTGGATTTTAGTTGCTTTATCTTTTCTTTTTTTAGAGCAGAATCCAATGGGAAAAGCTTTTTAATCCCTGAGTAAATGGTTTTGAAGTGATGTTTGACATTCCCTTTCTTCCCAACTGATATGATTGCATAGTAAGCACACACACATTTGACCCTTACCTGGATAAAGAAGTAATGTTTCCCATTCCAAATGAAAATGATCAGTTGTATGTTGTTTGCTTGAACACGCCATCATTAGATCGGTGAGAAATTACCTTGAGATTGACATTCATGCTGATCTGGGTACGCTGTTACCATATTTACTTGCTGTCCGACTACAGTATCACATGTTCTACTATTTTTTCTAAAATGGCTTCTTTCCATGCATTTTCTATCACAGTTCTGGTATGTTGAATTACTTTTCTCCATTTCTCAGTAGTTACCTCATCTATTCCTTTCACCATTGGGTCCTGTACTTCACTAAAGGTAAAAGTTTTATTATTTCGGCTAATGTAATCTCAACTCGTTTATCACGGCTGTAAGACATTGAAATCTCGACGTCACTTGTGATAGTTTTAGGATGAGAACAATAGCAATGTCTGCAATATATAAAAGGTAGTAACAATTATAAATATAAATACTTACGGAATCACTAAGTATAACATAACCAAACTTTTCACAGAATGAAATCAAACAATCAGATCAGTTCAGTTATGCATGGGAGCTGCATGTAAATTTCCACTAAACCTGTAGGTGTTGCAACGCTGATGACATGATGTCTCTGGTGGTTATGTATTGTTACTCTGTAATTGGTCAGAAACTTGACAAGGCAAGGTGTGGCAAGGGTGGTCGCAGCTTCATGGAAGAAGAAAGTGAATCATGTGCACAAAATAATACAAAAAGCACAGAAATTAGATTGAATCAATCGGTGAATGTAAACCACTAATGATATGTGTTGGTGGTGGTGATGATGTTGATGATGATTATGGCAATGATGCTTCCGAGAATGACGATGTCGGAGACTTGGATGAAAAAGAGCCATTAAAATTCTAAACTGGTGAAAATCACTTTGTTATACCGCTCTCTCTCGTTGTAGCACGTTAATTTGTTCTATATTGTCGTAAGTACATAATGTAAGTTACATACTTCATAGTATCACTGTTATTTTCAATTAACATCGGTAATAAATTAGTTTCATTATTCATCTGCATTTATTTACTATGTACACTGTTTATATTTGTCTTTACACACAATAGAGGTATTTGTAATCAACTGTTGTTGTTTACTAGTTACTCTGGCAATGCCGCAAAGGCAGCATAGCGAAACTACCTAAACTGTCAAGTGTAATGATTCAGCAGTGGGGGTATAAAGGGGATGTTTTCCAAGATAGAACAACATGCATGGATAAAGTTTGAAGTGGCCCAGGGAAAAATGTCAGAGAGCGTCACTCTGGACTATGTGAAGCATGCAGGAACTAGAATTTCCATTTATAATTGCATGAATCAGGATAGTGACACACACCTCACTTAAAATGAAATTTACAAAACATGTGTTTCAAGGGCGTTTGCCCTCTTCTACAGCTGAAGTCTTAACTTCAACATATGTTTTATAAATTTCTTTTTAAGTGAGGTGAGTGTCACTATCCCATTTCATGCTACTATATTTGAACTACTTCACTTGTCTCAAACTTTGAGTTATTTCATTAGGAATTTCCATATCAGACTGTGGCATGTTGGGCTGCAGCTTTTCTTGCAGAACATGATAGGAACCAGAAAGAGGTCGACATGGGGTCAAAAACTGAGTCATTGAATTACTCAGTGTTTGCTGCATGTGAACAGGAGGTGGTTTTCCAGGGGATTGGCTAATAGGTAGGATCAGCCCATACTACCATTGGAATGTTGCACAATGTCCTTGGTCATTGAAAAATTGCCATCCCAGTGGTACCCCACCACCTTATAGATGTTCAAAACTGGCACAACACCGATGATCATTTGGCACATTACAGATGGGAAGGTCAAGCGTTCCTAGAGAGGATTATTGCATTTGACAAAGCGTGGGAACACTCAATCAAATGAATGGCATCACCCACCATCTCCCCGACTCAAGAAGCTGTGCCAGGAACTGGGGAATGTGAAGGTGATGCTGATAGTGGGGTGGCTCATTTCTTTCTAGCCCTGGTGCACACAAAAAACATAACTTGCACAACCTCATGTGTGTTCATCATCTATAAGACTAAAAATGCAGTATTTTTGACTGACAATGGCAGTTGCATGGCAAAAACAAGCAGTTATTATGAGATCAGTTTGAGCTCTCTCTCAGTGTGACCTTTTTCTAATTTTTTTTTATTCAGTGGCCCTCAAAACATACCTCTGGTGAAATCTCTATATAGAATTTTTGGGTGGAATACAATACCCTCTCTACCTATGTATATAGAAAATAAAAAAGTTGGAACACTGTGTTATAATCTTCAGGCTATCCTATAATCTGCAGTTTTGGTAGTACAATTTTTTATATTGATTTTCAGGAGAGGTAGAAAAGAAAATTACACAGTGGAATTGGATGAAGGTGAATCAGTGACAGTTACAAGGAAAGAGTTGTTCATGACAGAAGATCAGGCAAAGATTCTTAGAGAAAATGTTGTGACCACACCAGCTAAAACTACACCTCATCGTTTAACTGAGTTAACCCTAGGTAAGAATTATTAATATTATCATAAGTAATATAACAAGAGCTCCCACTTTTATTGATAAATTTGTGAGTAACTTGTGAGCAAATTTACTTAGAGAAAAGTTATAGTTCGAGCTATATTTAATAAGACTATTTAGTGAATAAAATAATGATTAGCCTATATGAACACGAAGGAGGTTAATTGTGTTTATGTTGTGTTGTGCTGTGCAGTGCCAAAATAGAGCCTATCATGGTATACGCTTTAATGCAAAGATAATTGTTATTCAGAGCATAAAAATAAAATGGCTGCTTCCTGCTTAGGTATACTGCAAAAATGAGATTTAAGTTCAGTAAGGATGTCACACTAAGGTAATTTTAAGGGTTTTTTAAAATTACAGATAAAATTGAGATAAAATGAAGTTACTGTTTAAAGCAGAATAATGTACATACCTAGAATATTATCAGCACAATATACAGTTTTATGCAAACATAAAATGTAAATTGGAAGCTAGTAACAGTGAAGTAACACAAATATTAATATAACAATACTTATAAAAATTCTCCACTTATCTTTTTGAAATCCAAGGACTAGTTTCGCAATAAAATGATCTATTGCATCGGCAGCTCAATTTCTTTTTGATCTTGTTTATTTACATTGTTATGGTATACAATCCACCTAGTAATATTAACCCTAATAATGTAAATAAAGAAGATCAAAAAGAAATTGAGCTGACATCTTTTTATTGAAAACTACTCCTTGGATTTCAAAAAATTAAGTGGAGAATTGTTACAACTATTAGTTATATTAGTAACTTTGAAATCTTGCAAATCTGCAAAGAAGCTTATGACAGTGATGTGATTAAATTAAATCAAAAGAATTAGAGTAGGTTTTTGTAACACAAACATCTCTTAGTAATTACTTACTGGGACCAGTCTCGGGAACACAAAGGCAAAGTTGGAGCAAAAAGTGTAAAAAGGTGATTCAAATCATTTAAATCAATAATCATATTTATTGTGATTATTAAGAGTTACCTTTTGTGGTTACAAAGTGGAAGCAGTGCAAGAATAAAACAAAAGAAGTTATGGTTGAGCCCTTTTCAAAGCAGTAGGAACAATATAAATTTTGCATCTTGGCTGAACTGAAAATTAGGAATTGTCTTGCAGGCTTGCTGGTCCATATGTGTTACACAATGAAAGCCACAGTAACTATAGGTACAAAACTCCGTCTTCAAATACAGGCCTTACATTGAAGTTTTTTAAGTCTAATTTAACTTTCTCTCCAATCTGATTAACTCATTCAAATCGTGCTGGTAACAATGCAACAAGCAACGCTTTACAAATATAAACATACATTGAAATAAAATATTATGTTACTTAAAACATTTTGATTACAGATAATGTGCTGGAGGGTAAACGAAGTCGAAGTAAAAAGAATTTGGAATCACCTTCCCAATCACCAGGCACTTCTGGTGAAAATAAGAAACGGAAACCTACCAGCTCTACATCGTAAGTATTTTTTTGAAACTTGATTTTGTTGCTTATAAATGCTCAGCTTTGTAATTTTCACTCATATAGCGTTAAGGTTATTGATGTTTCACATTCATTCCACAAGAATTTATTTCCGAGGATTTGGCTGTATTAAATTAACTTTTGAACTAGTTTTATTTATTTTGATGAGAGATAAGCAAATGATACTCAAATTGTGTGCATACTAGTCCACAGAAAACTTGATAATTGAGTAAACATCTGCAAACCCTTTTACTTAATGGTTACAAGTTAACATGCATGTGTGAGTGCGAAGAGGTCAGACGTGTGAGGTGAACACTTGTTAAACCAGAAAGCTTTACAGTTGTATAGAGCACACATCGGACTGTGTAACAACAAAAATAAGCAATCCTAATGGATTTTTTTAGAAAAAAAATGTCTGTATGCGTGTCTGAGCATCTTTGAATGATATAAAGGCTGGTTCACAACAACCAAGAATATTAACTAAAATAAGAATGACAAAAGCTGAAAGAATTGTATTTTTAAGGGAAAATTTACAATTGACAGGAAACTTTCTGAGGCCCTGGGAACAGCCAAGTTTTTATTATCTCGGGCACAGCATATTAGATTGATATTGTGCATATTGGACTCGCTCTAGAGATTATTTTAAGCAGTTGTTACATGAAACAGCCACTAGAGCCCAATTTAGTATGATTCTTTAGAATTTTGATGTTGGCTAACCCATATTATGTAGTCAGAATTGGAGGCAGATGAAAACATTTAAAAACAAATGAAATCCAATGTGCAAAATCGACTTTCCATTTTGAGATCGACATGTTTGTTGAAATGCAAGGAGAAGAAATGCTTTCCTGTTCATGTTACTCAGCTATTGTGAACAAAAATCTTGTGTCTTGTATGGTTTCCCATTTTCATTTATGCTTGGTTACTACTCTCGGGTTATTGTGGATCAGCGTTAACTCAAAAACCAAAAATCTGATAAATACCAAACTGAATATTTAAGTTCAGTATTTTCCAAGTATAAAGCACAAAGATTTTCAGGGAAAATCCCATACATCACACTAACCTTTCTTTGAATTTTTTTTAAATGTTTTATTTTCTCAAAAATAATGTTTAATGGTTTTGAATAAATCACAATATAATAGCGATATTTACATGATAAAATGTATATCTTAAATCTGGAAATAACCTAAGAAGTCTACATCATTCATAAAGAATTTTGTATAATTAGTAAGCACTAAGCAATAGATGAAAACGTACTACACAAAACTTAAGGTCTTACCTTTTCCAATATATCAGTTATTAATAATAAAATGTTTCAATACTGTGACTACACCCTGTGGCCATAGTTGCTGAACCAGTATGCAGGGCTAACTTTGTAATTCATAACTGATTATTAGCATCCATTGTGACTCATGCATTAGTGGACACCTGTGCTGCCAGCAAATTCTTTTGACATCACAGTTGGGATTGTTACACTTGTGCAAGTGGACATGTGTTCTCTCGGAAAGTTCTTTGATGTCAAAATCTGCATTGTTACACCTGAGTGAATTTATGAACACCTGCAGTGTTTTGCATGTGCAATGGCTTCTGGAAACTTCAAGTCATGTGACCAACAGGTATAAAAAGAGCCCTGCCCAACACTGGGAATGCATTGTGTGCAACATTGAGTGAGTTGTTATAGGAAATTCGTTATGTGTAACCACCGAGAATATCAAAAAGGAACTATGTGGCAGGATTGTTAATGATGACTGTTATTTGTGAGCAGATTCAGATTGTAATTTGTTTGTGGAAGAAATAAAGAGCTAACTCTAAATTTTCTTGGGCTTCTAACCAGGTAAGTACTTACTATGTACTTACTTGGCTAGAAGCACAAGAAAATTTAATTAATACGTCATCAGGAAAGCTTCTGCTCTTATTTTAAATATTTTGTTACAATACTTTTTAAATCCTCTTGATTTTCTTTATTTCTCACAAATACCTGGAATGAGTGTGGAATTTTATGGCCAGCATAGTATCTAATTCTTTCATATTTGGGCATTGCTGTTCTCTTTGTACGTATAACAAGACATGTAATGTAGGTATTTCTGCAAACATGTATCTCTATTAAAGTGAAGAAGATAAGATAGAAAAATAAGCTTTTATAGGAGTAGTTTTTATACTCGCTAATAAGTGACAGGGTAGAGAAAGTCTTGTGAATGCAGCACATCAGATTTTTTATGATGCCAATATTTCATCATTAGAGCAACATAATGCACATGTTTTATGCAGCTTCAATATAACCATTACCAGAATTTATTTAGTCCACCATTGTATCAGTGTAGTTAAATCCTGTTTCTTTTAACTAACGCGTTACATATTAATTTGCAATTTTTTTTTAAATGGTTATCTGCTAATAATCTCTCTTTTTATAGGTCTGAAGTTGAATTTCCTTATGCAGGAGATGTAGATGGTGTTCAGCGAGAGAGCTCAGGGCCTGTTATCTCTCGAAGAATCAAGGGACAGGGAACAGGCAACCCAAAGAAGAATGTTGGTATGTGTAGTCAAAAATTTATAAAATGTTTGAATTGCACTTTTAGGGCCTCTTCACAATGAAAATTAACCATTAACATAACAATGTGAACCTTAAACCAACACTTAACGTGATATGTTTTTCACAAGATAGGCTGAAACTGCTGAACTAATATGGCTACTGTGGAGTGAAGTTGTAAGTTATTTATAGGGTGTCTGGGAAGTAAGGATGAATTTGAATTTGGTGCCTTTTTGTCATTTGATGGTTGGCAGCCATGGCTGTTTCATGCTAATCTTCCCATTAGTAGTCTGATAGCTTTTGTGTGATGAGCAGTGTTGTTTGATGTTCTGTAGCAAATGTTAAGAAAACAGGACAATCATGTTCTGTTCGAACACAAAGAAACATTGCTGTCGTGCGTGACAATGTGACTGCATGCTCCAGAAAATCAGTTTACCGATGAGCCCAACAATTTAATTTATAACTAAGTTCACTGCATGAAATCCTTTCAAAAGATCTGAAAATGCATACATAGAAAATTCAGCTTGCACAAGAGTTGAAGACTGCCAGATCATGCGATTTTGCACCTTGTGACTTTTTTTTTTTAAATCAAAAGTGTACATGAACAAGCCCCAAACAATACACCAAATGAAGGATGAAATACAAACAGTTATTAGCATCATCCCACCAGATGTTGTGAAAGCGTCATCGAGAACTTCAATGAACGCATTGCTTGTTGCCACGCAGCCTTGCATGGTCGTATGTAGGATATAATTTTTCATACATAAATGGGAGATGTTACTGAATGTGTTAATTAAAAAAAAAAATTACTTTCCAGTAAATTTTGTATGTTCTATAGCACTTTAAAATTTGTTCCTACTTCCCAGACACCCTATATTATAGCCACATTTAATTTTCATTGTGAATGGGGGCTAACACTATCTAGCTTCATTTACCACTATTTCTCAGTACATGTTTCAAAGACCATTGTCCCAGCATCAGCTGTGTGTTGGGTGTTGGATCTTGGGTGAAGTTTGTATTCACTGCCATTTGCGTCTGGATGGTTTTAGAAGAACTTGAATGTAGTGACGTCAACTCCCGAGATGTTGAAATTTACAAGGTATTCATATTTATACTTTCTCTACCATGTACAGTGTAGGTAGTAGGTAGAGAAGGTATTCTGTTCCACCCAAAAATCTTAAAACAGATTTCACCAAAAATACATGTTTTGTGGACTCCTGAATCCTGAGAATTGTGTGAAGAACAGCAGGATACACTAAATGGGATCACAAAAGAAACACTGACATCTTCATAGTGTCTCTCAGTAATGAAAGGTAACAAAAGTAATGAATTTGCCCCTTTGGTATTGAAAGTACCTAAATAATAACTAATTTACGCCTGTTGGCCATAATGATAACAAAATCCCCTCTCTGTCATCCCGTAGGTATAGTATGGCGCAGCGAGTTTGCAGATAGTTTGCTAAATACTTTTCTAGTTGCATTTATTTTACTGTTGAGTTATTACCATTCTTGTTAGGGAGTACTATTATGCTGGGTTCACAATGGAACTGTATTGGCAATGCTGTATGAGCACAAAGTTGTAGTGGCATTAACTTTTACCGTGTAGCATGGCGGCATTACAAGGAATAAGGTTTTGTGTTCTTATAAGATGACCTCAACCTCCAAGGAAATGCATTATTTTTCTGAAGAAATACTAGAGTACCATGAGTTGTATGAACTGAGTTATGAAAAGGCATGTGCCTTGTCCAGCTTCCCCCCTCAGTGTTTGATGCCTGCTTTTACTACATGTGGCACTGCAGGCGATGATGCTGATGATACATGGAATGAAGATGGGGCAACGGTGGAATGTGATGGTGTGGGAAACTGGAGAACCTTGAGAAAACCTGCCCCTGCAACATTTTGTTTACCACAAATCCCACATGCTTGCCTGGGATCGAACCCTGGTTGCATTGGTGAGAGGTGTTTTGGACAAATTGTATCACCCCATTTTGAACAAGATATGTAGGAGCAATATTGTGTCGCTCCATTGTAAAATTGGACATAATGCACTTCACATCATAATATCAATATCACGATTCCATCAATCGCTGTCCATTTTATATACACAGATGTTTTTTTGAAAAGGGTCAGATTATGCACATTAGAGGAGTCACATAGTATCTTTTTTAAAACTGTATCTTGTACATGTAATTCAGTGAGATTGACTGCCTCTATGGTGTGGGAGTAGCATGTCTTCTGTACATTCAAAATATTCACAGTTCATATCAGTTAGTATGGCTTGCCCAAATTTTCTCTTATTCTGAGAAGATGAATGTTGGGTAACTTTAAAGCTCTTTGGGTCCTGGAGCTTATTTGAGCATCAATTTTACTCATTTCATTCATCTGAAAAGACCTAACAGGTTCAGTTAAACTTAAAAAAAAAAAAAAAAAAGTAATATTAGTATATTACATGGCTAAGTTAACTTCATAACAACAAATGTAATGCATTTGGTAATTTTGAGTGCTCTTTTGAATGCAATTATAAGTATATTATGACACAAAATTCTTTATTTATAAAGAGAGCTTCAACAGTAAGTGCATTTTCAAGACTTCTAGCAATAAAAATAATGAGATACACGTGACAAAAAGGGACATATGTTGAATAAAGGTAAACAATAACTAGCCACCACCTGTTTCAGTAGCTTTGGGCTGGAACGTGAATATTTGACTGAAATAAATATATAATTAGAACAGTTTCTATTTGGGTAATTTAACGAATATCTGCCTTCAACTAACACCCAGCAAAAAAAAAATGTTTCAAAATGTTGATTGGAACAGGATGAATTAAGGTTCTGGCTTAGGCCTGTAGAAGATAGCACAAAGTATAATATATGTCTATTCAAACAAGCGATTTCAAGTTGGATAACAAAAAATGATGAAACATTCAGAACTTTAAATGATCTGATTGATGTTTGGAGGAATTTAGTGTTAAAAAACTAACTCAACAAATTAATAAAACATTTAAATGATCTATTTATTCATGTAACGTAACTATCTTAATCGTGTTGTGTATTGTTGAATTACATCTACCAGCCCATTTCCACATTTTGGTTTGAGAGGCAGTTTGGATCCATGTTTGTTGCGCTATTATTACATACCTAGTTAACTCAAAAAAATATACAAAAATGATGGAATACACATACGTTAAACAAGGGCCAAATTAATGTTTAAGAACCTATTGGAACCTCTCGTCATGATCCTTGTAATTTTCTGAAGCGTCATCCCAAATTGCATTTCTAATATGAATTTCTTCTATAAAATGTTCCATTTCCATACTTGATAAAATTATGAATGATAAAAATCTGATCATTGTAACACATGAAAGCAAAAGCCACACTAAAATGTGAAAATGACACCTCTGGGTTTCCCCAAAGTGGCATCCATTACAATATGATAGATATTACGTAAATACAAAGGAATAAGGGAGTACACTGGGCTAAAGCGGTAGTCAAATCATTTAAAAGCAGGTCATTATGGATGGTCTTAAAATTCTGTTCTCTTTGCATAACCAAAATGAGAGGGAGATGGAAATGAATGACATCTTCTCATTTGAGAATAGCATTAATATTAAATTTAAACAAACACAGACCTTTTTTCTAAATATATATATATATATTTTACTTTCTCTACATAGTACTGGTACACAGAGAACATATTACACACGACCCAAAAATTTGATATTGAGATTTCACCAGAAATATATGTTTTAGTGGCCCCTGTATCCTACAAAGCATTTTTAGAAAAAAGGTCCGTGTGGGGGTGGGTGGGTGGGGGTGTGAGAGAACTCAAAAACAAAAAGTCTGTAAATCACCAAACTTGATATTTAAGCTTAGTAGTTTACAAGGATGCAATACAAAGATTTTGAAGGAAAATGGCCCCACCCCAAACTACCTTTACATGGAAAAATTTTTGAACATTTTGATTTTCTCAAAAATGTCTTTAATGATTTTGGTTTAGATAGTGTATTAAAGTTATAAATGTAAAAAGAAGCTAGTAACAGTGAAGAATAACACAAATATTAATATAAAAATAATAGTTGCAACAAATCTTCACTTATCTTTTGGAATCCTTGCTTGGACTAGTTTCACAATGATTTCATTGCATTATCAACATATCCTTTTGGTCTCTTTTTTGATGTTGTTTATTTACACTGTCATGGTTACTGCTACTAGGTGGATTGTGTACTAATGCATTGCTAACTACTGGAATCAAAACAAATTTGGTAAGAGTGTCAATTGGAGGTATATCAAAATTCATTGCATGATTTCTATACTTTAATATAAATATTTTCTCCCAAACCATTAAATCTACGGGCCCATTTAAGTGTTTTAATAATTTAACATCTGGATTTATTTCATGATTAAATTTCCAAAAATGTTCTGCTATAGCTGATTTATCAATTTGTTTGTATTTAATATTCCTAAAGTGTTCTTTTACTCTGGTTTCCAAATGACGTTTAGTCTTACCAATATAAACAAGGTCACAATTTAAACAGTTTAATTGATAAATGCCAGATTTTTTATTTTTTGAAATTTTATCCTTTTTAGAAAAGCCTAACAAATTTTTTTATACTGTATTTATTTTGAGGAATCAATATTATGCCATGCTCTTTGAAAATATTTGTGAATTTTTTATTTGCCCAAGGGTGATAAGTAAATTTTTTAAAAATGTAATTATCTTTTATTTTCTTAAGCGTAGAACTATCTTTAATAGCTTTTTGATATTTAAACTTCTCAATTTTTTTATTTATAAAATCAGTATTAAAGCCATTAATTAAATCAGTGTTAATAATGTGTTTATATTCTTTATAGAATTCATCTTTATTAAGGGGTAAATTAATTAACCTATATATTAAACTATTAAAAACAGCAAATTTATGTGAAAAAGGGTTAAAGCCATTATTTTTTATATAATTATCAGTGTGGGTTTGCTTTCTGTATATTCCAAAATTCAATTTATTGTCTTTTTTTATTATTTTTAAATCCAGGAAAGGGAGATAGCCATCACTTTCAGTTTCTAATATAGCCTTACCTTGTAAATTTAAAAGTTTTAAAGTATCATTTACATGTTTATCAGGAACAATAGCAAATATATCATCTACATATCTATACCAAGTTTACAGTGACCTGTATTTCAAAATAGCTCATGAAAAGATCAGCAAGAAAAGGTGAAAGTGGACTACCCATTGCTAAACCAGAAGTTTGTTGATGGAATTTGTCATTAAAGCTGAAAAAATTTTGATCCAAACAAAAATTAGTAAGGATAACAAAATCATTTATTAAATCTTCATTCAGTTCTATAGAACTTGACCATTTTTTTAAAAATGTCAAAAGTTTTTCTCTAGGAATGCATGGAAACAAAGCAGTTACATCAAAAGAAACAAGTTTATCATTAGTAGATAATGTAATATTGCATTCGAGTAGTTAGCAATGCATTAGTACACAATCCACCTAGTAGCAGTAACCATGACAGTGTAAATAAACAACATCAAAAAAGAGACCAAAAGGGTATGTTGATAATGCAATGAAATCATCGCGAAACTAGTCCAAGCAAGGATTCCAAAAGATAAGTGAAGATTTGTTGCAACTATTATTTTTATATTAATATTAGTATATTAAAGATATTTACACAACAAATAAATGTCTATTTTAAATTTATGGGAATAGCCTTTGAAGAGAACTTGATTCTGGATGAATTTTGTTGAAGTTTGCATAATTGGAAAACTGTAACAGATGGACAAAAACTTGCTACAGAAAAAAAAAAAAAAAGTAGACATTGTTAAAACACACAATTTATATCATGCTCCTTTTTTTAATGGGATTGACCATTTGAGATATTTCTTATTGCTTTTTAAGTTTTAAAATACTTAACACTTTTCTGATACAGGAATTTGTCAACTCCTGGGCATGCAAAGAAATTTATTTCAATCCCGAGGCAACCAGCTTTCAAAAGATTTGACTATTTCTTTAGCGTAGTGTATTCCTTATTTCCTTTCTACTTGCAAGGAAGCAAGTACTAAGACCATTGCTGATAATGTTTACCTCGATGAGCATGAAATAGATAGAAGAATAATTCTAAACAATAATTTGTTACAGAGATAAAGAGAAAGTCATGTAAATGGACACATCAAATATTTTTAAAATTCAAGTGTCATCAAAACATGTATTTATAATGGAATCTTACAAAATTTTTGGATGGAATGCAATATCTTCTCTACCTACTATGTACATTGTACATGGTAGAGAAAGTAAAAAGTCTGCAAATGGCAAAACTTTTCAACATATAAAGAGAATGGGGTTTAATGCAAAGAATGTTTTATGTTGATCCCTTTTTTGTTTTATAGATGCTCACTTGCTTCTAGAATACTATGTATTTGCAAACGTGAATTATTTTGAAAATGGAAAAACTTTTGGTTTAGAACATCCTTTTTTAAAATGACACTTTTTTCTGTTTCTTTTTTTATAGAGGATTATGGTGTAATGCCTAAAGAAGGGAGTCTCTTCAAAGGAAAATGTTTTCTTATAACAAGTACTGATGCACCACCAATGCAGCGTACTGCAAAACAGTTTGACTCGCAGACTGCTACTGAAGAAGATGACTCAGGTATGCTTTAGCTGTACTTATACTATAAGAAGAGAGATGAGTTTGAGTGTGGATATCTTGCTATTAGCTCCTAAGAAAAACATGGAGACTTAAAATCTTATATCTGGGATTTTGATGAGTGGTTGGTAATATCATAACACATCTATGTAACTGATACTTCCTCCAGTGGAGCGAGAGTATCTGGGAAGGTCAGACTTTCGAATGCTATTTATCTGGACTATTTCAGGAATAAAATGTAAATTTAAACACATAAGCGCAAAAATCCGACCAGAAAATATTAAATTCTATATATATAAAAATTTACCTGGCAACCCCATTAAAAGAATGACCTATTATCATGGATCCTTATTTCACTGGTGATGTAAGCAAACCAGAATGTATTCTTCCACAAATGCATGCATACACACCATGTGGTGCTAAGCTGTGTTTGTCAGCTGTACAGTTGCAAAACCATGTACCTATGTTTGGTAGGAAAAGAAATAGCTGCCTATTGTCGCTGTTCACAAATAATGATTATCTCTATGAAATTTATAATAAATAAAACAATAAAATAGGCAGGCGAGTCGTTATTCAGTACAAGATGTGAAATTCTGCCGTAAAATTACAAAATGCAGGCATGTTGTTTTGAAAGTTTGCTGATCAATTGCATATTTTAGCACTCACAAATGGACAACCATAAATTGCACATTTCTTTAATACATTTTATAATGCAGTGACTTACCCAGAAGAGCTAACCTGAAGATGGAAGTGGTTCCATTCCTTCAAGATATAGGTCACGTGTTGCATTTGCACTTGAATCATTGCCGAGATTGATAATAAAGCAGTCAACGGCAATGTCCACTATTCCTTCCGAAACTCACTTTCTTTGCTCTTCCTGGACAATGTGTGATATACATTCACAGAATTTTCAGCTGTCCTGTTGAAAAACAGCTTGCGCAAGATGTCACACCTTGGGTAATTTAAAAGTTTTGCACGCTGTATACTGTTTTGGTAAACACCAGTAAATGCTACCGCTAAGCTGAGATTATTGTTTAATGCAAAACGTATTATATACATTAGGAATAATTGTTTTCTTGCCACTAATTATTGGTCTTTGCTTATGTTTCACTACACTGGTATCACACACCTCCACCATTGCTTACATATGTACACTATGCTCTCTACATGGTAACTGAAAATCATTCATTTCAGTGTATGAAAGGCACAACACAGTACATTCTTGTGTAAGGGAATAGTGATTAACATTCAACCAATTTCTGTTTATTAATAACTCTTACTACATTATTTTGACAACAAAGCATGCTTTAAGAGGAAATTTCAGAAAATTAAGAGGCACTATTTTATTATAGGAAAAAGCAGTAACACGTTCAGCAACCAATCAGAACCTTCGCAACCTATTGTTTACCTTATCGGTGAACTAAGGCTGGACAGACAATAATGATAATTACCTCATTCTGCATATACAAATCATATTTAATCTATTGTGGCAAATCTTTGTACATTAATTGCCATAGAAATTGGGAAAAATTATAGGCTACCTGCTATGCATATTTTCAATCCTTGAGTACAATATCACTATTTGGTCTGTCTGTATGAAGTTTTGATGCTTATGTCAAAGGAGCTGATGCTAATTATTACTTCAGATACTTAACTACCAACAGAAAGGATGTCTTAATATATAAAAGTCTGTGTAAGAAGGTATGTATTGTAATGGCAGTGCACCAGCCTCAGTGATTGCTGAAGGGATTGCTGCATCACCTGGTCTAACAATAGAGTGAATGACATTAGCCAGGCAAACAAAGGCTTTTGAGTGTTTCCCTGCAAGACTTCTCAGACCTTCTTTACCCCAGGCCCAGAACATTCTTCTTCCAGAGAAATCCCTTTATAATGGACAAAACGTAATGTTCATTTAATTTCTAAAACTACAACTTTCGAAACCAGTTTAGACCATATAAGGGGTGAAATGAAGTGAGTTAAAGATTAGTCTAGAGAGCGATACTTGCTAAGAAAGAGATGTGAACACTGTGACTGAGTTATTAGTGTACCAAAAGTGCAAGTTTTGTATTACGTGTAGTTCTCTAGTGAATTTAACTGAAACTGGTGTTCTCATTTGTTACATTGGTGTCAGAAGTGGGATTAAAAATACCAATATGTAAGAAATGCTTCAGAGGCTAGTGGCCGGCATGGAAGAAATGAGGGGCGAAATGAAGTACATAAATTCTTAAATATACAAAATGTGGAGTAAAATAATCATGGTGAATTCTTCATTAGAGAAGGTGCAGATGGAGATGAAGACCGGACTGAAGGTGTAAAAGAAGAAATGAAGACCGGAATAGAAACCGCAATGGATAAAATGGAGTCGGCAATGAGGAGAATAAAATTGTAGCTATCCATTAAACTTGATGAACACCTGGCTGGTGTGGAGCAAGGCATGGAAGAGCTCGTCAGGAAAGTGAAAAAGCTTGACCAATGTGTTTACACCCTGGAGGTCGGTGGGGAACGTGCTTAACATATCTGTTTTCCTGTTTTTCTATTCGTCCTCGATCTTTGGTATCACTCCTCATTGGTCTGTAATTTTGCATACACATTTTATTACTTTAATGTAGTATATTGTGATTGTAACTCTTAATATAATTTTGTACCTGAACTCTATATACACGCTTTAGTGATATGGATACAGATATTTTGATAAACGATACCTTAATTTCAATGTGTTTGTGTAACAGTTTTCTTACAAACCAATCACATAATTTCCTACCTGTGTGTTTTCCATGGTCTTAACTGTGTGATGAAATGAACAATGCTTGTCAATATAGGCTATCCATTTTGCTTCTCTGTTTTCACAACATGATATGTGACCTGCTGTCTTAGATAGTGTGGTGTCATAGGCCTTGCAGAAAGCATTCAAGCTCAGTTCTGATAGAGCATTCATCACAGTGAGGGTTGCTGACTCGACCCACAGTCTCAGAGATAATAAACATTACGTCTTGTGTATGCCATGCCTACTTGGAAATACTAACCAACCTACTACTCTTAATAAGTAAAATTATAAGAGCACAAGTGAAACAAATATTGATGTAATGTTCATTACACTGTTCGCAATTACCAAAACAAATATCTGCACCTACACTCTTAATAGCTTATATAGTGAAGCATTAAGGGTCATATGGGTGTTGTCTATTGCTACAAACTCAATGACAACCACCATAATAATATTATTAATACATCATATACGAGGGCTGATCAACAAAGACTGAGACTGATTTTTTCCTGTAGCTTCCGTGATAGTCTCATATCTGTAACATAAATATTTGAAAAGAACAGGTTTTTATGTATAATGTCGGTAGGTGGCAGCACTCTCGTATCGGTAGGTTGGTAGTAATGCTCTATTTTGTAGACCCTACGTGCATTTCGCATACCAGAAAATGGAGGTGACGCAAGAGGAGCAGTACAGCACAATCAAATTCTGTTTTCATTTAGACCATACAACCACCGAAACTTATGAAAAGCTGAAGCAAATGTACAGTGAAGATGCACTATCTCGTGCAACAGTGTTTAGGTGGTTCAATGACATCAAAGAAGGCCGACTTGTCAGTGTTAAGCAAGGTGGGCCTGGTGTTTCAGCTTCTGCTGTGACTGAAGTCAACATCAAGACAGCTGCTGTGATTGTCCGAGAGGGTCGGCGATAACGTTACGTAACCTCAGTGAAGTGTTGAGAATTTCATATGGCAGTGTGTTTACAATTATGCACGACCATCGCCATATGACTTGAGTTTGTGCTCGTTGTGTGCCACATCTGTTGACTCCTGAACAAAAGGCTGTGCGAATGGAGACAAGCCATGAGGTGCTGCGTCTCTTTGCTGATGGAGGGGATGCATTTTTTAAATTGATTATCACCGGTGATGAGTCATGGCTGCATCATTATGATCCTGAAGGAAAACAAGTCAGCACAGTGTGGAAATCGCCAGGTTCTCCAACACCAAAAAAGGCAAAAATTGTTCCATCTGCAGGGAAAATGATGGTGATCACATTTTTTTACTGTAATGGAATGATTTACCAGCATGCAGTTCCCCCTCACACTACTGTTACAGCAGCACACTACACGTCAGTATTGGCTACACTGAGGAAGCACATTGCAAAGAAACGACCAGAGCTTTCTCGGACTGGGTGGCGACTTCATCATGACAATGCACAGCCTCACGTCGCAAATCAAGTCACGCAGTTTCTGGCTCGATTCAACATTACCTGTGTACCACATCCACCTTATAGCCTCGATCTTGCACCCTGTGACTTATTTTTATTCCCATCACTAAAGGTAAAGCTTAGGGATATTTGATTTGAGATCTCTGAAGCAATGCTCAAGAAAAGTGAGGCAATTCTCAAGGACCTGACAAAGAATGGTCTGCAGCACATGTTCAAGGACTGGCAGAGACGCTATAAAAAGTGCATTGAAGTAGGGGGGACTACTTTGAAAAAGATCATGTAAACATTGAATTGGAGTAATAAACATCTGTGAAAAAAATCAATCTCAATCTTTGTTGATCAGCCCTCATATAATATATTATTAATAATAATATTAATTTTTTATATTATTTATTTATGTTACAGATCAAGCAATGACTTTTTAATGAAAGAAGTTTGAAAATCTTCACAACTTCAGTATATCACTTCCAGTTTTTATAATTATTGTTGCTGTTGTTGTTATTATTATTATTATTATTATTATTATTATTATTAAGAAAAAATTGAAAAATTAGAATGCTTCACTAATAACATTTAATTCCATGCATATATCAGTATTTAAATAGTGCTAAATGAGAAAACATAAAAAAAAAAAAAAATTTTTTTTATATCTTCAGGATTTTTTCCTCTCTTTCTTAGAGGGACCCATCTCTGGAAAATGTTAAACATATACATGGGTGATCTCTTCGCTAAATGAACTCTTGATTGCAAGTTTAGAGCAGTCTTGTGCGCAAATACTTTTAGCTTCAGTGTAGGCAAAGTTCATTATCAGTGCCTGGCATAGTATCAGGCAGCTGATCTTTGAGCAGAAGACAAGAGCTAAAGTCAGCCGTTGCAACTTAAAACTTTATAATTTTTTCTGTTGAATGAAACCCTAATGGACAGAAAGCAGAGATGTGTGGGTATTTTTGTATATATATTTTTAATGTAAACATTGCAGCTCAATCTGTGACAACAATGTGACAATGTAAATTGAGCATCTGATACTTACTTTACAATATTTGTTGCTTAGACCACCCTCTTAAATTTATAATATTTGTGTATTTCTTGCATTAAGCAATTAAAAATAATGTGAATTTTGCTTCCACAGCTGCTGAATACACAAATTACATCATTCCTTTTAGCAAAGCTCATGTGACGCAGCAGATCCAGGCTGGAGGTGGAACAGTATATAATAAATTTGAAGATATTCCTCCATCTGAACACAAGAACTGTTATCTTATTAGTGACAGACCAAATTTAACAGCAAAGTACATTTTGTGCTTGATAAATAACATTCCCTTGGTGTCACATGGCTGGATATTTCAGTGCTGCAAGGTATGACATTTGTACATTAATTTATTTGTAGCTGATTCTAGTGCATAAGAGAAAACCTAGCTAGTTTTAAGTCCCATTCAGCAGAAAAAAATAGATTCTGAAATTGTAATCCTCCCCCTCTTCTCCTGTAACATTTGAACATTTGTATTTTGGCATCTTGAACACATGACAAGAATGTATTCAAATATATCCAGAGTGAATGGTGGAATGATTATCAAATGGGTCTCATGTAGGTTAAATAAGAGTAAGTTCATAATCATGAGAAATACAGTAAAACCTCAGTTTAACGGATCCCTTATTAAATGGAAATCTGCCTGCTAAATTACTGGTATATGAAGTGATTTATACAATGAAACTTAAATTATTGCATAAGTAATTTGAGTCAATTATGGATACGATAGTTTCACTTAATTTTATCCCGGATGTAATTTTTTTCAAAGATGTTCATCATTGTTGGATATTTGACTGACTCCAGAAGAGAAGTTCCCATCGTAATTTCATCCATGCTGCCATCTGGTTTCCTTGGGGTAATCTTAAGATATCATCTGCTGGTGGTATTTTAAAATTCATAACTGTGTGTGCATTTTTAATGTTTATCCTTTCCCAAATTGCTAGTTGATGTTTTGTTGTAATGTACAGAAGTGATGTGATACTGCAGATTTGTCTGTTTGAGTTTCTGTTCCTGAGGTGTTCTTTTAATCTTGTTTGAAGGTTTATCTTAGTCTGTCCAATGTAAATTTTGGGGTAGTCTTTACAGTTTATTGGGTAAATTCCAGATTTTGATTTGTTTGGTATGGTGTCTTTTAATGAGTGGTTTAATAGATTCCTGAGGTTGTATTTGTTTTGAGGTACCAGCTCTATATTGTGATCTTGGAGCAGTTTTTTGAATTTGTTGTGCATCTATGAGTATTTTAGATTTGGGTTGGTTTCTGTGCTTTGTTTCTTGTATTTTCATATTAGTTTGTCCACTAATTTTGTTTTGAAACCATTTTTTTCTATTGCAACCTTTTTTATATGTTGTTATTCTTTTTCATATTCGCCTTTTTCCAGTGGTGTAGTTATTAATCTATGTGTCAGGCTATGGAAAATTGCATGCTGATGCATTTTTGGGTTGACTTGCTTTGGGAAACCCATTATCTTCACTACTGGCTGATCCATTCATGAGCAACCTTGAAATATAAGTAACAAGAGCCTTCCCATATATGTTTAGAACTTGCAGATGATACTTTAAAGTTATTAAACCTACAGAACCAAGCAATAAAATTCACTCTAAACACAGAAGAAGAAAGTTGGCGACCATTTGTGGATCTAAAAATTGTCAGAGGAAAAAAAAATAAAATTCCCATGCACATAGACAGCTACATCAAGAAAAACAACTTCAACCCAAAATCGCATCAACACACAATCCAGTCAAGCCAGTTGCAAGCCAAACACCCACTTATCTTTGAAAAGCATCTGGGAAAAAAACTATAGTGTCCATAATTGACTCAAATTACTTACAAAATAATTCCTTTGTGTTATCTTTAAAACATTATTAAGATTTAAATAATTGTGTTGTAAGTGGAAACTGTACATAATTTATTGTGTGTTCGGTAACCGTAAACTTTTAAATGCATGTTATTATAAATGGTAGGTATAGCCTCTTAAGATTGCTTGGAACACAAGGATTAACTGCCACTGCGGTGACAGCTGATACATATTCATGCAGCAGTGACTTCAAATTTCACCGCAAATAGACGTTTTAGCTGTCTATATTCAAAAATGGCATTTTTAGAAAAAAGTCCATGTGTGTGTCCATATGTCTGTGAACATGATAACTTAAAAACGAAAGGTCCGTAAAATATCAAACTTGGTATATAAGTTTAGTTTCTTCCAAGGATGCTACACAAATATTTTTAGGAAAATCCCCCCCACCCCAAATTACCCTATACATGGAAAAATTTTCAAAAATTTTGATTTTCTCAAAAATGGCTCTAACGATTGTGTTTAAAATAATGTATAGTAAAGATATTTACACAACAAATATAATGTATATCTTGAATTTTCTGGGAATAGCCTCTGAAGGCCTCATTATTCTGGATTTTGCATAACTAGTAAATCATAAGAGATAGACAAAACTTACTACACAAAATATGTAGATCTCTTTGAAACACACAATTTATATCATTTACAAATTTTTTGTGGAGTTGATCATTTTTGAGGCATTCCTTGTTATTGGTTTCCGTTTTAAGATACTTAAACTTCTCACATACAGGAATTTGTCAACTCCTGGCAATGCAAAGAAATGGATTTCATCCACATGGCAATCAGCTTTTAAAAGATTTGACTATTGTTTTAACTTAATGTATTCTCTTGTTTCCCTTCTACTTTCAAGAAAGCAACTAATAAGACAATTCCTGCTAATGTTTATCCCATTTAGCTTGAAGTCAATAGAGAAATAAGCTTTTTAACAATAATTTGTTACAGAGTTATAGAGAAAGTCATGTGAATGGAAAACCTCAGATTTAGAGAGTATTTTGCTTGCTATAAATATTCTGTTGGTGTGCTCTCTTGGGACAATATTTATGTGCCTTTTTTAATCAGACTCTATCCTGTGTGATGGCATAAACGTTGACCTGCATTACAAATTTTACAGATCACCACCACGTGGGCAGCCCTGTTTGCAGTCATGCTCATCCACTTAACCTGGAAGTGACACTACTTCTGTTGTGACAACATTAATGGGGGAGAGTGTACATTAAATTTATGGCAACTGCTTTGCCTTGACAGAAATCATTAAAAGCAAATCCTAAATAATGAAAAATGTAGTTTCAAAATGTTATTTTTCCAATTTAATGGTTTGTTAAAAATGATAAATTATGCAGCCTTTTAATGTTTACACAATATTTTTGTTCCAGACGAATACTCTAGAAAGCTATGCACGCCATGTGCTGCCAGCTGGATGGTCTCTGACAGAAAATAAATATCTTGATGTTAAGAAAAAGAGACGTCCACTTAATAATATGAAAATAGGTTTAGTGAGTGAATCAAAGTATTTCGTTAAGTTTTGGGAAACAGTTTTGAAAACAGTTGGTGCATCTGTCTTCAGGATTCCTCCAGAGGGAGGTGAGTATGAAACATCTTTCTGTATATTTTGTAATTTATATACCAAACAAGTCTGTCGAGTGAGAAGGTTGTGCAGTAATGTGTGAAGTTTGCATTGAGGAAGTTCTGGATTTAATTCCTGTTGTCTGCCATTCTGACCCTCCATTTTTTGTGGTTTTTCCTGCTTAGTAGGTGAAAGCTGGTATATCTTCTCATCTACCCTAATTTCTTTTCCATCATTTTCCTTTCATTCTATTTACTTTTAAAGTGTGCTTCTAGGTTTTGTGATGTATGGTAATGCTGGACAGATGGTGAGCTCAAAGGAAAAAGGGATGCTGCTCAAAGGAAAGCGTATTCCCTGTTAAACATTTGAGGCGTTCTCTGGAATAAAAGTTTAAGTGAACTATATTAAGATCATGATACAGAGCATCAAATATTTTGTGTTGTGTTTTACTAAATTAAATATTCTGGTTTCAGAATATATGACACGATAGTGTAATATGAAAGATTTGAAGTGATAAGTTGTGTTTACGTCTGCTTTATTCACTTGGTGTACAAGGTTTACACGCTTCTTCAGCATTTCTGCATTATCTCCTCTTAGGAGCTTGAGTAGTGCATAAATGTCCGTCTTCTTTGCATCTGTTATCCCTGGACATGATGTTTTTGACATTACCATTTCAGTTTTCATCATTGGCAATATACATCCTATGTTTACTTTCTCTACACATATTATATACATAGTGTATAGAGAAGGTATTGTATTGCACCCAAAAATTCCATACTGAGATTTCACTGGAAATATGTTTTGAGACCCCTGAATCCCTTAAAATATAAATATATATATATATATATATATATATAAATAAATATCAAAAAAGGAAAGACCATTATATACCAAACTTGGTAATTAAGTTTGGTATCTTCCAAGGATGCAACACAATTTTAAAGAAAATCCCCCCACCCCAAACTACCCTTTAGGTGGAACATTTTTTGAAAATTTTGATTTTCTCAGAAATGGCTCTAATGATTTTAATTAAATTACCTTATATATAACATATTTTTATGACAAACGAAATTTATATTTTGAATTTTCTGGGAATAGCTTCTGAAGACCTCTTCATTCTGGATGGCTTTTACATAACTACAAACCGTAGAAATATACAAAAAGTTACTCCACAAAAAATGTAGATGTCATTAATTGTAGAGTTAACAGTTTTCAAAATATTCCAGAGTATTGGTTTCAATTTTAAGCCACTTAAATGTTTCTCAAATGGGAAGACATCATTTTTCTCGTTTCTCATTTGTTTGCTCCTGGCAAACAAAAAGTTTGGAATTTCAATTGTTTCAGATAGCAACCGGCTTTTAAAGGACGAGACTCTTTATCCTGTGCATTTTCTTATTTCCCTTATACTTGCAAAGAAGCTAGAAAGAAGGCAAATTCTGCTTATGTTTATCTTTATTACCATGAGTAGATAACAGATTAATGTTTTGAAAAAAAAGTTTTTTTACTGAACCACTAGAGAGACATCATGTGAATGGAACACATTAGATTTTTTCTCTTCTACTTCCAAGGAACCAAGTAATAAGGACAAATTCTGATAATGTTTAGCTTGATTATCATGAAGTAGAACAATAAGATCTTTAATATTAATTTGTTACAGAGATGTAGAGAAAGTCGTGTGAATGGCACACTTCAGATTTTTACTTTGTCTAGCCAGCATGTACATTCTACATAGTGGATAGAGAAGGTATTGTGTTCCATCAAAAAATTTGATGTTGAGAAGTATATGTTTTGGGATCCCGTGAGTCCAAAAAATGTATTTTTAGAAAAAGGTTTGTGTGTGCGTGTGCATGTGCGCACATGCAGCATAGCTAAAAAATTAAGAGACCGTTATATTTTGGTGTAGTATCTTCCAAGGATGTGACATAAAGATTTTCAAGAAAATCTCCCCACCATAAGCTACCCTTTAAATGGAAATTTTTTGAAAATTTTGATTTTCTCAAAAATGGCTCTATGATTTTGATTAAAATCCCATATATTAAAGAAATTAACATTCCAAATAAAATGTATATCTTGATTTTCTGGGGATAGCCTCTAAAGACCTCCTTATGCTAGATGAATTTTGCTTAGCTGCTAGACTGTAAGAGATAGATAAAACTTACTGCACTTAAAATGTACATCTTCTCAAAACATGCAATTTATGTCCTTTACATTTTTGTTGTGGGGTAATCGTTTCTGAGATATTCCTTGTTATTTTTTTCAATTGTAAAGTACTTATACTTTTCTCAGACAGGAAGTGTCCATTTTTCTTTTGTTCTATTCGTAGCCAAGCAAAGAAGCGATTTGCAATGACAATCACATAACAACCATTTTTAAAACTTTTGACTATCACTTAAGCCTAGTGCATTACTTTAGTTCTCTTCCACTTATAAATAACTAAGTAATAAGAACATTCTGCTAATATTTATCTCGATTAGTATTGTGTAGAAAGAAGAACAATTTTTTGTAAGAAGTTTGTTTGTAGAGCAGTTAGAGAAAGTCATGTGTGTGTAACATCAGATTTTTTTTTTATTTGTTAAGGAATGAATGCTCCTGCCTAAGAAGATGACTGGAAATGAGTTTCTGTTGTAATACAAAATAGAATATCTTTGTTTTCCAAATGGTAACTTTCCTTTTAGTTTCTTCTAGTTTGGTGACAAAGCTGATGCCCAGTCATCAATAATGTCCAGCACTCCTTTTACCACCTTCAGCCAAATTCTTTCTGCAGCTCTGCAGCACTATAATACATTGGTTCACATTTTCAATGTTTTTAATCCTTTTAGGATTTTTACATATGGACCAAAGTTATAGTCACATTAAATGTATGAGTGCCCCCTAACTGGAAATATGTGTTGTATGATTTTTTTTTTTTTTTTTTTTTTTTTTATTCTTTCTGAAAACCTTTTTTTTCTCTTTTGATTCTGAAAACAAAGTACAGAATTTTAACATAGTCAAATTTTTATTTTGCCATCTGTACAAATCCGATAGAAGTATAATGGCCTTAATGTTAATTCAGTGATTCCAGAACATTGTGTCATAATAGGAAATGAAATGGCTGATATTTTGGCCCAAAGGGAATTAAAATTATCACTAAATCAACACCTAGTTTAACTCTATTTTTCTCTGTTAAAAGAATATAAATGAAGAATACACAAACAAAACATCTGGAAAACATGGAAATATGGTAGTTTAATCAAAATCATTAGAGCTATTTTCGAAACATTTTTTATTTTCCTGAAAATCTTTGTGCAGCATCCTTGGAAGATACTGAACTTCAATACTAAATGTTTTTTTTTTTTTTTTTTTTTTTGTTTGTGGGATCCTAAAATGTGTATTTCTGGTGAAATTTTGGTATTGAATTTTTGGGTGGAATACAATACCTTCTCTCCTACTATGTGCATTGTGCATACATGGTACAGAAATTAATACATAATGGTAAACAGGGAAAATTTTGTGATTGCAACTTACCAGATGCTTAGCAGTAATATGTGTTTTGTGTTTACAGTAGGCAAGCAGATGAAGGTGCAAGTAATCATTTCCAACAACTCCTGCCCTTTTGAGGTCCAGAAAGATGCAAAAAATCTGGTAATCCCAATTGTGTCCACTACATGGATTGTGCAGTGTTTAATAAATGGAACCCAAGTTCCGTTTGATTGTCATCCGTTGTTCAGTTATGATTCCTGCTTCTCTGACTGACGGCAACTTTAACTCAGAATTGTGAGAACTAAACAAGTCTCAGGGTTTTGTGTACATAAGTGTTTTTGTTTAACCTTTTAAGTACAAAGTGTGGAAGACAATATGTTTATAACAGACGGAACAAATTTTCCACTTTTAAATGAGACATGCAGGAAAGTTTGCATAAGAAATTTAGTGTTTTCATTTTTGTTTTCAGCAGTATTTCTAATATGTACGTAACTGCCCTATCACAGAGAGCATTGATGGTTTAATTTTTAAACAACAGGGTGTGAATTGGTAGACTTGGGATTTTTCGTGATCCTAAATGTTTATTTTTAAACTAAGATTTTGCAGTACTATTGCAAGGTTCACAAAAAAAAAAAAAAAAAAAGTATTTCTTGAAAACATGCAGGTTTTGCTGGAGTGTTAACGATAAACAGACCCATCCCCCCCCCCCTGACATAGAGTAATATACATGTAAATAATTTAGTTTTAAAGTTTTTCATCACAAACATTTGAAAAACCTTCAAGGCTGTATTCATAGATTATGTTTGTCTGCATTTTATGATTGCAATAATGAAATTTCCCATTTAGGTATAATAATGTTTATGCTGCAACATTGGAATTGACAGCATTTATTCTTAGCTTAAATTATTTAGCTCTATAATTAGTTCCTTTGCATGACAAAAAATGGCATAATATTCAGCAGCATATCATATTACATAGGGATACCTGTTAGAGTGTTAAGAATGAGCTCTAATGCACTAAATACCTCTAGCCATATCCAATGCAGAGAATTGCTAAAATGTACAACATGATTTTAATTGATGAAATTTCAGGTTTTAAATGCTTAGTTGATTGCCTCTACCTGTTCAAAACAAGCATTTCAAAGCTGTTTTTCAAAGTGACAACCTACTGCATGAGCATGTTATTTTTTCATATCATTTTCTAATCTTTACATTTGCAAATCCTAAAACATCCTTCAACAAAATTCTGCACATCAAAACATTTGCGAGCAAAATAATTCAAGCATAATTGTTATGTTTGAGATGTTTCTTTTTCTAACCTTTGTTCTCATATTTCCTCAAGTTTTCATACTTGGAAATTGGAAACAAGTACTAAGAAGCAACAATTTGTTTAAGAGATAAGCCAACATCACTGAATTGTCTCAATTGTCTCTGTCCAGCTGCTGTTTCATGTGCTATACATTAAGTAATTGCAATTTAATGTCTTTTTCCAAAGCTTACATATCAAATGATACTGAATTTTGTCTTCTTAGAGCCTCTTTATATGCATAAGCTTCACAACATTGTTCCATTTTTGCTGTGAATGCATTTAAAATGCAACAAAAATTCATAATTTCACCATATAAAATATTGCCAATTCCCTTCACCATTCCATGAACAGCTGATGTAATGGCTTCACAAAAATGTCATGCGCTGTCTACTAGTATATAAGGTCAGATCATCACAGAATGTTACTGTATCTCAGCTTTATCTTGTTATTTCAGCAGTATTATCAGAAGGTGCTGGCAGTAAATATATCAAATGGAACAGAGAGATGGTGTTTTAACATCCTGGACAAGATTTTCACTAAAGCTTTGCTAACTGAAATCTCTTCCATGCCAAAAACAGTAGTAATGATAGAAAACAAAAGTAAATCTAGTGATACAGGCCAATAATAATAATATTTTTTTTTTTACTTTATATCTTTTAACTCTTAAGTGTTCTCGGACTTCTATCCAGTAAGTAGATGGCTTGACTGCAACATTTCGAAGATGTGCATCATCCTCGTCTAAACTGATAACTTTAGGTTCTGGATTCAGCATTTATAGTGCCCGAGTGAAGCTAGCATCTGATTGGTTCGCATGATATTTTTTGACGTGAAGCACCTGATATTTAATATGATTGAGGTAAGGGCACAGACCTCGTAGAAAACTATATATGGCGGATATACACCTAATTTTTTGTACTTGTGCATGGACCTGTTTGAAAACAATTTATAGCACAAATGTGTTGAAGCACAATCTGTTGTATAAGAATACAGTGACTTTTTCGTAAGTCTTGGCTGATGGTAGTTGGGAATTAGGTGTTAAGGCCCTTTATCATTGGTGCCCATGCTATACTTATTATCAGTGATTGACATTCTGCTGACACATGACCGTCTCGTTATGCTGTTGCCCTATTTACTCGCTGTTTGTCTGCAGCAACACGCGTTCCACTGCTTCCTCTCCATACATACATGTTGAAGTACTTTTCCCCATTTCTCGCTAGTTAGCTCATCTATTCCTTTCCACATTGGGTCCTTGTGTTTCACTAAATGGAAAAGTTTTATTATTTTGGCTAAATAACCTCAACTTACTATCACGGATGTAACACATTTTCAAATCATAGTGTCACTTATGGTATTTCTAGGATGAGAACAAGAGCAATGTCCACGATATATAAAAGGTAGCAACGATTATAAATGTAAATCCTTACAGAATCACTGTGCATAACATTACCAAACTTTTCACAGAATGAAATCAAACAATCAGATTGCAAACAATTGATCAGTCCAGCATGAGAACGCGCACGTAAATTTCCACTGAACCACCTAGGTGTTGCAACGCTGATGATATCACGTCTCTGGCGGTTATGTATTCTTACACTATGATTGGTCAGCAACCTGACGAGGCCCTGTCAGCAGACTACATGCCACACAAGTGTCAATCATAAGGAAATTTCTCACTGATAATAGTTGTAGGCCTGAATTGCAATTAAGATTGTTTACTTCAGATGAGATGGCTAAGGCTTCTTTTACTCTTCTTTCCCAATAGCTCAAACGCTTCACCACTATCCTGGTGGCCAATTTTATTGTATATTATTGTTATTATATGTTTTGTTGTCATGATTATTCCTGACCATAATTTTGTGCACCTTAATTGATATACAAGTCAGCTGTGTTATGGTGCAAATATCAAAGTGCTGTAGGGACATGGTTTCCTTTTTCCTAAGTTTATCACTTTGTCGTTTACTCATATCTTGACTCATGCCTGGGCATACTTGCACCTCTAGTTCTCTTGAAACAGATTAAGTTAGCTTTGTAGTTGCTAATCCTTGTAATTCACAATAACCATGAACAGGAACCAGAACAGAAAAAACAATATTAAAATATGTATGTTACATTAAGAACATTCGCAATTAATGCCAGCTTATTGGGGCCTTAAGAATGAAAATAGAAGACTTGGTCAAATTTTAACATTCCTGGGAATGGCTTATGAATTCATGTGTAAATGGTTGTTGGTATAAACTCTTCAAAGAGGCCATGAACTAAATTTTACTAGAGCTCTCTCCTCATATGCTTGCAACTGAAATCAAAATATGGCTTGTGGAAAATATTTAAAATGCTTAAGTTGGTTGAATTTCAAGTAGCTGAAAAAGTCATTGTTCAGTTATAAACAAATCACATTCCCTTGCACATAGCTTATATTTCCACTCTGCATATTGCATCAAGTAACAAACTGTAAGTTTGTGGAATTCAGGATAGATCCAGGGTTGCTGTTTTCTGGAGCAATGTCTGTGTTCAAAAAGAAATGCATAAGCTATAAATTAAATTCACAGGGCATTAATAGGGGTCATCTTATAGAACAGATACATACTAAAACTATAGAACTTTAATTAAAATGTATACCTCATCTTATCTGAAGGTTGTCTTATCTGCGGAAATATGTAGTTATTGCTTTTCCCATGTTGCTATCTACAAGTATTTCCATCCTTCTGGTTTCTGATCCCAATCTATTGTGAATCAGCCTTTAGGATCCAGCATTTTCTTAATTTCATTAATGCTCTTCTATGAGTGTTAGTATACATCTAAAAGTGGTAATGTTCAATCCTTTGCATCCAGAATTGCATAACATCAGACAGGCAACCTATGTAAACCAAATCTAGCAGAATTTGAAGCTGATATAGTTTAGGAAACATAAAGTTGGTAATAATCACAGATATAGAGATTAGATCGGAAATGCCCTATCCTTATGCATTGTGGTTGGTGAAGCATGTTTTTACCAAGCCGCCATATTTAGACACTACACTTTTGAAATGAGTATGCCTTGTATGGGTTAAATGTGCACACAAAAATAAGATTTTCTGGTGTTAAATGTCAATTAAGCAGTACATTTAGACGAAAGTTTTAAACCAGTACAATGGTGAATATGTGTGTGCTGCTTGTTGTGGTTTCTCGAATATCAGAAGCAAAAACCAAGGAAAAGGAAATGTTTCAATACACAGGTTAGTGTACTTATATAAGTGATTTTTTCGGTAGTATACTTAGTGAAATATGTTATGCATAACCAACAGAACGATTCTGTATTATATGTGAATTATAGATTTCCAACTCGGAAAGACCTTAGAGAAGCGAGGGTGAAAATAATTTGCAGACAAAATTGGCAACCTACTCTGTGTGTTCACAACACTTTACATCCAAGCATTTGGACTTTAAGTAATGACCTTGCACAATGTTTACTGCAATCATACAATATCAACTTGTGACAGGTCAAAAAATGTGATAGCATTAAATATTCCTTCAGCTAGAGATCTCTCCCATTCCATTGTTCTTTGTTCTTTACTTCAAAAAATTGGAAAAACATTAATTTGACAAATGTGCTTATGGAGTATATGGTAGTATGTAGTGCCACAAGATGGCGGCTGGATATAAAATATGCTTCAGCAAAACGCTAGCACTTCCACCCTGTGTTAATAATAGGCATAGCTTCCATAACGGATAAATAAGGCGGGAAATTAATGAATTTTTATATATCCAGAATTCAACTACACAAATTGGCAGGATTGTTGAGGAGTTCAACATAAATTGTTTGATATAGGGAACCTATGGGCTTTGGGTTCTAAATTGTTTGCTACAAATGTAAAAAGAAGCTAGTAACAGTGAAGGAATAACACAAATATTAATATAAAAAAAATAATAGTTGCAACAAATCTTCACTTATCTTTTGGAATCCAAAGCAAGGATTCCAAAAGATGAGTGAAGATTTGTTGCAACTATTATTTCTTTATATTAATATTTGTTTGCTACAACATTAAATGTATTAAGGGTTAGCAAGCCAGTGATCAAACCGCCATGGGCTGTGACCTGGAGATTGAGATATAGTGAACTATTTAGCACTTGTGTGTGGGCATCGGATATAATGCTGCTTTAGATGTTCTAAAAGTTCTAAATTTTTATTTTGAAAATATTTATATATGATCATATGCAAAACACACAATGGAACATAAATATCACTGTCACTATCTTTGAACTCTGAAAAATTTGACAGTAAAGCCTCAAAAACTTCTAATAATTCCATTATCAGCAACGAAACACTGCACACTGCTTGAAGAAGCCATTATCTTACTGCTTTTGTAATACCCTGATTATGTCACATGAATCATGTGGTTAGAGGCATGTAGAGCTGCAAGACATAGTTTTCCTGCACCGGTTTGCTTTATTTCCTTTCAGATGTCGTAACCATGTAGGCATGTTGTTGAGAGCTAGTTCTTTTGAATCCTAACCGATGCCCGTGCAGTTCAAATGCTTTACATTTGAAATTCTAAGACTCACAGTCGCTCAAACCTCCGGTCGAGTTAACTCGACCATAGCAGTGAAAAGGTTAAAAACCTAGTTTAGTTTCTGTGTTTCAAACCACACATTACATAAATGTTCTCAACAAACTTAATTGTTTTATTAAATTAACCTATGCAGGTTCCTTGACAAACAAATACTGCATTAAATGTTGAATGCTACCTAAATTTCATTCAATCTTTTGAAAATAATTTGTCCTGGAGGATTTAGCATTTTGACTTCAAAAATGTAAACTAAGCATATTAGTGCTGATCAAATTGTGTACCTCTTTGAGGAAAAAAAAATGAACAATGGAGATTTGAGAAAGCGGTACGATCTTACTATTGTGGGATTTGATGACCAGCGCTTCACATATTTTCCCACCAGTATATTATAGGAGAAGACTACTCTGATATGATGTGATATCACCAAATGGTTACCAGTGGTGTGCACACCCTCAAAGAATATGCAATTTTAAAGTTCATTAGTTTTAAATATTGTATTGATTGTGCACTAATACTGCATTTCTTCAACTACTGGCATATGAATTGAGGCATTCTGAATGAGAACAGGTGACACATGTCCACATTCTTTTGGATTACAGCCACTGATGTGCAATCCAGAAAACGTGCATAACTTTTTGACATTTGGCAAAAGGGACAATAGGTTCCCTATCTCTAAGTGTTTATCTAGGACCCCTCTACAATCCTCCTAATTTGCATGGTTGAATTCTGAGACACCATTACAGAAAAAATAAGTGCCCCTTCATGTGGGGATGAAATATAGCTAATTCATTTGCAACATAATCTGAAATAACTATTATTTTATGACTTCTGAAAATGTGCAATATTAAATTTACCATAAAATCGAGATATTTTTTGTGATATGTCTAACAAACACAAAGTTTTACCATAGCATTGCAGGTGGTAATAAGCCACATAACCTAAAAAATTTCTGGAATATTAAATTAACCTCAAAATCTGGATGTTTCATGAAATATTTATACAGGCGTGCCACAACCCAAAAATTAGCAACCTTTGAAAGGAATAAATTAACCTTAAAAATCTTAGGTTTTTTTAAAATGTTTAACAAACAGTACAAAGTTCTACCATAGATTACAGTTGGTAAGTCGTAAATTTAGCATTGTAAGTGTAGGGGATTTCCAGGTCCCCTTGAGGATTCTCGAAATTATTATATCCAGAATAATCCTGAAGGAGATAGGAATGTATGAAGCAGATGATGTTGCTCCGAGGAAGTCATATTGTCCACCCACTTACTGACCTGCCCTGTTTTGTGGCCTCATTTATATTTGGTAACATAATACCTTTATCATTTTCATCGTCTCCTAAGGGTGCCATAAATAGTGGTAAATCAGTGTTTCTTAAATGGAAATCTGCCATTTGTGCTAAATCAGGTGGAATTAAGCCTCACAGATCTGTGGCTCCACCCTGCCATTGCTCTGCAGCCTTCTAAAACATCCCTAGGCTACACTTCGCAGTTAAGGACCCTCAGTCCCTTGGCTATGTTTGTGTCTTAGGACCCTCTGACCTCGGCAATGCCATGCAGCTTCTGTTATGTTCAGATTATAAATGCAGGCAACATGCAGAGGGACAAGATTGGAAGAAGCAATGTTCTCATGTTGCCACAGGAGGAACATGAATCATTTTCATATTAATATCCATATTATTTGGGAAAAAGTAACACAAAAGTGATAAGTGTATTAATCATGAAATTTGTCAATTGTTTCTTCCACACTAGTCATGTGTAGAACAGGATTTGGAAAGATAGACTGAAATATATTACTGAATAAAGTACTGTTAATGTGTGTTCTCCACATTTTAATAACAACATATGTATGCATGATGGATATAGCAATTTTGAGTCATTCTAGGATTGAAAATTTATCCGATTTGGCAAGTAGGGTACAGCATATATTTATTCTTTACATTATGTTAATTAATGTTACATACATTTATATTTAGTTACCTAATATTGTGTCCAATTTTTAATCCTTTATGTTTTGTATTGATATTTTGCTTTACAAGGAGGGGCGTGCATCCCCCCTTCCCTGTGGATCTGGATCTGCCCTTGTGGTGCACCTGCATTGGTATCATCTGAATTGGGAGCAGGGGATAAACTATTGTTCAGTTATAAAAAAAATGTAATGCAGTGTAGCGACTGTCCACTTTGCTATCCATACGGTCAAAGATATCCATTTAAGTTCTTGTTCCTGGGGTATTATGAACCAAAATGTTGCGGCTGTTTTGCTTCATGTCTGGTATCTGTTCTAGGTTAATGCAAACTAGCTTTAAATGTCTATGAACACTGCCATCAATGTTTTCAAGATTAAAGTTAAAGTGTGCAATTCACACCCTGTGGATATATATTTTGCCCTTGAAGGAAATGATTTACCTATTTCTGACGCACTGAAACCCTCTTGTTGCAAAGCCCATTATTTGAAAATTTAAGAGGCATTATTTTTCAGTGCCTGTTATCAAGTATTACCAATGTAATCATTTTTTTAATGATTCTCTTTTTACTGAACCTAAAAATATTGTACCTAAGATGAGAATCATTGTTGGTGGATGTGTGTTTGTCTTAATCAGATTTTAGTTCTTGTACTTGCTAAGGTCTTTTAAACATTGCAGTAATGCCATTTTGTATTTTAAAGTTGGCACAGAAACCCATTTTCTCTTTCTCTGTTTCAGTTATTTTGTTTAACATTCAATGAGTGACATAACTGAAATGCTGTTGTTTTTCTGCATATCTTATCAACACTGGATCCTTGTAGAATTTTAGCTGTTAAAACTGTGCACTACTGATGTTGTAGCATTGTTATTTTAAACTGTAACATTTGTATTTTCTCAGTTCATGTGCTGTTCAGTAAACTTCCATTTCATCTTTGTAGATCTCTCTATATAGAAACCTGCCTGCTCCCCCCCCCCCCATTCCTGTTTTCTGGAAGTGAGATATTTTATATATGTATATAGAGTGGAAAGTGTACACATGTCCACCTTTGTTCCATGTCGCTTTTATCTAAAATAAAAATAATTAATTTACAGTGTAATATTTAACAATGTTGCATAAATAGATGTGCAGAAAGCTATCAAGGCTTTTTGTCAAATCACAAAGTAAGCAACTAATGACACCTGGCACTACTATTCAACAAATGGAACAAGCATGTCAGTGTATGTCATACCACCTTTGTTTGTCTCTTATTACTCAGTTCTACAACATTGTTCAAACAAGAGCATTGTAAAGTTTGTGTAATAATGGCAGTGTTTGCTACTGTAACATGTCCAAGAAGAACGAGAATAGTAAACATTGCAATTGTTTTGGATTGCTTCATGATGTCCATTCTTGGTTAGGATAGTGGGAAGCTTAAGATTACAAAGACTTTTCACTTATAGTGTTGAATAAAATAGTGAGAAATATTGTGCAAAATGTGTAAAATAAAAATGCAGACATTCTGGTTTCATATTAGATGTTAAAGAAAGAAAAAAAGGAAGACATAAAGTGAAACTTTTGGCATATAATTCTTGAAAATGCATATGTTTTTCATATTCACATCCTCTGCTGGTCACATGAGTTTGTTTTGAAAATTGCAAATCACATTTCTGCCTTGTTTGGCTCTTGTAGTGATCCAAGGACAAAATTTGCTACTCTAAGATCTGATCTCAGTCATAAGTAAAGACAACAAACTATAACCAAGCAGGATGGCATGCAATTGGGAGGTCCGGGGTTAAAATCCCATGGGCCAGCCAATTTGGATTACCACAATCCAAAGTTTCACCTTCAGTCTAAAACAATAGTAAACATGAAAATAAGCTAATATGGCTCCCTAATGAGATCTGCTTGTTGTGGAGCAAAGTAGATATGTGAAAATGTGACTTCAAACTCTGTCAGCTGACTACAGATGGTGGAAGCAGTCAGACTTTGGCACCCTATCACCATCTGCGGCCATGAAACAAAAATGTATGGTGTTGGGGTAGTTCTCAAAGACTACTGTCCACCATATATTGTCAATGAGGTATTTTACCAGCAAATCTGCCAGTATAATGTCCTTAAAATAGCTCAATGAAAAAACTTCAATCATTTTACCTGTATATTTCTTTGTTTCTTTCTTCCATCCTTCCTTTCTTCCTTTCCATTGTGCTTTTTAGATCTTATGCCACTGATTACAGAATACATTTTTCCTACTTTGAGGATTTTGCATGCATTTTATGGATCAGTCTCTTGGTGTAAGATATTACAGTAATTGTTCATTGAGAAATTCAAACAATAGAGATCTTTTAGTAGAAGATTTAGCTTGATCTAAAATTGTTTTAAACACTTGTTTTATAAAGTTTGTCATCTCATTTATTATTGCTTCACAACAACTTGTTCATATTAGGTTGACAAAGGTCAAGGCCAGAATTGCAATCATGAGATGAAGGTAATGCCACAAAAACTTCATAAACCATCTTTTGCCTCAATGCAATGTGATATTCAAAGCACAGCAGTAAAAGAGCATGATGAATTTCAAATACAAGTTTTCTGTTGCTAAAATAAAGTTATTAATGTTTGATAAATCATGTAGAATCACTCATATGGACATCTATACCCCTTCCACCCTGTATTTGAGGTACAACGAATTGACATATTTGAATATGTAATCACAGAGAATGGTGCAGTATGACTTTTAAAACATGCAGTTTGCAGTTTTATCCAATTACATCTAGTGTATGATGAATATGCCAGTGAAGTAAAAAAAAAAAAAAAAAGTGCTCAAAGAAAAGTTTATAATGCCCAGTTGTAACTTTGTAAAAGCTAGACACTTTCATTTCTTTGAAGATTTATTTAGTGCTGAAGAAAAGTACATCTTTCAGATATTGTTGCTTTCATTGAGCTGCTTATTCAAGATATGAAAAATGAAGAACAAGAATTGAGGTGCTGAGAGAACCATAAATGCCTAAAGCACACCATCGTTGATTTTGAGATTTTAGCCTGTATGCAGCTCCTGACATCTGTTAATCTTATAGTGAACTAACACTATCTGTGCTTTATACTCGTATATGAATTCATGATATGCTGTCTCACTGATTTCTCGGATATTCACTTCCACATGAGCACAACACATTACTTTATTGCTCCATACTGTTCAAAACAAAAGACATGACAAAACTACTAGTTTTCATGTCTGAAGTGGACAGATAGTTGTATTAGAACCCCAAGAGACAGAATGTGCTTAGCTAAGAACCATGAAGTGTTGGAGTAGGTCATAATAAAATTGCGAGTGCAGTGCATTTAGAATCTTTTGTGTTCTCATTCTAGTTTCATATTAATTTCAAGCTGTAAAAAAAAAACAGTATTGTCACTCAACTAAGTATGAAAATGTGAAGTATTATTATTAGTAATAATAATACTCCTAAATATTTAAAATTCATAACGTAAAATAGTCCATTATGTTTTCTTAGCATAGTTAACTCTCTTAAAAGGTGCATCAAACCTACGTGACTGGGTCTTGGATTTTTACATTTATTTTTCTCAAAACTTTGTTTCTGTACTTTAGGCCTTACTGGTTCTCAGCACCTCAATTCTTCTTAACTCTCTACATATGGATTTGATACAATATAATGTATTTTTTCAGTTGGTGCTAACTAGGAAAAGTATGAAAATAACAGATGCACCTTGTTTCTATTAATGTGATGTAGTTGTGTTGATATACAGTAAGTGTTATAAAAGGGTTTCACTGCGTATAGGTACAATAGCACTGCAAAACTTCGCATTCTGAAAGAAAATCGCCAATATTGAACTTTTCTTTCCTGGTCATACAATTTGTTTTAAGACTTATATATGATGAACTTCATAGCTAATTTTTTGTAACTGTGAGGTAGTGTTCATAATATTATGTTATTACACATGATTTAAAGAGTAAATGTGTAATGCCATGTGATAAGGTTATATAACTTGCCAATCAAAGGAAAAGTCACTTATTCAACTGCATGAGAAAGTTGCAAAGTTGTCTGCTTATAATATACTGCAATTGGATTAGTCTAAGCTATATTGTTTCTTATTGTGATATTTTGCATATCTTTATGAAAATTTGGTGTAACTGCCACATGAGGCAAAATATCATGCAAAGTCCATCCATTTAAACTTGTGACAGATGTGCAGTCTATATTACTTTCTTATGCTGCTAAAATCATATTGGAAGTAAAGGAAGACAAATGTTTTTGTTTCTTCCATTTTGTGACTTCTTCTTTGCATTTGAAAGTTTATAAATACTTTGCATAACTTTATGCTAAATGGACTGTCTGCTCTATATACACACTAAAGCATATGACTGTAAATATAAATGGTGATGTAAGTACTAAGTGCTTTTGTTGTTATTAATCTTAATTTGGATAAAGCTGTAAGAATTATCTTTATGTGGACCAATAATAGGATGTTTTAGAACTGTGTTACCTCACGTAAGAATTCAACCTAACACTGCCAAAGCAAAGTAACAAATGGAACACCTATACATTTAGATGAATTTTCGATAAGTATTATATCTGCATGAAACAGAAATGTATCCATTTCGTATATTGGCTTTTCAGATTTGAAATTATTTAAACTTCTCATGAAGCTAGTGTATTGCAGTGTTGTCATAAGATATATGATTCACAGTTACGTGAATTATCATCAAGAAAACAGTTTTTTCAGTAATACAAACCCACCACAATTATGGTATATTTGTATAAGACAGTACAAAAATAAAGAAATCCCATGGTGTGTAACACCATGGGGCCTAGACTTATCTTATGCCCAGGCAAGCATCATGCATCCCCCACTGAAAAGTTTACTTTCTTGGCTGGCACCGCTGCCTATTGCAGCTCTTCACGATGCTGAGTGAGTAGTGATCCTGTTCCTAGAAATTAAAATCTGCACCTCTAAGTGTGGGATCGAATCTGGGTATATTCCATGGTCGGGAACCATAGCACCATGCTCTGGCCTGACAGACAGTAGTTTTCACAAGTTAAATTTTAAGCAAGAGATAATCACAAATTTTACAGAAACATTTCTTTAACAAAAATATAGAATCTATGTTTAATTCAGAAATATTGAAGATGTTATTGAAGATAGTACATGCCTTTTTGTGAACTGAACTAACTTCAAACTACTATTATATTAATTAAATGGCCTATAGTATAGTCTGTTACACTTGCATGAATGGGTAGATTTACCAAAACATACATAGCTAATTTGTAATTTAATAAGGGGTTTTTGTCTTAAATGACACAACTGGCACCCACTGGTCTCACAACACTAAGATACAAATCTGTTCATGCAGAAGCAATCAACTGGGCCCCTGTTTCTCCCCTAAATAATGCTAGCAACATGAAATAATATAGGTGTTGGTTGTGCACCCCTCTGCAGTTGCACAAACCTGGCATGTGTTTGAATACATTATTGAACATTTGACAAAGTTCTGTAACTAAAATATTGAGAAAGTATGCAGGTGCTGTTACTTACTTTGATTTTCATTTTTTGGATTAGTTGCATAGATGCACAACAGTCCGCAAGGACCAAGGCCTACCGCTCGGCCCAAGGGCATCATGAATGGGGTGTAGTGCGAGTCCCTCCCAGCCAGTTAATGTGGTCTTCTTGATCTGGAGCTGCTACTTCTCAATCAGGTAGCTCCCCAATTGGCCCCCCAGGGACCTCACAAGGCTGAGTGCACTCTAGATCAGGTCTCCCAACAGGGAAAAATTCCCCATGTTGGTACCAGGAATCGAACCCAGCAGCTGCGCTACCACTGTGCTAAGCCATCAACTTCTTTCCATAAAAGCCCATGTCATGTTCTAATTTTTCCTCAGAAATGTTGGTTCTCTATGTTTCCTTTTACATATAATATGGACCCAAATTGTATAAATTCAAACTGACAGTCCACAAGTGTCTCCATTCAAGCACAACATAACACAGTAAACACACTTCTGCACTATACACCATCCCAAACATCAGATTGAACCCTAATTGCTGTTACTGTCTGTAGGTGCATGAGCTAGGCTACTGCAGAGTGAAGTAATTCAACTCAGTACATGCTACAAGTAATCATCCAGCAGCTGCCAGCTGCATCATTCAAGATAAACCCAGTATTTTGCTTCCATTAGCTTTCCTTTCAATCCTAATGTTGGGTATAACAATGGTGTGTATATAGTTTGGCAGCACAGTTTATATATAAACAGGAGGATGGGGAATCCCTTTGTATATAATCATTTTAATATACATTACATAAAATACTTTTTAAAACTTGTTGCAACATCTATGAATACCTACTTGTCAGTGTGTTAGAGGAAGTACCCACAACAAAAGCTCAATGCTATAGAATAGAAGTGACTATGACATTCTGCTATGAAATGGTTGTCAATTGGTAGTGACAATTTCTTTTGTAGTTTTAGGGCTCAGTTTTAGTGCAGTATCAGTTCTGAAACAACCCCATCTACCACCTAAAAACATCAAAAGGAAAGATCTAGTCAGTTGAAGGTAGCAGAAAGTGAAAAGAGATAAAAGAATGAAAGAAAAAACAAAAATTAGCTACTTGAAATTAGAACACTGAAAATGTTAATTACAGAAAATGTATAGCAGAATGTAAGAAAAATGGACTATATATACAAATTAGTATAAATATATCACTTTCTGCTATGCTGAAACTAATCTGATACATATAAATGGTTTCAAATTATTGCTGATTGTACTTTTATTAAAAAGTAAATGTTGGTTGTTTGGTTTCTGTTTTTAAGATATTGCGACATATATTCTGATATATTTTAGTTAAAAACTTGTAATTGGTTGAATAAAGATTAAAAGCTAATAAATAATATATAGATAAATACAGTTTCTTTTAATTTAACATAGCTCCATGGCATGACAGCTCACGGGGAGCCTTGGCCTACCGCCCAGCCGCTGCATCCCCCATCTCGTTCCACTACAGACGTCATGGATGGGGTGCAGTATTGGAGGGTGAGACGTGGTCAGCACCTCGAGCCCTTCCCGGCCGGTTAATGCGGTCCTCACGACCTGGAGCCGCTACTTCTCCATCAAGTAGCTCCTCAATTGGCCCCCCAGGGACCTCACGAGGCTGAGTGCACCCTGGTCCAGGTCTCCACGCCGGTACTGGGGATCGAACCCAGGTCTCCCGCTTGGTAGGCAGCTGCGCTACCACCGCGCTAAGGAGACGACTTTTCTTTTAATTTTATTTTCAGATAAATGAGCTGTCATGTTTTGAGGTGTTATATTTTGTAAAGAATGTTAGACTTATGCTGCATGAAACACAATGGTTGAGCAGAATGTGTAGCAATGTTCAGTTTTTGTCGTGGTACTAAAGTTTATTTCTGTCTTCCCTCCACTAAAGGTAGGAAATGAATTGCAGCAATAGAACTGAAATGAAAATACTCTTTTATGTAGTGTCCATTTTATGTGGAATTATAAGTGTTTTTGCTAGGTAATGTGGTAAACAGCAGAATATATGGTTTTTGGACATATGAAATGTGTTTGTCCTAGTCTTTAGTGTGATTGTTTTTAAACATCAACATCTTTACATCATCTGCTCTCTTTCAGTGATATCATATAGCAGAAACTATTTTTATTTATGTAACAATCCACAATAGTGTCTAGTGCAGCATAATTTATAAACAAGCATTACACCAGGAGGATATAGTTTTAGTGTCGTGTTGTGCAATTTTTTTTACTATTGATGGACTAATGGGATTATCGTCTATCCCTGTTCTTTTCTTTACATAAAGTTGTATTTCTTATTGTAAAACTATTAAAGTAAAGAGAATAAAATATAAAGAAAATATATGTATGTATTTGTTGGTTTTTATTTGTAAGCATTATCCAGGCCTTCAGAATATGTCCTCACCACTCTCACTGGATTTTGCATCTATACTTGACTTTAAAGAAGGAAAGTTTGACTTTCAGCAAATGCTGGAAATGTTGCTTTAGCTAATCGAACACTGTGCTGGATATCAAGGATCACTCCAAAAGTTTTGAAAATGGACCAATAAAATATTAAAATTTAGATCTGATCATTGCATTCTATGAGGCCATCCAGAAAGTGACAGATAATTTGTCATAACTAAATAATGAAAGTCATTAACACAAAACTTTATTTACAAAGTTACAGCACCTTACGTTATTTTCCAATTAATTGTCATTGCTAACAGTGTATTTGTGTCATGTGATTTTTCAATATAGATGTACTCTTTCACCACGAAATATCTGAGTTAAGATGTCTCTGCCGCTTTGAGGTCTTCATGGCTGGGAAATCTTTTCCATCCAAAAAGTCATGTACGGTGTCCAAAGTGAAACACCGGTTTTTCTGAATTATTTTATCATTTCCTTTCAACTCCTCCATAACAATTGATGAACTTCCACCCTGGTCTTTTTCGTACACATTGGTTCATCCTTGATTACTCATAAATTATGTCATTTCCTCACTGAAGGTTCGTTCATTGTATTATCACCATACATTTGTGTTATTTGCCTATAAATTCGATTGGCCAAACATTTTGTGCATTAAAAAAAACAACAAAAAACATATAAGTTCTTCGGCGGCAGAAAAGTTAAAACATTGAAAAACTGGCACCACATGATAATAAATGTCTCAACAGAATGGAAATTACATTGAGAAATAGAATAAGGTTCTGTAACTTTCATTATTATTTACTTATGCCAAATTGTCTGTCTGTTTTTGGATGTCATCCTTTCAAACCAGTTTTTTAAATGCTGAATGTCATTTTTCTTTGTAGAGAGTGCAAACACATTCTTGTAAGCAACAACTGTGGCTTCAGGTGAATCAAATTGTTCACATCAAATTTTTTCTTTCATTTTGAGGAGTAAAAAAAACTTGCATGGGAGCCAGAAGTGGGCTGTAGAGAGGTTGGGACAAACATCTGACTCCTGCAAAGGTTTAGATGTTTCTTATGCAGTGTGGACAGAGTTATTAAAATTCTGTGCAGATCAGCCTTAGGATGCTTTTTTCAGTTCATCAAATATTTGTGCTGGACTTTTTGTGGTGTACAACCTGACTGAAAGTTTTTTTTGTCCAAGCGGAATCATAATGTGGCCACTTGCTGAGAAGATTATTTCCAACAGTTCTCGGTTATTTCACTTTTTTTGGGGGATCTTTTCCTGGAAAGACCCAGACCAGTGGCTGTCATTTACGAGGGTCATTTTTTTTCAACTTCCGATAGGCTATAAATAAAAGACAAGTTCATAGAAAACAATTATTTTACTACTAAAAGTTTTGTACACTTATGGTTACTTTTCAATATAATCACCAAAAAGATTGAGACATTTATCATACCAGTACAAAAGCTTTGCAATGCCCACTTCAAAAATATGTTGCCGCCAATGATTTCAAATGAGCATTGATGTTTGGAATATTTTCGTTGTTTGAAAGTGCTGCCCTAGCCACGTCTTTAGTTCAGGGAAAAGGTGAAAGTCGCTGGGTGCCAGGTCAGGACTGCGGATGATTGAAAATGTCCCATTGAAATTGTTCAAGGAGCTGATGGGTTGTGCCAGCAGTGTGTGGACGAGCATTGTCATGGATCAACATAAATCCTGAAGTTAGCATTCCTGTTCGTTTGTTTTGAATGGCTCTCCGCAAGCGTCTTAAAATACGAAGATCTTCAAAACAATGTCAATGCTCATTTGAAAACATTGGCAGCAACATTTTTTGAAGGGGGTATTGCAAAGCTTGTGCGCAGGTACGATAAATGTCTCAATCTTTTCGGTGATTATGTTGAAAAGTAACCATAAGAGTACAAAACTTTTAGTAATAAAATAATTGTTTTCTATAAACTTGTGTTTTATTTATAGTCTATCGGAGTTTGAAAAACAAAACGGCCCTAATAGTTAGTGGATCATGCTGGTAAATCCAGCTTTTGTCACTTGTTTCAATGTTAAAACATGTTTTTGGATCTTCCTCCATTGAATTTATCAATCATATCCTAGTACCACTGCACATGTTCTTGTTTCTACTCATTTGTGCAGTGAAGCTGGAGAGGTTGTTTTCCCTCTCAGTAAGGGGAATGTTCACCAGTCTGTAGGTCAAACTGTCAAAAACTGCAACTCCTGTGATGGGAAGTTGTAACTATTGTTTTTATATAGTCAGTATATAACCTAGAATATCAGAATATCTTAAAAACAACAGGAGTAAATGATTACAATAAAGAAATGGTGGATAGGTTAGTCAGAAAATTCAAGCAACAAAAAATGGTAAAAGTAAATACAATGCTCAAACCACAAAAACAAAATTTGGTGTTCAATTCATTGACACATAAAAAATTTTAGAAGATTTTCAGACAGCAACATAGCACTCATCCCCAAAAATAAATTCAGCATAAAATTCTTCATGAAAGTGAATCAAAAAGAAAAAATGACATCTCGTAAAAATTCCAGGATTTATAGAATAGATTGTAAAGAAGTGATCAAATGTAAATAGGTCAAACTAAGCAAAACTTAGAAACGAGGCTTAAGGAACACTTAGGAAACATCTAATCCAGGGAAGAAGAAAAATGAGCAGTTGCAGCACGTTTTTGGATACAAGGGGACAAAATTGTTTTGAATAATATTTTCATTATAGATTCCATCTGGTCCCGATGCTTTTCTGTCTTTTGCAGCACAGATAATTCTTTCTTATTGAATTTGATCATTGAAACTTGTTCATAGCTCCAAAGCCTTTCCTGTGTTTTGTTTATTTAGATTTTCTATGAAATTTCCATGTTGGAAAGGTTAAGGGGAGAGATTGCTGTAATGTTCATGTTGCCAAATTTACCTCAATATTGTAAACATTGCAACCAGGGAGAATTTTTGGTACGATTGTGTCAAAATGTTATACACTTGGGATTTTAATATCTGCGAAAAAATTATTGTGTGTTACATTCACAAAGTTTCATCTATTTATTCAGTACACTAGTCTTTAAAAAGCTTATTCTTCTATCGCCTTCATCTTGATCAAGATAAACATTTGTAAAAATGCCTTCAATACTTATTTGTGGATACAATAGAAATAGGGAAATCCAGTAGGTTTAAAGGATAGTCAAATCTAAAGAGCAGTCCTGATTACTTTGAAATTCCATTCTCTTTGCTTGACCAGGAGCAAGAAAAATAAATAATAATAAAACAAAAACATAAATAGCATCTACTTGAGAGCAGTACAAATGTGTTAAAATTGAAATCAGTAAACAAGGAATATCTTGGAAATTACAATAGTTGAAAATGAGTCGGAATAGTGACACCTTACTTAAAATCAACATTTTCAAAACATATGTTTCAAGGGCGTTTGCCCTCTTCTGCAGTTGAGATCCGACTAATGGCAAGAATTTGTGCTCTGTAGTCTGTTACGGTGGAGATATCTGGTGTTCTCAGTAGAAGTTCATAACCATGTGGTGGTATTTCAAAATTCATCAGCTGGTCTTCATGTTGTGTAATAAGAATATTCTCCCAAGCTGTGAGTGCTGCCGGGTTGTTTACAGGTTTTAGCAACTTTATGTCATTTTCTATTTTGTGATATGATGTCCAAAAATGGTGTGCTACTATCGCATAACACACACAACCACTCTACAAAACCTCCGTGACCAACCTCAGTTCAGAAAATTCACCTATCATCCTTGGGCACACAACAAACTTGAGAAAATCTTCAGGAATTCATCACCTTAGCTCCAAAAATCAACTACAGCATTCAGAAAGCGTTGTGCAGAAATTTAAAAGATCCTATCCCTGCAAACAAAAAACTGGGAATTTATGAAATTAAATGCTCAGACTGTAACCTGGTGTATATAGCAAGGACAAAGAGAAGTTTGGAGACCAGATTAAAGGAGCACACGAGAAACCTAAAATACAAGCAAATAGAAAAATCAGCAGTTGCCTATCATTTTTGGACATCAGGACACAAAATCACACCGAATATAAAACTGTTAAAACCAGCATATAAACCCACAGAATTAAATGTCTGGGAGAAGATCTACATCATGAAGATAAAGAGCCATGCCATGAATTTTGATATACCACCATACAGCAACCTCTGGAAGTTCATTGATCCAGCAACAGATGCCTCCACAACTGATACACCACCACCCCCCATCGTTGATGCCAATGAAGAAAGATTTAGTCAGAATTAAGGGTTGAGAATGGGAACAAGTGTTCCCAAAACTAGTTCCAGTAAGTAAAAACAAGTGATGTTTGTGTTACAAAAACAGACTCAAATTCTTTTATTTTTTATTTATCACATCACTGTCACAAGCTCTATGCATATTTGCAAGTTTTGAATCACATATACATTTTTTTAAATTCATAATTAATCACTTTTTGATATCACTTACATTCTTGGACCCTGGTTTATCATGTCACTCTGAAATTTTTAATTTGAGTTAGTATACAAATATAAAGTAACTGATATGCAGGCATTGCTTACTTTCAGTCAGTTTAAGAGAGCAGATAAAAAAAAAAAAAAAAAAAAAAAAAAAAAAAAAACAGACTGGATTTGGTTCCTCTTAAAACAAAGATCCATGATTTGTCACCTGTTACAATCTTATATACGTCTTCTGAAGTCCCAATCTTATTAATTGTTCAATCTGAGATATGGAAAACAAATTCATCATTGTGCAACTCATTGAATCATTAGATCACTTGCCTCTCATTTAGATGGCCCAGGTTTGATCCCAAGCCACCGCATGTGTGATTTGCGGTGGACAAAGTGTCCAGGGGTGAGTTTTCTCTAGATTTTCCGGTTTCTCCCACCATTGCATTCCACAGGTGCTCCATCTTCATTCTATGTATCATCAGTGTCATCACCTGCAGTGCCACAAGTAGTAAAACTCTGATGCGCTCAATTCACATTACTTTCTCTACATCTCTGCAACAAATTATTGTTAAAAAGCTTATGATTTATTTATTTCATGCTAATCGAGACAAAATTAGCAGAAATAGTCTTATTACTTGCTTCCTTGTAAGTAGAAGCAAAATAAGGGAGTACTATAGGTTAAAGTGACTCTAGTTTCTTGGTTTGTATGGACACGAGTTGACAAATTCCTGTATGAGAAAATTATAAGTTTTCAAAGCTGAAAACAAAAACAAGGGATATCTCAGAAACGATCAACTCCACGAAAAAAATGTATGACATAAATTGTGTGTTTTAATGTGCTCAACATTTTTTGTGTGGTAAGTTTTTGTCCATCTCTTACGGTTTAGCAGTTATGCAAAATTTCATAAAATTCATCCAGAATAAAGTAGTCTTCAGAGGCTATTACCAGAAAATTCAAGATATACATTTTATTTGTTAAGTAAATGTCTTTATTATACAGTATCAAAATCAAAATTGTTAACAGCCATTTTTAAGAAAATCAAAAATTTCGAAAAAAGTTCCATGTAAAGGGTAGTTTGGGATGGGGGAATTTTCTCAAAATCTTTGTGTCGCATCCCTGGAAGATACTAAACTTAAATACCAAATTTGGCATTTTACCAACTTTTTGTTTTTGAGTTATCGTGTTCACAGACACAGGACCTTTTTCTTAAAATGCTTTTTTTGGTTACAGGGGACTCTAAAACATATGTTTCTGGTGAAATCTCAGTATCAAATTTTTGAATGGAGTGCAATACCTTCTCTATATGCTATGTACATAATACGTGTAGAGAAAGTAAAAATGGGCATTAAACACTATAAAAAAAAAAAAAAAAAAAAAAGATGTGCACCTCATGTCATTAAGCTGCAAGATTAGCCATTGCACAAGCCCTGAGAGAGTGTGGATATGAAGCCTATAAAGAAGTTTCTGGTCTCTCCAATGAAGGAAGTAACCAGGTATAAACATCATCACTTTTCAATTTAACTCCTCTCAGGGGCATATAATTGGTCAGGTTCAAATCATATGAGAACCAACTCAAAGGGGTAAACATTGAGAATATATCAAGACATGGTTAGTAAGAATTATTTCACGAAACATTATGTAACAACTGTCTTTATTGACTTAAAAATTGGCTTAATTTACCACTGCCAACAATTCACTCGATGCTTTCATGCATAGACATTTGACAGCCTTCTCATTCCACTGCATGCTAATGCTCCTGTTGAAGTCTGACTTACAATTCACAACACTGAATTGGCTAGCAATTCTTCCTTCCTTTTATAGCTAGAAATGATGTTTCAGAAGATGCTGGAGAATTGTGGAAGCTGAAGCTACTGGAAGAATCTTGTCAGATGTGTCACGTTCCAAAGCCTCTCATTACTAGCACTTCACACTTCCTCTGTTTACCACATTTCAGCCCCATTGCCGCACACCAAAGCTTCTACTAACCAGAGAGCAATTACATTCACCAATGTCACAATACCACCTTCATTCCCTCGATGTAACCAGGTTGATGATTGGTACCCATGGAACCATCCCCAAGTTTGTTTACAAACTTTTGTAAAATATTCAGTTTTAGTAAAGTATGTTGTTTATGAGCTTGCTATAAATAAAATTTAACTTTCTAATGCAATATTTAGAAAACATATGCAGAACTTCAAACCATAATCTCTTTCTATCATTGTATTACTTATCTTTCTAATTTACTATTCTTGTACATTATGTTGTCTTCAATTTTGCTAGTCGACTGTTTTAGATTTGTATAATTTTGGTAATATTTGTGTAAATAGCAACCTGCAGCTGATATAGGAAGAATAAATACATAAAAAAACTCAACTACTTCACAAAAATTTTTAAATTCTTAATTCCAGAAGCTCTCCTTTTTCAAGCTAAGTTTATAAAATATGGTCTAAGGAGCATTTTGAAAGGTGAAAACTTCTGAAAAAATAGTAGTTGAGAAAAATGGAGTTTAAATTTCATTGGTATGTTTTATATAAATAGTATAGAACCAATTAAACAATCATTAGAGGCTTTAACATGTTTTCTATATTACAAAATCAATTATTCACCAAGAAAGTACAAGTTATAAGTATTACAAAATGCAGAATCATTCTACCTTTCTCTGTTTATCCTCCTTGTACGTAGAGCTTACCAGAACTTACAAGCCAGCACCTGGGCTCATACACATGTTGGTGAAATGGATGACTGGAAAGAAGATTTTAAACATTTGGCAGAATGAATGGTGGGGGAAATTGGAGAAAAGCCGCCCAGATGCTGCTTTATCCACCACAAATCACATATGGGATCAAACCCAGCTGCCTAGGTAAGAATCGAGTGGTCTACTTGACCATGGCACTACAAATGCAAAATAAACAGGTAAATAAATAATAATGAAAACAAATCATATATTTTAGCAAATTTTCTGTGATGCATTGCTTTAAATATAGGCATTTAATCAAAATTGTTATAGATATTTTTCTGTAAATAAAAGAATATGAAATATTTATATAAACAGTAGTTTGGAGTGCAGGATTTTCTTGGAAATCTTGTGTGGCACATTTGGAAAATGTTTGAAACGTAGTATGCATTAAAATGTTAGTAAATCTGAAATAAAAGAATATGTTCCTTCACCAGTATCAGACTTGCTTCAGTGTATTAGAAAGAAAAACATGTATGTTGCACTCACATGACTTTCTCACTCACTTGTACAAACTATTCTTATAAACACTTAATCTTCAATCTATTTTACATGCCAATTCAGATCAACCTTTAAAGAATTCTCTTATTGCATATTTCCAAAGGAATTACGGGCATATAGTACACACATTGTTTTTTTGATGCATTACCTTAAAGTACTGTCATTCTACTGTTCATCAATTACCCAGAGTTGTAGAATGCACAATCTTTTGAGAAAATCTTACTTTGATTTCACTCCTGCATGATAGTGTGCTGTATAAATTATTATGTACCAATGAATTTAAACTCCAATATTTACCGATACAATGAATAGGTAAGTATAAACTTAAATTAACAGGAACATTACACTCGGAGAGGGGGTAAATCATCACAGTACCTATCTGCCTTTCTTGCAGATTTACCTGATATAACAGGTGTAGATAAATAAGCCTATTTTTGGGCATTAATACTTGCAACAAACTTTCTATACCTATGGTTCATTTAGAGTGCAGTGAGAAGCTTAGAAATGAAAGTTTTCAAATGTAGCACAACTTTTATTGTCAATCTGAGGTACAATGTTATATATGAAAATCTGTACACAAAACATTAATCATTGTACCAATCCAAGAAAAGCAATGAAAATGACATGACTAGCAGAAAGAACAAAATATATACTCTTAATCCAGCATTTCTCTGTATTGCCTGTCTAATTTGTTCATTAGCATCTTTAACATTTTCAGTTGTTCCTATCACAGTTGTAACTATCCTATCGATGTCTTTTTCCTGCTGCAGAACTTTTTCAGTAAATATTTCCTGCAACTCTGCAATACGTACAACCTTGCTTTCAATCTGTTTCACTTCTTCTGTCAAACTATTGAGCTCATTATACAGCTGCGCATTTTCTGATTCAAACATCTGCAGTTCTTCTGGTGACAGCTGATCATCTTCTGTGAAGAAAGGGGGAGTGTCTGTGTAACTGCCTGGAGATACCACTCGCTTTGGACTACTCTCATTAGAAGTGGAGCCAAAATTAGATTTTTCCGATGAAGCAGATGAACTTTCTGTTGAAATTTCATGCTTTAATTTTTTATCATACTGTAGTTTTGACAGTTTCTGATGTTCAAGGTCCCTCTTCAGGCGAATGGCCTTTTGCTCAGAATAAATTTTACATACAGCCTTTAAGTAGTTCTCAACAAGCTCCAACACAGCTTGCTTATGCTCTAGCAACTGCGCTGATCCCTCTAACTTCAGAGATGCTTTCTTGAACTCCTGAATAAGATGGGAACATGTATTCATAATTCTCTGAGCTCCAGAATCAATTTTATCCCGTTCAAAATCAGACATTTGTGGTGCATCTACGAGATGGAAGTTTAAATAAGCTTTTCTGTGCTCCAAAAGAAAATCTCTCAAGCGAGTTATTTGCCCCAAAACTTCTTTTGCTCTTATAGTGAACTCACTTTTTTGATTCCTGGTTGGAAATATCCTGGACTTATCTGTTTCTCCACCGACTCCAAACGCTTTGTTTCGAGTTCGGATTGTTTTTACACATGCTTTGAACAGTGTTGTTATATCCATTGCTCTGTGATCCTAGAACGAAATAAACAATCATTAGAAGGTGTTATTTAAGGTTAGTGTTCACCACTAGATAAAAATTATCTTATTAACGTCCTGTACTTACCAATGGAATTGGGCGCCTATTAATGGCTTTTAATACACAGATAAACAACAGGCTAATAAAACTTTAGTTAAAACGTATGTTTATGATTATACAACTGTCATTGTCTATTTACCACATAAATGGGTTTGGTAGTATTGCACTGCGGTTATGGTACTGTCGTCTGTTTTACAGGTTAACAGCCATGTATAACTGTCACTGAAAATCGAAGAAATACAGATTTCATGGATTAAAACGGGAATGGACTACATATATATTAAATATCATTAAATAAAGTGTTCTCAGCTTTCTATTGCACCTTTCACAAGTATATAAGATATCAAAATATTCTTGTAATATATTTCGTAATGATTTCAAAGTTTTTTAAACTGTGAACAGAACTGCCAACCGGTGATAGGCTATATTCGTAAGTGATTGCAAAAATGGCACGTCAGCAGGAGGATGTGGACGAATTGTTTGATATTAAAAATTCTTTCTACATAGGCAACTATCAGCAATGCATAAATGAAGCTCAGAAGTTAAAGGTAACATATTGTGTACTAACAACATTAAAGCGTAATGGTTTTATATAATCTGTAAACTGATTGTGGTTATGGTATGTTTCAGCTAAGCAATCCAACTTTGCAGATAGAGAAGGATGTATTCATGTATCGAGCTTACATTGCTCAGAGAAAATATAGGGTGGTGCTAGATGAAATCGGGGAAACTTCTCCAGAAGAGTTGCAACCTTTGAGAATTTTGGCCGATTATTTAGCAAATCCTTCGAAAAGGTACTTCAAGCAATGCATGTTATGTAAGATTTTGGTTAAAGTTTTATTTTGATCACAGAAGGGATTTTCCACTTCTTGATCTGAATTTTGTATCGTTTTTATTTATTCTGCCGTTAGAGTCGCTTTATAGTTACTTTCGGATTAACTCCCGATGTAGGATATATCCCAAACTCAGGGGACAGCTAAAAATCCATATTTCCATTTCATTTCATGCTATTTCAATACCAAAATGTGGAGAATACACATTAAATAACAGGTTTGCAACACTTATCCACATATTTTTCCCTTATAATGTGCTTATAACTTTTTCATGTGTGTCACTTTGCTTCATAACCATAACAGGCCTCCCATCTAAGGCATCACGGCAACATTGCTTATTCTGTCCTGATTTCGCATTTATTGCTTACATTGACAATCTGAACACACAAGACTCCCATAAATATTAAATTTTGTGATATTTGAAACCATCTATTTATTTAAAAATTGTTCATAATAACCAAAGTAATTACACCCTTTAACATTCCAAGATATGTACTTCCATATCAAACTAACATTGGCCTTCCTTTGACCATATTCTAAATAACATAAATAACTGAAAACCTTTACCGAAAAAAAAAACAACATATAAAACATGTGGTCACAAACATTCGGTTTTCACTTTAGTACTGCACTTTGTATCCATTAATATTTATTTGGAAGCCCCTTTTGATGTAAAACAGCATTCAGACAGTTTGGCATACTGGACGCTAACTTCTGAGTGTAGTCGGAACTAACACTGTTCCATTCTTCCATCAGTCTTCTCTTAAGTTCCACAGCTGAGGTAATTGGAGAAGTTCTTATCCTGCGGACAAGTTTGTCCCACAAAATTTCTATGGGATTTATAGCTGGCGACTGCACCGGGATTGAATTACCTTGGGACAATTGTACAGCAGCCAGGAACACTCTTCATAGGCTGTGTGTTTGCGATCGTTATCCTGGCAAAACTTGAATGTTTCCAATATCCATAACTTCTCAGCATTTTTCCGTAAATTGTCTTTAAGCAACTGTAAATATTTATGTTTGTTCAGAATACCTTCAACAAATACCAACTCTCCATGTCACTTACAAAAATACACTCCCAAACCATCATACATCCTCCACCAAGCTTCACATTTGGTTGCAGGTTTATTTTTCATAGCTCTTGATTAGGTCTTTGCTGCACCATAGTCCTTCCACCTAACCCAAAAACTTTATAGGACTCTCAACAATGAAGATAACATCATTCCACCAGTTTTTGTCCTTTTCATTGTACTGCTTAGCAAAGTTAAGTCCCTTTCTCCTATTTACTTCACTGACGTATGGTTTCTTCCTGGCTACTCTTCCATTCAATGCTTCTGTTTTTAGTGTCCTCCTAATTGTTTGTGGGCTGACCTGCTTGTTCCACTGCTCACTCACCTGTGTGGCAATCTGTGGGGCAGTTAATTTTGGATTTATCTTTATGTTTCTAACTATAGCACGTTCTTCTTTGCTTGTTAATTTGTTTGGCCGACCTGGTTGGTGGTTCAAATTCCAGTCTGTTTTCAGTTTTGTACCTCCTAATGATGTTACCAACAGTACTCTTGGGAATTTGTAACATATTAGCAATCTCTGTATGCACAGCCTTTAGCATGATGAAATATGCAAAGTTGCCTTATTTTGAAAATGGTGTTAGGTACTCTTTGAGGCATTTGACTTTGCGTTTATATTTAACTCAAGCAACACACTTCCACATGGCTGAGCAACCTAAGATTACTGAGTGCTCACCTTTTGCATAATAAGGTAAAATCAAATGGAAGGGGGTTGAAACTGAATGATTATGAGCAGTGACATCTGTTGGTCTAGATATAAATAAGTTTTCTTTCCATTGTATAACTCAAGCAAATTATTCTTTATCGATTTTAAACTAGAAACGTATGCCTATTTTCAAAAAATAAGTTACTAGAAAATATTGTTTAGATGTGAGAGAAAAGAAACCCAAAAATAATTAATGCGACAAAACCAAATGATTATGGGAGTCACTATAGCAGAAGAAGCCATAGAGCATAGCTGAGGGTATAAGGGTCCTAAACCACAAAACATAGCCAAGGGGTTGAGGGTCCTAAGCCACAAAGCATAGCCAAGGGATCTTTGAAGGTAAATTGCAGTGAACCGTGGCATAGCTGTAGGATGTATGAAGCCTAAACTCACCTGATCACCAAAAATTGCAGATTTTCATTTTAGCGACATTTTCATGGGTTGGCAATATTGATTTTCTGCTATTTTTGGCCCTCATAGCAGATAATGTAGTTGATAATGGCATTACTTTGCTATATATAAGGGCATTTGAATGAGTGATTTGATTTTGCCTGAGCAACATCCTTTGCCTAATGTAATGTTCATGGCTTCTTCAGGGTTACACTGGATGGATATAAGAATCACTGGAATCCTTAAGTTTTTAGGTAGCAAAACAATTACCTTGGGGTTAAGGAGTGAAAGCATATTATTACTAAAATGCGGAGAATAGACACAAATATCACATACTATGCCTATTCATTTACATTTTTCAATTATTATGCATTTATAAGTGCAATTTTTTCACTTTTTACCACGTTTGCATCTCATTGTTTCTTAGCATAATGGACATCCCACCCAAGGCATCATGGCAAAATTGCCTCTTCTGTCCTTGTCTTGCTGTGTGTTGACAGCATTCACAATTGAAATATAGTAGAAGCTGCTGCTTAGTGTTGTCGAGGATGGAGGACCATAAGCTTACAAAGCGTAACCAAGGTTGTTTTTTTAGGAGAGGTGTATAGCAGTCATGGTCAAAAGCTGCAGAGTGATGACCGGGCATATCCGAGTGATTTGTGAAGCTAAATTTCAATAAACCTGTACATCTTCAAGATTTTTGATGGTATAAACCCCAATGAACCACTGATAGCTGTGGGATCTGGAGGCCTAAACTACAAAAAAAGCTGATATCTTACATTCACATGACTTTCTCTACATTTCTGCAACAAATTATTGTTAAAAAGCTCGTTCTGCAATTCACTTCATGCTAATCGAGAAACAATTAGCAGAAATAGTCTTATTACTTGCTTCCATGCAAGTAGAAGGGAAATAAGGGAGTACCATAGGTTAAAGTAATAGTCAAGTCTTTTAAAAGCTGCAATTCCTTTGTGTGGGCAGGAGTTAACAAATTCCCGTATGAGAAAAGTATTAAGTATTTTAAAACTGAAACCAATAACAAGGAATATCTCAAAAAAGGTAAACTCCATGAAAAAACATGTATATAACCTAAATTATGTGTTTTAACGAGCTTTTTTTTTTTTTTTTTTTTTTTTTTTGAGGCTTTTCGCAGAAAATTCAAAATATACATTTTATGTCTCATGTATACAAATTCTCTTTGATGTACAATATTGTATTAAAAATTGTTAGAACCATTTTTGAGAAAATCAAAACTTTCAACAAATTTTCCATGTAAAGGGTATTTTGGGGTGGGGGGAATTTTCTTGAAAATTTTCTTATCACATCCTTGGAAGATGCTAATCTTAAATACCAAATTTGGTAATTAAGAGCCTTTTCGTTTTTGAGCTATGCTGCCCACGCACCTGCCCACACACACAAACACACATGCACACACACACACACACATGGACATTTTGCTAAAAATGTTTTTTTTTTGTTTTGTTTTTTTTTTTTTTTTGGATTCAGGGGGTCTTAAAATATGTTTCCAGTGAAATCTTGATATCAAATTTTTGGGTGCAATACAATAAATATCTTCTTTATATGCTATATACCTAATAGCTGTAGAGAAAGTAAAAATATTGGATTTTCATTTTAGTGACATTTTTGTAGGTTGGCAACATGGTTTTACTGCTATATTTGGCGCTGTTAGCAGATGATGTAGTTTGTAATGGGGTTACTTTGCCATATATAAAAGAAGGGCGGGTGGGTGTGCAATATTTCTTCATCAGAGTAACATCTTCTGCTTTATATATTCCTTGCTCCTTCAAGATTACACTGGATATAATAATTACTGGAATCCATAAGTATTTTGCAATAAGACATTGTTTCCTATATTGGGAGTTAATCTGTTGTAAACTTTCAGGGTGGAGGGGCCCTAAAGACTTGCTTTTCTCCAATCTGAAAACTGAACTTAATATTTTTTAGTTCGGATCACGTGATTACGAACTGTGCCATTGTTTATTATGGAAGTGCTTTCTTCCGGCAGAGAACTTAACAATACTGAACTGAACTAACAACTGAATCTTTCCTTTCTCATTTGTCACTATAAATTTTAAGTTTTCCCCTAGAAATCTAGGCGACGAAAATTAAGGTGGAAGTCATTTTTTCAGTTCAGTTCAGTTGAGCTTTGGACGACGAGATAGCATAAGTGAGGTTAATTGCGGTATTTGTTTGTAATGTGGTTTAAATATCTGTACCTAATGAGTGGAAAACGAAAGTTTTCATAAGTTGAGGAAGAGAGAATAATTGACTTTGTTCATCATAACAAACTTTTACACAACGTACAACATGCCAAGTATAGAAATATAGAGAAGAAACAGAGGCTTTGGAAGGAGTTGGGAGAGGAATTGGGAAAATCAAGTAGGTAAATAAGATATACTGTATAATGTTTAATAATTTTTAGTCAGTTTTAGCTCTTAAAGTTCAAAGATTCTGGAATAAAGTGTAATTATGGAGGTTAACCTCATGATATAGTAACTTTGTTCATTATCAGTACTGTCTGTTAATTCATCAACCAAAAAAAACCATCAAAGTATCCAACTTCAACTCACTTTCTACACTGCCATGCAACCTTCTCAACCATTCTTCAGCCATTTTAATGATGTGCAGTTTTCTAGGAAAGCACAACCAAACTGAACTGAAAACTGAATATAACTTTTCAGTTTTAAGTTCTAGTTTAGTTCAGTTATAAGATTCGAGGAAAGCAAGCCTTAAGTTTTAAAGCGTAGCCAAGGGATATTTTATGTAAGTAAAGGAGTGCAGCATTCACAACAAACAGGTGTAGCTGAGGGATCTGTGACGCTAAAACTCCAATTTTCCCAAAGAGAAATCAATACCTCAACAATCTAGCGAATTTCAAATCTGGATGTTAATATTTTCTTCTAATTCTCTCCACCAATTTACCCTCCTCATATGGAGAACTTACAAGGTTTATAATATATCGGAAAACTTTTTATCTATTTCAACTCTGCGTGTAAATGTATATTTTGGATGGGAGAGACTGAGAATGGAGTACAGAGATGTATGGAGCAAGTCATGGTACAACATGATGATGATGGCAGTGGCTATAATGATGATTATGGACGTTTTTTTCTGTTAAGACAACATGCATAGAAGCCCTCTAATTTTATTTTACTCTCAGAGAGTAATTTTTTTTCCAATGAGAATTCTCATAGGCCGTTAACAGCTAATTTTTTATGCGAAATGGAACGCACAAAATCTGCCAGATAGGTCTCGGCCTTGGTGGTAATCTATACCATTTCCACCAGGCTTCGCCACTGCCATATCTGCTAAGTTTGAAATTTATGTTTTCCCCATATAGCATTCAGGAAACATATATTGCGAATGCCAGACAAGCCCCTAGTTCTGAACATTAATATTTCGGAAAAATATATCATTTGTTTTCAGATAAATATGGTACTTGGTTCCTCGTAGGCCTTAATTGCAAATGCACTTTGAGAGTCAGTCCAGTTCTCCATCATAATAAAATGCTACACACTTGACAACATGATAACAGTGTAAACAATTGAGTCAACATGAACATATCATAAAAAGTTGAGATTTAAAATTGCTGTTCTTTAGTCTACCCTTATTTATGCATTAATTCAAAACTTGTTTGTTTTCTTTCTAACAGAGATGCTATTGTCTCAAAGCTGGATCAACAAACATCAGGGAATGTTGATGTGAGCAACCACACTTTTGTGATTATTGTTGCTTCAATTTACTATCAGGAAGGAAGTTTTGATACAGCTTTGAGAATACTCAACCAGTATGATAATTTAGAATGGTAGGTAAAAGTTCTTTTTATACTCATATACTGAAATATCTTCATTTACTGTTAAAAATCTGTATCTTTGATGTAGATTTTCAGGGTTGTGCGCTACCCTACCAATGCCTGCTAATCTGCATAAAATTACAGAAACCTCTTACGCATACAATTACCTCCAAGAATATGTAATTATATATAAGAATTATAAAAATATATAACTATTTCCTGAATCTAAACTCATAATATTATGTAAGCAAAGCAAAATAGGTCATGACATTGGCATCACAGAGTTGAGGAAATCAATAACCCAGGGCATGCACGCTAACTCTACTTACAACCAAGGTCGGTTACCTTTTTGTTATTCTCCATGCCATGAATTTATCATATGTTTTGAAGATCTTTTTTGATTTCTGTGGAAGTTAATTGTTAACAACATTACTTGCCTCCTCTGTTATATCAAGAGGTATGGAACTAAATTTCATGTCATTATCACCTCAAAAATACCTAGTCTCCATCTAACACTGTGAATCAAATTTCATTAATCAACGCAATACAATATGCATATCAGTTGGCGGAGTTCATCTTTCATATGTAGGATATCTAAATCTTAAATATTTATTGTATATCTACATTTCGTAGAAAAATTATGTATGTAACTCTCATATAATGGTTATTAGAATACTTTTGAGGTTTTTTGACACTCACTTTGCTCGCATTGAAACTTACCTCTCACTCCTATCCTAATAACTACCATTATAGAATTGTTACATAAATTACTATTCTAAGCTTATCAATGCTGTTTCTAGAATAATAACATTTCTGAAGCATTAAGCAGTAAAATATGTAATCTACCAAAAGACTAGAATAAATACACATTCACGTGACTTTTCTACCCTCTTATCATTTATTAATGGGCATATAAACTATTCTTAATAAATTTCTCAGCTGACTTGCATGTTTCCTGGTAAACCACAAGGCTATCTTAAATTATTTTGAGATGTCATACCCCAATGGTACTTTAGTAGAAGTAAGTACTTTAAGCCCCAGGATTCATAGTATAGCCAACTATTATGGTCAATCAGTTAAGAAATTTCATCTGTGCTGGCATGTTGCCATAGTAGCTCAGTGGTAGAGCAACTGCCTAGAGACTTGGAGATCTGTGGTTCAAATCTCGGCTTTAAATTTTTCAATCTGTCTATACATATCCACCTCCTGTCCTACACACAGCTTGTGTGATAAAAAACAATTAAATCAATGTTCTTAATAAAGTTTATTGTTCTCTCTGCTTCATTTTAATTGAGATGAACCTTTGCAGAAATAGCTGCATTACATGTTTCATTATAGATACAAAGGGAATACAATAGTCACATGTTTTAAGAACTAAATGCAATAAGCTGACCTTGAAATTCTATGCTCCTTCCATGAAATTGTGAGAAACAATTGAAAATCGCAGGACTTCAAAAGAATGACAAAGTATTGAATAATTCAAATGGATATCTCAGAAATGGCTTATGGTACAAACAAAATTATTTACATAAAGTGTGCAACTTTTGAAAGTAAATTGAATTGAACTTAACATTTGAAATTTCACTGGTTTAGTTGAGAATGTAGACACCTGTGAAACTAATATGTAGTACAAAGTAAATAGAAACCAGTGAAGTTTCAACTGTTCGATCTGACATACTCCTTGTAATTGGTTTGAATTTTAAATTATTATTACTTTAAAAATTCTTACCCCCCCTCTCTTGGCTAAGTCAAGAGAACAGAATTTCAAAGTCATCACCTAGCAATCCACTCTTAAAAGATTTGAGTATTACTTAAAGCCTGCTATATTCTCCTAATCCACTTTTACCTACCAGGGCATAATAGGAGTAAATGATCATCTTGAAGTATATACAGGAATAAATGTTTGTAAGAATATTTGTTCAAGAGTGGGTAGAAAAGGTAATGTGAGTACAATAAATTAGATGTTTTGTTTTTTAAATGCAGAACATATTTCAAAGGGTGTTCTTTTTCTTGTTCCGACTAAGAAAGTTTGGTATTCTTCTGACTTTTCCTTTTTGGGTTACAATGATCTCTCTCTCTCTCTCTCTCTCTCTCTCTCTCTAACACACACACACACACACACACACACACACACACACACACACACACCACACAACTTTTTCTAATAAAATCTGTATAAAAAAATTGTAAACAATAATTTCTTGTTTCTTAAAATTAGTTATTTTTGGATACAATGTTTCATGGCTAAATGTCTCCTTTAAATAGGAAAGATTATTATGCTTGTTTTCTCTTTTCTTTAGTTCTGCTTTAGCATTGCAAATTTATCTGAAAATGGACCGTGTTGATTTGGCAATCAAGGAACTTAAAGCAATGCAGGAGAAAGATGATGATGCAACCTTGACACAGCTAGCACAAGCTTGGCTAAATATTGTGATGGTGAGTAAAATGTTTACTTTATTTACTCTTATGTTGCGTTGCTCCTCGTGGTCTTAATTTATAGTAAGCCTGCCATTTCTCCTATAAAAATGGGACAGTTCCTTTTTTTTACTTGTGTGTCTTGCATCCTGAGAATTTTTATTGAGATGCGAATAGGTCATGTATTTTCTTGATACCATCTTTCTCAATTAAAAACCTAACCAATATTCTGGCCATTTCTCTTTGTGAGAAATGCTGAGTTGCCACTCATCTCAGTTATTGTTTTCATTGTTTAGCATGGTCTGTGAACCGTGAAAACAGACAAAGTTTGCCTAATCTAGTGTTGGCAGTAGATGTGATGTGCTGTTATTTGCATGAACTTACACTATTATGCCATGGAAATGCATCTTTTCTTCCAATTTAAAGGAAAAATATCCTTTCCTCAAAGAAACAAAGCTTAATTATGAAGCTCACTGTAAAATTTGCAATGCAATATTTTCGATTGCACATGGTGGGAACTCAGATATTCTAAGTGTATTTATTGAATATCATGTTTCCTTCATTTTAATGCTATGTTAATACCATATTCAGAAAGTATGTATTGATCAGTTGATGACAACCTTTTCAAGCATCCTATATTTTAATGAAAAAAAATCTGATGTGCTCCATTCATATGATTTTCTCTGCATCTCTGTAACAGATTATTGTTAATAAGCTTATTCTTCTATCCATTTCATTCTAAAACATTAGCAGAAACAGTCTTATTATTTGAGAATTAGAAGGGAAATAAGGGAATACACTAGGCTAAACTGATAGTCAAATGTTTTAAAATGTGGTTGCTATGGGATTGAAATTCATTTATTTGCATGGCCAGGAGTTAAGTTCCTGTATGAGAAAAGTTAAGTATTTTAAAACCAAAATCAATATCAAGGAATATCTCGGCCAACTCCACAAAAAAAATGTATATGACATAAATTATGTGTGTTATCAAGATCTACGTCTTTTGTGTAGTAAGTTTATGTCTATCGCTTACAGTTTACCAGTTATGCAGAATTCAATAAAAATCATCCAGAATAAAGAGGTCTTCAGAGGCTATTTCCAGAAAATTCAAGATATACATTTTATCATGTAAATATCTTAAATATAAGAGTTTTTAATCAAAATCGTTATAGCCAATTTGAGAAAATAAAAAAATGTTTGAAATTTTTCCATGTAAAGGATAGTTTGGGGTAGGGAATTTCCTTGAAACTCTTTGTGTCATATCCCTCAAAGATACCAAACTTAAATACCAAGTTTAGTATTTAACAGGCCTTTCATTTTTGAGCTATGCTCCCCCCCCCCCTCCACACACATACACACACACTCAGGGGTACTCAAATGTGTTTTACTGGTGAAGTCCTGTTATCAAATTTTTTGGTGCAATACAATACCTTCTCTATTCTCTATGTACATAGTACATATAAAGAAAGTGAAAATGGTAGGCTTAATTTATAGTCAGGTCATTGAATGGACAAAAAAGTGTGTGTGTCTGTATAAATACATATTGTCTGTTCAGCCCTGTTATAGCCAGTGGAGTGGGGTGGCTTATCGCTCAAGTAACACTTTAATCTTTGGGAGGGGTACATGTATACTGAACTTCTGCCAAGTATCCACTTTGTCAAGTTTCTTTTCCTCTTGCGTGCTTCAATATTACCTCCTTCTAATTAGTTGCCCTCCGTGGTGTAATGGTTACCATGCTAACTTCATATATCCAAGGTCATGGGTTCAAACCCGGCGGAGGATGATGGATTTTTTCAGGCATAAAAATCCTTAGGATGGCTTCCTTTGGAAGGGAAGTAAAGCTGTGGGTCCCGTGTCGTAGATTTACGGCATGTAAAAGAACTTCAAGCCTGATAGAGAGGCCTCTGAGCAAAATTTAGCAGTCTTTCACACCTAATATAGAATGGGACGCTGAGAACCACAGCAGTTAAAGAGTGTCCATAAATAAAACGCCATTTCCTTTACCCCTATCTGCTTGGAAGAGTGCTCCACTCCACTAGCGATAATACTGCTGAACAGACAGTATATACAGGAAGGTGCACGTAAAATTTGCCCCGAGTGCTATGCTTATTGTCGCTTGTCATCTATTGTTGCGAAACTATTGTGAATACATTATATGTTGTCATTACGAAAGCTATTGTGACTTGGTTAACACGTGTCTACATGTGGGACATTTTTGCGAAAAAGTTTCCTGGCATTTGCATACCAGCAAAGAGCAGTATGGTGTACCACAGAGGCAGTTGCAAATGCAAAAAAAGAATCAAGCCCTCTCTGTTTGTACACAAAAATGCAAACGTTTTGCATAGGGCTTGCCAACGTGTCATATTGTAGGAATGAAGCCCAATAATATCCAAGAGATGGAGGAAGATACGGCAAAACATGTGAATTACTATGTGTGGCTATGTCAAACAGTTGAGAGTGGAATGTAGGATCTACTGCTGTATTTCATGAGTGATGAAGTCTGGTTCCATCTGACAGGACATGTGGGCTTTCAGAACACCAGATTCTGGTCAACAATCAATCCGTACACAATTAATGAAGAACCTCTTCACCGTGAAAAAATCAGTTTGGTGTGCCATGTCAACAAGTCAGATTGTGGGTCCCATATTTTTTGAACCAACAGTAAACACTAATGTGCATATGTAAATCTTTGAGGAGTATTAATATACACAGTTGACCTCCCAGTAATATATGTATTCAGTCTTTCAACAGGATGGGGCGACTTGTCACACAGGGGAGTCAATCTCATGAATTCATGAAAGATTCACAGAAGAAAGACCTGCCAGGATGCTGCTGCATTTGCCAAACCTAACCACTTGTCTCTTTTATCTGAAGGACACTCTAAATAATCCAAAAATATTAGAAGACTTGAAGTACTTTTCATAATGAAATTTTGAGAACTGATGCAGCAAAGTTGTGCAAAATGTATATTAACTGTTAGGGTGTGGGCAAAAGTGTATTGAAGCACAGTGAGGTCATTTGCAGCATATAGTGTAATATAGTGTAAAAGACAAAGTCAGTTACGTTAATATACACCTTTGCATTAGTTTGTTATTTCTTTATTATCTAATATTACATGTTGTGTCTGCTCATGGTGGGTGAGCAGTCTGTACTCTGGGTTGCATTTTCATGCACCATTCTGTAGGTATATGCACTGAGAAGCAAAAAAAAACCAGGCATTTTAATTTTAAGTCTTAAGTCTTGCATAAATGAATAGAAAAGCTTTGCAACTGAGAATAACTTAAAGTTGTGAATGAAACATTAAATCAACAGAAAAAACTGGATTTATTAAGAATTTACAACAATGGAACCAAATAAACTCTTTTTGATAATTTACAGCAAACAAGTGTGCTGTATTTTGATAAACATTTTTTTGAGTTTTGTGACTTCAGTAGCGTGTGTTGCCAACCCTAATTCTAATGACATCCTCTAGGCGACGAGGCATGTTCCTGTTATTCTTACAATATTTTCTTAAGGGATATTTTCCCTTTCTTCTTCCAGAGCAAATTGAAGTTCATTTATGATTTCTGGAACAGTTCTTCTTTGGCAAACCCTTCTCATGAGAATGTCGGATTGAGGTTGGGACCACGAGCTGGCCATTCCCTAACATTGATGTCTTAATTGATTACGTGTAATGGAAACTTCATGTGCAGTGTGTGCCTTGGCATTATCATGCATTAGAATAAAATGATCACCAACAAATGTTGCATGTGGCACGGTTTTTTCATGGATACATTCTTCAATCTACCTATGTACTGTCATTATACCATTGCATATACAATGGAGCTCTGTGTGGCTTGCGACAGAAACTCTAGCCCAGACCATAATCGAACCTCCACCAAAGTGCACTATTGATTGTAATACAGCATCTGTGTCGTGCTCCCCTTGTCATCTGCAAACAGGTAGTCGACCATCAGAAGAATGCAGAGTAAAACGGGACTCATCCGTGAACAAGACATGCTCCCTGTCTTCCATGATCCAATTGATGTGTTGACGTGCAACTCTATGCTGTGAGAGAAGTCTTGGTACCTTGGAAGGCCTTCTTGATAGCAAACATGTTCCCTGAGCCTTCTGATAGGTGACGAGCAGCAATTGTTGCAGGCAGCTAGTGATTTCGTAAAGTGCTGAGGACGACAAATCTGTCATCTCATCCGCTTGAGGCCATCGACGACCAGATCCAGGCTGCCTCTTGTATTCTCCAGTCTCATGGTATCTTCTGATGACATTGCTAATAGTGTTACGAGCAATACCAACACATCAGAAATGTAACGGATGCTGCGACCATCTTCATTTAGAGCTATGGCCTTTGCGATATCCTCTGGTATCATAATTAGTGTCATGATGGTACCACAATAAAGAATCCTCAGAATTTGGTGCAATTGTATATTCAGTTCAATATACGTAACAGTAGATAAAGCTGAAGGATAAAAAATGTGGGTTACTACAATAATTGATGTTGTTATAAGAATCAAACAAATGAATGTAGTGGTATTTTCCAAATAAAGTCAACTGGAGTTTTATAACATAATTTGACAAAACATTACGATCAATTTTAAAAGAGTTAAAAAAAATTAAAGTGTCCTAAAGTTTTTGATGCTCAGTGTATTTTATATAATATAAAAATGGACATTGGTATATATGAAATTTATAAACTCCAACATCATTTAACCAATCACCATGAAATGTGGAAATGTTTTTTCATGGAATAGGTATATATGCTATCCATTTTACTTTAACTCGCCACTAGATTGTGCTGCAGTGCATCATTTCCTATTCTGTTCAACCGATTACCATGAAAATTGGTATGCATAGATATTTGAACATGGAGAATATTTACACTTTATCTATTTTGCTATTACTCAACAGTAATTGTAACAAATAGTAATACTTATTATAGAAGTATAATGCAAGTTATTCAGAGGTTTGGATATTGTTTCTTTATGTACACATTTGCAGTATTTGATAAATGGCCATCTATACACATTCCTTGCAGTGAACTGTAACCATCTTTTGTTACACTTACTGCAAGTAATTCTATGCAGCAACTTTTATATTCTGTGGTAACTATTTTCTGCTCCATGGCATCCTCAAGAAAAATATAAACCTGCAAAATCGGCAAAAGAAGTTGCATCCTGGATAATTTGTACGTTTACAAAAATGCAGGTAGAGACTGTTTAAATGATGATACTCTACATTAGGTTCAGGAGATAGTGGGTATGTTGTTTAATGCTGTTTCTGTTATATAATCTGTATGAATAAGTTTTCTACAGTAAAACATCTTATTACCAACTGCAGTCTCTATGATGAACAACGAACCATATGTAAAGTGCCTAACAAACTTCCGATAGCCCTGGACCAACTACAATTCTCCAACAAAGTCTTGAACTTCTTACAAGTAATCCAATTGTATAATAAAATTTAATCTAAAGTTCTTGTATCGATCTATATATTTCAAAATGTTAAACTAAATGCTAAATATTGTCATGGTTCATAACAAACATAAAATTACTGTTCTCTTACTTATAAAATACTGCATTGAGTTTACTTGTTTTATGCATACCTTGTATATGTTTATTTAAATTTGCATTGTGAATGTGTTCAGCTAATGTATTGTAACCCTAATAAGAAGTCGTGATATAAGCATTGCAGTTAAAGCGACTTTAAATAAATAAATTTAAAAAAAAAAAAAATAATCCCCCAGGTATCTTTTTTTTCAGCTGTCAAAAAAATATTGTTCATAGTATCAAAGGAACAAAATTTGAATACACAGATGCAACCTTAAGATATTTGAGTTCACTGAGGTGATTTTAAAAACCACAAAGTGCTACTCAAATGTCAAAACCAGACGGGTGCAGGTGAAGCTGTGGGTAAAAGCTAGTATATAATTATCTTATAGTTTAGCAGCTTTGCAAAACTCATTCAGAATGAGGAGGACTTTATGGGCAATTTCCATAAAATTCAAAATATATATTTGATATGTCATGAAAATATCTTAAACATACAGCATTTTAGCCAAAATCATTACAGCAAAGCAATTTTTGGAAAATATTCATGTAACATCTTCATTTCTCATCCGTGAAAGATGCTGAACAAAATATCAATTTTGGTATTTAACACACTTTTTGTTTTTGATTTAGGCTGTTCTCAGATATACATGAATCTTTTTCTAAAAAAAAAAATATTTTTTTTACTCTGGGGTCTTCAAGATATGTATTTCCAGTGTAACCTCTGTATCAGATTATGGGGTAGAATGCAATACCTTCTTCTACGTATTAGTAGATGAAGTAAAAATCTTATGTTGCATCCTTCAAAAATGCTGAACTTCACTAACCAAGTTTATTGTTTAACCAATTTTTTGTTTTTACGTATGGCGTTCACAGAAACACATGCAGCAAGACTGGTGCATGTGCATATTTTATTCAGGGGTCCTCAAAACATGCATTTCTGGTGAAATTTGAGGATCAAATTTTTAGATGGAAAGTAGTATTTTCTGTACCTACCACTATCTGCACACTTTTTCTTGTATAACAAGATTGCAGCATGAAGTATTTTAATTTGCAGGGAGGGGAGAGGCTGCAGGAGAGTTACTACATATTCCAAGAGATGAGCGACAAACACAGCAGCACTTCGTTGTTATTGAATGGCCAAGCAACATGTTTCCTGGGCCAGGGGAAGTACGAAGAGGCAGAAACAGCACTACAAGAATCATTAGACAAGGATAGTAGCAATCCAGATACACTGATCAACATGATGGTATTGTCACAGCACACAGGCAAACCTCCTGAAGTAGGTACTCCTTTATATTAATATAAAAATAATAGTTGCAACCAATCTTCACTTATCTTTTGGAATCCTTGCCTGGACTAGTTTCGCAACGATTTCATTGCATTATCAACATATCCTTTTGGTCTCTTTTTTGATGTTGTTTATTTACACTGTTATGGTTACTTTACACAACTTTAATTTAAAGGTACTCCTTTAATTAAAGTTGTGAGTCAAGATGTAGACACTTATTGATTCATGGATACGTAGGCTTCCACGACCTGCGTCTTGATGTGTCTTCTTAGTTTCCGAAGGCTTCCACAATCTAGAACAAGAAATAAGACAAAATGGAAACAAAAACCTGGAAAAAGAAAGTGTAAAGCAACTCCAACACCACCAGGAAAGAGCGGCACTAGCACCCACGCCAATTGGCAGGCAACTAGCCAACCAGAAGCAAGAGGGCGGTGCAACCTCCACTGCACTGCCACTATATAAGCGAGAGCAAATAAGCAACCACTGCACAAGAGCCCAGAAGAAGCTCACGGCAAGATGAGCGAAACGTCGGCATTCCCATGCAAGATAACGCTGCCTTCTCCGGAAGCTAAGAAGACACACTTATTGCTTCACTTACTTAAAAGGACATGTTTCAAAAGCTGTTGCTTTTATCTTCAGCTGGAGTTTTTGGAACTGGTATGGATGGCATTGTCTTCTCCATATCTATGGCTTGTAGATGGCATAATGTACTAGTGAATTGGAACAAGATGCTTTAAAACTTAAACATACAACACCAGATAATCAAATTCACACTGGAGACAGAAAAGAATGAGTCTCTTCCATTCCTAGACCTCAAAATAAGTCATAAGTAATTTTATTCATCCTTTAAAATGTACATTAAAGGACATGTCAATGTTTAAGTCTATGTACATGATTACAATGTGTATTTACAATTTACATTTGTACTCTTCCATGCTATAATATGCATTCTCAATTAAATATTTTTTATTGTGCTTATAGCCACTTTAGTGTTACGAATTTCTCTTATTTCTTTTGATAATCTGTTATATAATTCTTTTATCATGCTATCCAAGTATCTATTATTTAATGTACCTCTAAGTAATAGTCGTCATTGTTTCTCAAAATATATGTATGTATATTATATTTCTGGATACATCTTGATCTTGTAAAATTTGCTTTACACTCTCATAAATATATATGCATGGGACAGTTAAGATATTTGAACTCTTAAAAATATTCCTAGAACTGTGTCTTCTATCTGCTCTTCCTAATATTCTAACTGCCTTTTTTTTGGAGTTAAGATTTTTTTCATTTCCGCTGTTGTAATATTCCCCCACAGTGTTATACCATATTTAATGTGTGAGTATATAAATGCATAGTAAACCTGTTTTACTGTATCATTGTCCATTGCTTTCCTAACTTGCCTCATAATGTAGATGCCTTTATTTAGTTTTTTCATGATATGCTTTACGCATGGTTTCCAGTTTAGGTGTTTATTGATTATCTCACCCAGAAAATTTTCACACTCAGTTTCTGGGATACATACTCCATCTATTTCTAATTTAATATTATTTGTAAAACATCTTCTAAGTTCAAAATTTATCCATGCTATTTGTTTTTTTTTTTACATTTAATATCATGTCTAAACTGGAGTAGTATTTTTTTACAATGGTTAATATAGCATTTGCTTTCTTTTCCACTTCTGATTCCGTTTTAGCTTTAGTTATAATAATCATATCGTCTGCATATCCTATTGCTGTACCCCCATTCTTTTGTACTATTTCAAAAATATCATTTACATATAATAAAAATAAAAATGGACCCAATTTTGAACCTTGCGGTACTCCTTACCTAACCATCTGAAAATCTGATTTTAATTTTTCTGCTATGCCATTTGAATTTGTGTAGTTTACATCCACACATGATCCCTGTTTCTTAAGTATGAGATGATCCATTCCAACGCCAACCCTCTTACTCTGTGGTTTTCTAGTTTGCTTAACAAAATATTTATATTTACACAGTCAAAAGCCTTTGTGAGGTCTAAAAATATTGCAACCACTCTTTCTTTATCATTTAATGCATTTACGATAAAACTATTTACTTTATTGATTGCGTTAGTTGTTGATTTCTGCTCTTGAAAGTCATATTGCCATTTCAAAATTACATAGTTTTTTTTAAATATGTTTGTAATTTTTTTAAGTGTATTCCCTCTACTACTTTTGAGACAGTAGAACATAGTGTTATCGGTCTATAGTTTTCGACATCCATTTGCTTCCTTTTTGTTTAAATAATGGCCTAACGATTACCTTTTTCAGTGTGTTTGGAAATATTCCTTGAGTTAATGATGCATTTATTATATGTGTTAAAATCTCTGCCACCTCATATTTCAGGAACTTTAAAATTTCATTTGATATTTCATCCAATCCACTTGATTTTTTAGTTTTTAAGTTGCTTATTTAGTATATAATCTTCTACAATGTCTACTATTCCCATAGATTGTTTCTGACTCTTTTAGTTTTATTAATTTATTATTTATATTTTGTGTTCCCTTATTGGGATTTGATTGATTTACTATATTAATGTAATAATTGTTAAAAGCATTGCATATTTCTTTTGGGTTACTGATCTCTTTGCCTTCATGATTAATTACAATATTTTCTGCCTTTTTTTTTTTTTTTTTTTTTTTTTTTTTTTTTTCCCTTATAAGTATTGTTTACCATGTTCCAAATTGCTTTTGTCTTATTTTCAATTCTTAACATTAGGCCCTTGCCTAAAAAAAAGGAAATAAACTAGAGGTTAATTTCTGCAACTCTTACAATCCTTATATGCTTATTCATACAATTCAAGATCAGTGTTTTGTGTAACATTATTGATATAGATTTATTTGACATAATCATATTCTTTTGCATGATGTTTCAGACGGCAAGTAGATATTTGAGCCTCCTGAAGGATTCCCATGCTGAACATCCATTTATTAAAGAGTATCATCAGAAAGAAGCAGAGTTTGAGAGACTTGCCAAGCAGTATGTACCTTCAGTGGTGTGAAGATAAATATAATATGTTAAACAAATTTGAATATCCAAAATGTGTTTAATTTTATTGAATAAAAACCTTTTTGTTTCTCAATATTAAAATGTAATTTTAACAAGTCACTCACTCTCCTTATCTAGTATTAACTAGGTTTATTAATGAGTACTAGGGCTAGATGGCACAAAATAAAGATAAGTATGAATCACAAAAGGTTTTATTACCTGGAGTCAAGTAATGCCAAAATTAATTTTACACATAGGCAACTTGCAAGAGTGGAATCAAGAATGGCACATGGAATAGAGGTTTGGGAGACTGAAAAAAGATGGGAATGTATACATCAAATTCATAGGTCTTTTTGGAAAATGATATTGGGATTACCAAGAATATCTCCAAATGGAGTAGCATTAGTTGAATTGGGAAGAGCTGGGAGGAAGGGAGTGGTGGTCATATGGAAAAAGAAATATTAGAACAGCATCCAAGTACTAGAGGAAGGAAATATTCTCAGAAAGACTGTTTTAGGACTCAAGTATCAGCAAAATAGGAAAGAAATTGGATATAAATTAAAGGAAATTGTAAGAGAAGTTGGATTGGGGAAGCTAGACAGTCAACAGACAGTAGGGGGACAAAAATTATGGAATAAAGTGAAAGCAAGGATAAATGATATAGGGAAACAAGAAATAATAGGTAGCTTAAGGGATAATAGTAGTTTAGTGTTATACAGGAATGTTAAGAAAGTATGGGGAAGAGAAAAATACATTGATGTCTGTGAAAAAATGGAAAGAGAGGGTCTAGCATGGGCAAGAACAGGAACAATGTTACTAAAAAGTATAAAAGTTGATAAAGATCTGTTCCCATCATGGGACAATGTCGATAATAACTTACACTGTGCAATTGAGTGCGAAGAAAGCAAAACGTGGAGAGAGAAATATGGAGAGATATTGTACTTAAAACCTTTTGGAAACAATAAGAAAAACTTTCTGAAACAGCTAGGTAATTAAACAGGCAAAGTAAGAGAGAAATGGGGGAGGAAAGAAAGAGATGATCTTGATAATAAAACTGATGAGGTTGTAAGTTGTAAAAGAAATAAATAAAATAAGCTGGGAAGGTATAAAAATGTATAATTAGAGGGAAAGGTCAGGGTGTTAAATGTATATGATACCAAATTCAGCAACTCCAGGAAAGTAACTACACCGCCGTTAAATTCTTGCACTTGACAGTTAAGTTGGTACACCCACAAAAGACATATAAAAAGCTTTACCCGTTTGACTTTCTGATCCAATCACAAAGCAGCATTCCGGTCGGTTGGTCAGACAATGGAAGCGGATCTAAATGCTGCGCCGTTGCAATGTCTGGCTATTTCCAACCATGTGCTCAGTTTGTGAACTCCTAACATGTGCGTTGAGCTGTTCTGTGCAAGCTACATATTATTCCTTATTTATATTTTTTGTTATTTTTGATAGTGTTGTTGCTGTTTGTTTGAATGTGAGGGAACATAATTTTGCGGGAAGGTGTGGCGAGGGTGGACGCGGCTTCATGAAAGAAGAAACTGAATCATGTGCACAAATAATACGAAAAGCACAGGAATTAGATGGAATCATCAGTGAATGTGAACCACAAATGATATGTCTTGGTGACGACAAGGACGATAATGATGACGACGGAGAATTGGATGGAATTGAGGCATTAAAATTCTAAACCGGTGAAAATCACTTTATTATACCTTTCTCTCATTGTAACAAGCTATTTTGCATTAATTTGTTCTATATTGTCGTAAATGCATAATGTATGCTACATATGTTACAGTATCACTTATTTTAAATTAGCATCAATAATAAAGAATTAGTTTATTTATTCCTCGGTATTATTTACTGGGTACACTGTTTACACATGATAGAGACATTTGTAATCAGCTGTTGTTTACTAGTTACTCTGGCAACGCCGCAAAGGCAGCCTAGCCGACCTTATGCGAAACGACCTGAACTGTCAAGTGCAAGGATTCAGTGGCGGGGGTTTATGTATGTATGAAATTTGTCTCTGAAAAGAATAAATAATTTTTATAACATAGCTAACTTGAAGATTGAGTCATTTGTCATACTGGTGGATGAGCTAAACAATACTCCTTTGAAGAATATTGCTGCCAGCATGCTTAGATAGGTAATCACAACATCTTGAAGCTCTTTGTTGCTACAGAAGCGCTTGGTGTAATACAGCATCTCTGACCATATCTAGCTGTGACAAAAGTTATACCCTCCATCACAACTTTGATCACATCTGTGATTAAAAAATAAAATGGCAGGCATTACACGTGTTCAGTGGCTACATCCAAACTCTCATTTCTATTACGAATCACATGAAATACTTCACAATTCAAAACATAATTATCATAAAAACAGAAACAAGAGACTGGAAATATAAAAGCATAGCAGAAGCCATTATGAAGTACATGATAATGATGTGGGGAAACACTTAAATGCATTGGGAAGCCAATATTTAGAAGAACAAAATGAAAGTTATTATGCCAGCCACTAATTACCATTTTTGCTGCTGGCTATGTCCTACTTACTCATAAATGTTGTATTAATTAACATTCTTTAAGAAATGGACATATTGAGGTTAAGATTTAGGTTAGGTTATACATGAATGTAATAAAAACTAGAGTAAATTTATAAATATCTAATATAATGACACAACTAACATTCTAAACAGAACAAAATAGGAACCATTATTAAGCTGATGGTGTTAACTGGGATTAACTTTTTAAATATGTGATAAAAGGTTTGATGTAGTATAATATACTGGACAGCTTTAATGTGATCAAAGGTTTTATCACATTCTGTGACAGAAATATCATAGTGCAATATAGGCTTTATTCCTGGTGATAAAAAACTTCCCAATGAAACTAAGTAAGAAGGTGTTCGGTTACCACTACAGCACTATGCAGTCCTGCATTGTTATGAATCAAGACCATTCGAGATGGCAGCTTACCTCTTTTGTTCTGAATTGCTCTCTGCAGGTAAGACATTTACAGTGACAAATTACTGACTCTATAATCTCCATGAGCAACACATATTTCTGAACAAGATATGAATATGAAGTGATTTATACAGTGAAACTTTTAAATTATTACCTAATTAATTTGAGTCAAATATGGACACTGTAGTTTCACTTACTTAGTTTTTCCCCCCTGGATGCATTTCAAAGATTTTCATCTTCATCATCAGAAGGGGAGGTTCCTATCGTAATTTCATCTGTGCTGCCATCTGGCTTCCTTGGGAGTAATCTTAAGATGTTGTCTGCCTGTGGTATTTCAAATTTCATAATTATGTGTGCAATTTTCCTAATGTATCTTTTTAGCTAAAGCATGGATGCCCCAAAACAAAATACTATAACTCAAATGGCTATGGATTTGTCCAATTTTTTAAAACACATAACATAAATATACCTCTGCTTACTTTGTTGGTGATATAATTTATATGTAAATGCCAACCTAGACCAGGTTCGAAATGAAAGCCTAGAAATTTTATACTAGTTTCAGTTGAAAAAGCAAGACAACTAATATTAAAAGTGAGGTCAATTGTTTTGTTCTCGTTGAGAACAAGACTACTGTTTTTGCACCATTTATCAAGGCTGATTTATCACGGACAATTTTGGGAACAAATGTGCACAAAGTTCTAAATAGCCTATATGTTCCATAATGATCTGCATAAACTAACCTTGTAATGTTCAGAATAAGCACAGACGATTCACTAATCCTAATTTTCAGTCTCTTCTTGAACAATTTGATCAACTTGCTGAACGAGATATGTACTAATGACATTCCTTATCCACCATCATGAACTTCAGTTCTGCCTTCTTTAAATTTCTTATACTATACATGTAAAACATAGCTCATTTAGTGGTGAATACTATTTCCTTCTGCCTGTAGAAACTGAACGACCCTTTGCAACTAAAACTTAGTGCAAGAATCAAATGTTAACTGGCTGCAGTTCAGCTTCAACTGAAACTTTGAACTTTATGATGGGATAGCTGTGCAGATTCACCCTGCTTATGCTTGTGTGGTTACCTAGGACCCTTGTATGAACTAACCTTTTAACATAATTTTACATTTCTTTTTACTTTCTCTACACATGCTACGTACATACTGTATAGAGAAGGTATTGTATAACACCCAAAAATCGATACCAAAATTACACCAGAAATACATGTTTTAAGACCCCCTGAATCCAAAAAAAAGCATTTTCAGAAAAAGGTCTGTGTATGTGTGTGCGTGTATCTGTGTGACTGTGTGTCTGTCTGTGGACAGCATAGCTCAAAAACGAAAAGATGAACTTGGTATGTAACATTGGTATCTTCCATATGAACCTTTTTTCAAAAATTTTGATTTTCTTCAAAATGGCTCTTAACGATTTTGATTAAAATATTGTATATTAAAGATATTTTCCTGACAAATAAAATGTATATTTTGAATTTTCTGGGAATAGCCTCTGAAGACTACTTTATTCTTGAGGAATTTTGCATAACTGCTAAGCCATAAGAGATAGACAAAAACTTACCACACAAAAAATGTAGAGCACATTAAAACACACAATTTATGTTATACACATTTTTTTCTTTCAATTGATCGTTTTTGAGATATTCCTTGTTTTTGGGTTTCAGGCTTGAAAAACTTATACTTTTCTCATACAGGAATTTGTCCATACAAACAAAGTAACTTCAGTCACATAGCAACCAGCTTTTGACTGTCACATTAACCTATGGTGCTCCCTTATTTCGCTTCTACTTACATGGAAGCAGGTAATAAGAGCATTTCTGCTATTTTTTTCTCGATTACGTGAGGTAAATATTAGCATAAGCTTTTTTAACAATAATTTGTTGCATAGATGTAGAGGAAATCATGTGAATGGAACACATCAGATTTTTATGTAGTAAGTTTTTGTATATCCCTTACGGTTTGCCAGTTATGCAAAAGTCATCCAGAATGAAGAACTCTCAGAGGCTATTCACAGAAAATTCAAGATATAAGTTTTGTTTGTCATAAAAATATCTTAAACATAAGGGTTTTTAATCAAAATCGTTAGTTTTTTTTGTTGAGAAAATCAACATTTTCGAAAAATGTTCCATGTAAAGGGTAGTTTGGAGGTGGGGGGATTTTTCTTCTTGAAAATCTTCGTGTTGCATCCTTGGAAGATACCAAACTTAAATACCAAGTTTTGTTTTTAACGGTCTTTTCGTTTTTGAGCTATGCTGTTTACAGACGCGCGCGCGGACCTTTTTCTGAAAATCCCATAACATCTATTTCCGGTGAAATCTTGGTATTGAATTTTTGGGTGCCAATACCTTCTCTATACACTATATACATAGTACGTGTAGAGAAAATAAACACACAAACACGTGCGCGCGCTCAGGAAACGTCTAAAGATCTGATTTGTTCAATTCACCTCTTGTACAAACTATTCTTATAAAAGCTTATTCTGTACCTTCTTCTTGTTAATATGGATTCACTTTAAATAGCATTAGGCTAATGATTAGGGACGGAGTCCTCAGTGGGCAGAGCACCGCACGTGGTCCTTGGGGCTCTTTGCGATTTACACGACCCCAGAGGATGAGGGAAGATACCGGAAGGGTGACCAGATCTGGATGACGACGGACCAAGCTTGGATGGGGTCCCTAGTGGTTATAGATTGAACGCCTCTGAGACTATACCTGTCGTATTACGGAATTAGAAGGCATTTATTAGGGAGATATAAATAACATTAAGAAGATATGCTTTTGAAATGGCCAGGGAAGAATATTGTGAAGCACGTCGAAAAGTATAAAGACGGATTTGAATAAGGTGCGAATGTGTCCAGTACACGGGTTGGCAAGCGACCCAGCAGACATGTATCTACCGTTACTGGGGGGACCCGAACCAAAAGGGGATGAAAGGTTCATCGCCCGATGGTGAACATGACAATAGAATAGCAACGGATTTCTTGTTAGTCGAGAGAAGCGACTTCACTTGCTATGAGAGACCGATGAGATAAGACGTGCTATTTGATTCGGCGGTGGAAACGAACTGGCTATGTACGACCGTTATAGAAACAGTATTAATCAATACACCACACTAAGTGTCACAAGTATGGATGGTTGCGTAAAGAGTAGCCGGGCGAGAACTTAGGAAATGTGCGTGCTTGTTGGCAGAAAATAAAAAGTAAATGAGTTCAACAGTAATCGTGAACTCATAGGAAACCACTTATCTCTTAACAGCATTCCTGAGAAAGATTCCATGCTGACATATCCTGAGCTAGGTCGTTCACACTTCCACACCATTCCTTAATCTCCTGACTCGTCACGCGGGATTCGAACCTGGAACCCCTTTAAAACAACCTATAACGTAAACCACCACACCTCTGATGCCGCCTGGGCCCAAACCAAAGGCGCGTCCCGATAGAGCAGTACCGCGACGCCCGGAATAAACCTCTACAAGTGCAAGGCAACGCTCACCCGCAGCGTGCCGAACACCGCCATCTGATCCTTCAACCCTGAAGCCGATGACAAGGAAGTGATGGAAAGGAATATTCGGGGATGTAATGGACATCCAGCATTCCCCTGGCGACCCGGGGTAATCCACGAAAAACATCCATGGGTCAGAAAGGCCTGCCAGGGCATCGAACCCAGATTTCCTGAATGCGAGTCGCACACGTTACCACGGCGCCATATCGTTCGGTATACCTCTTCATTACACAGGTCGGTCTGGGTGGTTAGGTGCTTAAAAGCGACAGCCTCGTGTCAATAGATTTACTGGCATGTAAAATAACTACTGCGGGACAAAATTTCGGCACTGGTGGTGCTGATATAATCCTGACAATTGAGAGCGTCGTAACAAATGAAAATGTTTAAATATATTTCATTATAATACACATTTCGTTGTAGGTAAATATGAGTAGGATGGTTTCATATGATGGTTTTGGAATTCTGTTCTCTTTAAATGAACACGAAACAAAAGGGACAAAAAATATGATGTGATACATTCACATACATTTCTGTTCCGCATATCTAGAGACGAGAGTTTTTGTTTTCAAGGATAAATGAGAAAATTGTTGAATTACAAAAACAAAATGTTTTGTATGCATTTGATATAATTTTGAAAAGGAATATTTGTTCGCGGATTTTTGGGGATTTTTCATATTTTCTAGAATAATTTGTTTTTAGCGATAAATGAGATATACCCATCTGTTTTTTATTTTGCACAGACAAATGTGCATTTATTTCAAGTTTCAAAAATAAAACTTAGTTTTAACTTTACATTTTCATACCATGCAGCTAGAAGTTGAGAAACAATGTTTAGAATTTCAACGAAAAAAAGCCAGCAGTTAGCTTAAATAAATGACAAGAAAAAGTCTTGTTTCTGAAAATTGCAGATTGTTAATAGAATCAGTATTATAATTTCAATCTAAAGAAAAATCTGTAGCTGTCTTGTTTTATCCCGAATTAACTCGATGAGATTCAAATGTAAGATATTAGAGAGTGATCATATTGGAAGCAGAATGAGTGCAATTGTAATTAATTAATGGATAAAGTTTGATGAGTATTGAGTTAGCAAGTGTTGTGATGCATGTAATATGATTATTCCATGTCATTTTTGTGTCCAGTAGAACGCCAAAATATTTAACTGAGGTTTAAGATAACCAGGTTAGCCGTTTATTCCATAAATGTAAATAATCAAGAATTCTTCTTTCTCTACCATGCCAATCAGATAAACATTAGCAGAATATTATTTAGTTCCTTATAAGTAGAAGGAAACTAAAGGAATGCGCTATGCTAAAGTGATAGTCAAATGTTTTAAAAGCTGTCGTTATGCGATTGGCATTGCAAATCGCTACTTTGCTTGACCAGAAGTAGAACAAAAGAAAAACGGACACTTCCTGTCTGAGAAAAGTATAAAGTACTTTTCAATTGAAACCAATAACAAGGAATATCTCGGAAACGGTTACCTCCACAACAAAAACGTTTAGAACATAAATTGTGTGTTTTGATGATATCTACATTTTTGTGCAATAAGGTTTTGTATGTGTCTTACGGTTTAGCAGTTAAGCAAATTCCGGCAAAATTCTTCAGAATAAATAGGTTTTAAGAGGCTATTCCCAGAAAATTGAAGATATACATTTTATTCGTCATGTAAATATTTTAAATATAAGAGATTTTAATCAAAGTCCTTAGTCATTTTTGAGAACAACATTTTCGAAACATTTTCCATATAAAAGATAGCTGAGGTTGGGGAGATTTTCTTGAAAATCTTCGTGTCGCAACCTTGGAAGATACCAAATTTAAATACCAATGTTGGTATTTAACGGACTTTTCGTTTTTGAGCTATGCTGCCCAAAACAGACACTCACGGACCTTTTTCTAAAAATGCATTTTTGGATTCAGGGGATCTCAAAACATGAAATCTCGGTATGGAATTTTTGGGTGCATTAAAATAACTTCTCTATACACTATGTATATAGTACGAGTAGAGAAAGTAAAAACATACCTCGTATTATGATTCCTTTCCAAAGGAAAGAGATACGTTATTGCATTTTAAAGGGTACTAACAGCGCTATGCTATCTTTACGCTATTGCCACACTTAAAAGGCATGTTAAGATAGACGCTATCAAAGAGAATTATTTAACATAAAAGTGATATAATCTGAACGTGTTTTGTTATGTGTCAGTGTACGACAGCGTCTAGAAATCCGTCTGTTTTCGTCTCCTCGGGGATCTCTCCATCCCCCATTTTCTAATTGTAAGACGGAGTGAGTACCCCACGAGTCCTTGAAATGCAGATAAATTGTCTCCGCGAAGCACTTCTTCAGATTTATATAAATACTCCTCTCCACACAGAGGGGATGAAGAAACATGCCCTCTGCGTTTCTAGCAGGGATTACTGTATAGCCGTACAGTCTTTGTCACTCTTCCAGACAGAGAAGAAACCATCCCTCCCTTTTCATCAAACTCTCACATTTGTAGTTATAACACACAATATACGTGGCTCTGTTATGTGAAAAATACGGTGTGTTACACTCACATGACTTTCTTTAGCTGCTCTATAAACAAACTTCTTACAAAAGATTATTCCTCTTTCTACACCATGCTAATCGAGATAAACAGCAGAATGTTATTGCTTAGTTCCTTATAAGTAGAAGGGAACTAAAGGAATGCGCTATGCTAAAGTGATAGTCAAATGTTTTAAAAGCTATCGTTATGCGATTGTCATTGCAAATCGCTTATTTGCTTTGAACGGACACTACCTGTGAGAAAAGCATAAGTACTTTACAACTGAAACTAATAACAAGGAATATCTCGAAAATGGTAAACTCCACGAAAAAAAAGTATATAACATAAATTGTGTGTTTTAACATGCTCTACGTTTTTTGTGTGGCAAGTTTTTGTTCATCTCTTACGGTTTAGCAGTTATGCAAAATTCCGTAAAATTCATCCAGAACAGTCTTCAGAAGCTATTCCTAGAAAATTCAAGATGTGCATTTTATTTGTCAGGTAAATATCTTTAATATACGAAATTTTAATCAAAATCGTTACAGCCATTTTTGAGAAAATCAAACATTTCGAAAAAAAGTTCCATATAAAGGGTAGTTTGGGGTGGGGGGATTTTTCGCAAAATCTTCGTGTCGCATCCCTGGAAGATACTAGACTTAAATATCAACTTTTCGTTTATGAGCTATCGTGCACGGACACACCCACATACCCCCACACACGGACTTTTTTCTGAAAATGCTTTTTTTGGATACAGGGGGCCCTAAAACATATATTTCCGGTGAAATCTCGGTATCGAATTTTTGGGTGGAGTGCAATACCTTCTCTATACACTATGTACATAGTACGTATAGAGAAAGTAAAAATACGGTGTGTTACATTCACATGGCTTTCTTTAGCTGCTTTATAAACAAACTTCTTATAAAAGATTATTCTTCTTTTTACACCATGCTAATCGTGATAAGCATTGGCAGAATGTTCTTATTACTTAGTTCTTTATAAGTAAATGGGAACTGAAGGAATGCGCTATGTTAAAGAGATAGTCAAATGTTTTTAAATCTATCGTTATGCGATTGTCATTGCAAATCGCTTCTTTACTTGGTCAAGAGTAGAACAAAAGAAAAACGGACACTACCTGTGAGAAAAGTATAAGTACTTTACAACTGAAAATAATAACAAGGAATATCTCGAAAATGGTAAACTCCACGAAAAAAATGTATGTGACATTAATTGCGTACTTTAACGAGATCTACAGTTTTTATATAGTAAGTTTTTGTCTATCTCTTACTGTTTACCAATTATACAAAATTTAGCAAACATCATCCAGAATAAAGAGGTCTTCAGAGGCTGTTCCCAGAAAATTCAAGATATGCATTTTATTTGTCATGTAGATATCTTTAATACATGATATTTTAATCAAAATCGTCAGAGCCAAGTTTGAGAAAATAAAACATTTCGAAATTTTTTCCGTGTAAAATGAAATGAAACGGAGTTTTATTTATGGACGCTCTTTAATTGCTCTGGTTCTCAGCGTCCCGTTCTATATCGGGCATGAAAGAGGGCTTAATTTTGCTCAGAGACCTCTTTTTTTCAGACTCGAGGTTCTTTTACTTGCCGTAAATCTACAACACGGGACCAACAGCTTTACTTCCCTTCCGGAAGAAGCCATGAAAAAATCCTCCTCCTCCTCCGCCGGGTTTTTCCATGTAAATGGTAGTTTGGGATTTTGTTGAATATCTTCGTGTCGCCTCCTTGGGAGATACTAAACTATAATACCAAGTTTGGTATTTAACGGAGTTTTATTTTTAGCTATGCTGTCCACACACAGACAGACCCAATACAAACTTTTTTGTAAACTGTTTATTTCTTTGGATTCAGAGGGTCTCAAAACATGTATTCCCGGAAAATTCCGGTATCAAATTTTTTAGTGGAATATAGTACTTTCTTTATATACTATGTTCATAGTACATGTAGAGAAAGTAAAAAATGCATTGTGTGGTACATTTTTATATAACAACGAATTTATACTGTACAAATTTATTATTTTAGTAGGTAATCATGCAAGTTGGGGTTTTGATACTTGGCAAAGATATTATTATTATTATTATTATTATTATTATTATTATTTTTGTGTATAATAACTGTTATAAATTTCATAATTACTACATGTTGGTTCCACCGCTTAAACTACCATTAAACTATTTATGCATTAGTTTTTTTTCTCCACTTTTACTCACCGTAATATCATATTACAAAGTTTTAAAAATATAACTTGTCTATTTTTGGCCTTGTCATGACGATGATTTGCAACATTGATACAAAAAATACCACGATATGCCATCCTGCCGATTCTAAAAGTGGTTCTGTGTTTTTAGAGTTCTAAATCCATTATTGTGTAAATATGTGATTTTCGTGTAATTTATTTTTAGTACCTTTCAGTGGTTTCGCCAAAGCACGCATGTGAAGCAAACATGCGCTGTGATAGGTTTAGGTTAGTTTGTAAAGAAACTGATTTTCCTGTACTTTGATTTAAACAATTTCCACTAATTTCACCAAAGCATGCGAGCGAAGCGAGCGTACGCTGTGTTAGATTTAGGTTAGTGTGTATATAAATATACTGATTTTCATCTACTTTGGTTTTAATAATTGTGACTGGTGTCACCAAAGCATGTGAGCGAAGCGAGCATGCGCTGTCCTAGGTTCAGGTCAGTGTATTAAATAAACTAGGTACTTAGTTTTCGTCTTCTTTGGTTTTAATAATTTCGATTGTTTCCACCAAAGCATGCCAGCGAAGCAAGCATGAGGTGTGTTAGGTTTAGGTTAGTGTATGTCAATAAACTGACTTTCCTGTACTTTGGTTTTAATAATTTCCACCGGTTTCACCAACTGTATCATGTTCCAGCTACAGCCTTAGCTCTCCATTGTTAATGTGTGAATGTTGGTGACTTTTGAGCTTTATTTTTTTTTCTTTCTTTCTTGTTTGGTGACTTTATCTACGTTGGTAGCATATACATTTCATTGTTTCTGGACTGTAAACACTTGCTTCGCGCCTAGCAACAGCTGTTAAATCTTCCCCCACAATGAAAATGTTCGTGAATTTTGCTATTTAAGAAAGTGTACTTACAGGGTGGTAGTGGTGGGATGTTTCAATTCTAGATGAAAACATATTAGCTCCTTGATGCTCTGAAGTGGATTATGAGGTTAGTTTCAATTCTTAAAGATATATTTATATGATGGCACTATCGTATAGCTTTACCTAAATTTCAATAAGATGTTTACTGTGGATTTTCCAAATTTCACAGCACCTTAATAAATAATAATAATAGTAATAATAATAATCAGTTATTTTCGTATCGTCAATCGTTACTAAGGTCTTAGGATCCATTCGTTGGATAGCGTTTCTAAGATACCTACACCTTATGCTTCAAATACTTTTCCTGGAGTTAATTCTGTAACGAAAGTTTTAACGTACTTGGCATTAAAATAGAACAAAAGAAGAAAGGGAGTGCCTTAAGAATATCTCGGGTCCTTAAAATTTTACAGGCAGCTGATCCAGACATTAAAACTCGCAGTGGTAACGACTGCCACGTCTCTAACGATATAAATATTGCATGTTATAATAAGCACGTCCCTTTCTGAAAAAGTAACTACCGTACACAAAGGTGGAGAAAAAGGCATTCAAAATTACAGAACCAAAAGAAAATTATATCTTACTCACGTTTCACTGCACCTTTCTTTGGTTTAATTTTCTTGTCTTACTGCACATTTCCCCATTCTCCCTTCTGTCATTCTTCCACATTCACGCCCCTCCCTCTTTATCTTCATCCTTTCCCCCATTATCTCTTCATTCCCTCGAGATTTGAGATTTCTGCAGCTGTTTTTCTGCTAGGCCACTGACACGGACAAACAAAAGTAAGTCTATTAAGATATCAAAGCCCAGGGGTACCAACTATCAATTCGTCAGCATGGACGTGGGCTACTGCGATGGCTGCTATTTATTCAAAGATTTCATCAAACTCTAACCTATAATTACCAAGGATCTGTTTTACCTCTCAACGCCCGCTTCCATTTTTCACTCACGCTAAGTTTTCCGTTTTCTGAAGCCTCTTATTATCTTCACTTCTGGGAGCAAGTGTGTACAGCATGCGACCCTTTACCCATGCTAGCCTTGGGATATCGCATCTCAACCACTATCGTGCTTCTCATTTCCAAAAGGCAGAACTATGTTTCAGAAGTATTCTATACAGGGTGTCTCTAAATCACACCGACACAAAATAGTAATTATATTGCGTACTAAGAACTGTAAGTTATATTTATCAGGTCGAGAATGTATATTGGGAATACGAGATATGATAAGTAACTTACAGTTCATGGTTAGCCGATTACTTTTTGAAATACTTGAAAAAACTGTAAAAAAAAACAAACAAACAAAAAGAACAAAACAACAATAAATCAAAATTGCTTTTCAATATTTTATGGAATATTAAGAAAAATTAATTCTCAATGTGACAAATGAAAGGCTATATCTAAATTAAATGGACAAAGCCTTCTTATACACTCTTTTGTTAATGAATTTTGCAATAGGTTCTTTTCTTGAAGTAGCACATGTCTTGAGTGTTACGTCATTTCCTAATTGTACTGTAAGTATTAATGAGCTCTCAAACTCTTACTGTAAGTACTTATAGTGCTTATTGGCATTGCAATTAATAAATGAATTGTAAATTTAGCTTACATTACCAAATATGTGTTCAGAATGATTAACTTACATATCAAGTAATCTAAAAATTTCATTTTCACTTTCTCTGCTTAGTCACTATTGCAATCCATCCAAAAAATCGATGAGGTATTTTTCTGGAACTACACGATTTAGGGTCCCATGTGTCCAACATTTTTATTTTAGAAAACATTCTGAGAGACAGAGAGAGAGAGACTGTGTGAGAGGGAGGGAAAGAGAGAAGGTGTTTCTCTGTGGTATCCGTGTGTCTTGAACACGATAACTTAAAAAGGAAAAGTCCGTTAAATACCAAAGTTGGTATTTAAGTTCAGTATCTTCCAAGGACGCGACACGAAGATTCTCCAGAAAATCCCTCTCCCAACCCCAACTACCCTTTACATGGACACATTTTCGACAATTTTTATTTTCTCAAAATGGCTCTAACGATTTTGATAAAAAATATCGTATATTAAAGATATTTACATGGCAAATAAAATGCTCATCTTGAATTTTCTGGAAATAACCTCTGAAGACGTCTTTATTCTGGAGAATTTTACGGAATTTTGCATAACTAGAAAATCGCAAGAGATAGACAAAAGCTAACTTAACAGAAAATGTAGAGCTCGTTAAGACACACAATTTATATTATATGCATTTTTTTTTTTTTTGTGGGGTTGATAGTTTTTGAGAAGTTTCTTGTTGTTGGTTTCAGCTTGAAAATATTTTTACTTTTTTCATACGGGAACTTGTTAACACCTGTCCATACAAGGGAATTTCAGTCTCATAGCAACCTTCTTTTGACTATCACTTTAACCTATGGTACTCCCTTATTTCGCTTCTACTTAGAAGGAAGCAAGTAATAAGACTACTTCTGCTATTTTTTCTCGATTAGCATGAAGTAAATAGAAGCATAAGCTTTTTAACAATAATTTGTTGCAGAGATGTAGAGAAAGTCATGTGAAAGATTTTTTTTTTTAGAATACATGTATTTCTAATATATGGAATTTTAATCAAAATCCTTAGAGCCAGTTTCGAGAAAATGAACAAAATTGAATTTTTTTGAAAATCTTCGTGTCGTATCCAAGTTTGGTATTTAACGGACTGTCCACAGACACACACGGACCTTTTTCTAAAAATGCTTCTTTCGGACTCAGGGGTCCTAAAACGTCTATTTCCGGTGAAATCTCAATATCGAATTTTTGGGCGGAATACAATACTTTATCTATCCCCTATGCACAGTGTACATACAGAGTAGAGAAAGTAAAAAAAAACTGTTTAAAGCATTTCGGAAAATTGATCATATATGTGTATGTATGTGTGTGTGTGTGTGTCTGTGAGTGTATGTGTGTGTATGTGTGTGTGTGTCTGTGAATAAAGAAAAGTTGGTTAAATATCAAATTGGATATTTAAGTTAGATTTCTTTCAAGAATGTGACACGAAGATTTAAGAAAAGAAAAAGAAAATAAAATCTCTCACTTCAAATTAACTATTACATAGAAATATTTTAAAAAAATGTTGATTTTCTTTAAAATGGCTCTAAGATTTTTTATTAAAATAACATATTTAATATACATTCATGACAAATAAAATGTGTATATCCACTTTTCTAGAAGTAGCCGCTAGGTCCATCAGAGTTTCATTTCAGCTTTTACCCTGTTTCCCAGCTTCACCTTCAATTGTGTTTCTCCACGTAATTCCTTGCCTGCCCTTGTTGCTTCTCTCCTTGCGAATTCCATTCCAAAGCCCTCATTGCTGTTCTCATGGCCTCTTCTAAGGGTGTGGCATATTCATCTTCAATCTCTATTGAATTCCCATTTTGTGGTGCCTTTCTCCACAGGTTACTAACTTGACATCATTGCCCAACAAATTCTCAAACTATCGTTTTAGTGTACTGAAATTTATTGCACATCTTAGTTGTTCCTTTCTACGTTTTACTACCATATAGTAGCATAGATATAGCATTTTCACTCAACAATGCATTGATCAATCACTGGAATGGAAAAACCTTCTCTGTTTGGCATTTGTTGATTTTGTTAAGGCATTTCATTCAGCGAATAGATAACTAAAATAGAAGGGAAAACACCGCAAGAGATAGACAAAAACTTGCTACACAAAAAGTATGATGTGTTCCGCTCACATGACTTTCTCTGCATTTCTGTACAAACTATTTTTAAAAACTTATTCTTCTATCTACTTTATGCTAATGGAGATAAACTTAGCAGAAATGGTTTTATTACTTGCTTCCTTGTAAGTAGAAAATAAATAAGGGAGTACAATAGGCTAAAGCGAGAGGCAATCTTTTAAAAGCTGGTTGTTATGTGATTGAAATTCCCTTTGTTTATATGGTCAGCAATTGAAAAAATTCCCGTATGAGAATATCTCAGAAACGGCCAGCTCTAAAAAAAAAAAAAAAAAACAGATTAAATTAATTTTTGTCAATCTCTTGCGGTTTACCATTTATATAAAAGTCATCCAGCATAAACAGGTCTTCAGAGGCTATTCCCAGAAAATTCCAGATATACACATAATTTGTCATGTAAATATCTTTAATATATAACATTTAACCAGACTCGCTAAAGCCATTTTTGAGAAAATAAAAAAAAAAAAAAAAAAGAAAACTTTTCCATTTAAGGGTAGTTTGGGGGTGGGAATTTTCTTTAAAATCTTCATGTTGCATCCTTGGGAATTATTTAGCTTAAATACCAAGTTCGGCATTTAACTGAGTTTTCGTTTTTGAGCTATAATGCATATAATGCACACAGAAGTGTGTTAGAGCAGGGTTGATAACGCTGCACGTGACACTACAGTACTCACTCAGTGACACAAGATCCACACAGAAATGGCAACGCTGCACGTGGCACTCCAGTAGCTACCCAGTGACACTCGATCCACACAGAAATGTGTTAGAACAGAGCTGGCAACGCTGCACGTGGCACTCCAGTAGCTACCCAGTGACACTCGATCCACACAGAAATGTGTTAGAACAGAGCTGGCAACGCTGCACGTGGCCCTCCAGTAGCTACCCAGTGACACAGGGTCCACACAGAAATGTGTTAGAACAGAGCTGGCAACGCTGCACGTGGCCCTCCAGTAGCTACCCAGTGACACAGGATCCACACAGAAATGTGTTAGAACAGAGCTGGCAACGCTGCACGTGGCACTCCAGTAGCTACCCAGTGACACTCGATCCACACAGAAATGTGTTAGAACAGAGCTGGCAACGCTGCACGTGGCACTCCAGTAGCTACCCAGTGACACTCGATCCACACAGAAATGTGTTAGAACAGAGCTGGCAACGCTGCACGTGGCCCTCCAGTAGCTACCCAGTGACACTCGATCCACACAGAAATGTGTTAGAACAGAGCTGGCAACGCTGCACGTGGCACTCCAGTAGCTACCCAGTGACACTCGATTCACACAGAAATGTGTTAGAACAGAGCTGACAACGCTGCACGTGGCCCTCCAGTAGTTACCCAGTGACTCAGGATTCACACAGAAATGTGTTAGAACAGAGCTGGCAACGCTGCACGTGGCCCTCCAGTAGTTACCCAGTGACACAGGATTCACACAGAAATGTGTTAGAACAGAGCTGGCAACGCTGCACGTGGCCCTCCAGTAGTTACCCAGTGACTCAGGATTCACACAGAAATGTGTTAGAACAAAGCTGGCAACGCTGCACGTGGCCCTCCAGTAGTTACCCAGTGACTCAGGATTCACACAGAAATGTGTTAGAACAGAGCTGGCAACGCTGCACGTGACCCTCCAGTAGTTACCCAGTGACTCAGGATTCACACAGAAATGTGTTAGAACAGAGCTGGCAACGCTGCACGTGGCCCTCCAGTAGTTACCCAGTGACACAGGATCCACACAGAAATGTGTTAGAACAGGGTTGACAACGCTGCACGTGGCACTCCAGTAGTTACCCAGTGACACAGGATCCACACAGAAATGTGTTAGAACAGAGCTGGCAACGCTGCACGTGGCACTCCAGTAGTTACCCAGTGACACAGGATTCACACAGAAATGTGTTAGAACAGAGCTGGCAACGCTGCACGTGGCACTCCAGTAGTTACCCAGTGACACAGGAGCCACACAGAAATGTGTCAGAACAGAGCTGGCAACGCTGCACGTGGCACTCCAGTACTCACGCAATGGCAAAGGCAGATTCCACATCTAAGCAAATGTGCTTATGAATAACTGATGGAGAGCAAGAAATTGTGATGGTACGGCGAGATTGCAACAGGTTCCAGCCGAACTTGCTCATCTATATTTCAGCTGCACAGGGTTGCGAGAGATTGGCATCATTTTTACAAGAAGCTAGCTAGCTCTCTCAGGGCCTATGCCTTACCTAATCCAAAGCCTTCTCTAGTTAACCCACGAAATCCCAGCTCTCCTTTTTTCCCGCAACGCATCTAAAATTCCCCACGAAATGTCTTGGTAACAAAACGGTGGTAAGGAGCATAAAGTGAGGAGGAGGAAAAGGAGGTGGAGAGATGCTGCATAATTTACGCAACTCGTTAACAAGTTCTACCACCACTGCCACCACTTTTCCCCTCCGTAAAATAAATACAACTTACTCCGCCTCTGGTTGCGTATACCAACCCCCCCCCCCCAGGAAAAAGAGCGCCCTATAAAAATAAAGACAAATTAAAAAAGCAGGGAGGGTGAGCGGACTGTAATTCGCCGAGCGTTGTTTTATGTCTTTCATTTGTATACACTGCCTTTATTTCCAATTAATTCCAATACAAAACTTCCTTTTCTCCGAAGCTCATTCAAGAAGAGGTGTTTACTGTTCGTTTTGTGGCTGTTCGCGTAATCCAGAGTAAACGAGATTATATCATCTGAGCGTTGGCTTTATATACACCTATCTAATGTTACTAGATGTTTCACTTTTATAGGACTTTCTCTACCCTCTGGCGTTTACTAATGGGTATACACGCTATTTTTGTTCCTTCTACTTTCTCTACACATATCTATGTATATAGTGTACAGAGAAGGTATTGCATTGCACCAAAAAATTCGATACCGTGATTTCTCCGGAAATACATGCCTTGAGACCCGCTGAATCCAAAAAAGCATTTTTAGAAAAATGTCCGTTTGTGTGTGTGTGTGTGTGCGCGCGCGCGCACGCACGCACGCGTGTTTTTGGGTATGTGGCCACTCTCCATTGTGATGTAGATTTCGTTTAAACACACAATTTCTGTTATATATATAGTTTTTGAGATATTCCTTGTTATTAGTTTCAGCTTTAAAATACTTATAATTTTCTCATACGGGAACTTGTCAACTCGTGTCCATACAAACAAAGGGACTTCAGTCACATAGCAACCAGCTTTTGACTATCACTTTAACCTATGGTACTCCCTTATGGTACTTCTACTTACAAGGAAGCAAGTAAGAAAAACCTTTCTACTAATTTTTATCGATTAGCATTATCTAAATAAATAGAAGATTAAGCTTTGTAACAACAATTTATTGTAAAGATGTAGGAAGGTCATGTGAATGGAACGTATCAGCTTTTTTAAATCGTACTGGTAGAGATTGTATTGCATACCGCATAAAAATTCGATTACAAGATTTCGCCGGAAACACATTTTAAGGCCCCCTAAAAAAACTTATGTGTTTCATTCGCATCACTTTGTCAAGCTGTTTCAGAGTCTTAACTTTCCTTACAAAAGATTTTTCTTTTATCTACCTCATGCTAATCGAGTTAAACAGCAGCAAAAATGGTATTGTTACTTACTTGTAAGTAGAAGGGGAAAAAAGGGTATATACTAGGATAAAGTAATAGTCAAATCTTTAAAAGTTATCGCTATGTGATACAATTGAAATTCGGTTCTCTTTTGCATTCCCGGTAGTAAAATAAAAGAGATGAAACGAAAGTTGACTTTCCGTTTGAGAAAAGTTTAAGTAGCTTGAAATTTAAATTAAAAAGGAGTATCTCGGAAATTATTAACTCTATAGAAATGTATGACACAAGTTATGCCTTTTAATTAGATCTAATTTTTTTATGCACTAAGTGTTTGTCTATCTCTCACGCTTTAGGAGTGGTACAAATGCCATTTAGTATGAAGAGATCTTCAGAAACTATACCCAGAAAATTTAAGGTATATTTCGTTTGTCATAAAAATATCTTAATTATTCAAAATCGTTAAAGAAGTGTTTGAGAAAATCAAAATTTTCGAAAAATGTTGTATGTAAAGGGTAGTTGGGGGTGGTAAATTTTGTTTGAAAATCGCATCCTTGGAAGATGCTGAGCTTAAATACCAAGTTTGGTATTCAACCAACTTTTCACTTTTGGGCTATGCTCCCACAGACAGATAGACAGACAGGCAGGTAGACAGACAGGGAGACAGAAAACACAAAAATGGAAATGGCGTGTTGTTTATGGACACTCTTTAACTGCTGTGGTTCTCAGCGTCCCATTCTAAATTGGGCGTGAAAGACCGCTTAATTTTGCTCAGAGGCCTCTCCTATCAGGCTTGAGGTTCTTTTACGTGCCGTAAATCTACGACACGGGACCCATGGTATTTACTTCCCTTCCGAAGGAAGCCATGGGAGGGGGATTCAGGGGTCTCAAAAATGTATTTCCGGTGAAATCTCGGTATTGAATTTTAGGGTGGAGTAGAATACCTACCTTATCTATCTATTACATGCATGGTTTATACGTCCCAGAGAAAGTAAAAGGCGGTTTAGAAAAAGGTCCATATGTGTGATGTCCGTTTGTGTGTGTGAGTCTGTAAGCATTTTTGGAAAAAAGTCCGTGTGTGCGCGTGTGTGTGTCTGCGTGTGTCTGTGTGTCTATGGACAGCATAGCTCAAAAACGAAAAGACCGTTAAATACCAAACTTGGCATTTAAGTTTGTATCTTCCAAGGATGCGACACGAAGATTTTCAAGAAAATCCCACACCCCAACTACCCTTTACATGGATCTATTTTCGAACATTTTAATTTTCTCAAAAATAGCTCTAACGATTTTGATTAAAATATCGTATATTAAAGACATTTACCTGACAAATAATATGTAATCTTGAATTTTCTGGGAATAGCCTCTGAAGACTACTTTATTCTGGATGAATTTTACGAACTTTTGCATAACTGCTAAACCGTATGAAATTGACAAAAACGCACCACACAAAAAATGTAGAACATTAAAACACACAATTTATGTTACATACATTTTTTCGAGGAGTTGTTCGTTTTTTAGATATTAATTGTTTTTGGTTTCACCTTTGAAAAACTTGTACTTTTCTAATACAGGAATTTGTCAACTCGTGTCCATACAAACAAAAGAACTTCGGCCACCTAGTAACCAGCTTTTGGCTTTCACTTTAACCTATGATACTCCCATCTTTCGCTTCTACTTACAAGGAAGCAAGTAATAAGACTATTTCTGCTAATTTTCTCTCGATTAGCATGAAGGAAATAGAAGAATAAGCTTACTAACAATAATTTGTTACACAGAAGTAGAGAAAGTCACGTGAATGGAACACACAAGATTTTTTTAAAAATATGTTATGTATCATGGATATGATACTAAAGTGGTCCTAAGTGCGGAACTGGTGATTCACTTGTCTTGCGTCCACTTGCCACCTCATACAGAGGAAGGGCGTGTAACCCCGCACCCTGAGCAAACACCCTCAGGGCGCATGTATAAGCCCATTTTGGAAGAGATGCTTCTTCTCCTTCTGCAAACAGCAAGTTAAAGTCCGTTTTAATATTTCCTCTTACTTTCATTTCTACTTAGCATCGTCGTGGCGGGCGGGCACCCTTCTTGCGCGGGGGGGGGGGGGGGGACGGAGGAAATGAATAGAATTCCTGCACGAGGGATGCGTGAACCTTTTCACACAGGGACAGGCCCTCAGGCATCCAGACGAGATGAGGGCGATAAATAAATCAATACTGGATGAATAAGAAAATACATACCATCAGGATGCTGAATTAATATTTGCTTCAGAAACACTGAGCTACCGTTATCGCTTTGGGCAACGGTCTGACCGTCAGTTAGTCATTTACACTTAGCGAGATGGCTCCATGGTAACGTCAGTAGCACGCATTCGGGAGATCCCGGGTTCCATTCCCGGGTAACGCCCACTCTGACCATAGAGGTTATCGTAGTTTTCCTCTAGGCGTCAAGGCGAGTGCCGATGTTGTGTTTTCTACCACGACACTCCTTTCCCTCATTCCCTCACATTTCATGTTTCAGATGTGCTTTCAGTGAAAATTAAAATGAAATGGAGTTTTATTTATGGATGCTCTTTAACCACTGTGGTTCTCAGCGTCCCATTCTAAATTGGGCGTGAAAGACCGGTTAATTTTGCTCAGAGGCCTCTTTATCAGGCTTGAGGTTCTTTTACGGGACCAACGGCTTTACTTCCATTCCGAAGGAAGTCATGCTAAAAATCTATCGTCCTTCGCCGGGTTTAAACCCGCAACCTTGGGCTATTAGTTTATGTAGTGTTGGCAGTGCCGGGAAGATAACGCAGTTGCTTGTGCTATTGACAGATTTCTCCACGTGAACGCAAGAGAGCCCTGCGCCGCTCTCTTGGGTTTGCTCTCTAATTATGCACGGGTATTAACATTTGAAAATGTTAGAAGCTTGTGGTCTGTCCGCCTGTATTCAAATACGGTTCCTTCACATCATTCGTGCTTCCCATATGGCAAGCATCATCAACTCGCTTGATTTTGCTCCGGGGCAAATAGGTTTGCTTCGTGCATGCAGCAGGTAAACACGTGACAATAGGGATTGTCTTTCCTTGTACAATGTGCCAGTTTATAATGTCAGGAACAGAAAGCAATATGTTTAAGATATTTTTGTGACAAACGAAATGTTTGTCTTAAATTTTCTGGGAACAGCTCTGAAGGCCTCTTCATTCTGGATGACTTTTGTATAGCTGGCAAACCATAAGAGATAGACAAAAACTTACTACACAAAAAATGTAGATCCCATTAAAACACACAATTAATGTCATAGGCACTTTTTTGTGGAGTTAACCGTTTTCGAGATATTCCGGATTATTGGTTTCACTTTTAAGCCACTTAAGTTTTTCTGAGCGGAAAGACACCTTTCTTCTCCTTTCTCGTTTGCCACTCCTGGCAAGCAAAGAGATTGGAATTTCAACTGTTTCACATAGCGACCAGTTTTTAAATGACGAGACTATCGCTTTAGCCCGTACATTATCTTATTTCCCTTCTACTTATAAGGAAGCTAGTGATAAGACCATTTCTGCTAATGTTTATCTCAATTAGCATGTGTAGATAGAACAATAATCTTTTGTAAGAATAGTTTGTTTGCAGAATTGTTAGAAAAAGTCGCATAAATGGAACACATGGGATGTTAAACGTTTTCTTGTATTAGGGGAACTCAAAACATGTATGTTCATATCGAGTTTTGGAGGAATCCAATACTTCCTCTACTTATTATATGTAAGCAGTACTGAAACTAAAAACCATTTCTAATTACATTAAAAAAAATCTGATGTGTTCTGTTCACATGACTTTCTCTACATCACTGCAACACATAATTGTTAAAAAGCATGCTCTTCTACAATATGCTAATCGAGATAAACATTAACAGAGATGGTCTTATTACTTGCTTCCCTGTAAGTAGAAGAGAAATAAGGGAGTACACTAGGCTAAAACAATAGTCAAATATTTTAAAAGCTGGTTGCCAAGTGGTTGAAATCCGTTTCTATGCATGGCCAGGAGTTTAGAAATGTCCGAGAGACAAGTAATTTAAATCTGAAACAAATAACTTGAAATATCTCAGAAATTGTCAAATCCACGAAAAAAAGCATATGACATAAATTGTGTGTTTGAACGAAATCTACATTTTTATGTAGTAAATTTTTGGCTATCTCTTAGATTTGCTAATTATGCAAATTCCAACAAAATTCATCCAGAATAAAGAGGTCTGTAGAGGCTATTTCCAGAAAATTTAAGATACATTTTATTTGTGATGTAAATATCTTTAATATGCGGTATTTTCATCAAAATCGTTAGAGCCATTGTTGAGAAAATAAAACATTTCGAAACATTTTCCATGTAAAGGGTAGTTTGGGGTTGGGGATTTTTCTCAAAATCTTCGGTTGCATCCCTGAAAGATACTAAACTCAAATACCACCTTTGGTATTTAACGGACTTAATGATGTCCAAAGACACAGAGACCTTTTTCTAAAAATGCTCTTTTGATGGTCTCAGGAGACCTCAAAACAGGAATTTCTGGTGAAATTTCGATTTCATACTTCGCGTCTCTGTGGAGGGTATGGAATAGCTCTGGTTAAAGACAAATAACCCGCGCCAGCCGGGAATCGAACCCCGGACTTCTGGAGGGGGGGGGGAGAAGTCAGCTCGCTGACCACTCGACCAACGAGGCAATCTAATATGAATATTGTGAATACTGGCTAGAGAAAGTAAAACCTTATGGCACGTTTCATCTCGGGCGACGGAAACTGCACTCGAACATTTTCTACTTGGTTTATTTTCTGCCTCTATCATGGCCATGTGTATAAAGCTCATATTTACCAAATCATTTTCATTTCGTTTGAGATGTTACGCTATTTTAGTTCGCAAATCAACGTGCCTACAGCCAGATGGAGCGCAGATTTAGGTGGTTCGCAAATCCGTCACTCGACCTGCGCCTTCAGCCTTTCTCGCTACAGTACACAATAACCTTGGTTCCGTTGTGCATTAGTTTTCTTTGTGATGGACATTAATGACAATGGAAGTGAACGGGGCAATTTGTGTTGGTATTTGAAAACTTCAAATTTGACAAAGGCATGTCTGAAAATACAATGGAAAAATGTATACTTCACTGAAGTTATTAAACCACGGTGAGCATGAAAAACGTTAGTAAATTAAATCACTAAATTATTAATGTGTCCAAGAAAATAAAAGCCAACAGTGATGTTAATAATAAGTCGTCAAAAATATTGCACACTGTTTATGAAACAGCAAACCTGTTTATATCTCGTATAAAAGATTTGTAACAGTCGCGGAGAAAACTTCAGCGAGTATCCGAAAATTGAATCACTTCAACTTTGTAACTAACGAGGTAAAGACAGTGCAATAATTGTGTTTACGTGTGTTCCAACCTGGAACATTTATGCTGTGTTAAGTTTATTAACCTCCAAGGATGCGGTACCTCCCCAACCCAAACTACCATTTACATGGAAAATGTTTTGAAAATGTAATTTTTCTCAAAACTGGCTCTTAACGATTGTGATTAAAATACCTTATTTTAAAGTTATTCGCAACACAAATAAAATGTATATTTTAAATTTTCTGAGAATAGTCTCTGAAGAGCACTTTATTCTGTTTGATTTTTGCGTAATGTTGCATAACGGATAAACCGTAAGAGATACACATGGACGAAACATTTTGCTACTATCTTCATTTTTCATACCAAATGTTTACAATTCTTGGCGTAAAGAACGATAATTATGCTCCCTTATTACTTTCTCTAGCTCGTATATACAAAGCACGTAGTGGATAGAGAATGTATTGCATTCCGCCCAAAAATTTGACATCAGCTCAAAATGAAAAGTCGGTTAAACACCAACCTTGGTTTTTAATTTCAGTACCTTCCAACGATGCGACACGAAGATTTTCAAGGAAATTCCTCCACCCCAACTATGGAACATTTTTGATTTTCTCAAAAATGGCTAACGATTTTGATTAAAATGTTATATGTTTAAGACATTTTCATTATAAATTAAATGTATATCCTGAATTTTCTGGGAATAGCCTCTGAAGACCTCTTCATTCGTGATTACTGTTTAAACATTTGTTTAACTAGTAAACTGTAAGAGACAGACACAAACTTACTACACAAAAATGTAGATCTGTTAAAACACACAATTTATGTCCTATTTTAGAGATATTCTGAGTATTTGGTTTCAGTTTTAAAATACTTTAACATTCCTATACAGGAATTTGCAAATTCCTGTCAATGTACACTAACTGATTTACATCACATAGCAACCAGGTTGTAAAATATTTCAGTATCTCTCTAGCCTAGTGTATTCGCCTTATTTCCCTTCTACTTGCAAGGAAGCAAGCAACAAGACCATTTCTGATAACGTTTATGTGGATTGTTATGAATTAGATTGAAACTTTTTAACAATAATTTGTTAGAGATGTAGGGAAATTCATGTGAATGGAACATGTCAGACTTTTACAATTCATGGCGCAAAGAACGATGAACAGATATTTCAGGTGATTATATGCAACGTGTAACGTGAATTTTAATGTAATAATTCGTTTTGAACTAGTAATGTATGTATGTCTGTGGTGAGAACTTGGGAATGCTTTACTGCTACAGGTTGCCGCTTTTCTGTTGCACAAGCAAGATGGCGCAAAGTACAGGTGTAGGACTAGGAAAATAGTGCAACGGAAAAGTAAAATAGAGCAATGTCTCAGGATGCCTGCTTACTTTCTACGTAATATGTACGTAGTATGAAAGTAGATATTGTATTCCACCCAAAAAAACCATACCGAGATTTCACCGGAAATGCATGTTTTGAAATCCGCTGAAGCAAAAAAAAATTTAGAAGAATGTCCGGGCGTGTGTGTGTGTGTGTGTGTGTGTGTGTGTGTGTGTGTGTGTGTGTGTGTGTGTGCAGCATAGCTCAAAAACGAAAAGTCCGTTAAAGACTAAACTTGGTATTTAGGTTGGGTATTTTCCAAGGATGCGACAAAGATTTTCAAGACAATCCCCCCATCCCCAACTACCTTTCACAGGGAACTTTTTTCGAAAATTTTGATTTTCTCAAAAATGGCTCTAATGATTTTGATTAAAATATCGTATATGAAAGATATTTACACGATAAATAAAATGTATATCTTGAATTTTCTGGGAATTGCCTCTGAAGATTACTTTATTCTAGATGAATTTTACGGAATTTTGCATAACTGCTAAATCGTAAGAAATGGATAAAAACTTACCACACAAAAAATGTAGAGGACATTAAAGTACACAACTTTCGTTTTTGAGCTATACTGCCCACAGACAGACACACACAGACAGATAGACAGACAGACACACACGGACATTTTTCTAAAATGCTTTTGTTGGATTCTGGTCTCAAAACATGTATTTCCGGTGAAATCTCAGGATCGAATTTTTGGGTGCATTACAATACCTTCTCTATACACTATATACATAGTACGTGTAGAGAAATTAAAAATATTTGGCCATCGCTTTAACCTAGTGTATTCGGTTATTTTCCTTCTGCTTAGAAGGAACTAATTAATAAAAAGTTTCTGCTAATGTTTACTTGATTAGCATGAAATAGATATAATATTAATCTTGTGTTAAGTTATTTGCAACACATAAATATTAAAGTAAGGAAAAAAAAAAAAGGAAATAAATTCTGAAATGTATATATCAACCTTTATGATATAAAATATTATAATCCAAAAAGGAATTATAAAAATTACATGCAATACATATATTGTAACTAACGAAATGAATTAAAACAATCATAGAGAAAACCATGTAAATGGAACACATCAGATTTTTGAATAATGCATTTGAATCCAGAGCAAGTTAAGGAAGTGTGTGCGATAATATCCAGTAGATACTAGAGTTCAGAAATTTGCCGATTTTTTGCTAGAAACGTAAATTTCCTCCCACTGCGTAGCAGTCAAAGTGTATCTATACCTCGCACAAATCATGTAATGATCCTTTTAGGATTTCTTTGTTTAAATTCGTTAATCAACTTTGGCTCATACAAACTGAGGGACAAGTAGATATACAGGGTGTAAATGAACTACTCCGAAATCATTTGCGAGATTGTGCACGTGAGTGATATAAGTAATTTGAGATCGGCGATGTATGGTCCCCGGATAAACATAACGCAGCTACATAGCGTTAAACGTGTGGGCATCAGGTGCTGAAAAGTCGGTGTTAAAGCAGAGCAGGTTGAAAAAATGGCTTTTTTTATAACTACTTTGGTGGCTTAATGCGTAACGCGTGATGCCGCTATCCAAAAGGCCATGAGTTCGAATCCTGTCATAGAATAAATTCTTTTTTTATTATTATTTTTTTCATTCCAGACGAAGTGCCGCGATACGTGAACGAGACCCGAACTCGGACACTATCTTTCACTTGAAAGCCAGTATCATAACCACTACGCTAGAGAGGTACCTACGCTGTAATATGTCCGTTTTTCGTGTTCTGCTCTCGAATGGTTGATGAATTAGCCAGTGGCGGTTCAGAGACTTATAGCCGTTGCTTCGAAATTTCAATAAACAGGCCATAAATCTCCTGTCTCAAATTACTTATTTAAGTATTCTATATATTCTGTGAAAATTCGTTATTGTTCATTAACACTCTGTATATTTAAGCTTCATTTACTGCCAAATATGAAGGTGCAGTGAATAGGATTTCACCAGTTTTACTTTCTCTGCACGTACAGAGGAAGTTTGGTATTCCACCCTTAAATTCGATACAGAGATTTCACCGGAAGTTTATGTTTTGAGGTCCCCTGAGTTCGAAAAAAAAGTTTTTAGAAAAAAGATCCGCATGTGTGTGTCTGGACATCATAGCTAAAAAGCGAAAAGTCTGCTAAATACCAAACTTGGGATTTAAGTTCAATATTTTCCAAGGATGCGCCATGAAGATTTTCATGAAAATCCCTCTACCCCCAACTACCCTTTACATAGGACATTTTTCGAATATTTTGATTTTCTCAAAAATGGCTGTAATTATTTGGTTAAAATACCGCATATTAAAACTATTTACATCACAAATAAAATGTATATCTTGAATTTTCAAGGAATATCTTCTGAAGATCTGTTCATTCTGAATGAATGTTGCTGAATTTTTCATACCTGGTAAACCGGAAGAGAGAAATGTAGATCTTGTTAAAGCACACAGTTTATGTTATACACATTTTTTCGTGGAGTTGACCGTCTTCGAGATATTCCTTGTTAATAGTTTGTTTAAAAATACATAAAATGTTTCTCATACAGGAGCTTATCAACACGTAAAGAAACGAATTTCAATACCATAGTAACCATAGCAACCATAGTAACCATATTTAAAACATTTGACTGTCGGTTTAGCCTAGCGTATTCCCGTATTTCCCTTCTACTTATAAGGAACTAAGTAATAAGACCACGTCTGCTAATATTTATTTCGATTATAGGTTATTCCAAGGAAGAAAACGTGATTTATGTTTGTCAACAAAGTACGTGGTAATGTTCGGTCACAAGATTGCAGAATCATTGTACCTACACCATTAGGTAAGTAGATCTCTAATTATATTTTGCCTTAGTAAATGAAAATCCAACATTTTTATAGGTTCCAGTTTCCAAGTAGAACTAACACCTTTATTTAGTTCAGTGTGCATTAGGATTAGTGAGGATCATTAAAAAAAATCTGATATGTACCATTCACATGACTTTCTCTACATCTCTGCAACACATTATTCTTAAACAGCTTATATCTACTTCTATTTACTTCATGCTAAACAGAAAAAAAAAAAAAAAATAGCAGAAATAGTCTTATTACTTGCTTCCTTGTAAGTAGAAGCGAAATAAGGGAGTACCATAGGTTAAAGCGATAGTTGGTTGCTATGTGACTGAGGTTCTTTTGTTTGTATGGACAGCAGTTGACAAATTCCTGTATGAGAAAAGTTTTTCAAAGCAGAAACCAAAAACAAGGAATGTCTCAAAAACGATGAACTCCACGAAAAAATGTATGTAACATAAATTGTGTGTTTTAACGTTCTCTACATTTTTCGTGCAGTAGGTTTTTGTCCATTATCTTACCGTTTAACAGTTATTCGAAGTTCCATAAAATTCATCCAGAATAAAGCACTCTTCAGAGGTTATTGCCAAAAAATTCAATACGTACATTTTATTTGTCATGTAAATATTTTTAATATACGATATTTTAATCAAAATCGTTAGAGCCATTTTTGAGAAAAGTTCCATGTAAAGGGTAGTTGGGGTGGGGGATTTTTCTCAAAATCTGCGGATCGCATCCCTGTAAGATACTAAACTTAAATACCAAGTTTGGTATGTTACCGACTTTTCGTTTTTGAGTTATCGTGTTCACAGACACACGGCACATGAACACACACACGGACACACACACACGGACGTTTTTCTGGAAATACTTTTCTTGGATACAAGGGACCCTAAAACACATATTTCCGGTGAAATCTCGGTATCGAATTTTTTGGTGGAGTGCAATACTTTCTCTATACACTATGTACATAGTGCCTATAGAGAAAGTAAAAATCTGATGTGTACCATTCACATGACATTCTCCATATCCCTGCAACAAATAATTCTTAAAAAGCTTATACTTCTATTTACTTTATGCTAATCAGAAAAAAATAGCAGAAATAGTCTAATTACTCGCTTCCTTGTAAGTAGAAGAGAAATAAGGGACAACCGTAGGTTAAAGTGATAGTCAAAAGCTGGTTGCTATGTCAATGAAGTTCCTTTGTTTATATGGATAGCAGTTGACAAGTTCCTGTATGAGAAAAGTATACGTTTTTCATAGCAGAAACCAAAAATAAGGAATGTCACAAAAACGACGAACTCCACGAAAAAAATGTATATAACATAAATTGTGTGTTTTAATGTGCTCTACATTTTGTGCAGTAAGTTTTTGTCCATCTCTTACGGTTTAGCAGTTATTCAAAATTTAGTAAAATTCATCCAGAATAAACTACTCTTCAGAGGCTATTCCCTGAAAATTCAAGATATATATTTTATTTGTCAGGTAAATATCCTTAATATACGAAATTGTAATCAAAATCGTTAAGAGCCATTTTTGAGAAAATCAAAAAGTTCGAAAAAAGTTTCATGTATAGGGTAGTTGGGGGTGGGGGGATTTTTCTCAAAATCTTCGTGTCGCATCCCTGGAAGATACTAAACTTAAATACCAAGTTTGGTATTTTACCGACTTTTAGTTTTTGAGTTATCGTGTTCACAGACACACGGACACACGGACACACACACACACACACACACACACACACACACATGCGGATCTTTTTGTGAAAATGCTTTTTTTGGATATTGGGGACCCTAAAACATATATTTCCGGTGAAATCTCGGTATCGAATTTTTGGGTGGAGTGCAATACTTTCTCTATACACTATGCACATAGTGCGTATGGAGAAAGTAAAAATTGAATTTACCACTTCGACAAGTGTAAAACCGGACCTGCAATCTAATCACTTATTATAAATAATGGTAATTTAGCTCGCATTAAAATCATTCAGGTCCATAATCATCATCATCATCATCATCATCATCGTCATAGTAAGTTGTATACATTTCCACGAAGCTAATGAAGGTGTGTTTCGAAATGACATCATCTGTAATTGATTTCTGCACACACACACTCTTCTCTGTGTGTGTGTGTGTGTGTGTGTGTGTGTGTGTGTGTGTGTGTGTGTGTGGACAGCATAGCTCAAAGACCAACAGTCCGTTAAACACCAAACTAGTTATTTATGTTCAGTGTCTTCCAAGGATGCGACAAGAATATTTTCAAGAAAATCCCTTCACCCCTATCCTTTACATGGAAAATATTTCGAAAATTTTGACTTTCTCAAAAATGATCTCACGATTTTGATTAAAATACACTGTATTGAATATATTTACGTGACAAATAACTAGTAGATCTTCAGTTTTCTGAGAATAGCCTCTAAACATCTCTTAATATGAATGAATTTTACTGAAGTTTGCATAACTGGTAAACCCTAAGGGATAGATAAAAACTTACTAAACATAAAATGTAGATCTCGTTAAAACATGTGTCATTATACATTTTTCATGGAGTTGATGTTTTCCAGATATTCCTTCTTATTGGTTTCAGTTTTAACATGCGGAACTTCTCAACTCCTGGGCACGCAAAGAAACGGATTTTAATCCCATAGCAACCACATTTTAAAACATTTGACTGTCGGTTTAGCGTAGTGTATTCCCTTATTTGTCTTTTACTTATAAAGAACTAAGTAATAAGACTAATTCTGCTAATGTTTATCTCGATTAGCATGAAGTAGAAAGTAGAATAAGGTTATTAATAATAATTTGTTACAGAGATTCAGAGAAAGTCATGCGAATGGAACAAATCATATGTTTTATATTAAGATTGCCAATTAAATGTTCCTGAGATAGTTATTAGGTATAAACTCAAGTGGTGATTTTGAATTTCCTTGGAGGTATTAGTTACAATAAATAATCATACAGATATATACATATATGGAGCTTTTTGCACTTGTTTTAAACACTTCGCATGAGAGTTTTTAAAATTCCGAACATTGCTACATAATATCGAAACTGTCGCTCGTAGTTTGTTTTGTTATTCTACGCTGAAAGCAGCCGGCAGTTGTTTGTTATTATTGTGTAGTCGTTATGCGTAAATGGGTCGTGAAATTGAGCATATTATGGCAGAAATATAAGGGAAAAGCAGTGGTGTACAAATGAAACAATGGAATCCTTTAATTTATATGCAGTGCCAGTAATAGCCTCACACGGACGAGAATAAACTTTTACCCATTGTCCTAAGATATCACGGACAACACAATTTTACTTTCTCTAGTCCGTATATACAGTGTGCATACTGAATAGAGAAGCTATTACATTCCATCCAAAAATTCGATGTCGAGATTTCATCGGAAATAAATATTTCGGACCCCCTGAATAAAAAAAATTTAATGTACTCTCTACATCGCTGTACGAAATTATTGTTAAAAGGTATATTCTTCTACCTATTTTATGATAATCGGGATAAACATTAGCAGAAATTGTCTTAATTACTTGTTTCCCTGTAAGTAGAAGGGAAATAAGGGAATACACTAGGCTAAAGTGATAGTCGAATCTTTTAAAAGCTGGTTGCTATGTGGTTGAAATCAGTTTCTATCCAGTGCCAGGAGTTTAAAACTTCCTGAGTGAGAAACGTTTAAGTATTTCAAATCTGAAACAAGTAACAAGGAATATCTCAGAAATGGTCAATTCCACGAGAAAAAAAAACCTATACGGCATAAATTGTGTGTTTTAACGTGATCTACATTTTGTTTGTATTATGCCTTTGTCTCTCTCTTACGGTTTACCAGTTACACAAAATTCAACATAATTTATTCAGAGTAAAGAGATCTTTAGAGGTCATTCCCCGAAAATTCAAGATATACATTTTATTTGCAGTATAAATATATTAATTATACGGCATTTTAATCAAAATCGTTAGCTATTTTTGAGAAAATCAAAATTTTCGAAATTGTTTGCTTGTAAAGGGTAGGGCATTTTGTTGAAAATCTTCGTGTCGCATCCTTGGAAGCTGCTGAACTTAAATACCAAGTTTGGTATTTAACGGAATTTTCGTTTTTGAGGTATACTGCCCACAGACACAGACACACACATGCATTTTTCTAAAACTTGTTTATATGTATTCAGGGGGTCCTAAAACATGTATTTCCGGTGAAATCTCGGTATCAAATTTTTGGGTGCATCACAATGGCTTCTCTATACACTCTGTACATGGTAGGGTAGAAAAAGTAATAATTTTAAGGAAAATGTTCCTGTGTGTGTCTGTGGGTATAGCTCAAAAAAAAAAAAAAAAACTAAACTTGGTAGTTGAGTTTATATCTTTCAAGGTGGTGAAACAAGGGTTTTCAAGAAAATCCCCCCCATCACAAACTAACTTTAAAATGGAACATTTTTTGTATATTTTGTTTTTCTCAAAATTGACTTGCGATTTTTAATAAAATACTGTATATTAAAGATCATAACAAATAGAATGCATATTTTTAATTTTCTGGGAATAGCCTTTGAAGACCTCTCTATTCTGGATGACTTTTTCTAAATTTTTACATAACCGTAAGGGACAGACGAAAATTTACTACACAAAAATGTAGATCTCCTTAAACTACACAGTTTCTGACATATACATTTTTTTCGTGGCGTTGCCTGTTTTCGAGATATTTTTTGTTATTGGTTTCAGTTTTAAATTCCAAACTTTTCTCACATAAGAAATTGTTAACACCTTATAAAGGATCACCAAGGCCACGCAATACACTGCTTAACCGAAGAAATGGAATATCTCAAAAAACGATCAGTTCCACGAAAAACAATGTATACAACATAAATTGTGTGTTTTAATGTGCTCTGCATTTTTTGTGTAGCAAGTTTTTGTCCATTTTTTACGGTTGCGACACGAAGATTTTCAAGAAAATCCCCCCACCCCTAAATACCGTTTACATGGAACATTTTTCGAAAATTTTGATTTTATAGAAAATGGCTGTAACAAATTTCATTAAAATATCGTATAATAGAGTTATTTATCTGACAAAAAATGCATATCTTGAATTTTCTGGGAATAGCCTCTGAAGACTACTTTATTCTGGATCAATTTTACGGAATTTTGCATAACTGCTAAACCGTAAGAGATGGACAAAAACTTACCACACAAAAAACGTAGAGCACGTTAAAGCAGACAAGTTATGTTATATACACTTTTTTTTTTTTTGTGGAGTTGATCGTTTTTGAGATATTTCTTGTATTGGTTTCAGCTTTGAAAAACTTAATCTTTTCTCACACAGGAATTTGTCAACTCCTATCCATACAAACAAAGGAACTTCAGTCACATAGTAACCAGCTTTTGACTGTCAGTTTAACCTATGGTACTCCCTTATGTCACTTCTACTTACAAGGAAGCAAGTAATAAGACTATTTCTGCTATTTTTTTCTCGATCAGCATGAAGTAAATAGAAGTATAAGATTTTAACAACAATATGTTGCAGAGATGTAGAGAAAGCCATGTGAATGGAACACGTCATATTTTTGAGCTATGATGCCCACAGATACAGACACAGGCAGACACATACACGGACATTTTTCTAAAAAAATTGTTTTGGATTAGGGGGTCTCAAAACATGTATTTCCGGTGAAAGCTCGGTATCGAATTTTTGGGTGCATTACAATACCTTCTCTATACACTATGTACATGTGGAGAAAGTAATATCTAATGCTTTCCATTCATAGGATTTTCTCTACGTATACTGCAAATAAACTATTCTTACAAAAGATTATTCTTCTATGTACATCATGGTAGCCGAGATAAACATCAACAGAAATTGTATTATTAGTTAGTTGCTTGTAAATTAGAAAGGAAATACACCAGTCTAAAGCGATGACAATGAAATTTGGAGCTGTTTGCTTGGCAGGGCTTAAACAAAAGGGGTTATCTCGGGAATGGTTAACTCCATAAAAATATTGTTTCTCATCTCGTATATTTGGTGTGTTTTAGTCAGATCCATATTTTGTGTAGTAAAATTTCGTTTGTCTCTTACGGTTCAGTGTTTGTTGCAAAGGTCTTCAAATATAAAGAGAACTCCAGAGGCTGTTCTCAGAAAATTCGAAATATATATTTTATATATGATATAAATATCTTTAATATAGGATATTTTAATCAAAATCATTAGCCATTTTTGAGAAAAACAATATTATTATACGTATCCAACTCCTGTCCTACACACGGCTTGTGTGAAAAAAAAAACAACAACAAACAATTAACCCTATATGAGTTGATCATAATAGCTGGCTATACTGTGAATCCTGGGTCTTAAGAGGTACTTACAACATTGTAAGTCGCCATTGGGATTGTCATCTCAAAATAATTTGAGATCACCTTGTGGTTTGCCGGGAAACATGGGAGTCAGTTGAGAAATTCAATGCTATGCCGGCATGTTGCCATGGTAGCTTAGTGGAAAAGCAACCGGCTAGAGATCGGGAGATTTGTGGTTCAAATCCCGGCTATGGCATTATTTGAAAAAAAAAAGCAAAAAAGTAAAAAAAAAAAAAAACAATCCAATATTTTAAATATTTTTTCCAAATAATGTGTAGTTTGTGGTATTTTCTAGAAGATCTTTTTGCAATACAATTTATTTTGGGTCGCTTTAACAGCATGGTCATGTCGAGACCCTTCAAATTGTACATACAATAGTTATTTACACATTGGTAAAATACAAAATGGTTACATTTATACTTCACAATAACTCAAAAAGTTTACATTGTCTTATTAATATTATTGTCTTTTTAATTGTCTGATGGTTATGTAGATCACTTGGTAAGCCACTGAAGCCGGCCTGAAGTCTGTGTTTGGCGTATCTCGGACATTGCAGCAGAAAGTGTTGGACAGTAAGCGGTGTGTTGCTGGTCTCACATTTTGTTTCTGGATCTTTATTAATGATGAAGGAATAAAGATCCAGAATCTTGTCGCATCCTTGGAAGATACTAAACATAAATACATTTTACGGTGTTTTAGTTTCTCAGCTATGCCGTCCACAGATACACACTCAGACACTTACACGGACCTTTTTCTAAATATTTTTATCGGACTCAGATGACCTCAAAACATATATTTCCAGTAAAATCTCGACATGGAATTTTTTGGTGGAATTCCATACCTTTCTTCTCTAACCACTGTGTATACCTGTATGTTCATAGTTGCTACAGAAAGTAAAAATGTGTAAGATACAAATTGGCGTTATAACGAGATCTTTTCGGGGTATTCCCTTATCCTGAAAGATGAATGTCGAGTAATTTTAAGCTCTAGGTCATTGGAGCACCATTTCACGGATTTGATCCATTGTCGGGTATGGTCAACTATATTAACGGGCGTTAAACTGAAAGATAATAGTTTTTCTTAGTCGGCTTACCCTCCCCATATGTACTTCTGACACTCTCCTAGGACTTACAAGCGAATGCCTAGGGGCCAGAAGCCTGTCGGGGAACCAACGGCACGAAACCACAGAATGAAGAAGCTGGTACGAGTGGTCAGCCCGTAACCAGGCATAAACGTGAGGGAGTGAATTATATGAAATGCAATCGAAATAGATGATAGGAAAGGCGATGGAGCAATTCCTGGCTACGGGCTAGGTTCTCCATTCTGTGGTTACGTGCCGTTGGCTTCCCGACAGGCTTCTGATCCTTAGGCATCCACCTGTGAGTCCTAGATTATTACTTGGCTGACTTTTATAGTCAATTAGTTTAATTCAGTGGCTTTTCAATTGGTCATTCAAAATATATGTTGCCGTGGTAGCTCAGTGGTAGAGCAACCGGCTAGAGACCGGGAGAACCTTGGTTCAAATCCCGGCTATGGCATTGAACCTATCCAGCTTGTGTCCTACACACTACTTGTGTGTAAAATAAAATTGTATTAAAATAATTAATAATAATAATAATAATAATAATAATAATAATAATAATAATAATTTATGAAAGCTGTCGCCAATCGTTTCGAAAAATATATGAGGCAGTAACCCGAATGAATGAAGGGCGAACAACAGAATAGAAACAGTGCCCCTTAATGAAGCCCTAATAATGCAGTGCATGTTATTAAGCGCAGGGAAGATTATGTTGGTATGCGTGCTGGACGAACAATTTGCGCGCTTATGGGCTGTGGCGGCATAAAGAAGAGATTCTAATCGAAACGTCAACATGGCACAAAAGGCAGGTTATATTTGCACTAGCGCTTCGACGTTGTTCTGTTGTGAGAGGGAGTCGCCTGGACCTTTGTGATAAGCGACGGAGATGCTGTAACCTGCCAGGATTATTTGCTCTAATGTTGTTCCTGATCATCTTCCTTCCCCTACCTCATTTCCATCCCCCTCCAGCAGTCGCCACTGAGATAGCTTTCGTCAACAACATCCCTTCTAAGCCTTCTCTATCATTTACATAGCATTTCACCCAAAACTTCATTTAGAGATTTCACCGAAAATAATGTTTTGAGAACCTCTAAAAAAATCTGACATGCATTTCTTTACATCTCTATAATAAATTAGTGTTAAAAAGCTTATTCTTCTATCTACTTCATGATACTCGAGAGAAACATTAGCAGAAATTGCCTTATTACTTGGTTCCTTGTAAGTAGAAGGGAAGAAATCAAATGTGTTCCATTCACATGATGTCCTCTAGCTGTTCGGTAAACAAACTTTTCATTCAAAACATTAATCTGTTATCTACATCATGCTAATCAAGATAAACATAAGCAGAATTATTGTTATTACTAGCTTACTTCTAAATAGAAGGGAAATAAGAAAATATACAGGCTAATGCGATAGTCTCCTGTTTTAAAAGCCGGTCACTATGTGAATCATTGAAGTTCCTTGTTTACCAGGAGTATATATATATATATATATACACATGTAAGATAAATTGTGTCTTAAAAGGAGCCCTACCTTGTTTTTTGAGGTAAGTTTTTGGCTGTCTCTTACCGTTTACTTGTTATGTAAAATTAAAAAAAAAAAAATTATCCTGAATAAAGGGGTCTTCAAAGGATGTTCCCAAAAAATTCAAGATATACATTTTATTTGTTAGGTAAATACCTTTAATTTACAATATTTTAATCAAAATCGTTAGAGCCATTTTTAAGAAAATCAAAATTTCCGAAAATTTTTCTATGTAAAGCGTAGTTTGGAGTGGGGGAATTTTCTTGAAAACCTTCGTGTCGCATCCTTGGAAGATATCAAGATATTTAATGGTCTTTTCGTTTTTGAGCTATGCTCTCTCTCTCTCTCTCTCCACACACAGACACACACACACACACATTCGCGCGCACACGAACACATGGACCTCTTTCCATAATTCTTTTCTTGGATTCAGGGGAACCCAAAACATGTATTTCCGGTGAAATCTCGGTATCAAATTTTGGTTACAATACAATACCTTCTCTATACACTATGTACATAGTACGCGTAGAGAAAGTAAAAATGGTGTTTCATATCGTGAGTAGGAAGCTTGCGAAACGAGGTCGTAGGCGAACAATGTAAAATTATTTTAACACTGTGTCACCACTATTTTTAGACAGTTCTCAATATTTATAGACAGATTATAATTATAAATAGACTTTACGACGTTTGCGGAGAACAATTCAAAACAAACGAAGAGGAATGCTTACTTCAGGAATTATGTTGATCCATGACAACGCTCGTCCACACACTGCTGGCACAACCCATCGGCTCCTTGAACAATTTCAATGGGACATGTTCGATCATCCGCCCTGCAGTCCTGACCTGGCACCAGGCCTGAACTGAAGACGTGGCTAGGAGGGCAGCATTTTCACACTAACGAAGATCTTCAAAACAGCGTCAATGCTCATTTGAAATCATTGGCGGCAACATTTTTTGAAGCGAGTATTGCAAAGCTTGTGCACAGGTACGCTAAACGTCTCAATTTTTTCGGAGATGACGTTGAAAAGCAACCATAATGTACAAAACTTTTAGTAATAAAATAATTGTTTTCTAGGATTTTTTTTTTATTTATAGCCTATCGGGGGTTGAAAAAAAAAAGGCCCTCGTAGAATGGATTGTGCAGAAATACTGCATTCCTTCGACTAATGGCATACAAATCAGGCATTCTGAATGAAAATAGCACACGCACGTCCACGTACGGTCATTGTTGTGCCGAAAACATGCCATAACTTTGTCATTTGGTAAAAGGGACAATAGCTTCCCTGGCTCAAACTGTTAATCTTGAACTCCTCTACAATCCTCTCAATTTGTGCCAATGAATTCTGGGACACCTATATACACACTTAATGGGTATGTGTGTGTGTATATATATATATATATATATATATATATATATATATATATATATATATATACTCCTTTTGTTATATTACGACTTAAATGTGTTACATTTCTATGTAACTGCTTGTTATTTTGCTGTTCCTTTTTTACTTTCTCTACACGTACTATGTACATAGTGTATAGAGCAGGTATTGTAACGCACCCAAAAATTCCATACCGAGATTTTACCGGAAATACATGTTTGGGCCCCCCTGTATAAAAACAAGCATGTCTAGGAAAAGATCCGCGCGCGCGTGTGTGTCTATGGACAGCATAGCTCAAAAACGAAAATACCGTTAAATACCAAACTTGGTATTGAAGTTTGGTATCTTCCAAGGATGCGACGCGAAGATTTTCAAGAAAATCCCTCCACCATTACTACCCTTTACGTGGACTTTTTTTTTTTTTTGAAAATTTTGATTTTCTCAAAAACGGCTCTAACGATTTTGACTAAAATCTCTTGTATTCAAGATATTTACATGCCAAATAAAATGTATATCTTGGATTTCTAGAAATAGCTCCTAGAGACCTCCTTTTTCTGGATGATTTTTATTGAATTTTGCATATATAATAAACCGTAAGAGCTAAATAAAAACTTACTACACAAAAAATGTAGATCACGATAAAACACACACTTTTTGTCATATACATTTGTTTTCGTGGAGTTGACCGTTTTTGAGATATTCCTTGTTATTGGTTTCAGCTATGAAATGCTTACTTTTCTCATACGGGAGCTTGTCAACTCCTGAGAACTCCATAGCAACCTCATTTTAAAACATTAGACAGTTGGTTTAGTCTAGTGTATTCGCTTATTTCCCTTCTACTTATAAGAAACTAGGTAATAAGACCATTTGTGCTAATGTTTTACTATTAAATAAATAGAAACAATAAATTATTGCAGAGATGTAGAGAAAGTCATGTGAATGGAACACATCAGATTTTTTTAAGATGAAATGTTATTGCTACTTAATTATTATTCATGTTATTTTGTGGTAAACTCATGTTCTATGGATAACTTCTGCATTTCTGAGAAAAAATAATATAAAAAATCTGATGTGTTCCATTCCCATGACTTTCTTTACATCTCTGCAACAAATTATTGTTAAACAGCTTAGACTTCTATTTACTTCATGCTAATTGAGAAAACATTAGCAGAAATAGTCTTATTACTTGCATCCTTGTAAGTAGAAGCAAAATAAGGGAGTACCATAGGTTAAAATGATAGACCAAAGCTGGTTGCTATGTGACTGAACTTCCTTTGTTTGTATGCACATGAGTTGACCAATTCCTGATTGAGAAAAGTACGTTTTTCAAAGCTGAAACTAAAAACAAGGAATGTCTTAAAACGACCAACTCCACGAAAAAAATGTACATGACATAAATTATGTATTTTAATGTACTCTACATTTTCTGTGAGGTAAGCTTTTGTCCATCTCTTATGGTTTAGCAGTTAGGCAAAAATCCATAAAATTCATCCAGAAGCTATTCCCAGGAAATTTAAGATATACAGTTTATTTGTCGAGTAAATATCTTAAATATACGACATGTTAATCAATATCGTTAAAGCCATTTTTAATAAAATCAAAATTTTAGAAATGTTTTCCATGTAAAGGGTAGTTTGGGGTGGGGGATTTTCTTGGAAATCTTCGTGTCGCATCCTTGGAAGATACAAAACTTATACCAAGTTTGGTTTTCAACGGTCTTTTCAGTTTTTAGCTATGCTGCCCAGACACACACACACACACACACACACACCACAAACACACACACCCACTCCACAAACATATACACACAAACACACACACAGACAGGCACACACACATACACGGACATTTTTCTAGAAGTGCTTTTTCGGATTCAGGGGGTCTCAAAACATTTATTTTCGGTGAAATCTCGGTATCGAATTTTTGGGCGGAATACAATACCTTCTCTATACACTATGTACATAGTAAGTATAGAGAAAGTAAAAATCTGATGTGTTCCATTCACATGACTTTTTCTACAACGCTGTAACAAATTATTGTTAAAAATCCTCTATTTACTTTATGGCAATCGGATAAACATTAGCAGAAATTATCTTAATTATTTGCTTCCTTGTAAGTAGAAGGGAAATAAGGGAATACACTAGGCTAAAGTGATAGTCACGTATATTTTAAGACGGTTGCCATGTGTTTGAAGTCCATTTCTATGCAGGGCTAGAAGTTTACAACTTTCTGTGTGAGAAAAGTTTTAAGTATCTTAAATTTGAAACAAATAACAAGAAATATCTCAGAAATGTCAATTCCACGAAAAAACGTGGTATATGACATAAATTTTGTGTTTTAACGTGCTCTATATTTTTGTGTAGTTAGGTTACGGTTTACCAGTTATGCAAAATTCAGCAAAATTCAATCTGAATAAAGAGATCTTTAGAGGGTATTTCCAGAAAATTCAAGATATACATTTTATTTGCAATATAAATATGTATCTATAACATACGGCACTTAATCAAAATTTTCGGAATTTTTTTCCATGTAAAGGGTAGTTTGGGGTGGGGAAATTTTTCTCAAAACCTTCGTGTCACATCCCTGGAAGATACTAAACATAAATACCAAGTTTGATATTTTACCGACTTTTCGTTCTTGAGTTATCGTGTTCACAGACACACACGGACCTTTTTCTAAAAATACCCCAGTTGGATATAGGGGATCCTAAAACGTCTCTTTCCGATGAAATCTTGGTATCGAATTTTTGGGTGGAATGCAATACTTTCTCTATACACTGTGTACATAATACGTGTAGAGAAAGTTAAAAATCAGTTTATGTATTAGAGGAAGGGCGGCCTATGTAGGAAATTAAATCGGGAATTGAGGGGCGAAGAACACAATTCTGAAAATGAGCAATGCTGGCACAAGAGAGACACTAGCGCGCGCGTGTTTGGGACTGACAATAATAACAACTGAAAGGCACATATAAAATGGACAACAACGAAATATTCTGTCATACGACCCATTAATTTATTAATCCCTTCCGAAGCGGACTTCAATTTGGTGCCGTAAGCCTCTTATCAAATATTCAGCATTGCGCGCTCTTTAGAATAACAATTATAATGTGGTCCAGGATCTCCAGTGCCGTGTTTATAAAACAAAAATTGAAATGGAAAATGGGAGCAGCGAAGCGTGCGTAATGAAGTAACCAAATCTATCATTTAAAACGGATTGTGCAGCGCGCAAGGGATGAGCGAGGGATGCGGCCCTAATGCGAGAAAATAACTAGTTTGGGGGATTCACTCGCCCCAACGACCTCACCCAGCGAGTGCATTTTGGTCAAACATAATGCAGTAAAGGCCGATGGTTATGGAGTCTAATGGAGCTCTAATGGCGACGTCACACCATTTTCCAAATTATACAGCTGTTCATTTCTTTCTTCTCGGTAGTTACTCTAAACATTTCAGGAGTGATTCTTTAATAGCACTATCCCGATTCCAGTCTACTCGTAATTTCCTTATTTTACCTTCTCTACTATGTACATAGTGTATTGCACCCAAAAATTCGATACCGAGATTTCACCGGAAATACATGGGACGCCCTGAATCCAAAAAGAAAGGATTTTTAGAAAAAGGTCCCTGTGTGTCTGTGGGCAGCATAGTTAAAAAACGAAAAGTCTGTTAAATACCAAACTTGGTATTTAAGTTCAGTATCTTACAGAGATGCTAGACAAAACCTTGAGAAAAATCCCCCCACCCTAAACTTTCCTTTACATGGACAACATTTCGGAAATGCTGACTTTCTCAAAAATGGCTCTAACAATTTTGATTAAAATACCTCATGTTTAAGATATTTTTAATGACAAACGAAATGTATATCTTAAAATTTCATTCTAGATGACTTTTGTATAACTGGCAAACCAAAACAAATAGGCAAATCATACTAAACAAAAATTGTAGATCTCATTAAACCACACAATTAATGCATTTTTTTCTGTAGAGTTTACCGTTTCAAAATATTCTGGATTATTGGTTTCACTTTTAAGTCGCTTACACCTGCCAAAAAAAGAGGTTAGAATTTCAATTGTTTCACATAGCAAACGGCTTTTAAAGGACGAGACTATCGCTTTAGCCCGTGCATTTTATTATTTCCCTTCTCTTACAAGGAAGTTAATAATAAAACTAGTTCTGCTAATGTTCATCTTAATTAGCATGAAGCAGATAAAAGATAATCTTTTGAATAAAAGGCTTATTTGGCGAAAAGCTAGAGGATATCATGTGAATGGAACAGATTCGATGTTTTTTCCAAGGGACCAAGTAATAAGGGCAATTTCTGCTAATGTTTGTCTCGATAAGCATGGTGTAGATAGAAGAATACTGTTTTTACAATAATTATTGTTTTAATTTGTTATAGATATGTAGAGAAAGCATGTGAATGGAAAACACATTTTTTTTTTCTTTTCACTTTCTCTACACATAATATGTACATAGTCTATAGAAAAGTTATTGCACTCTACCCAAAATTCGATGTTAAGATTTCACTGAAAATCCGCGTTTTAGGCTCTCCTGTATCCAAAATAAGCATTTTTAGAAAAACGTTTGTGTGTCTCCGAGTGCCTGTGAACACGATAACTCAAAAACGAAAGGTCTGTAAAGTACCAAACTTGATATTTAAGTTTAGTATCTTCTAAGAATGCGACACGAAACTTTCAAGAACCCCTCAACTACCTTTTACATGGAAAAACTGTCGAAAGTTTTGGCTTTCTCAAAAATGGCTCCAATGATTTTGATTAAATATCTTATATTTAAAATATTTATATGACAAATAAAATATGTATCTTGAATTTTCTGGAAATAGCCTCTAAAGACCTATTTATTTTGGATAAATTTAGTTGAATTTAGCGTAACTGGTAAACCTTAAGAGATAGACAAAAACTTACCACACTAAAAATTTAGAACTCCACTCACAATTTATGTCATATACATTTTCCCCCTGGAGTTGACCGTTTTCGAGATATTCCTTGTTATTGGTTTCAGTTTTAAAATATTTAACTTTTTTCATAGAGGAACTCCTATCGAGAAGAAAGAAACGGATTTCAATCCCATAACAGCCACATTTTAAAACATGTGACTGTCGGTTGCCTAGTGTATTCACTTATTTCCCTTCTACTTACAAGGAAGTAAGTTATAAGACAATTTCTGCAAATGTTTATCTCGATTAACATGAAGTAGGTAGAAGAATAAGCTTATTCACAATAATTTGTTACAGAGATGTAGAGGAAGTCATGTGAATGGAACACATCAGAATGTTCTATTACGTAGATCTAGGGGAAGTACTGCAATCACACATAAATTCAGTCAATATTACACCGGCTTTTTTACTTTCTTTATACGCACTATATACATGGTGTATAGAGAAGGTATTGCACTCCACCCAAAAATTCGATACCGAGATTTCACCGGAAATATATGTTTTAGGGTCCCCAAAATCCAAAAAAAGCATTTTCACAAAAAGGTCCGTGTGTGTGTGTGTCCGTCTGTCTGTGTGTCTGTGAACACGGTAACTCAAAAACGAAAAGTCAGTAAAATATCAAACTTGGTATTTAAGTTTAGTATGTTCCAGGGATGCGACACGAAGATTTTGAGAAAAATACCCCCACCCCAAACTACCCTTTACATGGAATTTTGATCTTCTCAAAAATGGCTCTAATGATTTTGATTAAAATGTCGTATATTAAAGATATATACCTGACAAATAAAATGTATATCTTGAATTTTCTGGGAATAGTCTCTGAAGAGTAGTTTATTCTGGACGAATTTTACTGAATTTTGAATAACTGCTAAACCGTAAGAGATGGGCAAAAACTTACTACACAAAAAATGTAGAGCACGTTAAAACACACAATTCATGTTATATACATTTTTTACACGAGTTCGTCGTTTTTGAGACATTCCTTATTTTTGGTTTCTGCTATGAAAAACATACTTTTCTCATACAGGAACTTGTCAACTCCTATCCATATAAACAAAGGAACTTCATTGCCATAGCAACCAGCTTTTGACTAACATTTTAACCTATGGTAGTCCCTTATTTCGCTCCTACTTACAAGGGAGCAAGTAATAAGACTATTTCTGCTATTTTTTTTTCTGATTATCATAAAGTAAATAGAAGTATAAGCTTTTTAAGAATAATTTGTTGCTGGGATATAGAGAAAGTCATGTGAATGGTACACATCAGATTTTTTTGGAAACCACCTGGTTCCAAAAATCACTATTTGAACATTCTGGTGTGTTTCATTCACACGAGTTTCTCTACAAACTGTTGTTAGAAAAGATTATTCCTTTATCCACATCAAGGTGACCGAATAACCATTAACAGAAATAACACACACATACATACACACACGCACTTTTTTTTTCTCCTGAAAATGCCATTTTTGGACTCGGGTACCTCAAAACGAATATTTTCGGCAAAATCTCGGTATCGAATTTTGGATGAGATACAATACTCTCTCTGTAATGCATTGTATATAGTACGTGCTAGAGAAAATAAAAAATCTGATGTGATGATTCACATGCCTTTCTCTATACCTCTGTAACAAATTATTGTTAATAAGCTTATTCTTCTATCCACTTCATGCTAATCGAAATAAACATTACCAGAAATGGTCATATCACTTAGTTCCTTATAGGTAGAAGGGAAATAAGGGAGTACACTAGGCTAAACCAACAGTAAAATGTTTTAAAATGTGGTTACTATGCTATACAACTCCGATTCTTTGCGTGGCCAAGTGTTGACAAGTTTCCGTATCAGAAAAATATTTTAAAACCAACATAAATAACAAGGAATATCTTAAAAATGGTCAACTATAGGGCAAAATGCATATAACATAATTGTGTGTTTTAGTGAGCTCTACATTTTTTGTGTGCTAAGTTTTTGCCTATCTCTTACGGTTTACCAGTTGTGCAGAATTCCGCAAAATTTATTCAGAATAAAGATGTCTTCAGAGGCTATTCCCAGAAAATTCAAGATACATATTTTATTTGTCATGTGCATATCTTTAATATATGGTATATTAATTAAAATTGTTAAGTCATTTTTGAGATATAATAAAAATGTTCGAAAATGTTTCAATGTAAAGGGTGGTTGGGGTGGGAGGATTTTCTTGAAAATCTTTGTGTCACATCCTTGGAAGGTGCAGCACTTAAATACCAAGTTTGGTATTTAATGGACGTTTCGTTTTTGAGCTATGCTGTCCGCAGACAAACACACATACACACGGGCCTTTTTCTAAAAATGTTTTTTCGGGTTCAGGGGACCCCAAAGCATATATTTCCTGCGAAGTCTCGACTTCGAGTTTTTGGGTGGAATACAATACCTGCTCTATCCACTATGTACATTGTACATACGGTCTAGAGAAAGTAAAAACATGGAATGCTCGACGACGATAGGGCTGCACCTGTGGTAGAATGATATTTGTAATTTTGTGAAAATGTTACTCTGTAAAGTGGAGATTATCCAGATAGGTAAGAGCGTGCGCAGCTGTGAGAGAAAATTGCAGGCTGGGAAACATAATTCTCCCTGAGCAGAGACATTTTGCTTGTTGCCAAGGGTAATCTTGTTTGCATTTTAGTGGGCAGCCTTGAACGCCATATTGTTTTAATATTCCTCCGCTTCACATAAACAGACAGAGAAACAAGCGAAGCATGTACAGGCGTACTTCCCGCTGAGATCTTGCAATGTCTCCATTCTTCCTTCGCCTTCACATACCATTCTTTATGAGAAATGTGCGCTCTTCAAAACACTTGACGTGCTTTAAAAGTATTTCTCACTTCAATGCTGGGAAATATTGTTCTGCATTGTTCACCTCTTAAATGTAAGATAAAAAATCTCACCTTCGGACGCTTGGGATCGAACTCGGGCCAGGAGTACTCAAAACACATATTTTCGGTAAAATCTCGGGATGGAATTTTGAAATAATATAATACCTTCACCACCTTTTATGTACATCCATAATTCTTGACAGAGAAAGTAAAAATCCTTAAGTTTTCAGGAGAAAGCCCTCGAAGGAGTTCAGCAATTTTTTTTTTTTTTTTCAACTTCCACAATGATATAAAACTGTTTTGAATATAGTTGCTCTAGGATCCTTGAAGTTAAGGGAAACTGTGACAGGAGTTTTTTAATTGTTACTTTTTCTACACGTACTATGTACATTGGGTCGTCTCCTTAGCGCGGTGGTAGCGCAGCTGCTTACCAAGCGGGAGATCTGGGTTCGATCCCCAGTACCGGCGTGGGGATTTTTCTTCCGCTGGGAGACCTGGCCCGGGGTGCACTCAGCCTCGTAAGGTCCCTGGGGAGCCAATTGAGGAGCTACTTGATGGAGATGTAGCGGCTCCAGGTCATGAGGACCGCAATAACCGGCCGGGAGGGACTCGAGGCGCTGACCACGTCTCACCCTCCAATACTGCACCCCATCCATGACGTCTGTAGTGGACCGAGATGGGGGACGCAGCGGCCGGGCGGTAGGCCAAGGTTCCCCGTGAGCTGTCGTGCCAAGGAGTTAACTATGTACATTGTGTATAGAGAAGGTATTGTAATGCATCCAAAAATCCAATACCGATTTTTTTTTAAAAAGTTCCGTGTGTGTGTGTGTGTGTGTGTGTGGACAGCATAGCTGAAAAGCGAAAAGACCGTTAAATACCAAACTTCCAAAGATGCGACATGAAGATTTTCAAGAAATTCCCTCGCCCCAAACTACTATTTACATGGAACATTTTTCGAAAATTTTGATTTGCTCAAAATGGCTTTAACGATTTTGATTAAAATATTTTACGTTTAAGATATTTGTATGACAAAGGAAATGTATATCTTGAATTTCTTGGGAATAGCCTCTCAGGACTTCCTCATTCTTAATGACTTTTGGGCAGCGGGTCAGCCCCAAGAGATACAAGTAAACTTAGTACTCAAAAATACATAACTCGTTAAATCACACAATTTATCATATACATTTTTTGTAGGGTTAAGAGTTTCCGAGATATTCGTTGCTATAGGTTTAAATTTTTAAGCTATTTAAACCTTTCTCAAATGGGAAGTCATATTAGTTATATATTTCTTTTGCTTTACTCATAGCCACGCAAGGAGAGCAGAATTTCGATTGTTTCATATAGCGATAGGTTTAAAAAGATTTTACTAACACTTTAGCCTAATGTATTCCCTTATTTCCCTTTGCTTACAAGGAAGTAAGTAATAAGAACCTTCCTGCTAATATTTATTTTAATTAGCATGATGTAGATAAAGAATAATCTTTTGTAAGAATAGTTTATTTGCTTCAAAAGTAGAGAAATCTGCGTGAAAGGAATACACCAGCTTTTATTATTTTTTTATATGCTCAACACCCATTTTTACTACTGGTGGCACCGCAGGCGAAGACACTGATGATACTTGGAATGAAGATGGAGCACCGGTGAAATGTGATGGTGGGAGAAACCGGAGAACACGGAGAAAACCTACCCCTGCTCCACTTTGTCTATCACAAATCTCGCTTGCAGTCGCTTGGGATCGACCCGGGCCATCTACGTGAGAGGCGAGTGATCTAACCACTCGGCTACGGCGCGGCCATTTTTTTTTGTAGAGTTAAACGTTTCCAACGTATTATTATTTTACTCCAATCCACGCAAAGAGAACCGTTTCATATAGCAATAGCTTTTACAAATTTAACTATTGTTGTGTTCCCTTATTTCCTTTCTGCTTACAAGGAAACAAGTAATAAAACTATTTCTTGTGGCGACATTGCAGATTCTAGTTAAATTTAAGATTTGATTCTGCCATTGGTTGATTGACCAACATGGCTGCCCATACACGAGCAGACAAAACGAACGGAAGACTGTGCATTTCGCATTGGAAAGCAGAGCCGTTTTTCAAATAGTCCATTTTTGCCCCTTATTTCGATCCAGTTCATTTACATACACCTAGCCTAATGTAACCTAACCTCGACGAAATCTCGAAACCTGTCGTTCACCTGTCACGTAGCCATATTGTCTCCGTAACCAATAGGAAAGATGCTTAGTCTAAAACTCAACTAGAATCTGCAATCTCGCTTTCTCGTGGCCGCGCAAAAAGAATCTAAGTTCAATTGTTGATTCCCTTATATCCCTTTTGCTTACGCGGAATCAAGTAGTAAGACTATTTCTGCTAATGCTTATTTTAATTAGAATTTGCACATAAAAGAATAATCTTTTATACGAATATTTGTTTGTATAACAAGTAGAAAAATTCATGTGAATGTAATATATCAGATTTTTGCTTTGGATACAGGGGTTCTGAAAACATGTATTTCCGGTGAAATCTCGGTAACGTATTTTGGGTTAAATACAATACTTTTCTACATATTTCCGCCAATAACCTAGAAAGTGTATAATATCTTAAACAAAACGGTTGCTTAACCACACATAAACAAACAAACAAACAAAAAACAGATTCGCAAACAATTGTAAGGAAAAAAAATCTGATGTGTTCCATTCACATGACTTTCTCTACATCTCTGCAACAAATTATTGCTAAAAAGCTTATTGTTCTATTTACTTAATGAAAAAAAATAGCAGAAATAGTCTTATTACATGCCTCCTTTGTAAGTAGAAGCGAAACAAGGGAGTACCATAGATTAAAGTGATAGTCAAAAGCTGGTTGCTATGTGACTGAAGTTCCTTTGTTTGTATGGACAGGAGTTGACACATTCCTGTATGAGAAAAGAATACGTTTTTAAAAGCTGAAACCAATAACAAGGAATAGGTAAAAATTGAGCAACTCTACGAGAAAAATGTATATGACAGAAATTGTGTGTTTTAAGGTGCTCTACATTTTGCGTGTGTTAAGTTTTTGTCCATCTCTTACGGTTTAGTAGATATGCAAAATTCCGTAAAATTCATTCAGAATAGTCCTCAGAGGCTATTCCCAAAAAATTCAAGATATACATTTTATTTATCAGATAAATATCTTTAATATATGATATTTTAATCAAAATCGTTAGAGCCATTTTTAAGAAAATAAAAATTTTCGAAAAATGTTCCATGTAAAGGGTAGTTTGGGGTGGGGGGATTTTTCTCAAAATCTTCGTGTGGTATCCCTGGAACATATAACGATAATCAAGACGTTATTTCTATTAGAAGTCACAATTTATCCTGTAATCCGCAGAAATGGTGTAATGCCAATAGACTTTGTATTAATCATAATTAAACTGTAGACGCCATTTTCTCTATAAATTCTTCCTCCCTGGTATCGGTTGAGTTTCTGGACATCCATATCGAAACTGGCTTGGGCTGGCAGACTCATATTAAATATTTATCAAGTAAAATAAATAAAAGCTTATTCTTATTAAGGTCACTTAGACTTAGTGTCTCCCGTTCTAATCTTGTTACAGTGTATTATGCTCATGTTCATAGTTACCTAAGTTATGGTACTCTGTTGTGGGGCAATCATACCTCTGCCGGTCAGTGATTTGTTCTTCTGAAGAAATCTGTACGTATCATATTTGGAACTTCACCAAAAACTCACTGTAAACCACTTTTTATGCAACTTGGTATGCTGACATTGCCTTCAATGTTTGTTCTGGATTCCCTCATATATGTTAAAACATATCAACCTTTTCTCAATATGTTCTTCTGTCCATAATTATCCCACTCGAAAATGCTCTGATATTTATATTAACAAATGCAAATATAGTAAAACCCTTAACAGTTTCTCATGTATGTCAGTTAAAATTTTCAACACCTTACCTCAGAATATCAAGACACTTCCGTTGTTAAACTTTAAGAGGAGGATCAAAACAATCTTAAGGCAAGTCCTCTTTATAGAGTTTCAGAAACTTATGACCTGAAATGGGATTAATCTTATGCATTTTTAAATGTATTGTTGTAACATTATTGTATGTAGAATGTTTCATTAATTTTTATTCTCACGACGCAGCCTATGTATGTTTCATATTTAATGATTGAAAATAAACTACCTACTAAACTTAAATACCAAGTTTGGTATTTTACCGACTTTTTGTTTTTGAGTTATCGTGTTCACAGACACACACACACACACACACGGACCTTTTTGTGAAAATGCTTTTTATGTATACAGGGGACCCTAAAACATATATTTCCGGTGAAATCTCGGTGTCGAATTTTTGGGTGGAGTGCAATACCTTCTCTATATACAGGTGTACATAAATGAATAATGGGGTTTTTAACTCTTCATAATATTTATTACATTCAACTTAGTTATAAATTATATGCCAAATGAAAAAGCAACTCAAACAGTTTTGTTTGTTGGCACAAGTGCGCATGTGCGTACAATGTTTCTGTCGCAATCCGCTAGGCAGCGATAGTAGCAAAGATGGCGACTAGTAAACAGAAAGCGTTTTGTGTTTTGCGGTTTGCAAAGACCGAATCTGTAGTTACTGTGCAACGTGCGTTCCGTAGTAAGTTCGGTTGTGATCCTCCTAGTGATAAAAACAGTCGTAGATGGTATAATCAGTTTGAAGATACCGGCTGCCTTTGTAAAGGGAAGAGCACGGGACGACCAGGAGTAAGTGAAGAGACTGTTGAGCGAGTGAGAGAATCGTTCACTTGTAGCCCAAAGAAATCAGTCCGGAAGGCTAGTCGTGAATTACAAGTTCCTGTGTCCACTGTCGGAAAGTTGTAAGAAAAAGCTTACAGCTACGTCCTTGCCGTTTACCGTTGTTACAGGCTCTAAAGCCGACAGACCACGGATTACGTGCCAAATTCGCAAACGACATGTTGTTTCATGACGATTTTGTGGATCGTGTTGTCTTCAGTGATGAATCAATCTTTCACCTTAGTGGACATGTTAAAACTCATAATGTGCGCATCTGGGGCTCAGAAGATCCTCACGAGATGGTACAAATGCAACGAGATTCTCCTAAAGTGAATGTTTTTGTGCCGTATCCCGGCGAAAAGTTTATGGGCCTTTCGTTTTTGGTGAACCTACTGTAACTGACACCTCTTACCTTGATACACTAGGGCAATGGCTCTTCCCTCTGTTGGAAGAAAATGAACCAGAGAACTTCATTTTCCAGCAGGATGGTGCGCCACCTCACTGGATAGGCCGCAAGGGCCCCAATGACAGGGCTTGCTATGCATGGCCTCCACGTTCTCCTGACCTAACGCCATGCGATTTTTACCTTTGGGGCTTCATCAAGGATCGTGTGTACGTGCCTCCGCTACCAGCTGACGTCCCTGAATTAAGAAACCGGATTGAAGCAGCTGTTGCTACAATTACTGAATACACACTTGTCAACGTTTGTGAAGAACTCGGCTATAGACTTGATGTGTGCCGTGTGACAAAGGGTAGTCACATTGAACATTTATAAGCTTACGGTAAAACTGTTTGAATTGCTTTTTCATTTGACATATCATTCATAACTGTAAGTTGAATGTAATAAATATTATAAAGAGTTAAAACCCCGATATTCATTTATATACACCCTGTACTATATACATAGTACATATAGAGAAAGTAATAAATGTTAAACACAGGAAATGAGTCATGAAATGGAACATTGAATGAATAGGCCGTGGCCGAGTGGTTAGACCACTCGTCTCTCACCTAGACGGCCCGGGTATGATTCCAACCGACCGCATGTGAGATTTGTGGTGGACAAAGCAGCGCAGGGGCTGGTTTTCTCCGGGGTCTCCGGTTTCCCACACCATCGCATTCCACCGGAGCTCCATCCTCATTTCATGTACCATCAGTCATCGCCTACGGTGCCACAAGTAGTAAAAACGGGCGTTACACACTATAAAAAAACCGATGTGTTCCATTCACATGACTTTCTCTACATCTCTGCAACAAATTATTGTTAAAAAGTTTATGCTTCTATTTACTTCATGCTAATCGAGAAAAAAATAGCAGCAATACTCTTATTGCTTGTTTCCTTGTAAGTAGAAGCGAAATAAGGGAGTACCATAGGTTAAAGTGATAGTCAAAAGCTGGTTGCTATTTGACTGAAGTTCCTTTGTTTGTATGGACAGGAGTTGACAAATTCCCGTATGAGAAAAGTATGTGTTTTAAAGCAGAAACGAAAAACAAGAAATATCTCAAAAACGATCCAATCCATCAAAAAATGTGTATAACATAAATTGTGTGTTTTAACGAGCTCTACATTTTCTGATAGGTAAGTTTTTGTCTGTCTCTTACGGTTTGCCAGGTATGCAAGAATCCTTAAAATTCATCAAGAATAAAATAATGTTCAGAGGTTATTCCCAGAAAATTCAAGATATACATTTTATTTGTCAGGTAAATATCTTTAATATACGATATTTTAATCAAAATCAGTGAGCCATTTTTGAGAAAATCACATTTTTTAAAAAATGTACCATGTAAAGTGTAGTTGGGCTTGCGGGGATTTTCCTGAACATCTTCGTATCTCATCCTTGGAAGATACCAAACTTAAAAACCAAGTTTGGTGTTTTACGGTCTTTACGTTTTTGAGCAGCTATGGTGTCCACAGGCGCGGGCACACACACACACACACACACACACATATATACACATATGGACATTTTTCCAAAAATGTTTTTTTTATTTAGGGGGTCTCAAAACATGTATTTCCGGTGAAATCCCGGTATCGAACTTTTGGGTGCAATACAATACCCTCTCTGTGCACTATGTATAGAGTATGTGTAGAGAAAGTAAAAATAACCAGATTCGTAAAACATATGTAAGGAAAAACGCGTGATTAAACACAGGAGATGAAACGTGTAGTAGCACTAATGTAGTGCCCAAGTGGTTAGACTCCCCCGGCTACGATCCCAGCCGACCGCATGTGAGATTTGACATAAAGCAGCGCAAGGACAGGTTTCCCGCACCATCGCATTCCACCGGTGCTCCATCTTCATTCTATGTGGCACCGCGTTAAACACAATCAAAACCTGTGAATGATAAAGGTATTGAAAATACCTTATCTGCCTTCTATGTACGTAAATAGTATTTGGTAGAAAAAGGAAAAATCCTATTTTCAGAAGTAGAAACATTCGAAAGGGTGCTTGAGTTTTTTGGTAGAGAAAGGAAAAATCTTATTTTCAGAAGTAGAAAAATTCGTAGAGCTACTTTAGTATTTGGTAGAGAAAGAAAAAATCCTATTTTCAGAAGTTGAAAAATTCGAAGAGGTACTTGAGTATTTGATAGAGAAAGGAAAAAAAACCTATTTTCATAAAAAGATAAAAAGTTCGAATAGGTACTTTAGTATTTGGTAGATAAAGGAAAAATCCTATTTTCAGAAGTAGAAAAATTCGAAGAGGCACTTGAGTATTTGGTAGAGAAAGGAAAAATCCTATTTTCAGAGTAAGAAAAATTCGAAGCAGCACTTTAGTATTTGATAGACAAAGGAATAGTCATACTTTCAAAAGTAGAAACATTCGAAAAGGTGCTTTAGTATTTGTTAGAGAAAGGAAAAATCCTATTTTCAGAAGTAGAAAAATTCGTAGAGGTATTTTAGTATTTGGTAAAGAAAGGAAAAATCCTATTTTCAGAAGTAGAAAAAACGAAGCAGCACTTTAGTATTTGATAGAGAAAGGAAAAATCCTATTTTCAGAAGTATAAACATTCCAAAAGGTACTTCAGTATTTGGTAGAGAAAGAAAAATCCTATTTTCATAAGTAGAAAAATTTGTAGCAGCACTTTAGTATTTGTTAGAGAAAGGAAAAATCCTACTTTCAGAAGCAGAAAAATTCGAAGCAGTACTTCAGTATTTGGTAGCGAAAGGAACATTCCTATTTTCAGAAGTAGAAAAATTCGAAGAGGTACTTCAGTATTTGGTAGAGAAAGGAAAAATCCTATTTCCAGAACTAGAAAAATTCGAAGAGGTACTTGAATATTTGGTAGAGAAAGGAAAAATCCTATTTTCAGAAGTAGAAAAATTTGAAGCAGCACTTTAGTATTTGTTAGAAAAAGGAAAAATCCAATTTTCAGTAGTAGAAAATTTCGATGCAGTACTTTAGCGTTTGTTAGAGAAAGGAGAAATCTTATTTTCAGAAGTAGAAAAATTCGAAGAGGTACTTAGTATTTGATGGAGAAAGGAAAAATCCTATTTTCAGCGGCAGAAAAATTCGAAGCAGCACTTTAGTTTGTGGTAGAGAAAGGAAAAATCCTATTTTCAGAAGAAGAAAAATTCGAAGCAGTACTTCAGTATTTGGTAGCGAAAGGAAAATTCCTATTTTCAGAACTAGAAAAATTCGAAGAGGTACTTGAATATTTGGTAGAGAAAGGAAAAATCCTATTTTCAGAAGTAGAAAAATTCGAAGAGGTACTTGAGCATTTGGTAGAGAAAGGAGAAATCCTATTTTCAGCGGCAGAAAAATTCGAAGCTGCACTTTAGTACTGATAGAGAAAGGAAAAACCCTATATTCAGAAGTAGAAATTTTCGAAACAGTACTTTAGTATTTGGTAGAGGAAGAAACAATCCTGTTTTCTGAAGCGGAAAAATCCGAAACAGTTCTTCAGTAGTGTTTTTTGCAGACGCGAAGGAATCTCGACTTCCATGGTGATACAAAAGTTGCTTTGAATATCGTTACTCTAAGAACCTTGAAGTTAAGGGACACTGCGACAAGAGTTTTAATTTTTTTGTGTACTTCATTCCAACAGCATTTCAAATGCCTGAGTACAAATTAGGTACATGCTATCTCGGACTGTTTTTATTTTTATCAGGTTGGTAAGCCTGGTACTAAAGATAACAATCACTTTTATTTCAGCTACCATCTCAGAGAGCCGCGCGTGTTTTGTCTTCGTTTTTTATGTCTTTGTATATTGTAAAGCCAGCAGCAAGGAAGAGGGAATGTAAACATACATACTAACATACATATGTACATACAAAGCAAATATTTCTTCTTTTATGTATGTCATGGCATCTAACTGAAACATTTAATTTCTTTCTTCATGGCCAGTAATGTTGTGAAAGAAGCTTTGTATGCCACGGTTGGCTGCGTAAAATCTCGAGTGATTTATTTTCCTAACGATGAGGTATTCTGACGTCAGTTGATATTATTTTACGTTTGGTATTATTCACATTTTGTTGTTTTTACTTTCTCTACACATACTACGTGTATAGTGTATAGAGGAAGTATTATATTCCACCCAAAATTTGATACCAAGATTTCATCGGAAATACACGTTTTAGGATATCCTGTATCTAAAAAAAGTATTTTAGAAAAAGGTCCGTGTGTGTCTATGAATACGACAACTCAAAAGTCGGGAAAATATCAAACTTGGTGTCTGAGTTTAGTATCCTTCAAGGATACGACAGGAATATTTTGTGAAAAATAATCTACCCCAAACTATCCTTTACATGGACAAATTTGCAAAATTATGATATTCTGAAAAATGGTTCTAACGATTTCGATTATAAAACTGTATATTAAATATGTATATATATAAATCGAATAAAGTGTATATCTTGAATTTTCTTGAATTTTTGGGAATAGCATCTGCGATTCTGGGTGAATTTTATATAACTGGTAAACCGTAAGAGATAGACGAATACTTGCCACACACAAATGTAGAACTCGTTAAAATACACAATTTATGTTGAATACATTTTTTTCGTAGAGTTGACTGTTTTTGAGATATTCCTTGTTTGTTTCAGATTTAAAATACTTAACATTTTCTCACTCGGAAAGCTGTTAACTCCTGGCGCTGCATAGAAACGGATTTCAACATGGCAACCAGATTTTAAAAGATATGACTATCGCTTGAGCCTAGCGTATTCCCTTATTTCCCTCCTACTTATAGGGAGGAAGGATCGAACCCAGGCCACATTGGTGAGTAACGAGTGGTCTAACCACTGCAAGGCGCGGGCTATAGAATGAATCGATAAAGACGAATGGTGAACAATTCCTTAGGCACAAAAGGATGTGAAATCATAAACTTATTATTATTATTATTATTATTATTATTATTATTATTATTATTATTATTTTCATCACGAATGAGCCCATGAGGGACTACACAAAGTACTTAGAAACGTCTCTTTGTTTTCCTTTGAACCCATATTTCTCTCATTCTTTGGCTGTGGGCTTCTTTTCTCTCGTCTGTCCACATTGCTCCAGTTTTTTTCTTCGGTCTGTCCTCGTGGTCAACTTGCCATTTATGAACTTTGTTTCTGAAGAGCTCTCTGTTTAATATATCTTCTTGTGTAATTCCTGTTAATTTTAAATCATTTTGTACTTCCCCAATCCATTTCATAGTATCTACATGTGATTTGCTTCTATTTTCATAAAATTCAATGACTTGTTTTGTGAGCCTGTTAGAATTCATTCGTTTGATATGTCCATAAAACTTTAACCTTCGTTTTCTAATATCACTATGAATATCTGTATATAATTTTATTTCATTCTTGCTCCTGAGCCTGTGCTGTTCACCTACGACTTGTGGGCCTAAAATTTCCTTACAATTTTGCATTCCTTTTTCACCATGTTTTCTAAATCTGCTTTTCGGTTCAAAATTAATGTTTCTGCTCCATATAGACATTCTGGTTTAATGCCAGTGTTATAATGTCTTAATTTTGTATGTTTAGGTATGCACTTTTTATTATAAATATTTTGCGTGAGCCAGTATGCTGTTTCCATTTTGTGGCATCTACTTTTATTTGCTTTAGTCTCAATTCCATTTTTCTGAATTATTTCACCAAGGTATTTAAATTCTGAAACTTGTTTTATTCTACCATATTTGGTTTCCATGAATTTTGATGCTTGTTTATTGCATGTAATGTATTCTGTTTTTTCAAATGATATTTGAAGACCGAGTTTCTTTGCAATTTCTTTTAATAGTTCTATCTGCTTGTGTGCTGTTACGATGTCACGAGTTAGGATTGCTAGATCATCTGCATATGCTAGGCAATCTATCTTTAGTTTTCCTCTGCCTAATATGATTGAATTCCAGAGCTGTTTTATGTTTGCGCCACTCTTGTATTACTTTTTCAAGTGCACAGTTGAAAAGTAATGGAGAAAGTCCATCTCCTTGTCTCACTCCTGTTTTTACCTCGAAGGATTCGGAAATTTCCCCCATAAAATTATTATTATTATTGACTATACCTATCTATCTGCTGTCCTACACACACCTTGTGCGAAATAAACTCTTAAATCAATACTAAATGCCTATACCATGAATCCTGGAACTTAAATTACTTACGACACTGTAAGTTGTCATTGGGGTTGTCATCTCAAAATAATTTGAGATCACCTTGTGATTTACCAGGAAACATGCGAGTCAGCTGAGAAATTTAATTTCGTGCCGGCATGTTGTCATTGTAGCTCAGTGGTAGAGCAACCGGCTAGAGACCGGGAGATCCGTGGTTCAAATCCCGGCTATGGCATTGACATTTTCAGTCTGATGCTGCCTATCCAACTCCTGTCCTTATGTGAAAAAACAATTAAATCAATTCAATTTTTATTTATTTATCTATCCTGGTTGAAGCTAAGGCCTTAAGGCCTTCGCTTCCACTCAGTAATACAATGAATAAAGAACAAAAATACAAATCTATACAACCTAATAAAAATAAATATAAGGTACATTAAGTAGAATAAAATGAAAAAAAAACTGTAAACAACATTATTTTAAGTCTAATATTCATGTAGGCGTAAACGCACATTTGTCATATTTGCAATTGAAATGCATATTGCTTGCCAGCTCATGAAAGTAGTGATGTATTTATCATATTAATACAGCAGCAGTTTTTTTTTTATTTTATTGTTTCATTTATATAGCCCCCTTTAAGATCTAAGGTCATATCTGGGACTTTGCACTTGAAACAACTCGTTGTCTGTAGGTCTTTTTTGTTTACGTTTGGTTTTCAAATCATTTTATTTTCCTCAAACACATACTCATTCACGCTCACATACATACTTCCAGATTCTGTGGGGATAGGGAATAATTCTTGCTAAAGAAAAATTCCCCACCCCAGCCGGAATGGAACCCCAGTACCGGTAGCTAAATCTATTGTAAATGATGATGAATAGAAAATTATAAGATGAGAGGGAAAGAGTGTCGTGAACTATAATAGCTGGCTATACTATGAATTCCGAGACTTAGATATCTTAAGACATTCTAAGTCGCCATTGAGGTATATCATCTCAAAATAATTTGAGATCACCTTGTGGTTTACCGGGAAACATGCGAGTCAGTTGAGGAATTTAGTGTCATACCGGCATGTTGTCATGGTGGGTTAGTGGTAGTGCAACCGACTAGAAACTGGGAGATCAGTGGTTAAAATCCCGGCTATGGTGTTGACTTTTTCAGTCTGACTCTACCAATCCAACTCCTGTCCTACTCATGGCTTGTGTGAAAAAACAAAAATTAATCAGTACTAATTGAGTATAATAATTGGATATACTACTAAGCCTGGGACTTAAAGTACTTACAACATTGTAAGCCACCATTGGGGTTGTCATCTCAAAATACTTTGAGATCACCTTGTGGTTTACTGGGAAACATACGAGTCAGTTGAGAAATCCAATGCTGTGCCGGCATGTTGTCATGGTAACTCAGTATTAGAGCAACCGGGAAATAGGTGGTTCGTCTATGGTGTCAAATTATTATTATTATTATTATTATTATTATTGACGTGGTGTACATTTGCAGGAATGTGTGGAGGCAGATAATACGAATCGCGCCGTGCGGACAGCATAACTAGACTTTATAAATAATGGATAAGTTGCGAGCAGTATCAAGTTTCCATTTCTGTAAGCAATACATAGAGCGAATAATGTATACACAAGCGGGAGGTCCTGGCGAAGACAAATGTGTCCTAGAGAAGAACTCCCACTTCCCGACGCGAAAGTGAAACAGAGAAATGTGCTAACTGTCCTTCCGTTAAGCAGATAAATGCCCCTGTTCGAGACTCGACCATCGTCCCACCCCCAAACGAGCGTTACCATCTATAACCCTTACTTCCTTACAAACACATTTAGAAATGAAAATAAATAATAATAATTTGATGTGTAGCTCTAATATCTGGTTTCACCAACCGTCGTCAACACGTTTTAACATCTTCAGACTGTTTCGTTTCATCAATGTGCGTCATCATTTTGACCGACGAAGTTCCCCTCAACTTTGAGACCCATTTTTACTTTCTCTATACGTGCTATGTATATAGTGTATAGAGAAGGTATTGCACTCCACCAAAAAATTCGATACCGAGATTTCACCGGAAATATATGTTTTAGAGTCCCCTGTATCCAAAAAAAGTATTTTCAGAAAAAGGTCCGTGTGGGTGTGTATAACCCAACAACGAAAAGTCAGTAAAATACCAAACTTGGTATTTAAGTTTAGTATCTTTCAGGGATGCGACACGAAGATTTTGAGAAAAATCCCCCACCCCAAACTACCCTTTACATGGAACTTTTTTCGAAAATTTTTATTTTCTCAAAAATGGCTCTAACGATTTTGATTACAATTTCGTATATTAAAGATATTTACCTGACAAATAAAATGCATATTTTGAATTTTCTGGGAATAGCCTCTGAAGACTACTTTATTCTAGGTCAATTTTACGGAATTTTGCATAACTGCTAAACCGTAAGAGATGGACAAAAACTTACCACACAACAAATGTAGAGCACTTTAAAACACATGATTTATGTTATATACATTTTTTTCGTGGAGTTGATTGTTTTTTTAGATATTCTTTGTTTTTGGTTTCAGCTATAAAAAGCATACTTTTCTCATATAGGACTTTGTGACCTCGTGTCCATACAAACAAAGGAAGTTCAGTCACATAGCAACCAGCTTTTGACTATTACTTTAACCTATGGTACTCTCTTATTTCGCTTCTACTTACAAGTTGTAGAGAAAGTCATGGGAATGGAACACATCATATTTTTACTTTCTCTACACAAGCTATGCACATAGTGTATAGAGAAGATATTGTGTTGCACGCTGTAATTACTTATTGTTGAAAAGCTTATGCTTCTATTTACTTCAATCGAGGAAAAATTAGCAGAAATGGTCCGATTACTTGCTCCCTTGTAAGTAGTAAAATGCCCTAGGCTAAACAAACAGAAAATATTTCAAACGCTGGTTATTATGTGTTTGAATTCCCTTCCTTTTTACGGCCAGGAATTTACAAATTTCGTATGAAAAAAGTATAAGTATTTTAAAACTGAAACCAGGAATATCTAACAAACGGTCAAACGTATGTAGCATAAATTAGTGTTTTAACGAGCTCTACATTTATTAAGAGAGTTTTTGTCTATCTCTTACTAGTTATGTAAAATTCCGCAAAATTAATCTTGAATAAAGATGTCTTTAGAGGCTATTCCCAGATAATTCAAGATATACATTTTATTTGTCATGTAAATTTCTGAAATATACGATGTTTTAATCAAAATCGTTAGGGCCGGTTTTGAGAAAATCAAAGTAGTTGGGGTTGGGGTGGATTTGCTTGAAAATCTTCTGTTTGGTTCTTTTTGTTTTTGAGCTATGCTGTCCAAGACCCGCACACACACACACACACACACACACACACACACACACACTTACTCACACTGACAGACAGACACAGTATTATAAAAATGTTTTCCTTTGGATTCAGGGAGTCTCAAAGCATATATTTCCGGTGAAATCTCGGTATTGAATTTTTGGGTGCAATACAATACCTTCTCCATACACTATGTGCATAGTACGTGTAGAGTAAGTAAAATCTGATGTGTTACATTCGCATTGCTTTCTCTACTCATTCTGCAACTAACTACTCTTAAAAATCTGATGCGTTCCATTCACGCAACTTTCTCTAGATGTGAACTAATTGAAGTTGCAGTTAAAGTTGAACTGGAATACATTAGTGAAGCGACAGTGTGAACTAAGTGAAGTCACAGTGAAAGTTGAACTAGTTTACTCTGATTAAATGACGGCGAAAACTTGACAAAGTCACAGCATGTATTCTTATATTCAAGCTCCGGATTTTTAGGTTCTAAAAAGTTAAAATTAGTTTCTATCAATAATTAGAAGTTAATAGCATCTGATGTTCAGCTTATGAATTTATAGGACTTTTAGATTACACTTGTATACATCACTGTGTTTAAAACATCATAATTCTAAATTGTGAAAATCTGATGAGTAGCATTCCTATCACTTTCTCTACATCTCTGTAACAAATTATTGTTAATACGCTTATTTTTCTATCTACTTCATGATAATTGACATAAACATTAGCAGAAACGGTCTTATTACTTAGTTCCTTATAAGTAGAAGGGAGATAAGGGAACACACTAGGCTAAACCGACAGTCAAATGTTTTAAAATGTGGTTGCTATGGGATTGAAATCCGTTTCTTTGCGTGGCCAAGTTCCCGTATGGGAAGTTACAAGTACTTCAAAACTGAAACTATTAACAATGGTCAACTAAAAAATGTATATGACATAAATTGTGTGTTTTAACGAGATCTTGTGCAGTAAGCTTTTGTCTAGCTGTTTCGGATTACCAATTAAGCAAAGGTCATTCAGAATGAAGAAGTCTTCAGAGGCTATTCCCAGAAAATTTAAGATATACATTTTATTTCTCAAGTAAATATCTTAATGTATAAGAGATTTTAATAAAAATCGTTAGCTATATTTTCAATTTCAACGGTAGTTCGGGTGCGGGGGGATTTTCTTGAAAATCTTCGTGTCGCATCTATGAAAATACTAAACTTAAATACTAAGTTTGGGAACATTTTTTTCGTTTTTGATCTGTACTTTCCAGACACACAAGAATATTTTTCTAAACATGTTTTTTTCGGAATCAGGGTACCTCATAATATAGTTCGGTAAAATCTCGACATCGAATTTTTTGTTGGAATACGAACATTTGTACAGGGGGTTAATGAAGTACACCGAAATAATTTGCGAGATTGTGCACGTGACTGGTATAAATAATTTGAGATCGGCGATGCATGGTCCCCGGATAAACATAACACAACTACATAGCGTTAAACGTGTGGGTATCAGGTGCTGATAAGTCGATGCTAAAGCAAAGCAGGTTGAAAAAATGACTTGGATTGTCTTTAAAACCGAGCATAGATTTAATGTCGTAAAAGATCTGTAAAATCTCGAACTAATCACTTGACAGTGCGACACTGAGCATTCTTGAGGTAACCTACTCTGGAGGCGTTTTTCAACTGCTTTGGTGGCTTAATGCGTAACGTGGGAAGCTGTTATCCCAAAGGCCATGAGTTCGATTCCTGTCATAGAGTAAATGGTTTTTATCATTATTTTTTCATTCCAGACGAACTGCCGCGATACGTGAACGAGACCCGAACTCGGGAACTATCTTTCACTTAAAATCCAATAGCATAACCACTATACTAGAGAGGTACATACGCTGTAATATGTCACTTCGTTGTGTTATGCTCTCGAATGGTTGATAAATTATCCAGTGGCGTACAGAAACTTATAGCCGTTACTTCGACATTTCAATAAACAGGCCATAAGTCTCCTATCTCAAATTATTTATTTTAGCAATCTACATATTCTGTGAAAATATTTTGGTATAGTTCATTAACACCCTGTGTATATATATATATATATTACATACGTGCTAGAGTAAGTAAAAATGAACATTTTCTCTCGGATAAATTGTCTGCTGGTTGGTCATTGTATGTAGATATGAGGAAGATTGGAAACTATACTCGGCAGATATCTTGAGTGGCGGAGACTGTTATTAAGATTTTCCTTTGTTCGGAACACAGGCAGCGCAATCTATTAGAATATCGCGCCACTTGTTACGTGTCGAATGCCATGACATGTTTTATAATATCTAAAGAAGATGCGCTGTGCCTTTGTTTCGGTAGTCCTTATTAATTTGGTTTGAGGTGATAAATACCTGGCATTAGAAAACAATAAAGCGTTCTTGGTGTTTGTGGCACAGGAACCTAGCACTTTAAATCTCTCAGGAGATTCAAAATATGCGATCTAGATGGGGCACATATCGGGACTAACCACGCTCTTCCGCCAATGTGCACTTAATTTTCCTGTTTCGTGAGTCCGAGATAGGGCAAGGCATACAGTAATGTGCTGGTGTATAACGCGAAACAAATGAAATACAACTACAGAGAGATAGTCTCTCCCCTCTCGTTTATTTTCTCAATCACGTATTTAATAGATATAGAAGGTACTACATTCTCACCAAAAACATTTACTGATGTAAATACATGTTTTGAGGATCCCTGAGTAAAAAACATTCATAGAGAAAAGTCCATGGATGTGTCTATGAACAGCATAGCTGAAAAATGTTATTCAAGTTCAACATCTTTCAAGGATGCGACATGAAGATTTTCAAGAAAATACCCCTATCCAAAACTAACCTTTACAAGGAAACTTTTTTTTAATTTTAAGATTTTATAAAAAATGACTAACAATTTTGATTAAAATATGATATATGCAATATATTTACATCTGAAATATGTGTATCTTGAATTTTCTGGAAATACCCTATGAAGAGTTACTCATTCGGATGACTTAAACATAACTGATAAGCTAGAAAAAGATAAACAAAAAACTTTCTCTCCCAAATACATAGATCTCGTTAAAACGCATAATTTATGTCAAATGTAACATTGTGGAGATAACCATACTGAAATATTCCTTGACATTCGGTTTAATTTTGCAATACTTATCTCAAACAGGAACGCGTTATTAGTTTTTGTTTCTCCTGGTCAAACAAAGGGAACTACATGTCAAAGACATCACACAGCGACCGGCTTTAACTTATTGTATATCTTTATCCCTCTTTTAAAAGGAATTAATAAGTAATGAAACCATTTCTGCTAACGCTTTTCTTGGTAATGTAACAAGTGTTTTTTTTTTTACTCCAAACTTGTTTACAATTAATGTCATAAATTAACTGCTGCAAATAATTCACTCGACGTTTCGACGCGTAGACAGTTGACGGCTACACGCCATCCATGGCTCGCGCTCCACAGTGTACTAAAACTTCAGTCATTCATGACTCAGTACAATTCACAACATAACACAACATTGAAATTCTTCCTCCTCTATAGCTAGAAAATGACGTCACAAGCTTTCTAGAAACTTTTCGAAGAGACTGGAAACTGAAGCTTGGAGAAAGATCTCGAATATTTAGAAGAGTCTCGCGTTCTGATGGGATATGCTACGTCGCGCACTCTTCCGTGTTTACGCTTTCAGATTGCGATGACTCACGAACCAAGGGAACGTGAGAACCACTGCAAGAGATGCCATTGTCACAGTAAGCATGAAGCAGAGAGAAGAATAAACTTTTGTAAGAACAGTTTTTACAGAGTAGGTAGAGAAGGTTATGTAAATGTAGTGGCACATAAAATGTTTACTTTCTCTACACGTACTATATATGTATAGAGAAGGCAGTGCATTTCACTCAAAATTTCGATACCGAGATTTCACCGGAAATACACGTGGGACCCGCTGAATCCAAAAAAAAAAAAAAATCATTTTTATATAAATGTGTGTGTGTGCGTGCGCGCGCACGCACCATAGCTCAAAAATGAAAAGTCCATTAAATACAAAACTTGATATTTAAGTTGAATATCTTCCAAGGTTGAGACTCCAAGATTTTCAAGAAAATCCCTCCACCCCAATTCTTTTCTCTTAAAAATATCTCTAACAATTTTGATTAAAATCTTTTACATTTAAGTTATTTACATGGCAAATAAAATTTTATATTGAATTTTTTGGAAATATGCTATGAATTCCTCTTTATTCTGGATTAACTTTTCTGAATTTTGCATAGCTGGTAAAGAGTAAGGGACAAACAAAAACTTACCATACAAAAATGTAGAGCACGTTAAAACACACAATTTTGTTATATACATTTTTTTTGAAGAGTTGATCGTTTTTGAGGTATTCTTTGTTTTTGATTTCAGCTTTGAAAAAATTATACTTTTCTCATACAGGAATTTGTCAACTCCTGTCCATACAAATAAAGGAACATCAGTCACATAGCAACCAGCTTTTGGCTTTCACTTTAATCTATGCTACTCCCTTATTTCGCTTCTACTTACAAGGAAGCAAGTAATAAGACTATTTCTGCTAATTTTTTCTCACTTAGCATGAAGTAAATAGAAGCATAAGCTTTTTAACAATACTTTTCGTATATTAAATATATTTACCTGACAAATAAAATGTATATCTTGATTTTCTGGGAATAGCCTCTGAAGAGTACTTTATTCTGGATGAATTTTACGGAGTTTTGAATAACTGCTTAACCGTAAGGAATGGACAAAAACTTACTACACGAGAAATGTAGAGCACGTTAAAACATACAATTTATGTTACATACATTTTTTTCGTAGAGTTCATCGTTTTTGAGACATTCCTGTTTTTGGTTTCTGCTTTGAAAAACTTATACAGGAATTTGTCAACTGCTGCCCATGCAAACAAAGGAACTTCAGTGACACAGCAACCGGCTTTTGACTATCAGTTGAACCTATGGTAGTGCCTTATTTCACTTCTACTTACAAGGAAGCAAGTAATAAGACTATTTTTGCTATTTTTTTCTGATTAGCATGAAGTAAATAGAAGTATAAGCTTTTTAAGAATAATTTGTTGCAGAGATGTAGAGAAAGGCATGTGAATAGTACACATTAGATGTTTTTAATTTTAAAATACTAATAATTTTCTTTCTCGTGGTCTAGCAGAGAAAGTGGAATTTCAAAGACATAACCTATCGACAGCCGTTAGAAGATTTGACTATCGTTTAAGCTTACTATATTCCCTTATTTTATATGCAACTACAACTCCCATCTGGCCGGCTCGAGTTCGATCCCAAGCGCCCGGAAGTGGGACTGTGGTGTACGAAGCGGCGTCTGGGCGGGTTTTCTCCGGATTCTCCGGTTTCCCGCGCCACTCATTTCACCAACTGCTCCATCATCACCTTTCCTATCATCCATTTCACTTTCATCTCATATCATCCACTTCCTCACGCTCATGCCTGGCTACGGGCCGATCAGTAGTTCCAGGTTCTTCATTCTATGGTTTCGTGCTGTTGGTTCCTCGAGGCTTCTTACCCCTAAACATCCGTTTGCAAGTCTTAGGGGGTGTGAGTCTTACATAAGGGGAGGGTAAGCCTTCTACGAAACGAAGATACAAGAAAGTGTGTTATAAAACCATTTGTTCTAATGTTTATCTCTATTGGCATGGAGTAAATAGATAAAAAATCTTATGTGCTCCATTCACATGACTTTCTCTACATCTGTGTACAATATTGAATGGAATCTATGAGTATAAAAATAACTAAAAGTATATAAAATAGAACCAATGTTTTTCTTCATTCTTAAAAGTTTGAATTTTGGGCAAAAATTCTTTTTAGGAAGGAAGGGCCTTTGTTTATTTTTACTCAATTCATCCCTCCCTTACTCTAATAAGTTTATTCTTCTATCTATTTAATGCTAAAACATTAGCAGAAATAGTCTTATTTCTTAGTTCCTTATAAGCAGAAGGGAAATAAGTGAATACACTAGGTTAAACCAACAAACAAATTTTTTTAAATGTGGTTGCTATGGCATTGAAATCCATTTCTTTGCGTGACCAGGAGTTGACAGGTTCCCGTATCAGAAAAGTTTCTTTTAAAACTGAAATCTATAACAAGGAAATCTCGAAAACAGCCAACTATACAACAGATTGTATATGACACAAATTGTGTGCTTTATCGTGATCTATATTTTTAGTATAGTAAGTTTTTGTCTATCTCTTACGGTTTACCAGTTATCCAAAACTCAATAAAAACCATCTATAATAAAGAGGTTGTTAGGGGCTATTCCCAGAAAATTCCAGACATACATTATATTTAGCATGTATATAACTTAAATATAAGAGATTTTAATCATAACCATTACCCATTTTTGAGAAAAGAAAAATTTTCGATTTTTTTTTTTTTTTTACGTAAAGGATAGTTTGGGGTGGGGGATTTTCTTGAAAATCTTCGTGTCGCATCCTTGGAAGATACCAAACTTAAATACCAACGGTATTTAACGTAGTATTTAACGGTCTTTTCGTTTTAGAGCCATACTGTCCACAGACAGACACACGCACCACGGATGTTTTTCCAAAGAATGTTTTTTTTTATTCAGGGAGCCTCAAAACATGTATTTCTGGTGAAATCTCTGTATGGGCTTTTTGGGTGCATTACAATACCTTCTCTATACACTATGTACATAGTACGTGTAGAGAAAGTAAAAATGGAGTGTTATTTATGGACACTCTTTTAACTACTGAGGTTTTCAGCGTCCCATTCTATACTGAGCGTGAAAGACCGCTTAATTTTGCTCAGATGCCTCTTTATCAGCCTGATGTTCTTTTATGTGTTGTAAATCTACGACACGAGACCAACGGCTTTACTTCCCTTCCGAAGGAAGCCCAGCTAAGGATTTTTAAGCCCGCAACAATTTATCGCCCTCCGCTGGGTTTAAGCCCGTGACCTACACCACGGAGAGAAGAAAAAGCTTTTGTAGGAATAGTTTGCTGTAGAGTAGTAGAGAAAGTGAACTTGACAGTGTAAGTAGTGGCGAGATATAAACAGGTGTGTCGCATGTTAACCTAATGAGCGCGAAGGAAACGATTGAGAACAGGAACTGGGCCCCTTACCCTAAAGTCCCACCGAACTTGTTGTTGCTGCTAAGTCAGCGGGAGCCTCAGCTACAAGAATGCATTTGAAAGTATAATAGAGGAAGCAGCGTGTAATACACAGCGTGAATGGTGATTTTTTATCACCGTATGGACCATAGCTTACGTAAAGACAAATAAAATGGATGTGTCCTCCGCAACAGTTTCAATTGAATGTCTAGAAAAGTAGGCAGATAAATAAGGTGAACGTGAAGCACTTTGTACATGTCGGGAAGAATGGCGGGTGAAACATGCGCGGTGTATACGTCCTACGCTACATCAGAGGCCGTGTGCTTTCCAGACCCAAATATTTAATCTTCCGAAATATGTTTACTAACATCTGCCGGGGCGGAGTATCTCACGTTTGAATCACATCACAGTAATTATTTACTCTCAATACTTGTGTAGTATTTTGTTTATACGTAAAAAGCGCGTCATTCAGAATTTGAAGTTCCTCAGGGGGTTCCCAGAAAATACAAGTTATACAGTTTATTTGTCGAATAAATAGTTTTAATAGATGATAATTAAATTGACATCGTTAGAGCTATTTTAGAGAAAAATTTCCATGTAAAGGGTAGTTTGGGATGGGGGATTTTCCCACTCGCCTCTTACCTAGATGAACCAGGTTCGATCCTAAGCGACCGCATGAGATTTATGGTGGACAAAGCGGCGCAGAAGCGGGTTTTCTTCGGGTTCTCTGGTTTCCTCCAGAGGTGCTCCATCTTCATTCCATGTATCATCAGTGTCTGCGGTGCCATTAGTAGTAAAAGCGGGCGTTAAATACTATAACAAATGCTGATGTGTTCCATTCACATGACTTTCTCTACATCTCTACAACAAATAATTATTAAAAAGCTTATGCTTCTACTTACTTCATGCTAATCGAGAAAATATAGCAGAAATAGTCTTATTACTTGCTTCCTTGTAAGTAGAAGCGAAATAAGGGAGTACCATAGATTAAAGTGATAGTCAAAAGCTATGTGACTGAAGTTCCTTGTATAGCCAGGAGTTGACAAATTCCTGTATGAGAAGGGTATACGTTTTCTAAAGCTGAAACCAAAAACAAGAAATGTCTCAAAAACGATCAACTCCACGAAAAAATGTATATAACATAAATTGTATGTTTTAACGTGCTCTACATTTTTTGTGAGAAGTCTTTTGAGGCTATTCCGAGAAAAAAGTCAAGATGTACATTTTATTTGCCAAGTAAATAACTTAAATATAAGAGATTTTAATCATAAACGTTAGAGCCATTTTTAAGAAAATAAAGGTTGTCGACATTTTTTCCATGAAGAGGGTGGTTTGCAGTGGGGGATTTTTTGAAAATCTTCGTGTCGCATCCTTGAAAGATACCAAACTTAAATACAAAATTTGAGTTTTAACTGTCTTTTCGTTTTTGAGCTATGCTGCCCAAGACACACACGGACATCTTTCTAAAATGCTTTTTTTTTTGGATTCAGGGGTCTCAAAACATACTTTTTTGGTGAAATCTCGTTATCGAATTTTTGGGTACAATACAATACCTTCTCTATACACTATGTAAATAGTAAGTATAGAGAAAGTAAAAATTCTGATGTGTTTCATTCGCATGACTTTCTCTACATCGCTGTAAGAAATTATTGTTAAAAGCATATTCTTCTGTCTGCTTTATGATAATCAAGATAAACATTAGCAGAAATAATTGTATTATTTAGTTTATCATAAGTAAAAGAAAGGGAAACAAGGGAATACTCTACTCTAAAGCAATATTCAAATGTTTTAAAAGCTGGTAACTATATGATTGAAATTCGTATGGCCAGGAGCTGACAAATTCCCGTTTAAGAAAACTAAGTGCTATTTTAAAATTAAAACCAATAACAAGGAATATCTAGGAAACGGTTAGCTCTACGAAAAAAGTAAATGACATAGATTGTGTTTTAACGAGATCTACACTTTTTTGTGGAGTAAGTTTTTGTCCATCTCGTACGAGTTACCAGCTCCACAAAAGTCATCCAGGATGAAGAGGTCTTCAGAGGCTATTCCCAGAAAATTCAAGATACACATTTCGTTTGTCATGAGAATATCTTAAGACGTATGGTAGTTTAACGAAAATGGCTAGAAGTATTTTTGAGAAAATAAAACATTTTGAAAAATGTTCAATGTAAAGGGTAGTTTGGTGGTGGGGGATTTTCCTGAAAACCTTCGTGTCACATCTTTGGTTGAAATGTAACGACTTTTCGTTTTTAAGATATGTTGCCCAAAAACAGATGGACACATACCGTCCTTTTTCTAAAAATGTATGTTTTTTTTTTTTTTTTTTTTTTTTTTTTGATCCAGCGATTCTCAAAGCTGTATTTCCGGAAAAATCTCGGTATAGACTTTTAGGGTGGAATATCTTCTTTATCTTCTTTATCTACTACGTCCATGTACATATGTGGTAGAGAAACTAAAAATGTTTACCGTACATTTAATTTTCGATTTTTGAGTTAGTCTCTTAAAGCACTGGCATACGTTTTACATTTTAACTTCATTAATAAGGTATAACCCATAATAACTTAACCTTCAATCTTTATCTCAATGTTAAGGAAAATAGATTAAAATGGGCTTGAAAATCTATTTGGTACATTCACATTGCAATTTCTACCCATTCTTCAGAAGGTAAACGTACCTTAAAAAGCTTGTTCTTCTATTTCATTAATGGAGATAAACATCTGCAGATATATTTACATTATATATTTCTTTGCAGTTGTAACAGGATTATGCGAATACAACAGATTTAAGCAATAGTCAAATATTTTAAGAGCTGGTCATTAGCTGTTTTGTAAACAAAGATAAACACTGACAAAGTTTTGTAATGGAGAAAACTGATTCATAAATTTATGCAAATTATGCGCTTTCCTTTATTCAATATTTTCGTACACAGTATTGAGCCGAAGGGCTGTCAAGGTGTGGAAGAATTTGAGCAGACGTGTGTGTGTGTGTTCATATATAGACACACTCACTGTTTCGACCGTACTTTTGTCTCTGAAGTATAGTAGTGTATCCATATTTCATCCACAGTTATGTATCGACGCAGAAACTCATCAGGATTGCGACGGAAAAGTGACAAATCAGGTTCCGAATCGATCGCACTATTGCGCTTATTCTTCATTGAGAGCAAACGCGGCACCTATCTTGTTCAGACCTTTGTCAGACATACTTTTTGGTGCAAAATTGAGAATACTGTACCTTGTCACATGTGTGTGGCCTCTACTATTCCACGAACTGTGATTCGTCGATCACTCAAAACCATATTCTGGATTTTGTCAATAATTTCGGAGGAAGCCACTTCTACTGGAAGTCCGGAACGATGTTCATCATTTGTGGATGTACGGCCACGTTTAAATTTATTTATCCAATGTAAATTGTTGCAAACGCAGGAGCAGATGTGCCATGAACTTCATCCAACTGGGCTTTTATCTCTTTCGGTGTTAAACCTTTTAAATAGAAGTGTTTAATCACCGCACGAAACTTTTTTTTTCACCAGTTTTCTAAAGAAGCACAAGATTGTTGATTCAAACACCTAAGGCAACGAAACCACGTGATGGATATAGCTGAAACTTTAACTGCCATCTAGTAAGAGACGACGGCTACTAAATACAAACATTTTTCGCTGCTACGAGTGTAATTTCTTGGATTTTCTAAGGAATTATTGAACACCCCTAGTAGGCTGCTGGATTGAGGGGTGTACGAAGTAGAGAAAGTAAAAAGTAACTTGTGTGACAGGTGAAATGCTGCACAAACGCGTTAACATGTGAGGGCAGTTTATTTCTCGTGGAATGGGCCATGATGCGACTGAGGAAAAGCTCGTTTTTCCTTTAAGAACCCAATCACGAACTACAGCGAATAAAGCCGGGCAGTACATTGCCGACGTGTCGACGGGAGCCAACTGATGGCCCTCCTGGGTAAACTTTAGCCACGTGTACTGCAGCCCAAGCTAAATGAAAGCAACATTGAACAAGGGGGCCCCCCCAACTCGAGATTTTGATTGGCGTGGAACAGGATCGAGATGCCAGCTAAATCGATATTTTAATTGGACGGAACGAGGTCACTTTAATGTAACAGTCCCAGCGGATAATGACCGATGTAATGACCTCAACTATAGCTCTGTGCTGTGTCCAATACTTCCGTGATATTAACTGCTTTGTCTTCCTCTTTCAATATAATATTATTCATTTTTCCGAATTTTTACTTTCTCTACACGCACTATGTACATAGTGTATAGAGAAGGTATTGCACACCACCCAAAAATTCGACACCGAGATTTCACCGCAAATATATGTTTTATGGTCCTCTTTATCCAAAAAAAGCATTTTAAGAAAAAGGCCCGTGTGAGTGAGTGTGTCCCTGTGCACGATAACTCTAAAACGAAAAGTCGGTAAAATACCAAACTTGGTATTTAAGTTTAGTATCTTTCAGGGATGCGACACAAAGATTTTGAGCAAAATCCCCCCACCCCCAACTACCCTTTACATAGAACTTTTTTCGAAAATGTTGATTTTCTTAAAAATGGCTTTAACGATTTTGATTAAAATATCACATATTAAAGATATTTACCTGATAAATAAAATGTATATCTTGAATTTTCTGATAATAGCTTCTAAAGACTACTTTATTCTGGATGAATTTTACGGAATTTTGCATAACTGCTAAAGCGTAAGAGATGGAAAAAAACTTAAAACACAAAAAATTTAGAGCACATTAAAAGACACAATTTATGCTATATACATTTTTTTCGTGGAGATGGTCGTTTTTCAGATATTCTTTGTTTGTGGTTTCAGCTTTGATAAACTTATACTTTTCTCATACAGGGATTTGTCAACTGCTGTCCATACCAACAAAGGAACCTCAATCACATAGCAACCAGCTTTTGACCATCACTTTAACCTATGCTACTCCCTTTACTTACAAGGAAGCAAGTAATAAGACGATTTCTGCTAATTTCTACTTAATTAGCCTGAAGTAAATAGAAGCATAAGCTTTTTAACAATAATTAGTTCCAGAGATGTAGAGAAAGTCATGTGAATGGAACATATCGGATTTTTATTTTTACTTTCTCTACACGTGCTATGTACATACATAGTGTATAGAGAAGGTATTATATTGCACCCAAAAATTCGATACCGAGATTTCACCAGAAATATATATTTATAGACCCTCCTTGAATCCAAAAAAAAAAAAAAAAAAAAAACATTTTTAGCAAAATATGTGTTTGTATTAGAATATTTTTATTTTCTCAAAAATGCCTCTAACGATTTTAGTTAAAATATCGTATATTAAAATATTTACATAACAAATAAAATATATATCTTGAATTTTCTAGGAACAGCCTCTGAAGACCACTTCATTTGAATGAACTTTGCTAAATTTTGAATTACTGGTGAACCGTAAAAGAGACAAAAACTCATTATATAAAAATGTAGATCACGTTAAAACACACAATTTATGATATATACATTTTTTTCGTGAAGTTTACTTTTTTGAGATATTCCTATTTATTCAGTTTTAAAATACTTATAATTTTCTCTTACGAGAACTTGTTAACTCCTGGCCACGTAAAGAAACGGATTTCAATCCCATAGCAACCACATTTTAAAACATCTGACTATCGCTTTTGCCCAGTGTATTCCCTTATTTCACTTCTATTTATAAAGAACTAAGTAATTCACTTCTGTTTATAAGGAAGTAAGTAGTTAGACCGTTTCTGCTAATGTTTTGGCATGAAATAGAAAAAATAATTTCTTACAGACGTGTAAAGAAAGTCATGTGAGTGGAATACATATTTTTAGAAAAAAGTCCTGGTGGATCTTTGGGCAGATAGTTCAAAAAGGAAAAGTCCGTTAATTACAAAACGTGGCATTTAAGTTCAGTATCATCCTAGGATGCAACACGAAGATATCCTAGAAAAAAAAACCCCACCCCAAACTACCTTTTACATGAAACATTTTTCGAAAATGTTGATTTTCTCAAAAATTGCTCTTAACGATTTTGGTTAAAATCGTATATTAAAGATATTTACATGAAAATAAAATATAGATCTTGATTTTTCTGGGAATATCCTCTGAGGACCTCCATTTGAATGAACTATGCTGAATTTTTGAATAACTGGTGAACCATAAGAGATGGACAAAAACTTACTACATGTAAAATATAGATCTCTTAAAACATAATTTATGTCATATGTGCTTTTTTTTTTTTCGTACGGTTGACCATTTCCGAGATATTCCTTGTTATTGGTTTCAGTTTTAAAATATTTACACTTTTCTCATTTTTAAGCTCCTGGCCATGCAAAGAAACAGCTTTCAATCGCAACCAGTTTTTAAAAGAGTACACTGTTTTAGCCTATGGTACTATTTATCAGGAAGCAAGGAAGAACACCATTTCTGCTAACGCTTATCTCGATTATCATGAAGTAGACAGAAGAACAAACTTATTAACAATAATTTGTTACAGAGATATACACAGTCATGTGAATGGAACACGTCAGATGTTTTCCTTTCGTTGCTACCTTTGCTTCGCGCCAAGCAGATGGTATTGAGGGACGACCAGTCTATTTTTACTTTCTCTACACGTACTATATACATAGTGCATAGAGAAGGTATTGTGTTCCACCCAAAAATTCGATACCGAGATTTCACCGGAAAAATATGTTTCAGGGTCTCCTGTAACCGAAAAAAACATTTTCAGAAAAAGGTTCGTGTGTGTGTCTGTGAACGAAAACTTGGTAAAATACCAAACTTGGTATTTAAGTTTAGTATTTTCCAGGGATGAGACACGAAGATTTTGAGAAAAATCCCCCACCCCAACTACTTTTTACATGGAGCTTTTTTCGAAAATCGTGATTTTCTCACAAATGGCTCTAACCATTTTGATTAAAATATCGTATATTAAAGATATTTACCTGACAAATAATATGTCTATCTTGAATTTTCTGGGAATAGCCTCTAAAGACTACTTTATTCTTGATGAATTTTACGGAATTTTGTATAACTGCTAAACCGTAAGAGATAGATAAAAACAAAAACGTACAGCACATTAAAACACATAATATATGTTATATACTTTTTTTTTTTTCGTGAGTTGGTCGTTTTTGAGATATTCCTTCTTTTTGGTTTCAGCTTTGAAAAACTTTATACCTGCTGTCCATACAAAGAAAGGAACTTCAGTCACATAGCAAACAGTTTTTGACTATCACTTTAACCTATGGCAATCCCTTATTTCGCTCCTACTTACAAGGAAGCAAGTAATAAGACTATTCCTGATAATTTTTTTTCGATTAGCATGAAGTAAATAGAATCATTAGTTTTTTAACAATAATTTGTTGGAGTTGTAGAGAAAGTCATGTGAATGGAACACATCAGATTTTTACTAACTAGGTACCATCCATGGTCAGATGACCAAGTGCAACCAGCGTTTTAAGGTCTCCCTTCTCACACCAAACTTATTACCAGAGCTTGGAAGTTTGTACCGTTCGGCGTCCCGTCATATAGGTTGCGACCGATCGTCTCACCGCACCAAAACAAGTCACAGATAACAACGCACAGTGGAGAGGTAAACAAACCTGTTGTCAAGTAAATAGCACTGTTTCCAGAGAACAAAAATTACTTACGAGACACTCGTAAATGCACACATTTCTAGATAATTATGTACAACATACAAATTGTTGCAGAAATACAGGCTGAGCTACTGATTTCCTTCTTTACCTATGTACTTTATGAAAACACACAAGCAATTGTATTGCATATTGTAATATTTACTGATTGGATGTAAAATAATATCCAAATAATAAAATTAATTTCTTAAATACCTTTCTTACTAGGTAAAAAGCAAACCAGAAATGAAACTAAATCTTTACTCATTTGCAGACATATTACTGAAAACAATAATGCACTTCTGAAACCTTTCATATAAAAGCTCATTCTACGTTCCGACAAACAAGATTTATAATACAAAGAAGTTCGTTTCACTTCGCACGATGTCATCAGGGAACATTTGAAATATTTTATCAGTTCCTAACATTTGTTAGGATAAAAATGTGCAGTCTGTATGCGATATATTACACTAAACTCTGCATTCCTTTCAATTGCATTTTTACGTCATCTAGCCCCGTGTGTACAATGTACATAGGGATAGAGAAGTATTGTATTCCACCCAAAAATTCGATACCGAGATTTTATCGGAAATACATGTTTTAGGACCCCCTCTATCCAAAAAAAGCATTTTCAGAAAAAGGTCGTGTGTGTGTCCGTGTGTCCGTGTGTCTGTGAACACGATAACTCAAAAACGAAAAGTAACTAAAATACCAAACTTGGTATTTAAGTTACATATATTTCAGAGATGCGACACGAAGATTTTGAGAAAAATCCTCCCACCCCAAACTACCCTTTACGTGAAACTTTTTTTCGAAAATTTTCATGTTTTTAAAATGGCTCTAACGATTTTGATTAAAATATCATATATTAAAGATATTTACCTGACAAATAAAATGCATATCATGATTTTTCTGGGAATAGCTTCTGAAGACCTGTTTATTCTGGAAGAATTTTGCTTAATTTGGCATAACTGGTAAGCCGTAAGAGATAGACAAAAACTTACTATACAAAAAATTTAGGTCTTGTTAAAATACACAAGTTATGTCATATGCATTTTCCTCATGAAGCTTATCGTTTTCGAGGTATTCATTGTTATTAGTTTCAGTTGTGAAGTACTTTTACTTTTCTCAGACGGGAGAGCCCGTTTTTCTTTTGTTCTACTCCTGGTTATGCAAAAAGGCGATTTGTAATGACAATCGCATAACGACAGCTTTAAAAACATTTGACAATTTGTTTAGTCTAGTGTATTCCCTTATTTTCTTCCTACTTATACGGAACTAAGTAATAAGAACATTGTGCTAATGCGTACCTCATTAGCAAGATGCAGAAAGAAGAATAAACTTATATAAGAAGTTTGTAGAACAGCTAGAGAAAGTCATGTGAGGGTAACATCAAATTTTTCATCTTTATTTCAGATAGGATGCTCGTGAATTAATAAATCCCTCTTGACAGTTCTACATGCAGCATAGATTCAGTCTGCTTCATACCTCTGGAGGGTAACTTTTTGAACAAATTTGCAATCAACAATTTATTCTGTGAAGCAGTTTTGTTACTAGACGTTTGAGAGTTTGTATACTAGAACTGCCACTGGTTTCTAAATAAGTACATAAACAAGTACATTGCTAGAAAACTTACTATGGTTGTAAAACAAATTGGTTTTGCTCATATTTAAGCAGAACAAGATGTTATTCGAACGCCCTCCTTCCTACCTACCGACGTGGCTCTGTGTCATGCAGTGATACCGGTTTTGCAGTAATGGGTTGCGCTCTATGTTAACCTTTGCTCGTGCAAGTAGCGCCGCATGGTATTTCCAAACCTGGCCGCTCTTACTGTGCATAAGGAAATTGGTACAAACTTCCTAGCTCTGCTTATTTCTTATCTCCGCGACAAGCAGATGAAGTTAGGGGTGCTTACACTAACTGTGGATAGATGGCAGCACAATCGAAAACACCATCTATTTCTAGTTTTGTAATTGTTTTAGAGTGAAGGTGGAACTTTGGGTCGTGGTATTAAATATTTTATCTAGTATTTACCTTGGCGACTGGGGAAAACCACGAAAAACCTAAACCAGATTGGTCGATGCGGATACAGAGTAGAGGACTCCGGTCCATCTATTCTTTATGTCGATGTTTCCCAGTGAGGCTACTACATGAAGCTTCGGTCCTCCCATATGTGGAGGACGTCATTAGGCGCCGGACTCAAAACTTCTGCACCAGATTGAGCCAACATAAGAACGCAATTGTCAGATCACTAGGGAACTACTTACCAACAGAACGCCGATACAGGCAGTACCGGGTTCTCCGCATGGCTTGCGGGCACCCCCGGTAACAACGGCTTCAATCCAGACAACAGCAACTAGCTAAACTAAGTACTCCCCCCTCCCAAACTTGGGAGGGTCAGCTAAAAATCTGATGGGTTACACTCACATACCTTTCTCTAGCTGCTCTACAAGTTTCTTACAGAATATTTTTTTTCTACACAATGCTAATCCAGATAAATATCAACAGAACGTTCTTATTACTTAGTTCCTTATAAGTAGAAGGGAGCTAAGGGAATGCACAAGGCTAAAGTGATAGTCAAGTGTTTTAAAGGCTGTCGTTATGCGATTGCCATTCAAATCGCTTCTTTGCTTGGCCAGGAGTAGAACAAAAGAAAAACGGCACTTCTTGTCTGAGAAAAGTATGAGTACTTTACAATTGACAACGAGAGTTATTTTAAATGGATTCTGTTGATGGATCAACGGTTGTTAGTTTGGAAATCAATTTACCAATCATCAAAATGGGTTGATAAATTGAATGAACTTGAAATATCCAGGAAAAGGTAATAACTTCAAATTCAGTATAATGATAGCATTATCAAGTATAAAATAGTTGTGGGGTAGAACCAAGGGTAAGAAATGACATGGCCAAAAACACCATAATCAAACTAATTCACGTTTTAAAAAGTTTCTTCTCCCTTTAATGCATTTAAAGTTGAGGCTACAACTCGGCCGCTCAAACTTTGAACTTGAATGTTGGCTGCATTGAAGTTGCAACGTTTCCAGAGTCTCCAGTAAACAACATCTGATTATGCACTTTCCTATTGTGTCTCCAGCTACATATAAAGCGCGCATGTGTAGTAAATGTCAATAAATGACTAGTACGTTCTTACTATCGTTAATTACAATTTCTGACGTGTTCCATTCATGACTTTCTCTACATCTCTGTAACAAATTATTGTTAAAAATCTGATCCGTTACACTCGCATGACTTTTTCTAGCTACTCTCAAACAAATTTCGTACAAAAGACAATTCTTCTTTCAACGCCATGCTAATTGAGGTAAACATTAACAAAACTTTATTACTTAGTTCCTTATAAGTAGAAGGGAACCAAGGGATTGCATAAGGCTAAAGTGATAGTCAAATGTTTAAAAAGCTGTCGATATTCGATTGTCATAGCAAATCACTTCTTTGCTTGGCCAGGAGTAGAACAAAACAAAAACGGACACTTCCATCTAAGAAAAGTATGAGTACTTCACAATTGAAACTAATAACAAGGAATACCTCAAAAACGGTAAGCTCCAAGAAAAAAATGTATGTGACATAACCTGTGTATTTTAACAAGATCTACATTTTTTGTGTAGTAAGTTTTTGTCTATCTCTTATGGTTTTACTAGTTATGCCAAATTAGGCAAAATTCATCCACAATAAACACGTCTTTAGAAGCTATTCCCAGAAAATTCAAGATGTACATTTTATTTGTGATAGAAATGGCTTTAATATGTAACATTTTAATCAAAATCGTTAGTCATTTTTAAGAAACACAAAATTTTCGAAAATTTTTCCATGTAAAGAGTAGTTAGGGGTGTCGCATCCTTGGGAGATGCTGAACTTAAATACCAAGTTTGGTATTTCACGGACTTTTCATATTTGAGCTATGCTGCGCCCCCCCCCACACACACTGAAAGCACACACGGACATGTTTCTAAAAATTGTTGTTGTTTTTTTTTTTTTTTTTTTGCTTTCTCTACAAGTACTACCTATAGTATATGCACTAAAAATTCGATACCGAGATTTCACCGGAAATACATATTTGAGACCCCCTAAATAAAAATAAAACATTTTTAGAACAAATGTCGGTGTGTGTATCTCTCTCTCTCTCTCTCTCTGTATGTGTGTGTGTCTGTGCGCAGCATAGCTGAAAACGAAAAGACCGTTAAATATCAAACTTGGTATTTAAGTTTGGTATCTTCCAAGGATGTCACACGAAGATTTTCAACAATATCTCCCACCCCTACTACCCTTTACATGAATATTTTTCGAAATTTTTTATTTTCATACAAATGAGTAACGATTTTGATAAAAATACCGTATGTTTAACACATTTTTATGACAAACGAAATGTATATTTTGGATTTTCTGGGAATAGCCTCTGAAGACCTCTTCCTTCTGGATGACTTTTGTTTAGCTGGCAAATCGTATGAGATATATAAACACTTACTGCAAAAAATGCAGATCTCATTAAAACACACAACATGTTCTGAGAGTTAATCGTTTTCGATGTATTCCAGACTGTTATTTCAATTTTAACCACTTAAACTTTTCTCAAACGGGAAGACATCTTTCTTCTCACTTCTTGTTTGTTTACTCCTCGAAAGCAAAGAGATTGTAATTTCAATTGTTTCACATAGCGATCGGCTTTTAAAGGACGAGACTATCACTTTAGCTTGTGCATTTTATTTTCCTTCTACTTACAAGTAGCTAGTAATAAGACTAATTCTGCTTATGTTTATCTTGATTATCATGATGTACCTTGCTCTTCTACTTATAAGGAACCAAGTAATAAGGAGAATTGTTTAACAATAATTTGTTACAGAGATGTAGAGAAAGCCTTCTGAATGGAACACATCAGATTTTTATTCGTGGGTCTCTAACAATATATTTCCAGTGAAATCTCGATATCAAATTTTGGGTGCAATACAACACCTTCTCTATACACTGTGTAAATAGTACGTGTACCCATCTCCCTCAAGCTCTTCCAACGTAGTAGTTTGTTTTACCCAATTAAAGTGAGGTTAATGGATTCTCGAATGTTGCAGGGATCCACCACTGAAACGCACTGCGCAACAATGTTACCTTTGACGTAACATATGAGGTGCCATTCAGAACGTGTGTACAGCTCGTTGTTGCGCTATTCCGAAGCCTTCTTTCCCAACAAGGCAGGCTTTTGTTTTCTGTGGTATTTTATTACGTCTCATTGTGCGCCCATCCCACTTCGTTTTGTTTCTGCTCTGGCGCTGCAATCGTAACAAAAGGCAGGCTAATTTGTTGGCTTCGGAAAACGTTGATTCATCCACGTCAGCAGTGCTGCACCCTGCCTCCTCGTTTGTTTCGCTTCGACCAATCAGAATAAGGCGACGGTCGGGACATATCTCGCATTCTTCTAGCGGGACCGACCGACATATAAAACAACCAAAATAATTAGTTTACTTTCGACCTTGATAAGCGAAAGACGAACATAAAGGAAGTTAACGAAGGTGTTGTGTGGTGAAAACGTTTATAGCATTTGAAAAGTCATCTTTGCTGAATTCTCAGACGTGTCTGCCATTGTCGAACAGTGACGTGGTGAAACTGTTAGGCTATTAGAACTCCTACACACAATGATTATTTAACTCTAAATTGCAGACTGAATTTTAACACACATTATTGATAACATTGGGTGCTATGGACCTTGGAGTGCTATAGACACCTATTTTATTTTATTGGTTTAACTCCGGATCCTTGAAATCGATGTTCTGCTTCGTAAATACATAGGGATTTCTGAAATTATAGTCTTGAATGAATAAGGAATATATGAAACAGAATGTGTTGCTCCAACGACGTCATAATGGCCACCCACCCACACATCCATTCTCTCTTCTTTGCGACCACACTTACAATTTTCGGAAAGGTTACGCCATTATTAAACACTCGTGGAGTGTTTTCATCTTGTCGATATTCACAACCGGAGCGAAGCAAAATTTGATAAGAAAATTCTGCGAAATAGACTATTAATAATTCATAATATATAGAAAGGGAGATTTTATCAGGTTATGTTTGTAATACTTACATTAGTTCTCAAATGGTACGTGACGCATTTGACCATGTTTATTTTCCAAATGTGTTTTTTTTCCTTTTTCACTGCCTCCTGAATTATTACAAGGCCGACAGTGACTGGATTGTCACTTATGGTACCAATAACCAAGACAGGAGATTAAACAAACGAATGCCGGGTGCGACAAGATTTCAAAGAAATGAACATCAGCTGTGTTAAGATGTTTCGACAATATCGCTCCAATCAGATGAGCTAAATTGTCAACTAAAACATATACTAAAGAGCGCCAAAAATAATGTAGTGTCAATGTTGTCAACCTCTGAAAATTTGGATGAAATGAGAAGCCATAATTTGTGATATTTCGAAAGGGTTTAGGCAGTATTGTGACTGCAAGAAGCAGTATATAATTAAAAAGATAGTCTAATGTAAACAAATAGCTATAATATATGATATAATCGGATGCATGTTAGTAGTTATAATAGAACAAGAAAAAGCTGCAACTGCGAGGGAAAGAGAAATCGTTTGTAAGGTCTTTTGGACAACTACGTAGAGGGATGTGAAATATGCAAAAGAACGTCCTGGAGCCAAAAATATAGAAAGAAAGCGTTGGATTTTTACTTTCTCTACACTTACTATGTACGTAGTGTATAGAGAAGGTATTGTAATGCACCCAGAAATTCAATATCGAAATTTCACCGGAAATACATGTTTTAGGACCCTCTGAATCTCCCCAAAAATTTTCCTTAGAAAAAGGTCCGTGTGTGTCTGTGTGTGTGACTGCGGACAGCATAGCTCAAAAACGAAATGACTGCTAAAGACCTAAATTGGTATTTAAGTTTGATGTCTTCCAAGGATGCAACACGATTTTCAAGACAATCTCCCCAACCTAAACTACCCTTTACGTGGGAAAATATAGAACATTTTGATTTTCTAAAAAATGTCTATAACGATTTTGGTTAAAATCTATTATATTTAAGTGTTTATGTGCCAAATAAAATGTATATCTTGGAATTTCTGGGAATAACCTCTAAAGAACTCTTTATTCTGGATGATTTTTATTGAATTTTGTATAACTGGTAAATCGCAAGAGATAGACAAAAACTTACTGCACCAGAAATGTAGATCACGATAAAACACAATTTATGTCATATACATTTTAACTTGCTCTACACGTACTATGCACATAGTGTATAGAGAAGGTATTGCACTCCATCCAAAAATTCGATACCGAGATTTCACTGGAAATATGTTTTAGTGTCCCCTGTATCCAAAAAAAGCATTTTCAGAAAAAGGTCCGTGCGTTTGTCTCCGTGTGTCCGTGAACACGATAACTCAAAAACGAAAAGTTGTTAAAATACCAAACTTGGTATTTAAGTTAAGTATCTTCCAGGGATGCGACGCGAAGATTTTGAGAAAAATCCCCTCCACCCAAACTACCCTTTACATGGAACTTTTTTCGAAATTTTTGATTTTATTAAAAATGGCTCTAACGATTTTGATTAAAATACCGTTTATTAAATATATTTACCTGACAAATAAAATGTATATCTTGAATTTTATGGGAATAGCCTCTGAAGACTACTTTATTCTGGATGAATTTTACGGAATTTTGCATAACTGCTAAACCGTAAGAGATAGACAAAAACTTACCACACAAAAAGTGTAGAGCACGTTAAAACACACAATTAATGCTATATACATTTTTTCCTGAAGTTGATCTTTTGAAGACATTTCTTATTTTTAGTTTCAGCTTTGGAAAACTTGGACTTTTCTCATACAGAAAATTTGTCAACTCCTGTACATACAAACAAAGGAACTTCAGTCACATAGCAACCAGCTTTTGAATATCATTTTAACCTATTTTACGCCCTTATTTCGCTCCTACTTACAAGGAAAGAAGTAATAAGACTATTTCTGCTAATTTGTTCTGGAGTAGCATGAAGTAAGTAGAGGCATAAGCTTTTTAACAATAATTTGTTGTAGAGATGTAGAGAAAGTCATGTGAATGGTGCACATCATTTTTTTTTTTTTTGAAACATGGGACCGTAAAATGTGCACTTCCGGTGAAATCTCGACATCGAGTTTTTGGATGGAATGCAATAAAAATAAATGTAAGTTGAGCTGTATTATTTATTTATGGACGCTCTTTAACTGCTGTGGTTCTCAGCGTCCCATTCTATATCGGGTGTGAAAGACCGCTTAATTTTGCCTCTTTTATCAGGCTTTAGGTTCTTTTACGTGCCGTAAATCTACGATACGGGACCAACGGCTTTACTTCCGAAGCATGGCCGAATAGTTAGACCACTCGTCTCTCACCTAGACTGCCCGGGTTCGATCCCAAGTGACCGCATGTGGGATTTATGGTGGACAAATCGGCGCAGTGGTTCTCCGGTTTCCCCCGCCATCGCATTCCACCTTTGTTCCATCTTCATTCCATGTATCACCAGTGTCATCGCCTGCGGTGCCACGAGTAGTAAAAGTGGGTTTTAAATACCACCAAAAGAAAAACTTCGGAAGGAATAGAATAGGTACCTTCTTTATACACCATATACATAGAACGTGTAGAGAATGTAATTAGTATTAATGCAAGCAGCAGGCGTAGTTACACTGCTCTGACAGTCAGAAAAAGAAAAGCTACTACTTAATGCAAAAACCAACACTGACAACACGTGTTCCTGGAGCAGTCTGGAACGCAACAAAAAGTGACGGCTGTTCAGAGAAAGACGTCCTGAACTGGAAGGTAGGTACTGTTCAAAATGCCATTTCCAAAGGCTATCAAATGCTATTATAAATAATGAAATGTATAGCGTGCTATTAACATAAATTATAATGGTGATTTATAGCTTCCGTTTGCTGCAGTGTTGGGAACTGCTTTGTTTCACAAGTTAGTGTTTTGGGTCCATATATCTTGTCACACGAACTCGCCCTGGATTGGTCAAGCAGTCACCTCGAAGTGCGCAGGCCCAGTTGAAAGATGAGGCCCATTAATCTTTCCCCTTTGTGAAGCAGTTCCGTACCTTGTCGTGCAGCAAGTGCTTTTTTCCGCCTTCTTTTTCTCTGTGATATCTCATCATTCTGATTTGTATAGGTTATGTTTTGAGAGCTTGCATTCTCATACTGAGAACCACTGTCACATCACACATTCGGTCATTATATCATGACAAATTTGTTGCTACTATTGTTTTGATTTATAACATTTGAAATTCAATAATAAGCCTGTCTGCAGTGTCGGCTCGTTACTTTTCGATTAAGGAGTTTTTGACAAATGCAGATACAAAAATCTGATGTGTTACACTCACATGACTTTCTGAGGCTACTCTACAAGCAAACTTCTTACAAAAGATAATTCTTCTTTCAACACCACGCTAATCGAGTTAAACATTAGCAGAATTCTATTACTTAATTCCTTATAAGTATACTGGAACTAAGGGAATGCACTAGGCTAAAGTGATAGTCAAATGTTCTAAAAGCTGTCGTTATCCGATCGTCATTGCAAATCGCTTCTTTGCTTGGCCAGGAGTACAACAAAAGAAAAACGGACACTACCATCTGAGAAAAGTATAAGTATTTCACAACTGAAACTAATAACAAGGAATACCTCGAGCACAGTAAGCCCCTATCTCTTACGGTTTACTAGTTATACCAAATAAAGCAAAATTCATCCAGAGTCTTTAGAAGCTATTCCCAGAAAATTCTAGATATACATTTTATTTCTGATAGAAATGGCTTTAATATGTGGTATTTTAATAAAAATCCATTAGAGCCATTTTCAAGAAACACAAAATTTTCGAAAATTTTTCCATGTAAAAGGTAGTTAGGGGTGGGGGGATTTTCTTGAAAATATTCGTGTCGTATCCTTGTAAGATACCAAACTTAAATACCAAGTTTGGTATTTAACCGTCTTTTCGTTTTTGAGCTATGCTGCCCACAGACACACACACACACACACACACACACACACACACACAGACCAGTTTCTGAATTTTTTTTTTTTTTTTGGACTCGGGGGGTCCTGAAACAACTATTTCCGGTGAAATCTCGATATCGAATTTTTGGTTGGAATGCAATACTTCATTATCCCTATGTACATTGTACATACAGGGCTAGAGAAAGTAAAAAAATGACCATAGCATATTCTTCTACATACTTCATGCTAATCGAGGTAAACATTAGAAGAAACGTTTTCTTGTAACTAGAAGGGAAATAATGGAATACACTAGACTAAAACAATAGTCAAATCTTTTAAAAACTGGTTGCCATGTGGACGAAATCCTTTTCTATGCATTATCAGCAGCTGACAAATTTCCATATGAAAAAAAGGTAAAGTATTTTAAAGCTGAAAGCAATTACAAGGAATAGCTCAAAAATGGTTAAGTCCAGAGAAAAAAGTGTATGACATAAATTGTGTGTTTTAACGAGATCTATTTTTTTTTTTTTTTTTTTGTGTAGCAAGTTCTTGTCTATTTCTTACGGTATACCAGTTATGCAAAATCCAGCAAAATTCATCCAGAATGAAGAGGCTTTCAGAGGTTTTCCTAGAAAATTCAAGATATACATTTTATTTGAAATGTAAATTTGTTTAACATACGGCATTTTAATCAAAATCGTTTGTCATTTTTGAGAAAATAAAAATATTCGATTTTTTCCCCCATGTAAAGGGTAGTTTGGGTTAGGGGATTTTCCTCAACTTCTTTGTGTCGCATCCTTGGAAGATACTTAAATACCGATTATGGTATATTACCGACTTTTCGTTATTGAGTTACTATGTACATAGAGTATAGAGAAGGTATTGTATTGCACCCAAATATTCGATACCTAACTTTTAGCGGATTTTTCGACCCCCTGAATCCAGAAAAAGCATTTTTAGAAAAATGCCCATATGTGTGTGTGAACACGATAACTCAAAAACGAAAAGTCGGTAATATACTAAACTTGGTATTTAAGTTGAGTAATCTTCCAAGGATGTGACACAAAGATTTTCAAGAAAATCCTCGCACCCCGAACTACCCTTTACGTGGAATCATTTTCGAAAATTTTGATTTTCTCAAATAATGGCTAACGATTTTGATTAAAGTCTCGCCTGTTAAATATATTTACATGAAAAATTAAATGTATATCTTGAACTTTCCGGGAATAGCCTCTGAAAATCACTTTATTCTGAATTTTGCTGAATTTTGCGTAACTGGTATACCATTAGAGATAGACAGAAACTTACTACACAAAAATGTAGATCACGTTAAAACACACAATTTATGTCATATACGTTTTTTTCGTGGAAGGGATTATTTCTGAGATATTCCTTGTTATTTATTTCAGAATCAAAATGCTTTTCTCACGCGGATACTCCTGGCCCTGCATACAAACGGATTTCAACCACACGGCAACCAGCTTTTAAAAGATGTGGCTATCGTTTTAGCCTAATGTATTCCCTTATTTTCTTTCTACTTACAAGGAAGTAAATAATTAAGACAATTTCTGCTATGGTTTATTCAGATATTATAAAGTAGATACAAGAATAGGATTTTTAATATTATTTTATTACAGCAACGTGGAGAAAGTCATGTGGATGGAAGGCATCAGATTCTTGAAGTTAAAATCATCAAGTTCGAATAGCCCACATTTTATGCACAGAAATTACAGAGTATTAATTGAGAATTAGCATAACTAAGGCCTGATTCAGAAGGCGCGGGAATAAAACGCGCTCGTATGAATGCGTGGGTGAAATCCGCCTTCTGCAGTGGGAACTAAAAGCCGCGCGAATCCTCCGCGCTTTTCAGTAGATCTATTTAAATACTGTTTTCAATGTAGGTAATAAATATGTATTATCATCGTATTCATTTACTTTATCTTCTATCTTAAGAGAGGCGAAGTGAAGCTCGAGATTTTTGTCGTCAAATGGAAGCATTTGTCATAGCGTTTCATAACCTAAAAATCTGATGTGTTCCATTCACATGAATTTCCCTACATCTCAGCAACAAATTTTTATTAAAAAGCTTATGCTTCTATTTACTTCATGCTAAGTGAGACAAAATTAGCAGAAATAGACTTATTACTTGCTTCCTTGAAAGTGGAAGCGAAAAAAGGGTCTGTCACTTTAGCCATAGGTTAAAGTGATAGTCAAAAGCTGGTTGCTATGTAATTAAAGTTCCTTTGTTTGTATGGACAGGAGTTGACAAATTCCTGTATGAGAAAAGTATAAGTTTTTCAAAAACGATCAACTCCACGAAACAAACGTGTATAACATAAATTGAGTGTTTTAATATGCTATACATTTTTTGTTTGGTAAGGTTTTGTCTATCTCTTACGGTTTACCAGTTACACAAAATTCCGTAAAATTCATCCAGAATAAAGTAGTCTTCAGAGGCTATTCCCAGAAAATTCAAGATATACATTTTATTTGTCAGGTTTATATCTTTAGTATACGATAATTTAATCAAAATCGTTAGAGCCATTTTTTATAAAATAACAATTTTCGAAAAATTTTCCATATAAAGGGTAGTTGGATGTGGGGGGATTTTCTTGAAAATCTTCGTGTCGCATCCTTGGGAGATAATGAACTTAAATACAAAGTTTGGTATTTAACGGTCTTTTCGTTTTTGAGCTATGCTACCCACATACACACACACACACACACACACACGCGCGGACATTTGTCTTAGGTAGTCCCAAAACATTGTATTTCCGATGAATCTCGATATCGTATTTTTGGGTGCGATGCAATACCTTCTCTATACAGAGAAAGTAAAAAGTTAATGTTACATGGACATGACTTTGTCTCTTCCAAAATAAGTTATTTTTCTTCTATCCACTTGATGCTAATCGAGGCAAACATAAGCAGAAATTTGCATGTAAGTAGAAGGGAAATGTGGGACTACACTAGGCTAAAACAATAGACAAATCTAAGACCTGATCGCTACTGAAATTCCTTCCTTTTGCATGGTCAGGAGGGGGAAAAAAAAAGGTCGTCTCCTTAGCGCGGTGGTATCGCAGCTGCTTGCCAAGTGGGGGACCTGGGTTCGATTCCCGGTACCGGCATGAGGATTTTCCCCCACTGGAAGACCTCATCCGGGGTGCACTCAGCCTCGTGAGGTACAATTGAGGAGCTACTTGATGGAGAAGTAGCGGCTTCAGGTCACGAGGACCGCATTGTGTTACATTCACATGACTTTCTCTACATCGCTGTAACAAATTATTGTTAAAAAGCATATTTTTCTATCTACTTTATGATAAACGAGATAGACATTAGCAGAAATTGTCTTAATTACTCGTTTCCTTGTAAGCAGAAGGAAAATAAGGGAATATACCCACCTAAAACGAATGATAAATCTCTTTAAAAGCTGGTTGCCATGTGGTTGAAATCCTTTTTATGCATGGCCAGGAGTTTACAAATTTCTGTGAGAAAAATGTAAGTATTTTAAATCTAAAACAAGGAATTTCTCAGAAATGGTCAACTCTACGAAAAAACGCATATGACATAAACTGTGTGTTTTAACGAGATCTACATTTTTGTAGTGTAAGTTTTTGTCTATATTTTATGATTTTTATGCAAACTCTAGCAAAATTCTTCCAGAGTAAAGAGGTGTTTAGAGGATATTCCCAGAAAATTTAAGATATACATTTTATTTATCATGTAAATATCTTTAATAAACGGTAGAGCGATTTTAGAGAAAATAAAAAATTTCGAAAAATTTTCCATGTAAAGGGTAGTTTGCGTTTTTCCTAAAAATCTTCGCTTCGAATTTTTGGAAGATACTAAACTTATGTACCGAGTTTGGCATTTTACCCACTTTTTGTTTTTGAGTTATGATATTCACAGACACGGTCTCACATGCGGACCTTTTTCTAAAAATGCTTTTTTAGATACGGGGGCCCTGAAATGTATATTTCAAGTGAAATCTCGGTATCAAATTTTTGGGTGGAATGCAATACTTTCTCTATTCACTATGTACATCGTACGTGTAGAGAAAATAAAAATCTGATGTGTTACATTTACATGACCTTTTGTACAGTTTCAAAATAAACTATTCTTGCAAAAGGTTATTCTCCTATCCAGATCATGGTAATCCAGATAAATATTAATATAAATTGTCCCTATTACTTGTTCCCTTGTAAGTAAAAGGGCAAAAATCTAATGTGTTCCATTCACATGATGTTTTCTAGCAGTTTGGTAAACAAACATTTAATTCAAAACATTAATCGTCTATCTACATTGTGCTAATCAAGATAAACATAAGCAGAATTAGTTTTATTACAAGATTCCTTGTAATTAGTAAGAAAATAAGGGAATGCACAGGCTAAAGCGATAGCCTAGTTCTTTAAAAGTCGGTCGCTATGTGAAACAGTTGAAATTCCATTCCCTTGTCTTGCCAGGAGTAAACAAACGAGAAACGAGAAGAAATATGTCTTCCCGTTTGTGAAAGGTTTAAATGCCTTAAAATTGAAACCAATGGTCTGGAATATCTCAAAAACGGTTAACTCAAAAAAAAAAATCAGCCCAAAAGTTCGTCATCCAGATTTCTTCGGAAAAATATGTTTGCAGGAACCCTGAATCAAAAAAAAAAAAAAAAATATATATATATATATATATATATATATATATATATAATCCCTTCTGTGTTTGCGTGTCTGTATTCTGAGAACAGCATAACTTAAAAACAAATGTTGGTTAAGTACCAAATGTGGTATTTAAGTCCAGTATCTTATAAGTCTACAAGATGAAAATTTTCAGGAAACACTCGCCACCACAAACTACATTTTACATAGAACATTTTTCGAAAAGTTTGACTTTCTCAAAAATGGCTATAACGATTTTGATTAAAATATAACATGTTTAAGACATTTTATTGCAAATGAAGGATACATCTTGAATAGCCTCCAAAGTCTTCTTCATTCTGATGACTTTGTAAGAGGTGGAAAAACAAAAAAGCACACTACACCAAAAATGTATACGGGCTGTTAATGAATTACACCGAAATAATTTGCGAGATTGTGCACGTGACTGATATAAGTAATTTGAGATCGGCGATGCATGGTCGCCGGATAAACATAACGCAGCTACATAGCGTTAAACGTTTGGGTATCAGGTGCTGATAAGTCGGTGTTAAAGCAAAGCAGGTTGACAAAATGGCTTAGAATGTCTTTAAAACTGCTGTCCGAGTATAGAAATATCGATTTTTAGCAGCTTATTACTAGCGTTCTCAAGATTTAAAGTCGCAAAAATCTATAAAATCTCGGACTAATCACTTGACAGTGCGACACTGAACATCCATTAACTACGTTCTTGAGTTATGTAGCCTACTCTGGAGACGTTTTTTCATCTGCTCTGGTGGCTTAACGCGGGAAGTTTCTATCCCAAAGGTCACGAGTTCGATTCCTGTCATAAAGTAAATTTTTATTATTATTATTTGTTTCATTCCAGACGAAGTGCCGCGATACGTGAACGAGACCCGAACTCGGAAACTATCCTTCACTTGAAAGCCAGTATCATAACCACTACGCTAGAGAGGTACGCTGTAATATGTCCCTTCGTTTCTCGTCTTATGCTCTCGAATGGTTGATAAAATAGTCAGTGGCGTACTGACACTTCAGAAACTTATAGCCATTACTTCGAAATTTCAATAAACAGTCCATATGTTTCCTATCTCAAGTTACTTATTTAAGTAATCTACATACTCTGTGAAAATATTTCTGGTACTGTTCATTAACTCCTGTATATCATTAAAGCACACAGTTTATATCATATACTTTGTTTTTTTGTAGAATTAACCGTTTTCGAGTTATTCCGAATTATTGGTTTCAATTTCAGTCACTTAAACCTTGCTCAAACGGGAAGACATCTTTCTTCTCGTTTTTCATTTGTTCATTCTTGGTAAGCACAGAGATTGGAAGTTCAATTGTTTCATACAGCAACCGGCTTTTAAAGGAGATGACTACGCTTTAGCTTGTCCATTTTCTTATTTCCCTTCCTGCATCAGTTCCAATAATTATATGAAGACCATGAAATCCAGTTGCTACAAAAAACAAGATGAACCAAATACTGAATCTGCTATGGTGAAATTAGAATGAAAGATCAACCAGCTAATATTACTGTATATACTCCTATACTCGTACAAACTTCAAAAAAAATATATACCCAAATTAAAAGTTCTACTTACAAGGAAGCTAGTAATTAGACTAATTTTGCTTATGTTTATCTTGATTAGCATGATGTAAATAACAGAATGACCTTTTGAATAACATTTTTGCCTAACACCATGTGAATAGAGCTCATTAGCTATTTACTTTCTCTAGCCCACATATACTATGTACATAGAGGACAGAGAGGGTATTGTGTTCCACCCAAAATTCGATATCGAGATTTCACCGGAAATATATGTTTACTGTGTGTCTGTCTCTGTGTGTGTGTGTGTGTGTGTGTGTGTGTGTGTGTGTGTGTGTGTGTGTGTGTGTGTCTGTGGACAGCATAGCTCAAAAACGAAATGACCGTTAAATAACAAACTTGGTATATAGTTTATCTTCCAAGGATGCGGCACGAAGAATTAAAAAAAAAATCCCCCCGTCACAAACTACCCTTTACATAGAAAAAATTTAATTTTTTTTATTTTCTTAAAAATGGCTAACGATTTTGATTAAAATCTCTTATGTTTAAGATATTTAAATGACAAATAAACTGTATATCTTCAATTTTCTGGGAGTAACCTCTGAAGACATCTTTATTCTGGGTGCATTTTGCTGAATTTTACATAACTGGCAAACCGAAGGGATAGACAAAAACTTAAGTAGCAAAACATGTGGAGCTCGTTAAATTACACCTTTTATGTTATAAACATTTTTTTTTCGTGTAGTTGACCCTTTTTGAGAAATTTCTTGTAATTGGTTTTAGTTTTAAAATACTTTCCTCATATGGCAGCTCCTGACCATACAAAGGAACTTCAGTCACATACCAACCAGCTATTAAAACATTTTACTATCGCTTTAGCCTGTGCACTCCCTTAGAAAACAAGTAATAAGACAATTTCTTCTAATTTTTAGGGTCCCCTGTATCCAAAAAAAGCATTTTCAGATAAAGGTCTGTGTGTGTGTCCGTGTGTCTGTGAACACGATAGCTCAAAAACGAAAAGTCGGTAAAATACCAAAGTTGGTATTTAAGTTTGGTATCTTCCAGGGATGCGACACGAATATTTTGAGAAAATACCCCCCCCCCCACGCCAAACTACCCTTTACGTGGAACTTTTTTCGAAAATTTTTATTTTCTCCAAAATGGCTCTAACGATTTTGATTAAAATTTCGTATATTAAAGATATTTACCTGACAAATAAAATGTATATATTAAATTTTCTGGGAATAGCCCCTGAAGATTACTTTATGGATCAATTTGACGAAATTTTGCCTAACTGCTAAACCGTAAAAGATGGACAAAAACTTAAAACACAAAAAATGTAGAGCACCTTCAAACACAATTTATCGTAAATTCATTTTTTTTGTGGAGTTGATCGTTTTTGAGATACTCCTTGTTTTTGGTTTCAGCTTTAAAAACTTATACTCTTCTCATGCAGGACTTTATGAACTCGTGTCCATACAAACAAAGGAACTTCAGTCACATAGCAACCAGGTTTTGACTATCACTTGAACCAATTGTACTCCCTTATTTCGCTTCTACTTACAAGGAAGCAAGTAATAAGACTATTTCTGCTAATTTTTTCTCGAAGTAAATAGAAGCATAAGCTTTTTATCAATAATTTGTTCCAGAGACGTAGAGAAAGTCATGTGAATGGAACACATTTTTCTTAATTATTAGGTCACAAGAAGTCCGTCCCTTGGCTAAGGCACACCTTACGCGTGCTTTTGAGGTTCTTTATCTATTTTTTGCCAGACTATCGATTGCTAATGCATGGATTTGATTTACATTTCATTCCTAAGCCTCTTATATTAAACTGTCAAACTGATTTAAATTTCATGAAAAATCGTTGGGTTTGACAGGTGATTAATACACCACATATCTGTTACGTGCAGTGGACAAAAATGAATTTGTCAATAAAGTCGATTGTAGGGTATCAAACATCACCTGTTCAGAAGCGGAGGGGATGAAAATCCCTATAGCTTTCTCTTTTTCTACTCGTACTATGTACTTAGTGTATAGAGAAGCTATTGTATCGCACCTAAAATTCGATACTGAAATTTCACTGGAAATAGACGTATTAGGATCCATAGTATCCAAAAATATCTGTTTTACAAAACGATTTTGATTAAAATATAGTATATTAAAGACATTTACCTGACAAATAAATTGGAAGATAAGCCTTTACATGGAACTTTTTTCGAAAACTTTGATTTTCTCAAAAATGGCTGAAGCCATTTTGATTAAAATATCGTATATTGAAGATATTTACCTGACAAATAAAATGTATATCTTGAATTTTCTTGAAATAGCCTCTGAAGACTACTTTATTCTGGATAAATTTTACGAAATTTTACATAACTGCTAAATCATAACAGATGGACAAAAACGTACGACACAAAAAATGGAGAGCACGTTAAAGCACCCAATTTACGTTATATACATTTTTTTATGGAGTTGATAGCTTTTGAGATATTCCTTGTTTTGTCAACTCCTGTTCATACATATAAATGAACTTCAGTCACATAGCAACCAGCTTTTGATTATCACTTTAACCTATGGTACTCCCTTATTTCGCTTCTACTAATTTTTTTTCGATTAGCATGAAGTAAATAGAAGAAGCTTTTTAACAATAATTTGTTGCAGATATTAGACAGTCATGTGAATGGAGCACATCAGATATTTAGAAAAAGGTTTGTGTATGCGTGCGTCTGTCCACAGCATAACTCAGAAAACGAAAAGTCGTTTAAATACCAAACTTGGTGTTTTAAGTACAATATCTTCTAAGGATGCGACATGAAGGTTTTTCGGACCTCCCCCCAACTACCCTTTACATGAAACATTGTCAACAATGTTGATTTTCTCAAAGATGGCTCTTGGGATATTTATTAAAGTGCTGCATGTTTAAGACTTTTTTGTGACAAACGAGATGTATATTCTAAATTTTATGGGAAAAGCCTCTGAAGACCTCTTTGCTCTGGATGAATTTTGAATAAATAATAACTAGTAAACCGTACGATATAGACAAAAACTTACAACACAAAAATGTAGATCTTATTAAAACACACAATTTGTCGTATACCTACATTTTTCTTGTAGAGTTGTCTGTTTCCGAGATATTCATTGTTATTGGCTTCAATTTTAAACTAAAAAACTTTTCCCAAACGGAAGGTCACCTTTCATTTCAGTCACGCGTTTTACTGCTGGCCATGCAAAGCGAACGAACTTCAATTGTTTTACACAGCGACCAACTTCAGAAAATATTTGACTATTGCTTTAGCCTAGTGTATACCTTTGTACTTACAAAGAAGCAAGTAATAAGACCTATTCTACAAATACATAAATTATAATATGGCATATTAAATGTTATATCAGTGAACAGTTTTAATGCTATTACTATTCATGTGGTGAACTTGATTATTGTTATGGCAAATAACTGTAGTTTATTGAAATCAATAAATCGCAGTTTTCAATAATGGATATTAAAATTATGGATGATTTTTATGCTGTAGAGGACATTGAAGTAGCAGCAAATATCACCACTATAGCATTATTACCAGAAAAGACTAGAAAGAGCAACATAAAGTCGTTTTAAAGAAAAAATCTTATGTGTTCCATTCACATGACTTTCTCTACAACAAATTACTGTTAAAAAGCTGTTTCTATTAACTTCATGTTAATCGAGAAAAATTAGCAGAAATAGTCTTATTACTTGCTTCCTTGTAAGTAGAAGCGAAATAAGGGAGTACCATAGGTTAAAGTGATAGTCAAAAGCTGGTTGCTATGTGACTGAAGTTCCTTTGTATGGGTAGGAGTTGACAAATTCCTGAATGAGAAAAGTTAATTTTTTTAAAGCTGAAAACAAAAACAAGGAATATCTAAAAAAAAAAAACGATCAACTCTACGAAACAAATGTATATAACATAAATTGTGTGTTTTAACGTGCTCTACATTTTCTGTGCGGTAAATATCTGTCCATCTCTTACGGTTTAGCAGTTATGCAAAATTAAGTAAAATTCATCCAGAATAAAGTGGTCTTCAGAGGCTATTCCCAGAAAATTCAAGATATGCATTTTATTTGTTAGGTAAATATCTTTAATATACGATATTTTAATCAAAATCGTTAGAGCCCGTTTTAAGAAAATAACAATTTTCGAAAAAAGTTCCATGTAAAGGGTAGTTTGGGATGGAGGGATTTTCTCCAAATATTCGTGTCGCATCCCTGGAAGATACTAAACTTAAATATCAAGTTGGGTATTTTATCGATTTTTCGTTTTTTGAGTTATCATGTTCACGGACACACACACACACGGACTTTTTTTTTTTGAAAATGCTTCTTTTTTTGGATACAGGTGACCCTAATATATATTTCCGGTGAAATCTTGGTATCGAATTTTTGGGTGGAATGCAATACCTTCTCTATACACTATGTACATATCACGCGTAGAGAAAGTAAAAGGTAGAAGACATTACGGAAAACTATTATTGCCAGTTCATTTGATTATATGGCTCCTCAAGTCAACGTACAAATAATTATAAAATTACTATTAATTTCCATTAGAATTTTCTTGTGTGGTTTATGGTTGAACTCATACGTAACCTAAGATTTATAATTTATTTTCATGTATGATTAGTTGGCAATAATCAGTAGAAGAATGTCGTTCTTTTTTTAAGGCCTTCTATTGTACTCGAGGGAAACAATACACTAACAATTTGGAAAGGGAAATGTTTATTTCTTAAGAATCATGACGTAATTTATAAAGTGCTTTTTAACACGTTACCTTGCGAAAATACGTATATAACGACGTGTCATTTACTTTATACGAAAATAAACAGAAGCTTTTGCAATAGAAAGGTATCAATTAATGGCCTGTTTTTCAAACAGAAGTAGAGATTTTTTTAGCTCTTATTATGAACACACATTAATTCCATTAAGTTATTCATCTCTTCAGGTATCTGCAAATAGTTTATTTTCCTGCGCTTTATAGCTTCAGTGTAGTCATTTCAGTATTCGTTCTTGTTACATAACTGTTTTTTATGATCTCTCGTGAGGCTAAAGAAAATTCCCAGGTGCTTTAAACCTCCCAGAGAAAGATAAATAAATTTAATGAACAACAGCATGTTTGTACACCTGGTCAAAAGCCTTCGCTTTATTTATTTCTACGTTTAATTTCTGTTGCATTTTACAGCGCACAGAAATAAATAATATAAGTTTTTGTCCAACTCATTTACTGTAAACATCTGTTGTGCGGCATCTTCTCATGCTTTGTGCTTCTAAAGTCATAATTCCATTACCGCTGGTTAAATCCTTTTTTACGGAGACTATTTCAATAGCTTTGTTCTTCATACGCATGAAAGAACTCGTCTAGCTTTGCTTGTATGGAGCTGAGATTTTATATATATATATAGTTAAAAATCTCATGTGTTCCATTCACACGGCTTTCTCTACATCTCTGAAAAAATTATTGTTATGCTTCTACTTACTTGATACTAATTGAGAGAGAGGGAGAGAGAGAAAGAGAGAGAGAGAAAGAGAGAGAGAGAGAGAGAGAGAGAGAGAGAGACTAGCAGAAATAGTCTTATTACTTGCTTCCTTGAAAGTAGAAGCGAAATAAGGGAGTATCATAGGTTAAAGTGACAGTCAAAAGCCGGTTGCTATGTGACTGAAGTTCCCATGTTTGTATGGACAGGAGTTGACAAATTCCTGTATGAGAAAAGTATAAATTTTTCATAGCTGAAACCAAAAACAAGGAATATCTCAAAAACAATCAACTCCACGAAAAAAATGTATATAACGTAAATTGTGTGTTTTAAAGTGCTCTACATCTGTTGTGTGGTAAGTTTTTGTCCATCTCTTATGGTTTAGCAGTTAAGCAAAATTCCGTAAAATTGACACAGAATAAAGTAGTCTTCAGAGGCTATTCCCAGAAAATTCAAAATGTACATTTTATTTGTCAAGGTAAATATCTTTAATATACGGTATTTTAATCAAAATCGTTAGAGCCATTTTTTAGAAAATCAAAATTTTAGAAAAAAGTCCCATGTAAAGGGTAGTTTGTGGTGGGGGGATTTTTCTCAAAATCTTCGTGTCGCATCCCTGGTAGATACTAAACTTAAATACCAAGTTGGTATTTTACCGACTTTTCGTTTTTGAGTTATCGTGTTCACAGGCACACGAACACACGGACATACACAAACACACACACACGAACCTTTATCTGAAAATACTTTTTTTGGATACAGGGGACCCTAAAACATATATTTCCGGTGAAATCTCGGTATCGAATTTTTGGGGGGAGTGCAATACCTTCTCTATGCACTATGTACATAGTACGTGTAGAGAAAGTAAAAACGAATATATTAATTATAATAATATAAGAAGAAATAAGACTATCTTTGATGGAGCGCCGTCAAATTTTTAGCTCTCAGCGAACCGTTGTACTAGCTCAGTTAAAAATTACACATATTTCGCTGTAATCAAGATGCAAAATCAAGGGTAGTTTACAGAGCTAAGAAGTTCGTACCATTCGCCGTTCCGTATACAAGTTGCGACCGGCCGTCTCGCTGCATCAAAACAAGTCATTGATAAGAGGGCACAGTGGAGAGAGGTAAACAAACCTGTTGTCAAGTAAACAGTACCGTTTCTAGAGAACAAAAATTATTTATGATACATTCCTGAAAGCACGCCTATTTTTACCTTCTCTATACGTACTATGTCCATAGTGTATAGAGAAGGTATTGCACTCCACCCAAAAGTCGATACCGAGATTTCACCGGAAGTATATGTTTTAGGGTCCCCTGTGCCCATAAAAATCATTTTAGAAAAAGGTCCGTGTGTGTCCGTGAACATAATTCAAAAACAAAGAATCGGTAAAGTACCAAAGATAGGATATAAGTTTAATCTTACAAGGATGCGACACGAAGATTTTGAGGAAAGTCTCCACACCTCAAACTACCGTCTACATGGAAAAACTATCGAAAATGTTGACTTTCTCAAAATTGATTCTAACGATTTTTATTACAATATCCTATAATAAAGATATTTACACGACAAATATAATGTGTACGTTGCATTTTCTGGGAATAGCCTCTGAAGACATCTTTATTCTGGGGGAATTTTGCTGCACGCGGAGTAATAGCAGACTGGGAAGTATGCACCGCGCGAATTCACAGTCGACCACACTCCATTACTAACAATCTCCAAGTCCCTTTCCTTGCTTGTGAGCAACCTATTTTAAATTTACTCCACAACCAAGAAAACGAAAATGTTACAACGAAACTTGTTTACAACGAACAAAATCACAGAGAGAAAATCAAAACACTTACACATTACGAAAACACAAGAAAGAATTATATTGCACCCAGTAATTTCAGCCTTGGTATGCAACAAGAAAACATGTGAACATCAAATACAAAAAAATTGATGTGTACCATTCACATGACTTCCTCTATATCCCTGCAACAAATTATTCTTAAAAAGCTTATGCTTCTATTTACTTCATGTTAATCTAGAAAAATTAGCAGAAATAGACTTATTACTTTCTTCCTTGTAAGTAGAAAGGAAATAAGGGAGCATAGGTTAAGGCGATAGTCAAAAGCTGGTTACTATGTGACTGAAGTTCCTTTGTTTGTATGGACATGAGTTGACAAATTCCTGTACGAGAAAAGTAAAGATTTTCGACCCTGAAAACAAAAACAAGGAATATCTCAAAAACGATCAACTCCAAGAAAAAAATGTATATAACATAAATTGTGTGTTTTAATGTGCTCTACATTTTTTGTGTGGTAAGTTTTTGTCTATCTCTTACGGTTTAGCAGTTATACAAAATTCCAGAAAATTCACTCAGGCTAAAGCAGTCTTCAGAGACTATTCCCAGAAAATTCAAAATATACATTTTATTTGTCAGGTAAATATCTTTAATATACGATATTTTAATCAAAATCGTTTGAGCCACTTTGTAGAAAATCAAAATTTTCGAAAAAAGTTTCATGTAAAGAGTAGTTTGGGGTGGGCTTTTTTTTTCCCTCAAAATCTTTGTGTCGCATCCCTGGAAGATTCTAAACTTAAATACCAAGTATTTTACCGACTTTTCGTTTTTTGAGTTATCGTGTTGAAAGACACACGGACACGGACGTTTTTGTGAAAATACTTTTTTTAGATAAAGGGGACCCTAAAACATATATTTCCAGTGAAGTCTCGGTATCGAATTTTTTGGTGGAGTGCAATACTTTCTCTATACACTATGTACATAGTTCGTATAGAGAAAGTAAAAATGTTAACAATTTACAAAATGTCGGCCACATGTTAACTGGGTCTCTGGAAAGGAAACTCAACTTTATCGTTTAGCCTGTGCACAGTTTTTGCTTGGCACAGACTGTATGTATCTCACGAGCTGGCTCTGTTATGTCTTCATCAGGACAAAGTGCACACGTCTTCAGCAGCAAGATGATGATGGAGCGACCCTGGTAAGGATTCGACCTCACATCTCCTTATTACGGGAGTATCATTACTGCTATGCAGATGAGCGAGATAGCCTCTGCCAACAATCGCAATAAACTGTGCAGCATGTGCACTGTTGCCAACAGAATAACAGATGCTTATCTTTCATTATATAACCTGTACACACTAAACAATGGCAAACATTGCAAGCAAATCTGATAAAAAATACACATTCTTCTAGTATTGGGAGCGATACTACTATATCTCCATCTGATTTTTGACCACTGATTTTTGAAAATTAGCAGAAATAGTCTTATTATTTGTTTCCTCGTAGGTAGAAGCGAAATAAGGGAGTAATATAGGTTAAAGTGAAGTCAAAAGCTGGTTGCTATGTCACTGAAGTTCCTTTGTTTGTATGGACAGGGGTTGACATATTCCTGATTCAGAAAACAATTTTAAAACTGAAAAATAACAAGGAATATCTCGCAACGGTGAACTCCACGAAAAAAATGTATACGACATAAATTGTGGTTTTTAATGAGGTCTACATTTTTTGTCCAGTACATTTTTTGTCTATCTCTTATGGTTTACAAATTATGCACAATTCAGCAAAATTCATCCAGAATAAATTGGTCTTCAGAAGTTATTCCCAGAAAATAAGATATACGTTTTATTTGTGATGTAAATACTTTTATTATGCGGTATTTGAATCAAAATTGTTGGAGCCATTTTTGAGAAAAGACAATTTTCGAAAAATGTTCCATGTAAAGGGTAACTGGGGGACGGGGGATTTTCTTGAAAACCTTCGTGTTACATCCTTGGAAGATACTGAACTTAAACACACACACACACACACACACACACACACAGGTACGCACATGTTTCTAAAAATGTTTTTTTTTATATTCAGGGAATCCAAAAACATGTACTTCTGGTGAAACCTTGGTATTGAATTTTTGGATGCATTACAATAGCATCTCTATACACTATGTATATAGTACGTGTAGAGAAAGTAAAAACAACCTATAAGGCCCGGTTTCATTGTTTGAGAGGAACCAAAGTGACAAAGGTGAAACTAAAGCTTTAATTTTTTGTACATGCATAACTGGTCCCAAAAGAGGCGTCCATCCGAGTTTTATTCAAATATGTCTTTTCATTCAGGATATATTATTTTATTCAATTTAATTAGCCAAAACAAAAATCTATGTTCTATAGATACTGAGCTAAATGCACTAATTTTACTTTCTCTACACGTACTATATACATAGTGTATAGAGAAGGTATTGTATTGCACCCAAACATTCGATACCGAGATTTCACCGAAAATACATGTTTTGGAACCCCCTGAATTAAAAAAATACATTTTTAGAAAAAGGTCCTCATGTGTGTTTGTAGGCAGCATAGCTCAAAAACGAAAAGTCTGTTAAACACCAAACTTGATATTTTAGTTCACAATCTTCCAAAGATGGAACACGATGATATTCAATAATATCCCCCCCAACCCCAACTACCCATTACATGACAAAAAATTCAAAAACTTTGGTTTTCTCAAAAATGGATAACGAGTTATATTAAAATGTCTTATATTTAAGATATTTCCATGACAAATTGTATATCTTGAATTTTGTGGGAATAGCCTCTAAAGATTATGGATGAATTTTTATGAATTTTGCATAACCAGTGAACCATAAAAGCGCAAAAAATGTAGATCTTCTTAAAACACACAATTCATATCGCATACATTTTTTTCCCCGAGTTGATCGTTTTCGAGATATTCTTACTATTGGTTTCAGTCTTAAAATACTTAAAAATTTTCTCAAACAGGAACCTGTCAACTCCTGGCCATGCAAAGAAACGTATTTCAGTCCCATAGCAACCACATTTTAAAACATTTGAGTGTCGATTTAACCTTATTTCCCTTCTACTTCATAGGAACTAAGTAAAAAGGCCTTTTCTGCTAATGTTTAAATCGATTAGCATGATGTGGATAGAAGAATAAGCTTGTTAAATATTTTTTTAAAGAAATACAATGGAATGCGGTAATTATCTATCCCTGCTGAACGACTGGGTGGAAGCAACCCCCTTAAAAAAGTTGCGTTGAAAATTTGAATCAAAACATGACAATCGCATCTGCGGCGCCATGAACCAAAGCCCCATATACTGGGGTCTTTTGGTGAAGCTTTTTGAACACGGATATCCTGGAATGGATAGTCCCAATTTCACGCCTTGCATTTCATCACGGGTTAGGAAATTGGACTGAATTGGCACCGGTGTATCGGAACATCTGGCGTGTTCAGAAGCCTTCGATTTCACCGCTCCAAGTGGAAACTGTTCTTCGGTTTAAATAATTCTTTACTGCTAAAACAGTTCATTCGAAAACATAGAGCAATTACTATGCTTATAGCCGGTTTCAATGACCTTCGCTAGCGCACCTTAAAAAAAAAATCTGATGTGTACATTCACAAGACTTTCTCTACATCTCTGCAACAAATTATTGTTAAAAAGCTTATGCCTCTATTTACTTCCTGCTACTCGAGAACAAATTAGCAGAATAGCCTTATTACTCGTTTCCTTGTAAGTAGAAGCGAAATAAGGGAGTACCATAGGTTAAAGTGATAGTCAAAATCTGGTTGCAATGTGACTGAAGTTCCTTTGTTTGTATGGACAAGAGTTGACAAATTTGTATATGAGAAATTTTGCATAACTGCTAAACCGTAAGAGATGGACAATAACTTACCACACAAAAAATGTAGATCCTGTTAAAACACCCAATTATGTTATATGTGAAGTTGATCGTTTTTTAAATATTCCTTGTTTTTGGTTTCAGCTTTGAAAAACGTGTACTTTTCTCATACAGAAATTTGTCAACTCGTGTCCATACAAACAAAGAAACTTCAGTCACCTAGTAACCAGTTTTTGACTATCACTTTAACCTATGGTACTCCCTTATTTAGCTTCTACTTACTAGTAAGCAAGTAATAAGACTATTTCTGCTAATTTTTCCTCGATTAGTATGAAGCAAATAGGAGAATAAGCTTATTAACAATAATTTGTTACACAGAAGTAGAGAAAGTCATGTGAATGGAACACATGAGATTTTTTTTCCACGCTCACCAATGAAAGTCTGTCTTCACAAAAAAACATAAACTAGGCACACGATACACAAAGACCGCGTGGGTTTTGAAGAACCTGGCAACAGGTTTCATGTGTGTGGTTGTATTTATAACCCGGTACACAGCAAATTATTTCTCCTCACGAATTACAATGAAAATGACGGTTAGGAAATATTTCATCCTATTTTATTTCCAGAATATAAAGTATGTATATAACGCCCTTAACCCTCGGGAATGTCTTTATAACGTTCTTGTTGAAAGGACGGGACAATAAAACCCCAACACTGGGTAAGGCTATCGTCCCACCTCGCGTTGGGTGCTCAATATAACTTCATAATTTAACAGCAGCGACAAACTGAATCCCACGACATGCACCGGAGTACAAATGCACAACAGATCGTTATAGACCGCTATAAAATACAGGATGATAATGAACTACTCCGAAATAATTTGCGGGATTGTGCACGTGACTGATATAAGTAATTTGAGATCGGCGATGCATGGTCCCCGGATAAACATAACGCAGCTACATAGCATTAAACAAGTGCTGATAAGTCAGTGTTAAAGAAAAGCAGGTTGAACAAATGGCTTAGAATGTCTTTAAAACTGCTGCCCGAGTATAGAAATATCGATTTTTAGCAGCTCGTTACTGCCGTTCTCAAGATTTAATGTCGCAAAAAGCTGTAAAATCTCTAACTAATCACTTGACAGTGCAACACTGAGCATTCATTAACTACTCAAGGTTATGTATCCTACTCTAGAGGCGTTTGTTCAACTTCTCTGGTGGCTTAATGCGTAACGCGGGAAGTTGCTTTCCCAAAGGTCACGAGTTCGATTCCTGTCATAGAGTAAATGTTTTTTATTATTATTTTTTTTCATTCCAGACGAAGGGCCGCGATACGTGGCGTACTGGCACTTCAGAAACTTACAGCCGTTACTTCGAAACGTCAACAAACAGGCCATAAGTCTCCTATCTCAAATTACTTATTTAAGTAATCTACATATTCTGTGAAAATATTTCGTTATAGTTCATTAACACCCTGTATAACATAAATTGTATGTTTTACCGTGCTCTACATTTTTTGTGTGGTAAGTTTTTTCCTTCTCTTATGGTTTAGCAGTTATGCAGAATTCCGTAAAATTCATCCTGAATAAAGTATTCTTCAGAGGCTATTCCCAAAAAATTCAAGATATACATTTTATTTGTGAGGTAAATATTTTTAACATACTATATTGTAATCAAAATCGTTAGTCCCTTTTGAGAAAATCAACATTTTCGAAAAAAGTTCTATGTAAAGGGTAGTCGAAGGTGGGGGGATGTTCTTTAAAATCTTCGTGTCGCATCCTTGGAAGTTTGGTATTTAACGGTCTTTTCGTTTTTGAGCTATGCTGTCCAAACACACGCACGCACGCACGCACGCACGCACGCACGCACACACACACGGACCTTTTTCCAAAAATACTTTTTTTTGGATTCATGGGGACCGAAACACATATTTCCGCTGAAATCTCAGTATCGAATTTTTTAGTGCATTACAATACCTTCTCTAATTACTATATACATAGTGCGTGTAGAGAAAGTAAACAATCTGAGGTGTTCCAACAGCTTAACCTTCTCTAGCTGTTCCATATGTAAACTATACTTATATACGATTATTTTGTTATCTAATCGAGATAAACATTAGCAGAAGTAGTCTTATTACTTACCTCATTGTAAGTAGAAGGGAAATACGATAACACACTAGGCTAAAGCGATAGTGACATCTTTTAAAAGCTGGTAACTATGTGAAACAATTGAGGTTCTGTTCGCTTTGCATGGTACCGTTTGAGAGAGGTTAGATAATTTAAAATTGAAACCAATAACAAGGAGTATCTCGAAAACAGTCAACTCTACAAAAAACCGTGTATGACATAAATTATCTGTTTCAAAAACATCTACATTTTTCTGTAGTAAGTTTTTGTCAATCTCTCACGGTTTAACCGTTATGCAAAATTCTGCAAAACTCATCCTGAATAAAGGGGTCTTTACAGGCTAGTGCCAGGAAATTCATAATATACATTTATTTGAATATGTTCAATATGCGGTATGTTAATCAAAATCTTTAGATCCATTTTTGAGAAAAACAAAATTTTCAAAACTTTTTCCATGTAAAAGTGGTTGCGGTTTATGGCGCTCTATGAAAATCTTCGTGTCGCAATCCTTGGAATATACCTATATAATAATATTAAGTTTGATAGACATGCGGCCCCCCCCACACACACAAACACACAAAATCTGAGGTGTTGCTTCACATTACTTTCTCTACCTACTCTGCAAAAAATATTATTACAAAATTTTTTTTTTTTTTTATTTTCATCATGCTCTTTGAGATATGTATTAACATAATTGGACTTACTAATTTGTTCCTTATAAACAGAGGGGAAATAAGGGAATGCATTAGAGAAAAGCGAGATTCACATCTTTTAAAAGCCAATCTATATTTGAACAATTGAATTTCGGTTCGCTTTGTATTTCCATAAAAAACAAGAGATGAAACGAAAACGAAAAGGGACCCCGTTTGAGAATATGAGTAGCTTAAAATTGAAACCAACAACAAGGAATGTCTCGGACACGGTCAATTCTGTAACAATAATGTAAATTACATAAGCTATGTCTTATAATGAGATCTAAATGTTTTGTTAGAGACATTTTTGAGAAAAACTAAATTTTGAAAAACTTTTCCATGTAAAGGGTAGTTTGATGAGGGGATTTTTGTTTAAAATCTTCGATCGCGTCCTTGGAAGATACTGAACGTAAATACCAAGTTTTTGAGATATACTTTCCGTTTCTAAGCTTTTTCCAAATATGCTTTTTTCGTCCTCAGGGGACCTCGAAACATATTTCCGGTGAAATCTCGACATCGAATTTTTGAGTGGAATACAGTACATTTTCTAACTACTATGTACATTGCATGTACATACCTGCTAAAGAAATTGAAGGTAAAAAATATGGAAAATCATTTTGAATCTTTCACGTTTAATCATTTTTGAAACATCCTGTGGTTATTGATTGATACATACGAGATGCGTGGCTAAGAGTGACGTAATAATGCCACTGAAAGGTCCTTAATGCCATGTGCTACATGGAAGCGGTAAAACGTGCCTGCATTATCAATTACTCCATGGACGGACTTTGAAATTCTGATTTTGCTTTTATTTCACTGCCATTTCCGAAAATGTTCGGTTCATTATTGGGAAGTTCGCATTCCCTTGTGATTCAAACATTAGAAAGTAGACACAATTCAGGGTTATTACTTTCTCTAGCACGTATGTAACCGCGTCGTGACAAAGTGGTTAGACCACTCGCCTCTCACCTAGACGGCCCGGGTACCCATGTGAAATTTGTGGTGTCCAAAGCGGCGCAGAGGTGGGTTTTCTCCGGGTTCTCCGGGTTCTCCGGTTTATCCAAAAATCGCATTCCACCATTGCTACATCTGCAATCCTGTCAACGCCTGCGGTGCCACAAGTAGTAAAAGTGGGCGTTAAATACAATAAAAAATCCATTCAAATGACTTTCTCTACATCTCTGCAACAAATTATTGTTAAAAAGCTTATGCTTCTATTTGCTTCATGCTAATCGAGAGAAAATTAGCAGAAATAGTCTTATTACTTGCTTCCCATTAAATAGAAGCGAAATATGGGAGTATCATAGGTTAAAGTGATAGTCAAAAGCTGGTTGCTATGTGACTGAAGTTCTTTTCTTTATATGGACAGGAGTTGACAAATTCCTGTATGAAAAAAGTATGTCTTTTAAAGCTGAAACCAAAAACAAGGAATATCTAAAAAACGATCAACTTCACGAAAAAAATGTAGGTATATAACATAAATTGTGTGTTTTAACGTGTTCTACATTTCTTGTGCAGTAAGTTTTTGTCCATCTCTCACGGTTTAGCAGTTATGCAAAATTCCGTAAAATTCATCCAGAAGAAAGTAGGCTTCAGAGGCTAATCCCAGAAAATTCAAGATGTGCAGTTTATTTGTCATGTAAATATCTTTAATACACGTTAATGTAATCAAAATCGTTGGCCATTTTTGAGAAAATCAACATTTTCGAAATATTTTACCGACTTTTCGTTTTTGAGTTATCGTGTTCACAGACGCACGGACACACATTACACACATGGACCTTTTTCCAAAAATTCCATACCGAGATTTCACCGGAAATACATGTTTTGAGACTCCCAAGGTCGCGGGTTCAAACCTGGTGGAGAACGATAGATTATTTCGGGCGTAAAAATCCTTAGCATGGCTTCCTTCGTAAAGGAAGTAAAGCCGTTGGTCCCGTGTCGCGGATCTACGGCACGTAAAAGAACCTCAAACCTGATAAAAGAGCCCTCTGAGCAAAATTAAGCGACCTTTCACGCCCAGAATAGAATGGGACGCTGAGAACCACAGAAGTTAAAGAGCGTCCATAAAAAAAAAAAACAAAAAAAAACAACATTTACATTTTTTTCAGAATTCCTGAATGAAAAATAAAGACATTTTAGAAACATGTCTGTGTGCGTGTCAGTGTGTGTGCTTGTCGGCAGCATAGCTCAAAAACGAAACCTCGGATAAATACCTAGCTTCGTATTTAAATTCAGTATCTTCCAAAGAGGCGACACGAAATTTTTCAGAAAAATTGCCTCTCCCCCAGTCCCTCTTTACATGGAACATTTTTCGAAATTTTTTATTTTCTTAAAAATGGCTCTAACAGTTTTGATTAAAATGCAATATTCTTAAGATATTTTCACGACAAAGGAAATATATATTTTGAATTTCCTGAGAATATCCTCTGAAAACCCCTTCATTCTGGATTACTTCTATATTATCTTTTGTATAACTGGTAAACCATAAGAGAGAGACAACGTTTTACTATACAAAGATCTGGTGTGTTCCATTCACATGATTTTCTCACATAGCTGTAATAAAGTATTGTCAGTAAGCTTATTTTTCTATTTATTTCATGCTAATCGAGAAAACCTTACCAGAAACGGTTTTATTACTTAGTTCTTATATGTAGAAGAGAAATAATGGAATACTTTAGACTAAAATGACAGTCAAATGTTTTAAAATGTGGTTGCTATGGGATTGAAATCCGTTTCTTTGCGTGACCAAGTGTTAACAAGTTCCTGAATGAAAAACGTTTAAATATTTTAAAACTGAAATCAATATCAAGGGATATCTCGAAATCGCCAACTCCACGAAAAAATGTATATGACATAAATTGTGTGTTTTATCGAGATCTATATTTTTTTATGTAGTACGTTTTTTTCTATCTTTTACAGTTTGTCAGTTATATAAAATCGCGTGAAATTAATCCAGAATAAAGTAGTCCTCAAAGGCTATTCTTAGAAAATGCAAGATATACATTTTATTTGTCAGGTAAATATCTTTAATATACAATATTTTAATCAAAATCGTTAGAGCCATTTTTGAGAAAATCAAAATTTTCGAAACATTTTCCATGTTGGTGGTGGGGGAATTTTCTTGAAAATCTTCGTGTCGCATCCTTGGAAGATACCAAACTTAAATACCAAGTTTGGGCTTTTAACGGTCTTTTCGTTTTTGAACTATACTGTCTACAAACACACACACACACGGATATTTTTTCAAAAATGCTTTTTTGGATGGACGCAAAACATTTTTATTCTAGTGAAATCTCGGTATCGAATTTTTGGGTGCAATAGAATACCTTCTGTATACACTATGTACATAGTACGTGTAGAGAAAATAAATATTGATTGTTCGTGATTTTTCATGAGCTTTGAGTCATACACACACTTAAGGTTACAAGAATATCGCGGGTTGATGTCCCAGCTGAACCGTTTTTGCATTTTCTGTACACGTTAGAAGTGTAATGTATGCGAGAGGAATGGAATAAGCATTCCCACAGTCTTGAGAAATGACAAGTTAATTTGCTAGCAGCGCCTCGTGGAGGAGCATTTTAACTCGCGCCACGTCGTTATTTCCTCTTATGGAAACAAATGAAAATCATAACGCTTCTTACGAAAATAACGTCAATTGAGGCAGAGAATGGCATTTAATGAATTCTTCGTGATGTGCGTTCTGGCAGAAGTACTGTTAACGAGCCCTTTTGATAAAGAACGGCAAATGTTGAATATATGCCCCTTTATCTTCCTTCCTGTTCATGTAAATTTTCTCTGGAATTATGCTAAGAAAATCTGATGTGTTACATTTACAAATCTTTCCATGCTCATCATTCTATAAACTGTTCTTTAACCCTTAATTGTATGGTGTTGCACATTTACAACAAAATTGATTAATCAAAGCTTTTAGTATTTTTTCTAACTTTGTATTGCATTAACTATCCGCAAATAAATTAGGCCAGTTATAGCTGTTTGTTGTAAAATCATTAATATGTTTGAAATAAAACTGCTGTTTTAATACAAAAGAGCCAACCCATGCAACTAGTCAAGCGTAACCCCGCCAGCATCCAAGCGTGCCACCACACCGGTTATTTTACATGGGTCCTCCCCTTTCTTTACCACAGACCACTTGACTGCAGTCACTGGGACTCGAATTCGCGACTTCGGCTTTGAACGGATGGCAGTCAAGGAGTATTGTACTCCACCCATAAATTTGATACCGATGTTTCAACATGAATACACGTTTTGAGGACCCATAATATTTTTTTAATACTTTTGTTATATAAAGAACGTAAATGTCTGAAATATGAACCTTTGTTTTCCTTGCTTCCTTCCTGACCATGCACTTTTCTCTGGAATCATGCTAAGTAAATCTGATGCATTATATTCACAAACCTTTCTCGGCTCATCTTTCTGTAAACTGTTCTCTAACCTTTGTACATATGCAACAAAGATGATTCATCAAAGCTTTTAGTATTGTTAGTGGATTTGTTTCTAGTTTCATATTACTCTTTTCTTCAGCAATAAAATTAACCTAGTTATAGCTATTTTATGTTGTAAAATTATTAATATTTTTGCAGTAAAAGATTGTTTTAATACAAACAGCAAAATCGATGCAACTGGAGTCAAATGTACCCAACCGTGCCATCACACCAGTTATTTTACATGGGTCCTCCCCTTCCTTTACCACGTGGACATTTGACTACAGTCGCTGGGACTCGAACTCGCAACGTTCAGCTTTGAATGGATGACCAGTGAAGGCGTATTGTATTCTGCACAATCATTTGATACAGATGTTTCAATGGGAATACACGTCTTGAGGACCTCTAAGTAAACTATTTTAAAATTTTCTTTTTTGTATAAAGAACGGCAAATGTCGAAAATAGGCACTTTTCTCTTCCTTCCTGCACATTCACTTTTCTGTGGAATTATGCTAACAAAATGTGATGTGTTACATTTATAAGCCTTTCTCTGCTCATCATTCTATAAACTGTTCTTTAAACGATTATTTTTACTTTCTCTCTATCTTTCTCTCTCTGCTGCAGATAAATCAAGGAGTATTGTATTCTACCCAAACATTTGATGCGGATTTTTAAAGTAAATACACGTTTTGAGACCCCTGAATAACTTTTAAGTCTGTTATTCTGTCTGAACGTTAAAACTAGAACCGGGTTTGGGGAGTCAAAATGTACACAGTTACGGACACACAGAGCAGTCAGTAGTGGGAAGTTCGCCCCCCCCTCCTTCAGGTGCAACCTATTTGGCCATCAGGAGAAAGAAGGAAGTTAATGCAGTGAGGAAGGCTATAAGCAGTGTTGTGGCTGAGTGGTTAGACCGCTCGTCTCCCACCTACACGCTCAAGTTCAATTCGATGGGATTGTGGTGGACGAAGCGGTATGTGGGCGGGTTTTCTCCGGGTCCTCCGGTATCCCCCGCCACTCATTCCACCAATTGCTCCACCATCACCGTTCCTATCATCCATTTCACTTGCAATTCATATCATCCACTTCCTTACGCTCATATCCTGGCTACGGCCCAACCATACGTTCCAGGTTCTCCATTCTGTGGTTTCGTGCCGTTGGCTCCCCGACAGGCTTCTGAGAAAAGCTATATGCCTTTAAGGAACTTTATTATTGCATGGTAAACTGGTTTTTGGCCAAGGCTGTAATATGATACTGATGTTGGCGGGAAAACGGAAGGAAAGTTTATGAAGAGTGCGGAACGGAGAGGAACGTTGGGAATTGTAACGGGAACAACGGAAGACAATATGATTCAGGTCAGCGCTTTCCTCCGGATCAGAAGTTCATTTGTAGTGTAAACATGCGCACTTTGAAGTATAATCTGTTCCAAAAGTAGCTCCTTACTTGTATTGACATTATATACATCGATCTAATTTATAAAGTAACACAATAAAACAATTATTGCATAATATGGTAAGTAAATAAAAACACCTTGTAGTTTTACAAATAAAAGAATAAAACTTGATAAAAAAATTCTGGTTAATAATGTACAGAGATTTGACAGACAATGATCATATATCAACCATACTCACTCAGAAGTCATCGCAGTGAATTACAAGATACATTTTTACTGTAAAGGCTCTCCTCCTGTCACTCAAAATATGTTTGAATCATCCACAAGTTTGTTCGGTGTCGAGCGCATACCCTTTCGTATTTTCGTCATTTTCCAGTCTGTGCTCTCTTTCAGTGTTCACTGGTTTATCTACTAGCAGGAACTGAGCGAGGCTAGGCAGTGAGCAATTAAAGATTGTGAAAACACGTTTCGAAACGGGCTGTAGAGTCCACACTCCATCATATCACAGTTATACTCTGTGTGCACCGAACCTCAATCCGGCATTTCGTGACCCCGGACCGGGCTCTAGTCATAAATCAACTACAAAAATTTGAATGACCATTAAACTCTGTATTTGAACTAATTCTCCTGCACCAAATTACGTTTTACATGTAATATTTTTCATATCTTTAGTTTTTTCAAAATGGCTATTTTTATTGAAATTCCATATAAAATTATGATTTTTATAACAAATAAAATGTATAACTTGAAATTTCTGAAAATAACCAGTAAAGTTGTTTTTATTTGGGGGGGGCATTTTGTACGAATATTGTCTTGTATAACGGGTAAACGTTAAGCGATAGACGAAAACTGCATACTGCACACAAATTATGGATCTTTAAAAAAAACGTACAATTTATTCCAAATAACCTTTTTTATGGCATAAGCCATTTCCGAAATTTGTTATGTTTAATTGTTTGTCGTGATTGCATGAAAAGAGTATAGATTTTGGTAGTATACAGAGCGTCCATTTGATTATCGCTGTTACCTTTCTATTGTAACATGTGGAATGTACCTATTTTTTTTAATGCTTTTGTCATTTAAAATGAAATAATCTGGTGAATATAATACACCAGATTTTGTTAACTTGTTCTTGATAATCGAGATAAACTTTTATTACACATTTTTTGTAGGTACATTAGGCTAAAATCAGCCAATTTTACAAAGCGAATCCACAAATGATGATTTCAATATTCTACGCTTTTTGACCAGAGAGAAAGCGAATAGCGACTTGCCACTTGAATCTTAATATATAAAAGTCTGTGTATTTGTGTTTTTACATATAGGTATTAATGCATGTTTATGCATTTATTTATTTTTATTATACGTTTCCATCGTTGCACCAATTTCGACCAAATACGGCAGAGATGCCTTTTAAAACAAGGCAAAACCACTGTCTGTCTTAAAAGTCGAAATTCCATCTTATTTCACAGGATTGATTATTTAATTTCAGAACCCGGCGGTGGACGATGGATTTTTTTCGGGTGTAAAAATCCTTAGCATGGCTTCCTTCGGAAGCGAAGTAAAGCCGTTGGTCCCGTGTCGTAGATTTACGGCACGTAAAAGAACCTCAAGCCTGGTAGAGGGGCCTCTGAGAAAAATTAAGAGGTCTTTCACGCCCAATTTAGAATGGGACGCTGAGAACCACAGCAGTTAAAAGGCGTCCATAAATAACACGAAACTTCCATTTTCATTTAATTTCATATTATGCCTTGCAGAGCTAACAAGGCCATCTGTATCTTTCTCAACGACATTCATGATAGTTCGAATAACAATTTCTGTTTGCCTTTCTTTTGTTTTGTTTTCAGTACCATTTATTTCTATGTACGTATTTACTACGTTATATAAACTGTTATTAGTTATTCCAACTGAGATACTCTCTATAAACAACCTCGAGGCAGCGTAATGTAACAACCTGGGGGACACTCAATTGAATTCATTACAAACTGTGGTATTTGTGATTGTTAAAGTCCTTTGTATATATATTAAGTAACAGTTTACACAGCTATTCTAGTGCATTTCTGAATTGAAAGTGATACTATTATCCTCTGATCCTTTTCAGACTAAAATATTAAATAACTCCCATTTGTGTATGTAGAAGCCACTATGTTACAATATTTTTTATTAATAGTTGATATGTAAGTTAATCATTCTGAACACATATTTGGTAATGTAAGCTAAATTTACAATCCATGTATTAATTGCCATGCCAACAAGCACTGTAAGTTCTTACAGTAAGAGTTTGAGAGGTCATTAATACTTACAGTACAATTAGGAAATGACGTAACACTCAAGACATGTGCTACTTCAAGTAAAGAATCGATTGCAAAATTCATTAACAAAAGAGTATAAGAAGGCTTTGTCCATATAATTTAGATGTAGCCTTTCATTTGTTCACATCCAGAATTAATTTTTTCTTAATGTTCTAAAATATTGAAAAACTATTTTGTTTTATGCTTTTTTTCAAAGTTTTTTTTTTTTTTTTCAAGTATTTCAAAAAGTAATTGGCTAACCACGAATTGTAGTCTACTTATCAAATCTCGAATGCTTGGGAAAACCTTCGGGCCTCGTATTCCCAATATGCATTCCCGATCTGATAAATATAACTTACAATTCTTAGTACGCAATATACTATAATATATTCATTTTAAAGGTGCAAAACGGATAAACGGTGCAAAGAATAAATGCTTTATATAGCGTATTTAAGAAGTAATACACGCGTCATTATCCACTGCGAAGCGTCTAAAAATTCAGTATTTCACACTTTTCTATTACCGTAGCGGATAACATTTTTGCAATTCTACTAACACATTTGTAGTGCGGTATTTTCAACAATCAATCCCTTAACCATATGAGTTTCAAATATCTAATTATAGCCTCAGAATTAGAATTTTAATTTATAGTTTGGTTATACTTTCTTTACTTCGTAGTGCACAGGAAGAGATAGTACTGTATTCCACCCAAAATTTGATACCGAGATTTCACTGGGAATACATGGTTTAGGGTCCCCTGTATCCAAAAGGAACATTTTTACTTTCTCCAGCACGAATGTACATAGTAGCTAGAGAAAGTAGGTACTATATTTCAACCAAAAATTTTCTGTTGAGATTTCACGGAAAATATGTTTTTTTAGAAAAAGGTCCGTGTCTGTGTGTCTGGACTGCTTAATTCAAAGACCAAAATACTGTTAAAAACCAAACTTGGACTTGCATGTTAAGTATCTTCCAAAGTGCGACGTGAAGTTTCTCAAGAAATCCCCTACCACATACTACCCTTTACATGAACATTATTTTTTTTGGAAATTTTGTTTTCCTCAAAAATGGCTCTAATGATGATTAAAATATCGTAGATTTATTAAAGGTATTTACATCACAAATAAAACGTTTATCTTGAATTTTCTGGGAATAGCTTCTGAAGACTACTTTATTCTGGATGAGATGGACAAAAATTAATACCTACACAAAAAAATCTGATCTGTTACACTCACACGACTTTTTCTAGCTGCTCTACAAAACAAACCTCTTACAAAAGATTATTTTTCTTTGTACACAATGCTAATCGAGATAAACACTAGCAGAATGTTCTTATTACTCAGTTCCTTATAAGGAGGAGGAACCTAAAGGAATACACTAAAGTGATAGTCATATGTTTTAAAGGCTCTTGTTATGCGATTGTCATTGCAAATCGCTTCTTTGCCTGAGCATGAGTAGAACAAAATAAAAACGGAATCTTCCTATCTGAGAAATGTATAAGTACTTTACAATTGAAACTAATAACAAGGAATATCTTTAAAACAAAAACTTCAAGAAAAAAAAAATGTATGATATAAATTGTGTATTTTAAGGAGATCTACAACTTTTATACAGTAAGTCGGTTTACTAGTTATGCAAAATTCATCCAGTATAAAACGCTCTTCAGAAGCTATTCCCAAAAAATTCAAGATTTACATTTTATTTGTGATGGAAATAGCTTTAATATATGGTATTTTAATCAAAATCGTTAGAGCCAGTTTTAAGAAAAACAAAATTTTCGAAAATTTTCCATGTAAGGGGTAGTTAGGTGGGAGGGATTTTCTTGAAAATCTTCGTTTCGCATCCTTGGAAGATACCAAATCTGAATACCAAGTTTGGTACTTAATCGTCTTTTAGTTTTTGAGCTATGCTGTTCACAGGCACACAGACTGACCACCTTCTGAAAATGCTTTTTTATGGATTAAGGGGATCCTAAAACATGTATTTCCGGTGAAATCTTGGTATCGAATTTTGGGTGCAATACCTACTCTATCCACTATGCACATTGTACATACGGGGGCTAGAGAAAGTAAAAGTGTAGATTTCGTTAAAACACATCATTTATCATATACTTTTTTCTCGTAGGTGGACCGTTTCTGAGATATTGCTTGTCATTGGTTTCAGTTTTAAAATACATTTTCTCAAACAGAACCATGCAAAGCGAACCAAACCTCAATTGTTTCACATAGCGATACTCTTTTGACTACCGCTTTGGCCTAGTGTAGTCCCTTATTTTTCTTCTACTTACAAGGAAACAAGTAATAAGGCTATTTCTGCTAATGTTTATCTCAATTAGCATGAATCAGTTAGAAGATTAGCTTTTGTAAGGATAATTAGTGATCGAGTAGGTAGAGAAAGTCATGTGAAAGAGACAACAGATTTTATAAAACTATTTCGCAGCATTTAGAACCAGAATAAGTAAGGGTCTAAGTAATAAGACCATTTCTGCTAATGTTTATCTCGATTAGCATGAAGCCAAAAAGAAAGCTTTCGTGAAAGTAATTTGTAGGTAGAGAAAGCCATGTGAAAGAAACACACCAGGTATTATAAATCTATTTCACAACCGTTAGAATCAGAAAATCCCCCAACCTGTGCTAGGAGTCTACTGCTTTTGTGCTGTGACCTTACTCCATGCTGAAGCCTTCACGTTTCGCTTGAGCCATCTTGAGAAACAAAAGAGAAACAACATAGCGAAACTAAAACGGCGAATGATGATGATGACGGTACGGTGGTGAATGTTTTATTATTTTATGGGCTTGTCGTGATTTGTTTTCTTTCAATTTGAGCTGCAGTTCGATACCGCAGGACCCCCTACCACGAACCTAATCAATGTTTATATAGATTACAGTGCGACCCTGGCCCCGTGCTGGGGGAAACCTATTATAATTGTTGCCTTTTAACCTCCTTCCCCCCGTATATCACGTCGAGTCTCGAACCAAGGTTACTCACGTGACTCAATTCCAACACATAAGCACTCAAACCCCACACATTAATAACCGTGTCTTTTTCGCAGATGCTGCTGGTAACATTTGCACGGACTTTGAGCACCCGTCGTGTGGTATGTGAGATTGCAGATTCTAGTTCAGTTTTAGACTGGCACTCTGCCATTGGTCGGTTCACCAACATGGCTGCGCATGCGCAAGTAGACAGAACGAACGGAAGACTGTGCATTTCGCAAAGGAAAGAAGAAACGATTTTCAGAAACTCCATTTTTACTTTCTGTACACTACACGTACTATGTACATAGTGTACAGAGAAGGTATTGTATTCCACCCAAAATTCGATACTGAGGTTTCACCGGAAATACATGTTTTGGGTCCCCGTGAAGCAAAAAAAAAAAAAAAAAATTACAAAAAGGTCCGTGTGTGTCTGTGGACAGCATAGCTCAAAAACGAAAAGACCTTTAAATACCAAACTTGGTATTTAAGTTTGGTATCTTCCAAGGATGCGACACAAATATCCCCCCACCCCAAATTACTCTTTACGTGGAACATTTTTAGAAAAATTTGATTTCCTCAAAAGTGGCTCTGATTTTGATTAAAATGCCGCATGTTTAAGATATTTTTATGACAAACGAAATGTATATATTGAATTTTCATGGAATAACCTCTGAAGAGCTCTTCATTTTGGATGACTTTTGTATAACTGGCAGACCGTAAGAGATATACTACACAAAAAATGTAGAGCTCATTAAAACACACAATTTATGTCAGATTTTTTTTTTTTTTTTTTGTGGAGTTAAGCGTTTTCAAGATATTACGGATTATTGGTTTCAATTTTATCCATTTAATCATTTTTCAAATGGATAGACACATTTCTTCTCGTTTCTCATCTTTTAAAGGATGAGACTCTCACCGTTTTCTTGTTTCCCTTCTACTTACAAGGAAGCTAGCAGTAAGACTAATTCTGCTAATGTTTATCTTGATTAGCATGATGTAGATAACACATTAATCTTTTGAATAAAAGGTTTGTTTACTGAACAACTAGATGACGTCATATGAATGGATAACATCAGATTTTTACCTCTTATTTCGATCCAATTTATTTACTCACACCTAACCTAATCTAACGTGACCTAACCTCAATGAAACCTGCTGCAGCCATATTGCCTCAGTAACCAATTGGAAAGTTAAGACTAAAACTGAACTAGAATGTGCAAACTCGCGTGTGGGCACTATCGAATGTAAGCTATCGAATTATTTGATAGTAGCCTAGTTATCGATCGATAGATTGTTAACCAAGTGTTCGGTTTTACTATACTATTGGTTGCTTGGCAATCGTCAGTCCACAATCACTTTTCAAGTAGCTTTTATTGATTATGCCAACTCCCATATTGGTTGATTGGCAGTTGTGAGTCCCCTATCAGTTTTCAAGTCGCTTTCATTGATGGTGCCAACCCCCATTCCGGAGAATATAAAGAATCTGCTGTTTTATTTTCTTTAAGGGGATGCATCACCCAAAATCCTTTTTTTTTTTTTTTTTTTTGCATAATAAATAATGTAACGCTTGTTGTTTTTATTACCATGCGGCGCTTTAAACCGATTTAAATATATGACTGTAAGTGGGTTGGTTTTCACTATGGTGAAACATTGGTGAAAATCCGAAATTTATTTTTGACCAAAAACATTTGCCCTTAAATGTGTCTATTCTAAGTTGAAAATACAATAATATGCACTAATAACTAAAACAAGTGAATATAGTAATATGTTTAAAAATGTACAAAACAGGTCCCACACAGGGTGCTTCTACCTGCCCCATCATCATCCAGGCATGCCGTGTCACCTAATATTTAACTTGGGCCCTCCCCATCCTAAACCACAGACGAGATAGAGCACCCGGCGAGCCTCCCCACACCCCACCAACGGCATATTTCCGGCCGTGAAACAGAGACTTTTGGCGGAACCAAATTACTTGCAGTTTTACTTTGGTTTATATATTCCTCGGAATATATAAAGGAAACCCATAATAGTTAACATATATTATTGGTTTACATTTTTCTGCAGCAGATTATGACATTCTAAGACTTACAAAGAAACAATGTTAAATCATATGTTAAACCTTAAAATATTTCCTCGTGTTTTTATTTTTCAGCGTTTTCAAAACTTTAAAATGTTCCACACGATTCAGGTTTAATTCAAGCTCTCTTAAAATTTTAGAATAGGTTCTAAACAAACAATAAAGGGTTTCTGTCATACGATTTGTTAAAATTTCTAATATTGTTTAATATATTGATTTTAAAGTGTTGTATTATAAAACTTCGAATTTTGGTCCGTTTCTTGCTTTAATTTTGTTACCTCTGGAACTAACTGTGGTATAGTACATTCATATGACAGTCCTGTTCGTGATACTTAAACGCATGTTTTGAAAAATAAAGAAATAAAATTTTTCCTCGTTTTCACCATGTGGAGTGATTTGAATTTGACACTAGATTTCTAATTTAAAAATTAATAACTCAAAAACTACTTATGATACATAAATTAAATTTTAAAGCATATAACTACTGTACAACATAAATGCATGTTAAAGATTTCAGCCTGATTAGTTGAAAACCGTTGCATTTAGTATTTTAGGTGATGCATTCCCTTAACACTTTTGGCAATCAGTTAGGAACATTACACAAAGGAATACTACCAAGAAAGATACATATCAGTGCTAAAGTAGACACTAGGACAATTTATTGTTCTAAAATGTGCATTAGTATTGTCGGAGGTTCGCATTTTTTAGTGAATGCGCCTGTCACCCAGTGGTCGGAGGTGGTAATTGTTATTACTTGTAAATAAAAACAAAAAAGGTAATTCCAAACCTTAATGCAACCTCTTTTTACTTTCTCTAGCACGTATATACGAGGGCTGCCCCAGAAGTACCCGACCTGACGTATAGATAGCCGTTGTTTCAAACAACAATGATAGAAAGTACCAACCTTAGAAAGCTTAAGTTTGACGACTTTACATTGTTTAGCAGCCATCATTAGTGAATGCTCTCAGCGAATTTGTAAACATGGATAAAACTGGTCATCGTTATGTGATACAATACTTCATTTGAGAGGTCTTAGTCCGACTAATATTAAAGCTGAGCTAGATTCTACTTTGGGGGAGTCTGCTGCTTCGTTTATAACAATGAAATATTGAGTGGTAGACGAGCTACTAAGACGAAAATAAGAGGTCGACCAAATGAGGTTACCAGTCCAGAAATTGTAAAGAAAATCCACAAAATGGTATTGGATGACCGTCGACTGAAAGTGCGCGAGCTCGCAGACATTGCAGGCATTTCAAAAAGTTCTGTCTATCGGATACCCACAGAAAATTATGAGAAAGTTGTGTGTAATGTGGGTGCCACGTTTTCTCACAATAGAACAAAAACAGCGACGTGAGGATGTTTCAGTCGAGTGTTTGGCAATGTTTCGCTGCAATAAAGGTGAGTTTTTGCGTCGATTCATAACAATGGATGAAACCTGGGTCCATCACTACGTCATGTTTGCCGTGTAAATGTCTTAAATATACGATATTTTAATCAAAATCGTTTGAGCCATTTTTGAGAAAATAAAAATGTTCGAAAAAATGTTTATGTAAAGGGTAGTTGGAGGTAGGGGTATGTTCTTGAACATTTTCGTGTCCCATACTTGCAAGATACTGAACTTAAATATCAAGTTTGAAGTTTATCAGATTTTTCGTTTTTGAGCTATACTGTCCACACGCACACACACATACACACACACACACTGAAATTATTTTAAAAATGCTGTTTTGGACTCAGTGGATCTTAAAACATATATATCGAATTTTTGGGTGCAATTCTCTATCCACTAGGTACATTGTACATGTGGGGCTAGAGAAAACAATAATTATTTTTTGTACTCTACAAAAATCTTAATTTTTCAAAGCTGAATAATTTATTTCTTAAAATTAAACCATTATTTTGATAAAATAATGCGGTCATTTCCTTTAGTGTAACATTGAGAGGCGGTATAAATATATTCTAATAAAGTAGTAAAAAACAGTATTGAATGGAGCATTTTGAATATGGAAAAATATTGAAAAATGTTTGCGAGAAATCAATATTTAAATTAAGCGTCCATATTAATAAACATGCAAACCTCATTTCTAGCTTCAGTTAATTAGTAGTTCGATACGCCAAGTAAAAAGAAATCTTTTGTGGTCTCTTCACGTGACTTTTTCTACCCGTTCTGCAATAAACTGTCCTTACAAAAGGCTCATGCTAATACAAATAATCATTAGCAGAAATGGTTTACTATTTAATCCTTTGTAATAAGGAAGTTCACTAGGCTAAATGATAGTTATATCTTTTAAAAGCTGGTCGCTATGTGAACAATTGAAGTTCGGTTCTCTTTGCAAGGCCAGCAGTTAAAGGCAACTGTTTGGGAAAAGTTACATAGTTCAAAACTGAAGCCAATAACAAAGAATATCATGGAACTGTCAGCTCTACAACAAAATTGTATATGACATAAATTGTGCGTTTTAACGAGATCTATCTTTCTTATGGGGTAACAGTTTGTCTATTTCTTACGTTTTAAAACTTATGCAAAATTCGTCAACAATGAAAAGGTCTTCAAAAACTCTTCCCAGAAAGCTCAAAATATACGTTTATTTGCGATCCAAATATCTAAATATATCGTATTTTAATTAAAAACCAATAGAGCTATTTTGGACAAAATCAAAGTTTTAGAAAAATGTTCCATGCAAAGGGTAATTGGGGGTGGAGGATTTCCTTGAATATCTTCGTGACCCATCCTTGGGAGATACTAAACTTAAATACCAAGTTTGGTATTTAACGATGTTTTCGTTTTTGAGCTATACTGTACATACATACATACATACATACATACATACATACATACATACATACATACATACATACATACATACATACACACGCGCACGCGCACGCGCACACACACACACACAGTGACATCTTTATTAAGATGCTTTTATTTGTATTCAGGGGGTCCCAAAACATGTATTTCCGGTGAAACATCGGTATCGAATTTTTGAGTGCAATACAATACCTTCTCCATACACCATGTACATAGTACGAGGGCCTTTTTTTCAAAGTCCGCTAGGCTATAAATAAAAGACAAGTTCATAGAAAACAATTATTTTATTACTAATAGTTTTGTACATTTATGGTTTACTTTCCAACATAATCACCGAAAAGATTGAGACATTTATCGTACCTGTACACAAGCTTTGCAATACCCGCTTCAATGATTTCAAATGAGCACTGACGTTTTTTGAAGATCTTTGTACTTCACGACGTTTGCGGAGAGCCCCTCAAAACAAACGAAGGGGAATGCTGACTTCAGGAATTGGGCTGATCCATGACAACGCTCGTCCACACAATGCTGCCACAACCCATCGGCTCCTTGAACAATTTCAATGGGAGATTTTCGATCATCCGCCGTACAATCCTGACCAGGCACCCAGCGACTTTCACCTTTTCCCTGAACTGAAGACGTGGCTAGGAGGGCAGCACTTTCAAACCAATGAAGATCTTCAAAACAACGTCAATGCTCATTTGAAATCATTGGCGGCAACATTTTTTTAAGTGTACAAAACTTTTAGTAAAAAAATAATTGTTTCCTATGAACTTACCTTTTATTTATAGCATATCGGAGGCTGAAAACAAAAGGCCCTCATACATGTAGAGAACGTAAAATTGAAATCTATATTTTCTTAAATATTTGGTATGAACAAAATTTAATTTTGTACAATTTTGGATCAGAGTTTACACATACATTACCGTAAGTTATAGCTGAAGCGCAGCTGTTCACTAGAACACACATGCGCAGTAGGACAAGAATCGCGTTTGATGCCACACAAATGATACTACTAATTAAATTGCTCTTAATATAATATTCTTCAATTAGTACGATAAATCAATAAAGCTTTCAAAGTTGGGCATAAAAACCTGCAATTAATTCCAGTGATGTTATTGTTAATTACATGTGTTTTTTAAAGTCCAGTGAAAACAAACTGAATAAAATGCTGTAATGCAAAAAGGAGCGTAAAATGATTAACGTGAAGTATTACACTTTTATAATGAAATGACTTTGAAACGATCCATTTTAACATTAACAATGGTGTGATTTAACGTTATAGAACACAAGTGGAAAATTCCGCTCAAACCATCCACTTGATTAGAAAATCACTGGCAAGAATCAACAAAACAAATTAATGACCGTTACACAAACATTTCGTTGCAAAAATTATGTTAATTGTTTTATGTTATTCACGATAAACATTTTCGTAGAAATCTTAGATAAAGTGACCTTTTTAATTTCTCTATACGTACTATGTACATGGTGTATAGAAAAGGTATTGCACTCCACCAAAAAAGTAAAGGTTAGTTGGGGATGGGGGGATTTTTCTCAAAATCTTCCTGTCGCAACCCCTGGAAGATAGTAAGTTTGGTATTTTACCGACTTTTCATTTTTCAGTTATCGTGTTCACAAACACGGACACACACACGGACCTTCTTCTGAAAATGTTTTTACTTTCTCTAGCCCCAGATGTACAATGTACATAGGGATAGAGAAGGTATTGTAATGCACCCAAAAATTCGATACCGAGATTTCACCGGAAATATATATTTTGGAGTCCCCTGAGTCCGAAAAAAAATTTAAAAAAAAGGTCCGTATGTGTGTCTGTGGACAGCATAGCCCCAAAACGAAAAGATCGTTAAATACCAAACTTGGTATTTAGGTTTAGTATCTTCCAAGGATGCGACACGAAAGTTTTCAAAAAAATCCCCTACTAAAAACTACTCTTTACATGGAACAAATTTAGAAAATTTTGATTTTCTTAAAAATGGCTCTAACGATTTTGATTAAAATCCCGTATATTAAAGCTATTTATGTCCGAAATAAAATGTATATTCGAATTTTTGGGGAATAGCCTCTTAGGACCTCTTTATTCTGGATAAATTTTGCTTAACTGCTAAACCGTAAGAGATAGAATAAAACTCACTATACAAAAATGTACATCACGACAAAACACACAATTTATGTCCTTTACGTTTTTGTTGTGTAGGTAACCGTTTCTGTGATATTCCTTGTTATTGGTTTCAATTGCGAAGTACTTAAACTTTTCTCAGACAGGAAGTGTCCGCTTTTCTTTTGTTCTATTCCTGGCCAAGCAAAGAAGTGATTTGAGATGACAATCGCATAACGATAGCTTTTAAAACATTTGACAATCATTTTAGCATAGCGCATTCCCTTTTTCCCTTCTACTTATAAGGAACTAAGTAATAACATTCTGCTAAGATTTATCTCGATTAGCATTGTGTACAAAGAAGAAGAATCTTTTGTAGGAGGTTTGTAGAGCAGCTAGAGGAAGTCATATGAGTGTAACACAGCCGATCTTTTTTTGATACAGTGGACCCTAAAACATGTATTTCCGGTGACATCTCGGTATAGAATATTTGGGTGCATTACAATACCTTTCCATACACTACATACATAGTACGTGTAGAGAAAGTAATATTAAGTTCAGTTTTGAGATTGGAGGATCGTGAGGCTTTATGAAGAAAGTGGGCGCCCTGGTTTAAAGTTCTGGCTGCTGCTCATGCCGTATTATCACGTAGTATAAAGCGGACGGCACGCAATCATTTCGTTTTGTTTTCATTTGTGTCTACAGTTTAGTACATCTATTCTCTCCACTACCAAATACTTTTGTGCTTGCTTCCCCTCTTACTAATTCTTCTTCTATTTCCATTTTGTACCACCCGCAGCACGTGCGTGTCTTCGTGCCAAATGCAGTTTCCTAGTGTTTATACCACTCGCTTCTAACCGGTTTCCCCCACCATCGCATTCCACCGGAGCTCCATCTTCATTCTATGTTTCATCAGTGTTATCGCCAGCGGTGGCATAGTGATAAAATCAGGCGTTAAACAGCATCTAAAAAAGCTTATGTGTTCCATTCACATGGCTTTCTCTACATCTCTTTAACACAGTATTTTTAAAAAGCTTATGCTTCAATTTACTTCTTGCTAATCGAGAAAAAAGTAGCAGAAATGGTCTTACTAACTTCCTTGTTAGCAGAAGCAAAATAAGGGAGTACCATAGTTTAAAGTGATAGTCAAAAGCTGGTTGCTATGTGACTGAAGTTACTTTGTTTGTATGGACACGAGTTGACAAATTCCTGTATCAGAAAAGTATAAGTTTTTCAAAGCTGAAACAAAAAATAAGGAATATCTAAAAAACGATCAACTCCACGAAAAAAATTATATAACACAAATTGTGTGTTTTAACGTGCTATACATTTTTTGTAGGGTAAGTTTTTATCCTATTCTTACGGTTTAGCAGTTATGCAAAGTTCCGTAAAATTCATCCAGAATAAAGTAGTCTTCAGAGGCTATTCCCAGAAAATTCAAGATATACATTTTATTTGTCAGGTAAATATCTTTAATATACGACATTTTAATCAAAATCGTTAGAGCCATTTTTAAGAAAATCAAAATATTCGAAAAAAGTTCCACGTATAAGGTAGTTGGAGGTGGGGGGTTTTCTTGAAAATCTTCGTCGCATCCTTGGAAGATACCAAACTTAAGTACCGTGTTTGGTATTTAACGGCCTTTTCGTTTTGGAGCTATGCTGCCCACAGGCACACACAAACACACACATACACACACCTACACACATACACACACACACACATACTCACAGACAGACAGCCTGACACACACGTGGACACTTTTCTAAAAATGCTTATTTTTGGATTCAGGGGGTCTCAAAACCAGTGAAATCCCGGTATCGAATTTTTGGATGCAATATAATACCTTCTCTATACGCAAGATACATAGTACGTATAGAGAAAGTAAAAATCTGATGTGTACCATTCACATGACTTTCTCCATATCCCTGCAACAAATAATTCTTAAAAAGCTTATACTTCTATTTACTTTATGCTAATCAGAAAAAAATAGCAGAAATAGTCATATTACTCGCTTTCTTGTCAGTAGAAGCGAAATAGGGACAACTGTAGGTTAAACTGATAGTCAAAAGCTGGCTGCTATGTCAATGAAGTTCCTTTGTCTATATGGATAGGAGTTAACAAGTTCCTGTATGAGAAAAGTATACGTTTTTCATAGCAGAAACCAAAAATAAGGAATGTCACAAAAACGACGAACTCCACGAAAAAATGTATACAACATAAACTGTGTGTTTTAATGTGCTCTACATTTTTGTGTAGTAAGTTTTTGTCCATCTCTTACGGTTTAGCAGTTATTCAAAATTTAGTAAAATTCATCCAGAATAAACTACTCTTCAGAGGCTATTCCCAGGAAATTCAAGATATACCTTTTATTTGTCAGGTAAATATCTTTAATATACGAAATTTTAATCAAAATCGTTAGAGCCATTTTTGAGAAAATCAAAAAGTTCGAAAAAAGTTCCATGTAAAGGGTAGTTGGGGGTGGGGGTATTTTTCTCAAAATCTTCGTGTCGCATTCCTGGAAGATACTAAACTTAAATACGAAGTTTGGTATTTTACCAACTTTTCGTTTTGAGTTATCGTGTTGTGAAAATGCTTTTTTTGGATATTGAGGACCCTAAAACATATATTTCCGGTGAAATCTCGGTATCGAATTTTTGGGTGGAGTGCAATACTTTCTCTATACACTATGTACATAGTGCGTATGGAGAAAGTAAAAATGTATACCTAGCTTTCTTCAAAAACTGAAAATTGCAGGCACAAAAAATTCCTGTAGCTTTTATTTTCATTATTTAGAAAAATCCAGAACAAGTGTCATTTACATGTTCATTAGGAACATTCTCATAAAACAACTTAGCAAAAAACATGAAACTGTTCCAGAAGGAGCATTTTATGTCAAACAATTAAACTATTAATTAAAAAGGAGTAGATAATTGACATTTTGTACAGGGAGCACCATAAGCACAAGTAATAAATATAAAATATGAAAACTCTAGCTTTAAAAATATTAAATTTAGGAGTGAAATTGACAAAAAGTCATGTGAGCGTAACACACAACTTCTGGGATTTTTGGGATGCTGTGAAACGTATCATTTTCCACATCTGTTGCGGATATATCATTATTCTATACAAAGTTTCGCAGGCATTCGTGAAAGCCTTGCTTGCTAGCAAAGCCGAACGGAAATAAGTTATTCATAAGTTAGCGTCCCATACATGCCCCTTATCTTCAGCACAAGATAATTGCAGGTATATAAACTGCAAGACCAGAGGAGCTTATGCTCCTACATCCGGGGAAAACCCTAAACCAGGAAGTTTGACCCAAGGAGGATTTCGGTGTGCGTCCTCGAGTAAAGCTGTAATCAAATGTATGCATACAAAATATCTTGTGGTTAGAACTGGCTGCCTGCCTGGGGTGGGCGAACCTGCGTTCTGCGATAAAATCCAAAACTTTACTTGATTAATTGAAAGTCAGCCCTCCCATGTTGTTACAACACACCGTCTTCACATTTCATAACACAACACACTCTTTAATATAAACTTTCAGCCTCCAAATTTGGAAGTCTTCGCCAGTAACGCGCAAAACAAATGTGTAATTAATAAAAACAGACATTATAATTTATTACTTCTCTGACACGCATGTACCCAGTAAATAGAGAAGGCAATGCATTCAAGCAAATTCGAGGGTCATCCAGAAAGTAACAGCCGATTTGGCATTACTAAATAACGAAATATCTCAACACAAAACTTGATTTACAAAGTTACAGTACCTTACTATATTTCCATTCTGTCCAGACATTTGTTGTCACGTGGCTCTAGTTTAGAATGCCGACCTTATACTTTTCTACCGCTAAATAACTTTTTTGCAAGTTAATCATTCTGAACACATATTTGGTAATGTAAGGTAAATTTGCAATTCATTTATTAATTGCCAACAAGCACTGTAAGTACTTACAGTAAGAGTTTGAGAGGTCATTAATACTTACAGTACAATTAGGAAATGACGTAACCATCAACATATCTTTGCTTCGACTTCGCTGGTAAAAGTGAAGCACATGCTAGATCCACAGATTCTTCAATAGCAATGTCGCTCATTTTTACTTTCTCCATACGCACTATGTACATAGTGTATAGAGAAAGTATTGCACTCCACCAAAAAATTCAATACCGAGATTTCACCGGAAGTATGTGTTTTAGGGTCCCCAATATCCAAAAAAAACATTTTCACAAAAAGGTCCGTGTGTCCGCGTGTCCGTGTGACTGTGAACACGATAACTCAAAAACGAAAAGTCGGTAAAATACCAAACTTCGTATTTAAGTTTAGTATCTTCCAGGAATGCGACACGAAGATTTTGAGAAAAATACCCCCACCCCCAACTACCCTTTACATGGAACTTTTTTCGAAAATTTTGATTTTCTCAAAAATGGCCCTAACGATTTTGATTAAAATTTCGTATATTAAACATATTTACCTGACAAATAAAATGTACATCTTGAATTTTCTGGGAATAGCCTCTGAAGAGTAGTTTATTCTGGATGAAATTTTGAATAACTGCTAAACCGTAAGAGATGGACAAAAGCTTACTGCACAAAAAATGTAGAGCACCTTAAAACACATAATTTATGTTATATACATTTTTTCGTGGAGTTCGTCGTTTTTGTGACATTCCTTATTTTTGGTTTCTGCTATGAAAAACGTATACTTTTCTCATACAGGAAGTTGTTAACTCCTATCCATATAGACAAAGGAACTTCATTGACATATCAGCCAGCTTTTGACTATCAGTTTAACCTACAGTTGTCCCTATTTCGCTTCTACTGACAAGGAAGCGGGTAATTAGACTATTTCTGCTATTTTTTTCTGATTAGCATAAAGTAAATAGAAGTATAAGCTTTTTAAGAATTATTTGTTGCAGGGATATGGAGAAAGTCATGTGAATGGTACACATCAGATTTTTATAACATTTCACTGCTTGTTAATAACTATGAAAAATCTAATGTGTTGCATTCACATAACTTTCTCTACATTTATGCAACAAATTATTGTTAAAAGGCTTATGTTCTATTTACTTCGTGCTAATCGAGAAAAAAATTAACGGAAATAGTCTTATCACTTGCTTCCTTGTAAGCACAAGTGAAATAATGGTGTAACATAGGTTAAAGTGATAGTCGAAAACTGGTTGCTATGAAACGGAAGTTGACAAATTCCTGTATGAGAAAAGTATGTTTTTCAAAGCTGAAACTAAAAATAAGGAATATCTCAAAATTGATCAACTCCACGAAAAAAATGTACATAGCATAAATTATGTGTTTTAATGTGCTCTACATTTTTGTGTAGTATATCTTGAATTTTCAGCAAATAGCCTCTGAAGACTACTTTATTCTGGATGAATTTTACGGAAATATGCACAACCGTCAGAGATAGCCAAAAACTTACGACACATACATTGAGAACACCGGGAAACATGCGTGTCAGTTGAGAAGTTTAATTCCGTGCCGGCATATTGCCATGTTAGCTCAGTGGTAGATCAACCGGCTAGAGACTGGTAGATCATTGGCTAAGGTATTGAAAACTTCAGTCTGACTCTGCCTATCCAACTCCTCTGCTACACACGGCTTGTGTGAAAAAATGATTACATTAAAACTAAATTACTATAATAGTTGCCTATACTATAGGGCCCAGGACTTATTACATTGTAAGTCGCCATTGAGGTAAGCCATCTCAATATAATTTGAGTTCACCTTATTTTTTACATGCGAGTCAGTTGAGAAATTTAATGTCCTGCCGTTATGTTGCCATGGTGGCTGAGTGGTTAAAATTCCGGCTATCGTATTGAATTTTTCAGTCTGATTCTACCTGTCCAATTCTTTTAACTGGTTTATACAAAATTAAAAATCGTTAGTCCACAGGGTGTTAATTAACTATACCGAAATAATTTGCGAGATTGTGCACGTGACTGATATTAGTAATTTGAGATCGGCGATGCTTTAATAAACGTTTGGGTATCAGGCGCTGATAAGTCCGTGTTAAAGCAAAGCAGGTTGCAAAAAGGGCTTAGAATGGCTTTAAAACTGCTACCCAAGTATAGAAATATCGATTTTTAGCAGCTCGTTACTAGCGTTCTGTAAAAACTCGAACTTGACAGTGCGGCACTGAGCATTCATTAACTACGTTTTTGAGTTATGTAGCCTACTCTGGAGGCGTTTTTTCAACTGATCTGCTGGCTTATTGCGTAACGCGGGAACCTGCTATCACAAAGGTCATTGCTGTTATAGAGTAAATATTTTTATTATGTTTTTCATTTCAGACGAAGTGCCGCGATACGTGGCGTACTGGCACTTCAGAAACTTATAGCCGTTACTTCGAAATTTCAATAAACAGGCCATAAGTCTCCTATCTCAAATTACTTATTTAAGTAATCTACATATTCTGTGAAAATATTTCGGTATAGTTCATTAACACCCTGTATATCTTTATTTATATGTTCTCTGCTGTGCCATCCTACATTCCAAAATCTAACACTTCTCGTATAAGTAAATATAGTGTTGCTGGGAGCCATTTCACTAATTTTGTAATCTGAGGAACTAGGACGCGTTTCCCAGGGAAGCGGAAGAGACACATGAAATTTGCAAAGCTCCCACACGCGGGCTGGCTGACCAGCAGAGATTGACTTGGTTTTGCACCACCATCAGCAAATTTCCCTAGAGGTGAAAAGAAGCAGTGCGCTAATTTTTCAATTCCTAGCCCAATAAATCTCTCTGGAAAAATTGCGCTGGCTGTTTGGGGACAGAAACGGACACACGTGGGCTTGCCAACCCAATTACACAGAGTGGCTGCATCCAACAACATTAAGGCATGTTCGCAGCACCTCGGACACAATACACGTCACCTACAATAATATGTGACATTCACACGACTTACTCTACCCACTATCAGTCACTTTATGCAAGATGGAAGGTAACCTATTATCATCCCTGAACAGAAAGACCCTTTGTATGTGAAAAGTATTTTTTTTTTTAAGCTGAAACCAAAAACAAGGAATATCTCAAAAACAATCAACCCCACAAAGAATGTATATAACATAAATTGTGTGTTTTAAGGTGCTCTACATTTTTTGTGTTGCAAGTTTCTGTCCATTTCTTACGGTGTAGCAATTATGCAAAATTTCGTAAAATTCATCCAGAATAAAGTAGTCTTCAGAGGCTATTCCCAGAAAATTTAAGATACACATGGTATTTGTGAGGTAAATATCTTTAATGTACGATATTTTAATTAAAATCATTAGTGCCATTTTTGAGAAAATAAAAATCTGCGAAAAAAGTTCCATGTAAAGGGTAGTTGGGAGTGGGAGATTTTGTTGAATCCTTGGAAGCTACCCAACCTAAATACCAAGCTGGTTTTTAACAGATTTCTCGTTTTTGAGCTATGCTGCCCACAGACAGACATACACACAGACATTTTTCTAAAACTTTTTTTGGATTCGGGGGGTCTCAAAGCATGTATTTACGGTGAAATCTCGGTATCGAATTTTTGGGTGCATTACAATGCCTTCTCTATACATTATGTACATAGTACGTGTAGAGAAAGTAAAAACATAACACACACTATCAAAACATACGATACAGGTTCAACAAAAAGTAAAATACATTTTAATGATTGTTTCTTATAACATCATAAACAAAGTTTCCCTGACTTTTCTGGAACTATGCTAATAGTTGTGACTTGGACTATTTTTACAATTTTTCCTGATGAGCCTTGAAAACCTCCTTCTTCGCCCATTTTTATTTAAATTCACAAATGAAAATGGAATCCAAAAATCCAAAAATTGGCAATGTTGTTGATTTATTGTCTTTTTTTTTTACTTTCTCTATAAGCACTATGTGCATAGTGTATAGAGAAGATATTGTAATACACCCAAAAATTCGATACCGTGGTTTCACCGGAAATACATGTTTTGGGTCCCCCTGAATCCAAAAAAAAAAAGTATTTTTAGAAAAATGTCCGTGTGTGTGTCTATCTGTGTATATGTGTGTGGTTGCCCTCCGTGGTGTAATGGTTACCATGCTGACTTCATATACCCAAGGTCGCGGGTTCAAACCCGGTGGAGGACAATAGATTTTTTCGAGCGTAAAAATCCTTAGCATGGCTTCCTTCGGAAGGGAAATAAAGTCGTTGGTCCCGTGTCGTAGATTTGCGGCACGTAAAAGAACCTCAAGCCTGATAGAGAGGCCTCTGAGCAAAATTAAATAGTCTTTCACGCCCAAAATAGAATGGGACGCTGAGAACCACAGCAGTTAAAGAGCGTCCATAAATAACACGCCATTTTTATGTGTGTATGTGTGTGTGTGTGGGCAGTTGGTATTTAAGTTTGGTATCTTTCAAGGATGCATGAATATTTTCAAGAAAATCCCCCCACCACAAACTAACCCTTTACATGGAACTTTTTTCGAAAATTTTGATTTTCTAAAAAATGGCTCTAACGATTTTGATTAAAATATCGTATATTAAAGATATTTATCAGCCAAATAAAACGTATATCTTAAATGTTCTGGGAATAGCCTCTGAAGATCAGTTTATTCTGGATGAATTTTACGGAATTTTGCATAACTGGTAGGTAAGCCGCAAGATATGGATAAAAACTTAGCACACAAAAAATGTAGAGCACATTAAAACACACAGTTTATGTTATATACTTTTTTTTCGTGGAGTTGATAGTTTTAGGGGTATTTAAGGCGCTCAACATTTTTTGTATTGTAGGTTTTTGTCCACTTCTTACGGTTCAGCAGTTATGCAAAATTCCGTAAAATTCATTCAGAATAGTCTTCAGAGGCTATTCCCAGGAGATTCAAGATATAAATTTTATTTGTCAGGTAAATATCTTTAATATATGATATTTTAATCAAAATCGTTAGAGCCATTTTTGCGAAAGTAAAACATTTCGAAAAAAATCCATGTAAAGCTTAGTTTGGGGTGGGGGATTTTTCTCAAGATCTTCGTGTTGCATCCCTGGAAGATACTAGCTAAACTTAAATACCAAGTTTTCTTATTTTATGGACTTTTCGTTTTTGAGTTATCGTGTTCACAGACACATGGACCTTTTTCTGAAAATGCTTTTTTTGGATACATGGGACCCTAAAGCATATATTTCTGATGAAATCCCGGTATCGAATTTTTGGGTGGAGTGCAATACCTTCTGTATACACTATGCACAGTTTCGAAATGCAGGGGTTATTTGTGAGCTAACTGATTTTACGAAAGCTAGTCATGTCTATATCTTATGGGCTCCGTGGATCCTCACAACAAGATGAAGAAAACACCGCACTTGAAGAAGTTGCCAGGCAAATTTCCATACAATAATACAGTTTGATTTAGTGTTGCTAACCTATCAATTCGTGTTATTTCCAGTGCATTCGTAATCTATGTTAAGGGCGATTTACACGCGAAAGTGCTATGTAATTACGTGAAGCATAATATGTCATTACAAATTGTTATACCGTAACGCTAATGCTCGTAGTAAATTGCTTTGCACGTGATAAATTATGATCAGCGTGTTCTGAAGGGGTTTAGTTTGGCAAAAAAACAACGTGTACAAACACGTTTATGACTTTATCGAGTCTTGCCAGGGCTTGTCAACTCTTGTCTAATATTGTCTACTTTTTATACTTTCTCTACACATACTATGTACACAGAGTGTAGAGTAAGTATTGCACTCCACCCAAAAATTCGATACCGAGATTTCACCGGAAATATGTTTTTAGACCCCTTGAATAAAAAAGAAACATTTTTTAGAAAAAGGTCTGTGTATGTATATCTGTAATAGTGAGTGTGTGTGTGTATCTTTGGACAGCATAGCTCCAAAATGAAAAGTCCGTTAAGTACAAAACTTGTCATATAAGTTCAGTATCTGCCAAGAATTCAACACGAAGGTTTTCAAGAAATTATCCTATCCTAACTACATTTACGTGGAAACAGTTTCGAAAATTTTGATATCCTCAAAAATGGGCCTAACGATTTTGATTAAAACATCGTATATTAAAGATATTTACCTGACAAATAAAATGTATATTTTTGAGTTTTCTGGGAACAGACATCTTTAATCTGGATGCTTTTTAATGAATTTTGCATAACTGGAAAACCGTAAGAAATGGATAAAACTTCGTAACAAAACATGTAGAGCTCGATAAAACATCAAATTTATGCTATATACATTTTTTTCGTGGAGTTCATCATTTTTTAATATCCCTTGTTATTGGTTTCAGTTTAAAAATACTTTTTTAATACTGGGATTTGTCATCTCCTGGCCACGCAAAGAAGCGGATTTCAATCCCATAGCAACCACATTTTTAAACATAGGACTGTCGTTTAGCCTAGTGTATTCCCTTATTTCCCTTCTGCTTATAAGGAACTAAGTAATAAGACCGTTTCTGCTAACGTTTGTCTCGATTACCATGAAGTAGACAGAAGCATAAGCTTAGTAACAATAATTTGTTACAGAGATGTAAAGAAACACACATCTAATGTTTCAGCATTTGATAACATTTTTTGTAAACTCTTGAATTGAAAAACGAACACGAGGGGCTTAACAGAATATTGTACAATCTATATTTATAAAACTTATTCTTATATTTACCTCATTTTAATCGAGATAAAATATTGGTAGAAATTGTGTTAATATTTACTTTCAGATGCAATGGTATTAGAACATATAGGCTCTAGGGAACAGTGCCATCTTTGAAAAACGGGTCGCAAGATAATGCTTTGAATTTCATTTTCTTTTCATGGCCAGGATAAAGGGACTAAGGAAAACGAATGACATCCCGTTTCAGAAGTTTAAGCCATTCAAAATTAAAACAAATAACAAGGAATATCTCGGAAATGGTTTCCTCTACAAAACATAAGATTTGTAACATTCAGTGGCTTTCTCTACATGTTCTGCGAACAAACTGTTTTTCTACAAAACTTTATTTTTCTACCTAATTCATGCTAATTGAGATAAACCTTAGAAGAAATGGTTTTATTACTTAGTTCCTTATAAGTAGAAGGTAAATACGGGAATACACTAGGCTAAACCGACAGTCAAATGTTTTAAAAGTCGGTTGCTATGTGATACAATTAAAAGTACTTCTCTTTGAATGATCACTAAGACAAAATCTGATGCGTTCCAATACATTACTTTCTCTGCAACTATTGCTACAAAAGATGCTTCTTTTTGTAGCTTATCCGTTTAACCTGGTTGGTGATATCGGACCATGAATAAAATGATCTGAGGGTCCATGGAACTTAAAGTTTCTCAACATTCGTCTTCTCAGGGTAAGGGAAAAACCAGAAAACAAACCTTATCCTGGTAACTCACCCTAAGCGAGATTCGAACTAGCGACCTCTTGAATGTGAGGCAGACACGCTACCACCACCCTACCCAGACGGTAACTATAAAACATTTCCTTTATCTACTTCGAGAAAAGCATTAGCCGAAATGCTTGTAATAATTACTTCTAAGTGGATAGGAACTATGGTAATAGACTAGGCCAAAGATATAGTCAAATCTTTTAAAATGCCGATAGCTCTGTGAAACAATTGAAATACGGTTCGCTTTGTACAACCAGAAGTGAAACAAAAGCGAGATGAAATGGAAGAGATCTCCGTTAGAGAAAGGTTTAAGTAGCTTAAAAGTGAAACTAAAAAACAAGGAATATCTCGGAAACAACTCTAGAAAAAAGTATATGACAAATTGTGCATCTTAAAGAGAACTGCTCTTTTGGTGTAGGAAGTTTTTATCAATCTCTTGCCAAATTCAGCTTAAGAGGCTATTTCCAGATATGCATTTTATTTGTCTTTAAATATCTTTAATGTATGATATTTTTTGCAAATCGTTCAGAGAAAATACAATTTCCAAATATTTTCCCATGTGAGTGTAGTTTGGGGTGGGGAATTTTCTTTGAAATCTTCGTGTGGCATCTTTGGAATGTACTGAACATAAATAACAAATTCAGTACTGAAAAGTCTATTTTTACTTTCTCTATACGTACTATGTACATAGTGTATAGAGAAGGTATTGCACTCCACCAAAAAATTCGATACCGGGATCTCACCAGAAATATATGTTTTAGGGTCCCCTGTATCCAGAAAAAGTATTTTTAGAAAAAGGTCCGTGTGTGAGTGTGTCCGTGTGTCTGTGAACACGCGTGTGTGAGTGTGTCCGTGTGTCTGTGAACACGATAACTCAAAAACGAAAAGTCGGTAAAATACCAAACTTGGTATTTAAGTTTAGTATCTTCCAGGGATGCGACACGAAGATTTTGAAAAAAAATCCCCCACCCCAAACTACCCTTTACATGACACTTTTTTCAAAAATTTTAATTTTCTAAAAAATGGCTCTAACGATTTTGATAAAAATATCGTATATTAAAGATATTTACCTGACAAATAAAATGTATATTTTGAGTTTTCTGGGAATAGCCTCTGAAGACTACTTTATTCTGGGTCAATTTTACGGAATTTTGCATAACTGCTAAACCGTAAGAGATGGAGAAAAACTTACCACACAACAAATGTAGAGCACCTTACAACACACAATTTATGTTATATACTTTTTTCATGCAGTTGATTGTGTTTTTAGATATCCCTTGTTTTTGGTTTCAGCTATAAAAAAACACACTTTTCTCATACAGGACTTTGTGAACTCGTGTCCGTATAAACAAAGGAACTTCAGTCACATAGCAACCAGCTTTTGACCATCACTTTAACCTATGTACTCCCTTATTTCGCTTCTACTTACAAGGAAGAAAGTAATAAGGCTATTTCTGCTAATTTTTTCTCGATTAGCAGGAAGTAAATAGAAGCATAAGCTTTTTAACAATAATTTATTGCAGAGTTGCAGAGAAAGTCATGCGAATGGAACACATCAGATTTTTGTTTTGTTTTCTGTTTTGAGCTATGCTATCCACGACACACACACACACACACACACACACACACACACACACACACACACTCACTCTCTGTGTGTGATATTTTTCTAAAATTTTTTTTTTTTTATTCAGGCACCCTCAAAACGTATTTCCGAAGAAATTGCGGTATAACCTTTTTGGGTGGAATAAACTTTTTCTCTATTCACTATGTACATAAAATGCGTAGAGAAACTACAAATCTACTGATTTTCTCTATCTGTTCTACAAACTATTATTACAAAAGATTATTCTTTCAACTCCATTTTGCTAATCAAGATTAGCATACGCAGAAATACTCTTATTACTCATAGCTTTATAAGTAAAAGGGAAATAAGGGAATACATAGATTTAATCGATAGTAATTTTTTTTAAAATCTCGTCGTCATGTAATACAATTAAAATTTGGTTATCTTCGCATGATAAGGAGTAAAACAAAAGAGATGTAAAACATAAGGCGATTTCCCGTATAAGAAAAGTTGGTGTGTTTCTTACAACTAAGTTGCTAGTTTTTCTAAGCCCAAACGTGACACCCTAGAAGTAAAATATTTAAGAGACTAAATAAATTACAATAAGCAAGTGTTTTAATGAACTCAGTATTTCAAATGTTGCCAAAGTCGTGCAGTTTAACTTGCAACTTTCACAAGAGTATAATGTTCTTAGCGTTTACGAGGTATTCGTGATGTTACGTCACAAAGTGACATTTATAAAAATGTCTGTGAAAACTTGAGCTTGGCTAAGAGTTGGGCACAAGGCCTTGATGTCCCTAAAGCACGCAATAAAGGGGGGGGGGGAGGATCGAAGTCGGGACCCTTTGAGTCGGTCTGATACACGTGGAGAGGGAAGCGGGAATTTGGGTGGTCCAGCTGACCTCCGCTTGGCGTCACGTGGAAGGGGCCCGGGCAGGGGTACACAGAGCAGTTTGGGCGCGCTCGTCCATTCCGCTTTCCCACAATTACTTCACCTCCGCCTTGTTAAGCGTACGAAATGACGTCTTTCGCTGATCTTCAAAGTTTGGCGGCTCACTTTGTATCTCTTTTAACGGTTTTCCCTGCCAGGATAAACTATTTATATGTTTATTTAATCATTCATTATATTCCAGTTAAGTCAAATAGGTACTCTGTTTCACATCATCCGAAATACGAATAATACTATACTTGGATTGGTAGAGTCAGACTGAAAACTTCAATGCCATAGCTGGGATTTGAACCACGGATCTCCCGGTCTCTATCACTGAGCTACCATGGCAATATGACGGCATAGCATTAAATTTCTCAACTGACTCGCATGTTTCCCGGTAAACCATAAAGTGATCTCAAATTATTATGAAATGACAACCCCAATGGCAATTTTACAATGTCATAAGTACTTCAAAGCCCGCCTGGGTAGTGCGGTGGTAGCGTGCCTGCTTCACAGGTCATGAGTTCGAATCTCGCCTAGGGTGAGTTACCCGGATAAGGTTTTTTTTCGGGGTTTTCCTTTATCCTGAGAAGACGAACTTTAAGCTCCATCGACCCCGATAACATTTGAGCATCATTTCACCAATTTCATTCATCGTCCAATATGACCAATCAGGTTAAAGAAAAAAAAGTACTTTAAATCCCATATAATAACAATTCACCATAATAGCTGGCTATACTATGAATCCTGGGACTTAAAGTACTTACAACGTTGTAAGTCGCAATTGAGGTTGCCATCTCAAAATAAATTGAGATCATCTTGTGGTTTACCGGGAAACATGCGAGCCAGTTGAGAAATTCAATGCTATGCCGGCATGTTGCCATGGTAGCTCATTGGTAGAGCAACCGGCTAGAGACTGGGAGATCCGTGGTTCAAATCCCGGCTATGGCATTGCATTTTTCAGTCTGACTCTACCTATTCTACTCTTGTCCTACACACGGCTTGGTGAAATAACAATTAAATCAATAGTATAATTATTAACAATTTTGATGTGTTCCATTCCCCTGAATTTATCTGTTCTACAAGCAAACTATTCATACAAAAGATCAATCTATTATCTACTTCATGCCAATCGAGATAAACATTATCAGAAATTGCTTTAATTACTTCCTTTCTTGTAAGTAGAAGGGAAATAAGGAAATACACTAGGCTAAAGCGATAGTCAAAAATTTAAAAGCTGTCGCCATGCAATTATTATTGAAACACAGTTCTCTTTCCAGGGATAGGAGTAATACAAAACAAGAGATGAAACGAATGACAACTTTTCGTTTGAGAATAGAATAAGTATTTTAAAATTGAAACAAATAAAGAATACCTCCGAAATGGTTAAGAGTCTGTAAAGATGGATATGTTATAAATGTAGGCTTTAACATATCTATATTACTTTCTCTATCACATATGTAAAATGCAATGTGCATAGCAACTAGTGAAGGTATTGTATTCCACACAAAATTCGATGTGAAGCTTTTATCGGAAATATGTTTTGACGTCTCCTGAGTCCGAAAAAAAATCATTTTTATAAACAGCTCCGTATGGGTGTGTGTGTATGTGTGTGTGTGTGTGGATAGCATAGCTCAAAAACGAAAAGACCGTTAAATACCAAACTTGGTATTTAAATTCAGTATCTTCCAAGGTTGCGACACGGAGATTTTCAAAAATATTCCCACACCCCTAACTACCAATCACATGTAAAATTTTCAAAAATTTTGATTGTCTCAAAAATGCCTCTAACGATTTTGATTGGAATATCGTATATTAAAGAAATATACCTGACAATTAATATGTATATCTTGAATTTTCTGGGAATAGCCTCTGAAGACTATTCTGGATCAATTTTACGGAATTTTGTGTAACTGGTAAACCGAAAGAGATACAAACTTACCATACAAAAATGTAGAGCACATTAAAACACACACTTTATGTTATATACTTTTTTCCGTGGAGCTGATCGTTCTTTAGATACTCCTTGTTTTTGGTTTCAGCCTTGAAAAACTTACAGGAATTTGTCAACTCCTGTGCATACAAACTAAGGAACTTCAGTGGCATAGCAACCAGCTTTTGACTATTACCTTAACCTACTCCCTTTTTTCGCTTCTACTTATCAAGGAAGCAAGTAGTAAGTCTGTTTCTGCTAATTTTTTCTCACTTAGCATGAAGTAAATAGAAGTTTAAGCATTTTAACAATAATTTGTTGCAGAGATGTAGAGAAAGTCATGTGAATGGAACACATAAGATTTTTAATATTAAGGCTAATTATTGTACAAAAAATATTACTTTTCCTATTCTCTAAATCTCTTGATTTTCAAAATTGAATAATTTATTTCTTAAAATTGGAGAATTATTTCCAAAATTTATATGATCATTTTCTTTAATGTACTTTAGAGGGGCAGTATAAAAATTCTGAAACAGATTATTAAAAAATCTGATGTGTTCCATTCACATGCCTTTCTTTAGTTATAGCACAAACAAGTTTCCTCACAAAAGATTATACTTTTCTTATCAAGTTAAATATTTGCAGAAGTTGCCTAATTACTTGCTTCCTTGTAAGTAGAAGGGACATAAGGAATACACTAAATGATATTGTCGCCCTCCGTGGTGTAATGGTTACCATGCCAACTTCGTATACCCAAGGTCCCGGGTATACGAAACCTGATAAAGAGGCCTCTGAGCAAAATTTAGTGCTCTTTCATGCCTACTATAAAATGGGACGCTGAGAACCACAGCAGTTAAAGAGCGTCCATAAATAAAACTCCATTTCATTTAAATCGATAGTCAAATATTTTAAAAGCTGGTTCTATGTGAAACAATTGAAGTTCGGTTCGCATTGCATGGTCTGCAGTAAAAGAAGAGAGATGAGACGTCACTTCCGGTTTGAGAAAAATTTAAGTAGTTTAAAATTGAAACTTATAACAAGGAATATCTCAGAAACGGTCAGCTCTACACAAAACAAATTTATGACATAGATTATGTGTTTTAACACATCTACATTTTTTGCGTAGCAAGTTTTCGTCTGTTGCTTACGGTTAAACCGTAGTGCAAAATTCTACAAAATCATCCAGAATAAACAGGTCTTTAGAGGCCATTCCCAGAAAATTCAAGATATACATTTTATTTTCATGTAAACTTGTATATTTAACATACAATGGTTTAATCGAAATCGTTAGCCATTTTTGAGAAAATCAAAATTTTCAAAACATTTTCCATGTAAAGGGTAGTTCGGGGTTGGGGGAATTTTTTTCCAAATGTGTATCGCATCTTTGGAAAATACATAAATAGCAAGTTTGGTTTTTAACGCTCTTTACGTTTTGGAGTTACGCTGCACAGGCACACACACAGGGACATCTTTCTAGATAAATGGATTCAGGGAGTCTCAAAACACGTATTTCCGGTGAAACCTCTGTGTCTAATTTTTGGGTGCAATACAATACCGTTTCTGTAAACAACGTACATAGTACTTACGTGTAGAGAGAATAAAAACGGTCAACTCAACTAGAAAAACGTATATGACATAAACTAAGTGCTTTTACGAGATCTACATGTTTACTTTCTCTACACGTACTATGTACATAGTGTATAGACAAGGTATTGTATTGTACCCAAAAATTCGATACCGAGATTTCACCAGAAATATATGTTTTGAGACCTCCTGAATCCAAAAAAAGCATTTTTAGAAAAAAGTCCGTGTGTGTGCGTGTGTGTTTGTGGGCAGCATAGCTCAAAAATGAAAAGACCATTAAAAACCAAACTTGGTATTTAAGTTTGGTGTCTTCCAAGGATACAACACGAAGATTTTCAAGAAAATCCCACTACCCCAAACTACCCTTTACATGGAAAAAATTCGAATTTTTTTATTTTCTCAAAAATGGCTCTAACGATTTTGATTAAAATCTCATATATTTAAGATATTTAATTGACAAATAAAATGTATATCTTGAACTTTCAGGGAATAGCCTCTGAAGACTACTTTATTCTGGATGAATTTAACGGATTTTTGCGTAACTGCTAAACCGTAAGAGATGGACTAAAACTTATCACAAAGAAAATGTAGAGCACATTAAAACGCACAATTTATATTATATACATTTTTTCGTGGAGTTGATCGTTTTTAAGATATTCCTTGCTTTTAGTTCCAGCTTTGAAAAACATACCTTTCTCATACAGAAATTTGTCAACTCCTGTTCATACAAACAACAGAACTTCGGTCACATAGCAACCATCTTTTGACTATCACTTTAACCTATGATAATCCCTTATTTCGGTTCTACTTACAAGTAAGCAAGTAATAAGACTATTTTTGTTAATTTTTTCTCGATTAGGATTAAGTAAATAAAAGCATTAGTTTTTTTAACAATATTTTGTTACAGAGATGTAGAGAAAGTCATGTGAATGGAACACATCAGATTTTTATGTAATAAGGTGTTTGTCTATCTCTAAAGTTTAACCGTTACGCAAAATTTTGCAAAATTCGTCCAAAATAAAGAGGTCTTCAGAAACTGTTCCCAGAAATTTAAAAAAAAATACATTTCATTTGAGATGTAAATATATTTTAAAATACAGAATTTTAATCTAAATCGTTAGTCATTTTTAAAAAAATGAAAATTTTTAAAACATTATCCATGTAAAGGGTAGTTGGGAGTGGGAGGATTTTCTTGAAAATCTGTGTAGCATCCTAGTAAGATATTGAACCTAAAACTTACACACAGGCACACACAGGGCATTTTTCTAGAAAAATGGATTCAGGGAGTCTCAAAACATGTATTTCTGGTGAAATCACAGTATCGAATTTTTGAGCGAAATACAGTACCTTCTCTATACACTATGTACATAGTACGTGTAGAGAGAGTAATAAAATAAATGGTGGAGAGGAAAGATGTGACAGAAGGTGAATCTCCTGTTTACCTGAGGAACCACGAAAACTCGGACGGTCGTTGGGAATCGAACCCGGGACTTGCTAAATTCGGGCCACAGACATTACAACCGAACCATCCCGCTCGGTACATATTTTGCGCAATCAACGAACGTGATAAAGGGCCAATTACACACTTTTTGCTGGCTTATAGGATTGATAAACGAAAGTTAATACCTAATAGGCTACATTCAGCTCATAAACGCTTTTATTGATTTATCGCCAAATTATTCCCATTTTCCAATATATATATCCCCTCATTCACTGCATTATCTAAGGGAATTATTGCTAATCACAAATGGATTACCTTTGAACTCTTAATTGCCAACTGAATTTTTCAGGAAAAAGTGCGTTACAGAATAAATAGTTTAAATTTTATTACCTCACTGTCCACGATATCGTTTCCAAACGTTAAAACTCTTGTGAATGTTTAAATCTAATCTTCTCTACGCGCGTTAGAGGTGCAGCAATCTAGTGCTGGTGCCACAATATGAATAAATAAGCAAAGATAATGACATTTGAAGCAGTTAGTGTATTAATCCAACACAACAACGTACGGGTATAAATTAGCGACTAAATATCAACAGTGGCTGCATCATGTTCCCTCGGCTAACACAACAATGGGCAACTCTATTCATGCCGCAGTTTATTGTGCTATTTAATAAAGGGATTAGTTAATGAAGTTAGAGCCTTGATGATTTGTGACGTCACGTGTAACTCCTGCAGTATATTTATGATGCTGGTTTCGTTTGGAATTTACACTATGTTGGATACAATTTCTTTTGTCTGTATTAACGCAGTCATCACAGTTTTAACGGCTTTAACTTTCAATTAGGAAGATTCTGTTATTTTCTTGACTCAGTGCTCATTACTTCCTAAAAACTTATGTAGTGATAGAGAATTTTTTTTTTCAATCAATTGCAATAATTTTTGCTTAAATCTACCTAATTTAATAATTAATACACAAAATTATAAATTTATTCTAATAAAATGTTTCTTTAAAAAATAAAAAATGCAGAAAAACAAATTTATTAATTTGAAAAATATACTTTTTCATTTACACTATTAATATCAGTTTAATATCAAAATATTATGAGTGCATTTTATACTTAAATCTATTCATTTAATAATTAATACACTAGAGTCTAAATTTATCCCAAGGAATAACAGCTTTGTTTAAAAGAAAGAAGCCCACCTCGGTTGTGTGGGGGCAGCTTGTCTGTGTCACTTTCAAGGGCTTAGGACGAGTTACCCGGATAAGGTTTTTGGGGGTTTTCTGTTATCCTGAGAAGACGAATGTCTGGTAACTTTAAGCTCCATGGACCTCGAGATTACTTGAATATTATTTTATGCATCATGCCCATACTGTGTGTTTCTGTGTGTGAGTGTGTGTGTGTGTGTGTTTGTGTGTGTGTGTGCTAGTCGAGATAAACGTTTACAGAAAGTGTCTTATTACTTGCTTATTTGTAACTAATAGGGAAATAAGGGAATATAGTCAAATATTTTAAAAGCTGGTTGCTATGTGAAACAATTGATATTCGGCTGTCTTAGCTGCTAAGAGTAAATAGTATTATACGAAACCAATAACACGGAATGTCTCGGAAACGATTAGTTCTGAAAAAAGAAAAAAAAGAAGTAAATGACATAAATTGTGTGTTTTAGCGAGATCTACGTCTTCTACAACGGAAATAGTTTGCTTTGAGGTCCCCCGAGTCCGAAAAAATCATTTTTTGAAAAATATTTCTGTGTCTTTCTATCTGTGGACAGCATATCTCAAAAACGAGTCGTCGATTAAATACCAAACTTTGTATTTAAATTCAATATCTTCCAAGGATATGACATGAAGATTTTCAAGAATGTCCCCCAGCCCTAACTATCCTTTATATAAAACATTTGTGAACATTTTGACTGTCTCAAAAATGGCTCTAACGATTTTGATTAAAATATCGTATATTAAAGAATAGCCTCTAAAGACTTCTTTATTCTAGATGATTTTTATTGAAGTTTGCATAACTGGTAAACCGTAAGAGATGCACTAAAACTTGCCACACAAAAAATGTAGAGCACGTTAAAACACATAATCTATGTTATATACCTACATTTTTTTTCGTGGAGTTGATCGTTTTTGAGAAATTCCTTGTTTTTGGTTTCAGCTTTAAACTCCTGTCCATAAATACACACAAAGGAACTTCAGACACATAGTAACCAGCATTTACTATCACTTTAACCTATTGTACTCCCTTATTTCGCTTCTACTTGCATGGAAGCAAGTTAAGACAATTTGTGCTAGTTTTTTCTCGATTAGCATGAGGTAAATACCACAAGCTTTTTAACTAATCTGTTGCAGATATGTAGAGAAAGTCATGTGAATGGAACACATCAGATTTTTTCCCCTGGAGTTAACCGTTTTCGAGATATTCCTTATTATTGGCTTCACTTTTAAAATACTTCAACTTTTCTCAAACAGGAAGTTATCAACTGTTGGTTACGCAACGAAACGGATTTCAGTCACATAGCAACCAATTTTAAAACATGTGACTGTCGAGATACCCTAGTGTAATCCCTTATTTCCCTTCCATTTATAAGGAAATAAATTTCTGCTAATTTTTTCTCGACTAGCATTAAGTAAATAGAAGAATAAGCTTTATAACAATAATATATTGTAGAGATGTAGAGAAAGTCATGTAACATTTTTCCCTTGCCAAGGTAATCTGGAGACCTTGCAAGCCGCCGTTGCACCGCCAGAGGACGAGAAAAGCTGTAGAAGCTATCATGCCAGACAAAAAGCACGTTGAGTATTCCTGATTTGAAGACCCATTTGATTACCCTGCGTGAGATCACGTATCTTGAGGAACACAGAGGTACAATCACTTGGTTGTGGCCCGGGGCTGGTATTCTTTTGAGGTTTTCCGAAGTGCATTTCCGAGAAATGTGGATGAAATGGTTTCGGGAGCCTGTGAATGGATGGGGCAGGCGTGTCAATAGGTGTTAAAGCGTTTAGGAAATTCCTGAGGTCATGACTCACGCTCGATGTCGATGATGTCTCTATTAGCACTGAGTCAGTCAGCAGGCGGATATGGCGACAGTCTCCCGTGCCACAGATACACCCAGCATCATTGTAACACTACTGCATCCGTGGTCGAGTGGTCAGTGAGCTGTCTTCTTATTCCCTATCCCCCACACACTCTGCAACATTATATGTTTATATATTACGAAAAAACATGTGATGAGTTCCATCCACATGACTTTCTCTACATCTCTGCAAAAAATTACTGTTTAAAAACCTATGCTTCTATTTACTTCATGCTAATCGACAAAAAATTAGCAGAAGAAATAGTCTTATTACTTGCTTCCTTGTAAGTAGAAGTAAAATAAGGGAGTACCATAGGTTAAAGTGCTGGTGGCTATGTGACTGAAGTTCCTTTGTTTATATGGACAGGAGTTTTCTCCTGTATGAGAAAAGTATTCGTTTTTAATAGCAGAAACCAAAAATAAGGAATGTCTCAAAAACGACAAACTCCACGAAAAAAATGTATATAACATTAATTGTGCGCTTTAATGTGCTCTACATTTTTTGTGTAGTAAGTTTTTGTCCATCTCTTACGGTTTAGCACTTATTCAAAATTCAGTAAAATTCATCCAGAATAAACTACTCTTCAGAAGCTATTCCTAGAAAATTCAAGATATACATTTTATTTGTCAGGTAAATATCTTTCATATACGAAATTTTAATCAAAATCGTTAGCCATTTTTGAGAAAATCAAAATTTTCGAAAAAGTTCCATGTAAAGGGTAGTTTGGGGTGGGAGGATTTTTCTCGAAATCTTTGTGTCGCATCCCTTGAAGATACTATACTTAAGCTACTATACCATTAGTCTTTTCGTTTTTGAGTTATCATGTTCACAGGACTTTTTTTCGGAAAATACTTTTCTTGGATAGGGGACACCAAAACATGTATTTCCGGTAAAATCTCGGAAGACATCTTCCAAGAATGCGACAAGAAGAATTTTGGGGAAAAAAATCTCCCAATTTTTCCTTTACATGGAAAAATGTTCGAAAATTACGATTTTATGAAAAATTGGCATAATGCGATGTGCTTGAAATCTATACAGTGCCAAGAGTTTACAACTTTCCGTGTGATAAAAGTTTTAAGAATTTTAGGAAATAATAAGGAATATCTCGGTAATGGTTAAGAAAAAAAATGTATACCATAAGAGAGTTGAAACCTAGGACGCCCTCCGTGGTGTAATGATTACCATGTTAACTTCACATACCCAAGGTCGCGGGTGAAAAAAGCCTTAGTATGGCTTCCTTCGGAAGGGAAGTAAATCCGTTGGTCCCGTGTCGTAGATTTACGGCACGTAAAAGAACCTCAAGCCTGACAGAGAGGCCTTTCACGCCCAGTTTAGAATGGGACGCTGAGAACAATAGTAATTAAAGAGCGTCCATAAATAACACGCCATTTCCATTTCAACAGCCGTGCCGTGGTCACGTGGTTAGACCACTCGCCTCACTCCCGGGTTCAATCCCAAGCGCTCTCATGTGAGATTTGTGGTGGACAAAGCGGCGCTAGGGCGGGTTTTCTCCGGGTTCTCCGGTTTCCCCCATCATCGCATTTCATTCATGTATCATCAGTGTCACCGCCTGCGGTGCCATAAGTAGTTAAAGCGGGCGTTAAACTCTGCCAAAAAATCCATTTCAGCCGGATCCTCACTTAGCGGTTTAACATCAAGAAGCGCCTTGAAATTCTGCAACCCTTATCTCACAAAGGATTTCCGCAAACGTGAAATCCCGTTGAGCCATTTGCTATAACAGTATCTTTTCGTGAATTTACACTTCCAAAAGTTACCTGTCCATGCGTTTTAAAGTTTCAGGGTTTCTTTGAATTCTGTGCAGTGTATAAGCAGTGGAGTACAAAATGGCATTGCGTAAATAACGGTACGAGTACATGGCGATCAACAATCTAAGACCTTTTTACTCTCTCTCACACACACACATGTGCAATGCACATAGTCGATAGAGAAGGTATTGTAGTCCGCCCAATTTTGATTCGGATATTTCACCGGAAACACATGTTTTGAGAACCTCTGAATAAAAAAGCATTCTTACTTTCTCTAGCACGTATGTACATTGTACGTAGTAGATAGAGAAGTTATTGTATTCCACCTAAAATTTGATTCGGATATTTCACCGGAAATATAAGATTTGAGATCTCCTGAATAGAAAGAAAACATTTTACCTTCTCTAGCACGTATGTACATTATACCCAGTAGATAGGGAAGGTATTGTATTCCACCCCAAATTTCGATACCGAGATTTCACCGGAAATACATGTTTTGAGACCCCCTGAATAAAAAAAACGGTTTTACTTTCTCTAGCGTTTATGTGCATTGTACATAGTAGATAGAGAAGGTATTGTATACCACCTAAAATTTCTATTCCTGCATTTCACCGGAAGTACATTATTTGAGACCCCCTGAATCCAAAATACATGTTTCTAGTAACATGTCCTTGTGTGTGTGTGTGTGTGTGTCTGTGTGTGTCTGTGGGCAGCATAGATAAAACACGAAAAGTCGGTTAAATACCAAACTTGATATATAATTTTAGTATACTTCAACTTTTGTACAACTGGTAAACCGTAACAGATAGATACCAACTTACTATCAAGAAATTAGATCTCGTTATAACACACAGCAATGTCATAGGCTTTTTTTTTTTTTTTTTTTTTTTTTTGAGTTAACGGTTTTTAAGATATTCCAAGTTATTGGTATATGCTTTAAGCTACATTCTTTAACTTCTCTCAAACGGGAAGCTATCTGTATTTCTCTTTTGTTTACTCCTAGCAAGCAAAAGAACATAAATTTAATTTTTTCACATAGTGAGCGGGTTTTAAAAGGGTCAACTATCACTCTAAGCTAGTGTATTCGCTTATTTCCCTTCTACTTACAAGGAAACAAGTAATACGATCAATTCTGATATTTATCTTGAATAGCATGGCATAGATAAAAGAATAATCTTTTGTAATAAAAGTTTGTTTGTGGGACAGTTAGAGAAAGTCATGTGCATAGAACAAATCAGAATTTTAGAAAAATATCCGCGTGTGTGTCTGAGCAGTATACTGGAAAACCGGCTTTTAAAGGACGACACTATCGCTTTAGCCTGTGTATTTTCTTGTTTCCCTTCTACTGATAAGGAAGCTAGTAATAAGACTAATTCTGCTTATGTATACCTTGATTAGCATTATTCAGATAACGGATTAATGTTTTGAATAAAAGGTTTGTTTACAGAACAACTAGAGGATATCATGTGAATGGAACACATTAGATTTTTGCCCTTGTGCTTACAAGTAGCCAAATAAAGACAATTTCTGCTAATGTTTATCACGATTATCATAAAGTAGATAGAAGAATAAGCATTTTAGCAATACTTTGTTACAGAGATTTAGAGAAAGTCATGTGAATAGAACTCATCAGATCTTTACTTTCTCTACACGTACCATTTACATAGTGTATAGAGAACGTATTGCATTCCACCCAAAAATTTGATACCGAGATTTAACCGGAAATACATGTTTTGGGTCCTCCTGAATAAAAAAAAAAACATCTTTAGGAAAAGGTCCGTGTGTGTGTGCATGTGTGAGTGCCTGTGTGTGTTTGTGTCTGCGGACAGCATAGTCCAAAAACTAAAACATCGTTGAATACCAAACTTGGTATTTAAGTTTGGTATATTTCAAGGATACTATACTAAGATTTGCAAAACAAAAAAATCAGCATCAAGTATTCTTTATATGGAAACATTTTCGAAAATTTTGATTTTCTCAAAAATGGCTATAACGATTTTGATTGAAGTGTCGTATATTAAAGATACTTACCCGACAAATAAAATATATATATCATGAATTTTCTGGGAATAGCCTCTGAAGGCTACTTTACTCTGGATGAATTTTACTGAATTTTATATAACTAGCAAACTGTAAGAGATACACAAAAACTTACTACACAAAAAATGTAGAGCAAGTTAAAATGCACAATTTATGTTATATACATTTTTTTTTCGTGGACTGGATTGTTTTTGAGATATTCCTTGTTTTTGGTTTCAGCTTTAAAAACTTATTCTTTTCACATACAGGAATTTGTCAACTCCTGTCCATACAAACAAAGGAACATCAGTCACATAGCAACCAGCTTTTGATGATCACTTTAACCTATGGTACCCCCTTACTTACCTTCTACTTACAAGTAAGCAAGTAATAAGACTATTTCTGCTTATTTTTTCTCGATTAGCATGATGTAAATAGAGACATAAGCTTTTGACAATAATTTGTTGTTGAGATGTAGAGAAAGACACGTGAATGGAAAACATCAGACATTTTATTTTAACAAATCACCTCCATTAGTGGATGGGTTAAGGTGTTCGTGTGAAAATTATGAATGTCGCACTTCAATTGCTATAATTATGTTCTCTTTGCATAATATAGTATTAAAACGTTAGGAATGTCGCAATTCTATGGGGTATTTACAAAGTACAAGTGACACATACTTGTCAGCGCCATGTTGCCAATTTTGCGACATCACAGATGACGCCGCAGCTGATATTGGAAGAGAATTTTTCCGCAATTTGCGAGGACATGATTCGCGGAACAAGCGGTGCAAGGCTGAGTCAGGGGTGGTCAGGTATGATGGCCGCCTGCAGGCTCGCAGACAAAGAGAGAATGCTTTGCAGCTTTTTTATTATCATGACCGTGTTTTTTATGTTGGCTGTACGTTATAAGACAGTAGATAATAAGTGAGCGTGCAAGGGAAGGGGAAATTGTAGTGCGGCGCTTGGAAACCAATTACAGTGCCACTCCCCCCCCCCCCTCCTCTACCTACTCTCTGGATTAAGACATTATACAGGCAGGAGGACAGACTGACTTTTCGTGACCGACCGGTTCTCTTGCTCCATCATGAGAAGAGCTTTTCCTTCCTTCCTTCCTTCCTTTGCTGCTTGTATTCAATTTGGGACTAACTCTAGATCTTTGAACTGCAAAGTATTTCATGTGTCCCGCATTACACTGTAAAATATCTCGTCAAATTTATGTACAATACTTTTGTAAAAAATAATTTTTATAAAACTTTCAGCTGTGGCATCAGTATAACATTAGACTACGTGTAATGTTTGATCATAACTGAGGAACAGTATTATGAAACAAGTAGTTAAGAATTTACAAGATGCATCTGTGAAATTTGACCAAAAATTGTTGCAAACTAAAATAATTTTATCATAATAAAATATATCAATTATAAACTGTAAAATATCATGTCAAGCTTTTATGTCAAATACTTTAACTAAAAGTTTATAAAACAAAATTTGTATAAAATATTCAGCTATGGTTTCAGCATAACATTATACTACATAAAATGTTTGATCACAATTGAGGAAAAGTGTTATGAAATAAGTAGTTATCAATTTACTTGATGCATCTATGAAATTTTACCAAAATTGTGGCAAATTAAAACAATTTTTATCATAATAAAATATATCAATTCTAAACTGTAAAATATCCTGTCAAATGTTTATGTCAAATACTTTAACTAAAAAAATTGTAAAACACAATTTTCATAAAATTTTCAGCTGTGGCTTCAGCATAACATTATACTATCTTAAATGCTTTATTATAGCTGAGGGACAGTATTATGAAACAGGTAATTACGAATTAACGTGATGCATCTATGAAATTTGACCAAAAATTGTGGGAAATTAAAACAATTTTTATCATAAAATATGTCAATTCTAAACTTTAAGAAAAATATTGTTTTTGCCACTTGCGCACTTCAATCACAAGCTGTAGGTGGGTAGGAGCATGCTTATTAATGGGCACTCCTAAATTTAAACCTTATTTTTTCGAAAACCTTTTTCCAGCACACAAAATGCTTCACATGATGACATTTTTAATTATTATACACAAACTATGTTCAATACCGAAATTTCACTAAATACATGTTTTAGAACCCCCAGAATTCAAAAAAAGCATTTTTAGAAAAATGTCCGTGTTTGTGCTAAAAAACGAAAAGTCCGTTAGAAACCAAACTTGGGGTTTGGATTTTCTTGAAAATCTTCGTGTCACATCCTTAGAAGATACTGAACTTAAATATAAAAGTTAGGTATTTAATGGATGTTTCGATTTTGAGCTATGCTGTCCACAGACGCACACACATTACCACACAGGGACTTTTTTCTAAAATGGCTTTATTTATGATCCGGGGGTCTCAAAACACGTATTTTTGGGTGGAATACAATACGTTCTCTATAGATACAGTATACGTGTAGAGAAAGTAAAAGTCGGTGTTGAGTTTCTTGAGGTTATACACGCTTGATAATCACCGCTACCGCAGGACAACCATAAACAAGGGAATGAAGGGGCCCGTTGGGGATTAGGACCCCCAGGCAGTTAGCATAGGGTGGACGTATCTTGGCAGCAGGTGTTCAAAATGACTTCCGTTGCTGACCACGCAACCGTTGCCGGGTCTCATCATTGACGGGGCGACATCTGCCACTCAGATTATGCTGGACAGTTTTCACACGCTTTCAACAATAGAACATCGCCTGCCTCTTTAAACCACTCGCTCACCATCTGCACTTCGCAGTTTTGCTTTCTCAACTAGACGAAAGTATTACATTCCACCCAAAAATTTCGTACTGACATTTCACTGGGTATACTCGCTTTGAGGCTATCTCATTTAAATGGAAACTCGTTTAAGTTTCTCTAGCCCGTATGTACAATACACATAGCAAGTAAAATTTCCATTCACTTCATTTTTGTCTAAAAATACTATACAGACATTGACTACCTCTGTTGAAAGCAGTACAATAACCTTGTCATAATAAATTACAAACCAAGATCACAAAATTTATCATTAAAATATTCATGTATAGAATAAAAAGGATGTTAGACTAACTGGATATATCTGTATATTTAAACATTTAACTCTATCAGGCAAGTTATTATACAACTTAATACCTAAGAACTGATAACTATTCTGAGATTTTGTTAGTCGATAATATGGAATGTTTACATTGGACCTGTATCTAGTTCTATAACTATGAATATCCATCCTCAAAATATGTCTATAACGAGAGGCATGTGTATATACTAAATTATCTAAAACATAAAGATTATAAATAGTTAAAATGCCTACCTCAATAAATAGGGGTCTACATGGGGTTAGATAGGAACTTTTTTTAATTATCCTAATAATTTTCTTTTGAAGACAAAATATTTCATTTACTTTCTTAGCACCACCCCAAAGAATTAGGCCATATCTGATTACAGATTCAAAGAAAGCAAAATACATACTTCTCACGTAATCAATTGGGATAGAATCTCTCAAATTACGAATTAAAAATACAATGCTAGACAGTCTCTTTTTTAAATATTCAATATGGGTGGCCCACGATAATTGGTTATCAATATATACACCTAAGAATTTAGTACTTGACTGATACTGTAATGCTAAGTCATCTGGTATCCTTTTTAAAGTGAATAAAACAGAGATAGTCAGTAAAGACCTATTGATTCCACCTAAAAATTCGATATCGAGATTTCACCGGAAATACAATTTTTGAGACATATCATATTTTTTGTAATTATGTTATGAATAGGTGGCAATTTTATTCCAAACGTTTTAAGGGTGTTGCCGGAAAAAAAAATAGGAGGCATTACTTTTCAGCACGCCCTCGTAGTTAGCTAGCCGGAGGAAAAGACACCAGCGACGAGATTCGAACCTGAGATCGCCCAATCCTGAATCTTCAACTCAACAAAGTGTCGAGAACAAAAAGAAGTGTTCCCCAGTAATCATCCCACAGACGTGTCACCTCAGAATATACATTAAGTGAATTAATCTACAAAAATCTGATGTGTTCCATTCACATGACTTTCTCTACATCTCTGCGACAAATTATTGTTAAAAAGGTTATGCTTCTACTTACTTCATGCTAATTGAGAAAAATTTAGCAGAAATAGTCTTATTACTTGCTTCCTTGTAAGTAGAAGCGAAATAAGGAAATACCATAGGTTAAAGTGACAGTCAAAAGCTGGTTGCTAGGTGACTGAAGTTCTTTTGTTTGTATGGACAGGAGTTGACAAATTCCTGTATGAGAAAAGAATAAGTTTTTCAAAGCTGAAAAAAAAAAAAAACAAGGAATATCTCGAAAGCGATCAGCTCCTGAAAAAAAAAATAATATGACTAAATTGTGTGTTTTAATATGCTCAACATTTTTTGTGTGACAAGTTTTTGTCCATCTCTTACTGCTTAGCAGTTATGTAAAATTCCGTAAAATTCATCCAGAATAAAGTAGTCTTCCCAGAAAATTCAAGATATACATTTTATTTGGCATGCACATTTCAAAAATACAAGAGATTTTAATCAAAATCGTTAGAGCCATTTTTGAGAAAATAAAAAATTTCGAAAAACGTTTCATGTAGAAGGTAGTTGGGTTGGGGGGATTTTTCTCAAAATCTTCGTGTCGCATCCCTCGAAGATACCAAACTTAAATACCAAGTTTGGTATTTAACGGTCTTTTCGTTTTTGAACTATGCTGTCCACAGACACACACACGAACCTTTTTCCAAATATGCTTTTTTTTGGATTCAGGGGAACCCATAACATGTATTTCCAGTGAAATCTCGGTATCGAATTTTTGGGTGGAATACAGTACCTTCTGTATACACTATGTACATGGTACGTGTAGAGAAAGTAAAACGTGAAAGGAATTAACTGTTCTTACTTTTCGCAAGAGCACAGTAATGATTCCAAGGAACATCGAACAAATTTGCTCTCTTTGCTTACTGAAAGGGAAACCAGTAGATGACATCTACGGTCGGTGAAAACTTTCTTTGTAATTGACACTTGTGTGGTGTGTCGGCTGCTTGACAGTTTAGTGACCAATCAGAATACATAACAGTCAGAGAGGTCATGTCATTGGCGTTGCAACACTTACGGGCTCAGTGGAAATTTACGCTCACGTTTTCATACATGACTGTGTAGATTACTTAAATAAGTAATTTGAGATAGGATACTTATGGCCTATTTATTGAAATAACGAAGTAACGGCCTTAAGTTTCTGAAGTGCCAGTACGCCACTGACTATTTTATTAACCATTCGAGAGCAGAACACGAAAAACGAAGGGACATATTACAGCGTACCTCTCTAGCGTAGTGGTTATGATACTGGCTTTCAAGTGAAGGATAGTTTCCGAGTTCGGGTCTCGTTCACGTATCGCGGCACTTCGTCTGGAATGAAACAAATAATAATAAAAACATTTACTCTAAGACAGGAATCGAACTCATTACCTTTGGGATAGCAACTTCCCGCGTTATGCATTAAGCCACCAGAGCAGTTGAAAAAACGTCTCCAGAGCAGACTACATAACTCAAGAACGTAGTTAATGAATCCTCAGTGTCGCACTGTCTAGTGATTAGTTCGAGATTTTACATATTTTTGCGACATTAAATGTTGAGAACGCTGGTAACGAGCTGCTAAAAATCGATCTTTCTACACTCGGGCAGCAGTTTTAAAGACATTCTAAGCATTTTTTCAACCTACTTTGCTTTAACACCGACTTATCAGCACCTGATACCCACACGTTTAACGCTATGTAGTTGCGTTATGTTTATGCGGGGACCATGCATCGCCGATCTCAAATTACTTATATCAGTCACGTGCACAATCTGGCAAATTATTTCGGTGTAATTCATTAACATGCTGTATATTGCAGACATTGCTCTTGTTCTCGTCCTGGAACTATCATGAGGTTTTCATACATGACTGATTGATTAATTTCATTCTGTGAAAAGTTTGGTGATTCTGTAAGGCTTTACATTTATAATCATTACTACCGTTTATATATTGCTGAGTTTGCTTTTCTTCCCATCCTGGAACTATCACGAGTAACATTGGTTTGAAAATGTGATAAACTAGTGAGGTTACATTAGCCTAAATATTAAAGATTTTACATTTAGTGAAGTAAAGGATCCAATGCTGAAAGGAATAGATGAGGTAACTAATTATACATGGGGAAAAGTAAGTTCAACACACGAGAAGTGTGATACAAAATGCGTGGAAAGAAGGCATTTTAGAGGAAGCAGTGGAACAAGTGGCGTTGCAGACGGACAGCGAGTAAATATGACAACAGCGTACCGAGACATCCACGTGTCAGCAGGAATGTCCATCACAATGTAATTTCTCACAAATTATAGCTTACATCGTCAATCTATGTTTGTGTGAGTAATTGTGTGTTCCAAACACAGGTCAATATGACCAGTTTGTTAAGGCTGCAATCCTAGGGGTAACCGCTCAGCGGTATCGGTTAACTTTATAACGGTTATCTAGCTCTCGAGCAAATCTGTTTTCCTGGGCTGTTCTTCATTAAGAATGCTAATTGGATCTGAAACAATGCGCCTCTCTCGGAATACCTGGCAACTTCGCTATCTGTTACTTTGTTTGCTATGGTTTTTCGCTGAGGAATTTTAATTGGATCGGAAAAGCCAACGCACATCTGTCTCGAATTCTTGTGTTCCTCTTTAGGATACACAGGTCGACAATTATTTCACGAATTTATCGATTGAGAGGAAAGAATTTGACGCGAATCATTCCATTCTTGTCTTTTGTTGTTTTGTTTCTAGCTTGCCGCTCTTCCATATTTGCTGGAAAAAAGACGAATAGCGGTGCTTGAAATTCCGTACAGGTGGACAAAAACGTTTTACACGAATCACCCAGTCTTTAATTTTATATGACGTTACGTGTCTGACAAAAATGCTACGATAAAAACTTGTCAACCCACTACAACTGTTGTTTTAGCTGCTAGGAGCAGAATGTGTCATGAGTAGATCAGGGATTTATATGCAAGAAACATTCCCAAAACATGCGCCAAAAACCTTTAAAACGTGCTCAATAAGCTTATTACTTTCTCTACACGTACTATGTATAGAGAAGGTATTGTACTGCACCCAAAAATTCGATACCGAGATTTCACCGGACATATTCGTTTTAGAGTCCCCTGTATAAAAAAAATGTGTTACGCTCACATGACTTTCTCTAGCTCTTCTTACATAAGATTATTCTTCTGCCTGCACTTTTTTTGGTAGTGTTTAACGCCCGCTTTTATTGCTCTGGCACCGCAGGCAATGACGAATGAGATGGCGGGGGAAACCGGAGAAAACCCACCCCTGCGCCACTTTGTCCACCACAAATCTCACATGAGGTCGCTTGGGATCGAACTCAGGCCGTCTAGGTGAGAGGCGAGTGGTCTGACCGCTCGGCCACGGCGCGGCCCCTTCCTGCACCTTGTTAATCGAGATAATCATTAGCGGAATCTTAGTTCCTTATAAGCAGAAAGAAAATAAGGGAATACACTATGTTAAACAGATAGTCAAATGTTTTAAAAGCTGTCGTTATGCGATTGTCATTGCAAATCGCTTCCTAGCTTGGCCAGGAGTAGAACAAAAGAAAAACGGACACTTCCTTTCTGAGAAAAGTATAAGTACTCACAACTGAAACCAAAAACAAGGAATATCTCGGAAACGGTTACCTCCACAACAAAAAAGTAAAGGACATAAATTGTGTGTTTTGATCAAATAAACATTTTCTGTGTAGTATGTTTTTGTCTATCTCTTACCGTTTAGCAGTTAACCAACATTAAACAAAATTCATCCAGAATAAAGAGTTCTTCAGAGGCTAGTCCCATAAAATTTAAGATATACATTTTATTTGGTATGTAAATATCTTTAATATACGGGATTTTAATCAAAATCGTTAGAGCCATTTTTTAGAAAATCAAACTTTTCAAAACATTTTCCATGTAAAGGGTAGTTGGGGGTGGGGGGATTTTCTTGAAAATCTTCGTGTCGCATTCTTGGAAGATACCAAATCTAAATACCTACTTTAGTATTTAACAGATACATACGGACTTTTTTCTGAAAATGCTTTTTGTTAGAATCAGGGGGTTCTAAGACATGTATTTCCGGAAAAATCTCGGTATTGAATTTTTGGGTGGAATAGTATACTTCCTCTATACATTAGATACATAGTACGTATAGAGAAAGTAAAACAGTATTTTCAAAAAAAGGTCCGTGTGTATGTCAGTGTGTCCGTGAACACGATAACTGAAAAATGAAAAGTCGGTAAAACATCAAACTTGATATTTAGGTTTGGTATCTTCCAAGGATGTGACACTAAGATTTTGAGAAAAATACCCCACCCCAACTACTCTTTACATGGAACTTTTTTCGAAAATTTTGATTTTATTAGTAATGGATCTAATGATTTTGATTAAAATATCGTATATTAAAGATATTTATCTGACAAATAAAATGTATATCTTGAATTTTCTAGGAATAGCCTCTGAAGACTACTTTATTCTGGATGAATTTTACGCAATTTTACATAACTGATAAACCATAAGAGATAGTCAAAAACTTACCACACAAAAATGTAGAGCACATTAAAACACACAATTTATTATACATACATTTTTTTCGTGGAGTTGGTCGTTTTTGAGATATTTCTCGTTATTGGTTTCAGCTTCAACATATTTTTCTCATACAGGAATCTGTCTTCTCGTGTCCATACAAAGGAATTTCAGTCACATAACAACCAGATTTTGACTACCACTTTAACCTATGGTACTCCCTTATTTCGCTTCTACTTACATGGAAGCAAGTAATAAGACACTTTCAGATAATTTTTCTGTCTACTTCATGCTAATTGAGATAAACATTATCAGAAACAGACCTATTACTTAGTTTCTTGTAAATAGAAGGGAAATAAGGGAACACACTAGGCTAAACCGACAGTCAAATGTTTTCAAATGTGGTTGCTATGGGATTGAAATCCGTTTATTACATGACCAGGAGTTGTCAAGTTCCTGTATAAGAAAAGTTTAAGTATTTTAAAACTGAAATCAATAACAAGGAATAATTCGAAAACGGTCAACACCACGAAAAAAATGTATGTAACATAAATTGTGTGTTTTAAAGGGACCTACATTTGTTGAGCAGTAGTTTTGTCTTTCTCTTATGACAAAATTCATCCAGAATAAAGAGGTGTTCGGCAGCTAATCCCAGAAAATTAAAATATACATTTTATTTCCGACGTAAATAGCTTTAGTGTGTTAATCAAAGTCATTCACAGCCAATTTTAAGAAAAATGAAATTTTCAAAAAATTCTCCATGGAAAAACAATCTACTGTGCTCCATTCACATGGATTTCTCTATATCTCTGTAACAAATTATTGTTATTCTTCTATCTACTTAACGCTAATCGAGATAAATAGTATGAGAAATATTTTATTGTAAGCAGAAGGAAAATAAGGGAATGCACTAGGCTAAAACCGACAGTCAAATGTTTTAAAATGGGGTTGCTAAGGGATTGAAATCCGTTTTTTGCGTGGCCAGGAGTTGACAAGTTCCGTATGAAAAGTTATAGGAATTTTAAAATAAAATAAAAATAAGGAATATCTTAAAAATGGTCAACTCCTCAAAAAAAAAAGTATATAACATATATTATGTATTTTAACATGCTTTACATTTTTTGTGCAGTAAATTTTTGTCCATGTCTTACGGTTTTAATATTATGCAAAATTCCGCAAAATTCATGCAGAATAAAGAAGGTTTCAGAGGGTATTCCCAGAAAATTCAAGGTATACATCTTATCTTGCATGTAAATAACCTACATAAAAGAGATTTTAATCAAAATCGTTACAGCCATTTTCGAGAAAATAAAAATTATTGAAAAAAATTCCATGTAAATGGTAGTTTGGAGTGGGGGGATTTTCTTGAAAATCTTCGTGTCGCATCCTTTAGAGATACCAAACATAAATAACAAGTTTGGTATTAAACGGTCTTTTCGTTTTTGAGCTATGCTGTCCACAGACACACACCCTAAATTTTTTTTTCCAAAAATGCTTTTTTTTTTTAATCAGGGGGACCCAAAACATGTATTTTCGGTGAAATCTCGGTATTTAATTTCTGGATGGAATACAATACCTTCTCTATACACTATGTACATATTATGTGTAGAGAAAGGAAACTTCTGATGTGTTCCTTTCATATGACTTCCTCTACCTGTTGTGCAAACAAACTATTCGTACAGAATATTATTCTTATAATGTGGGAAGAGACAGCAATCCAACACGTAAGCCATCAATACCCACGTTTATGCCTGCTAGGAGGAATCTTTCTGTACACTCAGAAAATTCTATTTTCAGCGTCATTTCACAACCCTTGCAAGTAGGTATGTCAGTTACCAAGGAGAAATATGTTTCTTTCGAATTGTGTTCGATACCAATTAATTAGGGTAGGCCCCATGTGCGATGCGTGGTGGACGAAGTGGCGTCTGGCCGGGTTTTCTCCAGGTCCTCCGGTTTCCCCCGCCACTCATTCCACCAATTGCTCCCTCTTCACTTTTCCAATCATCAATCTCGATTACATATTTTCATATCATTCACTTCCTCGTGTTCAAGCCTGACTACGGACCGACCCCCCGTAACATGTGCTCCATTCTGTGGTTAGGTTTTGTGTCTTCCACGAAGATTTTCAATAAAATCCTCCCCACCATAAACTATTCTCTACATGGAACATTTTACGAAAATATTGATTTTCTCTAAACTGGCTGTAACGATGTTGATTAAAATACCGTATATTAAAGATATTTTCATCCCAAATAAAATGTAAATCTTGAATTTTCTGGACATAGTCTCTGAAGAACTGTTTATTCTGGATGAATTTTGCAAAAATTTTATAGCTGATAAACCGTAAGAGATAGCCAAAAACTTACTACACAAAAATGTAGTTCTCGTCAAAACACACGATTTATGCCCTTTACGTTTTTGTTTAGAAGGTAACTGTTTCCGAGATATTCCTTGTTATTTGTTTCAATTATGAAGTACTTATACTTTTCTCAGACAGGAAATGTCCGTTTTTCTTTATTTTTTGTACTCTTGGCCAACCAAAGAAATGTTTTGCATTGACAGTTGCATAACGAAAGTTTTTAAAAAAATTCTGATGTGTCCCATTCACATGCCTTTCTCTACTTCTGTGTAAAAATTATTGTTCACAAGCTTATGCTTCTATTTACTTCATGCTAATCGAGAAAAAATTAGCAGAAATAGTCTCATTACTTGCTTCCTTGTAAGTAGGAGCGAAATAAGGGAGTATCATAGGTTAAAGTGAAGTCAAAAGCTGGTTACTAGGTGACTGAAGTTCCTCTGTTTGTATGGACACGAGTTGACAAAGTCCTTTATGAGAAAAGTACAAGTTTTTTAAACCTGAAACCAAAAACAAGGAATGTCTCAAAAACCATCAACTCCTCGAAAAAGAATTATATAACATCAATTGTGTGTTTTAATGTACCCTACATTTCTTGTGTTGTAAGTTTTTGTTCATTTATTACGGTTTAGCAGTTATGCAACATTTCATAGAATTCATCCAGAATAAAGCAGTCCTCATAGGCTATTCCCAGAAAATTCATCATATACATATTATTTGTCAGGTAAATATCTTTAATATACGATATTTTAGTCAATTTAGTCATTTTTGAAAAAATCAAAATTTTCGAAAAAAGTTCCATGTAAAGGGTAATTGGGGGTGGGGGGATTTTCTTGAAAATCTTCATGTCGCATTCTTGGAAGATACCAAATCTAAATACCAACTTTAGTATTTAACGGTCTTTTCGTTTTTGAGCTATGCTCTTCACAGGCACACACACATACTCACGGACCTTTTTCTGAAAATGCTTTTTTTTGGAATCAGGGGGTGCTAAGATGTGTATTTCCGGTGAAATCTCGGTATCGAATTTTCGGGTGGAATACTATACTTCCTCTATACACTATGTACATAGTACGTATTGAGAAAGTAAAACAGTATTTTCAAAAAAAGGTCCGTGTGTGTCAGCGTGTCCGTGTGTCAGTGTGTTCTCACACAGTAAGTGTCCGTTTTTCTTTGTTTTTTCTACTCCTGGCCAACTAAAGAAGTGTTTCGCATTGACAGTTGCATAACGAAAGCTTTTAAAAAATTTGCGTATCACTTTAGCATAGCTCATTTCTTTAGTTCCCTTCCGCCTACAAGGAACTAAGTAATAAGAACATTCTGATATGTTTATCTCGATTAGCATTGTGTAGAAAGAAGAATAATCCTTTGTAAAGATTGGCTTGTAGAGCAGCTAGATAAAATCATTTGGGTTAGAAGTGCGGAACAAACCTGTTAACGATTAACGTTAAGAACGGAAGTTGGATGACGTCGGTCGTTAGCGGATGCCGCTTGTTTTCGCATTTCACAGCAGTCTTATTAAATTAGTTCAAGGAGATAGCACATGTTATTTTCTGAAGATGTATTGCAGAAAAAGCCGAGCTCTAATAATGCAGATAATTATGTTTGAAGAAGAAGACGCCCATCGCGAAGATAGACTTATGCTGTAATATGTAAATGCGATAAAGTCATTAGCATAAGGATGGACACAATGGCGGATGATTCATACACAGGCAAGAAATGCCTTAACATCTGTTGCCTGGTGACAGTCTCCCGCTGTTTTAAAACCACCGAGTTAATTACCTGTATTTATATGCAAATGTATGCGATTTATCTAACAAAATACGGGAATGGAATATCTTAAAACTGAACACGAGTGTACGCTGTGCTCTGGGCGAAATTGCTTCCAAGGTGAACCGTCTCATTTGGACTTTATAACCTTTTTGAAATACTTGATATGTAAGTTAATCATTCTGAACATATATCTGGTAATGTAAGCTAATTTATATATTGCCATGCCAACAAACACTGTAAGTACTTACAGTAAGAGTTTGAGAGGTCATTAATACTTACAGTACAATTAGGAAATGACGTAACACTCAAGACGTGTGCTACTTCAAGTAAAGAATCTATTGCAAAATTCATTAAAATTTTCATTTTTACTTTCTAGAATAATGAATTTGGACAGTTAAAAATTATTATTGAAATAACCATGCATGCTGGAATTTTGACTGGCGATGGACAATGAATTCTTTTGGGAGTAAAAATCCTTAGCATGGCTTCCTTCGGAAGGGAAGTAAAGCCGTTGGTCCCGTGTCGTAGATTTCGTTTCGTTTTGTAACCGGCTTGCCCTCGCCGTATTTGTACGACTGAACTCCTCCCTTAGGACTTACAAGCCAATGCCTGGGGTCAGAAGACTGTCGAATAGCCAACGACAAGAAACCATAGAATAAAGAACCTGTTACGAAGGCATGGATATAGGAAGTGGACGATATGAAATGTAAGCGAAATTGATGGTTAGAAAGGTGATGGTGGAATGAGTGGCGGAGAAAACCGGAGTAAACCCGTCCAGAAGGCACTTCGTCCACCACGAAATCCACATGTGGGCGCTTGGGATCGAACCCACACTGCCTAGATGGGAGGTAAGCGGTCTAACCGCTCAAATACGGCGCCACCTGTAGGAGATTTACGGCACGTAAAAGAACCTCAAACCTGAAACTCAAAATTAAGCGGTTTTTCACGCCCAGTGTAGAATGGGATGCTGAGAGCCACAGCAGTTAAAGAGCATCCATAAATAAAAATCCATTTCATTTCTGGTGTAAATTTGAGTACGATATCTTATCTACTGAGGATTTTCCGAATTTCACACTTGCTTCAGCTTAATATACGTAGTAGAGAAAGTGTACATTGTTGTTGAGTATAATAACTCGAATACGGTTTTGGGTTCCGAACACAGAGCAGTCAGCGGTATAGAGAGAGGGTAGTGGGGGGCGATTTATAGTCTAAATATGCACACGTTGGAGTATAATCTGTTCCAAAAGCAGCTCATTACATGTATTGGCATTGTGTGCATCGTTCTAATTCATAAACTAATATAAAACAGTTATTTCATAATACGACCAAAAGACTTAAACTTTTACAAGTAACAATATAAAGTTGAAACAAAAATTCAGGATAATGGTATACAGACCTTTGAAATGACAATGAATATAAACCAACCAAACACACTCAGAATTCATTACAGTGAATTACAAGATACATCTTTACTGTGTCGAAAGAAAAGGCTTTCTTCCTGTCACTCAAAATAGGTTTGAATCATCCACAAGCTTGTTCAGTGTCAGAAGCCTTACCTTTGGTATTTTAGACATTTTTAATCTACGCGTTCTTTCAGTGTTCACTAGTTTATCTAATAGCAGGAACTGAACGAGGCAAGGCAGTGAGCAATTCTTGATAGTTTGGAAACTATCGAATAATCCACAAATTTATTCAGTGTCAAACACCTCTCCTTTAGTATTTTCGACATTTTTCAATCTAGGCTCTCTTTCAGTGTTAACTGGTTTATCTACTAGCAGGAACTGAACGAGGCCAGGCAGTGAGCAATGCTAATTACTACAACACGTTTGAAAACGGGCTGTAGAGACCGCCTAATTCATCACGTCATAGTTATATTCCTTATACACTAAACCTCAATTCGGTAATTTCGTGGCCTCAAACCTAGTTTTAATAATAACTGGTATACATTTGTGGAAAAAAAAAACAAAAAAAAAACGCATAGCAGACGCACGAGAGGTATTTAATAGGCACTAAACGAAAGACTGGAGAGGGTAGAGTATGCAGACGATGTATGTATGATGACCCATAGACTCTCGGACATTAATGGTAAAGTACAAGAGTAGACAGATTTGCATCCGCAGCAGGATTACACATAAACAACTAAAACTATGAGAATACACAGTAAAACAGACACTAAAATCAAACATATGGAGATTGAAGAGATTAGTGAATTCTCCTACATCTTAATTTCCACATTTACGCGTGCGCACATGAATTACAAAAGCAAATGCTCTTCTCCTGTAACTCAAAATATGTTTGAATAATCCACAAGCTTGTTCAGTGTCGAACGCCTTTCCTTTGGTATTTTCGACATTTTTCAATCTACAATCTCTTTCAGTGTTAACTGGTTTATTTACTAGCAGGAACTAAACGAGGCCAGGCAGTGAGCAATGCTAGATACTGCAGCACGTTTCGAAACGGCTGTAGAGACCACGCTTACTCCATCATGTTATAGTTAACAATAAATGGTAACAATTTTAATACGATGTACTGAGAATTTTCCAAATTTCACACTTGCATCGCCTTAATTTACATAGTATAGAAAGGAGAAACTTTTGTTGAGTATTTCCCATATGGCTAGCTAATCGGTTGCGCTCGAAGCACGGCTGGCTGGATTCTTTTCTCAAAGGCGCTTGCGCACAATGGGCCCAGCACCTACAGTTTTCTGCAACATCTTAATTTCCTGACATTTACGCGTGCGCACATGAATTACGATCACCGCGACCAAATCTGGGTGTTCACCGCAGGCGGCCGTGCTGAAGACAGAATGAGACAATAAATAAGGGATGCGATGTAGAAGAATAAAACCTCGAGCAATTTATCAGGGAAATCTGACGTGCAGATTGCATTTTATTATAAGGGCTCCTGGTGGAACAGGTCTTTATAAAGTGTGGTGCTAAATCAAAACTGCGGAAAGGGCACCTCACCCCCCCCAGGTCCGTGATTTACATTTCAATTTATAATAAAGATATGGACGTTTGTTTCGTTGCTGTTATCTGCAAGAATACCGCTTAACAAAAGAAGGTATTCTCGCGCGTCTAAAGCATCTTCAGCCACTGATGTGTTAGGTGTAACACTGTGACAAGCTTGGGAAGCAAGACTTACACAATCAAGGAAACATAACAGAAAAAAACAACTGATTTTATTACATTCATAATAATTTCTCTACCCACTGTCATTTATTACCATCTCTAGCATACAAAGTAGAAGAGAAGCTTTGCATTCCATTAGAATATTCTATACACAGATTTCATCGGAAATACGAGTTGTGAGGCCCCTAAATAAAACCCCTGATGTATTCCATTCCCATGAACTTCTCTACAACAACTTCTGCAACAAATTATTATTAAAATGCTTATTCTCTTATTTACTTAATGCTAATCCACAAAAAAAATTGGCAGTAAGTCTTATTACTTGCTTCCTTGTAAGTAGAAGGGAAATAAGGGGTTAGGATAGGCTACATCGACTATCAAATCATTTAAAAACTGGTTGCTAATGTTATTGAACTACCTTTGTTTGTAGGGACAGGAGTTTACAAATTCCTGCATGAGAAATGTATATGTTCTTTAAAGCTGAAACTAATAACAAGGAATATCTCAAAAACGGTCAACTGTATATAACATAAATTGTGTGTTTTAGCGAGTGATAAGAAATTCAGCAAAATACATCCAGAATAAACATGTGTTCCATTCGCATGAATTTCTCTACATCTCTGCAACAAACTTCATCTAATCGCGAAAAAATTAGCAGAAATAGTCTTATTACTTGCTTCCTTGTAAGTATAAGCGATATAAGGGAGTACCAAAGGTTAAAGTGATAGTCAAAAGCTGGTTGCTATGTGATTGAAGTTCCTTTGTTTGTATGGACAGGAGTTGATAAATTCCTGTATGAGAAAAGTATGTTTTTCAAAGCTGAAACAAAAAAAACAAGGAATATCTAAAAACCAATCGACTCCACGAAAAAAGTATATTGCATAAATTGTGTGTTTTAACGTGCTCTACATTTTTGTGTGGTAAGTTTTTGTACGTCTCTTACGGTTTAGCAACTATGCAAAATCCCGTCAAATGCATTCAGAATAAAGTAGTCTTCAGAGGCCATTTCCAGAAAATTCAAGATATACATTTTATTTGTCAGGTAAATACCTGTAATATACGATATTTTAATCAAAATCGTTAGAGCCATTTTTAAGAAAATCAAAATTTTTGAAAAAAGTTCAATGTAAAGTGTAGTTGGGTTGGGGGGATTTTCTTGAAAATCTTCGTGTCGCATCCCTGGAAGATACCAAACTTAAATACCAAGTTTTTTTGTTTTTGAGCTATTCTGTCCACAAACACACAGACACACACGGACCTTTTTCTGAAAATGCTCTTGTTGGCTTCAGGGGGACGCGGCAATAATACCATCGAGAAACTCTCCCACCCTAAATTAACTTTCCATTGAAAAATCTCGAACATTTTGATTATTCAAAAATCGGCTAACAATTTTGGTTAAACACGGTACATTAAAGATATTTACATGACAAAAAAGTGTTATTTTCAATTTTCTGCGACTTATTACAAAAAATTAGATCTCGTTAAAACATATAAATCATTTCCGATACGTTCCTTGCTATTGGTTTAAATTTTAAAGTAAATACTTAAATTTTTCAGAAACCGGAAATTGTCATTCCTGTTGCTTTTGTTTTACAAATTTTCAATCACATGGCAACCAGCTTTTAAAAGCTTTGACTATCGTGTATTCCATTTCTTTCCTTCTACTTACAGTATTAAGACAATTTCTGCTAATATTTATCTTATTTAACATGAAATATTTAGAAGAATAAGCTTTTGTAAAAATAGTTTTTTTGCAGAATAGGTATAGAAAGAATTGTGAAAGGACTGTGCGAGATATTATTTTCTCTACATGTATTATATACATACAGTGTATAGAGAAAGTATTGTATTGCACCCAAAAATTCAATACCGAAATTTCACCAGACATTCATGTTTTGGGACCTCTAACCTAAAAAGGATTATCTTCCAAGGATGCGACACAAAGATTTTCAAGAAAGTCCCCCCACCCCCAACCACCCTTTACATGGAAAAAGTTTCGAAAATTTTGATTTTCTCAAAGATGGCTTTAACAATTTTGATGACATTTCTTATATTTAAGACATTTTCATGACAAATAGAATGTATACCTTGAATTTTCTGAGAATAGCCACTGAAGAGGTCTTTATTCCGGATTAATTTTGCTAAAATATGTATAATTTTAAAACCCTAGCAGGTAGACTAAAACTGTAGATCTCGTGAAAACGCACAATTTATGTCATATACATTTTTAGTGCAGTTGATAGTTTTCAAGATATTCCTTGTTATTGGTTTCAGTTTTAAAATACTTAAAACTTTTCTTATACAGCAACTTGTCAACTCCTGGCCACGCAAGAAACGAATTTCAACCCCATAGCAACCACATTTTCAAACATCTGACTGTCGGTTTAGCCTAGTGTATTTCCTTATTTCCTTTCTGCTTACAAAAAGTCTGATGTAGTGCACTCACATAACATTCTGTAGCTGTTCTAACAGCTTCTTGGAAAAGATTATTCTTCTTTGTACAAAATGTTATTGGAGATAAACATTAGCAGAATGTTTTTATTACTTAATTCCGTATAAATAGAAGGAAACTAAGGGAATACACTAGGCTAAACTGATAGTGAAATGTTTTCAAAGCTATCGTTTTACGATTGTCATTGCAAATCGCTTATTTGCTTGGCCAGGAGTAGAACAAAAGAAAATCAGTCTGATAAAGGTCTAAGTACTTAACAATTCAAACCAATAACAAGGAATATTTTGGAAACGGTTAAATCCACAACAAAAACGTAAAGGGCATCAATTGTGTGTTTTGACGAGATCTACATTTTCCGTTGTGTAAGTTTTTGTCTCTTACAGTTTAGCAGTTAACAAAAATTTGGCAAAATTCATCCAAAATAAAGAGATCTTCAAAGGTTTTCCAAGAAATTTAATCCAAGAAATACATTTTATATGGCATGTAAATATCTTAAATATAAAAGATTTTAATCAAAGTCATTAGAGCCATTTTTGAGAAAATAAAAATGTTCGAAAATTGTTCCATGTAAAGAGTAGTTTACGGTGGAGGGATTTTCTTGAAAATCTTCGTTTCGCATCGCATTTAACGGTCTTTTCGTTTTTGAGCTATACTGTCTGCAGACACGCACAGGGACCTTTTTTCTGAAAATGCTTTTTTTTTTTATTCAGGGGTTCCTAAACCATGATTTCCGGTGAAATCTCGGTATCGAATTTTTGGGTGGAATACAATACTTACTCTAAACACTATGTAAATAGTAGGTGTACAGAAAGTAAAAAAAAAACAATAATAGGAACATTTCTGTTAATGTTACCTCGATTAGCATGAAGAAGAAAGAAGAATAAGATTTTTAGCAGTAGATAGTTTGTTACCGAGATGTAGAGAAATCCTTGTGAATGCAACATATTATGCTATAGTATGTTAGTGATGTTTTCAGTATTGCGCACTGTGCAACTTAGAAAGAAGCAAGACGCGAGCACGATGTTCGATTGTTGCTAGGCAATGAACGAGAAAAAATGAAAGCTAGCGGTGCAGATAAATAAGTGTTGCATTTGGATGCAAGGGAAGGTTGGCGGGGCGTGGGCGATCCAGAGCCTATCAGCAGCTGGAACCAGAACAATGAACCTCCAGTAGTTGTAGCTAGTGATTGGAATCTAACCCTATTATTTATGTTGCTATTGTCCTCCTCGAAGCTACATGGCTAGTAGCCGCCATGGATCTCTTCCTACACCGGGTTAGATCCTTCTGCGGATACCACACGTTCCTCCAAATTGTTCAGGTGCCAACACAGTCCTTTCCTCAATATTACATGGCTTTCTCTACATCTCTGCAGCACATTATTATTAAAAAGCTTATGCTTCTATTTATTTCATGCTAATCGAGAAAAAATTAGCATAAATAGTCCTATTACTTGCTTCCTTGTAAGTAGCAGCGAAATAGGTTGCTATGTGACTGAAGTTCCTTTGTTTTTATGGACAGGAGTTGACAAATTCACAGTTTTTTAAAACTGTAACAAATAACAAGGCATATCTCAAAAACGAAACAAAATGTACGACGGCCGTTTTTTTTCAATCTCTGATAGGGTATAAATAAGACAACTTTATAGAAAACATTGGCGTTGTTTTGAAGATCTTCGTTCTTTACGACGTTTGCGGAGAGCCATTCAAAACAAACGAAGAGGAATGCTGACTTGAGGAATTGTGTTGATCCATGACAACGCTCGTCCACACACTGCTGGCACAACCCATCGGCTCCTTGAACAATTTCTATGGGATATTTTCGATCATCCGCCGTACAGTCCTGACCTGGCACCCAGCGACTTTCACTTTTCCCCTGGACTGAAGTGGCTAGGAGGGCAGCACTTTCAAACAAATGAAGATCTTCAAAACAACGTCAGTGCTCATTTGAAATCATTGGCGGCAACACTTTTTGAAGCGGGTATTGCAAAGCTTGTGCACAGGTATGATACATGTCGCAATCTTTTCGATGATTATGTTGAAAAGTAACCACAAGTGTACAAAAGTTTTAGTAATAATATAATTTTTTCTATGAACTTGTCTTTTATTTATAGGCTATCGGAGGTTAAAAGAAAAAAAAAAAGACCCTCGTGTATGACATAAATTGTGTGCTTTAATGTGCCCTACATTTTTTGTGTGGTAAGTTTTTGCCCATCTCTTGCGGTTTAGCAGTTATGTAAAATCCCGTAAAATTTATCCAGAATAAACAGGAGTTCAGAAGCTCTTCCCAGAAAATTCAAGATATACATTTTATTTCTCATGTAAATGTCTTAAAAAAAAAAGAGACTTTAATAAAAATCGTTACAGCTTATTTTGAGGAATAAACATTTTAGAAATTGTTTCCATGTAAAGCGCAGTTTGGGGTAGGGGAGTTTTCTTGAAAAGCTTCGTGTCGCATCCTTGGATGATACTGAATTTAAATATCAAATTTGATATTCAACGGGCTCTTCGATTTTGAGCTATGCTGCACACATACAGAGACAGACAGATACACTCGGACATTTTTCTAAACAGGATATTTTTACTTTCTCTATACGTACTATATACATAGTGTATAAAGAAGGTATTGCACTCCACTAAAAATTCGATACCAAGATTTCACCGGAAATATATGTTTTAGGGTCCCCTGTGTGTGTGTGTGTGTGTGTGTGTGTGTGTCTGTGAACACGATAACTCAAGAACGAAAAGTCGGTAAAATACCAAACTTGGTATTGGCTCTGTGACTGAAGTTCTTTTGTTTGTATGGACACGAGTTCACAGTCCTATATGAGAAAAGTATAAGTTTTTATAGCTGAAACCAAAAACAAGGAATATTTAAAAAACAATTAAATCCATGAAAAATTGTATATAACATAAATTGTGTGTTTTAATGTGCTCTATAATTTTTGTATGGTAAGTTTTTGTCTATCTCTTACGGTTTACCAGTTATTCACAATTCCGTAAAATTCATCCAGAATAAAGTAGCCTTTAGAGGCTATTCCCAGAAAATTCAAGATATACATATTGTTTGTCAGGTATATATCTTTAATATACGATATTTTAATCAAAGTCGTTAGAGCCATTTTTTAGAAAATCAACATTTTCGAAAATTTGTCCATGTGAAGGGTAGTTTGTGGTGGGGAGATTTTCTTGATAACTATCGTGTTACATCCTTGGAAGATACTGAATTTAAATACACACAGACATACTCAGACAGACAAAAAGACAGACACACGAATATTTTTCTAAAAATGCTTTTTTTTTGTATTCAGGGTGTCTCAAAATGTATTTCCGGGGAAATCTCGGTATCAAATTTTTGGATGCATTACAATACCTTCTCTATACACTATACATATACACGGTACGTATAGAGAAAGTAAAAATACACAAATGATTATGTTCACTAATTTTTTTAACTAAATAGATTATGAATGGATAAAACTTTAAATAAACATTGTAACTAAATTAATTGAAAATATAGTTGTGGAACTGACAGTTATTAAAAGTGATGGTTGGTTGCCTGGATTGTCACCTTGTTAGCAATAACCAAGACAGGAGATAAAACAAACGAACGTCAGGTGCAACAAGATCTCAAAAGAAATGAGCATCAGTGGTGATAAGATTTTTCGGCAATATCGCTCCAGTTAGATGACTGCGATTGGTCGAAATTGCCTAATCTTGGTAACTCCATTGGTGCTTTAATAGTTGAGTAAAATTGTCAACACAAAACTTAATTGACACGGTTTCAGTACCTTACTCTGTATCTCAACGTAATCTCCATTCTGTCAAGACATCTTTTTTAATTGCTTCATTTGTATAGCCCCCTTTAACTTCAATGATCAAATCGGGGACTTTTTTGAAACAATTTGTATTACTGTAGGTTTAGAACATTAGGTTAATAGACTTTATATTACTAAACACACGCGCATTCACTCTCACATTCATACTTCCAAACTCTGTGGGGATAGGGAATAATTCTGGTTAAAGAAAACTTCCCCGCTCCAGCCTAAAATCAAACCCGGGACCTCCGTGTGAGAAGTTAGCTTGCTGACCACTCGACCACAGAAGCACTCATCATAACATTTATTGACGCGTGGTATTAGTTTTTCAATGTCTATGTAATACCTTTCTTCCGTCAAAGAAATTTTTCAATTTTTTTAATGCAAAAAATGTTCTGCCAATTGAATTTTATAGGCAAATAACGCAAGTGTATGGTGATAATAAATGAACGAATCTTCAGTGAGGAAATGGCGCATAATTTACGAGTAATCAAGGAAGAACCAGTGTGTACGATAAAGACCGGAGTGGAAGTTCATCAATCGTTATGAAGCAGTTGAAAGCAAGTGTTGATAGAAGAATTAAGAAAAGCCGGTGTTTTCACTTTGGACACCATACATGACTTTTTGGGTGGAAAAGATTTCCCAACTGATGTCGACCTGAAAGTGGCAGTGACATTTTGGGACAGAATAGCATCTGCGTTGAAAACCCGGTACCACGTGACAATAAAACCTTGATAAGAATGACAATTACTTTGAAAAATAGAGTAAGGTAAAGCTTTGTAAATAAAATTTAGTATTGACTATTTCGTTCATGTCACGTGATCGAGGAAGTGGCCAATCCAGTACATTGGCATGTAAAATTCCAACCAATTGGAACTCATCACTGCATTTTAATTTTTTTTATCACACCTACATTATTTTATTTTTGGTGCATGAGCAGGAATACTAGAAACATCTTTAAGAATTTTAATTCGAACCGAATTAGGTCAACCCGGATCCCTAATTGGAGATGATCAAATCTATGTGATCGTGGCTGTACAGGCTTTTATTATAATTTTCTTTATAGTGATACCTATTATAATTGGTAATTGATTAGTACCTTTAATATTAGGAAACTGTTTTTTCTAAATTTATCGCAACCTCGTATATTTTTTTATTTCTATTTTTTCTATTTTTAACCTGGTTGGTCATATCGGACGGTGAATGAAATTGGTGAAATGATGCTCAAATGATCTCGGGTCCATGGAGCTTAAGGTTACTCGACATTCGTCTTCTCAGGATAAGGGAAAACCCCGAGAAGAAAACCTTATCCGGGTAGCTAACCCTAAGCGAGATTCTAACTCACGACCTATTGAATGTGAAGCAGACACGCTACCACCACGCTACCCAGGCAGGCACAACCTCGTATTTGTTTTCTTTCTGAACTAACGTTCGTCTCACAATAATAATATCGGTGTGCAGTGAAATTCCGTTACATAATGACGGAAGTTCCAAAACGTTTTGGGGAAAGATCTATCGCTGAAATAAACAAATTATTTGATAGCATAAACGGTTACGTTGAAAAATCTGACGTGTTCCATTCACATGACTTTCTCTACATCTCTGCAACAAATTGTTGTTAAAAAGCTTATGCTTCTATTTACTTCAAGTTAATCGAGAAAAAATTACCAGAAATAGTCTTATTACTTGCTTCCTTGTGAGCAACAGAGAAATAAGGGATTACCATAGGTTAAAAGTGATAGTCAAAAGCTGGTTGCTATGTGACTAAAGTTCTTTTGTTTGTATGGACAGGAGTTGACAAATTCCTGTATAACAAAGGCGTAAGTTTTTAAGATGAAACCAAAAATAAGGAATATCTAAGAAATGATCAACTCCACGAAAAAATGTACGTAATATAAATTGTATTTTAACGCGCTCTACATTTTTGTGTGGTAAATTTTTATCCAACTCCTAAGGTTTAGCAGTTACGCAAAATTCCATAAAATTCATCCAGAATAAAGTAGTGTTCAGAGGCTATTCCCAGAAAATTCAAGATATACATTTTATTTGCTGTGTAAATATCTTTAATATACGACATTTCAATCAAAATCGTTAAAGAAAATAGAAAAGTTCGAAAAAAGTGTCATTAAAGGGTAGTTTGAGGTGGGGGATTTTTCTCAAAATCTTCGTGTCGCATCCCTGGAAGATACTAAACTTAAATACCAAGTTTGGTATTTTACCGACTTTTCATTTTTGAGTTTTCGTGTTCACAGACACACGGTATCACTGACACACGGACCTTTTTCTGAAAATACTTTTTTTTGGATACAGGAGAATCTACTAATGAAATCTCGGTATCGAATTTTTGGGTGGAGTGCAATATATACACTATGTACATAGTACGTGTAGAGAAAGTAAACATGTAGAACAAGTGGGCGTCTATGTAAGCTCGTCTTGCTGTCTTCACAAAGGAAGATTGACTTGATGAAACCAAGTCGGGTTTTGAAGCTGGTTCGCTCAAGCAGCAGAGTCAACTGCACGCCACAGTGGGCAAGGGAAGGCAAACATATTCATGTACCAGGGGATCTGCAATATGAATGTATCTCATTGACTTGGAATAATTTAGCGGTCGTTTCTCTTTGAGGCAATTCGCCCGCCTCAACTACAAGCAAGGTGCAATTGCACTCCCCTCGCCGATTTGAATTTCTCTCTTTCTTTTGAATATTTCATCGGCCTGCTTCTTGTTCAAAATGCGCCATATGAAAATGTTTGCTTTCGCAAATTTAAAAGTCTAATTTTAGAGAAGTCAAATAATGTCCAAAACCCCCACAAAATAAATAAGATGTCAAAGGAAATTAGAGTACAGAGGCTTAATTGAACTGACTTTGGTTCTCGAAATGCTGATAATATTGGAATGTCGAGCATGGATTTCATAGACTCTTCCAAAGTCGTAATAGAAACATCTGACATAAATACTCAAACAAATGTTTCTACCTCTTACAAATTCATGTGCAGGGTTATCTTAGGATATAACATTTTTTTTACTTTCTCTACACATACTAGGTACATAGTGTACAGAGAAGGCACAGTATTGCACCCCAAAATTCGATACCGTGTGCGTGTGTGTGTGTATGCGTTTGTGTGTGTCTGTGGGCAGGAGAGCTAAAAACGGAAAGTCCGTTAAATATCAAGCTTGGTATTTAAGTTTGGTATCTTCCAAGGATGCGACACGAAGATTTTCAAGAAAATCTCCCCACCTTCAGCTACCCTTTACATGGAAAAATGTTCGAATATTTTGATTTTCTCAAAAATGGCTAAGAATTTTGATTAAAATATGTTATATTAAATTTGCCTGACAAATAATATGTATATCTCGAATTTTCGAGTAATAGCCTCTAAAGACTAATTTATTCTGTATGGATTTTACGGAATTTTGTATAACTGCTAAACCGTAAGAGATACACAAAAACGAATTACACAGAAAATGTAGAGCACATTAAAACACACGATGTATGTTATATACATTTTTTCGTGGAGTGGATTTTTTTAATATATTCCTTTTTAATAGTTTCAGTTTAAAACTTATACTTTTCTCATACAGGAATTTGTCAACTACTGTCCATACATACAAACAAAGGAACTTCAGTCACATAGCAACCAGCTTTTGACTCTCACTTTAACCTATGATACTCCCTTATTTCGCTTCTACTTACAAGGAAGTAAGTAATAAGACTTTTTCTGCTATTTTTTTCTCGATTAGCATGAAGTAAATAGAAGCATAAGCTTTTTAACAATAACTTGTTACAGAGATGTAGAGAAAGTCATGTGAATGGAGCACATCAGATTTTTTATGTTTCGAAAGCATGTTTTGTTAGAATATACAGTATAGGTTTTGTTGCCTAGTTGCTATGAACTAAAACATCACTGATAGTAATAAGAAATCACAAATATCCATTTAAAGGAGTACAGCATCAAATTGACAGAACAAGAACCTAGCACTTACAACGAAGTTATTCGCAGCCTGGCAAGGATAATTGTGTTTCAAGTGTTTAAAAGACAGGACTAAGAGAATGAAGAATACAAAGAAAGTGACATCTGCGTTGACTACAAAGATGATATTCTTGCTGTATCTTTGGAGTAAAAATCTCCCTGAGGTATATTAAAGTGTTACTTAACAAAATGCTGTTCTTGTTTGGTTTTTACTTTCTGTAGCCCGCATGTACAATGTACATAATGAATAGAGAACATATTGTATTCTACCCAAAAATACGATGTCGAGATTTCACTGTAAATATATATTGCGGCGTCCCCGAGCACAAAAATAGTATTTTTAGGAAAAGGTTCATGTGTATGTCCGTTGACAGCATAGCTCAAAAACGAAAAGACCGTCAAATACTTAACTTGATACTAAGGTTCAGTATCTTCCAAAGATGCGACACGAAGATTTTCAAGAAAATCCCCCCACCACAAACTACTTTTTACGTGGAAACAATTTCGAAAATTTTGATTTTCTCAAAAATGGCTGTAACGATTTTGATTAAAATATCGTACATTTAAGATATTTACATCCCAAATACAATGTATATCTTGAATTTTCTGGGAATATGCTCTTGAGACCTCTTTATTCTGGATGAATTTCACCGAATTTGACTTAACCGCTAAACCGTAAAAAATTGTAGATCTCGTCAAAACACAATTTGTCCTTTTGTTGTTGAAGTAACCGTTTCCTAGATATTCCTTGATATTGGTTTCAATTGTAAAGTACCTATACTTTTCTCAGAAGTGTCCGTTTTTCTTTTGTTGTACTCCTGGCCAAGCAGAGAAGCGATTTGCAACGAGAGACTTTAAAACGTTTGACTACCACTGCAGCCTAGTGTATTCCTTTAGTTCCCTTTTACTTATAAGGAACTAAGTAATAAGAACATACAGCTAATTTTTATCTCAATTAGCATGGTGTAGAAAAATCTGATGTGTTACACTCACATGACTTTCTCTAGCTGCTCTACAAACTTCCTACAAAAGATTATTCTTCTTTCTACACAATACGAATCGAAATAAACACTAGCAGAATGTTCTTATTATTTAGTTCTTATAAGTTAAAGGGAACTAAGGTAACGTAGCAGGCTAAAGTGATGGTCAAATGTTTTAAAATCTATCGTTATGCGATTGTCATTGCAAATGATTCTTTGCTTGGCCAGGAGTAGTACAAAATAAAAACAGACACTTCATGTCTGAGGGAAGTTCAAGTTCTTTACAATTGAAACCAATAACAAGGAATATCTTAGAAACTGTTAACTCCACAACAAAAACGTGAAGGACATAAATTGGGTGTATTGATGAAATGTACATTTTTGTGTAGTGAGTTTTTGTCTATCTCTTACGGTTTAGCAGTTAAGCAAAATTCGGCAAAATTCATCCAGAATAATGAGGTCTTCAGAGGCTATTCCCAGAAAATTCGAAATATACACTTTATTTCGGATATAAATAGCAATATACGCGATTTCGATCAAAATCGTTAGAGCCATTTTTAAGAAAATCAAAAATTTTGAAATTTTTTCCATGTTGAGGGTTGTTTGTGGTGGGGGATTTTCTTGAAAATCTTCGTGTCGCATCGTTGGAAGACATTAAATATAAATACAAAGTTTGGTATTTAACGGTCTTTTCGTTTTTGAGTAATGCTGTCCACAGACACACACACACACATACACACACACATAGACAGACACACACTCGGAACTTTTTTTAAAAATGCTTTTTTCGGACTCAGGGAGATCCCAAAACATATATTTTCGGTGAAATCTCGACATGGAATTTTTGGGTGCAATACAATATCTTCTCTACCTCTATGTACATTGTACACATGGGGCTAGAAAAACAAAAAGAATAATCTTTTATGAGAAGCTGGTTTAGTCGTGTGAGTGTATCACATAGAATTTTCAACTGTTGCAGTATTCTCCCTTGATATGCCTCATAGATTATTTAACACTTACTTTATTAATAGCTGCTGCTCGTAGCATAGCGTTAAGATCCACTCTCCTTGCGTTCAGGTTCGATAGAGCGTGTTAACACGGCGCTGTTTCCAGGTTGGCCGAGCCGTGAACTAAATCATATGACGAGCACAGGTAATATTGCATGGTTAGAGCTTTAATAACATTCATATACCAAGAACTGAAAAAGAGATTGAGATTTTTGCTTTCTCTACACGTACTGTGTACATAGTGTATAGAGAAGGTATTGTAATGCACCCAAAATTCGATACCGAATTCACAGGAAATATATGTTTTGAGATTCAAAAGAAAAAAGCATTTTTAGAAAAATTTCCTTGTGTATCTGCCTGTCTGTCTGTCTCTGTGTGTATGTGTGTTTGTCTGTATGCAGCATAGCTCAAAAACGAAAAGACCATTAAATACCAAACTTGGTATTAAGGTTGGTATCTTCCAAGGGTGTGACACGAAGATTTTCAAGGAAATCCCCCACCCCCAACTAACCTTTACATGGAAAAAAATTCAAAAATTTTGATTTTCTCTCAAGTGGCTCTAACGATTTTAATGAAAATATCGTATATTAAATATATTTTTATGACAAATGAAATGTATATCTTGAATTTTCTGGGAATAGCCTCTGAATACTTGTTTATTCTGGATGAATTTTGTGGAAATTTGCATAACTGGTAAACCGTAAAAGTTGGACAAAAACTTACGAGATAAAAACTGTAGATCACGATAAAACATACAATTTATGTCATATATTTTTTTCATGGAGTTGTTCGTGTTTTAGATGTTCCTTGTTGTTGGTTTCAGCTTTAAAATATTTATACTTTTCTTGTACGGAATTTGTCAACTCCTGTCGATACAAAGGAACTTCAGTCATATAGCAACTAGCTTTCGACTATCACTTTAACCTTCTACTTACATGGAAGGAAGTCATAAGATAATTTCTGCTATTTTTTTCTTAATTAGCATGAAGTAAATAGAAGAATAAACTTTTTAATAATACTTTGTTTCAGAGATAAAGAGAAAGTCATGTGAATGGAACACATTAGATTATTTATATAAATATTGTACACTTGTAATGTTTATAATTTGGTCAATTACTCTTTTCAGATTCTTCAACACACCACACATTATAACTGACTGTTGAAGTTCGGTTTCTATGAGAACTTGTCAAGAAAGGAACATTCTCTGTGAGTATTGTGGTGTTAAATTTATTAAAATTATTAATTTAATATATAATGTAACAACATTGGGTTTCTACTCATTTTTATTTACAAATTTTCTTTGATTCCAATACTTTCACAATAATTCTCCAGTGCAAATTTTCTCTCGTCGCTTCAACATATCGGAATTTTTGTCTCGTCAATTCGACGCAACTGCTGCATGCTGTAAACTCCGGTCTAAACTGACTCGTCTGGTTTACAGCTCTTCCTTTTCTAGCTGGTGATGACGTCAACAGAATTTTCCCATTCTGGCATGTTTTCTTAGCTTCAAGCTGTGACTTTCCAAAGCTTTGGTTTATTTCTACCGCTCTTTACGTATTTAATTTACGGCCCCTGAGACGGTGCGGATACTTACAGAAAGCCGACCGAATACGTGCAACAATCACCAAGGACTAGAAAGAAGAAGGCAGTTGTCAATGATGTCCTACTTCTACCACCAGAAGACACTACTGTCGGTCAGACGCCTATATTAGATGCCGATGTTGTCCATCTTCCTCAGACATCTGCAAACCTGCAAGAGGATGACAAGGAAAGTTGTGGAAACGCGCGTCCAGGGTACTCCATCTACACCATGACCAAGTGAAGCACGTGTTGGTAATAGATGTCCAGATTTTAATAAAATTGACAGCTTCACTGTATGTAATGCCTTTTTATTTATTTATTTTTTTTTTAACATTTTAAAATAGTAAAATCTGTTTCCTTGAGATACTGCTTGCAAGTTGATAATTGCACCTCAGTTAAGTGCCCAGAAGTGGAAGACCTGGCAGCAGAGAGGGTTGGTTCCTAACCGCAAACTTGAAAGACAGGCTGAATTTGGAGGAAGAGGGGGGCAGGTTCATCATGTTCTGAAAAATACAACATTTAAAGTTCTTACATTACAATTAATAATAAATATCATAAACTTTAAGTGCTTAACTTGAACTTTAAAACTTAAGACAGACATTGCACATTAAAAATTATACTACTTAGCTTTTACAGCCTGTGCCACTGCTCAGTGGTTGTATCCTTATAAACAAAGGTGTCCAAATTTAATATTAAGATCTATATTCTCATAATATTAATATGTACATACAATTTGTCAATGTTATTTCTAAATGTTTAGTTACTATTGTCAAAAGTACAAATAACAGATATATATTTCAAATTACAGTGTTAAAATACATGCAGGTGTTGGGAGCATTGGGGAATGAATTATGTCCATTTTTATGGCTCCAAATAAAACATCCATTAACTATAGCAACAATTAAAGAAAATGAGAAGTTGAATCGTGCGGTGCTTGCTAATTAGTTGTTAATCGAATAGAGGAAGCAATAGTAGCTCTGTATTAGAGCAACCGCTAGAGATCGGGTGACCCGTGGTTCAAATCCCGGCTATGGCATTGCATTTTTCAATCTGACTACCTATCCAACTCCTGTCCTACACACATCTTCTGTGAGAAAACGATTAAAATTATCACAATTGTCCATAATAGTTTGCTATACTCTGAATCCTGGGACTTAAAGTACTTACAACATTGTAAGTCGTCATTGGGGTTGTCATCTCATAATAATTTGAGATCACCTTGTGGTTTACCAGGAAACATGCGAGTCAGTTGAGAAATTCAATGCTATGTCGGCAGTTGCCAAGGTAGCTCAGTGGTAGAGCAAATGGATACAGACCGAGAGATCTGTGGTTCAAATCCCGGCTGTGACATTGCATTTTTCAGTCTGACTCTGCCTATCCAACTTCTGCCCTTTTCTGTGAGAAAACAATTAAAATTATCAAGGAAAGAAAGAAGTTCTCAAAGCTAAACTCTTTTATAATTAAAAAATTCTCGATAACATTGCTGGTGCGGTAAAATTCTGCATTACAGTTCTGATCGAAGGCATACCAACTTCCAAGGCTGCTAAAATACTTAAGGCCAATATGTTTACCAATTACCCGGTGAAAGTTGAGGCACAGAGGACCTTGAATTCCTTGTTAACAATCCGCCCACTAGGAGGTTTGTCCATTGAGGAGATTCAACAAAATCTTGTAGATCAATATGTCACATCTTATATCGGGTTCAGCGAAAAGAAAATGGAGAATTTCTACCCGCCCTTACAGTGCAGATCAGACAGAGTTCATGGGTTTTAATAATTTTAACCCGCATTAATTTTAACTCGTCGACCACGTTTAGTTATTTTGTGTTATTTTCCCTCCATTTTTAAACACCAGTTGTTTTATTCTCTGGTTGTTTACATTGATATTCTTCTTTTAATTTGTTTTATGTTGTTATTTTACCTTTGGTGTTTATTTTTAACCTTGGTTTATGAGGGCGGCAATGGCCTCAGCAGTTGGGCACCCAAAAACACCAACCATTATCATCCCTCAAAAGATTAAGGCATGATGTGAAGTCATCGAGGTTAGGCCCTATATTCCAAACCCGCTCAGGTGTTATAAGCGTCATCGTTTTGGCTACACTAGCTATTTATGTAGTGGCGAATCTACCTGCGTCGACTGTGGTGACAACGCCACAATGGTGCATGAAATGTGTCGGTGATTTTTAGAGGAGAAAGCTATCCAGGGGATACCGGTGAAAGAGGCACCCTTCTCGGAAGCTCCTGCGAATCCGCCAATCCTCTGTCCCGAAATCAGGTACCTATAGCTCAGTTGCAACTAAACCGGATGTCGGCATCCACATAAGCCAAATGCGCAACATAAAGAGTAGTTCAGCACATTTGCTACCAAAACCGTCGACCTCGTAAAATAAGACTCGCAATTCTGTAACGTATTCTGCACCAAAAATTGATTTTAGATCAGCTGCGTAAGAACCCACTTACTGAAACATTGTGTAAAGTTCATTCTCAAAGAATCTAAGGGAAGAAAAAGTCCATGCCATTTTTCGCCCAGATCCTCATCTGAGAAAAATTCTGGTGGGAGCACGAAATCGGCAATCAACATCTTTACCGATCACTACCTCTAGTCCGTTCGAGATTCTTGAATCCAAATTGTATATTGTTAAGGGTCCTCTCCTGTGGAGGAGGAGGAAGAGGAAGAGGAGGAGGAGGAGGTGGAAGAGGAAGAGGAAGAGGAGGAGGAGGAAGAGGAGGAGGAAGAGGAAGAGGAAGAGAAGGAGGAGGAGGAAGAGGAGGAGGAGGTGAAAGAGGAGGAGGAAGAAGAGGAGGAGGAAGAAGAGGAGGAGGAAGAGGAGGAGGAGGAAGAGGAGGAGGAGGAAGAGGAAGAGAAGGAGGAGGAAGAGAAGGAGGAGGAGGAAGATGAGGAGGAGGATGAGGAGGAAGAGGAAGAGGAGGAGAAGGAAGAGGAAGAGGAGGAGGAGGAAGAGGAGGAGGAAGAAGAAGAGGAAGAGGAGGAGGAGGTAGAGAAAGAGGAGGAAGAATAATAGGAGGAGGATGAGGAGGAATAAGAGGAGGAGGATGAGGAGGAGAAGGAAGAGGAGGAGAAGGAAGAGGAGGAGAAGGAAGAGGAGGAGAAGGAAGAGGAGGAGGAAGAGAAAGAGGAGGAGCAGGAAGAGGAGAAGGAGGAGAAGGAGGAGGAGGAAGAAGAATTACATCACATCGACCCGAGCTTCAACTGTTGCTCAACAAGAATCAGAACTTTGGTCGTAGCTTACAAGAGACAAAGCTCTGTCCACAAGTCAACGTTACAATCAGGCGGTGTGATTTATCAGTGGGGCTACTTTGATGCTCATCAGATATGATATATTCGCTGAATCCGTATCGTTCATTTTTATGTGTTAATCAAACGGTTTACGAGTTATGTAAAATTCCGCAAACTTCATTCAGAATAAAGATGTCTGCAGAAGCTATCCCAAGAAAATTGAGCATATAGATTTCATTTGCCATATAAACATCTTTAATATGCGGTATTTCAATACAAATCGTTAGAACCATTTTTGAGTAAATTAAAATTTTCGAAGTTTTTTCCATGTAAACGGTAGTTGGGGTGGAGAGATTTTCTTGAAAATCTTCGTGTTGCATCCTTGGAAGATGACGTAACTCCATGGCACGACAGTTCACAAGGGACCTTGGTCTACCGCCCGGCCGCTGCAATCCCCATCTCGGCCCGAAGGCGTCATAAATAGGGTGCAGTGCTGGAGGGTGAGACGTGATCAGCGCCTCGAATCCCTCCCAGCCGGTTAATATGGTCTTCTCGATCTGGAGCCGCTACTTCTTAATCAAATAGCTCCTCAATTGGCCTCCCAGGTTCCTCACGAGGCTGAGTGCACCCCGGGTCAGGTCTCCCAGCGGAGGAAAATTTCCCAAGCCGGTACCGGGAATCAATGCCAGGTCATCCACTTGGCAAGCAGCCTATCTTGTCAAAAAAGGCTTTATTTTTGGATTCAGGGGGTCTCAAAACATATATTTCCGGTGAAATCTCGGTATCGCATTTTTGTGTGGAATACAATATCTTCTCTATACACTGCGTACATAGCACGTGTAGAGAAAGTAATAAGTGATGCAAAGCAAGAACGAAACAGAGAAATGTTTTTATTCTGCTGTTAAATAATACGAGGAAATAAAAGCGCAAATGACGTGTTTTACCGTGGCAGGTAGACGGACGAAATGCCTCGGAGAGCAATATTTATGTTTACAAAGCACCTCTGGAAGGGATAATTTGAATCTTTTCGGGGAGGAGGGTTGGTATTGCGCTGGCAAATATCGCATCGCTGCAGCAAAGGTCAACAAATACCGCTGTTTGTGCACTTTATGTGGAGTTTGTTAGCTAATTAGCGACGCGGCTACGCTACTCCCTCTGCTGGCCGACTGTGCGCGCGCTCATAACGGGTCAATGCTTATGTTTCGTAAACTGCTCTCTGCAAAAAACACGCGTGGTAGTGATTGAGAGCCTAAGATCCGCAGCTGTTGTTACATCACTTAATAAATAAATAAATAAATAAATAAATAAACGAAAATAAGACACACAAGTCTTTTAATTTACGCCCCTTGTTGTGTGATCCAGAAATCATGACATTAGAGTCGCGGTAATTCCAGCTAATTGGGGCTGATGCTACTTCGAATTACAAAAAATCGAATTACAGAAAAATAAATATATACAGGTGTCCCAGAATTCGACCGCACAAATTTGCAGGATTATAGAGGGATCCAAGATAAATATTTTGAAATAGGCAATCTATGGGCTATGGGTTCTAAATTCTTTGCCTCAACGTAAAGTGTATTTGGGGTGTGCACGCCACTGATCAAACAGCAGTGGACTATCACACCAATTCCTTCGATTAATGGCATACAAATGAGGCATTCTGAATGAAAATAGGATACACAAGTCCACTATCTTTTAATTTACGCCTATTGTAGTGCGATCCAGAAATCATGCCATTGCTTTGATATTTGTCAAAAGGGACAATAGGTTCCCTATCATAAACTATTTATCTTAGACACTTCTACAATCCTAATACACACACACACACACACACACACACACACACACACACGTGTCTCAGAATTCGACCGCACAAATTGGCAGAAATGTAGAGGGGTCCAACACAAATATTTTCAGATAGGGAATCTATGGGTTCTAAATTCATTGCTACAACATAAAATGTATTAAAAAACTGAAGTGTTCCATTCACATGACTTTCTCTATATCTCTGTAAATTATTATTGTTAATAAGCTCATCTTTTATTTATTTCATGCTAATCGAGAAAAATTAGCAGAAATAGTCTTATTTCTTGCTTTATTGTAAGTAAAAGCGAAATAAGGGAGTACTATATGTTAAAGAGAAAGCCAAAAGCTGGTTGCTGTGAGACTGATGTTCCTTTGTTTGTATGGACAGGAGTTGACAAATTCCTGTATGAGAAAAGTATGTTTTTCAAAGCTGAAACCAAGAAAAAGGATATCTCAAAAACGATCAACTCCAGAAAAAAATGTATGTAACATAAATTGTGTGTTTTAACGTGCTCTACATTTTTTGTGTGTTAAGTTTTTGTCCATCTCTTACGGTTTAGCAGTTATTCAAAATTCAGCAAAATTCATCCAAAATAAACTACTCTTCAGAGGCTAATCTCAGAAAATTCAAGATATACATTTTATTTGTCAGGTAAATATCTTTAATATACGACATTTTAATCAAAATCGTTAGAGCCGTTTTTGAGAAAATCAAAATTTTCGAAAAAAGTTCCATGTAAAGGGTAGTTGGGGGTGGGGGGATTTTTCTCAAAATCTTCGTGTCGCATCCCTGGAAGATACTAAACTTAAATACCTAGTTTGGTATTTTACCTACTTTTCGTTTTTGAGTTATCGTATTCACAGACACACACACACACACACACACACACACACACACACACACGGACCTTTTTCCGAAAATGCTTTTTTTAGATAAAGGGGACCCTAAAACATATATTTCCGGTGAAATCTAGGTATCGAATTTTTTGGTGGAGTGCAATACATTCTCTATACACTGTACATTGTGCCTATAGAGAAAGTAAAAATGAAATGGAGTTTTATTCATGAACGCTTTTAAACGGCTGTGGTTCTCAGCGTCCCATTCTATTTTGGGCGTGAAAGACCGCTTAATTTTACGCAGAGACCTCTTTTATCAGATTTGGGTTTCCTTTACGTGACGTAAATCCACGAGACGGGACAAACGGCTTTTACTTCCCTTCTGAAGGAAGTCACGCTAAGGATTTTTACGCCTCCGCCGAGCTTGAATCCAGGACCTTGGGTATATGACGTTAGCTTGGTAACACCTCTGAGGACGAATAAGTATATTGTCGCTGAGGAAGGGTTTCTGTGTTACTGTCTCTTCGCGTACTATGTAGAGTATAGAGAAGGTATTGTATTGCACCCAAAAATTCGATGCCGAGATTTCACCGGAAATATATGCCATATACTATTTTGGATTCACCTGAATCCAAAAAAAAAAGTATTTTTAGAAAAAATGTACGTGTGTGTGTCTGTCTGTGTGTATGTGTGTGTGTGTGTCTGTGGGCAGAATAGCTCAAGAGCGAAAAGACCGTTAAATACCAAGCTTGGTATTTAAGTTCGGTATCTTCCAAGGATGCGACAGGAAGATTTTCAAGAAAATCCCCCCACCCCCGAATACCCTTCATATGGAACTTTTTTAAAAAATTTTGATTTTCTCAAAAATGGCTCTAACGATTATGATTAAAATATCGTACATTAAATATATTTACCTGACAAATAAAGTGCATATCTTGAATTTTCCGGAAACGGCCTCTGAAGACTACTTTAAAATCTGGATGAATTTTACGGAATTTTGCAAACTGCTGAATCGTAAGAGATGGACAAAAAGTTAGCACACAAAAAATGTAGAGCGCGTTAAAACACAATCTATGTTATATACATTTTTTTCGTGGAGTTGATCGTTTTTGAGATATTCATTGTTTTTGATTTCAGCTTTGAATTACTCATACTTTTCTCATACAGGAATTGGTCAACTCGTGTCCATACAAACAAAGGAACTTCAGTCACATAGCAACGAGCTTTTGACTATCACTTTAACCTATGGTACTCCCTTATTTCGCTTCCACTTACAAGGAAGCAAGTAGTAAGACTATTTCTGCTAATTTATTCTCGATTAGCATGAAGTAAATTGAAGCATTAGCTTTTTAACAATAATTTGTTGCCCAGATGTAGAGAAAGTCACATCAGATTTTTTTCTGTAAGAAGGTATGCACTGTACAATTGATTGACCCGGTCTCAATCAATGAAGGGTCGTCAAAGAAAGAGCAAGCGCATTCTTCCAAACTTTAAGTACCTATCAGTCTGTAATAGAAATGCATTAGTAGTCTAACGGCAAGGTTATTTCTATGCATTATGTACGAAATCTGTAATTAGGACGGTTTTACTTGTATTGTACATCAAAAAGTGGGGGAAAAAAATCTGATGTGTTCCATTCACACGACTTTCTTTACATCTCTGCAACAAATTATTGTTAAAACGCTAATGCTTCTATTTACTTCATGCTAATGGAGATAAAATCAACAGAAGTAGTCTTATTACTTGCTTCCTTGTAAGTAGAAGCGAAATAAAGGACTACCATAGGTTAAAGTGATAGTCAAAAGCTGGTTGCTATGTGACTGATGCTCCTTTGTTTGTATGGTCACGATATGTAATCATCATAGTTGTTGTTGTTATTATTATTATTATTATTATCAGTACTATTCCTACTATTATTACTATCATATTTGCTATTATTTTATTATTATTATCATTATCATTGTTATCATTTTCATTATTATTACTATTATTATCATCAGTATCATCATTATTATTGTCAATGTTATTATATTATTTCTACTACTACTATTATTATATATACATATATTAATATTATTACTATTATTATCATTATTATTACTATTATTATCATTATTATTACTATTATAATCATTATTATGATATATTATTATTATTATTATTATTATTATTATTATTATTATTATTATTATTATTATTATTGGTAGTTGTGGTGGTGTTGGTGGTGTATGTCGGTCGACACGTGTGTGAAATATGTCTCTTTATCTCCCCGGAGCCATCATATCTCATCCAGCACGCTCCGGTTCACACAGAATGGTCAGAAAGCCGACCGCTACCTGGTTCAGCTCCTCTTTATCGCCATCGCTTTCCTTCCGATCTTCTCTTGTTCTCCCGTTGAGAGGTTCTTTTGTTCGGGTTTATCTGGAGGGATTTTTCTCGCCTCGTCGTCACCTTTCGAGACACTGCTTCATGATAACAAGACCACTTTAGCAAACGCCACAAGCTGTTCTACATCGGGATTTCATCGCTGAGTTGGCGTTCGTCTTCCTTACCTGTCTCGACTTCTGGAGCCAGGCGTCACAAATACTTCCAGCTGCATTTGTGGTAATCCTGTCAAGTCCTTCTTAGGCATACTAAAGTCCAGCAGCGTGTCAAATATTACTTTCTCTACACGTACTATGTATATAGTGTATACAAAAGGTTTTATATTTCACCCAAAAATTCGATATCGAGATTTCACCAGAAATACATGCTTTGGGTCCCCCTGAATCAAAAAAAAAAAAAAAAATCTGAAAAAAGGTGCGTGTGTGTGTGTGTGTCTGTGTGTGCCTGTGAACAGCGTTGCTTAAAAACGATAAGACCGTTAAAATACAGTATATCAAACATATATATGTTTAAAATAAAATGTATATTTTGAATTTTCTATCAGTAGCCTCTGAATAGTTCTTCATTCTGAATTAATTTTGCTAAAATTTGTATAACTGGTAAGCCGTAAGAGATAGACAAAAACTTACATTACAAAAAACATAATTTATAGTTTGTTTTGAGTTTTAAATACTGCCTGGCCACACAAAGAAATGGATTTCAATGCCATAGCAACCACATTTTAAAACATTTGACTGTCGGTTTAGCCTAATGTATTCCCTTATTTCCCTTCTACATATAAGGAACTAAGTAATAAGACCGTTTTCTCTGATGTTTATCTCGATTAGCATGAAATGGATAGAAAAATAAGCTTATTAACAATAATTTGTTGCAGATAGAGAAGGTCATGTGAATGGAAGTGTAGAATTTATACTAGTTTGTTGTGAATAAAGTACTTTTTAATCCTTTTACAATTTTTGGTCAATTTTCGCAGAAGCACCACCTTTTAATGAATGCCTACTTTGAAACGTCAATGTTCCTACTTGAAGGAAAATTTAAACAGCTCTTTAAATTATCTCAGGGCATTATGCTGGGCTTAATGGACTCTTTAGATACAGGCTATTGATGTTGGATGGTAAATTATCAAATAATTCATTACTCGAGTTCACTTTGTAGAATTGTGATTTATTCTTGATCAAATTTTACAATCAATACACGAAACTGCAATCATTTAGTGCAATTTAATGCTTTTCTGGGACATGGTGTATTCCCTTCTACTTGTAAGGAGCTAAGCAATAAGACCGTTTATGCTGATGTTTATGTCGATTAACATAAAGTAGATAGAAGAATAAAGTTTTTAACAATAAGTTGTTACAGAATTGTAGAGAAAGTCATAGGTAATTTTTAAAGCAGTTTAATGGGTACCTCAGTCGTTATGTGGGCAGCAGAGATAATTTACTTTTGACGGATTCCAGTATTTGAAGTGAGAATTACGTCACAGGCTCCTCAGGAGGATGACAGTGCACTTAAGTGAATAGCTCGCCACAATTTGACAGCTCTCACGAGGGATCGATTCGCCAGCAGGCTGCCGGGCATGCCATAGAAATCAGCTTCCCATACTAGCCTGGCCTTCCATGTCGCGTTGGAGTGTCTCTTCAAGTACTGCTACCGTCTCAAACTTAAATACTAAACTTGGTATTTCAGTTTGGTATCTTCCAAGGATGCGACACGAAGATTTTCAAGAAAATATCCCATCCCAACTACCCTTTTCATGGACCTTTTTTCGAAATTTTTTATTTTATCTAAAACGGCTCTAACGATTTTGATTAAAATCTCATATATTAAAAATAGTTACCTGACAAACAATATGTATATCTTGAATTTTATGGGAATAGTTTCTGAAGACTACTTCATTCTGGATGCATTTTACGAAATTTTGCATAACTGCTAAAGGTAAGAGATGGACAAAAACTTACCTCACAAAATATGTAGAGCACATTAAAACACGCGTGGAGTTGATCGTTTTTTAGGTACTCATTGTTTTTGGTTTCAGCTTTGAAAAACTTGCACTTTTCTCATACAGAAATTTGTCAACTCCTTCCATACAAACAAAGGAACTTCAGTCACACAGTAACCAGCTTTTGACTATCACTTTAACCTACGGTACTCCATTACTTCGCTTCTACTTACAAGGAAGCAAGTAATAAGACCATTTCTGCCAATTTTTTCTCGATTAGCATGAAGTAAATAGAAGCATGAGCTTTTTAACAATAATTTTTTCCAGAGATATAGAGAAAGTCATGTGAATGAAACACATCAGATTTTTTTCTGATTGTGTTTAACGCCCGCTTTTACTATAGGTGAAAAGCAGGCGCTGACGCTGATGACACATGGAATGATGGAACACCGGTGGAATGCGATGTGGGGGAAAACCGGAGAATCCGGAGAAAACCGCCCCTGCGCCGCTTTGTCCACCACAAATCCCACAAGCTTTCGTTTGGGATCAAACTTGGGTCACTTTGATGAGAGGTGAGTGGTCTCCAGTCAGTTGGAGAATTTCATGCCATGTCGGATGTTGCCATAGTAGTTTAGTGGTGAGAGCATCTGTACGGAAACCTGAAAATCCATGGTCCAAATCCCGGCTATGAAATTGAATTTTTTAGTCTGACTGTACCTCTCCAACTTCTGTCCTACACACGGCTGACACGAAAACAACAATTCTTTTACAAGGGTTTACTCAGTTCTGAATTACATCACTTGGAACGTCAGTAAATACAGCAAGGCCATCCATTCCAGTCAGCAAATATTGCTTTCAACATGTCTTTTGGGAGAACATCTCCTCTTGCCTCTCACCTAGACGGCCCGGGTGCAACAGTGTAGGAAATTTGTGGTGGACAAAGCGGCGCAGGAGCGAGTTTTCTCCGGGTTCTCCGGTTTCCCCCGCCATTACATTCCACCGGGGCTCCATCTTCATGTATCATCGCCTGCGGTCACAGAGTAGTGAGGCCGCTCCGTGGCCAAGTGGTTAGACCACTAGCCTCTCACCTAGACGGCCGGGGTTCGATCCCAAGCGACCAAGTGAGATTTGTGGTGGACAAAGCGGCACTGGGGCGGTTTTTCTCCGCCATCGCATTTCACCGGTGCTCCATCATCATTCATGTATCATCAGTGTCACCGCCTGCGGTGCCATTAATAGTTAAAGCGGGCGTTGAACTCTACCAAAAAAAAAAAAAACAAAAAAACATAGCAGTAAAAGCGGGTGCTAAGCACTACCAAACGACAAAAATCTTGGAAGAATTTGACCTTATTATTTAGATTACACGCTACACTCATCCAGTTTGATGGTTGCATATAGGCTCACCTTGCACCTTCTTGATTTGCCAACTCAAGGTCAAGCATTACCGACATTATTCTTAACATGTTTCTGCCAGTGATAATTTAAAACATAAATTATGTTGTTTTTAATCTATGTAGCATTAAATTTTGACATGCATCAATATTATTACATAGATTATGTTTGGAAAAGTTTGTTGTATTCAATATCAAACTTTTATTTCATTCCGTTAAACAATTGCTCAGAAACTTCAGGAATACTAGGAATGAATTTTCAAATTTTCACATTTTTGAATGCGTTTTTTGAAAATGTTATTGGATTGTTATGCTGTTTAATTGCAAAGTATTCCGAATTTCATTCGAATTGGATGAATACTTGAGAGGTAAAAATTATTTTATAAACGGCATTTTTAAAACGTGTCGCATAATCAAAATGCCCCACGCCTGTGATAACATTTCTCAAAATGGTTACAAATTTTTCAACTAAAGCTTTTAAACACATACAAAAGTTGTACGAAAAGATATTTCAAACAAATATGATGAGCGAATAATAAACCATGTTGTATAAACACACAAGACACTTAAATCCTTAAGACTAACCATATTTTTATAGAACATTTTTATTGATTATTATTGTATTTGCATTATTTTGACATATAGAATGCTGCAGTACACATTCCCACACATTCTGGGACATTGTAATTAAATTTCAGTAAAAACAACAGACGCATGAAACATTTTGAAAATGTGAAAATATAATTTTGAGAAAATTCTGTTTTATAAACTAGTATGCTAGGAAAACGTGCGTTCTACAGTCTTTAATTGGGTGTAGAGACCGAATGTTGATTTTTTGGTTCCAAAAACCATTTATTAAAAATATTTTTGTGTTCCATTCATATGCCTTTCTCTACTTATTCTGCAAACAATCTATTTTCTTACAAAAAGATTCCTTTATCTACATCATGGTAATATAGATAACCATTAGCAGAATTGTCTTATAACTTGCTTTCTTGTAAGCAGAAGGAGAATAATGGAATACACTAGGCTACACGATAGTCAAATCTTTTAAAAACTGATTGCTATGAGATTTAAATTCATTTCTTTGCATGCCCAGGTGTTAAAAGATCCCGTAAGAGAACATTTTAAATGTTTTAAAACTGAAACCAGCAGCAACAAATATCTCGGAAACGGTCAAATCCACGAAACACATGTGTATGACATAAATCTTGTGTTTTAATGAGATATACAGTTTTCTGTAGTAAGATTTTGCCTGTCTCTTATTGTTTAATATTTCTGCAAAATTATACAAAAGTCTTCCAGAATGAAGAGGCCTTCAGAGGCTATTCACAGGAAATTAAAGACATACATTTTATGTATTATGCAAATATGTTTAATATATGGTATTTTAATCAAAAACGTTAGACCCATTTTTGGGAAAATCAGACATTTCAAGTGTTTTCGAGGTAAGAGATAGTTGGTGGTGGGGGGATTTTCGTACACATTTTTATGTCGCATTCTTAGAAGATATTAAGATTGGCATTCAATGGTCCTTTCATTTTTGAGCTGTGCTGTCCACAGGCACACACACGGACCGTTTTGTAAAAGTGTTTTTTTTTTTTTTTGTACTCAGAGGATCCCAAAACATATATTTCTGGTGAAATCTTGGTACTGAGGTTTTGGGTGGAATACAATATCTTCTCTATCCACTATATATATTGTACATACGGGCTTGAGAAAGTAATAATTTGGGATCACGTGGAGTAGGGGGGGGGTCACCGCAACTTACTAAGTAAATATATGGTCGAGAAAGTACGACCATTTTCGATTTTTTAACCGATTATGGCAGTAAATTCAGAACAAAGATGGCAGTCAAACAGTAGTGTAAAACTTGTCTTACCACTTTCCAATGTCCTTACCCGCTACGTTCCTAATTCGAGCCATACACGTTTTTTGTTGTTTGTTTTAATACAGTTCCGAATTTTCTTTTTAAGCTTAACGTCCTTAAACCTGGTTGGCCACATCGGACGATGACTGAATTACCTCGGGGTCCATAGAGTTTAAAGTTACTCAACATTCGTCTTCTCAGGATAAGGGAAAACCTCGACAAAAACCTTATCGGGGTAACTTACCCTACGCGAGATTCGAAATCGCGACCTGTTGAATGTGAGACAGATACGCTACAACTACATTACTCAGGCAGGTAAGAAGTCATATCGGAATTTTGGTGTTGTATTCCCTTGTTTTGTTGTTCATTTCCTTTGTTTTACTATTTGATTACCGTTTGCTTTTTGCTTCTAAGCCGTCTCAAAAATGCACTGGGATTTTTACGGTAGAGCTCCACATTCTTAACAGAAACATTTTTTCTTTGCAACTTTTAATCAAGTGACACAAACGCGGCACCCATCTTTTTTTCTTCTTCTTCTTTTTTTTTTAAAAAAAACAGTACCGGAATCTGATCAGGACATGCCTAAGGCGGGACTCGAACCCACGATCCCCTGCCCAATTTCTTGCACAGACCTTGTGAAAGCTCAAACCATTACTTAAAATATTACCTGCACGTTCTTTTGATATGTTTATAGCTTCTGCTATCTCACACAACTTTAATTTCCGGTCTTCCACTACTAAACGATGAATTTTTTTCAATGATCTCTGGAGTTGTCACTTCTACAGGGCGTCCAGAGCGAGGCTCATCACTAGTGCTGGTACGTCCCATTTTAACCCTTAGTTGCCTGCACTAGTATACTACATATGCCGTTTTTCCTTTAATTCAAGTTTAAAACTGGAGTTCTAGTAAAAATATTTGGGAATAAACGTATAAAATTATTATATAAGATAATGGAGAAACTAGACATGAAAATAAATGTAGATTCTTTATTAATATTTTTCTTCCAAATAAAAAGTTTAAATTCTTCTAAATCAGTTTTCATAATGCTGCCAAAGCAGTACCCAAAAAGAACTTCAAATGGCCGTGAGTGTTAAGTGATAGGTAACGTTGCCAAGTTCAAATCCCAGTGATTGTGGTAAAGGACGGGGAGAGCCCAAGTAAAATAATCGGTGTAATGCTTGGAAGTTAATGGGCGTTGCATTTGGCTTTAGTTATGTCGGTTTTCTCTTTTACTTATTTAAAAAAAATCATTGAAATTTTAGGGCAAAAATTGTATATATTTTGACATTATAAAACAGTCTTGATTACTTGTCGTTTATGGTTCAAGGTTACTATAACATGAAATTAATCCTAGAGTACAGCACTATTGGTATAGTTAAGCTTAAAACAAGCGGAACTTATAGGTACCAACAGGCAACAAAGGGTTAAACTCTGCAACCCACCTTTTAATCATTGAAATATGAAGGGGCAGAGTCTTTCCATTTCCTCCTTGATTTCTTTAGGCGTTAAGCCTTTTAAATGGAAGTATTTAATCACTGTTCGTTTTTCCAAATCCTCCATTTTCGTAAAAAAGTGTAAAGTTGTCTTGTTTAAAATGCTGTCATTCGAAAACTAAACAAGCTATTGACCTGTAACTATGGATACAAGCTACTCTAGAGTTAAACTATACGATGCTACCGTCTAACTGGTCTAGTGGCGCCATATCTGTGTGAGGCCCAGGACTTATCAGCCGACCCTCATAACACATTTACAAACACACAAATACTAATGCCCAATGTGCGGCTGGAACCCACGATCCCCTGCGCCACGAAGCACCAAAGCGACACTTTAGCGAGCGCGGCAACGGGGACCGACACCCTTCGGAGCTGAAGCTTTATCGGGAGTTGAGGACGTGACTTATGAAACGACCCTTGTATTCAGTTCGGAGACAATAAATCTGAAACTTAATTTTCTGTGACGTTAAATGCAAATTATAAAACATTTGACTTAGTCTTAATTCCCTTGCACGTCGACAGTAGCGCCAGTGAAGTTTGGTGACCGCCCTGCCAAGTGCAGCTAGTGCAGATGATTAATAAGTAGTGGAGTGGTTTTCCTGCGACTGCATCCGTTACCTAGGCGACATGTTGCGGTAACCTTGCGCGACAACATTTTAATTAATTACAAGATTAACGACGTAATGCATCATATTTTATTACTCGAATCACGCCTGGTGACAAGCAATTTTCCGGAGAGCGGTTTCCTCTATGAAATAATTAGAAAAGTGTTTAATGACAGCCCGGAATATTACGTTTTAGATCAATCACATACAATTTTACTGCAAGTGTTAATGTGAGAGAGAAATATATACGAGCACTGCAGTTCGGAATGACAGGTGAATAAGAGAAAACAGAAGCGGTATAAAAAGCGTAAGAAAAATCTGATGTATTCCATTCAAATCACTTTTTCTACATCTCTGCAACAAATTATTGTTAAAAAGCTAATGCTTCCATTTATTTCATTCTAATCGAGAAAAAATTAATAGAAATAATCTTATTACTTGTTTCCTTGTAAGTAGAAGCGAAATAAGGAGTGCCATAGGTTAAAGTGAAAGCCAAAAGCTGGTTGCTATCTGATTGAACTTCCTTTGTTGTTTGCATAGGAGTTCTCAAATTCCTGTGTGAGAAATGGATAGGTTTTTCAAGGAATATCTCAAAAGCGATCAACTCCATGATAAAAATGTATATTACATAAATTGTGTATTTTAACGTGCTCTACATTTTTGTCTATATCTTATGGTTTAGCAGTTATGCAAAACTCAGTAAAATTCCTCGAGACTAAAGTAGTCTTCAGAAGTTTTTCCCAGAAATTCCAAGATATGCATTTTATTTGTTTAGTAAATATCTTTAATATACGATATTTTAGTCAAAATTGTTAGTGCCATTTTTGAGAAAAAACATCGAAATAAGTTCCATGTAAAGGGTAGTTGGGGGTGCGGGGATCTTCTTGAAAAAGTTTGGTATTTAACGGATTTGACGTTATTGAGCTATGCTGTCCACAGATACACACAGGGAGCTTTTTCCAAAAATGATTTTTTTTGGATTCAGGTGGACCCAAAACATGTATTTCCGGTGAAATCTCGGTATCGAATTTTTGGGTGGAATGCAATACCGTCTCTATAAACTATGTGCATAGTACGTGTAGAGAAAGTAAAAATGAACGGAAGCGGAGAAAGAGAAAATAAATTAATCGAAGAGTAAGAAAATGATGTATTAAATTCACGTGAATTTTTCTGCCGCTACTGTTTATTATGACATTGGTTCTACAATCCATTATTGCAATAGCGTCTACACATACTTCAAGCTAATCAAAATAAACATCAGCAGAAATAGTCTTATTGCTTGCTTCCTTGTAAGTAGAAGGGAAATAAGGGAATGCACTAGGCTAAAGTGATAGTCACATCTTTTAAAAGCTGGTTGCCATTTGATTGAAACCCGTTTCTTTGCATTGACAGCAGTTTTACAAATTCCCGTAAATGAAAAGTAAAAAGTATTTTAAAACTCAAACTCATGACAAGGAATACCTAAAAAAAAATGGTCAACTTCACGAAAAAAATGTGTATGACATAAATTGTGTGTTTTAATGAGATCTACATTTTTTGTGTGGTTAGTTCTTGTCTATCTCTTAGGGTTTGCCAGTTATACAAAAGTTATCCAGAATGCTATTCCCAGAAAATTGAAGATAAACATATCGTTTGCCATAAAACATCTTAAACATAAGGAATTTTAAGTAAAATCCTTAGGATCACTTTTGAGAAAATCAAAATGTTTCAAAAATGTTCCATGTAAAGCGTAGTTGGGGGAGGGGGAATCTTCTTGAAAATCTTCGTGTCAAATCTTCGGGAAATAATGAACTTAAATATCAAGTTTGGTATTTATCGATATTTTCGTTTTTAAACTATGCTGTCCACACACACACACACACACACACACACACACACACACACACACACACATGGACATTTTTCTATTTTTTTTTTTTTTTTTTGATTCAGGGGACCCAAAAAATGATTCCCGGTGAAATCTCGGTATCGAATTTTTAGTTGCAATACAATATCTTATTTTTACTCTGTATACATAGTACATGCAGAGAAAGTAAAAACGAAGAGAAGGATAAAAAGGAAGAATAAATTAATAGAAGAGAAGAAAAGCTCAGATGTATTAAATCCACATGAATTTCTCTGCCCACTATTGTATATTATGCTCTAGGTTCTGCAATCCGTTATAGCAAAAGCTTATTTTTCTATTTTCATGCTAATCGAGATAAACGTTAGCAGAATTATTGCTTCCTTCCTTGTAGGTAGAAGGGAACCAAGGGAATACACTAGGCTAAATGGAAGTGCATGATATGAAATGCAAGCGAAATGGATAATAGTAAAGGTGATGATGAAACAATTGGAGAAATGAGTGGCGTGGGAGAAAACCTGCCTGTGGGCGCTTGGGAGTGAACCCGAGCCATTTAGATGAGAGGCGAGCGGTCTAACCACTCAGCCTTTAATCTTATTACTTTGAAACAAAATAATTTTTTAAACTTACACAATTGTTGTTCAAATTTCACCTAGGAGACTATTATTATTATTGTTGTTATTATTATTATTTTTATTATAATTATTATGATTATAATTGTTGTTATTATGATTATAATTATTGTTATTATTATAATAATTATCATTAGTATTAGTATTACCTTATTATTACCTATTATATTATTATTATTATTATTATTAGTTTTATTAGTAGTATTAGTATTATTACCTATTACTAGTATTATTATTATTATTGTTATTATTACCTATTATTGTTATTATTACTACCTGTTATTGTTATTGCTATTATTATTATTATTATTATTAGTAATATCATTATTAGTATTACCTTATTATTATCTATATTATTATCATCATTATTATTATTATTATTAGTAGTATTAGTTTTTTTATTATTATTATTATTATTAGTAGTAGTAGTAGTAGTAGTAGTATTAGTAGTAATATCATTATAGTATTACCTATATTATTAGTAGTAGTAATATCATTATAGTATTACCTATATTATAAGTAGTAGTAATATCATTATAGTATTACCTTATTATTACCTACATTATTATTATTAGTAGTAGTAGTAATAGTATGATTAGTATATTATTAGTAGTATTAGTTTTATTATTATTATTATTATTGTTATTATTATTATTATTATTGTTATTATTATTATTATTATTATTATTATTACTGCCACGGTGGTGTTGGGCCTGGTTTCACACGGTGAGCTCATTAGTCGAGGAACTGCTCACGGCCACCTGGACGACTGAAGTAGTATTTGATTATGCTTTCCCATCATCAGTCACTGGCACAAGTGCTTAGTCACGATCACGTGATCAGCTCCCGTTCGATTAGTCGTGGAAATGTGTGTGTGTGTGTGTGTGTGTGTGTGTGTGTGTGTGACGGAGCAGATATCCATTGTCGCCCTGGTGATGAGGTCCATTGTTGAGTCTGCCAGCTCACGCCTTCCATTTTAACGCTCCCAAATTTACCGCGAAACTACATTGTGAACTTTCACTTACACGACATTTTGTGTTGTTCGACTTCTACTAATCGATATCAACCGGATCGATTGTTTGACGATGGTGCCTCGGTTTCTCGCTTCAGGTACTCTTATTGTAATTTCTTTACTTCTCTGTACATATTCCTTTGCGTAAATGAACATCCTTCTGTTCTGTTTTCGCCCTTTTCTCTAATATTTTATCTCTTTACATTTTCTCCGTCTTCCTCCCATCAATTCAGATGTTATCTTATTTTTTTGCATTCTCTAGCCCGCATGTACATAATGGATAGAGAAAGGTATTGTATTCCACCCAAAAATTCAAAGTGGAGATTTCACTGGATATATATTTTTAGAAAAAGGTCCGTGTGTATCTGTGTATTTGGGATTATTATCTTCCAGATATGCAACGCGAAGATTTTGAGAAAAACCTCCCACCCCAAACTACCCTTTACATGGGAAAAATTTCGAAGATTTTGATTTTCTCAAAAATGACTAGCGATTTTGATTAAAATACCATGTATTAAAGATATTTACATGGCAAATAAAATATATATTTTAAATTTTCTGGGAGTAGCCTCTAAAGACCTCTTTATTCTGGATGGATTTTTGCCTAATTTTGCTTAACTGCCAAACCGCAAGAGCTAGACAAAATGTACCACTCAAAAAACGTAGATCTTGTCAAAACACAATATATGTTCCTTACGTTTTTTTGTAGAGGTAACTGTTTCCGAGATATTCCTTGTTATTGGTTTCAATTGTAAATTATTTATACTTTTCTAGACAGGAAGTGTCCCTTTTTCTTTTGTTCTACTCCTTTCCAAGCAAAGAAGCGATTTGCATTGACAATCGTATAACAGCTTAAAACATTTGACTACCACTTTAGCATAGAGCATTCCTTTAGTTCCCTTCAACTTATAAGGAACTAAGTAATAAGAACATTAGCAATTAGCATGGTGTAGAAAGAAGATTAATCTTTTGTAAGAAGTTTGTAGAGTAGCTAGAGAAAGCCATGTGAGTGTAACACAAGATTTTTTGAAAATGTATTTATTTTAGATCACTTTAACTGCTAGATCGCGATCATACAATATTTATAACAATTCAATTTATAATATTACAATAAAAATTATTTACACGCGTTTAGTTAAACAAGTGTCTATGAATTGTAAATTACAGAAGAAAGCAAGTTTAACATCTATTGAAATAAAACATTGTGAATAAGTGCATAGCTGTTGAAAGTCAATTTTTGAAAATTTTGTTTTTCTCAAAAATGACTAACGATTTTGACTAAAATATAATATTTTAAAAGATATTTACATCACAAGTAAAATGCATATTCTGAATTTTATGGAAAAAGCTCTGAATATCTCTTTATTCTAGTAGGGTTTTGTACAGGTTTGCATGACTGTTAAACCGTAAGATAGAGTCAAAAACATACTACAGATATAATACATATCTCGTTAAAACACATATGTCATATGTGCTTTCTTGTAGAGTTGGCCGTTTTTGAGATACTTCCTATTATTGGTTTCAGTTTTAAACTACCTAACTTTTCACAAACGGGACCATGGAAAGCGAACTGAACCTAAATTTTTTCACATAGAAACCAGCTTTTAAAAGAAAGCTTTTTCCGCTTTAGCATAGTGTACGAGGGCCGTTTTTGTTCAACCTCCGATAGGCTATAAGTAAAAGACAAGTTCATAGAAAAGAATTACTCTATTACTAAAAGTTTTGTACACTTATAGTTACTTTTCAACATAATCACCGAAAAGATTGAGACATTTATCGTACCTGTGCACAAGCTTTGCAATACCCGCTTCAAAAAATGTTGCCGCCAATGATTTCAAATGAGCATTGACGTTGTTTTAAAGATCTTCGTTGCCACATCTTCAGTTCAGGGAAAAGGTGAAAGTCGCTAGGTGCCAGGTCAGGACTGTACGGTGGATGATCGAAAATGTCCCATTGAAATTGTTCAAGGAGCCGATGGGTTGTGCGAGCAGTGTGTGGACGAGCGTTGTCATGGATCAACACAATTCCTGAAGTCAGCATTCCTCTTCGTTTGTTTTGAATGGCTCTCCGCAAACGTCGTAAAGTACGAAGATCTTCAAAAAACGTCAATGATCATTTGAAATCTTTGGCGGCAACACTTTTTGAAGCGGGTATTGCAAAGCTTGTGTACAGGTATGATAAATGTCTCAATCTTTTCGGTGATTATGTTGAAAAGTAATCATAAATGTACAAAACTTTTAGTAATAGAATAGTTCTTTTCTATGAACTTGTCTTTTATTTATAGTCTATCGGAGGTTTAAAAAACAACGTCCCTCGTATCACCTTATTTTCTTCTATTTGCAAGGAAGCAAGTAATAAGACCAGTTCTGCTAATGCTTTTCTCGATTAGCTTGAAGTAGATAAAACAGTAATTTTTTGTAACAATAGTTTGTATTTGGAACAGAAAGTTCGGTGAATGGAGCATATCAGATGTTTTTCCCGTCCTATTGGGGAGAGAGACCCCAGATATTTTCGTAAGTAATACCAAGAGTGTTTTCATCTTGTCGATCATTCCTCATTGTCCTAAGAGATGAAAACACGAGTTGTATTTGATGAGACAGTTCAGCGAAATAGACTATTAATAATTTATAATATACAGGAAGAGGGCTTTTATTAGTTTATGATTGTAATACTTACATAAGCTCTCAAATGGTAGATGACGCATTCGACCATGTTTATTTACTGAATGTTTTTTTTTTTTTTTTTTTTTCTGTCTTCACTGCCGCCTGAACTATATGGCCAATCGTGTCTACATCCAATTAACGAATATGGATAGCAACAATTGAAATAGGGAGCAATTATTTTATTTCAGCTTTTAATAAATAATACATGAAATGGAAACAAACTATTTTATTTGAGATTGTTGCATTCATCTCATACATGAAATACAAATGATTATTTTTCCACATGTTTTGAGCTAAATACATTATGAACTGGATAAAACGTTAAATAAACATTATAATTTAATTAATTCAAAGAACAATTGTGGAACTGACAGTTATTAAAAGTGAAGATTGCATTGCCACTTTATTACTAATAACCGAGATAAGAGATTTTAACATACGAACATCAGCTGCGATAAGATGTTTCGACAATATCGCTCCAGTTAGATGACCGCGATTGGTTGAAATTGCCTAATCTCGACCTTTCCATTGGCGATTTAATAATTGAGGTAAATTGTCACTATGAAAATTGCGACAACAATGTTAGTGAATTCCATCTGGCAACACTGAATGTATATGCGTTCCTTCGTGAGTAAGGTCTAGAGATCACCATGGACTCTATCAGCAGCTAAAACACGTTGTAAGATTAATGGTATTCAATTTCAGGGATGTCTACCCTTTGTAAAACATCACATATCTTCACGCCACACTACCTCCAGATATCCGCTTGTTAGCTAACCTATCCCTCAAATCTGCTGTTGAAAAATCTGATGTGTTTTTTTCATTTTCGTTCCTTATTTCTATCTAATCAAGACAATAGTTAGCAGAAATGGTCTAATTACTTAATTCCTCATAATTATAAGGGGAATACACTAGGCTAAACCAGCAGTCAAGTGTTTTAAAATGTGGTTGCTATGGGAATGAAATCCGTTTCTTTGCGTGGCCAAGCGTTGTCAAGTTTCCACATGAGAAAAGTTTAAGTATTTTAAAACTAAAACCAATAACTAGTAATATCTCGACCAACTTCATGAACAAGATGTATATGACAAATTGTGTGTTTCAATGAGATCTACATTTTTGTGTAGTAAGTTTTTGTCTATCTCTTACGGTTTACCAGTTATACAAAAGTCATCCAGAATGAAGAGGTCTTCAAAGACTATTCCCAGAAAATTCAAGATATACATTTTATTTCTTATGTAAATATCTCTCATATACGGTATTTTAATCAAAAATTTTAATAGCCATTTTTGAGAAAGTCAACCCTTTCGAAAATTTTTCCATGTAAAGGGTAGTTTGGAGCGGCAGGATTTTCTTAAAAATCTTCGTGCTGCATCCTTGGAAGATATTGAACTTAAACACCAAGTTTGGTATTTAATGGACTTTTCGTTTTTGAGCTATCTTGTCCACAGACACACACGGACTCTTTTCTAAAACTGTTTTTTATACAGGGAATCCTAAAACGTTTATTTCCGGTGAAATCTCGGTATAAAATTTATAGGGGGAATGCAATACCTTCTCTATACACAATATTCATTCTATGTGTAGAGAAAGTAAAAATAGGGACAACGATGTGACATGAATTTTTAGTGACGTTTACTTTGACTTGCACGAATGTGTCAAATGAATTTTAAGTATTTAGCAATGGCACAAGGTCTGTAAAGCCCGATACTTGATTATATGTCTATTCTGCTGTTTTTGTAACCCAAGCTTTAAGCACGAGCTCAATACATTGTGTTTCCATTGTATATAAACATTTGTATACATGTATATGTCTTGACAAGTTCTATGTTCAGCGGCTTCCTGGCCTAAACGAACCTACAGAATGCTTTCTAATCTAATCTAATGTGGCAACACTGAGTGTAGATGCAGTCCTTCATGAGTAACGTCTGCATTCCAGAGATCACCATGGACCATATCAGCAGCTAAAACACTTTGTAAGATTAATGTACTCATTTTCAGGGAGACCTACCCTTTGTAAAACATCACATTTCTTCAGAGATCCGCTTGTTAGCTAACTCATCCCTCAAAACTGCTATTGAAAAATCGGTGGAAAAAGGTCGGAAAGAAGTAGCGAGAGGCGCGGTCTCGCCGCCACAGGGTGGCCAACCTGAAATCTTGTTAAATTTCCCACCTCTACAATGGCGTCCCTGTTTTACATATATTATCTAGCATCTTCGTTATTGGGTGTAACCCCTGGCTTGTACACCATCATCCATCATCTGTTGCTCCAAAGCCGATTATTGAATGCACCTCTACTTCTGATTGGGCTCATTCAGGATTCATCAGATGAACATTTTCTGAGCAACAAGCTTACAATCGATACTATAACTCAAGACGATTCCTACGGCTGTGACGTAATGAACACGCATTCTTTTGCTGACATCAGCTCTGCGAGTTAGCCTACATTGTTTGTTCCATGCGGCACATCCAGCCTTAATATAGAGGTGGCCGACATGTTAGTATACTGTACACTATTTTTACTTTCTCTAGCCCCGTATGTACATAGGGATAGAGAAGTATTGTATTCCACCCAAAATTTAGATACTGAGATTTCACCGGAAATACATGTTTTACGACCCCCTGTATCAAAAAAAAATTCAGAAAAAGGTCCGTGTGTATATCCGTGTGTCTATGAACACGATAACTCAAAAACGAAAATAGCTAAAACACCAAACTTGGTACTTAAGTTTAGTATCTTCCAAGGATGCGACACGAAGATTTTGAGAAAAGTCCCCCCACCCAAAACTACCCTTTACATGGAACTTTTTTCGAAAAGTTTGATTTTCTTAAAAATGGCTCTAACGATTTTGATTAAAATATCGTGTATTAAAGATATTTACCTGGCAAATAAAATTTATATCTTGAATTTTCTGGGAATAGCTTTTCAAGGCCTGTTTATTCTGAATGAATTTTGCTTAATTTGGCATAACTAGTAAACCTTAAGAAATAGACAAAAACTTACTACACAAAAAATGTAGATCTCGTTAAAATACACAAGTTATGTCATATACAGTATTTTCGTGGAACTTACCGTTTTAGAGGTATTTCTTGTTATTAGTTTCAGTTGTGAAGACCTTATACTTTTCTCAGATGGGAATGTCCGTTTTTCTTTTGTTCTACTCCTGGCCAAGAAAAGAAGCGATTTGTAATGACAATCGCATAACGACAGCTTTTAAAACATTTGACTATCGGTTTAGCCTAGAAATATATGCTTTGAGACCCCACGAAAAAAAAAAAACCTGATGTGTTCCATTCACATGACTTTCTATACATATGTGTCCGTGTGGCTGTGAACACGATAACTTTAAAACGAAAAATCGGTAGAATACCAAACTTGGTATTTAAGTTTACTATCTTCCAGGGATGCGTCACGAAGATTTTGAGAAAAATACCCCCACCCCAAACTACCCTTTATGTGGAAAAAATTTCGAAAATTTTGATTTTCTCAAAAATAAATCTAAAGATTTGGATTAAAATACTGTATATTAAAGATATTTATATGTCAAATAAAATGTATACCTTGAATTTTCTGGGAATAGCCCCTAAAGATCTCTTCATTCTGAATGAATTTTGCTGAATTTTGCGTAACTGATAAACCGTAAGAGTTAGATAAAAGCTTACTAGACAAAATTGTAGATCACGTTAAAACACACAATTTATGACATATAATTTTTTTTCGTGGAATTTATCATTTCTGAGAAATTCCTTGATATTTGTTTCAGATTTAAAATATTTAAACTTTTCTCACACGCACGGAAAGTTGTTAACTTCTAGCCCTGCATAGAAACGGATTTCAACCAAACGGACTCCCAACTTTCTAAAGATTCGATATCGTTTTAGCTAGTGCATTTCCTTATTTTTATTCTACTCGCTGGCCACTCAACAACAATAAATGGAAGTATAAAATGAAATGTAAAAACTCTATTTAAGGTTACGTTATCTAAAAGGATGGTGGGAAAAAATGTAATGGTTGATAAAGTTTTATTAGAATAGAAATATATTTCTTTTGAAGCTAATCTGCTTACATATATAAATAGAACCAATATATCTCCTAGATACATTAATCACAATACATAAGAAAATCAGTTATTAAACTTCTTCTTACTTTATCTACTAATTATAGTAAGTAGCAGAAAGTAGTGTACTCTAACCAAAAACCCAAAATCAAAATTTCACCGGAAATTAGTGTTCATCCTTTGTAACAATGAAGGAAGTTGTTTCCAATTTAAAAAAAAAAAGAATGATGTGTTCCATTCACATGATTTTGTCCACATATCTTTAATATACGGTATTTGAATCAAAATCTTTAGAGCCCTTTTTGAGAAAATAAAAATGTTCGAAATTTTTTCCCATATAAAGGGTAGTTTGGGGTAGAGGGATTTTTCTCAAACTCTTCGTGTCGCATCCCTGGAAGATAGTAAACTTAAATACCAAGTTTGGTATTATTTTTCGCTTTAGAGTTATCGTGTTCACAGCCACGCGGACACATACACAGGGACACACACACTTATGGATTCTGCACCACGATAACGCACCAGCTCACAAGGCTTTATTGTGAACCAATTTCTGGCCAAAAACTCAACAAATTTCATCGAACAACCACCTGAACTGGCTCCTGCTGATTTCTTTCTCTTTCCAAAACTCAAGTTACCACTTCGAGGCACCCGTTTTCAGTCGATAGAAGACATAAAGAAAAATTCGCGGCGACAATTGAAATCGATCCCTAAAAGTGCCTACAAAAAATGTTTTGATGATTGGATTATTTGTTGGCATAAATGTATAATTTCAGAAGGGGCCTACTTTGAAGGCGATAAAATAAAATTGGATGAACAATTCATTTTTTGTTTTATTGGCAAATTCCCGGAACTTTCTTGACACAGTAGTATATTTCCGGTGAAATCTCGGTATCGAATTCCTGGGTGGAGTACGATACCTTCTCTATACACTATGTGCATAATACGTGTAGAGAGTGTAAAAATGCTATTTTTTTTATTCAGGGGGACCTAAAACATTTATTTTCGGTGAAATCTTGGTATAGAATTTTTGGGTGCAATACAATACTTCCTCTATACACTATATACATAGTACGAATAGAGAAAGTACAAATATGAAACGGACGAGGATTTTGAGAAAAGTAAGCAAGCCCGCCTGGGTAGTGTGGTGGTAGCGTGTCTGCCTCACATTCAACAGGTCGTGAGTTCGAATCTCACTTAGGGTGAGTTTCCCGGATAAAGTTTTCTTTGGGGGTTTTCCTTATCCTGAGAAGACGAATGTCGAGTAACTTTGAGCTCCATGAACCCCGAGATCATTTGAGTATCTTTTCACCAATTTCATTCATCGTCCGATATGATCAACCAGGTTAAAGGCTACAAAAAAACAAACAAAAAACAAAACAAAAAAACAAAAAAAGTAAGCATTTTAACATTGAAACCAACAACAAGGAATATCTTGGAAATAAAATACAAATTGTGTATTTTAACGAAATTTACGTTTTTGTGTTTAGTAACTTTTACTGTTTACCAGCTATGTAAACGTCATTCAGAACGAAAATGTCTTCAGAGGCTATTCCCAGATAATTCAAGATACAGGTTTCGTTTGTCGTGAAAACATCTTAAACATATAGTATTTTAATCAACATCTTCAGAGCCATTTTTGAGAAAATCGAGTGTTTCGTAAAATATTCCATATAAAGGTTACTAGAAGTTGGAGGAATATTTCTGAAAATCTTCGTGTCGTAATCCTTGGAAGATGCTAACTTAAATACCAAGTTTGGTAGTAAACCTTTTTCTTTTTAAATTATGCGGTTGTCGTACATACTGGCTTTTGACTTATTCATCTCCGGTGAAATCTTGATGTAGAATTGTTGGGGGGAATACAATACCTTCTCTACCTACTATGTACATTTTACATTTATGCTAGAGAAAGTAAAAGTTTAAATGCCCAAAGATATTAAGAGATATCTACAGAAGGTATTAGCGAGACACTCTGACAGTTAATTCTGGTCGAAGGGTAAATTGAGTGTTGTGTTTTTTACTTTCTCTTCACGTACTATGTACATAGTGTATAGAGAAGGTATTGTAATGCACCCACAAATTCCATACTGAGATTTCACCGGAAATACATGTTTTGGGTCCAAAAAAAACATTTTTGGAAAAAGGTCCGTGTGTGCGTATGTGTCTGTGTGTGTGTGTGTCATGGACAGCATAGCTGAAAAACGAAATGTCCGTCCAACGCCCTCGTACGGGCATTCCTCATCCCGGAAACAGGCCGAAGTCAGGGGACGAAAATAGTTTGAGCATTCTTTTTCCCTGCCACACCGCAACTAGTCTCATCGCCGACACAACGGGAACGGGATGAAGGATGAATGAAATGAAAATGGAAACGACATGGAGGGTCAAGTAATCCGGGAGATGAAAGAAACCTACCCAGTATTCACCTGGTGACTCGGAGACGTCCCCGAAATACCCAAGGGTCAGGTAGGATTCTGCGTGGTTTATCCGGATAACTCGCCCTAAACGAGATTCGAACTGGGGTTATTTAGAATGTGAAGCAGTCACGCTATCTGCACACCACAGAGGCAAGGTGATATGCAGGGTAATTTAAAAAGAGTTATCAAACATTTGGGTATGGATTCCTGATATCAGAACAAGAAAATAGGTTTATATAAACACATGCTCTAAAACGGTTCGTTTTCGCGTTATCAATTTATTAATGAAAGTCACCTTCAACAGTTTTCCGGGTCCAACCTAAACTCCATTTATAGAAGACTTTGACCCATTTTACCCTGCGGAGTTGGTCTTGTGTTGCCATGGCTACTTGTTAACATTTGTCAGATGTGTAACACATTCCCCCAGCACGCCTTACAAGTGCTGTCTACAGGGACTTCGACGCCCTCCGTGGTGTAATGGTTACCATGCAAACTAAATATATCTAAGGTCGCGGGTTCAAACCCGGCGGAGGACTATGGATTTTTTGGGTGTAAAAATCCTTAGCATGGCTTCCTTTGGAAGCTAAGAAAAGCCGTTGGTCCCGTGTCGTAGATTTACGGTACGTAAAAGAACCTCAAGCCTGATAGAGAGGTCTCTGAGCAAAATTTAAGCGGTCTTTCACACCCAATTTGGAATGGGACGCTGAGAACCACAGCAGTTAAAGAGCGTCCATAAATAAAACTCCATTTACATTTTAGAGGGATTTCATTTTTTTTGTGGCCTAATATACATAATTTTTCATCATAAATATTCTAGTAATGATATAAATGTGGTAAAATCCTTATTTTTGGTCGGACTCTATTTCTTCTAGTGTTAATTACCTAATTTTGACATTTAATGTCATTTAAACGCGTGTTAAAAGGACAGGGATAACGCCTGACATCTTGCGGCAGCTGTAGAACTATTACAATTTGCAAGTTTTTCTCGGTAAAAATCGCTTCATTCTAAGGCGTGGTATAATAGCGTAAGCATCATTCAGAACACTCTCCCAGACTTATTAGAAAATGTGCCTCTGTAAACAAGAAACATGTGGTTTATGTATGATGCTCTAGAAAATGTTAGTTTCATTGTTCGAGATGCACTTGCTGGTATCTAGCATGACAAATGGATAGGTAGAGAGGGATCAGTTCCATGGCCTGCACGTTCCCCCGACCTCAATCTTTTGGGGGCACCTTATGCCATTGCTTTATGCGGCAGACCCTCAGGGTGAACTAACTGTTAATCTACGTGTCATGGAAGTCTGTGAAATCATACGACACCGACTGGAAATATTTGACATTCTATGCTGCGAAGAGTACATGAGTGTCTAAGTGCAAGAGGAGGGAGGAGGGCATTTGCTATCAGAGGTGCTTGTGTGGAGCACCTTCTAACAAGCTGATAACGTCAAAAGTAGAATAAACTAAGAACTGTAAGTACACCTATCAGGTCGAGAATCCATATTGGGAATACTCCGTCCTGCGGGCCTCATATTCCCAAGCATTCGAGATTTGCTAAGTAATTTAGAGTTCGCGGTTTGCCAATTACTTTTTGAAATACCTGAAAAAAAAAAATCTGATGTGTTCCATTCACTGGCTCTCTCTACTTCTCTGCCACAAATTATTGATAAAAAGCTTTTGCTTCATGCTCATCGAGAAAAAAACTAGCAGAAATAGTCTTATTACTTGCTTTCTTGTAGGTAGAAGCGAAATAAGGGAGTACGATAGGTTAAACTGATAGTCAAAAGCTGGTTGCTATTTGACTGAAGTGCCTTTGTTTGTATGGACACGAGTTGACAAATTCCTGTATGAGAAAAGTATAAATTTTTCAAGGCTGAGACCAAAAACAAGGAATATCTAAAAAACGACCAACTCCACGAAATATATATATATATATATATATATATATATATATATATATAGCCTAAATTGTGTGTTTTAATGTGCTCTACAATTTTTGTGTGGCAAGGTTCTGTCTATCTCTTACGGTTTACTAGTTATACACAATTCCGTAAAATTCATCCAGAATTCAGTAGTCCTCAGAGGCTATTTCCAGAAAATTCAAGATATACATATTATATGTCAGGTATATACACGTGTATAAATAAATAAATAAATATATATACGATATTTTAATAAAAATCGTTAGAGCCATTTTTCAGAAAATCAAAATTTTCGAACATTTTTCCATGTGAAGGATAGTTTGGGGTGGGGGGATTTTATTGAAAACCTTCGTGTCGCATCCTGGAAGATAACTTAAATACTAAGTTTGGTATTCAACGGTCTTTTCGTTTTGGAGCTATGCTGCTCACAGACAGACAGACGGACAAATTTTCTAAAAATGCTTGTTTTTGTATTCAGGGTGTCTTAAAACATGTATTTCCGGTGAAATCTCAGTATCGAATTTTTGGGTGCATTACAATACCTTCTCTATACACTATGTACATAGTACGTATAGAGAAAGTAAAAAATGGTAAAAAACAATAATGAATAAAGATTGTTTTACAATATTTAATTCAACATAAAGGACCATTGAATCTCGACGTGAACAAATGAAAGGCTATATCTAAATTATATGGACAGAGCCTTCTTATACACTCTTTTGTTAATGAATTTTGCAATAGATTCTTTACTTGAAGTAGCACATGTCCTGAGTGTTACGTCATTTCCTAATTGTACTGTAAGTATTAATGACCTTTATAACTTTTACTGTAAGTACTTACAGTGCTTGTTGGCATGGCAATTAGTAAATGAAATGTAAATTTAGCTTACATTACCAAATATGTGTTCAGATTGATTAACTTACATATATTATATATTTTAAAAGCAATGTTTTGATTAATATCATTTTGAACCTCAATAAATCGAGAAGGAAGACTTTTGGGACATGTGTTATATGAACTTGTTTTAATGTAAGGAACCTGTCGCCAAACTATGTAAAAGTTTTTTTGAATCATTACCATTAATTTACAGAACTACTTGGTTCGGTTCACGCTCATTAACCAATAATATTTATAACCTGGGCGTTGCCTTGGTAACCCGGCGTGGATATTCCGGGAAATATCCTCTCGGAATTAGTTTACGTAGCAGTAGGTGCTTGAACATGTTAGCAGTGAAGCGTTTAGCATGTAACGCCTGGGGTCCGCGGGCCACCCGCTGCTTTCATTTAAACACCAAAACTAATTGATGTTGCAGCTGTACAAGGCAAATAAACGAAGAAGAGAGGGAAGCAATGAGATGATAACCTACTTTGCGTCCTATGTTAAGTATATACAGCCCGCCTCTATGGTGTTGGGGTAGCGTGTTTGTTTCACATTCTAAATATCTCTATTTCGATCTCGGTTAGTCTGAGTTTCTCGTTTAAGCTTTTTACTTTCTCTATACGCACTATGTACATAGTGTATAGAGAAGGTATTGCACTCCACCAAAAATTCGATACCGAGATTTCATATATATGTTTTAGGGTCCCCTGTATCCAAAAAAAGTATTTACAGAAAAAGGTCCCTGTGTGTGTCCGTGTGTCTGTGAACACGATAACTCAAAAACGAAAAGTCGGTAAAATACCAAACTAGGTATTTAAGTTTAGTATTTTCCAGCGATGCGACAAGAAGATTTTGAGAAAAATCTCCCCACCCCAAACTACGCTTTACATGGAACTTTTTTCGAAAATTTTTATTTTCTTAAAAGTGGCTCCAACGATTTCGATTAAAATATCGTACATTAAAGAAATTTACCTTACAAATAAAATGTAGGTATATCTTGAATTTTCTGGGAATAGCCTCTGAAGATTATTTTATTCTGGATGAATTTTACGAAATTTTGCATAACTGTTACTCCGTAAGAGTTGGACAAAAACTTACCACACAAAAAATGTGGAGCATGTTAAAACACACAATTTACATGATTTTCTCATACAGGAATTTGCCAACTCCTGTCCATACAAAGGAACTTCAGTCACGTAGCAACCAGATTTTGACTATCAATTTAACCTATGGTACTCCCTTATTTGGTTTCTACTTCCAAGGAAATAAGTAATAAGACTATTCCTGCTACTTTTTCCGGATTAGCATGAAGTAAATAGAAGTATAAACTTTTTAACAATAATTTGTTGCACAAATGTACGGAAATCATGTGAATGAAACATATCAGATTTTTTTTTGTATTATTACGATCACAAGGTCAACATTTTTATTAACATAATAAAATTAACTTACTACTACGGCTACAGTGACGCTACTATTACTGCTGCAACCATTCTTCACGGAATGAACTTAGATATCGCCTCTTCATTTCATTGTTATTACTCACTATCACAGAATAACAAACTTTAGTTATATGAAATAAGAACTGAAGCTTTCCTGGCGACGTATTAATTCAAAATCTTCTCGGGCTTCTAGCCAGGTAAAAACTTGGCTTGACACCAACGTTTCGAAGTGCATCTTCCTCGTCTTCAGGGTGAACTGATGGTTTGAGCTTGCGGAGACTGGTATTTATAAGAGCTGGGATGAGAGCTAACATCTGATTGGTTCGCGTGATATTATGGCCTGGTATTCATAAATACCAGTCTCCGCAAGCTCAAACCATCCCCCAGGACGCAGACTTCTCGGACCGTGCTCGGCGGGAGGTGCGTCGATACCTTCGACGCCCCCCCCCCCCCGACGAGGCGGACCGACTTCCCGCCATCCCACCCAGTGAACTCCAGGGCGCACTCCGGCGCCTCAACCCCAAAAAGGCAGCGGGTCCTGACGGACTAACCCCCGCCATGCTCCGATGCCTTCCCTTCAAGGCGGTGCTCTTTCTAACCAAGGTTTTCAACATGTGCCTCACCTTGTGCCACTTTCCACGCGAGTGGAGGGAGGTCCGGGTGATATGCATCTTGAAGCCGGGGAAAGACCCGTTACACCCATCCAACTACCGATCCATCAGTCTCCTATCAGTTCTCTCGAAGGTTTTCGAGAGGCTAATACTAGCCTGCTTGTCCCCTCTCTTGGGCGACATTCATGCCATCCAGATCACCAATTTGGTTTTCGTCCTGGGCATTCTACACCCCAGCAACTACTGAGAGTGGTGGAGGCCGCTGCCCTGGGTTTCCAGGACAGAGCCTACACTGCGGCGGTGTCGCTGGACGTGGAGAAAGCCTTCTCTACGACCTGGCACGCGGGACTGCTCCTCAAACTCATCCGACTGGAGCTCCCGACACACATCATACACCTACTACACTCATATCTTAAACACAGATTTTTTGTAGTTTCAGTTGCGGGACACAAATCAACACCTAGGCCAGCAAGAGGCGGAGTCCCCGAAGGCTCTGTACTTTCCCCTACGCTCTTTAGCGTCTACATGGCCGACCTACCAACAGTGCAGCAAGTCAACATAGCTCAGTATGCTGATGACGTGCTGTTATACTGTACAAACAAACACCCACGCAGAGCCTTCAACCCTATTCAGAGACACCTCTGCCTCATCCAAGGGTGGTGCGAGCGTTGGCGATTGTCCATCAATCCGGAGAAAAGCCACGCTATTCTCTTCACCAAGCGCCGCTTTCCCGCAAACTTCCCCACATTCACGTACCTCAGACGAAGGATACAATGGACAAACACCATCACCTACTTGGGGGTGAAGCTTGACAGGGGCGTCACTTTTAGGGAGCACATCAGGGGGCTATGGTGCCGGGGCAATGGGGCTGCGGCCTCACTGTACCCGATGCTGAGGTCCTCGATGACGGTTCCCCTTAAGTTGCGCCTTTTGAGGGCTCTCATAATCCCCTTGTTAGTCTACGCCTGCGAGATCTGGGGCATGGCGGCAGACTCCAGTCTGCTGTTGCTTCAGCGGGTACAGAATAGGTGTCTTCGGGCTATCTATTCTGTGCCTCGAGGCTTTCCAACGAGACTCCTTCACGAAGCCTCTGGTCTACCATACCTGGAGGACGAGATTAGGCGTCGGGCAACAAAATTCAACGAAGGGTTACCATTCCATCGGAGCGCCCTCGTTAGGTCTCTTGGGGATTACGATCCCACGAACCGCCGCTTCAGGCGATACCGGCTTCCCCGCATGGCTTGCGGGCATCCCCGGTAACGAAGGAGCACCACCAACAGCTGCTACGGCTAAGCTCCTTATAATCCTTCAAGAGTTGCTTGGATTCAAACTTATAATCTCAAAAGAAACATTTTGATAAAAACACACCAGCGGTGCACAAGGGCCGTTGCACCATCAAGGCAACCGTCGAGGAGCAATTTCGCCTCCTCCTGTCACTCCGCAACCCCAAAACACACCCGCCATCCTACAAAACCCACAATCCCGTCAGAACGTGGTTAAGTTCTCTCTGAGAACAGGGACACGTCTAACACACCTCGGGCTGCCCTCAGCCTGCCAATCACACTGGACTGGCTAAAACCATCAGTTCACCCTGAAGACCACGAAGATGCACTTCTTCGAAACGTTGGTGTCAAGCCAAGTTTTTACCTGGCTAGAAGCCCGAGAAGATTTTGAATTATAGTTATATGAATTATGAAAGGTAGTGATAGCCTATCCACTTACGATCCGAGCGTTCCAATAATTGTCAATAAATTACTGACAAGAGACAATGAACGAGCCGCTATATGCCAGTGTTTCTTTATTAATGTGAGCCGATTACTACAGCCGCAACAATGAAAAGTTGCCAGAATAATGTTACATTCACAATAAAATGCAAGTGCAGAGGCAACGTAAGCGCAAGAGTTTGGACTCATTATTAAATGTAAGCATCCACATAGAAACACGCAAGACGCTACGCAACGCAAGAGTTTACAAACTTGATCCTTGCGTTGTATGAAGACAGGAGGAATTCTGCTTCTTTTCTCTATGCATTGGCTATGTATTCAACAACAGACGATCGCACTGGCGCCTGCTGTACATGCATGTTCTTCTATTTGGCCGTGCAGTGCCGCGCCATCTCTAATTTCCCTCAAGAGGTTATGACAGTCTCCTTGCGAATCCTTTTTTGATTTAATGATGTAACTATCATCTGTGTCTAGATTTCTTGGTTCTCATAAATCGAAGACGCAGAGAGATAATTCTTAGTTCATTGAATGCGTAGCTTTATCACTTTCTGAAGTCTCTATGCTTGTACTACTTTCAATAATTTTGAATGAGCAGTTATTGTGACGTCACTGCCACGAGCGTCAGTTGTTAAAATGTAGTTTTATATCATATTTATTTGTAAAAGATTGAGTGAATTTTCTTATGTGGTATTGTTGATTATGTTTATCAGTTTGTAACTTGCGGAGCGCTTGGAAGATATTCGCATGTAACTTGCGGATCTAGAAACCCGAGCCAACTTCTTGCGTTGCGCCTACGATTGCATTGTGAATGGTGTTTCCTTGCGTCTGCGCTTATGCTACGTTACGTCTGCGCTTGCATCTCATTGTGAATATAGCATGAGAATAGAAACATGGCGTTGTTTTTAACAATTAGAAATTAACATTAGAGCCAAATTATAAAAAATTATTCATGAGTAAAGTGACATTTAAGCCCGTAGATTAGTCATTGGCCCGTATACCCGGCGCCCGGAGATCTGGCAACCCTATTAGAGACATGCTACATCATTGTCTAAGTGCTTTTTTGTTTTAAATGGCTTAGAATGTTTCTTTCCTATCTTCCCTCCAGTCTGGAATTCCATATAATGTTTACTTTCTCTACATAGTACATGGTTTGAAGGTAAAGAAGGTACTGCACTCCAACAAAAAATTCTATACCCAGGAAATACACGTTTAAGGTCCCCTGTATAACACATTTTTAGAAAAAGGTCCATTGTGTGTGAGAGCCTGTGAACACGACAACTTACGAAAAAACGGTAAAATACCAAACTTGGTATTTAAATTTAGTATCTCCAAGAATACGACACGAAGATTTTCAAGAAAATTCCTCTACTCCAAACTACTCTTTACATGGAAAAATTGCTAAAATTTTGATTTTCTCAGAAATGACTCTAACAATTTTTGTAAATACCATATAATAAAGATATTTATATAAGCAATAAAATGTATATCTTGAATTTTCTTGTAATAGCCTCTGAAGACCTCTTTATTCTGGTAAACCGTAACGAATAGACAAAGCCATACCACACAAAAGTGTAGATCTGATTAAAACTCAATTTATATTCATTTAATTTGTTATAGAGTTAACATTTTACAAGACTTTCTTTATTGTTGGTTTCAATTTTAAGCTAGTTAAACTTTTTTTAAAACAGGAGGTCATCTTTCGTTTCATCTCTGTTTCGTTTTACTCTTGGATGTGCAAAGCGGAAACCGAATTTAAATTGTTTTAACCAGCGACCGGCTTTTTAAAATATTTTACTTCATTTCCCTTCTACTTGGATAGAGCTAATACAATCATTTCTGCTAATTTTCTCTCCATTACCATAATGTAAATAAAAAAAAAACGTTTGTAGAGAAAGTCAAATGTATGAAACACATCAGATATTGAATTACAGTACTTTCCAAAGATGTAATACAAGTTTTTCAACAAAACTGCTCCACCCCAAACCATCCTTTCGATAGAAGACTTTTCAATGTTTTTTTTTTTTTTTTTTTATTTTACCAACTGCCTTAAATATGTTTATTATAATACCATACATTAAGGATATCGTACATTTTTAGTCGGCCTACCCTCCCCGTATTTTAGGACTAACAAGCGGATGCCTAAGGGTCAAACCTGCTGTGCAGCCAACGACACGAAACCACTGAATGGCGAAGCTGGAACGACTGGTCGGCCCGTAGCCAGGCATGCGCGTGAGGAAGTGAATGATATGAAATGCAAGCGAAATGAATGCTTGCAAAGGTGATGATGGAGCAATTGATAGAATGAGCGGCGGGGGAAACGGAGGACCCGGAGAAAACTTGCCAGACGCCGATTCGTGCATCACAAATTCCGTATGTTGGGATTGAATCCGGGCCACCTAGTTGGGAGGCGAGCGGTCTAACCACTCAGCCACGGAGCCGCTGTTTAAATAAATCAATATGGCAAATAAAATGTATATTTTCAATTTTTTCGGAACTGGTTGAGAGGTCTTCTTCACTCCGAGGTAATTTTGTAAATTAATTCAAATCTACCATGTAGATAGTGCATAGAGAAGGTATTGTATTGCACCCAAAAATTCGATACCGAGATTTTACCGGAAATACATGTTTTGGGTCCCCCTGAATCCAAAAAAAATAATACGTATATCTTGAATTTTCTGGGAATAGCCTCTGAAGACTACTTTATTCTGGATGAATTTTACATAACTGCTAAATCGTAAGAAATGGACAAAAACTTACCAGACAAGAAATGTACAGCACATTAAAACAATTTATGTTATATACATTTTTTTTTCGAGGAGTTGGTCGTTTTTGAATATTCCTTGTTTTTGGTTTCAGCTTTATAAAACTTGTACTTTTCTCATACAGGCTTTTGTCAACTCGTGTCCATACACACAAAGGAACTTCAGTCACCTAGTAACGAGCTTTTGACTTCACTTTAACCTATGGAATTCCCATATTTGGCTTCTACTTACAAGGAAGTAAGTAATAAGACTATTTCTACTAATTTTTTCTCGATTAGCATGAAGTAAATAGAAGAATAAGCTTATTAACAATAATTTTTTACACAGAAGTAGAGAAAGTGTTGTGAATGGAACACATCAGATTTTTTATTTATGGGCATTCTTTAGCTGCTGCGATTATCAGAAGTTATCAGATTTGATCATCTCTTTAGGCGAGTGTATTCCCTTATTTCCCCTTTACTTACAATTAAGAAAATTGCTGCTAATGTTTAAGTCGATTAGCGTGACGTAGATAGAAGAATGCGTTTTTTATAATTTGTTGCAGAAATGTAGAGAAAGTCATGTCAATGGCACACATCAACATTTGTACAATGTATAGAGAAAGTATTGTATTGTGCCCAAAAATTCGATACCGAGATTTCACCGGAAATATGTTTTGAGACCCCCAAAAAAGCATTTTTAGAAAAATGTCTGTGTGTGTCTATCTCTGTGATGTGAGTGTGTGTGGGTGTGTGTGCGAGCGCGCGCCAGTGTTATGCATTGGTCAAAAATGTAAAGTCAGTTAAGTTCCAAATTTGGTAAATAAGTTCAGCATCTTCCAAAGATGCAACACAAAGATCTTCAAGAAAATCCACCACCCCAGTTACCTTTTACATGGAACATTTTTCGAAAATTTTGATTTTCTCAAAATGGCTGTAACGATTTTGATTAAAATATCGAATATTAAAGATATTTACATAACAAAATGTATATCTTGAGTTTTCTGGGAATAGCCTTTGAAGACATCTTTTTTGTTGATGAATTTAGCGGAATTTTGCATAACTGGTAAACCATAAGAGATGGACAAAACCTTACTCCACAAAAAATGTAGAGCACATTAAAACACACAGTCTATGTTACACATATTTTTTCGTGTAATTGACCATTTTCGAGATATTATTTGTTATTTGGTTTCAGTTTTAAAATACTTATACTTTTCTATTTTTGGACTCTTAAACTCCTGCCCATACAAACAATGGTACGTCAATCACATAGAAACCAGCTTTTAAAACATTTACTATCACATTAGCCTATGGTATTCCGTTATTTCCCTTCAACTATCTAGGAATAAGTTCTTTGGCGGTAGAAAAGTGTAACATCGACATTGAAAAACTGGTACCTTCTGACAATAAATGTCTTGACAGAATGGAAATTACGTTGAGAAATAGAGTAAGGTACTGTAAGTTTGTAAATAAAGTTTTGTGTTGATAACTTTCGTTGTTATTTGTTATCGTTCATTGCTTTCTGGCTGACCCTCGTAATAACAAATAAAAGAATTGCATTGTCTTGTGCACCAATATGGCGCTATCATGTGAGTCTACTTGGAGTTGGTCGAGGGTTAATACTCGTGAAATTCTCTACATTAAGAGTGTACATACCTTGCAGATTCCCTTTGTTGCACTGGCTAGGCTCGTTCTTTTAGACCATGAGTTGTCTCTTGCTCAGGGGGGAAAGGATGACAAAGGTGTGTAACACTTTTGGTGGACTCAAATAAAAGAGAAGTTTCACAACTTCACTGATGACTTCTTTTAGTGATTATCTGTTGCTGGTTTGAGGCACTAACCCTGCGAGTGACTCCCGACATAAACGATCGCGAACTTGATGACATAATCTTTATAAGTGCTAGTTCCACTCTTACTGAGTTCTTTTAGTTTTACAACCGTAGTCTTCAGGTTCACAGTCCGTATAACATGTACGGTAACAGTTGCCCTTCAGAATAACCTTCACTATAACGCTTCACTCTCGCAATTAATGCGTATTTCTTCCTGTTCATCGCCGTCAGATTTCTTATAACAGATTTCTTACATTGTGGATCTCGTCACATTTCTTACACTGTACGCGCGTCATTTATATACCAACAGATCCTAATATTGCCCTCCTTTTTGATTGGCTGAAAAAGGCGCGTAAAGTAGCGTTGTCATGTGACTGTCTGGGATTTTTATTTATTTTCCACCCACGTGACCTTTTTCTACAATGAGAAATTCCTTCTATCCGGAATATAAGGGAAAGAACCTTCCTTCCGACCAGGGGTTGTTACTTGTGCTCCTAATGCTCTAAAATTCTTGTTATTTTCAACAAGGCAAGTAGCCTTGAAGAATACAATGCGAGCTTATACACCCTAAGTTTCTGCGTTCTACTGAAGCAGATATTTCTTATATTAAATATGTACAAAACTAATAATTGAACTAGTAATATACGCGTCATACTAATATACTGTCGCACATTTTATAATTAACCTTAATAAATCGTAATGTGTATGTGTGTGTGTGGCGGAGGGTTCACCACGCCACCCCCGCAGTCCCTTACAACCATGAAAGCAACCGCTTGGAATGAAGTAGAGATGAAACGAACGGACAGGAACTTCTGGAATGAAGAAACCTCTCCAGCATTCACTAGTGACCTGGGAAAACACCCCCCCCCCAAAAAAGAGAGACACAAATGTCGGCCAGGGGAATCGAATGGACCACCTCCCAAGTGCCTGTTCTAGCGTTGAAGTCCTAGCGTCCCCCACGTCGAGACGAAGAACTGCTTGGGACCCTCCATGATGCCCTTTTACCCGCGGTCCTGTTTCGGCCGCTCGTCGATTTCATTCTATCCTCCTCGGTTCTGACGCAAGATAAGCCCATGGGAGCTGCAGTGTGGAACAGCCTCCGGTATGACACACAGACTCGTGACTACTACAGAACTCTACTGGCGTGTCACAAATCCTGCACTTGCCGACCACTGCCCTAGATGTTACCTTAGTGAAGTTTAGGGATAGCATCTTGGGGACGATAGCAGGACAGAATCGAAGTTATAGTTTTGATGTGTTGACAATGCAAAATTAACGTAGCGGTACTAATAGGAGGAAAATCAGTCAGTGATTGCGTGGTAGACTGTGATGTTTTCACTAGCAGTGGAAGGCGATTGAGTTTCGATGGTAACTAACATTTTTAATATTTGCATACATTGGTTATGCAACAAGTCATCAGCATGATTATCCGTTTCATTTTCTCTCAAGATACACAAATTACAACACATAAATACATACATTCGTAACGTCTTAAATATGAATCGTCTGCGATTGGCACGTAAACAGGCTTTATAGTGTGAAATACTTCGCTCCCCATCACAAGATGTGATTGGGTAATATACTCCATCACAATTATTTCCGTAGCAACACCTCGTAGCATATTTTGTATTTCACGCATTATTGAAAATTCGACATTTTTTCCAAACACTGTTTTCACTTTCTTTTTCACACGGTCTAAAACAGGTTTCACGGTTTTATGATTAATTGCTTGCACAAGTTCGACAGCTTTCAGGGCTCGAGGCGTTTCAATGTTCGATGTTTCCAAATATGTTATTGTCGTAGATTTATCTGCAAAGTTCTTCTGTATGGATTTCAAATCTTCTTGCAGTCCATTTGAAGCAAGAGATTTTACAATCTTGATTGAAGAGTATCAATATCATAAAATGCATTAATTATGTAAAACAGTATTGTAATATCTAGCATAGTATACTGCTGCGTCGGTCTCTACTCGGTAAGATGCAACTGGTATCCACATGTGCCTAGCTATCGGTCCCCAAGACGCTATCCATAGGCATAAGCGTTTAGCAGACTTAGAACTTTTAATGTGCCCTAAGGATGAGGCGTTAGTGCTGGCCGTAGTCTGCACCACGTTCAGGACGCCAAGTGTGTAGCGTTATATGATTGGCCCCGTGCTCAGATGTGCGATGACGTTGGCGGTGCTTAAAGATTCACTCCACTACCAGATGAGTAGATCTACGTACCTTATGTTGTGCGGATCTACTACCGTTGAGGTGCCTCAGCTAGACTCAGCCTGCATGCTGGTTTGACTCACTCGGGGTGTAAGCAATGAGGGTAGTTTGGGGAGTGACCTTATGAAATTGCTTAGACACACGTTACTTTTCCTTCAATTTATTGTCACTAGAAGACACGAAACAAGCACTTTGCTTTACAACCTGCTAAGTCAATTATTTACTAGGAACTTAGTCTAGATGCGCGTCACTGACTTTATCTATCAACAACTGAGGGCGCCAATGACTAAGTACCTATGACAGTTGCGTTGTTTAACTTGAAAGCCGATATAACTATGTAGCAGCCCTGACGTAACCTCAATGCTTCGATGCAACTAACTGACAGCCCCAATGTGCGGCAATCTTCTCCTTATATAGCAAAATTGCTATAATGGCGGCTTGTTTCTGATTGGTCAGAAAGGCCGCGAAACTGGAGTCGATATTACCCAAAATACATAATTTTCTTCCCAGGATACAACATAACACCCACGTGAACAAGTGTTACACAATGGAAAAATACTCTTTTCCAAACTAAAAGGGACTTGACCGTTACATGTAGCTCGTACGTGTCTGGACAAAAGAGCATCTGCTAACAATGAAAGCCTCTCACTACACTTTCCAAGTTTGGCGTAAACAACTCTCACCTGCTCTCACTAAAAGCTGATTTTTACACTCTTAATAGATACGTGAAATAATCGAGTATTGGCACTCTTTAAATATAAACTGATAAACAATTAATAAAAACGACAATGGTTATTATAGAAAAGTCAACTAACGGTCTCAAGGAATAAATAATGGCAAGTAGGCCTGCAAGTGGGGGTTTTGACGAAAGTTAACACCACATCGCCTAACCATGGGCTGACCTGAGGTTAATGATTGAGAGTTGGCTTCGGTAGCCCATGTTAGTGATGAGCTCACAGGGGGGCTTCCGTTCTGGTATACTACAAGTCATTCCGCATCCGTTCTATACACTGGAAACAATAGCACCACACCACCATCATTCAAATGGCAAATGAGATGCCAGACAAAAAACCAACTTCTCTGTTGGTTCATTTTGCAGAAATAATGGTAAACTGGTAATGCCAGAGCGGAGTGGATACAGTAATTCCAAAAGAGACGGAACCCTTTTTACTTTCTCTAGCCCCATATGCACAATGTACATAGGAATAGAGAAGTATTGTATTCCACCCAAAAATTCGATACCGAGATTTCACCGGAAATACATGTTTTAGGACCCCTGTGTCCAAAAAAAAGCATTTTCAGAAAAAGATACTGTGAATGTCCGTGTGTCTGTGAACACGATAACTCAAAAACGAAAAGTAGCTAATATACCAAACTTGGTATTTAAGTTTAGTATCTTCCAGGGATGCGACACGAAGATTTTGAGAAAAATCTCCCCACCCCAAATTAACCTTTACATGGAACTTTTTTCGAAAATTTTGATTTTCTAAAAAATGGCTTTAACGATTTTGATTAAAATATCGTATATTAAAGGTATTTATCTGACAAATAAAATGTATATTTTGAATTTTCTGGAATAGCCTCTGAAGACTACTTTATTCTGAGTGAATTTTACGAAATTTTGCATAACTGCTAAACCGTAAGAGAGAGACAAAACCTTACCTAACAAAATATGTAGATCACATTAAAACACACAATTTATGTTATATGCATTTTTTTCGTGGAGTTGATTGTTTTTTAGATATTTCCTGCTTTTGGTTTAAACTATAAAAACTTATATTTTTCTCATACAGGACTTTGTGAACTCGTGTCCATACAAACAAAGGAACTTCAGTGACATAGCAACGAGCTTTTGACTATCACTTTAACCTATGGTACTCCCTTATTTCGGTTCTACTTACAAGGAAGCAAGAAATAAGACTATTTCTGCTAATTTTTTCTCGAAGCATAAGCTTTTTAAAAATAATTTATTGCAGAGATATAGAGAAAGTCATGTGAATAGAACACATAAGAGTTTTTAAGAATGCACAAAACGTTCGGTCAATCAAATTTCTTAGCCAAATAACGCAAGTGTATGGTGGTAATGCAATGAATAATTCTTCAGTGAGGAAATGCAGCATAATTTACGAGTAATCAATGAAGAACCGGTGTGCACGACAAAGACCGGAGTGGAAGTTGATCAATCGTTATGGAATAGTTGAAAGCAAATGCTGATGAAAGAATTCAGAATAACCGGTGTTTCACTTTGGACACTGTATATGACTTTTTGGATGGAAAAAAATTCCCAGCCATGAAGACCTCAAAGAGACATCTTACCTCATATCTTTAGCTGTGGAAGAGTGGAACAATTGCATTGATAAACCGGCACCACGTGACAACAAATACCTTGATAGCAATGACGATTACGTTGAGAAATAGAGTAAGGTAGTGTAACTTTGTAAATAAAGTTTTGTGTTGATAACTTTTGTTATTATTTAGCTATGCCAAACCTTCTGTTACTTTCTCGTGCATAGTTGGGAGATACCAGGAATTTTTAGGAAAGTATGTTTTTAGGTCCTTGAATAAAATGAATTTTTAGAAACACTTTGTGCATGTGTGTCTATGAACAGAATAACTCAACATTGAAAATATCCGTTAAACATAAAATTTGGTATTTGATTAAAATACTGTATTTTTAAGATATTTTCATCACAAATAAAATCTGTGTGTTGAATTTTCTGGAAATAGTTTTTGAAGACACTTCGTTATGCATGGTTTGATATATAAGTGCTAAGCCGTAAGAAATAGACAAAAGCTGGTCTCGTGATTTGCTATGTGATCGAAATTCATTTCTTTGCGTGGTCAGGTGTTGACACATTCCCTATGTGAAAACTTTGAAGTGTTTTAAAACTGAAACCAATAACAAGGAATATCTAAAAAATGGTCAACTCCACGAAAAAAATGTGTATGACATAAATTGCGTGTTTCAACAAGATCTACGTATTTTGTGTAGTACGGTTTTGTGTATCACTTACGGTTTACCGGTTATTCAAAGTTCAGAAATTTTCCTCCAGAATAAAGAGCTCTTTATAGGCTATTCCCGGAAAATTCAAGATATAATTTTTTTTATCGTGTTAATATCTAAAATGTAAGACATTTTAATCATAATCGTTTATGAGAAAACCAAACTTTTCGAATTTTTTTCCTGAAAATCTATTCTTGAAAAACGCTAAACCTAAATACCAAGTTTGGTATATAACGGTCTTTTCAATTTTGAACTATGCTGACTACACACACACACACACACAAGGGATTTTTTCTTAAATGCTTTTTTTCGAACTCAGGGGCCTCCAAAAGATATATTTCGCGTGAAATCTCGACATCAAATTTTTGGGTGGAATGCAATACCTTCTCTATCCAGTATGTACGTTTGTACATGCGGGCTAGAGAAACTAAAAAGAGAGAAGTTTTCTTTTGGGTCATGTTGCAGAAATAATGGTATACCAACAATTCATCGGGAAATGTTTTGAGGTCCCCAGAATAAAAGATTTTTTTTAGAAAAAGGTCGTGTGTGTCTGTGAATAGAATAACTCAACCACGAAAACAAATCTGATGTGTTCCATTCACATGGCTTCCTTTACATCTCTACAACATTTTTTTTTAAGTTTAACGTCCAGGGAGCTTAAAGTTACTCGACATTCGCCTTCCCAGTACAAGGGAAAACCCCGTAAAAAACCTTATTCGGGTAACTCACCCTAAGTGAGTTTCGAACTCACGACGTGTTGAATGTGAAACAGACACGCTACCACCACACTACCCATGCGGGCAAAACAAATTATTGTTTAAAAGCTTATGCTTCTATCTACCCCATGCTAATCCTGATTAGCATTAGCAGAAATAATTTATTGTATGCAGAAGACAAAAGAATATCTCCCCAAGCCAAACTATACTTTACAAGGACAATTTTTCGAATCTTTTAATTTTCTCAAAAATTACTCGAACATTTTCGTTAAAATACCGCGTGTTAAAGATACTTGCATCACAAATAAAATGTATAGATATCTTGAATTTTCTGGAAATGGTCTGTGGCTTTTTTTATAACTGATAAACCGTAATAAAGAGAGAAAAAAAAGTGGGCTGGCTACGTGTTCTCATATGTGATTAAAATACATTCCTTTGTGCTTTAAGCTCCCACGTCACATATGAGAAAAGTTTAAGTAGGTCAAACCTGAAAACAATAACAAGAAATATCTGGAAAATTCTATGTACTAAATATATAGTGTATAGATTTGATACCGAGATTTCACCGGAAATACATGTTTTGGGTCCTACTGAATCCAAAAAAAGAGCATTTTTGGAAAAAGGTCCGTGTGTGTGTTTCTGTGGGCAGCATAGCTCAAAAACGAAAAGTCCGTTAAATACCAAACTTTGTGTTCAAGTTTGGTATCTTTCAAGAAAATTCTCCCACCACCAACTACCCTTTACATGGAACTTTTCGAAAATGTTGATTTTCTCAAAAATGGCTGTAACGATTTTGATTAAAATCTATTATATTTAAGATATTTACCTACCAAATAAAATGTATTTTATGCATTTTCTGGGAATAGCACCTGAAGACTATTTTATTCTGGATGAATTTTACGGAATTTTGCATGATTGCTAAACCGCAAGAGATGGACAAAAACTTACCACACTTAACTATGACATATTCCATGTTATATTGATTTCAGCTTTAGAATACTTGAACTTTTTTCATATGGGAATTTGTCACCTCCTGGTCATACAAAGTAATTTCAATCACTTTAACCTAGTACATTCATTTATTTGCCTTCTGCTTATAAGGTTGCAAGTAATAAACAATTACTGCTAATGTTTATATCGATTAGCATGAAGTAGATAGAAAAAAATCTAACGTGTTCCATTCACAAGACTTCCTCTAGATCTCTGGAACAAATAAAAAAAAAAAGTTAAAAAGCCTGTGCTTCTATTTACTTCATACTAATCGAGAAAAAAAAATTAGCGGAAATAGTCTCATTACCTGTTTCCTTGTAAGGAGAAGTGAAATAAGAGAGTACCATAGGTTAAAGTGATAGTCAAAAGCTGGTTACTATGTGACTGAAGTTCCTTTGCTGGTATGAGTTGGCAACTTCCCGTATGAGAAAACTACAAGTATTTTAAAACTGAAACCAATAAAAAGGAATAGCTCAAAAATGGTCAACTCTACGAAAAAAAAACAAAAAAAAAAAAAAAAAAAAACGCATATAGCATAAATTGTATTTTTCAATGAGATCTACAGTTTTTGTGTAAAATTTTTATCTATTACGGTTTACCAGTTACGCAAAATTCTGCAAACTTCATGCAGAATAAAGATGTCTTCAGAGGCTATTCCTAGAAAATTCAAGATATACATTTTATTTGCCATGTAAATGTCTTTATGTAACGATACTTTAATCAAAATCGTTAGAGCCATTTTTGAAAAAAATAAAACATTTCGAAAATGTTTCCATGTAAAGTTAGTTGTGGGTGGGAGGATTTTCTTTAACGTCCTCGGGTCGCATCCCTGGAAGATACTGAACTTAAATACTACGTTTGGTATGTAACGTACTTTTCGTTTTAGAGCTGTGCTGCTCACAGGCATAGACAGACAGACAGGCAGACACACACACGGACATTTTTCTAAAAATGCTTTTTTACTTTCTCTATACGTACTATGTCATAGTGTATAGAGAAGGTATTGTATTGTACCAAAAAATTTGATACCGAGATTTCAACGGAAATATATGTTTTGAGATCCCTGAATAAAAAAATATTAATAGAAAAATGTCCGTGTGTATGTGTCTATGTCTGTCTGGCTGTCTATGTGTATGTGTGTGTGTGCTGTGGACAGCATAGCCCAAGAATGAAAAGACCATTAAAAACCAAACTTGATATGTAGGTTTGATATCTTCCAAGGATGCGACACGAATATTTTCAAGAAAATCCTCCCACCCCAAGCTACCCTTTACATATAAAAAAATTCGAAAATTTTGATTTTCTTAAAAATGGCTCTAACGACTTTGATTAAAATCTCGTATATTTAAGATATTTACTTGACAAATAAAATGTTTATCTTGAATTCTTGGGAATAGCCTGTGAAGAGCACTTTATTCTGGAAGAATTTTGCATAACTGCTAAACCGTAAGAGATGGACAAAAACTTAACACAAAAAAACTGTAGAGCACATTAAAACACACAATTTATGTTATATACATTTTTTTCGAGGAGTTGCTCGTTTTTGAGACATTCCTTGTTGTTGGTTTCAGCTTTGGAAAACTTGTACTTTTCTCATACAGGAATTTGTCAACTCGTGTCCATACAAACAAAGGAACATCAATCACCTAGTAACCAGCTTGTGACTTCACTTTAATCTATGGTACTCCCTTATTTAGCTTCTACTTACAAGGAAGCAAGTAATAAGAGTATTTCTGCTAATTTTTTTCTCGATTAGCTTGAAGTAAATAGAAGAAGAAGTTTATTAACAATAAATTGTTACACAGAAGTAGAGAAAGTCATGTGAATGGAACACATCATGTGTTTTTTATTCAGACGTCTCAAAACATATGTTTCCGGTATAATCTTGGTATCGAATTTTTGGGTGGTTTACAACACCTTTTCTCTACACTATGTACATATTACGTGTAGAGAAAATAATACGCTTTTTAACAATTTGTTAGAGATATAAATACATTTATGTGATTGGAACACTTGAGGTTTTTGTTACTGAACTGTGGTTTGCCATGTGGGAATAAAAGCCATTACAGGATGCGCGCGCCCATCATTAAAAGTGAGAGTTTTAATAATGGAATACGAGTGGTCAGTGGTTACAGAAAGTATAATGAATATCAGCTAATTCTATTGATGCATGGATATAATAGAATGAAAAGTTTGGCTACTTATTTCGTGGCATCAGAAATAGACTCCAGAATGTTGTCAACATGATAACAAAGTTGAGGGAGGAGAATTGGATCGTGCATGTAAATCGGATCAAATCCAAATCTGATCTATAACTACCCCCGTTAGTTCTGAGTTACTGTCGTTTTAAAATGCGAACATCTACACCATTTATGGACTGCAGTATTCTGTTTCTGCAAGCGGATTTTGTTGTTCTGGGCAGATATTTACTTTAAGATTATCTCCTACTCTCATGTGGATATTTTAATGCAATATGAAGTGCACAATCTTAAATATTTGACGCGAAACAGAAACATATTGATTCTTATACAGGATTTTTCAAAAATATTTTTACAATTTGGGAACAGATTCCTTACATCAAACCAAGAAATAATGTTCATATAAGCACATGTCCCAAGATCCTTCTTTCTCGATTTATTGAGGTTCAAAATGCTATAAATCAAAACATTTTAAAGTGACGCTTTATTCTAATTTTGACGTTTTTAGCTTATTGGGAAAATAAAATGGCGTGTTATTTATGGACGCTCTTTAACTAGTGTGGTTCTCAGCGTCACATTCTAAATTGGGCATAAAAGACCGCTTAATTTTGCTCAGAGGCCTCTCTATCAGGCTTGAGGTTCTTTTACGTGCCGTAATTCTACGACACAGGACCAACGGCTTTACTTCCCTTCCAAAGGAAGCCGTGTTAAGGATTTTTACACCCGAAAAAATCCATCGTCCTCCGCCGAGTTTGAACCCGCGACCTTGGGTATATGAAGCTTGTTGGGACTCGTCTAAGCATAGAATGTTAAATACTCCCAGTCGGAGTTGTATGATTTCGCAGGCTTCCATGTCACGTAGATCAAGAGTTTATTCATCCAGCACAAACCGATAGCTTAAGGAGCTCCAAAAGCATAAAAATCCATAGGATTGAGGTCGGAGGAACGTGTATGCCATGGAACTGGTCCTCCTCTGCCTATCCATTTGTCATACTAGATACCAGGCCAGTGCTTCTCGAACAATGAGACTAAAATGTGCTAGAGCATCATTATTTGCAGAGGCATATTAGTCTGGAAGAGAGTTCTGAATGTACTCCCTGTAGACAGCACTTGTAAGGCGTGCTGGGGGGAATGTGTTACACATCTGATAAATGTCAACAAGTAGCCATGGCAACACAAGGCCAACTCTGCAGGGTAAAATGGGTCAAAGCCTTCTATAAATGAGTCCATAAATAAATAAAGTTATTGGGTTGGACTTGGAAAGCCGTTAAAGGTGACTTTCACTAATAAATTGATAACATACATTTTTATATGAACCTGTTTTCTTGTTTCGATTTTATGAAACCATTCCTAAACGTTGTATAAGTATTCCTGAATCAATCTGTATACAGAGCAGCTCACACAGTTACGAACACACAAAGCAGTCAGCGGTATAAAGACGATGTAGTGGAGAGGGGTTTGTAGCGTAAATATGCACACATTGAGGTATTATTTGTTCCAAAAGTAGCTCATTATATGCATGTTATAAATAATAAAGTAACACGATAAAACAATTATTTCATAATATGATCAGTAAATAAAAACGCTTTGTACTTTTACAAATTAAATGTATAAAGCTGGATACAGAAAGTAAGTGGATAATGATGTGTAGAGCTTTGAAAAGACAATGAACATAAATCAACCAAGCTCACTTAGAATTCATTGCAGTGAATTACAAGATATATCTTTACTATCTCGAAAGAAAAGGCTCTCCTCCTGTCACTCAAAATATGTTTCAATCATCCACAAGTTTGTTTAGTGTCTCCTTTCGTATTTTCGACATTTTTCAGTCTGTCCCCATGGCCGCGCTCGCTAAAGTGTCTAGCTTTGGTGTTTCGTGGCGCAGGGGATCACGGGTTTGAATCTCGCCTTGTGAATGAATATTTGTAAATATGTATATGTCTGTGTATCTGCATATCAAAAAATCTTATGTGTTACATTCACATGACTTTCTCTACATCTCTGCAACAAATTATATTTAAAAAGCTTTTGCTTCTATTTACTTCATCCTAATGGAGAAAAATCAGCTGAAATAGTCTTATTACTTGCTTCCTTTTAAGTAGAAGTGAAATAAGGAAGACCCATAGGTTAAAGTGATAGTCAAAAGCTGGTTGCTTTATGATTGAAGTTCCTTTGTTTATATGGACAGTAGTTGACAAATTCCTGTATAAGGAAAGTTTTTTAACGCTGAAACAAAAAAATAAGGAATGTCTTAAAAACAATCAACTCCACGAAAAACATGTACATAACATAAATTGTTTGTTTTAGGGGTCTCTACATTTTTTGTGTAATGTTTTTTTTATCTAACTCTTACGGTTTAACAGTTATGCAAAATTCCGTAAATTTCATCCAGAATAAAGTAGTGTTCAGAGGCTATTCCCAGGAAATTCAAGATATACATTTTATTTGGAAGGTAAATATCATTAATATATGATATTTTAATCAACATCGTTAAAGCAATTTTTAAGAAAATAAAAATTTTCGAAAAAAGTTCTATATAAAGGATAGTTTAAGGTAGGGGGATTTTCTTGAAAATCTTCGTGTCGCATTCTAGGGAGATAACCAAATTTAAATGCCACGTTTGTTATTCAACGGTCTTTTCGTTTTTGAGCTATGCTGTCCACAGACAAACAGACAGAAACACACGGATCTTTTTCTGAAAATACTTTATTCGGACTCAGGGGACCCCCAAAACATATAATGCCGGTGAAATTTCGACATCGAACTTTTGGGTGGAATACATTACTTTCTATATCCCTATGTACATATGGGGCTAGAAAAGTAAAAAATCTTATGTGTACCATTCACATGACTTTCTCCATATCCCTGCAACAAATAATTCTTAAAAAGCTTATACTTCTATTTACTTTATGCTAATCAGAAAAAATTAGCAGAAATAGCCTTATTACTCCCTTCCTTGTAAGTAGAAGCGAAATAAGGGACAACCGTAGGTTAAAGTGATAGTCAAAAGATGGTTGCTAGATCAATGAAGTTCCTCTGTTTATATGGATAGGAGTTGACAAGTTCCTGTATGAGAAAAGTATACGTTTTTCATAGCAGAAACCAAAAATAAGGAATGTCACAAAAACGACCAACTCCACGAAAAAAATGTATATAACATAAATTGTGTGTTTTAAAGTGCTCTACATTTTTTGTGCAGTAAGTTTTTGTCCATCTCTTACGGTTTAGCAGTCATTCAAAATTTAGTAAAATTCATCCAGAATAAACTACTCTTCAGAGGGTATTCCCAGAAAATTCAACATATTCATTTCATTTGCGAGGTAAATATGTTTAATATCCGAAATTTTAATCAAAATCGTTAGAGCCATTTTTGAGAGAATCAAAATTTACGAAAAAAGTTCCATGTAAAGGGTAGTTGGGGGTGGGGGGATTTTTCTCAAAATCTTCGTGTTGCATCCCTGGAAGATACTAAACTTAAATACCAAGTTTGGTATTTTACCGACTTTTCGTTTTTGAGTTATCGTGTTCACGGACACACGGACACACACACACACACACACACACACACACACACACACACACACACACACACACACACACACACGGACCTTTTTGTGAAAATGCTTTTTTTGGATATTGGGGACCCTAAAACATATATTTCCGGTGAAATCTCTGTATCGAATTGTTGGTGGAGTGCAATACTTTCTCTATACACTATGTACATAGTGCGTATGGAGAAAGTAAAAAAACGATGACAATGCAGAGGTAATGAGTTCGGATTGGTCAGATTTTACGCGCCAATGTGCTGGATTGGCCACTTCCTACGGTCACGTGTCATGAACGAAGGTGCTATCTTACACTGTCAAATGTTTTATCGTATATGTATGTGTAATAGTGTAATATATGCCTTAAAGGGCAGGTATGTATGAAATCCACTCAACCATTTGAGGAAAGCAGGCTACAAGCTCCACCTGGATCATCTTTGTTACTTCGTTTTTGCTTGTATCATGTTTCGGTGCAATCGCGTGATGGAAGATGGGCCAGGCATTTTTTGTGTTAATATCTCTCTCCTTTTTTGTTTTCCGTTTACTTTTACTGAAACGCAAAGTGGCCGGTCAGTAATTGAGTAATCAATCGCAATTAGTCGGGAAACACCGAAGTTGGCTCATCTGCCGATAGCCCGCCCAGCTGCCCTAATGGACCCCGTGTAAAAACTTCCTTACAACTGCATATCATTAACATTTTCTACACTTCCCTCAAACGCGGATACATCGCTACCAACCTTTCCGGTTTCTAATAAATGTGATACACAAGTCACATCGGTTAATTCCACCCTTGATGTAACTGAAAAAAACCTGATGTGTTCCATTCACATGACTATCTCTATAGTCTTATTTCATGCTTTATTATAAGTAGAAGCGAAATAAGGAAGTACCATAAGTTAAACTGAAAGCCAAAAGCTGGTTGCTTTGTGACTGAAGTTCCTTTGTTTGTATGGACACGAGTTGGCAAATTCCTGTATGAGAAAAGTATACGTTTTTCAAAGCTGAAACCAAAACAAGAAATATCTCAAAAACGATCAACTCCACGAAAAAAATGTATATGACACAAGTTGTGTGTTTTAACGTGCTCTACATTTTTTGTGTGTTAAGTTTTTGTCCATCTCTTACGGTTTAGTAGTTATGCAAAATTCATCCAGAATAAAGTAGTCTTCAGAAGCTATTCCCAGAAAATTCAAAATATACATTTTATTTGTGAGATAAATATCTTTAATATACGATATTTTAATCAAAATCGTTAGAGCCATTTTTTAGAAAAACAAAATATTCGAAAGAAGTTCCATGTAAAGGGTAGTTGGGAGTGGGGGGATTTTCTTGAAAATCTTCGTGTCGCATCCTTGGAAGATACCAAACCTAAATACCAAGTTTGTTTTTTTACGGACTTTTCATTTTTGAGCTATGTTGCCCCCAGACACACACACGGACATTTTTCTAAAATGCTGTTTTTGAATTCAGGAGGTCTCAAAGCATGCATTTCCGGTGAAATCACGGTATAGAATTTTTGGGTGCATTACAATACCTTCTCTGTACACTATGTACATAGCACGTATAGAGAAAGTAAAAATCTGGTAAGGGCCATTCACATTGAAAATTTACCGTAGACGCACTGACACAAAATACAGGTGTTTATGAACTACACCGAAATAATTTGCGAGATTGTGCACGTGACTGAAATAAGTAATTTGAGATGGGCGATGCATGGTCCCCGGATAAACATAACGCAGCTACATAGCGTTAAACGTGTGGGTATCAGGTGCTGATAAGTCGGTGTTAAAGCAAAGCAGGTTGAAAAAATGGCTTAGAATGTCTTTAAAACTGCTGCCCGAGTATAGAAATATCGATTTTTAGCAGCTCGTTACTAGCGTTCTCAGGATTTAATGTCGCAAAAATCTATAAAATCTCGAACTAATCACTTGACAGTGCGACACTGAGCATTGATTAACTACGTTCTTGAGTTATGTAGCCTACTCTGGAGACGTTTTTTCAACCGTTCTGGTGGCTTAATGCGTAACGCGGGAAGATACTATCCCAAATGTCTTCAGATCGATTCCTGTCATAGAGTAGATGTTTTTTACTTTCTCCATACGCACTATGTACATAGTGTATAGAGAAAGTATTGCACTCCACCAAAAAATTCGATACCGAGATTTCACCGGAAATATATGTTTTAGGGTCAATGTATATAACATAAGTTGTGTGTTTTAACGTGCTCTACATTTTTTGTGTGTTAAGTTTTTGTCCATGACGATTTTTAGCAGCTCGTTACTAGAATCCTCTAGATTTAATATTGCAAAAATCTGTAAAATCTCGAACTAATCACTTGACAGTGCAACACTGAGCATTCATTAACTACGTTCTTGAGTTCTGTAGCCTACTCTGGAAGAGTTCTTTCAACTGCTCTGGTGGCTTTATGCGTAAAACGGGAAGTTGCTATCCCAAAGGTCATGTGTTCGATCCTTGTCATAGAGTAAATGTTTTTTATTATTATTTTTTTCATTCCAGACGAAGTGCCGCGATACGTGAACGAGACCCGAACTCGGAAACTATCTTTCACTTGAAAGCCAGTATCATAACCACTACGCTAGAGAGGTACGCTGTAATATGTCCGTTTTTCGTGTTCTGCTCTCGAATGGTTGATAAATTAGCCAGAGGCGTACTGGCTCTTCAGAAACTTATAGCCGTTACTTAGAAATTTCAATAAACAGGCCATAAGTCTCCTATCTCAAATTACTTATTTAAGTAATCTACATATTCTGTGAAAATATTTCGGTATAGTTCATTAACAGCCTGTATAGATGCAGCATTAAGTGCACCATGAGTATTCTCAATGACAAACGTAAACTTAGTCAATAAGCAATCAGAAATGAAAACAAGTGAACTGCGCCTTGCGAGTGACTAGCAAACTAAAATGGCTGGCAGAGACGAGAGAGTAGCAGCATTCGTGTACAAGCAAACTGGAGTAGCAAATTTGCTTGGTGTTTTAGATTTTAACGAACGGTTGTTTCGTCCTAGACGATGGTGGATTCATGTCCTTAATCAAAGACGAACAAACGGAAGAGAAATGAGACAGAATAATTAAGCAAAGCCATTTTAATAACACATGGAACAGTGTTCTCATTGGTTGATTCCTGCGTTGCATGTTAACTTTGACGCAAATTCTTGGTGTTTGCAAGCTTCTATGCTAATAACGTACTTCGGTTATGTCTGCCTCAATGTCAACTCTTCAGTTGCATTGGTGCGGACGCTGCAGACCTCGAGTACCCGTGGTACTTCTGACGTGACCAGAAGTAGTCGGGCTGAACATCTGAGCCGTTGGGGGGTTGTTCGGATTGGGTTGGACTCGCGTGGCAGTGGTCCCGATACCCATGGGACTTTGGGTACGCCTTGGCCAAGTGCCTTGCTAGCGTCCGTCGATCCGAACAAGGTTATTGGTAGTCTTCCCTACGAGGTTCACGCCCGTAAGTGACGTAGCTTCATCCGTCCCGGTGCGTCCCCATGCCGGGGGGAGGGGTTTAGTATCAAGGTACTGCCCTAACGGAAAGAGCCATAGGGTTGTGATGACCCCCTGGTGCATCAAGAATGGGGGGCTCGGCAATAGGTAGCTATTCGAGTTCAACTGTTCCATTCATCTGACTTTCTCTGTATTGCTAATAAGTAAGGCTCGGACTTTTAGGTTCTAAAAACTTGGGAAATATTTATTTTTATGCACCAAAAAGAAAAAAATATGATGTGTTCCATTCACATGACTTTCTCTACACCTCTGCAATAAATTATTGATAAAAAGCTTATACTTCTATTTACTTCATGCTAATCAGAAAAAAAAAAATAGCAGAAATAGTCTTATTACTTGCTTCCTTGTAAGTAGAAGCGAAATAAGGGAGTACCATAGGTTAAAGTGATAGTCAAAAGCTGGTAGCTATGTCACTGAAGTTCCTTTGTGTGTATGGACAGCAGTTGACAAATTCCTGTATGAGAAAAGTATAAGTTTTTCATAGCAGAAACCAAAACTAAGGAACGTTCAAAAACTACGAAATCCACGAAAAAAATGTATACAACATAAATTGAGTGTTTTAACGTGCTTTGCATTTTTTGTGTAGTAAGGTTTTATCCATCTCTTACGGTTTAGTAGTTATTCAAAATCCCGTAAAATTCATCTAGAATAAACTACTCTTCAGAGGCTATTCCCAGAAAATTCAAGATACACATTTTATTTGTCAGAAAAGTTCTTAAATATACGAAATTTTAATCAAAATCGTTAGAGCCATTTTTTAGAAAATCAAAATTTTCGAAAAAAAGTTCCATGTAAAGGGTAGTTTGGGGTGGGGGGATTTTTCTCAAAATCTTTGTGTCGCATCCCTGGAAGATAATAAACTTAAATGCTAAGTTTAGTATTTTACCGACTTTTCGTTTTTGAGTTATCGTGTTCACGGACACACACATGGACCTTTTTCTAAAAATACTTTTTCTGCATACACGGTACCCTAAAACATATATTTCCGGTGAAATCTCGGTATCGAATTTTTTGGTGGAGTGCAATACCTTCTCTATACACTATGTACATAGTAAGTATAGAGAAAGTAAAAATATATGCCAAAACAAATAGGATATTTTTAAAAGAGCTTCCCAACACAACTAGAAGGTTATTTAAACTTTGCAGATTCACAAATTGCCAGTTTATTAAGTATCAATTGTATATACTAGCCGGGCTGTGAAGCTAGAACAGTGTTCATTTATTTCAAGCATATGGCAGTGGAGGAATTCCCGTTCTTATCTTGCGAGCTCGTGACTAAGGAAAGTAGGATGTTCATATTTTCTACAAACTGAAGGGATACTATAGCTGACATATTAGGTTTTCGAATAATTAATAACCAATTGCGTCATCTGGCATGTATATAATTGAGCATTACAGAAGTGGATAATGAATTGCTTAAAATAATTTTGCTGCTCCTTTTGTGATTTTATGAAATTATGTGAACATTATTTTAAAAGGGTTTCCTTTATGCCATTATTGTGTAATTTCTGTGAATATCCGAAAATATTTATTTACATTTAAAATCATAAAATATGCATTTTTACGTGCAATAAAAATTCAAACGTTTGCTCTAGTGTACATATCCATAACATGAAACGTAGTTTCAAGTTCATATTAGGACACGAAACAAAATATGCCTTAACCTAACAAATTTGAGCCCTAATTATAAGTTTATTCCCTTATCCACTTCAGGCTAATCAGGATAAACATTAGCAGAAACGGTTTTAGTACCTAGTTCCTTATACGTAGAAGGGAAATAAGTGAATATGCCGACAATCAAATGTTTTAAAATGTGGTTGCTATGGGATTGAAATCCGTTTGCGTGGACAGGAGTTAAGTTCCGGTATGTGAAAAGTATAACTATTTTAAAACAAAACCAATAACAAGGAATATTTCGAAATGGTCAACTCTACAAAAAGAAAATCTGATGTGTTCCATTCACATGGCTTTCTCTACATCGATGAAACAAATCATTATTTTCTATCTACTTAACATAAACGTTACTAAACCTTGTTTTAATAACTTGCTTCCTTGTAAGTAGAAGGGAACACACTAGGCTAAAACGATAGCCAAATGTTTTAAAATGTGGTTGCTATGGGATTGAAATCCGTTTCTTTACGTGGCCGAGTTGACAAGTTCCATGTGAGAAAATTATTTTAAAACTGAAATCAATAATAAGGAATATTTCGAAGACGGCCAACTCCAGAAGAAAAACGTATATGACATAAATTGTGTGTTTTAAAAAGATCTTCATTTTTTGTGTGGTAAGTTTTTGTCTATTTCTTACAGATTTTTTAGTTGTGTAAAATTCATCCAATAATTAGGTTTTCAAAGGCTATTTCAGAAAATTCAAGATATACATTTTATTTTTCATGTAAATATGTTCAATACACGGTATTTTAATCAAAAACGTTATAGCCATTTTGGAGAAAACATTTTTGAAAACTTCTCCATGTAAAGAGTAGTTTGGGTTGGCGGATTTACCTCAAAACCTTCGTGTCTCATCCTTGGAAAATACTAAACTTATATATCAAGTTTGGTATGATACCGACTTTTCGTTTTTGAGTTATCGTGTTTACGGGCACACACGGGCCTTTTTCTAAAAGTGCTTTTTTTTTGGATACAGGGGGCCCTAAAACGTCTATTTCCGGTAAAATCTCGGTATGGATTTTTTGGGTGGAATACAAGATTTCTATATACACTATATACATAATACTTGTAGAGAAAGTAAAATTTAATTCTCTATGTGAACAAATGAAAGACTGCATCTAAATTATATGGACGAAGCCTTCTTATACACTCTTTTGTTAATGAATTTTGCAATAGAGTCTTTACTTGAAGTAGCACATGTCTTGAGTGTTACGTCATTTCCTGATTGCACTGTAAGTATTAATGACCTCTCAAACTCTTACTGTAAGTACTTAAAGTACTTGTTTGCAAGACAATTGACAAATGAATTGTAAATTTAGCTTACATTACGAAATATTTGTTCAGAATTATTAACTTACATATCAAGTATTTCAAAAAGATACATCTGTAAAGCAGGGCTGTAATTTTTGTGATTGGTGTATTTGTGTGTGTGTGTGTGTGTGTGTGTTTTTTTTTTTTATTCTCTGCAATTGGGTACTGTGGCAGGTTTAAATGTACAAAATTCACTTACAATAATAATCTTAAGATAAATTAAGAATAGTAATGCAACTAACACATTACATATACATGTCTCTTTTTTTTAAATGCCTAACTACTTATTATTCAATATAGCAATACTTATGTCAATTACCAGCATGTTTATAAACAGTTATTATGAAGCCTCAACATTAATACTATACATTAGTAATATATACATTAATAATAATATAAACTAATACAGTTTTTGATATCCTTAAATACTTCACAATATTTATTCAAATTAATTATAATTTATTCTGTTTAAACTATCCTTAAACTTCTTTAAGCTCAGAGAACAGCCCTGAAAGGCTAATACAGGCAATTCATTCCATTCTTCAATGATCCTATTAACAAAAGAAAATTTTCGTACGTCGGTTCCGTACCTTCTACCCTTAATTTTATACATATGATCGTTTCGTCCGTAGTGTGCTGGATTTTCTAACCTCTTACCCATGCATTTAAACCAGTATAAGCTAGTGCTACTAACCTATGTGTTTTACGCCTAACTTTTAGCGGCTCCAATTTATTCTCTTCGCCTTTCGAAAGTCCAAAATGTTTACTTCTCTTTATCTTTTCCAACGAATCAGTTTGATTAACCCTGTATGGGTCCCAGCATGCTATATTAATGCATAAGTGTATTTATTGACATAACACTATCATACATTGAACTTCAACAATTTCACGGGTCCACAGACCGCACGTGCGTTTGTAATACACATTAAAAACAATATTAAAACAACAACAACAATAAAAATACAAGCGTAAACCCGACAATAAAAATCTGTTCCATTCACATGACTTTCTCTACATCTCTGCAACAAATTATTATTAAAAAGCTTATGCTTCTATTTACTTCCTGCTACTCGAGAAAAAATTAGCAGAAATAGCCTTATTACTTGCTTCGTTGTAAGTAGAAGCGAAATAAGGGAGTACCATAGGTTAAAGTGATAGTCAAAAGCTGGTTGCTATGTGACTGAAGTTCCTTTGTTTATATGGACAGCAGTTGACAAATTCCTATATGAGAAAAGTACGTTTTCCATAGCTGAAACAAAAAACAAAGAAAATCTCAAAAACGATCAACCTCACGATAAAAATGTATGTAACATAAAATGTGTGTTTAAACGTGGTCTACATTTCTTGTGTGGTAAGCTTTTATCTAATCTTACGGTTTAGCAGTTATGCAAAATTCCGTAAAATTCGTCCAGAATAAAGTAGTCTCCAGAGGCTATTCCCAGAAAATTCAAGATATAAATTTTGTTTGTCAGGTAAATATCTTTAATATACGATATTTTAATTAAGATCGTTAGAGCCATTTTTGCGATAGTCAAAACTTTCGAAAAAAGTTCCATGTAAAGGGTAGTTTGGGGTGGGGAGATTTTTCCCAAAATCTTCGTGTCGCATCCCTGGAAGATACTAAACTTAAATACCAAGTTTGGTATTTTAGCCACTTTTCACAGATACACGGACACACACGGACCTTTCTCTGGAAATGGTTTTTTTTGGATACAGGGTGTCCTAAAACTTGTGTCTCGGTGTCGAATTTTTGGGTAGAATACAATACTTCTCTATTCCTATGTACATTGTACATACGGGACTAGAGAAAGTAAAAAAAATCACTGCAATTTTAGGGCAAAATTGTATATATTTTTACTTTCTCTATGCGTGCTATGTGCATAGTGTATAGAGAAGGTATTGCATCTCGATACCGAGATTTCACCGGAAATATATGTTTTAGGGTTCCCTGTATCCAAAAAAAGAATTTTCAGAAAAAGGTCCATTTGTCAGTGTGTCCGTGTGTCCGTGAACACGATAACCGAAAAACGAAAAGTCGGTAAAATACCAAACTTGGTATTTAAGTTTAGTATCTTCCAGGGATACGACTCGAAGATTTTGAGAAAAATCCCCCGACACCAAACTAACCTTTACATGGAACTTTTTTCGAAAATTTTGATTTTCTAAAAAATGATTCTAACGATTTTGATTAAAATATCGTATATTGAAGATATTTACCTGACAAATAAAATGTATATTTTGAATTTTCTGGGAATAACCTCTGGAGACTACTTTATTCTGGGTCAATTTTATGAAATTTTGCCTAACTGCTAAACCGTAAGAGATGGACAAAAACTTACTATACAAAAAATGTAGAGCACAATAAAGCACAAAATTTATGTTATATACATTTTTTTCGTGAGGTTGATCGTTTTTGAGATATTCCTTGTGTTTTTTTGTTTTTTTTTTTACCTTTAAAAAAATTACACCTTTCTCATACAGGAATTTGTCAACTCCAGTCCATACAAACAAAGGAACTTCAGTCACATAGCAACAAGCTTTTGACCATCACTTTAACCTATGGTCTCCCTTATTTGGCTTCTACTTACAAGGAAGCAAGTAATAAGACGATTTCTGCTAATTTTTTCTCGATTAGCAGGAAGTAAATAGAAGCATAAACTTTTTAACAATAATTTATTGCAGAGTTGTAGAAAAAGTCATGTGAATGGAACACATCAGATTTTTACAGTATGGTTACTTGTCGTTTATGGTTGAAGGTTAATCCTAGAGTACAACCCTATATGTATAGTTATTTAAAACAAGCGGAACTTAAAGGTAGCGACAGGCAGCAAAGGGTTAAGTATAGTTTTACCTAGCCCGTTCACGTCTTCCGCGCCTGGCAGTATATAAATGAATAAGCTCGTGCTATTCTGTTGAAGCTTGTGTATGTATACAAGACCGTGCGTTTGAAAGTTGGAGAGGAAAGAAAAGGCAGAACTGGATTGTGTCCTGCAGCCCACGGTCTGAAACCAGTCGCCATGCCTCTGTCAAGCTAGCTTGATACGGTAGACAGGTATCGATCTGTTTATCATCAATGTACCATTCTGATGCACTCCACTTAGCAATATAAACATATTCCCTGGAGTGTATTTACAGCAAAACTCTGTTTTTTGTATCAGATTATATTGTTAACTTGTTTGTTTAATATGCATTATGCATAAATGTTGATAGTCCCTTTTATAATATGAATCCGACACAGTGAACAGGGTAATATCATTATCTTCTAGTACATGCCAAACATTATAATAAAACTTTACTTTTATATCTCTTGTATTCATGTACATTATAGGTAGTGGCTGTGTTGTATTCCTTCCAACTCGAAAAGTATTTTAGGTAAAAAATCCATGTGTATATATAGATATTTAAAACTATCTAACTCAAAGACGAAAAGTTCATTAAATACCAAACCAATGACCGATTATAGGAAGGCAAATCAAAATTGATCAGAGATTAATATGGCTTTGATTGGCGATCAACAAAATTTCTGTAGCAGAAAGCCCAATTAGTGTATCTCAAAAAGGAAACTTTCATTAAATACCAAACTTAGTATTTAAATTCAGGCTCTTCAAAGTATACAACACGAATGACTGATTGCGGAAATGCAAATCAAAATTGATCAGGGATTAATATGACTTTGATTGGCGATCAGTAAAATTTCTGTAGCAGAAAGCCCAATCAGTGTAACTCAAAAATGAAATGTTCATTAAATACCAAACTTAGTATTTCAGTTTAGCCTCTTCTAAGCATGCAACACTAATGCCCAGCAAATCAAAATTGATCAGCGATCAATATGGCTTTCATTTGCGATCAGTAAAATTTCTGTAGCAGAAAGCTCAATCAGTGCAACACAAAAGCGAAAAGGTCATTAAATGCCAAACTTATTATTTAAGCTCAGCCTCTTCCAACACTAATGACCGATTGCAGGAAAGCAAATCGAAATTGATCACCGATTAATATGGCTTTGATTTGTGGTCAGTAAAATTTCTGTAGCAGAAAGGCAATCAGTGTAACTCAAAAATGAAACGTTGATTAAATACCAAATTTAGTATTTACGCCTAGCCTGTTATAAGTATGCAGCACTAAAGTCCAGGAAATAAAAATTGATCAGCGATTAATACGGTTTTGATTGGCCATCAAAATATCCCAACAAATGTTTGATCATAGATTTTTCGTTTCTTGCATGCACAGGAGTTGACAAACTCTCGTATGAGAAAAGTATTAAGTATTTTAAAGCTGAAACCAATTTCAAGGAATATTCAAAAAATGGTCAGCTCCACGAAAGCAATGTGACATAAACAGTGTTTTAACGAGATCTACATTTTTTGTGGTGTAAGTTTTTGTCTAACTTTACAGTTTACCAGTTATGAAAATTTCAGCAAAATCCTTCCAAAATAAAAAGGTCCCCAAAGGCTATTTTCAGAAAATTTAGGATATGGAGTTTACTTGTCATCTAAAGATCTTTAATATACGCTATTTTAATTAAAATCGTTAGAGCCATTTTTGAGAAAATTAAATTTGTAAAGTGTAGCTTAGGGTGTGGGAGATTTTTTTTTGAAATTTTTTCAATCGCATCCCTGGAAGATATTAAACTTAAATACTAATTTTGGTATTTGACCGATTTTTCGTTTTTGAGTTATCGTGTTCAAACAAACACCGACCTTTTTCTAAAAAATCTGAAGTGGTTCACATGACTTTCACTACACTTTGCACCAAATTATTGTTAGAAAGCTTATGCTTCTATTTACTTCATGCTAATCGAGATTAGTCAATAGTGTTATTACTTGCTTCCTTGCAAATATGGGAGTACCATAGCTTAAAATGATATTTACAAGCTGGTTGCTATACGACTGAAGTTCCTTTGTAAAGTTTTTTAAAGCTGAAACTAATAACAAGGAATTTCTTAAAATAACCAACCGATCGAAAAAAATGTATATGATATAAATGGTGTGTTTTTACAAGTTCTACATATTTGTGTAGTAAGGTTTTTTCTAACTTTACGGTTTACAGTGATGCAAGTTTCAACAAAATCCATCCAAAATAAAGCGGTCTCCAAAGGCTGTTTTCAGAAAATTCAAGATAAACGTCTTATTGCACTCCACCAAAAAATTCGATACCGAGATTTCACCGGAAATATATGTTTAAGGGTCCCCTGTATCCAAAAAAAGTATTTTCAGAAAAAGGTCCGTGTGTGTGTGTGTGTCCGTGTGTCTGTGAACACGATAACTCAAAAACGAATAGTCGGTAAAATACCAAACTTGGTATTTAAGTTTAGTATCTTCCAGGGATACGACACGAAGATTTTGAGAAAAATCCCCCCACCCCAAACTACCCTTTACATGGAACTTTTTTCGAAAATTTCGATTTTCTCAAAAATGGCTCTAACGATTTTGATTAAAATTTCGTATATTAAAGTTATTTACCTGACAAAAATGTATATTTTGAATTTTCTAGGAATAGCCTCTGAAGACTACTTTATTCTGGATGAATTTTTCATAATTACTAAACCGTAAGAGATGGACAAAAACTTAACACACCAAAACTATAGAGCTCATTAAAACACACAATTTATGTTATATACATTTTTTTTTCGCGCAGTTGATCGTTTTTGAGATATTCCTTTTTCTTGGTTTCAGCTTTGAAAAACTTATACTTTTCTCATACAGGAATTTGTCAACTCCTGTCCATACAAACAAAGGAACATCAGTCACATAGCAACCAGCTTTTGGCTTTCACTTTAACCTATGGTACTCCCTTATATCGCTTCTACTTACAATAAAGCAAGAAATAAGACTATTTCTGCTAATTTTTTCTGATGAGCATACAGTAAATAGCAGTATAAGCTTTTTAAGAATAATTTGTTGCAGGGATATAGAGAAAGTCATGTGAATGGTACACATCAGATTTTTCGTTTTTGAGTTATCGTGTTCACACACACACACACACACATGGACCTTTTTTCTTAAAGATCTGATGTGTTTCATTCACATGACTTTCTCTAGATCTCTGCAAAAAATATTCTTAAAAAGCTTATGCTTCTATTTACTCCATGCTAATCGAGAAAAAATAGCAGCATTAGTCTTATTACTTGCTTCCTTGTAAGTAGAAGCGAAATAAGGGAGTACCATAGGTTAAAGTAATAGTCAAAAGCTGGTTGTTATGTGACTGAAGTTCCTTTGTTTGTATGGGCAGGAGTTGACAAAATTCCTGTAAAAAGAGAAAAGTATATTAAACCCGAATCCAAAGAAGTATATCAAAACGGTCAACTCCATGAAAAAGATGTATATAACATAAATTGTGTGTTTTAACAAGCTCTATATTTTCTATTAAGTTAGCTTTTATCTATCTCTTACGGTTTACCAGCTATGCAAAATTCAGCAAAATCCATCCAGAATAAAGAGGTCTCCAAAGGATATTTTTGAAAATTCAAAACATACACTTTATTTGTCATGTTAATATCTATAATCTACGGTATTTTAATCAAAATTGTTAGAGTCATATTTGATAGAATCAAAATTTTCGAAAGTTTTTGCATGTAAAGTGTAGTTTAGGGTGTGGGAGATTTTCTTGAACATCTTTGTATTGTATCCTTGGGAGATACTAAATTTAAATTTAGATATTTATTTTACACACACGAACCTTTTTCTAAAAATGCTGTTTTGGATACAGGAGATCCTAAAACGTGTATTTCCGGTATAAGTTCGCTACCGAATTTTTGGGTGGAGTGCAACACCTGCTCTACCTATGTACCATGAAATATGTAGAGAAAGTAAATGTTAAGGTGGGTAAATATTAAACTCCTTTTATGATTAAAAGATATACTAGAAAACCTATAATTAAGACATTGCTGAAGTACTTGTTTTGGACAGGCTGGTATCAGGAAAGCAGGTTGAAGAATCTGATGTGTTCCATTCACATGACTTTCTCTATATCTCTGCAAAAATGTATTGTTAAAAAGCTTATGCTTGTATTTACTTCATGCTAATTAAGAAGAAATTAGCAGAAATAGTCTTATTTCTTGCTTACTTGTAAATAGAAAGGAAATAAGGGAGTACCATAGGTTAGTGCTAGTCAAAAGCTGGTTGCTATGTGACTGAAGTTCCTTTGTCTGTATGAACAGGAGTTGACAAATTTCCGTATGAGAAAAGTATTAGTTATTTAAAGCTGAAACCAAAAAGAAGGAATATCTCAAAAACGATAAACTTCACGAAAACAATGTATATGGCATAAATTGACTGTTTTATAGTGATCTACATTTTTTGTTTAATGAATTTTTGTCCATCTCTTACAGTTTACCAGTTATGCAAAATTCAGCAAAATCCATCCAGAATTAAGAGGTCTCCAAAAGGTATTTTCAGAAAATTCAAGATATACATTTTAATTGTCATCTAAATATCCTTAATAAACGGTATTTTTATGAAAATGGTTAGAGCCATATTTGATAAAATCAAAATTTTCGAAAGTTTTTGCATGTAAAGTGTAGTTTAGGGAGTGGGAGATTTTCTTGAACATCTTTGTGTTGTATCCTTGGGAGACACTAAACTTAAATTTCAATTTGGTATTTGTTTCACTTACGGATCTTTTTCTAAAATGTCTTTTGGATTACGGAAATCCAAAATCGTGTATTTCTGGTGAAATTTCGCTACCGAATTTTTGGGTGGAGTGCAACACCTGTTCTACCTATGTACCATGAACTATGCTAAACTCCTGTTATGATTAACACCAGCAAACCTATAATTAAGACAAATTGTTGAAGTACTTGCTTTGGACAGGCTGGTGTCAGGAAAGCAGGTTGAGAAATTAATATGCCTGACGATTATTATGAGTGCGCATGTTTTAAAGAAGCCATTACTGAAGTATGACGCTGTACGAAATGAAGAACAGCAAATCCGTGTGAAAGGATCAGTGCCCCTGTTCCGTCCTATTATAAAGTATATAAAAAGCTGGTATAATTAAGCCATTAGAAAAGTAGATATATAGGTTATGTTCACGGGAGCTAGCGCTGAATGCAAAATGTGGGAACAGAAGTGTAATTAAAGCAACGTTAGGCAGCCGTACACAGGGCGCCCCAGTAACAGGTTTCACTCACATGACTTTCTCTACATCGCTGTAACAAAAGCTTATTCTTCTATTTTATGATAATTGAGATAAACGTTTGTAGAAATTTTCTTCCGTTTCTATGCAGGGCATTGCTACAATTTTAAGTATTTTAAATCTGAAAAAAAAAAAAAAAAAAAAAAAATAGCAAGGTATATCTCAGAAATGGTCAATTCCACAGGAGTTGACAAATTCCTGCATGAGAAAAGTATGTTTTTCAAAGCTGAAAAAAATTAAAATAACATAAATAGTGTTTTAACGTGTTCTACATTTTAGGTGTGGTAAGTTTTTGTCCATCTCTTACGGTTTAGCAGTTAATGCAATATTCCGTGAAATTCATCCAGAATAAAGAGGTCTTCACAGGCTATTCCCAGAAAATTTAAGATATACATTTTATTTGTCATGTAAATATCTTTAATATACGATATTTTAATCAAAATCATACAGCTATGTTTTTAGAAAATCAAAATTTTCGAAAAATGTTCCATGTAAAGGGTAGTTGGGGATGAGGGGATTTTCTTGAAAATCTTCATGTCGCATTACTTGGAAGGTACCAAATCTAAATACCAAGTTTGGTTATTAATAGTGTTTTCGTTTTTGAGCACACACACATACATACACACAGACAGACACACACATACGGATATTTTTCTAAAATTTTTTTTTTTGGATTCAGGGGGTCTTAAAACATATATTTCCAGTGAAATCTCGGTATCGAATATTTGGGTGCATTACAATACCTTCTCTACACACTATGCACACAGTACTTTTAGAGAAAGTAAAAAAACAAACACAGGGCGGGACCTTTTTCTAAAAATGCATTATTTTCAGATTCAGGGGACCTCAAAACATATACTTATGATGAAGTCTCTGTGTCGAATTTTTTGTTAGAATGCAGTACTTCTATGTATATAGCCCGTGTAGAGAAAGTAAACATGATGTGGTTAACGCATCTACAGATAAAGAGTAAAAAGCCTGTGAAGTTATTACACGTTTGCTGGGAGGTATCGGAAGAACTCGATCGACGGAAGCGATCCTACAAACTTCTAAGTTGGGTATATGTGCTGTGCATATCCGTTATTGAATGGATGTAGAACTAGTTTGAGAACATCAGCAGAGTGAAAGTTGGTTGCTTGGGAGATGGATAAAAAAAGGAGGTTGGGGGGAGGAAAGCAGAGAACTAAGTATCCAAACCAAGCACTCCACTTCCGAACTCATCACCAACATGTTCTTTACGTATCTTGGGTACGTTATCGAGAGACATTACAGCGTCTTCAACATTCCACTTAAAGTGAACACAGCGTGTAAGATCTCTTCCGTTTATTTAATAGCAAGATTCATGCCGGCTACTGTAGATTCGCTATTCCGAGAAAGCGAATTAATAATAATAGTAATAATAATAATAATAATAATAATAATAATAGCTCCACCTGGGTAGTGTGGTGGTAGCACGTCTGCCTCACATTCAACAGGTCGCGAGTTCGACTCCCGCTTAGGATGAGTTACCCGGATAATTTTTACTTTCTCTACACGTACTATGTACTTAGTGTATAGAGAAGGTATTGTAAATCACCCAAAAATTCGATACCAAGATTTCACCGGAAATATATGCTTTGGGTCCCCCTGAAACCAAAAAACAGCATTTCTGGAAAAAGGCTCACGTGTGTGTGTGTGTGTGTGTGTGTGTGTGTGTGTGTGCCCGTGGACACCATAGCTCAAAAACGAAAAGACCGTTAAATACCAAACTTGGTATTTAAGTTTGGTATCTTCCAAGGATGCGATACGAAGATTTTCAAGAAAGTCCCCCCAACCCCAACTACACTTTATATCGAACTTTTTTTGAAAATTTTGATTTTATCAAAAATGGCTCTAACAGTTTTGACTAAAATATCGTATATTAAAGATATTTACCTGACAAATAATATGTATATCTTGAATTTTCTGGGAATAGTCTTTGAAGACTGGATGAATTTTATGGAATTTTGCATAACTGCTAAACCGTAAGAGATAGACAAATCATACCTCACAACAAATGTTGAACACATTAAAATACACAGTTTGTGTTAAATAAATCTTTTTCGTGGAATTGATCGTTTTTTAGATATTCCTTGTTTTTGGTTTCAGCTTTAAAAAATATACTTTTCTCATACGGGAGTTTGTCAACTCCTTTCTATGTAAACAAAGGAACTTCAGTCACTTTAACCTATGGTACTCTCTTATTTCGCTTCTACTTACAAGGAAGCAAGTAATAAGACTATTTCTGCTATTTTTTTTTTTATCGATTAGCATTAAATAAATAAAAGCATTGGCATTTTAACAATAATATGTTGCAGAGATGTAGAGAATCATGTGAACGGAGCACATAAGACTTTTTTTTACTTTCTCTACACGTACTATGTATATAGTGTATAAAGAAGGTATTGTAATGCACCCAAAAATTCAATACCGAGATTTCACCGGAAATACATGTTTTGGGTCCCTGAATCCAAAAATAGCATTTCTGGAAAAAGGTCCGTGTGTGTGTTTTCGTCTGTGTGTGTGTCTGTGTATGTGTGTGTGTGTGTGTCAGAACAGAATAGCTCAAAAACGAAAAGACCGTTAAAGAATAAACTTGGTATTTAAGTTTAGTATCTTGGAAGGATGCGACACGAAGATTTTCAAGAAAATACCCTCAGCCTCAACTTCTCTTTACATGGAACTTAGGTGAGATGGTGTAGTGTCCCTGAGTGAATGCTCCAATTCAAACTAACGCTTGTCACTGCTCTGAACACAGGCACTCGGTGAGATGGCGTAGTGTCCCTGAGTGAATGCTCCAATACAAACTAACGCTTGTCACTGCTCTGAACACAGGCACTCGGTGAGGTAGTGTTGAGTCCCGGAGTGAAAACTCCAGTTCAAACTAACGCTTGTCACTGCTCTGTACACAGGCACTCGGTGAGATGGTCTAGTGTCCCTGAGTGAAAACTCCAATTCAAACTAACGCCGGTCACTGCTCTGAACACAGGCACTCGGTGAGGTAGTGTTGTGTCCCTGAGTGAAAACTCCAGTTCAAACTAACGCTTGTCACTGCTCTGAACACAGGCACTCGGTGAGATGGTCTAGTGTCCCTGAGTGAAAACTCCAGTTCAAACTAACGCTTGTCACTGCTCTGAACACAGGCACTCGGTGAGATGGTCTAGTGTCCCTGAGTGAAAACTCCAGTTCAAACTAACGCTTGTCACTGCTCTGAACACAGGCACTCGGTGAGATGGTCTAGTGTCCCTGAGTGAAAACTCCAGTTCAAACTAACGCTTGTCACTGCTCTGAACACAGGCACTCGGTGAGATGGTCTAGTGTCCCTGAGTGAAAACTCCAGTTCAAACTAACGCTTGTCACTGCTCTGAACACAGGCACTCGGTGAGGTAGTGTTGTGTCCCGGAGTGAAAACTCCAGTTCAAACTAACGCTTGTCACTGCTCTGAACACAGGCACTCGGTGAGGTAGTGTTGTGTCCCGGAGTGAAAACTCCAGTTCAAACGAATGTATCTCTACCAGTGACCGTCACCAGTGTCCCAGTGTGAAACGATCCTTCGGGCAGCCTTGTATGCAGCGGATGCGTTCCAACTGGAACCCATTGGAATTCCAACCATGCTTGCGCCCGACGTCATCTGGATCGAGTCGCCATTCGGGGCTTTCCCCCTCATCCCTCCCTCTCTGGAGTCACGTCTATGTCCGGCGCTCTGTCCCAGGATCCTGGGGGGGGGGCGTTCTTACAATCTAATCCTAGAGCTCTTCTCCAGGGTATACTAGCCGGTGCAAGGCTACAAAGAGGTGATTTTTGGAGACAGTCGAGTGTAATGATAGTTGCCGTGCCCCAGATCCTGAGCCCGTCTCTAATCCTAATCCTAGACGTCTTCTCCAGGATATACTAACCGGTGCAAGGCTACAAAGAGGAGATTTTTTGGAGACAGTCGAGTGTAATGATAGTTGCCGTGCCCCAGATCCTGAGCCCGTCTCTAATCCTAATCCTAGAGCTCTTCTCCAGGATATACTAGCCGGTGCAAGGCTACAAAGAGGTGATTTTTGGAGACAGTCGAGTGTAATGATAGTTGCCGTGCCCCAGATCCTGAGCCCGTCTCTAATCCTAATCATAGAGCTCTTCTCCAGGATATACTAGCCGGAGCAAGGCTACAAAGAGGTGGTTTTTGGAGACAGTCGGGTGTAATGATAGTTGCCGTGCCCCAGATCCTGAGCCCGTCTCTAATCCTAATCCTAGAGCTCTTCTCCAGGATATACTAGCCGGAGCAAGGCTACAAAGAGGTGGTTTTTGGAGACAGTCGAGTGTAATGATAGTTGCCGTGCCCCAGATCCTGAGCCCGTCTCTAATCCTAATCCTAGAGCTCTTCTCCAGGATATACTAGCCGGAGCAAGGCTACAAAGAGGTGGTTTTTGGAGACAGTCGAGTGTAATGATAGTTGCCGTGCCCCAGATCCTGAGCCCGTCTCTAATCCTAGAGCTCTTCTCCAGGATATACTAGCCGGAGCAAGGCTACAAAGAGGTGATTTTTGGAGACAGTAGAGTATAATGATAGTTGCCGTGCCCCAGATCCTGAGCCCGTCTCTAATCCTAGAGCTCTTCTCCAGGATATACTAGCCGGAGCAAGGCTACAAAGAGGTGATTTTTGGAGACAGTAGAGTGTAATGATAGTTGCCGTGCCCCAGATCCTGAGCCCGTCTCTACTCCTATTCCTAGACCTCTTCTCCAGGATATACTAGCCGGAGCAAGGCTACAAAGAGGTGATGTTTTGGAGACAGTCGAGTGTAATGACAGTTGCCATTCTCGTCAGCCTAATGAGGCTTTCTTTTCACTCGGCTGCAGATGATAATGATAACTAACTAATGGCTACGCTCGCGGTGCTAAAAACTCCCGGCATGCAGTCCCTTCATTACCGGCCGAGTGAGTCAACTAGAAGGGCACAAGCAGCTTCATCTAACAGCTCTGTCTTGGCCAATCTTAATCAAGACAAAGCAGTGCATCTGTGACATTTCTACATTTATACAATATCTTATTGACATTTATTCCAGTTAGTATGTAACATAATAATAATAATAATAATAATAATAATAATAATAATAATAATAATAATGAAACACTCGTCAAGTATCTAAATTGCAGCTTGTATGGCTATTTAATAATAATTTTTACTTTCTTTACATAGTATAGATATAGTACGTAGGTAGATAAGGTATTGTATTCCACCCAAAAAATCCTAGATTTTACCGGAAATATATGTTTTAGAAAAATCTCCGCGCGCACGTGTGTATTTCTTGTAAACAAGATAACTCAAAAACGAACATTTGGTAAAATACCAAGCTACCCTTTACGTAGATTATTTTTCAAATATTTTGATAAAATATTTTATATTTAACATATTTACAAGATAAATAAAATGTATATCTTCAATTTTTTGGGAAGGGCCCCTGAAGACTTGTTTATTCTGGATCAATTTTGCGGAATTTTGCGTAACTGGTAAACCGTAAGAGAGAGACCAAAACTTAGTACACAAAAATGTACATCTCGTCAAAGCACACAGTAGATGTCATATACATTTTTTCGTGAGGTAGACAGTTTTTGAGATATTCATTGTTGTTAGTTTCGGTTTTAAAATACTTTTCTCAGACTGAAGTTTTCAACTTCTGGCCAGGAAAAAAAAAAAAAAAGAAAAAAAAAAGTGGAATTCAGTGCCATAGCAACCACATTTCAAAACACTTGACTGTCGGTTTAGCCTAGTGCATTCCTTTATTTCTCTTTTATTTATAAGGAACTAAGAAATAAAACAGTTTTTGCTAATGTTTATCTCGATTAGCATAAAGTTGGTGGACGAATAAGCGATCAATAATACTTTGTTATGGAGATATAGAGAAGGTCACGTGAATGGAATACATATGACTTAGAAAAGTTTCGTATGTGTCCCTGTGTCTGTGAACACGATAACTCAAAAACGAAAATTCGGTAAAATACCAAACATGCTATTTAAGTTTAACATCTTCCAAGGATGCTACACAAAGATTTTCAAGAAAATTCTCCCCAGCCTAAACTAACCTTTACGTGGAAAAAAATTCGAAAATTTTGATTGCGTCAAAAATGACTACGATTTTGATTAAAATACCGTATATTTACATGACAAATAATATATACAGGGTGTTAATGAACTATACCGAAATATTTTCACAGAATATGTAGATTACTTAAATAAGTAATTTGAGATAGGAGACTTATGGCCAGTTTATTGAAATTTCGAAGTAACGGCGATAAGTTTCTGAAGTGCCAGTACGGCACTGGCTAATTTATCAACCATTCGAGACCATAACACGAAAAACAAAGGGACACATTACAGCGTATCTCTTTAGCGTAGTGGTTATGATACTGGCTTTAAAGTGAAATATAGTTTCCGAGTTCGGGTCTCGTTCACGTATCGCGGCACTTCGTCTGGAATGAAAAGAATAATAATAAAAAACATTTACTCTGTGACAAGAATCGAACACATGACCTTTGGGATAGCAACTTCCCGTTTTACGCATAAAGCCACCAGAGCAGTTGAAAGAACTCCTCCAGAGTAGGCTACAGAACACAAGAACGTAGTTAATGAATGCTCAGTGTTGCACTGTCAGGTGATTAGTTCGAGATTTTACAGATTTTTGCAATAATTAAATCTAGAGAATTCTAGTAACGAGCTGCTAAAAATCGCTATTTCTATACTCGGGCAGCAGTTTTAAAGGCATTCTAAGCCATTTTTTCAACCTGCTTTAATTTAACACCGACTTATCAGCATCTGATACCCACACGTTTAACGCTATGTAGTTGCGTTATGTTTATCCGAGGACCATGCATCGCAGATCTCAAATTACTTATATCAGTCACGTGCACAATCTCGCAAATTATTTCGGTGTAGTTCATTAAAACCGATGTATATCTTGAATTTTCTGGGAATAGCCTCCGAAGACCTCTTTATTATGGATGATATTTTTCCCTGTAAAGGGTAGCTGGGGGGGGGGAAGGGGTATTTTCTTGAAAATATTCGTGTCGCACCCTTGGAAGATACTGAATTTAAAAATCAAGTTTGGTATTTAACGTACTTTTCGTTTTTGAGCTATGCTGCTACATATATTTCTGGTGAAATATCCGTGTCGAATTTTTGGGTAGGATACAATTGTGTATGAATTGCAAATCTTCATGGAATCTATTTGAAACAAGAGATTTTACAATCGAGATTGAAGAGTATGGATATCATCAAAGGCTTTAATTATCTGTTAAACAGTATTGTAATGCTGAGCTACGTTCCCCAACACGTTACTACAGGTTGGTAATGCAGGTCTGTCTCTACTCGGTAGGCATGCAACTGGTATCCGCTTGTGTCCCACTCTCGGTCCCCAAAATGCTGCCCCTAGTCATCAGGGTCATCCCTTGCGGTGCCATATTGTCGCATTTATGTGTTGGAGGACCATTTTTACTTTCCGTACACGTACTTTGTACATAGTGTATTGTAATGCACACAAAAATTCGATACCGAGATTTCACCGGAAATACATGTTTTAGGTCCCCCTAAATAAAAAACAACAACAAAAAACGTTTATACAAAAAAGTCCATGTGTGTGTCTGTGGACAGCATAGCTCAAAAATGAAAATACCGTTAAATACCAAACTTGGTATTTAAGTTTAGGATCTTCCAGAGATGCGACACGACGATTTCGAGAAAAATCCCCCCACCCCAAACTACCTTTTATATGAAACTTTTTTCGAAAATTTTGATTTTCTAAAAAATGGCTCTAACGATTTTGATTAAAATATCGTACATTAAAGATATTTACCTGCAAATAAAATATATATTTTAAATTCTCTGGGAATAGCCTCTGAAGACTACTTTGTTCTGGATGAATTTTACGAAATTTTGCATAATTGCTAAACCGTAAGAGAAAGACAAAAACTTACCACACAAAAAATGTAGAGTACGCTAAAACACAAAATTTATGTCATATTCATTTATTTCGTGGAGTTGATCGTTTTTAAGATATTCCTGGCTTCTCGTTTAAGCTTTGAAAAACTTATACTTTTCTCATATAGGAATTTGTCAACTCTTGTTCATATAAATAAAGGAACTTCAGTCACATAGCAACCAGTTTTTGACTATCACTTTAACTTATGGTACTCCCTTATTTCGCTTCTATTTACAATAAAGCAAGAAATAAGGCTATTTGTGCTAATTTTTCTCGATTAGCATGAAGTAAATAGAAGGATAAGCCTTTTTAGCAATAGTTTGTTGTAGAGATGTAGAGAAGGTCACGTGAAGGTAACACATCATATTTTTTCCTTCCCCATCGACCCCTCTTCACGAGTATGAGAAGCCTATCTGGTGAAGAAGAAGCAGATAAATCAAACATTGGTAGAGACTGCAATCAAGGAGCTAAGAGCCAGATCACAGGGCGGAGTTTGGTGTTAGTTTTTGCTCAGAAATGGTGTTCAGGACATAACGAGCTTGCAATACCAAAACGGGCTTCCGTGCCTTAACAAGCTCCATACTTTATAACACGACAACCAAATGAGATATTGTGTTTATGTGCTCTGCACATCTCACTTCATTAGCGATCGACACTCGGGTCGGCTTTTGCCTGCAATATCGGCCCAAGGAGATACCTGGGTAGCCTCGCCGACAGGTCTACAGGTTTTGATAGCAGGTACGAGGCCCGTTTTTTATCCAACCTCCGATAAGATGTAAATAAAGGACAAGTTAATAGAAAAAAAATGATTACTAAAAGATACTGATGCCGGGTATTTTTCGTGGTTTCCACCATTCGCCAAGATAAATACCGAATTGGACATTAAAAACGACGACCCAAAGTTCCACCTTCAATCTAAGAATTCTTAAAATCTAATGTTTTGAAGATCTTTGTACATTACGTTTGCGGAGAGCTTTCAAAACAAACGAAGAGAAATACTGACGTCAGGAATTGTGTTGATCCATGACAACGCTCGTCCACACAACCCATCGGCTCCTTGAACAATTTCAATGGGACATTTTCGATCATCCGCCGTGCAGTCCTGACCTGGCACCCAGCGACGTTCACCTTTTCCCTGAACTGAAGACGTGGCTAGGAGGGCAGCACTTTCAAACCAACGAAGACCTTCAAAACGACGTCAATGCTCATTTGAAATGAAACTCGTCGGAGACAGTTTTGAGAAAATGCTTCAACGTAAAGGGTAGTTCAGGGTGGTGAGATTCCCATGGAAATCTTCGTGTTGAATTCTTGGTAGAGGTTAAAACTAAATATCAATTTGATATCTAACGGACTATTACGTTTTCTAACACGTAAGTGCAACTACATACTAAGTAAAGGTATTGCATTCCACCCAAAAATTTGATACCGATATTTCACTGGAAAGACACGTTTTAGGGTCCCCTGACTCCTAAACAAGCACTTTTAGAAAAAGGCGCGCGCATGTCCCTGTACCTGTGAACATAATAACTCAAAAACAAAGAGTTGGTAAAATATCAAACTTTTTATTTCAGTTTGGTATGTTTCAAGAATGCGACACGAAGATTTTGAAGAAAATCCCCCACTCCTAACTACCGTTTATATGGAATATAAATTAAAATTTGTGATATTCTCAAAAATTGGTCTAGCAATTTTGATTATAATGCCGTATAATAATTATATTTACGTGGCAAATAAAATGTAAATCTTGAATTTTCAGAGAACAGCCTCTGAAGACCTCTTCATCCTGGATGACTTTTGCATAGCTGGTAAACGGTATGAGACATACAAAAACTACACAAAACGTGTAAATTTTATTAAAACACACAATTTATGCCATTATATTTTTATTTTCTCTACACGTACTAAGTACGTAGTGTATAGAGGAAGTATTGTATTCCACCCAAAAATTCGATACCGAGATTTCACCGGAAATACATGTTTTAGTACCCCCTGAATAAAAAAAAAGGTATTTTTACAAAAAGATCCGTGTGTATGTGTGTGTGTCTGTGGTCAGCATAGCTCAAAAACGAAAAGACCGTTGAGTACCAAACTTGGTATTTAAGTTTCGTATCTTCCAAGAATGCGATACGAAGATTTAAAAAAAATCCCTCCCCACCCCTAACTACTCTATACATGGAATTTATTTCGAAAATTTTGATTTTCTTAAAAATGACTCCAACGATTTTGATTAAAATATCGTATATTAAAGATATTTACCTAACAAATAGAATGTATATCTTGAATTTTCTGGGAATAGCCTCTGAAGACTACTTTATTCTGGACGAATTTTAAGGAATTTTGCATAACTGCTAAACCCTAAGAAATGGAAAAATACTTACAACTCAAAAAATGTAGAGCACTTTAAAACAGACAATTTATGTTTTATACATTTTGTCATGGAGTTGATCGTTTTTGATATATTCCTTGTTTTTGGTTTCAGCTTTAAAAACTTATACTTTTCTCATACAGGAATTTGTCAACTCCTGTCCATACAAACAAAGGAACATCTGTCACATAGCAACCAGCTTTTAAGGAAGCAAGTAATAATACTATTTATGCTATTTTTTTTCGATTAGCATGATATAATAATTTGTTGCAGAGCTGTAGAGAAAGTCATGTGAATGGAACACATCAGATTTTTTAATTTTGTAGGACATGAAATGATTGCGATAAAGAAGAATAAAATACCAAGTAGATGTGAAATAATTAATGCATTTTTGGAATGTTTATTAATTCATTTCTGATGCATAGCTTTTGCCTCGTTCTTCCACTGAACGATATAAACGTTCAATGAAAATGAAACAAGGGAATAATTTCAGGCATTGTATTACCAACGTTTATTTTTATTCTCATTTTGCGGTAAAGGTATACAAGTGTATCATTGCTGTTTTGTTTTGTTCTCCTTTATGCCTGGAGCTAATATTGGTGTAGGTCATAAAAATAATCCTCTCTTTCATCACAATCATTATTGGAACCGATGACATTTAATTCCCTTTTGTTCTTCTTTTGTGTTCATGTTGTGGCTACACTGATTATGCGATGTATGTACTCCATGTTTCACATTTCAGTCCTGTGATATTCAAGATACAAAGGGAAAATTGGTATCTTACTGTTTTACTGTGTACAAAAGGCACAAAAAGAATCCGGCACTGTCTTGTTCTGTACACCGCATTTCTTACCGTTTGTAGGGTACTTTATTACGTCATGTTTTCATTTTATTGGTTGATACTGTCACCTTGCAGGTGAGTGTTCTATATCGAACCAATAGAGCATACCTATGCTGGGTTTGGCAACTCATTCGCTAATAGGAACAGCCAACTCCCTCAACTGGAAGTGAGATTAGGTAGCCTGTACTACAGCAGTATGAATGAATGAATAAGTGTATTTATTGACAAAGCAATATCATACATAGAATTTCAACAATCGCACGGGTTCACAGACCGTACGTGCTTTTGTAGTACACATTACAAGGAATATTAAAACAACAACAAAGAATTAAAAGAGTAAACACGAAAATAAAAAGACAAAGGAAATAGACAGTCCAAAGCATTATTAAACAACAATAAAGAATTAAGAGTGAACCCGAAAATAAAAATACAAAGATATTCAAATATAGCAATTTAAATTTACAGCACAGAGTACACCTTCATAAATGCACCCTCTTATAATAGAAAATTACACTTAAAAGACATATATACACATAATATATACAACATATATAAAACCATAGCACAACTGTGACCTAAGTATGACGTAATATATATGTATGTAGAACAATGTAGTCACTTTTGTTTAGTTGATCTTATCCCCCCCCCCTTCTCTATTGGCAGCCTCCTCAGATCTCAGCTGTCTTGCCTTAAGTATAAATTTACCTAGCCCGTCCATGTTCTCCGTGCCTGCCAGTAGCGTCCAACATGCTTCTAGCCCTACATTCGCAGTGGTAAAAAATCGTGGCAAATATTTTTCCCGCCATTCCTCCGTACCCCTACATCTTGCCAAGATGTGAGTCCACGACTCTTCCTCCTCGCAAATGGGACAGATTCTCGTACCATTCTCGTCAGAAATGTTCGTGCTCCTCCATGCTCCTAGTCTAATCCACGCGAGCCCCTCTCTAATGAGTTTGGTACCTGTTTTGATGTATTGCTCCATACCCCACTCCGATTTCAGCCCAGACTGTACTTCTAATGACACCTTCTCTGTGCATTGCGCAATTATTTGCTGTCTGTCAATATCACAGAGGCGGTTCTTAATTTTTCTCCAAATAGTTCGCCTGTTTTCCTGCCCCGCCATCCAAATGTCTCCCATCCCAATGGTTTCCAACCCTTTCTTTAATTTTGATGCCCACGTCGAATTACCTTCCATTCGCAACTGTTCACGGTAGCAGACTGCCCTAATTAGAGATTGGTTTCCGTGAACGATTCTCAGCCAATATTTAACTGCTCTGATTTTGCACTCTATCGTTTCACTATGTGCCCCGAATTCCCTCATTATTCCGCAGTTTGCCGTACCCCTCCCTACACCCAGAATTCCTTTCAAAATTTGGGTCCTCACTTGATCCAGATTCTCTGTTTGTTCCCACCCCCATATTTCTCCTCCGTATGTCATCGTGGATCTAACTGTCGCTCCGTATACAGTTTCCATTAAGGTTATGGATATATTCGATATTCTGTAGCGTATCGGAGAGCTTCCGTCGCTTTCACCCTTGCCTTGTGTTTCGTAATGTCAATGTGTTTTGTCCATTTTCCGTTCATTGTGAATGTGAGTCCTAAGTACACAAAAGATTTACCATTGTCCAGTATCTGTCCTGCATATGTCCAAGTCTCCTCCCTGCTATAAACACAACCATTTTTGAAAGGCATTGCCTTAGTCTTATTCACATTAACTGTAAGTGTACTACAACAGTAAGCTACAACCCCTCCTCCTTCGCCAATTAGAGTGACGAAGCGGCCAGCAGATATCAGAAGACACGCCCTATAAATGCCTCTACAAACAATCAGAAATTTGATGTCTATTACTGTTTGTGCTCTGTGTACATAGTGTATAAAGAAGGTGTTGCACTCCACCCAAAAATTCTATAGCGAGATTTCACCGGAAATATATGTTATATGTTTTAGGATCCCCTGTATCCAAAAAAAACATTTTCAGAAAAATCTCCCCTTCCCAAACTACCCTTTACAAGGAACTTTTTTCGAAATTTTTGATTTTCTCAAAAATGAATCTAACGATTTTGATTAAAATATCATATATTAAACAAATTTACCTGACAAATAAAATGTATATCTTGAATTTTCTGGGAATAGCCTATGAAGACCTCTTTATTCTGGATGAATTTTACGGAATTTGGCATAGCTGCTAAACCGTAAGAGATGGACAAAAATTTACCACACAAAAAATGTAGATCAGGTTGAAACACACAATGAATGGAAATATAATTTTTTTTCCTGGAGTTGATTTTTTTAGACTTTTGGTTTCAGCTTTGAAAAAGTTATACATTTCTCATACAGGAATTTGTCATCTCCTGTCCAAACAAATAAAGGAACTTCAGTCACATAGCAACCAGCTTTTGACTATCACTTTATGCTCTGGTACGCCCTTATTTCGCTCCTACTTACAAGCAAGTAATAAGCATATTTCTGCTAATTTTTTCTCGATTAGCATGAAGTAAATAGAAGAATAAGCTTTTTAACAATAATGTAGAGAAAGTCATGTGAATGGAAAACACGTCAGATTTTTCTATCTACATTCGAAATAAACATTAGCAGAAATTGCCCTTATTACTTGGTTCCTTGTGAGTAGAGGGGCAAAAATCAAATGTGTTCCATTCACATGATGTCCTCTAGCTGTTCGGTAAACAAACTTTTATTCAAAACATTAATCTGTTATCTACATCATACTAATTAAGGTAAACATAAGCAGCATTAGTCTTATTATTACCTTCCTTGAAGTAGAAGGAACACAAGAAAATGCACGGGCTAAAGCGATAGTCTCGTCCTTTAAACGTCGGTGCCAATGAGAATCCCTTTGTTGCCAGGAGAAAATAATCGAGAAACGTGAAGAAAGATGTCTTCCGTTTCAGAAAAGTTTTAAGTGGCTAAAGCTGAAACCAATAATGCGGAATATTTCGAAACTGTTAACTCCTCAAAAAATGTATATGCATAAATTATGTGTTCTAATGAGATCGACATTTTTTGTGTATGTCGTTTTTGTATATCTATTATGGTTAGCCAGTTATACAAAAGTCATCCAGAATGAAGAGGTCTTCAGAAGCTATTCCCAAAAAATTCAAGATATATCTTTCGTTTGTCATAAAAATATATTAAACATAAGGTATTTTAATCAAAATCGCTAGAGCCATTTTTGAGGAAATCAAAATTTTCAGAAAATGTTCTATGTAAAGGGTAGTTTAGGGTGAGGGAATTTACTTGAAACTTTTCGTGTCCTATCCTTGGAAAATACCGAACTTAAATACCAACTTTGGTATTTTACCGAATTTTAATTTTTGATTTATCGTGTTCACAGACACACGGTGACACACACACACACACACACACACACACATGGACCTTTTTCTGATTTTTTTATACAGGGATCCTAAGACGTCTATTTCCGATGAAATCGCGGTATCGAATTTTTGAGTGGAATGCAACAATTCTCAGCGTAGTACGTGTAGAGAAGTAAATGTATATCACATAAATTGTGTATTTTATTAAGATCTACATTTTTTGTGCAGAAGTTCTTGTATATCTTTAGTTCTTCAGATACTATTCCCAGAAAATTCAAGATATACATTTCGTTGCTCATAAAAATATCTTAAACATGCGGTATTTTATTCAAACTCGTTAGAGGCATTTTTAAGAAAATCAGCATTTTTGAAATTTTTTCCATATAATGGGTAATTTGGAATGGAAGGATTTTCCTCAAAAACTTCATGACGTATCCTTGGAAGATACGTAACTTAAATACCAATTTCCTTTTTGAGTTATCGTGTTCATGGAACACCGTCGTATACACCACACGGACAATTTTCTAAAAATGCCAAAACATGCATTTTCGGTGAAATCTTAGTAACGAAATGTTGGGTGGAAAGCAATACCTTCTCTATACACCTTGTATATAGTACGTGTAGAGAAAGTAGTAGTGGATGACACATGCATTAAAATTGTTTTACGGTGTTCGTTGGATTACTGTACTCGGCCTACGTCCTCGTTTGGCAAGCTTCCTACTCAAAATATAAAATACTATTTTTTACTTTCTCTATACGCACTATGTACATAGTGTATAGAGAAAATATTGCACTCCACCAAAAAATTCGATACCGAGATTTCACCGGAAATATATGTTTTAAGGTCCCCTGTATCCCAAAAAAGTATTTTCAGAAAAAGGTCCGTATTGGTATTTAAGTTTAGTATCTTCCAGGGATGCGACACGAAGATTTTGAGAAAAATCCCCCCACCCCCAACTACCCTTTACATGACATTTTTTTCAAAAATTTTCATTTTCTAAAAAATGGCTCTAACGATTTTGAGTAAAGTATCGTATATTAACGATATTTACCTGACAAATAAATTGTATATTTTGAATTTTCTGGGAATAGCCTCTGAAGACTACTTTATTCTGGGTCAATTTTACGGAATTTCGCATAACTGCTAAACCTTAAGAGATGGACAAAAGCTTACCACACAACAAATATAGAGCAGTTTAAAACACAGAATTTATGTTATATACATTTTTTTCGTGGAGTTGATTGTTTTTGAGATATTCCTTGTTTTTGGTTTCAGCTATAAAAACAAACTTTTCTCATACAGGACATTGTGAACTCGTGTCCATACAAACAAGGGAACTTGTCACATAGCAACCAGCTTTTGACTATCACTTTAACCTATGGTAGTCCCTTATTTCGCTTCTACTTACAAGGAAGTAAGTAATAAGACTATTTCTGCTAAATTTTTCTGATAAGCGTGAAGTAAATAGAAGTATACGCTTTTAAGATGTTGCAGGGCTTTAGAGAAAGTCATGTGAATGTAACACATCACATTTTTACCACTTGTATCGTAAATAACTATTGTGAGATTGTGATTTATCTGGGATGCGAACACAGGCCTTGTACAAGACTTCATAGGCAGATATACGAAGTGCGCCATGTTATGTGAAATAATATCCCAACAGCGATAAAAAGCGAGCAAAAATAAAAAAGAGCACGCACCCAGGCGACTATTGAATATCTGAATCGAAAATGAAATGCCCTCGATGCTTGTCACGAAGCGGGACAAAGGATAATGTTGGCAGCACTGGAGATAACGGCGAAAGCCCGGTTGCAGTCCAAATCCCCTGATGCATATTCCGGCACGCAAAGGGTTAACGCTTTTATCAATATTATATATATGTGGAAATAAAGATAAAGGGGATATCAGAAGCCTACATACATTGCGTTTCAACTCCTAGTTATTCCTTTGAAAAAAAGAGCGAAACAAATGAACTACAGTTCATCAGCATTACACCGGACATATTAGTACGCATTTTTGCTATAATATAAGCCGTATTTATTTCAATACATTGTACAGCAGGAGCAAAAACAACTGAGCGAAGATTAACTCCGGCGAACATTCAAATGAAATATATGTTTCTCTCTGCTTTTATTTTCGGGCTCTAGTACGACTAGAAAGGCAAATAGGTGTATAATATGCAAGCATATACCGACTGGATGGGGCGTGGTTATATTAATTTAAACCAGTAATAGATCTCGGGATTTGGAACACATTTTCTATCCTACGAAGTCTGTTCAAAAAGTTCTGGATCATTTGTAATTTCGCGCCAATGGAGTTTTGGAGCGAAATGTGGTTGGCATCCCTGCATACGCCATGTTTGATGTATTACTGTCGAAAGCTTTATTGTTGTATGTCAGTTATTGTTCAGTGCTGTATTGAGTAGAACGTTATGTCACACAGTTTGCGAATTTCGAGATGGCAAAGTTGGTGGAGCAACGCGTCTGCATTAAATTTTGTATAAAACTCAAGAAAACCTTTATTGAGACTCACCAAATGATGCAGGAAGCCTATGGTGACGAGTGCTCAAGCCATTCTGGGTGTTTCGAATGCTTCACGCGGTTTAAAAATGTCCGGGCGGAGGTTAAAGATGACCCTCGTTCAGGACGCTCGTGCCATAAACGTCAACGGAATTGTGCGTTCCAATCGAAGACTGACTGTCCGAGAGATTGCAGATGAATGTAACATTTCAGTTGGATCGTGACACAGCATTTTGGAATACATCGTGTTGCCGGCAAGTTCGTCCCACGGTTCTTGAGTCAAGACCAGAAAGATCATCGCCTTGCAATCTGTGAAGAGCTTTCCGATCGCGCAAATGGGGACAAGATGTTCGTCGCCCTCTGTGGTGTAATGGTTACCATGCTAACTTCATATACCCAAGGTCGCGGGTTCAAACCCGGCGGAGCACGATGGATTTTTTCGGGCGTAAAAATCCATAGCATGGCTTCCTTCGGAAGGGAAGTAAAGCTGTGGGTCCCGTGTCGTAGATTTACGGCACGTAAAAGAACCTCAAGACTGATAAGAGAGGCCTCTGAGCAAAATTAAGCGATCTTTCACGCCCAATAGAGAATGGGACGCTGAGAACCAAAGCAGTTAAAGAGCGTCCATAAATAACAGGCCATTCCATTTTTCTTTTACAAGATGTTCCTTAAGAGAATCATAACCAGTGATGAGACGTGGGTCTACGGTTATGATGTTGAGACCAAGGTTCAGTCTTCACATGGCTTGGCAAAGATTCTCCAAGACCAAAAAAAGCTTGTCAGGTCAAATGTCAAAGCCATGCTGATAGTTTTCTTTGACTTTGAAGGATTAGTTTATCATGATTTCGTGCCAGAGGGACAATCTGTTAATCGATGGTACTGCGAGAAAATGTGAGAAGAAAACGGCCTGACATGTTGCGAGACAACTCATGGCTCTTGCATCACGATAACGCACCCGCACATTCATCCCGGTTGGTGCGTGACTATTGCGCAAAAAACGACATCACTGTGATGCCTCATCCTCATACTCTCCAGACCTGGCCCCTGCGGACTTTTTTTTTATTTGCAAAGTTGAAAACCCCATTGAAAGGACGAAGATTTGCAATGATAGACGAGATAAAGGAACATTTGCAAACGGCGCTTCGCGCGATCCAGAAAGAGGTCTACAAGACTGCTTCCGGAAGTGGAAACGGCGTTGGGACCGGTGTATTAATTGTGGAGGAGACCATGCTCAATAAGTAAAAGGTAAGCGTAGAAACATTTTGTGGACAAGGTTCCGGAACTTTTTGATCAGACCTCGTACGTTTTTGTCTCTGACCATTTCCTTCGGAGATCTTTTTGTTTTGTCAAAAACAAGAGACAGACAAGCCGGCAACGCTGCAGGTTGAGTGGGTGTCACTTGCACTACACAGCACTATAGGCCAATCAGAATGCCAGTTGCACTTGGTATCTCCCAAAACATTACACCACCCTGCGTCGTGTATGCAAGCGACCGACGTGTTTACATCCAGAGGCCGGTTCAGATCCCTAACCAACGTACTTCATGTCAATTACTTTAATTCTTTCAAGTGATTAATTATTACGATTAGTGTGATATTCCATAATTACTACCGAAGTATGTTGGAAATGCGTCGCTCCACGCATCTTACAAGTAACAAACTATTAGCTTCGTTCACTCTTGTGGAATTACACATGCAATTTGGAATAAAAGGCATTCAGTTTTTGGAAATCGGCTGATCAAAGAACAAAATGCAATTAGAGTTTTTTGTTTATACGCTTCTATTAACGTCTATACTCATTTGAAATCATTGGCGGCAACATTTTTTGTAGCGGGTATTGCAAAAAATGGCTCAATCTTTTCGATGATTATGTTGGAAAGTGTACAAAACTTTTAGTAATAAAATAATTGTTTTCTAAGAACTTTTTTTTTATTTATAGCCTATCGGAGGTTGAAAAAAAACGGCCCTCGTAATTAAAACAATCTGATGTGTTCCATTCACTTGACTCTCTACATCTGCTCTCATTATCAGATATCCTCTTAATTATTTGCTTCCTTGTAAGTAGAAGGAAAATAACGGAATACACTAGGCTGAACCAATAGCTGGTTGCCATGTGGTTGAAAACTGTTTCTATGCGGGGCAAAGAGTTTACAACTTTCCGGGTGATAAAAGTTTGGGTATTTTAAAGCTGAAACAAATAACAGGGACTATCTCAGAAATTATAAATTCCACGAAAAAACGCAAATAACATAAATTGTGTGTTTTAACGTGATCTACATGTTCTGTGTAGTAAGTCTTTTACGGTTTACCAATTATGCAAAATTCATTTACAATACTGAGGTCTTCAGAGTCTATGCCCAGAAAATGTAATATATAGGTTTATTTGCCACATAAATATCTTAACAAGACGATATTTTAATCAAAATCGTTAAAACCATTTTTGAGAAAAACAAAATTTTCGAAAAGTGTTCCAAGTAAAGGGTAGTTGGGGTGGGAGGATTTTCTTGAAAATCTTAAATACCAGTTTGGTATTTAAGGTCTTTTCGTTTTTGAGCTATGCTGCCCACAGACACACACACACACGGACATTTTTCCTAAAAATGCTTTTTTTTTGGATTCAGGAGGTCTCAAATCATGTATTTCCGGTGAAATCTCGGTATCAAATTTTTGGGTGCATTACAATACCTTCTCTATACACTATGTACATAGCACGTATAGAGAAAGTAAAAATTATTACAACCATTTTTGATGAACACAAAGTTTTCAAAACTTTTTCCAATAAAGGGTAATTAGACGCGGGGAGATTTTCTTGAAAATCGTTGTGTCGCATCCTTGAAATATACCAGACTTAAATACCATACTTTTTAATGGCATTTTAATTTTTGAGATATGCTCTCACCAGACACACATGCACCTTTTTCTAAAAATGTTTTTTTGGACTCATGGGGCCTCAAAACATATATTTCCGGTAAAATTTCGGCGTCGAAATGTTGGGTGGAATACAATACTTCCTCTATATACTATATCTAGAGAAAGTAAGAACGACAATTATTATGGTGTTAATATAATAAAACAACAAAATCCTTAACTTGGTTAATAACTTCAATTGTAATCGCATTGTATCACCAGCATTATGAGTAAATCCCGGTCCGGGGTCACGAAATTGCCGGATTGAGAGTATAACTATGACGTGGTCTCAACAGCCCGTTTTGAAACGTGTTGCACTATCTAGCATTGCTCACTGCCTGGCCTCGTTTAGTTCCTGCTAGTATAATAAACCAGTGAACACTGAAAGAGATCACAGATTGAAAATGCGAAAGGGTGGGCGTTCTACACTGCTCAAACTTTTGGACGATTCAAACATATTTTGAGTGACAGCCTTTTCTTTCGATACAGTAAAGATGTATCTTGGAATTCACTGCAGTGAATTCTGAGTGAATGTGGTTGATTTTTGTTCATTGTCTCTTCAAATATTATTACCCTGCTTTTGTATCAGGTTTTATACTTTTATTTGTAAAAGTACAAGGTGTGTTTTTTAATAATCATATTATGAAATAATTTTTTTAGTGTGTTACTTTATGAATTAGAACATGCATATGTGAATGCATATAATGAGCTATTTTTGGAACAGATTATACTTCAACGTGTTCATGTTTACAATTCGAAAATAACGTTTCTTGTCCTTAATCAAAAAATATAGCTTGTAAACCTTAAGAGATAAACAAAAACATACAAAGTTAAAACAAACAAAGTTTCAATATTCCTTGTTATTTTTAAATACTTAAAACTTTTTCCATTTCCGTGGAGGGGAAAATGTATTACGCATTCGACCTGCAGCCGAGGTGCAATGACTGGGAGGATGTGTGGGACTCTCCGCTTCCTCATGCGGCATACCCACTGAAAACCCCCTCCACGTTATAACAGTAGATTGCTGAGATGATCGTGCTGTGTAGCTTAGCGCGGTCCCGCTAATGTACCCGCAATAGTAACTGAAAGGTAGAGTGCTGCCGAACGTTATGCGGGAGCGGGTGAAAGGCTGACAGCCATGAGACCTGAGAATGAAGGTGATATTAGAAAGGAAATTGAGGAGAGAAATGGGCGTAGAAAAGTTGCAGATTCCTTCTGCTGCGGTAGTGCTCAGCGAAGCTCCCGGTTGGTAGACGCTCGAGGATCCGCTGGCCGTGCGTGCCCCTCAGCCTGGTCAGGAGGAGTGTGTTGAGCTGCTGGCTTCTGGATTGGAACAGCGAGGCAGAGTAGGCAGCTTGCTGCAGAAGAACCTGCCTCATCTGCTGAGTGATTTCTTCGATCCTGGTGGATAGGTCGGCGGCTGTGACTTGTAGTTGCTACCGAGATCCTGTAGCTTCTCTGTGAGGATGCTGCACGTCTCTTCCAGGGCAGCTAAACGAGCGGCGACGTTCAGGATATCCGCGTGGAGGTCCTCGGGTCGCTGCGTCTGTTGAGGGTGCAGGTGGTGTGGCCTCGGCGATTGTAGTCGGGGCTGGTGGTGTTGGTGGCCTGCTCCTGGGGTATAGAGGGCACTGGGCTTGCCCGGTGAAGATCGTGTCCAGTGCACTCGGCGGTGATGGTGTTGGTACCACAGTAGTGGCACCGCGGCGGCGAGGAGCAGACGTCAGCTGTGTGCCCGAAGGCAGGGCCGTGGCGTTCCTGTCTCTAGCCTCGACAACCAGGAGTCACCATAATAAGGGCAATCCTGACGCCAAGTCAGCCTGGTCCTGCAACTCTACTCGTACCAACGGCGTTGGTCCCCGGTCGCAGTATATGCGGGTGGCCCTCAAACAAGAAGGTCACCGCAATTGCGCGGCGGTGAACAGATGCCGGGTGGAAAGGTCCTGAGGGACCCCCGTACCACGGCAGCCGTGTGGAGCTCGTCGGCGGTGGCGTTGGAGATGTCGGCAACTGCGGCTGCAGTGAAGCGGAGCTTGCCCCGACGGTGGTGCTCTTCCTCGGCGGCTACCGGGGAAGAGGCCCCGGAAGCTGCCTTAGCAGCGGCGGCTCTGCGCTGTCTCTTCTTCGCCATTAGTCAGCTCGAAGAAGAAGCTCCCGCATCCCATGCGAGGATTTCTCAACTCCTGGCAATGCCAAGAAACGGTATTTTAATCAAAATCGTTAGAGCCATTTTTGAGAAAATCAATATGTTTGATTTTCATTAAAATATCACGTATTTAAGAAGTGTATATGCTAAATGAAATGTATGTCTTGAACTTTCTGGGAACAAGGTGCGAGAGAAAATAAAATCTTCAGTTATTGTACATCCAGATATTTTGATGCCGGGACTCTGAAGTTCTGTTCATATAGATGACTTTGATTAGCTGATACATCATAAGTAATATAGAAAATCTTGCTGCACCAGTTATGCAACATTCAGAAAAATTCATCCAGAATAAAGTAGTCTTCAGAGGCTATTCCCAGAAAATTTTATTTGTCATGTAATCATCTTTTTGAAACACTTGATATGTAAGTTAATCATTCTGAACACATATTTGGTAATATAAGCTAAATTTACAATTAATTGCCATGCCAACAAGCACTGTAAGTACTTACAGTAAGAGTTTGAGAGGTCATTAATACTTACAGTGCAATTAGGAAATGACGTAACACTCAAGACATGTGCTACTTCAAGTAAAGAATCTATTGCAAAATGTATTAACAAAAGAGTGTATAAGAAGGCTTTGTCCATATCATTTAGATGTAGCCTTTCATTTGTTCACATCGAGAATTCAGTATTTCTTAATGTTCAATAAAATATTGAAAAGCAATTTTGATTTACCATCATTTTTTCAAATATTTCTAAAAGTAATTGGCTAACCATGAGCTACAAGTTACTTATCAGATCTCATACTCCAAATATACATTCTCGACCTGATAATATAACTTACAGTTCTTAACACGCAATATACTAGAAGCATAGCAGTTAAAGAGCGTCCATAAATAAATCTCCACTTCCATTTTAATAGTAATAGTAACTATAATACGAGTATTTATATTAACCATAATGCAAATCTCAGTAAAAGTAATAATAAGAAGAATAAGAAGAAGAATAAGTAATAAGAAGAAGAATAAATAATAATATTAGTAATGATAATAATGACAATAATAAAATAATAATAATAATAATAATAATAATAATGCAGGGTATCCTTCAGTAAACCAGAGAATCTGTCATCCATTACTTTTTTCTGCAAAGTTGAAAAATCTGCAGTACCTAGAGAGAAATCATTAAAATATCGGCGGTCGCAATTGGGACCGCGAACTTTTCAATAATTGAGTAGTTTAAAAAAGCGAACGGTGATTCTAGTTTGGTGGGTATTTTTATTTTAGCGCAAGGCATGCTTCCATTGCACTGAGGGGGGAAGGTATTGCACGAATCCCTGGGAAAAATCCCTTCAAGCTGATATCGATAGAACGAACCACTTTGGACACCGCACATTTCTGATGTTTACTGAGCGATTCAGCTCCTCGTTTAAACGTGAAATTACTGCCGTATACGTTAATGCAAGGTTCTGTTTCTTGCCGCCAGAGGGAGTCGCAGTAATGCCTCTAGATTTATCACTTCATCCGGCATGACATATCAAGGTTAGCCCGCAAGCAATGCACCACAAAAACAAATTACTTCTTCATCCTGACTTAATTATGCTATTTCAAGCATTAGCATCTCGGTAGCTATGATTAAGGGTATTCTTCGTTGCTAGGGGAATGTTCAATTATATGGTCTGGTTGTGAGAACTCAGAAGAATGCGCGCGCAGCCATTTAATGTATAACCAGCTCATAGTTTCCATAATATTTCAAATAATTACTTTCTCTATGTATTGTACTGCACCCAAAAGTGTGTCTGTGGGCAGCAGAACTCGAAAACAAAAAGATCCTTTAATACCAAACTTGGTATTTAAGTATGGTATCTTCCAAGGACGCGACACGAAGATTTTCAAGAAAATCCCCCCTTACCAAACTACCCTTTACATGCAAATTTTTTTAAAAATTTTTGATTTCCTCAAAAATGGCTCTAACGATTTTGATTAAAATACCGTATAATAAAGATATTTACCTGACAAATAAAATGTATATCCTGAATTTTCTGGGACTATTCTCTGAAGACTACTTTATTCTGGATGAATTTTAAGCAAGTTTGCATAATTGCTAAACTGTAAGTGATGGGCAAAAACCTACCACTCAAAAAATGTAGAGCACGTTAAAAAACACGGTTTATGTTATATGCATTTTTTTTCGTGGAAATGATCGTTTTTGAGATATTCCTTGTTTTTGAGTTCAGGTTTAAAAAACATACTTTTCTCATATAGGAATTTGTCAACTCGTATCCGTACAAGCAAAGGAACTTCAATCACATAGCAACCAACTTTCCACTATCACTTTAACCTATGGCACTCCCTTATTTCGCTTCTACTTACAAGGAAGCAAGTAATCAGACTATTTCTGCTGATTTTTTCCCGATTAGCGTGAAGTAAATAGAAGCATAAGCTTTTTAACAATAATTTGTTGCAGAGATGCAGAAAAAGTCATGTGAATGGATCACATTAGATTTTTTTATCTAAAACGTATGCACGATATACATACGTAGCAGATAGAGAAGGCATTGTATTTAACCTAAAAATTTGAAAACAAGGTTCCACCGGAAACGTATGTTTTGAGACCCCCTCAATAAAAAAAGTATTTAAAAAATCTGGTGTGCTCCATTCGCAATACTTTTTCTACATCTCTATTGCAAATTTTTGCCAATAAGCTTATTCTTCTATCTACTTAATGCTAATCGAGATAAAACACTAACACAAACTTTTTTCTTCTTTCTTTTTGTAGATTAACTTTCTTTAACCTGTTTGGTCATATCGGACGATGAATGCAATTGGTGAAATTATGCTCAAATGATCTCGGAGTCGATGGAGCTTAAAGTTACTCGACATTCGTCTTCTCAGGATAAGGGAAAACCCCGAAAAAAACCTAATCCGGGTAACTCACCCTAAGCGAGATTCGACTTCACGACCTTTTGAATGTGAGGCAGACACGCTACCACCACACTACCCAGGCGGGCAGAAATGGTCTTATTACTTAGTTCCTTATAAGTAGAAGGAAAACAATGGAATACACTAGGCTACACAGACAGTCAAATGTTTTAAAATGTGGTTGCTATGGGATTGAAATCCGTTTCTCTAAGTGTTTACAAGTTCCCGTATGAGAAAAAAGAATTTTAAAACTGAAATCAATAACATCGAATATCTTAAAAACGGTCAACTCTAAGAAAAAAAAAATAGTATATTTTAACGCGGTTTACCAGTTATGCAAAATTCAATAAAAATCTTCCAGAATAAACAGGTCTTCAGAGGCTATTCTCAGAAAATTCAGGACAGACATTTTAACTGTCAGTAGATATTTTAAATATAAAAGTCTTTAATCAAAATCGTTAGTCATTTTTGAAAAACAACTATCTTTTTACTTTCTCTATACGTACTATGTACATAGTGTATAGAGAAGGTATTGCACTCCACCAAAAAAATCGATACCGAGTTTTCACCGGAAATATAAGTTTTAGGGTCCCCTTTATCTAAAAAAAGTATTTTCAGAAAAAGGTCCGTGTGTGTGTGTGTGTGTGTGTGTGTTCGTGTGTCAGTGTGTCTGTGAACACGATAACTCAAAACCGAAAAGTCGGCAAAATATCAAAACTTGGTATTTAAGTTTAGAATCTTCCAGGGATGCGACACGAAGATTTTGAGAACCCCCCACCCCAAACTACCCTTTACATGGAACTTTTTTCGAAAATTTTGATTTTCTCAAAAACGGCTCTAACGATTTTGATTAAAATATCGTATATTAAATATATTTACTTGACAAATAAAATGTATATTTTGAATTTTCTGGGAATAGGCTCTGAAGACTACTTTATTCTGAGTGAATTTTCCGGAATTTTGTATAACTGCTAAACCGTAAGAGATGGACAAAAACTTACCCCACAAAAAATGAAGAGCACATTAAAACACACAATTTAAGTTGTATACATTATTTTCTTGGAGTTGATTGTTTTTGAGATATTCCTTGTTTTTGTTTTCAGGTTCGAAAGTCTTAACTTTTCTCATACAGGAATTTGTCAACTCATGTCCATACAAACAAAGGAACTTCAGTCACATAGTAACCAGCTTTTAACTATCGCTTTAACCTATGCTACTCCCTTATTTCCTTTCTACTTACAAGGAAGAAAGTAATAAGACTATTTCTGCTAATGTTTCTAGATTAGCATGAAGTAAATAGAAGCATAAGCTTTTTAACTACAATTTGTGGCAGAGATGTAGAGAAAGTCATGTGAATGGAACACATAAGATTTTTTTCATGTAGGGGTAGTTTGGGGTGGAGTGATTTTCTTGCAAATCTTCGTGTAGCATCCTTGGAAGATAACATACCTAAATACCAAGTTTGTTATTTAACGATCTTTACGTTATTGAGCTATGCTGCCCACACACACACACACACGGCCATTTTTATAAACATGTTTTTTTATTGAGGGGGGTCCCAAAACATGTATTTACAGTGAAAGTGCGGTATCGAATTTTAGGGTGTAATATAATATCTGGTCTTTTCCTTAGCGCGGTGGTAGCGTTGCTGCTTACCAAGCGGGAGACCTGGGTTCGATCCCCAGTACCGGCGTGGGGATTTTTCCCCCGCTGGGAGACCTGGCCCGGGGTGCACTCAGCCTCGTAAGGTCCCTGGGGGGGCCAATTGAGGAGCTACTTGATGGAGAAGCAGCGGCTCCAGGTCGTGAGGACCGCATTAACCGGCCGGGGGGACTCGAGGCGCTGACCACGTCTCACCCTCCAATACTGCACCCCATCCATGACGTCTGTAGTGGACCGAGATGGGGGACACAGCGGCCGGGCGGTAGGCCAAGGTTCCCCGTGAGCTGTCGTGCCATGGAGTTAAAGTTAATATAATATTTATACACTATGTACATAGTAGTTACGTGTAGAGATATTAAAAATTACAAAATTCACATTCAAGTCCCCAAATTCTCTTTCTCTACCAATACCATGTGTATTCCACCCAAAAATCCAATACCATGATTTCACAAGAAATTTATGTTTTGAGGCCCCTGAATCCAAAAAAGAAAAAAAGTGTTGGTGTATGTGGGAGTGAATTTATGGGAAACAACTCAAAAACAAAAAGTAGTTAGATACTAAACTTGGTATTTTCCAAGGATTCAAAATTAAGATTTTCAGAAAAATCCTCCACCCCAAACTACCCTTTACCTATATGGTATAGCACTGTTTTTCAAATGCTCAATTTTCTAAAAATGGACTCGTAAACCGCAGGAGATAGAAAAAACTTACTGCATAACACATCTCGTTAAAACTGCCATTTATGTCATATACATTTTTACTTTCTCTACACGTACTGTGTAAGTAGTGAATGGAGAAGTTATTGTAATACACCCAAAAACTTCATACCGAAATTTCACCGAAAATGCATGTTTTAGGACACCCTGAATCAAAAAAAAAAATTGGAAAAAGTTCCGCGCGCGCGCGCGTGTGTGTGTATGTGTGTCTGTGGACAGCATAGATACGACACGAAGATTTTAAAGAAAATTCCCTCACCCCCAACTAACCTTGTACAGAAAAATATTTGAAAATGCTATTTTTCACACAACTGGTTCTAACGATGTTGATTAAAATATGTTTATCAAATATATTGGTGTCACAAAGATATTTACTGTATCTTTGAATTTTCTGGAAGTATTCTCTGAATTTTTTTTTTTTTTTCAGGATGAGTTTTGCAGAATTTTGCATAACGGCCAACTCGTAAGAAATAGACAAAAACTTACTACATAAAAATGTCGATATCATAAAAACACATCGTTTATATCATATACGTTTTTTATGTACAGCTAACCGTTTCTGAGATATTCCTTATTATTGGTTTCAATTTGAAGCCACTTACTCTTTTCTCAAAAGGGGAAGTGACGTTTCGCTTCACCTCTTTTGTTTTACTGCAGGCCATGCCAAACGAACCGAACTCAATTATTTCACATAGGACCAGCTTTTAAAGGATTTGACTATCGTTTAAGTCTAATGTATTAAAATATTTCTCTTCCACTTATAAGGAACTAAGTAATAAGAAAATTTATGTTAATGTTTATCTCGATTAATATATCATAGATAAAAGAATAATCTTTCGTAAGGAAAGCTATTTGTGTAATAGTTACAGAAAGCCATATGAATGGAAAATTCAGTTTTTTATTTTCTCTATACGTACTATGTATATAGTGTATAGAGGAAGTATGTGTTCCACCTAAAAATTCAATACCGAGATTTTACCGGAAATACATGTTTTAGGACCCCCTGAATCCAAAAAAAAAGCATTTTCAGAAAAAAGTCCGTGTGTGTGTCTGTGAACAGCATAACTCAAAAACGAAAAGACCGTTAAATATTAAACTTGGTATTTAGGTTTGATATCTTCCAAGGATGTGACACGAAGATTCTCAAGAAAATCCCCCCACCCCCAACTAACCTTTAATGGAAAAATGTTCGAAAATTTTCATTTTCTAAAAAATGACTAACGATTTTTGATTAAAATCCCGCATATTAAAGACATTTACATCCAAATAAACTGTATATATTGAATTTTCGGGGAATAGCCTTTGAAGATGCCTTTATTCTGGATAAATTTTGCTAAATTTTGCTTAACTGCTAAACGGTAAGAGATATAAAAGACATACTACATATAATATGTGGACGTGATCAAAATACACAATTTATGTCCTTCACATTTTTGTTGTGGAGGTAACCGTTTCCGAGATATTCCTTGTTTTTGGTTTCACTTGTGAGTATTTATACTTTTCTGGGACAGAAAGTGTCCCTAGACAAGCAAAGAAGCAATTTGCAATGACAATCGAATAACGACAGCTTTTAAAACATTTGACTATCGGTTTAACATAGTGTATTCCCTTATTTTCTTTCTACTTATAAGGAACTAAGTAATAAGAACATTCTGTTAATGATTATATTATTACCAACGTGCAGAAAGAAGAATATTCTTATGTGAGAAGTTTGTAGAAGAGCTAGAGAAAGTCATGTGAGTGTAACACATCAGAGTTTTTTTAGGCAAAATGTCTTTAATCTTTGGTTTAGAAACCATCCCTGTTAAATTTTGTTTAATTTAGTTCAGGTCACAAAACCAAATCGTGTTGAGGCGTTTATCAAATATTCCCCGTTTATCCGTTACATATACTATTATTTACCCTAAACTAATGTATATACATCACAATAAAACAGTAATTATACTAACAATGCATTATTCAAACACTAACACCACTACATTAAATATATATTCGCAGCTGGTACACATGATTCCACTGTTTGTTTTGGAATCGTGCGACTGCGCACCTAGCAATGAAACATTGGAAACAGTGCAGCACCATATGATAGCACTTAATTCTCTTCTGTGAATGCTGACTTAAGGTATTCTACATTAATATATTTATTATGAATTGAAACGATGGCAGAATATCGCAAGCAGCATAAATCTACCTATCCGAAAGTCAATTTGGTTTGCTTCCTCATTTTACAAAATTTATCCTTTTTTTAAAAAAATTAACATTCTTTTAAACCGACCTAAATCTTTTTACCGAGTCGACACTATTTTTTGCACATTTTCACACCTTTTTTTACTTTCTCTACACGTACTATGTACCAAGATTTCACCGGAAATACATATTTTGGGACACCATGAATCCAAAAAAAGTATTTTTAGTGAGCGTGGCCATGGGGACTGGCAATTTTTAAAATACTTAAGCGTTTCTCATATTCAGAACTTGTCAACTGGCCACGCGAAGTTGCTCTCCATGCTAACTTCATACACCCAAGGTCGTGGGTTCTAACCCGGCGGAGGCCGATGGATTTTTTCGGGTGTAAGAATTCTTAGCATGGCTTCCTTCGGAAGGGAAGTAAAACCGTGGGCCCCGTGTCGTAGATTTACGGCACGTAAAAGAACCTCAAATCTGATAGAGAGGCCTCTGGGCAAAATAAAGCGGTCTTTCACTCCGTAGCAGTTAAAGAGTGTCCATAAATAACACGCCATTTACATTTCTGGCCACGCAAAGAAATGAATTTCAATCCCATAGCAACCACATTTTAAAAATTCTGATGTGTTCCCATTCACATGACTTTCTCTACATCTCTGCAACAAATTGTAGTTAAAAACCTTATGCTTATATTTACTTCATGCTAATGAGCAGAAATAGTCTTATTACCTGCTTCTTTGTAAGTAGAAGCGAAATGAGGGTGTTCCATAGGTTAAAGTGATAGCCAAAAGCTGGTTGCTATGTAACTGAAGTTCCTTTGTTTATATGGAGAGGAGTTGACAAATTCCTGTATGAGAAAATATTGTTTTTAAAAATAAAACGAAAAAACAGGAATATATTAAAAATGATGCACTCCACGAAAAAAATGTATATGAGTTAATTGTGTGTTTATCGTGAGCCACAATTTTTGTGTAGTAAGTTTTTCCCATCTCTTACGGTTTAGCGATTATGCACAATTCCGTACAATACATCCAAAATAAACTAGTCTTCAGGGGCTATACATTTTATTTGTCAGGTAAATATCTTCAATCAAATATACGACATTTTAATCAAAATCGTTAGAGCCATTTTTAAGAAAATCAAACATTTCGAAATTTTTCAATGTAAAGGGTAGTTTGGGCTGGGAGGATTTTCTTGAAAATCTTCGTGTCGCATCCTTGGAAGATACCAAACTTAAATACCAAGTTTGGGCTTTAATGGTCTTTTCGTTTTCTGCTGCACAGACACACATACACACAGATACAGACAGGCACACGGACGTTTTTCTAAAAATACTTTTTTTTTGTATTCAGGGAGTCTCAAAACATGTATTTCTGGTGAAATCTCGGTATCGAATTTTTGGGTGCAATGCAATACCTTCTCTATACACTATGTACATAGTTCGTATAGAGAAAGTAAAAATGTGACAGTCGGTGTTTAATCAAAATCATTAGAGCCATTTAGATAGTCAAAATTTTCGATTTTTTTCCATCTAAAGCCTATTTTGAGATTGGGTAATTTTTCTCAAAATTTTCGTGTCGCATCCTTGGAAGATACTTAGCTTAAATACCAAGTTGGTATTTTAAAAGTTTTTCGGTTTTGAGTTATCGTGTTCACTCACACACACACACACACACACACTACACTGACAGATAGACACCTCAAGGACATTTTTATTAAAAATCTCTTTTACATTCTCTACACGTATTATGTACATAGCGTATGGAGAAGGTATTGTAATGCACCCAAAACTTGGATACCGAGATTTCGTCGGAAATACATGTTTTTGGTCCCCAAAAAAGTATTTTTAGAAAAATTTCCATGTGTGTGTGTTTGTGGACAGCGTATCTCAAAAACGAAAAGACCGCTAGATACCAAACTTGGTATTTATTTTGTTATCTTTCAAGGATGCGACACAAAGATTTTCTAGAAAACCCCCATACCCAAAACTAGCCTTTAGATGGAACTTTTTTCGAAAATTTTGATTTTCTCAAAAATGTCTCTAAGGATTTTGATTAAAATATGATTTTAATTAAAGATGTTTATGTGACAAATACAATATATATCTTGAATTTACCTGAAAAATACAATGTATATCTTGAATTTTCTGGGGATAGTCTCTGAAGAATACTTTATTCTGGAAGAATTTTACGGAATTTTGCATAACTGCTAAACTGTAAGAGATGGACAAAAACTTACAACACAAAAGACGTAGAGCACATCAAAACACACAATTTATGTTATATACCTTTTTTCGTGGAGTTGATCGTTTTTGAGATATTCCTTGGTTTTTGTTTCAGCTTAGAAAAACTTTTCTCATATAGGAATTTGTCAACTCGTGTCCATACAAACAAAGAAATTCATAGCAACCAGATTTTGACTATCACTTTAACCTATGTTACTCCTTTAGTTAGCTTCTACTCACAAGGAAGCAGGTAATAAGACTATTTCTGCTCTTTTTTTTTTTTTTTCTCGATTAGCATGAAGTAAATAGAGGCATAAACTTTTTAACAATAATTTGTTGCAGAGATGTAGAGAAAGTCATGTGAATGGAACACATCAGTTTTTTTTTTTTTTTTTTTTTTTTGATTTAGGGAGATACAAAGCATGTATTACCGGTGAAATCTCGGTATCGAATTTTTTGATGCAATACAATACCACTATGTGTATAGTACACGTAGAGAAAGTAAAAATAGCGTCCCCAGCACACATTCTAGGATACAGGTTTATCATCTGCGTGTGCGACTATAAGTAGAAACGTTAGGTTTCCAAATGCGGTTAAAAAGACAGTAAATAGAGCGTTTTACGTAAGAGGTACGGGGGGGATGCCACCGCATATGGACCCTGTTGGCGTTATCTGCAGAAAACCACGTGGGACAGGACGCCGCTCAATCCGATTAAGATAGTTAGTGGTCCAGGATGGGGGACGTCACCATCACTTTTCCTTACTGCCGGCAACTTGGCTGTTTCAGAGCAGGCTAATGGGATCTTCAGCTGGACAAGTATTGTAGGCCATGTACTCACTTGAAGCTTTCCAGTACAGCAAATATTCCACTTTCACACTTATATTTATTGAGCTCCAGAATTAACAAAGTGTATTACGTACTAAGAACTGTAAGTTATACTTATCAGGTCGAGAATGTGTATTGGGAATACGAGATCTGATAAGTAACTTACAGTTTATGAATTGCTTTTCAATATTTCATTGAACATTAACAAAAAATCTTTTGTGTTCCATTCACATGACTTTCTCTACATGTCTCCAAAAAGTATTGTTAAAAACCTTAGGCTTGTATTTACTTCATGCTAAATGAGAAAACATTAGCAGAAATAGTCTTATTACTTACATCAATAGTCAAAAGCTGGTTGCTATGTGACTGAAGTTCTTTGTTTGTATGGACAGTAATTTACAAATTCCTATGAGAAAAGTATAAGTTTTTCAAAATTGAAACCAAGGGATATCTTAAATACGATCAACTCCACGAAAAAAAATTATATAGCATAAATTGTGTGTTTTAATGTGCTCTACATTTTCTCTGTGGTAAGATCTTGTCCATCTCTTCTTACGGTTTAGCGGTTATACAAAATTCCGTAAAATTCCTCCAGAATAAAGTAGTCTTCAGAGGCTATTCCCAGAAAATTCAAGATATAAATGTCTTTAATATACGACATTTTAATCAAAATTGTTAGTCATTTTTGAGAAAATCAAAATTTTCGAAAAAAGTTCCATGTAAAGGGTAGTGTGGTGTGGGGGTATTTTTCTCAAATCTTCGTGACGCATCCCTGGAAGATACTGAACTCACATACCAAGTTTGGTATTTTACCGACTTTTCGTTTTTGAGTTATCGTGTTCACAGACACACTGACACACACACCGGACCTTTTTCTGAAAATCCTTTTTTTTTTGGATACAGGGGACTCTATAACATATATTTCCGGTGAAATCCATGTATCGAATTTTTCGGTGGAGTGCAATACCTTCTCTATACACTATGTAGATACATAGTACCTGTAGAGAAAGTAAAAACCTTATGTGTTCCGTTCACTTCACTAGCCAACTTTGGTTTACCCTCAGTGGCCTCATTCAAGTAGGCTATGACTGTGAAAGCTCATATCGATCCATAAAATGGCGGATGATTTGAATGTCATGAACATGGAATCTGCTGAACGAGACGAAATTTTGCAAGCAAATGAGAGAGGAAAATTACAACTGCCTCCGTTGTATAAAATGTTTTCGTTCTGTACAGTTAAATCATGTTGTCAGGACTGATACTAAGTAGGGCAACTGAATATCGAAGATCGTTAAGCACGAACTCCGTGAAAAAGGTAAAACTATATATTTACAATTATAAAATGTCTATAAATAGCCAGAACTGGAAAAAAAAAAAATAAAAAAAAAAACTTGATTTGTCCATTCAACTTTTTTTTTGTTAACTTCTAAGATCTTATCGAGGGCTTTGTACTTGAAACAAATCGTTTTCTGTAGGTTTTAAGTCATTTTATTTTCCCCAAACACATACACATTTTGACTCTCACAAACATATTTCCAGACTCTGTGGGGGATAGGGAATAATTCTGGCTCAAGAAAAATTCCCCGCCCCAGCGGGACCTGGAACCTCCGGATGATGTCAACTCGGTAACCACCCAACCAAGGAGGCAGTTAATAAATTATTGTTACAAAGGTTATACTTCTATTTACTTCATGCTAATCGAGAAAAAAAAAATAGCAGAAATAGTCTCATTACTTGCTTCCTTGTAAGTAGAAGGGAAATAAGGGAGTACCATAGGTTAAAGTGATAGTCAAAAGCTGGTTGCTAGGTGATTGAAGTTCCTTTGTTTGTATGCACAGGTGTTGACAAATTCCTGTATGAGAAAAGTATGTTTTTTAAAGGTGAAATCAAAAACAAGGAATATCTCAAAAACGATCAACTCCACGAAATAAATTATGTGCTTTAATGTGCTCTACATTTTTTGTGTTGTAAGTTTTTGTCTATCTCTTACGGTTTAGCAGTTATGCGAAATTACGTAAAATTCATCCAGAATAAAATAGTCTTCAGTGGCTATTCCCAGAAAATTCAGGATATACATATTATTTGTCTGGTAAATATCTTTAATACACGATATTTTAATCAAAATCATTAAAGCCATTTTTGAGAAAATAAAAATTTTCGAAAATGTTCCATGTAAAGGGTAGTTTGGGGTGGTGGGATTTTTGTCAAAATCTTCGTGTCGCAATCCTGGAAGATACCAAACCAAAATACCAAGTTTGGTTATTAACAGTCTTTTCGTTTTTGAGCTATGCTGTCCAGAGACACACACACATACAGACATACAGACAGACACATACTCACGGACATTTTTCTAATAATGCCAATTTTGGATTCAGGGGGTCCTAAAGCATGTATTTCCGGGGAAATCTCGTTATCGAATTTTTGGGTCTGATACAATACCTTCTCTATACTCTATGAGTAGGGAAAGTATAAAAACGTTGTAAAAATCTAATGTGTTCCATTGACATGACTTTCTCTACATCTCTGCAACAAGTTATTGCTAAAAAGCTTGAGAACAAATTGGCAGAAATAGTCTTATTACTTGCTTCCTTGTAAGTAGAAGCGATAAAATGGAGTACCATAGGTTAAAGTGATAGTCAAAAGCTGATTGCTAAGTGACTGAAATCCTTTGTCTGTATGGACACGAGTTACTTGGAACCCTAAAACGTGCATTTCCGGTGAAATATTGGTATTGAAGTTTTGGGTGGAATGCAATACATTCTCTATACACATTTTTGAAAATCAGTTGTATAAAGCCGGCGAAATTAAAACTTCCCGTTATTTTTTAATCACACCGCGTACATCTATAGGAAGTAAAAAGTCCATAGATGTGGATATGATGTGTATAAAACGTACCTGACCTGCAGTGAGTTTGCCGCAATTAAAATGGGATCTTTTGACATTATTGTACTAATGAGCGGTGCAACAGCACCATAATTAATTAATGTCCAGTGCTTTCTGACTGCCCATGATAATATGCATGAATGTTCATGATAGCATTTGCATTTAATGATGTTATTGCTGCTGGCGTTAATTTGCACCGCCCTTAATAATACATAATAAAGTAAAGCGCTGCTTCCGAAAAGCTTGGGCGACCATTATAGTGCTCTGAAAGTTGCCCAAAATGCATTTCCATTTATATTCCCCACTTACATCACAACTTAAAAAAATGTCTAATTGCTTAGTATTTAAGGTGCTTTTCTTTGGATCAGCAACAATATTTCTGTATAGTCTCCATTCCTGAGTTCAATTCAGAACAGTTGTATTTATATATATTCATTTCTCTATACGTACTATGTACATAGTATATAGTAATACACCCAAAATTCGATACCGAGATGTCACCCTAAGTACATGTTTTGGGTCCCCCTGAATACAAAAAGAAAGCATTTCTGGAAAAAGGTCTGTGTTTGTGTGTGTGTCTGTCTGTTTTTTTTTTGTAGTGTTTAACGCCCGCTTTAACAACTTATGGCACCGCAGGCGCTGACACTGATGATACATGAATGATGATGGAGCACCGGTGGAATGCTATGGCGGGTGAAACCGGAGTACCCGGAGAAAACCCGCCCCAGCGCCGCTTTGTCCACCACAAATCTCACATGCGGTCGCTTGGGATCGAACCCCGTCCGGTCTGTGTCTGTGAACAGCATAGCTCAAAAACGAAAAGACCGTTAAATAACAAACTTGGTATTTAAGTTTGGTATCTTGCAAGGATGCGACAAGAAGATTTTCAATAAACCATCCCACCCCAAACTACACTTTATATGGAAAAAATTTCGATTTTTTCAAAAATAGCTCTTAACGATTTTGATTAAAATGTCGTATATTAAAGAAGTTTACTGGACAAATAATATGTATATTTTGAATTTTCTGGGAAAAGCCTCTGAAGACTACTTTATTCTGGATGAATTTTACGGAGTTAGCATAACTGCTAATCCGTAAGAGATGGACATAAACTTACCACGCAAAAATGTAGATCACGATAAAACACACAATTTATGTCATATTCATTTTTTACATTCATTTCAAATACAGGAATTTGTAAACTCCTGTCCATAGAAACAAAGGAACTTCAATGACAGAAACCAACTTTTGACTATCGCTTTAGCATATGGTACTTCCTTATTGTCCAAGGAAGCAAGTAACAAGATTATTTATGCTAATTTTTTCTCGATTAGCATGAAGTAAATAGAAGCATAAGATTTTTAACAATAATTTGTTGCAGATATGTAGGGAAAGACATGTGAGTGTAACACATAAGATTTTTTTGATTCAGGGGATCCTAAAACATGTATTTCCGGTGAAATCTTGGTATCGAATTTTTGGGTGGAATATAATACATCCTCTATTCACTGTGTACATAGTATGTGTAGAAAAAGTAAATTGAAAATAGTTACCAATTAAAACAAGATATCCTTTATAAATTAGATATCATTGAACAGAAAAAAAAAAAAAAAACTGACGTGTTCCATTCACGTGACTCCACAGTTTTTGTGTGGTAAGTTTTTGTCTATTTCTTACGGTTTATCAGTTATGCAAAATTCCGTAAAATTCATCCAGAGTAAAGTAGTCTTCAGAAGCTATTCCCAGAAAATTCAAGATATACATTTTATTTTTGATGGAAATGGCTCTAATCAAAATCATTAGAGTGATTTTTTAGAAAATCAACATTTTCAAAATTTTACATAGAAAGTGTAGTTGGGGGTGGTGGAATTTTCTTGAAAATCTTCGTGTCGCATCCTTCAAAGATACTCAACTTTTGTTTTTGAGCTGTGCTGTTCACAGACACACAAGGACCTGTCTCTAACATATATTTTCGGTGAAATCTCGACATAGAAATTTAGGTAGAATACAATACCTTTTCTATCCACAATATATATTGTAGATACGGGCTAGAGAAAGTAAAAATTTAAAATGTTGACCAAAGTGGCAATTTTAGGTATCCAGAGTCACTTTAGGTTTGTATCGTTAATTAAGGATTGATAAACTTGTTTTAAATTTCTCCAGTACACCAGCGGCTCATTTTTGGAAAAGCCTGGAATGCACCTTTCATTCCTCCAAGACCTCTTTTCTCAAAGTTCCCTCAACAGCTGCTTGACTCATTTCTTGAAGACGGGCGGACAGACAAATTGGCTTGTCAAATTTGTACTGCCTTTTTGGAGTTTTCAACTGCGACGAGCCACGTATAAAGGAAACCTCCCGTTAAATAAATGGACGAGACGTGAACAAAAGACAACAAAGGGTTAATACCCCAAGGTTCCGAGACTTGAAAATCATCCTGTGTGACAAGACTGTTGTCATCGTTTATTTTCGCATTCATCAACTTCAAGACGTAACACGTAACATGGGCCTAGGCATTCTGATGGCATCAACCACACCTTAGGAATACGCGAGGTGTGTGTGTGTGTGTACAGCGAGCGAGGAGAATCAGCTTGCTATCCGATTTGTTCAACTAAATCATGCCTTAAATATCCATTCTTTTCAACAAAGAACCTCTAGGATAAACATTATACTACTTATTACTTTCTCCATACGCACTATGTACATAGTGTATAGAGATAGTATTGCACTCCACCCAAAAATTCGATACCGAGATTTCACCGGAAATATATGTTTTAGGGTCCCCAATATCCAAAAAAAGCATTTTCACATAAAAGGTCCGTGTGTGTGTGTGTGTCCGTGTGTCTGTGAACACGATAACTCAAAAACGGAAAGTTGATAAAATACCAAACTTGGTATTTAAGTTTAGTTTCTTCCAGGGATGCGACACGAAGATTTTGAGAAAAATCCCCCCACCCCCAACTACCCTTTACATGGAACTTTTTTCGAAAATTTTGATTTTCTCAAAAATGTCTCTAACGATTTTGATTAAAATGTCGTATATTAAACATATTTACCTGAAAAATGAAACGTATATCTTGAATTTTCTGGGAATAGCCTCTGAAGAGTACTTTATTCTGGATGAATTTTACTAAATTTTGAATAACTGCTAAACCGTAAGAGATGGACAAAAACTTACTACACAAAAAATGTAGAGCACATTAAAACACACAATTTATGTTATATACATTTTTTTCGTGGAGTTCGTCGTTTTTGTGACATTCCCTTTGGTTGGTTTCTGCTATGAAAAACGTATACTTTTCTCATACAGGAACTTGTCAACTTCTATCCATATAAACAAAGGAACTTCATTGACATAGCAACCAGCTTTTGACTATCACTTTAACCCACAGTTGTCCCTTATTTCGCTTCTAGTTACAAGGAAGCGAGTAATTAGACTATTTCTGCTAATTTTTTCTGATTAGCATAAAGTAAATAGAAGTATAAGCTTTTTAAGAATTATTTGTTTCAGGGATATAGAAAGTCATGTGAATGGTACACATCAGATTTTTAAAGTATTTACAACAAAACTGCAAGTAATAGTATATTGCGTACTAAGAACTGTAAGTTATACTTATCAGGTCGAGAATGCATTTTGGGAATATGAATCTCACGGGGCGAAGATCTGATAAGTAACTTACATATCGTGGTTAGCTAATTACTTTTTGAAATACCTGAATAAACTAAAAAAAAAACAATAATAAATCAAAATTACTTCTCAATATTTTATTGAGCATTAAGAAAAATGAATTCTCAATGTGAACAAACGAAATGCTACATCTAAATTATATGAACAAAGCCTTTTTATACACTCTTTTGTTAATGCATTTTACAATAGATTCTTTACTTGAAGCAGCACATGTCTTGGTTGTTAGGTTATTTGTTTATGTATCCGAATTGAATCATTCGATTTTTACTTTCTCTAGCCCCGTATGTACAATAAATATAGGGATAGAGAAGTATTGTATTTCACCCAAAAATTCGATACCGAGATTTCACCGGAAATACATGTTTTAGGACCCCCTGTATCCATAAAAAGCATTTTCAGAAAAAGGTCCTCGTGTGTGTCCGTGTGTCTGTGAACACGATAACTCAAAAACGATTAGTAGCTAAAATACCAAACTTGGTATTTAAGTTTAGTATCTTCCAGGGATGCGACACGAAGATTTTGAAAAAAATCCCCCTACCCCAAACTACCCTTTACATGAAACTTTTTTAGAACATTTTGATTTTCATAAAAATGCCTAACGCTTTTGATTAAAATATTGTATATTAAATATGTTTACCTGACAAATAAAATGTATATCTTGAATTTTCTGGGAATAGCTATTGAAGACCTGTTTATTGTGGATGAATTTTGCTTAATTTGGCATAACTAGTAAACCGTAAGAGATACACAAAAACTTGCTATACAAAAAATGTAGGATTTTTAAAATACACAAGTTATGTCATATACATTTTTCTCGTGGAGCTTACCGTTTTCGAGGTACTCATTGTTATTAGTTTCAGTTGGGAAGTACTTATACTTTTCTCAGACGGGAGTGTCCGTTTTTCTTTTGTTCTACTCCTGGCCAAGAAAAGAAGCGATTTGTAATGACAATCGCATAACGACAGCTTTTAAAACATTTGACTATTGGTTTAGCCTAGTGTATTCCCTTATTTTCTTCCTACTTATACGGAACTAAATAATAAGAACATTGTGCTAATGAGTACCACGACTAGCAAGGTGCAGAAAGAAGAAGAATGTTATGTATGAAGTTTGTAGAACAGCTAGAGAAAGCCATGTGAGTGTAACACATCAGATTTTTCATAGTTATTATCAAGCAGTAAAATTTTACAGAAATCTGATGTGTTCCATACACATGAGTTTCTCTATGTCTCTGCAATAAATTATTGTTAAGAATCTTATTGTTCTAATTACTTAACGCTAATTGAGAACATATTAGCGGAAATGGTCTTATTACTTGTTTCCTTGCAAGTGGAAGAGAAATGAGGGAGTACACTACGCTAAATAGATAGTCAAATCCTTTAAAAGCTGGTTATTATGTGATTGTATGGACAGGAGCTAACAAATTCCTGTATGAGAAATGTTTTAAGTATTTTAAACCTGAAATCAATTCAAAGAAATATATAAAAAAAGGTCAACTCCACGAAAAAATGTATATAACATAACTTGTGTGTTTTAACGTGCTGTACATTTTTTAAGTTTTAGTCCATCTCTTACGGTTTAGCCGTTATGCAAAATTCCTTAAAGCTCATCCAGAATAAGGCAGTCTTCAGAGGCTATTCGTAGAAAATTCAATATTTACATTTTATTTGTCAGGTAAATATGTATTTAATATACGAAATTTTAATCAAAATCGTTAGAGCCATTTTTGAGATCATGTAAATTTTCAAAACTTTTTCCAAGTAAAGGGTATTTAGGGGGATTTTTCCTCAAAATCTTCGTGTCGCATCCCTGGAAAGTACTAAACTTGTATAACACATTTGGTATTTTACCGAGTTTTTGTTTTTGAGTTATCCTGTTCACGGACACTCTGACAAACACGCACACACCTACACACGGACCTTTTTCTAAAAATGCCTTTTTTGTTTACAGGGGACACTAAAACGTTTATTTCTGGTGAAATCTCAGTATCGAATTTTTTGATAGATTGGAATACCTTCTCTATACATTATGTATATAGTAAGTGTAGAGAAAGTAAAATGTATTCTCGGTGTGAACAAATGAAAGGCTACATCTAAATTATATGGACAACGCCTTCTTATACTCTCTTTTGTTAATGAATTTTGCAATAGATTCTTTACTTGAAGTAGCACATGTCTTGAGTGTTACGTCATTTCCTAATTGTACTGTAAGTATTAATGACCTCTCAAACTCTTACTGTAAGTACTTACAGTGCTTGTTGGCATGGCAATTCATAAAATAGTTGTAAATATTACGAAATATGTGTTCAGAACATATATCAAGTGTTTCAAAAAATTAATTTTAGTAATTTATGATTTCTCAAACATAATTTATTTAAGAAATATCTCTACTTTAAAACATTCTGAAGGAACAAAGTATAAAAGCCAGATCGCCTTTTCTTACCTACATAATACATAAACTAGGCACTACTTTCCACACAATTATTCGATACCTAGATTTCACTGGACATATATGTTTTAGAATCCCCTGAATCCATAAACAACATGCTTACTTTCTCTACACGTACTATTTACATAGTGTATAGAGAAGGTATTGTTCGATACCGAGATTTCACCGGAAATATAAGTTTTAGAATCCCCTGAATCCATAAACAACATGCTTACTTTCTCTACACGTACTATTTACATAGTGTATAGAGAAGGTATTGTTCGATACCGAGATTTCACTGGAAATATAAGTTTTAGAATCCCCTGAATCCATAAACAACATGCTTACTTTCTCTACACGTACTATTTACATAGTGTATAGAGAAGGTATTGTTCGATACCGAGATTTCACTGGAAATATAAGTTTTAGAATCTCGTGAAACAATAAACAACATGCTTACTTTCTCTACACGTACTATTTACATAGTGTATAGAGAAGGTATTGTTCGATACCGAGATTTCACTGGAAATATAAGTTTTAGAATCTCGTGAATCCATAAACAACATGCTTACTTTCTCTACACGCACTATTTACATAGTGTATAGAGAAGGTATTGTTCGATACCTAGATTTCACTGGAAATATAAGTTTTAGAATCTCGTGAATCCATAAACAACATGCTTACTTTCTCTACACGCACTATTTACATAGTGTATAGAGAAGGTATTGTTCGATACCTAGATTTCACCGGAAATATAAGTTTTAGAATCTCGTGAATCCATAAACAACATGCTTACTTTCTCTACACGCACTATTTACATAGTGTATAGAGAAGGTATTGTTCGATACCGAGATTTCACCGGAAATATAAGTTTGAGAATCTCGTGAATCCATAAACAACATGCTTACTTTCTCTACACGTACTATTTACATAGTGTATAGAGAAGGTATTGTTCGATACCGAGATTTCACCGGAAATATAAGTTTTAGAATCCCCTGAATCCATAAACAACATGCTTACTTTCTCTACACGTACTATTTACATAGTGTATAGAGAAGGTATTGTTCGATACCTAGATTTCACTGGAAATATAAGTTTTAGAATCTCGTGAATCCATAAACAACATGCTTACTTTCTCTACACGCACTATTTACATAGTGTATAGAGAAGGTATTCTTCGATACCGAGATTTCACCGGAAATATAAGTTTTAGAATCTCGTGAATCCATAAACAACATGCTTACTTTCTCTACACGCACTATTTACATAGTGTATAGAGAAGGTATTGTTCGATACCGAGATTTCACCGGAAATATAGGTTTTAGAATCCCCTGAATCCATAAACAACATGCTTACTTTCTCTACACGCACTATTTACATAGTGTATAGAGAAGGTATTGTTCGATACAGAGATTTCACCGGAAATATATGTTTTGGTGCTCGCTGAATCCAAAAAACAGTTTTAGAAAAATGTATGTGTAGGTATCTGTCTGTACTTGTGTATGTGTGTCCGTTAGAGCCATTTTTGAGAAAAACAAATTTTCAAAACTTTTCCCTGTTAAGGATAGTTTGGGGTGGAGTGATTTCCTTGAAAATCTTGTCGCATCCTTGGGAGATATTTAACTTAAATGCCAAGTTTGGTATTTAACACACTTTTGGTTTTTGAGCTCTGCTGTCCTCAGGCACACACGAACCTTCTTCTAAAAATGCGTTTTTGGACTCAGGAGACCGCAAAACATTTATTTCCGGTGAAATTTCGGTATCGAATTTTTGGGTGGAATACAATATTTCGTGTATACACTGTGTGTACTACGTGTAGAGAAAGTGAAAATGTACTCATGGTGAAATCTACTACCTGTTTGACGAAAGAATGCTGTTGTTAGGGGAGGTCGCGGGCGTAGCATCGCACGGTTTAGAGCGGTCAGAGAAGGCTGGAATATAGTGCAGCACTACCTGTCTGACGAAAGAATGCAGTTGTTAGTGGAGGTCGCGGACGGTAGCATGGCACGGTTTAGAGCGGTCAGAGAAGGCTGGAATATAGTGCAGTACTACTTGTCTGACGAAAGAATGCTGTTGTTAGGGGAGGTCGCGGGCGTAGCATGGCACGGTTTAGAGCGGTCAGAGAAGACTGGAATATGGTGCAGTGCTACCTGTCTGACGAAAGAGTGCAGTTGTTAGGGAAGGTCGCTGGTGTAGCATGGCACGGTTTAGTGTGGTCAGAGAAGGCTAGAATATAGTGCAGTACTACCTGTCTGACGAAAGAATGCAGTTGTTAGTGGAGGTCGCGGACGGTAGCATGGCACGGTTTAGAGCGGTCAGAGAAGGCTGGAATATAGTGCAGTACTACTTGTCTGACGAAAGAATGTAGTTGTTAGCGGAGGTCGCTGGTGTAGCATGTCACGGTTTAGAACGGTCAGACAAGGCTGGAATATAGTGCAGTACTACCTGTCTGACGAAAGAATGTAGTTGTTACGGGGCGTCGCGGGCGGTAGCATGGCACGGTTTAGAGTGGCAGAGAAGGTTGGAATGTAGTGCAGTACTACTTGTCTGACGAAAGAATGCAGTTGTTAGGGGAGGTCGCTGGTGCAGCATGGCACGGTTTAGAGTGGCAGAGAAGGTTGGAATGTAGTGCAGTACTACTTGTCTGACGAAAGAGTGCAGTTGTTAGGGGAGGTCGCTGGTGCAGCATGGCACGGTTTAGAGTGGCAGAGAAAACTGGAATATAGTGCAGTACAGTCTGGCCATCAAAACATCAGCACAGCGTACGTAAACAGGAATAAACTAAACGGTCCACAACAACTTGCTGTTTTCTTTATCACTAATGAATATTAATTTTGTACTTTGTCAGCGTATGATTACGCGCGGCGGTGTTTGTATTTTGAATTGATTCGAACCCGTCCACTGTAAGAGACTTAACTGCTGTATTACCAAACCGTACAGGGCATGCACCGGGAATGATGACGTAATACCGTTTATCTGTTTATGTTTACTCAAGCTGCCGCTCGTGGCTGGTAATAGTTACCGATGTTTGGAGGAATTATACCTCCGTGGTAAAAAAGTAAAACTTCTTCCTATTGGATCCAGCAACTAAAACGTGTATTTACAACGAAATTTCTGGGGGAATGAAATTACTTCTCTAAGGATGGTAGAGGATGCAAGAAACCCACTCATATCAAACTGTGTATGAAAGTGATGTGTCTGAGGAGAAAGTAGGCTATAAAGAGGATGATATTATCGAAACGGCAGATGAAACCTTGAGGAGCTCTATCAGCAAATCGCATCTCGCAAGTGTTTGAATTAGAAATCGATACCGAGGGGGCTCTACACGACGGCAATGACCAAAGCAATGGGTGCGCCGATCATAGTAATATTTACATGGGCTCTTTTACATACGTAATGTTCCTATGCGTGGGCTTTACAACGGTCCATATCTTGCACCTCTTTAGAAGACATTGGCACTATTTCTTGTTAGGGAAATTTCTGCAATTAAGGTGGTACAGCTGTGAAATTTGTAAAATCCACAGTATGTAAGATTTCGTATTGAAATTTATACCAGTTATCACATACAATCATATGTGATATTTTTCCCATATATCAAAAACTTAATCTTCATGGTTCTTTATTAATAATTTATACTTTCTCTACAGTATTTTTGGAAAAAGGTCCGTGTATGTGTGTCTGTCAGTCTTTCTGTCTGTGTGTCTGTGGACAGCATAGCTCAAAAACGAAAATACCATTGAATACCAAACTTGCAAGGATGCGACATGAAGATTTTCAAGAAAATCCCCCACCCCCAACTACGCTTTACATGGACATTTTTTTCGTAAATTTTGATTTTTCTCAAAAATGGCTCTAACGACTTTTATTAAAATATTATATATTAAAGATATCTACCTGACAAATAAAATGTGTATCTTGAATTTTCTGGGAATAGCCTCTGAAGACCACTTTACTGTAGATCAATTTTACGGAATTTTGCATAACTACTAAACCATAAGAGATGGACAAAAGTTTACTTCAAGAAAATTTAGAGCACATTAAAACACAATTTATGTTAGACACATTTTTTCGTGGAGTTGGTCGTTTTTAAGATATTTCTTGTTTTTAGTTTCAAATTTCAAAAATTTACTTTTCTCATACTGAAATTTGACACATCTTGTCCATACAAACAATGGAACTTCAGTCATATAGTATCCAGCTTTTGACTATCACTTTAACCTATGGTACTCCCTTATTTAGCTTCTACTTACAAGGAAGCAAGTAATAAGACTCTTTCTGCTAATTTTTTCTCGATTATCATGAAGTAAATAGAAGCATAAGCTTTTTAACAATAATTTGTTGCAGAGAAAGTCATGTGAATGCGACTTAAGGCTGGATATGTCCTATTGTTCTGCTGGTATGGTGGTCTCATAATACATAATATCGGCTCAGTATGGGTCTTAATAAAATACCAAGGGCGAATAAAACAATGCGGCGAACAATAACATAAATAAAACATGCATCAAGATATTCAGGCAGGCAGCTATAACAATTTGCATTGTTGTTTATTGATTTGCAACGCAAGAGGTCGTTACTCACGAACTATGCAACGCAGAGATAGCCCGTGTTTGTTCAGATGATGATTATAGTGGAGGGGGGGGGGGGGCGATAGAAATCGTAATCGAATAAATTTTCTTGCCTTTTTTGGTGACCGCCCACACCCACGCGGTGCAAATGATGTTATAACCTTCTCTAGCTCCGTACATAGGGATGGAGAAGTACTGTATTCCACCCAAAAATTCGATATCGAGATTTCTCCTGAATCCAAAAAACATTTTCAGAAACAGCTCTGTGCCTGTCTGTCTGTGGACAGCGTAGCTCAAAAACGAAAACATGATTAAACACCAAACTTGGTATTTAAGTTTGGTATCTTCCAAGGATGCGACACGAAGATTTTCAAGAAAATCCCCCAACCCCTAACTGTCCTTTACATGGAAACATTTTCGAAAATTTGGTTTTTCTTAAAAATTACTCTAATAATTTTGATTAAAATACCACATAATAAAGCCATTTGTATCACAAATAAAATGTATATCTTGAATTTTCTGGGAATAGCTTGCGAATACCTGTTTAGTCTGGATGAATTTTGTTTAATTTTGCATAACTAGTAGATCGTAAGAGATAGACAGAAACTTTTTACACAAAAAATGTAGATCTTGTTAAAATACACAATTTATGTTATATACATTTTTTTCGTGGAGTTTACGTTTTCGAGGTATTACTTGTTATTAATTTCAATTGTAAAGCACTTATACTTTTTGTCCATTTTTCTTTTGTTCTACTCCTGACCAAGCAAATAAGCGATTTGCAATGACAATCGCATAATGACAGCTTTTAAAACATTTGACTATCACTTTAGCCTAGTGCATCGCTAAAGTTTATCTCGATGGTATTGAAAGAAGAATTGTCCTTCGTAAGTAGTTTGTTTGTAGCGTAGCTAGAGAAAGTCATGTGAGTGTAACACATCAGATTCTAATATGCAGGTGGTTCATATTGCTATATTGCTTAATCACGGGGATTTTGGCAATTATACAGGAATGTTCAAAACTACTTTTACAAAGATCATTGAGTGATTCCTTACATCAATATAAGAACGTGTTCCATTCAAATGACTTTCTCTACATCTCAAAACAAAAAATTGTGAAAAACATTTAAAATGTATTTTAAAACAAACTAATAACAAAGAATATCTCAAAAATGGTAAATTCCCTGAAAAAATGTGTATGAACGTAAATTGTGTTTTAACGAGATCTACATTTTCTGTGTAGTAAAATTTTGTGTATCTCTTCCGGTTTACTATTTATGCAAAATCTATCCAGAATTAATAGGTCTTCAAAGGCCATTCCCAGAAAATTCAAGATATATATTTTATTTGTCGTGTAAATATCTTTAATATACGGCTTTTAAATAAATATTCCAGACCCATATTTTAGAAAATCAAAGTTTTCAAAAATTGTTCCATGTAAAGGGTAGTTTGCGTTGTGATATTTTCTTGAAAATATTTGTGTCGCATCCTTGGTAGACACTAAACTTATATACCAAGTTTGGTATTTTACTGACTTTTCACACTTTCTATGCATGTACCATGCACCTACATAGTGTATAGAGAAGGTATTGCATTCCAACCAAAAATTCGATCCCGAGATTTCGCCGGAAATAGACGTTTTAGGGCCTCCTGTATCAGAAATTGTTTTTCTAGAAAAAGGTCCGTGTGTGTGTTCGTGTGTCAGTGTGTCCATGTGTCCGTGTGTCTGCGAATACGATAACTCAAAAACGAAAGGTGGGTAAAATAACAAACTTGGTATTTAAGTTTTGTATCTTCCAGATGTGACACGAAGATTTTGAGAAAAATCCCCCACCCCCAACTACCCTTTACAAAGAACTTTTTTCGAATATTTTGATTTTCTCAAAAAATGTATCTAATGATTTTGATTTAAATAACATATATTACATATAAGACAAATAAAATGTATATCTTGAATGCTCTGGGAAAATCCTCTGAAGACTACTTAATTCCGGTTGAATTTTACGGAGTTTTGCATAACTGCTAAACCGTAAGAAATGGACAGAAACTTAAAACACAAAAAATGTAGAGCACTTTAAAACACACAATTTATGTTATACACATTTTTACATGGAGTAGGTCGTTTTTGAGTTCTTTGTTTTTTGTTTCAGCTTTAAAAAACTTGTTTTTCTTATACAGAAATTTGTCAACTCCTGTCCATACAAACAAAGGAACTTCAGTCACATAGCAACCAGCTTTTGACTATCACTTTAACCTATGGTACTCCCTTATTTCACTTCTACTTACAAGGAAGCAATTAATAAGACTATTTCTGCTATTTTTTTCTCGATTAGCATGAAGTAAATAGAAGAATAAGCTTTTTAACAATAAGTTGTTGCAGAGATACAGAGAAATTCATGTGCATGGAAGACATCAGATTTTTAATATGTGTGGGTATCATAGATCAAAAACGAAAAGACCGTCATATACCAAACTTGGTATTTAAGTTTGGTATCTTCCAAGGATGCGACATGAAGATTTTCAAGATCACCCACCACAAACTACCCTTAACTTGGAAACAAAATTTGAAAATTTTGTTTTTTTCAAAAATGGCTCTAACGATTTTTATTAAAATCTCTTATATTTGAAATATTTACATGCGAAATAAAATGTATATCTTGAATTTTCTGGGAATAGCCTCTGAAGACCTCTTTATTCTGGATGCACTTTGCTGGATTTTGCACAACTAGTAAACAGTAAGAGATAGACAGAATCTTACTTTACATAATAATCAGATCTGTTGAAACACACATTTTATGTTATATTCATTTTTTTCGTGAAGTTTACTATTTTTGATATATTTCTTCTTAAAAAAATGTTTCACATATGGAAATTTGTCAACTGATAGCAATGCAAATAAACGGGTTACATCCGCATGGCAATCAGATGTTATAACATTTTGCTATCATTGTAGCCTAGTGTATCCCATTATTTCCCTTCTACTTAGAAGAAAGCATTTCTGCTAATGTTTATCTCGATTAGTATGGAATCTACAGAACAATAAGCTTTATATAAATAATTTCTCTAAGATATGTAGAAATGGAAATTAAGTGTTATTTATGGACGCTCTTTAACTACTATATTTCTCAGCGTCCCATTCTATACTGGGCGTGAAAGACGGCTTAATTTTGCTAAGAGGCCTCTCTATCAGGCTTGAGGTTGTTTTACGTGTCATAAATCTACGACACGGCTTTACTTCCCTTCCGAAGGAAGTCATGCTAAGAATTTTTACGCCCGAAAAAATCCATCGACCTTGGGTATACGAACTTGGGTCTTGTGGATGGAACATATCAGAGCTTTTAGCTATGTTGCCCACAGACACACACACATACACTTAGCCATACACACATACACATACACACTCACAGAATTTTCCAAAAATGCTTTTTTTTTCAAGGGACCCTGAAACATGTATTTCCGGTAAAATCTCGGTATTCAATTTTTGGGTGATATACAATATCTTCTCGACTGCCTCCGCGGTCGAGTGTTCAGCGAGCAGACTTCTCGTCCGGAGGTCCCGGGTTCGATTCCCGGCTGGGCGGGGAATTTTTCTTTATCCAGAATTATGCCCTATCCCTCGTAGAGTCTGGAAGTATGAATGTGAGAATAAATGTGCGTCTGTTTGGTAATACAATGTTCTGAACATGTCAAAGTCCCTGATATGGTTACGATGCTAATCTCAAATACCTACCCAAGGTAGCGGGTTCAAACCCGGAGGAGGACGATGAATGTTTTCGGGTGTAAAAATTCTTAGCATGGCTTCCTTCGGAAGGGAAGTAAAGCCGTTGGTCCCGTGTCGTAGATTTACGGCACGTAAAAGAACCTCAAGCATGATAGAGAGGCCTCTGAGCAAAATTAAGCGGTCTTTCACGCCCAATTTAGGAAGGGACGCTAAGAACCACAGTAGTTAAAGAGCATCCAAAAATAACACGCCATTTATTTATTTATTTTCCCCGATATGACCATTGATGTTAAAGGAGCTATGCAAATGAAACGTTAAAAATCTGATGTTTACCATTCACATGACTTTCTCTATATCCCTGCAACAAATTATTCTTAAAAAGCTTATACTTCTATTAACTTCATGCTAATCTAGAAAAAATAGCAGAAATAGTCTTATTACTTTTTTCCTTGTAAGTAGAAAGGAAATAAGGAAGTAGCATAGGTTAAAGCGATATTCAAAAGCTGGTTACTATGTGACTGAAGTTCCTTTGTTTGTATGGACATGAGTTGACAAATTTCTGTATGAGAAAAGTTAAGATTTTCGACCCTAAAAACAAAAACAAGGAATATCTGAAAAACGAAAAACGATCAACTCCAAGAAAAACAATGTTTACAACGTAAATTGTGTGTTTTAATGTGCTCTACATTTTTTGTTTGGTAAGTTTTTGTCTATCTCTTACGGTTTAGCAGTTATACAAAATTCCGGAAAATTCACTCAGAATAAAGTAGTCTTCAGAGGGTATTCCCAGAAAATTCAAAATATGCATTTTATTGGTTAGGTAAATATCTTTAATATACGATATTTTAATCAAAATCGTTAGAGCCATTTTTTAGAAAATCAAAATGTTCGAAAAACGTTCCATGTAAAGGGTAGTTTGGGGTGGGGGGACTTTTCTCAAAATCTTCGTGTCGCATCCCTGGAAGATTTTAAACTTAAATACTAAGTTTGGTATTTTACCGACTTTTCGTTTTTGAGTTATCGTGTTCACAGACACACGGACACACACACACGGACCTTTTTGTGAAAATGCTTTTTTTGGATATTGGGGACCCTAAAACATATATTTCCGGTGAAATCTCGGTATCGAATTTTTTGGTGGAGTGCAATACTTTCTCTATACACTATGTACATAGTGCGTATGGAGGAAGTAAAAATACCTTCTCTATACACTAGTGCACAGTACGTGTAGAGAAAGTAAACATTAAAATGGATAAAGCACAAAGTCACAGTAACAAGCTGGAGAGCGCTGAGAGTACAGAGATGACGTCACTGGAGGAGCATGCATACATGATATTATTGCGTGTACATATAATGAAATACAGAGGCGGCTGACATCGGAATGATTTGCTCTGTTCCTACCTTTATTTACCCTGACAATGTTAGAAAATTAGACTGCAGCAACTGTTTCATGAATAATGTGGCACGGCCTAGCACGACCAACATTAATTATATTTTACTAACAAAAGCGGTGTTGTCTATGCATGATGCAGGAACTCTTAGTGTGGGACTGAGGGGAAAAATCGTAACATAATGTAAAATGCATGTGCGTTAGGAAGAGCAGGAAAAGGCTGTTGTGTAAGCTTTAGCTTCTGCCACAAGGTGAGTAAACATTACAGGGGTCCCACTACTTCGTGCTGCTTCACTCCTTCTTCAAACCTTACCCTTTTACAAAATACATACGAGGGGATTTCAATAAGTCCTTAAAAAAATAGGGAAAAAATATGTTGTGTTCTATTCACATGACTTTCTCTGTTCTCTGCATCAAATCATTGTTAGAAAGCTTATGCTTCTATTTACTTTATGCTAATCGAGAAAAAATTAGCAGAAATAGTCTTATTACTTGCTTCCTTGTAAGTAGAAGCAAAATAAGGGAGTACCATAGGTTAAAGTGATAGTCAAAAGCTGGTTGCTATGTGACTGAAGTTCCTTTGTTTGTATGGACCGGAGTTAACAAATTGCTGTATGAGAAAAGTATAAGTTTTTTAAAGCTGAAATGGCAAAACCGACCAACTCCATGAAAAAAATGTATATGATATAAATTGAATATTTTATCGTGATCTACATTTTTTGTGTGGTAAGTTTTTGTGTATCACTTACGGTTTAGCAGTTATGCCAAATTCCGTAAAACTCATCCAGAATAAAGTAGTCTTCAGAGGCTATTCCCAGAAAAGTCAATATAAACTTTTTATTTGTCAAGTAAATATCTTTAATATATGATATTTTAATCAAAATCGTTAAAGGCATTTTTGAGAAAATTAAAATTTTCGAAAAAAATGTTGCATATAAAGGATAGTTGGAACTTGGGAGATTTCTGAAGACAACTTTATTCTGAATGAATTTTACGGAATTTTGTGTAACTGGTAAACCGTAAGAGATAGACAAAAAATTACATGGTATCCACCTTTTAAAACATGTAACTATCACTTTAGCCTAGTATATTCCCTTATTTTCCTTTTACTTACAAGGAAGCAATTAATTAATACAAATTGTTCTAATGTTAATCTCTATTATCATATAGTATAGAGAAGAATATGCTTTTAAACAATAACATGTTACAGTCATGTAGAGAAATTCATGCGAATGGAACACATTTTTTGTTTGTTTCTTAGGATACATGAAATGTATACATAAGGTATATAGGGAATGATAAAATAAATAAAAAAGTTTTGTAAAATTATCAACTTTTTGCTTTTACCTTCGCTAAAGATCATTCGCCTAGAAGGAACGAGCAGCCTATGTCATTATTTAACGTGTAGGCCAATGCTTTTTGTAGCCGCTGTATACAAATGCAGATGCAGTTTGCGCTGCTAACTTGGGAATTCTAGATACTCGGAAAATTTCCCCCGTGCTCTATATTTTACCCTTGTGTGCGGAGCCTGGGGAATGTGAAACACGTCTTCAATGCCTTAATGTGAAATAGAGTTGGAAATAAACAGAACAGTTTTCCAGGTACGCAAGTGTTTCACTGAATCCAATATCCATGCAGGTGAAGAGTTGTCAGGTCAGTTGATATACCCAAATGTATTATTATACCTTAATCTTTTATTTAGGCGGTTCAGTAGCAGAGTGGTTAGACCTCTGGCCTGCCAACTAGGTGGCCCAGGACCAATCCTGTGGATTTGTGGTTTTTCAATGCAGATGTTATACTCTTCCATCGCTAAAGATCTGAGGCAAGATGTCACTGTCACTTCTAGGAGGGAAATCTTTTTCCATACAAAAAGTCATGTACAGTGTCCAAAGTGAAATACCGGTTTCTCTTAATTATTTTATTAACATTTGCTTTCAACTCTTCCATAACGATTGATAAACTTCAATTCCAGTCTTTATCGTAGACACTGGTTCTTCCTTGATTACACGTAAATTATGTGCAATTTCCTCAGCATTCATTGCATTCTCACTAAGGTGCAGCGGAGATTTCGATGCTTGTTAGTGGTGCACGTTATGTGCCATATGCGGGAGTATTTTAGTTTGTTGATTTTACGCCTCCCTTTGGGTGCTTATGTGCAGCGTAACTCAGCGTCACTTCCAATCAACTCCACTACACTCACGTACCTGGTACTGAAGCTCTTCTGGGATGGGTTGCCACGGCGTAGCTCAGTCTTGCATGAACATTGACTGTTCCAGTCGTGGACTTGGCTAGTGGGAAGAGCTGTAGGAGTGATCTTGTAATTGTTAAGAAAGCACTTGTTACCTTTTACTGCTGTTTATTCTAAAGGAGTTTTGATGACAAGCACCTGGTTATACACTTTATACTGCTGACTGGTGTTCTTTAACACTTACTCATATGTACTTTCAATTACACTGTTTTAGTTCAATACATGGCACAATTCACTTTCACCTAATCACGAGCCGACTGTTAAATACCTGAGCGACGTTACTTTACTTCACATGCAGTTTCTTATTATAATAAACTTACTTCGCGAACTTCTTAACAAACGACCTTGCCTCACACACGGGCGAATTCTTAACATGCGACGACGTTGCCTCTCTCACGGGCGAATTCTTAGCAAAACGACGTCGATGTGCCAAACCTTACTTCTTATATACAAAAAAAAAACGGTGTCATGGTGGCTTCTTTCTGATTGGTTGGAAGGTCCTCCAAAATGACACCATCGTTACCCAAAAACCATTGCAAATCTCCCAGAATGCGTCATAATAATCACGTGATACCACGAATATAAATAAGTCCCATTGTGTGCTTTAAACTGTGGTTTCCCCTTATACTAAACTCAAACTTGACTTTCACAAAAGAAGCAACTTCTCACCCCTCTATCCAGTCTGGCGTCATGATTCTGAGTAACTTTTAAGTAAAGAACTGGCTTCTTGATTCCTATGCATACAACTTATTAAATATTAACTTTCTTTACATACATTTAGATAATTAATAAAAATGATTGTTATTACTACGAGGCTAATTAACAGTCTCAAAGGATAGCATCTTGGGGACCATAGCGGGATACATACAAGTTGCATACCTATAGTTGCAACCGCACGTGCCGCGTGTAAACAACCTGTAATAACACGCTGTGGAAAATGGCGATACTATATATTACAATACTGTTTTACAGGTAATTAATGCCTTTGATTATAGTGCATATCTCCAATCAAGATTCTAAAATTTCTTGCTTCCAATGGATTACATGAAAATTTCCAATTCATACAGAAAAACTTTGCAGATATATATACGATAATAACACATCGCATATTAAAAGGCCTGAATTTGGCAGACAACTAGTCAGAGACCCGTTACAACTGTTTTAGACTGTGCGAAAAAAAAAAATGTCGGATTTTCAATGATGCGTGATATACGAAATGTGCTGCGAGGTGTTGCTACTATGGAAGTAATTGCTATCTTACCCAAAAGTCGATGATGTGTCCTATTTCCGTTTGGATCCAACCACATCTTGTGGTGTGGAGCGAAGTATTTCACAATATAAAGCCAATCGTAGACGATTCACATTTGAGCCGTCACGAATGTATTTGTTGTGCATTGTAAGCTATATATCTTGAGAGAAAATGAAACGGATAATGATGCTGATAACTTGTTGCCCAACAGCAGTCGAGTGTATCTAAATTTTAAAATTATTAGTCCCCCTAAATTAGTGGTACTTATGTGTACCACACACCCAACCTCGTTCGCCTTCCACTGGTAGTGAAAACATCACAGTCTCCCACTGCCCTGATTTCCTTTTATTGTATCACTACGTACACACTGCATTGTAAACACATCACAACTATATGCCATGCTGCACCAACTTTGATTCTGTCCCGCTATCGGTCCCTAAGATGCTATTCCTAATTATCACAATACCCTTGCGTTATTTGCCTGTAAAATTCGATTGTCGAACATTTAGAGCTCCGCACCTCCCGTGTAACCAAGATTCCCCTAGAGTCGGGAATTCTGGTGGCAGCACTGGCTGGCGCGAGCGTATGGTGAAAACGTTTCGCTGGTTAAGAAAACTGCTAGGTTCACTATATTCATGCATGAAAGGTAATGTAGAAAAACAACATGCAACTAACCCGTTTAAAGATGATGTTGAAAATGTTTACCATTTTCTTGAAGACACAAATTCCCTCTTTTTAATGTATTTTCGAACACTGTAATTAATGTCTCCTTTGTTAGAGATGTTATGTAATCTTCTATTGCCATTTTCAGCTCATCAATTCTTTTTGGATTGTTCTTATAGACCGAAGCTTTAGCGGCTCCCCAAATAAAATAATCCGGAGGGGTAAGATCAGGAGACCGCGGAGGCCACAGACCTTTAGAGGTTAGTCTTTCCCCCAAAAATTCCACTAACAGTCCCATGGATTTAAGTGATGTATGAGCAGTGGCGTTATGTTGTTGAAAAATTCACCGTTCACTTCATCTTCATTTAGCTATGAAATAAATGGAAAAATAATATCCGAACAATAAACATCTGAATTGAGTTATGGGAAAAAAATTGGCCCAATAATTCGAGAGTGAGAGATCGCACACCATACACCAATTTTCTCTGAATGCAAAGGGATTTCCTAAATTGCATTAGGATTTTCAGTAGACCATGCTCGCGTATTTTGTAAATTTACGCATCCTGATAAGTGGAACCAAGCTTCATCAGTAAAACATGTTCTAACACGTCAATTCCATGGTGCAAAATAAACCTCTGAAACCATTCACAATAAACTCTTTTCCCGTGATCTGTGGGTTTTAATTCGTGGACGACTGATACCTTATATGCATACAAATCTAGTTCTTTTTTGACTACTTTGTATGCAGAACCGTAAGAAATATCACATTGTTGTGCCAATCTGTTTATTGAATTCTGTGGACTTTTAAGTATTCTATCCGATATATCCGATGGCACACTGGGACTTCCAGTTTTAACATCATGCACGGAGCCTGACTCCCGAAATGTATTAATTAAATCATGCACAGTATCTCGGTGCGGTAGTTTTGAGTTAGGGAACCTAACAACGAAATTTTGTTTCACTTTCTCAGTATAATTTCCACGTTCATTAAAAACGTTTTCCTATAGAAACACACGTTTCTCTGTAGAATCGATTGATTTCGCTTCACGCACACTCAGAACTCACAGCATAGTAGACCATACTAACCAGTACAATAAACAACTCATGCGCTTGCAGCCGCTGATAACGCCGATAATCATAACATCACGTCGGAATCGAATGCGATAAACCTAGGGATGCCAACCTTTTATCAAGCGGTGGCCAGCAGCAAGGTACGGAGGAAGTTCTTGATGACCCGTTAGAATAAGCTACTGTAACTTTGTAAATAAAGTTTTGTGTTGATAACTGCCAAATCGTTTGTCTGGCTGGTCCTGTGGTTGTGAAAGGAAAGGAGGCTGGAAAGGTGTTCCCAAGCCAGACGGCCGCAGGCAGGCAGACTGAGTAGAGCTGAACGCCAGGGTTATTTAATGAACTTGTGCTGGACCATCTCCTTTGATTGCTCTTGTGTGATGTCGCCGACAGACCTCTCTCTCACGTACACATGACCACGGTGCTGATTTGGGATCATCCTCACTTCCGTGACAGGTTTCTGACGTTCTCCTTTTCTCCTGCTGGTCAAAACATTAACACGTACACATGTCTTCCTCTAACAAACTAGTCGTACAAAAGCTTTTTACTTTCTCTACACGTACTATGTCCATACTGTATAGAGATACCGAGATTTCACCGGAAATATATATTTTGGGACCCCCTGAATCCAAAAGAAAAAAATCTGATGTGTTCCTTTCACATGACTTTCTCTATATCTCTGTTAAAAAAGCTAATGCTTCTATTTACTTCATGCTAATCCAGAAAAATTAACAGAAATTGTCTTATTACTTGCTTCCTTGTAAGTAGAAGCAAAATAAATGAGTAGCATAGGTTAAAGTGACTGTAAAAAGCTAGTTGCTATGTGACTGAAGTTCACTTGTTTGTATGGACAGGAGTTGACAATTACCTGTTTAAGAAAAGTTTACGTTTTTCAAAGCTGAAACCAAAAACAAGGAATATGTAAAAAACGATCAAAACCACGAATAAAATGTAAATTACATAAATTGTGTGTTTTAACGTGCTCTAAATTTTTTTTATGTGGTAAGCTTTTATCCACCCCTTACGGTTTAGCAGCTATGCAAAACTCCGTAAAATTGATCCAGAATAAAGTAGTCTTCAGAGGCAATCCCAGAAAATTCAAGAAATACTATTTATTTGTCAGGTAAATATCTTTAATATACGATATTTTAATCAAAATCATTAGAGCAATTTTAGAGAAAATAAAAATTTACGAAAAAAGCTCCATGTAAAGGGTAGTTAAGGGAGCATTTTTTTAAAAATATTCGTGTCGTATCCTTGGAAGATACCAAACTTAAACACCAAGTTTAGTATTCAACGGTCTTTTCGTTTTTGAGCTCTGCGGTCCATAGACACACACACGGACCTTTTCCCAAAAATGCTTCTTTTTGGATTCAGGGGGGCCCAAAACATGCATTTTCGGTGAAATCTCGGTATAGAATTTTTGGGTGGAATGCAATATCTTCTCTGTACACTATGTACATAGTACGTGTAGAGAAAGTAAAAAAGCAGTTTTAGAAACATGTCCATGTGTGTGTTTTTGGGCAGCATAGCTCAAAACCAAAATTCGGTTAAATACCAAACTTCGTATTTACGTTGAGTATCTTTCAAGGATACAATATGAAGATTTTCAAGAAAATACCCTCACCCCAACTACCCTTTACATGAAAAAAAAATCGAATGTTTTGATTTTCTCAAAAATGACTAGAACTATTTTGATTACAATATCGTATGTTAAAGATATTTACCTGACAAATAAAATGTATATCTTGAATTTTCTGGGAATGGCCTCTGAAGACTACTTTATTTTGGATGAATTTTACGGAATTGTGCATAACTGCTAAACCGTAAGAGATGGACTAAAACTTACTACATAAAAACCGGAGAGCACGTTAAAACACACAATTTATGTCATACACATTGTTTTCGTTGAGTTGATCATTTTTAAGATATTCTGGGTTTTTTGTTTCTGCTTTGAAAAACATACTTTTCTCATACAGGAATTTGTTAGCTCCTGCCCATATACAAACAAAGGAACTTCAGTTACATAACAACCAGCTTTTGGCTATCATTTAGCTATGGAACTCTCTCATTTCGCTTCTACTTGCAAGAAAGCAAATAATAAGACTATTTCTGCTAATGTTTTCTCGATTAGCATGAAGTAAATAGAAGCATAAGCTTTTTAACTACAATTTGTTGCAAAGATGTCGCGAAAGTCATTTGAATGGTACACATCAGATTTTTGAGAAATAAACTCGAAAAATATTCCATGTAAAGCGTAGTTGGGGACGGGGGATTCTTTTGAAATTCTTCGTGTCGGAGCCTTGGAAGATTTTGTTCTCGTAGTTGGCTTACCCTATTACTTAAAACGGATACCTGGGGTCAGAACCCTGTCGGGAAGCGAACGACACGAAACCACAGAGTGGAGAACCTGGAACGAGTAGTCAGCCCGTAGCTAGGCATGAGCGTGAGGAAGTGGATGATATGAAACGCAAGGAAAGTTTATGATTAAACAGTTGCTGGAATGAATGGCCGGGGAAACCGGAGGACCGGGATAAAACCCGCCCAGACACCGCTTCGTCTAACAAAATCCCACTTACGTGCGCTTGGATGAGAAGCGAGCGGTCTAACCACTCGGCCACGGCGCCGCCCCTTGGATGATACTCTACTATTTTTTGGTAGCTTTTACTACTTTTGGCACCGCAGGCAATGACACTGGTGAGGTATGAAATTCAGATGGAGCACCGGTGGAATACAATGGCGAGGGAAACCGGAGAAACCCTGCGCCGCTTTGTTTACCATAAGTCTCACATGCGGTCGCTTGGGATCGAACTCGGGCCGTCTGGATGCGGGGTTCTGAAAAATGTATTTTTGGTGAAATCTCGGTATCGAATTTTTGAGTGGAATACAATACCTTCTCTACCCACTATATACGTTATAATACGTGCTACAGAAAGTAAAAGTGTTGCATTTATTGGTGTATTTGCCACATCTAGTATTCAAAAACATTAAATGGAGTTTTATTTAAGGCCGATCTTTACTGTGGTTCTCAGCGCCCAAACCGCTTAATTTTGCTCAGAGGCATTTTTATCAGGCTTGAGGTTCTTTTACGTGCCTTTTACGTGCCAACGAATTTAATTTCCTTCAGAAGGAAGTCATGGTAAGGATTTTTGCTCCGAAAAAATCCATCATCCTCCGCCGGGTTTGATATTCATCAAGGAGGAAGGCACTGACTGAGATTAGGCAGTAGTGGAGGCGCACAAAAGGCTACATCTATATACATTCCTTTTGATGGAGGGAGATCTTCGACCTGTGCTTTTATGATGATCGTCATAGTTGCTTTTAGAACGCAAAATTTGGCCTCCAGGTACAAAATTTTAATGTCTTCATAAACTACAGGCCGCTTTAGAAGGGCAAGGCAAAGAGAGGGAATGAGCCAGCGTGGCTGGTTGTCTCTTCTCTGGCACGACCACTCCAGTAATTTGTTGCGACGAAAGAAATTTCACCGCCCCCCTCACTCTCCATCTCTCTCAGGTGTAAATTTTTATCTAACACCTTCTGCGGAAGGAGACCGGGTATAAGCACGTTAAAACATATTACTGTAGTAGCCTTCGAAGACAGACTTCTTGGAAAGCCTCTCTAATTGGGGAATGAAAAAGGAAAGGTGTATTTGCTGACGAGACCTGCTGAAGAGAGCTTGTACAGAAACAAAATCCTTGAGATTAAGATTCTGGCAAATTGGATAATTTGCAAAGTAGAAAATGAGAGTCGTTGAGCACCAGAAATTACTTTCTGCGTTCCAGAAAATTATTCCCTCCCGGATGTTACATCTTTAAAGGCAAATAAATACACAGCTACTAATTCACATGAGTTTCACTGCATCTCTGTAACAGTTCATCGTTAAAAAGCTTATTCTTCTATATACTTTATGCTAATCGAGATAAACATTAGAAGAAACGGTCTTGTTACTTAGTTCGTTGTAAGGGAAATAAGGGAAATCACTGGGCGCTGGATTGAGGCCTCCCGTACCCTGGTAAGCTTAGCAGATAGCCCCCCCCCCCTAAGACTCCCGCAGGTGGGGTGGAATGGAACAACCTCGAAACCTCCCGCGTCTCGGAAAAACTACAGATATTTTGCGACTATTTAGTGGAAACTTACATCGACGAAAATGCACTCTTTCCTTCCATGTGGGCAGAACTAAGTTGCAATACACCAACGCTTGCGAAAGTTTCCACTACAATAAGTTTTACTCCTACAGCCCAGATCTGTATAGATTTCTTGAAGTACTGAAACAAATTCAGCTGGATACGAAAATTGAAATTAATTCATCAACAAATAAAAAAAATGCATGTGTTCCATTCACATGACTTTCTCTATATCACTGCAACAAATTATTCTATTTACTTCATCTAATGGAGCAAAAATTAGCAGAAATAGTTTTATTACTTGCTTCCTTGTTAGAAGCGAAATAAGGGGGTACCATAGGTTAAAGTGATAGTCAAAAGCTGGCTGCTCTGCGACTGAAGTTTCTTTGTTTGTATGGACACGAGTTCACAAAGTCCTGTATGAGAAAAGTATGTCTTTATAACTGAAAAAACAAGGAATATCTAAAAAACAATCAACTCCACGAAAAAAATGTATATAACATAAATTGTGTGTTTTAAGGTGCTCTACATTTGTTGTGTGGTTTAGCAGTTATGCAAAATTCCGTAAAATTGTCCAAGAATAAAGTAGTCTTCAGAGGCTATTCCCAAAAAATTCAAAATATACATTTTATTTGCCAGGTAAATATCTTTAATGTACGATATTTTAATCAAAATCGTTAGAGCCATTTTTTAGAAAATCAACATTTTCGAAAAAAGTTCCATGTAAAGGGTAGTTTGGGGTGGGGGATTTTTCTCAAAATCTTCCTGTCGCATCCCTGGAAGATACTAAACTTAAATACCAAGTTTGGTATTTTACCGACTTTTCGTTTTTGAGTTATCGTGTTCACAGGCACACGGACACACGGACAGATACACACACACGGACCTTTTTCTGAAAGTACATTTTTTATATACAAGTGGCCCTAAAACATATATTTCCGGTGAAATCTCGGTATCGAATATTTTGGTGGAGTGCAATACCTTCTCTATACACTATGTACATAGCGCGTGTAGAGAAAGTAAAAAGGAACACTTGCGACTCATGATGCAGCAAGTAGAACATTTCAAAGATGGAAAAGTTTCAAGAATGGAGTACGTGAAGTCGATTTCTTATAGAACCAAGCCTGAAAATATTTGGAAATAAAATCTAAAAGGAAAAATCTGATGTGTACCATTCACATGACTTTCTCTATACTTCTGCAACAAAATATTTTTAAAAAGCTTATACATCTATTTACTTCGTGCTAATCAGTAAAAAATTAGCAGAAATAGTCATATTACTTGCTTCCTTGTAAGTAGAAGCGAAATAAGGGACTACCATAGGTTAAAGTGATAACCAAAAGCTGGTTGCTATGTGACTGAAGTTCCTTTGTTTGTATGGATAGGAGTTGACAAATTCCTGTATGAGAAATGTACAAGTTTTTCATAGCAGAAACCAAAAATAAGGAATGTCTCAAAAACGACGAACTCCACGATAAAAATGTATATAACATAAATTGTGTATTTTAACGTGCTCTACATTTTTTGTGCAGTAAGTTCTTGTCCATTTCTTACCGTTTAGCAGTTATTCAAAATTCATTAAAATTCATCCAGAATGAACTACTCTTCAGAGGCTATTCCCACAAAATTCAAGATATACATTTTATTTGTCAGGTAAATATCTTTAATATACGAAATTTTAATCAAAATCGTTAGAGACATTTTTGAGAAACTCAAAATTTTCGAAAAAAGTTCCATGTAAGGGGTAGTTGGGGGTGGGGGAATTTTTCTCAAAATCTTTGTGTCGCATCCCTGGAAGATACGAAGCTTAAATACCAAGTTTGGTATTTAACGGTGTTGTCGTTTTTGAACTATGCTGTACAAAGACACACGCGCACACACCCACATACACAAACACACACACGGACATTTTTCTAAAAATGCTTTTTTTTTGGATCCAGGGGGACCAAAAGCATGTATTTCTGGTGAAATCTCGGTATCGAATTTTTGAGTGCATTACAATACCTTTTCTATACACTATGTACATAGTACGTGTAGAGAAAGTAAAAACAACCCCAATACCTGACCACGATTCTTCAAATCTGCAATTCTTTTTGAACGACGATACCTGCTATGGCCACACGATTCTTGCTATTCTTTTCGACTCACACGATTCTTTTCTTTTCATGCGATTGTTTTTGACCGACGATTCATGATTTGTTTTTTTATTTTTTTTTAAAAAAAAACAGTAACTGAGTCTGATCAGGACTCCGGTACTGTATCCCTATTTACATTTCCCCCCGTAGGTTTTACTGATTACTGGTTTACTGGTTTCACTGTTTCTTTTACAAACATATAACACCCATGCCCAAGGCGGGACTCGAACCCACCATCCCCTGCCCACGAAGCACCAAAGCGAGACGCTTTAGCGAGCGTGGCCATGGGGACCGGCATGTTGAGACTAGCACGATTCTCGCGATTCTTTTTGACCAACGATTCATGTTAAGACTAACACGATTCTCGCGATTCTTTTTGACCAGCGATTCATGTTGGCACTAGCACGATTCTCGCGATTCTTTTTGACCAGCGATTCATGTTGACACTAACACGATTCTCGCGATTCTTTTTGACCAGCGATTCATGTTGAGACTAACACGATTCTCGCGATTCTTTTTGACCAACGATTCATGTTGACACTAACACGATTCTCGCGATTCTTTTTGACCAGCGATTCATGTTGACACTAACACGATTCTCGCGATTCTTTTTGACCAGCGATTCATGTTGAGACTAACACGATTCTCGCGATTCTTTTTGAACGAAGATTCATGAAAAGATTGAAACGATTCATACGATTCTTTCCCTGTAGTCGTTCATATGAACGATTTGTTCATAGAAGCCGAACTTTCACCGAAAGAGGTAAAACTGTTGCAATGATATTTGCTAAAAATGATATCTGGAAAGACATGCCAGTGGTGGTTTTGAGAGCGAATTTTAATTCCTCTGGAAGGTCAAATGAAAAGTTTTCATGAAAGCCGTCACTAATTTAATCAGTTTTATCACATGTTTCAAGTATGAGCGTTGTGTTTGAATGCTTGACAACCAGGAGACACATCTTTCCGTGGAAACTGTCACAAGCACTTCTGTTGCTGATGCTGTGATGGTAACTTTCTCGTCTCACACATCCAATTTTACAGACCCTTGATGTCACCGTATTAGAACCTCTGAAAAGCTGCTAAACCCATTTCACAGGATGAACTTGTCCTCGTGTAAACAAAGCAAAAATCTACTCATGGAACTTTGGAACTGGCATTGCTTTCCATCTAGCCCTTTACCTCTTCGCGGGATAGTTTAGAAACATGCTACTGATTAGGTAACAATTGAATATAATACTCCGAGCTAAAAATGTGATGTGATCTCTACAATAAATGATTGTAAAAAGCACATTCTTCTATGTACTTCATGCTAATCGAGAAAAAATTAGAAGAAATAGTCTTATTACTTGTTTCCTTGTAAGTAGAAGAGAAATAATGGAGTACCATAGGCTAAAGTATTAGTCAAAAGCTGGTTGCTATGTGACTGAAGTTCCTTTGTTTGTTCGGACAGGAGTTGACAAATTCCTGTATCAGAAAAGTATACATATTTTTAAAGTTGAAACTAATGACAAGGAATATCTCAAAAAAACGGTCAACCTCACGAAGAAAAATGTATACAACACAAATTGTTTGTTTTAACATGCTCTACATTTTCTGTTAAATAAGTTTGTGTCTATCTCTTACGATTTGCTAGTTATGTAAAATTCATTCAGAATAAACTTGTCTTTAGAGGCTATTCCCAGAAAATTCAAGATATACAGTTTATTTGTCAGGTAAATATCTTTAATATACTGATATTTTAGTCAAAATCATTAGAGCCATTTTTAAGAAAATCTAAATTTTCGCAAAAAGTACCATGTAAAGGGTAGTTTGGGGTGGGGGGATTTTTCTCAAAATATTCGTTTCGCATTCCTGGAAGATGCTAAACTTAAATACCAAGTTTTGCATTTCACGACTTTTCGTATTTGAGTTATCGTGTTCACAGGCACACAGACCCGCGAGGACGTTTTTCCGAAATTTTTTTTTTTGGGGGGGGGATACAGGGAACCCTAAAACATGTATTTCCGGTGAAACTCGATATCGAATTTTTGAGTGGATTGCAATACTTCCTCTATACACTATGTGCATAATACGTGTAGGTAAGTAAAAATCGGTATACGAAAAACACACGTAATCCCAAACTGAAAGAGCTTGTATTGTATCAGGGTCGGAGTAATGCTCCTCCCTCTCCCTTCATCGTCTTCTGCTTGCATTTGAGTCTTACCTGCAACATACCTGTCACCCTTCGTGGTGTACTGGTTATCATACCCAAGGTCGCGGGTTCAAATACGGCAGAAGACGATAGATTTTTTCGGTCATAAAATCCTTAGCATGGGTTCCTTCGAAAGGGAAGTAAAGCCCTCGGTCCCATGTCGTAATTTATAATAATTAAAAGAACCTCAAGCCTGATAGAGAAGACTCTGAGGAAAATTAAGCGGTCTTTCACACCCAGTGTAGAATGGAACACTGAGAGCCACAACAGTTAAAGAGCGTCCGTAAATAAAACTACGAGTTTTTTTTTCAACCTCTGATAGGCTATAAATAAAAGACAAGTTCATGGAAAACAATTATTTTATTACTAGTAGTTTTGTACACTTATGTTTACTTTTCAACATAATCACCGAAAAGATTGAGACATTTATCCTGCCTGTGTACAAGCTTTGCGATACCCGCTTTAAAAATGTTGTCGCCAATAATTTCAAATGAGCATTTGCAGATCTTCGTTTGTTTCAATCTGCTGCCTTCCTAGCCACGTCTTCAGGGAAAAGTTGAAAGTCGCTAGGTGCCAGGTCAGGACTCTACGGCGGATGATCGAAAATGTCTCATTCAAATTGTTCAAGGAGCCGATGGGTTATGTGTGGACGAGCGTTGTCATGGATCAACACAATTCCTGAAGTCAGCATTCCTCTTCGTTTGTTTTGAATGGCTCTCCGCAAACGTCGTAAAGTACGAAGATCTTCAAAACAACGTCAAACCTCAAGTGAAATCATTGGCGGCAATATTTTCTGAAGAGGTATTGCATAGCATGTGCACAGGTACGATAAATGTCTGAATCTCTTCGGTGATTATGTTGAAAAGCAACTATATGTGTACAAAACTTTTGGTAATAAAATAATTGTTTTCTATGAATTTGTCTTTTATTTATAGCCTATCAGAGTTTGAAAAAAAAGTATGTCGATTACATTATTTCGTTGAGTTCATCGTTTTTTTTTTTTTTTTTTTAGATATTCCTCGGTTTTTATTTCAGCTTTAAAAAAGTTATACTTTTCTCACACGGGAATTTGTCAACTCCTGTCCATATAAACAAAGGGACTTCAGTCACATAGCAACCAGCTTTTGATTACATCTTTAGCCTATGCTAGTTCTTTATTTCCCTTCTACTTCCATGGAAGCAAGTAATGACTATTTGTACTAATTTTTTCTCGATTATTATTAAGTAAATAGAAGCATAAGCATAAGTTCAGTGTGTTTTTGTAGATAAAGTAGTAGAATAAGTTTCACATTTAATAAAAATGCTGGGCGACTTCAACTGAAACTTTGCGATTTTTTTTTAATGATTCGGGCGAAATTTTGGTTGTGGTTACAGCGTTTCCATGGACGTTTGCGATGATCAATTTTGTCAGTGGCTTCAGGAAGTCTATATCGCTGAACATTTTCTGGAGATGATCTTCTCTGCTCTTATGTGACTGATAGAGAACATAATAAGGTTCTGGAAACTTCTGAGAAATTTCCTTGTGTGGTGTGTCGTCTGCTGGCAGGGGCTTGACAGTTTATGACCAATCATAGTGTAAGAATACATAACAGTCAGAGAGGTCATGTCAACGGTGTTGCAACACCTAGAGAGTCAGTGGAACTTTATGTACGCGTTCTCATGCATTACTGATCTGATTGGAATCTCGTGCGTTTGATTTCATTCGGTGAAAAGCTGGGTTGTGTTATACACAGTGATTCCGTAAAAATTTACATTTACAATCGTCACTACCTTTTATATACCACGAACAATTGCTCTTGGATAGGTAGAGTAAGACTGAAAAATTGATGCCATAGCCGGGATATGAACCACGGATCTCCCAATCTCTAGCCAGTTGCTCTGCCACTGAGCTACCATAGCTAGAGAGCGGGAGATCCGTGGTTCAAATACCTGTTATATCATTGAGGCTAGAGATCGGGAGATCCGTGGTTCAAATCCCAGCTATGGCATTGAATATTGCAATCTGACTCTACCTATCCAATTCCTGTCCTACACACGGCTTGTGTGACAAAACAATCTAATACCAATTGACCATAATAGTTGACTGTACCATGAATCATGGGACTTAAGTACTTATAACACTGTAAGTCGCCATTGGGGTTGTCATCTCAAAATAATTTGAGAACATCTTGTGGTTCACCGGGAAACAAGCGAGTCAGTTGAGAAATTCAATGCTATGTCGGCATGTTGTCATGGTAGCTCAGGGGCAGAGGAACCGGGAGATCCGTGGTTCAAATCCTGGCTATGGTATTGCATTTTTCAGTCTGACTCTACCTATCCAACTCCTGTCCTACACACGGCTTGTGTGATAAAACAATACAACATTGCTCTTGCTTTCAACCTAAAACCAGCACGAGTGACGCTGTGATTTGGAAATATCTTACAGCCATGATAAACATGTTGAGGTTACGTTAGCCGAAATAATAACACTTTTACGTTTAGTGAAGTACAGGATCCAATGTAGAAAGGAATAGATGTAACCGGTGAGAAATGGACAAAAGTACTTCAACATTCGATACGTGTGATAGAAAATGCGTGGAAAGAAGGCATTCGACAGCCAGTATATGGCATCAGCATAGCGAGACAGCCACGTGTCAGCAGGAATGCCATTCACAAGGTAATTTCTCACCAATTATAGTGATTTCCCAGGAAACTCACAAAATAGCATACCCAGAGTGATGATTACGTCTTAAAAAATGCAACCATTTCCCAAAACGGAAAAAATGGAATTGCAACGGATACGCCAGAGAAAATGAAGAGCTGAAACAAGCCATAGGGCGAGTCTTCAGTCCATAAAATTAATTTAGTAGATAAAGTGAAAGGGTCTTCAGGAGACAAAGAACCTCGTGTAGAAATAATGACAACCCAACAGAAACATCAGAAATTAAAAAAAACAACAGCGTGCCATGTCGTCTTCCTCAACTTCTGGGGGTGAGCTTGTCATATGATGAAAATGGTCCAGATGAAGATTGCATTTTTTGTAGTTAACTGCTTCGTCAGTACAATAGTGGAGAACATTGGACTGGCTCCATGAGCTCTGTGATACCACTGAGGGTAACAGATGGAAAACGTGCGATGTTTGCAAAAAATGTACGCTGCTACAAAACATCTGACGTGTTCCATTCACATGACTTTCTCTACATACCTGACACAAATTGTTGTTAAATAGCTTCTGCTTTTATTTACTTCATGCTCATCGAGAAAAAATAAGCAGAAATAGCCTTATTACTTACTTCCTTGTAAGTGGAAGCGAAATAAGGGTGTAGCATAGGTTAAAGTGATAGTCAAAAGCTGGTTGCTATGTGACTAAAATTCCTTTGTTTGTATGGACAAGAGATGACAAATTCTTGTAAGAGAAAGTATAAGTTTTTCAAAGCTGAAACCAATAACAAGGAGTATATAAAAAACGACCAACTCCACGAAAAAATGTATGACATAGATTGTGTGTTTTAACGTGCTCTGCATTTTTTGTGTGGTAAGTTTTTGTCCATCTCTTAGGGCTTAGTAGTTATGCAAAATTCCGTAAAATTCATCCCGAATAAAGTAGTCTTCAGAGGCTATTACCAAAAAATTCAAAATATACATTCTATTTGTCAGGTAAAATGTCTTTAATATCCGATATTTTAATCAAAATCGTTAGAGGCGTTTTTGATAAAATCAATTATTGAATAAAGTTCCATGTAAAGGGTAGTTGGGGGTGGGGGGATTTTTCTCAAAATCTTCGTGTCGCATCCCTGGAAGATACCAAACTTAAATACCAATACACACACACACTCACTCACACACGTAACTGTTTCTGAAAATGCTTTTTTCGATTCAGTGGGTCCTAAAACATGCATTCCGGTGAAATCTCGTAGCTCATTATGTTAAATAGTTGCCGAGATAATGGATCAAGGTAGGGCATTTCGACTCTCCTTAAGAGATCGCAATGTATATAGCTCCATGGCACGACAGCTCACGGGGAGCCTTGGCCTACCGCCCGGCCGCTGCGTCCCCCATCTCGGTCCACTACAGACGTCATGGATGGGGTGCAGTATTGGAGGGTGAGACGTGGTCAGCGCCTCGAGCCCCTCCCGGCCGGTTAATGCGGTCCTCACGACCTGGAGCCGCTACTTCTTCATCAAGTAGCTCCTCAATTGGCCCCCCAGGGACCTCACGAGGCTGAGTGCACCCCGGTCCAGGTCTCCCAGCGGGGGAAAAATCCCCACGCCGGTACTGGGGATCGAACCCAGGTCTCCCGCTTGGTAGGCAGCTGCGCTACCACCACGCTAAGGAGACGACCTCGCAATGTACATGCAACAAATAAATTATATCAGGGCCGGGAAACGAGAACGATGGCAGGAAGATTTTCGCGTGCCGGGGGAAGTAGGCTGCAGTTAAAGGCGTGTTTTTTACCCTAACACCAGGAGAATTATTAGCAGTACATAATGACAAGTTTTTGTGTTTGCTGTGGATAATGGACCTAATGACTGCGTTAAGGGAACCTCCCACCTGGTTCTCTTTATTTCTGCGGTAAACACGAGCTTACTCCCATGTGCATAATGAGCTTTCATAACTGGCGAGCGAGCTTCACAAATGAAATGTCTATAATCATTATAGCACGGCCTTAACTCATTAAAACAAGCAGTTATATAAGGCTATAACCAATGTCATCTGAAGGTCATTATCACAGACCTGCTTCTTTTTCTTTCTTTTATTCTCCTTCTCTTTTCTACTTTTTACTTTCTCTACACGTACTATGTACATAATGTATAGAGAAGATACTGTAATGCACCTAAAAATTCGATACTAAGATTTCCCCGGAAATACAAATTTTAGGACCCTCTGAATAAAAAATAAAATCTGATGTGTTCCATTTACATGACTTTCTCTACAACTGTACAACAAATTATTGTTATAAACCTTATGCTTCCTTTTAATCAAGAAAAAATTAGCAGAAATAGTCTTATTACTTGCTTCCTTGTAAATATAAGCCAAATAAGGGAGTACCATAGGTTAAAGTGAAGTCAAAAGCTGGTTGCTATGTCACTGAAGTTCCTTTGTTTGTATGGACAGGAGTTGACAAATTCCTGTATGAGAAAAATAAAAGTTTTACAAAGCTGAAACCAAAAACAAGGAATACCTAAAAAACGATCAAATCCACGAAAAATGTATATAACTTAAATTGTGTGTTTTAATGTGCTCTATATTTTTTGTGTGGTAAGTTTTTGTCTATCTGTTATGGTTTAGCAGTTATGCAAAATTCCGTAAAATTCATCCAGAATAAAGTAGTTTTCAGAGGCTATTCCCAGAAAATTCAAAATGTACATTTTATTTGTCAGGTAAATAAATATCTCTAATGTACAATAATTTAATCAAAATAGTGAGAGCCACTTTTGAGAAAATCAAAGCCTTCCAAAAATTTTCAGCGTAAAAGGCAGTTGGGGGTGGGGGGATCTTTTTTTGAAAATCTTCGTGTCACATCCTTGGAATATACAAAAACTAAATACCAACTTTGGTATTTAACGTCTTTTCGTTTTTGAGCTATGCTGTCCAAAGACACACACACGCACACACGGATCTTTTTCTAAAAATACACTTTTTGAATTCAGAGGGACCCATAACATGTATTTCCTGTGAAATCCCAGTATCGAATTTTTGGGTGCTTTGTAATACCTTCTCTTTACGCTATGTACATAGTACGTGTAGAAAAAAAAAATTACTTTTTCCAGCCCGCATGTAGAATGTACATAGTGGATAGAGAAGGTATTGTATTTCACCCAAAATTTGGTACCGATATTTTACAGAATTATATGTTTTGGTGTCCCATGATTCCGTAAAAAACATTTTTAAAACATGTCTGTGAGTGTGTGTGCCTGTAAACAGCATAGCTCAAAAACGAAAAGACATTTAAATTCCAAACTTGGTATTTAGGTTTTGTGTATTCCAAGAATGCGACATAAGATTTTCAAAAATAGCCCCCCACAAACTACCCTTTATATGGATAAATTTTCGAAAATATTATTTTCTTAAAAATGACTAACGATTTTGATTACAATTCTGTATATTAAATCTATTTACATCCCAAATAAAAATGTACACCTTCAATTTTCTTGGAATAACCTCTAAAAACCTCTTTATTCTGGAGGATCTTTTTTGTTGAATTTTGCGTATCTAAATCGTAAGAGATAGACAAAAACTTACTACACAAAGTATATAGTTCTCGTTAAAATAATTTTTTGTGCAGTTGACCTTTTCGAAATATTCTTTGTTATTGGTTATAGCTTTAAAATACATAAGTTTTCCTCATACAGGAACTTGTCAACTCCTGGCCACGCAAAGAAACGGATTTCAATCCCATAGCAACACATTTTAAAACATTTGACTGTTGGTTTAGCCTAGTGTATTCCCTTATTTCCCTCCTACTTACAAGAAACTAAGTAATAAGACAATTTCCGCAAAATTATCTCCATTCTCATGAGGTAGATAGAAGAATAAACTTACTAGCAATAATTTATTGCTGATATGTAGACTAAGTCATGTGAATATAAAACATTATATTTTTACTTTCTCTACACGTACTGTGTACATAGTGTATGGAGAAGGTATTGTAATGCAACCAAAATTCGATAACGAAATTTCACCGGAAATACATGTTTTGGGTACTCCTGAATCCAAAAAAAGCATTTATGGAAAAAGGTCCGTATGTGCGTGTGTATGTGTGTGTCTGTGGATAGCTTAACTAAACTTGGTATTTAAGTTTGGTATCTTGCAAGGATGCGACACGAAGGTTTTCAAGAAAATCCCCCAACCCCAACTACCCTTTACATGATTTTTTTTCGGAAATTTTGACTTACTCAAAAATGGCTTTTGATTTAAATATCGTATATTAAAAATATTTACCTGAAAAATAAAATGTATATCTTGAATTTTCTGGGAATAGCTTCTGAAGACTATTTTATTCTGCATGAATTTTACGGAATTTTCCATAACTGCTACCCGTAAGAGATAGACAAAAACTTACCATACAAAAAATGTAGAGCACATTAAATCACATAATTTATTTTATATAATTTTGTTTCGTGGAACTGGTCGTTTTTAGATATTCCTTGTTTTATGGTTTCAGCTTTAAAAAACTTATACTTTTCTCATACAGAAATTTGTAAACTCGTGTCCATACAAACAAAAGAACTTGTCACATAGCAACCAGATTTGTACTATCACTTTAATCTCCCTTATGGGAGTGAATGGAACACATCAAAATTTTTATACTATTTTATCGTTTTACTGCCGCCGCCATTTGTTTATCAGGGCCTTGAGCTCCCTAAAAAATCAAACACCATGATCTTGTTTGGTTCCGGTTACAGTAAATTATACAGGTGACTAATTTTGAGACGAATTAGCTGCTAAAAACACAAACAATAGATGTAATGGATTTTGTTGGATTGCAAAGCCTCAGCGGTCAGTCGTACTCAAATTTGAATGGGCGCTTACCCCAGTGGTAACCACACTAGTTTTCAGTTCGTGTAATTGAAAAGCTGGTAGCAATAAAGATTTTGGATTACCAGCTCTTCTGTTAATTGAGTGGTTATAGCCGGCGTATCAAAATATCGTTCCCACGGTACAATTAAATACCCCTCTTGTTTTTCAGTCAAAAATTAAAATTTGGTAATTTATATCTAACTAAAATATTGAAACTATCATGCTCATAAGTTTAGAGGGTAATGGTTGAAATTAGAGGTGTAAGTACCAATACGCTCTGTTTATTCCTGAAGCACGTATATAGGACTTACAAGCGGGTGCCTAGGGGTCAGAAGCTTTTCGGTCAGCCCATGACACGTAACCACAGAATGAAGAACCAGACAGGACCAAATCGCTTCTTTGCTCTGCCAGGAGTATAACAATAGAAACCTGAGAAAAGTGTAAGTATTTTACAATTGAAGCCAATAACAAAAACGGTTACCTGTACAAAAAAACATGAAGGACATAAATTGTGTATTTTGACGAGATCTACATTTAAGTTTTTGTCTATCTCTTACGGTTTAGCAGTTAAGTAAATTTCGGCAAAATTCATCCAGAATAAAGAGATCTTCAGAGGTTTTTCCCCGAAAATTCAAAATATATTCTTTATTAGGGATGTAAATATCGTTAATATACGGGAGATGCAAATCTTTAGAGCTTTTTTCAGAAAATAAAAAATTTCGAAAAATTGTCCATATATGGGTAGTTTGTAGTGGGGTCTTGAAAATCTTCGTGTCACAACCTTGGAAGATGCCAAACCTACATACTAAGTTTGGTATTTAAAGGTCTTTTCGTTTTTGAGCTATGCTGTCCACTGACACACACAGACCTTTTTCTAAAACTCTTTTTTTTTGGACTCACGTGATCCCGAAACATAGGTATATATCCGGGTAAATCTCGACATCGAATGTTTGGACGGAATACAATCCTTTATCAATCCACTATGTACATTGTACCTATGCGGGCTAGAGAATGTAAAAAAAAAAAAAAAAGAACATTGTCCGGTATGTGTGTTGATAACGTATTTCAAAAACGAAAATTCGGTTAAACGCTAATTTTGGTATTTTAAGTTCAGTGTCTTCCAAGGATGCTACACAAAGATTTTCAAGAAAATCCCCCCCATCCTCTACTACCCTTTTCATGGAATATTTTTCGAAAGTTTTGAAAAGTCTCAAAAATCAAAACACACATATTTTGGTTTCTGATTTTGATTAAAACACTATATGCTAAAGATATTTTAGTAACAAACGAAATGTATATCTTGAATTTTCTAGGAAAGTCTAGGAAGACCACTTCTTTCTGGGGGTCTTTTGTTTGACTAGTAAACCGTAAGAGAGAGACAAAAGCTCACTACACAAAATATACATTCCGTTAAAAGACACAATTTATAACCTATATTTACATTTTTTGTAGATTTACCCATTTCCAATATATTCTTTGTTGTTGGTTTCAATTTTAAACAACTTATACTTTTCTCAAACTCGAAGCCATCTTTCGTTTCGTAGCTCTTTTGTTTTTCTCCAGGAAATTTCAGTTGTTTCACATAGCAACCAGCTTTTAAAAGATTTGACTATCGCTTTAGCTTAATGTATTGCCGTATTTCACCTCTGCTTAAAAGGAAGCAAATAATAAGACAATTTTGGTAATATTTATCTCAATCCATGACAGAGGGGCAACCAGAAAGTGGCAAACGATTTGGCATAACTAAATAATTATAATAATAAAAGTTATCAACACAAAACCTTATTTACAAAGATACATCACCTTATTCTATTTTTCATCATAACAGCTATTGCTATTAAAGGTATTTATTGTCACGTGGTAACGGTTTCTAAACACAGATGTCGCACTCTTGAGAACTTCAATTTTGGGAACAATTTTTCATCCAAAAAGACATGTACCGTGTCTAAAGTGAAACACCGGCTTTTCTGAATTCTTCTATCAACATTTGCTTTCAACTCTTCCATAACGACTGATGAACTTTCACTCCGGTCTTTTTCGTACACACTGGTTCTTCCTTGTTTACTCGTAAACTATGAGTCATTTCCTCACTTAAGATTCGTTCATAACATTATCACCGTACACTTGCCTTATTTGCCTATAAAATTCGATTGGCCAATATTTTGCGCATTCAAAAAAACCGAATAAGTATAATATCGGCATTGAAAAACTGGTACCACGTGACAGTAAACATCTTGACGGAATCGAGATTGAATTGACAAATAGAGTAAGGTACATAACTCTGTAAATAAAGTTTTGTATTGACATATTTCGTTATTAGTAGGGCTCGGATTTTTAGGTGCTAAAAGCTTGGCAAATATTTATTTTTTATGCACTAAAAATGTTAAAAGTCTGATGTGTTCCATTCACATGACTTTCTCTACATCTCTGCAACAAATTATTGTTAAAAAGCTTATGCTTCAACTTACTTCATGCTAATCGAGAAAAAATTAGCAGAAATACCCTTTTTGCTTGCTTCCTTGTAAGTAGAAGCGAAATAAGGGAGTGTCATAGCTTAAAGTGATAGTCAAAAGCTGGTTGCTAAGTGACTGAAGTTCTTTTGTTTGTATGGACAGGAGTTGACAAATTCCTATATGAGAAAAGTAAAAGTTTTTCAAAGCTGAAGCCAAAAACAACGAATATCTAAAAAAAAAAAAAAAAAAAAAAAAAAAAAAAAAAAAAAAAAGAGCATCAACTCCACGAAAAAATGGATGTAACATAAATTGTGTGTTTTAATTTGCTCTACATTTTATGTATAGTTTTAACAGTTATGCAAAATTCCGTAAAATTCATTCAGAATAAAGTAGTCATCAGAGGCTATTGCCAGAAAATTTAAAATATACATTTTATTTGTCAGGTAAATATCTTTAATATCCGACATTTTAATCAAAATCGTTAGTGCCATTTTTAAGAAAATCAAAATTTTCTAAAAAAGTTCCATGTAAAGGGTAGTTAGAAGTGGGACGATTTTCTTGAAAATCTTCGTGTCGCATCCCTGGAAGATACCAAACTTAAATACCAAGTTTGGGCTTTAACGGTCTTTTCGTTTTTGAGCTATGCTGTACACAGACACACACACACACACACACACACACAGACAGACACACACTTTTTTTTTTGGATTCAGGGAGTCTCAAAACATGTATTTCCGGTGAATTTTTGGGTGCAACGCAATACCTTCTCTATACACTATGTGCATAGTACGTGTAGAGAAAGTAATGTGTGCTAAAAAGTAAAAAATACGTGCCAAAACAAATAAAATATGTTTTTAAAGATCCGAACGGCTGCTCTAATAGAACCGTACGGTACTCACCAGTCATCATCATTCGTGGGAGGGATCACCAAATACTGTAGAGCTACAGTGTACGACCACGTGCTTCCTCAAGTTTTCCATCCCGAAAGATTCACGATTGTGTCGAAGAAGTGCCTTGAATTTCGAAAATGATCGCTCCACGTCATAGGGAGTAAGTCCAGCGTAATTATAACATGGAATGTTACTCACATGCACATCAATAATTTCAGGGTTTTTACCATCAGAACTGAAAATATCCTTAAATTCCGCGGCATATTCCTGCACTACTTTTCACTCTGGGCGTGTTTAATCCACTTGAAGTCAGAACTGTTGATATGTTGCTTCCCAACACAACTAGGTTGTCTAAACTTTGCGGATTCACAAATGACAAATGAGTGACTAATTGACTATACAGTTTAACAAGTATTAGTGTATATGCTAGCCGGGCTGTGAAGCTAGAACAGTGTTTATTTATTTCAAGCATATGGCAGTCGGGGAATTCCCGTTCTTATCTTGCGAGCTCATGTAACTAAGCAATGCATTCTTCAAATTGTAGAGATACTATAGCTGACATATCAGATCTTTCAATAATTAACAGCAAATCACGCACGTCATCTGGCATGTGTAATTGAGCATCACAGAACTGGATAGTGACTTGCTAAAAATACGTATGCTGCTGCTGCTTTTGTGATTTTATGAAATTATGTGAAAATTATTTTAAAAAATCTGATGTGTTACATTCCCATGACTTTCCTTACCTCTCTGCAACAAATTTTTGTTAAAAAGCTTGTGCTTCTATTTGCTTCCCACTAATTGAGAAAAAAATTAGCAGAAATCGTCTTACTGCTTGCTTCCTTGTAAGTAGAAGTGAAATAAGCGAGTAGCATAGGTTAAATAATAGTCAAAAGCTGGTTGTTATGTGATTGAAGTTCGTTTGTTTGTCTGGTCACGAGTTGACAAATTCCTGTACAAGAAAAGTATGCTTTTCAAAGCTGAAAGCAAAAAACGATCAACTTCAAGAAAAAATAATTATATAACATGAATTGTGTGTTTTAACGTGCTCTACATTTTTGTGTTTTAAGCTTTCGACTATCTCTTACGCTTTAGCAGTTATGCAAAAGTCCGTAAAAATTCATCCAGAATAAAGTAATTTTCAAAGGCTATTCCCAGAAAATTCAAGATATATATTTTATTTGTCACGTAAATATCTTTAATATACGAAATTTTAATCGAAATCGTTAGAGCCATTTTTAAGAAAATCAAAAGTTACGAAAATGTTTCCATGTGAAGGGTAGTTTGGGGTGGGGGTATTTTTTTTTTAAAATCTTCGTGTTGCATCCTTGGACGATAGCAAACTTAAATACCAAGTTTGGTATTTTACGGTATTCGTTTTTGAGCTATGCTGCCCACCGACACACACACACACACACATACACACAGACAGGCAGTCACATATACGGACATTTTTATAAAAATGCTTTTTTTTTTTGCATTCAGGGGGTCTCAAAACATATATTTCCGGTGAAATCTCGGTATCGAATTTTTGTGTGCAATAAAACTTATAGTGTTTGTCTAGTGTTCATACACAAATATTAAACTCAGCTTCAAGTTTATATTAGGATGCAAACAAAATATGTATTTACCTAAAAATTCGAGTTTTAGTTATTAGTTATGCCAAATGGTATGTTTCTTTCTGGATGACCCTGGTAGATGATAATATGGAGTTAGCTAGTAGAACGGGTAGAGGAATTCATGTGAACGGAACACGTTAGACTGTTAATACAATTGCATTAAGAACACACGTGTGAGCATAACAGCATCTATAGAAGACGAGAGTGATCTTTTATATTCCCAGTTTTATAGAATGCCGAGGGCGTATTGAAACTAAGCGGTTATTTCCGCGAAAAGGTGGGACCAAAAAACCGTATTAAGAACGTGATACGTGACCAGTTTTGGTCTTAAATTACAGAGAAATTAGCCGTTTGGACACGGATGATTTGGTGTACGTTGTTGCTATAATAGCAGCGGCTTTAAACAGGTGTGATTATAGCACAACAATAATTTAGAACACTCCCCCACCATCCACCTGGGTTGTAAACGTTTTCATAGACCAGTGGTTCCCAACCCGCACAAGTCCGGACCACTCCCCACCCCAGTCATTCCCCTTCGCTAGGATCTACTCCAGAACAAATTTGAAGGTTATTAACTAAAATAGACCTGTACCCTTCTGGATTTTATTTTTCTCTACCTCATACATAGTAAAGAAAGTACTGCATTCCACTCAAAAATTCTATACCAAGATTTCACTAACAGTGCATGTTTTAGGAAACTCTATAATACAGTACATATATTTTTACAATTTCCATGCACGTTTCTTGTGCTTGCTTATTTTACCTTAATCCACCACACACCTTAATACCACGGTTACATATATACACACAGAGTGTCAATGAACTACACCGAAATAATTTGCGAAATTCTGCACGTGACTGACATCAGTAATTTGAGATCGGCGATGCATAGTCCCCGGATAAACATAACACAGCTACATAGCGTTAAACGTGTGGGTATCAGGTGCTGAGAAGTAGGTGTTAAAGCAAAGCAGGTTGAAAATATCTGATGTGTACCATTCACATGACTTTCTCTACATTTCTGCAACAAATTATTCTTAAAAAGCTTATACCTCTATTTACTTCATGCTAATCAGGAAAAATTAGCAGAAATAGTATTTTTACTTACTTCCTTGTAGAAGCAAAACAAGAGAGTACCATAGGTTAAAGTAATAGTCAAAAGCTGGTTGCTATGTCACTGAAGTTCCTTTGTTTGTATGGATAGCAGTTGACAAATTCCTGTATGAGAAAAGTATGTTTTTCAAAGCAGAAACAAAAAAACAAGGAATGTCTCAAAAATGCTGAATTCCAGGAAAAAAATGTAAATAACATATATAGTGTGTTTTAACGTGATCTACATTTTTCGTGTAGTAAGTTTTTGTCCATCTCTTACGGTTTAACAGTTTCCAAAATTTCCTAAAATTCATCCAGAATAAAGTACTCTTCAAATGCTATTCCCAGAAAATTCAAGATATACATTTTATTTGTGTGGTAAATATCTTTAGTATTCGAAATTTTAATCAAAATCGTTAAAGCCATTTTTCAGAAAATCAAAATTGTCGAAAAAAGTTCCATGTAAAGGGTAGTTGGGGGCGGAGGAATTTTTCTCAAAATCTTTCTGTCGCATCCCTGCAGATACCAAACTTAAATACCAAGTTTGGTATTTTACCGCCTTTTCGATTTTGAGTTATCGTATTCACACACACACACACACGGACCTTTTTCCGAAATTGCTTTTTTTTAGATCAAGGGAACCCTAAAGCATATATTTCCAGTGAAATCTCGGTATCGAATTTTTGGGTGGAGTGCAATACCTTCTCTGTACACTATGTACATAGTGCATATAGAGAAAGTAAAAATGGCTTAGAATGTCTTTAAAACTGCTGCCCGAGTATAGAAATATCGATTTTTAGCAGCTCGTTACTAGCGTTCTCAGGATTTAATGCCGCAAAAATCTGTAAAATCTCGAACTAATCACTTGACAGTGCGACACTGAGCATTCATTAACTACGTTCTCAAGTTATGTAGCCTACTCTAGAGGCATTTTTTCAACTGCTCTGGTGGCTTAATGCGTAACGCGAGAAGCTGCTATCCCAAATGTCATGAGTTCGATTCCTCTCATAGAATAAACGTTTTTATTATTATTTTTTTCATTGCAGATCAAGTGCTACGATACGTGGCGTACTGGCACTTCAGAAACTTATAGTCGTTACTTCGAAATGTCAATAAATAGGCCACAAGTCTCCTATCTCAAATTACTTGTTTAAGTAATCTACATATTCTATGAAAATATTTCGGTATAGTTCATTAACGCCCTGTATGTATATGTATTTCTCCCCTTTTGCGGATAGAACCCTTCTGATTACTATTTTCCCATCTAATTATTACCATTTTCCTTGTCAAATTTGATCTCTTCATATCTTTGTTTGGCTATAATATAGTATACAATGGAAATCGTCAATTTCTCTACATATTGGACATAGTTTTAAATCTTCATCATGTTTTATGCCTTTCAAGCTTTCAACTCCTGTTGAGCAAACTTAAGTGGTCATTCACGCCCAGTATGGAATGACACGCTGAGTGCCCATAAATAAAACTTCATTTACATTTCTCAAGCCTGATAAAAAGACCTCTGAGCAAAATTAAGCGGTCTTTCACACCTAGTATGCAATGACACGCTGAGAACCACAGCAGTTAAAGAGTGCCCATAAATGAAACTTCATTTACATTTCTCAAGCCTGATAAAGAGGCCTGTGAGCAAAATTTATCGGCCTTTTACGACCAATATAGAATGGGACGCTGAGAACAGCAGTTAAAGAGCGACCATAAATAAAACTTCATTTACATTTCTCAGGCCTGATAAAGAGGCCTCTGAGCAAAATTAAGCGTTCTTTCACACCTAGTATGGAATGACACGCTGAGAACCATATCAGTTAAAGAGTGCCCATAAATAAAACTTAATTTACATTTCTCAAGCCTGATAAAGAGGCCTCTGAGAAAAATTAAGCGGTCTTTCACAACTAGTATGGAATGGCACCCTGAGAACCACAGCCCATAAATAAAACTCCATTTCTCGTACCTGATAAAAAGGCCTCTGAGCAAAATTAAGCGGTCTTTCACGTCCAGTATAGAACGGTACGCTGAGAACCACAGCGGTTAAAGAGCGTCCATAAATAAAACTCCATTTACATTTCTTACACCTGATAAAAAGGCCTCTGAGCAAACTTAAGCGGTCTTTCACGTCCAGTATAGTATGGGATGCTGAGAACCACAGAAGTTAAGAAACGTCCATAAATAAAAACGCAATTTAATTTTGTGTTCGTTGTGGTGTTGTAAATGCATATGAATGTTTTGGAATTTTCTGGCGTAACACAATTACACAGGAATTAATTAATACACACAAGAAACCTCAGCTATTATGTCGTAAGGATTTCCTTCTGCAGCATGTAATTTTCTCCCAGAAATTATTCTTTGGACAAAGTCGTACCGTCCTTGGAACGTTTATTCGCAACTTGTTTTACCTGCCTTGCTTGCTGTAAATAAAAACATAAGAAAGCATGTGCCTATCTCTGTGATCGCGGCGAAGTAATATATTCGTTGTTTGTATTGATGATTGGCTTGTTTTTGTTGTGAAAACAAACAGGTCTGTTGCAGTAATGATGGTTTATCATTGCACCATTTGATTGTATCGGCCTCCTCAAATAAAAAGTGTATAATTGAAAGGCAGTCCTAATGGTGAAGCACTTACTGACTCTCGGCAGTTATCGAACTATCTTTCTTATTGAATATAGATGAGCGTGCAGTAAACAAATCTTGCTGCTGCAGGCCACTTCCATAGGGCAGCTCAGGGTGTCCACTAATCTCCATTCACATGACTTTCTCTACATCTCTGCAACAAATTCACAAAAAAATTTATATAACGTAAATTGTGTGTTATAATGAGCTCTACACTTCTTGTGTAATAGGTTGTTGTCCATCTCTTACGGTTTAGCAGTTATGCAAAATTTCGTAAAATTCATCTAGAATAAAGTAAGCTTCCTAGGCTTTTCCCAGAAAATTCAAGATATACATTTTCTTTGTCAGGTAAATATCTTTAATATACGATATTTTAATCAAAATCGTTAGAGCCATTTTTAAGAAAATAAAAAAATTCGAAAAAAATTCCATGTAAAGGGTAGTTTGGGGGTGAGGGGATTTTTCTCAAAATCCTTGTGTCGCGTCCCTTGAAGATAATAAAGTTAAATACCAAATTTGGTATTTTACTGACTTTTCGTTTTTGAGTTATCGTGTTCACAGACACACGGACACACTTACAGATTTTTTTTGTGAAAATGCTTTTTTTTTTTGGGATATAGGGGACCCTAAAACATAGTTTTCCGGTGAAATTTCGGTATCCGTATTTCTCTATACACTATGTACATAGTACGTGTAGAGAAAGTAAAGACCAGCGAACCAGGATATATGAACAAAATTAAATTGGGTTTCCAGCTCACATCAGAGCTCCAAAATGTAAAAAGATAGAAAATGTTACAAAATATGTAATATGGTGTGGAGATTTGCATTTCTGACCAGCACCACCTAAAGAGAAGGCCCTGAAATACGATGTATGACGACACGCCTTTTGCTTTATAGCTGGTCCGTCAAAGTAGTGTTCCACGCGAAAGTTAATGTTCTTATTTTCTCTGGCACGTATGTACTAGGTACAGTATGTAAACAGGAATTCAGTACCCAGATTTTACCAAAAATAAATGTTTTGGGACCCCTTTGAATAAATAAAAAACACTTTTTTGGAAAACGGTCCGTATGTGTGTGCAGAGAATAACTCTGATGTGTTCCATTCCCATGTCTTTCTCTATATAGCTGTGGCAAATTATTTTTAAAAAGCTTATTCTTCTATCTACTTCATGCTAATTCTGATAAAAATTAACAGAAATTCTCTTAATTACTTGTAAGTAGAAGGGAAATAATTGAGTAACATAGGTTAAAGTGATGGTCCAAAGATGGTTGCTATGTGACTGAAGTTCCTTTGTATAGACAGGAATTGACAAATTACTGTATGAGAACAGCATATTTTAAAGCTGAAGTTTTTGTCCATTTCTTACGGGTTGCAAGTTACACAAAATTCATTCAGAATAAAGAAGTCTTTAGAAGCTATTACCAGAAAATTCAAGATATACATTTTATTTGTCAGGTAAACATCTTTAATATATGACATTTTAATCAAAACCGTTAGAGCCATTTTTGAGTATATCAACATTTCGAAAAGTCTTCCATGTGGGGGTGGGGGGATTTTCTTGAAAATCTTCGCGTCGCTTCCTTGGAAGATACTGAACTTAAATACCAAGTTTGGCATTTAACGGTCTTTTTGTTTTTGAGCTATGCTGCCCACAGACACACACACACACACACACACGCACACGGATCTTTTTTTCAAAAGTGATTATTTTTGGATTCAGTGGGGGTAAAACATGTATTTCCTGTGAAAACTTGGTATCGAATTTTTGGGTGCATTACAATACCTTCTCTATACACTATGTATATAGTACGTGTAGAGAAAGTAAAAACCAGCGAACCAGGATATGGTTAACGAAATTAGATTGAGTTTCCAGCTCACGTCAGTACTGAAATGTTGTAAAAAGATAGGAAACGTTACAAAATAATTAAATGCTTACCTTTCTGTTGAGAGATAGCTTTTCTGCTCAACACCACCTAAAGAGAAAGCCTTGCAATACGATTACACGAAAGTTATTATTATCTGTTTCTCTAGCACGCATTTACAAAGCAATAATAGATGGAGAAGGAATTGAATGTTACCGAAAATACATGTTTTGAGACCCCTTTGAATAAATAAAACATTTTTTAGAAAAAGGTTCGTGTTGAGTGTGTGTGGGGAGTATAACTAAAAAAAGCTGACGTGTTACACTTAAATATACAAACAAACTTCCTACCCAAGATTATTTTTCTTTCTACACAATGCTTATCGAGATAAACATTAGTAGACTTCATATTACTTAGTACCTTATAAGGAATTATAAGGAATGCCCTATGCAAATCTGATAGTCAAATGTTTTAAAAGCTATCGTTATGCGATTGTCATGGCAAATGGCTTCTTTGCTTGGCCAGGAGTAGAACAAAAGAAAAACGGGCACTTCCAGTCTGAGAAATTTATAAGTACTTTACAATTGAAACCAATAACGAGGAATATCTCAAAAACGAACAACTCCATGAAAAAATGTATATAACATAAATTGTGTGTTTTAATGTGATTTACATTTTTGTGCAGTAAATTGTTGTCTATTTCTTACGGTTTACCAGTTACACAAAATTTAGCAAAATTCATTCAGAATAGAGAAGTCTTTAGAAAATATTCATAAAAAAATCAATATATACCTTTTATTTTCCACGTAAACATCTTTAATATACGATATTTTAATCAAAACCGTTTGAGAATATCAAAATTTTCGAAATATTTTCCATGTGAAAATCTTCGTGTCGCTTCCTTAGAAGATACTGAAGTTAAATACCAACTTTGGTATTTAACGGATATTTCGTTTTTGAGCTATGCTGTCCACACACACGCATAATACACACATGTATTTCCGGTGCAATCTTGGTATCGAATTTTGGGTGCATTGCAATACCTTCTCTATACACTATGTGCATGGTGCGTGTAGAGAAAGTAATAGCCAGGGTATTAAATTGGAATTCCAGCTGATGTCGGTGCTCCAAAATGTAAAAGATAGGCAATGTTACAAACTAAGTCAAAGCCCAACACCACCTAAAGAGAAAGCCTTGCAATACAAATACACGAAATTTATTGTTATTATTTTCTCCAGCTCCCATGTACAAAGTACAGTATGTAAACAGGATTCGATACAGATAGTTTACAAAAATACATGTTTTGAGACCCTTTGAATAAATAAAAAGCCTTTTTGGAAAACGCTCAGTATCTGTGTATGTGTAAAGCATAACTCAAAATGAGAATCGATTAAATATCAAAATTGACCCCCAACAACCCTTTACATGGAACTTTTTTCGAAAATGTTGAAAGTCTCAAAAATGGCTGTAACGATTTTGATTAACATTTTTTATGTTTATGCCAAATAAAATGTGTATCTTGAAACCGTAAGAGATAAACAAAAACTTACTACACAAAAAATGTAGATCACGATAAAACACACCATTTATGATGTCGTGGAGTTGATCGTTCCTTAAACATTCCTTGTTAGTTGTTTCAGATGTAAAAATAGTTAAACTTTCCTCACACGGATAGTTGTAAACTCCTAGCCCTGCATAGAAACTCGTTTCCACCACATGGCAACCGGCTTTTAAAATATTTAAATATCGTTATTTTCCTTCTACTTACAAGGACGCAAGAAATTAAGGCAATGTCTGATAATGTTTACCTCGATTATTATAAAGTAGATAGAAGAATTTGTTTTTAACAATAATTTGTTACAGCGATGTAGAGAAAGTCATGAGAATGGAATCAGATTTTTTAGAAAATCAAACTGCTCGAAAAAATTCTTTTTAAGGTAGGTACCAAAACTGGAACTGATTTTCTACTTTTTCTATAGGTACTCTCTACATAGTGTAAGAGAAGGTACCCAAAAATTCGATACCGAGATTTCCCCGGAAATACATGTTTTGAGACCACCTGAATCTAAAAAAGGCATTTTTAGAAAAATATCCGTGTGTGTGTGTCTGTGTGTCATTGGGCAGCATAGCTCAAAAATGAAAAGACCGTTAGATACCAAACTTGATATTTAAGTTCCATATCTTCCAAGGATGCGACACGAAGATTTATAAGAAAATCCCCCCACCCTCAACTACCCTTCACATAGAAAAATTTTCGAAAATTTTGGTTTCCTAAAAAATGGCTGTAACGATTTTGATTAAAATGTCATATATTAAAGATATATACTTGACAAATAATATGTATATCTTGAATTTTCTGGGAATGGCCTCTGAAGACTACTTTATTTTGGATGAGTTTTACGTAATTTTGTATAGCTGGTAAACCGTAAGAGATAGACAAAAACTTACCACACAAAAATGCAGAGCAGATTAAAACCCACAGTTTATGTTATATAGGTACATTTTTTTCGTGGAGTTGATCGTTTTTGAGATACTCCTTTTTTGGTTTCAGCTTTAAAACTTATAATTTTCTCGCACAGGAATTTGTCAACTGCTATCCATACAAACAAAGGAACTTCAGTCACATAGCAACCATCTTTTGCTATCACTTTAACCTATGTTACTCCCTTATTATGCTTCTGCTTACATGGAAGCAAGTAATAATACTATTTCTGCTAATTTTTTCTCACTTACCTTGAAGTAAATAGAAGCATAAACTATTTAACAAAAATTTGTAGCAGAGATATAGAGAAAGTCATGTGAATGGATTAAATCAGATTTTTCGTTTTGGGTCTATGCTGTTCATTCACCCAACCACACACACACACACACACACACACACGCACACACGCACACACACACACTCACGCTGAACAAGCTATTTGTTTGTCTATTAGGTCTCCAAACGTGTACATCCAGTGAAAATTCGGTGCCGAATTTTTGGGTGGAATGGAGTACCTTCTCTATATACTATGTTTGGGTACAAGGTAGAACAGGTAAAAATAACTTCAATAAAATACGATTTTTTCTTGAAAAGGCTGTCAGCTAATATTTCTGAGAAAGATAGAAAGATAATGATAGAGAAAGATAATGAGGTTGAAGGTCCATGCTGAACATATGCTGTGCTCATTGGTAGAGTATTACAGTCCTCATGGCTTCCGCTTACATTTGTGTCAGAATGGCATAATTCCAGTACAGCATGTCTGTCTCTATTAGAAACATGATACGAAGATAACCGATATCACAGGAGGAGTTCGAACCCGCCTTAACGAGCATTATTTCCGACCCAGCAGCATTATGCAAGCCAGTGGGGAATTGGAGATCTGGCAGGATGCTGCGAGATCGTATCCCGGACACATTACTGCAATTCAAGCTCCATTAATTCCCTGTTCACCTCTGCAAACGTAATCTGCGCTAAGAGTGGGTCGTACTCAAGCGAAACTAATGGTGGAGCCGCCGGGCACAAGCTAAGAATTTCAAACATGAAACTATTTTTGAAAACAAAGAATGCTGACTGAGCCAAGACATTTGTATCCTCCTGTGTACCCTGAGATCATATACGAGTGCCGTCCAGAAAGTGGCAGACGCTTTGGAATAACTAAACAATACCGAAAGTTATTAACACAAAACTTTATTTACAAAGTTACAGTACCTTACTCTATTTCTCAACGTACTCTCCATTCTGTCAAGACATTTATTGTCACGTGGTACCAGTTTTTTTAGTGCCGATGTTGCACTTCTCTACCGCCAAAGAACTTATTTGTTTCTTTGAATGTATGTCCAATTGAATTTTATAAGCAAATAACGCAAGTGTATATAGGACCGCGCCGTGGCAGAGTGGTTAGGGGCGGGTTTCCTCCGGGTTCTCAGGTTTTACCCGCCATCGCATTCTACCGGTGCTCCATCTTCATTTCATGTATCACCAGTGTCATCGCCTGCGGTGCCACAATTAGTAAAAGCGGGCGTTAAACACTACCAAAAAACGCAAGAGTATAGTGACAATGCAATGAACGTATCAAGGAAGAAGCAGTTTGTACGATAAAAACCGGAGTGCAAGTTCATCAGTCGTTATGGAGGAGTTGAAAGCAAATGTTGATAAAAGAAATAAGAAAAATAGGATGTGTTACATTTGAATGACTTTCTCTACATCTCTACAATAAATTATTGTTAAAAAGCCAATTCTTCTATTTACTTCATGCTAATCGAGAAAAAGCTAGCAGAAAGGGCCTTATTACTTGCTTCCTTGTAAGTAGAAGGGAAATAAGAGATAGTCTATTATTTTTAAAGCTGGTTGCTATGAGATTGAAGTACCTTTATTTGCGTGGCCAATAGTTGACAAGTTCCCGTATGAGAAAAGTGCAAGTATTTTAAAGCTGAAATCAATAGCAAAGAATATCTCTAAAACGGCCAACTCCACATAAAAATAGTTTACGACATAAATTGTGTGGTTTATCGTGATTTACATTTTTTGTGAAATAAGTTTTTGCCTGTCTCTTACGGTTTACCAGTTATTTCGCAAAATTCACCCAGAATGAACATGTCTTCAGAGACTATTCTCAGAAAATTGAAGATATACATAAGATAAATATATTAAATATAAGAGATTTTAATAAAATCGTTAGAGCCATTTTTGAGAAAATTAAATTTTCTAAATTTTTTGCATGTTGGTGGTGAGGGATTTGCTTAAAAATCTTTGTGTCGCATCCTTGGAAGATACCAAACTTAAATACCAATTTTTTTTTATTTAACGGTTTTTCATTTTTGAGCTATGCTGTCCACAGACACACACCGACGGACCTTTCTTCTGAAAACGCTTTCTTTGGATTCAGGGGGACAAAACATGTATTTCCGGTGAAATCTCAGTACAGAATTTTTGGGTGGAGTGCAATACCTTCTCTATACAATGTACATAGTACGTGTAGAGAAAGTAAAAACGAAAAACTTTATTTACAAAGTTACAGTACCTTACTCCATTTGTCAACATAATCTTCACTCTGTCAAGACATTTATTGTCACGTGGTACCAGTTTTTCATTGCCAATGTTAAACTTTTCTACCGCCAATTTTATAACCAACTTACGCAAGTGTATAGTGATATTGCGATGAACGAATCTTCAGTAAGGAAATGACGCATTATTTACGAGCAATCAAGGAAGAACGAGTATGTACGATAAAGACCGGAGTGGAAGTTCATCAATTGTTATGGAGGAGTTGAAAGCAAATGTTAATAAAAGAAATAAGAAAATCTGATGTGTTCCATTCACTTGACTTTCTCTACATCTCTACAAAACATTGTTAAAAAGCTAATACTACTAATTACTTAATACTAATCGAGAAAAAGTTAGCAGAAATAGTCTTATTACTTGCTTCCTTTCAAGTAAAAGGGAAATAGGAAAAGGATAGGCTGTATCGATAGTCGAATATTTTAAAAGCTGGTTGCTATGTGATTGAAACGCCTTTTTTGCATTGACATGAGTGGACAAATTCCCGTATGAGAAAAGCATAACTATTTAAAGCTGAAACTAATAACAAGAAATATCTCAAAAACGGCTAACTTCACGAAAAAATTGTGAATAATATAAATTGTGTGTTATATTGTGATCTACCTTTTTTGTGAAGTAAGTTGCCTATCTTTTACGGTTTACCAGTTATGCAAAATTCAATAAAAATCAACTAGAATAAAAGGGTTTTCCCAGAAAATTCAAGATACATTTTATTTGTCATGTAAATATCCTAAATATAAGAGAATTTAATCAAAATCATTAGAGCCATTTTTGAGAAAATAAAAACTTTCGAGATTTTTCCATGTAAAGGGTATTTGGGGTGGGGAATGTTCTTGAAAAATCGTGTGTTGCATCCTTGGAAGATATCTTAAATACCAAGTTTGGTTATTAACGGTATTTTTATTTTTGAGCTATGCCGCCCTCAGATATACAAATACACACTTACACATACTCGTACCTTTTTTTCTGAAAATGCTCTTTTTTTATTTAGGGGACCCAAAATATATATTTCCGGTGAAATCTCGGTAACGAAAGCAATACCTTCTCTATACACTGTACATAGTACGTGTAGAGAAAGTAAAAACGAAAGTTATCAACACAAAACTTTATTTACCAAGTTACAGTACCTTACTCTATTTCTCAACGCAATCTCCATTCTGTCAAGACATTTATTGTCACGTGGTACCAGTTTTTCATTGCCGATATAATATTTTTCTACGGCCAAAATGTTCGGCAAAACCGGTGTTTCACTTTCGACATCGTACGTGACCTTTTGGATGGAAAACATTTCCCAACCGATGAAGACCTAAAAGTGACAGGGGCATCTTGACTCAGATCTTTAGTGGTGGAAGAGTATATAAAATCTGCATTGAAAAACCGGTACCATGTGACAATAAATACTTTGATAGCAAAGTCGATTATGTTGAAAAAATCTGATGTGTTCCATTCACATGACTTTCTCTATATCTCTACAATAAATTATTGATAAAAAGCTTATGCTTCTATTTCCTTAACATTAATCGAGAACAAAATTAGCAGAGAGGGTGCTATTATTTGCTTTCTTGTAAATAGATAGTACCATAGGTTAAATCGCTATTCAAATGTTTTAAAAGCTATATGTTTGAAGTACCGTTGTTTGTATGGACAGGAGTTGACAAATTCCCGTATGAGAAAAGTTAAATCTGAAATAAATAACATGGAATATCTCAAAAACGGTCAACTCGACGAAAAAATGTATATGACATAAATTGTGTGTTTTAACGAGGTCTACATTTTGTATTCAGTAAGTTTTTGCATATCTCTTTCGGTTTATGAGTTATGCAAAATTCCTCAAAATTCATCCAGAGTAAAGATCTCTTCAGAGGCTATTCCCAGAAAAGTGAAGATATACATTTTATTTGTCATTAAAATGTCCTAAATATAAGAGATTTTAATCAAAACTGTTAGAGCCATTTTTTTTATAAAATCAAACTTTTCGAAATTTTTCCCATGTAAAGGGTAGTTGGGGTGGGGGATTTTTTGAAAATCGCATCCTAGGAAGATACCAAACTTAAATACCAAGTTTCTCACACAGATACACATATAGACAGACAGACACCCACGGACATTTTTTTAAAAATGCTTCTTTTCGATTTAGAGGGTCTCAAAAGATGTATTTCTGTTGATATCGAATTTTGGGTGCTATACAATACCTTCTGTATGCACTATGTACATAGTACGTGTAGAGAAAGTAATAGAGTAAGGTACTGTCACTTTCTGGATGCTCCTCGTATGTTACCATGGTGTTTCTCGCTCATTGACAGGTCAACGTAATAGTGGTATTATGGCTGATACACTCTGCACTGCATGCTCATATTTTGTTTTTATCTCCGTCTACTGTCCTACGCCCTGGCGCAGTGCGCAAAAGTGTGCTTTATCTGGTTCCCGGCCTCAGAATGCGCCCTAGCTCTACCCTACCATAACTCACTCATATAACTCTTTACTTTCTCTACATGTACTATGTAGGTACATAGTGTAAAGAGAAGGTATTGTATTGCACCCAAAAATTCAATACCGAGATTTTACCGGTCATGTTTTGGGTCCCCCTGAATCCCAAAAAAAGAAAACCAAACATTTTGGGAAAAAAAGTGATGTTTCATTCCCAAGGCTTTCTCTATATCTTTAACTATTGTTAAAACGCTTATGCTTCTATTTACTTCTTGCTAAACAAGAAACAATTAGCAAAAGTAGTCTTATTACTTGCTTCCTTGTAAGTAAAAGTGAAATAAGGGAGTACCGTAAGTTAAAGTGGTAATAAAAAGATAGCCGCTATGTGACTGAAGTTCCTTTGTTTGTATGGCCAGGAGCTGACACGCACACACACAGGGATCTTTTTCCAAAAATGCTCTTTTTGGTTTCAGGGGGACATTTATTTCTGGTGAAATCTCGGTATCGAATTTTATATTACCTTCTCTATACACTATGTACATAGAACGTATAGAGAAAGTAAAAAGGGTTCTTCTGTGTGCGTGTGCGTGCGTGCGTGTGGACAGCTTAGCTCAAAAATGAAAATACCGTTAAATACCGAACTTGGTATTTAAGTTTGGTATCTTCCGAAGATGCGACACGAAGATTTTCAAGTAAATCCCCCCACCCCAACTACCGTTTACATGGAACATTTTTCGAAAATTTTGAATTTCTCAAAAATGGCTCTAACGATTTTGATTAAAATACTGAATACCAAAGATATTTACTCGGCAAATAAAATCTATATTTGAATATTCTGGGAATAGCTTCTGAAAACCTGTTTATTCTGAATATTCCTTGTTTTTGGTTTCAGCTTTAAAAAACTTACGCTTCTCTTATACAGGAATTTGTCAACTCCTGTCCATGCAAACAAAGGAACTTCAGTCACATAGCAACCAGCTTTTGGCTTTTACTTTAACCTATGGTACTCCCTTATTGCGCTTCTATTTACAAGGAAGCAAACAATAACATTACTATATCATATAAATAAATTTAAAAAAGTTGTATTATTATCTGACTCTAAAGCAGCTATTATATCCATAACATCTGATGTAACACCTAATAACTTAAATATTTCAGAATGCCACAAAATCATAAAACTGCTAATGAATTTAAAAAAAAAATAATACTTCAATGGATACCGGCACATTACGGAATACAGCGTAATAAAACAGCTGACTTTCTAGCCAAGAAATGTAGTAAAATTACATCAAATTCATCAGTTCCAATAACCTGTAACTCTATCAAAAGAATCATTATATCAACATATAATACAAAATTAAAGGACATAATCAATTACAAACAAAAGAAAAACCATGGGAAAATATATGTAATAACACAACCAGAATCACTACATTACCAAGAAATCGTATGCTCCAACTTTTAGACTCCTAACAGCCCATGACTGTCTCAATAAACCTTTATTCAGGATTGGTATAGTGAGATCTCCTCTGTGTCCTTTCTGTACACTTAAAGAAGATATGGATGGAAACCATCTGCCCAACCTTTAGTCAACAAGATAATATAACACCAAAATACTGGAATGCAAGAGAGCGATTGGCTTCACTGCCAACTGCTCAATATTAAATACCAACCAACCACTTTACTCAGACAGGAAGGCTTCCGTGTTTCTTTTGTTCTAACCCTGGCCAAAGAAGCCAATTTCAATGACAATCGCATAGCGACAAATGTTAAAACATTTGACTATCGTTTTAATACAGTGTATGCCCTTATATCCATAACATAGAGTTAAAAGAAAAATAATATTTTGCAAGAAGTTTATTTAGAACAGATAAAGAGCATAGATGTATATAGTGTATAGAGAAAGTATTGAAATGCATCCAAAATTCGATACCAAGATTTCACCGGATATACATGCTTTGAGACCCCCTGAATAAAAAAAAACATTTTTAGAAAAATGTCCGTGTGTGTCTGTCTATCTATGTGTATGTGGTGTGTGTGTGTGTGTGTGTGTGTGTGTCTGTGTCTGTGTCTGTGGGCAGCATAGCTCAAAAACGAAAAGACCGTTAAATACCAAACTTGGTATTTAGCTTTGGCATCTTCCAAGGATGCGACACGAAGATTTTCAAGAACATCCCCCCACCTGATCTACCATTTACTTGGAACCTTTTTGGAAAATGTTGATTTTCTCAAAAATGGCTGTAACGATTTTGATTACAACATCATATATTAAAGATATTTACACAAAAAATAAAATCTATATCTTGAATTTTCTGGGAATAGTCTCTAAAGATTACTTTATTCTGGATGAATTTTACAGAATTTTATATAACTGCTAAACCTTAAGAAATGGACAAAAAGTTACCACACACAAAATGTAGAGCACATTAAATCACACAATTTATGTTACATACATTTTTTTCGTGGAGTTGATCGTTTTTAAGATATTCCTTGTTTTTAGTTTCAGCTTTGAAAAACATATTTTTTTCGAACAGGAATTTGTCAGCTCCTGTCCATACAAACAAAGAAACTTCAGTCACATAGCAACCAGTTTTTGAGTATCTCTTTTACCATGGCACTCCCTTGTTTCGCTTCTGCTATTTTTTTCTCAACTAGCATGAAGCAAACAGAAGCATAAGCGTTTTATAATAGTTTGTTGCAGATATATAGAGAAAGTCACGTGAATGGAACACATCAGATTTTTATCACATATTTCTTTAAATTTATTCCTGGCAATATTGGTCAAAGTAGCTATACAGGAATCGAACCACAGGCAATCAATTTACAAAAATGGGGTCCCTTGTGTGCAGAGCGCGCTTGAAAAATTAACTAGAGTACATAATTTTGGTACGGTTCTAGATGCTGATTGGCTAATTCTCTAGGGGTAGCTCGTCTATTGGATTGTTTTCATTATGTTACGCGCTCATTGGTGATTGTTTCCTGCGGGAGTCACGCAGCCCAAATTAAATCCCTTCCAGGTTTGAATCCCTTGCAGATATTCACAGAATGCTAACGACCGTACAACGCAGGTATAGGAATTCGCGCCTTGTTATGTCCTCCTGCGAACATTTACCACAGCGAAATGTTTCCCGTACGTTAGGCACGAATTGGAAATGAGCTTAACCCTTCCACATGTGGTTAACAAGGCGTCCCTTTGTTTTAATAGTTTAACATCTCTAGTCGACATGACTTGTCTATATCTCTGCAACAGATTATTGTTAACAAGCTTATGCTTCCATTTACTTATTGCTAATCGAGAAAAAATTAGCAGAAATAGTCTTATTATTCGCTTCCTTGTAAGTAAAAACGAAATAAGGGAGTACCATAGGTTAAATTGATAGACAAAAGCTGGTTGCTATGTGACTGAAGTTCCTTTATTTGTGTGGACAGGAGCTGACAAATTCCTGTATAAGAGAAGTATAGGTTTTTTAAAGCTGAAACCAAAAACAAGGAATATCCAGAATTAATAGGTCTTCAGAATCTATTCCCAAAATATTTAAGATATATATTTTATTTTTCGAATAAATATCTTTAGTATACGATATTTTAATCAAAATCGTTATAGCCATTTTTCAGAATATCACATTTTTTTAAAAAAGTTCCATGTAAAGGGTAATTGGAGGTAGGGGGATTTTCTTGAAAACCTTCGTGTCGCATCCTTGGAAGATATCAAACTTAAATACCGGGTTTGGTATTTAACGGTCTTTTCGTTTTTGAGCTATGCTGTCCACAGACACACACACAAACACACACAGACACACACACGGACCTTTTTCCAAAAATGCCTTTTTTGGCTTCAGGGGACCCAAAACATGTATTTCCGGTGAAATTTCGGTGTCGAATGTTTGGATGCATTACAATACCTTCTCTATACACGTGTAGAGAAAGTAAAAAAGTATTTTTAGAAAAATGTCCTCGTGTGTGTGACTGGACAGCATAGCTCAAAAGCAAAAAGTTTGGTAATTAAGTTAGTTATCTTCCACGGATGATAAACAGATTTTCAAGAAAATCCCCCACCATAAACTACCCTTTACAATAAACATTTTCGAAAATTTTTATTTCCTCAAAAATGGCTCTAAAGATTATGATTAAAATCTCTTATGTTTAGAATATTTATGTGAAAAATAAAATGTATATATTCAATTTTGTGGAAATAGCGTTTGGAGACATGTTTATTTAGGATGAATTTTGCGGAATTTGGGGATTTCCTTGAAAATATTCGTGCCACATTTTTGGAAGATACAAAACTTATATTCCAAATTTGGTACTTTATCGACTTTTCGGTTTTGAATTATCGTAGTAACAGACACACAGACACACGGACACACACTCGAACTTTTCCTAAAAATGTGACGTGTTCCATTCACATGACTTTACATCTCTGCAACAGATTATTCTTAAAAAGCTTATGCTTATTTTTACTTCACGCTAATCGAGAAAAAATTAGCAGAAATAGTTTTATTCCTTGCTTCCTTGTCAGTAGAAGCGCAATAAGGGAGTACCATAGGTTAAAGTGATAGTCAAAAGCTGGTTGCTATGTCACTGAAGTTTCTTTGTTTGTATGGACAGCAGTTGAAAAATTCCTGTATGAGAAAAGTATAAATTTTTCGAAGCAGAAACCAAAAACAAGGAATGTCTCAAAAACGATGAACTCCATGAAAAAAAAATGTATATAACATAAATTGTGTGTTTTAACGTGTACTATGTACATAGTACGTATAGAGAAAGTAAAAATGTAGAGCTCCTTAAAACAAACTGTTTATGTCATAGGTATACATTTTTTCCTATGGAGTTGACCGTTTCCGAGATATTCCTAGCTATTGGTTTCAGTTTTAAAATACTCGACTTTCCTCATACAGGAACTTGTCAACAATTGACTACGTAAAGAAACGGTTTTCAATCCCATAGCAACCACAGTTTAAAACATTTGACTGTCGATTTAGCCTAGTGTATTCCCTTCTACTTATGAGAAAGGAAGCAATAAAACCTTGTCTGCTAAAAAGATAAGAGGTATTTGATTGCAATGTTTTCCCTTAAAGTTTTGCTTGTTGTTTAGAAGTGTTTTAAGCTCGTGGCTTAAAGGACATCGGCTTCTCTGGACTAATAGACTTCCTATTGCCAGGAAATTGGAAGATGAAAGCATTCTACGCATGCGCATGTGTACAACGGAACCGGAAGGGCAGACATTGTAACACGATCGTTCTGCAAACCTGCTCGGAGCGGAGATTGCTGGAGTAATGAAAGAACCGCAGGAAATGAGAACAAGAATATCACGACGAAAAGGAAACTGCTTCTTTTCTTTCAGGAAAAATGATCAGAGCACCTTTCTTCCATGATTAACTTTTAAAATATTTTCATTAAAATTGCTTTATGTAGCACTGTTTTGTTTGTTTTATTTTATGCTCTTGCCGTTTACTTAAGCTAGTTATAATGTATTTTTACCTTCTCTATTCGCACCTTGGTTGCTTTCCAAGCGGGAGACCTGGGTCGATTCCCAGTACCGGGGTGGGGATTTTTACCCCACTGGCAGACCTGGACCAGGGTGCTCTCAGCCTCGTGAGGTCCCTGGGGGGGGGCCAATTGAGGAGCTACTTGATGGAGAAGTAGCGGCTCCAGGTCATAAGACCGCATTAATAGACCGGGGGGATCGAAGCGCTGACCACGGCTCACATTTAAATACTGCACCCCATCCATGACGTCTTGATGGACCGAGATGGAGGACGCAGCGGCCGGGTGGTAGGCCAAGGCTCTTATGAGCTGTGACAAGGAGTCATACATACCTTGGTAGTTTGGGGTGGTGAATTTTTTCTCAAAACCTTCGTGTCGCATTCCTAGAGGATACTAAATTAAATATCAAATTTGGCATTTTATTCACTTTTCGTTTTTGACATGTTCACAGACACACGGACACACACATACTCTCACACGCATCTTTTTCTAAAAACTGCCTTATTTGGATACAGAGGACCTTAAAACGTCTATTTCCGGTGAAATCTCGGTATCGAATTTTTGGGTGGAATGCAATAACTTCTCTATACATTATGTACTGATAGAGTACTTTAAAAATCTCATGTGTTCCGTTCACATGACTTTCTCCACATCTCTGTAACAGATTGTTGTTAATAAACTTCAACTTCTATCTACTTCATGCTAATGGAGATAAACATTAGCAGAAACGGTCTTATTACTTAATCCTTATAAGTAGAAGGGAAATAAGAGAATACACTAGGCTAAATAGACAGTCAAATGTCTTAAAATGTGGTTGCTATGGGATTGAAATCCATTTCTTTTCTAGGTCAAGAGTTGACAAATTCCCGTATGAGAAAAGTATGTTTTTCAAAGCTGAAACCAATAACAAGGAATATATATATAAATTCCACGAAAAAATGTATATAACATAAATTGTGTGTTTTAACGTGCTCTACGCTTTTTGTGGTGAGGTTTTCTTCATCTCTTACTGTTTAGCAGTTATGCACAATTCCGAAAAATTCATCAAGAATAAAGTAGTCTTCAGAGGCTATTACCAGAAAATTCAAGATATACATTTTATTTGTCAGGTAAATATCTTTAATATACGATATTTTAATCAAAATCGTTAGAGCCATTTTGGAGAAAATCACAATTTTTGAAAAAAAAAAAATCCACGTAAAGGATTGTTGGGAGTGGGGGGATTTTCTTTAAAATCTTCGTGTCGCATCCTTGGAAGATACCAAACTTAAATACCCAGTTTGGATTTTAGCGAACTTCTGTTTTTGAGCTATACCGCCCACAGACACACACACAAGCACGCACACACACATACAAACACACAGACAGACACATACACGGATACTTTTCTAATAATGCTTTTTTTGGATTCAGGGGGACCCAAAATCATGTATTTCCAATGAAATCTCGGTATCGATTTTTTGGGTGGAATGCAATACATTCTCTGTACACTATGTATATGGTATGTGTAGAGAAAGTAAACATGATCAGAGCACCTTACTTGCATGATTAACCTACAAAATATTTTCATTAAAATAGCTTTACGTAGCACAGGGTTGTTTGTTTTATTTTATGCACTTACCGCTTATTTAAGCTAGTTATGATGTATTTTTACCTTTTCGGTAAAATACCAAGAAATACTAAACTTGGTATGCGACACGAAGACTTTGAGAAAAATTCCCCCATCCCAAACTACTCTTTTTAAAATTCTGATTTTTCAAAAATGCTTCTAACGATTTTGATTAAAGCACCGTATATTAAATATATTTATATGGCAAATAATATATACATATATTTTGCATTTTCTAAGAATAATCTCTAAAGATCTCTTTTTCGAAATGAATTTTGCGCAACTAGAAAACTGTAAGACATAGACAAAAACTTACTACACAAAAAATGTGGATCACGTTAACACATAATTTATGACATATAAGTTTTTTCGTGGAATTGGCCATTACTAATATATTCGTTTTTATTTGTTTAGGATTTAAAATAAAACTTTTTTCACACGTGAACTTGTAAACTGCTTTCGTGCATAGAAATGGATGTCAACCACTTGGCAATCAGCTTTTAAAAGATTTGAATATCGCTTTAGTCTAGTGTATTCATTTATTTTACTTCTACTTATAATGAAGCAATTAATTAAGACAATTTCTGTTAATGTTAATATCTATTATCATATAGTATATAGAAGAATATGCTTTTAACAATAACGCCTAGATTGGGAGTCGAGCAGTCTAACCACTCATCCACGGGGCCGCATCTTTAAAGACTTAAACTTATATACAAAGATTTTTTTTTTCATTTCGTTTGGGTTATACTCTCTACAGACACAAACATGCACACATGGATCATTTTGTAAAGTTACCTTACGTCGGTGGAGGTCGAAACGTAAGATTTGCACCATTTTCATACAAATGATCCGCTGAAACTGTAATCCATGTCACTTTTCACCGACATGCGGCGCTTTGGCACTCCTTAGTTCCGCTTCCGAGCGCTGGTGTCACTTCCTGTATTTACTTCGGCTACCCTGAGGGATTATGGTGATAGTTATCCTCTCGATCATGGATTAAGGTGATCTATACCCCCGCCGCTGAATCCTTGCATTCGACAGTTGGGAGTTAAATTGGTACCCCAGCAATAAACAGATGAAGAGCTTTCTGAACCAATCACAAAGTAGCATTCCGGTCGGTCGGTCAGACAACGGAAACGGATCTAGATGCCGCACCGTTGAAATATCTGACTATTTCCAACCACGTGCTCAATTTGTGAACTCTTAACAAGTGCGTTGAGCGGTTCTGTGCAATATTTATATTTGTTATTGTTGATAGTGTTGGTGTTTGTACGTGAGGGAACATAACGAGACTTTCACAAATATAGAGGTGAATAGACTTTGCGGAAAGGTTGGCGAGAGTGGACGCGGCTTCATGGAAGAATAAAGTGAACCATGTGCACAAAATAATACGAAACGCACAGGAATTAGACGGAATCATCAGTGAATGTGAACCACAAATGACGTCTTGGTGACGATTTTTTTTTGGTAGTGTTTAACGCCCGCTTTAACTACTTATGACACTGCAGGCGGTGACCCTGATGATACCTGAATGAAGGTGGAGCACCGGTGGAATGCAATGGCGGGAGTACCCGGAAAAACCGCCCCTGAACCGCTTTGTCCACCACAGATCTCACATGCGGTCGCTTGGGATGGAACCCGGGCCGTCTAGGTGAGCGGCAAGTGGTCTAACCACTCGGCCACGGCGCGGCCTTCTTAATGGCAGTGACGATGATGCTTCCGAGAATAATGACGACTGAGACTTGGATGGAATTGAGTCATTAAAATTCTAAACCGGTGAAAATCACTCTGTTGCACCTTTCTCTCACTTTAACAGGTTATTTTGCATTAATGTGTTCTAAATTGTCATCAATACGTAATGAATGATACATACGCTATAATATCACTGTTATTTTCAATTAATATTAATAATAACGAGTTAGTTTGATTACTCATCAGCATTCATTTGCCATATACACTGCTTATATTCGTCTTTACAGACGATAGAGACATTGGTAATCAGCTGTTGTTGTTTACTAGTTACTCTGGCAACGCCGCAAAGGCAGCATAGCCAACCTTACACGAAACCACCCGAACTGTCAAGTGCAAGGATTCAGCGGCGGGGGTAAAATTGGGTGAATTCCTGGCAAAAGTTCCCTGTCATTAATTATTATGGATAGCATCTTTGGAACCGATAGTGGAACACATGCGAATACCAGTTGCATACCTACTGAGTAGACACCGACCTGCATTGGCGACTGCACGCGCCGCATGTAAACAGTGTCATAACGTAGCTCGACGCAGCAGTATACTATGCTAGGTATTACAATACTGTTTTACAGTAATTAATGCCTTTTATGTAATTGATACTCTTCAATCAAGATTGTAAAATCTCTTGCTTCAAATGGATTGCATGAAGATTTGTAATTCAATTAATCAGAGACCCTTAATACCTGCTTTAGGCCGTGTGAAAAAGAAAGAGAAGTCAGTGTTTAGAAAAAAAAACTGATGTGTTCCATTCCCATAACTTAGTCTTCATCTCTGCAACACATTATTGTTAAAACGTTTATGCTTCTATTTACTTCATGCTAATTGAGAGAAAAAAAAAAATAGCCTTATTATTTGCTTCCTTGTAAGTAGAAGCGAGTACTATAGGTTAAAGTGATAGTCAAAAACTGGTTGCTATGTGATTGAAGGTCCTTTATTTTTATGGACATAAGTGACAAATTCCTGTATGAGAAAAGAATAAGTTTTCCAAAGCTGAAACCAAAACAAGGAATACTTAAAAAACGATCAACTCCTCGAAAAAAAATTATATACATAAATTGTGTGTTTTAATGTGCTCTACAGTTTTTCTGTGGTAAGTTTTTGTCCATTTCTTACGGTTTAGCAATTATGCAAAATTCCGTAAAATTCATCCAGAATAAAGTAGTCTTCAGAGGCTATTCCCAGAAAATTCAAGATATAAATTTTATTTGTCAGGTAAATATCTTTAATATACGATATTTTAATCAAAATTGTTATGGCCATATTTGAGAAAATAAAATTTTCCGAAAAAGTTCCATGTAAAGGTAGTTGGGGGTGGGGGGATTTTCTTGAAAATCTTCGTGTCGCATCCTTGGAAGACACCAAACTTAAATACCAAGTTTGGTATTTAACGTATTTTCGTTTTTGAGGTATGCTGTCCACAGACACACACATGCACACATACATACACGTACACAAACGTACCTTTTTCCAGAAATGCTTTTTTTGGATTGAGGGGGACCCAAAACATGTATTTTCGATGAAATCTTGATATCGCATTTTGGGTGGAATACAATTCCTTCTCTATACACTATGTGTATAGTACCTATAGAAAAAGTAAAAATTCGGATTTTCAAATAAAGCGTGATCTACGAAATGTTACGGAAATAATTTCTGATGAAGTATCTTACCCAATAGTGGATGATGTGTCCTATTTCCGTTTTTGCTCCAATCACATCTTTGATGTGGAGCGAAGATTTTTTTGCCAATCGGAGACGATTCACATTTCAGACGTTAGAATGTATGTTGTTGTGCATTGTAATGTATGTATCTTGATAGAAAAAGCAACGGATAATGATGCTAATGACTTGAATGTATGTAAATATTAAAATATTTGCACGTAAGTTAGTGGTATTTATGTTTACCACCCACCTAACTTCAATCGCCTTTCACTGCTAGTGAAAACATCACAGACTACCACTGTCCCATTTTCCTTCTATTAGTATACACTAAACTGTCAACATAACACAGCTATATACCATGCTGCGCTACCTTCGATTGTCACCCGCTATCGGTCCCCAAGATGCTATCCTATTAATTATTATGGATTGAGTGGCCTATTGACCTTTTCTTATGCACGTAATCTGTGCTTCGTGATCAAATTTAGGGCGAAATTTGTATTTGTAAGTAGGGTAAAATTACGGTAAGAGTTTTAGCAAATAATTCGTATGAAAATGGTACAGGTGAAATCTCGCCATCGAAATTTTAAGTGCAATGCAATACATTCTCTAGCTGTTGCACAGTACGTGTAGATTGGTCTGCCCACGGGGTTTGAACCCGAGAACTCCCGAATATCGTCTCGTCACCCTCCGTGGTGTAATGGTTACCATGCTAACTCCAAGGTCGCGGAGGACGATGTTTTTTTTTTTTTTTTGGCGTAAAAAGCCTTAGCATGGCTTCCTTCGGAGGGGAAGTATAGCCGTTGGTCCCGTGTCGTAGATTTATGGCACGTAAAAGAACCCCACTCCTGAAAAAGAGGTCTCTGAGTAAAATTAATCAGTCTTTCCACGCCCAGTTTAGAATGGGGTGCTCTCTCTCTCTCTCTCTCTCTCTCTCTCTCTCTCTCTCTCTCCGGGGCACAACTCACTATGAGCCTTGGCCTACCGCCCGGCCGCTGCGTCCCCCATCATGAGACGTCATGGAGGGTGTGCAGTATTGGGGGGTGAGACGTGGTCAGCGCTTCGATTCACCCCAGCCAGTTAATGCGGTCTTCACGACCGGACAGCAGTTAAAGACCGTCCATAAATAACAGTCGCCCGCCTGGGTAGTGTGGTGGTAGCGTGTCTGCCTCACGTTCAACAAGTCGTGAGTTCGAATCTCGCTTAGGGTGAGTTACCCGGATAAGTTTTTTTTCGGGGTTTTCCCTTATCCTGAGAAGACAAATGTCGAGTAACTTTAAGCTCCATGCACCCCGAGATCATTTGAGCATCATTTCAACAATTTCATCCATCGTGTATGACTAACTAGGTTAAAGGACGTTAAGCTAAAAAAATAGAAAAGATAAATAAATAAAACTCCATTTCCATTTTCCCGAATGTCGAGTCTGAGATGTCGAAGTTGTGTGAAGGGAGATGAATTTTGGCAACCCCGCTAATTGAGCGAGGCCATAAGGCGCGTGCGTATGTACTGCCATTCAATTAATTGCCGTTGCGTGGTTGTGACTTGCACGATGATGGATCGCTGGTCGAGTTCCTCCACAACAACGGACCCTGCTTGTTGTCACACACAACGGACGGAATCTGGGCCAGTCTCGCTCTCTCTTCGACTCCCGGCCGCTTTACCCTTTTGTGACTCTCCCCTCACGTTTACCATCACAAATTCAACGTATTACAACACTTATTAGAGAATCACAGAGAAGGTATTGTATTCCACACAACATTTGAACCTCGAGATTACAGAAAGTAAATGTTTTAACGACACCCGAATAAAACATCTTTCTCTACATCGCTGCAACAAATTATGGTTAAAAAGGTTTTTCTTCTACCTACGAGGGCCGTTTTTTGTTTCAACCTCCGATGGGCTATAAACAAAAGACAAGTTCGTAGAAAACAAGTATTTTATTACTAAACGTTTTGTACACTTATGGTTACTTTTCAGCATAATCACCGAAAAGATACAGACATTTATCGTACCTGTGCACAAGCTTTGCAATACTCGCTTCAAAAAATGTTGACGTCAATGATTTCAAATGAGCATTGACGTTGTTTTGAAGATTTTTCGTACTTTACGACGTTTGCGGAGAGCCATTCAAAGCAAACGAAGACGAATGCTGACTTCAGGAATTGTGTTGATCCATGACAACGCTCGTCCACACACTGCTGGCACAACCCATCGGCTCCTTGAACAATTTCAATGGGACATTTTCGATTATCCGCCGTACAGTCCTGGGCTGGCACCCAGCGACTTTCACCTTTTCCCTCAACTGAAGATGTGACTAAGAGGGCAGCACTTTCAAACCAACGATCTTTTGTATGAACTTGTCTTTTATTTATAGCCTATCGGAGGTTGAAACAAAAAACCACCCTCGTATTTTTTGGATTCGAGACAAATAGTAGCAGAACTTGTCTTAATTAATTGCTTCCATGTAAGTAGGAGGAAAATAAGGGAATACGCCAGACCAAAACGATAGTCAAATCTTTTAAAAACCGGTTACCACGTGGTTGAAATCTGTTTCTATGCAGGGCCAGGAATTTATATATCAGATCTCCCTCAAAGATCTACTACTCTAAATTACTTAACATTTCAGGAGCTCTGGTGTACAAATTGAGAGAAGAAGCTGTCAACTGCCAAGACTGAAGAGAAAGTTACCTCATGCTATCTTATTACCGGAGACCGAAATTGAAGAACAAGACTGATTCAACCTAATTTGTAATAATTATACCTTCTTTCTTCATGTTAATATTGTTATAATACAGCCTCATATTTCAACTCCAAGTTTACAAACTGGTTAATATATTTTTATTTTCTCTACACGTACTATGTACATAGTGTATAGAGAAGGTGTTGTATTGCAGCCAAAATTCGATACCGAGATTTCACCGGAAATACATGTTTTGGGTCCCCCTGAATCCACAAAACGCATTTTGGGGAAAATGTGGCGTGAGTGTGCGTCCATGTGTGTATCTGTGGACAGCATAGCTCAAAAACGAAAATACCGTTAAATACGAAACTTTGTATTTAAGTTTGGTATCTTCCAAAGATGCGACACGAAGATTTTCAAGAGAACCTCTCCACCCCCAACTACTCTTTACATGGAACTTTTTACGAACATTTTGATTTTCTCAAAAATGGCTCTAACGATTTTGATTAAAATATCGTATATCAAAGATATTTACCTGACAAATAATATGTAGATCTTGAATTATCTAGGAATAGCCTCTGAAGACTACTTTATTCTGGATGAGTTTTACGAAATTTTGCATAACTGCTAAACCGTAAAAAATGAACAAAAACTTACCACACAAAAAATATAGAGCACATTAAAACACACAATTTATGTTATATAAATTGTTTTCAAGGAGTTGATCATTTTTGAGATATTCCTTGTTTTTTGTTTCAGATTTGAAACTTTTACTTTTCTCATACAGGAATTTGTCAACTCTTGTCCGTACAAACAAAGGAGCTTTAGTCACCTAGTAACCAGCTTTTGACTTCACTTTAACCTATCATACTCCTATATTTCGCTTCTACTTACAAGGAAGCAAGTAATAAGACTATTTCTGCTAATTTTTTGAATTAGCAAGAAGTAAATAGAAGAATAAGCTTTTAAACAATCATTTGTTACACAGAAGTAGAGAAAGTTATGTGAATGGAACACATCAGATTTTCATTCTAATGTTTTAGTTTACCTGTGAATTGTATTTCTAAGCTTAATATAAACTTCATCGTAATCATTGCTTTTTTCTTCTAAGCTCTATACTTTTCAGACAATGTGCATATGCTAATGGTGTCATGTGACCTTTATCAATGTTATTTACTTGCTATTTTCTGTTAAATTATTATAAATGGTCTGTATAGCTTTTGCTGGTCGGTCAAAATAAATCGATAAAAAAAAAGGACCAATAACAAGGAATATCTCAGAAATGGCCAGTTCAACCAAAATGTATATCCAATAAATCGTGTGTTTTAACGTGATCTACATTTTTTGTGTAGTAGTTTTTGTCTATCTCTTAAGGCTTAACGGTTAATCAAAATTCAATAAAAATTCATCTAGAAATACCAAACTTGGCATTTAAGTTCAGTATCTTCCAAGGATGCGACACGAAGATTTTCAAGGTAATCTTCCAACCCCAACTACCCTTTATATGGAAACTGTTTGAAAACTTTGGTTTTCTCAAAAATGCTCTGACGATTTTGATTAAAGACATTTACATCCCAAATAAAATGTATATCTTGAATTTTCTGGGAATAGCCTCTGAAGACATCTTTATTCTGGATGAATTTTGCGAAATTTTGCATAACTGGTAAACTGTAAGAGATAGACAAAAACTTACTTAGCAAAAAATATAGGACATGTTAAAACACAAACTTTATGTTATATACTTCACGAAAAAAAAAGTTTTGTTACTTGTTTATTTTCTTAAAAATGGCTCTAACGGTTTTGATTAAAATATCGCATATTAAAGATATTTACCTGGCAAATAAAATGTATATTTTGAATTTTCTGGGAATAGCCGCTGAAGACTACTTTATTCTGGATGAATTTTAGGGAATTGAGCATAACTGCTAAACCGTAACAGATGAGGAAAAACTTACTACACAAAAAATGTAGCTCACGATAAAACACACGTGTTATGTCCTACACGTTTTTTCGTGGAGTTGATAATTTTTAAGATATTCCTGGTTTTTCGTTTTAGCTTTGACAACTTATAATTTTCTCATACAGGAATTTCTTATCTCCTGCCCATACAAACAAAGGATGTTCAGTTACATAGGAACCAGCTTTTGGCTATCATTTTAACCTATGGACTCGCTCATTTTGCTTCTACTTACAAGGAAGCAAGTAATAAGACTATTTCTGCTAATTAGCATGAAGTAAATAGAAGAATAAGCTTTTTAACTGCAATTTGTTGCAGAGACGTAGAGAAAGTCAGGTTAATGGAACACACCAGATGTTTTCTATGATCAGATTATATTTTCTGCCTGTTTGTATCACATAGTCGTCTTTTTATATCTATTTCATTACCCTATTGCCAAATATTGATGACTTTTCTTATTATAGACAAGCAGTAAGTAAAATTCAAAACCATTTAAGTCAAATGTTTAGGACCTCCCCTGTTAATTGCGAAGCAAACACACGCCAACTGTAAACTTGACAAAAGTTGTACCTTACACAAGAGCGAAAGACTTTCTGTAAGTTTGGGATAAACTTTTGGCTTCCTGGCGATCGATGAATTGGCCACCACGAGGAGGCGAAACTAATTACATCCTGGGCACACCTGTGCATGCCATTTTCTCACAGCAGCAGCCCAACTTGCTGGTAACTTTCGCGCCGATACCTATGTGCTTATGTTTGCTTAGGGAGCCGTCCCTTTATAGCACAATAACACTTGCCTTCAAAATTATTGCTGCAAGTTTCCACAACAGGAGTATACCACTTCCGTACCAAACAAGGCTGTTTTCTTTTTCACCCGGTGGAATCATTGGCCGCAACATCTGTGGCCTATATTCGGGAGCTCTTGTGCTCAAGCCCAATATTACTAAACGTTTTGTACATTTATGGTTACTTTTCAACATAATCACCGAAAAGATTGAGACATTTAATGTACCTGTGCACAAGCTTTGCAACACCCGCTTAAAAAAAATGTTGCCACCAATGATTTCAAATGAGCATTGACGTTGTTTTGCAGAGCTTCGTTTGTTTGAATCTGCTGCCTTCCTAGCCACGTGTTCAGGGAAAAGTTGAAAGTCGCTAGGTGCCAGGTCAGCACTCTACGGCGGATGATCGAAGCTGTCCCATTGAAATTGTTCAAGGAGCCGATGGGTTGTGTCAGCAGTGTGTGGACGAGCGTTGTCATGGATCAACACAATTCCTGAAGCCAGCATTCATCTTCGTTTGTTTTGAATGGCTCTCCGTAAACGTCGTAAAGTACGAAGATCTTCAAAATAACGTCAATGTTTGTTTGAAACCATGGATGGCAACATTTTTTGAAGCGGGTATTGCAAAGCTTGTGCACAGGTACGATTAATGCCTCAATTTTTTCGGTGATTATGTTGAAAAGTAACCATAAGTGTACAAAACTTTTAGTAATAAAATAATTGTTTTCTATGAACCTGTATTTTATTTATAGCCTATCGGAGGTTGGAAAAAAACGACACTCGTACTTGATTCCGCTGTATAAAAAAATCTGATGTGTTCCATTCACATGTATTTCTCTACATCTGTATAAGAAATTATTGTTAATAAGCTTATTCTTATATCTCTAAACGAGATAAGAATTAGCAGCATTTATTACGTGCTTCCATGTAAGTAGAAGGAAAATAAGGGAATACACTAGACTAAAATGACAGCCAAATGTTTTAAAATGTGCTTCCTATGGGATTGAAATTCACTTCTTATCGTGGCCAAGTGTTGACAAGCTCCCGTCTGTGAACACGATAACGCAAAAACGAAACATCGGCATAATACTAAACTTCGTATTTAAGTTTAGTATCTTCCAGGGATGCGACACGAAGGTTTTCAAGAAAATCCCCTTACCACAAACTAACCTTTACATGGAAAAAAATACAAAAATGTTTATTTTCTTAAAAATGACTAACGATTTTGATTAAAATCCCGTATATTAAAACTATTTATATCCGAAATAAAATGTGTACCTTGAATTTTCTGGGTATAACCTCTGAAGACCTCTTTATTCTGGGTAAGGTTTGCCGAATTTTGTTTAATTGGTAAACCGTAAGAGATAGACAAAAACTTACTACACAAAAATGTAGATCTTGTTAACACACAATTTATGTCCTTTACATTTTTGTTGTGGAGTTAACCGTTTCCGAGATATTCCTTGTTGTTGGTTTCGATAGTAAAGTACTTATACTTTTCTCAGACTGAAAGTGCCCGTTTTTATTTTGTTGTTCTCCTGGCCTAGCAAAGAAGTGATTTGCAATGACAATCGCATAACGACAGCTTTTAAAACATTTGACTGTCGGTTTAGCCTAGTGTTTTCCCTTAATTCCCTCCTACTTATAAGGAACTAAGTAACAAGAACATTCTGCTAGTGATATATCGATTAGCATGTTGTAGAACAAAGAATAATCTTATGTAAGAAGCTTGTAGTAGCCAGAGAAAGTCATGCGAGTGTAACAAATCCGAGTTCGATCCCAAGTAACCGCAAGTGGGATTTGTGTGGACAAAGTGGCACAGGGATGGGTAATATCCAGGTTCTCCGATTTCCACCAGTGCTCCATCTTCATTCCATGATCATCAGTGTCTTCGCCTGCGGGCGTTAAACACTGTCCAAAAAAAAATCTGATGTGTTCCATTCAAATTACTTTCTCTGCAACAAATTATTCTTAAAAAGCTTATGCTGTTATTTACTTCATACTTATCGAGAAAAAATTAGCAGACATAGTCTTATTGCTTGCGTACTCATAAACAGAAGAAAAATAAGGGAATACCAATGGAGGTTAAAGTGATAGACAAAAGCTGGTTGCTATGTGACTGAAGTTCCTTTGTTTGTATAGACAGGCGTTGACAAATTCCTATATGAGAAAAGGATAAGTCTTTCCAAACTGAAACCAAAAACAAAGAATATCTAAAAAACGATCAACTCCACGAAAAAAATGTATATAAAATAAATTGTGTGTTTTAAAGTGCTCTACATTTTTTGTCGGATAATTTTTTATCCATCTCTTACGGTTTAGCAGTTATGCAAAATTGCGTAAAATTGATCCAGAATAAAAGTCTTCAGAGGCTATTCCCAGAAAATTCAAGACATACACATTATTTGTAAGATAAATATCTTTAATATACGATATTTTAATCAAAATCGTTAGGGCCATTTTTTAGAAAATAAAATTTTTCGAAAAAAAGTTCCATGTAAAGGATAGTTGGGTATCGGGTGATTTTTCTCAAAATCCTTGTGTGTCATCCCTGGAAGAAACTAAACCTAAATACCAAGTTTGGTATTTTACCGTCTTTTTGTTTTTGAGTTATCGTGTTCACAACACACGGACACACACACGAACCTTTTTCCGAAAATTCATTTTTTAGATAAAAGGGACCCTAAAACATATAATCTCGGTATCGAATTTTTTGGCGGAGTGCAATAGCATCTCTATACACTGTGTACATAGTACGTATAGAGAAAGTAAAAAAAAAGAACCCACAATCCCCTGCGCCACGAAGTACCAAAGCAAGGTCGGCCATGGGGACCGGCTGGAACTTAGGATGCAACCCGGGCCGCCTAGGGGGTAGGCGAGCGGTCTAACCACTCAACCATGGCGCTGTCGAAGGGTTGCTACTTTTCATAAAATTTAGCCGATGAATACCAATTAACGGTTAATCAACCTGTAGTAAAGGCATACGCTACGATGGCATATTGGTGGTAGAGTAAGTTAAACTATTAATTTTGAAAACTGCTGCCTTAACCTCTGCTGATAAAAGCTGTAAACGTGTTTATGTGCCTGCGCCCCATCATGACATGATTGAAGGCGTCTTTATGACGCGTTTTAGCGTCTTCTGCGGGCCAAATAAAATTGGCCTCACCCGCAGGATTGGCTGCGCTCAGTTAATCAAGCCAAATGGTCTCTATACGGACATATAAACTGTTTTTATAGAGCCCCGCGCTATACGGCAACACTGCAACACCTCTGATACAGCATTAACATGTGATTGACTTGTAACGTGGTCCTTCAGTGGTTTACAGCATGTGGTTATAGAGACCCATGGGGACCTTCAACCTTTTCACTGCTAACATATTTTAGGCGAGAAACACCTCTAGTTAAGATGACACATGGTGAAAAATCCGAAATTTGATTTTGATCAATAACATTTGGCCATAACTGTGGGAATTTCAAGTTGAAAATACAATAATATGCACTAATAACTAAAGTCACATGACTTTCTCTACATCTCTGCAACACATTATTGTTAAAAAGCGAATGCTTCTATTTACTTCATGCTAAGCCAGAAAAAATAAGCAGAACTAGTTTTATTACTTGCTTCCTTGTAAGTAGAAGCGAATTAAGGGAGTATCATAGGTTAAAGTGATAGTCAAAAGCTGGTTGCTATGTGGCTTAAGTTCCTTTGTTTGTATGGACAGGAGTTGACAAATTCCTGTATGAAAAATGTATACGTTTTTCAAAGCTGAAATCAAAAACAAGGAATATCTAAAAAAAAAAAAAAAAAAAACATCAACTCCGCGAAAAAAAATGTATATAGCACAAATTGTCTGTTTTAATATGCTCTACCTTTTTTGTGTGGTAAGTTTTTGTCTATCTCTTACGGTTTAGCAGTTATACAAAATTCCAAAAAATAAATCCAGAATAAAGTACTCTTTAGAGGCTATTCGCAGAAAATTCAAGATATACATTTTATTTGGCAGGTAAATATCTTTAATATACGATATTTTAATCAAAATTGTTAGAGCCATCTTTGAGAAAATAAAAATTTTCGAAAAAAGTTCCATGTAAATGGCAGTTGGGAGTGGGTGGATTTTCTTTAACATCTTCGTGTCGCATTCTTGGAAGATACTAAACTTAAAAACCAAGTTTGGTATTTAACGGTCTTTTCGTTTTTGAGCTATGCTGTCCACAGGCACGCGCACACACACGCACACAAGGCCGTTTTTGTAAAAATACTTTTTTTTTTATTCAGATGGACCCAAAACATGTATTTCCGGTGAAATCTCGGTATCCAATTTTTGTTGAAAGTAATCTTGCGTAGCAGTTCTTTAGAAAATGTTGGTACACTCACTGGGTAAAACATCAATGAGTTTGTAAATATTGGTGTAAGAAAAGAGATGTTTGTTTATTTTGATCGGAAAGTTTTATTTTGCCTATTGACAGCATTGTAATCCCGCTCATATTGCCTTCATGTGAGTGTTTCGAAGTAATGCAATCTTGTGTTTTTACTTTCTCTACACGTACTATGTACACAGTGTATAGAGAAGGTATTGTATTGCACCCAAACATTTAATACCGAGATTTTATCGGAAATACATGTTTTGGGTCCCCCTGAATCCAAAAAAAAATTTTTTGGGAAAAAGATCCCTGTGTGTGTGCGTGTCTGTGCCTGTGTGCCTATGGACAACATAGCTCAAAAACGAAAAGACCGTTAAATACCAAACTTGACACTTAAGTTTGGTATCTTCCAAGGATGCGACACGAAGATTTTCAAGAAAATCCCCCTACCCCCAACTACCCTTTTCATGGAACTTTTTCGAAAATTTTGATTTTCTCAAAAATGGCTAACGATTTTGATTAAAATGTCCTATATTAAAGATATTTACATGACAAATAATATGTATATCTTGAATTTTCTGGGAATAACCTCTGAAGACTACTTTATTCTGTATGAATTTTGCACAACTGCTAAACCGTAAGAAATGGACAAAAACTTATCACACAAAAAATGTAGACACATTAAAACACACAATTTATACCATATAATTTTTTTCAGGGAGTTGATCATTTTTTAGATATTCCTTGTTTTTGGTTTCAGCTTTGAAAAACTTGTACTTTTCTCATATAGGAATTTGTCAACTCGTGTCCATACAAACTTCAGTCACATAGCAACCAGCTTTTGACTTCACTTTAACCTATGGTGCTCCCTTATTTCGCTTCTACTTCCAAGGAAGTAAGTAAGAAGACTATTTCTGCTATTTTTTCTCGATTAGCATGAAGTAAATAGAAGAATAAGCTTACTAACAATAATTTGTTACACAGAAGTAGAGAAAGTCATGTGAATGGAAGATATATTTTTTGTGAAGTCTTACTGTTTAACAGTTATGAGAACTTTCGCAAAATTCATCCACAATAAACATGTCTTCAGAGGTCATTCCCAGAAAATTGAAGATATACATTTTATTTGTGATGGAAACATCTGTAATATACGATATCTTAATCAAAGTTGATAGAGCCATTTTTGAGAAAATCAAACTTTTCGAACATTTTTCCATGTAAAGGGTGGTCTTTGGTGGGGGATTTTCTTGAAAATCTTCGTGTTGCATCCTTGAAAGATATTAAATCTAAATACCAAGTTTGGTATTTAACGATCTTTTCGTTTTTGAGCTATGCTGTCCACAGACACACACCTACAGACAGACAGAAGACACACACGGATCTTTTTTAGAAAATGCTTTTTTACGACTCAGGGGACCCCAAAACATATATTTGCAGTGTAATCTCGACATTGAATTTTTGGATGGAATACGATCCTTGTTTATATTGTACATTCGGGCTAGAGAAAATAAAAATAAAGAAAGTACAGGACAAATATAATATAAACTTCAAGTAATCGAATATTGTAAAGATTCAGTACATTTTGTGGAATTATAGAGCAATCAAATTCGACATCTGAAAAATCTGAATATTCATAACTTCAAGTGAATGATACACACCAGATAGTTTTCCCACTATACGAGGGCTGGCTGATAAGTCCCGGGCCTCTCATTAAAACAGCATTTAAAAAGAACATTTTTGTCTTTATTTCTCAACATAATCTCCAGACTCTCATGCCGGTGTTCTAATTTAATTAAACCATCTCTGTAGTGCGATTTATCAAGGTCCTCAAATTAGCTGTTTACCTCATTAATGACCTCCTCGTTGCTGTGAATTCTTCATCCTTCAAGACATTTTTTTAGATTTGGGAACAGGTGATAGTCACTGGGTGCTAGATATGGCGAAAAGGGCGGATGTTCAAGCAATCTCAACTTTAATTTGCACAGTTTGCCATTGCAATGACTGAACGATAGGTCTGAAGTTTGTCGTGATGAAACAATTTGTATTTTTTGGGGTTTTTTTTGCCAAATGAGGTCTTTTTCTTTTCACCTCATGACTCAAACTTTGCAGTAAGCTTGCGTAGTAGTCACCAATGATAATTCCCTGTGTATCTCAGAAAACACTCGCCATAAACTTGTTAGCTGACAAAATTGACTTTACCTTTTTTGGGGGGTTGATTCACCTGGTGCAGTCCACTGTTTTGACTGTGATTTACTTTCTAGAGTGTAGTGATGTATCCAAGTTTCATCCATGTTAATAAGCCGTCTCAAAAATTCACTGGGGTTTTTACGGTAGAGCTCCACATTCTTAACAGAAACAGTTTTTCTTGCAACTTTTGATCAGGTGTCAACCAACGCGGCACCCATCTTGCACAGACCTTGTGAAAGCCCAAAATATTACCTGCACGTTTTTTTGATATATTTACAGCCTCTGCTATCTCAAACAACTTTAATCTACGTTCTTCCAGTACTAAACGATGAATGTTTTCAATGATCTCTGGAGTTGTCACTTCTACAGGGCGTCCAGAGCGAGGCTCATCACTAGTGCTCGTACGTCACATTTTAAACTCTGCAACCCACCTTTTAATCATTGAATATAAAGGGGCAGAGTCTGTCAATGTACTGTTCATTTCATCCTTTATTTCTTTAGGCGTTAAGACTTTCAAATGGTACTATTTAATCACTGCTCGTTTTTCCAAATCCTCCATTTTCTTGAAAACTCTAAAGTTGTCTTGTTTAAAGTGCTGTCATTCGAAAACTAAACAAGCTATTGACCTGTAACTATGTATACAAGCTAGTCTAGAGTTAAACTATACGATGCTACCGTCTAACTGGTCTAGTGGCGCCATATCTGTGTGACGCCTGGGAATTATCAGCCAACCCTCGTATTTGTAGATATAAAAAGTATGCTTACAGCGTTGTTAAAAAGCTTAATCTAAATATACAGGACGAGAGATGGGAGCAGATCCCAGTAGGAAAGAAAAAATGCTAACTCCAATGTTTTTGTATAGTTAGTTATTGGCCAAGTATTTAATGCAGTTTTCTGGTCACCATGGACAATGTTTTATGGGTTATTATTACAAATGAGACCCTAAGCACTGCTTGCATACACATCCGTGTAGTGTTGATGGAATCATGGGAAAAATAAATTGTAATTTGTGCATATGCTAGTTAGATTTAACGTTGTAGGTTTTCGGCGCAATCTGGTCGCATACACACGGACAGGAACTGTTTGTCGAAGGGGGGGGGGTTGACATGTTTGCGCGTAATCTGCCTGCTGGCCTTTTCGCTTAAATTGGAATCTATGTTTGAGCGCACGCGCGTGCTTTCATTTGTTTTGTGATCATTGCATCATTTTCGCAGCCATCTATTAACTCTTGTCTGCTGGCATTTTGGAGTGCTCGTAAAACAAATGCAAGCCACGAATTTTAATATAATTAGCTATATGGAGGTAAATGTTGAACACCAGAGCTTTTATTTGATTTACTTCGTGTTCAAATATTGCATAATCAAACCAAGGCATCGGCATTATTCCCGTATTTGAGCACTAACCGAATCAAATTTCATTAAACAGCAACAAAAACAAAAGCTAAAAATACGGGCTGGAAAATATCATTTAAATTCAGGAAGTTTACTGGATGGTATGCATACTTTGTAGGACAAGCAATAATATGCGTGGCTGAGTATGTTAAAGAGAAATTTCATTCTGCCAATTTTATGTTGGTGCTACCTACCATGTACTTTCATTTTATATATTTTTATTCTGTTTGTACAGGATGATTAAAAATATTTGGTAATGTAAGCTAAATTTACAATTCATTTATTAATTGCCATACCAACAAACACTGTAAGTACTTACAGTAAGAGTTTGAGAGGTCATTAATACTTACAGTACAATTAGGAAATGACGTAACATTCAAGACATGTGCTACTTCAAGTAAAAATCTATTGCAAAATTCACTAACAAAAGAGTATAAGAAGAATTTCTCCATATAATTTAGATGCAGCCTTTCATTTGTTCACATCGAGAATTCATTTTTATTTTCTCTACACGAACTGTGCACATAGTGTATAGAGAAGGTATTGCATTCCAACTAAAATTCGATACCGAAATTTCACCAGAAATACATGTCTTGGGTCCCCCTGAATCCAAAAGAAGCATTTTCAGAAAAAGGTCAGGTTCTTCTGTGTGTGTTTGTGCTGTGGACAGCATAGCTCAAAAACGAAAAGACTGTTGAATACCAAACTTGGTATTTAAGTTTGGTATCTTCCAAAGATGGGACACGAAGATTTTCAAGAAAATTCCCATAGAAAAATGTTCAAATTTTTTTATTTTCTGAAAAATGGCTCTAACGATTTTGATTAAAATATCCTTTATTAAAGCTATTTACCTGACAAATAGGGAAGGTATATAATGATATAAAATATAAACATATGTGAAAAAATCTGATGTGTTCCATTCACATGACTTTCTGTATACCTCTGTAATAAATTATTGTTAAAAAGCTTATTCTTTTATTTATTTCATGCTAATCGAGAACAATTAGCAGAAATACTCTTATTTCTTGCTTTGTTGTAAGTAGAAGCGACATAAGGGAGTACCTTAAAAGAGTTAAAGTGAAAGCCAAAAGCTGGTTGCTTAGTGACTGAAGCTCGTTTGTTTGTATGGACACGAGTTGGCAAATTTCTGTATGAGAAAAGTATAAGTTTTTCAAAACTGAAACCAAAAACGAGGAATATCTCAAAAATGATCAACTCCACGAAAAAAATGTATATAGCATAACTTGTGTGTTTTAATGTGCTCTAAATTTTGTGTGTGTTAAGTTTTTGTCCATCTCTTACGGTTTAGTAGTTATGCAAAATTCATCTAGAATAAAGTAATCTTCAGAGGCTATTCCCAGAAAGTTCAAGATATTCCCTTTATTTATCAGGTGAATATCTTTAATTTACGATATTTTAATCAAAATCGTTAGAGCCATTTTTAAGAAAATCAAAATTTTAGAAAAAAGTTCCATGTAAAGGGTAGTTGGGAGTGGGGGGATTTTCTTGAAAATCTTCGTGTTGCATCCTTGGAAGATACCAAACCTAAATACCAAGTTTGGTTTTTAACGGACTTTTCGTTTATGAGCTATGCTGCCCACAGACACACACACACCCACAGATACACATACACAGACAGACACATACGGACATTTTTCTAAAAATGCTTTTTTTGGATTCAGGAGGCCTCAAAACATGTATTTCCAGTGAAATCTTGGTATCGAATTTTTGGGTGCATTACAATACCTTCTCTATACACTATGTACATAGCACGTATAGAGAAAGTGAAAAGAAAAATTATTTAAATAAGCGCACTAAACTGTGTGTTGAAATATTTGCCTTTCCTTGTTTTGCTTTTGCTATTCGGGAAACTACAACCAAACAGCACACTCGTATTGACCATTATACTAGTTTAAAACTTAGTCTAAATTGACCGCTTAATTAAACATTTAACACCGCAAACATCTTATTTTTGTGTGCACATTTAACCCACAGAAGAGGTACCCATCTCAAAAGTGTAGTGTCTAAATATGGTGGCTTGACAAAAGCATGTTCCACCAACCACAAGGTATAGGACATTTGCCATCTATTCACTCTTATCTATACATTTGGATTTTCTCAAAAATGACAAACTATTTTGATTAAAAAATCTTATGTATAAGATATTTTTATGATAAATGAAATGTATATCTTGTATTTTTTAGGAATATCCTATGAACACCTTTTTGTTCTGGATGAGTTTTTCTGAATATTCCATAACTTGTAAAACGTAAGAGTGCGACGGCCTTATACGTTATGTGCCATATGCGATGGCGTTATACGTTGTGCGTATTCTCCTGATCACCACGTTCAGAGCACCGGGTGCTGAGTTCTCTGCTTCGAGCCCAGATTGGTGACGTTGGCAAGACTCACTTCACCACCAATGAGTAGACCCACGTACCTGTTGATATGAATCCACTACCGGTGAAGTGCCTCGGTGTACCCAGTCTGCACGATATTTGACTCTCTCGGGGTGGTGCAGCTAATGGGGATAGTTAATGGTAGTTAATGGGAGTGATGTTATAATAATGAAGATGTGCCTAACTTTCCTGGAGTTTATTTTTTACTAGGAGGGGCGAGATAAGCACCTTGCTTTACAATTCTGCTAACCTAAACACTTGTTAGGAGCTTTAATACTTGGTTAATCACACGTAATTATATATTTACTTCTTCTTCCTTGATTCTGCTTTACACAATATAATTTAATACACGTCACTGATTTTACACTTAGAGCGCTCGAAACTTCTAAGTTTCGTTACCAGTTACCGTGTTTAACTTTGTGCGAAGAAGTGACCTTCAGCCCCACAACAGACAGCATGACAGTATTACCAGATCAAACAACAGACAACCCCGATGTGCCTTCTTGGGCGCTCTATATACTAAAAATGTCGTCATGGCGGCATCTTTCTGATTGGATAGAAATGCCGCGCAATTGACGTAAATATTACCCAAAATCCAGTTTTCTCAACCCAGGGTGCACCGCAACACTCAGGTGACACGTGATGTACAGTGGAAAATTAATCTCTTCCAAATTTTAAGGCTTACCCCCGGCGTGAGCCGGTCATACGTGACTGGACAAAAGAAACCTTTTTAACAAACAGCTTCTCAGACCATTCTCCTATCTTGGCGTCAGCTTTCTATTTCTGCTCCAAGCTGAAATTACTCTGTTAATAAGCACTTGTAATCTTTAATTATACAGTGCTAAATAATTAATAGCTAGCGATAGTTTTCATAGAGAAGCTAATTAACATTCTCAAGAGATAGACAAAAACTTAATACCAAAAAATGTAGACTTTGTTAAAACACACAATTTATTTTATTTAATTTTTATCATAGAGTTAACCGTTTGAGAAATATTTCATGTTATTGGTTCCAGTTTTAAAATACTAAAACATTTCTCATATGTTTACTTGTGAACTACTGGCCACGCAAAAAAAAAAAAAACGGATTTCCATCCCATAGCAGCCATATTTTAAAACATGTGACTGTCGGTTTAACGTAGTGTATTCCTTTATTTCCCTTCTACTTACAAGGAAGCAGGTAATAAGACAGTTTTTGCTAGCGTTTATCTCGATTAGTATGAAGTAGATGGAATAGACTTATTAACAGCAATAATTCATTTCAGAGATGTAGAGAACGTCATGTGAATGGAACACAGAAGATGTTTTCCTTCATTTTCTCCATCGCACAATTCACAGTTATTACCCGGTTCTCATCTCCATACCGGGTTCCATGTTCTCCATATGGGATTCCATCTTCTTGTCAATCTTTCCCCTTATCTTATTTTATTTTTTTTCCGCTCAGGATTACATTTCCGTTTTCATTTCGTCAGTTCCGGTTTTCATGTTCCCTATTTCTTCGAGTAAATTTTCATCATCTCCATCGTGGCGTTTATCCCACTCCTGACACCAGTGTGACAAAGATTCTGTATTTTTTCTCCACAAACAACTCCTTATTTCTCCCAAAGCTGATAAAAACAATTTATCTGTTCCATTCACATGGCATTCTCTACATCTCTGTAACTAATTATTCTTCTCTCTAGTTATGCTAATCGAGATAAACGGTAGAAATTGTCCTATTACTTGCTGCCTAATAAGTAGAAGGGAAATAAGGGAATATACCAGGTTAAAGCGACCGTCAAATCTTTTAAAAGCTGGTCGCCATGTGATTGAAATCTGTTTCTTTTTGTTGCCAAGTGTTTATAAATGCCCGTATGAGAAAAACTTTAAACTATTAAAAAACTGAGACTAATAGAAGGGATACCTCGGAAATGGTGAACTGCACAAGAAAAATTGTATATGGCATAAATTGTGTGTCTTAACGATATCTACATTTTCTGTGAGTACGTTTTTGTCTATTTCTTACGGTTTGCCAGTTATGCAAAATTTAGCAAAATCCATTAAGAATAGAGAGGTCTTCATAAGTTATTCCCGGAAAATTCAAAATATACATTTTGTTTGACATGTAAGTATTTTAAAATACAATTTTTAATTAAAATCTTAAAAGCCATTTTTGAGAAAATCAAAATGTTCAAAATTTTTGCCATGTAAAGGGTAGCTTGGGACGGGTAGCTTCGTATCGCATCCCTGGAAGATACTAACCTTAAATACCAAGTTTCGTATGTTACCGACTTTTGGTTTTTGTGTTACAGTACTCACACACTCACACACACACACACACACACACACACAAGGATCTTCCTCTAAAACAGCTTTTTTGATACAGGACAACCTAAAACGTATTTGCGGTGAAATATCGCTATCGAATTTTTGGATGGAGTGCAATATCTTCTCTACCTATATACAATGTTCGAAGTAGAGAAAGTAAAACCTTAAGGAATGGAGCTTTTTACTTTCTCTACACGTACTCTGTACATGGTGTATACAGGGTTGTACTGTACCCAAAGATTCGATACCGAGATCTCACCGGAAATACATATTTTGGATCCCCCTGAATCCCAAAAAAGCATTTTTAGAAAAATTTCAGTGTGTGGTATGTGTAAGTCTGTGTCTGGACAGCATAGCTATAAAACGAAAAGACCGTTAAATACCAAACTTGGTATTTTGGTTTGGTATCTTCCAAGGATGCGACACGAAGAGGAAATTCCCTCACTCCCAACTAACCTTTACATGGAACTTTTTTCCGAAAATTTTGATTTTATAAAAATTGGCTCTAACGATTTTGATTAAAATATCGTATATTAAACAAATAAAATGTATATCTTGAATTTTCTCGGAATAGTCTCTGAAGACTACTTTATTCTGGATGAATTTTACAGAATTTTGCATAACAGCTAAACTGTAAGTTGGCCAAAATCTTACCACACAAACATGTAGAGCACGTTAAAACACACCATTTATGTTATATACATTTTTTTCGTGGAGTTAATCGGTTTTGTCATATTCCTTGTTTTTGATTTCAGCTTTAAAAACTTATATTTTCTCATACAGGAATTTGTCAACTCCTGTCCATACGTACAAACAAAAGAACATCAGTCACATAGCAACTAGCTTTTGACTATCACTTTAGCCTATGGTACTCCCTTATTTCGCTTCTACTTACAAGTAGGCAAGTAATAAGACTATTTCTGCTAATGTTTTCTCAATTAGCATGAAATAAATGGAAGCATAAGCTTTTTAACAATAATTTGTTACAGAGAGTAAAGAAATGAATGTGAATGGAACACATCATATTTTTTTTGATTCAGGGGGACCCAAAAATTGTATTTCCGGCGTAATCTCGGAAGCATAAGCTTTTTAACAATAATTTGTTACAGAGAGTAAAGAAATGAATGTGAATGGAACACATCATATTTTTTGGATTCAGGGGGACCCAAAAATTGTATTTCCGGCGTAATCTCGGTATCGATATTTTGGGTGGAATGTAATAACTTCTCTGTATACGCTATACACTATGTACACAGTTCGCGTAGAGAAACTAAAAGTGTATTCTCGATTTGAACAAATGAAAGGCTACATCTAAATTATATGGACAAAGCCTACTTATACATTCTTTTGTTAATGAATGAACTTGAAGTAGCACATGTCTTGAGTGTTACGTCACTTCCTAATTTTACTGTAAGTATTAATGCTCTTATAGTGCTTGTTGGTATGGCAATTAATAAATGCGCTTTTAAATTAGGTCACATTATCAAATACGTTTAAAATGATTAACTTACATATCAAATATTTCAAATAATCTATTTAATAGCCCTCCTGACAAAATTAGGAAACTCATATACAACTAAGTTTAACAAAAATATTCTAATTTTACCGAAGAAAAATCCTCTCTATAAGGTCCAGGAGTTTTATAGCATTCACTTTTTTAAATTAATGTTGCTATGTATAATCCTTTTAGTAATAGACATCTCTCTATTGGATATACTAATAATCAACGAACAGCTGTAAATTAAAAATTGAATTCGTGGGAGAGGAATAAAGGTAAAAGCAGAGAGAAACAAAAACGAGTCTTTACATTTAAAGTAATAACACGTGCAGAGCGCCAGGTTAGTTAGAGTAGGCGCCTCTGAGATGAAATTACTGAAAGCTTTCCTCAGAACACCATCCTAACTGCTTGCTGCATACGCAAAATTCCTTTTATACGTTAAAACTTCCAGTTAGCCATCCACGCGGCCGACCTCATTACCATAATCCATTTTCAAAAGTAGCTTGAAAGGAAATTTGGTGGAAATGGACTCGGACCCCGGCGCTGCAGATAACATATGCATTGTCAATTTGCAGCCCAGTGGGTGTTGGTTAGGAAAAAGGTTTTATTGTGCTGTTCCATTTTTTTTTTTTTTGGCAAGTCCTCATCGCTTTTGTCGCAGCAGAATGTGAAATCTTTTGGCGAGAGCAATCGTTTTTAATGGCTCGTGGATGCAGCAACAGCTTTGCTCAGGTGAGTCCCCAATGGTGTCCGCGTGTGGGCAATATGGCCCACCGCATCGGACAGAGAAAGGATGCTGGCCGGAGAAAAGAAGAATATGAAAAAAAGAAACAACGAAATGGAGAGAGAGAGAGAGAGAGAGAGAGAGAGAGAGAGAGAGAGAGAGAGAGAGAGAGAGAGAGAGAGAGAGAGAGAGAGAGAGAGAACAGGTTTGGTTGGCTTGTTTCGATTCTGCAGGCCGGCCCACCGATCGAGCGGTGGTCCACGCTGTTGCCAACCTAGGGCGAAATTCGCGTAATTGCGTCGAGAGATATTCACATGTTCGTCCGTGATAAATCAGCTTATGTTGCTTAACTTTTTTCCCCTCTACCTTGTAAATAGTACATGGTAGACAGAGAAGTTATTGTATTGCACCCAGAAATTCGATACTAACATTTCATTTAACGTTTTAGGATCTCCTATATCAAAGTACGGTCTCTGTAGTTACTATATACATAAGGTTTAGAGTTATAGGGTACCCTTTATCAAAAAAAAAAAAATCATTTACAGAAAAAGCTCCGTCAGTGTGTGTGTGTGTGTGCGTGTCTGTGAACACGGTAACTCAAAAACGAAAAGCCAGTAAAATACGAGACTTTGTATTTAAGTTTAGTATCTTCCAGGGATATGACACGAAGATTTTAAGAAAAATCCCCCCACCCCAAACTAAAACTTTCGAAAACTTTTATTTTTGCAAAAATGGCTCTAACGATTTTGATTAAAGTATCGCAAATTAAAGATATTTAGCTGACAAATAATATGTATGTCTTGAATTTTCTGGGAATAGCCTCTGAAGACTACTTTATTCTGGATGAATTTTACGGAATTTTGCATAACTGCTAAATCGTAAGAGATGGATAAAAACTTACCACACAAAAATGTAGAGTACGTTAGAACACGCAATTCATGTTATATACATTTTTTTCGTGAGGTTGATCATTTTTGAGATATTCCTTGTTTTTTTTTTTTTCACATTTAAAAAATGTACAGCTTTTTCATACAGGACTTTGTCAACTCCAGTCCATACAAACAAAGGAACTTCAGTCACTTAGCAAACAGCTTTTGACAATCACTTTAACCTATGGTATTCCCTTATTTCGCTTCTACTTACAAGGAAACAACTATTCAGACTATTTCTGCTATTTTTTTTTCGATAAGCATGAAGTAAATAGAAACATAAGCTTTGTAACAAAAATTTGTTGCAGAGATGTAGTGAAAGTCATGTGAATGGAACACATCAGGCTTTTTAGACAGTTGATGCTAAAAGTAGGTCTTTCACCAGAAGTCAGTAGTGTTAAAAGTAAAAATTCTGTCACTCAAGTGTTATAAAATTACAACACCCCAATGTAGCCAACTTTGATCTATGCGTCCACGGCCTCATTCAAGTAGGCTATGACTCTGAAAGCTCCTATCGATCCATAAAAATTATGCAAGCAGCGAAGAGAGCAAAATTACAACTGCTACACTGTCTCCGCTGTATAGAATGTTTTCGTTCTGTACGAGTAAATCATCACGTTGTCAGCACTGATGTTAAGCAAGGTAACCACTGAAAAGCGCAGGCCATAAAGAATTAACTCCGTGAAATATATCAAACAATCTATTTATAATTATAATGTACCTATAAATACTGAAAACTGTCTAAAAAATCTGATGTGCTCCATCCCCCCCCCCCAATACCCTTTTCATGGAAAAAACTCGAACATTTTGGTATTCTCAAAAATGGCTTTACGAATTTTTATTAAAATGCCTATGTGTAAAATATTTACACGACAAATAAAATGTATATCTTGAATTTTCTGGGAATAGCATCTGAAGACTGTTCTGAATGATTTTTTCTAAATTTTGCATAACTGTTAAAGCGTAAGAGATAAACGAAAATTTACTGCACAAAAAATGTAGTACTCATTAAAACACACAATTTATATCATATAAATTTTTTGCGTGAAATTGACAGTTTTCGAGATATTCCTAGTTATTGATGTCAGTTTTAATATAATATTTGCTGATACGGAAATTTGTCAACTCTTGGCCACGCAAAGAAACAAGATTTCAATCCCATAGCAACACATTTTAAAACATTTGACTGTCGGTTTAGCCTAGTGTATTCCCTTATTTCCCTTCTACTTATAAGGAACTAAGTAATCAGACAGTTTTTACTAGTGTTTATCTCGATTAGCATGATGTGGATAGAAGAATAAGCTTGTTTATAATAATTTGTAATAAATATGTAGAAAAAGTTTTATGTATGGAACACGGCATACCTTTTTACTTTCTCCAAACGAACTATGTACATAATGTATAGAGAAGGTATTGTAATACACCCAAAAATTCGATACCGAGATTTCACCGGAAAAACATGTTTTAGGACCCCCTGAATCCAGAAAAAGCATTTTCAATAAAAGGTCCACGTGTGTGTGTTCGTGTGCTTGTGAACACGATAGCCCAAAAACGAAAAGTTGGTAATATACCAAATTGGGTATTTAAGTTAAGTATATTCCAGGGATGCAGCACGATGATTTTGAGAACCCCCCCCCAAACTACCCTTTATATGGATATTTATGCGAACATTTTGAGTTTTTCTAAAATGGCTCTAACGATTTTGATTAAAATATTGTATATTAAAGATATTTACCTGACAAAGAAAATGTATATCTTGAATTTTCTGGGAATAGCCTCTGAAAACCTCTTTATTCTGGATGAATTCTACGGAATTTTGCGTAACTGGTAAACCGTAAGAGATAGACAAAAACTTACCACACAAAGAATGTAGAGCATATTAAAACATACCATTTATGCTACATACATTTTTCTCGTGGAGTTGATAGTTTCTTAGATATTCCTTGTTTTTTGTTTCAGCCTTAAACAACTTATATTTTTCTCACACAGGAATTTGTCAACTCCTGTCCATACAAACAAAAGAACTTCAGTCATATAGCAACCATCTTTTGCTATCACTTTAACCTATGTTACTCCCTTATTTCGCTTCTACTTACAGGGAAGCAAGTAATAAGACTATTTCTGCTAATGGAAGTAGCATGAAGTAAATGGAATTATAAACTTTTTAACAAAAATTTGGTTCAGAGATGTCGAGAAAGGCATGTGAATGGATTATATCAGATTTTTACTTTCTCTATACGCACTATGTGCATAGTGTATAGAGAAGGTATTGCACTCCACCCAAAAATTCGATACCGAGATTTTACCGGAAATATATGTTTTAGGGTCCCCTTTATCTAAAAAAAGCGTTTTCACAAAAAGGTCCGTGTGTGTGTGTGTGTGTGTGTGTGTGTGTGTGTGTGTGTGTGTGTGTGCGTGTGTCCGTGAATCCGTGTGTCTGTGAACACGATAACTCAAAAACGAAAACTCGGTAAAATATCAAACTTGGTATTTAAGTTTAGTATCTTCCAGGGATGCGACACGAAGATTTTGAGAAAAATCCCCTCCCACCCCAAACTACCCTTTACATGAAACTTTTTTCGAAAATGTTGATTTTCTCAAAAATGGCTCTAACGATTTTAATTAAAATTTCGTATATTAAAGATATTTGCCTGACAAATAAAATGTATATCTTGAGTTTTCTGGGAATAGCCTCTGAAGAGTAGTTTATTCTGGATGAATTTTACTTAATTTTGAATAACTGCTAAACCGTAAGAGATGGACAAAAACTTACTACACAAAAATTGTAGAACACGTTAAAATACACCATTTATATTATATACATTTGTTTCGTGGAGTTGATCGTGTTTTAGATATTCCTTGTTGTTGGTTTCAGCTTTGAAGAACATACTTTTCTCATACAGGAATTTGTCATCTCCTGTCCACACAAACAAATGAACTTCAGTCACATTGCAACCAGCTTTTGACTATTACTTTAATCTATAGTACTCCCTTATTTCGCTTCTACTTACAGGGAAGCAAGTAATAAGACTATTTCTGCTAATTTTTTCTCACTTAGCATGAAGTAAATAGAAGTATAAGCTTTTAAGAATAATTTTTGCAGAAATGTAGAGAAAGTCATGTGAATGGTACACATCAGATATTTTATTATGGCTCAACTTTTTGATGCGGGTACCAAACGTTAAGAGTTTTGAATAAAGCTACTATATATACCCCATCCTTAATCTCTTAAAAGCATCTCACAATGCTTCCTTTCCTTGGCCTAGTTAAGATTCCAACATGGCCGTAACTTTTCCAAGCTCTTACCTTTCGTCGTCGTCCTCTTCTTACTCTTTTCCGGTAGTTCCGCGACACGCTGGTGCTTCCAGGAACTTCCTCCAGCTACTTCTTGGTCACCAAAAGGCATAAAATACCTCTGTTCAGCCACATTTAAAGCTTTTCTTTCTCACGCAACAAATAAACGTCGCTGGCATATATTTGCACACAAACAGGGCGGTAAACTTCAGCATTGCCGTTTTCAACAATCGAAATAATCGAGTTATATCGTTTTGATTATTAGACTGATTATACTATCTCTACACGTACTATTTGCATAGTGTATAGAGAAGGTATTGTATTTCAGTCAAAATTTTGATACCGAGATTTCACCGTAAATATGTTTTGAGACCCTCTGAAACCTTAAAAAAAAGGAATTTTTATAAAAATGTCCGTGTGTGTGTGCCTTTGGGTAGCATAGCTCAAAAACGAAAAGTCTGTTGAATACCAAACTTGGTATTTAAGTTGCGCATCTTCCAAGGATACGACACGAAAATTTCCAAGAAAATCCCCCCACTATCAACTACCCTTTACATGGAACATTTTTCGAAAATTTTGATTTTTTAAAGAATGACTAGCGGTTTTGATTAAAATACCTTATGTATAAGATATTTTTATTGCAAACAAAACGTATATCTTGAATTTTCTGTGGTTACCCTCTGAAGTCGTCTGGATGATTTTTATATAACTGGCAAATTTACTGCTTATTTGAACATTAACACTAAAAAATCTTATTTTTTGGGTGCACATTTAACCCGCACAAGGCGAATTCATCTTACACAAGGTGAGGTGTAGTATTTAAATATGGCGACTTGACAAAAACGTCCTTCACCAACCGCAAAGCTTAATAAGGATAGGGCATTTCCTATCAATTCTCTCTATATCTTGGATTTGAGCTGTCCAGCCTTAAGTATAAATTTACCTAGCCCGTCCGCGTCTTCCTTGCCTGCCAGTAGTGCCCAACATGCTTCTAGCTCTCTATTCGCGGTGGTAAAGGATCGCGGTAAATATTTTTTCCTCCATTCCTTCATACCCCTGCATCTTGCCAAGATATGGGTCCACGACTCTTCCTCCTCGCAACTGGAGCAGATTCTCATACCATTCTCGTCAGTGATTTTTATCATCCAGATTATGAAAGACACAAACTGACATTAGGAGTAATCTCTAGTTTGTACGGAGGTTCCTGAAGCTGTGGAGAATTGAACCGCTGCAATGAAGAGACAAATTAGCAAGTTAAAAATAAACGCTGCTTTTCGCCCTTCCTTTCTGCCCTGAACTATTATCGGTGAGAAATGTTCTTGTGATTGACACTTGTGGGCTGTGTCGTCTGCTGGCAGGGGCTCGTCAGGCTGCTGACCAATCATAGTGTAGGAATACATAACCGTCAGAGACGTGACGTCATCGGCGTTGCAACACATACGTGGTTCAGTGGAAATTTACGCGCGCGTTCTCATGCAATTGTTTGCAATCTGATTGTTTGGTTGCATTCTGTGAAACGTTCGGTTATATTACACACAGTGATTCTGTAAGGATTTACATTTATAATCGTTACCACCTTTTATATATCACGGTCATTGCTCTTGTTCTCATCCTGGAAATATCACGAGTGACACTGTCATTTGAAAATGTTCTACATCCGTGATAAGTAAGTTGAGATTACTTTAGCCCAAATAATAAAACTTTTCCGTTTAATGAAATAGAGGACCCAATGTGGAAAGGAATAGATGAGGTAACTAGTGAAAAATGGGGGAAAAATAGATCATTTGTATGGAGAGAAGAAGGCATTTAAGAGGAAGCACTGGAACGTGTGTCGCTGCAAACGGACAGCGAGTAAATAGGGCAACAGCGTACCGAGGCGGCCATGTGTCAGCAGAATGTCAATCACAAGGTAATTTCTCACCGATAATAAACGGCAACTAATCACGTACTCTTTTAATTAATCTAAGGTCTATTATTGTTGTCACTTCCTACGGTCACGTGCCATGAACGAAATATTCGTTGCAAACAAGTATTGTGGTAACATTGATTTTCTTGGTTGTGAAGCCAGAGATTATAAAAGAGGCTATTCATAAGCAAGGAAAGGACTACTCGGAGACTTCATAGTCGAGTGTGGTTGACTGTGACTTTGCGCGGCAAATATTTCCTAGAAAGGGCATCTTAGGCTACTACGCGTGCAGTTAAGTGTGTGTGTGTGTGTGTGTGTGTGTGTGTGTGTGTGTGTGTGTGTGGTGTGTGTCGGAATTGATAAAGAATAAGAATCACGGGAGATAGAATTTCGCGTCAAAGAGAAGCACTGAATTGCACTAGTGATTGCCTTTTTACTTTCTCTACACGTACTATGTACATAGTGTACAGAGAAGGTATTGCATTCTACCCAAAAATTCGATACCGAGATTTCACCGGAAATAGTATATGTTTAAGGGTCCCATGTATCCAAATAAAGCATTTTCAGAAAAAGGTCCATGTGTGTGTGTGTGTGTGTGTGTGTGTGTGTGTGTCCGTGAGTCTGTGAACACGATTTCTCAAAAACGAAAAGTCGGTAAAGTACTAAATTTGGAATTTAATTTAGTGTCTTCCAGGATGAGACAGGAAAATTTTGAGAAAAATCCCACCACCCCAAACGTTTTTCGAAAATATTGATTTTTTCAAAACTGGCTCCAACGATTTTGATTAAAGTATCATATATTGAAGATATTTACCTGACAAATAAAATGTATATCTTGAATTTTCTGAGAATAGCCTCTGAAGATTACTTTATTCTGTATCAATTTTACGGAATTTTGCATCACTGCTAAACCGTAAGACATGGACAAAAAGTTACCACGCACGTTAAAACACACAATTTATGTTATGTACATTTTTTTCGTGGAATTGATCGTTTATGAGATATTCCTTGTTATTGATTTCAGCTTTGAAAAAATTATGCTTTTCTCATACAGGAATTTGTCAACTCCTGTCCATACAAACAAAGGAACTTCAGTCACATAGCAACCAGCTTTTGACTATTACTTTAACCTATGGTACTCCCTTATTTCGCTTCCACTTTCAAGGAAGCAAGTAATCAGACAGACTATTTCTGCTAATTTTTACTTTCTCTACACGCACTATGTGCATAGTGTACAAAGAAGGTATTGCACTCTACCCAAAAGTTCGATACCGAGATTTCACAGGAAGTATATGTTTTAGGGTCCCCTGTAACCAAACAAAGCATTTTCAGAAAAAGGTCCATGTGTGTGTGTGTGTGTGTGTGTGTGTGTGAGTGTGTGTCCGTGAGTCTTGAACACGATTTCTCAAAAACGAAAAGTCGCTAAAGTACTAAACTTGGAATTTAAGTTTAGTGTCTTCCAGGATGCGACACGAAGATTTTGAGAAAAATCCCACTACACCAAACTACTCTCTACATGGAACGTTTTTCGAAAATTTTTATTTTTTCTAAACTAGCTCTAACGATTTTGATTAAAGTATCATCTGTTAAAGATATTTACCTGACAAATAAAATGCATATTTTGAATTTTCTGAGAATAGCCTTTGAAGACTACTTTATTCTGTATCAGTTTTACGAATTTTGCATCACTGCTAAGCCATCAAACCACACAAAGCTTACCACACAAAAAATGTAGATCACGTTAAAACACACAACTTATGTTATACACTTTTGTTTTCGTGGAATTGATCGTTTATGAAATATTCCTTGTTGTTGATTTCAGCTTTGAAAAAATTATGCTTTTCTCATACAGGAATCTGTCAACTCCTGTTCATACAAAGGAACTTCAGCCACATAGCAACCAGCTTTTGACTATCACTTTAACCTATGATACTCCCTTATTTCGGTTCTACTTTCAAGGAAGCAAGTAATCAGACTGTTTCTGCTAATTTTTCTCAATTAGCATGAAGTAAATAGAAGCATACGCTTTTTAACAATAATTTGTTGCAGAGATGTAGAAAAAAATCATGTGAATGGAAGATATCAGATTTTGTGTATGGATTGTAAAATCTAATCAAAAATAAATAACAATTCTGCAAAGAGAACTCGAATTATGAGTTATGTAAGAAATTATCGCCCAGCATCAATAGCCTGGATCTAGAGCCGATTAACCCTGATAGACCCCTGAGAGAAAGAGGGGGGGAGAGGTGTCTCATAGCTCGTACCGACATAATCCCAGGATAACGCCCCGAGAAAATTATTATCACCATTTATTATCGCTTTATCATATAACAAATTGTCTCTTGACAAATTGTCTCGTTAACCATAGAAGTATTCATTTTCTGATACTGTGTGACACTTGACAAAGGGAAAAAACTCCTTATCTAAATATGGTTGGTTGATATCTAATGTTGTGCAGTTGGCAGTGAAGTATTCCTCTCTTGCATTCCGGTACTTTGATGTTATATTATCATGTTGACTAAAGGTTGGGCAGCGCAGTAGATGGTTACTTTTCTTACTAACAGGGAGGAGACCCTCTAATTCCTTCAATAATTAACTGAAGGCTTAAAGGACAAAAACCTAATGCACAATCCCTCACCTTCACGCGGTGCAGCTGCTAGTAATCACATATCAATTTTGTTATAATAGAAAGGAGATCCTTAAATGCTTCTATAATTTGAAGACTTAAAGGAACCAATCTAAGGGCTGCTCTGGTCAATTTGGCGAGTTACTGATATTTCTTCCTTTCCACATATCACATCCCATCTTTTACCTTTCTTATCCAGTTTTGCTTGATTTAACTCTTCGACTCCGATTTTATTAGAGTATTCGAGGTCTAGGGGATCATTTCATTTTCTTTCCTGTCCATACTTTTCTTTACTTAGGTGAAGTAACCGCTATATATGGTGTCTAATTTTAAACGGTTACACAAACTTAAATAAAAGCATTCCTTATCTGAATATATGGGTCATTTAAAAATTAGTGGCAACACTGCCTGCATTTGGCGCCATCAGGGTAAATGATGTAAGCTGATAACAATGAAACAGAAGAGCATCAAGTGTCTGTTACTTCTGAATTTGAAGACAATTTTATTTATAGCTGACGTTAGGAATAACCTCTACTTTGTACGGAAGTTCCTGAATTTGCGGAGAAATGGACCGCTACAATGAAGAGACAAATTAGCAAGTTAACAACAATAAACGCTGTTTCTCGCCCGTCCTTTCTACCCTGAACTAAACGGCAACTCATCACGCACTCTTTTAATTAATCTAAGGTCTGTTCCGGTTGCTTGGGAACGAATGAGGCAACATTACAAGGGCTTTCGGAAGAAAACACTTAATAAAAAGTCCACTCTCGCCTTTACCTGCTTATATCACTGCAAAGATCACTAGCTGTGCATCTTTGTCACCAAGGGAGTGAAGCGTTTCCTCTTTCATCGGCGTCACAGTGGACGCCATCAGCCGCAAGGTTTCATATTCACAAGGGGAGGAAGGAATAGAACGAAACCGAACGCTTGTAGTGTTGCAAAACTGCTAACCTATGCTTTTCCACCTCCTCAGCTTACGCGGTATTTGTCTTATGATAATTGAGATAGTATTTATATCCCTACCCAATGTTGCCGACATTTTGTAAATCTTATTCCATTTTGTGTATTTGTTGTTCAGATGTTTTCTTGTTGCATACCGAGGTTGAAATTGCTGTGTAATATAATTATTCCGTGTGCCTTCGTTATTTATGTGTTTTTATTTTCTCTCTGCGATTTTATTCATAAGAAACATAACGAGAGCTTCAACTTTTATCGATAAATTCGCGAGCGACTTGTTACGAGCGAATTTATCTAGAGAAAAGTTGTACTGGAGTTGCATTTATTGAAACTATTTCGTGAATAAATTAACAATGATTAGCCTATATGGACACGAAGAATAATATTCCTAAAATCCCGTTTGTCTCGACGTATATTTGCACCGAAATCACTACAACTTGATGTCCATATCATAAATCATGGCCTCATTGCTTACAGAATTCGTTGAACTGGTTCGACACTCTCTCTCGCTCTCTCTCTGTGTTGTTTTTAGTATTCTGCGGCTTTGAGTTTTTATTGTCTATTTCAGCGATAGACCTTTCCCCAAAACATTTTGGAACTTCCGCCATTATGTACGGGAATATCGCTGCACACTGATACTACTAGACGGCCCGGGTTCGATCCCAACAGACCGCACGATGGATTTGTGGTGGACAAAACGGCGCAGGGGTGGGTTTACTCCGGGTTTTTCAGTTTGCCATCGCCATCGCATTCCACCGGTGCTCCAACTTCATTCCACCATTTCATCACCAGTGTTATCGCCTGCGGTGCCACAAGTAGTTAAAGCGGGTGTTAAACTCAACTAGCACACACTCCACACTGATACTATTATTATCAACGAACATTAGTTCAGAGAGAAAACAAATTCACGTGGGTGCGATAAATTTGGAAAAACAATTGCACGTGGGTGTGATAAAAAACCGATTAAAATACAGAGATATAGAGTTCCGACTGGATGGAATTTTACGCGCCAGTGTAGTGGATTGGCCACTTCCTCTGATCACGTGTCAGAAACGAAATATACGTTGAAAAGAAGTATCGTGTTAACATTGATTTTCTTGGTTGTGAAGCCAGAAATTATAAAAGAGGCTGTTCATAAGCAAGGAAAGGACACTAGGAGACTGTTCGTAGTCGAGTGAGGTCGACTTGACTTTGCGCGGTAAATACTTCCTACGCGAGTGGTTAAGTTTGCGCGTGAACTGCGAAGCGCGTATATATGCAGCTAGATTACTAATTGACTTCTGCTTATTGAGTTGGGAAGTAATACAATATTTTGTTCCGAGGAAGTATATAGATTTTCCGTCGGAATTGATAAAGAATAAGAATCGTGAGAGATAGAATTTCGTATCAAAGAGAAGCATTGAGTAGCTTTAGTGATTGTGATTTCGTGTATGGATTGTAAAATGTAATAAAAAAAAACTGATGTGTTACACTCACATTACTTTTTCTAGCCGTTCTACAAACGTCTTATATGAGATTATTCTTCTTTCTGCACCTTGTTAATCGAGGTATTCAGCACAATATTCTTATTACTTAGTTCCTTATAAGTAGGAAGAAAATAAGGGAATACACTAGGCTAAACCGATAGTCAAATGTTTTAAAAGCTGTCGTTATGCGATTGTCATTACAAATCGCTTCTTTTCTTGGCCAGGAGTAGAACAAAAGAAAACCGGACACTCCCGTCTGAGAAAAGTAAAACTAATAACAATGAATACCTCGAAAGCGGTAAGCTCCACGAAAAAACTGTATATGACGTAAGTTGTGTATTTTAACAAGGCCTACATTTTTTGTTAAGTAAGTTTTTGTGTATCTCTTACGGTTTACTAGTTATGCCAAATTAAGCAAAATTCACCCTGAATAAACAGGTTTTTAGAAGCTATTCCTAGAAAATTCAAGATATACATTTTAATTGTCAGGTAAATATCTTTAATATACGATATTTTAATCAAAATCATTAGAGCCATTTTTAAAAAATCAAAATTTTCGAAAAAAGTTCCATGTAAAGAGTAGTTTGGGATGGGGGGATTTTTCTCAAAATCTTCGTGTCGTATCCCTGGAAGATACTGAACTTAAATACCAAGTTTGGTATTTTAGTTACTTTTCGTTTTTGAGTTATGGTGTTCACAGACACACGGACACACACACACACACACACACACACACACACACACAGACTTTTTTTTATGGAAATGCTTTTTTTTTGGATTCAGGGGGTCCTAAAACTGTATTTCCGGTGAAATCTCGACATCGAATTTTTGGGTGGAATGCAATACTTCTCTTTCCCTATGTACATTGTACATACGGGGCTAGAGAAAGTAATAAATTACAATTTTGCAAAGAGATTTTGAGTTATAGGATTATAATTAGGATAGACCAATAACAATAATCTGGATCAAGAGAGAGAGAGAGAGAGAGAGAGAAAGAGAGAGAGAGAGAGAGAGAGAGAGTTCTCACAGCTGGTAACGACATTATCCCAAGATAACAGAGAGAGAAAATTATCATCATGAGTAATACCATGAGTGTTTTCATTTTGTCGATAAAAGATGTAAAAACGAGTTGCATTTGATCAGACAATTCAGCGAAATAGACTTAATAATTTATAATACAATATAAGAAGGGAGATTTTATCAGGTTATCATTGTAATACTTACATTAGTTCTCAAATGGTAGATGACGCATTCGACCATGTTTATTTACCGACTTTTTTACTTTCTCTATACTTACTATGTACATAGTGAATAGAGAATGTATTGCACTCCACCAAAAAATTCGATACCGAGATTTCACCGGAAATATATGTTTTAGGGTCCCCTGTATCCAAAAAAAAGTATTTTCAAAAAAAGGTCCGTGTGTGTGTGTCCGTGTGTCTGTGAACACGATAAATCAAAAACGAAAAGTCGGTAAAATACCAAACTTGGTATTTAAGTTTAGTATCTTCCAGGGATGCGACACGAAGATTTTGAGAAAAATCTCCCCACCCCCAACTACCCTTTACATGGAACTTTTTTCGAACATTTTGATTTTCTCAAAAATGGCTCTAACGATTTTGATTAAAATTTCGTATATTAAACATATTTTCCTGACTAATAATATGTATATCTTGAATTTTCTGGGAATAGCCACTGAAGAGTAGTTTATTCTGAATGAATTTTACTAAATTTTGAATAACTGCTAAACCGTAAGAGATGAACAAAAACTTACCGAACAAAAAATGTAGAGCACATTAAAACACACAATTTATGTTATATACATTTTTTTCGTGGAGCTCGTCGTTTTTGTGACATTCCTTATTTTTGGTTTCTGCTATGAAAAACGTATACTTTTCTCATACAGGAACTTGTCAACTCCTATCCATATAGACAAAGGAACTTCATTGACATAGCAACCAGCTTTTGACTATCACTTTAACCTACAGTTGTCCCTTATTTCGCTCCTACTTGCAAGGAAGCGAGTAATTAGACTATTTCTGCTATTTTTTCTGATTAGGAGAAAGTAAATAAAAGTATAAGCTTTTTAAGAATAATTTGTTGCAGGGATATGGAGAAAGTCATGTGAATGGTACACATCAGATTTTTACATTCTCTAGCCCCGTATGTACAATGTACATAGGGATAGAGAAGTATTGTATTCCACCCAAAAATTCGATACCGAGATTTCACCGGAAATACATGTTTTAGGACCCCCTGTATCCAAAAAAGCATTTTGAGAAAAAGGTCCATGTGTGTGTGTGTGTGTGTGTGTGTGTCCGTGTGTCCGTGTGTCTGTCTGTGAACACGATAACTCAAAAACGAAAAGTAGCTAAAATACCAAACTTGGTATTTACGTTTGGTATCTTCCAGGGATGCGACACGAAGATTTTGAGAAGAATCCTCCCACCCCAAACTACCCTTTACATGGAACTTTTTTCGAAAATTTTGATTCTTTTAAAAATGGCTCTAATGATTTTGATTAAAATATCGTATATTAAAGATATCTACCTGACAAATAAAATGCATATCTTAAATTCTTTGGGAAAAGCTTCTAAAGACCTGTTTATTCTGGGTGAATTTTGCTTAATTTGGCAAAACTAGTAAACCGTAAGAGATAGACAAAAATTTACTATACAAAAAATGTGTTTTGTTAAGATACACAACTTACATCATATACATTTTTTTCGTTGAGCTTACCGTTTTCGAGGTATTCATTGTCATTAGTTTCAGTTGTGAATTACTTATACTTTTCTCAGACGGGAGTTCCGTTTTTCTTTTGTTCTACTCCTGGCCAAGAAAAGAAGCGATTCGTAATGACAATCGCATAACGACAGCTTTTAAAACATTTGAATATCGGTTTAGCCTAGTGTATTCCCTTATTTTCTTCCTACTTATAAGGAACTAAGTAATAAGAACATTGTACTAATGAGTACCTCGATTAGCAAGATGCAGAAAGAAGAATAATGTCATGTAAGAGGTTTGTAGAACAGCTAGAGAAAGTCATATGAGTGTAACACATCAGAGTTTTTTGAACTGAATACATTCTGAACTGGATAAAACTTTAAAAAAAATTGTACCTGAAATAATTAATACTACAATTGTGGAACTGGCAGTTATTAAAAATGAAGGTTGGCTGTCTGGATTCTCGCCTTGCTACAGGAGATTTAACAAACGAACGTCAGCTGCGATAAGTTGTTTCGACAATACCACTCCAGTTAGATGACGGCGATTGGTTGAAATTGCCTAATCTCGGCCATTGCATTGGCGCTTTAATAGTGGAACTGAAATATCGCTTCATCATATAAGGCCATCTCTTCACGAATTCTTATAACTCCGTCTTGTTATACGTAGAAACGTACGTTGGCTATTTTGACAAATGGGAAAACAATTCTTTTCTGAATATATTGGAGTATACACAATGATGTAAACTGTATAATGCATTTTTGTACAATTTTGATATTATTTACTTATTTATCATTACTTTTATTTCATTTGTGTACTATTTACTTTAAATACTCTAGGAATTTTCCAATTCTTATATCTCACTTTTTACTTTCTCTACACGTATGTTACATAGTTACATAGTAGCTAGAGAAGATATTGTAAGCCAACCAAAACCTCTATGTTGAGAATCCATATATTTTAGAAAAATGTCCATGTATAATGTATCTGTTTGCGTGTGTGTCTTTGGGCAGCATAGATGTTGAAAACTAAACTTGGTATTTTGTTTAGTATCTTCAAAAATATTCCTGCATTTAAAGCTACCCTTTATATGGAAGCATTTTGCAAAATGTTGTTTTTCCCAAAAATGGCTCTAAAATGTTGATGAAAATACCGTACATTAAAGATATTTACGTCACAAATGAAATGTATATTTTGAATTCCCTGGGAATACCCCTCTGTAGACCCCTTTATTGTGGATGAGTTTTGCAGAATTTTGCATAACTGTTAAACCATAAGAAACAGACGAAAGCTTGATCCAAAAAAAAAACAAACAAACAAAAAAAAACAAGAAAAAAAAACGTTAAACTCGTGAAAACGCGTTCTTTACGCATCATACATTTATCTTGTGGACTCGGTCGTTTTTGAGATATTGCTTGTTATTGCTTTCAGTTTTAAGTTACCTAAGTTCACTCGAATGGGACTATGTGAAGCGAACCGAACCTCAATTGTTTCACCTATGTGAAACAGCTTTTAAAAAACATGACTATCGTTTTAGCATAAAGTATTCTCTTATTTCGCTTCCTCTTACAATGAACCAAGTAATTAGACCAGTTCAGCTAATGTTTATCTCGATTAGCATGATATGAATAAAAGAATACTTTGTATTTTGAACAGGTAGAGAAAGTTATGTGAACAGAACATAACAGATTTTTACTTTCTCTACACGTAATATGTACATAGTGTATGGAGAAGGTATTGTATTCCACCCAAAAATTCGATACCGAGATTTCACTGGAAAACCATGTTTTGGGTCCCCTGAATCAAAAAAAAAAGAAAAACATTTTTGGAAAAAGGCCCGTGTGTTTGTGTGTGAGTTTGCGCACACGTGTGTGTCTGTGAACAGCATAGTTCAAAAACGAAAATACCGTTAAATACCAAACTTGGTTTTTAACTTTGGTGTCTTCCAAGGATGCGACACGAAGATTTTTAAGAAAATCCTCCCACCCCCAACTATCCCTTACATGGAAGATTTTTTGAAAACTTTGATTTTCTCAAAAATGGTTCTAACGATTTTGATTAAATCTCTTTCTTATATTTAAGATATTTACATACCAAATACAATGAATATCTTGAATTTTCTGGGCATAGCCTCTGAAGACTACTTTATTCTGGATGAGTTTTACGGAACTTTGCATAACTGCTAAACCGTAAGAAATAGACAAAAGCTTACTACACAAAAAATGTAGAGCAAGTTAAAACACATACTTTATGTTAAATACATTTTTTTCATGGAATTAATCGTTTTTTAGATATTCCTTGTTTTAGGTTTCAACTTTAGAAAACAAGCTTTTCTCATACAGGAATTTCTCAACTCTTGTCCACACAAATAATGACACTTCAGTCACATAGAAACCAGCCTATCACTTTAACCTATGGCACTCCCATATTTCGCTTCTACTTTTAAGGAAGCAACTTATAAGAATATTTCTGCTAATTTTTTCTCGATTAGCATGAAGAAATATAAGCATAAGCTTTTTAACAATAATTTGTTGCAGAGTTGTAGAGAAAGTCATGTGAATGGAACACATCAGATTTGTTTTCTCGCTGGAACGCCGAGCGATAAACTTACGACTGTTCATTACAAAGTGTCATGTCGTTGTAATGTCCAAAGAGAATTTATGCACAAGGTTTATAATCACCGCCAACTATCCTACCCTGCGGCCAATTATAAATTGGGCAACGTGTAGGAGGAGTGCATAAAAATACGGCAAGTGAAACTGGAGTTGTAAACTTTTACGAGTGCTGCTGCAGTTTTATGTTAGTCAACAACATAGAGCGGACGGAAGAAGTTCTGCATATATCACGTGGCCCATACATTCGTACTGGTGAAATATGGGAAACAACTTGCGTTATTATCGAGAGTAACTTCCTCTCCTCTCTTCCTTCCTCTTCTTCTCTCTTCTCTTCTCTGCTCATCTCCTTGCTTCGCTTCTCCTCTCTTCTTGTCTTTTCCTCTTTTGTTCCTTTCCCTCTTTACTCTCATTTCTTCTCATCTCTTCCTTTCTCTCTCCTCCTCTGAGCTCTTCACTTCCCCTCTCTTCTTGTATTTTCAGTCTCTTTTCTCTTCTTTTCTGGTCTCCTTTCTCCTCTTTTCCCTTCTTTCCTCGCTTCCTTTCTCCTCTGTTATCTTATACACATACTATGTACATAGTGTATAGAGAAGGTATTGCACTGCATCCAAAAATTCGATACCGAGATTTCACCGGAAATATATGTTTTACGGTCCCCTGTATCCAAATAAAGCATTTTCAAAAAAATGTCTGTGTCCGTGTGTCTGTGAACATGATAACTCTAAAACGAAAAGTCGGTAAAACACCAAAGTTGGTATTAAAGTTTAGTATCTTCCAGGGATGTGACACGAAGATTTTGAGAAAAATACCCGCACCCCAAACTATCCTTTACACGGAACTTTTTTCGAAAATTTTAATTTTCTCAAGAATAACTCTAACGATTTTGATTAAAATATCGTATATTAAAGATATTTACCTGACAAATAAAATGTGTATCTTGAATTTTATGGGAATAGCCTCTGAAGCTTACTTTATTCTGGATGAAATTTACAGAATTTTGCATAACTGCTAAACCGTAAGAGATAATGTAGAGCACGTTAAAATACTCTATTTATGTTATATACATTTTTTTCGTGGAGTTGTACGTTTTTTTAGATATTCCTTTTTTTTTTTTTTTTTTTTTTTTTTCTGTGTCAGCTTTAATAAACATACTTTTCTCGTAGAGGAATTTGTCCACACAAAGGAATTTCAGTTACATAGCAACAGGCTTTTGACAATCACTTTAACCTATGGTACTCTGTTATTTCACTTCTATTTACAAGGAAATAAGTAATAAGACTATTTCTGTCAATTTGTTCTCTATTAGCATGAAGTAAATAGAGTTCTGAGCTCTCTAACAATAATTTGTTGCAGAGATATAGAAAAAGTCAAGTGAATGGAACACATCAGATTTTTATATTTTGCTCTCTTCTCTTATACCCCTTCTTCTATACTACCCTCTTCTCTTAAGTTCTCTCTGATCTTCTCGTCCGTTTTGTTTCCTCTTTCACTATACTCTCCTCCTTTTCACTCTCTTTGTCTTAACCTTTGCATTTTCATGTTCATGTAATTTCTCTGGTATATTCTCTCCTCCTAAAACCCATTATTAATTAAATAATTACTTTTACTTCTTTTTCTCCCCTCCTTTAGTTTTCTTTTTCCCTTGTTTTTCCTCTTCTTTCTCATTATTTGCTCTTCTGTTTTCTTCGCCTTTGTTATGCTTTCCGCAATTATTTGCTCTTTATTATTCTACCCTACCAACCTATTTGTTTTGCTCCACCTTCATTCTGTCTTCTTTTCTGTTCTCTTCTCTTCTGTAAGCGCTTACTGACTCTTTTCCTTTATTTATATTGCCTCCTGTTTTTCTCTTTTTCTACTGAATTTATATTTTTACTTTCTCTACACGTACTTTGTACATAGTGTATAGAGAAGGTATTGCAATGCACCCAAAAATTCGATACCGAGATTTTACAGGAAATACATATTTTCGGTCACCCTGAATAAAAAAAATTTTTTTTGGAAAAAGGTCCGTGTGTGTCTGTGGACAACATAGTTCAAAAACGAAAAAAACATTAAATACCAACCTTGTAATTTAATTTTGGTATCTTCCAAGGATGCGACACGAAGATTTTCAAGGATATCCTCCACCCCCATCTACCCTTTTTTCGAAAATTTTAATTTTCTCAAAAATGGCTCTAACGATTTTGATTAAATATCGTATATTAAGAGCATTTAGCTGACAAATAAAATGTATATCCTGACTTTTCTGGAAATAGCCTCTGAAGACTAACGGCCAACTCCACGAAAAAAAAAAAAAGTATATGACATAAATTGTGTATTTTATCGAGATCTACATTTTTTGTGTAATAAGTTTTGCCTTTCTCTTACGGTTTACCAGTTATGCAAAATACAATAAAAATCATCCAAAATAAAGAGGTCTTCAGAAGCTATTGCCAGAAGATTGAAGATATACATTTAATTTGTCATGTAAATGTCCTAAATATGAGAGATTTTAATCAAAATCGTTAGAGCCATTTTTGAGAGAATAAAACATTTCGATTTTTTTTTCCATGTAAAGGATATTTGGGGTGGGGAGATTTCCTTGAAAATCTTCGAGTCGCATCCTGAAGATACCAAAGTTAAGTACCAGTTTGATCTTTAACGGTATTTTCGTTTTTGAGCTATGCTCTCCACAGACACACAGACAGAGACGTTTTTTGGATTCAGGAGGTCCCAAAACATGTATTTCCGATGAAATCTCGGTATCAAATTCTTGGATGCAATGCAATGCCTGCTCTATACACTTTGTACATAGTAAGAGTTGAAAAGTACTTTTTTTTTTTTTTAAATTAAAGGGGAAGCAATACCTGTTTTTTCCGGTGAAACCTCGGTATCGAATTTTTATGTGGAATGCAACATCTTCTCTATGCACTATGTATATAGTACGTGTAGAGAAAGTAAAACTTGGATAACACTATATCACACAGTTTTTGTGATACCATTCTCAAGATATTCGTCTTTATTGGTTTCAATTAATAAATACTTAAAGCTTTTCTCAAACAGTAATTTGTCATTCGCGTATCCTTTGTTTTATTTCTGTCCTTGCAAAGAGATCATAGCCTCAATAACAACATGACATTAAAAGAGTTTATTACCTCTTTAGCCTAGTGTGTTTCCTTATTTCTCTTCTACTTACAAGACACTAAGTAAATAATTTCATTTCTGATAATGTTTATCTTGATTAGCAGAAGTAGATCGAAGAAGTTTTGTAAGAATACCTCGATACAGTATATTTAAGAGAAAGTCGTGTGAGTGCAACACATAAGATACATTCTTCCCATAACCATTTAATCATTTTCTTATATTCTATTAGAGGTTAGAACATATGAACGGAGGGGGACATTTTGGCAACTGCGACCAAGTACTGACCTTTTGCGCCCCCCCTTTTTACTTTCTCTACACGTACTATGTAAATAGTGTATAGAGAATGTATTGCACTCCACCAAAAAATTCGATACCAAGATATCACCGGAAATATTTGTTTTAGGGTCCCCTGTAACCAAGAAAAACATTTTCAGAAAAAGGTCCGTGTGTGTGTCCGTGTGTCTATGAACACGATAACTCAAAAACGAAAGTCGGTAAAACACCAAAGTTGGTATTAAAGTTTAGTATCTTCCAGGGATGTGACACGAAGATTTTGAGAAAAATACCCGCACCCCAAACTACCCTTTACACGGAACTTTTTTCGAAAATTTTAATTTTCTCAAAAATAACTCTAACGATTTTGATTAAAATATCGTATATTAAAGATATTTGCCTCAAAAATAAAGTGTAAGTCTTGAATTTTCTGGGAATAGCCTCTGAACACTACCTACTTTATTATGGATGACTTTTACAGAATTTTGCATAACTGCTAAACTGAACGAGACGGACAAAACCTTATCACACAAAAAATATTGAGTACATTAAAATACCCAATTTATGTCATATACACTTTTTTTTGTGAATTTGGTCGTTTTTGAGATATCCTTTGTTTTTGTTTTCAGCTTTGAAAAACTTTGCTTTTCTCATACAGGAATTTGTCAATTCCTGTCCATACAAATAAAGGAACTTCGGTCACATAGCAATCAGCTTTTGACTATCACTTTAACCTATGGTGCTTCATTATTTTGCTCCTGCTTACAAGGAAGCTAGTAATAAGACTATTTCTGCTATTTTTTTTCTCGATTAACATAAAGTAAATAGAAGCATAAGCTTTTTAACAATATTTTGTTACATAGATGTAGATAAAGTCATGTGAATGGATCACTACTTTTCTCTTCGCTTCTTCACTTCATTTGTCTCCTTACTGCCAAGAGGTCCTGGTCACTCAGTCACTTGCAGTGTTATGGATATCACCCTTGCCCCCAATAATCTCCTCCTGAACATGCCGAGACAAATGATTGAGGAAATCTGGCAGGTCAAGGGGAGAGCTAACAAAAGATTGATTACGCAATTGACTATCATTTTTTTTAAACTACTGATACCGCACGCCGACAACAGATGGGAGGATGATCACTCATACTGATGATATTTCGATGCAAGGGCATGGGAACTTGGGGTAATGCCCTTGACTGCTGTTGGGTTCAGTATCACTAACGTGCTTAATGAAACTGTTAACGCTTTAAGGCTTTCGTAATCCAAGTGGTCAAAATTTCCATCGAAATCATCAATATAGTCAATAGATAGCATCGATCGATTGTTGCCTTGATTGTTGTCGATTCTCCCTGAGCCACCGAGATCATTAAAACAAATTTCACATTTCTACGTACTTTCAGAGAGAAATTATGATATATTAAAGAGGTTCAGGTTTATATAGATCGCACTATACTTACTAGGGTCTGCTGATAAGACCCGGGCCTCACACAGATATGGCGCCACTAGGCCAGGTAGCATCGTAAACTTTAACTCTAGACTAGCTTGTATCCATAGTTACAGGTCAATAGCTTCTTTACTTTTCGAATGACAACATTTTAAACAACACAACGTTTTCACCAAAATGGAGAATTTGGAAAAACGAGCAGTGATTAAATACTTCCATATGAAAGGCTTAACGCCTGAAGAAATCAAGGAGGAAATGGACAGTATATTTAAAGATTAAATATTCAATGATTAAAAGGTGGGTTGCAGGGTTTAAAATGGGACGTACGAGCACTGGTGATGAGCCTCGCTCTGGACGCCCTCTAGAAGTGACAACTCCACACATCAATGAAAAAAAATCATCGTTTAGTACTGTAAGACCGCAGGTTAAAGTTGTTTGAGATAGTAGAGGCTATACACATATGAAAAGAACGTGTAGGTAATATTTTAAGTAATGATTTGGGCTTTCACAAGGCCTGGTGCCTGGTGTAGTTCTACCGTAAACATCCCATTGAATATTTGAGACGGCTTATTATCATGGATGAAACTTGGATACATCACTACACTCCAGAAAGTGAACACAGTCAAAGCAGTGGATTGCGCAAGGTGAACCAACTCCAAAAGGGGCAAAGTCAATTTTGTCAGCTAACAAGGTTATGGCGAGTGTTTTTTGGGACGCACAGGGAATTATTTTTATTGATTACTTAGAAAAAGGTAAAAGTATCTATAGTGACTACCACACTGCAACGTTTGAGTGATGAGGTGAAAAGAAAAAGACCTCACTTGACAAACAAAAATGTTTTTTTCATCACGACAATAATCCGGCCCATCGTTCAGTCATTGCAATGGGAAGAAGTACGAATTAAAGTTGGAATTTCGTGAACATCCACCCTATTCGCCAGATCTAGCACCCACTGACTGTCACAACAGAGATGGTTTAATTAAATTAGAACACCAATGCGACAAATGCATTAGCCTTTGTGAAGATTTTGTTGAGAAATAAAGCAAAAAACAGTTTTAAGACCCTCGTGTCTGTTTTACATTATTGTGGTATAAGGAAATGGTGAGGAGGGGCACAAACATGTGAAGATGTTATTGCTAGGTGAGACGCAACGCGGGGCGCAGGCTGGTGCTGCTGCAGCAAGTTAGCTGGCGCGGGGTTAGTCACGTTGGCAGCATGTGTTGGGGCGGGGGAACCTCGCTGGCTCGCTCATAGGCAGCCGAGGGCTACGTCAGGCAGTTGTGTAGGGTCGCCATGACGGGCCGGTAGGTAGCTTTGCTTGCGCTCCCAGTTCGCGATTCTTACTAGTGACTAGTGCAGTGTGACAGTGTGCAAACACACCATCTAGGTCCACCTCTACTCCTCCCGCACTCATCAAGTATTCTACAGGTAAGCGCCATCCACACCGGCTGTGACAACTGAATCGCGACGTCAAACCATAGCAACAGATTTTACGTAAACATTTTCAATTTACGACGACTTTCGCGCCATCATAAAATATATTCTGTAACTGTTGTAGGACTTAGTATATGCTTATCGTATCAGTTACATTGCATATTCTGACTGGAATCTTTGTACCCACTAACTTACGTTTCTGTGAAACAAAGCGATGTTTCAAATATGGTTATTTTAGTTTGGAAAAGTCAAAGTACTTCAGCAATAAACATTCGATGTTTCATCAAGATGTGCATTTTTTCTGCAGTTTAAGAAGTTAATCTAGAATGAAGAGATATTCTACATAAAATCTAAAACGTACTTTATATTTTTCGAACCACTATCTCGAAGTTTGATGCCTAAATAAAAAATATCAAAACCAAAGCCTAGAAAACAAACCTTAAGCGGATTTTTTGGAGTCAAGCTAGTTTGAGATGGCCTAAATTTGTTCAAAGTTCCTTGCCAACATAATTACCTTATACCAGCATTTGTTTTATACGACTTTGTTGTTTAAACTATACAGCCATTTCTAAAATGCTATCCTATTTTATTATTTAATTCACTGAGTTTCGGGCCAACTCTTCATATAGAATCTTCTAGTCGTATTTATTTATTCCTATAGTCGTAGTGAACTATACATAAATTAGGAAAATGCAATGTTTGCAATCGTAGTAATTGAAGGCTTTCTTTTAAGATACTAAACAAAAGACGAACTTAGCAACGAAGCATTCGCTTTACAATAAATACAACAAATATGTTTTGATCGGAAAAGTCCTGTACAGATAACTTTTAATAATTTTGGTTGTATTACAGCATTTGTATTTAATACAACTTAAACGCAGGAATCGTAGATTTTTCTTAATAATATTAGTGATTCTGAAAACAAATACAGTGCATAGATTAACAGAGATTCCAGAAATCATTTATCTACAAATTAATAAATTCTAGAAGGAAGATTAAAAGTAAGTTTAACTATGCAGAAAGTGTACGTGTTCTGGAATTTTAAAATAATTTCCTTTCTAATAGTTTTATGCATTTGTGATTGTTTTATGTGTGGTTAGTAAATTACCTTACGTACTTTCAAAAGAACAAGTTGTAATTCAGTAAAATAGAATGAAAATAGCGTAAGAAACAAAGTCAGGCATATGCAGCTTTTTTCGTGAAACTTCTAATTAGCGTCTTAGTTTTTATGTCTTCACAGAATGTACGCAAGTATTTCTTCGTCTTTTTAAATCGAAAATTGTCAGGTATGACGTAAGAACATTTTCAGCAAATAAATGCTTATAAGATAACCTTTTTCAAAATATCATCTTGGTAAAAACATGAAATGCCTTGAAAACCGCAAGAAATATGAGATGTAATACGTTTGATTTTTCTGCGCATTAAAATTTGAAACTTTCTCTACTTTGATTTGCGAGGAGAAAATATAATTTACATATTACATAGTATTGAGAGAATTAGAACATTTTAGAAGAGTTTCCAGTTTGTAAACATTGAGAATTGCTGGTAATTCTTTGGATCAACGAATATCAATATAATTGTGAGGTAAAAGATACACTTTTTTAGAAGCTAACGACGCTTAAATTTCAATGCAGTCAAAGAAGTAACAAACAAACAAATGAAACCTTTCATAAAAATAACAGCAGAACGTAGCATCAATATTGCGGTATGGTACCGGCATTTAACTGTTTTGAATTCTACTAACACGACAGGTTTCTGAAAAGCACCAACCGAGGAAGATATGAAAAACAGCACTTTAAGCTAACATGTAACAAAAACATCGGATATGTTCCATTCATATGACTTTCTCTACCTATTCTGCAACGAATTACGAAATAGTATTCTTCTCCTTTCTTCGTGCTAATCGAGATAAACATTTGTAGATATGGTTGTTTACTTTTTGCTTCTAAATGGAAGAAAACTAAAGTAATACACTGTTCTAAATCTTTTAATAGCCGGTCACTATGTAATGCAATTGAAATTCCATTATATTTGCATGACCAGAATGAAAAATATCTGATGTGTTACAATAACATGACTTTCTCTAGCTTTTCTACAAACTTCTTGAATAAAATTATTCTTCTTTCCACACTAGCAAATCGAGATAATCATTAGTATAATGTTCTTATTACTTATGCCCTTATAAATAGGAATAAAATAAGGGAATACACTATCCAAAAGTGGTAGTCAAATGTTTCAAAAACTGTCCTTATGCGATTGTCATTGCAAATTGCTTCTTTGCTTGCCCAGGAGTAGAACAATAGAAAAACGGACACTTACTGTCTGAGAAAAATATAACTACTTCACAACTGAAACCAATAACAAGGAATATCTCGGAAACGGTTACCTCCACAACAAAAATGTAAAGGACATAAAATATGCGTTATAATGCGTTATAATTCTGTGTTATAATTTTTTGTCTACCTCTTACGGTTTAGCAGTTAATCAAAATTCGGAAAAATTCATCCAGAATAAAGAAGTCTTCAGAGGCTATTCCCAGAAAATTCAAGATATGCATTTATTTGCCATATAAACATATATAACATACGGTATTTTAATCAAAATCATTTGAGCCATTTTTCAGAAAATAAAAAAAAAATCGAAAACTTCTCCATGTGCAGGGTAGTTTGAAATGGGAGGGTTTTCTTCAAAATCTTCGTGTCGCATCCTTGGGAGATACTAAACGCAAATGCCAAGTGTAGTATTTTACCAACTTTTTGTTTTTGCACTGTCGTGCTCACGGACATATAAGAACCTTTTTCTAAGTTTAATACAGAGGACCTTAAAACATGTATTTCCTTTGCAATCTCTACTGTTTAAGAAGTAGAGAATGTGATAATGCAACTTTACATAATATTGTATGTAATAGCGGAACCTAGTGCTTACAATTGTGGAATGGATGAGGTACCGGCATTTGAATATTACTTTCTCTACACGTACTATGTACGTAGTGTATAGAGAAGATATTGCATTCCACTAAAATGTTAGATACCGATATTTCACTGGAAATACACGATTTAGGGTCCCCTGTATAAAAAAAAAAGTATTTTCAGAAAAAAGTCGGTGTGTGTGTCCGTGTGTCTATGAACACGATAACTCAAAAACGAAAATTCGGTAAAGTAGCAAACTTTGTATTTAAGGTTAGTACATTCCAGGCATGCGACACAAAGATTTTGAGAAAAATCCCCACACTCCAAACTACGCTTTACATAGAATAAGTTTCAAAATTTTTGATTTTCTCAAAAATGGCTCTAACGATTTTGATTAAAACACCGTGTATGAAAGATATGACAAGTAAAATGCATACCTTAAATTTTCTGGATATAGCCTCTAAAGACCACTTTACTGAAAGAATTTATTGAATTTTGCTTAGCTGGTGAACAGTTAAAGATGTAGATAACGTTAAAACACACAATTTATGCCATATACCTTTTTTTCGTGGAGTTTTTTTTATATAGATATTCCTTGTTATTGGTTTCAGCTTTAAAAAGCTTACAAAGGAACTTCAGTTACATAGCAACCAGCTTTTGACTATCACTTTAACCTATGGTACTCCCTTATTTCTCTTCTACTTACAAGGAAGCAAGTAATAAGACTATTTCTGCTAATTTTTCTCGATTAGCATGAAGTAAATAGAAGAATAAGCATTTTAACAATAATTTGTTGTAGAGATGTAGAGAAAGTCTTGTGAATTGAACACGTCATGTATTTTTTGGATACACGGTACCCTAAAACGTGTATTTCCTGGGAAACCTCTACTATTTACGAAACAAAGAATGTGAAAATGCAACCTTTCATAATATTGTATGCAATAGCGGAACGTGGTGTTTACCATTGCAGAATGGATGAACTATTTTGAATTGTAAACACTTTCAGCTTCTTAAAAGCATCAAATAAGGAAGTCATTAATCAACATTAATAAGGGCAATTAAAGCAATAATAAAACAGAAAAGCGTTTTTAAATTTCTAAGCAAAATAAAGCAACGTACATCACATATTAGCATCAAGGTTTTAAATTGAGTACATTGTAGTTATTTAAGAGAGAAAAGTGTTTCATAAGGTATTTACATAGAGTACTAAATGTGTGCAGATCTTGAAAGTTTTCAATTCTAAAAGGCATAATTAGCGAGATTAATACCGAAAGCAGGAAAACGTTCGCCAACTCGGAAGGTTTGTTTCTGTTAAAATACAGCGCAACAGTAAATAAAACGGCATGTTTTACGTCTGGGGTTGGTTTTGTTTTCATATCAAACCTTTCTTCTCACAAATTCACATTTCAGAAGTAGTTAAACTGTTTCTTTGCATTAATGTGTAACTGAACATTATAACAAACACAAAATATTGCTACCAATTTAATTTTCTTTTTATGAAGAACCTGTTTCATACAGAGAACGATATACGATTGTGTGTTTTGTGGTGGACAAAGCGGCGCAGGGGCATTCCACCGGTGCTCCATATTTGCTTCATATATCACCAGTGGCATCCCCTGCGGTGCCTTAAGTAGTAAAAGTGGACGTTAAACACTATAAAAATTATTGTTATAAAGCATATTTTTTATCTACTTTTATGCTAATCAAGATAAACATTAGGAGAAATGTTTTCTTGCAAGTAGAAGGTAAATAATGGAATCCACAAGGCAAAAACAATAGTCAATGTTTTTAAAAGCTGGTTGCTATGTACATGAAATACGCTTCATTGCAGGAGTTCAAACATTTCCATGTGTGAAAACTTTTAAGTATTTTAAAATTGAAACCAATATCGAGGAATATCTAAAAAATGTTCAATTCCTAGAAAAAAATTATAAGTCATAAATTGTGTGTATAAACGATATCTAAAATTGCTGTCCATCTCTTACGGTTTGTTATGCAAAATTCAACAAATTTCATCCAGACTAAAAGAGGTCTTCAGAGGCAATTCCCAGAAAATTCAAAATCTGAATTTTATTTGTCGTGTAAATATCTTTAATATATAGTATTGAGAAAATCAAAATTTTTGAATATTATTCCATGTAAAGGGCAGTTTGAGAGGAAGTTTTCTCAAAATCTTTGTGTCGCATCCTTGGAAATTGCTTAAATTAAAATTTGATATTTTACCGACTTTTTGTTATTGAGTTATCGTGTTCAGAGACACACACGGACCTTTTTCTAAAATTGTTTTTTTTATACAGGTACTCAAAAGATGTATTTCCGGTGAAATCTCTTATCGAATTTTTGGTTGGAATGTATTTCATTTTCTATACCTTGAGAAAGTAAACATAAAACCATTCGTAAATTTCGGAGAAAAAGAAAGTACTACGACACACATTAGGGGAAAGTGCAGCTTTTAAATTGAGTACATTGTATAAGGTATTTACATAGAGTACTAAATGTGTGCAGATCTTGAAAGCTTTTAGTTTCTAAAAGGCATAATTAGCGAGATTAATACCGAAAGCAGGAAAACGTTAGCCAACTCGGAAGGTTTGTTTCTGTTAAAATACAGCGCAACAGTAAATAAAACGAAATGTTTTACATCTGGGGTTGGTTTTGTTTTCATATCAAACCTTTCTTCTCACAAATTCACATTTCAGAAGTAGTTAAACTGTTTCTTTGCATTAATGTGTAAGTGAACATTATAACAAACACAAAATATTGCTACCCATTTAATTTTCTTACTATGAAGAACTTTTTTCATACAGAGAACGATATACGATACGATTGTGTATTTATTAAATATTTATACAATAGGGTGCATTATGTACGCATATATTTGTATATACATTCCTGCTACTGGGTAAAAGGTTATACCACTCGCCTCACGCTAAAGCGGCCTGCGTTCTATTCATGTGGGATTTGTGGGGTGGACAAAGCAGCGCAGGGGCGGCTATTCCGGTTTCCCCCGCCAGCGCATCCTATCTTCATTTAATGTATCATCAATATCATCACCTGCGGAGCTATAATAATAAAAGCGGGCGTAGTCGAGTGGTCAGCGCGCTGGCTTCTCACCCGGAGGCCCCGGGTTCGATTCCCAGCTGGCGTGGGGAATTTTTCTTTAGCCAGTTCCCTTAGCCGCGCCTTCTAAAGTGCCTCACTTTGGTGCTTCGTGGCGCAGGGGATCGTAGGTTCGAATCCCGCCTTGATCTTGAGTGTTCCTGTGTTTGTAAATCTGTATATGTGTGTGTGTGTGTGTGTGTGCAATAAAAGCAAAAAGAAAATAAAAAAATGCAATGTTAGGATAAAGGAAAAAAATCTGATGTATTCCATTCACATGACTTCCTCTACATCTCTGCAATCAATTATTGTTAAAAAGTTTATCCTTCTATTTACATAATACTAATCTTCAAACAATTGACAGAAAGGGTCTTCTTACCTGCTTCCTTGTAAGTAGAATAGAAACAAGGGAATCCATAGGCTAAATCGATAGTCAAATCTTTTAAAAGCAGGTTGCTATGTGATAGAAATACCTTTGTTTGTATGGACAGGAATTGACAAATTTTCGTATGAGAAAAGGGTAATTTAAAGCTGAAACCAGTAAAAAGAAATATCTAAAAAATGGTACATTCCACAAAAAAAAATCTTATGTGTACCATTCACATGACTTTCTCCATATCCCTGCAACAAATAATTCTTAAAAAGCTTATACTTCTATTTACTTTATGCTAATCAGAAAAAAATAAGCAGAAATAGTCTTATTACTCGCTTCCTTGTAAGTAGAAGCGAAATAAGTGACAACCGTAGGTTAAAGTGATAGTCAAAAGCTGGTTGCTATGTCAATGAAGTTCCTTTGTTTATATGGATAGGAGTTGACAAGTTCCAGTATGAGAAAAGTATACGTTTTTCATAGCAGAAACCAAAAATAAAGAATGTCACAAAAACGACGAACTCCACGAAAAAATGTATATAACATAAATTGTGTGTTTTAATGTGCTCTACATTTTTTGTGTAGTAAGTTTTTGTCCATCTCTTACGGTTTAGCAGTTATTCAAAATTTAGTAAAATTCATCCAGAATAAACTACTCTTCAGAGGCTATTTCCAGAAAATTCAAGATATACATTTCATTTCTCGGGTAAATATGTTTAATATCCGAAATTTTAGAGCCATTTTTGAGAAAATCAAAATTTTCGAAAAAAGTTCCATGTAAAGGGTAGTTGGGGGTGGGGGGATTTTTCTCAAAATTTTCGTGTGGAATCCCTGGAAGATGCTAAACTTAAATACCAAGTTTGGTACTTTACCGACTTTTCGTTTTTGAGTTATCGTGTTCACAGACACACGGACACACACACACACACACACACACACACACACACACACCCACTCACACACGGACCTTTTTGTGAAAATGCTTTTTTTTGGATATTGGGGACCCTAAAACATATATTTCCGGTGAAATCTCGGTATCGAATTTTTGGTGGAGTGCTATACTTTCTCAATACACTATGTACATAGTGCGTATGGAGAAAGTAAAAACTACATGATATAAATTGTGTGATTTAACGTGATCTATATTATCTCTTAGGTTTACCAGTTGGGCAAAATTCATTCAGAATAAAGAAGTCTTCATAGGCTATTCCCAGAAAATTCAAAATATGCATTTTATTTGTCGTGTAAATATCTTTAATATATGATATTTTAATCAAGATCGTTAGACAATTTTTGATAAAATCAAAATTTTGAACATTGTTTCCATGTAAAGTGTAGTTTTGGATGTGGGGGGATTTTCCTAAAAATCTTCGTGTCTTATCCTTGGAAGATAGCTTATATACCAAGTTTGGTATTTTACGGACTATTCGTTTCTGAGTTATCGTGTCCATATACACACACACAGGACCTTTTTCTGAAAATGCTGTTTTTAGATACAGGCGACCTTAAAGTAGCATTTCCAGTGAAATATGGGTATCAAAATTTTGAGTGGAATGCAATACCTTCTCCGTACATAGTACGTGTAAGGAAGTTTAAAAAAAACTATGCCAATGCATGACTCCGTGGTCGAGTGGTCAGCGTGGTGACTTCTCACCCAGAGGCCCCAGTTTCAATTCTTAACTGGGCTGGGGAATTTTTCTATAACCGGTGTCCGTGGCCCGTTCGCTAAAGTGCCTCGCCATGGTGTTTTGTGTTGCAGGGGATCGTGGGTTCGAATCCCGCCTTGCTCATGGGTGTGTTTTTCTTTGTAAGTGTGTATATGTATTAGAAGCTAAAAGCAAAACGGTAATCAAATGACAAATCAAAGGAAATTGAAAGAAAGAAAAAAAAATCTGATGTGTACCATTCACATGACTTTCTCTATATCTCTGCAACAAATTATTTTTAAAAAGCTTATACTTCTATTAACTTCATGTTAATCAGTAAAACATTAGCAGAATTAGCCACATTACTAACTTCCTTGTAAGTAGATGTGAAATAAGGGAGTACCATAGGTTAAAGTGATAATCAAAAGCTGGTTGCTATGTCACTGAAGTGCCTTTGTTTGTTTGGACAGCAGTTGACAAATTCCTGTATGAGAAATGCATAAGTTTTTTATAGCAGAAACCAAATATAAGGAATGTCACAAAAACGACGAACTCCACGAAAAAAATGTATATTACATAAATTGTGTGTTTTAATGTGCTCTACATTTTTTGTGTAGTAAGATTTTGTCCATCTCTTACGGTTTAGCAGTTATTCAAAATTTAGTAAAACTCATCCAAAATAAACTACTCTTCAGAGGCTATTCCCAGAAAATTCAAGGTATACATTTTATTTGTCAGGTAAATATCTTTAATATACGTAATTTTAATCAAAATCGTTAGTGCCATTTTTGAGAAAATAAAAATTTTCGAAAAAGGTTCCATGTTAAGGGTAGTTTGGGGTGGGGGGATTTTTCTCAAAATCTTCGTGTCGCATCCCTGGAAGATACTAAACTTAAATACCAAGTTTGGTGTTTTACTACTTTTCGTTTTTGAGTTATCGTGTTCACGGACACACGGACCTTTTTCCGAAAATGCTTTTTTTAGATAAAGGGTACCCTAAAACATATATTTCCGGTGAAATCTCGGTATCGACTTTTTTGTTGGAGTGCAATACCTTCTCTATACACTATGGATACTTGCCTATAGAGAAAGTAAAAAGGCATACATCGTCTGAGTCCCGACAAGACTTCGGAACTGTTTTTATATAAAAAAACGAAAACGTAACGTATTATAATTGGTATGGTATTCCATCCAAAAAGTTGATACAAGATTTCTCTGGAAATACACGTTTTGAGACTCCTCTATAAAAAGAAGCAAGCATATTTAAAAACAGGTCCACGCTCTCGCCTTGTTGTGTTTATGTAAACAGCATAATTGGACTCGATTAATTAAAATACCAAAATTGGCATTCACTCCATTCTACATTTTCCATGTAAAAATTAGATGTGTTACATTCACGTGACTTTCTCTACAAACTATTATTACAAAACATTTATTCTTTTTTACTTAGTTCCTTGTAAGGAGAAGTGAAATAAGGGAGCAAAACAGGTTAATGAGAAGGTAATTTTTTTAAAAGCTCATCGTTATAGGAAACAATTGAAACACGGTTCTCTTTGCAAAGTCAGGAGCAAAACAAAAGAAATATGAAGGAAAGAGTTACAATTTTAGAAGTTTTTAAGTAGTTTAAAACTATCAGCTGTACAAAAAAGAAACTGCTTGTGGCATTAATTATGTGTTTTATGCACATCTACATTTTTGGTGTAGTAAGTTTTTCTCTCTCTTACTTACGCAAAAGTCATCGTGAATAAAGAGGTTTTCAGAAAATTCAAGATATACATTTTATTGGTCATGTAAATGTATTTATTATTTGGTGTTTGAATCAAAATACTTGGAGCATTTTTGAGGAGAGCATACTTTTCAAAACTTTTGTCAATGGGAATTTGATATAGAAAGATTTTCCTCAAAACATGTCTGTCCTGTTCTTGGAGCGTACTAAACGCAAATAAATAGATGGAACACATAGTTTAACGCCCATAGCCTGTTTGGTCATATCGGACGATGAATAAAATTGGTGAAATGCTGTTCAAATGATCTCGGGGTCATGGAGTTCAAAGTTACTCGACATTCGTCTTCTCAGGATAAAGGAAAACTCCGAAAAAACCTTGTCCGGGTAACTCACCCTAAGCGAGATTCGAACTCACGTCCTTTTGAATGTGAGGTAGACACGCTAGCACCACACTACCCAGGCGGGCTGGAACACAACTTTGCCTCCCTCCCCTTCGAATAAACAATGATATTCTGTAGACCTATTTGCAAGGAATTAAGACCATGGATTTAATTTGAATCAATTATCATAATTGTGTGCTATTGTTTAGCGTTCTTTTCACGCGAGATGGAAGTAACCGCCGATAATACAATTTGAAAGTGGATTTGGATGAAAGGAGCACGTGATATTTTGGGAAATACGAGGTAAGTCCAGAAAGTAAGTTCCGTTTGGTAATAAAATTAAATTGTGTACAGATACAGAATCATTATTTATTGCACAAAATTCTACAACTCTTAAACTACTTTTCCACATAATTGCCGAAATTTTGCAGGCATTTGTCATAGCGTGGCACAAGTTTTTGTATACCTTCTTCATAGAAGTTTGCCGCCTGTGTCTTCAAAAAGTTGGAAACATTTTCTTTCAGCTCTTCGTCATTGTTGAAGTGTTGACCGCCAAGGTAAGACTTGAGATGTAAGAACCTGCGGTTTTCCTGGATCTTGTCATCAGTCGCGTGAACCAGTTCTTCTGTAACCAAAGATGGACGCCCACTTCCTTCTTCATCATGCACTTCACTACGTCCTTCATTGAACTGTTGGACCCATCTTGTCACCCTTGAATCACTCATCGCATTTTGTCCGTAAACTTCCCAATAAATTTCAATTGGTTTCACTTTCCTAGCATTCAGAAAACGAATCACAGATCTGATTTCACAAGCGGCGGGATTTTCAATCAACACCGACATTGTAAACAAGCACAACAAAGCGTATGTGGCTGAGAGCGATCTCAAAATGGCGCACGTTTCTTCTCCTTGATACAGAGCGTGTACCGCGTAACTGCGATCGCAGTGCTGCAGCGGAGATAATTGAAACGGAACTTACTTTCTGGACGTACCTCGTATGTTAATTCCAATAGTTCTACACCTCCCAGTATATCTACCTGTTTTCGAAGTCGGCAATGCTTGCAGTCTAAGGTTCAGTTCCATACTTCCCATTTGATACAGTGGCTCGCTGAACTAATAATGACGTCATGCATTTAAACCCACTTCCGCTAAAGACCGAATAAATCTCAAGACCCGTTACAGCTATCCTTCGTGGATTTTCTCTCCGGTGAAATATTGGTATTGCATTTTGGGGTGGAATACATTACGTCCCGTAGTTACTATACGTAATCGAGAAAGTAAAATAAATTAAGAAATCTGATGTCTTACACTCACATAACTTTCTCTAGCTACTCTACGAACAAACTTCTTACGAAAGATAATTCTTCTTTCAACACCATGCTAATCGAGATAAACATTAGCAGAATTTTATTACTTATTTCCTTATAAGTAGAATGGAACTAGGCTAAAGTGATAGTCAAATGTTTTAACAGCTGTCGTTATGCGATTGTCACTGCAAATCGCTTCTTTGCTTGGCCAGGAGTAGAACAAAAAAAAAAAAAAAAAAAAAAAAACAAAAACAAAAAAACAAAAAAAAATGGACACTTCCGTCTGAGAAAAGTATAAGTACTTCGCAATTGAAACTAATAATAAGGAATGCCTCGAAAACGGTAAGCTCCACGAAAGAAATGTATATGACATAACTTGTGTACAAGATGTACATTTTTTGTAAAGTAAGTTTTTGTTCATCTCTTACGGTTTACTAGTCATACCAAATTAAGCAAAATCCATACAAATAAACAGGCCTTTAGAAGCTATTACCAGAAAATTCAAGATATGCATTTTATTTGTGATAGAAATGGCTTTAGTATGTGGGATTTTAATCAAAATCGTTAGAGCCATTTTTATGAAAAACAAAATTTTCGAAAAATTTTTCCATGTTAAGGGTAGTTAGGGGTGGGGGAATTGTCTTGAAAAACTTCGTGCCAAACTAAATACCAAGTTTGATATTTAACAGTATTTTTGTTTGTGGGCTATGCTGTCAACACACACACACACACGGACCTGTTTCTGAAAATGCTTTTATTGGATTCAGGGGGTCCTAAAACATGCATTTCCGGTGAAATCTCGACATCGAATTTTTGGGTGGAATACAATATTTGTCTATCCCTATGTACATTGTACATTAGGGGCTAGAGAAAGTTAAAAAAAAAAAAAAAAAAAAAAATCTGATGTGATCCGTTCACGTGACTTTCTCTACATCTCTGTAATAAATTGTTATTAAAAGCTATATTGTTCTATCTACTAAATGTTAATAAACGAACTGGTCTTATTGGATTTATTTCTTCTGTCTTCTTGTAAGTAGAAGGGGAATAATTGAATATACTAGACTAAAGTGACAGTCAAATCTTTTAAAAACAGGTTACCATGAGATTGGAATTCGTTTCTTTGACTGACTAATTCCCATGTAAGAAAAGTATGTATTCTCGTATGAGAAAAATGTATTTTAAAAACTGAAACCAATAACAAGGAATATCTCGGAAATGGTCTACTCCACGAAAAAAATTATATCACAGAAATTGTGTGTTTTAACGATACCTACATTTTTTGTACTGTTAATTTTTGCCTATCTCTTACTGTTTCCTAGTTACTGAACTGAAATACCAAGTTTGGCATTTAACGGCCGTTAACATTTTGAGCTGTATTGCCCTCAAGCACACACACACATACGGAACCTTTTCTAAAAACATCTTTTTGGTTTAGGAGATCTCAAAACTTACGTATATTTCCAGTGAAATCTTGACATGCAACTTTTTTTAAGGAATACAATACCTTCTTTCCTACCATGTGCATAGTATTTGTAGAGAAAGTAAACATTTTGCTTCGTTAAATTTATTGCTAGAGTGACAGTACATCGACAAACTAAGCTTCGTAAAGAAATGAAATTCAGATCTGTTTATGTGATACATTATGGTTTCCACCATTAGGTCTACTCCAAGAATATTTTCCACGATCCTACCGATGCCTGTATCTGTGCTTTGTGTTCAGAGAAATGTGAAAAATACCTTATACTGAAGTGTAAAAAACATAAATCTATCCCTGCTACTAAATTCATGTATTCTACACAATTTGTGCGCTGTCCTCCGTTATTATTATTATTATTATTATTATTATTACTTTTTTATTTCTATTGAGAAAAACAAAATGTTAAAAATTTCCATGTAAAGGGTAGTTTGGGGTGGGGAATTTTCTTTAAAATCTCTTGGAAGAGATGCCATTACAGCTCACAAGGAACCTTGACCTACCGCCCGACCGCTGCGTCCCCCATCTCGGTCCATGATAAGACGTCATGGATGGGCTGCAGTGTTGGAGGCTGAGACTTGGCCAGCGCCTCGAACTCCCCCGGCCGGTTAATGCGGTCCTCACGACCTGGAGCCACTACTTCTCCATCAAGTAGCTCAATTGGCCCCCCTCCCAGGGACCTCACGAGGCTGGACCAGGTCTCCCAGCGAGGGAAAAATCCCCACGCCGGGAATTGAACCCAGGTCTTCCGCTTGGTAAGCAGCTGCGCTACCACCGCGCTAAGGAGACTGAAGATACTGAACTAAAATACGAAATTTGATATTTAACGGTCTTTGCATTTTTGAAGTATTGTCCACAATCGCGAGCGTGCGCGCACACACACACGCGCAATTTTTTTTTAAAAATGCCTTCTTTATACAAATATATACATTTCCGGTGAAAGCTCTACATCGAATTTTTTGGTGGAATACAATACGTTCTTTACCTATCATGTGCATATTATTTGTAGAGAAAGTAAAATTTTTTCTTCGTTAGTATAGTTAAAACAATTATAACTATTTTTGAGAAAAACAAAATGTTGAGTAGTTTGGGGTTGGGAATTGTCTTTAAAATCCTCATGTTACACCCTTGAAAGATAAAATTATATAATAATTCCATGGCACGACAGCTCACATGGAACCTTGGCCTACTGCCTGGCCGCTGCATTCCCATCTCGGTCCACGACAGACGTAGTTTTGGAGGGTGAAACGTGGTCAGCGCCTCGAACCCCCCCCCCCGGCCGGTTAATGCGATCATTATGACTTGGGTGCTACTTCTCAATCAAGTAGCTCCTCAATTGGCCCCTCCAGGGACCTCACGAGGCTGAGTGCACTTCAGACCAGGTCTCCCAGCGGGGGAAAAATCCCCACGCCGGAAATTGAACCCAGGTCTCCCGCTTGGTAAGCAGCTGCACTACAACCAAGAGACGACCAGTCTCGGAAGCTATTAAAGTAAAATACGAAATTTGATATTTAACGGTCTTTGCATTTTTGAAACATTGACCACAATCGCGCGCGCAACTTTTTCTAAAAATGCCTTCTTTATTCAGATACATGCATTTCCGGTGAATTCTCTACATCAAATTTTTGATGGAATGGACTACCTTCTTTACTTACCACGTGCATAGTATTTGTAGAGAAAGTAAACTTTTTACTTTCTCTATACGTACTATGCATATACTATATAGAGAAGATATTGTATTGTACCCAAAAATTCGATACGAGATTTCAACGGAAATATATATACTTTGAAATTCCCTTAATAAAAAAAAAAAAAAGCATTTTTAGAAAAATGTGCGTGTGTGTGTAGACAGCATAGATCAAAAACGAAAAGGCCGTTAAATACCAAAGTTGGTATTTAAGTTTGGTATCTTGCAAGCATGCGACATGAACATTTTCAAGAAAATCCCCCCACCTCCAACTACCCTTTACATGGAACTTTTTCGAAAATTTTGATTTTCCAAAAATGGCTCTAACGATATTGATTAAAATATCGTATATTTAAACACATTTACCTGAGAAATAAAATGTATATCTTGACTTTTCTGGGAATAGCATCTGAAGACGACTTTACCCTGAATAAATTTTACGAAGTTTATCACACAAAAAATGTAGAGCACCTTAAGGCACACAATTTATGTTATAGAGGGTGTTTCAAAAATACGGGGCATAATTTCAGGTATGTATTTCCCACAAGAAGACAATCAAAATAGTTCATTATAACATGTGTCCGGAAATGCTTCATTTCCGACTTATGGCCTTCATAACATTGGAGTTCACTGGAACGTTTTTCTTTCCGCAGGTCTTTGCCGTCAAAGGAGACATTAGGAGGGCGCTCTGATAGTTCATTCTGAGGAAGGTTACATTCAGTGTTCTTTAGGCGTTAAGACTGTGCGACATGTATTCAAATCAAGAGCTGGCAGAGATACATTTCGTGTACGGTAAGGCGGACGGCAATGCTGCGCTGGCTCGTCGTTTGTACCAGGAGAGGTACCCACAGCGATAATGTCCAGATCGGAAGACATTTGTACGTCTCCATTCCCGTCTGTGCGAGTATGGAACATTCACCTCTCCTGGTTTGGGAAGGGGACGACCAAGATCTACTACTCCAGAAGTGCAGGAGGAGATTCTGGAGGCTGTGGACAGGACTCCTTCTATCAGCACACGACGGTTAGCGTTGCAAGTCAATGTTTCTCATACGACTGTCTGGAGACTGTTGAACGAGTATCAATTGTATCCTTATCATTTGCAACGTGTACAAGCCCTGTCACCAGCAGATTACCCTGCACGAGTTAGGTTCTGTCAGTGGTTCTTGCAGCAGTGTGGTGTAAATCCGAACTTTTCTGCCGTCGTATTATTTACAAATGAAGCATAGTTCACAAGAGATGGCATAACAAATTTCCACAATCAGCATGTATGGTCGCATGAAAACCCACGTGCAACTGTTGCATCTCATCACCAGGTGCGGTTCTCCCTCAACATGTGGGCCGGTATCATTGGTGATCGATTAGTAGGACCCCATGTACTTGTAAACAGACTTACGGGGCAGGCGTACACAAACTTCCTGGAAAACACCATACCTGACGTTTTCGAAGACACTCCACTGATCAATCATCAACACATTCACTTCTTGTATGATGGCGCTCCTGCACACTTCAGTCTTACGGCTCGCCGGTACTTGGATCGAAGGTTTCCTGATCGATGGATAGGTAGAGAATTGCTTGGCCTCCACGCTCACCTGATCTGAACCCTCTCGATTTCTACTTGTGGGGCCATTTAAAATCATTGGTTTATTCGTCTCCAGTGCCGGATTTGGAATCCCTTCGGAATCGAATTGTGGCAAGTTGTGAGGACATACGCAATACTCCTGGAGTTTGGGGTCGTGTTCGCAGGTCAATGAGACATCGATGTGAGGTCTGTATTCAAGCAGGAGGTGGACATTTTGAACATCTTCTGTAATGACAACAACCTGCGGAAAGAAAAACATTTCAGTGAATTTCAATGTTGTGAAGGCCATAACTCGGAAATGAAGCATTTCCGGACACATGTTATAATGAACTAATTTGATTGTCTACATGTGGGAAATACATACTTGAAATTGTGCCCCGTATTTTTGAAACACCCTGTATAATCTTTTTTCGTGGTGTTCGTTTGAGATAAATGCCTTATTATTGGTTTCAGCTTTGAAAAACTTACACTTTTCTTATACCGGAGTTTGTCAACCCCTATCCATACAAACAAAGGAACTTCAATCACATAGAAACCAGCTCTTCACTATCACCTTAACCTATGGTACTTCCTTATTTCGGTGTTACAAGGAAGCAAGTAATAAGACTATTTCTGCTATTTTTGTCTGTATTAGCATGAAGTAAATAGAAGTATAAGCTTTTTAACAACCATTTTTTTGCAGAGAGGTAGAGAAAGTCATGTGAACACATCAGATTTTTTCTTCGTTAATTTTTTTGCTAGAGTGACAGTGTATCGACAAACTGAACTTCGTAAAGAAATGAAATTTCTGGTTTGTTTATGAGAGAGGACTATACGAATTATCCGGTGTTACGTCTTAGTTATATTTTGCAAGCCATGGAGCAAAGTTAAAACGTTTTTAAGTTAGTTATGTTGGCAAGTTTTCCAGCTACGTTGTGGAAACGCTATCGACAATGAAGTAGGGCGGGAGGAAGCGAGGAAAAGCGGGGAAACGCGCTTTGCAGTTGGTAGTGATTTAAAAGCAAATGAAAGTTGCACACATGATTAAGCAAACACAATCTCTATGCGTGGGAGGAATGTGTTCTCTCCCCTTTTTTTAAGCAAATAGTTCAATACAGTGTTCTCTCGGCAGAAATAAACGCCTGCATTCCTCTCGCGTGAAATACATTTGGAAACGCACATTGGTTGCTAGGAGATAATGCGCAAGCCAATATGGTGTCATTTATTGTATATAATAAATACTCTCACAGATTAAATTAGCGCTTTTAAAACGTGTATTCTGCCTATTTTGTCAGATTTAATCCGTTCGCGGTATTTTTAGACCGCACTGTGTGTTCAGCTTTTAGAATCGCGCGATTAGAGTTAATATTTAGCGGTTTTCACAAATGAGGTAATGTTTACAAGGGATATACTCTTTGGTTACTGAAACAGCTGGCATCCTGTAACCATTTAGTTTCTTTTTATTCGTCTGATAAGCCAGAATGACTATTTAACATCTGTAACTAATAATACGTTTTACTTTCTCTACACGTACTATGTTCATAGTGTATAGAGTAGGTATTTTATTCCATCCAAAAATTCTATATTGGATTTTACCTACCCTATATCCTAAAAAAAAAAAACATTTTTAGAAAAACGTCCGTGTGTCTGTCAACACGATCATTCAGAAATGAATATTTGGAAAAATACCAGAATTGGAATATGACTTTAGTATCTGCCAGAATGTGAAACAAGCATTTTTCAAGAAAATCCCTCACCTCCAACTACCCTTTAATTAGAAAAAATTTCGAACACTTATTTTCTCAAAACTGACTAACGACTTTGATTAAAAACCTTATCATAAAGATATTTACATGGAAAATAATGTGTCCGTCTGTGAATTCGAATACTCAAAAACGAAAAGTCGGTAAAATACAAACTTGTTATTAAAGTTTAGCATACTCCAAGGATGCGACGTGAAGATTTTGAGGAAAATCTCCCCAGCTTAAACTGCCCTTTCCATGGAATAATTTTCGAAAATTTCGATTTTCTCAAAATTGGCTCTAAAGATTTTGATTAAAATACCGTGTATTAAAGAAATTTATATCACATATAAAATGTTTAACTTGTACTTTCTGGGAACCTTTTGTAAGAAATTTGCAGAATAGATAGAGAAAGTCATGCGAATGGAAGAAATAAGATGCTTTTAATTATACTGATAATTACCATATATGCTTTAGATTTCTATAATCTATATTTGTTATTGCTCAGGGTTTCGAAGTAGTTCTATTTGTGTGTGTGTGTGTGTGTGTTTTTTAATGCAACTGTTTAAACGCTTGGATAAATAGCCGTTCTAAAAGTTCAAATTTCTTGCTTTTGTTTATGGAACATCAAAAGTTTTCAAATTATGCAAATGTTATTCACTTTACTTCAGAAGTGTAGGACAAAGTCCTAAAAGTACACAGCAAAAATGTCTTCACATGATTTTTTTTTTTAAATGTTGATATTTTAGGCTTATTCATTCTTACAGTTTTAGCATCCTGAAGTCATTGCAAAATTGCTTTTACAAAGTTTCCTTCACTAGCACTTGTTCCATTAGGAGCGCGCGCATAAACGGTGAGCACGTTCTTTCTACACTGACAATGACTGGCCTTTAGTAACTGGCTGGCGAGCCATTGGAATAGAGCAAGAGACAAAAAGGGAGCAACAGCGGGTGAGGCAATAGGAGCTGAAGAAGTCCATCAAACAATGTTAACTTTCCCTCTAAACATTATTTTCTATGGTGTAAACATATAAAAATTAATTAATTTTTCATCGCGTGCAACATTTCTGGTTCATGGTTAAATAATTGTTTAAAGAAATAATAAGCCAAATAAGATTTTGTAGTGCAATTTGATGTGGACACTAATGTTCGCATTTATTATGATCATCACACCAGGGCACAAACACCACCATACCACAATCGCCACCAGCATGGCAACACCAACACTACCTCGTCAACACCACCACTATCGCCTCCACCACACCAACATCACCACTATCGGCACCACCACTATCGCCACCACCACACCAACACCACTATCGGCACCACCACTATCGCCACCACCACACCAACATCACCACTATCGGCACCACCACTATCGCCTCCACCACACCAACATCACCACTATCGGCACCACCACTATCGCCACCACCACACCAACACCACTATCGCCACCACCACACCAACACCACCACTATCGCTGCTACAACACCAACACCACCACCATCGCCACCACCATACCAACACCACCACTATCGCCTCCACCACACCAACATCACCACTATCGGCACCACCACTATCGCCACCACCACACCAACCACACTATCGGCACCACCACTATCGCCACCACCACACCAACATCACCACTATCGGCACCACCACTATCGCCTCCACCACACCAACATCACCACTATCGGCACCACCACTATCGCCACCACCACACCAACACCACTATCGGCACCACCACTATCGCCACCACCACACCATCACCACTATCGGCACCACCACTATCGCCACCACCACACCAACACCACTATCGGCACCACCACTATCGCCACCACCACACCAACATCACCACTATCGGCACCACCACTATCGCCACCACCACACCAACATCACCACTATCGGCACCACCACTATCGCCACCACCACACCAACATCACCACTATCGGCACCACCACTATCGCCTCCACCACACCAACATCACCACTATCGGCACCACCACTATCGCCACCACCACACCAACACCACTATCGCCACCACCACACCAACACCACCACTATCGCTGCTACAACACCAACACCACCACCATCGCCACCACCATACCAACACCACCACTATCGCCTCCACCACACCAACATCACCACTATCGGCACCACCACTATCGCCACCACCACACCAACCACACTATCGGCACCACCACTATCGCCACCACCACACCAACATCACCACTATCGGCACCACCACTATCGCCTCCACCACACCAACATCACCACTATCGGCACCACCACTATCGCCACCACCACACCAACACCACTATCGGCACCACCACTATCGCCACCACCACACCAACATCACCACTATCGGCACCACCACTATCGCCACCACCACACCAACATCACCACTATCGGCACCACCACTATCGCCACCACCACACCAACATCACCACTATCGGCACCACCACTATCGCCTCCACCACACCAACATCACCACTATCGGCACCACCACACCAACATCACCACTATCGGCACCACCACTATCGCCACCACCACACCAACATCACCACTATCGGCACCACCACTATCGCCTCCACCACACCAACATCACCACTATCGGCACCACCACACCAACATCACCACTATCGGCACCACCACACCAACATCACCACTATCGCCTCCACCACACCAACATCACCACTATCGGCACCACCACTATCGCCTCCACCACACCAACATCACCACTATCGGCACCACCACACCAACATCACCACTATCGCCGCCACCACACCAACATCACCACTATCGGCACCACCACTATCGCCTCCACCACACCAACATCACCACTATCGGCACCACCACACCAACATCACCACTATCGCCACCACCACACCAACATCACCACTATCGGCACCACCACTATCGCCTCCACCACACCAACATCACCACTATCGGCACCACCACTATCGCCTCCACCACACCAACATCACCACTATCGGCACCACCACACCAACATCACCACTATCGCCGCCACCACACCAACACCACCACTATCGCTGCTACAACACCAACACCACCACCATCGCCACCACCATACCAACACCACCACTATTGCCACCACAACACCACCATCACCACCACCACACCACCACCACCACTCTCGCCTCCAGCAATCCAACACCACCACTATCACCACCACCACCACACCAACACCACCACTATCGCCTCCAGCAATCCAACACCACCACTATCGCCTCCAGCACACCACCATCACCACTATCGCCTCCAGCACACCAACGCCACCACCACACCAACATCATCACTACCGCCACCACCACACCAACACCACCACTATCGCCTCCAGCAATCCAACACCACCACTATCACCATCACTAGCACACGAACACCATCACTAGCACACTAACACCAGCACACCATCACTAGCACACTAACACCAGCACACCAACACCATCACTAGCACACTAACACCAGCACACCATCACTAGCACACTTACACCAGCACACCAGCACCAGCACACCATCACTAGCACACTAACACCAGCATACTAACACCAGCACACCAGCACCAGCACACCATCACTAGCACACTAACACCAGCATACCTACACAAGCACATCAGCACACTAACACCAGCACACCAGCATCAGCACACCAACACCAGCACACCAACACACCAATACCAGCACACCAGCATCAGTACACCAACACACCAATACCAGCACACCAGCACACCAACACCAGCACACTAACACAAACACACCAGCACCAGTACACCAATACCAGCACACTAACACCAGCACGCTAGCACCAGCACACTAACACCAGCACGCTAGCACCAGCACACCAATATCAGCACACAAATACCAGCACACCAACATCAGCACACTAACATCAGCACACCAGCACCAGCACACCAACACCAGCCCACCAGCACCAGCAGACCAGTACCAGCACACAAATACCAGCACACTAACACAAGAACACCAGCACCAGCATACCAGCACCAGCACACTAACACCAGCACAACAACACTAGCACACCAATACCAGCACACTAACACCAGCACCACACCCTTACACTAACACCAGCACCACACCCGCACACTAACACCAGCACCACACCCGCACACTAACACCAGCACCACACCCGCACACTAACACCAGCACACTAACACCAGCAAAACAACACCAGCTCACCAATACCAGCACACTAACACCAGCACACCAACACCAGCACACCAACACCAACACACCAGCACCAGCTCACCAACACCAGCACACCAGCACCAGCACACCAATACCAGCACACTAACACCAGCACAACACCCGCACACTAACACCAGCACACTAATACCAGCAGAACAACACCAGCACATCAATACCAGCACACTGACACCAGCACACCAACACCAACACACCAGCACCAGACAACCAGCACCAACACATCAATACCAGCACACCAGCACTAGCTCACCAACACCAGCACCAGACAACCAGCACTAGCACACCAACACGACCACACCAATACCAGCACCAGAACACCAAGACTACCTCCACCAATAATTACTTTATCAATTTAAAGAACCCAACGCTCCTACAGCAATATTTGCATGTCCGAGGAAGGAATAAAGCTGTTTGTATATCTTAAATAAGACTACACGTTCTGCAGCAGAGACACGCGAAATGCCATTAAACCCCTACACAGAACACAGAGAGGGGGGAGCAGAGCACTTAGCTTATCAACCCCAAAGTGTAGCAGCTATCTCGGAATTATATTTATACACAGCCCTTCAACATCTCCCACAGCAGTTTCATCTTCTGTTTCTATTTAGGTTGTTTGGTTAAGGAGATTTTGCTTTCGAACATTCTAAATACGCCTTCTCTGATATATTATTATATATGTGTGTAGTGTCTGGCGGAAAAACTGGTTCACAGATTCACTCAAAATACACATTTTCTTCGTCGGTTTTCGTAACCTTAAATACATTACATATCAGCTCTTCTCAGCTAATGCACTTTCTCGGTGTTTTATTCACCAATCAAAAAGTTCTTAGTCGATAATTTTAAACAATGATACTAAAAAAACTATTTGTGCTTTTTTCTCATGCGCTCGGTTTTAAGACTATAGTACCTAGCACGTATGTACAATGCACATAGGTAGAGGAGGTATTGTATTCCACTGAAAAAAGCTTATGAATCTATTTACTTCATGCTAATCGAGTAAAAGTACCAGAAATAGTCTTATTACTTGCCTTCTTGTAGGTAGAGGCGAAATAAGGGAGTGCCATCGGTTAAAGTGATAGTCAAAAGCTGGTTGCTATGTGACTGAAGCTCCTTTGTATGGACACGAGTTGACAAATTCGTGTATGAGAAAAGTATATGTATTTTAAAGCTGAAACCAATAACATGGGATATCTAAAAAGGGATGAACTCCACGAAAGAAGTACATATAACTTAAATTGTGTGTTTTAACGTGCTGTACTTTTTTTGTGTGGTAAGCTTTTGTCTATCTCTTACGGTTTAGCAGTTATGTAAAATTCCGCAAATTTCATTCACAATAAAGTAGTCTTCGGAGGCTATTGCCAGAAAATTTAGATATACATTTTATTTGTCAGGAAAATATGTTTAAAATACGATATTTTAATCAAAATTGTTAGAGGCATTTTTAAGAAAATCAACATTTTCAAAAAAAGTTCCATATAAAGGGTAGTTTGGGGTGGAGAGATTTTTCTCAAATTTTTCGTGACGTATCCCTGGAAGATACTAAACTTAAATACCAAGTTTGGTATTTTACCGACTTTTCGTTTGAGTTATCGTGTTCACAGGCACACGGACACACCGACACACAGGCACACGGATACAAACAGATCTTTTTCTGAAAATACTTTTTTTTTTGGATATTGGGGACCTTAAAGCATATATTTCCGGTGAAATCTCGGTATCGAATTTTTGGGTGGAGTGCAATACCTTCTCTATACACTATGTACGTAGTACGTGTAGAGAAAGTAAAAGGATGTGCCAAAGTTTCTTTTCAGGATGACAACTCCTTTTTACTTTCTCTACACGTACTATGTACATAGTGTATAGAGAAAGTATTGCACTCCACCCAAAAATTCGATACCGAGATTTCACCGCAAATATATGTTTTAGGGTCCCCAATATCCAAAAAAAGCATTTTCACAAAAAGGTCCGTGTGTGTGTGTGTGTGTGTGTGTGTCCGTGTGTCTGTGAACACGATAACTCAAAAACGAAAAGTCGGTAAAATACCAAACTTGGTACTTAAGTTTAGTATCTTCCAGGGATGCGACACGAAGATTTTGAAAAGAATCCTCCCACCCCAAACTACCCTTTACATGGAACTTTTTTCGAAAATTTTTATTTTCTCAATAATGACTCTAACGATTTTGATTAAAATTTCGTATATTAAACATATTTACCTGATAAATATAATGTATATCTTGAATTTTCTGGGAATAGCCTCTGAAGAGTAGTTTATTCTGGATGAATTTTACTAACTTTTGAATAACTGCTAAACCGTAAGAGATGGACAAAAACTTACTACACAAAAAATGTAGAGCACATTGAAATACACAATTTATGTTATATACATTTTTTCGTGGAGTTCGTCGTTTTTTAGACATTCCTTATTTTTTGTTTCTGCTATGAAAAACATAATTTTCTCATACAGGAACTTGTCAACTCCTATCCATATAAACAAAGGAACTTCATTGATATAGCAACCTGCTTTTGACTATCACTTTAACCTACGGTTGTCCTTTATTTCGCTTCTACTTACAAGGAAGCGAGTAATTAGACTATTTCTGCTATTTTTTTTTTTCTGATTAGCATAAAGTAAATAGAAGTATAAGCTTTTTAAGAATTATTTGTTGCAGGGATATGTAGAAAGTCATGTGAATGGTACACATCAAATTTTTTTGTTGTTGTGAAAGTTAAAATCAAATTTGCCAGTGTGCGTAAAACATTCCTGTTAAATTGATTGAAAATAACAAAAGAATGTTACCATTTCTACTCATTCCTGAAGCTGTAACAAAGTGATGGTCACTTCCTGGCTGGATATTTCCTAAACCGTAATGTAGAGGGCAGTAGTTGGTGTTGGAACAGCTGTATTTACGGCGCACTGTGCCACACACGAATGGCAAAGTGCTAGGGTTTGGTCGACAGTTACTTTATATATAAACAAGAGATAGGAGAGAGTTGGAGAGAGGAGGGGCAGAGGATGTATCCCAGAAGAGCAATCAGTCACAGAGAGGCGACACCTGGCTGTGATTGATTGTCGATTTAACATTGCCACAGTCGATACATGTCAACACGGAAGCAAGAAGTCACATCTGTTAAACTGAAACAATAAGATATGATGTGGCAAATGCTCACTTTCAGAAAATTTGCAGGACTCGTGTTTTTCCATTAGATACCAAAAACACTGTAGCAGTTAACCGAGGCGGTCTAAGCCCGTGCCATTCTTGTTCGTTACTCGTAGCTACATCACTCTCGAGAGTGTGGCAAAGAGAATCACGGTATCGAGAACTAGTGCTCACGACTCGAGTATTCTCGTAACTACAGGCGAAGTAGGTTAACCCTTTGTTGCCTGTCGGTACCTATAAGTTCCGCTTGTTTTAAGCGTAACTAGGTATACAAACAGGGTTGCACTCTAGGATTAATTTCATGTTATACTAACCTTCAACCATTTAAGTAATCTAGCCTGTCTTATATTGTAAAAATGTATACAATGTTACTTTCTCTACATGTCCTATATACTAGTGTATAGAGAAGGATTTGCACTCCATCGAAAAATTCAATACCGAGATTTCACCGGAAATATGTTTTAGGGTCCCATGTATCCAAAAAAGGCATTTTCAGGAAAAGGTCCGTGTGTGTGTGTGTGTGTGTGTGTGTGTGTGTGTGTGTGTGTCGTGAACACGATAACTCTAGAACGAAAAGTCGGTAACAGGCTAAACTTGGTATTTAACTTTAGTATCTTCCAGGGATGGTCGTCTCCTTAGCGCGGTGGTAGCGCAGCTGCCTACCAAGCGGGAGACCTGGGTTCGATTCCCAGTACCGGCGTAGGGATTTTTCCCCCGCTGGGAGACCTGGACCGGGGTGCACTCAGCCTCGTGAGGTCCCTAGGGGGCCAATTGAGGAGCTACTTGATGGAGAAGTAGCGGCTCCAGGTCGTGAGGACCGCATTAACCGGCCGGGAGGGGCTCGAGGCGCTGACCACGTCTCACCCTCCAATACTGCACCCCATCCATGACGTCTGTAGTGGACCAAGATGGGGGACGCAGCGGCCGGGCGGTAGGCCAAGGTTCCCCGTGAGCCGTCGTGCCATGGAGTTATGTTATCTTTCAGGGATGTGATACGAAGATATTGAGAAAAATCCCCCCATCCCAAATTACCCTTTACATGGAACTTTTTTTAAAAAAATTTGATTTTCTTAAAAATGGCTGAACGATTTTGATTAAAATTTCGTATATTAAAGATACTTACCTGACAAATAAAATGTATATTTTGAATTTTCTGGGAATAGCCTCTGAAGTCTACTTTATTCTGGGTCAATTTTACGGAATTTTGCATAACTTCTAAACCGTAAGAGATTGACTAAAACTTACCACACAACAAATGTAGAGCACTTTAAAACACACAATTTATGTTATATATATATATTTATTTTTTGTTCGTGGAGTTGATTGTTTTTTAGATATTCCTGGTTTTTGGTTTCAGCTATGAAAAATGTATACTTTTCTCATACAGGAATTTCTCAACTCCTGTCCATAATAATAAAGGAACTTCAATCACATAGCAACCGGCGTTTGACTGTTACTTTAACCTATGGTACTCCCTTATTTCGCTTCTACTTACAAGGAAGCAAGTAATAAGACTATTTCTGCTACTTTTTTTCTCGATTAGCATGAAGTAAATAAAAGCATAAGTTTTTAACAATAATTTTTGCAGAGATGTAGAGAAAGTCATGTGAATGGAGCACTTAAGATTTTTGCCCAAAAATTGCAGTGATTTTGAAAATAAATAAAAGAGAAAACCGGCATAACTACAGGCAAATGTAACCCCATTAACTTCCAAGCATCACACCGATTATTTTACTTGGGCTCTCCCCGTCATTTACCACAATCACTGGGATTTGAACTTGGCAACGTTTGGCGTTGAATGGATGGCCAGTCCATTACCTATCAGCTAATACTCATGGCTACTTGAACTACTTTTTGAAAGCATTATGAAAACTGGTTTAAAGAATTTAAAGTTTTAATTGGGAAGAAAAATATTAATAAACGATCTACATTTATTTTCATTTCTATTTCCTCTATTATTTTATATAATAATTTTATAGATTTATTCCCATATATTTTTACTAGAACTCCAATTTTAAACTTGAATTAAAAGAAAACCGGCATATGCAGTATACTAGTGCAGGCAACTAAGGCTTAAGCCGATGTCCCACTGTCAAAATTTGGTCCAAAAGTTTTTATACAACGTGAACGTTGTAGCAGTTAACTGAGGCGGTCTAAACCCGTGTCACCCTTGTTCGTTACTCTCGAGAGTGTGTCAAAGAGGATCTCGATATCGAGAATTAGTGCTCACGACTTGAGTATTCTCGTAACTACAGGCGAAGTAGGTTAAACCGATGTCCCACGGTCATAATTTGGTCCAAAAGTTTTTTATACAACGTGAACGTTGTGTACAATTTTTCCATTCCATGTTAACTCTCACTGACTGATTACACAAATTCTCAGGAATATATAAAGCAAAGAAAAACTACTACATGTCATTTGGTCCGAGTCAAGCTGCACTCGGCCGCCAAACAGTCTCTATGCTGTTGGTGGGGTGTGGGGAGGTCCACCGGGTGCACTATCTCACCTGTGGCTTAGGATGGGGAGGGCCCAGGCTAAATAATCGGTGGTACGACATGCCTAGATGATGACGGGGCAGGTAGAAGCACGCGGCGTGAGACCTGTTTTGTAAACTTTGAACATATTACTATACTCACTTTTTTACTTTCTCTACACGCACTATGTATATAGTGTATAGAGAAGGTATTGCACTTCACCAAAAAATTCGACACCGAGATTTCACCGGAAATATATGTTTTAGGGTCCCCTTTATCTAAAAAAAAAGTATTTTCAGAAAAAGATCCGTGTATGTGTGTGTCCGTGTGTCTGTGAACATAACTCAAAACCGTAAAGTCGGTAAAATACCAAAATTGGTATTTAAGTTTAGTATCTTCCAGGGATGCGACCACGAAGATTTTGAGAAAAATCCCCCCACCCCAAACTACCCTTTACATGGGACTATTTTCGAAAATTTCGATTTTCTCAAAAATTGCTCACGATTTTGATTAAAATATCATATATTAAAGACATTTACCTGACAAATAAAATGTATATCTTGAATTTTCTGGGAATAGCTTCTAAAGATCTGTTTAATCTGGATGAACTTTACGAACTTTTAAATAACTACTAAACCGTAAGAGATGGACAAAAACTTACAACTCAAAAAATGTAGAGCACGTTAAAACACACAATTTATGTTATATACATTTGTTTGTGGAGTTGATTGTTTTTGAGATATTCCTTGTTTTTGGTTTCAGCTATAAAAATATACTTTTCTCATACAGGACTTTGTGAACTCGTGTCAATACAAACAAAGAAACTTCAGTCGCAGAGCAACCAGCTTTTGATTATCACTTTAACCTATGGTACCCCTTTATTTCGCTTCTGCTAACAAGGAAGCAAGTAATAAGACTATTTCTGCTAATTTTTGCTCCATTAGATGAAGTAAATAGAATAATTTGTTGCAATGATATAGAGAAAGTCATGTTAATGGAACACATCAGATTTTTAACATTAATTTGTTACAGAGTTGTAGGTCTGCTTGTATGTTTATCTCATTTCATAATGTTGGCAACGCAGCAACATTCGAACATAAAGTTCTGTGTTTTGTTAAACAAATTTCCCTCAGAGACTTTGAGAATGCTGAAAGAAGCTTTTGGTGTAGCAGCAATGAAGAAAACTCAGATGTATGAATGGCATAAACGTTTCAGTCAAGATTTTCGAACACTGAAGGAATTACTGTACATACAACAAGGGCACTACGACAGGCATCTGTGAGGAGTGCTGCCAGTCTCTTTACACGTGGTGTCAGAAGTGGGTCACTGCGGAAAGGAACTATTTTGTAGGAATTGTTCTTATGGTATTTTGTTTCTGTTATTTTCACATACCGGGAACTTTTTAAAATGTTAATATGTGCTTTTATATGCACAATAAAAACCACTTTATTTTCATTAGACTGCCTTGAAACGTGTTTATAGCTCTAAAAGTTTAAAAAAATAGTGAGAGTGGGAAAAATATTACAAGACAGAGAAATATGCCCCTAGTTATGACTATATGGTTTGAAGCATCTCTGCTGCTCCACGAAACATGTCTTTTTCTCACTTTTTCTTCCTCATTTCCCCCTACCTTCCTTATATTTTTTGCTCCGTTATCTCTTGTTCTTTTTCCTTCGACAGTCCCTTTGCTTCTACACTCCTGTTCTAGAGAACAATGCTGAGCGGAATAGCAGGAAGAAAAAGGGGGAGAACAGTAAACGGGGGAAATCGAATGAGACCAGAGTGTCAGGAAGGTACAAAATGGGAAGAAAGACAGAAAGGAAGCAGAAATTTCGTCCTTTATAACCATCATTTTAGAGGAACCGGAGTAAGGAAACACAGACGTGAAGAAAAAGACGAAAATAAGGAGAGAGAAAAGGGAATGCGCGAACAATTGTGTGAAGAAAGTAAGGGGATAGAAAAAAAATGTGAAATACAGTAAGAATGGAAATAATAAAGAAACTATAAGCGAGCAAACGAGACATTTTATAAAAATATAGAAATTAAATTGCTATACGAATAGGTAAGAATAATTCAGAAATAAAGAATGAAGCAAAGACACAAATAAAATGAGGAAGATGCTCTAAAACATGCAAAACAAGAAGAACCTGATGTGTACCATTCACATGACTTTCTCTACATCTCTGCAACAAATTATTCTTAAAAAGCTTATAATTCTATTTACTTCATACTAATCAGAAAAAATTAAAAGAAACAGTCTTATTACTTGCTTCCTTGTAATTAGAAGCGAAATAAGAGAGTGCCATAGGTTAAAGTGGTAGTGAAACGCTGGTTGCTATGTCACTGAAGTTCCTTTGTTTGTATGGACAGCAGTTGGCAAATTTCTGTATGAGAAAAGAACAAGTTTTTCATAGCAGAAACCAAAAACAAGGAATGTCTAAAAAACGATGAACTCCACGAAAAAAAATGTATATAACATAAATTGTGTGTTTTAACGTGCTCTACATTTTTTGTGTAGTAAGTTTTTGTCCATCTCTTACGGTTTAGCAGTTATTTAAAAGTCCGTAAAATCCATCCAGAATAAATTAGTCTTCCGAGGTTATTCCCAGAAAATTTAAGATATATGTTTTATTCGTCAGGTAAATGTCTTTAATATATGATATTTTAATTAAAATCGTTAGAGCCATCTTTGAGAAAATCGAAATTGTATGTTCCATGTAAAGGGTAGTTTGGAGTGGGGGGATTTTTCTCAAAATCTTAATGTCGCAACCCTGGAAGATACTAAACTTAAATAGCAAGTTTGGTATTTAACTGACTTTTAGTTTTTAAGTTATCGTGTTCACAGACACACGGACACACACGCGGACCTTTTTCTGAAAACACTTTTTTTTTGGATTCAGGGGACCCTAAAACATATATTTCCGGTGAAATCTCGTTATCGAATTTTTTGGTGGAGTGCAATACCTTCTCTATATACCATGTACATAGTGCGTATAGAGAAATTAAAAATATAGAAATTAAGTTGCTATACGAATAAGTAAAAATAATTCAGAAAGAAAGAAGGAAGCAAAGACAGAAATAAAATGAGGAAGATACTCTAAAACATGCACAAAAAAAAACGGTTTACTTTCTCTACACGTACTATGTACATAGAGTATAGAGAAGGTATGGTATTGCTCCCAAGAATTTGATACTGAGATTTCGTCAGAAATGCGTATTTTGAGTCCCCTGAATTAAAAAAGAATTAGAAAAAGGTCCGTGTGTATGTGTGTGTTTGTGGACAGCATTGCTCAAAGACGAAAAAAAAACTGTTAAATACCAAATTTGGTATTTAAGTTTGGTATTTTCCAAAGATGCGACACGAAGATTTTCAAGAAAATTTCCCCAACCCAAAATCCCCTTTAATTTTTCAAAAAAATTTGATTTTCTCAAAAATGGCTCTAGCGATTTTGATTAAAATACCCTATGTATAGGATGTTTATATGGCAAACGAAATATACAGGATGTTTCAAAACGACACCACATGAAGATGTGGACCTTGTTGGTCATACCATATGTGATACGTGAATATAATTTTAAGCTCTAAATTCGGCACATACAAAAACTGCCATAAAATCACCAGGGATTAGGCAGTCGTACATAACCAAAATGCGCGTGCCTGGCCCACTCCAAGAGAGATGCCGGTTGGTAGCAAAGGTCCCAGTCGCCTGGTGTAGGCGTGGTTTGATAGGCACAGATCACCCTAGTAATGGAAGACGTAGCATGTGGGTGTGGCGTATGATAACCGTTGTTCCTTCGCTGCCTAATCCCAAATGTGTGCGCTCTTTAAACATACATAAAACTTTAAATAGACTAGTTTGAAAATTACGACATCAAGTTTCGGCCAAGTCAAAGTGTAAGCTAATCGACTGCTATCTTCGTTTGTTGTTTTGAAACAACCTGTATATATACTATGTAGATAAAATGTGTTGAGAAGGTAAACATACTGTATTGTTGTTATTATTATAATTATTATTATTATTATTATTATTATAATTATACGACGAACCTCACAATATAATTTCCGGTGAAATCTCGACATTTTTCGGTGCAATACAACACTTTCCTTACTTCCTATACTTGTTAGAGAAGGGATACAGTTACGAAAATAAGAGGAACAGGCAGAAATTAAATAAATACACAACGGATAGGAAAGAAAAAAAATTGAGATAAACATAAGGTGAAAATAAGAGTTAGATGAATAAAACTGGCTTAAAGATCATGGCAAATGGATGGGGAGGTTACAGGTAAAAAAGTTGACAGTCGTGCACTACAGGGGTGAGCCTGTCCGGCAATGTATTCAACATTCTTGAGTCCGCGGGGAGCTGACAAGTTTGTGGCACAAGGCGAATTACAAATCGGTGCCGTGTAATTTATGTCCAATTAAAGGGAAAGTCCGGCAGTGACAGGCTCTCGTACCGGTTCCAGCATAAGCAGCGATTCCAATTGACTGCTTCAGTACTTTTGGAAAAACCATCTAAGAGAATCTTAATGTAAACAGGTGCGAAGACACTTCCTGCATTTGTTGCTTTGAGACGGATAGTTCATTGTTCCACCGCTCTCTTTCTTCTGCTACGAAGATGGCTTGATAAAAAAAATCGGATGTGTTCCATTCACATGACTTTCTCTATATCTCTGTAACAAATTATTACTTTCTGTATATGTACTATGTACATAGTGTATAGAGAATGTATTGCACTCCACCAAAATTCGATACCGAGATTTCACCGGAAATATATGTTTTAGGGTCCCCTGTATCCAAAAAAAGTATTTTAAAAAAAAGGTCCGTGTGTGTGTGTGTGTGTGTGTGTCCGTGTCTGTCAACACGATGACTCAAAAACGAAAAGTCAGTAAAATACCAAACTTGCTATTTAAGTTTAGTATCTTCCAGGGATGCGACATGAAGATTTTGAGAAAAATCCCCCCACCCCAAACTACCCTTTACATGGAACTTTTTTCGAAAATTTTGATTTTCTAAAAAATGCCTCTAATGATTTTGATCAAAAAATCGTGTATTGGAGATATTTTCCTGACAAATAAAATGTATATTTTGAATTTTCTGGGAATAGCCTCTGAAGACTACCTTATGCTGGGTCAATTTTGCGGAATTTTGTATAACTGCTAAACCGTAAGAGATGGACAAAAACTTACCACACAACAAATGTAGAGTACCTTAAAACACACAATTATGTTACAAACATTTTTTTTTCGTGGAGTTGATTGTTTTTGAGATATTCCTTGTTTTTGGTTTCAGCTATAAAAACATACTTTTCTCACACAGGACTTTGTGAACTCGTGTCCATATAAACAAAGGAACTTCAGTCACATAGCAACCAGCTTTTGACTATCACTTTAGCCTATGGTACTCCCTTATTTCGCTTCTACTTACAAGGAAGTAAGTAATAAGACTATTTCTGCTAATTGTTTTCTCAATTAGCAAGAAGTAAATAGAAGCATAGGCTTTTTAACAATAATTCATTGCAGAGTTGTAGAGAAAGTAATGTGAATGGAACACATCAGTTTTTTTTTTTGAAAAAGTTTATTCTTCTATCTACTTAATGCTAATCTAGATAAACATTAGCAGAAACAGTCTTACTACTTAGTTCCTTGTAAGTAGAAGGGAAATAAAGGAACACACTAAACTAAACCGAGAGTCAAATGTTTTAAGATGTGGTTGCTATGGGATTAAACTCCGTTTCTTTGTGTGGCCAGGAGTTGACAAGCGAGAAAAGCTACAAGTATTTTAAAACTGAAACCAATAGTAAGGAATATCTCGAAAACGGTCAACTACAGGAAAAAAATCTGACGTGTTCCATCCACATGACTTTCTCTACATCTCCACAACAAATTATTGTTAACAAGCTTATGTTTCTATTTACTTCATTCTAATCGAGAAAAAATTAGCTAATATAATCTTATTACTTGCTTCCTTATAAGTAGAAGCGAAATAAGGGAGTACCATAGGTTAAAGTGACAGCCAAAAGCTGGTTGCTATGTGACTGAAGTTCCATTGTTTGTATGGACCGGAGCGGACAAATTCCTGTATGAGAAAGGTATGTTTTTCAAAGCTGAAACTAAAAACAAAGAATATCTAGAAAGGGATCAACTACACGAAAAGAATGTATATGACATAAATTGTGTGTTTTATCCTGATATACATTTTTTGTTTATTAAGCTTTTGTCTATCTCTTACGGTTTGCCAGTTATACAAAATTCATTAAAATTCATCCATAATAAAGTAGTCTTCAGAGAATATTCCCTGAAAATTCAAGATATGCATTTTATTTGTGAGTTAAATATCTTTAATACATTATATTTTAATCAAAATCGCTACAGCCATTTTTGAGAAAATCAAAATATTTGAAAAAAAGTTCCATGTAAGGAGTAGTTTGTGGCGGGGGGATTTTCTTGAAAATCTTTGTAGCGCATCCTTGGAAGATACCAAACTTAAATACCAAATTTGGTATTTAACGGTCTTTCGGTTTTTGAGCTATGATGTCTACAGACTCTCACGGACCATTTTCTGAAAATGCTTTTTTACTTTCTCTTTACGCACTATGTACATAGTGTATAGACAAGGTATTGCACTCCACCCAAAAATTCGATACCGAGATTTCACCGGAAATATATGTTTTAGGGTCCACAATATCCAAAAAAAATAATTTTCACAAAAAGGTCCGTGTGTGTGTGTCCGTGTGTCTGTGAACACGATAGCTCAAAAACGAAAAGTCGGTAAAATACCAAATTTGGTATTTAAGTTTAGTATCTTCCAGGGATGCAACACGAAGACTTTGAGAAAAATCCTCCCACCCCCAACTACCCTTTACATGGAACTTTTTTCGAAAATTTTGATTTTCTGAAAAATGGCTCTAACGATTTTGATTAAAAGTTCGTATATTAAAGATATTTACCTGACAAATAAAATGTATATGTTGAATTTTCTGGGAATAGGCTCTGAAGAGCAGTTTATTCTGGATGAATTTTACTGAATTTTGAATACCTAACAGCTAAACCGTAAGAGATGGACAAAAACTTACTACACAAAAAATATAGAGCACGTTAAAACACACAATTTATGTTATATACATTTCTTTCGTGGAGTTCGTCGTTTTTGTGACATTCCTATTTTTGGTTTCTGCTATGAAAAACGTATACTTTTCTCATACAGGAACTTGTCAACTGCTAGCCATATAAAAATGAACTTCATTGACATAGCAACCACTTTTTGACTATCACTTTAACCTATGGCACTCCCTTATTTCTCTTCTACTTGCAAGGAAGCAAGTAGTAAGACTATTGCTGCTATTTTTTTCTGATTAGCATAAAGTAAATAGAAGTATAAGCTTTTTAAGAATAATTTTTGCAGGGATATAGAGAAAGTCATGTGAATGGTACACATCAGATTTTTTGGATTCAGGTGGTCCTTAAACATGTATTTACAGTGAAATCTTGGAATCGAATTTTAGGGTGGTATACAATATTTCCTCTATACACTATGTACATCGTACGTATAGAGAAAGTAAATATATTCTTTTCTTCCCTTTAAAAGTAACTGCGCTCTAATTACTGGAGGAAAACTTCTTGCTTATGGGGGAGCCAAAAACACCTGAAGCGAGTCTTGCGCTACCTTAAAATAAAAGCAAATTGAACATCAGCAGACAAACTTTGGAATTAGAATGACCGGCCTCTCTAAACTGAAATCCCGGCCATCATATCCCCCCCCCCTTCTCCAACTACCCCTCATTCCAGCCTTCCGGAACGTGAAGGGTTAGCAAAGAGGGAATATTGCGAGGGATGGGGGAGTTAGCAAACGAAGCAAGTAAATTTGTTCGTAAGGGGTTGGCAGCAGTGCAGAGGGACGAGATGGAATTGGGCTGCAGTTTCTCTATTCGTCTCTTCACTGTATTATCCAGAGACCCAGGTGATGTTCCCAACTTAAAATTCACTTATTACTTTCTCCACCGCTTACCTATAGCAGGTAGAGGAAGTACTTCTTACAATATTCCATGTAGAGCACTTTTTAAGCAACAGAAAATTTCAACAGTGTACAATTGCTATATATTATAATTATTATTATATGTGCACAACAATTTAAATCAATTTAAACTGAATAGACATGTACACACATTAAATACCAGAAATATTGATAAATTGCATGTTGCATACACTAGACTAAACATAGTTATTTGGTAACCAGTATTATAGCCTACAATAAGCTTCCTGACCACATGAGAGATCTAAATATAATACAGTTTAAGGCTAAAGTAAATAAAATGGTTGATGGACAATGTATTTTACAATTTGGATGAATTTTTTAATACTAGAATTGTTATGTGACTAACTCTTACTTGTATATATTATTTTGACCATGTCTATTGTACTAATGTACCTAATGACTAAACAAATAAATACTGCATTCCACTAAAAAAAAAAAAAAAAAAAAAAAAAAACATCTAAAATGTTCCATTCACATGGTAACCTTTTATTTAATTCGTTAATATGTTATCTGCACCATGCTAATCAAGATAAACGTAAGTAGAATTAGTCTTATTACTTGCTTCCCTGTGAGTAGAAGGGAAATAAGAAAATGCACAGGCTAAAGCGATAATCTCGTCCTTTAAAAGCCGGTCGCTATGTGAATCAATTAAAATTCCAATTTCTTGGCTTGCCAGGAGTAAACAAACGTGAAACGAGAAGAAAGATCTCTTCCCGTCTGAGAAAAGCATATCTTGCTTAAAATTGAAACCAATAATCCAGAATATCTCGAAAACGGTTAACTCTACAAAAAAGTGTACATGACATTAACTGTGTGTTTTAATGAGATCTACATTTTTTTGTGCAGTAAGTTTTTGTCTGTCTCTTGCGGTTTTCCAGCTATATAAAAGTGATCAAGAATGCAGAGATCTTCAGAGGCTGTTCCCAGAACATTCAAGATACACATTTCGTTTCTCCTAAAAATATCTTAAACATAAGGTATTTTAATCAAAATCGTTAGCCATTTTAGGACAATCAACATTCATCGTAAAGGGTAGTTGGGTGTGGGTGTCGCATCCTTGGAAGATACTGAACTTGTGGAATGCACACCATCTGGAGACATAGCCACGATCTATACAATCATCCCCACACATGCAATGCATTCCATTTCAATTTCAATCTGTTTATACCCTTTGGCCCACAAATATCAAACTACACCTCACTGCTCTTCACACGAGGACGACAGTAGCATGCGTGCCATCTTTGTTACGTAGTTAACGCTTCTCTTGCTAGAGCTGCACATAAAACAAAAAAAAATACACTCTGTAATGAAAACTTCAAACTATATCTCTGTGAAATTGCAACATTCCAGCTGCAATACCAAGGCAGAAAAAATTATTGTGTGTTACTTTTCGATCCGCCCTCGTAGAAATGAAAAATGTGTGGGATCTCTGTATACAGTTGTACGCTGTTAGGTGTATACTTTAATGACATATACACCTGGTAGATGTCTCTGTATGTCAAAAAGCGGAGTGTTATTATTGTGCTGCAGGCAGATGAGGAAACAGGGAGCGGTCGTGTTACGGATTCATCCAAACGCGCCCACCGAGCATTTACTTTCCTTCTGACAGCAGGTGTTGTGGGTTGAACTTTCTCTGCTACTTATCTATTAAGTAGAGGAAGCACTGCATTCCATCCAAAAATTCCATACCGAGATTTCCCTGGAAATACACTTTAGACCCTTTGTATCGTCAAAAAACATTTATTTTTTACTTTCTCTAGTATGTATTTACAATTTACAAAGTGGATACAGACGATATTGTATTCACCCAAAAATTCGAGGCCGAGATTTCACCGGAAATACATGTTTTGAAACCCTCTGAATCCAGAAAAAGAATTTTTATAAACTTTCCGTGTGTCTGTGGACAATATAGCTCAAAAACAAAAAGTTGTTTACATACAAAACTTAGTATTTCAATTTCAGGTTACGCCACGAAGATTTTCAAGAAAGCCTTACATCCACAACTACTTTTTACGTGGATAATTTTTCTCATAAATGGCTCTAACAATTTTTATTAAAATGTATACTTAAGATATTTACATCACAAATAAAATGTATATTTTCAATTTTCTGTGCATAGCCTCTAAAGATGAGTTTTGCAAAATTTTTGTCATAAAGGTTAAACCGTAAGATGTAGACAGTAACTTACTACACAGCAGCGCCGTGGCCGAGTAGTTAGACCAATCACACTTCACCTAGAGGCCCGTGTTCCATCGCAAGCGACCGTATGCGAGATTTGTGGTGGACAAAGTGGCGCAGGGCGGGTTTTCTCCGGTTTCCCCCGCCATTGCATTCCACCGGCGCTCCATCTTCATCCCATGCATCATCAGTGTCATCGCCTGCGGTGCCATTTCTAGTAAAAGTGGGCGTTAAACAATATCAAAAAATCTGATGTGTTCCATTCACATGACTTTCTCTACATCCCTGCAGCAAATTATTCTTAAAAAGCTTATACTTCTATTTACTTCATGCTACTATACAAACTTCTTACAAAGGATAATTCTTCTTCCAACATCATGCTAATCGACATAAACATTACCAGAATTTTATTAATGTAAAAATGTACGTAATGTAACATTTTATTACTTAGTTCCTTATAAGTAGACTGGAAATGAGGGAATGCAGTAGGCTAAAGTGATAGTCAAATGTTTTAAAAACTGTCGTTATGCGATTGTCATTGCAAATCGCTTCTTTGCTTGGCCAGGAGTAGAACAAAAGAAAAACGGACACTTCCGTCTGAGAAAAGTGTAAGTACTTCACAATATTGAAACAAATAGCAAGGAATGCCTCGAAAACGGCAATATCTTCAAAAAAAAAAAAATAATGTACATGACATAACTCGTGTATTTTAACAAAATCTACATTTTTTTTTATGGTAAGTTTTTGTCCATCTCTTACGTTTTAGCAGTTGTGCAAGGTTCCGTAAAATTCATTCAGAATAAAGTAGCCTTTAGAGGCTATTCCCAAAAAATTCAATATTACATTTTATACCTTTAGTATACTGTAATTTAATCAAAATTGTTATTCTTCAAAATCTTCGTGTCGCATTCTTCGTAGATATTAAAGCTATACACCAAGGTAGGTATTTTACCGACTTTTTGCTTCTCAGTTATCATGCTCAGAGCCACACGAACCTTATTCTAAAAATGCTATTTACTTTCTCTACACCTACTATGTACATAGTGTATAGAGAAGGTATTTTAATGCACTCAAAACTTTGATACCGAGATTTCACCAGAAATACATGTTTTGAGGCCCCTGAATCCAAAAAAGACAATTTTAGAAAAATGTCCGCACGTGTGTGTGTCTGTGGGCAGCATAGCTCAAAAACGACAAGTCCGTTAAAAACCAAACTTGGTATTTAGATTTGGTATCTTCCAAGGATGTGACACGAAGATTTTAAAGAAAATCCCCCCACCCCATCTACACTATACATGGAACAATTTTCGAAAATTTTGATTTTCTCAAAAATGGTTCTAAAGATTTTAATTACAATTTCGTATATCAAAGATATTTACCTGGCAAATAAAATGTATATCTTGAATTTTCTGGGAATAACCTCTGAAGACCTCTTTATTCTGGGTGAATTTTGCTAAACCATAAGAGACGGACAGAAACTTACCACACAAAAAAAATGTACAGCACGATAAAGCCCACAAGCTATCTTATATACTCTTTTTCATGAAACTCGTCGTTTATTAGATATTCCTTGTTTTTGGTTTCAGCTTTGAAAAACTTGTACTTTTCTCATACAGGAATTTGTCAACTCCTGCCCATACAAACAAATGAACATCAGTCATATAGCAAATAGTTTTTGACTATCACTTTAAGCTATGGTATCTTATTTCGCTTCTACTTGCAAGAAAGCAAGTAATAAGACTGTTTCTGTTAATTCTTTCTCGATTAGCATGAGGTAAAAAGAAGAATAAACTTTTTAACAATATCTTGTTGCAGAGATGTAGAGCAAGTATGTGAATGGAACACATCAGATTTTTTTTTATTTTGATTCAGGGGGTCTCAAAACAGGTATCTGCTGTGAAATCTCGGTATGGAATTCTTGGGTGGAATACATTACCTTAACTATGTAATACGTATTTTTTACACATATGCTAGAGAGAATAAAAAACGAGGAAGTCAGAGACGACAAAGAATCGATAAAGAGTCGAAGAACAAAAGTAGAGTAGGTAGAAGTATAAAGAACAAAGAAGTGAGGCAACAAACTTGAAGAAAGAGCCAATACCTGAAGCTTTGCTGAGTGTGACAAATCGATATGCTTGGCCTGACCAAGACAAATGTAAATACTTTTCTCTGACCCTCCCCTTAAAAAGATCCCACACTCCTTCTAGGGGGTGCCTCATCATGCTCAACCATTTGTGAAATTCTGGAATCCCACATGACAAGAGGGGAACAGCCGGAAGTAAGCTCCCATATCAACCATTTTGTTTCAAATAAATGGAGGAATGGAAATCTGCGAATACCAAAACAGGAGCTAAGCTGGAAGATATATGACTTTTTACTTTCTCTACACTTACATACGAGGGCCGTTTTTTTCTTCAACCTCCGATAGGGTATAAATAAAAGACAAGTTCATAGCAAACAATGATTTTATTACTAAAAGTTTTGTACACTTATGGTTACTTTTCAACATAATTACCGAAAAGATTGAGACATTTATCGTACCTGTGCACAAGCTTTGCAATACCCGCTTCAAAAAATGTTGCCGCCAATGATTTCAAATGAGCATTGACGTTGTTTTGAAGATCTTCGTTGGTTTGTAAGTGCTGCCCTCCTAGACACGTCTTCAGTTCAGGGAAAAGGTGAAAGTCGCTAGGTGCCAGATCAGGACTGTAGGGCGGGTGATCGAACATGTCCCATTGAAATCGTTCAAGGAGCCGATGGGTTGTGCCAGCAGTGTGTGGACGAGCGTTGTCATGGATCAACACAATTCCTGAAGTCAGCATTCTTCTTCGTTTGTTTTGAATGGCTCTCCGCAAACGTCGTAAAGCACGACGATCTTCAAAACAACGTCGATGCTCATTTGAAATCGTTGGCGGCAACATTTTTGAAGCGGGTATTGCAAAGCTTGTGCACAGGTACGATAAATGTCTCAATATTTTCAGTGATTATGTTGAAAAGTAACCATAAGTGTACAAAACGTTTAGTAATAAAATACTTGTTTTCTACGAACTTGTCTTTTATTTATAGCCTATCGAAGGTTGAAAAAAGAAAAACCTGGTATAAAGAAATAAACATCTGAAAATACTCCATCCCAGGGCCTAATTGCTTAAACCGAGATGTGGTTTTCAAATTCTTATATTTAGTATCCAAAATATTACATTCCAAGTTTGTTTATTGTATTATTCAGATACATTAACTTAAACCTATATAAAACAATTAAAACAAAACATAGTAAAATCTACTAACTACAAGTTAAAGGCGACTAAATTACTGCATCTAATAACTAATACTGAAAACCAGCTATAATTTAACTCATAAATTCTTAATTAAAATAAACCTATAACTAACCGGTATCCGGTATAATGGGATACTGGTATCCAGTACCTTTAGTTTGTAATGCCTCATTTATCTGATTACTTTGTGTTACTTTCTCTAGCCCGCATGTGAAATGTACATAGTGGATAGAGAAGGTAAGTACAGGGTTACTACAAAAGAAATAGACAACTTCAACTGCCTGTAAAACAAAAACTATTAGAGATAGCAACCTATTTATTTTGAAGCTATGTTGAGAAACTTTCAAAGTTTTGTTTGTTACTATTGGTAACGCTGTAGTGTTTTGTTTGTTGTTGCAGAAGCTGAAATGGCGGAAAATCCTGTGGAAAAGGCATATTGCGTGTTGGAATTTGCTAGAACGCAATCAGCAACTGTTGTCCAACGACATTTTAGAACACGTTACCACAAAAATGAAATGATGCGCTCAAAAAACCAGCATCGTCTTCATCATGTCGCAACATGTCGATGCAAAAGTCACGCCGTATGACCTTATCTTCTTCACTCAGAAACTGCAACATCTGTAATCTGTAAGGCATCATGTGCAGTCGCTTCCGCAAGATTTTCCATACAGTTTGCTGTGGAATTTGTAATTGCATGCTTGCCCTAGATTTGGATTTCTGTGGCCTTCTTGTGTAGGCAGAACGAACACGTTCAACGTTTTCTTCCGAAACTCTTGGTCTTTCCGAGCTCTTCCCTTTGCACAAACATCCCGCTGTCTCGAATTTTCTATACCAGTTGTAGATTGACTGTCTAGTCGGTGGCGTTTTGTGGTAACGTGTTCTAAAATATCGTTGGACAACAGTTGCTGATTGCGTTCTAGCAAATTCCAACACGCAATATGCCTTTTCCACAGGATTTTCCGCCATTTCAGCTTCTGCAACAACAAACAAAACACTACAGCGTTACCAATAGTAAATAACAAAACTTTGAGAGTTTCTCAACATACCTCCAAAATAATTAGGTTGCTATCTCTAATAGTGTTTGTTTTACAGGCAGTTGAAGTTGTCTATTTCTTTTGTAGTAACATTGTATTTTATTCCACACAAAAATTGGATATCGAGATTTCACCGGAAATTTGTGTTTTGACACCCTCTGGTTAAAAAAAAGAAGCATTTTTAGAAAAAGGTCCATGAGTGTGTACGTGGACAGAATAGCTCAAAAACTAAAAGACCATTAAATTCTAAGCTTTGTAAATAAGTTTAATATCTTCCAAGGATGTGATACGAAGATTTTCAGGAAAATCTTCTCACCTCAAACTGCCCTTTACATGGAAACATTTTTGAAAATTGTGCTTTTCTCAAAAATGGCTCTTAACGATTTTGATAAAAATATGGTAGGTATATTATAGATATTTACATCACTAATAAAATGTATATCTTGAATATTCTGGGAAGAAGCTTTGAAAACATCTTTGTTCTGGATGGATTTTGGTGAATTTCACATAACTGGTTAGACATACACAAAAACTTACTTCACAAATAATGTAGAGCTGATTAAAGCAGATAATTTATATTATATACATTTTCTTCGTGGCGTTGCCCTTTTTTGAGATATTCCTGTTATAGGTTTCAGTTTTGAAAAAATACGGGAACTTGTCAACTCCTGGCAATGCAAAGAAATGGAATTCATCCGCATGGCAACCAGCTTTTAGAACAATTGACTATCGTTTTAGCCCAGTAAATTCCATTATTTCCCTTCTGCTAATGTTTATCTCGATTAGCATGAAGAATAAGCTTTTTAACAATAAAGTGTTAAAGAGATGTAGAGAAAGTCATGTGAATGAAACACATCAGGAATATGGAATATAAGGTGAAGGCTGAACTGCAGGCACGCGACTTATAATTCCAGAAATGTGGCCTGTGTGAGGAATGTGGAAGAATGAGGTTATGTTAGGCCCGCGTGTTCTCACGCCTGCAGGAGCCAACTGCAACTGGACCGTAAATAAAGTTCTTGTAAGTGTGGTCGTAAACAGGAGCCCTATCGCCCTTTGATTTACGGCCACGTGTGAGATGCAGCTTGCAGCCGAGGCAAGGCAATAAAACTTCCATTACAGGTGCATAATGGCTGTCAAGAGAGTCGAACTCTGTCTCCCAGCGGGGTGCAAACAGCGTATTATCATATGTGAGGAAAGATAATAAACAAGAAAAACAATAATACACTCAGGGAAGTCTTCTCTTCTCTTTCCTACCTTTCCTTCTCTACTCTTCTTTTGCCTTCTGAACTTTTCTTTTCCCTTCCCTTTTACTCTCTTCCCTATCCTTTTCGTTCCATTCTCTTCTCTTGCCTTCCCTTTTCTTATTTTCCCTTCCCTGCTCTCCTTTTCCTTTCCCTTCTACTCTATTTCCTATCCTCTCTTTCCATTCTCTTCTCTTCTTTTTTCTTCCCTTCTCCTTTTGCCTTCCCCTCTCTTCATTTGCCGTTTCTTCTTTTCCCTTCACTTCTACTCTCTTCCCTATCCTTCTTTTTCCATTCTCTTTTCCTTTCTTCCCTTCTCTTCTTTTCCTTTCACTCGGTTCTCTTTCCTACCCTTCTTTTTCCATTATTTTCTCTTCTTTTTTCTTCCCTTCTCTCCTTTTCACTTCACTTCTGTTCTCTTTCCTACCCTTCTTTTTCAATTCCCTTCTCTTCTTTTTTGTTCCCTTCTCTTCTGTTCTTTTTCCTATCCTTCTTTTTCCATTCCCTTCTCTTCTTTTGTCTTCCCTTCTCTTCTTTTACCTTTCCTTTCCTTCTCTTTTCGATCCATTCTCTTCTCATCTTTTCTTTTTCCATCCCTTCTCTTTTTTTTGCCTTCCCTCCTGCATTCTTCCCTACCCTTCTCTTTCCTTCTCATTCTCTTCTTTTCACCTTCTCATATTGTGTTTTGAAAATACAATGTTTGAGAAAACTAACAGTAGAAGTGCTTACCATAAACTGATAGTGCAATTTTTACTAGATTCTATGAAAGAATCGAAAATTGCAAAAAGTTGTTGGAACTTTTGGGCGTCTATAGAGAATCAACATTTATTTATCCTGCCTTTGCTTCGGGCTCTCTTGCAGACAGAGGTGTTGTACTCCACCCAAACATTTGATATCGAGATTTCACCGAAAATACATGCAGAGACCACCTGAATACAAACAAATATTTTTTAGAAAAAGGTGAGTGTGGCTGTATGTTGCGTGCGTGCGTGTAGACCGTTAAAATCAAACTTGGTATATAATACTATCTTCCAAGGATGCAACACTAAGATTTTAAAAAATTCCCCCACCACAAATTATCCGTTACAAGGAAACATTTTTGAAAGCTTTTTTTCTCAAAAATGACTCTCACGACTTTGTTTAAAATCTCTTATATTTGCGTAACAAATAAAATTTATATCTTGAATTTTCTAGGAACAGCCTCTGAAGACTACTTTATTCTAGATGATCCTTGAGATGGACAAAAACTTTGCACAAAAAAAATTTGAGCACGTTAAAACACACTATTTATCTATATACATTTTTTCGTGGAAATGATCGTTTTTGAGATATTCCTTTTATTTAAAAAAAACTTATACTTTTCTCATACAGGAATTTGTCAACTCCTGTCCATACAAACAAAGGAACTTCAGTCACATAGCAAGCAGCTTTTGACTATCACTTTAACCTACGGTATTCCCTTATTTCCCTTCTTTTTACAGGAAAGAAGTATTAAGACTATTTCTGCTAATTTTTTTTTTTTTTGTCGATTAGCATGTACTAAATAGAGGCATAAGCTTTTTGACAATAATTTGTTGCAGAGATGTAGAGAAAGTCATGTGAATGTAACACATAAGATTTTTACTTTCTCTATACGCACTATGTACATAGTGAATAGAGAAAGTATTGCACTCCACCAAAAAATTCGATACCGAGATTTCATCGGAAATATATGTTTTAGGGTCCCCTTTATCTAAAAAAAGCATTTTCACAAAAAGGTCCGTGTGTGTGTGTGTGTGTGTGTGTGTCCGTGTGTCCGTGTGTCCCTGTGTCTGTGAACACGATAACTCAAAAACGACAAGTCGGTAAAATACCAAGCTTGGTATTTAAGTTTAGTATCTTCCAGGGATATGACACGAAGATTTTGATAAAAATCCCCCCACCTCAAACTACCCTTTACATGGAACTTTTTTCGAAAATTTTGATTTTCTAAAAAATGGCTCTAACGATTTTGATTAAAATATCATATATTAAAGATATTTACCTGACAAATAAAATGTACATTTTGAATTTTCTGGGAATAACCTCTGAAGAGTACTTTATTCTAGATGAATTTTACCTAATTTTGCATAACTGCTGAACCGTAAGAGATGGACAAAACCTTACCACAAAGAAAAAAAGAAAAAAAATTGAGCACGATAAAACACACTATTTATGTTCTATACATTTTTTCGTGGAATTGATCGCTTTTGAGATATTCCTGTTTTTTTTAAAAAACTTTAACTTATAGTATTTCCTTATTTCCCTTCTTTTTACAGGAAAGCAAGTATTAAGACAATTTCTGCTATTTTTTTTTTCCGATTAGCATGTACTAAATAGAGGCGTAAGCTTTTTGACAATAATTTGTTGCAGAAATGTAGAGAAAGTCATGTGAATGTAACGCATAAGATTTTTTTTAATTACATTTTCTAATTTTATTTGGGTCGGTATTGTATGCCAGTGCAGTATTTCAGCATCAATAAAAGCCAGTAAAGTTTCTTTCTGTAGTTATCAAGATTATACCATTTATTTGCACGTGTCGTGTACTTTAATGTGAAAAGTTATTACTGTGTCGGTTGAATGCAGTTCTTCCTCTACCCTGTCAAGCGGCACAGGACCAACCAACAGATGCTCTACAGATATGGAGGAAGACTAACTTATTTGCCATGGCAGTTTCCCACGAGATGCAGCATGCCGCAAACAAATACCCACGTGTACCAATTCTTTAAGCCACCCTCCCTTCGTCATGTGATGCCGTATCTGTTATTTCCCTTGATAAGTGCAACCGTTCGTGAAATTCGAAAATCACAGTTACTCCTGTGTGGCTTGATAATTGGGGTTCCATTTGAAGGGAGAGTACAGCTTTAGGTCGAGGTTAATATACAGGTTTACTCTGGTGAAATCTCGGTATCGAAGTTTTGGGTGCAATACAATACCCTCTCTATACACTATGTACATGGTTCATGTATAGAAAGTAAAACAATATTACTGTAAAGGGAATTTCGTATTGAATTCATGAAATATATTTTTTTTTACTTTCTTTATTATATATGGGAAGTATTGTATTCCACCCAAAAATTCGACACAGACTTTCTCTACATCGCAGCAACAAATTATTGTTACAAAGCTTATGTTTCTATTTACTTCATGCTAATCGAGAAAAATTTAGCAGAAATAGTCTTATTAGTTGCATCCTTGTACATAGAAGCGAAAAAAGGGAGTAGTATAGGTTAAAGTGAGAGTCAAAAGCTGGTTGGTAGATACTCAACTCCACGAAAAAAATTTATATGACATAAATTGTGTGTCTTAATGTGCTCAACATGTTTTGTGTGGTAAGCTTTTGTCCATCTCTTACGGTTCAGCAGTTATGCAAAATTAGGTAAAATTCATCTAGAATAAAGCAGTCTTCAGAGGCTGTTCCCAGAAAATTCAAGATATACATTTTATTTGTTAGGTAAATATCTTTAATATACGATATTTTAATCAAAATCATTAGAACCATTTTTGAGAAAATCAAAATTTTCGAAAAAAAAGTTCCACGTAAAGGGTATTGGAAGTAGGGGGATTTTCTTGAAAATGTTCGTGTCGCATCCTTGGAAGATACCGAACTTAAATACCAAGTTTGGTATTTAACGGTCTTTTCGTTTTTGAGCTGTGCTGTCCAAAGACACACACACAGACGCAGACGCACATATGGGCCTTTTTTTCAAAAATGCTTTTTTTGCATTCAGGGGGACCCAGAACATGTATTTCCAGTGAAATCTCGGTATCGAATTTTTGGGTAGAATGCAATACCTTCTCTATACACTATGTACATAGTAAGTGTAAAGGAAATAAAAAAAAAATAAATAAATAAATAAAAAAGGTCCGTGTGTGCGTGCGGCACAACTGAAAAATGGAAGGTGGTTAAATACCGAACATGTATTGTAATTCAATTACAATGTTTATTTAAAGTTTTATCCAGTTCACAATATATTTAGTTCAAAAAAGGAGTGAAAATAATCTCTATCTGTATTTATTATGTTGAGATGAGTGCAATAACCTCAAATAAAATAACATTTATTAGATTGCCTTTGCAGTCAAGTGGTCAGCATTCTGGCTTCTCATCCCGAGGTTCAGGGTTCGGTTCCCGACTGGGGCAGAATCATTCCTTATCCCCCACAGTCTGGAAGTATGAATGTGAGAGTGAATGAGTGTGCGTTTCATAGCATAAAACACCGGAAAAACAATGTTAAGAAACATACAGTTCAATGAGATAAACACCAGCAGTTGTTTCACAAGTCAAAGCCCCGATATGACCATAGAAGTTAAAGGGGGCTATGCAAATGAAACAATTGAAAAAAAGGTTGGTTTCCATTTCATGCGTTTGTTATATTAAACGCTGAAATAAGGTAATTGTTCCCTATTTCTATTGTTGTGCTATCGATAATCGTACATTGGGAGTAACAACTGTAGGCCATGCCATAATTCAGGAGGCAGTGAAGAAAAAAAATCGACGAATAAACATGGTCGAATGCGCCATCTATCAAATGTAAGTATTACAATCATAACCTGAAAAAAGCCCCCTTCCTATATATTATAAATTATTAATAGTCTATTTCGCTGAATCAACTTATCAAATACAACTCATGTTTTCATCTCTTAAGACGTCGCTTCGCTCCGGTCGTGAATTATCGACAAGATGAACATTTATGATATTCACCAATAGTGTTTGTATTGATCCACGAAGCGAAACCTAAAAACAAACATAAAACCTTATATAATCTAAAACTCCGGACGCCACTAATATCCTTATCACACGGTTGCTTAGTACCGTTTTCAAACGTAATAAAGCAATAATATTTGCCATTGGCTATTGTTGAATAGAGGAGTATTGACTCGCAATAATTGGTTGATTAATTAACTAAGATTATCAGTTTTTCGTATCAAAGCCCCCCGACTGACACTACACCAGCCGGGAGACAGATGTAATTAATAGTTAATTAATTGCGCCATGTAATTAATCCGATCAATTAATTGAGCATTCAGTAATCACAGCAACACTGAAAACAGTCGCTTTGTCAAACTCACGGTTGTACAACCGTTTCGCAAGTATATACAGAGTGGGACAGAAAACAACCTGATGTGTTCCACTCACACGACTTTCACTATCTCTACAACAAATCATTGTTAAAAAGTAAATTCTTTCATTTACTTTACGCTAATCAAATAAAAAAAACTGATGTGTTACACTCACATGACTTTCTCTAACTGTTCTACAAACTTCATACATAAGATTCTTCTTCTTTTTGCACCTTGCTAATCGTGGTACTCATTAGCACAATGTTCTTATTATTTAGTTCCGTATAAGTAGGAAGAAAATAAGGGAATACACTAGGCTAAACCAATAGTCAAATGTTTTAAAAGCTGTCTTTATGCGATTGTCAGTACAAATCGCTTCTTTTCTTTGTCAGAACAAAAGAAAAACGGACACTCCCGTCTGAGAAAAGTATAAGTACTTCATAATTGAAGCTAATAACGATGAATACTCCGAAAACGGTAAGCTCCACGAGAAAAATATATATCACATAACTTTTGTATTTTAACAAGACCTAAATTTTTTGTATAGAAAGTTTTTGTCTATCTCTTACGGTTTACTAGCTATGCCAAATTAAGCAAAATTCATCCAGAATAAACAGGTCTTCAGAAGTTATTCCCAGAACATTCAAGATATACACTTTATTTGTTAGGTAAATATCTTTAATATATAATATTTTAATCAAAAACGTTAGACCCATTTTTAAGAAAATCAAAATTTTCGAAAACGTTCCATGTAAAGGGTAGTTTGGGGTGGGGGGATTTTTCTCAAAATCTTCGTGTCGCATCCCTGGAAGATACTAAACTTAAATTACCACACACACACCCACGCACGCACGCACGCACACACATACACACAGATGGTGTTAATGTACTACACGGAAATAATTTGCGAGATTGTGCACGTGACATATAAGTAATTTGACATCTGCGATGCATGGTCCCGGATAAACATAACGCAGCTACATAGCGTTAAACGTGCGGGTATCAGGTGCTGATAAGTCGGTGTTAAAGCAAAGCAGGTTGAAGAAATGGCTTAGAATGTCTTTAAAACTGCTGACCGAGTATAGAAATAATGACTTTTAGCAGCTCGTTACTAGCGTTCTCAAGATTTAATGTCGTAAAATCTTGAACTAATCACTTGACAGTGCGACACTGAGCATTCATTAACTACGTTCTTGAGTTATGTAGCCCACTCTGGAGCCCTGGTGGCTTAATGCGTTACGCGGGAAGCTGCTATCCCAAAGGTCATGAGTTCGAATCCTGTCATAGAGTAAATGTTTTTTATTGTTATTTTTTTTCATTCCAGACGAAGTACCGCGATACGTGGCGTACTGGCACTTATAGCCGTTACTTCGAAATTTCAATAAACAGGCCATAAGTCTCATATCTCAAATTACTTATTTAAGTAATCCACATGTTCTGTGAACATATTTCGGTATAGTTCATTAACACCCTATATATATTGTGTGGTCATACTGAATGGCGAATGAAATAGGTGAAGTGGTCAAATGATTTTCTGGTAGATGGAGCTCAAAGTTACTCGAGATCCATATTCTCAATATCAGAAACCTCGAAAAAGAAAACCCTATCCTGGTAACTCACCCTAACCGAGATTCAAACTCGCAACCTCTTGAATTTGAAGCAGGCACGCTACCCCACACCACTGAGGCGGGTAAACTTACAGCACTTAATCTCAGTGATAAGCTTAGAAAATGGTCTGGCTAATGCTTATAGTGCCTTATAGTGGTATGTCTATATCTACTTTTCCATTGTGAATGGCTGACTCCACCAGTATCCAAATGTTCAACTTACAACAGCATGGGGAATCAGGTCCATATCTGGTGAACTTGATGTTCCCCGTGCCACGTCGTTAAGAAGACCCAGTTCTTGTGTTCTGACGCGCTTTTTGATTGGCATTTCATGCACCTGCGACTCCAGACACTCGATTCGAGGAGCTTATGATGTGATTGCGCTACGCGCCTGGCAATCTAATTATCTGATTGGATTTGAATGCAAAATCGTTAACCGTATTTGGGCAGCGAGGGAGGAGGGGGGAAGTCCCCGCATTCGTCATTAGGATGGAATCAATATTTTTGTTCATCCCATCAAGACACGACAAGAAAATGACAGTTCTGTCCCAGTGCAGTGGCTGCTTCTCAGCACACCTGCAGCATTCCCAAGACAATTTTCAGTGATACAGAGTAGTAGGTATTTCACTCAAGATTTGGATTATGGATTTCAGCCATGTATGAACCTCTTCTACAGGCACTAGAAAGTTATAAGCTTCTGCTATCTAGATTAAAAGGAACCCTGAATCTTTTATTTTCTCTTGGTAATGTCTGTGATTACAATACTTTTTGGGTGGAAAAGATTATCCAACCGATGAAGAAATTAAAATGGTGTAATGGTTACCATGCTAACTTCATATACCCAAGGTCACAGGTTCAAACCCGGTGGAGGACGAAGCATTTTTTTGGATGTAAAAGTCCTTTGCATAGCTTCCAGTATAGAATGGGATGCTGAGAACTACAGCAGTTAAAGAGCGTCCAGAAATAAAACTCCATTTCCTTTTCTTTTTCAAAGCATTAGCATTCGAGGGTGACATTTCAGTTCAGTTTTTGATTGATCGATTGACCAACATGGCTGCCCATGCCCAAGACAGAACGAATGAAAGATTGTGCATTTCGGATTGGAAAGCAGAAGCGATTTTCAGAAAGTCCATTTTTACTTTCTCTAGCCCCATATGTACAATGTATATAGGGATAGAGAAGGTATTGTAATGCACCCAAAAATTCGATATCGAGATTTCACCGGAAATATATGTTTTGGGGTCCCCTGAGTCCGAAAAAAGCATTTTTAAAAAACGGTCCGTGTGTGTGTCTGTGGACAGCATAGCCCCAAAACAAAAAGACAGTATAATACCAAACTTGGTATTTAGGTTTAGTATCTTCCAAGGATGCGACACACAGATTTTAAAAAAAATCCCCCCACCACAAACTACCCTTTAAATGGAAAAAAATTTGAAAATTTTGACTATGGCTCTAACGATTTTGATTAAAAATCCCGTATATTAAAGCTATTTATGTCCGAAATAAAATGTATATCTAGAATTTTTTGGGAATAGCCTCTGAAGACCTCTTTAGTCTGTATGAATTTTGCTGAATTTTGCTTAGCTGCTAAACCGTAAGAGATTTAAAAAAAAAAAAAAAAGTACTACACAAAAAATGAACCTGTTGACAAAACACACAATTTCTGTCCTTTACGTTTTTGTTGTGGAGGTAACCGTTTTCGAGATATTCCTTGTTATTGGTTTCAATTGTGAAGTACTTAAACTTTTCTCACACAGGAAATGCCTGTTTTACTTTTGTTCTACTCCTGGCCAAGCAAAGAAGTGATTTGCAATGACAATCGCTTAACGATAGCTTTAAAACATTTGACAATCACTTTAGCATAGCACATTCCCTTATTCCCTTCTACTTATAAGGAACTAAGTAATAACATTCTGCTAACATTTATCTTGATTAGCATTGTGTACAAAGAAGAATAATCTTTTGTAGGAGGTTTGTAGAGCAGCTAGAGAAAGTCATGTGAGTGTAACACATCAGATTTTTACCCGTTATTTCGATCGAGTTCATTTTCATACACCTAACCTATTCTGAAGTAGCTTAACTTCGACGAAATCTCGAAACCTGTCGTTCATCTGTCACGTAGCATTATTGTCTCCGTAACGAATAGGAAAGGCTCAGGAAAGAGCCTTAGTCTAAAACTGAGCTAGAATCTGCAATCTCGCCATTGGAAGAGAGTAACATCTGCAATGAAAACCGGTATGACAATAAATGTCTTTCCAGAATGGAGATTACGTTGAGAAATAGAATAGGTACTGTAACCAATATCGTTAATCTGTCACTTTGTGGATGTGCATCGTAGTTAACCTTAATGACAAGCTTAGAAAATTGTCTGGTTAATTACTTTCTCTAGCCCCATATGTACAATGTACATAGGGATAGAGATGTATTGTATTCCACCCAAAAATTCAATACCGATATTTCACCGGAAATACATGTTTTAGGACCCCCTGTATCCAAAAAAAGCATTTTCAGAAAAAGGTCCGTGTGTCTGTGAACAAGATAACTCAAAAACGAAAAGTAGCTAAAAAGCTGAACTTGGTATTTAAGTTTAGTATATTCCAGGGATTCAACACGAATATTTTGAGAAAAATCCTCCCACTTCAAACTACCCTTCACATGGATTTTTTTTCTCGAAAATTTTGATTTTCTTAAAAATGGCTCTAACGATTTTGATTAAAATTTCGTATATTAAAGGTATTTACACGACAAATAAAATGTATATCTTGAATTTTCTGGGAATATCCTCTGAAGAGTAGTTTATTCTGGATGAATTTTACTGAATTTTGAATAACTGCTGAACCGTAAGAGATGGACAAAAACTTACAATACAATTTATGTTATATACATTTTTTTTCGTGGACTTGATCGTTTTTGAGTTACTCCTTGTTTTTTGGTTTCAGCTTTAAAAACATACTTTTCTCATAAGGGAATTTAATATTTCAGGTCCATACAAACAAAGGAACTTCAGTCACATAGCAACCAACTTTTGACCATTACTTTAACCAACAAGTACTCCCTTATTTCGCTTCTACTTTCTAGGAAGCAAGTAATAGGTTATTTCGGCTGATATTTTCTCGATTAGCATGAAGTAAATAGAAGCATAAGCTTTTTAACAATACTTTGTTGCAGAGATATAGAGAAAATCATGTGAATGGAACACATCAGATTTTTTTAAGGTACTCCTTCATTGTAAATATCTGCCCACTGCTGAGTTTGTGTGTTCAGCCTTAAGTTGCTATGCTGATGTCTACGTTTCCATTGTGAATGGCTGATACCTGTGTTTGTCAACTCCACCAGTATCCAAATGTTCAACTTACAACAGTATGGGGAATCAGGTCCACATCTGGTGAACTTGATGTTCCCCGTGCCACGTCGTTAAGAAGACCCAGTTCTTGCGTTCTGACGCGCTTTTTGATTGGAATTTCATGCACCTGCGACTCCAGACACTCGATTCGAGGAGCTTATGTTGTGATTGCGCTACGCGCCTGGCAATCTAATTATCTGATTGGATTTGAATGCAAAATCGTTAACCGTATTTGGGCAGCGAGGGAGGAGGGGGGAAGTCCCCGCATTCGTCATTAGGATGGAATCAATATTTTTGTTCATCCCACCAAGACACGACAAGAAAATGACAGTTCTGTCCCAGTGCAGTGGCTGCTTCTCAGCATTCCCCAGACTTTCGTTTTCATTGTCTATCATCCAGAGCAATAAAATATTTCACTCAAGATTTCAGTACAAGTATGAGCTTCTTGTTGAAGTACTATCCAATAATACTGGTCTACAAAATAAAACCTTATTACTTTCTCTAGACCCGCATGTACAATGTACACAGTGGATAGTAAAATTCGATACCGGAAATCCATGTTGTAGGACCCTCTGAATCCAAAAAAAGCATTTTCAGAAAAAGGTCTGTGTATCTGTGAACAGCATAGCTCAAAAACTAAAATACTGTTAAATTCCAAAATTGGTATTTAGTTAAGTATTTTCCAGGGATGCAACATGAAGACTTTGACAAAAATGCCCCCACCCCAAACTACTTTACATCGAAAAAGTTTCAAACATTTTTATTTTCTGCAAAATGGCTCTAAACATTTTTATTAAAATGCTTTATATTAAAATATTAACTTATCAAATAGAATGTATATATTTTGCATTTCCAGGGAATCTCTGAAGCCATCTTTATTCTGGATGAATTTTGCTGAACTTTGCACAACGATCAAACCGTAAGTTGTAGACAAAAACTTACTACACAAAAATGTAGATACATTAAAGCACACAATATATGATATAGATTTTTTTTTCGTGGAGTTCACCGTTTTCGACATATTCTTTGTTATTAATTTGTTTTAAAATACCTAAAACTTTTCTCATACAGGAACTTGTCAACTCCTAGCTACGCAAAGAAACGGATTTCAATCCCATAGAAGCCATATTTTAAAACATTTGACTGTCGGTTCAGCCTAGTGTATTCCTATATTTCCCTTCTACTTATAAGGAACTAAGTAATAAAACTGTTTCTGCTAATGTTTATACCGATTAGCATGAATTAGACAGAAGAATAAGTGTTACAAATATGTATACAGAATCATGTGAATGGAACACATCAGGATTTTATCTCTTCTTATCCCCCCCCCTCTTCCCTACTAACAGCCTTCTCAGATCTTAGTTGTCTTGCCCTAAGTATAAATTTACCTAGCACGTCCACGTCTTCCGTGCCTGCCAGTAGCGTCCAACATGCTTCTAGCTCTACATTCGTGGTGGTAAAGAATCGAGGTAAATACATTTCCCGCCATTCCTCCGTACTCCTGCATCTTACCAAGATATGGGTCCACGACTCTTCCTCCTCGCAAATGGGACAGATTCTCATACCATTCTCGTCAGTAATTTTAATATCCGCCATTCTCGTATTCTCCGCCCAGTCTTACTTCACCGGTAATGTAAACAAAAGCAACAGGTTGCAATGGCTATGATTGGTTGCTGAACGTTTTACTGCTCTTTTACATTCATAAAATGGTTCCTCTTGAATTGCCGGGTGAGTACAGAAATATCGTATTACTCTATTGATAACATAGTATGAATGATTAAAGAACAAAACTTTCTGATCATTTAAGCATTATTTCTTTATGTGACAATGCATATCCGTTATGGGGTTCGTTTGTAACGGCTGCTTCTAGTCAGCAAATAATGGCGGAAACATGTAAGCAAAGTGAAGTGAAATATAAGCAAGGAAATAATTGGTTTAATTGCTATTTTTTCACAGAAGCCGTGTGTAGGACAGGAGTTTGATAGGTAGATTCAGACTGAAAAATGCAATGTCATAGCCGGGATTTGAACCGCGGATCTCCGGGTCTCTAACCTGTTGCTCTTCCACTGAGCTACCATGACATTGAATTTCTCAACTGACTCATATATGTTCGGGTAAGCCACAAGGTGATTTCAAATTATTTTGAGAGGACAAAACCAATTTCAAAGCTGAAACCAAAAACGATCAAATCCACGAAAAAAAATATATGACATTAATTGTGTGTTTTAAAGTGCTCTACATTTGTTTGTGTGATAAGCTTTTGTGCATCTCTTACTGTTTAGCAGTTATGCAAAGTTCCGTAAAATTCATCTAGAATAAAGAAGTCTTCAGAGGCTATTCCCAGAAAATTCAAGAAATGCATTTTATTTCTCAGGAAAATATCTTTAGTACACGATATTTTAATCAAAATCGTTACAGCCATTTTTTTAGAAAATCAAAATGTTCGAAAAAAGTTCCATGTAAAGGATATTTGGGGTTAGGGGGACTTTCTTGAAAATCTTCGTGTCGCATCCTTGGAAGATACCAAACATAAATACCAAGTTTGCTTTTTAACGGACTTTTCGTTTTTGAGCTATGCTGCTCACACACACACACACGCGCGTGCGCGACCGCATGTGAGATTTGTGGTGGACAAAGTGGCGCAGGGGCGGGTTTGTTGGAAGTAGCAGAGGCTGTAAATATATCAAAAGAACGTGCAGGTAATATTTTAAGTAATGTTTGGGCTTTCACAAGGTCTGTGGAAGATGGGTGCCGCGTTTGTTGACACCTGAAAAACTGTTTCTGTTAAGAATGTGGAGCTCTTATATAAACATCCCAGTGAATTTTTGAGACAGCTTATTACTTTGGATGAAACTTAGATATATCACTACACTTCAGAAAGTAAATCACAGTCAAGTCAGTGGATTGCGCCAGGTGAACCAACTCCAAAACAGTCAATTTTGTCAGCTAACAAGGTTGCGGCAAGTTTTTTTGGGATGCACAGGGAATATTTTAATTGGTTACTTGGAAAAGGGTAACTGTATCACTGGTGACTACTACGCAAGCTTACTGCAACGTTTGAATGATGATGTGAAAAGAAATATACCTCATTTGGCAATAAAAAATGTGTTTCATCACGACAATGCTCCGGTCCATCGTACAGTCATTGCAATGGGAAAAATGTGCGAATTAAAGTTGGAATTGCTTGAACATCCACCCTATTCGCCAGATCTGGCACCCAGTGACTACCACCTGTTCCCAAACCTCAAAAACTTTCTTGGAGGACGAAGATTTCACAGCAACGAGGTTATTGATGCGGTAAACAACTATTTTGAGGACCTTGATAAATCGCACTACAGAGATGGTTTAATTAAATTAGAACACCGATACGAAAAATGCATTAGCCTTTCTGAAGATTATGTTGAGAAATAAAGCAAAAAATCTGATGTGTTCCATTCACATGACTTTCTCTACATCTCTGTAACACATTATTGTTAAAAAGCTTATGATTCTATTTACTTCATGCTAATAGAGAAAAAAAAAATAGCAGAAATGATCCTATTACTTGCTTCCTTGTAAGCAGAAGGGAAAAAAGGGAGTACCATAGATTAAAGTGATAGTCAAAAGCTGGTTGATACGTGACTGAAGCTCCTTGGTTTGTAGGGACAGAAGTTGACAAATTCCTGTATGAGAAAGGTAAGTTTTTCAATGCTGAAACCAAAAACAAGGAATGTCTAATAAAAGATCAACTACATGAAAAAATGTATATAACATAAATTGTGTGTTTCAATGTGCTCTACATTTTTTGTTTGCTAAGATTTTATCTAGTTCTTACGGTTTACCAGTTACACAAAATTCCGTAAAATTGATCCAGAATAAAGTAGTCTTCAGAGGCTATTCCCAGAAATTTCAAGATATGCATTTTATTTGGAAAGTAAATATCGTATATTAAAGATATTTACCTGACTATAAAATGTATATCTTTAATTATCTGGGAATAGCCTCTGAAGACTACTTTATTCTGGATGAATTTTACGGAATTGTGCAAAACTGCTAAATCTTGAGAGATGGATGTGCTCGCAATAAAACACACAATTTATGTAATATACATTTTTTCGTGGAGTTGATCATTTTTAAGATATTCTTTGTTTTTCGTTTCTGCTTTGAAAAACATACTTTTCTCATACACGAATTTGTTAGCTCCTGTCCATACAAACCAAGGATCTTCAGTCACATAGCAACCAGCTTTTGGCTATCATTTAAACTATGGTGGTCCCTCATTTCGCTTCTACTTACAAGGAAGCAAGTAATAAGACTATTTCTGCTAATTAGCATGAAGTAAATAGAAGCATATGCTTTTTAACTACAATTTTTTGCAGAGAAGTAGAGAAAGTCATGTGAATGGAACACATCAGATTTTTTTTCCATTTCAGAGTACCTTGTCTACCTTAAGTGTGCAGATATTGGCGAAACACTACAAAGAGTGGGGATTTCATTACTTGTTGAGGCGGACATCATCGTTCGGTTTACGACCGTATAAGTACAAGGAAGAGGGGCCGCGGGGTTACACGCCTCCGTGGCGTTAACCACTCGGCGCCGTAAACACTCAACATTCCATAGCGTGTCTGTTTATGTGAAACTCGATATCACATATAGAGCACAACCTTTTCATTAGCTATATTCACTTCATCATTTCCTCCAAACTTTTACTTTTAAATATCAAGTTCCCTGAAAAATTTGGTTGCAAGCCATTTGTGGAAAACTAACCTTGGAATACCATTACATAACCTCAAAAAGCTGATGTGTTCCATTCACATCTCTGCAACAAACTATTGTAAAAAAGCTTTTGTTTCTATTTACGTCATGCATGTAAGTAGAAGCGAAATAAGTGAGCACCATAGGTTAAGGTGACAGTCAAAAGCTGGTTGCTATGTGACTGAAGTTCCTTTGTATGGACAGGAGTTGACAAATTCTTTTATGAGAAAAGTATGTTTTTCAAAGCTGAAACCAAAAATTAAAAATATCTCAAAAACGATCGACTCTACGAAGAAAATGTATGTAATATAAATTGTGTGTTTTAAGGTACTCTACATTTTTTTGTGTGGAAAGTGTAGATCTTGTTAAAATACATAGAAACGGTTTTCAACCACATGGCAAACGGCTTTTATAAGATTTGACTATCGTTTTAACCTAGTGTATTCCTTCTACTCACTAGGAAGGAAATAATTTGCTACAGAGATGTAGAGAAAGTCATGTGAGTGCAACAGATCAGATTTTTTTATTGGATGCTGAGTACACTTGTCTTCTCCAGTGACTGAAGTTTGGTTGCACATCGTGAAAACGTAGAATCAAGCTGCAATTAGGAATTGCCTTAGTTGGCACCTTCCGGCCTTTGCCACCCACGTCGAGGCAACCGAACCGTTCAGAATGTCAGGCTTGAGAAAACATGCAAAACTGGTAAACCAGCATCCGATAACTACCGTATCTTCCTTTAGTTAGAAACAAAAACTTCGGATGATTACGAAAATCTTTCAGCCTACATAAAAACTTCAACATTTATATAGGCTATAGACATTTCCAGAAGCTGTTAACCCCCAATGTAACTTTCTAAGCGTCGCTCTTTACTATATGATGCTCCAAAATAGTTGTGTATTTATTCCAGCTAGAATATTTGAAAAAAATCTAATGTGTTCCACACACATGATTTTCTCTATATTTCTGCAACTAATTATTGTCAAAAAGCTTATACTTTTATTTATTTCATGCTTATCGAGAAAAAATCAGTAGAAGTGGTCTTATTACTCGTTTCCTTGTGACTAGAAGCGAAATAAGGGAGTACCATAGGTTAAAGTGTTCCTCTGTATGGACAGGAGTTGTCAAATTCCTGTATGAGAAAAGCATAAGTTTTGCATAGCAGAAACCAATAACAAGGAATATCTCAAAAACCATTAACTCCACGAAAAGAATGTATATAACATAAATTGTGTGTTTTAACGTGCTCTACATTTTTTGTGTTGTACGTTTTTGTCAATCTCTTACGGTTTACTTGTTACACAACATTCCGTAAAATTCATCCAGAATAAAGTAGTCTTCAGAGGCTATTTCCAGAAAAATCAGGTTATACATATTATTTATCAGGTAAATATTTTTAATATAGGATATTTTAATCAAAATCCTTAGAACCATTTTTGAGAAAATCAAAAAAGTTTGGTATCGTCCAAGAATCGACACGAAGATTTTCAAGAAAATCCCCCCACCCCTACAGCCCTTTATATGGAAACATTTTCGAAAATTTAGATTTTCTCAAAAATGACTCTAACGATTTTGATTAAAATCTCTTACATTAAAATATTTACATGCCAAATAAAATATATATCCTTTATTTTCTGGGAATGGCCATTGAAGACTACTTTATTCTGGATGAGTTTTATGGAATTTTGCAAAACTGGTGAACCGTAAGAGATGGACAAAAGTTTACCACACAAAAATATAGAGCACGTTAAAACACACAATTTAGGTTATATATTTTTTTCTTGAAGTTGATCGTTTTTTAGATATTCCTTGTTATTGGTTTCAGCTTTGAAACAACTATTTGTCAACTCCTGTCCATATAAACAAAGGAACTTCAATCACATAGCAACCAGCTTTTGGCTATCACTTTAACCTATGGTACTCCCTTATTTCACTTCTACTTACAAGGAAGCAAGTAATAAGACTGTTAATTATTTCTCGATTAGCATGAAGTAAATAGAAGCATAAGCTTTTTAACAATAATCTGTTGCAGATATGTAGAGAAAGTCATGTGAATGGCTCACATAATTTTTTTTTTTATTTAGAAGACCTAAAACATGTATTTCCGGTGAAATATTTTTGGTGGAATACAATCATTTTCCTACTTAGTACGTGTGGAGGAAATAAAAATAGTTTTTTTTTTTATAGTAATGAGTATAGAATACATAAAAACATGCTTACCCCACTTGAGTAGTTGAAATGGTTTTCTCAGTTTTCTTGTGAGTTATTTCAAAGGCAAAGGAACAAAGAGTGTTTATTGAAACAATTTAGATCCTGAAGCAACATTTGCAGGACGAGACCGAATGTGTTATTAAACTCTATGGCTTGACAGAGAAACATGCCGCGTCCGTTAGAGCGTATACAACTTCCACTGTCATTTGTTTCTTGCAGGATCTAGGTTTCATTCTCAACGAAAACAAAATACCTGATGTTACATCCACATTGCATTTCTCCACCAGGAATAAAAAAATAAAAAATCTAAAGCATCTCATGTGTTCCATTCACATGTCATTTTACTTTCTCTACGCGTACTATGTACATAGTGTATAGAGAAGGTATTGCAAAAATTCGATACCGAGATTTCACCGAAAATATATGTTTTGGGTCCCCCCTGAATCCAAAAAAAGGATTTTTACAAAAAGGTCGGTGTGGGTGCGTGTGTGTGTCCATGTGTCTCTGTGTCTGTGGACAGCATAGCTCAAAAAGGAAAATTCCATTAAAAACCAATTTTGGTATTTAGGTTTGGTATCTTCCAAGGATATCGCATATTAAAGATATTTACCTGACAAATAAAATGTATATCTTGAATTTTCTGGGAATAGCTTCTAAAGACCTGTTTAATCTGGGTGAATTTTGCTTAATTTGGCAAAACTAGTAAACCGTAAAAGATAAACAAAAACATAATGTACAAAAAATGTAGGCCTTGTTAAAATACACAACTTACGTCATATACATTTTTTTCGTGGAGCTTACTGTTTTCGAGATATTCATTGTTATTAGTTTCAGCTGCGAAGTACTTATACTTTTCTCAGACGGGAGTGTCCGTTTTTCTTTTGTTCTACTCCTGGCCAAGAAAGGAAGCGATTTGTAATGACAATCGCATAACGACAGCTTTTAAAACATTTGACTATCGATTTAGCCTAGTGTATTCCCTTATTTATAACGAACTAAGTAATAAGAACATTGAGCTGAATACCTCGATTAGCAAGGTGCAGAAAGAAGAATAATCTTATGTAAGAAGTTTGTAGAACGGCTAGAGAAAGTCATGTGAGTGTAACACATCAGATTTTTTCCCCTTCTATTTATACGGAACTAATTAATAAGACAATTTCTGTTAATGTTTATCTGGATTTCTATGAAGTAGATAGAAGAATAAGCATACTAACAATTTGTTGAATGGAACACATCAAAGTTTGTGTAGTAAGGTCTTATTTATCTCTCATGGTTTACCACTTACGCAAAAACCATTCATAATGATGAGTTCAGTGGCAGTTACCAAAAATATCAAGATATATGTACATTTTATTTGTCATATAACTATCTTTAATTTACAGTAATTTAATCAAAATCATTAGAGCCATTTTTGAAAAAAAAATTCAAAAAATTCAAAAATTCTGGTGGTGAGATATTGAAAACCGCCATTCGCATCTTCGAAAGATGCTGAACTTAAATAATATTTCTTTAGTTTTTGAGCTATATTCACACACATGTACGGATCTTTTTCTAAACTTTATTTTTGTATTCTCTCTAGCATGTATTATAATATACAATGTAGATAGAGAAGGTAATAAATTCCACGTAAAATTCGATACTGAGATTTCACCGGAAATATATGTTTTCAAATCAAACATTTTTGGAAAGAAAGTCAACGTGTGTGTCTGTCTGTGTTGCTATGTGAGTGTGCGTGTATCTGTGGACAGCATAACTAAAAAAGGAAAATACCCTTTAACACCAACCTTGGTATTTAGGTTTAGTATCTTCCAAGGATGCAATACGATAATTTTTAAAAAATTCGACAATTTTAATTTTGTTCAATGACAAACTAAATGTATATCTTGATTTTCCTAGGAATTGCGTCTGAAATCCCTTTGATTCCGAATAACTTTTGCATAACAGGTAAACTGTAAGATACAGATAAAAACTTACTACACAAAAATGTTGATCTCGTCAAAATGCAGAATTTATGTTCTTTACACTTTAGTGGTGGAGCTGACCGTTTTTAAGGTATTCTTTGTTATTGGTTTCTATATTAAAGTACTTTCCTCAAACAGGAAGTCGTCCTTTTTCTTTTGTTTTAATCTTGGCATACAAAGAAACGAATTTCAATGACAGTCGCATAGCGACGGCTTAGAAACATATCACCATCGCCTTAGCCCAGTGAATTCATGTATTTCCCTTCTATTTATAAGGAATTAAGAAATGAGAACATTTCTGTTAATGCTTATCAGGATTAGCATAGAGGAGAATGAAGAGTAGTGTTTTGTAAAAAGTTTGTTTGTAGAATAGAGAAAGTGTTTTGAATGGAACACGTCAAATTTTTGATACAGGGGACCCTGAAACGTGTATTTTCAATGAAATCTAGATTTAGAATTTTTGTGTGGAATGAAATGGCTACTTTTTTCTGCCTATGTACGAGGTCCTTTCAGAAAGTGACAGATGATTTGGCATAACTAAATAATAACGAAAGTTATCAACACAAAACTTTATTTATAAAGTTACAGTATCTTTTTCTATTTTTCAATGTAATGGTTATTTGTATCAAGATATTTACTGTCACGTGGTACCGGGTTTTCAATGTAGATGTTATACTCTTTCACCGCTGAAGATCTGAGCCAAGATGTCACTGACACTTTGAGGTCTTCATCGGTTGGGAAATCTTTTTCATCCAAAAAGTCATGTTTCTTTACCCTCCCCGTAATTGTAGGACTGACACATATGGCACGTGACCACAGAATGGAGAACCTATTACGAGGGGTCGGCCCGTAGCCAGGCATGAACAAGAGAAAATGGATGATGAGAAATGCAAGCTAAATTGATGACTGGAGAGGAGATAATGGAGCAGTTGGTGGAATGATTGGCGGGGGAAACCGGATGACTCGGAGAAAACCAGCCCAGATGCTTGGGATCGAACCCGGGCCGCCTAGATGGGAGGCTAACGGCCTAACCACTCAACCACGGCGCCGCCTCCAAAAGTCATGTATGCTGTCCAAAGTGGAACACCGGTTTTTCTGAATTCTTTTAACAACATTTCCTTTCAACTCCTCTATAACGATTGATGAACTTCCACTGGCTCTTTTTTATTACTCGTAAATTATACGTCATTTCCTCACTGAAGACATTTTGTGCATTCAAAAAAAAAAAAAAAAAAAAAAAAGAATAAGTTCTTAGGCGGTAGAAAGGTATAACTTTGGCATTGAAAAACCGGTACCACGTGACAATAAATGTCATCACAGAACGTTGATTGCGTTGACAAATAGAGTAAGGTACTGTAACTTTGTTATTATTTAGTTACAGCAAATCGTCTACCTCTTTCTGGATGGCTTTCGTGCCAACAAGAGAAGGCAGTACACAAGAGTAGGTAAATAAAGCAAGTAAGTGAATGTAAGGCATCATATTTAGGTTAGGAAATGAGAAGTGCATCTTTTTAGGATCAGGTCTGACGTTAAGCATATGGGAGGTAGGCTCCAGCGAGCGAGCGCTTCTAAATCAGCTCGACGGTTGTTGTTTTATTTGCCCGGTTGTTTTAAAAAGGGTTGTTAACAATCGTCACTGTAGGCGGGCGTCACGAAGCTCATGTCGGTCGATCCGCCCCCTTGCTGGGAGTACAGCTCAATTATCCCATCATCTTTCTGTCTGTCTGTCTGTCTGTCTTAGCGAGGCAAGGTAACATTTCATTACTTTGCATGCCTCAGGTTGGAATACTGGAAACGTAGAAATGCCTGTCATCCTGCGGAACCTGGCTACACACGCGTTCTCTATACGTACTATATACATAGTGTATAGATGTGTCCGTGTGTGTCTGTCTGCCTGTGGGCAGCATAGCTCAAAATCGAAAAGACCGTTAAATACCAAACTTGGTATTTAAATTCAGTGTCTTCCAAGGCAGCAACACGAAGATATTCAAGAAAATCCCCCCACCCCTAACTACCCTTCACATGGAAAAATTTTCGAACATTTTGATCTTCTAAAAAATGGCTCTAACGAATTTGATTAAAATATCGTGTATAATTCACATGACTTTCTCTATATCCCTGCAACAAATTATTGTTAAAAAGCTTATGCTTCTATTTACTTCATGCTAATCTAGAAAAATTAGCAGAAATAGTCTTATTGCCTTCTTCCTTGTAAGTAGAAAGGAAATAAGGGAGTAGCATAGGTTAAAGTGATACTCAAAGGCTGGTTACTATGTGACTGAAGTTCCTTTGTTTGTATGGATATGAGTTGACAAATTCCTTTATGAGAAAAGTATTAGTTTTTCAAGGCTGAAACCAAAAACAAGGAATATCTAAAAAAACGATCAACCCCACGAAAAAAATGTATATAACATAAATGGTGTGTTTTAATGTTCTCTGCATGTTTTTTTGTGGTAAGTTTTTGTCTATCTCTTACGGTTTACCAATTATACAAAATTCCGTAAAATTGATCCAGAATAAAGTAGTCTTCAGAGGCTATTCCCAGAAAATTCAAAATATACATTTTATTTGTCCGATAAATATCTTTAATATACGATATTTTAATCACAATCGTTAAAGCCATTTTTTAGAAAATCAAAATGTTCGAAAAAAGTTCCATGTAAAGGGTATTTTGGGGGGGGGGATTTTTTTCAAAATCTTCGTGTGCATCCCTGGAAGATTCTAAACTTAAATACCAAGTTTGGTATTTTACCAACTTTTCGTTTTTGAGTCATCGTGTTCACAGACACACTGACACACGGACACACAGACACACACGGACCTTTTTCTGAAAATACTTGTTTTGGATAAAGGGGACCCTAAAACATATATTTCCGATGACATCTCGGTATCGAATTTTTTGGTGGAGTGCAATACCTTCTTTATACACTATGTACATAGTTCGTATAGAGAAAGTGAAAAAAAAAATGTACATACTAAACGGATAGTCTCGGCCTTTAAATGCTGGTCGCTATGTAAAACAATTTAAATTTTAATCTCTTTGCTTGCCATGAATAAACAAATGAGAAACGAGAAGAAAGATGACTTTCCGTTTGACAAAAGTTTAAATGGCTAAAACTGAATTCAATGATACGGAATATTTCGAATACGGTTAACTCTACCAAAAAAAAAAAAAAAAACAAAAAACAAAAAAAAAACAAAAAAAAAAAACTAAAATTGTGTGTTTTAATGAGGTCTACATTTTTTGTGGATTAAGTTTTTTGTATATCTTTTACGGTTCAGAGGATATTCCCAGAAAATTCAAGATATACATGTCGTTCATCATGAAATTAACCTTAAACATAAGATATTTTAATCAAAATCGTGAGAAGCATTTTTGAGAAAATCAAAATTTACGAAAAATGTTCCATGTAAAGGGAAGTTTGGGTTGGGGGATTTTCTTGAAAATCTTCGTGTCACCTTCTTCGAAGACATTTAACGGTCTTTTCGTTTTTGAGGTATGCTGTCCGCAGACAAACACACACGGACCTTTTTCCAAAAATGCTTTTTTTGGATTCAGGGGGACCCAAAACATGTATTTCCGGTGAAATTTTGGCATCGAATTTTTGGGTGTATTCTCTATACACTACGTATAGTACGCGTAGGGAAACTAAACATGATTTTTCCTACAGAAGTTTTGGTTTATTTCTAACATTTACTAGTCTGTATTTTATTATCAGTCTGTAAGTTGGTGTTGTAATTCTAAGGTTTACCAACATGAAACTTTTGAGCTAAAATAACTAGTGCTGTGCAGTTTTAAAAACGAGTATTCTTTTCTTTTTCAGGTGAGACATTTCTGAGACTTCCTTATTCTTAAAGTATCAACATTTCTTCCATGAATTCCCTGTGGTCGTCACACAGGTAATGTATGTTATTGCTTTCTCTAGCACGTATGTACGATAGTCCTTGTTTTTTAACCTCCGATAGGCTATAAATAAAAGAGCTTCATTGGTTTGAAAGTGCTGCCCTCCTAACTACGTCTTCAGTTCAGGGAAAAGGTGAAAGTCGTTGGGTGCCAGGTCAGGACTGTACGGAAGATGATCGAAAATATCACATTGAAATTGTTCAAGGAGCCGATGGGCTGTGCCAGCAGTGTGTGGACGAGCGTTGTCATGGATCAACACAATTCCTGAAGTCAGCATTCCTCTTCGTTTGTTTGAATGGCTCTCAGCAAATGTCGTAAAGTACGAAGATCTTCAAAACAACGTCAATGCTCATTGAAATCATTTTTTGAAGCGGGTATTGCAAAGCTTGTGCACAGGTACGATAAATGTCTCAATCTTTTTGGTGATTATGTTGAAAAGTAACCATAAGTGTGCAAAACTTTAAGTAATAAAATAATTGCTTTCTATGAACTTGTCTTTTATTTATAGCCTATCGGAGGTTATAAAAAACGGCCCTCGTACAATAGACATGGTAGATAGAGAAGGTACTGTATTCAATCCTAATTTCGATACCGATATTTCAGCAGAAATACATTTTCTAGGACCTCTGAGTCCGTATATGTTTATGTGTGTGGGAGGGGGCAGCAAAACTCAAAAACGAAAAGTCGGTTAAATACCAACATTGGTATTTATTTTATTAAAATCTAGACATCTATTACCAACACGTGCTTCACTTGGTCATGGTCTGAGACATCTGCAAACCTGCAAGAGGATGACAACGAAAGTTGTGGAAACGCGCGTCCAGGGTACTCCATCTACACCATGACCAAGTGAAGCACGTGTTGGTAATAGATGTCCAGATTTTAATAAAATTGACAGCTTCACTGTATGTAATGACTTTTTTAACATTTTAATATTGGTATTTATGTTCAGTAGGTATCTTCAAATAATGTGACACGGAGATTTTCACAACCATCCTTTACAAGGTGTCGTCTCGCGTTGCTACTTACCAAGCGGGAGACCTGGGTTCGATACCCAGTGGAGATTTTTCCCCCCCTGAGAGACCTGGCCCGGGGTGCACTCAGCCTCGCAAGGTCCCTGAGGGGGCCATTGAGGAGCTACTTGATGGAGAAATAGCGACTCCAGGTCATGAGGACCGCATTAACCGGCCCCCACTCCAGGCGCTGACCACGTCTCACTCTCCAATACTACACCCCATCCATGACGACTGTCATGGACCGAGATGAGGGACGCAGCGGCCGGGCGATAGGCCACGGTTCCCCGTGAGCTATGTTATCATTTACATGGAAAATATTTCGAAAATTTTGAATTTCTGAAAAAAAGCTCTAATGATTTTGATTAAAATATCATAACTTTAAGATATTTTATTCAAACGAAAAATAAATCTTGGATTTTCTGGGGAAAATATCTGAATACCTCATCATTGTGGATGCTTTCGCATAGCTGGTAAGCTGAAACAGAACTAAGATATGTCATATTATATCAATTGTGTGTTTATACACTAGGCAAATGTTTTAAAATGTGGTTCCTATGGGATTGCAACTCGTTTCTTTGCGTGGCCAGGAGTTGACAATTTACCGTATGAGAAAAGTTTGTATTTTAAACCAATATAAAGAAATACCTCAAAAACGGTAAACTCCGCGAAAAATGTATACGAGATGAATTGTGTTTTAACGATATCTACAAAATACACTTTTTCGAAACTTTTCCATGTAAAGGGTAGTTTGAGATTGGGGAATTTTCTTGAAAATCTTCGTGTCGCATCCTTGAAAGATACCAAACTTAAATACCAAGTTTGTTTTTTAACGGTATTTTCATTTTTGAGCTATGCTGCCCACAGACACACACACACACATACGGACATTTTTCTAAAGTTTCTTTTTTGGATTCAGGGGGTCTCAACATATATTTCCAGTGAAATCTCGGTTTCAAATTTTTGCATGCAATACAATACCTTCTCTACACACTATGTACATAGTAAGTAAAGAGAAGGTAATAAAAAGCACACACCCAACACACGCACACATGTGGACCTCTTTTTGCTTTCTCTACACGTACGTAGTGTATAGAGAAGGTATTGTATTCCGCCCAAAATTTGATACCGAGATTTCACTGGAAATAAATGTTTTGGGTCCCTTTGAATCCAAAAAAGCATGTGTGTTTGTGGATAGCAGCTCAAAAACTATAAGTCGATTAAATTCAAAACTTGGTATTTTTGTTTAGTATCTTCCTAAGATGCGACACGAAGATTTTCAAGAAAGTTCCTCCATACAAAGTGCCCTCCTTTACATAGAAAAAAGCTTAGACAATTTTGATTTTCTAAAAAATGACTAACGATTTTGATTAAAATATCGTATATTTAAGATATTTACATGCCAAACAAAATGTATATCTTGAATTTTCTGGAAATGGCCTCTGAAGACCACTTTATCTTGGATGATTTTTATTGAATTTTGCATAACTGGTAAATCGTAATAGATAGACAAAAACTTACTACAAAAAAAGTTAGAGCACGCTAAAGCACACAATTTATATAATGTCATTTTTTTTTTCGTGCAGTTGATCGTTTTTTTTAGATATTCTTTGTTATTGGTTTCAGCTTTAAAAAGCTTATACTTTTCTCATACAGGAATTTGTCAAGCAACCAGCTTTTGGCTATCACTTTAACCTATGTATGGTATTCCCTTATTTCGCTTTTACTTGCAAGGAAGCAGGTAATAAGAATATTTGTGCTAATTTTTCTCAATTACATGAAGTAAATAGAAGCAAAGCTTTTTAACAATAATTTGTTGCAGAGATGTAGAGAATGTGAATGGAACACATCAGACTTTTCAGAAATGCTTGTCTTACCAGTGAAATAGGGTATCGAAATTTTGGATGGAATGCAAAACTTTATCTTCTATGGGCGAGTTAGAGTGAATAAAGCTTTTGCTTCGTTAGCGTGTTATACACGCTATCAGTTATTTTACCTAAAATGGAATAATATCAGTTTTAATATACTGCTAGATTAATTTATTTTGTTACGTAAATAAATTTAGATTAGTTACAGCGCTATAGGATTAATTAGGCATTATCCGCCTGTCAATGACGTAGCTTGTCTTGAAACAAATGGTTTAATTTCCAACATGTGAAAAATCGTACATTCCCGCACATTGATGAAGAGGTAACAATTTTTCTCTCTTTGGTTTCTGTCAGAACGAAAACAATAACCGAATACATATGAAATGTGAGTGGCAAAATTAGCGAGATATATTCGAAAACATAAACTGACGCGGTTCCAATAAATCAATAGCGCATCATAAATTGCATTCTGTAATTAGCACTTTAACTGTATGAAACATTGGTGTTGGAAATTACACCTATAACGTATGCGCAACTATCGATGGTCTACATTATAGCTATACGCGACGCTTTTTTGCTTTCTCTACACAATGTATAGAAAAGGTATTGTAATGCACCCAAAAATTCGATACCGAGATTTCACCGGAAATACATGTTTTGGGTCACCCTGAATGCAAAAAAAAAAAAAAAAAAAAAAAAAAAAAAAAAAAAAAATCTGACGTGTTGCATTCACATGACTTTCTCTAAATCTCTGCAACAAATTATTGTTAAAAAGCTTTCGACTAGTAGATAAAAGAAAAGACCGCGCCGTGGCCTAGTGGTTAGACCACTCAACTCTTACCTATACGGCCTGGGTTCGATCCCAGGCGACCGCATGTGGGACTTATGGTGGACAAAGCGGCGCAGGGGCGGGTTTCCTCCGGCATCGCATTCCATCTATCATCAGTTATTCCTGCGGTGCCATTTGTTGTAAGTGTATAAGCATAATCATCCAAAAATTATATGTACAAATAGTTAATAATGGAATACAAAATACATTATTTGAATAAATATACAATTATAGATCATAGATCAATTACAAAAATTGATCAATTTAATATAAAAAATTTCGAGTAGTGAGAGCCGGATTAAGTTTTCTTTTTAACTGCTGGTGGGACATCTTTCTTCCAGTTCGTTCATTCAGCCTAGCAGTTCTCAGGCATGTAGCAGGGCATATAAAAGCAGCGTATTAGTTTATGAGTTCAATAAATGATATAGATTGCTCAGTTTACATCATTTCAAAATTTATCTCTGCCATGACTCTTAAATTCATTAATTGAATAGAACTGATTATTAAGTAGAAATTTATGGATTTCATTATTGAATTGTGTTATAGAACCTTTGTTTTTCAAATATATAGGAAGATGATTATACAGTTTAATTCCAGTATGTTTAAATGACATCTCAAATAGACTGGTTTTATGATTATTTTTAGTTCTAGTATTATGTGTATGTACCTCAGCATTGATTGATAAACATGTTATATTTTCCTTAACATGAACCAGCAGTTGTTCTATGTATAAACATGTAATGATGGAATGTTTAATTTTTTAAAGTGCTCACGTCAGCTTTCAGTTCTTGATATCCCCATGATTATTCTAATGGCCTCTTTTTGCAAGTATTAAAACCATTTCTGCCAATTTTATCTGAGTTAGTATTTAGTAGATGGAAGAATAAGCCTTTTAATCATAATTTTCTATAGAGATGTAGAGAAAGTCGTGTAAAATGAAACACATCAGGATTTTAATGGATGTAGTTTCTCTTGGTTAATATTAAACCTATATTGTAAATATGTATTGTGAGTTGTGGACATTTATGAAGAGTACATATTACAATAATCATATTTTAGTTTTATATAATTACTAGTAATAACTATTATGTCGATAATTAGAAGGCCATCATCTGACATTACATTAGTGTTACACATAATGAAGTTATATTTATTTATACATTTTAACACTAATTTTGTTACTCTTTGTTTTTATGTGCATGCAAAAAAAATCATATGATTTTTTAGAGCACATTAAATATAGTGACGTACAGGCCTCAAAGCCCAAATGGTGTGATTATATGTCTATTCTGCTATTTTTGTACTTTTGTGCTTTTTGTACGAGAGCTTATTGTACTTTCTCTATACGCACTATGTACGTAGTGCATAGAGAAGGTATTGTAATGCACCCAAAAATTCGATACCGACATTTCACCGGAAATACATGTTTTGGGTCCCCCTGAATCCAAAAAAAGGATTTTTAGAAAAATATACGTGTGTGTCTATGTGTGTGTGTGCAACATAACTCAAAAACGAAAATATCGTTAAATACCAAACTTGGTATTTAAGTCTGGTATCTTCCAAGTATGTGACAGGAAGTTTTTCAAGAAAATTCCCCCACCCCAAACTACCCTTTAAATGGAACTTTTTTCGAAAATTTTGATTCTCTCAAAAATGGCTCTTAACAGTTTTGATTAAAATATCGGTTATTAAAGATATTTACCTGGCAAATAAAATTTATATCTTAAATTTTCTGGGTCTAGCCTCTGAAGACTACTTGATTCTGCATCAATTTTACGGAATTTTGCATAATTGGTAAACCGAAAGAGATGGACAAAAACTTAGCACACAAAAAATGTAGAGCACATTAAAACACACAATTTATATTAAATACATTTTTTTCGTGGAGTGGATAGTTTTTGGATATTCCTTATTTTTGGTTTCAGCTTTGAAAAACATACTTTTCTCATACAAGAATTGGTCAACTACTGTCCACACAAACAAAGGAACTTCAGTCACATAGCAACCAGCTTTTAGCTATCACTTTAACTTATGGTACTTCCTTATTTCGCTTCTACTTACAAGGAAACAAGTAATAAGACTATTTCTGCTAATTTTTCCTCGGTTAGTATGTAGTAGATAGAAAATAAGCTTACTAACAATAATTTGGTATAGAGATGTAGAGAAAGTCGTGTCGAATGAAACACAATATTTTTGATAAAGTTACTTTAAGTAAATATTAAATCCATATTTAGATGTGGGAATGGGCGTATTTGGCAAGGAAACTTCATGCTCACGGCCACTTGGAGCGGGCAGATGCGAGAATAAAGCAGACACAGGCACTGAACTCAGCGGGAAGTGTGTTCGCTCACATTGTCATATATTCTATTGAGACTCCCCTCATCTGCAACTGAAAATGACACAGCACCAGATGATAGAAATCGATTATCGCGGAGACCACCAACGCTCAGCTTCCCTATATATATACAAAATTGTTTGTGCTGTTTGTATATATAAAAAATCTGACGTGTTCCATTCACATGATTTTCTCTACATTTCTGCAACAAATTATTCTTAAAAAGATTATGCTTCTATTTACCTCATGCTAATCGAGAAAAAAATTAGCAGAAATAGCCTTATTACTTGCTTCCTTGTTGGTGGAAGCGAAATAAGGGAGTAGCATAGGTTAAAGTGATAGTCAGAAGCTCGTTGCTATGTGACTGAAGTTCCTTTGTTTATATGGACAGGAGTTGACAAATTCCTGTATGAGAAAAGTATAAGATTTTGAAAGGGGAATAACTCAAAAACGATTAAACCTACGAAAACAATATACATAACATAAATTGTGTGTTTTAAAGTGCTCTACAATTTGTGTGGCAAGTTTTTTTCCAACTCTTACGGTTTAGCAGCTATGCAAAATTCCGTAAAATTCACCGAGAATAAATTAGTCTTCAGAGGCTATTCCCAGAAAATTCAAGATATACATTTCATTTGTCATGTAAATATATTTAAGTTACGATGTTTTAGTCTAAATATTTAGAGCGTGTTTTGAGAAAATCAAAATTTTCGAAAAAAAGTTCCATGTAAAAGTAGCATTTTCAGAAAACGGTCCGTGTGAATGTGGGCGTCCGTGTGTCTGTGAACACGATAACTCAAAAACGAAAATACCGACTTTAAGACTTTTTAAGAAAATCCCCCACCCCAACTATCTTTTATATGGAACTATTTTCGAATTTTTTATTTTCTCAAAAATGGTTGTAACGTTTTTTTATTAAAATATCGTATATTAAAGATATTTACCTAACAAATAAAATGCATATCTTGAATTTTCTGGTACCAGCCTCTGAAGACTACTTTATTCTGGATGAATTTTGCATAACTGATATACCGCAAGATCTGTACTAAAAGTTACCAAACAGAAAATGTGGAGCACATTAAAACACACTCATTATGTTGTATAGATTTTTTTCGTGGAGTGGATCGTTTTTAAGATATTTCTTGTTTTTAGTTTGTGCTTCGAAAAACATATTTTTCTCATACAGGTATTTGTCAACTCCTGTACAAAGAAAGGAACTTCAGTCACATAGCAACCAGCTTTTGACTATCACTTTAACTTCCCTTATTTCACTTCCACTTACAAGGAATCAGTAATAAGACTATTTCTGCTAATTTTTTGTCGATTAGCATGAAGTAAATAGAAGCATAAGCTTTTTAACAATAATTTGTTTTGTAGAGAAAGTCCTGTGAATGGAACACATCAGATTTTTGTCAATGTATGACCATTATACAGGTCATTTTTCAATAATTTTAACATATATTTCTTATAAATGTAAGTTCATTAATAAGTCATTTTTCAGTAATTTTAGCTCATATTTTTATAAAATATATTAGGACATTATGTAGGGTTTTTTCAGTAATTTTATAAATATAAGGTCGTTATATAAGTAATGTTTAAATCATTTTATCCCATGTTTTTATAAATGTATAACCATTATTTTGATATGTTTCAGTAATTTTATCCCACATTTTTATAAAATAATATATTAGGTCGTTAAATAGGGTTTTCTTCAGTAATTTTAGCCCAAAGGTTATTATATAGGTAATTTTTCAATAATGTTAGCCCATAATTTTATAAAATATGTAAAGTGAATATTTAGGTTTTTTACAGTAATTTTTTGTCCTCATTTTTATACACATAAGGTCATATTACTGCATTTTTCAGCAATTTTATCCTATATTTTTATAAAATTATATTATATATACGTGATGTATTATATAGGTATTATATAGGTAATTTTTCAGTAATTTTAATCTATATATTTTTTTTATAAATGTAAGGTCACTTTATGGGTAATTTTCAAAAGGTTGGTAATAAACAATCGTAATAATAGTTTTATATGCATTAATAAATGATAGATGGCCTTGTGGATGTAACATAAAGTTGTTTTTGGAATTCGCATTAAAATTGAAGATTTTGGCAGCGGTGACCTCACCTTGCAGGAGCCGCCACTGTAGAGGGATTGTTAGTAAACCGCTGTACGCAGTGATTATTGTTTTACACATCCACATAACAAGGTAGGGAGGGCCCAGCACTAATGAAATTCCACACATGATAGGATGCAAACCAAACCCCCCCCCCCCCTGCCCCTTCACCGGCCCGCGGACGCCTGGTGTGAGGATTTAACGTTAATGCGTGCGTGTTGACAAAACCCCCGCATCAGAGGGAGAATAAAAATGCATAGCAAGGAAGGAGAGAAGCAAGGAAGGATGTGTTATGATGGCGCTGCTCACGCTGAGGGTAAACAAGGACAACGTTTTATGTCACAACACGCTGCTCTTTTGTCTGACGCTAGCGCTACAGCCCTAAACGCAATTTGGACATGTTCCAATGTCCGATAAGTATCCTTGCCGCTTATTTTACCTAAAATAAAGGCTTTATATGAAGAATCGTGAAAGAAATACTAGGTTTTACTGTCTCTATGTTTTAAAAAACTGATGTAGTCCATTCACATAACTTTCTCTATATCACTGTAACAAATTATTCTATTTACCTCATCTAATGGAGCACAAATTAGCAGAAATAGTCTTATTACTTGCTTTCTTGTAAGTAGAAGCGAAATAAGGGACTACCATACGCTAAAGTGATAGTCAAAAGCTGGTTGCTATGTCAATGAAGTTCCTTTGTTTATATGGATCGGAGTTGACAAGTTCCTGTATGAGAAAAAAATAAGTTTTTCATAGCAGAAACCAAAAATAAGGAATGTCTCAAAAACAATCAACTCCACGAAAAAATTCTATATAACATAAATTGTGTGTTTTAAAGAATTCTACATTTGTTGTGTGGTAAGTTTTTATCCATCTCTAACGCTTTAGAAGTTATGCAAAATTCCGTAAAAGTTTGCCAGAATAAAGTAGTCTTCAGAGGCTATTCCCAGAAAATTCAAAATATAAATTTTATTTGTTAGGTAAATGTCTTTAATATATGATATTTTAATAAAAATCGTTAGAGCCATTTTTTAGAAAATCAAACTTCTCGAAAAAAGTTCCATGTAATGGGTAGTTTGGGGTGCGGGGATTTTTCTCAAAATCTTTGTGTCGCATCCCTGGAAAATACTAAACTTAAATACCAAGTTTTGTATTTTAGCAACTTTTCGTTTTTCAGTTATCGTGTTCACGGACACACGGACACACTGACACACACACACACACACAAGGCCCTTTTTCTGAAAATACTTTTTTTGGACACAGGGGACTCTAAAACATATATTTCCGGTGAAATCTCAGTATCGAATTTTTTGGTGGAGTGCAATACCTTCTGTATACACTATGTACATAGCATGTATATAGAAAGTAAAAATATACATATCAGGTAGTGATTGTATTGCAATCCACCCAGAGACATCACGGTAAATACATGTTTCGAGGACCCGGAATTAAAACGCATTTTTAGACCGTATTCATTGCTCAGGATTTTGAAGATGTAGCATACATGATGGGAAAATTAGTGTAGAAACCCAACAAATGGGGGTTGAATAGAAAAACAGTAGAACTCCGGTATTTCGAGGTTCCATGTACTTCCAGCTGATCTTAATAACATTAATATTCTACATTAAACTACACTAAAATTTCGGGTTTATGCGTTGCTCGCATGTACGTTTTACGCACCTCCGTAGGCCTAGAGTGATTAAACCACTCGCCTCTCACCAAGACGGTCCGGGTTAAGCTTTTTATCAATAATTGTTACACAGATGTAGAGTAATTTAAGTGAATAGAACACATCATATTTTTACTTTCTCTATACGTACTATGTACATAGTGTATAGAGAAGGTATTGCAGTTCATCCAAAAATTCGATACCGAGATTTCACTGGAAATATACGTTTTAGGGTCCCCTGTATCCAGAAAAAAGTATTTTCAGAATAAGGTCCATGTGTATGTCCGAGTGTCAGTGTGTCCGTGTGACTGTGAACACGATAGCTCAAAAACGAAAAGTTGGCCAAATACCAATCTTGGTAGTTAAGTTTAGTATGTTTCAGGGATGCGACACAAAGATTTTGAGAAAAATCTACCTTTTACATGGCAAAAATTTCGAAAATTTTCGATTTTCTCAAAAATGTCTCTAACGATTTTGATTAAAATTTCGTGTATTAAAGATATTTACCTGACAAATAAAATATATATTTTGAATTTTCTAGGAATAGCCTGTGAAAACTACTTTATTCTGGATGAACTTTACGCATTTTTGCATAACTGCTGAACAATAAGAGATGGACAAAAATTTTCCTCACAAAAATGTAGAGCATATTAAAACACACAATCTGTGTTATGTATATTGTTCGTGGATCGTTTTTAGATATTCCTTGTTTTGTGTTTTAGTTTTCTCATGCAGGAATTTGTCAACTCGTGTCCATGCAAACAAAGGAACATCCGTCACATAGCAACCAGCTTTTGACCATCACTTTAACCTATGGTACTCCCTTATTTCGCTTCTATTTAAAAGGTAGCAAGTAATAAGACTATTTCTGACATTTTTTTTTTCTCGATTAGCATGAAGTAAATAGAGGCATAAGCTTTTTAACAATAATTTGTTGCAGAGATGTAGAGAAAGTCATGTGAGTGGAACACATCAGATTTTTTTATATGTTATACTTTCGGACATTGTTTTTTCGTTTGTGCGTATGAACTATACCGAAATATGTTCACAGAAAATGTAGATTACTTAAATAAGTAATTTGAGATAGAAAACTTATGGCCTGTTTATTAAATTTTCGAAGTAACTGCTATAAGTTTCTGAAGTGGCAGTACACCACGTATCGCGGCAGTTCGTCCGGAATGAAAATAGATAATAATAAAAAACATCTACTCTATAACAGGAATCGAACTCATAACCTTTGCAATAATAGCTTCCCGCGTTACGCATTAAGCCACCAGAGCAGCTGAAAAAGCGCCTGCAGAGTAGGCTACATAACACAAGAACGTAAATGATAAATGCTCAGTGTCGCACTGTCAAATGATTAGTTCGAGATTTTACAGATATTTGCGACGTTAAATCTTGAAGACGCTAGTAACAAGCTACTAAAATTTGATATTTCTATACTCGGGCAGCAGTTTTAAAGACGTTCTAAGCCATTTTTACTTTATCTACACGCACTATGTGCATAGTGTATTGCACTCCACCCAAAAATTCTATACCGAGATTTCACCGGAAATATATGTTTACGGTCCCTTATAATCAAAAAAAGCATTTTCAAAAAAAAAAAAAAGGTCCGTGTGTCTGTGAACACTATAACTCAAAAATGAAAAGTCAGTAAAATACCAAACTTGGTATTTAAGTTTAGTATCTTCCAGGGATGCGACACGAAGATTTTCAGAAAAATCTCCCCACACCAAACTACCCTTTATATGGAACTTTTTTCGAAAATTTTGGTTTCCGTAAAAATAGCTGTAACGATTTTGATTAAAATGTCGTATATTAAAGGCATTTACCTTATAAACAAAATGTATATCTTGCATTCTCTAGGAATAGCCTCTGAAGACTACTTTATTCTGGACGAATTTTACGGAATTTTGTATAACTCCTAAACCGTAAGACTTAGATAAACACTTACTACACCAAAAATGTAGAGCACGTTAAAAGACACAATTTATGTTATATACCTTTTTTCATGGAGTTGATCGTTTTTGAGATATTCATTGATTTTGGTTTCAGCTATGAAAAACTTTCTTTGTCAACTCCTGTGCATATAAACAAAGGAACTTCAGTCACATAGCAACCAGCCTTTTTGACTATCACTTTATCCTATGTTACTCCCTTATTTCGTTTCTACTTACAAGGAAACAAGTAATAAGACTATTTCTGTTAATTTGTTCTCAAGTAGCAGGAAGTAAAAAGAGGCATAAGCTTTTTAACAATAATTTGTTGCAGAGAAGTAGAGAAAGTCATGTGAATGGAACACATCAGCTTTTTTAATACTGTTTACCATTTTGTGTATTACAAAAGCACGTACGATCTGTGGACCCGTGTGATTGATGGAGCTCAATATATTCATTCTTTCTAGTTTGGGAATCACACCGAAATGTTACACATGCTGTTACGTAATTCATCTGTTTGTTCCTCATTATTTTCTTGTGGGGAAGCCAAAGTGGGTCACGAACTCTGTCCCATTTGTTTGCACAGCCACGTCCCAAATCATTGTCGGCACATTTGTCGGCACTACAGACAACTATAATCGATCCCTGTACCTCCATTACGCGAAATCACAGTCGTTTGTTTTTGCCTTCGAGCAGCAAATGAAACAGAATAACGTATATACAGGAGGTTGTGAAATTGCTTAAATGGAAACTATAACCAGTTTGACAAGAAGTTTAGTATTTCATTTCCAGGGGCAACAAAGAACTATAGTTTTATACTTTCTCTACACGTAGTATGTACATAGTGTATAGAGAAGGTATTGTAATGCACCCAAAAATTCGATACTGAGATTTCACCGGAAAAACATATTTTGGGTCCCCCTGAATCCCAAAAAAAAACAACGTTTTTAGAAAAATGGCTGTGTCTGTGTGTCTGTGTATGTGTATGTGTGCACAACATAACTCAAAAACGAAAATACCATTAAATACCAAACTTGGTATTTAAGTTTGGTGTCTTCCAAGGATGCAACACGAACATTTTCAAGGAAATCCTCCCACCCCTAACTTCCATTTACATGGAACATTTTTCGAAAATTTTTATTTTCTAAAAAAAGGCTAACGATTTTGATTAAAATACCACATATTAAAGCCATTTGTATCACAAATAAAATGTATATAATGATTTTTCTAGGAATAGCTTCTAAAGACCAGTTTTTTCTGGAAGAGTTTTGCTTCATTTGGCATCACTAGTAAACCGCAAAAGATAGAGAAAAACTTACTACACAAAAAATGTAGATCTTGTTAAAATACCCAAGTTATGTCATATACATTATTTTCGTGGAGCTTACCGTTTTAGAGGTATTCCTTGTTATTAGTTTCAATTGTGAAATACTTAGTTTTCTCAGACGGCACTGTCGGTTTTTCTTTTGTTCTACTCCCGGCCAACCATAGAAGGGATTTGCAATGACAGGCACATAACGACATCTTTTAAAACATTTGACTATAACTTTAGTTCTAGTGCATTCCCTTAGTTCTAGTCTACTTATAAGGAACTAAGTAATAAAATTCTGCTAATGTTTATCTCGATTAGCATGGTGTTGAAAAAAGAATTAACTTTTGTAAGAAGTTTGTAGAATAGCTAGAGAAAGTCATGTGAGTGTAGCATATCAGATGTTTATTTAAATACGACAATTAGAAGCCTTTGAAATTTTATAAACATTACTGCGCTGAAAATGATCTATCATAGATTTGAAAATAATGAAAATTTAATCAGATTTCCATTGGTAGACAAATAAACATACTTTGATACGTGGAATAGTGCAATAGAAAGAGAGTTTATATCTTTTATAACTGCTTATCCGAGAATGCAAGGTTACATGTGTATACAGGGTGTTGGGGTATAGATACACATTTTGACGCATGGGTTTTTCGTGGTTTTCCAGGGTCACCAGGTAAATGCAGATTACTCATCTTTCAGGTGTGCTTCCAAGATCATAATGTGTGGCGGAACGGGAAGATGGCGCGGATACATGTACGACGGAAAGACACTAGAGGGTTACTAGTGGACGGGTTGTTTGATCACTTGGGCTCCAACAGTGGAGAAGTGTCATTAGGGTTGGAAATGTTAGGGACTTCCGTGCTTCTCTGTCACCAGTCAGGGTTCGGACTGTAGCCTCCTGTGGTTCCCTCGTGTCAGTCCTTTCTTCTAGGGAGTGTTAGTCTCAATAGAATCAATTTAAGTCGCAGTGAGTGGGATTCCCCGAAGAGAAAAAATGGCAACTTCTCAAACTTCTGAGCCAGTAGTCTAGATGTTGTTGAGCACGAGTGGCTTGTGAAGTGTGGGTTGGGGGGGGGCGGGTAGGCAGACTCAGTAGGCCACTCAGTAGGCAGACAAGAAATAGCAGAGCCCGCCTGGTGGTGGCAGCATGTCTGCCTCATATTCAAAAGGTCGCGAGTTTGAATCTCGCTTAGGGTGAGTTACCCGGATAAGGTTTCTTTTCGGGATTTTCCCTTATTCTGAGAAGGCGGATGTTGAGTAACTTTAAGCTCCATAGATCCCGAGATCATTTGTGCATCATTTCACAAATTCCTTTCATCGTCCCATATGACCAACCACGTTTAAAGACGTTAAACTAAAAAAAAAAAATGCATTCCACCCAAAAATTGAATACCGAGATTTCACTGGAAATACATATTTAAGGGTCTCCTGAATAAAAACAAAATTAGAAAAAGGTCTCTGTGTGTATGCCGACATAGCTAAAAAACGAAAAGTCCATTAAATACAAAACTTGGTATTTAAGTCCAGTATCTTCCAAGGACGCGACGCAAAGATTTTCAAGAAAATCCACCTTTACATGGAACATTTTTCGAAAAGCTTTATCTTCTCAAAAATGTATGTCCTGAATTTATTGGGAATAACCCCTCTTCATCCTGACCTGTAAACCGTCAGAGAACACCAAAAACGTATTTCACAAAAATGTAGATCTCATTGTTTGATCACCTTCCCATGAGCTCATGCAGTGGGAGGTGTCATCGGAGTTGAAATATTAGGGACATCCGCGCTTCTCTGCGGCCAGTTTGCCTGCGGACTGTAGCCTCATGTGGTTCCCTCACTTCTTCAGGGGAGTTTTAGTAGGTCACAATGAGCGAGTTGTCTACCCTTTACTTCTTCGTTTCCCGGAAGAGAAAAATGGCAACTTCTCAAAACTTCTGGGCAAGTAGGCTAGATGTTGTTGAGCACGAGTGCCTTGTGGGGGGGGTGCCTTCCTCCCTCCCATAAATCAGAATGGCGAACGACCGGATTCCACAACTACACAAAGTTTGTGCTTCGGTTTATAAGCACTAAACGAGGGGCGCGGCTTTGGGTAAAAGTGTCGTTAATTTAGTGCAGCGCCCCCCAGTAGCCTTTTTTACACGAGCATCCGTTACACGCTCGTCGTCTCTTTACGCCTTGTTTGCCGTCTCTAATTATTTGACATCGGTGTATTATTAATTTAATGAGTAATTACAAGAAGATGTGGGTGCAATTTGAAGCTCTCAGCTACGTTGGTGAAGAAACAAACTTGAAAAGGGTAAAGCTGTCAATTACTGAGACAAAAACGATAAACAAGTATTCGGAGTATTAAAAGCTGGGATTTAAACACCGTGCAATACAGCGTGTCTCATGGGCCTACGTTTTTCAGTTTTCATTTAAATTACAGCCACTGATGTATTAATTTTGTTTTCAAGTTTGTGATCATTTAAGTATACAGGGTGCGCGAAAACTCCCTATCCGCTGGGGTAAATAATAAATTTATATTATGTGAGCTTTTAGCATTAGGATTGGCGAAATACGAAGGCCGTTTTTTTTTCAACCTCCGATAGGCTTTAAATAAAAGACAAGTTGATAGAAAACAATTATTTTATTACTAAAAGTTTTGTACACTTATGGTTTCTTTTCAACATAATCACCGAAAAGATGAGACATTTATCGTACCTGTGTACAAGCTTTGCAATACCCGCTTCAAAAAATGTTGCCGCCAATGATTTCAAATGAGCATTGACGTTGTTACGACGTTTGTGGAGAGCCATTCAAAACAAACGAAGAGGAATGCTGACTTCAGGAATTGTGTTGATCCATGACAACTCTCGTCCACACACTGCTGGCACAACCTATCACTTGAACAATTTCAGTGGGACATTTTCGATCATCCGCCGTACAGTCCTGACTTGGCACCCAGCGACTTTTACATTTTCTCTGAACTGAAGATATGACTAGGAGGTCAGCACTTTCAAACCAACGAAACTCTTCAAGACAACGTCAATGTTCATTTGAAATCATTGGCGGCAACATTTTTTGAAGCGGGTATTGCAAAACTTGTGCACAGGTACGATAAATGTCTCAAACTTGTCGGTGATTATGTTGAAAAGTAACCATAAGGGTACAAAACTTTTAGTAATAAAATAATTTTTTTCTATGAACTTGATTGAGTAGTAATACAATGTGTCTCTCCAAACTCTTTGATTTCCATTGCTTTGAAAATTAAAACCAAAGACACAAGGACAGTAGTATAAATGTTATTGAAAAGTACAACTCAAATATTATTTCAAATAATCAGTAGGTTTCTCAGTGTGCTCCTTGGGTTGCATGTAGGATATCCAGACTATATTCCAGCATACCTGGTGCGATGGCTGGCACTGCCTTTACATAACCCCATAGAAAAAAAAAAAATATAATGCAGTTATGTCGGGCGATCGAGGAGGCCAAGTGTCTGATCCAGCTGTTACGAAAAGTATTGTTCAGAGATGTACGCACACACTGGCACCTGTGAGGTGGCGCACCGTCTTGTTGGAACATTGTCTGGCTGCTTGTGTGCTATTTGGGGAAATGCGTATTGCTCAAGCATGTCAATGCCTGTAACAGTTGGCTCCATGAAGAATAAAGGACCAATTATCATGTCCTTCATGAGACCACCCATAGTTTACTTTAGGGCTTTCTCGTATATGTTCCTGGACGACATGTGGGTTTTCTGAACCCCGTGTTCTAACGCTGTGTCTGTTAACTTTCCCAGACACGTGAAAAGTTGACTCGTCCGAAAAGATGACAAGACTCAAGAAATCATCTTTTTGATTGATACGCTCCAGAATGGCAGCTGCGAAATTCTGTTGCTGTGGTCTGTCTTGTGGTTTGATTGCGTGCGTGCGTGCGTGCGTGCGAGCGAGCGAGCGAGCGAGCGAGCGAGCGAGTGAGTCTGGTAGGCTCGTGGTGAGCCTAGATGTTGTTGCTGTGGACCTACCTACCCTGGTAGGGTTTAACCACAGGAATGAGGTGAAGGTTAAGGTTTCGAGTGTTGGTGGTAAGGAGGTAGCGCTAGATAGGCTCTTCGAGTGGTTGCATTTTTCAGGAGTAGCATCCTTTCCTCTGCTCCTCTGGTGTTTATTTTTAAAATTAATTACGTTGGTTAATTTTGATAGACGACTCCCAATTCGAGGGGGGAATGCTTTGTTCAGTTATGCAAGGTTCCGTAAAATTCACCCAGAATAAAGTAGACTTCAGAGGCTATTCCCAGAATATTAAAAATATTCATTTTATTTGTCAGGTAAATTTTAATCAAAATCGTTAGTCCTTTTTTTGAAAATAAAAATTTTCGAAAAAGTCCCATGTAAAGGGTAGTTTGGAGTGGGGGGATTTTTCTCAAAATCTTGTCACATCCCTGGAAGACACTAAACTTAAATACCAAGTTTGGTATTTTACCGACTTTTCGTTTTTGATTTGTGTTCACAGACACACGGACCTTTTTCTGAAAATACTTTTTTTGGATACAGGGCACCCTAAAACATATACTTCCGGTGAAATCTCGGTATCGAATTTTTTGGTGGAGTGCAATACCTTCTCTATACACTATGTGCATAGTACGTATAGAGAAAGTAAAAATGGAAAGGATACCAATCAATCCAGGATTCGACAGCAATGCTGAATCGGGAGAAGAAACGGCCACTGGATCGGAGACCGACACGGCAAGTGAGGGAGATATCACGGAATAAAGCACGCGAGAGAGTGAAAAGAGATGTATAAATTTATTGTATTGTAATGGGAATATATTTGATTGCTTATGTTATGAATAAATACACACAAGGGAAATGTCATCATGGACTATTGCCTCACGCTTTCCCAACTGGACTGTACAGGCAGGCAGGCAGGCGGGGAAGCCATTACATGTACAATTGGCGCTCCCCGGTACAGGACTGCACTCGCCTTGCCCGGCTTATAAGAATAGTTATTACACAATAAGCAGAGAAGGTCATGTGAATGGGCCAATCAGAATTTTAGGAAAAAAAATTATTTATTATTACTATTTGTATTCAGAGTATTTGAAAACATATTTTCCGTGAAATCTCTGTATCGAATTTTGGATGAAATGCAATGTAAGTTGCACATACGTACTAGAGAAAGTAAAAACGCATGTAAAATTAACCCGTTCTTTTGAAAGTGTCGGTTTATGCAAATAGTTAGCAGCAGTTTGGGAACTGAGGCTTTAAAACCCAGCAAAAAAACAGCAGAGCGGACTGATTACTGACAGAAAAGCCACATTGATTGTCAGGAGACAGTTGGTAGCCCTGCTGAAACACAAAAGTTGCTCGTTGGTAGCCATGCATGTGTGAAGTTAAGAGAGGAGTTGACCTGCCACATTATTGGAACAGATGTCTTCACATACATCGGGATGTAGGTCACATCCACCAGATATTGGACAAAGCTTTTCCGATTAGCAAACACTGCTCCATTGTTGCATTTAATAATCGAACTCTATGCGCGCATGTCAAATGGAGGATATCAAGGTAAAAAATCTGATGTGTTACACTCACATGACTTTCTCTAGCTCTTCTACAAACTTCTTACATAAGATTATTCTTCTTCCTGCACCTTGCTAATCGAGATAATCATAGCAGAATGTTCTTACTACTTAGTTCCTTATAAGTAGGAAGAAAATAAGGGAATACACTAGGCTAAACCGATAGTCAAATGTTTTAAAAGCTGTCGTTATTCGATTGTCATTGCAAATCGCTTCTTTGCTTGGCCAGGAATAGAACAAAAGAGAGACGGACACTTCCTGTCTGAGAAAAGTATAAGTACTCACAACAGAAACCAAAAACAAGGAATATCTCGGAAACGGTTACCTCCACAACAAAACTGTAAAGGACATATATTGTGTGTTTTGATCACATCAACATTTTCTGTGTAGTAAGTTTTTGTCTGTCTCTTACCGTTTAGCAGTTAAGCAACATTTAGCAAAATTCATCCAGAATAAAGAGCTCTTGTGAGGCTATTCCTAGAAAATTCAAGATATACATTTTATTTGGTGTTTAAATATCTTTAATATACGGGATTTTAATCGAAATCGTTAGAGCCATTTTTTAGAAAATCAAAATTTTCGAAAATGTTTCCATGTAAAGGGTAGTTGGGGGTGGGGGATTTTCTTGAAAATCTTCGTGTCGCATCCTTGGAAGATACCAAACCTAAATACCAAGTTTAATATTTAACGGTCTTTTCGTTGTTGAGCTATGCTGTCCACAGTCACACAGACAGACAGACAGACAGACCTATATACACGGACATTTTTCTGAAAATGCTTTTTTTGGATTCAGGGAGTCCTAAAACATGTATTTCCTGTGAAATTTCGGTATCGAATTTTTGGGTGGAATACAATACTTCCTCTATATACTATGTACATAGTATTTTATTAAATATCCCTTCAACTAGAAAGGTTTCCCCTTCCATCGTCCTTTGTTTTTTACTTCAAAAACTTAGAAAAACAATTACTTTGGCATATGTTGCGTATGGTGTATATGATAGTGTGTAGTTCACAAGATGGCGGCTGGACACAAAACGTGCTTCAGCTCTGTGATGTTGATAGTCACAAAATCAGACCTCGACTGTTTATCGAGCATGGTTCTAGCTAATGGATTGGCTGTGAGCTTTACCTCGCGGAAAATATTACCGAAGTGCTAAAGGGAAACATTACAAGAATTGAAAAGGTAGAGGCGGACTGAAATATTCAATGCCATAGGCGGCATTTGAATTACGGATCTCCCAGTTTCTCAAATTCATTGGGGAATGTCATCTCAAGAACGAATTTGAGATCTGCTTTTAGCTTACCAAGAAATTGTGACTCAGGTTGGAAATTTAATGTCATGTCGTCACGTTGCTGTGGTAGCCCAGTTGGTAAACGCAACCGGACGGAAATCGGGAGATTCGAGGTTCAATTCCCGGCTATGACATTGCATTTATACTTTCTCTAGAGACTTTCTCTGCCTTTCCCTAGGCAGAAAATGTATTTGTATTCCATCCCAAAAATATATGATGTGGAACACTCACATAACTTTCTCTAGCTACTCTGCAAACAAACTTCTTACGAAAGATAATTCTTTCTTCACCATGCTAATCGAGATAAACATTAGCAGAATGTCCTTATTACTTAGTTTCTTGTAAGTTGAATGGAACTAAGGCTAAAGTGACAGTCAAATGTTTTAAAACCTGCCGTTATGCGATTGTTATTGCAAATCGCTTCTTTGCTTGGCCAGGAGTTGAACAAAAGAAAAACGGACACTTCCGTCTGAGAAAAGTACTTCACAATTAAAGCTAATAACAAGGAATACCTCGAAAACGGTAAGCTCCACGAAAAGAAATGTGTATGACATAGCCTGTTTACTTTAACAAGATCTATATTTTTTGTATAGTAAGTTTTTGTTTATCTGTTACGGTTTACTAGTTAGGCCAATTTAAGCAAAACTCATCCAGAATAAACAGATCTTCCAGAAAATTCAAGATATACATTTTATTTGTGATAGAAATGGCTTTAATGTGTGGTATTTTAATCAAAATCATTAGAGCCATTTTTAAGAAAAACAACGTTTTCGAAAAATTTTCCATGTAAAGGGTAGTTAGAGATGAGGGGATTTCTTGAAAATCTTCGTGTTGCATCTTCGGAAGAGACCAAACTTAAATACCAAGGTATTTTCGTTTTTGAGCCATGCTGTCCACACACACACATACACACACATACACACACACGGACCTGTTTCTGAAAATGTTTTTTTTTTGGATTCAGGAAGTCCTAAAACATGTATTTCCGGTGAAATCTCGACATCGAATTTTTGGGTGGAATACAATACTTCTCTATCCCTATGTACATTGTACATACGGAGCTAGAGAAAGTAATGATGTATATACGAGGGCCGTTTCAGATGCCATGGCAACTATTTTATATATCCCGAATAACCTAATATGCGGTTATTGGAATTTATACATTTGAAAACATGTACATAGTTCAGGATGCCACCACCAGATGACGTTTGGTAGGTGCTAGTAGACACATGCAAACATTGGTATCCTAGAGACTGTGTTCCAGAAGAATATCACTAAAGTTGAGCGTACATAAAAAAATTCTGATGTGTTCCATTCATTTGTCTTTCTCTACCTCTCTGCAACAAATTATTGTTCAAAAGCTTATATTTGCTTCATGCTAATCGAGAAAAAAATTAGCAGAAATAGTCTTATTACTTACTTCCTTGTAAGTAGAAGCGAAATACGGGAGTACTATACGTTAAAAGTATACTCAAAAGCTGGTTGCTATGTGACTTTATATAGACAGGAGTTGACAAATTCCCGTATGAGAAAAGTAAAAGTATTTTAAAACTGAAGCAAATAACAAGGAATATATAAAAAACGATCAATTCCACGACAAACGTGAATCGTGTATTTTATCGTGCTCTACATTTTTTTGTGTGGTAACTTTTTACCCATTTCTTACGGTTTAGCAGTTATGCAAAATTCCGTAAAATTCATCCAGAATAAAGTAGTCTTCAGAGACTATTCTCAGAAAATTATACATATACAGGTAAATATCTTTAATATACATTATTTTAATCAAAATCGCTAGAGCCTTTTGAGAAAATCAAAATTTTCGGAAAAAGTTCTATGCAAAGGGTAGTTGGAGGTGGGGGGTGTTTCTTGAAAATCTTCGTGTCGCATCCTTGGAAGATACCAAACTTAAATGCCAAGTTTGGTATTTAATGGTCTCTTTTCGTTTTTGAGCTATGCTGTCCACACACACACACACACACACACACACATACACACACACACTCACACACATGGACATTTTTCTAATTTTTTTTTTATTCAGGGGGTTTCAAAATATGTATTTTCGGTAAAATCTCAGTATCGAATTTTGGATGCAAAAAATTCCTTCTCTATACATACACTATATACATAGTACGTGTAGAGAAAGTAATAAAATTGATCTAATAATTGCTATTTTACTAACTTGAATTGGAGATCGTCCAGTTGTCAGCCTCGTGAGGTCCCTGGGGGGCAATTGAGGAGCTACTTGATGGAGAAGTAGCGGCTCCAGGCCATGAGGACCGCATAAACCGGCCGGGGGGCGGTTCGAGGCGCTGGCCACATCCCTCCCTCCAATACTGCACCTCATTCATGACGTTTGTTATGGACCAAGATGGGGGACGCAGCGGCCGGGCGGTAGGCCAATGTTCCTTGGGAGCTGTCCTGCCATGGAGAAAAAGCAAAAAGAAAGATAAAAGAATAATATTTAGCAACAGCTATGTCATGTGAATGTAGCACAAGATTTTTACTTTCTCTAGCCCCGTATGTACAATGTACAAAGGGATAGAGAAGTATTGCATTCCATCAAAAAATTCGATGTCTCGATTTCACCGGAAATACATGTTTTAGGACCCTCTGAGTCCAAAAAAAAAAAACAAAAAAAAAACGCTTTTTCAGAAACAGATCCATGTGTGTGTGTGTCTGTTGACAGCATAGCTCAAAAACGAAAGGACGGTTAAATACCAAACTTGGTATTTAAGTTTGGTATCTTCCAAGGATGCGACACGAAGATTTTCAAGAAAATCTCCTCACACCTAACTACTCTTTACATGGAAACATTTTCGATAATTTTGTTTTTCTTAAAAAAATTCTAACGATTTTGATTAAAATGCTACATATTAAAGTCATTTCTATCACAAATAAAATGCATATCTTAAATTTTCAGGGAATAGCTTCTAAAGACCAGTTTATTCTGGATGAATTTTGCTTAACCTGACATAACTAGTAAACCGTAAGAGATAGATAAAAACTTACTATACAAAAAATGTAGATCTTATAAAAATTACACAAGTAATGACATACTTTTTTTTCGTAGAGCTTACCGTTTTCGAGGTATTCCTTGTCATTAGTTTCAGTTGTGAAGTACTTATACTTTTCTCCGACGGTAGTGTCCGTTTCTCTTTTGTTCTACACCTGGTCAAGCAAGGAAGCGATTTGCAATGACAATCGCATAACATCACTATCGCTTTAGCCTAGGGCATTCCCTTAGTTCCAGTCTACTTATAAGGAACTAAATAATAAAATTCTGGTAATGTTTATCTCGATTAGCATGGTGTTGACAGAAGAAGTTTGTTTTGTAAGAAGTTTCTTTGTAGAGTAGCCAGAGAAAGTCATATGAGTGTAACACATCAGATGTTTTTTTTAATGGGGACCTCAAAATACATTTCCGCTGAAATGTTGGTATTAAATTGCCTGTGTACTATGTGCAAGTAAGAATGCAAAAAAACAAAAATCTGATGTTCCATTCACATGACTTTCTCTACATCTCTACAAAAAAAAAAAAAAAATATATTATTAAAAAACTTATGCTTCCACTTACTTCATGCTGATGGAGAAAAAATTAGCAGATATAGTCTTATTACTTCCTTCCTTGAAAGTAGAAGCGAAATGAGGGATTACCATAGGTTAAAGTGACAGTCAAAAGCTGGTTGCTATGTGACTGAAGTTCCTTTGTTTGTATGGACAGGAGTTGACAAATTCCTGTATGAGAAAACTTATGGTTTTTCATAGCTGAAATAAAAAACAAGGAATATCTCAAAAACAATGAAATCCACGAAAAAGTATATTTAACATAAATTGTGTGTTTTAAGGTGCTCTACATTTGTTGTGTGGTAAGTTTTTGTCCATCTCTTACGGTTTAGTAGTTATGCAACATTCCTAAAATTCACAAAGAATAAAGTTGTCTTCAGAGGCTATTCCCAGAAAATTTAAAATATACATTTTATTTGTCAGATAAATGTCTTTAATATACGAAATTTTAATCAAAGTCGTTAGAGCCATTTTTGAGAAAATCAAAATGTTTGAAAAAAGTTCCATGTAAACAGTAGTTTGGTGTGGGGAGATTTTTCTCAAAATCTTCGTGTCGCATCCCTGGAAGATACCAAACTTAAATATCAAGTTTGGTATTTAACGGTCTTTTCGTTTTTGAGTTATCGTGTTCACAGACTAACGTACCTTTTTCTGAAAATACCTTTTTTGTGTACAGGGAACCCTAAAACATATATTTCCGGTGAAATCTCGGTATCGAATTTTTGGGTGGAGTGCAATACCTTCTCTGTACACTATGTATATAGTAGGTGTAGAAAAAGTAAAAAAAGAAAAAACAACAACAAAATTTATTCAAGGGACCTCTAAGCTCTGATATCCGATGAGATTTCTACAACAAATTTTTGGATGAAATGCAGCCCCTACTGTGCACATAGTCCCTCGTAAAGAAAGGAACTATAGTTGAAAAGAATAGCATTCCTCTTTACTCTGATACTAGAGGTGTAAATACGTAAACTTAAAATGGAGCAAGGAGACAAAGGAACAACGCTTTGCCATGATCAGTGCGGTAGTACACCTGAGTGAATAATTCGTCACTCTTGGCATCGATTGGCTACACTGCACGAGTGTGAGCATTATCGCAACCAGGATCTGAAACCGTAGCTCCTTTATTTGCGAGCAGTTCGCTTCCCCGTCTTGGTGCTTGGCCACCAATAAAAGGCGACTCTGGAATGCTCAATCGCTGCACACTTGGCTGGTCTTGTTTATCATTTCCCATCATAAACTCTGGGAAACTTCACTAGGAATAACAAATGGCCAAAAGAAACAATTGCCATTTTATACTATGAATTCTGCACTCCTTTGCTGAGTAAGAAACTATATGTTACATTCACATGACTTTCTCTACTCTCTATAGTTCATTATTTTCTGACTACGTACATAGTGCACAGAGAAGGTATTTTAATGTATGTATGTATGTATTTATTTCTCTGCAAGTGGGTATCACCCGGTGGCAGAGTTATATATGTATACAAGATATATAAACAATAAATCACAGCTGCCAGTTTATGGCTTTGTAAGCTAGATATAATAGTTATTTACACAAATATGAAAAAATTAATTTTTCTCTCAATTCAGATTTATTAATTTCATAATTAGAATCACCAACTAATTTAAATTTTGTATTTACAACAATATAAAATCACAAGCATTTCATTTAAGGAATATTTACAAAAATTATCCAACATTAATATCAAGATTTTTCCTAAGTGTCCTAATCCACACAAAAATTCTATGACGAGATTTCACCGAAAATATATGTTTTGAGGTTCCTTGAGTCCGAAAAAAACATTTTTACTTTCTCTATACGCACTAATTATATAGTGTATAGAGAAGGTATTGCACTCCACCCAAAAATTCGATACCGAGATTTCACCGGAAATATATGTTTTAGGGCCCCCAATAAAAAAAAAAAAAAACATTTTCATCAAAAGGTCCGAACACGCGCGCGTGTGTGTGTGTATGTCCGTGTGTCTGTGAACACGATAACTCAAAAACGAAAAGTCGGTAAAATACCAAACTTGGTATTTAAGTTTAGTATCTTCCAGGGATGCGTCACGAAGATCTTGAGAAAAATCCCCCCACCCCCAACTACCCTTTACATGGAATTTTTTTCGAAAATTTTGTTTTTCTCAAAAATGACTAACGATTTTGATTAAAATTTCGTATATTAAACATATTTACCTGACAAATAAACTGTATATCTTGAATTTTCTGGGAATAGGCTCTGAAGAGTAGTTTATTCTGAATGAGTTTTACTGAATTTTGCATAACTGTTAAACCGTAAGAGATGGACAAAAACTTACTACAGAAAAAGTAGAGCATGTTAAAACACACAATGTTGTATACATTTTTTTCGTGGAGTTCGTCGTTTTTGAAACATTCCTTATTTCTGGTTACTATGAAAAACTTATATTTTTCTCATACAGGAACTTGTCAACTCCGGTCCATATAAACAAAGGAACTTCATTGACATAGCAACAAGCTTTTGAGTATCACTTTAACCAATGGTAGTCCCTTATTTCGCTTCTACTTACAAGGAAGCAAGTAATAAGACTATTTCTACTATTTTTTTCTGATTAGCATAAAGTAAATAGAAGTATAATCTTTTTAAGAATAATTTGTTGCAGGGATATAGAGAAAGTCATGTGAATGGTACACATCAGATTTTTAAAAAAGGTCCCTGTGTTTGAGCAGCATAGCTCAAAAACGAAAAGATACTTAAAAACCAAATTTGATGTTTAAGTTTAATTGCTTCCAAGGATGCTACACATATATTTAAAAAAAAAAATCCCCTACAATAAATTACCCTTTCCATGGAAAAAGTACTGAAAAAAGTTGTTTTTCTTAAAAATTGTTGTGACGATTTGGTTAAAATCTCTCATTATGCTATATTAAAGATATTTGCATCAGAAACTGTATGTTTTGGATTTTCTGGAAATAACCTCTGAAGACCTCTTTGTTCTGGATGGATTTTGCAGAATTTTGCTAACGGTCAAATCGTATAAGATAGACAAAAAGTTCCTACACAGAAATGTAAATCTCCTTAAAACACACAATTCATGTCAAATACATTTTTTCGTGGTGTTTAATGTTTTCGAGATATTCCTTGTTATTGGCTTCAGTTTTTAAATACTTTTCTCATACAGGAACTTGTCAACTCCTGGCCACGCACAGAAACGGATTTCAATCTCATAGCAACCACATTTTAAAACATTTGACTGTCGGTTTTTCCTAGTGTATTCCCTTACTCCCCTTCTACGTATAAGGAACTAAGTAATAAGACCGTTTCTGCTAGTGTTTATCTCGATTAGCATGAAGTAGATAGAAGAATAAGCTTATTAACAATAATTTGTTATAGATATGTAGGGAAAGTCATGTGAATGGATTACATCAGATGTTTTGGATATACACTTCCGGTGAAATCTGAACTTGAATTTTGGTTAGAATATAATGCTTCCCCTATTTACTATGTGTAGTAGAAAAAGCTGGTTGATATGTGACTGAAATTCCTTTGTTTGTATGGACAGGAGTTGACAAATGCCTGTATGAGAAATGTATGGTTTTTAAAGCTGAAACCAAATAAGGAATATATAAAAAGCGACCTACTTCACAAAAAAATGTATTTAGTATAAATTGTATGTTGTAACGTGCTGTACATTTTCTGTTACATACGTTTTTGGCAATCTCTTACGGTTTGCCAGTTATATAAATGTCATCCAGAATAAAGAAGTCTTCAGAGGCTATTCCCAGAAAATTCAAAATATACATTTCGTTTGTCATAAAAAATATCTTAGACATACGGCGTTTTAATCAAAATCGTTAAAGCTATTTTTGAGAAAATAAAAGTTTTCAAAAAAATGTTCCATGTAAAGGATAACTGGGGGTGGGGGATTTTCTTCAAAATATTTGTTTCACATCCTTTGAAGATGCCATCCTTAAATACCAAGTTTGATATTTAACCGGATTTCGCTTTTTAACTGTGCTTCAACAGGCACACAGGACCTTTTTCTAAAAATGCATTTTTTTTTATTCAGGGGGAGCCAAAGCATGTATTTCCGGTGAAATCTCGGTATCAAACTTCTCTATACAATGCACATAGTACGTGTAGAGAAAGTAAAAAGTTTCGGGTTTTCATTTGAGTTCCCCCTCGTTTTAAAGTGTTTTTTTTTAATTTCTCTACACGTACATGTATATAGTGTATAGAAAAGGTATTGTAATGCACCCAAAAATTCGATACCTAGATTTCAGCGGAAATACATGATTTGCGTCCACCTGAATCCAAAAAAAAAAAAAAAAAAAAAAAAAAAAAAAGCATTTTTAGAAATAGAATCCGTGTGTGTGTGTGTGTGTGTGTGTGTGTGTGTGTGTGTGTGTGTGGACAGCATAGCTCAAAAAAAAAAAGAAAAGACCTGACCGCCTGGGTAGTGTTGTGGCAGCATGTCTGCCTCACGTTCAAAAGGTCGTGAGTTCGAATCTCGCTTAGGGTGAGTTACCCGGGTAAGGTTTTTTTCGCGGTTTTCCCGTATCCTGAGAAGACGAATGTCGAGTAACTTTAAGCTCCATGAACCCCGAGATCATTTGAGCTTCATATCATCAATTTCATTCATCGTCCGATGACCAAAGGACGTTAAACTACAAAAAAAAAAAAAAAAAAAAAGACCGTTGAATATCAAACTTGGTATTTAAGTTTGGTGTCTTCCAAGAATGCGACACGAAGATTTTAAAGAAAACCCCCCACCCCCAACTACCCCTACATGAAACATTTTTCCTAAATTTTGATTTTTTTTAAAAATGACTCTTGCGATTTTAATTAAAATGCCGTATATTAAAGATATTTACCTCACAAAAGGTATATCTTGAATTTTCTGGGAACAGCCTCTGAAAACTACTTTATTCTGGATGAATTTTGCAGAATTTTGCATAACTGCTTAAATGTAAGAGATGGGCAAAAAATAAACCACGTCAAAAATGTAGAGCACGTTAAAACGCACATTTTATGTTGTACACATTTTTTTCGTGGAGATGGTCGTTTTTGAGATACTGCTTGTTTTTTTTTTCAGCTTTAAAAACTTATACTTTTCTCATACAGGAATTTGTCAACTCATGTCCTTAACTTCAGTCATAAGGAATTTCAGTCACATAGCAGCCAGCTTTTGACTATCACTTTAACCTATGTTTCTCCCTTACTTTGCTTCTGCTAATTTTTTCTCGAAGTAAAGCATAAGCTTTTTAGCAATAATTTGTTGCAAAGATGTAGAGAAAGTCATGTGAATCGATATCGAATTCTGTATACAATGTGCATAATACGTGTAGAGAATGTAAAACGTTTCGTGTTTTCATTTGAGTTCGCCCTCGTTTTAAAGTGTTCTTTTTGAATAAGTTATTCAGGCACCATCTCTGAGAATGCCCTATACAAAATCAGTGTAATATCCCACACGTGGCGTATTGGGGACCCTCCGTGGAAAAATCTTGTCTGTGACGTATTTTCATCGCTTTTTATATGACATTGTATATTTTCAAAATTATCATTATTTCCTTTTGCCCCATCTGTTTTTGGATCAAGCTGCCGTTGTTGTTGGCAGACAACATGGCCGAATCGCGTGCCAGTAATTGCCATTTTCCCCATCCCTTTTTTTTTATTTCCTGTTCCCTCCCGCAGTTCCATCTGGTGCACATTCTGTATACTAGGAGGGTTGGACGGACATTTGAACTGCACACCCTCTTGCATTCTAATGCAACCCATCCGAAATATGGAAAGGCTAATCTGTATAATGGCCGTAGTTCTAAATTTCGGAGAAACTAGGGGGATGCTGCTACCCTCGCCCAAATCGATTTCGAAAGGGGTGGTTACTTGCGATATTGTAATTAATGGCTTTAAAATTCTCTGGGATTCGGTTTTTACGGCATGTGGGAACCGTTTTAGGATTACGAGGCACTTCCTTTTTTGCTTTAATTGGTTCATTTAGGGGATTTTTACGCGGGGTGGTTGCACACAGAATTAGCAGGCAGTAAACTGAGTTAAAACTGTTCTTTTTAAAGTTCGTGCGGTATATCAAGAGTTTTCTGCGGTAATATTCCTAAAACTAAAAGCCTAGAAAGTAATTTTCTTTGTTAGGCAAGTAGATTCCTTAAAACCCTCTTTGTGAATCAGACGAGTGTGGCTAATGAGTTTAAAAAACCGCACACTTAGTAATGCTCCTATTAGCTTAAAGTGGGTTCAGGATTTCCAAAGCTAATGCGACGTCGTTGGTACTTTTCCGTTAATGTTGGCCATCCTGCCGAGCACATCATGAATTGTGTTCCTTTCCTACAAAGTCTCAGCCTAAAGTTATCAGCTAATAGTATTATTATACAACATAAACACGGAAAATGAATTATTTCTATAATAATAATAACAACAATTGTATTAATTCTTTTTACTTTCTCTAGCCCCATATGTACAATGTACATAGGGATAGAGAAGTATTGTATTCCACCCAAAAATTCGATACCGAGATTTCACCGGAAATACATGTTTTAGGACCCCCAGTATCCAAAAAAAGCATTTTCAGAAAAAAGGTCCGTGTGTGTGTGTGTCGCGTCCGTGAACACGATAACTCAAAAACGAAAAGTAGCTAAAATACCAAACTTGGTATTTAAGTTTAGTATCTTCCAGTAATGCGACACGAAGATTTTGAGAAAAATCCCCCCACCCCAAACTACCCTTTACATGAATTTTTTTTCGAAAATTTTTATTTTCTTAAAAATGGCTCTAACGATTTTGATTAAAATATCATATATTAAAGATATTTACCTAACAAATAAAATGTATATCTTGAATTTTCTGGGAATAGCTTCTGAAGACCTATTTATTCGGGATGAATTTTGCTTAATTTGGCATAACTAGTAAACCGTAAGAGATAGACAAAAACTTACTATACAAAAATTTAGGTCTTTTTAAAATACACAGGTTATGTCATATACATTTTTCTCGTGGAGCTTACCGTTTTCGAGGTATTCATTGTTATTAGTTTCAGTTGTGAAGTACTTATACTTTTCTCAGACGGGAGTATCCGTTTTTCTTTTTTTCTACTCCTGACCAAGAAAAGAAGCGATTTGTAATGACAATCGCATAACGACAGCTTTTAAAACATTTGACTATTGGTTTAGCCTAGTGTATTCCCTTATTTTCTTCCTACTTATACGGAACTAAGTAATAAGAACATTGTGCTAATGAGTACCACGATTAGCAAGGTGCAGAAAGAAGACTTATCTTGTATAACAAGTCTGTAGAACAGACAGAGAAAGTCATGTGAGTGTAACACATCAGATTTTTTCACACAAGCCGTGTGAAGGACAGGAGTTGGATATGCAGAGTCAGACTGAAAATTCAGTGCCATAGCCGGGATTTGAACAACGGATCTCCCGATCTCTAGCCGGTTGCACTACCACTGAGCTACCATGGCAACATGCCGGCATAGCTTTGAATTTCTCAATGTCTCGCATGTTTTCCGGTAAACCACTAGGTGTTCTCAAATTATTTTGAGATGACAACCCTAATGGCAACTTACAATGTTGTAAATATTTTAAGTCCCAGGATTCATAGTAAAGCCAACTATTATGGTCAATTGGTATTGGATTAATTGTTTTTTCACACAAGCTGTGTGTAGGACAGGAGTTGAATGGTAACATGTTATACGGATAAGATGGCGATTATCCCGTGCAGTGGTCATCTTGCGTGGTCCAGGATCCGCTCTTCGCTACGTACGACCTTCTTCTATCCACTGCTTCCACACATGCATCACTTCGTAGCAGCATGCCCTGTACGAGCCGGGTCACGGTATGACTTTCCGGAGACCTATCATTCTGCCCCGTTCGAACTCGCTTATTGTTTGACAGCTGTGCACTTGGCGTAACACTGAATTTGTCGGACAAATTCGACAGGGTGTACTTATTGCTTACACAAGTTTGGATTGATTCCATTTTTATGAAGATAAATCTATGGGTGTAAAAATAAACTAAAAGTATTGTTAATAGCAGCAATGTTTTCATTTGTTCTTAAAAGTTTGATTTTGGGGTAAAAATTCGTTATTTTTTGGCATTCATTAGGGAATACTTTCAAGGTGTAATTTTCACAAACGGTTGAGTAGTTGCATCTTGGACTATTATTAATTTGTTTCTAATGAACCGTGAAAATCGCATTCTTCGCGCATTTTTATTTTACTTCAGATATGCAACTTGTAGCCAAAATTGTAGAATATAACAATGGTTTTTACTTTCTCTTACGTATAGAGAAGGTATTGCACTCCACCCAAAAATTCGATACCGAAATTTCACCAGAAGTATATGTTTTAGGGTCCCCTTTATCTAAAAAAAAAAGCATTTTCGGAAAAAGATCCGTGTGTGTGTGTCCGTGTGTCTGTGAACACGATAACTCAAAAACGAAAAATAGTTAAAATACCAAACCTGCTATTTAAATTTAGTATTCTTCTTAGATGCGACACGAAGATTTTGAGAAAAATCTCCCCACTCCCAACTACGCTTTACATGGAACTTTTTTCGAAATTTTTTATTTTCTTAAAAATGGCTCTAACGATTTTGATTAAAATATCGTATATTTAAGACATTTACTCTACAAATAAAATGTATATTTTGAATTTTCTAGGAATGGCCGCTGAAGACTAATTTATTCTGGATGAATTTTGCGGAATTTTGCATAATTGCTAATTCATAACAGATTAACAAAAACTTACAACACCAAAATTGTAGAGCACGTTAAAAAACGCAATTTATATTACATACATTTTTTTTCGTGGAGTTGATCGTTTTTGAGATATTTCTTGTTTTTGGTTTCAGATTTTAAAAACTATACTTTTCTCACAAAGAAATTTGTCAACTCCTGTCTATACAAACAAAGGAGCTTCAGTTACATAGCAACCAGCTTTTGACTATCACTTTAACCTATGGTACTCCCTTATTTCGCTTCTAATTACAAGGAAGCAAGTAATAAGACTACTTCTGCTTATTTTTTCTCGATTAGCATGAAGTAATTAGAACAATAAACCTTTTAACAATAATTTTTTGCAGAGATGTAGAGAAAGTCAGGTGAATGGAGCACATCAGATTTTTATATAACTGCAGCACCAATTCCTACCAGCCCGCAGTGAAGCATGGCTACTGAGATTTAGGAGCGAATATAGGTAATATATGTGTTAGGAAACCGGCAGAGAAGCTAACAGCAAGGGTCTTGATGATGCCAACAGAAAGGAAGAAGACGAAAACAGCTGCAGTTACTAGTCTTCTTCTTCTTCTTCTTAAATGAAAGAAAAGAAGAATGTTCTCTATTTTTACATTCTTTACCTTTGTCAGTTTCCTGGACCCTTATCAGAGGTTCCCTTTCCACAAAGCACTAGTACGATAAACTTTGTGGACCTGGGAAGTCTTCCAAAAGCAAGGACGTTCTCAGAAACTGCCAACTTAAATGTTCATTAAGCTTGTGATACGCTGCAATCGCCTTCCTTTTTTAATCCGCAGCAGCTCTTTTGTGCATCCTTTGTACAAAGGATAAAAAACAGAGTGACTCTGACCAAGTGAAAAGAGCACAGACTTGCGACGAGGAATAAATTAAAAACACAAGGGTACCGAACTTACGAGAAACAACGGCACATCAACGAGAGTCGCAGTCTTATTTCACAATATAATTATTATTAATCCACGGATTTTAGCATTAAAAAAGCAGAAATAAAAAGGCAAAATATACTTTTAAAATAAAAAATTGTATGTGTTATATTCACTTGACTTTCTCTACATCTCTGCAACAAATTATTGTTATAAAGCTTATGCTTATATTTACTTCATGCTAATTGAGAAAAAATAGCAGAAATAGTCTTATTACTTGCTTCTTTGTAAGTAGAAGCGAAATAAGAGAATACCATAGGTAAAAGTGATAGTCAAAAGCTGGTTGCTATGTGACTGATGTTCCTTTGTTTGAAAGGACAGGAGTTGACAAATTCCGGGTTGGGAAGAGTATAAGTTTTTACTTTCTCTACACGTACTATGTACATATGTCCACAGAAGATATTGTATTGCACCCAAACACCAGGCACCGAGATTTCACCGGAAATAGAAATATTGGGTCTTCCTAAATCCAAAAAATCCATTTTTAGAAAAAGGTCCATGTGTGTGTGAGTGTCTGCAGACAATGTAGCTCAAAAACGAAAATACCAAACTCGGTATTTAAGCTTATTATCTTCCAAGGATGCGACAGGAAGATTTTCAAGAAAATTCCCCCATCCCCAACTGCCCTTTACATGGAAAAATTTACGAAAATTTTGATTTTCTCAAAAATGCCCCTTAATGATTTTGATTAAAATGTCGTGTATTAAAGATGTTTACACGACAAATAAAAGATATATCTTCATTTTTCTTGGGATTGCCTCTGAGGGTTGTTCATTCTGAATAACGTTTGCATTATTTATAAACCGTAAGAGATGAACCAAAACACACGACCCACAAACATGTAGATATTGTTAAAACATAAATTTTATATCATATTTTTTTTTTTTCGTGCAATTGAACATTTTTATATATTCTTTATTATTGGTTTTAAAATACGTTTTTCATGCAGGAATGTGTCAACCCCTGGCAATACAAAGAAACGAATTTTAAATACATGACAACCACCTTTTAAAAATTTTGACTATCGCTTTGGCCTAGTGTATTCCCTTATTTTCCTTCTATTTTCTCGTTTAGCATGAAGTAAATAAAAGAATAAGCTTCATAACAAATATAGAGAAAGTTATGTGATTGCAACGCATCCAATGTTTTGTTTAGTTTTAGCTTTCAGGCATGTAGAAGTTTTCGTGATGCACAAATACTCGCTTTTCATTGGCAAAGTCTTGAAATCATGGTTAAATCTTTGACTTTTTAGAGCATGCTCTTATTTGTTTTCAAGACTTTCAAAGACTGAGCGTAATGAAAACAATTTAACAAGAAAATGTGCGAAGCTGTGAAAACTTTTGGAAAATCTTGAAAAGCAAATTTGATGGTGTACAAGAGGCGTAATGTAAGATGGTGTAATTTTGTATTCAGGGAAACCTAAAACATGTATTTCCGGTGAAATCTGGATATGCAATTTTTGGGTGGAATACAAAACCTTCTCTATACACTATGTACATAGCTTTCCTTCTAATGAACAGAAGTATTCTATTTTACATCAATCAACAGAAAAGATGTTGATGAATATACCTTCTAAAGTTTACCTCATTATGTTAAACAGTTGCTGAGATAATAAGTCAAACTTTAACATTGATAAGATAGGACATTTTGACTCCTCTTAAAGGGTAGTTAGGTGGGGATTTTCTTGAAAATCTTCTGTTGCATCCTTGGAAAATTTTAAACTAAATACAAGTTTTGTATTTAAGAGTCTTTTCGTTTTTGAGCTATGCTTTCCATAGTCACGCACGCACAAATACCCACTCCTCCCACACATACACGGACCTTTTTGTAATATTTTTTCGGAATTAGTGGAACTGAGAACATATCATTCCGGTAAAATTTTGAGATTGAATTTTTGGATGGAATATAATACTTGTTCATATGTGCAGAGAAAGTAAAAAAATATTCAAGTCTCATTCCGGTTTAGTGACTTTAAAAAAAAAAAAACTTGATGTGTTACACTCACATGACTTTCTCTAGCTCTTCTACAAACTTCTTTCTGCACCTTGCTAATCCGGATAATCATTAGCAGAATGCTCTACTTAGTTCCTTATAAGTAGAAAGAAAATAAGGGAATACACTAGGCTAAACCGTTAGCCAAATGTTTTAAAAGCTGTCGTTATTCGATTGTCATTGAAAATCGCTTCTTTGCTTGGCCAGGAGTAGAAAAAAAGAAAAACAGAACTTCCTCTCTGAGAAAATCAAGTACTCACAACTGAAACCAAAAACAAGGAATACCTCGGAAACGGTTACCTCCACAACTAAAATGTAAAGGACATAAATTGTGTGTTTTGATCAGATCAACATTTTATATGCAGTACTTTTTGTCTATCTCTTACCGTTTAGCAGCTAAGCGAAATTCAGCAAAATTCATCCTGAATAAAGAGCTCTTCAGAGGCTATTCCCAGAAAATTTAAAATATACATTTTATTTGGTATGTAAATATCTTTAATATACGGGGTTTTAATCAAAATCGTTAGAGCCATTTTTCAGAATATCAAACTTTTCGAAAAATTTGCCAAGTAAAGGGTAGTTGGGGGTGGGGGATTTTCTTGAAAATCTTCGTGTCGCATCCTTGGAAGATACCAAACGTATTTAACGGTCTTTTCGTTTTTGAGCAATGCTGTCCACAGACAGACAGACAGAACAGACAGAAAGACAGATACACACGGATCTTTTTCTGAAAATACTTTTTTTTGGATTCAGGGGGTCCTAAAACATGTATTTCCGGTGAAATCTCGGTATCGAATTTTTGGGTGGAATACAATACTTCCTCAATACTCTATGTACATAGTACGTGTAGAGAAAGTAAAAAGAGGGCTGATAAATGTAAACAGCATTGAAAGTGAGATGTATTGTGTTTAAGAAAGGAAAATAAGCGTAGAGGACAAAACAAAGAGAGGATTAAAATAAGAAAAGCTCGACAAAAGGAATATAAAAGAAGGATATGAAAGGAAAGAAAAACGCTCAGGGTTTGCTTTTACATTTCTTTTGTATGTTTTACTTTGGGCCTAATCAGCTTAGGGGGTGTAGCTGGTCTGGGGAGAATACGTATGCTTTCAGAGTCACCCCCCCCCCCTTCTCAAGGGAATATCGCGGTCCTTGCCGATACTTCATCTGTGTCATCGATACAACCTCTCAGGATGAATAAATATTCCGTGAAATATAACTTCTTTCCACGTCTCGGAGCTCAGCGTCGATTCCCGACAGGGAAAAATCTTCTGTGCTCTATTTACACGACTTTCTCTAGCTACTCTACAAACGAATCTCATTTTTATGAAGTAAGTTTTTGTCTATCTCTTACGGTTTGTCAGTTATACAAAAGTCATCCAGAATGAAGAGGTCTTGTGAGCTTATTCCCAGAAAATTTTAGGTACACATTTTGTTTCTCATAAAAGTATCTTAAACATAAGAAAGTCAAAAAATTCGAAAAATGTTCAAGTTTGGGAGGTGGGATTTGCTTGAAAATCTTCGTGTTGCATCCTTGGAAGATACTAAATCTAAATACCAAATTTGGTATTTAACGGTCTTTTCGTTTTTGAGCTATGCTTTCCATAGACACACAAGTACTCACTCACTCACTTACCTTTTTCTAAAAATGCTTTTTTCGGACTCAGAGTACCCCAAAAACATATATTTTCGTGAAATCTATACGTAGGATTTTTGGGTGCAAAATAATACCCTTTTTATACACTCTGTGCATAGTACGTGTAGATAAAGTAGAAAATTATCTGATGTGCTCTATTCTCTACCTCTTTGTAACAAATTATTGGTAATAAGCCTATTATTCTATCTATTTCAAACTAAAATATTTGCAGAAACGGTCTTATTACTTAGTTCCTTATAAGTAGAAGGATAATCCAACAGTCAAATGTTTTAAAATGTGGTTGCTATGGGATTGTAATCCATTTCTTTTCGTGGCCAGGAGTTCACAAGTTCCCGTATGAGAAAAGTTAAGTATTTTATAGCTGAAATCAATAACATGGAATATCTCGAAAACGACCAACTCCACGAAAAAAATGCGTATAACATAAATGGTGTGTTTCAACGATATCTACATTTTTTGTTCAGTACGTTTTTTTCTATTTCTTACGGTTTAGCATTTATGCAAAATTCCGTAAAATTCATACAGACTAAAGTAGTCTTCAAAGGCTATTCCCAGAAAATTCAAAATATATATTTTATTTGCCATGCAAATATCTTTAACATATGTTATTTTAAACAAAATCATAGAGCCTTTTTTATGAAATAAAAAACCTACTAATTTTCCATGTAAAGGCTAGGTTGGGGTGTGTGAATTTTCCTTAAACGTTGTCGTGTCCCATGCTTTAAGATACTATACTTATATTCCAAGATTGGTATTTTACCAACTTTTCGTTTTTGAGCTATCTGTCCACACACATACACACACTGCCCCTTTTCTAAACATGTTTTTAGTTTCTCTATTCGTACTATGTACACAGTGTATAGAGAAGGTATTACATTCCACCCAAAAATTTGATACCAAGTTTTCAACGGAAATAGACGTTTTAGGGTCGCCTGTATCCAAAATAAGGGATTTGCAAAAAAAGGTACGTACGTGTGTGCGTGTGTGTCCGTATGTGAACAATCTGGGCCTGCATAAAAACGAATTTCAATCACATGGCAACCAGCTTGTAAAAGATTCAAGTATCGTTTTAGCCTCGTATATTCCCTTATTTCTTACAAAAATCTGATTTGTTCCATTCACATGACTTTCTCTACATCTCTGCAACAAATTATTGATAAAAAGCTTATGCTTCTATTTACTTCATGCTAATCAGAAAAAAAAAAGAAGCAGAAATTGTCTTATTACTTGCTTCCTTGTAAGTGGAACCGAAATAAGAGAGTACCATAGGTTAAAGTGATAGTCAAAATCTGGTTGCTATGTCAGTTAAGTTCCTTTGTTTGTATGGACAGCAGTTGACAAATTCCTGTAAGAGAAAAATATAAGCTTTTCAAAGCAGAAACCAAAAACAAGGAATGTTTCAAAACGAAGAACTCGACGAAAAAATGTATATATAATAAATTGTGTGTTTTAATGTGCTCTACATTTTTCGTACAGTAAGTTTTTGTCCATCTCTTACGGTTTGGCAGTTATTTAAAATTCCGTAAAATTCAACCAGAATAAACTACCCCTCAGAGACTATTTCCAGAAAATTCAAGATATAGTTTTTATTTGTCAGGTAAATATCTTTTAATATTCGAAATTTTAATCAAAATCGTTAGAGCCTTTTTTGAGAAAATCAAAATTTTCGAAAAAAGTTCTATGTAAAGGGTAGTTGATGGTGGGGGGATTTTTCTCAAAATCTTCGTGTCGCGAAGATACTAAACTTAAATACCAAGTTTGGTATTTTACCTACTTTTCGTTTGTGAGTTATCGTGTTCAAAGAAACACGGACACACACACACTCACACACGGACCTTTTTCCGAAAATGCTTTTTTTTTTTAGATAAAGGGGACCCTAAAACATATATTTCCGGTGAAATATCGGTATCGAATTTTTGGGTGGAGTGCAATACCTTCTCTATACACTATGCACATAGTACGTGTAGAGAAAGTAAAAAAGCAAGTAATAAGACCATTTCTGGTAACGTTTATCAGGATTAGCATGAAGTAGATAGAAGAACAAGCTTTTTAACAATAATTTGTTACAGAGATTTTGAGAACGTCTTGTGAATGGAACACATCAGAATTTTTGGATTTAGAGGGACCCAAAACATGTATTTATGTTGAAATCTGGGTATCGATTTTTGGGTGGAATGCAATGCACTATGTACAGAAAGCTTCTCTACTCCGTTACCAAGCTGAGCAAAGAGTTCGCCCCGGCAATGTTAGAAGGGTTTAACGGAGAAAGCCTCGCCTCTGGAGCACCCTTTCCATGCCTCACGTTTTGAGGAATAGATGAAAATGGCAAGTTCTTTTGTCAAATGGCTGCTTTCAGGGAAGTTGCTACTAAACAAAGGGAAATCGATATGCAGCGTCTCGAGGTGTTATGCCCCTCCCGTCAAAAGACAATGTTAAACGTTGCTAGAAAAAAAGGAGGGGATAATAATAACAATCCCTTCAAGAATTCTCATTCAAACAGCGGTTTTCCCCCCCATTCTGTAGTAGCATGCAGTGTTGCCAACCTATGTTTACTACTGCTACTTTAAGCTTACATTTTTGTTAATATTGAGAAAGTGCCCTTTTTAACTGGAGCAGCGGTAATGAAGTCTGAAACAATATTCTGAAGAGCAAGTTGACACTACTTCTTCTAGCCACTGCTCATTCATAGACGTTCTGCAGGCAAAATAAGGTGAGTACGCAAGATGAAAGATGTTTACAACTTTTTCAAAGAAGGTTGAAAAAGTAACACTAGACTTCGCTAGTGACTAATCTTTAGACATTATTGTCTGTAGTAATCGACATATCTTGTTCCTGCCATTGTACTTTTACTTTCTCTATACGTACTATGTACACAGAGTATAGAGAATGTATTGCACTCCACCAAAAAATTCGATACCTAGATTTCACCGCAAATATATGTTTTATGGTCCCATGTATCCAAAAAAAGTATTTTCAGAAAAAGGTCCGTGTGTCCGTGTGTCTGTGAACAAGATAACTCAAAAACGAAAAATCGGTAAAATACCAAACTTAGTATTTAAGTTTAGTATCTCTCGGGGATGCGACACGAAGATTTTGAGCATCCCAAACTACCCTTTAAATGGAACTTTTTTCAAAAAAGTTTATTTTCTCAAAAATGGCTCTTAACGATTTTGATTAAAATTTCGTATATTAAAGATATTTAACTGACAAATAAAATGTTTATCTTGAATTTTCTGGGAATAGCCTCTGAAGAGTAGTTTATTCTGGATTAATTTAACTGACTTTTGAATAGCCACTAAGCCGTAAGAGGTGGACAAAAGCTTACTGCACAAAAAATGTAGAGCACATTAAAACACACAATTTATGTTATATTTATTTTCTTCTACTTGTCAACTCCTATCCATATAAATATTGACATAGTAACCGGCTTTTGACTATCACTTTAACCTATGGTAGTCCCTTATTTCGCTTCTACTCACAAGGAAGCAAGTAATAAGACCATTTCTACTACTTTTTTCTGATTAGCATAAAGTAAATAGAAGTATAAGCTTTTTAAGAATAATTTGTTGCAGGGATATAGAGAAAGTCATGTGAATGGTACACATCAGATTTTTCTCGATTAGCATGAAATAAATAGAAGATAAGCTTATTAACAATAATACTTTGCAGAGATATAGAGAAAGTCATGTGAATGGAACACATCAGATATTTGCTTTCTCTATACGCACTATGTACTTAGAGTATAGAGAATATATTCCACTGCACCAAAAATTTCGATACCGAGATTTCACCGGAAATATATGTTTTAGGGTCGCATGTATCCAAAAAAAAGTATTTTCAGAAAAAGGTCTGTGTGTCCGTGTGTCTGTGGACACGATAACTCAAAAACGAAAAGTTGGTAAAATACCAAACTTGGTATTTAAGTTTCGCATCTCCCGGGAATGCGACACGAAGATTTTGAGAAATATCCCCCCACTCCGAACTACCCTTTACATGAAACATTTTTCGAAAATTTTGATTTTCTAAAAATGACTCTAACAATTTTGATTAAAATATCGTATATTAAAGATATTTACCTGACAAATAAAATGTATATTTCGAATTTTCGGGGAATAGGCTCTGAATACTACTTTATTCTGAGTGAATTTTACAGAATTCTGCATAATGTGCTAAACTGTAAGACTGAGACAAAAACTTACCACTCAAAAAATGTAGAGCACATTAAAACACACAATTTATGTTGTATACATTTTTTTTCGTGGAGTTGATTGTTTTTGAGATATTCCTTGTTTTTGGTTTAAGCTATGTTTAACTTATGTTTTTCTCATACAGGACTTTGTTAACTCGTGTCCATGCAAACAAAGGAACTTCAGTAACATAGCAACCAGCTTTTGACTATCACTTTAACCTATGGTACTCCCTTATTTCGCTTCTGCTTACAAGGAAGCAAGAAATAAGGCTATTTCTGCTAATTTTTTCTTGATTAGCAAGAAGTAAATAGAAGCATAAGCTGTTTAAAAATAATTATTGCAGAGATATAGAGAAAGTCATGTGAATGGAACACATCAGATTTTTAGGACTTGTAGTGTTTATTTTCCCTATTGGTTTATCGTTTAGTAGTTGCTTACTCTCCCCGTATTTAGGGCTGACTAGTCGGTGCCTAGGGGGCTGTCGGTAAGCCAAGGGCACGAAACCACAGTACGGAGAACCTGGAACGAGTGGTCGGCCCGTAGCCCACCATGAACGGGAAGAAGTGGCTGAAATACATGCGAAATGGATGATAGAAATGTGATGATGGAACATTTGGTGGAATGAATGGCGGGGGAAACTGGAGGTCTCGTAGAAAACCCGCCCTGAGGTCGCTTTATCCGCCACAAATCCCACATGCGAGCGCTTGAGATCCTAAAAAATAAACCACTTTTATTTTCTCTACGTGTACTATGCACATAGTGTAAAGAGAGATTTCACCGGAAATTCATGAATCCAAAAAAAAAAAAAAAAGTATTTTCAGTAAAAGGTCCCTGTGTCTGTGTGTGGGTGTATGTGTGTGTGTGTGTGTGTCCGTCTGTGAAACTTGGTATTTAAGTTCAGTATCTTCCAAGGACGCGACACGAAGTTTTTCAAGAAAATCTCCCCACCCCAAAAATGACTAACGATTTTGATTAAAATGCCGTCATTAAATATATGTACATCACAAATAAACTGTTTATTTTGAATTTTCTGGGAAAAGCCTCTGAAGGCCTCTTTATTCTGGATGAGTTTTGTAGTAAGAGATAGACAAAAACTTACTACACATAAATTGTAGATCTCGTTAAACACAGATTTTGTCATATATATTTTATGTAGAGCTGACCGTTTCTGAGATATTCCTTATTATTAGTTTCAATTGTGAACTACTTAAACTTTTCTCAAACTGGAAGTGGATCTTCGTTTCAGCTTTCGTTTTACTGCAGACCATGCAAAGCGAATCGAACTTCATTTGTTTCACATAGGATCATCTTTTAAAAGATTTGACTATCGTTTTAGCCTAGTGTATTACCTTATTTCCCTTCTACTTACAAGGAAGCAAGTAACAAGAGTTTACCTCGATTAGCATGTCGTGGATAAAAGAACGATCTTTGGTAAGGAAAGGTATTCGTGTAACAGCTGAGAAAGCAATAAGAATGGGACAAATCAGATGTTTTATTTACGCACTCTAGAGGGAAAAGATACAGGAACTAATGTTTCAGTTTCCCTAACGTGCGTGTGTGTGTGTGTGTTTATATCAATGATAAAACTAAAGAACATAAAAGTGGATAAAACCATGTACAAAAACTCTGACGTGTTCCATTCACATGAATTTCTCTACATCTCTGCACCAAATTATTGTTAGAAAGCTTATTGTTCTATTTACTTCATGGTAATCGAGAAAAAAATTAACAGAAATAGTATAAGTAGAAGCGTTGTTTTGAAGCCCTTCGTACTTTACGACGTTTGCGGAGAGCCATTCAAAACAAACGAAGAGGAATGCTGATCCATGACAACGCTCGTCCACACACTGCTGGCACACCCCATCGGCTCCTTGAACAACTTCAGTGGGACATTTTCGATCATCCGCCGTAAGTCCTGACCTGGCACCTTTCATCTTTTCCCTGAACTACAGACATGGCTAGGATCTTTTAAACAGCGTCAATGCTCATTTGAAATCATTGGTGGCAACATTTTTTGAAGTAGGTATTGCAAAGCTTGTATACATGTACGATAAATGTCTCAATTTTTTCGGGTGATTATGTTGAATGTTTTATTAGTAATAAAATAATTGTTTTCTATGAACTTGTCTTTTATTTATAGACTATTGGAGGCTGAAAAAAGAAAAGGCCCTCGTATAAAGCGTACTGTGCCTTTAAATTAAACCTCGTAAAAACTTTCCCTTCAAGTCATTTTTACAAAGATTATAAAATGACGTAGTTGCTGCTTTCAGTAAACTGCGTTATGACAAACGTTTGTGCTATATTTTCTTTTTTCCCGCTGTGGGCTGTACAACATTTGGGTAGGAAAGTAGCCATTTCATCTTCTTTCAGCTCCTCCTTGAAGCGACGTTATACAAAAAGCGTTAAAAAATAAACAAAATGCGAGCGCTTAAGCAGGCAATGCTGCACATTGCCCTCAGGGTTGAAAAGGGATGTATACAAGGTATGAGCTCATGGCCCCTAAGGCTGCTTTCTACAAGATGAAACTTTATCCTTCTGTGGTTCTCGTCGAGCTTGCTTTACAAACGATGTTATATGTTTTCATAACTATTTCTTGAAATACAAACATCTTTCGACAATTTAACTCAACTTTTAAAGTACAAATGACCGAGATTGGGCATTTTCAACCAATCACGGTCATTTGTTTGGAGCGATATTGTTTGGAGCGATGTTCAATTCTTGGAAATCATGTCGCACCTGACGTTCGTTTATTTAATGTCCTGTCTTAGTTATTAGTAACAAGCTGACAATCCAGTCACCCAGCCTTCACTTTTAATAAATGTCAGTTATACAATTGTATGTATACTGTTGTATACAGTTCATAATGTATTTCGTTAAAAAAAAATTGAAAATAATAATTAATTGTATTACTTATGTATAAGATGAGTGAATAACCTCAAAAAATAGCGTTCGTTTCTATTTCTTGTATCAATTATTAAAAGCTGAAATAAAATAATAGTTCCTTATTTCTATTGTTGCTATCGATATTCGGTGCGAGCGTAAAATTCCTTAGCATTGTTTCCTTCGGAAGGGAAGTAAAGCCGTTGGTCTGAGCAAAACTAAGCGGTCTTTCACGCCCAGTATAGAATGGGACGCTGAGAACTACAACAGTTAAAGAGCGTCCATAAATAAAACGCCATTTCATTTCCATATCATAATTCAGGAGGCAGTGAAGAAATAAAGAAAAGAACATTTGGTAAATAAACAGGTCGAATGCGTCATCTACCATTTGAGAACTAATGTATTACAATGATAACCTGATAAAATCTCCCTTCCTATATATTATACATTATTACTAGTCTATTTCACTGAATTGTCTTATCAAATACAACTCCAGTCAGATGATCGCGTTTGATTGTCTAATCTCAGCATGCGTTTTATCATTATTACAGATGCTTTAAGGGTATTGATTCTGTGTTTTCCAGACGTTTTAATGCTACAGTTTTGTTCACAAGAGCAGTGGCGGCCGGCCTTTAGGAGCACAGGGGCACGTGCCCTCCCTATAACAATTTCAGACAGTAATTTCTGCATTATATTATTAGGTAAAATGCTATAATCTATAACACATTTTGTATCAATTTAAACCTACTAAGCACACTGGACAGTTGCAGTGAAGATGGCTGTCGGAAATAGTAACTGACCGCGTTTTTCGGACACAAGTGATTTTGTGGTCATCCCATGCGCACGCGCAGAAGAATTCAATGCTTTCAGATGCAGTTAATTTGTGGGTGCGGGTTTCAAGGGGCCGAGAGGGGAAGGTTCTCTTAGGACACGAAAGTCAGAAAATAAGAGCCGACAATAAGCAAAAGTTAAAGTTTGAGTCAAATCCCTGACAAAAATATTTAACCAAAGATATTTCCACGTCAAAGAGTATATAATAAGAAACATTTCTTAAGTTTGAATGTCTTCTTATTTGAAAACAAAGTTGATCTACAAACCTCCCGAACGAAACATACAAAAAGAAGCTTATATCGTAAACATTTATAATGTTGGTACTTGGTATTCTCTCCTCCCTGCCAAGCAGACGACAAGGTACGCTCGCGCGCCAACGCTCAATGCGTACAAGCAGTGTGTTGTGTAATTACCCTAAGTTTACTAGGAAATAGATTCGCGATACATTTGAAGCTTCAAAGGTCAAACAACCAATAGTTATTGAAAAAATGGACCCTACCTGCGAGAGTTGATTAGTGGCTAGTGTTTTGAGAATGAGTGCTGAGTAAGAGTAAACTGATAAGTGTGAACCAGTGCCTTGAATGTATTTCACGTGTTATGAAACATAATCCGCATGCGCTGGAAAATAATTTGATGAAATTAGCTGCAGAATAATATGCCGATTTTTCAGTTGCTAGCGTTCAAAGAAACCGCACTGTTAGGCGATGGTTTGTAAAGTTGCTTATAAAGAAAATGCTTAAGTTATTAATATCACGATCGCGATCTACTTTACTTTAAGGGTATTTTCTATAATTTTCTGAGAGAAAAGCGAGCTTCGTTGGTGAAAAGAAACATCGTGAACAGTAATTGACATACACAAGCTATTAAAGTTGTGTAAGGTAGTATTAAACTCAAGTGCATCAGCTGTTAAGACGAGCTGTGCATCAATTTACAGCAGGATCACCTCTCTGATAATGTTATTGACAGATTATAAAGAGTGAAGGTGACGGGTTCATGTTCAAATTTCTCGGAGCATGTCACGTTCAGTTTCTGACTTACATCAAAGAGTTATAGAAGTATTTCTTCAAGCAAAGGATCGAAGGATGGACTTCATCTACAAACAGAAAGATTAATGCTAATACAGAAATTAGCATTTCATTTCTAGTGATAGCTTTTAGTATCCACTAATTTTAGTCTGTCGTCGTCCGTGATCTAGGGGTAACATGTTAGCCTCTGGTTCTCAAGGTTTTCAGGCGTAAAAATCCCTTCCTTCATAAGGGAAGTAAAGTCGTTGATACCGTGTCGTATATTTACGGCACGTATAAACAAACCTCAAGCCAGATTAAGAGGCCTCTGAGCATTATTAAGCGGTGTTTCGCGTCCAAAATAGAATGGGACGCTTAGAGCTGTAGCAGTTAAAAAGCGTTCATAAATAACATACAATTTGGTTTTAATCTTAGACAATCTTAGGATTGTGCTCTACAAGATAATTTGGCTACGAGCCGCCACTGCACAAGAGAGTATTTCGTTTACTTGAGGAAGCTGGTAGCTATGTTTTAAGGCGAGGAGGTCTGGTAAGGACGTTCTTTGAGCTGAACACTGTTAGTACTGAACAAAGAACTCTTGTGTTTGTGACCAGGTCGAGTGTCGGCTCCAGCTTTGTGGTTGCTACAACCGATAATAAGGAGGGGGGGGTGCTCCTGTTTTCAGGAAATGTACTGCTATTAAGTATAGCCATTTTGTTGATTGCCCATGCACAAATCGGCTCCCTTTGCCTTGTAAAACGTGACGTTATTAGGACCTCGTTGTTTCGCAGCAATTGAATGTGTAACAGTCACACTACTTTGCACTCAATTTTACAGCTTATTGTCTCGTCAACAGCGGTAAGATTGCACTGTAGAAACGCGTTAAAATGGTGGCATTTGTCTACACGTTTGAGCATGATATTGCCATCGGCGTAAAGCTGCTATCTTAAGAAGATCGTCCTACCGTTTACTTTCTCTATACGTACTATGTACATAGTGTATAGAGAAGGTATTGCACTCCACCCAAAATTTCGATACCGAGATTTCACCGGAAATAAATGTTTTAGAATCCCCCGTATCCAAAAAAGGCATTTTCAGAAAAAGGTCCGTGTGTGTGTCCGTGTAACCGTGAGTCTGTGACTTCGATAACTCAAAAACGAAAATTCGGTAAAATACCAAACTAGGTATTTAAGTTTAGTATCTTCCGGGGATGCGACACGAATATTTTGAGAGAAACACCCCCACCCCAACCCACCGTTTACATGGAACTTTTTTCGAAATTTTTGATTTTCTTAAGAATGGCTCTAACGATTTTGATTAAAATACCATATATTTAAGATATGTACCTGACAAATAAAATATATATCTTGAATTTTCTGGTAATAGCTTCTGAAGACCACTTTATTCTGGAGGAATTTTGAATAACTGCTAAACCGCAAGAGATGGACAAAAACTTACCACACAAACTTTCTCTATACGAACTATGAACATAGTGTATACAGAAGGTATTGCATTGAACCCAAAAATTCGATACCGAGATTTCACCGGATATACATGTTTTGAGACTCCCTGAATCCAAAAAAAAAAAGCATTTTTAGAAAAATGCCCGTGTGTATCTGTGTGTGTATGTTTGTGTGTGTGTGTGTGTGTGTGTGTGTGTCTGTGGGCAGCATAGCTCAAAAACGAAAAGACCGTTAAAGCCCAAACTTGGTATTTAAGTTTGGTATCTTCCAAGGATGCGACACGAAGATTTTCAAGAAAATTCCCCGAACCCAAACTACTCTTTACATGGAAAATTTTTTGAAAATTTTGAAATACCTGTATGAGAAATTTATAAGTTTTTGAAAGCTAAAACCAGGAATATCTCAAAAACCACCAACTCCACGAAAAAAAAAACATGTTTTCCATTCACATGACTTTCTCTACATCTCTGCAACAAATTGTAGTTAAAAAGCATATGCTTATATTTACTTCATGCTAATTAGCAGAAATAGTCTTATTACTTGCTTCCTTATAAGCAGAAGCGAAATGAGGGAGTTCCATAGGTTAAAGTGAAGTCAAAAGCTGGTTGCTATGTGACTGCAGTTATTTGGTTTGTATGGACAGGATTTTCTTAAAAATGGTTGTAACGATTCTTGCTCCACTCTAGGAAGGTCATGCCTGTGGGGCTCTGGGTTCGCTATCCGAGCACACCTGCGTGGGTTTGGAATTCGAAGCATGTCTGTTCCCTCTGCGTAGTTCGGATTCCGCGTTACTATATAGATTCCCTTTGTCCACCCTGCTGGATACCTCATGCCTTCCAGCTGGACAAATCTTGTCCAGGTCCTGTACAAGTAAAATGATTTATTATATACAACCCTGATGTGCTCCATTCACATGACTTTCTCTACGTCTCCGTAACAAATTATTTATCATAGTGTATAGAGAAATTATTGCATTTCACCAGAAATATATTTTTGGGTCCCCACGAATCCAAAAAAGGAATTTTTACAAACATTTCCGTGTGTGCGTCTATGGACAACATAGCTTAAAAACGAAAAGACCGTTAAATACCAATTTTGGTATTTAGGTATAATATCTTCCAAGGATGCGACACGAAGATTTTCAAGAAAATTCCCTCACCCTAAACTACCCTTTACATGGAAAATTTTTCGAACATTTTGATTTTCTCAAAAATGGCTCTTACGTTTTGAATAAAATATCGTATATTAAAGATATTTACCTGACAAATATGTATGTCTTGCATTTTCTGAAGACTACTTTATTCTGGATGAATTTCACAAAACTTTGCATAACTGCTAAACCGTAAGAGGTGGGCAAAAACTTAACACACAAAAAATGTAGAGCACATTAAAACACACAATTTATGCTATATACATTTTTTCGTGGAGTTGATCGTTTTTGACATATTCCTTGTTTTTCGATTCAGGTATGAAAAACTTACTTTTCACATACAGGAATTTGTCAACTCCTGTCCATACAAAGGAACTTCAGTCACAGAGCAGCCAGGTTTTGACTATCACTTTAACCTATGGTACTCCCTTATTTCGCTTCTACTTACTCGGAAGCAAGTAATAAGACTATTTTTGCTAATTTATCAAATTCTCTACACGTACTATGTGCATAGTGTATAGAGAAGGTATTTAATGCACCCAAAAATTCGATACCGAGATTTCACCGGAAATAGATGATTTGGGTCCCCCTTGATCCAAAAAAAAACATTTTTGGAAAAAGGACCGTGTGTGTGTCTGTGGACAGGATAGCTCAAAAAAGGAAAAGACCGTTTAATACCCAAACTTGGTATTTAAGTTTGGTATCTTCCAAGGATCGGACACGAAGGTTTTCAAGATAACCTGCCATCCCCAGGTACCCTTTACATGGAACTTTTTTCGAATATTTTGATTTTCTCAAAAATGGCTCTAACGATTTTGAATAAAATATCGTATATTAAGGATACTTACCTGACAATTAATATGTATATTTTGAATTTTCTGGGAATAGCCTCTGAACACTACTTTACTCTGGATGAATTTTACGAAATTTTGCTTAACTGCTAAACTGTAAGAAATAGACAAAGACTTACCACACAAAAATGTAGAGCACATTAAAACACACAAATTCATGTTATATAATTTTTTTTTCGAGAAGTTGAGGGTTTTTGAGATATTGCTTGTTTTTGATTTCAGGTTTAAAAAATGTGTACTTTTCTCATACAGGAATCTGTCAACTCCTGTCTATACAAAGGAACTTCAGTTACATAGCAACCAGATTTTGACTAGCACTTTAACCTATGATACTCCCTTTTTTCGCTTCTACTTACAAGGGAGTAAGTAATAAGGCTATTTTTGCTAATTTATCACATTTTTTTATCTATATACTACATACTAAGCAGAGTAAAAACTGCTTGCTCCTTTTGCTTTTGAAATAATAAAGTTTCGCTTCATTTGAGCGCCGCCAATCAAAGTAACCCTTTCATTTTAACTTCTCCCTCTAACCAAAAGAGCAAAGTTGAATAGATTGTTAATTTTGAAAGCTGAAATCAAATTATATTACTTTGAACGAATCCAATTTTCATTATACGAGGGCAATTCAGAAAGTAACGAATGAATTGGCGTAACTAGATGATAACGAAAAATATCAACATAAAAACTTTGTGTACAATGAAATCTCCATTCTGTCAAGATATTTATTGTCACGTGGTACCAGTTTTTCAATGTCAATGTTATACTTTTCTACCTCCAAAGAACGTATTCGTTTTTTACTTTCTCTACACGTACTATGTACATAGTGTATAGAGAAGATATTGCACTCCACCCAAAAATTGGATACCGAGATTTCACCGGAAATACATATTTTAGGGTCCCCAGTATCCAAAAAGAGCATTTTCAGAAAAAGGTGTGTGTTTGTGTCCTTGTGTCGGTGAATACGATACCTAAAAAACGAAAAGTCTGTAAAATACCAACTTTGGTATTTAAGGTTACTATCTTCCAGGGATGCGACACGAAGGTTTTCAAGAAAATCCCCCCACCCCAACTACCGTTTACATGGAAAAATTTTCGAAAATTTTGATTTTCTAAAAAATGGCTCCAACGATTTTGATTAAAATCCCGTATATTAAAGACATTTACATACCAAATAAAATGTATATCTTGAATTTTCTGGGAATAGCCTCTGAAGAGCTCTTTATTGTGAATGAATTTTACTAAATGTTGCTTAACTGCTAAACGGTAAGAGATAGATAAAAACTTACTATACAGAAAATATTGACCTGACCAAAATACCCAAATATGTCCTGTTCATTTTTGTTGTGGAGGTAACCGTTTCCGAGATATTCCTTGTTTTTGGTTTCAGTTGTGAGTGAGTACTTATACTTTTCTCAGACAGGAAGTGTCCCTTTTGTTCTACTCCTGGACAAGGAAAGAGGCGATTTGCAATGGCAATCGAATAACGACAGATTTTAAAACATTTGAGTATCGGTTTAACATAGTATATTCCCTTATCTTCTTTCTACTTATAAGGAACTAAGTAGTAAGAACATTCTGCTAATGTTTATCTCGATTAGCAAGGTGCAGGAAGAAGAATAATCTTATGTAAGAAGTTTGTAGAAGAGCTAGAGAAAGTCATGTGAGTGTAACACATAATATTTTTTTTTGAATGCACAAAATATTCAGCCAATTGAAATTTATAGGCAAATGACGTAAGTGTATAGTGATAATACAATGAACGAGTCTTCAGTGGGGAAATGAAACATAATTTACAGTAATCAAGGAAGAATCGGTGTATACGATAAAGACCAGAGTGGAATATTATGGAGGAGTTGAAAGCAAATGTTAATAAAGGAATTCAGAAAAACCGGTGTTCACTTTGGACACCGTACACGACTTTTTGGGAGGAAATTATTTCTCAGCCACGAAGACCACAAAGTGACAGTGACATCTTGGCTCATATCATAGTGGTGAAAGAGTTGAAAAACATTTACCACGTGACCATAAATACCTTCACAGTGAAGACGATTACGTTGTATCATAGAGAAAGGTACTGTAACTTTGAAAATAAAGTTTTGCTTTGACAATTCAACTCTGGTATTAAAGCGCCAATGGAATGGCCGAGATTAGGCAATTTCAATCTGACTGAAGCGATGTTTTCGAAACATCTTATCGCAACTGAAGTTCTTTTTTACTTTCTCTACACGTACTAAGTATATAGTATATACAGAATATATTGCACTCCACCCAAAAATTCGATACCGAGATTTCACCGGAAATATATGTTTTAGGGTCCCGTGTATCCAAAAAAAGAATTTTCAGAAATATGTCCGCGCGTGTGTGTGTCTGTGTCTGTGGGCAGCATAGCTCAAAAACGAAAAGTCCGTTAAATACCAAACTTGATATTTAAGTTTGGTATCTTCCAAGGATGCGACACGAACATTTTCAAGAAAATCCTCCCACCCTAACTACCCTTTACGTGGAAACATTTTCGAAAAATTTGATTTTCTCAAAAATGGCTTACGATTTGGGTCAAAATATCGTATATTAAAGATATTTACCCGACAAATTAAAGGTATATCTTGAATTTTCTGGAAATAGCCTCTGAACACTACTTTATTCTGGATGAATTTTACGGAATTGTGCATTACTGCTAAACCGTAAGAGATGGACAAAAACTTACCAGACAAAAAATGTAGAGCACGCTAAAACACACAATTTAAGTTATATGCATTTTTTTCGTGGAGTTGATCGTTTTTTAGATATTGTTTTTGGTTTCAGCTTTGAAGAACATACTTTTCTCATACAGGAATTTGTCAACTTCTGTCCATACACACAAAGGAAGTTCAGTCACATAGCAACCAGCTTTTGACTATCACTTTAACCTATGATACCCCCTTATTTCGCTCCTACTAATAAGGAAGAAAGTAATAAGACTATTTCTGCTAATTTTTTCTCGATTATATTAACTATTATATAAACAGAATAATTTGTTACAGAGATGAGAAAATGTCATGTGAATGGAACACATCAGATTTTTTTGAAATGTTGAGGCATTTCACATGTTTTATCCTCTGTATTGGTTATTGGTAACAATCCAGGCAGCTACCATCACTTTTAATAACTGGCAGTTCCACTTTTAACTTTCTCTACACGTACTATGTACATAGTGTATAGGGAAGGTATTGTAATGTATCCAAAAATTCGATACCAAGATTTCACCGGAAATACATGTTTTGGGTCCCTTAAATCCAAAAAATGCATTTTTAGAAATATGGCAGCATAGCTCAAAAACGAAAAGACCGTTAAATACCAAACTTGGTATTTAAGTTTATCTTGCATATTTTCAACAAAACCCCCCACCCCCAACTACCATTTACATGGAAACATTTTCGAAAATGTTGATTTTCTCAAAAATGGCTGTAATGATTTTGGTTAAAATGTCGTATATTAAAGATATTTACCTGACAAATAAAATGTATATCTTGAATTTTCTGGAAATATCCTTTGAAGATTGCTTTATTCTGGATGAATTTTACGGAATTTTGTATTACGAGCAAACCACAAGAGATCGACAAAAACTTACTATACAAAAAAATTAGATCACGATAAACCACACAATTTATTTCATATACATTTTTTTCGTGGAGTTGATCGTTTTTGGGATATTCCTTGTTATTGGCTTCAGCTTTAAAACACGTATACTTTTCTCAAACAGGAATTTGTCAACTCCTGTCCATTCAAACAAAGGAACTTCAGTCACCTAGTAACCAGCTTTAACCCATAGTACTCCCTTATTGCCCTTCTACTTAACAAGGAATCAAGTAATAAGACTATTTTTACTAATGTTTCTCAATTAGCACGAAGTAAATAGAAGAATAAGCTTTTTAATAAGAATTTGCTGTAGAGATGTAGAGAAAGTCATGTGAATGGAACATTTCAGATACTTTACTTTTAATTAATTCAGTTACAATGTTTATTGAAAGTTTAATGCAGTTCATAATGTATTTAGTTAAAAAAAAAAGGAGTGAAAATAATCATTATTTGTATTTCTTATGTATGAGATGAGTGCAATAACCTCAAATAAAATAACGTTTGTTTTCATTTCGTGTATAAGTTATTAAAAGTTGAAATAAAATAATTGTTCCTTATTTCTATTGTTGCTATCGATATTCAAACATTGTGTGTAGACACGGTCGGCCATATCATAATTCAGAAGGCAGTGAAAAAAGAAAAAAAAAATCTGTGTTCTATTCACATGACTTTCTCTACTTCTGTGTAATTAATTATTGTTAATAAACTTATTCTTCTATTTACTTCTTGCTAATCCAGAAAAAAATAGCAGAAGTAGTCTTATTACTTGCTTTCTTGTAAGTAGAAGCGAAATAAGGGAGTATCATAGGTTAAAGTGAAGTCAAAAGCTGGTTACTAGGTGACTGAAGTTTCTTTGTTTGTATGGACACGAGTTCACAAATTCCTGTATGAGAAAAATACAAGTTTTCTAAACCTGAAACCAAAAATATGGAATATCTCAAAAACGATCAACTCCTTGAAAAAAATGTATATAACATAAATTGTGTGTTTTAATGTGCTCTACATTTTTGTGTGATAAGTTTTGGTCTATCTCTTACGGTTTACCAGTTACACAAAATTCCGTAAAATTCATCCAGAATAAAGTAGTCTTCAGAGGCTATTCCCAGAAAATTCAAGATATACATATTATTTGTCAGGTAAATATCTTTAATATGCGATATTTTAATCAAAATCGTTAGAGCCACTTTTGAGAAAATAAAAATTTTCAAAAATGTTTCCATGTAAAGGGTAGTTGGGGGTGGGGGGATTTTCTTGAAAATCTTCGTGTCGTATCCTTGGAAGATACTAAACTTAAATACCAAGTTTGGTATTTAACGGTCTTTTTGTTTTTGAGCTATGCTGTCCACAGATACACGCATGTACACACACGGACCTTTTTCCAAAAATGCTAGAAAAGTAAGTAAAATTAAAAATAAATAGCATTCCGAAATTAAACATGGTGTAATGAGTCGTCTGCTATTCGAGAACTAATGTATTGCAATCATAACCTGATAAAATCTCTCTTCCTGTATATTATAATTTATTAATAGTCTATTTCGTTGAATTGTCTTATCAAATACAACTCGTGTTTTCATCTCTTAGGACGTCGCTTTGCCCCAGTCGTGAATTATCGACAAGATGAAAACACTCGTGCTATTACTTATGCCAAATCGTCTGTCACTTTCTGCATGGCCCTCTTATAAAGAATGAATGAGCTTCTCCAATCTTACTCTTGCGGTGGTAAAGTAATTGACAACTACACGGTCAGGCTGCAGTGGCATAGAGAACAGCATGACTGCAAAAGTTGCATTTGAAAAAAGAGTGAAATGCAAAAAAAAAAAAAAAAAAAGTGAAGGCGGGAGGAGGTAACTGCGTTGGGGAAAAGATGAATAGAACCTAGATTGCTAATTAGTTTAGAATTCGCTTCTTCGGCAAATGAAAATCGCATCTGTGTGGAATTCAAAACGAGCGAGAGTTTGAAGATAGTCGAGTGGCAATTAAAGTCTTTTGTTTTTGTGCCAACCTGAAATTATTAACGCCCCAGTTATTAGCCGGTTGGATAGGTACAAAGGCTTAAGAAATCCGGGTAAAAACTCCTGCAACTCCACAATGCGCCTGAATTTCGCTGCTGGTGCACAAAAAAGCGTCCCGGTATCCTTGTTTCCTGATTTATGCATTTACACTTCGGTTTAATCTGCGAAATTCGTAAACCAAAAGAAGTAATCACATAGCAGCAAGGTACAATGAAATCACTTTGATAAAAACTTATCAAACATCATCATCCAGAACGTAAATTACGCTAACTGATGCATACATGTAGTAAACCTATATTCATTTTTTGCACGATTGTGTGCTTTCTGGGTTTTCCCGAAGGTGTTTACATGGAAGGAAATTTAGAATGTGCACTGGAAGTCGTTTCAATGTAAGCAGCAGTAATTAACGCAAGAATGTCAAAAACGCAGCGCGCGAAGAAAAGCGCGTCTCCCAAACTCTTATGGCCACGTGTAAATTCAGCTGCCCAAAATTTCACTGTGGTAAATGATGGTGCAGATTCCCCATACACAGAGTCCAACTCATCTTTGATTTGCGTAGGCAAAAAAAAAAAAAAATATTTAATGACAGCTCGATACTCGATTTTGTCCATTTTCATAAAAACACTCGCATCACCTCACTCAAAGGACCGTTTCAGAACAACTGAGCGTCCAAAATGGCTGATACTTTGGTGAGTAACTGTCAACAGATGAACAACGAAATTCACTAGCTTTTATTTACGATTGCTCCCATCTTCATGTTGAGGTCGGAAACTTTTCAGACCACCCTCGTACACTGCGGTGGGAACTGGGGCTTACGGGTTGTGGGTGTATAGCTGGTGGACGACCTGGTGGGGGCTGGGCTGCGCAGCGACGACGGGTCCTCTCTCCGGCGTTGCAGCTGCTAAAGTCGGTTCTCGATGCTCCTCGGCTATTGGTGGGCTCAGCGACGAGCAATTGAGACCTGCTTATATCTAGCTTTGAAATTTACGGTGATCTCCAGGGTGTGGTACGGTATTTAACTAAGTCAGCACTTTTCGTTCAATCAAGATTTATTTCTCTTCAAAAGCGTTACCGAGAATGTTCCTGGCGCGATTGAGTTCCGATAATTTCCCTCGAACAAGAGCGTAACGCGCATAAAGGTAACTAAACTTTACGCGGCGACGAGTGCAACGGTTACGTGCAGAATTATTGCAGACACTTTAAATTTTCGCCGTGTCATCCTTACGCGTGACATTTATTTCAACTGTGTGAGTCACTGTAATAACTTTGCTATATTTACGAGGATTCTTGTTTCAGGCATCACAGAGTCTACGTGTAGTTACATTCCAACTGCCTATCACTATAATAACTTGACTAATTCGCGCATACCCTGGCTTTGTGCGTCGCAGGTTTCCCCTTGGAGTTACATCTCCACTGCCTGAAAATTGCGGCGAATACTCTATATTTATAACAAATTCTACCCACGCGCAAAACCCTCAACTCGTAATCTCATTGGCCCATATTTGGCGCCTAAAATGGCTTGGGTTGCGCTTCTGCCGTGACGTGATTAATTGTAATTGGTCGATGCGTCTTTCACGTGATTCTTGGCCTAAATTTCCTCGTGGTTCCCCGGTTTATATGTTGCCTTTGCTTTCTCTTGCGGAGACGTGAGCACACAATAGCGTATTTCCCCTCTTGCAATAGACAAAGAAATAGCGTAAATTACTGAATTCGTCGCTTGAGAACTTTCGGGTTGAAGTTAGAAACGCTTTCCAGGAACAATCTCCATGAACATCCAATATACATTATATCTTACTTTCTAATTAACCTAAACAATTTAATCAATTACAAATATTGGCTATGCGCTTATTCACATGGGCGATAATCCGTCTCAGGGTTCGTATACCGGGGCAGGTTTTGGCTATTAAGGACTGATGAGGTACCCAATGAGATTTTGACATACCAAACTGACACATTCATATCTGCTAAATAAAAGTCCCCCACCAATATGTGAAGCATGTAACACAATATTAACAGTAGCCCAATTCATGCTGATATGCCCAAATTTTGATAAACAACGCTGTTTCGTTTACCCAAAAATATTGCTGCAATACTTAACGATGCTTGTCTTATTCATAAAACAATTAGTTACCTCAAGAAATAAACGTATATAAATTCATATAACAAAATAACCTCAAAATGTATTTAAAACTAGTAATTGTAAATTGTAAATGTTATTAATGTATTGTTGAAATCATGTAAGGTCGTGATAAAACCTTGAGAGGTTAAAACGCCCATAAATAAAGCTTAATAAAGCTGTCCACACACACGCGGACCTTTTTCCAAAAATGCTTTATTTGGATTCAGGGGGCCCATACGTGTATTTACAGTAAAATCTCGATATTGAATTTTTGGGTGGAATGCAATACCTTCGCTATACACTATGTACATAGTACGTGTAGAGAAAGTAATAACAAAAACCTACCAAATATAAGTTGATTTTTTTTTAAGGACTTATTGAACACTACTCGTATTATCGACGCCGCCAACTGCTAGCATCATATTAGTGCCATTGGTGTGCCAGAATTTCGAACCGCAGGATTTATTTTGCATGCCATTAATCTACTGATATAGGGGTGTCGGTTTTAAGCACACTTTAAAACCATCAGTCTAGGCGGGGTTTGGGATTAGAAGTCCAGCGTATAACCAACTTAACCACTAAGACAGATGCAGTCATTCCAGAGTTTGCCTACCGACCACAGAAAACCATGAAAAATTCAAGGACAGAGTGAGTGGTTTACGGGAATTTCATCTAGCACCCCCAGAATGCGTTCACAGTTGCAGTGATGAAGCTAACTCGTAAATGCGCGCGCACCCACAGGCATACACTATATTTTATATCCCCTCTTGAAAACCAAATATTTCGAATCAAAGCCTATAATTTACAGCGAGAATAGGAGAACATAAATTATTCGCTATCTATGGAAGGCCTTTGAGGAATGTCATTTTTATTCCCACATAGAGCGACTAATTTTAGATTTGTTATTTTGGTCACACCCGCACATTCGTCTTGAAGGTGTATTAATAAATTTCGACATTAAGTTGGAAAGTACATAATTAACTTCCAGCTCGATTTATGGAAAAAGCTAAATAATGCGGAAATTTTGGAATACGCCCTTACGTCGGCACTATGGGTATCACAGATTTTATCGTTCTCCCTGGATTTTAACACACAGTTATAGCTTCGAAGGCATCCACAGTTGCTTTCCAAGGTTTTACTAGCTAATATTTTTTCTTACCTTTTGTACATTCATATGCACAGTAACAGAGAGGTTCCCAAACTGGCCAACAGAGGGCTTTTTAGAGGTCAGAGACAACTAACACAACTTCAAATGTGTTTTGTTCATACGGCTTTCTCTACCTGTTCGACAAATTATTCAAAAGTAATTTCACGACGAGCAAAGTGTCCAAAGAGATGAAAATACGAGTTGTATTTGATAATACAATTCAGTGAAATAGACTATTAATAATTTATAATATATAGGAGGGAAGATTTTATCAGGTTATGGCTGTAAAATAAAAATGTAAATGGCGTGTTATTTATGGACGCTCTTTAACTGCTGTGGTCCTCGGCGTCCCATTCTATACTGTGAGTGAAAGACCGCTTAATTTTGCTCAGAGGCCTCTCTATCAGACTTGAGGTTCCTTTACATGCCTTAAATCTACGACACGGGACCAACAGCTTTACTTCCCTTCCGAAGGAAGCCATGCTAAGGATTTTTACGCCCGAAAAAATCCATCGTCCTCCTCCGGGTTTGAACCCGCGACCTTGGGTATATGAAGTTGGCATGGTAACCATTACACCACGAAGGACGACGTTATCATTGTAATACTTACATTAATTTTCAAATGGCAGATAACACACTCGACCATGCTTATTTAAAGAATGTTTTTACTTTTTCTACACGTACTATGTACATAGTGTATAGTGAAGGTATTAATTCCTCCCAAAAATTCGATACCGAAATTTCACTATAAATACATGTTTTGGGTCTCAAGGATAAAAAAAAAATTAGAAAAATGTCCGGGTGTGTGTCTGTCTGTCTGACCTTTAAATACCAAACTTGGTATTTAAATTTGGTATCTTCCAAGGATTTTCAAGAAAATCCCCCCCAACCTCAATTACCCTTTACATGGATAACATTTTGAAAATGTTGATTTTCAGAAAAATGGCTGTAACGATTTTTATTAAAATATCCAAAATTAAAGATATTTACCTAAAATAATATGTATATCTTGAATTTTCTGGGAATATCCTGTGAAGTCTACTTTATTCTGAATGAATTTTACGGAATTTTCCATAACTGCTAAACCGTTAGAGATGGACAAAAACTTACCACACAAAAAATGTAGAGCAGTTGGATATTTCTTGTTTTTGGTTTCAGCTTCGAAGTAGTTATAATTTTCTCATACAGGAATTTCTCAACTCGAGCCATATAAACAAAGGAACTTCTGTCACATAACAACCAGCTTTTCACCGTCACTTTAACCTATGGTACTCCCTTATTTCGCTTCTACTTACAAGGAAGCAAGTAACAAGAATATTTCTGCTAATTTTTTCTCGATTAGCATGAAGCACAAACTTTTTAACAACAATTTGTTGCAGAGATGTAGAAAAAGTCATGTGAATGGAAGGCATCAGATTTTTCTGAAAATGATCTGTAATCGAGTTGCTGTTGTGTTAGTATAATTTTACATGGAAAAATGCTTTGTAAGGTATGAATTATTTCATAACTGGAATTATGTAAATATATTACGCGACAAAAGGTCTTTTACTCATCACAAGAGTTGAGAAATTGGTTGAATGATTTTGAATTGGTGCTTTGAAACATACACGCAATCTTAACTCAGTGATGATAATAGGTAAAGTATTTAATGTTTAAAATGTTAGAAAGGCAATTTACTTGTTGAAATAATACTGTTGTTAGAAAAAATGTTTCTCCTTAATGTACATGTCTGTCTTATACGACTGGGAGTGTTAATTGTACTTCACCTAAATCAGGGACATTGCACATTTTGAAACCGACAAGTAACGCCTGTGGCCCACAATGGGAAGGTCTTGGGTTCAAATTCTCTAGTTGACCAATCTGGTTAGGGCTATTTAATGGTTTTAAACACTCGCCAAGGTAAATACCGTATTGGATATTTAATACCACAACCCAAAGTTTCACCTTCAGGCTAAAACAAAGGCAAAACTGGAAATAGATGATAATTACGATAGCGCTGCCATCTATTCGCAGATAAGTGTAAGCAGTAGATTGGACAGCTACTTAACAACAACTATTTTCTCTTTCTCTACACGTACTTCGATACCGAGATTTTCACCGGAAATAAATGCTTCGAGTCCCCCTGAATCCAAAAAAGCATTTTTAGAAAAAAGGTCAGTGTGCGTGTGTCTGTGGACAGCGTAGCTCAAAAAAGAAAATTCCGTAAAATACCAGACTTGGTATTTAACTTTAGTGTCTTTCAAGGATGCAGCACAATTTTTTTTCAAGAATATCTCCCACCCCAACTACTCTTTACATGGAAACTTTTTCGAAAATTTTTATATTCTCAAAAATGGCTCTAACGATTTTCATTAAAATGTTGTATATTAAAGATATTTACCTGACAAATAAAATGTGTCTGAGAATAGCTTCTGAAGACATCTTTATTCTGCGATGAATTTTATGACATTTTATCAAATCGTAAGAAATAGACAAAAACTTACGTAATAGAACCTTTAGAGCTCGTTAAAACACACGTTAAATGTTATAGACATTTTTTTCGTAGAGTGGATCGTTTTTGAGATATTACTTGTTATTAGTTTCAGCTTTAAAAAAGTTATACTTTTCTCATACAGGAATTTGTCAACTCGTGTCCATACAAACAAAGGAACTTCAGTTACATAGCAACCAACTTTTGACTGTCACTTTAACCTATGGTACTCCCTTATTTCCCTTCTACTTGTAGGGAAGCAAGTAGTAACAATAATTTGTTGCAGAGATGTAGACAAAGTTATTTGAATAGATTTTTTTGGATTCACGAGTCCACAAAACATGTACATCATGTCAAGAAAGTACCGGGAATTGATCATTTAAAAATCCTGTTTAAAAGGGGATTCGAAATTATTGTTGTCCCTTAATTGGTACAACTTTCCTCTATACCCACGCGGAGTTTGATCGTCATCTGTCATCTAGTTTGTTTACAGCACGCCATTTTGTTAGTTCATCTCAAATTTGATTTGCAATTTTACGATGGATACAAATATTAAACAAATCTGTCTCAAATTTTGCATTGCAAATGGTATTTCGTGAGCCGAATCGCCAAAAATGTTACAGAGGGCTTACGATGAATCGACTTTATCAAAAACACGTGCATATGAGTGGTGCAGTACGTTCAAAAGTGGTCGAGATGTGGTGGAAGATTTTCCTCGCTCTGGTCGGCCATCAACGGTTTCAACTGAACTGAACATCGCTTAAGTGAAGAAAATGGTGACCGAAAATCGTCATTTAGGTCTGAGAGAGATTGCCACTGAACTTTCTGTGTCTCACGAATCGATTCGTACCATTTTAAACGATTGTTTGGGCATGACACGCGTTGCAGCTCGGTTAGTTCCGAAAGACTTGAATTTTCTACAAAAACTCAATCGCGTAAGGATTGCTGAAGACATGCTGGAACGAGCCAGTTCCGACCCCACATTCATGAAACGCATTGTAACTGGTGATGAGACGTGGGTTTACGAGTTTGACCCTCAAACTAGTCAACAAGTTTCCCAATGGCGCCTTCCAACTCAACCGAAACCTAAAAGGGCACGTCAAACTTGATCAAAACTGAAGGTCATTTTGACAGTTTTTTTTTTATTATCGCGATGTCGTGCACTCAGAGTTCTTGCCAGAAGGTCAGATGGTAAATAAAGACTATTATCTGAGCGTTATGCGGCGTTTGAGGGAACAAATACGGCGAAAAAGGCCAGATTTGTGGAACGACAGCTCATGGATTTTGCACTATGATAACGCACCTGCTCACAAGGCTATTATTGTGAACGAATTTCTGGCCAAAAACTCAACAAATTTCATCGAACGACCACAGAATTCACCTGATCTGGCTCCTGCTTATTTTTTTCTTCGCGGCGACAATTGACATCGATTCCTAAAAGTGCCTACAAAATATGTTTTGATGGTTTGATTATCCGTTGGCAAATTCCCGGAACTTTCTTGACACAGTAGTATTTCCGGTGAAATCTCGAATAGATAACCTTTCCTGCCTACTATGTATAGTGATAGATAAAGCAGTATTAATATTAATCATAATAATATTCACCCTGTGTAGCACCCTGTGTTGTAGAAAATGATGGAGGTTAGAGCACATAAAACGGTTGAAGCTCGGCTACATAAAACAAGCCGAAATAACGACATCGTAACAAATTGATGCAGCAATGGGAGATAATAGCAACTGTTTCTCCAGGTAGCCAACCATCGTTCGTCATCATCAAACTCTCGTACCCAAAATGGACTCTAATTTATCACGGCGTTAACACCAAATATAAACTGTGTGGGGAAAAGCCACACAAAAATTACGATTTAAGCAGAAAGGTGCATGCGTGCAAACTTGCAATAATTCATTCCTGCAGGTCGTTTTCTCTTTTCTTAATAGTTCCCAGCTTCATCATAATTCGCTCTTGTTCCAAGATCACTTTCCTTACAAATGGCTCCTGCACAGCACCTAGACTATTAAGGTAATATAATTTTATCCATCATTTATAAAGTTGTGTTACTAAAACCCTAGGAGTAAAACCTTTTGTGCTGCATTCGCTCGACTTTCTCGTAACTCTTACAAAAGCTGATCCTTCTCTCTAAATTTTCCTTATAAACAGAAGCGAAATAAGGGAATACAGTAAACTAAAACGATAGTAAACCCCTTTAAAAATTATTGCAAAGTGATTGAAATTTGTTTCAATCACTTTGCCGCCAGTTGACACATTTCTGTATGACAAAGATTTAGATAGTTTAAACCATTAATATGGAATATTTCGGAAATGGCCAACGCTACGAAAAAAATCTGATGTGTTCCATTCACATGACTTTCTCTACATCTCTGTCTACAACTTATTGTTAAAAAAATTATACTTCTACTTACTTCATGCTTGTCTAGAAAAAGAAATAGCATAAATAGTCTTATTATTTGCTTCCTTGTAAGTAGAAGGGAAATAAGGGAGTACCATAGGTTATAGGTGATAGCCAAAAGCTGGTTGCTATGTGACTGAAGATCCTTTGTTTCCATGCACAGAGTTGGCAAATTCCTGTATGAGAAACGTATGTTTTTCATATCAAAAACCAAAGACAATGAATATCTAAAAAACGATCAACTCCATGAAAAAATGTGTTTAACATAAATTGTGTGTTTTAGCGTTCTCTACATTTTTTGTAAAGTAAGTTTTTATCTATCTCTTACGGCTTAGGAACTATGCAAAATTCCGTAAATTTCATTCCAGGCTAAAGTAGGCTTCCGAGGCTATTCCTAGAAAATTGAAGATATACATTTTATTTGCCAGGTAAACATCTTTAATATACGATATTTTAGTCAAAATCGTTAGAGCCATTTTTAAGAAAATGCAAATTTTCGAAAACATTTCCACGTAAGGGGTAGTTTGGGGTGGGGGGATTTTTCTCAAAATCTTCGTGTCGCATCCCTGGAAGATACTAAACTAAAATACCCAGTTTGGTATTTTACCGACTTTTCGTTTTTGAGTTATCATGTTCACAGACACACGGACACACACACGACCTTTTTCTGAAAATGCTTTTTCTGGATACAGGGGACCCTAAAACATATATTTCCGGTGAAATCTCGGCATCGAATTTTTTGGTGGAGTGTAATACATTCTCTATTCACTATGTACATAGTGAGTATAGAGAAAGTAAAAATGCTTTTTTACTTTCTCTATACCAACACATACTCAACTAGCCTTTACATGGAATTTTTTTCGAAAATTTTGATTTTCTCAAGAATGGCTCTAACGATTTTGATTAAAATTTCGTATATTAAACATATTTACCTGACAAATAAAATGTATAGCTTGAATTTTCTGGGAATAGCCTCTGAAGAGTAGTTTATTCTGGATGAATTTTACTAAATTTTGAATAACTGCTAAACAGTAAGAGATGGACAAAAACTTACTACACAAAACATGTAGAGCAGGATAAAACACACAATTTATGTTATTTATATTTTTTTCGTGGAGTTCGTCGTTTTTGTGTCATTCCTTATTTTTGGTTTCTGCTATGGAAAACTTATACTTTTCTCATACAGGAATTTGTCAACTCCTGTCCATACAAACAAAGGAACTTCAGTCACATAGCAACCAGCTTTTGAATATCTTTAACCTATGGGACCCCCTTATTTCACCTCTACTTACAAGGAAGCAAGTAATATGGCTATTTCTACTACTGTTTTACTGATTAGCATGAAGTTAATAGAAGTATAAGCTTTTTAAGAATAATTTATTGCAGGGATACAGAGAAAGTCATGTGAATTATACACATCAGATTTTTAGAAAAATGTCCTGTGTGTGTATCTGTGTGTCTGTAGGCAGCATACCTCAAGACCTCCGGGTGAGAAGTCAGCTCGCTGGCCACTCGACCATGAAGGCGAAACTCAATCACATAGCAACAGCTTTTAAAACATTTGTCTGTCGGTTTAGCTTAGTGTACTCCCGTATTTCATTTCTACTTATGAGACGCTAAGTAATATGAATATTTCTGCCAATATTTATCTCGATTACCCTGAAGTAGACAGAAGATTAAGCTTTTTAAGAATAGGTTGTTTCAGAGATGTAGAGAAAGTCATGCAAATGGAACACATCACAAGATTTTTACTTTCTCTACACATGCGATGTGTATAGAGAAAGTATTGTATTCCTCCCAAAATTTCTATACCGACATTTCACCGGAATTAGATGTCTTAAAATCCGTGAATCCAAAAAAAGAAATTTGTAAAAAAATGTATGTGGACGTCAATATAGATCAAAAAAGAAAATACCGTTAAATACCAAGTTGAGCATCTTCCAGGGATGTGACACGAATATTTTCAACAAAAAATTCCCCCAACCAAACTGCCCTTTACATCAAGAAAATTTCGAAAAGTTTTATTTTCTCAAAAAATGGCTTCAATGACTTTCATTAAAATAAGGTATACTAAAGGTACTTACATGACTAATTAAATTTATATCCTGACTTTACTGGGAATAGCCTCTGAAGACCTCTTTATTGGATGACTTCTGTAGAACTGCTAAACCCTAAGAGACCAAAAAGGGGCCTACACTATATCTCGTTAAAGCACACAATTTGTCATCTATATTTTTTGTATAGCTGCCTATTTCCGTGTTATTCCTTCTTATTGGTTTCGATTTGAAAATACTTAAACGTTTCTCAAACCGAACGTCACCAATCGTTTGATATACCTATGTTTACTTTCTCTATACGTACTATGTGCATAGTGTATAGAGAAGGTATTGCATTGTACCCAAAAATTCAATACCGAGATTTCACCGGAAATACATGTTTTGAGACCACCTGAATCCAAAAAAGGCATTTTTAGAAAAATGTCCGTATGTGTCTGTGTGTGTGTGTGTGTGTGTGTCTGTGGGCAGCATAGCTCAGAAACAAAAAGACCGTTAAAAACCAAACTTCGAGTTTAAGTTCAGTATCTTCCAAGGATGCGACACGAAGGTTTTCAAGAAAATCCCCCCACCCTAAACTACGCTTCACATAAAAAATATTTTGAAAATTTTGATCTTCTAAAAAATGGCCCTAACGATTTTGATTAAAATTTACCTATGTTAAATATATATACCTGGCAAATAAAATGTATATGTTGAATTTTTTGGGCATAGCCTCTGAAGACTACTTTATTCTGGATGAATTTTACGGAATTAAGTACAACCGGTAAACCGTAAGAGATAGACAAAAACCTGCCATACTAAAATTGTAGAGCACATTTAAGCACACCATTTATGTTATATACGTACATTTTTTTTCGTAGAGTTGATTGTTTTTTTAGATATTCCTTGTTTTTGGTTTCAGCCTTGAAAAATTTCTACTTTTCTCATACAGGAATTTGTCAACTCCTATCCGTACAAACAAAGGAGCTTCATTCAGATAGAAACCAGCTTTTGACTATCACTTTAACCTATGTTACTCCCCTAATTCGCTTTTACTTACAGGGAAGCAAGTAATAAGACTATTTCTGCTAATTTTTTCTCACTTAGCATGAAGTAAATAGAAGTATAAGCTTTTTAACAAAAATTTGTTGCAGAGATATAGAGAAAGTCATGTGAATGGATTACATCAGATTTTTTGTTTTACTCCTGGCCATGCAAAGAGAACCGAATTTCTAATGTTTCACCTAGCGACCAACTTTTAAAAGATTTGTATGTCGCTTTAGACTAGTATCCCCTTATTTCGCTCTACTTACAATAGTAGTATTTCCTGTTGATCCTAAGTGGAGCACAGGACATTGTTACGATGTTTCCTTCATTGGATTTAAATATCTAGTTCGTGTGTTCGCCGCTATGCGACATAGTAACGAGGCATCTGCTGTTTGCCCATAGATGGCACTGCAGGACGAAATCACGCCATACGGACGCGAAATGGCGGATATTTGCCCAGGAACCTGCTTCTTTCTAGATATGCGGTGCTTTAACGTGAAAAAAATATATAAAACATTACAGCCATGCTGAAAAATCTACCTCTGCCAGGTTTGAATCTGTCTTTTACTTATAAAGAACTAATATAATTTGTGATGCTGTTTATCTTTATTAGCATGAAAGTAGGGGAAAGAATAAGCATTTTTAAGAATTGTGTATTACAGAATACGTTCAGAAAGTCATGTGAACGAAACACATCAGATTTTTTATAAAGGATTATCCAAAATATTGAAAACTAGTGGTAAATATAGGAGATTATTTCAGGCAAAGAACGAATGCATCTGTAAGTTCATTTGAGCTCGGTTATAATGCTTTTCAGCGGATCTCTAAATCAGTGCTTCATACAGTTTCTGCTCATACACGGAGTACCGAATCGTCAGCTTCCATTCGTGCATGTTAATTAATGCAGGGAAACACAAAACTCGTTCGTTTGTTACTTCAAGTGCAAAAGAAAATGAAGTAGACATTCATACATCCGTTGCGTTTTGTTTTCTACGTCATTCACATTGAATACCCAGCAGAAATCGATTTTGTTGGTTTTCATTTGCAGAGCTGTCACTGGAAAAGAACAAGGGACCATGGAAACGAGGTTGCCATTTTCAACTGAATCTTGTATTATCCTGAAATGTATTAACAAGCAAGAGTATAGGGTAGGTACGTAAAACAGTTGCCTGCCATTATGCGCTGCTAACTGGGGAGTATTATAGGAGCAAATCCAAATGAAGAAAGAGAAATAAGTACGTAGCCCTTGATTTTATTAATACTCTTTAAGCTTGTTAACAGTAGAGGGGTCTCAAATAACTGGGAAGCCCGAGAAATGATGGCAGGAACTGGAAAACTTTGGTTACTTCAAACATTTCAGCCTTTGCATCAACGGCTTTAATAATATATACATTTTGAAATACTTGATAGGTAAGTTAATTATTCTCAACACATATTTGGTAATGTAAGCTACATTTACAAGCACTGTTAAATACTTACAGTAAGAGTTTGAGAGCTCATTAATACTTACAGTACAATTAGGAAATGACGTAACACTCAAGACATGTGCTACTTCAAGTAAAGAATCTATTGCAAAATTCATTAACAAAAGAGTGTATAAGAAGGCTTAGTCCATATAATTTAGATGTAGCCCTTCATTTGTTCACTTCGAGGATTTATTTTTACTTTCTCTATACGTACTATGTACATAGTGTATAAAGCAGGTATTGCACTCTATCAAAAAATTCGATACTGAGATTTCACCGGAAATATGTGTTTTAGGGTCCCCTGTATCCAAAAAAGAATTTTTAGAAAAATGTCGGCGTGTGTGTGTGTCCGTGTGTCTGTGAACACCATAACTCAAAAACGAAAAGTCTATAAAATATCAAACTTGGTATTTAAGTTTAGTATCTTCCAGAGATGTGACACGAAGATTTTGAGAAAAGTCCCCCACCCCCAACTACCCTTTATATGGAAGTTTTTTCGAAAAATTTGATTTTCTCAAAAATGGCTCTATGGATTTTTATTAAAATATCATATATTAAAGATATTTATCTGACAAATAAAATGTATATCTTGAATTTTCTGGGAATAGCCTCTGAAGACTATTCAGGATGAATTTTACGAAATTTTGCATATCTGCTAAACCGTAAGAGATAGATAAAAACTTACTGCACAGAAAATGTAGAGCAGATTATAAACACACAATTTATGTTATAACTATTTTTTTCGTGGAGGTGATCGTTTTTTAGATATTCCTTGTTTTTCGTTTCCGATTTGAAAAACTTGTACTTTTCTCATACAGGGATTTGTCAACTCCTGTGCATACAAACAAAGGAACTCCTATCACCTTAGCCTATGGTACTCCCTTATTTCGCTTCTACTTACAAGGAAGCAAGTAATAAGAATATTTCTGCCGATTTGTTCTCGATTAGCATGAATTAAATAGAAGCATAAGCTTTTTAACAATAATTTGTTGCAGAGAGGTAGAGAAAGTCATGTGAATGGAACACATCAGATTTTTCCATTTCATGTGAAATTTTGCTCTCCGATTATTGGTTGGAATGTGCTACTTCTCTATCCATTTTCCTATGCAGGCAAATAAACAGAAGATTGCTGTGATCTCAAGTAGTGCAAACTTAATATCTCTTACGTGAGTTTATTATTTTCTGCAGTTACAGAGTTACTCAGTTTTATTACTTACCTCCCTTGGCTAGTGGCAAGTTTTATTTTCCAAAGCTTGTAAAAAACTGTTGCAGCTACCAACATTGCCATGTGCTTAACATAAACCGTCTTTTATTTCTTATTCTTTCACTTTTAATGCATATCTTATTTGCATGCTGCAGTGTTTAGTAGCCTGCTTTACAACTGGCCACATTCTGATTCTGTTCCCATGGTAACCTAATATATCGGAGAAAATGGAAGGTGAATTTATGCAAGTCTTGGTAGTGTGGTGGTTCCGTGTCTGCTTCATATTCAACAGATCGTGAGTTCGAATCCCGTCAAGGAAGGTTATCCGGATACATTTTTTTTCGGGGTTTTTCCCTACCCTGAGAAGACGAATGTGGAGTAACTTAACCTCCATGGGCCCCGTGATCATTTGAGCATCATTTTACCACTTTCATTGATTGTCTGATATTACCAACTAGGTAATGGACGCTCTTTAACCGTGTGGTTCTCAGCGTCCCATTCTACATTGGGAGTGAAAGACTCAAAACACTAATTTTTCTCAGAGGCTTCTCCATCAGGCTTGAGGTACTTTTACGTGCCGTAAATCTACGACACGGGACCAACGGCTTTACTCCCCTTCCGAAGGAAGCTATACTAAGGATTTTTACGCTTGAAAAAATCCATCGTCCTGTGTCGGGTTTGAGCCCACGATCTTGGGTATACCATTACCATTACACCACGGAGGGCGGCCATATATGTGAGAGAAATAAGACGTTTTATACCCTTAAGTGTTAGGATAAGAACTGTCATTAATCAAGTACGGAGTCATTAGGACCGAACACCGCACATAGACTCTTTGCGACTTACTTAACCCCAGGGAGGGATAATGAGGGAACTGATCAGATTCGGATGTGAAGAGGCGCAAGTATGAACAGGGTCCTTGGTAAGGTCATATACTCTGGTAAAGTAATTAAAATACTATAAGTTTTGGTTCGCGCAGCACAAGCCCTCAACTGCTTTCCCTCTTCTCGCTTTAGCCGGCCGCGTTTAGAGATGGAAAGAAAGGTAGGTATGGAGGGAGAGTTTGCCATCACCGCTATATCATTATTACAACATGAGCGTGCAAGGCTCAATGTAAGATGAGAAAAAATACTTATTTTCGTAGGTATATGGCAACATTGTAAACAATCTCTGTAGCCTGCCCTCTAAGGGCCTTAGGTTTTGTAAACCTTTTCGTTTTTGGAATGCACAAAATGTTCGGCCAATCGAATTTTATAGGTAAATAACACAAGTGTATGGTGATAATGCAATGAACGAAACTTCAGTGAGGAAATTGCCCATAATTTACGAGGTGTACGATAAAGACCGGAGCGGAAGTTCATCAATCGTTATGGAGGAGTTGAAAGCAAATGCTGGTAAAAGAATTTAAAAAGAACGGTGTTTCACTTTGTACACCGTACATGACTTTTTGGATAGAAAAGATTTCCCAGCCATGAAGACCTCAAAGTGACATCTTGACTCATATCTTTAGCGGTGGAAAAGTATAACATCTGTATTGAAAAAATCTAATGTGTTACACTCACATGACTTTCCCTAGCTGTTCTACAAACATCATACATGAGATTCTTCTTCTTTCTGCACCTTGCTAAACGTGGTACTCATTAGCACAATGTTCTTATTATTTAGTTTCGTATAAGTAGGAAGAAAATAAGGGAATACACTAGGCTAAACCAATAGTCAAATGTTTTAAAAGCTGTCGTTATGCGATTGTCATTACAAATCACTTCTTTTCTTGGCCAGGAGTAGAACAAAAGAAAAACGGACACTCCCGTCTGAGAAACGTATAAATACTTCACAACTGAAACTAATAACAATGAATGCCTCTAAAACGGTAAGCTCCACGAGAAAAATGTATATGACTTGACTTGTGTATTTTAAAAAAAAACTACATTTTTTGTATAGTAAGTTTTTGTCTATGTCTTACGTTTTACTAGTTATGCCAAATTAAGCAAAATTCAGCCAGAATAAACAGGTGTTCAGAAGCTATTCCCAGAAAATTCAAGATATACATTTTATTTGTTAGGTAAATATCTTTAATATATGCTATTTTAATCAAAATCGTTCGAGCCATTTTTAAGAAAATCAAAATTTTCGAAAAAAAATCCATGTAAAGGGTAGTTTGGGGTGGGGGGATTTTTCTCAAAATATTCGTGTCGTATCCCTGGAACATACTAAACTTAAATACCAAGTTTAGTATTTTAGCTGCTTTTCGTTTTTGAGTTATCGTGTTCACAGACACACGGACACAAGGACACACACACACGGACCTTTTTCTACAAAATACTTTTTTTGGATACAGGGGACCCTAAAACATATATTTCCGGTGAAATCTCGTTATCGAATTTTTTGGTGGAGTGCAATACCTTCTCTATACCCTATGTATATAGTGCGTATAGAGAAAGTAAAAATGGTACCACGTGACAATAAATACCTTGATAGCAATGACAAATAATTGTTTTTGTTTATTTATGACAAATCCTTTGTCACTTTCTGGATGCCCCTCGTATTTATCATGAAAGTAAAAATAAAATAACACATTTTGTACACGATTTTGAAAAGCATGACTATAAGTATCTGAATCATTGACCTGAAATCGTTCCAAAAGCTAGTTTCACTGCACTGCAGCTTCAGAACAGTTTAACAAAGTAGGCACTGCAGCGGCCAGTGGAAAAAGCCTCACTTTCCCTGCACGTATATGCAATAAGCAGATATTTGCAATTCAAAATAATGAAGACGTTGGAATAAGAAAATTCACACGGTGTGCGTGTGTGCTTAAAGGCGTTAACTGTCTTAGGACCATAAACGAATGTTTTACCTCTTAACGTAAAAAAAAACAAAAACAAAACAAACCACTAATGTAAATCTTCTCTAGTGAAGCAAGAGGCATGCAAGGAGTGCCTTATTATGTCCGTAAATTTTCTCTGCAGGAATAATTTTATACTCCTAGCGCAGCGGTCAAAAATGGTTTGATGTATGGTGTGTAGAAAATTACCCTTCTCTTGTGTTTCTTTTTGTTTCTCACGCACACATAGACCGATGTTTGTTTTGAAGGCAGTCGACGCCTGTTTCCCGGTACTCTAATGAGGTAACACCTAGGAAAATCAACTTGGTGGAGCGCATGAGTACAAACACGGAGCCTACCTTCAAGTCAGCTGTTTTCTTCTTCATTTGCGCAAGAAGAAGACCCTGAGCTGTGGCCGAGTGGTTAGACCACTCGCTCGGGTTCGATCCAAAGCGAGCGCATGTGAGATTTGTGGTGGACAACGCGCCGGGTTTTCTCCGGGTTCTCCGGTTTTCCCCGCCATTGCATTCCACCGGAGCTCTATCTTCATTCCATGTATCGCCAGTGTCATCGCCTACGGTGCCACAAGTATTAAAAGTGGGCGTTAAACACTATTATAAAAAAAAACCTAATGTACCATTCACATGACTTTCTCTACATCTCTGCAACAAATTATTCTTAAAAAACTTATTCTCCTATTTACTTCATGCTAATCAGAAAAAATTAGCAGAAATAGTCTTATTACTTGCTTCCTTGTAAGTAGAAGAAGAATAAGAGAGTACCTTAGATGAAAGTGATAGTGAAAAGCTGGTTGCTATGTCACTGAAGTTCCTTTGTTTGTATGGACAGCAGTTGACAAATTCCTGTATGAGAAAAGTATGTCTTTCAAAGCAGAAACCAAAAACAAGGAATGTCTCAAACAAGGTGAACTCCACGAAAAAAATGTATATAACATAAATTGTGTGTTTTAACGTGCTCTATATTTTTCGCGTAGTAATTTTTTGTCGTTATTCAAAATTCCGTAAAATTCATTCAGAATAAAGTACTCTTCAGAGGCTATTCCCAGAAAATTCAAGATATACATTTTATTTGTGAGGTAAATATTTTTAATATACGAAATTATAATCAAAACCGTTAGAGCCATTTTTGAAAAAATAAAAAAATGTTGAAAAAAGTTGTATGTAAAGGGTAGTTTGGGGTGGGGGTATTTTTCTCAAACTCTTCGTGTCGCATCCCTGGAAGATACTAAACTTAAATACCAAGTTTGGTATTTTACCGACTTTTCGTTTTTTGAGTTATCGTGTTCACAGACACACGGACACACACACAAGGACCTTTTTTTGAAAATGCTTTTTTTTTTTTTTTTTTTTTTTAAGATAAAGGGGACCCTAAAACATATATTTCCGGTGAAATCTCGGTATCTTCTCTATACACTATGTACATAGTACATAGATGGGGGATGTGTATGTGGGCGTGAATGTGTGTGTTTGTGTTTGAGGAAAACAAAACGATTTAAACCCAACGTAAAGAACCTACAGACAACGAGTTGATTCTAATACAAAGCCCCCGATATGACCTTAGATGTTAAAGGCGGCTACATACACGAAATAATAATAATAACAATAATAATAATAATAATAATAATAATAATAACAAAAAGAACCTGAATCGCCAATAGTGTCTGGAGTAGCGTGTCTGCGTTTCATGCTAGAGGTGCCGAGTTCGAATCTCGGTTATAGTGAGTTAAGCGAGGAGTACGAAGAGCCTTATTTCCGCGACGGGACGTAACCTGAAATTAAGAAATGAACTAAACTGAAGACACTTTAACTTCAGGTTATAGGAAATAATTTTGTTTAGTAGTTTTTACTTTCTCTACACGTACTATAAACATTGTGTATAGAGAAGGTATTGTATTACTCCCAAAAACTCGATGCCGAGATTCCATTGGAAATATATGTTTTCACACTTCCTAAATACAAACAAAAAAAAAAGAGATATTTTTTGAAAAATGACAAGTGTGTGACAGCATAGCTAAAAACAAAAGACCCTTAAATATCAAACCTGATATTAAGTTTAATACCTTCCAAGGATGCGACACGAATATTTTCAAGAAAATCCCCCCCACCCCAAACTACCCTTTACATGGAAAACATTTTGAAAGTTTTGATTTCCTCAAAAATAGCTCTAACAATTTTGATAAAAAAAACTAGTATATTAAAGCCATTCACATCACAAATAAAATGTGTATTTTGAACTTTGCACTAGATACTGTAGGTTGTTTTGTATTCTTTGTTTATACTATACACATTTTATTTAAAAAAAACCATTGTATTATTTTAATAACTATTCTATTAAGTAGATTAATTATATTACTGTTACTATTATTATATTATTACTTAAACTTTTATGCATATAATTACCATTTTACTTATCATAAGATTTAAAGTAAAAAAAATAAAGTATATTACATAAAAAAATTACGATACCTAATTATAATTATTTTAACTTTATATTTATAATTATTTAAAATTCTCTAAAATTTAATATTATAATTATTTCCAATTATATCATAATTCCACAATTTTAAAATGAAATAATTACATTATTTAAACATTTCAAAGCCATCCATGTTCAATGTAAATTTATATTCAATTTAAATGTACATTAAATTCAAAATTTAAAGTTATAATTTAAAATGTGTAATTTAAATAAAACTTTTTAATTTATTTTTCGGGTTCAATCCCAATCAACCGCATGTGAGATTTGTGTTGTTCCATTTTTACTTTTTCTATACGTTCTATGTACATAGTGTATAGGGAAGGTATTGTAAAGCACCCAAAACTTCGATACCAAGATTTCACCGGAAATGCATGTTTTGAGACCTCCTGACTCTAAAAAAAGCATTTTTACAAAAATGTCCGTGTGTCTGTGGGCAGCATAGCTCAAAACGAAAAGACCGTTAAATACCAAATTTGGTATTTAAGAGTGGTATCTTCCAAGGATGCGACACTACCCCCAACTATCCTTTATATGGAACTTTTTTCGAAAATTTTGATTTTTTTTAAAAATGTCTCTAATGATTTTGATTAAAATATCGTATATTAAACATATTTACCTGACAAATAACATGTATATCTTGAATTTTCTGGGAATAACCTCTGAAGACTACTTCATTCTGGATCAATTTTACGGAATTTTGCATAACTGCTAAACCATAAGAGATGGACAAAAACTTACCACACCAAAAACTGTAGAGCACGTTAAAACACACAATTTATGTTACATGCATTTTTTCGTGGAGTTCATCGTTTTTTAGATATTCATTGTTTTTGGTTTCTGCTTTGAAAAAGTTATACTTTGAAATTTGTGAACTGCTGTCCATACAAACAATGGAACTTCAGTGAAATAGCAACCAGTTTTTTAACAATAATTTGTTGCAGAGATGTAGAGAAAGTCATGTGAATGGGGACAGTTTTTTGCTGAGGCAATAGAACGTAGGCCACAAAACATTGTTTGAGCTGCTCTTAGAAGTATATTTTCCGAGAGTAGAGGTTTGTCTTGTAAACCGGAAACAAATGGATTGTTTTAGAGTTCTGTAGAGAATTTTATGGCTTTGTTAATGGGGTGCTTGTTCGAAGACAAGTGCATAGCATCATGACCTCTGGGAGATGTCTAAATATTCAACACTCTCAGCTTAATTTCAAGACCTTGGCGGGTATAAATGAAACCACTTTAACACATACCTAGCACGTGTTTTACCTTCTTATTATTTTCTCTACACGTTATATGTGCATAGGTATTATATTGCAACCAAAAATTCGATACCGAAGTTTCACAGGAAATGCATGTTTTGAGGCCCCCTGATTCCAAAACATGTGAGCAGCAGAGCTCAAAAACAAACATCTGATGTGTTCCATTCACATGACTTTCTCTACATCTCTGCAACAAATTATTGTTAAAAAGTTTAAGGATCTATTTACTTCAGGAGGTTCTAAATACGTATTTCCTGTGAAAGCTCGATAACGAATTTTTGGATGGAATGCAACACCTACTCTATGTACATAGTACGTGTAGAGAAAGTAAAAATGTAGATCTCATTAAAACACATCATTTATGTTATATTTTCTTCGTGAAGTTGATCAATTTTTAGATATTCCTTTTAATTGGTTTCAGTTTTAAAGTACTTATACTTTTCTCATACAGAAATTTGTCAACTCCTGGCCACGCAGAGAAACGGATTTCAATCCCATAGCAACCACATTTTAAAACATTTGACTGTCGGTTTAGCCTAGTGTATTCCCTTATTTCTGCTAATGTTTATCTTGATTATCATGAAGTAGATAGAAGAATAAGCATTTGTTGTGGAACTGTAGAGAAAGTTATGTACACAGTACGTGTAGAGAAGGTAAGAACATAACTTGGAGGAGGTGTAGAGCTGTGTGAATGAGAGGGTTCGTGGTCAGTACCGGAACTAATTGGATTGACGTAGAAGTTACGTTAACTGGAGGAAAAGAAAATGACCAGGCTGCAATTAGTTGACGTAGCTAAGGAATTCTCCGGGACCCAGAGCTATGAGTCAACCCCTTAACACGACCGCGCGCCGAGTATAGGGTGATAAGCCTCAGAGATTCGGATTTCTGAGGTGTCTGGTTACGCAACATGCCCACTACTTGAATGTTGTTCGGCTTCAATTGTACAAGGGTGTCGGTGATAACGCCTCTAGGAGTCACTTCCCAAAAGCCAAAAAACACTGAATGAAACTGCTAAACCGGAGTCGTGCGAATGGAGCACATTTTCTACCTTTTTGGAACACACCACACTCTCACTTTCTCTACATGTACTAAAATAACCAAATAAATAAATAACATCTGAATATCCTACCCCAGATCCTTAGTTATTATACCGGGGCATATATCCAAACCTAATACAACTTCAAAATACATTAAAATAACACAATTAGAAAAAATCTGTTGTGTTCCATTCACATGACTTTCTCTATATCCCTGCAACAAATTATTCTTAAAAAGCTTATACGTCTATTTACTTTATGCTAATCAGAAAAAAATTAGCAGAAATAGTCTTATTACTTGCTTCCTTGTAAGTAGAAGTGAAATAAGGGACTAACATAGGTTAAAGTGATAGTCAAAAGCTGGTTGCTATGTCAATGAAGTTCCTTTGTTTATATGGATACGAGTTGACAAGTTCCTGTATGAGAAAAGTATACGTTTTTCATAGCAGAAACCAAAAATAAGGAATGTCTCAAAAACGACGAACTCCACCAAAAAAATGTATATAACATAAATTGTGTGTTTTAATATGCTCTACATTTTTGTGTAGTAAGGTTTTGTCCATCTCTTACGGTTTAGCAGTTATTCAAAATTCAGTAAAATTCATTCAGAATAAACTGCTCTTCAGAGGCTATTCCCAGAAAATTCAAGACATACATTTTACTTGTCAGGTGAATATCTTTAATATACGAAGTTTTAACAAAGTCGTTAGAGCCATTTTTGAGAAAATCAAAATTTTCGAAAAATGTTCCATGTAAAGGGTAGTTTGGAGTAGGGGGATTTTTCTCAAAATCTTCGTGTCGCATCCCTGGAAGATACTAAACTTAAATACCAAGTTTGGTTCTTTACCGACTTTTCGTTTTTGAGTTATTGTATTCACAGACACACGGACACACACACACGGACCTTTTTCTGAAAATGCTTTTTTTTTTATACAGGGGACCCTAAAACATATATTTCCGGTGAAATCTCGGTATCGAGTTTTTTGGTGGAGTGCAATACATTCTCTATACATTATGTACATAGTACGTATACAGAAAGTAAAAAAAAATACATCAAAATAAAAAAAATAAAACAAAAATAATAATTTACTTGCAAAAATGAGGGAAAAAGTATTTTAATTACAGTAACTAAAACTAGACGACAGGGAGTAAGTTAAAGCAAAAATAATTAATACATTTCTATATAATATTTACTCGAAGCCAGTAAATGTAACTGGTAACCTACTACACCTAACTACAAAATAACTTCTATCCACTGGAAGCCAGCGGAAAATTTACTGGAAGCCAGCACTTGATTTATATATTAACCTATGTATAGTAAGTTTCTACTAGTTAAGTTTGTTAATTCCACAACAAGGACCTTTATTATTTATTTTTATTCATGTTTAGTATTGAGATTATTATTATTATTATTATTATTATTATTATTATTATGGTAATATGCACATAGTGTATAAACAAGGTATTGTATTTCATCCAAAAATTCGATACCCAAATTTCACCGGAAATACACGTTTTAGGGTCTCTCGTATATAAAAAAAATATTTTTTAAATACGTCTGTGTGTGTCCGTTCGTCGGTGAGTCCATGTGTCTGTGAATACGATAACCTAAAAACAAAAAGTTGATAAAAATGCCAAACTGGATGCGACACAAGATTTTGAGAAAAATCCTCCCACCCCGACCAACCACTTATATGGAAGAAATTTCGAACATTTTTATTTTCTCAAAAATGGTTCTAACGATTTTGATTAAAATGTCATATATTAAATATATTTACATGATAAATAAAATGTATATAATGCATTTTCTTTGAATAGTCTAAAGAAGAATTTTGCTGGAATGTTGTGGAATTTGCGTAAATGATAAACTGTTGGAGATAAAAAAAAAATTATCTCGTTAAAACACAATTTATGTCCTATTTTTTTTGGTGGAGTTGTTCATTTTGAGTTATTCTGTGTTATTTTTTCAGATTTAAAATTGGAAACTCCTGGCCATGCATAGAAATGACAACCAGCTTTTTAAAGATTTGACTATCGTTTTGCCTTTTGTACTCCATTATTGCCCTTGTTCTTGCCTACAAGAAAGCCAGTAATTACGGCAATTCTGTTCATCTCGATTATCATGGTTGATAGAAAAATAAACATTTTAGCAATACTTTTATAGCAATGTAGAGAAAGTAATGTGAATGGAACACATCAGATTCTTAGAAAAAGATCCGTGTTTGTGAGAGTTTGTCCGTTAGTCCGTGTGTCTATGAACACAATAACTCAAAATTCTGATGTGAGCCATTCACATGACTTTCTCTACATCTCAGCAACAAATTATTGTTAAAAATTAGCAGGAATAGTCTTATTACCTATTTCCTTGGAAATAAGGGAGTACCATAGGTTAAATTAATAGTCAATAGCTGGTTGATATGTGATTGAAGTTCTTTTGTTTATGTGGACAAGAATTGACAAATTCCTGTGTGAGAAAAGTAATTTTTTCATAGCTGAAACCAAAAACAAGGAATATCTAAAAAAAACAATCAACTCCACGAGAAAAATGTACATAACATAAATTATGTGTTTTAATGTGCTCTAATTTTTTGTCTGGTAAGTTTTTGGATACCTCTTACGGTTTAGCAGTTATGCAAAATTCCGTAAAATTCATCCAGAATAAAGAAGTGTTCAGAGACTATTCCCAGAAAATTCAAGATATACATTTTATTTGTCAGGTAAATAGCTTTAATATACGACATTATAATCAAAATCGTTAGAGCCATTATTTAGAAAATCAACATTTTTGAAAAAAGTTCCGTGTAAAGGGTAGTTTGGGAGGATTTTTCTCAAAAGCTTCGTTTTGCATCTCTGGAAGATACTCAACTTAAATACCAAGTTTGATACTTAACCGACTTTTCGTTTTTGAGTTATCCTGTGCACAGGCACACACACACACGGACCTTTTTCTGAAAATGCTTTTTTTTGGATACAGGGGACCCTAAAACATATATTTCCGGTGAAATCCCGGTATCGAATTTTTGGGTGGAGTGCAATACCTTCTCTATACACTATGTGCGTAAAAATGAGAGTCGGTTAAATAGCAAACGGTTAAATTTTCTCCTTTGCATGGAGAAAATTTCGAAAATGTTGGTTTTCTCAAAAGTGCCTGTACATTTTGATTAAAGTCTCTTATATGTAAAATATTTACATGGTAAATAAAATGTATCTCTTCCTTCTCGATGATTTTTCTGAATTTTGCAAAACTGGTAAACTCTAGACACATTCTTAATACAGCAGGTCTTCTTAAACCACTAATTTATGCCATATACATTTTTTCACGGAGTTGTTTGTTTTAGAGATTCCTTCTTTTTGGTTTCAGTTTTAAAAAAGGTACTTATATACTTTTCTCATAAAGGAACTTATCAACTCCTGAAACAGATTTCAATTCCATAGCAACCACATTTTAAAACATTTGACGATCGATTTATCCAAGTGTGTTTCCTTATTTCTCGTCTTGATGCACTACTCAGAGGGGATATTTAACGGAATTTTTGTTTTTGAGCTGTGCTATCCAAAGACACACATAAACACACGGACATTTTTCTAAAATTGTTTTCTTTTGGATTCATGGGTCCCAAAACATGTATTTCTGATGAAATCTTAGTATCGAATTTTTGGGTGCTATACAATACCTTCTCTATATACTATGTACATAGTACGTGTAGATGGCAATGGTGTCCTACGGGTATCGAACCCGGGACCATGGATTTTGGTACAAGAAACATAGTTCATTCTTATTATTTCACACCGAGGCTTTAGATACAAGTTCTATAATCTGTAAAAAAGACAACATAAAATTTGAACGTGAAGCTTTTACCCTCTTGAGTAGTGCATAAAGAAAGAATAATAAAATAACGAGTGGAAGAAAGAGAAAATTAAGAAAAGGAAGAAATGTGATTTAGTATTCAAGTCAGCAAGGATTTTTTTTTAAGCAAGACAGAAAAGCAATAAAGTGAGGAAGAGAGGGAAAGTAACAAGTAATAAAATTAGGAACATAAAAATCTTATGTGCTCAATTCACATGAGTTTCTCTACATCGCTGTAAAAATTATTGTTAAAAAACTTATTCTTATATTTACTTCATGCTAATCTAGAACAATTAGTAGAAAGAGTCTTATTACTTGCTTCCTTGTAAGTAGAAGCGAAATAAGGGAGTATCATAGGTTAAAGTGAAAGCCAAAAGCTGGTTGCTATGTGACTGATGTTCCTTTGTTTGTATGGACAGGAGTTGACAAATTCCTGTTTGAGAAAGGTATGTTTTTAAAGCTCAAACCAAAAATAAGGAATGTGTCAAAAAAGACCAACTCCACGAAAAAAATTTATACAACATAAGATGTGTGTTTTTACGTGCTCTACATTTTTTGTGTGGTAAGTTTCTGTCCATCTCTTACGGTTTAGCATTTATGTAAACTTCCGTAAAATTGATCCAGAATAAAGTAGTCTTTAGAGGCTATTCCCAGAAAATTTAGAATATACATTCAATTTGTCAGGTAAATGTCTTTATTATGCGATATTTTAATCAAGATTGTTAGAGCCATTTTTGAGGAAATCAACATTTTCGAAAAAAGTTTTATGTAAAGTGTAGTTTGGGATGTGGGATTTTTCTCAAAAATCTTTGTGTCGCATCCCTGGAAGATACTAAACTTAAATACCAAGTTTGGTACTTTACCGCTTTTTGTTTTTGAGTTATCGTGTTCACAGTCTCACGGACCTTTTTTCCAAAATTGTTTTCTTTTTGCATTCAGGGGGTCCCAAAACATGCATTTCCGGTGAATATTGCTATCGAATTTTTGGTTGAAAACTTCAATACCTTCTCCATATATATTCACATAGTACGTGTAGAGAAAGTAAACAGATGGCCATGGTATCTTACAGGAACCGAACCCGGGTCCATGGAGCTTGGCAAAAGAACACCGAGGGCAACATAAATATTGACGAAAAGCTTTTACCCTCATGAGTAGTGCATAAAGAAGGAATAAAATAACGAGTGGAAGAAAGAGGAAATTAATAAAAAGAAGAAATGTGATTTAATATTCAAGTCAGCAAGGATTCTTTTTAAGCAAGACAGAAAAGCAGTAAAGCTAGGAAGAGAGGGAAAGTAACAAGTAATAAAATTAGGGAATAAAATGGTGACTGAATTTTGGGGGCAGGCTGTAGCTGAACATCATATTGTGCGCAGTAATGAGAAGTTTGCGTGGTCTGTCCGCTCGTTTGATATACTCCACAGGAGTATTGATGTCCTGTAGTGTAATAGATACGCTGGTCCCAACTATTTGTTGACTGGCCGCGTGCAATACACACGAAAGCCGATGCGTAATTATTTTGTCAGCCCTCGGTAGTACTGCTTCTCTCATCATTAAACCACTCCTTTTCCTGTTTATCCTCCCCCACTCCATTCCTCTCTGTATCCTTTTACAATTTGCGTCCATTTGCCAGCGAGATTAAGCACGAATGTGTTATTTTACATGTAACTAGTAAGTGGAAGTATTGAGAAAAACTGCTTTTTATTTTCTCTACACGTACTATGTACATAGTGTATAGAGAAGGTATTGTAATGCACCCAAAAATTCGATACCGAAATTTCACCAGAAATACATGTTTTGGGTGCTCCTGAATCCAAAAAAAAAGCATTTCAGAAACAGATCCGTGTGTCCGTGGAAAGCATAGCTCAAAAACGAAAAGTCCTTTAAGAACCAAACTTGGTATTTAGGTTTGGCATCTTCCAGGAATGCGACACGAAGATTTTCAAGAAAATCCCCCCAGCCCAGCTACCCTTTACATAGAAAATTTTTTGAAATTTTTGTTTTTCTTAAAAATGCTTCTAACGATTTTTATTAAAATATCGTAAATTAAAGATATTTACCTGACAAATAAAATGTATATGTTGAATTTTCTGGGAACATCCTCTGAAGAGTACTTTATTCTGGAATTTTACGGAATTTTGCATAACTGCTAAACCGTAAGTGATGGACAAAAATTTACTACACAAAAAATGTAGAGCAGGTTAAATAACACAATTTATGTTATACACATTTTTTTCGTGGAGTTGATCCTTTTTGAGATATTCTTTGTTTTGGGTTTCAGCTTTAAAAATTTATATCTTTCTCATACAGGAATTTGTCAAAGGAACTTCAGTCACATAGCAACCAACTTTAACCTATGGTACTCCCTTATTTTCTTTCTACTTACAAGGAAGCAAGTAATAAGACAGTTTCTGGTAATTTTTTGTGGATTAACATTAAGTAAAAAGAAGCATAAGCTTTTTAAAAATAATTTGCTGCTGAGATGTAGAAAAGTCGTGTAAATGGAACACTTCAGCATTTTTTGTTGTTCTTTTTCCTTTGTATAGTACGATTTGCTGTATTTATTACGTTTTACCAGTTATACAAAAAGGGGATTTCAGAGTCTATTCCCAGAAAATACAAGATGTATATTTTATTTATCATTTAAATATATTTTGTGTAACTGGTAAACCGTAATAGATAGACAAAAATTTACCAGACAAAAATATAGATTTTGTTAAAATACACAATTGATGGCCTATGTATATTTATTTTGCAAAGTATATGTTTCCAAGATATTCTTGCCATTGGATTCAAACGGAAAATCATCTTTCGTTTCACATCTCTATTGTTTTACTCCTAGTTACGCAAAGGGAACCAAATTTCAATTATTACACATATAAACTAGTTTTTAAAAGATTTGACTATCCTTTAGCCCAGTATATGTCTTTATTTCCGTTTGGCTTACAGGGAAGCAAATATATGACAATTTTACTAATATATATATATATATATATCTATCTCAAATAGTATGATGTAGATAAAAGAATAGTATTTTGTAAGAATTGTTTATTTTCTGAAGAGGTAGAGGAAGTTATATTAATTTAACAAATCAGATCTTTTTTCTAATCTATTTGTTCTTGGAGTCGGAAATAACTCTAATGTTTTCTTCTTTTGTTTGTTTGTTGCAGGTAAGCTACTCATGCTTTTGAAGTAACAGGATTCCTTTAATTTGGTAAGAATAATTTACTGTAAACCTACAGCTTAGAAGGAAGAAAGTATTAGAAACTAAATTCTAAACGCTTTCAAAAATTCCTTAGAAAATCAAAAAAATTGCACTCGTAACAACAAAAAAATGTTGTATTTAACAACCGTCGTCTCTTACTAGAGGACAGTTAAAGTTTCAGCTATATCCATCGCGTGGTTTCGTTGCCATAGGCGATTGAATCAACAATCTTGTGCTGCTAAACAAAGATGGGGAAAAAAAAAAAAACAAACGATTTTCGTGCTGTGATTAAGCATTTATTTTTAAAAGACTTAACACCGAAAGAGATAAAAGCCGAGTTGAATGCACTTTATGTCACATCTGTTTCTGCGTTTGCAACATTTACAATTGGATAGATGAATTTAAACGTTGCCGTACACCCACAAATGATGAACATCGTTCCGAACGTCCAGTAGAAGTGACTTCCTCCGAAATCCAGGAAATGGTTTTCATTGATTGGCGAATCAAAGTTTGCGAAATGGCCACAGGCATATCACAAGATACAGTGTTCTCAATTTTGCATCAAAGCTTGGGTCTTACAAAGGTATACGTTTGCTCTCATTGGAGCATAAACGCAATCGTGTAATCGATTCAGAGGCTGGTTTGACACTTTTACGTCGCAATCCTGACGAGTTTCTGCGTCAATACATGACTGTGTATGAATCATGGGATACACTGCTACACTCCAGAGACAAAATTACAGTCGAAACAGAAGATTTTTAAATGCAAACAGGCTCTGAAGAAGGCATAAGTGGTGAAATCTGCATATACGGTGATGGCCTAGGTGTTTTGCGATGCACGCGGAATCATTTTCATTAATTACTTGCAGAAAAGAAGAACGATAAATGAAGAGTATTTTGTATCGTTATTGCAACGGTTGAACACAGAAATCAAGAAAAAACGCCCTTCTTTGGCAAAGAAAAGGATTCTCTTCCATCATTAATGCAAGTGTGCGCACCTGCACAGTTTCGATGTTGAAAATTAAGATACGAATTATTACAACATCCACCGCATTCACCAGATTTGGCCCCCAGTGACTTTTTGTATTTCAAACTTGAAAAAGTGGCTCGACGGAAAAAGATTCACGTCTACCGAAAAGGTCATCTCCCAAACATGTGCCTATTTTGAGCATCTTCCAAAATCTTACTTTTTGGGAGTTTTAAAACAGCTGGAAAAACAAACGCTGGAAAAAGTGTATCGAGTTAAACGGAGATTGTGTTAAATATGACTTATACATCTCTGCAACAAATTATTGTTAAAAAACTTATGCTTCTATTTACTTCATGCTAATCGAGAAAAAAAAAAAAAATAGTAGAAATAGTCTTATTACTTGCTTCCTTGTAAGTAGAAGCGAAATAAGGGAGAAACAAAGGTTAAGTTTTTTTAAAGCTGAAACAAAAAGCAAGGAATATCTCAAAAGCGATCAACTCCACGAAAAAATATCTGATGTGTTACTCTCGCATGACTTTCTCTAGCTGTTCTACAAACTTCTTACATAAGATTATTCTTCTTTCTGAACCTTGCTAATCGTGGTACTCATTAGCACAATGCTCTTATTATTTAGTTCCGTATAAGTAGGAAGAAAATAAGGGAATACAATAGGCTAAACCAATAGTCAAATGTTTTAAAAGCTGTCGTTATGTGATTATCATTACAAATCGCTTCTTTTCTTGGCCAGGAGTAGAACAAAAGAAAAACGGACACTTCCGTCTGAGAAAAGTATAAGTACTTCACAACTGAAACTAATAACAATGAATACCACGAAAATGGTAAGCTTCTCGAAAAAAATGTATATGACATAACTTGTGTATTTTAACAAGACCTACATTTTTGTAGAGTAAGTATTTGAGTATCTCTTACGGTTTACTAGTTATGCCAAATTAAGCAAAATTCATTAAGAATAAACAGGTCTTTAGAAGCTATTTCCAGAAAATTCAAAATATACATTTTTTTGGTATACAAATATCTTTACCAACGGGATTTTAATCAAAATCGTAAGAGCTATTTTTTAGAAAATCAAATTTTTCGAAATTTTTTCTATGTAAAGGTGAGTTGGGTGGGGGGATTTTCTTGAAAATCTTCGTGTCGCATCTTTGGCAGATACCAAAACTAAATACCAAGTTTGGTATTTAACGATATTTTCGTTTTTGAGCTATGCTGTCCAGAGACACACATACACACGGACCATTTTCTGAAAATGCTTTTTTTGGATTCAGGGGGTCCTAAAACATGTATTTCCGGTGAAATCTCGGTATCGAATTTTTTAGTGGAATACAATACTACCTCTATACATTATGTACATAGTACGTATAGAGAAAGTAAAATTTTACATAACATAAATTTTGTGGTTTAACGTGCTCTGCATTTTTTGTGTGGTAAGCTTTAGACCATCTCGTACGGTTTAGCAGTAATGCAAAATGTCGTAAAATTCATCCAGAATAAAGTAGTCTACAGAGGCTATTCTCAGAAAATTCAAGATATGCATTTTTCGTCATGTAAATATCTTTAATATACGATATTTTAATGAAAATCGTTATAGCCATTTTTGAGAAAAATAAAATTTTCGAAATTTTTGCCATGTAACTTGAGATGAGACACGAAGATTTTGAGAAAAATCTGCCCACCCCAAACTATATTTTACATGGAACTTTTTTCCGAATATTTTAATTTTCTGAAAAATGACTAACAATTTTGATTAAAATATCGTATATTAAATATATTTACCTGACAAATAAAATGCATATCCTGAATTTTCTGGGAATAGCCTTTGAAGACCATTTTATTCTGGATGAATATTGCGGAATGTTACATAAATGCTAAACCGTAAGAGATGCACAAAATCTTACTGCGCAAAAAATGTAGCTCACGATAAAACACACAATTTATGTCATATGCATTTTTTCCTTGTTTTTGATTTCAGCCTTGAAAAACTTATACTTTTCTCATATAGGAATTTGTCAACTCCTGTCCATACAAACAAAGAAACTTCAGTCACATAGCAACCAGCTTTTGATTATCACTTTAACCTATGCTACTCCCTTATTTCGCTTCTACTTACAAGGAAGCAGGAAATAAGTGTATTTCTGATCATTTTTGCTCGGTTAGTATGAAGTAAATGGAAGCATAAGCTTTTGAACAATAATTTGTGTCAGAGACAGAGAAAGTCATGTGAATGGAACGCGTCAGATTTTTTTTTTTTTTTTTTTTTTGGATTCAGGGGGGACCCAAAATATGTATTTCCGGTGAAATATCGGTATAGAATTTTTGGGTGCAATATAATCGCTCTCTGTACACTATATATAGGGTGATATATATAGAGCTGACACATTTCTTTCATTAATTGTTATGCTACCGACAATTGTACCTAAATTGTAGAGGAATTTTGGGAGATTATGTACCTCTATAGCAAATGTTGAAAATGTCCTCCATCCTGCATAAGACACAACTCAACACGTCGTACTGGCCACTCGTTGGAGGACTCTGTTGTCAATAGCTTGAATCTCCTTTGTGATGTGCTTCAGATCGTCCAATGTCTGGGGACGTGTGGCGTAAACCCTGTCTTTTAAGTAACCCCATAGAAAGAAGTCCGGCGATGTCAAATCTGGAGATCTCGGTGGCCACAGGTTCCTGGAAATTACCCGTCGTCAAAGAAACTTGCAATTAGGTTCATGGTTTCATTTGATTATGGCATGTAGCGCCATCTTGCTGGAAATGCCCTTGACTCAGCTCTACATCGTACTGAATTTTCACGTTGACTACAAGAACAAAATGTCGAAACAGCTGCTTACAAAGCAATTAGGAATAAAACATAAACATCTGCGCATCTAGTGACAAGGAATCGGACTCCAGATCATTCTGCTTAATTTGGTGTTAAAATTGTGTCATTGAATGAATTTCCAATGGAATAATTAAAGAAGAAGTGTGTTAGTTCTACATAAATCACTCTGTATATAGTATGTGTAAAGTAAAACCGAGATGAAATTTTGTTGCTAATGAAGGCCATTGTTACACACTGAGATGTAAAGGGAAATTCAAACAGGGAAACCTTTGCCACGTCACAGATGCGGCGAGGTAGAGAGTTGGTTCGTAAAGTTGACATGACGATGTGCTTAAAGCAAACGAGCACAGGTGAAATGGTGGCAGGGCAGAGAAGCAATTTCCTCAATGTGGCCACAAATGAGCAAAAACCACATGCAGTCGGTTACCTGTGTTTAATTTGTCCAGTCAGCGTGGGCTTTTCAATCAAATCTTCACGTCAACGCCAGCGGGGACTTACAAGTCTGACTTCTTCTAATAAACTGTTAGAAAATCCAATTAAAGTGTCGAAATATTGGTATAAAATCCCAAATCAGCAACCAGTGGAAAATAACGCATCCATCAAATAGGTACATACTTTTTACCTTGTTACGTATGTCTAATGGATATACTAGATAGGATTCATACCGAGTTTTCACCGGAAATACACGTTTTAGGTTCCCCTGTATAAAAACCTTTTTACTTTCTCTACACGTAATATGTATATATAATTGTATTCCACACAAAAATTAATTCCAAATTTTCACCGGAAATACACATTTTAGAGTCCCCTATATAAAATATGTTTGCTCTTTACATTCCACCCAAAATTTCCATACCGAGGTTTCACCGGAAATGCACGCTTTAGAATCCCCTTTATCAAAAAAAAATTACTTTCTGTATATCTACTATGTTCATATAATTGCATTGCATCCAAAATTTTATACCAACATTTCACCGGAAATACACGTTTTAGAGTCCCCTGTAACCAAAAAAAGGAGTTTTACTTTCTGTACACCTATATGTGCATATAATTGCATTCCACCCAAAAATTCGTTACCGAGGTTTTACCGGAAATACACTTTTTAGGGTCCCATGTAACCAAAAAAAAAAAATAAAACATTTTTACTTTATCTACTCCTAATATGTGCATATAATTGTATTCCAGGCAAAAATTTAATACCGAAATTTCACCTAAAATACATGTTTTAGGTCTCCTCTATGCAAAAACTGCATTTTTACTTTCTCTACATTACTATTTACATATAATTACATTCTATCCAAAATTTTGATACCGAGGTCTCACCGGAAATACACGTTTTAGAGTCGCCTGTACAACAAATTTTTACTTCCTCTACACCTACTATATATATAGAATTGTATTCCACCCAAAAATTCGTTTTAGGGTTCCCTGCATAAACAATTTTTAGAAAAAGGATCGTGTGAATGTGTGTGTGTCTGTGAACTCGAATACTCAAAACCGAAAAGTGGGTATAACTTTGTATTTAACTGTAGCATCTTTCCGAGGATGTGACACGAAGATTTTGAGAATAATCCACACCCCAAACTATCCTTTACATGGAAACACTTTAAATTTCTTTATTTTATCAGAAATGGCTCTGACTATTTTAATTAAAATGCCAATAACATTTATATTTTGAATTTTCTGAAAATACCTCTTAATTTTGGAGGAGTTTTGCAAAATTTTGCGTAACCGTAAACCATAGGAGATAGACAAAAACTTACAACAAAAAATGTAGATCTCGTTAAAACACACAATTTATGTCATATGCATTTTTGTTGTAGAGTTGTGAGTTTCCAAGATATTCCTTGTTCTTGATTTACATTTTTACTTTCTCTATACGCTCTATGTACATAGTGTATAGAGAATGTATTGCACTCCACCAAAAAATTCGATACCGAGATTTCACTGGAAATATATGTTTTAGGGTCCCCTGTATCCGAAAAAAACTATTTTCAGAAAAAGGCCCGCGCACGCGCGCGCGTGTGTGTGTGTGTCTTTGAACACGATATCTCAAAAACGAAAAGTCGGTAAAATACCAAACTTGGTATTTAAGTTTAGTATCTTCCGGGGATGCGACATGAAGATTTTGAGAAAAATCCCCCCACTCCAAACTACCCTTTACATGGAACTTTTTTCGAAAATGTTGATTTTCTAAAGAATGGCTAACGATTTTGATCGCGTAACAACAGCTTTTAAAGCATTTGACTATCGATTTAACCTAGTGTATTCCCTTACTTTCTTCCTACCTATACGGAACTAAGCAATAAGAACATTGTGCTAATGAGTACCTCGATTAGCAAGGTGCAGAAAGAAGAATTATCTTATGTAAGAAGGTTGTAGAACAGCTAGAGAAAGTCATGTGAGTGCAACACATCAGATTTTTTTAAAAAGGTCCGTGTGTCTGTGCACAGCATAGCTCAAAAACGAGGAGACCGTTAAATACCAAAATTAGTATTTAAGTTTGGTAACTTCCAAGGATGCGACAGGAAGATTTTCAAGAAAATTCCCCCACCCCCAACCTCCCTTTACATGGAACTTTTTTTGAAAATTTTTATTTTCTCAAATATGGCTGTGGCAATTTTGATTAAAATACCGTATATTAAAGATATTTACCTGACAAATAAAATATACATCATGCATTTTCTGAGAATAGTCTCTGAAGACTACTTTATTCTGGATGAATTTTACGGAATTTTGCATAACTGCTAAACCGTAAGAGAGTACAAAAACTTACCACACAATAATGTAGAGCACGTTAAAACAAACAATTTATGTTACATACATTTTTTTCGTGGAGTTAATCATTTTTGAGATATTCCTGGTTTTTGTTTTCAGCTTTGAAAGATATGTTTTTCGCTTACAGAAAATTTGTCAATGCATGTCCATACAAACAAAGGAACGTCAGTCACATAGCAACCAGGTTTTGACTATCGCTTTAACCTATGGTACTCCCTTATTTCGCTTCAAGTTTTTCTCGGTTAGAATGAAGTAAATCGAAGCATAGGCTTTTTAACAATAATTGGTTGCAGGTGTATAGAGAAGGGCATGTGAATGGAACACATCATATATTTTTTACCAGATTTATGAAACCATCTTCGTGATGTCTGTCGGATGGCTAGAGCCAACATCAGAGAAGCAAATAGACCACATAAGTAACACTTTACACCAATAAATATTCCGCAAGACATGGATGTTGTCATTTTCAAAGTTGTGCATAAAATAAGTCATAAATCATTGTGATGTTGCTAAGCACCGAGTAATAGAAAACTGGAAACAAAGAGCTGTAAAGCTATAAAGTCTCGAGGGAAACAATGTAGGAGAGGGAACAAAGAACTAAACATTTTCTTGGTTCTCCTGTACAATCTTGTATACTAGCATACCTTTTGTCCCTACCTAGGTTCCGTCTATTTTGGTATCCCCTCTTTTTACTTTCTCTATACGCACCATGTATAGAAAAGGTATTGCACTCCACCTAAAAATTCGATACCGAAAATGCACCGGGAATATATCTTTTAGGGTCCCCTTTATCTAAAAAAAAGCATTTTCGGAAAAAGTTCGGTGTGTGTGTCCGTGTGTCAGTGAACACTATAACTCAAAAAGAAAAAGTCGGTAAAATACCAAACTTGAAATTTAAGTTTAGTATCTTCCAGGGATGCGACACGAAGATTTTGAGAAAAATCCCACCACCCTCAACTACCCTTTACATGGAACTTTTTTCGAAAATTTTGATTTTCTAAAAAATGTCTCTAACGATTTTGATTAACATATCGTATATTAAAGATATTTACCTGGCAAATAAAATGTATATATTGAATTTTCTGGGAATAACCTCTAAAGACTACTTTATTCTGGATGAATTTTACGGCATTTTGAATAACTGCTAAACCGTAAGAGATGGACAAAAACTTACGTCACGAAAAATGTAGAGCATGTTAAAACACACAATTTATGTTATATACATTTTTTTCGTGGAATTCATCGTCTTTGAGACATTCCTTCTTTTTTGGTTTCTGCTTTGAAAAACTTATACTTTTCTCATACAGGAATTTGTCAAATGCTGTCCATTAAAACAAAGGAAGTTCAGTCACATAGCAACCAGCTTTGGACTGACTGTCACTTTAACCTATAGTACTCCCTTATTTCGCTTCTACTTACAAGGAAGCAAGTAATAAAACTATTTCTGCTAATTTTTTTCTGACTAACATGAAGTAAATAGAAGCATAAGCTTTTTAACAATAATTTGTTGCAGAGATGTAGATAAAGTCATGTGAATGGAACACAACAGATTTTTTGTCTTGTACTATCTTATATCCTCTTACATTAGTGTCCTCTCTTTTCCTCTCTGCCCCTTTTTATAATATTTCCTCTTCTCTTTTCTAATTTTCAGTCCTTACCTCTTGCCTTTGCTTTCTTTATCTTTTCTTCTCTAATCTGCTATTTTCTACTTACCTTTTTATTTTCTACTCTCCTTTCGTTTTCTTTTCTCTTCCTTCATTTATGCCCTCTTCCTGCATTACGGTCCTTTGCCTTTGTCTTCATTACCCTTCTCATTTGCCCTCTTCTCTTCTTTCATTTCGTTCCTCTGACCTTGCTTTCATTTACCTGCTCGTCTTTTTTCCTCTTCACTTCTCCGTTCTTCTCTTCCATAAGTCTGTCCTCTGTCTTTATCGTCATTTTCCCCCTCTCCTCTTCCTTCCTCTTCTCTTTTGGCCTCTCTTCTTTCTTCCTCTGTCTTTGTCTTCATTTCCCTTTTCTCCTCACAAAACAACACTGCAGTGTTGAGAAAGCCTTCACGGCGAAGTAGCCGTCACATGCATATAATTATTACTTCATTACAACATCTGCCATATCTCCATTCCGGCCAGCAAATTGTATTTCGAGGGCGCCCGTTTTTATGACATTTAGGGAGGGACATAAGTGGATGTTTTCCCACCTACCGAACGCACCTAAATGAGATCTGTCCGAGCTTCATGACATGCTGAATGAATTGCTTGCTGTATAGGCTGCCCCCCCCCACTCTTGCTTTTCCACTACTCCGCGCATTACCATAATAAAAATCCGTGAAATTGCACAGGGCTGTACAAACTTACTTGCTTAAACACCTCTGCATTCCAAAGATTAGCGAGAAACAGCATATCTCGAGCTTTCTAACTTTTGACACAAATACATTCGTCTAAAACAATGATGCAACATAAACAAACCTTCTGCAGGTTTCCCTTTTTGAGAATGAACAAACATCATTTTAAAAAATCTGATATGTTCCTTCACACGACATTTTCTATAGATTATTGTCACAAAAAATTATTCCTTTATCTACATCCGCTCACTATGCGCACTATTGAAATTCAGTATTCGTTTCGACCAGGAGTAAAACAAAACAGGTAGGAAACGAAATATTACTTGCTGTTTGAAAAAAGAAAAAACATTAGGTAGTTTAAAATTTAAACCAATAAAAAGGAATATAATGGAAACTTTAATTTCTCAAAATGTAGATGAGAAATAATGTGTTTTAACTACATTTATATGGTTTATGCCATAAGTTTTTGTCTATCTCTTACGGTTTACAACTTACACAAATGTCATCCAGAATAAAGAGGTCTTCAGGGGTTATTCCCAGATAATTCAAGGTATAGTACATTTCGTTTTCCATGAAAGTATTTTAATCAAAACGAAAAGACCGTTAAAAACCAAACTTTGTATTTAAGTTTGATAACTTCCAAGGATGCAACTCGAAGATTTAAAAAAAAAATCTCCACACCCGAAACTACCCTTTACTACCCTTTTTCGAAAATTTTATTTTCTCAAAAATGGTTGTAACAATTTTGATTAAAATATCATATATTAAAGACATTTAACTGACAAATAAAATGTATATCTTGAATTTTCTGGGAATAGACTCTGTAGACTACTTTATTCTGGACGGCTTTTACGGAATTTTGTGTAACTGCTAAACCGTAAGAGATGGAAAAAACCCAACCACACAAAAACTGTAGAGCACGTTAAAATACACAATTTATGTTAAATAGTTTTTTTTCGTGGAGTTGATCGATTTTTTAGATATTCTTTGTTTTTGGTTTCAGCTTTAAAAATCTTATACTATTAAATATTATACTATTCTCGTATAAGAATTTGTCAACTCCTGTCCATACAAACAAAGGAACTTCAGTCATACAGCAACCAGCTTTGGACTATCACTTTAACCTATGGTACTCCCTTATTCCGCTTTTACTTACAAGGAAGCAAGTAATAAGACTATTTCTGCTAATTTTTTTCGATTAGCATGAAGTAAATAGAAAAATAAGCTCTTTAACAATAATTTGTTACAGAGATAGTCATGTGAATGGAACACATATGATTTTTTGTCCTGAAGGTGACCATTTTTGATGATCCTTATTAGTAGTTTTAATTTTAAAATTCTCAAAACTTATACGAGAATTTTTCAACTCCTGACAATGTAACTAAGGGATTTACATCATATAGCAACCAAGTTTTAAAATATTTGACAAACACTTTAGCCTTGTGCATTCCCTTATTTCCCTTCTACTTACAAGAAAGCAAGTAATAAGGCCATTTCTACTAATTTTTTTCTTGATTAGCATTAAGTTGGTAAGAATAGGCTTTTAAACAAAAATTAAAACAGGGATTTGGGGAACGTAATGTGAATGAAATACATCCGAATTTTTGTCGTGAAGGTCATCATTTTATGATGATTCTTGCTATTAGTTTTAATTTTAAAATACTTAAAATATACTCCGGAATTTGTCAATTTGTCAACTTCTGGCTATGCAAAGAAACGGAATTGCTGCATAGCAACCAGCTTTTAAAAGATTCTCGGTTATACTAGTGTACTCCCTTATTTCCATTCTACTTACAAGGAAGCAAGTAATAAGACCAATTCTGCTCGATTAGCATGAAGTGAAAGAATAAGCTTTTAGATTTTTTTTTTTTTTTGCTTAACGAACCTTCAAATTGATTGGTCATGTCGGAAGATGAATGAAAAAGTTGAAATAATGTTCAGAATGCTCAGATGGAGCTTAAAGTTACTCGACATTCGTCTTCATTTATTACTTTCTCTATACGTACTATTTACATAGTGTACAGAGAAGGTATTGCACTCCACCAAAAAATTCGATACCGAGATTTCACCGGAAATATATGTTTTAGGGTCCCCTGTATCCAAAAAAAAATGTATTTTCAGAAAAAGGTCCGCGTGTGTCCGTGTGTCTGTGAGCACGATAACTCAAAAACGAAAAGTCGGTAAAATACTAAACTTGGTATTTAAGTTTAATATCTTCAAGGGATGCGACACGAAGATTTTGAGAAAAATCTCCTCCGAAGACTACTTTATTCTTGGTCAATTTTACGGAAGTTTGCATAACTGCTAAACCATAGGAGATGGACAAAAACTTACCACACAACAAATGTAGATCACTTTAAAGCACACAATTTATGTTATATACATTTTTTTCGTGGAGTTGATTTTTTTTTTTTAGATATTCCTTGTTTTTTTTTTCAGCTATAAAGACATACTTTGTGAACTCGTGTCCATACAAACAAAGGACCTTCAGTCACATAGCAACCAGCTTTTGACTGTCACTTTAACCTATGGTACCCCCTTATTCCGCTTCTACTAACAAGGAAGCAAGTAATAAGACTATTTCTGCTAATGTTTGCTCCATTAGATCAAGTAAATAGAATAATTTGTTGCAGTGATATAGAGAAAGTCATGTGAATGGAACACATCAGATTTTTGACTGTTTCATTGTCATTTTAACTATGGTATTTTACACTGGGGTAGCAGTGGGGAAGCCAATCAAGAATTTTTGCTCCAGTAGAAGACTCTGAGATAAATAAGGAATTGTGATTCCTGCCAACATTGTGCATCTATTTTGGAATTTTAACTGTGGAAATTTTGTATGTATTTGCATGCATATTTTATTCATCTGTAAAAGACAGATGAGTTACTTTTTTCTGACATACATAACCATTATACAAGGTGTAGAAATTACATGGTACCACCTAAATTTCGGTTACAAAAATCTTTTAATGCTCATCTTTATCTTGGAATGAAATTGTATAATAAATTACCTTTAAATATAAGACAAATTGTAAATGCAAATTATTTTAAAATTAGAGTTAAAATATAACTAAGCATCTAAATTTTTACAACATACAAGAAAATGTAAATATAGATGCATTTTAATGACTTGCTAGCGACACCTATAGCATTGCATGTATGCCAAATAATGAAATAAATTATCATTATCATTATCAGGATAAGAGAAAACCAGAAAGAAACTTTATCCGGCTAACTTACCCTAAGCGAAATTCAAAACCTATTGAACCATAATTTGTTACACAGATGTAGTGAAAACCATGTGAATGGAACACGTTTCCATTTTTATTTACTCTACACGTACTTTGTACATAGTGTATAGAGAAGGTATTGTATTTCGATACCGAGATTTTACCGGAAATACATGTTTTGCGTCCCCCTGAATCCAGAAAAAGCATTTTTGGAGAAAGGTCCGCGTGTGACTGTGGACAGCATAGCTCAAAAACGAACAGACCATTAAATGCCAAACTTGATATTTAAGTTTGGTATCTCCCTAGGATGCGACACGAAGATTTTCAAGAAAATCCCCCCATCCCCAACTACTCTTTACATAGACATTTTTTCGAAGATTTTGATTTTCTCAAAAATGCTTCTAACGATTTTGATTAAAATATAGTGTATTTTCTGCGAATAGTGTTTGAAGACTACTTTATTTTAATTCTAAATTTGTATAACTGAGAGCAAAAACTAACCACACAAAAAATGTAGAGCATACTAAAACACTCAATTTATGTTATATACATTTTTTCGTGGAGTTTATCGTTTTTTACTTTCTCCATACGCACTATGTACATAGTGTATAGAGAAAGTATTGCACTCCACCAAAAATTCGATACCGAGATTTCACCGGAAATATATGTTTTAGGGTCCCCAATATCCAAAAAAAGCATTTTCACAAAAAGGTCCGTGTGTGTATGTGTGTGTGTGTGTGTGTGTGTGTGTGTGTGTCCGTGTGTCTGTGAACACGATAACTCAAAAACGAAAAGTCGGTAAAATACCAAACTTCGTATTTAAGTTTAATATCTTCCAGGGATGCGACACGAAGATTTTGAGAGAAATCCCCCACCCCCAACTACCCTTTACATGGAACTTTTTTCGAAATTTTTGATTTTCTCAAAAATGGCTCTAACGATTTTGTTTAAAATTTCGGATATTAAACACATTTACCTGACAAATGAAATGTATATCTTGAATTTTCTGAGAATAGCCTCTGAAAAGTAGTTTATTCTGGATGAATTTTACTAAATTTTGAATGACTGCTAAACCGTAAAAGATGGACAAAAACTTAATACACAAAAAATGTAGAGCACATTAAAACACACAATTTATGTTATATACATTTTTTTCGTGGAGTTCGTCGTTTTTGTGACATTCCTTATTTTTGGTTTCTTCTTGTATACTATAAATTCAGTTGATAAAATCATTAGCAGAGGTAGATGAAAAACGTATATTTTTCTCATACAGGAACTTTCAACTCCTATCCATATAAACAAAGGAACTTCATTGACATAGCAACCAGCTTTTGACTATCACTTTAACCTACGGTTGTCCCTTATTTCGCTTCTACTTACAAGGAAGCGAGTAATAAGACTATTTCTGCTAATTTTTTCTGATTAGCATAAAGTAAAAAGAAGTATAATCTTTTTAAGAATAATTTGTTGCAGGGATATGGAGAAAGTCATGTGAATGGTACACATCAGATTTTTTTTAATATTCCTTTTTATTGGTTTCAGCTTAAAAAAACGTATACATTTCTCATACAGGAATTTGTCAACTCCTGTCCATACAAACAAAGCTTTTGACTATCACTTTAACAACAAAGCAAGTAATAAGAATATTTCTGCTAGTATTTCCTCGATTAGAATGAAATAAATAGAAGCATAAGCTTTTTAACAATAATTTTTTGCAGAGATGTAGAGAAATCCATGAAAATGGCACACATTAGCATTTTTGTTACACTATCGCAAGCATGTCTATATGTTGAAAGCGATGTACACCCCTGCGCAAGTGGAGTGTTTGCTGCCTGAACGTTTTACACTTGTGGTTATACAAGCAATTTATTTAACTTCAACGTCTTCATTTCCGTTGAAATGGGTAATCAAGTGTGGTGCTGTCTCATTTCGAAGCAATTCTGTTTCGCTACACGAGATTTATAAGGAAATTCACCTTGCACACATTTTATTCGGCTCCTTTGAAGATGGAAATTGCAATTTCTGGCTACACCTATGATCACCACATCACGGGTTGGTACTCCATTCTGGTTGCCCCCCCCCCCTTCCAAACGTGCCCACGTTCACAACGTAAATCAATGTGAAAGTTTCGTTGCATGCCTCAGTGAGTTCAAGCCTGTTTCTATCTGCGATTGTTTCAAAGAAAATTCTTTTTTACTTTCTCTATACGAACTATGTACATAGTGTATAGAGAAAGTATTGCACTCCACCAAAAAATGCGATACCGAGATTTCACCGGAAATATATGTTTTAGGGTCCCCTGTATCCAAAAAAAAAAGGATTTTCAGAAAAATGTCCCTGTGTCCGTGTGTCTGTGAACACGATAACTCAAAAACGATTAGTGGCTAAAATACAAAACTTGGTATTTAAGCTAACAATCTTCCAGGGATGCGACACGAAGATTTTGAGAACCCCCCCCCCAAACTACCCTTTACATGGAACTTTTTTCGAAAATTTTGATTTCCTAAAAAATGGCTCTAACGATTTTGATTAAAATATCGTATATTAAAAATATTTACCCCACAAATAAAATGTATATTTTGAATTTTCTGTGAATAGCTTCTGAAGACTACTTTATTCTGAGTGAATTTTCCGGAATTTTGTATAACTGCTAAACCGTAAGAGATGGACAAAAAATGTAGAGCACATTAAAACACACAATTTATGTTGTATACATTTTTTTCTTGGAGTTGATCGTTTTTGAGATATTCCTTGTTTTTGTTTTCAGGGTCGAATATCTTAACTTTTCTCATACAGGAATTTGTCAGCTCGTGTCCATACAAACAAAGGAACTTCAGTCACATAGTAACCAGCTTTTGAGTATCGCTTTAACCTATGCTACTCCCTTATTTCTTTTCTACTTACAAGGAAGAAGGTAAAAAGACTATTTCTGCTAATTTTTCAAGATTAGCATGAAGTAAATAGAAGCATAAGCTTTTTAAGAATAATTTGTTGCAGGGATATAGAGAAAGTCATGTGAATGGTACACATCAGATTTTTCAATAGTGTTCTTAAAATTGTAAAAACAGTGGCAGTTCATAATGATAGTCAAAAAGCTCTAAGACTACATTTGACTGGACTTAACCTTTCCATAAAGAACTATTTGCACTTAAGGTAATTTAACTATGAAATTTGGAAAATTCACAGAACTTAAGATACCTTATTGAAATTATACCATAATTATATGCCTTATAGTGTTATTTCTCCCATGTATTAAATTATAGCTTACATGGTCAATGAAATAATGATTTTTTATTCTAAATTTATTGTTCTAATAAAAATAAGCCACATGATGAATTTTTAGACATTACCTCATACAAAAATCAAATTTTACAGCAAGTTTTATTATTATCACTTTCTCTATTTGGTACATATACATATATAGAAAACATATTGCACTCCACTCAAAAATACAATACTAAGATTTTATGTTTTAGGATATCCATGTTTTAGGGTCTCCCGAATCAAAAAAAAAAATTAGAAAAAGGTTCATGTGTGTGTCCGTGAAAAAAACGAAATGCCAGTAAAATACCAAACTTGGAATTTAATTTCAGTATCTTCCAAAGATGCGACACGAACGTTTTCAAGAACATTCCTCCAACTACCCTTTACATGGAAAAAATTTCGAAAATTTTGATTTTCTCAAAAATGGCTTTAACAATTTAGATTATAATATCTTATATTTAAGATATTTCCATGACAAATAAAATGTATTTCTTGAATTTTCCGGGATAGCCTCTAGAGATCTCTTTATTCTGCATGAAGTTTGCTGAATTTTGCGTAACTGGTAAACCGTAAGAGATAGACTAAAACTTACTATATAACAAATGTAGAGCTCATTAAAACACAACTTAAATCAGATACTTTTTTCGTGGAGTTGGCTGTTTTCGAGATATTTCTTGTTATTAATTTCAACTTTAAGATACTTTTCTCTAATGGTAAGTTGTTAAATCCTGGCCACCCAAAGAATCGAATTTCAATCCCATAGCAACCACATTTTAAAACATTTAAGTGTCGGTTTAGCCTAGTGTTCCCTTTTTTCTGTTCTAGTTATAAGCAACTAAGTAATAAGAAAATTTCTGCTAATGTTTATCTCGATTAGTATGTTGTGATAGCAGAATAAGCTTAATAACAAAAATTTGTTTGTTTCCTCTGCAGAGATATAGAGAAATTAGTGTGAATGGAGAACATCAGAAACTTTTTGTTACTATGACAAAACAATGAACATGTCTTACATTTGTTTTTCTTCCTTTTACATTTGTTGCAGTTTTGGTAATTGCATTAATTAAATTATATTTTACTTACTTGCACAAACATTATCCCTTCTTCCATAATAAAAAGTACACGAAAACAACCTTATTAATTACAACTTTTGATTTTACATAACATTTCCTGTATTTTATCTTTTTTGAGGATTTAACGAAATATAATTTAAATAATAACATTTGTACATACATCATTTATAACTCATACATTCCACATATGATGCATTTATACAACAAAATAGTGGATTTATGGCTATACACTTTACATTCCCTTTTCTCATTTAATTGCTATTCGGTTTTATCTGGGCTTTGGGTTTATTTTGACCTCTAACTGTTCTGTGAAAAAACTATTCTTATAAATAGCTTATTCCATTACCTACATCATACTAATTATGATAAGCAATAGCAAATGTCTTATGAATAGCTTCCTTATAGTAGAAGGGAAATAAGGGAAAACACTAGGCTAAACCGATAGTCACATGTTTTAAAAGCTAGTCGCTAAGAAATAATTGAAATTCAGTTCTGCTTACAAGGTAAGTAGTAAAACAAGAGAGATGAAGGGAAAGATGACATCCCTTTGAGAAAAGTTTAAGCAGTTTAAAATTGAAACCATTAACAAAGAATATCTCAGAAATGGTCAACTCCAAGAAAAATAATCTGATGTGTTCCATTCACATGACTTTCTCTACATCTCCGAAATATATTATTGTTGAAAAGCTTATTCTGCCATTTACTTCATGCTAGTTGAGAAAAAAATTATCAGAAATAGTCTTAATTACTTGCTTCCTTGTAAGTAGAAGCGAAATAAGGGAGTAGCATATGTTAAAGTGATAGTCAAAATCCGGTTGCTATGTGACTGCAGTTCCTTTGTTTGTACGGACAAGAGTTGACAAATTCCCGCATGAGAAAGTTATGACTACTTTAAAGCTGAAACTAATAACAAGGAAGATGTCAAAAACGGTCCGCAAAATTCATCCAGAATAAAAATGTCTACAGAAGCCATTTCCAAAAAATTCAAAATATATGTACATATTATTTGTCATGTAAATATCTTAAATATAAGACATTTTAGTCAAAATTGTTACAGCCATTTTTGAGAAAATCAAAATTTTCGAAAGGGTAGTTTGGGGTGGTGGGATTTTGCTCAAAATCTTCGTGTCACATCCTTCGAAGATACCAAACTCAAATACCAAGTTTTGTATTTAACGGTCTTTTCCAAAAGTCCTTTTTACATTTTCTACACATAATATGGAAATGGAAATTGCGTGTTATTTATGGACGCTCTTTAACTTCTGTGGTTCTCAGCGTCCCATTCTAAATTGGGCGTGAAAGACCGGTTAATTTTGCTCAGAGGCCTCTCTATCAGGCTTGAGGTTCTTTTGCGTACCGTAAATCTACGACACGGGGTCCACGGCTTTACTTCCCTTCCGTGCTAAGGATTTCTACACCTGAAAAAATCCATCGTCCTCCGCCGGTTTGAACTTGGTACTTAAGTTTGGTTTCTTCCAAGGATGCGACACCCCCAACTACACTTCACATGCAACTTTTTTCGAAAATTTTTATTTTCTTAAAAATGGGTCTAACGATTTTGATCAAAATACCGTATATTAAAGATATTTACTTGACAAATAAAATGTATATTTTGAATTTTCTGGGAATAGCCTCTAAAGACTACTTTATTTTAGATGAATTTTACGGAATTTTGCATAACTGCTAAACCGTATGAGATGCACAAAAATTTACCACACAAAAAATGCAGAGCACACTAAAAAACACAATTTATGTTATATAACTTTTTTTCGGGGAGTTGATTGTTTTTGAGATATTCCTTGTTTTTGGTTTCAGCTTTAAAAACGTGTACTTTTCTCATACAGGAAGTTGTCAACTTGTGTACATACAAACAAAGAAAACTCAGTTACATAGTAACAAGCTTTTGACTATGACTTTAACCTATGGTACTCCCTTATTTCGCTTCTACTTACGAGGAAGTAAGTAATAAGACTATTTCTGGTAATTTTTTCTCGATTAGCATGAAGTAAGTAGAAGCATAAGCTTTTTAATAATAATAATTTGTTGCAGAGATGTAGAGAAAGTCATGTGAATGGAACACATCAGATTTCTTTGGATTCAGGATTCTCGGTATCGAAATTTTGGGTGCAATACCTTCCCTATACACAATGTACATAGTACGTGAAGAGAAAGTAAAAATCAGATTGTTACACTCACATGACCTTCTTCTAAATATTCCACAAACTATTCTTAAAAATGGTTTTTTTTTATATTTCTTTAGTGCTAATCAAGATAAACATTAGCAGAAATGGTATGTTACAAGTGCTACCAACATGATGAAACAAAGAGAATGGCCACGGGGGCTAAAACCTCGAACGCAATCTCAAAGAAAGACGGCCGTCTAAACACAGATGGATGAAGCCTTCAGTCTTTGTGCTCCACCCAGAACCGGAAGAGCCTTGCTGCATCTTTGTTACAACGTCACTTCCGCTCCTCTGCTGGAGGGAAGAATGAATGTGCCCATTTTCATACATCTTCATTACGTGGCCCCGGACTGCTGAGAAATGCTAAATGGACTGCGTTATTTTAAAGGCACCCGCCATTTAAAACTGCAAACGTCAACTTCTGTCAAAACACTTATTCAAAATGTCTACGTTTTGAAACATCACAGCTTGCGTAGGCTAAAAGTTGTCTTTGTTAATAAAAACCTTGATATGCTCCATTCATATGACCTTCTCTAACTATTCCACAAACAAACTATGCTTATAAATAGCTTTTTCTTTTATTTACATCATACTGATCTAGATAAACACTAGCAAAATTCGTCTTATTAATTGCTTCCTTGTAAGGAGCATCTACTAGGCTAAAGCGACAGTCAGATCTTTTAAAAGCTAGTCGCAAAGAAACAATTGAAATTCAGTCCCGCTTACTAGGCCAGCAATAAAAAAATCTGATGTGTACCAATCACCTGACTTTCCTATTCCCCTGCAACAAATTATTCTTGAAAAGCTTATGCTTCTATTTACTTCATGCTAATCTAGAAAAATTAGCAGAAATAGTCTTATTACCTTCTTCCTTGTGAATAGAAAGGAAATAAGGAGTAGCATAGGTTAAAGCGATAGTCAAAAGCTGGTTACTATGTGACTGAAGTTCCTTTGTTTGTATGGACATGAGTTGACAAATTCCTGTAGGAGAAAAGTTAAGATATCAAGGAATATCTAAAAAACGATCAACTCCAAGAAAAAATGTATAGAACATAAATTGTGTGTTTTAATGTGCTCTACCTTTTTTGTGTGGTAAGTTTTTGTCTATCTCTTACGGTTTAGCAGTTATTTAAAATTCCGGAAAATTCACTCAGAATAAACTAGTCTTCAGAGGCTATTCCCAGAAAATTCAAAATATACATTTTATTTGTCAGGTAAACATCTTTAATATACGATATTTTAATCAAAATCGTTAGTAATTTTTTAGAAAATCAAAATTTTCGAAAAAAGTTCCATGTAAAGGGTAGTTTGAGATGGGGAGATTTTTCTCAAAATATTCGTGTGGCATCCCTGGAAGATTCTAGTTACCAAGTTTGGTATTTTACCGACTTTTCGTTTTTGAGTTATCGTGTTCACAGACACACGGACCTTTTTCTGAAAATACTTTTTTTAGATAAAGGTAACCCTAAGACATATATTTCCGGTGAAATCTCGGTATCGAATTTTTTGGTGGAGTGCAATACCTTCTATATACACTATGTACATAGTTCGTATAGAGAAAGGAACAAGAGACATAAAAGGAAATATGACTTCCGTATGAGAAGTAGTTCTCCGTGATGTGATGGTTGCCATCCTAATTTCATATACACTAGGTCGCGGGTTCAAATCCGGTGGTGGACGATGTATTTTTACGTGCGTAAAAGTCCTTAGCATGGCTTCCTCTACCTCAAGCCTTTGAGCAAAATTAAGAGGTCTTTTACGTCCAGTATAGAGTGGGACGCTGAGAACCACAGCATTAAAGAGCGTTCATAAATAAAACTCCATTTCTCGCACCTGATAAAAAGGCCTCTGAGCAAAATTAAGCGGTCTTTCACGTCCAGTATAGAGTGGGACGCTGAGAACCACAGCATTAAAGAGCGTTCATAAATAAAACTCCATTTCTTGCACCTGATAAAAAGGCCTCTGAGCAAAATTAAGAGGTCTTTTACGTCCAGTATAGAGTGGGACGCTGAGAACCACAGCATTAAAGAGCGTTCATAAATTAAACTCCATTTCCATTTTTACTTCCTCTATACGTACTATGTACACAGTGTGTAGAGGAGGTATTGCATTGTATTAGAAATTCGATACCGAGATTTCACCGGAAATACATGTTTTGATACCACCTGAACACAAAAAAAAAAACATTTTTAGAAAAATGTCCGTGTGTGTGTCCGTGAAAAAAAACGAAACGCCGGTAAAATATCAAACTTGGAATTTAAGTTCAGTACCTTCCAAGGATGCGAGTATTTTAGAGAAATTCCCCCCACCCCCAACTACCCTTCACATGGAAAAATTTTCGAAAATTTTGATTTTCTAAAAAATGGCTCTAACGATTTTGATTAAAATATCATATATTAAAGATATATATTTGACAAATAAAATGTATATCTTGAATTTTCTGGGAATAGCCTCTGAAGACTACTTTAATCTAGATGAATTTGACGGAATTTTGTGTAACTGGTAAACCATAAGAGACAGACAAAAACTTATCACACAAAAAATGTAGAGCACATTAAAACACACAATTTATGTTAATTACAATTTTTTCGTGGAGTTGATCGTTTTTAGATATTCCTTGTTTTTTGTTTCAGCCTTAAAAAACTTATATTTTTCTCATACAGGAATTTGTCAGCTCCTGTCCATACAAACAAAGGCACTTCAGTTACATAGCAACCATCTCTTGCTATCACTTTAGCCTATTTTAATACCTTATTTTGCTTCTACATATAAGGAAGCAAGTAATAAGACTATTTCTGCTAATTTTTTCTCACTTAGCACGAAGTAAATCGAAGCATAAACATTTTAACAAAAATTTGTTGCAGAGATATAGAGAAATTCATGTGATGGATTACGTCAGATTTTTTCTTTTTCGTTTGGGAAAAGTTTGAGGTTCAAAACTGAAACCATTAACAAAGAATATCTCGGAAATGGCCAATTCCAAGAAGCAAATGTATGTGACATAAATTGTGTATTTTAACGAGGTCAACATTTATTGTTAAGTAAGTTTTTGTGTTTCTATTACGGTTTACCAGTTATGCAAAAGTCGTCCACGATGAAGAGTTCTTCAGAGAATGTTCCCAGAAAATTGAAGATATACATTTTATTTGCCATGTAAACATCTTTAATAAACTATATTTTAATCAAAATCGTTAAAGCCATTTTTGAGAAAATCAAAATTTTCTAAACTTTTTCCATGTAAAGGGTAGTTGGAGGTGGGGGGGGGGGGGATTTTCTCTAAAACGTTCGTGTCGCATCCTTGGAAGATACTGAACTTAAATTCCAAGTTTGGTATTTTACCGGCATTTCGTTTTTGAGTATTCGTCTTCACGGACACACACATGAACCTTTTTCTAATTTTTTCTTTCTTTTTGATGCGGGAGACCCTAAAATGGGGGTATCCTAAAACATAAAATCTTGCTATCGAATTTTTTCTACCTATGTATATGTAACAAGAAGAGATGGTAATAATAATAATAATAATAATAATAACAACAACAATAAATCGTGCTGTAAAACTTGATTTTTGTATGTTATAATGTCTAAAAACGCATCAAGTGATTTATTACTTTCTCTATGGGCACTATGTACACAGTGTATAGAGAATGTATTGCACTCCACCAAAGAATTCGATACCGAGATTTCACCGGAAATATATGTTTTAGGGTCCACAATATCCAAAAAAAGCATTTTCGGAAAAAGGTCCGTGTGTGTGTCCGTGCGTCCGTGTATCCGTGTGTCCGTGTGTCTGTGAGCACGATAACTCAAAAACGAAAAGTAGGTAAAATACCAAACTTGGTATTTAAGTTTAGTATCTTCCAGGGATGCGACACGAAGATTTTGAGAAAGATCCCCCCACCCCAACTACCCTTTACATGGAACGTTTTTCGAAAATTTTGATTTTCTCAAAAATAGTTCTAACGATTTTGTATAAAATTTCGTATATTAAAGATATTTACCTGACACATAAAATGCATATCATGAATTTTCTGTGAATAGCTTCTAAAGACCTGTTTATTCTGGATGAATTTTGCATAATCTGGCATAGCTAGTAATCCGTAAGAGATAGATAAAAACGTACCACACAAAAAAGGTAGGTCTTGTTAAAATACACAAGTTATGTCATACACATTTTTCTCGTGGAGCTTACCGTTTTCGAGGTATTCCTTGTTATTAGTTTCAGTTGTGAAGTAGTTATACTTTTCTCAGACGGGAGTGTGCGGTTTTGTTTTGTTCTACTCCTGGCCAAGAAAAGAAGGGATTTGTAATGACAATCGCATAACGACAGCTTTTAAAACATTTGACTATGGCTTTAGCCTAGTGTACTCCCTTATTTTTTCCTATATATAGGGAACTAAGTAATAAGAATATTGTGCTAATGAGTATCTCAATTAGCAAGATGCAGAAAGAAGAACAATCTTTTGTAAGAAGTTTGTAGAACAGCTAGAGAAGGTCATGTGAGTGTAACACATCAGATTTTTTTTATTAGAACAATGAATTTAGAGTAAACAATTGTTAAATGGATGCTAAGAAGACACATAAACAATTGTTATTTCATTGACCATGTAAGGTATAATTTAATACATGTGAGAAATACCACTATAAGGCATATAATAAATGGTATAAATTTCAATAAGATATCTTAGGTATTGTGCATTTTTCAAATTTCATAGATATATTATCTTAAGGGCAAATAGTTCTTTATGAAAAGGTCAAGTCCAGTCAAATGTAGTCTAGAGTTTTTTGACTATCATTATAACTTGCTGCTGTTTTTACAACTTTAAGTACACTATTGGAAAAGCATTTTCTTTGAAACAATAAGATCGATACACGATAGTTTAAAACGTTTAGTATCGTTAAAGCATCAGTATCAAAGTTTTGGATGAAATGCAATATTTTCTCTGCCTATTAAGTAACTGGTAAAGAAAATAATAAAGTAGACAATACCGTTTATAAATCTCGGCCTTTCTTGTTTTAATCTCACAGAAGAAAAGAAGAATGAAAGAAGGAACATTCCGCCGTATCTAGAAAACTTGTTGCAAACTGCTGTTGGAGGAAAAGTTTGCCAGGCGTTTGTTGTTTGCATGAAGTGACGTCAAGTTTAGCTGATGTGACGGTGACAGAAAAGGGGCGGATTAATTTTCATTTGCAGTCCGGCCCTGAGGCACGTTTATAGCTGACAGCCCTTCCACCTGACACGCACCTCATTTCTCGGTGTGCCCTACAGGTCAAAAAAATGCCTCTTCTTGACGAGCACTTGTACGCAACACGCTTTTATTTAAGAAATTCATTCTTCTTTGTTTCATAACTTTACCTCTCAATCTCAAGTAGCTAAAGTATAACTAAACTACGAGCACCTTGTTTACTTTCTCTAGCCCCATATGTACAATGTGCATGCGGATAGAGAAGTATTGTATTCCACCCAAAAATTCGATACCGAGATTTCACCGGAAATACATATTTTAGGACCCTCTGTATCCAAAAAAAAAAACCATTTTCAGAAAAAGGTCCGTGTGTGTGTCCGTGTGTCTGTGAACACAATAACTCAAAATCGAAAAGTAGCTAAATACCAAACTTGGTATTTAAGTTTAGTACCTTCCAGGGATGCGACACGAAGATTTTGAGAAAAATCCCCCAACCCCAAATTACCCTTTACATGGAACTTTTTTCGAAAATTTTGATTCTCTTAAAAATGGCTCTAACGATTTTGATTAAAATGTCATATATTAAATATATTTACCTAACAAATAAAATGGATATCTTGAATTTTCTGGGAATAGCTTCTGAAGACCTCTTTATTCGGGATGAATTTTGCTTAGTTTGGCATAACTAGTAAACCGTAAGAGATAGACAAAAACTTACTATAGAAGCAATTTAGGTCTTGCTAAAATACACAAGTTATGTCATATACATTTTTCTCGTGGAGCTTACCGTTTTAGAGGTATTCATTGTTATTAGTTTCAGCTGTGAAGTACTTATACTTTTCTCAGACGGGAGTGTCCGTTTTTCTTTTGTTCTACTCCTGGCCAAGAAAAGAAGCGATTTGTGATGACAATCGCATAACGACAGCTTTTAAAACATTTGACTATTGATTTAGCCTAGTGTATTCCCTTATTTTCTTCCTACTTATACGGAACTAAATAATAAGAACATTGTGCTAATAAGTACCACGAATAACAAGGTGCAGAAAGAAGAAGAATCATATGTATGACGTTTGTAGAACAGCTAGAGAAAGTCATGTGAGTGTAACACATAAGACTTTTTTCTTCAAACTTCAATAGGCTATAAATAAAAGACAAGTTTATAGAAAACAATTTCTTTATTACTAAAATTTTTGTACACTTATGGTTACTTTTCAACATAATCACAGAAAATATTGAGACATTTATCGTAACTGTACACAAGCTTTGCAATACACGTTCCAAAAAATGTTGTCGCCAATGATTTCAAATGAACATTGAAGTTGTTTTGAAGATCTTCGTACTTAACGACGTTTGAAACAAACGAAGAGGAATGCTGACTTCAGGAATTGTGTTGATCCATGACAACGCTCGTCCACACACTGCTGGCACAACCCATCGGCTCCTTCAGCAATTTCAATGGGACATTTTCAATCATCCGCCGTACTGTCCTGACCTGGCACCCAGTGACTTTCACCTTTTCCCTGAACTGAATACGTGGCTAGGAGGGTAGCACTTTCAAACCAACAAAGATCTTCAAAACAACGTCAATGTTCATTTGAAATCATTGCCGGAAACATTTTTTGAAGCGGGTGTTGTAAAGCTTGTGCACAGGTACGATAAATGTCTCAAACTTTTCGGTGATTATGTTGAAAATGTAGATCTAGTTAAAACACTCAATTTATGTGATATGCTTTTTTTTTTTTTTTTTTTTTTTGTAGAGTCGGCTGCTTCCAAGATATTTCTTGTTGTTGGTTTCAAGTTTAAGGTACGTCACTTTTCTCAAACGGGGTTACTTTCATTTTTGTTTACCTTTGGCTTTGCAAAGTGAACCGAAATTCAATTGCTCAAGTAGCAACCCGCTTTCAAAAGATGTTACTATTGTTTTGCCTTACGAGACATGAAGTAAAATCAGTTTTGGTAATGATGTAGATAAAGGAGTATAATTTGTAAGAATATTGCAGAATGGGTAGAGAAAGTCCTGTGAACGGAACACATACGATTTTTAGTTTTTTGAACTTCGTAATGATTCAAATGACCATTTATTTATGTCTAAAATCGTCTTCTTCAAAGAAGAGCTTAGATTAAATCGCAGTTCAGCAGGTTCCGCATAAGCACGATTTGAAGCTTAAACTTAAACTGTGAAATCGGACCTTACAGCGGGAATTGGGTGTCTGAAGTCCCGGTAGATGGCAATAGAAGAGCGAATGAAACAAGCTGTGAGGATTACCTTATAATTTAACAACACTATGCAGTTGTGAGCTGAATAAACGCAAATATCGTGATACAATACGTATAAGAAATATCTGATGTGTCCCATTCACATAGCTTTCTCTACATCTTTGCAACATATTATTGATGAAAAGTTTATTCTTCTACTTGCTTCATGCTAATCGAGAAAAAAATAGCATAAATTGTCTTATTTCATGCTTCTTTGGCTAGGAATTGATGAGTCCCCGTATAAAAAAGGATAACTATTTTAAACTGAAACAAATAACAAGGAGTATCTCAAAAACTTTCAACTCCACGAAAAAGTGTATATAACAAAAATTGTGTGTTTTAACAATATCTACATTTTTGGTCCGGTTGGGTTTTGTCTATCTCTTACGGTTCACCAGTTATTCAAAATTCCGCAAAATTTATCCAGAATAAAGAGGTCTTCAGAGGCTATTCTCAGAAAATTCAAGATATACTTTTCATTTTCATGTAAATATCTTTAATATAAGATATATTTTTATCAAAATCTTTAGAGCCATTTTTGAGATAGTCAATGTAAAAGGTGGTTTGTGGTGCGGGAATTCTTTTGAAAATCTTCGTGTCTCATCCTTAGTATTTAACGGTCTTTTCGTTTTGAGCTATGCTGTCCACAGAAACACATACGGACCTTTCTCTAAAAAATTTTTTCGGACTCAGGGGACCCCAAAACATGTATTTCCGGTGAAATATTGACACTGAGTTGTTGGTGGAATATAATAGCTCTCCAGCTACTATGATCATTGTATGCACATACGGGCTAGGGAAAGTAATAATTTATATCATTTATATGTTTTCGTAGAGCTGAGACATTCCTTGCTATTGGTTTCAGCTACAAAATACTACTTTTCTCATACATGATTTTGTAACTCCTTGCCATGCAAACAAAGGAACTTATATCTTATAGCATCCAGCTTTTAAAAGATTTGACTATCGCTTTAGCATAGTGTACTCCTTTACTTCCCTTCTACTTACAAGGAACTAAGTAAAAAGATTATGTCTGCTAATGTTTATCTCGATTAGCATGAAGTAAATAAAAGAAAAAACTTTTTAACAAGATTTGTTGCTGAGATGTAGAGAAAATCATGTGAATGGAACAGGTAATATTTTTTTTTTTTGGTAGAGGTGAACACTTCTGAGATATTCTTTGTTATTGGTTTCATCTTTTCTTATACTGGAATTTGTGACTCCTGGCCACACAAACAAAGGAATTTCAATCTCATGGCAACCATATTTTAAAAGATTTGACTATCGTTTTATCCTAGTGTATTCCCTTATTTAATTTCTACTTACAAGGAAGCAAGTAATAAGACTATTTCTGCTAATTTTTAACTCGATTGGCATGAAGTAAATAAAAGAATAAGATTTTTAACAAGATTTTTTTTAGCCTAACATTCTATAACCTGGTTGGTGATATCGGATGATGATGCTCCAGTAGCTTAAACTCACTTGACATTAGTCTTCTTAAGATAAGGGAAAACTTCGAGAAAATACCTTAGGGTAACTCACCCTAAGCGTGCCGGTCCCCACGGCCACGCTCGCTAAGGCGTCTCGCTTTGGTGCTTCGTGGGCAGGGGATCGTGGGTTCGAGTCCCGCCTTGGGCATGGGTGTTATATGCTTGTGTAAAGGAACCGTAAAACCAGTAATCATATAGTAAACTTAGGGGGGGGTGTAAACAGGGATACAGCGCCTGATCAGACTCCGGTACTGTTTAAAAAAAAAAAGAAGCGAGGTTCGAGCTCGTGACCTGTTGATTTTGAGGCAGACACGCAACCGCCACGCTACCAGAGATGTAGCGAAAGTCATGAGAATGGAACACATAAGATTTGTTAGAATAACTATGTAAAAAGAACGCAGACTCTACGACAGCTATTTTAAGCACGATTCTAAATTATTTTAATAACTATTCTTCTCCGCTTGAATTGTATTTCATTGCGGTAATTTATTCGTCGTTAGGACGAAGCAAATTTTAAATGTTCAAGATTGTAAACGAACTCTGGCCTGAGTAGAAATAATTACACGGGGCCAGGAACAAGTGTGGGCGTATGGCGGCCTCCTTCAAGTGTTTATCTTCGTTAGCACTCTTTTGTTTTGTGGAGATTCTCTGTAGCTTTTATTACAGCTCATTGGTGGCTTATTTTGTTTTTACATGAATTCTTGTAACTTCTGCCTGTCGCTGATGTAATTAACCATTTATTTTATCCATTTGGAAAAGCCAGACTACCAAGGTGAATTATTTATACCTGTATACTTTTGCAAAAGTACATCAAAACATCCTTAGCCTGGCTTCTTTTAGGACGGAAGTAAATCCAGTGTAAAGTATACTTGCATGTAAAAGAATGTATACATAGAAAGGAAAAGGTTCCTGGGCAAAATACTGCCACTTCGCGTTCGCAAGTTGTGATTTTGTCGTAAGTGCCATCTGTGGGAAACTAGCTGATCCTCGTCACCATGGCGTGTAGAGGGGAACTCACGAACTAGAAATTCAAATCCCATCAAAGAAACATACTATCAGTGCTCTATGCTCTACTTAGGAGTTATAGGTACTTAACATTAACGCTAAGTAGTGAAATTGGAAATCTATACAGAAAAATAGAACTTTGAAATTTCATCCCAGGGTCCCTTATTTCAGTATTCATTTAATACACCGTCATACTTCGTGGAATAGAGGTAACACCCTAACCTCTAGTTTCCAAAAGTCGCGGACTCTAACCCGGAGATGGCGGGTGGCGCCTTGACTGCGTGATTAGACCGTTAGCCTCCCACCTCTGTGGCCCGGGTTCGTTCCCAGGCGCCCGAGCGTGGTAATGAAGCGGCGTCTGGTTGGAATTTCTCCAGGTCCTCCGGTTTCCCCCGCCACCCATTCCAACGATTGCTCGGTCATCACCTTTCCTATCGTCAATTTCGCTTACATTTCATATCATCCACTTCCTCATGCTCATGCCTGGCTACTGGCCAGGTTCTCCATTCTGTGGTTTCGTGCCGTAGGCTCCCCGACAGGCTCCTGACACCTAGGCATTGGCTTCAGGTGTGAGTCCTATAATCACGGAAAGGGTAAGCCGATTACGAAACGAAAATACAGATATACATAAAAACTTAGTCCCCCTTCGTGGTGTAGTGTGACCATGCTAGTCTCTAAAACCCATGATAACAATTTAAAACGCGGCGGAAGGCTTTGATTTTTTTCGGACGCAAAAAAACCTTAGCATGGCTTCTTTCAGAAGGGAAGTAAAGCCAGTTTAATGTTTATTTGCAGGTAAAAGAACCCTATACCTTGAAAAAAGAAGGTTCCTGGACAAGATACTGCTATTTCGCGTTCGCAAGCCGTGATTTTGATCTACAATGCCATCTGTGGGCAACAAGCTGATTCCTTGTCACCATGGCGGATAGCGGCGAACTCACGAACTAGACATTAAAATCCGATCACGGAAACATCGTGCCCTTAGCTCCACTTACGAGATATAGGAAATAAACGCTGTCGCTAAGCAGAAAAATCTGACGTGTTCCATTCACATGACTTTCTCTGCATCTCTGCAAAAACATGCTTCTATTTATTTCATGCTAATTGAGAAAATAATTATCAGAAATAGTGGAAGCGAAATAAGGGAATACCATAGGTTAAAGTGATAGTCAAAAGCTGGTTGCAATGTGACTGAAGTTCCTTTGTATGGACAGAAATTGACAAGTTCCTACATGAGAAAAGTAAAGTTTTTCAAAGCTGAAACCAATAAAAAGGAATATCTCAAAAACGATCAACTACACGATAAATATGTACATAACATAAATTGTGTGCTTTAACGTGCTCTACATTTTTTCCCTGGTAAGTTATTGCCCATCCCTTATGGTTTAGCAGTTATGCAAAATTGGTTAAAATTCATTCGGAATAAAGTAGTCTTCAGAGGCTATTCCCAAAAAACTCAAGATATTCATTTTATTTGTCAGGTAAATATCTTTAATATACGATATTTTAATCAAAATCGTTTGAACCATTTTTTAGAAAATCAAAATGTTCGAAAAAAGTTCCATGTAAAGGGCAGTTGGGGGTGGGGGGATTTTCTTGAAAATCTTGGTATCGCATCCTTGGAAGATACCAAACTTAAATACCAAGTCTTTTTGTTTTTGGGCTATGCTGTCCTCAGGCTCAAACGCGCGCGCGCGCACACACACACACACACTTGGACCTTTTTCCAAAAATGCTTGCTTTGGATTCAGGGGGACCAAAAACATGTATTTCCGGTGAAATCTGAGTATCGAATATTTGGGTGTAATACAATACCTTCTCTATACACCAGGTACATAGTACGTGTAGAGAAAGTATGAATGAATAAGTGCATTTACTTAACTAACAGTATCATAGATTGATCTTCAACAATCGCACGGGTCCACAGACATTACGTGCTTTTGTAATACACAAAATAGTAAACAACATTAAAACAACAAAACAACAAAGAATTAAAAGAGTAAACACAAAAATAAAACGACAACTATATTTAAATACAGCAATTTAAATTTACAACAAAGAGTACACCTTTTTCAGATGCATTAATGTATCCTCTTATAATAGACAAACATATATATATATATATATATATATATATATATATATATATACATTATATACAACCTGAGACGGGAACTGGTGGATGTCTGGGAGACGTACCTTTTGGTGCTGGGCTGCGCAGCGACGACTGGTCCTCTCTCCGGCGTTGCAGTGTTGAAGTCGATTCTCGGCGCTCCTCGGCTATTTGTGGACTCAGCGACGAGCAATTGGGAACTCCTTTATACCTATCTCAGGTATTGAGTGATCTAAAGGAGATGGCACAGGAAATTAACTTAAAATAAGCGTCGGAACTTTTCGTTCAGGCAAAGATTTATTTCCCTTCACTAGTGTTCCCGAGAAAGCTCCTGGCGCGATTGTGTTCCGGTAGTTTCCCTCGAATAAGGGCGTAACGCGCACCGAGGTAACTAACTTTTACGCGGCGACGAGTGCAACTGTTATGTGTAGAATAATTGTAGACACGTCGATTTTCTACCGTAGCTTCCTTGTTTCCGGCGTCGTAGTTTCCGAGTGACATTACGTTTCAACTGGGTGAATCACTGTAATAACTTTACTATATTTGCGCAGATTCTTGTTTCGAGCGTCACAGGTTCCGCATGTAGTTACATTCCAACTGCCTGAATCACTATAGTAACTTCGCTAATTTGCGCGTATTCTTGTTTTGGGCGTCAGAGGTTCCTCATGTATTCACATTTATGACTGCCTGAAAATTAGGGCGAATACACTACATTTATAGCAAATTATACCCACGCGCAAAACCCTCAACTTATTATCTCATTGGCCCATTTTTATCGCCGAAAGTAGCTTAGGGTGCGATTCTGCCGTGACGTGATTAATTCTAATTGGTCCATGCGTCTTTCACGTGATTCTTGACCTAAATTTCCTCGTGGTTCCCCTGTTTGTATGTCACCTCCACTTTCTCTTTCGGGGACGTGAATACATAATAGCGTCTTTCCTCTCTTGCAATATACAAAGAAATAGCATAAACAACTGAATTCGTCGCTTGAGAACTCTTAGGTTGAAGTTTGAAACGTTTTTCAGGAACAATCTCTCTGAACATCCAATACACCACAATGTCACAAAGTATGACAGAAAATATATTGTAATCACGTTTGTTTAGTAATTCTTATCCCTCGCTTCCTCTTCTCAGATCTCAGCTGTCTTGCTTTACTAGGGTCGGTTGAAATGTTCCGCGTCTCTCAATGAAAACATTTAAGAACTACTTTCATTAAACCATCTCTATAGTGCGATTTATCAAGGTCCTCAAAATAGCTGTTTACCGCATAAATGACCTCCTCGTTGCTGTGAAATATTCCTCCTCCAAGAAATTTTTTGAAATTTGGGAACAGGTGGTAGTCACTGGGTACTAGATTTGGCGAATAGATTGGATGTTCAAGTAATTTCAACTTTAATTTTCACATTTTTTCCATTGCAATAACTGAGCTATGGACCGGAGCATTGCCGTGATGAAAGAATTTTTTTTTTTTTTTTTTTTTTTTTTTTTTGCCAAATGAGGTATTTTTCTTTTCAGCTCATCACTCAAACTTTCAGTAAGCTTGCGTAATAGTCACCAGTGATACATTTATCCTTTCCAAGTAATCAATAAAAATAATTCCCTGTGTACCCTGGAAAACACTCGCCACAACCTTGTTAGCTGACAAAAATTGATTTTGCCTTTTTTGGAGTTGGTTCACCTGGCGCAATCTACTGTTTTGAAGGCGATTTACTTTATAGTATGTAGTGATGTAACCAAGTTTCATCCAGGTAATAAGCCGTCTCAAAAAGTCACTAGGATTTTTACGGCAGAGCTCCACATTCTGAACAGAAACAGTTTTTCTTTGCAACTTTTGATCAGGTGTCAATAAACGTGGCACCCATCTTGCAAAGACCTTGTGAAAGCCCAAAACATTACTTAAAATATTACCTGCACGTTTTTTGATACGTTTACAGCCTCTGCTATCTCAAACAACTTTAATCTGCGGTCTTCCAGTACTAAACGATGAACTTGTTCAATGATCTCAGGAGTTGTCACTTCTACAGGGCGTCCAGAGCGAGGCTCATCACTAGTGCTCGTACGTCCCATTTTAAACTGTGCAACCCACCTTTTAATCATTGAATATGAAGAGGCAGAGTGTTTCAATGTACTGTCCATTTCGTCTTTGATTTCTTTAGGCGTTAAGCCTTTCAAATGGAAGTATTTAATCAGTGTTCGTTTTTCCATATCCTTCCATTTTCGTGAAAATTAAAGTTGTCTTGTTTAAAATGCTGTCATTTGAAAACTTAACAAGCTATTGCCCTGTAACTATGGATACAAGCTAGTCTAGAGTTTAATTATATGATGCTACCGGCTAACTGGCCTAGTGGCGCCATATCTGTGTGAGGCCCGGTACTTATCAACCGACCCTCGTAAGTGTAAATTTACCTACCCCGTTCACGTCTTCCGTGCCTGCCAGTAGCGTCCAACATGCTCTACATTCGCGATGGTAAAGCTTCGTGGTAGATACTTTTCCCTCCATTCCTCCGTACTTCTGGATCTTGTCAAGATTGTAGAGAAAGTAAAAAATCCATGCTAACGATTTTTGCGTACAGAAAAATCTATCGGGATCCGCCAGGTATGAATCTGATTTAGCACGGCATTGCTATGTAACGGTGTGACTGTTACACATTAGAGAGGAGGAAGTGAAAGCAGCGGAAGGAGAGTAACCTAAGAGGGCGGGCGGAGCAATGAATTACCAGCTGATATCTGCAGGTCATATCTACCAGTGACTTCAAGGATACCAACAGTATACTGAACAGGGACAGTGTAATTAGTGAAAGAGATTGATGTTATTGCGTCTCTCCTTCATCTTAATTACTGCTCTCTCCCTCTCTTTTGCGTTGCAGATATGCAGCCCGCATTGTGTCCGGGCCTGTTCCGGTCCACTACGTTACTTGCCGTGGTACAATAGAGTCGATGTAAACTCAACTGTGTGGTGAGCATGGAGGCTGATACTACATAGCCCCCCCCACCCTCGCGGCCCTTGTAAACACCCCTCGACATACTGTTTTTGTTAAGATGAAATTTGGAAAATCCAGAGCATGTATGTAATGTATGTAATGTATGTAATGTATGTATGTATTATGTATGTATGTAATGTATGTAATGTATGTATGTATGTATGCATGTAATGTATGTAATGTATGTATGTATTTATTTCTCTGCAAGTGGGTATCACCCGGTGGCAGAGTTATATATGTATACAAGATATATAAACAATAAATCACAGCTGCCAGTTTATGGCTTTGTAAGCTAGATATAATAGTTATTTACAACAAATATGAAAACATTAATTTTTCTCTCAATTCAGATTAATTAATTTCATAATTAGAATCACCAACCAATTTAAATTTTGTATTTACAACAATATAAAATCACAAGCATTTCATTTAAGGAATATTTACAAAAAGTATCCAACATTAATATCAAGAGTTTTCCTAAATTTCTTCAGAGACAGAGGACAACCCCGAAAGGCTGCTCCAGGCAATTCATTCAAGTCTTTTATGGTTCTATTTACAAAGGAGAACTTTCCCACGTCAGTTCTGTATCTTCTACCCTTAATTTTGAACGGATGATCGTTTCGTGCATAGTAAGTTGGGTTTTCCAGTTTGTCAGTAACGTCCTCCCATACGTTTAAGCCAGCGTAAGCTTTAAATAAAGCGCTCAACCTCTGTTTCTCACGCCTAACTTTCAACGGCTCCCATTTTATCTCCTCAGCGTTTGTAGGCCCAAAATATTTACCCCTTTTTATAAATTCTATAACCCTTTTCTGGATCTTTTCTAACGAATCAATTAGATTTACTCTATACGGGTCCCAACGAGTTACTCCAAATTCCATGACCGGCCGCACTAAGGACTTGTATGCGATTTCCCTGGACTTTGCACTCCCCTTTTTTAAAATCAAATCTTATTAAAATGTATACCAGTTGTTATACACACCTATATATTTTTGCCACTTAACAAAATTCTAACCTTCATGGTTCTTTAACCCTTTGTTGCCTGTCGGTACCTTTAAGTTCCTGTTGCTTTAAGCGTAACTATACAAATAGGGTTGTACTCTAGGATTAATTTCATGTTATATGCAAAAAATTATTCTTAAAAAGCTTATGCATCTATTTACTTCATGCTAATCTAAAAAAAGTAGCAGAAATAGTCTTATTACTTTCTTCCTTGTAAGTAGAAAGGAAATAAGGGAAGTAGCATAGGTTAAAGCGATAGCTGGTTGCTATGTGACTGAAGTTCCTTTGTATGGACATGAGTTGACAAATTCCTGTATGAGAAAAGCTAAGATTTTCGACCCTGAAAACAAAAACAAGGAATATCTCAAAAACGATCAACTCCAAGAAAAAAATGTATACAACATAAATTGCGTGTTTTAATGTGCTCTACATTTTTGTGTGGTAAATTTTTGCCTATCTCTTACGGTTTAGCAGTTATACAAAATTCCGGAAAATTCACCCAGAATAAAGTAGTCTTCAGAGGCTATTCCCAGAAAATTCAAAATATACATTTTATTTGTCAGGTAAATATCTTTAATATACGATCTTTTAATCAAGATCGTTAGAGCCATTTTTTAGAAAATCAAAAGTTTCGAAAAAAGTTCCATGTAAAGGGTAGTTTGGGGTGGGAGGATTTTTCTCAAAATCTTCGTGTTGCATCCTTTGAAGATTCTAAACTTAAATACCAAGTTTGGTATTTTACCGACTTTTCGTTTTTGAGTTATCGTGTTCATAGACACACTGACCTTTTTCTGAAAATACTTTTTTTTAGATAAAGCGGACCCTAAAACATATGTTTCCGGTGAAATCTCGGTATCGAATTTTTTGGTGCAGTGCAATACCTTCTCTATACACTATGTACATAGTTCGTATAGAGAAAGTAAAAATATATACAATTTTGCCTTAAAATTGTAGTGATTTTTTTAAATAAATAAAACCCACATTACTACAGTGAAATATAACCCCATTAGCTTCCGGGCATCACACCGATTATTTTACTTGGTCTCTCCCCGTCCTTTACCACAATCACTGAGGTTTGAACCTGCAACATCTGGCTTTGAATGGTTGGCCTGTCTATTATATATCACCTAACGCTCATGGCCATTTCAACCACTTTTTTTGTAGTGCCTATGGCAGGATCATGAAAACTGCCTTAGAAGAATTTAAACGTTTAATTACGAAGAAAAATATTAATAAAGGATCTACACATTTTTTTCATTTCTATTATTTTTTCTATTATTTTATATAATCATCTTATGAATTTATTCCCATATATTTTTACTAAAACTCCGGTTTTAAATCCGAATTAAATTAAAAACCGCACATGTAGTATATTAATGCAGTCAACTAAGGGTTAAATAATATTTTTATACTGTCTAAATTCATTGTTCCAATGAAAATTAACTAGGTGATGCATTTTTAAAGCTATTTACATACAAATATCTAGGTTTACATAAAATGAGTTTAAAAATATGTGTTCCATTTACATGACTTCCTCTACATCTCTGTAACAAATTAATATTAAAAAGTTTATGTTTTTATTCACTTCTTGCTAATCGAGAAAAACACTACAGAACTGGTTTTATTACTTGCTCCCTTGCAAGTAGAAGGGAAATAAGGGAATATGAGGGCCTTTTTTTTCAACCTCCGATAGGCTATAAATAAAAGGCAAGTTCATAGAAAACAATTATTTGTTACTTTTCAACATAATCACCGAAAAGATAGACATTTATCGAACCTGTGCACAAGCTTTGCAATACCCGCTTCAAAAAGTCAACAAACTTTACGTTTGCGGAGAGCCATTCAAAACAAACGAAGATGTATGCTGACTTCAGGAATTAAGTTGATCCATGACACTCGTCCACACAATGCTGGCACAACCTATCGGCTCCTTGAACAATTTCAATGGGACATTTTCGATCATCCGCCGTACAGTCCTGACCTGGCACCCAGCGACTTTCACCTTTTTGCTGAATTAAAAACGTGGCTAGGAGGGGAGCACTTTCAAACCAAAGAAGATCTCCAAAACAAAGTCAATGCTCATTTTAAATCATTGGCGGCAACGTTTTTTTGAAGCGGGTATTGCAAAGCTTGTGCATAGGTACGATAAATGTCTCTATCTTTTCGGTGATTATGCTGAAAAGTAACCATAAGCGTACAAAATTCTCTGCTCAATACGATTGAAACATGCATAGGAAACAGTTCTTCTGTTACAGAAAAACACTATTTTTACTTTCTCTACATAACGAATACCTAGAGTATTCCACCCAAATATGCCATACCGAGATTTCACCAAAATGCATGTTTAGTGTCTCCTGTACAGAAAGAAAAAAAAATCTGATGTGTTCCATTTTCTTAACTTTGACAAGTTGTTCCACATATAAACTATTATTACAAAATATTCTTTTATCTAAATAAGGCTATTCAAGATAAACATTAACAGAATTGCTTGTAAGTAGGAGAGAAACGAGGGAATACACTAGACAAAACCAATAGTCAAATCTTGTAAAATCCGGTCGCTAACAAACAATACAAATTTGGTTCGCTTGCATTGTCTACAAGAGAGACGAATACAAAGATTTACTTCCCGTTTGAGAAAAGTTTTAAGTAGCTTAGAATGGAAAACAATATCTTGAAAACGATTAACTCTACAAAAAAAGTGTATGACATAAGATATTGTGTGTGTTTTTGTATGGTAAGTTTTTGCCTATCTCTTACGGTTTGCAGTTATGCAAAATTCAATAAAAAGCATCCAGCATAAAGAAGTCTTTAGAGGGTATTCCCAAAAAATTCAAGGTATACTATGTATTTGGCATGTAAATATCTTAAATATAAAAGATTTTAATCAAAATTGTTAGAGCCATTTTTGAGAAATTCAAAATGTACGAATTTTTTTACATGTAAATGTTAGATAAGTTTGGTATTTAACGATCTTTTCGTTTTTCAGCTATGCTGTCCACACACACACACACACACACACCAGGATATTTTTCCTTTCACTACAGTGCTATGTACATAGTGTACAGAGACGGTACCCAAAAATTCAATACCGAGATTTCACCTGAATCCCCCCCCCAAAAAAAAACATTTTTTGAAAAATATCCGTATGTGTGTGTATGTCTGTGGGTAGCATAACTGAAAAACAAAAAGGTCGTTAAATACCAAACTTGATATTTAAGTTCTGTACGTTCCAAGGATGCGACACAAAGATTTTCAAGAAAATCCCCCCAACCCCAACTACCCTATAAATGGAAAACATTTCGAGATTTTTGATTTTCTCAAAAATGGGGTTAACGATTTTGATTAAAATCTCTTACATTTAAGACATTTACATATAAAATGTAGGTATATCTTCAATTTTCTGGATGAATTTTGCATAACTGGTAAACTGTAAGATATAGGCAAAAACTTACTTAACTAAAAATGTAGATCTCATCAAAACTCACAATGTATGTTATATGTTATATAATAGATATTTTCGTGGAGATTACCGTTTTTGAGATATTCTTTTTATCAGTTTCAGCTTTAAACAATAATGAATAGTTGGTTTGCAGAAGAGAATGGAACGCATCAGATTTTAGCAAAATGAAGGCATTAGTTGGAGGCATGTCGTGGCTGTCTATATGTTTCTAAGAAGGGAATTCAGAAGGCCTTGCCAGAGAGTTCTCGTAACAACTGAACGTTATATCTAATTGTTAGTACCGCACTGGGAGGAGTTTAACAATGTCCGTAGCAGTTGCTCCTTAGGTTTCAAACTCTTGCCTAGCAAAACAAGTCGTTGAGGGTAATCCCACTTCCAAAGAGTAATAAACGCAAGTGGCTCTCCTGTTGCCAACTTGGTGCATGTTTTCAATAACACTTATGGTTGAAAATCTGTCCCTGCTTGGTCATTATCGAAATGCGCTCTACTAGAAACAAGCATGAAACGAAGACCGAAGCAATTTCATTACCACTTTCCTCAAAATGCTTTTGTTTCTCCAAAGTTGTGTACTGGTGTTTTAAATAAGTACAACTAATAAATGTTACAACCAGAGCTTTCAATTTGCATTTCATCCACATAAAATCGAATGGGATACATTTATACAACCTTCTCCTTCTACATCACCGTGGCCTTCTACTGTTGCTCCGGTACGAGCACTGCGGACCCCCAGCACCCGTGATACTTCAGATTGGGTTGGACTCGACGTGGCAGTCGCCCGATACCTATCCGTCGAGACTGTGCTTTCTGGGCGTCACAGGTTGCTCGGTAACCTTCCCCTTAGGGTTGACCCGAGTAAGTGGCATACACAGGGTGTTAATAAACTACACCGAAATAATTTGCGAGATTGTGCACGCGATGCATGGTCTCCGGATAAGCATAACGCAGCTACATAGCGTTAAACGTGTAGGTGTCAGGTGTTAAAGCAAAGCAGGTTGAACAAATGGCTTAGAATGTCTTTAAAACTGCTGCCCAAGTATAGAAATATCGATTTTTAGCAGCTCGTTACTAGCGTTCTCAAGATTTAATGTCGCAAAAATCTGTAAAATCTCGAACTAATCACTTGGCAGTGCGACACTGAGCATTCATTAACTACGTTCTTGAGTTATGTAGCCTACTCTGAAGGCGTTTTTTCAACTACATTGGTGGCTTAATGCGTAACGTGGGAAGCTGCTATCTCAAAGTCCATAAGTCTCCTATCTCAAATTATTTATTTAAGTAATCTACATATTCTGTGAAAATATTTCGGTATAGTTCATTACGAGGGTAATTTCAGAAGTCACGGCAACTGTTTTATATATTCCGAGTAACTGAATATGTGGTTATTGTAATATATACATTTTAAATGATGAAGTCATGGCAACTGTTTTATATTGTTTTTTTTTTTTTTTTTAAATACAGTACCGGAGTCTGATCAGGACTCCGGCACTGTATACCCTACTTTTATTTACCTTTTTCTTTTTACCTTGTTTTGCCGTATTATTACTGTTTTCTTACTTTTGCAACACACATATACACAAACATATAACACCCATGCCCAAGGCGGCACTCGAACCCACGATCCCCAGCGCTACGAAGCACCAAAGTGGGACGCCTTGGCGAGCGCGGCCATGGGGACCGTCTTGTTCGTCGGATTATTGTACTCATTTCGCAAGCTTTCTACTCACAATATAAAACACCCAAAATTCGGATACCGAGATTCCACTAGAAATAGACGTTTCAGGGTCCCCTATATCCATAAAAAGTATTTTCAGAAAAAAGTCCGCGTGTGTGTGTCCGTGTGTTCTACGTCCGTATGCTCGTGTGTCTGTGAACTCGATACCTCAAAAACGAAAAGTCGATAAAATACCAAACTTGGTATTTAAGTTTTGTATCTTCCAGGGATGCCAAACGAAGATTTTGATAAACATTCCCCCACCGCAAACTACCTTTTTCATGCAAAAAATTTTGAAAATTTTTATTTTCTCAAAAATGGCTGTAACGATTTTGATTAAAACACCGTATATTAAGGGTATTTATATGACAAATAAAATGCATATCGTCCAAAGTCCTCTTTATTCTGGGTGAATTTTGCGTAACTGGTATACCGTAAGAGATATACAGAAACTTACTACAAAAAGTGTAGATCACGTTAAAACACAACATTTAGGTTCTATACATTTATTTGTGGAGTGGATTTTTTAAAAATATTATTTGTTATTGGTTTCAGCTTCAAAATTCTTAAATTTTCCTCATACAGGAATTTGTCAACTCGTGTCCATACAAACAAAGCAACTTCAGTCACATAGTAACCAGCTTTTGACTATTATTTTAACCATGGTTCTCCCTTATTTTCATTCTACTTACAACGAAGCAAGTAATAAGACTATTTCTGCTAATTTTTACTCGATTAGGATAAAGTAAATAAAAGAATAAGCTTTTTATCAAAAATTTGGAAAGATGTAGAGAAAGGCATGTGAATGGAACACATAAGATTTTTTTCATAAATATGTGTATATATCTTTAATATACCATATTTTAATCGAAATCGTTAGAGGCATTTTTCAGAAGATTAAAGATTTCAAGAATGTAAAGGGTAGTTTCTGGTAGAGTGATTTTCTTGAAAAGTTTCGTGTTGCATCTTTGGAAGATACTAAACCTAAATTCCAAATACGGTATTTAACAATCTTTTCGTTTTTGCTATGCGCACACGGACCTTTTTCTAATTTTTTTTTTTTCGGACTCGGGGAACCTAAAACATATATTTCAGGTGAAGTCTGAACATTGAATTTTAGGTGGAATACAATACTTTATCTATTCACGATGTACATAGTACACGAAGACAAACAAAAATGCCGAACTCGGGACATCATCTACCGCTAAGGGTATCTTTGATGAGCCTCGTAAATACCACTTTAATGGGGCAATAGGGTATGGCACCCTCGAACAAATGAAAGGCTTCTTTAATCACCGTGAAAAGGAACATTACAAATATACTGGCATTAATTTAGGAGGGGTTGCATTTGTAAATGAAAAAGTTACTCATTAACGCAGAACAGGAAGACGCTCCGAGCTCTTAGCATTGTGAACTCCGATAAAAGAAAACACCTTCACATCTTTCTCATTAACGTCTTTGTTAATTAGTGACGAGAGACGCCCGGCTTCAAACGAGAGCTCTCGACACTTGCGATTTCTCTCTCAAAATGATAATTATTATGTAATACATTTTCTGTGTCACGTACTTTCTATTTGGTGTTCAGAGGAACTTGTCAACTTCCTTCTGAAAACTCTAATATAATTCCCATCTTTGTCACGTGATAAATTTGAATATGTCTACTCTTGTATAATCATGAACAATGATTTTCTCTACCTCTCTGCAACAAATTATTGCTAAAAAGCTTATGCTTCTATTTACTTCATACTAATCGAGAAAAAATTAGCAGAAATAGTCTTATTACTTGCTTTCTGTAAGCAGAAGGGAAATAAGGGAGTACTATAGGCTAAACTAATAGTCAAAAGCTGGTTGTTATGTGACTGAAGTTCCTTTGTTTCTATGGACAAGGGTCGATAATTTTCCGTGTGAGAAAGGTATTAGTTTTTTAAACCTGAAACGTATAACGAGGAATGTTTCAAAGTCGATCAACCCCACAAAAAAAAATGTAAATAACATAAATAGTGTGACTTAACATGCTCTCGCGCTGCTGTTGACGGAGTTTTTGCAGTTTTTATCTACAATAAAATTTACGTTCAGCATATACTTCTTTTTATAAGATTTTTAAACATTTAATCTTACTCGTTTTTACCCACTTTTTACACCCAATTGTTTTAACTGGTTTTATGTCTTTTAGGACTTGGATGCTGTTTCGTTTTTACATTTCTTTTAGAACTATTTTTAGCACGCTTTTCACCATTTTAAAGGCTCTTTCCATCCTATTTCATGCCCCGTTTAGTTTTCTAAGGGCATCATCATTAACATGCTCTACATTTTTTGTGTGGTTAATTTTTGTCTATCTCTTACGATTTGCTAGTTATACAAAATTCCGTGAAATCCACCCAGAATAAAATAGTCTTCAGAGGCTATTCCCAGAAAATTCAAGATATACATTTTATTTATCAGGTAAATAACCTTAATATACGATATTTTAATCAAAATCGTTAGTCATTTTTGAGGAAATGAAAATTTTCTAAATAGTTTCCATGTAAAGGGTAGTTGGGGGTGGGGGGATTTTCTTGAAAATCTTCGTGTCGCATCCTTGGAAGATACCAAACTTAAATACCAACGGTCTTTTCGTTTTTGAGCTATGCTGTCTAAAGACAGACAGACACACACACGGACATTTTTCTAAAAATATATTTTTTATATTAAAGGGGTCTCAAAAAATATATTTCAGGTGAAATTTCGGTATCAAAATTATGGGTGCATTACAATACCCTTTCTATACTAAAGCTTCTGTGTTCTGCAAACAAACCATTCTTCCATTTATTTCATGCTAATGGAATAACAATAATCAACATTATGGTAATTCGTGTTATTAGCTAGTTCCTTATAGCTAGAAGAGAACTAAGGGATTACACTAGGCTAAACTGATAGTCACACGTTTTATAGTTCTTATTTTATAGTTCTTATTTTTGATAGTCACACGTTTTAAAAACCTGATGAGTTCCATTCACATGACTTTCTCTACATCTCTGCAACAAATTATTGTTAGAAAGATTATGCTTCTATTTACTTCATGCTAATCGAGAAAAATTAGCAGAAATAGTCTTATTACTTGCTTCCTTGTAAGTAGAAGCGCAATAAGGGAGTACCATAGGTTAAAGTGATAGTAAAAAGCTGGTTGCTATGTGACTGAAGTTCCTTTGTTTGTATGGACAGGAGTTGACATATTCCTGTGTGAGAAAAGTAAGTTGTTCACAGCTGAAACCAAAAACAATGAATATCTCAAAAACGATCAACTCCACGATAAAAATGTATATATCATAAATTGTGTGTTTTAACGCGCTCTACGTTTTTTCTCTAGTAAGTTTTTATTTAAGTCTTTCGGTTTAACGGTTATGCAAAATTCCGTAAAATTCGTCCAGAATAAAATAGTCTTCAGAGGCTATTCCCAGAAAATTCAAGATATACATTTTGTTTGTCAGGTAAATATCTTTAATATATGATATTTTAATCAAAATCGTTAGTCATTTTTGAAGAAAAAAAAAGTTCCATGTAAAGGGTAGTTTGGGGTGGGGGATTTTTCTCAAAATCTTTGTGTCGCATCCCTGGAGGATACAAAATTTAAATACCAAGTTTGGTATTTTTCCGACTTTTCGTTTTTGAGTTATCGTGTTCACAGACACGCGGACACACACATACACACACACACGGACCTTTTGTGAAAATGCTTTTTTTTGGATATAAGGAACCCTAAAACATATATTTTCGGTGAAATCTCGGTATCGAATTTTTGGGTGGAGTGCAACCTTCTCTATACACTATGCACATAGTGCGTCTAGAGAAAGGAAAAACCTACTTGGCGTTTGACTTTGAATTTCGGTTCTTCCCGTTGCATGACCAGGAGCAAAACAAAAGAAATACGGATGATGACTTCCTGTTTGCGAAAAGTATAAGTATAGGTCTTTCAAATCTCTCAAGCAGATTGGAAAAACTGTTATTACAGATGATTCGAACGCATACAAAGGTGTATTGATGGCAATGAAAAATATTTCGAGAAAAATAAAGCAATTTTCAAACAAAAAAATAATGTTGTTTACTTTCTCTATACGTACTATGTATATAGTGTATAGAGAAGGTATTGCATTCCACCCAAAATTCAATACCGAGATTGCTCCAGAAATAGACGTTTTAGGCCTACCTGTATCCAAAAAAAGTTTTTTTCAGAGAAAGGTCCGTTTGTCAGTGTGCTCGTGTGGCTGTGAACACGATAATTCAAAAATGAAAGTTCCGTAGAATACCAAACTTGATATTTAAGTTACGTACCTTCCAGGGATGCGACTCGAAGATTTTGGGGGAAATCCCCCACCCCAAACATGGAGACATTTCTAAAAGTTTGATTTTTTCAAAAGTGGCTCTTACGATTTTGATTAAAAACCATATATTAAATATATTTATATAACAATTAAAATGTATAGTATCTTAAATTTTCTGGGATAAGCCTCTGAAGATTACTTTATTCTGAATGAATTTTGCGTAGTTGTTAAACCATAAGAGATATACAAAAACGTATTACACCAAAAATATAGAGCACGTTAAAACACACAATTTATATAATATACATATTTTTGTGGAGTTGATCGTTTTTGAGGTATTCCTTGATTTTGGTTTCAAAATGTTATACTTTTCTCATACACGAATTTGTCAACTCCTGCCCATTCAAGCAAAGGAAATTCAGTCACATAGCAACCAGCTTTTGACTATCACTTTAATTTATGGTACTCCCCATTTTCTGTTCTACTTTCAAGGAAGCAAGTAATAATACTATTTTTGTTAAGTTTTTTCTCGATTAACATAGAGTAAATAGAAGCATAAACTTTTTAACAATTTGTCGCAGAGATGTAGAGAAAGTCATGTGAATGGAACACAGCAGAATTTTTACTATTAGGCTCAAATATATAATCTACAAATAACGTTTTTGTATAAAATTGTTAGAGCTTATGTTTAAAGTACCTCCTTTTAAGTATTCAATAAAATGGTTCCAATTTGGAGCAATGGTTCCGATTTATTTGAAACGAAGCTTTGAGGGATATTTATTACAGTTGTGCATAATTATTAATATTATTATTTTATTATACATTTTGATGATTTAATATTAAATAGCATTTTCTCGCACCTTGTTAAACAGAATCATTGATGGTAGCAGTTGAAATATTGTTATTGTTATGGAAATAACTGTCCTTGCAAAGACTTTCGCATGTTGTTTAGAAAATAACAGCCTGTATGTACTCTGTTGCCATAGCAACCTATAAAGCATAACCCTCCCTGCCTCTATAAATCATGAAATTGTTGTAGGTACATGCGTTCAAATGCACGCTGGACCTAAGCGGTGCCAAATAAAGTGTTTTGTGACCTCCATGTCCGCTCCACCCCCAGATCGTGAGGCGGCACACCCCTCAGGAATTTCACGTGGAAACGCCCGCTTTCCATGCACAGGGGATGTTTAATATATCCTTATTTATTAACTAGCACAAATCGGAATGATGTGTGTCTGTACACTTGTTTATTATAGGTTAAGCGTAGAAAACATTCTTGTGTCAACAGAGTTCTACAAAAATAAAATCTGGTGTGTTCCATTCACATGACTTTCTCTACATCTCTGCAACAAATTATTGTTGAAAAGCTAATGCTTCTATTTACTTCATGCTAGTCGAGAGAAAATTAGCAGAAATAGTCTTATTACTTGCTTCCTTGTAAGTAGAAGCGAAATAAGGGAGTACCATAGGTTAAAGTGAAAGCCAAAAGCTGGTTGCTATGTGACTGATGTTCCTTTGTTTGTATTGACAGGAGTTGACAAATTCCTGCATGAGAAAAAATGTATATAACATAAATTGTGTGTTTTAACGTGTTCTACATCCTTGTGTATAGAGTTTTTGTATATCTCTTACGGTTTACCAGCTATGCAAAATTCATTCAGAATATACACATATTCAGAGGCTATTCCCAAAAAATTCAAGACGCTATACATTTTATTTGTCATATAAAGATATTTAATATATAGTTTTAACCAAAATCTTTACAGCTGGTTTTTAAAAAAAAAAATTTTCGAAAAATTTTCTAGGTAAATGTTTCCATGTTTGGCGTGAGGGGATTTTCCTCAAAATCTTCGTGTCGCATCCCTGGAAGCTACTAAACTTAAATACCAAGTTTGGTATTTTACGGACTTTTATTTTTGAATTATCGTGTTCACAGCCACACGAGCACACTGACAAACGGACCTTTTTCTGAAGAAAACATTTTTTGGATACAGGTAGGCCTAAAACGTCTATTTCTGGTGCAATCTCGGTATCGAATTATGGGTGGAATGCAATACCTTTTCTATACACTATGTACATAGTATGTATAGAGAAAGTAAAAAACAGTATTTTTTTATTTGAAAATTGCTTTATTTTTCTCGAAATATTTTTCATTATGATCAATACACTTTGTATGCGTTCGAATCATCTGTAATAACAGTTTTTCCAATCTGCTTGAGACAGTTCAAAGACCTATACTTATACTTTTCGTTAACAGGACATGGCCATGCAAAGGGAAGAACCGAAATTCAAAGTTATACGCCGAGCAACAAGTTTTTACTTTCTCTACACGCACTATGTGCATAGTGTATAGAGAAGGTTCTTCCAGGGATGCGACACAAAGATTTTGAGAAAAATCCCCCACCCCAAACTATCCTTTACATGGAACTTTTTTTTCAAAAATTTTGATTTTTGCAAAAATGACTAACGATTTTGATTAAAATATCATATATTAAAGATATTTACCTGACAAACAAAATGTATATATTGAATTTTCTGGGAATAGCCTCTGAAGACTAATATTCTGGACGAATTCTACGGAATTTTGCATAAATGCTAAACCGTAAGACTTAGATAAAAACTTACTGCACAATAAATGTAGAGCACGTTAAAACACACAATTTATGTTAAATACATTTTTTTGTGGAGTTGATCGTTTTTGAGATATTCATTGTTTTTGGTTTCAGCTGTGAAAAACTTACTTTTCTCATACAGGAATTTGTCAAATCCTGCCCATACAAACAAAGGAACTTCAGTCATATAGCAACCAACTTTTGACTACCACTTTAACCTAAGGTACTCCCTTATTGCGTTTCTACTTACAAGGAAGTAAGTAATAAGACTATTTCTGCTAAATTTTTCTCAATTAGCATGAAGTAAATAGATGCACAATGTTTCTAACAATAATATGTTGCAGAGATGTAGAGAAAGTCATGTGAATGGAACATATCAGATTTTTTTTTGTTTCTGGTAACCTTAAAACATGTATTTTCGATAAAATGTCGGTATCGACTTTTTGGGTAAAATCGAATATTGCCCCTGCTTATTACAGGTAGTAGAGAAAGTAATAAGACAATAGAAACATTATAAATGACACTCAATATCCGCTTGCATATATTTATAGGCGATCTCTCCATCAATTTTTCTGCAATATTACAGCTAACAGTTTTGGGAATCAACGGTTTAGAAGCATCCGGCTTCTGGCCTTCATTTCGTCTCTCAGGAAGAAATCGTTACACATGAAATTTCTTCACATGCCCAAAATGAACCCTGATTGGTCACTTGACAAAGCGGAACGCGATAATGGCATCCTTTGTTCTCTATCTTTAATCTGTGCCCTTTTATTTTTTTGCCTGTTCTCCGTCTTTTTCCCTTTCCATTACCTTCTTGCGAGTCCCCTTTCCTGTCACATATTTACCATCGACCCTTCCCCTCTTGCACGTTTCGACGTCGTAACTCTGCACGTGGACCTTAGGGCGCAGAACTAGAGCGTGGTTTATGTGGCATTTTTACTCGCACACCGACTCCATTTAACAGTCCATGGCTGTGAGAAATATTTCCCGTTTTATTAGAAATGCGTTCCTGCCTGTTTATATACGACTATATTTCGGTTTGGGGAACACGTTTTTAATTGACAATATTTTCTCTTTTTCGGACATCGTACACGCTATATTTGTGTATGTATGAGAGAGAGACAGAGAATGAGAAAAAGCCACAGGGAGAACAAGAGCGTGATAAATACACTGAGGGTTTATGTGCACTAAACATGTCCAAAAATATGCACCAACAACATTGAAAAAGGCACACAATTCTCTAGCTGTTTTGCAAACCAATTCGTTTCTTATTCGGCTTACCCTCCCCGTATGTTTAGGACTCACAAGCCAATGCCCAGGATGATGTGAAATGCAAGCCAAATGGACGATAGGAAAGGTGATAATGGATCATTTGGTGGAATGAGTGGCGGGTGAAACCGGAGGGCTCAGAGAAAACCCGCCCAGATGCCACAAATCCCACATGCCGGCGCTAGGAATCGAACCCGGGCCGCCTAAATGGGAGACGAGCGGTCTAACCACACAACCCGCCGCTGCAAACGAATTATTCTTTAAAATATTATTCCTGCTTCTCGAGATAAACATTGGCAGAAATTGTCTTATTGCTTACTTCTCGTAAGTAGAAGGGAAATACGGGAGTACACTAGGCTAAAACTATAGTAAAATATTTTGAAAAGTTAGTCGCTATGTAAAACAATGGGCATGTGTTCTCCTTGCATGGTCAGGAGTAAAACAAGAAATATAAAACGAAACATAACTTCAAGTTAGAGAAGATTTTAACCCTTAATTGCATAGTGATGCAACAAAGATGGTTAAACAAAGCTTTTAGTGTTTTTAGTGGACTTCTATTTACTTTCTCTAGCCCCATATGTACAATGTACATAAGGATAGAGAAGTATTGTATTCCACCCAAAAATTCGATAGGACCCCCTGTATCCAAAAAAAAAAAAAAAACATTTTGAGAAAAAGGTCCGTGTGTGTCCGTGTCCGTGTGTCTGTGAACGCGATAACTCAAAAACGAAAAGTAGTTAAAATACCAAACTTGGTATTTCATTTTAGTATCTTCCAGGGATGCGACACGATGATTTTGAGAAAAATCCCGCCACCCCAAACTACCCTTTACATGGAACTTTTTTCGAAAATTTTGATTTTCTTATAAATGGCTGTAACGATTTTTATTAAAATATCGTATATTAAGGATATTTAGCTGACAAATAATATGTATATCTTGAATTTTCTGGGAATAGCTTCTAAAGATCTATTTAATCTAGATGAATTTTGCTTAATTTGGCATAACTAGTAAACCGTAAGACCTAGACAAAAACCTATTATACAAAAAATATAGGTCTTGTTAAAATACACAAGTTATGTCATATACAGTTTTCTCGTGGAGCTTACCGTTTTCGAGGTATTCATTGTTATTAGTTTCAGTTGTGAAGTAGTTATACTTTTCTCAGACGGAGTGTGCGGTTTTCTCTTGTTCTACTCCTGGCCAAGAAAAGAAGCGATTTGTAATGACAATCGCATAACGACAGCTTTTAAAACATTTGACTATTGGTTTAGCCTAGTGTATTCCCTTATTTTTTCCTATATATAGGGAACTAAGTAATAAGAACATTGTACTAATGAGTACCTCGATTAGCAAGATGCAGAAAGAAGAATAATGTTATGTAAGAAGTTTGTAGAACAGCTAGAGAAAGTCATGTGAGAGTGTAACACATCAGATTTTTTACTTTCTCCATACGCACTATGTACATAGTGTATAGAGAAAGTATTGCACTCCACCAAATAATTCGATACCGAGACTTCACCGGAAATATATGTTTTAGGGTCCCCAATATCCAAAAAAAGCATTTTCACAAAAAGGTCCGTGTGTGTGTGTGTGTGTGTGTGTGTGTGTGTGTGTGTGTGTGTGTGTGTGTCCGTGTGTCCGTGTGTCTGTGAACACGATAACTCAAAAACGAAAAGTCGGTAAAATACCAAACTTGGTATTTAAGTTTAGTATAGTATCTTCCAGGGATGCGACACGAAGATTTTGAGAAAAATCCCCCCACCCCAACTACCCTTTACATGGAACGTTTTTCGAAAATTTTCATTTTCTCAAAAATGGCTCTAACGATTTTGATTAAAATTTCTTATATTAAACATATTTACCTAACAAATAATATGTATATCTTGAATTTTCTGGGAATAGCCTCTGAAGAGTAGTTTATTCTGAATGAATTTTACTAAATTTTGAATAATAGCTAAACCGTAAGAGATGAACAAAAACTTACTACACAAAAAATGTAGAGCACATTAAAACACACAATTTATGTTATATACATTTTTTTCGTGGAGTTCGTCGTTTTTGTGACATTCCTTATTTTTGGTTTCTGCTATGAAAAATGTATACTTTTCTCATACAGGAACTTGTCAACTCCTATCCATATAGACAAAGGAACTTCATTGACATAGCAACCAGCATTTGGCTATCACTTTAACCTACAGTTGTCCCTTACTTCTACTTACAAGGAAGCGAGTAATTAGACTATTTCTGCTATTTTTTTCTGATTAGCAAAAAGTAAATAAAAGTATAAGCTTTTTAAGAACAATTTGTTGCAGGGATATGGAGAAAGTCATGTGAATGGTACACATCAGATTTTTATACAAAGGAGCAAAAGCCAAACGTGCCACCACACCGATTATTTTACTTGGGTCCTCTCCATCCATTACCACAGGAATTTGGTTGCAGTCTTTGGGAGTCGGAACTCGCGACGTTCTGCTTTGAATGTATGGTCACTCCATTGCGTATCGCTCTAACGATCGCGGATATTCATATCTCCGTGGACCTTAGGGCGCAGAACTAGAGCGGAATTTTTACTCGTACGCCAACTCCATTAAATAGTCCATGGCTATGAGAAATATTTCCTGTTTTTTTTAGAAATTTTACAGTCGTCTCTATTTCGGTTTGAGGAACATGTTTTTAATTGACAATATTTTCTTTTTTTCGGTCATTGTACACGCTATATATGTGTATGTATGAGAGAGAGACAGAGAATGAGAAAAAGCCACAGGGAGAACAAGTGTGTGATAACTACACAGAAGATTTATGTGAACTAAAAATGTCCAAAATATGCATACAATATGCACAAACAACATTGAAAAACCCACACGATTCTCTAACTTTTGTGCAAACAAATCCGTTCCCAGTCGGCCTACCCTCCCCATATTATTAGGAGTGATGCCCCTGGAACTAAAAGGCTATTCGCGTGTATTTTATTTTCTTAACTTATACAGGGTGCTTTATATAGAGCTGACATATTTCTTTCATTAATTGTTTCAAAACGAATTATGCTAGTGACAATTTATTATATCTAAATTGTAGAGGAATTTTGGGAGATTATTTACCTCTATAGCAAGTGTTGAAAATGTCCTCCATCCTACATAATGCACAACTCAACACGTCGTACTGGCCACTCGTTGGAGGACTCTGTTGTCAATAGCTTGAATCTCCTTTGTGATGTTGTGCTTCAGATCGTCCAATGTCTGAGAACGTGTGGCGTAAACCCTGGAAATTATCCTCTCGGCAAAGAAACTTGCAACTAGGTTCATGCATTCATTTGATGTATGGCATGTAGCGCCATCTTGCTGAGAATATCCTTGACTCAGTTCTGCATGACCCAATTATAGCACCAAATTAAGTTCTGAGTTTCGATTCCTTGTCACTAAATGCGCAGATGTTTGTTTTATTTCTAACTGCATTGTTGACAACTGTTTCGACATTTTGTTCTTGTATTCATGGTGAAAATGCAGTACGATGCAGAGCTGAGTCAAGGATATTTTCAGCAAGATGGCGCTACATGCCATACATCAAATGAAACCATGAACCTAATTGCAAGTTTCTTTGACGACCGGATAATTTCCAGGAACATGTGGCCACCGAGATCTCCAGATTTGACATCGCCGGACTTCTTTCTATGGGGTTAATTAAAAGACAGGGTTTACGCCACACGTCGCCAGACATTGGACGATCTGAAGCACATCACAAAGGAGATTCAAGCTATTGACAACAGGGTCCTCCAACGAGTGGCCAGTAACATGGAACGAGTTGTGCCTTATGCAGGATGGAGGACATTTTCAACATTTGCTATAGAAGTAAATAATCTCCCAAAATTCCTCTACAGTTTAGGTATAATAACAAGTCGGTAGCATAACACGTTTTGAAACAATTAATGAAAGAAATGTGTCAGCTCTCTATAAATACCCTGGACAAGTCTGTTGCTATGATAGCCAAGAGCCTTATGCCGCTCTTGCACTGAGATACACCACTATATGTTGTGAAAGAGGTCCTGGACGCCCGCTTTTAATTATGCCTCTTTTCCTTCTTTACGACCGTAGTTTGTTGCACTTGATTTAGCTTTTTCTGCTGCAGTTTCCACTTTAAATCGAATTCTCCTCAGCACACGTGTGTCTAGTTTTTTATTTGGTTTCATTAAATGAGCTAGGAATGCCTCCTCCGCCCAGAAGTTTGGTAGCCTGTCTCCCAGTACACAAGTGGGATGGCATATAGCTGTCAATTACACTGTCCTGCAGTTTCGTTTCCTCACGTCTGTACATCTTCAGTAGCAGCAAAACAAGGCTACGCTTGTGTGTCTGCAACCTTTTTTTGTTCCGTTCACCATTTACGTAACTTGAGGCATCAAGAGGGCCCTTCAGAGGCACCATGCTCGCCAAGGAATGCGGTTGAAACTAAATATCTGCTCCCTTTATGAGCTTTGCATTAATATGTGTGATTTTGTATTTCATATTATTTATAATTCAGTTTATAAACATTTCATCTCCATTTGCGTAGTTTGTAGCTAATCTTAAAAAGGGGATAAAAGTTCTACATTATTTTTTTTTCCTTTCTCTCTCTCGCTTTTTTTTTATGATCTACATTTTTGTGCAATAAGATTTTGTATATCTCTTAGAGTTTTCCAGTTATACAAAAGTGGTACAGAATTAACAGGTCTTTAGAGATTATTCCCAGTAAATTTAAAATATATATTTTGTTTGTCAAGAAAATATCTTAAACATATGGTATGCTAATCAAAATCGTTACAGCCATTATAGAGAAAATCAAATCTCGAAAATATTTCTATGTAAAGGAAAGTGTGGAGTTGGAGGGATTTTCTTGAAAATCTTCGTGTCGCATCCTTGGAAGATACCAAACTTAAATACCAAGTTTGGTATTTAACAGACTCCTCTTTTTATTAGCTATGATGCCCACAGACACACACACACACACACACACACACACACGGACATTATTCTAAAAATGCTTCGTTTGGATTCAAGGGGTCTCAAAACATGTATTTATGGTGAAATATCGATAGTGAATTTTTGGGTGCAATAAAATGCCTTCTCTATTTACTATGTGCATGGTACGTGTAGAGAAAATAAACTGCTTTTTACGAACTCAGTGGACCTCAAAACTTTTATTTCCGGTGAAATCTTGACATCGAATTTTTGAGTGGAATACAATAACTTCTCTATCCTCTTGGTACATAGTAAATACGGGCTAGAGAAAGTAAACATGTGTATGACCTAATTTGTGTTTTAATGAGATATATAATACATTTTTGTATACCCCTTACGGTTTACGGGATATACAAAATTCATCAAGAATGAAGAGATCTTCAGAGGCTATTCCCAGAAATTTTAAGATATACATTTCGTTTGTCAAGAAAATGTCTTAAACATTGGTATTCTAATCAAACCCGTTACGACCATTTTTGATAAAATGAAATATTTCCATGTAAAGGGAAGTTTGAGTGGGCAGTTTTTGCGCCATTTTTTTTTTCGTAGTTGGCTTATCCTCCCCGTATTTAGGACCGACTTATTGGTGTCATGTTCACAGATACAAGGGCACAAGGGCGCGCGCGGTTCTTTTTTTTTTTTTTTAGTGCGCTTTTTTAAAATTCAGAGGACCCTAGAGGTTAACGTCGGAGGACACCTACTGCGACTAAGTGTTGCAGCCATCCAGCCCCGGGAGAAGGGATTAGAGAAGTGGAAACCACAGGCCAGCACACAGAAACAACGGAGCCAATCGCAGAGACGCGCGGAAGTCCCTAACTGTCACTAGCTAGCAGCGACATTGTAAATGCTAGTTCAGTTTTACATTTGACTCTACCATTGGTCGATTGACCAACATGACTGCCCATGTACAAGTGGACAGAAAGAACAGAAGACTGCATTTCGCATTGAAAAAAGAACCAATTTTCAGAAAATCCATTTTTACCCCTTATTTAGATCCATCTCATTTACATACACCTAACGTAACCTCGACGAAATCTCGAAACCTGTCGTTCACCTGTTACGTAGCCATATTGTCTCCGTAACCAATAGGAAAAGCTCAGGAAAGAGCCATAGTCTAAAACTGCAATCTGGCATGCAGCCCTGGCGCATAGCGGATACTATACAGGCGCCGGGAGGCCGGGAGGCCGGAAGGATTCCTCTAGAACGGCCACTAGCCTCAATCAGCGCAAGAGCAAACAACCGTGCCATCTGCCTGCAAAGTTTCAAGCCACACCTGCGCAGGCTGGGAGGCCGGGAGGCCGGAAGGATGCCTCTAGAACGGCCACTAGCCTCAATCAGCGCAAGAGCAAATAACCGTGCCATCTGCCTGCAAAGTTTCAAGCCACACCTGCGCCGACCTGAAAGTTGAAGGGAAAGGAACCGTGGTATATATGTAGCACCCTAGCATTCGCCTAAGCGGCCCCAGGAAAACCACAGAAAATCCCGAATGCTAGTCCCAGACGAAACGCGTGAATCAGCTGTTTCAATCAGAGGACCTTAAAACGAGTATTTACAATGAAATCTCGGTATCCAATATTTGGGTAGAGTGCAATATTTTTACTTTCTCTATAGACACTACGTACATAGTGTATAATGTATTGCACTCCACCAAAAAATTCGATACCGAGATTTCACCGGAAATATATGTTTTAGGGTCCCCTTTATCTAAAAAAAAAGCATTTTCGGAAAAAGGTTCGTGTGTGTGTCCGTGTGTTCGTGTGTCCGTGTATCCGTGAACACGATAACTCAAAAACGAAAAGTCGGTAAAATACCAAACTTAGTATTTAAGTTTAGTATCTTCCAGGGATGCGACACGAAGATTTTGAGAAAAATCCCCCCACCCCCAACTACCCTTTACATGGAACTTTTTTTTCGAAAATTTTGATTTTCTCAAAAATGACTCTTAACGATTTTGATTAAAACTTCGAATACTAAAGATATTTACCTGACAAATAAAATGTATGTATATTTTGAATTTTCTGGGAATAGCCTCTGAAGAATACTTTATTCTGGATGAATTTTGCATAACTATTAAACCGTAGGAGATGGATAAAAACTTAACTACAAAAAATGTACAGCACGTTAAAACACACAATTTATATTACATACATTTTTTCGTGGAGCTGATCGTTTTTGAGATATTCCTTTTTTCTTGATTTCAGCTTTGAAAAACTTACTTTTCTCATACAGGAATTTGTCAACTCCTGTCAATACAAACAAAGGAACATCAGTCACATAGCAACCAGCTTTTGGCTTTCACTTTAACTTATGGTATTTCCTTTTTTCGCTTCTACTTACATAAAGCAAGAAATAAGACTATTTCTGCTAATTTTTCTCGATTAGCATGAAATAAATAAAATATAAGCTTATTAACAATGATTTGTTACAGAGATATAGAGAAAGTCATGTGAATGGAACACATTAGATAGTTTCTACTATGTACTTAGTCGTGGAGGTAATGTAATGTACCAGAAGTTGTGAACAAAAACATCGGAAGGGAAAAAGTGGTTTTTGCTGCGCCAGTAAGAAACAGGGTAAACTACGCGCTGCAAGTATTCTATTGCGGGAGTAGGGAAACTTGGTGGTACAAAGAATATCAGGACGCACGCCCAGGCATTATGAAGCATTATGCAAATGAAATGACCCAGTAAGGAGACAGAACGGCGAGATAATGGGCTTCACATATTGCCCCATCTTTGGTGCTCGTACATATAGAATAATATAATTATATTACTACTGCCACTTTAGTCTTAAACGTGAAATTTGCTAATTGCCTTAAACCGGTTCATCCTTGTTCTCACCTCCTGCTGTGCTCCACGATATGGGGAGGTAAGTTCACTTTCTCAAAACTCGGGAACAGACGAAAATAATGTCATTCCAAAGAGTTTGTTACATATTCCATACACATCTTCTACTTTCTCTGCAGTACTATGCATACAGCACGTGTACAGAAAGTACCACCCAAAAATTCGCTGTCGAGATTTAACCGAAAATATTTGTTTTGAGGTCCCTGTATCCTAAAGAGCAATTTACTTTCACTGCCACATATGTACAAAATCTGATGTGTACCATTCACATGACTTTCTCTATATCCCTGCAACATATTATTCTTAAAAAGCTTATTCTTCCATTTACTTCATGCTAATCAGAAAAAATTGGCAGAAATACTATTATTACTTGCTTCCTTGTAAGTAGAAGCGAAATAAGGGACTACCATAGGTTAAAGTGATAGTCAAAAGCTGGTTGCTATGTGAATGAAGTTCCTTTGTTTATATTGATCGGAGTTGACAAGTTCCTGTAAGAGAAAAATATGTTTTTCATAGCAGAAATAAAAGATAAGGAATGTCTCAAAAACGACGAACTCCACGAAACAAATTTATATAGCGTAAATTGTGTATTTTAACGTGCTCTACATTTTTTGTGTAGTAAGTTTTTGTCCATCTCTTACGGTTTAGCAGTTATTCAAAATTCCGTAAAATTCATCCAGAATAAACTACTCTTCAGAGGCTATTCCCAGAAAATTCAAGATATACATTTTATTTGTCAGGTAAATATGTTTAAATATACGACATTTTAATCAAATTCGTTAGAGCTACTTTAAGAAAAATAACTTTTCTAATTTCATGTAAGGCGTGGTTTTTGGTTGGGTGATTTTCTTCAAAATCTTCGTGTCGCATCCTTGAAAGATAGTACATGAATTAGCAAGTTAACTGTTTAACTGTATTTTTGTTTTCAGCTATGCTCTCCACAAACGTACTTGGGCTAAGGGGACCTCAAAACATATATTTCCGGTGCAATCTCGGTATAGCATTTTTGGGGGCAATACAATAGCTTCTCTGTGCATTATGTACATAATACGTGTAGAGAAAGTAAAAATGTAAATTTCGCTAAAACACACAATTTATGTCATATACAGCATTTTTGCATTTCCGAGATATGAAATGTTAACCTAATTTCACTGATAATCGCATAGCAACAACTTTTATAAGATTTGTATTTTGATTTAGCCAAGAGTATTCCCTTATTTCATTCTACTTGTTAGTAACTAAATAATAAGACCTTTTCTGTCCCTAAACATGTCTTTCCCCTGAAATCTCGGTATTGCTGGGTGCATAACAATATATTCTCTATACACTATGTACTTAGTACGTGTAGAGAAAGTAAACATACTTTTTTGGAATCAGGGGACTTCAAAACATATTTCCGGTGAAATTTCTGTATGGAATACAATACTTAACTCTGTAAGTCGCTTTGGTAGTGTGGTGGTAGCGTGTCTGCCTCACATTCAACAGGTCGGGAGTTCGAATCTCACCTAGGGTGAGTTACCCGGATAAGGTTTTCTTTGGGGTTTTCCCTTATTCTGAGAAGACGAATGTCGAGTAACTTTAAGCTCCATGGAACCCAGGATCAGTTAAGCATCGTTTCACCAATTTTATTCATCATCCGCTGTAACCAAACAGGTTATAGGACGTTAAACTAAAAAAAAATATTATGTGACAAATTCATTTTAATAAGCTTATACTTCTAATTTCTTCATGATAATCAGAAAAGAATAGCTGAACTAGTCTTATTACTTGCTTCCTTGTAAGTAGAAGCGAAATAAGGGAGTAACATAGGTTAAAGAGATAGTCAAAAGCTGGTTGCTATATGACTGAAGTTCCTTTGTTTGTATTGACAGGAGTTGACAAATTCCTGTATGAGAAAAGTTAAGTTTTTCGAACCTGAAAACAAAAACAAGGAATATCTCAAAAATGATCAACTCCACGAAAAAAATGTATGAAACATAAATTGTGTGTTTTGATGTGCTCTACATTTTTTGTGTGGTATGTCTTTGTCTATCTCTTACGGTTTGGCAGTTATGCAAAATTTCGTAAAATTCACTCAGAATAAAGTACTCTTCAGAGGCTATTCTCAGAAGATTCAAAATATACATTTCATTTGTCAGGTAAATGTTTTTAGTATACGATATTTTAATCAAAATCGTTAGAGCCATTTTTTAGAAAATCAAAATTTTCGAAAAAAGTTCTATGTAAAGGGTAGTTTGGGGTGGGGGGATTTTTCTCAAAGTCTGCGTGTCGCATCCTTGGAAGATACTAAACTTAAATACGAAGTTTCGTATTTTACCGACTTTTCGTTTTTGAGTTGTGTTCACTGACATATAGAGAATAGTACCTATAGAGAAAGTCATAGTACGTATAGAGAAAGTATAAAACAAACAAGTTTCTTCCGCTATACACTATGTACATAGTACGTGAAGAGAAAATAAAAATGCTTTTTATAGACTCAAAGAATATATTTTTGATGAAATCTCGGTATCGAAATTTTGGGTAGAATACAATACTTACTCTCTAACCTCGCCTGGGTAGTCTGGTGGTAATGTGTACCCGCCTAGGGTGAGTTACCCAGATAAGGTTTTTATGGAGGTTTTCCCTTATTCTGAGAAGACAAATGTCAAGTAAATTTATTCTCCGTGGACTCCGAGATCATTTGAACAATATTTCACTAATGTTATTCATCTTCCGATATGACCAAACAGGTTAAAGCACGTTAAGCAAAAAAAAAAAAAAAAAAAAAAAATGAATAAATACTTCCTCTATACACTATATACATAGTGCGCATAGGGAAAGTAAAAATCTAAAGGAATTAGAGTTAGAAGGCATTTAATAAATTTGACAGGTTCTTCGCCTTGTGAACCGAACATCTCTTTACCTTAACACAATCAACAGGTCGAGATAGCCTCCCCCTCATGGGTCCTGGCCCCACAATCCATCAAGCAGAAGGGACAAAAACTAGTGTGACCATTCCATTGATCAATCTGTCTCAGACCTGTATGTAGGTCGCAGGCCTCTCTTTATTATTGCATTTGTTTCAGACGTGCTCCTCTGGGAAATCAGCGGCAGCAAACGAGATATGGAAAACAATAAAACTTGAGAATTGTGTAACAAAACACTGTCGTGTTACTCCCTTACACCTCTGGCGCCTTAGCTAGCTTATTTGCGAGTATATATGTGTCTATGAACCGTGCAACTCAAAAGAAAATTTGGAAGAACTCCAAACTTGTTAGCTCAGCAACTTCCAAAGACAAAAAAACAAATTATTTGATAGATTTTTTGTTTTTTAAGTTTTCAACATAATTTTCTTTTAGACGATGCATTTTTCCCAGTGTTTGCTCAACTGTTTTAAGCCTTCCAAAAAGTTGAATTACGGAAGGTCCTTAAAATGTCCTTCTTTGGGAGATGGCCTCTTTGTTAAAGGTGAATCGTTTTCCGCCGAGTCACTTTTTTCAAGTTTGAAAAAAAAAAAAAAAAAAAAAAAAAGCCACTGATGGCCAAATCCGGAATACAGTGAATTTTGTAGTAAATTAAACCGTAATTTATAATGTTCTCCATCGAAACTGCACCCTTGCATTGTGTTGGTTTACAAGAGGAGTTTTTCCTTTGCTAAGGGCTTTTTTTACTTTCTCTACACGTACTTTGTACACAGTGTATAGAGAAAGTTTTGCATTCCACCCAAAAATTCGGAAATACATGTCTTGGGTCCACATGAATCCAAATTGGTGTGAAAGTACTACCCTCGTAACCACGTCTTCAGTTCAGGGAAAAGTGAAAGTCCCTGGTCAGGACTGTACGGCGTATGATCGAAAATGTCCCATTAAAATTGTTCAAGGAGCCGATGGGTTGCGCCAGCAGTGTGTGGACGAGCGATGTCATGGATCAACACAATTCCTGATGTCAGCATTCATTTGTTTTGAATGGCTCTCCGCAAACGTCGTAAAGTTCTTCAAAACAACGCCAACATTTTTTGAAGCGGGTATTGCAAAGCTTGTGCACAGGTACGATAAATGTCTCAATCTTTCCGCTGATTATGTTGAAAAGTAATCATAAGTGTACAAAACTTTTAGTAATAAAATAATTGTTTTCTATGAAGTTGTCTTTTATTTACAGTCTATTGGAAGCTGAAACAAAAACGGCCCTCGTAGATAGAAGAATAAGCTTTTAAACAGTAATTTGTTGCAGAGATGTGAATGGAACATCTGACTTTTAGTATATCAACATTCTTTTGTTATTCGTGTAGTCATGGAAGGAGTGAGCCTCTTGTATTCCTTTCTATAGGAAACCATTTATGCAGATATACATCTGAATTAACATGAAAGTAGATAGAAGTATAAGTTTTTTTAAGAATACGTATATAGTTTGTAGGGAGATAAAAGCAATGGTTATAGAATGTCATGTGAATGTAACTCATCAGACTTTTTAATTATCTTGTTGTTTTTAAAGCACCCTCAAAGAAAATAAGTAATTGGCTATCTTTTGGACTAAATAGAGCTGCATCAACATTGCTCTCAGCAAACTTTGAATTCGAGTAATATTTTTCTAATATACTTCTTCAATGAACGTATCTGCGGTGGTAGGTGGAATGAATGGAGGCACTTGAAAAGATACAGGATGCAGCGAATGAGAAGAAACGAGAAGTTTGGTCCTGGATTGCAATTTAGATATGAGAACCTGTTTACTTGCTGGGACCACCTGTTATGAATTCCTTTTGAAAACAAAATAAACAAAGGGGATATTTCGTTTATCTGTGTAAACATTTCTACCGCCTCAAAGTAAATGGGCATAGCATCAAGATCGTGGAGAATATCTTAAAGGAAGACTTCAAAATATTCCCCCAACAAAGAAAATGAAAAGCAATTGAATATTTGCACACATACCTATATTACTTTCTCTGCACATACTATGTGCATGGCGTATAGAGAAGGTATTGCATTGTACCCAACATGTCGAAACCGAGGTTTCACCGGAAATATATGTTTTGGGTCCCCCTGAATCAAAAAAAAAAAAAAAAGTATTTTTGGAAAAAGATGTGTGTGTGTGTCTGTGGACAGCATAGCTCAAAAACGAAAAGACCGTTAAACACCAAACTTGGTATTTAAGTTCAGTATCTTCCAAGGCTGCGACACAAAAATTGTCAAAAAAATCCCCCCCACCCCTAACTTACCTTTACATGGAACTTTTTTTTTCTCGAAAATTTTGATTTTCTAAAAAATGGCTCTAACTATTTTGATTAAAATATAGTATATTAAAGATATTTACATGACAAATAAAATGTATATCATGAATTTTCTAGGAATAGCCTCTGAAGACATGTTTATTCTGAATGAATTTTGTGGAATTTTGCATAACTGGTAAACCGTAAGAGACAGACTAAAACTTACTACACAAAAAATGTAGAACTCGTTAAAACACATTTTTCCTGGAGTTGAGCGTTTTTAAGATATTCCTTGATATTGATTTCAGTTTTAAAATACTTAGGTAATACTTTTCTCATACGGAGGCTTGTCAACTCCTGGCCACGCATAGAAACGGATTTCAATCCCATAGCAACCACATTTTAAAACATTTCACTGTTGGTTTAGTCTAGTGTGTTCCCTTATTTCACTTCTACTTATAAGGAACGAAGTAATATAACCGTTTCTGCTAATGCTTATATCTATTACCACGAAGTAGATAGAAGAATAAGCTTATTAACAATAATTTGTTACAGAGAGTTAGAGAAAGTCATTGAATGGAGTACAACTTTTCTCACATAGGAAGTGTCTGTTTTTCTTTTGTTCTACTCCTGGCCAAGCAAAGAAGTGATTTGTAATGACAATCGCATAACGATAGCTTTTAAAACATTTGACAATCCTTTAGCATAGTGCATTCCCTTATTCCCTTCTACTTATAAGGAACTAAGTAATAACATTCTGTTAACATTTATCTTGAATAGCATTGTGTACAAAGAAGAATAACCTTTTGTAGGAGTTTTGTAGAGCAGCTAGAGAAAGTCATGTGAGTGTAACACATCAGATTTTTATTTTCGTGTTTACTCTTTTAATTCTTTGTCGTTTGTTTTAATATTGCTTACTATTTTGTGTATTGTAAAAGCACGTACGCTCTGTGAACCCTTGCGATTCATTAAGATCAATGTATGATACTACTTTGTTTTCTTGTTGAGTGGCCCCTGACAGTGGGCTACAAAGTGCAGTGAAGCAGATCTCGTTATTTTTCTTGGTAGGAAATTACACGTCCAGAAAATGACCCCCGCGCATCGTGACGTCTTACTCTATTGTATCCATTGTTGCAAGTTATCATCTTCGTGATTTTCTATCATCATTTATTGTTCCTCCCGCGACATTTCGTGTTTTTTCGCACTCCATTCCCTTTTATCACGTTTCTTTTTCCTTCGCAATATCTTGAGAGAGTGATATGTATGAGCTGATGGCCACGCAAAATATTCAGTCTGTTATACGCACGTGAATAAAACAAAAGCAATGCTAAAGGATGTTGCTTTTTTGTTTTGTTATTGTTTCATTTATATAGCCCCCTTTAACATCTAAGATCATATCGGGGGCTTTGCATTTGAAACAACTCGTCGTCTGTAGGTTCTTTACGTTGGTTTAAATCATTTTATTTTTTACTTTCTCTAGCCCCGTATATACAATGTACACAGGGATAGAGAAGTATTGTATTCCACTCAAAAATTCGATGTCGAGATTTCACCGGAAATACATGTTTTAGGAACCCCTGAATACAAAAATAGTATTTCCAGAAAAAGGTGCGTGTGTGTCCGTGTGTCTGTGAAAGCGATAACTCAAAAACGAAAAGTCGGTAAAATACCAAACTAGGTATTTAAGTTTAGTATCTTCCAGGGATGCAACACGAAGATTTTGAGAAATATCCCCCCCTCCGCCAAGTACCCTTTACATGGAAAATTGTGATTTTCTCAAAAATGGCTCTAACGATTTTGATTAATATTTCGTATATGAAAGACATTTACTTGACAAATAAAATTTATATTTTGAATTTTCTGAGAATAGCCTCTGAAGAGTAGTTTATTCTGGACGAATTTTACTGAGTTTTGAATAACTGGTAAACCATAAGAGATGAACAAAAACTTATAAATAAAAACTGTAGAGCACATTAAAACACACAATTTATGTTACATACATTTTTTTCGTGGAGTTCGTCGTTTTTGAGACATTCCTTATTTTTGGTTTCTGCTATGAAAAACGTATATTTTTCTCATACAGAAACTTGTCAACTCCTATCCATATAAACAAAGGAACTTCATTGACATAGCAACCAGCTTTTGACTATCACTTTATAATATGGTAGTCCCTTATTTCGCTTCTATTTACAAGGAAGCAAGTAATAAGACTATTTCTGCTAATTTTTTTTACTTTCTCCATAGGCATTATGTACATAGTGTATAGAGCAAGTATTGCACTCCACCAAAAATTCGATACCGAGATTTCACCGGAAATATAAGTTTTAGGGTCCCCAATATCCAAAAAAGGCATTTTCACAAAAAGGTCCGCGCGTGTGTGTGTGTGTGTGTGTGTGTGTGTGTGTGTGTGTGTGTGTGCGTGTGTCTGTGAACACGATAACTCAAAAACGAAAAGTCGGTAAAATACCAAACTTGGTATTTAAGTTTAGTATTTTCCAGGGATGCGACACGAAGATTTTGAGAAAAATCCCCCCACCCCCAACTACCCTTTACATGAAACTTTTTTCGAAAATTTTGATTTTCTCAAAAATGGCTCTAACGATTTTAATTAAAATTTCGGATATTAAACATATTTATCTAACAAATGAAATGTATATCTTGAATTTTCTGGGAATAGCCTCTGAAGAGTAGTTTATTCAGGATGAATTTTACTGAATTTTGAATAACTGCTAAACCGTAAGAGATGGACAAAAACTTACTACACAAAAAATGTAGAGCACATTGAAGCACACAATTTATGTTATATACATTTTTTTCGCGGAGTTCGTCGTTTTTGTGACATTCCTTATTTTTGGTTTCTGCTATGAAAAACGTATACTTTTCTCATACAGGAACTTGTCAACTCCTATCCATATAAACAAAGCAACTTGATTGACATAGCAACCAGCTTATGACTATCACTTTAACCTACGGTTGTCTCTTATTTCGCTTTTACTTACAAGGAAGCGAGTAATAAGACTATTTCTGCTATTTTTTACTGATTAGCATAAAGTAAATAGAAGTATAAACTTTTTAAGAATAATTTGTTGCACGGATATGGAGAAAGTCATGTGAATGGTGCACATCAGAATTTTCTGATTAGCATAAAGTAAATAGAAGTATAAGCTTTTTAAGAATTATTTGTTGCAGGGATATAGAGAAAGTCATGTGAATGTTACACTTCAGATTTTTCTCAAATACACATACATACTTCCAGACTCTGTGGGGGACAGGGAATAAAATTTAATGTGGTTAAAGTAAAATTCCCCGCCCGGGACCTCCCGGTGAGAAGTCAGCTCGCTGACCACTCGACCACGGAGGCAATCAAATAATGCATGTTTTGTTTCACTGTGTTTTGGCATTTTGAAGAATATAGAAGCAAACCTGAGCTATTTACAAGTCAACAACGAATGTATAGAAGCGTAAATGGTTGTTGCCGTGAATAAAATTATGAACTTGATGAAGTTGGCTATTGTTTAGGAATTTAAAGATAAAGAATCTATTTGAACTTATCAATTAATAAAGCTATTTATTTTTAGCGAAATGAAGTAAATAAATAGAGTATGCACGCATAATTTGTCACTTTCTCTACACGTACTATGTACATAGTGTATACAGAACGTATTACATTGCACCCAAAAATTCCATACCGAGATTTTATCTGAAATACATGATTTTAAGACTCCCTGAATCCAAAAATAAAGCATTTTTTAAAAAAAGCTCCTTGTGTGTCTTGAACGGGATAACTCAAAACGAAACTTTGGTAAAATACAAAACTTGATAATTAAGTTCAGTATCTTACAAGGATGCGACGTGAAGATTTTCAAGAAAATCCCCCCACCACAAACTTCCCTCTACATGGAAAATTTTTCGAAAAGTTTTATTTTCTTAAAAATGGCTTTAAAGATTTTGATTAAAATCTATTTATTGAGGATATTTACATGACAAATAAAATAAATATCTTGAATTATCTGGGAATAACCTGAAAAGACCTCTTTATTCTGGACGAATTCTGCTAGATTTTGCATAACCAGTAAACCTTAAGAGATAGACAAAAACTTACTACACAAAAAATGTAGAGCTCCTTAAAACACGCAAGTTATATCATATACATTTTTTATGGGGTTGTCCGTTTTCCAGATACTCCTTGTTATTAGTTTCACCTTTAAAATACCTAAACTTTTCTCATACGGCCACTTGTCAACTCCTGACCACGCAAATATTTGATTCCCATGGCAACACGTTAAAAAACAAGTGACTGTTGGCTTAGTCTAGTGCATTCCTTTATTTCCCTTCTACTTACAAGGAACTAAGTAATAAGACCAACAGTTTGTTACAGAGAATTAGAGAAAGTCATGTGAATGGAACACATCAGATTTTTCTGAGTAGGAAATTACTCTCACGTGACATCTTACTCTATTGTATCCATTGTTGCAATCATCTTCGTGATTTTCTATCATCATTTATTGTTCCTCCCGTGACATTTCCTGTTTTTTCGCACTCCATTCCCTTTTATCACGTTTCTTTTTCCTTCGTAATATCTTCAGAAGGTTGTATGTGTAAAGCTGTCACTAGGAGATGGTCACGCAAAATTCTTAGTCTGTTATACCCACGTCAATAAAACTATAGCAATGCTAATGTATGTTTTGTTTCACTCTGTTTTGGATTTGGAGAAATGTAGAAGCAAAAGCGAGCTATCTCCAAGTACACTTGCAGTTTATAGAAGAGTGCTGCCTTGAATGTGTATTTATGAATTAATTATCTGTTGATTAATATATAGGAAATTAATGATATAGGTGACTTTTTTGAATTGAAGAATTAATAAAACAATTTGTTCGTTAACAAAATAAGCCAAAAAATCTAATGTGTTGCATTCACACGACTTTCTCTACGTCTCTACAACATATTATTGTTAAAAAGCTTATGCTTCCATTTACTTCCTGCTAATCGAGAAAAAATTAGCAGAAATAGTCTTATTACTTGCTTCCTTGTAAGTAGAAGTGAAATATGGGAGTACCATAGGTTAAAGTGATAGTCAAAAGCTGGTTGCTATGTGACTGAAGTTGCTTTGTTTGTATGGACACGAGTTCACAAAGTCCTGTATGAGAAAAATATAAGTTTTTATAGCTTAAACAAAAAATAAGGAATATCTAAAAAAACAATCCACTCCACGAAAAAATGTATACAACATAAAGTGTGTGTTTTAAAGTGCTCTACATCTTTTGTGTGGTAAGTTTTTGTCCATCTCTTACGGTTTAGCAGTTATGCAAAATTCCGTAAAATTGACCCAGAATAAAGTAGTCTTCAGAGGCTATTCCCAGAAAATTCAAAATATACATTTTATTTGTCAGGTAAATATCTTTAATATACGATCTTTTTATCAACATTGTTAGAGCCATTTTTTAGAAAATCAAAATTTTCTAAAAAGTTCCATGTAAAGGGTAGTTTGGAGTGGGGGGGGGGGATTTTTCTCAAAATCTTCGTGTCGCAACCTCGGAAGATACTAAACTTAAATACCAAGTTTCGTATTTTACCGACTTTTAGTTTTTGGGTTATCGTGTTCACAGACACACGGACACACGGACACACACACACGGATCTTTTTCCGAAAATGCTTTTTTTAGATAAAGGGGACCCCAAAAACATATATTTCCGGTGAAATCTCGGTATCGAATTTTTGGGTGGAGTGCAATACCTTCTCTATACACTATGTACGTAGTGCGTATAGAGAAAGTAAAATGGGCCAACTTCACGAAAAAAGTATATATCATAAATGGTGTGTTTTAACGAACTCCACATTCTTTGTTAAGTCAGTTTTTGTTTTATCTCTTATGGTTAGCGGTTATGCAAAATTCTGCAAATTCATCCAATATCAAGATGTCTTCAGAAGTTATTCCCAGAAAATTCAAGATGCACACTTTATTTGTCAGTAAATATATTTAAAATACGAACTTTTAGTCAAAATCGATAAAGCCATTTTTGAAAAAAACAAAATGTTGGAAAACTTTTCTGTGTAACTGATTGTTACTTTTCGTTTTTGAGCCAAGCTGCTCACAGTTAGACACCCACAGGACAATTTTTATAAAAACCTGATGTGACCCATTCACATGACTTTCTCTACATCTCTGTAACGAAGTATCGTTAAAAAGCTTATGCATGTTTTTATTTCATGCTAATCGAGAAAAAATTAGCACAGTCTTATTACTTGATTCCTTGTAAGTAGAAGGGAAATAAGGGAGTAACATAGGTTAAAGTGATAGTCAAAAGCTGGTTGTTATGTGACTGAAGTTCCTTTGTTTGTACAGACAGGAGTTGACAAAAGTTTAAGTTTTTATTGCTGAAACCAAAAACAAGGAATATCTCAAACGATTAACTCCACGACCAAAATGTATATAACATAAATTGTATGTTTTAACGAATCTACATTTTTTGTATAGTAAGTTTTCGTCTCTCTTACGCTTTACCTGTTTGGAAAAATTCAATAAAATCATCCAGAATAAAGAGACTTTTAGAGGCTATTCCCAGAAAATTTAAGCTAAACATTTTATTTTGCATGTAAATATCTCAAATATAAGAGATTGTGATGAAATTTGTTAGATCCATTTTTAATAAGATCAACATTTTCGAAAAAAGTTCCATATAAAGGGTAGTTGGGGATGGGATTTTCTTGCAAATCTTGGTGTCGCATCGTTGGAAGATACCAAACTTAAATACCAAGTTTGGTACTCAACGGTCTTTTCGTTTTAAAACTATGCAGACACACACACACACACACACACACACACACACACACACACACATGGAGGTTTTTCCAAAAATGGATTTTTTGAATTGAGACCCAAAACATGTATTTCCGGTAAAATCTCGGTATCGAATTTTTGGGTGGAATTCAATACCTTTCTATACACTGTGTACATAGTACGTGTAGACAAAGTAAAAAAAAAAAAAAGAAAAAGCTTGATATTCCCAGGTAAATTATATTTCTCAAGACTTGGCACATGAAAAAAGTCACATCGTATTTCTGGAGATGACCTGGAACAAAAGGTATATTCACTCTGTTCCAAAAAGTTTGCTCGCTATGCAGAATGATGAAGTCGGATTGGCAATGAGTGAAACTTGTTTGCGGTGACAATAATTGAAAGCACCCCCCCTCTGCCCCCCTGAGAGATGAAACTTTGTGCACAATGTGGAATTTACCTGATTAAGGTTTTCACAGCTTGGGACAATCGAGATGTTGTTTTCTTGTTCGCCTGACAACTCCATAACTAGACCAAGTTTTCAGCCCAAGATGTTTGTAGCTCTTGCAACTTTTCCAGCATCTCACAAACAAGATTTCGTCAACTTCCATCACGCGCTCCTTCTAAACCAAATTGAATAACTTCTTACGTGGTACGATTCCTAAATAACAGTGTTTGTACAGCAAAACTGTCACCAAGTAGAATGAAAAGCTGAAGAAAGACAATACAAGATTTAATGTGCACGTCAGAATTGTGACCCAATTTCATTTTTACAGGAGAGATTCTAAAAATAGATTATCAATGCTTATTTTTCTCCTTTTACGTTACTTTTGATGGGGACTGCGACTGAATTTTTCTATTTCTTTTTCTTTTTTAATTTTTAAGGGGACAGCAATGTGTGATATTTTGAAGTGTTAAATATAGAATGTTAACTTTCTCTACTTATTAAGTAGTTTCACTGGAAATAAAAACACTGAATAATAATAAAATAATAATAATAATAATAATAAAAATTAATGATACCAATAAAATTAATAATAGTAATAAAATTAATAATAGTAATAATAAAATTAATAATAAAAAAATTAATAATAGTAAAATTAATAAAGTAAAAATAATAACAAAATTAATAATAATATTAATAATTATAATATATATTAATAATTAGAATAACTAATAATAATAATATTAATTAAAATAATATAAATAATAATATTAATAATAAAATTAATAGTAAAATGAATAGTAAAATTAATAATAAAATAAATAAAAATAAAACTAATAATAATAGTAATAATAATGAAATTAATAATAATAATAAATAAATTAATAATAATAAAAACAATAATAATAATAATTAGTGGATGGAGAAGGTACCTATTGTATTTCACCCCAAAATACGATGCCGAGATTTCACCGGAAATATATATATATATATATAGTTTTTTTTTTGGTTACCTGAGTCCAACAAGGGCATCTTTAGAATATAGGTCAACGCGCGCGCGTCTTTGTTTGTGTGTCTATGGACAGCATAGTTCAAAAATGAAAAGTCCGTTAAAGACCAAACTAGCTACTTGAGTTTAGAAACCCCCAAGAATACGACACTGGCATTTTCAAGAAAATTCTTCCACCCTCAACTACCCTTTTTATGGAAAACATTCGATTTTTTTATTTTCTCAAAAATGGCTCTAAAATGTTTACTTTCTCTATACGTACTATGTACATAGTGTATAGAGGAGGAATTGTAATGAACCCAAAAATTCAACACCGAAATTTCACCGGAAATACATATCCTTGGTCTGAACAAAGCATTTCTGGAAAAAGGTCCGTGTGTGTGAATGTGTGTGTGTGTGTGTGTGTGTGTGTGTGTGTGTGTGCGCGCGCCTGTGACAGCTTAGCTCATAAACGAAAAAAGTGTTAAATACCAAACTTAGTTTATTTGTTTCGAAATTTCCAAGCTTACGACACGAATATTTTCAAGAACGTCCTCCCACTACCCTTTATATGGAACTTTTTATCGAAAATTTTGATTTTCTCAAAAATGGCTCTAGAGATTTTGATTAAAATATCGTACATTAAAGATATTTACGTGACAAATAAGATTTATATCTTGAATTTTCTGGGAAAAGCCTCTGAAGGCTACTGTATTTTGGATGAATTTTACGAAAAGTTGCATAACCGCTAAACCGTAAGCGACCGATAAAAAACTAACCACACAAAAAATGTAGAGCACACTAAAACACACAATTTATGGTATATATATATATATATATATATATATATATATATATATATATATATACATATATATATATATATATATATATATATACATATATATATATATTTCGTGGAGTTGATCAGTTTTTGAGATATTCTTGGTTTTATGGTTTCAGCTTTAAAAAAACATACCTTTCTGATACGGGAATTTGTCAACTCCTGTCCATACAAACAAAGGAACTACAGTTATATAGCAACCAGCTTTTGTCTAACACTTTAACCTATGATACTCCCTTATTTCCTTTCTACTTACAAGGAAACGAGTAATAAAACTATTTCTGCTAATTTTTTCACGATTAGCATGAAGTAAATAGAAGCATTAGCTGTTTAACGATAAGATGTAGTGAATATTTTGTCCATGACTATATAAACCATAAGGTACGGCAAATCATATCAAACGGACATTTTTACACTCCCGAAAGGAAATACTGTTCTATAAAAACCATTTTGTGACTCCTCCACGTTTGGAAGCCCCCGCATGTTGTCTGGCCAGGGTGTTCGATCGGCTCAAGTTTTGAAATATCGCCCCAAGAATCAGGAAGATATTAGGTTGTGAACAACCACACCAGTTGCGTCTTCTGTCCAAATGCCATGCTTCTAACACGCTGATGGCTTTATTCTTGTTGCTGTGGCAACGATCTTCATTTATTAGCCCTCTTCACCTTTTCCAGCTCTAGTGTTTCCACCTTCCACTGTATACAGTAGTGGCGACTCCTGGGGCACTGTCCTTGTGCCGTGGCGCCACTATTAAATGAAAAAATCTGTTGTTACACTCACATGACTTTCTCTAGCTGCTCTACAAAACTCCTACAAAAGATTATTCTCCTTTGTACACAATGCTAATCAAGATAAATGTTAGCAGAATGTTATTACTTAGTTCCTTATAAGTAGAAGAGAATAAGGGAATGCACTATGCTAAAGTGATTGTCAAATGTTTTAAAAGCTATCGTTATGCGATTGTCATTGCAAATCACTTCTTTGCTTGGCCAGGAGTAGAACAAAAGAAAAACAGACACTTCCTGTGTGAGAAAGGTTTTAAGTACTTCACAATTGAAACCAATAACAAGGAATATCTCTAAAACGGTTCCCTCCACAACAAAACCGTAAAGGACAAAAATTGTGTGTTTTGTCATGAGGTACATTTTTTGTGTAGTACGTTTTTTCTATTTTCACGGTTTAGCAGTTAAGCAAAATTCAGCAAAATTCATACAGAATAAAGAGGTCCTCAGAGGCTATTCCCAAAGAATTCGAGATATACCCTTTATTTCGGATATAAATAGCTTTAATATACCGGATTTTAATCAAAATCGTTAGAGCCATTTTTAAGAAAATCAAAACTCTCGAAATTTTTTCATGTAAAGGGTAGTTTGTGGTAGGGGGATTTTTTTGAAAATCTTCGTGTCGCATCCTTGGAAGATATTTAACCTAAATACCAAGTTTGGTATTTAACGGTCTTTTTGTTTTGGGGCTATGCTGTCCACAGACGCACACACACAGACACACACACGGACACCAAAACATATATTTCCGGTGAAATCTCGGTATCGAAATTTTGGGTGCATTACAATACCTTCTCTATCCCTATTTACATTGCACATATGGGGCTAGAGAAAGTAAAAATCTGATGTGTTCTATTCACATGACTTTCTCTACATCTCTGCAACAAATTATTGTTAGAAATCTTATGTTTCTATTCCCTTCATACTAATCGAGAAAAAAATTAGCAAAAACAGTCTTATTACTTGCTTCCTTGTAAGAAGAAACGAAATAAGGGAGTACCATAGTTAAAATGATAGTCAAAAGCTGGTTGCTATGTGTCTGACGTTCCTTTGTTTATATGGACAAGAGTGCATAAATTCCTGTAAGAGAAAAGTATGTTTTTCAAAGCTCAAACCAAAAACAAGGAATATCTCAAAACCCTTCAACTTAACGAAAAAAATGTAAATATCTTAAATTGTGTGTTTTAATGAGCTCTACATTTTATGTTAACTAAGTTACTATTTCTCTCGTTTAATATATCATATAAAAATCTGCTTTCTCTACATCTCCGTAACAAATGCGGTACGTAAAGCTTTTAAATTTTTATCACCCACGACCATGTCCTGTGGATGAATTTTAATATTCTTTATAAACATTTTCCTATGTTGTTTGTTGTTTCTAGGATTCATCTATGGCTTCCGGCATTAGTAATTGCGTTTTCCCAGGTTTTATGTCACTTTGGCTATCATTTATTTTAATAATCTTGTATTTAATTCTGATTTTATCGATTTTATTTTCATGGTGTTTTTATTTTTGGTTTTAACCGAGATTTTATTATCTAAGAAGCTAATTACCTTAGAAGTTGAGCGTCCTTAAACACCAACCAGCATCATCCGTAACAAATGATTGTTAAAAATCATATTCTAATTCATGCTAATCATTTAAACATTAGCAGAAACGATCTTATTGCTTAGTTCCATATAAGTAGAAGGAAAATAAAGGAATACACCAGGTTAAAGCGATAGTAAAATATTTTAAAACCTGGCCACTATGTGATGTCATGGTCAGCAGTTAACACATCCTGGTATGACAAAAGAATAAGTATTTTAAAACCAAAACCAATAAAAAATAATATCTCAGAAACGGTAAACTCTATAAAAAAAAAGTATATGTAAATTATGTGATTAAACGAGGTCTACATTTTTTGAGTATTAAGTTTTTGTGCATCTCTTACGGTTTAGCAGTAATGCAAAATTCCGTAAAACTCATCCAGAATAAAGTAGTCTTCAGATGCTATTGCCAGAAAATTCAGATATACATTTTATTTGTAAGGTAAATATGTTTAATATACGATGTTTTAATCAAAATCGTTAGAGCCATTTTTAAGAAAATCAAAATGTTCGAAAAAAGCTCCATGTGAAGGGTAGTTGGGTGTGGGGAGATTTTCTTGAGATTTTCCAAGTTTGGTATTCAACGGTCTTTTGATTTTTGAGCTATGCTGTGACACACACGCACACACACACGGACCTTTTTCTGAAAATGTAATTTTTTGATTCAGGGGGACTCAAAACATGAATTTCCGGTGTAATCTCGGTATCGAATTTTTGGGTGTAATACAATATCTTCTCTATACACTATGCACATGGTACGTATAGAGAAAGTAAAAAAAAAATTGTAAATTATGTGTTTAACAGTATTACAAAATTCAGTAAATTCATCCAGAATAAGTAGGTCTTTAGAAGCTGTTATCAGAAAATTCTGGATTTATCTTCCATCTGACAGGTAAATATCTATAATATATGGTATTTTAATTAAAATCGTGTCACTTTTGAGTAAATCAAAATTTACGAAAATATGTTTATGTAAAGGGTACTTTGGGGTGGGAGAAATTTCTTGAAATTGTTCGTCTCCTATTTTTTGGGAGGTACTATACCTCAATATCAATTTTGCGATTGAATCAACAATCTTGTGTTTATTTAGAAAGATGTAAAAAAAATAGAAAGACTAATTTCGTGCGGTGATTAAACACTTCTATTTAAAAGAGATAAAAACCGAGTTGGATGAAGTTCATGGCACATCAATTTACAATTGGATAAATGAATTTAAACGTGGACTTACATCCAGAAAAATGAATGACCTTTCACCAGATTTGAACCTGCAATTTTCGGTTTTAGAAGCCACTACACCTCTGAGAGTAACACCATATCAGAGAAGCGGAATTTATTCTAGATTTTTTAGGCTTCATGTAAACACAAGAAGGGTTTCGAGTAGGATAAGAATTCTTACCCATATCAACCGTGAAAATACACCACTATTGGAGTAATGTCCAATTTGTGAAATCGATGTAAATTGACTCCGAAATAGTAATCTTTGGGATAGCCTCTGTTGGCACACCTGATCTCCGGAAGTGATGAGCTGTCAAGCAGCTCTGAATTAGAGAGATTGGCTACGTTAGCAGGTGGGCCAACCTCTTCTGTAATCCACTTTAATTTTCATTTGCCGGACTGCAAGGGTTACAGTATTTGTTTTCTCTTTTTAGATATCATTTATAAATGAAATTAGAGATTTATTAGTGTCTAAGCTGATTCATTTGCGCACTGTGTTGCGTAGTATATCAATATTTGATTTCAAAATGAGTACTGTTAATGAAGTCATGTTTAATTCAGTATTCTAGAGGTAGGGGTAAAAATCTGATGTGTTCCATTCACATGACTTTCTCTATCTCTCTGTAACAAATTATTGTTAATAAGCTTATCTTTTATTTATGTCATGTTAATCGAGGAAAATTAGCAGAAATAGTCTTATTCCTTGCTTTATTGTAAATACAAGCGAAATAAGGGAGTACCATAGGTTAAAGTGAAAGCCAAAAGCTGGTTGTTATGTGACTGATTTTCCTTTGTGTGGACAGGAGTTGACAAATTCCTGTACGAGAAAACTATGTTTTCAAAGCTGAAACCAAGAAAAAGGAATATCTCAAAAACGATCAACTCCACGAAAAAAATGTATATAACATAAATTGTATGTTTTAACGTGCTCTACATTTTTTGTGTGTTAAGTTTTTGTCCATCTCTTACGGTTTAGTAGTTCTGCAAAATTCATCCAGAATAAAGTAGTCTTCAGAGGCTATTCCCAGAAAGTTCAAAATATACATTTTATTTGTCAGGTAAATATCCTTAATATATGATATTTTAATCAAAATCATTAGAGCCATTTTTTAGAAAATCAAACTTTTCGAAAAAAGTTCCATGTAAAGGGTAGTTTGGGGTGGGGGGATTTTTCTCAAAATCTTTGTGTCGCATCCCTGGAAGATACTAAACTTAAATACCAAGTTTGGTATTTTACCGACTTTTCGTTTTTGAGTTATCGTGTTCACAGACACACGGACACACACACACACGAGCCTTTTTCCGAAAGTGATTTTTTTAAATAAAGGGTATCCTTAAACATATATTTCCGGTGAAATCTCGGTATCCAAATTTTGGGTGGAGTGCAATATCTTCTCTATACACTATATACATAGTGCGTATAGAGAAAGTAAAAAGGAATATATCAGGAATGGCCAGCTCAAAGAAGAAAAGGTATGTGACATAAATTGTGTGTTTTAACGTGACGTACATTTTTTGTGTGGTAAGTTTTTGCCTAACTCTTACGTGTCACCAGTTACACAAAATTCATTCAGAATAAAGAGGTCTTTAGAGGCTATTCCCAGGAAATTCATGATATACATTTTATTTACCATACTAATATCCATAATATATGGTATTTTAATCAAAATCGTTATAACTACTTTTGAGAAAATCAAAATTTTCGAAAAATTTTCCATGTAAAGGTTTTGTTGGAGATGGGGGAATTTTCTTGAAAATCCTTGTGTCGCATCTTGAAAGATACCAAACTTAAATATGCACCTTTATATAAAAATGCTTTTTTTTTTTTTTTGGATTCAGGGGGACCCAAAGCATGTATTTCCGGTGAAATCTCGGAATTGAATTTGTGGGTGGAATACAGTAAAAAATGGTAGAATGTAGAATAATATTTTGAAAGAAGTTTTGTTTGTAGAGCAGGTAGAGAAACATATGTGAATGGAACACATCAAACATTTTGAAATTGATAGGGTCAGAGCTGAAAAAGAACCATTAAGTTGGCTTATACAGCTTTTAACTTTACGTAACGAGTGTGGAAAATTCAATTTCTTTGTCACGTGAGAACATGTTTCTGTAGCTGTTGTTGGTTGACGCAATCAGCAGGCAGCTGATATAACTGTCGTGTAATTGGTCGGAGCAAGATGTTGACTGATCTACCCGAGTCAATACTCGACATGTTTTGCATTATTAAACAGTTGAGTGCGGTCTAATGAGCGACGTTAGGTAAATAAAGCAAATCACGTGAGATGAGGAACAAAGACTGGTACACGCTGGTCGCATGTTTGGGGTGTGTACTTGTCAGCAAGATGTTGAGGATGAAGGGCATGGACAACAGCTGTCCCTCCATTTGGAACATGTACACCAGCAACCCAGGGGTGCTGCACCAAATGTCACGCTTGCTTTAGCTGTGTTGTCGTCAGCTTTCTGCTACTGCTACTTACAATATACAACTAGATATTAAAACTCGAGTCAAGTAATAGTAATTAAGTATTAAAACTAGAATCAGTATTCTTTTTACCTTCTCTAGCCCCATATGTACAATGTACATAGGAATAGAGAAGTATTGTATTCCACCCAAAAATTAGATACCGAGATTTCACCGGAAATACATGTTTTAGGACCCTCTGTATCCAATAAAAGCATTTTAAGAAAAAGGTCCGTGTGTGTGTCGTGTGTCTGTGAACACGATAACTTAAAAACGAAATGTAGCTAAAATACCAAACTTGGTGTTTAAGTTTAGTATCTTCCAGAGATGCGACACGAAGATATTGAGAAAAATCCCCCTGCCCCAAACTACCCTTTACATGGAACTTTTTTTTCGTAAATTTTGATTTTCTTAAAAATGGCTCTAACGATTTTGATTAAAATATCATTTATTTTAAAGATATTTACCTGATAAATAAATTGTATATCTTGAATTTTCTGGCAATAGCCTCTGAAGATTACTTTATTCTGGCCGAATTTTACGGAATTTTGCATAACTGCTAAACCGTAAAACTTAGATAATAGCTTACTACACAAGAAATGAAGAGCACTTTAAAACACACAATTTAAGTTATTTACATTTTTTTTTTGCGTGGAGTTGATCGTTTTTGAGATATTCATTGTTTTTGGTTTCAGCTATGACAAACTTACTTTTCTCATATAGGAATTTGTCAACTCCTGTCCATATAAACAAAAGAACTTCAGTCACATGGAAACCAGCTTATGACTATCACTTTAACCTATGGTACTCCCTTATTTCGCTTCTACTTACAAGGAAACAAGTCATAAGACTATTTCTGCTAATTTGTTCTCGAGTAGCATGAAGTAAATAGAAGCATAAGCTTTTTAACAATATAAAATCACAAACAATTCATTTAAGGAATATTTACAAAATTTATCCAACATTATGCATAACAAATTGTGTGTTTTAACGTGCTCTACATTTTCGTGTGGTACGTTTTTGTCTATCTCTTACGGTTTACCAGCTATGCAAAATTCCGTAGAATTGATCCAGAATAAAGCAGTCTTCAGGGGCTATTTCCAGAAAATTTAAGATGTACAAATTATTTATCAGGTATATATCTTTAATATACGATATCTTGATCAAAATCGTTAGAGCCATTTTTGAGAAAATCAAAATTTTCGAAAAAAGTTCCATGTAAAGGGTAGTTGGGGGATGGGGGGATTTTCTTGAAAATATCCGTGTTGCATCCTTGGAAGATACCAAACTTAAAAACCAAGTTTCGTATTTAACGGTCTGTTCGCTTTTAAGCTATGCTGTCCACACACACACACACACACGGTCCTGAAATGCTTTTTTTTTGGATTGAGGGGGACCCAAAACATGTATTTCCGGCGAAATATCGGTATTGAAGTTTTTAGTGCATTACAATACCTTCTCTATACACTTTATACATAGCACGTGTAGAAATTAATAAAAAATCTGATGTGATCTATTCACATGACTTTCTCTACATCTCTGAAACAAATTAATGTTAAAAAGCTTATGCTTCTATTTACTTCATGCTAATCCAGAAAAATTAACAGAAATAGTCTTATTACTCACTTCCTTTTAAGTAGAAGCGAAACAAGGGAGTACCATAGTGATAGTCAAAATCTGGTTGCTATGTGATTGAAGTTCCTTTATTTGTTGACAAATTCCTGTATGAGAAAAGTATAAATTTCTCAAACAAGGAATATCTAAAAAACGATCAACTCCACGGAATAAAATGTATTTAATATAAATTGTGTGTTTTAACGTGCTCTGCATTTTTTTTTTTTTTTTTGTGGTAAGTTTTTGTCCATCTCTTATGGTTTAGTAGTTATGCAAAGTTCCGTAAAATTGACCCAGAATAAAGTAGTCTTCAGAGGCTATTCCCAGAAAATTCAAAATATACATTCTATTTGTCAGGTAAATATCTTTAATATACGATACTTTAATCAAAATCGTTAGAGCCATTTTTTAGAAAATCAAAATTTTCGAAAAAATGTCCATGTAAAGGGTAGTTTGGCTTGCGGGAATTTTTCTCAAAATCTTTGTGTCGCATCCCTGGAAGATACTAAACTTAAATACCAAGTTTCGTATTTTACCGACTTTTCGTTTTTGAGTTATCGTGTTCACAGAGACACGGACACAGGGACATACTGACACACGGACACACACACACGGTCGTTTTTCTGAAAATACCTTTTTTTGGACACAGGTGGCCGTAAAACATATATTTCCGGTGAAATCTCGGTATCGAATTTTTTGGTGGAGTGCAATACCTTCTCTATACACTATGTACGTGTAGACAAAGTAAGAATTAGCAGAATTAGCCTTATTTCTTGCTTTATTGTAAGTAGAAGCGAAATAAGGGAGTACCATACGTTAAAGTGAAAGCCAAAAGCTGGTTGCTATGTGACTGATGTTCCTTTGTTTGTATGGACAGGAGTTGACAAATTCCTGTGAGAAAAGTATAAGTTTTTCATAGGTGAAACCAAAAACAAGGAATATCTGAAAAACGATAAACTCCACGAAAAAAAAAAAGTATATAACATAGACTGTGTATTTTACTGTGCTCTACATTTTCTGTGGTAAATTTTTCTGCAACTTCTACGGTTTAGTAGTTATGCAAAATTTCGTAAAATTCATCTAGAATAAAGCAGTCTTCAGAGGCTATTTCCAGAAAATGCATGATATACATTTTATTTGTCAGGTAAATGTCTTTAATATATGATAGTCCAATCAAAATCGTTAGAGCCATTTTTAAGAAAATCAAAATTTTCGAAGAAAGTTCCATAGTTGGGGTTGGGGGGGAATTTTCTTGAAAATCTTCCTGTCGCATCCTTGGAAGATACCAAACTTAAATACCATTTTCTAGAAATGCTTTTTTTTTTTGGATTGAGGGAGACCCAAAGCATGTATTTCCGGTGATTTTTCGGTATCGAATTTTTGGATGCGCTATAGTACCTTCGCTATACACTATGTACACAGTACGTGTAGAAAAAGTAAAAAATCGTTCTAGATAAGCTCAAGGTTTTTGAATCAATCACCTATGGTAAAGAAACCACTTGATGGATATACTGCCTGTTAGTAAGATAACACCGTTACCAAATACAAACGTTTTTCGATGCTAGGAGTGTAATTTCATGGATTTTCTAAGGCCTTAGTATGTTGAACTTTCGCCATTTTGATGCTGGAACGCTGCTAAGCGCAAGTAAGCAGATCGTGCAAATGTAATAAGAGTATAAACAGTGAGACGACTTGGTGCATGTGTACAATGGATGTCTGAAGTCAAAGGACAGTCGCGGGCCGCATACTGAGTACCTCGTTAAACTTCTCTCGTACGAATTCCATTATTTTCCAAGCGTATGATATGTTATTTTAATAACGACATTAGTTAGGTATTCAGGAGTAGTAACCGTGCAGTAAACTGTCAAGACCAGACGCTGGGAATTTGGTCTCCGCAAGTTGGTCATGCGTCCTCCGGTTTACTTCCGTAAAGTGGTTTTGCATGCCTTAGACGTGCTCGAGTTAAAGTTGCAAACAGGTCGCCCGGGTCTGGCAAACTACCACACAACAATCTTCATCGTCGTCAACTAATCTAGTTATATCACTGCCCACAAATATCAGGACAAATCTAATCTTTCAGCTCCGGTACCACTGTGCAAAAAAACTGATGTAATCCAGCGCTTCCTTGTAAGTAGAACCGAAATAAGAGAGTACCATAGGTTAAAGTCATAGCCAAAAGCTGGTTGCTATGTGACTGAAGTTCCTTTGTTCTTATGGACAGGAGTTGACACATTCCTGTATGAGAATAGTATAAGTTTTTTAAACTGAACCAAAAACAAGTAATATCTAAAAAACGATCAACTCCACGAAAAAATGTATATAACATAAATGGTGTGTCTTAACGTGCTCTATATTTTTATGTAGTAAGTTTTTATCTGTCACTTACGGTTTAGCAGTTATGCAAAGTTCCGTAAATTTCATCCAGAATAAAGTAGTCTTCAGAGGCTATTCCCAGAAAATCCAAGATATACATTTTATTTGACAGGTAAATATCTTTAATATATGATATTTCAATCAAAATCGTTATAGCCGTTTTTTAGAAAATCAAAATTTTCGAAAATTTTTCCATGTGAAGGGTAGTTGGGGATGGGGGGATTTTCTTGAAAATCTTCGCGTCCCAACCTTGGAAGATATGGAACTTAAATACCAAGATTGGTATTTAGATGTCTTTTCGTTTTTGAGTTATGCTGCCCACAGACAGACACACACACGGACATTTTTCTAAAAATGCCTTTTCTGGATTCAGGTGGTCTGAAGGCATGTATTTCCGGTGAAATCTCCATTTCGACTTTTTGGATGCAATGCAATTCCTTCTCTATACTCTATGTACATAGTACGTATAGAGAAAGTAAAAAACAAATCAGATGTGATCCATTTACGTGACTACCTCACTGTAACAAATTATTATTAATAAGCTCATTCTTCTATTTCATGTTAAAGCTTTGGCAGATCCGGTCTTTTTACTTGCTTCCTTGTAAGTAGAGGAAAATAAGAGAGTACACTAGACTAAAGAGATAGTCAAATATTTGAAAATGTGATTGAAATCCGTTTCTTTTCGTGGTCAAGCGTTGACAAGTTCCCATGTGAGTAAAGTTTAGGTTTTTAAAAGTTAAATCATGAACTTCACGAAAAAATGATTATGCCATAAATTGTGTGGTTTATCGGGATAAGCATCTTTACTTTCTCTTTACTTACTATGCACATAGTGTAATGCACCCAAAAATTCAATACTGAGATTTCACCGCAAATACATGTTTTAGGTCCCCCTGATTCTAAAAAAAAGCATTTTTACAAAAAGGTCCGTGTGTGTGCGTGTCTGTGGAGACTGCATAGCTCAAAAACGAAAAGACCGTTAAATACCAAACTTGATATTTTAGTTTGGTATCTTCCAAGGATGCGTCACAAAGAATTTCAAGAAAATCCCCCACCCCCAACTATCCTTTACATGGAACTTTTTCCAAAAATGATGATTTTCTCAAAAATGGTTCTAAAGATTTTGATTAAAATGTCTAGTATTAAAGATATTTACATGAAAAATAAAATGTATATATTGAAATTTCTGGGAATAACCTCTGAAGAATACCTTATTCTGGATCAATTTTACGGAATTTTATATAACTGCTAAACCGTAAGGGATGGACAAAAACTTACCACACAAAAAATGTAGAGCACATTAAAACACACAATTTATTTTATATACATTTTTCGTGGAGTTGATCGTTTTGACATATTCGGTGTTTTTGGTTTCAGCTTTGAAAAACTTACACTTTTCTCATACGGGAAGTTGTCAAAATAACTTCAGTCACATAGCAACCAGCTTTTGACTATCAGTTTAGCCTATAGTACAACCTTATTTCCCTTCTACTTACAAGGAAGCAAGAAATAAGACTATTTCTGTTAATTTTTTCTCAATTAGCATGAAGTAAGTTGAAGCATAAGTTTTTTAACAATAATTTGTTGCACAGATGTAGAGAAAGTCATGGGAATGGAATACATAAGCTTTTTTGAGAAGTAAGTTTTCGTCTATCTCTTACGGTTTACCATTTATGCAAAAATCAATAAAATTCATCAAGACTGATGTCTTCAGAGGCCATTCCCTGAAAATCCAACATATAAATTTCCTTTGTCATAAGAGTATCTTAAACATGCGGTATTTTAATGAAAATCGCTTATGCCATTTTTGAGTGAATCAGATTTTTCAAAAAATTTTCCACGTAAAAGGTTGTTGGGGGCAGGGGAATTTTCTTGAACATTTTTATGTCGCATCCTTGGAAGGTTCAAAAACTCAAATGCCAAGTTTAGTATTTAAGGGTCGTTATGTTATGGAGCTATGCTGCCTTCAGACACACACACACGGACATTTTTATAATTTCTTTTATTCGGGGTCTCAAAACATGTATTTACGGTGAAATCTCGATTTTTGGTTGCAATACGATACACTATATACACAGTATGTGTAGAGAGAGTAAAAATAAAGAAATACCAAGAACTGTAAGTTATACTTACTAGCTCGAGAATGCATATTGGGAATACGAGATCTGATAAATAACTTACAGTTCCTCGTTAGCCAATTACTTTTTGAAATGCTTGAAAAAACTGTAAAAAATAATAATAAATTAACATTTTATTAAACAGTAAATAATAATGAATTCTTGATGTGGACAAATGAAAGGCTACATCTAAATTATATGTACACTCTTTTGTTAATGAATTTTGCAATAGATTCTTTACTTGAAGTAGCACATGTCTTGAGTGTTACGTCATTTCCTAATTGTACTGTAAGTATTAATGACCTCTCAAACTCTTACTGTAAGTACTTACAGTGCTTGTTGGAATGGCAATTAATACATGGATTGTAAATTTAGCTTACATTACCAAATGTGTGTTCAGAATGAAGTAATAACATATTTTGTTCCGAGGAAGTAAATAGATTTTCCGTCGGAATTGTTAAATTAGGCGAATCGCGAGAGATAGAATTTTGGCGTCAAAGAGAAGAACCAGCGATTGCGATTTCGTGTAAACTCTAATCAAAAATAAATTACAATTCTGCAAAGAGAATTTGAGCTATGAATTATTTAAAAAATGATCGACCAACATCAATAGCCTGGATCTAGAACTTTTAAATCCCCGATAGCGCCCAAATATTTCTTCAATAAAGGACAGAAAGTCTATATTGAATCAGGGTATAGGAATGACGACACATTCTCTTAAAAAGCTTACACAAAATATATCATATATGAATATGCAGTTTCTCTCATTCCTTTAATTTGTCTCTCCTCATATGAAATGTAAAATTAAAATGTTAATATTCTTATTTTTCTTTCTTTTTCAGGTAGGTCTCTCATGGACGGTTTCATATGAAAAGGACCATTAAATGCAAGGTACAGAACGCATATACATAGATTAAGTTTTATTTTCTCTAGCATGTATGTGTATAGTAGCTAGAGAAGTATTGTTATCTAACCAAAAATTTGATACCAACATTGCACCTGAAATACATGTTTAGAGGCTCTAACGATTTTTGTTAAAAATACTGTACATTAAAAATATTGTATTTTTTAAATTTTTTGGGAATGGCCTCTGAAGACCTGTTTATTATACATGACTTTTGTATAACTGGTAAACTGCAAGATATAAACAAAAACTTACTCTACAAAAAATGTAAACGTATACATTAAAACAAAGAATTTATATCCTATACATTTTTGTGAAGTTAAGTGATTCTGACATATTCCTTGTTATTAGTTTTAATTTTGCAGCACTTAAACTTTTCTCAAACGAGAAGTCTCTTTCGTTCCAACCCTTTCATTTTACTCCTGGGAAAGAAAAAGGGAACTGATATTCCATTGCTTCACATAACAATAGCTTTATTTATTTATTTTATTATTTTTTTATTTATTTTTACTTTCTCTATACATACTATGTACATAGTGTATAGAGAAGGTATTGCACTCCACCCAAAAATTCTATACCGAGATTTCACCAGAAATATATGTTTTAGCGTCCCCTGTAGGCAAGAAAAACATTTTCAGAAAAAGGTCCGTGTTTCTGTGAACACGATAACTCAAAAACGAAAGGTCGGTAAAATACCGAACTTGGTATTTAAGTTCAGTATCTTAGAGGGATGCGACACGAAGATTTTGAGACAAATCCCCCTCTCCAAACTACCATCTAAATGGAACATTTTTCGAAAGTTTAGATTTTCTTAAAAATGGCTCTAACGATTTTAATTAAACTGTCAAATATTAAAGATATTTACCTGACAAATAAAATGTATATCTTGGAGTTTCTGGGAATAGCCTCTGAAGACTACTTTATTCTGGATGAAATTTACGGAACTTTGCATAACTGCTAAACCGTAAGTGACAGATAAAAACTTACTACATAAAAATGTAGAGCACGTTAAGACTCACCATTTATGTTATATACATTTTTTCGTGGAGTTTATCGTTCTTTAGATATTACTTCTTTTTGGTTTCAGTTTAAAACACTTATACTTTTCTCATATAGGAATTTGTCAACTCGTGTCCATACAAACAAAGGAACTTCAGTCACGTAGCAACCAGTTTTTGACTATCACTTTAACGTATGTTGTAGAGATGTAGAGAAAGCTATGTGCATGGAACACATTGTTTTTTGTTTTTTTTTGTTTTTTTTATTTTATTTTAGCTTAACGTCCTTTAACTTATCGGACGATGAATGAAATCGGTGAAATTATGCTAAAATGATCTAAGGTCCATGGAGCTTAAAGCTACTCGATGTTCGTCTTCTCAAGGTAAGAGAAAACCCCGGAGAAACCTTATCCGGGTAACTCATGCTAAACAAGATTCGAATTCGCAAGATGTTGAATGTGAGGCAGATACGCTATCCACAGACTACCCAAGCAGGTTTAAACGATTTGACTATTGCTTTAGCCTAGTGTATTCTCTTATTTCTCTTCTACATAAAAGGAAGCAAGTAATAGCACAGTTTCTGCTAATGTTTGTCTCGATTAGCAAGGTGTAGAAAGAAGAATAATCTTTTGTAAGAAGCTTGCAGAGCAGCTAGAGAAAGTCCAGTGAGTGTAACACATTAGATGTTTAGAAAAGGGTCCGTGTGTGTGTGTGTGTGTGTGTGTGTGTGTGTGTGTGTGTGTGTGTGTTTTTTTTGTGTGGACAGCGTAGCTCAAACTGTTAAATACCAAACTTGGTATTTAAGTTCGATATCTTCCAACGATGCAACACGAAGATTTTCAAGAATATCCCCCTACCCACAACTACCCTTTACTTGGAAACATTTTCGAAAATTTTGATTTTATCCAATGGCTCTAACAATTTTGATTAAAATGCCCTATATTAAAGCTAGTTATATAAAAAATAATATATATATATATATATATAAATACAAAGTGTTGATGAACTACACCGAAATAATTTGCGAGATTGTGCACGTGACTGATATAAGTAATTTGAGATCTGCGATGCATGGTCCCCGGATAAACATAACGCATTAAACAGGTGCTGATAAGTCAGTGTTAAACAAAAGCAGGTTGAACAAATGGCTTAGAATCTCTTTAAAACTGCTGCCCGAGTATAGAAATATCGATTTTTAGCAGCTCGTTACTAGCGTTCTCAGGATTTAATGTCGCAAAAATCTGTAAAATCTCGAACTAATCACTTGACAGTGCGACACTGAGCATTCATTAACTACGTTCATGAGTTATGTAGCCTACTCTGGAGGCGTGTTTTAACTGCTCTGGTGGCTTAATGCGTAACGCGGGAAGCTGCTATCTCAAAGGTCATGTGTTCGTTTCGTGTCATAGAGTAAATTATTTTTTATTATTATTTGTTTCATTCCAGACGAAGTGCCGCAATACGTGAACGAGACCCAAACTCTGGAAACTATCTTTCACTTGAAAGCCAGTATCATAACCACTTCGTTTTTCGTGTAATGCTCTCGAATGATTGATGAATTAGCCATTGGCGTAATGGCATTTCAGAAACTTATAGCCGTTACTTCGAAATGTCAATAAACAGACCGTAAGTCTCCTATCTCAAACTACTTATTAAAATAATCTATATATTCTGTGAAAATATTTCGGTAAAGTTCATTAACATCTGTATATATCGTGAATTTTCTGGGAATAGCTTCTGAAGACCCCTTTATCCTGAATTAATTTAGCTGAATTTTGCAAACCGTAAGAGACAGATAAAAGCTACCTTAACAGAAAATGTGGAGCCCGTTAAAACACAAAATTTATGCCATATACATTTTTTTCGTGGAGTTGATATTTTTTGAGATATTCCTTGTTATTGGTTTCAGCTTTAAAATACTTATGCTTTTCTCATTAGGGGTTTATAAATTCCTGTCTGTACAAACAAAAGAACTTTAATCACATAGCAACCAGCTTTTAAAATATTTGACTGCCGCTTTAACCTAGTATATTCCTCTCGATTTGCATGAAGAAAAGTATAGAAGCATAAGCTTTTTAACTATAATTAGTTGCAGAAATGTAGAGAACGTTATGTTAATGGAACACATCAGATTTTTCTTTAATTTCCATTCCCCTTAACTTTATTAATTGAGTTAAAAGTTATGGCCTATAATCTATGCTTTTTGTTAACTCTGTATACAAAAGAAAATAGACACCTTAATTAATGAATAGAGGAGGTGAATGAAGTCAGGCTTACACAATTTGATCTCATGGAAAATAAAAATTAGTGAAGATATTTTTGATCTCTAATTATTGAGGTTTTCTTGTGTAATTAACTAGAGGTACGATCTTAGAAATCCCTCCTACATAGGGAGAGGGGAGAGATGGAGAGGGAGAGGGGAGAGATGGAGGGGGGAGAGGGAGTCACTGCGTCTATGTCAGAATCTTTCAGCAGTAATTAGTTTCGTTTTTACAACTGCAGGTTCTAGGAAATTAATACGGGGGGGGGGGGGAGAACAAAGAGAGGTAAATGAGTTCCATTACCGCAAGTTTGAAACAAATTCAATAACAGCTGGTGTTACCTTGGTAACGGCGTCTCTCCGCGTGTTTTGATCTGCTTTACCGATAATGCCACAACCTTAACCCTCGTTCACGAAAAGGGAGAAAAGCAAACAAGCCCTTTGTTAAAATTCATGTCACTTTTGTAACTGCAGTAATTCAGAGGAAAACGTCTTCAAAGTAGAAATCCGCCGTTTAATAAGATACAAATGCTGTGAATTAAATTTTACAAGGAAAGGAAAAATTCGTTATGTTCCATTCACATGACTTTCTCTACAACTCTGCAATAAAAAGCTTATGCTTCTATTTACTTCCTGCTAATCAAGAAAAAAATTAGCAGAAAAAGTCTTATTACTTGCTTCCTTGTAAGTAGAAGCGAAATAAGGGAGTAGCATAGGTTAAGTGATAGTCAAAAGCTGGTTACTATGTGACTGAAGTTCCTTTGTTTGCTTGGACACGAGTTCACAAAGTCCTGTATGAGAAATGTATGTTTTTTATAGCTGAAACCCAAAACAAGGAATATCTAAAAAACAATCAACTCCACGCAAAAAAATATGTGTACAACATTTGTTGTGTGGTAAGTTTTTGTCCATCTCTTACTGTTTAGCAGTTATGCAAAATTCCGAAAAATTGACACAGAATAAAGTAGTCTTCAGAGGCTATTCCCAGAAAATTCAAAATATACATTTTATTTGTCAGGTAAATATCTTTAATATACGAAATTTTAATCAAAATCGTTAGAGCCATTTTTGAGAAAATCAAATTTTTCGAAAAAAGTTCCATGTAAAGGGTAGTTTGAGGTGGGGGGATTTTTCTCAAAATCTTTGTGTCGCATCCCTGGAAGGTACTAAACTTAAATACCAAGTTTGGTATTTTACCGACTTTTCGTTTTTGAGTTATCGTGTTAACAGACACATGGACACACACACGGATCTTTTTCTGAAAATACTTTTTTTGGATACAGGGGACCATAAAACATATATTTTTGGTGAAATCTCGGTATCGAATTTTTTGGTGGAGTGAATACCTTATCTATACATTATGTACATAGTGGGTATAGAGAAAGTAAAAACTAGAAGACATAGTCTTATTACTTATGTAGTAGAAGGGAAATAACGGAGTACCATAGTAATTAAGTTTGGTATCTTCCAAGGATACGACACGAAGGCTTTTAAGAAAGTTCTCCTTCCTCCAATCACCATTTACAAGGCACACTTTTCTAAGATTTTTATTTTCTCAAAAATGGCACTAACATTTTAATTAAAATACCCTATATTTCAGTAATTTCTAAGACAAACGAAACGTAAATCTTGAATTTTCTGGGAATAACCTCTGAAGACCGCAAAAAATAAACAAAACTTACTACACAAAAAATGTAGATCTCATTAAAATACATAGTTTATGTCATATACCTTTTTTGTAGAGTTAATTTCAGCCACTTAAACTATTCTTAAACGGAAATATTTTTTTCTTTTTATTTCTCGTTTGTTTATTACTTTCTGTATACATACTATGTACATAGTGTATAGAGAAGGTATTGCATTGCACCCAAAAATTCAATACCGAGACCTCCTGAATAAAAAAAAAAGTTTTTTAGAAACATTTCCGTGTGTGTCTATCTGTGTGTGTGTGTGTGTGTCTGTGGGCAGCATAGCTAAAAAATGAAAAGACCGTTAAAAACCAAATTTGAAATTTAAGTTTGGTATCTTCAAAAGATGCAACACGAAGATTTTCAAGAAAATCCCCCCACCCCAAAGTGCCCTTTACATGGAAAAACTTTCGAAAATTTTGATTTTGTTAAAAATGGCTCTAACGATTTTGATTAAAATCTCGTATACTTAAGGTATTCACTTGACAAATAAAATGTATATCTTCAATTTTCTGGGAACATCCTCTGGATGAATTTTACAGCTTTTTGCATAACTACTAAACTGTGTGTCTGTATCTAGCATAGCTCAAAATTGAAAAGACCGTTAAAAACCAAATTTGGTATCTAAGTTTAGTATCTTCCAAGCATGCGACACGAAGATTTTCAAGAAAATCCCCCCACCCCAAACAACCCTTTACATGGAAAAAATTTAGAAAATTTTGATTTTTTTAAAAATGGCTCTAACGATTTTGATTAAAATCTCGTATATTTAAGATATTTACTTGACAAATAAGATGTATATCTTGAATTTTATGGGAATAGCCTATGAAGACTACTTTATTCTGGATGAATTTTACAGCTTTTTGCATAACTGCTAAACCGTAAGATATAGACAAAAACTTACCACTCAGAAAATGTAGAGCACATTAAAACAAACAATTTATGGTTTATCCTTTTTTTCGTGGAATGGATCGTTTTTAAGATATTCCTTGTTTTTAGTTTCAGCTTTGAAAAATATACTTTTCTTATACAGGAATTTGCCAAAGTCGAACACATGAGATTGAGGAAGGAAAGTATTGAATACTCCAGCCACCACTTAACAATGCAGACGTGAAGAGGTTAAAGACACCTTGGAGAATAGAGAACATTTACGTGTAGCAGTTATGCAAATGGGCCACTTTTGCACTGAATATAAACGCAACATCTTACTCGGCCGCCGTGCCAAGTTTGTGCAAATACAGTCGAGGCAAGAAAATGAGTTCTCCGCCAACAAGAAAGTGGGGGTTGCCTTGCTGAACTGCAGTATTATGCAACGACACATCCAACAAGTATATTACAAACTGGATTACACCTTCTTTCTTTACAACCTACCTTCCTCATTTTTCAACCGAAAACATCTTACAAAGGCTGTTCCATAAGTACCCGACCTATGTATAGATAGCGGTTGTTGTTTCAAGCAACAAAAATCTGATCTCTTAGGACTTTCTCTACATCTCTACAAAAAAAGTATTGTTAAAAAGCTTATGCTTCTATTTACTTCATGCTAATCCAGAAAAAAATTAGCACAAACAGCATTATTACTTGCTTCCTTATAAGCAGAAGGGAAATAAGGGAGTACTATAGGCTAAACTAATAATCAAAAGCTGGTTGCCATGTGACTGAAGTTTCTTGGTTTGTATGGACAGGAGTTGACACATTCCTGTATGAGAAAGGTATAAGTTTTTCATAGCTGAAAACAAAGAATATGTAAAAAACGATCAACTCCACGAAAAAAAATGTATGTTGCATAAATTGTGCGTTTTAAGGTGCTCTACATTATTTATATTCTAAGTTTTTCTCCATCTCTTACGGTTTAGCATTTATGCAAAACTCCTTAAAATTCATCCAAAATAAAGTAGTCTTCAAAGGCTATTCCTAGAAAATTCAAGATATACACTTTATTTGCGGTGTAAAATATCTTTAATATACGAAATTTTAATCAAAATCGTTAGAGCCATTTTTGAGAAAATCGAAATTTTCGAAAAAAGTTCCATGTAAAGGGTAGTTTGGGGTGGGAGATTTTTCTCAAAATCTTCGTGTCGCATCCCTGGAAGATACTAAACTTAAATACCAAGTTGGGTATTTTACCGACTTTTCGTTTTTGAGTTATCGTGTTCACAGACACACGGACACACGGACACACACGGAGCTTTTTGTGAACATGCTTTTTTTTGGATATAGGGGACCCTAAAACATATATTTCCGGTGAAATCTCGCTATCGAATTTTTGGGTGGAGTGCAATACCTTCTCTATACACTATGTACATAGTGCATATAGAGAAAGTAAAAAGCTTATGCTTCTATTTACTTCATGCTAATCGAGAAAACAGCAGAAATAGTCTTAATTCTTGCTTCCTTGTAAGTAGAAGCGAAATAAGGGAGTGGCATAGGTTAAAGTGATAGTCAAATGCTGGTTGCTATGTGACTGAAGTTCCTTTGTATAGACAGGGGTTGACTAATTCCTGTATGAGAAAAATTACAGTTTTCAAATGTGAAGCCAAAAACAAGGAATAACTAAAAAACTATCAACTCCTCGAGAGAAATTTATATAACATACATTTTTGTGTGGTGAGTTTTTGTCCATCTCTTACTTACGGTTTAGCAGTTATGCAAAATTCGGTAAAATTGATCCAGAATAAAATAGTCTTAAGAGACTATTCCTAGAAAATCCAATATATACTTTTTATTTATCAGGTAAATGTCTTTGATATACGATATTTTAATAAAAATCGTTAAGGCTATTTTTTAAAAAATCAAAATTTTCGAAAAAAAGTTCCATGTAAAGGGTAGTTGGGGTGGGGGGATTTTCTTGATAATCTTCCTGTTGCATCCTTGTAAGATACCTAACTTAAATACCAAGTTTGGTCTTTAACGGTCTTTTTGTTTTTGAGCTATGATGTCCACACCTTTTTCCAGAAATGCTTTTTTTTTTTGGATTCGGGAGGACCCAAAACATGTATTTCCGGTATCGAATTTTTGGATGCATTACAATACCTTCTCTATATACTATGTATAGAGTACGTGTAGAGAAAGTAATGTGGGAAGAAATATGAGGATGGAACACGAGAATACGCCTAAAGGGTTGATGATGAACGTAGTGTAGATCGCACGTGCCTCGTCTCCATGTTACAGATTGTGTTGCACTTTGTTAATATAAGCTGATATAGAAAGAATTAACAATTTGAAGGATGTTAAGAAGCAGATGTAACATTTATGTGGCTCACCTCGCAGATACTTTTCCCTGCATGTTGCTGACTCCTCTTGCTCTGCGAACCCCTTCACGGCCCCCTAGAGACCAGCGGGAAGATTTGTTCTCCCCTTGGAACTAGATCCATCGATCCTCATTCCTTTACTCCTACTTTAGCAACGACACCCTCGTTTCTTACTCGCAGGCAGTCAGTGTGGGATCCACCTCAAACACTGTCTGTGGTCCGTACTCGACACATCCTGGGTTCACAACCCCTGTGCCGGCCAATCTGCCTTAGGTTTTTTCGTAGTTTCCCTTGGTCGCAGCGTAAATACCACAATAGATATTTAAGGTGATGTATCTGTATGCCAGTTTTTTAGTTTCTCTACACGCACTATGTACATAGTGTATAAGGAAGGTATTGTATTGCACACAAAGATTCATACCTTTTTGGGAAAAGGTCCATATGTGTGTGTATGTGTGACTGGACTGCATAGCTCAAAAACTAGAAGTCCTTTAAATACCAAAGTCGGTATTTAAGCTCATTATCTTCCAAGAATGCAACACGTAGATTTTCAAGAAAATATTCCCACCCCCAACTACCCCTTACATGGAACTTTTTTCGAAAATGTTGATATTCTCAAAAATGGCTCTAACCATTTTGATTAAAACATCGTATATATAATATATTTATCTGACAAATAAAATGCATATTTTGAATTTTCTGGGAATGGTCTCTGAAGACTACTTTATTCTGGATGAAATTTACGGAATGTTGTATAACTGCTAAACCGTAAGAGATGGACAAAAACTTGCCACACAAAAATGTAGAGCACGTTAAGACATACAGTTTATATTATATGCATTTATTTGTGGAATTGTATGCTTTTTAGATATTCCTTGTTAGTTGTCTTTCAACTTTAAAAAAACATAATTTTCTCGTACGAGAATTTGTCAACTCGTGTCCATACAAACAAAGGAACTTCAATCACATAGCAACCAGCTTTTGACTATCATTTTAATCTACGGTACTTCCTTATTTCTCTTCTACTTACAAGGAAGTAAGTAATAACACTATTTCTGCTAATTTTTACTTTCTATATACGTACTATGCACACAGAGTATAGAGAAGGTATTGCATTATACCCAAAAATTCGATACCGAGGTTTCACCGGAAATACATGTTTTGAGACCACCTTAATCCAAAAAGAGCATTTTTTAGAAAAATGTCCGTGTGCGTGTCTGTCTGCCTACGTGTATGTGTGTCTGTGGGCACCATAGCTCAAAAACGAAAATACCGTTAAGTGCCAAATTTGGTATTTAAGTTCAGTATCTTTCAAGGATACGACATGAAGATTTTCAAAATAATTCGCCGAGCCCCAACTACCCTTCACATGGAAAAATGTTCGAAAATTTTGATTTTCTAAAAAATGGCTCTAACGATTTTGATTAAAATGTCATATATTGAAGATATATACTTGACAAATAATATGTATATCTTGAATTTTCTGAGAATAGCCTCTGAAGTCTATTTTATTCTCGATGAATTTTACGGAATTTTGTGTAACTGGTAAACCGTAAGAGATAGACAAAAGCTTACCACACAAGAAATGTAGAGCACATTAAAACACACAATTTATGTTAGATACATTTTTTTCGTGTAGTTGATTGCCTTTTAGATATTCCTTGTTTTTATTTCAGCCTTAAAAAACTTAATCCTGTCCATACAAACAAAGGAACTTCAGTCACATAACAACCATCTTTGGCTATCACTTTAACCTATGTTACTCCCTTATTTCGCTTCTACTTACAGGGAAGCAAGGATTAAGACTAGTTTTTTCGATTATAATATCTATTTTAAACACACAAGAAGACCTTGTTATAATGCTGATAGAAAGGAGCTGTGCGGAATTAGCAAGCACCAGTGCGACACTGCAAACATTTCAGTCCACTCTCTCACGTGGAGAACCGTATCTTAAGCTCATAAAGAACCTTTGCTGCCTTGTTTATACCTGTGACTTGAAACATTGGCACGAACTAGCCAAGTAAACATATTTAAATTACGGACATATATGACTGAAAGTTTGCAATTCCAAACTAATAATGCTAATTTTTACTTTCTCTACACGTACTATGTACATAATGGATAGAGAAGGTATTGTATTCCACCCAAAATTCAATACTGTGATTTCACCGGATATACATGTTTTAGGACACCCTGAAACCAAAAAATCTGATGTGTTCCATTCACAAGACTTTCTCTACTACTGTGTAACAAATTATTGTTGATATGCTTATTCTTCTATTTACTTCATGCTAATCTAGAAAAAAATAGCAGAAATAGTCTTATTACTTACTTCCATGTAAGTAGAAGCGAAACATGGGAGTACCATAGGTTAAAGTGAAGTCAAAAGCTGGTTGCTATGTGACTGAAGTTCCTTTGTTTCTATGGACACGAGTTGACAAATTCCTGTATGAGAAATGTACAAGTTTTTCATAGCTGAAAACAAAAACAACGTTCAACTCCTCGGAAAAATGTTTATATAACAAATTGTGTGTTTTAATGTGCTCTACATTTTTGTGTGGTACGTTTTTGTCCATTTGTTACGGTTTAGCAGTTATGCAAAATTCCTCCAGAATAAAGTAATCTTCAGAGGCTATTCCCAGAAAATTCAAGATATACATATTATTTGTAGGTAAATATCTTTAATATATGATATTTTAATCAAATTCGTTACAGCCATTTTTGAGAAAATAAAAATTTTCGAAAAAAGTTCCATATAAAGAGTAGTTGGGGGTGGGGGATTTTCCTGAGAATCTTCGTGTCGCATTCTTGGAAGATACCAAACTTAAATACCAAGTTTGGCATTTAACGGTCTTTTCGTTTTTGAGCTATGCTGTCCACAGACACACACACACACGCACACACACGGACCTATTTCCAAAACTGCTTTTTTTGGATTCAGGGGGACACAAAACATGTATTTCCGGTGAAATTTCGGTATCGAATTTTTGTGTGCATTACAATACCTTCTCTGTACACTATGTACATAGTACGTGTAGAGAAAGTAAAAAAGCATATTTAGAAAAAATATACTGTGTATGTCTGAGATACGATGCGACACGGAGATTTTCAAGAAAAATCCTGCCAGCCCCAACTACCCTTTACTTGGAAAACATTTCTGCAATTTTTATTTTCTCAGAAATGGCTCTAACGATTTTGATTAAAATACCATATGCTAAAGCTATTTCCATCACAAATAAAATGTATATCTTGAATTTTCTGGGAATAGCTTCTTAAGATCTCTTTATTTTGGATGACTTTTGCTGAATTTTACATAACTATTAAACCGTAAGACATAGACAAAATCTTACTGCACAAAAAATGTAGATCTCAAAAAAGTACACAATTTATGTCAAACTTTTTTTTGTCGTGGAGTTGACTGTTTTCGAGATAATTCTTGTTATTAGTTTCAGTTTTAAAATACTTATACGTTTCTCATGCGGGAACTTTTCAACTTCTGCCTCACATTCAAAAGGTCGCGCGTCAGAATCTCGCTTAGTGTGAGTTGCCCGAATAAGTTTTTCTTTTTTTTTTTTCAAAATTTTTCCTTATCCTGAGAAGACGAATGTTGAGTAACTTTAAGCTCCATAGACCCCGAGATCATATGAGCATCATTTTACCGATTTCATTCATCGTCCGATATAACCAACCAGGTTAAAGAATGTTAAGCCAAAAAAAAAAAATATATCCTTAACATTTTTGATGTGCATTTAACCTTTTCCGAGATATTCCTTGTTATTGGTTTCAATTTTAAAGAGCGTCCGTAAATTAAACTCCATTTATATTTTTTCAAAAAGAAAAGGTCCATGTTTCTTTTCTTTTACTTCTGTACAAGTGAGTATAAAATATTTGACTATCGCTTTAGCCTAATGTGTTTCCTCAGTTCTCCTCTACTTACAAGGAAGCAGGAATAAGAAGTTCTGTTGATACTTATCTCAATTAGCACGGAGTAGAAGGAAGAATACTATTTTGTAAGAAGTTTTTGCAAAACAGCGGAATAAACACATCTGAATGTAACACATAGTTTTATAAATTACAAACAATATTTACAAATAACAAAGCTTTTAAACGTTATGAAATAGGTCATAGAGAGTCGTAAAACATATAGTTCCATTGAAATCTAGTGTATATATATTTTGGAATATGAAACTTCCTCAAATTAATAAACGTAGTAGGGAAAGTTGTCGGCAGGTGTGGAGTAGAACGCTTTAAAATGTTCTCAGGAGTTTCCAATCGAATTCGACTTAGCTTAACTAATAACTTGCCTTAATCTCGGTCTTAAGAGCGGTTTATCCTTGTGGTTTTATCTCGTATGATATTTTAGTAGATAATTAAATGGTGTTCTTTCAATGAAGTTTTAATTAGATAACTTTTATATATCGCGTCTTCCCTCCTTGGGGTTAAAGAAGATACTCCTTTAATCGCGACTTCCCCCAACACGGGGTTCATAAAGATTCTGTAATAGTTTCTAGTACAGCTAGGTACGAATATATAAAACTTTTACCAAGAAAATGTTACCTCTCTGTTAAAAAGCTTATCCTTCTATCCACTACATGTTAATCAACATAAATACCAGCAGAAACTGCGTCAGTATTAGTTCCTTTATAAGTAGAAGGGAAATAAGGGAATACACTAGGCTAAACGACAGTCAAATGTTTTAAAATGTGGTTGCTATGGAATTGAAATCCGTTTCTTTGCGTGGCCAAGAATTGACAAATTCCCGTATGAGAAAAGCTTAAGTATTTTAAAACAAACCAATAACAAGGAATATATAACGATCAACTTCACGAAAAAAATGTGTATGACATAAATAGCGTGTTTTGAAGAGATCTCTTACGGTTTATAAGTACTGCACAATTCAGGAAAATTCATCCGGTTTAAAGTGATCCTCAGGATTTCTATAAAATTCAAAAATAAATAAAATGTAAATGGCGTGTTATTTATGGACGCTCCTTAACTACTGTGGTTCTCAGCGTCCCATTCTATATTGAGGTTCTTTTACGTGCCGTAAATCTACGACACGGGACCAACGGCTTTACTTCCTTTGCGAAGAAAGCTATGAAAAGGACTTTTACACCCGAAAAAATCCATCGTTTGAACCCGCGCATAAAATTTAAGATATACATTTTATTTGTCATGTGCATATCTTAAATGTAAGTGGTTTTAACCAAAATTGTTAGAGCATTTTGGAGAAAATCAAAATGATTCTTAATGATTTTGATGAAAATACCACATATGTCAGATATTTCCATGATAAATGAAAAATATATCTAGAATTTGTTGAGAATTTTCTCTAAAGACCTCTTCTTTTTAAATACTTTTGGCTCTTAAGAGATGGAGAGAAAGTTCTGTACAACATAGATCTCGTTAAAAAGCACAATTTTTGTTTTACAGTTAATTATTTGGAAGATATTCCTTGTTATTGGTTTCAATTTTAAGTTATTGAAATTTTTTTCAAATAGGATGTTATTCATTTTAAACCTATTTTGTTTTTCTCTTGGCCATGCATAGAGAACCGAATTCCAATTGTATCGCATGGTAATAGCTTTTAAAAATTTGGCTATCTGTTTATATTACTGTGATTCCTTATTTTCGCTTCTCCTTAAAAGCTAGAAAATAATAATAAACAATTTCTGCTAATGTTAATTTAGATTAGCATGATGTGGATATAAGAGTAATCTATTGCAGATTAACGTAGAAAAAAATCATGTAAATGCAACACATCACAGTTTTATTTATACGTTTAGTTGGGTAACACAAAAGCTGCTTACTTTCTCTATACCAACTATGTACATAGTGTATAGAGAAGATATTGTATTGCACCGAATAATTCGATACCGAGATTTCGCCGAAAATACATGTTTTGAGACCACCTGAGTCCAAAAAAATGTATTTTTAGAAAAATGTCCGTGTGTGACTTTATCTGTCTGTGTGTATGCATGTTTGTGTGTGTGTGTCCTTTGGGCAGCATAGCTCAAAAACGAAAAGGCCGTTAAATACCAAACTTGGTATTTGAGTTCAGTATCTTCCAAGGATGCGACACGAAGATTTTCAAGAAAATCCCCCCACCCCCAACTGCACTTCACATGGAAAAATTTTCGAAAATTTTGATTTTCTAAAAAATTGCTCTAACGATTTTGATTAAAATGTCAAATATTAAAGATATATACTTCGAAAATAATATATATATATATATCTTGAATTTTCTGGAAATAGCCTCTGAAGACTACTTTTTCTGGATGAATTTTACGGAATTTTGCATAACTACTAAACTGTAAGAGATGGACAAAAAAATTATCATTAAAAAAAGTGTAGAGCACATTAAAACACACAATTTATGTTATATACATTTTTTTCGTGGAGTTGATCGTTTATGACATATTTTTTGTTTTTGGTTTCAGCTATGAAAAGCTTACATTTTCTCATACAGGAATTTGTCAACTCGTGTCCATACAAACAAAGGAACATCAGTCACATAGCAACCAGCTTTCGACTTCACTTTCACCTATGGTACTCCCTTATTTCGCTTCTACTTACAAGGAAGTAAGTAATAAGACTATTTCTGCTATTTTTTTCTCGATTAAAATGAAGTAAATAGAAGCATAAGCTTTTTAACAATAATTTGTTGAACAGTTGTAGAGAAAGTCATGTGAATGGAACACATCATAGTTTTATTTATACTTTTAGGTGGGTCACACAAAAGCTGTTTACATACGTGTCAAAAGAACTAAAAAGACTAAAAGCCTGTGATGCGGTTTCATATTAATGATCCATAATGTCGGTAGGGTTGGTTAACAAAAAATCTTATGTGTACCATTCACATAACTTTCTCCATATCCCTGCAACAAATAATTCTTAAAAAGCTTATACTTCTATTTACTTAATGCTAATCAGAAAAAATTAGTAGAAATAGTCTTATTACTTGCTTCCTTGTAAGTAGAAGCAAAATAAGGGACTACCATAGATTAAAGTGATAGTCAAAAGCTGGTTGCTATGTCAATGAAGTTGATAAGTTCCTGTATGAGAAAAGTATACTTTTTCATTGCAGAAACCAAAAATAAGGAATGTCTAAAAAACGACGAACTCCACGAAAAAAATGTATATAACATAAATTGTGTGTTTTAATGTGCTCTACATTTTTTGTGTAGTAAGTTTTTGTCCATCTCTTACGGTTTAGCAGTTATTCAAAATTTAGTAAAATTTATCCAGAATAAACTACTCTTCAGAGAATATTCCCAGAAAATTCAGTGTATACATTTTATTTGTCAGGTAAATGTGTTTAATATGCGAAATTTTAATCAAAATCGTTAGGGCCATTTTTTAGAAAATCAAAATTTTCGAAAAAAGTTCCATGTAAAGGGTAGTTGGAGGTGTGGGGATTTTTCTCAAAATCTTCGTGTCGCATCCCTGGAAGATACTAAACTTAAATACCAAGTTTGGTATTTTACAGACTTTTCGTTTTTGAGTTATCGTGTTCACAGGCACTCGGACACACACACACACACACACACACACACACACACATAGAACCTTTTTGTGAAAATGCTTTTTTTGGATATTGGGTACTCTAAAACATATATTTCAGGTGGAATCTCGGTATTGAATATGTTGGTGGAGTGCAATACCTTCTCTATACACTATGTACATAGAGAAAGTAAAAACGCTTTACACGTGTCTGCTCACGGACACAGTAGATCCCGCACTTCAACTGTCTCTTAAGCAATCAATACAAGTCCGCCCCCTTGAGTGCAGCTTTTCCCCAATTTTTCTCACCTCTAGCACAAGTGTGCTTATATTGCACTATAACTCACACTTTATTAGTTCCACCGGCTACAGCCAGAAACCTTGAGTGATGGTCCAGACACTGCTACGGTCTGACACATTCAACGCTTTCGGCAAAACGTCAATTAACACAAACATTTATCAAGTCACGTTTTACTCCGAGTTGCATTTCCACACCAGTTTGAATGCTCAAATTTGTTATCAACGTTCATATTATTAAGCTAAATAATCCTATAACATTTTGGACGATTCTGCGCCTAACTTTCTGAGTTAAATATTTTTACTTTCTCTAGCCCCGTATGTGCATTGTATGATTTTCAAAGCTGAAACTAAAAGCAAGGAATATCTTAAAAAGATCAACCTCACGTAAAAAATGTATATACCATAAATTGTGTGTTTTAATGTGCTCTACATTTTTGTGGCAAGTTTTTGTCCATTTCTTACGGTTTAGCAGTTATGTAAAGTTTCGTAAAATTTATCCAGAGTAAAGTAGTCTTCATTGATTATTCCCAGAAAACTCAAGATATACATTTTATTTGTCAGGTAAATATCTTTAATATACGATATTTTAATCAAAATTGTTACAGCCATTTTTGAGAAAATCAACATGTTCGAAAAAAGTTCCATGTAAAGGGTAGTTGGGGGTAGAGGGATTTTCTTGAAAATTCTCGCGTCGCATCCTTGGCAGATACCAAACTTAAATACCAAGTTTGGTATTTTCGTTTCTGAGCACAAACACACGCACACACAGGGCCTTTTTCCAAAAAAGCTTTTTTTGGATTCAGGGGGACCCCAAAACCTGTATTTCTGGTAAAATCTCGGTATCGAATTTTTGGGTGGAATACAATACCTTCTCTATACACTATGTACATATATACTCTGCGGATCAAAAAGGCGTTTAGCCTAACATCCGGGCTGTACTCGTGAAATACGGTAACAAGTCCAATATTCCACTCTCGATTGTTTGAAATACCCACGTACAGTAATTCACACGTTTTGTCTTTCCGTTCTTGGACACGTGTGATTTTATAGGGCTTCATCCCTTAATGGTGCAAAACACGCAGACATGACACTTTCACTTGTTGCGACAGTTTACGTGTCAACTTCTTTGGTCGCTGGATCATTTCGCTCGATCACAGCCAGGTGTACACAGAGCACAAATAGTAATCGACATAGAATTTATGATTGTCTGTAGGGGCATTTATAAGGCGTTTCTTCTGATATGCACTGGCCACTCCGTCACTCTAATTGGGGAAGCAGGAGGGGTTGTAGCTTACTGTTGTAATAAATTGTAATTCCATACTTTTTCTAATGTGCTTTGTGACAGTAATGCTCTACACAAGCGAGGTGATCCGCGGCCTTATTGAGGACTTATGGAAAGCAGAGCGCACGGTAAAACAGATTGCAAATGAGTGTGCAGTATTGAATTAAACGTTTCCAAGAGCACGGTGAAGATGGATTAAAGGTGCGTCCAAAATCGGGACAGCCAAAAAAAAAAAAAAAAAAACAACGGCGGAACACATCAGATTTTTCTATATTAGCATTATACTGATAAAAGAATACTTTTTGTAAGGCGTAAAAATCCTTAACATGGTTTCCTTCGGAAGGGAAGTAAAGCCGTTGGTCCCGTGTCGTAGATTTACGGCACGTAAAAGAACCTCAAGCCTGATAGATACGCCTCTGAGCAAAATTTAGTGGTTTTTCACGCCCAGTTTAGAATGGTACGCTGACAACCACAACAGTTAAAGAGCGTCCATAAATAAAACGCCATTTCATTTTTCTTTTGTAAGAAACATTCGTTTGTGGAATGGCTAGAGAAAGTTATGTGATTGAAACACGTCAGATTATTTCATACGTGAGTTTGTCATTCATGGCCACGCAAAGAAACGGATTTCAATCCCATAGCAACCACTTTTTAAAACGTTTGACTGTCGCTTTAGCCTAGTGTATTCCCTTCTACTTATAAAGAACTAAGTAATAAGACCGTTTCTGCTAACGTTTACCTCGATTAGCATGAAGTAGATAGAAGAATAAGCTCTTTAGCAATAGTTGTTACAGAAATAAAGAGAAAGTCATGTGAATGGAACACATCAGAGTGTTTTTATCTGTTCTGCTGACTGTGTTTGAGCTGGAAATGTCCCCTTGCTGGTTTTTCTTGGCGGTACGAGATGGATATGTTTTGGAATCACCTGACTGCGTTGCTATAGAGAAATGGACGCTAACAAGGATGAATGATACAAAAGGGAGAGAGAAAAAATACGAATATGAACGTGGAAGAAGAAGAGATGAATATATTGACTTCATTTCTTCAGACTCCCTCTCGAGAAGAAATGTGGTGGGTTTTATTATCTGTGAAGTCACCTGAGCAACAAGGCATAAGAATGCTTTCGGATTTACGCGCTTCCCACAAAAGGCTCCAGTGATTATTGAGTGTCTTAAGCACTTTTGTGTGAGCAGGAATGAGACAGAACTATTTGCACAAATGCTGCGTTTTTTGTCCCGCGTTCTTTTGTGGGAAACGAGAACACCGTTATTCAGACCCACGTGCTCGTGCACACATGCAACAAAAAACTGAATAGAATCTTTTAACACGCATTTGTTTACTTCATAAAAGCCTTTCCGTTTACACCGGCGAATACCTGCCTGTAAACAAGGACTGTTTTGTTTAACTTCGCTCGCGCCATTTCGGGAAGGATAAAACAGGAAACTCTGTTTTGTTCAGCAACACGAAATGGCGTCCTGGGGGATAGATCTGCAAAAGTTGATTGCATCGCTGTCAAATGTTTTATAGTATAAATATGAATGCAGCTAAATGCAAGGGTAAAGTAAAATAATTCACGATATTAATGTGTATACATCACTGATCAACAGACAAACAATTAAAATTAGTCGTGCACGATATAAGGTTATGTTCAACGTCAATAAGTCAATAAATCTGCCATTTTCTCAAAATACATCACAGAGCAACAATAATATTGGTTGGTCATGGCCTGCTATAACCGCACCATCACCACAGCCAGATTGCAGATTCTAGTTCAGCTTTAGACCAAGCCTCTTTCTTATTGGTTACGGAGACAATATGGCTACGTGACAGCTGAACGACAGGTTTCGAGATTTCGTCGAGGTTAGGTTAGGTGTATATAAATGAAATGGATCGAAATAAGAAGTAAATTGGAAAATCGGTTCTTCTTTCAAATGCGAAATGCATATTCCTCAGAAAACCTGAAGAGGAAACATCTGATGTGTTCCATTCACATGACTTTCTCTATATCATGCAACAAATTATTTTATTTACTTCATCTAATGGAGAAAAAATTAGCAGAAATAGTCGTATTACTTGCTTCCTTGTTAGTAGAAGCGAAAGAAGGGTCTACCATAGGTTAAAGTGATAGTCAAAAGCTGGTTGCTCTGTGACTGAAGTTCCTTTGTATGGACATGAGTTCACAAAGTACTGTATTAGAGAAGTATAAGTTTTTATAGCTGAAACCAAAAACAATCAACTCCACGAAAAAAATGTATGCAACATAAATTGTATGTTTTAAGGTGCTCTACATTTGTTGTGTGGTAAGTTTTTGTCCATCACTTACTTTAGCAGTTATGCAAAATTCCGTAAAATTGACCCAGAATAATGTATGTCTTCAGATGCTATTGCCAGAAAATTCAAAATATACATATTATTTGCCAGGTAAATATCTTTAACATACGATATTTTAATCAAAACCATTAGAGCCATTTTTTAGAAAATCAAAATTTTCGAAAAAAGTTCCATGTGAAGGGTAGTTGGGGGTGGGGGGATTTTTCTCAAAATCTTCGTGTCGCATCCCTGGAAGATACTAAACTTAAATACCAAGTTTGGTATTTTATCGACTTTTCGTTTTTGAGTTATCGTGTTCACAGACGCACGGACACACACACACTCGGAATTTTTTCTGAAAATATATAGGGAAAGTAAAAATAAATAGAATGGGGGCAAATAGTTTCATTGTATTAAGTAAAACCAGTTCTGCATTCGCCTTGGTATTGGGAAAACTGCGAGAAAACTCGGTTAGAGTTAGCGATTGAATGGGGAAGCTTTACTGTGGAGTTGTCTCGATCGGTAATGGAAGTTAACTTCTCTAGTGATAGAACTGGTGTTTCTTGCACCTATTCGTAACACCAGGGTAGTGAAACTGTTGTGACAGAAATGTCACCCCCCCCCCACGTTGTTTTCCAATAAACACGATCCTGTGCAGAACTCATCAATTCCATTTGCTTGCTTGTGTTTCATTAGCAGACCATCAATTTTTCTGTTACATTTATTAACCGACGTGCTGACAAAAAATATATAATTTACTTGAACTAGCGTCGATGTTTTTAGTTTAATTAAAGCCCATATACCATTAAATGCTGCGGATACCGAAATACCAATGTTGTGTTTCTTTCTCGTATTTTAGGATTTCTAAAAGCTAATTTAATACAAGTTTGTTAGAATTTGTAAATATCGTTAGATGCAATACATCTACCGAAACGGGAATTATGTTATCGGGCATTAATCTACGCCCTTCATTTTCTGAATATTGGTGGCCATGCTGTCTAATAAAAACATATCATGTGCCACATTCACATAACATTCTCTCTCCGCTCTTCAACTACTTAATTATTATTCCTTCAACTTAACTTATTTCTTGCCTTCATCATGACATTAAATAATTTACTTTACTTATTCCAAAATTGTTTTTACTTTCTCTATACGTGCTATGTATCTAGTGTATAGAGAAGGTATTGTATTGCACCCAAAAATACGATACCGGGATTTCACCGGAAATATATGTTTTTAGACCTCCTGAATCAAAAAAAAAAAAAAAAAAAAAAAAAAAAAAACAGATTCTCTGTCTGTCTGTCTGTGTGTATGTGTGTGTCTGTGGGCAGCATAGCTCAAAAAAGAAATGTCCATTAAAAACCAAACTTGGTATTTAGGTTTGGTATCTTTCAAGGATGCGATACGAAGATTATCAAGAAAATCCCCCCTCTCCCAAGTACCCTTTACATGGAAATTTTTGGACAATTTTGATTTTCTTAAAAAATGGCTCTAATGATTTTGATTAAAATGTCGTATATTAAAGATATTTACCTGACAAACAAAATGTATATCTTGAATTTTCTAGGAATAACCTCTGAAGACTACTTTATTCTGGATGAATTTTGCATAACTACTAAACCGTAAGAGATGGACAAAACCTTAACTCATAAACATGTAAAGCACGTTAAAACACACAATTTATATTACATACATTTTTTTCGTGGAGTTGATCTTTTTGAGATATTCCTTGTTTTTGGTTTCAGCTTTGAAAAACTTATACTATTCTCATACAGGAATTTGCCAACTCGTGTCCATACAAACAAACGAACATCATTCACATAGCAACCAGCTTTTGGCTTTCACTTTAACCTATGGTACTCCCTTATTTCGCTTCTACTTACAATAAAGCAAGAAATAAGACTATTTCTGCTAATTTTTGTCGATTAGCATGAAATAAATAAAACATAAGCTTATTAACAATAATTTGTTACAGAGATGTAGAGAAAGTCATATGAATGGAACACATCAGATTTTTTCTACCAGAGCATTCGCCTCGAGGTTTAATAGGAAACCAAGTAAACACATTTAACGTGGTTTTGCGGCGAAGGGTTCACGTTATTTAACCATCTCGTGACAACCTCCCGTACTTCCCATCGGGTCGTGGGAACTAGGATGTATCCCAGAAATTGAATGTAAAGCAAAACAGCTGATAATTGCGTATCCGTTTTCTCTTTATAGCCGGTAAATATATGCGAAGAGGTTTTCTTATTGCGCTCGTACTGTAGATTACTGTTTCTGTATTTCTGGAAGCGAGTAATAATGTACTTCCCACAAACACGCATGTGCCCAGACCTGACCTTTGCCGTTCATGGTGTAATGTTCTTGCGTCCAAACCAGCCTCGCAGGTATCAGAGACTGCCTGTACTAAACAAAATCTGTCCATTCTGAGGCAGTTTACGTCGCCCCACGGGGTTAAAAGTAATCTATAAGGGAAATATAATATCCAATATAATATAAATTATACTAAGAGGGGCAAATGTACATTGGAAATGGCTATGGAAGGAATAGTTTAAAGCACGTCTAAGAAGGCAAGAACAAACAGTTGTCACGAGTTGACAAGTAACCCAGGTAGGATAGTACCGTTAAGGGAAGGGCATTGAACTGAAGGGGTGAGTTTACACTGCCCGAGGGTAGACTTAGCAAGGAGAACTGAAACAATTCTCTTATTGGTCAAGCGACACTTTTGGCACTAGGCATGGGACATTCGCGGAGCTAAGATGTAATATTTGGGTCCGAGGTGGAGCCGAATGGGCTACCTTTGGTTAGATAGATAGACAGACAGATACTTTATTTCACTGCTTAGGGCGTGGCCCGGTGGCAGCGCTGTCAATGTAATAATACAATGTACAATACAATTGAGTTAAATAACAATAATGTGAGTAATATCCTGTTAAAATGCCAATGACATCATAGTATACTAATACATACATAATTGTAACAACAGTAATAGTAACACAATATTTTTATTTACTATCCTGACTATAAATCACTCTTCTTTAGTCTCTTTTTAAAACTATTTGCACTTTGAGGCAAAGTCTCCAGTAAATCTGCAGGTATTTTGTTCCATTCGTTTATTGTTCTATTTGCGAAGGAAAATTTACCTATTTCTGTTTTCCGTTCCCTATTTCTTATTTTTTCCGAGTGATCATTCCTCCCACAGTATAATAATGGATTTAATAATCATTTGGATATGTCTTTCCCTGCAGGTTCCCCCCTTATAGGCTCTAAAAATTGCACATAGCCTTGCTCGTCTCCTACGTTTTCCCAGGAAGTAGCAGTGCTGGTATAATTTTCGAATCGTTTATTTCTGTCTACAAATTTAGCTGCTCTTTTTTGAACTCTCGCTAGTGCTAGTTTTTGCCCCACCCGATACGGATCCCAGCATGCAGCACTATATTCTAATATTGGTCGAACTAAAGAAGTGAATGCCAAATTTCGCGACTTTCCATTGCTGCGTTTTAAAATCCTCATTACAAAATGCAACGCCTTCCACGCCTTCCCAGTGATCGAGTTTACATGTTGTGACGGAAATAGTGTTGATTTAATACGGACCAGAACACAGAAAAATCATTGCACCAAAAGACTGTCAAAAGTAATAAATAACAAAAGGTAAAGTAAAGCCGAAAATGTATGAGGAATGCGTGTGTGTTCGACTAGAGAAAAGGTCGAGCAGAATGAACAAATGAGTTTTATAATAATCTGGAACTCGATCGTGTTTTATTTACACCTCAAAAAGTTTCCATGACAACAAAATCCTGAGCTAGGACACCCACATCACCTCAACACTCCTTAATTACCAAAACCTACACCCGGGATACGAACCCGCTACCGCCGCAATTCACATATCTTTCTCTTAAGCAGAATTTTCTTATTACTAGATTCCTTGTAAGTAAAAGGGAAATACGGGAATACACTAGGCTAAACCGACAGTCAAATGTTTGAAAATTTGGCCGCTGTGTGAAATAACTGAGGTTCGGTTCGCTTTGCATAGTCCCGTTTGAGAATAGTTTCAATAGCTTAAAACAAACCAATAATAAGGAATATATCAGAAATCATTCACTCTACAAAAATAAATATGGCATAAACTATGTACGTTAACACGATTTACATTTTTACTTTCTCTATACGTACTACGTACATGGTGTATAGAGAATGTATTGCACTCCACCAAAAAATTCGATACCGAGATTTCACCGGAAATATATGTATTAGGGTCCACAATATCCAAAAAAAGCATTTTCACAAAAAGGCCCGTGTGTGCGTGTGTCTATGAACACGATAACTCAAAAACGAAAAGTCGGTAAAAATACCAAACATGGTATTTAAGTTTAGTATCTTCCAGGGATGCGACATGAAGATTTTGAGAAAAATCCCTCCACCCCAACTACCCTTTACGTGGAACTTTTTTCGAACATTTTGATTTTCTCAAAAATAGCTCTAACGATTTTGATTAAAATTTCGTGTATTAAACATATTTACCTGACAAATAAAATGTATATCTTGAAGCCTCTGAAGAGTAGTTTATTTTGGATGAATTTTACTAAATTTTGAATAACTGCTAAACCGTAAGAAATGGACAAAAACTTACAACACAAAAAATGTAGTGCACATTAAAACGCACAATTTATGTTATACACATTTTTTTCGTGGAGTTCGTCGTTTTTGAGACATTCTTTATTTTTGGTTTCTACTATGAAAAAGTTATATTTTTCTCATACAGGAACTAGTCAACTCCGATCCATATAAACAAAGGAACTTCATTGACCTAGCAACCAGCTTTAGACTATCACTTTATCCTACGGTTGTCCCTTATTTCGCTTCTACTTACAAGGAAGCAAGTAATAAGGCTATTTCTGCTGTTTTTTGTGTAGTAAAGCTTCGTCTATGTCTTACGGTTTACAATTATGCAAAAGTCATCCAGAATGAAGAGGTCTTCAGAGGCTATTCCCAAAAAATTCAAGATAGGTATGCATTTTGTTTACATTTAAGTACCTTTAATATAGCTACGGTGTTTTAATACAAATTGTTTAAACAATTTTTGAGAAAATCAACATTTATTTATTTATTTATTTTTCGTGTAAAAGGTAGTTTGGGATGGAGTATTTTCTTAAAAATATTCGCGTAACATCCTTGAGAGATGCTGAACTGAAATATCGCGTTTATTATCTAACCGACTTTGTTTTTTAGCTATCGTGTCACAGACAGTGTCGTACGCACATGCGCACAAGCGCGTACTTTTTAGGGGGGGGGGGTATAAAATCCTTAAATGTGTATTTCAAGCAAAATCTCCGTATAATTAATTTCTCTACACGGCTATGTGCAAAGTGCACAGACAAGGTATTCTGTTGCACCCAAAATTTGATACCGAGATTTCATCGGAAATACATGTTTTGAGACCCCCTGAATGCAAAAGTAGTTTTACAAAAATACCCGTCTGTGTGTGTATCTGTGTCTGTCTGTAGGCAACATAGCTAAAAAAAATACCAAACTTGGTATTTAAGTTCAGTATCTTCCAAGGATGGGACACGTAAATTCCCCCACCCCCAACTATCCTTTACATGGGAAAATTATTGAAACTTTGATTTTCTCAAAAATGGCTCTAATGATTTTGATTAAGACAAGTTTGGTATTTTACCGACTTTTCGTTTTTGAGTTATCGTGTTCACAGACACACGGACACACTGACACACGGACACACGGGCACGCACACACACACACACACACACGGACCATTTTGTGAAAATGCTTTTCTTGGATATTGGGGACCCTGAAACATATATTTCCAGTGAAATCTCGGTATCGAAAATTTAGGTGAAGTGCAATACTTTCTCGATACACTATGTACATAGTAAGTGCAGAGAAAATAAAAAAAATCTGATATGTACCATTCACATGACTTTCTCCATATCCCTGCAACAAATAATTCTTAAAAAGCTTATACTTCTATTTACTTTATGCTAATCAGAAAAAATTAGCAGAAATAGTCTAATTACTCGCATCCTTGTAAGTAGAAGCGAAATAAGGGACAACCGTAGATTAAAGTGGTAGTCAAAATCTGGTTGCTATGTCAATGAAGTTCCTTTGTCTATATGGATAGGAGTTGACAAGTTCCTGTATGAGAAAACTATACGTTTTTCATAGCAGAAACCAAAAATAAGGAATGTCACAAAAACGACGAACTCCACGAAAAAAAAATGTATATAACATAAATTGTGTGTTTTAATGTGCTCTACATTTTTTGTGTAGTAAGTTTTTGTCCATCTCTTACGGTTTAGCAGTTATTCAAAATTTAGTAAAATTCATCCAGAATAAACTACTGTTCAGAGGCTATTCCCAGAAAATTCAAGATATACATTTCATTCGTCAGGTAAATATGTTTAATATCCGAAATTTTAATCAAAATCGTTAGAGCCATTTTTGAGAACATCAAAATTTTCGAAAAAAGTTCCATGTAAAGGGTAGTTGGGGGTGGAGGGATTTTTCTCAAAATATTCGTGTCGCATCCCTGAAAGATACTAAACTTAAATACCAATTTTGGTATTTTACCGACTTTTCGTTTTTGAGTTATCGTGTTCACGGACACAGGGGCACGCACACGCACACACACACACGGACCATTTTATGAAAATGCTTTTTTTGGATATTGGGGACCCTAAAACATATATTTCCAGTGAAATCTCGGTATCGAAAATTTGGGTGGAGTGCAATACCTTCTCGATACACTATGTACATGGTAAGCGCAGAGAAAGTAAAAATAACAACTGCTGATGTGAAACTCAGTAATTTCAGAGTGAAACATGAAATATCTTTTAGAAAATAGAGTTTTGGCTATAATTATCTCTGGAGCAGACTTACATAAATACTCCTTGAAGGGGAGAAAGGAACTGTTGTCAGGTGTAAGCAGGTATCGATTTTATTGCTCTTTTCAGTTTTTTGTGGGCACCGGGAATCATGGCCTTCTGTACTGTCGGGCCGGTCTTTATTGACCAATTTTCTCAAGGCTCCCTCTGTTAATGGGCCATAACTCTTTGCTGCACTTGATTCATCTGCCCAAATCTTTGTGCTGTTTCTAATACTGTGGCTCGTATTTTGTGTTGCTTCTTGATAATTATCATCTGCTGTTGAAGTAAATCTTCCTGAGGAACATACAGCATTATCCACTTCCAGTAAATAATTCATAAGCTGATGAACCAGCTTGAAGCTTGGTTAATACAGAAAGACATAACTATTTTATTATAGATGGCTGTGAAATTTACGACAGGAGTGTCGTAAGGTATAGAGGCGTTGGGGACATTTTTGGTTGCTTTACAGGGGTGTGAAAACTATTGTATTGAATGCAAAGTCTTGTTTATTTACTGCTCGATGTGTCTCGTTGAAATTTTAGTGTGAGAATTCGTTTTAGACCGCCTGGGCAGTGTGGAGGTAGCGTGTCTGACTCATATTCAACAGGTCGTGAGTTCGAATCTCGCTTAGGGTGGGGTACCCGAATAAGATTTTCTTTTCGGGGAGATCATTTGAGCATCATTTCACTAATTTCATTCATCGTCCGTTATGACCAACCAGGTTAAAGGACGATAAGCTACCACAAAAAAAAAAAAAAAAAAAAAAAAAAAAAAGGCTAATCAGCTCAATTATTAAAGGGTGTCGACATTAGATTTTCTTAATTTTTTCCATTTCATGTTGTAATTGCAAATGAATATTTCGAATCACACACTTATTTTGGTATAACATTCATAGATGTACACCAATTATAAATAGTTTAAAAATATGATCAATATAACCCTACGTAGTAGTATTTTACAGCATTCTAGCACACTCACTTAATAAACCTTTAATAGACTTCTAAATATTAGTGGAATATATGTTGTTTTTTTTTGTTTTGTTTTTTTTGGGTTGGAATGTTTTACTTAGCTATTGGCAGCACTGGCATCCAGTTCATATTTCCTTCATGTGAGTGTTGCGAAATACTGTGAAGCAGTAGGGTACATTTTTACTTGCTCTACACGCACTATGTACATAGTGTATAGAGAAGGTATTCCACTCCACCCAAAATTTGATACCGAGATTTCAACGAAAATATATGTTTTGAGACCCCCTGAATTAAATAAAAGCATTTTTAGAAAAATGTACGTGTGTGTCTGTCTGTCTGTGTGTGTCTATGGGCAACATAACTCAAAAACGAAAAGACGGTTAAAGCCCAAATTTGGTATTTAAGTTTGGTATCTTCCAAGGATGCGACACGAAGATTTTCAAGAAAATCCCCCCATCCCAAAATGTCCTTTACATGGAAAAATGTTTGAAAATGTTGATTTTCTTAAAAATGACTCTAACGATTTTGATTAAAATAGCGTATATTAAAGATATTCACCTAACAAATAAAATGTATATTTTGAATTTTCTGGGAATAGCCCCTGAAGACTACTTTGTTCTGGATGAATTTTGCATAACTGCTAAACCGTAAGAAATGGACAAAAGCTTACCACATAAAAAATGTAGAGTACATTAAAAGATAATTTATGTTACATACATTTTTTTCGAGGAGTTGATCGTTTTTGAGATATTCCTTGTTTTGGGTTTTGGGTTTGAAAAACTTGTACTTTTCTCATATAGAAACTTGTCAACTCCTGTCCATATAAAAAAGGAACTTCAGTTCATAGCAACCAGCTTTCGACATCACTTTAACCTATGGTACTCCCATATTTCGCTTCTACTTACAAGGAAGCAAGTAATAAGACTATCTCTGCTAATGTTTTCTCAATTAGCATCAAGTAAATAGAAGAATAAGCCTATTAACAATAATTTGTTACACAGAAGTAGAGAAAGTTATGTGAATGGAACACATCAGATTTTTTTCCCTAAAATTTTATTGAAAAGTTATAACTTTTAACTTTAGCCCTATAATATATGGTGTTGACATTTAGTAACAAAGATTATTAATCAACATTTTTAGTATTTTAATGCACTGTTTTTCTTATTTCGTTTTACACTAACCTTCAACAATAAAATTAGGCTAGTTATAGCAGTCTTAATTTGTAAATATATGAATATTTTGCATTAAAACTGTAGTGCTTTTTAAAAATAAAAAAGAGTAAAATGCATACAACTGCAGTCAAATGTAACCCCGTCAGCATCCAAACGTGTCATAACACCGGTTATTTTACTTGGGACCTCCCCGTCCTTTCCATTTGACTACAGTCGCAGGGACTGGAACTTGTGCATATAATATAGTTATAACTCCATGGCACGACAGCTCACGGGAAACCTTGGCCTACCGCACGGCAGCTGCGTCCCCCATCTCGGTCCACTAGTGACGTCATGGATGGTGTGCAGTATTGGAGGGTGAGACATGGTCAGCGCCTCGAGTCCCCCCCCCCGGCCAGTTAATGCGGTTCTCATGACCTGGAGCCGCTACTTCTCCATCAAGTAGCTCCTCAATTGGCCCCCCAGGGACCTTACGAGGCTGAGTGCACCCCGGGCCAGGTCTGCCGCTTGGTAAGCAGCTGCGCTGGAAGAGGTAATGTGTTCTAATATGCACTTTAAACGAATGATTTACTGTTTAGCATAGTTAGAAAAGTGTAGCACTATTGATGCTGATTTAGGTCTTTGAAATATTGATATTTTATTACCTATGACTCCAAATCGTAAGAATGACAATTTTTCTAATTTTATATTACGCCTACCTCCAACAATAAACTTATGCAGGTTATTACTGATAAAACTGTAAGGCTTTTACTAAAAATTTTGATTGTATACCATTCACATGACTTTCTCTATATCCCTGCAAGAAATTATTCTTAAAAAGCTTATATTTCTATTAACTTCATGCTAATCAGTATAACATTAGCAGAAATAGCCATATTACTTGCTTCCTTGTAAGTAGAGGTAAAATAAGGGAGTACCATAGGTTAAAGTGATAATCAAAAGCTGGTTGCTATGTCACTGAAGTTCCTTTGTTTGTATGGACAGCAGTTAACAAATTCCTGTATGAGAAATGTGTAAGATTTTCATAGCAGAAACCAAAAATAAGGAATATCACAAAAACGACGAACTACACGACAAAAATGTATATGACAAAATTGTGTGTTTTAACGTACTCTACGTTTTTTGTGTAGTAAGTTTTTGTCTATCTCTTACGGTTTAGCAGTTATTCAAAATTTATTAAAGTTCATCCAGAATAAACTACTCTTCAGAGGCTTTTCCCAGAAAATTCAAGATATACATTTTATTTGTCAGGTAAATATCTTTAATATACGAAATTTTAATCAAAATCGTTAGAGCCATTTTTGAGAAAATCAAAATTTTCCACGTAAAGAGTAGTTGGGGGTGGGGGAATTTTCTCAAAATCTTCGTGTCGCATCCCTGGAAGATACTAAACTTAAATACCAAGTTTGCTATTTTAGCTACTTTTCGTTTCTGAGTTATCACACACACACACACACACACACACACGGACCTCTTTCCAAAAATGCTTTTTTTGATAAAGGGGACCCTGAAACATATTTCCGGTGAAATCTCGGTATCGAATTTTTTGGTGGAGTGCAATATATTCTCTATACACTATGTACATAGTGCCTATAGTGAAAGTAAAACAGCAAAAATCCATGCAACTACAGTAAAATGTAACCCCGTCAGCAACTAAGCATGACATCACACCGTTTATTTTACTTGGGCCCTCCCCATCCTTTACCACAGGCACATTTGACTTGTACTCTCGACGTTATTGTAGTTTTTTGTGCATTTAATATAGTTACTGAATATACACTTGGAACAGAAATGGCTGGCAGGGGCAACGTTTTACTGTTTAGAATAGTTATAGCAGTGTTGATGTTGATTTATGTCTTCCAAACGTTGATGTTTTATTGCACATGACTGCAAATCGCAGTAACGACAGTTTATATTCCCGCCATTTCTTCCCCTGCTGTCCACATAGTTTTCTTAACCTATCCATTTCTTTCTCCCCCTTTAGGAAAATCCCTGCGAATTGTTTTTCAATTCCCTATTTTTTGGATCTCAGATTTAGCACCTTCTCGAAGGGATTTCGCGCGATAAAAAGCACTCTGCAATTCATCACTGGCAGGATTACGCCCCCCCCCAAGTCTTAATAAGAATAGAGATTTCTACCCCACACATGTAAGGGAAGATTTTGGCGAGAGGGGGAGGAGTGGTTTCCAGGCTATTGATGACCGGGGATAAATCATGTGGTGGGAGGTACAGCGCGGCTCTTTACAAAGGGGCAGCTGCACCGGTGGGCCCCATGCAGTCTTAGGGAACAACGTCCGTCTGGGAATACAAACTCCGTAAGGTGGTAGTGGTGCCACCTGGGATAGACGGCTTAACCACTGACGTATGCACGACTAAAGTTATCAATACAGAGAGAGAGAGAGAGACTGACAAGAGTAACCGAGGTCGTTAAGGTAACGCATCGTAAAATATAATAAAATATAATATAGTTCAAATAAATGCTAATGATAAATAAATACAATTAATGGAATAAGGTAATTCAGAATGGGCCCGACCTCCTAAACAGTTTTTACAAGAGAGACAGAAAACTGTTTTCCTTCCAAACAGAATTAAATTATAACATTTTGAATTTATTAAAGAAAAGAGGATATATACAGGGTGTTAATGAACTACACCGAAATAATTTGCAAGATTGTGCACGTGACTGAAATAAGTAATTTGAGATCGGCGATGTATGGTTCCCGGATAAATATAACGCAGGTACATAGCGTTAAACGTGTGGGTATCAGGTGCTGATAAGCCGGTGTTAAAGCAAAGCAGGTTGAAAAAATGGCTTAGAATGTCTTTTTTATTTTAGCTTAACGTCCTTTAACCTGGTTGGTCATATCGGACGATGAATGAAATTGGTGAAATGATCTCGGGGTCCACGGAACTTAAAGTTACTCGACATTCGTCTTCTCAGGATAAGGGAAAACCCCGAAAAAAAACCTTATCCGGGTAACTCACCCTAAGTGAGATTTGAACTCACGACCTTTAGAATGTGAGGCAGACACGCTACCGCCACACTACCTAAGTGGGCTTAGAATGTCTTTAAAACTGCTGCCCGAGTAGAGAAATCTGATTTTTAGCAGCTCGTTACCTGCGATATAATGTCGCAAAAATCTGTAAAATCTCTTGACAGTGCGACACTGGGCATTCATTAACTACGTTCTTGAGTTATGTAGCCTACTCTGGAGACGTTTTTTGAATTTCGCTGGTGGCTTAATGCGTAACGCGGGAAGCTGCTCTCCCAGAGGTCGTGAGTTCGATTGCTGTCATAGAGTAAATCTTTTTTATTATTATTTCTTTCATTCCAGACGAAGTGCCGCGATACGTGGCGTACTGGCATTTCAGAAGGTTATAGCCGTTACTTCGAAATTTCAATAAACAGGCCATAAGTCTCCTATCTCAAATTACTTATTTAAGTAATCCACATATTCTGTGAAAATATTTCGGTATAGTTCATTAACACCCTGTATATATATATATATCAGGACAAAATCACTTCATTACGCTATTCCATATTGTTTTTAAAGCCAATTGAAATTTGTAGTAGGGCATTTATTGAACTATTTCAAACTAATAGTGTAATGCGTACTAAGAACAGTAAGTTATACTTATCGGTCGAGAAAGCATTTTGGGAATACAAGGCTCGCAGGGCCGAGATCTGTGGTTAACCAATTTCTTTTTGAAATACTTGAAAAAAAGCTTTAAAAAGTCTGATGTGTTCCATTCACATGACTTTCGCTACATCTTTGCAACAAAATATTGTTAATAAGCTGTTTCTTTTATCTATTTCAAGCTAAAACATTAGCAGGAACGATCTTATTATTTAGTTCTTGTAAGTAGAGGGGAAATAAGGGAATATACTAGGCTAAAGCGATAATCAAATATTTTAAAAGCTGGTAGACGTATGGTTGAAATCCGTTAATATGTATGTCCAGAGTTTATAAATTTCCGGGTGAAAAAGTTTTAAGTATTTTAAATGTGAAACAAGTGGCAAGGAGTATCACGAAAACGCCTAACTCCACGAAAAAATGTATGACAAAATTGTGTGTTTTAACGTACTCTACGTTTTTTATGTAGTAAGTTTTTGTCTATCTCTTACGGTTTAGCAGTTATTCAAACTTTATTAAAATTCATCCAGAATAAACTACTCTTCAGAGGTTATTCCCAGAAAATTCAAAATATACATTTTATTTGGCAAGTAAATGCCTAAAATATAAGAGAATTAAATAAAAATCGTTAGAGCCATTTTTACGAAATTCAAAATTTTCGAAATGTTTTCCATATAAACGGTAGTTTAGGCTGGGGGAATTTTCTAGAAAATCTTCGTGTCGCATCCTTGGAAGATACCAAACTTATATACCAAGTTTGGTTTTGAACGCTCTTTTCGTTTTTGAGTTATGCTGCCCACACATATCTACACACACACACACACGGACATTTTTCTGAAAATGCTTTTTTTGGAGTCAGGGGATCCTAAAACATGTATTTCCGGTGAAATCTTTACATCGAATTTGGGTAGAATACAATACTTCTTGTACATTGAACATACGGGGCTAGAGAAAGTAAAAATAATAATTTGTTGCAGAGATGTAGAGAAAGTCATGTGAATGGAACACATCAGATTTTATTTTTAATTCATGTGGTCCCAAAACATTTCCGGTGAAATCTTGGTATCGAATTTTTGGGTACAATGCAATACCTTCTCTATACACTATATACACAATACGTGTAGAGAAAGTAAAAATGTATATGATATAAGTTGTGTGTTTTAAGCAGCTCTACATTTTTTGTGCAGTAAGTTTCTGTCCATCTCTTAAGGTTTACTAGTTATGGAAAATCCAGCAAAATTCATCCAGAAAGAATGGGTCTTCTCAGGCTGTTCCCAGAAAATATAAGATACATATAGATTTTATTATTACTTTCCCTATACGTGCTATGTACATAGTGTATAGAGAAGGTATTGCACTCCACCATAATATTCGATACCGAGATTTCACCGGAAATATATGTTTTAGGGTCGCCTGTATCCAAAAAAAGTATATTCAGAAAAAGGTCCGTGTGTCTGTGAACACGATAACTCAAAAACGAAAAGTCGGTAAAATACCAAACTTGGTATTTAAGTTTAGTATCTTCCAGGGATACGACACGAAGATTTTGAGAAAAATTCCCCCATCCCAAACTACACTTTACATGGAACTTTTTTCGAAAATTTTGATTTTGTAAAAAAATTTCTCGAACGATTTTGATTAAAATATCGTGTATTAAAGATATTTACATGATAAATAAAATGTACATTTTGAATTTTCTGGGAACAGCCTCTGAAGACTACTTTATTCTCAGTTAATTTTACGGAATTTTGCATAACTGCTAAACCGTAAGAGATGGACAACCAATGTAGAGCACCAATTTATGTTATATACATTTTTTTCGTGGAGTTGATTGTTTTTGAGATATTCCTTTTTTCAGCTATAAAGACTTATACTTTTCTCATACAGGACTTTGTGAACTCGTGTCCATACAAAGGAACTTCAGTCACATAGCAGCCAGTTTTTGACTATCACTTTAACCGATGGTACCCCCTTCTTTCGCTTCTACTAACAAGGAAGCAAGTAGAAGACTATTTCTGCTAATTTTTGCTCCATTAGATGAAGTAAATAGAATAATTTGTTGCAGTGATATAGAGAAAGTCATGTGAATGGAACACATCAGATTTTATGTTTAATAAACTGTATTTTAATCAAAATCGTTAGAGCAATTCTTGAAAAAAATAAATATTTTTTTAAATTTTTCCATATAAATGTTAGTTGAGGGCGGGGGAATTTTGTTTTATTTTACCGAATTGAGTTATCGTGTTCATGGACACACACACAAGGAAATTTTTCAAAAATGCTTTAATTTTGGATTCAGAGGGACTTAAAATCGTGTATTTCCGGTGAAATCTCGGTCAGTATCGTATTTTAGGGTGCAATGCAATACCTTCTCTATACTATGTACCTTTTACGTGTAGAGAAAGTAACAATTGGCACCGTATGATTTTACGTTCAGAAACACAGTTTATTACTTTTTCTATAGGCACTATGTACATAGTGTATAGAGAATGTATTGCACTCCACCAAAAAATTCGATACCGATATTTCACCGGAAATATAAGTTTTAGAGTCCCCCTTATCTAAAAAAAGCATTTTCGGAAAAAGGTCCGCGTGTGTGTGTGTGTGTGTGTGTGTGTGTGTGTGTTTGTCCGTGTGTCTGTGAACACGATAACTCAAAAACGAAAAGTAGGTAAAATACCAAACTTGGTATTTAAGTTTAGTATCTTCCAGGGATGCGACACGAAGATTTTGAGCAAAATCCCCCCTACCCTCAACTACTCTTTACATGGAACTTTTTTCGAGAATTTCAATTTTCTCAAAAATGGCTCTAACGATTTTGATTAAAATTTGGTATATTAAAGATATTTTACCTGACAAATGAAATGTATATCTTGAATTTTCTGGGAATAGCCTCTGAAGAGTAGTTTATTCTGGATGAATTTTAATAAATTTTGAATAACTGCTAAACCGTAAGAGATAGACAAAAACCTACTACACAAAAAACGTAGAGTACGTTAAAACACACAATTTTGTCATATACATTTTTTTCGTGGAAATCGTCGTTTTTGTGATATTCCTTATTTTTGGTTTCTGCTATGAAAAACTTACACATTTCTCATAGAGATATTTGTCAACTGCTGTCCATACAAACAAAGGAACTTCAGTGACATAGCAACCAGCTTTTGATTATCACTTTAACCTATGGTACTCCCTTATTTCACCTCTACTTACAAGGAAGCAAGTAATATGGCTATTGCTGCTAATGTTTTACTGATTAGCATGAAGTTAATAGAAGTATAAGCTTTTTAAGCATAATTTGCTGCAGGGATTTAGAGAAAGTCATGTGAATGGTACACATCAGATTTTTTTATACCCTTGTGCGGTTTTTTGATTGTCAAAGGTTGGTAACCTTCACAGAAATGTGAGTATCACTTGAGCGAGTAGCGAGTGAGTATCCCTCAAGTGAGAACAATAGATTTGTCTCTAAGTGTGGTCTGTGGTATAACTCTCGGACAAGAAGTGCTAACAGCGCGTATCGTTCCGTTGGTCCTTATCGAAACCCAACCGATGTTTCTCCGACCCCAAGAATTCCTCCTTGCCCCTGCCGCCAAGATTTATGGTGGTGGTCTGCACCCCTCCAGATGCGCATTTGCGGCCCCGTGCACAGCTTTATAATAACATCACGCCGAGGAAATTTTTATTTAAAATAGCCACATAGTGTTAATATATTCTGTGCCAGGCATAGATAACACCAGGCGTAGCATTTCACTTTGATTTACTGGGGGGATGAATAGGAATTGGGTTCCGAGGGCGCCGGCTGGGGGACTTTTAACCAATACTTTCCCTTCATTTTAAAATTAATATAATAAAATTTATGTTCGTCAACCTTCCAAGTGTGAAGATTTTGGAAAAAAAAGTTTATGACGCGTAACATAACCCTGAAAATTATTAATGTTTCTGAGAAGTTTTTCCTTCTCTTTACTTACAATATACAGTGTATATAGAAGATAGAGAAGGTATTGTATTCCATCCAAATTTCGATACTGAGATACCCTCTTTTACTACTTGTGGCACCGCAGGCGATATATCTCTGTGTGTGTGTGTGTCTGTATGCCTGCGTGTGTCTATGTGTATGTCTGTCTGTGTGTGTGTCTATGTCTGTGCCTGTGTGTCTGTATGCTGTCTATGTGTGTGCCTGTGTGTGCCTGTACCTGTGTGTGTCTATGTCTGTGCCTGTGTGAGTCTATGTGTGTCTATGTCTGTGCCTGTGTGTGTCTGTATGCTGTGTCTATGTGCTATCAATGTCTGTGCCTGTGTGTGTCTGTATGCTGTGTCTATGTGCTATCTATGTCTGTGCCTGTGTGTGGTTGTATGCTGTGTCTATGTGCTATCTATGTCTGTGCCTGTGTGTGTCTGTATGCTGTGTCTATGTGCTATCTATGTCTGTGCCTGTGTGTGTTTGTATGCCTGCGTGTGTGTATGTGTGTGTCTATGTGTATGTCTGTGTCTGTGTGTGCCTGTGTGTGTCTGTGCTGTGTCTTGTCTATGTGCTGTCTATGTGTGTGCCTGTGTGTCTATGTCTGTGCCTGTGTGTGTCTATGACTGTGTCCGTGTGCTGTGTCTGTCTATGTCTGTGCCTGTGTGTGTCTGTGTGTGTCAATGTCTGTGCCTATGTGTGTGCCTATGTCTGTGCCTGTGTGTGTGTCTGTGTGTCTGTGTGTGTCAATGTCTGTGCCTATGTGTGTGCCTATGTCTGTGCCTGTGTGTGTCTGTGTGTGTCCATGTGTGTGCCTGTGTGTGTCTGTGCCTTAGTGTGTGTCAATGTCTGTGCCTATGTGTGTCTGTGTGTGCCTATGTCTGTGCCTGTGTGTGTCTGTGCCTTAGTGTGTGTCAATGTCTGTGCCTATGTGTGTCTGTGTGCTGTGTCTGTCTATGTGCTGTCTATGTCTGTGCCTGCGTCCGTCTATGTGCTGTCTATGTCTGTGCCTGTGTCCGTCTATGTGCTGTTTATGTCTGTGTGTCTGTGTGGCTGTGTGAGTGTCTGTGTCTGCCTCTGTCTGTGCCTGTGTGTTTAGTGTGAGGGTCTGTGTCTGTGTGCCTGTGCCTGTCTATTTCTGTGCCTGTGTGTGTTTATGTGTGAGGGTCTGTGTCTGTGTGCCTGTGCCTGTCTATGTCTGTGCCTGTGTGTGTTTATGTGTGAGGGTCTGTGTCTGTGTGCCTGTGCCTGTCTATGTCTGTGCCTGTGTGTGTCTATGTCTGTGCCTATGTGTGTGCCTATATCTGTGCCTGTGTGTGTCTGTGCCTTAGTGTGTGTCAATGTCTGTGCCTATGTGTGTCTGTGTGCTGTGTCTGTCTATGTCTGTGCCTGTGTTTTTGTGTCTGTCTGTGGATAGATAAATCGAAAACTAAACGTCGATAAAATTCCAAACTTGATATTTAAGTTCCCTAAAGGCAAGTGCCTTTAGCAAAAGACTTACTAAACTGAAAATGTAGAGCTCTATAAAACACGTAATTTATGTCACATATATTTGTTTCCTGAAGTTTACCCTTTTCGAGATATTATTTGTTATTGGTTTCTACTTATAAGGAACTAAGTAATAAAAACGTTTCTGCTAATGTTTATCTCGATTAGCATGAAGTGGATAAAGTGGATATTAACAATAATTTGTTGCAGAGATGCAGAGAATATCATGTATATGGAACACATTGGATTTCTTTTATAGCCTTTAGCTTATTTGAAGCACAAAACTCCATAAAATATGAGGGGGTGATTCTTTTTTCAAGGTCAGTAAAGATGTGGCACAGATAATATGATGCTGTTGGGGGTATTTTAGACTCCCTGGTTTCAGCAGGGGTTCCCCCAGCCCTCTTGATGGAATGCCCTAATTAGGTAGTCAGCAGTCTTAAAGTTCCCCTCGCAAAACAAGACACTCACAGCGTTTTTTCAACCTATGTTATGTTTATATACAAACGAGAGCAGGAAACGCGCAACACATACGTGCAATATAAACAAGATATTGTATTCCACCCAAAAGTTCAACACCAATATTTCACGAAATTACATGTTTTGAGATTATACAAGTGTTACACTCACATGACTTTCTCTAGCTGCTATAGAAAACAAAACTTCTTACAAAAGATTATTCTTCTTTCTACACAATGCTAATTGAGATAAACATTAGCAGAATGTTCTTATTATTTAGTTCCTTATAAGTAGAAGGCTAAAGTGATAGTCAAATGTTTTTAAAAGCTGTCGTTACGCGCTTGTCATTGCAAATAGCTTCTTTGCTTGGTCAGGAGTGGAACAAAAGACACAATTGAAACTAATAGCAAGGAAAATCTTGGAAACGGTTACCTCCACAACAAAAACGTAAATGATATAAATTGTGTGTTTTGACGAGATTTTAAGTTTTTGTTCGTAAGTTTTTGTCTATCTTATACGGTTTACTAGTTATGCAAAAGTCAGCAAAATTCATCCAGAATAAATAGATCTGCAGAAGCTATTCCAAGAAAATTCGAAATATATATTTTTATTTGGCATGTAAATATCTTAAATATAAGAGATTTTAATCAAAATTATTAGTCATTTTGAGAAAATAAATTTTTTCGAATTTTTACTATATAAAGGGTAGTTCGGGGTGGGGGAATTTTCTTGAAAATCTTTGTGTCGCATCCTTGGAAGATACGAAACTTAAATACCAAGTTTGGTATTTAGTGTCCTTTTTGTTTTTGAGCTATGCTGTCCACAAACACACACATACGCACGGACCTTTTTCCAAACTTGGTATTTAAGTTTTGTATCTTCCTGGGATACGACATGAAGATTTTGAGAAAAAATACCCCTACCCCAAACTACCCTTTATATGAAACTTTTTTAGAAAATTTTGATTTTCTTAAAAATATCTCTAATGATTTTGATTAAAATATCGCATATGAAAGATATTTACCTGAAAAATAAAATGTATATCTTGAATTTAGTGGGAATAGCCTCTGAAGCTTACTTTATTCAGGATGATATTTAGAGAATTATTCATAACTGCTAAACCGTAAAGATAGATAAAAGCTTATTACATAAAACATGTAGAGCAGCTTAAAACATACAATATATGTTATATATATTTTTTTCGTGGAGTTGATCGTTTTTTAGATATTGCTTGTTTTTGGTTTCAGCTTTAAAAGCTTATACCCTAGTGTATTTCCTTATTTCGCTTCTACTTACAAGGAAGCAAGTAATAAGGCTATTTCTGCTAATTTTTTCTCGATTAGCATGAAGTAAATGGAAGCATAACCTTTTTAAAAATAATTTATTACAGTGGTGTAGAAAGAGCTATATGAATGGATCACATCAGATTTATTAATATTGCTTACCATTTTGTGTATTGCAAAAGCACGCACGGTCTGTGGACCCGTGTGATAATTAAAGCTTAATGTATGTCAGTGTTATGCCAATAAATACAGTGAATCATTATTGCTTATGGTAAAATAACTTATGTAAGATAAATTTGTTTGCAGAACAACTGAAGAATGAAACACATCAGATTTTTACTTTCTCTTGCCCCGTATGTACAATGTACATAGGGATAGAGAAATATTGCATTCCACCCTAAAATTCAATGTCGAGATTTCACCGGAAATACATGTTTTAGGACCTCCTGAATGCAAAAAAAGCATTTTCAGAAAAAGGTCCGTGTGTGTGTGTGTGTCCCCGTGAACACGATAACTCAAAAACGAAAAGTAGCTAAAATACCAAACTTGGTATTTAAGTTCAGTATCTTTCAGGGATGCGACACGAAGATTTTGAGAAAAATCCCCCACTACCCCAAACTACCCTTTACATGGAACTTTTTTCGAAAATTTTGATTTTCTTAAAAATGGCTCTAACGATTTTGATTAAAATGTCGTATATTAAAGATATTTACTTGACAAATAAAATTTATATCTTGAATTTTCTGGGAATAGCTTCTAAAGACCTGTTTATTCTTGATGAATTTTGCTTAATTTGGTATAACTAATAAACCGTAAGAGATAGACAGAAACTTACGATACAAAAAATGTAGGCCTTGTTAAAGTATACAATTTACGTCATATATATTTTTTTTTCGTGAAGCTTACCGTTTTCAAAGTATTCATTGTTATTAGTTTCAGTTGTGAAGTACTTACACTTTTCTCAGACGGGAATGTCCGTTTTTCTTTTGTTCTACACCTGGCCAAGAAAAGAAGCGATTTGTAAAGACAAAAACATAACGACAGCTTTTAAAACATTTGACTATCGATTTAGCCTAGTGTATTCCCTTATTTTCTTCCTACTTATAAGGAACTAAGTAATAAGAACATTGTGCTGAATACCTCGATTAACAAGGTGCAGAAAGAAGAATAATCTTATGTAAGAAGTTTGTAGAGCGGCTAGAGAAAGTCATGTGAGTGTAACACATCAGATTTTTACTGCTTAACATGTACTGATTAAGACAATGAGCAAGTATTTCAAAAAATAATTTATTTTCGCATGTGGCTTTATCACTTGTTTCTTTTTATCGCAACTTGTATTAGATTAGCTGTGTGACAAACGTTAATAAATAAAGTACTATGTATATAAACAAGAAAGCGAATTCGGCTGTCAGGGCGTGTTTTATGTTGGTACTCGAGACTGAGGAACGCTTTCTGTTATTTTCTTGAGCCGTTAATTATAAGGAGCATATAAACATGGCAAGGGTAACGTTAACACGCGGAGACCAGAGTTAATTAGGTTTTGAGTCAACATTTCTTACTCTTGTTCTTCTTCTGCTGTACCAACCGTTTCATTAAACGTGCCGAGAAAACAAAAGAGAAGCAAGGAAATACATAAACAGGTCAAAGCGCACTTAGACCCTTCTTTGTTAAATATTTACACGTGTGAGGTATTTGGTTCATATCTTATGCTTCTCTTTGTTTAGGAAATGTGAAATTATCCTTGCATCACTTATTCGTGGAAACAAAAGCATGCGAAGTGGTCCGTTTCCTAGGCAACCAGGTCATGAGCTTCAGTCTAGTTAGTTGCCATGGTAAACTTAATAACATAATGGAAACTTCAGTGGCTCACAGTTTTAAGAGATTTAATTATCAATAAACTTGATGAAGAGTTTCAAACCTTAATTAATAGGTTTTATATCTATATTTATACAATAATTTAAAGTTCTTGGTGTTTTCATTATTTTATATGAATGATTTTACAAATTTATGTTTCTATATTGCAACAATTTTAGCTTTTTTGTTTAAAATTCCAGTGAATTTAGTTCATTTGTGATTACTTAAGGCTCCTGTATGAATTTTGGGTGATTTTTTTTTGGGGGGGGGGAGGAAGAGCCTTTGTTTATTTTTACTCAATTCACCCCTCACAAACCAATCCAATTCACCCCTCACTAATTCCTATTGGAAAGAAAAGAAATAGTAAACATTTCACATTTATTTTTACTTTCTCTGCACGCACTGTGTATAAAGTATTGTATTCCACCAAAAATTCGATACTGAGATTGCACCGGAAATACATGTTTTAGGGTCCCTTATATCCAAAACTTGGTATTTAAGATTAGTATCTTCCAGGGATGCAACACGAAGATTTTGAGAAATATATCCCCACCCCAAACTACCCTTTACATGGAAAACATTTCGAAAATTTTGATTTTTTAAAAATGGCTCTAACGATTTTGATTAAAATATCGTACATTAAAGATATTTACCTGACATTTAAAATGTACATGTGGAATTTTCTGGGAATAGCCTCTTAAGACTACTTTATTCTGGATTAATTTTACGGAATTTTGCATAACTGCTAAACCGTAAGAGATGGACAAAAACTTACCTCACAAAAAATGTAGAGCACGTTAAAACACACAATTTATGTAACATATATTTTTTCGTGGAGTTAATCGTTTTTTAGATATTGCTCATTTTTTGGTTTCTGCTTTGAAAAGCTTGTACTTTTCTCATACAGGAATTTGTCAACTCGTGTCCATAGAAACAAAGGAACTTCAGTCACATAGCAACCAGCTTTTGACTATCATTTTAACAAATTGTACTCCCTTATTTCGCTTCTACTTACAAGGAAGCAAGTAATAAGGCTATTTCTGCTAATGTTTTCTCGATTAGCATTAAGTAAATAGAAGCATAAGCTTTTAACAATAGTTTGTTGCAGACATGTAGAGAAAGTCATGTGAACGGAACATATCAGATATTTTTGTTGTTGTTTCATTTATATAGCCCCCTTTAACATCTAAGGTCATATCGGGGGCTTTGCTTTAGAAACAACTCGTTGTCTCTAGGGTTTAAATCTTTTTATTTTCCTCAAAAACACACACATACTTCCAGACTCTGTGGGGCCTAGCCAACAATTTTGATTGAAGAAATGTTCCCCGCCTCGGGCTGTAATTGAACCCGGGACCTCCGGCTGACCCCTCGACCACGGAAGCAATCTTGAGAGAAGGTGTATTGAACCCAAAAATCATTATCGAGATTTCACTGAAAATACATAGTTTTAGACCCCCAGAATAAAAAAAATCTAATGTGTTCCATTCTCATGACTTTCTCTACATATCTTTACAAAAAAAAAATATTATTAAAAAACTTATGCTTCTATTTACTTCAAGCTAATCGAGAAAAAATTAGCAGAAATAGTCTTACTACTTGCTTCCTTGGGAGTACCATAGGTTAAAGTGATACTCAAAAGCTGGTTGCCATGTGACTGAGGTACCTTTGTTTGTATTGACAGGAGTTGACAAACTCCTTTATGAGAAAAATATAAGTTTTTCAATCTGAAACTAAAAAACAAGGAATATCTAAGAAACGATAAACTCAAGGGGAAAAAAATGTATATGACATAAATTGTGTGTTTTAAAGAGCTCTAAATTTTCAATTGATTAGGTCAATGTATGCTATATATATTTTTTCGTGGAGTGGATCGTTTTTAGGTATTCCTTGTTTTTGACTTCATACTTTTCTCATACAGGAATTTGTCAACTCGTGTCCATACAAACAAAAGAACTTCAGTCACATAGCAACCAGCTTTTGACTATTACTTTAACCTATGGTACTCCCTTATTTTGCTTCTACTTACAAGGAAGCAAGTAATAGGACTATTTCTGCTGTTTCTGGATTATATTTTTATTTGGTTGGAGTACAATACTTCCGCTACTTACTGTAGCTAATAGAGAAAGTGAAAGAGACAACTGCAGGGGTTTCCTCGCAGAAGTAAACAGCTCGAAACCCAGCTGGGTCTTGCAGATAAGTCAACACAAGAGCAAACATTGAGATCCATATGTTTCTGTGCAAGAACGGATATTCAAGACAATATTGAACTGCTTCCCCAAGTTGTGTTGACTTAACAACAATGTTGTTACAGATCCGTTCACGTATTTGCTGAGGAATCAGCACGGCAGAGCCTGAAGTAAGTACTACTAGCGCCACCACACTGTCCTTTGTTTGAGAAACGGCTCTGGATTCTGGTCCTGCTAATTCACTTTAACTCTCCAGTTAATTTTCACTAGTACTCCTGGTCTGCCCAGACTCTTAAATTTGACACCCGCTCCATTAAAAGCACGGCGATTTTAATAAGGTCGTTCACACAGTTTATCACCGTCACACGACACTTAATTGATAGAGTTTAGAAGGTAAAGCTGACTACTGGACGTTCAAAAACTGAGAGATCGGGTGTGGAACAGTTTATAGGCGACAGACTGACGTCACATGTGACCAGTGTTGCCGGTGTGGAACAGCTTATAGGCCACATGTGACCAGTGTTGCCACGTAGCGTTACATTCACGCGATCTTCTCTGTCCGTTCTTCATCAAATTATTCTTACATAAGCTTATTCTTCTATTTCACGCACAATCAAGGTAAATATTAGCAAAAAGTATTTTTTCTACATGAGCTCATTTCAGATCACAAACTCTATTTTTACGGAGTCCTCGCGCAAAGAAGTGCAGCAAACGTAAAGTAGTTTTTAAAATATTTAACACGTAAGTTAATCATTCTGAACACATATTTGGTAATGTAAGCTAAATTTACAATTCATTTATTAATTGCCATGCCAGCAAGCACTGTAAGTACTTACAGTAAGAGTTTGAGAGGTCATTAATACTTACAGTACAATTAGGAAATGACGTAACCATCAACATATCTTTGCTTCGACTTCGCTGGTAAAAGTGAAGCACATGCTGGATCCGCAGCTTCTTCAATAGGTCTCTCATTTTTACTTTCTCTACACGTAATATGTATATAGTGTATAGAGAAGGTGTTGCATTCCACTCAAAAATTCGATACCGAGATTTCACTGCAAATACATGTTTTGAGTCCCCCTGAATCTAAAAAAAATATATTTTCAGAAAAAGGTCTGTGTGTGTGTGTGTGGATAGCATAGTCCAAAAACGAAAAAACCAAATACCAAACTTGGTATTTAAGTTAGGTGTATTCCAAGGATGCGACACGAAGCTTTTCAAGAAAATCTCCGTACCCCCAACTACCCTTTACGTGGAATGTTCTTCGAAAGACATTTACCTGACAAATAAAATGTATATCTTGAATTTCCTGGGAATAGTCTCCGAAGAAAACTTTATTCTGGATGAATCTTGCATAACAGCTAAACCGTAAGAGATGGACAAAAACTTACCACACAAAAAAGTAGAGCAAATTAAAACATACAATTTATGTTATATTTATATATCTTTTTCGTGGAGTTAATCGTTTTTTGGATATTCCTTTTTTTTCAGCTTTGAAAAACTTATACTTTTCTCATATAGGAATTTGTCAACTCGTATCTATACAAATAAAGGAACTTCATTGACATAGCAACAAGCTTTTGACTATCACTTCAACCTATGGTACTCCCTTATTTCGCTTCTACTTACAAGGAAGCAAGTAATAAGACTATTTCTGCTATTTTTTTTCTCGATTAGCATGAAGTAAATAGAAGTATAAGATTTTAACAATACTTTGTTGCTGAGATGTAGAGAAAGTCATGTGAATGGAATACACACACTTTTTATTAGTTTGTGTGTCACAAATAGCGTGTTTGCTAAGTACAAGCAACAAAATCTAGTGATTATTTAGGTCACGTACCTATGCCACATAGTGGCCTGTGCCAGTTTTTTCCTATTGCCGAAGAGGTAAGTAAGGAAGTATATTAGAGTAAAAGGCCTGGAAAGCGAATGTGCTCTCAAGGGAGGCCATGAAATGGATGGTCGAGGTAAAAGATTGCGCTGATTGAAATGTCTGTCATGTTGGCTGCAGTGCAATAAGTGGCATAGTGCGGGGGGAGGGGGGCACGTACCGGTACGTGATTGGATGACCAGAAAAGAAATTAAACGTCACGTTGTAGCTACTTCGCCATTAGGGAATGAACCAAGCTGAGTTTAGTTCTTGTGCGGTATGAGGAGGGGATAATCTCGGGAGCCGGGGGAAGTTTGGGAACCTCTGCTTCAAAAGAGCAAAAATATTGATTCAATCGAGCGGTTCACCTGGTTCGACTCTTTGCTGCTGCAAGCGGATTTTTCTGCATACTGGTTTGTGAAAAATAAGATATATGCAACTCACATGCTTTTCTCTATCACTTTTTATCTACATCATGTTAATCAAGATAAGCAATGCCAGAATTTGTCTCATTACTTGTTTTTTTGTAAATAGAAGGGAAATAAGTGAATACACTAGGCTAAAGAGAGATAACTTGAAATATCTCGAAGAAGGTTAATTCTATAAAAAATATAAATAACTCCATGGCACGACAGCTCACAAGGAACCTTGGCCTACCGCACGGCCGCTGCGTCCCCCATCTCGGTCTATGACAGACGACATGGATGGGGTGCAGTATTGGAAGATGAAATGAGGTCCTCATGACCTGGAGCCGCTACTTCTCCATCAAGTAGCTCCTCAATTGGCCAGGGACCTCACGAGGCTGAGTGCACCCCGGTCCAGGTCTCCCAGAGGGGGAAAAATCCCCACGCCGGTACTGGGAATCGAGCCCAGGTCTCCCATTTGGCAAGCAGCAACGCTACCACCGCGCTAAGGAAACGGCCCTATATATGACATAAATTGCGTATTTTAGCGAGATATACATTGTCTGTCTCGTACGGTTTACCAGTTATACAAATGTCATCCAGAATGAAGAGATCTTCAGAGGCTACTCACAGATTTTTTTTTTAACTTTCTCTATACGTACTATGCACATAGTGTATAGAGAAGGTATTACACTCCACCAAAAAATTCGATACCGAGATTTCACCAGAAATATATGTTTTAGGGTCCCCTGTATCCAAAAAAGTCTGATGTGTACCATTCACATGACTTTCTCCATATCCCTGCAACAAATAATTCTTGAAAAGCTTATACTTCTATTTACTTTATGCTAATCAGAAAAAATTAGCAGAAATAGTCTTATTATTCGCTTCCTTGTAAGTAGAAGTGAAATAAGGGACAACCGTAGGCTAAAGTGATAGTCAAAAGCTGGTTGCTATGTCAATGAAGTTCCTTTGTTTATATGGATAGGAGTTGAAAGTTCCTGTATGAGAAATGTATACGTTTTTCATAGCAGAAACCAAAAATAAGGAATGTCACAAAAACGACGAACTCCACGAAAAAATGTATATAACATAAATTGTGTGTTTTAAAGTGCTCTATATTTTTTGTGTAGTAAGTTTTTGTACATATTTTACGGTTTAGCAGTCATTCAAAATTTAGTAAACTTCATCCAGAATAAACTACTTTTCAGAGGTTATTCCCAGAAAATTCAAGATATACATTTCATTTGTCAGGTAAATATGTTTAATATGCGAAATTTTAATCAAAATCGTTACAGCCATTTTTGAAAAAATCAAAATTTTCGAAAAAAGTTCCATGTAAAGGGTAGTTGGGGCTGGAGGAATTTTTCTCAAAATCTTCGTGTCGCATCCCTGGAAGATACTAAACTTAAATACCAAGTTTGGTATTTTACCGACTTTTGGTTTTTGAGTTATCGTGTTCACAGACACACGGACACTTTTTTTTGGATATTGGGGGCCCTAAAACATATATTTCCGGTGAAATGTCGGTATCGCATTTTTGGTGGAGTGCAATACTTTCTCTATACATTATGTACATAGTGCGTATGGAGAAAGTAAAAAAATATTTTCAGAATAAGGTCCGTGTGTGTGTGTGTCCGTGTGTCTGTGAACACGATAACTCAAAAACGAAAAGTCGTTAAAATACCAAACTTGGTATTTAAGTTTAGTATCTTCTAGGGATGCGACACGAAGATTTTGAGAAAAATCCCCCACCCCAAACTACCCTTTACATGGAACTTTTTTCGAAAATTTTGATTTTCTAAAAGATGGCTCTAACGATTTTGATTAAAATATCGTATATTAAAGATATTTACCTGAAAAATAAAACGTATATTTTGAATTTTCTGGGAATAGCCTCTGAAGACTCCTTTATTCTCGGTCAATTTTACGGAATTTTGCATAACTACTAAACCGTAAGAGATGGACAAAAACTTATCACACAACAAATGTAGAGCACGTTAAAACACCATTTATGCTATATGCATTTTTTTAGTGGAGTTGATGTTTTTGAGATATTTCTTGTTTTTGGTTTCAGCTATAAAAAACTTGTTTTTCTCATACAGGAATTTGTCAACTCGTGTCCATACAAACAAAGGAGCTTCAGTCACATAGCAACCAGCTTTTGACTGTCACTTTAACCTATGCTACTCCCTTATTTCTCTCCTACTTACAAGGAAGCAGGTAATAAGACTCTTTCTGCTAATGTTGTCTCGATTAGCAGGAAGTAAATAGAAGCATAAGCTTTTTAACGATAATTTATTGCAGAGTTGTAGAGAAAGTTACGTGAATGGAACACATCAGATTTTTTTTTTTTCATTTATATAGACCCTTTGACATATAAGGTCATATCGGGGGTTTTGCACTTGAAATAATTGGTTGTCTTTAGGTTTAAATACTTTTATTTTCCTCAAACACACACACACAACATTCACTCTAACATACATACTTCCAGACTTTGAGTCGTATATAAAAGATATTTACCTGACAAATAATATATGTATCTAGAATTTTCTGAGTATATCTTCTGAATACTACTTTATTCTGGATGAATTTTACGAATTTTGTATAACTGTTAAACCGTAAGAGATAGACAAAAACTTAACACCCAAAATTGTAGAGCACATTCAAACACACAATTTATGTTATATACATTTGTTTCGTGGAGTTGATCGTTCTTTAGTTATTGCTTGCTTTTGTTTTCAGCTTCGAAAAACATACTTTTCTCATACAGGGATGTGGTAACTGCTGTCCATACAAACAAAGGAACATCAGTTACATAGCAACCAGCTTTTGACAATCACTTTAAGCTTTTGTACTCCCTTATTTCTGCTAATTTTTATCTTGATTAGCATGAAGTAATTAGAAGCACAAGCTTTTTAACAATAATTTATTGCAGAGACGTAGAGAAAGTCGTGTGAAGTCACACATCTGATTTTTAGAAATAGTAGCCATGTTGTAGTGAAGTAGGTAGTCTCCAGAATGTGATTTCCATAATGACACAGATAGCAACGGAGCCGGAAGGGGGGGGGGCGCTTTGTTTTCATTAACACGATTCCGATGTTATGGTGCTCGAATCTGTGTCCCATTCATATCGGGTCGCGTGCTTGGGTCCACTTGACGCCACTCCAGCACGTTTGTGTTAACATGTGAACATCGACTTCTTCAAGCACTGTTTACATTCGTACAAATGACTGTCTGACTCGCGTGTGATTTACAACGTTGCTTCTGCCATGTTCTACTCTCCTGCCTATTGTTATTTATTGATCGCTCCACAATGAGGTTAATTAAACTTAATTAAACGCACCAGGATACAGGATGCCATCCCCCCATTTTTTATACGCGCAATTTTTTAATGTTCCCAGCCTTAATAAATTATATGAGAATGGTGAGTGGAAAATAAACATTAATTTGCTCATATTCTGCAATATGCTTCGGTTCTGATAAACAAGTAAAACCAGAAGAACTTTTCACCCGGAGGTCCCGGGTTCGACTCCCGCCTGGGGCGGGGAAGTTTCCTTTGACCAGAATTATTCCCTATCCCCCACAGAGCCTGGAAGTACTAGAGTTGGCTGATAAGTCCCGGACCTCTCAATGAAAACAGCATTTAAAAAGTTTTACTTTCTCTATACGTACTATGTACATAGTGTATAGAGGAAGTATTGTACTCCACCCAAGAATTCGATACCGAGATTTCGCAGGAAATACATGTTTTAGGATCCACTGAATCCAAAAAAAAGCATTTTTAGAGAAAGGTCCTTGTGTGTGTGTGTGTGTGTGTGTGTGTGTGTGTGCGGACAAAATAGCTCTAAAACGAAAACATCGTTAAATACCAAATTTGGCATTTAGGTATAGTATCTTCCAAGGATGTACAAGAAGATTTTCAAGAAAATCCCCCCACCACAAGCTACTCTTTATTTGGGAAATTTTTCGAAGATTTTGATTTTCTTAATAATGGTTCTAACGGTTTTTATTAACATCATGTATATTAAAGCTATTTGCACCCCGAATAAAATGTATATGTTGAATTTTCTGGGAATAGCTTCTGAAGACCTCTTTATTCTGGATGAATTTTGCCAAATTTTGCAAAACTGCTAAATCGTAAGAGATGGACAAAAACTTAAAACACAAAAAATTTAGAGCATGTTAAAACACACAATTTATGTTATATACATTTTTTCATGGAATTGGTCGTTTTTTAGATATTCCTTGTTTTTGGTTACAGCTTTGAAAAACTTATACTTTTCTCGTACAGGAATTTGCCAACTCGTAACCACACACTTTCCCTTTAACCTATGATACTCCCTTATTTCGCTTCTACTTACAATAGAACAAAAAATAATACTATTTCTGCTTTTTTTTTCTCGATTAGCATGGAATCAATAAAAGAATAAACTTATTAAAAATAATTTGTTACAGAGATATAGAGAAAGTCATGTGGATGGAACACATCAGATTTTTTTGGATTCAGTGGGACCCAAAACATGTATTTCCGGTGAAATCTCGTTATCGAATTTTTGGGTGGATTACAATACCTTCTCTATACACTATGTACATAGTACGTGTAGAGAAAGTAACAAATAAAACTCTGCTAAAGGAATGTTCGGTTCTCATTGCAACATTATCGATTTGACCAGAGATACACGTGGCATTTAGCTGAGAAAGCCTTACCTTAACTTCAGCTATAAATAAAAAGTTAGAAAACGACTCCCCTTCCGTGTATAGCTGTTAGGGCCCCGAAACAAATTAGGCCTATTACCTCGCTTTAATGAGTGAATCGATTATCGATATATACGGAATCGATAGCTTGCAGCTTCTCCCTGATGGTGTTGCATTTTGTGGCTAGTTTTCTTTCCTCTTTTTTTTTTTTTTTTTCGCGAACAGCTCCCAACTGGGGCTTCACACGTTTTATCGAGAAGACCATCTTCCTTAAGGTTATTTATGGTCACTTGAGGATCAGCTGAGCTAATGTTGCCGGTCATAGAAAACTCTGATATGTTCCATTCACATGACTTTCCCTACATCTCTGCAACAACTTATTGTTATTAAAGCTTTTATTTTTATTAACTTCATGCTAATCGAGAAAAATATAGCAGAAATGGTCTTATTACTTGCTTCCTTGTAAGTAGAAGTGAAATAAGGGAGTACCATAGGTTAAAGTGACAGTCAAAAACTGGTTCCTATGTGACAAATTCCTGTATGAGAAAACTTTTTAAAGATGAAACCAACAACAAGGAATATCTCAGAAACGATCAACTCCACGTAAAAATGTATGACATAAATTGTGCGTTTTATCGTGATCTACAACTCTGTGTAGTAAGTTTTTGACTATCTCTTACGGTTTACCAGTTATGCGAAATTCAATAAATATCATCCAGAATAAAGTAGTCTAAAGAGACTATTCCCAGAAAATTAAAATTATACATTTTATTTGTCAGGAAAATATCTTTAATATTCGATATTTTAATCAAAATCGTTAGTGCAATTTTTGAGAAAATCACAATTTTCGAAAAAAGTTCCGTGTAAAGGGTAGTTGGGGGTGGAGGGATTTTCTTGAAAATGTTCGTGTCGCATTCTAGGAGGATACCGATCTTAAATACCAAGTTTGGTACTTAACGACCTTTTCGTTTTTGAGCTATGCTGCCCACAGACACATACACACACGCACACGGCCATTTTTCTAAAAATTCTTTTTTCTTAATTCAGGAGGTCCCGAAACAAATATATTTCCGGTGAAATCTCAGAATCAAGTGCAATACAATACCTTCTCTATACACTGTGTACATAGTACGTGTAGAGAAAGTAAAAAGATGTGCTGTCGCCCTCAAGAGTAATACTACATTTACAATGAAATGCAAGCGCAGAGGTAACGTAAGCGCAAGACTTTGCACTCATGTTATTTATTGTAAGCATTCACATAGAAGTACCCAAGAAGCTACGCAGTGCAACGCAAGAGTTTGCAAGCTCCAAAATTAATCCTTGCGTTATGTTTGAAGAGGAGGAATTCCTCTTGTTTTACTTTCTCTGAACGTGCTATGTACATAGTGTAAAGAGAAGGTATTGTACAGCACCGAAAAATTCGATACCGTAATTTCACTGGAAATACATGTTTTGTGTCCTCATGTATTAAAAAAAAGCATTTTTGGAAAAAGATCCGTGTGTGTGTGTGTGGACAGCATAGCTCAAAAACGAAAAGACCGTTAAATAAAACTTGGTTATTTAAGTTCAGCATCTTCCAAAGATGTGCCAGGAAGATTTTCAAGAAAATCCCCGCACGCCCAACTACCCTTCACATGGAAAAAATTTCGAAAATTTTGATTTTCTAAAAAATAGCTCTATTGATTTTGATTAAAATATCGTATATTAAAGATATTTTACCCGACAAATAAAATGTATATTTTGAATTTTCTGGGAATAACCTCTGAAGACTACTTTATACTGAGTGAATTTTCCGGAATTTTGCTTAACTGCTAAACCAAAAGAGATGGACAAAAACTTACCACACAAAAAAGTAGAGCACGTTAAAGCACACAATTTATGTTCTACACATTTTTTTGATTGAGTTGACTGTTTTTGAGATATTCCTGTTTATTAGTTTCAGCTTTAAAAAAATATAGTTTTCTCATACAGGAGTTTTTCAACTCTTGTCCATACAAACAAAGGAACCTATGGTACGCCCTTACTTTGTTTCTACTTACAAGGAAGCAAGTAGTAAAACTATTTCTGGTAATTAGCATAAGTAAATAGAAACATAAGCTTTTTAACAATAACTTTTTGCAGAGATGTAGAGCAAGTCATGTGAATGGAAAACATCCGGTTTTTTTTTTTTACGTAAATTACTTTAGGATTATTTCTGTTACATGTTTATCTCAATGAACGTGATGTCATTTTTTATAGGAATAGGTCATGTGAATACAACACATGCATTGTTTGAAATAGAATATTTGTATGAAATGGAAATACTTACACCTACACAGAAAGCGATGCAAAGTTGTGAGATAGACTGAAATAAAGATTCACTTTTAAGGATATGTGCATACTTTTGGTTGTTTATGTAATAACATGGTGGTCCCTTGCAACGGAAGGATCCTGCAATAAAGAAAGTAAATGTTACCCTTCTGCCGTGTAGGGGTGGAAGGGACAGCTAACTGCAAAATCGATACAAAAACAAGGCAAGCTAAAATGACTTGGTACAAGGTTGTAGGGTGCTTCCATACTGGTCGCAATATGGAGGTTAAAAATGGCTGCTTTGTGACTGCGTGGCCAACTTATACTGCCGACCATAACGAGGTCAAAGCCTGCTACACACTGGTCATGTTTACTGGTGCATCGTGCTGATGACCAGTAATATTCTACCAGTCAATTAAAATGCTTCCGCTCCTCGTTTTTTTGGGTTTAACATTAAGAAAATGCAAAAGATCTAGCATGTAAAGAATATTATTCCCTTGGTTTATTTGTTTTTTCACAGAAGCCGTGTGTAGGACAGGAGTTGGATAGGTAGAGTCAGAGTGAAAAATTCAATGCTATAGCCGGGATTTGAACCATCGATCTCCCGGACTTGCCACATTGTAAGTTGTCATCTCGAAAAATATTTGAGAACACCTTGTTTACCGAGAAACATGCGAGTCAGTTGAGAAATTTATTGCAATGCCGGCATATTGCCATGGTAGCTCAGTGGAAGAGCAACCGGCTAGAGACTGAGGTATTCGTGGTTCAAATCCCGGCTATGGAATTGAATTTTTTAGTCTGACTCTACTTATCCTCCTGTCCTACACGCGGCTTGTGTGAAAAAAAAAAATTATACCAATACTATGAATCCTGGGACTTAAAGTACCTACAACATTGTAAGTTGCCATTGGGGTTGTCATCTAAACATAATTTGAGATCACCTTGTGGTTTACCGAGAAGCATGCGAGTCAGTTGAGAAATTCAATGCTATACCGGCATGTTGCCATGGTAGCTCAGTGGAAGAGCAACTGGCTAGAGACGGGGAGATCATTCTGACTCTACCTATCCAATAATATTCCCATTGCATTATTTATCAAAATATCTGATATGTTCCATTAATATGACTTTCTCTACATCTTTGTAACAAATTATTGTTAATAAGTTTATTCTTCTATGCTAATCGAAATAAACAGCATCGTATTACTTAATTCCTTGTAAATAGAAGGGAAATAAGTGAATCGCTAGACTAAACCGACAGTCAAATGTTTTAAAATATGATTGCTATGGGAATGAAACCCGTTTCTTTCCGTGGCCAGAATTGACAAGTATTTTAAAACTGAAGCAATAACAAGGAATATCTTGGAAACGATATCTCCTCGAAAAAAGGGAATGGCAAAAATTGTGTATCTTATTGAGATCTACATTTTTTCTGTAGTAAGTTTTTGTCTATCTCTTACGGTTTAATAATTATGCAAAATGCGGAAAAATGTATCTAGAATGAACAGATCTTGAGAAGTTATTCCCAGAAAATTCCAGATATACATTTCATTTGTGATGTAAATATCTTAAATATAAGAGAATTTAATTAAAATCATTAGAGCCATTTTTGAAAAAATCCAGATTTTAGACATTTTTTCCATGTAAAGGGTAGTCGAGGTAGGGGAATTTTCTTGAAAATCTTCGTCTCACATCTTAGGGAGATACTGAACTTAAATGTCAAGTTTGATATTTAACGGAATTTTTGTTTTTGAGCTATGATGTTCACAGACGCCCACACGTACACATAAGGACTTTTTTCTTAAAATACTTTTTACTTTCTCTATCCGTACGATGTACATAAGTGTATAGAGAAGGTTTTGTAATGCACCCAAAAATTCGATACCGAGATTTCACCGGAAATACATGTTTTAGGATCTCCTGAATACAAAAAAAAAGAAACATTTTTACAAAAACGTCCGCAGTTGGGTCTGTCTGTCTGTCTGTGTGTGTATGTGTGTGTGCGCGTGTGTGTTTATGTGGGCAGCATAGCTCAAAAACAAAAAATACGGTTAAATACCAAACTTGGTATTTAAGTTTAGTATCTTCCAAGGATGCGACCCAAAGATTTAAAAAAAAAAATCCCCCCACCCTCAACTACCCTTTAACTGGAAAAATTTTCGAAAATGTTGATTTTCTAAAAATTGTCTAACGATTTTGATTAAAATATCGTATATTAAAAGTATTGATCTGGCAAATACAAAGTTCATCTTATACCTTATCTTATAAGTAAAACGGAAATAAGGAAATACACCAGGCTAAAGTGTTAGTCTATTTTTAAAAATAGTGTCGCTATGTGAAGCAATTGAAATTGAGTTCTCATTGCAAGGCTATAAGTAAAACAAAAGAGAGATGAAAGGAAATATGTCGTCCCGTTTGAGAAAATTAAGTAGTTTAACATTAAAGTTAACAGCAAAGAATATCTCGGAAACGTTTAACTTTACTAAAAAGGGCAAATGACAGATTGTTTTAACGAGATTTACATTTTATATGTAGTAAGTATTTGTCGATCTCTTACGGTTTACCAGTTACACAAACCATCCAGAATGAAGAGGTCTTCAGAGGATATTTTCACGGAATTCAAAATATAAATTTTATTTGTCATAAAAATGCCTTAAATATATGGTATTTTAATCAAAACCGGTATGGTTCTAAATAAAGAATGGTTTGCGGTTGGAGGCTTTTTTTTTTAAAGTTTTCGTCTCGTAACTTTGGAAGATACTAGAATTAAATGCCAAGTTTGGAATTTAACCAAGTTTTCAGTTTTAATTTCACTAGCACTTCCTAAGTACAGATGAAATTGATCTCACCCAACAATTTGAATCAGATATTTCACTGATACTAAATGTTTGAGGCTCCCATATAAAAAGGAAATTATCCTTGTGTATGTGTGTCCGTGTGTCCATGTGCCTGTGTGTAACATTTGGTTACGTAGATTGAAGTTTCAGAGCGATCGATATTCTTCCCTCACATCACACCGTCTATAGTCGGGCAGGGCAAAGGGCAGCCGTGTGACCTCTTACGTAAACATCACCGAAGGTCTGAGATAGGGAATTATAGCCATCCTAAGAACATTGACGTTAAGCTAATATATATAAAATATTGTAGCTTAACGTCCTTTAACCTGGTTGGTCATATCAGATCATGAATGAAATTGGTAAAGTAATGCTCAAATGACTTCGGGGTCCTAAGAGATATTCGTCTTCTCAGGATGAGGGAAAACGCCGAAAAAAAACCTTACCCCGGTAGCACACCCTAAGCGAGATTCGAACTCACGACCTGCTGAATATGAGGCAGACACGCTACCACCACACTACCCAGGCGGGCTGCAAATATTGAATCATCACATTATTTTCAAACGTTGATACAAATATTTGCACTTACTCGCCTCCCAACCTGTTTATAACAAAACTGTCATCAGCAAATCTATATTACGAAAATCTGATGTGCACCATTCACGGCTTTCGCCATATCCCTGCAACAAATAATTCTTAAAAAGCTTATAATTCTATTTACTTTATGCTAATCAGATAAAAAAATTAGCAGAAAAAGTCTTATTTCTCGCATCCTTGTAAGTAGAAGCGAAATAAGGGACAACCGTAGGTTAAAGTGATAGTCAAAAGCTGGTTGCTATGTTAATGAAGTTCCTTTGTTTATATGGATAGGAGTTGACAAGTTCCAGTATGGGAAAGGTATACGCTTTTCATAGCAGAAACCAAAAATAAGGAATGTCACAAAAACGACGAACTCCACGAAAAAAATGTATATAACATAAATTGTGTGTTTTAATGTGCTCTACATTTTTTGTGCTGTAAGTTTTTGTCCATCTCTTACGGTTTAGCAGTTATTCAAAATTTAGTAAAATTCACCAGAATAAACTGTTCTTAGGAGGCTATTCCCAGAAAATTCAAGATATACATTTCATTTGTCAGGTAAATATGTTTAATATCCGAAATTTTAATCAAAGTCGTTAGAGCCATTTTTGAGAAAATCAAAATTTTCGAAAAAAGTTCCATGTAAAGGGTAGTTGGAGGTGGGGGGATTTTTCTCAAAATCTTCGTGTCGCATCCCTGGAAGATACTAAACTTAAATACCAAGTTTGGTATTTTACCGACTTTTCGTTTTTGAGTTATCGTGTTCACAGACGCACGGACACACACACACACAGACCTTTTTGTGAAAATGCTTTTTTTGGATATTGGGGACCCTAAAACATATATTTCCGGTGAAATCTCGGTATCGAATTTTTGGTGGAGTGCAATACTTTCTCTATACACTATGTACATAGTGCGTATGGAGAAAGTAAAAACGGTAGAAGGCTTAAGATGTAATGTTACCCTTCATCAGTTCGGCTGTACTCTAGGAAAGATAAAGTACTTTGACAATCCAATGGCGTAAATTATTCGTTTTGTAGTCGGCTTGCCCTCCCCCTAGTTAGACTGACTCTAGGATTTACAAGTAAATGCCTGTAGGTCAGAATCCTGTCCGGGCATGAAACCACAGAATGGAGAACCTGGAACGAGCGCCTGTAATCAGACATGAGCTTGAAGAAGTGTATGGTATGAAATGCAAGCGAAGTGGATGATAGGAAAGGTGCTAATAGAGAACTGGTGGAATGAATGGCGGGGGAAACCGGAGAAAACACGCCTAGACGCCGATTCGTCCCACATGCCGGCGCTGATGATCGAACAAGCTATAAACGGATGATCCCGTTTAGAAAGGCTTAGGCGAGATTTTTCTTTAACCCGGAGTCAGGTCGGGACTCCGGCGCTGTATTCATTATTCTTATTCCTCTTTTTTTCCTTTGTTTACTGTTGGCTGTTTTAAGATAAATACACATACAGTACACTTCACAAACACACAAACACCCATGCCCAAGTCGGCACTCGAACCCACGATCCCCTGCGCCACGAAGCACCAAAGCTAGGCATGGGGACCGGTGATTTGGTGTGTACTAACATAAACAACTCCGCTCAACTATGCAGGCTTGCCAGATTTATTTCACATAATATCGCCGGAATAATTTTAAAAGTAGCAAAATTTGTGTAGAATTCACCCAATTAATTTCACGTTTTCTTTGTAGGGGGTTGAAAATCAAGAAAATCCTCCCACCCCAAACTACCCTTTACATGGAACTTTTTTCGAAAATTTTGACTTTATAAAAATGGCTCTAACGATTTTTATTAACATATCGTATATTTAAGATATTTAAACTACAAATAAAATGTATATCTTGAATTTTCTGGGAATAGCCTCTGAAGATCACTTTATTCTGAATGAATTTTTCGAAACTTTTCATAACTGCTAATCCGTAAGAGATGGACAAAAACTTACCACACAAAAAATGTAGAGCAATTTGTCAATTTCTGTCCACACAAATAAAGGAACTTCAATCACATAGCAACCAGCTTTTGAGTATCATTTTAACCTATGGTACTCTCTTATTTCGCTTCTACTTACAAGAAAGCAAGTAATAAGACCATTTCTGCTAATTTTTTCTCAATTATCATGAAATAAACAGAAGAATAAGCTTTTTAACAATAATTTGTAGCAGAGATGTAGAGAAAGTTATGTGAATGGAACACATCAGATTTTTATTAATGTTTCCTTTATGTGTCGTCTTTAGCTGCACGGTCATATCTGCCAATTGGTAACTCGTGAGTTATCATTGGGTTTCAGTTTCTCTTTGGATTTTATCAATTAGCTTACACACACATTCACACTGAAGAATAATTCCAGACTCTAGGGAAGATAGCAAATAATTTTGGCTACAGAAAACTTCTCACACTCAGCCGGGAATCGACCCGAGACACTTCGTAAAGCAGGAACGTCAGCTCATGTTAAAGTTTTTGTTACGTTTTCTCTACTTACCCATTATTAATAGTATTATTTACTCATATTACTCTATAACTGTATTTACAATAACAATGTGTTGATTCAAACATCTACACCACTAAATAAAATATTAAGATGTATCTGCTCCATTGATTCAAAAATTCTCTTGAAATCGTGTGACTGCGGTAAAAACAAAATAAAGGGGGGGGGGAGCAAGGAAAACAGTGTAGCATCTGTGATTGCAGGTATTTTACAACTAGCACTATTTTCATAGCAGTGACTAAACGAATATACTATAACTATACATTTTAATATATTATTTAATTTGCGAAACAATTCAACTTATACAGGAATACATTTAAAGTATTTTCATGATTAAAGATCCAGCCAAAAAGTTCGGAAATTGCTCGGATTAAAATTCGGTCGCAAAGTCATTAATTTAGTAGCCCAATCCGCGATTTTTCGCCCAATCTGGCAACCCTGCTACTATGGCCACATTTTATTCACGGCAGTGTACTTGGCGGAAAAATTAAAAGACGATTTTCGGCGTGGTATGTGATTGTTGGTAAGGTAGAAGCGGTGGTGTCTTTACTGGAAAAGCGCACATTGTGTTGACATGTTGGAACGAAAAGGTGCCGACTCTGACTTTTGCGACTGTAATCGTGTTAGGAACGCCCTCTATAACGAACTGAGGTGATGAGGCCGGCTCATCATTATGGATCAACTTCAAAGTGCAGGTTTCCGATATCTCTCTTACTTATTCCAATATGAAAACTCGAAAAGTTGAAGCAGTGCTCGTTACCATTAAGCCCACCACCTCTTCAACTTTGTTAACTAGGGTGCTGCGCCCCTAGTACTAACGTCATTCTGTTCCTTGCTTCGTTTACTCCGATCACTCGAGCGAAAAAGTCTGCAGGTTGGGGGCAAAGCTACCTGCACCATTCTTTTATATTCTGATAACTGCTGTGGAAGGCAGTTTCTGACTCAGGAGCTCGCAGCTTCATTCCCCGTTTCTCGTTTTATAAAGCGTCTCATTATGAAGGTTGTTTGTGCAGAACTGCAAACTACACGTCGGCTACACAGAACGGAAAGGAACGTATTACATTCCTTCTAAAGTGTTTTTCATAAGGTATTTTATACATATAACTTAAATAAGTAATTTGAGATAGGAGACTTATGGCCTGTTTATTGAAATTTCGAAGTAACGGCTCTAAGTTTCAGAAGTGGCAGTACGCCACTGGCTAATTTATCAACCATAACACGAAAAACGAAGGGACATATTACAGCGTACCTCTCTAGCGTAGTGGTTATGATACTGGCTTTCAAGTGAAAGATAGTTTCCGAGTTCGGGTCTCGTTCACGTATCGCGGCGCTTCGTCTGGAATAAAATAATAATAATAAAAAAAAAAAACATTTGGGGTAACAGCTTCCCGCGTTATGCATTAAGCCACCAGAGCAGCTGAAAAAAAACGTCTCTAGAGTAGGCTACATAACTCAAGAACGTAGTTAATGAATGCTCAGTGTCGCACTGTCAAGTGATTAGTTCGAGATTTTACAGATTTTTGCGACATTAAATCTTGAGAACGCTAGTAACGAGCTGCTAAAAATCGATATTTCTATACTCGGGCAGCAGTTTTAAAGACATTCTAAGCCATTTGTTCAACCTGCTTTGCTTTAACACCGACTTATCAGCACCTGATACCCACACGTTTAACGTTATGTTTATCCGGGGACCTTGCATCGCCGATCTCAAATTACTTATACCAGCCACTCGCACAATCTCACAAATTATTGTGGTGTAGTTCATTAACACCCTGTATATATGTATATATACGAGGGACATTTCAGAAGTCATGGCAATTATTTTATATATTCCGAATATCTGAATATGCGGTTATTGCAATATATAACTTTGAAAACATGTATAGAAATGGGATGTCACCACCAGATGACGTCTGAGTGGATTGGTAGGTGCTAGTATCCTAGAGGCTGTGTTCCAAGAAGAATGTCACTAGAGTTGAATAATGAGCTTACATAAAAATCTGATGTGTTCCTTTCACATCACTTTATCTACATTTCTGCAGCAAATTATTCTATTTACTTCATCTAATCGAGAAAAAAAATTAGCAGAAATAGTCTTATTACTTGCTTTCTTGTTAGTAGGAGCGAAATAAGGGGGTACCATAGGAAAGTGAAATTCCTTTGTTTGTATGGACATAAGTTCACAAAGTCCTGTATGAGAAAAGTGTATTTTTTTATAGCTGAAACCAAAAACAATGAATATCTCAAAAACAATCAACTCCACGAAAAAGAAATGTATATAACATATATTGTGTTTTAAGGTGCTCTACAATTGTTGTGTGGTAAGTTTTTGTCCATCTCTTACGGTTTAGCAGTTATGCAAAATTCCGCAAAATTCATCTAGAATAAAGTAGTCTTCAGAGGCTATTCCCAGAAAAATCAAGATATACATATTATTTGTCAAGTATATGTCTTTTAATCAAAACCATTTGAGCAATTTTATTAGAAAAAACAAAATTTTCGAAAAATTTTTCATGTGAAGGGTAGTTGGGGTTGGGGGGAATTTCTTGAAAATCTTCGTGTCGCATCCTTGGAAGATGCTGAACTTAAATACCAAGTTTGGTGTTTAACGGTCTTTTTTTTTTTGAGCTATGCTGCTCACAGACACACAGACAAACACACACGGACATTTTTCTAAAAATGCTTTGTTTTGGATTCAGGTGGTCTCAAAACATGTATTTCCGGTGAAATCTCGGAATCGAGTTTTTGGGTACAATACAATACCTTCTCTATATACTCTGTACATAGTACGTATAGAGAATGTAAAAAAGAAATGGATGTGGTCCACAAAAAGAGCAGAAGATGAAACATAAGTTTATAGGTTGTTTTAAGAAATTTTGAGCATGGGTTCTCCACTTTCCCTCCACCATTGCATTCCGGCGGTGCTTCATTTTCATTCCATGTATCATCAGGGTCATCGCCTGCGGTGCCATAAGTAGTAAAATTAGGCGTTAAACACTACCAAAAAACACATACACACATTCCTTTCTGTACGTCCCAAAAGAGGAAATATTGTTCAATCTGGCAACAATGCTTCAAAACAGAATCTCCACCCACCAGCTGGTTGAATCCATTATTGTCATGAAGCAAAACATATGAGAGGCACTAAAGAAATTAATGACACAAAACAGGTCCACTTTGTTTACTTCTCAAGGCCGTTTAGAGTTATTAATGCATTGTGATGTGTGCTGCGGTCTTATAATGGCTTGTAAAAGTGATTTAAACTTTCCTCCAGCCTTCCTAAGAATTAACCACTCCAGGTTAACGAATTCTCCCTTCTTAACGCCTTTTTAATTATTACACCCAGACTTTATTTAGAAGCACAGCTTCATGAATACATAAAAACACGGCAAAGTGTTTTTTACACTGAAGAGTTAGTAGGGGAAGAAGAAGAAGAAAAAAAAACTTTGCCATAAGTCGCATGTGTGCGCGCGCAGGTGATTCATTATTTCACGCGCTAGGCATTATGGGAAGTAGAAGCCATTAGCGCCGGCGAGCGGGTTAAAACAAAAACAATGGGAAGTTTTCTATGTACACAAAAGAGGCGAGATGGAAATGTGCACAGATTTTTGCTTTAAATTCTTGTTGCCAACTTACTACGTCAAAAAACGCTAATGCACCTCGTAGTTAATTTTTGATAAAGGAGAATGTTAAGTCAGAAAATGCTTTTAGTAGGTAAATATCTCTGTGTATACAATTCAGAACAGAAGACATTACATGACCTGCCCCGAGATGGCGCTAGCTGTATTAAAATTTATGTTCATAAATTATCTTTCGTAAACATGTACAAGGCAGCATCCGTCCTCGCCGGGGACTCTTAACATCTGTTTACTTTGGTTGGCACCTCAGTTGGACAAAAAAATTGATGTATTCCATTCCCATGGCTTTGTCTACCAAGTCTGTTTACCTCACGCTAATGAAGATAAACATTAACAGAAGTCTGTGAGTGATTGAAATTCGATTCCATTTGTATACCAGGGGTAAAATAACGGAAAAAGGAGTGACCAAAGTATTCTAAATTGAAACTAATAACAACTCCGGCGCTGTATACCCTACGTTTTATTTACCTAATTTGTTTACTTTCATTACTGTATGATTACTGAATTTCTGTTTTACTTTTTACACAAACATACACAAACATATAACACCCATGCCCAAGGCGGGACTCGAACCCACGATCCCCTGCGCTGCGAAACACCAAAGCGAGACGCTTTGGCGAGCGTGGCCATGGGGACCAGCAACCTTGAAAGATACTTAACATAAATACGAAGTTTTTTATTTAACATATTTTTCGTTTTGTAGGTATGCTGTTCACAGGCACAAGTTGACCTTTTTATAAAAAGTGTTGTTTTTTTTTAATACAGGACCCCCTGTATCCAAAAGAAGTATTTCCAGAAAAAGCTCCGTGTGTGTGTGTGTGTGTCCGTGTGTCTGTGAACACGATAACTCAAAAACGAAAAGTCGGTAAAATACCAAACTTGGTATTTAAGTTTACTATCTTCCAGGGATGCAACAGGAAGATTTTGAGAAAAATCTCCCCACCCCAAACGACCCTTAAACGTAACATTTTTTGATAATTTTTATTTTCTAAAAAATGGCTATAACGATTTTGATTAAAATATCATATATTAAAGATGTTTACCTGACCAATAAAATTTAATTTAAAATTTTCTGGGAATTGCCTCTGAATACTTTATTCTGGGTCAATTTTACGGAATTCTGCTTAACTTCTAAACCGTAAGAGATGGACAAAAACTTACCACACAACAAATGTAGAGCACTTTAAAACACACAGTTTATGTTATATATATCTTTTTCGTGGACTTGATTGTTTTTTAGATATTCCTTGTTTTTGGTTTCAGCTATGAAAAATGTATACTTTTCTCATACAGAAATTTGTGAACTCCTGTCCATACAAACAAAGGAACTTCAGTCACATAGCAACCGGCTTTTGACTATCACTTTAACCTATGATACTCCCTTATTTCTCTTCTACTTTCACGAAAGCAAGTAATAAGACTATTTCTTCTAGTTTGTTTTCTCGATTGCATGAAGAAAGCTTTTTAAGAATAATTTATTGCAGAGTTGTAGAGAAAGTCATGTGAATGGAACGCATCAGATTCTTTTTTGTATTCAGGGGATCCTAAAACATGTATTTCCGGTGAAATCTCGGTATCTAATTTTTGGGTGGAATACAATACTTCCTCTATACATTATGTATATAGTATGTGTAGAGAAAGTAATATTTATACCATTAACAGAACATGGTCGTTAAATGATAGAGGAAGCTATTCACCTCAGGAGGTGAAATCTTCAAAAGGTTGGTATTTATTTTATCTTTGTGGGACACAAACCACGTACCCTGGCTATTGAGTAGCACGAATCCCCTCACAGAGACACGTCACAATGGAAGACAGCGACGCCGGAACAAATGACAACGCGGAGGCGGAAGAGCAGAGCCGCCGGAAGAAATCTCCCTGAGATTTGCATGAGAATTGCGGCAAGTTAAAGAGAGAGAAGTTTCTTATATTTACAAGAGCCGGGATTTGAGGCTGCCAGTCCCAGCGCAATTAACGACAGCCCGTACCTCAGTAAAATGCCTACCTCTTCTCTCGGCGAGCTTTCAATACCGCACATTTCCGTTCCGGATCAACATACAAGGTCCGTCTGTGTGTGTGTCTTTGGACAGCAGAGCCCGAAAACGAAAAGACCGTTCAACACCAAACTTGGTATTTAAGTTCAGCATCTTCCAAGGATGCGACACGAAGATTTTCAAGAAAATCCCCGCACCTCTAATTACCCTTTACATGGACAATTTTTCGAAAGTTTTGTTTTTCTTATAAATGGCTCTAACGATTTTGATTAAAATACCACATACTAAAGCCATTTCTATCGCAAATAAAATGTATATCTTGAATTTTCTGGGAATAGCTTCTGAAGACGTGTTTATTCTGGGTGAATTTTCCTTTATTTAGAATAACTAGTAAACCGTAAGAGATAGACGAAAACTTACTATACAAAAAATATAGATCTTGTGAAAATACACAAGTTATGTCATATACAGTTTTTTCGTGGAGCTTACTGTTTTCGTGGTATTCCTTGTTAATAGTTTTAGTTGTGAAGTACTTAGGTTTTCTCAGATGGGAGTGTCCGTTTTTCTTTTGTTCCACTCCTGGCGAAGCAAAGAAGCGATTTCCAATGACAATCGCTTTTAAAACATTTTGACTATCACTTTAGCCTAGTGCATTCCCTTAGTTCCACTATACTTACAAGAAATTAGTAATAAAATTATGCTAATGTTTATCTCGACGAGCGTGGTGCTAAAAGATGAATTATCTTTTGTAAGAAGTTTGTTTGTAGAGTACCTAGAAAAAGTCATGTGAGTGTAACACATGAGATTTTTACAAGGTCCGTATGTGTGTGTGTGTGTGTGTCTGTGGACAACACAGCTCAAAAACGAAAAGACCGTTAAATACCAAACTTGCTATTTAAGATTGGTATCTTCCAAGGATGCGACACGAAAATTACCAACAAAATCCCCCCACACCCAGCTACCACTTATCTACATAGAACTTTTTTCGAAAATTTTGATTTCCTCTAAGGATTTTCATTAAAATGTCAAATATTAAAGATATTTACATGACAAATAAAATGTATATCTTGAATTTTCTGAGAATAGCCTCTGAAGACTACTTTATTCTGGATGAAATTCACGGAATTTTGCATAACTGCTAAGCCGTAAGAGATGGCAAAAACTTAACACACAAAAAATGTAGAGCACATTAAAACATGCAATTTATGTTACATACCTTTTTTTTTTTCGTGGAGTTGATCGTTTTTGAGTTATTCATTGTTTTTGATATCACCTTTCAAAAACTTATATTTTATCATACAGGAATTTGTCAACTCCTGTCCATACAAACAAAGGAACAGCAGTCACATAGCAACCAGCTTTTGGCTTTCACTTTAACCTATGGTACTCCCTTATTTCGCTTCTACTTACAATAAAGCAAGAAATAAGACTATTTCTGCCATTTTTTTTCTCCATTAGCATGAAGTAAATAAAAGCATAAGCTTTTTAACAATGATTTGTTGCAGAGATATAGAGAAAGTCATGTGAATGGAACACATCATATTTTTTACTTTCTCTACACGTACTATGTACATTGTGTATAGAGAAGGTATTGCACTGCACCCAAAAATTCGATTCCGAGAATTCACCGAAAATATATGTTTTAGGGCCCCCTGTATCCAAAAAAAGTATTTTCAGAAAAACGTCCGTGTGTGTCTGTGGAGAGAAAAGCTCAAAAACGAAAAGACCGTTAAATACCTAACTTGGTATTGAATTTCAGTATCTTCCAAGGATGCAACACGAAGATTTTCAAGAAAATCCCCCCACACCCAACTACCCTTTACATGGAACTTTTTTCTAAACTTTGCTTTTCTCAAAAATGGCTCTAACGATTTTGGTTAAAATATCGTATATTAAAGATATTTGACTGACAAATAATATTTATATCTTGAATTTTCTGGGAATAGCCTCTGAAGACTACTTTATTCTGGATGAATTTTACGGAATTTTTCATAAGTGCTAATCCGTATGAGATACACAAAAACTTACCAGACAAAAAATGTAGAGCACTTTAAAACACACAATTTATGCCGTATATAATTTTTTTCGTTGAGTTGATTTTTTTTTTTTTTAGATATTCCTTGTTTTCGTTTCAGCTTTAAAAAACGTATACTTTTCTCATATAGTAATTTGTCAACTCGTGTCCATAAAGCAAAGGAACTTCAGTCACATAGCAACCAGCTTTTGACTATCACTTTAACCTATGGTACTCTATTATTTTGCTTTTACTTACGAGGAAGCAAGTAATACGACTGTTTCTGCTAATGTTTTCTCGATTAGAATGAAGTAAATAGAAGCATTAGCTTTTTAACAATAATTTGTTGTAGAGAAAGTCATGTGAATGGAACATATCAGATTTCTTTTTCAGCTTCCAATAGGCTATAAATAAAAGTCAAGTTCATAGAAAACAATTATTTTATTACTAATAGTTTTGTACACTTATGATTGCTTTTCAACATAATCACCGAAATATTGAGACATTTATCGTACCTGTGCACAAGCTTTGCAATACCCGCTTCAAAAAATATTGCTGCCAATGATTTCAAATGAGCATTGACGTTGTTTTGAAGATCCTCGTTTGTTTGAAAGTGCTGCCCTCCTAGCCACGTCTTCAGGTCAGGGAAAAGGTGAAAGTTGCTGGATGCCAATTCAGGACTCTACGACGGATGCTCGAAAATGTCCCATTTGAAATTGAAATTGTTCAAGGAGCCGATGGGTTGTGCCAGCAGTGTGTGGACGAGCGTTGTCATGGATCAACACAATTCCTGAAGTCAGCATTCCTCTTCGTTTGTTCTGAACGGCTCTCCGCAAACGTCGTGAAGATTCACAATAAACAGCTGCTTTGATAGTGGATCTGGGCTGCATCATTGGCGGCAAAATTATCTATGCTAATATTTTCTCAATTACCATTAAGTAAATAGAAGAACAAGTTTTTTTAACAATAATTTATTGCATAGGCTAGAGAAAGTCATGTGAATGGAGCACATCAGACTTTTAAAAATATTTTTGGACTCACTGAACCTCAAAACATATAATTCCGGTGAAATCTCGGCATCGAGTATATGGTTGAAATACAATACTTCACTAGCTGCTATGTGTATTGTGTGTATACATATATGAGTGCTAGAGAAAATAATAATAATAATAATAATAATAATAATAATAAAATCATTTGTTTATTATGTTCACTATTATCCCTGACAAAGATTGAAGACAATTTATGTGCCAGATAAATGTGTGGGGTCTGACGTCAGTAATTTGCTATAAACGTACTCCAGAAGGAGCGGTTTACAATTGGAGTTTGTCTAATCTCCCATGCGTGTATCAGACTGCTAACTTCAAAGAGGGTTAAAAGGTTTCATGAAAGAAAGAAGAAAAATCTGACGTGTTCCATTCACATGACTTTCTCTACATCTCTACAACAAATAATTATTAAAAAGCTTATGCTTCTATTTACATCATGCTAATCGAGAAGAAATTGGAGAAATGGTCTTATTACTTGCTTCCTTGTAAGTAGAAGCGAAACAGGGGAGTACCATTGGCTAAAGTGATAGTCAAAAGCTGGCTGCTTTGTGACTGAATCTTCTTTACTTGTATTGACAGAAATTGACAAATTCCTGTATGAGAAAAATGTTTTTGAAAGCTTAAACCAAAAGCATGGAATATCTCAAAAACGATTAACTCCACGAAAAAAATTATATAAATCACATTGTGTGTTTTAATGAGCTCTACATTTTCTGTTAGGTTAATTTTTGTCTACCTGTTGTGGTTTTACAGTTATGCAAAAGGCCGTAAAAATCATCCAGAATAAAGAGGAATTCATAGGCTATTCTCAGAAAATTCAAAACATAGATTTTATTTTTATGTAAATATCTTTAGTTTACGGTATTTTAATCAAAATCGTTAGTTATGTTTGAGAAAAACAAGATCTTCCAAAATGTTTCCCGTAAAGGTTAGTTTGCACATTCCTGTCACATTCTTGAAAGATATCAAATTTAAGTAGAAAGTTTGGTATTTAATGATTCAATCGGTTTTGAGTCTTGTTTTCAATGGGCACACACCCGGACCTTTTTCTAAAACATCTTTTCGGACAAGCGGGATCTCAAAACATATATTTCCGGTGAAATCTCGGCATCGAATGTTTGGATGGAATACAATACTTCTCTAGCTACTATGCCTATTGTATGTATATGAGTGCTAAAGAAAATAATAATAATAATAATAATAATAATGATAATAATACCCCGCCTGGGTAGTGTGGTGGTAGCGTGTCTGTTTCAGTCAAAAGGTCGTCAGTTCGAATCTCGCTTAGGGTGAGTTGCCCGGATAAGGGTTTTTTTCGGGGTTTTCCCTTATCTTGAGAGGACGAATGTCGAGTAACTTTAAGCTCCATGAACCCCGTGATCATTTGAGCATCATTTCATCAATTTATTCATTCATTGTCCGATATGACCAACCAGGTTAAAGGACGTTAAGCTACAAACAAAAAAGATAATAATAATAATAATAATAATAATAATAATAATAAAAATAATAATAATAAAATCAGTTGTTAATTATGTTCACTATTATGCCTGACAAAGGTCTGAAGGTATGTGCCAGATATATTTGTGGGGTCTGACGTCAGTAATTTGCTATAAACGTACTCCAGAAGGAACGGTTTACAATTACAGTTTGTCTAATCTCCCATGCGTGTATCAGACCGCTAACTTCAAAGAGGGTTAAAAGGTTTCATGAAAGAAAGAAGAAAAAAGTAGTCCATTACGCGTGCGCGGCAGTTTGCACTGCATGTCTGTCGGCAATAAATTTGATTCGAACCCAGGGCTGCGTGGCGAAAGGTCGCTGCTTTAATCTAGCGTGCAAAATCTTAATCTGGAAGCAGAACGCAAGTTTGCATGCCGTGAAGCTCAAGCAAATTAGAAACATGGAGATATGGAACAGAATTACTACAGCTTTTCTTTTATCTCTTCGCTAATGCGGATTAATTCCTGTTTTTAATTTTAGGGCATTAACAAACTCCAGCGAAATCCTGAAATAATGGCGGTTATTATCCTTTCTAACGTGTTATACGATTATACTTCATCCAGTTCTTCATTAAAAAGTGCTAGGTAATCCAATTTTCGGTTCTGATAACTTGCTTTTTCTTAAAGTGTTGCCAAAATGACAGAAGTGCATATCGCTTATTTAGCGATTATAGTCTTTTTACTTTTTCTAGCGCGTATGTAGGCACGTACAATAGTTAGAGAAGGTATTATATTCCACCCAAAAATTCGTTGTCAAGATTTCCTCGAAAATATATGTATTCATATCCTCTGAGTCCGAAAAAAACATTTTTAGAAAAAGGTCCGTGTGTGTCTGTAGATAGCATAGTACAAAAACGAAAGGACCGTTAAATACCAAACTTGATATTTATGCTGAGTATCTTCCAAGGTTGCAGCATGAAGATGTTTTAGAAAATCCTTCCCACCCCAAACTCTTTACATTGAACATTTTTACTTTCTCTACACGCACTATGTGCATAGTGTGTAGAGAAAGTATTGCACTCCACCCAAAAATTCTATACCGAGATTTCACCGGAAATATATGTTTTAGGGTCCCCTGTATCCAAAAAATGTATTTTCAGAAAAAGGTCCGTGTGTGTGTCCGTGTGTCTGTGAACACGATAACTCAAAAACGAAAAGTCTGTAAAATACCAAACTTGGTATTTAAGTTTAGTATCTTCCAGGGATGCGACACGAAGATTTTGATAAAAATAACCCCACCCCAAACTACCCTTTATATGGAACTTTTTTCGAAAATTTTGATTTTCTAAAAAATGGCTCTTACGATTTTGATTAAAATATCATATATTAAGGACATTTACCTGACAAATAAAATGTATATTTTGAATTTTCTGGGAATAGCCTCTGAAGACTACTTTATTCTGGATGAGTTTTGCATAACCACTAAACCGTAAGAGATGGATAAAAACTTACGACACAAAAAATGTAGGGCACATCAAAACACACAATTTATGTTGTATACATTTTTTTCGTGGAGTTGGTCGTTTTTGAGATATTCCTTTTTCTTGGTTTCAGCTTTGAAAAACACTTCTCTCGTACAGGAATTTGTCAACTCCTGTCCATACAAACAAAGAACATCAGTCACATAGCAACCAGCTTTTGGCTATCACTTTAACTTATGGTACTCCCTTATTTCGCTCCTACTTACAATAAAACAAGAAATAAGACTATTTCTGCTAATTTTTCTCAATTAGCATGAAATAAATGAAAGATAAGCTAATTAACAATAATTTGTTACAGAGATATAGAGAAAGTCGTGTGAATGGAACACATCAGATTTTTACTTTTTCTAGCGCGTATGTAGGCACGTATAATAGTTAGAGAAGGTATTTTATTCCACCCAAAAATTCGTTGTCGAGATTTCCCCGGAAATATATGTATTCATATCCTCTGAGTCAAAAAAAAACATTTTTAGAAAAAGGTCCGTGTGTGTCTGTAGACAGCTTAGTACAAAAACGAAAAGACCGTTAAAGACCAAACTTGGTATTTATGCTGAGTATCTTCCAAGGTTGCAGCATGAAGATGATCTAGAAAATCCCCCCGCCTCAAACTATTTACATTGAACAATTTTTGAGTTTGATTAAATACCGTATATTATATGTATTTACATCAGAAATATATTTTTTATCTTCAATTTTCTGGGAATAGCTACTAAAGACCTGGATAAATTGTTTTTTTCACACACTGAAAAAATTGGATAGGGATCGGCTAGAGGTCGGCAGATCCGTGGTTCAAATCCCGGCTATTGCATTGAATTTTTCAGTCTGACTCTATCTATCCAACGCCTGTCCTACACACGGCTTGTGTGAAAAAAAAACAATTTATCCAATACCAATTGACCATAATAGTTTGCTGTAGTATGAATCCTGGGTCTAAAGTACTTACAACATTGTAAGTCGCCATTGGGGTTGTCATCTCAAAATAAACCACCTTGTGGTTTACCGGGAAACGTACGAGTCAGTTGAGAAATTCAATGCTATGTCGGCATTTTGCCATGGTAGCCCAAAGGCAGAGCAACCGGCTAGAGATCGGGAGATCCGTGGTTCAAATCCCGGCTATGGCATTGCATTTTTCAGTCTGACTCTATCTAGTAAAGACCTGTTTATTCTGGATGAATGTTGCTTAATTGGTATAACTAGTAAACCGTAAGATATAGCTAAAAACTGACAATCACATAACGACAGCTTTTAAAACATTTGACTGTCACTTTAGCCTAGTACATTCCCTTAATTCCATTCTACTTATAAGGAACGAAATAAAAAAAAAATCTGCTAATGTTTAACTCGATTAGCATGGTGTTGAAAGAAGAATCATCTTTTGTAAGAAATTTCCTTTATAGAGTAGCTAGAGAAAGTCATGTGAGTGTAACGCATCAGGTTTTTCCATTAGTGAGTAAGTGCTCCGGTTAGCAAGTTTGTTTGACAAGCTAGAGAAGGTACAAAAACATGGAGTTGTAATTTTGTAGACAGGCTGTGTTTGTGTACTGACCACTCACTCTGCCAGACACATCAGTCATCTCGACAATGTTGACTCTTACAGCCCAGTTCCATGAATACAAAACACCCATTCAGGGACGCGGTCGGCCGGAACTTGCCCCATTTTGTTTCCAGGTGCTAATGCGCTTCCTGGAATGTCGAGAGCATTTTGTTTCCCTGGATAATTGGCAACTGCAGGCAGATCTCGCTAAAAGGGGTCTCTAGAGTGCAGCCAGGGACATTAAACACCTCCGGGTAGCGGGTTCGTATCCAGAGGTACAGGGACACGTGGCCTCCCTACAAAAATTTTAGACAATAATTTCTCCGTTATATTATTAGGTAAAACGCTATAATCTGTATCGTATTTTGAATAAACTTAAACCTACTATGCACACTGCAGAGTTGTAGTCAAGACGGCTGTCGGAAATAGTAACCGGCTGCAGTTTTCATCCCAAGCGCACGCGCAGAATTCAGTACTTTTAGATGTAGTTAATTTGTCGGTGAGGGGTTCAAGGGGCTGAGAGGGGAAGGTTCTCATAGGACACGAAAGCCTCTGTGATCATTTGCCGCGCATGCGCAAAGAGAAAATAAGAACCGACAATAAGCAAAAATTAAATTTTGAGTCAAATCCCTGACAAAATATTTAGCTAAAGATCTCTTCACGTGTAAGAGTAAATAATAAGAAACATTTCTTAAGTTTAAATGTCTTCTTTTTTGAAAACAGAGTTGATCTATAAACCTCCCGAACGAAATATACAAAAAGAAGCTTGTGTGGTAAAAATTTACTATGTTGGTACCAAGCAGACGACAAGGTACGCTCGCGCGCCAACGCTCAAAGTGCGATAGCGACCTGCTTTACTTTAAGAGTAGTTTCCTTAATTGTCTGAGAGAAAAGCGAGCTTCGTTTGTGGAAAGAAACATCGTGAACGTTGTAATTGACTTGTGTAAGGCAGTATTGAAGACTAGAATGTATCAGATGTTAAGACCATTTGCAGCAGTATCACCTCTCTGATAATGTTGTTGACATATGGTAAACAGTGAAAGTGACGGTTCGTGTTCAAATTTCTCGGAGCATATCGCATTCAGTTTCTGACTTAAATCAAAGAGTTATCGTATTTTTCGAGCTAAGGATCGAAGGATGGACTTCATGTACAAACAGAAAGGTTATTGCTAATACACAAATTAGCATTTCATTTCTAATGATAGCTTTTAGTATTCACTAATTTTAATCTGTCGTCATCTGTGATCTATATAAGGGTTACATGTTAGCCTCTGGTTCTCAAGGTCACGGGTTCAAACCCTGATTCGTTTCAGGTGTAACAATCCCTTCCTTCATAAGGGAAGTAAAGTGGTTGATACTGTGCCGTAGATTTACGGCACGTAAAAAACCCTCAAGCCTGATAAAGAGGCCTCAGAGCAATATTAAGCGGTCTTTCGCGCCCCAAATAGAATGGGACGCTTAGAGCCGTAGCATTTAAAGATTTTCCATAAATAACATCCAATTTAGTTTTAATTTTAGTCAATCACAAAATTGTGCCACGAGCCGCCACTGTTCGTATCCCGGATGCAGGTTTTGGCTATTACGGAATAGAGATGTGGGTGTCCTAGATCAGGATTTTGTTAACATAGAATCTTTCTCAGATGTGGTAAAACACAAGTGACTTTCTTGAGTTCCAGATTATTATCCAACTCATTTATTCATATTGTTTGACCTTTTCTGCCGTCGAACACACACGCATTCCTCCTAAATTTTCTACTCTTAAGTTATGCTTTACTTACCTATTGTTACTTATTACTTTTGACAGTCTTTTGGTTCAGCGATGTCGTCTTTATCTACAAGAGAACGTAAGTAGATGTTGGAAGGTAGAGTATTAATTTTTACTTTCTCTATACGCACTATGTACATAGGGTATATAGAGAAAGTATTGCACTCCACCAAAAAATTCGACACCGAGATATATGTTTTAGGGTCCCCTGTATCCAAAAAAGGTATTTTCACAAAAAGGTCCATGTGTGTGTGTCCGTGTGTCTGTGACAAGATAACTCAAAAACGAAAAGTCGGTAAAATACCAAACTTGGTATTTAAGTTTAGTATCTTCCAGGGATGCGACAGAAAGATTTTGAGAAAAATCCCCCCACCCCAAACTACCCTTTATATGGAACTTTTTTCGTATAATTATGATTTTCTAAAAAATGGCTCTAACGATTTTGATTTAAAATATCGTATATTAAATATATTTACCTGACAAATAAAACGTATATTTTGAATTTTCTGGGAATAGCCTCTGAAGACTACTTTATTCTGAGTGAATTTTACGAATTTTGCATAAGTGCTAAACCATAAGAGAGAGACAAAAACTTACCACACAAAAAATGTAGAGCACATTAAAACACACAGTTTATGTTGCATACATTTTTTCGTGGAGCTGATTGTTTTTGAGATATTCTTTGTTTTTGGTTTAAGCTATAAAAACTTATATTTTTCTCATACAGTCTTTATGAACTCGTATCCATACAAACAAAGGAACTTTAGTCACATAGCAACCAGCTATTGACTATCACTTTAAGCTATGGTACTCCCTTATTTCGCTTCTACTTTCAAGGAAGCAAGAAATAAGACTATTCCTGCTAATTTTTTCTCGATTAGTAGGAACTAAGTAGAAGCATAAGCTGTTTAAAAATAATTTATTGCAGAGATATAGAGAAAGTCATGTGAATGGAGCACATTAGATTTTTTTTGGCTGTGCATTACAAAGGCGTTCTGTCTTTGGCTCGTCTGTACAGGTTTTGAATTTCAAGTAGAGAATGGAGAATTAGTTTATATTGGTCATTCCGCTCGTGCCATAACAGGCAATGGAATCTAATTTCCGTGCAAATTTGGATACTCTCGTTTCTTTTAAGGTTAAGAAGAGACAGAGAGGGGAAAAATGAAAAACTTGGTTTGATATAAAAAAACTACTTGACATACATAAATCAGTAGCTAGCATTTACATGAGGATAAATTTTATCAACAACAGAATATTCATAGTATTTTTAATGAAGTTGAACTTCATGATTATTCATCTGCTTGGAAAACATTCGGGACTTCCATTTCGGTTATTAGCTATAATTTTTTACTTTCTCTAACACGTACGTAGTACATAGAGAAGGTATTTCATTCCACCCAAAAAATCAATGCCGAGATCTCTAAGTAAAACAAATCTCGTGTGTTCCATTCACATGCTTTTCTCTACATCTCTGTAACAAATTATTGTTAAAACGTTTAACTTCATGATAATCGAAAATAACATTAAAAGAAATACTTTCTTATAAGCAGGAAATAAATAAAGGAATGCACAAGGCTAAAACGACATTAAAAGCTGGTTGCCATGTGGATAAAACCCGTTTCTGTGCAACTTCCCGGTGAGAAAAGCGTATTTTAAATCTGAAACGAATAACAAAAAATATCTCGGAAATGGCTACCTCCACAACAAAAACGTAAATGACATAAATTGTGTGTTTTAAGGAACTCTACATTTTCTGTTCAGTAAGTATTTGTCTAACTCTTACGGTTTACCAGTTACGCAAAATTCAGCAAAATCCATTCAGAATAAAGAGGTCTTCAGAGGTGCTTCCCAGAAAATTCAAGATATACATTTTATTCGCCATATAAATATCTTTCATATACGGTGTTTTAATTAAAATTGTTAGAGCTATTTTTGAGAAAATCAAAATTTTCAAAAATTTTTCCATGTAAAGGGCAGTTTGTGGTGGGGGTGTTTTTGTAAATCTTCGTGTCGCATCCTTAGAAGATAATTAACTTAAATACCAAGTTTGGTATTTAATGGTCTTGTCGTTTTTGAGCTATGTTGTCCACAGACAAACACACGTGCCTTTTTCTAAACTGCTTTTTCCGGATTCAGGGGACCCCAAAAACATATATTTCCGGTGAATAAGCGACATCGAATTTTTGGGTGGAATGCAATACCTCGTGTACACACTGTGTACGTAGTATGTGTAGAGAAAGTAAAAAAAATCTGATGTGATTCATTCATATGACTTTCTCTACATTTCTGCAACAAATCATTCTTAAAATGCTCAGGCTTGTATTTACTTCATGCCAATCGAGAAAAAATTAGCAGAAATAGTCTTATTACTTGCTTCCTTGTACGTAGAAGTGAAATAAGAGAGTATCGTAGGTTAAAGTGAAAGCCAAAAGCTGGTGGCTATGTGACTGAAGCTCCTTTGTTTGTACGGACATGAGTTGATAAATTCCTGTATGAGAAAAGTACGTTTTTCAAAGCTGAAACCAAAAACAATAAATATCTTAAAAACGATCAACTCCTCGAAAAAAATTATGTAATATAAATTGTATGTTTTAATGTGCTCTACATTTTTTGTGTGGTAAGTTTTTGTCCATTTCTTACGGTTTAGCAGTTATGCAAAATTTCGTAAAATTCATCCAGAATAAAGTGGTCTTTAGAGGCTATTCCCAGAAAGTTCAAGATATACATATTATTTTTCAGGTAAATATCTTTAATATACGGTATTTTCATAAAATGATTAGAGTCGTTTTTCAGAAAATCAAAATTATCGAAAAAAGTTCCATATGTAAAGGGTAGTTGGGGGTGAGGGATTTTCTTGAAAATCTTCGGGTAGCATCCTTAGAAGATACCAAGCTTAAATACCAAGTTTGGTATTTAACGGTCTTTTCGTTTTTGAGCTGTTCTGTCCAAACGCACACGCACACACACGGACCTTTTTCCAAAAATGCTTTTTTAGATTCAGGCGGAACCAAAATACGTATTTCCGGTGAAATCTCGGTATCGAATTTTTGGGTGCATTACAATACCTTCTCTATACACTATGTGCATAATACGTGTAGAGAAAGTAATTGCTGCAGGTCTCTCAAAACACATTAGACCCTAACGTTTGTACAGCATTTATGACAATGCAATTACTAAGTGGACAAAATAAGATACACTTATGTATTATATGCATTGTTCTTTAATATCAAATTATTTACTTATTCACCTCCCATTCTGTATATAGCTGTTTACATATATTTTCAATACTTTTTACTTTTAACATAGTTTCTCTATATTTTAAGTAATTATTATTATTTATACTAACATTTGTGTTATGTGTTCCTAAGCTTTACCCAGTTTCTGTATATTTTCACTTAAAAATAAGTCTTTTCTGTAATTTATTTTATTTCTATTGTGTATTCATTATTTTCACTTGGTTTTGCATGTTTTGATTATTTATTATAGTTCTTATATTTGTGTCAGTTCTACTGTATTACAATTGAATACATTTATCTCACTAACATTGTATTTAGGATTTTACTTTGTTTGAGCGAAACAGAAGGCCAAATGCCTTTAACTTAGCCAAAATAAATAAGCACACCTGAAACATGATAGCAAACTAAAATAAGACGAAATGAAATAAGTAAAAATCTGATGTGTTACACTCACATGACTTTCTCTAGCCGTTCTACAAACTTCTTACATAAGATTATTCTTCTTTCTGCACCTTGTTGATCGAGGAATTCAGCACAATGTTCTTATTACTTAGTTCCTTATAAGTAGGAAGAAAATAAGGGAATGCACCAGGCTAAATCGATAGTCAAATGTTTTAAAAGCTGTCGCTATGCGATCGCTTCTTTTCTTGGCCAGGAGTAGAACAAAAGAAAAACGGACACTCCCGTCTGAGAAAAGTATAAGTACTTCACAACTGAAACTAATAACAATGAATACCTCGAAAACGGTAAGCTCCACGAAAAAAATGTATATAAGGTAGGTTGTGTATTTTAACAAGGCCTACATTTTTTGTACAGTAAGTGTTCGTCTATCTCTTACGGTTTACTATTTATGCCAAATTAAGCAAAATTCATCCAGAATAAACAGGTCTTTAGAAGCTATTCCCAGAAAATTCAAGATATACATTTTATTTGACAGCTAAATATCTTTAATATAGGATATCTTAATCAAAATCGTTACAGCCATTTATAAGAAAATCAAAATTTTCGAAAAAAGTTCCATGTAAAGGGTAGTTTGGTGTGGGGGGATTTTTCTCAAAATCTTCGTGTAGCATCCCTGGAAGATACTAAACTTAAATACTAAGTTTGGTATTTTAGCTACCGGACACACACACACGGACCTTTTTCTGGAAATGCTTTTTTTGGATTCAGGGGGTCCTAAAACATGTATTTCCGGTAAAATCTCGGTATCGAATTTTTGGGTGGAATGCAATACATTGTACATACGGGGCTAGAGAAAGTAAAATTCGTAGTGGAATATACCCCTCTAGCATGCGCCCTTACATCAGGGAAAACCACGAAAAAACCCATAATCAGAGTGAGCGGTTGCTAAGTATCGAACGCGGGACCTCTCGTTCGGTAATACACGTGTCTGTACAAATCAAAACACCCGCACATTCAAGTCCCAGTACAAAGATCTGCAGGAAGTGTGGAAAACCAGATGGGAAGCAAACTGTGCACCTGAAAATTCCTTAATTAAACTAGTTGGAGCCCTCAAATTAAAACCATGGGGCAAATATCCTGGTGTTCAAGTAATTAGTATTTCTGCAGCGTGAGGAAAACGCGGGCAATCACTGAGAGAAAACAAAACACTGCTGCTAGATCTGCTTTCGCTTGCAATCATAAACGATTTTCTAAGGTACCACAAATACGTTTATTAAACAGTGTAAGCTAATGATTTCATTATACATACGCATTTTCCATTCTTCTATATCTTACATGTAGTAGATTACAGGATGTATTTTTACTTTCTCTACATGTACAATGTACTTAGTGTATAGAGAAAATATTGTATTCCATCCAAAAATTGGGTGCCAAGGTTTCACCGGAAATGAATGTTTTGAGGTCCTCATAACCGAAAAGTCTGTTAAATACTAAATTTGGTATTTAAGTTAAGTATCTTACAAGGATGCGACTTGAAAATTTTGAAGAAAATGCCCCCCCACCCGACTTTACATGGAACATTTTTAAAAATATATTGAATTTGTAAAAAATGACTAACGATTTTGATTAAAATACTTAATGTATAAGAGATTTTAGTGACAAATGAAATGCATATCTTGAACATTCTGGAAATAACTTCTGAAGACCTCTTTACTCAGGATGAATTTTGCCAAATTTTACTTAACTGGTAAACCGTAAGAGGTAGACAAAAACTTACCACACAGAAAATGTAGATCTCGTCAAAACACACAATTTATGTTATTTACATATTTGTTGTGGGGGTAACCGTTTCCGAGATATTTCTTAATATCGTTTTCGGTTGTGAAATACTTATATTTTACTCAGACAGTAAGTGTCCGTTTTTCTTTTCTTCTACTTCTGGTTAAGCAAAAAAGCGATTTGTAATGACAATCGCATAACGACAGCTTTCTTTATAAACATTTGACTATCGGTTTAGCCTAGTGTATTCGCTTATTTTCTTTCTACTTATAAGGAACTAAGTAGTAAGAACATTCTGCTAATGTTTATCTCGATTAGCGTTGTGTAGAAATAAGAATAATCTTATGTAAGAAGTTTGTAGAACAGCTAGAGAAAGTCATGCGAGTGCAACACATCAGGTTTTTTCTTTACTTTCTCTGCACGTACAATGTACATAGTGTATAGAGGAAATATTGTATCCATCCGAAAATTCAACACCGAGATTTCACCGGAAATATGCGTTTTGAGGTCCTCTGAGTCCAGAAAAGAAGCCTGTTTAGAAAAAGTTTTCATCCTTGGGAGAAACCAAACTTAAATACCACGTTTGGTATTTAATGGACTTTTCGTTTTTGAGCTATGCTGTCCACAAACACACACACGCATGCGGATCTTTTTCTAAAAAATGTGATATGTTACACTCACATGAATTTAAGTAACTGTTCTAGAACAATCTTGTTACCCAAAATTCTTCTTCTTTCTACACAATGCTAATCGACATAAACATTAGCAGAATGTTCGTATTACTTAGTTCCTTATAAGTAGAGGGGAACTAAGGGAATACACTAGGCTAAAGTGATAGCCAAATGTTTTAAAAACTGTCGTTATGCGATTGTCAATGCAAATCGACAATACAGTACATTGAAACCAAAAACAAGGAATATCTCGGAAACGGTTACCTCCATAACAAAAATGTAAAGGACATAAATTGTGTGTTTTTACGAGATCTACTTTTTCTGTGCAGTATGTTTTTGCGGTATACCAGTTAGTCAAAATTCATCCAGAATAAAATAGTCTTCAGAGGCTATTCCTAGAAAATTCAAGATATATGTTTTATTTGTCATGTAAATTACTTAAATATAGAGATTTTAATCAAAATCGTTAGAGCCAATTTTAAGGAAATAAATTTTTTTGAATTTTTTCTCGAGGTAAAGGGTTGTTGGGGCGGGGGATTTTCTTGAAAATATTCGTGTTGCATCCTTTGAAGATATCAAACATAAATACCAAGTATTAATATAAAAATAATAGTTGCAACAAATCTTCACTTATCTTTTGGAATCCTTGCTTTGGACTAGTTTCACAATAAATTTATTGCAGTATCAACAAAATTTCCTTTAGTCTCAGTTTTGGTCTGGTTTTTGATGTTGTTTATTTACACTGTTATGGTTGCTGCTACTAGGTGGATTGTGTACTGATGCATTGCTAACTACTGGAATCAAAACAAATTTGGTAAGAGAGTTAATTGGAGGTATATCAAAATTCATTCCACGATTTCTATTCTTTAATATAAATATTTTCTCCCAAACCATTAAATCTATGGGCCCATTTAAGTGTCTTAATAATTTAACATCTGGATTTATTTCATGATTAAATTTCCAAAAATGTTCTGCTACAGCTGATTTGTCAATTTGTTTGTATTTCATATTCCTAAAGTGTTCTTTTTCTCTGGTTTCTAAATGACGTTTAGTCTTACCAATATAAACAAGGTCACAATTTAAACAATTTAATTGATAAATGCCAGATATTGTGTTGTTATTATATTAATATTTGTGTTATTACTTCACTGTTACTAGCTTCTTTTTACATTTATAAATACCAAGTTTGGTGTTTAACGAATTTCCCTGTTTTAGTTATGCTGTCCACACACACACACACACAGAAATTGACATTTTTCTACAAATGCTTTTTTTGGATTCAGGGGTCCAAAACATGTATTTCCGGGGAAATCTCGTATTGAACTTTTGGCTGCAATACAATACCTTCTCTATACACTATGTATATAGTACATGCAGAGAAAGTAAAAATTTGGTTGCTGTAGGACTGAAATACGTTTCTTTGCGTGACCAGGAGTTTACAAGTTCCCGTAAGGAAAAGTTGAAGTCGTATTTTTAAAGTGAAACCAACAACAAGGAATCTCTCTAAAACTGTCAACTCTACGAAAAATGTGCTTATGTCATAAATTACCTAGAGGTACTTTTATCGTAACTTTTTGTCTATCTCCTACGGTTTAACCGTTATGTAAGATTCATCCAGGATAAAGTAGTCTTCAGAGGAAATTCCCAGAAAATTCAAAATATATATTTTATATGTCTGGTAAATACCTTTAAATTACGATATTTTAATCAAAATCGTTATAGCCATTTTTTAAAAAATCAACATTTTCGAAAAAAGTTCCATATAAAGAGTAGTTGGGGTTGGGGGTATTTTTCTCAAAATCTTCGTGTCGCATCCCTGGAAGATACTAAACCTAAATACCAAGTTTGGTATTTTACCGACTTTTCGTTTTTGAGTTATCGTGTTCACAGACACACGGACACACACACGGACCTTTTTCTGAAAATACTTTTTTTTTTTGGATACAGGGGACCCTAAAACATATATTTCCGGTGAAATCTGGGTATCGAATTTTTTGGTGGAGTGCAATACCTTCTCTATACACAATGTACATAGCACGTATAGAGAAAGTAAAAATTTAATATCCGAAAAAGGTATAAATTATTTTAAAACTGAAACCAATAACAAGGAAGATTTCAAAAACGGTCAGTCCCACGATAAATATTGCACATAAAATCAATTGTGTCTTTTAATCAGTTTTTTTGTCGATCTTTTACGGTTTAGCATTATGCAAAATTCAATAAAATCGATCAAGAATGAAGAGGTCTTGAGAGGCTATTCCCAGAAAATTCAAGATATACATATTATTTGTCATCTAAGTTACTTATATATAGAGATTTTAATCAAAATCATTAGTCATTTTTTGAGAAAGTTAAAATTTTCAATTTTTTTTCTATGTAAAGGGTAGTTTGTGGTGGTTGGATTTTCTTGAAAATCTTCGTGTTGCATCCTCGTAAGATAGTAAACTTATATACCAATACACGCAGAGACCTTTTTCTAAAAGTGCATTTTTGGATTCAGAGGGTCCGAGAACATGTATTTCCGGTGAAATCTCGGTATGAAATTTTTGCGTGCAATACAATACTTCCTCTATGTTGATAGTACGTGTAGAGAAAGTAAGAAAGGTAGAGTAAAGTTGGCAATTAGAGGGAGGGGAGGTGTTGGGTATGACCCAGAGTTTTTTACACGTGCCTAGCAACACGTCTGAGTAACGATTTTTCTCGTTGCAGGTTGGTTTTGTTGCAAGGTGTGAGATGTGAGCCGGGCCACTCGAGACTTGAAGACGAGTGTTTTCGAGGCAGTCACCAAGGCAACTGAAGTCGTCTTCCGGTACAATGTATTCAAAAGCTGCGAATTTACCTGGCCTCCTGCGGTGAGACTCTTCAAATGATCACTTTAGGGGGCCGAGTCTGCCTCAAACGTGACTCCAATCCTGAACCAGACTATTGACATCGCTTATCCATCTTGGAGGATGACAGTGTAGTTAAAACTAATTCTGTTCTGGGAAATCTCTTAGGGTGATGCATTGGCGAAACTTGAGCAAAAGTTATAATGAATTAACATATTAATTTAATTTTACTTCCTCTAGCCCGTATGTATAATGTACATAGTGACAAAGAAGATATTGTATTGCACCCAAAAAATTCGATACCGAGATTTCACCGGAAATACATATTTTGTAACCCCCTAAATCCAAAAACAGCATTTTTAGAAAAATGTCCGTGTATGTGTCAGTTAGTCTATCTTCAGTGTGTGTATGTGTGTGTGTGTGTCTGTGGACTGCATAGCTCAAAAACGAAAAGCCCGTTAAATACCAAACTTGATATTTAAGTTGTTCAGGAAGAGTTTCAAGAAAATCTCCCCACCCCCAACTAGCTATACAAGGAGAATCTATCGAAAATTTTCATTTTATCAAAAATGGCTCTAACGGTTTTGAGTAAAATGTTTTATACATAAGATATCTTTGTGACAAATGAAACCTATATTTTGATATTTCGGGGAAGAGCCTATATAGACCTCTAGACCTCTATTTATTAAACTGCAAAACTTACTATCAAAAAATTTAGATCTCATTAAAACACACAATTTATGCCATATACATTTTTCGTGCAATTGACCGTTTTCGAGGTATTCCTTGTTATTGATTTCAGTTTTAAAACACTTAAACTTTTCTCAAAAGGGAATTTGTCCACACCTGGCTAAACGGATTTCAATCCCTTAGCAACCACATTTTAAAACATTTGCCTGTCGGTTTAGCCTAATGTATTCCGTCTACTTAAAGTAAGTAAGTAACGGGACTTGAAGTACAAACCAAACATTCGGTTCTAAGTCTTACTCTGTTGCCAGACTGTGGTGTGATACTTCAAATTTTCACTTTAGGGGGCCGAGTTTCAACAATGACTTCCCATTACTGCCTCGAATGTGGCTCCTTTCAATGAAGCCAGGCGCCATTTGCATTTACCGTTCCTGAACCAGACTGTCTGCATCACTTATCCATCTTGGAGGATCAGTTATGCATAAAGATGACTTAAAATTAAGCACTGTATTGGTTAAAAGTAATTCTGTTCTGGAAAATCTCTGAGGATGATGCGTTTGTAAAGATTTAACATATTAATTTATTAGAATAAGGCTTATAAGACCTAGCGAGGTCAGTTTTAAAGTATAACTGACCAACAGTTAATGAAATGAAATGTTTTAGAAGAATTGCACAATACAATAAACTGGATACGAAAAATCTGATGTGTACCATTCACATGACTTTCTCTATATCCCTGCAAAAAGTTATTCTTAAAAAGCGTATACTTCTATTTAATTCACGCTTATCAGAAAAAATCAACAGAAATAGTCGTAATACTTGCTGCCTTGTAAGTAGAAGCGAAATAACGGACCATCATAGGTTAAAGTGATAGTCAAAAGCTGGTTGATATGTGACTGAAATTCCTTTGTTTGTATGGACACGGTTTAGCAGTTATACAAAATTCCGCAAAATTGACCCAGAATAAAGTAGTCTTCAGAGGCTATTCCCAGAAAATTCAAAATATACTTTTTGTCAGGTAAATATCTTTAATATACGATATTTTAATCAAAATCGTTAGAGCCATTTTCTAGAGAATCAAATTTTTCGAAAAAAGTTCCAAGTAAACGGTACTTTGGGGGGGAATTTTTCTCAAAATCTTCGTGTCGCATCCCTGGAAGATACTAAACTTAAGTACCAAGTTTGATATTTTACCGACTTTTCGTTTTTGAGTTATCGTGTTCACAGACACACTGACACACGGACAGACGGACCACACACACACGGACCTTTTTCTGAAAATACTTTTTTTGGATACAGGGGACCTTAAAACATATATTTCCGGTGAAATCTCGGTATTGAATTTTTTGGTGGAGTGCAATACCTTTTCTATACACTATGTACATAGTGTGTATAGAGAAAGTAAAAAGAATATAGATATTATGAAAGAATTGAAAATGTATCCAATAAGAGAAACATTTCAAAATTATCATCAACATTGGCGGTTCCATTTACTCAAAATGCCAGGATCAAGAATTCCACGTGAAATATTAAATTACTGACCTCAGGGGAGAAGAGATGAAGAGACCGTAATAGGCCTGGTAGGAAGATGATGATGATGATGAATTTACTGTTTTACTTTCACTAGCCTCATATGTACGTAGTGGATATACAGGATGATTTATATAGAGCTGACACATTTCTCTCATTGATTGTTTCAAAACGTGTTATGCTACCGACAACTTATTATACCTAAATTGTAGAGGAATTTTGGGAGATTATTTACCTCTATAGCAAATGTTAAAAATGTCCTCCATCCTGCATAAGGCACAACTCAACACGTCGTACTGGCCACTCGTTGGAGGACTCTGTTGTCAATAGCTTGAATCTCCTTTGTGATGTGCTTCAGATCGTCCAATGTTTGGCGACGTGTGGCGTAAACCCGGTCTTTTAAGTAACCCCATAGAAAAAAGTCCGGCGATGTCAAATCCGGAGATCTCGGTGGCCACAGGTTCCTGCAAATTTTCCGGTCGTCAAAGAAACTTGCAATTAGGTTCATGGGTTCATTTGATGTGTGGCATGTAGCGCCATCTTGCTGAAAATATCCTTGACTCACCTCTACATCGTGCTGCATTTTCACGTTGACTACAAGAACAAAATGTCGAAACAGCTGCCAATTGCAATGCAATTAGGAATAAAACATAAACATCTGCGCATCCAGTGCTAAAATTGGGTCATTGAATGCATTTCCAACGGAATAATTAAAGAAAGAAATGTGTCAGTTTTACATAAATCACTCTGTAGAAAGTGTTATATTCCACCCAAAAATTCCATGTCAAAATTTCACCGAAAATATATGGTTTGGAATCCTTTTGAGTCCAAAAAAAGTATGTTTAGAAAATGGTCCGCGCGCGTGTATCTGTCTCTGTCTGTTTGTGTGTGTGCCTGTGCACAGCGTAGCTCAAAAACGAGAAGACCATTAAAGCCCAAACTTTGTATTTAAGTTTGGTATCTTTCCAGGGATGCGACACGAAGATTTTTTGAAGAAAATGCCCCCACCCCAAACTACCCTTTACATGCAAAACATTTTGAAAATTTGCAATTTCTTAAAAATGCCTCAAACGATTTTGATTAAAATATCGTATATTAAAGATATTTACCTGACAAATAAAATGTATATCTTGAATTTTCTGAAAATAGCCTCTGAAGACTACTTTATTCTGGATGAATTTTAAAAAACTTACCACACAACAAATGTAGAGCACTTTCAAACACACAATTTATATTATATACATTTTTTTCGTGGAGTTGATTGTTTTTGAGATATTCCTTGTTTTGGTTTCAGCTATAAAAAACTTATACTTTTCTCATACAGGACTTTGTGAACTCCATCCCAAACTACCCTTTACATGGAACTTTTTTCGAAAATTTTTATTTTCTTAAAAATGGCTCTAACGATTTTGATTAAAATTTCGTATATTTAAGATATTTAACTGACAAATAAAATGTATATCTTGAATTTTCTGGGAATAGCCTCTGAAGACTACTTTATTCTGAATGAATTTTACGAAATGTTGCATAACTGCTAAACTATAAGAGATGGACAAAAACTTACAACACAAAAAATGTAGAGCACGTTAAAACACAATTTATGTTGTATATAGTTTTTTCGTAGAGTTTATCGTTTTTTAGATATTTCTTGTTTTTGGTTTCAGTTGTGAAAAACGATACTTTTCTCATACAGGAATTTGTCAACTCCTGTCCATACAAACAAAGAATTTTCAGTCACATATCAACCAGCGTTTGACTATCACTTTAACCTATGGTACTCTCTTATTTCGCTTCTTCTTACAAGGAAGCAAGTAATAAGACCATTTCTGCTATTTTTTCGATTAGCATTAAGTAAATAGAACAATAAGCTTTTAAGAATAATTTGTTGCAGAGATGTAGAGAAAGACTTGTGAATGAAACACATCAGATATTTTTACTAGAACTCCACTTTTAAACCTTAATTAAAGGAAAAGCAGCATGTGGTATACTAGTGCAGGCAACTAAGGGTTTAAAGATTTGACTATCGCTTTAGCCTGGTTTATTCCCTTATTTTCCTTCTGCTTATAAGGAACTAAGCAGTAATTGTGTTAACGTTTATCTCCTTCAGCATGTTGCAGATAAAAGAATAAGATTGTGTAGGAATAATTTGTTACAGAGGAGGTAGAGAAAGTCATGTGAATTTAACACATCAGTTTTTTTTTTCCAGTAAAAGTTTAAGTTCCTCATGAATTTTATTGATACTTAAATTTCCTTGAATTTTTTTTTTGTGATACTATTAAGCATAATGATGGAATCTGGAATCATCCAAATTCAGATCATTTCTATTTCGGAACGTGAAGCATAAGTTACTTTTCCTCTAGCTCCTTTGCGTTTGGCGTCAAATTTAAGCATGCGATCCTCTCGCATTCGCGCTAAAGTTGAACTAAAAGTCTACTCACCTTATGCTTCGACTCTTCTCAGGGCGTTTTAACGGGCTTGTGGGCTTCACAGACCCAGACTACCTGGCGACTTCTTAAATAATAAATCACTAGGAGTTTTTTGTAGAATTGTAGTTTATTTTATAATTATTTCGTACAATTCTAAAGTGAAACAATCGCGCGATGCAATTTATGTGCTTTGTTGAATGCTGCAAATATTTGTACGCATATAATTGAACACGAATACATTAATATACGCGTAATCTCCAAGTGGCCTTTTCCATACTTGCGAAAAAGTCTCTTTCTTATAATAACTGGCTTCACAAGGAAGAAAATCAACACTATGACTATGACTCTTATTGTTGGAAAACAAAATCGCATAGAGAAAATCAAAACACTTATACGCGACGAAAGCACAAGGAATAATAAACATTTGCATCCAGCAATTTCGGCTTCAGAATGCAACAGAAGAAAAACATTTGAACATCAAATATTACAAAAATGACATGAAATTCACAAAATGTCGGCAGATTTTGTGCTTAAGATATAAATATTACTTCGAATGGACGCTTGATATTAGAGCTATATAATGCAAATAATTGGTTTATTATGAAACAGAAAGATACAGAAAATACCTCTGTATGTATATTTGAATAGCTGAAGTGATTAGAGCTCGTGATAGCAATAGCTATAATGTAAAGAGAAGGCTCGCTCTGCGTGTTGTCTACCCCTTTAGGCGACTGCTATTCAGTCTAAGAGTGATCCTAACATGCATCTGTCGTTAAGGATGAAGAGTGGTGGAATGTGGCAGTATGGAAACAAGTATTAATATTCTTCTGATGGCGGTTGGTGGCAGGAAGCGCTGCAGGCAGTTGTTTCTCTGGCTACTAATCAATAAGGCTTCTCGGAGTATCACGCGAGGGGCTGGTGGCCCAGTCCGGCGGTGCATAGGCACAACAAACAGACCCCTGTGTGCACGCGCCAATTACAACACTCCCTTTCTACTTTCTCTACTACGTAAAATAAGTAGAGAAACATTGCAACCAATAAAGTTATAGTGCAGTGTCCGTTAAAAGTTTGACACACTTAAATATTAGACTTTTCATTCCTGTCCTTAGAATTTTGTGAAATCTCAAGATGTTTATACTTGGATCAATCACATGTCAATAAGAAGGTTTTCTGCTGCAAACCACAACTCGCTATCTTTAAAACTGTGGATAATATGATGATTTCTCAATCAAGAAAACTGGTGGAAAATGATGCAGTTTTAAAGGGAAAAATCTGATGTATTCCATTCACATGACGTTCTTTACATCTCTGCAACAAGTTATTGTTAAAAAGTTTATGCTTCTCTTTACTTCATGTTAATGGAGAAGAAATTAGCAGAAATAGTCTTATTATTTGCTTCCTTGTAAGTAGAAGCGAAATAAGGGAGTACCATAGGTTAAAGTGATAGCCAAAAGCTGGTTGCTAGGAGACTAAGTTCCTTTGTATGGACAGGAGTTGACAAATTTCTGCATGAGAAAAGTATAAGTTTTTTAAGGCTGAAACAAAAAACAAGGAATATCTAAAAAACAATCAACTCCACGAAAAATATGTATATAACATAAATTGTGTGTTTTAATGTGCTCTACATTTTCTGTGTGGTAAGTTTTTGTCTATCTCTTACGGTTTAGCAGTTGTGCAAAAATCCGTAAAATTCATCCAGAATAAAGTAGTCTTCAGAGGCTATTCCTAGAAAATTCAAGATATACATTTTATTTCTCAAGTAAATACCTTAAATTTATGAGATTTTAATCAAAATCGTTACAGCCATTTTTTAGAAAATCTAAATTTTCTATGTTTTTCCATGTAAAAGGTAGTTTGGGGTGGGGGGATTTTCTTGAAAAATCTTCGTGTCGCATCCTTGGAAGATACCAAACCTAAATACCGAGTTTGGTTTTTAACGGTCTCTTCATTTTTTATCTATGCTGCCCACAGAGACACTCAGACACACACACACACGGACATTTTTCTAAAAGTGCTTTTTTTGGGTTCAGGGGGTCTCAAAACATATATTTCCGGTGAAATCTCTGTATCGAATTTTTGGGTGCAATACAATACCTTCTCCATGCACTATGTACATGGTACGTGTAGAGTAAGTAGTAAAAAGTGCCTCGTTAAAGCACATACTTTATCTTATATACATCTTTTATGTAGAGTTGGCTGTGTCAGATATTCTTTATTTGTTTCAATTTTAAACCACGGAGCTCTACAGAAATGGAAAACCTTTCGTTTAACCTCTCTTGTTTTACTGCAGGTCATGCAAAGCGAACCAGATTTTAATTGTTTAACATAGGACCAGTTTTTAAAGATTTGACTATCACGTTGGCCTAATATACTCCCTTATATCCCTTCTACTTACAAGAAAGCAGGTAATAAGACTATTTCAGCTAATGTTTATCTCAATTAGATAGAAGAATGATATTTTGTAACGACACTTTGTACGAGGGTCATCCAGAAAGTGACAGACGATTCGGTATAACTAAATAATAACGAAAGATATCAACACACACATTTATTTACAAAGTTATAATACCTTACTATATTTGTCAGCATTATATCCATCCTATCAAGACATTTATTCTCACGTAGTACCAGTTTTTCTATGTTATACTTTTCTACCGCCAAACTACTTATTCAGCCAATCGAATTTTATAGGCAATTGACACAAGTGTACGGTAATTATATAACGAACGAACCTTCAGTTAAGAAATGACACATAATTTACGAGTAATCAAGGATGAACCAGTGTACGATAAACACCAGAGTGAAAGTTCATCAATCGTTATGAACTTGAAAGAAAATGTTGATAAAAGAATTGAGGAAAATCTGATGTGTTCCATTCACATGACTTTCTCTACATCTCTGCAACAAATTATTGTTAAAAAGCTTATGCTTCTATTTACTTCATTCTAATCGAGAAAAAAATAGCAGAAATAGTCTTATTACTTGCTTCCTTATATGTGATTGAAGCTCATTTGTTTGTATGGACAGGAGCTGACAAATTCCTGTATGAGAAAGGTATGTTTTTCAAATGTTAAACGAAAAACATGGAATATCTCAAAAAGGATCAACTCCACGAAAAACATGTATGTAATATAAATTGTATGTTTTAATGTGCTCTGTTTAACTTATTGTCCGTCTCTTACGGTTTAACAGTTATGCAAAATTCCGTAAAATTCATCCAGAATAAAGTAGTCTTCAGAGGCTATTCCCAGAAAATTCAAGATAATACATTTTATTTGGCAACTAAGTATTTTAAATATAAGAGAATTTAATCAAAATCGTTACAGCCATTTTTAAGTAAATCAAAATTTTTGAAATTTTTTCCATCTAAAGGGTAGTTGTGGTGGGGGGATTTTCTTGATAATCTTCGTGTCGCATCCTTGGAAGAAACTAAACTTAAATACCAGGTTTGGTATCCAATGGTCTTTTCGTTTTTGAGCTATGCTATCCACAAACACACACACACACACACACACGGACCTTTTTGTAAAAATGCTTTTTTGGGACTCAAAACATGTATTTCCGGTGAATTCTCGGTATCGAAATTTTGGGTGCTATGCAATATCTTCTCTATACACTCTGTACGTAATATGTACGTGTAGAGGAAGTAAAAATAGGTGCTTCACTTTGGACACCGTACATGACCTTTTGGTAAAGATTTCTCAACCTCAAAGTGACAGTGACATCTTGGCTCACTCTTTAGCAGTCGAAGAGTATAACATCTACATTGAAAAAGCGGCACCACGTGACAATAAATACCTTGATAGCAATGACGATTATGTTGAGAAATAGAGTAAGGTACTATGAATAGTTGTTGTTTAGCTATGCCAAATCGTCTCTTACTTTCTGGATGACCCTCGTATATAGAACAGCTAGAGAAAATTAGGTGAATGGAACACATCAGATTTCTGAGTTCATGATTCTTTTACTTTCTCTATACTCACTATGTACATAGTGTATAGAGAAGGTATTCGATACCGAGATTTCCTTGGAAATATATCTTTTAGGGTCCCCAATATCCAAAAAAAGCATTTTCACAAAAAGGTCCGTGTGTGTGTGTGTCTCCGTGTGTCAGTGTGTCTGTGAACACGATAACTCAAAAACGAAAAGTCGGTAAAATACCAAACTTGGTATTTAGGTTTAGTGTCTTCCAGGGATGCGACACGAAGATTTTGAGAAAAATCCCCCCACCCCCAACTACCCTTTACATGGAACTTTTTTTCGAAAATTTTGATTTTCTCAAAAATGGCTCTAACGATTTTGATTAAAATTTCGTATATTGGAGATATTTACCTGACAAATAGTAGTTTATTCAGGATGAATTTTACTGAATTTTGAATAACTGCTAAACTGTAAGAGATGGACAAAAACTTACTGCACTAAAAAGTAGAACACATTAAAACATACAATTTATGTTATATACATTTTTTTCGTGGAGTTCGTCGTTTTTGAGACATTCCATATTTTTGGTTTCTGCTATGAAAAAGGTATACTTTTCTCATACAGGAACTTGTCAACTCCTATCCATATAAACAAAGGAACTCCATTGACATAGCAACCAGCTTTTGACTATCACTTTAACCTATGGTAGTCCCTTATTTCGCTTTTACTTACAAGGAAGCAAGTAATAAGACTATTTCTGCTTTATTTTTATTAACATAAAGTAAATAGAAGTATAAGCTTTTTAAGAGTAATTTGTTGCGGGGATATAGAGAAAGTCGTGTGAATGGAACACATCAGATTTTTGAGTTCGGGATTTTTTTTTTACTGCAGCAATTTCGATATAGCATTTTTGAATAGACCGCAGCACTTTGTCTTCCTCTACCTTAGATAACGTAAAGGGAGGAATGTTTAAATCAACCTTAGATAAAGCTGGAACGTGTTCGTCTGCCGCAAGTGCTCAGTGTTGGCGCTCCAAGCACGCGCATCGTTTTTCTCTCTCCACTTTAATAACAGAATGTAAATGCCCGCATTTTCCTCCCCTAAGCTGGTGGTCAGTTGGGGGAGGAGATAAAAAACTTCTCAGGACGACTCATTATAGCACCGCCCGACGGTCGGACTTAGTCACCAAGCTGTTCTAATACTTTGCATCTGGTTAACTCGCCCTCTTCCCTCCCCTAGCGATGAAATAACAAATACCTGCTACCTCTTTATTGGGGCTGGGATTACGTGGAGAGTCTCTAGTACCATCTAGGTTCCTTCCTTCTAATTAAATTGACTATCCAGTTGGTTGCCATGTCAACGATTTTGATGAGTTATTCTCAACCTTTCATTCCCCACTTGAGACAATATCGTTATATTAAGTTTTTTACTTTCTCTATACGTACTATGTACATAGAGTATAGAGAAGGTCTTGTATTGCACCCAAAAATTCAATACCGGGATTTCACCGGAAATATGTTTTGAGACCCCCTGAACCCAAAAAAATAATTTTTAGAAACATGTCCATGTGTGTGTCTGTCTGTCTGTGTGTGTGTGTCGGTCACCCTCCGTGGTGTAATGGTTACCATGCTAACTTCATATATCCAAGGTCGCGGGTTCAAACCCGACGGAGGACGATGGATTTTTTTCGGGTGTAAAAATCCTTAGCATGGCTTCCTTCGGAAGGGAAGTAAAGCCTTTGGTCCCGTGCCGTAGATTTACCGCACGTAAAAGAACCTCAAGCCTGATAGAGAGGCCTCTGAGCAAAATTAAGCGGTCTTTCACGCCCAATTTAGAATGGGCCGCTGAGGACCACAGCAGTTAAAGAGCGTCCATAAATAGCACGCCATTTCCATTTTTTTTGTATGTGTCTGTGTGTGTGTGTGTGTGTGTGTGTGTGTGTGCCTGTGGACAGCATAGCTCAAAAATGAAAAGACCGTTAAAAACCAAACTTGGTATTTAGGTTTGGTATCTTCCAAGGATGCGACACAAAGATTTTCAAGAGAATCCCCCCACCCCAACTATCCTTTACAGGGAAAAATATTCGAACATTTTTATTTTCTAAAAAATGACTAACGATTTTGATTAAAATCTCGTAAATTTAAGGTATTTAGTTGAGAAATAGAATGTATATAGAGCACATTAAAACGCAATTTATGTTATATACATTTTCTTCGTGGAGTTGATCGATTTTAAGATATCCCTTGTTTTGGTTTCAGCTATGAAAAACTTTTACTTTTCTCATACAGGAATTTGTTAACTCCTGTCCATACAAACAAAGGAACATCGGTCACATAGCAACCAGCTTTTGGCTTTCACTTTAACCAATGGTACTCCCTTATTTCGCTTCTGCTTACAAGGAAACATCTAATAAGAGTATTTCTGTTAATTTTTTCTCGATTAGCATGAAGTAAATAGAAGTAAGAACTTTTTAACAATAATTTGTTGCAGATATGTAAAGAAAGTCATATGAGTGGAACACGTCAGATTTTTTTCTTTCTATTCTATGGATATAAGTAGAGTAAATATTGTGTTCCACACAAAAAAATCTGATATGTTCCATTCACATGATGTCCTCTAGCTGTTCGGTAAACAAACCTTTTATTCAAAACATTAATCTGTTATCTACACCATGCTAATCAAGATAAACATAATCAGTCCTACTACTAACTTGTAAATAAAACAGAAATAAGAGAATTCACAGGCTAAAGTTGATCATTATTTGAAAAAATTGAAATTCCAATCTCTTTGCTTCCCAGGAGTAAACAAGCGAGAAAAGAGAGAACATATGACTTCTTGTTTGAGAAATGTTTAAGTGGCTAAAATTAAAACCAATAATCTGGAATACCTTTAAAATGGTTAACTCTACAAAAAAAAAGTATATGACATAAATTGTATGTTTTAATGAGACTTACATTTTTTGTGTAGTAAGTTTTGTATATCTTTTGCGGGTTTACCAGAGGTCCTCAGAGGCTATTCCCAGAAAATTCAAGATATAAATAAAATATTTTATACATAAGAAATTTTAACCATTTATTTTTGAGTAAATTAAAATGTTCGAAATTTTTTCCATGTAAAGGGTAGTTTTTGTTGGGGGGATTTTCTTGAAAATCTTCGTATCGCATTCTTGGAAGATACGAAACTTAAACACCAAGTGTTTAAAGGATCTTTTCGTTTTCGAGCTATGCTGTCCACAAACACAAACACACACACACACACCTAGAGAGAGACACATACTGACTTTTTTCGAAAAATGATTTTATTATTATTATTATTATTATTATTATTATTATTATTATTATTCAGGGTGTCTCAACATATATTTCCGGCGAAATCTCGGTATGGAATTTTTCGGTGGAATACATTCCCTTCTATATATATTATGTACTTAGTACGTGTATAGAAACACACAATTTAAGGTATATACATTTTTTTCGTGGACTTGATCGTTTTTGTGATATTCCTAGTTTTTGGTTTCAGCTCTAAAAATACTTATAATTTTCTCATACAGGAATTTGTCAACACGTGTCCATACAAACAAAGGAACTTCAGTCACATAGCAACCAGCTTTTGACTATCACTTTAACCTATGGTACACTTCTACTTACAAGGAAGCAAGTAATAAGAGTATTTCTGCAAATTTTTCCCGATTAGATGAAGTAAATAGAATAATTTATTGCAGAGATGTAGAGAAAGTCATGTGAATGGAACACATCAGATTTTCTGGTGTATATAGAAGAGGAATGCCGATATTTTACGACAACCACGAGCCAATAAGCAACATCCACGTGTTGAGGTATTTTTAGTGTATATAGAAGAGGAATGCCGATATTTTACGACAACCGCGAGCCAATAAGCAACATCCGCGTGTTCTGATATTTTACGGCGTGTACTCACCGAGTTCTCCAAGGCACACAGAACAATAAACAGGCTTTAGGAGATATTCAGCACTGTTAGGGAGGTTAATTCTCTGCCATTGTTTTCACAAACCTCAAACATCCAGTACAAGCGTTACATTACCCTGTTTTATTGTTATTATTAACACCATCCCTATAAACAATATTACCCTTGATGAAGCCACCCCAAACTTACCGTCCCCTGGTGGCAATAGGGGGAGATAAAAGACGCGAACAATTGCTCTAATATATTACAGGATTGGTAACCCTTCCACCCCTGCGCGGAAAGAAAGAAAACACATTGTAAGGGAATCAATGGCGGCCAGATTACACGCCGGTCTTATCTACATAGCCGTTGATGTCTCACAAAGGGAAGATGTAGAGGTTGGTCCATTGGTCAGCTTTCTAAGCCCTTTGCAGATAATACTTTGTGAAATAACACCCTCTGTTTTAGCCCTTGCTCTGATAACACCTTTCTCGGAGATAAACACTGTGCAGAGGCCGCTAACGGAAATTAGCACCCGGAATTTCATCAGGAAAGAAATTGCGTAGGGAGGCATGTTGGAAAATAGTCCTTTTTCTCTACACATACCATGTACATAGTGTATAGAGAGGGTATTGTAATGCACCCAAAAATTCGATATCGAGAATTTTCCAGGGATGCGACACGAAGATTTTGAGAAAAATCCCCAAACTCCAAACTACCCTTTACATGGACAAATTTTCGAATATTTTGATTTTCACAAAAATGGCCCTAACGATTTTGATTAAAATGTCGTATATTAAAGATATTTACCTGACAAATAAAATGTATATTTTGAATTTACTGGGATTAGCCTCTGAAGACTACTTCATTCTGGGTCAATTTTACGGAATTTTGCATAAATGCTAAATCGTAAGAGATGGACATAAACTTACCATACAACAAACGTAGAGCACTTTAAAACACACAATTTATGTTATATATATTTTTTTCGTGAAGTTGATTGTTTTTTAGATATTCCTTGTTTTTGGTTCCAGCTATGAAAAATGTATATTTTTACCATATAGGAATTTGTCAACTCCTGTCCATACAGACAAAGGAACTTCAGTCACATAGCAACCGACTTTTGACTGTCACTCTTTCCTATGATACTCCCTTATTTCGCTTCTACTTTCAACGAAGCAAGTAATAAGACTATTTCTGCTATTTTTTTTTTCTCGATTAGCATGAAATAAATAAAAGCGAGAGCTTTTTAACAATAATTTTTGCAGTGATGTAGAAAAAGTAATGTGAATGGAACACATCAGATTTTTATTTCCTCTACATATACTATGTACATAGTGTATAGAGAGGGTATTATAATGCACCTAAAAATTCGATACCGAGAGTTTTCCAGGGATGCGACACGAAGATTTGGACAAAAATCCCTCCACCCCAAACTACCCTTTACATGGACAAATTTTCGAATATTTTTATCTTCTCAAAAATGGCCCTAACGATTTTGATTAAAATATCCAATATTAAAGATGTTTACCTGACAAATAGAATGTATATCTTGAATATTCTGGGAATAGCCTCTGAAGGCTTACTTTACTCTGAATTAAGTTTACGGAATTTTGTATAACTGCTAAAACCGTAAGAGATAGAAACAAATACCACACAAAAATGTAGAGCACATTAAAACACACAATTTATGCTATATACATTTTTTCGTGCAGTTAATCGTTTTTGAGATATTCCTTGGTTTTGGTTTCAGCTTTACAAAACTTTTTCATACAGGAATTTGTCAACTCCTGTTCATACAAACAAAGGAACTTCAGTCACATAGCAACCAGCTTTTGACTATCACTTTAACCTACGGTTGTCCCTTATTTGGCTTCAACTTACAAGGAAGCGAGTAATAAGACTATTTCTGATAATTTTTTCTGATTAGCATAAAGTAAATAGAAGTATAAACTTTTTAAGAATTATTTGTTGCAGGAATATGGAGAAAGTCATGTGAATGGTACACATCAGATTTTTTTGTCTATATCTTACAATTTACCATTTTTACAACATTCATTCAGAATGAAAAGATTTTCGGAGTCTATTCCCAAAAAATTCAAAGTTATACATTTCGTTGGTTATAAAATATCTTAAACATGTAACATTTTAATCAAAATATAGTCACGATTATTTAATTCAAGAAAATGAATGTTTCCGAAAAATGTTCCATGTAACGGGTAAGTGGATTTTCTTAAAAATCTTCGAGTCGCATTCTAGGAGATGCTGAACTTAAATACCAAGTTCACTATTTAACGAAATTTTAGTTTTGGGGGTTATGCTGGACACAGACACACACACAAATTTTGTAAACATACTTTTTTGGGTTCAGGGGGTCTCCAAGAATATTGGGTCATTAAATTATAAGGTGTCCCCTCTCGCGGCTTCTCTCCACTGCGCGAGAGATCCGAGAGTTGCCGTGGAAGGTACTCTGGAATCCTTACCTTAAATAAATGCTGAAAATATTGACCATCTGCTCCGAAACAGACAGTATAACAAGCTAAAGATGTTCTCGTTCAGCAGCAGAAGTCCCTGTGCAATCTACAGAAACTTAGTGATAGCGTCATGCAAGAAATCACAAGGATTCCTGCTGCTAAGCTTAGACAAGTGAGCGACAATATTTTCGCAAATTGTGATGCTCGAATGTAAGCAGAAGGTCAACATTTCCGTAATTAAGATACGCATTTTCGTGCGTCTTTGCCGGCACCACTTTCCCGGCGACTCTCGAATCTCTCGCGCAGTGGCGAGAGGCCGCGACTCTGATTACCTTATAATAATTTAACGACCCTATATACTAATGTCGGCTGATAAGTCCCGGGCCTCACGCCAGGCCAATTAGACGGTAGCATCGTATAGTTTAACTCTAGACTAGCTTGTATCCATAGTTACAGGTCAATAGCTTGTTTAGTTTTCGAATGACAACATTTTAAACAAGACTTTAGAGTTTCACAAAAATGGAGGATTTGGAAAGACGAGCAATGATTAAATACTCCATTTGAAAGGCTTAATGCCTAAAGAAATCAAGCAGGAAATGGACAGTACATTGAAAGACTCTGCCCCTTCATATTCAATGATTAAAAGGTGGGTTGCACAGTTTAAAAAGGGACGTACGAGCACTAGTGATGAGCCTCGCTCTGGACGCCCTGTAGAAGTGACAACTCCAGAGACCATTGAAAAAATTCATCGTTTAGTACTATACGACCGCAGATTAAAGTTCTTTGAGATATCAGCTGCTGTAAACATATCTTAAGAACGTGCAGGTAAATTTTTAAGTTTTGTTTTGGGCTTTCACAAGGTCTGTGCAAGATGGGTGCCGCGTTTGTTGACACCTGATCAAAAGTTGCAAAGAGAAACTGTTTCTGTTAAGAATGTAGAGCTCTACCGTAAAAATCTTATGTGTACCATTCACATGACTTTCTCCATATCCCTGCAACAAATAATTCTTAAAAAGCTTATACTTCTATTTACTTTATGCTAATCAAAAAAAGTTAGCAGAAATAGTCTAATTACTCGCTTCCTTGTAAGTAGAAGCGAAATAAGGGACAACCGTAGGTTAAAATGATAGTCAAAAGCTGGTTGCTATGTCAATGAAGTTCCTTTGTTTATATGGATAGGAGTTGTAAAGTTCCTGTATGAGAAAAGTATGCGTTTTTCATAGCAGAAACCAAAAATAAGGAATGTCACAAAAACGACGAACTCCACGAAAAAATGTATATAACATAAATTGTGTGTTTTAATGTGCTCTACATTTTTTGTGTAGTAAGTTTTTGTCCATCTCTTACGGTTTAGCAGTTATTCAAAATTTAGTAAAATGCATCCAGATTAAACTACTCTTCAGAAGCTATTCACAGAAAATTCAAGATATACATTTTATTTGTCAGGTAAATATGTTTAATATCCGAAATTTTAATCAAAATCGTTAGAGCTATTTTTGAGAAAATCAAAATTTTCGAAAAAAGTTCCATATAAAGGGTAGTTGGGGGTTGGGGAATTTTTCTCAAAATCTTCGTGTCGCATCCCTGGAAGATACTAAACTTAAATACCAAGTTTGGTATTTTACCGACTTTTCGTTTTTGAGATATCGTTTTCACAGACACACGGACACACACACACACACGGACCTTTTTGTGAAAATGCTTTTTTTGGATATTGGGGACCCTAAAGCATATATTTCCGGTGAAATCTCGGTATCGAATTTTTGGTGGAGTGCAATACTTTCTCTATACACTATGTACATAATGCGTATGGAAAAAGTAATTACATATCTGATAAATGACAAATGCTAACGAGTAACTATGGCGACACTAGGCCAACTCTGCATGGCAACATGGGTCACAGCCTTCTATGAATGACTGTATCAATAAATGAAGTTATTAGGTTGGACACGGAAAGCCGCTGAAGGTGATTTTCATTGAAAAATTGATACGCGAAAACGAAGTGTTTTAGAGGTTATGTTTATATGAACACATTTTCTTGTTTCTATGTCAGGAATCCATCCCCAAACGTTGTAAAGGTATTGTTGAATCATCCTGTATATGAGCTTCAGTGGATTCTGGAAGACTCTTCTCCTTAGCTATGCTTTTCTATGATTACAGTAAGAGATTCCTTAAGCGACTTCATGAAACTTCGACAAGAGTGTACCATTTCGGCAGAAGACCGAAATTGAATTTAAAACAGCAGGAAATCTATAGAAGAAGAATACCAGAGGGTAATAGTGAAAAAGATTCCCACGTTTACTTTTCTAAAGATAGAGAAACACGTAAAGAAGTATCAACGGAAGTAAGGTATCTAACCAAAGTTTTGCTCTTTTCCAAAACTATGATGATACTGAGGTGCGCCTCTGATGTGTTACATTCACATGACTTTCTCTAACTGTTCCACAAAAAGATTTATTAGAAAAGATTCTTCTTCTTTCTACACCATGCTATTCGATATAAGCATTAGCAGAATCTTCTTATTACTTAGTTCCTTATAAGTAGGAGGGAACTAAAGGAATGCGCTATGATAAAGTGATAGTCAAATGTTTCAAAAGCTATCGTTATGCAATTGTCAATGAAATTGGCTTCTTTGCTTGGCCAGGAATAGAAAAAAATATCTGATGTAATCCATTCACATGACTTTCTCTATATCTCTGCAACAAATTTTTGTTAAAAAGTTTATACTTCTATTTACTTCATGCTAAGTGAGAAAAAATAAGCAGAAATAGTCTTATTACTTGCTTCCCTGTAAGTAGAGGCAAAACAAGGGAGTAACATAGGTTAAAATGATAGCAAAAGATGTTTGCTATGTGACTGAAGTTCCTTGGTTTGTATGGACACGAGTTCACAAAGTCCTGTATGAGAAAAATATAAGTTTTTTATAGTTGAAACCAAAAACAAAGAATATCTCAAGAAGAATCCCCTCCACGAAAAAATGTATTTAACAAAAATTGTGTGTTTTAAAGTACCCTACATTTGTTATGTGGTAAGTTTTTGTCCATCTTATACGGTTTAGCAGTTATACAAAATTCCGTAAAATTGACCCAGAATAAAGTAGTCTTCAGAGGATATTCCCAGAAAATTCAAAATATACATTTTAATTTTCAGCTAAATATCTTTGATATACGATATTTTAATCAAAATCGTTAGAGCCATTTTTTAGAAAATCAAAATTTTCGAACAAAGTTCCATGTAAAGGGTAGTTTGGGGTGGGGGGATATTTCTCAAAATCTTCGTGTCGCATCCCTGGAAGATACTAAACTTAAATACCAAGTTTGGTACTTTCCGACTTTTCGTTTTCGAGTTATCGTGTTCACGGACACACACACACGGACCTTTTTCTGAAAATACTTTTTTTTTTTTTGGATACAGGGGACCCTAAAATATATATTTCCGGTGAAATCTCGGTATCGAATTTTTTGGTGGAGTGCAATACCTTCTCTATACACTATATACATAGCACGTATACAGAAAGTAAAAAAAGAAGAAAAACGGACACTTCCTGTCTGAGAAAAGTATAAGTATTTTAAAATTGACACTAGTAACAAGGAATATCTTGGAAACGGTGAACTATTCCACAAATATGCATATGACATACATTGTGTATTTTAACGTGGTCTACATTTTTGTGTTGTAAGTGTTTGTATATTTCTTACGGTTTAACCGTTATGCAAAATTCTGCAAACATCAAACAGAATAAAGCGCTCTTCAGAGATTATTCCCAGAAAATTCAAAATATATTTCATTTTTGTTGTGAATAACTTTAGTATACTGTATTTTAATCAAAATCGTTAGCCATTGTTGAGAAATACACTATTTTCAAAAGTATTTCCATGTAAAGGGTAGTCTGGGTAGGAGCATCCTTGAAAGATACAAAACTTAAATACCAAGTGTGGTATTTAGGGATATTTTAGTTTTGAGCTATGCTATCGACCAAAACACGGACCTTTTTCTAAAAATCTATTTTACTTCCTCTATACGTACTGTGTACATAGAGTATAGAGAAGGTATTGCACTCAACTAAAATACCGAGATTTTAACTGAAATATATGTTTTAGTGTCCCCTGTATAAAAAAAATCTGATGTGTACCATTCACATGACTTTCTCCATATCCCTGCAAGAAATTATTCTTAAAAAGCTTATACTTTTATTTACTTTATGCTAATCAGAAAACAATAGCAGAAATAGTCTAATTACTCGCTTCCTTGTAAGTAAAAGCGAAATAAGGGACAACCGTAGGTTAAAGTGATAGTCATAAGCTGGTTGCTATGTCAATGAAGTTCCTTTGTCTATATGGATAGGAGTTGACAAGTTCCTGGATGAGAAAAGTATACGTTTTTCATAGCAGAAACCAAAAATAAGGAATGTCACAAAAACGATTAACTCCACGAACAAATTTATATAACATAAATTGTGTGCTTTAATGTGCTCTACATTTTTTGTGTAGTAAGTTTTTGTCCATCTCTTACGGTTTAGCAGTTATTCAAAATTTAGTAAAATTCATTCAGAATAAACTACTCTTCAGAGGCTATTCCCAGAAAATTCAAGATATACATTTTATTTGTCAGGTAAATATGTTTAATATACGAAACTTTAATCAAAATCGTTAGAGCCATTTTTGAGAAAATCAAAATTTTCGAAAAAAGTTCCATGTAAAGGGTAGTTGGGGGTGGGGGGATTTTTCTCAAAATCTTCTTGTCGCATCCCTGGAAGATACTAAACTGAAATACCAAGTTTGGTATTTTACCGACTTTTCGTTTTTGAGTTATCGTGTTCACAGACACACGGACACGCGCGCACACACACACACACACACACACACACACACACACGGACCTTTTTGTGAAAATGCTTTTTTTTGGATTTTGGGGACCCTAAAACATATATTTCCGGTGAAATCTCGGTATCGAATTTTTCTTGGAGTGCAATACTTTCTCTATACACTATGTACATAGTGCGTATGGAGAAAGTAACAAGCATTTTAAGAAAAAGATTCGTGTGTGTCCGTGTGTGCGATGTCCGTGTGTCCGATGTCCGTGTGTCTGAGAACACGATAACTCAAAAAGGAAAAGTCGGTAAAATAGCAAACTTGGTATTTAGGTTTAGTATCTTCCTGGAATGCGACACGAAGATTTTGAGAAATATTCCCCCACCCCAAACTACCCTTTACATGGAAAACATTTGAAAATTTAGATTTTCTGAAAAATGACTAACTATTTTGATAAATATACCGTATATTTAAGTTATTTTCATGACAAATAAAATGTATATCTTGAATTTCCTGGGAATAGTCTACGAAGACTTCTATTCCGAATGAATTTTGCGAAAGTGATAAACCGTAAGAGATAGACAAATACTTACTACTCAAAAACTGTAGATCACGTTAAAACACATACTTTTTTTCATGAACGTTGTTTTTTTCTCGCGGAATTCACCATTTCTGAGATATTCCTTGTTATTGTTTTCAGATTTAAAATACCTAAACTTTTCTCGCACAGAAACGGCAACTTTTAAAAAATTTGACTGTCGGTTTAGCCGAGTGTGTTACCTTATTTTCCTCCTACTTACAAGGAAACAAGTGATAAGACAATTTTTGCTAATGTTTATCTTGATTATTATGAAGAAGATAGAAGAATACGATTTTTACTTTCTCTACACATACTATGTACATAGTGTATAGAGAGGATATTGTTTTGCACCCAAAAATTAGATACCGAGATTTCACTGGAAATACATATCTTGGGTCCCCCTGTATCCAAAAAAAGAATTTTTGGAAAAAGGTCCGTGTGTGTGCGTGTCTGTGTCAGTGTGTGTCTATGTGTCTGTAGACAGCATAGCTAAAAACGAAAAGACAGCTAAATATCAAACTTAAGTTTGGTATCTTCCAAAGATGCGACATGAATATTTTCAAGAAAATCCCCACCGCCTACTACACTTTACATGGAGCTGTTTTCGAAAATTTTGATTTTCTCAAAAATGGTTCAAACGATCTTGATTAAAATATCATACATTAAAGATATTTACCGGACAAATAAAATGTATATCTTGAATTTTCAGAGAATAGTCTCTGAAGACTACTTTATTCTGGATGAATTTTACGGAATTTTGTATAACCACTAAACTGTAAAAGATGGACAAAAATCTATCACACAAAAAAGTTATGCACATTAAAACACAATTTATGTTATATACATATTTTCGTGAAGTTCGTTTTTGAGATTCCCTTGTTTTTGTTTTCAGCTTTGAAAAACGTATCTTTTCTGATACAGGGATTTGTCAACTTCTGTCCATACAAACAAAGGAATTTCTGTCACATAGCAACCAGCTTTTGACTATCACTTTAACCAATGGCACTCTTTTATTTCGCTTCTACTTACAAGGAAGCAAGTAATAAGATATTTCTGCTAATTTTTTCACGATTATCATGAAGTAAAAAGAAGGATAAGCTTTTTAACAAACATTTGTTGCAGCGATGTAGAGAAAGTCGTGTGAGTGGAACGTTTCATATTTTTGGACTTAAAACATATATTTCCGGTGGAATTTCAGAATCGATGTTTTGGGTGGAATACAATATTTCCTCTATATATGATATTTTGAATAGCTATGATGTACGGTGAGGGAGATATGAATGGTCTGGTAAATGCTTGCAAGGGGAAGTTTAAGGAAGGGTAGCAGAATGGGAAATGCAGGGGAATTTTGACAAATTATACCTCTAAATGAGAATTATTGACTGGTATATAATTTAGTCCGTAATAATTGCTTCCGACGTTGCCCCGATTTTGGCCATGTTTGACTGGGTTAAAACGGGAATGTACCACGAACACGTGAACATTATGCAAAAAGATACCTCAACAGAGGTCAGGACCATTCTCACGAATTCACCAATCCTCAAGACAGACTTTGGGAGTAGTTTATCGAATGTTGGAAGACCATAATTCTTAATGTATATTCGGTCATCAGCAATTGTTTATTAGTTACCAGAAAACCGGATGTGTTCTATTCACATGACTTGCTCTACATCTCTGCGAAAAATTATTGTTAAAACCTTATTCTTCTACTTACTTCCTGCTAATAGAGAAAAATTACCAGAAATAGTCTTATTACTTGCTTCCTTGTAAGTAGAAGCGAAATAAGGGAGTACCATAGGTTAAAGTGAAAACCAAAAGCTGGTTGCTATGTGACTGAAGTTCCTTTGTTTGTATGGACATGAGTCGACAAATTCCTGTATGAGAAAAATATAAGTTTTTCAAAGCTGAATTAATAACAAGGAATATCTCAAACATAGTTAACTCCACGAAAAAGTGTACATAACGTAAATTATGTGTTTTAACGTGCTCTACATTTTTTGTGCAGTAAGCTTTTGTCTACCTCTTACAGTTTGCCAAGTTATGCAAAGTGTTACAAAATTCATCCAGAGTAAGCATATCTTCAGAGACTATTCCCAAAAAACTGAAGATATACATTTTATTTGCCACATAAATATTTCAAATATAAAATATTTTAGTTCGAATCATGCTTAGTGTGAGTTGCCCGGGGTTTTCCCTTATCCTGAGAAGACGAATGTCGAGTAACTTTAAGCTCTATGCACCCCGAAATCATTTGAGCATCATTTCACCAATTTCATTCATCATCTGATATGACCAACCAGGTTAAAGGACGTTAAACTAAAAAAAAAAAAAATATTTTAGTCAAAATCGTTAGGATAATTTTTGAGAAATACAAAGGTTTCAAAAATGTTTTATGTAGAGTAAAGTTTGGGAAGGGGGGGGATTTTATTGAATATCTTCGTGTCGAATCCTTGGAGGATAGTGTACCTAAATACAAAATGTGTTATTTAACGCTCTTATTATCTTTGAGCATGCACCTACAGATACACACGCAGGCCTTTTTCTATTTTTTTTTTTTTTTTTGATTCAGAGAATCAAAGTATATATTTCCGGTGAGATATGGAATTCGAATCTTTGGGAGTAACGGTTTTTTTTTTTTTTTTTTTTTAAGCATACACACACATACATGTAGACGAGTGTTGTCAGTCACAACAATGGATGCAAATTCACGAAACAAACCAAAAAAATTCAACAGCCTAAAGGTTATTGCTAACGTGTTTTGGGACCAAAAAGGTGTATTGCTTGTAGAGTTTATGCAGCCAGGAACCACTATCAATGCAGCTGTTTATTGTGAAATTTTACATTTGCGGAGAGCCATTCAAAACAAATGAAGAGGAATGCTGACTTCAGGAATTGTGTTGATCCATGACAACGCTCGTCCACACACTCCTGGCACAACCCATCGGTTCCTTGAACAATTTCAATGGGACATTTTCGATCATCCGCTGAACTGGCACCCAGCGACTTTCACTTTTTTCCTGAATTGAAGACGTGGCTAGGAAGATCTTCAAAACAACGTAATGCTCATTTGAAATCATTCGCGGCAACATTTTTTTAAGCGGGCATTGCAAAACTTGTGCATAGGTACGATAAATGTCTCAATCTTTTCGGTGATTATGTTGAAAAGTAACTATAAGTGTACAAACCATTTAGTAATAAAATAATTGTTTTCTATGAACTTGTCTTTTATTTATAGCCTATCGGAGGTTGAAAAAAAAAAAAAACTGCCCTCGTATCATTCAATCATTTCACTTTAGGATTTTAAGATGTTAATGTTTTCCAAATTAAATTTAATGTAACATTCTCTATTTGACAAATAATTTCCTGCACACATACTAAACGCCTCTACCTATCGAAATTAGTCCAGGCGGAAAGGAAACTCTCCCTTGCTTTCGACAGTGTGCCAGCTTTCCCGCTTCACAGTTTCGTGTGGGGAAAGATTGCGTGTGACGTTGGCAATCTTGATGAGTCGTGAACAACGCCCAAATAAACTCTGGGGTCCTTCTCTTTCTCTCAGGGCTACCAACTTTCTCTTTCACGCCTCACTAAGTCATGGCAGCATTGTCGCCCTTAGTTCCAGGTCTGTACTTTACAACCCATGGGCCAAGAAATAATTTTCTTTTAATCTCAGGAGCCTGCTTCCAACAGAGATAAGCACGATCATAAATAAACATTTTCGCTGTTTTAAAATTGGATATCAAACAATTTCTTCCTCTTAACCTAGGAATGGAACCCTACAGAAAAGGACAAACATCTGTAATTATTTATCAACAACTCTAGTTCACACTTTGATTATGAACAAATATTTACAGATGGTTCAAAAGCAGCTCATGGGGTAGGATGTGCAATAATCCTACCAAATCAAGTTCAGGAGCAGCATCCTTTCCTCTGCTCCGCTGGTGTTTATTTATGTTGGTTAGTTCTGATAGTCCACTCCCAATGGGAGGGGGGAGTGCTTTATTCAGCTATTACGTTGTTACCGGGGGTGCCCACAAGCCATGCGGGGAACCCGGAACCGCCTCTTTCGGCGATCTGACAAGTGCGTTCTCATGGTCGCCCAATCTGGCGTAGAATTTCTGAGCCCGGCGCCTAATGACATCTTCTACATATGGGAGAGTCGAAGCTTCATGTAGTAGCCTCAAAGGGAAACGTCGACATACAGAATATATGGACCGGGATTCTCTATTCTGTATCCGCTGTAACCAGAGAAGCCAGGAGTCTGCTGCCATGCCCCACACTTCGCAGTCATAGATCATCAGGGGGACTACAAGTGCCTTGAAAAGACGTAACTTTAAGTGAACCGGTATTTGGGAGGCCAGTACAGGGTAAAGGGAGGTAACCACCCCCTTCAATCTGTCCGACGTTCCCCGCACGTGTTCACGAAAAGTTAGGCAATTATCAAGAGTGTCGCCTAGGTATTTGATGGAATTTCCCCACTCTATCCTCTGGCATTGATAGGAGAAGTTGGGTATCTGGGCTATTGCGGGGCGTTTTCTAGAGAACAGAACAGCATGACTTTTGCCCAGGTTAACAGACATCCGCCACTGTCTGCACCAGTCCTGGACGAGACGGAGGTGTCTCTGTATGGGGTTGAACGCTCTGCATATGTTCCTGTCAGTGCGGTAGAGCAGGACGTCATCAGCAAACTGGGCCATGTTGACGCCCTGCACTGTAGGGAAGTCTGCCATAAAGAGACTAAACAAGGTAAATCGGCCCTAATGGAAACTCAGAATATTTATACAGACAACCAAATTAACCCAAAATGTTAAAATTTCCTATATGCAGTTTTAAAATAGATTTTGATCAAAATCGTTAGTAATTGTTGAGAAAATCAAAATTTTCGAAGTTTGTCCTTGAAAAGGGTAGTTGTGGTGGTGGTTTATGTTGAAAATCTTCGTGTCGCATTCTCGGGGGATACTAAACTTCAGCTTTGTTATTCCTCAGAGTCAAGATGGTCGAAATCTTCGATTCCAATTTAACTCCGCTGCTATAATGAGGAATTCTGTTTCGTTCGGGTTATTGCATTAACAAATTTTGCAATGTTCCTTGGGTTACATTCCCGCTGCTGGAGACATATAATTTTGGAGGTTGTGGTCGGTTTATGAGCACACCTCTGGGTAAGATGACGGCAGTGTAACTAAGTTACCAGTCGACATCATCAAGGCGATATACATTCCAGAGGAAAGTACGTTTGCTTGAGCTGTCATGGGTGCTATTAATCATGCGCTCCTGGCAGCAGATAAAGCGGATGCGTTTAACAAGTGTGGGTTGTGTCGTTTGTTTAGTTCCCAGTTAACTTTTGCAACGCCCGACCCCGCCACCTGCAGGCTATGTTCCTGAACACAGCTTCGTTTATTATGATGCATATCGTGATATACGAGTCAGCGCTTTATCCCGGCAATCTTGCATTTCATCTCAAATTCTCTTACGGGTGCAAAGTTTTCTATTTTGTAGCTCACGAAACGTTATGATTATCACTCTAATTAAATATTGTTTATAACATCTCTTATGATTTATCTCTTTAATATAAATATTGTCGCCCTCCGTGGTAGTCTCGCAGAGAAATGTCTTGTGATTGATACTATAGTTGTATTCCGGGATCGCAAGTCCTGCAGGATGAGGTGTGGGGAGAGGGGAAAGCGATATCTGGTTACGCGGCAAGCTGTTATGCAGTAATCATTCCTGCAGATAATGTGTATTAACATAGCGTAGCCTATTTACCATAATAAGGTGCAGAAGTAGTTCAGTGCTACAAGAAGATTTTCTATTCTTTTCACCAAGTCTGATGTTAAGAATGTACGGTAGTGCATTCAGAAGGCCGTGAAATTATAAGTACCGTTATTGATAAATATGATAAGCTCTGAATAAACACTATTTACGGGAGCCTTTTTTATTTTCAACCTCCGATAGGCTATAAAAAAAAAAAAGACAAGTTCAGGGAAAACATTTATTTTATTAGTAAAAATAAAAGTTAGTTTTACTAGTTGTTTTGAAGATCTTCGTTGGTTTGAAAGTGCTGCCCTCCTAGCCACGTCTTTAGTTCAGGGAAAAGGTGAAAGTCGCTGGGTGCCAGGCCAGGACTGTACAGCTGATGATCGAAAATGTCCCATTGAAATTGTTCAAGGAGCCGATGGGTAGGGTGGACGAGCGTTATCATGGATCAGCACAATTCCTGAAGTCAGCATTCCTCTTCGTTTGTTTTGAATGGCTCTCCGCAAACGTCGTAAGGTACGAAGATCTTCAAAACAACGCCAATGATCATTTGAAATCATTGGCGGCAACATTTTTGAAGTGGCTATTGCAAAGCTTGTGCACAGGTACGATAAATGTCTCAATCTTTTCGGTGATTATGTTGAAAAGTAATCATAAGCTAGAAAGAACACTTTTAGTAATATAATAATTGTTTTCTATGAACTTGTCTTTTATTTATAGCCTATCGGAGGTGCAAATGTTTTTTTTTTTTTTTTTATTTTCACCAACTCTGAAGCTAAGAATGTAAGGTTAGTGGATTCAGAAGGGCGTGAAATTAAAAATAGCGTTATGGATAAATGTGAAAAACTCTAAATGAACAGTGTTTACAACGGCCGTTTTTTTAAACCTTCTTCTTATTACTTAGTTCCTTATATGTAGACGGGAACTAAGGGAATACCGGGCCTAAACCGATAGTCAAATGTTTTAAAAGCTATTGTTATGTGATTGCCATTGCAAATCGCTTCTTTGCTTGGCCAGGAGTAGAACAAAAGAAAAAAAGAAACTTCATGTCTGAGAAAAGTGTAAGTACTTTACAATTGAAATCAATAACAAGGAATAGCTCGGAAACGGTTACTATCACAACAAAAACGTAAAGGACATAAATTGTTTGTCTTTACGAGATCTACATATTTTGTGCAGTAAGTTTTCGTCTATCTCTTACGGTTTAGCAATTATGCAAAATTCCGTAAAATACATCCAGAATAAAGTAGTCTTCAGATATTATTGCCAGAAAATTCAAGATATACATTTTATTGGGATGTAAATAGCTTTAATATACGGGATTTTAATCAAAAACTTTAAGACCCATTATTGAGAAAATCGAATTTTAGAAATTTTTTCCGTGTAAAGGGTAGTTTGTGGTGGGGAGATTTTCTTAAAAATCTTCGTGTCCCAGCATTTAAAAATATTAAACCTACATACCAAGTTTGGTATTAAGGCTAAAGATACACACACGGACCTTTTTCTAAAAATTCTTTTTTTCGGACACAGTGGACCCCGAAACATATATTTTCAGTGAAAACTCAACATCGAACTTTTGGGTGAAATACAATACCTCATGTGTCTATATGTATATTGTACATGAGGTCTAGAGAAAGGAAAAAGGAAGAGAAAGTCATGTAAATGGAACACATATGATTTTTAAAATAAATACTGTTCTCTGTGGGCTTGTCCATTAGCTTGCAAAATACGTCCAGATATAATTTGAGGAAGATTTTTTTATTATTATTTTTTTTTTTTTTAGTCGCTTTCACTCGTAAGAGTCTTATCGCGACTGAAACATTGATACATTGTGATAACAATAATTACTACAGAATGGTTATAAAGATACCTTGGAATACAATACAAATTGTGCTAATTAACAGGTAACATTGAATACAAAATTACGTCTTATGATGTTAATATAGGGTAACATTAAACTGTTCATTTTTGTGAACCCAAGCAAATAAAGGCTGTGTTAATGTACGAGGTACGTCCAGAAAGTAAGTTCCGTTTCAATTTAGCTCCGCTGCAGCGCTGCGATCGCAGTTCCGCACATGCGCGGTAGACGCTCTGTATCAAGGAGAAGAAATGTGCGCCATTTTGAGATCGCTATCAGCCACATACGCTTTGTTGTGCTTGTTTACAATGTCGGTGTTGATTGAAAATCCCGCCGCTTGTGAAATCAGATTTGTGATTCGTTTTCTGAATGCTAGGAAAGTGAAACCAATTGAAATTTATCGGCAAATTTGCGAAGTTTACGGACAAAATGCGATCAGCGATTCAATGGTGAGAAGATGGGTCCGACAGTTCAATGAAGGACGTAGTGAAGTGCACGATGAAGAACGAAGTGGGCGTCCATCTTTGGTTACAGAAGAACTGGTTCACGCGATTGATGACAAGATCCAGGAAAACCGCAAGTTTACAATTAGTGCTCTCGCTATGGAATTTCCCCAAAGCTCACGATCACTAATTCATAAAATTGTTACCGAAAAACTGAAATTTCGTAAACTTTGCTCACGTTAGGTACCATAGATTCTTACTGAGCAACACAAAACAAAACGGATGGGTAGTGCACTTCAGTTTTTAACCCGTTATGATGAAGACGGCGAAGAATTTCTGACACAGATAGTCAGGAGATGAGACTTGGGTTTCTTACGACACCCCTGAAAGTAAGCGGCAATCAATGGAATGGAGGCACACTTCATCCCCAGCCAAGGTTAAGCCGAAACAAATCTTGACACCTCGAAAAATAATGTGCACAGTGTTCTGGGACTGGAAAGGCATCTTACTCATTGATTTCTTACCGCGTGGTCAAACAATCAAAGCAGATGTTTATTGCGAACTTAGGAAATTGCGCCGCGCAATACAGAATAAGCGCCGAGGATTGCTGTCAAAAGGTGTTGTTTTTCTTCACGTCAACGCACGACCACACACTGCAAATGTGACGAAAAACCTCCTACAGGGATTTGGCTGGGACGTGTTTGACTATCCTCCGTACAGCCCTGACCTCGCTCCTAGCGACTTTCATCTGTTCTTACATCTCAAGTCTTTCCTTGGCGGTCAACACTTCAACAATGACGAAGAGCTGAAAGAAAATGTTTCCAACTTTTTGAAGACTTAGGCGGCAAACTTTTATTAAGAAGGTATACAAAAACTTGTGCCACGCTATGACAAATGCCTGCAAAATTTCGGCAGTTATGTGGAAAAGTAGTTTAAGAGAATTTTGTGCAATAAATAATTATTCTGTATCTGTACACAATTTAATTTTATTGGAACTTACTTTATGGACGTACCTCGTATATTACAATTTTAGATTAAAATGTAGATATTGATAGCTTTTAGGAACATAACATATTTACTTTCTCTATACTACTATGTACATAGTGTATAGAGAAGGTATTGTATTGTACCCAAAAATTTGATACCGAGATTTCACCGGAAATACATGTTTTAACACCACCTGAATCCAAAAAAAGGGATTTTTAGAAAAATGTCCCTGTGTGTGTCTGTGGGCAGCATAGCTCAAAAGACCGTTAAATACTAAACTTGGTGCTTAAGTTCAGTATCTTCCAAGGATGCCACACGAAGATTTTCAAGAAAATATTCCACCCCCAAGTACCCTTCACATGAAACATTTTTCGAAAACTTTGATTTTCTAAAAAATGGCTCTAATGATTTTGATAAAAATATCATAAATTGAAGATATATACTTGACAAATAATATGTATATCTTGAATATTATGGGAATAGCCTCTGAAGACTACTTTATTCTGGATGAATTTTACGGAATTTTGTGTGGTAAAGCGTTAGAGATAGACAAAAACATACCACTTAAAATGTAGAGCACATTAAAACACACATTTTGTTATATACATTTTTTTTCGTGGAGTTGATCGTTTTTTAGATATTCCTTGTTTTTTGTTTCAGCCTTAAAAAACGTATACTTTTCTCATACAGGAATTTGTCAACTCGTGTCCATACAAACAAAGGAACTTCAGTCACATAGCAACCAGCTTTTGCTATCACTTTAATCTATGTTTCGCTTATTTCGCTTCTACTTACAGGGAAGCAAGTAATAAGACTATTTCTGCTAATTTTTTTTTTATCTTAGCAGGAAGTAAATAGAAGCATAAACTTTTTAACAAAAATTTGTTGCAGAGATATAGAGGTCAAGTGAATGGATTACATCATATTTGTATATATGGTTTCATTATTTAGTACTTTTTTATCACCAGTGATTTTGTACTTTTTCCTCTGGGGATTATAACGGCGGCATTCTGAAAGTATGTGAGGCAATATCAGTGGAGTGTTGCAAGCTTTACACTGAGGTTGGGCATCTCTGGTGATCAAGTAGGCATGAGTCGTTGCTGTGTGGCCAATTCTCAGACGAGTGATAATGGTTTGATGTTTCCTATTTAGGTTTTTAAAACAGCAAACAGCAGTGGAGGGTCCTCTAACTGAGTGTAGTTTAGTTCCTTGATGTTGAGACCATTGAGTTTTCCAAGCATTTGATTTTAGTACGGATGTAAATGGAGAAGTCTGAATGGTGCACTGGAATGTCAGTGTTACACACAGGTTTCCGAAGAGCAGTTTTGGCTGCCTCGTCTGCTTCCTCGTTGCCGGCAATTTGTTGCTGAGTTGAAATTTGTTGAAATCTTAAGTTCATTGCCTTCTGAGAATATGACACGAAGGTTTTCAAGAAAATCCCCCCATTACAGCTACCCTTTACAAGAATTAAGTTCGAAAATTTGATTTTCTCAACAATGAGTTTGATTAAAATCTATTTTGACTCTATTCTCTAATTTCAGCACTGAAGTATAAGCTATAACTTGAAGCGCTCATCACATGAACAAGGGAATACCATACCAAAAACAACAGCTAACATTGCTTGAAATCACTTAGACAACCTACAACTGACTCGGTATTATTTTCTAATTTCAGCGGCATAAAAACTTGAAATATAAAAATCAATATCTCCCGAGAATGCGACTCGAAGATTTTCAAGAAAATTTCCCCACCACAACTACCCTTTACAAGGACAAAATTCGAACATTTCCAGCTTCTCAATAATGACTAACATTTAGATTAACATCTAATTTGACTTTGAAATAACAAAATTGAAATCCAAGTTCAGTGTGTCCCGAGAATGCGACACTAAGATTTTCAAGAAAATCCCCCCACCACGTCTACAAGGTCAAACTTCGAAAATTTTGATTTTCTCAATAATGACTCTGACGATTTTGGTTAAAATGTATTCCATTTAAAATATTTACATAAATAAAATGTATATTTCAATAATCTGGGAATAGTCTTTGAAGACTCCTTTTTATTCACGATGAAATGTTGTATAACTGGCAAACTATAACAAATATACTACACAAAAATATAGAACTCTTAAAACACTCAATTTAGGTCATAACAGAGCTAAATTTTCGAGATATTCCGAAGTATTGGTTTCAATTTTAGCCACTTAAACTTTTCTCAAAAGGGAAGACATCTTTCTTCTCGTTTTTCGTTTGTTTGCCTGGCAATCAAAGAGATTATTTCAGTTGTTTTATTAATAACCGGCTTTTAAAGTACGCGACTGTCGCTTTAGCCTGTGCATTCCCTTATTTCCCTTCTACTTACAAGGAAATTAGTAATAAGACTAATTCTGCTTATGTTTATCTTGATTAGCATGGTGTAGATAACAGATTAATGTTTTCAATAAAAGGTTTGTTTACCGGACAGCTAGAGGACATCGTGGCCGAGTGATTAGACCACTCGCCTCTCACCTAGACGGCCCAGGTTCGATCCCAAGCGAAATTTATGGTGGACAGTGTAGCAGGGGCCGATTTTCTCTGGGTTTTCCGGTTTTTCCCGCCATTGCATTCCACTGGTGCTCCATCTTCATTCTATATATCATCACTGTCATCGCCTGCGGTGCCACAAGTAGTAAAAGCGGGAAAAATGTGAATGGAACACATTAGATTTTTCCCTTCTAATTACAGGGAACCAAGGAATAAGTACACTTTCTGCTAATGTTTGTCTCAATTATCAGGTTCTAGATTAAAGAATAAGCTTTGTAACAGAAATTAGTTACAAATATGTAGAGAAAGTAATGTGAATAGAACATACCACATTTTTTAACATGGATTTGTTATTTATACAGGAATTTCAAGCAACGTTGCAGCATGAAAAGTTTGTACGAGGGTTGGGGAAAAAGTAATGGCAACTATTTATTTTCCTGAAGATACCAGTCTGGATGGAAAATGTGACATATACAAACGAAAGGACACGGTGATAACTATATGTATGAACCATGAATAGTACTGAATATCCTAACACAGTAATTTATTACAGTAGTATACAGGGCAATGTGGCATTTACGGTGCAAAAGAATGACAACACAGTACACATACAGTTGACATAACAAACCTGGGCCTAAAGACCTTCAAACCAACGCTGTGGGAGGCTCTGAATAGCAACTGCCTCAGCATTTGCCGCACCATGTGTGAATCGGGTCATTTGTTTCTGCACAGCATTGGCAATGTCCTCTCGCGTTGTAAATTGCCTACCACGTAGTGGTTCCTTAATCTTTCGAATGAGATCAAATTCACAGGACGAAATGTCGGGAGAGTACGGTGGTTGCTCCAATTCTTCCCATCCCCAACGTCGCAGTACTTGCCCTACATACTCTGCTTTATATGGTTTTGCACTGCCCTGCAGGATTATTGCACTATCCACAAGATCCGGACGGTTCTCCCGAATGCCACCTCGTAACCAGGAAGTCCTTGTAGTAGTGTGCGGTCAATGTTCTGCCATGTGGAAAAAAGCGGTAAACAGTGACACCCCTGACGTCATACGCGACGATCACCATCAATTCCCAAGGCTTTCACTAATTCACTATGACATTCCACCGCATTTTTCCCACGGAGAACGGCTATTTTAATGTAAGCACGCTACTCAACACGGGTTACTTCCATCTCGCACGACACTCACCAACTAACTGCTTTCACAGCCCTCTCTGCGCTACTACCAGCTATCACAGAGCCATACGTTGCTCTGCCTGCAGAACTACCACACGACACATATAATTTTGTGATCCGTTCACATATCCACAAGAAAAACACTAGTTGCCATGACTTTTGCCCTAACCCTCGGATTTACATTTGAAGGAGGATCCGGGAGAGATTTTCTGGATGTGAGTGCAAACATTTACGAGGGGAAGATTCGAACTGGGTGCTTGCGAGGGATGGATATTGTGTAGTGGAGCGAGAGACTGTTAATCCCCTGCCTTTACTCGGCAATTTGAAGTGTTATCGGGCACACCGTACCACCGGCACATCGTTAAATAAAACAAGGGAACTGGCCTACGTGCCACATTAACACAAAGTGGATGGGTCACTTTGTCACCAGCGTAATATCATCACTATGATACCGTTTTACGGCATCTACTTATACTCCAGTCTCGACATTCCACCCCAGCGGGGTTTCAACGGGGATTATACAAAAAATATCTTGTGTTCCATTCACATGACTTTCTCTACATTCCTGCAAAAAATATTATTAAAAAAGCTAATGCTTCTATTTACTTCATGTTAATCGAGAAACCATTAGCAGAAGTAGCGTTATTACTTGCTTCCTTGTAAGCAGAAGCAAAATAAGGGAGTAATATAGCTTAAACTGATAGTCAAAAGCTGGTTACTATGTGACTGAAGTCTCTTTGTATGAGAAAAGTATAAGTTTTTTAAAGCTGAAACCAATAACAAAGAATATCTCAAAAGCAACCAACTCCACGAAAAAAAAAAAATGTATGTGTTATAAATTGTGTGTTTTATCGTGATCTACATTTTATGTTAAGTAAATTTTTGTGCATCTCTTACGGTTTACTAGGTAGGCAAAATTCAATAAAAATCATCCAAAATAAAGAGGTCTTTAGAGGCATTCCCAGAAAATTCAAGATATACATTTTGTCAGATGAATATCTTTAATATACGATATTTTAATTAAAATTGTTAGAGCCATTTAGGAGAAATTCAAAGTGTTCGAAAAAAGTTTCATGTAAAGGGTAGTTGGGTGTGGAGGAATTTTCTTGCAAATCTTCGTGTCGCTTCCCTGGAAGATACCAAACTTAAATACCAAGTTTGGTATATAACAGTCTTTTGTTTCTGAGCTATGCTGTCCACAGACACACACAGACGCATACACATGGGCCTTTCCCCCCCCCCCAATTTTTGGGGGGGGGATTTAGGGGGATCAAACACGTATTTCCGTGAATATTCGAATTTTTCGGTGCAATACAATACCTTCTTTATACACTATATATACAGTACTTGCAGAGAAAGTAATAGATACAGCGCCGTGAAAAAAGCAAAAAGACAGCTTGTGATACAAACAGACAGGAAATAGCATGTGAATTCAGAAAATTATCGTAATCGGAGCTACAAAATGAAATAAAAATCGGGTGAGGGTAAAGAAACATGTAATTTAGAATTGGGTATGAAACACAACTCGAGCATAACATGGCTCAGGTTGTGAGGTGGAAAATTCGTAAGCTGAATTTGCCTATTATGCATGGATCAGGAAGACTGGACATATATTTTGGCAGATTGCGTGCAGATAGAGGATGCTAGGAAAAAGGTATTGCCTGAAGTATTTTTAGCATGTTGGGATTTGATTCTAGACAGCCAAAGCGGTCAAGCTTCGGTACATTCTTAATGGAAGTGTAGGCTGCTCGTTCCTTCTAGAAGAACGACCCTCAGTGAAGATACAGTGTGCTAGTCTTCCCTTGATAAACAGTTTATGTTACAATAACAAACAGCTCTGCTTCCTTAAGATTACGTTTCGAGAATACACAGGTTATAGGCTGCGTTCCTTCTAGAGGAATGACTTTAATGAATATACAGTGAGCTAGTCTACCTTTGATAAACAGTTTCGAGAATACACAGCGTAGAGTTAGCAAAAACAGGTGTTACAAACTCCTCAAGTGTAATAAAGTGTGGCTTTGATGTCAAAGAATTGCCTACAGCACACACTCGGAGGACAGCACAGGAAGACTGGATGCATATTTTGGCAGATTGCATGTAGATGGAGGATGTTAGGAAAACATTATTAATGGAAGTATTTTTAACTTCAAACAGACGGAGGACAGCATGCTGGTAGTTGATTCTAAACTGGCCAAGCCTGGGCACTTACTTAATGGAAGTACGTGCACTAAGAGAGAAAATATTTTGAAGACATATTCGGTATAGAGTTATCTATATATGCGAATACGTGGGTGTAGTTGTCAGTGCGAGTGTGTGTGGATATCAGAGTGTTCTTTCTTTTATTGGTTTGTTGTTGTAGTGTGTATGTATATATATATGTGTGTATGTATGTGTTTAAGTAAAATAGGAAAAGGAAGCCACTCGACATGCTATCAGTGACCACAGAATAACTTGTAAACATCAAAACGTCATTAGATACACCAAACAACTATTTATAGAAAACTGGAAGATAACTTGGTCAAGCTGTTTTATGTCCGTGCTGCATCTGTCAATTTCTTCGAACGGTAATTACCAGGTTCAGAATTGGTCACCGCACATTCCTTCATTATTAATAAAGAACCAGTACCAAAATGTGAGACCTGCAATACAATATATTCTGCTGCAATATACCAAACGGAGACTTCAGGCTGGATTCATTGACTTACCTAGTGCTCTACATAACCATCAGGCAATTAAAAACACTATAATATTTATAAGACAATGTAAACTTTTTTGATTTATTGTGAAGTATAAATGTAACCATTTTTTGTATTTTACCATTATGTGAACAACTATTTTAGTACAATTTAAGGCCGCGCCGTGGCCGAGTGGTTAGACCATTCGCCTCTCACCTAGACGGCCGGGGTTCGATCCCAAGCGACCGCATGTGAGATTTGTGGTGGACAAAGCGGCGCTAGGGCGGGCTTTCTCCGGGTACTCCGGTTTCCCCCGCCATCGTATTCAACCGGTGCTCCATCATCATTCACGTATCATCAGTGTCACCGCCTGCGGTGCCATAAGTAGTTAAAGCGGGCGTTAAACACTACCAAAAAAAAGTACAATTTAAAAGATCGCGAGGCAAAACTGTTCAAAGAATTTTTAAATATTGACCGTTTATAACATATCGGTCTGTAAATTTATGACCATGCAGTTAAAGCAACCCAAAATAAATTATATTATCTATAAAAACAAAAAATGTATGGGGAATATTTTAAATTCAAGAGGCGGCCACGTAATCACAGAATATCTACACCATGCCCACCAGGGAAAACCACGAAAACCCTTGGTCAGAGTGGGCGGTCATCGAGAATCGAGCTTCGGACTTCGAACACAAGCCTTAAAGTTTCCTTGAACCCCCGGCAAGTGGAAGTTGACTGTAGTTTATTTCAAAGAAGTCATTTAAGTGGAGTAAGAATCTTTGTTGCTGCTATTTCCGTATTGATTTTCGAGAATAAGGCGAGTTTTGAATTGCAAAGTGTGCAGAACAGAGACAGACAGATACTTCGCAATTCTGAGTGACATTAAACACATTTTAAGTAGCAAATACTCTTTCCTCCTTAATTGTCTGCTGTAACTGTTTCCGTCTTGACATCCAACTGATGGCGTTGTTTCGGAAAATTGTAAATTAATTCCAGGTTCTGTCTGCGTAAGCTGAATCTCAGTTTGAGAGATCTGCAATCTGTGGTTCGCAAACCCCTTGTGGGGCTATCACATAACTGAATACGGATCCCAGCTCTTTTTACTTTCTCTACACGTACTATGTGTAGTTGTGCCAAAAACACGCTATAAACCATATTTTATTGAACTTGGAATCCTCACTGTTCCTTGTATATATGTACGAGGGTTGGAAAAAAAAAAACTGGCGTGTTATTTATGGACGCTCTTTAACTACTGTGGTTCTCAGCGTCCCATTCTATATTGGGTGTGAAAGACCGCTTAATTTTGCTCAGAGGCCTCTCTATCAGACTTGGGGTTCTTTTACGTGCCGTAAATCTATGACACGGGACCAACGGCTTTACTTCCCTTCCGAAGGAAACCATGCTAAGGATTTTACATCCGAAAAAATCCATCGTCCGCCACCGGGTTTGAACCCACGTCCTTGAGTATATACAGGGTTGGAGTAAAAGTCATGGCAACTATTTATTTTCTTGAAGATACCAGTCCGGTTGGAAAATGTGACATATATCGATGAAAGGACAAGCTGTTAACTACATGTGTGGACAACAAATATCACTGAACATCGTAATACACTAGCTTATTACAGTAGTATACAGGGCAATATGGACTTGACGGTGCAAAAGAATGACAACACTGTACATATATAGTTGACATGACAAACCTGGGCCTAAATACCCTCAAAGTAGTCCCCTGCTACTGTCACCACACGTTGCCTGGTCGTCCCAAACGTTGCTCATCACTGCTTGACACGTCCTTGCTGAAACTTTCCTACCCCACCGTCTTGCTGTACGGTATGGTAGGGCATTATTCCCAAGGGCCCTCACTAATTCACTGTGACATTCCATCGCATTTCGCCCCCGGAGAACGACTACTTTAATGTAAGCCCGCTGCTCAACATGGGTTACTTCTATCTTGCACGACACCCACCAACTGACTGATTGCACAGCCCTCGCTGCGCTACTACCAGCTATATCAGGGCCAACTGTTGTTCTGTATGCCTGCAAAACTTCCACATGACACATATACATTTGTGATCCGTCACATATCTACAAGAAAAAATCTGATGTGTTCCGTTCACGTGACTTTCTCTACATCTCTGCAACAAATTATTATTATCGAGAAAAGATTAGCAGAAATAGTCTTATTACTTGCTTCATTGTAAGTAGCAGTGAAATAAGAGAGTACCATAGGTTAAAGTGGTAGTCAAAAGCTGGTTGCTATGTGACTGAGTTCCTTTGTTTGTATGGACAGGAGTTGACAAATTCCCGTATAAGAAAAGTATAAGTTTTTTAAAGGTGAAACCAAAAACGAGGAATATCTCAAAAACGATCAGCTCCACGAAAAAACTGTATATGACATAAATTGTGTGTTTTAACGTGCTCTACATTTTTTGTGCTGTAAGTTTTTCTCCATCTCTTACGGTTTAGCAGTTATGCAAAATTCCGTAAAATTCATCCAGATTAAAGTAGTCTTCAGAGGCTATTCCAGAAAATTCAAGATATACATTTTATTTGTCAGTTAAATATCTTTAATATACGATTTTTTTAATCAAAATCTTAAGTCATTAATGAGAAAGTCAAAAATTTTTTGAAAAATGTCCATGTAAAGGGTAGTTTGGTGTGGGGGGACTTTTTTTTTTTGAAAATCTTCGTGTCGCATCCCTGGAAGATACGGAACTTAAATAACAAGTTTGGTATTTTACCGAATTTTCTTTTTTGAGGTATCGTGTTCACAGACACACGGACACACATACACACACGGATATTTTTTTGAAAATGTTTTTTTTTTGGATACAGGGAACCCTAAAACATATATTTCCGGTATCTAATTTTTGAGTAGAGTACAATACCTTCTCTGTACACTGTGTACACAGTACGTGTAGAGAAAGTAAAAAACTAGTTTCCATGACTTTTGCCCCAACCCTCGTATTTTAAATTGTTTACTATGTACTAAGAAGAACATACAAGATTATGATTCTTGTGAAACTATACATAATTATCCCACAAGAAGTAGTAGCAAAATTTATTTTAGGACATGTAAATATAGTAAAACGCAAAATAGTTTTGAAATAGTATCCATTAACTTATTCAATAGTTTACTTTGCAAAATTAAGAAATTTACATTCAACAAATTTAAAAGAAAGGCTCTAATTATTCTGAAAAAAATTTCCTCTCTATAAAATCCAGGCGTTTTATAACATTGAATTTTGTAAGTTTTAATTGACGTTGCTATATATGTACTATGTTCTTGGCAATAATCCTCCCTGCCTGCCTCCCTAGTGTGTACAGAAGGTATTGTATCGCAACCAAAAATTCGATACCGAGATTTCACCGGAAATACATGTTTTATGACACCCTGAATCCCAAAAAGCATTTTTAGAAAAATGTGTGCGTGTCTGTCTGTCAGTGTCTGTATCTGTGTGTGTATGTGTGTGGGCAGAATAACTCAAAAACAAAAAGTCCGTTAAATACTAAACTTGGTATGTAAGTTCAGTATCCTCCAAGTATACGCCACGAACATTTTCAAGTAACCCATCTATCCTTTACATGGAAAATTTTTCGAAAATTTTGGATTTTTTTTTAAAAATAGCTCTAACGATTTTTATTAAAATCCCTTATATTTAATATATTTATTTGCCAAATAAAATGTATATCTTGAATCTTCTGGGAATAGCCTCTGAAGGCTACTTTATTCTGGATGAATTTTACGGATTTTTACATTGCTGCCAAACGGTAAGAGATGGACGAAAACTTAAAACACAAAAAATATAGAGCATGTTAAAACACACAATTTATGGTATATAATTTTTTTTTTCTTGGAGTAGATCTTTTTGAGATATTCCTTATTTTTGGTTTTAGCTTTAATAGACATACTTTTCTCATATAGGAATTTGTCAACTCCTGTCCATACAAACAAAGGAACTTCAGCTTTTGAGTATAATACTCCCTTATTTCGCTTCTACTTACAAGGAAGCAAGTAATAAGACTATTTCTGCTAATTTTTTCTCGATTAGATGAAGTAAATAGAATAATCTTTTGCAGAGATGTAGGGAAAGTCATGTGAATGGAACAGATCAGATTTTTTTTTTTCTCTATTTGCCGAAACGTTTACTTAATGATTCCGTTTGCGAAGCAGTATTTGGTATAACGTTTTTCTTACGTTAAAAGGTCGTTCAGAGGAAGTTTAATCAGGTGGCAGGTCCCAAGAGAGAAAAATAACTTCTTTTTTTTTTTTTTTTTTTTTCAAACGAGAGGGTAAAAGACCACTTTTTCATTTCCCTAGAGATTTGTTGCGTTTTTATGTAATCAGAATCTCTGGCAGAATGAAAAAGTCTCTGCTCACTTGTTATTTACTGCAGTAATTGCAATCGCTTTTTCTGCTCTGAAATATTAACTAGGATGTTTGCATTCAATTAATTTGCCACCTGGAGGCCACTCTTGAGACTTTTACTTCATTAAGTTCGCCACTTGTTGTTAGAACCCCCCCCCCCCGCCCCAGCCATAAAAACTCGGCAGCAAATACTTACTCCCGCAGATTAGGAACCTCTAACTTCCAGCAACATCCTCCATCTCTCTCTCTCTCTCTCTCTCTCTCTCTCTCTCTTTCTCTCTCTCTCTCTCTTCACGTGAATTAATGAGCTGAAATAACTTCAACCCTTCACGCCATTCGTTGAGTAATATCTTTCATTCTCTAATAAATAACAGAATTAATAATGATCAATGGAAAACACTGCAGCCTGGTTTCCACGTTCAGGTAAGGGTTTTTTACTTCACTATCACGTATGTAAAACAGTAGTTAGAGAAGGTATTGTATTCTACCAAAAATTCTATACCAAGATGGAATGGAACATTTTGTCAAATGTTTTGATTTTCTCAAAAATGGCTCTAACGATTATGGTTAAAATATCATGTATTTAAAATGTTTTTTACAAAGTGTATATCTTGAAGATATTGAAGATTTCTTATATAGGATGCCTTTTAGAGTTCTGGTAAAGCGTAAGAGTTAGACAAAAACTTACAGCACCAAAAATGTAGATTCCCAAAAGAAAACTACTTCAAGACTTCCTCTTCAGAAACTTCGCAGTCTAATTATTGGTTTCTCCAATACAAATGTTCTCAATTATTTATTGTGATCATCTGAATGCATTGTTAGCTTCGGTAAACTTATTAACTTGTCCAGGATAATTGTTAACAGCATATACTTATAATTGTTATGTATTGTTAATGTATTTTCTTGTTATCTTTTGCACGTTTTAGAGGCTAAGTTCTCATTTTGTTATAAACATAATTGTTAATCTAATTTATCACTGACTTATGTAGCAATCTTGCTGGACGGTCAAATAATACATTGAAAGACAAAAAAATATGATGTGTTCCATTCACATGACTTTATCTCCTTCATGCAAATCGATAAATTAAACATTAGCAGAAACTGCCATTACTATTTGGTTCCTTGTTACTAGAAGGGAAAAATATTATGGATAGCACATTGAAAGACTCTGCCCCTTCATATTCAATGATTAAAAGGTGGGTTATAGAGTTTAAAATGGGACTACGAGCACTAGTGATGAGCCTCGCTCTGGACGTCCTGTAGAAGTGACAATTCCAGAGATCATTGAAAAAATTCATTGTTTAGTACTGGAAGACCGCAGATTAAAGTTGTTTGGGATAGTAGAGGAATGTAAATACATCAAAAGAACGTGCAGGTAATATTTTAAGTGGGCTTTTTCAGAAGGTCTGTGCCGCGTTTGTTGTCACCTGAACATAAGTTGCAAAGAAAAACTGTTTCTACTAAGAATGTGGAGTTCTACCAGTGAAATTTTGAGACGGCCTGTTACCATGGAAGAAACTTGGATACATCACTACACTCCAGAAAGCAAATCGCAGTCAAAACAGTGGATTGCGCCTGCTGAACCAACTCCAAAAAACGCAAAGTCAATTTTGTTAAATAACAAGGTTATAGCGAGTGTTTTCTGGGATGCACAGGGAATTATTTTTATTGATTACTTGAAAAAGGGTAAAAGTATTACTGGTGACTACTACGCAAGCTTACTGCAACGTTTGAGTGATGGGGTAAATAAAAAAAACAAAAAAACCTCATTTGGCAAAACAAAATCGTATCATCACGACAATGCTCCGGCCCGTCGTTCAGTTATTGAAATAAGAAAAATCTGATGTGTGCCATTCACATGACTTTCTCTACATCTCTGCAACAAATTGTAGTTAAAAAGTTCATGGTTCTATTTACTTCATGTTAATCGAGAAACATTAGCAAAAATAGTCTTATTATTTGCTTCCTTGTAAGTAGAAGCGAAATGAGAGTGTACTATAGCTAAAATGATAGCCAAAAGCTGGTTGTTATGTAACTGAAGTTCCTTTGTTTGTATGGTCAGGAGCTAACAAATTTCTGTATGGGAAAAGTATGTTTTTCAAAGCAGAAACAACAAACCAAGAATATCTTAAAAATGATCAACTTCACGAAAAACATGTGTATGACATAAATTGTGTGTTTTAACGTGCTCTACATTTTTCATACAGGAAGCTTTTGTCCATCTCTTACTGTTTAGCAGTTAAGCACAATTCCGTAAAATTCATCCGGAATAAAGTAGTCTTCAGAGGCCATTCCCAGAAAATTCAAGATATACGTTTTATTTGTCAGGTAAATATCTTTAATATACGAAATTTTAATCAAAACCGTTAGAGCCATTTTTAAGAAAATCACAATTTTCGAAATTTTTTCCATGTAAAGCGTAATTTGGGGTGGGGGTATTTTTCTCAAAATCTTCGTGTCGCATCCCAGGAAGATACTAAACTTAAATACCAAGTTTGGTATTTTACTGACTTTTCGTTTTTGAGTTATCATGTTCACAGACACACTGACACACGGACACACAGTCGCCCTCCGTGGTGTAATGGATACCATGCTAACTTCATATACCAAGGTCGCGGGTTCAAACCCGGCGGAGGACGATGGATTTTTTCAGGTGTAAAAATCCTCAGCATGGCTTCCTTCGGAAGGGAAGTAAAGCCGTTGGTCCTGTGCCGTAGATTTACGGCACGTAAAACAACCTCAAGCCTGATAGAGAGGCCGCTAAGCAAAATTAAGCGGTCTTTCACGCCCAGTATAAAATGGGACGCTGAGAACCACAGCAGTTAAAGAGCGTCCATAAATAACACGCCATTTACATTTTCATTTTCCATTTACTTTTACGGACACACACACACACGGACCTTTTTCTGAAAGTGCTTTTTTTTTATACAGGGGACCCTAAAACATATATTTTCGCTGAAATCTCGTATAGAATTTTTGGGTGGAGTGCAATACCTTCTCTATCGTTATGTACATTATACATACAGGGCTAGAGAAGGTAAAAATATATATGACCCTAAAATTATCACTTTAGCCTACTGTATTCCCTTGTTTCCCTTCTACTTAATAAAAGCATTTCTGCTCATTTTTTTTCTCGATTAGCATGAAGTAAATAGAACAATAAGATTTTTAACAACAATTTGTTATATGTATGAATGAAACACAAAATATTTTTACTTTCTCTACACGTACTATATACTTAGTGTATAGAGAAGGTATTGCACTCCACCCAAAAATTCGATACCGAGATTTCACCGGAAATATATGTTTTAGAGTCTCCTGTATCCAAAAAAAAAAAGCATTTTCACAAAAAAGTCCCTGTGTGTGTCCGTGTGTCTGTGAACACGATAACTCAAAAACGAAAAGTCGGTAAAATATCAAACTTAGTATTTAAATTAGTATCTTCCAGAGATGCGACACGAAGATTTTGAGAAAAATCTCCCACCCCAAACTATCCTTTACATAGAACATTTTTCGAAAATTTTGATTTTCTAAAAAATGGCTCTAACGATTTTGATTAAAATATCGTATATTAAAGATGACAAATAAAGTATATATCTTGAATTTTCTGGGAATAGCCTCTGAAGACTTCTTTATTCTGGGTCAATTTTAGGGAATTTTGCACAACTGCTAAACCGTAAGAGATGGACAAAAACTTACCACACAACAAATGTAGAGCAGCTTAATATACACAATTTGTGTTATATAAATTTTTTTCGTGGAGTTGATTGTTTTTTAGATATTGCTTGTTTATGGTTTCAGCTATAAAGACTTATACTTTTCTTATACAGGACTTTGTGAACTCGTGTCCATACAAACAAAGGATCTTCAGTTGCAGAGCAACGAGCTTTTGACTATCACTTTAACCTATGGTAGCCCTTTACTTCGCTTCTACTAACAAGGAAGCTAGTAATAAGACTATTTCTGCTAATTTTTGCTCCATTGGATGAAGTAAATAGAATATTTTGTTGCAGTGATATTGAGAAAGTCATGTGATGGTACACATCATATTTTTTTGAGTTAAGACACTTTCGAGTTGCTGGTGTGCTGTATTCTTGTAAGCCACCTCTGTGAAGAACTCGAAACCAAGCGTTCATCGTTTGTTTCCAACTGCTGCAGATCGTAATAAATGACGATCGGCTGTTTACATATGGCAGTGCGTAGCGGGAACATTGTCAGTTTGTTTTGTGCCCAAGGAAACGTTGATTGTGGTTTGAAAGTTTTAAAATTAAGAATTTAAAGAAGATATTGTATTCGAAGAGTAAATAAGCTGAGGAGGACGTCGGCCGAGGTATGTTTCGTATTTAAATTACTGCGAATTTCCCTCTAATGTCTTAATATCGACCTTGAGCTCTCTGCACAAGGATGTAAAGTTCATAGAATGGAAATATATAGAAAACGCTCGCTGTGGAAAAAAGTCTTTGTTACATTCACATGACTTTCTCCAGCTGTTCACAAAATATTCTTACAAAAGCTTGTTCTTCTATCCACTTAATATTAATCTAGTATAAGATTAGCAGAAATGGTCCTAATATTTCCTATAAGGTAAAAAAGGAATGAGAAAAAATCTGATGTGTACCATTCACATGACTTTCTCTACATGTCTGCAACAAAGTATTCTTAAAAAGCTTATACTTCTATTTACTTCATGTTAATCAGAAAAAAAAAAAATTGCAGAAATAGATTTATTACTTGCTTCCTTGCAAGTAGAAGAGAAATAAGGGAGTACCATAGGTTAAAGTGATAGTCAAAAGCTGGTTGCTATGTTACTGAAGTTCCTTTGTTTGTATGGACAGCAGTTGAAAATTCGTGTATGAGTTTTTCATAGCAAAAACCAAAAACAAGAATGTCTCAAAGCCGATCAACTCCACGAAAAAAATGCATATAATATAAATTGTGTGTTTTAACGTGCTCTACATTTTTATGTGTCAAGTTTTTGTTCATCTCTTACGGTTTAGTAGTTATGCAAAACTCATCCAGAATGAAGTAGTCTTCAGAGGCTATTCCCAGAAAATTCAAGATATACATTTTATTTGTCAGGTAAATGCCCTTTAATATACGATATTTTAATCAAATTCGTTAGAGCCATTTTTAAGAGAATCAAAATGTTCAAAAAAGGTTCCGTGTAAAGGGTGCTTTGGGGGGGGGGGGAATTTTTCTCAAAATCTTCGTGTCGCATCCCTGGAAGATACTGAACTTAAATACCAAGTTTGGTATTTTACCAACTTTTCGTTTTTGAGAGTTATCGTGTTCACAGACACACGGACACACACGGACCTTTTTGTGAAAATGCTTTTTTTTGGATATAGGGGACCCTAAAACATATATTTCCGGTGAATTCTCGGTTTCGAATTTTTTGGTGGAGAGCAATACATTCTCTAAACACTATGTACATAGTGCCTATAGAGAAAGTAAAAATGTACGAATTAAAGTTGGAATTGCTTCAACATCCACCCTTTTCGCCAGATCTAGCACCCAGTGACTACCACCTGTTCCCAAAACTCAAAATATTTCTTGGAGGATGAAGATTTCACAGCAACGAGGAGGTCATTGATGTGGTAACAGCTGTTTTGAGGGTCTTGATAAATCACACTACAGAGATGTTTTAATTGAATTACAACACAGATATGACAAATGTATTAGCCTTTCTGGAGATTATATTGAGAAATAAAGCGGAAAAATCCCTCGTAAATGTGTTAAAATAGACATACTGTTACAAATTTGGTTCATATAGAGCCTAGATAACAGGAGTTAGCATTTTGAGCACTTTGAGTGGTTACTATGCGACCCAAAGTGTTTTTGTATGAATGTAAACAGTTAGTGGGAGAACAGAAGTTGATCTGTTCGGCGGCGGGTTTTGTTTGTGCGCAGCCATTCTCGGAATGTGGTGATAATAAATGGAGGCGGTGCGGACCAAAGGTGTTAAGGTAAATGTGGGATGAACATTCCAAGTCATGGCTAATGGGATGTAATGACGCAGGATAAATTTCTCGCTGGATATTGCTTTGGTAACCCCAGACCCTCGGGTTCTGAATCATCCTGTTGGGTCTCGTCCTGAGCTAGGGATTAGACGAATTTGGTGGGGGGGGGGAGCTTTCGTACCATTTTCTTTGTTCTATCTTCCGGTAGTTATTCTTCAGTTATCTGTCTTATCTTACACTACCTTCACCCACTGCCTTCGGAAATATCTACAAAGGGAAATAAATAATCAAGCGAAAATATTTACTAGGTAACGAAGTTCCAACTTTAAAACATCCGATGTGTTACTTTCACATGCTTTTCTGTAACGTCTACGGATTGTTATTGGGAATACAAAGTATTCTTAAACAAGTGCCAATAGTATCGATGTCTACATTTCACTGGAATTATTCTCTTTAAAAAAAAACAACTCAAAAACGAAACATTCCTCAAATACCAAATTTGGTATCGAATTTCAACATATTTCAAGACTGCGACATAAATATTTACAAAAATACATCGGCTGTAACTGGCCTTAATGAGAAAAGTTTTCGAAATGTTTGATTTTCTAAAAAATAATTACATTTCATTAAACGTCCGTATATTAAATATATTTACATGGTAAATAATCAATGAATAAGTGTATTCATTGATTTGCAGTACACAAAATAGTAAGTAATTCAAATCTCTGCAACAAACTATTGTTAAAAGCTTATGCTTCTATTAACTTCATGCTAATCAAGAAAAAATAGCAGAAACAGTCTTGTTACATACTTCCTTGTGAGTAAAAGAGAAATAATGGAGTACCATGGGTTAAAGATAGTCAAAAGATGGTTGCTGTGTGACTGAACTTCCTTTGTTTGTATGGATACGAGTTGACAAATTCCTGTATGAGAAATGTATAAGTTTTTCAAAGCTGAAACCAAAAAGAAGGAATAAATCAAAAACGATCAACTCCACGAAAAAAATGTATATAACGTAATCTATGTGCTTTAAAGTGCTCTACATTTTTTGTTTGGTAAGTTTTAATCCATCTTTTACGGTTTAGCAGTTATGCAAAATGCCGTAAAATTCATCCAGAATAAAGTAGTCTTCAGAGTCTATTCCCAGAAAATTCAAGATATACATTTTATTTGTAATATAAACACCCTAAATATAAGAGATTTTAATCAAAATCGTTAGAGTTAAGTTTGGTATTCAACGGTATTTTCGTTTTTGAGCTATGCAGTCCATAGACACACACACACACCCGCACACACAGACACACACACCCGCACACACACAGACACACACACACCCGCACACACAGACACACACACCCGCACACACACACACAGACACACACACACACAGACACACACACACCCGCACACACAGACACACACACCCGCACACACACACACAGACACACACACACCCGCACACACACAGACACACACACACAGACACACACACCCGCACACACAGACACACACACACACACACAGACACACACACACCCGCACACACACAGACACACACACACACACACAGACACACACACCCGCACACACACAGACACACACACCCGCACACACACAGACACACACACAGACACACACACAGACACACACACACACACAGACACACACACACCCGCACACACAGACACACACACCCGCACACACACAGACACACACACACCCGCACACACACAGACACACACACACACACACAGACACACACAGACCCGCACACACACAGACACACACACCCGCACACACACAGACACACACACAGACACACACACACCCGCACACACACAGACACACACACACACACACACACACAGACACACACACACCCGCACACACACAGACACACACACCCGCACACACACAGACACACACACAGACACACACACACCCGCACACACACGGACGGTTTTTTAAAAATGCGTTTTTACTTTCTCTACACGTACAATATACAGAGTGTACATAAAGGGTATTGTAATGCACCCAAAATTCGATACCGAAATTTCACTAGAAATACATGTTTTGAGACTTCCTGAATTCAAAAAAAGCATTTTTAGAAAAATGCCCCTGCGTGTGTCTTTGTGTATGTGTGTGTGTCTGTGGACAGCATAGCTCAAAGACGAAAGGACCGTTAAATACCAAACTTGATATTTGAGTTTTATATCTCGCAAGAATGCAACACGAAGATTTTCGAGAAAGTGCCCCTCACCCCCAACTATCCTTTACATGGAACTTTTTTCAAAAATTTTGATTTTCTCAAAAATGGCTTTAAGAACTTTGATTAAAATATCGTATATTAGAGATTTATCTGACAAATAAAATGTTTCTGTTTCTGAAATAGCCCCTAAAGACTATTCTGGATGAATTTTACAAAATTTTGAATAACCATTAAACCGTAAGGGATATACAAAAACTTACTACACAAAAAATGTAAGTCACGATAAAACATACAATTTATGTTATTAATTTTTTTTTCGTCGAGTAGATCGTTTTTCAGATATTCTTTGTTGTTGGTTTCAGCTTTGAAAAACTTATACTTTTCTCATACAGGAACTTGTCAACTCGTGTCCATACAAACAAAGGAACATCAGTCACATAGCAACCAGCTTTTGGCTTTCACTTTAACATATGGTACTTCCTTATTTCTCTTTTACTCACAAGGAAGTATGTAACAAGACTGTTTCTGCTATTTTTTTCTTGATTAGCATGAAGTAAATAGAAGCATAAGCTTTTAACAATAATTTGGAACACATCAGATCTTTTATTTATTGTTAAGATTATTAGGTACATTGAATTATCTAAAAGTGTCTGCTGTAGTTTCCATAACGTAAGCCAGCGCATTCTATCATCCTAAACAAATATTACTGCTCGCAGCGCTCCTATCGAGAGCCAAATGTCACAATTTACACCAGTCAGTAAATCATACGGAGTCAACCTGACAGATTTGCGGGTAACAAACGAGTAGTCACTTGATTTATTTAAGCTCATTATTATTTTCATGTTTATGCCTTTAGAGTTTTTAATATTCAGAGATGCAGCGGTAATTTATGTGTACGTTACTTGCTTGTAAATTAGCTTGTGTTGGTGAGGCATTCTTTTGTTTCCTTTACTCAGTTCCTAAGATGAAGGATTTAACACCGGTCCATTGGCAGCACTGCCCATAATTGTCTGTATGCTTTCGGCGCTATGAAATTGGAAAATATATTAAATTAGCGTGTTTATTTTGAGCATTGAAAGAAGTGTTTAATGATATTATTTTCAAACAACGGCATTGCAATAATAAACGCGGAATATTTAGTCAAACGCAGCACAACCCAGCGACTTTCTTCGTATATTACGCGGAATGATCAGAATCTAAGGTTACAAAGGTCACGGGAAAACAAAATCATATTTACATCGATTCCACATTATGTGCTCCATTCTCATGACTTTCTCTACATCTCTTCAACAAATTATTGTTAAAAAGCTTATGCTTCTATTTACTTCATGCTAATCGAGAAAAAGTTAGCAGAAATAGTCTTATTACTTGCTTCCTTGTAAGTAGAAGGGAAATAAGGGAATACTATAGGTTAAAGTGATAGTTAAAAACTGGTTGCTATGTCACTGATGTTCCTTTGTGTGTATGGACAGAAGTTGACAAATTCCTGTATGAGAAAATTATGCTTTTCTAAGCTGAAATAAAAAACAAGGAATATCTAAAAAAACCTTTATATGGAACTGTTTTCGAAAATTTTGAGCTTCTCAGGAATGGCTCTAATGATTTTGATTAAAATATCGTATATTAAAGATATTTATCTGACAAATAAAAAGTATATCTTGAATTTTCTGGGAATAGCCACTGAAGACTACTTCATTCTGGATGAATTTTATGCAATTTTTTATAACTGCTAAACCGTAAGAGATAGAAAAAAATTACCACATAAAAATGTAGAGCACGTTAAAACACACAATTAATGCTATATACATTTTTTACGTGGAGTTTATCGTTTTTGAGATATTCCTTGTTTTTCGTTTCAGCTTTAACAAATTTATACTTCTCTCATACAGGAATTTGTCAACTCCTGTCCATACAAACAAAGGAACTTCAGTCACATAGCAACCAGCTTTTGAATATTACTTTAACCTATGGTACTCCCTTATTTCGCTTCTACTTACAAGGAAGCAAATAATAAGACTACTTCTGTTAATTTTTTTTCGATTAGCATGAAGTAAATATAAGCATAAGCTTTTTAACAATAATTTGTTGCAGAGATGTAGAGAAAGTCATGTGAGTGGAACACATCAGATTTTTATAACACCGAGTGATATAATTTTCAAATGGAGTCCAAGCTTATGTGCACCCCTGCAGCTGGGCCCACCTAACAGTTTTGTACATCCCTTCATTAAGGAAAAGCCTTGTATACAATTTATGTCCGTAGCCGTCATGAACAAGAGACAAATGAAGTACCTGGCCCGTATGCGTGTAGTCTTGATATGAGAGTTTTGCCGGTAGCCTATCTTATCGAGCGGCAGGAGAGGGTGGAACTGATAGATATTGATTTTATAATCGCTGCTAAACTGTTTTAAATCGTTCCGTCCCAGCGAGCAGCTCTAATACACTTTCCAGGGCATTAAATAATTTGCTTTTTGGAAGCCGAAACAATTGACTGCACACAGTCACAGCTGCAACACAAATGATGGATGGTTTTGTTTTTCTTTCCCCCCTTCTAGAATATCTGCATCTACTTGATGAGAATGGATTGCCGAATATCACAGATGCGTTTTTAATAGAAAATAGATTACTTTTGTTTTTCACTACGTCATTAAAAATGTTACCATTTGTTGTTTTAGGTCAAGGGCATCTAAGGTTGAATGCTGTCTATAACTATAAAAATCTGATGTGTTCCATTCACATGACTTTCTCTATATTTCTATAAAAATTATTATTAATAAGCTCATCTTTTATTTATTTCATACTAATCGAGAAAAATTAACAGAAATAACCTTATTCCTTGCTTTATTGTAAGTAGAAGCGAAATAAGAGAGTACCATAGGTTAAAGTGAAAGCCAAAAGCTGGTTGCTATGTGACTGATGTTCCTTTGTTTGTATGGACAGGAGTTGACAAATTCCTGTATGAGAAAACTAAGTTTTTCAAAGCTGAAACAAGAAAAATGAATATCTCAAAAACGATCAACTCCAGGAAAAAAAATGTATATAACATAAATTGTGTTTTTTAACGTGCTCTACATTTTTTGTGTGTTAAGTTTTTGTCCATCTCTTACGGTTTAGTAGTTATTCAAAATTCATCCATAATAAAGTAGTATTGAGAGGCTATTCCCAGAAAATTCAAAATATTCATTTTATTTGTCAGGTAAATATCTTTAATATATAATATTTTAATCAAAATCGTTAGAGCCATTTTTTAGAAAATCAAAATGTTCGAAAAAAGTTCCATGTAAAGGGTAGGCGGATTTTTCTCAAAATCTTCGTGTCGCATCCCTGGAAGATACTAAACTTAAATACCAAGTTAGGTATTTTACCGACTTTTCGTCTTTGAGTTATCGTGTTCACAGACACACATACACATGGACCTTTTTCTGAAAATACTTTTTTTTTTGGATACAGGCGACCCTAAAACATATAAATCTCGGTATCGAATTTTTGGTGGAGTGCAATACCTTCTCTATACACTATGTACATATTACGTATAGAGAAAGTAATACCAATTTGATGTGCTACATTTACATGACTTTCCCTACCTCTGTAACAAATTATTGCTAACAAGTTTATTCTTCTATCTACTTCATGCTAATCGAGATAAACATTGGCACAAATTTTCTTGTTACTTACTAAGGTTGGTTGATAAGTCGCGGGCCTCTCAATGAAAAACACATTTTAATTTGTTTTTCTTTGTTTCTCAACAGAGTCTCCAGAAAAGCTAATTCATTTGTCATATCGTTGTTCTAATGAATTAAACCATCTCTGTATTGCGATTTATCAAGTTCCTCAAAATAGCTATTTATCGCATCAATGACCTCGTAGCTGTGAAATCTTCGTCCTCCAAGAAGTTTTTTGAGGTTTGGGAACATGTGATAGTCACTGGGTGCTAGATCTGGCGAATAGGGTGGATGTTCAAGACATTCCAATTTTAATTCGCACATTTTTCCCATTGAAATGACTGAACGATGGGCCGGAGCATTGTCGTGATGAAACATTCTTTTTTTATGCAAATGCAGTCTTTTTCTTTTCACCTCATCGTTCAAAATGTTGCAGTAAGCTTGCGTAGTAATCACCAGTGATAATTTTACCCTTTTCCAAGTAATCAATAAAAATAATTCCCTGTCCATCCCAGAAAACACTCGCCATAACCTTGTTAGCTGACAAAATTTACTTAGCCTTTTTTGGAGTTGGTTCATCTAATGCAATCCACTCTCTTGACTGTGTTTTATTTTCTGGAGTGTAGTGATTTATCCAAGTTTCATTCATGTTAATAATCTTCTCAAAAATTCACTGAGATTTCTACGGTAGAGCTCCATATTCTTAACAGAAACAGGCTTCCTTTGTAACTTTTGATCAGGTTTCAAACAAATGTGGCACCCATCTTGCACAGGCCTAGCGAAAGCCCAAAACATTACTTACAATATTACCTGCACGTTCTTTTGATACGCTTACAGCCGCTGCAATCTCAAACAACTTTAATCTGCAGTCTTCCACTACTAAATGATGAATTTTTTCAATGATCTCTGGAGTTGTCACTTCTACAGGGCGTCCAGAGCGAGACTCATCACTAGTGCTCGTACGTCCCATTTTAAACTCTGCAGCCCACCTTTTAATCATTGAATATGAAGGGGCCGAGTCTTTCAATGTGCTGTCCATTTCCTCCTTGATTTCTTTAGGCGTTAAGTCTTTCAAATGGAAGTATTTAATCACTGCTCGTTTTTGCAAATCCTCCATTTTCGTGAAAACTCAAAGTTATTTTGTTTAGAATGCTGTCATTCGAAAACTAAACAAGCTATTGACCTGTAACTGTGGATACAAGCTAGTCTAGAGTTAAACTATACGATGCTGCTTTGTCTCTGGCCTAGTGACGCCATATCTATTCAAACACAGCGGAGGACGATGGATTTTTTCGGGTGTAAAAATCGTTAGTATGGCTTTCTTTGGAAGGGAAGTAAAGCCGTTGGTCCCGTGTCGTACATTTACGGCACGTAAAAGAACCTCAAGCCTGATAGAGAGGCCTCTGAGCAAAATTAAGTGGTCTTTCACGCACAGTATAGAATGGGACGCTGAGAACCACAGTAGTTAAAAAGCGTCCATAAATAACACGCTATTATTTTTTTGTGAGACCCGGGACTTATCAGCCGATCCTCGTAGAAGGTAGCTAAGGGAATACAGTAGGTTAATGTGATAATCGAATGCATTAAAAGCTGGCGCTATTCTATTATCATTGAAACTCACTTCCGTAAAATTCATCCAGAATAAAGTAGTCTTCAGAGGCTATTCTCAGAAAATTCAAGATATACATATTATTTGTCGGGTAAATACCTTTAATATACGACATTCTAATCAAAATCGTTAGAGCCATTTTTCAGAAAATCAGCGTTTTTGTAAATTTCCATGTAAAGGGTAGCAGCGAATGGGGGGATTTTTTTGAAAATCTTCGTGTCGCATCCTTGGAAGATACCAAAGTTTAGTATTTAACGGTCTTTTCGTTTTTGAGCTATGCTGTCCACAGACACACACATACACATGGACATTTTTCCAGAATTGCTTTTTTTGGGTTCAGGGGAGCCCAAAACATGCATTTCCGGCGAAATCTCAGAATTAAATTTTTTGTTGCATTACAATACCTTCACTTGCACATAGTATGTATAGAGAAAGTAAAAATTTACTGCAAATGTTGGATATTCTAATATTTCCAGATACATTACCTAAAGTCCAGCATGCTACAGGTTTACTCTTTTTGGACAACCCTTCAATAGAGAAGGACTTAGAATAATTACATCTTCAGCCCTGACATTTCGTGCACTGTGATTTAAATTCGCTTCGCTTTGCAGATCTGTTAAAAGGGACTCAGCGAAATGCTACGTTAGCCGTTCGTTTATTTATCCAAGCCCCTGTTCTAGGTCTGCTGCATTAGACCAAACAAACATTGACTCGTTCCCAGCTTACGTTCCCAACTTTCCTTAAGCTACAGAAAAAATAAACGGAACGACAGTTTGTGTAGATTAATCACACCCCCTTTTAAAGAACCATTTGCAGTCGGCAGCAGAAACCTCTTCCTTTATGAGAAACTCTGCTTCAACGGAACGGCTTATCAATTTACAGGCGAAACTCCTGAAAGAAATTACTCATATCTCGATAATTGATTGCCGCTGTGCGTGTTGTAAAGACTGAGAACATGTTAAGTATTACATACAGTTGGTAATACTGACTTGTATAAAATAGTTATTTATGATACAAGGTGCAATAATAATTTTGTTTTGTACGAGGGCGGTTTTTTTAAATCAATACAGGCCATAAATAAAAGACAACTTCATAGAAAACAATTATTTTATTACTAAATGTTTTGCATACTTATGGTTACTTTTCAACAAGTCATTCAAAACAAACGAAGAGGAATGTTGACTTCAGGAATTGTGTTGATCCATGACAACGCTCGTCCACACACTGCTGGCACAACCCTTCGGCTCCTTGAACAATTTCAATGGGACATTTTTGATCATCCGTCGTACAGTCCTGAGCTGGCACCTTGCGACTTTCACCTTTTCCCTGAACTGAAAACGTGGCTAGGAGGGCAGCATTTTCAAACCAACGATGGTCTTCTGTCCATACAAACAAAGGAACTTTAGTGACATAGGAATCAGCTTTTGACTATCACTCTAAGCTGTGGTACTCCCTTATTTCGCTTCTACTTACAAGAAAGCAAGTAATAAGACTATTTCTGCTAACTTTTTCTCGATTAGCATGAAGTAAATAGAAGCATAAGCTTTTTAACAATAATTTGTTGCAGAGATGTAGAGAACGTCATGGAACACATCAGATTTTTACTTTCACTACACGTACTATATACATAGTGTATAGAGAAGGTATTGTATTCCACCCAAAAATTAGATGCCGAGCTTTCACCGGAAATACGCGTTTTGGGTTCCCCTGAATCCAAAAAAGGAATTTTTGGAAAAAGGTCCGTGTGTGTGTGTCTGTGTGTCTGTGGATAGCATAGCTCAAAAAGCATAGCTCAAAACGAAAAGACCGTTAAACACCAAACTTGGTATTTAAGTTTGGTATCTTCAAGGATGCGATACGAAGATTTTCAAGGAAATACCCCCACAACCAACTACCCTTTAAATGTAACTTTTTTTCGAAAATTTTGATTTTCTCAAAAATGGCGCTAACCATTTTGATTAAAATATCGGATATTAAAGATATTTACCTGACAAATAGAATGTATACCGGGGAATAGCTTCTAAACACAACTTTATACTGGATGCATTTTACGGTATTTTGCATAACTGCTAAACCTTAAGAGATGAAGAAAGACTTACAACAAAAAATGTAGAGCACGTTAAAACACATAATTTATGTTAAATACATTTTTTTCGTGCAGGTGACCGTCTTTGAGATATTCCTTGTTTTTAGTTTCAGCTTTAAAAATACTTTTCTCATACAGGAATTTGTCAACTCGTGTCCATACAAACAAAGGAACTTCAGTCACATAGCAACCAGCTTTTGACTATCACTTTAACCTATGGTACTCCCTTATTTCGCTTCTACTTACAAAGAAGCAATTAATAAGACTATTTCTGCTAATTTTGTCTCGATTAGCATGGAGTAAATAGAAGAATAAGCTTATTTACAATAATTTGTTGCAGAGATGTAGAGAAAGTCATGTGAATGGAACACATCAGATATATATTTATTTTTATGTTTATAAAGAAGCACAAGATTGTTGATTCAATCGCCTATGGCAACGAAACAACGTGATGGATATAGCTGGAACCTTATGGGACGACGATTAGTAATACACACACAATCCCATACTTCAAGGCAAAATACGATCCAAATATCATAGAGGTAGTTGGTTCGATGGTTGGAGTTTCGGGCGCCATTCCTTTACTTTCTCTATACGTACTAAGTAGATAGTGTATAGAGAAGGTATTGCACTCCACCAAAAATTCGCTACCGAGATTTCACCGGAAATATATATGTTTTAGGGTTCCCTGTATCCAAAAAAAGTATTTTCAGAAAAAGGTCCATGTGTGTGTGTGTGTGTCCGTGTGTCTGTGAACACGATAACTCAAAAACGGAAAGTCGGTAAAATACCAAACTTGGTATTTAAGTTTAGTATTTTCCAGGGATGCGACACGAAGATTTTGAGAAAAATCCCCCCACTCCAAACTACCCTTTACATGGAAATTTTTTCGAAAATTTTGATTTTCTCAAAAATAGCTCTAACGATTTTGATTAAAATATCGTATATTAAAAATATTTACCTGACAAATATAATGTATATTTTGAATTTCGTGGGAATAGCCTCTAAAGACTACTTTATTCTGGTTCAATTTTACGGAATTTTGCATAACTAGCTAAACCGTAAGAGATGGACAAAAACTTACCACATAACAAGAGCACTTTAAAACGCACAATTTATATTATATACATTTTTTCGTGGAGTTGATTGTTTTTGTGATATTCCTTGTTTTTGGTTTCAGCTATAAAAAGTTATACTTTTCTCATACAGGACTTTGTCAACTCGTGTCCATACAAACAAAGGAACTTCAGTCACATAGCAACCAGCTTTTGTCTATCACTTTAACCTATGGTACTTCCTTATTTCACTTCTACTTACAAGTAAGCAAGTAATAAGACTATTTCTGCTAATTTTCTCTCGATTAGCAGGAAGTAAATAGAAGTATAAACTTTTTAAAAATAATTTATTGCAGAGATGTAGAGAAAGTCATATGAATGGAACACATCAGATTTGTTTTTTTGTTTTTTTAGATAGTTATATTATAATTTGTCTGTTTTACTCTGTCCTTGTTGGCAACCCATAAATATGAGTTGTTATTTTTGTTTTTATTGTTTCATTTATATAGTCCCCTTTAACATGGAAATGTAAGGTCATATTGGGGGCTTTGCACTTGAAGCAAATTGTTATCTGTAGGTTTAACTCAATTTATTTTCCTCATACACACATTCACTCATATACACACTTCCAGACTCTAAGGGGTATGGGGAATATTTCTGGCTAAAGAAAAATTCCCCGTACCAGCCGGGAATCGAACCCGGGACCTCTGGTTGACAAGGAGAGTTGTTATTGTTTCAATAAATAAATGACAAACGTTTTTCGATGCTACGAGTGTTATTTCTTGGAGTTTCTAAGTACTTATGAACGTCCCCAGTGCAGGAAGTTGTATTTACGTCACTGTTTTGAGAAAATTACTCCCAGTTTCATACAAATGCTCCTGTTGAGTAGCTTTATCAAGTACACACATTAGCATGGAGCAAAGGAGAGTAATCAGAAGCTGGTTTATTGATGATGTTGTCAGTTTTGATGATTAATTCTGTTTGAGAAACAAATTGTAGGTACCAGCAGGAACCAATAAATCAATTGACTTGTGGGACGAGCACGGGAGGAAGAAGAAGAATAAAAAAGGACCTATTTCTGTAGCAAGTTTGCCAAGAAGTAATAATCTGTGCCAGGAACGCGACCAGAATATGAGGATATATTTCTGTCTTCCCCGCCCCCTCTGTTTGCAAAATGTCAACTTGAATATGCATATTCAGATGTTTCTAACTAGGTTCGTAATTCTGTCAGCAGGTTTCTTTATTGGTGCCTTTCGTGTCTAATTTTCTTCTAGAAGGACTAAAATACTCCTTCGATGGTTTATTTGTTCCTTTCTGTTGGAACACAATGGCTTCCGGCCGAAAACTACTAGGGGGTTTAATGATTTTCAAAATTCAGCTGTGGGGAAAATGTATTTACTTACTTTCCGTTGATACGAGTGCTGATTTTTACTTTCTCTGTACGTACTATCTACATAGTATATAGAGAAAGTATTGTATTGCACCCAAAAATTCAATACCGAGATTTCACCAGAATTACACGTTTTGAGACTCCCTGAATCCAAAAAAAATCCTGTTTTAGAAAAGTGTATTTGTGTCTGTTTGTGTGTCTGTGGGCAGAATAGCTCAAAAACAAAAAGATGGTTAAAAACCAAACTTGGTATTTAAGTTTGATATCTTCCAAGGATGTGACACGAAGATTTTCAAGAAAATTTCCCCACCCCAAACTACCCTCTACATGAAAAAAGTTTCGAAAATTTTGATTTTATAAAAAATGTCTCTAACGACATTGATTAAAATGTCTTACATTTAATATATTTTAATCATAAAATGTATATCTCCAATTTTCTGGAAATAGCATATGAAAGGTGTTTATTCTCAAAGAATTTTGCGGAATTTTGGATAACTCATAAACCGTAAGATACAGACAAAATTTACTTAAGAAAAAGTGTAGACACACAATTTATGTCATATGCGTTGTTTTCATGGAGCTGATCGTTTTTGAGATATTCCATGTTATTGGTTTCTGCTATGAAAACCTTATACTCTTCTGTACAGGAATTTGTCAACTGCTGTCCACACAAACAAAGGAACTTCAGTCACATAGCAACCAGTTTTGACTTCACTTTAACGTATGGTACTCCCTTATTTCCCTTCTATTTACAAGGAAGCAAATAATAACATCATTTCTGCTAATTGTTTTTATTAGTATTAAGTAAATAGAAGAATAAGCTTCTTAACAATAATTTATTGTAGAGATGTAGAGAAAGTCATGTGAATAGAACACATTAGATTTTTTTCAACCTCGGATAGGCTATAAATAAAAGAAAAGTTCATAGAAAACAATTAATTTATTACTAAAAGTTTTGTACGCTTATGGTTAATTTTCAACATAATCACCGAAACAAAATGAGACATTTATCGTACCTCTACACAACCTTTACAACATCCGCTTCAAAAATGTTGCCGCTAATGATTTCAAATGAGCATTGACGTTGTTTTGAAGATCTTCATACTTTACGACGTTTGAAACAAACGAAGAGGAGTGCTGCCTTCAGGAATTGTGTTGATCCATGACAACGCTCGTCCACACTCTACTGAACCCATCGGTTTCTTGAACAATTTCAATGGGACATTTTCGATCATCTGCCGTACAGTCCTGTCCTGGCACCCAGCGACTTTCACCTTTTCCCTGTACTGAAGACGTGGCTAGGAGGGCAGCACTTTCAAACCAACGAAGATCTTTTTTTAAATGTCTAACTACTTATTATGAAGCCTCAACATTAATACTGTAGAATAGTTTTTTGAGATCCTTAATTACTTCACAATATTTACTCAAATGAATTAACAATAATTCTCTTTAAATTTATCTCTAAACTTCTTTAAGGTCAGAGGGAAGCCCTGTAAGGCTGCTACAGGCAATTCATTCCATTCTTCAATGGTTCTACTAACAAAAGAAAACTGTCCTACTCGGTTCTGTACTTTTTTTGTTGTTTAAACAATATGGGAGTCTGGTCAGGATTCCCCCCCTGTATGGTTACTGTTCCTGTACACAAACATATAACACCCATGCCCAAGGCGGGACTCGAACCCAAGATCCCCTGCCCACGAAGCACTACCAAAGCGAGACGCCTTAGCGAGCGTGGACATGGGGACTGGTTACCTTTTACCCTTAATTTTATACAAATGATCGTTTCGTCCGTAGTATACTGGGTTTACTAACCTCTTTCTAAAGCCCACCCATTCATTTAAACCAACATAAACTTTAAATAGCACTATGTGTTTTACGCCCAACTTTTAGCAGCATTTATTCTCTTAGCCTAAAATCTTTAAATTAATGTAAGAATGTGCGAGTGAATGTGTGTTTAGTGATATAAAATCTGATGTGTTACATTCACATGACTTTCTTTACATCTCTGCCACAAATTATTTACTTCATACTACTCGAGAAAAAAATTAGCAAAAATAGTCTTATTACTTGCTTCTTTGTAAGTAAAAACAAAATAAGGGAGTACCGTAGGTTAAAGTGATAGCCAAAAACTGGTTGCTCTGTGACCGAAGTTTCTTTGTTTGTATGGACACGAGTTGACAAATTTCTGTATGAGAAAAGTTTTCAAATCTGAAACCAAAAACAACAAATATCTCAAAACAATCTACTCCACGAAAAAACTGTATATTAAATAAATTGTGTGTTTTAACGTGCTCTACATTTTTTGTGTGGTAAGTTTTTGTCCATCTCTTACGGTTGGGCAGTTATGCAAAATTCCGTAAAATTCATCCAGAATAAAGTAGTCTTCAGAGGCTATTACCACAAAATTCAAGATATACGTTTTATTTGTCAGTTAAATATCTTTAATATACGCTATTTTAATCATAATTGTTAAAGATATTTATGAGGAAATCAAAATTTTCTAAAAAAATTTTCCATGTAAGGGTAGTATGGGATGGGGCATTTTGCTTACAATCTTCTTGTCACAGCCGTGGTACAAATTCAAGTTAATTACCAAGTTTAGTAGTTTACTGACATTTCGTATTTGAGCTCTCAGAAACACGGACGAACATATGGACCTTTTTCTAATTTTTTTTTATACAAGAAACCGTAAAGCGTGTATTTCCGGTGTAATCATAGTACACTTAGAAAAAGTAAAAAAGAAAGAAATATGTAAATTTTAATCACCATCTTGGAAACTGTTTTCACAGAACCTGCAGTAATGCACTTTGCAGTTTTGTTTCGTAATATAATATTATTAAATGTACAGACCCCTTCAGAATCTGTATGCATTTACCGTGTTTTGTTAGCTCTATAGCATTTCAATCATAACGATATTACGTCATTATCTGTGTATTAACAGATATTTAGTAACAAATGAGTAATTATTTACATTGTAATGCCAGTCAATATTTAGCTCGTTCGTTTGCTAATTTTCACGAGTTTGAATATAAGCTAGCGTTACAAATTGATCATAAACTCCAAATTAGATAATTAAATCTGATTTTACTCTCGTACTAGCCGAAAAAATCTATGTGTTTCATTCACATGACTTTCTCTATATCTCTGTAAATTACTATTGTTAATAAGCTTATCTTTTATTTGTTTCATGCTAATCGAAAAAAATTAGCAGAAACATTTTTATTTCTTACTTTATTGTAAGTAGAAGCGAAATAAGGGAGTACCATACGTTAAAGTGAAAGCCAAAAGCTGGTTGCTATGTGACTGATGTTTCTTTGTTTGTATGGACAGGAGTTGACAAATACCTGTATGAGAAAAGTATAAGTTTTTCAAAGCTGAAACCAAGAAAAAGGAATATCTCAAAAACGTTCAACTCCACGAAAAAAATGTATATAACATTAATTGTGTGTTTTAATGTGCTCTACATTTTTTTGTTTGTTAAGTTTTTGTCCATTTCTTACGGTTTAGTAGTTATGAAAAATTCCTCCAGAATAAAGTAGTCTTCAGAGACTATTCCCAGAAAATTCAAAATATACATTTTATTTGTCAGGTAAATAATTTTAATATACGATATTTTAATCAAAATCGTTAAAGCCATTTTTGAGAAAATCGAAATTTTCGAAAAAAGTTCAATGTAAAGGGTAGTTTGGGGTGGTGGGATTTTTCTCAAAAAATTCGTGTTGCATCCCTGTAAGATACTAAGCTTAAATACCAAGTTTGGTATTTTACCGACTTTTCGTTTTTAAGTTATCGTGTTCACAAACACACGGACACACTGACACACGGACACACACACACACGGACCTTTTTCTTAAAATACTTTTTTTGGATACAGGGGATCCTAAAACATATATTTCCGGTGAAATCTCGGTATCGAATTTTTTGGTGGAGTGCAATACATTCTCTATACACTATGTACATAGTGAGCATAGAGAAAGTAAAAATGACGCCATGGTTTCATAGCTTGCAAATGCTATGGTTCAAGTAGTAATATCTAAAACCGACTCGCAATCTTCCGGGATCGCCTAATTTGACGATTTTTACTTTCTCTACACGTACTATGTACATAGTTTACAGAGAAGGTATTGCATTTCACCCAAAAAATCGATACGGAGATTTCACCGGAAATATATGTTTTGGGTTCCCCTGAATCCAAAAAAAGTATTTTCAGAAAAAGGTCCGTGTGTGTGTCTGGACAGTATAGCTCAAAAACGAAAAGACCGTTAAACATCAAACTTGGTATTTAAATTAATTATCTTTCAGGGATGCGACACGAAGATTTTCAAGAAAAACCCCCCACCCCCAACTACCCTTTACATGGAACTGTTTTCGAAAATTTTGATTTTCTTAAAAATGGCTCTAACGATTTTGGTTAAAATGTCGTACATTAAAGATATTTACCTGGCAAACAAAATGTATATCTTGAATTTTCTGGGAATTGCCTCTGAAGACTACTTTACTCTAGATGAATTTTATGGAATTTTGCCTAAATGATAAATCGTAAGAGATGGACAAAAAATTACCATACAAAAAATGTAGAGCACGTTAAAACACACAATTTATGTAATATACATTTTTTCGTGTAGCTGATCGTTTTTTAGGCATTCCTTGTTTTTGGTTTCAGCTTCGAAAAACTCTTCTCATACAGGAATTTGTCAACAGAGTGTAGAGAAAGTCAAGTAAAAAGAACACATCAGATTTTTATACCTAGTTTGCATGTACTATATATAACTTGGTATTTAAGTTTGTATCTTCCAAGGGTGCGACACGAAGATTTTTAAGAAAATCCTCCAACCCAAACTACCCTTTACATGGAAAAAAATTCTAATATATTTATTTTCTCAAAAATGGCTTTAACGATTTTGATTAAAATACCGAATATTAATTATCTTTACATGAAAAATAAAATGTACATCTAGAATTTTTTGGGAATAGCTTCAGAAGATTCTCCATTCTGAATAACTTTTGCATTACTGGTAAACTGTAAGAGATAGAAAAGACTTAGTATGCCATCCTGGGTAGCGTGGTGGTAGCGTGTCTGCCTCACGTTCAAAAGGTCGTGAGTTCGAATCTCGCTTAGGGTGAGTTACCCGGATAAGGTTTTTTTCGGGGTTTTCCCTTATCCTGAGAAGACGAATGTCGAGTAACTTTAAGCTCCATGGACCCCGAGATCATTTGGGCATCATATCATCAATTGCATTCATCGTCCGATATGACCAAACCAGGTTAAAGGACGTTAAACTACAAAAAAAAAAAAAAAAAAAAAAAAAGACTTAGTACTTACATAAAAATATAGAGCTCCTTAATGCACAAAATTGATATCATATATAGCTTTTTTTTTTGTAGAGCTAACCATTTCCGAGATATACCTTTTTATCGCTTTTAAAATTATCATTACTTAATATTTTTTGAAACTGGAAGTCGTTATTCACTTTTTTAAACTGATCATGCAAAGAGAATTGTATTACATAGCGATCAGCTTTTAAAAGATTTTACTATCGCTTTACCAAGGCGTATCGTCTTATTTCCCGTTTACATAGAAAGAATTATGTAATAAAATAATTTCTGCTAAGAGGTATCTTGATTAGCACGAAGTAAAGAGAACAATAACCTTTTGTAAGAATACTTGCAGAATTGGTAGAGATAGTCATGTGAATTGAACACATTAGATTTTTACTTTCTCTATGTACAATACGCGCAGGGGATAGAGAAGGTATTATGTTTTACCCAAAATTCCATACCAATTTTTAACGGATATGTATGTTTTGACATCCCCTGAGTCCAAAAGGTATGTCCGTGGCTGTGAAATGCGTGCGCGCATGTGTGTAAGAACCCGATAGCTCAAAACTGGAAGTCTGTAAAATATCTAATTTGGCGTTTAAGTTTGATGCGACACGAATATTTACAAAAGAATCCCCTCACACCAAACTACCCTTTACATGCAAGAATTTTCCAAACATATATTTTCTCAAAAATGGCTGTAATAATTTTGATTAAAATGCCGTATATCAGATATCTTTGCAGGAAAAATAGAATCTAGAACCTTTTAGGAATAGCCTTCATTCTGGATGACTTTTGCATGACTGTAAGAGATAGAAATATCTTAGTACCCATACAAAAATATAGAGCTTTTTAATGCACACAATTGATATCATATATAGCTTTTTGTAGAGCTAACCATTTCCGAAATATTCCGTGTTTTAAAGTTTCCAATACTTAAGATTTTTCTGGAACGAAAAGTCGTTATTCACTTCTTTCATATTGGTTATGCAAAGAGTATAGACTTTAGATTTCATCACTTAGCGAACAGCTTTTAAAAGATTTAATAGTGCACATTTCACCTTTACTTAGAAGGAACTAAGTAATAATAGTTATTTATAATTTAAGAGCGTAAAGTTATAATTTTTTAATCTAACGGGAATATTGTGAAACGAGACACGCGAGAATAAAAAATAAAGTTGGCGCTTGCGTATCATACAATGTTTTTTCCCACGAGAATTTTCTAATATTAAAAGAAAATCAACGAAAGATGAAAATAATTTGGGGTTAAGTTTGAGTCATTCACCAAGGGTTATACTTCGTTATTTATTTCGCAGCGTTAGGGCTGATAGTAAATTTGGTTCTGCTTGTTTCGCAGCTCTACACTTCTTAAAATTCATCACAGAACAACAATAATATTGATTTGTCACGGCCTGCTATAACCGATGTATACACTCTAATATAGTGAATTATTTTGCAAGCGTAAAGATGGAACAAAATTATTTTACGCTTGCATTTTACGCCTGGCTGAGGACGATGGATTTTTTTCGGGCGCAAAAAGCCTTAGCAAGGCTTCCTTTGGAAGGGAAGTTAGCCGTTGGTCCCTTGTCGTAGATTTACGGCACGTAAAAGAACCTCAAACTTGATAGAGAGGCCTCTGAGCAAAATTAAGCGGTCTTTCACGCACAGTATAGAATGGGACGCTGAGAACCACAGAAGTTAAAGAGCGTCCATAAATAATAATAAAAAAAACCTTCTTTGCGCGTGGATTCCATAAAAATCAAATTTGCGATCTGAAATGAGCTTATAAACTATCCACTCAATTACGCTGTCATGGAGAAACATTATGTTAATGTTTATTTCGATTAGCACAAAATAGAGTGAATAATAAGCTTTTGTAAGGATAATATGTTGCAGAATAGGTAGAGAAAGTCATGTGAATGGAACGTATTAGACTTTTCAATGTTTTTAAGGTTTGCGGCGTTATTTTCTGTGTGTACAGAAAGTTGGTGTCTCTTTAAATCGCTGCTTTTGTTTGACTGAAGCGACACAATTTGGAGACCCCTGGACTGAGGTTTGTGCACCTGGAAACTGGGGTTAAAATGCTTCCCTTAGGTCACTTTTAATGTTTACATTACGTTCGTATTTCCGCTAATGGACTACGATTGTTTGTCAAATGCTCTTTTCTAATCGAAACAAATAGATTTGTTTTGCACGATTATGTTTTTTTGTTTCCACCTGCTGTTTTGTTTTGTTTAAATGTTTTATTTTTATCCTCTTTAACCCCCACTCTCGCTTCAGAGGTGTAAATGTGACCATAGCCATGTCGGTCGCCATAACATAGAGGGCGGGCTGGCGGGGGGATGGGGGGAAGAGGCAAAATCAATCGGTCCCCGCACTGGAATCAACAAAACTAAATTTGCAACGAGGCTGGTGCGACAACACTGCGCACCTAATTCAATAATGGCTCTCCCTCTGGCTCAACGACTCCAACAATGAAACCCGGCTCTCGTTAACACAGACCTCGAGATTTTGGGGCACGAAATTAGCATACGTAAAATAGGTCACAGAATTATTAAACTAAATACCAACTTCACTGGCGTTTTTACTTTCCCTGCTACGCACAGTAAGCAGAGGAAGTATTGGATTCCACTCATATATTCCGAGATTTCACCAGAGGTATGTTTTGGGGCCCCCTGGACTTATGAAAAACATTTTTAGTTTTTCTACTAAACAATATATACATATAGGGTACTTACTACACTACTTCTAATATGTGCTTCATAGAAGCATTACAAACAAAAAAATATAATGGCATTTAGTTCTTTGATCAGCCGATTTCGAAAAAATAAATGTTTTTGTTCCAAATAGGATACGTAATTCCATACCAATTCACGAAGATAATAGTTTACTTGCTTGATGCGTAGAGTAACGTATTTCTGACATTCGTTTCGGTAGAAATTACGGGATATCACACTGTCGAAATAATTAATCATTTAAAAGCTTCAAAGGAATATTCCGAACAGCTTTTCAGACGTGAAGTACCACGGTAACATTGTATTGAGTTAGTCAGGTTTCTGAACTGGCTTCTGGATGTAAACATGTCGGTCGCTTGCAGACACGATGCAGGTTTTGGCAGATAGCGGGTGCAACTGGCATTCTGAATCCTTGAATATCATAGTGAGGTGTGTTTATGTACCGACATAAAAGTGACACCCACACAACCTGCAGCGTTGCCACCTAGAATGTCTCTTGTTTTCGAAAAAAAAAAAAAAACAACTAAAACATCGTCATACAAAATGGTCAGAAACAACAACGTAAGATACAAAACGGGTTCCAAATACCGAGATCTATTGCTGATTTAAATTAATGTAATGACTTCCCTTCCACCTGGTATAGTAGGTAGAGGAGGTATTGTATTCCACCCTGAAGTCTAAACCGAGATTTCACTGGAAAAACATGTTTTGGGGACCCTCGTTTATAAAATTTAGAAAAAAAGGTATGTGCGAGGAGAGCATAACTCAAAAATGTTATCATATTGTTCGGAATCTTCCAAGGATACGATACGAAGGCTTTTAGGAAAATCCCCCATGCCAAATTACCCTTCACATAAAAAAAAATTTCTTAAATTTCGATTTTCACAAAAATGGCTAACGATTTGGATTAAAATTCCATATGTTAAAGATATTCTTGACAAATAAAACGAATGTTTGGATGTCTTTTGCATAGACAAAACCTGCATACAAAACATGTAGATATTGTTGAAAGACCAATTTATATCATATAGTGTACTTTTCTCTCTCTCTCTCTCTCTCTCTCTCTCTCTCTCTCTCTCTCTCTCTTTCTTCTTTTTTTTGTTTTTGTTTGTTTTATTTGTGAGATTAAATCTTTTGCTGTTTTAATGTAAAAATCTGATGTATTACACCTTCATGACTTTCTCTAGTTACTCTGCAAACAAACTTCTTACGAAAGATAATTTTCTTCCAACGCATGCTAATCAAGATAAACATTAGCAGAATTTTATTACTTAGTTCCTTATAAGTAGAACGGAACGCACTTGGCTAAAATGATAGTCAAATGTTTTAAAAAATGCCGATCCCGGTGGCCGTGCTCGCTAAAGTGTCTCGCTTTGGCGCTTCGTGGTGCCCATGATCGTGGGTTCGAGTCCCGCCTTGGGCATGGGTGTTTCTGTGTTTGTAAATGTGTCTATGTTTGTGTATGTATATGTAAAAGGAAACCGTTAAGAATAATAAGGTCTACTAAGGAAATATAAAATATAAGAAACTGGAAAAAAAGGAGAAAAAAGGAATACAGCCTACGGAACTGTATTTAAAAAAAAAAAAAGCTCTGTCGTTATGCGATTGTCATTGCAAATCGCCTCTTTGCTTGGCCAGGAGTAGAACAAAAGAAAAACGGACACTTCCTGGCTGAAAAAAAGTATTTCACAATTGAAACTAATAACAAGGAATACCTCGAAAACGGTAAGCTCCGCGAAAAAAAGTGCATATGACATAGCTTGTGTGTTGTAACAAGATCTACATTTTTTGTGTAGTATGTCTTTGTCTATCTCTTACGGTTTACTAGTTAAGCCAAATTAAGAAAAAATTATCCAGAATAGCTTGGTCTTTAGAAGCTATTCCCAGAAAATTCAAGATATACATTTTATTTATGATAGAAATGGCTTTAATATATGGTATTTTAATCAAAATCGTTAGTCATTTTTAAGAAAAACAAAGTTTTCGAAACATTTTTCATGCAAAGAGTAGTTAGGGGTGGAGTCATTTTCTTGAAAATCTTCTTGTCGCATCCTTGGAAGATACCAAACTTAAATACAAAGTTTGGTATTTAACGGACTTTTCGTTTTGGAATTATGCAGCGCCCCCCCCCCTACACCAATCCACACACACACTCACACACACACACACACACACACACCCATCCACACACACACACGGACATTTTCTGTTAATACATTATTTTGGATTCAGGGAGTCTCATATTTCCGGTGAAATCTCGGTATCGAATATTTGGGTGGAATGGAATACCCTCTCTATACACTATGTGCATAGTAGGTGAAGAAAAAGTAAAAAAGTATATGATATAAATTTTGTTTTTTAAGGAACTCTATATTTTTTATTACTTTTTCTACACGCACTATGTACATAGTGTATAGAGAAGATATTACACTCCACCAAAAAATTCGATACCGAGATTTCAACGGAAATATATGTTTTAGGGTTTCCTGTATCCAAAAAGAGTATTTTCAGAAAAAGGTCCGTGTGTGTGTCCGTGTGCTGTGAACACGATAACATAAAGACGAAAAGTCGGTATTTAAGTTTAACATCTTCCAGGGATGCGTATGGAAGATTTTGAGAAAACTCGGGGGGAGTTTACATGGAACTTTTTTCAAAAATTTTGATTTTCTAAAAAATGGCCATAGCGATTTTGATTAAAATATCGTATATTAAATATATTTACTTGACAAATAAAATGTATATTTAGAATTTTCTGGGAATAGCCTCTGAAGACTACTTTATTCTGAGTGAATTTTACGGAATTTTGCATAACTGTTAAACCGTAAGAGATAGACATAAACTTACCACACAAAAAATGTAGAGCACATTAAAACCCACAATTTATGGTGTATATATATTTTTTTGTTTCAGTTGATCGTTTTTGAGATATTCCTAGTTTTTGTTTTCAGATACGAAAAACTTAACTTTTCTAATACAGGAATGCCAACTCCTGTCCATACAAACAAAGGAACTTCAGTCACATAGCAACCAGCTTTTGACTATTACTTTAACCTATGGTACTCCCTTATTTCGCTTCTACTTAAAAGGAAGCAAGTAATAACAATATTTCTGCTAGTTTTTGTCGATTAGCATGAAATATATAGAAACATAAGTTTATTAACTATAATTTATTACAGAGATGTAGAGAAAGTCATGTGAATGGAACACATCAGATTTTTTAGTAAGTCTTTTTCTATATCCCTTACGGTTTACTAGATATGCAAAATTCAAAACAAAACAAAAAATTAATCCAAAACAAGGTCTTTAGAGATTATTTCCAGAAAATTCAAGATATACATTTTATTTGTCAGTTAAATATCTTTAATATACGATACAAAATTTTCGAAAAAAGTTCCATGTAAAGGGTAGTTTGGGGTGGGGGCATTTTTCTCAGAATGTTTGTGTCGCATCTCTGGAAGATTCTAAACTTAAATACCAAGTTTGGTATTTTACCGACTTATCGGTTTTGAGTTATCGTGTTCAGAGACACACTGACACACGGACATACAGACACACACACGGACCTTTTTCTGAAAATACTTTTTTTAGATAAAGGGGGCCCTAAAACATATTTTTTGGTATCGAATTCCTTGGTGGAGTGCAATACCTTCTCTATACACTATGTACATAGTTCGTATACAGAAAGTAATAATCAAGAACAAGGTATTTAGAGATTATTTCCGGAAAATTCAAGGTATACATTTTATTTGTCATGTAAATATCTTTAATATACGATATGCTAATCAAAATCGTTAGAAACATTTTTGAGAAAATCAAAGTTTTCGAAAATGTTTCCATGTAAAGAGTAGTTGGGGGTGGAGGGATTTTCTTGAAAATCTTCGTGTCGCATCCTTGGAAGATACTAAACTTAAATACCGAGTTTGGTATTTTACCGATTTTTCGTTTTTGAGTTATCGTGTTCACAGACACGAATACGCACACACGTATCTTCTCCCAAAATTTCGGTGAAATGTATTTTAAATGTTTTTAAACAGTTCATAATTCTAAGTCTGCTATCTCATCAAGATTCAATATTATAACTATATCATGATCCCCCAGCAACAAATTTGAAAGTAATCGAGTAATAAAGCACTAATACACACTAAATTAGTGTAGTATAAGCCAGAGATCATGTTTCTGACACATCCTGCCCCGCAACATAAAATACACGACTCCAATTTTGGGATCTATTTGTTCCGACCAAGGAACATAATCGTATACAGTTTTAACAACCTGCGTTAACTGCACTTAATGGAGTAAATAAACTCTTTGCTATGATTATAGGCTTGCCAAGCAATTAAAGTATTTTCAAGGCTCTCTTCGTTTTGCTGCCAGCTTCAATTTATTTTAAGAGTTCAATGCTTGCCCCTTAACTTACATTAAGTCACTGAACCTTCTAGCACGGTAAGACGTGACACAAGACTGTAACACAAAAATAACTTCTTTTTTTTTTTTTTTTACCCCGCCAACCTTTGAACTCATTATGTTCTTTCTAAGACTTCGTGAGTAGATAATTAATATTTGCTATCCGGATGTGAAAAACCTCTAAAAAAGTCTGATGTGTTCCACTCACATGACTTTCTCTACATCTCTGCAACAAATTATTGTTAAAAAGCTTATGCTTCTATTTACTTCATGCTAATCGAGAAAAAATTAGTAGAAATAGTCTTATTACTTGCTTCCTTGTAAGTAGAAGTAAAATAATAAGGGAGTATCATATGTTAAAGTGATAGTTCCTTCGTTTGTATGGACAGTATGCTTTTAAAACCGAAACCCAGAACAAGAAATATCTAAAAAACGACCAACTACACGAAAAAATGTATATAACATAAATTGTGTATTTTAAGGTGATCTACATTATCTTTGAGGGTCAGTTTTTGGCCATCTCTTACGTTTTAGCAGTTACGCAAAATTCCGTAAAACTCGTCCAGAATAAAGTAGTCTTAGAGGCTATTCCCAGAAAAAAATTCAAGCTATACATTTTATTTGTCAGGTAAATATCTTTATGATATTTTAATCAAAATTGTTAGAGCCATTTTTAAGAAAATAAACATTTTCGAAAAACGTTTCATGTAATGGGTACAAGGGGGTGGAGGATTTTCTTGAAAAATCTTCGTGTCGCATTCTTGGAAGATACCAAACTTAAATACCAAGTTTGGTATTTTACGGTCTTTTCTTTTTGAGCTATGCTGTCCACAAACACACAGACACACACACACACATACACATGCACGTACCTTTTTCTTAAAATGATTTTTTTTGGATTCAGGGGTACCCAAACTTGTATTTCCGGTGAATATTCGGTCGGTATCGAATTTGTAGGTGGAATGCAATACCTTATCTATGCATTATGTACATAGTTCGTGTAGAGAAAGTAATTATAAACATCTGATGTGTTCCTTTCACATGACTTATTCTACATCTCTGCAACAAATTATTGTTAAAAAGCTTATGCTTCTATTTACTTCATGCTAATCGAGAAAAAAAATAGTATAAATAGTCTTATTGCTTCCTTGTAAGTAGAAGCGAAATAACGGAGTACCGTAGGTTAAAGTGATAGTCAAAAGCTGGTTGATATTTGACTGAAGTTCCTTTATTTGTATGGATAGGAGTTGACAAATTCCTGTATGAGAAAATTATGTTTTCAAAGCTGAAACCCAAAACAAGGAATATCTAAATATTACATAAATTGTGTGTTTTAAAGTGCGCTACATTTTTTGTGTGGTAAGTTTTTTTTTCTATCTCTTACGGTATTACTGATCTGGACTTGTGAAAATCATAATGAGAGCTAGGAAGCGAGTTGTACTTTAAGATAAGCAGTTCAGCAGTCGATTCATGTGTTGGAAGAGTGCCTGGCTACGTCATGTCAAATATCTGTCACCTCTTATGCACTGCACTGATAAACATGTGTTTTCATATGTATATTCATATCCACAAAACATCTATACAAATGGCCTACTATATAAACAATGTCAATCGTCTGCCTTCAATTCTTCCACACCTGACAGTCCACGTCATTGTCATCTTCAACGCTATCGCTACTTTCTGCACCATTATCCTGGATTAGAATTCTATTTGATTTTTTACAATTCTTTCTGATGATTTTCAATGTTCTCAACATGTCGACATACATTTTCCGTTTGTGGCCTGCCAATTTCTGTAATTCGCTGGCGACACAACTGTTCCACATCTTTTAATTTAAAAGTGATATTTTAAGTTTTATTTTTCTTTCTTTATTATCTTTGAGAACCCTGAAAACGAACTCAGTGAAATACAGGGTTACTACGAAAGAAATAGACAACTTCAACTGCCTGTAAAACAAAAACTATTAGAGATAGCAACCTAATTATTTTGGAGGTATGTTGAGAAACTCTCAAAGCTTCGTTTGCTACTATTGGTAACGCTGTAGTGTGTTGTTTGTTGTTGCAGAAGCTGAAATGGCGGAAAATCCTGTGGAAAAGGCATATTGCGTGTTGGAATTTGCTAGAATGCAATCAGCAACTGTTGTCCAACGACATTTTAGAACAAGTTACGTGTTCCACAGGATTTTCCGCCATTTCAGCTTCTGCAACAACAAACAAAACAATACAGTGTTACCAATAGTAAAAAAAAAAACGAAACTTTGAGAGTTTCTCAACATACCTCCAAAATAATTAGGTTGCTATCTCTTAATAGTTTTTGTTTTACAGGCAGTTGAAGTTGTCTATTTCTTTTGTAGTAACCCTGTATTAGTTGCCTTGGCTACTCTTTCATTCACTTTCTACAAGCTTTTGAAGAACTCGGGGAACATACTTTTTCTTCCTTCATCTCTACCTCTTGTTTCATGAAGTCAAGGACATATGCAATTATTTCTCTGCTCTGACTAAGTCATACCATGCCACTTAGCTTTGAAAACGTAGGAGCCAGGACGAATTAAATAAAATGAACACTGTTTACTGCCCACTTTGAATACAAACATATGCGAAACACTTTCGATAGAGACTGTACAAAGTTTGCTCGCTGTGACTTTAAGTGAGCAAAGTATCATATGATAAACTCCGATAAACTAGGCTCGGTAGCTGGGTTGGCGGTGAGGGTCACGATTCCAGAAGTTTTGCGCCGGCAACATGCAAAATTCTGTAAAATTCATCCAGATTAAAGTAGTCTTCAGAGGCTATTCCCAGAAAATTCAAGATATACATTTTATTTGTCGGGTAAATATCGCAAATATGCGATATTTTAATTAAAATCGTTACAGCCATTTTTGATAAAATCAAAAATTTCGGGAAAAGTTCCATGTAAAGGGTAGTTGGGGGATTTTCTTGAAAATCTTCGGGTCGCATCCTTGGAAGATTATAAAGTTAAATACCAAGTATGGTATTCAACTATCTTTTCGTTTCTGAGCTATTATGTCCACAGACACACACATACACAAGGGTCTTTCTCCAAAAATGCCTTTTTTGAATTCAGGGGGACCCAAAACATGTATTTCCGGTGAAATCTCGGTATCGAATTTTTGGGTGCATTAAAATACCTTCTCAATATACTATGTAGTAGTGCGTGTAGAGAAGGTAATAGCACTAATCATCTTCAACTTGTACTGAATCAAGTAATACAATTTGTTTCAACATAGTGCCGAGCAGGGTGGCGCCGGGGTAACGTGTATGACTAGCATTTTTACTTTCTCTAGCCCGCATGCACAGTGTACATAGTGGCTAGAGAAGGTATTGCATTCCACCCAAACAATTTATGTCAAGATTTCAACGCGAATATATGCTTTGGGGTCCCCTGAGTACGAAAAAAACATTTTTATAAAACGGTCCGCGTGTGTTTGTGTCTGGCTCTGTTTGTCTGTCTGAAACGAAAAGACCTTTAAATACGAAACTTGGTATTTAGGTTATGACACGAAGATTTTCAAGATAATCCTCCCACTACAAACTACTCTTTTCGTGGATACATTTTCGAAAATTTTTATTTGCTGAAAAATGGTTCTAACAATTTTGATTAAAATCCCGTATATTAAAGCTATTCACATCTCAAATTAAATGTATATCTTGAATTTTCTGGGAAAAGTCTCTAAAGACCTCTTTATTATGGATGAATTTTTCCAAATAGTGCTTAACTGCTAAACTGTAAGAGATAGACAAAAACTTAGTATACAAGAAATGTAAATATCGTCAAAACACACAATTTATGTCCTTTACGCTTTTGTTGTGCAGGTAACCGTTTCCGAGATATTCCTTGTTATTGGTCTCAATTGTGAAGTACTTTTCTCAAATATGAAGCGTCCGTTTTTCTTTTGTTCTACTCCTGGCCAAGCAAAGAAGCGATTTGCAATAACAATCGTATAACGACAGCTTTTAAAACATTTGAATATCACTTTAGCATAGCGCATTCCTTGAGTTCCCTTCTATTTATGAGGAACTAAGTAATAAGAACATTCTGCTAATATTTATCCCGATTAGCATGGTGTAGATAGAAGAATTATCTTTTGTAAGAAGTTTGTAGAGCAGCTAGAGAAGGTCATGTGAGTGTAGCACATTTTTTCTCAAATGTTTGTTTTTGTTATACGTTTCAATGAAAATTATAAATATACATCACTTTTAACTGGTCACAAAACACGTTAGGTACTGCATTTGGAGTTAATAAATTAAGAATCAATCAAAAAAGTTTTTATACATCTTGTAAAATTTTGCAGAATAAATGTTATAGAAGAGCTTGGTATGTTCTATATTCATATAAATGACATACTCCATTAAGTTCAGGTATACATAATGTTGCAATATATAGCTCGCATTCGGGAGGTGGCGGGTTCGATCCCCGGTGATCGTCCTCTCTGATCCTTGAGCTTTTTTTGTGATTTTCTCGACGGCTGGTTTGTATTTCCTTTCCATAATTTCCCCTTCATTCCGTTTCCCTTTCATCTTTCAATGAAAAAGTATGGCAATCGGGCATATGGCGTAGATGAATGATGAAGGGAAAGAATGCTCCCTGTGGACACTACAGGGTTACCAGGTTGACGGATCGTCCCTATCGTCCCCTCTGGCGCCTGCAGTATTGGGATTGTGAGAGACTTCCGCGTGTCTCTATGAGATGTCTAGTCTGGTTCCCTCACTCATCCCTTCCTCCTGGGAGGTGTTAGGCACAATATATCTGTGTGTGTTGCAATGTGAGTCTTACTCCGTTGGCTAACCTTTATATATCATAATTAGTGCCCAAAATCGGTAGAAGAGTCTGGAAAGCTTAACTGGCATAATTAGGATACTTACTTTCCGACCTACAACATAAGAACAGGTGGAACAAGGGAGCTTTGTCACTATGTGTCGAGGTTAGGTAGGTTACTTTTCGATCTGTTTTGAAACAAGAACGGGTAAAACAAGTGAGTTTTGGCGCTAAGTAGTGCGGTTAGGATAGTTATTTTCCGACCCGCCTTCGAAACAAAATCAGGTAGAACAACGGAGTTTTGTCACAACTGGGACTATTAGGATTGAAACAAAAGGAGGTAGAACAACGGAGTTTTGACGCTAACTGCCGCGAATAGGATGTTTACTTTCCGACTTTCCTCTGATAGAAGAACAGGTAGGACAATGAGTTTTGTACTAATTGACTCTGTTATGATGGTTATTTTCCGATCTGCCTATGAAGCAATAACAAAGTAAAACAAGTAAGTTGTGCAGCCAACTGCCATTGTTAGAGTAGTTACTTTCCGACCTGACATTCAAATAAGAAAAATCAGAAGTTTTTTTTTTTGGGGGGGGGGTAACCGGAGCTGTTGAGATAGTTTCTTTGCAAACTAGCTTTTAAACAAAACAAGTAGAACAAGGGGGGGGGGAGGTTACGCAAACTGACGCGGATAGAATAAGTATTTACATTTGGGCGTGCCTGTAAAACAAGAGCAGATGAAACAAGGGGATTTTGCCGCGTTGTTCGAGAACCTGTAGACTAGATAGTTACTTACCGACCTATCTTAGATGCAAAAACAAGTAGAACAATGGGGTTTAGCTGCGAACTACCGCGGTTAGGATTGTTACTTTCCGACCTGCCTTTGAAACAAGAACAGGTAGAACAAGAGCGTTTCTTCACGAACTGCCGTGGTTAGGATAATTACTTTCCGAGCTGCCCTTGAAACACGAACAGGTAAAAAAGAAAGGGGATTGCCACGAACTGGATTTATTAGGGTAGTTACTTTCTGATCCGCTTATGTAACAATAGCAGTAGAATAAAAGCGTTTAGCCAGAAACTCTCAAGATGATTACTTTCCGATCTAATTTCGAAACAAGAACAGGTAGAACAAGGGTGTTTCATCACGAACTCTAGCAGTTAGGGTAGTTACTATTCGATCTGCCTTCGAAACAAGAACAGGTAGAACAAGGGAGTTTCGTCACTGCCACGTTTTGGATATTTACTTTCCGACTGAATTTTAAAAAAGAATAGATATTACAAGGGAGTTTCGTCACGAACTGCCGCGGTTAGGGTAGTCACTTTCCGACCTGCCTATGGAAGAAGAACATGATTTCGTCACGAACTGCCACGGTTAAGCTAGTTACTTTCCGACCTGCCTGTGAAACAAGAACGGGGTTTTATCTCAAACTACCACGTTATGACAGTTAACTTTCCGACCTGCCTATGAAACAAGGACAGGATTTCGTCACGGACTGTCACGGTTAAGCTAGCTACTTTTCGACCTGCCTATGAAACAAGAACAGGTTTTGCCGCAAACTGCCACGGTTAGGATTGTTACTTTCCGACCTGACTATGAAACAAGATCAGGATTTCGTCACGAACTGCCACGGTTATTTACCGATCTACCTATGAAACAAGAAAGGGTTTAGCCACGAACTGCCACGGTTAAGCTAGTTACTTAACGACCTGCCTGTAAAATAAGAACAGTTTTGTCACGAACTGTTACGGTTAGGCTAGTTACTTTCCGACCTACCTGTGAAACAAGAACAGGGTTTTGCCGACGAGAACTGGCACCGTGAAGATACATGCCTTTCCCACTTGTTAACATTGTTTAGCATCGTCGCACTGACAAAGCAGGCCCAGGCGGCATTTTTACTGCGTGGCCGAGCATATTTTCCCCTTCACTGCTCCGAGTAACGACAAGCTCTGGAAACGTGATCTTGATGGAGTGGCTTACCTGAGCATCCTCTCCTACTTTCTTCCAAATTTCTCACACAAGTACCCACACGCGTCACGTTGTCTTGTAAACACAGGTAGGTACGCTGATAACAAAACCAACGTGGTTCTAATGAACATGACAGATAAATGAAAAAGTCGATTAAATTATCGTGCTCAAATATATTTATAATTAACAACACAAACAGTAGTAATTATATATAATGCAAGAGTGAGTTTTTCTTCCTCTAGCCCATTTAGTGGATAGAGAAAGCATTGTATTCCATCCAAAATCTCGATGTCGAGATATCACCGAAAATAAACGTTTTTTTGCCCCTGAGTCCACAAAAAGCATTTTTACATTCTCTAACCCCGTATGTACAATGTACATAGGGATAGAGAAGTATTGTATTCCACCCAAAAATTCGATTTTGAGATTTCACCGGAAATACATGTTTTAGGATCCCCTGAATCCAAAAAAAAGAAAACCATTTTCAGAAACAGGTACGTGAGAGTGTGTGTGTGTGTGTGTGTGTGTGTGTGTGTGTGTGTGTGTGTGTGTGTGGGCAGCATAACACAAAAACGAAAAGACGGTTAAATACCAAATTTGGTGTTTAAGTTTGGTATCTTCCAAATATGCGACACGAAGATTTTCAAGAAACACCCCCCCCCCCACGCCTAAGTACTCTTTACATGGAAAACTTTTCGAAAATTTTGTTTTTCTTAAAAATGGCACTAACGATTTTGATTAAAATACCAAATATTAAAGCCATTATTTATTGCAAATAAATATATTGAATTTTCTGGGAATAACTTCTAAAGACCTGTTTATTCGGATGCATTTTGCTTAAATTGGTATAACTAGTAAACCGTAAGCGATAGACAAAAACTTACTGGAGGACTTGTTTAAATACACAGGTTATGTCATATTCATTTTTTTTTTTTTTTTTTTCGTGGAGCTTACGGTTTTCGAGATATTCCTTGTTATTAGTTTCAATTGTGAAGAAGTTATACTGTTCTCAGACGGAAGTGTCAGTTTTTCTTTTGTTCTGCTCCTGGCCAAGCAAAGAAACGATTTGCAATGACAATCGCATAACGACAGCTTTTAAAACATTTGACTATTACTTTAACATAGTGCATTCCCTTAGTTCCATTCTACTTATAAGAAACTAAGTAATAACATTCTGCTAATGTTTATCTCGATTAGCGTGGTGTTGAAAGAAGAATTCTCTTTTGTAAGAAGTTTGTCTGTAGAGTAGCTAGAGAAAGTCATGTGAGTGTAGCACATTTGATTTTTACTTTCTCTACACGTACTATGCACATAGTGTATAGAGAAGGTATTGTAATGCACCCAAAAATTCGATACTGAGATTTCACCTGAAATATATGTTTTGGGAGCTTCTAAATAAAAAAAAAAAAGCATTTTTAGAAAAATGTCCGCGCGCGCGTGTGTGTGTGTGTGTGAGTTTGTGTGTCTGTGGGCAGCGTAGCTCAAAAACGAAAAGACAGTTAAAGACTAAACCTAGTATATAGGTTATACTCATATGACTTTCTCTATGTGCTCTTTAAACTTCATACAAAATATTCTTCTTCTTTCTACACCATGCTAATCTTGATAAACATTAGCAGAATGTTCTTATTATTTGGTTCCTTATAAGTAGATGGGAACTTATGCTGTCGTTATGCGATTGTCATTGCAAATTGCTTCTTTGTTTGGCCAGGAATAGAACAAATGAAAATCGGACACGTAGAAAGGATAAGTACCTTACAACTGAAACAAATAAAAAGCAATATCTTGAAAACGGCAAACTCCAAGAAAAAAAATATATATGTGATTTAATTGTGTGTTTTATTTTTTGTGCAGTAAGTTTTTTTGTCTATCTTTTATGGTTTACTAGTTATACAAAATTCAGCAAAATTCATTCAGAATAACTAGGTCTTCACAAGCTATTCACAGAAATTTCAAGATATACATTTTATTTGTGGTGGAAATGGTTTTAATATGTGGTATTTTAATCAAAATCGTTATAGCCATTTTTAAGAAAAATAAAATTTTCGAAATTTTTCCATGTAAAGGGTAGTTAAGGCTGGGGGGATTTTCGTGAAAATCTTCATGTCGCATCTTTTACGCTTTTGAGCTATGACGTCCACAGACAGACACGGACCTTTTTCTGAAAATGCTGCTTTTGGATTCAGGAGGCCCTAAAACATATATTCCCGGTGAAATCTCGTTATCGAATTTTTGGATGCATTACAATACTTGTAGAGAAATCCGTATTATACAATGTAGGTAGACAAAAGAGGATCGACAGGCGATAGTAGACTATTGCTTGGCCCACACCTATGTCGTATATCTTGAAGACCTTCGTCACCCAAACAAAAGAAACCGGTTTCTGTTGGACGTTTAGTTAATTCGGGTTTATTTTCGAGAGGTGAAATCATTTTATTACCAGAGTATGTGAGTGAATGAAACGATAAGTAAATGCCATTTAAGTATGCTATGATCGTTTGAAGAACAGATAAGAGTATCCAAACTTTACAACCCAAGAAACGTTTCGTGCTGAAGATATAAAAGTTCTTATGCTCTTCGAAGCCTCTTTCCTTGTTAAAAAGCGAGGAACATTAAGAGTTGTAACGTAAATTAGCCCTAAGCTTCTAGCAAAATATAAACATAAAACGGTAAAGTTTACAGACAAATACATTGATTTTCTTTTATTTATTTATATCCTTTAGCAGTGTAAAGTCATTTGGTCTTGTTTTCCACTCAGTCTAATATATATATATATATATATATATGATGTGTTCCATTCACATGACTTTCTCTACCTCTCTTGCAACAAATTATTGTTAAAAAGCTTATGCTTCTATTTACTTCATGCTAATTGAGAAAAAATTAACAGAAATAGTCTTATTACTTGTTTCCTTGTAAGTAGAAGCGAAATAAGGGAGTACCATAGGTTAAAGTGATAGTCAAAAGCTGGTTGCTATGTGACTGAAGTTCCTTTGTTTGTATGCACAGGAGTTGACAAATTCCTGTATGAGAAAAGTGTCTGAAACCAAAAACAAGGAATTTCTAAAAAAAAAAAAAAAACATCAACTCCACGAAAGAAAAATGTATATGACATAAATTGTGTGTTTTAACGTGATCTACATTTTGTGTGTGGCAAGCTTTTGTCTATCTCTTACGTTTACCAGTTATGCAAAATTCCATGAAATTCACTCAGATTAAAGTAGTCCGCAGAGACTATTACCAGAAAATTCAAGGTATACAATTATTTGTCAGGTAAATATATTTAATATACGATAGTTTAATCAAAATCGTTAGAGCCATTTTTAAAACATCAACATTTTCGAAAAAAGTTCCATGTAAATGTTAGTCATGGGTGGAGGGATTCTCTTGAATATCTTCGTGTCGCATTCTTGGAAGATATCAAACTTAAATACCAAATTTTTGAGCTATGCTGCCCACAGAAACGCACACACAGACAGACAGTCAGTAAGACAGACAGACAGGTAGACAGACACACACAAACACGGACATTTTTCTAAAAATGTTTTTTGGATTCAGGGGGACCCAAATTTTTCCGGTGAAATCTCGGTATCGAATTTTTGGGTGCATTAAAATAACTTCTCTATACACTATGTATATAGTGCCTATAGAGAAAGTGAAAATGGTCTTATTACTGGTTTATAATTCCTTATCAACAGAAGATAAATAGGAAATACACCATCTTTTAAAATATTTGACTGTCGCTTTAGCCTTATTTCCTTTCTGAGGGAGCAAGTAATAACACCACTTCTGTTAATCTTTATTTCGATTAGTATAAAGTAGATAAAAATATCTGATGTGATCCATTCACATGACTTTCTCTACATCTCTGTAGCAAATTATTGCTAGAAAACTTATTCTTCTGTCTACTTTATGATAATTGAGAGAAATTGACCTTATTACTTCGTTCCTTGTAAGTAGAAGGGGAAAAATCTAATGTGTTCTACTCATGTGATGTCCTCTAGCTCTTTGGTAAACAAACCTTTTATTTAAAACATTCATCTGTTATCTACGTCATGCTGAACAAGACTAACACAAGAAGAATTAGTCTTATTACTAACTTCCTTGAACATAGAAGAGAAATAAGGGAATGCACAGGTCAAAGCAATAACATCGTCCTTTAAAAGCCGATCACTATGTGAAACAATTGCAATTCCATTCTCTTTACTTGCCAGGAATAAACAAACGAAAAACCAGAAAAAAGATGTCTTCCCGTCGTAGAAAAGTTTAAGTGGCTTAAAATTGAAACCAACAATCCGGAATATCTGGAAAACGGTTAACTCTGAACTCTTAACTCTTCAGAGGCTATTGCCGGAAAATTCAAGATATACATTTCGTTTGTCTTAAAAATATCCTAAACATAAGGTATTTTAATCAAAATCGTTACAGCCATTTTTGAGAAAATCAAAATTTTTTCCATCTAAAGGGTAGTTGGGTGTGGGGGGATTGTCTTAAAATCTTCGTGCCGCATTCTTGGGAGATACTAAACTTAAATACCAAGTTTGGTGTTCAACGGACTTTTCATTTTTTATCTATGCTGTCCATAGACACACACGCACACACAATAACCTTTTTCTAAAAATGCTTTTTTTGAATTAAGGTCTCAAAACATGTATTTACGGTGAAATCTCGGTATCGAATTTTTGGATGCAATACAATACCTTCTCTATACACCAAGTACATGGTACGTGTAGAGAAAATAATAACCGTATTTTTTCTCGTTTCTCATTTGTTTGTTTGTTTTTTTTTCCTGACAAGCGAACGGTCTGGAATTTCAATTGTTTCACATAGCGACCGTCTTTTAAAGGACGAGACTAGCGCTTTAGCCTGTGCGTGTTTTGATTTCTCGTTTACTTACAAGGAAGCTTGTAATAAGACTAATTCTTTTTATCTTTATCTTGATTAACATGATGTGTATAAAAAATTAATGTTTTGAATAAAAGCTTGTTTACCAAACAGCTAGAGGACATCATGTGAATGGAACACGTTAGTTTTTTCCTTCCTACTTACAAGGGACCTATTAATAAGGATAATTTCTGCTAATGTTTATCTCGATTATTTCTTTATAGTATTAACATAGAATTATAGACGAAGGGTGGGTAATGATTAGAGTAAACGGTTAAAGTTTCCTTTTTTACAACGCTTTAATGACCTCATTAGTGTAAGGACATGTTTTATTTGTAAATGAGAACACTTTGACGAAAGTTGCTAGAAGTTAAGATGGTCGCCACATAAACATAAATAAGACATTCTGCCTCAAGCAGGTGAGGATGACGTCATAATTAATGGGCCTGCAGTGATTAAGGGAATTTGTGCTTCTGTCGTAGAGGAGTAGTATTATGATCAAAGACAGTGAAGTTACGATACTTAAATCTAAATCCTTAAGCCATTTTTGAGAAAATCAAGACTTTCGAACAATTTTCCATGTGCAGGGTGGTTGTGGTTGGGGGTTTTTCTTGAAAGTCTTCCTGTCAAATTCTTGGGAGATAGTAAACTTAAACACCAAGTTTGGTATTTAACGGATTTTTCATTTTTAATCTATGTTGTCCACACACACACACACACACCGAAAGACAAACACTAACACTTTTCTAAAACTCCTTTTTTCATTTCGAGGGGTTTCCAATCATGTATTTCCGGTGGAATTTCGGTCTCGAATTTTTGCGTGCAATATAATATATTCTCTATACACTATGTATATAGTACGTGTAGAGAAAGCAAGCAACTTTTTAAAACTAGTTTGTTTCAGAGATGTATAGGAAGTCTTATGAATGGAACACATTTGTTTTTCTGAGAGTAACACACCTGAGAGTAGCCAAACAGTCCGCAAGCAACCTTGGTCTGCCGCCCGACCGCTGCATTCCCCATCTCGGCCCCAAGGCAAATGAAACAGAGTTTTATTTATGGACGCTCTTTAACTGCTGAGGTTCTCAGCGTCCCATTCTATGTTGAACATGAAAGATCGCTTAATTTGGCTCAGATGCCTCTTTATCGGGCTTGAGGTTGTTTTACGTGCCTTAAAACTACGACGCGGGACCAACGCCTTTATTTCCCTTCCTAAGGAAGCCATGCTAAATATTTTGAACCCACGGCCTTGAGTATATGATGTTAGCACGGTAACCATTACACCACGGAGGGCGCCCAATGGGGTGCAGTGCGGGAGGGTGAGGCGTGATCAGCACCTCGAGTCCCCCCGGCCGATTGATGCGGTCTTCTTGATTTGGAGCCGCCACTTCTCAATCAAGTAGCTCCATAATTGCCCCCCCCCAGGGACCTGACGAAGCTAAGTGCACCCCGGACCAAGTCTCCTAGCGGGGGAAAATTCCCCACGCCGGTACCGGGAATCGAACCCAGGTCTCCCGCGCTATTTCCACGCTAAGGAAACGACCATTACCACACATACATACCCAAATTTCTTTCTTTATAGTATTAATATAGAATTATAGATGAAGGATGGGTAATTTAGAGTAAACGGTTAAAGTTTCCTTTTTTATAGCGCTCTAATGGCCTCATTAGTGTAAGGCCATGTTTTATTTGTAAATGAGAATATTTTGACGAAAGTTGCTGGAAGTCGCCACATGAACCTGCCTCAAGCAGGTGAGAATGACGTCATAATTAATGAGGCAGCAGTAATTAAGGGAATTTGTGCTCCTGTAGTAGAGTAGTAGTGTTATGATCAAAGACCTTTGTCCCCCATTGCCTGGAAAGAGCGCGCGGGTTCTGTGCCTGGTCAAGAGAAGCAAGATTCCTTTGATGAATAATATTCTCAAGGGATGCTGGTGTCCATTCTAATGAATGTTACAAATGTGTCTTTTGTGTCTGAGGAGTATTCATCCAAACTGTCCTAGTCATTTTGGGTTACGAGCTTTCGTGTTACCTCTTTAACACAATATTTTTACTTTCTCTAGCCCCATATGTACACTGTACTAAATGGATAGAGAAGGTATTGTATACCGACCAAAAATTCGATCGGCCCGGGTTCGATCCCAAGCGACTGCATGTGAGATTTGTGGCGGCACAGGGGCGGGTTTTCACCGGTTTCCCCCGCCATCACATTCCACCGAGGCTGCATCTTCATGTATCATCGTCTGCGGTGCCAGAGCAGTAAAAGTGGGTATTAAAGACTACAAAAAAAAAATCTGATGTGTTACACTCACATTACTTTCTCTAGCTGTTCTACAAACTTCATACATAAGATTCTTCTTCTTTCTGCACCTTGCTAATCGCGGTACTCATTACCACAATGTTCTTATTACTTAGTTCCGTATAAGTAGGAATAAAATAAGGGAATACACTAGGCTAAACCAATAGTCAAATATTTTAAAAGCTGTCGTTATGCGATTGTCATTACACATCGCTTCTTTTCTTGGCCAGGAGTAGAACAAAAGAAAAACGGACACTCCCGTCTGAGAAAAGTATAAATACTTAACTAAAACTATTATCAATGAATACCTCGAAAACGGTAACTCCACGAGAAAAATGTATATGACATAACCTGTGTATTTTAACAAGAGCTAAATTTTTTGTACAGTAAGTTTTTTTGTCTATTTCTACAGTTTACTAGTTATGACAAATTAAGCAAAATTCATCCAGAATAAACAGGTCTTCAGAAGCTATTCCCAGAAAACTCAAGATGTACATTTTATTTGTTAGGTAAATATCTTTAATATATGATATTTTAATCAATATCGCTAGAGCCACTTTTAAGCAAATCAAAATTTTCGAAAAAAGTTCCGTGTAAAGGGTAGTTTGGGGTGGGGGGAATTTTTCTCAAAATCTTCGTGTCACATCCCTGGAAGATACTAAAGTTAAATACCAAGTTTGGTATTTTAGCTACTTTTCGTTTTTGAGTTATCGTGTTCACAGTCGCACAGACACACGGACACACACACGGACCTTTTTCTGAAAATGTTTTTTTTAATACAGGGGGTCCTAAAACATGTATTTCCGGTGAAATCTCGGTATCGATCTCGGTGGAATACAATACTTCTCTATCCCTATGTACATTGTACATATGGGGCTAGAGAAAGTAAAACATAAAACAACAAAAAATTCGAAGTGATTTTACCGGAAATATATGTTTAGGGGTCCCCTAAGTCCGAAAAAAGGAGCCATATAAAAAGTCCGTGTGTATCTGCGGACAGCATAGCTCAAAAACGAGAAGGTAGTTAAATACCAAGGATGCGACACAAATCCCCCCCTCCAGCTATTCTTTATATGATGCAATAGTTTGATATTCTCAATAATTGCTATAACGATTTTGATTAAAATGCTGTATGTTTAAAATATTTTATGACAAATGAAATGTTTATCTTGAATTTGGAAGATACCAAACTTACATACCAGGTTTGGTATTTAACGGTATTTTCGTTTTTGAGCTATGCTGTCCACATGCACACACACGGACCTTTTTCTAAAAATGCTTTCTTTTTATTTAGGAAGCCCAAAATATGTATTCCGGTGAAATCTCGGTTTCGAATTTTTGGGTGAAATGCAATACCTTCTCTATACATGGTACTTGTAGAGAAAGTAAGAATCTGTGTTCCATGTACATGACTTCCGTAACAACTATTTTCCAAAGGATTATTTCTTAAACTATATAATAGTAATCGAGACAAATATTAACAGAAATGGTTGTATTAGTTCCGTGTCATTAGAAGGGAAAAAATCTGATGTGTTACACTCACATGACTTTCTCTAGTTACTCTACAAACGATAACTCTTCTTCCAACACCATGCTAATCGAGATAAACATTAGCAGAATTTTATTTCTTAGTTCCTTATAAGTAGACTGGAACTAAGGGAATGCACCAGGCCAAAGTGATAGTCAAATGTTTTAAAATCTGTCTATATGCGATTGTCATTGCAAATCGCTTCTTTGCTTGACCAGGAGTAGAACAAAAGAAACACACACACACTTTCGTCTGAGAAAAGTAGAAGTACCTCACAATTGAAACTAATAATAAGGAATACTTCGAAAACGGTAAGCTCCACGAAAAAAATGTATATGACATAACTTGTGTGCTTTAAGAAGATCTACATTTTTTGTATAGTAAGTTTTTGTCTATCTCTTACGGTTTACTAGTTACGCTAAATTAAGCAAAATTCATTCAGAATAAATAGGTCTTTAGAAGCTATTCCCAGAAAATACACTATACACATTTTATTTGTAATAGAAATGGCTTTAATATGTGGTATTTAAATCAAAATTGTTACAGCCAGTTTTAAGAAAATCAAAATTTTCGGAAATTCTTCCATGTAAAGGGTAGTTAGGGGTGGGGAGATTTCCTTGAAAAGCTTCGTGTCGCATCCTTGGAAGACACCAAACTTAAATACCAAGTTTGGTATTTAACCGCCTTTTGGTTTTTGGGATATGCTGTCCACAGACACACACACACAGACAGACACACACACACATACACGAACCTGTTTCTAATTTTTTTTTTTTTTTTTTGGATTCAGGGGGTCCTAAAACATGTATTTCCGGTGAAATCTCAACATCGAATTTTTAGGTGGAATACAATACTTCTCTATTCCTATGTACATTGTACATACGGAGCTAGAGAAAGTAAAAATATGATTTTTTCCAATGTTTCCGTGTGTGTGCGTGCGTGCGCGTGTAAAAAAATGAAATGGCCTGTTATTTATGGACGCTATTTAACTGCTGTGGTTCTCAGCGTCCCATTCTATATTGGGCGTGAAAGACCGCTTAATTTTGCTCAGAGGTCTCTCTTATCAGGCTTGAGGTTCTTTTACGTGCCGTAAATCTACGACACGGGACCCACAGCTTTACTTCCCTTCCGAAGGAAGCCATGCTAAGGATTTTTACGCCCGAAAAAATCCATCGTCCTCCGCCGGGTTCGAACCCGTGACCTTGGGTATATGAGGTTAGCATGGTAACCATTACACCACGGAGGGCGACGTGTGCGTGTGTGTGTGTGTGTGTGTGCCTGGACAGTATAGCTCAAAAACGAAAAGACCGTTAAATACCACATTTGGTATCTTAAGTTTCCAATCTTCCAAGGATGCGACACGAAGATTTTCAAGAAATTCCCCCAACCCCTAATTACACTTAACATGGAAAAAATTTCGAAAATTTTGATTTTCTCAAAAATGGCTGTAATGATTATGATTTCTATTTAAGATATTTGCATGACAAATAAAATGTATATCTTAAATTTTCTGGGAATAGCCTCTGAAGACATGTTTATTCTGGGTGAATTTTGCGAAATCTTTCATAACTGGTAAACCGTAAGAGATAGACAAAAACTTAGTACACAAAGAATGTAGATCACGATAAAACACAACATTTATGTCATGTACATTTTTCGAGGCATTGGCCATTTTACAGATATTCCTTGTTGTTGATTTCAGCTTTAAAAGACCTACTTTTCTCATACGGGAACCTGTCAACTCCTGGTCACGCAAAGAAATGGATTTCAATGCCATAGCAACCACATTTTAAAACATGTGACTGTCGGTTTAGTCTAGTGCATTCTCTTATTTCGCTTCTACTTATAAAGGAACTAAGCAATAAGACCGTTTCTACTAAATTAAAAAGGTGAATAAGCTTATTAACAATAATTTGTTACAGAGATATAGAGAAAGTCCTGTGAATGGAGCACATCATATTTTACTTTCTCTACACGTACTATATACATAGTGTATAGAGAAGGTATTGTAATGCACCCAAAAATGCGATACCGAGATTTCACAGGAAATACATGTTTTGAGACTTCCTGAGTCCATGTGTGTGTCTGTGTGTCTGTGGGTAGCATAGCTCAAAAACGAAAAATCCGTTAAAAACCAAACTTGGTATTTAGGTTTGGTATCGTCAAGAAAAACTCCCCACTCCCAACTACCCTTTACATGGAAGTTTTTTCGAAAATGTTTATTTTCTAAAAAAATGGCTGTAACGACTTTGATTAAAACATCGTATATTAAAGATATTTATCTGACAAATAAAATGTATATCTTTAATTTTTTGGGAATAGCTTCTGAAGACTACTTTATTCTTGATAAATTTTGCATAACCGTAAGAAATGGACAAAAATTTAACACACAAAAAATGTAGAGCACGTTAAAACACACAATTTATGTTATATACATTTTTTTCGTGGAGTTGAATCGTTTTTTAGATATTTTTTGGTTTCAGCTTTGAGAAACATACTTTTTTTCACACAGGAATTTGCCAACTCGTGTCCATACAAACAAACGAACTTCAGTCACATAGCAACCAGCTTTTGTCTTTCACTTTAACATATGGTACTACCTTATTTCCTTTCTACTTACAATAAAGCAAGAAATAAGTCTGTTTCTGCTAAGTTTTCTAAGCTTTCTAACAATAATTTGTTACAGAGATATAGAGAAAGTCATGTGAATGGAAAACATCAGTTTTTTTCTTTACAGGACATTAATATACATTTATTCTTTTCACAGGTGAGTGCTGGAATGTACAAGATTCCGAATTATGATGCGAAGTAAACCGTGAAAAATTTCAAAAGACAGGTAAGAAGGTGTGTTTCTAATAAATATACTAATATAGTCTGTGCTGTAAACTTCAAAATTGACAGCGGATATTGATCAGTTAAAAATGACAATATATTGGTCAAATATATTTTAACTTCTAATCCATTACTTAATATTATTCATTGGTATAATAAATTATTTTAGTATAGCTACTTTTGTCACTTGTAAGAAATTAGCTCCAATAGATGACCTGTAAAATACTTCTTACTGATGAACATGCAAGAAATCCAATATCCGCAGCTCCAATCAAGGTAGGAAACTGTTGGTGAGTCACACCTACTGTCATGCATACATACACTTTTTGGTAGCGAATGTGCTATTTTTACTTTCACTATACGTACTATGTGCATAGTGTATAGAGAAGGTATTGTATTGCACCCAAAAATTCGATACAGAGATTTCACCGGAAATAGATGTTTTAAGACCCTCTGAATCCAAAAAAGCATTCTTAGAAAAATGTCCGTGTGTGTCTGTGCATATGCGTGTCTGTGGGCAGCATGGCTCAAAAACGAGAACGCCGTTAAATACCAAACTTGGTATATAGGTTTGGTATCTTCCATGGATGCGACACGAAGATTTTCAAGAAAATCCCCCAACATAACTAACCTTTAAATAGAAAATTCGGAAATCTTTATTTTCTCAAAAATGGCTGTAGCGATTTTGATTAAAATCTCTTATATTTAAGACATTTATGTGATAAACAAAATGAATATGTTCAAATTTCTAGGAATAGCCCCTAAAGACGTGTTTATTCTGGATGAATTTTGCGAAATTTTGAATAACTGGTATACCGTAAGAGAAAAAATAACGTACCACACAAAAAATGCAGAGCTCGCTAAAACACACAATTTATGTTGTATACATTTTTTCGTGGAGTTCACCGTTTTTTAAATATTCCTTGTTATTAGTTTCCGTTTTAAAATACTTATACTTTTTTCATACGGGAATTTGTCAACTCCTGTCCATAAAAAGAAAAGGCACTTCAACCACTTAGCTTTTAAAATATTTGACTATCACTTCAGCCTATGGTACTCCTTTATTTCTCTTCTTATAAGGAAGCAGATAATAAGACCATTTCTGTCAGTGTTTTCTCACTTAGCATTAAGTAAATAGACCAATAAGCTTTCTAACAATAATTGATTGCAGAGCTGTGTAGAAAGTCATGTGAATGGAACATATTTTATCATAATTTTATGCGCATATATACATGTCGGCTTTGAAACGCAGGAAATATCATTTTCATGTCTCCACTTGAACTGCAAATGTGATTACTTGCTCTAAAAATTGTACACATAGCAGCCAGCTTTTAAAAGTTTTGACTATCACTTTAAACTATGGAACTCCCTTATTTCCCTTCTATGTACATGGAAGCAAGCAATAAGACTATTTCTGTCAAGTTTTTCTCGAATAGCTTGTAGTACAGAGTGAGTAAAAAGTATGGAACAATGTCTATAACCCCGCTGTTGGAACTCTATGAAGTGATATTTTTACTTTCTCTACACGTACTATATACATAGAGTACGGAGGAAGTATTGTATTCCACCCAAAAATTCGATACCGAGATTTCGCCGAAATTGCATGTTTTAGGATCCCCTGAATAAAAAAAAAACCACATATTTATAGAAAGATTCGTGTATGTGTGTCTGTCTGTCTGTCTGTCTGTGTGTCTGTGGACAACATAGCTGAAAAACGAAAAGACCGTTAAATAGCAAATTTGGTATTTAGTTATAGTATCTTCCAAGGATGCGACGCAAAGATTTTCAAGAAAATTCCCCCACCACAAACTACCCTTCACATTGAAAAAGTTTCGAAAATTTTGATTTTCTTAAAAATGGCTCAAACGATTTTGATTAAAATCACGTATATTAAAGCTATTTGCACCCCAAATAAAATGTAAATCTTTAATTTTCTGGGAATAGCGTCTGAAGACCTCTTTATTCTGGATGACTTTTGTCGAACTTAGCATAACTGCTAAACCGTAAGAGATGGAAAAAAACTTACCTTACAGAAAATGTAGAGCACATTAAAGCACACAATATGCCTTACATAAATTTTTTTCGTGGAGTTGATCGTATTTAATATATTCCTTGTCATTAGTTTCCGCTTTGAAAAACTTATAATTTTCTCATACAGGAATTTGTCAACTCTTGTCCATACAAACAAAGGAACATCAGTCACATAGCAACCAGCTTTTGGCTTTCACTTTAACCTATGGTACTCCCTTATTTCACTTCTACTTACAAGGAAGCAAGTAATAAGACTATTTCTGTTAATTTTTTCTCGATTGGCATGAAGTAAATAGAAGCATTGGCGTTTTAACAATAATTTGTTGTAGAGATGTAGAGAAAGTCATGTGAATGGATCACATCAGATTTTTTATATTACTTCAGATTGAGTAGGTTTTGAATTAAACAATACAGTAGGCTACTTCAATATGTGGCTTTGGATTGAACAAATACAGACAAAAGTTAAGCTAATAAGGACAACAATGCTTACTTCATTGCAAGTAATTATTTATGGCACAATTTACAGAAAGACAACGAATTGAAATACTAGTGATGATCGGATTGGGTGATATGAGGAGGACCCAAGAGGAGGTTTGTGTCTTGTTTAAAGAAATGCATCCAGAACGAATGATACTCATTCTACGGTAAACAAAATTTTGAAAAAATTCAATGAAACTGGAAGGGTTATAAATAAGGCAAAGTCTGGAAGGCCAGAACGAGTTACAGATGGTGACAAAGCCTGAACCCCTTATACTTATTCTTGTGGGGATATTTGAAGGGGAGGGTTAACAAGGATCCACCAAGAGATCTTGAAGGGTTAAAGCGAAGAATTGGACAAGAAATGCAGCTGATCAGGCGAACAAATTAACTAAGGCAGACTGTGGCATTGTTTAACAGTATATGGAGGCCATTTTGAGCACTTTTTGAATTCATCATTTGTTACAACACAGCACTACTTTAAATTTCATGTGATGTAATCCGCCTTAATAAATTTAAATTACAGTTCAAAAAAACATCTACCTGTACGTTCCGAGACCTGAGGACCAAAAACAAGAAAAAACATTCAATTGCAATTAAAAAAAAAAGGTCACGCCCTATTCACAATCTCATTAATATGAAAACATGTTGATATATTACAGCTTTTCTAAAAAAAATCTGGTGTTCCATCCACATGACTTTCTCTACATCACTGCAACAAATCATTCTATTTACTTCATCTAATGGAGCAAAAATAGAAATAGTCTTATTACTTGCTTCCTTCTTAGTAGAAGCGAAGTAAAGGGGTACCATAGGTTAAAGTGATAGTCAAAAGCTGGTTGCTCTGCGACTGAAGTTCCTTTATTTGTATGGACACGAGTTCACTAAGTCCTGTACAAGAAAAGTGTAAGTTTTTATAGCTGAAACCAAAAACAAGGAATATATAAAAAACAATCAACTCCACGAAAAAAATGCATATGACATAAATTGTGTGTTTTAAAGTGCTCTACATTTGTTGTGTGGTAAGTTTTTGTCCATTTCTTACGGTTTAGCAGTTATGCAAAATTCCGTAAAATTGACCCAGAATAAAGTAGTCTTCAGAGGCTATTCCCAGAAAATTCAAAATATACATTTTATTTGTCAGGTAAATACCTTTAATATACGATATTTTAATCAAAATCGTTAGAGCCATTTTTTGTAAAATCAAAATTTTCGAAAAAAGTTCCATGTAAAGGGTAGTTTGGGGTGCGGGGATTTTTCTCAAAATCTTCGTGTCGCATCCCTGGAAGATACTGAACTTAAATATCAAGTTTGGTATTTTACCGACTTTTCGTTTTTGAGTTATCGTGTTCACAGGCACACGGACACACACACACATACGGACCTTTTTCTGGAAATGCTTTTTTTTTTATTCAACGGGTCCTAAAACATGCATTTCCGGTGAAATCTCGACATCGAATTTTTGGGTGGAATACAATACTTCTCTATCCCTATGTACATTGTACATACGGGGCTAGAGAAAGTAAAAAAGGTCACGCCCTATTCACAATCATAGTAATATGAAAACATGTTGATATCTTACAGCTTTTATAAAAACATATCACTTCACAAAACAATAATAACAAATCATAAAATGAAGGTTTCGGGCTCGTAGGCCGTGGTCCAGCAGGTGAAGATTCACCCACCGTTTCGCCCATGACTTCGCTGGGCATCTTCAGGGGAAGTTGACTTCCCACCGGTGTCGGCCAGATGCCCAGCGAAGTCATGGGCGAAACATCGGGTAAATCTTCCTCTGCTGGACCACAGCCTACGAGCCCGAAACCTTCATTTTATGATATGGACGTCGGCCGTGAAAGCCTTAGTGATTATATAATAACAAAGTTACAAGTATTGTCCCATACTTTTTACTCACCATGTATATAGAAGAATAAAATTTTTATTAATAATTTGTTGCAGAGATGTAAGTGATGTGAATGGAACACATCATATTTTTACTTTCTCTATACTCACTATGTACAGAGTGTATAGAGAATGTATTGCACTCCACCAAAAAATTCGATACCGAGGTTTCACCGGAAATATATGTTTTAGGGTCCCCTGTATCCAAAAAAAGTATTTTCAGAAAAAGGTCAGTGTGTGTGTGTGTGTCCGTGTGTCAGTGTGTCCGTGTGTCTGTGAACACGATAACTCAAAAACGAAAAGTCGGCAAAATACCAAACTTGGTATTTAAGTTTAGTATCTTCCAGGGATGCGACACGAATATTTTGAGAAAAATCCCCCCACCCCAAACTACCCTTTACATGAAACTTTTTTCGAAAATTTTGATTTTCTCAAAAATGGCTCTAACGATTTTGATTAAAATATCGTATATTAAGGTTATTTACCTGACAAATAAAATGTATATTTTGAATTTTCTCGGAATAGCTTCTGAAGACTACTTTATTCTGGATGATTTTTCATAACTACTAAACCGTAAGAGATGGACAAAAACTTAACACACAAAAAATGTAGAGCACGTTAAAACACACAATTCATGTCATATGCATTTTTTTCGTGGAGTTGATCGTTTTTGAGATATTCCTTTTTCTTGGTTTCAGGTTTGAAAACTTATACTTTTCTCATACAGGAATTTGTCAACTCCTGTCCATACAAACAAAGGAACATCAGTAACATAGCAACCAGCTTTTGGCTTTCACTTTAACCTATGGTACTCCTTTATTTCGCTTCTACTTAACAATAAAGCGAGAAATAAGTCTATTTCTGCTAATTTAATAAGCCTATGAACAATAATAATTTACAGAGATATAGAGAAAGTCATGTGAATGGAACACATCAGATTTTACTTTCTCTATAGGTACTATGTACATAGTGTATAGAGAATGTATTGCACTCCACCAAAAAATTCGATACCGAGATTTCACCGGAAATATATGTTTTACGGTCCCCTTTATCTAAAAAAAAAAATTTTCGGAAAAAGTCCGTGTGTGTGTGTGTGTGTGTGTGTCCGTGTGTCTGTGAACACGATAACTCAAAAACGAAAAATCGGCAAAATACCGAACTTGGTATTTAAGTTTAGTATCTTCCAGGGATGCGACACGAAGATTTTGAGGAAAATCCCCCCACCCCCAACTACCCTTTATATGGAACTTTTTTCGAAAATTGTGATTTTCTCAAAAATGGCTCTAACGATTTTCATTAAAATTTCGTATATTAAAGATATTCACCTGAAAAATAAAATATATATCTTGAATTTTCAGGGAATAGCCTCTGAAGTGTAGTTTATTCTGGATGAATTTTACTAAATTTTGAATAACTGTTAAACCGTAAGAGATGTACAAAAACTTACTACACACAAAATGTAGAGCACGTTAAAACACACAATTTATGTTATATACATTTTTTTCGTGGAGTTCGTTGTTTTTGTGATATTCCTTATTTTTGGTTTCTGCTATGAAAAACTTATACATTTCTCATACAGGAATTTACAACTGCTGTCCATACAAACAAAGGAACAGTGACATAGCAACCAGCTTTTGAAACATCATTTAACCTATGGTACTCCCTTATTTCCCTCTACTTACAAATAAGCAAGTAATATGGCTATTTCTGATAATGTTTTACTGATTAGAATGAAGTAAATAGAAGTATAAGCTTTTTAAGAATAATTTGGTGCAGGGATGTAGAGAAAGTCATGTGAATGGTACACATCAGATTTTTAAAATATAGCACACTTTTTTTTAACACCCTATACTTCAGAATAAAGTGAGAATTTTTTTTTTTTATTTTGGAAACAATGTGTTAAACATAAGAGGTTGGATGAGGCAAAATGTTTCCATTACAAGAGAACATTTTTACCGAAACCACAAATTGTATTTAATTGGATCTTTCAGGTCACGGTCGATTATTTCTCGATATATATCCACCAGTTTCTTGTCAGTTGATGGAGGAAACTTGGGAATTTTAAAGATCGACGTAACCACAGCGAACAGTTTAGATGTTGTTAACAATGTAGATGACGTCAGCTTCGCAATATATCAGCCGGAAAATTGGCTGCACTGTATATTTCGATGCGCTTTTTTTTTTTTTTTTTTTCTTTCTATAATGGTGATCAGAAGTGCTCCTATTGGATAAAGCAGGAACGAAATCTCACCACAATATTGTTGTAATCTTGTTTAGTGCACCTGGTTCGAGTAGTGGATATCTTTCTGGATGAAGAAATTCTGAGTTTTTGTATCGTTTCTGTTCTTAAATGCCTAGTGTTTAAAGGTTTGCCAAGGTTTTATTTTTGCTCTTGCTTTACAGAGTTTCAACTAACACTTTTCTGCGCTTTCATGTAGGTTTGTAGCCTGTAGTGCACTTTTATTTGCTCTAGCCCGTATGTACAGTGTACATAGTGGATAGAGAACGTATTGTATTCCACCAAAAAACTGATACCGAAATTTCACCAGAAGTATATGTTTTGAGGTGTCCTAAATCCGAAAAAGCATTTTTAGGAAAACCTCCATGTGTGTGTATGTGTGTGTGTGTGTGAACTGCATAATTAAAAAGTCGATTAAATTTCAAACTTCATGTTTAAGTAGAGTATCTTCCAAGGATGCGACATAAAGATTTTCAAAAAATTCCACCAACCCAACTACCCTTTACATGGAACATTTTAGTCGCCCTCCGGTGTGTAATAGTTACCATGCTGACTTCATATACCCAAGGTTGCGGGTTCGAACCCGGCGGAGGACGATGGATTTTTTTCGGGCGTAAAAATCATTAGCATGGCTTCCTTCGGAAGGGAAGTAAAGCCGTTGGTCCCGTGTCGTACATTTACGGCACGTAAAAGAACCTCAAGCCTGAGAGAGAGCCTCTGAGCAAAATTAAGCGGTCTTTCACGCCCAGTATAGAATGAGACGCTGAGAACCACAGTAATTAAAGAGCGTCCATTAAAAAACGCCATTTCATGGAACATTTTTCGAAAATTGTGATTTTCTCATAAATGGCTCTAACGATTTTGGTTAAAATATCTTATGTTTAGGCTATTTTTATGACAACGAAATGTATATCTTAAACTTGCTGGGAATAGCCCCTGAAGACCTCTTCATCCTGAATGACTTTTGTATGCCTGGCAAACCTCAAGAGATGTACAAAAACTTACTGCACAAAACATGTAAAGCTCATTAAAACACACTGTGAATGTTTTATGAATTTTTTCATTAGAGTTAAATACCAAATACTGAACTACTAAATAGAGTTTACAGTTTTGAGATATTCCGGATATTTGTTTCAATTTTAAGCCACGTAAACTTTTCTCGAACGAGAAGACATCTTTCTTTTCGTTTCTCGTTTGTTTACTCCTGTCAATTGTTTCACATAACGACCGGCTTTTAAAGGACATGACTCCCTTCTACTTACAAGGAAACTAGTAATAAGATTAATTCTGCTTATGTTCATCTTGGTCAGCATGATGTAGATAAACATTAATCTTTTGAATTAAGGTTTGTTTGGGAAATTCATGTAAATGGAACACACCAGATTTTTACTTTATCTAGCCCCATATGTACAATGTACACAGGGATAGAGAAGTATTGTATTCCACCCGAGATTTCACCGGAAATACATGTTTTAGGACCCCCTGTATCCAAAAAAAGCATTTTCAGAAACAGGTCCGTGTATCTGTGAACACGATAACTCAAAAAGGAAAAATAGCTAAAATACAAACTTGGTATTTAAGCTCAGTATTTTCCAGGGATGCGACACGAAGATATTGAGAAAAATCCCCCACCCCAAACTACCCTTTGCATGGAACTTTTTTCGAAAATTTTGATTTTCTTAAAAATGGCTCTAACGATTTTGATTAAAATATCATATATTAAAGATATTTACCTAACAAATAAAATATATCTCTTGAATTTTCTGGGTATAGCTTCTGAAGACCTGTTTATTCTGGATGAATTTTGCTTAATTTGGCATAAATAGTAAACCGTAAGAGACAGACAAATGCTTACTATACAAAAAATTTAGGTCCTGTTAAAATACACAAGTTATGCCATATACATTTTTCTCGTGGAGCTTACCGTTTTCGAGGTATTCATTGCTATTAGTTTCAGTTGTGAAGTACTTATACTTTTCTCAGACGGGAGTGTCCGTTTTTCTTTTGTTTTACTCCTGGCCAAGAAAAGAAGCGATTTGTAATGACAGTCCCATAACGACAGCTTTTAAAAAATTTGACTATTGGTTTAGCCTAGTGTATTCCCTTATTTTCTTCCTACTTATACGGAACTAAGTAATAAGAACATTGTGCTAATGAGTACCACGATTAGCAAGGTGCAGAAAGAAGAAGAATCTTATGTATGAAGTTTGTAGAACAGTTGGAGAAAGTCATGTGAGTGTAGCACATCAGATTTTTATATGTAAGTTTATTTAACTTGCTCTGTTTTGAGCTTGCCCAAATTGAGAAAACAAAGAAAAGAATAAATATAAAACAAATGCGAGAGAGCAAGCACGATACAAATGCGATATGCAAGTGTAACAAAGAATCGTTATATGTTTTAAGCTATAACAATGAATTACTGCATGTACCTACCTGGATATCGCTAATTACGTTCTGTAAACTTGCAGGAACTTTTAGTTTAGCAGCTCTTGTGAAGTGAATTCCTCCAATTGGGTTATCCATGTTTATTTTAAAAGTTCTAATATTCGACAAAGTTTTCCCATTCCGAAGTCATGCTGTTTGGATGGTGAAAACTTCAATAGCTGGAGAGCTTTTGCAATGCGGATTTGAGAAGAGCTGATGTCCCAGTTCTGACAATACCTTTCAGTGCAGAAACTACCAGCTTCTTTATGTTATAGGACTGTTCCATCCACTGCATCTAGCAGATGGAAAAGTCTGAAACCGAGGTCATATTGTGCTTCTAATACTGCAGCGCCTTTGCCAGATGTATCAGTTACTTTTTGTATAAAATGATTCGCATGACTTTACCTACATCTCTGCAACAAATATTTGTTAAAAAGCTTATGTCTGTATTTACTTCAAGCTAATCGAGAAAAAAAAATAGCAGAATATTCTTATTACTTGCTTACTTGTAAGTAGAAGCGAAATAAGAGAGTACCATAGGTTAAAGTGATAGTCAAATGCTGGTTGCTATGTGACTGAAGTGCCTTTGTTTGTATGGACAGGAGTTGACAAATTCCTGTATTAAAAAAATGTCTTTAAAGCTGAAATCAAAAGAAAGGAACGATTAACTCCATGAAAAAAAAATATATAACATAATTTGTGTGTTTTAACGTGCTCTACATTTTTGTTTGGTAAGCGTTTATCTATCTCTTACGGTTTAGGAGCTATGAAAAATTCCGTGAATTTCATCCAGAATAAAGCAAGTTTAAGCCTACCTGGGTAGCGTGGTGGTACCATGTCTGCTTCACGTTCAAAAGGTCGTGAGTTCGAAACTCGCTTAGGGTGCGTTACCCGGGTAAGGTTTTTTTCGGGGTTTTCCGTTATCCTGAGAAGACGAATGTCGACTAACTTTAAGCTCCATGGACCCCGAGATCATTTGAGCATCATATTATCAATTGCATTCATCGTCCGATATGACCAAACCAGGTTAAAGGACATTAAAAATACAAAAAAAAAAAAAAAAAAAAAAAAAAAAAAAAAAAAAAAAAAAAAAAAAAAAAGTAGGTTTCCGAAGCTATTCCCAGAAAATTGAAGATATGATTTTTATTTGTCAGTTACATATCTTTAATATGCGATATTTTAATCAAAATCGTTAGTCATTTTTAAGAAAATCAAAATTTTCGAAGAAAGTTCCAAGTAAAGGGTAGTTTGGGGTGGGGGAATTTTTCTCAAAATGTTCGTGTCGCATCCCTGAAAGATACTAAACTTAAAAACCAAGTTTGGTATTTTACTGACTTTTCATTTTTGAGTTATCGTGTTCAGGGACTCACACAAATACCTTTTTGTGAAAATGCTTTTTTTGGATTCAGGGGGTCTCAAAGCATATATTTCTGGTGAAATCTCGGTATCGAATTTTTGGGTGTATTACAATACACTATGTACATAGTAAGTGTAGAGAAAGTAAAAATCTGTAACTGTACCATAAACACAACTGCTTTCTCTTTTAGTAGAAAGGAAATTACGGGATACATTAGGCTGAAACGATAGTCAAATATTTAAAAGCTGGCCGCTATGTGAAACAATTGAGATTCGCCTTGGTTAGTTTAAAACTGAAACCCACAACAAAAAATATCTGGAAAACCGTTAACTCTAAAAGAAAAATATGTGTATCATTCACATGACTTTCTCCATATCCCTGCAACAAATTATTCTTAAAAAGCTTATACTTTTATTTACTTTCTGCTAATCAGAAAAAAATAGCAGAAATAGTCTAATTACTCGCTTCCTTGTAAATAGAAGCGAAATAAGGGACAACTGTAGGTTAAAGTGATAGTCAAAAGCTGGTTGCTATGTCAATGAAGTTCCTTTGTCTATATGGATAGGAGTTGACAAGTTCCTGTATGAGAAAAGTGTACGTTTTTCATAGCAGAAACCAAAAATAAAGAATGTCACAAAAACGGCGAACTCCACGAAAAAAATGTATATAACATAAATTGTGTGTTTTAATGTGCTCTACATTTTTTGTGTAGTAAGTTTTCGTCCATCTCTTACGGTTTAGCAGTTATTTAAAATTTAGTAAAATTCATTCAGAATAAACTACTCTTCAGAGGCTATTCCTAGAAAATTCAAGATATACATTTTATTTGTCAGGTAAATGTGTTTAATATACGAAATTTTAATCAAAATCGTTACAGCCATTTTTGAGAAAATCAAAATTTTCGAAAAAAGTTCCATGTAAAGGGTAGTTGGGGTGGGGGGATTTTTCTCAAAATGTTCGTGTTGTATCCCTGGAAGATACTAAACTTAAATACCAAGTTTGGTATTTTACCGACTTTTCGTTTTTGAGTTATCGTGTTCACAGACACACGGACACACTGACACACAGACACACACACACACACACACACACACACACACACACACACACACGGACCTTTTTGTGAAAATGCTTTTTTTAGATATTGGGGACCCTAAAACATATAGTTCCGGTGAAATCTCGGTATCGAATTTTTTGGTGGAGTGCAATACTTTCTCTATACACTATGTACAAAGTGCGTATGGAGAAAGTGAAAAGTATATGACATAAATTATGTGCTTTAACCAGATCTACATTTTTTGTGAACTAAGTGTTTATGTATCTCTTATGGTTTAAATGTTATACAAAAGTCAACCACAATAAATAGCTCTTTAGAGGTGATTCTCCTAAATTTCAAAATATACATTTTATTTGGTATGTAAATATATTTAATATACGGGATTTTAATCAAAACTGTGAGGGCCATTTTTGAGATGATCAACATTTTCGAATATTTTTCCATGTAAAGGGTAGTCTGGAATAGGGGGATTTTCTTGAAAATCTTCGTGTTGCATCCTTGGAAAATACCAAACCTAAATGCCAATTTTGGTATTTAACGGTCTTTTCGTTATTGAGCTATGCTGTCCACACACACATACACGCACACGCAGATATTTTTCTGAAAATGCTTTTTATTTGGATTCAGGGGGGTCCTAAAACATGTATTTCCCATGAAATCACGGTATCGAAGTTTTGGGTGGAAAGCAATACTTCCCCTGTACTCTATGTGCATAGTAGGTGTAGATAAAGTAAATATCTATTGTGTTCCATTCAAATAACTTCCTCTAGCTGCTCCATAAACAAATCTTTCTTATAAAACATTATTCTTAATTTCTCTACACGTACTATGTAGATAGTATATGGAGAAAGTTTATATTTCACCCAAAAATTCGATACTGAGATTTCACCAGAAATAAACGTTTTGGGTCCCCTTGAATCCAAAAACTGCATTTTTAGAAAAAGGTCATTGTGTGTGCGTGGACAGCATGTCTCAAAAACTAAAATACCGTTAAATACCAAACTTGGTATTTAAGTTTGGTATCTTCCTAGGATGCGACAGGAAGATTTTCAAGAAAATCCCTCCCCCCGCCCAATCTACCCTTACATGGAAATACTTTCGAAAATTTTGTAAATCTCAAAAATGTTGCAAACGATTTTGATTAAAATCTCTTATATTGAAGATATTTACATGCCCAATAAAATGTGTATCTCGAACTTTCAGGGAGCAGTCTCTAAAGACCTCTTTATTCTGGGTGATTTTTGCTGAATTTTGTGTAACTGTGAAACTGTAAGGGATGGTCAGAAACGTGGTATACAAAAAATGGATATCGCGGTAAAACACTCAGTTTGTCATACATTTTTTTCGTAGAGTTGATCGTTTTTTTAGATATTCCTTGTTATTAGTTTCTGCGTTAAAAAACTCATACTTTTCTCACTCAGGAATTTGTCAACTCCGTTCCATACAAAGGAACTTCAGTCACTCTATCAAGTATGTTCATTGTACACGTGCTAGAGAAAGTAATCATCCGAAGAAAAGTGTAGTAAAATATGGATATTTGTTGTCACCCAGCGAGGTGGAGTGGTACTTCATGTACCAAAGGTCGCGGGTTCAAACCCGGTGGAGGACGATGGATTTCTTCGGGCGTAAAAATCCTTAGAATGGATGTAAAGCCGTTGGTCCCGTGTCGTAGATTTTCGGCATGTAAAAGATAAAGATACCTCTGAGCATAATTAGGCGGTCTTTCACGCCTAATATAGAATGGGGCGCTGAGAACCACAGTAGTTTTTTTATTATTCTTTTAATTAAAAACACTAACGGAGTCTGATCAGGACTCCGGTACTGTATCCCTATTTACATTCCCCCCCCCCCGTAGGTTTTACTGATTACTGGTTTACTGGTTTTACTGTTTCTTTTACAAACATATACACATTGCACAAACATATAACACCCATGCCCAAGGCGGGACTCGAACCCACGATCCCCTGCCCACGAAGCACCAAAGCGAGACGCTTTAGCGAGCGCGGCCATGGGGACCGGCGTAGTTAAGAGCGTCCAAAAGTACAAGGGTTGTCCCAGAAGTACCCGACCTAACAAAGAAAGCAGAAACATTTGGGGAAAAACATCTTTATTTCTCTACATAGTCTCCTTTCAGCTCGATACACTTTTCCCAGCGATGTTCAACAGCTACGATACCCTGTTTATAGTGAAAACTACCGAGTCTGCAAAATAGCCATCAACTGCAGACTTTATTTCTTCATTGCTGGCAAATCTTCTACCACCAAGCCTTTTCTTTATGTTTGGGCACAAAAAATAATCAGAGGGGCTAAATGTGGCAAATAGGGTGCATGAGGAAGCAATTTGAAGGTTTTGATCATGACGATAATACACGTGTGAACTGGTGCATTGTCTTGATGAAAAAAGTGATTCCTGTTCGCTAAATGCGGCAGTTTTTGCCCGATTTCATCACTCAAACGCTGTAACAAGTGCGAAAAATATTCGCCATTATTTAATTTTCCTTTTTTTAGATAATCAATGAAAATTATCCCTCGTGCATGCCTGCAGATGGAACTGTCTTCGCCTTCTTTGGAGCCGATTCTCCCCTTCCAATCCACTGTGTTGATTATTCCTTCGTCTCAGATGAAGTGATGGACCCAGGTTTCATCCATTGTTATGAATCGACGCAAACTCTCAGCTTTATTGCAGCGAAACATTGCCAAACACTCGACTGAAACCTCCTCACGACGCTGTTTTTGTTCTATTGTGAGCAAACGCGGCACCCACATTACACACAACTTTCTCATATCCAAATTTTCAGTCAATATGCGATGTACAGAACTTTTTGAATTGTCTGCAATGTCTACTAGCTCCCGCATTTCCAGTTGATGGTCATCCAACACCATTTGTGGATTTTCTTCACAATTTCTGGACTGGTAGCCTCATTTGGTCGACCATTGCGATGTTTGTCTTAAGCTTTACAAGGTTGGTACTTTTTTAATTTCTCTATACGTACTATGTACATAGCATATAGAGAAGGTATTGCACTTCACTCAAAAATTAGATACCAAAATTTCACCGGAAATATATATTTTAGGGTCCCCTGTATCCAATAAAAGCATTTTCAGTAAAAGGTCCGTGTGTGTGTCGGTGTGTCTGTGAATACGATAACTCAAAAATGAAATTCGGTAAAATACCAAACTTGGTATTTAGGTTTAGTATCTTCCAGAGATGCGACACGAAGATTTTGAGAAAAATCCCCCCACCGAAACTACCCTTTACATGGATCATTTTTCGAAGATTTTAATTTTTTTAAAAAATGGCTGTAACGATGTTGATTAAAATATCGTACATTAACAATATTTACCTGACAAATAAAATGTACATCTTGAATTTTCTGGGAATAGCCTCTGAAGATTACTTTATTCTGGATCAATTTTACGATATTTTATATAACTGCTAAACCGTAAGAGATAGACATGCAATTTTTCGTGGAGCTGATCGTTTTTGAGATATTCCTTGTTTTAAATTTCACCTTTAAGAAACTTATACTCTTCTTATACAGGGATTTGTCAACTCCTGCCCATACAAACATAGGAATTTCAGTCACATAGCAACCAGCTTTTGACCATCACTTCAACCTATGGTATTCCCTTATTTCACTTCTACTTACAAGGGAACGAGTAATAAGATTAGTTCTGCTAATTTTTTCTCGATTAGCATGAAGTAAATAGAAGCATAAGCTTTTTAACAATAATTTGTTGCAGAGATGTAGAGAAAGTCATGTGAATGGAACACATCAGATTTTTAGCATTGTTGTTTAAAACAACAACCGCTATCTATACCTCAGGTCGAGTACTTCTGGGACAGCCCTCGTAAAATTCCATTTAATTTCATTTCATTTCGAGTATTTGTTTGAAGATTACAGAATAGGTGGGAAGTTTGTAGATGCTCGAAACAATGGAGTCAGAATAGTTCCTATTGTAGTAGTAATACACAAAACATTCTGAAAAGGCAGAACTTCTCCAATAAAATATTTAACCGCACAAAGGTGGTATTCCTGTTTATTGTACCATCCGAGCGGCACGCGTACGTTTGTACCACGTAAAGCACGGATCTGAGAGATGACATATAAAGACAAGGCGAATGCTTTATGAAAGTTTTGGGGTTTCACCAAAGGAATGGAAAATGTACTCCCTCGGAATTTGCGGGGAGTAGATCTTTTGCCAAACGACAGACAGACAAAAGAATGTAGCCGTTCTCTGTGCAGGATTTGTGGAAATGATTTTTTCTCCCCTTCCCGCGTGCTCTCTACCGGATGTGAAAAGTGTGATTAATGCCAGCATGTGCTCTAGATGTCTCTCGGGTACCTCATACCCCCCCCCCCCCGTACTAAAGTTCTGGCTCAAAACCAAATCCTTTGGTTTGAAGTTCGTCAGTTCCTCCCTTCACTTCCTTCCTATGGGATCTACCATTCTCGCTCGTCACATGTTTCCGCGCTGCGTTTGTTTTGCAAAATGTTCACTCTTCTTTCCACAGTGTGTCATACTTAAATGCTTGCTTTTGCTAAAAAAATATACTTTTATGCAAAATCACTAAAACGATTGAGTGCGATATTGATGTTTTTCACTGTTTCTACTTTTTTGAGGTAATACTGCATTTCAGGCAAAAACTATGTACCGAAATTTCCCAGAAACACACGCTTTGAGGTTCACTGAATAAAAACATAATTTACAAAAACGTCTGCGTGTGTGTTTATGTGTGTGATTGTGTAAATAATTCAAAAACGAAAAGACCGTTGAATACCAAACTTCGTATTTAAGTTTGATATCTTCCAACGATGCAACACGAAGATTTTCAATGCAATACCCCCATCCCCAACTACCCTTTACATGGAACTTTTTCGAAAATTTTGATTTTCTCAAAAATAGTTCTAACAATTTTGATTAAAATATCGTAAATTAAAGATATTTACCTTAAAAATAAAATGTATATTTTGAATTTTCTGGGAATAGCCTCTAAAGACCATTTTATTCTGGATGATTTTTATTGAATTTTGTATTACTGCTAAACCATAAGAGATGGACAAAAACTTACTACACAAAAAATGTAGAGCACGTTAAAACACACGATTTATGTTATATACATTTTTTTCGTGGAACTGGTCGTTTTTGAGATATTCCTTGTGTTTGGTTTTAGCTTTGAAAAACTTAATTTTCTCATACAGGAATTTGTCAAAACCTGTCCATACAAACAAAGGAACTTCAGTCACATAGCTACCAGGTTTTGACAATCACTTTAACCTATGGTATTCCCTTATTTCGCTTCTGCTTACAAGGAAGCATGTAACAAGACTATTTCTGCTAATTTTTTCTCGATTAAAATGAGGTAAATAGAAGCATAAGCTTTTTAACAATAATTTGTTGCAGAGATGTAGAGAAAGTCATGTGAATGGAATACATCAGATTTTTTTCACATTCCAGTCAAACGATTTAACAAATCGTGGAGAGTTACGCTTCTATCGTCAGGAAGGAAATGAAGTAAAAATTAATTTCCCGTCGTCCACGAAGGAATTTTTCACTATAATTGGTACAAGATTTATGAAGCGTTTATCTTTCCCATTGGGTCTTTCTCTACCTTTTTTATTACTACTTTTTTAAAGAACGCCAAGAACTGCGAGCGTTATTTCACCTCGAACCTCACTTAACGTGGTCAGATTTACGATGTTTGATTAGAAGTTAGCCACCAGAGGTCTCTGTATGTGACGTGGCGATATCGCTGACTAAACCGATTTGGAAAAATGACAATAGAAATGACAAATAGCGGCCAGGACTTCGGTAAAATCCAATTTTCCGATTTCCTGTCGCTTCCCTACAGCGTTTGGTGCTTTATTTTTTTTTTTTTTTTTTATCGGAAGGTGAAAGATTTTTCCCGGCTAAGTCACTAAGAGTTGTTAAGGAAAATGCGATAATGTCCTATCGTTTTTTATCTGCTAGTTCCATTGGCGCTGCAGTGCCTTCACACCATTTTTGGTTCTAGGCGCAAGATAAGACAAAAATCTGACGTGTTCCATTCACAAGACTACATCTCTATAACAAATAATTGTTAATAAGCTTATTCTTCTATTTACTTCATGATAATCAAGATAAACATTAGCAGAAATGCTTTCCTTTAGTAGAAGGGAAACAATGGGTTACACGAGGCTAAAACGATACTCAAATCTTTTAAAAGCTGGTTGCCATGTGATTGAAATCGTTTCTTTGCATTGTCAGGAGTTGATAAATTCCCGTACCTATGAGAAATGTTTTAAGTATTTTAAAACTGAAACCAATAAACAAGGAATATCTTGAAAATGGCAAGCTTCAGGAAAAAAATGTATATGACATAAATTGTGTGTTTTAAGGAGCTCTATTTTTATTTAGCAAGTTTTTATATATATGCTACGGTTTACAAGTTATGCCAAATGCAACAAAATTTATTCAGAATAAAGAGGTATTTAGAGGCTATCCCAAGAAAATTCAAGATATGCCTTTTATTTTCCATATAAATATCTTTGATATAAACTATTTTAATCAAAATCCCTAGAGTCATTTTTGAGAAAATTAAAATTTTCAAATTATTTATCTATGTAAAGGATAGTTTAGGTTGGGGGGATTTTTTTTCAAAATTTTTGTGTCGCATCCCCGATAGATACTATAGTTAAATACCAAGTTCGGTATTTTACCGACTTTTCGTTTTTGAGTTATCGTATTCAAAGACACACGGACCGCTGTCTGAAAATAATTTTTTTTATACAGGGGAACCCAAAAACGTCTATTTCGGGTGAAATCTCGGTATTGAATTTTTGGGTGCAACACAATACCTTCTGTATACTATTGTAAACAGTAGGTGTAGAGAAAGTAAAGATCCCTACTCATATTGGGCGGATTTGAAATGGCGTCACAGACTCTACACCTGTTTCAGAAATGCAGTAGCTAATCTGGCTTGCAGTGCACTATTGCAACGATAATTTATGTGACTGCAGAGAGTAGGTTGGTAGCATTGCAGCGATTCCCCTACCCGATGTCTAATGTTTTATTACTAGGCATAAAGATGCAGGGACAATCTAGTATCCAATAGCAGCATTAATCAAACAAAATGATGGAAGACAGGAGGTAAATTCTGCAAGGGTTGCTGATCCCTCTGCGGGTGTAATAACCGGAATCGATCCCAGAGCCCCGCACCGGGGATTTACCATAACACCATAGAATAAGACTGGTTGCCTGATGTTCCTTCCCCATCAGTATTGTGACTATGCCATTTAAATCTTAATAACTATTTGTGTGTAACATGGGGGTTAGAGAATATTGCATAAGGTAATCACTGTAATTCCTTTTCATTAATATACTCTTATGAACATATATGGTGCACAACAACACGGATGTTAGTAAACGATCTTATTCTTTTCCTACTGCTTTATGCATACATACGAGAGCTATCCCAGAAGTACCCGACCTAACAAAGAAAGCACAAACATATTAGGGAAAAACATCTTTATTTCTCTACATAGTCTCCTTTCAGCTCGATACACTCTTCCCAGCGATGTTCAACAGCTTCGATACCCTGTTTATAGTGAAAACTGCCGAGGTCTGCAAAATAGCCATCAACTGCAGACTCCACCTCTTCATTGTTGGCAAATCTTTTACCACCAAGCCATTTCTTCAAGTTTGGAAGCAGAAAATAGTCAGAGGGGGGCTAAACTTTTCGAATAGGGTGCAAGAGGAAGTAATTCGAATTTAACTCATTGGTTTTGGCCATGTGGATAATGGACGTGTCAACTGATGCATTTGTCCTGATGAAACAAAACTTCTTTTTTTTTGTGCTAAATGCGGTCGTTTTTGCTCGATTTCATCACTCAAACGTTGTAACAAGTTCGCATAATATTCGCCAATTTTGCTTTTTGAAATAATCAATGAAAATTATCGTGCGTCTCAGAAAACTGATGCCAATAACTTGCCTGCAGATGGAACTATCTTCGCCTCCTTTGGAGCCGATTCTCCCCTTCCAATCCACTGTGTTGATTATTCCTTCGTCTCAGATGAAGTGATGGACCCAGGTTTCATCCATTGTTATGAATCGACGCAAACTCTCAGCTTTATTGCAGCGAAACATTGCCAAACACTCGAGTGAAACATCCTCACGACGCTGTTTTTGTTCTATTGTGAGCAAACGCGGCACCCACATTACACACAACTTTCTCATATCCAAATTTTCAGTCAGTATGCGATGTACAGAACTTTTTGCAATGTCTGCCAGCTCGCACACTTTCAGTCGACGGTCATCCAATATCATTTTGTGGATTTACTTTACAATCTCTGGACTGGTAACCTCATTTGGTAGGCCACAGCGTTGTTCGTCTTGGCAGCTCGTAAGGCCGCTCTTAAACTCTGCCACCCAATATTTTACTGTTGTAAACGAAGGAGCAGACTTCCCAAAAGCAGGATCTGGATCAGCTTTAATATTAGTTGGACTAAGACCTTTGAAAGTATTCTATCACATAACGATGACCAGTTTTATCCATGTTTACAAATTCGCTGACAGCATTCACTAATGATGGCTGGCAAACAAATACTAAACAATATAAAATCGTCAAACTTCAAACTTAGGCTTTCTAAGGTTGGTACTTTTTACCATTGTTATTTTTTGATACAACCGCTTTTCGAATGGCTACGGGAAATTATTGTTTGGCAGCCACCTCTATCGAATTGCCATATATAACAACCCTTCCTGGTTACTGTGCAATGCTACATTCACAATGAGATGCAAACGCAGACGTAACGTAGCATAAGCGCAGACGCAAGGAAACACCATTTACAATACAATCGTAAGCGCAACGCAAGAAGTTGGCTCGGGTTTCTAGATCCACAAGTTACATGCGAATATCTTCCAAGCGCTGCGCAAGTTACAAACTGAATAACTAACTGTATCATATAAGAAAATTCACTCCATCGTTTACAGATGAATATGTATTAAAATTACAAACTAACAACTGACGCTCGCGGCAGTGACTTCACAATAATTGCACATTCAAAATTATTGAAAATAATACAAGCATAGAGACTTGGGAAAGTGATAAAACTACACATTTAATGAACTAAGAATTATCTCTCTGTGTCTTCGATTTATGAGAATCAAGAAATCTAGACACAGAAGATAGTTACATCCATTAAACCAAAGAAGGATTCGCAAGAAGACTGTCATAACCTCTTGAGGGAGATTAGAGATGGCGCGGCACTGCACGGCCAAATAGAAGAGTATGCATCTACAGCAGGCCTTATAAAATCTCGCAGTGCGATCGTCTGCTGTTGAATTCATAGGCAATGCATAGAGAAAAGAAGCAGAATTCTTCTTCTTTGTATGCACGCAAGAATAACATTTGGAGTTTGAAAACTATTGCATTGTGAATACTTACATTAAATAATATGAGTCCAAACTGTTGCACTTTGCGCCTGTGCTTGCATTTGTATGTAATTATGCTCTACAATAGGGTAGCTAAATGTACAAAATTCACTTACAATAATAATCTTAAGTTAAATTAAGAATAGTAATACTACTAATATATTATATATACATTTTTAAATGCCTAACTACTTCTTATTCAGTATAGCAATACTTTGCCAATTACTAGCATGTTTATAATTTATTATGAATTTATTATAGATTAATATAATATACATTAATACACTTTTTGAGATCCTTAATTACTTCACAATTTTTACTCAAATTATCTAACATTTATTCTCTTTAAACTATTCCTAAACTATTTAAGGTCAGAGGGCAGCCCTGAAAGGCAGCCACAGGCAATTCATTCCATTCTTCAATCATCCTATAAACAAAAGAAACTTTTCCTACGTCGGATCTGTGCCTTCTACCTTAAATTTTATACAAATGATCGTTTTATCCGTCGTATAGTGGGTTTTTATTGAGAATGTAGCACTAGTGTATGGATTATGACCGTCGTTACCTAAAATCACCGATCGTTATTGAGGCCAGAGACAAGATTGTTAAACTACCACCAACCTAATATTTGTACAAGTTTAATGTTAGCGTTTGTTTATCTGCACCTTCTGTTGTTTTCCTTGGACATGAATAACGTATTTGTCTGTAAATATACCTGGGAAATACTTGGCCTCCTGAACTTGTACTTTTTTGGCTTCTTAAGTTTTAGGGAGGGTTCCTGTCTTATCCTGGAGGATTTATAATCCTGTAAGCTTCTGTGTAGTTTAACCTTGAGCCCGTTTCACGAAGGTAGAACTTAACAAATTTACAAAAGAACAGTAAATACTATTTTAAGAACACATTACGGATTCTTACTTTCTCACCACGTACTATGTACATAGAGATTAGAGAAGGTATTACATTCCACCCAAAAATTCGATACCGAGATTTCACCGAAAATACATGATTTTTGGAGAAAGGTCTGTGTGTGTATGCGTGACTGTGGACAGCATAGTTCAAAAACAAAAAGACTGTTGAATACCAAACTTGGTATTTTAGTTTGGTATCTTCCAAGGATGCGACACGAAGATTTTCAAGAAACTGCCCCCACCCCAACTACCCTTTACATGGAACTTTTTTCCAAAATTTTGATGTTCTCAAAAACGGCTCTAACGATTTTGATTAAAATATCTTACATTAAAGATATTTATCTGGTAAATACTATGTATATCTTGAATTTTCTGGGAATAGCCTTTGAAGACTACCTTATTCTGGATAAATTTTACGAAATTTTGCATAATTGCTAAACCATAAGAAATAGACAAAAACATACCCCACAAAAAATGTAGAGCACATTAAAACACACAATTTATGTTATATAATTTTTGATCGAGGAGTTGTTCGTTTTTGAGATATTCCTTGTTTTTCACTTTAATCTATGACACTCCCCTATATCGCTTCTACTTACAAGAACGCAAGTAATGAGACTATTTCTGCTTATTTTTTTCTCGATTAGAATGAAGTAAATAGAAGAATAAGCTTTTTAACAATAATTTGTTACTCAGAAGTAGAGAAAGTCATGTGAATGGAACACATCAGATTTTTTTTTTATAAGGACTTATTAAACACCCCTCGTGCCATTGAACAAAGATGTATCTTATACAGTATATAGTACGTATGTAGCAACATATAAGAAACAAATCTGATGTGTTCCATTTACATGACTTTCTCTACCTCTCTGCAACAAATTATTGTTAAAAAGCTGATGCTTCCATTTACTTCATGCTAATCGAGAAAACATTAGCAGAAATAGTCTTAATACCTGCTTCCTTGTAACTAGAAGCGAAATAAGGGAGTACCATAGGTTAAAGTGATAGTCAAAAAGCTGGTTGCTATGTGATTGATGTTCCTTTGTTTGTATGGACACGAGTTGAGAAGTTCCTGTATGAGAAAAGTATACAATTTTACAAGCCGAAACCATAAACAAGGAATATCTAAAAATCGATCAACTCCATGAAAAAAATGTATATAACAAATTGTGTGTTTTAAAGTGCTCTACATTTTTTATGTGGTAAGTTTTTATCCATTTCTTACGGTTTAGCAGTGATGCAAAATTCCGTAAAATTCCTCCAGATAAACTACTCTTCAGAGGCTACTCCCAGAAATTCAAGATATACATTTTATTTGTCAGGTAAATATCTGTAATATACGATATTTTAATCAAATCGTTAGTCATTTTTAAGAAAATCAAAATTTTCTACAACTTTTTCCATGTAAAGGGTAGTTGGGGGTGCGGGATTTTCTTGAAAATGTTCGTGTCTATCCTTGGAAGATAGCAAACTTAAATACCAAGTTTGGTATTCAATGGTCTTTTCGTTTTGGAGCTCTGCTGTCCACAGATACACAGACACGCACACACGTACCTTTTTCTGAAAATGCTTTTTTCGGAATCAGAAAGACCCAAAACATGTATTTCCGGTGAAATCTCGGCATCGAATTTTTGGGCACAATACAATACCTTCTCTATACACTATGTACCTAGTACGTGTAGAGAAAGTAAAACTTAGCAGAAATAGACTTATTACTTGCTCCCATGTCAATAGAAGGGAAATAAGGGAGTACCATAGGCTAAAGTGATAGTTCGATTTCGCTTAGACATAAGGTTTCCTTCGGGGTTTTCCCTTATCCTGAGAAGACGAATGTCAAGTAACTTTATACTCCATGGATCCCGAGATCATTTGAGCATCATTTCACCAATTTCTTTCATCCTCCGATATGACCAACCAGATTAAAGGACGTTAAGCTACGTAAAAAAGGGTATGCTGAGAACCACAGCAATTAAAGGGCGTCCATAAATAAAACGTAATTTCAAACTCAATTCTTTACCTACTATATATATATATATATATATATATATATATATATATATATATATATATATATTGTACACGGTAGAAGCGTTGAGTGGAGAAAGTAAGATTTTCCATATGTCCTGTACACACTTAGACTTATTGAAGTAAGGATGTTTTTTTTTTTTTTTTTTTTGATTCAGAGGTTCTAAAAACATGTATTTCCGGTGAAACTTCGGTATGGAGAATGTGGATGGGTTGTTATAACAATTTTACTTCTACGCACGTAGTCCACGATAAAGTAAAACAGTGTTGGATGGAGAAAGTCAGGTTTTCCACACGCCCTGTACACACTTAGGTTTAATGAAGTAAGGATTTTTTTTCTTGTGGATATATGCAAGTTACGAGCGGACACGAGTTTCCGCAGTACTTAGCGGCGCGTATTGTTCACAGAGCGAGAGAGTGCACCCTTTTCCTGCCGTCCGGTGCATTTCCTACTGTCACGGTGTCGGTGAGGGAATTAAAGTAACGGAGGGGAGAGAGGAGAAAAAAAATACATGAAATTTCCATATCTGTACTGCCTCTCGTGTGCCATTATGATTAATTCAGCTCGGTGGGTTGGTAAGCCTGTGCGAAGCTCCGTAATGGCGGAAATGCGAGACGGAAGAGGTTTTGAGTACCGAAAATGCCGGGCGGGATAATTTTTGCCGAAGACGGGGACCGAAACAAATGACGCTCGTGGGACGCATGCAGAAAAACTCTCGCCTAAGCGATGCAGAACCACTGTTAATGTTTTTGTTGTATGGGACCTCTGAATGAACACGTGTCTAGGGGTCTGTTTGTCCACTAGGCAATATTTATATTCGCTACTCTTTTTTTTTTTCTTTTGTGCGATTTTATCAGTAGAATGGAAACAAGTGGTCACGTCCGGAAACTGAGATAGACTTTGTGTGCATATGCCTGCGTTCTACAAGGCCTGGAAACACAGATGTAAGTTGATAAAATGAGTTTAATTTTTTTATTTTTTATGTATGTACATAGTATGTGTAGAGAAAATAAATGCATATTGTATTGCACCCCAAAATGCGATACCGAGATTTCACCGGCAATACATGCTTTAGGACCCCCTGCCTGCGGACAGCATAGCTCAAAAAGGAAAAGTCCGTTAAATACCAAAGTTGGTAGTTAAGTTCAGTATCTTCCAAGGATATGACACGAAGATTTTCAAGAAAATGTCCCTATCCCTAACAACTTCTTCAAAACAACGTCAATGCTCATTTGAAATCATTGGTGGCAACATTTTTTGAAGCGGGTATTGCAAAGCTTGTACACAGGTACGATAAATGTCTCAATCTTTTCGGTGATTATGTTGAAAAGTAATCATAAGTGTACAAAACTTTCAGTAACAAAATAATTGTTTTCTATGAACTTGTCTTTTATTTATAGCCTATCGGAGGTTGAAAAAAATCTGATGTGTTCCATTCACATGACTTTCTCTACAACCCTGCAACAAATTATTGTTAAAAAGCTTATGCTAATATTTACTTCATTCAATCGAGAAAAAATAAGCAGAAATTGTCTTATTTCTTGCTTTATTGCAAGTAGAAGCGAAATAAGGGAGTACCATAGGTTAAAGTGAAAGCCAAAAGCTGGTTGCTGTGTGACTGATGTTCCTTTGTTTGTATGGACAGGAGTTGACAAGTTCCTGTATGAGAAAAATATAAGCTTTTCAAAGCTGAAACCAAGAAAAACGAATATCTCAAAAACAACCAACTCCACGAAAAAAATGTATATGACATGAATTGTGTGTTTTAACGTGCTCTACATTTTTTGTGTTAAGTTTTTATCCATCTCTTACGGTTTAGTAATTATGCAAAATTCATCCAGAATAAAGTAGCCTTCAGAGGCTATTCCCAGAAAATTCAAGATATACATTTTATTTGTCAGGTAAATATCTTTGATATACGATATTTTAATCAAAATCGTTAGCGCCATTTTTTGAGAAAATAAAAATTTTCGAAAAAAGTTTCATGTAAAGGGTAGTTTGGGGTGGGGGGATTTTTCTCAAAATATTCGTGTCGCATCCCTGGAAGATACTAAACTTAAATACCAAGTTTGGTATTTTACCGACTTTTCGTTTTTGAGTTATCGTGTTCACAGACACACAGACACACGGACACACATACACATACACGGACCTTTTTGTGAAAATGCTTTTTTTTTGATATTGGGGACCCTAAAACATATATTTCCGGTGAAATCTCGGTATCGAATTTTTGGATGGAGTGCAATACATTCTCTATACACTATGTACATAGTGCCTATAGAGAAAGTAAAAAAGCAGAAATTGTCTTATTACTTGCTTCCTTGTAAGTAGAAGCGAAATAAGGGAGTACCATAGGCTAAAGTGACTGTCAAAAGCTGGTTACTATGTGAATGAAGTTCCTTTGTTTGTATGGACAGGAGTTGACAAATTTCCGTATGAGAAAGGTATAAGTTTTTCTAGACTGAAACCAAAAACAAGGAATATCTCAAAAACGATCAACTACACGAAAAAAATTGTATTACATAAATTGTGTGTTTTAATGTGCTTTACATTTTTTGGGTGGTAAGCTTTTGTCTATCACGGTTTAGCAGTTATGCAAAATTCTTCAAGAATAAAGTAGTCTTCAGAAGCTATTCTCAGAAAATTCAAGATATACATTTTATTTGTCAGATAAATATCTGTAATATACGATATTTTAATCAAAATCGTTAGAGCCATTTTTGAGATAATCAAAATTTTTGAAAAAAAGTTACATCTAAAGGGTAATTGGGGGTGGGGGGATTTTCTTGAAAATCTTCGTGTCGCATTCTTGGAAGATACAAAACCTAAATACCAATTTTCTTGTTTGCGCTGTGGTATCCACTGACACACAGACACACACACGCACACACACCGACCTTTTTGTAAAAATACTTTTTTTTTTTGGATTCAGGCGGACCCAAAACGTGTATTTCCGGTGAAATCTCGGTATCGAATTTTTGGGTGTAATACAATACCTTTTCTATACACTATGTACATAGTTCGTATAGAGAAAGTAAAATTGTCCTGGTATTACAACCACTCAACAAGCTGACTAACAAGTTCTTCATAGTTATCAGCCTTATGGTTTCCCAGGAAGTTTTTCACAACACTTTGGACGGAGCTTCAGCCTCCTGCCTCAGCTTCATTCAAACTTTCTTCGAATGTAGGATCATTTATTAGTCCCCTTATTTGTGGACCAATAAATATGCCCTCTTTAATATTGGCGTCACTGATCCTAGGTAATTTTGATTTGGGATACTCGAAACCTTTGGCAGTATGATCCAACGCTTTGACAAAATTCTTGATTCACTCCAGCTTGATGTGTAGTGGTGGAAAATAGATATTCTCCGACTTCACAAGTGGTTGATTAACTACGCATATCTTCCCCACAGTGACAGTTTGTCTCTGAATGAAAGAACAGAACTTTGTATTTCCTAGTTGTAACCCAAGAGTCAGGGTATCCCCCTTCACATCACCACTACATGCCCTTCATAGATATCACATTTCAAACTGTTCAACACAAGCTTCACGTTGTCACATGTTTCCTTCGTTTATACAGCAAGAGATCGAAGAATATTGGTTGCTATTGTGCTAAAAGACTGCTTAGAAACTATTATATTAGAAGAAGTGTGCAAACATTATATATGATCACAAAGCAATACAACTTTGAAAGGTTCTTAATCATACTTGTTAACAAAGTTCATAACATGTCAAACATAGAAGACATGTTTTATATCACTGGTATACGACTCTGGTTAAATACATTCTGTCAAGAAAGTACCGGGAATTGATCATTTAAAAATCCTGTTTAAAAGGGGATTCAAAATTATTGTTGTCGCTAAGTTGGTACAACTTTGCTATATTCCCACGCGGAGTTTGATAGTCATCTGTCATCTAGTTTGTTTACTGTACGCCATTTTGTTAGTTCATCTCAAAGGTGATTTGCGATTTTACGATGGATACAAATATTGAACAAAGAATCTGTCTCAAATTTTGCATTGCAAATGATATTTCGTGTGCCGAGTCACTGAAAATGTTACAGAGGGCTTACGGTGATTCGACTTTATCAAAAACACGTGCATATGAGTGGAACAGTGCATTCAAAAGTGGTCGAGATGTGGTGGAAGATTTACCTCGTTCTGGTCGGCCATTAACGGTTTCGACTGAACTGAACATCGCTAAAGTGAAGAAATTGGTGTCTGGAAGTCATCATTTAGGTCTGAGAGAGATTACCGCTGAACTTTCTGTGTCTCACGAATCGATTCGTACCATTTTAAACGATTGTTTGGGCATGACACGCGTTGCAGCTCGGTTGGTTCCGAAAGACTTGAATTTTCTACAAAAACTCAATCGCGTAAGAATTGCTGAAGACATGCTAGAACGAGCCAGTTCCGACCCCACATTCATGAAACGCATTGTACCTGGTGATGAGACGTGGGTTTACGAGTTTGACACTCAAACCAGTCAACAAGCTTTTGAATGGCGACTTCCAACTGAACCGAAACCTAAAAGGGCACGTCAAACTCGATCAAAACTGAAGATAAAGATGTCAGTTTTTTTCGATTATCGCGGTATCATGCACTCAAGAGTTCTTGCCAGAAGGTCAGATGGTAAATAAAGACTATTATCTGAGTGTTATGTGGCGTTTGAGAGAACAAATACGGCGAAAAAGGCCAGATTTGTGGAACGACAACTCATGGATTCTGCACCACGATAATGCACCACCTCACAAGGCTATTATTGTGAACGAATTTCTGGCCAAAAACTCAACAAATTTCATCAAACAACCACCTGATCCGACTCCTGCTGATTTCTTTCTCTTTCCAAAACTCAAGTTACCACTTCGAGGCACCCGTTTTCAGTCGATAGAAGACACAAAGGAAAATTCGCGGCGACATTTGACATCCATTCCAAATAGTGCCTACAAAAAATGTTTTTATGATTGGATTATTCGTTGGCATAAGTGTAATTTCAGAAGGGGCCTACTTTGAAGGCGATAAAATAAAATTGAATGAATAATTCATTTTTTTGTGTTTTATTGGCAAATTCGCGGAACTTGCTTGACACAGTAGTATTCTTCCAACCGGAGGATATTATTTCGGTATAATAATGAAAATGCACTAATAAATGATAATTTAATTTAAAAATATGTATCATAACGTATATATATATATATACGTTATGATATATATATATATATATATATATATATATATATATATATATATATATGTATAGTAATTTATATTATGATAGTAATTGGAGGCAATACAGCGATTAAAACTTCATATTCAGAATCACGAGACAATAATACCACAAGAATTTGTGAACATTTTTCATCTAACAAAAGCATTGTTTCTCAGTGTTATCGGCACACCGGTTGCGCTGACATGAACCTGGCAATTGACAGTGTCGCTAACAAACGATTAATGTTTAAACATCAGCATTTTTGCTTTCTCTATACGCACTATGTACACAGTGTATAGGGAAGTTATTGTATTCCACTAAAAATTTGATACAGAGATTTCACCGGAAATATATTTTTTGGGTCCCCCTGAATCCAAAAAAAGAAACATTTCTGGAAAAAGGTCTGTGTGTGTGTGTGTGTGTGTGTGTGGACAGCATAGCTCAAAAACGAAAAGACCGTTAAATACCATACTTTGTATTTAAGATTGGTGTCTTCCAAGGATGCGACACGAAAATTTTCAAGAAAATCCCCCTACCCCCAGCTAACCTTTACATGGAAGTTTTTTTCGAAAATGTTTATTTTCTCAAAATTGGCTCTAACGATTTTGATTAAAAATATCGTATATTAAAGATATTTATCTGACAAATATAATGCATATCTAAATTTTTCTGGGAATAACCTTTGAAGACTGCTTTACTCTGGATACATTTTACGGAATTCGGCATAACCGCTAAACCATAGGAGATGGACAAAATCTTACCAACAACAAATATAGAGCATATTAAAACACACAATTTATGTGATATACATTTTCTTTCGTGGATTTGATCGTTTTTGAGATATTTCTTGTTTTTGGTTTCAGCTTTGAAAAACTTGTACTTTTCTCATGCCGAAATATGTCAACTGGTACTCCCTTATTTTGCTTATACTTACACGGAAGCAAGTAAAAGATTATTTATTTTTGCTAAGTTTTTCTCAGTTAGCATGAAGTAAATAGAAGCATAAGCTTTCTAACAATAACTTGTTGTAGAGATGTAGAGAAAGTTATATGAATGGAACACGATAGATTTTTTGTTATTATATACATAATAATGACGAGTTATATTTATTCCATATTCTAGGCTATGTTACGCCATTTTACAGAGCTTTAGTGCGTATCGCCAAGTGATGACGTCACGTTTTAATTTCTTCACATATATTTCCTTTGCTTTCACATAACCAACAATATTTTATTATTTTTAGTATAGTTTTAGGGCAGTATAATTTTATATTTACTTCTCTAGATTGCTTGAAGCTTAAATTCTCCGCCACATGGTGTCACCAAAATCACTAAATGCAAGCAACATTTTTTAAACGTTGCCATTCAATCGCCGTAGCTCTGTGTTGTAGAGGGCCATGAATTTTTCACGTTACTTACTTTTTTACGCTTAATAAAAAAAGGAAACTTTACGATCGTACTGTAGACATATAGGTGAGTGTTTACCAGATGTTTAATGGAGGATCCAGAATCGTACTGCAGTCCACTTCTTACTGCTTTTTTTAAAAAAAGGTTGAATATACATAAGAGAGGCAAAAAAATTACAAAATGTTTGAAACACGAAACGATGCAAAACCCCGCAATTTACGACTCCCCAACAATGTTGGCTGTCACGAGGGATAAATAAACCGTTCCTTTAACACCCCCTTCCCCGCCTGGCAGCCCAGAAGGTGTGTTCTCGACAGCTCCACAATGTAAAACACGAATAAAACGATGGGAAAAGCTTCTTCTTCTCCTTCCGGTTGTGTTTTGTTAATTGGTGTTGATGTGTAAACAAAGGAGACAAGTGAATGACGCCAGGGGGTCACAACTGAGCGATTAGAATAACGTGTCATCAGGAAAAAGAAAGAAGATCGTTCTGGCTGTCATCTTGACAAATTAGCGGCTATATTGTATATGAAGTTCAGTTTGGAAAGGTACGAGCAAATACCCGTGTTAAGAATGAAGATGTCACTTTTACTTTCTCTAGTTATATGTACAATATACACAGTGCATAGATAAGGTATTGCATTCGACCCAAAAATTCGATACCCAGATTTCATTGGAAATACATGCCTTGAGAGCTCCTTAATCCAATCCCATTCACGTGACTTTCGGTGCAACAATTATTGTTAAAATCTTATTCCTCTTGTTACTTCATGCTAATCCAGAAAAAAATTAGTCCAAATAATCTTGCTTTCTTGTAAGTAGAAGGGATATAAGGGAAAACACTAGGCGATAGTCAAATGTTTTAAAAGAAAATAAATGTTAGTTAAATTGAGTAAATATTGTGAAGTAAGTAAGGATTTCAAAAACTGTATTACTGTATATTACTATTGTATTTAGTAATGTATAGTATTAATGTTGAGGCTTCATAATAACTATCTATAAACATGCTGGTAATTGACATAAGTATTGCTATACTGAATAATAAGTAGCTAGGCATTTAAAAAAAAGAGACATGTATATGTAATATGTTAGTAGTATTACTATTCTTAATTTAACTTATGATAATTATTATAAATAAATTTTGTACATTTAACTCTGCCACCGGACAGTACCCAATGCAGAGAATAAATATACATAGGTATATACATACATACTACATACATACACACACATACATACATACACACACATATGTAATTGAAGTTCCTTTGTTTGCATGGAGAGGAGTTGAACAATTCCCGTTTGAGAAAAGTATAAGCAACTGAAAGCAATAACAAGGAATATAACAGAAACGGTTCTCCTTTAGCGACATGCACAAATCTCAACATTACTACCATTTTTAACCCCTCCCAAACTAGGAACTGTCGGGCTCTGCAAAATACACATCTACCTCAACGATGACCTCATCTGATCCAAATTTCTTCATGTTGAGAATACGAAGAAATGGAGCTAGCCAGAGAAGGGAATATGGGAATCAGCCTAATATAGTTAGTGGCGACAACTCCGGATGAATGTGCTGGTGCGATGCTGTGATCAAACAATGTTTGCTTCTTAGCCAAATTGGGTTTTGTCTCCAACGTCAATTCGATTGAGTTGCTATTGTTCAGTAATTTTGTTTGTTTGTTGTTTTTTTCGTTCTGAAACTCGGCGCAGAGCAATGGATTTTTTCATGCGTAAAAATCCTTACCGTGGCTTCCTTCAGAAGAGAAGTAAAGTCGTTGGTCCCATGTTGTAGATTTACGGCACGTGAAAGAAACTCTGAACAAGATTAAGTGGTCTTTCACGCCCAATAGAACGTTAAAGGTCTGATGTGTTCCATTCACATGACTTTCTCTACATCTTCGCAACAAATTATTGTTAAAAAGCTTATGCTTCTATTTACTTCATACTAATAGAGAAAAGATCAGCAGAAATAGTCCTATTACTTTCTTCCTTGTAAGTAGAAGCGAAATAAGGCAGTACTATTGGTTAAAGTGATATCAAAAGTTGGTTGCTATGTGACTAAAATTTCTTTGTATGTATGGACAGGAATTGTTAAATTCCTGTATAAGAAAAGTATGTTTTTTAAATCTGAAACCAAAAACAAGGAATATCTCAACAGCGACCAACTCCATGAAAAAAATGTATACAAGATAAATTGTGTGTTTTAGGTGCTCTACATTTTTTGTCTTCTACGTTTGTCCATGTCTTACGGTTTGGCAGTTATGGAAAATTCAGTAAAATTCATTCAGAATAATGTAGTTTTCAGAGGTTATTCCCAAAAAATTCAAGATGTACATTTTGTTTGTCAGGTAAATATCTTTAATATACGAAATTTTAATCAAAATCGTTAGAGCCATTTTTGAGAAAATCAAAATTCTCGAAAAAAGTTCCATGTAAAGGGTATTTGGGTGTGGGGGGGATTTTTCTCAAAATCTTCGTGTCGCATCCCTGGAAGATATTAAACTTAAATACCACACTGACACACGGACACACGGACCTTTTTCTGAAAACAGGTTTTTTGGATACAGTGGATCTCAAAGCATATATTTTCGGTGAAATCTCGGTATCTAATATTTTGGTGGAGTGCAATACCTTCTCTGTACATAGCACGTATAGAGAAAGTAAAAATCGCCACTCAGTTTTCCGAACGATGAAATGGAAATGGCCTGTTATTTATGGACGTTCTTTAACTGTTTTGGTTCTCAGCGTCCCATTTTATATTGGGCGTGAAAGATCGCTTAATTTTGCTCAGAGGCCTCTCGTATCAGGCTTGAGGTTCTTTGATGTGCCGTAAATCTACGACACGGGACCCACAGCTTTACTTCCCTTCCGAAGGAAGCCATGCTAAGGATTTTTACGCACGAAAAAATCCGCCGGGTTCGAACCCGCGACCTTGGGTATATGAAGTTATCATGGTAACCATTACACCACGGAGGGCGACTTTTCCGAACGATGGGACAGCTTTTACCTTATTTGGAACGATTCAACAGAGACAGATCTTTTTTTGTTTTCTTTGTTTGGCTTCTCGATTATAACGAATCGACAATGACAACTCGACGCAAAATATCATTCCAACTTGGCTTATAAATTAAAAGCCGCATCCATTGGCCCAAAAGTTCTTCATCTCCAACTTGTTAAGCCGTTCTTATAGATACACCTATGGCCTCTGCTCTTCGAAAACTTTCTTTCGACAATCAGCGAGAACCATATCATCGACCTTTTCAATGATTTCCTGGGTAACCACATCTGCCAGGCGTCCTAGGTACTTTTATTTGAGACCAATCTAAGTATTCTAAATGAAATTCAATAACAATGAATATCTCGGCAATAGTTAGCTCTACAGAAAAACATGTAGGTTACAAATCATGTGTTTTGAAGAGATATACATTTTCTACATAGAAACTTTTTGTCTACCTCTTACGGTGTACCAATTATACGAAAGCTAATTCATAATGGCCGCGCCGTGGCCGAGAGGTCAGTCCACTCACCACAAACTACCTTTGACAAGGAGAATTTTTCGATTATCTAAAAATGAATTAATCGATTTTGATTAAAATACTGTGTTAAAGATATTTACATGACAAATAAAATATATTTCCTGAATTTATTAGGAACAGCCTTTGAAGATCTCTTCATTTTCGTTGTTGTGTTCAGCGCCCGCTTTTACTACAGACGGCACCGCAGGCGACGACACTGATGATACATGGGATGATGGAGCGCCGGTGGAATGCGATGGCGGGAAAACCGGAAAATCCGGAGAAAACCCCTCCAGCGCCGCTTTGTCCACCACAAATCCCACATGCGGTCGCCTGGGATCGGACTCGGGCCGCCTTGGTGAGAGGTGAGTTATCTAACCTTTTAGACACGGCGCGGTTCTTTTTTCTTTAGTAGTGTTAAACGCCCGCTTTTACTACTTATGACACCGTAGGCGATGACACTGGTAATACATGGAATGGTGTTGGAGCGCCGGTGGAGTGCGATGGTGGTAAAATCGGAAAATTCAGGGAAAACCCGCCCCTGCTCCGCTTTGCCTACCACAAATCCCACATGCGGTCGCCTGGGATCAGACCCGGGCCGTCTAGGTGAGAGGCGAGTACATACCTTCTCTACTACGTACATTGTATATACGTGCTAGAAAAAGTAATATTTTCAAAACCTATTTAGTTATATACACAAGGGGAACAAAAAAGAGAATCCAGAATCAGATGGCACTATACACTTGTCTCCGCAGTACTACTGAACCATCTCCCTTCACTTCCGTATTTCATTCCGCAACTCAAGTACTTCACTTCGTATTTCACTTGTTTGCATCAATGCTGCTGCCATGGGAACAAAACACGTGGCAAATGAAGAGCGCATTTAACAAAATATTGTATTAGAGAGGTTTACTGTTGTAGAAGCCGTTCCTTGTTGCTGCAAATGACAAAAGGGGGTGTGTTTCTTGTGCATGACATCGATCAAAACAGAGAGAGAGGACGGATAATGAAACGATTTCACGGAGCATGGAACTCCACCAGAGGATGCTGTCTGTCTGTCTGTTTCCCATTTTAACGAGGGCACAACAGAACGCTGGTAATGCAATCTCAAACACAGTACAAAGCACTGTCAACGCACCACGACATGAAAAGCAGATTTCCAACTGCTCAAGAACGTGTTCTCACAGGATGGTATTAGCAGTGCACTCTGTTGGTGTTAAACTATACGAGAGATCGCTTCCTCCTCAAGTGCACTCTCTTTGTCAAAAGGTCTGCTTGGCTTCAGTTCTTAACTTGTGTTAGACAGGCAACTTTAACGCCTTCAGAGACAATTTGCTTTGAAACAAGGTTTTTCAGACTTAACCACAGTTCGTAAATGTAGCTGATGTCTCTAAGCAGAGCTTGGAAGTTCGTACCGTTTGCAGTCCCGTATATAGATTGCGACCGACCGTCTCGCTGCATCAAGATAAGCTATTGATAAGAATGCAAGATATGTGAATGGAGTACATCAGATTTTTACTTTCTCTAGTCCCGTATGTGCAATGTAACATAGTGGATAGAGAAGGTATTGTATTGCACCCAAAAATTCGATACCGAGGTTTCACCGGTTATACATGTTTTAAGACCCCGGAATCCAAAAAAAAGCATTTGAGAAAAAGGCCCGTGTGTGTATCTGTCTCTCTATCTGTCTGTGGACAGCATAACTTCAAAACGAAAAGACGGTTAAATACCAAACTTGGTATTTAAGTTTTATATCTTCAAAGGATGCGATACGAAGATTTTCAAGAAAATCCCCCCACTCCTAAATTCTTTTACATGGAACATTTTTCGAAAATGTTGCTTTTTCTTAAAAATGGCTATATCGATGTTGATTAAAAATACCACATATTAAAGTAATTTCTATTACAAATAAAATGTATATCTTGAAATTTCCAGGAATAGCTTCTGAAGACCTGCTATTCTGGCAGAATTTTGCTGAATTTTGCATAACTAGTAAACCATAAGGGATAGGCAAATAATTTTGTTAAAATACACAATTTATGTTATATACATTTTTTGTAGAGTTGATCCTTTTTTATATATTCCTTGTTTTTGGTTTCAGCTTTGAAAAAGTTATACTTTTCTCATACAGGAATTTGTCAACTGCTATCATACAAACAAAGGAGCTTCAGTGACATAGCAACCAGCATTTGACCATCACTTTAACCTATGCTACTCGTTTATTTCGCTTCTACTTACAAGGAAGCAAGTAATAAGACTATTTCTGCTAATTTTTTCTCGATTAGAATGAAGTAAATAGAAAGAAGCATTAGCTTTTTAACAATAATTTGTTGCAGTGATGTAGAGAAAGTCATGTGAATGGAACACATCAGATTTTGTGATAGTGTAGTATAGGCCTAAGTGAAGCGGGCTCAGATTTGAAATTGTGACGGAGAACAAATGACGAGTGAGAGACGCATGGGGGATTCCCCGCCCTAGAGCTTGTGAAGTGTGAAGTGTTACGCCGGTACTTTAGCACCTCTACACTTGTGTGTGTGCAGACAGGGAGGGAAAAAAAAGAGAAAACAGCTGAAGTCAGCTCATTAAAACAGCCATTGTTTTATGTACAGTGTTAATAACTTAACTCAAGGTCGCAAGACGGGTTCTAGCACTCGCGGCGTCTGTGTGTTATATTGACACCGCTACTGAGTCTAGCGGCGCCACTGTCGCGCCTCGTGCACACCATTAAACCCTCTGCTCTTACTGTTGCACCTTATGAAGCAGTTTTCACACAACGTGATTAAAGTCCTTTCCACGGTTCGTTGAAGTAATAAACTTAGGTAATAAATCAGAATTCTCGACCTTACGGACATGTATGACTGAAAGTTCATGAAAAAATCACATAAAAATCGACTATTTACTTTCTCTAGCCCGCATGTACACAGAGCACAAATAGTAATGGACATCGAATTTCTGATTGCTGTAGGGGAATTTATAGAGGTGTTTTCTTATATCCGTGTGTGTCTGTGCACACCATAGCTCAAAAACGAAAAATTTTAGTATCTCCTTATTTAGATTTTCAAGAAAATCCCCGCATCCCAAGTTATCCGTGTTGGCACTAAAATGGTTAAGCTTTTGTAAGAATAGTTTGTAACAAAGTAGGTATAGAAAGCCATATGGATGGAACGTAAAATGGAAAAGAATGATCAAAATCAGGTGACTGGTTTTTACTTTCTCTACACATACTATGTACAGAGTGTACAGAGAAGGTATTGCATTCCACCCAAAATTCGATATCCACATTTCACTAGAATTACATGTTTTGAGACCCCCTGAATCCAAAAAAAAACATTTCTAGAAAAATGTCTATGTCTCTCTGTGTGTGTGCTTTTTTAGATAGTGTTTAACGCCCGCTTTAACTACTTGTGGCACCGCAGGCGATGACACTGATGATACATTAATGAAGATGGAGCACCGGTGGAATGCGATGGCGGGGGAAACCGGAGATCCCGCAGAAAACCCGCCCCGGCACCGCTTTGTCCACCACAAATCTCACATGCGGTCGCTTGGGATCGAACCCGGGCCGTCTACGTAAGAGGCGAGTGGTCTAACCACTCGGCCAATATATGTGTGTGTGTGTGTGTGTGTGTGTGAGAGAGAGAGAAAAATCCCCGCATCCAAACTACGCTTTACACAGAAAAAATGTCTAAAATTTCGGATTTTCTCAAAAATGGCTGTAACGATTTTGATTAAAATACAGTATATTAAAGATGTTTATATGGCAAATAAAATGTATATTTTGTATTTTCTCGGAAAGCACCTAAAGACCTCTTTATTCTAAATGAATTTTGTGCAACTGATAATGCAATACCTTCTCTATACTTTATGTATATAGTAGATAGGTATAGATGGTTTTTGTACTCGGAAAACCGACAGAAGCGCTCAACACACGTGAATATTGATTACTCCGTCGAAAACACAAACGGTATGAAAGCAAGCTTCAAAAGAAGCCAAGTTGTTCCTTCAGGATGCTGGCGTGCAATTGCTTTGATCAATATGGGCAACGTGGAGGAAGTGTAGGTGCCCCGGAAATTCGCCGTGTGAAAATGTCAGAAACGTGGCGTCAAAGAGCAGCCCTGTGTATGGCGTTATCAAAAAGAAAAACTCGCTCCTGGGAATGACAGATTGAAAAGGATCAAAAAGATAAAAAATTGGATCGGGGGATAAAAAAAGGGGAGACCTGCACATAACCGCTCTTGCACCCTGAAAAGAGCGAACAACTTTGTTTCGTTCATGGCGTAGATAACGTTCAACTGCTAACTCACATATACTGTATTAAATAATCTTCATATAAACAGAGAAAAGTGTATTCTAAAAAAACATTCACCTGATTTTGATGCTTCCTTTCCATAAAAAACTCTCATATGTTCCGTTTATATGGCTTTCCCTACCTATTTTGTCAGAAACTATTTTATAAAATCTTATTCTTCTGTCTACTTCATGCTAATCGAGATAAACATTAGCAGAAACGGTCTTATTACTTAGTTCCTTATAAGTAGACGGGAAATAAGGGAATACTCTGGGATAAAACGATAATCAAATGCTTTAAAAGCTGGTATCTATGTGGCTGAAATCCGTTTCTATGCAACTTTCCGTGTGATAAAAGGTTACGTATTTTAAATGTAAAATAAAATAAAAAAAAATAACAAGGTATATCTCAGAAATGGTCAATTCCACGAAAAAGTATATATACCATAACTTGTGTGTGTGTTTAACGTGATCTAAATTTTTGGTGTAGTAATTTTGCCTATTTCTTATAGTTTACCAGTTACGCAAAATTCAGTGAAATTCATTCAGAATAAAGAGGTCTTTAAAGGTTATTCCCATTAAATTGAAAATATAATTTTATTTGTCATATTCATTACTTAATATACAGTATTTTAATCGAAATCATTAGAGTCATTTTTGAGAAAGCCAACATTTTCGATTTTTTTCCAGTAAAAGGTAGCTGGGGATAGGAGATTTTTCTCAAAATCTTTCTGCTGCATCCCTGGACAATACTAAACTTAAATACAAAGTTTGGGAATTTACCGACTTTTCGTTTTTGAGTTACCGCGCTCACAGACACATGGGCTTACACACAGACAGACACACACACGGACATTTTTTCAAGGTGTTCATAGACACACGAACACACATACACGGACATTTTTCTAAAAATACTGTTTTTGGATACAGGGGATCCAAAAAGGTGTATTTCCGGTGAAATCTTGGTATCGAATTTTTGGCTGGAATGTAATACCTTCTCTATACACTACGTAAATAGTACGTGTAGAGAAAGTAAACAAGGCGTGTGTCTGTGTGTGTAGTGTATGTTGTGGAATTTCAATAACCATGCTTGCAATCTTGCTATACCACCTGCAGGGATTTAGGTTAAGTTTGCTTTTTGGGCAACCGCGGACATTTGTGTCTTGAGGTGATTTAGTCTCTTCTTGAGTGGATGATGCAGGTATATGGTGCCAATAATAGTTCCAGATTGAGTTGTTGATCGAAAGTCTAGCAATGTTCCAGAATCTGGCACTGTCCATAGTTTGATACAGTGGTATCCATCAGTTTGTAAATTGTTTTCAATTGCATGAGTAATGGTGTTAATATTGCGACATCTGTTGTAATAACGTCTGCGCGCGGCGGGCATCTCTGCAGGAATGACAAGTTTATACACGTTATCGGAGGAAGTCGCAGTGGAAGCGAGTGCTAGAAATACACTAGTATCTAAAAGTTAAGCATGTAGTATGTTGATACCAATGCCCTCCGTGGTGTAATGGTTACCATGCTGACTTCATATACCCAAGGTCGCGGGTTCAAACCCGGCGGAGGACGATGGATTTTTTCGATGGTCCCGTGTCGTAGATTTGCGGCACGTAAAAGAACCTCAAGCCTGATAGAGAGGCCTCTGAGCAAAATTAAGCGGTCTTTCACACCCAATATAGAATGGGACGCTGAGAACCACAGCAGTTAAAGAGCGTGAATAAATAACTCGCCATTTCCATTTTTACCAATGCATCTGAAATGCAATAGAGTGAGAAATAGCAGACACCTTACGGAAGCACAAAATCTGACGATCATTTTCACGACAGTAATGGTGCTGGGTGGGGTGGTGACCCCTCATGGCTACACAGACCTCGCAGTGCCGTGGCATTGCCTCTATAAGAGCTCTGCAGGCAACAGTTCCCATTCCTCACGGAGAGCACGTCAGAGGTCTGGAAGTGTCCTCGGTGGGGGCTGTGGGCTGCAACTTGTCTTCCTAATGCATCCCAGGCATGCTCTATTGGGTTCATACATCGCTGGCCAATCCATACACTGGATATCTTCTCTCTCACCAGGTGGGCACTATGCGGACTTCCATTATCGTCCTGCAAGATGTAAAGCCGCACATGTGGTTCCAGTACCTCTGGGCATTCACAGTACCACTGTGGAGGATGTAAAGATCTGTACGTCCATTGAACCTTATGTTTGCCCACACGAGTATGCCATCACCATCAAATTGGCGTGTTTCCTCGATGTTGGGTTCCACGTTCTCTCCAGATTATTGAGCGACGAAAATCATTCTAACTGAATCGGGACTCATCTGTAAACAGCATGCTCCTCAATTCATTGTTGACGTTGTTGACTTCATTGTACTATTGGTCCTACTCTTATTTCTGAACGTATTCTCCGTTCTCTGAAGACATTTATTATCACGTGGTACCAGTTTTTCAATGCCGATGTTATACTTTTCTACCACCAAAGGACTTATTCTTTTTACTTTCTCTACACGTACTATGTACATTTGTATAGAGAAGGTATTGCACTCCACCCAAAAATTCAATACCGAGATTTCACCGGAAATATATGTTTTTGGGCCCCCTGTATCCAAAAAAATCTTATGTATTCCATTCACATGACTTTCTCTATATCTCTGCAATAAATTATTTTTAAAAAGCTTATGCTTCTATTTACTTCCTGCTAATTGAGAAAAAATTAGCAGAAATAGTATTATTTCTTGCTTCCTTGTAAGTAGAAGCGAAAAAAGGAATGACATAGGTTAAAGTGATAGTCAAAAGCTGGCTGCTATGTGACTGAAGTTCCTTTGTTTGCATGGACACTAGTTCACAAAGTCCTGTATGAGAAAAATATAAGTTTTTATAACTTAAACAAAAAACAAGGAATATCTCAAAAACAATCAACTCCACGAAAAAAATGTATACAGCATAAATTGTATGTTTTAATGTGCTCTACATTTTTTGTGTGGTAAGTTTTTGTCTCTCTCTTACGGTTTAGCATATATGCAAAATTCCGTAAAATTCACTCAGAATAAAGTAGTCTTCAGAAGCTATTCCCAGAAAACTCAAAATATACATTTTATTTGTCAGGTAAATATCTTTAATATACGATATTTTAATCAAAATCGTTAGAGCCATTTTTATAAAATCAAAATTTTCGAAAAAAGTTCCATGTAAAGGTAGCGCTTACTGTCTGAAAAAGATATACGTATTTCACAACTGAAACCAATAACAAAGAATATCTCGGAAGCGCTTACCTCCACAACAAAAATGTAAAGGAATTAAATTGTGTGTTTTAACTGATGTACATTTTCTGTCTAGTAAGTTTTTGTCTATCTCTTACGGTTTGGAAGTTAAGCAAAAATCGGAAAAATTCATCCAGAGGTCTTCAGAAGCTATTCCCAGAAAATTCAAGATATATATTTTATTTGGGGATGAAAATACCTTTAATATTTGGAATTTTAATAAACAATCATTAGATCCAGTTTTTAGAAAATCATACTTTTCTAAAATTTTTCCATGTAAAGGGTAGTTGGGGTGCGGGGAACGTTCTTGAAAATCTTCGTGTAGCATCCTTGGAAGATACCAAATCTAAATGCCAAGTTTGGTATTTAACGGTATTTTCGTTTTTGAGCTATGCTACCTACAGACACACACACACACGGACGTTTTTCTGAAAGTGCTAATTTTGGATTCAGAGAGTCCTAAAACATGCATTTCCGGTGAAATATCAGTATTGAATTTTTGGCTGGGTTACAATACTTCCTCTATACACGTATGTTCATAGTACGTGTAGAGAATGTATAAAAAAAAAAAAAAAAAAAAAAAAAAAAAAAAAAACGAATTTTTAGAAAGGACAATGTGTGCGTGTGCATGTATGTGTGTGGGCAACATATCTCAGCAAAAAGTCCGTTAAATACTAAATTTGATACGTTCAATATCTCGCAAAGATGTGACACGAAGATTTTTCAAGAAAATCGACCACCTCAAACTACCCTTTACATGGAAAAAGTTTCGAAATTTTAAATTTTCTGAAAAATGGCATAAGCAATTTTTATTAAAGTACCATATGTTTAAAAATATTTCCATGACAAATAAAACGTATTTTTTTATTTTTCTGGCAATAGTTTCTGATGACCTTTTAATTCTTAATAACTTTTGTGTAACTGGTAATCTGTAAGAGATAGATAAAAACTTGCCAATCAAAAAACGTAGAGCTTGAATAAGAACTGAATTTATCTGATATATATTTTTGTATTTAAGCTTTTCTCAAGCGGGAAGTCAACTTTCGTCCCATCTCTTTTGTTTTATTCTCGATAATGCAAAAGAGAACCGAGTTCCAATTGTTTCACATAGCGATATATTTTAAAAGATTTGACTATTTTCCTTCTACTTATAAGGATCTAAGCCATGAGAACAGGTCTGCTAGTATCTATTTTGGTTAGCATGACGTAGATAAGAGAGTCATCTTTTGTTAGATTACATCCAGAGATATTCATGTAAATGGAACACAGCAGATATATGTTTTATAGTATCCTTGTTAATACTGGGAACTTTTTCTTTGGCAACCTGTATTAGATCAAACTTCTTATGAATGGTTTCAGATGGATAACGAATTCAGAACTACTCCGACAGATGTAGCGGCTGTCACTGATCTTATCAAACAGGGTCGTTAGAGTAATCCTGTATTTCACTTTCTGTTCTTCACAGGCATAACAAGATTCGATTTGGTGCTCACTAAAATGAAAAAAGCTGTCACAATGATTTTGGGGTTATTTTCGGGTCGTGAAGGATCTCTCTTAGCACGTTACACGTCAAAGGTTCAGTTCACCCCCTCATGTAGTCATTTGCCAACCCCTCGTCGTTCGTGCCGTTGCCGAAACAACCCTCCTCCCCAGGCTTGAGGGAGGAACCAGATGCTCTACTGACTCTACTCCTCTGACTTGAAGCCTACCTTATTTTTACTTTCTCTACACGTACTACGTACATAATGTATAGAGAAGATATTGCACTCCACCCAAAAATTCGATACCGAGATGTCACCGGAAATATATGTTTTAGGGTTCCCTTTATCTAAAACAAGTATTTTCAGAAAAAGGTCCGTGTGTCCATCCGTCTGTGAACACGATAACTCAAAAACGAAAGGTCGGTAAAATATCAAACTTGGTATTTAAGTTTAGTATCTTCCATGGATGCGACACGAAGATTTTGAGAAACATACCCCCACCCCAAACTACCTTTTACATGGAACCTTTTTCGAAAATGTCTAACGACTTTAGATTAAAATTTCGTATGTTAAAGACTTGGCAAATAAAATGTATATGTTGAATTTTCTGGGAATAGCCTCTGAAGACTACTTTATTCTGAGAGAATTTTCCGGAATTTGGTATAACTGCTAAACTGTAAGACATCGACAAAAGGTTACTACACAAAACATGTAGAACACGTTAAAACACATAATTTATATTATATATATTTTTTTCGTGGAGTTCGTCGTTTTTGAGACATTCCTTATTTTTAGTTTCTGCTATGAAAAACTTATACTTTTCTCATACAGGAATTTGTCAACTGCGGTTCATACAAACAAAGGAACTTCAGTCACATAGCAACCATATTTTGATTGTCACTTTAACCTATGGTACTCCCTTATTTCGCTTCTACTTACAAGGAAACAAGTAATACGGCTATTTCTGCTATTTTTTTTACTGATTAGCATGAAGTAAATAGAAGTATAAGCTTTTAAGAATAATTTGTTGCAGATATGTGGAGAAAGTCATGTGAGTGGTACACATCAGATTTTTAACTTCTTTAGTTCTCTTACTTCTGGATCAGCATTGCGTTTATTGCGTATCCAAAGTCATATATAGGCTTGGATATTTAGGTGCTAAAAACTTGGCAAATATTAAGTTTTTATGCACAAAAATGTTAAAAATTTGAAGTGTTCCATTTACATGAATTTCTCTGCATCTCTGTAACAAATTATTGTTAAAAAGCTTATGCTTCTATTTTCTTCATGCTAATCTAGAAATAATTAACAGAAATAGTTTTATTGCTTCCTTCCTTGTAAGTGGAGGCGAAATAAGGGAGTACCATACCTTAAAGTGATAGTCAAAAACTGGTTGCTATATGACTGGTTGACAAGTTCCTGTATGAGAAAATAAGTTTATTAAAGCCGAAACCAAAAATAAGGAATATCTAAAAAACGATCAACTCTACAAAAAATGTATATAGGATTAATTTTGTGTTTTAACGTGCTGTACATTTTTATATGGTAAGTGTTTGTCCATCTCTTACGGTTTAACAGTTATGCAAAATTCCGTGAAATTCATCCAAAATAAAATAGTCTTTAGAGGCTATTCCCAGAAAATTCAAGATATACATTTTATTTGTCAGGTAAATATCTTTAATAAGCGATATTTTAATGAAAATCGTTGGAGCCATTTTTGTGAAAATCAAAATTTTCGAAAAAAGTTCCATATAAAGTGAAGTTTGTGTGCGGCAATTTTCTTGAAAATCTTCGTGTCGCATCCTTGGAAGATAAAAATCTTAAATACCAAGTTTGGTATTTTACCGAGTTATCGTGTTCACAGACACACGGACATACACACGGACCTTCTTGTGAAGATGTTTTTTTCTGAATACAGAAGACCCTAAAACATATATTTCCAGTGAAATCTCGGTATCTAATTTTTGGATGGAGTGCAATACGTTCTCTATATACTAAGCACATTGTACGTGAAGAGAAAGTAAAAATGTGTGCCAAAACAAATAAAATACGCTTTTAAAGATGTGAACGGCTGCTCTAATAGAACCGTACGGTACTCACCAGTCATCATCATTCGTGGGAGGGGTCACCAAATACTGTAGAGTTACAGTATACGACCACGTGCTTCCTCAAATTTTCCATCCCGAAAGATTCACGATTGTGTCGAAGAAGTGCCTTGAATTTCGAAAACGATCGCTCCACGTCATAGGGAGTAAGTCCAGCGTAATTATAACATGGAATGTTACTCACATGCACATCAATAATTTCAGGGTTTTTACCATCAGAACTGAAAATATCCTGAAATTCCGTGGCATATTCCTGCACTACTTTTCACTCTGGGCGTGTTTAATCCACTGTGAAGTCAGAACTGTTGATATGTAACTTCCCAACACAACTAGGTTGTCTAAACTTTGCGGATTCACAAATGACGAATGAGTGACTAATTGACTATACAGTTTAACAGGTATTAGTGTATATACTAGCCGGGCTGTGAAGCTAGAACAGTGTTTACTTATTTCAAGCATATGGCAGTCGGGGAATTCCCGTTCTTATCTTGCGAGCTCATGTAACTAAGCAATGCATTCTTCAAATTGTTGAGATACTATAGCTGACATATCAGATCTTTCAATAATTAACAACAAATCACGCACGTCATCTGGCATGTGTAATTGAGCATCACAGAACTGGATAGTGACTTGTTAAAAATACTTCTGCTGCTGCTTTTGTGATTTTATGAAATTATGTGAAAATTATTTTAAAAATCTTTCCTTTATGTGATGTTTGTGTAATTTATGTGAATATACGAAACATATTTCTTTACATAAAGAAATCAGAAATAAGCAATAAAGCTTAAAATGTTTGGTCTAGTGTACATACCCTTCCTTAAAATTCATTCAGTATAAAGTAGTCTTCATAGGATATTCCCAGAAAATTCAAGACATACATTTTATTTGTGATAGAAATGGCTTTAATGTGTGGTGTTTTAATTAAAATCGTTAGAGCCAGTTTTAAGAAAAACAAAATTTTCGAAAAGTTTTCCATATAAAGGGTAGTTTGGGGTAAAGGGATTTTCTTGGAAATTTTCGTGTCGCACCCTTGGTAAATACCAAACTTAAATACTAAGTTTTTGAGCTATGCTGCCCACAGGCACACACATACACACAAACAGATAGACACACAGGAACGGACATTTGTCTAAACATCTGATGTGTGACTTTCTATAGCTACTTCACAAACAAACTTCTTACAAAAGATTATTCTTCTTTCAACACCATGCTAATCGAGATAAACATTAGCACAATTTTATTACTTAGTTCCTTATAAGTAGACTAGAGCTAAGGGAATGCACTAGGCTAAAGTGATAGTCAAATTATTTAAAAGCTAGGCGTCTTGTGGATGAAATCAGTTTCTGTAATTTAATGGTTACCTCTGCTGGCTAGCATGAAAACTAATCCGGGTTCGATTCTGTTATGGGTGGGGGAGGATTTTTCTTTTTCTGAAAAACGTTCGTCCTGATTAGGCTGGGTGCATGTGATACCGCACAGACCGGAAGACAATGGCAAATCACCCCCTTGAGGGCCCCGAAGTTGTCACCCAAAGGCTTGGCCTAAGGGATCTCACCTGCCTACGTCATTATGTGAGCATCCCCCACAACCCAGCTGAAAAATTTTCCTCTTTTCCATTTCCGTTAAGCGTAGCTATTCTACCTTAAATTTGAACCATATAGGATTCTTAAAAAATAAACCATAAAATATCTAGATACATATGAAATATTCTGATCATCTTTGACCGGAGCAGTGCGCTCTAAAAAAAAATCTTAAGTGTTAAATTCACATGACTTTCTCTACATCTCTGCAAAAAAAGTATTGTTAAGAAGCTTATGCTTCTATTTACTTCATGCTAAAAAATAGCACAAATAGTCTTATCGCTTGCTTCCTTGTAAGTAGAAGCGAAATAAGGGAGTACCATATGATAAATGATAGTCAAAAGCTGGTTGTTATTTGACTGAATTTCCTTTGTTTGTGTGGACAGGAGTTAACCAATTCCTGTATGAGAAAAGTAAAGTTTTTCAAAGCTGAAACTAAAAATAAGGAATATCTTAAAACCAATCAACTCCACGAAAAAAATGTATATAACATAAATTGTGTCTTATAATGTGCTCTACATTTTTATGTGCTAAATGTTTGTCCATCTCTTACGGTTTACCAGTTATGCAAAATTTCTTAAACTTCATCCAGAATAAAGTAGTCTTCAGAGGCTATTCCCAGAAAATTCAAGATATACATTTTATTTGTGATAGAAATGGCTTTAATATGTGGTATTTTAATCAAAATCGTTAGAGCTATTTTTAGGAAAACAACATTTTCGAAAAAAGTACCATGTAAAGGGTAGTTTGAGGTGGGGGGGTTTTGTTGAAAATCTTCGTGTTGCATCCTTGGAAGATATCAAACTTAAATACCAAGTTTGGTATTTAACGTCCTTTTCGTTTTTGAGTTATGCTGCCCACAGACACACACACGCACACATACATACATACACACAGACAGACGGACAGACAGGGAGACACACACTTAGATATTTTTCTAAAAATGTTTTTTTTTTTTTTTGATTCAGGGGGTCCTAAAACATGTATTTCCTGTGAAATCTCGATATCGAATTTTTGGATCAATTACAATACCTTCTCTATAACACTATACATAGTACGTGCAGAGAAAGTAAACAAAAATTGTATCACATAATATAGTTGATCAGTGATAATATGTATCTAGCACCCGGTGGATGTGGAGGACTGCAACTCCAGAGAGGGAATATTTGTAACGTGAGTGAAATTTCCGAACACTTGATTACCCTCGGATGGTTGGACTCCACGTGTATAAAAGTTGCAGTTAGAGAGGCAGTAAAAAGGCTGCTGCACATCTCTCGGCAAGTTTGAAGGGCGGCCGTCGCCATGGTAACAACACGCACGTGCGAACACGTACTTCACCACCATCGCTTGATGAAGTACTCGCCATTAGCGATGTTTAGGACGTGTGCCCCATTTGTCTTGTAATAATCTGTCGATCACAATTTGTACAGGACAGTTGCTTCTTATAACTATATCATGGCCAAGCTCGGTAAATTTCTGAAGAAAGAATTAATATTACGAGGGTCGGCTGATGAGTCCCGGGCCTCACACAGATATGGCGCCGCTAGGCCAGTTAGACGGTAGTTTAACTCTAGACTAGCTTGTATCCATAGTTACAGGCCAATAGCCTGTTTAGTTTTCCAATGACAGCATTTTAAACAAGACAACTTGAAGCATAAGAATGTCTTCGCGTGCGCGCTAAACTTGAACTAAAAGTCTACTCACCTTTATGCTTGGTTTGGAGTAGCAATTGACTCTTCTCAGGGCGTTTTAACGGGCTTGTTGGGCCTCACAGACCCAGACTACCTGGCGACTTCTTAAATAATAAATCACTACGATTTACTTTGTAGAATTGTAGTTTATTTTGTAATCATTTCGTACAATTCTAAAGTGAAAGAATCGCTCGATGCTTTGTTGAATGCTGCAAATATTTGTACGCATATAATTCCACGCGAATACATTAATGTACGCGTAATCTCCAAGCGGCCTTTTCCATACTTGCGAAAAAGTCTCTTTCTTTTGATAACTGGCTTCACAAGGAAGAAAATCAACACGTAACTATGACACTTATTGTTGGAAAACAAAATCGCATAGAGAAAATCAAAGCACTTATACGCGACGAAAGCACAAGGAATAATAAACATTTGCATCCAGCAATTTCTGCTTTGGAATGCAACAGAACAAAAACATTTGAACATCAAATATTACAAAAAGGACATTTAATTCACAAAATGTTGGCAGATTTAGTGGTTAACATATAAATATTGCCTCAAACTTTAGAGTTTCTACGAAAATGTTGGATTTTGAAAAACGAGCAGTGATTAAATACTTCCATTTGAAAGACTTAACGCATAAAGAAATCAAAGAAGAAATGGACAACACATTGAAAGACTCTGCTCCTTCATATTCAATGATTAAAAGGTGGGTTGCAGAGTTTAAAATGGGACATACGAGCACTAGTGATGAGCCTCGCTCTGGACGCCCTGTAGAAGAGATCATTGAATAAATTCATCGTTTAGTACTGGAAAACCGCAGATTAAGGTTGTTTGAGATAACAGAGGATGTAAACATATCAAAAGAACGTGCAGATAATATTTTAAGTAATGTTTTGGGTTTTCACAAGGTCAGTGCAGGATCGGTGCCGCGTTTGTTGACACCTGATCAAAAGTTGCAAAGAAAACTGTTTCTGATAAGAAAGTGGATCTCTACCATGAAATTACCAGTGAATTTTTGAGACGGCTTATTACCATGGATGAAACTTGGATACAACACTACACCCCAGAAAGTAAATCATAGTCAAAACAGTGGATTGCGCCAGGTGAACCAACTCCAAAAAAAGCAGCTAACAAGGTGTTGGCGAGTGTGTTCTGGGAAGTATTTTTATTGATTACTTGGAAAAGGATAAAAGTATCACTCGTGTCTATGTAAGCTTACTGCAACGTTTGAGTGAGGAGGTGGAAAGAAAAAGGCCTCATATGGCAAAAAAAATCTTGTTTCATCACGTCAATGCTCCGCCCCATCGTTCAGACATTGCAATGGGAAAAATCTTATGTGTTCCTCTGTTTATATGTTCAGCAGTTGACAAATTCCTGTACGAGGAAAGTATAAGCTTTTCAAAGCTGAATGCAAAAAAAAGAAATATCTAAAAAAAAACGATCAACTGCACAAAAAATGTATTTTAATGTGTTCTGCATTTTTGTGTGGTAAGATTTTGTAAATCTCTTACGATTTAGCAGTTATACGAAATTCCATAAAAGTCATCGAGAATAAAGTAACCTTCAGAGGCTATTCCCAGAAAATTCAAGAAATACTTTTTATAAGTCAGGTAAATATCTTAAATATAAGAGATTTTAAAGAAAATCGTTATAGCCATTTTTAAGAAAATCAAAATATTCGAAAAAAGTAACATGTAAAGAGTAGTTCGGGAGAGAGGATTCTCTTGAAAACCTTCGTGTGGCATTCTGTCCTCAGACACACACATACACACACGTACCTTCTTCCAAAAATGTTTTTTTTTATTCAGGGGGACCCAAAACTTGTATTTCCGGCGAAATCTCGGTAACAAATTTTGAGTGGAGTAAATTATTTGTTTCTACTTTTATATGTTACGCTTGAGTTAAGGTTGAGTTGCTGTCGTTTACTAAAATGCTAATGACACGCGTCAGAAGTTACAAGCTGATAAAACAAATGCGAGGAGAAAAGCGGTTGCTACAGACATCTTTATGGTAGTGATGTGTCAACAGTGTTATTGCTGGTTGCGAAAGCAAGGAGTAATTTTGGTGAGTGTTTGTGAGCTGCGACGTTGCTAGTATGGTAATCCTGGACACCAAATCTGGCGCTCACAAAAACCTTGCCTGCGATAATTTAATTTACACAAGAAGAGTCATAAATTGTAAGAGGGATCCCGTGCTGGACAAGAAACTAACTCTAGCAACATAGTGCAAGTGAGGGGCGCCTCTTCTCTTGTGCTCTCCTCTATTCTCTTCTCCTCTCCTCTTCTCTTCTCTTCTCTTCCCTTCTCCTCTCATCTTCTCCTCTTCTCTTCTCCTCTTCTCTTCTCTTCCTTTCTCCTCTCATCTTCTCGTCTCTTCCCTTCTCCTCTCCTCTTCTCTTCCTTTCTCCTCTCCTCGTCTCTTCCTTCTTGCTCTCCTCTTCTCGTCTCTTCCCTTCTCCTCTCCTCTCCTCTTCTCTTCTCTTCCTTTCTCCTCTCCTCTTCTCGACTCTTCCCTTCTCCTCTTCTCTTCCATTCTCTTCCCTTCTCTCCTCTCCTCAGCCCTTTTCCTCTCCTCAGCCCTTCTCCTCTCCTCTTCCCTTCTTCTCTCCTCTTCCACTCTCCTCTCCTCTTCTCTTCTCCTCTCCTCTTCCATTCTCCGCTCCCCTCCTCTTCTCTTTTCTTTTCTTCTTCTCTTCTGTTCTATTCTCTTCCATTGTGTTCTGTTCTTTTTTCTTTTCTTCTATGCACTTCTCCTCTCTTCTCTTCTGTTTTCTTCCCTATTCCTTTTCACTTCCCTTCCTCTTCTTTCTCTTCCTTTCTTCTCTCCACTTCTCTTCTGTTCTATTCTCTTCCGTTATGTTTCCTTTTCTTCTCTTCTCATCTGTCCCCTTATCTTCTCTTCTGTTCTCTTGACTTCTCTGCTCTTCTTTCTCTTCCCTGCTCTTATCTTCTTTTCTCTGTTCCTCCTATTCTCTCTTCTCAACGTCTCTTATCTTTCACTTTTCCTCGTCTCCTCTCTTTCACTTTTCTCTGCTCCTCTTATCCTGTGCTCTATTCCTCTCCCCTTCTGTCATCTCCTGCGCCTCTCCTCTCACCCGTCTTCCTGCTTTTCTCCTTTCCTCTCTTCTCCGTTTCTCCATTCCTTTTCTCATCTTCTCCTCTCTTCCTCTTTTCTTTTCCACGCACCATATGCTCTCCTACTCTCTTCTATCCAGTTTTAAGTCCTCTTTTGTTGTCATGACCTCTTCTCTCATTCTCCTTTCTCTCCTCTTCTTTACTATTCTGGTAATTATATGCATGTGTTTATGTTACCAGTTGGTGAAAGTGCCCAGGTTGTATAAAGATGCTGCTGGTTACGCTCGCTAGTGACACAAGACAGACTCTCCCTAGGGCGACTCGCCCGTCATCAGTGCGGTGAGGCTAGCAGCTAATCGGCTTGCTAATAACTCTGTTAGTTCCGGACCATCTGCTGCTAAGCCAGCCGTACCAACTTTGTCTCCCGTTCCAGACATATGTCCCTAGTACAGTATCGTCCAGCACCTACCATGTCTGCAACACGTCCTCATCACTTTATTTTCATGCTTTTTTTTCTCAACTCTGTTTATAATAAAAAAATCTGATATGTTCCACTCACATGACTTTCTCTACATCTCTGCAACAAATTATTATTAAAAGGCTTATGCTTCTATTTATTTCATGCTAATCAAGAAAAAATTAGCAGAAATAGTCTTATTACTTGCTTCCTTGTAAGTAGAAGCAAAATAAGGGAGTACCATAAGTTAAAGTGATAGTCAAAAGCTGGTTGCTATGTGACTGAAGTTCCTTTGTATGGACACGAGTTGATAAATTCCTGTATGAGGAAGTAAAATTTTTTTGAAAGCTGAAACTAAAAACAAGGAATATCTAATAAACGACCAACTCCACGAAAAAAATGTATATAACATAAATTGATGCTTTAATGTGCTCTACATTTTTTGTTTGTTAAGTTTTTGTCCATCTCTTACAGTAAAGCAGTTATGTAAAATTCATCCAGGATAAAGTAGTCTTTAGAGGCTATTCCCAGCAAATTCAAGATAAACATGTTATCTGTGAGAGCTGTGCAAGCAGTTAATCAGAGAGCCGGGATACCTACTTTAGACCATGTGAAGACAATGTTAGGAAAAAGACTGATGTGTACCACTCACATGACTTTCTCTACATCCCTACAATAAATTATTTTAAAAAACTGATGTTTCTTTTTATTTCATACTAATCGAGAAACAAAATAGCAGAAATAGTCTTATTATATGCTTCCATGTAAGTAGGAGAGAAATAAGGGATTGACATAGGCCAAAACCCGATTGCTATGTGACTGAAGTTCCTTTGTTTCTATGGACAGGAAGTGACAAATTCCCATATAAGAAAAGTTTAACAAGGTATATCTCAAAAACCATTCATTCCACGAAACAAATGTATGTAACACAAATTGTGTGTTTTAACGAGCTCATGTTCTGTTAAGTAAGCTTTTGTGTATCTCTTAAGATTTACCAGTTATGCAAAATTCCGTAAAATTCATCCAGAATAAAGGAGTCTTCAGAGGCTATTCCAGAAAATTCAAGATATAAATTTTATTTGTCAGGTAAATATGTTTAATTTACGCTATTTTAATCAAAATAGTTAGATCCATTTTTGAAAAAATCAAAATTTTCAAAAATGTTTCTACGTAAAGGGTAGTTGGGGGTGGGGGGATTTTCTTGAAAATCTTCCTGTCGTATCCTTGGAAGATACCAAACTTAAATACCAACGTTGGTGTTTAACGGACTTTCGTTTGTGAACTATGTTGTCCACACGCACACACGCACACACAGACATTCCAAAAATGCTTTTTTAATTCAGGGAAACCCATATCATGTATTTCCGGTGAAATCTCGGTATGGAATTTTTGGATGCAATATATTAGATACCTTCTCTATACATAGTATGTGTAGGAAAAGTAAACATGTCGGGTTTTCAATTTTGCGTGAAATACGGAATGTGCTACGAGGTATTGCTACGGAAATAATTGCTGATGGGAGTATGCTACCTAGTAGAGACGATGTATCCATTCCGATTTGCTCCGATCGCTTCTTGTGATAGAGTGAAGATTTACACAGTATAAAGCCTGTTTACGTGCCAATTGGAGACGATTCATATTTGAGACGCTAGAAATGTATGTTGTTGTGCATTATAATCCATGTATCTTGAGAGAAAATGAAATGGATAATGATATTGATGACTTGTTGCACAACAACAATTGAATGCATGTAAATATTAAAATTGTTAGTTCCCTAAATCAGTGGTATTTATTTTCCTCCTAATTCTATCACTACATACAAACTCTATTGTCAATATATCACAAGGATATACTATGCTGCGCTAACTTCGATTCTGTCCCCAAGATGCTATACCTAGTAATATTTCCTCTACTTAAAGTATGTAGTAGAGCTCCATTAGTCTAAACGCCGATATCCTGAACATTAAATACAGACAGACGTGCTGGATCACTATTCATTATGCAACATGGTATTTAACTGCAAATTGCCTGGGACAGCTGATACCATGAAATAAGTGTTTTGTTTTGTAAACTTCGATAATCCCCGGATTGGTGGAACAAGTCACGATGTTCTTCCAGCGAACAGCTGCATCACGATCAATTCCGGGGGGGGGTAGTTGCTTGCCCGCTTAACGTGAAATATCTTTGGTATTACTACGCGCCTTTTAACTTCATTGTGTTTATGTGGCCGCTTTTGGTTTTTTACTTTCTCTACACGTAACTACTATACACAGTGTATATAGAAGGTATTTGTCGCCCTCCGTGGTGTAATGGTTATCATGCTGACTTCATATACCCAAGGTCACGGGTATATGAAGGACGATGTATTTTTTTTCAAGTGTAAAATCCTTAGCGTGGCTTCCTTCGGAAGGGAAGTAAAGCAAAGCCGTTGGTCCCGTGTCATAGATTTGCGGCACGTAAAAGAACCTCAAGCCTGATAGAGAGGCCTCTGAGCAAAATTAAGCGGTCTTTCACGTGCAATTTAGAATGGGACGCTGAGAACCACAGCAGTTAAAGAGCGTCCATAAATAACACGCCATTTACATTTTAGAAGGTATTGTATTGCACCCAAAAATTCGATACCGAGATTTCACTAAAAATAATATGGTTTGGGATCCAATGGAATCCAAAAACTCTGATGTGTTCCATTCACATGACTTTCTCTACATCTCTACAACAAATTGTTGTTAGAAAGCTTATGCTTCTACTTACTTCATGCTAATCGAGAAAATATAGCAGAAATAGTATCATTACTTGCTTCCTTGCAAGTAGAAGCGAAATAAGGGAGTACAATAGGTTAAAGTGATAGTCAAAAGCTGGTTGCTATGTAACTGAAGTTGACAAATACCTGTATGAGTTCTTCAAAGCTGAAACTAATAACAAGGAATATCTCAAAAACTATAAACTCCGCGAACAAAAGTATATTACAAAAAGTGTGTGTTTTAACGTGCTCTACATTTTTGTGTGGTAATTTTTTGTCTTTATCTTACGGTTTAGCAGTTATGTAAAATTCTGTAAAATTCGTTCAGAATAGGGTAGTCTTCAGAGGCTATTCCCAGAAAATTCAAGATATACATTTTATTTGTCAGGTAAATATCTTTAATATACGATATTTTAATCAAAATCGTTAGAGCCATTTTTGAGAAAATCAAAATTTTCGAAAAAAGTTCCATGTGAAGGGTAGTTGGGGGTGGGGGCATTTCTTTTAAAACCTTCGTGTCGCATCCGTGGAAGATGCTGCACTTAAATACCAAGTTTGCTGTTTAACGGTCCTTTCGTTTTTGAGCTATACTGCAGACAGACACACACACACATTTTTCTAAAAACCCTTTTTTGATTGTGGGGGTCTCAAATCACATATTTCCGGTGAAATCTCTATATCGAATTTTTGGTTGCAATACAATAGGTACTCTCTCTATACACTATGTACATAGTACGTGTAGAGAAAGTAAAAAATTGCTGAAGCAGACGCTACAGTTTCTAATGGACTTTCTGATTTATTGTAAATTTTAATCTAACTTTATGACTGTGTAACTGTAAATTGATATGTAATGTATTTTAATGGTTGGCTTTAATAAACACACACACAAGCTACGTTGATCTTAATCAATAAATTGGTTTTTGATTTAGGGGACACAAAGACATGCATTTTCAGTGATATCCCGATAACTAATTACTTTCTCTACACGTACTATGTACATAGTGTACAGAGAAGGTACTGTATTCCACCCAAAAGTTGCATAGCGAGATTTCACCGGTAATAACGTTTTGAGACCGCCTGAATCCGAAAACATCATTTTTAGAACAATGTCCATCGGTGTATTTGTCTGTATATGGACAACATAGCTCAAAAACGAAAAGACCATTGAATACCAAACTTGGTATATTCCAAGGATGCAACACGAAGATTTTCAAGAAAATCCCCGCATTCCAATTACCTTAAACATGCAACATTTTTTGAAAATTTTAATTTTCTCAAAAATGACTGTAACAATTTTTATTAAAATGTCGTATACTAAAAATGTTTATCTGACAAATAAAATGTGAATTCTGAGTTTTCTGGGAATAGCCTCTGAGGGCTACTTTATTCTGGATTAATTTTACGGAATTTTGCATAACTGCTAAACCGTAAGAGATGGACAAAAACTTACCACACAAAAATTGTGGAGCACGTTAAAACACAGTTTATATTATATAATTTTTTTTCGTGGAGGTGAACGTTTTTGAGATATTCCTTGTTGTTGTTTTCAGCTTTGAAAAACTTATACTTTTCTCATACAGGAATTTCATTCAAGGAAGCATGTAATAAGACTAGTTTTGTGAATGGAACACATCAGATTTTTTTTGGATGGCACGCCTTATCTTTCTTACTTCGTACGTGGTAGAGAAAGTAACAGTTAATGTTGTTTTTCCAGTAGGGATTCTAAAACTAACTACGTCCAAACTGTAGACACTCGATTTGGCACATGTTATATCTCCCGCAGTGGAATTTTATCGAGTCCTTGCCGATAGGGAAATTTGCAAAACAGCAAACATTGACAGCGAAGCGATAGTGGTGGGGAAGACCTTCAGTTTGACGTCATCAGGATGGACCCACAGCGGCGAAGTTAGGACCACCCAGATGTGATATTCATCTCACCAGCGAACCTGGTCCAGGTGATTTCAATGCTGTATTACCGCAAACGGCGATGAGCTGGCTAATACGTGAACCATCTGCAGCATCCCACTGGAGCCATACTGGATATTCCAGTCATGAGCCCGGATTCTGGTCACGTCATCTTTAATTGCTACAGTATAACCGTTGCAAACGGGTTCAGAAATGTTTATCGTGGGTCCCAGATATATGAAAAACTATTAGCAATACCTAGGGATCGCTTTTTGAATAACTTTCAGAAAACATCTGATCGAGAACAAAATATCGATAATGCCGATCGAGATAAAATTATTGCATCATAGCCATTGCAAATATTTATTATGGATCCCAAATGATGAAAATGTATATGAAAAGTTATAACAATAAGGAGAATCTTTATTTTTATAACTTTGAGAAAAAATCTGATCGAGAAAAATATCGATCATGCCGATCGAGATAAAATTATTGCATCACAGCCGTTGCTAACGGGTACACACATGTTTACCCTGAGTCTCAGACCATGAAAATATATATTAAAAGCCATTAACAATACTCTCTTTTTTAATAACTTTCAGAAAAAGTCTTATCGAGAGAAAATATCGATCGGCATATTGTATCATAGCCGTTACCAACAGGTACATAACCCTTTACCGTGGGTTTCAGATGATGAAAAAGTATATGAAAAGCGATTGGCAATACCGAAGAATTTGTTATTACTTTCTCTACACATACTACGTACATGAAGGTATTGCACTCCATCCAAAAATTCGATACCATGATTTCACCGTAAATATATGTTTTAGGATCTTCTAAATGCACACAAAAAAACACATTTTCAAAACGAGAAGTCAGTAAAATATCAAACTTGGTATGTAAGTTTGCTATCTTGCAAGGATGCGACACAAAGATTTTCAAGAAAATTCCCCCACCCTCAACTACCATTTACATGGAACTTTTATCGAAAATTTTGATTTTCTAAAAATGGCTCTAACGATTTTGATTAAAATATCATATATTAAAGATATTTATCTGGCAAATAAAATGTATATCTTGAATTTTCTGAGAATAGCCTCTGAAGACTACTTTATTCTGGATCAATTTTACGGAAATTTGCATAGCCGTAAGAGATGAACAAAAACTTACAGCACAAAAAATATAGAGCACGTTAAAATACATAATTTATTTTCCATACATATTTTTTTCGTGGTGTTGATCGTTTTTTAGTTATTCCTTGGTTTTGGTTTGATCCTTAAAAAACTTATACTTTTCTCATACAGGTATTTGTCAACTCCTGTCCATACAAATAAAGGAACTTCAGTCACATAGCAACCAGCTTTTGACTATCACTTTAACCTATGGTACTCCCTTATTTCGCTTCTACTTACAAGGAAGCAAGTAATAGGACTGTTTCTGCTCGTTTTCTCTCGATTAGCATGAAGTAAGTAAAAGCATAAGTTTTCTACAATAATCTGTTGCAGAGATGTAGAGAAAGTCATGTGAATGGAAAACATCAGGTTTTTTTTATCAATTTTTAATTTTTGTAAAGTTTCTCTTTGCTATTTCAGTGTTGTTGTTTTTTCGTTCTCTTCCTTTTCCTTCTGCTTCGGAATGATAGAGACGGGGTCAGAAAGGGATTATGCGTATATTTTTGTATTTTTTCATTTCTGGTTCTCGAGAGCTCGTCTTCTATTATTGGCTGAGGGACATACACAGAGAGGGTATGTCTTAGAGTCAAGAGACAAGGATAATCTGGTATTCCCAAAGCAGCTTACAAAGACATAAGGTCTGTTGCCATGGATACGGCCAACTTAAATGGCTCAACTCTTTGTGAATGGAAAGTTTACTCCCGAGGGCTTTTTTAGACCGCTTGGTTAAGAAGAGATGGAACAAGTTAATCAAAGCTGAGGCCTCCAGCTGTCGCTAGACGTGATGGATTTCTGGCCGCCCTGCGTGTGTATTAAAACTTGACCCGCCTACCAACTTCACGGAAACAAAACAAAAAAAATCCTGCGAATTTTACAGCCATCGACTGTTTTTTGATATATCATTTTCTGATTCTTTTTCGCTCAACGCATCTCTTTTTCTTGCTTTCGTTTAACATCTGTTACTCCTCTGATTCATTTTTGCCTCCGTGCTTTTCTGTGAGTGTTGAATATTATTTTCAATTTACGCACAGATGTTGGCTTTTCATTTTGGGAATTTCTTCTCCATATCTGCATTTATTTTAAAAAGAGGCATTAAAGGGAAATCAATTAAAATGTAGGATATTACAAAAATCTGATGTGTTACATTCACATGACTTTCTGTACCCTCTACCGGTTATTAATGGCTATACAGAATATTCTCACGAGACTTATTGCTTTCTTTACAAAATATGTAAAATGTTTCACCAAAAATATGTGCTTCGGGACTCACTGAATAAAAAAAAAAAATAAATAAAGTAAAAAATCTGATGTGTTCCATTCACATGACTTTCTCTATATCACTGCAACAAATTATTTTTAAAAAGCTTAAGCTTCTATTTACTTCCTGCTAATAGAGATAAATTAGCAGAAATAGTCTTATTACTTGCTTCCTTGTAAGTAAAAGCGAAATAAGGGAGTACCATAAGTAAAAGTGAAAGCCAAAAGCTGGTTGCTATGTGACTGAAGTTCCTTTGTTTGTATGGACAGGAGTTGACTAATTCCTGTGTGAGAAAAGTATAAGTTTTTTTATAGCTGAAACCAAAAACATGCAATATCTACAATCACCTCCACGAAAAACATGTATATAACATAAATTGCGTGTTTTAAAGCGCTCTACATTTGCTGTGTAGTAAGGTTTTGTCCATCTCTTACGGTGTAGCATTTATGCAAAATTCCGTAAAATTGACCCAGAATAAAGTAGTCTTCAGAGGCTATTCCTAGAAAATTTAAAATATATATGCTATTTGTCAGGTAAATATCTTTAATACACGACATTTTAATCAAAATCGTTAGAGCCATCTTTTAGAAATCAAAATTTTCGAAAAATATTCTATGTAAAGGGTAGTTTGGGGTGGGGGGATTTTTCTCAAAATCTTCGTGTCGCATCCCTGGAAGACACTCAACTTAAATACGAAGTTTGGTATTTTACCGACTTTTCGTTTTTGAGTTATCGTGCTCACAGACACACGGACACACACATACACGGACCTTTTTCTGAAAATAATGTTTTTAGATACAGGAGACCCTAAAACATATATTTCCGGTGAAATCTCGGTATGGAATTTTTTGGTGGAGTGCAATACTTTCTCTAACACTATGTACATAGTGCATGAAGAGAAAGTAAAAATAGACAGGTCCGTGTGTCTAGATTTGCGGCATATAAAAGAACCTCAAGCCTGATACAGAGGCCTCTGAGCAAAATAGAGGGGTTTTCACGCCCAATATATATATAGAAAGGGACTCTAAGAACAAAAGTACTTAAAAGTGTTCATAAATAACAAGCTATTTCCATTGTTTTGTCCTCCTCTGTGGTGAAAACGTAACATGACCGCGCCGTGGCCGAGCGTATAAACCACTCGCCTGTCACCCAGCGGCCCGAGTTCGATACCAAGTGACCGCGTTTGGGATTTGTGGTGGACGGGTTCTCTGTTTTCCCCCGCCACACCGGTGCTCCATCTTCATTCCATGTATCATCAGTGTTATCGCCTGTCCAACGTCGCAGGTTCAAACCCGGCGGAGGCATGGCTTCCTTCGGAAGAGAAGTAAAGCCGTGGGTCCGGTGTCCTATTTTTACGTCACAAAAATATTCTAAAGCATGATAAAGAGGTCTCTGAGCAAAATTAAGCGGTCTTTCACGCCCAACATTGGACGCTGAGAACCACAGTAGTTAAAGAGCGTCCATAAATAAAACGCCATTTCATTACAAATAAAAAGAAAAAAAATAGAAAGGTGTGTGTGTGTGTGTTTCTGTGAACATCATAATTCAAAACGAAATGTCAGTTAAATACAAATCTGTAACAAATTATTGTTAGTAAGATTATTCTTTTATCCACTTCATGCTAATCGAGATAAACATTAGCAGAAATGGTCTTATTACATAGTTCCTTATAAGTAGAAGGGAAATAAGGGAATACACTAGGCAAAATCGGCAATCAAATGTTTAGAAATATGGTTGCTATGGCAATGAAATCCGTTTCTTTATGTGGCCAAGAGTTTTCAAGTTCCTATATGAAAAAAGTTTAAAGTATTTTAAAACAGAAAAAAATAACAAAGCATATCTCAAAATCAGCCAGCTCAAAAAAAAAATGAATATCATAAACTGTATGTTTTAAAAATATGCACATTTTTTGTCTTGTAGTTTTTGTCTACCTCTTACGGATTAACCATTATGTAAAATTCTGCAAAACTCTCGAAAATAAAGTGCTCTTCAGAAGCTATTCCCAGAAATTCAATATATATTATATGTCATGTAAATGCCTTAATCAAAATCGTTAGAAACATTTTTCAGAAAAGCATAATGTTCTAATATTTTTCCATTTAAAGGGAAGTTTGTTTTGGGGGAATTTTCTTGAAAATCTTCGTGTCGTATCCTTGAACAACACTGGACCTAAATATAAGTTTGGTATGTAACCGACTTTTCGTTTTTGAGTTATGCTGTCAACAGATATACATGGACTCAAAGGACCTCAAAACAGATTTGTAATGAAAACTCGAATGTTTGGGTGGGATACAATACTTTCACTAGCTTACTATGTATATTGTATGGTCATGTTGTCACATCCTGGCTGTGTGCACGGATCTGGTAGTATTGTAATTTATAATTATCATAATGTTTACTTGAACATTCATTAAAACCACGGTAAGCCTGGTATTGCTCTCTTTTGTATGGTGAAGTCAGTGAATTGAACATGTGCAAACTAGGACCCCAAGATTGACCTCGTGCCCTGAAGATACTATAAAGTGCCATTTGATTTAGACATGTTTTCTTTAATTTAGTAGCTTAGCTTACCCATCAACGTCCTTTTTATTTATGCATTAGGTTTTCCCCTGTTGTATAGGATTTTGCACATACGGGGGCGTCCCCGTCGGAAAATGTAATTTTTGCCTCAGTCCTGCCTCTCAGCAGCTAAGCGGGTCTCCTGATTTAGATGTTGGTGTGACAATATGTGCTAGAGAAAATGGAGCAAAAAAGCAGACAAAAACAAAACATAAAAACAAAAACAAAATTGTTTTTGTTAAAACAAATAAACGTTTGTGGACTTCCACTAATTTCCAACCACATTCTTGCATATTTCTGGCAAAAGAACAACATAATTTTACGCCTGTACCAGAAACATAAATATGCCATCTTGTTAATAGGATGCGAGATGTAAATACTGGTGTAAAAACAAAGGATTGCGCGCAGGCATACGTTCCCATGGAGTGACGTAACGATTTGCTTACAAGTGCGGCAGCTATCGAAAGCACTTCGTGACGGGCAATTTGCTGCTGGTCGGAATCAATCGGCGGCAAATCATGAACAAAAGGATTTACTTGCTGCTCAGGTGATTTACCACTCACTGCAGCGGCAGAAATTTCTGAGTTCCGTTCCATTAACGTTAACACAGCCAGCTTACGGCCATGTTTAACATACACCTCGTGCAACAACAACATAACCGCCACCGAGCTGGATGCCTCTGGCGCTAAAATCTGTGGCCCACATTCGCAAGGTCCTGGGTTCAAACCCCATCGACCGTCGTCCTCCATGGTCAAGGGGCAACATGACCGCGGCGTAGCAGAATGGATAGACTACTCGCCTTTCACCTAGGCTGCCCGGGTTCGATCCCAAGCGACCGCATATGGGAATGCCATCGCATTCCACCGGTGCGCCATCTTCATTCCGTGTATCATCAGTACCGTGAGGCCCTCCGTGGTGTAATGGTTAACATGCTAACTTCATATACCCAAGGTCACGGGTTCAAACCTGGTGGAGGACGATGAATTTTTGGGTGCAAAAATCCTTAGCATGGCTTCCTTCGGAAGGAAAGTTAAGCCGTTGGTCCCGTGTCATAGATGAACCTCAAGTCTGATAAAGAGGCCCCTGAGTAACATTAAGTGGTCTTTCACGCCCAGTATAGAATGGGCGATGAGAACCAGAGCAGTTAAAGGGAGTTCACAAATAACACGCCATTTCCATTTTTTGTCTTCCTCAGTGGTCAAGGGGCAACATGGCTGCGCCGTGGCCGAGCGTATAAACCACACGCTTCTCCTTCGATCCTAAGCGACCGCATGTGGGATTTGTCGGGGACGAGTTTTCTCCGGGTTCTCCGGTTTCCCCCGCTACCGCATTCCACCGGTGCTCCATCTTCATTCATGTATCATCAGTGTCATCGCCATTAGAACGTCGCGGCGGAGGGCGATGCATTTTTTCGGACGTAAAAATCCTTAGAATGGTTTCCTTCGGAAAGGAAGTAAAGCCGTTTGTCCCGTGTCTTGATTTGCGACACATAAAAGAACCTCATATCTGAGTAAAATTAAGCGGTCTTTCACGCCCAAAATAAAATGGGACTCTGAGAACCGCAGCAGTTAAAGAGCGTCCAAAAATAAAACTCCATTTCCATTTGAGCTGCCATAAGTAGTAAAAGCGGGCGTTAAAAACAATAAAAAAGGGGTCACATGCTAACATCTGGTTCTCGAGGTCGAGAGTTCAAACTCAGCGTAGGGCGATGAAAATGCATGGGAAAGGAGAAAGTGGTCCCGTTTGATAAATTTATGGCATGAAAGAGAACCTCAAACCTAATAAAGAGGCATCTGAGCAAAATTTCAACTTTTTCCGGCCCAGTATAAAATATAGCAGTTAAAGAGCGGCCATAAATTAATCTAAGTTTTATCTTCTCTACCTAATACATAGTATACAAGTAAGGAAGGTATTGCATTCCATCCAAAAATTCTATACCGAGATAACACTGAAAAATTAGAAAAATTGATGTGTTCTTTCACATGACCTTTCTCTATATATCTCATTAATAAATTCTTAAAAAGTTATTCTCCAATCTACTTCATGATTCTCCAGATAAACATTAGCAGAAATGGACTTAATACTTGCTTCCTTGTAGAAAGGAAATAAAGGAATAAGCTTAGGCTAAAGCAACACTCAAATATTTTAATAGCTGGTGGCCATGTATTTGAGGTTCGTTTCTTTGCATGGTCAGGAGCTGAAAAATTCCCCGCATGAGAAAAGTTAAACTGTTTTAAAAATGAAACAAACAACAAGGTGTACCTTGGAAATGGTAAACTCCACGAAAATAATGCACATGGTATAAATTGTGTACTTTAACGAGATCTGCATTTTGTATAGTAAGACTGTTTGTGTATCTCTTACGATTTAACAGTTATGGATGTCATTCAGAATGAAGAACCTTCAGAGGCTATTCCCACAAAATTATAGATACACATTTTAATTGTTATGAAAATATATTTAATGTATGGTATTTTAAACAAGGTCATTAGTCATTTTTCTATGTAAGGAGTAGTTTGGTGTGTATCGAATTTTTGGGTGTAATACAATACCTCCATGTACATATTACGTGTAGAGAAAGTAAAAATACAATGATTTCACCGGAATTACATGTTTTGGGCCCCCCTGAATAAAAACAAATTGGAAAAAGGTCCGTGTGCGTGTGTGTGCCTGTGTGTGCTCAAAAACGAAAACGTTAAATACCAAACTTGGTATTTTGGTATTTAAGTTTGGTATCATCCAAGGATGCGACACGAAGATTTTTTAGAAAATACCCCCACCCCCAACTACCCTTTGCATGGAACTTTTTTCGAAAATTTTGATTTTCTCTAAAATGGCTCTAACGATTTTGATTAAAATATCGTATATTAAAGATATTTACCTGACAAATAATATGCATATTCTTGAATTTTCTGGGAATAGCCTCTGAAGGCTACTTTATTCTGGATGAATTTTACGAAATTTTGCATAACTGCTAAACCGTAAGAAATGGACAAAAACTTACCACACAAAAAATGTAAACCACATTAAAACACACAATTTATGTTTATATAAAATTCTTTTCAAGCAGTTGATTGGTTTTTGAGATATTCCTTATTTTTGGTTTCAGCTTTGAAGAACTTGTACTTTTCTCATACAGGAATTTGTTGACTCGTGGCCATACAAACAAAGGAACTTCAGTCACCTAGTGACCAGCTTTTCCTTCTACTTACAAGGAAGTAATTAAGGCAATTTCTGCTAATGTTTATCTCGATTATCTTAAAGCAGTAAAAGAATATGCTTTTAACAATAGCTTTTAAAGCGATGTAGAGAAAGTCGTGTCAGTGGAACAGATCAAATTTTAAAAACTGTAACGAAGTATAATATACTCGACAGCTTTAATGCGACACAGAAATGTGACACTATAATATAGGTTTAACAGTGGTATACCGGTTGGAACGGAATTTGTTTAATTCCTTCTAATATGAGCTTCATAAATGCATTACAAACATAAAAGTAAAAAGATATTCTGTTCTTTGATCAGATTTCGTAAAAAGAATGTTTCTGTTCCAAATTGGATGCGTAATTCCATAAAAATATACGAAAATAATAGTTTGTTACCTGTAAGATGTGTAGAGTAACGTATTTCTGACAGTTTTGGTAGTAAATATGGGACATCATACAGAGTTTCGAAATAATTAATCAGTTAAAAAATTAAAGGAATATTCCGAGGAGCTCTATCAGACGTGGAGTAATTCGGCAATGCTGCATTGAGGGATCTGAAGCGACTTCTGGATATAAACACGTCGGTCGTTTGCAAACACGACGCAGGATGGTGTAATGTTTTAGGAATAACTAGCGCATTCTGGCCTAATGAAGTGACACCCACACAATATCTGTAAGAAATGGTGAGAGACAAAAACGTAAGATACAAAATGTGTTCCAAATACCAAGAGCTATCACTGGTTTAAATTAATGTAATGACTTCCGTTCGACCCGGTATAGGAACTGTTGCGCCTGAAGCAGCAAGCAATCTGCACGGCAGTCGCGTAATGCTGGAAGTCTATCTGATGTACCGGAGGGGCTAATACCGATAACTAATCGCAGACGTGTGGTCCGCGAAGACATGAAGAATCGATCGGAAGCGCTTCACCGGATATCCAATATCGGCTGACCTCCTCGGTAGACCCCCGCCCCAGTCTGGCTGAAGAATGGTTCGCTCTAGGGGGTCGGTTATAGCTTTCTGTGACAAGCATGATAAAAACCAGTGTGCAACATGGAATACAATGTCCTTGTTTATAACATAAACAGTTGACCACATTGACATTGTTGCTGACTACAGGATGTTACTTCGCATCATCGGGTCTTCTTCTTCTTCACCTGCTTACGTTTCCCATATCGAGTCGGTATGGGTAGCTTAGTTGGTTAGGCGCTGGCATTTGAACCCAAGGTCGCGACTTCAAACCCGGACCAGAACGATGACGTAAGTGTACTTAAAACCGATAGTCCCATTACAATAAATCTACTGGTTTATAAAAAAACTCTTGTGGGACGGAATTCCGGCACACCGGCGGCACTAACATCATGGCAATTAACAGTAATTTCTACATGTTTACTTCCTCTAGCACGTATGTATGAAATAAAATACACATCTGTGTAATAACTCTGGTACATAACTACTTAAACCAGAGGTAATATACCAGATGGTTTAATATTTATTAAACTTCGCATGTTTACATACTTCATCATTTACAGCTAAATTTAAATATAAATATAAAATATAACTTTACACTTACAATTTTACTTTATACGTACTATGTACATATTGTATAGAGAAGGTATTGCACTCCGCCCAGAAATTTGATACCGAGATTTCACCGGAAATACATGTTTTGAGACCACATGAATAAAAAAAAAGCATTTTTTGAAAAATGTCCCTGTGTGTCTGTGTGTGTGTGACTGTGGACACCATAGCTCAAAAACGAAAAGACCGTTAAATACCAAACCTGGTATTTAAGTTCAGTACCTTCCAAGGATGCGACATGAAGAGTTCCAAGAAAATCCCCTCACCCCCAACTACACTTCACATGGAAAAATTTTCGAAAATTTTGATTTTCTAAAAAATTGCTCTAACGATTTTGATTAAAATACCATATATTAAAGCGTGGAGTTGATCGTTTTTTAGATATTCGTTGTTTATTGTTTCAGACTTAAAAAACTGTTACTTTTATTATACAGAAATTTGTTAACCCCTTTCCATACAAACAAAGGAACTTCAGTCACATAGCAACCATCTTTTGCTATCACTTTAACCTATGGTACTCCCTTATTTCGCTTCTACTTACAGGTGAGCAAGTAATTAGACTATTTCTGATAATTTTTTCTCACTTAGCATGAAGTAAACTTTTTAATAAAAATTTGTTGCAGAGATATAGAGAAAGTCATGTGAATGAAACACGTCAGATTTTTTTTTTAAAATATAACAAATGGTAACCAAAAACATCAAATACACATAAAATATGCATTCATAATTAACACAAATAATTACTATTACTCCTTCTAATAACAAATATATAAAATTAAATTACAAAATTTATTTATCTTAAATTTAAATTTTGTTAAAATACAATAAATTATTATAAATATAGTACCTTTTATTTATTTTTAATATATGTTTATAATATCTATTATATCAATAATGCAATTTATTTATAAAAATTTAAACTACTTCATTTATATATTTAATTATAAATTTATTAAATATACTATTTAATATGTATATATACATGTCATTTAATAATTATAAGTTTCTTTATTTATTCTACACATTATACATGTTATTAAATTTTATTTTATTTATTTATTTTTAAACAATTTAATTACACATATCTATTACTGCATATTAATTACTAACCCCATTTTTTTGATCTTCAGTATTCAATAACTGGTAAGCAGCTATTAAAATTCTAAATATTACATTGAATTTGCCGCCCGTATAAACAATGAACAATGTACATGGTGGATGTGGAAGGTATTGTACTCCACCCAAAAGTTCGATACTGAGATTCCACCGAAAATACATGTTTTGGGACCCCTTGAATTCAAGATGAACAATAGCAACCAGCTTTTGACTATCACTTTAACCTATTGTACTCTCTTATTTCGCTTCTACTTACAAGGAACCAAGTAATACGACTATTTCTGCTAATTTTTTCTCAGTTAGTGAAGTAAATAGAAGCTTAAGTTTTTAACAATCTGTTGCAGAGATGTAGAGAAACTCATGTGAATGGAGCACTTTAGATTTTTTTAGATATGGTCTTCAACAGCAGACGTAAACCCATGTGTGCTCAAGCATCTTCATGTAACACGTTTTTTATTGGTTCAGATAACTCGAAAAACATGTATTTCCATAAAAATCTTGGAATCTTTACGGTTGGAATGCAATTATTTCTTGGGAATTAGAGACAAATAAAGGTTCTTGTTCTTTTTTACTACGCAGGATTTATTTTAAATCCCTCTAGTCTTTTCACTTGGATAAAAATAAATTCAAAGTGATTTTGCAAAACCAGAGATAGAAAATATCGCCGATGGAAATAAATCTAAAGGCTTAAACTCTTGTCTGTAGCGATTTAGTGAAAACGGAAGAATACCATCGGCGTTTCTGTAACAACTGTCATTTAAAAGTTTCTTTAATTAATCACCTTGTTCGTGAAAGCGCTAGTGAGGTAATGCACTGCGATCGTTCTTTTTTTTTTCCTTGGACTTGTGTAAGAGACAAGCAAGGGTTTCTCATCAAGGGACGCGACCGGCGTGGGAGGGGGAGAGATAGCGCTGCAGGGGAGAAATAAACGTTCAGCAACAGACACAGAATTCATTGCCACTTTTCTCAGTCGTGGAAAACTTTCTGTATAGAGATTTGATGGAGACACTGACAACGATGGCTTAGGTTTAAAGCAAAGGAACTAGAAAATGAGATTAAAAGTATGAGCAAATAGGCACGGAGAAGTTTTAGAACCTTTTAATTCTAAAGCACCCCCCCCTCCCCCCAGTCTCAATCGAGAATCATATTGGAGAGGTTGTACAAATGTTCTCCCTTTCCGCCTGCCGACGTTGTAAAGTGAATTAGCAAAATCACTGCCTTCTTCCTCTGCGGAATAAAATGAAATAAAAACAGAAAAACATGACGTGCAAGTTGGAACTTTTTTTATCAACTTCTCTACGTGTGCTCGAGTTATTCAAATTGGAAATTTACATTCTGCAACCACGGGCAGAAACAACTTTTTTGTGGGCTTTCTCAAAGTTCCAAAATATTGGGTAAATAGCATTGCTGAAGGTATTCTTCCATTTTTGCAAACTCTAAATTCTTTATCGTGTTCCTCTTCAACCTCCCGACCTTTGGGCACATTCTCGGGCTTCCTCTTCTACTCCACCTGTTTTCCCTCTTCATATGGAAGACTTATACTCCAAGGACGTACAAGCTAATGTCTGGAGTCAGACGCCTATTGAAGAGCAGACGGGTTAAACATCTAATAGAGGAGACGTTAGCAACTAGCTTGATTTTATGTCGCAGCAAATAGCCTTGCTCCGTGCACACACTATGAAAATACGTAACAGAAGGGATTGTCTGTCTTTCTTATTACTTTCTCTACACGTGCTATATACATAGTGTATAGAGAAGGTATTGTATTACACACAAAAATTAGATACCCAGATTTCACCAGTTTTGGGACCCCCTGAGTTTAAAAAAGTATATTTAGTAAACTGCCCATGTGTGTGTCTGTGCTCCAAAACGAAAAATCAGTTAAATACCAAACTTAGTATATAAGTTTACTACTTTCCAAGGCTGTGAAACGAGATTTTCAAGAAAATCCCCCCTCCCCACAACAAACTACCCATTTCATGAAAAAATTTTCGAAAATGTATATTTTCTCAAAAATGGCTCTAACCATTTTGATAAAAATACCGCATATTAAAGATATTTACATCACAAATAATATGTATATTTTGAAGTTTCTGCGAATAGACTCTAAAGAGATCTTTCTTCTGCATGATTTCGCTGTATTGTACTGCAACCAAAATTCGACACCAAGATATTACTGCAAATACATGTTTGACCTCCTGTATAATTTTTTTTTAAAAATACGGCGCTAAATCACGTTTGTTATTTAAGAACTTTTCGTCTTTTAAGTTATGCTAATCACACACACACACACACACACACACACACACACACACACACACACACAAACGGACTTTTTAAATCTGTCTTTTTTATTTTCTCTACACTTTCTCTCGTGTACATAGAGAAGGTGTATAAAGAAGGTATTATAATGCATCCATGAATTCGATAAAGAGATTTCACCAAAAATACATGTTTTGAGAACCTATTATTAAAAAAAAGCATTTGTACAAATTTGCTGCGTGTTGCGCGCTCCTATTTGTGTGTGTGGTGTGTGTGTATACCTGTGGTCAACATAGCTAAGAAACGAAAATACCGTTAGATACCAAACTTGGTATTCATCATTAGAATCTTCCAAAGATGCGACATGAAGACTTTCAAGAAAACCCATAATCCATACTAGCAGTTGCATGAAAAAGCCATGAAAATGACTAACGGTTTTGATTAAAGTACTATATCTGTAAGATATTTTTGTGGCAAATGAAATGTATATCTTGAATTTTCTGGGAATACCTTCTGAAGACCTCTTTACTCTGGTCAAATTTTGTATAAGATCTTGAGATGTATTCGGCCTTTGCCGTCAGTCATTTGTCCGCCTATGTCGACAATACCAGGTACAAAGTTTATCATGCATTTCCTATTACAGAGTACTAGGAAACGGTTGAGTAGAAAGGGTGAATGTCAACAGTTTCGAGGTTAATTCAAATATTTACTTTTGGAACATTTCCTTGCGCCTCGTCAACTCGCATTTTTGCTGATATGTAACGTATTCTACCAGCTTGGAAGGAGCACTCAACCACGTGAATTCTGTAATGGGTGGTTACTTTCATCTCGGAGAAAATCAAATCTACACCGCACATTACATCAATCTGCTTATTAGGTCGATAATGCTTGCAGTCAAATTTTCAATTCCGTACCTCCCCTTTGAGACCAGAGGCTCGCTGAATATGGACATTATGCATTTAAAGTCATTAGCGCTTAAGACCGAATAAATCTGACGATTTGGTTTAACTAGTAAACCGTAAGAGATGGACAAAATTTTACTAAACACAAAATGTAGATCTCCCTAAACCACATAATTTATGTCATGTACTTTTCATTTTCTCTACACGTACTAAGTACATAGTGTATAGAGAAGGTACTGCATTCCACCCTAAAATTCGATACCGCGATTTCACTGGAAATACATGTTTTGGATCCCTCTATCTGTGTGTGTGGAAAGCATAGCTCAAAAACGAAAAGTCGGTAAAATACCAAACTTGGTATTTAAGTTTAGTATCTCCAGGGACGCGACACGAAGATTTTGAAAAAATTCCCCCACCCCAAACTACCCTTTACATGGAACTATTTCAAAAATGTTTATTATCTCTAAAATGGCTCTAACGATTTTGATTAAAACATCATATATTAAAGATATTTACCTGACAAATAAAATGCATACCTCGAATTTTCTGGGAATAGCCTCTGAAGGCTACTTGTTTCTGGATCAATTTTACGGAATTTTGCATAACTGCTAAACCGCAACAGATGGACAAAACTTACCACACAAAACATGTAGAGCATGCTAAAACACACAATTTATGTTATTTTCATTTTTTCGTGGTGTTGATCGTATTTTAGATCCTTGTTTTTGGTTTCAGCATTAAAAATAGGAGTTTGTCAGCTCCTGTCCTTACAAACAAAGAAACTTCAGTCGCATAGCAACCAGCTTTTGATTATCAGTTTAGTCTACAGTACATATATGTTATAAAATGTATATGACATAAAGTGTCTGTTTTAATGTGCTCTACATTTTTTGTGATATAAGTTTTTGTCCATCTCTTACGGTTTAGTAGTTATGAAAAAGTCCGTAAAATTCCTTCGGAATAAAGTAGACTTCAGAGGCTATTCCCAGAAAATTCAAGATATACATTTTATTTGGCAAGTAAATATCTTAAATATAAGACATTTTAATCAAAATCGTTTGAGCCATTTTTAAGAAAATCAAAATTTTCCAAAAAAAGTGGCATATAAAGGGTAGTTTGGGGTGGAGAGGTTATTTTCAAAATCTTCGTTTCGCATTCCTGGAAGACATTAAACTTAAATACCAAGTTTGGTACTTTACCAACTTTTCGTTTTTGAGATATTGTGTTCACAGACACCCGGACACACACACACATAAACACACACGGACCTTTTTCTGAAAATACTTTTTTTGGACACAGGGGACACTAAAAAATATACTTCCGGTGAAGTTTCGGTATAGAATTTTTGGCGGGAGTGCAATACCTTATCTATACACAATGTACATAGTACGTGCAGAGAAAGTAAAAATATGAGTATAAGAAATTCGCTGTAGTTGATTAGAAATCGTATAGAATGGAAGGAAAAAAGGTATAGAAGGCCAAAACATGCAGTAGTGCCTGTTAAGAAGATATCATTTTATTATGAAACGAAATAAATGTTTAATTTTTCACAATTGGTGATGAGGAACAATGTCCATTAAGTACGGAGGTAGGATTAGCAGCTGTTGAATTATTTCCCAAGCCTGGCTGTTGTATCGATGTAATGCAGGAAGCTACTTTGCCGACAGGTATATTAATAATGTAATATCATCCAGGTGTTGCAGCTGTCCATCTGATTATCGCGTCTTGCCCAAAGCAAGGGCGTCGTAAGAAATCTTGCTGCATTCTGGGGGGGGGGCCACTAATTCTTCCAGTCTTGGGTGACAAACTTTACCATTTGTCATATTTCCGTCCTGAAAATTAAACCAAAAAAAAAAAAATCTGATGTGTTCCATTCGCTTGACTTTCTCTACATCTCTGTAACAAATTGTTAATAAGCTTATTTTTCTATCTACTTCATGCTAATCGAGATAAACATTAGTAGAAACGGTCTTATTACTTAGTTCCTTATAAGTAGAATGGAAATGAAGGAATACATTAGGCTAACCGACAGTCAAATGTTTTAAAAGGCGGTTGCTATGGCATTGAAATCCGTTTCTTTGCGTGACCAAGAGTTGACAAATTTCCGTATAAGAAAGGTTTTTAATCTGAAACCAACAACAAAGAATTTATTGAAACGACATTTATGGAAAAAGATCCGTTGTGTATGTGCGTGTGTCTGCGGACAGCGTAGCTCAAAAACGAAAAGACCGTTAAATACCAAACTTGGTATTTAAGTTTAATACCTTCCAGGGATGCGACACGGAAGATTTTGAGAAAAATTCCCCCACCCCAAACAACCCTTTACATGGAACTTTTTTCGAAAATTTTGGTTTTCTCAAAAATGGCTCTAACGATTTTCATTAAAATTTCGTATAGATATTTACGTGACAAATAAAATGTATATCTTGAATTTTCTGGGAATAGCCTCTGAAGACTACTTTATTCTGTATGAATTTACGGAATTTTGAATAACTGCTAAACCGTAAGAGATGGTCAAAAACTTACTCCACAAAAAATATAGAGCACGTTGAAACACACACTTTATGTTATATACATTTTTTTTTGTGGAGTTGATCGTTTTTGAGTTATTCCTTGTTTTTATTTCTCCTTTAAAAACTTATACTTTTCTCATACAGGAATTTGTCAACTCGTGTCCATACAAACAAAGGAACTTCAGTCACATAGCAACCAGCTTTTGACTATCACTTTAACCTAAGGCACTCCCTTAGTTTGCTTCTACTTACAGAGATAGAGAAAGTCATGTAAAGGGAACACATCAGATTTTTCAACACGTGACATTAAGAGCATTGCAGCAAGCGCCTGAAAACGAATTGAGATAAGCTGGAAGATGGTGTACGTCGCTCTATTTAATCATAGACTGTTCCGAATGGCAGTTGTTACCGTCAGGTGAACCACATCATCACGGTTGGATGCTCCACGATGGCGATGATGAATGCGACGGCAAACCGAGCCCGGAAGGACATGCAACCCGTCCTATATGCATCGTGAGCAGGTATACATTTTTACTTTCTCTACACGTACTAGGCACAAAGCGTATAGAGAATGTATTGCATTCCACCCAAAAATTCGATACCGAGATTTCACCGGAAATATAAGCTTTGTTTCCCCATAACTTTTTCTGCATATCTGTAACAAATGATTGTTAATAAGTTTATTCTTCTATCTATTTAGTGCCAAATCATTAGCAAAAACGGTCTTATTACTAGGCTAAACCGACAGTCAAATGTTTTAAAATGTGGTTGCTATGAGATTGAAATCCGTTTCATTGCGTGGCCAGGAGTTGATAGGTTCCCGAATGAGAAAAGTTTAAGTATTTTATAGCTGAAATCAATAACAAGGAATATCTCAAAAACAGCCAATTCCACGAAAAAAAATATATAACATAAATTGTGTGTTTTAAATAGCCTTTTACGGTTTACCAATTATACAAAATTCAATAAAAATCATACAGCATAAAGAGGTCTTTAGAGGCTATTTCCAGAAAATTCAAGATATACATATTATTTGTCAGGTAAATATCTTTAATATACGGTATTTTAATCAAAATCGTTAGAGCCATTCTTGTGAAAATTAAAATTTTCGAAAAAAAGTTCCATGTAAACGGTAGTTGGGGAACATACTTACCTTAAATACCAAGTTTGATATTTTACCGACTTTTCGTTTTTCAGTTATCATGTTCACAGACACACACGGACCTTTTTCTGAAAATGCTGAAATCTCGGTATCGAATGTTTGGGTGGAGTGCAATACCTTCTCTGTACACTATGTACATAGTACGTACAGAGAAAGTAAAAATATCTAATGTGGTTCATTCACTTAACTTTTTCTACATATCTGTAACAAATTATTATTAATAAGTTAATTCTTCTATCTATTTAATGCTGAAACATTAGCAGAAACGGTCTTAGTACTTAAATACTTTATACGAGTAAGTAGAAGGAAAATAAGGGAATATGCTAAACCGACAGTCGCATGTTTTAAAATGTGGTTGCTATGGGATTGAAATCGTTTCTTTACTTGGCCAAGCATATGCGAAAAGTTTAAGTATTTTAAAATTGAAATCAATAACATAGAATATCTGAAAGCGGGCAAATGCACGAAAAGAATGTATATGGCATAAATTATATGATTTAATGAGATCTACATTTTTGTGTGGTAAACTTTTGTCTATCTTTTACAGTTTACCAGTTATAAAATTCAATAAATCATACAGAATAAAGAGGTATTTTTAGAGGCTATTTCTAGAAAATTCAGGAGATACATTTTAATTGTCATGTAAATATGTTAAATATAAGAAATTTTAACCAAAATACTTAGAGCTATTTTTGAGAAAATCAGAATTTACGAAATGTTTTTCATCCAAAGGGTTTTGGGGGGTGTATTTTCTTGAAAACCTTCATATCACATCCTTGGAAGATACCAAACATAAACACCAAGTTTGGTTTATTAATTTCATAATAATAATTACACGCATACCTTTTTCTAAAATGCTTTTATTTTTGGATTCAGGGAGACCCAAAATATGTATTTCCGGTGAAATCTCAGTATTGACTTTTTGGGTGCATTACAATACCTTATTTGTGCACTAAGTGCATAGTACGTGTAGAGAAAGTAAAAAAGCATTTTTAGAAAATGTCCGCGTGTGTGCGTGTCTGTGTGTGTGTGTGTGTCTATGGACAGCATAGCTCAAAAACTGAAAGACCGTTAAATACCAGACTTGGTATTTAAGTTTATCATCTTCCAAGGATGCGACACGAAGATTTTCAAGAATCCCCTCACCCCAAACTACCCTTTAAATGGACAAAATTTCGAAAACTTATATTTTCTCAAAAATGGCTCTAATGATTTTGATTAACATACCGTATATTAACGATATTTAATGGCAAATAAAATGTACATCTTAAATTTTCTGGGAATATCGTCTAAAGTTCTCTTTATTTTGAATGAATTTTGCATAACTGGTCAACTGTAAGTGTTTGGCAGAAACTTACTACTCGAAAATGCAGATCACGTTAAAACACACAATTTATGTCATATACGCTTTTTCGTGGAATTAGCCATTTCTGAGATAATCCTTGTTATTTATTTCAGATTGAAAATACTTAAAACTTTTCTCACATGGAAGGTTGTCTCCGGGTCCTATGGATTTTAACCACATGACAAGCAGTTATAAAAGATTTGACAATCGTTTAACCTAGTGTATTCCCTTATTTCTCTCCTACTTAAAGACGCAGGTAATTAAGCAAATGTTTGCAAATGTTTATCTAGATTATATAAATTAGATAGAAGAGTATGTTTTTAACAATATTTTGTTACAGCGATGTAGAGAAAGTCATGTGACCGAGATCCAGAGCTGAGGGCAGCTCGAGGTGTGTTCTCGGACTGTGGGGTTTGCAGGATGGCGGGTGTGTGTTGGGGTTGTGGAGTGACAGGAGGAGGCAAGTATTGCTCCTCGACGGTTACCAATTGTGGTGCAACGGCCCTTGTGCACTGCTGGTGTGATATTTATTCAAAATGTTTATTTTGGGTTTTTAATTTTGATGTCCAAGCAACTCTTGAAGGATTGTAAGGAGCTTAGCCGTAGTAGTTGTTGGAGGTGCTCCTTCGTTACCGGGGATGCCCGCAAGCCATGCGGGGAAGCCGGTATCGCCTGAAGCGGCGGTTTGTGGGATCGTAATCCCCAAGAGACCTAACGAGGAAGCTCCGATGGAATGATAACCCTTCGTTGAATTTTGTTGCCCGACGCCTAAACTCGTCCTCCAGGTATGGTAGAACAGAGCCACGAGGTACAGAATAGATCCCGGAGACATCTTTCCTATACCCGCTGACACAGGCGTAGATTAATAAGGGGACTATGAGGGCCCTCAAAAGGCGCAACTTACGGGGAACTTCAGCATCGGGTACAGTGAGGCCGCAGCTCCGTTGCCCCGACACCTCAGCTCCCTGATGTGCTCCCCAAAAGTGACACCCTTGTCAAGCTTCACCCCCAAGTAGGTAATGGTGTTCGTCCATTGTATCCTTCGTCTGAGGTATGTGAATGTAGGGAAGTTTGCGGGAAAGCGGCGCTTGGTGAAGAGAATAGCGTGGTTTTTCTCCGATTGATGGACAATCGCCAACGCTCGCACCACTCTTGGATGAGGCGGAGGTGTCTCTGAATGGGGCTGAAGGCTCATCAGATGGTTACAGGAGTCTCATAAGGGGTGAGGCATTACTGCAGACAGTTGCAACACGCGGCTAGAGGCGTGGTGCTCTAATGAGGCAAAGGAAAGGAGGGGGAGAAGTGTAGATTCTCCTGGTCTGATAGGATAGCCACGTTTTCATTTTCTCTAAAGTCATCTCCAAATTCTTAATGCTTATAATGGAAGATGTTGTAAATTTTACTTGAAACAAGCAACAGTTATTGAGGTAAACGATTTTGTGCTTCTGTTTAATTACATTTCTGTGAAGTTGCGCAGATTCTGAAATTTGTCGGACCACCTTACGATAGACCAATGATCTGGTCACGTGTAGTTTCTGATGTGTACGGCAAGGCGCAACAGTCGTAGCTTAATGATTTAGTGAGTCACCAGAAGAAGTAATCAGAATTTCCTTATCATTCTAACATGCCATTGGTTATTACCATGCCTTGCCTTTCACAGCAACAGCATGAGTACCGCTTAGGCATTGCAGTGGAATACAGGGAAAGAATGCGGAACTACGAACAACTCGTTAAACAACCTGATGTGTTCCATTCACATGACATTCTCTATATCTCTGCTACAAATTATTGTTGAAAAAACTTAGTATTATATTTACTTCATGCTAATCGAAAAACTAGCGGAAATAGTCTTATTACTTGCTTCCTTGTAAGTAGAAGTAAATTAAGGAAGTAACATAGGTTAAAGTGAAAGCCAAAAGCTGGTTGCTATGTGACTGAAGTTCCTTGGTTTGTATGGACAGGAGTTGACAAATTCGTGTATGAGAAAAGTAAAAGTTTTTTAAAGCTGAAACCAATAAGAAAAAATATCTAAAAAGCGATCCACTCCACGAAATAAATGTATATATCAAATTGTGTGTTTTTAAGTTTTCGTCCATCTCTTACGGTTTAGTAGTTATGTAAAATTCCATAAAACTCATTCAGAATAAAATGGTCTTCAGAGGCTATTCCCAGAAAATTCAAGATATACATTTTATTTGTCAGGTAAATATTCTTAATATACGATATTTTAATCAAAATGGACAGGAGTTGACAAATTCCTGTATGAGAAATATATAAGTATTTTAAACCTGAAACCAATAACAAAGAATATCTAAAAATGGTCAACTCTACGAAAAAAAATGTATATAACATAAATTGCGTGTTTTAACGAGATCTACATTTGTATTGAGTAAGTTTTTGTCTATCTCTTACTGTTTACAGGTTATGCAAAATTTCGCAAAGTTTATCCAGAATAAAGGTGTCTTCAGAAATTTTCCCGAGAAAATTGAAGATATGTGTTTTATTTCCCATGTAAATATCTTTACTATACGATATTTGAATCAAAAGTGTTGGTTATTTTTGAGAAAATAAAAATTTTTGAAAAAGTTTGCATGTAAAGTGTATTTGAGGGTGGGGGGGATTTTCCTGAAAATCTTTGTGTCGCATTCTTGGAAGATACTGAACTTAAATATCAAGTCTGGTATTTAATGGACTTTTAGTTTTTGAGCTATGCTGTCCACACACACACACACACACACACACACACACACATGACTGACAGACTGACAGGCACACGGACATTTTTCTATTTTTTTTATTCAAGGGGTCTCAAAACGTATATTTCTGGTGAAATCTCAATTTTTGGGTGCAATACAGTACCTTCACCATACATTGTATACATAGTACTTGTAGAGAAAGTAAAACATCATAATATACTTACAGTTTACTAAATTCGCTTGTTGTAAGATGTAGAATAGTAGATAAAGAAGATATTGCATTCCACCCCAAAATTCGATACTAAGATATCGCTGTGAATAATGCTTTGAAGGCCCCTGAACCCCAAAAACGTTTTTGGCATCTAAAACGTATCTAACCGGTAGTCAAGATATTGCATTCACCCAAAATTTAGATACCAATATTGAACCAGAAATGAATGTTTTGAAAACCTCCTGAAATGAAAACATTTTAGACCAAGCTGCGTGTTTGTGTGTGTGAGTTTGTATATGTGAACAGATCAACTCAAAACCCAAAAGCAGCTAAACTCATTCTGACAGACTTTTGCTTAGACTTCTGAATAGATTTGGTAAACAGTAATGCATAGCCAACATTTTACTATAGAAAAATTGTAGATATAATGAACATGCGCAGTTTTTGTGAAATATATTTATTTGTGATGTTAAGCATTTCCAAGGTATTTCCTGTTGTTGGTTTCAATTTTGCCACACTTTTCTTAAATGAGGAGTCCTTATTTGTTTTTACTTTCTCTACACGTTCTATGTACATAGTGTAAAAAAAGTTATTGCATTCCACCTAAAAATCCGATACCGAGATTTCACCGCAAAAAGAGCATTTTTAGAAAAAGATCCGTGTGTGTCTGTGTATATGTGGACATCATACCTCAAAAACGAAAATACCGTTAAATACCAAACTTGGTATTTATGTTATGTACCTTTAAGAATGCGACGCGAAGATTTTCAAGAAAATCCACCCTACACCAACTATCCTTTCCATGGAACTATTTTTGAAAACGTTAATTTTCTTAAAAATGACTAACGATTTTGATTAAAATGTCAAATATTAGAGATATTTACCCGACAAATAAAATGTAAATTTTGAATTTTCTAGGAATATCCTCTGAAGACTACTTTATTCTGGATGAATTTTAAGGAATTTTCCATAACTGCTAAACCGTAAGAGATGGACAAAAACTTACCACACAGAAAATATAGGACACATTAAAACACAATTTATGTTATGTAATTTTTTTTCGTCGAGTTGGTCGTTTTTTAGATATTCCTTGTTTTTGGTTTCAACTTTAAAAAACTTATACTTTTCTCATACAGGAATTTCTCAACTCCTGTCCATACAAACTACCAGCAGCCAGCTTTAGCTTTTGACTATCACTTTAACCTATGGTACTCCCTTATTTCGTTTCTACTTACAAAGAAGCAAATAACAAGACTATTTATGCTTATTTTTTCTCGATTAGTATGATGTAAATATAGGCATAAGCTTTTTAACAATAATTTGTTGCAGAGATTTAGAGAGTCATGTGGATGAAACGCATAAGATCTTTTCATTACATGATAAGTAAATAAAAACGGTTGCAGTTTTACAGGTAAAATATAAAGCTTGAAACAAAAAATTCAGGATAAAAATATGCAGAGCTTTCAAAAGACAATGAACAAATATACCAAAGTTACTCAAAATTTATTACTGTGAATAACAAGATATGTATCTACTGTACCCAGCTGTAACAAGCTGGTTGCTATGTAACTAAAGTTCCTTTGTTTGTATGGACAGGAGTTGACAAATTCCCGTTTGAGAAAGGTATACATTTTTCAAAGTGAAAATAAAAACAAGGAATATCTCGAAAACTATCAACTCCACACAAAAAAAAAAGGTATTACATAAATTGTGTGTTTTAATGTGATCAAAATATTTTGTTTGGTAAGATTTTGTCCATCTCTTACAGTTTAGCAGTTATGCAAAATTCCGTAAAATTCTTTCAGAATAAAGAAGTCTTCAGAAGCTATTTCCAGAAAACTCAAGATATACAGTTAATTTATCATGTAAGTATATTTAATATATGATAATTTAAACAAAATCATTAGAGCCATTTTTGAAAAATTCAAAATTTTCGAAAAAAGTTCCATGAAAAGTGTAGTTGGGTGTGGGGGGATTTTCTTGAAAATCTTCGTGTCGCATCCTTAGGAGATACCAAACTTGAATACCAGGTTAGGTATTTAACGGTATTTTCGTTTTCGAGCTATGCTGTCTACAGACACACACATGCATATATACACGGACCTTTTTCAAAAATGCTCTTTCTGGATTCAGGGAGGCCCAAAACATATATTTCCGGTAAAATCTAGGTATCGAATTTTTGGGTGCATTACAATACCTTCTATATATACTATGTACATAGTACGTGTAGAGAAAGTAAAAAGGAAATACTACCGAAAGCCTCTGTGATCTAGCATACCGTCCACTAGCTGTCCAGGCTAGTACTGGAGGAGAATTCTCATAACCCCGCCAAGGCAATAGGCTAAGACGTGCCCAATCTCCCACGGGTCTCGGGCCACTTCCACGTCGAGTCCAACCCAATCCGAAGATCCGTTATGGGAAGGACTCTGATGTTCGGCCCAACTGCTTCTGGTCACGTCAGAAATACCACGTGTAATCGGGAACCGCAGCGCTCGCACCAGAGCAGCTGAAGAAGTTGGAACCTCCCCCTATGGGGGATCACTGGAAGTGTAATATTTGCCTTGTAATGACTGAACTACTCCAATGCAGAAGCATGAGAATAACGCACATAATATTTGACTGCCGTTCTTGCATATGTGTGCCAGTGCTCCAATAAAGGTGAATAAGTGACGCGCATCTATCCTCTCATTTAAAAATGTCATTAGTCAAGAACTGGTGCGCCACCTGTATACTCTGGGTGCACCGAACCTGCCGGTCCCCATGGCCGCGCTCGCCATGGTGTTTCGCAGCGCAGGGGCTCGTGGGTTCGAGTCCCGCCTTGGGCATGGGTGTTATATGTTTATGTATGTGTGTGTAAAAAGTAAAACAGAAATTCAGTAATCATACAGTAATCAAAGTAAACAAATTAGGTAAATAAAAAAGTAGGGTATACAGCGCCGGAGTCCCGATCAAACTCCGGAACTGCATTTTGTTAAAAAAACAAAAAAAACAAAAAAACAAAAAAAAAACTCATTTCGGCAATTTCGTGATTGTCACAGGTTTGTCGAGTTTATCTTTACTTAAACCCTTTAATTACGTTTTAGCTACCATATTTTCTACTTAGGGCTGTTTAATAACCTTTGTTCATTGCTCTAGTTATTGTTTCTTTGCCAGCGTTATTTTTCACTCTGTTGTCATAAGATTTAGGTATGTTTTATTTCTCGTTATTCACGAGGATTTAATTTCAACTAAATTTTCAATGAACAGCTCCTCCCCACGTTTTAAGATCTGTTTCTCAACCGAAACTTAATTACTATCAAACGTTTTCACGATTCTTACAACAGACAAGAAGTGAAAATTACCAGCTTGGTATCGTTTTGTTTGTTTACTCTATCTGAAATCTAAAATGAATCTATGTGAAAGAAAACCACTTAGTCTTCCCCACCCCGCCACCCCGCTATCGCTACGTGATGCACTCATTGGTTAAAGTTCCTTCCCGACGGTGTGGAGTGTGGTTTGTAGGGATCGTGCAGTGTTTATCGTTTGGGCGGGTCCTTCAGTGGCGGATTCGCTAGAAACAGCGTCTACTCCGATATATTATTTGCTTTTTATTTTCTCTACGCGTACTATGTACATAGTGTATAGAGAAGGTATTGCACTCCACCCAAAATTAATACCGAGATTTCACCGTAAATATATGTTTTAGAGTCCCCTGTATCCAAAAAAGGTATTTTCAGAAAAAGGTCCGTGTGTGTGTCCGTGTGTCTGTGAACACGATAACTCAAAAACGAAAAGTCGGTAAAATACCAAATTTAGTACTTAAGTTTAGTATCTTCCAGGGATACGACACGAAGATTTTGAGAAAAATCTCCCCACCCCAAACTACCCTACACGTAGAACTTTTTTCGAACATTTTTTTCTAAAAAGTGGCTCTAACGATTTTGATTAAAATGTATATTATTAATTTTCTGGGAATAGATTCTGAAGACTACTTTATTCTGAGTGACTTTTACGGAGTTTTGCGTAACTGCCGAACCTAAGAAACGGACAAAAACTCACCACACAAAAAATGTAGAGCACATTAAGACACGCAATTTAAGTTGTGGAGTTGATAGTTTTTGAGATATTCCTTGTTTTTAGTTTCAGCTTCGAAAAACTTAACTTTTCTCATATAGGAATTTGTCAACGTCAGTCATACAAACAAAGGAACTTCAGTAACATATCAACCAGCTTTTGACTATCACTTTAACCTGTGGTACTCCCTTATTCGCTTCTACTTACAAGGAAGCAAGTAATAAGACTATTTCTGCTTATTTTTTTGTCGATCAGTATGAAATAAGTAGAAGCATAAGCTTTTTAACAATAGTTTGTAGCAGAGATGTAGAGAAAGTCATGTGAATGGAACACATCAGATGTTTTACTTTTTCTTCACATACTGTGTACATACACAGTGCAAAAGGAAAGCATTGCATTCCACTAAAAATTCGATACCCAGGTTTCATCGGAAATAAATGTTTTAGGGTCCCGTGTAACAAAAAAAAAAAAAAAAAAAAAAAAAAAGCATTAGAAAAAGGTACATATGTGTGTATGTGTGTGTCCGTGTGTATGTGAACACGATAACTCAAAAACGAAAAGTTGCTAAAATACCTACAGAGCTTACCATTTAAGTTTAGTATCTTCCAGGGATACGACACGAAGATTTTGAGTAAAATGCCCCCAAACCAACACCCTTTACGTGGACAAAATTTCTAACGTTTTGTTTTTTCTGAAAAACGGCCCAAACGATTTTGATTAAAATACCGTATATTAAAGTTATTCACATGACAAATAAATTTTATATTTTGAATTTTCTGTGAATAGGCTCTGAAGACTTTATTATTCTAGATGAATTTTGCCGAATGTTGCATAACTGGAAAACCGTAAGAGATACACAAAAACGTACTACAAAACAAATGTAGATCTAGTTAAAACTAATATTTTTCTTGTAGATGGGTTGCTTTCGCAATATTACTTGTTATTGGTTTCAATTTTAAACTAGTAACTTTCCTGAAGCGGGAAGACACCTTTAGTTTAGACTCTCATATTTTACTGATGGCCATGCAAAGTGTATCAAACCTCAGGTGTTTTACAAAACGACCACTTTTTATGTATCTGACTATCGCTTTAGCCTGGTCTATATACTTATTTACTTTCTACTTAAAAAGAAGTGCGTAAAAAGACAAGTTTTGTTAAAGTGTATCTCGATTAACATGATGCAGATAAAAGAATAATCTTTTGTAAGAATATGTATGCGTGAAAGCTAGAGAAAGTCATGTAAACGGAACTTTTACATTCTATAGCGCATATGTACATAGTAACTAGAGAAGCTATTGTATTCCATCCAAAACTTCGCTACCGAGACTCCAATGGAAATATATTTTTCCTAAAAAGATTATTTTTAGAAAAACACCAGTGTCTTTGTGTGTGCGTGTGTGGACGGCATAACTCAAAAAGTGGGACAAACACTAAACCAAGCATCAACTAAGGATGCGATACGAAAATTTTCAAGAACTCCTCCCCCAACTTAAACTACCCTTTACATAGAAAATTGTTTGAAAATGTTTTTCTCAAAAATAGCTCTAACAGTTGTGATAAAATATAGTTATATTTCAAATAGAATGTGTACCTTGAATATTCAGGGGATAGGCTCTGAAGATCTCATTTCTGGATGAATTCTGCATAAGTGCTTCCAAAGAAAAACTTGGTACCTACATGTGTATTTAGTTTTCTTAAATGTATACTTCTACCACATAGACTCTTCTCTCTTCTCAGTTTGTGGTATTTTGGTTTCAACCACCATAAATAAATATTGTTATTAATCTTACGATATTATTGTAAATCATTGCAGATACATAAACACACAGAATCAAGTTATAACACTTATTTATCACAAGAATACAACATATTTACCCTTTCTTGTTTCGTTGTTAAGCCTAATCGATCTTCCTTTTTCTTTACAGCAACTATAAACAGAAATATCTGTGTTGCCGGGTTCATTCCAAGGCCGTGTAACGTGTGAGAGTTTTAGCACATACGCATAACTCTTTCCATCTCTTTCTATCATTGTTGCGATTGTTGCTCACGTCTCCAGTCAACATATTACAAATATATTAATAACACAAGTAAAAAAATCTGATGTGTTTCACTCACATGACTTTTTCTAGCTGCTCTACAAACCTCCTACAAAATATTCTTCTTTGTACACAATGCTAATCAAGATAAATGTTAACATAATGTTATTACTTAGTTCCTTATAAGTAGAAAGAAATAAGGGAATGTGGTATGCTAAAGTGATTGTCAAATGTTTTAAAAACTATCCATATGCGATTGTCATTACTAATTACTTCTTTGCTTGGCCAGGAGAAAAAACGGACACTTCCTGTCTAAGTTTAAGTACTTCACAATTGAAACCAATAACAAGGAATATCTCGAAAACGGTTACTTCCACAACAAAAACGTTTAGGACATAAATTGTGTGTTTTGACGATATCTACATTTTGGTACTGTGAGTTTTTTTTCTATCTCTTACGGTTTAGCAGTTAAGCAAAATTCATCCAGAATAGCGAGGTCTTCAGAGGCTATTCCCAAAAAATTGGAGATATACATCTTATTTCGGACATAAATAGCTTTAATATACGGGATTTTAATCAAAATCATTAGAGCCATTTTTAAGAAAATCAAAATTTTCGAAATTTTTTCCATGTAAAGGGTAGTTTGTGGTGGGGGGATTTTTGTTTAAATCTTCGTGTCGCATCCTTGAAAGATACTAAACCTAAATACCAAGTTTGGTATTTAACGGTCTTTTCGTTTTGGGGCTCTGCTGTCCGCAGACACACGCAGACAGATACACATGGACTTTTTTTTTAAAAATACTTTTTTTCGGACACAGGGGACCCCAAAACATATATTTCCGGTGAACTCTCGGCATCGAATTTTTAGTGCATTACAATACCTTCTCTATCCCTATGTACATGGTAGAAAAAGAAAGTAAAAATTCAGCAATAACAATTCACACACAAATTAACAGTTATATGCATGTTTTTAAACTCCTATTTAGCCCAAATAAATTTAAACGTTATTAAGAAAATTACAAAATCAAAACCTTGTGGCTTTGGCCTTAATATTGTTGCATGTTAAACCGTAATAGATGCACACAATTTATGTCACTTGCGTTCTTTTGTTGTTTTGTAATAAACCGTTTTCGAGATATTACTTATTAATCGAATTTTATTTTTTTCACTTAGGGTGCGGCATTTTAAAGAATATGACTAGTATGGCTTTAGCCTAGTATATTCCTGCACTTCCCTTCTACTTGCAAGGAATTAATACAGCCATTTCTGCTAATGTTTATCTCGATTACCATGATTTAAATAAAAGAATGACCTGATCCTTGCCCCGTACGTACGCTAAAGAAGAAGGAACAAGCGACAATCACAAGTCACTCATACATGTTCACCACTTCAATGTGAAGTCTGCAACACACAACAACTCACCATTGAACACATTTTCACAGAATGCAGAAGCTCTACAACATCACTGAAAATATATCCACAATATTGAGTACCCCACAAAAATTAAAGCAGCTTTCTCAGAGGTATAAAACTTGATCTCAAACTTAATGTACTTATTTCAAATATTTTAAACCTGTATAAAACTGGAATTTCAACAGCAATGCACTTATTTATAATCTTTTACTTAAATCTATGTAAAAATTGCTTTCCTACAAAATTTAAATTCACAGACCTTTGTTTAATATGTGTAAATATGTTTCATTGTAATATTATGAATTGAATTGTTATAAATAGTGTTTAGTCACGTTATAACCTAGCAGTTAAAGCGACTTAAAATGAATACATTAAAAAAGAAAAAAAGCTGATGTGTTACACTCACATGGCTTTCTCTAGCTGCTCTATAAACAAACTTCTTACAAAAGATTATTCTTCTTTCTACCCCATGCTAATCAAGATAAACATTAGCAGAATGTTTCTTATTACTTAGTTCCTTATAAGTAGAAGGCAACTAAACGAATGCACTATGCTACAGTGACAGCCAAATGTTTTAAAAGCTGTCGTTATGCGATTGTCATTGCAAATCGCTTCTTTACTTGACCAGGAGTAGAACAAAAGAAAAACGGACACTTCCTGCCTGAGAAAGGTATTTATACTTTATAATTGGAACCAATAACAAGGAATATCTCAAAAACGGCCAACTCCACGAAAAAAAAAATCATATGCCATAAATTATGTATTTTAACGTGCTCTACATTTTTTGTTCGGTGCGTTTTTTTCTATCTCTTACGGTTTAGCAGTAACGCAAAATTCGACAAAATTCATCAAAATTAAAGAGGTCAACAGAGCCTATTCCCAGAAAATTTTAAGATATACATTTTATTTGGAATGTAAATAGCTTTAATATACGGTATTTTAATCAAAATAGTTAGAGCCATTTCTGATAAAATTAAATTTTCAAAAGTTTGTCTATGTAAAGGGTAGTTTAGAGTAGGGGAATTTTTCTCAAAATCTTCGTGTCGTATCCCTGAAAGATATTAAACCCAAATACCAAGTTTGGAATTTAACGGTCTTTTCGTTTTTAGCTATGCTGTCCAAAACACACACACACACACACACACACACACACACACACACACACACACACACACACACACACACAGGCCTTCTTTACTTTCACTACACGTACTATGTACATAGTGTATAGAGAAGGTATTGTATTCCACCCAAAAATTCCATACCGAGATTTCACCGGAAATACATATTATGGGTTCCCCTGAATAAAAAAAAAAGCATTTTCACATAAAGGTCCGTGTGTGTGTGTGTGTGTGTGTGTCTGTGTCTGTAGACAGCATAGCTCAAAAACGAAAACCCCTTTAACCAAACTTGGTATTTGGTTTTAATATCTTCCAAGGATGCGACACGGAAGATTTTCAGGAAAATCTCCCACCCCCAAATACCCTATTTTTCGAAAATTTTGATTTTCTTAAAAATGGCTCTAAAGATTTTGATTAAAATGCCAAATGCTAAAGATATTTACCTGACAAATAAGGGCTAACCCTGGCGGAGGATGATGGATTTTTTCGGGTGTAAAAATCCTTAGCATGGCTTCCTTCGGAAGGGAAGTAAAGCCGTTGGTCCCGTGTCGTACATTTACGGCACGTTAAAGAATCACAAGCCCGATAGATAGAGAGGCCTCTGAACAAAATTAACCGGTCTTTCACAACCAATTTAGAATGGGACGCTGTGAACCACAGTAGTCACATAGCGACCATAAATAACACGACTTTTGCATTTACTGACAAATAAAATGTATATATTGAATTTTCTGGGAATAGCCTTTGAAGACTACTGTATTCTAGATGAATTTTACGGAAGTTTGCCTAACCGCTAAACCATAAGAGATGGAAAAAAACTTAACACACAAAAAATGTAGAGCATATTAAAACACACAATTTATGTCATATATATTTTTTCATGGATTTGATCTTTTTTAGATATTCCTTGTTTTTGATTTCAGCTTTGAAAAACTTATACTTTTTTCATACTGGAATTTGTCAACTCTTGTCCATACAAACAAAGGAACTTCAGTCACATAGCAACCAGCTTTCGACTATCACTTTAACCTATGGTACTCCCTTTTTGCTTTCTAGTTGCAAAGAGGCAAGTAATAAGACTATTTCTGCTAATTTTTCTACAGACCGTACGTGCTTTTATAATATACATTCAAAACAATATTAAAACAACAACAACAAAGAATTAAAAGAGTAAACACGAAAATATAAAGACAAAGGTAATACACAATCAAAAGCAATATTAAAACAACAATAAAGAATTAAGAATGAACCCAAAAATAAAAATACAAATTACATCTTCTTAAATGCACCCTCTTATAATAGATAATTACACTTAAAAGACATATATACACATAATATATACAACCCTAGCACAACAGTGACCTAAGTATGACATAATATAAATGTATGTAGAACATTGTAGTCACTTTTGTTTACTCCAACTTATTCCCCCCTCCCCCCTTCTCTATTGGCAGCCTCCTCAGATCTCAGCTGTCTTGCCTTAAGTATAAATTTACCTAGCCCGTCCATGTTCTCCGTGCCTACCAGTAGCGTCCAACATGCTTCTAGTCCTACATTCGCAGTGGTAAAAACTCGCGGCAAATATTTTTCCCGCCATTCCTCCGTACCCCTACATCTTGACAAGATGTGAGTCCACGACTCTTCCTCCTCGCAAATGGGACAGATTCTCATACCATTCTCGTCAGAAATGTTCGTGCTCTTAGTCTAATCCACAAGCAAGCCCCTCTCTAATGAGTTGGTACCTGTTTTGATGTATTGCTCCGATTCTAGCCCAGACTGTAGAAGAATAAGCTTTTTAACTAAAATTTGTTGCAGAGATGTAGAGAAAGTCATGTGAATGGAACACATCAGATTTTTCTAAAAATGTTTCTTGTTGGACTCAGGGGATCCCAAAACATGTATTTGCGATGAAACCTCATCATGGAGAATATTTGGGGAGAAGAGCCGCCACTGAACACTACATTACATCTCCCTGTTCTTCTCGGCAGCAACAGACCATTAACAGTCTTCCGCAAGTAGAAGAGGGCGTGGTCGCTCGGCGAAAACTAAAGCCTCGTACTATCTGTACTTAATTACATTTAAATGCAAACGGAATTCAATTTTTCGGCGGTAGTAGCGCTGGCGAGCATCTTCTGGGATAAGCGATTTCCTATGTTTAATCTAGGTAAGATCATTTAAATGAAGTAAGAGATGAATTTGTTCTGACAGACGATTTGACATAGCTAAAGAATAATGAAAGTTATCAACACAAAACTTTATTTACAAAATTACGGTACCTTACTCTTATTACTTTCTCTACACGTACTATATACATAGTGTATAGAGAAGGTATTGCATTCCACCCAAAAATTCGATACCGAGATTTCACAGGAAATATATGTTTCCCCTGTATCCAAAAAAAGCATTTTCAGTAAAAGGCCTGTGTGTGTGTGTGTGTGCCCGTGTGTTCGTATATCTGTAAACACGATAAGTGAAAAAACGAGAAGTCGGTAAATTACCAAACTTAGTATTTCAGTCCAATATCTTCCAAAGATGCGACACGAAGATTTTGAGAAAAATATCCCCACCTCAAACTACCCTTTACACATAACTTTTTTCGAAAATTTTGATTAAAATGTCGTATATTAATGAAATTTCTTTGACAAATAAAATGTATATCTTGAATTTTCTGGGAATAGCCTCTGCAGACTACTTTATTGTGGATCAATTTTACAGAATTTTGCATAACTGCTAAACCGTAAGAGATGGACAAAAACTTACCTCACAAAATTGTTGAGCACATTAAAGCACACGATTTATGTCACACACATATTTTTCGTGGAGTTGATCGTTTTTTAGATATCCCTTGTTTTTGTTTTCAGCTTTGAAAAACTTTACATTTCTCATATAGGAATTTGTCAAAACTTGTCCGTACGAACAAAGGAAATTCAGTTACATAGCAACCAGCTTTTGACTACCACTTTAACCTATGGTACTTCCTTGTTTCGCTTCTACTTACAAGGAAGTAAGTAATGAAACTATTTCTTCTAATTTTTTTCTCGATTAGCATGAAGTAAATAGAAGCATGGGTTTATTAACAATAATTTGATGCAGAGATGTAGAGAAAGTAATGTGAACGGTACACATAAGATTTTTTTTGAATTCAGAGAGACCCAAAGCATGTATTTCAGGTGAAATCTCGGTAAAAAAATTTTGGGTGCAATACAATACCTTCTCTATACACTATGTGCATAGTACGTGTAGAGAAAGTAAAATAATAAAATCTCTATAAAATTTTCCACTGACTATTATAAAATTGATGCATTCACACAGACAGTGATACACACGTAACTTCCTTTTTGAGCACAGATAAGTTGGATCTTAAACGAACAGTTTTATTTGCATATAATCAGTGCAATATAAAAAGTCGAGACCTCGCCAAGAAATTATCATAAAAAGAAAGAGAAAAGCAGTTTAAAGAACCGTGGATTGTAGAATCTTCCAGAAAGCGTTCCTCCTGTATGGATCCAGAAGAAGGGAATAAGGATCCAAACTCATTAACCCCGCTAAAGCAGTGAGAAATAAAGGAGATGGGAAGAAGCACAAGAGAGAGAAAAAGACAATTCCTGAAGGAGAAAAAAAACGCTTTACGAAGTTTTACATGTTGTAAAATTAGATTAAGGTAGTTTTCTGCTTCCTTGGATTTACTACACTGCAGTGGGCAAGACGGATTGGTAGATCATGTGAAAGAGAGTGGGAAAGCAACAAGAAATAAAACACGCGAGAGGGACACAAAATTCTCTCGGAAAATGAGTTTCGGCTTCTTCTTCTTCTTCTTCTTCCCCTTGGGTGTAACATTTTCTCCCGGGAAAAGGCGCGACATGCCTCGGCAACATTTGGTACTAAATTCCCTAGCTAAGAACAAACGCGTACTTTGCTTTGACTTTAAATTGCATCTCAGGCTTTTTATCCGTTTGAATATTCTAGTCAGAGTTACTTTACACACTTGATACGTAATACTAACCTAAATTTCTCTTACAATGTTTTACTTTTTCTAGCACGTATGTACACTGTATATAGTTTATAGAGAAGGTATTTTATTCAGCCCAAAAAATCGATACTGAAATTTTACTGAAAATACATGTTTGAGACCCCCTTAATCAAAAATAAACCTGTGCTTCGTTCACATGAATTTCTCTACATCTCCGCAACAAATTGTTGTTAAAAAGCTTATTCTCTATCTGCTTCATGATAATCGAAATAAACATTAGCAGAAATTGTCTTATTACTTGATCCCTTGTAAGTAGAAGCGGAAAATTCTAATGTGTTCCATTCACATGATGTCCTCTAGCTTTTCGGTAAACAAACCTTTTATTCAAAACACTAATCTGTTAACTACATCATGCTAATCAAGATAAACATAAGCGGAATTTAGTCTTATTACTAGCTTCCTTGCAAGTAGATGGTAAATGACGGAATGCACGAACTAAAGCGATAGTCTTGTCCTATAAATGCCGGTCGCTCTGTGAAACAAATGAAATTCTGATCTGTTTGCTTGCCAGGAATAAACAAACGAGAAACAAGAAGAAAGATGTCCTCCCGTTTGAAAAAACGTTCTAAAATTGAAACTAATAATCCGAAATATCTCGTAAATGGTTAATTCTAAAAAAAAAATCTGATGTGTTCCATTCACATGACTTTCTCTACATCTCTGCAGCAAATTATTGTTAAAAAGATTATGCTTCTATTTACTTCATGCTAATCAAGAAAATATTAGCAGAAATAATCATATCACTTGCTACCTTGTAAGTAGAAGCGAAATAAGGGAGTACCGTATATTAAAAAGCTAGTCAAAAGCTGGTTGTTATGTGACTGAAGTTCCTTTGTTTGTTTAGACAGGAGTTGATAAATTCGTGTATGAGAAAAGTATAAGTTTTTCAAAGCTGAAACCAATAACAAGGAATATCTCAAAAAACGATCAACTCCACGAAAAAATCTATATTACATAAATTACATTGTGCTTTAACGTGCTCTACATTTTTTGTGTAGTAGCTTTTTGTTCTTCTCTTACGGTTTAGCAGCTATGCAAAATTTCGTAAGATTCATCTAGAATAAAGTAGTCTTCAGAGGCTATTCCCAGAAAATTCATTATCATACGATATTTTAATCAAAATCATTACAGATATTTTTTAGAAAATCAAAATTTTCGAAAAAAGTACCATGTAAAGGGTAGTTGGTGGAGGGGATATTCCTGAAAATCTTTGTGTCGCATTCTTGGAAGTTATCAAACTTAAATACTAAATTTGGTTTTTAACGGACTTTTCATTTTTGAGCTATGCCGCCCAGACACACACACACACGGACATTTTTCTAAAAATGCTTTTTTTTTTTTTTTTTTTTGGATTCAGGGGATCTGAAAACATGTATTTCCGGTGCATTACAAAACCGCTGTGTATCTTGTTAGTTTAATTATTAGATTTGTATAGGCTTAAAATAAGAAATATCTGCTTCAGTAGAACGTAGAGCCTTAGGGGTAGAAGTTCTTACCGGAGCAGCTGAAGAGATGGAAAGTTTTCCCTCTATGTGATTCATGGAGGCACAGGGAATTTCAAATTCGGGGGATAAAAGATATTTACCGATCATTCAACTGGCGAACCGAGGAACTTCCCGGAAAAGCTATGGGTCCAGTAGGCTGGCCACGGAAATCGAACCCGCGACCCTTCTAATGCGGGCGATAGACGAAACCTAGGGCCGCCTCTCATTCAAGCGGCCAGGGCTTGATTCCAAGCGACCACACGCGGAATTTGTGGTGAACAAAACGGCGCAGGGGCGGGTTTTCCCGCCATTGAAATTGTATTGTATTGTTCACGCATGAGCGTGAAGTCGGCGCAGCCCGGTTGGTAGCGTACTGACGCAGATTTATCAACAATGCTGGCTCCCATACATTTTACTACAATTTATAGTTTACAAAGACATGCAAATAAAAACTGTAGGGAAACTGGAGGGATATTTTTACTTTCTCTACACGTACTATGTACACAGTGTATAGAGTGCCGAGATTTCACCAGAAATATATGTTTTGAGACCCTCTGAAGCCAAAAAAAGAGCATTTTTAGAAAACTGTCTGTGGGCAGAATAGCTCAAAAATGAAAAGACCGTTAAAAACCAAAATTGGTATTTAACTTTGATATCTTCCAAGGATTCGACACGAAGATTTTCAAGAAAATCCCCCACCCCAAACTACCCTTTACATGGAAAAAATTCGAACATTTTGATTTTCTTAAAAATGGCTCTAACGATTTTGATTAAAATCTCGTAAATTTAAGATATTTATTTGACAAATAAAATTTATATCTTTAATTTTCTTGGATTAGCCTCTGTAGATTACTTTATTCTGGATGAATTTTACGGAATTTTGCATAACTGCTAAACCGTAAGAGATGGATACAAACTACCACACAGAAAATGTTGAGTATGTTAAAACACACAATTTATGTTATATACATTTTTTTCGCGGAACTGATCGTTTTTGAGATATTCCTTGTTATTGGTTTCAGCTTTAAAAAACTTATACTTTTCTCATACAGGACTTTGTCACTTCTGTCCATACAAACAAAGGAACTTCAGTCACCTAGCAACCAGTTTTTGAGTATCACTTTAACCTATGGTACTCTCTTATTTCACTTCTGATTACAAGGAAACAAGTAATAACACTATTTCTGCTAATTTTTTCTTGATTAGCATGATGTAAATAGAAGTAGGAGCTTTTTGACAATAATTTGTTGCTGAGATGTAGAGAAAGTCATATGAATGGAATACATTAATTTGTTTTCTTTTAAACATCATTAAGTTGGTTTTTATGCAGTACTGAAGCCGGAAGATATTTCTGAGCAGAAACTAGCGTCTGTTTGTTCTCACATATGAAGACGAGTGCAGTCATCCAATTCTCTTTCAAGTTTCATGAATTGGTAGACCTGCTTCTGCTGCAGGGGACAAATGTTCCGCTCTAATTCATATGGGGGGAGGTGCTCTGAAGAAACAACAAATGGAGAAGCTTTCTTGGACAAACACTGAAGCTGTTTCTTCACACATGACCTGCTTTCCTTCAAATTGCAACACATGCAAGCTGTATGTAAAACAGATCTACTCAGGGCTTATTTGTTCCCACTTGTTTCTTTATTTCCTTATGCTTTACCAGAACACTTAGCTTTATTAAACTTTCGTAATATCAGCAAATATTCGTAACAATAATTTCTTGCTCCACGAGGCGTTCAATAAACTCTTAGAAAAACATAGAAAAGCAAATTATTTTTGGTAGATTTCTTTTTTCCTTTCTCTGCACGTACTATGTACATAGTGTATTGCATTCCACCCAAAAATTCGATACCCAAATTTCATCGGAAATATATTTTTTGAGAACTCCTGAATAAAAAAATCTGATGTTCCATTCACATGACTTTCTCTACATCTGTGTAACAAATTATTGTTAAAAAGCTTATGCTTCTGTTTATTCATGCTAATCAAGAAAAAAATTAGCAGAAATAGTTTTATTACTTGCTACCTTGTAAGTAGAAGCGAAATAAGGAAAACCATAGATTAAAGTGGTAGTCAAAAGCTGGTTGCTATGTAACTGAAGTTCCCTTGTTTGTATGGATAGGAGTTGACAAATTCCTGTATGAGAAAATTAAGTTTTCAAAGCTGAGACCAAAAAACAACGAATATCTGAAAAGCGATCAACTCGACGAAAAAAATTTATATGACGTAAACTGTGTGTTTTATCCTGATTTACATTTTTTGTGCAGTAAGTTTTTATCCATCGCTTACGGTTTAGCAGATATGCAAAGTTCCGTAGAATTCACCCAGAATAAAGTACGCTTCAGAGACTATTCCCAGAAAATTAAAGATATACATCTTAATTGTTAGGTAAATATCTTTAATATACGATATTTTAATCAAAATTGATAGAGCCATTTTTTAGAAAATCAAGGTTTTCGAAAAAGTTATATGTAAAGGGTAGTTGGGGTTGGGGGGATTTTCTTGAAAATCTTCGTGTCGCATCCTTAGAACATACCAAGTTTGGTATTCAACAGTCTTTTCGTTTTTAAGCTTTGCTGTCCAAAGACATACACATACCCACACACGCACACAAACGGACCTTTTTCTGAAAATGTTGGATTCAGGGGGACCCCAAACAAACATATACTTCCCGTGAAACCTCGGTATCCAATTTTTGAGTGCAATACAATACCTTCTCTATACACTATGCACATATTACGTGTAGAGAAAGTAAAAAGCTCTAGTGCTAAAAGCATGGGTTACAAAAACAATTAAATAGACATATAATCATACCATATGCTTTTGAGGACTGTACGTCACTGCACTATACTGAATGTGCTCTATAAAAGGATATGTACTTCCTTTTTTTGCACGCACATAAAAACAAAGAGTATCAAAAATTAGTGTTAAAATGTATAAATAAATATAATTTCATTATATGTAACACTAATGTAATGTCAGATGATAGCCTTCTAATTATCGGCATAATAGTTATTACTAGTAATTATATAAAACTAAAATATGATTATTGAAGAAGGGAAAAATAACAAAATTGCCATATCTGCAACAAGAGGCTCACCTTCTCCTCTTCGAAATCATTTGTTTAATAACCATTTTTAGTATTTCTACGGTCTAGATTTGTTATTTATTGTGTGTTAATTCTATATTTTTATGTTTATAATCATTTTGCTGTGTTTAGTTTACTTTACGATGTCTATACAATGAAAACTGTCGATATGTCAATATCTTTATTGAAGAGTTTCAAGTTTTTTTGTTGTTTTTTTCGTTTTTACTTTCTCTATACGCACTATGTACATAGTGTATAGAGAAGGTATTGCACTCCACCCAAAATACATACCGAGATTTCACCGGAAATATATGTTTTAGAGTCCCCAATATTCAAAAAGAGCATTTTCACTAAAAGGTCCGTGTGTGTGTGTGTGTGTGTGTGTGTGTGTGTGTATGAACTCGATAACTCAAAAACGAAAAGTCGGTAAAATACCAAACTTGGTATTTAAGTTTAGTATGTTCCAGGGATGCGACACGAAGATTTTGAGAAAAATCCCCCCACCCCAAACTTCCTTTTACATGGAACTTTTTTCGAAAATTTTGATTATCTCAAAAATGGCTCTAACTATTTTGATTAAAATTTCGTATATTAAAGATATTTATCTGACAAATAAAATGTGTATCTTGAATTTTCTGGGAATAGCCTCTGAAGAGTAGTTTATTCTGGATAAACTTTACTGAATTTTGAATAACTGCTAAACCGTAAGAGATAGCCAAAAACTTACCAGACCAAAAATGTAGGTCTTGTACAATACACAACTTACCTCATATACATTTTTTTCGTGGAAATTACCGTTTTCGAGGTATTCATTTTTATTAGTTTCAGTTGTGAAGTACTTATACTTTTCTCAGACGGGACTGTCCGCTTTTCTTTTGTTCTACTCCTGGCCAAGAAAAGAAGCGATTTGTAATGACTATTGCATAACGATAGCTTTTAAAACATTTGACTATCGATTTAGCCTATTTTCTTCCTACTTATAAGGAACTAAGTAAATACATCGATTAACAAGGTGCAGAAAGAAGAATAATCTTATGTAAGAAGTTTGTAGAACGGCTAGAGAAAGTCATGTGAGTGTAACACATCAGATTTTTTATGTACATAATCATAGTTTACTTTTCGATGTCTATGCAATGAAACTGTCTATATTTCATTATTTTTATTGAAGAGTTTCAAGTTCTTTTGTTGTATTTTTCGTTTTTTTTAGATAGTTAATTTATAATTTTGTGCTTTACTCTGTCCATTTTGGCAGCCCATAAATATGGGGAGTTGTTGTTCTTATTGTTTCAATAAATAAATAAATAAAATACACTTCATAAATGTCCACAAATTACAATACATATTTACAAATATGCAAAAATTTGCAATTATGTACTAGAGTGTAGAATATGAAAGCATCAGGCTTTGCTTTTTGATTAGCTGTTGGCCACTTCTATGCCACGTCAGGAGATTTCTACCCTCGAAGTGTCAGTTGTAAACGTCAGATGTTGTTATCAATAACGTTGTTAAGCATTCACAGTGTTTTGTCTGCCCAAGTTTATTACAACTAATTATCGCTGTCAGAACTTGGCTAACAACATCCTTTCATTTGCCAAAGTTTTAATTGCAGCTCCCTGTTGAAGCTGAAATTCTATAATGCCGGCCGGGGAAGCTGAGGGGCCGATAACAGATGTCTGTTGCATGTAGGTACAGGGCCCGGCGTTATCGGGTACAATTGCGGGATTTAAAGTTGCCAACTTCATCTAAGTTGAGCAGCAAGGTTGGTAAACAAAGAGTGGTTCTTGAAACCTTTCCCCGGGCATTTATCTATCGGCAACATGCAGGGAAGGTGTAGACTATAGCTTCAAGTGAAACTTTGGCGGTCATTTTGGAATTGAAGTCCAGAGCCTTTTCAGCCCATAAATGAGTTGCCTAGTGGAATACAGGCACGTGCCATCGTTCAACTATTTTACAGAAAAACGAATTTGAAAATTCTGATGTGTTCCATTCACATGACTCTCTCTAAATCTGTGCAACAAATTCTTGTTGAAAAACTTATTTCTTCTGTTTACTTCATGCTAATCAGGAAAACGTAGCATAAATGCTGTTATTGCTCCCTTTTTTGTAGTAGAAGCGAAATAACGGAGTACCATAGGTTAAAGTGATAGTCAAAAGCTGGTTGTTATGTGACTGAAGTTCCTTTGTTTGTATGGACAGGAGTTGACAAATTACTAAATGAGAAAAATATGTTTTGAAACTAAAACCAAAAACAAATAATAGCCAAAATGAATATTTAACTTCACGAAAATAAATGTATAGGGCATAATTTGAGTCTTTTATCGTGATATATATTTTTTGTGTGTAAGTTTTTGTCCATTTCTTACGGTTTAGCAGTTATGCAAAATTCTGTAAAATTCATCCAGTATAAAGAAGCCTTCAGAAGCTATTCCCAGAAAATTCAAGATATAAATTATATTTGTCAGGTAAATATCTTTAAAATATGATGTTTTAAACAAAATCGTTAGAATAATTTTTGGGAGAAATAAAATTTCCAAAGACTTTTCCATGTAAATGGTAGTTTGTGGTGGCGGAACTTTCTTGAAAATCTTCGTGTCACATAATTGAAAAATACTGAAATTAAATACCAAGTTTGGTATTTAATCTACTTATCGTTTTTGAGCTATGCCGTCCAGAGGCATACAGACAGACAGATAGAAAGACACACAGACACGGACGGATCTAGAAATGCTTTTTACGGATTCAGAAAACCTAAAGCATATATTTCCGGTGAAAGTTCGATACCGAATTTTGGGTGGAATAGAATATATTTTCTGTACATTATGTACATTTTGCTTAAGGGCTAGAGAAAGTAAAGTAATCAGGGATAACGAGGAGTAGAGGAGAAAACGCGCGAAAATAATCAGCAAACGAATGCAGGAAGTTATGCTTGATGCAGCAGATGTGCACAAGTATATGAGGAGTTGCTTGTCTGTGGAGCGGGTTACAAACCGACAAGGGGCAGCCAAGACTGTGTGTAAACAAGCAAACATGAATACGTAATGAAGGTTTCACTTGGCATTAGATGCCCTTGACCTCAAGATTGCCTCGGACACCTCTAATCATCTCAACAAGCTCTAACTAACTATGTTGGAGTGCGTACTTGAACAGAACATCTCACATATACTATATTCTGTTTGCCTAACGCAATATTTCGGAATTTATCTATTTTTACATTCTCTACCACGTATTTACAGTGTACATGTAGGTATAAGATTCGCTGTATTTCTTCCGAAATTTCGATACCGAGATTTCATTGGAAATGCACATCTTAAGGACCCCTGAATCAAAAAAATTAAGGAAAAATCTGATGTGTTACACTCACATGACTTTCTCTGGCTGTTCTACAAACTTTATACATAAGATTACTCTTCTTTCTGCACCTTGCTCATTGTGGTACTTATTAGCACAATATTATTTTTTAGTTCCGTATAAGTAGTAAGAAAATAAACGAATACACTAGGCTAAACCAATAGTCAAATGTTTTAAAAGCTGTCGTTATGCGATTGTCATTACAAATCGCTTCTTTTCTTGGCCAGGAGTAGAACACAAGGAAAACGGACACTCCCGTCTTAGAAAAGTATAAGTACTTCACGACTGAAAATAATAAAATGAATACCTCGAAAACGGTAAGCTCCACGAGAAAAATGTATATGACATAACTTGTGTATTTTAACAAGACCTAAATTTTTTGTATAGTACGTTTTTGTCTATCTCTTATGGTTTACTAGTTATGCCAAATTAAGCAAAATTCATTCAGAATAAACAGGTCTTCAGAAGCTATTACAAGAAAATTGAAGATATACATTTTATTTGTTAGGTAAATATCCTTAATATATGAAATTTCAATCAAAATCGTTAGAGCCATTTTTAAGAAAATCAAAATTTTCGAAAAAGTTCCATATAACGGGTAGTTTGGGGTGGGGGGATTTTTCTCAAAATCTTCGTGTCGCATCCATGGAAGATACTAAACTTAAATACCAAGTTTGGTATTTTAGCTACTTTTCGTTTTTAAGCTATCGTGTTCACAGACACACGGACACACACACACACACGGACCTTTTTCTCAAAATGCTTATTTTGGATACAGGGCGTTCTAAAACATGTATTTCCGATGAAATCTCGGTATCGAATTTTGGGTGGAATACAATACTTCTCTATCCATATGTACATTGTGCATATGAGGCTAGAGAAGGTAAAAAAAGCATTTTAGAAGAAGGTTAGTGTGGACAGCATATCTCAAACACGAAAAGACCGTTAAATACTAAACTTGTGTTTAAGTTTGGTATCTTCCAAGGATGCGGCACGAACATGGATCATTTTTCGAAAATTTTGATATTCTGAAAAATTTCTTTAACTATTTTGATTCAAATGCTTTATGTTTAAGATATTTTCATGAAAACAAAATGTACATGTAGACTTTTCTGGGAATAGCCTCTGAAACCCCCATTATTTTAGATGAATTTCCTGGATTTTTCACAACTAATATACCTTACTGCACAGAAAATGTAGATCTCGTTGAAACACACAATTTATGTCATATATTATTTTTCTAGAGTTGATCACATCTGAGGTATTCCTTGTTATTGGTTTCAGTTTTAAAATATTTAAACTTTTCACTTACGACAATTTATAAACTCCTGGCTATGCAAAAGAAACGTATTTCATCCACATAGCAACCAGCTTTTGACTATCACTTTAACCTATGCTACTCCCTTATTTCCCTTCTATTTACAAGGAAGCAAGAACTAAAGCTATTTCAGCTAATATTTATCTCGATTAGCATGTAGAGATAGGAGAATAACTTTTTTAACAATAATTTGCTACGGAGATGTAGAGAAAGTCATGTGAATGTAACACATCAGATTTTTACTTTCTCTACTCGTAATGTGTAGGTACATAGTGGATAGAGAAAGTATTGTATTGCACCCAAAAATTCTATGTCGAGATTTCACCGGAAATGTGTGTGTGTGTGTGTGTGTGTGTGTGTGTGTGTGTGTGTGTGTGTGTGTCTGTGGAAAGCCTAGCCCAAATCGAAAAGACCGCAAAATACCAAACTTGGTATATAAGTTTGGTATCTTCCGAGAATGGGCAAGAAGATTTTCAAGAAAATTCCTCATCCCTAATTACGCTTTACATGGAAAAATTTTCATTTTCTCCAAAGTGGCTCTGATAATTTTGATTAAAATACCGTATAATAAATATATTTACATTCCAAATAAAATGCTTATTTTGAATTTTCTGGGTATAGCCTCTGATGTTCTCTTTATTCTGGATGAATGAAGTGGCTCTGATAATTTTGATTAAAATACCGTATAATAAATATATTTACATTCCAAATAAAATGTTTATTTTGAATTTTCTGGGTATAACCTCTGAAGTTCTCTTTATTCTGGATGAATTTTGGCGAATTTTGCTTAACTGCTAAACCGTAAGAGATAGACAAAAACTTACTGCACAAAAAATGTAGATCTCGTTAAAACACACAATTTATGTCTTTTACATTTTTGATGTGGAGGTAACCGTTTCTGGTTTTCAGTTTTAAATTACTTAAACTTTTCTCGTCACCCTCCGTGGTGTAATGGTTACCCAAAGTCGCGTGTTCAAAGACGATGGATTTTTTTGGGTGTGAAAATCGGTAGCATGGCTTCCTTTGTAAGGGAAGTAAAGCCGTTGGTCCCGTGTCGTAGATTTACGGCATGTAAAAGAACCTCAACCCTGATAGAGAGACCTCTTAGCAAAATTAAGCGGTCTTTTACACCCAATTTAGAATGGGACGCTGAGGACCACAGCAGTTAAAGAAATAACACGCCATATACATTTACATATACTTTTCTCATAGGGAATTTTGCAGCTCCTGCTCACGCAAAGAAGGGATCTCAGTCCCATTGCAACCACATTTTAAAACATTTGACTATTGCTTTAGTTAATATTCCCTTATATCCCTACTATTTACAAGGAAACAATAAAGAACACTTTTGCTAATGTTAGTCACGTTTTGCATTAAAGTAGATAAAAGATTTTGTTTTGTAACAATAATTTGTTACAGAGATGTAGAGAAACTCATGTGAATGGAACACATGAGACTTTTACCTTCTCTACACGTACTATGTACATAGTGTATAGAGAAGGTACTGTATTGCACCTAAAAATTCGATACCGAGATTTCACCGGAAATACATATTTTGGGTCCTCCTGAATTCAAAAAGGGCATTTTTGGAAAAAGGTCCGTGTGTGTCTGTGTGTGTGTCTGTGGACAGCATAACTCAAAAACGAAAAGACCGTTAAATACCAAACTTGGCATTTTAGTTTGGTATCTTCCAAGGATGCGATATGCAGATTTTCAAGAAAATCCTCCCAACCCCAACTACCCTTTACATATAGCATTTTTCGAAAATGTTGATTTCCTCAAAAATGGTTCTAACGATTTTGATTAAAATAACGTATATTAAAGATATTTACCTGACAAATAATATGCATATTTTGACCTTTCTGGGAATAGCCTCTGAAGACTACTTTATTGTGGACGAATTTTACCAAATTTTGCATAATTGCTAAACCGTAAGAAATGGATAAAAACTTGCAATACAAAAAAATGTAGAGCACATTAAAACACACACTTTATGTTATATACATTTTTTTGAGGAGTTGATCGTTTTTAGATATTCCTTGTTATTAGTTTCAGCTTTAAAAACTTGTCAACTCTTGTTCATACAAACAAAGGAACTTCAGTCACATAGCAACCAGCTTTCGACATCACTTTAACCTATGGTACTCCCTTATTTCGCTTCTACTTACAAGGATGCAAGTAATAAGACTATTTCTGTTTAGTAAATACAAACATAAATTTTTTAGCAATAATTTGTTCCAGTGATGTAGAGAAAGTCATGTGATTGGAATACATCAGATTTTTTTTTTATGTGGAAGTTTGCTGGATACCGTAACAAGCAAACACGTGAAGATCGATTTGATTATCAGGCTCCATATATAAAACACATAGCAGGGAACGTCGGTTTTTTTCCCATAATTCTGGGTCGCTGGAAGCAAAAAAACAACGGAATGAATAGCACACACGCAAAGAACGCAGCAAAGCGAGCTGGTGCGTGAAAATTTTATGTCTCATTAAGCGGATGCGGGATAAATTGTAATGGCTATTGTTCCAGAGGTGGCCATTTTTGTTTAACTGGGGAACCGTGAACATTTTATGAAGGGCAGCCATAATTACGCCAAGCGCTGCTTTTCACGTCCAGCAGATGCAATTGATTATGTTTGATTTCACGGAGGAATGTGGCAAGCCTATTTAATGTGCTGAATAAACTAGAGAGCGTCGCGCGCATGCGTCCGCTGTCCTCTGTTGTTTACACGGAGCGAGCGCTTTTGTTTGCCTTTGCTCCGTTATATTTATCGTCGCACATAACATTTCCAGGCGCGTAGGCTGTCCCTGGCTAGGTATACATGGAATGTGTAATGTCGGCGGGTTGCGGCATAGCTGAGGAAAATCAAGATGCAACCCAACGTCTATTCCAACATATTCTACAGGTTTCTTGTTTCATCTAGAGTCTGGCTGTTGAGCTTTTAGAAGTTGGCAATACCAAACGTTATGCAGATATAGTAGTCTTTTGAATAAATTCGCAGGTCCTTGTGTGTACATAAAAGCAAAATAATAAAAAATCTAATGTGTTCCATTCACATGACTTTCTCTACACCTCTGCAACAAATTATAGTTAAAATACTTATGCTTCTATTTACTTCATTCTAATAGAGAAGAAATTAGCAGAAATAGTCGTATTACTTGCTTCCTTGTAAGTAGAAGAGAAATAAGGGAGTACCATATGTTAAAATGATAGTCAAAAGCTGGTTACTATGTGACTGAAGTTCCTTTGTTTGTATGAACAGAAGTTGACAAGTTTTTAAAGCTAAAACAAATAACAAGGGATATCTCAAAAACGATCAACTCCACGAAAAAATTGATATAACATAAATAGTTCGTTTTAAGGCGCTCTACATTTTTTGGGTAGTACGTTTTTGTGTATGTCTTGCGGTTTACCAATTATATCAAATTCAATAAACATTATTTGAAATAAAGAAGTCTTTAGAGGCTATTTCTAGAAAATTCAAGATATACATTTTATTTGGCAAGTAAATGTCTTAAATATAAGAGAATTTAATCAAAATCGGTAGAGCAATTTTTAAGAAAATCAAAATTTTCAATTTTTTTCTGTATAAAGTGTAGTTTGGGGTGTGGGATTTTCTTGAAAATCTTTGTGTCGCATCCTTGAAAGATACCAAACTTAAATACCAAGTTCGCTCTTTAGCGCTCTTTTCGTTTTTGAGCTATGCTGTCCACAGACAAAATTTATGTTATATACATTTTTTCGTGGAGTTGTTCGTTTTTGAGATCTTTCTTGTTTTTGGTTTCAGCTTTGAAAAACTTATCATTTCCTCATACAGGAATTTGTCAACTCCTGTCCATACAAACAATAGAACTTCAGTCACATAGCAACCAGCTTTTGACTATCACTTTAACCTAAGGTACTCTCTTATTTCGCTTCGCTTACAAAGAAGTAATAAGACTGTTTTTGCTAATTTTTTCTCGATTAGCATGAAGCGGATAGAAGAATAAGCTACTTAACAATAATTTCTTACAGATATGTAGAGAAAGTCATGTGAATGGAACACATCAGATGTTTTCTTTAGAAAAACTGTCACGTTTATACATTTTGCCCGGTTAAGCAACGTAACATCCACAGGGCGCTTTGCTGAAGCACGTTTTGAGTCCAGCCGCTATCTTGTGGTTATACACACGCAACATCTGTCAAATTAATTATTACTTTCTCTAACCCGGTATGTACAATGTACATAGGGATAGAGAAGTATTGTATTCCACCCAAAATTTCGATACCGAGATTTCACCGGAAATACATGTTTTAGGGCACCCTGTATCCATAAAAATCATTTTCAGAAAAAGGTCCGTGTGTGTGTGTGTCCGTGTGTCTATGAACACGATAACTCAAAAACGAATAGTAGCTAAAATACCAAACTTGGTATTTAAGTTACGTATCTTCCAGGGATGCGACATGAAGATTTTGAGAAAAATTCCCCCACCCAAAACTACCCTTTACATGGAACTTTTTTCGAAAATTTTGATTTTCTTAAAAATGGCTAACGATTTTGATTAAAATATCATATATTAAAGATATTTACCTAACAAATAAAATGTACATCTTGAATTTTCTGGGAATAGCTTCTGAAGACCTGTTTATTCTGGATGAATTTTGTTTAATTTGGCATAACTAGTAAACCGTAAGAGATAGATAAAAACTTACTATACAAAAAACTTAGGTCTTGTTAAAATACACATGTTATGTCATATACATTTTTCTCGTGGAGCTTACCGTTTTCGAGGTATTCATTGTTATTAGTTTCAGTCGTGAAGTACTTATACTTTTCTCAGATGGGAGTGTCCGTTTTCCTTTTGTTCTACTACTGGCCAAGAAAGGAAGATTGTAATGACGACAGCTTTTAAAACATTTGACTATTAGTTTAGCCTAGTGTATTCCCTTATTTTCTTCCTGCTTGTACAGAACTAAATAATAAGAACATTGTGCTAATGAGTACCACGATTAGCAAGGTGCAGAAAGAAGAAGAATCTTATGTATGAAGTTTGTAGAATAGCTAGAGAAAGTCATGTGAGTGTAACACATCAGATTTTTTTCAAAGTTTTTGAAGTAAAAGCAAAAGACAATAGAACGAGAGAGGTCTCAAGTTGAAGGAATATTTAATACAATATATTTTACTTAAATTGTTTTGATTGCAGTAAACATCGCGGCAAAGCCATAACTTAATTTAGGAAACGAATGCAATACCTTCTATATACACTATGTACATAGTACGTGTAGAGAAATTAATTACTTCATAGTTGTTAATAATATCCGTCAAATAATCCATCATCCCTCATACCTAAATTTTTGCCCGTCAGGTTGGCAACCCTGGCTGTAGAGTGTAATCCGGTTAGGTCTGCCAACCTAAAGTGATAAAACTTGCGCTGCTGAGGAAGGAAGCGATCCGCTGATAGGCTTCACAAGTTCCAACTAACTTGCTTCATATGATTTCATGGTTGGCTGCAGTTACCCAGTTTCGCTGACCACCAGCTTTCTGTTGGAGCAACTCTTGTCCATGCAAAGACCTTCCGATGAAAAGTGTTCCTGGAGAAAGTTTATCTTTTCTCGCAATGTCCCCGTGAAAAAGGATGGACAATTTATAATTTTGTATGTGACAGTTCCCTCCCCCCCTCTCTTATCTCTTCTACCATTCGAAGTGAACCGAGTGGAACTTATTCCAGCTCAGGTTTATTGATCTACTCAGAGAACTGTCCAAGGTCTGGAGTCCCAGCACGGCGCGACCGTCTAAAAATATGTATCAGCATTTCACGATGAAATTTCAACAATTGGTCGCTAAAGGAAGTGATGGCCAAAATTTCCGTTTTATAAGTTTTTCTCTACATCTCTGTAACAAATTACAGTAAAAAAAAACTTATTCTTCTCTCCACTTCATGCTAATCGAAATAAATACTAGCAGAAACGGTCTTATTACTAAGTTCCTTATAAGTAGAAGGGAAATAAGGGAATACACTAGGCTAAACCGACAGTCACATGTTTTAAAATGTGGTTGCTATGGGATTAAAACCCGTTTCTTTGCGTGGGCAGAAAATATTAAGTTCCCGTATGAGAAAAACTTATGTATTTTAAAATGAAACCAATAACAAGAAATATCCTGAAAACGGCTAACTCCAGAAAAAAATGCATAGGATATAAATTTTATGTTTTAATGAGATCTACATTTTCTGTGTGGTAAGTTTTTGCCCATCTCTTACGGTTTAGCAGTTATGCAAAATTCCGTAAAATTCATCCAGAATAAAGTAGTGTTCAGAGGCTATTCCCAGAAAATTCAAGATAAAAGTACATTTTATTTGTCGTGTAAATATCATTAATATATGACATTTTAATCAAAATCGTTAGCGCCATTTTTGAAAAATTCAAAATTTTGAAATTTTTTCCATGTAAAGGGTAGTTTGGGGTGGGGGAATTTTTCTCAAAATCTTCGTGTCGCAACCCTGGAAGATAATATAACTGCATGGCACGACAGCTCACGGGGAACCTTGGCCTACCGCCCGGCCGCTGCGTCCCCCATCTCGCTCCACTACAGACGTCATGGATGGGGTGCAGTATTGGAGGGTGAGACGTGGTCAACGTCTCGAGTCCCCCCGGCCGGTTAATACGGTCCTGGAGCCGCTACTTCTCCATCAAGTAGCTCCTCAATTGCCCCCCCCCAGGGACCTTACGAGGCTGAGTGCACCCCGGGCCATGTCTCCCAGCGGGGGAAAAATCCCCACGCCGGTACTGAGGATCGAACCCAGGTCTCCCGCTTGGTAAACCCTGGAAGATACTAAACTTAAATACCAAGTTTGGTATTTTACTGACTTTTGTTTTTAAGTTATCGTGTTCATAAACGAAATACCAAACTTGGTGTTTAGGTTCAATATCTTCCAGGGATTCAAGATTTTGAAAATTGTGCTTGCCCCAAACTACCCTTAACATGGAAAATATTTCGAAAGCTTTAATTTTCTCAAAAATTACTGTAACCATTTTGTTTTAATAGCCTCTGAAAACCTCTTTATTCCGCATGAACTTTTCTGAATTTTACATAACGGTTAAACCGTAAAAGTAACTTACTTAATAAAGAATATAGAGCTCGTTAAAACACACAATTTATGTCATATACATTTTTCGTAGGGTTGACCGTTTCTGAGATATTCCTTATTATTGGTTTTAGTTTTGAAATACTTAATATAGGGTCGTTAAATTATAAGGTAACCTCTGTCGCGGCCTCTCTCCACAGCGCGAGAGATTTGAGAGTTGCCGGGAAAGTGGTGCCGGCAAAGAAGCACTAAAATACGTATCTTAAGATAAACTACGGAAATATTGACTTTCTGCTCAGTTCTCGTTCACTCATCTGAGCTTAGCAGCAGGAATCCTTGTGATTTCTTTCATGATGTTACCACCAAGTCTCTTTAGACTACACAGAGATATCTGCTGCTGAGCGGAATATGTTTCACTTGTTATACTGCCTGTTTGGGAGCATATGGTCAATATTCTCAGCATTTATTTAAGGCAAGGAATCCAGTGCGCCTTTGTCGGCACCACTTTCCCGGCGACTCTTGGATCTGTAGCGCAGTGGAGAGAGGCCGTGAGAGGGTTTACCTTACAATTTTCTTACACAGAAATTTGTCCACTCGTGTGCATACAAAAAAAGGAACTTCAGTCTCATAGCTTTTGACTATCACTTTAACCTACGGTATTCCCTTATTTCGCTTTGACTTATAAGGAAGCAAGTAATAAGACTATTCATGCTATTTTTTTCTCGATTAGCATGAAAATAGAAGCATTAGCTTTTTAACAATAATTTGTTGCAGAAATGTAGAGATTTCTTAAATTTTTATTTTTTATTTGGGTTGTCCATTTTATAACTTGGTATTCTCGACCTGGACACCCAATTGTAAGCCCTCCATACGGGGTGGTTAAGTTGTTACTTTCTCTAAACGTACTATGTACATAGTGTATAAAGAAGGTATTGTATTGCACCCAAAAACTCGATACCGAGATTTCACCGGAAATACATATTTTGGGTCCCCCTGAAACCAAATAAAGCATTTTTGGAAAAAAGTTCGTGTGTGTGAGTGTGTGTGTGTGTGTGTCTGTGGACAGCTTAGCTCAAAAACGAAAAGACCATTGAATACCAAACTTGGTATTTGAGTTTGGTATCTTCCAAGGATGCGACACGAAGATTTTCAAGAAAACCCCCCCACCCCAACTAACCTTTACATGGAACTTTTTTCGAAAATTTTTATTTTCTTAAAAATGGCTCTAACGATTTTGATTAAAATATCATATACTAAAGATATTTACCTGACAAATAAAATGTATATCTTGAATTTTCTGGAAATAGCCTCTGAAGACTACTTTATTCTGGATGAGTTTTACGAAATTTTCCATAACTGCTAAGCCGTAAAAGTTGGACGAAAACTTACCCCACAAAAAATGTAGAGCACATTAAAACACACAGTTAATGCCATATATATTTTTTTTTTTTCGTGGAATTGATCGTTTTTAAATATTCCTTGTTTTTTATTTCAACTTTGAATTTGACTTTAACCTATGCTACTCCCTTATTGTGCTTCTAATTACAAGGAAGCAAGTAATAAGACTATTCGTGCTAATTTTTCTGAATTAGCATAAGTAAATAGAAGCATAAGCTTTTTATCAATAATTTGTTACAGAGATGTAGAAAAAGTCACGTGAATGGAACACATCATATTTTTTTATCGCTATTGTCAGTTTTTTTATGTACCACTAATGTCGCTTTTATTTTGTAGCGCGAGCTGATGTTTTATCCCCCACCTCAGAAGAGGGGTAGAGTCTGGCTGACAGAAGCCAAACGCAGCGTCGCATCGCTAGTATCAATAAAGCATCTTGCTGCTGCAGTGTGTTCTGTGGTACAAAAGTTGGTGTAACCATGGTAACCGTAGAGCGGATGGAGTACTAGTGTTGTAAGCGCTGCACAAATTTGAAATGCGCACATCAGCACAGCAATTTCACCCCTAGAGAGCAGACAACACGTGGCGAAATGTTTCTGCTTGTTCAAACCATCTCATGTGCTCCATTCACATGACTTTCTCTACATCTCTGTAGTTAGATAGCTTATGACTAAAGAATGAATTTGGTATTTAACGGTCCTTTCGTTTTTTAGCTTTGCTGTACACACACACACACACTGACCTCAAAATACGCAGTTCCTATGACATCTCGGTAGGTAGCGATTTTTTGGGTTACAATTATTCCATGGCACGACAGCTCACAAGGAACCTTGGCCTACCGCCCGGCCGTTGCGTCCTCCATCTCGGTCCATGACAGACGTCATGGATGGTGTGCAGTATTGGACGGTTAATGCTGTCCTACTGACCTGGAGCCGCTACTTCTCCATCAAGTAGCTCCTCAAATGACCCGCCAGGGACCTCACGAGGGCGGATCTGGTCTCCCAGCGGGGGAAAAGTCCCCACGCTGGTACCGGGAATCAAACGCAGGTCTCCCACTTGGCAAACAGCTACGCTACCAGCATTTTTGGGTGGAATACAATATATTCTGTACCTACTATATGATTTGTACTTGCGTGCTAAAGAAATTAAATATAGTTTTAGAATTTTTCAAAATGTTGAATCAAATTTAACAAATACCTCACCTTAAAGCGGATTTTTGGGTTGAGGTATTAAATATCCAATGCGATATTTACCTTGGAGAGAAGCCATAAAAAACCTGAGTCGCATTTGAATCCAGAAGCTACCGATTTCGGGGCACAAAGTTACTTCTTGAGGTTTCTCGGTATCACAATTTTAGGTCAATTTGGAAATGCATTTACCTTTATGTCACTATTGATGCAGCTTGTCAAAACCCCTGTCATAGCCGTTATTTTCGAATCATTCCACAGAATGAAAATCCCTTCCATCTACCCTTTATTATATTCAGGGACTGGGTTTTGGGTTTAGGGACTCTCCCCTAGGACAAAAAAACGTCGACAGCTGAGTGTCTCAGAGATAGGGGAGAGGTTCGGAAACCTGGAATAAATTCGAGAAGTGGGTGTGCGGAAGAAGGGATGAAGGAGGGGTATAATCCCGATCGTCTTTCAATGCAAGCCAGAGATCCGTTGTTCTCAAGAAGGGGAAGTATACGACATGTTCCTGCACAAGAAATAGCTTCATTAAACCGAATTTCGAGATCCGCATACACTCACAAACAGCTTAGTTACAGGATTTCAAGCATTATTATTTAGTCAATAAACCCAGTCAAGAAATGAGAACTTATAATTATATGAATTCTGATATTGTGTTGGTACAGAAAATAATTGAATAAATACAGGAATTTTCATATTTGGGCAGCAGTGTTGCCAACCATATTTCATTCAATGCTTACATTCTCTACACGTACTAAAAATAAAATCAAATCAAATCTGTAATACAACATCCTGGCATCTTGTTCCCTACACCAGGACGTATATTGCAAACTTTATAATTTATTTCACACTTTTAAATTATTGTTATACATCATTATTTTACAGATAATACTTATATACTAATAACTCAAAATTTAATTTAAAACAAAAACAAATTAATATAAACTGAAATAAAATAAATTCCAGCCATAAATCAACTTTCACTAACACTAAACCATCAAAACCAGTAACCAAATAACTGGTAACCAGCTATTTACCCATAAAACTATGCTCTACATTATTAAGATAAATGAAAAATAATCCTATACTACTGGTATCCAGCAGAATATGCACTGGTTACCAGCGAAACTAAATAATTATATTATACAATAATTTGTTTACATTGTAGTAAACTATAGTAAATTATCTTTTACTTCCCTTGGCTAGTATGTCACTAATTATACCTAATCTTTTACATCATCGTTACACTAAACTCACTGTATTTAACTTTTAACACTATTTAACACTTCACTAACACTTCCTCCTCAACGTCATCTCCCCTTGCCACGCACTGTCCACCGCCAGAAGCCCATAATCCACCATTCCTGCTCTCACACGCTCTCTCCATCCCTCTTATCACCCTGATCTACACCGGCTCCTTCTTCTTCGCCTCCTTCTACTATACTCGGCTCTCCATCTTCTATTAGTCTCCAGTCTCCATTTAGAATTAGTTTGCATTATTTATTCTTCCTCTTCTTCCTATGAACTTTCTCCCTTGGGTTCATAGTTATTTAAGTTGCAATAGTATTTGCTTATATTTCTGTGTTTAAGTTTTTATCATAGTGTTAGTTATAAGTTTAAGTTTACTGATTTCGAATACTATTGGATCTTCTTAATTCGTCTCTGGCTAGTGCACGGGTTGGTATTTCCACTTGTTCAATTCTCTCTCCCCAGGAAATTTTACTAATTATATTCGCTACCTTCTCTAGGTGGATATATAAGTCTTCATTTCTTAATATGTCCGCTATTTTGTGCCCAGTTAGTTCAGTTCGTAATTGAGTTATTTGTTCACCATATCGCGGACATTCAAACAGGACATGTTCGGGTGTATCTTGTTTGTTACAAATAGCACAATTATCGTTTAAGGTTTTACACGCACTATGTACATAGCGTATAGAGAAAGTACTGCATTCCTCCCAAAAATTCGATGCCGAGATTTCACCGGAAATATATGTTTTATGGTCCCCTGTATAAAAAGAAAGAAACATTTTCACAAAAAAGACCGCACGCGCGCGCTTGTCTGTGTGTCTGTGAACACGACAACTCAAAAACGAAAAGTCGGTAAAATACCAAACTTGGTACTTAAGTTTAGTATCTTCCAGGGATGCGACTCCTACGGTTTACCAGTTATGCAAATTTCGATAAAATCATCCAGAAATAAAAGAGGTTTCTAGAGGCTATTCCCAGAAAATTGAAGATATACATTATATTTATCGTGCAAATATCTTTAATATAAGGAATTTTAATAAAAATCATTAGAGCGTTTTTTGAGAAAATTTGAAGTTTTCGAATTTTTTGTAATAGATTTGAATGGGTTTATTTTTGAGCGAAATAGCTATAATTTTTTTATTGAGTTTAACATCCTTTAACCTGGTTGGTCATATCGGACGATAAATGAAAATTGATGAAATGATCTCGGGGTCCATGGAGCTTAAAATTACTCGACATTCGTCTTCTCAGAATAAGAGAAAACCCTGGAAAAAAACATTATCCAGGTAACGCACCCTAAGCGAGATTCGAACTCACGACCTGTTGAATGTGAGGCAGACACGCTACCACCACACCACCCAGGCGGGCAAACTATAAATGAATAATATTTTGTAAGATTACTTTCTTTGCAAAACCGGTAGACAAAGTCATATAAATGGAACATATCAGATTTTTTAATTTCTCTACACGTACTATGTACATAGTGTATAGAAAGCGTATTGAACTCCACCCAAAAATTCGATACCGAGATTTCACCGGAAATATACGTTTTAGGGTCCCCTGTATACAAAAAACACAAGCATTTACACAAAAAGGTCCGCGCGCGCGTGCTTGTGTCTGTGAACACGATAGTTCAAAAACGAAAAGTCGGTAAAATACCAAACTTGGTACTTAAGTTTAGTATCTTCCAGGGATACAACGCAAAAATTTTGAGAAAAATCCTCCCTCCCCAAACTAACTTTTAAGTGGAACTTTTTTGGAAATTTTCATTTTTCAAAAATAACTATAACGATTTTGATTAAAATATCATATATTAAAGATATTTACCTGACAATTAAAATGTATATTTTGAATTTTCTGGGAATAGCCTCTGATGGCTACTTTATCCTGGATGAATTTTACAGAAATTTGCATATCTGTTAAACCGTAAGAGATGGAGAAAAACTTACCACACAAAAATGTAAAGCACATTTAAGCACACAATTTTTGTTATATACATTTTTTTTCGAGGAGTTGATTTTTTTTTTTTTTTTTAATATATTTCTTATTTCTTGTACTTTTCTTGTACAGGAATTTGTCAACTCATGTCCATACAAACAAAGGAACCTCAGTCACATAGCAACCAGCTTTTGACTATCACTTTAACCTATGGTACTCCCTTATTCCGCTTCCATTTACAAGGAAGCAAGTAATAAGACTATTTCTGCTAATTTTTTCTCGATTGGCATGAAGTAAATAGAAGAATAATCTTACTAACAATAATTCTTTTACACAAATAGAGAAAATCATGTAAATGGAACACATCAGATTTTTTCTCATTTCGTAATTTCTTCAAATCTTGAGAAATTACAGTTTCATGAAAGCCTAGAAATTGAAGCCTGCAGTGTTTGTAATAGCTTGAAATGAGCTTATGTTAAGCTATAATTGAATTGATATAAATGAAAGGGCTTACAGTTGAGGATACACTAAATGTATCTCGCTGAGATATGAAATTAAAGTACTGCTGACATGGCCAACTCTAACATCCCCAAGGTTCGGCCCCCTTGCAATCTAAACTCAAAGCCATCTTCTACAAACAGCGCAGACCTGAAAAGCAAACTCCCCCTCATAACACAAGTCAAACAAGTTCATTTCAGAAATTACGACTGGAGCCAGCTGAACAGAAGCAAAAGAAATTTGGTCTGCGAATTTCATAAGGGACCTTTTTTATATAAATATCTTATATATCAGAGAAAAACCTGATGTGTTGGATTCACTGAACTTCTTGGTAATCGAAATGATCTATCAATTCACATTAACGCATTACGATAGTCTGGTTTTTAAATGTTACCATAGTTACAAAGCTAAAGTGTTGCATTCGGATGACCTTCTCTACAAACTGTAACATAAGATCGATAAAACAATAGCAGAAATAGTCTTATTTCTTGCTTCCTTGTAAGTAGAAGCGAAATAAGGGAGTATATAGGTTAATGTGATAGTCAAAAGCTGGTTGCTATGTGACTGAAGTTCTGCAATAAACTCCACGAAAAAAATGTATACAACATAAATTGTGTGTCTTAATGTGCTCTACATTTTTTGTGTGGTGAGTTTTTGTACATCTCTTACGGTCTAGCAGTTATGCAAAATTCCGTAAACTTCACCCAGAACAAAGAAGTCTTCAAAAGCTGTCCCCAGAAAATTCAAGATTTACATTTTATTTGTCATGTGAATATCTTAACTATATGAGATTTTAAACAAAATCGTTAGAGCCATTTTTGAGAAAATCAAACTTTTCGAAAAATATTCCATGTAAAGGGTAATTTGGGGTGGGGGGATTTTTCTCAAAATCTTCGTGTCGCATCCCTGGAAGATACTAAACTTAAATACCAAGTTCGTTATTTTACCGACTTTTCGTTTTTGAGTTATCCTGTACAAAGAAACACGGACACTCACACACATGGACCTTTTTCTGAAAATTTTCTTTTTGGATACAGGGGACCCTAAAACATATATTTCCGGTGAAATCTCGGTATTGAATTTTTTGGTGGAAAGCAATACCTTCTGTATACACCATGTACATAGTACGTGTAGAGAAAGTAAACATAGCAGAAATAGTCGTATTACTTGCTTCCTTGTAAGTAGAAGCGAAATAAGGGAGTAGTATAGGTTAATGTGATAGTCAAAAGCTGGTTGCTAGTGACTGAAGTTCCTTGTTTGTATGGACAGGAGTTGACAAATTACTGTATCAGAAAAGTATAGGTTTTTAAAGGTGAAACCAAAAATTGGGAATAACTCAAAAACAATCAACTCCACGAAAAAAGGTATGGAATATAAATTGTATGTTTTAACATGCTCTACATTTTCTGTGCGGTAGGTTTTTGATTTTCTAAAAACTGGCTCTAATGATATTGATTAAAATACCGTATATTAAAGATAAACAAAATTTATATTTTGAATTTTCTGGGAATAGCCTCTGAAGACTACTTTATTCTGGGTCAACTTTACGGAATTTATCATAACTGCTAAACTGTGAGAAATGGACAAAAACTTACCACACAAGAAATTTAGAGCACTTATGATTGTTTTTTTTTAGATATTCCTTGTTTTTGGTTTCAGATATAAAAAACATACTTTTCCCATACAGAACTTTGTGAACTCGTGTCCATACAAAGAAAGGAACTTCAGTCACATAGCAACCACCTATGGTACCCCCTTTTTTCTCTTCTATATACATGGGAGACTATGGTACTAATTTTTTCTCGATTAGCATGTAGTAAATAGAAGTATAAGCTTTTTAAGAATAATTTGTTGCAGTGATATAGAGAAAGTCATGTGAATGAAACACATCAGATTTTTTAATGACGAAAGAATTATCAAAATCGGTTGAGACTGTCTATACGCAAGTTTTCTCTCTAGACTGTAATAATGGTGTTACGCTGTAGTGAGATAGTAATGGCTGGAGCATATTTCATCGACGTGAGGTAATATCGATTCTGACATAAGAGCAACAGTTCCAATATCACAGGGACAAAGCGAGGATCCCTGAGGAGAACAAAAGACAAGTTTCACATACTTGGAGATTGGGGTCAGGTGTACAGGCATGGCACTTGGTCATTACCATCATCATGATGAAGCCTGCACCGGAAGGAGGCGGACTCCCTTTGGAAGGCGTGGTTGTTGACATTTAGCATGGCCGACAGTAATATCTTTAACGCAAACATAGCATTCTTGCCAACCGTTACAGAATTATCGACTTTACAATCAAGCTCAACGATGGTTACGTAAAGTGCCTCCAAGGAGGTAACTTTCACGCACTGCTCTCAACTCTTTGAAGTACAGGGACGGCTTTCGTCCCTGGTTGACAAATGCAGGGACACAGCGTCAGAAGCGTCGGAGAAGACAAAAAAAAAAAAAAAATATGTGTTCCATTCACATGACTTTCTCTACATCTCTGTAACAAATTATTCTTAAAAACCTTATGCTTCTATTTACTTCATACTAATCGAGAAACAATCAGCAGAAATAGTACTATTACTTGCTTCCTTGTAAGTAGAAGCGAAATAAGGGAATACTATTGGTTAAAGTGATAGTCAAAAGTTGGTTGCTATGTGACTGAAGTTCCTTTGTTTGTATGGACAGGAGGTGAAAAATTCCTGTATGAGAAAAGTATGTTTTTTTAAAGCTAAAACCAAAAACACTAAGTATCTAAAAAGCGATTAACTCCACGAAAAAATGTATAAGATAAATTGTGTGTTTTAAAGTGCTCTACATTTTTTGTGTTGTAAGTTTTTGTCCATCTCTTACAGTTTAGCAGTTATGTGAAATTCCGTAAAATTTCTCCAGAATAAAGTAATCTTCAGAGGCTATTCCCAGAAAATTCAAGATATACATTTTATTTGTCAGGTAAATATCTTTAATATAGAGTATTTTAATCAAAATCGTTAGCCATTTTTGAGAAAATCAAAATTTTCTAAAAATGTTCCCTTGTTTGGGGTGGGGTGATTTTTCTCATAATCGTGTCGCATCCCTGGAAGATACTAAACTTAAATACCAGCACGTTCACAGACATGGACCTTTTTCTGATTTTTTTTTTTTTTGTATACAGGTGACCCTAAAACATATATTTCCGGTGAAATCCCGGTATCGAAATTTTGGGTGCAGTGCAATACTTTACCTATACACTATGTACATAGTACATATAGAGAGAAAGTAAAAATTATCAGAAGTAGTCTTATTACTTGCTTCCTTATAAGTAGAAGCGAAATAAGGGGGTACCGTAGGTTAAAGTGAGAGTCAAAAGCTGGTTGCTATGTCAATTAAGTTCCTTTGTATGGACACGAGTTTACACATTCGTGTATGAGAAAAGAATACATTCTTTAAAGCGGAAACCAAAAACAAGGAATATCTAAAAACTTACATGGAAGCAAGTAGTAAGACCATTTTTTACTTTCTCTATAGGCACTTTGGACATAACCTATAGAGAATGTATTGCACTCCACCAAAAAATTCGATACCGAGATTTCACCGGAAATACATGTTTTAGGACCACCTGTATCCATAAAAAGCATTTTCAGAAAAAGGACCGTGTGTGTGTGTGTGTGTGTCTGTGAACACGATAACTCAAAAACGAAAAGAAGCTAAAATACCAACCTTGCTATTTAAGTTTAGTATCTTCCAGGGATGCGACACGAAGGTTTTGAGAAAAATCCCTCCACCCCAAAATACCCTTTACATGGAGTTTTTTTCGAAAATTTCGATTTTCTCAAAAATGGCGTTAACGATTTGGATTAAAATATCGTATATTAAAGAAATTTAACTGACAAATAAAATGTATATCTTGAATTTTCTGGGAATAGCCTCTGAAGAGTAGTTTATTCTGGATGAATTTTACGAAATTTTGAATAACTGCTAAACCATAAGAGATGGACAAAAACTTACTGCTCAAAAAATGTAGAGCACGTTAAAAGACATAATTTATGTTATACACATTTTTTCGTGGATTTCATCGATTTTGAGATATTCCTTGTTTTTGGTTTCTGCTTTGAAAAACTTACACTTTTCTCATACAGGAATTTGTTAACTGCTATCCATACAGAGGAACTTCAGTCACATAGCAACCAGCTTTTGACTTTCAAGTTAACCTATGGTACTCCCTTATTTCGCTTCTACTTACAAGGAAGCAAGTAATAAGACTATTTCTGCTATTTTTTTCTGACTAGAGTGAAGTAAATAGAAGCATAAGCTTTTTAAGAATAATTTGTTGCAGGAAGATAGAGAAAGTCAAGTGAATGGTACACATATTTTTTTTTAAGTAACCATTTCGAGATTGTCCCTTTTATTGGTTTTAATTTCAAGGTGCTAAGTTTTCTCAAACGGGAAATTTTAATTCGTTTCATATGTCTTTTGTTTTACTCTTGGCCTTATTTTAATGACATGCTTTGTAAAGTTTTGACTATGGCTTTAGCCTGGTGTATTTCCTTATTTAGCTTCTATTTGTAAGGAACTGAGTAATATTACAATTTCTGTTAATATTTATCTCGATTAGCATGAATAGAGTAGAGGAATAAGCTTTTATGGCACCTCCTGTATTTATCCTAGGAACAAGGGAAAGCCCAACATAAAAACCTCAACCAGATTAATTCCCTTGAAATGAAAGACACCTGGTGATGTGATACCATCATTATTTGAAGTGATGAACTCTGGAAGGGACTGTACCGAGTGAAAGAAGGTAAATTATTCACCCTCTCGAGACAAAGTTTTCAGTAAAGCGCTCCAGAAGGGCAATCAGCTGGAAACTGGCGAGAGGAGGAGAGCATGTCCTGTTCCGATGGTGACAAAAGTGAAAAACGTCTTCTTCAGCCAAGGGCTTGATCAAACTCTGCGATTCTCTGCATCCACCTCCAAATATCTTCTGTTACTGCTGAGTATGCGGATGTGTTCCATTCACATGACTTTTCTACTTCTCTGCAACAAATTTTTGTTAAAAAGCTAAAGTTTCTATTTACTTCATGCTAATCGAGTAAAAATTAGCAGATATAGTCTTCATACTTGCTTCCTTGTAAGCAGAAGCGAAATATGGGAGTACCATAGGTTAAAGTGATAGTCAAAAGCTGGTTGCTATGTGACTGAAGTTCCTTTGTACAGACAGGAGTTGACAAAGTCCTGTATGAGAAAAGTATAAGTTTTTCTAAGCTGAAACCAAAAACAAGGAATATCTTAAATACGATCAACTCCACGAAAAAATGTAGATAATATATACGGTGTGTTTTAATGTGCTCTACATTTTTTGTGTATTTAGTTTTTGTCCATCTCTTACGGTTTAGAAGTTATGCAAAATTCCGTAAAATTCATCCAGAATAAAGTAGTCTTCAGAGGCTATTGCCAGAAAATCAAGATATACATTTTATTTTGCAAGTAAATATCTTAAATGTAAGATAATTTAATCAAAATCGTTAGAGCCATTTTTAAGAAAATCAAAATTTTCGAAACTTTTTCCATATAAAGGGTGGTTTGGGCTGGGGGGATTTTCTTGAAAATCTTCGTGTCGCATCCTTGGAAGATTCCAAAATTAAATACCATGTTTGGTTTTTAACCCTCTTTTCGTTTTTGAGCTATGCTGCCCACAGACACACACACACACACACACACACACACACACACACACACACACACACACAAGGTCATTTTTCTAAAAATGCTTTTTTTGGATTCAGGTGGTCTCAAAACATATATTTCCGATGAAATCTCGGTATCGAATTTTTGAGTACAATACAATACCTTCTCAATACACTATATACATAGTACGTGTAGAGAAAGTAAAAATCTGTGCACCAGGGCGTGCCTCTATGTCTATGAATAACACACGGGGGCTGTCCCAGAAGTATTGACCTAACAAAGAAAGCACAACAATTTTGGGAGAAACTTCTTTATTTGTCTCCATAGTCTCCTTTCAGCTCGATACACTTTTCCCAGCGATGTTCAATAGCTTCGATACCCTGTTTATAGTGAGAACTGTCGAGGTCTGCAAAATAGCCATTAATTGCAGACTCCACTTTTTCATTATTGGCAAATCGTCTACCACCAAGTCATTTCTTCAACTTTGCAAATAGAAAATAATCAGAGGGAGCTAAATCTGGCGAATGGGGTGCTTGAGGAAGCAATTCAAACTTTATCTCATTGATTTTGGCCATAGTAACATTGGGCGTGATAACTGGTGCTTTGTCTTGATGAAACAATGTGGCCGTTTTTGCTTGATTTCCTCACTCAAACGCTGTAACAAGCTTACATAATATTCGTCATTAATTAATGATAATCAATGAAAATGATCCCGCGTGCGTCCCAGAAAATATACGCCATGACCTTACTTGCAGATGAAACCGTCTTCGCCTTCTTTGGAGCCGATTCTCCCCTTCCAGTCCATTGTTTTGATTGTTCCTTCGTCTCAGATGTGAAGTAATGAACCCAGGTTTCATCCATATCGACGCAAAATCTCAGTTCTATTGCATTGAAACATTGCTAAACAATCGACTGAAACATCCTCACGACGCTGTTTTTGTTCTATTGTGAGCAAACGCGGCACCAACCTTGCACACAACATTCTCATATCCAGAACTTTTTGAAATGCCTGCAATGCCGGCTAGCTCGCACAATTTCAGTCGATGGTCATCCATTACCATTTTCTTTACAATTTCTGGACTAGTAACCCCATTTGGTTGACCACTGCGATGCTCGTCTTGGCAGCTCGTTCGGCCACGGTTAAACTCTGCCACCCAATATTTCACTGTTGTAAACGAAGGAGCAGACTCCGCAAAAGTAGATCTAGCTCAGCTTTAATATTAGTTGGACTAAGACCTTTGAAAGTATTGTATCACATAACGATGACCAGTTTTATCCATGTTTACAAATTCGCTGAGAGCATTTACTAATGACAATATAAAATCGTCAAACTTGAGCATTCTAAGATTGGTACTTTTTACCATTTTTTTTTTTTTGAAACAAAAACTTCTGAGACAGCCACTTTAACAGAAAAACGAAAATTCGGTTAAACACCAAACTTGATATTTAGGTTCAGAATTTACAAAGGATGTACACGCAAATTTACAAGAAAATTCCCATATCGCAAGCTATCAGCTACATAGAACTATTTTTACTTTCTCTATACGTACTTTGTACAAAGTGTATAAAGGAAATATTGTATTCCACCCAAAAATTTTATACCGAAATTTCACCGGAAATACATGTTTTAGGACCCCCTGAATCCAAAAAATGCATTTTCAGAAAAAGATCCGTGTGTGTGTGTGTGGGCAGCATAGCTCAAAAACAAAAAGACCGTTAAATACAAAACTTGGTATCTTCCAAGTATACGACACGAAGATTTACAAGAAAATCCCCCCACCCCCAACTACCCTTTACGTGGGAAAATTTTCGAACATTTTGATTTTCTAAAAAATGTAACGATTTTGATTAAAATCCCGTATATTAAAGATATTTACATACCAAATAAAATGTATATCTTGAATTTTCTGGGAATAACCTCTGAAGAGCTCTTTATTCTGGATGAATTTTGCAAAATTTTGCTTAACTGCTAAACGGTAAGAGATACACAAAAACTTACTGCACAGAAAATGTTGATGCGATCAAAACACACAAATTATGTCCTTTACAGTTTTGTTGTGGAGGTAACCGTTTTCGAGATATTCCTTGTTTTTGGTTTCAGTTGTGAGTACTTATACTTTTCTCACACAGGAAGTGTCCGTTTTTCTTTTGTTCTACTCCTGGCCAAGCAAAGAAGCGATTTGCAATGACAATCGAATAACGACAGATTTTAAAACATTTGACTATCGGTTTAGCCTAGTGTATTCCCTTATTTGCTTTCTACTTATAAGGAACTAAGTAATAAGACCGTTTCTGCTGATGTTTATCTCGATTAGTATTGTGTAGAAAGTAGAACAATCTTATGTAAGAAGTTTGTAGAAGAGCTAGAGAAAGTCATGTGAGTGTAACACATCAGATTTTTATTTTCAAAATGTTTTTCTGAAAATTGGCACTTAGGATTTTGATTAAAACACCATATATTTATGATTCTTTCATACAAAAAGCACACACACACACACACACACATATATATATATAGAATATGGTGGAGTCTATCTACATAAATTATTTGTTTTGAAGAGACCAGCATTTTTACTTTCTCTACGCGTACTATGTACATAGTGTATAAAGAAGGTATTGTATTGCACCCAAAAATTCAATATCGAGTTTCACCGGAAATACATGTTTTGGGTCCCCTGATTCCAAAAAAAAAGCATTTCTAGAAAAAGGACCGTGTACGTGTCCGTGTGTGTGTGTGTGTGTGTGTGTGTGTGTGTCTGTGGACAGCATAGCTCAAAAACAAAAATACCGCTAAAAACCAAACTTGGTATTCAAGTTTGGTATCGTCCAAGGATTCGAGATTAAGATTTTCAAGAAAATCCCCCCTTTATATGGAAACAATTTCGAAAATTTTGATTTTCTTAAAAATGGCTCTAACGATTTTGATTAAATTCGCTTATATTTAAAATATTTACTTATCAAATAAAATGTATATCTTTAATTTTCTGGGAATAGCCTCTGAAGATCTGTTTATTCTGGATGAATTTTGTGTGATTGGTAAACCGTAAGAGATACACAAAAACTTACTACACAAAAAATGTAGATCTCATTAAAACACACAAATTATATCATATAATTTTTTTTCGTAGAGTTTGACGTTTTTGAGGTGTTTATTGTTTTTGGTCTTAGCTTTAAAAAGCTTCTCACATAGGACTTTGTCAATTCCTGCCCATACAAACAAAGGAACTTAAGTCACATAGCAACCAGCTTTTGACTATCACTTTAACCTGTGGTGCTCCTTAATTTCGCTTTTACTCACAAGGAAGCAAGTAATAAGACTATTTCTGCTAATTTTTGTCAATAAGCATGAAGTAAATAGAAGCATAAGCTTTTCAACAATAATTTATTGCAGAGATGTAGAGAAAGTCATGTGAATGGAACACATCAGATTTTTGTTCTATGTGACGTCATCAATGACATCGCTGCCATAATAGTAAAAGCGGGCGTTAAACACAATTAAAGTAGTTAAATTTATCATCACATATTTTAAGCATATGTTATTATATTTACTTTCTCTACACATATCTTGTATATAGTGTATAGAGAAAGTATTGCATTGCTCCCAATTATTCATATCCAAATTTCACCGGAAATATACGTTTTAGGGTCTTCTTTATTGGAAAAAGGTCCGTGAGTCAGTGTGTTCGTGTGTCAGTGTGTCTGGGAACTTAATAACTCAAAAACGAAACGTCGGTAAAATACCAAACTTGGTTTATTATCTTCCATGAATCCGACGCGAAGCGTTTGAGAAATATCCACCCACTCCATACTATCATTTACCTACATGGAAAAATTTGGAAAATATTGTTTTTCTCAAAAATGGTTCTAAAGATTTTGATTAAAATCCAGGATATTAATGTAGGTAATTATATTCCAAATAAAATGTATATCTTGAATTTTCTGGAAATAGCCTCTAAATACCTAATTATTTTGGATAAATTTTGCCGATATTTGCTTAACTGCTAAAGCGTAACAAATAGACTAAAACTTACTACCCAAAAGTGTAGTTCTCGTCGAAAAACACAATTTATGTCCTTTACGTTTTTGTTGTGAAGTTAACCGTTTTCGAGATATTTCTTGTTGTTGGTTTCAATTGCAAAGTACTTATATTTTTCTCAGACAGGAAGTGTCCGTTTTTCTTTTGTTCTTCTCCTGGCCAAGCAAAGAAGCGATTTGCATTGACAGTCGCATAACGATGGTTTACAAACTTGAGTATTTCTTGAGCATAGCGCATTCCTTCAGTTCACTTCTACTTAATGTTTATCTCGATTAGCATTGTGTAGAAAGTAGAAGTTTGTAGAGCAGCTAGAAATTCATGTGAGTGTAACACAGATTTTTCACTATTTCACCTTAATATGGTCTCATTGTTTTATCAAGGGGAATAAACCAAACATTCGCCTACCTATTCGGGGGAACCTATAGCAAAGTGGGAATCAAATGGGAGTCTTTCACCTTTACCCTCTCTCTAGCTCGCTTTTCCTGAAGCATCACTGTGATACCTGCTATACCATCACTGTTATCGACCTAGTTGAAGCGACAGAGGAGATGATCACAGTGACACGTCACTTGCACCTGCCATCCAAAAAGTTTCCCTGCAGTGTTGCCAACCTATGGATAACAAACACTGGAAGCACGGGGAAACTAGAAAGGGACGGGTTTGTGATTCATTAATTAAATCTGTAAAATGAATCCTTTGGGAAGCTGAGGCATCCTTTTGAGAATCCGTGTCTCTAAAACCGCGCTCCAGGCAGATCTTCGTTTTGTAGCCACCCTTAGCGAATCCATTAGAGGGCGGCGAGATACCACCCACCCCTTCTATCTCTCTCCCTTTCATTATTGCGTAGGGCAGAGTGAGGTTAACTGTGCAGACAAGGGAAATTTCGGCGGCTAAGTATGTACATAGAGGTAAATAAATTTAAACAGCAGTAGTTACATTATGAGGTTTGGAGCGGGCCGGGGGGGGGGGAGGTGGTTAATGCGCTCCTGGATATACTTTACACACGTGAGATCGGTAGGCAGGGAAAACTATTCTTGGAATGTTGGTAACAATGCATCATGCTGCCTCTACTGGAGGGTTTCAATTCGCGCTGGGCTTAATGGAAGGGAACAAATGAACATCGACTCAAAGAATATGGAAACGGTCGCAAAGTGATTCCAGTAGACCGTGCCAACTCTAATGCTGCCAACTTAACTGGACGTGTTATAGTCACATGGCTTTCTCTATCCTCTCTCGCTTATTAGTGGCTGTAAAATGATACTTCTTGAAGTTCAATTTCCTATCTAATTCATTTTATTGAAATAAAGCTTTTACATTACAGATTTCGTTGATACAAACGAAATAGCGATTGTGACATGTTTGACAACTAAACGCTATACATTTCATACACAAAATCTAATGTTTTCCATTCACATGACATTCTCGTCATGCTAACCAAGAAAAACATTAGAAAAAATGATCTTATTCCTTATTTCCTTTCTAGTTACAAGAAAATAAGGGAATACACTAGACTAAAGCGATAGTCAAAGCTCTTAAAAGCTGGTTGCTATGTGAAACAATTGAAATTCAGTTATGTTTGCAAGGGGAACAGTAAAACAAAAGAGAGATGAAACTAAAATATAACTTCCAGTTTGAGAAACATTAAAGTACTTTAAAATGGAAACCAATAACAAAGAATATCTCCAAAACGGTTAATTCTACAAAAAGAATGTATATGGCATAAACCGTAAGTTTTAACGAGATCTACGCTTTTTACCTAGCGCGGTGGTAGGTTCGATTACCGGTACCGGCGTGGGGATTTTTCCCCCGCTGGGAGACCTGGTCCGGGGTGCACTGAACCTCGTGAAGTCTGGGGGGGGGGGGGATTGATTGAAAAGTAGCAGCTCCAGATCGAAAAGACCGCATCAACCGGCCGGGAGAGACTCGAGGCGCAGATCACGTCTCACTCTACAGCATTCATGACGCCTGCGGGCCGAGATGGGAGACGCAGCGGCCGGGCGGTAGGCCTTGATCCCTTGTGGACTGCAGCAGTTACATTATGAGGTTTGGAGCGGGCCGGGGGGGGGGAGGGAGGTGGTTAATGCGCTCCTGGATATACTTTACACACGTGAGATCGGTAGGCAAGGAAAACTATTCTTGGGATGTTGGTAACAATGCATCATGCTGCCTCTACTGGAGGGTTTCAATTCGCGCTGGGCTTAATGGAAGGGAACAAATGAACATCGACTCAAAGTATATGGAAACGGTCGCAAAGTGATTCCAGTACACCGTGCCAACTCTAATGCTGCCAACTTAACTGGACGTGTTATAGTCACATGGCTTTCTCTAGCTCTTCCGCAAACTACCTTACCAGAGATTATTATTTTATCTACGTCATGCTAATCAATATAAACATTGGCAGAATTGGTCTCATTACTTTCTCTACACGTAATATGCACATAGTGTATAGAGAAGGTATTGTCTTGCACTCAAAACTTCAATACCGGGATTTCACCGGAAATATACTTTTAGGATCCCTTGTAACCAAAAGAAGCATTTTTGGAAAAAGGTCCTTGTGTTCGCGAAAACTCCGTTAAATATCAAACTTAATACTTAAGTTGAATATCTTACAAGACTGCGACACACAAATTTTCAAGAAAATTCCCCTACCCCAACTATCTTTTACATGAAAGAAATTTTAAAAAGTTTGATTACCTCAAAAATAGCTCTAACGATTTCTATTAAAATCTCTTATACTTAAGATATTTACATAACAAATGAAATGTACATCTTCAATTTTCTGGGAATAGCCTCTGAATATCTCTTTATTATGAATGAATTTTTCTGAATTTTGCTAAGCTGGTAAACCGCAAGAGATACATCAAAATGTAGATCTCATTAAAACACACGATTTAAATTATAAATTTTTTTCGTGGAGTTGACCGTTTTTGAGATATGTTTTGCTCTTGTTATTGGTTCAGTATGCATGTTTGAGTGTTTTTGAGCGACGTAAAAAAAATGATTTAAACCCAACGTATGGAATATATAGACAACGAGTTGTTTCTAATGCAAAGCCCCCGAAGTTTTTCAAAGCTGAAACAAACAAACAAAAATCTCCAAAATAATCAACTCCACGAAAAAAAGTATATAACATAAATTGTGTGTGTCTCAAAGTACTCTAAATTTTTGTATGATAAGTTTTTGTCTATCTCTTACGGTTTAGCAGTTATGCAAAATTCCGTAAATTTCATCCAGAATAAAGTAGTCTTCAGCGGCTGTTCCCAGAAAATTCAAGATATACATATTATTTGTCAGGTAAATATATTTAATGCACGATATTTTAATCAAAATCATTACAGCCATTTTTGAGACAGTCAACATTTTCAAAAAAGTTCCATGTAAAGGTAAAATGGTGGTGGGGGGATTTTCTTGAAAATCTTGTCGCATCATTGCAAGAAACCAAACTTTAATACCAAGTTTGGTATTTAGTGGTCTTTTTGTTTTTGGGCTATGCTGTCCACAGACACACGCACACACACACGGGCCTTTTTCCAGAAATGCTTTTTTTTTGATTCAGGGGTCCCAAAACATGTATATGTATTTCCTGTGAAATCTCGGTATGGGTGCATTACAATATGTTCTCTATGCACCGTGTACATAGTACGTGTAGAGAGTGTAAAAATAGCTGACATGACTCCGAAAAGACCCCTTGTATTTCTCGACTAGCATGAAAAAGATAGAAGAATAAGCTTTTTAAGATTCATTTAATGTAGAAAAAGGTAGAGAAACTCCTGTGAAAGTGATAATCAGGTTTTTAATATTTACTAGGATGCAGTGTTGCCTGTCTGGTTAGGCTATTTTAAGCAGACTGTCTGTATCACGTGGTTTGCACTCAACTTGACGGGTCTAAATGGACACTAACACAATTTGTGTTCTGTTTCAGGTAGGCACTTGCTGTCCTGTGGTTTTAAGTGACGTAGGCTGGAACCAGCTTGTTTTTGGTGAGTGTGTTTTGATCTTTATAACCGACTGCATATCTACAGAGCGATTTATGTAGAACTGACACATTTCTTTCTTTAATTATTCCGTTGGAAATTCTTTCAATGACCTAATTTTAGTACTAAAGTATGTAGAATATTCTGCAGTTTCGATTCCTTGTCTCTAGATGCGCAGATGTTTATGTTTTATTCCTAATTGCATTGTTAGCAGCTGTTTCGAAACTGTGCGATGTAGAGCTGAGTCAACAATATTTTCAGCAAGATGGCGCTACATGCCATATATCAAATGAATCCATGAACCTAATTGCAAGTTTCTTTGACGACTGGGGCCACGCAGTGGCCGAGTGGTTAGACCATTCGCCTCTCACCTAGATGGCCGGGGTTCGATCCCAAGCGACCGCATGTGAGATTTGTGGTGGACAAAGCGACAAGTTGTATATCCTGAATTTTCTGGAAATACTCTCTGAAGACTACTTTATTCTGGATGAACATTACGGAATTTTGCATAATTGCTAAACCGTAAGAAATGTACAAAAACTTACCACACAAAAAATGTGGAGCACTTTATAACCCACAATTTATGTTATATACAGTTTTTTCATGGAGTTGATCGTTTTTTAGATAATTGCTTTTTATTTGTTTCAGATTTAAAATACTTTTTTTCACACGGAAAGCTATAACTACTGGCTCTGCATAGAAACGGATTTCAGTCACATGGCAACCAGCTTTTAAAAGATTTGACTATCGCTTTAGTCTAGTCTATTCCCTTGTTTTCCTTCTACTTACAAGGGTTTCTGCTAATGTTTATCATTGCTTCTCAAATTTCACAACCTTAATGGATCTTTCTGTTCTTCAGAGCACACAATAAACTGTTCTCAATGGCAGTAAATCAGATAGAGATACATTCCTGTACTGAAATTTGCTTCGATACAATTCATAGTTAAACACAAAGCTATGCTGTACATGCGAGCACTAAATCACCTAGACTATTGCTGAAAATGTAACACAAACACCAGATTTCGGGGATTCCCGTCTAACCGTTATGATATACACACTATAATTAACAGTTGACAGTAAATTATTACGTCAGACATTCCTTGTTTATAATGTAACTTTTGCTGAAAGAACTTTTAAAATTTGATAACATTTACCAAAGCAAAGAGTGAAGTATAACAGAGATTTATTCCTTAACTTTGGTATTTATTTAGTTATTTAATTTCCAAAATGTTACTCCCATTTTACAGTTGTATAACAGAACTATAGTTGTAAACAATGTGTACTTTTACAACAAAATAATTAACATTAATGTAAGTAGATAAAAATCTGATATCCTGCATTCACATGCCTTTCTCTACATATCTGCAACAACTTATTGTTAAAAAGCTTATGCGTGTATTTACGTGTTTCATGCTAATCTAGAAATAATTAGCAGAAATAGTCTTATTACTTGCTTCCTTGTAAGTAGAAGCGAAATATGGGAGTATCATGGGTTAAAGTGAAGTCAAAAGCTGGTTACTGGGTGACTGAAGTTCCTTTATTTGTATGGACACGAGTTGACAAATTCCTGTATGAGAAAAGTACAAGCTTTTTAAATCTGAAACCATAAAAAGGAATATCTCAAAAACGATCAACTCCTCGAAAAACATTTATGTAACATAAATTGTGTGTTTTAATGTGCTCTACATTTTTTGTGTGTCCATAAAATTCAAGATAAACATATTATTTGTCAGGTAAATATCTTTAATATAAGATATTTTAATCAAAATCGTTAGAGCCATTTTCTTGAAAATCTTCGTATCGCAGTCTTGGTAGATACCAAACTAAAATACAAAGTTTAGTATTTAACGGTCTTTTCGTTTTTGAGCTATGCTGTCCACAGACACACACACACATGCACACACACGGACCTTTTTCCAAAAATGCTTTTTTTTTGGATTTAGGGGGACCCAGAACATGTATTTCCGGTGAAATCTCGGCATCGAATTTTTGGGTGCATTACAATAATACATCCTGTATGTTCGTTGTACATATGGGGCTAGAGAAAATAAAAATTGGTAGGCTTAAAATAACATTGGATAAATAAGTTTTACTCACGTCACAGGGGATTTAGTATTTGTCTTTCGTCAATTTAGAATTAGAGTTCTCTTCCCTACCAAACGGCGCATAAAGTTAAAAACAGACATTATAAAAGTTACATTTGCAGAAATATTCTAGTAGCCCAAATATTCACAAATCGGCTTCATCAAAATTTGGTCGTAAAAAGCAGCCCAATCTGGCAACACTGTAGCAGATCTTGAGGATGCTGTAGTAATAATTTGCTCTGCTGGAGCATGCACCTCCCACGTGCATGCTCCTGTGTGTACCCAGGAAGGATTCCAGCGGCTGCACTCTCGCCGAAAGGCGTTGCTATCATCGCACCGGATAACAATGAAATGGGTACATAATGCGCGTACTTGCTACTCCCTCGAGTTGTTAACTCTACCGTTTCTGGACGTATGTCGCATCTGAAGCGTACAGGACTCAGCTACTGGTATTATCACAGCCCCGTAAAACCTTCCGGCTGCAACCAGCACAAATTCCCAGTCTAACCAATAGTTAAACTCGTTTATTAACACGTTATCCATTATAATCCAATCAGCGGATTGCCTTTAACCATTTGTGCTTCTCACAGTCCTGAATCTCTGCAAAAAAATCTGATGTGTTCCATTCACATGACTTCCTCTACATCTCTGCAACAAATTGTAGTTAAAAAGCATATGCTTCTATTTACTTCATGCTAATTAGCAGAAATTCCTTGTAAGAAGAAGCGAAATAAGGGAGTTCCATAGGTTAAAATTATGGTCAAACAGGAACAGGAGTTAAGAAATTCCTGTATGAGAAAAGTGTAAGATTTTCAAAACTAGGAATATCTTAAAAATGATCAACTCCACGAAAAAAACATATATGACATAAATTGCGTATTTTATAGTGAGCCACATTTTCTGTGTAATAAGTTTTTCCCCATCTCTTACGGTTTAGCAGCTATGCACAATTCCGTAAAATTCATCATTTTATGGAATTTTGCATATCTGCTAAACTGTAAGAGATTGACAAAATCTTACCACACAGAAAATTTAGAGCACATTAAAACACACAATTTATGTTTTATAATTTTTTTCGTAGAGTTTATCGCTTTTAAGATATTCCTTGTTTTTAATTTCAGCTTTGAACAACTTATACTTTTCTCATACAGGGATTTGTCAAATCCTGTCCATACAAACAAAGGAACATCAGTCACATAGCAACCAGCTTTTGCTATCACTTTAACCTAAGGTACTTCCTTATTTCGCTTCTACTTACAAGGAAGCAAGTAATAAGACTATTTCTGCTATTTTTTTTTTTCTAACTTAGCATGAAGTAAATAGAAGCATAAACTTTTTAACAAAAAGTTGTTGCAGAGATGTAGAGAAGGTCATGATAATGGATTACATCAGATTTTTTTTTTAAAACAGGTTCGTTCCACGAATGGTGAAACATGTAAACGCTTTGTTATTCGATGTGTCTGACCGAAATTAAATACAGAATTGATGTTTACTGGGTTATGACAAGAATATTCAATTAAAACACTTTTTGCATACATAACAGAATTTTATCCTCGCTGATAGAAATGAAGTTATTAGAGTTGGTGAGAGCTGGGTTATATAAATATGGGTCTCGTTTTAACTTTATTACCTAGGAATCCAATTTTATAAGGTACATATCCATGTTGTGATCAAATATATCAATTGGTATATACTTATTTTCTCTAGCAAGTATGTACTAGTAGGTAGAGAAGGTATTGTATTCCACCAAACGTAATTTGTTTCCAGTAACTCTGAGTGCACAAATCATTTTACTTTCTCAACACGTACTATGTGCATAGTGTATAGAGGAGGTATTGTATTGCACCCAAAAATACGATACTGAGATTTCACCGGAAATAGACGTTTTAGGGTCCCCTGTATCCAAAAAAAAAAAGTACTTTGAGAAAAAGGTGTGTGTGTGTGTCCGTGAGCACGATAACTCAAAAACAAAAGGCGGTAAAATACCGAACTTCATATATTAGTCTACCAGGGGTGCAACATAAAGATTTTGAGAAAAGCCTCCCTTCCCCAAACTACTCTTTACGTGGAAACACTTTCGAAAATTTTAAATGGCGCTAACGATTTTGATTAAATATATTTATCTGGCAAATAAAATGTATATCTTGAATTTTCTGGGAATAGCCTCCAAAAACCTGTTTATTCCGAATGAATTTTTCTGAATCTTGCATTACTGGTAAACCGTAAAAGTAATAAAAAGACTTAAAATACAAAAAATGTATTATGCAAAATTTATGTCGTATACATTTTTTTCGTTTAATTTACCATTTCTTAAATATTGTTATTTTTTCAGATTTAAAATACTTAAACTTTTTTCACACGGAAAGCTATAAACTCCTGGCCCTGCAACCAGCTTTTAAAATATTTGACTAATGTGTTCACTTATTTATCTTCAACTGACAAGGAAGCAAGTAATAAGACATTTCTGATAAAGTTTATCTCGGATATAAACTGGATAGAAGAATATGCTTGTAAATAATTTGTTACAGAGATGTAGAGAAAGTTATGTGAATGGAACACGTCAGATTTTTAGAAAAAGGCCAGTGTGTGTCGAACATTTTCAGAAAAATCCCTCCCCACATTAACACCCCTTACATGGAACATTTTTAGAAATGTTCAATTTTCTAAAAATTGGCTCAACGATTTAATTAAAATATTCAAAATGTGTTGCATTCACGTGACTTTCTCTATCTGTTCTGCAAACAAGCTATTGTTATTAAATATTATTCTTGTACCTACATCACGCCAAACGAGATAAACGTTGACACAAATGTTCTTATTACTTAGTTCCTTATAAGCAGAAGGGAAAGGGCATATACCTGGTTAAAGCGCTACTCAAACCTTTTAAAAGCTGATCAATATGTGAACAATTGAAGTTATGTTCACTTTGAATTTCCAGAAAAACAAAAGGGAGAAGAAACGAAGAATAACCCCGTTTGAGAAGGTGCATAGGTTAAAATTGAAATCAATCAAAAGGAATATCTCGGAAATGGTAAACTCTACAACAAAAATGTTTATGGTAAATTGTTAGTTTTAATGAGAACTACATTTTTTTTGGATTAAACTTTTGTTCATTTCTTACTGTTTACCAGTTATACAAAATTAGGTAAATTTCATCCAAAATGAACAGATCTTTAGATGCTCTTCTCAGAAAATTCAAGATATACATTTGAATTTTGATGTCAATAGCGTTAATATACAGTATTTTGATCAAAATCGTTAGACATTTTTAAAAAAAAGATACCTTTGAAGATACCAACCAAAATTAAATAACAAAGTTGGTATTTAACTGTTCTTTTATTTTTTCAGCTATGCTGTCCACAGACACACACACACACACACACACACACATACGAAAGCTTTATTAAAAAATCTGATGTGTTACACTCACATGACTTTTGCTAGCTGTTCTAAAAACTTCTTACATAAGATTATTCTTCTTTCTGCACCTTGTTAATCGAGGTACTCATTAGCACAATGTTCTTGTTACTTAGTTCCGTAGAAGGGAATACACTAGACTAAACCGATAGTCAAATGTTTTAAAAGCTGTCGCTATGTGATCGTCATTACAAATCGCTTGGCCAGGAGTAGAACAAAAGAAAAACGGACACTCCCGTCTGAGAAAAGTTTAACTACTTCACAACTGAAACTAATAACAATGAATACCTCGAAAACGGTAAGCTCCACGAAAAAAAAAAAGTATATGACATAACTTGTGTATTTTAACAATATCTACATTTTTTGTATAGTAAGTGTTTGTCTATCTCTTACAGTTTACTAGTTATGCCAAATTAAGCAAAATTCGTCCAGAATAAACATGTCTTTTGAAGCTATTCCCAGAAAATTCAAGATATGCATTTTATTTGTCAGATAAATATCTTTAATATATGATATTTTAATCAAATTCGTTAGAGCCATTTTTAAGAAAATCAAAGTTTTGGAAAAATGTTACATGTAAAGGGTAGTTTCGGGTGGGGGGATTTTTCTTGAAAATCTTCGTGTCGCATCCTTGGAAGATACTAAACTTAAATAGCTACTTTAGTATTTTAGATACTTTTCGTTTTTGAGTTATCATGTTCACAGACACAAACACGGACCTTTTTCCGAAAATGTTTTTTTTAGTTAAAGGGGACTTTAAACATATTTCCTGTGAAATCTCGGTATCGAATTTTTGAGTGGAATGCAATACCTTCTCTATAAACTATGTACATAGTACTTGTAGAGAAAGTAAACCTGTAGACCTCGTTAAAACTCACATTTTCTCAAATACTTTCTTTACTTTCTCTAGCCCTTATGTGAAATGTTAATAATGGATAGAAAACGTATTGTATTCCGCCCTATAATTCGGTACCGAAATTTCACCGGATATATATATTTTCAGGTACCCGATTTCAAAAAATCATTTTTAGAAAAAGGTTCGTAAGCCACTTGACTCGGTGAAGTAACCAGTAGAACATGTTAACGACAGGGGACACCTTGGCGAGTTACACCAAGAATTGCGGCCTACTACACCCAGGGGAAGGGATGAAAGGAGGAGTAACCACAGGCCGGCATACAGGAAACACGGGGTTAAGCGTAGAGAAGCATGGAAAGCCCTAAGTCACTAGATGGCAGCCCTGGCGCCCTAAAATAACCCCATTGGGCAATAACCATTAGCAAACAAAAGATGATCCTGTACTATGGGCGAGAGGTTATATAGCAAAATCTGTTTCCTGGAGACTCTGCTTGCAAGTCGAGAATCGCGCCACAGTTAAGAGATCAGTAAGTCAAAGATTTGGTAACAACGAGGGCTGGTTTCCAGCCGCAAACATCCTAGTCCCAAACCTTAAAGTCTTTGGAAGAAGAGTGGGGCAGGGCCGTCATGTTCTGAGGAATACTGTACAGGCGTCGGGAGGCCGGAAGGAGGTCTCTACAACGGTACCTAGCCTCAACCAGCGCAAAGAGAGTTTCTCTCGGAGCAATCAACCGTGCCATATGTCTGCAAAGATGCAGAAAAGAATTGAAAGGAAAGAAGCGAAAGGAACCGTGGTAGAAATACAACACCTCAGCATTCAGGTAAACCAGGAAAACTAGGAAAAATCCAGGGTCGGATTGCGCGGTCAACGGGGAACGCACCCGGACCTCCCGAAAGTCAGTCCTAGACGAAACGCCTGAGACCTAACACGGTGGAGTAACCAGTAGAAAAGGTAAACCATGTTAACGTCAGGGAACACCTCGGCAACAGCACCCAAGTACTGATCTAATTCTTCTCCCCTCCCAACGCCCGAAGAAGGCTTGTGAGGAGCGGAAACCAGAGGCCGGCACGCAGGAAATGACGAACCTCAGCGCAGAGACCCACGGAAGTCCCTAACAGTCACTAGATCGCAGGCCTGGTGCGCCACGGAGTCTATGCAGGCGCCGGGAGGCCGGAAGGAGGCCTCTATAACGGGACCTAGCCTCTACTAGGGTAAAGAGAGTTTCACTCGAAGCAAGCAACTGTGCCATCTGCCTGCAAAGCCTCATGAAGAAGGAAATGAAGTGAAGGAATGAAAGACGACCTTGTACTTGAGGTGACATAGCGAAGTACGTTTGTTGGAGATACTACTTGAAAGTCGAGGAGCGCGTCTCGGTTAAGGGTCCAGTAAGTGGAACACTTGGTTTTCAGATTCACACACAGTAATCCCAAATTTTAAAGCCTTTCAGAGAACAGTGGGACAAGGTCATCGTGTCCTGAAAAATACTGTACAGGTGCCGGGAGGCCGGAAGGACACCTCTACAACGGCACCTAACCTCAACCAGTGCAAAGAGAGATTCTCTCGGAGAAAGCAACCGTGCTATCTGCCTGCAAAACCTCATGAAGAAGGAAAATGAAATAAGGGAAAGGAACCGTGGTATATATACAGTACCCAACATTCGCTTAAGTGGTCTCAGGAAAACACGGAAAAACCCCAGGACCAGAGTACGCGGTCAACGGAGAAGGGACCCGGACCGCCCGAATACGCTCGCTAAGGCGTCTCGTTTTGGTGCTTCGTGGGCCGGGGATCGTGGGTTCGAGTCCCGCCTTGGGCATGTTTGTGTAAAGGAAGAGTAAAACCAGTAATATACAGTAAATTTAGGAGGGGGATATAAACAGGGGGTACAGCGCCGGAGTCCAGTCTAGACCGGGCTCAGTGAAACTGCGAGTAGCGTATTCGAACTCGGGTACCTTGGAATAGAAAGCAGATGCTAAGTTGGACTCAGCTTTAGTTCGCCTGTGTGACAAACAGATAACGTGAAAACAAAGCACGATGCGGAAACTCTTAAGTTATCACCACAACTGTTCCAGGACTGGCCACTTGAAGCAAATGCGAGAAAGAATGCCAGGAACATGCTGGTGGAGTTTATGCGCTTATCCCATCCCCCGGGCACTCCGTTTCCACACGATGGGACACGGGATATAACTTTTGGATACTTTCACCCGGCCGACCTGGAATGGAGGTGAGCCTCTGTCGACAGCTGAACTTCCTTGGCGTATGCAGCGGACTGGGCATTCTGTGTCCACTCTGAAGCCAGTAGCTATACCAGATATTAAGATTCTTTAAAGTAAAACGATTCTGATGTCTTCCATTCACATGACTTCCCTATATCTCGGTAACAAATTATTACTTTCTCTATACGTACTATGCACATAGTGTATAGAGAATGTATTGCACTCCACCAAAAAACTCGATACCGAGATTTCACCGGAAATATGTGTTTTAGGGTCCCCTGTATCCAAAAAAAGTATTTTCAGAAAAAGGTCCGTCTATGTCCGTGTGTCTGTGAACACGAAAACTCAAAAACGAAAAGTCGGTAAAATACCAAACTTGGTATTTAAGTTAAGTATTTTCCAGGGATGCTACATGAAGATTTGCAAGAAAATGCCCCCACCCCAAACTACCCTTTAAATGGAACTTTTTTCGAAACTTTTGATTTTCTCAAAAATGGCTCTAACGATTTTGATTAAAATTTCGTATATTAAACATATTTACCTGACAAAAAAAATTTATATCTTGAATTTTCTAGGAATAGCTTTTGAAGAGTAGTTTATTCTGGATGAACTTTACGAAATTTTGAATAACTGACTAAACCGTAAGAGATGGGCAAAAACTTACTACATAAAAAATATGGACCATGTTAAAACACACAATTTATGTTATATACATTTTTTTCGTGGAGTTGATTGTTTTTTAGGTATTCCTTGTTGTTGGTTTCAGCTATAAAAAAACATACTTTTCTCATACAGGACTTTGTGAACTTGTGTCCATACAAACAAAGGAACTTCAATCATATAGCAACCAGCCTTTTGACTATCACTTTAACCTATGGTACTCCCTTATTTCGCTTCTACTTACAAGGAAGCAAGTAATAAGACTATTTCTGCTTATTTTTTCCTGATTAGCATGAAGTAAATAGAATCATAAGCTTTTTAACAATAATTTATTGCAGGGTTGTAGAGAAAGTCATGTGAATGGAACACATCAGATTTTTTTTTAAAAAAGCCTAGCCTTCTATCTGCTTCATGATAATCGAGATAAACATTAGCAGAAATTATCCTTATTACTTGGTTCCTTGTAAGTAGAATGCCAAAAATCTGATGTGTTCCATTCACATGACTTTCTCTATACCTCTGCAACAAATTATTGTTATAAAGCTTATGTTTCTATTTACTTCATGCTAATCGAGAACAAATAAGCAGAATTAGTCTTATTACTTGCTTCCTTGTAAGCGGAAGCGAAATAAGGGAGTACCAAAGGTTAAAATGATAGTCAAAAGCTGGTTCCTACGTCACTGAAGTTCCTTTATTTGTATAGACAGGGGTTGACAAATTTCTGTATGAGAAAAGTCATATAAAAAAAAATTAATCAACTCCACGAAAAAAATGTATATAACACAAATTGTCTGTTTTATCGTGATCTACATTTTTGTGTGATAAGTTCTTGTCAATATCATACGGTTTAACAGTTATACAAAATTCTGTAAAATTCATCCAGAAAAGTAGCCTTTAGAGACTATTCCCAAAAAATTCAAGATACACATATTAGTTGTCTTTAATATACGATATTTTAATTAAAATCGTTACAGCCATTTTTGAGAAAATCAAAAATTTCCAAAAACGTTCCATGTAAAGGATAGCCGGGTATCGGGCATTTTCTTCATCCTTGGAAGATACCAAACTTAATTACCAAGTTAGGTTTTTAACCGACTTTTCGTTTTTGAGCTGTGCTGCCCACAGACACACAAACAGACACGCAGACAGACATACATATGCACGAAAATGTTTCTAAAATGCTTTTTTTGGAATCAGGGGGTCTCAAAACATATATTTCCGGTGAAATCTCGGAATCGAATTTTTGGGTGGAGTGCAATACCTTCTCTATACACTATGTACATAGTACGTGTAGAGAAAGTAAAAATGAATTGAGTTGAGGTGGTGGATTTTAAAGATATCACAGACGTGAAGCAGTAAAGCTCAAATTATAAGATTGGTAATATGGTTGGTGTGCAGTCAGCTGTTTGTTTACGTTCTTTGAAAGCGGACGTGTATGTCTTTCACAAAAAGCAACTTTGCTGTTTGTTGAGCTCAGCCAAGCCACTTCTAATTATTTCTGAGAATCAGTTAAAACTCCATCCGCTTCCAGCTCAAAAGATTATCGTCACCCTGCTCCAGATTCCTGGAAGAAAATTCTGCCAGAATATCCAAATGAGACGGCATCTTGTTATAATCCAGCATAATATTAAAACTGGTGCTTTCAATTTCATCCTGTTACGGAATCCCGTCTTTGTTCTACTCAACTTTTAACTTGAATAAAAGCTAAGCTTCCTGGCTAATTCTTCCAAAAAATCTGATATGTTACACTCACATGACTTTCTCTAGCTGTTCTACAAACTTCTTACATAAGATTATTCTTCTTTCTCCACCTTGCTAATCGAGGTACTCATTAGTACAATGTTCTTATTATTTAGTTCCTTATAAGTAGGAAGAAAATAAGGGAATACACTATACCAAACCGATAGTCAAATGTTTTAAAAGCTGTCGTTATGCGATTGTCATTACAAATCCCTTCTTTTCTTGGCCAGGAGTAGAACAAAAGAAAACCGCACACTCCGTCTGAGAAAAGTATAAGTACTTCACAACTGAAACTAATAACAATGAATACCTCGAAAACGGTAAGCTCCACGAAAAGAAATGTATATAACATAACTTGTGTATTTTAACAAGATCTAAATTTTTTGTACAGTAGGTTTTTGTCTATCTCTTAAGGTTTACTAGTTATGCCAAATTAAGCAAAATTCATCCAGAATAAACAGGTTTTTAGAAGCTATTCCCAGAAAATTCAAGATATACATATTATTTGTCAGCTAAATATCTTTAATATACGATATTTTAATAAAAATCGTTAGAGGCATTTTTAAGAACGTCAACATTTTCGGAAAAAGTTCCATGTAAAGGGTAGTTTGGGGTGGAGGGATTTTTCTCAAAATCTTCGTGTCGCATCCCTGGAAGATACTAAACTTAAATACCAAGTTTGGTGTTTTACCGACTTTTCGTTTTTGAGTTATCGTGTTCACAGACACACGGACACACACACATGGATCTTTTGTCTGAAAATACTTTTTTTTGGATACAGGGGACCTTTAAATAAATATTTCCCGTGAAATCGAATTTTTGGGTGGAGTGCAATACCTTCTCTATCCCTATATACGGGGCTAGAGAAAGTAAAAATGTAATGTCTTTCTCTACATACAGGGTGGCGCACGATAAGTCACCTGGTTTATTTCAGGAATAACGCTTTTATTGTTGACTAGATTTGTAACTTATTGACGTAGAAGTAAAGAATACAGCTTGGAAAAAAAAACCTAATGAATCACATGTTCAATTTAATCGCCATTTTAGTTTATAACTTCTGCAAATTGCACACCTGCATTTGTGACGACTCAGCGACAGAAATCTTCTGGAATGGCGCGGCATAACTAAGTTCCACTGCATTTTCGGATTTTCTGCACTACACCTTTTTAATTTCCAAAAAAAAGTATTTTCAGAAAAAGGCCCGTGCGTGTGTGTGTGTCCGTGTGTCAATGAACACGATAACCCCAAAACGAAAAGTCTGTAAAATACCAAACTTAGTATTTAAGTTTAGTATCTTCCAGGGATGCGACACAAAGATTATGAGAAAAGTTCCCCCACCCCAAACTACCCTTTACATGTAACTTTTTTCGAAAATTTTGATTTTCTAAAAAATGGCTCTAACGATATTGGTTAAAATATCGTATATTAAAAATATTTACCTGACAAATAAAATGTATATTTTGAATTTCCCAAGGAAATACATGTTTGAAACCCCGGAATCTTTATAGTTTTTTTTAGCAAACGGTCTATATGCATATGTCTGTGGACAGCATAACTGAAAAACGAAGTTCGGTTTGGATGAGATACAATACTTTGTCTATCTACTAAGTACGAGCACCTTTTTTTTTTTTTTTCTCAACCTCCGATAGGCTATAAATAAAAGAGAAGTTCATAGGAAACAATTATTTTATTACTAAAAGTTTTGTTCACTTGTGATTACTTTTCAACATAATCACCGAAAAGATTGAGACATTTATCGTACCTGTGCACAAGCTTTGTAATTCCCGCTTCAAAGAATGTTTCCGCCAATGATTTCAAATGAGAATTAACTTTGTTTTGAAGATCTTCTTACTTTACGACGTTTGCAGGGAGCCATTCTAAACAAACGAAGAGGAATGCTGACTTCAGGAATTGTGTTGATCCATGACAGTGCTCGTCCACACACTGCTGGCACAACCCATCAGTTTCTTGAACAATTTCAATGGGACATTTTCGATCATACGCCGTACAGTCCTGAGCTGGTACCCAGCGACTTCCAGCGTTTCCCTGAACTGAAGACGTGGCTAGGAGGGCAGCAGTTTCAAACCAACGAAGATCTTCAAAACAACGTCATTGCTCATTTGAAATCATTGGCGGCAACATTTTTACTTTCTCTCTACGTACTATATACACAGAGAAGGTATGTATTGTATGGCACCATAAATTCGATACCGAGATTTCACCGGAAATACATCTTTTAAGACACCCTGAATACAAAGAAAAGCATTTTTAGAAAAAATTCCGTGTGTATGTGTGTGTGTGTGTGCGCCTGTGGTCAGCATAGTTGAAAAACGAAAAGACCGTAATACCATTCTTGGTATCGTCCAAGGATGCGACACGAAAATTTTTAAGAAAAATCTCCCCACCTCAAACTACCCTTTACATGGAACATTTTTCGAAAATTTTGATTTTCTTAAAAATGGCTCTAACGATTACATGAATTAAACAGAATAATTCGCTGCGGAGATGTAGTGAAAGTCATGTGAATGAAACACATCAGATTTTTTTAAGCAGGTAATACAAAGCTTGTGTACAGGTAGGATAAATGTCTCAATCTTTTCGGTGATTATGTTGAAAAGTAACCATAAGTGTACAAAACTTTTAGTAATAAAATAATTGTTTTCTATGAACTTGTCTTTTATTTATAGCCTATCGGAGGTTGAAAAAATCTGATGTGTACCGTTCACATGACTTTCTCTATATCCCTGCAACAAGTTATTCTTAAAAAGCGTACACTTCTATTTACTTCACGCTTATCGGAAAAATTTAGCAGAAATAGTCTTATTACATGCTTCCTTGTAAGTTGAAGGGAAATAAGGGACTACCATAGGTTAAAGTGATAGTCAAAAGTTGGCTGCTATGTGAGTGAAGTTCCTTTGTTTGTATGGACACGAGTTCACAAAGTCCTGTATCAGAAAAGTATGTTTTTTATAGTTGAAACCAAAAACAAGGAATATCTCAAAAACAATCAACTCCATGAATAAAATGTATATTACATAAATTGTGTGTTTTAAAGTGCTCTACATTTGTTGTGTGGTAAGTTTTTGTCCATCTCTTACGGTTTAGCATATATGCAAAATTCCGTAAAGTTGACCTAGTATAAAGTAGTCTTCAGAGGCTATTCCCAGAAAATTGAAAATATACATTTTATTTGTCAGGTAAATATCTTTAATATACGATATTTTAATCACAATCGTTACAGCCATTTTTTAGAAAATCAAAATTTTCGAAAAAAGTTCCATGTAAAGGGTAGTTTGTTGTAGGGGGGATTTTTTTTCAAAATCTTCGTGTTGCATCCCTGGGAGATACTAAACTTAAATACCAAGTTGTTATTTTACCGACTTTTCGTTTTTGAGTTATCGTGTTCACGGACACACGAACACACACACGGACCTTTTTCTGAAAATACTTTTTTTGGATACAGGGGACCCTAAAACATATATTTCCGGTGAAATCTCGGTATCGAATTTTTTGGTGGAGTGCAGTACCTTCTCTATACACTATGTACATAGTGCGTATAGAGAAAGTGAAAAAAAAAAAAAAGGCCATCATACAATTACACACATGCTAGGGAAAGTAAAAATCCATAATCCTCCGGCGGATTTGAATTCGCAACCTTGGTATTACAGCTTTAGTGTGGTAGGAAAACACTCGAAGAGCGACAATAATTTGAGTTTACGTCATTCATTCGAGAAATGTTTATTTTACGCGATTAAAACTTTCGGTGCCCATATTTTCAATGAATACGTTGAACAGCATTTCAATACAGAAAGCATCCATTGTCCGCTTATTGGAATGGCAGTAAAAGCGTTGGGCGCAGTCAGAGTGTATACAGAACGTATAAACTGGAATTGACGGTCATCAGTGATTTAAAAGAAGGAAAAATGTGCCTCAAACGTTGAGGGAACTGGCGAAATTAAAAGAATGACGCACGTTGCTGAAACGGAACATCTGCTGTTGACAAGCCGTCAACAGTTTGACCATCTTCCAATGCTTTGACATCTGTTGCTGAATCTCGTCATCTGTAACTGACTTCTTTTCATTTCAAATAAATCTATTTGAATTAGAGAAAATGAATGATTAAAATCGTTTTCTTTGATAAAGAAACACCAATTAAAAGCTGAAATACATTTGAAATACGGTTTCATTTCCAAAGGCCAGCAGTGAAATAAAAGAGAGCTAAAACCCGCCCGAGTGGTGTGGTGGTAGCGTGTCTGCCTCATATTCAACAGGTCCCGAGTTCCAATCTTGCTTAGGGGGAGTTACCTGGATAACTTTTTTTTTCGAGTAACTTTAAGGCCCTTGGATACCAATATTTCATTTGAGCATAATTTCACCAATTTATCGTCCTATATGACCACCCAGAAGGGAGAGAGAGAGAAAGCTAAAACGAAACTCGACTTCCTTTTCGAGAAACATTTAAGGAGTTTAAAATTGAAACCAATAACAAAGAATGTCTCGGAAACGGCTAACCTTACCAGAAAAAGTCTGATGTGTTCCATTCACATGACTTTCTCTACTTCTGTGTAACAAATTATTGTTAATAAGCTTATTCTTCTATTTACTTCATGCTAATCGAGATAAAAGTTGCATAAATAGTCTTATTACTTGCTTCCTTGCAAGTAGAAGCGAAATAAGGGAGTAGCATAGGTTAAAGTGAAGTCAAAATCTGGTTGCTATGTGACTGAAGTTCCTTTGTCTGCATGTACACGAGTTTATGAATTCCTGTATGAGAAAAGAACAAGTTTTTCAAAGTTGAAACCAAAACAAGGAATATCTCAAAAACGATCAACTCCTTGAAAAAAAATTATATAACATAAATTGTGTGTTTTAATGTGCTCTATATTTTTTGTGTGGTAAGTTTTTGTCCATTTCTTACGGTTTAGCAGCTATGCAAAATTCGTCCAGAATAAAGTAGTCTTCAGAGGCTATTCCCAGAAAATTCCAGATATACATATTATTTGTCAGGTAAATATCTTTAATATACTCACAGAGCCATTTTTGACAAAATCAAAAATTTGAAAAAAAGTTCCATGTAAAGAGTAGCTAGAGGTGGGGGAATTTTCTTGAAAATCTTCGTGTCGCATCCTTGGAAGACACCAAACATTTAAAATAAAGTTTGGTTTTTAACGGTCCTTTTGTTTCTGAGATATGCTGTCCACAGTCACACAGACACACACACACGCACACACGGACCTTTTTCCAATGTATTTCCAGTAAAATCTCAGTTTCGAATTTTTGGATGCAATACAATACCTTCTCTATACACTATGTACATAGTACGTGAAGAGAAAGTAAAAAGTATATGCCAGTAATTGAATATATATCTATGTATATATGTACTTATCTAAGTTTGTTATCTTCAGGAGTATCTTCCAAGGATGTGACACTAAGGTTTTAAAAAATATCGCCCCCCAAACTACACTTTATGGAACATTTTTCGAAGAATTTTCTTGGAATAGCCTCTAAAGACTACTTTATTCTGGATGAATTTTACGGAATTTTCCATAACTGCTAAACCGCAAGAAATGGATAAAAATTTAACACACAAAAATGTACAGCACTTTAAAACACACAGTTTATGTTATATACATTTTCTACTGGAGTTGATCGTTTTTTAGATATTTCTTGTTTTTGGTTTCAGCTTTAATAAACTTACAATTTTCTCATACAGGAATTTGTCAACTCCTGTCCATACAAACAAAGGAACATCAGTCACATGGCAACCAGCTTTTGACTATCACTTTAGCCTATGGTACTCCCTTATTTCGCTTCTACTTACAAGGAAGCAAGTACGAGACTATTACGTAATAAGCCTATTTGTGCTACTTTTTCTCGATTTAGATAAAGTAATGTGAATGGATCACATAAGAGTTTTTGAAATGGGAACGGAATTTCAACGTCATCACATAGCGACTAGCTCTTGAAAGATTTGACTATCACTTTAGCGTAAAATGTTCCCTTTATTCGCACTCGTTTACTGCATAACAACAATGATATTTGAAGCACTGGAGTACGGCGGGCAAGTCGCTGTTGCACAATCTAGCGGGGATCTCCCGCTGAGATCAGCATTACAGGATTAGCAGCAGGTTCGACTTTTGAATTTTGAATACATGATTTGTAGCCCTGGTCTGTCCGGCCCGTGAAATGACCTTTTTTAGTCCATTAGAATATTCATTGAATCATTGTAGCCTCCTTTCCTGGACATCTATCATCATCCACCAACTTCACACACATACTTCGCCTTTCACTTGTTTTGTTTTTCCTATTAAAGTTTTTATTAAATATAAGCAGACTGAGCTGGATTGTTTTAATATGCACTAGGGAGGTTTATTTGGTTATTTATTTATTACTTTCTCTACATGTACTATGTACATAGTGTGTAGAGAAGGTATTGCACTCCACCCAGAAATTCGATTCCGTGTGTCTGTGAACACGATAACTCAAAAACGGAAAGTCGGTAAAATACCAAACTTGGTATTTAAGTTTAGTATGTTCCAGGGATGCGACACGAGCATTTTGAGAAAATATCGCCCCACCCTAATCTACCCTTTACATGGAACTTTTTTTTCGAAAATGTTGATTTTCTCAAAAATGGCTATAACGATTTTAATTAAAATATCGTATATTAAAGATATTTACCTGACAAATAATATGCTTATTTTGAATTTTCTGGGAATAGCTTCTGAACACTACTTTATTCTGGATGAATTGTACAGAATTTTGAATAACTGTTAAACCGTATGATATTGACATAAGTTTACTACACAAAAATGTAGAATACGATGAAACACACAATTTGTGTTATATACATTTTTTTCGTGGAGTTGATCAATTTTTAGATATTGCTTTTTATTGGTTTCAGCTTTAAAAATTATATTTTTCTGATACAGAAACAAAGGAAGTTCAGTCACATAGCAATCAGCTTTTGACTATCTTACAAGAAAGCAAGTAATAAGAATATTTCTGCTAATTTTTTCTCGATTCGCATGAAGTAAATAGAAGCATAAAGTTTTTAACAATAATTTGTTGCAGAGATGTAGAGAAAGTCATGTGAATGGAACTCATCAGTTTTTTCTAGTATACGAATTTTTTGTGCCCCCTCATTGCTCATAATTCATTTCGTGTCAACTTTTGGGGTAAAAGTTTTACTTACTTGTTTGATGGTATGTGGTGCGCGGAGCATTTGCGCTCTGTGACTTGTTTCCTTCTCTTCGGGTTCGGAACCAGACCAGTTAGCGTTTGGAAGATGTAATCACCAAATTTGGTATTTAACGGTCTTTTGAAATACTTGAGAGGTCATTAATACTCACAGTACAATTAGGAAATAACGTAACACTCAAGACATGTGCTACTTCAAGTAAAGAATCTATTGCAAAATTCATTAACAAAAGAGTGTATAAGAAGGCTTTGTTCATATAATTTAGATGTAGCCTTTCGTTTGTTCACATCGAGAATTCATTTTTTCTTAATGTTCAATGAAATATTGAAGAGCAATTTATTATTTTTTTTTATTTTTTTTTACATTTTTTCAAGTATTTCAAAAAGTAATTGGCTAATCACGAACTGTAAGTTACTTATCAGATCTCGTATTCCCAATATGCATTCTCGACCTTATAAGTTTAAGTTACAGTTCTTAGTAGAGAGTATACTATTTCGTTTTTGAGGTATATCTTCCATAGACACACACACACACACACACACACTCAGGCACACGTGCACCTTTTTCTAAAAATGCTTCTTTATTTGGGATGTGTTACTTCAGAACATGTAGGTGTGTAGGAGTGTTCAATAATTCCTTAGAAAAAAGATAGAGAAATGAATTATTTTTGTTAAATTTTTTATTACTTTTCAACATATTCCCTTTGAACTCGGTACACTTTTCCCAGCGTTTCTCTAACTTTTTTAAGTCTTCCAAAAGCAGGTGATCTCTTCATTAGACGTCGTTTTCCACCGAGCCACTTTTTCAAGTTTGGAATCACAAAAATGTCACTTGGGGCCAAATATCCCGGTGGATGTTGTAGAAATTCGAACCTTAATTCTAGAATTTTCGCTATCGAAACTGCGCAGGTGGGCACCCTTGCATTACCTTGATGGAAGAGAATATTTTTCTTTGGCAGATGACGGTGTGTTTTCTTGACTTCTCCGTTCAACCGCTGCAAGAACGATGCATAATACTCTCCATTTATTGTTCTTCCTTTCCGCAAGTAATCAATGTAGATGGCTCCACGTGCATCCCAAAAAACCGAGTCCTTCACCTTGTCTGAAGATTTTACCATCTATGCCTTCGTTGTAGCCTTTAAAACACTGTTTTGACTGTACTTTTGCCTCTGGAGCGCAGTAGTGTATCATGTTTGCTTCCACAGTTATGTATCGATGCAAAAACTCGTCAGGATTGCGACGGAAATGTGCCAAACCAGCTTCTGAATCGATCACACGATTGCCTTTATTCTCCATTGAGAGCAAAAGCGTCACCCATTTTGCCGAGACCTTTGTCAGACCTCATGAGAACATTGTACCTTGTGACCGATACTATTTTACGAACTTTGATTCGTCGATGACTCAAAACCATATCCCGGATTGTGTCAATCATTTCAGAAGAAGTCACTTCTACTGGACGTCCGGAACGATGTTCATTTTTGGATGTACGGCCACGTTTAAATTCATTTATGCAACTGTAAGTTGTTGCAAACGCAGGAGCAGATGTACCATGAACTTCATCCAACTCGGCTTTTATATATTTCGGTGTTAAGCATTTCAAATATAAGCGTTTAATCAGCATCCTTCTAAAGAAGCACAAGATTGTTGATTCAATCGCCTATGGCAACGAAACCACGTGACGGATGTAGCTGAAAACTTAACTATCATCTAGTAAGAGACGACGGTTACTAAATACAAACTTTTTTGATGCTACTACTATAATGTTTTGGTGTTTTAACGACTCTTTGAAGGCCCCTGGTATCATCTGTTCCCTGACTAACTGATGAAATGATTTCCCTAACACATTAGAAAGCACAAACTTAGATGCAGGACATTCCACTCCGATAAACCTCCCAGAAATGCTGCGGTCTCAGGCCCAAATGCTTTGCCCCACCCCCTTGCTGCCCACCACGACCACTTTGAGAGAGTTTTATGGAAAAATAAATCTACACCCCCTCCCTGGCGCCCTCAGTAAGGCAACACCTTCGTCCCTTTCACGAAGTTAAGAGCAGTTGGCGTGGAGACGTAATGCTGGTCGCTTGTGCTAGATTTCGTTTCTATGACAAACTTTACGGGCTTGACCACCTCTGTGCACTTCCCTTGGGAGGGCACAAGAATCCTATTTCAAAATGAAAATTACTGTTCTTACCAAACTTCTCACAGAAAACTGCAACTACATTTTAGGCCCCGCGGTCAGACCACTCGCCTCTCACCTAGACGGGTTCGATCCTAAGCGACCGCACGTGGGCAAAGCGGCGCAGGGGCGGGTTTTCTCCGGGTTCTCCGGTTTCCCCCGCCATCACATTCCACCGGGGCTCCATCTTCATGCATCATCAGTGTCATCGCCTGCGGGGCCAGAGCAGTAAAAGCGGGTGTTAAACACTACAAAAAAAATCTACATTTTAAAGCAGATATGAGCATATACGTGGGTCATATCTTAAGAACAGTGTATAGTACATAGGTAGAGATGATATAGCATTACATATAGATATTTTACACTGGAAATACACGTTTTAGGATCCTCTGGATCAGAAGATTCCCAGAAAATTCAAGATATAATGAAAATATCTTAAAACATATAGTATTTTAATCTACATCTTTAAGACCATTTTTGAGAAAAACAAAGTTAAAAAAAAATTGTCCATTTTAAGGTTAGGTTGGGGTAGGGGAGTTGAATTACGTTGTCGACAGTCATGCACATAGACCTTTCCTAAAAGTGTTTTTATGGACTCGATGGGTCTAAAAATCTCTATATTGAATTTTTAGATGGAATACAATACCTGCTCTATCAACTATATACATGGTACGTGTAGAGAATACATTGTAAACTTTGCAGTTATTGTGTACAATATTTAGTATAATAACAATAAATCATTTCCCTTGGGAGGTCACAAGAATCCTATTTTAAAATGAAGATTACTTTTTTAACCAAACTTCTCACAGAAAAATTCTTGCATCCTCATTTTAATGCAGAAATAAGCGAATGTGGCTCACGCCTTTGGAGGAAGGTTAGTGTGGCGTAACAAATATGACCCTCTATCGGAGCAGTGGCGCAAAGTTAAGCTTTACGCTCTACCTAGTGTATAGTACATAGATAGAGAAGATATTTATATAATTATTTTAAACTTGAAATACACGTTTTAGGGTCATCTGGATCATAAAATTCCCAGAAAATTCAAGAGATAATGAAAATATCTTAAACGTATGGTATTTCAATTTAAATCAATATAGACATTTTTGAGAAAAACAAAATTTAAAAGAAAATCTGATGTGTTCTATTCACATGACTTTCTTTACATCTCTGCAACAAATTATTGTTAAGAAGCTTATGCCCATTAACTTCATGGTAATTGAGAAAAATTAGCAGAAATAGTCTTATTACTTGCTTCCTTGTAAGTAGAAGCGAAATAAGGGAGTACCATAGGTTAAAGTGATAGTCAAAAGCTGGTTGCTATGTGACTGATGTTCCTTTGTTTGTATGGACAGGAGTTGACAAATTCCTGTATGAGAAAAGTATAAGTTTTTCAAAGCTGAAGCCAACAACAAGGAATCAACTCCACGAAAAAATATTAATCGCATAAATTGTGTATTTTAACGTGCTCTAGATTTTTGTGTTGTAAGTTTTTATCCATCTCTTACGGTTTAGCAGTTGTGCAAAATTCCGTAAAATTTATCTATATTAAAGTAGTCTTCAGAGGCTATTCCCAGAAAATTCAAGATATACATTTTATTTGTCAGGTAAATAGCCTTAATTTAAGTAATTTTAATCAAAATCGCTAGCCATTTTTGAGAAAATAACAGTATTTGAAAAATGCTCCATGTGAAGCATAGTTAGGGGTGGGGATATTTTCTTGAAAATCATTGTGCCCCATCCTTGGAAGATACCAAACTTAAATACCTGACATACACAGGTACACACGGATATTTTTCCAAAAATGCTTTTTCTGGATTCAAGTGGACCCAAAACATGTATTTCCGGTGAAATCTCGGTATCAAATTTTTGGGTGTAAAGCAATACTTTCTCTATACACTATGTACATAGTACGTGTAGAGAAAGTAAAAAAAAAAGGTATTGTGCGCTTTTTTTAGATCCGCCGTCTTACATCACATACAGATGTCTTACACCGGGATTATCCTGTAAATACACGTTCAGGGCTCCCTGGATCACAACAATTTAAGAGAAAGGTAACAAAAATTCATTTAAATACCAAACTTGATAATCACGTTACATATATTCCAAGGATGTGACACGATGATTTTCAAGAAAATCCCCCAGTCTCAAGCTATCTTTTACATGCATACATTTTGTAAAATTTTCTTTTTCTCAAAAATGGTTCTTAAATTTTTAGATACTTCTTGTTTTTGGTTTCAGCTTTAAAAAACATACCTTTCTCATACAGGAATTTGTGAACTCTTGTCCATACAAACAAAGAAACTTCAGTCACACAGCAACCAGCTTTTGACTATCACTTTAACCTATGGTACTCTTTTATTTCACTTCTACTTACAAGGAAGCAAGTAATAAGACTGTTTCTGCTAATTTTTCACTATTAGCATGAAGTAAATAAAAGTAAAAGCTTTTGTAAGAAGTTTGTTTGCAGAATATGTCGACAAACATATCCAATTTCTATTGTTAGCATTTTATGTAGTTTCTCTTCTCTAGAATATGTTTTTACTTTCTCTATACACACTATGTGCATAGTGTATAGAGAATGTATTGCACTCCACCAAAAAATTCGATACCGAGATTTCACCGGAAATATATGTTTTAGGGTCCCCTGTATCCAAAAAAAAGTATTTTCAGAAAAAGGTCCCTGTGTGTGCGTGTGTGTCTGTGTACAGCATAGCTCAAAAGCGAAAAGACCGTTAAATACCAGATTTGGTATTTAAGTTTGTTATTTTCCAAGGATGAGACACGAAGATTTTCAAGAAAATTCCCCTACTACCAACTACCCTTTACATGGAACATTTTTAAAAATTTTTGATTAAAATGTCAAATATTAAAGATATTTACCTGACAAATAAAATGTATATCTTGAATTTTCTGGGAATAGCCTCTGAAGACTACTGTATTCTGGATGAATATTACGGAATTTTGCATAACCGCTAAACCGTAAGAGATGAAGAAAAACTTAACACACAAAAAATGTAGAGCACATTAAAACACAGACTTTATGTCATATACATTTTTTTCGTGGAGTTGATCGTTTTTTAGATATTTATTGTTTTTGGTTTCAGCTTTGAAAAACTTAGTTTTCTGATACGGAATTTCTCACCTCCTGTCCATACAAACAAAGGAACTTCTACTTTAGACTATCACTTTAACCTATGGTACTCCCCTATTTGCCTTCTACTTGCAAGGAAGCAAGTAATAAGAGCATTTCTGCTAATGTTATATATCAGCAAGAAGTAAATAGAAGCATAAGTTTTTTAACAATAATTTGTTGCAGAGATGTAGAGAAAGTCATGTGAACGCAGCACATCAGTGTAATGTATAAGGGATGAGGTTGTTTAATGGTGGTTCAGTTTGCTAACCTGGTTGTTTGATAAGGGAAGAGCCTAACATGAGCCGATGACGTGAAGAAAGGCAAGTTTTACGACACTCTGTCGTGTTAATGCGACTCAAATGAAGTTTAAAGTGGTTGGTAAATCCCTCCTCCCTGTGGGCAAGTCTCTGTCAGCAACAGGCATTCCACCCCCAACTTTAAGTTGTCAACATATGCAGCGGAAATTTCCCGCTGAGTTTCCCGTTGCGAGTGTTTATTATGGTAACGGTTATTTCTTGTTTTACGGTTTCCCCTACAGTATCATCTTCATTTTGTGATCCTTGCCACGAGGGAGGTAAATTTGGCGAAAGTGGGTGTCACAAGAGGCTTCACAAGGTTTGTTTTGCAGTGACCAATCCGTTGCTTAATTCCTGCAGAACAATTTTACTTCTCGTCGCTTCGACGCTCGTAAATTCAACTATTGACTGATTCAGCTGTCTATTATTGTTTTTCTTTTTTACTTTCTCCACACGTACTATTTAGAGTTTGCAGATTCTAGTTCAGTTTTAGACTAAGGCTCTTTCCTAAGTCTTTCCTATTGGTTACGGAGACAATATGGCTACGTGACAGGTGAACAGCAGGTTTCGAGATTTCGTCGAGGTTAGGTTAAGTGTAAGTAAATGAACTGGATCGAAATAAAGGGGTAAAAATGGACTTTCTAGAAGTCGGTTCTGCTTTTCAATGCTAAATGTACACTTTGCTCACAGTACGTGTAGAGAAAGTAAAAAGTCAGTTCAGTTTCTCCCAAAGATATGATACCAAGGATTTCAAAAGTATTTCCGGTGAAAACTCGGCATTGAATTTAGGTGGAATACAATACCTTCACTACCTACTATTTTTACTTTCTTTACACGTACAATGTACATAGTGTATATAGAAAAATCCGATACCAAGATTTCACCGGAAATACATGTTTTGTGTTCCCCTGAATCCAAAAAGGCATTTTCAGAAAAAGGCATTTTACGTGTGTGTGTGCATGTTCATGTGTGTGTCTGTGTGTCTTTGGACAGCATAGCTCAGAAACGAAAATACCGTAGAATATCAAACTTGGTATTTAAGTTTGGCATCTTCTAAGAATGCGAGACGAAAATTTTTAAGAAAATCCTCCCACTCCAAAGTACCCTTTATATGCAAAAAATTTCGAAAATTCTGATTTCCTTAAAAATGGCTCTAACGATTTTGATTAAAATATCATATATTAAATATATTTACCTGTCAAATAAAATCTATACCTTGAATTTTTTGGGAATAACCTCTGAAGACTACTTTATAATGGATACATTTTACGGAATTTTGCATAACTGCTAAACCGTAAGAGATGGACAAAAAACTTACCACACAAAAAAGCAGAGCACGTTAAAACACACAATTTATGTAACATACATTTTTTTTCGTGAAGTTGTTCTTTTTTTTTATCTTATTTTTCTTTATATTTCTTGTTTTTGGTTTCAGCTTTGAAATTTGTCAACTCCTGTCCACACAAAGGAACTTCAGTCACATAACCAGAAATTGACTGTTACTTTAACCTATGGTACTCCCTTATTTTACTTCTACTTACTAGAAAGCAAGTAATAAGACTATTTCTGCTAATTTTTTCTGGATTAGCATGAAGTAATTAGAAGCATAAACTTTTTAACAATAATTTGTTGAAGAGATGTAGAGAAAGTCAAGTGAATGGAACACATCAGGTTTTTATATATAATCAGGGAGTCTCAAAACATGTTTGTTTGGTTGAATCTCGGTATCGAATTTTGGGTGGAATGCAGTATATTTTCTGCCTGCTATGTACATTGTATGTGACTGAGAAATTATAAAGTATTTAAATATGATTACTTTCTTGAAAGCATACTATACGCATTACAGCTTCTATATGCAATCCAGAACACACATTTTAAAAATCTGATGTTACACTCACATGACTTTCTCTAGCTGTTCTACAAACTTCTTACATAACATTATTCTTCTTTCCGCAGCTTGCTAATCGAGGTACTCATTAGTAATATGTTCTTATTACTTAGTTACTTATAAGTAGGAAGAAAATAAGGGAATACACTAGGCTAAACCTATAGTCAGTAGTTTTACAAGCTGTCGTTATGTGATTGTCATTACAAATCGCTTCTTTTCTTGGCCAGGTGTAGAACAAAAGAAAAGCGGACACTCCCGTCTGAGAAAAGAATAAGTACTTCACAACTGAAACTAATAACAATGAATACTATGAAAACGGTAAGCTCCACGAAAAAATGTATAGGACATAACTTGTGTATTTTAACAAGACCTACATTTTTTGTATAGTAAGTTTTTGTCTATCCCTTACAGTTTACTATTTATGCCAAATTAAGCAAAATTCATCCAGAATAAATAGGTCTTTAGACGCTATTCCCAGAAAATTCAAGTTATAGATTTTATTTGTCAGGTAAATATATTTAATATAAAATATTTTAATCAAAATCGTTAGAGCCATTTTTAAGAAAATCAAAATTTTCGAAAAAAGTTCCATGTAAAGGGTAGTTTGAAGTGGGGAGATTTTTCTCAAAATCATTGTGTCGCATCCCTGGAAGATAGTAAACTTAAATACCAAGTTTAGTATTTTAGCTACTTTTCATTTTTGAGTTATCGTGTTCACGGACACACGGACACACACACGGACCTATTTCTGAAAAAAAAAATTATACAGGGGGTCTTAAAGGGGGTGAAATCTCGGTATCAGAATTTTTTGGTGGAATTCAGTACTTCAATGTACATACGGGGCTAGAGAAAGTAAAAATGAAGAAGAGTGAAAAACCTGAGAGAACGCAAGCTACGCATTGCGGGGGAGGTTATAGAGCCATATCCATTATCAACTTTCCCTGCCTCCATCCAATCTTGTGAAGAACGGGAAATAATAACGGAAAGAATTCTGTCTCTTGAAAAAGGTCCACCATTTCACGGTATATGCCCTGTTTTCGTTCAATCAAACACCAGGCCTGTCCCCCTTTTGGGTTTGATTCCTCGGAGTAGAAGGAAGCAGAAAAAAAGATAAATAAGAATAAAATCTATCTACAAGACAGTCGCATTTTCTAAAGTCAGTTTCGTCCCCTGGGAATGGACCGCTATCTTCGGCAGAAGGACTTCTCACAGCGTATTGAGTAATGTCCAGCGGGCGAGGGAGACCCGGGACAAAAATAGGTCAAGTCCCGGGTAAGGATGGGAACTCAACCCTGGTCTGACGGTCTCCGGTTCGATCGTGTTTGCACAAGCAATGTACTTCTTTGGATGAAGATTTCATTACGGGTGAAAGGTACTCAGATGAAGTGCAATGGTAAAAATGTTGATGTTATTTGTGGCTGTTTTTCCCTACGGAATCCTCCACAATGGAACTTCTTCAAATGAAGAGTTTTTCCAGAAGATTGGGTTATGCGTGAAGATTTCCTCATTATATGGGTTTTGTCTCAGGCGAAAGATACTCCTTTTTGTGGTGCTATTTGCACGAAAAGTGTTCCCAGAGAAGTTTTTACTTTCTCTACACGCATCATGTGCATAGTATATAGAGAAGGTATTGTAGTGCACCCAAAAATTCAATTCCAAGATTTTTCCGGAAATACATGTTCTGAGACCCCCTTAATCCAAAAAGAGAGCATTTTTAGAACAAATGTCCGTGTGTGTGTGTCTGTGGGCAGCATAGCTTAAAAACGAAAAGACTTGGTATTTAAATTCTGTATCTTCCAAGGATGCGGCACGAAGTTTTCAAGAAAATCCCCCCACCCCCAACTACCCTTCACATGGAAAATTTTTCGAAATTTTTGATTTTTTAAAAAGTGGCTCTAACGATTTTGATAAAAATATAATAGATTAAAGATATATACTTGACAAATAATATGTATATCTTGAATTTTCTGGGAATATCCTCTGAAGACTACTTATTTCTGGATGAATTTTACGGAATTTTGTGTAACTGGTAAACCGTAAGAGATAGACAAAAACGTACCACACAAAAAATGTAGAGCACATTAAAACACACAATTTATGTTATATACATTTTTTTCGTGGAGTTGATCGTTTTTTAGATATTCCTCGTTTTTGTTTCACCCTTAAACTTATGCTTTTCTCATACAGGAATTTGTCAACTCCTGTCCATACAAACAAAGGAACTTCAGTTACATAACAACCATCTTTTGCTATCACTTTATCCTATGTTACTCCCTTATTTCGCTTCTAATTACAGGGAAGCAAGTAATAAGACTATTTCTGCTAATTGTTTCTAACTTAGCATGCAGTAAAAAGAAACATAAGCTTTTTAATAATATTTTTTGCAGATATGTAGAGAGAGACATATGAATGGAACATACCAATTTTTCTTCTTGCGATAGAGATTTTATCATAAGATTGGGTTATATGATGGTGAAAAATACACATCTATGATCTATAGTACCCAGTGCGTTCCTATTTATGGGAATATTACCAAGAAGTCCTCCCAGAGAATTTCTTTTTCTTCAGATGGAAATTTCATCAGAAGTTGGTTGGGTACGGTGAAAACTGTACAGCTATGGTTCTATGGTCCCAGTTCATTGGAGATTTTATCAGAAAACTGATTTATATAATGGTGAAAGATGCTTAATAAGATCCTTGGTACCAATTTGGATCTTATTTGTGGGTGCATTTCCCATACGGAAGCTCCCCCGTGAATGGACCTTCTTCGAATGAAGCTTCTTTCAGAAGATTGGGTTATGGAGTGAAGATTTCTTCATTATAATTGGGCTATGTCCCGGGTGAAAAATGCTCAACTCTACAATGGTACCCAGTTTGATATTAATTGTGGTGGTATTTGCACAGGAAGTCTTCCCAGAAATAAGTTCTTCGGATTGAGATTTCATCAGAAGAGTCGGTTTTATTACGGTGAAAACTGCACGGCTATGGTTCTTGGTACACAGTTCGTTGGAGATTTCATAAGAAAACTGGTTTACATAATGTTGAAAGATGCTTACCAAGACCGATGGTACCCATTTGGATCTTATTTGTGGGTGAATTTCCCATACAGAATCGCGTGCATGAATGATGCTCAAAAGATTTTTTCATAAGATTGGGTTATGGTCCGAGGGTATCCAGTTTGATCCTGTTTGCAGGAGTATTTGCGCAAAGAATCCTCGCTGTACAAAATAGTAATAAATAATGAAATAATAGAACAGTGAATAATTTTAACTACTTGGGAATTAACGTATCCAATTGCAAAAGGATAACCTATTAAGAGGAAGCTAAGCAGATTCAATAGTGTGTGTGGAATAATAATAGAAACATTGACAAATAAAACATTAAAAACAACTCAAGTGAAACTCTATAAGACTATGGCTGTTCCCATGTGAGAATTGGACACTAATAAGATCAAACAGAATCAACTGAAATGAAATTCTTACGTTCCTTCTTTGAATGAAGATTTCATCTGACTATCGGGTTATGTCCCAGGTGATATGTGCTCAGCTGTGCAATGGTATCCAGTTCGACCCTAGTTGTAGGAGTATTTGCTCAAGAAGTCTACCCAGTGAAAAGTTCTTCTTCCGATGGAGATTTTTTTAGAATATTGGTTTATGTCTCGGTTGAAAGGTACTCAACTGTGCAATGGTACCCAGTTCGACTCTATTTGTAGAAGTGTTGCATAAGATGTCTGCCCAGTGCGTAGTACATTCCTTTAGTTGCCTTCTACTTATAACGAAACTAAGTAATAAGAACATTCTGCTAATGTTTATCTCGATTAGCATTGTGTAGAAAAAGGAATAATCATTTGTAAGACGTTTGTTATAGAACTGTTAGAGAAACTCATGTGAGTGTAACACATCAGATTCTTACTTTCTCTACACGTACCATTGAGTGTATAGAGAAGGTATTGTATTTCACCCAAAGAATTCGATACCAAGATTTCACCGAAAATACAAAAAAAAATGTCTAAATAAAGGTCCATATGTGAGTATGTGGACAGCATAAACGAAAACTCCGTTAAATATCGAACTTGGTATTTAAGTTCAGCGTCTTCCAAGGATGCGATATGGATATTTTTAGGAAGATCCCCCCTTCACCAACTACCCTTCAGATGGAACTTTTTTCGAAAATATTGATTTTCTCAAAAACGACTCTAACAATTATGATTAAAATATCGTATGTTAAAGATTTTTACATAACAAATAAAATGTATATCTCGACTTCTCTGGGAATAGCCTCTGAAGACATCTTTATTCTGAATGAATTTTACAGAATTTTGCACAACTAGTAAAGCGTAAGAAATAGACAAAAGCTAACTTAACAGAAAATGTAGAGCTCGTAAAAACACACAGTTTATGTTATATACAATTTTTTCTTGGAGTTGACCGTTTTTGAGTTATTCCTTGTTATTGATTTCAGCTTTAAAAAAACATACTTTTCTCATACGGGAATTTGTCACCTCCAGTCCATAGAAACAAAGGAACTTCAGTTACATAACAACCAGCTTTTGATTATCACTTTAGCCTATGCTACTCCCTTAATTCCCTTCTACTTCCATGGAAGCAAGTAATCAGACTATTTCTGCTAATTTTTTCTCGATTAGCATGAAGTAAAAAGAAGTATTTCAATAAAAATGCGTTGGAGAGATGTAGAGAAAGTCATGTGGATGGAACACATAAGATGTCTTTTCTTGGAGTTGACCGTTTTTAATATATTCCTTGTTATTGATTTCAGCTTTTAAAATATTTAATACCTGTCTCATACGGAAATTTGTCAACACCTGACCATGCAAATAACCGGATTTCAATCCCATAGCAACCACATTTTATAGCATTTGACTGTCACTTTAGTCTAGCGTATTCCCTTATTTCCCTCCTACTTAAAAGGAACTAAGTAATAAGACTGTTTCTGCTAATTTTTATAAAGAATCTCGCTTAGGGTGAGTTACCTGGATAAGTTCTTTATCGGGTTTTCCATTATTCTAAGAAGACAAATGTCGAGTAACTTTAAGCTCCATGGACCCCGAGATCATTTGAGCATCATTTCACCAATTTCATTCATCGTTCGATATGACCAACCAGGTTAAAGGACGTTAAAACTCCCCCCCAAAAAATGATTTTCTTCAGAGAGGTAGAGAAAGGCATGTAAATGAAGTACGTCAAATTTTTTCTGAAATTATTGTGCACATTTCAGTATAAGAGCATTTTACGAGTCGACAATTTCCTTTCGTTATCGACATAAAACGGAAAAAGCACTCTTCAAACTCTTTAAGCAAAGGTTCACGCTTCAGTGAACACTATCAATTTCGGACTCGCAGAAGCGCAAGCAAATAAAGAACAGAAGCGCAACTGTAAGAAACGTCTACAGCAACTCCATCTGGAAACAAGAACCTCGACTATACATTCTGTTGTCTCTGTAAACCGAATGCCTGAAACTGTCCTCTGTAAATACGAACAGGGAGATGAAATATGCCTTCTGTCAAAGAAAATATTATGCATAATTCATGAGAGCCTCTATTCCCGGGCAAGAAGAATTGATAAGGTGTGAAAGTTTGCCCGAACATGATCCTTAAGTGATTCGGTACCTTGCATTAAACATACAATCCTAACCTGTCACTGCCTTCTTTTGTTTCTGTTGCTATGGTTACATATCACGAAATTAATCTTCTTTGCGCATGTGCACGTACTACGGAACTTAAATACGCCAATAACTAGTTATGGAAAAGTTTTTAGCCTACTTTTGAAGTAAATATATATTTCAGGCTTGCGTCAAGAAAATTTCTAACAACAAATAAAATGAACAAAGAGTATATTAACTATTTGTTTTATATTGCAAATGAAATGGTGTGAATTTCATAACACGACAAAATACGATTTGGCAAAACTAAACTATAACGAAAGATGTCAACAGAAAACTTTATTTACAAAGTTATAGTACCTTACTCTATTTCTCAACGTAATCGTCATTGCTATCAAGGTATTTATTGCCATGTGGTACCCGTTTTCCAATGCAAATGCTATACTGTTCTACCGCCAAAGATCTGAACTAAGAAGTTTCTGACACTTTGAAGTTAGGAAAAAGTCACGTATGGTGTCCACATTGAAACACCTGACTTTGCTAATTCTTTTCATCTACATTTACTTTCAACTTCTCCATAAAAAGTTATGAAATTCCACTCCGGTCTTTGTTCTGCACGCTGGTTCTTTCTTGATTACTCGTAAACTATGCGCCAATTCCTCAATGAATACTCGTTTATTGAATTGTCACCATATACTTGCGTTATCTCTCTATAACATTCGATTGACCGAACATTTGTAGGCAAGTTTGGCGTGACTTTGCTATACCAGAAATCAACACGGAATGGGTCTCGGTGGCATATAAGATTGTCAATGAAATCCTACCAACTGCAGATAAATTACATAGACATCATCTGGCAATTCTTCCCGCTTGACCAATGTGCCAAGCTCCGGATTCGCTCGCACATCGACTCTTGGAATGCTCAGGTAAAGGACTGGTATGGACATGGCTCTTGAGCCGATGTCGGGGTTGGACTGGTGACACCTGGCAGCCTTCAGCAACGGATATTTTGCAGCTGAATTTTCCCTGCATTGTGGAGAGCTCTTATTTGGACAGTAATGGGTACCTATGCTTGGCTTAGTACCTTGGACTCGCCAGCTGACTGTGTGGTTCCAGCTTTACGTAGTTTTTTGTATGCAGAGAGGTGGCGGATGATTCGAGACAACAGAATCAACGCTTTTAAACCCTGGATGTACAAGATATGAGAACCTGATTGATTCTGTATCGATCCGGAATGATATTGAATGCAATATCATGCATTATTCCTTTTTATGCTGGCCTGTTGTGGTGTAGAGCTCTTGCTTCTCCCACAATAAATAAAATTCCTATTTCCCCAAGGTGGTACAATTCCATTAAAAACTAAATAAAAAAATAAAAAAATAAATACAATAAATAAAATAAAAAAAATAAAAAACAATATATATATATATTAAAAAAAAACATTAGTTGATAACTCTTAGTACAAAAAAAAATATATATAGCCTTAAAGAAAAAAAAAAATTTTGTGGAAAAAAATAAAAATAAATCCTTTGGCAGTAGAAATGTATAAGATCGGCATTAAAAACTGTTACCACGTGACAATAAACATCCTGACAGAATAGAGATCACATCGAGAAATAGAGTAAATAAGGTTTTGTGTTGATATCTTTCGATATTGTTTAGTTATACCAAATCATCTGTTACTTTCTGGATAACCCTCATATTTCCGGTGAAATCTCGACACCGAACTTTTGGGTGGAATATATTACCTCTCTATCTCTATAGAATATGTTTTTAATTTCAAATAATTGATTTTGCCTGAATTTTATTACTTCAATGAAGATGTAAAATTATTGGAACTGGAATAAATTTAAAGCATTTATAAAGAAATACATTATTACTGTTTTGATATTACTCCAGTATCCACGGTTGAAATGTATAACAAAACACATGGGTCATTTAAAAATTATTTACCAAATTGGTTAAGAAATCTCTTTAAGTGATATATTTTCTAATAAATCTAAATTTATGTCCGATAAACCTGGTCTTTCGAGTATAACAAAAAGTTTAGGGAAGTGAAGTGCAATTAAAAAAATATTATGTGTATCATTCTCATAACTTTATTCTTAAAAAAATGTATACAGGTTACTACAAAAGAAATAGACAACTTCAACTGCCTGTGAAACAAAAACTGTTAGAGATAGCAACCTAATTATTTTGGAGGTATGTTGAGAAACTCTCAAAGTTTCGTTTGTTACTATTGGTAACGCTGTAGTGTTTTGTTTGTTGTTGCAGAAGCTGAAATGGCGGAAAATCCTGTGGAAAAGGCATATTGCGTGTTGGAATTTGCTAGAACGCAATCAGCAACTGTTGTCCAACGACATTTTAGAACACGTTACCACAAAAATGAAATGATGCGCTCACAAAAACCAGCATCGTCTTCCTCATGTCGCAACATGTCGATGCAAAAGTCACGCCGTATGACTTTATCTTCTTCACTCAGAAACTGCAACATCTGTAATCTGTAAGGCATCATGTGCAGTCGCTTCCGCAAGATTTTCCATACAGTTTGCTGTGGAATTTGTAATTGCATGCTTGCCCTAGATGTCGATTTCTGTGGGCTTCTTATGTAGGCAGAACGAACACGTTTAACGTTTTCTTCCGAAACTCTTGGTCTTCCCGAGCTCTTCCCTTTGCACAAACATCCCGTTGTCTCGAATTTTCTATACCAGTCGTAGATTGACTGTCTAGTCGGTGGCGTTTTGTGGTAACGTGTTCTAAAATGTCGTTGGACAACAGTTGCTCATTGCGTTCTAGCAAATTCCAACACGCAATATGCCTTCTCCACAGGATTTTCCGCCATTTCAGCTTCTGCAACAACAAACAAAACACTACAGCGTTACCAATAGTAACAAACAAAACTTTGAGAGTTTCTCAACATACCTCCAAAATAATTAGGTTGCTATCTCTAATAGTTTTTGTTTTACAGGCAGTTGAAGTTGTCTATTTCTTTTGCAGTAACCCTGTACTTCTATTTACTTCTTGCTTATCAGTAAAACATTAGCAGAAATCGCCATATTACTTGCTCCCTTGTAGGTAGAAGCGAAATAAGGGAGTATCATAGGTTAATGTGATATTCAAAAGCTGGTTGCTATGTCACTGAAGTTCCTTTGTTTGTATGGACAGCAGTTGACAAATTCCTGTATGAGAAAAGTATAAATGTTTCAAAGCAGAAACCAAAAATAAGGAAGTCTCAAAAACGACGAACTCCACGAAAAAAAATGTATATAACATAAATTGTGTGTTTTAACTTGCTCTACATTTTTTGTGTAGTAAGTTTTTGTCTATATCTTACGGTTTAGCAATTATTCAAAATTCAGTAAAATTCATCCAGAATAAAGTAGTCTTAAAAGGCTATTCCCAGAAAATTCAAAACATACATTTTATTTGTGAGGTAAATATCTCTAATATACGATATTTTAATCAAAATCGTTAGAGCCATTTTTTAGAAAATCAAAATTTTCGAAAAAAAGTTCCCTGTAAAGGGTAGTTTAGGGTGGGGAGATTTTTCTCAAAATCTCCGTGTCGCATCTCTAGAAGATACTAAACTTAAATACCAAATTTGGTGTTTTACCGCCTTTCGATTTTGAGTTATCGTGTTCACAGACACACGGACCTTTTTCTGAAAATACATGTTTTGGATACAGGGGGGCCTAAAACCTTACTTCCGGTTAAATCTCGGTATCGAATTTTTGGGTGGAGTACAATACCTTCTCTATACACTATGTTCATAGTACGTGTAGAGAAAGTAAAGAGAAATAGGTCGCCCTCTGAGATGTCAGCACTAATCACTAAAACACACGCACACACACACACACACACTGCTCCCGGTTACGTGTTGCCCCAAGGGTTAGACTCCCCATGGGTATAATTACCAATCAATTCGGTTACACAGACCTGCTAACTCCAGGTGGCTGTGATCGATAATCACGACACCTTGTACCAACGGGAATCGAACTTCTGTCGCCTGATAAGCTTGCGGTAGTATAACTAGCACTGCTTGCATTCAGCAAACGTTCCAAAATGGAATTCATTTACCAGTACACCTGCAGTCGTTTACATATGTTAACCTGGTATTACGTACATTATTTTACGAGTAACGAATGGAATATTTTTACTTTCTCTATCACATATATACAATAAACACAGAAGTGTTGTATTCCACCCTAAATTTCGATACCGAAATTTCACTGGAAATACATGTTTTGAGACTCCCTAAGTACAAAAAACATTTACGAAATATGTGCACAATATTTTTAAACGTTAATACCTTTATAATAAATTGATTGGTTGGTTGAAATTTTCCTTATAAATAGTAGTTTTACTTTCTCTACACTTTCTCTATGTGCAATGTACATAGTGTATATTCCACCCAAAAATTCGATACCGAAATCCAAAAAAATCTGATGTGTTCTATTTGCATGACTTTCTCTATATCTCTGCAACAAATTATCGTTAAATTACTTCATGCTAGTCGAGAAAAAAATAACAGAAATAGTCTTATTATTTGCTTCCTTGTAAGTAGAAGGGAAATAAGGGAGTACCATAGGTTAAAGTGATAGTCAAAAGCTGGTTGCTATGTGAATGAAGTTCCTTTGTTTGTATGGACAGAAGTTCACAAAGTCCAGAATGAGAAAAATATGTTTTTACAGCAGAAACCAAAGCAAGGAATATCTCAAAAACAATCAACTCCACGAAAAAATGTACATAGCATAAATTGTGTGTTTTAATGTGCTCTACATTTGTTGTCTGGTAAGTTCTTGTCCATCTCTTACGGTTTAGCAGTTATGCAAAATTCCGTAAAATTGACCCAAGTAGTTTGGGGTGGGGGGACTTTTCTCAAAATCTTCGTGTCGCATCCCTGGAAGATACTAAACTTAAATACCAAGTTTGGTATTTTACCGACTTTTCGTTTTTGAGTTATCGTCACGGACACACACACGGAGCTTTTTCTGAAAATACTCTTTTTGGATACAGGGGACCCTAAAACATATATTTCCGGTGAAATCGCGGTATCGAAATTTTTGGTGAAGTGCAATACCTTCTCTATACACTATGTACATAGTACGTATAGAGAAAGTAAAAAGTATGTTTGCAAAAAGGTTCGTGTGTGTGTGTGTGTGTGTGTGTCAGGGTGTCCGTGTACATGGTAACTCGAAAACGAAAAGTCGGTAGAATACCAAACTTGATATTTAAGTTTCGTACCATTCAGAAGTGTGACACGAAGATTTTGAATAACCCCCCCCCCATCCCAAACTACCCTATACGTGGAAAATTTTGATTTTCTCAAAAATGGCTCTAACGATTTTGATTAAAATACCGTATATTAAATATTTTTATATGGCAAATAAAATGTATACCTTAAATTTTTGGGGAATAGCCTCTAAAGGCCTCTTTATTTTGAATGAATTTTACTCAAACTGGTAAATTATAAGAGATAGATAAATATGGATCTCGTTAAAACACTTAATTTATGTCACATAGTTTGTTTTCGTTACATTGGCCATTTCTTAGACATTCCATGTATTTGATTTAGATTTAAAATACTTAAAATGTTGTCACTCGGAAAGTTATAAAATCCTGGCCCTGCATAGAAATTGATTTCTACCACATGGCAACCAGCTTTTAAAAGATTCAACATTTGCTTTAGTATAGGTAGTCCCTTATTTTCCTTCTTACAAGGCAGCAAGTAATTAAGAAAATTTCTGCTGATTTTTATCTCGATTATCATAAAGTAGAGAGAAGAATAACCTTCTTAACAATAATTTGTTAGAGACGTAGAGAAAGTCATGTGAATGGAGCACATCAGATTTTTACTTTCTCTACACGTAATATTACATAGTGTATAGAGAAGGTATTACACTCCACCCAAAAATTCGATTCCGAGATTTCACCGGAAATATGTTTTAGGGTCCCCTGTATCCAAAAACAATATTTTCTGAAAAAGTTCCGTGTGTGTGTCCGTGTGTCTTTGAACACGATAACTCAAAAACGAAAAGTCGGTAAAACACCAAACTTGGTATTTAAGTTTAGTATCTTCCAGGGATGCGACACGAAGATTTTGAGAAAAATCCCCCCCAACCCAAACTACCCTTTACATGGAAATTTTTTCTAAATTTTTGATTTTCTAAAAAAAGACTCTAACGATATTGATTAAAATGTCGTATATTAAAGATATTTACCTGACAAATAAAATGTATATCTTGAATTTTCTGGTAATAGCCTCTGAAGACTACTTTATTCTGAGTGAATTTTACGGAATTTTGCATTACTGCTAAACCGTAAGAGATAGATAAAAGCTTACCACACGAAAATGTAGAGCGTGTTAAAACACACAATTTATGTTATATACATTTTTTTCGTGGAGTTAATAATTTTTTTTTTAGTTATTCCTTGCTTTTTGTTTCAGCTTTAAGAGATGTATACTTTTCTCATACAGGAGTTTCTCAACTCCTATCCATACAAATAAAGGAACTTCAGTGACAGAGCAACCGGCTTTTGACTTCACTTTAACCTATGGTACTCCCTTATTTCACCTCTGCTCACAAGGAAGCAAGTAATAAGTCTATTTCTGCTAATTTTTACCCGATTAGTATGAAGTAAATAGAAACATAAGCTTTTTAACAATAATTTGTTGCAGAGAAGTAGAGAAAGTCATGTGAATAGAACACATCATATTTTTTAATATTCTATATCAAAAAGTACAAAAACATTGGAAACCTAGCGATAATTATAGTAATTTATGTTTGAAAACTAATCTATGACCATATAAAAAGTTCAGCCGGATATTTTGTTACATTCTGCAGCGCCATGGGGAACATTTGCAGACAATACGTATATTTATGTGGGAGAATAGATATTGAACCTGATGTAATTGGATTTAAAATTTGGTCCAGAAAGTCATTTATCCGGAACAATGTTCTAAAATGCCGTCCAAAACCGGTTACACCCACCGTAGCAGAACCAAACGATTAGAGTATGAACTTTATGTATAAAAATCTGATGTGTTACACTCACATGACTTTCTCTAGCTGCTCTAAAAACTCCTACAAAGGATTATTATTACTTTGTATACAATGCTAATCAAGATAAATTATAGCAGAATGTTATTACTTAGTTCCTTATAAGTAGAAGGGAATAAGGGAATGCACTATGCTAAAGTGATTCTCAAGTGTTTTAAAAGTTATCGTTATGTGATTGTCATTGCAAATCACTTCTTTGCTTGGCCAGGAGTAGAACAAAAGAAAAACAGACACTTCCTGTGTGAGAAAAATTTAAGTACTTCACAATTGAAACCAATAACAAGGAATATCTCAAAAACGGTTATCTCCACAACAAAAACGTAAAGGACAAAAATAGTGTGTTTTGTCATGAGGTACATTTTTGGTGTAGTAAGTTTTTTTCTATCTCTTACGGTTTAGCAGTTAAGCAAAATTCAGCAAAATTCATCCAGAATAAAGAGGTGTATAGAGGCTATTCTCAAAACATTCGAGATATGCATTTTATTTCGGACATAAATAGTTTTAATATACGGGATTTTAATCAAAATCGGTAGAGCCATTTTTAAGAAAATCAAAATGTTCGAAATTTTTTCCATGTAAAGGGTAGTTTGTGGTGGGGAGATTTTTTTTTGAAAATCTTGGTGTCGCATCCTTGGAAGATACTAAACCTAAATACTTAGTTTGATATTTAACGGTCTTTTTGTTTTGGGGCTATGCTGTCCACACACACACACACACACACACACACACACACACACACACACACACACACACACTCACACACGGACCTTTTTTCACAAATGCTTTTTTCGGACTCAGGGGACCCCAAAACATATATTTCTGGTGAAATCTCGGTATCGAATTTTTGGGTGAACTACATTACATTCTCTATCCCTATGTACATTGTACATATGGGGTTACAGAAAGTAAAAATTAAAAAAATCGAAAAAAAAATATCCCATTTACATGTCTTCCTATCTCTGTTCTACAAACAAAGTAATCTTACAAAATATTATTATTTTACTTACAAAACACTAATCAAGATGAACATTAACAGAAATAGTATTAGTATTTAGTTCCTTATAAGTAGATGCCAAATAATGAAATATTTTAGGCTAAATGGACACTCAGATCTCTTAAAAGTTATCCTAAGCGAATGTCACGTGACTATCGGGAAGTTTACTTTATTTTACACCCACATGACCTTGTTCTACAATGAAAAATTCCCTCTTTCAAGTTTTCAAGGGAAAATACCTTTCTTCCTCTAAATAGTCGTTACTTGTGTCCCTAATGCACTAAAATTCGTGTTATTTTTAGCCAAGCGCGTAGCCTTGAAGAATACAAAGGGAGTTTCTGCACACCACAGTACTGCATTATATATGCGTCATGCTAAAACACTGTCGCAAAACTATTTTCTTGTTTTAATGTAAAGAATCCAACCCCAAACGCTGTAAAAGTACTTTTGAATCACCCTGTGTGCAGTGTACATGCGAGCTATAGAAAGTAAAAAGAGGCACTGTGTTCTACTCTGACCATCTTGAAATTAAATACTATTGTGTTGGTAACACTGGGTTGTCGCGATGCACAGCGGGAAAACATCCGCAAAGCAAATGCGCCCTCTTTTGTTCCAGAACCAGGTTCCTTTAGTTAAAGTATATAAATATTAAAACAAAGGATTTATTACGTACAAACACTCCAAGTGAAATTAGGCAGAGGAAAGGAAAATGCCACAAAGAGAGAAGGAAGTGGCACAAGAATAAAGAAGGAAGATAAAGCAGTGGAGTGAAGTCCCTTGAAGACGCTTAGCATGACCTAAATTGGAAATCTAAGAGAGACTGGGAGATCAAAGTGTATTTGCCGCATACATGCAGTTCTGCAGAACACTTTCAGACATATTATTTGAGTATACGCCATGCAGACTCTTGGGTTTCAGCATAATTATGTTATGTAGCTGTCAGAACGAAACATTTGTCTTCAGTGAATAAGTAATAATCTTAGAAACAAAACTAATGTGTTACATCCACGCGACTTTCTCTATTCTAATTATAAATTATTCTTAAAGCTAATGTTACATTTCTCTACTTAGGTAGAGAAAGCTTTGCATTCCATTCAAAAATTCTACACAGAACTTGCACTGCAAATACACGCTTAGGATATTCTGTATTAAAAAAAATCTGCTGTATTCCATTCACATGCCTTTCTCTAAATCTCTGCAACAAATTATTGTTAAAAAGCTTATGCTTCTATCTACCTCATGTTAATCGAAGTAAAATTAGCAGAAATAGTCTTATTACTTGCTTCCTTGTAAGTAGAAGCGAAATAAGTACCATAGGTTAAAGTGAAAGTCAAAAGCTGTTTTTTGTGACTGATGTTCCTTTGTTTATATGGACAGGGGTTGACGAATTCCTGTATGAGCAAAGTATGTTTTTTAAAACTAAAACCAATAACAAGGAATATCCCCAAACACATCAACTCCACGAAAGAAAATGTATATAATATAAATTGTGTGTTTTAAGGTGTTCTACATCTTTTGTGAGGTAAGTTTTTGTCCATCACTTACGGTTTAGCAGTTATGGAAAATTCCGTAAAACTCATCCCAAACAAAGAAGTCTTCAGAGGCTACTCCCAGAAAATTAAAAATATACATTCTATATGTCACGTAAATATCTTTAATATACGATATTTTAACCAAAATCGTTAGAGCCGTTTTTGAGAAAAATCAAAATTTTCGAAAAATGTTCCATGTAAAGGGTAGTTTGGGGTGGGGGGATTTTTCTCAAAATCTTTGTGTCAAATTCCTGGAAGTTATTAAACTTAAATACCAAGTTTGGTATTTTACCGACTTTTCATTTTTGAGCTATCGTGTTTACAAACACACGGATACAATTTCCTTTATGCTTCTTTTTACTTCATGCTCATCGCGAAAAAACAAATAGCAGAAATTGTCTTATTACTTGTTTCCATGCAAGTAGAAGGGAAATAAGAGAGTAGCATAGGCTAAAGTATTTGTCAAAAGCTGGTTGCTATGTGACTGAAGTTCCTTTGTTTCTAAAGACAGGAATTAACCAATTCCCGTATGCGAAAAGCATAAAGAATTTTAAAGCTGAAACAAGGAATATCTCAAAAACAATCCACTCCATGCAAAAAAATGTATATAACATAAATTGCATGTTTTAACGTGATTTAAATTTTTTGTATGATAAATTTTTTTCTATCTCTTACGCGCTACCAGTTATGCAAAATTCAGTAAAATTGATCCAGAATAAAGTAGTCTTCAGAGGCTATTCCCAGAAAATTCAAGATATATATTTTATTTGTCAGGGAAATATCTTTAATTTAAATCGAAATCGTTGGAACCATTTTTGAAAAAATCAAAATTTTCGAAATTTATTCCATGTAAAGGGCAGTTCGGGGTTGGGAGATTTTCTTGAAAAGCTTCGTGTAACATCCATGGAAGATATCAAACTTAAATACTAAGTTTGGTATTTAACGGTCTTTTCGTTTATGAGCTATGCTGTCCACAGATACACATACACACGCACACACACGGACTTTTTTCCGAAAATGCTTTTTTTGGATTCAGTGGGGACTCAAAATATGTATTTGCGGTGAAATCACGGTATCGAATTTTTTGGTGTAGTACATAGTACGTGTAGAGAAAGTAAAACCCTAGCGCATGTTTGTGTAAATCACGCAGTTGCCGATTCCATTTAGTGGATGTTTTATCAACGTTGCCATTTGTACTGAGTAGAGATTTTTTCAAATGGACGGCCGGCAAGGCTAACTGCAGTTGAACATGCATTTTATGTTTGCCCTTAAATGTGTACATCTTGTTATGCAATTATATGTGAAGTAGCGCAGGCTTTTTGCTGTGGCTCTTGTTTTATCTATTTGTTGATTTGGTGGCGGCGTTGTAAACCAAGACGGAAACAATGGACATTCTACTGTGACAGTCTCTAATTAGAAACAGGTAAAGAGTTGTATTTATTATCCGTATCAACTCCGGTGTTAACCGGTCATTGTTTGCTGTTTAACTTGCCTCATTAAGTAAGGCCAACGAGTTCGGACTTCTTTTGTTTGTTTTACCGGACCTCTCCGAGAACACATTGAATTATAGAGGGCTTTGACAAAGTCGACTGCCTGTGGGTTTTTCTCTTTTTACGCCTCGCTTCATGTTACAAAACGGTAAACTCTTAAACTGCTTCTTCTTTTGTTCGCTTTCTTTGGTTTCGAAACCCATCACAGTGACTTTTTATCACTGTTTGGATATCGACCGATATATTTTACTAATTGTAAGTAAACTGGGATTGTCGAGTGGCAGAATATTCTTTATCGGCTTACCCTCCCCATATGTAGGACTAACCTCTAGGGCTTGTAGGTGGATGTTTAAGGGTCAAAAGACTGTGGGGGAGCCAACAAACCACAGAATGGAGAACCTGAAACGAATGGTCGGTCTATAAGCAGGTATGAGCATGAAGAAGTGGTTGCTAAGAAATGCAAGCGAAATGGATGACAAAAAAGTGATGATGGAGCGGTTGGTGTAATGGGAGAAACCGGAGGACCCGGAGAAAAGCCATCCACCACAAATTCCACAAGAGGGTGCTTGGGATCGAACCCGGGCCACCTAACCACAGCCGATCCCAGTGGCCGCGCTAGCTAGTGTCTCGCTTTGGCGCTTCGTGGTGCACAGGATTGTGGGTTCCAGTCCCGCCTTGGGCATGGGTGTTTCTGCGTTTGTAAATGTGTCTATGTTTGTGTATGTATATGTAAAAGGAAAACGTTAAGAATAATATAGAAATTAAGTCTACTATAGAAATATAGGAAACTGAAAAAAATGGAGAAAAAAGGAATACAGCGCCGGAGTCCTGACAAGCCTCCGGAGCTGTATTTTTTGTTAAAAAAAAAAAGAAACACTCGCCCACGGCGCTGCCTGTCGCCCTTCGTGGTGTAATGGTTACCATGCTAACCTCATATGTCCAGAGTCGCGGGTCCAAACCCGGCGGAGGACGATGGATTTTTTCAGACGTAAAAATCCTTAGCATGGCTTCTTTTGGAAGGGAAGTAAAGCCGTGGGTCCCGTGTCGTAGATTTACGGCACTTAAAAGAACCTCAAGCCTGATAGAGAGGCCTCTGAGCAAAATTAAGCGGCCTTTCACGCCCAATATAGAATGGGACGCTGAGAACCAAAGCAGTTAAAGAGCGTCAATAAATAAAACGCCATTTCATTTCACGGCGCTGCCGGAAGAATATTCTAATAGATTTAAAAAAACTGATGTGCTACTTTCACATAACTTTCTCTACATATGCTGTAACAAATTAATCCTCTGCACGTTCTTTGTACGTAGTGTATATGTACTCAAAAATTCGATGCCGAGATTTCACAGGAAATTATGTTTCAAGACTCCTGAATCCAAAAAAGAAAGTATTTTTAGAAAAATGTTCGTGTGTGTGACTGTCTGCGTGGGTGTGTGTCTTTAAATACCAAACTTCATATTTAAGCTCAGTATCCTCCAAGGATGCGACACGCAGATTTTCAAGAAAATTCTCCCACCCCACCTCCCTTTACATGAAAAAAAATGCCAAAACATTTAATTTTAATGTCTAACGATGTTGCTTAAAATATCGTATATTAAAGACAAATAAAATGTACATTTTCAATTTCCTGGGAATAGCCTCTGAAGACTACTTTATTCTGAATGAATTTTACGGAATTTTGCATAATTGCTAAACCAAAAAAATGTAGAGCTCGTTAAAACACACAATTTGTGTTGAATACATCTTTTTTGTGGAGTTGGCCGTTTTTGAGACATTCCTTGTTAATTGTTTGTTTTAAATCACTTTATATTTCTCATATGGGATTTTGTCAACGTCTGGCCTAACAAACAAACTAACTTCAATCAAGATTTTAAAATATTTGACTTTCCGTTTTGCTCCTAGTATTCCCTTATTTCGCTCCTACTTACAAGGAAGCGAGTAATAAGACTATTTCTGCTCATTTTTTCTCGGTTAGCATGAAGTAAATAAGAAGAAGAATTTATTTTAACAATAATTAGTTACAGAGAAGTAGGTTTTTTTTTTACTTTCACTACACGTACTATGTACATCGTGTATAGAGAAGGTATTGTAATGCACCCAAAAATTCTAATCCGAGATTTCCCCCTGAACCCACAAAAAAGAACACTTTTAGAAAAATGTCCCTGTGTGTGTCTTTTTTTGGTAGTGTTTAACGCCCGCTTTAACTACTTATGGCACCGCAGGCGGTGACACTGATGATACATGAATGATGATGGAGCACCGGTGGAATGTGATGGTGGGGGAAACCAGAGTACCCGGAAAAAAACCGCCCCAGCGCCGCTTTGTCCACCACAAATCTCACATGCGGTCGCTTGGGATCGAACCACGGCTGTCTAGGTGAGAGGCAAGTGGTCTAACCATTCGGCCACGGTGCGGTCTGTGTGTGTCTGTGGGCAGCATAGCTCAAAAACGAAAAACGAAAAGACCGTTAAATTTCAAACGTGGTACTTAAGTTTGGTATCTTCGAAGGATGCGACACGAAGATTTTCTAAGAAAATCCTCCCACCCCAAACTACCCTTTACATGGAACCTTTTTTAGAAAATTTTGATTTTCTAGAAAATGGATCTAACGATTTTGATTAAAGTATCGTATAATAACGATATTTACCTAACAAATAAAATGTATATTTTGAATTTTGTGGGACTAGGCTCTGAAGACTACTTTATTTTGGATGAATTTTACGGAATTTTGCATAACTGGTAAACCGTAAGAGATGGACATAAACTTACTATACAAAAAATATAGAGTACATTAAAACACACAATTTATGTTATATACATTGTTTAACAAAGGAACTTCAGTCACATAGCAACCAGGTTTTGACTATCACTTTAACCTATGGTACCCGCTTATTTCTCTTCTACTTACAAGGAAGCAAGCAATAAGACTACCTGTGCTATTTTTGTCTCGATTAGCATGAAGTTAATAGAAGCATAAGATTTTTAACAATAATTTGTTGCAGAGAGGTAGAGAAAGTCATGTGAATGGAACACATCAGATTTTTTCTCTCTACTTCATGCTTATCAAAATAAACTTACTAGAAATATTTTATTACAATTATTTCCTTGTAGAGAGGGAACAAATAATTACAATGAGGTATTGAATATTCAAATTCCTTGTTCTTTTCTTGGCCTGAATGAAGAAATATGAATAACGCCTTCCTAATTAGAAAAGTATAAGTATTGAAATATTTAAACCGTTTGCAAAGTACATGTAGAGGAATTTTAATTTTAGCTTATTAAATCGAATAATATATTTTTTGTTTGTTTAATTTATATAGCCCCCTTTCACATCTAAGGTCATATCGGGGGCTTCGAGTTAGAAACAACTCGTCTGTAGGTTTCCGTTGGGTTTAAACCATTTTATTTCCTCAAACACACACACATTCACTCTCGCATACCTCTACACTCTGTTGGGGGGTCGCCCTCCGTGGTGTAATGGTTATAATGTTCATGTACCCAAGGTCGCGGGTTCAAACCCGGCGGAGGACGATGGCTTTTTTCGGGTGTAAAAATCCTTAGCATGGCTTCCTTCGAAAGGGAAGTAAAGCCATTGGTCCCGTGTCGTAGATTTACGGCACGTAAAAAAACCTCAAGCCTGATAGAGAGGCCTCTGAGGGGTCTTTCACGACCAATTTAAAATGGGACGCTGAGAAACACAGTAGCGTCCATAAATAACACGCCATTTTGTTTTTTTTTTTCTGTGGGGGATAGGGAATAATTCTGGTTAAAGAAAAATTCCCCGCCACAGCCGGGAATCGAACCAGGGACCTCCGGGTGAGAAGTCAGCTCGTTGACCACTCGACCGCGGAGACAGTCCCAATAACTCATTTAATATATCCAGAATGCAAAGATTAAAGCTCTGGCTTTGATACTTAAGAAAACTATTTTTACACAAAAATAATTTTATACAAGCGTAGCATACACCTTTTTAGTTCCAACCTGCCCCCGTGGAGCTCTAGTGTCGGGGAATTTATATAAATGTAATGAATCATTATAACACAAGCGACCTCTATCCGGTTTCCAAATTGCATTCCTTTAAAGAAACAGGAAAAACCAGAAAATTAAACTATATCATTCCGAATGACAACGGTTTACAAAGAATATTTAAGGCTAAGAAAAAATCTTTCACGCTTGTGGAATACCTCCATTCCACTCTGGCGTGTAATTTGTCAAATCTCTGGTGTATTTATCATTGAATATTTATCCAATTTCTGGTCCTACCGGTTTTTATTGCCATGCCAACTTGTATATGCTGATTTCAGTCCTTTAATAGCCTTTATCTAACACTTATATACCATGTACATTTATAGTAGATAGAGAAGGTGATAAAATTACTATTTTTACTTTCTCTAGCTTGTATGTATTATGTACATAATGGATAGAGAAGGGTTTGTATTCTACCCAAAAATTCGATATCGAGATTTCATCGGAAATATTATATGTTTTGAAGTTCCCTGAGTCCGAAAAGATTTTTAAGAAAATCCTTCCACCTAAAAACTAACCTTTAAATGGAAAAAATATCCAAAATACTAATTTTCTCAAAAATGACTAACTATTTTCATTAATATGTCTTAAATCTTGAATTTTCTGGGAATAGCATCTGAAGACCACTTTATTCTAGACGAATTTTATGGAATTTTACATAACTGGTAAACCGTAAGAGATAGACAAAAATTTACTGTTCAAAAAATATAGAGCTCCTTAAAATACACAATTTATGTCATGTTAATTTTTACTTTCTCTACAAGAACCAGTGTATAGAGAACTTATTGTAATGCACCCAAAACTTTTATACCGAGATTTCACTGGAAATACATGAATCCAAAAAAGGATTTTTTGAAAAATGTCCGAGTGTCGTTGTGTGCGTATGTGTATGTGTGTGTGTGTCTGTGGACAGCATAGCTCACAAACGAAAAAGCCATTAAATACCAAACTTGGTGTTTAAATTCAGTATCTTCCAAGTATGCGACACGAAGGTTTTCAAGAAAATCCCCCCCTCAACTATCTTTAACATGTGAAAACTTTCGAATATATTAATTTTATCAAAAATGGCTCAAACGATTTTTATTAAAATCTCATATATTGAAGATATTACATGTAAAATAAAATGTATATCTTGAATTTTCTGAGATAACCTCTAAATACTTTATTTAGGATGATTTTCTTTATTTTGATTTCTGAATAACTAGTAAAGCGCAAGATATAGACAAGAACTTACTACACAGTAAATATAGAGCTCTTTAAAACACACTATTTATGTCATGTAAATTTCTTTTCCTGGAGTTGATCGTTTTCTAGATATTCCTTTTTATTGGTTTCAGTTTTAAAATATGTTACTCATATGGGAACTTCTCAACTCCTGGCCAAACAAAGAAATGGATTTCAATCCCATAGCAACCACATTTTAAAACATGTGACTGTCGGTTTAGCCTAGAGTATTCCCTTATTTCCCTTCTACTTACAAGAAAGCAAGTAGTAAGACAATTTCATATAATATTTATCTCGATTATCATGAAGCGGATAGAAGAATAAGCTTATTAATTTGTTACAATGATTTAGAGAAAGTCATGTGAATGGGACACATCAGATTTTTTAATTCAGGATTCTCAAAAAAAAAAAATGTTGGAAGAAATCTCGGTATCAATTTTTTGGGTGGAATGCAAAGCTTTTTCTCCGAACATGTACATGTTGAGTGATTCGGTGACAAACGCTCCTAAACGTTTTTGTGCGCGTGAGTTAAAGCTGTCCAATGAAACGGCCCATCGGTTAGCTCTGCAGAGAGTCGAAAGGCATTTGAAACGTAACAGTTAAATTGCCTGTTAGCTAGCACTGCGCAGCAGAAATGACGTATGCTAATAAACACGTCGAAATCCTGCATCTGAATCTGACAAAATAATAGCTTCTGATGGCGATGTACAATTTGCTTTATCTCATTTTGCCAATTTCCAATGTGTCGATATGATCTGCTATAAAGCAAAACTGTCATCGAAGGAAACAAGAGAAGCCTAGATGCGCCGCAGGTAAGCTGTTGCAGCAGATGGGGCTGATTTCTATCACAACCCACATGACTACAATGGACGTCCTTGAATAAATGAAACAGCTGGCTGTCACGTGATTTACTATATCTATTTCTAGGGATAGCAACTTGGGGACCGATAGCGGGATGGAATCGAAGTTAGCGCAGTAGGGTATATACTGGGTCGGCTGACAAGTCCCGGGCCTCTCAATGAAAACAGCATTTAAAAAAATGCTTTATTTCTCAACATAATATCCGGAAAGGCTAATGCATTTGTCATATCTGTGTTTTAATTTAATTAAACCATCTCTGTAGTACGATTTATCAAGGTCCTCAAAATAGCTGTTTACCGCATCAATGACCTCTTCGTTGCTGTGAAATCTTCGTCCTTCAAGAATTTTTTTCAGGTTTGGAAAACGGTGGTAGTCACTGGGTGCTAGATCTGGCGAATAGGGTGGATGTTCAAGCAATTCCAACTTTAATTCGCACATTTTCCCCATTGCAATGACTGAACGATGGGCCGGAGATTTGTTGTGATGAAACTTTTTTTTTTTTTTTTGTCAAATGAGTTCTTTTTCTTTTCACGTCATCACTCAAACGTTGCCGTAAGCTTGCGCAGTAGTCACCAGTGATATGCACTTTTACCCTTTCCCAAGTAATCAATAAAAATAATTCCCGGTGCATCCCAGGAAACATTCGCCATAACTTGTTCGCTGACAAAATTTAATAGGTATACCTTTTCTGGAGTTAGTTCATCCTTCGCAATCCACTGTTTTGACTATGATTTACTTTCCTGAGTGTAGTGATATATCCATGGTAATAAGCCGTCTCTAAATTCCACTGGGATTTTTACGGTAGAGCTCCACATTCATAACAGCATCAGTTTTTCTTTGCAACTTTTGATCAGGTGTCAACAAACGCGGCATCCATCTTGCACAGACCTTGTGAACGCCCAAAAGATTACTTAACATATTACCTGCACGTTCTTTTGATATGTTTACAGTCGCTGCTACCTCAAACAACTTTAATCTGCGGTCTTCCAGTACTAAATGATGAATTTGTTCAATGATCTCTGGAGTTGTCACTTCTACAGGACGTCCAGAGCGAGACTCATCACTAGTGCTCGTACGTCCCATTTTAAACTCTGCAGCCCACCTTTTAATCATTGAATATGAAGGGGCAGAGTCTTTCAATGTACTGTCCATTTCCTGCTTGATTTCTTTAGGCGTTAAAATGGAAGTATTTAATCACTGCTCGTTTTTCCAAATGCTCCATTTTCGTGAAAACTCTAGAGATGTCTTCTTTAAAATGCTGTCATTGGAAAACTAAACAGGCTATTGACCTGTAACTATGGATACAAGCTAGTCTAGAGTTAAACTATACGATGCTACTGACTAACTGGCCTAGTGGCGCCATCTCGGGGCTTATCAGCCGACCCTAGTATACCTTGCCAAAGAGATTACTGAAACATCGGTTTAGTTGAAGACATGTCACGAGGTAAGGTGGTCGGTGGATGTTTAAGTACCGCAGTTTCTTTGTGGGCATACTGTGGTGGTCTTGCCGGAGAAGCTATCCGTCTTCTTGATTGGCAGCTCGCATCCAATCTTAACGCTGCCTCCTGAATACATTCGACACACTGGACCTTCTGGAACAAACACCGTATAATAGCTCAGACCTCGTGAAGAATGGAATATCTCCACAGTCATGATACTGAGATATCGCAGCCTTAGTGCGCGGTCTGCTAATTAAGGCGCACCTTACTTACATTATCTTCAAATGCTGTAATACTTTCTCTACCACGCACATAGTAGACAGAGAATGTATTGCATTCCGCACCAAAATTTCATGCCGAAATTCTAACAAAAATAATGTTTTTAGGCTACAATCCAAACCAATTTTTACTTTCTATATACGTACTATGTACATAGTGTATAGAGACGGCATTGCACTCGATACCGAGATTTCACCGCAAATATATGTTTTAGGGCCTCCTGTGTCCAAAAAAAGCATTTCAGAAAAAAAAAGTCCGTGTGTGTGTGAACATGATAGCTCAAAAACGAAAAGTCGGTAAAATACCAAAGTTGGTATTTAAATTTAGTATCTTCCAAGGATGCGACACGAAGATTTTGAGGAAAATCTCCCACACACCAAACTACCCTTTACATGGAACGTTTTTAGAGATTTTTGATTTTCTCAAAAATTGCTCTAACAAGTTTGATTAAAATTTCGTATATTAAAGATATTTACCTGACAAATAAAATGTAAATCTTGAATTTTCTGGGAATAGCCTCTGAAGACTACTTTATTCTGGGTGAATTTTACGAAATTTTGCATAACTGCTAAACCATAAGACATAAACAAAATCTTACTTAACAGAAGATGTAGAACTTTTTAAAGCACACAATTTATGCTATATACATTTTTTTCGTGGAGTGGATCGTTTTTTAGATATGCCTTGTTACTGCTTTCAGCTTTAAAAAACTTACATCTGTCATACGGGGAATTGTCAACTCGTGTCCATACAAACAATGTACATGGCAATCAGATTTTGCTATCACTTTAACCTATGGTATTTAGCTTCTACTTGCATTACGATCGGCTTTTAAAGATAGACCCAATCGCTTTAGCCTGTGCATTATGTTATTTCCCTTCTACTTGCAAGTAGCTTGTGTTTTTTTCTTGATTATTATGATGCAGATAACAGATTAAAGTTTTGAACAAAAGATTTGTTTGCCGAACGGCTAGAGAAAGTCTGATCAGATTTTTCGCGTCCTCCGTAGTGAAATATTTACCATACTAACTTCATATACCCAAAGTTGCAGGTTCAAACCAGGTGGAGGTTGGTGGATTTTTTCGGGCGTAAAAATCCTTAGTATGGCTTCCTTCGAAAGGGAGATAAAGCCGTTGGTCCCGTGTTGTAGATTTACGGCACGTAAAAGAACTTCAAGGCTGATAAAAGAGGCCTCTGAGCAAAATTAAGCGCTCTTTCACGGCCAGTAGAGAATAGGACGCTGAGAACCACAGCAGCTAAGGAACATCCATAAATAAAATGCAATTTTCTTCATTATCATACTGTAGATCAAATACTAATACTTTGAATAAAAGGTTTGTTTGTGGAATAGCTAGAGAAAGTCATGTGAATGGAAGACATCAGATTTGTTTCTTTGAAGAGTTACTAATTTGTAACAAATCTGACACTCCGCACCCTTCCAGTACAAGGGAAGTGAAAATCCGTGAACATAATTGCAGTTTAAGCCGAGTGTAATACGACGGAGCGCGTGTTTCACTTGTTCCCATAGCAACGCCTCAGCAAGGCATAGCGATCTAGAGACAACATGGCGAGGTGCATCTTGTGAATATAAAATGGGTGACTCCACGCCCCAAGTGGGCCGCAAACCCACGGCTTTCTGGGTGGCACCTGTCTAATTGTCGCTTATCTAGCACTTCCGTCTGTCTAGCGGACCTACCTTCCATGGAGCGTGTCTTCCTGCAGGTGGATTAACACGATTACCTAGTAGCCTTGTTTGGTTATAGGAGTTAGAAAATACACCACCAGGCAGTGTTAGTAGTACCGTCTTATTCAACATACTACCTCCTTGATTTGCAAAATGTATCAAACGTTTTCGTCTCGTAGATTCCTGTATCTGAGGTAAAAACAATATTAAAAAATCTGATATATTCCATTCACATTAATTTCTCTACATCTCTGCAACAAGTTGTTAGAAAGCTTATGCTTCTATTTACTTCATGCTAGTCGAGAAAAAATTAGCAAAAATAGTCACATTACTTGCTTCCTTGCAAATAGAAGCTAAATACCATAGGTTAAAGTGATAGTCAAAAGCTGGCTGCTATGTGGCTGAAGTTCCTTTGTTTGTATGGACACGAGTTGACAATTCCCCGTATGAGAGAAGTAAGTTTTTTAAAGCTGAAATCAATAACAAGGCATATCTCAAAAACGATCTACTCCACGAAAAAAATGTATGTAACATAAATTGTGTGCTTTTACGAGTTCTACATTTTCTGTTAAGTAAGATTTTGTTTATCTCTTATGGTTTACCAGTTATGCAAAATTCCGTAAAATTCATCCAGAATAAAGTAATCTTCAGAGGTTATACCCAGAAAATTCAAGATATACATTTTATTTGTCAGGTAAATATGTTTAATATACAATATTTCGTTAGAGCCATTTTTGAGAAAATCAAAATTTTCGAAAATTTTTCCATGTAAAGGGTGGTTGGGGGTGGAGGAATGTTCTTGAAAATCTTCGTGTCCCATCCTTGGAAGATATCAGATCTAAATACCAAGTTTGGTTTTCAATGGACTTTTCGTTTTTGAGCTATTCTGCCCACAGATCCACACACACACACATACATACACTCACACATACACACACAGCAGACAGCCATACACACGTATTTTTTACTAAAAATACTTTTTTTGGATTCAGGGGATCTCAAAACATATATTTCCGTGAAATCTTGGTATCGAATTTTTGGATGCAATACAATACTTCCTCTATACACTAGGTACATAGTGCGTGTAGAGAAAGTAAAAATGTATACGACATAAACTGTGTGTTTTAACGAGCTCAACATTATTGTGTAGCAAGTTCTTGTCTATCTCTTACGCTTTACCAGCTTTAAACAAATTAGCAAAATGTATCCAGAATAAAGAGGACTTCAAACAATATTCCCAGAAAATTCAATATATACATTTTGTTTTTCAAGTAAATATCTTTAATATACCATATTTTAATAAAAATCGTTCAAGCTATTTTTGAGAAAATCAAACTTTTCGAAAATATTTCCGTTAAAGGGTGGTTTCTCGAAAATCTTCCTGTCGCATCCTTGGGAGATACTAAATTTATATTCCGAGTTTGGTATTTAACTGAATTTTCGTTTTTGAGCTATGCTGCCCACAGACAGACACACACACACGTACTGAACTTTTTACTTTCTCTACACGTACTATGTACATAGTATAAATGGAAGGTATTGTACTACACCCAAAAGCTTGATACCAACCATCACCGAAAATACATGTTTTAGGACCTCTTGAATACAAAAAAAAAAAAAAAAAAAATAGATAGAAAAAATTGTGTGTGATTGTGTATGTATGCGCGTGTGGGTGGGTGTGTGTGGGGTCAGCATAGCTCAAAAACGAAAACTTGGTATTTAAATTCAGTATGTTTCAAGAATGGGGCATGAAGATTTTTAAGACAATCTCCCCACCACAAACGACCCTTTACATGGAAACATTGTCGATTTTTTTTTTCTTAAAATGGCTCTAACGATTTTGATCAAAATACCGTTTTATAAATCCATTTCCATTACAAATAAAATGAACACCTGTATTTTTTTTTTTTTTTTTTTTTTTTTTTTTTTTTTTTGGGAAGATTTCTTTATTCTGATTGACTCATTGAATTTTGCATAACTGGTAAACAGCACGAGATAGACGAAAACTTTCTATACAAAAACTTTAGTTCTCAATAAAGCACACAATTTATGTCATGTGCATTTTTTTCGTGGAGTTGGCAGTCTTCGATATTTTCCTTGTTATTGATTTCAATTTTAAAATACTTGAACTTTTCTCATACAGGAGTTTGTCAACGCTTGGCCACGCAAAGAAACGGATTTCAATCCCATAGCAAACTCATTTTAAAACATTTGAGTGTCGGTTTAGCCTAGTGTACTCCCTAATTTCCCTTCTGCTTACAAGGAACTAAGTAATAAGTCCGTATCTGCTAATGTTTATCTCGATTAGCATGAAGTAGATAGAAGAATAAGCTTTTGAATAACAATTTATTGTAGAGATGTTGAGAAAGTCATGTGAATGTCAGATTGTAAGCTTTTCTGAGTTTGAAGTGTAAGAAGAACAATACAAAGCATATGCACTGTAAATGCTGAGCTCGCCACCCATGTTGTCGAACCTCTAACAGTCCAAGACATGGCCAATAATTTCATCCAGCTGCCTCTAATTAACATGCACATCGATTTTTCGCCCTCTTTGCACGACATTAAGAGCTCCGCCCGCCCCTGAGGCTCTCTTTTTCATCTCACGATGAGGTTTGGCCCAGTTAATGTGCCTCTTTACCTGCTCTGTGCAACTCCACAATTGTTTGGACATGTGGTTCACTTTAAACTGTCCCAGCTATTTATATCTTACTTCTTACATCCAAAAGCAACGTTCCTTCTAATACAGTAACTGCAGAATGCTTTGATTTTAACAAACGAGATGAACACTAAATGCTATACAATTTATTAAGTTCTCTGCTATGTATGATAAGTAAGATATAGCATTCCACACAAAAATTCATGTCGCAATTTCCATCGAAAAAAGTTGGTTCATGTGTATTTAATTTTCTTAATTTTTACACTTCTACCATGTAGAATCTTCTCTCTTCCCAGGTTTGTGGTATACGAGACGCGCTCTGTACTTTGGTTTCAATTACCATAAATAAATATAGTTACTACTTATCTTTTGAATTTATTGTGAATCATTACAGATACATAAACACACAGAATCAAGTTATAACACTATTTTTCACCAGAATACATCTTTACTCCTTATTTCGTTGTTAAGCCAAATCGAGCTTCCTTTTTCTTTACAGCAACTATAAACAGAAATATCTGTGTTGCCGGGTTCATTCCAAGGCCGTGTAACGTGTGAGAGTTTTAGCACATACGCATAACTCTTTCCATCTCTTTCTATCATTGTTGCGATTGTTGCTCACGTCTCCAGCAAACACATTATAAACTCCTTTACTTAAACCTTTCTACATTAGAATGAACACAACGTCTTCCAAATATATTAAAAACGCATGCAAAACATTTCAGCAATAACAATTTACACAAAAATTAACAGTTAAATGTATGTTTTAAGCTATTTAGTCCAATAAATTTCAAGTTAATAATAAGATTACAAAATAAAAACCTTATCATGTGGCTTGTCGCAAATTTCACCAAAAATGTTTTGAGGTCATCTGAACAAAAATCAAGAGCGGAAATGCTTTCTTGAAAGTAGAAAGGAAATAAGGAAACTCACTAGGCTAAAACGATAGTCAATTCTTTTAAAGGCTGGCTGCTATGAGACTGAAATTGTTTCTTTGCATTACCAGGAGTTGAAACATTTGTGTGAAAAGTTTTAAAATATTTTAAAACTGAAACCAATAACAAGCAATATCTAAAAAATGGTCAATACCACGAAAAAAAAAACAACATATATGACACAAATTGTATGTTTTGACGTGATCTACATTTTTTATTAATTTTATATCCCTTATGGTTTGCCAGTTTTACAGAACTCCGTAAAATTCACCCAGATAGTATTCAGAGGCTATTTCCAGAAAATTCAAAATATACAATTTATTTGTCAGGTAAATATTTTTAATGCACATTTTAATCAAAATTGTTAGATTAATTTTTGAGAAAAGCAAAATTTTCGAAATAAGTTCCACGTAAAGGGTGGTTGGGGAAGGAGGAATTTTTTTGAAAATCTTCGTGACGTACCTAACCGTGGAAATTACTGAACTTAAATACCAAGTTTGGTGTCAAATGGACTTTTCGTATTTGATCTATGTTGTCCTTAGACACAAACAAAGCGTGTGAAGTTACAATAACATAAATTTCATCATCTCCAATAAAGGATCCTAATTCGGTTCGATGTTCCTAATATTTCTGCTCATGTACCAAAAATAAAATATAATTTTCCGATAGCTTTCACACACGCACGGGCCTTTTTCCAAAAAATGCTATTTTTGGATTCAGGAGGACCCAAAACATGTATTTCCGGTGAAATCTAGGTATCGAATTTTTTGTGCATTATAATTCCTTCTCTATACACTATGTACGTAGTACGTGTAGAGAAAGTAAAAATTGCATGTGGCCCATTCACAGAACTTCCTCTAGCTGTTCCAAACACAAACTATTCTTTCAAAAATATATTCTTATATCTACATCATGCTCGTCTTAGCCAAGTGGGAGACCTGGGTTCGCTTCCCTTGAGAAATTTTCCTCCGCTGGGAGACCCGTTCCGGGGTGCACTCAGCCTCGTGAGGTCCCTGGGGGGCCAATTGAGGAGCTACTTGATGGAGAAGTAGCTGCTCCAGATCAAGAAGACCTCATCAACCGGCCGGGAGGGACTCCGGTGCTGATCACGTCTTACCCTTCAGCACTGCACCACATTCATGACGCCTTCGCGCCGAGATGGGGGACGCAGCGGCCGGGTGGTAGGCCAAGGTCCGTTGAAGTCTGTCGTGCCATTCAGTTACGTTGTGATAAATATTGCCAGCGTTAGACTTATTACTTGCTTCTTTGTAAGTGAATTGGAATACATTAGACTAAAGCGATAGTTAAAGTATTTTAAACACCAGTCGCTATGTGAAACAGTTGAGGTTCGGTTCGCTTTGCATGGTCCCGTTTAAGAAAAGTTAGGTAGTTTAAAAGGAAACCAAAAACAAGGAGAATCTCAAAAACTGTCAGTACTACAAGAAATAAGTATCTGACATAAATTAGGTGTTTGTGAACTAAGCTTTTGTCTATTATTACGGTTTGCCAGTTGTTACGCAAATTTCAGTAAAATTCAACCATAATGAACAGGTCTTCAAAAGCTATTCCTAAAAATTCAAGAGATAATGTTCCATGTAAAGGGTAGTTTAGGGTGGGGAAATTTTCCTCAAAATCTTCGTGTCGCATCCTTAGAAGACACTAAACTCATATACCGAGTTTGGTATTTTACCGACTTTTCGTTTTTGAGTTATCGTATTTAGAGTCACACGAACATACACGGACCTTTTTCTAAAAAAAAATTGTCCCAGGGTACCTCAAAACATATATTTCCGGTGAAATTTCGACATCGAATGTTTGGCTGGAATAAAATATTTCGCTACCCACCAAGTATATTGTACATATGGGCTAGAGCAAGTAAAACTTCATGTTAGTAGATGTGCCCTAAAAGATGGGGGAATACAGAGAGAGCAGAATTTTATTTTCACCGCTCTTTTGTTCGAGTTATTGCTTTGAATAGGTACGTACTGCATTAGAGATGCCTGGTTACATATTTGGGCCGCATCAGAACTGTTATACCGCCTCAGGAAGGATGCTTAGACGGCAAAACTACAATTAGAATGATAATATTCATGAGGCGGTGGGCAAGAGAAATTTAAATATAGAGTATTGACAAGATAAGACATTCCTTCTTGTGTTTTATCTCTCTGTCAGGTCTGTTAGCCAAGCCTTCTTAACCCGAATAAAAGAAAACTGAATCCATCACGAGACTCGTTTCTCTTCTGTTTTCAGGAAGGAAGCATTTTATGTAAGTCGTAAATGGGATCGAAACCAATTTGATAATCCATATTCAAATTAAAGCCACGAAAACTGGCTAAAAATCGGCGTAATTTCAATACTTACTGGTGCTTTCTCTACAGGTGCTATGTACATAGTGTCTAGTGAAGGTATTTTATTCCATCCAAAAATTCGATACCGAGATTTCAGCAGATATACAGGCTGATTCAAAAATACGGGGCATAATTTCAGGTATGTATTTCCCACATGAAGACAATCAAAATAGTTCATAATAACATGTGTCCGGAAATGTTTCATTTCCGAGTTATGGCCTTTACAACATTGAAAGTCCCACCTGTAGACAATCAAAATAGTTCATGTCCGGAAATGCTTCATTTCCGAGTCATTGGAATTCACTGGAACGTTTTTCTTTCCGCAAGTCTTTGCCGTCAAAGGAGACATTAGGAGGGCGCTCTGATAGTTCATTCTGTTCCTCATACGACTGTCTGGAGACTGTTGAACGAGTATCAATTGTATCCTTATCATTTGCAACGTGTACAGGCCCTGTCACCAGCAGATTACCCTGCACGAGTTAGGTTCTGTCAGTGGTTCTTGCAGCAGTGTGGTGTAAATCCGAACTTTTCTGCCGTCGTATTATTTACAGATGAAGCACAGTTCACAAGAGATGGCATAACAAATTTCCACAATCAGCATGTATGGTCGCATGAAAACCCACGTGCAACTGTTGTATCTCATCACCAGGTGCGGTTCTCCCTCAACATGTGGGCCGGTATCATTGGTGATCGATTAGTTGGACCCCATGTACTTGTAAACAGACTTACGGGGCAGGCGTACACAAACTTCCTGGAAAACACCATACCTGACGTTTTCGAAGACACTCCACTGATCAATCATCGACACATTCACTTCTTGCATGATGGCGCTCCTGCACACTTCAGTCTTACGGCTCGCCGGTACTTGGATCGAAGGTTTCCTGATCGATGGATAGGTAGAGGTGGCCCAATTGCTTGGCCTCCACGCTCACCTGATCTGAACCCTCTCGATTTCTACTTGTGGGGCCATTTAAAATCATTGGTTTATTCGTCTCCGGTGTCGGATTTGGAATCCCTTCGGAATCGAATTGTGGCAAGTTGTGAGGACATACGCAATACTCCTGGAGTTTGGGATCGTGATCGCAGGTCAATGAGACATCGATGTGAGGTCTGTATTCAAGCAGGAGGTGGACATTTTGAACATCTTCTGTAATGACAACAACCTGCGGAAAGAAAATCGTTCCAGTGAATTTCAATGTTGTGAAGGCCATAACTCGGAAATGAAGCATTTCCGGACACATGTTATAATGAACTAATTTGATTGTCTACATGTGGGAAATACATACCTGAAATTATGCCCCGTATTTTTGAAACAGCCTGTATATACATAGATATGTGTGTATGCACACACCGGTTTTTTTTTTTTTTTTTTTTTTTTTTTTTTTTTTTTTTTTTTCAACTTCCGATAGGTTATAAATTACAGGCAAGTTCATAGAAAACAATTATTTTATTACTAAAGTTTTGTACACTTATGATTACTTTTCAACATAATCACCGAAAAGAATGAGACATTTATCGTACTTGTGCACAAGCTTTGCAATACCCGCTTCAAAGGATGTTGTCGCCAATAATTTCAAACGAGCATTGACGTTGTTTTGAAGATCCTCGTTGGTTTGAAAGTGCTGCCCTCCTAGCCACGTCTTCAGTTCAGGGAAAAGGTGAAAGTCGCTGGGTGCCAGTTCAGGACTGTACGGCGGATGATCGAAAATGTGCCATTGAAATTGTTCAAGGAGCTGATGGGTTGTGCCAGCAGTGTGTGGACGAGCGTTGTCATGGATCAACACAATTCCATAAGTCAGCATTCCTCTTCGTTTATTTTGAATGCTCTCCGCAAACGTCGTAAAGTACGAAATTATAGCCTATCGGAGATTGAAAAAAAAACCAACAAAAACGGCCCTCGTATATATATTGAGGTATTCTGTGTGCGAAAAAACAATTATAGAAAAGGTCCGCGTGCGTATGTGTATGTGTATTTGTGGATAGCATTACTCATATACCAATTTCCAAAATACCAAACTTCGTATTTAAGTTTAGTGTATTCTCAGGACGCGACACGAATATTATCAAGAAAATGTCCGCACCCCAAATTACTTTACATGAAAATGATTTCGAAAATTTGGACTTTCTCAAAAATAGCTCTAATGATTTTGATTAAAATACTGTAGGTTTAAGGTATTTATATGGAAAAACAAAACGTTTATCCTGAATTTTCTGGGAATAGCTTCTAAAGACCTCTTTATTTTGAATGAATTTTGGTGAATTTTGCATAACTGTTAAACCATAAGAGATAGACACAAACTTACCACACAAAAATTGCAGATCACGTTAAAACACACAATTGCTGTCATTTTTTTTTTCGTGGAATTGACCATTTCGGAGATATTGCTTGTTATTTGTTTCAGATTTAAAATACTTAAAACTTTTCTCATACGGAAAATTGTAAACTCCTGGCCCGGCATAGAAATGGATTTCGTCCACATTGCAACCAGATTTTAAAAGATTTGACTCTCGTTTTAGCCTAGTGTATACCATCATTTTCCTTCTATTTATAAGGAAGCAAGTAGTTTAGATAATTTCTGCTAATGTTTATCTCAATTATCATAAATTGTATTTCTATTCACTTATTCTTCTGAATAAGCTGTTTAACAATAATTTGTTACAGAAATGTAGAGAAAGTGATGTGAATGTAACACATAAGATTTTTTATACTTCATCTACACGTATTAGGTACATGCTGTGTAGAGAATATATTGTGTTCCATCCAAAATTCGAAATATCACAGAATGTATGTTTGGAGGTCCATGAGTATAAATTAGCATTTCTAGAAAAAGGTCCGCGCTTGTTTTTGTGTTGTGGAGGGCATAAATCAAACATGAAAATTCCAAACCTTGTATTCTCCTCAAGATGCGACATTAATATTTCAAACTACCCTCTTATGGAAACATTTTCGAAAATGTTGTTTTTCTCAAAAATGGCTCTAACGATTTTGATTGAAATACCGTATATTAAAGATGGTTTACACGACAAATAAAATCTATAACTTGAGCTTTCTGGGGCCTCTGAAGATATCTTCATTCTGGTTGAATTTTGTAAACCGTAAGAAATGGGAAAATATTTACTATACAAAAACGTAGTTCACGTTAAAACACAAGGTTTGTTTTGAATACATTTTTTGTAGAGTTAACCGTTTCCGAGATGTTCTTGTTATTTGTTTTCTCAAACGGAAAGTCATCTTTCCTTTTATATCCAGAATGAATAGGTTTTCAGAGGCTACTCCCAGAAAATTTGAGATATACAGGTGTTAATAAACTATACCGAAATATTTTCACAGAATATGTTGAGTAATTAAATAAGTAATTTGAGATAGGAGACTTATGGCCTGTTTATTGAAGTTTTGAAGTAATGGCTATAAGTTTCTGAAGTGCCAGTACGCCACTGGCTAATTTATCAACCCTAACGCGAAAAACAAAGGGACATATTACAGCGTACCTCTCTAGCGTAGTGGTTATGATACTGGCTTTCAAGTGAAAGATAGTTTCCGAGTTCGGGTCTCGTTCACGTATCGCGGCACTTCGTCTGGAATGAAATAATAATAATAAAAACATTTACACTATGACAGGAATCGATCTCATGACATTTGGGATAGCAGCTTCCCGCGTTAAGCATTAAGCCACCAGAGTAGGCTACATATCTCAAGAACGAAGTTAATGAATGCTCAGTGTCGTACTGTCAAGTGATTAGTTCAAGATTTTACAGATTTTTGCGACATTAAATCTTGAGAACGCTAGTAACGAGCTGCTAAAAATCGATATTTCTAAACTCGGGCAGCAGTTTTAAAGATATTCTAAGTCATTTTTTCAGCCTGCTTTGCTTTAACACCGCCTTATCAGCACCTGATACCCACACGTTTAACGTTATGTTTATCCGGGGACCATGCATCGCCGATCTCAAATTACTTATATCAGTCACGTGCACAGCCTCGCAAATTATTTCCGTGTAGTTCATCAATACCCTGTATATTTATTGCTGTGAGAATATTTTGTTGATAATCTTCGTGTAGCATCCTTGGAAGATGGAGAGTTAAAAGGCAAATGGCTTAATGAAATCTCGACGAGTTTTGGATGGAATACAATGCTTCCCATAATTATTATAAGTGGTAGAAAATGTAAAAGATAGGAGTGGTACATTTATACTTTCTCTATACGTAGTTTTTTTCTCTAGAAGGTATTGTATTGCATCCAAAAATTCGATACTGAGATTTCACCGGAAATGTGTGTTTCAGGATCCCTGAACAAAAAAAAAAAAAAAAAAAAACAGGTTTAGAAAAATATCCCCGTGCGTGTCTGTGGGCAGTATAGCTCAATAACGAAAAGTCCGCCAAATACCAAACTTGGTATTTTAAGTTCAATGTCTTCCAGGGATGCGATACGAAGATTTTTCAAGAAAGCTCCTCCATCCCAAACTGCCCTTTACCTGGACCTCTTTTCGAAAATTTTGATTTTCTCAAAAATGGCTCTGACGATTTTGATTGAAATATCGTGTATTAAATATATTTACCTGACAGATAAAATGTAAATTTTGAATTTTCTGGGAATAGTCTCTGAAGACTGCTTTATTCTGGATGAATTTTACGGAATTTTACATAACTGCTAAATCGTAAGAGATAGATAAAGACTTACTACACAAAAAATATAGATGTCCTCAATGTACACAATTTATGTTTGGGCTGCCTCCGTGATCGAATTGTCAGCAAGCTGACCTCTCACCCAGAGGTCCGGGTTTGATCCTCGGCTGGGGCGGGGAATTTTCTTTTAACCAGAATTATTCCCTATCCCCCACAGAGTCTGCAAATATGTATCTGAGAGTGTTTGACGAAAATAAAACGATTTAAATCCACTATAAAAAACCTACAGACCTTAGATGTTAAAGAGGGCTATATAAATGAAACAATATTAAAAAAAATGTTAAATATATATATATATATATATATATATATATATATATATATATCTTCGTGAGTGGGGATTTTTTACATGTTCTTTCTTATTGGCTTCAGTTTTCAATACGTTTCTCATACAAGAATTTGTCAAGTGCTGGCATGCAAGGACACCGGTTTTAACCACATGGAAACCAGCTTTTAAAATATTTTACTGTCTCTTTAGCCGAGTTTATTCTCTTATTTCCCATCTATTTTGAAAGATGTAAGTAATAAGACAAGTTCTGCTAATATTTATTTCGATTAGAATGAAGTAGAAGGTTTTTAGCAGTAGTGAATGTAGCACGTCAGATTTTTGTGGTATAAGACTACAGTAGGCTAGCAACGTCACGTCAGTAGGCAGCGCACGTTTGGGTGCAAGGCTAAACTCATTCTAAATCAGACACGTCTTAGCGATGTAAGATTATGGAAGCTCAGCCCAAAGTATGCGCTTGCTTCCTTTGGGAACACAAGCATCAACAACCTGGATTACTTTATGCTTAACCTGCACCCCCTTGATGGCGTTCCTGGTCCGCAGAACTGGCGCCGGACACACAGAACAATCTGATGTATTCCATTCACATGACTTTCTCTACATCTCTGCAACAAATTATTCTATTTACTTCATCTAATCGAGAAAAAATTAGAAGAAATAGTCTTATTATTTGCTTCCTTGTAAGTAGAAGCAAAATAAGGTGGGTAGAATAGGTTAAAGTGATAGTCAAAAACTGGTTGCTATGTGACTGAAGTTCCTGTTTGTATGGACAGGAGTTGACAAATTCGTGTATGAGAAAAGTACAGTTTTTTAAAGCTGAAACCAATAAGAAGAAACATCTAAAAAGCGATCCACTCCACGAAATAAAGTGTACATCAAATCGTGTGTTTTTAAGTTTTCGTCCATCTCTTACGGTTTAGTAGTTATGTAAAATTTCGTAAAATCATTCAGAATAAAATAGTCTTCAGAGGCTATTCCCAGAAAATTCAAGATATACATTTTATTTGTCAGGTAAATAGACTTAATATACGATATTTTAATCAAAATCGTTTGAGCCACTTTTAAGAAAATCAAAATTTTCGAAAAAAAGTTCCATGTAAAGGGTAGTTTGGAATGGGGGGATTTTTGTCAAAATCTTCGTGTCGCATCCCTGGATGATGCGGAACTTAAATACCAAGTTTGGTATTTTAGCCACTTTTCGTTTTTAAGTTATCGTGTACACAGACACTCACACACGTACCTTTTCTAAAACTGACTGCCTAAAACGTGTATTTATGGTGAAATATCTGTATGAAAATTTTGGTGGAGCGCAATAACTTCTCTACCTACGTACCATATACTATGTAGAGAAAGTAAAAATCGCAAAATTGTACACCAGAGTAAAATAAAGATTGTGGAGCTACCAATCTGTTCCAAAGTCATTACTTTGTTTAAAAGTTTCTTTCAGGAGAGTTAGATATTACCTGTGAAACACCAAGATTAAGAAACAAAAGCCATCACTTTCTTAATTTGCCTTATCTTATCTCTGTGGTTGTTTCTTTCGTTTCTCGAAAAGTAACTTTTTACTGCTTATCCACAAGAGAGAGAAAAGTTATGTGTTATCTAGAACTTTCCGTCCTGTAAAAGTTAAAAGTGGTGACTCCAACACAGTTGGTGTTAATTTCCTATTCATAAAAATGAAAGACGCTATTTGATTGCGTTTTCACCCTTGTTTTGCGATTGTGCGGAGCTTCAAATGAGATCATTAAAACATGTCCTACAGATTGCCCAATTGCGTGGAAACGACAAACAACCATCTGGCTCACTTGTTGATTTTTACTGCGTTTCTTTTGTCTTTTTTAATACACTCGACCAACGCTTGGCAGCCATTCATGTACTAAGAGCTAAGCTGGTTCTTTTACACGAGAATAAAACTCGATTCTCTTTTGTTTCAGGTATGTTTCGTGAAGGTTGGCATCGTACAGGTATTATAATGGAGATTTGGTGAGTTTTTACGAATAATATGCACTTCTGTTTCATTTATGGATAGGTAGGTAAAATGTATATTAGCATGGTGGCAGCGTTGCTGCTTACCAAGTGGAAGACCTGGGTTCGATTCCCAGTACCGGTGTGGGGATTTTCCCCCCGCTGGGAGACCTGGAGCGGGGTGCACTCAGCCTCGTGAGGTCACTGGGAGGCCAATTGAGGAGCTACTTCAATACTGCAACCCATCCATGACGGCAGTCATGGATCGAGATGGGGGACGCAGCGGCCGGGCGGTAGGGCAAGGTTCCTTGTGAGCTGTCGTGCCATGGAGTTATTATAAAGTGTATAGTACTTCAGTTATTAGTTACTTTTAACTGTATAAAAATATATCAAACAATTTTGATTAAAAAGTACGAAGTGTTATATATAGATCACTTTAACTTCCTTCTTTTGTTTTCTAGTTTCTTTTTAAAATATTCTTACGAAAACTAGTGAAAGCGAAATAAGGGAGTACTATAGGTTAAAATGATAGTCAAAGGCTGATTGCTATGTCACTGAAGTTATTTTGTTTGTATGGACAGGAGTTGACAAATTCCTGCATGAGAAAAATATGTTTTTTTAAAGCTGAAACAAAAAACAAGAAATGTCTTTCCACGAAAAAGTGTATAGGACATAAATTGTGTGTTTTAATGTGCTGTACATTTTTTGTAGTCTAAATTTTTGTCCATCTCTTATGGTTTAGCACTTATGCAAAATTCCGCAAAATTCAGCCAGAATATAATAATCTTCAGAGGCTTATTATAAAAAAGACTCGATAAAACACACAATTTATGTCATATACATTTTCTTTTGTGGAGTTGTACGTTTTCGAGATATACCTTGATATGATTTCAGTTTTAAAATCTTTAAACTTGACTCATACAGGTACTTGTCAACTCCTAGCCACGCAAAAAAACTGATTTCAATCCCATAGCAACCACATTTTAAAACATTTGACTGTCGATTTATCCTAGTGTACTCCCTTATTTCCCTTCTACTTACAAGGAATCAAGTGATACGACCTTTTCTGCTAGTCTTTTCTCGATTAGCATGAAGTAAATAGAAGAATAAGCTTTTTAACAATATTTCTTTACAAAGATATACAGAAACTCGTGTGAATGGATAACATCAGGTTTTGTTACCTTTTAATACAAAAAACAAACGGTTTGCGACATAAATTTTGTAATAAAAGAAACCAGAATCCTACCAACTGAAAAAAAAAAAGGTTATACGATAAGTGACTTAACTGGAATCGTCGGTAAAAGGGAAAAGCCAGAGCTCGGTGGGGCATCACATAAATTTAACTTTATCCGAACGAGCGGTCATTGTAATTAGTTATGGTGGGCGGACTTTAATGAGTTATGATGTCGAGGCTGTGCGCAGACGCAGAACACGCCGCTTCTATCTCCCTCTTATTTTGATGCGAGTTCCTAACCTATAAAACCCCGCGCTGTGGTCACATTTGGTGGCTACCGGAAGTGAAAATGTGCGCTACTGCTGGAACGGAAGTTTACGTTGTTGAATTAGTCAAAGCCACATTTAGATTCCATCCAACAAAATTTACAGTTCGTATCATTACACAGGCATTGGTTTTATAACTTCATTTTTACTTTCTCTGCACGTACTGTGTACATAGTGTATAGAGAAATTATTGCACTCCACCCAAAAATTCGATACCGAGATTTCACCGGAAATATATGTTTTAGGGTCCCCAATATCTAAAAAGATCATTTTCACAAAAAGGTCTGTGTCTGTGTGTAAAATACCAAACTTGGTATTTTAAGTTTGGTATCTTCCAGGGATGCGACGCGAAGATTTGGAGAAAAATCCCCCCACCCCCAACTACCCTTTACATGGAACTTTTTTTCGAAAATGTTTATTTTCTCAAAGTGGCTCTAACGATTTTGATTAAAATGTCGTATATTAAAGATATTTACCTGACAAATAAAATGTATATCTTGCATTTTCTGGGAATAGCCTCTGAAGAGTAGTTTATTCTGGATGAATTTGACTGAATTTTGAATAACTGCTAAACCGTAAGAGATGGACAAAAACTTACTCCACAAAAAATGTAGAGCACGTTAAAACACACAATTTATGTTATATACATTTTTTTCGTGAGTTCGTCGTTTTTGAGACATTCCTTATTTTTGGTTTCTACTATGAAAAACTTATACTTTTCTCATATAGGAACTTTTCAACTCCTATCTATATAAAGAAAGGAACTTCATTGACATAGAAGCCAGCTTTTGACTATCATTTTAACCTATGGTAGTCCTTTATTTCGTTTCTACTTACAAGGAAGCAAGTAATAAGACTATTTCTGCAATTTTTTTCTGATTAGCATAAAGTAAATAGAAGTATAAGCTTTTTAAGAATAATTTGTTGCAGGGATATAGAGAAAGGCATGTGAATGGTACACGTCAGATTTTTACTTTCTCTACACATACGATGTACATAGTGTATAGAGAAGGTATTATAATGCACCCAAAAAACGATACTGAGATTTCACTGGAAATATAGTGCATGTTTTGGGTCCCCTGAATCCCCCCCAAAAAATACTTTTAGAAAAATGTCCGTGTATGTGTGTGTCTGTGGATAGCATAGCTCAAAAAGGACAAGTCAGTAAAATACCAAACTTGTTATATAAGCCTAGTATCTTTCAAGGATGCAACACAAATATTTTCAAGAAAATCTCCTCAATACAAAGTAACCTTTACATGGAAAAAATTTCGAAAACTTTGACTTTCTTAAAAATGGCTGTAAAGATTTTGAATAAAATCTCTTATATTTAAGACAAATGATATGTATATCTTGAATGTTCTGGGAACAGCCTCTGAAGACTACTTTATTCTGGACGATTTTGGGGGAATTTTGCATAAACAGGTAAGAGATAGATAAAAAGTTATACCGCAAAAGATGTATGTCATATACTTTTTTGTGAAGTGGAACGTTTTCGAGATATGTCTGGGTTTTTATGTTTTAATATACTTAAAACTTTATTCATATGGGGACCTGCCCACGGATTTCACTCTAATAGCAACCATACTTTTTGATGTTTTCGTGTTTGGCCAGTATGCCACTGTCATGTTGGTCAAGGATTAACACCATGAAATTCTTTATAAACAAACGTGTTTATAGCAATGAAGAGTCCATTGTTGCACCAGCTTGCTCGTTCCTGTAGAACACAAGTTCTGTCTTGCTCAGGGGAGAAAAGAATGACTGAGATACGTAACACTGGGGTAGACTCAAGAAAAGAGATACTTCACTTAATTTCACTAAATGAATACTTTTATTCTTCTTTGTTGCTGGTTGAGGCACCAACCCTACGAGCGACTCCCGACATAAAAATTCGTGAAAACGATGACGTAATCATTCTGAGTGCCAGTTTCCGCTCTTGCTGAGTTCTGTTGTCGACGGTCACCACATTCAATACTTTGCACTAGTAACATTAATCAGAATTGCAGTCAAGTACAATAAGAATGTAAATGTAAATGACGTGTTATTTATGGACGCTCTTTAACTGCTGTGGTTCTCAGCGTCCCATTCTATACTGGACGTGAAAGACCGCTTAATTTTGCTTAGAGGACTCTTTATCAGGCTTGAGGTTCTTTTACGTGCCGTAAATATACTACACGGGACCAATAACTTTACTTCCCTTCCAAAGGAAGCCATGCTAAGGATTTTTACGCCCGAAAAAATCCAACGCCCTCCGCCGGGTTTGAACCTACGACCTTGGGTATATGAAATTAGCATGATAGACATTACAATAAGAGTAACAGGTAACAACCATAATAACCAAGTAACCCGATTTCTTGTACACGTATCGCTTAAATACCTAAAACCCCCCAATTTATCACTCCTTTCTGATTGGCTAAAAAGAAGCGCGAAAAATAGCGTTGTCACGTGACTAGCTGTGTAATTTCTTTGTGTTCCACCCACGTGATCATTCTTTACGATGAGAAAGTACCGGTTTCCAGAATATTATGGGATAAACCTTCCTTTAACCTTCAGTCTGTTACTTGTGTCTCTGATGCTCTAAAAATGCAATTGTGTCTATAGCATTAACAAAGCGAGTAACCTTGGTGAGCATAATAGAAGCTTCTACACACTAAAGCTCTGCGTTCTACTGAAGCAGATATTTCTTATATTAATTCTATACGAAACTAATAATTAAATTAATAAGATACATAGCGTACTAATATACTGTGAGGCGGGAACTGGTGACCTACCTGGTGGTGCTGGGCTGCGCAGCGACGACTGGTCCTCTCTCCGGCGTTGCAGTTGCTAAAGTCGGTTCTCGATGCTCCTCGGCTATTGGTAGACTCAGCGACAAGCAATAGAGACTTGTTTATATCTAGCTCAGGTATTTAGCTATGGTGATCTCCAGGGAGTGGTACGGGAATTAACTTAAAATAACGTCGGCACTTTTCGTTCAGTCATGGTTTATTTTTCTTCACGAGCGTTCCCGAGAATGTTCCTGGCGCGATAGAGTTCCCACAATTTCCCTCGAACAAGAGCGTAACGCGCATAAAGGTAACTAAACTTTATGCGGCGACGAGTGCAACTGTTACGCGCAGAATAATTGTAGACACTTTAACTTTCTGCCGTGGCTTTCTTGCTTCCGGCGTCGCAGGTTACGCGTGACATTTATTTCAATTGTGTGAATCATTGTAATATATACGAGGATTCTTGTTTCGAGCATCACAGATTCTGCGTGTAGTTACATCTCAACTGCGTGAAAATTGCTGCGAATACTCTATATTTATAGCAAATTCTACCCACGCGCAAATCTCTCAACTTGTAATCTCATTGGCCAATTTTTGGCGCCGAAAGTGGCTTGGGGTGCGCTTCTGCCGTGACGTGATTAATTCTAATTGGTCAATGCGTCTCTCACATGATTCTTGACCTAAATTTCCTCGCGGTTCCCCGGTTTATGTCACCTTCACTTTCTCTTGCGGAGATGTGACCACACAATAGCGTCTTTCCCCTCTTGCAATATACAAAGAAACAGCGTAAACAACTGAATTCGTCGCTTGAGAACTCTCGGGTTGAAGTTTGGAACGCTTTCCAGGAACAATCTCTCTGAACATCCAATATACAATAAATACATGATATCTTACTTACTAATTAACCTAAACAGTTTAATCAATTAAGATATAGGCTATGCGCTTATTCACCTGGGCGAAAATCCGTCTTAACTGCCGCAATATTTGACTGTCGGTAAAGCCTAGGGTATTTCCTTATTTCCCTTCTACTTATAAAGGAACTAAGAAATAAGACGGTTTTTGCTGATATTTTTCTCGATTACCTTGAAGTAAATAGAAGAATATGGTTCTTAATAATAATTTGTTACAGAGATTTAGAGAAAGTTACGTGAGTGAGTGGAACATATCATAGCTATTAAAGAGTGGATACAGAAATCTAAGTGAATTTAAGAAATTACTTAAAACATTGTTATTTAGATTTACATCTGCTAAAAAATCAGATAATATGTATATGATGTCAGAGCGTAAAGTTATCGCTTTTGATTCGAGCGGGAATATTGTGGTTACATAATCACGCGAGAATCAAAAAGAAGCTTTACGCTCGTGTATCATACAATGTTTCTTCTACGAGAATCTCCTGATACTAAAAGAAAAGCAACGAAAGATGTAATACGTTTGAGGTTATGTTTGATTTATTCACCAAGGGCTATAGTTCGTTATTTCACAGCGTCAGAATAGGGTGCGTTCAGTGGGTACAGTTCCGCTTTGTGGTTGCTGGGCGCGATGACGGTACGGTTATAGCAGGCCGTGACAAACCAATATTATTGTTCCTCTGTGATGTATTTTGAGAATTATGATATTCTTAGAGCTGCGCAAGAATATTTTTCACTTATTAGCTTTGAACATAACATTATATCGTGCACGACTGATTTTACTTGTTTGTCTGTTGATCAGCACATTATAGAGCTATAATCATTTTAACAATATCTTTATATTGGCTCCATGATCGAGTGCTCAGCGAGCTGACTTCTCATCCGATTGTCCAGGGCTCGATTCACGGCTGGGGCGGGGAATTTTTCTTTAACCAGAATATTCCCTATCCCACACAGCGTCTGAAAGTATGTATGTGAGAGTGAATGTGTGTGTGTGTGTGTGCGCGCGTGTGTGTGCGCGTGTGTTTGAGGAAAATAAAACGAGTTAAACCCAACGTAAGGAACCTACAGACAACGAGTTGTTTCTAATGTAAAGTCCCCGATGTTAAATGGGGCTAAATAAAAGAAACTAAAAAAAAAAAAAAAATCATTCACATTACTTTCTCTACATCTCTGGAACAAATTATTATTAAAAAGCTTATGCTTCTACATACTTCATGGTAAACTAGATAATCTAGCAGAAATAGTCTTAATACTTGCTTCCTTGTAAGTAGAAGCGAAATAAGGGAGTACCTTAGGTTAAAGCGATAGTCAAAAGCTGGTTGCCATGTGACTGAAGTTCCTTTGTTTGTGTGGACAGGAGTTGACAAATAATTCCCGTATAGGAAAAGTATAGCTTTTAAACGCTGAAACCAAAAACAAGGAATATCTAAAAACGATCAACTCCACGGAAAAACTGTATATGTTATAAATTGTGTGTTTTAACGTGCTCTAAATTTTTTGTGTGGGAAGTTTTTGTCCATCTCTTACGGTTTAGCAATTATAATATATTCCGTAAAAGTCATCCAGAATAAAGTAGCCTTAAGAGGCTATTCCCAGAAAATTCAAGATATACATTTTATTTGTCAGACAAATATATTTAATATACAATACTTTAATAAAAACAGTTGCAGTCGTTTTGAGAACACCAAAATTTTCGAAAAAAAGCTCCATGTAAAGGTAGTTTGAAGTGGGGGAATTTTCTTGAAAATCTTCGTGTCGCATCCTTGGAAGATACTAAACTTAAATACCAAGTCTCTTGTTTAACAGTCTTTTCGTTTTTGAGCTATACTGTCCACAGACACACACATGGACCCTTTTCTAAAAATTCTTTTTTTGGTTTCAGGGGGGCCCAAACTATGTATGGCCCGTGAAATCTCGGTATTGAATTTTTGGGTGCATTACAATACCTTCTCTATACACTATGTACATAGTACGTGTAGAGAAAGTAATTTTTTTATAAAATTACAATTATATGCATCTTAAGATTATATTTCAATAAAAATCCATTAATAAATAAAATTTATTGTAATCCATTATTCATCTTATATATAGTTATAAGCATACTATTCGGCTGTTCAATAAAGAGATGGAATGAGACCGTAATAGGCCTCTAGGCCTAATACTTGGCAAGAATATGCTATATAAACTGCACCTTGACTTGAGACATTGATTAATCTCATATCTAGAAAATTATGATGTATACACACTGATATCGTGAAGTATTTTGGCGAGCCTAAATTTGGAACAAAATTATTTTACGGTAATTACACTTCCTTGCGCGTGGATTTTATAAATATCAAGTTTGCGATCTAAAATGACCTCGTAAACTACTCAATTACGCTCGGTCGTTGAAAAAATCTGGTGTGTTATACTCACATGACTTTCTCTCGCTGCTCTGCTAACTAACTTATTTCAAAAGATGATTCTTCTTTGTACACAATACTAATCGAGATAAACATTAGCAGAATGTTCTTATTACTTAGTTCCTTATAAGTAGAAGGGAACTAAAGGAATGCGCTATGCTAAAGTGATAGTCAAATGTTTTAAAAAAAATGCCACTATGCGACTGTCATTGCAAATTCCTTCTTTGCTTGGCCAGGAGTAGAACAAAAGAAAACCGGTCATTTGCTGTCTGAGAAAAGAATAAGTACTTCACAATTGAAACCAATAACATGGAATATCTCGAAAACGGTAAGCTCCACGAAAAAAAAAAATTGTGTTTTAACAAGGCCTGCATTTTTTGTGTAGTAAGTTTCTGTTTTCTCTTACGGTTTAGCAGTTATTCAAAATTCATCCAGAATAAACTTCTCTTCAGAAAATTCAAGATATACATTTTATTTTTGATGGAAATGGCTTTAATGTGTGGTATTTTAATCAAAATCGTTATAGCAATCTATAAGAAAACATTTTTCCATGTGAAGGGTAGTTAGGGATGAGGGGTTTTCTAGAAAATATTCTTGTTGCAACCTTGGAAGATACCAAGTTTGGTATTTAATGGTGTTTTCGTTTTTGAGCTATGTTGCCCACAGACAGACACACACAAGGACCTTTTTCTGAAGATGCTTTTTTTTGGATTCAGGGGGTCCTAAAACATGTATTTCCTGTGAAATCTCGGTATCGCATATTTGGGTGCAATACAATACCTTCTCTATCCACTATGTACATTGTATATACGAGGCTGGAGAAAGTAATACATTTAACCTCGCAATATACCTACAAATTATAGTTCAGTTAAATCCATCACTCGTTAAAAGATATTAAATGAGTTTAATTTTTTTGCTCTTAGTTGTATGAATCTTGGAAAGAGAGAGTATTCGTGATCATTATTATTCTTTGCATCGGGTAGCGCTGATGATGACGTCACGAATGACAGTAATGTTGGAACCGTACATCTTGCTCACATATTTTATTGTCCGCCTCTACGTTTTATGACACTCTGCTGTCCATTCACCAACCCTCCCCTCCACTTCCCATGTATGAAAGTGCCGTATGCTACCGCAGGGCTGGCCAAAACATCCACCACCAGTTAGAAACAAAGCTTTGGAAATATTAGGGGTCTGTTAAAAGTAGTTGAAATATTAGAGATAAGAAAAAAGCAAACACATCGCAGTGTTTGCAAACAATTGGGTTTACAAAACACTGAGAAGATATCCAGAAAACTTCAGTGTTGGACAAACAATGAGCTTTACAAAACATTGGGAAAATCCCCAAAAAGCATCAGTGTTGGACAAACAATGTGCTTTACAAAACATTGGGAAGATATCCAGAAAACTTCAGTGTTGGACAAACAATGTGGTTTACAAAACACTGAGAAGATATCCAGAAAACTTCAGTGTTGGACAACAATGTGCTTTACAAAACATTGGGATAATCCCCAAAAAGCATCAGTGTTGGACAAACAATGTGGTTTACAAAACATTGGGAAGATCCCCAAAAAGCATCAGTGTTGGACAAACAATGTGCTTTACAAAACATTGGGAAGATATCCAGAAAACTTCAGTGTTGGACAAACAATGTGGTTTACAAAACACTGAGAAGATATCCAGAAAACTTCAGTGTTGGACAAACAATGTGGTTTACAAAAAACTGGGAAGATCTCCAAAAAGCATCAGTGTTGGACAAAGAATGTGGTTTACAAAAAACTGGGAAGATCTCCAAAAGAAAACTCAGTGTTGGACAAACAATGTGGTTTACAAAACACTGGCAAGATCTCCAAAAAAACATCAGTGTTGGACAAACAATGTGGTTTACAAAAAACTGGGAAGATCTCCAAAAGAAAACTCAGTGTTGGACAAACAATGTGGTTTACAAAACATTGGGAAGATATCCAGAAAACTTCAGTGTTGGACAAACAATGTGCTTCACAAAACATTGGGAAGATCCCCAAAAAGCATCAGTGTTGGACAAACAATGTGGTTTACAAAACATTGGGAAGATCCCCAAAAAGCACCAGTGTTGGACAAACAATGTGGTTTACAAAACATTGGGAAGATCCCCAAAAAACATCAGTGTTGGACAAACAATGTGCTTTACAAAACATTGGGAAGATCCCCAAAAAGCATCAGTCTTGGACAAACAATCTGGTTTACAAAAAATTGGGAAGATCCCCAAAAAGCATCAGTGTTGGACAAACAATGTGCTTTACAAAACACTGACAAGATCTCCAAAAAAACATCAGTGTTGGACAAACAATGAGGTTTACAAAAAACTGGGAAGATCTCCAAAAGAAAACTCAGTGTTGGGCAAACAATGTGGTTCACAAAACATTGGGAAGATCCCCAAAAAGCATTAGTGTTGGACAAACAATGTGCTTTACAAAACACTGGCAAGATCTCCAAAAAAACATCAGTGTTGGACACACAATGAGGTTTACAAAAAACTGGGAAGATCTCCAAAAGAAAACTCAGTGTTGGACAAACAATGTGGCTTACAAAACATTGGGAAAATCTCCAAAAGAAAACTCAGTGTTGGACAAACAATGTGGTTTACAAAAAACTGGGAAGATATCCAGAAAACTTCAGTGTTGGACAAACAATTTGGTTTACAAAACACTGGCAAGATCTCCAAAAAACATCAGTGTTGGACAAACAATGTGGTTTACAAAAAACTGGGAAGATATCCAGAAAACTTCAGTGTTGGACAAACAATGTGGTTTACAAAACACTGGCAAGATCTCCAAAAAACATCAGTGTTGGACAAACAATGTGGTTTACAAAAAACTGGGAAGATCTCCAAAAGAAAACTCAGTGTTGGACAAACAATGTGGTTTACAAAACATTGGGAAGATCTCCAAAAGAAAACTCCGTGTTGGACAAACAATGTGGTTTACAAAAAAACTGGGAAGATCTCCAAAACAAAACGCAGTGTTGGACAAACAATGTGGTTTACAAAAAACTGGGAAGATATCCAAAAGAAAACTCAGTGTTGGATAAACAATGTGGTTTACAAAAAACTGGTAAGATCTCCAAAAGAAAACTCAGTGTTGGACAAACAATGTGGTTTACAAAACACTGGGAAGATCTCAAAAAGAAAACTCAGTGTTGGACAAACAATGTGGTTTACAAAACACTGGGAAGATCTCCAAAAGAAAACTTAGTGTTGGACAAACAATGTGGTTTACAAAAAACTGGGAAGATCTCCAAAAGACAACTCAGTGTTGGACAAAAAATTGGGTTTACAAAAAACTGGGAATATCTCCAGAAAATATCAGTGTTGGACAAACAATGTGGTTTACAAGAAACTGGGAAAATCTCCAGGAAACTTCAGTGTCGGACAAACAATGGGGTTTACAAAATATTGGGGCGTTGTCCAGAAAACATCAGTATTGATGAAATAATGGTGATTAGAAAACATTGAGAAGATGACCAAAAAACATCAGTGTTGGACAAACAATGGCGTTAGCCTAGTGTATTCTCTTATTTCCTTTCTTCTAAAAGGAACTAAGTAATAAGAGCATTTCTGCTAATGTTTATCTTGATTAGCACGTCGCATATAAAAGAATAATCTTTTGTAAGGAAAATTGTTTGTGTGACTCTTACAGAAAGTCATGTGAATGGAAAACGTCAGATTTTTCTTTCTATAACTATGAAAGACTTCTGTTAGGCAGACATTGACGTAGGAGTCGATGTCTTGCATGTTGGTGTGCTCCCTGTTCCTGATATTATGAACTGGCACACGACACACACTATAAGGAAGAGAGACATGGGTCAGTTGAATAAAAGTCGATAAACTCTTTTACTTACATTATTTTAATTTAACACTGATAACAAATTAAATAAACCATAAGTAAGTACTTACAGTTCAGACTTTTCTGATAACTGATAAGCTATAGCTTTTACTTGTTCAGAAATTACTAATTTTTTCAGCAAATACTCAACATTAGTTTGAATAACATTCAGTGATTACTTGTTGAGTTGTTTACGTATTTTAACTTATCTGTAGAGTTGACTTGCAAAATAACAGCAAATAACTATGGCATCATATTTACTTTCTCTACACGTACTATGTACATAGTGTATAGAGAAGGTATTGCACTCCACCCAAAAATTCGATTCCGAGATTTCACCAGAAATATATGTTCTGGGGTCCCCTATAACCAAAAAAAGCATTTTCAGAAAAAAGGTCCGTGTGTGTCCGTGTGTGTCCGTGTGACTGTGAACACGAAAACTCAAAAACGAAAAGTCGGTAAAATACCAAACTTGGTATTTAAGTTTAGTATCTTCCAGTGGTGCGACATGAAGATTTTGAGAAAAATCCCTCCACCCCAAACATCCCCTTACATGGAAATTTTTTCTAAAATTTTTATTTTCTTAAAAATGGCTCTAACGATTTTGATTAAGATGTCGTATATTAAAGATATTTACCTGACAAATAAAAATTATATCCTGAGTTTTCTGGGAATAGCCTCTGAAGAGTGCTTTATTCTGGATCAATCCTATGGAATTTTGCATAAATGCTAAACCGTAAGACATAGACAAAAACTTACTACACAAAAAATGTAGAGCACGTGAAAACATACAATTTATGTTATTACATTTTTTTTCGTGGAGTTGATCGTTTTTGAAATATTCCTTGTTTTTGGTTTCAGCTTTGAAAAAAACATTTTCTCATACAGGAATTTATTAACTCGTGACCATACAAACAAAGGAACCTCATTCACATAGCAAGCAGTTTTTGACTATCACTTTAACCTATGGTACTACCTTATTTCGCTTGTACTTAAAAGGAAGTAGGTAATTAGACTATTTCTGCTAATTTTTTCTCGATTAACATGAAGTAAATAAAACCATAAGCTTTCTAACAATAATTTGTTGCAGAGTGTAGAGAAAGTCATGTGAATGGAACACATCAGATTTGTACCCATACATCAGGTAAAGTGCTACTATAAGAGAAGAGATATTAGTCTGTGATTCAAAGAATCTTCTAAGGTTTGAAAGGGAAAGTGTAAACTTTTTAACTAACTATATGAATGAAAAAATCTGATGTGTTCCATTCACATGATTTTCTCTACTCCTGTGTAACAAATTATTGTTAGTAAGCTTATTCTTCTATTTATTTCATGCTAATTGAGAAAATATTACCAAAAATAGTCTTATTACTTCCTTCCTTGTAAGTAGAAGCGAAATAAGGGAGTACCATAGGTTAAAGTGACAGTCAAAAGCTGGATGCTATGTGACTGAAGTTCCTTTGTTTGTATGGACACGAGTTGACAAATATCTGTATGAGAAAAGTAAGTTTTTCAAAGCTGAAACCAAAAACAAGGAATATCTCAAAAACGATAAACTCCTCGAAAAAAGTATATATAATATAAATTGTTTGTTTTAATGTGCTCTACATTTTTAGTATGGTAAGTTTTCGTCTATTTCTTACGGTTTAGCAGTTATGTAAAATACATCCAGAATAAAGTAGTCTTCAGAGGCTATTCCCAGAACATTCAAGATATACATATTATTTGTCAGGTAAATATCTTTAATATACGATATTTTAATCAAAATCGTTAGAGCCATTTTTGAGAAAATCAACATTTTCGAAAAAAGTTTCATGTAAAGGATAGTTGGGGTGAGGGGATTTTCTTGAAAATCTTCGTGTCGCATCCTTGGAAGATACCAAACTTAAGTACCAAGTTTGGTATTAAGCGGTCTTTTCGTTTTTGGGCTATGCTGTCCATGGACACACAGACACACACACACACGGACCTTTTTCCAAAAACTCTTTTGGAAAGCATTTATACACTATGTATATAGTACGTGTAGAGAAAGTAAAAAAGGATCGAGCAGGAAGTGCACATCATAAAATTTCCTTTAAAGTTTTGAAATTGAAGAAGCGAAAGATAAATGAATTTCTCATTTAGATTCCGTTGGTGCAATTGACTGTACATCCTGATATATGCTCTCCATATCAAGGCCTCCTATCTAGCTGTTCATTTGTTTATTCAGTTTATACTGAACTTTTCCCAAGATATTATAAATAAAAGTAAACTATTATTCATTTAAAAATCAGTAATTACTTTTACTGATCAGTCTTAACTTTCCTGGTCTACTAATGACTTACAAAACTTTACTGATTTTTACTTTCTCTACACGTACTGTGTACATAATGCATAGAGAAGGTATTGTACTCCAACCAAAAATTCGATACCGAGATTTCACCGGAAATACATGTTTTAGGTCCCCCTAAATCCCAAAAAAAAAGGAGCATTTCTGGAAAAAGGTCCGCGTGTGTGTGTCTGTGGAAAGTACAGCTGAAAAACGAAAAGACCATTAAATACCAAACTTGGTATTTAAGTTTCATATCTTCAAGAGTGCGACAGGAAGATTTTCAAGAAAATACCCTCACCCCAAACTACTCTTTTCATGAACAAATTTCGAACATTTTGATTTTCTCAAAAATGGCTTAAACGACTTTGATAAAAATCTCTTATATTTAAGATATTTACATGCACAATAAAATATATATCTTGAATTTTCTAAAGAACGCGTTATTCTGGATGATTTTTATTGAATTTTGCGTGACTGGTAAACCGTACGAGATAGACAAAAACTTACAGCACAAAAAATGTAGATCACATTAAAACACACAATGTATGTTATATAATTTCTTTCGGAAAGTTGGTTGTTTTTTACATATTCCTTATTTTTAGTTTAAACTTTAAAAAACTAATACTTTTGTCATACAGGAATTTGTCAACTCGTGTCCATACCAACAAAGGAATTTCGGTCACACAGCAACCAGTTTTTGACTATCACTTTAACCTATGGTACTCCCTTATTTCGCTTCTGCTTACAAGGAAGCAAGTAATAAGACTATTTCTGCTAATAGTTTCTCGATTAGGATGAAGTAAATAGAAGCATTAGCTTTTTAACAATAATGTGTTGCAGAGATGTAGAGAAGGTCATACACATCAACTGACCCAATCTCGGTCAGGTGTTTAGCCACTGCAAGCAGGAACTACCCTGTTTGCTGCGGCACAGAATGAATGGACCTGCTGACGTCTGGCCTACATGTAAGAATATGATGGCCTTACAAACAGTTTTGGCTCTATCATTTACGACAGTTGTATAAATCCACAAGTGTCAGCAGATCAGGGCCTTGTTTTATATCCCCTAGCAACATAACCACCATATGTTACAACCATGCAGTTTAACTGCCCCACACTCTGAGAATTAACTTTGTCTCCACGATGGTCGTAAAATTTGGTTTTTCGATAATGCTACCTTGCATCCTAAAACGGAATAATGTGTGGACGATTATTGTCTATACGTAGAACAGGGGTGTGTAAACAAAGTGACCCAGGATGGGGTTGATTCTTCTTTATATTTAATAACCTGTAAACTATGCCTGTCTTTTTCAATGTTTGCACACTTTTTTTTTTATTTATTAATATTATTTTTACTTTACACGTGTTATGTACATAGTGTATAAAGAAGGTATATTGCACCCAAAAATTCGATACCGATATTTCACCGGAAATACGTGGTTTGGGTCCCCCTGAATCCAAAAAAAATTTTTTTTGGAAAAAGGTCCGTGTGTGCGTGTGTTGTGGATAGCATACCTCAAAATCGAGAAGTCCGTTAAAGAACAAACTTGGTATTTAAGTTTAGTATCTTCCAAGGATGCGACACGAAGATTTTCAAGCAAACCCCCTCCCAACTACCTTACATGGAATTTTTTTCGAAAATTTTGATTTTCTCAAAAATGGCTTTAACGATTTTGATTAAAATATCGTATATTAAAGATATTTACCTGACAAATAAAACTATATCTTGAATTTTCTGGGAATTGCCTCTGAAGACTATTTTTATCTGGATGATTTTGACGGAATTTTCCATAATTGGCAAACCGTAAGAAATAAACAAAAACTTATTAAAAAGAAAATATAGAGCTTGTTAAAACACACAATTTATGTCGTATACATTTTTTCATGGAGTTAATCGTCTTTGAGATATTCTTTGTTATTGGTTTCGGCTTTAAAAACTTATACGTTTTTTCATACAGGGATGTGATAAACTACTCGCCATACAAACTTCGGTTACATAGCAACCAGCTTTTGACTATCACTTTAACCTATGCTACTCCCTTATTTCGCTTCTACTTACAAGGAAGCAAGCAATAAGACTATTTCTAATCTTTTCTAGATTAGCATGAAGTAAATAGAAGATTTATAACAATAATTTGTTGCACAGAAGTAGAGAAAGCCATGTAAATGGAACACATCAGATTTTTTCTGAAGTTACCCCATAAACAAAAATCGCGTACCGTAAGATCAGGGAACCAAGTGGGTCATAAACCCTTGCTAATAATTCAAACCTGTAAAATATCCGCAGTAGACAGTAAATTATTCATCAGGTGTATGCGCGGTGACAGAATCCTGCAGGAAATATCCAGACCGACATTCAATGTCCGTCAGCCGATCGTCATTTGGTGCCAGTATATTATTTCTATATCTTTCTGCATTTATGGTACACTCATAAAAAATCTTATGTGTCCCATTCAAATGACTTTCTCTACATCTCTGCAACAAAATATTGTTAAAAAGTTTGTGCTTCTATTTACTTCATGCTAATCGAGAAAAAATTAGCCGAAATTGCCTTATTATTTGCTTCCTTGTAAGCAGAAGCGAAATAAGGGAGTACCATAGGTTAAAATGATAGTCAAAAGCTGATTGCTATGTGACTGAAGTTCCTTTGTTTGTGTGGACAGGAGTTGATAATTTTTTATATGAGAAAAGTATAAGTTTTTAAAGCTGGAAAAAAAAAAAAAAAAAAAAAAAAAAAAAAGGAATATCTCAAAAACAATCAACTCCACGAAAAAATTTTATATAGCATAAATTGTGTGTTTTAACGTCATCTAATTATTTTGTCTCATAAGTTTTTGTCCATTTCTTACGGTTTAACTGTTATGCAAAATTCCGTAAAGTCATCAAGAATAAAGTAGTCTTCAGAGGCTATTCCCAGAAACTTCAAGCTATACATTCTATTTGTTAGATAAATATCTTTGGTATACGATATTTTAATCAAAATCGTTAGAGCCAATTTTGAGAAAATCAAACTTTTCGAAAAAATGTCCATGTAAAATGTAAAAATCTTCGTGTTCCATCCCTGGAAGATACTAAACTTAAACACTAAGTTTGATATTTCACCGAATTTTCGTTTTTGAGTTATCGTGTTCACAGACACATGGACACACGGACACACACACACGGACCTTTTTCTGAAAATACTTTTTTTTGGATACAGGGGACCCTAAACCACATATTTCCGGTGAAATCTCGGTATCGAATTTTTTGGTGGAGTGCAATACCTTCTCTATACACTATATACATAGCACGTATAGAGAAAGTATAAACAATTAAACCATTTCTTACGTTATTCATGTATGAACTGGACTATAACAGAAGTAAGACGTGTGACGACAGAACGGATGTGGGATGCGCGCGCAGAGAAATGCAGTGAAGGTCATACGGGCCGTGCTATTAGCGCCCAAGCTTTGTAACAAACGCACTACATATTTTCATTAATATTAATGCTCAGCGTCCAAAGAATAGTATGCGATGTTGATATTCTCAACTTCGTTCTGTATTTTCAAACTTTTCCTCTTTTCTGCAATGTACACTTCCCACACTTGGAACGCCATATCCTGTTTTTGGATTCAAGGCTCGTCAAACATTTATTTCCGATGAAAGCTCTCTGTAGAATACAATACCTGTACATGCTATATATGTCCATAGCACTTGATACAGAAAGTAAAAGTTTAGGGGATCAGGCCACTTTTTATGCGCACAAGTGTACTTATTTGAGTCGTGATGGTTGATATTTTTCTTAGCTTAGTGTGTGCAGGCTACAGCTGTATATTGACCACCACCCTGATACAGCAGCTGGAGTTAGCAACGTAATCGGATTTAATCCCCCAGTGATTACTGGGAAAGTGGACAGGCTGGTCATGTGTCACTCTAGATCGGTCACTGATCTGACCTGAGATGTGACATCTTCCTTGACCTCTAGGGGTTGTCAGTGTCATTATAAACAACATATGCAGAAACCGAAACTATGTTGACATATAAATGTAATAAAACTAATAATAAAATGTGATGTGTTCCACTCACATGACTTTCTCTGCATCTCTGCAACAATTCTTTGTTAAAAAGCTTAGGCTTCTATTTACTTCATGCTAAGTGAGAAAAAATTAGCAGAAATAGACTTATTACTTGCATCCTTGTAAGTAGAAGCGAAAAAAGGGAGTATCATAGGTTAAAGTGATAGTCAAAAGCTGGTTGCTGTGTGGCTGAATTTCCTTTGTTTGTATGGACAGGAGTTGACAAATTCCTGTATGAGGAAAGTATAAGTTTTTCATTGCTGGAACTAAAAACAAAAATTATCTAAAAATGATCAACTCCACGAAAAAAAACTGTATATAACATAAATTATAGTAAGTTTTTGTCCATCTCTAATGGTTTACCAATTACACAAAATTCCGTAAAATTAATCCGGAATAAAGTAGTCTTTAGAGGTTATTCCCAGAAAATTCAAGATATACATTTTATTTGTCAGGTATATATCATTAATATACGATATTTTAATCAAAATCGTTAGGTATTTTTAGAAAGTCAAAATTTTCGAAAGTTTTTCCACGTGAAGGGTAGTTGGGGTGGGGGGATTTTCTTGAAAATCTTCGTGTCGCATCCTTGGAAGATACTGAACTTAAATACCAAGTTTGGTATTTAAAGGTCTTTTCGTTTTGAGCTATGCTGCCCAAAGACACACACACATACACACAAACAGACACACACAGCCATTTTTCTAAAAATGCTTTTTTTGAATTCAGGTGGTCTCAAAATATGTATTTCCAGTGAAATCTCGGTATCGAATTTTTGGGTGCAATGCAATACTTTCTCTATACACTATGTACATAGTACGTATAGAGAAAGTAAAAATTTGATGTCCTCCATTCATGTAACTTTCTCTTCATCTCTGCAATAGATTATTGTTAAAAAGCTTATGCTTCCATTTACTTCATGGTAATGGAGACAAAATTAACAGAAATAGTCTTATTAATTGCTTCCTTGTAAGTAGAAGCGAAATAAGGTAGTACCATAGGTTAAAGTGACAGTAAAAAGCTGGTTGCTATGTGATTGAAGTTTCTTTGTTTATAGGTACACGAGTTGACAAATTCCTATATGAGAAAAGTATAAGTTTTTCAAAACTGAAACAAATAACAAGATATATCTCAAAAATGATCAACTCAACGAAAAAAATGTATATGACATAAATTGTGTTTTTTATCCTGATCTACATTTTGTGTGTTGTCTATTTCTTACGATATACCACTTATGCAAAATACAATAAAAATCATCCAGAATAAAGTGGTCTTTAGAGGTTATTCCCAGCTTTAATATACGATAGTTTAATCAACATCATTAGAGACATTTTTGAAAAAATAAAAATTTTCGAAAAAAATTACATGTAAAGGGTATTTGGTTGTGGAGGGATTTTTCTCAAAATCTTCGTGTTGCATCCCTGAAAGATACCGAACTTAAATACCAACTTTGGTATTTTACCGATTTTTCGTTTTTGAGTTATCGTGTTCACTGGCGGACCTTTATCCGAAAATGCTTTTATTTTTTTTTAGATAAAGAGGACCTTAAAACATATATTTCCGGTGAAATCTCCATATCAAATTTTTGGGTGGATGCAATACCTTCTCTACACACTATGTACATAGTGCGTGTAGAGAACGTAATATTCAAGAATACCGTCTTATGTATGTTTGTTTAAATATTTGTAGTTTTTCACTACTAAGCTTTTATTATATTTATACCCTGTGACTGACTGCCGGAAGCAGGAACTAGTTGCCCGAGTATACTCGGGCGGGGACAAATCACCACGGTACCTATCCGCTTTTCTCGCGCATTTACCCGTGTGATATAAAAGATGTAGTCTTGTGCAAGCGTTTATGTCTGTTTCGAAGTAATGTGGGCAGAGTGTTTCCCTCTAATCGTGAAGGTATATTATATAGGTAAGGGCGAATATCTTTTAGGACTAAAATCTTTGAATTTCTTTGCACCAACAATGCATTAGTTTCGCCGGCGGAAGTAAAAGGCGCGAAAATTACCCACATAAAGCAGACATTGCAAATAAGCTCTACGAAAACAAACTATGTATATGATTTTTGTATTTGAAAACATATTGTATAATTGTTAATTTTCTAAAAGAAATATAAACTCTCTGTGATTAAAATTTTAAACGTGCAGATGATCAAATGTCATGTAAAAAACGTGATGTATACCATTCACATGACTTTCTCTACGTCTCTGCAACAAATGATTCTTAAAAAGCTTATACTTCAATTGTGACCACGTGACTGATGTAAATATATTTAATATACGAGATTTTAATCAAAATCGTAAATGACATTTTGAAAAAGTCAAAATTTTCAAAAAGTTTTTCATGTAAAGGATATTTGAGGGTGGGAGAATTTTCTTGAAAATCTTCGTGTCACATTCTTGGAAGATACTGAACTTAAATACCAAAACGTATTTCGTTTTTGAGGTAGCTGCCCACAGACACTCGTACACGGACGTTTTTCTAAAAAGGGTTTTTTGTGGGTTCGGGATCTCAAAACTTGTATTTCTAGTTAAATCTTTGTATTGGGGTTTTGGGTGCAATTGAGCACATTCTCTGTACAGTGAGTATAGAGAAGGTAGATGTAGAGAAAGTAAAAATTGTATACAAATGGAATGCATAATTAACATAAATTGTGTGCTAATAGGAGTTCTGTGTACATTTTTAAGTAAGTTTTTGTCTGTCTCTTATGGATTCCCTAAAACTCATCCAAAATAAATATTTCTTCAGAGGATATATCCACAAAATTCAAGATATACGGTTTTGCGATGTAAATATTTTTAATATACGATATTTTAATCAAAATCGTAAATGCCATTTTGAAAAAAATCAAAATTTTTAAAAATTTGTTCATGTAAAGGATATTTGTTGGTGGGAGAATTTTCTTGAAAATCTTCGTGTCGCATTCTTGGAAGATACTTAAATTAAGTACCAAAACCTAAGGATTTTTTGTGTGCTCAGGGATCTCAAAACGTGTATTCCTATTGAAATTTTGGAATCGAATTTTTGGGTGCAATACAATACAATTCAGTGAGTGTAGAGAAGGTACATGTAGAGAAAATAAAAATTGTATACAAATGGAAGACATAGGAATAACCTTGAAGGTCAAAGAATGTTTAATGAAGAAACAAGAGAAACGCAAGTGCGCAAAATATAATGTATGACACTTGGCCTCTTGACGAAGACAGAGTTGAAGCCGAGGAAAATAAGAATTTAAATACAGACGGTAGAGAATGCACACGGCAGAGTTATTAACTAATAAAGTGAGGAAATAGTACTTGACCGGTCATAAAAGAGTGTGCATTAGCCGCCACTGCGCATGCGTGTTAGAACAATTAGAGAGAAGCAGCAGCGGCAGCACATTAACATGAGTGACAAAAACTATGTGAGCATTTCTTGTGCTGAACCGGCAGGTTACGACTCCGCGTTTATTACCTTAGTCAGTTCTCGTACTGATACGGTCATTAAAAAAAATCCTTGCGCTGCAGGAGTGTTAATAAACTTGGTCTTGCTGCAGCTGCTGTCAACTGTTTTCTTGCTAGAAAAAACAACTCATGTCTTCCATTCACATGGCTTCTTCTACCTGTACTAAAAACCAAGTTCTTAAAGTGAGCATCTGTGAAATTTAAACAAAAACTACTTTTTTAATTCCTCTACACGTACTATGTACATAGTGTATAGAGAAGGTATTGTAATGCACCGAGGTTTCACTGGAAATACATGTTTTAGAACCCCCTGAATCCAAAGAAATCTTATGTGTTCCTTTACATGACTTTCTCTACATCTTTGCAACGAATTATTCTATTTACTTCATCTAATCGAGACAAAAATTAGCAGAATAATCTTATTACTTACTTCCTTGTAAGTAGAAGCAAAATAAGGGAGTACCATAGGCTAGAGTGATAGTCAAAAGCTGGTTGCTATGTGATTGAAGTTCCTTTGCTTGTATGGACAAGAGATGACAAATTCCTGTATGTGAAAAATATGTTTTTTAAAGCTGAAAACAAAAACAAGGAATATCTAAATAAAACGAATCAACTCCACGAAAAAAGTATATATAACCTAAAGTGTGTGTTTTAACGTGCTCTACATTTTTTTGTGTGGTAAGTTTTTCTACGTCTCTTACAGTTTAGCAGTTATGCAAAATTCCGTAAAATTCATCCAGAATAGTCTTCTGAGGCAATTCCCAGAAAATTCAAGATATATGTTTTATTTGTCACGTAAATATTCTTAATAGATATTAATAATAATAATAATAATAATAATAATAGTTTTCGAAAATTTTTCCATGTAAAGGGTAGTTGGGAGTGGGGAAATTTTCTTGAAAATCTTCGTGTCGCATCTTTGGAAGATACTGAACTTAAATACAAAGTTTGGTATTTAACGGAATTTTCGTTTTTGAGCTATGCTGTCCCCCCCCCCCACATACAGACCTTTTTCCAAAAATGTTTTTTTTGGATTCAGGGGGAACCAAAACAAGTATTTCCGGTGAAATCTCGGTATCGAATTTTTGGGTGCAGTACAATACCTTCTCTTTTCACTATGTACATAGTACGTATAGAGAAAGTAAAAATGTTATTGTATTAAATATTCCTTCAACTAGAGATCTCTCGCCTTCCAGTGTCCTTTGTTCTTTACTTCAACGCTTGGAAAAACAATTAATTTGACAGATGTTGGTGTATATGGTAGTGTGTATATCACAAGATGGCGGTTGAACATAAAACGAGCTGCATTTCCGACCTGTAGCTATAGCTTAATAATATGAGGGTCAGTCAATAAGTAATGCCTCCTATTTTTTCTCTGAACTAAGTAAGTTATGTGGACAATTTAAGTTTTGCGCAATTCCTCAAACGTTCTTCTCCACTCCACTGCAATAGCAACTTCACACGCCTACCAGTGGCAGCACTGCTTCTAGTTGCAAAATGGCTGACATTGATGTTCGTATTAGACAGAATTCTTGAATGTGCATTTGCATTCATGGAAGGCTCATAAAGATGTATGGTGAAGCAACAGTGGATGTCAGCACGGTTATAAGATGGGTTCGTCATTGTAATGAAACTGAAGGGATGATGAGCACCGGTGACTGCAGTGACTCTACGTAACATTGAGATCATTCAAGCTGACCAGCGGATAACAACGGATGAATTGTGTTGCATTACATCTCTCAGTAAGGACAGTGTAATGACAATTATTCAAGAACTGGGTTACTCAAAAGTGGTTACCCCGAATGTTAACCGAGCTGAATAAGGAGACACGAAAAACAATACGGAACATTTGCAGTGCTTCAATTTGGAGAGATAAGTAAGCTCATTACAGGATTCACTTTCCAGATGCAGACACCGTGAAAAAATCTGTTCGTCAATAACTTCGGAAGCAAGATTGTGCATTTTACCACACAGAAATTTATGTCCTTGTTAAAAGCTGGACTAAAGCTGTGGAAAAGGATGGGATTACATTGAAAAGTGACACTTTAATCCTCAATGTTGTGGCTTTCATGCTGTGTAACCAATGTTTAATTTTCTTGCTAATTAAAAGAGAAAAAAGTGTGATGTGTTCTATTCACATGACCTTCTCTACATCTCTTCAACAAAGTAATGTTAAAAAGCTTAAGCTTCTATTTACTTCATGCTAATTGAGAAAAAAATTAGCAGAAATAGTCTTATTACTTGCTTCCATGCAAGTAGAAGGAAAATAAGGGAGTAGCATAGGCTAAAGGATTACTCAAAAACTGGTTGCTATATGACTGAAGTTCCTTTGTTTCTATGGACAGGAGTTGACAAATGCCCGTATGAGAAAAGTTATGTTCTTTAAAGCTGAAACCAATAACAAGGAACATCTCAAAAACGACCCACTCTACGAAAAATAAATGTATGTAACATAACTTATATTTTAACGTGTTCTACATTTTCTGTTAAGTAAGTTTTTGTGTATATCTTACGGTTTGCCAGTTATACAACATCGGTAAAATTGATCCAGAATAAAGTCTTTAATACACGATATTTTAATCAAAATCATTAGAGCCATTTTTGAGAAAATCAAAATTTTCGAAAAATTTTCCATGTAAAGGGTAGTTGGGGGGGAGGGATTTTCCTGAAAATACCAAGTTTGGTATTTAACGGACTTTTCTGTTTTGAAGGTTTTTGAGATATTCCGTGTTATTGGTTTCAGCTTTAAAAACTTATAGTTTTCTCATACAGGAATTTCTCAACTGCTGTCCATACAAACAAAGGAACTTGAGTCACATAGCAACCAGCTTTTGACTATCACTTTAACCTATGATACTCCCTTATTTCGCTTCTACTTACAAGGAAGTAGGTAATAAGAGTTTTTCTGCTATTTTTTTTCTCGATTAGCATGAAGTAAATAGAAGCAGAAGCTTTTTAAGAATAATTTGTTGCAGAGATGTAGAGAAAATCATGTGAATGGAACACACCAGAGTTGTTTTCTTGTACTTTCATATCTTATCTCTGTCCTTTACGGCTGTCTAGTACAGTGTGCTCTGGAGTATCTATAGCTATGCAATACAAACTATATTCACTATTTACTAGGCACATTTTAAACAGATAAGTAGCGCAGCAGTATAATGCTTGCACCTAAATTTATCTCTGTATCCGGTACTAGAACGCTGTTCTAATTCTGAAGCCATAATCACCGTTAGGAAACACAAAACGGCTGTGAATAAAGACATCTTTTTGATGATGCGATGGAATATTCCAGACAATAGTGTAACGTTTCCACACAACCTGTGATGTAACAGCTTGTTTTCTTGTCAATCAACTAGACATTTTCTCGCATGCTGGGTCGGTGGAGAAGCAAACCGAAACAAAGAACCGGCGCAGCAGAGAAACAAGGGAAAGGCGTACACCGCTGTCCGTCTTTCATATTCTTCCGTATTAATAGTCTTTGTTTTCTACTTTCTCTACTACATATAGTAGGTAGGGACTATGTTGCATTCCACCCAAACATTTGATGTGGTCGTTTCCCCGTAAATATGTTTTTACTTTCTCTAGTACGCTATATTCAAGGTGCATACAAGATAGAGAAGGTGTTGTATTTCACACATATTTTTATAGTCCCGTTAATCCCCCCCCAAAAAAGCTCTTACTTTTTACATTCTTTATAAGTACTATGTACATAGTGAATAGACAGTGTATTACACTCCACCAAAAAATTCGATACCGAGATTTCACCGGAAATATATGTTTTAGGGTCCCCTGTATCCAAAAAAAAGTATTTTCAGAAAAAGGTCCACGTGTGTGTGTGTCTGTGAACATGATAAGTCAAAAACGAAAAATCGGTAAAATACCAAACTACGACACGAAAGTTTTGAGAAAAATCCCCCACTCCAATATACCCTTTACATGGAACTTTTTTCGAAAATTTTGATTTTCTCAAAAATGGCCATAACGATTTTGATTAAAATATCGTATATCAAAGTTATTTACCTGACCAATAAAATGTGTATCTTGAATTTTCTGGGAATAGCCTCTGAAGACTACTTTATTCTGAGTGAATTTTACGGAATTTTGCATAGCTGCTAAACTGTAAGAACTGGATCAAAACATATCATACAAAAACTGTAGAGCACATAAAAACACACAATTTATGTTCTATACATTTTTTTCATGGAGCTGATCGTTTTTGAGATATTCCTTGCTGTTGCTTTCAGCTTTGAAAAACTTTTTTTTATATATATATATATATATATATATAAAAAGTTTTTGAGATATTCCTTGCTGTTGCTTTCAGCTTTGAAAAACTTTTTTTTTATATATATATATATATATATATATATATATATATATATATATATATATATATATATATATATATATATATATATATATAGGAATTCTTCAACTCCTGTCCATACAAACAAATGAACTTCAGTCACATAGCAAACAGCTTTTGACTGTCACTTTAAACGTATGGCACTCCCTTATTTCTCTTCTACTCGCAAGGAAGCTAGTAATAAATCCATTTCTGCTAATTTTTTGTCGATTAGCATGAAATACATAGAAGCATAAGCGTTTTAACAATAATTTGTTGCAGAGATGTAGAGAAAGTCATGTGAATGGAACTCATCAGATTTTTTAAGAAAACCCAGCCAACTACGGTTTCATAGAACATTTTTCGAAGATTTTTCTGAAAAATGGGTCTAAGGATTTTGATCAAAATGACATATTATTATATTTTAATGATAAATGAAAGTATGTCTTGAATTTTCAGAGAATAGCATCTGAAGACTCTTCGTTTTGTATAAAGGTAAGAGATATATAAACTTATTGCACAAAAAATATGTAATTAAATCGCGGAATTTATGTTACGTACTTTTTACTTTCTCTACACGTACTATGTACATAGTGTATAGAGCAGGTATTGTATTGCGCCCAAAAATTCCATATCGAGATTTCACTGGGGATATATGTTTGGGCACCCCCTGAATCAAAAAGAAGACATTTTAGAAAAAGGTCCGTGTGCCTGTGTATGTGTATTTGGACAGCACAGTACAAAAACGAAAAGTCTGCTAAATACCAACTTTGGTATTTATGTTTGGTATTTTCATGGATGTGACATGAAGATTTTCAATAAAATCCCCGACACGTCCCCATGGCGACGCTCGCTAAAGCGTCTCGCTTTGGTGCTTCGTGGGCAGGGGATCGTGGGTTCGAGTCCCGCCTTGGGCATGGGTGTTATATGTTTGTGCAATGTGTATATGTTTGTAAAAGAACCAGTAAACCAGTAATCAGTAAAACCTGATCAGACTCCGTTACTGTTTTATATAAAAAAAAAAAAAAAAAAAAAAAAACTACGCTTTTAGTGAAAAACATTTCGAAAATTTTGATTTTCAAAAAAATGCCTGTAACGATTTTGATTAAAATTTTGCATTTCATAGCATTTTCATCACATATATCTAGAAGTGTTTGGGAATAGCTTCTGAAGACCTGATTATTCTGGATGAATTCTGTTCCGTTGACATGAGTTTCTCTACATATTCCGTAGCAAGCTTTTTTTTTACAAAAGATTATCCTTTATCTACTTCAGGATAATCGAGATAAACATTAAATGAAAATTCTTACTACAGAATTTCTTGGAACCAGAAGGGAAGTAAGGTAACACACTAGGATAAAGCGATAGTCAAATATTTTAAAAAGCAAATCTCTATGTGAATGACAGTGAAAATCGGTTCTGTTTGCATGGCACGGGTAAAACAAAAGAAACAGAAATGTGAAATTCGTTTTGAGAAAATTTGTACATAATTACCTTCCCAGAAACAATAGCAACCTAGACATTTTTAAAACTCTATAACACATTCCACAGATGTCCAAACCCTACCAATATAATTACATAAAAAATATGATTGCTAATCCAACAAAAATTAGCAGGAATAGTCTTATTACTTGCTTCCTTAAAAGTAGAAACGAAATATGGGACTACCATAGGTTAAACTGAAGTCAAAAAAGTTGGTTGCTATGTGACTCAAGTTCCTTTGTTTGTATGGACAGGAGTTGAAAAATTCCTGTATGAGAATAGTATATTTTTACTTTCTCTATACGCACTATGTACATAGTGCATAGAGAATGTATTGCACTCCACCAAAAATTCGATACCGAGATTTCACCTGAAATATATGTTTTAGAGTCCCCAATATCCAAAAAAAGCATTTTCACAAAAAGGTCCGTGTGTGTGTGTGTGTCCGTGTGTCTGTGAACACGATAACTCATCCCCCCACCCCAACTACCCTTTACATGGAACTTTTTTCGAAACGTTTGATTTTCTCAAAAATGGCTCTGACGATTTTGATTAAAATTTCGTATATCAAAGATATTTACCTGACAAATAAAATGTGTATCTTGAATTTTCTGGGAATTGTCTCTGAAGACTACTTTATTCTGGGTGAATTTTGCATAACTACTAAACCTTAAGAGACGTATAAAAACTTAACACACCAAAAATGTAGAGCACGTTAAAACGCACAATTTATGTTATATACATTTTTTTTGGAGTTGATCGTTTTTGAGATATTCCTTTTTCTTGGTTTCAGCTTTGAAAAACTTATACTTTTCTCATACAGGAATTTGTCAACTCCTGTCCATACTAACAAAGGAACTTCAGTCACATAGCAACCAGCTTTTGGCTTTCACTTTAACTTATGATACTCCCTTATTTCGCTTCTACTTACAATAAAGCAAGAAATAAGAATATTTCTGCTAATTTTATCAATTAGCATGAAATAAATAAAAGATAAGCTTATTAACAATAATTTGTTACAGAGATATAGAGAAAGTCATGTGAATAGAACACATCAGATTTTTTAAAGCTGTAACCAAAAACAAGGAATATCCCAAAAAATATCAACTCCTTGAAAAAATGCATATAACATAAATTGTGTGTTTTAAAGTGCTTTACATGTTTTGTCTGGTACGTTTTTTCCATCTCTTACGGCTTAGCAGTTATGGAAAATTCGTCCTGAATAAAGTAGTCTTCAGAGGCTGTTCCCAGAAAATTCAAGATATACATTTCATTTGTCAGGCAAATATCTATAATATATGATATTTTGATCAAAATCCTTAGAGCTATTTTAGAGAACATCAACATTTTCGAAAAAAGTTCCATGTAAGTGTTAGTTGCGGTGGGCTTTTTTTTCCCAAAATCTTTGGTGTCCCATCCCCGGAAGATACTGAACTTAGCTACCAAGTTTGGTGTTTTCCCGACTTTTCATTTTTGAGCTATCGTGCTCACAGACACATGGACTTATACACACGGACCTTTTTCTGAAAATGCTTTTTTTTTTTTTTTTTTGATACAGGGGACACTAAAGCATATATTTCCTTGAAATCTCGGTATCGAATTTTTGGGTGGAGTGCAACATGTTCTCTATATACTATGTACATAATACGTATTGAGAAAGTAAAAAGCTGTTATTCAACTACTTAGAAGAAGTGTTTTTTTACAGTATTAAGGAATATAAAGATTATGAATGACAGTAGCTTCAACAACGTCAATGCTCATTTGAAATCATTGGCGGCAACATTTTTTGAAGCGGGTGTTGCAAAGCTTGTGCACAGGTACGATAAATGTCTCAATCTTTTCGGTGGTTATGTTTAAAAGTAACCATAAGTGTACAAAACTTTCAGTAATAAAGTAATTGTTTTCTATGAACTTGTCTTTTATTTATAGCCTATCGGAAGTTGAAAAAAAAACGGCCCTCGTAAAATTACTTTTGACTGTGAACGTTTTCTGCCAATTTAGAAATTAATTCCTTTTGTATTTAAATCTTCTATGCGGGTTCGTTAACCCGGGTTTAGATTTGATATTTTTATAACCACGGTTAGTTGTCAGTGTCGGAATCTCGGTAAATGAAATATAGGATGATTTATATAGAGCTGACACATTTCTTTCATTAATTGTTTCAAAACGTGTTATGCTAGCGACAACTTATTATACCTAAACTGTAGAGGAATTTTGGGAGATTGTTTACCTCTATAGCAAATGTTAAAAATGTCCTCCATCCTGCATAAGGCACAACTCAACACGTCGTACTGACCACTCGTTGGAGGACTCTGTTGTCAATAGCTTGAATCTCCTTTGTGATGTGCTTCAGATCGTCCAATGTCTGGGGACGTGTGGCGTAAACCCTGTCTTTTAAGTAACCCCATAGAATGAAGTCCGGCGATGTCAAATCCGGAGATCTCGGTGGCCAGTTTCCTGGAAATTATCCGATCGTCAAAAAAACTTGCAATTAGGTTCATGGATTCATTTGATGTGTGACATGTAGCGCCATCTTGCTGAAAGTATCCTTGACTCAGCTCTACATCGTACTGCATTTTCATGTTGACTACAAGAACAAAATGTCGAATCAGCTGCCAACAATGTAATCAGGAATAAAGCAAACATCTGCGCCTCTAGTGACAAGGAATATATTTATTAATTTGCTGCTAAAATTAGGTCATTGAATGAATTTTCAACGGAATAATTAAAGAAATGTGTCACTTCTACATAAATCACTCTGTGTAATAAAGAATGTATCCATGGCAAATGACGCATTAGGGTGTGAACTGCACGGCATAAGAGGCTTTGACACCGTGGGGATTCGAGCTCGGGACTTGTTCACTTCCTAATGCTAATCCATCGACCCAGACACTGTTATCAGATCCCCTATGCAAACACATTAAACATTGTACCTAGTCATGGCCTCCTGAACAAGAGGTGCAAAAAAAAGGATTACCGCATTAATCCACGGATCAAAGCAACGGCGGGTTTTTTACGCACTTTGTTGCGGCTTTCAAATCTGCAACGCGTGCGCAATAGAATCCTGTTTTCCCTGACATTTCTGAAATATAACTATTGAATATACTGGGGGAAAATTCTGAACCCCAACCATGAAGATTAAACCTTTAAACCGTTAATTAATTCTCTTGGTTGTAAAACGAATGTATATTAATATTAAAAAGTAAGAAAATTTTAGTCTAGACCATCAAGATTCAATAAAAAGAAAAGCCGTGTTCATTCACATCTACATTCATTCTTTACATCTCTGTAACAAATTGTTGTTAAAAAGCTTATTCTTCTATCTAAATCATCCAAACATTAACAGAAGTTGTCATTATTACTTAGATCCTTGTAAGTAGAACGGAAAAAATATAATGTACTCCATTGACATGATGTCCTCTAGCAATTTGGTAAACAAACATTTTTTATTTTCTCTATACGTACTATGTATATAGTGTATAGAGAAGATATTGCACTCTACCAAAAAATTCGAAACCGAGAATTCACTGGAAATATATGTTTTAGGGTCCTCTGTATCGAAAAAAAGTATTTTCAGAAAAAGGTCCGTGTGTGTGTCCGTGTGTCTGTGGACACGATAACTCAAAAACGGGAAGTCGGTAAAACACCAAACTTGGTATTTAAGTTTAGTATCTTACAGGGATGCGACACAAAGATTTTGAGAAAAATCCCCCCACCCCAAACTACCCTTTACATGGAACCTTTTTCGATTTTGATTTTCTAAAAAATGTCTCTAAGGATTCTGATTAAAATATATTATATTAAATATATTTACCTGACAAATAAAATGTATATTTTGAATTTTCTGGGAATAGCCTCTGAAGACTACTTTATTCTGGATGAATTTTTCATAACTAATAATCCGTAAGAGATGGAACACATCAGATTTTTTTCAAAACAATAATATGCTAGAAGGGAAATAAAATGCATATGTTAAAGCGATAGCCAAGGCCTTTAAAAGCCGGTCGCTATGGGAAACAATTGAAATTCCAATCTCTGTTTACCGGAGTAAACAAACGAGAAATGAGAAGAAAGATGTCTTCCGTTTGAGAAAAGCTTAAGTGCCTGAAATTGAAAAATATCTCGACAACGGTTGTCTACAAAAAGATGTATATGACACAAATTGTGTGTTTTAATGAAATCTACATTTTTGTTGTAAGTTTTTGTATATCTCTTCCGGTTTCCTAGCTATATAGAAATCGTCCAGAATGAAGAGGTCTTCAAGAACCTTATCTTAGAAAATACAAGGTATTTTTTATATTAAACGATGACAAATGTCTGTACAGTGCTATAACATAGAATAAAATAAATACTACAGACACACACACACACACACACACACACACACACACACACACACAGATACGGATATTTCTATAAATGCTTTTTTTCGGACTCAGGGACCTCAAAACATATTTTTCTGTGAAAGCTCTGTATAAAATTTTGGATGGAATACAAAACCTTCCCTATCCATTATGTACATTGTTAAAAATGTATAATTAATAAATGATTTATGGATTTATATATATATATTAATTTAATAGAAAAATTAATAACTTGATAACTAAATATGTAAAAGAAATAAGGTGTAATATTAATTATTGACATAGCAATTGTTATCTAAATATATATATATTATTATATAGATTAATTATAATTTATTATATTTTAGTAAAAATAAAATTTAAAGATAAATAAATTGGTAATTTGATTTTATATAATTGTTATTAGTCTTAGAAGTAGTGTGTTTAATGTTTTAGTTTATTATTTATTATATTTTAGAAATTTTATTAGTACTTTTATTTTATACCTTTTTGTTTAAGACTGCATTCTTATTATATATAGTTTTACTCTTATAGTTTTATTTGTATATTTATAATTTATATTTATAATTCTGTTAGCTTAAATGTATCTGTAAATAAAGATATATGTACAAATGTGAAGTTTAATAAATATTAAAAAGCTGAAATATTAGTCCTGTTTAAGTAATTAGGTACCAGATTTATTATATAGTTTAAATTTGGTGTATTATTTCCTCTATATACGTACAATGTACATAGTGTATAGAGAAGGTATTGTATTGCACCCTAAAATTCGATACCGAGTTTTTACCGGAAATATATGTTTTGAGACCCCCTGAATAAAAAAAAAAAGCATTTTTAGAAAAATGTCCGTGTGTGTGTGTGTCTGTGTGCATGTATATGTGTGTGAGTCTCTCTGGGGAGAATAGCCTAAAACGAACAGACCGTTAAATACCAAACTTGTTATTTAAGTTTGGTATGTTCCATGGATGTGACACGAAGTTTTTCAAGAAAGTCCCCCCAACCCAAACTACCCTTTACATCGAACTTTTTTCAAAATTTGTGATTTTCTTACAAATGGCTCTAACGATTTTTATTAAACTATTTTATATTTAAGATATTTAATTATCAAATAAAATGTATATCTTGAATTTTCTGAGAATAGCCTCTGAAGACTACTTTATTGTGGATGAATTTTTACTGAATTTTGCATTACTGCTAAACCGTAAGAGTTGGACAAAAACTTTCAACACATAAAATGTAGAGCACGTTAAAACACACAATTTATCTTATGTAGATTTTTTCGTGGAGTTGATCGCTTTTGAGATACTCCTTGTTTTTGTTTTCAGCTTTAAAATATTTATATTTTTCTCATACATGAATTTATCAATTTCTGTCCATACAAAGGAACTTCAGTCACATAGCAACTAGCTTTTGACTGTCACTTTAACCTGTGTCACTAATTTTTTCTCTATTATCATGAAGTAAATAGAAGCATAAACTTTTTAACAATAATTTGTTGCAGAGATGCAGGGAAAGTCATGTGAATGGAACACATGAGATTTTTTTTTGTTCATAAGTGCTAGAGAAAGTAAAATGGGTATTTTGTGGAGCATTGAAGTGATGTTAGAATCGCCAAGGACCGGTTGGTTGTCTGTACCTCTGTCAACGTGTCAGCTCCTAGCTGGACCGAACTGACTGACTGACAGCCGACTTTTGTTGAAATGGATTACATTTAATGCCGTCGGAAATCACGTTGTCAACCTTAGATAAGACCCCGTGACGTCTAAGATTGACGTTCCTTTTTTCTCGTGTTGGAAATTCTAGAGGAGGATTAGTCAGTTGTTCTCAGGTTTCGAAGGAAAGCCTCTTAGTAACGATAAGATAAATATCTTATTGCAAGCATCTATCTCAGTAAAGGAATAACTTAGCGTCCTCTGAGCGGAGTCTCTGTCTACTTTAAAGATTTATAACCGGTTACTTTCTTCATAGCCTACTATGTTATTTAATAAATTAGGGTTGGGAAACTATCGTGAAAAATCTTATGTGTTCCATTCACATAACTTTCTCTACTTCTGTGCAACAAATTATTATTAATAAGCTTATTATTCTATTTACTTCATGCTAATCGAGAAAAAATTAGCACAAATACTTGCTTCCTTGTAAGTAGAAGCTAAATATGGGTGTATCATAGCTTAAAGTGAAAGTCAAAAGCTGGTTGCTACGTGACTAAAATTCCATGTTTGTATGGATGAGTTGACAAATTCCTGTATGAGAAAAGTTCAAGTTTTTCAAAGCTGAAGCCTAAAAAAAAGGAATATCTCAAAAACGATCAATTGCTCGAAAAAAAATGATATAACATAAATTGTGTGTTTTAATGTGGTCTACATTTTTTGTGTAGTAACTTTTTGTTCATTTCTTACGGTTTAGTAGTTAGACAAAATTCATCCAGAATAAAGTAGTCTTCAGAGGCTATTCCCAAAAAATTCAAAATATACATTTTATTTTTTTTAAGATTAATATCTTTAATATACGATATTTTAATCAAAATCGTTAGAGCCATTTTTGAGAAAATGAAAATTTTCGAAAAAGGTTCCATGTAAAAGGTAGCTTGGGGCCCCCACCAGATTTCTCTCAAAATCTTCGTGTTTGGTATTTTACCTACTTTTCGTTTTTGAGTTATCGTGTTCAAAGATACACGGACACACGGACACACACACACACACATGGACCTTTTTTTGAAAATACTTTTTTTGGCCTCAGGGGACCCTAAAACATATATTTCCGTTGAAAGCTCGGTATCGAATTTATGGGTGGAGTGCAATACTTTCTCTATACATATGTAAATAGTGCGCATAGAGAAAGTAAAAAAATGCTACATTTACCTGGCCTTCTCTACTCAATATTCTGTTAACTATTCTCACAAAAATTTATTATTCTATATGGATATAAGTCTATCTACTTTTTATTAACCCAGGTAAATATTGAATTCATATTTAATCATTTCTTTGTAGAATAAACTCGCTAAAGCGAAGCCAGATTTTTAAATATCCAATTGCTATGCGATGGCTTTGAAAGATTCTTTACTGCGATTGTAGATCTAGAAGTATGTTGGACACTACTGGCAGGCACGGAAGTCGTGGACAGACTAGGTAAATTTATAGTTGAATGAATGAATGAATAAGTGTATTTATTAATATAGCAATATCATACATAGAATTTCAACAGTCGCACGGGTCCACAGACCGTACGTGCTTTTGTAATACACATTACAAGCAATATTAAAACAACAACCACAACAAAGAATTAAAAGAGTAAACACGAAAATAAAAAAGACAAAGGAAATACACAGTCCAAAGCAATATTAAACAACAACAAAATTAAGAGTGAATCCGAAAATAAAGATACAAAGATATTCAAATATATCAATTTAAATTGACAGCACAGAGTACACCTTCATAAATGCACCCTCTTATAATAGATAATTACACTTAAAAGACATATATACACATAATATATACAACCCTAGCACAACAGTGACCTAAGTATGATATAATATACATGTATGTAGAACATTGTAGTCAATTTTGTTTAGTTGATCTTATTCCCCCCCCCCCCTTCTCTATTGGCAGCCTCCTCAGATCTCAGCTGTCTTGCCTTAAGTATAAATTTACCTAGCCCGTCCATGTTTTCCGTGCCTGCCAGTAACGTCCAACATGCTTCTATCCCTACATTCGCAGTGGTAAAAAATCGCGGCAAATATTTTTCCCGCCATTCCTCCGTACCCCTACATCTTGCCAAGAGTGAGTCCATGACTCTTCCTCCTCGCAAATGGGACAGATTCTCGTACCATTCTCGTCAGAAATGTTCGTGCTCCTCCATGCTCCTAGTCTAATCCACGCGAGCCCCTCTCTAATGAGTTTGGTACCTGTTTTGATGTATTGCTCCATACTCCACTCCGATTTCAGCCCAGACTGTACTTCTAATGACACCTTCTCTGTGCATTGCGCAATTATTTGCTGTCTGTCAATGTCACAGAGACGTTTCTTAATTTTTCTCCAAATACTTCGCCTGTTTTCCTGCCCCGCCATCCAAATGTCTCCCATCCCAATGGTTTCCAACCCTTTCTTTAATTTTGATGCCCACGTCAAATTACCTTCCATTCGCAACTGTTCACGGTAGCAGACTGCCCTAATTAGTGATTGGTTTCCGTGAACGATTCTCATCCAATATTTAACTGCTCTGATTTTGCACTCTATCGTTTCACTATGTACCCCGAATTCCCTCATTATTCCGCAGTTTGCCGTACCCCTCCCTACACCCAGAATTCCTTTCAAAAATTGGGTCCTCACTTGTTCCAGATTCCCTGTTTGTTCCCACCCCCATATTTCTCCTATTTTAAGGACACAGCTGGGACCTGAGAAGGCTGCCAATAGAGAAGGGGGGGGAGGGATAAGAACAGCTAACCAAAAACGACAACAATGTTTTATATACATATATTTTATGTAATACTTATGTCGTTGTGTGTTATGGTTTTATATACTGTGTATATATTTCTCTTAAGTGTATTTATCTATTATAAGAGGGTACACTTATGCTTCTGAATAAGGTGTACTGTGTGCTGTAAAGTTAAATTGCTGTATTTGAATATCTCTGTCGTTTTACTTTCTCTAGCCCCATATGCACAATGTACATAGGAATAGAGAAGGTATTGTAATGTACCCAAAAATTCGATACTGAGATTTCAACCGGAAATATATGTTTTGGGTCCCCTGAGTCCGAAAAAATCATTTTTAAAAAAATGTCCGTGTGTGTGTATGTGTCTGTGGACAGCATAGCCCCAAAACAAAAAGACCGTTAAATACCAAACTTGGTATTTAGGTTTAGTAATTTCCAAGGATGCGACACGAAGATTTTCAAGAAAATCCACCTACCCCAACTACCCCACACATGGAAAAGTTTTCGAAAATTTTGATTTTCTAAAAAATAGCTCAAGATTTTGATTAAAATATCGTATACTTACCTGACAAATAAAATGTATATCTTGGATTTTCTGGGAATAGCCTCTGAAGACTGCTTTATTCTGGATGAAATCTACGGAATTGTTGTGTAACTGGTAAACCGTAAGAGATGGACAAAACCAAAAAAATTTAGAGCATATTATAACACACAATTTATGTTATATACCATTTTCATGTAGTTGATCGTTTTTAAAATATTCCATGTTTTTTGGTTTCAGCCTTGAAAAATTATACTTTTCTCATACAGGAATTTCTCAACTCCCGCCTATACTAACAAAGAAAATTCAGTCCCATAGCAACCAGCTTTTGACTATCACTTTAACCTATGACACTCCCTTTTTCGCTTCTACTTACAAGGAAGCAAGTAATAAGACTATTTTTGCTAATTTTTTCTCGACTAGCATGAAGTAAATAGAAGCATACGCTTTTTAACAGAAATGTGTTCCAGAGATTTAGAGAAAGTCATGTGAATGGAAGACATCCGATTTTATTTTTGGTAGTGTTTAACGCCCGCTTTTATTACTTGTGACACCGCAGGCGATGACACGGTCATATATGAAATTAAGATGGAATGTGATGGCGGGGGAAACCGGAGAAAACCCGCCGCTTCGTCGCTTCAATCACCACAAATCCCATATGCGGTCGCTTGGGGTCGAACCCGGGTCATCTAAGTGTATCTCCTGTACCTTTACCTGGTAAAACGTGAATCAGTTGGGAAATTTAATGCTGTGTTGGCATGTTGTCATGGAAGCTCTGTGGTTAGAGCAATGCGGGGAGACCAAAAGATCCGTTGCTCAAATCCCTGCGTAGGCATTGCATTTTTCAGTCTGTGATGTTCCTACCATATTTGATATTTATCTTACTATTGTTTTTGAGTTACGCTATTCATAGGCTCAAACAGAGCTGGACGAGTGAGTGTGTGTGTGTGTGTGAGAGAGAGAGAGAGAGAGAGAGAGATAGAGAGAGAGAGACGCTGCCAGACACATGCGGAATCTTAAAATGTATTTCGATACAAAATAAAATGTACATATTGTACTCTGGCACTATTACTATTTAATTTGAAATTTTATATACAATTTTATACACTTATTGTAGAGATGCTCCAACTAAAACCACTAGTAAAGAATAAACTTAAAATAAAAAAATTTAAAACACAATAATAAGTTTAAAATTCAAGCACAATCATTTAACATATAATCTAAAGAATATTACACTCTTCAGCGCCTCTTTTTATTTTATTTTACAGGTTTTAAAATTACTGCAATAAACCTATATTAAATTATTTATAAAATAATAATAATAATTTTAAACGAAAAGAAACGTAAGGTGGTCCCGTTTGACAAGATGTGTAGGTTAAAATTGAAACCAATAAAAGGAATATCTCGGAAACTGTCAACTCTCCCACATAAATGTATATGACATAAATTTGTGTTTTAACGAGATCTAAATTCTCTTACAATTTACCATATATGCAAAATTCGACTTGAATAAAGAGGTCTTCAGAGGCTATTCCCAGAAAATTGAAAATATATATTTTATTTATGATGTAAATAGCATTAATATACAGTATTTTAATCAAATTCCTTAGGTCCATTTTTGAGAAAACGACATTTTAAAAAAGTTCCCATCTATATGGTAATTTGGGGGGAATATTTTTGAAAATCTTCGTATCGCATCCTTAGAAGATACCAAGCTTAAATACCAAGTTTGGTATTTAACAGACTAGATATCCTGTCCACAGACACACATATACACCGACACACGTGGAGATTTTTCTAAAAATGCTTTTTAAAATCAAGGAACCTCAAAATATATATTTCCAATGAAATCTAGATATTGAATTTTAGGTTGGAATACAATATTTCCTCTATTTGTTATGTACATATTCGTGTAGAGAAAGTAAAAAGTTTAGCAGGTAAGAACCAAAAGAAATACTGCACTAAGTTGGTATGTATCAATTACTATAATTACTTTACAATGAAGGAACACTAAGGTTATATTCCTTTGAAAGACCAGTTAAAATAAGAGTTACTTCACTACGAAGACCCTAACTGAACGCCTGAGATTAGGCAACCTATATGGCATACCAGTCTCGGCTAAAGGAAGGCAGGCTATTCAAATCTGCACCTTTTTTTGTTTCTCTTACAACATCAAAATTTCCATAAATCTCTCACCCTCTCCTTCTTCTCCTCTGCCAACTTGATCTGGAAATAATAAGGTTTGTAGCCAGTTGGTTCTTTATCGTTTTCTCCATGGAACTTGTAGGATTATAAAGAAATGGCTGTCTTTCATTTCACGGTTCCAGTGCCAGAAACCCAAGCTCGGAATGCAGCAAAACTTTCCTTTGTCTACATGACGAACACAATGGAAAGTTAGAGTTTTACTTATTTCATTTATTACTTTCGCTACTTAGAATAAATAGGGAAAGTATTGTATTCCACCTGATATTTCGCCGGATTTGCGTGTTTTGAGAACCCCTGATTCCAATTAATGTGACGTGTTCAGCTCACATAACTTTCTCTAGCTAATCGAGACAAACTTTGTCAGAATTGGTCTTATTACTTGCTTCCTTGTCAGTAGAAGGTAAATAAGGGAATACCATAGGTTACTGATAGTCAAATCATTTAAAAGCCCGATTCCTATGTGAAACGATTGATGTTCAAATAATAATAATAATTAACAGATGTTATGGATGGAGTGTAGTATTGGAGGGTGAGACGTGGTCAGCGCTTCGAAGCCCCCCCGGACGGTTAATGCGGTCCTCATAACCATGAATCACTACTTCTCCATCAAGTAGCTCCCCAATTGGCCCCTGTCGCCCTCCGTGCTAACTTCATATACCCAAGGTTGCGGGTTCAAATCCGGCGGAGGACGATAGATTTTTTCGGGTGTAAAAATCATTAGCATGGCTTCCTTCGGAAGGGAAGTAAAGTTGTTGGTACCGTGTCGTAGATTTATGGCACGTAAACGAATAGTGCTAATAGACAGGCCTCTGAGCAAAATTAAGTGGTCTTTCACACCCAATTTAGAATGGGACGCTGAGAACTACAGTAGTTAAAGAGTGTCTGTAAGTAACACGCCATTTACTTTTCCCAATTGGCCCCTAGGTCCCTCAATAGACCAATTGTAAAGTACTTATATTTTTCTCAGACAGAAAGATTCCGTTTTTCATTTGTTCTACTCCTGGCCAAGCAAAAAAGCGATTTGCAATTACAACCGCATAACGACAGCTTTTAAAACATTTGACTATCATCTTTGTCTTAGTTCCAGTCTACTTATAAGGAACTAAGTAATAAAATTCTGCTGATGTTTATCTTGATTAGCATGGTGTTGGAAACAGCCGCGCGTGGCCGAGTGCTTAGACCACTCGCCTCTCACCTGGACCGCCCGGGATCGATCCCAAGCCGCCGCATGTGAGATTTGTGGTGGACAAAGGGGCGCAGTGGCGGGTTTTCTCCGGGTTCTCCGGTTATCATCAGTGTCACCGCCTGCGGTGCCATTAAGTAGTTAAAGTGGGCGTTAAACACTACGAAAAATGGTGTTGGAAGAAGAATTATCTTTTATTATCTTTTGTTTTTAGAGTGGCTAGAGAAAGTCGTCTGAGTGTAACACATATTTTTACTTTCTCTATACGTACTATGTACATAGTGTTTAGAGAAAGTATTGTAATGCACACAAAAATTTGATACCGAGATTTTACCGGAAATACATGTTTTGAGACCTCCTGAATCCAAAAAAAAAAAGCATTTTTATAAAAATGTCCCTGTGTGTCTGTGGGCAGCATTGCTCAAAAACGAAAAGACCTTTAAATAACAAATTTGGTATTTAAGTTTGGTATCTTCCAAGGATGCGACATGAAGATTTTCAGAAAAGTTCTCCCACCCCCAACCACTCTTTACATGGAACTTTTTTCGAAAATTCTTATTTTCTCAAAAATTGCTCTAACGATTTTGATTAAAATATCGTATATTAAAGATATTTACATGACAATATGTATATCTTGAATTTTCTGGGAGTATATTTTAGTCTGGGTGCATTTTACGAAATTTTGCATAACTGCTAAACCGTAAGAAATGGACAAAAGATTACCACACAAAAAATGTAGAGCACATTAAAACACACAATTTATGTTATATACATTTTTTCGAGGAGTTTATAGTTTTTTAGGTATTCCTTGTTTTTGGTTTAAGGTTTAAAAAACTTGTACTTGATTCCTCCGTTCAGCTGATGCAATAACGATGAATAATGCTCTCCATTTATCGTTCTTCCTTTCTGCAAGTAATCAATGTAGATGATTTTGCGTACATTCCAAAAAATCTGATGTGTACCCTTCTGATGACTTTCTCTGCATCTCTGCAACAAATTATTCTTACAAAACATATACTTCTATTTACTTCAGAAAAAATTAACAGAGATAGTCTTATTACTTGCTTCCTTGTAAGTAGAAGCAAAATAAGGGAGTACCATAGGTTAAATTGATAGTCAAAAGCTGGTTGCTATGTGCTGAAGTTCCTTTGTTTGTATGGAAGGGAGTTGACAGATTCCTATATGAGAAAAGTATAAGTTTTTCTAAGCTGAAACAAAAAACAAAAATATCTAAAAAACGATCAACTCCACGAAAAAAAAAGTATATTACATAAATTGTGTGTTTTAACGTGTACAATATTTTTTTGTGTGGTAAGTTTTTGTGCATCTCTTACGGCTTGGCAGTTATTCAAAATTCCGTAAAATTCATCCAGAATAAAGTAGTCTTCAGAGAAAATTCCCAGAAAATTCAAGATATACATTTTATTTTTCAGGTAAATATCTTTAATATACAATATTTTAATCAAAAAAGTTATAGCCATTTTTAAGAAAATCAAAATTTTCGAAAAAGTTCCATATAAAGGGTAGTAGGGGTTAGGGGGATTCGTTTGAAAATCTTCGTGTCGCATCCTTGGAAGATACCAAACCTAAATACCAAATTTGGTATTCAACAGTCTTTTCGTTTTTGAGCTATGCTGTCCACAGACACACACGGACCTTTTTCTGAAAATTCTTTTTTTTGGATTCAGGGGACCCAAAACATGTATTTCCGGTGAAATATTTGTATCGAACTTTTGGGTGGAATGGAATACCCTCTCTATACACTATGTACGTAGTACGTGTAGAGAAAGTAAAAAGAAGTCAATTGAAAATACTAAAAATTTGCTTAGTCATTTTGTTGTGTGTATATATATATATAGAACACCATACAATTAAGTGTATAAATACATGAGTATCACTTTAGTCTAGTGTTTTCCCTTATTTCCCTTTTTCTTACAAGGAGACACATAATTAAAGACAATTTATACTAATGTTTATCTCGATTATTATGAAGTAGATAGAAGAACAAGAATTTTAACAATTTATTATAAATTTGTAGGGAAAGTCATGTGAATGGGATATATCAGATTTTTATAAATAATTTATGGAACACGTTTGCAAATAATATTTTACTTTAGTTTTACTTCCTTGTGTGTAAAATCTTGAACCATTTGCGATTCGGTAATAATAAATGACTTTCCACGTTTCTACCGCATAAATCGAGAAGAGGTATTTTTCTGCAGGCTCTGTGTAAATTTTTTGTGGGAAGTTCCAGTAAATATATTTTGTTTATTTATTTCCGCGGAATGCTATACACGTATGAACAGGCAAATGTGCCCAAAACCGCAGGAACATTATTTCCCACGAAAGACAATAGCTGAGGGCCTGAACATTATCCAAATGTTGGACGAAACCCGTTATTTTTTGGCGCTGCCCATAAATTACAAAAAAGCACTCGTTACATGAGCATACGAAATGTAATATTTCTGTGAAATGTATAAATCACTGTAATATATCGCGCGGCTTATATGCAGCTGTTTGTTCTGTGTGCGCCGAGGGGGGGGGGGGTTGTTGGGCGGTGCACAATATGATAACAAGTCTTCTTTCAAAGAACCAATAAAGAATTCGGTTTTGGGTCGTATATAACGCCGTCGTCGTCTACCTTGACTCGAACATCGGATGCTATAATGATTTATACACCTATTTATTTAATAGCTTGTTTATTTAAGAATGCATAGCCGCCTGGGCAAACTAAACATGAAAAAAGTGATATACTCTAGCAGACCGCATCACATTTCCACCGCGGGAATCTTACATTACAACAAAAACCACCCGAATATATTAAAAACATTTATTTGGTGATCTAATGCCACCTATTTTTACTTTCTCTATACGTACTACGTATATAGTGTATAGAGAAGGGATTCTATTACACCCAAAAATTCGATACCGAGATTTCACCGGAAATACATGTTTTGGGAACACCTGAATTAAAAAAAAAAGGATTTTTGGAAAAAATATCCGTGTATGTGTGTCTGTGGACACATAGTTCAAAAATGAAATTACGAAGATTTTCAAGAAAACCCCCCACCCTTTACATGGAACAAATTTGGAAATTTTGATTTTCTTAAAAATGGCTGTAACGATTTTGATTAAAATATCGTATATTAAAGATAATTACCTGACAAATAAAATGTATATCTTAAATTTTCTGGGAATAGCCTCTGAATACTACTTTATTCTGGATGAATTTTACGGAAATGAGCATAACTGCTAAACCGTACGAGATGGACAAGAACTTAATACACAAAAATGTAGAGTACGTTAAAACACACAATTTGTTTTATACATGTTTTTCGTGGAATTGTTAAATTCCTGTATGAGAAAAGTATGTCTTTTTAAAGCTGAAACAAAAAACAAGGAGTATCTCAAAAACGATCAACTCCACGAAAAAATGTATGTAAGATAAACTGTGGGTTTTCAGGTGCTCTACATTTTTTGTGATTTAAGTTTTAGTCCGTCTCTTACGGTTTAGCTGTTTTTCAAATTCCATAAAATTCATCCAGAATAAAGTAGACTTCAGGGGCTATTCCCAGAAAACACAAGATGTACATTCTATTTGCCATATAACTATATTTAATATGCCGTATTTTAATCAAAATCGTTACAGCCATTTTTGAGAAAATCAAAATTTTCTAAAAAAAGTTCCATGTAGAGGGTAGTTTGAGATGGGGAGATTTTCTTGAAAATCTTCGTGTCGCATCCTTGCAATATACCAAACTTAAATACCAAGTTTGGTATTTAACGGTATTTTCGTTTTTGAGCTATGCTGTTCACAGATACACACATACACACGGACCTTATTCCAAAAATACTTTTGTTGGAATCAGGAGGTCTCAAAACATATATTTCTGGTGAAATTTCCGCATCTAATTTTGGGTGCATTACAATACCTTCTCTATACATATGTACACAGTACATGTAGAGAAAGTAAAAGTATTAGTACAACTATATAGCAGCAGTAAAAGGCAATATGTGGGAAAGTTTACTGCTTGCGTGTCTAACTGTACATTACTGAGACAAATGGCGAAGATACGATGCTCGTACAAAAACAGAGCTTTGCATTTATTTACGAGCTGTACGTGTCGGGATATGGTCATGGACCAATTAGCGATGGGAGACACCGGGGTCCTGCCTTGCTAATTCCAAGGTACCGCGAACACAAGATTTACGAACAACTCGCTTTTACGATTGCATTGTGCCTAATGAAGACGAGACTGACTTTGCATATCTGCTGGCCAGGTAATTGTGAAGGCCTGGCGGGAAATTATCATGCATAGCAACCTGTGTCATACACGAGGTGTGGTCAAAAAGTAACGTCTGTTATATACGAGGTGCGATCAAAAAGTAACGTGTGTTATACACGAGGTGCAATCAAAAAGTAACGTGTGTTATACACGAGGTGTGATCAAAAAGTAACGTGTGTTATATACGAGGTATGATCAAAAAGTAACGTCTGTTATACACGAGGTGTGATTAAAAAGTAACGTGTATTATACACGAGGTGCGATCAAAAAGTAACGTGTGTTATACATGAGGTGTCATCAAAAAGTAACGTGTGTTATACACGAGGTGCGATCAAAAAGTAACATGTGTTATAATGAGGTGTGATAAAAAAGTAGTGTGTGTTATACACGAGGTGTGATCAGAAAGTAGTGTTTGTTATTCACGAGGTGTGATCCGAAAGTAACGTGTTTTATACACGAGCTGCGATCAAAAAGTAACGTGTGTTATACACGAGATGTGATCAAAAAGTAACGGGAATCTTTTCATTTCGCGGGCTGTATACAACCGATTCTCAAAACTTTTTGTTTTCTCTACAATTACTATGTACATAGTGTATAGAGAAGATATTGTAATGCACCCAAAATGTTGATACCGAGATTTCAACGGAAATACATGTTTTGGGCCCCCATGAATCCAAAAAAATCTGAATGTGTTCTTATGACATGTCCTTCTCTGCAACAAATAATTGTTAAAATGCTTATGTTTCTACTTACTTCGTGCTAATTGAGAACGAATTAGCTGAAATAGTTTTATTACTTGCTCCTTTGTAAGTTGAAGGGAAATAAGGTAGTATCAAAGGTTAAAGTGAAAGCCAAAAGCTGGTTGCTATGTGACTGAAGTTCCTTTGTTTGTATGGACAGGAGTTGACAAATTCCTGTATGAGAAATGTTCATTTTGAAACTGAAATCAATTAAAAGGAATATCTCGAAAACGGCCAACTCCAGGAAAAAAAGGTATATGACATAAATTGTGTGTTTCAAGGAGATCTACATTTTATGTGGTAGAAGTTGTCTATTTCTTACTGTTTAGCAGCTGCGCAAAATTCCGTAAAATTCATCCAGAAGAAAGAAATCTTTAGAGTATATTCCAGAAAAACCCAAAATATTCATTTTCTTTATCGTGTAATATACGGTATTTTAATCAAAATCGTTAGAGCCATTTTTGAGAAAATCATCAAAGTTTTCGAAATTTTTTCAGATAAAGTGTAGTTTGGGGTGTGGGATTTTTCTCAAAATCTTCGTGTCGCATCCCTTGAAGATATTTAACTTAAATACCATGCTTTGTATTTTACATACTTTTCGTTTTTGAGTTATTGTGTTCACAGACACATGTATTTCTAAAAACATGTATGTCCGGTGAAATCTCGGTATCGAATTTTTAGGTGAAATGCAATACTTTCTCTGTACACTATGGACATAGTACGTGTAGAGAAAGTAGCAAATGTTTTTTTTGCCTTCAGTCGTTTCAAGTGCTTTAAGCTACTGCACACACACACACACACACAAACACACACACACACACACACACACACACTGGACCATTATATTTTAGGAATATGGAGATTGTGTTTCCCGGCGGATATTTTTTACGAGATTTGGCGAGTGTCGACACATCTGGCGCACATCCCGCCGGAAGTTGTTTGGAATCAGTTTAAAATGCATTAACTCGGGCTGCTCCCCCCTTTTTTAATTGCTTCTAGGGCGACCTCCGTCATGGGAAAGTCATTAGACGGTGGTGAAAGCTGCCATAAAGACACTTTAATCTAAACTGCCAGTTTGGTTTGAAGGGGTTGATGCAAATGAGGTGATGTGACGTCCACACTTCAGCACACGTGTACAAATTAGGGTAAGCACCCCCCCTCCCGCACTGCGCCTTACTGCACTACTTCTGCATTTTTATAAAGTTCGGAGATAGCTGTATGCAAATTATATCCATCATTGTACCAATTATATACACTACTATTTCTCGATACTCTATGTTCATTTAAAAAAAGAAATTAACGTATTCAATTCACATGATTTTCTCTACATCTCTGCAACAAATTATTGTTAAAAAGCTTATTCTTCCATTTTTACTTTCTCTACACGTACTATGTACAAAGTGTATAGAGAAGGTATTGTATTGCAACCAAACTTTTTAAACCAAGATTTCACCGGAAATACGTGTTTTTAGACCCCCTGAATCCAAAAATATCCATGTGTGTGTCTGAAGGCAGCATAGCTCAAAAACGAAAAGGCCGTTAAATACCAAACACATGGTATTTAAGATGGTATCTTCCAAGGATGCGACATGAGGATTTTCAAGAAAATCCCCCACCCCCAACTACCCTTTACATGGTCCTTTTTTGAAAATTTTGATTTTCTTAAAAATGGCTCTAACGGTTTTTATTAAAATGTATGTTAAAAATATTTACCTGACAAATAAAATATATACCTTGATTTTTCTGGGAATAGCCTCTGAGGACCTCTTTATTCTGGATTTTGCATAACACAGACATAAACTTACTACACAAAAATGTAGATCCCGTTAAAACACTCAATTTATGTCATATATACATACTTTTTTGTGAAGTTGGCCCTTATGAGATGCCCCTTGCTATTGCGACCAGCTGTTAAAACAATTTTCTATCGCTTTAGCCTAGTATATTCCCTTATTTTCCTTTTATTTTCTAAGAAGCAAGTAATAAGACCATTTTGTGCTATTTTCTCGATAAGAATGAAGTAAACAGAAGAATTATCTTTTTAACATTAATTTGTTTCAGAGATGTAGAGAAAATCATGTGATTGGAACACATCAGATTTTTTTGTAGAGTTAACCATTTTCGAAATGCTGTTTGTTATTGGTTTCTGTTTTAAAATAATTCAATTACATAGCAACCAACTTTTAAACGATGTTTCTATCGGTTTAGCACAGTGTAATGTTTAAGAATCAAATAGAAATACCATTTTTGCTATATTTACTTTCTCTATACGTGCAATGTATATAGTGTATAGAGAAGGTATTGCACTCCACCAAAAAATTCGATACCGAGATTTCACCGAAAATATATGTTTTAGGGTCCCCTGTATAAAAAAAAAAGTATTTTCAGAAAAAGGTCCGTGTGTGTGTCCGTGTGTCTGTGAACACGATAACTCAAAAACGAAAAGTCGGTAAAATAACAAACTTGGCATTTAATCTTCCAGGGATGCTACACAAAGATTTTGAGAAAAATCACCCCACCCCAAACTACCCTTTACATGGAACTTTTTTCGAAAATTTTGATTTTCTAAAAAATTGCTGTAACGATTTTGATTAAAATATCGTATATTAAAGATATTTACATGACAAATAAAATGTATATTTTGAATTTTCTGGGAATAACCTCTGAAGACTACTTTATTCTTGGTCAATTTTACGAAATTTTGCACAACTCTTAAACCGTAAGAGATGGACAAAAATTACCACACAACAATTGTAGAGCACCTTAAAACACACAATTTATGTTATATAAATTTTTTTCGTGGAGTTGATTGTTTTTGAGACATTCCTTGTTTTTGGTTTCACCTATAAAAGCTTATACTTTTCTCATACAGGACTTTGTGAACTCGTGTCCATACAAAGAACTTCAGTCGCAGAGAAACCAGCTTTTGACTATCACTTTAACCTATGGCACGGCCTTATTTCGCTTCTATTAACAAGAAAGCAAGTAATAAGACAATTTCTGCTAATTTTTGCTCCATTGGATGAAGTAAATAGAATAATTTGTTGCAGTGATATAGAGAAAGTCATGTGAATGGAACGCATCAGTTTTTTCTTGATTAGAAGGAATTAAATATAAGAATAAGCCTTTTAACAATAATTCGTTACAGAGATGTATAGGATGATTCATATAGAGCTGACACATTTCTTTAATTCATTGTTTCAAAACGTGTTATGCTAGCGACAACTTATTATACCTAAACTGTAGAGGAATTTTGTGAGGTTATTTACCTCTATAGCAAATGTTGAAAATGTCCTCCATCCTGCATAAGGTACAACTCAACACGTCGTACTGGCCACTCGTTGGAGAACTCTGTTGTCAATAGCTTGAATCTCCTTTGTGTTGTGCTTCAGATCCTCCATTGTCTGGGAACGTGTGGCGTAAAGTTTTTAAGAAGGCCGGGGATGTCAAATCTGGAGATCTCGGTGGCCAAAGGTTCCTGGAAATTATCCAGTCATCAAAGAAACTTGCAATTAGGTCCATGGATTCATTTGATGTATGGCAAACAAGTGATGTAATCCAGTATTGCTTCACAAGGAACAGTCGTGTACTGCATTTTCACGTTGACTATAAGAACAAAATGTCGAAACAATTGTTATCAATGCAATTAGAAATAAAACATAAACATTTGCGCATCTAGTGACAAGGAATCGAAACTCTAGAACATTCTGTTTAATTTCGTGCTAAAATTGGGTCATTGAATGCATTTCCAACGGAATAATTAAAGAAAGGAATGTGTCAGTTTTACATAAATCACTCTGTAGAAAAATCCATGTGAATGGAACACATTAGATCTTTCTCGATTATCACAAGTAAATAGTAGAATAAGGTTTTTTAACAATAATTTGTTACAGAGCTGTAGAGTCAGTCATGTGAATTGAACACATAAGTTGTTTTACATTTTATTTCGTATTGTTTTGTGAAGTGATGCTCTTTTGCTTGAGCTACAGTATCTCTGTTCCTAAGACTCATTACAAGTAGAAACGAAACCACTTGAGCCAGGGGCTTCAAAATCTTGCCTCGGCTTGCCTTCCCTTGCTTCGCTTTTACGTACGGCATATTAAAAGCGCGAATACAGAGAGATCTCTGAGTGGAACTAATCCAAGGTGCAGAAAGCGAACGCAAAAGAAGGCTACACGAAAAACCGTGAGATAAATATAATTCATTTAAGAGATTACCCAGGATTCCGTGCTAGCGAGGGAAGAGCAAGATGAGCACTTGCTTTAAAGCGCAGTGGGAGTTTCATTTGTTTTAGTCCCTGGATTATGCTCTTCCCAAAACGGATTTCTATATCATAGACTAGAGGGCTTCATTTATATTTCATTTTCTTTCTTCTCTTCTTTATCCATTGTCTCTCTTCTTTCAACAGAGAGACTTAAATCTCTGCTTATGCTATCTCTTACTCGATTTTCCGTTATTTTGTAACGTTCTTATTTAGACTTATTCACTTTCTCTACACGTACTATGTGCGTGGTGCATAGAGAAGGTATTGTAATGCACCCAAAAATTCCATACATGTTTTTGGACCCCTTGAATCCAAAAAAAATCTGATGTGTTCCATTCACATGACTTTCTCTACATTCTACAACAAATCATTGTTAAAAAGCTTATGGCTCTATTTACTTTATGCTAATCGAGAAAATATTACAGAAATAGTCTTATTACTTGATTCCTTGTAAGTAGAAACGAAATAAGGGAGTACCATAGATTAAAATGATAGTCAAAAGCTGGTTGCTACGTGACTGAAGTTCCTTTGTTTTTATGGATTGGAGTTGACAAATTCCTATGTGAGAAAAGTAAGTTTTTCATAGCTGAAATAAAAAATAAGAAATATCTCTAAAACGATCAAATCCACGAAAAAAATGTATATAACATGAATTGTGTATTTTAACGTGCTCTACATTTCTTGTGCAGTAAGTTTTTATCCAAGTCTTATGGTTTAGTAGTTATGCCAAATTCCGTAAAATTCGTCCAGAGTAAGTATTCTTCAGAGGCTATTCCCAGAACATTCAAGATATACATTTTATTTGTCAGGTAAATATCTTTAATATATGATACTTTAATCAAAATCGTTACAGCCATTTTCAAAATTTTTGAAAAAGTTCCATGTAAAGGGTAGTTTAGGGTGAGAGATTTTTCTCAAAATTTTCGTGTCGCATCCCTGGAACATAGTAAACTTAAATACCAAATTTGGTATTCTACCGACTTTTCGTTTTTGAGTTATCGTGTTCACAGACAAACGGACACACACACACACACACACACACACACACACACACACATTTTTGTGAAAATGCTTTTTTTTGGATTCGGAGGGACCCTAGAACATATATTTCCGGTGAAATGTTGGTATCGAATTCTTGGGTGGAGTGCAATACCTTCTCTATACACTATGTACATAGTACGTATAGAGAAAGTAAAAAGCACTTTTACTTTCTGTTCACGTACTATGTGCATAGTTTTAGAGAAGGTATTGTGTTACACCCAAAAACTCGATCCCAAAATATCACCAGAAATGTATGTTTGGGACCCTCTGAATCCAAAAAGGTCTGATGTCTTCCACTCACATTAATTTCTCTACATCTCTACAATAAATTATTACTAAAAAGCTTATAATTCTCTTTAGTTCATACTAATCGCGAAAAAAATTAGCAGTAATACTTTCTTATTAAAAGCTGGTTGCTATGTGACTGAAGTTCCTTGGTGTGTATGGACAGGAGGTGACAAATTCCTGTATGAGAAAAGTATAAGTATTTTAAAACCTGAAATTATTAAAAAGGAGAACCTCTAAAACGTAAATCTCAGAAAAAATGTATATAATATAAATTTAGTGCTTTAACGAGTTCTACATCTTTGGTGTCATGCTTTTGGCTCTGTCTTACCAGTTATGGAAAATTCGCAAAATTCATCCAGAGTAAACATGATTTGAGAGGCTATTCCCAGAAAATTAAAGGTTCACATTTTATTTATGTTACAAATATCTTAAGTATAAGAGATTTCATTGAAAATCATTAAACCCATTTTTGAGTAAATCAACATTTTCAAAATGTTTTCCATGTAAATGGTACTTTTGGGTGGGGCTATTTTCTTGGAAATACCAAGTTTGCTATTTAACGGTCTTTTCGGTTTTGATGCTTTCCACACACACCCACACAAACACACACACATACACACGCAGATGTTCCTTTTTGCAAAAAAATTCTTTTTATTTATTTAGGAAACAAAAAATGTATTTTCCGGTGAAGTGCCGGAATGTAATTTTTGGATGCAATACAATACTTACATAGTGGAGAACTTTTCTTTAACCAGAACTATTCCCTATCTTCCACAGAGTCTGGAAATATGTATGTGAGAATGAATGTGCGTGTGTTTAATGCTATAACATACTGCCTCCGTGGTCGAGTGGTCAGCAAGCTGACTTCTCACCCGGGGGTCCCGGGTTTGATTCCCGGCTGGGGCGGGGAATTTTTCTTTAGCTAGAAGTATTCCCTATCCCAACAGAGTCTGGAAGTTTGAATGTGAGTGTGAATGTGTGCGTGTTTGAGTAAAACAAAATGATTTAAACCAACGTAAAGAACCTACAGACAACGAGTTGTTTCGAGTGCAAAGCCCCCAATATGACCTTAGATGTTAAAGGGGGCTATATAAATGAAACAGTTAAAAAAAATTATTAACCTAATATTGTAAAACTATAGTAATACGAGTTATTTCACAAGTCAAAGTTCCTGATATGACTATTGAAGTTAAAGGGGGCTATACAAACGAAACAATTAAAAAAATAGAGAGTGCACAAGGTCATGTGATACTAATACATAAAATTAATTCTTTAATGTTAACTTCTTGTGTAAAAGGCTTTAATCTAGTATAATATTTTCTTTGTTACAGGTCGGTTATTCTTTAGCTGTAGTACGACTTTTAACTCTGAGGTAAGATGTTTCTTTATTTGTGTTACTGTTTCTAACAGGAACAATGCACATAGTAGTTCAAAGGGTATTGTTTCAATCAAAATTTAATATCGAAATTTCAGCAATAATGTATATTTTGAGACTCTGTTTATAAAAATGACAAAAGACTCATGTGTCTGTGCATTCGTAAATTAAAGATATTTACCTGACAAATAAAATGTATATCTTGAATTTTCTGGGAATAGCCTCTGAAGACTACTTTATTCTGGATGAGTTTTACGGAATTTTGCATTACTGTTAAACCGTAAGAGATGGACAAATACTTACAACACAAAAAATATAGAGCACTTTAAAACACACAATTTATCTTGTATACATTTTTTTCGTGGAGTTGGTCGTTTTTGAGATACTCTTTGTTTTTGGTTTAAGCTTTAAAAAACATACTTTTCTCATACAGGAATTTAACAATTAATTCCCATATAAACAAAGGAACTTCAGCCTCATTCCAACCAAGTTTTTACTATCGCTTAAAGCAATAGTACTACCTTATTTCGCTTCTATTTACAGGGAAGCAAGTAAAAGGACTATTTCTGCTAATTTTTTCTCGATTAGCATGAAGTAAATAGAAGCATAAGCTTTTTAACAATAACTTGTTGCAGAGATGTAGAGAAAGTCATGTGAATGGAACACATCAGATTTTTTGAAACGTATTTTCAGACTTTCAGTGAAAAATTTGAACCATGACAGCGGCGGTTTTTTGGTTTAATTTTGTTACAAAAAATGCCGCAGCCCGAATATAAAGTTTCAAAGTCGTTAAGTGGAATGGTCGATGTATCGCTTTACGCGATTCGATAGGTCACTTTTCGTGTCATATAAAAAGGTTGGTGCGTGCCGCGGGATGATTTATCGCGGATAACTGTACAGGGGTAGCCTTATCGACGTTCCGCTGTCATACAATCAAGCCATTCATCATGGGCTGTATTACCGACGGGGGACACGGTGCCTGCAGGCTTTACCTCATAACTGAAATATCTATCTCCCGGATACCAATTCTTTTGCCTCTTTTTCCATGATTAACGTGTCCATATTTAGCAGCGATAGCCAGAGGTCCTGTCCTGAATAATTATGCAAAATATTCATCCTGACTTTTCAGATCTGTTGGTAGTAACTAAAGGTAAGAACTGCTAATAATACAAATAGATAACTTTAGTTTCTCTAGCGCGTGTATTCAGTGCAAACAGTACAGGGTCACTACAAAAGAAATAGACAACTTCAACTGCCTGTAAAACAAAAACTATTAGAGATAGCAACCTAATTATTTTGGAGGTATGTTGAGAAACTCTCAAAGTATCGTTTGTTACTATTGGTAACGCTGTAGTGTTTTGTTTGTTGTTGCAGAAGCTGAAATGGCGGAAAATCCTGTGGAAAAGGCATATTGCGTGTTGGAATTTGCTAGAACGCAATCAGCAACTGTTGTCCAACGACATTTTAGAGCACGTTACCACAAAACGCCACCGACTAGACAGTCAATCTACGACTGGTATAGAAAATTCGAGACAACGGGATGTTTGTGCAAAGGGAAGAGCTCGGGAAGACCAAGAGTTTCGGAAGAAAACGTTGAACGTGTTCGTTCTGCCTACATAAGAAGCCCACAGAAATCGACATCTAGGGCAAGCATGCAATTACAAATTCCACAGCAAACTGTATGGAAAATCTTGCGGAAGCGACTGCACATGATGCCTTACAGATTACAGATGTTGCAGTTTTGAGTGAAGAAGATAAGGTCATACGGCGTGACTTTTGCATCGACATGTTGCGACATGATGAAGACGATGCTGGTTTTTGTGAGCGCATCATTTCATTTTTGTGGTAACGTGTTCTAAAATGTCGTTGGACAACAGTTGCTGATTGCGTTCTAGCAAATTCCAACACGCAATATGCCTTTTCCACAGGATTTTCCGCCATTTCAGCTTCTGCAACAACAAACAAAACATTACAGTGTTACCAATTGTAACAAACGAAACTTTGAGAGTTTCTCAACATACCTCCAAAATAATTAGGTTGCTATCTCTAATAGTTTTTGTTTTACAAGCAGTTGAAGTTGTCTATTTCTTTTGTAGTAACCCTGTATGTTGCGTACTAAGAACTGTAAGTTATACTTATAAGGTCGAGAATGTCTGATAAGTAACTTACAGTTCGTGATTAGCGAATTACTTTTTGAAATACTTGAAGACGCTGTAAAAAACATAATAAATCAAAATTAATGTTCAATATTTTACTGAACATTAAGAAAAAATATGATGTGTTTCGTACACATGACTTTCTCTATGTCTCTGCAACAAATTATTTTTAAAAAGCCTATGCATATATTTACTTCATGCTAATCGAGAAAAAATTAGCAGAAATATATTATTACTTGCTTTCTTGTAAGTAGAAGCGAAATAAGGGAGTAGCAGGTTAAAGTATTAGTCAAAAGCTGGTTGCTATGTGACTGAAGTTTCTTTGTTTATATGGACAGGAGTTGACAAATACCTGTATGGAAAAGTATGTTTTTCAAAGTTGAAACAAATAACAAGAAATATCTCAAAAAAAAAAAAAACTGTCAACCTCACGAAAAAAAAGTCTATACAACATAAATTGTGTGTTTAGAGGAGAACTACACCATTTGTGTAGTCAACTTTCATTTGCCTCTTACGGTTTATACGTTGAGCAAAATTCTTCAAAACTCGTTCAGAATAAAGTAGTCTTCAGAGCTATTCTCAGAAAATTCACGATATACATTTTATTTGCTTGCGGAGACTGGTATTTATAAGAGCTGGAATGAATATAAATACCAGTCTGCGCAAGCTCAATCCATCAGTTCACCCTGAAGACGAGGAAGATGCACTTCTTCGAAACGTTGGTGTCAAGCCAAGTTTTTACCTGGTTAGAACCCCGAGAAGATTTTGAATTAATACGTCGCCAGGAAAGCTTCAGTTCTGATGTTGCTATTTAAGTTTAGCATCTTCCAGGGATGCGACACGAAGATTTTGAGAAAAATACCCCCACTCCAAACTACCCTTTACATGGAACTTTTTTTGAAAATTTTGATTTTCTCAAAAATGGCTCTAACGATTTTGATTAAAATTTCGTATATTAAAGATATTTACCAGACAAATAAAATGTATATTAATAATTTTCTGGGAATATCCTCTGAAGACTACTTTATTCTGGAGGAATTTTACGGAATTTTGCATAACTGCTAAACCGTAAGAGATGGACAAAAAGTTACAACACAAAAAATGTAGAGCACCTTAAAACACACAATTTATCTTATATACATTTTTTTCGTGGAATGGATCGATTTTTAGATACTCGTTATTTTTTATTTCAGCTTTAAAAAACATTACTTTTCTCATACAGGAATTTGTAAACTCCTGTCCATACAAACAAAGAAACTTCTGTCACATAGCAACCAACTTTTAACTATTACTTTAACCTATGGTATTCCCTTGTTTCGCTTCTACTTACAAGGAAGTAAGTAGTAAGACTATTTCTGCTACCTTTTTTCGATTAGCAGGAAGTCAATAGAAGCAAAAGCTTTTTTAAATTTTTTGTAGAGATATAGAGAAAGTCATATGAAGAGAACACATCAGAGTTTTATAATTTAATATTGTATTCGTGAATGCTATTCACATCGAGAGATGTTTTACTCCCTTTTCCAGGGAGTGCAATAACTCAGGTTCGAACTGGGTCACTTCCTGTGACCAGCACATCCAGTTCTGTGGTTTATTTGCTGGGAGGACGCAGGATGCTGCCAAAGCTTTCGAACCCGGCGCTATCCACTGCACTTTAATTTCAACAGCTGACCCCTGGCGGGCAGTTGCCTGGCAACCGCCTGGATGCCAATAACACTTCGTTACTGGTTATTAAACCCTCTCTCGACCTGCTGCTGCAACTACTTTGTTGGCCCACGTGACCAATATGCACTGTAATCCACTGCATTTCATTTCCTTTCGCAGCCAATTGAATACCGCCAATTTTCTGCCCACTCTTGCGAAGGAAACGAGGGTTTCAACGGCCATGTCCGGGGGCCGCTGTGGGAATAGAAATTCTGATAACGATGAGACCTGAGCGCTCAAAATGCCCTTGCGGAGAGAAAGAAATGGACAAAGAGAGGGTACAAGCAATTGCCACTTCTTGCCTTGTATGCTACCCTAAAAAAACTAGCCTACGAGGTTTCAACTTATATAAATGAGTCGCCGAAGTGTATGTACACCCATCACTTCCGAACGACTGCACCAAATTGAACAATTCTTTTTACTCTCTCTATACTCACTATGCACATAGTGTATAGAGAATGTATTGCACTCCACCAAAAAAATTCGATACCGAGATTTCACCGGAAATATATGTTTTAGGGTCCCCTGTATCCAAAAAAAGTATTTTCAGAAAAAGGTCCGTGTGTCAGTGTGCCCGTGTGTCCGTGTGTCTATGAACACTATAACTCAAAAACGAAAAGTCGGTAAAATACCAAACTTGGTATTTAAGTTTAGTATCTTTCAGGGATGCGACACGAAGATTTTGAGAAAAAATCCCCACCCCAAACTACCCTTTACATGGAACTTTTTTCGAAAATTTTGATTTTCTAAAAATGGCTCTACCGATTTTGATTAAAATATCGTACATTAAAGTTACTTACCTGAAAAATAAAATGTATATTTTGAATTTTCTGGGAATAACCTCTGAAGACTACTATTCTGGATGAATTTTTCATAACTACTAAACCGTAAGAGATGGACAAATACTTAACCCACAAAAAAATGTAGAACAGGTTAAAACACACAATTTATGTTACATACATTTTTTCGTGGAGTTGATCGTTTTTGAGATATTCCTTTTTCTTGGTTTCAGCTTTGAAAAAGTTATACTTTTCTCATACACGAATTTGTCAACTCCTCTCCATACAAACAAGGGAACATCAGTCACATAGCAACCAGCTTTTGGCTTTCACTTTAACCTATGATACTCCCTTATTTCGTTTCTACTTACAATGAAGCAAGAAATAAGACTATTTCTGCTAATTTTCCCCGATTGGCATGAAATAAATAAAAGATAAGCTTATTAACAATAATACTTTACAAAGATATAGAGAATGGAACACATCAGATTTTTTTGTTGTGTTTGTTATTGTCACGACACGCTTTGTGGAAAAGAAAATGTTTAGTACGGGAACGTTTTTAAAGTCTCATGAAATGAATAAAACCAGTGCCACGGGAACACATTTCAGTTAATAGCCGCTAGATGGCAGTGGTACCACAGTTATTTGTTGCTATATTTTCACTCCCCATTCAATGTTAAGGTAACGCACCAGTTTACCGAGACAATGACGCGACAGAGCAGTGAAATTCAAATAATAAATTTTTATGTTGTAACTGTGCTTTCCTTACTCCTATGGTTTAAAATAAAGAAGCAAAGAAGCTTTCTTGGCGACGAGCACCTTGAGTAAGTACTTATTTATTTGCCGCTAAATGGCTGTCGTATTATTTTTCTTCCTCATTCAATGTTAAGGTCACGCAACAGTTTGTCGACACAATGACGCAACGCAGCAGTGAAATTTAATTACATGTTTATATTATAGCTGTCCTTTCCTTACTTCAATCGTTTAAAATAAAGAAGCAAAAAGCTTTCCTGGCGATAGACATCCAGAGTAAGTACTTATGTATTTGCCGCTAGATGGCGGTAGTACTGCTCAATTTTTCTTCCCCATTCAATGCAAAGGAAATGCACTCGGTTATGGGGTCAATGATGCAAGATAACAGCGAAAATATACTATTTCTTATGTACTAACTACCGTTGATCACATCGTTTAAATAAAGAAAGAAGAACTAATTATATTTTTGTTGTAATCCCTTAAAAGGGACAAGGTTTAAACTAAGCATATAGCCAATAATCCTTCTTATATCAAAATGACGGAGAAATGATGGGACCCGGATAGTAAACCATGTTAGGTTAACTTCCTATTGCAGATATTGGTTATTTGAAGTTATGTGGTAAATGTGCTAGCTAAAGAAACCTCCGACACCATCACACTGCAATTGCAGTGCTCTAATACATTCGATTTAGTAATATTTTGGGTTAAACGGATAAATTTAATACACAATTCTATGATGAAATAAAAACGTATCACTTGCGTAACCAGATCTACTTGATCTTTAGATAAATCATTGTTAGCCTTAAAAATGGCCGTTTTGACATAGAAGAAAATAAACAGAGGTGGAAAACATTAGTATTAAAGGAAAGAAAGGGATTCGGAAAAAGCATGAATGTTACTTTATGACTTGCCACGCTATGAAAGCGTTGCCAAAATTGTTATTATGCCAACGACGTCCTTGCTCACCCATGCTGTTAACTGTATATGACATTCTTTCCACACTAACTTATGGGTGCTCTGACTTCGTCCTTTTCGTAATACCAACAATATATGTTACATTGCACAGATCATTGCATTTTGCAGATGTAAAGGCATTATTAGACATTGGCAATGGGAAAATTCCTGTTGACACTTCTACTCGCCTCATCTGGTTTCCACCTATTTTTCACTTCACGACGTCAAAGGAAGAAATGCTATCGAATGTGTGCCCAAATATTGGTGTAAATGACAAAATCTATGCTTGGTTGAGCGAACGAACCATTTTAACAGCAACTGATAAGAAAGCATATGATTTGAATAGAAAAAATCTAATGTGTTCCATTCACATGGCTTTCTCTATATCACTGCAACAAATTGTTATATTTACTTCATCTAATGGAGCAAAAATTAGTAGAAGTGATAGTGAAAAGCTGGTTGCTATGTGACTGAAGTTCCTTTGTTTGTATGGACAGGAGTTGACAAATGTCCGTATGAGAAAAGTATAAACTTTTCAAAGCTGAAACCAAAAACAGGGAATATGTCAAAAACGATCAACTCCACGAAAAAATGCATATAAAATAAATGTTGTGTTTTAATGTGCTCTACATTTTTTGTGTGTTAAGTTTTTGCCCATCTCTTACAGTTTAGCAGTTATGCAAAATTCCGTAAAATTCAGTCTTCAGAGGCTATTCCCAGAAAATCCAAGATATACATTTTATTTGTCAGGTAAATATCTTTAATATTTGACAGTTTAATTAAAATCGTTAGATCCATTTTTAAGAAAATCATCATTTTCGAAAATAGTTCCATGTAAAGGGGATTTTTTTGAAAATCTTCGTGTCGCATCCTTGGAAGATACCAAACTTAAATACCAAGTTTGATATTTAACGGTATTCTCGTTTTTGAGCTATGTTGTCCACAGATACACACACACGGACCCTTTTGCAAAAATGCTTTCTTTGGATTCAGGGGCACCCAAAACATGTATTTCCGGTGAAATCTTGGTATCGAATTTTAGGATGCAATACAATACCTTCTCTATACACTATGTATATAGTACGTGTAGAGAAAGTAAAAATCTACTATAGTTATAGGAAAGTTAAAAGGCGAGGATGTGCTTAGATATTCCAAGAATACCACTAATGTCAACCGAATTTGCTTTTGAATTTAAGCGTGATCAGTTTCTCGTGCGTCTTGCGCGCGCGCGCACACACAGACACACACACACAGGGTCACGCCGTGGCCGAGTAGTTAGACCACTCGCATCTCAACTAGACGGCCCAGGTTCGACCCCAAGCGACCGCTTGTGAGATTTATGGTGGACAAAGTGGCGAATGGGCGGGTTTTCTCCGGGTTCTCCGATTTCCTTCGCCTTTGCATTCCACCGGTGCTGCATCTTCATTTCATGTATCACCAGTGGCGTCGCCTGCGGTGCCACAAGTAGTAAAAGCGGGCGTTAAACACTACGAAAAAAATCTGATGTGTTACACTCACATAACTTTCTCTAGCAGCTCTATAAACATCCTACAAAGATTATTTTGCTTTGTAACAATGCTAATCGAGATAAATATTAGCAGAATATTCTTATTACTTAGTTCCTTATAAGTAGAAGGGAATAAGGGAATGCACTATGCTAAAGTGATTGTCAAATGTTTTAAAATGCGATTGTCATTGCAAATCACTTCTTTGCTTGGCCAGGAGTAGAACAAAAGAAAAACATATGAGAAAAGCTTAAGTACTTCCGAATTGTGACCAGTAACAAGGAATATCTCGGAAACGGTTACCTCCACAACAAAAACGTAAAGGACATAAATTGTGTGTTTTGTCGTTATGTACATTTTTTGATGTACAGTGAGTTTTTTTCTATCTCTTACGGTTTAGCAGTTAAGCAAAATTATCCAGAATTAAAGAAGTCTTCAGAGGTTATTCCCCAAAAATTCGAGATACATATTTTATTTCCGACATAATTATCTTTAATATACAGGATTTTAATCACAATCGTTAGAGCCATTTTTAAGAAATTCAACATGTTTTAAATTTTTTCCCTGTAAAGGGTAGTTTGTGGTAGGGGGATTTTTTTAAAAATCTTCGTATCGCATCCTTGGAAGTTACTAAACCTAAATACCAAGTTTGGTGTTTAACGGTCTTTTCGTTTTGGGGCTATGCTGTCCACAGACACACACACACACACACACAGACACGGACCTTTTTTTAAAAATGCCATTTTTAGACTCTGGGGACCCCAATATTTCCGGTGAAATCTCGATATCGAGTTTTTGGATGCATTACAATACCTTCTCTATCCCTATGTACATTATACATATTGGGCTAGAGAAAGTAAAATAACACACACACACAGACACACATGACGGACAGAGAGACAAAAACACACACACATTTTTTAAAAATAGTTGTTTTCGATTTAGGGGGTCCTAAGACGTGTATTTCCGGTGAAATCTCGGTATCAAATTTTTGGGTGCAATACAATACCTTCTCTATACACTATGTACATAGTAGGTGTAAAAGTAAAAATTGGTTTGTTAAAAATCATGACGTAATTTATGAAGTACTTTGTTACACGTTGCTATGTGTGTTATTTACCTTATACGAACGTAAACAAATCTTTTGCAATAGTAAATTATCAATTAATGCTTGCTTTCGAAACGGAAGTAGATAAAAGATATTTATATGCCATCAGCTTATTGCATTAGATGTGTTTCGCTGCATTTCAAATTGGAGATAGAAATTTGAGCATTTTACTCGTTTATAGTTCAAATCACTGATCACTCGAAATTTAAGCCAATCATCATACATCTTTTCTCCCCAATGACGTTATCTGCCGATTAAATATTGAACTAACAGCAAACAGATGCCGGTCACATATAACGGGCTATTTATAGATGTACAGATAAGCATAAATGGTAGCTTTGTATTCCGCTGTTTCATTTGATGAAAATTATATCTAACCTGATATGTTTACTGCTGTCAAAACAAACATGTTTATCGTATACACACAGTTGAAATCTTATTAAATTAACGTATCCTTTGACCATGTTCACAGCAAACAATTGAATCAACGAGCTCTCAAACAAAAACTACCCAAACCGTTATTAAACCGTCAAGTACTGAACTTTTGCCGAGCACAAAGGTAACCCCCCGTCCCTTTCTCTGACAGATTATTATATTATCCGAGTTTAACTGATGCTCTGCGTTAGTTTTAGATAAAGCGCCTTTTAGAAGTTGCTTATCCCGTGATGGGATTGTATCTCAGGTAATGGAATTTACCAAGTCAAAAGTGCGCTCTTCTTCTGTTTCCTTTTGTAACCTGTAATCAAATTTAAATTAACTTGATCCAAATTTAGACCTGCTTTTAGAACTTTGGCCTTTGTTACGCATTTCAGAAATAAAGAAACAGTAAAAGTCTCTCCTTTAAAAGAGAAGGTACATTTTAAATTAACCAGCCAAAAATACGATACTTTTTGCTGTGAATAGACTTTGAAATAAGTACAAAATATCATAAGAAATACCGTGAATTTTTTCATCTTGTCGATAATTGACTCCCGGAGCGAAGCGACGAGAGTCAATTGTTCTAATTGTATTTGATAAGACAATTCAGCGAAATAGACTATTAATAATTTATAATATATAGGAAGGGAGATTTTCTCATTGTAATACTTACATTTGTTCTCAATGATAGATGACGCATTCGACCATGTTTATTTACTGAATGTTTTATTTTGCTGTCTTCGCTGCCTCCTGAATTATAATATGGCCGACCGTGCCTATATCTAATGTACAATATCAATATTAACAATAGAAATAGAGAGAAATTATTTCAGTTTATGTTTTAATAACTAATACATCAAAACTTTAAATAAACATTGTGGCTGAATTAATTGAAAGTACAATTGTGGAACTGACAGTTATTGAAAGTGAAGGTCACCTTGTTACCAATAACCAAGTCAGGAGATTAAACATAGGAACGTCAAGTGCGACAAGATTTCAAAGAAATGAACATCAGCTCCGATAAGATGTTTTGACAATATCGCTCCTGTCAGATGGCCGCGATTGGTTGAAATTTTCTTATCTCGGTTATTGCTTTAATAGTAGAAGTGAATTATTATTGTTTATGAATGCTTTATTTTAAATCTCACATTTTTATCGGCTGTTAATTTTCGTCGTTAAATTTTACCTTCTCTCACGCAAATATCATGTACATTTTAGATAGACAAAGTATTGCATTCAACCCAAAAATTCGATACCGAGATTTTAGCTGAGATTCACATTTTAAGCACACCTGAATAAAAACATCTATGTATTTCGTTCACATAACTTTTTACACAAACAATTTTTATAAAATATTATTCTTCTGTCTACGTCATGGTAATCGAGATAAACATTAACAGAATTTGACTATTATGTTTGAGAACTTTAAATTGAAACAAATAAAAAGGAATGTCTTTAAATCGATATATTAACCTTCTCAACGTCCATCGTAAACTTAATCAATTCAAACTAGCAACAATAAAAACAAAATCAGTATTCATACATAGCCTACCATATTTTATAACTATAAGAATGCCACTTTCAATGCCTTATTCCTTATTTAATTTATTAGTATCTGTTGTAAAATCATTAAGCGAATATTTATCGTATCTGTAGGATAAAACAATGTATTATACAGTGGACAAACCTCTATTATCCACTCGTAGAACTTAAAACCCCTTCGGGTCGCGTTTTAAATTACTCTTTCACGGATAAACTTTGTGTTTATCCACTTCTATGATAAATAGTTTTTACGCTTGCGGCAATTATTTACGCGTGGATTCCATAAAATCAACTTTTCGACCTGAAATGAGGTTGTTTACTACTCAATTACGCTCGGTCGTAGATAATCTCATTTAGTAATACCATAAAATAACTACTTTACCTAGAAAATGCAATAATCTCTGTATATATTATGTTTATTTGAATCTACTACAGACAGTAAATTTGTAATTGTCATTAACTACCGCGAGATGGCCTTGTGTTCAACTAAAGAAAATCTGATGTGTTCCATTCACATGACTTTCTCTACATTTCTGCAACAAATTATTGTTAGAAGGCTTATGCTTCTATTTACTTCCTGCTAATCGAGAAAAAAATAAGCAGAAATATTACTTGCTTCCTTGTAAGTAGAAGCGAAATAAGGGAGTACCATAGGTTAAAGTGATAGTCAAAAGCTGGTTGCTATGTGACTGAAGTTCCTTTGGACAGAAGTTGACAAATCCTGTATGAGAAAATAAAGTAATCTTCAAAAGATATTCCCAGAAAATTCAAGATATTCATTTTATTTATCAAGTAAATAACTTTAGTATACGATATTTTAATCAAAATCTTTCAAGGGTAGTTTAGGGTGGGAGGATTTTTCTCAAAATCTTCGTGTTGTATCCCTGGAAGATACTAAACAAAAACACCAAGTTTGGTATTTTACTGACTTTTCGTTTTTGAGTTTTCACAGACACACGGACACACACAGGACCTTTTTACGGTATCGAATTTTTGGGCAGAATGCAATGCCGCACATAGTACGTGTAGAGAAAGTAAAAAACAACTTAAAACTCATTAATAATACCACAAAATAACTCTTTTATCTGCAAAATTGAATTATTTCTTTTCTAGAAGTATAGCAGGTGGTGTTAATGTGAATCTACTATAGGCAGCAAACTTGTAATTGGTATTAACTGCCGCGAGATGGCCTTGTGTTCAAGTAAAGAAAAACTGTACCCCCTGAAGTGTGTTTTATCTCGAATCTAGCAGTTCACTTGTTGAATTCCTTTGCATCCTGCTTATCTCACCTGTACCTTATTCAATCTTGCTTTCATTTCACTTCTTTTTCTGTGCTCCTGTCACTTTGTCCTATTCCTTCTCTCACGGCCTTCCCCATTTATACGTCTGCTTTCTTCGGGTTGTCGCTCGCGACGTTAAGCTGAGTTAATAATCTCGTTTTCTAACATGCTCGACCGGGATGGAATATCAGCGTAACCATGGGAATGAAGCTATGCCTTTGTGTTAAACACAGCCAAAGTTTCACAGAATGGAAGCCACAGAGAGCAAAAATCTTTTATTTTCCTACTTTTAAATTTATTCGAGTAAGCAGAAAGCATGACAAAGTTCCAATTATCAGGCACTTCTTCAGCCACTTGGAGAATTCTGTTAAAAGTTGTACGCAGAATAAAGGAAAAGCAGTAAATCGAGGAAAAGAATGTACGCTAAAAAACGTGCTACACGCTGAAAGGTGAAAGCTTTTTCACATCGCTTTCTCTAGATCTTCCGTAAACAAACCTGTCTGACAAAAGATGTCTTTTTACTTTCTCTATACGTACTATGTACATAGTGTATAGAGAAGGTATTGTATTACACCCAAAAATTCGATACCGAGATTTCACCGGAAATATATGTTTTTTTGGACCCCCCTGAATAAAAAAAACATTTTTAGAAAAACATCCGTGTGTGTTTGTCTGTCTGTCTCTGTCAAGAAAAATCCTCTCACCCGCAACTACCCTTTACATGCAAAAAATTCCGAACATTTTGATTTTCTTAAAAATGGCTGTAACGATTTTGATTAAAATCCCTTATATTTAAGATATTTGCTTGCCAAATAATATATATATATATATCTTGAATTTTCTAGGAATAGCCTCCAAACAACTCTGTTTTGGATGATTTTTACTGAATTTTGATTAATTGGTAAACCGTAAGAGATAGATAAAAAGTCACCCACAAAAAATATAGATCACGATAAAACACACAATTTATATCATTTATAATTTTTTCGTGGAGTTAATCGTTTTTTAGATATTCCTATTTTTGGTTTCAGCTTTGAAAAACTTTTACCTTTCTCATACAGAATTTGTCAACTCTTGTCCCTACAAACAAAGGAACTTCAGTCACATAGCAACCAGCTTTTGACTCATTCTAATCTATGCTGCTTCCTTATTTCGCTTCTTATTTCAAGGAAGCAAGTAATAAGACTTTGTGCTAATTTTTTTTTCGATTTGCGTAAGCTTTTTAACAATAATGTGTTGCAGAGATGTAGGAAAAGCTGTGTGAATGGAACACATCAGATCTTTTTTTACTTGCTTTACACGTACTATGTACATAGCGTATAGAGAAGATATTGCACTCCACCCAAAAATTCGATACCGAGATTTCACCGGAAATATATGTTTTGGGTCCCCTATAATCCACAAATAGTATTTCTGGAAAAAGGTCCCTGTGTGTGTGTGCATGTCTGTGGATAGCATAGCTCAAAAACGAAACACCGTTAAATACGAAACTTAGTGTTTATGTTTGGGATCTTCCAAGGATCCGACACGAAGATTTTCATGAAAATACCCTCAGCCTTAACTACCTTTTAAAAGGCAAAATATTCGAAAATTTTGTTTTTCTTAAAAAGGGCTCTAACAATTTTGATTAAAGTACCACATATTAAAGCCATTTCTATCACAAATAAAATGTATATCTTGACCTGTTTATTCTGGATGAATTTTGCTTAATTTAGCATAACTATTAAGCCCTAAGAGATAGACAAAAACTTACTATATACAACATGTAGATCTTGATAAAATACACAAGTTATGTCATATACATTTTTTTCGTGAATCTTACCGTTTTCGAGGTATTCCTTGTTTTCAGTTTCAGTTGTGAAATACTTATACTTTTCTCAGATGGGAGTGTCTGTTTTTCTTTTCTTCTACTCCTGGCGAAGCAAAGAAGTGATTTGCAATGAAAATCGCATAACGATAGCTTTTAAAACATTTGACTATCACTTTAGCATAGTGCATTCCTTTAGTTTCCTTCTTCTTATAAGGAACTAAGTAATAAGAACATTTTGCTAATGTTTGTCTCGATTAGCATGGTGTAGAAAGAAGAATAATCTTTTGTAAGAAGTTTGTTTGTTCAACAGCTAAGAATCATGTGAGTGTAACACATCGGATTTTTTTTAAAATATATATTCTTCTCACTCACTGACAAATACACATACCTTTTTCTAAATTTTCTTTATTTAGGGAATTCTGAAATCATGTATTTCCGATGATTTTAAGTGGAATGCAACACTTCTTCTGCTTACTATAGAAAGCAAAAATAGGCGGTATAATATCAAATAGAACTTTCTAATAGTAGCAGGAAAGCAAACATTAGAGGTGGCTGTTGAATCAGCTGGTATGTTTTCCAGTAACTTTCTTCCGTCCATTTCTAAAATTTTTATCTGCTCCCACGCCCGTACCGTGATCCGATCTTGCAAGCAAGACGTGCTCCAGAGACCAGATAGGATGGTTCTGCTTGAAATACGTTCTCGCGTAACGCGTGCCAACAAAATGGAAGCGAATTTACACCAGCCCAGAGCACAAAAAATATCCTGGGGCTTATGCAAAAGGTCGGCCTGCTTCTTCAAAGTAAATCAAGACCAAAAACACGTACAGACATTTATCACGGCTGCAAAGCAAAAGTCGTGCATTTTTTCTCTCTCTCTCTACCCTCTTCTGAAACATATTCCAATTCCGTTCTCACATTCTATGAACACGTATCTGCAGCGTACCAAAAACACCTAGCACGTCCCCCCGCCCCTCATCAGCATACATATTTATACTGCACAAAGTTACAACAGTGGCGTGCAACACACTGCTGTCGCAAAACAATGTTCTATACACTCCCACCGCTGTATGGTCGTCTATTTAATTCACACATTAATGGAATCAGCACATACTGAAAGCGCCTCGGTCCAAGCAACCCATTTTGTGAGAAAAATGAAAAAAAATTGTCTCTAAGCAACCCTATTTTTACTTTCTCTATACGCACTATGTACATAGTGTATAGAGAATGTATTGCACTCCACCAAAAATTTGATACCGAGATTTCACCGGAAATATATGTTTTAGGGTCCCCTGTATCCAAAAAAAAGTATTTTCAGAAAAAGGTCCGTGTGTGTGTCCGTGTCTGTGAACTCGATAACTCAAAAACAAAAAGTCGGTAAAATACCAAACTTGGTATTTAAGTTTAGTATCTTCCAGGGATGCGACACGAAGATTTTGTGAAAATTCCCCCCACCCCAAACTACCCTTTACATGAACTTTTTTCGAAAATTTTGATTTTCTAAAAAATTGCTCTAACGATTTTGATTAAAATATCGTATATTAAAGATATTTACCTGACAAATAAAATGTATATTTTGAATTTTCTGGGAATAGCCTCTGAAGACTACTTTATTCTCGTACAATAAAGCAAGAAATAAGACTATGTCTGCTAATTTTTCTCGATTAGCATGAAATAAATAAAAGATAAGCTTATTAACAATAATAATTTACAGAGATATAGAGAAAGTCATGTGAATGGAACACATCAGATTTCTACTTTCTCTACACGTACTATGTACTTAGTGTATAGAGAATTACCTCCACCCAAAAAATCGATACCAAGATTACACTGGAAATATATGTTTTAGGGTCACCTTTATCCAAAAAGGAAAAGTCAGTAACATACCAAACTTGGTATTTAGATTTAGTATCTTCCAGGGATACGAGACGAAGGTTTTGAGAAAAATACTCCACCCCAAACTACACTTCACATGGAAAAAATGTCTTAAATTTTTATTTTCCCAAGAATTTCTCTAACGGTTTTGATTAAAATATCGTTTATTAAAGATATTTACCTGACAAATAAAATGTACAACTTAAATTTTCTGGAAATAGCCTCTGAAGACTATTTTATTCTGAGTGAATTTTACGGAATGTTGCATAACTACTAAACCGTAAGAGATGGACAAAAACTTACCACACAAAAACTGTAGAGCACATTAAAGCACACAGTTTATGTTATATACATTTTTTCATGCAGTTGATCGTTTTGGAGATATACCTTGATTTTGGTTTCAGCTTTGAAAAACATACTTATCTCATACAGGAATTTGTCAACTCCTGTCCATACAAACCAAGGAACATCAGTCACATAGCTTTTGACTATCACTTTAACCTATGGTACACCCTTATTTCGCTTCTACTTACAAGGAAGCAAGCAATAAGAATATTTTGCTAATTTTTTCTCGATTTGCATGAAGTAAATAGAAGCATAAGCTTTTTAACAATAACTTGTTACAGAGATGTAGAAAAAGGCATGTGAATGGAACACATCAGAGTTTTGTGGATATACTGCACTCGGGTGGGGAGCTACAAATTTCGCACTAGCCATTGCACTTCGGCTAGGTGTGCAGTTTTCCTCTCCACAGCAAAAAGAAAAATCTGATGTGTTCTATTCACATGACTTTCTCTGCATCTCTGCAAAACAGTATTGTTAAAAGCGTATGCTTCTATTTACTTCAAGCTAATTAAAAAAAATTAGCAAAAATAGTCTTATTACTTGCTTCCTTGTAAGTAGAAGCGAAATAAGGGAGTAGTATAGGTTAAAGTGACAGTCAAAAGCTGGTTGCTATGTGACTGATGTTCCTTTGTTTGTATGGACAGGAGTTGACAAATTCCTGTATGAGAAATGTATAAGTTTTTCAAAGCTGAAACTAAAACAAGGAATATCTTAAAAACGATCAACTCCACGAAAAAATTTATGACATAAGTTGTGTGTTTTAATGTGATCTAAATTTTCTGTTTGGTAAGCTTTGCCCATCTCTTAAGGTTTAGCAGTTAAGCAAAAATCCGTTAAATTCATCCAGAATAAAGTAGTCCTTAGAGGCTATTCCCAAAAAGTTCAAGATATACATATTATTTGTCAAGTAAATATCTTAAATATACTCAAAAACGAAAAGTCGGTTAAACACCAAAATTGATAGTTAAATTCAGTCGTTTCCAGGAAGCGACCCTAGGATTTTCAAGTAAATTTCGCACTCAAATATACCGTTTACATGGGCCCTTTTTCGAAAATTTTGAGTTTTTCAAAAATGTCTCTTAAAGTTTTTGATTAAAAAAGCACATGTTTAAAACGTTTCTGTCCTAAATGTTATTTGTATATTGAATTTTCTGAGAACATATCCTGAATTCTACTCATTCTGAATGTTTATTGAATGACTGCTAAAACAGTAGAAATAGAGAGAAAGTCTTGCTGCATAACAAATGAAAACCTTGTTAAACTCACCATTTATACAAATAATGTTGTGTGTTTATTTGTCAAGGGTTTCAATTTTAATATATTAATATTTTTACTATTTATTTATTTATTCCCCAAAAGCTTAAACCCTAATTTACAAAAGCGTGCTTTGTCTTTAGTTTATATTATAACAGATATTCATAATTTACAAATAAATTATTAGACATGTAAATCTATTACATACAATTTATATTACATTGTTTTAAAAATATTACTAATACGTTGATTAAACTTATTAAAGAAACATTTTGTTTTGAATATCTGGTGTTATTGGGAAATTTGAAAGACATATGGCAAAAGTCAATATGATATTAAATTAAATTGCTTTATACCACATGTTGGGCAATCAAAAAGTAAATGTTTAACATTTGACAAGACTTTAGACAGAAATATAATGCTTCATCTGAATTAATTTTTTAAAACTTTCAAAATATTATTTGAATTTTCCATGCCCAAACATAAATTGTTGGAAAACACATTAATTTTGTGAACTGGTCATTTTTACTATTCGATCACAGTGTATTCCATTCTTTAAGCTTCAACTCTTTTAAATTATTTTGTATTGATGTTATAGGGTATCGGGCATAAGAATAGTCTGTACATTTCTCAAATAGAAAGTCGTTATTCATTTTTATTACTTTCTCTATACGTACTATGTACAAAATGTATAGAAAATGTATTGTGTTGCACCTAAAATTTTATGTCTAGATTTTAGCGGAAGTACATGTTTTGAGACCCTCTGATTAAAAAAAAAACTTTTAGAAACATGTCCATGTGTGTGTGCGTGTGGTAGGTATAGCTCAAAAACGAAAAGACGGTTAAATACCAAACTTGGTGTTAAAGTTGACTATCTTCCAAGGATACGAAATGAAGAGTTTCAAGAAAATCCCCCACCCACAACTACACTTTACATTTTTCAAAGATTTTGATTAAAATGTCTTATGCTCAAGATAGTTTTATGACGCGTAATATGCATATTGACTTTGCTAGGAATAACTTTTCACTCTGGATGATTTTTGTACAACTGGTAAACCGTAGAAGAGAGATAAACAGTTACTTCACAAAAATGTAGATCTCATTAAAACTTACAGTTACTGCTATATGCATCTTTTGTAGAGTTAGCCGTTTTCGAGTTATTACAAATTATTGGTATCAATTTTAAGCCACGGAAGACATCTTCCTTCTTGTTTCTCGTTTGTTTGAGATTGAAGTTTCATTTGTTTCACATAGCGACCGGCTTTTAAAGGACGAGACTATCGCTTCAGTCTGTGTAATTTCTTATTTCGCTTCTACTTACAAGGAAGCTAGTAATAAGACTAATTCTGCTGATGTTTATCTTGATTAACATGATGTAGATAATGTTTTTAATAAAAGGTTTTACCGAGCAGCTAGAGGACGTCATGCGAATGGAACACATGCCTTTTTTTCCCTTATATTAGAAAGAAGCAAGTAATAAGACAATTTCGGTTAATGCTTATCTCTATTAGCAGGAAGTAAATAGAACAATATTTTGTTACCAAATGTAAGGAAAGTGATGTGAATGGAAACACATCAGAAATGTTTACTTTTTACCCCGTTTGTACAATGTACATAGTGAATAGAGAAGTCATTTTTTTCCACCCATAAATTTGAAACAACCGAGATTTCACCGGAAATACATGTTTTAGGGCAACCTAAATCTGACTGTCTGTGCACAGCATAGCTCAAAAACTTGGTATTTAAGTTTGGTATCTTCCAAGGATGCGACACGAAGATTTTCAAGAAAACCTCCCAACACCAACTACCCTTTACATGGAACATTTCTTGAAACAATTTATTTTCTCAAAAATGTGTCTAAAGATTTTCAATAAAATAGCTTATATTTAAGACATTTTTATGACAAATGAAACTTATATCTTCAATGTTCTGGGAACAACTTCTGAAGACCTCTTCATTCTGGATGACCTTTCTATAACTGGCAAATCGTAAGAGACATAAAAAAATTTACTCTACAAGATGTATCTCATTACAACACACGATATCATGTACATTTTTTGTACAATTAACGGTTTTCGAGACAATCCGGATTATCAGGGTCAATTTTAGCCACCTTTTTTTTACTTTCTCTACACGCACTATGTACATAGTGTATAGAGAAGGTACTGCACTCCACCAAAAAATTCGATACCGAGATTTCACCGGAAATATATATTTTAGGGTCCCCTACATCCAAAAAAAATCTGATGTGTACCATTCACATGACTTTCTCTATATTCCTGCAACAAATTATTCTTAAAAAACTTATACTTCTATTAAATTCTTGCTAATCAGTACAAACATTGGCAGAAATAGCCATATTACTTGCTTCCTTGTAAGTAGAGGTGAAATAAGGGAGTACCATAGGTTAAAGTGATAATCAAAAGCTGGTTGCTATGTCACTGAAGTTCCTTTGTTTGTATGGACAGCAGTTGACAAATTCCTATAAGAGAAATGTATAAGTTTTTCATAGTAGAAACCAAAAATAAGGAATGTCACAAAAACGACGAACTCCACGAAAAACATGTATATAACATAAATTGTGTGTTTTATAGTGCTCTACATTTTTTGTGTAGTAAGCTTTTGTCCATCTCTTACGGTTTAGTGGTTATTCAAAATTTAGTAAAATGCATCCAAAATAAACTACTTTTCAGAGGCTATTCCGAGAAAATTCAAGATATGCATTTTATTTGTCAGGTAAATATCTTTTGTATACGAAATTTTAATCAAAATCGTTAGAGCCATTTTTGAGAAAATCAAAATTTTCGAAAAAAGTTCCATGTAAAGGGTAGTTAGGGGTGAGGGGATTTTTCTCAAAATCTTCGTGTCGCATCCCTGGAAGATACTAAACTTAAATACCATGTTTGGTATTTTACCGACCTTTCGTTTTTGAGTTATCGCGTTCACAGACACACGGACGCACGGACACACACACACACGGACCTGTTTCCGAAAATGCTTTTTTTAGATAAAGGGGACCCTAAAATATATATTTCCGGTGAAATCTCGGTATCGAATTTTTTGGTGGAGTGCAATACATTCTCTATACACTAAGTACATAGAGCCTATAGAGAAAGTAAAAAGTATTTTCAGTAAAAGGTCCGTGTGTGTGTGTGTGTGTGTGTGTGTGTGTGTGTGTGTGTGTGTGTGTGTGTCCGTATGCCCGTGTGTCTGTGAACACGATAACTCAAAAACGAAAAGTCGGTAAAATACCAAACTTGGTATTTAAGTTTACTATGTTCCAGGGATGCGACACGAAGATTTTAAGAAAAATCCATTCTAAAGTACCCTTTACATGGAACATTTTCTGAAAATTTTGATTTTCTAAAAAACGGCTCTAATGATTTTGATTAAAATATCGCATATTAAATATATTTACCTGATAAATAAAATGTATATTTTGAATTTTCTCGGAATAGCCTCTGAAGACTACTTTATTCTGGGTCAATTTTACGGAATTTTGCATAACTGCTAAACCGTAAGAGATGGACAAAAACTTGCCATACAAAAAATGTAGAGCACTTTAAAACACACAATTCATGTTTTATACATTTATCTCGTGGAGTAGATAGTTTTTTTTAGATATTCCTTGTTTTTAGTTTCAGCTTTGAAAAATTTACTTTTCCCATGTAAAAATCATGTAAATGGAACTCATCAGAATTTTTTATCTGGATTTGTAGGGTTCCTCAAATTTTACAAGCTAACTAACAGAATTTACTAATATTTTAATCTTTCTTTATTATTAGCAAATTGTAAATATTGCATGTAGGTACGCCACTGTAACACAGAGGGTGCTGGCTGTAAACGAAGTTGACAAGAGACTTTGGAAAAGGGTTTTCAAAACCGTTCCATGTGGGAGGGAGAGAGAGTTAATTTAAACAACATTGGCACCCTCGCGTTTTTGTGTTATCAATATTATGGAAAGTTGCAGTAGACAGTCGGGCGCTGGGAGTTTCCATCTGGATCGTCCCGGCGTGGCACAAGGGGTAGCGTTTCTAATCTGGGAAAACTTACACACGGTTTACCTTCACCAGTCTATTTACTCTTCTCAATGCATTTATTAAATAAAACCAAAACACAGTTCATTTCTGAAATATCTAACAAAAAAACTGTAGATGAAAACAAGTGACACACCTAGCTTCAGCATTCACTTGTTTCTTTCTAATTAGAGGCAGGAAAAACATAACGAATCATTATTTTAGAATAGTTACCAAAGTGGAACTGTTGCAAAGGCGAAAAAAATTACACACACACATGACTAGTTCATTAATCTCGTTTACTACCTTTTTTGAACCATTGCATTCCACATAAAAATCTGACGTGCCCCTTTTACACGACTTTCTCTATATCTCTGTAACACATCACTGTTAATAAGCTTATTCGTCTATTTACTTCGTGCTAAACGACATAAACGTTAGCAGAAATGATCTAACTTAGTTCCTTATAAGTAGAAGAGAAAAAAGGGAACACACTAGGCTAAACCGACGGTCAAATGTTTTAAAATGTAGTTGCTATGGGATTGAAATCCGTTTATTTGCCAGGAGTTGGCAAGTATTTTAAAACGTCTTAAAATGGCCAAATTCACAAAAAAAATGCACATAAATTGTGTGTTTTTTTAACGAGATCTACATTTTTTGTGTTGTAAGTTTTTGTCTATCTATTTCTGTTTACCAGTTATGCAAGCTTAAGAAAAAATTAATCGGAATAAAGAGGTATTTAGAGGCCATTTCCAGAAAATTCAAGATATACATTTTATTTGTCATATAAACATCTTAAACACGAGAGAATGTAATCAAAATCGTTAGAACTGTTTTTGAGAAAACCAAAATGTTCGAATTTTTTCCCATGTAGTTGGGGATTATTTAAAATCTTCCTGTCGCATTTTTGGAAGATACTGAATTTAAATACCAAGTTTGGTATAACTGGCCAAACGTTGCGAGTTCTTGTCCCAGTTACTGCAGTGAAATGTGCCTGTGGTAAAGGATGGGGAGAGCCCAAGTAAAATAGCCGATGTGATGACAAGCTTGGATGCTGATGGAGCTATGTTTGACTGCAGTTGTATGTATTTTGCTCTTTTTATTAAGAAAATAATGCAATAAATTTTTTGCAAAAATATTAATATTTTACTTTCTCTACACGCACAATTGCATTCCACCTAAAAATTCGATGTCGAGATTTCACCGGAAATGCATGTTTTGGGTCCCCCTGAATAAAAAAAAACAGTTTTACAAAAGGGTTCGTGTGCGTGTGTGTGTCTGACTGTGTGTCTTTGGACAGCATAGCTCAAAACCAAAAAGACCTTTAAATACCAAACTTGGTGCTTAAGTTTGGTATCTTTCAAAGATTGCAACACGAAGATATTCAAGAAAATCACCCCACCCTAAAGTACCCTTTACATGGAACTTTTTTTCGAAAATATTAAGTTTCTCAAAAATGGCTCCGTCGATTTTGATTAAAATATCACATGTTAAAGATATTTACCTAAGAAATAAAAATAAATAATTAACCTAAGTATGACATAAAAGACCTGTGTGTAAAACATTGTAGTCCCTTTAGTTTAGTTGTTCTTATCCCTCTTCTCTATTGTCAGTCTACTCAGATCTCAGCCTTCTTGTTTTAAGTATAAATTTACCTAGCCCGTCCACGTCTTCCGTGCCTGCCAGTATCGTCCAACATGCTTCTAGCTCTACATTCGTGGGGGTAAAGAATTGCGGTAAATATTCTTCCCCACATTCCTCCATCCCGACTCTTCCTCCTCGCAAATGGGACAGATTCTCGTACCATTCTCGTCAGAAATGTTCGTGCTCCTTCATGTTCCTAGTCTAATAAACGTGAGCCCCTATCTAATGAGTTTGGTACCTGTTTTGATGTATTGCTCCATACCCCACGCCGATTTTAGCCCAGGCTGTACTTCTAATGAAGCCTTCTCTGTGCATTGCGCAGTTATTTGCTGTCTGTCAGTATCACAGAGGCGGTTCTTAATTTTTCTCCAAATGCTCCGCCTGTTTGCCTGCCCCGCCATCCAAATGTATCGCATCCCAATGGTTTCCAACCCTTTCTCTAATTTTGATGCCCACGTCGAATTACCTTCCGTTCGCAATTGTTCACGGTAGCAGACTGTCCTAATTAGAGATTGGTTTCCGTGAACGTTGGGAGATGACGAGGAAGTAGTGAAAACAGTCATCTCACAAATAGGACTCGAACTCCGTGAGTTTGATGTGGAGATAGCTCATCGTGTAGGACGACGTGGCAATTTAAGGATACCCATATGTGAAAATTGATCAAAAAGGGCAAATGTTTGTGCCTAATTAAATAATGCAATGCTTGTAGTTCAATTTCCTGTTATTTTTATTACCATGCGGCGCTTTAAACCCTATCACGTGACGATTTAAATGGATGACTGTAGTGGGTATGGAGCTTTAACTTTTTCACTATGGTGAAAAATGTAGCTTGACTCGGACCAAATGACTTGCAGTTTTTCTTTGCTTTATATATTCCTCAGAATCAATGTAAACAGCCCGTGAGAGTTAACAGATATTATTGGTTTAAAATTTTCTGCAGGAGATTATAAAATTGTAAGACTCACAAAAAAAACAGTGCTAAATTGTATGTTAAACCTTGAAGCCTATATCATCGTGTTTTTTATTTTTCAGCGTTTTCAAAACTTTAAATTGTTCCACACGACGCAGTTTTTGAAATAGAAACTTGAACATTTTTATGCTTGGATAAAAATAGTACAAAAGAAAATTGATGAGATGATATTTTTTCTAATATCACCAACGCTCGTTTAATTAAATAACAAACTTCATATTTCAATTACAAAAATAAAAAAATATGATGTGTACCATTCACATAACTTTCTCTACATCTCTGCAACCAATTATTGTTAAAATGCTTATGTTTCTATTTACTTCATGCTACTCGAGAACAAATTAGCAAAAAATACTCTTATTACTTGTTTTCTTGTAAGTAGAAGCGAAATAAGGGAGTACTATAGGTTAAAGTGATAGTCAAATGCTATGTGACTGAAGCTGCTTTGTTTATATTGACAGGAGTTGACAAATTCCTATATGACAAAAGTAAGTTTTTCATAGCTGAAACCAAAAACAATGAATATCTCAAAAGCGATCAACTCCACGAAAAAAGTGTATATACCGTAAATTGTGCGTTTTAACATGCTCTACATTTCTTGTATAGTAAGTTTTTATCTAGTTCTTACGGTTTAGCAGCTATGCAAAATTCCGTAAAATTTGTCCAGAATAAAGTAGTCTCCAGAGGCTATTCCCAGAAAATTCAAACTATGCATTTTATTTGTCAGGTAAATATTTTTAATATACGACATTTTAATCAAAATCGTTAGAGCCATTTTTTAGAAAATCAAAATTTTCTAAAAAGGTTCCATGTAAAGGGTAGTTTGGAGTGGGGGGGATTTTTCTCAAAATCTTCATGCCGCATCCACGGAAGATACTAAACTTAAATACCAAGTTTGGTATTTTACCGACTTTTCGTTTTTGAGTTATCGTGTTCATACACACGGACCTTTTTATGAAAATGCTTTTTTTGGTTATAAGGGACCCTAAATTATATATTTCCGCAAATCTCGGTATCAAATTTATATGTGGAGTGCAACACCTACTCTTTACAGTATGCACATAGTGCGTGTAGAGAAAGTAAAATTTAATAAAAGGACAATCAAATAATATTTTCTCCATAACCAATGATAAAAATCTGATGTTACACTCACATGACTTTCTCTAGCTGTTCTACAAACTTCATACATAAGATTCTTCTTATTTCTGCACCTTACTAATCGTAGTACTCATTAGCAGAATGTTCTTATTATTTAGTTCCGTATAAGTAGGAAGAAAATAAGGGAATACACTAGGTTAAACCAATATTCAAATGTTTTAAAAGCTGTCGTTATGCGATAGTCATTACAATCGCTTCTTTTCTTGGCCAGGAGTAGAACAAAAGAAAAACGGAGACTCCCGTCTGAGAAAAGTATAAGTACTTCACAACTGAAACTAATAACAATGAATAACTCGAAAACGGTAAGTTCCACGAGAAAAATGTATGTGACATAGCTTGTGTATTTTAACAAGACCTAAATATTTTGTACAGTAAGTTTTTGTCTATCTCTTACGGTTTACTAATTATGCCAAATTAAGCAAAATTCATCCAGAATAAATAGGTCTTCAGAAGCTATTCCCAGAAAATTCAAGATATACGTTTTATTTGACAGGTAAATATCTTTAATACATTATATTCTAATCAAAATCGTTGCAGCCATTTTTAAGAAAATCAAAATGTTCGAAAAAAATTCCATGTAAAGGGTAGTTTGGGGAAGGAGTATTTTTCTCAAAATCTTCGTGTCGCATCCCTGGAAGATACTAAACTTAAATACCAAGTTTGGTATTTTAGCTACTTTTCGTTTTTGAGTAATCGTATTCACAAGCACACGGACACACGGATTCACACACACACGGACCTTTTTCTCAAAATGCCTTTTACGATACAGGGGGTCCTAAAACATGTATTTCCGGTGAAATCTCGGTATCGAATTTTTGGGTGGAATACAATACTTCTCTATCCCTATGTACACTGTACATATGCGGCTAGAGAAAATAAAAAATTCATGTAATCAATTTACTAATACTGTATTTATCCGTATAACTGCAAAGTATTATATTTTGCTAACTGAAATTGCATCGTGTGAAATGATTTAATTAAATGTCGCTAAATATGATAATATCACAGGAAGAAAAGTCTGAAAATGAGCATGGAAACTGTTCTTAATACTGCAGTTGATGTGTAACTCCATGGCACGACAGCTCACGGGGAACCTTGGCCTACCGTCCGGCCGCTGCGTCCCCCATCTCGATCCACTACAGACGTCATGGATGGGGTGCAGTATTGGAGGGTGAGACGTGGTCAGCGCCTCGAGTCCCCCCCGGCCAGTTAATGCGGTCCTCATTACCTGGAGCCGCTACTTCTTCATCAAGTAGCTCCTCAATTGGCCCCCCAGGGACCTTATGAGGCTGAGTGCACCCCGGGCCAGGTCTCCCAGCGGGGGAAAAATCCCCACGCCGGTACTGGGGATCGAACCCAGGTCTCCCGCTTGGTGCAGTTGCTGTGTTAAAGTTTCAAATCAGCAAAGTTGTAGGTTTTAGGTTTTTCACAGTTGGGTATCCTTAAGGCGACCTATTGTCTGTAAACTGGCCGTTATAAACTGACGATGGCCATTGAAAGTAATAACACCAGAGCGAGACACGTGGTCTGGTGGGATCCACCTAAAGCAGCAGCCCCTTTGGTGGGGGGGGGGTTGTTATATGTCCAGCTAAATAATGAAACGAATACCTGCGTGGAACTCGGTTTCCATCCAATATCACTGTTTCCAATTCCACTCCTCGACGTAATTAAAATTTTCTGAAGCACGGAGTGTGAGAGAGAGAGAGAGAGAGAGGAAATTGTTTGCATGCTCTTCTTTGCCACCTGGGGAAAATTTCGAGCATAAAATTTCACTCTGGCAGATTAATGATGAAATTCTGTTACTTTGAGCCTGGTGTTCTAATTGAAAGGCCTGGCAGGATCAAACGCCTCGCCTTCCTTCACATCATTTAATGAACCTTGTTTGCACTTAACAGAAACATCTTCAGACACGCCCTCTACTTTGCTTTCTTTGCCAAAACTTCTTTTCGTGCTTAAGATAATGTTCCATCGCGATTTCTTCTAATTTACCACCTTTTTACTTTCTCTACACGTACTATATACATAGGTATACTCCACCCAAAAATTCGATACCGACATTTGACCGAAAATATATGTTTTAGGGTCCCCTGTACAAAATAGGTGTTTAAGTTTAGTATCTTCCAGGGATACGACACGAAGATTTTGGTGAAAAATCCCCTCACCCCAAACTACTCTTTACATGGAACTGTTTTCGAAAATTTTGATTTTCTAAAAAATGGCTATAACGATTTTGATTAAAATATCGTATATTAAAGATATTTACCTAACAAATAAAATGTATATTTTAAATTTTCTGGGAATAGCCTGCGAAGACTATTCTGGGTCAATTTTACGGAATTTTGCATAGCTGCTAAACCGTAAGACATGGACAAAAATTTACCACACAACAAATGTACAGTACGTTAAAACACACAATTTATGTTACATACATTTTTTTCGTGGAGTTGATCATTTTTGAGATATTCCTTTTCATTGGTTTCAGCTTTAAAACACGTATAATTTTCTCATACATGAATTTGTCAACTCCTGTCATAAAAACAAATGAACTCTAGTCACATAGCAACCAGCTTTTGGCTATCACTTTATCCTATGGTACTCCCTCATTTCGCTTCTGCTTACAAGGAAGCAAGTAATAGGATTATTTCTACTAATTTTTTCTCGATCAGCATGAAGTAAATAGAAGCATAAGCTTTCTAACAATAATTTGTGGCAGTGATGTAGAGAAAGTCATGGGATTTTTAGTTTTTATAGTTATATAAAATGGCATGGTTAATACGCGGGGGATATATGCCAAAATCCATCACAATAGTATGAAAGTGGCTGCGGTTTGGGTGTTTTTTATGAGCCCTATTGGTAAAGTTGGCAGCACCGTGTGAACTGCCGCTTCCTTTACATATATATGAGGAGTTCCGGTGCAAAGAAACATGATGGCGGTAGCAGCAATATCACACCGAGATCGGCTTTTAGCACTACGTTGGTTATAAAACCTTTTGTAAACCCGATACACCAGCGCGGCGCTCTCAAGGGGTGTAAACACGCGTACACCCTCGCGATATCTCCTTACAGCGAGGATTTTCCTCAAAAACTCACCTACGATTCTTCTGCTACACTGAAATATCATGAAAAATGTTGCAGTATCTGAGTTATTGCAAACACACAAGGCGTAAATACATATATCTAAAGCGGTTTTCACGTCATGAAGCCACTGTAGATTTTATAGAAGAATCCGCGCAGTGTTGCCACATCTATTCAAACAACACGAATTCAGGTTTCATTCATAACCAGCTTTTATTATTATTATTATTATTATTATTATTATTAGTATTATTATTATTTTAATAGCATAACCACTACCACCGCCACCACCACCACCACCACCACCACCACCACCACCACCACTACGAGGCCCTTTTTTTTTCAACCTCAAATAGGCTATAAATAAAAGACAAGTTCATCGAAAACAATTATTTTATTATTAAAAGTTTTGTACACTTATGGTTACTTTTCAACATAATCACCGAAAAGATTGAGGCATTTATCGTACCTGTGCACAAGCTTTGCAATACCCGCTTTAAATAATGCTGCCGCCAAAGATTTCAAATGAGCATTGACGTTGTTTTGAAGATCTTCGTTGGTTTGAAAGTGCTGCCCTCCTAGCCACGTCTTCAGTTCAGGGAAAAGGTGAAAGACGCTGGGTGCCAGGTCAGGACTGTACGGCGGATGATCGTAAATGTCCCATTGAAATTGTTCAAGGAGCCGATGGGCTGTGCCAGCAGTGTGTGGACGAGCGTTGTCATGGATCAACACAATTCCTGAAGTCAGCATTCCTCTTCGTTTGTTTTTTAATGACTCTCTGATAACGTCGTAAACCACTTGGTATCTAAGTTTAGTATCTTGCAAGGATGCGACACGAAGATTTTCAAGAAAATTCTCCCACCCCAACTACCCTTTATATAGAACTTTTTTCACAACTTTTGATTTTCTCGAAATCGCTCAAAGGATTTTGATGAACATATCGAATATTATGGATATTTACCTGACAAGTAATACGTATATCTTGAATTTTCTGGGAATAGCCCCTGAAGACTACTCTATTCTGGATGAATTTTACGAAAGTTTTTATAACTGCTAAACCGTAATAGATGGACAAAAAATTACCACACAAAAAATGTAGAGCACGTTAAAACACACAATTTATGTTATATCATTGTTTTTCGTGGAGTTGATCGTTTTTGACGTATTCCTTGTTTTTGGTTTCAGTTATAAAAACTTTTACTTTTTTCATACAGAAATTTGTCAACTCGTGTCCACACAAACAAAGGAACTTCAGGCACATAGTAACCAGCTTTTGACTATTACTTTAACCTATGGTGGTCCCTTATTTCGCTTCTACTTACAAGGAAGGAAGTAATAGACTATTTCTGCTAATTTTTCTTCGATTAACATGAAGTAAATAGAAGCATAGATGTAGAGAAAATTGCGTGAGTGAAACACACAATTTTTTTTTACTTTGAAGACGCGTAGAAGTGTAAATTCTGAGGCTCGCCGTGATATTGCTGCTTTAAGGCGAGCGCTGAAAACCCACGTGTAAGAATTGCGTGACAAAAGCGGAAACTGTGGCCATAGATGAAAAGCGAATTTGCACTGATTCCCTCACGTCTGCTGGGGGAGGAACGCATATAAAATTAGCTGGCGCACACATAGTCAGTCACATGGGGAAGAAAGCAACCCGCATTGAATTTCTTTGTTTTCAAATCCAGGCTCGGAAGGTAATGGTGACGTCAGTGCCAGACTCTGCTGTTTAGAACATGCTCTTCTATAACACGCCCGCTGTTATTTCATGTTACAGTTGTAAACCCTGTTATCGAGAAACTCCACAACAGTTTTAGAGCTGTTTGGAAGTCCACGTAACATAATATCTACGTCACAGAAGTTCAAACACACACATGTTTACAGCATTATAAACAAAATTCTCAATCTTGAACTTCCATGCAAACATGAAAACAAACACTGACCACAACAATAACTACATGGTATGTAGAGAAGGTATTGCATTACACACAACCATACGCACTATTGTATTGAGCCCATATACCTCTTCTGCAAACAAACTATTCATCCTAATTGAGATGAACATTACCAAAAAAGATCTTATTACTTAGTTTTTTATAACTAGAAAATAATAGCATAAACAGGCGCATGCGTCGTGAAAGTAAAGCCATTTTTAGTTTTTCCAACCATATATTTTTACTCTCTCTACACGTACTATGTACATAGTGTATAGAGAAGGCATTGCACTCCACCCAAAAATTCGATACCGAGATTTCACCAGAAATATACATTTTAGGGTCCCCTGTATCCAAAAAAAAATCTGATGTGTTCCATTCACATGACTTTCTCTACATCTCTGCAACAAATTATTGTTAAGAAGCTTATGCTCCTATTTACTTCATGTTAATCCAGGAAAAAAAAAACACAGCAGAAATACCCTTATTACCTCTTTCCTTGTAAGTAGAAGCGAAATAAGGGAGTACCATAGGTTAAAGTGAAAGCCAAAAGCTGGTTGCTATGTGACTGAAGAACCATTGTTTGCATAGACTGGAATTGTTAAATTCCTGTATGAGAAAAGTATCTTTATTAAAGCTGAAACCAAAAAAACAAGGAGTTTCTCAAAAACGATCAACTCCACGATATATATATATATATATATATATATATATATATATATATATATATATATATAAATAAGACAAATTGTGTGTTTTAAGGTACTCTACATTTTTGTGTAGTAAGCTTTTGTCCATTTCTTACGGTTTAGCAGTTATGCAAAATTCCGTAAAATTCATCCAGAATAAAGTAGTCTTCAGAGGCTATTCCCAGGAAATTCAAGATATTCAATTTATTTGTCTTGTAAACATCTTTAATATACGAAATTTGAAGTTAAGTGTAAATGGAGATTTGGGGTGGGGGGATTTTTCTCAAAATATTCGTGCCGCATCCCTGGAAGATACTAAACTTAAATATCAAGTTTGGTATTTAACCGACTTTTCGTTTTTGAGTTATTGTGTTCACAGGCACACACACGGACCTTTTTCTTTGTTTTGGATACAGGGGACCCTAAAACATATATTTCCGGTGAAATCTCGGTATTACATTTTTGAGTGGAGTGCAATACCTTCTCTAAACACCATATATATAGTATGTGAAGGGAAAGTAAACAGATCTTCATCTTGATTGAGATGAACTTTCCAGAAAAGTTCTTATTACTTAGTTCCTTATAACTAGAAGGGAATAACCAAAATGGGCACATGCGGCCTGAAAGTAAAGAAATTACTAGTTTTTCCAAACATATATTTTTACTTGCTCTACACTTACTTGTACATAGTGTATAGAGAAGGTATTGCATACCTAGATTTCACCGGAAATAAATGTACAAATGTACCCCCTTAATCAAAAAAAAAAAAAAGCATTTTTAGAAAATGTCCGTGTGTGTGTGTGTGTGTGTCTCTGTCTGTCTTTGTGTATGTGTGTGCCTATTGGCAGCATAGCTCAATTGGTATTTAAGTTTGCTATCTTCCAAGGATGCGACATGAAGATTTTCAAGAAATTCCCCCACACCACTAACTACCCTTTACATGGACATTTTTTTTAAACATTTTGATTTTCTCAAAATGGCTCTAATGATTTTGACTAAAATACCGTATATTAAACATATTTACCTGACAAATGAAATGAATGTCTTGAATTCTCTGGGAATAGCCTCTGTAGACTACTTTATCCTGGATGACTTTAATTGAACTTTGCATAACTGGTAAACTGTAAAGGATAGACAAAAACTTACCACACAGAAAATGCAGAGCACATTAAAACACACAATTTATGTTATATACTTCTTTTTTTTTTTCATGGATTTGATCGGTTTTCAGATATTCCTTGTTATTGGTTTCAGCTTTGAAACACATACTTTTCTCATACAGGAATTTGTCAACTCCTGTCCATACAAAGGAACATCAGTCACATAGCAACCAGCTATTGACTACCACTTTAACCTATGGTACTCCCTTATTTCGCTTGTACTTACAAGGAAGCAAATAATAAGACTATTTCTGCTAATTTTTCTCGATTAGTGTGAAGTAAATAGATGCATAAGCTCTTAACAATAATAATTTTTGAAGTTTTAACGCTACTGAAAGCCGAAGACGCGCAGAAAATGGATTGTTTTATAATTGCCGAAAATTGTAAGTGCGTGTTATTTACGTCGTGAAATTATTGAAAGTGAAGAAATGTTGAGATTTTCCCACATTGTATTCCTTCTCTAGCCCTTATGCACATTGTACATAGTGGATAGAGAAGGTATTGTATTACACTCAAAAACTCTATACCGAGATTTCCGGTGAATGCATGTTTTGAGGTCCCCTGATTCCGACAAATATGTACATAAGGTTCATGTGTATGTGTGTGTCTGTGGGCAGCATAGTTCCAAAAGTAAAAGACTTTTTACTACCAACCTTCATATTGATATATAACATCTTCCAAGAATGCGACACTAATATTTTGAGGAAATTTCCCCACCACAAACTACCATTTACGTGGAAAATTTTTGAAAGTTTTGATTTTCTCTAAAATGGCTGTAACGGTTTTCATTAATATATCGCATATTAAAAATATTATGTGACAAAAAAAAAATACATATCTTGAATTTCTGGGGATGGCCTTTAAACTTGTAGAGCTCGTTAAAACGTAGTTTATGTTATCGGTATATGCTTTTTTTTCGTGGAATTGACCATTTTGATGTATTCTTGTTATTTGTTTCAGATTTAAAATGCTTACTTTTCTCACACGGAATGTTATAAACTCCTGGCCCTGCATAGAAACATATTTCAATCATATGTCAACCAGTTTTTAAAATATTTGAGAATCATTTTAATCTATTGTATTCCCTTATTTCCCTTCTGCTTACAAGGAGGCAATTCCACGAATGTTTATCTCGATTAGCATGATATACATAAAAGAATAATCTTTTGTAATAATATTTGTTAGTATAACTACAGAGAAAGGCATATAAGTGCAACACATAAGCTACATTTACTTTCTCTACACGTGCTATGTACAAAGTGTATAGAGAAGGTATTGTAATGCACCCAAAAATTCGATACGAGATTTCACAGGAAATACATGTTTTGGGTCCCCCTGAACTCTGGAGAAAGGTCCTGTGTGAGCGCGCGTTTCTGTGTGTGTTTGTGGACAGCATAGCTCAAAAACGAAAAGACCGTTAAATACCAAACTTGGTATTTACGTTTGGTGTCTTCCAAGGATGCAACACGATTTTCAAGAAAATTCCCCCACGCCTAACTACCCTTTACGTGGAACTATTTTCGAAAACCTTGATTTTCTCAAAAATGGCTGTAATGATTTTAATTAAAATGTCGTATATTAAAAATATTTACTTGAGAAATAAAAGGTATATCTTCAATTTTCTGGGAATAGCCTCTGAAGACTACTTTACTCTAGATGAAATTTACTTAATTTTGAATAACTGCTAAACCGTAAGACTTAGATAAAAACTTACTACGCAAAAAATGTAGAACACGGTAAAACACAGCATTTATGTTATATACATTTTTTTCGTGGAATTGACCATTTTTGAGATATTCTTTGTTATTTCAATAAAATGTCAATCAGCTTTTAAAAGATTTGAGTATCGTTTTAGGCTAGTGTATTTCCTTATTTTCTCTTTATTTCGATGATGTAGATAAATGAATAATTCTTTGTAGGTTTAGTTTGAAGCTGAATTTAAGAGAAACGCATATATGTGGAAAACATCGATGTTTTATCTCCGAGCTATGCACAGAGTATGAGAGAGAATTCGTGGGGCTTGTATATATTACAGCTGCAGTCAGGACCGAGTATGTATCTAATGATGAGCAAGCGAACATCGTTCTGCTTCACCAGCCCAGGACGATTGGGTTGTTACCTAAGCAATCTAGTATCGTTATTCTTCCCCTCCGAGCCTCACAAGCTTCAAGCACTCTTCAAGGATATAACGATCACATTCAGACTCAAACTTTTCAAATTTTGGGAAGTTTATAGAAACTGATTCAATTTTACGCTTGTAGGTGCGCTTTAACGAGCTCTACTATTCTTCTAAAGGGGCATAAGTGACAATAAAAAACAACAGTGTAATAGGTTTGTCCATTGTAATTTATTCATAGTGTATAGAGAAGGTATTGCACTCCACCAAAAAATTCGATATAGTTATTTCACCGAAAAAATATGCTTTAGAGTCCCCTGTATCCAAAAAAAATATTTTCAGAAAAAGGTCCGTGTGTCAGTGAACACGATAACTCAAAAACGAAAAGTCGGTAAAATACCATACTTGGTATTTAAGTTCAGTATCTTCCAGGGATACGACACAAAGATTTTCTCAAAAATGGCTCTAATGATTTTGATTAAAATGTCGTATATTAAAGACAATTAAGTGACAAATACGTGAAATGTATATCTTGAATTTTCTGGGATTAACCTCTGAAGACTAGTATATTCTGGATGATTTTTACGGAATTTTGCATAACCGTTAAACCGTAAGAGATGGACAAAAGCTTACCTCAGAGAAAATGTAGAGCACATTAAAACACATAATTTATGCTATATACATTTTTTCGTGGAGTTTATTGTATTTAAGATATTCCTTGTTTTTGGTTTCAGCTTTAAAAGACTTATACTTTTCTCATACAGGAATTTGTCAACTGCTGTCCATACAAACAAAGGAACTTCAGTCACATAGTAACCAGCTTTTGACTTCACTTTAACCTATGCTACTCCCTTATTTTTCTCCTACTTACAAGGAAGCAAGTAATAAGACTATTTCTGCTAATGTTTTCTTAATTAGCATGAAGTAAATAGAAGCCTAAGCTTTTTAACAAGTCTTTTTGCAGAGATGTAGAGGAAGTCATGTGAATGGAACAATCAGATTTTTTTTTACCTTGTCTACATGTACTATGTAAATAGTGTATAGAGGAAGTATTGTATTCCACCCAAAAAATCCTATGTATTCCATTCACATGACCTTCTCTACATCTCTGCAACAAAGTATTGTTAAAAAGCTTATCCTTCTATTTACTACATGCTAATCGAGAAAAATTAGCAGAAACAGTCTTATTACTAGCTTCCTTGTTAGTAGAAGCGAAATAAGGGAGTACCATAAGTTAAAGTGGTAGTCAAAAGCTGGTTGCTATGTGACTGAAGCTCCTTTGTCTGTATGGACAAGAGTTGACAAATTCCTGTATGAGAAAAGTGTAAGTTTTTTAAAGCTGAAACCAAAAATAAGGAATATCTTAAAAACGATCAACTCCACCAAAGAAATTATACAACATAAAAGTGTATGTTTTAGGGTGCTCTACACTTTTGTGTGGTAAGTTTTGGTCCCTCTTTTACGGTTTAGCAGTTATTCAAAATTCTCTAAAATTCATCCTGAATAAAGTAGTCTTCAGAGGCTATTCCCAGAAAATTCAAAATATGCATTTTATTTGGCATGTAAATATCTTAAATATTAGAGATTTTAATCAAAATCGTTACAAGCATTTTTGAGTAAATCAATACTTTCTCTATACACTATGTACATAGTACGTGTAGAGAAAGTAAAAAGCAAATTGACATGAAAACTGAACTAAGGCAAGAATTGAATAGGTAGAGTTAGACTGAAGAATCCAATGCCATAGTCGGGATTTGACCCCGAATCTTCGGTCTCTAGCCGGTTGTTCTACCACTGAACTACCATGGCAACATGCGGGCATGGCATTACATTTCTCAACTGACTCGCATCTTGCCCGATAAATCACAAGATGATCTCACAACATTCCGGCTGCTATTCATGGTTCAAATCCCGGCTATGGCATTGGAATTCTCCTGGTTTACTCTACCTAATCAACTCTTGTTTTACACACGGCTTTGATGTGTTCCATTCACATGACTTTCTCTACAGCTCTGCAACAAATTATTGTTAAAAAGATTATGCTTCTATTTACTTCATGAAAATTGAGAATAAAAATTGATGTATTCCATTCACATAACTTTCTCTACATCTCTGCAACACATTATTGTTAAAAAGTTTATTCTTCAATTTCATACTAATCGAGATAAACATTAGCAGAAATGCTTTCTTGTAAGTCGAAAAGAAATAAGCGAATACAGTAAGAAAAGGCGATAATTAATTTTTTTAAAAGCTGGTAGCCAGGTGGTTGAAATCCGTTTCTGTACAGGGCCAGTAGTTTACAGATTTCCGTGTGAGAAAAGGTTAAGTATTTTAAATCTGAAATCAATAACCAGGAATATCTCAGAAATGATCTACTCCACGAGAAAAAAAAATATGTAGCATAAATTGTGCTTCAACAAGATCTACATTTTTTGTGTAGTTAGTTTTTGTACATCTCTTACAATTTACCAGTTATAGGGGATCATAAAACTGTGTATTTCCGGTAAAATCTCGATATCGAACTTTTAGGTGGAATGCAATACCTTTTATATACACTATGTACATAGTACGTGTAGAGAAAGTAAAACTCTCTGTTTCAAAAAACTGACTCTAAAAAAAAAATATGATGTGTTCCATTCACATGACTTTCTCTACATCTCTGCAATAAATTATTGTTATAAACCTTATGCTTCTATTTACTTTATGATAATCGAGAAAAAATTGGCCGAAACAGTCTTGTTACTTGCTTCCTTGTAAGTAGAACCGAAATAAGGGAGTACCATAAGTTAAAGTGATAGTCAAAAGCTGGTTGCTATGTGACTGAAGTTCCTTTGTTTGTATGGACATGAGTTGACAAATTCCTGTATGAGAAAAATATAAGTTTTTCAAAGCTGAAACCAAAAACAAGGAATATCTTTATATCGATCAACTCCGCGAAAAGAAAATATATATATATATATATATATATATATATATATATAACATAAATTATGTGTTTTAACGAAATCTACATTTTTTGTGTAATAAGTCTTTTATCTATCTGTTACGGTTTAGGGGTTATGCAAAATGTTGTAAAACTCACCCATAATAAAGACATCTTTAGATGCTATTCCTAGAAAATATAAGATATTCATTCTATTAATCGTGAAAATATATTTAACATACTGTATTTTAATCAAAATCCTTACAGCCATTTTTGAAAAAAAAAAAAAAACATTTTAGAATTTTTTCCATTAACTGTTAGGGCTGGGGAAATTTTCCTGAAAATCTTCGTGTCGCATCCTTGGTAGATACTGAACTTAAATACCAAGTATGGTTTTTAACAACATTTTTTTGAGCTATGCTGTCCACACACACACACGGACCTTTTTGTAAAAATGCTTTTTTTTTGGGTTCAGGGGCACCTAAAACATGTATTTCCGATGAAATCTCGGTATGGAATTTTTAGGTGGAATGCAGTACCTTCTCTTACACAATGTACATAGTACGTGTAGAGAAAGTAAAAATATATATGATAAAAATTAACTGTTTTAATGAGATCTACAATTCTTGTGTAGTAAGTTTCTGTCTATTTCTTACAGTTTACCGATTAAACAGAATTCAGCAAAATTCATCCAGAATAAAGAGGTCTTCAGAGGCTATTCCGAGAAAATACAAGATATGCGTTTTATTTTTCTTTTAAATAGGTTTAATATACGGTATTTCAATCAAAATTGTTGGAGCCATTTTTGAGAAGAACAGAATTCATAAAAGTTGTCCATGTAAAGAATATTTTGGGTTGGGTGGATTTTCATGAAAGTCTTCGTGTCCTTGGACGTTACTAAACTTAAATCCACATTTGGTTTTTAACGTTATTTTCGTTTTTGAGTTACACCCATGGGCCTGTTTGTAAAATAATTTTTTCGGACTCGGGGGACCTCAAAACATATATTGCAGTTGAAATCTCGACATCGAATTTTTGGGTGGCATTGCACATATGGGATAGAGAAAGTAAAAAGTTAATTAACAGTGAAAACCGAACAAAGCTATAGTATGCAGTAACGGTTTGATAGAAAGTGGACCTGAATCTCAGCGTAGCAGAGGAAACGTTTTCTATTCAGGTGTATAAACATTTTGCTTCCGTTTTCTGCATCTCGCAGTGGGCTACAAAATTCCTCTCGGCGCTTCGTACTCATAAAAAGAGCACCTCCAAAACCATTTCATTGCCTCAAGTTCGCAGAAAAACTTCTCGTTATAGACAATAGCATTCGCTTCGCTAAACTTTAATTGAGTTCATTCTATTTTTCATAATTAGGGAGGCTGTTGTGGCAAAAAGGCACTTGAAAATAAATCTCTGCGTATGGCATGTTTGTTGCTGTTAAGTTGCCATGCCTGATTTCAGGACAGGGGGCCGTAAAGACAATAGACTGCTTCTGGAAAGCTAATACCTTTCATTACCACGACGCAAAAAAAGGCGCTTCTGTTCTTTTGTGTGTATAGCTTCCCTTCAGCCAATGGTGGGGAAGAAAGAAAATGACTTATTGTTGGCGATTGTGCTAGTATAGGGTGGTAATTAATGCTCTTGTTGTAAGAGTCCTCAATTTGCATTTGGGAGGAGCACTTCTTTGATTTTGATACGTATTATGGGTAATTAGAGATTTGTGAAAGATGCCACAGGGAACAGAAACTGCACTCTCGTTATTGATGTAAAGGAGCATGTCTCTCTCTCTCTCTTCTCTCTCCCTCTCTCTCACTGCTCTTTTGGCTTCTTTCTCTCTCTTTCCTCTTTTGGCTTCTTTCTCTCTCTCTTCTTTTGGCTTCTTTCTCTCTCTCTTTCCTCTTTTGGCTTCTTTCTCTCTCTCCTCTTTTGATTCCTTTGTCTCTCCGTCTCTTCTTTTGGCTTCTTTCTCTCTCCTCTTTTATTCCTTTCTCTCTCTCTTCTTTTGGCTTCTTTCTCTCTCTCCTCTTTTGATTCCTTTCTCTCTCTCTTGTTTTGGCTTCTTTCTCTCTCCTCTTTTATTCCTTTCTCCCTCTCTTCTTTTGGCTTCTTTCTCTCTCTCCTCTTTTATTCCTTTCTCTCTCTTCTTTTGGCCTTTTTCTCTCTCCTCTTTTCCTTTCTCTCTCTCCTCTTTTGGCTTCTTTTTCTCTCTCTCTCCTTTTTTGGCTTCTTTCTCTCTCTCCTCTTTTGGCTTCTTTCTCTCTATCTCCTCTTTAGGCTTCTTTTTCTCTCTCTCTCCTCTTTTGGCTTCTCTCTCTCCTCTTTTGGCTTCTCTCTCTTCTCTTTTGGCTTCTTTCTCTCTCTCCCCTCTTTTGGCTTCTTTTTCTCTCTCCCTCCTCTTTTGGCTTCTTTTTCTCTCTCCTCTTTTGGCTTCTTTTTCTCCCTCTCCTCTTTTGGCTTGTTTCTCTGTCACTCCACTTTTGCCTTCTTTCTCTCCCCCCTCCCTCTCTCGGTGAAATCTAGTTTTGATATGAGGTTCCCAAAACTGGGGCTTAGAGACAAAGCCAGTTCAGAAGTGCTGTTTGTATAAACATGATTTGCTCCTCTATACAGTCGGACCACATTTATATAATTATCACAGCTAGGAAAATCGTGACATTCCTTATATAGTTTGCGACCGACCACCTCGCCGCATCAAACAAGTCATTGATAAGAACGCAGGGGGAGAGGTAAACAAACCTGTTGTCAAGCAAACAGTACTGTTTATAAAGAACATCGATAACTTGCGAGACATTCATATAAGCTCACCTGTTTCGATAATCATATCCAACATACAATTTATTACATATATAAGGGTATATCGCGGTATTTGTACTTAATATTAACAGTTATTATGTAAAAAAAAAGGAAATTGTCTACATCTATAGTTTTAATATATAATTGTAAAACAGAACTAACATTTTGGAAATTCAAGAAATAAATAAACAGTTATTTATATTATAAGTGTCTTAAATAGATTTATTTGTGAGTGGGATGTTTAGTACACGAGTCTTCTAAATTCTCATAAGCAAATAATAGTCTAATAAGCCACGTGTAATATGCAACGTTTTATCCTGATATTCACTGAAATATTCTTATATCTATTAATATTATTAGAGTCGTCATTACCAGCAATTGAATTTTAGTCGTGAAGTAGGTAGTGTTTCGTTTGTTCGTAGCTGCGTAATCCCGCCGGAATAAACAGTTTCAATTATGTTTGCTTAAACTGCAGGAAACAAACCAATAGATGAATGAAAGCGGAATTCGTGAAGAAGTTTTAGGTTTTGCTGTACTTAGTTTGTTACCCGGCAAGTCGAAGGACCTACACGACAAGGAATTTATATTATTTAAAGGATGGGGAGCTGCCAAAGGAATTAAAATAATGTACAATAAAATAAAGTACTTAGTTTATTTCACAATGAAATAAAGACTCACTTCTTTTTACTTTCTCTACACGTACTATGCACATAGTGTATAGAGAAGGTATTGCACTCCACCAAAAAAATCGATACCGAGATTTCACCGGAAATATATGTTTTAGGGTCCCCTGTATCCAAAAAAAGTATTTTCAGAAAAAGGTCCGTGTGTGTGTGTGTGTGTGTCCGTGTGCCCGTGTGTCTGTGAACACGATAACTCAAAAACGAAAAGTCGGTAAAATACCAAACTTTGTATTTAAGTTTAGTATCTTCCAGGGATGCGACACGAAGATTCTGAGAAAAATCCCCCCACCCCAAACTACCCTTTACATGGAACTTTTTTCGAAAATTTTGATTTTCTAAAAAATGGCTCTAACGATTTTGATTAAAATATGTATATTAAAGATATTTACCTTACAAATAAAATGTATATCTTGAATTTTCTAGGAATAGCCTCTAAAGACTACTTTATTCTGAGTGAATTTTACGGAATTTTGCATAATTGCTAATCCGTAAGAGATAGACTAAAACTTACCACACAAAAAATGTAGAGCACATTAAAACACACAATTTATGTTGTATACATTTTTTCCGTGAAGTTGATCGTTTTTGAGATATAGTACCTTGTTTTTTTTTTTTCAGGTTCGAAAAAATTAACTTTTCTCATACAGGAATTTATCAACTCGTGTCCATAGAAACAAAGGAACTTCAGTCTCATAGCAACCAGCTTTTGGCCATCTCTTGAACCTATGGCACCGCCTTATTTCGCTTCTACTTACAAAGAAGCAAGTAATAAGACTATTTCTGCTAATTTTTTGTCTATTAGCATGAAGTAAATAGAAGCATGCGCTTTTTAAAACTAATTTATTGCAGAGTTGTAGAGAAAGTCATGTGAATGGAACTCATCAGATTTTTGTTTCCTACGATGCATGAAATGTATACAGGAAGTCTTAAATGACACTGCGTACTGAGAAGTGTAAGTTATACTTATCAGATCGATAATGTATATTGGGAATACGAGGCCCTCAGGGCCGAGATCTGGTAACTTACAGTTCGTGGTTAGACAATTACTTTTTAAAATGCTTGAAAAAACTGTAAAAATAAACAGTAATAAATCAGAATTAGTTTTCAATACATTGTTGAACATTCAGAAAACATGAATCTCGGTGTGAACAAATGAAAGATTACATCCAAATTATATGGACAAAGCCTTCTTATGCACTCTTTTGTTTATGAATTTTGCAATAGATTCTTTACTTGAAGTGGCACATGTCTTGAGTGTTACGTCATTTCCTAATTGTACTGTAAGTATTAATGACCTCTCAAACTCTTACAGTGCTTGTTGCCATGGCAATTAATAAATGAATTATAAATTTAGCTTACATTACCAAACATGTGTTCAGAATGATTAACTTACATATCAAGTATTCAAATACAAATAATAATAATACTAAAAATATCAATAGGAAAAGTTGCTCCATTATCAGGTGCCGTTTTTACTTCCTCTAGCAGGTATGTATAAAGTACATAGTACGTGTGGAGAAAGTACATCTGATGTGCTCCATTCACATTACTTTCTCTACATCTCTGCAACAAATTATTGTTAAAAAGCTTATGCTTCTATTTACTTCTTTTTAATGCAGAAAAAATAAGCAGAAATAGCCTTATTTCTTGCTTCCTTAAAAGTCGAAGCGAAATAAGGGAGTAACATAGGTTAAAGTGGTAGTCAAAAGCTGGTTGCTATGTGACTGAAGTTCCTTTGTTTGTATGGACAGGAGTTTACAAATTCCTGTATGAGAAGTATTTCAAAGCTGAAACTAAAAACAAAGAATATCTCAAAAACGATCAACTCCACGAAAAAAAAAATATGTATATAACATAAATTGTGTGTTTTAACGCGTTCTACATTTTGTATGTGTAAGTTTAGCAACTATGGAAAATTCCGTAAAATTCATCCAGAATAAAGGAGTCTTCAGAGACTATTCCCAGGAACTTCAAGATATACATTTTATTTGCCTTTAATATACGACATTTTAATCAAAATCGTTAGAGCCATTTTTGATAAAATAAAAATTTTTGAAACTATTTGGTATTTTACCAACTTTTCGTTTTTGAGTTATCGTGTTCACAGATACACGGACACGGATCTTTTTCTGAAAATATTTTTTTGGATACAGGGGACTTTAAAACATATTTCCAGTGAAATTTTAGTATCGATACATAGTACGTGTAGAGAAAGTAAACATGTAACTGTCATAAAACTAGCACGCTTATCGCAAAGTTCGCCAGGTCATTATTTTTGTAAGTTACTGTACCTGGACGAATACCCAATGTAATAAATACGAAAAGTTTTCTTCCCCTCGGAGATATAAAAATTCACAAGAGGCAGAAAGAGATGGAAAGATTTCTCAGAAGAAAGTCTTGTTGAATGGTGTGGAAATAATGAAATAGTAATTGGAAACTTGTTAATCCATTCTACCGTGCACAAGAATGGAAATGAATTCCTTCCAATACGCCTGTTATGTTTAGCACTGCATAAAAATCGCTGTAATGGGGGAGAATGGAAAAAGAGCCAAAAATCTATAAATCGATAAAATCTCACGTTTCGTTTCCGATGATAAACTACGTATAGCCCGATAGGACTATTGCCTTGTCAACACTAAACAAATCTTTTCTTCAGCTGTCCGCTTTAGGCGCGTTCGCTGTGGGACATTTGATAGCATATTAAATATTACGTATGAAGCAATTCACGGTCCATTGCATGCGCAGAAATAGAGATGCTTTCACATATAAAAGAAATGGACGTGTGCGTGCGGGATCTGGTAGACACGTGGTGAGCCTAGGTATTGTTGCTGTGTACCTACCCTGGTAAGGGTTTAACCACAGGAATGAGGTGAAGGTTAAGGTTTTGTATTTTGAGGTTTCGGGTGATGATGTTAAGGAGGTAGCGATAGATAGGCTTCTTGAACGGTTGAATTTTTCAGGAGCAACATTCTTTCCTCTGCTCCACTGCTGTTTAATTTTGAAAATTATTTATATTGGTTAATTTTGCTGACTAGTTTGAAGCCGTTGTTACCGGGGATGCCCGCAAGCCATGCGGGGATCCCGATACCGCCTGTATCGGCATTCAGTGGGTAAGTACACCCCCAGCGATCTGACAATTGCGTTCTCATCGCCCAATCTGGCGTAGAATTTCTGACCCCGGCGCCTAATGACATCTTTCACATATGGGAGGGCCGAAGCTTCATGTAATAGTCTCAAAGGGAAACGTTGACATACAGAATATATTGACCGTAGTCCTCTATTCTGTATCCGCTGTAACCAGAGAAGCCAGGAGTCTGCTGCCATGCCCCACACTTCGCAGTCGCAGAACATTAGGGGGGCTATGAGCGCCTTGAAAAGACGTAACTTTAAATGAACCGGCATCTGGTAAGCCAGTACAGGGTAAAGGTCCGACGTTCCCTGCACGTGTTCACGAAAAGCTAGGCCCTTATCAAGAGTGACACCCAGATATTTGATGGAATTTCCCCACACTATCTCTGGTCTTGATAGGAAAAGTTGGGTATCTGGGCTATTGCGGGGCGTTTTCTGGAGAACAGAACAGCATAACTTGCTCGGGGTTAACGGACATCCACCAATGTCTGCACCAATCCTGGACGAGACGGAGGTGTCTCTGTATAGGGTTGAAGGCTCTGCATATGTTCTTGTCAGTGCGGAAGAGCAAGACGTCATCAGCAAACTGGGTCATGTTGACGCCTTGCACTGTAGGGAAGTCTGCAATAAAGAGGCTAAACAAGGTGGGTGATAATACAGAGCCTTCGGGGACTCCGCCTCCTAGGGGTTTTGGTGTAGATGTTTGCCCCGCAACCACTACTACGAAGGTGCTTTGGTGTAGGAAGCTGTGTATGATGTTGATAAGCTGTGAAGTGGACGTGGACGGCCTAGGTAAATTTATACTTAAGGCAAGACAGCTGAGATCTGAGAAGGCTGCCAATAGTGATAAGAACAGTTAAATAAAAGTGACTACAATGGTTTACATACAATATATTAATTTCTGTATATGTACTATATACATAGTGTATAGAGGAAGCAATGTATTCCACCCAAAAATTCGGTACCGAGATTTCACCGGAAGTACATGTTTAAGGACACCCTGAATCCAAAAAAAACAATTTTCAGAAAAAGATCCGTGGTATGTGTGTGTCTGTCTGTCTGTGTCTGTGGACAGCATAGTAGAGAAAGTCATGTGAATGGAACGTGTCACTTTTTTTTAGGTTCCATTAAATACCGCTCTCCATACACTATGTATATAGTGCGTGTGCCGACTCCGTTAAACCATGAAAAACTCATGTGTCAGATGGTCAGTCACACAACAACTCCATGGCCCAGCTCACTAAGAGCCTTGGTCTACCGTCTATCTCCCGGCCGCTCCTTCCCCCATCACGGTCCACGACAGACGTCATGAATGGGGTGCAGAATTGGTGGGTAAGACGTGGTCAGCGCTTCGACCCCCGCCCCCTGGCCAGTTAATGTGGTCTCTATCAAGTAGCCCCTAAATTGGCCCCCCAGGGATCTCACGAGGCTGAGCGCACCCCGGTCAAGGTCTCCCAGCGTGGCAAAAATCCCCACGCCGGTACTGGGAATGGATCCCAGGTCTCCCGCTTGGCAAGCAGCAACGCTGCCGACCCGCACTGATCCGGTGTGCTGCACTGTTATATTATGTATGATTGCAGCGCCTCTCTGGGGTAATCCCGGAGTTAGCAGGTGTTGAATCCCCGTGTATTTCTTGTGTTTCTAATGAGACCACTTGAAGTTGCGCGCCAGCTCGAGAAAACGAGCCTAGAATACTTCTTGACTGGGGAATTGAACTAGGAACTGTTTGGTTGAGTGTTGAAGAAGTTTGCGCGGTGGTTACTAAGCTGCCACCCCCTCTCAGGGGAGAGTGAGGTGAATATAAAGTACCTTCTTACCGGTACGCAAGCACTAAGAGAGGGTGTTTTCTAGCGTGATCTTCGTCTTGTTTCTCTCTCCATCTTTTCCTTGGAGCCTGCTTGAATATTAATAGGGTCCGATGTAATATTCCCTGTAGCGCCGATTCGGCTGGCTTAGCGCCGGAGATTCCCCACATCATTAATTGTAATTACCGCCGCAAAGATGTCGCCACACGTACTTGTCCTATTCATTTTTCTGCACTCCCTAAAAGCGAGGTAGTGCAGAATTTCATCAAGGCTGCCGACAGAATTAGCATAAACGTGTGTCATATCAGTAAGTTGGAATTTATGTGTAAGAGACTACACTGCAGCCTCGCGCTGCGCATGCGTCCCCGTCTACAACAGAGCCGAGAAAACGGAAAGTTTGAAATTCCAAACTAAAGATGCAGTCTTTGGGCATTTTTACCATTTATATAGTAAGCTATACCGCAAATTACATCCAAGAAAACCTGATGTGTTCCATTCACATGACTTTCTCTACAACTCTGCAATAAATTATTGTTAAAAAGCTTATGCTTCTATTTGCTTCCTGCTAATCGAGAAACAATTAGCAGAAATAGTCTTATTACTTGCTTCCTTGTAAGTAGAAGCGAAATAGGGAGTCCCATAGGTTAATGATGGTCAAAAGCTGGTTGCTATGTGACTGAAGTTCCTTTGTTTGTATGGACACGAGTTCACAAAACTGAAACCAAAAACAGGGAATATCTCAAAAACAATCATCTCCACGAAAAAATGTATGTAACATAAATTGTGTGTTTTAAAGTGCTTTACATTTGATGTGTGGTAAGTTTTTTTCCATCTCTTACTGTTTAACAGTTATGCAGAATTCCGTAAAATTGACACAGAATAAAGTAGTCTTCAGAGGCTATTCCCAGAAAATTCAAAATATACATTTTATTTGACAGGTAAATATCTTTAATATACGATATTTTAATCAAAATCGTTAGTAATTTTTTAGAAAATCAAAATTTTTGTAAAAAATTCCATGTTAAGGGTAGCTTGGGGTTGGGGATTTTTCTCAAAATCTTCGTGTCGCATCCCTGGAAGATGCTAAACTTAAATACCAAGTTTGGTATTTTACCGACTTTTCATTTTTGAGTTATCGTGTTCACAGACACAAGGACACACGGACACACACACGGACCTTTTTCTGAAAATACTTTTTTTTGATACAGGGGACCCTAAAACATATATTTCCGGGAAATCTCGGTATCGAATTTTTTGGTGGTGTGCAATACCTTCTCTATATACTATGTACATAGTGCGCATAGAGAAAGTAAAAATTAAAATTTTCTTCTAATATTTTAACTCTAGGTTCACAATACATCTACTTTTTTAAAAAATACCCGTTTCTCTGTGTCCCTTTAGTTTAAGCTCCAAAAACTTTTAAAAGCTATGAATGTGCTCTTTTGTCATGAAAATATAATTTCTCTGTTTGAAAATTGCAGGCACATACGTAACCCTTTATTGTATGGTGTTATACAGGCCGCTTCAAAACGACACCAAACGAAGATAGCAGTCGATTAGCTAACACTTTGACTTGTCCGAAACTTGATGTCGTAATTTTCAAACTCTTCTATTTAAAGTTTTATATGTGTTTAGAAATGGACACATTTGGGATTAGGCAGCGAAGGAACAACGGTTGTCATACACCACACCCAGATGATACGTTTTCCATTACTAAGGTGCCCTGTGCCGCGCCGGCGTGTCTATCAAACCACCCCTACTCCACGCGACTGAGACCATCGCTACCAACCGGCATCTCTCTTGTAGTGGTGCCATTGGTTATCTACGACTGCCTAATCCCTAGTGATTTTATGGCAGTTTGTGCCGAATTTAGAGCTGAAAACTATATTCACGTATCACGTACGGTATGACCAATAAGGTCCACATCTTCGTTTGGTGTCGTTTTGAAACAATATAATGCAAATAAGTTACAATGCAAATTGCATCCATATTACAAGCTATGCTCCAAAAAAAATTAAAATCTTCGCCTAATATTTTTACTCTAGATTCACAATACATCTATTTATTTTTAAAATACCCTAAGTTTCTCTGTGTCTCCTTCAGTTTAGACTCCAAAAACTTTAAGGCTATGAATGTGCTTTTTTGTCATAGAAATATAATTTTTGTGTTTGAAAGTTGAAAGCATATACGTAACCCTTTATTGTATGTACAGTGTTACATATATGCCACAAAGATTTTTAATCTAAGTCTTTATTATTTTTAATGGACTTTTATAGCTTTCTCTACACGTACTATGTACATAGCGTATACGGAAGGTATTGCATTCTACCCAAAAAATCTATACAAAGATTTCACCGGAAATACATGTTTTGGGTCCCCCTGAATCAAAAAAAAACATTTTTAGGAAAAGGTCCGTGTGTGCATGTGTGTGTCTGTGTGCCTTTGGACAGCATGGCTCAAAAACAAAAAGACCGTTGAACACCAAACTTGTTTTTTAAGTTGTATCTTCCAAGGACCCGACAGGAACATTTTCAAGAAAATACCTCTTCCTCCAACTATCTTTTACGTGGAACATTTTTCAAAAATTTTAATTTTCTCAAAAATGGCTCTAAAATATGTTTAAGGTATCTATTTTTATGACAAATTATCTTAATTTTTTTGGGAATAACCTCTGAGGACTATTTTATTCTGGATAAATTTTCCAGAAACTCTTACTGAGGTGGAAAAAAACTTAGCACACAAAATCACACGTTCAAGCACACAATTTATGTTATATACATTTCCTATAGTAGAGTTGGTCGTTTTTCAGATATTCCTTGTTATTGGTTTCAGCTGGTAAAAACATATACCTTTCTTATACAGGAATTTGTCAACTCGTGTCCATACAAACAAATGAACTTCAATCACCTAGTAACCAGCTTTTGACTTCACTTTAACCTATGGTACTCCCATATTTCACTTCTCCTTACAAGAAAGCAAGTAATAAAACTATTTCTGATTAATTTATTCTCGATTAGCATGAAGTAAATAGAAGTATAAGCGTTCTAACAACAATTTATTGCAGATATGTAGAGAAAGTCATGTGAATTGAATACAATAGATTTTTAGAAAAAGGTTCTTGTGTTAGTCTGTGTGTCTGTGGACAGCACAGCTCAAAAACGAAAGACCGTTGAATACCAACCTTGGTATTTAAGTTTGGTATCTTCGAGGGATGCGACACGAAGATTTTCAAGAAAATCCCCGCATACCAAAACTACCCTTTATATGGAAAAAATTTCGAAAACGTTTATTTTATCAAAATGGCTCTAACATTTTTCATTTAAACATCATATATTAAAAATATTTACCTGATAAATAAAATATATATCTTGAATTTTCTGAGAATAGCCTCTGAAGACTACTTTATTCTGGATGAATTTTACGGAATTTTGCATAACTGCTAAACCGTAAGAGATGGACAAAAACTTACCTCACAAAAATTATAGATCACGTAAAATCACACAGCTAATGTTAAACAAATTTTTTCATGGAGATGACCGTTTTTTTAATATTTTTCTCGATTAGTATGAAGTAAATAGAAGCATAAGCTTTCTAACAGTAATTTGTTGCAGAAATGTAGAGAAAGTCAAGTGGATGCAACACATCAGATTTTTCAGTAAGAAATTTGACTGTTCAAGCTCCAAAATAGCATTTAAGTATGTCCACGATGCTGACAACTAACCAATGAAATTTGATGAAACAAATCTGATGTGTTACACTCAAATGACTTTCTCTAGCTGCTCTACAAAAGATTATTCTTCTTTATACACAATGCTAATCGAGATAAATGTTAGCAGAATGTTCTTATTACTTAGTTCCTTATAAGTAGGAGAGAATAAGGGAATGCACTATGGTGAAGTGATTGTCAAATGTTTTAAATTCTATCGTTATGCGATTGTCATTGCAAATTACTTCTTTGCTTGGCCAGGAGTAGAATAAAAGAAAAACAGACACTTCCTGTGTGAGAAAAGTTTAAGTACTTCAAAATTGAAACAAATAACAAGGAATATCTTGGAAACGGTTACCTCCACAACAAAAACGTAAAGGACATAAATTGCGTGTTTTGTCGTGATGTACATTTTTTGGGTCGCGAGTTTTTTTTCCTATCTCTTACGGTTTAGCAATTAAGCAAAATTCATCCAGAATAAAGAGGTCTTCAGAGGCTATTCCCAAAAAATTCAAGATATACATTTTATTTCGGACATAAATAGCTTTAATATACGGGATTTTAATCAAAATCTTTAGAGCCATTCTTAAGAAAATCAAAACTTTCGAAATTTTTTCCATGTAAAGGGTAGTTTTTGGTGGGGGGATTTTTTTTGAAAATCTTCGTGTCGCATCCTTGGAAGATTCTAAACCTAAATACCAAGTTTGGTATTTAACGGAATTTTCGTTTTGGGGCTATGCTGCCCACAGCCCCACACACACACACACACACACACACAGACCTTTTTTTAAAAATGCTTTTTTCGGACTCAGCGGACCCCAAAACATATATTTCTGGTGAAATCTCCGTATTGAATTTTTGGGTGCATTACATTACGTTCTCTATCCCTATGTACATTGTACATATGGGGCTAGAGAAAGTAAAAATATTTTTAGAGAGTGGAATTTTTAAATGTTGGCTATCGTAAAGCCTTCTTCCCCTTATTCCCTACAAGAAAATATAAAATGGAACCATTTCTGCTGATGGTTGACTGGATTAGCATATGAAGGAGATAGAATAATAAACATTTGTATTGATAATTGTTGAAGCATTGTTAGAGGAAATTATGTGGATATAACACATCAAATTTTGACATATTGCGTCTTGAAAAGTATCAACATTAAAACTAATTTTACTGCAGCATTGAAACTGTAGATGTGTTGTAAATGTGGGTGTTGGTTTTCTCGCTAAAATTACCTGACTGGGCAATAAACTACACCCTCGACCAAAGTGTGTCGAAAAGCTAAATCTGTGGGTGATTTCATTTAACGCGGAGAGGTGTATTATAAAATTGGTGGTCCCGCAGCTGAGATTGATCGCGCCGGTTCACGCCATCTGGAAATCAAGCCCAATTAGTTGGCTGGTCGCCATTTCGTATCACGTTTTTGTTCTAGGCCACATCTTGCGAACACTCGCAGCAACCAAATGAAATTTTCTCTTCCAGCGCCCCTATATTTCACTGTCGGAAATAGTTAGCCCTGATTTAGGTCTCTAGCTCATGCTTATTTTAGCTCCTTGCTCTTCTGCCTTTGTTTCTTACACTCTTGTTCAATGTAGTTTCCCCTTTAAGTTTTTACCTTAGAGAATTCTTTGCTTACCGTCCTTTAACCTGGTTGGTAATATCGGACGATGAATGAAATTGGTGAAATGATGCTCAAATGATCTCGGGGTCCATGGAGCTTAAAGTTACTCGACATTTGTTTTCTCAGGATAAGAGAAACCCCCGAAAAAAAAAAAACCTTACCCGGGTAACTCACCCTAAGCGAGATTCGAACTCACGACCTTTTTAAGGTCAATTGGGAGGTGTGGAAACCACATTACTTGTGTTTAACTACGCACTTTTGAAAAATCAAAATGCATGTGTTTGCTTTGTCACAGGACAATAATATTCATACAAGCGGAAAGATATTTTGAAATACAACATTTTGAATTTTTAAAAATTTAAAATCTCTGCATTTTAAGGGAAAGAATATTTTTATCAACTTCAACATTTTTTGTCTACATATTTCAATATATAAAAATTCTAACCCGCTCATTTTATCTACCACTACGTTTTTTTTATCTCTCCTAAAAATTGGATTTTCTGTGAAAAAAAAAATGTGCTCGTTATGTGTACCTAAATAATAAATATGTATTTTGAAAATGTTGTTTCTTGACGTCACTTTAGAAACCTTCTGAAAAAATGTATTAATTTATATTACATACTTAACATTATCAACAAGTTAAGAAATATAAGATTCAAGAAGGCCATGACAGACTGAAAACGTTTCGTAAGATAGTGCTACAAAATATTATATTTTCACTGTTAAATCAGTGTGTGTTTCTTGTTGTGACACGTGAGTAACTTTTAAATTCAGGAATATACAGGGTTACTACAAAAGAAATAGACAACTTCAACTGCCTGTGAAACAAAAACTATTAGAGATAGCAACCTCATTATTTTGGAGGTATATAGAGAAACTCTCAAGGTTTAGTTTGTTACTATTGGTAACGCTGTAGTGTTTTGTTTGTTGCAGAAACTGAAATGGCGGAAAATCCTGTGGAAAAGGCATATTGCGTGTTGGAATTTGCTAGAACGCAATCAGCAACTGTTGTCCAACGATATTTTAGAACACGTTACCACAAAAATGAAATGATGCGCTCACAAAAACCAGCATCGTCTTCATCATGTCGCAACATGTCGATGCAAAAGTCACGCCGTATGACCTTATCTTCTTCACTCAGAAACTGCAACATCTGTAATCTGTAAGGCATCATGTGCAGTCGCTTCCGCAAGATTTTCCATACAGTTTGCTGTGGAATTTGTAATTGCATGCTTGCCCTAGATGTCGATTTCTGTGGGCTTCTTATGTAGGCAGAACGAACACGTTCAACGTTTTCTTCCGAAACTCTTGGTCTTCCCGAGCTCTTCCCTTTGCACAAACATCCCGTTGTCTCGAATTTTATATACCAGTCGTAGATTGACTGTCTAGTCGGTGGCGTTTTGTGGTAACGTGTTCTAAAATGTCGTTGGACAACAGTTGCTGATTGCGCTCTAGCAAATTCCAACACGCAATATGCTTTTTCCACAGGATTTTCCGCCATTTCAGCTTCTGCAACAACAAACAAACCACTACAGCGTTACCAATAGTAACAAATGAAACTTTGAGAGTTTCTCAACATAGCTCCAAAATAATTAGGTTTCTATCTCTAATAGTTTTTGTTTTACAGGCAGTTGAAGTTGTCTATTTCTTTTGTAGTAACCCTGTACTTAAGTGTGCAATTTACAGCTTATTTTTTCGTGCCACGGGCCTAAACGACCCGAAATACACGGATGGCAGCAGCACATCAGGTAAACCAAATGGCTTCTATTAACCCCAATGTTAACAAACTAACCCAAAGCTATTCAACTGTCGCTCAGTGCGGACCTACCAAAGATCAAGCTATAGTAATTTCTGCCCATGAAGGTATAACTATCAAGGATTATGTATATGTAATTGGTAAACTCACAGAACCAGCAAATATACGTTTCGTTTCCCGCGTCTCCAACAATCGAATTTGCATGTATCTAGCAAATAAGAGACGAGCTTGCCAACAATCACTCTGAAATTAAAATCAACGAAATTTTCCTAGAACTTCGCCCACTTCTAACCAAACGAAGGAGAGTGGTAATATCCAATGTTTGCCCAATAATACCGAACTATGTTTTGGAAAATTACTTAGCCACCTACGGCATACAGCCTGTGTCTGCCATTAGTCACATTCGAGCCGGATTAACTACTCACATATTCTAAGCTTTCGTAGGCAGTTCTACGTCAAAGCCGATGAATATGACAAATTCCCTGAATGCTTCCAAGTCCACTGTGAAGAAACCAGATTTACGTATCTACGGATACACCAATGTGTGTAAGAAGAAGGGGCACTTGGCCCGACAATGTGACACAACAGTGCCACCACAACAATCACCAGCTTCTGGTAGCACTCCAGAGGAGTATCCTCCTTTGTGTACTGCTGAAGAACCCAATCTCCCCGACAGTGACCTTGCACCTAAGGTACAGAATCACTCGGTGAATCCGGTACTACCACCAGCACCTAGTAAGAATGCGGCTATCGCTTCTGCCCGGGAAAGCGATCCACCAAGCGCAATAAATAACGTAACTATGCCACCAAAGGATACACCAAGAAACATGTCAACTCTGCAAAACGCCCAGATAGCACGATAGACCAGGCATCTGAGGAGGGCGAAAAGCCAGAACTTCAGAAACAATCTAACCTGGACGAGGAGTCTTCTGAGGATACCAACGATAAGCAAACAGTAAAACCCACAGCAAAGCGTTCTAAGAAATCACCCAACATGCATAAAGAACTATTACCAATCAAACATATAATAGAGGAAAATCCTGCTGAATATGGGCTTACTTTTATCCAACTAGTAAGTTTTTATGAAAATGCTGTTGGAAGCACCAATGTTGCCAACATTGCTGAAACATATACACCAGATATTAAATCAGTAGCAGAAACTCTTCGAAAAATACATCCACATCTCCCTAGTAACAAACTAAAAAACAAAACTACACGACTAGAAAAATTGTTGGAAGGAGCTACACAAAATAGCAGCTTTGCCGCCAACAATACTCCTGATTCGCCTCCTAATTCATCAACATGAATTCCAATTTCTCATTTTTGCAATGGAACCTCAACAGTTATCGATCACTTACAATTGATTATGTCAACACACTCATCCGGAATTGTTAATTTACAGGAGACCAACTTCCATGACAAATACATAGCTACCATTCGCAACTATACCTGTTACTATAGGAACAGAATAAATGCTTGTCATGCCAGTGGGGGCGTGGCAACGTACGTACACGACAACCTACCTCAGAGAGAAATTATACTTCAGACCCGACTGGAAGCAGTGGCGGTTTCCGTTTTTCTAAGAACTGATATATGTTTCTGCAATATCTATCTCCCAAATAGTACAGACATTGATGTGGATATCCTAGCCGAACTAGTCAATCAGTTACCGCAACCTTTTGTGCTCCTAGGTGATTTCAACAGTTTCTTAAGGGGTAGCAATAGAACTGACCAAAGGGGAAATGTAATTGAATCTCTTATTAACACTCTCAACTTAGTTATCCTAAACTCTCCGTCTCATACACGTTATGACATTGCACATGATACCTACAGTAGTATTGACTTAACGCTATGTTCTCCCGAAATAGCTCACATGTTCCAATGGTCTATATATCAAACACTTCACGGATGCGATCATTTCCCCATAATAATCAACTCCAGCTTCGCCTTTAATCGGAGCACTTATCTTCCATCTTGGAAGCTGAACCAAGCTGACTGGTCCCTATACAGCAAGCTTATCCAAGAAGCTGTCAATGAACTTCCCGAACATAGTACATTTCCTCAGATGAACATTGACGATGTCGTCAACAACCTCTCTACTACCATACTCAAACAAGCCAAGATTAGTATCCCTCTAAATCAAACGAGGATAGGAAAACGTAGGGTACCTTGGTGGAATGACAGCTGTGCAGAAGCGATTAGAAGAAAGAACAAAGCTTACTATTTATTGAAACGACATTCGAGTATAGAGAACAAAACCGAATTCAAACGTCTACGTGCAGCTGCGCGCAGGGAAATTAAAAGAAGTAAACAGGAATCTTGGTTGACCTACCTATCGTCATTAAACAACAAAACAACGCAATCAGAGATGTGGAAAAAAATTCAAGCCATATGTGGCACACATCGAACACATTCAATATCTCATCTTATATCTTCAGATTCCACGGCTCCTATCTCAGACTCCCAGATTATAGCTGATACTCTAGCTGTTACATTCTCAAAATTTTCCAGTGACTCTTCTTACCTCACCAATTTTATTCATGTTAAAAAATCCACTCCAGCTCTGACACAACAGGAAGTATTTGAAGATAGCAATAAAAAATTCAATGAGGAAATAACTCTAGAAGAGCTACGGGAAGAACTATCCCACTGCAATACTAGAAGCACAGGACCTGACCAGATACCATATGAATTTATTAAGCAACTACCAGAGAACGCCTTACTGTACATTTTAAACCTATTTAATCATATTTGGACAGTCAAGCTTTTTCCCAATCAGTGGCAATCTTCCATAGTTATACCTATCCGTAAACCTAATAGGGACCCATTACTCCCAGAAAACTATCGTCCAATCTCCCTCACATGTACATTATGCAAACTCTTGGAGAAAATAGTTAATAGAAGACTTCGTTGGTATTTGCAGTCTACTCATTTTTTCGCCGATATTCAAAATGGATTACGACAACAACGCTCCGCTATTGATAATTTAACTTTGCTTGAAACTGAGATTTGTCACACGTTCATCAACCGACAACATATGACTTTAGTAAGCCTTGACATAGAGAAAGCATATGACACAGTCTGGCGAGATTATATAATTCGGTTTCTGCTGAAACACTACGTTAAAGGGAATATGATCGTCTTTATATACAATTTCCTTCATGACAGAACCATAAGGGTAAGAGCAAATGGAGTTCTCTCTCGAAGCATCAAAGTTGACAACGGCATTCCGCAAGGCTCGGTTCTAAGTGTGACTATTTTTGATCGCAGTCAATAACGTAGTTTTCTGTCCTAGTCCCCCTGTTGAGGCTTGCCTCTTTGCAGACGACTTCACAATTTTTTGCAGGGGAAAAAACCAGGAAACTGCCCAAACGCTGCTACAAGACACTCTCAGCAACCTACAGAAATGGAGCCATGATACTGGACTTAAGTTTTCGCCACAAAAAAGCCAATGTGTTGTATTCAACAGACTGCGAAAGGATCACCAGAACCTAGACTCCTATTAGGGAGTGACATGATACCTATTGTTAAAAGTGTTCGTATTTTGGGCCTACATTTTGATCAAAGATTGAACTGGAGTGAACACATAAGGTACCTTAAGGCCGAATGTGTTCGACGTCTCAATCTACTAAAAATGATGGCATCCAAAACATGGGGTGCTGACTTCACCGTTTTACTTCGCACATACAGATCAATCGTTCGCCCCAAGTTGGATTACGGTTCTACCGTCTACAACTCAGCTAGTCCTACCAACCTCAATGCACTCAACAGCATCCAGTCTTCAGCACTGAGAATTGCATTGGGAGCCTTTCACACCAGTCCAATTAATAGTCTTCAAATAGAAGCAAACGAGCCACCTCTGTGTATAAGGAGGAAAATGCTAAGCCTAAAATATGCTATAAAATCTGCTACCAAGACTCACCCATGTACTACCTCCTATATCCTTCCCGAAAATCCTCCCATAATTTCTTCCAATAGAAATTATCGCACCTTGCCTTTCTTAAGCAGAATCCAACAATTCCTCAGACTACAATTTGACGCTTCCACAGTTGATTCCTTACTCCTATGACGCAGAAATCATTCCTTGGAGATCTAAAACTCCCAGTATAAATATCTGCTTAGCGAGATACCGCAAAGAGACGACTGACAAGTTTACCTACCTCAGACTGTTTAACGAAATATGTTCAAGCTACCCCGATTATCAACACATCTATACAGACGGATCCAAATATGGCAAAAGTTGTGGCTGTGCTGTATGCTTTCCCAAACACACAATGTTGTACAGTCTACCCAAATATATCTCCATCTTCTCGTGTGAATTACTAGCCATTAAATTCGCTTTGGAATGTATTCTTCGAACCAATGAGCACCACTCCTACTACATCTTCAGTGATTCCATGAGTGCTCTAGTTGCTCTTCAGCAGAAACAACCTACACATCCACTGCTCCTGGAGATCCAAACAGTACATAGCAAAATACTGTCTTCTGATAAAACAATCTTGCTCTTTTGGCTCCCGTCGCATGTAGGTATACCAGGAAACGAAAGGGCAGATGAAGCGGCCAAGAAGCTACCAGACATCCGTGTAGCCTACCAGATTTCAAGAGTCCTCACCGTGACTTCAGCAACTTTGTTCATTATCCAAAAGTGGAAACAAGAATGGTCTACCCTGTCCAACATGAGATACACACTCTCGCTGATTCTAGCTGCTCATATAAGTCATTTCATCGCAAGGACCATATTGTACTGTCTCGTCACTCACACATTCATACCTTCTGTCTCGTGAAAACCCACCGATGTGTAATATTTGTAACGGCCAACTAACAGTGAAACACCTCATTACCAACTGCAGTCTCTATGAGGAACAACGAACCACATGTAACGTGCCAAACGAACTCCCGACAGCCCTGGACCAACTACAATTCTCCAACAAAGTCTTGAACTTCTTACAAGTAATCCAATTGTATCATAAAGTTTAATCTCAAGTTCTTGTTTCGATCTATATATTTCAAAATGTTAAAGTAAATGCTAAATATTGTCATAGTTCACAACAAACATAAAATAGCTTTTTCTCTTACTTGTAAAATACTGCATTGAGTTTACTTTTTGATGTATACCTTGTACATGTTTATTTACATTTGCAATGTGAATGTATTCAACTATGTAGGTAACCCTAATGAGAAGTCGCGATATAACCATTGCAGTTAAAGCGACTTTAAATAAATAAATAAATTAAAAAAAAGTTAAGAAATAGTTGCTTGTTACATGGTATGAATTTCATTCTCCTGTGACAAAGCTAACACATGGATTTAGATTTTTCAAAAGTGCGTAATTAAACCCAAATATTGTGCTTTCCACACGTCCCGCTGTCCTTAATGTGAGGCAAACACGCTACCACCACACTACCCAGGCGGTCCTAGAAGGTATTGAATACCGCCAACAATTTGATACCCAAATTTCAACAGAAAATATACCTTGAGGACCCCTGAATTTAAAAGTTTTTTTTTTTTTTTTTTTTTTTTTTGGAAAAAGGACTTTGTGTGACCTATGTATATGTGTGTGTGTCTGTTTTGTGTTTGTTTTTTCGGATAACATATCTCAAAACGAAAGAATCGGTTAAATACCAAGCTTGGTATTTAACTTTTGTATTAGCCGAGGATGCGACACGAAGATTTTAAGCAAAATCTTCTCACCCCCAACTACCCTTATAATGAAAGAAATTTTGAAAATTATAATTTTCTCTAACGATTTTCAATAAAATATCGTACTTTAAAAATATTTATACGACATATAAAACATATGTGGTGAATCTTCTGGAAATAGCCTCTGAAGAATATTTATTCTGGACGACTTTTGCATAACTGGTAAACCGTAAGAGAGACACAAAAACTTACTTAACAGAAAATGTAGAGCGCGTTAAAACATACAATTTATGTTATATTATTATTTTTCGTGGAATTGATCATTTTTGAGGTATTCCTTGTTGTTAGTTTCAGCTTGGAAAAACATAATTTTCTCATACAGGACTTTGTCAACTCCTGTCCATACAAACAAAGGAACTTCAGTCACATAGCAACCAGCTTTTGACTATCACTTTAACCTATGGCACTCCCTTATTTCACTTCTACTTACAAGGAAGCAAGTAATAAGACTATTTCTGCTAATTTTTTCTCGATTAGCATGAAGTAAATAGAATCATAAGCTTATTAACTATAATTTGTTGCAGAAAGTCATGTGAATGGAACACATCAGTCTTTTTGACATAACTCAAAAACGAAAAATCGGTAAAATACCAAGCTTGGTCTTTAAGTTCAGTATCTTCCAAGGATGCGACAGGAAGATTTTCAGGAAAATCCTACCACCCCAAAATTGCTTTTTACGTGGAAAATTTTTTCAATGATTAAAAGCCATGTTTTTAATATATTTTCATGACAAAGAAAATATATATCTTGAATTTTGTGGAAATAACCTCTGGAAACCTCTTCATTTTGGAAGACTTTGCAAAAGTTTTGTATAACTGGTAAACCGTAAGAGAAAGACAAAAGCTTACTACGGAAAAAATCTGATGTGTTCCATTCACATGACTTTCTCTATATCTCTGCAATACATTATATTTAAAAAGTTTATGCTTCTATTTACTTCCTGCTAATTTCCTACTTCCTTAAGAAAAAATTAGCAGATATAGTCTTATTACTTGCTTCCTTGTAAATAGAAGCGAAATAAGGGAGTACCATAGGTTAAAGTGATAGTCAAAAGCTGGTTGCTATGTGACTGAAGTTCCCTTGTTTTTATGGACACGAGTTCACAAAGTCCTGTATGAGAAAACTGTAAGTTTTTATAGCTTAAACCAAAAACATGGAATATCTCAAAAACAATCAACTCCAAAAAAATGTATACAACATAAATTGTGTGTTTTAATGTGCTCTACATTTTTTGTGCGGTAAGTTTTTCTCTCTCTCTCTCTTACGGCTTAGCACTTATACAAAATTCCGTAAAATTCACTCAGAATAAAGTAGTCTTCAGAGGCTATTCCCAGAAAATTCAAAATATACATTTTATTTGTCAGGCAAATATCTTTAATATACGATATTTTAATCAAAATCGTTAGAGCCATATTTAGAAAATCAAAAATTTCGAAAAAAGTTCTATGTAAAGTGTAGTTTGGAGTGGGGGGATTTTTCTCAAAAGCTTCGTGTCGCATCCCCAGAAGATACTAAACTTAAATACCAAGTTTGGTATTTTACCAACTTTTCGTTTTTGAGTTATCGTGTTCACGGACACACGGACATACTGACACACAGACATACTGACCCACGGACACACACACGGACCTTTTTCTGAAAATACGTTTTTGGATACAGGGGACCCTAAAACATATATTTCCGGTGAAATCTCGGTATCGAATTTTTTGGTGGAATGCAATACCTTCTCTATACACTATGTACATAGTGCGTGTACAGAAAGTAGAAATGTGTATCTCGTTAAAACACAGAATATATGTCGCAGAGGTTTTTGTTGTGTAGTTAACCGTTTCCGAGAATTCTGTGTTAAGTTTTAGATTGCTTTCTTCCTTTTCGTCTCTCTTTTGTTTACTCCTAGCAAGCAAATAAAAACGAATTTCAATCCTTTTCATATCATAATACGCTATAAAATAATTTGTTTATTGCTATAGCCTAGTATACTCCCTTATTTCCCTTCTACTTACAAGGAAGCAAGTAATAAGACAATTTCTGATAATCTGAAACAGATAGAAGAATAATAATTTATAAGAATAGTTTTTTGCAAAATGGGTTGAGAAAATGATGTGAATGGATTCATCAGATGTTTACTTTCTTTCCTATTTATCTCGTAAATTTCATTATAATAATAAACACATATAACAATTTTTCTATGTGTATATCCAGCATTTTATTGTACATTTGAAATTTGAAGATCACTCTTGTTTAACTCCTGTTATGTTTGAAACAGTTGGTAGCACTGGTAAAAGAAAGTAAGAGCTCGTTTTTGTTTCGGCAAAGAGAACAAATCTTTTATCTGATGCGCTTTTCATTACCCGCGCTTGTTCCTTATTTATTAACAGGTGTTCCTTTTTGTTTTTCTCCCAAGTTTAGACACAGGAAAGAAATGAGGTCGGAAATTGCTACAAGTTGGAATAAAAAAGCCGCAGCTTAAGGGATATACGCGCAGCTTTTAAACAAGGACAGATAGAAAAAAAAGAAGAAGAGGGAGTGATTGGGCATTTAAGGGTGAGAGATGATAGCGATTCCGTCGTGACCACTTCTTTATCTCTTTCCGTCGTGTACACCAGATGTCTCTGAACAAGCACTTAATGCAGCAAGCAGGTCGTCCAGTAATCCAAACACGTTTTAGCACTCCGTTACACACGTCTGTCCTCTTCTTGTTTCTCGCTCTCATATTACACCCTTCCTTACTGTACATCTTGAAATACGGCCCTTCAGGAGGTCCCGGGTTCGCTCCCCGGTGACCCCTACTCTTATCCACGTACTTTTCGTTGTTTCCCTAGGCTTTGCAGGCGAATGCTGAGGTAGTTTCTCAACACGGTACTGTAGTGTAATTTACTAAGCCCCCTTTAACATCTAAGGTCATATCGGGGGCTTTGCTCTGGAACCAACTCATTATCTGTAGGTTCTTTACGTTGGGTTTAATTCGTTTTCTACTTTCTCTACACGTACTATATACACAGTATAAAGAGAAAAATGAAATAGCGTTTTATTTATGGACGCTCTTTAACTGCTGTGGTTCTCAGCGTCCCATTCTATGCTGGGCGTGAAAGACCATTTAATTTTGCCCAGAAACCTCTCTGTCAGGCTTGAGGTTCTTTTACGTGCCGTAAATCTACGACACGGGACCAATGGCTTTACTTCCCTATCCTAAGGATTTTTACGCCCCATCGTCCTCCGCCGGGTTTGAACCCATTATAAGGTCTATTAAGGAAATTTAGGAAACTGGAAAAGATGGAGAAAAATGAAATACAGCTCCGGAGTCCTGACAAGCCTCCGGAACTGTATTAAAAAAAAAACAGCGACCTTGGGTATATGAAGTTAGCATGGTAACCATTACACCACGCAGGGCGACGTATATAGAGGAGTTGTATTGCACCCAAAAATTCGGGGGGACCCATAGTTTGAGTCCCCCTGAATCCAAGAAAAGTATTTTTGGAAAAAGGTCCGTGTGACTGTGGACAGCATAGCTCTAAAACGAAAACACCGTTAAACACCAAACTGGTTTGGTATCTTGCAAGGATGTGACGCGAAATTTTTCAAGAAAATCCCCCACCTGCAACTACCCATCACATGGAACTTTTTTCGAACTTTTTGATTTTTTCAAAACTGGCTCTGACGATTTTGATTAAAATATCGCATATAAAAGATATTTACCTGACAAATAAAAAACATATGTTGAATTTTCTGGGAATAGCCTCTGAAGATTACTATATTCTGGGTGAATTTTACGGAATTTTGCAAAACTGCTAACACGTAAGAGATGGACTAAAATTTACAGCACAAAAAATGTAGAGCACGTTAAAGCACACAGTTTATGTTATATGCACTGTTTTTCGTGGAGTTGATCGTTTTTGAAATATTGCTTCTTTTTGGTTTCAGCTTTAAAAAACTTATACATTTCTCATACAGGAATTTGTCAACTCGTGTCCTTACAAACAAAAGAACTTCAGTCACATAGCAACCAGCTTTTGACTATCACTTTAACGTATGGTACTCCTTTGTTTCGCTTCTACTTATAAGGAAGCAAGTAATAAGACTATTTCTGCTAATTTTTTCTTGATTAGCATTAGGTAAATAGATCATAACCTTTGTAGCAATAATTTGTTACAGAAATGTAGAAAAAGTCATATGAATGGAACACATCAGAGTTTTTTATTTGATTTCGCTATTTATAGTTTGCAGGCGAATGCTGCGGTGGTTGCTCACCAGGATAGGGTAGATATGGATGTCTTTTAAAACATTTGGCTATCGCTTTAGCCTAGTGTATTCCTTCTAATTACAAAGAGGCCAGTAATAAAAACATTTCTGCTAATTATCTTGGTCCAGAGTTTCCGGTGTAGACCGCGTCTTAAGGCTAAAATCTGCCGACGTTTCGCCCATCTTGTGATAAGGCTTCCTCAGGGCTAACTGCGTCTGGTCCGGCTAACTGCGTCTGGAAGCCTTATCACAAGATGGGCGAAACGTCGGCAGATTTTAGCCTTAAGACGCGGTCTACACCGGAAACTCTGGACCAAGATAATTTTAATATTGGCCGTGGAAGTTTACGAAAACATATTTCTGCTAATGTTTATCTTGATCGGTTTGATGTAGATAGAATAATTACCTTTTTAAGACTTATTTATTACAAAATAGGTAGAGAAAGGCATGTGAATGGAACACATCCGAGTTTGATTTCTTTCTCTATACGTACTATGTACTTAAGTGTATAGAGATGTTATTGTATTGCACCCAAAAATTCGATACCGAGATTTCACCGCAAATATATGTTTTAGGAGCCCCTGATTCAAAAAAAAAAAATTCAGAAACAGGTCCGTGTGTGTGTGTTTGTATAGTCTGGCGTGTATCTGTATATCTCAAAAAAAAAAAAAAAAAAAAAAAAAAAAAGATGACTAAATACCAAACTTGGTATTAAGTTTGGTGTATTCAAATGACGCGATACGAAGATTTTCAAGAAAATCTTCCCACCCCTAACTACCCTTTGCATGGAAAAATTCCCGAAAATTTTGTTTTTCTTAGAAATTGTTCTACCGATTTGGATTAAAATATCACATAATAAAGCCATTTCTATCACAATTAGAATGTGTATCTTGAATTTTCTGGAAATAGCTTCTAAAGACCTGTTTATTCTGTATGAATTTTGCTTAATTTGGCGTAAGTAATAAACAGTAAGAGATAGACAAAAACTTACTATACAAAAAATGTAGATCTTGTTAAAATACAGAAGTTATATCTTACACATTTTTTTTTTTTCGCGGAGCTTACCATTTTCGAGGTATTCCTTATTATTAGTTACAATTTTGAAGTACTTATACTTTTGTCAGACGGAAGTATCCGTTTTTCTTTTGTTCCACTCCTGGACAAACAAAGAAGCGATTTGTAATGACAATCGCATAACGACAGCTTTTAAAACATTTGACTATCGGTTTAGCCTAGTGTATTCCCTTGTTTTCTTTCTACTTATAAGGAACTAAGTAGTAAGAACATTCTGCTAATGATTATCTCGATTAGCAAGCTGCAGAAAGAAGAATTATCTTAATTAAGAAGTTTTTAGAACAGCCAGAGAAAGTCATGTGACAGTAACAGTAACACAATTTTTTACTTTCTCTATACGAACTATGTACACTCCACTAAGAAATTCGATACCCAGATTTCACCGGAAATATATGTTTTAGGGTACCCTGTATCCAAAAAAAAAGTATTTTCAGAAAATGGTCCGTGTGTGTGTCCGTGTGTCCGTATGTCCGTGTGTCTGTGAACACGATAACTCAAAAACGAAAAGTCGGTAAAATACCAAACTTGGTATTTAAGTTTAGTATCTTACGGGGTTGTGACACAAAGATTTTGAGAAAAGTCCCCCACTCCAAACTACCCTTTACATGGAACTTTTTTCGAAAATTTTGATTTTCTAAAAAAATGGCTCAAACGATTTTGATTAAAATATCGTAATTAAAGCTATTTCCCTGACAAATAAAATGTATATTTTGAATTTTCTGGGAATAGCCTCTGAAGACTACTTTATTCTGAGTGAATTTTACGGACTTTTGCAGATGTGCTAAACCGTAAGAGAGAGACAAAAACTTACCACACAACAAATGTAGAGCACATTAAAACATAAAATTTATTTGCATACATTTTTTTCGCGGAGTTGATTGTTTTTTAGATATTCCTTGTTTTTGTTTAAGCTATAAAAGCTTATATTTTTCTCATACAGGACTTTGTGAACTCGTGTCCATACAAACAAAGGAATTTCAGTTACATAGCAACCAGCTTTTGACTATCACTTTAACCTATGGTACTGCCTTAACCTATGGTACTGCAAGAAATAAGACTATTTCTGCTAATTTTTTCTCGATTAGCAGGAAGTAAATAGAAGCATAAGGTTTTTAAAAATAATTTGCAGAGATATAGAGAAAGTCATGTGAATGTAACACATAAGATTTTTTTAAATAAAGATTTAAGTTTAAATAGGAGATGTTATATTTACTTTATATTGTAATGTTTTCCTAACATGGTGATGCCATATATTGGATCGACACACCCTCAGCTGATTTCCTGCAGAGAGATGCATTAACTCCTGTGACCGCCGCTAGATGGGATTGACTTGTTTGTGCCAGAAGGACACGAAAACCCTCTCAACCCTTGTACTGCTCGTCTTCTCCACTTACGATGACGACACTTCTGCTTTACAGGCATTAACGCTCCTCACGGAACAAAATGACACTACACCTCAAGTACTTTGTTTATGTTTGCCGAAAACATCTGACACCTCAAATGTAATATCTACCAATTGCAACACTTTCCAGCCCGTCCCGTTCTCAAAATTACCCCCAGAAAGTGACAGACGATTTGACACAACTAAATAATAACGTAAAATATCAACACAAAACCTTAGTACTTTTCGTTTTTACTTTCTCTACACGTACTATGTACATAGGGTATAGAGAAGGTATTGCACTCCACCCAAAAATTAGATACCGAGATTTCACCGGAAATATATGTTTTAGCGTTCCCTTTATCTAAAAAAAAGCATTTTCGGAAAAAGGTCCGTGAGTGTGTCCATGTGTCTGTGAACAAGATAACTCAGAAACGAAAAGTCGGTAAAATACCAAACTTGGTATTTAAGTTAAGTATCTTCCGGGGATGCGACACTAAGATTTTGAGAAAAATCCCCCACCCACAACTACCTTTACATGGAACTTTTTTTGAAAATTTTGATTTTTTTCAAAAATGGCTCTAACGATTTTGATTAAAATATCGTATATTAAAGTTCTTTACCTCACAAATAAAGTGTATATTTCGAATTTTCTGGGAATAGCCTCTGTAGACTACTTAATTTGGATGAATTTTACGGAATTTAGAATAACTGCTAAACCGTAAGAGTTGGACAAAAACTTACTATTCGAAAAATGTAGAGCACGTTAAAACACACAATGTATGTTATTTACATTTTTTTTCGTGGTGTTCATAGTGTTTGAGACATTCCTTGTTTTTGGTTTCTGCTTTGAAAATCTTATACTTTTCTCATATAGGAATTTGTCAACTTCAGTGACATAGCAACCAGCTTTTGACTGTCACTTTAACCTATGTTACTCCCTTATTCTCTTCTACTTACAAGGAAGCAAGTAATAAGACTATTTCTGCTATTTTTTCTGATTAGCATGAAGTAAATAGAAGTATAAGCTTTTTAAGAATAATTTGTTGCAGGGATATAGAGAAAGTCATGTGAATGGAACACATCAGATTTTTGTGAACGTGTTCACTAACCTTGACCTCTCTTCATTAAAATACACATTAAATATGTTATTACTTCAATTGAAAATGACGCTGACCTGCGGACCGAAACAGCTTAAACTACAGAAGACGGTTCTGTAAAAGAAGTGAACGCGTTTCTTTTGTTGCCGGAAGTGGCGCTAGCTGGCAGGAAATATTACCTTTCCTTCCGTCCCTGGCGCTAACAGGGTGCAGCGGCGAATTGCATACATAACTCACATGAATAATGGGTAGAGGAAGGGTTCTTTGTTTACCCCGGTCTCCGGAAACTTTTAATGGGATGAAGCGTTTCTCGAACCTTCCACATGACAGCGCTCAAGAGGGCCGGTCGGCCTCATGCTGGCTTACTAACTGTCTGGCTCTTGGGTCCCGAAATAAGCTCGCTCTAATAACCACCTTCAGCAACATAACCTCAAACTAATGGCTCCTTGACGTCATTAAGTACCATTGTATTATCTAATTTGAGTTGGAAATGCATCCGCGAAATCTGTACACAAATTGTGATATATTATAAAATCTTATGTCATCCATTCACATGACTTTCTCTACAGCTTTAATAAATTATTGTTAAAAAACTTATGCATCTACTCCATGCTAATTGACATAAACATTAGCAGAAATTGTTCTTATTATTTGCTTCCTTATAAGTAGAAGGGAAATAAAAAAAAATCTGATGTGTTCCATTCACATTACTTTCTCTACATCGCTGCAACAAATTATTGTTAAAAAGCTTAATCTTCTATCTACTCCATTCTAATTGAGACAAAAATCAGCAGAAATTGTTCTTATTACATTCTTCCTTATAAGTAGAAGGGAAATAAAAAAAGAGTTTGATGTGTTCCATTCACATGACTTTCTGTACATCTCTAATATTTTTTGTTATGAACTTTATTCTTCAATCTACTTCAACCTAATTAAGATAAACATTAGCGGAAATTGTTCTTAATGCTTGCTTCCTTATAAGTAGAAGCAAAATAGAGGAGTGCCATAAGTTAAAGTGATAGTCAAAAGCTGATTGCTATGTGACTGAAGTTCTTTTGTTAGTATGGACAGGAGTTAACAAAGTCCTGTGTCAGAAAAGTTTACTATTTTAAAGCTGAAACCAAAAACAAGGAATATCTCAAAACGATCAAGTCCATGGAAAAAAATACATATAGCATAAATTGTGTGTTTTAAAGTTCTCTGCAGTTTTTGTGTGGTAAGTTTATTTCCATCTCTTACGGTTAAGCAGTTATGCAAAATTCGTAAAATTCGTCCAGACTAAAGTAGTCTTCATAGGCTATTCCAAGAAAATTCAAGATATACAGTTTATTTGTCAGGTAAATATCTTTAATATATGATATTTTAATCAAAATCGCTAGCCATTTTTTGAGAAAATCAAAACGTTCGAAAAGAGTTCCATGTAAAGGATATTTTGGGGTGCGGAATATTTCTCAAAATCTTGGTGTCACCTCCCTGAGAGATACTAAACTTAAGTACCAAGTTTGGTGTTTTACTGACTTTTCGTTTTTGATTTATCGTGTTCAGAGACATGCGCACACAGACACACACACACACACACACTCACACGGACCTTTTCCTGAAAATGTGTGTGTGGTTCTTTTTTTTTTTTGATAGAGGGGACCCTAAAACATATATTTCCGGTGAAATCTCGGTATCGAATTTTTGGGTGGAGTGCAATACCTTCTCTATACACTATGTACATATTACGTGTAGAGGAAGTACACATTTGATGTGTTTCATTCAGATAACTTTTTCTACATCTCTAATAAATTATTGTTAAAAACTTTGTTCTTCTATCTACTCCATGCTAATTGAGATAAGCATTAGTAGAAATTGTCCTTATAAGTAGAAGCGAATAAAAAATCTGATGTGTTACATTCACATGACTCTTTCTATATCTCTGTAACAAATTATTGTCAAAAATATTATGCTTCTTTTTACTTCATTCTAATCGAGAACAAATTTGCAGAAATAGTCTTATTACTTGCTTCCTTGTAAGTAGAAGCGAAATAAGGGAGTACCATAGGTTAAAGTGACAGTCAAAAGCAGGTTGCTATGTGACAGAAGTTTCTTTGTTTGTATAGACACGAGTTGTCAAATTTGTGTAACAGAAAAGTATACGTTTTTTAAAGCTGAAAAAAAATAAATAAATAAATAAAAATCTCAAAAATGTTCCACTACACAAGAAAATGTGTATAACTTAACTTGTGTGTTATAACGAGCTTAACATCTTCTGTTAAGTAAGTTTTACTTTATCTCTTACGGTTTGCCAGTTGTACAACATTCCGTAAAATTCATCCAGAATAAAGTGGTCCTTAGAGGTTATTCCTAGAAAATTCAAGATATACATTTTATTTGTCAAGTCTTTAATATACGATATTTTAATCAAAGTCGTTGTGCCATTTTTGAGAAAATAAAAAATTTCGAAAAGTTTTCCATGTAAAAGGTAGGGGGATTTTTTTGAAAATCTTCGTGTCGCATCCTTGGAAGATACCAAACTTAAATACCAAAGTTTGGTATTTAACGGACTTTTCGTTTTTGAGCTATGCACACACACGGACCTTTTTCCAAAAATGCCTTTTTAGGACTCAGGGGGATCCAAAACATGTATTTCCCGCGAATTCTCGGATCGGCTTTTTCGGTGCATTACAATGCTTTGTCTATATACTATGTACATAGTACGTGTACAGAAAGTAAAAATGCACAGGCTAAAGCGATAGTCTCGTCCTTTAAAAGCCGGTCGCTATGAAAATCAATTGCTTTGCTTTCTGATTGGCCTCCACTCACCCAGTAAAAATGGAAGGAATTCCTTCAACGTCCTAGTGAGGTGTGTTAATGTACTGACCTAGTACAAATGAAATCCACACAACCTGCTGCGTTGCCAGCTTGCCTGTCTCTTGTTTTCGACAAAACAAAAACATCTCCGTAGAAAATGGTCAGAGACAAAAACGTGAGATACAAAATGTGTTTCAGATAAAGAGATCTATCACTGTTTTAAATTAATGTAACTACTTTTCTTCCACCCAGTATACAAGCTGTTTCAAAACGACACAAAAGGAAGATAGCAGTCGATTAACTTACACTTGTCCGAAACTTGATGTCGTAAGTTTCAATCTCTTCTATTTAAAGTTTTATGTGTGTTTAAACATCGCACATATTTGGGATTAGGCAGCTAAGGAACAACGGTTGTCATACGCCACGTAAACAACCTCAGAACGTGTTAGACAAAAAAAAAAAAAAAATCTGCTGTAATCCATTCACATGGCTTTCTCCATATCTCTGCAACAAATTTTTGTTAAAAAGTTTATGCTTCTATTTACTTCATGCTGTAATTCGAAGCGAAATAAGGGAGTGACGTAGGTTAAAGTGATAACAAAAGATGGTTGCTATGTGACTGAAGTTTCTTTGTTTATATGGACAGGAGTTGATAAATTCCTGTATGAGAAAAGCATAAGTTTTTTAAGGCTGAAATAAAAAATAAGGAATATCTAAAAATGATCAACTCCACGAAAAAGATGTATATAACATAAATTGTGTTTTAATGTGCTCTACATTTTTTGTGCCGCAAATTTTTGTCTATCCCTTACGGTTTACCAGTTACACAAAATTCCGCAAAATTCATTCAGAATAAAGTAGTCTTCATTGGCTACTCCCAGAAAAATCAAGTTATACATATTATTTGTCAAGTATATATCTTTAATATATGATATTTTAATCAAAATCGTTAGAGCCATTTTTTAGAAAATCAAAATTTCGAAAATTTTTCCATGTGAAGGGTAGTTGGGGGTGGGGGATTTTCTCGCAAATCATCGTGTCGCATCCTCGGAAGATACTGAACTTAAATACCAAGTTTGGTATTTAATGGTATTTTCGTTTTTGAGCTATGCTGCCCATAGGCACACGGACACACACACACACATGCACACAGATACACACACATACGGACATTTTTTTAAAAATGCTTTTTTTGGATTCAGGTGGTCCCAGAACATGTATTTCCGGTGAAATCTCGGCATCGAATTTTTGGGTACAATGCAATACCTTCTCTATTCACTATGTGCATAGTACGTATAGAGAAAGTAAAAATGTAAATGGCGTGTTATTTATGAGCGCCCTTTAACTACTGTGGTTTTCAGTGCCCCATTCTAATTTGGATGTGAAAGACCGCTTAATTTTGCTCAGAGGCCTGTCTATCAGGCTTGAGGTTCTTTCACGTGCCGCAAATCTACGACACGGGACCAACAGCTTTACTTCCCTTCCGAAGGAAGCCATGCTAAGGATTTCACACCCGAAAAAACCCATCGTTTGAACCCGCGACCTTGGGTATATGAATTTAGCATGGTAACAATTACACCATGGAGGACGACTTCGTGTTATACGGAACACATAAACCCCACATGCTACGTTTTCCATTACTAAGGTGACCTGTGACGCGCCGGCGTGTCTATCAAACCACGCCTACACCATTCGTATGAGACCTTAAGCTACCAACCGGCATCTCTCTTGGAGTGGGCCAGGCATTAGGTTATGTACGACTGCCTAATCCAGGGTGATTTTATGGCAGTTTTTGTATGTGCCGAATTTAGAGCTGAAAATTATAGTCACGTATCACGTACGGGATGACCAACAACCATATCGTTTTGAAACACCCTGTATATTATTAAACCACTTCTGTAGCAGAAGCAAAATATTGAAACATTTGCACACAGTTCCAGGTCGAACATTTGTACTAAGCACTGCCAAGTGGAACACTTGCGGCGGTTTTATTTGTATTGCGTGAGTCGCGGTGCTTTTGAATTTGAAACACGTTCCCGAGGATAATCGGGATTAAAGATATACTCTGGCGAATTGCTGCTGTACTGCAGGGAACAAGACCCAATTAGTTTATTCCAGCTCCAACAGGGATTTGCTCATCTGCTTTTTCACTTCCGTGCGTTATGTTTCTCTTTTAATTAATATTCTATCGTTTATTCGCTTCTATGTACAGTTTTATTTTGCTCCCTTTGCCCATGAATTACACCGAAATAATTTGCGAGATTGTGCACGTGACTGATATAAGTAATTTGAAATCGGCGATGTATGGTCCCCGGATAAACATAACGCAGCTACATAGCGTTAAACAGGTGCTGATAAGTCGGTGTTAAAGCAAAGCAGGTGGAAAAAATGGCTTAGAATGTCTTTAAAACTGCTGCCCGAGTATAGAAATATCGATTTTTGGCAGCTCGTTACTAGCGTTCTCAAGATTTAATGTCGCAAAAATCTGTAAAATCTCGAACTAATCACTTGACAGTGCGACACTGAGCATTCATTAACTACTACGTTTTGAGTTATGTAGCCTACTCTGGAGACGGTGGCTTAATGCGGGAAGTTTCTATCCCAAAGGTCATGAGTTCGATTCCTGTCATAGAGTAAACGTTTTTTATTATTATTTGTTTCATTCCAGACGAAGTGCCGCGATACGTGAACGAGACCCGAACTCGGAAACTATCCTTCACTTGAAAGCCAGTATCATAACCACTACGCTAGAGAGGTACGCTGTAATATGTCCCTTAGTTTTTCGTGTTATGCTCTCGAATGGTTGACAAATTAGCCAGTGGCGTACTGGCACATCAGAAACCTATAGCGTTACTTCGAAATTTCAATAAACAGGCCATAAGTCTTCTATCTCAAATTACTTATTTAAGTAATCTACATATTCTGTGAAAATATTTCGATATAGTTCATTAGCATCCTGTATATGTCGGAACTTTGGTTACATTAGACGGGAGGTAATGGCTTATTCGCAGCGAAATGTTGTGAAGGACAACACTGCTATTTGATATGAATGGTATTTTGAAATATAAAAGCAAAGTCCCAATTCTGCTACAACAAGTTATGAGTATTTTTGCAATATAATATCAGTGTCGTAAGTTTTATATCAAACATTATCAGCATTTTTGCAATAAAATATTAGTGACCCAATTCTGATACCGAACACTATCAGCATTTTTGCAATATTCGAACGTTGCTCCGTTGCCGACATTATGATCTGCGATAAACAAACATACATATACAACAAAAACTAAGCGCCAAGCAAAGACAACAATCGTTATTAGCATGGAAATTGAAATGAAGTAGCGTCATGAACGTTACCAACACCTAAAAATAAAATATCCCTTATTTTCGTATATATTAAAGAGAAAATGATCCCGGGTATTTTTTACCTTCTATAGCCCGTATGTACAATGTACGTAGTGGATAGAGAAGGTATTGTATTCCACTCAAAAAATCTACACCGGGATTTAACCGGAAATTCTTGAGGTTCTCCGAATACGAAAAAAGCTGCTTCAGAAAAAGGTCTGTATGTGTCTGTCGACGGCATAGCTCCAAAACTGAAAGACCGTAAAATACCAAACTTGGTATTTAAGTTAAGCATCTTTCAAGGATACAACACGATGCTTTTCAAGAAAATTTCTCCCCTCCCAACTACCCTTTACGTGGAAAAAATTTCTAAAATTTTGAATTTCTAAAAAATGGCTCCAACCATTTTGGTTAAAATACGGTATATTAAAGATATTTACATCGCAAATAAAATGTATATCTCGAACTTTCTGGATATCACCTCTACAGACCTCTTTATTCTTGATGGACTTTGCTGAATTTTGCGTAACTGGTAAACCGTAAGAGATAGTAAAAACTTACTATAAAAACATAGGCATTCTTAAAATACAGCATTATTCCATACATGTTTTTCTTGTAGAGTTGGCCGTTTTCGAAATATTCATTGTTATGGGTTTCAATATTTTTAAACTAATTAACTTGTCTAAAACGGGACCATGCAAAGCGAACCGAACCTCAGTTGTTTCACATAGCGACCAGCTTTTAAACATCTTCGACTATCGCTTTAGTCTAATATATTGTGACGCCTATAGATTTGGGGGAAAATGGTTAAGGCGTCACTGGGAGCGTAAGGGTTAGAAAAACTCGCATTATTTACACTTATTACTCACAAGTGAGTGATTTAGTGAGCATCGCATTTGGTGCAAGAAAGCAACTGTGATTATCAAAGCTATAAATTACTGTGACCATTATCAGCAGTGCTGATTCACACATCATTTCTTAAGTTACATTTTGTTTATATAGTTACTGGCAAACGCCTACTCTCAGGAAATAACCAAATATGGTATGTAGGTTTTATTCATTTTGAACTTGTGACATATTGCCCATGCATGAAATGAGTTGACAGGAAGGAAGTGATTCGAATCTCTCATGACACATTTGGACGACGAATTACTTATTGTACCATGTAAAGTAATAGTTGCAGTTTCTGAATAGTTTCTTAAACTTTTGGCTTATACGTTACAATATTTCCCTTACAAGTAACTAAATATAAGTCCAATTCTGCCAATGTTTATCTATATTAGCATATACGTAGATAAAAGAATAATCTTTTGTAAGAAAATTTTGTGTGTGGAACAGCTACAGAATTTGGATAGGTAGAGTCAGACTGAAAAATTCAAATCCCGGCTATGGCATTCAGCTTTTCAGTCTGACTCTGCCTATCCAACTCCTGTCCTACAGAAAAAACAATTACTCCAATACCAATTGACCATATGAATCCTGGGTCTAAAGTACTTACAACATTGTAAGTCGCCACTGGGGTTGTCATCTCAAAATAATTTGAGATCACCTTGTGGTTTACCAGGAAACATGCGAGTCAGTTGAGAAATTCAATTCAATGGAACATATCAGATTTTTGAACCTAAGGTTTTAACTCAATGCTTGTAAAGAAACGGCTGTTGGTTTTCTTGTGCTGGTTTGTGCAGCTTGTGGTGTACAGGAATGTCTCTCTCTCCTATAAATCCGGAGCCCCCAAGGAAATAGGCTCCTCGGCGATATGCAAGGCACTTTTCACGAAACACTCCCCACTTCATTTAGAGCTATAAAAGCGACGGACCCACTTGGAAACTTCCATCTGGGTTGACACGTTCCGCCTTCATGGGCCATTCAACTGTCCCATGTTGTTTCTTCCTAAACGACCTCCCCTTTACATCCATCTTAATGATGTTCTCTTTGTAGGCCCACGTCATATGACCCAGTGGCGGCTCCCATTTTGTCAGGGGTGGCCGTCGGATAACCGATTTAATTGCACAAGCGAACTTGATGTTTTGAGCGCCAGCACTTGCAAAATATGCCAATTGGTCTATTTGTTTTGTATTCACCCTTAGGTTGATCCCCGCCAAAACTGATCCACGTGATCAGTGGACCACGGTACAACACAGTAGCAAAGCGCGCAGTAATGTAGTACCATATTAATAATCTAAGTGACAGAATACATTTATTCTTAAATGGTATAATATTGTATAAAAATCTGATGTTCCATTCACATGACTTTCTCTATATCCCTGCAACAAATTATTCTTAAAAAGCTTATGCTTCTATTTACTTCATGCTACTCTAGAAAAACTGGCAGAAATGATCTTATTACCTTCGTCCTTGTAAGTAGAAAGCAAATAAGGGAGTACCATAGGTTAAAGCGATAGTCAAAAGCTGGTTGCTATGTGACTGAAGTTCCTTTGTTTGTATGGACACGAGTTCACAAAGTCCTATATGAGAAAAATTCTTGTATAGCTTAAACCAAAAACAAGGAATATCTCAAAAACAATCAATTCCACGAAAAAAATGTATACAACATAAATTGTGTGTTTTAATGTGCTCTACATTTTTTGTGTGGTAAGTTTTTGTCTATCCCTTACGGTTTAGCACTTATGCAAAATTCCGTAAAATTCACTCAGAATAAAGTAGTCTTCAGAGGCTATTCCCAGAAAATTCAAAATATTCATTTTATTTTTCACTTAAATATCTTTAATATACGATATTTTTATCAAAATCGTTTGAGCCATTTTTTTAGAAAATGAACATTTTCCAAAAAGGTTCCACGTAAAGGGTAGTTTAGAGTGGGGGGATTTTTCTCAAAATCTTCGTCTCACACCCCCGGAAGATACTAAACTTAGATACCAAGATTGGTATTTTACCGACTTTTCGTTTTTGAGTTATCGTGTTCACAGACACACGGACACACACACATGGACCTTTTTCTGAAAATACTTTTTACTTTCTCCATACGCACTATGTACATAGTGTATAGAGAAAGTATTGCACTCCACCAAAAATTCGATACCGAGATTTCACCGGAAATATATGTTTTAGGGTCCCCAATATCCAAAAAAAGCATTTTCACAAAAAGGTCCGTGTGTGTGTGTATGTGTGTGTGTGTGTGTCCATGTGTCCTTGTGTCTGTGAACACGACAACTCAAAAGCGAAATGTCGGTAAAATACCAAACTTGGTATTTAAGTTTAGTATCTTCCAGGGATGCGACACGAAGATTTTGAGAAAATCCGCCCACCCCCAACTACCCTTTACATGGAACTTTTTTCGAAAATTTTTATTTTCTCAAAAATGGCTCTAATGATTTTGATTAAAATTTCGGATATTAAACATATTTACCTGACAAATGAAATATATATCTTGAATTTTCTGGGAATAGCCTCTGAAGAGTAGTTTATTCTGGATGAATTTTACTAAATTTTGAATAACTGCTAAACCGTAAGAGATGGACAAAAACTTAATGCACAAATAAATGTAGAGCACATTAAAACACACAATTTATATACATTTTTTATTGGAGTTCGCCGTTTTTGAGACATTCCTTATTTTTGGTTTCTCCTATAAAAACCGTATGCTTTTCTCATACAGGAACTTGTCAACCCCTATCCATATAAACAAAAGAACTTCATTGACAAAGCAACCAGCTTTTGACTATCACTTTAACCTATGGTAGTCCATTATCTCGCTTCTACTTACAAGGAAACAAGTAATAAGACTATTTCTGATAATTTTTTTCTGATTAGCATAAAGTAAATAGAAGTATGAGCTTTTTAAGAATAATTTGTTGCAGGGATATGGAGAAAGTCATGTGAATGATAAACATCAGATTTTTTTTCGTGTTTACTCTTCAATTCTTTGTTGTTGCTGTTTTAATATTACTTGTTCATTCATTCATTGTAAGTGTAGAGAAAGTAAAAATGAAATTGGGATAAAATAAAATAATGGTCTTTATTGAATTTATTCTAATTCTGATTCTTGAGGTTGGAAGTCAGTTGCTGTATTGTTAAAACAGATAAATAAATCAACGAAATGCAGCCACGTAACTCTCAATTGTGAGTACCAGCTTGGAAGGGAATGAATCAAAGAGTATCCGACTGGAAGCAGTGGTAAAAGATGTAAAGTGAGCCGAGATTAAAGCTACACGCACGCGTCTGCTGTTTAGTATGCAGTGCACATTAAGGGAATCCCCATGTCACATGACCCGGATTACTAATGTCCCCATGGGTACAAGCTAGCTTTTATAGAAATGTAACGTTATTGCTCCATTTTCTGGAAATCCCTTAAGAGGATCGGCGACGCAAGATTCGCATTAAGATGTTCTGACACACACATCTCGGCCAGTCTGTGTCACGTAGGCCCAATATCGGCCTCCGGGGAAGCCAGCCAATTGAGCGAACAGAAGAAGAAAGCAAGTGAAAGCCGAAAACAGAAATTCTTCACGTCTTTGTTTCACCAAATAACAATGATGGACGTGTCATCTTCACTTCTAATGCTTTAAAAGCCTACTTTATATGAAAGTATTGAAATGGAGCTGGATAGGTAGAGTCAGACTGAACAATGGAATGCCGTAGCGGGAATTTGAACCACAGATTTCCCGATCTCTATCCGGTTGCTCTACCACTGAGCTACCATGGCAACATGCCGGCATAGCATTGAATTTCTCAACTGACTCGCATGCTTCCACAGGGATTCTACCTATCCAACTGCTGTCCTACATACGGCTTGCGTGAAAAAAACAGTTGAACCAATACCAAATGAAATGTTTTATTTACGGACTCTCTTTAACTGCTGTGTTTCTCAGCGTCCCATTCTATAGTGGGCGTGAAAGACCGTTTAATGTTGCTCAGAGGCCTCTCTATCATGCTTGAGGTTCTTTTACGTGCCGCACATCTACGAGATGGAACCAACGGCTTTACTTCCCTTCCGAAAGAAGCCATGTTAAAGGTTTTTATGCCAAAAAAATCCATCGCCCTCCACCGGGTTTGAACCCGCGACTTTGGGTAACTAGTAACCATTGCACCACGGAAGGCGACATTCTGTGAAAGAAGTTTTGGGCCCAGTTTAAGAATTAGCTTTAAAAAAACTGATGTGATAAATTCATAATGTAAATTGTTATTATTTCGTTTATAGAGACTACTTTAAATTCTGTTTCTTCTTTTTTATTATTATCATTATTATTATCATTATTATTACGTCTATACACATAAGCAGAATAAAAACAAAATGAAAAATTTGATGTGTTCCATGCACATAACCTTCTCTACATTTCAGTAATAAATTATTATTAATGAGCTTATTCTTCTATATAATTCATGCTAATCGAGATAAACATTAACAGAAACGGTCTAATATTTAGTTCCTTTTAAGTAGAAGTCAAATAGGGGAATACACTAGGCTAAACCGACAGTCAAATGTTTTAAAATGTGGTTGCTATGGGATTGAAATCCGTTTCTCTGCGTGATTATTTCCCATAAAAAGTTTAAGTATTTTAAAACTGAAACCAATAACAAGGAATATCTCAAAAATGGTCAACTCCACGAAAAAAAAATGTTTGACATCAAATGTAGCTTTCAAAGACATCTAAATTTTTGATGCAGTACGTTTTGTCTATATCTTACGATTTAGCAGTTAAGCAAAATTCGGCAAAATGTATCCAGAATAAAGAGGTCTTAAGAGGCTATTCCCAGGAATTCAAGATATACATTTTATTTTTATGTAAATGTCTTTTTTAATATTTATTTTTTTATTTTTTAATAATCGTTAGAACGATTTTGAGAAATCAACATTTTTGAACATTTTTCCATGTGAAGGGTAATTTTGACCTGGGAATTTTTTGAAACTTTTCGTATCCAAGTTTGATATTTAACGGCCTTTTCGATTTTGAGCTATGCTGCCCACACACACACACTCACATACACAGACCTGTTTCTGAAAATGCTTTCATTTGGATTCGTGGAGTCCTAAAACATGTATTTCTGGTGAAATCTCAACATCGTATTTTTCGGTGAATTACAATACCTCCTCTATCTACTATGTACATTGTATATGAGGGCTAGAGAAAGTAAAAATGCTTTTTGGGGTATATGGTCCCTAAAAGGGTATTTCCGGTGAAGTCTCAGTATTGGATTTTTGGTAAAACGCAAAACCTTCTCTAACTAGTATATACAATGTACATACGTGTTAGAGAAAGTAATACTCAATGATTTAAGTAGAAAAAATCTGATGTGTTCCATTCACACGTCTTTCTCTACATCTCTGCAACAAATTATTGTTAATAAGCTAATAAGCTTATCCTTTGTTTGTATGGATAGGAGTTGACAAATTCCTGTATGAGAAAAGTTTAAGTTTTTTAAAGCTGAAACAAATAACAAGGAATATCTTAAAAACGATCAACTCCACGAAAGAAAGTATAAAACATGAATTGTTTGTGTTAATGTGCTCTACATTTTTTGAGTGGTAAGTTATTGTCCCTCTCTTACGGTTTAGCAGTTATGCAAAATTCCGTAAAATTCATCCAGAATAAAATAGTCTTCAGAGGCTATTCCCAGAAAATTCAAGATATACATTTTATTTGTCAGGTAAATATATTTAATATATGATATTTTAATCAAAATTGCTAGTGCCATTTTTTATAAAATCAAAATTTTCGAAAAAAGTTCCTTGTAAAGGGTAGTCGGGGTGAGTGATTTGCTTGAAAATCTTTGTGTCTCATCCTTGGAAAATACCAAGTTTGGTACTTTACCGACTTTTCGTTTCTGAGTTTTCGTCTTCACGGACACAAGGACACACATGGACCTTTTTCTAAAAATACTCTTTTTGGATTCAGGATATGTATTTCCGGTGAAATCTCGGTATCGAATTTTTGGGTGCATTACATTACCGTCTCTATACACTTGTACATAGTAGGTGTAGAGAAAGTAAAAATCATGTAACTTATGAGTTATAATCTTGTGACGTGTACACGTTGTGAGGGAAAGCAGCAGGACATAACACTTGAGGTGGTCGACGAGGGACACAGTTGCGCATAACACTGTGTTGTGGTGTGCCTGACATGACCACGTAATTGCCCTACACGACGCATGCGCTCTCTCGCGGTCTTAAGCTGCTACATGGTGGTCCCTCGCCAAATTATGGACCTCTGTGACGAGCCTAATACGTTACAAGTACATTCCTCCCTCGTCTTAACTCCCAAACTTCAGGAATTGGTCATTCTATAACCCTTATTTGATTTGTTTATACAATAGTAGTATCCATAGAATATATCTGACATCTGTGCTACATTTCTACTTTGTGTTTGCAAAATATGAAACTCCATTTAACTAAAACACTCAAGAATTATAAAAACATGAAGAAAGGCCGATATTATATTCAAATGAACATCTATTCTGCAACCTATTCTCTAGCTGTTCCCCAAACAAACTTTTCTTACAAAGGATAATTATTTTACGAGGGGTGTTTAATAAATCCTTAGAAAATCCAAAAAAAGCATCGAAAAAAGTTTGTTTAGTAACGTCGTCTGTTACTAGATGGCAGTTCAAGGTTGAGCTATACCATCACATAGTTTCCTAGTCATAAGTGACTGAATCAACAATCTTGTGCTTCTTTAGAAAGTTGAAAAAAAAAAAAAAAAAAAAAAGTGTTCTGCGGTAATTAAACACTATTATTTAAAAGAATTAACACCGAAAGATATAATAGCCGAGATAAATGAACGTTTGCAACAATTTACAATTGGATAAATGCATTTAAACGTGACCAAACACCTAAAAATCTGATGTGTTCCATTCACATGACTTTCTCCATATCACTGCAATAAAGGATTCTATTTACTTCATCTAATGGAGCAAAAATTAGCAGAAATAGTCTTATTACTTGCTTCCTTGTTAGTAGAAGCGAAATAATGAAGTACCATAGGTTAAAGTGTTAGACAAAAGCTGGTTGCTATGTGACTGAAGTTCCTTTGTTTGTATGGACACGAGTTCACAAAGTCCTGTATGAGAAAAGTATAACTCCTTATAACTGAAAAAAAACAAGGAATATCTAAAAAACAATCAATTCCACGAAAAAAATGTATATAACATAAATTGTGTTTTAAGGTGTTCTACATTTGTTGTGTGGTAACTTTTTGTCCATCTCTTACGGTTTAGCAGATTCCGTAAAATTGACCAAGAATAAAGTAGTCTTCAGAGGCTATACCCAGAAAATTCAAAATATACATTTTATTTGTCATGTAAATACCTTTATTATACGATATTTTAATCAAAATCGTTAGAGCCATTTTTTAGAAAATCAAAATTTTCGAAAAAATTTCCATGTAAAGGGTAGTTTGGGGTGGGAGGATTTTTCTCAAAATCTTCGTGTCGCATCCCTGGAAGATACTTAACTTAAATACCAAGTTTGGTATTTTACTGACTTTTCGTTTTTGAGTTATCGTGTTCACAGACACACGGATTCACGGACAGACACGGACATTTTTCTGAAAATACTTTTTTTTTTGGATACAGGGGACCCTAAAACATATATTTCCGGGGAAATCTCGGTATTGAATTTTTGGTGGAGTGCAATACCTTTTCTATACACTATATACATAGCACGTATAGAGAAAATAAAAATGATGAACATCGTGCCGGACGTCCAGTAGAAGTGACTTCCTCCAAAATTGTTGACAAAATTCAGGATATGGTTTTGATTGATCGACGAATCAAAGATCGCGAAATAGAAAAGAACATAGGCATTTCACAAGGTACAGTGTCCTTAATTTTTCAACGAAAATTAGGGCTGACAATGGTCTGGGCAAGACAGGTGACGTGTTAGCTTTTAATGGAGAATAAACGAAATCGTGTGATCGATTTGGAAACACTTTTCCATCGCAATCCTGACGAGTTTCTGCGTCGATACATAACTGTAGATGAAACATGGATACACTACTACGACCCAGAGACAAAAGTACAGTCGAAACAGTGGGGTTTTAAAGGCGAACCGGATCCGAAGAAGGCAAAGGTGGTGACATCTGTAGACAAGGTGATGGCCTCGGTTTTTCCTTTCTCTATACGTGCTATGTATATAGTGTATAGAGCAGGTATTGCACTCCATCAAAAAATTCGATACCGAGATTTCACAGGAAATATATGTTTTAGGATCCCCTGTATCCAAAAAAGGTATTTTCAGAAAAAGGTCCGTGTGTGTCCATGTGTCAGTGTATCCGTGTGTCTGTGTGTCAGTGTGTCCGTGTGTCTGTGAACACGATAACTTAAAAACGAAAAGTAGCTAAAATACCAAACTTGGTATTTAAGTTTAGTATCTTCCACGGGTGCGAAACGAAGATTTTGAGAAAAATCCCCCCACCCCCAACTACCCTTTACATGGAACTTTTTTCGAAAATTTTGATTTTCTCAAAAATGGCTCTAACGATTTTGATTAAAAGTTCGTATATTAAAGATATTTACCTGACAAATAAAATGTATATCTCGAATTTTCTAGGAATAGCCTCTGAAGAGAAGTTTATTCTGGATGAATTTTACTGAATTTTGCATAACTGCTAAACCGTAAGAGATGGACAAAAGCTTACTACACAAAAAATGTAAAGCACATTAAAACACACAATTTATGTTATATACATTTTTTTTCGTGGAGTTCGTCGTTTTTGAGACATTCCTTATTTTTGGTTTCTGTCATGAAAAACGTGTACTTCTCTGATACAGGAACTTGTCAACTCCTATCCATATAAACAAAGGAACTTCATTGACATAACAACCAGCTTTTGACTATCACTTTAACCTATGGGTCTCCCTTATTTCGGTTCTACTTACAAGGAAGCGAGTAATAAGACTATATCTGCTAATTTTTTCTGATTAGCATAAAGTAAATAAAGGTATAAGCTTTTTAAGAATACCTTGTTGCAGGGATATAGAGAAAGTCATGTGAATGGTACACATCAGATTTTTTATGAACATAGCCGTGTGAAGGACAGGAGTTGGATAGGTAGAGTCAGGCTGAAAAATGCAATGTCAATTCACACGGCTGTGTAAAACAAAACAAAAACAAAAACAAAAAACAAAAAAACAACAGTTACTCCATACAAATAGGCCATAATAGTTGGCTATACTATAAATCATGGGTCAAAAGTAAGTACATCATTGTAAGTCGCTATTGGGGTTGTCTTCTCAAAATAATTTGACATCACCTTGTGGTTTACCGGGAAACTTGCGAGTCAGTTAAATAATTCAATGCTATGCCGGCATGTTGACATGGTAGCTCAGTGGCAGAGCAACCGGCTAGAGAGCGGGAGATCCGTGGTTCAAATCCCGGGTATGGCATTGAATTTTTCAGTCTGACTCTACCTATCTAACTCCTTGTTATTGGTTTCAGCTTTAAAAAACGTAATACTTTTCTTATACAGGAATTTGTCAACTTCTGTCCATTCAAACAAAGGAACGTCAGTCACATAGCAACCAGCTTTTGATTATCAATTTAAGCTATGGTACTCCCTTATTTCGGTTCTACTTACAAGGAAGCATGTAATAACACTATTTCTGCTAATTTTTACTTTCTCTAGCCCCATATGTACAATGTACATAGGGATAGAGAAGTATTGTATTCCACCCAAAAATTCGTTACCGAGATTTCACTAGAATTACATATTTTAGGACCCCCTGTATCCAAAAAAACCATTTTCAGAAAAAGGTCCGTGTGTGTCCGTGTGTCTGTGAACACGATAACTCAAAAACGAATAGTAGCTAAAACACCAAACTTGGTATTTAAGTTTAGTATCTTCCAGGGATGTGACACGAAGGTTTTGTAAAAAATACCCCCACCCCAAACTAACCTTTACATGGCATTTTTTTCGAAAATTTTGATTTTCTTAAAAATGGCTCTAACGATTTTAATTAAAATATCATATATTAAAGATATTTACTCAACAAATAAAATGTATATCCTGAATTTTCTGGGAATAGCTTCTGAAGATCTGTTTATTATGGATGAACTTTGCTTAATTTGGCCTAACTAGTAAACCGTAAGAGATAGATAAAAACTTACTATACAAACAATTTGGGTCTTGTTAAAATACACAAGTTATGTTATATACATTTTTCTCGTGGAGCTTACCGTTTTCGAGGTATTCATTGTTATTAATTTCAGTTGTGAAGTACTTATACTTTTCTCAGATGGGAGTGTCCGTTTTTCTTTTGTTCAACTCTGCATAACGACAGCTTAAAAAAATGTTTGACTATTAGTTTAACCTAGTGTATTCCCTTATTTTTTTCTACTAAAACGGAACTAAATAATAAGAACACTGTGCTAATGAGTGCCACGATTAGCAAGGTGCAGAAGAAGAAGAATCTTATGTATGAAGTTTGTAAAACAGCTAGAGAAGGTCATGTGAGTGTAACACATCAGATTTTTTCTCAAGTATGATGAACTAAATAGAAGCATAACCTTGTTAGCAATAATGTATTGCAGAGATGTAGAGACATTCATGGGAACGGAACACATTAGATTTCTCTAAGGACTTATTGAACTCTCTTCGTATCTCTGGATGCAAGAAAGTTTCTGTTATGCACAGTTAGCCTTTATGTGCTGTTATTTGCTTGGTTGTGCAGACGTGAAAACAGCGGTAGATTCATTCCCTTGATGGCATTGCGAGGCATGCAAAGTAATGTAATTATATCTCAAATGACAATGAAATTCAAACAACTCCAGACCTGCTACAGTTGAAGAGAAAAGCTCAGATGTTAAACAAGAAATAAAAAAGTGAAATCCATTTTCCTGAGATGAGGTTTCTGCAGCTATAACATCGCCAACATAAGAAGAAAGAAAGACGTTAACATTTTAGTGCTAAGGAAAGAATGGAGGAAGTAAAGAAAAAATAATGGAAAGAATACCTAAAAGAAATGAATGCTTAAACTTCAGAAGTTGTAACCAAAAAGAGACAGGATTGCAAATGGGACCACTAGCGGCCCCAAGTGTCTAATGTTGCAAATATTTTGTTCTTTCTTCTTTTCAGCTTGAGGCTCCATTCAGAATAACACAATGGTTGGAAAAGAAAAGGAATTATTGTCAATGAAAATGGGCTCAAAACAGCTTTTTCTCGCTTTCTATGTAGAAGACGTTCTACACTTTGGTTCCTACTGAGAAGCAACAAGAATTCCTTATGTTCATCTTGAATAGCATGCCGTAGATATTGTTTTGAATAAAAAGTTTGTTTACTCACCATGTGAATTGAACACATTGGAGCTCGTAAAGGACAATTTCTGCGGATATTTATCAATTATCATTAAGTAGACAATAAACTTACTAACAACAATTTGTTACAGAGATGTCACAGAGTCATTTGAATTGAACACATCAGATTTTTACTTTCTCTACACATACTATGTACATAGTGTATAGAGAAGGTATTCTAATGCACCCAAAAATTCGATACCGAGATTTCACCGGAAATACATATGTTGGGTCCCCCTGAGTCCAAAAATAGCATTTCTGGAAAAACGTCCGAGGACGTGTGTGTGCGTGTCTGTGGACAACAGCTCAAAAACGAAAAGACCGTTAAATACCAAACTTGGTATCTTGCAAGGATGCGACACGCAGATTTTCAAGAAAATCCTCCCACCCCTAACTGCCCTTTACATGAGATTTTTTTCGAAAATTATGACTACCTAAAAAATGGCTCTATCGATTTTGATTAAAATATCGTATATTAAAGATATATCTGTTAATTTTTACTTTCTCTATACGTACTATGTACATAGTGTATAGAGAAGGTATTGCATTGTACCCAAAAATTCGATACCGAGATTTCAACGAAATACAAGTTTTGACACCACCTGAATCCAATAAAAGCATTTTTAGAAAAATGTCCGTGTGTATGCCTGTCTATCTGTCTGTGTGTATGTGTGTGTCTGTGGGCAGCAGAACTCAAAAACGAAAATACCGTTATTTAAGTGCAGTATCTTCCAAGGATGTGACACAAAGATTTTCAAGAAAATCCCCGCACCCCTAACTATCCTTCACAAGGAAAAATTTTCGAAAATTTTGATTTTCTAAAAAGTGGCTCTAACGATTTTGATTCAAATATCGTAAAGTTATGTACCTGACAAACAATATGTATAACTTGAATTTTTTGGGTATAGCCTCTGAAGACTACTTTATTCTGCATGAATTTTACGGAATTTTGTGTAACTGGTAAACCGTAAGAGATAGACAAAGGCTTACTGCACAAAATATGTGAGCACATTAAAACACACCATTCATGTTGTATACATTTTTTTCGTGCAGTTGATCATTCTTTAGATATTCCTTGTTTTTTGTTTCAGCCTTAAAAAACACTTTTCTCATACAGGAATTTGTCAACTCCTGTTCATAGAAAAAAGGAACTTCAGTCACATAGCAACCAGCTTTTGCTATCACTTTAACCTATGGTACTCCCTTATTTCGCTTCTGCTTACAAGGAAGCAAGTAATAAGACTATTTCTGCTGATTTTTTCTCAATTAGCATGAAGTGAATAGAAGTATAAGCTTCTTAACAATAATTTGTTGCAGAGATGTAGAGAAGTCATGTGAATGGTACACATCAGTTGTTTTTTTTCAGTTTTGTATTTGAATTATCACTGTATTTACAGGGAAAGGAAAAGGACAGGATGTTTGTTAAATACTTCTAGATACTTTTTGAGAAGAAAAAGACGAGAAATTCTGTTTGTGGCTGGGATATAATCGTCCTATGAACGCTACTAAGCTGTAGGCTATGTGACCATGCTCATGCAGTCTTTTCAGGATTTGCGTTGAGCGCCGGGCGGGCAGAATCGTCTGTTAACAAGATTATCTGGGGCCCAGCAAAGCGTCGAAATAAAAGCATCAACATGACCGGATAACACTAACATGTGCACCAGGCCACCGCAGGCCCAGCACAAGGGGCTTAGCCCATGCTGCCCCAAATCCGTTCCTCTTTCTCAACTGCGATTGCCAAGCCCTTCAAGTGCATTTCATACATTGTGTTTAAAAAATCTGAGGTGTTCCATTCACATGACTTTCTCTACATCTCTGCAACCAACTATTGTTAAAAAGCTTATTTTTTACTTTCTTTACACCTACTATGTACATAGTGTATAGAGAAGGTATTGCACTCCATCAAAAAATTTGATACCGAGATTTCACCGCAAAAATATGTTTTAGGGTCCCCAATATCCAAAAAAAAAGCATTTTCACAAAAAGGTCCGTGTGTCTGTGAACACGATAACTCAAAAACGAAAAGTCCATAAATTACCAAAATTGGTATTTCAGTTTAGTATCTTCTACGGATACGACACAAAGATTTTCACAAAAATCCCCCCACCCTAAACTATTCTTTACATGGAACTTTTTTTTGAAAATTTTGTTTTTATCAAAAATGGCATAATGATTTTGATTACAATTTTGTATATTAAAGATATTTACCTGACAAATAAAGTGTATATCTTGAATTTTCTGGGAATAGCCTCTGAAGAGTAGTTTATTCTGGATGAATTTTACTGAATTTTGAATAACTACTAAACCGTAAGAGGTGGACAAAAACTTACTGCACAAAAATGTATAGCACATTAAAACACACAATTTATGTTATATACATTTTTTTTCGTGGAGTTCGTCGTTTTTGAGACATTCCTTACTTTTGGTTTTTGCTATAAAAAACTTATACTTCTCTCATACAGGAACTTGTCAACTGCTATCCATATAAACAAAGGAACTTCGTTAACATAGCAACCAGCTTTTGACTATCACTTTAACCTATGGTAGTCCCTTATTTCGCTTCCACTTACAAGGAAGCGAGTAATAAGGTTTTTAAGAATAATTTGTTGCAGGGATATAGAGAAAGTCATGTGAATGGAACACATCAGTTTTTTTTTTTTTTACTTTCTTTACACGTACTATATATATAGTGTATAGAGAAGGTGTAACACTACACCAAAAAATTTGATACCGAGATTTCACCGGAAATATAAGTTTTAGGGTCCCCTGTATCCACAAAAGGCATTTTCAGAAAAAGATCCGTGTGTGCCTGTGAACACGATAACTCAAAAACGAAAAGTCCATAAATTACCAAAATTGGTATTTCAATTTAGTATCTTCTACGGATACGACACAAAGATTTTCACAAAAATCCCCCCACCCTAAACTACTCTTTACATGAAACTTTTTTTTGAAAATGTTGTTTTTATCAAAAATGGCTCTAACGATTTTGATTACAATTTTGTATATTAAAGATATTTACCTGACAAATAAAATGTATATCTTGAATTTTCTGGGAATAGCCTCTGAAGAGTAGTTTATTCTGGATGAATTTTACTGAATTTTGAATAACTACTAAACCGTAAGAGGTGGACAAAAACTTAGTAAACAAAAAATGTATAGCACATTAAAACACACAATTTATGTTATATACATTTTTTTCTTGGAGTTCGTCGTTTTTGAGACATTCCTTATTTTTAGTTTCTGCTATGAAAAACTTATACTTCTCTCATACAGGAACTTGTCAACTGCTATCCATATAAACAAAGGAACTTCATTAACATAGCAACCAGCTTTTGACTTACACTTTAACCTATGGTACTCCCTTATTTCACTTCTACTTACAAGGAAGCAAGTAATAAGACTATTTCTGTTATTTTTTTTTCCTCGATTAGTATGAAGTAAATAGAAGCATTAGCTTTTTAACAATACTTTCTTACAGAGATGTAGAGAAAGTCATATAAATGGAACACATCAGATTTTTTCTTAAACTTTAGAATTCATGTAATTATATTGTGAAAAACAATATATTTTTACAATTTTTTACTAATTTCAGTGGCATTACCTTAATATTATTGCATTCAGAATGTAAATGTTGAGAACTCTGAATAGCATACTGATTTTATGCGGGATAGGAAATCAAATGAAATGTGTAGCAAAACCCCGAGTAGTTCAGAAGATCTGCAACCTGCAAGGCATGTAGAGAGTGCGGTGAAGCTCCCAGTTTGATCCGTAATCACGACACTTGTGCCCTTGGTTGTACTAACCAAACACCTTGTAACAGTACTAACTAGACTCACCGCTGGCGCTAGTGTGCCTGGAGGAATTGGATGCGCTCGGGCGTGTCCATCTGGCTAACCTCGTGTTTACCAGTGTTGAAGGATTCAGTGTGTTTTGGACGTGAACAATGGATAGTGTGGGTCCATGTGACGTCGTGATACCCCTTAATAACATCTGAGCTGTTACATACACATTATTTTCTCTATCTCTGTAAGAAATTATTAAAAAGCAATTCATTCAAATGTTGGGAATTTCAGGGCTTTTAAGGCCTCTCTTAAGGAGTACCTTTGCTATAAATCATTTTACTCTGTAGATAAATATTCAAGTGACAAATCTGTCTGACAATACTGTTAAAAATCATTATATTTATAAGTATTATAATATTTTACATTTTGTGTGTATTAGTGTATGTGTTTTATATTCAAATTAAACTGATGGATACTTTGACTTGCACGAATGTGTCAAATGAATTTGTTTAGTATTTAGCAATGACACAAGGTCCGTAAAGCCTGATGCGTTGATATTTTACACTCTAGTGCGTAATTGTAAATTTTTGCATTGGAAATTCTATAACATATTTGTAAATATGTATTGTAATTTGTTGACATTTATTAAAAAGTACAAATATATTTTAGTTTTATATAATTACTAGTAGTAACTATTATGTCGATAATTAGAAAACTATCATCTGACATTACATTAGTGTTACATATAATAAAATTATATTTATTTATACATTTTAATACTAATTTTTGATACTCTTTGTTTTTATGTGCTTGCAAAAAAAAATAAGTTCATGTACTTTTATAGATCACATTAAGTATATTAGAAGCCTCAAATACAAATGGTGTGATTATATGTCTATTCTGCTGTTTTTGTAACCCAAGCTTTAAGCACGAGCTCAATACATTGTTTTTCTTTCTCCATAGAATATAAACATATGTATACTTTATGTCTTGACAAATGTTATGTTCAGTGGCATCCTGGCCTAAACGAACCTAAAGGATGCTTTCTAATCTAATCTAATCTGCTATCTCCTTATGGTGATCGAGATAAACATTAGTTGGCTTAATAACTTGCTTCCTTGTAAGAAGAAGGAAAATAAGGGAATTCACTAGGCTAAATCGCTAGTCAAATCTTTTGAATGCTGGTTGCCATGTGGTTGAGGTCCGTTTCTATGCAGAGCCAGAAGTTTACAACTTTCCGTGGGAGAAATGTTTGCTTTTCTAAATCTGAAACAAATAACAAGGAATATCTCAGAAATGGTCAATTCCACGAAAAAAAAACGCATATGACAAATTGTGTGTTTTAACGTGATCTACATTTTCTATGTAAATTTTCTGTCCATCCCTTACAGTTTACGCAAATTTCAGCAAAATTCGTTCAAAATAAACAGGTCTTTTTAACACTATTCCCAGAAAATCCAAGATATACATTTTATTTCCTATATAAATATATTCAACATACGGTATTTTAATCAAAATCGTTAGAGCCATTCTTGAGAAAATTAAAATTTTCGAAAACTTCCATTTAAAAAATAATTTGGGATGGGGGGGATATTGTTCAAAATCTGCGTGTCGCATCCTTGGAAGGTACTAAACCTAAATACCAAGTCTGGCATTTTATCGACTTTTAGAGCTATGCTATCCACAGACACACATACACACACACAGGCACACACACGTACCTTTTTCCAAAAATGCTTTTTTTGGATTCAGGGGGATCCAAAACGTGTATTTCCAGTGAAATCACGGTATCGAATTTTTGGGTGCATTACAATACCTTCTCTATAGTAAAAATGTAGATCTCATCAAGACACACAATTTATATCCTCTACGTTTGTTGTGGAGGTAACCGTTTTCGAGATATTCCTTGTTACTGATTTCAATTGTAAAGGACTTATACTTTTCTGAGCGGAAGTGTCTGTTTTTCTTTTGTTCTATTCCTGGCCAAGCAAAGAAGCGATTTGCAATGACAGTCGCATAACGACAGCCTTTTAAAACATGTTATTATCACTTTAGCCTAGTGCATTCCCACAGTTCCATTCTACTTATAAGGAACCAAGTAATAACGTTTGCTAATGTTTATCTCGATTAGCATGGTGTTGAAAGAAGAATTATCTTTCGTAAGAAGTTTGTTCGTAGAGTAGCTAGAGAAAGTCATGTGAGTGTAACACATCAGAATTTTTTTTGATACAGGGGACCCTAAAACTATATTTCCAGTGAAATCTCGATATCGAATTTTTGGGTGGAATGCAATACCTTCTCTTTACACTATGTACATAGTACGTGTAGAGAAAGTAAAAACGACAGACAGATTGGTCTGCCCACTGGAGTTGAACCCAGTACCTCTCGAACGGGGGCTACAGACGTTATTTTTTGAAGTGTGAACTTCTCCTTTCGAACTCGACGACGGACTTCGCAGATTTAGATGTTGCTTTCTTGAGAGTAACGAACGCACCCGAAGTGAATGCTTCGCCCACATTTTCGTAATGCAGACATTTCATGATGCCTTTATGCATATCCATTAGCACACAAGAGATTAAATTGCACGTGGAGTAAACACCTCATACAAAGGAAATAGTACTAACCCCCCCCCTTCCATTAAAACCCGCTTTCCCACAGTCTTATCTGCCATTATGCTTTATTTCTTTTCCCTGCTTTTCCATTAGCGCCTCAGCAAAAGCAACAGACGAAATTATTTTACAATCCTCCTCTTCCTTGGTTTCACATTAATAATGCAAATGTATTCCACATGAAACCGCAAGAACTGGAGACGTTTTAATTCGGTAACGCCACCGAGAGAGGGCATAGGTGTGTGGTATCCTTTTAGTGCTATCGATTTGGATATGAGAAGGGGCACCAGCTTGCTTGAACAAGTATCACGTGAGCAATTAACCTTGAAAGCTTCGAGGTGAGGAAAACATTTACGTGCCTCATATATACTTCATATACCCAAGGTCGCGGGTTCAAAACCGAAGGAGGGTGATGGATTTTTTTCGGGCATAAAAATCCTTAGCATGGCTTCCTTTGGGGGGAAAGTAAACCCGTTGGTTCTGTGCCTATATTTACAACACGTAAACGAATATCACACATGATAAAGAGGACTTTGAGGAAAAATAAGTGGTCTTTCACGCTCAGTTAAGAATAAGACACTGAGAAACACAGCAGTTAAAGGGCATCCATAAATAACACTCCATTTCCATGTAAATAGCTACTATAGACACTTTCAGGAATGATAATTATTAAAGTACGCATCATTAATTATTATTATTATTATTATTATTATTATTATTATTATTATTATTATTATTATATTTATGTCGACCACAGGCCTGCTGTAATATTGGAGCAAAAGACCACTTAAGCTAGCCTGGGTGGTGTGGTGGTAGCGTGTCTGCCTCACATTCGAAAGGTCGTGAGTTCGAATCTCACTTAGGGCGAGTTACCCGGATGAGGTTCTTTTCGGGGTTTTCCCTTATCCTGAGAAGACGAATGTCGAGTAACTTCAAGCTCCATGGACCCGAGATCATTTGAGCATCATTTCATCAATTTCATTCATCGTCCGATATGACCAACCAGGTTAACTCTTAACGATGTTTTCTTGATGGAATAAAATTTCTAGTTCGCGATTTCACCACTAATGATTAGGGATCACTTCGTCGCCCATAGATATGAAAAGCCATGTAAAGGAAATTACGATTTATAGACCGAAAATGTTGAAAATTTTTAGCTCCCTATTTAAGAATCAATTTTTACTTTTTATAGCGCATATGTATACCTACGCAGTAAATAGCGAAGATATTGAATGCCATAAAAAATTGAATATTGAAAGTACACTGGAAATATGTTTTGAAATGCCCTGAATCCCCAAAAAAACTTTTACTTTCTCTAGGACGTATGTACATCGTACATAATAGACAGAGAAGGTAATGTATTCCATTCAAAATTTCTATACCTAGATTTTACTGAAAATACACGATTTTCCAATATCTTGAATCCAAAAGAAAAAATTCATGTTTAAGAACATGTCAGAGTACACTTTGTGAGCAGCATAGTTCAAAATCGAAAAGTCGGTTAAATACCAAACTTGGAATTTAAGTTTAGAATATTACAGGGATGCGACGTGAAGATCTTCAAGAAAATCTCACACTTTATAAGGAAAAAAGCTTCGAATAATTTTATTTTCTCTACAGATTTTGATTCAAAACCGTACTTAAAGATATTTACATGACAAACAAAATGTATGTCTATATTTTCTGGAAATAGCATCTAAAGACCTCCTTATTCCGGATAAATTTTGCTGACTTTTGCATAACTGGTAAACCGCAAGAGTTAGACAAAAGCTTAGTACACAAAAAATGTAGCTCAAGATAAAATACAAGAAGTATGTCATATACATTTTTACTTTCTCTAGCCCCATATGTACAACGTACATATGGATAGAATGCACCCAAAAATTCGATACCGAGATTTTACCGGAAATATATGTTTTGGGGTCCCCTGAGTCTGAAAAAGTCATTTTTAAAAAAAAGGTCCGTGTGTGTGTGTGTGTGTGTGTGTGTGTGTGTGTGTGTGTCTGTCTGTGGACAGCATAGCCACAAAAAAAAAGACCATTAAATACCAAATTTGTATTTAGGTTTAGCATCTTCCAAGGATGCGACTCGAAGATTTTCAAAAAAATCCCCCCACCATAAACTACCCTTTACATGGAATAAATTTCGAAAATTTTGATTTGATTTAAAAATGGCTCTAACGATTTTGATTAAAATCCCGTATATTAAAGCTATTTATGTCCTAAATAAAATTTATATCTCGAATTTTTTGGGAATAACCTTTGAAGACCTCTTTATTCCGGATGAATTTTGCAGAATTTTGCTTAACTGCTAAACCGTAAGAGATAGAAAAAAAAAAAACAAAAACGTACATCACAAAAAATGTACCTCATGACAAAAGACACGATTTTTGTCCTCTACGTTTTTGTTGTGGAGGTAACCGTTTTCGAGATATTCCTTGTTATTGGTTTCAATTGTGAACTACTTAAACTTTTCTCACACAGGAAGTGTCTGTTTTTCTTTTGTTCTACTCCTGGCCAAGCAAAGAAGTGATTTGCAATGACAATCGCATAACGATAACTTCTAAAACATTTGACAATCACTTTAGCATAGCACATTCCCTTATTCCCTTCTACTTATAAGGAACTAAGTAATAACATTCTGCTAACGTTTATCTCGATTAGTATTGTGTACAAAGAAGAATAATCTTTTGTAGGAGTTTTGTAGAGCAGCTAGAGAAAGTCATTTGAGTGTAGCACATTAGATTTTTTTTGTGGAGTCGGTTGTTTTTTAGTTATTTCTTATTTTTGGTTTCACCTTTAAAAAAAGTATACTTTTCTCATACAGGAATTTGTCAACTCCTGTCCATACAAACAAAGGAACTCCAGTCACATAGCAACCAGCTTTTGACTGTCACTTTAACCTATAGTACTCCCTTATTTCGCTTCTACTTGCAAGGAAGCAAGTAATAAGACTATTGTATAAGCTTTCTAAAATAATTTGTAGCAGAGATGTAAAGAAAGTCATAGAATGTGTAAGAAGGGAAGGCTTTTTCAAGAGAAATATCCTGTTTTGATTAGCAAAATTAGTGATGGAGTGTTGAGTTTCTTCTGCAGCTTCTGCCTGTGCCTTGTTAAGGAGCAAGGTTCGTCTTATCTCACGGATCAGATACTCGAAAACTGGCCCAATTTTCCGCTCGGAGAACTTCGTTCCACGCGCTTTGTTTCGAGTAACTGCTTCTAGATGATTCCAGGCCACTACCTGGTTCGTACAAAGTATTGTTAGGCGATGTTCTCATAAGATACACGTGAAAGGATTTCTTGCTTAAATTGTTTTTAATTTCATTACAATGGCCTGTTCGCCCCAGTTAATTGAAGACATCCCTAGGCGTTCCAAATTATGTTCTGGGCAGTTTTCTGAACTGTGTTCACTGTAACCATTATTACACTGGGTTCAACTTGATATAGGTTATGTACAGCTCTTTTATGGCACAAAATGGCATTTTTACTTGCTCTACCAGTATATTTACTACCCAGATTTCAACGGAAATACATATTTTAAATTCCCCTGAATCCAAATAAATTCGTTTCTCTCTCTCTCTCTCTCTCTCTCTCTCTCTCTCTCTCTCTACACCTACTATGTACATAGTATATAGAGAAAGTATTGTATTGCATCCAAAAATTCGATACCAAGATTTCACCGGAAATATATGTTTTGAGAACCTCTGAATAAAAAAACATTTTTGGAAAAACGTCCGTGTGTGTCTGTGTGTAGCATAGCTCAAAAATGAAATGACCGTTAGAAACCAAACTTGGTATTTAAGTTTGGTATCTTCCAAGGATGCGACACGAGGATCTTCAAGAAAATCCCCCCTCCCCAACTACCCTTTACATGGAACTTTTTCAAAAAGTTTGATTTTCTCAAAAATGGCTCTAACGAATTTGATTAAAATATCGTATATTGAGGATATTTTCTTGACAAATGATATGTATATCTTAAATTTTCTGGGAATAGCGTCTGAAGACTACTTTATTCTGGAAGAATTTTGCATAACTGCTAAACCGTAAGAGATGGACAAAAACATACTTCACAGAAAATAGAAGACATTAAAATACACAATTTATGTCATTCGCATTGTTGTTGTAGAGTTGACCGTTTCCAAGATATTCCTTGTTATTGATTTTAATTTTAAAATATACTTCTCAGGCAGTAAGTATCCGTTTTCTTTTATTCTACTCCTGGCCAAGCACAGAAGCCAATTTTAATGACAATCGCATAATGATAGCTTTTAAAACATTTGACTATCGCTTTAGAATTACGCATTTTTACTTTCTCTATACGTACTACGTACGTAGTGTATAGAGAAGGTATTGTATTGCACCAAAAAATTCGATGTCGAGATTTCACGGAAATATACGTTTTGAGATACCCTAAGTCCAAAATAACAGCGTTTCAGGAAAGGACGATGTGTGTGTGTGTGTGTGTGTGTGTGTGTGTGTGTGTGTGTGTGTGTGTTTGTAGACAGCATAGGTCAGAAACCAAAGATCGTTTAATGCCAAACTTGGTATTTAAGTTTATCATCTTCCAAAGCTGCAACACAAAGATTTATGCTACATATATTTTTACTCTCCCTTCACGTATTCTGCACATAATGTATAGAGAAGGTATTGCATTCCATCCAAAAATTTGATGTCAAGATACGTTTTGAAATACCCTGAGTCCATAGAAAAAGTGTTAAAGAAAGGGCATTGTGTGTGTGTGTGAACAGAATAGCTCAAAAACAAAAGAGCTTTTAATATAAAATTTGGTATTTAAGTTTATTATCTTCCAAGAATACGACACATAGATTTCGAGCAGAATCCGCCCACCCAGAACTACCCTTACATTGACAAAAATTCGAAAGTTTTGACTTTCTTAAAAATGGCACTAACGATTTTGATAAAAATCTCTTATATTTAAGATATTTACGTGACAAATAAAATGTATATCTTAAATTTTATAGGAAATGCCTCTCAAAGCTAGCTAACCGTAAGAGATAGACAAAAACATAGTGCACAAAAATATAGATCTCGTTAAATACATAATTTATGCCATATTATTTTCTTGGGGTTGACCGTTTTTGAGATATTCATTGTTAATGGTGTCATTTTTAAAATACTTATACTTTTCTCATACGGGAATTAGTCAAATTCTGTCTATAGAAACAAAGGAACTTCAGTCACATAGCAACCAGCTTTTGACTATCACTTTAACCTATGGTACTCCCTTATTTCGCTTCTACTTACAAAGAAGCAAGTAATAAGACTATTTCTTCTACGTTTTTCTCGATTAACTTGAAGTAAATAGAAGCATAAGTGATTTAATAATATATTTTGCAGTGAGGTAGAGAAAGTCATGTGAATGAAACACGTCAGATTTTCTCTTTGTACAATGTGCATAATTGTTAGAGAATGTATTGTATTCCACTCAAAAATACATTTTCAAATTCCCTGAGTCGGAAAAAAATTAAAGAAAGATCCATGTGTGTGTGTGAAAAGCATAGCTCAAAAATCAAAGATCATTTGATACCCACCTTGGTACTTAAGTTTATTATTTTCCAAAGATGTGACACAAAGAACTATGCTATATACATTTTTTTTTTTTCGTGGAGATGATCATTTTTGAGATTTTCCTTGTTTTTCTTTCAGCTTTAAAACATTTAGAATTTTCTCATACAGGAATTTGTCGACACGTGTCCATACAAACAAAGGAACTTGAGTCACTTAGCAACCAGCTTTTGACTATCACTTTAATCTATGGTACTTCCTTATTTCACTTCTACTTACATGGAAGCAAGAAATAAGTCTATTTCTTCTAATTTTTTCTTGATTAAATTGTAGTATTTAGTATTTATTTAGTATTTATTTGTTTAGTCATTAGGTACGTTAGTACAATAGACATGGTCAAAATAATATATACAAGTAAGAATCAGTCATATAATAATTCTAGTATTAAAAATTCATCCAAATTGTAAAATACATTGTCCATCAACCATTTTTTTACTTTAGCCTTAAACTGTATTATATTTAGATCTCTCATGTGGTGAGGAAGCTAAAATGCTGGTTACCAAATAACTACCTTTAACTTTCTTTAGTCTAGTGTATGGAACATGTAATTTATCAATATTTCTGGTATTTAATGTGTGTACAAGTCTGTTCAGTTTAAATTGATTTAAATTCTTGTGCACATATAATAATAATTTAAATAAAAATAGAAATAAATAGAAGCATACGTGATTTAATAATATGTTTTGCAGTGACGTAGAGAAAGACACGTGAATGAAACACATAAGATTTTAATTAATCAAATCTTTGACAGAAAAATTGCAAATGAAATTTTTACATTACTTGGGTATGGCAGACGAATATATACTTCGGGTGTTCTTAAGTAATTCTAGAATATTTCGGTAATTTTCGTAATCTGAAAATGAACCCTGCAACGTTGAAGAAGTTTAAAGCACACAAGGTATGCACATTGTTTTGAGGTGAGGTAATGAATGGATGGCATGCAATATGGTGCTTACACGAGGGTGTTCGATCCCAAATTGCTGTCGATTTTAGGGGCAGTATACTTGGGCCATAGCAATTGCTTAACGAGCCATTGACTTTCCAATTAAGATAGGCCGAGCGTTTATGGAGAACAGTAAATTATAACGCAATTAAGTTCCCAATTACCGTTTTACAATGTCATGAAGTTGAACCTCATTACGTCGGAAGCTACAGCAAACACTTGTAATGGCCTGTTTAATTTTCAGTCCTTGATAGCTCCTTAGCATGATATTGCGCTTTTATTGCAAATTACTATATATTTAAACTCAGTATTTGAAAAACGGTTTAAGTCACAGTTGCTATAAATAGAGCTAAGGTTAGTGAATCGGTTTTGTGACGAAAACATTTTTTAATTTTCGTATCAAATTATACTTTTACTGTCTCTACACGTACTATGCGCATAGTGTATAGAAAAGGTAATGTATTGCACCCAAAAAATCTGATGTGTTCCATTCACATGCCTTTCTCTACTTCTCTGTAACAATTTATTGTTGATAACCTTATTCTTCTATTTACTTCATGCCAATCAAGAAAAAAATAGCAGATATAGTCTTATTACTTACTTCCTTGTAAGCAGAAGCAACATATGGGAGTATCATAGGTTAAAGTGAAGTCAAAAGCTGGTTACCAGGTGACTGAAGTTCCTTTGTTTTTCTGGACACGAGTTGACAAACTCCTGTATGAGAAAAGTATCTACACTTTTTCAAAGCAGAAATGAAAACAAGGAATATGTCAAAAACGATCCACTCCTCGAAAAAAAGTATATTACATAAATTGGGTGTTTTAATGTGCTCTACAAGTTTTGTGCGGTAAGTTTTTGTCTATTTCTTACGGTTTAGCAGTTATGCAAAATTTCGTAAAATTCATCCAGAATAAAGTAGTCTTCAGAGGCTATTCCAAGAAAATCCAAGATATACATATTATTTGTCAGGTAAATATCTTTAATGTACCATATTTTAATCAAAATCGTTACAGACATTTTTGAGAAAATGAAAATTTTCGAAAAAAGTTCCATGTAAAGGGTAGTTGGAGGAGGGGGGATTTTCTTGAAAATCTTCGTGTCGCATCCTTGGAAGATACCAAACTAAAATACCAAGTTTGGTATTTAACGGTCTTTTCGTTTTTGAGCTATGCTGTCCACAAACACACAGACACACACACACGCACACACGGACCTTTTTCCGGTGAAATCTTGGTATCGAATTTTTGGGTGCAATATAATACCTTCTCTATAATTTATGTACATATTACGTGTAGAGAGAGTAATACGATACCAAGATTTCAACGGAAGTAGATGTTTTGAGACCTGAATCCAAAGAAAAATCATTTTTAGAAAAATGTCCCTGTGTGTGTATCTTTCGGTTTGTGTGCTTGAAAATCCCCCACCACTAACTACCTTTTACATGGAAAACATTTCAAAAACTTTGATTTTCTCGAAAATGGCTCTAACAATTTTTATTAAAATCTCTTATACCTAAGATATATACATGATAAATAAAATTTTTATCTTGAATTTTCTGTGAATAGCCTCTAAAGACCTCTTTATTCTGGATGAATTTTGCTGACCTTGTATAATTAGTAAACCGTAATAGACGAAAATTTACTACATAAATATTGTAGATTGCGTAAAAACACACAACTTATGTTATATGTGTTTTTTTCTTGGAAATGACCATTTCTGAGATATTTCAAATTATTTGTTTCAGATTTAAAATACTTTTAACTTTTCTCACAGTTTTCTCCTGGCCATGCATAGAAATGGATTTCAACCACATGGCAAGCTTTTAAAAAAGTTGACTCACTTTAGCTTAGTGTATTCCCTTATTTCCCTTCTACTTACAAGCAAGCCAGAAATAAGACAATTTCTGCTAATGTTAACCTGTATTGACATATATTATATAGAAGAATGTGCTTTTTAACAATATTATGTTACAGTGATGTGATGTAAAGAAAGTCACGTGACAGAAACACTTCAGAAATTTAGAAACATTTTCGAAAATTTTAATTTCCTCTGAAATGGCTTTAACGATTTTGTTTAAAATCTCTTATACTTGAGATATTTACATGGCAAATAAAATATATATCTTCAATTCTCTAGGCATAGTCTCTGGATGATTTTATTGAATTTTGCACAACTGGTAAACCGTAAAAGAGAGACAAAAACGCACCTCACAAAAAATGTAGATCTCGTTATAACACATAATTTATGTCATGTACATTTTTTCGTGGAGTTGACCGTTTTTGAGGTATTCCTTATTATTGGCTTCAGCTTTTAATTACTTATACTTTTCTCATACGGGAACTTGTCGACTCGTGTCCATACAAACAAAGGAACTTCAGTCACATAGCAGCCAGCTTTTGGCTGTCATTTTAAGCTATGGTACTGCCTTATTTTGCTTCTACTTACAAGGAAGCAAGTAATAAGACTATTTCTGCTATTTTTTTCTCGAACAGCATCAAGTAAATAGAAGCATTGGAGACATTTGTATAAAAATCCTTTGTTAAAGACACCTTACCGATGACTAAAGTTGCCATAAAAATTAAAAAGAAAACCTGATGTGTTCCATTCACATTGTTTTCTCTACTTCTCTATAACAAACTATTGTTAAAAGCTTAAGCTTCCATTTACTTCATGCTAATCGAAATAAACATTAGCAGAAACGGTCTTGTTACTGGGTTCCTTGTAAGTAGAAGGACAATTGAAGCTCAGTTTTCTTTGCATGACCAGGAGTTAAAAAAAACAACAAAAGCAAAAGAATCTCGTTGGAGAAAATTATTTTAAAATAGTAACCTGTAACATGTAATATCTCAGAAATGCTTAACTCCACAAAAAATGTGTATGATAAATTGTGTATTTGGACGAGGTCTATAGTTTTCGTTATTTTCTATTTCTAACGGTTTGCCAGTTTTGCAAAGGTCAGCTAGAACGTAGAGGGCTTCAGAAGCTATTCCTAGGAAACTCAAAGATATTTAGCATATAAGTAGATATCTTTAATGTTTTTGTGATTTTTTTTTTTTTAGAAAATCAGGACGCACACACGGCCCTTTTTCTAAAATGCTTGTGAATATAGGGGACCCTAAATCTCGTTATTTCCAGTAAAATCTCTGTATCGAATTTTTGGATGAAATACAAAACCTTCTCTATATGCCATGTGCATAGTATGTAGTCACCCTGCGTGGTGTAGTGGTTACCATGGTAACTTCGTGTACCCAATGTCGCGGGTTCAAACTCTGCGGAGGTTGAGGAACTTTTTCGGACGTAAAAATCATTAGTATGGTTTCTTCGGAAGGGAAGTAAAGCCATTGGTCCCGTGTCGTAGATTTACGGCACGTAAAAGAACCTCAAGCTTGATAGAGAAGCCTCTGAGCAAACCCTGAGAAACCATAGCAGTTAAAGGGCGTCCTAAAATAACATTGCAGTTTTAGTTTTTGCATAGTACGAGTAAAGTAAATAAAACGGGTTAAGTTACACTTACTGTAAAATGGGCTAAGCTTAATGATGCAGTTTGTGACGAATATAGTTTTATATTGTGGTAGTAGGTTTATTTTTTGGATCTTGAGGAACTATTACTAAAATGTTTGTGAAATGGAAGGCGAAGTATAAAGTTGACAGAAGTGCTGAACAAGCAATCACAGAGAACATCAAAAAACATTTTGTAGCCATTTTTCGAAGTTCTTTGTATGGCTTAAACACAACGTAAAATGTGTTATGTTTAAAAGTGGCTTTATTTTTGTGTTTTTTTTCTCTTTTGTTATAATTTTCTGTTGGCTCGTTTAAAGCCGTTGTTACCGGGGGTACCCGCAATCCGTGCGGCGTTCAGTAGGTAACTACTCCCCCAGCGATCTGTGTTCTCATGTTCGCCCAATATGGCGTAGAATTTTTGAACCCGGCGCCTAATTACATCCACCACGTATGGGTGGGCCGAAGCTTCATGTAGTAGCCTCACTGGGAAGCGTTGACATACGAGTCTGCTGCCATGCCCCAAACTTCGTAGGCATAGAGCATCAGAGGGAAAAATTCTAGCCAAAATAACTGTTCTTGCTTTTACAGCAGTGCAACCATTATTTAAGTTACATCCCACGTATATTCATATCTGCACGCCTGAAAATATTTACAGAATATAATCTTTGCACTGTATTTTACTTTGAGGTTTGTATGTTGAAGTTTCAGAAACAAGATACATTGGCTCTGTAGAGTAGTTGGTAAACCAAAACAGGCCCGATTTGAGAGTAAAGTTTCCTGTTGAGAAAAAAAAGCCCTCTTGAGTTGTAACGCAAATCTTGCCCTTCTCCAAGAACCCAAGTGAAAGGTTAACATGGTTGGTCATGTTGGTGAGGCAAATGTGCTGAGGTAATCCGATAATGTGGGCAGGTAGGGGTTGTGGGGAGGCTTTTTAACACAGCCACATGAAGCCAGGTGATCCTCATCGGTTGTGCCTCTCGTAAGGTTTCAATACATGGCCGCGTCCCAATCTCCATGCTGGACATCAGCAATACGTGTCGTGATATTCCTACAGCGATGCTTTTAATTTCTCTAGCACGCATGTAGAAAGAAACCGGCTGTCTTGTTCCGTACACCGCATCTTACCGTTTGTAGGGTACTTTATTACGTCATGTTTTTATTTTATTGGCTGATACTGCCACCTTGCATGGTCGTCTCCTTAGCGCGGTGGTAGCGCAGCTGCTTACCAAGCGGGAGACCTGGGATCGATCCCCCGTACCGCTGGCCCGGAGTAAGGTCCCTGGGGGGCCAATTGAGGAGCCACTTGATGGAGAAGTAGCGGCTCCAGGTCATGAGAACCGCATTAACCGGCCGGGGGGGTACTCGAGGCGCTGAACACGTCTCACCATCCAATACTGCACCCCATCCATGACGTCTGTAGTGGACCGAGATGGGGGACGCAGCGGCCGGGCGGTAGACCAAGGTTCCCCATGAGCTGTCGTGCCATGGAGTTATGTTACTGTCACCTTGCAGGTGAGTGTTCTATATCGAACCAATAAAGCATACCTCTGCTGGGTTTGTCAACTCATTCGCTAATAGGAAGTGAACTACAGCAGTAAGCTACAACCTTCCCCAATTAGAGTGACGGATATCAGAAGTCACGCCCTATAAATCCCCTACAGACATTCAGAAAGTCGATGTCTATTACTATTTGTGCTCTGTGTACGAGGGCGTGCCTCCGAAAACGTTTGGAATAAAACAAACTGTATTACCATTCTACATCTTTATTCTTCATGGCTACATATTTATTTCTCAAGATAATCACCCTGGCGGCGAACACAGGGACCAGTTTGTGTATACCGTCACTGTAGAATGTTTGACGGAGCCATATTCTCACCTCCGCTTCATCAGTATCAAAGTGAACACCTCGAGCTGTTCTTTACATCTAGGAAACAGATGAAAATCGGATGGGGCCAAGTCGGGACTGTACGGAGGATGATAGATGACAGTGAACCCAAAGCGTTCGATTCTTGCAGATGTTGCAGCGACGCACATTACCGATGTCGATGCACTCATCACCGTACACAGCTTTCATTCTTCTATGCATTTCAATTGGAGGCCCGTTTTCTGCAGTTAGAAACTCGATTACAGTACGCTGTACCGACATAGTCGCGTTGCACACCGCCATGTTTCACGCTACAAATCGGAGCCCTCTAGCGCCAGAGGGTTATAACTTGTGTTAGTGAAGCGGGAAGGACCACCAAGTAATATGCATGGCATGTGTTACCTCCACCGATATTACAAACAGAATAAAAAAAACTGATGTGTTCCATTCACAGGACTTTCTCTACATCTCTGTAACAAATTATTGTTAAAAAGTTTATGCTTCCATTTACTTCATTCTAATCGAGAAAAAATTAGCAGAAATAGTCTTATTACTTGCTTCTTTGTAAGTAGAAGCGAAATAAGGGAGTACCATAGGTTAAAGTGACACTCAAAAGCTGGTTGCTGTGTGACTGAAGTTCCTTTGTATGGACACGAGTTCACAAAGTCCTTTATGAGAAAAGTATGTTTTTATAGCTGAAACCAAAACAAGGAATATCTCAAAAATAATCAACTCCACGAAAAAAAAATGTATATAACATAAATTGTGTGTTTTAAAGTTCTCTACATTTGTTGTTTGGTAAGTTTTTGTCCATCTCTTACGGTTTAGCAGTTAAGCAAAATTCCGTAAAATTGACCCGGAATAAAGTAGTCTTCAGAGGCTATTCCCAGAAAATTCTAAATAAGTAGACATTTTATTTTTCAGGTGAATATCTTTAATATACGATATTTTAATCAAAATCGTTAGAGCCATTTTTTAGAAAATCAAAATTTTCGAAAAAAGTTCCATGTAAAAGATAGTTTGGGGTGGGGGAGATTTTTCTCGAAATCTTCGTGTCGCATTCCTGAAAGATACTAAACTTAAATACCAAGTTTAATGTTTTACTGACTTTTCTTTTTTGAGCTATCGTGTTCACAAACACACGGACATAGACGGTCCTTTTTCTGAAAATACATTTTTTGGATCAGGGGACCCTAAAACTTATATTTCCGGTGAAATCTCGTTATCAAATTTTTTGGTGGAGTGTAGTACCTTCTCTATACACTATGTACATAGTGCTTATAGAGAAAGTAAGAATGAGTTTTTTGTTTCAGAGGTCCTCAAAACCTGTATTACTCGGTTTCAAAATTTTAGGTGCAAGACAATATCTTCTGTATTTTCTATGTACATGTATACTACTTGTTAGAGAGAGTAATAAAATGTTGTAAGACTATTTATTAGAAGAGGTATAAAGCTGGTGATAATTATTGGAGAAAATGTCGTGTGAATACAGCAGAGGTTAACTCTGGAGAGGTGCCAATAACAAACTTCCCCAGATAGATGTCTCCCAAGCATAGCCTGCATACAAATTACCTTGCTACAAGCCCAACAGCACGCCTGGCCCCTAAAAACAGAAAAATAAAAGCAATTAGAGTGGACGAAGAAAGTTGTCACATTTGGAGGCGGCCTTGATCCCTTTGCCCTTACAAGTGTTGCAGTAATGTACACTTTAACACCCCTGTCTTTACGATTATTGTTTCAACTCATGTTCCTGGTAACAGTGATGATCTAGCACTGTTGTTTTTATATACACCTCCCCCACACGTTACATGCCACTCCTTGTTTTCCTATTATTGGTACCGGGTGATGACAATATAGCTCCACTATCATCAGAATCATCTTACTCTCTCATTCTACACATTTTACCCAAAAATTAGATACCGAGATTTCACCGAAAGTGAAATCCCCTGTATCCAAAAAAAAAAAACATTTTCAGAACAAGGTCTGTGTGTGTGTCCATGTATACCAAACTTGAGAAAAATCCCCCCACCCCAACCTACCCTTTACATGGAACATTTTTTTAATTAATTTATTTTTTAAAAAATAGCTGTAAATATTTTTATTCAAATACCGTATATAACAACAAAAATGTATATCTTGAATTTTCTGGGAATAGCCTCTGAAGACTACTTTATTCTGGATGAATTTTACAGAATTTTGCATAACTGCTAAACCGTAAGAGATACACAAAAACTTACCACACAAGAAATGTAGAGCACATTAAAACACACACTTTATGCTCTATACATTTTTTCGTGGAATTGGTCGTTTTTTTGAGATATTCCCTGTTTTTGGTTTTAGCTTTAAAAAACATAATTTTTTCATACAGAAATTTGTAAACTCCTGTCCATACAAATAAGGGACCTTCAGTCACATAGCAACCAGCTTTTGACTATCACTTTAACCTATGATACTTCCTTATTTCGCTTCTACTTACAAGGAAGCAAGTAATAAGATAACTTCTGCCAATTTTTACTCGATTAGCATGAAGTAAATAGAATCATAAACTTCTTTAATAATTTGTTGCAGAAATGTAGAGAAAGTCATGTGAATGGAACACATCACAATTTTTAATTTCACTACACGTACTCTGTATAGAGAAGTTATTGCACTCCACCTAAAAACTCGATACCGAGATTTCACCAGAAATAATGTTTTAGGGTCCCCTGAATCCAAAAAAAGTATTTTCAGAAAAAGGTCCGTGTGTGCGTGTGTGTCCGTGTGCCTGTGAACACGATAACTCAAAAACGAAAAGTCATTAAAATACCAATCTTGGTATTTAAGTTTAGTATCTTCCAGGGATACGACACGAAGATTTTGAGGAAAATCCCCCCACCCCAAACTACCCTTTACATGGAACTTTTTTCGAAAATTTTGATTTTCTAAAAAAATAGCTCTAATGATTTTGATTAAAATGTCGTATATTAAAGATATTTCCCTGACAAATAAAATGTATATTTTGAATTTTCTGGGAATAGCCTCTGAAGAATACTTTATTCTGAGTGAATTTTACGGAATTTTGCATAAGTGCTAAACCGTAAGAGAGAGCCAAAAACTTACCACACAGAGCACGTTAAAACACACAACTTATGTTGTATATTTTTTTTCGTGGAGTTGATTGTTTTTTAGATATTCCTTGTTTTGGTTTAGGCTATAAAAATTTATATTTTTCTCATACAGGACTTTGTGAACTCATGTCCATACAAACAAAGGAACTTCAGTCACATAGCAACCAGCTTTTGGCTTCACTTTAACCTATGATACTCCCTTACTTCGCTTCTACTTACAAGGAAGCAAGTAATAAGACTTCTTCTGCTAATTTTTTCTCGATTAGCATAAAGTAAATAGAAGCATAAGCTTTTTAACAATAATTTATTGCAGAGATATAGAGAAAGTCATGTGAATGGAACACATCAGATTTTTAATAGAACTGTTGGCGGTCGCTTAAAATTAAATTTTACTTTACTTCCATCACCTTTAAGTCACGTGACAGAGTAAACGAAAAGAGAACAAGTATATTCAGGATGTATAGGAGCTACTGAATGGGATAGACAAGCCAGTTGTCGAAGCGGCGTTTATCCCAAAGGATATCTGTCCGTTTCCAGAGGCTTCTGCTGAGTGACGTAATTAATGAATGTCCCCTAGAGTCATCTTCTGGACGGTGTCTTGTTCATTAGTGTTGATTACAGGCCTCCAGTCTTCGCTGAATACAAATTCTGTCTCTGGTAGTGTGTGTTCCTCTATGCTGCACAAAAGCACAACTGACATAGACCTTCCTTTTGATATACCTCCTGCGTAACGCAAAGGCTTTAGGATTACACCATATTATGCTGGGAATCTGTTTTACGTAGCAACGTCATCAAGAAAACAAATGCAAGTCTTAAACATATGCAAGTATTCACTTTAATATGTCCGGAAATCTCGATTTGTTAAATCGTAAAGAAACAGAGGTATACGATGGTTGCAGCACACACACACACACACACACACACACACAAACGGTATTAAGTAGTTTAAGATACTTTTACTGGCAATTCATATTTGAAAGTGTTGAAAACATTTAGTTGTTCAGATGTGAAAATTGCTTGTATACTGAAGTTTTGACTTTGTCTTGGGATCATTGGAGTTTTAGCTTCACAGATCCCTCGGCTACGCTTTGCGGCTTAGGGCCCTCCACGTGAGACTCACTGTCACCCCGGTGAATAAGCGCATAGCCTATATTTTAATTGATTAAATTGTTTAGGTTAATTAGTAAGCAAGATATCATGTATTTATTGTATATTGCACGAACAGAGAGATTATTCCTGGAAAGCGTTTTTAACTTCAACCCGAGAGTTCTCAAGCGACGAATTGTTGTTTATGCTATTTCTTTGTATGTTGTAAGAGGGGAAAGACGTTTTTATGTAGTCACGTGTGCGAAAGAGAAAGTGTATGTGACATATAAACAGGGGAACCACGAGGAAATTTAGGTCAAGAATCACGTAGAAGACGCATTGACTAATTAGAATTAATCACGTCACGGCAGAAGCGCACCCCAAGCTACTTTCGGCGCCAAAAATGGGCCAATGAGATTACAATTTGATAGTTTTACATATAGGTAGAGTTTAGTATAGACGTAGAGTATTCGCCCTAATTTTCAGGCAGTCGGAATGTAACTACATGAGGAGCCTGTGACGCCGCAAACAAGAATACGCGCAAATTAGCAAAGTTACTATAGTGATTCAAGCAATTGGAATGTAACTACACGCGAAACCTGTGACGCTCGAAACAAGAATCCGCGCAAGTATAGTCGAGCTATTACAGTGATTCACGCAGTTGAAACGAAATGTCACGCGTAAAGTGTCTACAGTTATTCTGCACGTAACAGTTGCACTCGTCGCCGTGTACATTTTAGTTACCTTTGTGCGCGTTACGCCCTTGTTCGAGGGAAATTATCGGACACAATCGCGCCAGGAACATTCTCGGGAAAGCTTATAAAAGGAAACAACCCTTTGACTGAACGAAAAGTTACGATACTTATTTTAAGTTAATTTCCCGTACCATCCCCTTGAGATCACCGACACTCAAAACCTGAGCTAGATATAAATAGGCCTTAATTGCACGTCGCTGAGTCCACCAATAGCCGAGAATCGACTTCAGCACTGCAACGCCGGAGAGAGGACCAGTCGTCGCTGCGCAGCCCAGCACCAAAAAATACATCACCAGTTCCCGCTTCACATGTTGGGCTACGCTTTTCAGCTTAGGCCCCTAAATGTTTATAACTGACCAGTAAAGTAACTGCAATGCGGTTCTAATGATGAAATAACAAAAGTGTCCACGTATAGAAGTAGTGCCAAGTGGTGGAACCATCTTATACTAATAATGAAACAGATTTCAATCCCATAGCAACCACATTTGATTGTCGAATTGGCCTAGTGCATTACTTTATTTCCCTTCTAAAAGGAACTAAGTAATAAGACCGTTTCTGCTAACGTTTAACTCGATTGACTTTATCTCATGAAGTAGATTCTTAACAATAATTTGTTAGACTTCCTGCATATTCTAGTGGTCAGGTAGCTGACCTCTCACCTGAAGGTTCCGAGTTCGATTCCTGGCTGTAGCGGGGAGTTTTTTTGTTTGTTTTTTTTATCCAGAATAAATACTTATCCCTCACAGAGTCTGGAAGTATGTATGTGAGAGTGAATGTGAGTGTTTGAGCAAAATAAAACGATTTAAATTTAACGTAATAAAGTCAACGAGTTCTGTTTTTTTGTTTTTTTGTTTTGTTTTTTTATTGTTTCATTAAACATCTAAGGCCATATTGGGGCTTTGCATAAGAAAACTCTTGTCTGTAGGTTCTTTACGAGGAAGGGCCTTTGTTTAATTTCACTTAATTCATCCCTCACCTGCCCATCCAATTCATCCCTCGCCTACCAATCCAATTTAGGGTTTAAATCGTTTTATTTTCCTCATCACACACATTCATTCTCACATACATACTTCCAGATACTTCCCCGCCGCAGCCGGGAATGCAACCTGGGACCTGAGGGTGAGAAGTCAACCATGGAAACAGTCTAGTCAATGAATTTTTTTTTTTTTTTTTTTTTTTTTTTTTTTTTTTTTTGCAAATTCCCCGTTATAACCTTAGGCCTTAAAAGGGATTATAAATGAAACGATATAAAAAAAAATCTGGTGTGTTCCATTCACTTGACTTTCTCTACATCTCTGCAACAAATTTTAGTTAAAAAGCTTATGCTTCTTTTTACTTCATGCTAATTAGCAGAAATAGTCTTATTACTTGCTTCCTTGTAAGTAGAAGCGAAATGAGGGAGTTTCATAGGTTAAAGTGATAGTCAAAAGGTGGTTGCTATGTAACAGAAGTTCCTTTCTTTGTCTGGACAGGAGTTAAGAAATTCCTGTATGAGAAATTTATGTTTTTGAAAGCTAAAACGAAAAACCAGGAATATCTTAAAAATGATCAACTCCACGAAGAAATATGTATATGACATAAATTGTGTGTTTTATCGTGAGCTACATTTTCTGTAAAGTAAGATTTTCCCCATCTCTTACGGTTTAGCTGTTATGCACAATTTCTTAAAATTCATCCAGAATAAAGTAGTCTCCAGGGGCTATTCCCAGAAAATTCAAGATATGCATTGTATTTGTCAGGTAAATATCGTTATAGCCATTTTTAAGAAAATCTGAATTTTCAAATGTTTTCCCATGTAAAGGGTAGTTTGGGAAGGGGGGATTTTCTTGAAAATCTTCGTGTCGCACGATCTTTTCGTTTTTGAGCTATGCTGCCCACAGACACACACATACAGACAGATAGACTGACAGACACAGACACGGACATTTTTCAAAAAATACTTTTTTTTTATACCAGGGGTTCAAAACACGTATTTCCGGTGAAATCTCGATATCGAATTTTTGGATGTAATGCAATACCTTCTCTATACACTATGTATATAGTTCGTATAGAGAAAGTAAAAATAAAAAAAAATAATTTGTTACAGAGAGGCAGAGAAAGTCATGTGAATGAAATACTTCAGATTGTATTCCACCCAAATTTCGTGGCCGAAATATCGCCGGAAAAATATGTTTTGCGGTCCACTGATTCTGAAGAAAGCACGTTTACAAAAAGATCCATATGTATCTGTGGACAGCATAGCTCAAAAACGATAAGACCGTTAAATACCAAACTTGCTATTTATGTTTTGTATATACGATACTAATATTTCCAAGAAAATCCCCCACCTCAAACTACCCTTTATATAGAAAGATTTTTGAAAATATTGCTTTTCTCAAAAATAGCTCCAATAATTTTGATTAACGTATATTAAAAGTATGTCACAAATAAACTGTATATTTTTAATTTTCTAAGAATAGCCTTTGAAGAGCTCCTTATTCTGGATGAGTTTTGCATGTCTAAAGGTAAAAACCGTAAGAAATACTAATATACTTACCACTCAACATGGAAGATCTTGTAAAATACAAATTGTGTTTATGAGAGGTGTGTGTGTGTGTGTGCGAGAGAGAGAGAGAGAGAGAGAGAAGGGGGGGCAGGCCCTTTCCTCTCCATAGCACAAAGGCAACTCTGGCATGGACCTTCCTTTTGATATATCTCCTGCGTAACGCAAAGGGTTTAGGATTACACCATATTACTGCTGGGAATCTGTTTTACGTAGCAAAGTCATCATGAAAACAAATGCAAGTTTTAAACACATGAAAGCATTTAGTTTAATTTGTCCAGAAATATCGATTTGCTAAATCGCAAAGAAACGGGTTTCAATTCCATAGCAACCACATTTTAAAACATTTGACTGTCGCCTAAATTGCCTAAGTAATAACACCGTTTCTGCTAATGTTTATCTCCATTTACTTTATGTAATTAAGTAGATAGAAGAACAAGCTTCTTAACAATAATTTGTTAGACTTCCTCATGTTCCAGTGGTCATCCGGAGGTCCTGTGTTCGATTCCCGGCTGGAGCAGGGAAATATGTTTTTTAACCAGAATCATTCCCTATCTCCCATAGAGTCTGAAAGTATGTGTATGTGTGTTTAGAGCTAACGAGTTGTTTCTAATGCAAAGCCCCCGATATGACCTTGGATGTTAAAGGGGGCTATATAAATAAAACAAAAAACAATTGTTACAGAAAGGTAGAGAATGTCCTGTAAATGAAATACTTCAGATTGTATTTTACACAAAATTCTTGGTCGAAAACATATGTTTTGAGGTCCACTGAGTCCGAAAAAAGCAAGTTTACAAAAGTATACATGTGTGCCTGTGTGGACAGCATAGCTCTAAAACAAAAACAAACTTAGTATCCTCTAAGGTTGCTTACGAAGATTTTCAAGAAAATCCCCCACCAAAAACTACCCTTTACATGGAAAGATTTTTGAAAAGTTTATTTTTCTCAAAAATAGCTCTGATAATTTTGATTAAAATATCGTATATTAAAGTAATATCACAAATAAACTACATATTTTCAATTTTCTAGGAATAACCTTTCAAGACCTATTTATTCTAGATGAGTTTTGCAAAATCTAACGGTAAAAACTGCAAGGAATAGATATAAACTTACTACTCAAAAAGGTAGATCTTCATAAATACAAATTCTGTTTGTGGGAGGTGCGTGTGTGTGCGTGTGTGTTTGTGTGTGTGTGTGTGTGTAAATAAAGACCCATTCCTCTCTATTGCACAAAGGGAGCTCTGGCACAGACCTTCCTTTTGATATATCTCCTGCGTATAGCAAAGGGTTTAGGATTACACTATATTACTGCTGGGAATCTGTTTTACGTAGCGAAGTCATCATGAAAACAAATGCAAGTTTTAAACATTCGAAAGCATTTAGTTTAATTTGTCCAGCAATATCGATTTACTAAATCGCAAAGAAACGGGTTTCAATCACATAGCAGCCACATTTTAGGGGGACATGGCACTCTGAAATGGTCAAAACTCAAGTTTTTTTGTTTCAGGCATTAATAAAATCTCTATTATTTCCAGTTCAGAAAAGATATACTTTTTGGGATTAATAGTTATTTATTATACAAATGGATAATAGAGGTTTGTCCACTTGTATAATACATTGTTTTATGCTACAGATACGATAAATCAATATATGACAAATATTCGGTTATTGATTTTGCAACAGAGAGTAATACATTAAATAAGGAATAAGGCATTGAATTGCGGCGTTCTTAAGTTATAAAATATGGTAGGCTATGTATGAATACTAATTTTGTTTTTATTGCTGCTAGTTTCAAATTGATTAAGTTTACGATGAGAACATTAATATATCGGTTCCAAATGATCTATTAAATGAAGCAAAAGAAGCAGTTGAGGTTTATTACCGTCGACTTCACGGAAAATATACGAAAAAGAGTGAAAAGGTTATAGAAACGTTGCAGTTATCAACCATTTATTTATTTACTTTCTCCCACTGGTTACCGGAGCAACGAGTGAATTTTGTTTCCTTTATCCCACCCGTGGCGTAATAACTATCGCTTTGATTTAAAGTGCAAGTTTTCTTATGTCGTTTCTGCATAGCAACGTTGTCTATTACACGTATCTGTAGGATAAAGTAATTTAAGGCATTTAAACAGCATTTAAATGCTAGTCTGCATTCCTTTAAAGTTTCGTCCAACATTTCTGTTTTCTCAAAACAACATTTTCAAAACTTGTGTACTCTTTTCACAGAAAGTATTAGGATAAAGTACCTGTAAACAACATATAATTGAACTTCCTGAAGCACAATCGTAATTTTATAATATTTATTAGTGATATTAAACAATCAACAACTTTACAAATGTTCCAAATTTTTACTTTTTAGACCTTGCAAATAATTGTTTTTACTTTCTCTACACGTACTATATACATAGTATACAGAGAAGGTATTGCATTCCACTCAAAAATTTGGAACCGAGACTTCATGGGAAATACACGTTTTAGGATCCCATGTATAAAAAATCTGATGTGTTACACTCACATGACTTTCTCTAGCTGGTCTACACACTTCATACATAAGATTCTTCTTCTTTCTGCACCTTGCTAATCGAGCTACTCATTAGCACAATGTTCTTATTATTTAGTTCCGTATAAGTAGGAAGAAAATAAGGGAATACACTAGGCTAAACCAATATTCAAATGTTTTAAAAGCTGTCGTTATGCGATTGTCATCACAAATCGCTTCTTTTCTTGGCTAGGAGTAGAACAAAAGAAAAACGGACACTTCCGTCTGAGAAAAGTATAATTACTTCACAACTGAAACTAATAACAATGAATACTTCGAAAACGGTAAGCTCCACGAGAAAAATGTATATAACACAACTTGTGTATTTTAACAAGATCTAAATTGTTTGTATAGTAAGTTTTTGTCTATCACTTACGGTTTACTAGTTATGACAAATTAAGCAAAATCCATCCAGAATAAACAGGTCTTCAGAAGCTATTCCCAGAAAATTCAAGATATACATTTTATTTGTTAGGTAAATATCTTTAATATATGATATTCTAATCAAAATCGCTAGAGCCATTTTTTAGAAAATCAAAATTTTCGAAAAAGTTCCATGTAAAGGGTAGTTTGAAGTGGGGGGATTTTCCTCAAAATCATCGTGTCGCATCCCTGGAATATACTAAACTTAAAGACCAAGTTTGGTATTTTACCGATTTTTGAGCTATCGTGTTCACAGACACACGGACACACACATGGACCTTTTTGTGAAAATGTTTTTTTGTTTTTTTTTGATATAAGTGACCCTAAAACATATATTTTCGGTGAAATATCGGTATCGAATTTTTGGGTGGAGTGCAATACCTTCTCTATACACTATGCACATTGTGCGTGTAGAGAAAGTAAAAAAGCATTTTTGATAAAAAGTGTGTTTGTGAACACGTTAACTCAAAAACGAAAAATCCCTAAAATACCAAACTTGATATTTATTTTTAATATCCTCCAATTTAGATTTTCTCAAAAATGGCTCTAACAGTTTTGATTAAAATGCGATATACATAAAAGTATCTAAGTAATAAGGAGCAATTTGTTACTGTTGATCTCGATTGGCATGCAGTAAACAGAAGAATAAGCTTATTAACAATAATTTGTTACAGAGAGGTAGAGAAAGTCATACAAATTAAAGAAAACCATTTTTTATACTTTTCTCTGTCACGTATATACATACAATATACATAGTGTCTAGAGAAGGTGTTGTATTCCAGTCAAAAATTGGTTCTCGAAATATCATCAGAAATATATGTTTGGAGTTCCACCGAGTCCGAAAAAAGCATTTTTACAAAACGGTCCGTGTGTGTGTGTGTTGTGTATGGACAACATAACTCAAAAACGAAAAGACCGTTAAATACCAAACTTGAAAAATTCAAGAAAATTCTTCACCCCAAACTAGCATGGAAAGATTTTTGAAAAACTTCTGTTTCTCAAAAATAGCTCTACTAATTTTGATTAAAATAATGTATAATAAAAATATAACACAAATAAACTGTATATTTTTAATTTTCTAGGAATAGCCTTTGAAGACCTATTTATTCTAGATGAGTTTTGCATAACTAAGAGTAAAAACCGTAAGTGATAGATGTAAACTTACTTCTTAAAAAGGTACATCTTAATAAATACAAATTCTGTCTGTGGTAGGTATAGGTGAATAAAGACCCATTCCTCTCTATTGCACAAAGGGAGCTCTGGCACACACCTTCCTTTTGATATATCTCCTGCGTATAGCAAAGGGTTTAGGATTACACTATATTACTGCTGGGAATCTGTTTTACGTAGCGAAGTCATCAGGAACACAAATGCAAGCTTTAAACATATGAGAGAACTTAGTTTAATTTGTCCAGAAATGTCTATTTGCAAAATTGATTTATAATTCGGTAGCCTATACATTTTTGATAAAACTTGACCTTGGTTAATTTTTGTGTGACAGATCTTTAATGTAACTGCTCAAACCTTAATGACAAATGAAGACAATGTGACGTGTTACATTTACATGACTTTCTCTACATATCTGTAACAAATTATTCTTAATAGCTAATCGAGATAAAAAATAGCAGAAGCCGTCTTATTACTTGCTTCCTTGTAAGTAGAAGCGAAATAAGAGATTACCATAGGTTAAAGTGATAGTCTGAAGCTGGTTACTAGGTGACTGAAGTTCCTTTGTATGGACACGAGTTGACAAATTCCTGTATGAGAAAAATATAAGTTTTTTAAAGGTGAAATCAAAAACAAGGAATAACTCAAAAACGACCAACTCCAAAAAAAAAAAAGTCAACAACATAAATTATGCGTTTAAATGTGCTCTACATTTTTTGTGCAGCAAGTTTTTGTCCATCTCTTACGATTTAGCCGTTATGCATAATTCCATAAAATTTGTCTAGAATAAAGTAGTCTTCAGAGGCTATTCCCAGAAAATTCAAGATATACATTTTATTTGACAGGTAAATATCTTTAATATACGAAATTTTAATCAAAACCGTTAGAGCCATTTTTGAGAAAATAAAATTTTTCGAAAAAAGTTCCATGTAAAGGGTAGTTTGGGATGGGTGTCGCATCCCTGGAAGATGCTAAACTTAAATACCAACTTTTGTATTTTACCAACTTGTCATTTTTGAACTATCGTATTCACAGACACACACACACACACACACACACACACACACACACACACACGGAAGTTTTTCTGAAAATGCTTTTTTTTTTTGGATACCGGGAACCCTAAAGCATATATTTCCGGTGAAATCTCGGTATCGAATTTTTGGGTGAAGTGCAATACCTTCTCTATACACTATGTACATAGTACGTGTAGAGAAAGTAAACATCTGATGTGTTCCATTCACATCACTTTCTGTACATATCTGTAACAAATTATTGTTAATAAGCTTATTCTTCTATCTACTTCAAGCTAATCGAGATAAACATTAGCAGAAACAGTCTTATTACTGACTTCCTTTAATCAGCAGGGAAATAACGAAATACACTAGGCTAAAGCGACAGTCACATGTTTTAAAATGTTTCTTTGTGTGGCCAGGAGTTGACAAGTTCCTGTATGAGAAATGTTTAATTTAAAACTGAAACTAATAACAAGGAGTATCTCGGAAACGTTCATCTCAACGAAAAAAATCTTATGTGTTCTATTCACGTGACTTTCGCTACATCGCTATAACAAATTGTTGTTAAAAAGTTGATTCTGTTGTCTACTTTAGGGTAAATCGAGATAAACAGAAATTGCCTTAATTATTTTCTTGTAAGTATAAGGGAAACAAGGGAGTACAAAAGACCAAAACGATAGTCAAATGTTTGAAAAAGCTGGTTGTCATGTGGTTGAAATCCGTTTCTACACATGACCAGGAGTTTACAAATTTCCGTGTGAGAAAAGTTTTAAGTATTTTAAATCTGAACCAAATAATAAGGAATATCTCAGAAATGGTCAACTCTACGAAAACATGTATAGGACATAAATTGTGTGTTTTAACGAGATCTAGATTTGATTTTCCATGTAAATATCTTTAATACACCTACGGCATTATAACCAAAATCGTTAGATCCTATTTTGAGAAAATCAAAATTTTCAATTTTTTTTCTATGTAAAGGGTAGTTTAGGGCGATGGCATTTTTCTCAAAATCTTCGTGTCGCATCCCTGGAAGATACCAAACATAAATACCTAGTTTGCTGTTTTACCGACTTTATGAGTTATCGTGCACAGACAGACGGACACACACGGACCTTTTTCTAAAAACGCTTTTTTTTATATAATGGACCCTAAAACATGTATTTCAGGTGAAATCTTGTTATGGATATTTTGGGTGGAATGCAATACCTTCTCTATACACTATGTATATAGTACGTATAGAGGAAATAAAAATGTATATGACATATTGTTTTGTTTTTTGTTTAATAGTTTTTTGGCTATCTCCTACGGTTTACCAGATTTGCAAAATTAAGAAAAAAGTATCTGGAATAAAGATATCTGCTAAGGTTATTCCATATAACATTTAAGATATACTTTTTATTTGTCATGTAAATATCTTAAATATAAGAGATTTTAATAAAAGTCATTAGTGCCATTTATAAAAAACAACAACATTTTGTAAAATGTTTTCCATGTGAAAAATAGTAGGGGTTAAAATATTTGAATATCGTTTTAGGCTTATTGTTTGTCTTTATTGGCATGAAGCAGATAAATGAATAACGTTTTTTAAGGATATTTATTGGGAGATCTGGTAGAGAAGGTTATGCGGATGGAATGTATCAGACGTTTCTCTAGAATAGGAATGAAAATAGACAACAGTTGATAGAGAATGTCGATTTATTGCTACACAGAAACTTACTCTGCGCTAATATACTATTTCGAAGTAGGAAGTTTCATTGATCCTAAATATTTTATCGGTTCGTTACATTTGGATGAACCCAATTATTTTTTTATGTCTAACGTCAATTAGGGACGGATGATGGAGATTTGCTGCTGCAACATGGACCAGCTTTAATCTCCATACTTCAAACGTAGCAATAATTCACAAGCTTTAGTGGCATAGTATTAAAACCGTTCCATGTGAAGGTAATCGAAAGAGGCATTGCAGACCTTGCTTAGGTGGAACACTAAACCCCACGTCCATCTTACTTCAGTCCCCATTAATGTAGATTTATTGCAGATGTTTATGTAATTAATGTAAACAAGCCAAAGATAGTCAGGTCAACTTGTATTTATTCTCGCCAATACTGCACTAACGAGATCTAGTTCAGTTCTCAAGTTCACTTTTGTAATGTGATCTAGTTCAACTCTCATTATTACTTCACTAATGTGAAATAGTTCAATTCTCGTTGTCACTTCAGTAAAGTAATCTAGTTCAACTCTCATAATTACTTCACTAATGTGAAATAGTTCAATTCTCGTTATCACTTCACTAAAGTAATCTAGTTCAACTCTCATTATTACTTCACTAATGTGAAATAGTTCAATTCTCGTTGTCACTTCACTAAAGTAATCTAGTTCAACTCTCATTATTACTTCACTAATGTGAAATAGTGAAATAGTTCAATTCTCGCTATCACTTCACTAAAGTAATCTAGTTCAACTCTCATTATTACTTCACTAATGTGAAATAGTTCAATTCTCGTTGTCACTTCACTAAAGTAATCTAGTTCAACTCTCGTTGTCACTTTACTAATGTAATATGGTTCAATGCTCATTGTCACTTCAATAGTGTAATACAGCTCAGTTCTCACTATCGCTTCAATAATGTATGCTAATTCAGTTCTCACTGTCGCTCCGCCAATGTTAATTGGTTCAAATCTCATTATTTCTTCACTAATGCTATCTAGTTTAACTATCACTATTCCTTCACCAATGTAATCTAGTTAGTACTTACTGTTACTTCATCACCAATGTGATCTCGTTCAGTTTACTGCGATTTAGTTCAGTTCTTAGATCACTTCATCAATTGCTCTAGTTCAGTTCTTACTGTCACTTCCCCAATGTGATCTATAGGTTCAGTTCTTGCACACACTTGCCTAATATGATGTGGTTGAATTCTCACTTTCTCTGCACCATTGCGATCTAGTTCAGTTCTTCCTGGCACTTCACCAATGTGCTCTAGTTCAGTTCTTATTGTCACTTCATCAATATAAGTCGTCTAATTCATTTCTCACTGTTAATTCACCAATGCGATCAGTTCAATTCTCAGTATAATTTCACTAATGTGCTGTAGTTCAATTTTGACTGTCAGTTCACTTTCTCTTGTATTGAACTCACGCGAAGCAATCTTTCTTTCTTTCCGCTTGCCTCGCTGGACCCCAAACATAAAACCCTTTCTAATCTCTCGAGTAGCAGTAGCAGCACACGTCACAACCTCACTCGTAGAACCAGCACTTTAGAGATGTTCACGTCATGAAGGCACAATGTGCTCTTATGCACCATGCTTTTCTTGTGGAAGAATCAAGTGCGCCGTTGCCAAATGTGTGTTTTCAAATGCGACTAAGACAAAATAGGAACGTGCATTTCGGTATGAAATGTGTGAAAAAATGCGATGGTATACACGAAAAGTCGTTTATATAATTGTACATTTTTTAAAATAATAAAATTTAAAATTTTGTTGAAAGCAGATTTTTAACTTCTTTCTCACTCCGAACATTAAAACGTGGTTTTAAACCAAATTAATTGCAATAATAAAAATCTGGATTATTTGCCTACTTCCATAGGCCACGTTGATATTTAGATTGTATCAACATGTCTAAACTTATTTATTAAAAAAATAAAGCTTAAAACAAAGTGTTTGGATTCTTTGTTTATACAGTGGGAAATCTCGTCGCTGGCTAATTCTCGTTCTACAAGTCCACGCAAAAGCTTCCAGCGACAAAGTTGTCGAGGAAATAGTGACATTATTTTTTATGTACACATAGAACATCTCTAGAAGCAAGGCCTCCATGAATCAACAGTTTAAGGCAAGGCGCACAGTACCAACGAAAAATCAGATGTGGTATGGCAGTGCAAGGGGCGATAAGGGGTCGTACTTCAGTGCAGGTTTTCAGTAGGTTTTGGGAATCTGAGGCGTGTGTGTGTTTTACAAAATGGTGACATTTAAGCAAAAGGAGATGGAACGTTTAATAGACAATGGTTTTGAATCAATCACCCAAGATCAGTTGTTAACTTACTGCAAACACTTTAAAGGGATTGAAGACGATATTTGGAAAGCAGATCAGCTACAGGATGATATCGAACCTGTAATCAGCAATAACTCCCGTTCTTGTGAGGGCAGTGAAGAGGTCAACCCATGTCCGATTAAGGTAACATTATATTTATGTTAAATGTAAAGTGCTGACAGCTATTAACAGAATGTAATGAATTAAGGCACAAATTAGGAATTAACTGAAAAATGTGAAATAGTTATTAACCTAATCAAACGGTAAAGTACAATAAAGAATGCATTGACCAAATAATAAAACGTGGTTGTGAGCGAAAGCGCAGTAATCCCAGCGGCGGAACATACATGGCAACGCTGCGCAGATTCTCCATGAGTCATTGTGAGAACCTCTATAGATATTGCCTCAAGACTTTACTCCCTCACTAACTCGCTTATATACAAGTGCACGAGTTTTAGGAATGTTCGTGGGAAGCTAAGAGGGAATCTTCCCAACGTATCTGGGTATTTCCCGATAGCGTTTATGCATTTATGTCTCCTTATCTCTTTCACCGGTCAGCGGTCGCCGCTGAAAAACGCCGCTATCCAAGTTTCAGTTTTAAACTGCGTAATGTTTCTCAAACAGGCAGCCACCTTTCGTTTCACCTCTGTTGTTTTACTGTTGGCCGTGCAAAGCGAACCGAACTTCAATACTTCACATAGCTATTAATTTTTAAAGATTTGACTAACACTTTAGCTTAGTGCATTGCCTTATTTCCCTCCTACTTACAAGGAAGCAAGTACTAACACAACTTCTGCTAATGTTTATCTTGATTATCATGATACAGATAAAATATCGTTTTAGATAGTTGATGCCTAAATATTGTTAAAAGTAGAAAATTCTGTCACCCAATTAAATTATAACACTCAAAAGCGGCTAACTTTGGTTTATGCGTCCACGGCCTCATTCAAGTAGACTCTGAAAGCTCGTATCGATCCATAAAATGGCGGATTGTTTGAACACGGAATTTGCTAAACCAGATGAAATTATGCAAGCAGCGGAGAGAGCAAAATTACAGCTGCTACACTGTCTCTGTTGTATAGAATGTTTTCGTTCTGTGCGAGTAAGACATAATAGTTAGACGGCGGCCCGCATGTGGGATTCGTTGTGGACAAAGCGGCGTCTGTGTGGCTTTCTCCGGGTCCTCCGGTTTACCCCGCCACTCATTCCACCAATTGCCCATTATAACCTTTCCAATCATCAATTTCGCTTACATTTTATATCATCCATTTCCTAATGTTCATGGCTGGCTACGGGCCGACCCCTCGTAACAGATTCTCCATTCGTGCCCCTAACTCTCGGCAGCCCTCTGAACACTAGGCATCCTCGGAGGGAGTCAGTCCTACAAATAGAGGGAGGGTAAGCGGATTACAAAACGAAACAAGTAATTCATGTTGTCAGCACTGATGCTAAGCAAGGCAACAACTGAATATCGTAGACCATTAAGCATAAACTCCGTGAAATAGTTAAAACAATATATTTATAATTATAATATGTATATAAATATTGAGAACTGTCTAAAAATAGTGTATGGCACACGTGTTAAAATTCCTTCGTTTCACAAGCTTCTTATCAAAATATAAAACGCCATTTTTACCACTTGTATAATAACTAACTATTTATAAGAATATCTTGTTTGCAGAATAGGTAGAGAAAGTCAAGTGAGTGGAACACATCAGACTTTTACTTTCTCTAGCCCCGTATGTAAAATGTACATAGTGGATAGAGAAGGTATTGTATTCCACCCAAAAGTTCGACACCAAGATTCCACCGGAAATTCACATTTTATGACCTTTTGAATCCAAAAAAAGCATTTTAGAAAAAGGTCCGTGTGTGTTTATCTGTCTGTGTGTGACTGTTGACAGCTTAGCTTAAAAACGAAAACACGGTTAATGAATACCAAACTTGGTATTTAAGTTTAATATTTTCCAGGACTGCGACATGAAGATTTTAAAAAAAAATCCCCTGGAACCTAACTGCCCTTTAGCTTCAAACATTTTTGAAAATGTTGGTTTTCTTTAAATGGGCAGTAACTATTTTGATTAAAGAAACACATATTAAAGCCTTCTCCATCACAAATAAAATGTATATCTTGAATTTTCTGGGAATAGCCTCCAAGCACCTGTTTAATCTCCATTAATTTAGCTCAAGTATGTGTAACTAGTAGACTGTAAGAAATAGACAAAAACTTACAAAAAATGTAGATCTCGTTAAAATAAACAATTTATGTCATATACGTTTTTTTTCGAGATATTCCTTGTTATTAGTTTCAATAACTGCAAAGTACTCACACTTTTCTCAGACAGAAACTGTCAGCTTTTCTTTTGTTCTACTCCTGGCCGAGCAAAGAAGTGATTTGCAAAATGAAATGGCGTTTTATTTATGGACGCTCTTTAACTGCTGTGGTTCTCAGCGTCCCATTCTAATTGGGCGTGAAAGACCGCTTAATTTTGCTCAGAGGCCTCTGTATCAGGCTTGAGGTTCTTTTGCGTGCCGTAAATCCACGACACGGGACCCACAGCTTTACTTCCCTTCCGAAGGAAGCCATGCTAAGGATTTTTACGCCCGAAAAAATCCATCGTCCTCCGCCAGGTTTGAACCCGCGTAACCATTACACCACGGAGGGCGATAAGAAGTGATTTGCAATGACAATCGCATAGCGATAGCTTTTAAAACTTTGACCATCCAGTTCCTTTGTAAGAAGTTTGTTTGTAGAGCAGCTAGAGAAAGTCATGTGACGGTAACACATCAGATTTTTACTTTCTCTATACGTACTATGTACATAGTGTATAGAGAGGGTATTGCACTCCACTCAAAAACTCAATACCGAGGTTTCACCGGAAATACATGTTTTGGGTCCCCCTGAATCCAAAAAAAAAGCATTTTCAGAAAAAGGTCCGTCTGTGTGTGTGTTCGTGTGTCGGTGAACACGATCACTCAAAAATGAAAAGTTGCTAATATACCAAACTTGGTATTTAAGTTTAGTATCTTCCAGGGATGCGATGCGAAGATTTTGAGAAAAATCCCCACATCCCAAACTACCCTTTACATGGAACTTTTTTCGAAAATTTTGATTTTCTCAAAAATATCTCTAACGATTTTGATTAAAATATCGTATATTAAAGGTATTTATTTACCCGACAAAAAAAATGTATATCTTGAATTTTCTGGGAATAGCCTCTGAAGATTACTTTGTTCTGGATGAATTTTACGGAATTTTATATAACTGCTAACCCGTAAGAGATGGACAAAAACCTGCCCCATAAACATTTAGAGCACGTGAAAATAAAATTTATGTTATACGCATTTCTTTCGTGGAGTTGATAGTTTTTAAGTTATTCCTGGTTTTTGGTTTCATCTTTAAAAAGCTTGTACTTTTCTCATACGGGAATTTGTCAACTCGTATCCATACAAACAAAGGAACATCAGTCACATAGCAACCAGCTTTTGGCTTTCACTTTAACCTATGGTACTCCCTTATTTCCCTTCTACTTATAAGGAAGCAAGTAATAAGAATATTTCTGCTATTTTTTTTCTCGATTAGCAGGAAGTAAATAGAAGCATAAGCTTTTTAACAATAATTTGTTGCAGAGATGTAGAGAAAGCCATGTGAATGCCACATATTTAGATTGCATTAAATAACAACGGTAGTCTATATCGACGTTGTTCATATTGAAACGAAGTTACTGTTAATCTCCATAACAATAACCTATAGTGTACCTACTATATCGGCAAACACCATAACAATGAAAGCAAACTGAAACGTCACTAGTAACCGTTACGTGCAACCGTTAACGCACAGAAACAGCGGCAGTTATAAAGGTTATCCGAAAATAACTGTCACATCCGTATTGTGTGCCCCAATGTTGGCGATATTGTCATAAGAGCGAGAGGAGCGAATCGAAGTAATGGGCACTATCGAATGTTTTCGACAATCGATAGTATTTCGATAGTGAAAAATTACTATCGAATTATTCGGTTTTTCATTCGGATTGATGTGTTCCATTCACATACCTTTCCTCAGCTCTTCCGCAAACAACTTTTTACATTCTCTACACGTACTGTGTACATAGTGTATAGACAAGGTATTGTAAAGCACCCAAAATTCCATACCGAGATTTCACCGGAAATACATGTTTTGAGACCCCCTGAAAAAAAAACATTTTTAGAAACATATCCATGTGTGTGTGTCTGTGGACAGCATAGCTCAAAAACGAAAAGAATGTTAAAAACCAAGTCAAACAAAGTTTGGTATCTTCCAAGAATGCCACACGGAAGATATTCAAGAAAATCCCCCCACTCCCAACTCCCCTATGGAGCTTTTTTGAAATTTTTTATTTTTTCAAAAGTGGCTGTAACGATTTTGATTAAAATGTCAGATAATAAAGATATTTATCTGATAAATAAAACGTATATCTTGGATTTTCTGGAAATAACCTCTGAAGACTACTTTATTCTGGATGAATTTCACGGAATTTTGCATAACTGCTAAACCGTAAGAGATGGACTAAACCTTACCACACAGTAAATGTAGAGTACATTAAAAAAAAACAATTTATGTATATACATTTTTTATGGAGATGATCATTTTAAGATATTCCTTGTTTTTAGGTTCAGCTTTGAAAAACTTCTACTTTTCTCATACAGGAATTTGTCAACTCGTGTCCATACAAATAGTCACATAGCAACCAGGTTTTGACTATCACTTTAACCTATAGTACTCCCTTATTGCGCTTCTACTTACAAGGAAGCAAGTAATAAGACTCTTTGTGTTAATTTTTTCTCGATTAGCATGAAGTAAATTTGAGCAAAAGCTTTTTAAGAATATTTTTTGCAGAGATGTAGAGAAAGTCCTGTGAATGGAAGACATCAGTGACTGTTACAAGGTAACTGTTAGGTTTGTTTTTGGCCATCCCTAATTAGTATGTCAACTAGGCGGGTTGTCCAGGGACAGGGCTAGGCAGTTTCTGTACACAAACGGCTGTCACAATGGAGCACAGAACAATTAGAGTGAAACAAACGGGCCAGGTCCACAAAACAGCTGATTTGAAAAGGCTACTGCACTCCTTTGGGGAAAATGACACAATGTGGTGTGGGACAGGGATATGATCCCTCCTTTTTATTAACAACAACAATGGCAGAGGGGTAAACAAAAGCGAGAACAACCTCCATCAAAAGAAAGCGTGCAGTAATTACTCTGATCGTGTCGAGTTTGTTCAAAAGTTGGCATTGATCCCTTTTTCTCTTTGCACTGGCACAAGTTGTTTTAAACAATAAGGTGACAGGTAAACTTGCAAAAGCGCAGCATATCCCCGGTCAAGCTCTGTGTGTAATCTCTTCAACTGTTTGTTTTTGTAAAAGGGGAAAAAGTCTCGTTTAGCAGTTGGATGTTTTTACGTGCTTAATGGATCTGTTGAGGTTCGTATTAGCAAAACACTTCCCTCAGGAAATGTAACAAACGTACATTTTTGCTTCGGATTAAAATTATAAACTCTACTACTTCACCACTGAAATAGCAGAGATGGGAGAACATATAAAGGAAAAAATCTGATGTATTTAATTCACACAACTTTCTCTATTTGCTCTGCAAACAAACAATTCTTACAAAATATTACTGCTTTATCTACTGCATGCTAATCGAAATAAACATTAACAGAAAATATCTCGTATTATTTGATTTCTTGAAAGTAGAACGAAAATAAGGGAATACAATAGGCTAAAGTGGTTTTTCATTGAAATGCATTTCCTTTCATAGCCAGGAGTAAAATAAAAACAAATGATGTGTACCATTCACATGACTTTCTCTACACCTCTGCAACAAATTATTCTTAAAAATCTTATACTTCTATTTACTTCCTTGTAAGTAGAAGGGAAATAAGTTTAAAGTGACAGTCAAAACCTAGTTTCTATGTCACTGAAGTTCCTTTGTTTGTATGGACAGCAGTTGATAAATTCCTGTATGAGAAAAGTAAACCTTTTCATAGCCGAAACCAAAAACAAGGAATGTCTCAAAAACGATGAGCTCCACGAAAAAAATGTATGTAACATAGATTGTGTGTTTTAACGTGCTCTACATTTTTTGTGTAGTAAGTTTTTATCCATCTATTACAGTTTAGCATATATTCAAAATTCCGTAAAATTCATCCAGAATAAAGTAGTCTTCAGAGACTATTCCCAGAAAATTCAAGATATACATTTTATTTGTCAGGTAAATGTCTTTAATATATGATATTTTAATCAAAATCGGTAGAGCTTTTTTGAGAAAATCGACATTTTCGAAAAACGTTCCATGTAAAGGGTTGTTTGGGGTGCTGAGATTTTTCTCAAAATCTTCGTGTCACATCCCTGAAAGATACTAAATTTAAATACCAAGTTTGGTATTTTACCGACTTTTCGTTTTTGAGTTATCGTGTTTCCAGACACACGGTCACACGCACACACACGTACCTTTTTGTGAAAATGCTTTTTTACTTTCTCTATACGCTCTATGTATAGTGTATAGAGAAGGTATTGCACTCCATCCAAAAATTCAATACCGAGATTTCACCGGAAATATATGTTTTAGGGTCCTCAATATCCAAAAAAAGTATTTTCACAAAAAGGTTCGTGTGTGTGTGTGTCTGTGTGTCCATGTGTCCATATGTCAGTGTAAGTATAAGCTTTTTAAGAATCATTTGTTGCAGGGATATAGAGAAAGTCATGTGAATGGTATACATCAGATTTTTTTTTATATAGGGGACCCTAAAACATATTTCCGGTGAAATCTCGGTACCGAATTTTTGGTTGGAGTGCAATACCTTCTCTATACACGATGTACACAGTAAGCGTACAGAAAGTAAAAATACGGACGACATCCTGTTTGAAAAGTATTTCAAAATTGAAACCAATAACAAAGGATATCTCGGAAGCGTTCGACTTTACATAAAAAGTATATGACATAAATTGTGTGTTTTGACGAGCTCTACATTTTCTGTTATGTAAGATTTTGTCTATCTCTTTCGGTTTAACCGTTATGCGAAATTTAGCAAAACTCTCGTAGAATACTCTTCAGAGGAAATTTCCAGAAAATGAAATATACACATTTTATTTTCCACGTAAATATCTTAGAAAAAACTTACCACACAAAAAATGTAGAACACATTAAAACACACAATTTATGTTACATATATTTTTCATGGAGTTGATCATTTTTTAAATATTCCTTGTTTTTGGTTTCAGCTTTGAAAAACTTGTATTTTTCTCATACAGGAATTTGCAAATCCTATCCATAAAAACAAAGGAACTTCAGTCACCTAGCAACCAGCTTTTGACTTCACTTTAACTTATGATACTCTCATATTTCACTTCTATTTAAGGAAGCAGGTAATAAGGCTATTTCTGCTAATTTTTTCTCGATTAACATGAAGTAAATAGAAGCATAAGCTTTCTATTGTTCTTATAATATAGACCCACGTTTGTAAATACATATCATATAAGCGCATTCATGTGTTGAAGTTCGCATGTCAGCTGTTTTCGATGCTCATTAGCGCCGTCATTATTCACAATCAGAAATGCATGTTTTGAAGATAGAGGCGGAGCATGACATATTAGAGGTAGCAAATTGTGTTTTGGGTTCCGGTCCGAGAGAGCAGATTAAATCGGGTTGTATTTTTCTATGACCAGTAAAAGGATTGGCCTTGCATCAAACGCAAATTGCTTTTAGCGGGTACGCAATAACCGCGGCCTCGCAACTGGAAATGACATTTCTGATTTAGTTTAATTATTAATTAGACGACCCCGCGCGGTCAGTTCGGCTTCCCATTTTAATATTCATGAGCGAGGGGCAAAGGGAGGCGCTCCCAACGCCAGGATTTGAAGGCGCAAACCCCTGTATATGAGTTTGGTTTAAATCTGCGTTACTCCCTTGATGGATACCACCCGCTCATCCGACCGAGGCGCGTGGGGAAATTGTAACCAGATAACCTGATGGGTTACAATCACATGATTTTCTCTACGCACTGTCATTTCATATCCATAAAAACGTGTATTATCCACAGTCTCTACCCCGTACACAGAAGGCAGAGAAAGCATTGCATTCCGAAATTTTGATACCGAGATTTCACCGGAAATACTTATTTTTGGGTCCCTGAATTAAAAAATTTAAAAAAGTATTTTTACTTTCTCAAGCCCCATATGCACAATTTAAATAGGGATAGAGGAAGTATTGTAATATACCCAAAAATTCGATACCGAAATATCACCGCAAATATGTTTTGGGTTCCGAAAAAAGCATTTTTAAAAAACGGTCCGTGTGTTTGTGTCTGTCTGTGTGTGTGTCTGTGGACAGCATAGTCGCAAAACGAAAAGACCGTTAAATACCAAACTTGGTATTTAAGTTTAGTATCTCCCAAGGATGCGACACGAAGATTTTTAAAAAAAATCCCCCAACTAAAAACTACCCTTTACATGGAAAAAATTTCTAAAATTTTGATTATCTTAAAAATGGCTCTAACGATTTTGCTTAAAATCCCGTATATTAAATGTATTTATACCCGGAATAAAATGTATATCTCGAATTTTTGGGGAATAGCCTCTGAAGACCTCTTTATTCTGGATGAATTTTGCCGAAGTTTTCTTAACTGCTAAACCGTAAGAGATAGAAAAAAACTCATTACACAAGAAATGTACATCACGTCAAAACACACAATTTATGCCCTTTACGTTTTTGTTGTGGAGGTAACCGTTTCTGAGATATTCCTTATTATTGGTTTCAATTGTGAAGTACTTAAACTTTTCTGAGACAGGAAGTGTCCGCTTTTGTTTTGTTCTACTCCGGGCCAAGCAAAGAAGTGATTTGCAATGACAATCGCATAACGATAGCTTTTAAACCATTTGACAATCACTTTAGCATAGCGCATTCCCTTATTCTCTCCTACTTATTAGGAACTAAGTAATAAGAACATTCTGCTAATATTTATCTCGATTAGCATTGTGTACAAAGAAGAATAATCTTTTGCAGCAGGTTTGTAGAGCAGCTAGAGAAAGTCATGTGAGTGTAACACATCAGATTTTTACTTTATTACGTTCTCCCTCCCCGATGTAATGGTTACCAAGCTAACCTCATATACCCAGGGTCGCGGGTTCAAACCCGGCGGAGGGCGATGGTTTTTTCGGGCGTAAAAATCTTTAGCATGGCTTCTTTCGGAAGGGAAGCAAAGCCGTTGGTCTCGTGTCGTGGATTTACGGCACGTAAGAGAACCTCAAGCCTGATAAAGAGGCCTCTGAGCAAAATTAAGTGGTCTTTCACGCCCAGTATAGAATGGGACGCTGAGAACCACATCAGTTAAAGAGTATCCATAAATAACACTCCATTTTTATTGCATTCCAGTCAAAAATATGATAATATTTTACATAAAATACATATTTTGAGGTCCCTAAATTAAACAATACTTTCGCATATTCTCCTAAATACACAGAAGGTACTGAAGGTTTTGCATTGCACTCAAACATTTTATACCGATATTTAACCAAATGTATGTTTTGAGGTCCATGAATTGAAGGCAGAGAAACATTGCATTACTCGAAATAATTCAATACCGGTATTTCATCGGAAGTTATTTTTTGAGGCCTCTGGATCCAAGAAAAGCATTTCTATTTGCTGTTTTCACGTAGGCAGATGGCAGAGAAGATGCTGCATTCCACCCAAAAATTTCTCACGATAGTTCACCGGAAATACCTGTTTTGATTCCTTCTAAATATTTTTTTTTTTTTTGCTTTCCCTACCTTGAAATGCAATGGAGGTTTATTTACGGATGCTCTTTAACTGCTGTGGTTCTCAGCGTCCCATTCTATATTGGGCGCGAAAGACCGCTTAATTTTGCTCAGAGACCTCTCTATCAGGCTTGACGTTCTTTTACGTGCCGTAAATCTACGACGTGGGACCCATGGCTTTACTTCCCTTCAGAAGGCAGCCATGCTAAGGAGTTTTACACCCGAAAAAATCCATCGTCCTCCACCGGTTTGAACCCGCAACCTTGGATATATGAAGTTAGCATGGTAACCATTACACCACGGAGGGCGACAATCCATACAAAGCTGTGTTATCCACTGTCTCTACCACGTAAACAGAAGGTAGGGAATTCCTTTTTATAGCTTAACATCCTTTAACCTGGTTAGGTAGAGTCAGACTGAAAAATTCAATGCCATAGCCGGGATTTGAACCAATCTCAAAATAATTTGAGAACACCTTTTGGTTTACCGGGAAACATGCAAGTCAGTTGAGAAATTCAATGCTATGCCGGCATGTTGCCATGGTAGCTCAGTGGCAGAGCAACGGCTAGAGATCGGGAGATCCGTGGTACAAATCCCGGCTGACTCTACCTATCCAACCCCTGTCCTACACACGGCTTGTGTGAAAACACAATTAAACCAATGCCAGTCCTTTAACCTGGTTGGTCATATCGGCCGATGAATGAAATTGGTGAAATGATGCTCAAATGATCTCCGGGTCAATGGAGATTAATTTTTTTTTGTAGTGTTTAACGCCCGCTTTAACTACTAAGGCACCGCGGGCGGTGACACTGATGATACATGAATGAAGATGGAGCACCGGTAGAATGCGATGGCGGGGGAAACCGGAAAAGCTGGAGAAAACCCGCCCCAGCGCCGCTGTGTCCACCATAAATCTCACATGCGGCCGTCTAGGTGAAAGGCGAGTGGTCTAACCACTCGGCCACTGCGCGGCCACAGGGAGATTAAAGTTACTCGACATTCGTCTTCTCAGGATAAGGGAAAACCCCGAAAAAACACCTTATCCGGGTAACTCACCATACGCGATGTGTTGAATGTGAGACAGACACGCTACCACCACACTACCGTGGCGGGCAGAGAATGTATTGTATTCCACCCAAAAATTCGATACTGAGATTTCACTGGAAATATTTATTATGAGTCTTGTTGAACGACCTCTCTCAAAAGCGAAGGCAGAGGAGGTATTGCATACCACTCAAAAGTCTGATATACTCCTTTCACATTGCTTTCTCTAGCTGTTTCATATACAAACTATTGTTACAAAGGTCGAATGGTCAGAGAGCTGACTTCTCACCCGGAAGTCCCGGGTTCGTTTCTCGGCTAGGGCGGGGAATTTTTCTTTAACCAGAATTATTCCCTATCCCCCACAGGGTCGGGAAGAATGTATGTGAGAGTGAATGTGTGTATGTTTGAGGAAAATAAACGATTTAAACCCAATATAAAGAACCTAGAGACAACGTGTTGTTTCTAATGTAAAGCCTTAGATGTTAAAATGAAACAATAAAAATATTATCAGCAGAACTGGTCTTATTATTCGCTTCATGGTAAGTAGAAGGGAAATAAGGGAATACATTAGGCAAAAGCGATTGTCAAATCTTTTAAAAGTGAGTTGCGTTGATCCCGTTTGAAAAAATCTGATGTGTTTTGTTCAAATGACTTTCTCCATCTCGGTAACAAGCTATTGTTAAGTAGCTTATTACTTTCTCTATACGCACTATATACATATGTATAGAGAAGGTATTGCACTCCACCAAAAAATTCGATACCGAGATTTCACCGGAAATATATGTTTTAGGGTCCCCTTTATCCAAAAAAAAAGTATTTTCAGAAAAAGGTCCATGTTTGTGTGTATTCGTGTGTCTGTGAACACGATAACTCAAAAACGAAAAGTCGGTAAAATACCAAACTTGGTATTTAAGTTTAGTAAATTCCAGGGGTGCCACACCAAGATTTTGAGAAAAAAAAATAACCCCAACCCAAACTACTCTTTACATGAAACTTTTTTCGAAAATTTTAATTTTCTCAAAAATGGCTCCAAAGATTTTGATTAAAATTTCGTATATTAAAGATATTTACCTGGCAAATAAAATGTATATCTTGAATTTTCTGAGAATAGCCTCTGAAGAGTAGTTTATTCTGGATGAATTTTACTAAATTTTGAATAACTGCTAAACCGTAAGAGATGGACAAAAACTTACTCTACAAAAAATGTAGAGCACGTTAAAACACACAATTTATATTATATACATTTTTTCGTGGATTTCGTAGTTTTTGAGACATTCCTTATTTTTGGTTTCTGCTATGAAAAACGTATCCTATCCATGTAAACAAAGAAACATAATTGACATAGCAACCAGCTTTTGACTATCACTTTAACCTATGGTGGTCCTTTATTTCGCTTCTACTTACAAGGAAGCAAGTAATAAGACTATTTCTGCTATTGTTTTTCTGATTAGCATAAAGTAAATAGAAGTATAAGCTTTTTAAGAATAATTTATTGCAGGGATATAGAGAAAGTCATGTGAATGGTACACATAAGATTTTTTTTTCTTTCTAGTTCATGATACACACATTAGCAGAAATTGCACTTATTACTGAGATCCTTATAATTAGAAGGGAAATATCTGATGTGTTCCATTTACACTGTTCTCTAGCTGATCGATAAACAAACCTTTTATTAAAAAAAAAAAAAAAAAAAAAAAAAAAAAAGCATTAATCTTTTATCTAGATCATGCTACTGAATATAATGATAAGCAGAATTAGTCTTATTACTAGTTTCCCTGTAAGTAGAAGGGAAATACGAAAATGACCAGGCTAAAGCGCTAGTCTCCAATAGTAGAAAATATTTTGATTTTAACTTGATATGCAATGTACTTCAATATTTCTTACCGGTCTCTTTTTCTTTATTTTAGGTGAGTGGAGCTTCACAACAACACAGTTGATGCAGCTTTAAGGTATAGTATTACAATGAATTATGATTTTATGCTAATTCTCAAGTTAGGTATACTGCAAGCAACTACCAATACTACTACTGTTGCTGCTACTGCTCATGACGATGATCATGATGAATTCCACGCTAATTCAGATTTATAGAACCCCTTTTACTTTCTCTACACATACTATGTACATAATGTATAGAGAAGGTATTGCACTCCACCAAAAAATTTGGTACCGAGATTTCACTGGAAATATACGTTTTTGGGTCCCCTGTAACCATAAAAAGCACTTTCAGGAAAAGGTCCGTGTGTGTCCATGTGTCTGTGAACACGATAACTCACAAACTAAAAGTCGATAAAATACCAAACTTGGTATTTGAGTTTAGTATCTTCCAAGGATGTGACACGAATATTCTGAGAAAATCCTCGCACCCCAAACTACCCTTTACACGAATCTTTTTCCGACATTTTTTATTTTCTTAAAACTGGCTATAACAATTTTGATTAAAATACCGTATATTAAAGAATTTACCTGGCAAATAAAATGTATATCTTGAATTTTGTGGAAATGGCCTCCGAAGACTGCATTACTTTGGATGAATTTTACGGAATTTTGCATAACTGCTAAACGGTAAGAGATGGATAGAAACTTACCTCACAAAAAATGTAGAGCACGTTAAAACACACAATTTATATTATATATATTTTCGTGAAGTTAATAGTTTTTAAGATATTTCTTGTTTTTAGTTTCACCTTTAAAAAAACTTACACTTTTCTCATACAGGAATTTGTCAACTCGTGTCCATACAAACAAAGGAATTTCAGTCATATAGCAACCAGCTTTTTAATATCACCTATGGTCCTTCCTTCTTTCGCTTCTACTTACCTTGTCTGTACAAGGAAACAAGTAATAAGACTATTTCAGCTAATTTATTCTCGATTAGCATGAAGCAAATAGAGGCACAAACTTTTTAACATTAATTTATTGCAGAGATTAGAGAAAGCCAAGTGAATGGAACACATCGGATTTTTTATATATTTCCCCTTATATTTAATGGGACTGAAATGGGAAAACACTAAGCTAAAGCGAAAGACAAATATTTTAAGCGATGGTCGCTTTGTGATCACTTTGAAATTCACTTCCCTTTATATGGTCTGGTGAAATAAAAACAAATAACGATTTCTTATTTTATAATAATAGTTATAGTGTTTTCGAATTTGAACCAAAACAGGAATATCTTGGAAATTATTAATTTCATAAAAAGTATTTCCATAAGCTGTCTTTATGCCCGCCTCTGTAGTGTGGAGATAGCGTGTCTGTCTCTTATTCAAGGAGTGCCGGATTTGAATTTCGATTAGGATGAATTAACCGAATAAATGTTTTCCGCGTTTTCCGTTATCCTGAGAAGAGGCATGTCAAGTAATTTTAAGCTCCATGGAACTCGGGCTTCTTTGAGCTTCATTTCACCAATTTTATCTTCGATTTGACCTACCAGTTTGTTAAACTAATAATAAGTCCGATTTCATGAGATATAACTTTTACGTTCTCTGCACGTACTATGTACATAGTGTATAGAGAAGGTATTGTATTGCACCCAAAAAATTCGATACTGAGATTTCACCGGTAATACATAATTTGTGTGTGTGTGTGTGTGTGTGTGTGTGTCTGTGAACAGCAAAACTCAAAAGCGAAAAGATAGTTAAATACCAAACTTGGTATTTAAGTTAGCTATCTTCCAGGGATGCGACACAAAGATTTTGAGAAAAATCCCCCCACCCCAACTACCCTTTACATGGACATTTTTTCGAAAATTTTGATTTTCTCAAAAATGGCTCTAATGATTTTGATTAAAATTTCGTATATTAAATATATTTATCTGACAAATGAAATGTTTATCATGAATTTTCTGGGAATAGCCTCTGAAGATCACTTTGTTCTGAATGAATTTTTCATAACTACTAAACCGTAAGAGATGGACAAAAACTTAACCCAAAAAAATATAGAGCACGCTAAAACACACAATTTATGTTATTTACATTTTTTTCGTGGAGTTGATCGTTTTTGAGATATTCCTTTTTCTTGGTTTCAGCTTTGAAAATCTTATACATTCTCATACAGGAATTTGTCAACTCCTGTCCATACAAACAAAGGAACGTCAGTCACATAGCAACCAGCTTTTGGCTTTCACTTTAATCTATGGTGCTCCCTTATTTCGCTTCTGCTTATAAGGAAGCAAGTAATAAAACTATTTCTGCTAATTTTTTCTGATTAGCATAAAGCAAATAGACGTATAGGCTTTTTAACAATAATTTGTTGCAGGGGTATAGAGAAAGTCATGTGAATGGTACACATCAGATTTTTTTTGTGTGTGTGTCTGTGAACAGCAAAACTCAAAAACGAAAAGATAGTTAAATACCAAACTTGGTATTTAAGTTAGGTATCTTCCAGGGACTCGACACAAAGATTTTGAGAAAAATCCCCTCACCCCAACTACCCTTTACATGGAAAGTTTTTCGAAAATTTTGATTTTCTCAAAAATGGCTCTAATGATTTTGATTAAAATTTCTTATATTAAAGATATTTACCTGACAAATAAAATGTATATCTTGAACTTTCTGGGAATAGCCTCTGAAGACTACTTTATTCTGGATGAATTTTACAGAACTTTGAATAACTGCTAAACCGTAAGAGATGGACAAAAACTTACTACACTAAAATGTAGAGTACGTTAAAACACACAATTTATGTTATATACATTATTTTCGTGGAGTTGTTCGTTTTTGAGACATTCATTATTTTTGGTTTCTGCTATGAAAAACGTATATATTTCTCATACAGGAGTTTGTCAACTGCTGTCCTTACAAACAAAGGAACTTCATTGACATAGAAACCAGCTTTTGACTATCATTTTAACCCATGGTAGTCCCTTATTTCGCTTCTACTTACAAGGAAGCAAGTAATAAGACTATTTCTGCTCATTTTTTCTGATTAGCATAAAGTGAATAGAAGTATAAGCTTTTTAAAAATAATTTGTTGCAGGGATATAGAGAAAGTCATGTGAATGGTACACATCAGATTTTTTTAGGTGTGCTGTTCACTGTACAAATGCGTTTTTTATTTAGGGGGGGGTCTGAAAACATATATTAATTGACCACGAATATTTGGGTGAAATACAATATTTTCGCTGATTTCTGTACGCAGTTGTTTACTGAAGGCTAGGTTCGCAAAGTAGGCTGTAAAGGCGATGGTGGATGGTTCTCGTTACAGACTCGCGCGGAGCCTGTACGGGCAAATCCAATCCCTGGGTAACGATGTTACTTCGCAAGAAAGAACAAAGAGCGCGCACGACACACAAAGACATCATTTAGAGACAAAGAACGGAGGAGACTGTAACAAGAAGAACTGCAAATGGGAACGAAGAGGTCAAGAAAGATGTGTGTATGTGAGGGTGATATTCTAAACAGTGGTAATCAGCGTCCCTTTCCTTGGCGAACCTGAATCCGATTACACGCTCTACTACCACCCGAATACCTCATAATAGAAGAATTGATGAACTAGAAGAGTAGGAAGAACGTGAGGTTAATAATATGAAGGGTCGCCATGGTTACCATGATAACTTCATATACCCAAGGTCGTGGGTTCACACCCGGCGGAGGACGATGGATTTTTTTGGATGTAAAAAGCCTTAGCTTGGCTTCCTTCGGAAGGGAAGTAAAGCCGTTGGTCCCGTGTTGTTAGAGAGGCCTCTGAGCAAAATTAAGAGGTCTTTCATGCCCAATGGGACGCCGAGAACCACAGCGGTTATAGAGCGTCCATAAATAACACTCCATTTTACTTTCTCTATACGCACTATGTACATAGTGTATAGAGAAGGTATTGCACTCCACCAAAAAATTCGATACCAAGATTTCACCGGAAATATATGTTTTAGGATTCCCTTTATCTAAAAAAAGCATTTTCGGAAAAAAGTCCGTGTGTGTGTGTGTGTGTGTGTCCGTGTGTCTGTAAACACGATAACTCAAAAACGAAAAATAGGTAAAATACCAAACTTGGTATTTAAGTTTAGTATCTTTCAGGGATGCGCCACGAAGATTTTGAGAGAAATTCCCCCACCCCCAAGTACCCTTTACATGGAACTTGTTTCGAAAAGTTTGATTTTCTCAAAAATGGCTCTAACGATTTTGATTAAAATATCGTATATTTAAGATATTTACCTGACAAATAAAATGAATTTTCTGGGAATAGCCTCTGAAGACTACTTTATTCCGGGTCATTTTACATAATGTTGCATAAATGCTAAACCGTAAGAGATGGACAAAAGCTTACCACACAACAAATGTAGAGCACTTTAAAACACACAATTTATGTTATATACATTTTTTTCGTGGAGTTGATTGCTTTTGAGATATTCCTTGTTTTTGGTTTCAGCTATAAAAAACTTATCTTTACTCATACAGGAATTTGTCAACTCCTGTCCATACAAACAAAGGAACTTCAGTCACATAGCAACAAGCTTTTGACTATCAGTTTAATCTATAAAAGACCATTTATTCATTATTTCGCTAATCAGCATGAAATAAATCGAAGCATAAGCTGTTAACAACAATTTGTTGCAATGATATAGAGAAAGTCATGTGAATGGAACACATCAGATTTTTTATATGAAGAGAGACGACGATAAAGTTGTCAGTCAATAATTGTTGCAACAACAACAACAATAATAAGAATAATAAAAATAATAAAAATCAGTATAATAACCCTGGTACATAATTTCTAAACCGAGGACTAATATACCAGATGTTTAAAAATGTATTTATTTCCATACAGCATACATTTATTATTAACAGATTAATTATAAATATATATTAAAAATAAACTACACAGCATAAAATAAAAATAATAAAGCTAATAAGTTATTATCAACTGCATAATAACAAAATCTAATAAAAATAATAAAATAAAATTCAAACAACTTTCAACATTTAAATAATTGCACTTTCATAACCTAAAATACAAAAATAAATTAAAAACAAACATATATAAAACTGAACAAATCACATAATACATAAAAAACACACCACAAACATACCAAAATTAATTTCAGCTTCACATAAACCTAATTCTTCCATTACATTACAACATCCCTACACTACCACCACCTAAAAATAACAAATATATACATTTAATTTAGTTTTCAAATTTTATTTCAAAGAACCTTTCATCTATTCATATTATTATTTCTAAATTATTATTATTATTATTATTATTATTATTATTATTATTATTATTATAATTATTATCAATTATTGTTAACTATTTTATTAATTATATATTATTAATTATTACATTTATTAATATTATAATTAATATTATTTCATTAAATATTGGAATCAGTAGCCGAGTCAGGGGAGTGCAACTCGAGATGTCTGGGTTCGTTGACCGTGCACTCGGGCTCTGGGTTTTTCCGTGGTTTTCCTGGAGCAACTTTGAGAATACTGAGGTGATGTATAGCTGCGGTTGTTTCCCCTTCTTCATCTATCAGGTCGGCGCAGGTGAGGTTTGTGGCCTTGCAGGCAGATGGCACGGTTGCTTGCTCCGAGCGAAGCACTCTTCCTCCTGCTTGCGCTGGTTGAGGCTAGGTGCCCTTGTAGAGGCCTCCTTCCGGCCTCCCGGCGTCTGTACCACCAATTTCATTCATCGTCCGATATGACCAACCAGGTTAAAGGACGTTAAGCTACAATTAAAAAAAATCTGATGTGTACCATTCACATGACTTTCTCTATAACCCTGCAACAAAGTATTCTTAAAAAGCTTATACTTCTATTTACTTTATGCTAATCAGACAAAAATAGCAGAAATAGTCTAATTACTCGCTTCCTTGTAAGTAGAAGCGAAATAAGGGACAACCATAGGTTAAAGTGATAGTCAAAAGCTGGTTGCTATGTCAATGAAGTTCCTTTGTCTATATGGATAGGAGTTGACAAGTTCCTGTATGAGAAAAGTATACGTATTTCATAGCAGAAACCAAAAATAAGGAATGTCACAAAAACGACGAACTCCACGAAAAAATGTATATAACATAAATTGTATGTTTTAATGTGCTCTACATTTTTTGTTTAGTAAATTTTTGTCCATCTCTTACGGTTTAGCAGTTACTCAAAATTTAGTAAGATTCATCCAGAATAAACTACTCTTCAGAGGCTATTCCCAGAAAATTCAAGATATACATTTTATTTGTCAGGTAAATATGTTTAATATGCGAAATTTTAATCAAAATCGTTAGAGCCATTTTTGAGAAAATCAAAATTTTCGAAAAAAGTTCCATGTAAAGGGTAGTTGGGGTTGGGGGGATTTTCCTCAAAATCTTCGTGTCGCATCCCTGGAAGATACTAAACTTAAATACCAAGTTTGGTATTTTACCGACTTTTCGTTTTTGAGTTATCGTGTTCACAGACACACGGACACACGGACACACACACACACACACACACACGGACCTTTTTGTGAAAATGCTTTTTTTGGATATTGGGGACCCTAAAACATATATTTCCGGTGAAATCTCGGTAACGAATTTTTTGGTGGAGTGCAATACTTTCTCTATATACTATGTACATAGTGCATATGGAGAAAGTAAAAATGTATATAACATAAATTTGTGTGCTTTAACGTGCTCTACATTTTTTGTGTAGTAAGTTTTGTCCATCTCTTACGGTTTAACAGTTATTCAAAATTCAGTAAAATTCATCCAGAATAAACTACTCTTCAGAGGCTATTCCCAGAAAATTCAAGATATACATTTTATTTGTCAGGTAAAATATCTTTGAGATACAAAATTGTAATGAAAATTGTTAGAGCCATTTTTGAGAAAATCAAAATTTTCGAAAAATGTTCCATTTAAAAGGTAGTTGGGGGTGGGGAGATTTTTTTCAAAATCTTCGTGTCGCATCCCTGGAAGATACTAAACTTAAATACCAAGTAATCAAGGTATCGAATTTTTGGGTGGAGTGCAATGCCTTCTCTATACACAATGTACGTAGTGCGTGTAGAGAAAGTAAAAAATGAGCAGATAAATAGAACGTATTAGAATATTGACACCAATGGTAAATCTAATGTATCTTCCTAGGATACAACACAAATATTTTGGGAAAAATCCCGTCCATGTCTTCCGTGCCTGCCAGTAGCACCCAACATGCTTCTAGCTCTACATTCGCGGTGGTAAAGAACCGCGGTAAATATTTTTCCCGCCAAGACGTGGGTCTGTAACTCTTGCTCTGGTACAATAAAGCTAAAGATTAAAGGGGAGAAAGTAGCTCCTCTATGGGCTCCCAGGGAGCTCACGGGGCTGAGTGCACCCCGGGCGAGGTCTCCCAGCGGGTGAAAAATCCCCACGCAGGTCTCCCGCTTGGTAAACAGCCGCGATAAGGAGGCAACCCTTCTAGCCTATTGCGATATAAGTAGATTCTATCTGTAGTGCGTCGCAGATTGTCACTCACAGACCGTTGTAAAATCACAGGCATTTAACGATATGACCACACCTGGACGCACAGAAGCGAAGCGTTGAGAGTGGAATATCTTCGAACCCAGGTCTCCCGCTACCACCACGCTAAGAAGACGATCAAAAAGTCAAATATCACTCCGTACTTACATATCTAGCACTGCTATATACGTATCATCTAAAAGAAAGAAATCCGCCACTGCACGGTCCCGTAAAGTGTATTCCCCAAGGTGCTGTTGCATATCGGCTTCAGGTTTTTGCCATTTTGGAGAAGAGGATCGCAAGGTACGCTCCAGGGACCTTATAGCCAAACTGCCTCCTTCATACACAGTATAGGGTTATCGATTCCCTTAGTAATTTCATCACTTTTCATGGTCCATGTTTGGGGCTCGTCGAGTATCTCGCTCAAAACGTTCCCGGGTGCATCGTCTTCATTTCAAGGACCACAAACCCAAGTAAATGTTCATGTTCATAAAGACAAAATGCGTCAAAGTGGCACAAAAGCGAAAACAGATACCATACTTTTACTATCGGATTAGTAACTGCTTTTTTACTTCCTCTATATGCACTATGTACATGGTGTATAGAGAATATATTGCACTCCACCCAAAAACTCGATACCGAGATTTCACCGGAAATGTATGTTTTAGGGTCCCCTTTATCTAAAAAAAGCATTTTCGGAAAAAGGTCCGTGGGTGTGTCCGTGTGTCTGTGAACACGATAACTCAAAAACGAAAAATAGGTAAAATACCAAACTTGGTATTTAAGTTTAGTATCCTCCAGGGATCCGACAGGAAGATTTTGAGAAAAATCCCCCCACCACCAACTACCCTTTACATGGAACTTTTTTCGAAAATTTTGATTTTCTCAAAAATGGATCTTACGATTTTGATTAAAATTTCGCATATTAAAGACATTTACCAGACAAATAGAATGTATATCTTGAATTTTCTGGGAATAGCCTCTGAAGAGTAGTTTATTCTGGATGAATTTTACTGAATTTTGAATAACTGCTAAACCGTAAGAGATGGACAAAAACTTACTTCACAAAAAATGTAGAGCACGTTAAAACACACAATTTAGGTTATATACATTTTTTCATGGAGTTCGTCGTTTTTGAGACATTCCTTATTTTTGGTTTCTGCTATGAATAACTTATACATTTCTCATACAGGAATTTGTCAACTGCTGTCCATACAAACAAAGGAACTTCAGTGACTTAGCAACTTGCTTTCGATTATTATTTTAAGCTATGGTACTCCCTTATTTCACCTCTACTTACAAGGGAGCAAGTAATATGGCTATTTCTGCTAATGTTTTACTGATTAGCATGAAGTAAAGAGAAGTATAAGATTTTTAAGAATAATTTGTTGCAGGGATATAGAGAATGTCATGTGAATAGTACACATCAATTTTTTTATTCTAAAACATCTCTACCTATATCCCCATGTTATATTTACAAATTTTGCCTACATATCAATATATCATTATTATAGATATGGACAAAAGTTTTGTTTTAACGGCAAATTACAAGTTGGCAAAATAATATAAAATATTTTTACACATTTGATATAATAATTAAATTAAGTATAAGGTTATTTTTTGAGACTTTGAGAGTTTTTCATATACAGTTTTTAGTAATAAATTAAAATCATCTATAATGTTACTTTCTTTATCAAGTACGATGCAAGGGCCGTTTTTTTCAACCTCCGAAAGACTTAAATAAAAATCAAGTTCATGGGAAAAAATTATTGTATTACTAAAAGGTTTGTACGCTTATGGTTACTTATTAACATAATCACCGAAAAGAGCATTGACGTTGTTTTGAAGATCTTCGTTGATTTGCAAAAGCTGCCCTTCTAGCCACGTCTTAAGTTCACGGAAAAGCTGAAAGTCGCTGAGTGCCAGGTCAGGACTGTACGGCGGATGATCGAAAATGTCCCATTGAAATTGTTCAAGGAGCCGATGGGTTGTGTCAGCAGTGTGTGGACGAGCGTTGTCATGGATCAACACAATTCCTGAAGTCAGCATTACTCTTCGTTTGTTTTGAATGGCTCTCTGCAAACGTCGTAAATTACGAAGATCTTCAAAACAACGTCGATGCTCATTTGAAATCATTGGCGGTAATATTTTTTGAAGCACCTATTGCAAAGCTTGTGCACAGGTACGATAAATGTTTCAATCTTTTCGGTGATTATGTTGAAGAGTAATCATAAGTGTACAAAACTTTTAGTAATAAAATAATTGTTTTCTATGAAATTGTCTTTTATTTATAGCCTATCGGAGGTCGAAAAAAAACACCCTCGCACGTACATATTAGGAGAGAAAGCATTGTATTCCATCAAAAAATTGAATACCAAGATTTCACAGGAAATATATATTTTGAGGATCCCTGAATAAAAGAAAGACATTTTTAGAAAATGCGTGTGTCTATGGACAGCATAACTCAAGAACCAGAGGTCGATTAAAATCCAAATTTAAATTTCAAGCTCAGTATTTTCCAAGGGTACAGCATGAAAATGTTCAATAAATATCAACATTTTTAAAAAATGCGAATTTCTAAAAATTGATCTAACGATTTTTACTTTTTCTACAAGTTTTCTACCTCGAGTATAGAAAAGGTATTGTATTCCATCCAAAAATTCGATACCAAGATTTCACCGGAAACATGTTTTTGGCTTACGTGAGTCCGAAAAAATATTTTTAGAAGAAGGTTGATGCGTGTGTGTGGACGGCATAGCCTCAAACACCAAAAGACCGTTAAACACCAAACGTGGTTTTTATGTTTAGTATCTTATAAGGATGCGACACGAAGTTCATGAAAATTGCCCAACCGGAGACTACCCTATACATGGAATTTGCTTTTTTTTTATTCAAAAATGGCTGTAACGATTTTGATTAAAATACCTGGCATTAAATATATTTGCATCACAAATAAAATGTATATTTTGAGTTTACTGGGAATAGCCTCTGAAATCCTGTTTACTCTGGATGAATTTTGCTGAATTTTTCCTTACTAGTACCCCATGAGAAATAGACAAAAGTTTACTACAGAAGAAATGTAGATATTATTAAAACAAACAATATGTCACGTAACATTTTTGCTGTAGAGTTAACCGTTGTATGCAGAGGCGAGAAAAATTGTGTTGAAAATTATTTTAAAAATCCGATGTGTTGCATTTAATGATTTTATCTTATTTGCGGAAAAAAAATATTTTTTTTTTATATCATGCTAATCAAGAATGTTTTACTACTTACAAGCATAAGAGCAATGAGGGAATATATTCGGGTAAAGCGTTAGTCAAAACTTTTAAAAGCAGTCACTATGCGAAACAACTGAAGTCCGGTTTTCTTTGCTTTCTAGGAGTAAACAAAAGAGAGACGAAAATAAAGTTGATTTTCCGTTTGAGAAACGTTTAAATAACTTAAAACTGTAACCAATAGCGCGGAATATCTCGGACACTTAACCCTATAAAAAAAATTAGTGTGTTTTAATGATATATTTTTTAACTAAAAAATGTTTATCTATTTCTTGCGGTTTACCAGAAAGAAGAGATCTTCAGAGGAAATTCTTATAAAATTCAAAATTTACATTTACTTTGTCATGAAAATATATTAGTTATAAAGTATGTTAATCAAAACCATTACAGAAATTTTGAGAAAATCAAAATTTTCGAAAAGTGTTTCATTACTTAACTTACCAACTTACCACACAAAAAATGTAGATCACCTCAAAACACATCATTTATGTCATACTGTCCCAGAAGTACCCGAAGAAAGCACAAAACATTGAGGAAAAACATCTTTGTTTCTCTACATAGTCTCCTTTCAGCTCGATACACTTTTCCTAGCGATGTTCAATAGCTTCGATACCCTGTTTATACTGAGAACTTTCGAGGTCTGCAAAATAGCCATCAACTGCAGACTCCACCTGTTCATTGTTGGCAAATCTTCCACCACCAAGACATTTCTTTAAGTTTGGAAACTGAAAATAATTAGAGGGGGATAAATATGGCGAATAGGGGCATGAGGAAGCTATTCGAACTTTAACTCATTGATTTTGGCCATAATGATAATTGACGTATGAACTGGTATATTGTTTTGGTGAAACAAAACTTTCTTTTTCGCTAAATGCGGCCGTTTTTGCTCTATTTCATCACTCAAACGCTCTAACAAGTTCGCATAATATTTGCCATTGATTACTTTTTTTTTTTTTTTTTTTTTTTTTTTTTTTTTGAGATAATCAATGAAAATTATTTCGCGTCCCCGAAAATGACGACATAACCTTGCCTGCAGATGAAACTGTCTTCGACTTCTTTGGAGCCGATTCTCCCCTTCCAATCCACTGTTTTGATTGTTCCTTCGTCTCAGGTGTGAAGTGATGTACACAGGTTTCATCCATTGTTAGGAATGGACGCAAAAACTCAGCCTTATTGCAGCGAAACATTGCCAAACATTCCGCCGAAACATCCTCACGAAGCTGTTTTTGTTCTATTGTGAGCAAACGCGGCACTCACCTTGCACACAACTTTCTCATATCCAAATTTTCAGTCAGTATGCGATGTACAGAACTTTTTGAAATGTCTGCAATGTCTGCTTGTTCACGCACGTTCAGTCGACGGTCATCCAGTACCATTTCGTGGATTTGCTTTACAATTTCTGGACTAGTAACGTCATTAGGTCGATCATTGTGATGTTCGTCTTAGCAGCTCGTACGGCCGCTGTTAAACTCTTCTACACAATGTTTCACTGTTGTAAACGAAGGAGGAGACTTCCCAAAAGTAGAATCTAATATTAGTTATACTGAGACTTTTCAAATGAAAGTATTGTATCACATAACGATGACCAGTTTTATCCATGTTTACAAATTTATTGAGAGCATTCACTAATGATGGCTGCTAAACAAATGATAAACAATGTAAAATCACCCAATTTTTTGCGATTGTTTACTTTCTCTAGCCCCGTATGTACAATATACATAGAGATAACTTTGATGTAGAGATTTCAATAAAAATACATGTTTTAGGACCCCCTGAATAAAAAAAAAAAGCATTTTTAGAAAGAGCTCGTGTGTGTGTGTTTGTGTGTGTGTGTGTGTGTGTGGGTAGCATAGTTCAAAAACGAAAAGTCTGTTAAATACCAAGCTTGGTATCTTGCAAGGAATAGACACGAAGATTTTCAACAAAATCCCCTCACACCCAACTACCCTTTACATGGAAAATGTTGTGGTGGACAAAGCGGCGCATGGGGCGGGGTTCTCTGGGTTCTCCGGTTTCCCCCGCCAACTCATTACACCGGTGCTCCATTTTCGTTCATGTATTACCAGTGTTAACGCCTGCGGTGACACAAGTGGTAAAAGCGGGCGTTAAACACTATAAAAAAAAACGTGGACAATTTTTCGAAAATGTTAATTTTCTCAAAAATTACTCTAACGATTTTGATAAAATATTGTATACTAAAGATATTTGCATGACAATAAAATGTATATTTTAAAGTTTCTGGGAATATCCTTTGAAGACATCTTTATTCTGGATGACTGTTAAACCGTAACACGCAATTTAAACCGTATTCTTTTTTGTAGAGTTAATCGTTTTCGAGATATTCCGTGTTATTGTTTCAGTTTTGAGCTATTTCAACTTTTCTCAAACTCCTGACAAGCAAAGAGAAGCGAATTTCAATTGTTTCACATAGCGATTGGCATCTAGTAGATTTGGCTATCGCTTTTTTCCAATCTAGTTAATATTTTCTTGATTAGGATGGCGTAAAGAAAGGAACAATATTTTGTAAGAAAAGTTGTATATGGAACAGCTATAGAGAAAAAATCTGATGTGTACCATTCACATGACTTGCTCTACATCTCTGGAACAAATTATTCTATTTACTTCATCTAATCGAGAAAAAAATAGCAGTAATAGTCTTATTACTTGCTTCCTTGTAAGTAGAAACCAAATAATGGAATACTATAGGTTAAAGTGATAGTCAAAAGCTGGTTGCTATGTTACTGAAGTTCTTTTGTTTGTATGGACAGGAGTTGACAAATTCCTGTATGAGAAAAGTATGTTTCTTAAAACTGAAACCAAAAACAAGGAATGTCTAAAATACGGTGAACTCCACAGAAAATATATATATATAAATTGTGTTTTTAACGTGCTGAGCATTTTTTGTAGGGTAAGTTTTTGTCCATCTCTTACGGTTTAGCAGTTATGCAAATTCGTAAAATTCATCCAGGTTAAGGTAGAATTCAGAGGCTACTCCCAGAAAATTCAAGATATACAGTTTATTTGTCAGGTAAATATGTTTAATATACAACAATTTAATCAAAATCGTTAGAGCCATTTTTAAGAAAATCAAAACTTTCGAAATTTTTCGCATGTAAAGGGTAGTTTTGGGTGGGGGAATTTTTTTGAAAATCACCGTGTCAAATAAGAAGTTTGGTATTTAACGGTCTTTTGTTTTTTGAGCTATGCTGCCCACAAACATACACACACAGACACACACACAGACAGATGGACAGATAGACACGCTCACGGACATTTTTCTAAAAATGCTTTTTTTGGATTCAGGGTATCTCGGTATCGAATTTTTGGGTGCAATACAATACGTTCTCTATACACAATGTATATAGGTAGTACGTATAGAGAAAGTAATGAGGGAATACAACGCTTCAAGCTTTTTTAAAACATTCGTACATAATAGGTATTAGGAATAACAATAATGAAATAGTTTGCTGTGAAAGTAGGCAAGAAATTCAGTTTTCATTTTATTGGATCTTGTTTAGTGGAAGTATAAGCGAGGCCAATTTTATAAAAAGCCCTCTCCGCACACATACATGCTCGCGAGTGATCTGGAAAAATGTTACGAGCAGAGAGAGGTCTCTGGATTCCTTTTCCCTGCTAAGGGCGCAGTTGTGTGTGAGATACGGGATATAACAGGGCTCGGGAATATCCTGCACTGCTACTGCCACTTACGCATAAAGATTTCAATAACGTAGCATGCATTCCCTTCACACTTGTACAGCCTATATGGCAAAATAGAAATAGGCGCTGTTGCAAATCGTCTCTGGCGCTGAGGTATTTAATATTTTCTCTGCAATTTTACTTTCTCTACACGTACTAGATTGAATATAATTTTTTTAAGGGTGTGTAATTACTACTTTGTTTTTAATTCTTTGGTGTATTTAAAATATTATTTCATTATTTTTAACTTATAATCATTTTAATAATATTTATAATTTTTTCTTACATAGAGTATGTAAAAAAAAAAGTATTGTATTGCACCCAAAAATTACATACTGAGATTTCACCGGGAATATATGTTTAGACTCCCTAAATCAAAAAAAAAAAAATTAGAAAAATATCCCTGTGAGTGTGTGCGTCTTTAGACAGCATACCTCAAAAACGTAAAGTCGGCAAAATACCAAACTTGGTATTTCAGTTTACCGGCATCCAAGAGTGCAATACGAAGATTTTGAGTGAAATCGCCCACCCCCTACCCTTTAAATAACTCCATGGCACGACATCTTACAGGGAACTATGGCTACCACCTGGCCGCTGCATCCACCATCTCTGCAATATTGGAGGGTAAAACGTGGTCAGTGCCTTGAACCCCCTCCCGGCCGCTTAATGCGGTTCTCATGACCTGGAGCCGCTACTTCTTCATCAACTAACTCCTCAATTGGCCCCCCACGGACCTCATGAGACTGAGTGCACCCCCGACGAGGGTGAAAATTCCTTGTCATATAAGTGCTTTGACTTGTCGGGTATCAAACCAAGCACAGCTTTTTCAGCATAATCTAAAACTTTTTCGGGAATATCCATTTTAATTCATTTATTGATTTATTTGGTGCAGTTTAAACACCAGAATTAAAACTGTATATTCCGGGAGGGAGGTTACGCAGCAACGAACAAACAAAAGCTATCTACGTCACGACTAAAATTCAATTCCTCGTAATGTTGACTCTAATAATATTAATAATATAATTCCATGGCACGAGAGCTCACAAGAAACCTTGGCCTACCGCCCGGCCGCTGCGTCCTCCATCTCGGTCCATGACATACGTCATGGATCGGGTGCAGTATTGGAGAGTGTGTCGCCCTCCGTGGTGTGGTGGTTACCATGCTAACTTCATATACCCAAGGTCGTGGATTCAAGGCTGGCAAGGTTTCCTTCGGAAGGGAAGTAAAGCCATTGGTCCCGTATCGTAGATTTACGGCACGTAAAAGAACCATAAACCTGATAGAGAGGCCTCTGAACAAAATTAAGCGGTCTTTCACGCCCAGTATAGAATGGGACGCTGAGAACCACAGCAGTTAAAGAGCGTCCATAAATAACACGCCGTTTATATTTTACATTTTTTTATTGGAGGGTGAGACGTGGTTAGTGCTTCGAACCTCCCCAGGCCGGTTAATGCGATCTTTATGACCTGGATCCGCTACTTTTCCATCAAATAGCCCCAAGGAATCTGACGAGGCTGAGTGCACCCCGGTCCAGGTCTCTCAGCGGGGGAAAAAATCCACACGGTACTGGGAATCGAACCCAGGTCTCCCCGCTTGGCAAACAGCAACGCTACCACAGCGCTAAGGAAACGACCTCGAATAATATTAATATTAATAAATATAAGAATATTTCAGTTAATATTGGGATTTGATAAAACGTTGTATATTACACGTGGCTTATTAGACTATTATTTGCTTATGAGAATTTAGAAGACTCGTGTATTAAACATCCACTCACAAATAAGTCTATTTAAGCCACTTATAATATAAGTGTGATCCCTTGTGATCCTTGTGTCATTGTGACTCTTGCTTTACCGGCGCAAAACTTCTGGAATCGTGAACCTGACCGCCAACCCAGCTATCAAGCCTAGCTTATCGCAGTTTGTGATATGATACTTTGCTTACCTAAAGTCACAGCGAGCAAACTTTGTGCAGTCTGTATCGATAGTGTTCCGTATATGTTTGTATTCAAAGTGGGCAGTAAATAGTGTTCATTTTATTTATTTTATTTTTTTAACCATGACTCCTACGTTTTTCAAAGTTAACTGGCAAGGTATTACTTAGTCAGAGCAGAGAAATAATTGCAAATTTCCTTGACTTCATGAAACAAGATGCAGAGATGAAGGAAGAAAATATATGTTCCCCGAATTTTTCAAAAGCCCGTAGAAAGTGAATTAAAACAGTAGCCAAGGCAACTGCTATTTCACTGAGCTCCGTTTCCAGGGTGAAAGAAAAACAATCTGATGTGTTACACTCACATGACTTTCTCTAGCTGCTCTACAAAACTCCTACAAAACATTCTTCTTCTTTGTACACAATGCTAATCAAGATAAATGTTAGCAGAATGTTGTTACTTAGTTCCAAATAATTAGAAGAGAATAAGGGAATGCACTATGCTAAAGTGATTGTCAAATGTTTTAAAAGCTATCGTTATGCGATTGTCATTGCAAATCACTTCTTTGCTTGGCCAGGAGTAGAACAAAAGAAAATCGGACACTTCCTGTGTGAGAAAAGTTTAAGTACTTCACAATTGAAACCAGTAACAAGGAATATCTCGAAAACGGTTACCTCCACAACAAAAACGTAAAGGACAAAAATTGTATGTTTTGTCATGAGGTACAGTTTTTGTGCAGTAAGTTTTTTTCTATCTCTTGCGGTTTAGCAGTTCAGCAAAATTCATCCAGAATAAAGAGTTCTTCAGAGAATATTCCTAAAAAATTCGAGATATACATTTTATTTCGGACATAAATAGCTTTAATATACGGGATTTAATCAAAACCTTTACGGCCATTTTTAAGAAATTCAAAATTTTCGCAATTTTTTCCATGTAAAGGGTAGTTTGAGGTGGGGGGATTTTTTTTTTTAATCTTCGTGTCGCATCTTTGGAAGATACTAAACCTGAATACAAGTTTGGTATTTAACGGTATTTTTGTTTTGGGGCTATGCTGTCCACAGACACACACGTACGGACCTTTTTTTTTTTAAAAATGCTCGTTTTGGACTCAGGGGACCCCAAAACATATATTTCCGGTGAAATCTCGGTATCGAATTTTTGGGTGCATTACAATACCTTCTCTATCCCTATGTACATTGAAAATCATTAGAAAGAATTGTAGAAAATCAAATACAAAGAATTCTAATCCAGGATAATGGTGCAGAAAGTAGCGATAAAGTTGGAAACAATGAAGTGAGCGAAGACGAAGGACTGTCAGGTGTGGAAGAATTGAAGGCAGACGATTGACATTGTTTATATAGTAGGCCATTTGTATAGATGTTTTGTAGATATGAATATACATATGAAAACTCATGTTTATCAGTGCAGTGCATAAGAGGTGACAGATATTTGACATTGACGGTGACAGACACTCTTCCAGCACATGAATCGACTGGTGAACTGCTTATCTGAAAGTACAACTCGCTTCCTAGCCCTCATTAAGACTTTCAGATGTGTTGCGCCAGTTATAAAAATCTGATGTGTACCATTCACATGACTTTCTCCATATCCCTGCAACAAATTATTCTTAAAAAGCTTATACTTTTATTTACTTTCTGCTAATCAGAAAAAAATAGCAGAAATAGTCTAATTACTCGCTTCCTTGTAAGTAGAAGCGAAATAAGGGACAACCGTAGGTTAAAGTGATAGTCAAAAGCTGGTTGCTATGTCAATGAAGTTCCTTTGTCTATATGGATAGGAGTTGACAAGTTCCTGTATGAGAAAAGTATACGTTTTTCATAGCAGAAACCAAATATAAGGAATGTCACAAAAACGACGAAATCCACGAAAAAAATGTATATAACATAAATTGTGTGTTTTAATGTGCTCTACCTTTTTTGTGTAGTAAGTTTTTATCGATCTCTTACGGTTTAGCAGTTATTCAAAATTTAGTAAAATTCATTCAGAATAAACTACTCTTCAGAGGCTATTCCCAGAAAATTCAAGATATACATTTTATTTGTCAGGTAAATATGTTTAATATACGAAATTTTAATCAAAATCGTTAGAGCCATTTTTGAGAAAATCAAAATTTTCGAAAAAAGTTGGGAGTGGGGGGATTTTTTTCAAAATCTTCATGTCGCATCCCTGGAAGATACTAAACTTAAATACCAAGTTTGGTATTTTACCGACTTTTCGTTTTTGAGTTATCGTGTTCACAGACACACGGACACACACACACACACACACTCACACACACACACACACACACACTCACACACACACACACACACACGGACCTTTTTGTGAAAATGGGATATGGGGGATCCTAAAACATATTTCCGGTGAAATCTCGGCATCGAATTTTTTGTTGGAGTGCAATCTTTCTCTATACACTATGTAGATAGTGCGTATGGAGAAAGTAATAACGACATTAACCCTAAAAAGCAGATTCTCACATAAGAAAGAGCCTCTCGTGGAAGAGAATGAGTTACAAAAAGGAACACGGACAGAGACAGACGTTTTATTCAGGTATTACCCGAGGATTTTCCATTTGGGGCCGCGTATAACAACCTGTGGGATGTAGCAGCAGGTATATGTTTTTTCTCGTGTCACGTGAAGGAAGGAAAGGATTCCAGCTAATCCTGGCTTCATTAGCTGCGCGGTGCTTCTCTATCTACTTGATTTCTTATCCTTTCATTATCTGACATCTCCGAGCGCTAAACTTCTTAACGCGGTCTGCCTTGTGTACACTGCTGCACACTAATGATGTCAACGTCTTTATTAGATGTAGTCATAAGGGTTTCCATTAGACTGGGCAGACGAGAATGACCTCAAAATAAACAAAACAAAAACCCTGTAAGACTACCCTGTGGTCAGCGAGCTGGCTTCTCACCCGGAGGTTCCGGGTTCGATTCCCGGCTGGGGTGAGGAATTTTTTTCAGCCAGAATTATTCCCTATCCCCTACAGAGTCTGTAAGTTTGTATGTGAACGGGAATTTGTGTGTTTGAGGAAAATAAAATAATTTAAATCAAACGTAAAAGAGCCTACAGACGAGTTGTTTCAATTGCACCCGGTCGCCATGGCCACGCTCGCTAAGGCGTCTCGCTTTGGTGCTTCGTGGGCAGGGGATCGTGGGTTCGAGTCCCGCCATGGGCATGGGTGTTATATGTTTGGGCAATATGTCTATGTTTGTGTAAAAGAACAGTAAAACCAGTAATCATACGGTGGGGTGTAAATAGGGGATACAGCGCAGGACTCCTGACCAGACTTCGGTACTGTTTTACAGAAACAAAAACAAAAAGAAAAAAAAAAAAAAAAAAAAAAAAACAAAGTGCAAAGCCCCCGGTATGACCTTAGATGTTAAAGGGACTATATAAATGAAACAATAACAAAACTCGGCAAATACTGCCTCCATGGTCGTGTGGTCAGTGAGCTGTCATCTCACCAGGAGGTCCCGGGTTCCATTCCCAGCTGGGGCGGGAAATTTTTCTTTAGCCAGAATTATTCCATATCCCCCACAAAGTGTGGAAGTATGTATGTGAGAGTGAATATGTGTGTATGTGTGTATGTGTGTGTGTGTTTGAAGAAAATAAAATGATTTAAGCAAAAAAAGATTTGTGTATCTGCGGACATCATAGCTCAAAAACGAAAAGATGGTTAAATACCAAACTTGGTGTCTATATTTAGTATCTTCAAGAAAATCCCGCCCCCACAAACTACCCTTTACATGGAAATTTTTTTGATAATTTGTTTTGTTTTTCCAAAAATGTTTTGTATATAAAAAGTGGAAAAATAGGACAACAGAAACGTAGCTGATGTGTTCCATTCACATGACTTTCTCTTTATCTCTGCAACAAATTATTATTAAAAAGCTTATGCTTCTATTTACTTCATTCTAATGGAGAAAAAAATTAGCAGAAATATTCTTATTACTTGCTTCCTTGTAAGTAGAAGGGAAATAAGGGAGTACCATAGGTTAAAGTGATAGTCAAAAGCTGGTTGCTATGTGAGTGAAGTTCCTTTGTTTGTATGGACAGGAGTTGACAGATTCCTGTTTGAGAAAAGTATTTGAAAGTTGAAACTAAAAACAAGGAATATCTAAAAAACGATTAACTCCACGAAACAAATATAGAAATAACATAAATTGTGTATCTTAACGTGCTCTATATTTTTTGTGTGGTAACTTTTTCCCCATATCTTATGGTTTAGGAGTTATGCAAAATTTCGTAAAATTCATCCAGAATAAAGTAGTCTTCAGAGGCTATTCCCTGAAAATTCAGGATATACATTTTATTTTTCAGGAAAATATGTTTAATATATGATAGTTTAATGAAAATCGTTATATTCATTTTTAGGGTAGTTTGGGGTGGGGGGATTTTTCTCAAAATCTTCGTGTCACATCTCTGGAAAACACTAAACTGAAATACAAAGTTTGGTATTTTACCAACTTTTGGTTTTTGAGTTATCGTGTTCACAGGCACACGGACACACATGGACCTTTTTCTGAAAATGCTTTTTTTGATACAGGAGATTCTAAAACATATTTCCGGTCTCGGTATCGAACTTTTAGATGGAGTGCAATACCTTCTCTATACACTATGTACATAGTACGTGTTGAGAAAGTAAAATCAGCGACCCTCGTAGATATCTTTTAACTCCGTGACGTGTTGTAGTGTTTCAGAAGCCAGGCTTAAGTATTGGAGGTATTACTTCCTCTATACGCACTATGTACATAGTGTATAGAGAAGGTATTGCACACCACCTAAAAATTCGATACCGAGATTTCACCTAAATATATGTTTTAGGGTCCCCAATATAAAAAAAAATTATTTTCGGAAAAAGGTCCGTGTGTGTGTGTGTGTGTGTGTGTGTCCGTGTGTCCATGTGTCTGTGAATACGATAACTCAAAAACGAAAAGTTGGTAAAATACCAAACTTGGTATTTAAGGATGCGACACGAAGATTTTGAGAAAAATCCCCCCACCCCGAACTACCCTTTACATGGAACTGTTTTCGAAAATTTTTGTTTTCTCAAAAATGGCTCTAACGATTTTGATTAAAATTTTGTACATTAAACATATCTACCCGACAAATAAAATGTATATCTTGAATTTTCTAGCAATAGCCTCTGCAGACTACTTTATTCTGGATGAATTTTTCATAACTACTAAACTGTAAGAGATGGGCAAAAACTTAATGTAGAGCACGTTAAAACACATAGTTTATGTTACATACATTTTTTTCGTGGAGTTGATCATTTTTGAGATATTTCTTTTTCTTGGTTTCAGCTTTGAAAAACATTCTTTTCTCATACAGGAATTTGTCAACTCCTGTCCATACAAACAAAGGAACATCAGTCACATAGCAACCAGCTTTTGGCTTTCACTTTAACCTATGGAACTCCCTTATTTCGCTTCTACTTACAATAAAGCAAGAAATAAGACTATTTCTGCTATTTTTTCTCGATTAACATGAAATAAATAAAAGATAAACTTATTAACATTAATAATTTACAGAGATATAGAGCAAGTCATGTGAATGGAACACATCAGATTTTTACAAAAAGGTCCGTGTGTGTGTCCATGTGTCCATGTGTCTGTGAACACGATAACTCAAAAACGAAAAGTAGCTAATATACAAAAATTGGTATTTAAGTTTAGTATCTTCCAGGAATGCGACACGAAGATTTTGAGAAAAATCCCCCCACTCCCAACTACCCTTTACATGGAACTTCTTTCGAAAATTTTGATTTTCTCAAAAATGACTAAACGATTTTGATTAAAATGTCGTATATTAAACATTTCTACCTGACAAATAAAGCGTATATCTTGAATTTTCTAGGAATAGCCTCTGAAGAGTAGTTTATTCTGGCTGAGTTTTAAGGAATTTTGAATAACTGCTAAACCGTAAGAAATGGACAAAAACTTACTACACGAAAAATGTAGAGTACGTTAAAACACACAATTTATGTTATATAATTTTTTTTTTTCGTGGATTTCGTCGTTTTTGAGTCATTCCTTATTTTTGGTTTCTGCTATGAAAAACTTATATTTTTCTCATACAGGAACTTGTCAACTCCGATCCATATAAACAAAGGAACTTCATTGACATACCAGTTTTTGACTATCACTTTAACCTATGGCAGTCCCTTATTTCGCTCCTACTTACAAGGAAGCAAGTAATAAGACTATTTCTGGTAATTTTTTCTGATTAGCATAAAGTAAAACGAAGTAAAAGCTTTTTAAGAATAATTTGTTGCAGAGATGTAGAGAAAGTCATGTGAATGGAACGCATCAGTTTTTTTTTTTAAAGTGACAGAAGATAGCAACTTTGTGTGTTACAAACTGATTGCTGCAGGTGATATTCATTTCTCTCGGCTCCGCGTTTTTAACAACTTAATTAAGTAGATCGTTAGGAATAATTGTTTCCTACTAGAGTGGAAGTTCAGCATCAGGAGTCTAAGCTCCTAAATGGTATGGAAATATGTGAAGGGAGTGAGGGCTTCACCGCTTGTTAGTTAACGCACCGGTAGGTAGCGCTAGTGCCGTACCACTTTTCTCGTGATCAGCGAGAAACTTTTGTTCCTGTGCCATAAGCAAGTTTGTGAGAACGGGGAATTAATTCGTGAAGAGTGTGGGGCGAATCCTCTTTTCGAATGATTCTGTGGTCCTTGGACGTTCTTTGCGTGCAGTTCTGAGTATTCCAGAAGCGTTTCTTCTTATTGTACATGCAGTCGTAAACAATACCTCTAAAGTGTAAGTTATTCGTAATGAACTACATAAAGTATATGCTATATCCACATTACTTTCTCTACCCATTTTTATTTTCTCTACACGTACATAGTATATAGAGAAAGTATTGCATTCCACCCAAAAATTCGATACCGAGATTTCTCTGGAAATACATGTTTTGGGCACCTCTGAATCAAAAAAAAAAAAAAAAAAAAAGAAATTCAGAAAAAGGTCCGTGTGTGTCTGTGTCTGTGAACAGCATAACTCAAAAACGAAAAGACCGTTGAATACTAAACTTGGTATCTTACAAGGATGCGACACGAAGATTTTCAAGAAAATCCCCCAGCTCTTAATACCCTTTACATGGAACTTTTATCGAATATTTTGATTTTCTTAAAAATGGCTCTCACGATTTTGATTAAAATCCCTTATATTTATTATATTTGCATGACAAATAAAATGTATATCTTGAATTTTTTGGGAATAGCCTCTGAAGACCATTTTATTCTGGATGACTTTTTCTAAATTTTGCATAACTGGTAAACTTAAAGAGCTGGACAAAAACTTACGACACAAAATATGTAGATCTCCTTAAAACACACAATTTAAATCATATACATATTTTTCGTGGAGTTGATTGTTTTCAAGATATTCTTTGTTATTGGTTTCAGTTTTAAAATACTTTTCTTATACGGTAGGAACGGATTTTACTACTATAGCAACCACATTTTGAAACAATTGAGTGCCGGTGTATTCCCTTATTTACCTCCTGCTTATAAGGAACTAAGCAATAAGATTGTTTCTGTTAATATTTATTTCGATTATCCTGAAGTAGATAGAAGATTAAGCTTATTAACAGTAATTTGTTACAGAGATGCAGAGAAAGTCAGGTGAATGGAACATGTCAGACTTTTAGAAAAAAGTGTGTGTGTGTGTGTGGGGGGGGGGGGGGACAGCATAGCTCAAAAAGGAGAAACCGTTAAATACCAAATTTGGTGTTTATGTTTAGTATCTTACAAGGATTCGACACGAAGATTTTCAGAAATATCCCGCCACTCCAAAGTAACCTTTACATGGAACAAAAAAATCGAAAATTATCTTCTCAAAACTGGCTCAAAGGATTTTGATTAAAATAAAAAAGTATATTAAGGATAATTTATATGGCAAATAAAATGAATATCTTAACTTTTCTGGGAATAGCTTCTGAAGAGCTCTTCATCTCGGATGATTTTTATATAACTGGCAAACCATAAGAGATATATACAAAAATTTACTTCACAAAAAAATTTAGATCTCATTAAAACCACAATTTACCTAATAAGCTTTTTATTGTTTTTTTTTTTTTTATATGGCCCCCTTTAACATCTAAGGTCATATCGGGGGCTTTGCATTAGAAACAACTCGTTGTCTGTAGGTTCTTTACGTTATTTTCCTCAAACACACATACACAATTTCCGGACTCTGTGGGGGATAGGGAATAATTCTGGTTGAAGAAAAGTTCCCCGCTGCAGTCGGAAATTGAACCCGGGACCTCCGTGTGAGGAGTCAGCTCGCTGACCACTTGACTAGTCATTTCGGTTTATTGGTTTCAATGTTAAGTCACTTAAACTTTTCTCAAACGGGAAGACATCTTTTTTCTCTTTCTCGTTTGTTTATTCCTGACAAGCAAAGAGATCAGAATTTCAATCGTTTGACATAGCGACCGAATTTTGAAGGACGAGACTATCGCTTTAGCCTGTGTTTCTTTTATTTCCCTTCTACTTACAAGGAGCTAGTAATAAGACTTAATTCTGTTCAGTTTATCTTGATTAGCATGGTGTAAATAAAAAAAATATGATGTGTTCCATTCACATGACTTTCTCTACATCACTGCAACAAATTATTCTATTTACTTCATCTAATGGAGCAAAAATTAGCAGAAATAGTCTTATTACTTGCATCCTTGTTAGTAGAAGCGGAATAAGGTGGTACCATAGGTTAAAATGAAAGCCAAGAGCTGGTTGCTATGTGACTGAAGTTCGTTTGTTTGTATGGACACGAGTTCACAAAGTCCTGTATGAGAAAAGTATAAGTCTTTATAGGTGAATAAAAAGAAATATCTCAAAAACAATCAACTCCACGCAAAAAATGTATATAGCATAAATTGTGTGTTTTAAGGTGCTCTACATTTGTTGTGTTACGGTTTAGCAGTTATGCAAAATTCCGTAAAATTGACCGAGACTAAAGTGATCTTCAGAGGCTATTCCCAGAAAGTTCAAAATACACATTTTATTTGTCATGTAAATATCTTAAATATACGATATTTTAATCAAAATCGTTAGAGCCAATTTTTAGAAAATCAACATTTTCGAAAAAAAAGTTCCATGTAAAGGGTAGTTTGTTGTGGGGGGATTTTTCTCAAAATCTTCGTGTCGCATCCCTGGAAGTTTCTAAACTTAAAGGCTACACGGACACACACGGACATTTTTCTAAAAATACTTTTTTTTGGATACAGAGGACCCTAAAACATATATTTCGGGTAAAATCTCGGGATCGAATTTTTTGGTGGAGTGCAATACCTTCTCTATACACTATATATAGCACGTATAGAGAAAGTAAAAATAATCTTTCGATTAAAAATGTGTTTGCTGAACAGCTAGAGAACATCATGTAAATGGAACACATTTGATTTTTTCCCCTTCTACTTAAAAGGTACGAAGTAATCAAGACAATTTCTGCTAATGTTTATCTCGATTAACATGAAGTAGATAGCAGAATAAGCTTTTTAACAATAATTTGTTTCAGAGATGTAGCGAAAGTCATGTGAATGGAACAATCTTTTAATGGTTCAGGGATCCGTAAAGCATATATCTCTGGTGAAATCTCGGTATCGAAATTTTGGGTGGAATGCAATGCTTGCTATGTATTTGGTAGAGAAGTTCTTGTGGACTGTGCGCTGGCATGCCGACAGGAAAGTGGGCTACAGACAAATTGCCGCGACGGTGGTAGCGGTTATGACGTAACAAACGGATTCGCCACGCCTAGCCACGGTCCGATCCCGAATGCACGCTACCGCTTTTACACGTCCATACGCACATAAATAATACAAAATGCGATTTATAATTATGAAAAGGCTGCAGTGGAAGCATGCGGGCTTGTAATTTATACCTCTGATACATGTTGCCGCGTTTGCATCAGGGCTGTTTGTCCGCACGCCTGTGCACATGTAATTACGTTTCATTTCTAGTAATAGTCTACGTATAAAACATTACTAGGGTCGGCTGATAAGTCCCGGGCCTCTCATTGCAAAGAGCATTTAAATTTCTTTTTGTTTTGTTTCATTTCTCAACATAATCTCCAGAAAGGCTAATACATTAATTTAATTAAACCATCTTTGTAGTGCGATTTATCAAGGCCCTCAAAATAGCTGTGTACCGCATCAATGACCTCCTCGTTGCTGTGAAATCTTCATCCTTCAAGAAATTTTTTCAGCTTTAGGAACAGGTGGTAGTCACTGGATGCTAGATCTGGCGAATACGGTGGATGTTAAAGCAATTCCAACTATAGTTCGTGCACTATGTACATACTGTATAGAGAAGGTGTTGTATTGCATCCAAAAATTCAATACCGAGATTTCACCGGAAATATATGTTTTGAAACCCCTGAATCCAAAAAAAAACATTTTTAGAAAAATCTCCGTGTGTGTGTCCGTGTGTGAATGTGTGTGTGTGTGTGTGTGTGTGTGTGGGCACCATAGCTCAAAAGTGAAAAGACCGTTAAAAACCAAACTTGGTGTTTAAGTTCGGTATCTTCCTAGGATGCGACACGAAGTTTTTCAAAAACATCCCCCACCCCAAAATACCCTTTACATAAAAAAAATCGAAAATTTTGATTTTCTTAAAAATGGCTCTAACGATTTTGAGTAAAATCTCGTACACCTAAGATATTTACTTGACAAATAAAATGTATATCCTGAATTTTCTGGGAATAGCCTTTGAAGACTACTTTATTCTGGATGAATTTTACGGATTTTTGCATAACTGCTAAACCGTAAGAAATGCACAAAAACTTACCACACAGAAAATGTAGAGCACATTAAAACAAATAATTTATGTTATATACATTTTTTTCGTGGAGTTGATCGTTTTTAAGATAATCCTTGATTTTAGTTTCAGCTTTGAAAAATACAGGAATTTGTCAACCCCTGTCCATACAAACAAAGGAACTTCAGTCACATTGCATCCAGCTTTTGACTATCACTTTAACCTATGGTACTCCTATATTTCGCTTCCACTTATAAGGAAGCAAGTAATAAGACTATTTCTGCTAAAGTTTTCTCAATTAGCATGAAGTAAATAGAAGCTTAAGCTTTATAACAATACTATTTTGCAGAGATGTAGAGAAAGTAGTGTGAATGGAACACATCAGATTTTTTCCCGTTGCAACAATTTTTTTCTTTTTCCAAGTGAGATCTTTTTCTTTTCACCTCAGCACTCAAACGTTGCAGTAAGCTTGCGTAGTAGTCACCAGTGATACTTTTACCCTTTTCCAAGTAATCAATAAAAATAATTCCCTGTCCATCCCAGAAATCCCTCATTATAGCTTTGTTAGCTGACAAAATTGACTTTCCTTTTTTGGAACTGGTTCACCTGGTGCAATCCCCTGTTTTCACTGTGATTTACTTTATGGAGTGTAGTGATGTATACACGTTTCACCCATGGTAATAAGCCGTCTCAAAAATTCACTGTGATTTTTACGGTAGAGCTCCACATTCTTAACAGAAGCAGTTTTTGTTTAACTTTTGATCAGGCGTCAAAAACGCGGCACCCAACTTGCACAGACCTTGTGAAATCCCAAAACATTACTTAAAATATTACCTGCACGTTCTTTTGATATATTTACAGCCTCTGCTATCTCAAACAACTTTAATCTTTGGTCTTTCAGTACTAAACGACGGATTTTTTCAATGATCTCTGGATTATCATTTCCTCCTTGATTTCTTTAGGCGTTAAGCCTTTCAAATGGAAGTATTTAATCGCTGCTCGTTTTTCTAAATCCTCCATTTTCGTGAAAGCTCTAAAGTTGTCTTGTTTAAAATGCTGTCATTCGAAAACTAAACAATGAATGAATAAGTGTATATATTAACATAGCAATATCATACATAGAACTTCAACAGTCGCACGGATCCACAGACCGTACGTGCTTTTGTAATACACATTATAAGCAATATTAAAACAACAGCCACAACAAAGAATTAAAAGAGTAAACACGAAAATAAAAAGACAAAGGAAATACAGTCAAAAAAAATATTAAACAACAATAAAATTAAGAGTGAATCCGAAAATAAAGATACAAAGATATTCATATAGCAATTTAAATTTACAGCACAGAGTACACCTTCATAAATGCACCCTCTTATGATAGATAATTACACTTAAAAGATTTTGAGAAAAATCCCCCCACCCCAAACTACTCTTTACATGGAACTTTTTCGAAAATTTTTATTTTCTAAAAACTGACTAACGATTTTAATTAAAATATCGTATATTAAAGATAAATACCTGACAAATAAAATGTATATCTTGAATTTTCTGGGAATAGCTTCTGAAGGCTCCTTTTTTCTGGAAGAATTTTACGGAATTTTGCACAACTGCTAAACCGTAAGACATAGACAATCACTTACCACACAAAAACTGTAGAGCACGTCAAAACACACGATTTATGTTATATACATTTTTTTCGTGGAGTTGATCGTTTTTTAGATATTCCTTGTTTTTAGTTTCAGCTTTGAAAAACTTTTACTTTTCTCACACAGGAATTTATCAACTCCTGTCCATACAAACAAAGGAGCTTCAGTCATATAGCAACCAGCTTTTGACTATCACTTTAACCTATGCTTCTCCCTTATTTATCTTCTACTTACAAGGAAGCAAGTAATAAGTCTATTTCTGCTAATTTTATCTCGATTAGAATGAAGTAAATAGAAAAATAAGCTTTTTAACAATATTTTAGTGCAGAGATGTAGAAAAAGTCATATGAATGGAACACAACAGGGTTTTATTTCAAATTTCGCGCGAACGCGAATAGGATCTCATGCTCCAATTGTAAAAGATGAAAATTACTTGTAAAGTAATTGAAGTAAGACGAGAATCAAGTATGCACATTAAACACGTCATTAAACAAAAATAATTGACCTATAAGCTATATTTAATGTGTATACTACAGTTTTTATATTATCAATGTTTCAACTTAATTGAAGTTTCGATCCTCAAATTTCGTGAGTGAAATAAAATCTTATAATTGAATTCTAAAACTTACCTATTTTCTTCAGTAGTAGTTACTCCTCGTACTAATCGCCTGAGAAAGAATCCATGCAATTAAATTAAATTTTAAAATAAATTAGATGGCGACGCAAATACAAATATAAATCGTGTAGCCAAAACTGAAACCTACTGAAAAGGCGTATTGGAAGGGAAAGCAATATTATTGGACGAACATTTTTAACCATTTCTCATGTAAACCAACATACGGATCATAAACACCATACCAAATATATATTTACGTTCCTCTACTATGCAGTAAGTAGGGGAAGCTTTGTTTTCCACCCGAAAATTTGATGACGGCATTTCGCAGGGAACATGTTTTGAGGTTCCCTGAATCCGAAAGGGCATTTTAGAAAAAGGTCTGCAGTAGCCCGCCTGGGTAATATGGAGTAGGGTATTGCCTCACATTAAACAGGTCGTTTTTACTTTCTCTACACATAGTGTATACAGAATGTATCTATTGTATAGCAACCAAATATTCTATACCGATATTTCACCGGAAATATATGTTTTGGGTCCCCCTGAATCCAAAAAAAAAAAAAAAAGCATTTTTAGAAAAATGTCTGTGTGTGTGTCTTTCTGTGGGCAGCGTAGCTCAAAAAGGAAAAGACCGTTAAAAACCATACTTGGTATTTAAGTTTGCTATGTTCCTAGGATGCGAAACGAAGATTTTCAAGAAAACCCCCTACCACTAACTACCCTTTATATGGAAAAAAGTTCGAACATTTTTGATTTTTTTTAAAAACAGCTCTTACGATTTTGATTAAAATCTCTTATATTAAAAATATTTACATGACAAATGAAACGGATATCCTGAATTTTCTGGGAATAGCCTCTAAAGACCTCTTTATTCTGGATGATTTTATTTCAATTTTGCATAACTGGTAAAAAGGCTATCAAAGACACAAACCCTAGACGGCCCGGGTTCGATCCCAAGCGACCGCATGTGAGATTTGTGGTGGACAAAGCGGCGCTGAGGCGGATTTTCTCTGGGTTCTCCCGTTTCCCCCGCTATCGCATTCCACCGATTCTCCATCTTCATTCGTGTATCATCAGTGTCACCGCCTGCGGTGCCATAAGTAGATAAAGCTGGCGTTAAACACTACCAAAAAACGCACACTAACAAAACATGGCTATTGCTTCGCAATGCTAGATATTGCTTCAGGCTCACTTAACTAATGATGACGTCATGCTTTTTAGCCTACTGGTGCTCAAGGCCGAATAATTCTGAAGACCTGTGTGATGATATTTTGTCAAAGACACAACAGTAGGCTAACAAGTGTCACACTTCTCACCATTCGGTCGTGAAAACGTCGTGAGTAGCCCCGCTGTCATATTAGCCCTCGCAACATGGCCGCCAACTGAGTAAACTAAACTGAAAATCCAACCAGGGGTTAAATTAGATTTCTGGTTCAACTATTATTTATTTAATTATGTATGAATTATATACACGACGTAACTCTCGGGTAAACCCCTGCAGGGACGTTCTGCTTTTCCAAGCGATGCTCACATTTTTCACGTTTTTCCGCAGGCATCCCCCTCTTCTTTTTTTTTTTCTATTCATTAACGGTAAATATTCGGTTCATTGAGCCGATACAAATTTAGTCTCTTGCAGTTGCCTACGTATTTATTTGTTTCTTTCCTTAGTAGCAATTTTAACCAAGAGAGAACATTATCTGGCATCCTCTTTAGGCTTCTAATGTTGGTACTTCGCAGAAACAGCAACTAAAATCTGATGTGTTACATTTACAAATTATTGTTAAAAAGCTCATGTTCCTTGTAAGTAGAAGCGAAATAAGGGAGTACCATAGGTTAAAGTGAAAGCCAAAAGCTGGTTGCTATGTGACTGATGTTCCTTTGTTTGTATGGACACGAGTTGGCAAATTCCTGTAGTACAAAAGTATAAATTTTTCAAAGCTGAAGCCAAAAGCAAGGAATATCTAAAAAACGATCAACTCCACGAAACAAATATATGTGACATAAATTGTGTGTTTCAACTTTCACTGCATTTTTTGTGTGGCTAGTTTTTGTCCATTTCTTACTGTTTAGCAGTTATGCAAAATTCCGTAAAATTGATCCAGAATGAAGTACTCTTCTATGACTATTCCCAGAAAATTCAAGATATACATCTTATTTGTCAGGTAAATATCTTTAATATACGATATTTTAATAAAAATCGTTAGAGCCATTTTTAAGCAAATCAAAATTTTCGAAAACACTTCTATGTAAAGGGTAGTTGGGTGTGGGGGGGGGCTTTTCTTAAAAATCTTCCTGTCGTATACTTGGCAGATACTAAACTTAAATACCAAGCTTGGTGTTCAACGATCTTTTCGTTTTTGAGTTATGCTGTCCACAGGCACTCACGCATGGACCTTTTTCTGAAAATGCTTTAGTTGGAGACCCAGAACATGTACGTCCGGTGAAATCTCGGTATCGAATTTTTAGGTGCAATACAATACCTTTTCTTTACACCATGTACATAGTATGTGCAGAGAAAGTAAAAAATGATTATTACTTAGTTTCTTATAAGTAAAAGGAAAATAAAGGAATAGGTACTATAGGCTAAAGCGATGGTGGAATTTGTTAAAACCTGTCGCCATTCGATTGTCATTGAAATTCAATTCTCTTTCCATGACCTGGAGTAAAACAAATGAGATGTGAACCAGATGAGCACATCTTTTTTCAGAAAAATGTAAGTATTTTAAAATTCAAAATGATAGCGTGGTATATCTCTAAAATGGTTAGCTCTACAAAACAAAACAAAAAACTATATATGACATAAGTTGTGTGTTTTAATGAATACATACACGTACTATGTACATAGTGTATAGGAAGGTATTGCATTCCACTCAAAAATTCGATAATGATATTTAAACGAAAACATCCTGTATAAAAAAAACGTTTTTAGAAAAGGTCCGTGTGTGTGTCCGTGAACACGAAAGTCGGTAAGATGGTGTTTATGGTTAGTATCTTCCAACCATGTCACACGAAGATTTTGAGGAAAATCCTCCTATCCCAAACAATACTTACATGGAACGTTTTCGATCATTTTGATTTTCTCAAAAATAGTTCTAATGATACTGTTTAATATACCATATGTTTAAGACATTTTCATGAGCAAGAAAATTCATTCTGAATTTTTATGAAATTTACATAACATAACATAACTGTTAAACTGTTAAACCGTTATATGTTTTTGTTGTAGATTTAGATGTTTTCGAGATATTCTAAGTTATTGATTTCAATTTTAAGCTACTTAAAAATGTCTTCAAACAGAAATACATATTTCTTTTTGTCTCTCTTTTGTGTACTCTTAGCAAGCAAAGAGAACCGAATCTCAATTGTTTCACTTAGCGACTTTTAAAAGATCTGACTATCGCTTTAGCCTAGCGTATTCCCTTATTTTCCTCCTACTTACAACGAAGCAAGTAAGTAGGTTTATCTTGAATAGCATAATATAGATAAAATAATAATTATTTGCAAGAAAGGTTGGTTTATGGAATACCTAGAGAAAATTATGTGAATGGAACATATCAGATTTTTTCAAAACAGCTGGTCGGGATGTGACGTCTTTGGGATTCCATTGTTTTTACTTGAGCGCAAAAGAAGAAAAATCTGATATATACAATTTACATGACCTTCTCTATATCTCTGCAACAAATTATTGTTAAAAAAATTTATGCTTCTATTTACTTCATATTAATGAGAAAAATAGCAAAAATAGTCATATTACTTGCTTCCTTGTAAGCAGAAGCGAAAAACCGTTAGAGCTATTTTTGAGAAAATGAATTTTTTAACAAGTTTCATGTAAACGGTAGTTTTTTGTGAGGGGATTTTTCTCAAAATCTTAGTGTCACATCCCTGTAATATATTAAACTTAAATACCAAGTTTGGTATTTTACCGATGTTTCGTTTTTGAGCTATCGTGTTCACAGACACACGGACCTTTATTTGACCTTGCGTTTTTTAATATAGGGCACACTAAAACATATATTTCCAATGAAATCTCGGTATCGAATTTTTGGGTGGAGTGCAACACCTTCTCTATACACTATGTACATAGTACGTGTAGAGGAAGTGAAAATCTGAAGTGTTCCATTCACATGACTTTCTCTATGTCAATGTAACACATTATTGTTAAAAAGCATATGCTTTTATGTACTAATACTAATCGAGATAACTCGCCCTCCGTGGTGTAATGGTTACCGTGCTGACTTCATATACCCAAGGTCGTGAGTTCAAACCCGGCGGAGGCCGATCATTTTTTCGGGAGGGAAGTAAAGCCGTTGGTCCCGTGTCGTGGATTTACGGCACGCAAAAGAACCTCAAGCCTGATAAAGAGGCCTCTGAGCAAAATTAAGCTGTCTTTCACGCCCAATTTAGAATGGGATGCTGAGAACCACAATAGTTAAAGAGCGTCCATAAATAACAGGTCATTTTTTATTTAATCGAGATAAACAGCAAAAATTGTCTTAAAACCTGTTTCCTTGTAAGTAGAAGCGAAATAAGGGAGTACCATAGGTTAAAGTGAAAGCCAAAAGCTGGTTGCTATGTGATTGATGCTCCTTTGTTTGTATGGACAGGAGTTGGCAAATTGCCGTATGAGAAAAGTATAAGTTATTCAAAGCTGAAACTAAAAACAAGAAATATTTCAAAAACGATCCACTCCACGAAAAAGATGTATACAACATAACTTGTGTGTTTTAACGAGCTCTACATTTTCTGTTATGTAAGTTTTGGTCCATCTCTTAGGGTTTACCAGTTATACAAAATTGAGCAAAATTTGTTCAGCATAGGCTATTCCCAGAAATCTCAAAATATAGTTTTATTCCTAATGTAAATATCTCCAATATATGGTGTTTTAGTCACAATCGTTAGAGCCATTTTTGAGAAAATCAAAAGTTTTGAAATGTTTTCCATGTAAAGTGTAGTTTGGGGGATTTTCCTTAATACCGCGTCGTATCCTTGGAAGTTTGGTATTTTACACACACACACACGCACACACATGGGCTTTGTTCTAAAAAGATTTTTGGATACATAGGACCCTAAAACATGTATTTCAGGTGAAGTCTCGGTATCGAACTTCTGGGTGAAATGCAATACTTTCTCTATACACTATAACATAGTACGTGTATAGAAAATAAAAGATTTATTGACGCATTTTCTAAATATGTGTAGCTATACCCTTGTATAAAAAGTTGTAGGCAGGAAGTATTGAAGCAAGGACGGGTGGAAAGAAGCTTTTAGCGGGTCCTGTATTACACGGCGATTGTGGTTGAATGCCCAGTATCCGGGGGCAACATGTGGATATATTAATTATAAATACTGACATGCCTGCGGTGTTGCTTGTTGTGGCATTTGTTTCACAGCCGGTATTTGGCATATAAATAAAGCATTAAACATGAAAATTGCTGGTTTCTCCGTTCACAGCTATGCAATGGGATAAACGGGAAGCATATGCGTTGTCGCTAAAGTGTAATTGCTGAATTTCAGTTCTCGATTCCATTCAAGGCGCAATTTTACCCTGAAATACTTTGTATTCTATCTTACAGGCTTTTAGTTTTCCTCCGCTTACCTCACTAGTGAAGAACTACTGAATTTTCTAGTTTCTCCTTCCTCTACACTTACTACGTAAATTTTGTATAGAGAAGGTGTTGTATTACATCCAAAAATTCCATACGGAGATTTCGCCAGAAATATATGTTTTGAGACCTTCTGAAGAATGAAAAATGTACGTGTGCGTTTGTCAGTATGTGTGTCTGTGGGATAAAATACACTTCGCATGAAAATTTTCGAAAATTTTGATCTTGACAAAAATGGCCCTAACGATTTTGACTAAAATATCGAATGAAAAATAAAAGGATATCTTAAATTTATTGGGAATAGCCTCTGAAGACCTCTTTATTCTGGATGAACTTTGCCGAATTTTGCTTAACTGCTAAATCGTAAGAGATAGAAAAAAACTCACTACACAAGAAATGTACATCACGAGAAAACACATAATTTATGTCCTTTACGTTTTGTTGTGGAGGTAACCGTTTCTGAGATATTCCTTGTTATTGGATTCAATTGTGAAGTGCTTAAACTTTTCCCAGACAGGAAGTGTCCGATTTTCTTTTGTTCTACTCCTGGCCAAGCAAAGAAGTGATTTGCAATGACAATCGCATAACGACAGCTTTTAAAACATTTAACAATCACTTTAGCATGGCGAATTCCCTTATCCCCTTCTACTTAAAGGAACTAAGTAATAAGAACATTATGCTAATATTTATCTGGATTAATATTGTGTATAAAGAAGAATAATCTTCTGTAGGAGGTTTGTAGAGCAGCTAGAGAAAGTCATGCGAGTGTAACACATTAGATTTTTATTCTTTAAGGTTGAATGTCGCTTGGTAAAGCCACACAAGTTTGATATTTAAAACTACGAACCGATTAAGACGGTTTGTTAATATTACTGCATTTTTGATGGAGCAGCAAGTACCTGAACACGCAAGTACCCTGTGATTAGAATAGCATAAACTGAGTATGATTTGGTATCCTACTACTATTATTACTTTGCGTTTAATATAACTTACGGCAAACAACAAACCGGTATGAATTTTCTCAAATAAAAAGCATCGGTATGAAATTCACTGATGCAGAAAAGTACTGGTATGGTATACCGGCATATACCGGCCCATTTCCGGCACTGATTCTGACTAGTATTTGTATAACTGCTAAACCGTAAGAGAAAGACAAAAATTTACAACAAAAAAATGTAGATCTCATTAAAACATAGAGTCAAAAAAAAGAAGCATTTTTAGAAAAAGGTCCCTGTGTGTGTCTGTGGACATCATAGCTCAAAAACCAAAAGTCCGCTAAATACCAAACTTGATATTTAAGTTTAGTATATTCCAAGGATACGACACCCCTAGCTACCATTTACATGGAATTTTTTTTCGAAAATTTTGATTTTCTCAAAAATGGCTATAACGATTTAGATTAAAATATCGTATATTAAAAATATTTAATTGACAAATAATATGTGCATCTTGAATTTTCTGGGAATAGTCTCTGAAGACTACTTTATTCTGGATGAATTTTACTGATGTTTGTATAACTGCTAAACCGTAAGAGATGGACAAAAACTTAACTCCATGGCACGACAGCTCACGGGGAACCTTGGCCTACCGCCCGGCCGCTGCGTCCCCCATCTCAGTCCACTACAGACGTCATGGATGGGGTGCAGTATTGGAGGGTGAGACGTGGTCAGCGCCTCGAGTCCCCCCGGTCCTCATGACCTGGAGCCGCTACTTCTCCATCAAGTAGCTCCTCGATTGGCCCCCCAGGGACCTTACGAGGCTGAGTGCTCCCCGGGTCAGGTCTCCCAGCGGGGGAAAAATCCCCACGCCGGTACTGGGGATCGAACCCAGGTCTCCCGCTAGGTAAGCAGCAACGCTACCACCGCGCTAAGGAAACGACCTGTACAAAAACTTACCCCACAGAAAATGTAGAGCACCTTAAAATACACAATTTATGTTATATACATTTTTTTCGTGGAGTTGGTCGTTTTTAAGATATCCCTTGTTTTTGTTTTCAGCTATACAGGAATTTTTGAACTCATGTCCATACAAAGGAGCTTTAGTCACATAGCAACCAGATTTTGACTATTATGTTAACCTATGGTACTTCCTTATTTCGCTTCTGCTTACAAGGAAACAAGTAATAAGACTATTTTTTTCTCGATTAGCATGAAGTAAATAGAAGTAAGAACCTTTTAACAATAATTTGTTGCAGATATGTAGAGAAAGTCATGTGAATGGAACACATCAGATTTTATTTGTAATATATTCCGAGTTATAGGTTTCAGTTTTAATTAATTTTAATTGGCTTTCTCACACAGACATTCTTCGTTCGTTTATACCTCTTTTTTGTTTGTTTTGTTATTGTTTCATCTGTACAGCCCCCTTTAACATCGATGGTCATATCGGGGGGCTTTGACTTGTGAAACTGTAGGTTCAGGGCATTAGGTTAATAAACTTTATATTACTTAACACTCTCAGACTCTATGGGGGATAGGGAATTATTCTGGTTAAAGAAAAATTCCCCGCCCCAGCCGGGAATCAAACCCGAGACCTCCGGGTGAGATGTCACGGAGGCAGTCTTATATCTTCTTTTTTTACTTCGGGACATGGAAAGAGAAACAAAAATCAATATGAATCGCATAGCGATAGCTTTTAAAATATTTGACTTTCACTTTAGCCTCGTATATTTGCTTAGTTTCCTTCTCCTTATAAAGATCATTGTGGTAAGTGTCTGTTTTGACTTAGAGGACCCTAAAATGCATTCAAAAGTATTATATTGTTTAAATATAGGATAGATAGTTTAACAATTCAGTTTCGTTGTTGAGGACCTGCATTAAATGAGTGTGCAGAATAACTTTGGTGCATGCAGTTGCGGGTGATCAGCGCTGAAGCCGTTTAGATCGGATCATCCTGTACGTGTCTGCAATAAGGCTTTGGGAGAATGATTGGAAAACATCTGACCAGAAACCGCACCATGGAGATTTATTAGCCCCATAAAAACGTGTAATATCTGCCACCGCAAACAGCGTTGGGCAATTCTGGTAGGGGATAAGCTGTTGACCCGAAGATTTGAGTGCAACTCTGTTTTATAACCGTAATAATCCACCTCTCTGACACGCTCAAATGCCATTATTATTTCGTTGTCAATAGTTTTCCCAATCTAAATTTCTTGTGAACTTTGTTTGTTTCGTACTTTTCTCAAAGAATGTCTTTAAAATTTTGATTAAAATATCATACATTTAAGATATCACCAGACTACCTCGGTGGTCGAGTGGTCAGCGAGCTGACTTCTCGCCCGGGGATCCCGGCTGGGGCGGGGAATTTTTCTTTAGCCAGAATAACTCTCTATCTATTATTATTCTCTATCCCCCACAGTCTGGTAGTTTGTATGTGAGTGTGAATGTGTGCGAGTTTGAGTAAAACAAAATGATTTAAACCAACGTAAAAGTACCTAGAGACAGCGAGTTGTTTCAAGTGCAAAGCCCCCCGATATGACTGTAGATGTTAAAGGGGGTATATAAATGAAACGAGAAAAAAAAAAAAATCATAATTTATAACTTGAATTTTCTGAGAATAGCTTCTGAAACCCCTTCATTCTGTATAACTGTTAAACCGATGTGTTGTATTCACATGACTTTCTATGTATATCTACAACAAATTATTCTATTTATTTCATGCTAATGCTAATGGGGAAAAAATTAGCAGAAATAGTGTTATTACTTGCCTCTTTGTACGTAGAAGTGAAATAAGGGAGTACCAAAGATTAAAGTGATAGTCAAAAGATGGTTGCTATGTGACTGAAGTTCCTTTGTTTGTGTGAACAGAAGTTGACTAAGTCCTGTTTGAGAAAAGTATAATTTTTAAATCTGAAACCAAAAAAATGGGATATCTCAAAAACAATGAACTCCATGCAAAAAATGCATATAACATAAACTGTGTGTTTTAAAGTGCTCTAGATTTCTTGTGTGGTTAGTTTTTTCCATCTCTTACGGTTAGGATTATGCAAAATTCCGTAAAATTCATCCAGAATACTGTAATCCTCAGAGGCTATTCCCAGAAAAATGAAGATATACATATTATTTGTTAGGTAAATATCTTTAATATACGATATTTTAATCAAAATCGTTAGAGCCATTTTTTAGAAAATCAAAACTTAGAATATTTTTCCATGTGAAGGGTAGTTGGGGATGGGGGGATTTTCTTGAAAATCTTCGAGTTGCATCCTTGGAAGAAGTTTGGTATTTAACCGTATTTTCGTTTTTGAGCAATGCTGTCTACACAGAGACACCTTTTTCTAAAAATGCTCTTTTTAATTCAAAAGATCTCAAAATATATATTTCCGGTGTAATCTGGGTATCGAATTTTTGGGTGCAATACAGTAATTTGTGTATTCACTTTGTACATAGTACGTTCAGAAAAATTAAAATGTATATAAGTTTGTTGAAATTAGAAACTTCAGCGCAGAATAGTTTTCAGATGTTTATTCCTAGTTAGTCAACTTATGAAACTTCTTATACATTTAGAATTGTTTTGGATGTGGATGACGTCTACCAGACACGTGGACATTTTAGTGCTGAGGGTGACATCAAGGAGGCAGGTCGATCGCCTCTTACGGCCTGCTGGGAAAAACGATTACCTGTCGCTCAGTCACCCCTCAGGCTGTCAGGGTTGGGGTGGTCAAGAAAAGGAGAGATGTCAGCTGCATACCGGACCGCAACCTCAGAAATAGAACTGCCGGCAACTCTTCCTTGAGTCGTCCAAGTAGTTGAGTGAAACCTCACAAATAGAACTGTCCAGTTCCACTTTGATATGCGGAGTATTAACTTTAAAAATCCATTCTCTGTAACAAATTATTGTTAAAAAGCTAATGCCTCTATTTACTTCACTCTAATCGGGAACAAATTAGCAGAAATAGCCTTATTACTTCCTTCTTTGTAAGTAGAAGAGAAATAAGGGAGCACCATACGTTAAAGTGATAGTCAAAAGCTGGTTGCTATGTGACTGAAGTTCCTTTGTTTGTATGGACAAATTCACCAATTCCTGCATGAGAAAAGTATACGTTTTTAAGAGCTGAAATCAAAAACAAAGAATATCTCAAAAAACGATCAACTCCATAAAAAAAATGTATATAACATAAATTGTGTATATTAATGTGCTCTATATTGTTTGTGTGGTAAGTTTTTGTCCATCTCTTAGGTTTAGCAGTTATGCAAAATTCCGTAAAATTCATCGAGAGTAAAGTAGTCTTTAGAGGCTATTCCCAGAAAATTCAAAATAAACATTTTATTTGTGAGGTAAATATCTTTAATGTACGATATATTAATCAAAATCGTTAGAGCCATTTTTGAGAAAATCGAAATTTTCGAAAAAAGTTCCATGTAAAGGGTAGTTGGAGGAGGGCTGATTTTCTTGAAAATCTTCGTATCGCATCCTTGGAAGATACCAAACCTAAATACCAAGTTTGGGTTTTAACGGTCTTTTTTTTTTTTTTTTTTTTTTGAGCTATGCTGTCCTCAGACACACACGGACCTTTTTCTATAAATGTTTTTTTGTGGATTCAGGGGTCTCAAAACATGTATTTCTGGCGAAATATCGGTATGGAATTTTTGGGTGCAATACAATAAGTACCTACTTTGTAAACTATGTACATAGTGTAGAGGAAGTAAACATGTATATTTTAAATTTTCTGGGAATAGCTTCTGCAAACCTATCATTCTGAATGAATTTTACTGAATGAATAGCAACTGGCAGGTTAGAATAGGTTGAGATGCGAATCGTTTCAAAGAGCGGCCTAAACCGGACGGAGGAGGAAGACCAAGGCACTTCTTTATTCTGACGCGGAAAGCGCTAAGAACCTATATTACAAGGAATTTTCATTATTTAAAGAATGAGGAGCTGCCAAAGGAGTTAAATAATTTACTTTTTCATGATGAAATAAAAACTAATTTTTGTTGTTTCTTAGGATACGAGGGCCATTTTTTTTTCAACCTCCGATAGGCTATAAATAAAAGATAAGTTCATAGAAAGCATTACTTTATTACTAAAAAACATTGCCCCCAATGATTTCAAATGAGCATTGACGTTATTTTGAAGATCTTCGTTGGTTTGAAAAGTGCTGCCCTCCTAGCCACATCTTCAGTTAAGGGAAAAGGTGAAAGTCACTGGGTGCTAGGTCAGGACTGTACGGCGGATGATTGAAAATGTCCCATTGAAATTGCTGAAGGAGCCGATGGGTTGTGCCAGCAGTGTGTGGACGAGCGATGTCATGGATCAACACAATTCCTGAAGTCAGCATTCCTCTTCGTTTTTTTTGAATGGCTCTCCGCAAACGTCGTAAAGTTTCACAATAAACAGCTGTATTGATAGTGGTTCCGGGCTGCATCATTGGCGGCAGAATTTTTGAAGCGGGTATTGCAAAGCTTATGCACAGGTTCGATAAATGTCTCAATCTTTTCGGTGATTATGTTGAAAAGTAACCATAAGTATACAAAACTTTTAGTAATAAAATAATTGTTTTCTATGAACTTGTCTTTCATTTATAGCCTATCGGAGGTTGAAAAAAAAAAACGCCCCCCGTACATGAACTGTACAGATCTTTAGGATAGGCTAAGAGCTTTTATCAATAGACACACAATTTATGTTCTGAAATTATCCTGTATTCAATAGAAATTCAAATTCAATTGTAGTATTTTCACTTTCTCTATACGCACTATGTACATAATGTATACAGAACTCCACCCGAAAATTCGATATCGAGATTTCACCGGAAATATATGTTTTAGGGTCACCAATATCCAAAAAAAAAAGCATTTTCACAAAAATGTCCGTGTGTGTGTGTGTATGTGTGTGTGTGTGTGTGTGTGTCAGTGTGTCTGTGAACACGATAACTCAAAAACGTAAGTCGATAAAATACCAAACTTGTTATTTAAGTCAAAATCTTCTCGGGCTTCTAGCCAGGTAAAAACTTGGCTTGACACCAACGTTTCGAAGAAGTGCATCTTCCTCGTCTTCAGGTTGAACTGATCAGTTCACCTGGCTAGAAGCCCGAGAAGATTTTGAATTAACACGTCGCCAGGAAAGCTTTAGTTCTTATTTTGTTATTTAAGTTTAGTATATTCCAGGGATGCGACACGAAGATTTTGAGAAAAAAAAACCCACCCCAAACTATCCTTTACATGGAACTTTTTTAGAAAATTTTGATTTTCTCAAAAATGGCTCTAACGATTTTGATTAAAATGTCGTATATTAAAGATATTTACCTGAGAAATAAAATGTATATCTTGAATTTTCTGGGAATAGCCTCTGAAGACTACTTTGTCCTGGACGAATTTTACAGAATTTTCATAACTGCTGAACCGTAAGAAATAGAAAAATACTTACCCCACAAAAAATGTAGAGCACTTTAAAACACACAATTTATGTTATATGCATTTTTTTCATGGAGTTGATTGTTTTTGAGATATTCCTTGTTTTTGGTTTCAGCTTTAAAAAACGATACTTTTCTCTTACAGGACTTTGTCAACTCCTGTCCATACAAACAAAGGAACTTCAGTTACATAGCAACCAGCTTTTGACTATCACTTTAACCTATGGTTGTCCCTTATTTCGCTTCTACTTACAAGGAAGTGAGTAATTAGATTATTTCTGCTAATTTTTTCTGATTAGCATAAAGTAAATAGAAGTATAAGCTTTTTAAGAATAATTTGTTGCAGGGATATAGAGAAAGTCATGTGAATGGTACACACCAGATTTTTTCATAGTTAATGAGAAAAGAATTCAGTGGCATCCTCTAATACAAGCATTGAAATATCTTGACAGGTAATAAAAGACAAGCGTTGTTCAACTGTTTTCTTTAAACATAAATTTTGTCTCCCTAGATTTTATTGCTGTTTCTGCTTTACAACCTGTTTTTATTATTTTTGTGTGTTCAAGTAGGGAAGCTAATTTCACGAATCAGCAAAGAAGAAATCTGCCTGTTGTGTTGCATTACTACAAGTTTAGGGAAGCAGAAGATGTGTTTTTATGGTCCATTGCCTTCACTCGAAGGCGGCGAGGTTTTTACGGCCCGCCTCCAAGAATGTCGTAAACCAGGGAGACAGACATAATGTTAATTAGTTTTCTGGATACGCTAACTGGGTTAGTATATGTCTCGCGGAATTAGCTCTCTTCTTCTGTGATAGTATCTCGGTGATCAGTGGCGTAAAGCTTTCTGGGTCTTCCAACAGTAGTACCACCTTTAAAATTTAAAATTTTCGGGCTGTAGGTTAAGACAGGTTTCTTTAAAATATTTCTTCCTAACGTTTCGTCCCTGTCTGTGAGGGGCATCTTCAGAGGCAATGTGCTTACGTCACTAACTCTGTAAGAATTACAACAGGGCGAGCTAGAGCCGGGTTCTAGTTTTGTTTGCATTTAGCCTGGGGGTTACGGAGTTGGGAAAGTATAGGGAACCAGGTGGAGTTTAATTTAGCTCCCTCGTCTTTTTTAGTACTTTTACTTTCTCTATGTATATAGTGTAAAGAGAAGATATTGCACTCCACCAAAAAATTCGATGCCGAGATTTCACCCCCCAAAAAAAAGTATTTTCAGAAAAAGTTCCGTGTGTGTGCCTCTGTGTCTGTGAACACGATAACTCAAAAACGAAAAGTCGGTAAAATACCAAACTTGGTATTTAAGATTAGTATCTTCCAGGGATGCGTCACGAAGATTTTGAGAAAATTCCCCCCAACCCAAACTACTCTTTACATGGAACTTTTTTCGAAAGTTTTCACTTTAAAAAAATAGCTGTAACGATTTTGATTAAAATATCGTATATTAAAGATAATAACCTGAGAAATAGAATGTATATTTTGAATTTTCTGGGAATAGTCTCTGGAGACCACTTTATTCTAGGTAAATTTTACGGAATTTTGCACAACTGCTAAACCGTAAGAGATGGACAAAAACTTACCACACAATAAATGTAGAGCACTTTAAATCACACAATTTATGTTATATGTATTTTTTCATGGAGTTTATCATTTTAGAGGTATTCCTTGTTTTTGGTTTCAGCTTTAAAAAAGTACACCTTTCTCATAGAGGAATTTGTCAACTCCTGTCCATACAAACAAAGGAACTTCATTTACATAGCAACCAGCTTTTGACTATCATTTTAACCTGTGGTACTCCCTTATTTCGCTTACACTTACAAGGAAGGAGGTAATAAGACTATTTCTGCTATTTTTTTTTTTTTTTTGATTGGCAATAAGTTAATAGAACAATATGCTTTTTAACAATATTTCGTTGCAGAGATGTAGAGACAGTCATGTGAATGGAACACATCAGATTTTTTCTGTAGTAAGTTTTTGTCTCTCTCTTACAATTTACCAGTTACGTAAAATTCAGAAAAATTCATCCGGAATAAAGAGGTCTTTAGAGGCTACTTGTATTTTGTTTGTCATATAAATATTTTAAAATGTGGTATTGGAATCAAAATAAAATTTTTCGAAAGTTTTTCTATGTAAAGGGTAGTTTGGGGTGGGGGAATTTTTCTCAAAATATTCGTGTCTTATCCCTGGAAGATACTGAACTTAAATACTAAGTTTAATATTTTACCGAATTTTCGTTTTTGAGTAATCGTGTTCACAGGCACACGGACACACATCCGGACCTTTTTTCTAAAAATTCGATTTTGGTTACAGGGGACCCTAAAACGTCTATTATCGGTGAAATCTCGGAGTGGAATGCAATAGGTACCTTCTCTGTACACTATGAAAATATTACGTGTAGAGAAAGTAAAAACCCGCATTTTTGCTAATGTTTATCTCGATTAGCATGAATTAGTTAGACAGAAAAGCTTACCAACAATAATTTGTTACAGGGACGTAGAGAAAGTCATTTTGTTTTTACGTGTGTATGAACAAGAATTGCCTTAAAAATGCACTCAAATGTAGAACTGAATGTGTAATGTTGTACAAAAGCCGTACAAGTTATCTGCTTTTACCTTATCAGGGAGAGAGACTAATTAAGTTTGGTGGAGAGAAAGAGGGAAAGATAAAAGCGATAGCCCATCCCATCCCTGCCACCACCAAACATATTCTTGTGCAAAGTCCTCATACGCGGGCGCCATCATTCATTGCAACCCTCTTTCTCATGTTTTATTAATGAACGCGCTATCCCCTCAATTAGTGGCGTTCTCTAGCGCACCCTTCCACAGGGTTTTGATTTTTGTGGCTACCCTACTTCAATAACAAACCATTTCAAAAGTCATATACTCCTGGCCGTGGAGTGATATTGTCGTCAGATAAACTACACAGAACGGATACAAAAACACAAGGACTGCTGCCAATAATGCAAACAAAATCTAGCATTTTTACTCTCTGTATACAAAATATGTACACAGTGTGTAGAGAAGGTATTGTATTGCACCCAAAAATTCCATACCGAGATTTCACCGGAAATACATGTTTTGAGACTCCCTGAATAAAAAAAAATTTAGAAAAATATCAGTGTATGTGTCTGTCTCTCTGTCTGTATATATGTGTGTGTGTGTGTGTGTGTGCATGTGGGCAGCATAGCTCAAAAACGAAAAGACCGTTAAAGCCCAAACATGGTATTTAAGTTTGGTATCTTCCAAGGATGAGACACAAAGATTTTCAAGAAAATCTCCCACCCCAAACTACCCCTTACATGGAAAAAGTTTCTAAAATGTTGATTATCTTAAAAATGGTTGTAACGGTTTTGATTAAACTATCGTGTAATAAAGACATTTACCTGACAAATAAAATATGTATATATATATATATATATATATATATATATATATATCTTGAATTTTCTGGGAATAGTCTCCAAAAACTATTCTGTATACATTTTACGGAATTTTGCATAACTGCTAAACCGTAAGAGATGGACAAAATCTTACCACACAGAACATGTGGAGCACATTAAAACACACAATTTATGTTATATACATTTTTTTCTTGGAGTTGATCGTTTTTAAGATATTCCTTGTTTTTAGTTTCAGCTTTGAAAACATACTTTTCTCATACAGAAATTTGTCAATAGAAAGAAAATAACTTCAGTCACATAGCAACCAGCTTTTGACTATCACTTTAACCTATGCTACTCCCTTATTTCGCTCCTACTTACAAGGAAGCAAGTAATAAGACTATTTCTGCTAATGTTTTTTCAATTAGCATGAAGTAAGTAGTAACCTAAGGTTTTCTAACAATAATTTGTTGCAGAAATATAGAGAAAGTCATGTGAATGGTATCTATCAGATTTTTTAAATAATACAACTGCTTTTTAACGGAACCAACGTAAATACATAAGGAAATTCCCTGATATTTTTACCAAATATTTGTGAAACATTTATAAAAGTGACTTAAAAATTTTTACTTAGATTTCTTTAACTAGATTTTGAGAAGGGTAAACCGGTAGTTTGGTAATCTCTAAGAAAACGTTACACAATTTGTATTTTAAACTTATCTGTTTGGATACTGAAATACACAATCAAACAATCTGATGCGTTACACTCACATGATTTTCTCTAGCTATTCTACAAATGAACTTCTTACAAACGATAATTCTTCTTTGTACACAATGCTAATCGAGATAAACATTAGCAGAATTTTACTACTTAGTTCCTCATAAGGAGAAAGGAACTAAGGGTATGCACTAGGCTAAATGATAGTCAAATGTTTTTGAGCTCTCGTTATTCTATTGTCATGCAAATCGTTACTTTGCTTGGCTAGGAGTAGAACAAAAGAAAAACGGACACTTCCAGTCTGAGAGTTCTTCACAATTGAAAATAACAACAAGGAATACCTCGAAAACGGTAAGTTCCGCGAAATAAGGTACCTATGTGACAAAACTTATGTAATTCAACAAGATCTACAATTTTTTGTATCATAAGTCTTTGTCTATCTCTTACGGTTTACTAGTTATTCTAAATTAACAAAAATTCATCCAGAATAAACAGGTCTTTAGAAGCTATTCCCAGAAAATTCAAAGTACACATTTTATTTGTGATAGATATGGCTTTTATATGTGGTGTTTATACATTTTATTTGTCAGGTAAATATCTTTAATATACGATATTTTAATCAAAATCGTTAGAGCCATTTTTTAGAAAATCAACATTTTCGAAACAATTCCCACGTAAAGGGTAGTTTGGGTTCGGGGGATTTTTCTCAAAATCTTCGTGTCGCATCCCTGGAAAATACTAAGCTTAAATACCAAGTTTGGTATTTTACCGACTTTTCGTTTTTGAGTTATCGTGTTCACAGACACACACACACACACACACACACACACACACACACACACACACACACACTCACGGACCTCTTTCTGGAAATTCTTTTTTTAGATATAGAGGACCCTAAAACATATATTTCCGGTGAAATCTCGGTATCAAATTTTTGGTGGAGTGCAATACCTTCTCTATACACTAAGTACATATTACGTGTAGAGAAGCAAAAATGTGAATGTGTATCTGTGGGCAGCATAGCTCAAAAACGAAAATTCTGGTAAATATAAAACTTGGTATTTAAGTTTAATACCTTCCAAGGATGCGATACAAAGATTTTCAAGAAAATGCTCCCACCCTCAACCACCCTCTACATGGAAAAATTTTCGAAAATTTTGATTTTCTCAAAAATGGCTCTAACGATTTTTATTAAAATATCGTACATCCAAGATATTCACATGACAAATAAAATGTATATCTTGAACCTTCTGGGAATAGCCTCTGAAGATATATTTGTTCTGGATGAATTTTACATAACTGGTAAACCGTAAGTGACAGACAAAAACTTATTAAACAAAAAATGTAAAGCTCGTTAAAACATGAAAATTATGTTATATGTATTTTTATTTTCTGTAGTCCGCATGTGCAACGTAGATAGAAGGTAGATATTGTATTCCACCCAAAAATTCGATACCGAAATTTCACCAGAAATATATGTTTTTAAGTCCAAAAAAAAGCATCTTTAGAAAGAGGTTCCTGTGTGTCTGTGGTCAGCGCAACTGAAAATCTAAACTTGATATTTAAGTTCAGTATCTTCCAAGAATGCGACACCCTTCACATGGAAAAATGTTCGTAAATTTCGATTTTCTCAGAAATAGCTCTTTTAATTAAAATATCGTACATTAAAGATATTTACATGACAAATAAAATGTCTATCTTGAATTTTCTCTGAAGACCTGGATGAACTTGGCCGAATTTTGCGTAACTGTTAAACCGTAAGAAATAGACAAAAAGGATTATCATAGAAAATGTAGATCTTGTTAAATCACACAATTTATGTAATGTGCATTTTTTCTTGGAATTGACCCTTTTTCAGATATCGCTTGTTATTGTTTTAAGTTTTATAATTCTTATACTTTTCTTATGCAGGAATTTGTCAACTTCTATCCAGACAAACAAAAGAACTTCAGTCACGTGGCAACCAGCTTTTGACTTTCACTTTAACCTATGTTACTTCATTATTTTGCTTTTCCTTACCAGGAAGCAAGTAATAAGACCCTTTTTGCTAGTTTATGCCCAATTAGCATGAAGTAAATAGAAGCATACGGCTTTTAACAATAATTTACGGAAGATATATAAAGTCATGTAAATGGAGCACATCAGATTTTTAATTTCTCTACATGTACTATGCATAAAATGCATAGAGAAGGTATTGTAATGTACCCTTAATTCGATACCGAGATTTCACCGGAAATGCATGCTTTAGGACCCCCTGAATCAAAAAAAATATCTGATGTGTTCCATTCACATGACTTTCTCTATATCACTGCAACAAATTATTCTATTTACTTCATCTAATGGAGCAAAAATTAGCAGAAATAGCCTTATTACTTGCTTCCTTGTTAGTAGAAGCGAAATATGGGAGTACCATAGGTTAAAGTGATAGTCAAAAGCTGGTTGCTCTGCGATTGAAGTTCCTTTGTATGGATACAAGTTCAAAAGGACCTGAATAAGAAAAGTATAAGTCTTTATAGCTGAAAAAATAACAAGGAATATCTAAAAAACAATCAACTACACGAAAAAAAAATGTATTTAACATATATTGTGTGTTTTAAGATGCTCTACATTTGTTGTGTGGTAAGTTTTTGTCCATCTCTTACGGTTTAGCAGTGCAAAATTCAGTAAAATTGACCTAGAATAAAATAGTCTTCAGACGCTATTCCCAGAAAATTCAAGATATACATTTTATTTGTCATGTAAATATCTTTAATATACGATATTTTAATCAAAATCGTTACAGCCATTTTTCAGAAAATCAAAATTTTCAAAAAAAAATCCACGTAAAGGGTAGTTCGGGGTGGGGGATTTTTCTCAAAGTCTTCGTGTCGCATCCCTGGAAGATAATAAACTTAAATACCAAGTTTGGTGTTTTACCGACTTTTCGTTTTTGAGTTATCGTGTTCACAGTCACACAAACACACACACACACGGACCTTTTGCTGAAAATACTTTTTTTTTGGATACAGGGGTCCCTAAAACATATATTTCCGGTGAAACTTCGGTATCGAATTTTTGGGTGGAGTGCAATATCTTCTCTATAAACTATGTACATAGTACGTATAAAGAAAGTAAAAATTGTCGAAAATTTTGATTTTCTAAAATATGCCCTTAACGATTTTGTTTAAAGTCCCGCATGTTTAAAATATTTTTATCAAAAACGAAATGTGTATCTTCAATTTCCTGGGAATATCCTCAGAAGGACTCTTTATCCTGAATGAATTTTTAGGAATTTTGCATAACTGGCAACTGTAAGAGATAAACAGACTTACATAACAAAAAATATAGAGCTTGTTGAAACTCACAATTTATGTTAAGCTAATTCTTTTTGTAGATTTAACAGTTTTCGTGATATTTCGGATTATTGATTTCAATTTTAGCCACTTAAATTTTTCTCAATCTGGAAAACATCTTGATTAGAAAATTGAGCAGCAGACTAACATGTCTAAAAATCGAAAGTGTTCCATTCACATGACTTTATCTACATCCCTGCAAAAATACTATTAAAAAGCTAATGCTTCTATTTACTTCATGGTAAATGAGAAAAATTAGCAGAAATAGTCTTATAACTTGCTTCCTTGTAAGTAGAAGCGAAAATGGGAATTACCATAGGTTAAAGTGATAGTCAAAAACTGGTTGCTATATTACTGAAGTTCCTTTGTTTGTATGGACAGGAGTTGACAAATTCCTGTATGAGAAAAGTATAACTTTTTCAAAGCTGAAACCAAAAACAAGGAATATCTCAAAAACGACCAACTCCACGAAAAAATGTATATAACATAAATAGTGTGTTTTAATGTGCTCTAAATTTTTGTGTTGCAAGTTTTTATCCATCTCTTACGGTTTAGCAGTTATGCAAAACTCCGTAAAATTCATCCAGAATAAAGTAGTCTTCAAAGGCTATTCCCGGAGAGTTCAAGATATACATATTATTTGTCAGGTAAATATTTTTATTATGCGATATTTTAATCAAAATCGTTAGAGCCATTTTTGAAAAAATTAAAATTTTCGAAAAAAGTTCCATGTAAAGGGTAGTTGGGTGTGGGGGATTTTTTTTTAAAATCTTTGTGTCGCATCCTTGTCTTTTCGTTTTTGAGTTATGCTGCACACAAAACATATATTTCCGGTGAAATCTCAGTATCGAATTTTTGGGTACATTATGGTACGTTCTCTATACACTATGTAGATAGTACGTGTAGAGAAAGTAAAAGTTGACATGTACATTTTGGAGTAATGATGCACCTAGGCATCCTTAGAACATTATCATGAGCGGGTTAAGCCCTGTGCGCATCTTGAGCTGTCGCGACCATGTGATTGATGATGGGAAAATAACCTGAGAGATGTCTGGCCAAGATTCTATCTCTATATACTCACGCCTTTTCTTTTCACTTCGGTCTCCTTCGCTAATGTCATTCTGAATGCCCCTCCCCTGCAACCAGCACTGAATCTAAATACTTTTGCTACTTTGCGTTGAGCTTTTATCAAAGTTTGGAAAGTTGGGGGCCCATCAGCGCCTGCCTGACTGGCGGAATAGAATGAGCAGCCCATCTCCCTCAACTTGCAATGAATGAGAACCGGTACAGACAGTCCAGAAACGTTAAAACGAAACTAGCACACTGGCGCTAAAACCACAACCCGACCAGCGTTAGATATTGATGTATTACTCACGTGCGATTGCAGAGAACCATTTGTTCAAATAGATTCAATAGCCATTAACTAGACGGTTAATGTTTGTCCATGCCTTTTCACAATTACATAAACGACGAATTGAATTCTACCTTGTACTTACTCTACCACATACTTACAAGGTAGAGGAAGCATTGTACGAGGACCGTTTTTTGTTCAATCTCCGATTGGATATAAATAAAAGACGTTTTGAATGAGTGAATGAATAGGTGTATTTATTGACATAACAATATCATATGCACATATAATTTCAACAATTGCACGGGTCCACAGACCGTACGTGCTTTTGTAATACACACTAAAAACAATATTAAATCAACAACAACAAAGAATTAAAAGAGTAAACCCGAAAATAAAAATACAAAAATATTCAAATTTATCAGTTAGAATTTACAGCACAGAGTACACCTTCATAAATGCACCCTCTTATAATAGATAATTACACTTAAAAGACATATATACACATAATATATACAACCCTAGCACAACAGTGACCTAAGTATGACATAAAATATATATGTAAAGCATTGTAGTCACTTTTATTTAGTTGTTCTTATCCCCCCCTTCTCTATTGGCAGCCTCCTCAGATCTCAGCTGTCTGTATAAATTTACCTAGGCCGTCCACGCCTTCCGTGCCTGCCAGTAGTGTCCTACATGCCTCTAGCTCTACATTCGCGGTAGTGAAGAATCGCGGTAAATATTTTTCCCTCCATTCCTCCGTATCCCTACATCTTGCCAAGATGTGGGTCTACGACTCTTCCTCCTCGCAAATGGGACAGATTCTCGTACCATTCTCGTCAGAAATTTTCGTGCTCCTCCATGCTCCTAGTCTAATCCACGCGAGCCCCTCTCTAATGAGTTTGGTACCTGTTTTGATGTATTGCTCCATACCCCACTCCGATTTTAGTCCAGACTGTACTTCTAATGAAACCTTCTCTGTGCATATAAGACTTCTTACTATATGACGTTTGTGGAGAGCCATTCAAAACAAACGAAGAGGAATGTTGGCTTCAGAAATTGTGTTGATCCATGACAACGCTCGTCCACACACTGCTGACACAACCCATCGGCTCCTTGAACAATATCAATGGCACATTTTCGATCATCCACCGTACAGTCCGGACCTGGCACCCAGCGACTTTCACCTTTTCCCTGAACTGAAGACGTGGCTAGGAGGGCAGCACTTTCAAGCCAACGAAGATCTTCAAAACAACGTCAATGCTCATTTGAAATCATTGGCGGCAACATTTTTTGAAGCAGGTATTGCAAAGCTTGTGTACAGGTATGATAAATGTCTCAATCTTTTCGGTGATTATGTTGAAAAGTAACCATTAGTATACAAAACTTTTAGTAATAAAATACTTTTTTTCTATGAATTCTTTTTTTGTTTATAGCCTATCTGAGGTTGAAAAAAAAGGCCTTCGTATTCCACCCAAAAATTTATTTTACATTCTGTAGAGCAGTTTTACAAAGTATTTATATACACACCAACTGTCTCCACATTTCTGCAGTAAATTATTAACAGAAATAGTTTTATTACATACTTCCTTGTAAGGCGAAGAGAAATAAAGCGAAAATCAAATCTTTTAAAAACTGGTTGTTATGTGCTTGAAGTTCCTTTAACTGTATGGCCAGGAGTTGACAAACTTCCCTACGAGATTTTTTTTTATCTTAAAACTAAAACTAATAACAAGAAATGCCTCAAAAGCGATCAACTCCATAAAAAAAAAACGTATATGACATAAATTACGTGTCTTAAGGAGATCTACATTTTTTCTGTGGTTCGCTTTTGTCTATCTCGTACGGTTTAACAGTAATGCAAAATTCCGAAAACTCAACCAAAATAAAAAGGTATTCAAAGGCTATTCCCAGACATTTCAGAATATACACATTATTTGCTATGGGAATAATTATAATCAAAGTCGTTAGAGCCATTTTTGAGAAAATCAAAGGTGGGGGGATTTTCTTGAAAATCTTCATGTCGCATCCTTGGAAGATGCTGAACTTAAATATAAAGTTTATTATTTAACCGACTTTTAGAGCTATGCTGTCTACAGAAACACACACACACGCGCGCGCGGACCTATTTCTATTTTTTTTTTGGAATCGTGGGATCTGAAAACAAATATTTGCTATGAAATCTCGGTCCATTATGTAAAATACATACGGGCTAGAGAAAATGATAACAACACACTGGTGCTAATATCACAAACCGACAATACGCTAGATATTGATTTATTGCACGCGTCTGACTGCACAGAACCATTAGTAGAAATACATGCAATAGCCATTAACTAGACCTTCGCCATTCCCAAGTGTTGGTAGCATGCCTTTTCTCCATTACATAAACGATCAACTGAATTCTTGTACTTTTTCTACCACACATCTAGAGAGTAGAGACGTACTATTGCATTCCATCCAAAAATTATTTTTACTTTCTCTACACGTACTATGTACATAGTGTATAGACAAGGTATTGCATTCCACCCAAAAATTCCATACCAAAATTTCACCGGAAATACATGTTTTGGGTCTCCCTGAATCCAAAAAAAAGCATTTTCGGAAAAAGGAGCGTGCATGTGTGTGTGTGTGCGTACGTGTGTCTGAGTATGTCTTTGGACAGCATAGCTCAAAAAGAAAAATACCGTTGAAAACCAAAAATTGGTATTTAAGTTTGGAATTTTCTAAGGATGCTACACGAAGATTTTCAAGAAAATTCCCTCACCCCCAACTACCCTTTACAAGGAACTTTTTTCGAAAATTTTTATTTTCTCAAAAATGGCTCTAACGATTTTGATTAAAATATCGTGTATTAAAGATATTTAGCTGACACATAAAATGTATATCCTGAATGTTCTGGTATTAGCCTCTGAAGACTAATTTGTTCTGGATGAATTTTACGTAATTTTGCATAAATGCTAAACAGTAACAGATGGACAGAAACTTACCACACAAAAAATGCAGAGCACTTTAAACACAGAATTTATGTTACATACATTTTTTTCGTGGAGTTGATAGTTTTTTATATATTCCTTGTAATTGGTTTTAGCTTTGAAAAACTTATACTTTTCTCATACAGGAATTTGTCAACTCCTGTCCATACGAACAAAGGAACATCAGTCACATAGCAACCAGCAAGTAATAAGACTATTTCTGCTATTTTGTTCTCGATTAGCATAAAGTAAATAGAAGCATTAGCTTTTTAACAATAATTTGTTTCAAGAGATGTAGAGAAAGTCATGTGAATGAAACATATCAGATTTTTACTTTCTGTAACGCGTATTTACAACCCACGTAATAGAGAATATTTTGTACTAGGAACGTTCAACAAGCCCTTAGAAAATCGAAGCAATTACTCTCGTAACATCGAAAATAGTTTGTATTCAGTATCTCTTATTAGATGGTAGTTAAAGTTTCAGCTATATCCATCGCGTGGTTTCGTTGCCATAGGCGATTGAATCAACAATCTTGTGCTTCTTTATAAAGATGGGAAATAATGAGTTTCGTGCGGTGACTAAACACTTTTATTTATTAGGCTTCACATGGAAATATATAAAAGGCCAGTTGATGAAGTTCATGGCACATCTGCTCCTGCGTCTGCAACAATTTACAGTTGGATAAATGCATTTAAAACTGGCTGTACATCCACAAATGATGAACATCGTTCCGGACGTCCAGTAGAAATGACTTCCTCTGAAATGTTTTACAAAATCCAGGATAAGGTTTTGAGTGATCGACGATTCAAAGTGATCGACGCAGGCATATCACAAGATACAGTGTTCTCAATTTTGCACCAAAAATTACATCTTACAAAGGTCTTGGCAAGATGGGTGGATCGATTCGGAAGCTTTTTTGGCACTTTTGCGTGCCAAAGGCTGGGTAAAGTATATCCAGCTTAAAGGAGATTACGTTGAAAAATTAAAAACAAGAAAAATTGTATTTCTATTTCCTTTTAGTGACTTACTGAACGCATCTCGTATTCCACCCAAACATTCGATATTAATATATCACCGGGAATACATGTTTTAAAACCCCTTTGATGACTTTCTCTGCAACAAATTATTTTTTTTAATTTATTTATTTATTTAAAGTCGCTTTAACTGCAATGGTTATATCGCGACTTCTCATTAGGGTTACATACATAGTTGAATACATTCACATTGCAAATTAAAATAAACATATACAAGATATACATCAAAAAGTAAACTCAATGCAGTATTTTACAAGTAAGAGAAAAAGTTATTTTATGTTTGTTGTGAACTATGACAATATTTAGCATTTACTTTAACATTTTGAAATATATAGATCGAAACAAGAACTTTAGATTAAGCTTTATGATACAATTGGATTACTTGTAAGAAGTTCAAGACTTTGTTGGATAATTGTAGTTGGTCCAGGGCTGTCGTTTGGCACGTTACATGTGGTTCGTTGTTCCTCATAGAGACTGCAGCTGGTAATGAGGTGTTTCACTGTTAGTTGGCCGTTACAAATATTACACATCGTTGGACGGGTAGACCATTCTTGTTTCCACTTTTGGACAACGACACCTTGAACAAAGTTACTGTAGCCACAGTGAGGTTTCTTGAAATCTGGTAGGCTACACGGATGTCTGGTAGCTTAACAAATTATTGTTAGAATGCTTAAGCTTCTATTTACTTCATGCTAATCGAGATAAAATTAGCAAAAATATTCTTATTACTTGCTTCCTTGTAAGTAGAAGCGAAATACGGGAGTACCATAGGTTAAAGTGAAAGCCAAAAGCTGGTTGCTATGTGAAGTGCATTGGTTTGTTTGGACAGGAGTTGACACATTCCTGTATTAAAAAAGTTAAGTTTTTCAAAGCTGAAACCAAAAACAAGGAATAACTAAAAACGATCAACTCCACGAAAAAAAATTATATAACATAAATTGTGTGTTTAAAGTGCTCTGCATGTTTATTGTGATCAATTTTTGCTCATCCCTTACGGTTTAGCAGTTATGCTTAATTCATCCAGAATAAAGTAGTCTTCAGAGGTTGTTCCCAAAAAATCCAAGATATACATTATTATTTGTCAGGTAAATATCTTTAATATACGATATATTAATCAAAATCCTTAGAGCCATTTTTGAGAAGCTCAAAAGTTTCAAAAAAGTTGGGTCTAGGGGGAATTTCTTGAAAATCTTCGTGTCGCATCCTTGGAAGATATTAATGATAAATAGCAATTCAGGTGGTTAACGACACTTTCCTTTTTGAACTATGCTGCCCCTCCCACTCGCACACATATCAACAAGCACACGGACATTTTTCTAAAAAAAATAATCATTTCTTTCCTTCTTTCCTTTTTCTGAGATTCAGGTAGTCCCGAAACATATATTTCCTGTGAAATCTCGATATCGAATTTTGGGTGGAATACAATACCGTCTCTATACACTATGTACTGTGCATACGTGCTAGAGAATGTATAAAAAAAGAAAAATGCTGAACTCTAGATATTGAAAATGCAATACTGTAATTTAATTGTTTGTAACATAATATATTTTTTCTTAGTGTATTAAAGCCAAACGGCATAGCCTTCCTGTATGACCCTCGAAAATGAGCACAGGAAATGCCTGTTAGAGGAAGAATAACATCATTATTTGCCTACCGATCTGGGTAAACCATGAAAAACACCCGAGACGTCACGAATGATAGCTAGCCTTCTATTTCGGTAAATATCAGAAGATTTGACCACCTAAATAGCATTATAAAGAAAGAAATGTGTTAATTGTGTAGAGTAACGTCTTAATCACAGACCTTTGTTTCTTTCCGAATATGTTTTGTTTGAGTAGTTAAGAAAGTGTTCATATGTAGCTGTGGAATGTGCCTTCACTTCTTTTGATGTTGCAGCGGGGGTTTAGAGGCCTTAGCTGGTGCATCAAAGTGCTGGGAGATGTATGCGGTTGGTCATTCGCCCTTCTTTATTGAATTTGCGTTTTCATTTCGTCTTTCATCTCCGTACAGGACGGTAATTTGACTGCGCTAAGCCGCTTTAGCGTCGCGAGAGGGACGGATACAAAGAAAGATATGAATGGATGAGTGTGGAGAAATCAATAGGGGAGCACACAGACAGACAAAGAAGAAAAACTGGACGGCTTTTTTTTTTCCACAGTTAATATAAAGCAAAGAAAAAAGAATGAAATTCAGAGCAGAGGAATCCCACGTTTTAACGCGGGTTTCCTGACGAACCGCGAAGCTGTATTCAAAATGAAAATAAAAAACCAGGCATACATTTTTCATATGGCTTTAAAAAGTTATGAAATTTAATCTAACCAGAAAACTTTGGTAAAAAGAATTATTGATTAAAAAACTCACTGAAACGAAAACAAGCATATTGTATTACATGCTGCAATGATATCTATTCAACAAGGAAAATTAATTATATTATTACTTCATTACATCATAATATACAGGGTGTTTCAAAACGACACCAAACGAAGACGTGGACCTTGTTGGTCATACCGTACGTGATACGGGAATATCATTTTCAGCTTTAAATTCGGCACACACAAAAACTGCCATAAAATCTCCATGGATTAGGCAGTCATACATAACCAGATGGCACCACTCCAAAAGAGATGCCGGTTGGTAGCGAAGGTCCCAGTCGCGTGGTTTGATAGACACACCGGCGCGGCACAGGTCACCTTAGAAATGGAAAGCGTAGCATGTGGGTTTTGTTATGTGTTTCGTATAAAACGTTCTGAGGTTGTTTACGTGGCGTATGACAACCGTTGTTCCTTAGCTGCCTAATCCCAAATGTGTGCGATTTTAAAACACACATAAAAATCTAAATAGAAGAGTTTGAAAGTTGCGACATCAAGTTTCGGACAAGTCAAAGTGTAAGATAATCGATTGCTGTCATCGTTTGGTGTCGTTTTGAAACATCCTATGTACATATGGTATAACCTCAGTTATACAGGGATTTCATATTAAAATCATTTATTCTAACAGGTTATTTACATTTAATTTAAACAACAACCTGATTTGTTCTAGCTATTCCGAGACAATTTTCTTACAAAAGCTTATCATGTGGTAGATAAAAGAATAAATATTAGCAGAATTGTCTTATTACTTGCTTCTTTCTAAGTAGAACGTAAATAAAGAAATACAATAAATAAACATTTTAATTGACTTTTATTTATGGACGCTTTTTAACTGCTGTGGTTCTCAGCATCCCATTCTATATTGGGCATGGAAGACCGTTTAGTTTTGCTCAGAGGCCTCTTTTATCAGGCTTGAGGCTCTTTTACATGCCGTAAATCTACAACACGGGACCAACGGCTTTACTTCCCTTCCGAAGGAAGCCATGCTAAGAATTTTTACGCCCAAACACGTACCTTTCTCCAAAAAATGTGTTGTTTTTACTTTCTCTATACATACCATGTTCATAGTGTATAGAGAAGGTATTGCACTCCACCAAAAAATTCGATACCGAGATTTCACCGGAAATATGTTTTAGGGCCTCCTATATATAAAAAAAGCATTTTCGGAAAAAGGTCCGTGTGTGTGTCTGTGTCCGTGTGTCCGCGAACACGATAACTCAAAAACGAAAAGTAGGTAAAATACCAAGCTTGGCATTTAAGTTTAGTATCTTCCAGGAATTCGACACGAGGATTTTGAGAAAAATTCCCCCACCCCCAACTACCCTTTACATGGAACTTTTTTCGAACATTTTGATTTTCTTAAAAATGGCTCTAACGATTTTGATTAAAATTTCGTATATTAAATAAATTTACCTGACAGATAAAATGTATATCTTGAATTTTCTGGGAATAGCCTCCAAAGAGTAGTTTATTCTGGATGAATTTTACTGAATTTTGCATAATTGCTAAACCGTAAGAGATGGACAAAAACTTACTGCACAAAAAATGTAGAGCACGTTAAAACACACAATTTATGTTAGATACATTTTTTCGTGGAGTTCGTCGTTTTTGAGTCATTCCTTATTTTTGGTTTCTGCTATGAAAGACATCTTTTGTCATACAGGAATTTGTCAACTGCTGTCCATACAAATAAACGAACTTCAGTGACATAGCAACCAGCTTTTGATTATTAGTTTAACCTATGCTATTCCCTTATTTCGCTTCTACTTACAAGGAAGCATGTAATATGGTATTACTGCTAATTTTTTACTGATTAACATGAAGTAAATGGAAGTATAAGCTTTTTAAGAACAATTTGTTGTAGATATGTAGAGAAAGTCATGTGAATAGTACACATCAGATTTTTTTTATTCAGGTATTCTTGAAACATATATCTCGGAATAGAATTTTTGGGTGGAATACAATACCTTCTCTATACAGTATGTATATAGTACCTCTAGAGAAAGTAAAAATGTAAACATAATTTTCAAATAAGTAAATAAATAAAGACAGATTGACATCAGAATACGCTTTTGACTTAGATGTGAACAGATTTGACTGTTCTTTCTCTACCGTTCACTGACACTGAAATTCATAAGAAATTCCTTATTTTCCACACACGCTATCGCCTCTTCCAGCGTCGCCATTTTGAGCACGACCTAGCCGTAGCTTTGCGCCGTTCAACAAATGGGGTCTCTTAGGGCCCCAAACTGCCCATGGTTCTCCACCTAAGGTCCGCTTAGCAAGAAGAAGCCAGCCTTTGGGAGAGAGAGAGCCACTCGTTGCACAAACACAAGAAACAAAAACAGAGAAGGCAATGCAAAACTTGAAGAGTTGTCTAGTAAAGTAGATGTTATACAAGAAATGATACCTATCGATTCTATCCCAAATCTGAGCCAAATATTTACTTTCCTTACAGGCTAAATGTTACTATTTATCATTTAGTTGCACAATTCTGTACTTTATAATGTTTAAAACTCATTCGACTGTTTACATCTTTGAAAATATAGAACCGTCCCACGAAAGGGGATATTACTTTCTCTACACGCACTATATACATAGTGTATAGAGAAAGTATTGCACTCCACCAAAAATTCGATACCGAGATTTCACCGAAAATACATGTTTTAGGGTCTCCTGAATCCAAAAAAAGTATTTTCAGAAAAGGGTCCGTGTGTCTGTGAACACGATAACTCAAAAACGAAAAGTCGATAAAATACCAAATTTGGTATTCAAGTTTAGCATCTTTCAGGGTTTCGACACGAAGATTTTGAGAAAAATCCCCCCACCCCAAACTACCCTTTACATGGAATTTTTTTCGAAAATTTTCATTTTCCAAAAAATGGCTCGAACGATTTAGATTAAAATATCTTATATTACAGATATTTACACGACAAGTAAAATGCATATTTTGAATTTTCTGGGAATAGTCTCTGAAGACTACTTTATTCTGAGTGAATTTTGCGGAATTTTACATAACTGCTAAACCGTAAGAGATGGACAAAAGCCTATCACACAACAAATGTAGAGCACATTAAAACACACAATTTATGTTGTATTCATTTTTTTTCGTGGAGTTGATCGTTTTTTAGATATTCCTAGTTTTTGGTTTTAGCTTTGAAAAATTTAAATTTTCTCATACATGAATATGTCAACTCCTGTCCATACAAACTAATGAACTTCAGTCACATAGCAACCAGCTTTTGACTATTACTTTAACCTATGGTACTCCTTTTTCTCGCTTCCACTTACAAGGAAGCAAGTAATAAGACTATTTCTGCTATTTTTTTTCTTTAGGTTAGTATGAAGTAAATAGAGGCATAAGCTTTTTATCAATAATTTGTTGCAGAGATGTACAGAAAGTCATGGAACACATCAGATTTTTTAAAGCTGAGACCAATCATAAGGAATATGTCAAAAACGATCAAGTCTACAAAAAAAAAAAAAATGTACATAACATAAATTGTGTGTTTTAACGTGCTGTAATATGTGTTGTATGTTTTTGTCCATCTCTTACGGTTTAGCAGCTATGCAAAATTTCGAAAAATTCATCCAGAATAAAGTAGTCTTCAGAGGCTATTCCCAGAAAATTCAAGAAATACACTTTTATTTGTCAAGTAAAAAGTTTTAATATACGATATTTAAATCAAAATCGTTGAGTATATTTCAAAAAAAGTTCTATTTAAAGGGTAGTTGGGAGGATTTTCTTTAAAATCTTCGTGTCGCATCCTTGAAAGGTACTTAACTTAAATACAAACTTTGGTATTCAACGATCTTTTCGTTTTTGAGCTATGCTGTCCACAGACACACACACATACAATTGGACCTTTTTTGGATTCAGGGGACCCAAAACATGCATTTCCGATGAAATCTCTGCATCAAAGTTTTGGCTGGAATGCAATACTTTGTCCATACGCTAGAGAAAGTAAAAATGTATATAATATAAATTGTGTGTTTTAACGAGCTGTACATTTTCTATTAAGTTTTTGTCTATCTCTTACGGCTTACCAGTTATGCAAAGTTCCGCAAGATTTATCCAGATTAAAAATGTCATCAGATGCTATTCCGAGAAAATTCAAAATATACATTTTTATTGTCTTGTAAATATGTTCAATGTGCGATATTTTAATCAAAATTGCTACAGCCATTTTGTGAGAAAATTAAATTTTTCGAAACATTTTGCATATAAAGGGGTAGTTGGGGTGGGGGGATTTTCTTGAAAATCTTGGTGTCGCATCCTTGAAATATACTGAACTTAAATACTAAATTTGGTATTTTACCGACTTTTCGTTTTGGAGTTATCGTGTTCACACACACTCACGCGCACGCACGCCCGGAACTTTTTGTAAAAATGCTTTTTATGGATACAGGGGACCCTAAAACGCCTATTTTCTGCGAAATCCCGGTATCTAATTTTTGGGTGGAATGCAATACCTTCTCCATATGCTATGTACATAGTACGTGTAGAGAACGTAAATACAATGGGTCAGCTAGACCGGCCATGACCTCAGAAAATAATTAACTCCATTCCATCGACTGCTTGAAATCTAATAAACTAATAGGATAATTCAATACTGCTTTGTGTTTTATAGAAGAGAGAAAAGGTTTTAAAAGAACTAGAGAAGCATTTTTAGTTGCTTTTATTACTGCAGAGCACTTAGACTCTGTCTGTCTGAACACACGAAACAAGAGCTAATCAACCTCTATAACTACAGAGTTGAGTTGATTTTGTTTTAGAAGTTTAAAAATAATTTCTCGACGAATTCCAAGTCTCGTTAAAATCAATACAAAACACAGGGTAGTTATAAATTAAGTACTCCTAAAATTCTCACTAATATTTGAACAGGTATTTGAAACATGGCATGCTGATGTTTTTCCAAATTGTTGGGACGTTTTTCTGCTTTGATTCACTCTGCTAAATGCATAGGTACTGCGTAATAATATTAATGATAATAATACAGTAAAACACTACACGCTCTTTAACAGGCTTTTAAGTTCTGATATACTCTATTAGGATATAATAATAATAATAATAATAATAATAATGTATCATAATCATTTGTCTTTTAATTGAAGGCTTGTATGAAGGGAATTCTGCATCATGTTTATTAAATTGAATTTCGATTTTAAGTAAAAAATCTTAAATGTTACTATGGGACGAGAAGAATCTATAGAGTTAATGAATATGTAGATTGTTTGGGTTAATAATTAATTTAAATTAATGTAAAATTTATTTAATTGGATTGATTAAAAGATAAATAAAACATGTTTTTAGAATTTAATATTATAATTAGTTGTGTGATCCATAAATAATAATTAGAAGATTAAATAATAATAATAATAATAATAATAATTCACTAAAACACTGCATGCTTTCGTGTTTGCACTGTATATAGCACTCACAGAAGGCATTGTGCTCTACCCAAAAATTCGAGGTCGAAATTTCACCAGAAATAAGTTTCTTGACGTCCCCTGATTCAAAACAAAATTAGAAAAAGGTCCGTGTGTGTTTCTAATTGTCTGGGTGTCTGTATATGTTTATCTTGGACAGCATAGCTCAAAAACGGACATGTTTGATTGGGTGAACGTGAAGGCCAGACAAGCAATGATACCTCCCACTCTTCGAAGAACGCTTATATATCCTTCGCAATATATGGCCGGACATCGCTGAAATGCCTGAAGAGGGCACTATCTCCCTCAGGTATCGATTGCCGTACTAAGTGTCCACGATTGTTGTAACCACATGTGTTTGTCCACTGTGCCGCTCAACAATGCAGGCCTCCAGGTTGGGCCCATCTCTGTTAGGACTCGTCCGAAAAGACTACATCTTGTCACTCGACACGCCAGTGTTCATGTTCCTATTGCAGTCGGAGGTGCTTGTGGTTCAGGACAACGGAAGCCAAAGTAATTACATGTCCAATCTGCAGCAGACGGCAGTGAATCATCAATGCAGACAAGTTCATAATTTTAAAGTGCATCAGCGTCGAGCTAACACTGCAGATGAAGCTGTGCCGTCTGTTATGGCCATGTGGACAAGACGGCGGTCATCCATGCTGTGGTCATGTTGCGTAGTCCAGTAGCCGCACTTCCCTGCGTACGACCTTCATCTATCCACTGCTTCCACACACGCATCACTGTCAAAACAGCATTCCCTGAGCGAGCTAAAATGTCACGGTATGATAAATCCGCGTCCCAAAGACCGAATATTCTGCTCATTCGAACTCACTAACATGCTGATATGGCTCCGTTTGACGTATGCGAGTTAACACTTGACCGCCTTCACCTTCTTTGACAGCTCAAGGTCAGTGGTTCAACACTGACCATGTAGGACAAACATGGCCTACTGCATCTACGTGCAACCATAACCACTTTTTGCTTGCACATTCTTCTACACATCCACCAAGTTTGGATTTATTCAGGGAATTCTTTGCAATTTTCACATACAGTGGTGTTATAGCAATACCAAGGAAAAAGTTTATAGATTCTTGTACAGTCACGTGACTTTCTCTACAACTCTGTAACGAATTATTGTTAAAATACTTATTCTTCTATATACTTCGTGCTAGTCAAGATAAACATTAGCAGAAATGGTCTTATTACTTTCTATTAAATAGAAAGAAAATAAGGGGATTGCTCTTTTAAAAGCTGGTTGCCATGTGTGGTTGAAATCCGTTTAAATGCACTTGCCAGGAGTTGACAAATTCCCATGTGAGAAAAGTTTAATTATTATAAGATTGAAACCAATAACAAGGAAAATCTTATTAATGGTCAACTCCACGAAAAACATGTATAGGTATGATATGTGTTTCAACGAGATATCTATTACTTTCTCTACACGTACTATGTACATAGTGCATAGAAAAGGTATTGTAATGCACCCACAAATTCGATACCGAAATGTCACCGGAAATACAGGTTTTGGGCCCCCCTGAATCTAAAAAAGTATTTTTAGAACAATGTCTGTGTGTGTGTGTGTGTGTGTGTGTGTGTGTGTGTGTGTGTGTGTGGTGGAGCAGCATAACTCAAAAACGAAAAGTCCATTAAACTTGGATTTTAACTTTGGTATCTTCCAAGGATGCGACACGAAGATTTGCAAGAAAATCCCCCACCCAAACTACACTTTACGGGGAATTTTTTCGAAAATTTTGATTTTCTCAAAAATTACTCTTAACGATTTTAATTAAAATATCGTATATTAAAGCTATTTACCTGACAAATAAAATGTATATCCTGAATATTCTGGAAATAACCTCTGAAGACTACTTTATTTTGGAGGAAGTTTGCATAACTGCTAAACCGTAAGAAATGAACAGAAACTTACCACACAAAAAATGTAGAGCACATTAAAACACACAATTTATGTTATATACATTTTTTTCGAGGAGTTGATCGCTTTTGAGATATTCCTTGTTTTTGGTTTCAGTTTGAAAAACTTGTACTTTTCTCATACAAGAATTTGTCAACTCGTGTTCATACAAACAAAGGAACTTCAGTCACCTAGTAAACAGCTTTTGACTATCACTTTAACCTATACTACTCCCTTATTTTGCTTCTACTTACAAGGAAGCAAGTAATAAGACAATTTCTGCTAATTTTTTGTCGATTAGCTTGAAGTAAATAGAAGAATAAGCTTATTAACAATAATTTGTTACATAGAAGTAGAGAAAGTCATGTGAATGGTACACATCAGATTTTTCTCTTTAGCATACGGTATTTTAATCAGTATCGTTTAAGCCATTTTTGACAAAATCGAAACTTTCGAAACATTTTACAGCTAAAGAGTAGTTTGGAGTGGGGTGATTTTCCTCAAAATCTTCGTCTCGAATCCTTGGAAGATATTAAACATAAATATCTAGTTTGGTATTTTACCCACTTTTCGTTTTTGACAATACCTTCTCTACCTCGAGCCTGTGCTATAGAGAAGGTAAAAACATATTTTTTGTTTTATATTTTTTTCCCATTTTAGCAATTTTTGTCCTTGAGGAAAATGATAAGGATGTAATTCCCGCCTCTGTAGTGTAGGGGTAGCGTGTCACCTGACGTTAAAGTGGTCCCGAGTTCTACTAATTGGATAGGATGAGTTAAACGGATAAAGCTTTTCTCGGGGTTTTCGCTTATCTTGAAAAGACGAATGGATCCTGAGCTCATTTGAGCCTCACTTCGTCCATTTACTTCATCTTCCAATATGATCTACTAGGTTAAAGTCTGTTAAACTATATATAAGGGCAATATGTTCATGAAATGAAATTGAGATATATTTATGAACGCTCTTTAACTACCATGGTTTTCAGTTATTTGGCGGTTTTTTGTTTTATTTATTTTTTTATAGTTTCATTTTTATAGTCCACTTTAACATCTAAGGTCATATCGGGGGCTTTGCACTTCAAACAACTCGTTGTCTGTAGGTTCTTTACGTTTGGTTTAAATCATTTTATTTTTCTCAAATATACACACATTCACTCTCACATACACACTTCCAGACTCTGTGGGTTTAGCGAATAATTCTGGCTAGAAAGAAAATTCCCCGCCCCTGCCGGGAATCGAACTCGGGACCTCCGGATGAGACGTCACTCTACCACGGAGGTTTTCTGGTTGGTTACATCGAACGATGAATGAAATTGGTGAAAATGCTCAAATGATCTCGGGGTCCATGGAGCTTAAAGTTAGTCAACATTTGTTTTTCATAGATGTTTCTTTATCTGACTTGAAGTCTTTTACGTGCCGTAAATCTACGACTCGGGACCACCGGCCTTACTGCTTTTCCAAAGGAAGCCATGCTAAAAATGCTTATGCCCGAAAAATCAATCGCCCTCCGCTGAATATGAACCCGCTACCTCGGAAACCACTATAGAGGACAACATATTTGATTATGTAAAGGTAAATACACAGACACACATACACGCGTACATTTGGGTCAGCTATTTAACCAAAATCGATAATCATTGAAGCAATTTCGATTAGTTTCATTATTTATAGAGATTACGATGGTTTCGTTATCTTCAGAGATATTTTATTTTATTACAATAGTCAGTGTTTTTTTCCTTAGTTATTCCTCGGATATTTCAGTTTGTGTGAATGAAACAAATGAAGGGCGGATGTAAAATGCGCTGGGAAGTGAAGTCAGAATATCGACAGTTTATCTGACGTCGCCTAGCGACCGGTATCGTGATACATAACACATGATCGACAGCTGTCAAAACTTCCATCTGTTACTTCAACTCAGATCCATTGTGGTAAAGTGCTGTGTACATGAGTTGATGAAAGCTAGCGAATGTTTTAAATGTACATAGATATAGTGCTAGAAACAAACAATAGATGTAGCAGTTTGTTGCCAGATAAGGAGAAAATTAAGAATTGAGTTTTTCAAAATTGTATGGACAATTTACCTCAACTATTAAAGCACCAATGCAATGGCCGAGATTAGGAAGTTTCAGCCAATCGCAGTTATCTGACTTATCGATGCTGATGTTCATTTCTTGTCGCACCTGACGTTCGTTTGATTAATCTCCTGTCTTGGTTATTGCTAACAAGATGACAATCCACCCATAATGTGTTTTTTCTGATGTGTTACATTCATATGACTTTCACTACATCGCTGTAACAAATTATTGTTAAAAAAACATATTCTTTTATGTACTTTATAATAATCGAAATAAACTTTTGCAGAAACTGTCTCAATTACTTGCTTCCTTGTGAGTAGAAGGGAAACAATTTAATACACTTGCTAAAATTATAGTAAAATCTTTTAAAAGCCAGTTGCCATGTGAATAAAATCGATATGAATGCAGAACCAGGAGCTTACAAATTTACGTGTGAAAAAGTTTAAGTATTTTAAACCTGAAACAAATAACAAGAAATATCTCAGAAAAAAACGTATATGACATAAATTGTGTTTTAACGTGATCTACTTTTTACTTTCTCTACACGTTCTATGTACATAGTGTATAGAGAAGGTATTGCACTCCACCAAAAATTCGATACCGAGATTTCACCGAAAATATATGTTTTAAGGTCTCCTGTATCCAAAAAAAGTATTTTCAGAAAAAGGTCCATGTGTGTGTGCGTGTGCCTGTGAGCACGATAACTCAAAAACGAAAAGTCGGTAAAATACCAAAGCTGGTATTTAAGTTTAGTATCTTCCAGGGATGCGACACGAAGATTTTGAGAAAAATCCCCACACTCCAAACTACCCTTTACATGGAACTTTTTTCAAAAATGTTTATTTTCTCTAAAATGGCTCTAACGATTTGGATTAAAATTTCGTATATAAAGGATATTTACCTGACAAATAAATTGTATATCTTAAATTTTCTGAAATTATCCTGTGAAGACTACTTTATTCTGGATGAATTTTACGGACTTTTGCATAACTGCTAAACCGTAAGAGATGGACAAAAACTGTAGAGCACGTTAAAACACACAATTTATGTTATATACATTTTTTTCGTGGAGTTGATCGTTTTTAACTTTTTTTTTTTTTTTTTTTTTTTTTTTTTTTTTTTTTTTTTTAAGTTTCTCCTTTGAAAATCATACAGGAATTTGTCAACAGCTGTCCATACTAACAAAGGAACTTCAGTCGCATAGCAACCAGCTTCTGCCTATCACTTTAACCTATGGTACTCCCTTATTTCGCTTTTACCTACAAGAAAGCAAGTAATAAGGCTATTTCTGTTATTACTTTCTCCATGCGCACTATGTACAGTGTATAGAGAAAGTATTGCACTCCACCCAAAAATTCGATACCGAGATTTCAGCGGAAATATATGTTTTAGGGTCCCCAATATCCAAAAAAAGCATTTTCACAAAAAGGTCCGTGTGTGTGTGTGTGTGTGTGTGTGTGTGTGTGTGTGTGTGTGTGTGTGTGTCCGTGTGTCTGTGAACACGATAACTCAAAAACGAAAAGTCGGTAAAATACCTAACTTGGTATTTAAGTTAACTATCTTCCAGGGATTCGACACGAAGATTTTAAGAAAAATCACCCTACCCCCAACTAGCCTTTACATGGAACTTTTTCGAAATTTTTTATTTCCTCAAAAATGGCTCTAACGATTTTGATTAAAAAATCGTATATTAAACATATTTACCTGAAAAATAAAATGTATATCTTGAATTTTCTGGGAATAGCCTTTGAAGAGTAGTTTATTCTGAATGAATTTTACTAAATTTTGAATAACTGCTAAACCGTAAGAGATGGACAAAAACTTACTACACAAAAAATGTAGAGCACATTAAAACACACAATTTATGTTATATTCATTTTTTTCGTGGAGTTCGTCGTTTTTGTGACATTCCTTATTTTTGGTTTCTGCTATGAAAAACGTATACTTTTCTCATACAGGAACTTGTCAACTCCTATCCATATAAACAAAGGAACTTCATTGACATAGAAACCAGCTTTTGACTATCACTTTAACCTACGGTTGTCCCTTATTTCGCTTCTACTTACAAGGAAGCGAGTAATTAGACTATTTCTGCTATTTTTTTCTGATTAGCATAAAGTAAATAGAAGTATAAGCTTTTTAAGAATTATTTGTTGCAGGGATATGGAGAAAGTCATGTGAATGTAACACATTAGATTTTTACCCTTCTACTTCAGCAAACCAAGTAATAAGGACCGTTTCTGCTAATGTTTATCTCTATTAGCATTGAGTAGATAGAAGTATAAGTTTTAACAAGAATTCGTTACAGAGATGTAAAGAAAGCCATGTGAGTGTTACGTATAAGATTTTTTTTCCCCAATAGCTTTATGAAGGTGTAATAAAAGCAATAACGTTTAGAATTTCTATCTCTTAGCAGGGATATACCTCGCATTTACTGTAACTTTTCTGATATTGGGGAATTATATTTTCCATCAGAAACGTTGATCAACAGTTTTTGAAAATGTTGTCGCCCAGACAAAGGCCTTTTGGAGCGTATTAATTCTTGTGAAGTTTGTGAAGGAATACCAATTGGCTTCATTAACTGATTTATCAGCATCGAAGGGGAGGAGGTTCGTTACTGCATTTCCCTGGAGGCGGCAGCACCATCAACTGAATTAACATCTTTACTGCAAATTTGAATTTCCATCAGCATTTTAACGACGAGAAAATGAAACTGTAGCTCAATCTTTTGACTAAACACGAGTGGGATAAGTGATTAAAAATCTCGGTGGGGGAGGTGCTGTTCTTCTGGCTCTTTTATTTTATTTTCTTCCATTTTTTCTCTTCTTCGTCTTTACATTTTAATAATTCATGTGATCTTGTTTTTTTAGTACCTCGTTCTGCGTTTCTAAGGTCTAATTAATTACTTTCATAAACGTTAATGATAATTGTTAACTAGATTGCTTTCTTCAAATTTCCTATTATCCGTTATTGCTTTTAATCTGTTATTTTCCGTCCTGCTTTGAGTTGTATTGTGTTACACTTTATTTGACGTAAATTGAATGAATGAATAAGTGTATTTATTGACATAACAATATCATACATAGAATTTCAACAATCGCACGGGTCCACAGACCGTACGTGATTTTGTTATACACATTAAAACAGTATTAAAACAACAACAACAAACAAAGGAGTAAAAACGAAAATAAAAGACGAAAGTAATACATAGTCAAAAGCAATATTAAAACAACAATAAAGAATTAAGAGTGAACCCAAAAATAAAAATACAAAGATAATCAAATATAGCAATTTAAATTTACAGCGCAGAGTACACCTTCATAAATGCACCCTCTTATAATAGATAATTACACTTAAAAGACATATATACACATAATATATACAACCCTAGCACAACAGTGACCTAAGTATGACATAATATACATGTATGTAGAACATTGTAGTCCCTTTTGTTTAGTTGATTTTATTCTTCCCTCCCCCCTTCACTATTGGCAGCCTCTTCAGATCTCAGCTGTCTTGTCCTAAGTATAAATTTACCTAGCCCGTCCATGTTTTCCCTGCCTGCCAGTAGCGTCCAACATGCTTCTAGCCCTACATTCGCAGTGGTAAAGAATTGCGGTAAATATTTTTCCCGCCATTCCTCCGTACCCCTACATTTTGCAAAGATATGAGTCTACGACTCTTCCTCCTCGCAAATGGGACAGATTCTCGTACCATTCTGGTCAGAAATTTTCGTGCTCCTAGTCTAATCCACGCGAGCCCCTCTATAATGAGTTTGGTACCTGTTTTGGTGTATTGCTCCATACCCCACTCCGATTTTAGCCCAGAATGTACTTCTAATGACACCTTCTCTGTGCATTACGTAATTATTTGCTGTCTGTCAATATCACAGAGGCGGTTCTTAATGTATCCCATCCCAATGGTGTCCAACCCTTTTTTTAATTTTTATGCCCACGTCGAATTACCTTCCATTCGCAACTGTTAACGGTAGCAGACTGCCCTAATTAGAGATTGGTTTCCGTGAACGATTTTCATCCAATATTTAACTGCTCTGATTTTGCACTCTATCGTTTCACTATGTGCCCCGAACTCCCTCATTATTCCGCAGTTTGCCGTACCCCTCCCTGCACCCAGAATTCCTTTCAAAAATTGGGTCCTCACCTGTTTGTTCCCACCCCCATATTTCTCCTCCATATGTTATCGTGGATCTAACTGTCGCCCCGTATACAGTTTCCATTAAGGTTATGGATATATTCGGTATTCTGCAGCGTATTCGGAGAGTTTCCGTTGCTTTCATCTTTGCCTTGTGTTTCGTGATGTCAATGTGTTTTGTCCATTTTCCGTTCATTGTAAATGTGAGTCCTAAGTACACAAAAGATTTAACATTGTCCAGTCCTGCATATGTCCAAGTCTCCTCCCTGCTATAAACACAACCCTTTTTGAAAGTCATTGCCTTAGTCTTATTCACATTAACTGTAAGTAGCCATTCATCGCAATAATTCTTAAGTTTGTCCAGTCCTCGTAGCAATCCGTTTACTGTCGTACAGCACAATACTAAATCGTCCGCGTATAAAAGTGTTGGGATCTGCAAATCCGCTACTACTGGTGCTTGAATATTCTCTGCTATCATTGTATCAGAAATATCATCCACAAAGAGATTAAATAGCAAGGGAGATAAAATACAGCTCTGCCTCACTCCCCTATAGCTTCAGCAGTTCTCTGACACTCTGTTTCTGTCATAGTTTACACAGAATTCGACATTTTGATAGATTGCCTGCAATGCTCTAATCATTTTACTTGATAACACCTTTCTGCCTAATTTGTACCATAATGCATTTCGATTGGTAGTGTCAAATGCCTTCTTAAAGTCCACAAATGCACAATGAAGCTTTCCCCGCTTAATTAATATTTGTTTCGTCCTTAAAGTGTCTAATATAAAAGCGGCGTCTATGGTATTGTGTCCTTGAAATTTTGAAAGTTTGCCAAATTTAGATTCTCAGTCCTTTATCCGGTTATATAACACTCCACAGTAAAGTTTCTCCATAATTGGCAACAGAGTAACCCCCTATAGTTCCCTTCCCTTTAGTTCCCTTCTACTAATTAGATACTAAATAATAACATGCTGCTAATGTTTTTGTTGATTAGCATGGTGTAAAAAGAAGATCATCTTGTGTAAGAAGTTTGCAGAGTAGCTGGGGAAAGTATATATGTCATACTTAGGTTACTATGTGCTATGGTTTTATATATTGTGTATATATTATGTGTATATATTTCTTTTAAGTGTAATTATCTATTATAAGAGGTTCCATTTATGAAGGTGTACTCTGAACTGTAAATTTAAATTGCTATATTTAAATATCTTTGTCTTTTTATTTTCGGCTTTACTCTTTTAATTGTTTGTTGTTGTTTTATTATTTCTTTTTAGTGTGTATTACAAAAGTACGTATGGCCTGTGGACCCGTGCGATTGTTGAAATTCTATGTATGATACTGTTATGTCAATACACTTATTCATTCATTCATATATAACAAGTTTCGTATTTTATCGACTATTTGCTTTTGAGTTATGCTGCCCACACACGCAGATCTTTTTCCAAAACTTTTATGTGTTCCATTCACATGACCTTCTCTACAGCTCTATTACAAATTATTATTAAAATTACTTAATGCTAATCGAGAAATGTTTGCTTCCTTGTAAGTATAAGATAAGTAAGGGAATACACTATCATTTTTCCCTTTCAATGGCAAGGAGTTGACAAATTTCCGTTTGAGAAAAGTATAAGTATTTTAAAAGTGAAACCAAAAATAAGGGATATCTATAAAACGGCGAATTCCACGAAAAAATGTATATAACATAAATTGCGTGTTTTATTGTGGTCTAAATTTTTATATTATAGGTTTTTGTCCATCTGCTACGGTTTAACAGTTATGCAAATTTATGTAAAATTCACCTAGAATAAAAATGCCTTCTGAGGCTATTCCCAGAAAATTCAAGACATACATTTCATTTGTCAGGAGTATATCTGAAAGATACGAAATTTTAATAAAAATCTGTAGAACAATTTTTGAGACAACATTTTTAACAGTGTTCTATGTAAAGGGAGTTGGGCGGGGGGGGGTCTTCAAAATCCTCATGTTGTATACCCTGTTGGTATTTAACCAACATTTGGTATTTCAGCTATGCTCCCCACCCTCCAATCATACGTACCTTTTTCTAATTTTTTTATTTAGGTTTCAAAACATGTATTTGCAGTGAAATCTCTGGATCAACAAAATTAGCATTTGACAAATAATTTCATGGAATCGCACTTCTGTGTAAGTAACCCTTAAATGAAATTAGCCCCGGTCTATAGTAGTAACGAAAGTGGATACCCTTAAGGTAAAGCTGTAAGCAAGAGGTGTGAACTCGGAACCCTTGGTTTCAGCACCGTCAGAAGCCTAGAACGATAAAAAAGAGCTTTTCCTGTGACAGGGTTTCGCTGCCGATACTTGCAGTGTGAAATAGGAATCGAGAAATTTCAATGGAATTGGAAATTTTCACACCAGCGAAGAGGAAGTCTACAAGCCCATCCCCCTTCTCGAAATCTCTCCGCTTCACACATGACTGCCTCCTCATACTGGATTTTCCTCGGGTAATGCAAACGAAGGATGTGGAGATAGAAGGCGCAAAAATTGCCGGTTTTCGAACCAGGAGGGTGAAAAAAAAGAGAAGAAAGGTTTTAGGTTCGCGAGAGAGCTTAGCTGGAGTCGTCAAGCGAAAGGCACATCCAAGTCGAAAAGAATCAGAATCCACGCTTTCCTTAAATCAGTGACGGCTCGTGAAAAAAAGACATTGGTCAAGAAAAACTAAACTTTCACTGCATAAACATCCAAGAGACAAATAAACAAAAATCTGATGTGTTCCATTCACATGACTTTCTCTACATCCCTGCAACAAATTTTGTTAAAAAGCTCATTCTTCTATTTACTTCATGCTAATCGAGAAAAAATCTGATGTGTTCCATTCATATGTCTTTCTCTATATCACTGCAACAAATTATTCTATTTTCTTCATCTAATGGAGCAAAAATTAGCAGAAATAGTCTAATTACTTGCTTCCTTGTTAGTAGAAGCGAAATAAGGGAGTACCATAGGTTAAAGTGATAGTCAAAAGCTGGTTGCTATGTGACTGAAGTTCCTTTGTTTATATTTGACATGAGGTCACAAAGTCCTGTATGAGAAAAGTATAAGTTTTTATAGCTGAAACCAAAACCAAGGAATATCTAAAAAGACAATCAACCCCACGAAAAAAATTTATATAACATAAATGGTGTGTTTTAAGGTGCTCTACATTTGTTGTCTGGTAAGTTTTTGTCCATCTCTCATGGTTTAGCAGTTATGCAAAATTCTGTAAAATTGACCCAGAATAAAGTAGTCTTCAGAGGCTATTCCCAGATAATTAAAGATATACATTTTATTTCTCAGGTAAATATCTATAATATACGATATTTTCATCAAAATCGTTGGAGCCATTTCTTAGAAAATCAAAATTTTCGAAAAAAGTTGCATGTAAAGGGTAGTTGGGAGTGGGGGGATTTTTCTCAAAATCTTCGTGTCGCAACCCTGGAAGATACTAAACTTAAATACCAAGTTTGGTATTTTACCGACTTTTCGTTTTTGAGTTATTGTGTTCACGGACACACGGACCTTTTTCTGGAAATACTTTTTTTTGGATACAGGGGATCCTAAAGCATATATTTCCGGTGAAATCTCGGTATGGAATTTTTTGGAGGAGTGCAATACCTTCTCTATACACTATGTACATAGCACGTATACAGAAAGCAGCAATTAGCATAAATAGTCTTATTACTTGCTTCCTTGTAAGTAGAAGCGTAGGTTCAAGTGATAGTCAAAAGCTGGTTGCTATGTGACTGAAGTTCCTTTGTTTGTATGGACAGGAGTCGACAAATTCCTGTGTGAGAAAAGTATAAGTTTTTCAAAGCTGAAACCAAAAATAAGGAATATCTCAAAAACGATCTACTCCACGAAAAAAATGTATATAACATAAATTGTGTGTTTTAAAGAGCTCTAATTTCCTGTCGAGTATTTTTTCTCTACCTCTTACGGATTGCCAGCTATACAACATTCATTAAATTTATCCAGAATAAAGAGGCTATCTCCAGAATTTTCAAGATATACGTTTTATTTGTCAAGTAAATATCAATAATATACGATATTTTAATCAAAATCGTTAGACCCATTTTTTAGAAAATCAAACTTTTAAATTTTTTTCCCATATAAAGGGTTGTTTGAGGTGGGTAAATTTCCTTCAAAATCATTGTGTCGCATCCTTTGAAGTTACTGAACCTATATACCAAGTTTGGTATTTTAGAGAATTTTCGTTGTGTTCACAGACACACGGACACACGCGGGCCTTTTTCTAATGCTTTTTTTTGGATACAGGGGACCCAAATTCGTCTATTTCCAGTGAAATCTCGGTATTTGGGTGGAATACAATAGCTTCTCTATACACTAAGTACATAGAGTGTATAGAGAAAATAAAAATCATTAGAGCCATTTTGTAGGACAAAAAATTTTGAAAAGTGTCTCATTTAAAGAGTAGGATACTAAGCTTAAATATCAATTTTGGTATTTCGCGGACTTTTCGTTTTGAAGCTATACTGCTTTTTCCCAACATAGACAAAATACACTTGCGAAGGCACCCTAAAACATATATTTGCGGTGAAATCTCGGTATCGATATTTTTGGGTAGAATGCAATACCTCTGTACTACATTATATACCAGTTACGTGTAGAGAAAGTAAAACGTTTGTAATGAATTTAAAGTGGTGGAAGGGACAGAGTTAAGGCAATGTCCCACAGTCAAAATTTGGTCCATATTTTTTATACAACATGAACGTTGTGTACAATTTCTCCGTACCATTCCTGCGAAAGTGTGTATTGGTGCAAATATTTCTCGCATGCACATGAACAGCTGATAGAAAATGGTGGAGGTTACTGATCCACAATTATTTACGTTCGCTGTCGCAAGCTCAGTTTATGTATGCATTGCAAGAGTATATTTAAATAGAAAGAAAAAAATCAATAAGGAGGCGTTGGTGGACTAGACCATGGCTGGATCGTAGGAATGCAGGCCAAGGAAGAGGTGTGCTACATATGAGCTGCAAAATGAACTCGTTTCTAACCCTGTAAATTATTTTAACTTCCTTAGAATGGACGAAAATTTCTTTGGAAAGTTGCTGTTCTTAGTTGAGGTAAAAATCACTTGCCAAGACACAAACATGAGGCAGTCCATACCAGCAAATCAACCAGCAATCCGTTTTTATATTTTTGTTGAGAAAAGAAGGTTAGGAACAAATGAATCCGATAAAATACATTTGCAGGGCTTATAAATACCCGAGTCATTATTTCATAAATCTCTGCCGCACAAAAAAATGTGTGTTTCAACCACAGCTCAGCTGCTATAACCCTGTTATTTAGGACAAAGTCTACAAGATACAGTCAAGTTTCACACAAACAATCACGTTGGCAAGAAGGAAAGACACTGTGCTATTTGCCATCTTATTACGTCCTTTCCACGTCATTACTCATTGGTTGATTTCATACGTTTGAATAAAAAATTAGAAACTGCTGTGTCCTGTTGTAGCAAACTGGAATTGGACCAAAAATAGGACGGAAATTGTATACAATGAAATTATCCGATGTCCCAATATCCAATTTGTAGTTTGAAGAGTATTGGACCAAAATATTTGACCGTGGGACATCGGCTTTATATGCGCTGTACATGGTTTTGTTAAATCTGTGAAGATATTTAAAATGCGAAATTAAATTACATGTTATTTATGAACGCTCTTTAACCGCTGTTGTTCTCAGCGTCCCATTCTACAGGGTGATTTATATAGAGCTGACACACTTCTTTCTTTAATTGTTTCAAAACGTGTTATGCTAGCGACAACTTATTATACCTAAAGTGTAGAGGAATTTTGGGAGATTATTTACCTCTATAGGAAATGTTGAAAATGTTCTCCATCCTGCATAAGGCACAACTCAACACGACGTTCCATGTTACTGGCCATTCACTGGAGGACTTTGTTGTCCATAGCTTGAATCTCCTTTGTGATCGTCCAATATCTGGGGACGTGTGGCGTAAACGGTCTTTTAAGTAACCCCATAGAAAGAAGTCCGGCGATGTCAAATCTGGAGATCTCGGTGGCCACATGTTCCTGGAAATTATCCGGTCGTCAAAGAAACTTGCAATTAGGTTTATGGATTCATTTGATGTATGGCATGTAGCGCCATCTTGCTGAAAATATCCTTGACTCAGCTCTACATCGTCCAAATGCTCAACAAACTCCATGAAAATCAGTCGGAACTCTGCAGTTTTCACAGTCTGGTTAAACATCTGCGCATCTAGTGACAAGGAATCGAAACTCCAGAACATTCTGCTTAATTTGGTGCTAAAATTGGGTCATAGAGTGAATTTCCAATGGAATAATTGAAGAAAGCTCTGTATATTGGGCATGAAAGACCGCTTTATTTTGCTCAGAAGCCTCTCTATCAGACTTGAGGTTCTTTTATGTGTCGTAAATCGACGACAGGGGACCCACGGCTTTACTTCTCTTCCAAAGGAAGCCATGCTAAAGATTTTTAGGCCCGAAAAAGTCTATCGTCCTCAGCCGGGTTTGAACCCGTGACCTTGGGTATATGAATTAAAATGCAAAAGGTGCCACTGTAGGGAAGATAGGTAACAGTTCAAGTACGTGATTGTAAACGTTTCTACTTGCGGTAGATAAACATTGGAGCTGATCCAGCACACACACACACATGCATTGCTACCAGTAACCTCATGTTCCAGCAGTAAATTATAAACTCTAGATCACAAAGAATAACAGCTATCGAATTCTCTGTGAACGCCACATCTATCAAACCCCGTCGTGCGGAAGATACCTTACATACGCGCTGAGCACATTACCTTGTGGTCTTCTTACTTTCTCTACACTGTACAGAGAAGGTATTGTATTCCACCCAAAAATGTGTTCAATTCACATGACTTTCTCTATACCTCTGTAACAAAGTATTGTTAATAAGCTTATTCTTTTATTTATTTCATGCTAATCGAGAAAAATTAGCAGGAATAGTCTTATTTCTTGCTTTATTGTAAGTAGAAGCGAAATAAGGGAGTACCATAGGTTAAACTGAAAGCCAAAAGCTGGTTGCTATGTGACTGAAGTTCGTTTGTTTGTATGGACACGAGTTGGCAAATTCCTGTATGAAAAATGTATAAGTTCCTCAAAGCTGAAACCAAAAACAAGAAATATCTAAAAAATGATCAACTCCACGAAAAAAATATATATACAACATAAATTGTGTGTTTTAATGTGCTCTACATTATTTGTGTGTTCAGTTTTTGTCCATCTCTTACGGTTTAGTAGTTATGCAAAATTCATCCAGAATAAAGTAGTCTTCAGAGGCTATTCCCAGAAAATGCAAGATATGCACTTTATTTGTCAGGTAAATATCTTTAATATACGGTATTTTAATCAAAATCATTAGAGCCATTTTTTTAAAAAAATTAAAATTTTCGAAAAAAAGTTCAATGTAAAGGAAAGTTCGGAGTGGGGGGAATTTCTTGAAAATCTTCGTGTGGCATCCCTGGAAGATACCAAACCTAAATACCAAGTTTGGTTTTTAACGGACTTTTCGATTTTGAGCTATGCTGCCCACAGGCACACACACATACACACACGGAAATTTTTCTAAAAATGCTTTTTTTTTTTATTCAGGAGGTCTCAAAACATGTATTTCCGGTGATATCTCGGTATCGACTTTTTTGGGTGCATTACAATACCTTCTCTATACACTATGTACATCGCACAAATAGAGAAAGTAAAAATCTGATGTGCTCCAAACACATGACTTTCTCCATTTCTCAGTAACAAATTATTGTTATAAGCTTATTCTTCTATCTACTTCATGCTAATCATATTTCAGTTTTATATAATTACCAGTAGAAACTTTTATATCGATAATTAGAAAACTATAATATGATATTACATCAGTGTTACATATAGTAAAATTATATTTATTTATACATTATAACACTCATTTTGATATCTTTGTTTTATGTGCAAAAACAAAACAAAAAAAAAACAAAAAAAAAAAAAAAGGGGAAGTACATATGCTTTTATAGAGCACGTTAAGTATAGTGCAGTGGCGTAAATGCTCAAAAGCAAATGGTGTGATTATGTGTCTATTCTGTTGTTTTGTAAGCCGTGCTTTTAACACTAAAGCTTTATACATCGGTTTTTCGTATTACATAAACATATGTGTACATGTATATGCCTTGACAAGTTCTATGTTCAGTGGCTGCCTGGCCTGAACGAACCTACAGAATGCTTTCTAATCTAATCGAAGGTCAATTTCTACTAATGCTATTGTCTATTAGCACGATGTGGATAGAAGAACAAGAATTTTTCTTTCTCTAGCCCCATATGTACAATGTACATAGGGATAGAGAAGGTATTCTAATGCACCCAAAAATTCGATACCAAGACTTCACCAGAAATATATGTTTTGGGCTCCCCTGAGTCCGAAAAAAGCATTTTTAAAGAAAGTTCCGTTTTGGTGTGGTGTGTCTGTTTGTCTGTGTGTGTGTTTGTGGACAGCATAGCCCCAAAACAAAAATACCGTTAAATACCAAACTTGGTATTTAGGTTTAGTATCTTCCAAGGATGCGACAGGAAGATTTTCAAAAAAAAATCCCCCCACCACAAACTACCCTTTACATGGAAAAAAATTCGAAATTTTTGATTTTCTTAATAATGGCTCTAACGATTTTGATTACATTTTTTTGGGAATAGCCTCTGAAGACCTTTATTCTGGATGAATTTTGCTGAATGTTGCTTAACTGCTAAACCGTAAGGGATAGAAAACAAAACGTACTGCACAAAAAATGTACCTCATGACAAAACACACAATTTTTGTCCTTACGTTAGCTTTAAGATATTTTGAATTTCCTGGGAAAAGCCTCTAAATACTTTTCTGGATGTTTTTTTTTTTTTTTTTTTTTTTTAATTTTGCATAACTAGTAAACCTAAGAGATACACAAAACCTACTACAAAAATATAAAGCTGCTTAAAACACACAATTTATGTTATATACATTTTCCCTGGATTTGACCGTTTTCCAGATATTCCTTTTTATTGGTTTCAGTTTTAAAATATTTACATATTTCTCATGCGGTGGCTTGTAAACTTCGGGCCACGCAAACAAACGGATTTCAGTCCCATAGCAACCACATTCTAAAACATTTGGCTGTCGGTTAAGCTTAGTGTAGTCACTTATTTCCTTTGTACTTATAAGGAACAAAGTAATAATAAGTGCTAATATTTATCTCGTTTAGCATGAAATAAATATGAGACTAAGCTTATTAAAATAATTTGTTACAGAGATTTAGAGAAAGTCATGTGAATGGAAAACATCAGATGTTGTAAAAATGTTGTTACCTCTTTAGCACATATGTACACTATATTTCACTGGTAGTACCTGAGACCCACTGTAATACAAAAAAAGCGTTGTGTGTGACTGTGGATAGCATTGCTCAAAAACGAAAAGTCGGTTAAATACCAAACTTGGTACTTATGTTTAATATCTTCGAAGGATGCAACACGAAGATTTTTAAGAAAATACCCGCACCAGAAACTAACCTTTACATGGAAAACGTTTCGAAAATTTTGACTGTCTTAAAAATGACTTTAATGGGCTTTGATTAAAATCCCGTATATTAAAGCTATTTATGTCCGAAATAAAATGTATATCTCGAAATTTTTGGGAATAGCCTCTGAAGACTTCTTTATTCTGGATGAATTTTGCTTAACCGCTAAACCGTAAGAGATAGAAAAAAACCCACTACACAAAAAATGTACCTCATGACAAAACACACAATTTTTGTCCTTTACGTTTTTGTTGTGGAAGTAACCGTTTTCGAGATATTCCTTGTTATTGGTTTCAATTGTGAAGTACTTAAACTTTTCTCACACAGGAAGTGTCTGTTTTTCTTTGGTTCTACTCCTGGCCAAGCAAAGAAGTGATTTGCAAAGACAATCGCATAACGATAGCTTTTAAAACATTTGAAATCATTTTAGCATAGCGCATTCCCTTATTCCCTTCTACTTATAAGGAACTAAATAATAACATTCTGTTAATATTTATCTTGATTAGCATTGTGTACAAAGAATCTTTTGTAGAATTTTTGTAGAGCAGCTAGAGAAAGTCATGTGAGTATAAGACATCAGATTTTTAATAGTAATTTGATACAGAGATGTAGGCGTTTAGAGGAATATGTGAGGAAAGTGCAACAAAAGGATATGAAAGATCGTTCTCTGCAACCCTATAAAAACAAAACGCTGCAACTTCCTTATGAAAAGAAGAAGGTGATTATTTGCGAGCTGCAGATGTTTGATACACAGTAACACACGCTCCTTGTATGAGGTAGAAGACTAATGAAGGAAAAGTTGTCTGAAAATTAGACGGAGAAGAGCAAATTCAAATTCTTGAAGTGAGCGAATGGCAGGGGAAAGAGTTTCCGGTTGTTGCTCCGGGGATCGAGCGAAGATCCGTGTCAATTATCTCCGGAGCCCGGAGCGGCAGCAAATGAGGCCTTCCCTCTCTAATTCTTTGGTCAAACTTGCATGAGTCCGGGTAAGCCTTTTCCACTGCAGAAACCCACAGCTGCAGAATCTTTCTCCATACTGCAGGCATCCCAAAAGTTCGATATTGGAGATACAAACTTTGAAGTCTGCTGTATACAAATGATATGTTCCATTCCATGGACTTCTCTATCTATTCCACAAAAAAGCTTTACATAATGCAAATCGAGATAAACACTACCAGAATTTGTCTTATCACTAGTGTATGTGTTACACTCACATGGCTTTCTCTAGCCGTTGTACAAACTTCCCACAAAAGATTCTTCTTCTTTGTACACAATGCTAATCGAGATAAATATTAGCAGAATGTTATTATTTAGTTCCTTATAAGTAGAAGGGAATACGGGAATCCACTATGCTAAAATGATTGTCAAATGTTTTAAAAGCTATCGTTATGCGATTGTCTTTGCAAATCACTTCTTTGCTTGGCCAGGAGTAGAACAAAAGAAAAACAGACACTTCCTGTGTGAGAAAAGTTTAAGTACTTCAGAATTGAAACCAATAACAAGGAATATCTTGGAAACGGTTACCTCCACAACAAAAACGTGAAGGGCATAAATTGGGAGTTTTTTCATGATGTACATTTTTTGTGTAGTGCGTTTTTTTTTCTATCTCTTACGGTTTAGCAGTTGAGCAAAATTCGGCAAAATTCATCCAAAATAAAGAGAGCTTCAGAGGCTGTTCCCAAAAAATTCGAGATATACATTTTATTTCGGACATAAATAGCTTTAATATACGGGATTTTAATCAAAGCCCATTAGAGTCAGTTTTAAGAAAATCAAAATTTTCGAAATGTTTTCCATGTAAAGGTTAGTTTCTGGTGGGGGATTTTCTTAAAAATCTTTGTGTCGCATCCTTAAAAGATATTGAACATAAGTACTAAGTTTGGTATTTAACCGACTTTTCGTTTTTGAGCTATGCTGTCCAAAGGCACACGGAGTAGTTTTGTTGTATTACAGTGGGTCTCAGGTACTTCCAGTGAAATATCGTGTACACATGTGCTAAAGAAGGTAAAAACATGAAAATGGAACACATTAGTTCCCCCTCTCCAGAATTAACAATTCCCGGGATATTCCTTGTTTTGGTTTGATTTTAAAGTACATAAACTTTTCCTAAAGAAGAAGTCGTCCATGTTTCTTTTGTTTTACTCCTGGTCGTATAATGATGCGAGTTTCAATGACAATCCCATGGTGAACGCTTTTAGAACATTTGACCATCGCTTGAGCCTAGCGCATTGCCTTATTTTCCTCCTACTTACAGGAAACTATTTAAGAAGACCATTTGTTCTAATGTTTATCTCGATTAGCATGAAGTAGATAGAAGAATAAACTTTTGTTAGAAAAGTATGTTTGTGAAAAAGTTACAATAAGTGATGTGAATGGAACATATCAGATTTTTAGTTTCTCTACATGTAATGTGCACAGAGTGTATAGAGTATTGTATTGCACCCAAAAATTCCATACCAAGATTTCACCGGAAAAAAAGCATTTTTAGAAAAACGTCCGTGTGTGCGTGTGTAACTGCGTATCTGTGAACAGCATAGCTCAAAAACGAAAAGGACCTTGAATGCCAAACTTGGTATTTAAGTTTGATATCTTCCAAGGATGCGACATGAACATTTTCAAGAAAATCTCCCCAAAATTTTCTCCAAAATGGCTCTAACGATTTTGGTTAAAATCCTATATATTAAAGATACTTAAGTCTCAACTAAAACGTATATTTCGAATTTTCTGCAGACCGAGTTATTCTGGGTGAATTTTGCTTCGCTGCTAAACAGTAAGAACTAGGCAAAACAAATTATATTATTTACGTTTTTGCTGTGGAGTTGATCGTTTTCGAGATATTGATTCTTATTGCTTTCAATTTTAAACTAATGCATCTTTCTCAAACGGTAACATGCGAAGCGAACCAAACCTCAATTGTTTAACAAGCGATCAGCATTTAAAAAAATTAACTACCACTTTAGTCTAGTGTATTCCCTTATTTCCCTTCTCGTTACAAGGAAGCAAGTAATTAAAACAATATCTGCTAATATTTATCTAGATTATTGTCTCGTAGTCAAAAAATCCGATGTGTACCATTCACATGACTTTCTCTATATCTCTGCAATAAATAATTCTTAAAAAGCTAATACTTCTATTTACCTTATGCTAATCAGAAAAAATTAACAGAAATAGTCTTATTACTTGCTTCCTTGTAAGTAGAAGCGAAATAAGGGAGTGTCATAGGTTAAAGTGATAGTTAAAAGCTGGTTGCTATGTCATGTCCTTTGTTTATATGGATCGGAGTTGACAAGTTCCTGTATGAGAAAAATATATGTTTTTCATAGCAGAAACCAAAAATAAGGAATGTCTCAAAAACGACGAACTCCACGAAAAAAAAAATGATATAACATAGATTGTGTGTTTTAACGTGCTCTATATTTTTGTGTAGTAAGTTTTTATCCATCTCTTACGGTTTAGCAGTTATTCAAAATTCCGTAAAATTCATCCAGAATAAACTACGCTTCAGATATACATTTTATTTGTCAGGTCAATGTGTTTAATATAGGAAATTTTAATCAAAATCGTTAGAGCCATTTTTGAGAATATAAAAATTTTCGAAAAAAAGTTCCATGTAAAGGGTAGTTGGGGGGGGGATTTTTCTCCAAATCTTCGTGTTGCATCCCTGGAAGATATCAAATTTAAATATCAAGTTTGGTATTTTACCGAGTTTTCGTATTTGAGTTATCGTGTTCACAGACACAGGGACACACTGACACACGGACGTGTTTGTGAAAATGCTTTTTTTTGGATATTGGGGACCCTAAAACATATATTTCCGGTGAAACCTCGGTATCGAATTTTTGGGTGGAGTGCAATACCTTCTCTATACACTATGTACATAGTGCGTATAGAGAAATTAAAAAGAATGTTTTTTAAGAAAAATATTGTGGAACAACTAGAGATAGGTATGTGAATGGAACACATCAGGTTCATTTTATAGAATGTTTGTAGAGGAATAACAGAGCATTCTTTTTGTTTTATTTTGTTTTTTGTTTTTTATTTGTTAGTAATTGTGCATTTTCATACCCAGAAAAACATTAAACGCTAATGTGTTGAACAGCATGTTGTTGAAGTATGAATTTTCTTAGTTAACGACTTCAGCGACCTCTGGTGTTTTTTGCTCCAAATACAGTTTACATAACAGAAGCTCGGCTTAATTCATTCTGAGGCGACAGACGTGTTAATGCGTCTAAAATATGACAAATTTCTTTCATCATGAAGGCCAGACATTCATGTCTGCCCTTGTGGCATTTGAAAGTTTGCTCCGACCTTTTTATCTTCACTTGGAGCTCTGTGTTTCAGCCCAGCATGATGCAGCGCACCGTAATGTTATAATTGCTACGGCAAAGAAAGCGTTTCCTTTTTCTGTGTCCATCCACTTGTCGGACCCTCCAGCCATGCTAACCATAATGCCTCTGTCATTTTCTGTTTCTCTTTTGTCTTTTTGCTCTTCTCTATTCTATTATCGTTTTTTACTTTCTCTACACGTACTATGTACATAGTGTGTAGAGAAGGTATTGCACTCAACCCAAAAATTCGATACGGAGATTTCACCAGAAATATATGTTTTAGGGCACCTGTATCTAAAAAAAAAGTATTTTCAGAAAAAGTTCCTTGTGTATTTGAACACGATACCTCAAAAACGAAAAGTCGGTAAAATACCAGACTTGGTATTTATATTTAGTATCTTCCAGAGATGTGACACGAGGATTTTGAGAATAATTCCCCTACCCCAAACTGCCCTTTACATAGAACATTTGTTGAAAATTTTGATTTTATAAAAATGGGTCTAACGGTTTTGATTAAGTTATCGTATACTAAAGATATTCAGCTGTTAAATAAAATGTATATTTTGAATTTTTTTGGGAATAGCCTCTGAAGATTACTTTATTCTGGATGAATTTTACGGAATTTTGAATAACTGCTAAACCGTAAGGGATGGACAAAAACTTACAACACAAAAAATGTAGAGCACATTAAAACACACAATTTATGTAATACATATTTTTTTCGTGGAGTTTATTGTTTTTTAGATATTCCTTGTTTTTATAAAAAAGTTTGTACTTTTCAGTTTAACCTATGGTGCTCCCTTATTTCGCTTCTACTTTCAAGGAAGCAAGTAAAGTAATAAGACGATTTTTGCTAATTTTTTGTCGATTAGCATGAGGTAAATAGAAGAATAAGCTTTTTAACAATACTTTGTTGCAGAGATTTAGAGAAAGTCATGTGAATGGAACACATCAGATTTTTAATTCTTGGCAAATGTGTGTTATCCGGTGGCAGAGTCAAATGCACATAATTCATTTACAATAATAATCTTACAGATAATAACAGTAAAAGTCAGATGTGTTCCATTCACATGACTTTCTCTAGTTGTTCCATAAACAAAACCTTTATTAAAGAATGTAATTTAGATACATCATGCTAATCATGATAAACACAAGTAGAATTAGTTTTATCCCTGTTTCCTTGTAAGTGGAAGGTAAATAAGCGAATGCACAGGCTAAAGCGTTAGTCAAGCTGAAATTTCCCTCTTTTCCTGCCAGGAGTAAACAAACGACAAGAAAGATGTCTTAACGTTCGAGAAAAGTTTAAGTGACTTGAAATTGGTACCAATAATGCGGAATATCTCGGGAACGGTTAACTCTATGAAATATGTATATAACATTAATTGTGTGTTTTAGTGAGATCTACATTTTTCTGTAGTAAGGTTTTGTCTATCTCTTACGGTTCACCAGTTAAACAAAAGTCATACAAAATGAAGAGGACTTCAGAGGCCATTCCCATAAAATTTAAGATATTACATTTTATTTGTGATAAAAGTATTTTAATCAAAATCGTTTAGGCCATTTTTGAAGAATCACAATTTTCAAAAAATATTCCATGTAAAGCGAAGTTGGTGTTGGAACGACTTTCTTGACAGACAGATACACAATCGAACATGTTTTTAATCCAGGGATTCTCACAACGGTGTTTACGGCGAAATAACTATATCGAATTTTTTGGGTGGAATGCAGTACTTTCCCTAATCACTATGTATTGCGTACATACAAGGTAGAAAAAAAAAAAGGAAAAAATTATTTTAGAAAAAGGTGAACAACATAAACACAAAAAGGAAAATTCTATCAAATGCCAAAATTTGTATTTAAGTTCAGCATCTTCCAAAGTTGCGACACGAAGATTTTCAAGAAAAAATGTGACCCTAAGCTACTCTTTTCATTGAACATTTTTCAAAGTTGATGATTTTCTCAAAATAGGCCTAACGATTTTGATTAAAATATCATATATTTAAGATATTTACTTCAAAAATAAAATATATATCTTGAATTTTCTGGAAATAGCCTCTGAAGACCCTATCATTCTGAAATAATTTTTCGCAACTGATATACCTACGACAGATAAACGCTACCTCACAAAAATGTGGATCTCGCAATATATGCCCTATACAATTTTTACTTTCACTATACGCACTATGTACATAGTGTATAGAGAAGGTATTGCACTCCACCAAAAAATTCGATACCGAGATTTCACCGGAAATATATGTTTTAGGGTCCCTTGTATCCAAAAAAAGTATTTTCAGAAAAAGATCCGTGTGTGTGTGTGTGAACAAGATAACTCAAAAACGAAAAGTCGGTAAAATACCAAACTTGGTATTTCAGTTTAGTATTTTCCAGGGATGCGACACGAAGATTTTAAGAAAAATCCCCCCACCTCAAACTACCCTTTACATGGAACTTTTTTCGAAAATTTTGATTTTCTAAAAAATGGCTCTAACGATTTTGATTAAAATATCGTATATTAAAGATATTTACCTGACAAATAAAGTGCATATTTTGAATTTTCTGGGAATAGCCTCGAAGACTACTTTATTCTGGGTCAATTTTACGGAATTTTGCATAACTGCTAAACCGTAAGAGATGGACAAAAACTTACCATACAACAAATGTAGAGCACTTTAAAACACACAATTTATGTTATATACATTTTTTTCGTGGAGTTCATTGTTTTTGACATATTCCTTGTTTTTAGTTTCAGCTATAAAAAACATACTTTTCTCATACAGAACTTTGTGAACTCGTGTCCATACAAACAAAGGAATTTCAGTCACATAGCAACCAGCTTTTGACCTTCATTTTAACCTATGGTCCCATATTTCGCTTCTACTTACAAGGAAGCAAGTAATAAGACTATTTCTGTTAATATTTTCTCGATTAGCAGGAAGTAAATAGAAGCATAACCTTTTTAACAATAATTTATTGCAGAGTTAAAGAGAAACTCAAGTGAATGAAACACAGCAGATATTTTTTGTGTGGAATTAATTATTTCCGAGATATTCCTTTTTAATGGGTTCAATTTTAAAATACTTAAAGCTTTCTAAGACGAAAGACAGCATTCGTTTCATAACTCTTTTCTAAAATCCTAGTCATGCAAAGGTTTAAAAGTTTTTGTATCGTTTTAGCCTTGTGTATTCCCTTATTTTCCTTCTACTTACAAGGAAGCGAGTATAAGGAATATAACATAACTAAAAATCATGTATAAGTAATAAAATAATTTCTATAATGTTTATCTCGGTTAGCATGAAGCAGATGGAAAAAAAAAAAAAAACAAGTTTTTTAAGATGATTTGTTGCCGAATAAGAAGAGAAAGCTATATGAATGGAATGAACTGTATATTTTCTTAAAGTTTAGGTTTCAAGTTTTATACTGATTTTTTCATAATTGTTGCCAACTTACAAGGATGGGTTACAAAACCAGAATTCTCAAATAAATGTCCACTTTATAAACCATCTTTTGCTTGCAAATTTGTTTAATGTATTGAATTCCTTGAAAATGGCTTCATCTATTTTCAAAAAATCTGATGTGTTCCATTCACATGACTTTCTCTACATCTCTGCAACAAATTATTCTTAAAAAGCTTGTACTTCTATTTACTTCATGCTAATCAGAAAAAAACAGCAGAAATAGTCTGCTTAATTGCTTCCTTGTAAGTAGAAGCGAAACAAGGGAGTACCATGGGTTAAACTGATAGTCAAAGGCTGGTTGCTATATCACTGAAGTTTCTTTGTTTGTATCGACAGCAGTTGACAACTTCCTGTATGAGAAAAGTATAAGTTTTTAAAGCAGAAACAAAAAACAAGGAATGTCTCAAAAACGATGAACTCCACGAACAAAATGTATATAGTATAAATCGTGTGTTTTAACGTATTCTACATTTTTACGTGGTAAGTGTTTGTCTAGCTCTTACGGTTTAGCAGTTATTTAAAATTCCGTAAAATTGATCCAGAATAAACTGCTCTTCAGAGGCTATTCCCAGAAAATTAAATACGCGCATTTTATTTGACGGGTAAATGTCTTTAATACACTATATTTTAATCAAAATCGTTGTAACCATTCTTGAGAAAATCGAAATTTTTAAAAAAAGTGCCATGTAGTTTGGGTAGGGGGGATTTTTCTCAAAATCTTCGTGTCGCATCCCTGAAAGCTACTAAACTTAAATACTAAGTTTGGTATTTTACCGACTTTTCGTTTTTGAGTTATCGTGTTCACAGACACACGGACACACACACGGACCTTTTTCTGAAAATACATTTTTTGGATACAGGGGACCCTAAAACATATATTTCCGGTGAAATCTCGGTATCGAATTTTTGGGTGGAGTGCAATACCTTCGCTATGTTAATAGTACGTGTAAGGAAAGTAAAAGTCAATTAAATAACAAACTTCGTATTTAAGTTCTGTATCTTCCAAGGGTGTTAGACGAAGATTTTCAGGAAAATCTCCCCACCAGCAATTACCCTTTACATGTAACACTTTTCAAAACTTTTGATTTTCTCCAAAATGCCTCTAACGATTTTTAAATAAATATCGTATGTTAAAGATATTTTCATTACAAAGTCACCTAGACGGCCCGGGTTCGATCCCAAGCGACCGCATGTGAGATTTGTAGTGAACAAAATGGCGCAGGGGCCTGTTTTCTCCGGGTTCTCCGGTTTCCCCCGCCATTGAATTCTACCGGTGTTTGAACTTCATTCCACGTATCATCAGTGTCATCGCCTGCGGTGCCACGAGTAGTAAAAGCGGGAAAAAGGAAACATCCTAATAAAATAAATATTTTGCCGGTCCCATGGCCACGCTCGCTAAACTGCCTCGCTTTGTTGCTTCGTGGCGTTGGGAACCGTGGGATCGAGTCCCGCCTTGGGTATGGGTGTTTATGTGTTTGTAAATGAGTATATGTAAAAAGAAAACATTAACCTAATAAATCAACTAAGGAAATGTAGGAAACTGGAAAAAAGAGGAAAAAAGGAATACAGTGCCGGATTCCTAAGAAGCCTTCGGAACCGTATTTTTATTAAAAATTACAAACAGAATGTACTTATATCTTGAATTTTATCAGAATAACCAACCTCTGAAGGGCTCTCAATTTTGGATTACTTTTGTGTAACTCTAAGAGCTAGACAAAAATATTGATTCAATTTAAAAACACAGTTTATGTCAAATACACTTTTTTATAGAGTTAACCGTTTCCAAGATATTCCTTGTAATTAGCTTAAAACTTTCCTCAAACGAGAAGCCCTCATCCGTTCATCTTTCCTTTGTTTTACTCGTGACCATGGAAAGAGAATTGTATTTCTATGACAATGGCGTAATGACACACTTTAAAACATTTGACTGTCAGTTTAGCCTAGTGCATTCCCTTCTACATATACGGAATTAAGCAGTGGAACAATTTATGTTAATGTTTATCTAGATCAGCGTGTTGTGGATAAACTTTAGTAACTGTAGTTTATTTACAGAAAGGCGTCTAAATGGAACACATCAGGTTTTTAATAGTTTATAGCAACGGTCTAAGTTTCAAATTAGAAACAGACAGAAAAAGAATATTAGTGAAAAACATACTTTAAAGTTGGGTTCCACCAGAAACGAACGCATGTGTCTGAGTGTGTGTGTGTGGGGTATGTGGGGGTGGGGTGGGTTTGTGGTTGTGGGTGGGGGGTATGTGGGGGTGGGTGGGTTTGTGGTTGTGTGTGTGGGGTATGTGGGGGTGGGGTGGGTTTGTGGTTGTGGGTGGGGGGTATGTGGGGGTGGGTGGGTTTGTGGTTGTGTGTGTGGGGTATGTGGGGGTGGGGTGGGTTTGTGGTTGTGTGTGTGGGGTATGTAGGGGTGGGGTGGGTTTGTGGTTGTGTGTGTGGGGTATGTGGGGGTGGGGTGGGTTTGTGGTTGTGTGTGTGGGGTATGTGGGGGTGGGGTGGGTTTGTGGTTGTGTGTGTGGGGTATGTGGGGGTGGGGTGGGTTTGTGGTTGTGTGTGTGGGGTATGTGGGGGTGGGGTGGGTTTGTGGTTGTGTGTGTGGGGTATGTGGGGGTGGGGTGGGTTTGTGGTTGTGGGTGGGGGGTATGTGGGGGTGGGTGGGTTTGTGGTTGTGTGTGTGGGGTATGTGGGGGTGGGGTGGGTTTGTGGTTGTGGGTGGGGGGTATGTGGGGGTGGGTGGGTTTGTGGTTGTGTGTGTGGGGTATGTGGGGGTGGGGTGGGTTTGTGGTTGTGTGTGTGGGGTATGTGGGGGTGGGTTTGTGGTTGTGTGTGTGGGGGGGGTATGTGGGGGTGGGGTGGGTTTGTGGTTGTGTGTGTGGGGTATGTGGGGGTGGGGTGGGTTTGTGGTTGTGTGTGTGGGGTATGTGGGGGTGGGGTGGGTTTGTGGTTGTGTGTGTGGGGTATGTAGGGGTGGGGTGGGTTTGTGGTTGTGTGTGTGGGGTATGTGGGGGTGGGGTGGGTTTGTGGTTGTGTGTGTGGGGTATGTGGGGGTGGGTTTGTGGTTGTGTGTGTGGGGGGGTATGTGGGGGTGGGGTGGGTTTGTGGTTGTGTGTGTGGGGTATGTGGGGGTGGGGTGGGTTTGTGGTTGTGTGTGTGGGGTATGTAGGGGTGGGGTGGGTTTGTGGTTGTGTGTGTGGGGTATGTGGGGGTGGGTTTGTGGTTGTGTGTGTGGGGGGGTATGTGGGGGTGGGGTGGGTTTGTGGTTGTGTGTGTGGGGTATGTGGGGGTGGGGTGGGTTTGTGGTTGTGTGTGTGGGGTATGTAGGGGTGGGGTGGGTTTGTGGTTGTGTGTGTGGGGTATGTGGGGGTGGGGTGGGTTTGTGGTTGTGTGTGTGGGGTATGTGGGGGTGGGGTGGGTTTGTGGTTGTGTGTGTGGGGTATGTAGGGGTGGGGTGGGTTTGTGGTTGTGTGTGTGGGGTATGTGGGGGTGGGGTGGGTTTGTGGTTGTGGGTGGGGGGTATGTGGGGGTGGGGTGGGTTTGTGGTTGTGTGTGTGGGGTATGTGGGGGTGGGGTGGGTTTGTGGTTGTGTGTGTGGGGTATGTGGGGGTGGGGTGGGTTTGTGGTTGTGTGTGTGGGGTATGTGGGGGTGGGGTGGGTTTGTGGTTGTGTGTGTGGGGTATGTGGGGGTGGGTTTGTGGTTGTGTGTGTGGGGTATGTAGGGGTGGGGTGGGTTTGTGGTTGTGTGTGTGGGGTATGTGGGGGTGGGGTGGGTTTGTGGTTGTGTGTGGGGTATGTGGGGGTGGGGTGGGTTTGTGGTTGTGGGTGGGGGGTATGTGGGGGTGGGGTGGGTTTGTGGGTGTGTATGTGTGTGTGGGTGTGTGTGGGTGGGTGTAGGTGGGTGGGTGTAGGTGGGTGGGTGTGGGTGGGTGTGTGGTTATGGGGGTGTATGGTTGGGTGGGTGTGGGTGTGTGGGTGGGTGTGTGGTTTGTGTGGGTGGGGTATGTGGGGGTGGGTGTGTGGGTGGGTGTAGGTGGGTGGGTGTAGGTGGGTGGGTGTAGGTGGGTGGGTGTAGGTGGGTGGGTGTAGGTGGGTGGGTGGGTGTGTGGTTGTGGGGGTGTATGGTTGGGTGGGTGTGGGTGTGTGGGTGTGGGTGGGTGGGTGTGTGGGTGGGTGTGGGTGGGTGTGTGGTTTGTGTGGGTGGGGTATGTGGGGGTGGGGTGGGTTTGTGGTTGTGGGTGGGGGGTATGTGGGGGTGGGGTGGGTTTGTGGGTGTGTATGTGTGTGTGGGTGGGTGTAGGTGGGTGGGTGTGTGGTTGTGGGGGTGTATGGTTGGGTGGGTGTGGGTGTGTGGGTGGGTGTGTGGTTTGTGTGGGTGGGGTATGTGGGGGTGGGTGTGTGGGTGGGTGTAGGTGGGTGGGTGTGGGTGGGTGTGTGGTTGTGGGGGTGTATGGTTGGGTGGGTGTGGATGTGTGGGTGGGTGTGGGTGGGTGGGTGGGTGTGTGGTTTGTGTGGGTGGGGTATGTGGGGGTGGGGTGGGTTTGTGGTTGTGGGTGGGGGTATGTGGGGATGGGGTGGGTTTGTGGGTGTGTATGTGTGTGTGGGTGTGTGTAGGTGGGTGGGTGTAGGTGGGTGGGTGTGGGTGGGTGGTTGTGGGGGTGTATGGTTGGGTGGGTGTGGGTGTGTGGGTGGGTGTGTGGTTTGTGTGGGTGGGGTATGTGGGGGTGGGTGTGTGGGTGGGTGTAGGTGGGTGGGTGTGGGTGTGTGGTTGTGGGGGTGTATGGTTGGGTGGGTGTGGGTGTGTGGGTGTGGGTGGGTGTGTGGGTGGGTGTGGGTGGGTGTGTGGTTTGTGTGGGTGGGGTATGTGGGGGTGGGGTGGGTTTGTGGTTGTGGGTGGGGGGTATGTGGGGGTGGGGTGGGTTTGTGGGTGTGTATGTGTGTAGGTGGGTGGGTGTGGGTGGGTGTGTGGGTGGGTGTGGGTGTGTGTGTGGGTGGGTGTGCGGTTTGTGTGGGTGGGTTTGTGGGTGGGTTTGTGGTTTGTGTGGGTGGGTTTGTGGGTGGGTGTGTGGTTTGTGTGGGTGGGTTTGTGGGTGGGTGTGTGGTTTGTGTGGGTGGGTTTGTGGGTGTGTGTGGGGGTGTATGGGTGTATGTGTGGGTGGATATGTGGGTGTGGGGGTGGGTGTGTGTGGGTTTGTGTGTGGGTGAAGGTGGGTGTGGGGGTGGGTTTTTAAGAGTGTCTGTGTAATTACTGTTTGCTACATACTGCCCTGTATTGTTCTTATAATAGATTCTTTATAGAAGGCTATTTATATTCCTAGCCCCTTCTGTATAGGCAACTTCTCTGATTGAGCGGTATAACGGGAAGCGTTTTTACTTACTCTACACGAACTAAATACATAGTGTATAGAAAAGGTATTGCATTCTACTCAAATAATTCGATACCGATATTTCACCCGAAAAAAGACGTTTTTACGTCCCCTGTATTAAAAAATAAAGGAATTTTAGGAAAAGATCCGTGGGCGTGAGTCCGTATCCATGTCTCTTTGAACACGACAACTCAAAAACGAAAAGTCGGTAAAATACCAAACTTGATTCTCCCAAGGATGTGGCACGAACATTTTGACGAAAAGGCCCCCACCCTGAACTACCCTTTTCAGGGAAAAATTTTCGAAAATTTTAATTTTCCCAAAACGGCGATAACGATTTTAATTAAAATACTGTATACCAAAGATATTTTACACGACAAATAAAATGGTCATGAATTTTCTGGGAAACACTTCCGAAGACCTCTTTATTAGATATACATTATGGGCTTCAGTTTTAAAATACTTGAAGTTTTCATATACGGGCATTTGTTTACTGCTGGCGATGCAATCACATGGCAACCGGCTTTTAAAACATTCGACTATCGTTTTAGTCTAGTGTATTTCCTTCTACTTACAAGAAAGTATTTTTGCTAATGTTTAGCATGAAGTAGACAGAAGAATAAGCTTTTTAACAATAATTTGTTAGAGACATGCAGAGAAAGTGATGCTAATGGTACATATTAGATGTTTAATCCCAGTATCTTCTGAACAATTACTTAAATTAAATTTGCAGCATTTATCATATAATTTGTCTATAATCACCTTTTGGATTGCGATGTTTAATGTTCTTAATATATTCTTATAGTGATCGTGTTTAAAAACTACAGCAATAATACTTTTTCTCGTATTTTTCCAGTTTCCCGACCTCAAATAACCGCTTTACTTGTATACAATTTCGACATATTTTATTTTCTTAAAAACGCTCAAACGATTTTGATTAAAATTGGATTTATTAAAGATATTTACATAAGTAATAAAATGTATATCTTGAAATTTCTGGAAATATTATCTAAAGATCTATTTATTCTGCCTGATTTTACTGAATTTTGCATAACTGGTAAACCGTAAGAGAAAGACAAAAGCGAACCACTCAAAAATGTAGAATTCATTAAAACACACAATTTATGTCATATACATTTTTTCTTAGAGTTAGCCGTTTTAGAGATATTCTTTGTTGTTATTTTCAACTTTAAAATACTTATACTTACATACGGGAATTTGTTAAATTCTGTGCATGCAAACAAAGAAGCTTCAGTCACATACCAACCAGCTTTTGTGGTACTCCCTTATTTCGCTTCTACTGATTAGGAACTAAGTAATAAGACTATTTCTGCTATTTTTTTCTGGATAAGCATGAAGTAAATAGAAGCATAAGCTTTCTAACAATAATTTGTTGTAGAGATTTAGAGAAAGTCATGTGAATGGAATACATCAGATTTTAACTTTCTCTATACGCACTATGTACATAGTGTATAGAGAATGTATTGCACTTCGCGAAAAAATTCGATACAAGATTTCACCGGAATATATGTTTTAGGGTCCCCTGTATCCAAAACATGTATTTTCAGAAAGAGGTCCGTGTGTGTGTGTGCGTGTGTGGGTGTGCGTGTGTGTGTCTCAAGAAGATTTTGAGAAAAATCCCCCACTCCAAACTACCCTTTAAATGCAACTTTTTTCGAAAACTTTGATTTTCTAAAAACTGGCTCTAACGATTTTGATTAAAATATCGTATATTAAAGATATTTACCTGACAAATAAAATGTATATTTTGAATTTTCTGGGAATAGCCTCTGAAGACTACTTTATTCTGGCTGAATTTTTCATAACTACTAAACCGTAAGAGATGGACAAAAGTTTAACCCACAAAAAATGTAGAGCACGTTAAAACATACAATTTATGTTATATACATTTTTTTCGTGGAGTTGATCGTTTTTGAGATATTCCTTTTTCTTGGTTTCAGCTTTGAAAAACACACTTTTCTCATACAGGAATTTGTCAACTCCTGTCCATACAAACAAAGGAACATCAGTCACATAGCAACCAGCTTTTGGCTTTCACTTTAACCTATGGTACTCCCTTATTTCGCTTCTACTTACAATAAAGCAAGAAATAAGACTATTTCTGCTAATTTTTCTCGATTAGCATGAAATAGATAGGCTTATTAATAATAGTAATTTATTGCAGAGATATAGAGAAAGTCATGGGAATGGAACGCATCAGATTTTTCAGTTAGTTTTGCACATTCGTGTCACTGTGGTGATCATTTGTTAGTGAAAGGAGAGCAGGAAATACCCAACGCATCTTAAGGAAGTGGAACACTGCAAGTAGCTCTATATATTTGTGAAGTATATCCTCTTGAGCTATGAGACGGTTCAGCAATTGGAGAAGGAAAGAAGATTTCGAGAAGACCCTTAGTCCAGGAAAAGAAGGCTTAATGCGAACCACCGTCCACTTCTCCCCCCGTGTCCTCTTCAATTGCCTTTCCGGTCAGGAAGATGGGCTTTGGTCCGAGACTTGGTTAGCTTCTCCTTTTATCTCTTCCCTCTTCCTGCATTTCCACTGCAGAACCTGCACCTTGAGAGGGAAGTGATCATTCTGTACCACCCTCTTTGACTTCAACTGGCCTTGTAAACGTAGTTGCTGAGGTCCTAAAGAGAACATTAATAAAACCTTCAAAACTACAAATATACTACTCATTATGCCCTGACGTCCAAATTCTACGAGCTTTAAATTACACTCCAAACAAAACAAAATCTGATGTGTTCCATTCACATAACTTTCTCTATATCACTGTAACAAATTATTCTATTTACTTCATCTAATGGAACAAAAATTATCAGAAATAGCCTTATTACTTGCTTCCTTGTTAGTAGAAGCGAAATAAGGGAGTACCATAAGTTAAAGTGATAGACAAAAGCTGGTTGCTCTGCGACTGAAGTTCCTTTTTTTGTATGGACACGAGTTCACAAAGTCCTGTATGAGAAAAGTATAAGTTTTTATAGCTGAAACTAAAAACAAGGAATATCTCGAAAACAATCAACTCCACGAAAAAAAAATGTATATAACGTAAATTGTGAGCTTTAAGGTGCTCTACATTTGTTGTGTGGTAAGTTTTTGTCCATCTCTTACGGTTTAGCAGCTATGCAAAATTCTGTAAAATTGACCCAGAACAAAGTAGTCTTCAGAGCTATTCCCAGAAAATTTAAAATATACATTTTATTTGTCAGGTAAATATCTTTAATATATGATATTTTAATAAAAATCGTTAGAGCCATTTTTTAGAAAACCAAAATTTTCGAAAAAACTTCCATGTAAAGGGTAGTTGGGTTTGGGAGGAATTTTCTCAAAATTTTCGTGTTGCATCAATGGAAGATGCTAAACTCAAATACCAAGTTTGGTATTTTATCAACTTTTCGTTTTTGAGGTATCGTGTTCGCGTGTTTTTTTTTAAATATCGTATATTAAAGATATTTACCTGACAAATAAAATGTATATCTTCAATTTCTGGGAATAGCCTCTGAAGACTACTTTATTCTGGATGAATTTTACATAACTGCTAAACCGTAATAAAGGGACAAAAACTTACCAAACAAAAAATGTAGAGCACATTAAAACACACAATTTATGTTATATGATTTTTTTCGAGGAGTTGATCGTTTTTGAGATATTTCTAACTTTTGGTTTCAATTTTGAAAAACTTCTCGGGATTACGTGAACGATTATGAAAGTTTAAACCTGGGACATAATGCTCAGTTGTTTAACATTTGGCTGCCATATTCCCTTGGTACCTACCTATAACGAAATGTATAATGTAGCTATTTCATAAAATGTTTAACTATAAAAGTAAGGAGAAAATAGAAAAAAATCTTACGTGTTCCAATCACATGACTTTCTCTACATCTCCAATAAATTATTGTTAAAAAGCTTGTGCTTCTATTTACTTAATGCTAATCGAGAAAAAGTTAGCAGAAATAGTCTTATTACTTGCTTCCTTGTAAGTAGAAACGAAATAAGGGAGTACCATAGGTTAAAATGATAGTCAAAAGCTGGTTGCTATGTGACTGAAGTTCCTTTATTTGTATGGACAGGAGTTCACACATACCTGTTTGAGAAAAGTATACGTTTTCTAAAGCTGAAACCAATAACAAGGAATATCTAAAAAACGATCAACTCCACGAAAAAAAAAAATATATATATATATATATATATATATATATATATATATATATATGTATGTAACCTAAATTGTGTGTTTTAAGGTACTCTACATTTTTTTGCGTTGTAAGTTTTCGTCCATCTCTTCCGGTTTAGCAGTTATGGAAAATTCCGTAAAATGCACAAGATATACATTTTATTTGTCAGGTAAATATCTTTAATATATGATATTTTAATCAAAATCATTAGAGCCATTTTTGAAAATGTTTTCATATACAGGGTACTTGGGGGTGGGTGTTTTTTTTTTTTTTTTTTGAAAATCTTACGCTGCTCTCAGTCACACTGACACACACGAACATTTTTTAAAAATGCTTTTTTGGGATTCAGGGGGCCCAAAATTACGTATTTCCGGTGGAATCTCTGCATCAATTTTTGGGTGAAATAAAATACTTTCTATTTACACTATGTACGTTGTACCTTAGAGGAATTATTGGGGATATCAACATGTACAGATTTTGATGGCAGAAAGTTCTTGAAAATGTTCATGTCGCTTCTTTGGAAGATGCCGAAGTTAAATATAAATGTTAGTAGTTGCCTAGAATTTTCGTTTGTGTGTTATTCTGTTCAGAAAATACACACGCACACACACAAACATAAATTGTGTGTCTGCTGTGAGATAGCTGTTCGGCTTTTCTCTACTGCCATATTCGTGGTATACAACATAAAAAAAATCTGATGTGTTCCATTCACATGACTTTCTCTACTTCTGTGTAACAAATTATTATTAATAAGCTTATTCTTCTATTTACTTCAAGCTAATAGAGAAAAATTAGCAGAAATACTCTTTATTACTTGCTTGCTTGTAAGTAGAAGCGATATATGGCAGTATCATAGATTTAATCGATACTCAAAAGCTGGTTACTAGGTGGCTGAAGTTCCTTTGTTTGTATAGACACGAGTTTACACATTCCTGTATAAGAAAAGTACAAGTTTTTTAAACCTGAAACCAAAAACAAGGAATATCTCAAAAACGACCAATTCCTAGAAAAAAAATGTATATAACATAAAGTGTATGCTTGAATGTGCTCTACATTTTTTGTGCAGTAAGTTTTTGCCTATTTCTTACGGTTTAGCAGTTATGCAAAATTTCGTAAAATTCATCCAGAATAAAGTAGTCTTCAGAGGCTTTTCCCATAAAATTCAAGATATACATATTATTTGTCAGGTAAATATCTTTAATATACAATACTTTAATCAAAATAGAGCCGTTTTTGAGAAAATCAAAATTTTCAAAAAAGTTCCATTTAAAGGGTAGTTGGGGGTGGGGTGATTTTCTTGAAAATCCTTGTGTCGCATCCTTGGAAGATACTGAACTTAATTACCAAGTTTGGTATTTAACGATCTTTTCGTTTTTGAGCTACGCTGCCCACAGACACACACACACACACACATACACACAGACACACACGGACATGTTTCTAAAAATTCTTATTTTGGATTTAGGTGGTCTCAAAACTTGTATTTCCGGTGAAATCTTGGTGTCGAATTTTTGAGCACAATGCAATTACCTTCTCTATACACTATGTACATGGTATGTATAGAGAAAGTAAAAATGTATATGACGTAAAGTGACATCTACACTTTTCGTAGCATCTTTTTTCTACCCTTAGGGTTGACTCCTTTAGTTACCTATGCGAAAGTCATTCCGAATGAATAGAACATCAGAAGCTATTCACAGAAAATGTGACATATACATTTTATTTATCATGTAAATATCTTGAAAATATGCCAACTTTATCAGAAAAACATTAGCAGAAATAACCATATCACTTGCTTTCTTGTAAGTAGAGGTGAAATAAGGGAGTACCATAGCTTAAAGTGATAATCAAAAGCTGGTTGCTATGTGACTGCAGTTCCTTTGTTTGTATGGACAGCAGTTGACAAATTCCTGTATGAGAAAAGTATAAATTATTCATAGCAGAAACCAAAAATAACTAATGTCACAAAAACGACGAATTCCACGAAAAAAATGTATATAACATAAATTGTGTGCTTTAACGTGCTCTATATTTTTTGTGCAGTAAGTTTTTGTCCATCTCTTACGGTTTAGCAGTTATTCAAAATTTAGTAAAATTCATCCAGAATAAACTACTCTTCAGAGGCTATTCCCAGAAAATTCAAAATATACATTTTATTTGTCAGGTAAATACCTTTAATATGCGATATTTTAATCAAAATCGTTAGAGCCATTTTTTAGAAAATCAAAATCTTCGTGTCTCATCCCTGGAAGATGCTAAACTAAAGTACCAAGTTTGGTATTTTACCGACTTTTCGTTTTTGAGTTATCGTGTTCACGGACACACGGACCTTTTTCTGAAAAACTTTTAACTTTCTCTACACGCAACATGTACATAGTGTATAGAGAAGGTATTGCACTCCACCCAAAAATTCAATACCGAGATTTCACCGGAAATATGTTTTAGGGTCCCCAATATCCAAAAAAAGCATTTTCACAAAAAGGTCCGTGTGTGTGTGTGTCCGTGTGTCAGTGTGTCCGTGTGTCTGTGAACACGATAACTCAAAAACGAAAAGTCGGTAAAATACCAAACTTGGTATTTAAGCTTAGTATCTTCCAGGGATGCGACGCGAAGATTTTGAGAAAAATATCCCCAACCCCAACTACCCCTTATATGGAACTTTTTTCAAAAATTTTGATTTTCTCAAAAATGGCTCTAACGATTTTGATTAAAATTTCATATATTAAAGATATTTACCTGACAAATGAAATATATATCTTGAATTTTCTGGGAAAAGCCTCTGAAGAGTAGTTTATTCAGGATGAATTTTACTGAAATTAGAATAACAGCTAAACCGTAAGAGATGGACAAAAACTTACTGCACAAAAAATGTAGAGCACGTTAAAACACACAATTTATGTTATACACATGTTTTTCGTGAGTTCGTCGTTTTTGAGACATTCCTTATTTTTGATTTCTGCTTTGAAAAACTTATACTTTTCTCATACAGGAACTTGTCAACTCCTATCCATATAGACAAAGGAACTTCACTGACATAGCAACCAGCTTTTGACTATCACTTTAACCTACAGTTGTCCCTTATTTTGCTTCTACTTACAAGGAAGCGAGTAATTAGACTATTTCTGCTATTTTTTTCTGATTAGCATAAAGTAAATAGAAATATAAGCTTTTTAAGAATAATTTGTTGCAGGAATATAGGGAAAGTCATGTGAATTGTACACATCAGGTTTTTTTTTTTTGGATACAGGGGACCCTAAGACATATATTTCCGCTGAAATCTCGGTATCGAATTTTTTGGTGGAGTGCAATACCTTCTCTATACACTATGTACATAGTACGCATAGAGAAGGTAAAAATCTGATGTTTTCCATTCACATGACTTTCTCTACATCTCTGTATCACATTATTGTTAAAAAGCTTATACCTCTATCTACTTTATGATAATCGAGTTAAACGTTTGCAGAAATGCTTTCTTGTAAGCAGAAGGGAAATAGTGGAATACACTACGCAAAAACCACAGTCAAGTCAACTTCAACTGCCTGTAAAACAAAAACTATTAGAGATAGCTACCTAATTATTTTGGAGGTATGTTGAGAAACTCTCAAAGTTTCGTTTGTTACTATTGGCAACGCTGTAGTGTTTTGTTTGTTGTTGCAGAAGCTGAAATGGCGGAAAATCCTGTGGAAAAGGCATATTGCGTGTTGGAATTTGCTAGAACGCAATCAGCAACTGTTGTCCAACGACATTTTAGAACACGTTACCACAAAAATGAAATGATGCGCTCACAAAAACCAGCATCGTCTTCATCATGTCGCAACATGTCGATGCAAAAGTCACGCCGTATGACCTTATCTTCTTCACTCAGAAACTGCAACATCTGTAATCTGTAAGGCATCATGTGCAGTCACTTCCGCAAGATTTTCCATACAGTTTGCTGTGGAATTTGTAATTGCATGCTTGCCCTAGATGTCGATTTCTGTGGGCTTCTTATGTAGGCAGAACGAACACGTTCAACGTTTTCTTCCGAAACTCTTGGTCTTCCCGAGCTCTTCCCTTTGCACAAACATCCCGTTGTCTCGAATTTTCTATACCAGTCGTAGATTGACTGTCTAGTCGGTGACGTTTTGTGGTAACGTGTTCTAAAATGTCGTTGGACAACAGTTGCTGATTGCGTTCTAGCAAATTCCAACACGCAATATGCCTTCTCCACAGGATTTTCCGCCATTTCAGCTTCTGCAACAACAAACAAAACACTACAGCGTTACCAATAGTAACAAACAAAACTTTGAGAGTTTCTCAACATACCTCCAAAATAATTAGGTTGCTATCTCTAATAGTTTTTGTTTTACAGGCAGTTGAAGTTGTCTATTTCTTTTGTAGTAACCCTGTATTTTAAAACTGAAAAACTGACTTTACGTTTTTCCTTTCTTTACACGTACTATGTACATAGTGTATAGAGAAGGTATTGCATTCCACCCAAGAATTCGATACCTAGATATCACTAGAAATAGACTTTTAGGCTACCCTGTAACCAAAAAAAGCAATTTTGGAGAAAGTTTCGTGTGTGTGTGTGTGTGTGTGTGTGTGTGTGTGTGTGTGTGTCCGTATGTCCGTGAATACGATAACTCAAAAAACGAAAACGCGGTAAAATACCAAACTTGGTATTTAACTTTATCTTCTTCCGAGGTTGCGACACGAGGGTTTTGAGAAAAAATTCCTTACCTTAAGCTACATTTTAAATGGAAAATCTTCTGATTTTCTTAAAAATGGCTCTAACGATATTGATTAAAATCTCTGATATTTAAGATATTTACTTGCCAAATAAAATGTACTTCTTGAATTTTCTGGGAATAGTCTCAAAAGATCTCTTTATTTTAGGTGATTTTTATTGAATTTTGCATAACCGGTAAACCGTAAGAGATAGTCAATAATGTACTGCACAAAAAATGTATTCGCTTCTACTTACAAGGAAGCAATTAATAAGACTCTTTCTGCTACTATTTCTAGCTTTACTTGAAGTGAATAAAAACAGCTTTTTAATATTAAATTGTTGCAGACATAAAGGGAGAACCCTTGTAATAACACATTTAATGCTTACTTGATGGAAAAAATTCAAGTATTAACTGTTTTACACCGATATTTGAATGCAAGTTAAGAGGTTTAAAGCTCCGCAAGTTTTTGAAGCATTGCAGTAGCTGAAGACAGTTAATTGAAGAGGTAGGTCCCCTGAAGTCTATACACATGCTGAAGAATGGATCAATGAGGTGTGGGTCGGAGGATCCACAGTTGGTCCATCTTGCCAGCATCTGTACAAATGTTACTGCACCGGTCATCTGGTGCTGGCATGTGGAACTACGTCCGTACGGCAGAGAGGTGCTGCCTTCTTGCGGCTTCTTGGTGAACCTTCAGGCGAGCCGCGTGCCACGACCTGCCCCAATGAAATCAACTTTGACCCACTGGAACCCCCGCAAAGTTTAGGTCCATATCGATACGTGCGTCTCCTGAGAGATGAACGAGGGGAGCGCGACTTCGTATCCCGCGTATTTCACACGGCTTTTCTGTCTCATTCGGCGCGCCCTGCATTTTCAACTCAAACCGGATATCTTTATGTGTATTATTCAATATTTTAAGAAAGTCTAATGCTGTAAAAAAGAAAAGAGAATGAAGAAGTACTGATATATTCCACTTACATGACTTTCTCTGCATGTTCTGCAAAACTTATTACAGAAGATCATTATTTTTTATTTTCTCTACATGTAATGTGTTCATTGTGTATATAGATAAGTACCATTATATTCCACCCAGAAATTCCATTGCGAGATTTCACCGGAAATACATGTTCTGAGACCCCCTGAATCCAATAAAAGCATTTTTAGACAGATATGCGTGTGTGTTTGTCTGTCTGTCTGTCTGTCTGTGGGCAGCATAGCTCGAAAACGAAATTACCGTTAAATACCAAAACCTTTGTATGGAAAAAAAGTTCGAAAATTTTGAATTTCTAAAAAATGGCTCTAACGATTTTGATTAAAATGATTAAATATATTTAAAGCTCATATAAAATGTAAATCTTGAATTTTCTAGTAATAGCCTCTGAAGACTACTTTATTCAGGATCAGTTTTACGGAATTTTGCATAGCTGCTTAACCGTAAGCGATGGTCAAAAAATGTAGAGCACGTTAAAATACAGAATTTATGTAGTGTACATTTATTTCGTTAAGTTGATCGTTTTTTAGATAATTCTTGTTTTTGGTTTCAGATTTTAAAAACTTATATTTTTCTCATATGGGAATTTGTCAACTTCTGTCCATACAAACAAAGGAACTTCAGTGACATAGCAACCAGCTTTTGACTATCACTTTAACCTATGGTACTCCCTTATTTCGTTTCTACTTACAAGGAAACAAGTAATAAGACTATTTCTGTTAATTTTTCCTCGATTAGCATTAAGTAAATAGAAGAATAAGCTTTTTAACAATAATTTGTTGCAGAGATGTAAAGAAGATCATGTGAATGGAACACATCAGCTTTTTTAGATATTTCATGTTATTGGTTTCGGTTTTAAAATACTTTAAAACCCCTTAAATACGGGATTTTGTCAACTGCTGGCAATGCAAAAAAAAAAAAAAAAAAAAAAAAAACGGATTTCAATCCCATAGCAAGCTTTTAAAAGATTTGACTATCGCTATAGTCTAGTGTATTCTTTTATTTCTCTTCTGTTCACAAGAAAGCACTTCTCCTAATATTTATCTCTATTAGCATGAACTTAATAGAAGCATAAGATGTTTAACAATAATTTGTTATAGAGATGTAGAGAAAGTCATGTGAATGGAACACATGAGATTTTTAGATAAAGGTCCGTGTGTGTGTGTCTGTGTGTGACTGTGGACAACATACACCGTTAAATACCAAACTTGGGAATTAAGTTTTGTTATTTTGCAAATATGCAACACGAAGATTTTCAAGAAAATCCGTTCACTCCAAAGTAACCTTTACCAGGACATTTTTATGAAAAATTTGTTTTCATAAAAAATGGCTCTTAACGATTTTGATTAAAATCCCCTATATTTAAGCTATTTACATCAAAAATAAAATGTATATCTTGAATTTTCTGGGAATAGCTTCAGAACACCACTTTATTCGGTAGGATTTTTACAGAATTTTGCATAACGGTTAAACCGTGAGAGATAGACAAATATTTACTTTACTAAAACTGTAGACCTCGTTAAAACACACACTTTATGTCATATGCGTTTTTGTTGTAGAGCTAACCGTTTCGAAGATATTCCTTGTTATTTGTTTCTATTTTAAAATACTTATACATTTCTCAGACAGGAAGTGTCCGTTTTTCTTTTGTTCTACTCCTGGCCAAGCAAAGAAATGATTTGCAGTGACAATTGCAAAACGAGAGCTTTTAAAACATTTGACTATCACTTTAACAAAGCGTATTCCTTTAGTTCCCTTCTACTCATAAGAAATGAAGTAATAAGATGTTTATCTGGATTAGCGTGGTGTGGTACGAAGAAGAATCTTTTGTAAGAAATCTGTTTGTAGAGAAGTTAGCAAAAGTATGTGAGTGTAATACATCAGATTTTTTCCCCTTATAAGTTAAAAAGTGTCAAAGTACTTTTATGTTTCAAGCCGTTTGGGTGTTAAAGTGTGAATGGGACATTAAGACATAAAGCTCGCTAAACTTAAGTTTGTTTTAACCTCAATAGAACATTTTTATTCGATCATTTGAATTCCAATGCTTTTGTTTATAAATTCGTTTAGTTTTGTTTTAAGGGTATATGTGGGGTTAGCCGGGGAAAGAATTTATCTCGATTTTTATTATTTTCTCTATACGACTATGTACATAGTGTATAGAGAAGGTATTGCATTCGGCCCAAAATTCGATATCGAGATTTCACCGGAAATAACACGTTTTAGGGTTCCTGTATAAAAAAAACACATTTTTGGAAAAAGGTCCTTGTGTGTATGTCCGTCGGTATGTGAACACGGTAACTCAAAACTGAAAAGTCGGTAAAATACAAAACTTAGTGTTGAAGTTCAGTATCTTCCAGGGCTGCGACACGAAGATTTTGAGAAAAATCCCCCCACCTTAAACTACCCTTTACATGGAACTTTTTTTTCGAAATGTTTGACTTTCTCAAAAATGGCTTTATATATCCATCCATCCATCGATCCATCCCTCCCTCCCTCCTTCCATCCATCCATCCATCCATCCATCCATCCCTCCATCCCTCCCTCCAGCTATCCATCCATCCCTCCCTCCATCCATCCTTCCCTCCCTTCCTCCATCCATCCCTCCATCCCTCCCTCCATCCCTCCATCCGTCTGCCTGTTTATCTATCACAAACATCTTAGCAGTAATAAGATATATACACTTATTTGTAATAAAAGTGGAGACCGCGTACACATATCTGCAGATTCTGTGATTCCACATTTCGTTTTCAACCCATTCCTTACTGTGGATTATTTAAATATCATCTTTAAACTGGTAGACTATTAAAACTTAAAATTATTTAAACAGATGTAATAATATAACTACAAGAACAGATTATGCCAGTTTCGGCGCATTTACGAGACTTGAGTCTTGCGAGTAATGGAGAATCTCATACGCTCCTGAGGTCAAGCTCTCCCCTACCAGCTATCCTTTCAGCTGCATCTACCGGCTGCTTAGCGGGAGCGAGATTGAAAGCTGACTGTAACATTCTTCATTCTATAGATTCTAGCTCCGGTCTAGGAAGGCAATCTATATAGCGCACCGTTTCGCCATGGGAGACGTTAGTTTAGCTAACTGAAGCCGTTCTTTTCGAGGATTAGACATGTTTCTTCTTGAGGATATGTGACGCTGCACGTAAAGGACGCTTGTTGGCAATTAGTGGCGCGAGAGAGAGAGACCGCACATTATCGTTTTCCTGGTGCAGCCGGAGTGTTTTGTGTGCAGAGAATGATGTGTTTATTGTGTGGAGGTGTTCCTTTACGACCCATAAACACAACTTCTACGTGTGTGAGTGGTTTACGACCCGCCTTGGGCAGGAGATAACTTGTGGTAATGTTCCCAGGTAGTCCACAAGTTCATCAACATTTTTGTTATTAATTGTTTCTGTAACGCAACTCTGGTTGTATTATTAGACCAGTATCTTCTTAGGGAGGCGGTAGCGCGGCTGCTTGCCAAGAGGGAGACCTGGGGTGGATTCCCGGTACCGGCGTGGGGAATTTTCCCTGGTCCGGGGTGCACTCAGCCGGGGGGCTAATTGAGGAGCTACTTAGATACTTTATTTCATTGTTTTTGGCATGGCAGAACATGAATGGTAACCATTACACCACGACTGGGAAGTAGCAGTGCTAGAATGATGTTCAATTCCTTCTCCTGTGTCTAAATTTAACAGTTATTTTTTTAATTCTTTCGAGTGCCAGTCTTTGCCCAACCCGATACAGATGCAGCACTACATTCTAATATTCTTAAAAATGGCTCTAACGATTTTGATTAAACTATCGTATATTAAAGACACTCATCTAACAAATAAAATGTGTATCTTGCATTTTCTGGTAATATCCCCTGAAGACTACTTTATTCTGGATGATACAACATGTAGCTCACGATAAAAAACACAATTTATGTCATATACATTTTTTTTTTTTTTCGTAGAGTTGATCATTTTTAAAATATTCCTGGTTTTTCGTTTTAGCTTTAAACACTTATACTTTTCTCATACAGGAACTTCTTAACTCCTGTCCATACAAACAAAGGCACTTCAGTCACATAGCAACCAGCTTTTGACTATCACTCTAACCTATGGTACTCCCTCATTTCCCTTCTACTTACAAGGAGGCAAGTAATAAGACTATTTCTGCTAATTAACATGAAGTAAATAGAATCATAAACTTTTTAACTACAATTTGTTGCAGAGATGTAGAGAAAGTCATGTGAATGGAACACATCAGGTGTTAAATCAAAATCATTAGATCTACTTTTTCTAAGATATCAAATTTTGAAAGACGTTCCTTGTAAAGAACATTTTGCTGTCATTTCTATTATATAAGTTACAGAATTTTAAACATGGGAGTCTTAATTATAATAGTGACCTTTGCAATGCATTTATCTTTCTGTCTGTTCCAGGTAAGCGGCGTTCTGCACTTTTTCCTGTAAATCGCAACGTGAAGGCAGGTTAGATAATAATACTATATTCTTTTGTATATCTACAGCCTAAACACGTCTTAACTCGCAAGGTGAACAATTGAAATTCAGTTATCTTTACATGTCCAGAAGGAAAATAGAAAAGATATGAAATGAACAGTGACTTCCCATTTGAGAAAAGTTTAAGTAGTTTAATTTATACTTTCTGTAGCCCCATATGTACTATGTACATAGGGATAGAGAAGGTATTGAAATGCACCCAAAAATTCGATACCGAGTTCACCGGAAATATATGTTTTGGGGTCCCCTGAGTCCTAAAAAAACATTTTTACTTTCTCTAGCCCCATATGTACTATTTACATAGGGATAGAGAAAGTATTGTAATTCACCCAAAAATTCGATACCGAGATTTCATCGGAAATACATATTTGCTTTGGGGTCCCTGACTCCGAAAAAAGCATTTTTACAAAAAGGTCCGTGTGTGTGTGTATGTGTTTGTTTGTGGACAGCATAGCCCCAAAACAAAATAAATACCAAACTTGGAAATTTGGGTTAGGTTCTTCCAAGGATGCGACACGAAGATTTTAAAAAAAAAAATCCCCCCACCACAAACTACCCTTTACATGGACATTTTTTCTAAAATTTTGATTTTCTTAAAAATGGCTCTAACTATTTTGATTAAAATCCCGTATATTGAAGCTATTTATGTCAGAAATAAAATGTATATCTCGAATTTTTTGGGAATAGCCTGAAAAGACCTTTTTATTCTGGGTGAGTTTTTCTTAACTGCTAACCGTATAAGATAGAGGGGGGGGGGGGGGAACGTACTAAACAAAAAATGTACCTCGTGACAAAACACACAGTTTTTGCCCTTTACGTTTTTGTTGTGGAGGTAACCGTTTTTTCAGATATTCCTTGTTATTGAAAATGAAATGGCCTGTTATTTATGGACGCTCTTTAACTGCTTTGGTTCTCAGCGTCCCATTCTATGTTGGGCGTGAAAGATCGCTTAATTTTGCTCAGAGGCCTCTCTTATCAGGCTTGAGGTTCTTTTACGTGCCGTAAATCTACGACACGGGACCCACAGATTTACTTCCCTTCCGAAGGAAGCCATGCTAAGGATTTTTACGCCCGACCGCGACCTTGGGTATATGAAATTAGCATGGTAACCATTACACCACGGAGGGTGACTTCCTTGTTATTGGCTTCAATTGTGAAGTACTTAAACTTTTCTCACACAGGAAGTGTCTGCTTTTCTTTTGTTCTACTCCTGGCCAAGCAAAGAAGTGATTTGTAATGACAATCGCATAACGATAACTTTTAAAACATTTGACTATCATTTTAGCATAGCGCATTCCCTTATTCACTTCTACTTATTAGGAACTAAGTAATAACATTCTGCTAGCATTTATCTTGATTAGCATTGTGTACAAAGAAGAATAATCTTTTGTAGGAGTTTTGTAGAGCAGCTAGAGAAAGTCATGTGAGGGCAACACATCAAATTTTTCATATTTGGTACAACCTTGGGATATACTTTTAAATACTTTCAAAATGTTTCATGGTGCATATATAAGTACTAAAATGATGTTTTACTTTCTCTACACGTACTATGTACATAGTGTATAGAGAAGATATTGTAATGTACCAAAAATTCGATACCGAGGTTTCACCGGAAATATATATTTTGAGACCTCATGAATAAAAAATCTGATGTGTACCATTTTTACCTGACAAATAAAATGAATATCTTGAATTTTCTGGGAATAGCCTCTGAAGAGTAGTTTATTCTGAATGAATTTTACTAAATTTTGAATAACTGCTAAACCGTAAGAGATGGACAAAAACTTACTGCACAAAAAATGTAGAACACATTAAAACACACAATTTATGTTATATACATTTTTTTCGTGAAGTTCGTCGTTTTTGTGACATTCCTTATTTTTGGTTTCTGCTATGAAAAACGTGTACTTTTCTCATACAGGAACTTGTCAACTCCTATCCATATAAACAAAAGAACTTCATTGACATAGCAACTAGCTTTTGACTATCACTTTAACCTACGGTTGTCCTTTGTTTCGCTTCTACTTACAAGGAAGCGAGTAATAAGACTATTTCTGCTATTTTTTTCTGATTAGCATAAAGTAAATAGAAGTGTAAGCTTTTTAAGAACAATTTGTTGCAGGGATATAGAGAAAGTCATGTGAATGGTACACATCAAATTTTTTTTCGGATTTAGGGGGTTTCAATTATGAGCCCTGGTTCTTGAGTACTTACAATTTTTTTTTTTAACGTCCTTTAACCTGGTTGGTCATATCGGACGATGAATGAAATTGGTGAAATGATGCTCAAATGATCTTGGGGTCCATGCAGCTTAAAGTTACTCGACGTTCGTCTTCTCAGGATAAGGGAAACCCCCGAAAAAAACCTTATCCGGGTAACTCATCCTAGGCGAGATTGGAACTCGCAACCTTTTGAATGTGAGGCAGACACGCTACCACCACACGACCTAGGCGGGCCTGAACAATATTGTAAGTCGCCATTGAGGTTGTCAGCTCAAAATAACTTGAGATCACCTCGTGGTTTACCAGGAAACATGTGAGCAGTTTAGGAATTTAATGCCGCACCGGCATGTTGCCTTTTTTTTTTTTTTTTTTTTTTTTTTTTTAACAGTACAGGAGTCTGGTCAGGACTCCGGCGCTGTATCCCCTATTTACATTCCCCCCTGTAAAATTACTGTATGATTACTGTCCCTTTACACAAACATATACACATTGCACAAACAAATAACACCCATGCCCAAGGCGGGACTCGAACCCACGATCCCCTGCCCACGAAGCACCAAAGCGAGACGCCTTAGCGAGCGTGGCTATGGGGACCGGCATGTCTTCGTAACTTGTTAGAGCAACCGGCTAGAAATCGGGAGATCCGTGGTTCAAATCCCGGCTATAGCATTGAATTTTTCAGTCTGACTCTACCTATCCAACCCCTGTCCTACACACGGCTTGTGTGAAAAAACAATTAATCCAGTATCTTAATTTTCCACAGTTTTGGTCTAATTTCGTAGGAAATCAGATAGGAGTAAAATGGAAGTAAGTCCAAGAAAGGTCGCTGCCACGTCATGGCGCTAGTGTATGGTGGTTCCCCTCTAGAGAGTCATACTTAGCCATCAAACTGAATTTGCTTCTGCTACAAGCCGCCTGTTTTAAGCAGGTAATCAAGTCGAAAGCAGTTAACATGCCTCGGTTCTAATTCTTCTCTCCCTATAATTGCCACACTTGTGAGAAGGTAAAAGCCAGAGTGGCATTGTTTGGCAGTCCAGCACACTTGAGGGCAGCACCGGTGTGTGGTCGCACATTAAATGTTATTAAGGAAGGGTGGGTGGAACGCGGTCCCATGCTTTCAATTACATTACACGGCATTTGCGTCGCATCAAACTCGTTTTAAATGGATTCCGGACTATATGTCGATGGACAATGAAATATTTTATAGGGTGCTGGAACTGGTAATGGCTCCGCTTTGTTCCCCTCGTGTTTTTTAGCGGCAGAAAAATAACTGTTCCCTCTCTACGTCACACGGGAGTATCGAGAGAACCGCCAGTAGTCAAGGAGTTATGAGTAACTGCCTAACTGTTTCAAACTGACCTCATTAATGCCGTTAATCTATCACCCCTCAAGACCTCTAGCATCGTCACTTTTGACAACCGGTCAAAAAAAAAAATTGATGTGTTCCATTCACATAACTCTTTCTACGTCTCTGCAACAAATTATTGTTAAAAAACGCATGCTTCTCTTTACTTCACGCTAATCGAGAAAAAAATAGCATAAGTAGTCTTTATTACTTGCTTCCTTGTAAGTAGAAGGGAAATAAGGGAGCACCATAGGTTAAAGTGATAGTCAGAAGCTGGTTGCTATGTAATTGATGCTGCTTCGTTTGTATGGACAGAAATTGACAAATTCCTGTATCAGAAAAGTATACATTTTTCAAAGCTGAAACTAAAAACAAGGAATATCTAAAAAAACAACTAATACCACGAAAAACATGTATATAACTTTAATTGTGTGTTTTTACTCAAAATCGTTAGAGGCATTTTTAAAAAAATGAAAATTTACGAAAAAAGTTTCATGTAAACGATACTTGGGGTGGGGGGATTTTCTTGAAAATCTTCATGTCGCATCTTTGAAAGATACCAAACTTAAATACAAAATAGTATAGGCTGTAAATAAATCAAAATAACGTACAGGTAATATTTTAAGTAATGTTTTGGGCTTCCACAAACTCTGTGCAAGATGGGTGCCATGTTTGTTGACACCTGATCAAAAGTTGCAAAGAAATACTTTTATGTTAAGAATGTGGAGCTCTACCCTAAAACTCCCAAGGAATTTTTGAGATGGCTTATTACCATGGATGAAACTTTGATACATCACTGCATTCCAGAAAGTAAATCATAGTCAAAACAGGTGAACCAAAAATTTTCTAAAAAAAAGTTCCATGTAAAGGGTAGTTTGGGGTGGGGGGATTTTTCTCAAAATCTTTGTGTCGCATCCCTGGAAGATACTGAACTTAAATACTAAGTTTGGTATTTTAGCTACTTTTCGTTTTTGAGTTATCGCGTTCACAGACACACGGACACACACACGGACCTTTTTCTGAAAATGTTTTTTTTTTTGATACAGGGGGACCTAAAACATGTATTTCAGGTGAATTCTCGGTATCGAATTTTTGGGTGGAATACAATACTTCTCTATCCCTATGTACATTGTAAATACGGGGCTAGAGAAAGTAAAAAGAAATTAAATGTTGTTTTCATTGAGAGGCCCGGGACTTATCAACCGACTCTAGTATATGCTAGAGAAAGAAGTATAAGGAATTTAGGATTTTCATTTGATTGGCGCTCAATAAGAGAGCAATAGAAACGCCGCCAAACTGTACAACTTGCTGAATGTAACCGCGCACCGAGGGAAAGGTATTTTATGCAGCAGGTGTAGCATCCTTTGTCTCCGCACATCTCCAAATCCACGACTCCTTGGGGTGAATTTCTTGGCTTCTCCCTCCAGAACACAAAGAGGGGGCGAAGTGTCAGGTAGGAATATCGCTGGGGGAGCTGCCTGCAATTTAATGGCATGTTAAGACGCGCAGGATATATTGTATTAATTAAAGTGGAGGTAGTACGCATGCGCCGTGTTGTCTACTAAAGGCAAATTGATATTGCACCTCCTATATGCGCGAGGTACAACATTAATTAACCATTCATTGATTCCTTAACACGGTGCCTCTAATCTGAGTGATCCTTGCTGCTCGGCGAACTTCAACGATCGATAATAAACACCGCGTCGTCATAAGGGAGGGAAAACGGTGATAACACATCCATCTACATCCCTGCAACAAATTATTCTTAAAAAGCTTATACTTCAACTTACTTCATGCTAATCAGAAAAGATTAGCAGAAATAGTCTTTTTACTCGCTTCCTTCTAAGTAGAGGCTACATAAAGTGATAGTCAAAAGCTGGCTGTTATGTCACTCAAGTTCCTTTGTTTGTATGGACAGTAGTTGACAAATTCCTGTATGAGAAAAGTAAAAGCTTTTCATTGCAGAAACCAAAATCGAGGAATGCATAAAAAACGATGAACTCCACGAAAAAATGTATTTAACATAAGCTGTGTGTTTTAACGTGCTCTACATTTTTGGTGTAGTAAGTTTTTGTCTATCTCTTACGGTTTAGCAGTTATGCAAAATTTCGTAAAATTCATCCAGAATAAAGTACTCTTCAGAGGCTATTCCCAGAAAATTCAAAGTATACATTTTATTTGTCAGGTAAATAGCTTTAATGTAAGATATTTTATTCAAAATCGTTAGAGCCATTTTTGAGAAAATCAAAATTTTCGAAAAAAAGTTCCATGTAAAGGGTAGTTTGGGGTGGGGGGATTTTTCTCAAAAGCTACCTGTCACATCCCTGGAAGATACTAAACTGAAATACCAAGTTTGGTATTTTACCGACTTTTCGTTTTTGAGTTATCGTGTTCACAGACAAAGGGACACATACTCACACACGGACCTTTTTCTAAAAATCTAATGTGTTCCATTCACATGACTTTCTCTATATTACTGCAACAAATTATTCTATTTACTTCATCTAGTGGAGCAAAAATTAGCAGAAAAGGTCTTACTATTTGCTTCCTTGTTAGTAGGAGCGAAATAAGGTGGCACCATAGGTTAAAGTGAAAGCCAAAATCTGGTTGCTATGTGACTGAAGTTCCTTTGTTTGTATGGACACGAGTTCACAAAATCCTGTATGAGAAAAGTATAAGTCTTTATAGCTGAAAAAAAAACAAACAAGGAATATCTCAAAAACAATCAACTCCACGAAAAAAAGTGTATATAACATAAATTGTGTGTTTTAAGGTGTTCTACATTTTTTGTTTAGTAAGTGTTTTGTCCATCTCTTACGGTTTACAGTTATGCAAAATTTCATAAAATTCATCCAGAATAAACTACTCTTCAGAAGCTATTCCCAGAAAATTCAAGATATACATTTTATTTGTCAGGTAAATAGCTTTAATGTACGGTATTTTAATCAAAATCGTATGAGAAAATCAAAATATTCGAGAAAAAAAAGTTCCATGTAAAGGGTAGTTTGGGGTGGGGGGACTTTTCTCAAAATCTTCTTGTCGCATCCCTAGAGGATACTAAACTTAAATACGAAGTTGGGTATTTTACCAACCTTTTACTTTCTCCATACGCACTATGTACATAGTGTATAGAGAAGGTATTGCACTCCACCAAAAAATTCGATACCGAGATTTCACCGGAAATATATGTTTTAGGGTCCCCAATATCCAAAAAAAGCATGTTCACAAAAAGTTCCGTGTGTGTGTGTGTGTGTGTCCGTGTGTCTGTGAACACGATAACTCAAAAACGAAAAGTCGGTAAAATACAAACTTGGTATTTAAGTTTAGTATCTTCCAGGAATGCGACACGAAGATTTTGAGAAAAATCCCCCGAACCCAAACTACCCTTTACATGGAACTCTTTTCGAAAATTTTGATTTTCTCAAAAATGGCTCTAACGATTTTGATTAAAATTTCGTACACTAAAGATATTTACCTGACAAATAAAATGTATATCTTGAATTTTCTGGAAATAGCCTCTGAAGAGCAGTTTATTCTGGATGAATTTTACTAAATTTTGTATAACTACTAAACCGTAAGAGATCGACAAAAACCTAATTCACAAAAAATGTAGAGCACGTTAAAACACACAATTTATGTTATATACATTTTTTTCGTGGAGTTCGTCGTTTTTGTGACATTCCTTATTTTTGGTTTCTGCTATGAAAAACGTGTACTTTTCTCATACAGGAACTTGTCAACTCCTATCCATATAAACAAAGGAACTTCATTGACATAGCAACCAGCTTTTGACTATCACTTTAACCTACAGTTGTCCCTTATTTCGCTTCTACTAACAAGGAAGCGAGTAATTAGACTATTTCTGCTATTTTTTTCTGATTAGCATAAAGTAAATAGAAGTATACGCTTTTTAAGAATTATTTGTTGCAGGGATATAGAGAAAGTCATGTGAATGGTACACATCAGATTTTTGTTTTTGAGTTATGGTGTTGACAGACACACTGACCTTTTTCTGAAAATGCTTTTTTTTTTTTTTTTTTTTGTTACAGGGGACCCTAAAACATATATTTCCGGTGAAATCTCGGTATCGGATTTTTGGATGGAGTGCAATACCTTCTCTATAGACAAAGTAAAAATGTGTTAAACACAAACTTGGTAATTAAGTTTAGCATCTATCAAGTATACGACACAAAGATTTTTAGAAAAATTCCCCCACCACAAATTACTGTTTAGATGGAACATGTTTCGATAATGTTTATTTTCTCACATATGGCTCTAACGATTTTGATTAAAGTAGCAAATATTTTCTACATGCTTATGAAAAATGAAATATATACCTCGAATTTCTGGGAATAACATGAAGCTGGATGTTGAAGGAGAAACAGTCAAACCAGGAGGCGCCCGGGTGTTTCAGCTAGTAGCTATATAATTAATAATTAACTTTGTGATTTCTCTCAAGAGCTGTAATGTGACTGTTTTCTCTGATATCTGTTGGCAGCATTGTTCTGCAAAGCTACATGCAGTTGCCAACTTCCTCCTCAAGTGCTTCATAACCCTTCTTGCCTTGGAGTTTTGTGTTAAAAGTGTATTTCGCGTGGAATGCAATACACAGAAACACTCCCAGAAACAATGCACGTAGGGGATGTAACTTGGGTGCGAGTTTAAGCCAGGATACGTTAACATCTTTGGAACAACCCTCTCCCTTAATGAGAGCTCGACAGCCAACCTCGCTGTAATCAGATTATTATCAGCAGGTCGTTAACAGCTCTCAGTCTTCCTAAAGGGCTGCTCCCCTTCTTTTGTGGTAGGCCCGCTGAATTTCTAAGCCACCTCTTCGCAGTTCAAGCTAATCCATCGTACAGGGAAAAACATTGAAAGTTCTCATAAATAGAGTATTCAATAGACTTTCAATTGTCAGATAAAACAAAGGTTGATTATCATAACAGTGGAATATATGTCTTGTTACTTTCTCTACACGCACTATGTACATTGTGTATAGAGAAGGTATTGTATTGCACCCAAAAATTCGATACCGAGAGTTCAACAGAAATACATGTTTTGGGACCCCCTAAATCCAAAACAAGCATTTCTAGAAAAATTGACGCGTGTGTGTGTGTCTGTGGACAGCATAGCTCGAAAACAAAAAGACCGTTAAATACCAAACTTGGTATTTAAGTTCGGTATCTTCCAAGGATGCGATATGAAAATTTTGAAGAAAATCCTCCCTCCGCAAACTACCCTTTACATGGAACGTTTTCAAACATTTTCATTTTCTCAAAAATGGCTCTAACGATTTTCATTAAAATCTCTTATATTTAAAAGCTCTTAATTTTCAAAAAACTTACATGTAAAGGGTAGTTTGGGGTGGGCGGATTTCCTTGAAAATCTACGTGTCGCATCCCTGGAAGATACCAAACTTAAATGCCAAGTTTGGTATTTAACGTTCTTTTCGTTTTTGAACACACATGCACACACATATGCACAAATACACATACTGTGTACATAGTGTATAGAGCAGGAATTGTATTGCACCCAAAAATCCGATATCGAGATTTCTCCGGAAGTACATAGCTTGAGACTTTCTGAATTAAAAAAAGAACAGTTATAGAAAAACGTCCGCGCGTGTGTGTGTGTATCTGTAGGCAGCATAGCTCAAAAGCGCAAAGATCGTTGAACACCAAACTTGCTATTTAAGGTTGGTATCTTCCAAGGATGCAACACGAAGATTTTCAAGAAAATTCCCCCACCCCCAACTGCCCTTTACATGGAACTTTTTTCGAAATTTTTTATTTTCTCAAAAATGGCTCTAACGATTTTGACTAAAATATCGTACATTAAATATATTTTATGACAAACAAAATGTATATCTTCAATTTTCTGGGAATAGTCTCTGAGGACTATTTTTCTCTGGATCAATTTTAAGAAATTTTGCACAACTGCTAAACTATAAGAGATAGACCAAAACGTACTACACAACAAATGTGGATCACGATAAAACACATAAGTTATGCCATATACATTTTTTTTGCGGATTAATCGCTTTTTAGATATTCCTTATTTTTGGTTTTCTCATACGGGAATTTGTTAACTCCTGTCAATACAAATAAAATAACTTCAGTCACATAGCAACCAGCTTTTGACTATCACCTTAACCTATGGTACTCCCTTATTTTGCTTCTACTTACAAGGAAGCAAGTGATAAGACTATTTTTGCCTATTTTCCTCGATTAGAATGAAATAAATGGAAGCATTAACTTTTTACTTTCTCTAGCCCCATATGTGCAATTACATAGGGATAGGGAAGTATTGTTTTCCTACCAAAAATTCGATACCGGTATTTCACCGGAAATATATGTTTTAGGACCCCCTGTAACCAAATAAGGCATTTTCAGAAAAAGGTCCGAGTGTGTGTGTGTGTGTGTCCGTGTGTACGTGCGTCTGTGAACACGATAACTCAAAAACGAAAAGTAGCTAAAATACCAAACTTGGTATTTAAGTTTAGTATCTTCCAGGGATGCACCACGAAGATTTTGAGAAAAATCGCCCCACCCCCAACTACCCTTTACATGGAACTTTTTTCGAAAATTTTGATTTTTTCAAAAATGGCACTAACGATTTTGATTAAAATTTCGTATATTAAAGATATTTATCTGAAAAATGAAATGTATATCTTGAATTTTCTGGGAATAGCCTCTGAAGACTACTTTATTCTGGATGAATTTTTCATAACTACAAAACCGTAAGAGATGGACAAAAACTTAACCCACAAAAACTGTAGAACACGTTAAAACACACAATTTATGTTATATACATTTTTTTCGTGGAGTTTATCTTTTGGAGATATTCCTTTTTCTTGGTTTCAGCTTTGAAAAACTTATACTTTTCTCATACAGCAATTTGTCAACTCCTGTCCATACAAACAAAGGAACATCAGTCACATAGCAACCAGCTTTTGACTTTCACTTTAACCTATGGTACTCCCTTATTTCGCTTCTACTTACAATAAAGCAAGAAATAAGACTATTTCTGCTAATGTTTTCTGATTAGCATAAAGTAAATAGAAATATAAGCTTTTTAAGAATAATTTGTTGCAGGGATATAGAGAATGTGAATGGTACACATCAGATTTTTCTATACACTAAGTACATAGTACGTGTAGAGAAAGTAACAGCTGTAACGCATAAACTTCGGCTGGTAAAAATAGAGCTGTAGCCAATATCTCATTAAATTTGTAACGTGTAAATGTTGCACGCACTTCAATGTCAAATTCGGACCCGTTCTCTTCCAACATAGACGTGGAATCGTACGGTGGACGAACCCCCCAAGGGAAAGGGCATTGGTCATAACTGGCAAACAGCTGACACGAGAGAAGAGAAAAGCAACTTTTGGATGTGATAGGGGGAGGCAAATCTAATTTGTGGGGTGGGGCAGGCGAGGTGAAGAGAATAGACGCCTCTGACAGTAACGTGGGCCATGGTGGGTCACACAGCTGTGCTTGGCGTTTATTGAACAGAGCTCTGCCCAGAAAATAATACACTCCCACGACACTAATAGAGCTTTTAAGGCTTGCAAAACTAGTTAATGTTATGGTAAAGTCAATGTCACTTTAGTACATCCAGCTGCAATTTTACTTCCTCTAGCACGTATCTACAATATATTAATAGATAGAACAAATATTGTATTTCTATAGAAAATTCGATACCGAGATTTCACCGGAAATACGAACACAGTTTTTTACTTTTTCTACATCTACTATGTACATAGTATATAGAGAAGGTATTGCATTCCACCCCCAAATTCCTTACCGACATTTCACCGTGTCTGTGTACAGCATAGCTCAAAAACGAAAAGACCGTTTAATACTAAACGTGGTATTTAAGTTTAGTATCTTCCGAGGTTGTGACACAAAGATTTTCAAGAAAACCCCCACCCCCAACTACCCTTTACATGAAACGTTTTTCGAAAAATTTTATTTTCTTAAAAATGACTTTAATGGTTTTGATTAAAATGTGGCATATTAAAGATATTTATCTGACTAATAAAATGTATATCCTGAATTTTCTAGCAATAGCCTCTGAAGACTACTTTATTCTAGATCAATTTTACGGAATTTTGCATAACTGCTAAACAATAAGAGATGGACCAAAAACTTACGACCTTAAAAAAGATAGAGCACGTTAAAATACACGATTTATGTAATAACCTTTTTGTGGAGTTGATCATAGACAAGTACATAGAAAACAATTATTTAATTACCGAAAGTTTTGTACACTTATGGTTACTTTTCAACCTAATCACCGAAAAGATTGAGACTTTTATTGAACCTGTGCACAAGCTTTGCAATACCCGCTTCAAACAATGTTGCCGCCAATGATTTCAAATGAGCATTGACGTTGTTATGAAGATCTCGTTGGTTTGAAAGTTCTGCCCTCCTAGCCACGTCTTCAGTTCAGGGAAAAGGTGAAAGTAGCTGGGTGCCAGATCTGGACTGTACGGCGGATGATCAAAAATGTCCCATTGAAATTGTTCAAGGAGCCGATGGATTGTGCCAGCAGTGTGTGGACGAGCGTTGTCATGGATCAACACAATTCCTGTTCGTTTGTTTTGAATGGCTCACCGCCTAACGTCGCAAAATACGAAGATCTTTAAAACAACGCCAATGCTCATTTGAAATCATCGGCGGCAACATTTTTGAAGCGGGTGTTGCAAAACTTGTGCGCACGGCCCTAAATGAAAAAAAAAACTCATGTCTTCCATTACTTTCTCCACTTGTGATTAACATTTATTTGTTTGTATGACCAGAAGTTGACTAATTCCTTATGAGAAGAGTAAAAGTATTCTAAAGCTAAAACCAATAACAAAAAAATCTTAGAAACGGTCAACGCTACGAAAAAATGTATACAACGTAAACTATGTGTTTTAACGAGATCTACATTTCCTGTGCAGTAAGAATTTGTCTATCTCTTACGATTTACCTGTTATGCAAAATTCAGCAAAATACATCCAGAATAAAGAGGTCTTCAAAAATATTCATAGAAAATTCAAGATACATATTTTATTTGTCATGTAAATATCTTTAATATACGATATTTTAGTCAAAATCCTTCTAGCAATTTTTGAGAAAACCAAAGTTTTCAAAAATTTTTCCACGTAAGGAGTAGTTTGTGGAGGGATTTTCTTGAAAATCTTCATGTCGCACCCTTAAGGGACACAGAATTTAAATATCAAGTTTAGTATTTAATGGTCTTTTCGTTTTTGGGCTATGCTATCCACAGACAAACACACATGGACATTTTTCTAAAAATACCTTTTTGGATTCGGGGGGGGGGGGGTCTGCTGTTTACCAGGTGTGCAAAATTCCGCATAGTTCTTCCAGAATAAACGTCTTCAGAGGCTATTCCCAAAATATTCCAGATATACATGTTATTTCTAGTGTAGATACTTAAATCAAAATCGTTAGAACCATTTTTGAGAAAATCAACATTTTCCAAATTTTTTCCATGTAAAGGGTAGTTGGGGGTAGGGTGATTTTCTTCAAAATCTTCGTGCCGCATCCTTGGAAGATGCATAATTTAAATAAAAACTTTGGTATTTAAACAGTCTCTTCGTTTTTGAACTATGCAGCCAAAAGACACACACTCGCACATAGACGAATCTTTTTCTAGAAATGCTTTCTTTGGATTCTGGGGGTCTCAAAACATATATTTCCGGTGAAATCTCGGTATCGAATGTTTGGGTGCATTACAATACCTTCTGTAGCCCGCCTTTGTAGTGTGGTGGTAGCGTGTCCGCTTCACGTTCAGAAGGTCGTGAGTTCAAATCTCGCTTAGGGTGAACTGCCTGGATAAGGTTTTTTCGGAGTTTTCGCTTGTTTTGAGAAGACGAAAGCGAGTAACTTCTCCATTCACCCCGAGATCATTTGAGCAACATTTCACCAATTACATTCATCGTGCGATTTGACGTTAAGATAAAGGGAAAAAAAAAAAAAAAAAAAAAAAAAAAGCTGATGTGTTAATTCACATGACTTTCTCTGCAACAAATTATTGTTAAAAAATTAATGCTTCTATTTATTTCATTCAAATGGAGAACAAATTAGCAGAAATAGTCTTATTATTTGCTTCCTTGTAAGTAGAAGCGAAATAAAAGGGTGTCACAGGTTAAAGTGATAGTCAAAAGCTGGTTGCTATGTGACTGAAGTTCCTTTGTTTGTATGGACACGAGTTGATAAATTCCTGTATGAAAAAAGTACAAGTTTTACAAAGCTGAAACCAAAAACAAGCACAATCTAAGAAAAAAAAAATGTATATAAAATTAACTCAGTGTTTTAATGTTCTCTGCATTTTTTGTGTGGTAAGTTTTTGTCTATCTCTTACGGTTTAGCAGTAACGCAACATTCCATAAAATTCATCCAGAATAAAGTAGTCTTCAGAGGCTAGTCCCAGAAAATTCAAGATATATATCTTATTTGTCATGTAAATATCTTTTATATATGTACGATATTTTAGTCAAAATCGTTCTAGCAAATTTTGAGAAAAATAAAATTTTCAAAAGTGTTTCCATGTAAAGAGTAATTTATGGTGGGATTTTCTTAAAATTCTTCGTGTCGCACCCTTGGGAGACACAGAATTTAAATACCAAGTTTAGTATTTAATGGTCTTTTCGTTTTTGAGCTATGCTGTCCACACACACACAAGAATATTTTTCTAGAAATGTGGTTTTTTTTGTTTTTTTTTTTGATTTGGGGGTCCCGAAACATATATTTTCAATGAAATCTCGGTATTGAATTTTTGAATCCAATACAATACCTTCTCTATACACTAAGTACATAGTACGTTTAGACACAGTAACAAAAAATCTTATGCGTTACACTCAAATAACTTTCTCTAGCTGCTCTACAACACTCCTACAAAAGATTATTCTTCTTTGTACACAATATTAATCAAGAAAAATGCTAGCAGAATGTTATTACTTAGTTCCTTGTAAGTAGAAAGGAATAAGGGAATGCACTATGCTATAGCGATTGTCAAATGTTTTAAAAGCTATCGTTATGCGATTGTCATTGCAAATCACTTCTTTGCTTGGCCAGGAGTAGAACAAAAGAAAAACAGACACTTCCTGTGTGAGAAAAGTTCAACTACTTCACAATTGAAACCAATAACAAGGAATATCTCGGAAACGGTTACCTGCACAAGAAAACCGTAAAGGACAAAAAGTGTGTGCATTATCATGAGGTACATTTTTTGTGTAGTACGTTTTTTTCTATCTCTTACGGTTTAGCAGTTAAGCAAAATTCAGCAAAATTCATGCAGAATAAAGAGGTCTTCAGAGGCTATTCCCAAAAAGTTCGAGATATACATTTTATTTTGGAAATAAATAGCTTTAATATACGGGATTATAATCAAAATCGTTAGCACCATTTTTAAGAAAATCAAAATTTTCGAAATTTTTTCCATGTAAAGGGTAGTTTGTGGTGGGGGGATTTTTTTGAAAATCTTCTTGTCGCATCTTTGGAAGATACTAAACCTAAATACCAAGTTTGGTATTTAACGGTCTTTTTGTTTTGGGGCTATGCTGTCCACAAACAGACACACACGGACCTTTTTTAAAAATGCTTTTTGTCGGACTCAGGGGACCCCAAAACATATATTTCCTGTGAAATTTCGGTATCGAATTTTTGCTCTCATTACAATACCTTCTCTATCCCTAATACATTGTACATAGAGAAAGTAAAAAGTCGTTTTTGTAGAGAAAGCAGAACAAAAGCAATCAACATTTTAAAAAAATTGAGCAGAAGACGGAAAACAGAGAATGAAAAAGATATAATAACAGTACAAATGAGACCCAAAGTAAAACCCAGATAGAAGCTAAAGTAAACACAAGACCAGACAAAGTCTGAATCCAATTCTTCATTATAACTTTAGTCAATAATTTATTATTAGTTTTGGTGAGTTTCTTGTTGCGCGTGGCTCCCCCTGTAAACCGATAATGATGATGAGTCCATCCCCCTCCGCGCGTTGGCAGCACTGCGCGCTCTCTCCCTCGACATTCCAGTGGCCTGGAGGCTTCTTGCTAGTGACAGCATTTGTCAAAATATTTAAACTGGCTTGTACTAAACCCTGGTGACAGGATCTCTCGCCAGAGGCTGGGAAAAGAGGTTTCTTTTTATATCGTTCTATTGTCAACAAATCTGCCTTTTCGATCCTCTCTCAGCCAACACGAGTGATGACAATAGTGTTCTCGGTCTTCAGATGTGTCTTCTGTTCTTTGCTAAATAGCAGGCTCTTAACAATTTTCATTGCCAACGATCTACAGTCGGGAACATAAAAAAAAATATCATGTGTTCTATGCATGACTTTTTCTACATCTCTGCAACAAATTATTGTTAAAAAGCTTATTCTTCTATTTATTTCAAGCTAATCGAGATAAACATTATCAGAAATAGTCTTATTACTTGCTTCCTTGCAAGTAGAAGCGAAATAAGGGTTAGGATAAAGCGATAGCCAAAAGCTGGTTGCTATGTGACTGAAGTTCCTTTGTTTGTATGGACAGCAGTTGACAAAGTCCTGTATGAGAAAAGTATACGTTTTTCAAAGCTGAAACCAATAACAAGAAATATCTCAAAAACGATCAACTCGATGAGAAAAAATCTGATGTGTTCCATTCACATGATTTTCTCTACATCTCTGCAACAAATTATTGTTAAAAAGCTTATGTTTCTATTTACTTCATGCTGATTGAGAAAAAATTACCAGAAATAGTCTTATTACTTGCTTCCTTGTAAGTATATCTGAAATAAGGGAGTACCATAGGTTAAAGTGATAGTCAAAAGCTGGTTGCTATGTGACTGAAGTTCCTTTGTTTGTATGGACAGCAGTTGACAAATTCCTGTATGAGAAAAGTATACGTTTTTCAAAGCTGAAACCAATAACAAGGAATATTTCGGAAACGGTTACCTCCACAACAAAAACGTAAACGACATAAATTGTGTTTTGACGAGTCTACATTTTTTGTATTGTAATTTTTTTTCTATCTCTTACGATTTACTTGTTATGCCAACTTATGCAAAATTCATCCGGAATAAACTGGTTTTTAGAAGATATTCCCAGAAAGTTGAAGATATACATTTTATTTGTCACATTAATGTCTTAAATGTAAGACATTATAATCATAATCGTTAGTCATTTTTGAGAAAATTAAAATGTTCGAACAAAGTTTCACGTAAAGGGTAGTTGGGGATTTGGGGATTTTTCTCAAAATCTTCGTGTCGTATCCCTGGAAGATACTAAACTTAAATGCCAAGTTTGGTATTTAACGGTATTTTTGTTTTTGACCTGTGCTGCACAGACACAGACACACACACACATACACGGACCATTTTCTAATTTTTTTTTAATCGTGTGGTCGCATTCAGGTATTTCCAGTGAAATTTCGGTATCGTATATTTGGTTGCAATAAAATACCTTCTCTATACACTGTGTACATAGTACGTATAGAGAAAGTAAAAATCTGATGTGTTACACTCACATGACTTTCTCTAGCTGTTCTACAAACTTCTTACATAAGATTATTCTTCTTTCTGCACCTTGCTAATCGAGAAAATCTTTAGCAGAATGTTCTTATTACTTAGTAGAAAGAAAATAAGGGAATACACTAGACTAAACCGATAGTCAAATGTTTTAATAGCTGTCGTTATGCGATTGTCATTAAAAATCGCCTCTTTTCTTGGCTAGGAGTAGAACAAAAGAAAAACGGACATTCCCGTCTGAGAAAAGTATAAGTACTTCACAACTGAAACTAATAACAATGAATACCTCTAAAACGGTAGGCTCCACGAGAAAAATGTATATGACATAACTTGTGTATTTTAACAAGGCCTACATTTTTTGTGTAGTAAGTTTTTGTCTATCCCTTACGGTTTACTAGTTATGCCAAATTAAGCAAAATTCATCCAGAATAAACAGGTCTTCAGAAGCTATTCCCAGAAAATTCAAGTTGTACATTATACTTTGATATGTGATATTTTAAGAAAAATCGTTAGAGCCATTTTTAAGAAAATCAAAATTTTCCAAAAAAGTTCCATGTAAAGGGTAGTTTGGGATGGGGGAATTTTTCTCAAAATCTTCGTGTCGCATCCCTGGAAGATACTAAACCTAAATATCAAGTTTGGTATTTTAGCTACTTTTCGTTTTTGAGCTATCGTGTTCACGGTACATGGACACATGGACACACACACGGACCTTTTTCCGAAAATGCTTTTTTTGGATACAGGGGGTTCTAAAACATGTATTTCCGGTGAAATCTCGGTATCAAATTTTGGGTGGAATACAATACTTCTCTAGCCCTATGTACATTGTACATACGGGGCTAGAGAAAGTAAAAATGGATAACGCGAAAACGAAGCGCTTTGGAACATATGTGTGTGTATATGGACCTATTTTCTTATTTCGAAGCCAGGACATCCACTAATGTAAAACTATTTTTGTATAGCCACTTATAAAGGTTAGAAAATAGAGCAGGTCTTGTGAATGAAACACATGAGCGTGTTTCTCATGCTCCTGACTTTGCTGGGCATCTTAAACCGACGTGAAATGCATTTCCAGACACAACAAAGGGACTTAGCCCCGCGAGGTTCTGGGGGTGAACTTCTGACACACAACCCCACCCTTTTCGATATGTAACTGCGTAGCCGAACAGAAATTGAATAGAATTTGTCGAGGGAAAAAAACGTGAGGGGGTTGGCGATTGTAATGGGGATGGAAAAGAGGAAACTTAAAAGTTGAAGGGATGATATAAGTGAAGAACGATTTTTTTGTTTCGAATTGAAACCCCTCCGCGTAATACGGCCCATTGCAGCTGGGGGACAGATGTCAGAATCTCGCAGAACAGGAAAAAAAGAAATATCAAAGGGTGAGCCCAAGAAAATGTATGCATAATGCGGACTGACGGAAAAGGTGAGGAAATGTATAATGGAAATGCCAGAACAGTCGTGAATGCCTTTATCATTATTAATAAAGCTTAATTTTTCATTAGCTTAACAAGGGTTCACACGTCTGGAAAAATCTGCTACTTGCTGAGAAAATTCTTTTTACCTTCTGTTCTTCCTGCATTCACACAGATAAAGGTATTATATTCGTCCAAAAATTTCGATACCGTGATTTTATGGAAATACGTGATTTAAAGATTTTGGTTAAAATATGATAATAAATATGCCCTAATTCTTTGGGGTGGTGCTAATAAAATAAATGAAATATTTTGTCTTCAAAAGAAAATTATTATCCCATATTACCCCATGTAGACCCCTATTTATTGAAGTAGGCATTTTAACTATTTATAATCTTTATATTTTAGTATTTATACATGCCTCTCGTATTTGACTTATTTTGAGGATGGATATTCATAGTTATAGTACTAGAAACAGGTCCAATATAAACATTCCATATTATCGACTAACAAAATCTCAGAATAGTTATCAATACTCAGGTATTAAGTTGTATAATTACTTGCCTGATAATGCTAAATGTTTAACTATGCAGAATTTTAAGTACAGGATATATACATGGCTAGTCAAACATCCTTTTCATTCCATACATGAATATTTTAAAGATAAATTTTGTGATCTGGGTTTGTAATTTATTATGACAAGGTTATTGTACTGCTTTTAACAGACGTTGCCAATGCCTGTATAGTGCTTCTAGACAAATAAAAAAAAAAATGAAACGAAAATGTTAAACAATTTACATGGCATATAAAATGTATATCTTAAATTATCTGGGAATAGGTCCTGAAGAACCTTTCTTTCTGGATGGTTTTTGCATAAATGGTAAACGGCAACTTACCTCACCAAAATATGCTACTGTTCAGCATTTCTGAGATATTCTCTCGTATTTGTTTCAGTTTAAAATACTTGAAAATGTTCTCATACGGGAATTTGTCAACTCCTGTCCATACTAATATGGAGAGAAATATTTAAAATATTTGACTATCAGTTTAACCTATTGTACTCACTTATTTCGCTTCTATTTGCAAGGAAGCAAGTAAAAAGGCCTTTCTGCTAGTTTTTTCTCGATTAGTATTAAGAATACGCTCGAAGAATAAGCTTTTTAACAATAATTTATTGTAGAGATGTAGAGAAAGCAATGTGAATGGAATAATCAGATTTTCACCTTCTGTTCTACGTACATTCTACATAGGTAAAAGTATTGCATTCGTCTAAAAAAATCCATACCGAGATTTTATGGGAATATGTGAATTAAAGATTTTGATTAAAATATGGATGACATATAAAATGTATATCTTAAATTATCTGGGAATACGCCCTGAAGAACTTTTCATTCTGGATGGTTTTTGCATAAATGGTAAACCGTAAGAGATAGACAACACCTTATGCACAAAAAAAAAAAAAAAAAAATGAAAAAAATGAAAATCTCGCTAAAACACTAACTTTATGTATATAAATTTTTTGTGCTCAGCATTTACGAGTTATTCCTTCTAATTCGTTTCTGTTTAAAATACTTCAAAATTTTCTCGTACGGGATTTGTTGACTTCTGGCCATGCAAAGACTTTCAAAACATTTGCCTATCCTTTATTTCCTGTTTGCCTTCTACTTATAAGGAAGTACCACTTCTCTGACAAAAGATTGCAGGCTGGTTCCGTGGTCGAGCGGTCAGCAAGCTGACTTCCCACTCGAAGGTCCCGGGTTCGATTCCCGGCTCGAGCGGGGAGTTTTTCTTTAAACAGAATTATTCCCACAGAGTCTGGAAGTATGTATGTGAGAGTAAATGTGTGTGTGTGTGTGTGTTGAGGAAAATAAAAAGATTTAAAACCTACGTAAAAAACCTACGAGTTATTTCAAATGCAAAACCCCCGATATGACCTTTGATGTTAAAGGGGTTATATAAATGAAACAATAAAAAAAGTATGATGTGTTTCATTCACATGACTTTCTCTACATCTCTGCAAAAAAATTAGTAGAAATAGTCTTATTACTTGCTTCCTTGTAAGTAGAACCGAAATAAGGGAGTACTATAGGTTAAAGTGATAGTCAAAAGATGGTTGCTATGTGACTGAAGTTCCTTTGTATGGACACGAGTTGACAAATTCCTGTATGAGAAAAGTATAAGTTTTTCAAAGCTAAAACCAAAAACAAGGAATATCTAAAAAAACGATCATCTCCACGAAACAAAAAAATGTATATAACATAAATTGTGTGTTTTAACGTGCTCTAACTTTTTTGTCTGTTAAGTTTTTTTCAATCTCTTACCGTTTAGCAGTTATGCAAAATTACACCAAATTCATCCAGAATGAAGTAGTCTTCAGAGGCCATTCCCAGAAAATTCAAGATATACATTTTATTTTTCAGGCAAATGCCTTTAATATACGATATTTTAATCAAAATCGTTAGAGCTATTTTTGAGAAAATCAACATTTTTGAATTTTTTTTCCATGTAAAGGGTAGCTGGGGGTGGGTGAATTTTCTTGAAAATCTTCGTGTCCAAAGACACACATGTACATAGTACGCGTATAGAGAAAGCAATAATTGTCAACACAACATCTTGCCTCTTTGCGTTACTCCCTGCGTTTAGACACATCGTAAAATATTCCTTGAAAATATACATCTTCTTTTCTTCTGTTAATGCTCTTCCATTAGTTTTATTTTCTTTTCTGTAGAACTGTAAGAAAAGCAGTCTACGTTCTGCGAGTTGAAATTTGCATAAGAGGCCCGTAAAACGCAGCAGAAGTTCCGGTAGCTGTTTTCACCTCATTGTCTGAATGCAAAATGTACGGCGCCGAACTACCAACGACCGATTTTCTGAAACATCATGGAGGTTATACCGAGCCTGATGGTTTGGGTCTTTCACTGGATTTAGCTTTCCTGAACATTTTAGAACATTTTTCAAATAATAAATTACAAATAAAATGTATATCTTAAATTTCCTGAGAACAGTATCTGAAGACCTCCTGATTCTGGCTGAATTTTTTCTTTTTTTTTCATTTATAGAGCCCCCTTAACATCTAAGGTCATATTGGGGACTTCAAATTAGAAACAACTTGTTATCTGTAGGTTTTACGTTGGGTTTTAAACCTTTTTATTTCCTCAAACACGCACACATTCACTCTCACATACATACTTCCAGACTCTAAGGGGGATAGGGAATAATTCTGGCCACAGCCGGTAATCGAACCCGGCACCTCCGGGTGAGAAGTCCGCTCACTGACCACTCGACCACGGAGGCAGTCAGGCTGAATTTTGCATAAAGTGATAAAACCGCAATAAAAAGACCTCTGTAGGTTTCTTTAAAACACATAATTCAAGTCATATACTTTTTACTTTCTATGTACATAGTTTATGGAGAAAGTAGGTATTGTATTGCACCCAAAAATTCAAAACGAGACTCCTTAAATATAAAAAAGAATTTTTAGAAAAATGTCCGTGTGTGTGCGTGTGTACAGCAAATCAAGAAATTGAAAATTCCATTAAATACCAAACTTAGTATATATTTAATTTTAATATCTCCCAAGCGCGACACTAAGGTTTTCAAGAAAACCCCCAACCCCAATCTACTTGTACATGCAAAAGTATTCGAAACATCTGATGTGTTCCATTCATATGACTTCCTCTATATCTCTGCAACAAATTATTGTTAAAAAGCTTACCTTCTATATACTTCATGCTAATCGAGAAAAAATTAGCAGAAATAGCCCTATTGCTTGCTTCCTTGTAAGTAAAAGCGAAATAAGGGAGTACTATTGGTTAAAGTGATATTCACAACTTGGTTGCTATGTGACTGATGTTCCTTTGTTTGTATGGACAGGAATTGTTATATTCCTGTATGAGAAAAGTATGTTTTTAAAGCTGAAACCAAAAAACAGGAGTATCTAAAAAAGGATCAACTCCACGAAAAAAATGTATGTAACATAGATTGTGCGTTTTAAGGTCCTCTACATTTTTGTGGTGTAGGTTTTTGTCCATCTCCTACGGTTTCGCAGTTATGCAAAATTCCGTAAAATCCATCCAGAATGGAGTAGTCTTCAGAGGCTATTCCCAGAAAATTCAAGATATACATTTTATTTGTCAGGAAATTTGCTTATATACGCAATTTTATTCAAAATTGTTGGAGCCATTTTTGAGAAAATCAAAGTTTTCGAAAATAGTTCCATGTAAAGGGTAGTTTGATGCGGGGGAATTTTTCTCAAAATCTTTGTTCCTCATCCATAGAACATACTAAACTTAAATACCAACTTTGGTATTTTAGCGACTTTTCGTTTTTGAGCTATCGTGTTCAAAGACACGCGGACACACACACAGACACGGACCTTTCTCTGAAAATGCTTTTTTTGGAATCAGGGGACCCTAAAACATATATTTCCGGTGAAATATCGGTATCGAATTTTTGGGTGGAGTGTAATACATAGTATGTATAGAGAAAGTAAACATTTTATGTTCTCGTGTCCTTTCTGTCCTCCGCCGTAAGGTATAGACAAAAGTTTACTACACGAGAAAGGGAGAGACATTAAATAAATAGGAGGAGGCCACGGAGGAGTTGACCGGCCGCAAAGTTTAGAGTTCATAAACTGGTAAATGGATTTTGAAAATACGCTCTCGACACCAGGTTGCGTTGGAGTCTTAGGGCAATGCACCGCATAAAGTTGGCCATATTGAAATTAATGTCATATCGTTTTTACTTTCTCTATACGTACTATGTACATAGTGTGTAGAGAAGGTATTGTATTGCACCCAAAAATTCGATTCCGAGATTTCACCAGAAATATGTTTTGAGACCCCCTGAATCTAAAAAAAGCATGTTCAGGAAAATGTCCGTGTGTGTATGTGTGTGTGTGTGTGTGTGCCTGTGGGCGGAATAGCTCAAACACGAAAATTCCGTTAAATACCAAACTTGATATTTAAGTTCAGTATCTTCCAAGGATGCGACACGAAGAATTTCAAGAAAATCCACCCACCCACATTTACCCTTTACATGAAAAACTTTTAGAACATTTTGATTTTCTTAAAAATGACTCTTAACGATTTTTACTAAAATCTCTTATATTTAAGATAATTAGTTGCCAAATAAATTGTATATTTTGAATTTTCTGGGAATAGCCCCAAAATACTTCTTTATTCTGGATTAGTTTTACTGAATTTTGCATAACTAGTAAACCGTAAGAGATAGACAAAAACTTACTAAACAAGAAATGTAGATCACGATAAAACACATAAGTTATGCTATACACATTTTTTTCGTGGAGTTGATTGTTTCTTAGATATTCGTTGTTGTTGGTTTCAGCTTACATGAATTTGTCAGCTCTTGTCCATACAAACAAAGGAACATCAATCACATAGCAACCAGCTTTTGGCTTTCACTTTAACCTATGGTACTCCCTTATTTCGCTTCTACTTACAAGGAAGCAAGTAATAAGACTATTTCTGCTATTTTTTTGTAGATTAGCATTAAGTAAATAGAACAATAAGCTTTTTAACAATAATTTCTTGCAAAGATGTAGAGAAAGTCATCTGAATGGAACACATACGATTTTTTGTTGAAAAATGAGAAAGAAAATAATGCGAATATAGATTATATATTTTGTTTATAATTGTTTTAGTTTCAAAAGGGGTTCAAAACGGTTGGAATGTAAAAAATTATGGCACGCTCGCCATGTACATTGAAGTGCTCTTATTGTCGACACAATAACGTTAAAGTGTTTGGAACATTCAGTGCTGGATTGCTATGTCCGTGCCACAAAGGCCTGTAACGGCTTTGAACTGCAGGCTGATGGTCAAAACGAGCAGTATTTAAATTCAATTGCACATCAAAGCGTCCGCCCAGTGGTGCCAACTCTGCAAGTGCATGCGGGCATGTGAGCGACCACCTGATAGACTGCCTCACCAATTTTATTATTATCATGGCTTAATTTATCAGATTATCAACTTAATGTAATATTTCCCGTCCTCGCTCCATGGCAGTCATTTGTTACACTATTCTATGTAGTTATAGAGGTGACGTTGGTAATGGTGATTGCCTTTGAGCTTATAGTTATGGAGGCTTAGCTGAGACGATGTTGGCAAACCTGCTGGTAATTCACACTGATTCATAAGAAATAGCAAGCAGAATTATAAGACACGTAACAGGAAATATTAAATTTACTGTTAATAATTTGCATGCCTTTCTTTTTTGTCGTATTAATTACTTCCATATAAGTAAAACGACATAAACTAGGCTAACGCGATAGTCAGATGTTCCAAAGGTTGTTGCTATGTGACTCAAATATGTTTATTTGCATTACAAGCTCCCGTATGAGAAAGTTTTTTTACTTTTTTTTTTTTTTTTACTTGCTTTATACGAACTATGTATATAGTGTATATAGAAGGTATGATATTCCACACAAAAATTCGATACCGAGATTTCACCGGAAATATATGTTTTGGGTCCCTCTGAATCCAAAAAAAGGTCCGTGTGTGTCTGTCTGTGAACACGATAACTCAAAAACGAGAGGTCGGTAAAATACCAAACTTGGTATTTAAGTTTACTATCTTCCAGGGATGCGACACGAAGATTTTGAGGAAAATCCCGTCTACCCTAAACTACCCTTTACATGGAAAAAATTTCGATAATTTTGATTTTCTCCAAAATGGCTCTAACGATTTGATTAAAAATTCGTATATTAAAGATATTTACCTCACAAATAAAATGTATATTTTGCATTTTCTGGGAATAGCCTCTGAAGACTATTTTATTTTGGATGAATTTTACGTAATTTTGCATAACTGCTAAACCATAAGAGATGAACAAAAGCTTACCATAAAAATATAGAGCACATTAAAACACACAATTTATGTTATATACACTATTTTCGTGGAATTGATCGTTTTTAAGATATTCCTTGTTTTTTGTTTCAGCTTTGAAAAACATACTTTTCTCATGCAGGAATTTGTCAACTCCTGTCCATACAAACAAAGGAACTTCAGTCACATAGCAACCAGCTTTTGACCATCAGTTTAACCTATGGTACTCTCTTATTCCGCTTCTACTTACAAGAAAGCAAGTAATAAGACTATTTCTACTAGGTTTTTCTCGATTAGAATGAAGTAAATAGAAGCATAAGCTTTTTAAAAATAATTTGTTAATTAATGTAGAGAAAGTCATGTGAATAGAACACATCAGATTTTGTTATTATCTTTACATGCACTATGTACATAGTGTATAGAGAATGTATTGCATTCCACCCAAAAATTCGATACCGAGATTTCAGCGGAAATAGACGTTTTGGAGTCCACTGAATCCAAAAAAGTATTTCTAGAAAGATGTCCGTGGGTGTGCGTGCTTGTGTGTGTGTGTCTGTGGACAGCATAGTACAAAAACGAAAATTCTGTTAAATACCAAACTTGATACAGAGGTCTATATTTTTGGTGCAGTAAGTTTTTGTCTATTTCTTACGGTTTAATAGTTACGCAAAGTCCAGCAAAAATCATCCAGAATAAAGGGGTCTTCAGAGTCTATTGCCAGAAAACTAGAGATATATATTTTATGTCATTAAATATCTTTAATATACGGTATTTTAATCAAAATCAATGGAGCCATTTTTGAGAAAATCAATTTTTTTTCATCGTACAGGGTAGTTTAGCGTGGGGGGATTTTTCTCAAAATCTTCGTGTCGCATCTTTGCGAGATAGTAAACTTATATACCAAGTTTGGTATTTTACGGACTTATTTTCTCATGGACACACGGATATACACGGAGCTTTTTCTAAAAATGTATTTTTAGTCTAAGAGGAGATACTGAAACGTGCATTTCCTGTGAAATCTCGATATTAAAGTTTTGGATGGACGTACCATGTACTATGTAGAGAGAGTAAAAACTACTACTTTACTACAATCTCCTTGTTTACACGTTCCGACTATTTATGTACCTGCGTGTACTTTGTTTCACTTGTAAAGTAGGCTACTGGAAACAAAAGTCCATACAGGAATATGATATCTCAACTTATTTCCGCAAGATACCGTAGCATCTAATCCTTGCAGGCGAGAAGAAATAAGAAGAAGCAGGAATTGCGCCTCAGGAAGTATTCGTCCGCTTACCGCTTTTCACATTTCCGGTGCCAACCAAACGTCTTTTTTAAAATTGCATTTCCCTCGACTTCTTTCACGCGAGTTATCTTATTTTTACTGAGTTTCCTTTTTTCCTTATTTACTCTCGCATCTTTTTCCCTCGTCCGGTGATCTTGTTCCTGAAGGCGATATGAATAACTCCACTCTGAAATTTCCCCCTCCCCTACCTCATCACTTCTGAGACAGCGTAACTTCAAACCTTTCCTTATTTCCTTCTCCCTCTTTGTTGCCTTTCCAACACCTTAAACTCTAAAGCGAGCCTCGCCAGAAAAAGTGCAAACGAATTGTGCAAACGGACATCAAAGTGAGGAAAAAATCAACTAAACACAGCTGCAGTAAATTGTAATCCTCAGTCCAATGTTGCCCCTCAAAATAACATCTGCAGCTTCAAATATGTCATTTTGGATATTCACATTACATTCTCTACTCGTTATCGTTTAATTTAAATCCCTTCGACAAATTATTCTTTCAAACACTTTACTTTCTCCAGCCTGTAAGTACAAAATATAAAAAATTATCAGATAAAGACACAAAATCACAAAATAATGCCGTAACATTGGTAAAAATGTACTAAAAATAGAAAAGCAAGGCAAAAAAAAATCTGATGTGTTCCATTCACATGACTTTCTCTACAACTCTGCAACAAATTATTGTTTCTATTTACTTCATGCTAATCTACAAAAAATTAACAGAAATAGTCTTATTACTTGCTTCCCTGCAAGTAGAAGTGAAATAAGGGAGTACCTAACACTAGGCTAAACCCACAGTCATATGTTTTAAAATATGGTTGTTATGGGATCGAAATCCATTTCTTTGCGTAGCCAGGAGTTGACAAGTTACCGTATCAGAAAAGTTTAAGTATTTTAAAACTGAAACCAATAACAAGGAATATCTCGAAAACAGTCAATTCCACGAAAAAAGAAAATTGTGTATTTTATAGAGATCTACATTTTTAGTTTTTTTCTATCTCTTACGGTTTACCAGTTACGCAAGAACATTCATTCATAATAAAGATATCTTCAGAGGCTATTACCAGAAAATTCATGATACACATTTTATTTGCCATGTAAATACGGTATTTTAATCAAAATCGTTAGAGGTATTTTTGAGAAAACCATGTTCCATATTTTTTCCATGTAAAGGGTAGTTTGTGGTGGGGAATTTTCTTGAAAATGTTCGGGACGCATCTTTAAAGGAATCTCAAAAGTTTTTTTTTTTTTTTTTTTTTTTTTTTTTTTTTTTTTTTTTTTTTTTTTTTTAAGCTTAACCTTCTTTAACCTGGTTGGTCATATCGGACGATGAATGAAATCGGTGAAATGATGCTCAAATGATCTCGGGGTCCATGGAGCTTAAAGTTACTCAGGATAAGGAAAACCCCGAAAAACCCTTATCCGGGTAACTCACCCTAAGCGAGATTCGAACTCACGACCTTTTAAACGTGAGGCAGACATTTTACCACCACGCTACCCAGGTGGGCTGCTTTTCGTTTTTGAGCTGTGCTGTCCACAGACACACACGGGTATGTTTCTAAAAATGCGTTTATTGGAATCAGGGGGTCCCAAAATATGTATATCCGGTGAGATCTCAACACCCAAATGTTTGGTTGTACTACAATATTTTCTCTAGCTACTATGTACGTTGTGCATACGTACTAGAGTAAGTAAAAGGTACAATTTTAGTCATTCGAAGCGGTTTCACAATGAACATTCTTTGGAGGTTGGTAGTTTGAAAACTAGAAATAAGAGTGGCGGTGTGCGAATTGGCGGAATGGCTGGTGTCTTTGTTAAGAAAAGGGAAATATAAAAGTGTGCTCTTGTGGGAATTCCCTAAATGAAATGAAATGCCAGTAAGTGAGAAGAGAATGGCAATTACGCATGCGCTGGGAGCTATTCGTAATAACGACATTATCGGCCTACCGCAAGGGGGTAATTCAGTTTTTAGTACAAAGACCGTCTTTTCTTTTTGTTTCTGCAGATGTTGGATAAGTCTGCAAGTTTTTATAACCTACTCTGCTGCCTGCCGCATGAATATTCTCGGGAGGCCAAGTTTTCTGCTGCGTAAATGAGGCTTGTTGTTACTGCAGCATGGTGCGGCACCTCATTTCAGTCACCCAACTTTAACTCGTGACCACTTATCAGTCAGATGTTCAAAAATATTTATACAATTATTGTTAAAAAGCTTATGCTTCTATTTATTCATGATAATCGAGAAAAAATAGCAGAAACAGTCTTATTGCTTGCTACCTTGTAAGTAGAAGCGAAATAAGGGAGTACCATAGGTTAAAGTGATAGTCAAAAGCTGGTTGGTATGTGACTAAAGTTTCTTTGTTTGTATGGACAGGATTTGATAAATTCCTGTATGAGAAAAGTATAAGTTTTTCAAAGCTGAAACTAAAAACAAGGATATCTCAAAAACGGTAAACACCACGAAAAAATGTATACAACATAAATTTTGTGTTTTAACGTGCCTTACATTTTTTGTGTGGTAAGTTTTTGTCCATCTAATATAGTTATGCAGTTATGCATAATTCCTTAAAATTCAACCAAAATGAAGTAATTTTCAGAGGCTATTCACAGAGAATTGAAGATATACATTTTATTGTCAAGTAAATATCTGTAATATACAATAATTTAATCAAAATCGTTAGAGCCATTTTTTAAAAAATTAAAATTTTGGAAAAAAGTTCCATGTAAGCGGTAGCTTGGGATGGGGGGATATTCTTGGAAATCTTCGTATCGCATCCTTGGAAGATACCAAATATAAATACCAAGTTTGGAATTTAACGGTCTTTCCGTTTTTGAGCTATGCTGTCCACAGACACACACACGCACACACACGGACATTTTTCTAAAAATGCTTATTTTGGATTCAGTGGGCCAAAACATGTATTTGCGGTGAAATCTTGGTATCGAATTTCTGGGTGCATTACAATATATTCTCTATACACTATGCACATAGTGGGTATAAAGAAAGTAAAAATATCACTTGTTAGAAGTAACTGTGATGGAGCACCATTATTTTTCACCTGAACTGATAGCTGTAAAGAGTGAACAAAAGCGCTTCCTTTTTTTACTTTCTGTACATAGTGCATGATACATAGGTAAAGCAAGTATTGGTGCTCCATCTAAAAATTCTTTACCTATATTTCATCGGAAATATATGTTTTAGGGTCCCCTTTATCTAAAAAAAGCATTTTCGGAAAAAGGTCCGTGTGTGTGTGTGTTCGTGTGTCTGTGAACACGATAACTGAAAAACGAAAAGTCTGTAAAATACCAAGCTTGGTATTTTAGTTTAGTTTAGTTTAGTATCTTCCAGGGATGCGACACGAAGACATTGAGAAAAATCCCCCCACCCCAACTACCCTTTTCATGGAACTTTTTTCGATAATTTTGATTTTCTCAAAAATGGCTCTAACGATTTTGATTAAAATTTCGTATATTAAAGATATTTACCTGACAAATAAAATGTATATCTTGAATTTTCTTAGAATAGCCTCTGAAGAGTGCTTTATTCTGGATGCATTTTACAGAATGTTGCATAAATGCTAAACTGTAAGAGATGGACAGAAATTTACTACACGAAAAATGTAGAGCAAGTTAAAACACACAATTTATGTTATATACATTTTTTGGTGGAGTTCATCGTTTTTTAGACATTTCTTGTTTTTGATTTCTGCTTTGAATTATTTACACTTTTCTTATATATGAATTTGTCAACTCCTGTCCACACAAACAAAGGAACTTCAGTCACATAGCAACCAGCTTTTGACTATCACTTTAACCTATGGTACTCCCTTATTTCGCTTCTACTTAAAAGGAAGCAAGCAACAAGACTATTTCTGCTAAATGTTTCTCGATTAGCAGGAAGTAAATAGAATGCATCAGATTTTTATTATGCAGTGACGTCAGGAATTGCCGTCTGAATACACTATACGTGTAGAGGAAGTATAAAGGTGAACTGCAGGCTATAAATTTCTAACCGGCATTTATTTTTGTTTACTTTCACTCTTGGGAATGATAATAATCAAAAGACTATTCCAAGCGGGGAAAAGTTTAGGTTTCGCGACTTTGAAATGAGATGGCCAAGTTTATGGAAGGGTGGAGATGGGACAAGAAAAGTAATATCAAAATGCACCATGCGAGGACCTTGGGCGCGTACAATCATCATCATCAAAGTCGTCTGCTTATTCACAAAACAGTAACCCTTCCGGGAGTGACGTAACGCTTATTTTACGGTTCATAAACTCCACGCTAGTACGGTAATCAGTCAATAACACATGTAATCCATACTGGGGGTTTCTGAGCCCACAAAAGTCTTTCTTTCAGGTTTCTTAGTTCTCCATTTGCTGAGCAGGGGATTGAAAACACAGGCTGAAGCAAGTCTTCCGCACAGCCGCCATATTATGGCTCTACACTCTACCATATACACCACACGCAATATCTGTCAAATTAATTGCTGCTTTCTCTACACATACTATGTATTGCATTATACCGAGATTTCACTGTAAATACATACTTTGGATCCCACTGAATCCAAAAAAATATTTTTTGGAAAAAGGTCCGTGTGTGTCTGTGTGTATGTCTGTGTATGTGTCTGTAGACAGCATAGCTTAAACAAGAAAAGCCCGTTAAATACCAAACTTGGTATTTAAGTTTGGTACCTTCGAAGAATGCGACACGAAGATTTTCAAGAAAATCCCTCTACCCCCAACTACCCTTTATATGGAACTTATTTCGAACATTTTTATCTTCTCAAAGATGGCTTTAACGATTTTGATTAAAATATAGTATAATAACGATATTTACCTGACAAATAAAATGTATATCTTGAATTTTCTTGGAATAGCCTCTGAAGACTACTTTATTCTGGATGAATTTTATGGAATTAGGCATAACTGCTGTACCGTAAGAGATGAACAAAAACTTACTACACAAAAATGCTGAGCACATTAAAACACACAATCTATGGCCTATACATTTTTTTGGAGTTGATTGTTTTTTATATATCCCTAGCTTTTGTTTTTAGCTTTGAAAACTTGTGCTTTTCTCATACAGGAATTTGTCAACTCGTGTCCATACAAACAAAGGAACATCAGTCACATAGTAACCAGCTTTTAGCTTTCACTTTAACCTATGGTACTCCCTTATTTTGCTTCTACTTACAAGGAAGCTTCTGCTATTTTTTTCTCGATTAGCATGAAGCAAATAGAAGCATATGTTTTTTTAACAATAATTTGTTACAGTGATCTAGAGAAAATCATGTGAATGGAACAAATCAGATTTTTTTCCAAGTTGAAGTAAAAACCAAAGCACTATAAAAAGGAAGAGATCTTTAGTTCACTGAATATTTAACACAATCGCATTTTTTTGTCCTGTCAGAAATTATTATTGTTCTCTATTTCTATTGTTGCTATCGATATTCGTACTTACATTGGATGCAGACACGGTCGGCCATGTCATAATGATGCAGTGAAGAAACAAAAAAAAATCTGATGTGTTCCATTCACATGACATTCTCTACATCTCTGTAACAAATTATTGTTATAAATCTAATGCTTCTATTTACTTCATGCTAATCGAGAAAAAAATTAGCAGAAATAGCCTTATTACTTGCTTCATTGTAAGTAGAAGTGAAATAAGGGAGTACCATAAGTTAAGCTGATAGTCAAAAGCTGGTTGCTATGTGACTGAACTTCCTTTGTCTGTATTTCCTTTCTACTTACAAGGAAGAAAGTAATAAGAGTATTTCTGCTAATATTTCTGCTCATAAGTACTATGTACATAGTGTATAGAGAATGTATTGCACTCCACCAAAAAATTCGATACCGAGATTTCACCGGAAATATATGTTTTAGGGCCCCTTTTATCTAAAAAAAAACGTTTTCGGAAAAAGGTCCGTGTGTGTGTGTGTGTGTGTGTCCGTGTGTCTGTGAACACGATAACTCAAAAACAAAAAGTAGGTAAAATACGAAATTTGGTATTAAGTTTAGTATCTTCCAGGGATGCGAAGATTTTGAGAAAAATCCCCCCACCCCCAACTACCCTTTACATGGAATTTTTTTCGAAAATTTTGATTTTCTCAAAAATGGCTCTAACGATTTTGAATAAAATTTCGTATATTAAAGATATTTACCTGACAAATAAAATGTATATCTTGAATTTTCTGGGAATAGCCTCTGAAGAGTAGTTTATTCTGGATGAATTTTGCTAAATTTTGAATAGCTATTAAACCGTAAGAGATGGACAAAACTTACTACACAAAAAATGCAGAGCACATTAAAACACACAATTTATGTTGTATACATTTTTTTTTGGAGTTGATCGTTTTTGAGAAATTCCTTGTTTTTGTTTTCAGGGTCGAAAATCTTAACTTTTCTCATACAGGACTTGGTGAATTCATGTCCATACAAACAAATGAACTTCAGTCACATAGTAAGCAGCTTTTGACTATCGCTTTAACCTATGCTACTCCCTTATTTCCTTTCTACTTACAAGGAAGAAAGTTATAAGACTATTTCTGCTATTTTTTTCTAGATTAACATGAAGTAAATAGAAGTATAAGCTTTTTAAGAGAAATTGTTGCAGGGATGTAGAGAAAGTCATGTGAATGGAAGACATCAGATTTTTCTATTTACTCTTAGTTTAGAAATGTGATTCAGCCAGCACCTTTTTTCGTTTTCTTGTTCTTTCTCTGATCCCCTCGCTGGGTATTTTTGCAGTAATAGACGCTTCCTCCCCATTGCTTGTTGCATGGACAGATATTTGATTGGGGTAAGAGCAAATCTCACCCTTCTCTTGTCCCCACTTTTAAGGGATGAGGAAGATAAACATCTGATATTTTTTATAGCAAATTGGTAGTGGCCGCTGTATGTTGACTTTTGTAAGGAAGCTTTCAATAAAAGCCAGTAGAGGCGCTCACGTCTGAGATTGACCGCCATCATGACGTCGATGAAGATGGATGTTCGTGTTCGTCTAGGGATGACGTCATGTCTGTCGTGGCGACAAACAACTGATGCGTGTTACTACGGAAACGCATTATCACGGCTTTGTAAAACACAAGGGTTTTTTCCTTTCCTGTGCGCTGAGAGAGAATTTTCTACTACATACAAGACACTGTCTCTATTTTAACAGCCAGATCTGAAAACTCTGGTATAGAGAAGGAAACTGTATGCCATCCAAAAATTCGATAGCGAGATTTCACCGGAAATAGACGTTTTAGGACGCCCTGTATATAAAAAAAATCTTATGTGTTACACTCACATGACCCTCTCTAGCCATTCTACAAACTTTTTACATAAGTTTCTTCTTCTTTCTGCACCTTGCTAATCGAGGTACTCGTTAGCACAATGTTCTTATTACTTAGTTCCGTAGAAGTAGGAAGAAAATAAGGGAATACACTAGACTAAACCGATAGTCAAATGTTTTAAAAGCTGTCGTTAGGCGATTGTCATTACAAATCTCTTCTTTTCTTGGTCAGGAGTAGAACAAAAGAAAAACGGAAACTCCCGTCTGAGAAAAGTATAACTACTTCACAACTGAAACCAATAACAATGAATACCTCGAAAACGGTAAGCTCCACGAAAAAAATGTATATGTCGTAAGTTGTGTATTTTAACAAGGCCTACATTTTTGTATAGTAAGTTTTTGTCTATCTCTTACGGTTTACTAGTTATGCCAAATTAAGCATAATTCATACAGAATAAACAGGTCTTTAGAAGCTATTCCCAGAAAATTCAAGATATACATTTTATTTGTCAAGTAAATATTTTTAATATACGATACTTTAATCAAAATCGTTAGAGCCATTTTTAAGAAAATCAACATTTTCAAAAAAAGTTGCATGTAAAGGGTAGTTTGCGGTGGGGGGGGGGATTTTTCTCAAAATCTTCGTGTCGCATCCCTGGAAGATACTGAACTTAAATACCAAGTTTGGTATTTTAGCTACTTTTCGGTTTTGAGTTATCGTGGTCACAGGCGCACGGACACACACACGCACACGGACCTTTTTCTGGAAATGCTTTTTTTGCGTTCAGGGGGTCCTAAAACATGTATTTCCTGTGAAATCTCGACATCGAATTTTTGGGTGGAATACATTACTTCTCCATCCCTATGTACATTGTACATACGGGGCTAGAGAAAGTAAAAATATGATGTGTTCTATTCACATGACTTTCTCTATATCTCTGTATATTATTATTGTTAATTAGCTTATCTTTTATTCATTTTATGCTAATCGAGAAAAATTAGCAGAAACAGTCTTATTTCTTGCTTTATTGTAAGTAGAATCGAAATAAGGGAGCACCATAGGTTAAAGTGAAAGCCAAAAGCTGGTTGCTATGTGATTGATGTTCCTTTGTTTGCATGGACAGGAGTTGACAAATTCCTGTATGAGAAAAGTATAAGTTTTTCAAAGCTGAAACCAAGAAAAATGAATATCTCATAAACGTTCAATCCACGAAAAAAATTTATATAACATAAATTGTATGCTTTAACGTGCTCTACATTTTTTGTGTGTTTAAATTATTTTTAGAATTACTCTGTGCTTAGAATTAGTACATATTAATTATACAATTTATCTATACATGTATTTGGTTTAGATATCCATGGATTTAATATGTATAAAACTTGGTAAATGCAGGAATATTAGACAGGCCGGTATCTCCATTCTGAATAACGTTTTGATTACTATTGCTCTCCGATGTTCTATGTTTATACAGTCGTTGTCTGTTGGGCTCGGTTGCATTCGCACGTTGGGTCGTCTATTATATGAAATCGACGTAAATAGCATTTAGTTTTCCCATGGCCTAACAAAACGGCTGTAATTTCTGGAATTGTTGCGAGATTAATTTTCAATCTTTCTTTAATTTGCGGAAAAAAACTTAGTAACTGATCCTTTTGTGGTACTATTCCATCTAGTCTGATATTCCTCGATACCTGCCCTTATAATTTCCGAATTGATGATGGATTTGGGACTTTTATTATATATTATTTCTTCTCTTGTGCAGGCTTCTTAGCTAATCTGTCAGCTAATTCATTACCTTCGATGCCAATATGAGCCTCCACCCACCTGAAGTGAATCGTCCAGTAACATCGTTGTAGCAGCATTATATGTGTGTCTGCGATCACGATATCTCAAAAACAAAAAGTCGGTAAAGGAGCAAACTTAGTATTTACTCGTAAGTTTAGGTGCGTCACGAAGATTTCAGAAAAATCCCCCCACCCCAAACTACACTTTTCAAGGAAAATGTTGATTTTCTTATAAATGTCTCACGATTTTAATTTTAATTTAAAATACCGTATATTAAAATATTTATATGGCAAATAATACATATTTATTTAATTTGGTGGGAATAGCCTGTAAATACCTTTTTTTCTGAATTAATTTTATTGAATTTTGCCAGGTAATTAGAGGGTTTTGTCTGGGACTGACATTTAGGAAGTCGTGGGTTGGATTCCCGCTGTCGACCGCTCTGATCCTTAGGTTGTTTTGTTGTTTTTTTTTTTTCATTTCTCGAACACCCCGTCCCTTCTTTTTATCCCCATTCCAAATCAACCGATCTCTTTTAGAGTTGCAAGAGTAGGTGAATCTGCGGTGGTGGCGCCTCTCCGTGGTTGTAAAGGCGTTTTGAAAATAAAACTCACAACGCCGAGATGGCTTTAGAAGTCGTCTGTAGACCTAGGACGTTCGGTCAGATCTAGGACGGGGGCTCCTAGCGCTCCCCGCGTCGAGATGAAAAACTGCTTGGAGTATGTTAGGGACCCTCTACGATGGCTCTTCCACCGCCGTCCGGTTCCGGCCGCCTATTGATGTCACGCTCATCCCATCTTAACCTCCTAAAGTGTTACGTACACAAGGCACAGAAAGAAATCGGCAGTCTTGCTCCATACACTGAATTCCTTACCGTTTTGGGGGTACTTTATTACGTCATGGTTTTTATTTTATTGACTGATACTGTCACCTTGCAGGTGAGTCTTCTATATCGAACCAATAGAGCATGCCGATGCTGAGTTTGACAACTCATTCGCTAATAGGAATAGCCACCTTCCTCAACTGGAAGTGAGGTTAGGTAACGTGTACTACATCAGTAAGCTACAACCTTTCCCAATTAGAGAGACGGGGGGGGGGGGCAGAGGATATCAGAAGACACGCCCTATTAATGCCCCTACAGACAATCAGAAATTCGATGTCTAATACTATCTGTGCTCTGTGTACAGTGACTGCAGTGGAATCTGCACCGACATCACTCACATTCAAACTAACCGAGCCAAGTAATTCAGGCATTTTATCTGAGATTGGAATTCGGGGGGTCGTGTGATCTTTCTTACCCATGGGTTTTTTCGGGGGTTTCCCGGGTCAGTAGGCAAATGCTGGGAAGTTTCACCATTCTCCAGAAACTCCTATCCCTTCATTTCATCTCCACTTCAACCGATGTTTTTCAGGCTTGTGAGTTTGGCTGGTGCCCTTCCGTGGTGATGAATGCACTTTCTCAGCGGCGGTTTGACGTTAGAAGTCGTCTGTAGACTTAGGAAGTACGGCCAGACCTAGGGCGCGGACGCCTAGCGCTCCCCGTGTCGAGATGAAGAACTGCTTGGTATATGTTACGGAGCCATTATGGTGTATCTTTACCCGCCTGTTGTATATACTCTATCATCTTATCCTCGTGAGATCTGGTGTACAGCAAGCCAATGGCCACTGTGGGGAATCCCACACACACACACACATACAAAACTACAAAATCAGATATTCAATTCTTTCCTTTTCAACATGCAATTGACTCATGCATTATATTCACGCTACCGCGAGGTCTCTCATTACTGCCAACTTATCCTAAACAAAATCCCAGTCCAAGTTAATGGCGGCTAATTATTTCCCTCCTCAACGTTGAAACTTTCTCTTGTCTACTCCCTAAATTAACCACTAGGTGGCCACAAATGGGAAAAGAAAATGGAAATGCCTGCAATTTCTGTCATGCAATGGTTTACACCTTTTATTAGCAAACGCTTGAGATAAGAAAGTCAATCTGAGGTAATTATTATTCCAGCTGAAGAAATAAGTGTTATTCCTTTAGTGTTGCTTCTGAAAAGTTTCATCGCGTATTCAAAGATTTCTTGTTGCTAAGACAATTATGGAAACCACAGGGTGTTTCAATAAAACAAATGACAGCCTTCTCTAGTGCTGGTTTTAAAATACATGTTCTCTACGTACTATGTACATAGTGTACAGAGAAGGTATTGCATTCCATTTCATTCACTTGACTTCTACATCTATATAAAATTATTGTTAATAGGCCTACTATATCTATTTCATGCTAATCGAGATAAACATTAGCAGAAGTGGTTTTATTACTTAGTTCCTTATAAGTAGAAGGAAAATAAGGGAACACACTTGGCTAAACCGACATTCAAATGTTTTAAAATGTGGTTGCTATGGGATTGAAATCCGTTTCTATGCGTGGCCAAGCGTTGACAACTTCCCATATGTGAAAATATTTTGAAATTGAAACAAATAAGAAGGAATATTTCGAAAACGGTCAACTCCAGTAAAAAAATATGTATTATGTAAAGTACGCGCTTTAACGAGCTCTACATTTTTTGTTATGTAAGTTCTTGTCTATCTCTTACAGTTTACCATTTATGCAAAATTGGACAAAAGTCATCTAAAATGAAGAGGTCTTCAGAGACACCCCCCAGAAAATTCAAGATATACATTTTATTAATTGTAATGTAAATAGCTTTAATATATGGAATTTTAATCAAAATCGTTGTAGCTATTTTTGAGAAAATCAAAATTTTCAAAAAATTTTCCATGTAAAGGATAGTTTCTGGTGGGAGGATTTTTTTGAAAATCTTTTTGTCGTATCCCTGGAATATACCAAACTAATTACCAAATTTGGAAGGCAACAGTCTTTTAGTTTTTGAGCTGTTCTGTCCAAACACACATGTACACATGGACCTCATTGGACCTCAAAAAAATGTATATATAAAATACACTTTCTATACATTATGTAATAGTATGTGTAGAGAAAGTATAAAAAATCTAATGTGTTCCATTCACATGACTTTCTGTACTTTGCTGTAACAAATTATTGTTAAAATGCATGTTCTTTTATCTACTCTATGATAACAGATAAATATCAGCAGAAATTGTTTTAATTGCTTGCTTCATTTTAAATAGAAGGAAAATAAATGAATACACTACGATAAAACGAATCTCAAATTTCATAAACGCTGGTTGCCATACGGTTGAAATCCGTTTCTATGCATGGCCAGGTGTTTACAACTTTCCATGTGAGAAACTTTTTGTTTAAATCTGAAAACAATAACAATAAAAATCTCAAAAATGGTCAATTCTACGAAAATATTTCATAAATTGTGTGTTTTAACGTGATCTACATATTGTGTGTAGGAAGTTTTTGTATATCTCTTACGGTTTACCAGCTATGCAAAATTCAGCAAAATTCATTCATAATAAACAGGTGTTCAGAGACTATTTACAGAAAATTCAAGATATACGTTTTATTTGTGATATAAATAGCTTTAATATACGGTACTTTAATCAAAATGGTTAGAGCCATTTTTGAGAAAATTAAAATGTTCAAAAACTTTTCCAAGTAAAGGGTAGTTTGTGGTGGGGGATTTTTTTTTAAAATCTTCGTGTCCTATCCTTGGAAGATACCAAACTTAAATACCAAGTTTGGTAGGTAATAACTTCTCTATACACCATATAATGGTATGTGTAGAGAAAGTAAATATAAAATGATATGGGAAGAGAAAACGGCGTCGTATACGATCAAAGGATAGAAGAGAAATATCAACAAGAATGCTTGTACAAGCGATTTAAGGCTTCTCCAGTAGTTGACCCCTCGGGCACCTTCTCTTCGGAATAACACACTATTAAAGTCCTTTGAGGGAACGTTTTCTTCGAGTCCCAGTGGTCCAGCCCTGTCCTCTTTGACATGTTTATTGATTGATTCTTCATTTGAGTCGCTCTCCGTGGTGTAGTGGTTAACATGCAAGCCTATAAAACCCAAGATTACAGGGTCAAACCTGGCGGAAGGATAAAAAATTCTTTGGAAGCGAAGAAAAGCCAGTGGTCCAAATGAAATGCTTATTTCCACATAAAAGGACAACATATCTTGAAAGAAGAAGATTCCTGGGCAAAATTTTCCGCCATTTCGCGTCCGCAAGTCACAATTTTGTCCTACAGTGCCATCTATGGGCAATGAACTGATCCATCGTCGCAAATACAAAGAAATAAACGTGATATAAATTGTGTGTTTAATAAGCTTTACATTTTTACTTTCTCTACACATATGTGTACATAGTGTATAGAAAAGGTATTTTATTGCACCCAAAAATTGGATACGTAGACTTCACCGAAACTTCCGTGTGTGTGTGTGTGTGTGTATGTGTGTGTGTGTGTGTGTGTGTGTGTGTGTGTCAGTAAGTCGGTGTGTCTGTGAACACGGTAACTCAAAAACGAAGAATCAGTAAAATACCAAACTTGGTATTTAAGTTTAGTATCCTCCAAGGATGCGACACGAAGATTTTGAGGAGAATCCCCCCACCCCAAACTATGCTTTACTTGGGAAAAAATTCGAAAATTTTAATTTTCTCAAAAATAGCATTAACGATTTTGATTTAATGTCGTATATTAAAGATATTTACATGGCAAATAAAATGTATATATTTTTTCTGGGAATAGCCTCTGAAGACCTTTTTATTCTGGATAAGTTTTTTTTGAATTTTGCATAACTAGTAAACCATAAGAGATAGACAAAAACTTACTACATAAAAATGTTGATGTCATTAAAACACAAAATGCATGTCATATACATTTTTTCTGGAGTTGACCGTTTTTTGAGATACACTTTGATGTTGGTTTTAGTTTTAATACTTAAAAGTTTTCTGATACGGGAACTTGATAACATCTGGTAACGCAAAGAAACGGATTTAAATCCCATAGCAACCACATTTTAAAATATTTGACTGTCGGTTTAGCCTAGTGTACTCCCTTAGTTCTCTTCTACTTATAAGGAACTAAATAATAAGACCGTTTAGCAGTAATATTTATCTCCATTAGCATGAAGTACATAGAAGAATAGGCTCATTAACAATAAACATGTGAATGGAGCACATCAAATTTTTGTGTACTAGTAGGTTTTGTCTATTTCTTGCCGTTTGCCAGTTATATAAAAGTCATCCAGAATGGCGAAATCTTCAGAGGTTATTTACAGAAAATTCAAGATATAAATTTAGTTTGCCATAAAAATAACTTAAACATAAGGTATTTTAATGAAAATCGTTAAAGCGATTTTTGAGAAAATCAAACATTTTCTGTTGAAATCTCGGTATCGAATTTTTGGGTGGAATGCAATACTTTCTCTATACACTATGTACTTAGTACGTGTAGAGAAAGTAAAAACGCACTGGTTCGGTCTCCTCAGCGTGTATTGAATCTCAAACATGGAATAGAAAGCAGCTAGTGAGCCCTAGCGCCACAATTACCGTATTTATACACTTCTTATCCCCCAGACAAACGGCATCCCCCGAACAGAGGAGGGGATGATCTTAATGGCGTCCTCAAGAAAGAAGGAAAGGTGATCCAGAGGTTTACCAATTTATGCTAGAGGTTTCCTTGTCCCCCTTCCCCTTCTGTCCTCTCCCCCTTTTCTTTTAGAGGTTTCCTTCTCCCCCCTCCCCCTTTTCTTTTAGAGGTTTTCTCTTTCCATTAGGACAGTCAACAGACAACTGTCCGTCGTGATTTTCCTTCTCCACAAACATCAAGCTTCTCGCGCATGAGCACCGTTTTATAGACATCATGCATCAACTTTAATACCTATAAAAAAAAAGTCTGTATTGCAAAAATATTTGTTGCATACATGTCTTTCTCTACATATTCAAGAAACAAACTATTCTTTTACTTTCTCTACATGTACTACGTACTTAGTGTATAGAGAAAGTATTGTAAAGCACCCAAAAATTCGATATTGAGATTTTACCGGAAATACATGGGTCTTCCTGAATCTAAAATCCGTTAAATACCAAACTTTCTATTTGAGTTTGATATCTTCTAATGATGTGACACGAAGATTTCATAGAAAATTTCCCCAACCCCATGTACCCTTTACATGGAAAAAATTTAATTTTTTTTTATTTTCTCTAAAATGCCTCTAACGATTTTGATTAAAATATCGCATATTAAAGATATTTATCTGACAAATAAAATACATATCTTGAATTTTCTGGGAAAAACCTCTGAAATCTACTTTATTCTGGATGAATTTTACGGAATTTTGGAAAACAGTAAGAGATAGCCCAAAACTTACTTAACAGAAAATGTAGAGCACGTTAAGTTTTTTTTTTGGTAGTGTTTAACGCCCGCTTTAACTACTTATGGCACCGCAGGCGGTGACACCGATGATACATGAATGATGATGGAGCACCGGTGGAATGCGATTGCGAGGAAAACCGGAGTACCCGGAGAAAACCCGCCCCAGCGCCGCTTCGTTCACCACAAATCTCACATGCGGTCGCTTAGGATCGAACCTTGCCCGTCTAGGTGAGAAGCAAGTGGTCCCAGAGCACGTTATAATACACAATTATGTTAAATACATTTTTTTTCGTGGAGTGGATCGAATTTGAGATATTCCTTGTTATTGGTTTCAGCTTTAAAGACATACCTTTCTCATACAGGAATTTGTCAACTCCTGTCCATACAAAGGAACTTCAGTCACATAGCAACCAGCTTTTGACTAACACTTTAACCTATAGTACTCCCTTATATCGCTTCTACTTACAAGGAAACAAGTAATAAGACTATTTCTGCTAAATTTTTCTCGATTGACATGAAGTAAAAAGAAGCATACGCTTTTTAACAATAATTTGTGTCAAAGATATAGAGAATGTCATGTGAATGGAACACATCAGATTTTTTAAAACTTCTTTGTAAGTAGAAACGAAATAAAGAAAGAAATACGCGAAAAGTTTTAATGTCTTCTTGTTTTTTGAAATATCAATAAGTAGGCAATTAATAACCTATGTCATGACTTGACTATGGTTTATGAATTAGAAAAAGTTGTTTTATTATGGTGGTAGCGCAGCTGCTTGTCAAGCGGGAGACCTGGGTTCGATTCCCAGTACCGGCGTGGGAGACCTGGACCGGGGTGCACTCAGCCTCGTAAGGTCCCTGGGGGGCTCATTGAGGAGCTACTTGATGGAGAAGTAGCGGCTCCAGGTCATGGGGGACTCGAGGCGCTGACCACGTCTCACCCTCCAATACTGCACCCCATCCATGACGTCTGTAGTGGACCAAGATGGGAGACGCAGCGGCCGGGCGGTAGGCCAAGGTTCCCCGTGAGCTGTCGTGTCATGGCGTTATTATTATAATACATATACACAGTTTCCAGTGAAATGCCTTAATAGAAATTTAGAAAAAGGTACATAGTTATTTTTAAAATTTTGGAAATTTAGAAATTACTTGCTCTAAGCAAGTCAATAAAAAATATCTGAAAAAATAAACCAAATATATAAACATTTTATATAATTTTGTCAAATTTCAATTTACTAAGTTCAAAATTGTGGAAATAATGGCATTTTTCAATATTAGATGCAATTAAGTGATTGTCCCCCCCCCCTTAAAATATCCCCTTCATCCGAAATAGACCATAGTTCAGATTGCCAGCAACGGGGATGAATCTCACGACCTCCCGCAATGAAACCGCCTTTCCCATCCCGTTCTGTGCTTGTTTCCAATCTAAAATGTATCTCTCTTGTAAAATTTGAATTGAGAACTGTGCAGTGTGCAAACTTTTGAATGTCCTGTACAAAAGTGGAATGCTGCGTCTAATCACCGCTCTTCCCAGAATGCCTTTTACGTGCCGAGAAGTAACATTTGATATTCCATGCGCCATTTCCTCAAGTTTGCTTGTAAACAGCATTATTTTTTATATCTGGGCCGCTAAGCACTAACAGCCTTTGAAGATGCGAGCAGCTATCTCGACGCACCTTTGGTTCCAGCTTAAAAACGATCCCTTTTAGAGAAGCTTTGTGGTACATAAGATTTTACAGCTAAGTCTTCGCGACCAAGTGTCATTCAAAGTTTTTGTTCTCGCGGTCGCCATAGCAACGCAGTTTAAAATGTGGCCGTTACTGCGAACGGCAGCAGTCACATCACATTCAACTTAAAAGTGTTGGTATCCTCTCTGAAAATGTCGGGTGTGCTGCAAAAATATGCTTCACTCCGTAAAAACCATCCACTTGATATTGACCGCGGTTTCACGGTTCTTCAGAACCTATTTAAGCTATTTTAATCCCACCCCCAAAATCTGATGTGTTCCATTCACATGACTTTCTCTACACCTCCACAGCAGATTATTGTTATAAAATCTTATGCATCTATTTACTTCATGCTAATCGAGAAAAATTTAGCAGAAATAATCGTATTACTTGCTTCCTGTCGGTAGAAGCGAAATAAGGGAGTACCATTGGTTAAAGTAATAGTCAAAAGCTGGTTGCTATGTGACTGATGTTCCTTTGTTTGTATGGACACGAGTCGACAAATTCCTGTATAAGAAAGGTATGTTTTTCAAAGCTGAAACCAAAATCAAGGAATATCTCAAAAACGATCAACTCCACGAAAAATATTATAGAACATAAATTGTGTGTATTAACGTGCTATACATTTTTTGTGTGGTAAGTTTTTGTCCATCTCTTACGGTTTAGCAGTTATGCAAAATTCCATAAAATTCATCCAGAATAAAGTAGTGTTCAGAAGCTATTTCCAGAAAATTCAAGATATTATCGTACATTGTGTTTGGCTTATATTAAATATAAGAGATTTTAATCAAAATCGCTAGAGCCATTTTGAAGAAAAACAATATTGTCAAAAATGTTTCCATGTAAAAAGTAGTTTGGAGTGGGGGGCTTTTCTATAAAATCTCCGTAGCGCATTCTTGGAAGATACCAAACTTAAATTCCAAGTTTGGTATTTAACGGTCTTTTCGTTTTTGAGCTATGCTGTCCAAAGGCACACATAAACAAGGGCATTTTTCTAAAAATGTTTTTTTTTTACTTTCTCTACTTATACTTAGTATATGATGTATAGATGAAGTATACTGTTCCTCGAAAATACGTGTTTTAGGATCCCCTGAATTCAAGAAAATCATTTCTGGAAAAATGATCGTGTGTGTTCGTGTTTGTGTAAGTGTGTGTGTCTATGGACAGCATAGCTCAAAAACGAAAAGACCGTTAAATACTAAACTTGGTATTTAAGTTCAGTATCTTCCAAGGATGTGGCACGAAGTTTTTAAAAAAAAATCCCCCAAACTACCCTTTACATGGGACTTTTTTCGAAAACCTTGATTTTCTGAAAAATAGCCTAAACAATTTTGATTAAATTTGCTTATATTTAAGATATTTACTTGCCAAGGAAAATGTATATCTGGAATTTTCTGTGAACACTTCTTAATTCTGAATGAATTTTACGAAATGTTCATAACTGCTAAACCGTAAAAGATGGACAAAGCTTTACCACACAAAAAATGTAGAGCACGTTAAAACACACAATTTATATCGTATGCATTTATCGTTGTTCGTTTTTGAGATGTTCCTTGTTTTTTGTTTCAGCTTTAAAATACTTATATTTTCTCATACAGGAATTGGTCAACTCCTGTCCACAAAAACAAAGGAACTTCAGTAACATAGCAACCAGCTTTTGACTATCACTTTAATCTATTGTGCTCCCTTATTTCGCCTCTACTTAAAAGGAAGCAAGTAGCAAGACTATTTCTGCTAATTTTTTCTCGATTAACATGAAGTAAATAGAAGCATAAGCTTTTTAACAATAATGTGTTGCAGAGATGTAGAGAAAGTCATGTGAATAGGAGCACATCAGATTATTTGGATTCAGGGGGACCCAAAATATGCATTTCTGGTGAAGTCTCGGTATTGAATATTTGTGTGCAATACAATACCTTCTCTATACACTATATACATAGTACGTGTAGAGAAAGAAAAATGCGATAGTATTAAAGTATATTCTCTGTTAGATTTGGCTTCCCTTAAGCTCGAGAAAGTTGAGAGAATGTTTTGAAACACACGATAATTAGCATACACAGCGATAAAACAGCAGCAGGGAGGAATGAATGTTTTATAATATCTGACAGAAAACTTTTATGCTCATTAGGTTTTATGTCGCAGCCTGTTATAGCCTCGCCATCCATTTTTTATCGCCCTCTTTTCTTTTACAAAGTTGGAGAAGCTTTTAACACTCGGATTGGCGCTAAAAGCCGTAATGTGTGCTACCAGAATAATGGACCAATATCGTTGCCAATAATTGCATCAGTCTTTTGTCTCCATTAGGCATGCGCATGCGCCTGTCCTTTGCCTCCTTGCTTTTTACCTTTCCATGCATCCGTTTTTATATCGGATAGTTAATTGTGAATTCCAGAGAGTTAATGGAAACCTTAGCTTTAATTAGGTTCACATTAGAGATTTTGAGCAAAATTAAATGCTTTAACGTTCTTTCTAACGAGCTAACCGAAGTACATTAGAGTTTTATGCGTGGCAAAACTCGATAAATATTTTGAAAGGAAAGTTTCTATTCACGTTGATGTAATAAAAAGGAAAACGTACTCTGTTCTTAAACTTACTTCTCCGTAGGATAAAAACCTAGAACATTATATTCACGTGACTTTCTCTAGCTATCCTACAACATATAATTCTTACAAAAGCTGTTCCTGCTCTCCACATCGTATTAATCAAGAAAACAGAAGACAGCCGAAATGACCATTTTAATTACTTCGTTATAAGTGGAAGGGAAATGGAGAACAGTTTAACAATTATTTTAAAACTGAAATCAATAACAAGAAATATCTTGGAAATGGTTAACTCAACGAAAAAAAGTATATCACATAAATTGTGTGTTCTCAGGAGATCTACATTTTTTGTGCAGTAAGTTTTTGTCCAAATTTGTTACGATTCACCAGTTATGCAAAAGTCATCCGAATAAGGAGGCCTTCGGAAGCTATTCACAGAATATTTAAGATATATATTTTATTTTCCATGTAAATATCCTTAATATATGGTGTTTTAATCAAAATCGTTGAGCGATTTTATAGAAAATTAACATTTTCGATTTTTTTTCTTGTAAAGAGTTGTTTGGGGGGGGGTCCTGAAAATGTTCATGTCGTATCCTTAGAAGACACTAAACTTAAATACCAAGTTTAGTATTTTACCAAATTTCGTTTTTTTTATTTATGGTGTTCACAGACACACGGACACACACACACACACACACACACACACGTACATACATGGATCTTTTAATAAAAAAATTTGTTTTTTATACAGAAGGCCCTAAAACGTATATTTCTGGTGAAATCTCGGTGTCGTATTTTTGGGTGGAGTGTAATACCTTATTAACCTAAATACCATATACTACGAGGGTCGGCTGATAAGTCCCGGGCGTCACACAGTTTTCACGAAAATGGGGGATTTGGAAAAAAGAGCAGTGATCAAATACTTCCATTTGAAAGGCTTAACGCCTAAAGAAATCAAGGAGGAAATGGACAGTACATTGAAAGACTCTGCCCCTTCATATTCAATGATTAAAAGGTGGGTTACAGAGTTTAAAATGGGACGTACGAGCACTAGTGATGAGCCTCGCTCTGGACGCCCTGTAGAAGTGGCAACTCCAGAGACCATTGAAAAAATTCATCCTTTAGTACTGGAAGACCTTAGATTAAAGTTGTTTGACATAGCAGAGGCTGTAAACATATCTAAAGAACGTGCAAGTAATATTTTAAGTAATGTTTTGGGCTTTCACAAAGTCTGTGGAAGATGGGTGCCACGTTTATTGACACCTGATCAAAAGTTGCAAAGAAAACCTGTTTCTGTTAAGAATGTGGAGCTCTACCATAAAAATTCCAGTGAATTTTTGAGACGGCTTATTAACATGGATGAAACTTTGATACACCACTACACTCCAGAAAGTAAATCACAGTCAAAACAGTGGATTGCACCAGGTGAATCAACCCCCCAAAAAAGGCAAAGTCAGTTTTGATAAGGTGAAAAGAAAAAGACCTCATTTGGCAAAAAAAAAAAAAAAATCTTATTTCATCACGACAATGCTCCGGCCCATCGTTCAGTCATTGCAATGGGAAAAATGTGCAAATTAAAGTTGAAATTGCTTGAACATCCACCCTATTCGCCAGATCTAGCACCCAGTAACTGCCACCTGTTCCCAAACCTCAAAACATTTCTTGGCTGACCAAGATTTCACAACAACGAGGAGGTCATTGATGCGGCAAACACCTTTTTGGGGAAAGCCCTATGTTATATTTGAAAACCTTTATAAATCGCACTACAGAGATGGTTTAATTAAACTAGAATACCGATATTACAAATGTATTAGCCTTTCTGGAGATTATATTGAGAAATAAAGCAAAAAAAAAAAATTTTTAAAATGTTTTCATTGAGAGACCCTGGACTTATCAGCCTATCCTAGTACATAGAGAAAGTAATTTTTACTTTCTCGATACGTACTATGTATATAGTGTATAGAGAAGGTATTGCACTCCACCCAAAAATTCCATACCGAGATTTCTCCGGAAATATGTTTTAGTGTCCCCTGTATTCAAAAAAGGTATTTTCACAAAAAGATCCGTGTGTGTGTCTGTGAACACGATAACTCAAAAACGAAAAGTCGGTAAAATACCAAACTTTGTATTTGATTTAGTATCTTCCAGGGATGCAACACGAAGATTTTGAAAAATATCCCCCCACCCCAAACTACCCTTTACATGGAACTTTTTTCGAAACATTTGATTTTCTCAAAAATGGCTCTAACGATTTTGATTAAAGTCTCGTAAATTAAAAATATTTACCTCAAATGAAATGTATATCTTGAATTTTCTGGGAATAGCCTCTGAAGCTTAATTTAATTTGGATGAAATTTACGGAATTTTGCATAACTGCTAAACCGCAAGAGATAGATAAAAACGTACTACACAAAAATTAGAGCACGTAAGACACAAAATGTATGTTATATACATTTTTTTATCATGGAGTAGATCGTTTTTTAAATATGCCTTGTTTTTTTTTTTTTTTCAGCTACAAAAAACTTACACTTTTCTCATACTGGAATTTGTCAACTCCTGTCCACACAAACAAAGGAACTTCAGTCACATAGCAACCAGCTTTTGGCTTTCACTTTAACCTATAGTACTCCCTTATTTTGCTTGTACTTACAAGTGAGCAAGTAATAAGACTATTTCTGTTAATTTTTTCTCGATTAGTATGAAGTAAATAAAAGCATAAGCTTTCTAATTATAATTAGAGAAAGTCATGTGAATGGAACACTTCAGATATATTTTTTTTTTGTATTCATGGGTCCTCAAAGCTTGTATTTCCAACAAAATTTTGACGTGAGAAACTAATATTTTTCGTAAACTTTGTGTTGGTTTTCATTTTTTGGCAAATGTCATAGATACATTGCAGGGTGCTTTGGAGGATGTCTGTCTATAGATTTGGATTGGTTCAATAAATTTGTTTTGATGTTGAGTTTTACCTGGATGCCGTCACAAGCCAATTTCCTAATGCTTGACGTCATGCATAACAAAAGAAGTGAGGGTGCTCTGAACAAAGCGGCTCAAGATTAAAGCCAGGCCGAAGCTGTCCATTTAAGGTGCCATTCCGAGTAGGAATTGCGTTAGGGAACGGAGAGGTCATTTCAATTGCTGACCTCTTAGCATTATTAGTTTTTCTCCCCCACACAAAGTTTTCCTTTCCCCACAGAATTCCATCTCCCCCAACCAATGTGTATGTTTTTATATGTTCAATGGATGGAATTTCATTTTTCCATATAACAAGCTGGGAGGGGAAGTCACAAATCGGTTTAACGGAATGAGTTTCTTTTCCCCGGAATTTGGTAACATCTCCCGTGTTTCGGATCATCCCTTAGGCGAATAAGGACTGGCGAATACCAGGCTTATTGAAACTCAACAGAAATCGCCTTAAAATTACTGTCAAAAACAAACAACGACGATTCCTTGGTATTTACTAAAGTTAAAACTTCTACTATGTACTTAATGCATAGAGCACGTATTTGCATTCCACCCAAAAATTCGATACCGAGACTTCACCGGGTCTGTGAACACGAAAACTCTTAAACGAAAAGTCTGTAAAATACCAAACTTGGTATTTAGATATAGTATCTTCCAAGGATGCGACACCAAGAGTTTCAAGAAAATCCTCCCACCACAAACTACCCTTTACATGGAAAGTTTTTCGAAAATGTTGATTTTCTCTAACGATTTTGGTTAAAATACACTCTATTAAAGATATTTTTATGTTAAATTAAATTTATATCTTGAATTTTCTGGGAATAGCTTCTAAAGACCTCTTTATTTTGAATGAATTTTGGGTAACTAGTAAGCCGCAAGAGATAGACAAAATTGTATTACACAAAAAATGTAGATCACGTTATAATACACAGTTTATGTCATATACTTTTTTTCGTGAAACTGACAATTTCTGAGATATCCCTTGTTATTTGTTTCAGGTTTAAAACACTTAAACTTTTCTCGAACGCCCTGCATAGAAGCGAATTGCAACTACATGGCAACCAGCTTTTAAAAGATTGTATTATCGTTTTAGCCTAATGTATTCCCTAATTTACCTTCTACTTACAAGGAGGCAATTAATTAAGGCAATTTATGTTAATGTTTATAAATATTATCATAAAATAGATAGAAAAATGCGATTTTTAACAATAATTTGTTACAGCGATATAGAGAAAGTCATGTGAATGGAACACATCAGATTTTTAAAACTAGTCATGCAATCGATACTGCCCAGACTATTTTGTCACCAATAGTCAATATTTTACACGCGTAATGCTTTATGTAACTCGACGAAGACGCAACAACAAAATCACGGTAACCGTCCTACACGGTTTTAAACAGCAACTGTTGTGAACAATATTCCGGATATCAGGTGACCCTACGAATTACATGTTGCGACTTGTAGTTCTCTTTAACAGCATTATTCAGCATGTTTAGCTAATGGATATCTGTATAAAATATTATACCATTTAGGAATAAATTCATTCTGAAATTTAGATTATTGGCATAGAACTACTTTCCTGTGCGCATTGCTACTGTGTTTTTACCACAGTGCACGTGTATCCGGATCAATCTAAGAGTAACTAGATGATAGTGTATTCTCTTATTTCCCGCCTACTTATAGGGAACTAGGTAATAATTCCGTTCCTCGTAATGTTTGTCGGTTAGCATGATTTAGATAGAACAGCAAACTTTTGTAAGAATAGCTGTTACAGAATAGATAAACTCACATGCATGGACTTTATTATATTTTTACTTTCTCTTAACGTACTTTGTACATAGTGTACCTATAGAATAAGTATCTATTGTATTCCACCCAAAAATTTCATTGAGAATATATGTTTGCAATACCCTGAGTCCAAAAAAGAATGGTTTTAGAAAAACAAATGCAATACTTGTGTGTGTGTGTTTGTGTGTGTGTGTGTGTGTGTGTGTGTGCGTGTCTTCGGACAGCATGGCTCAAAAACTAAGAGACCAAGGAAGCGACACGAATGTTTTCAAGAAAATCCCCATATCCCAATTTACCCTTTACATGGAAAAACAATTGAATATTTTGTTTTTCTCAAAAGTAGCTCTAACGATTTTGATTAAAATCTCTGATATTTAAGTTATTTGCATGGCTAATAAAATGTTTATCTTGAAATTTCTTGGAATAGTCTCTGAAGACCACTTTATTCTGGATAAATTACTCTGAATTTTGCATAACTGGTAAACTGTAAGAGGTAGTCAAAAACTTGGAACATAAAAAATGATGATCTGCGTAAAGCACACAATTTATGTCATAAATTTTTTCGTGGAGTTGACCGTTTTCGAAATATTCCGTGTTATTGTTTTCTGTATTAAAATACATTTCTCGTACGTGAACTAACCTGGCTACGCAAAGAAACGATTTCAATTCCATAGAAACCACATTTTAAAACATTTGACTGTCGGTTTAGGGTGATGTTTTTTCTTATTTCCCTTTTACTTATAAGGAACTAAGTAATAAGACCGTTTCTGCTAATATTTACATGCAGTAGCATGAAATAGATAGAAGAATAAGGTTATTAACAATAATTTGTTACAGAGTTGAGGAGAAAGTCAAGAGAATGGAACACATTAGATTATTTTACTATAAAGGTTTAAATTGTAATAGTTTACTGATATTCAAATTTTAGCGGCTTAAAAATGTATTCAAGTATATTACATATTTACCTAAGACCAAGCAGAGACGACAATAGGTGAGCTCCTCCCTGTTGACGTTATCCTCCATATATCTTTTGTTCCGCAATAAGTAAATGCCAGAGCTACAATACAATGCAATATAGCCGAGCAACAATTAATCACAACAATTAAAGGAGGGGCTATAGGGCACGCCATTTGCCAATTAGCGGAGCGTGCAGATGTACATCGAGATGGTCGAGAAATCGATCCTGGGGTGAGACGCGATATATATATATCGCCGGAAACGGAAGTTATACATGACGTCATGGACACGAAATCTCCCACCGTAACGTATGCCCAGCAACTAACCCGCAAGGCAAACACGTCATCACCATCCTGTAGGGCAGTCCGAGGGAAATGCATTCCAAGTGTCCCTGCATAAACTGGCAGTCAAATGTCAAATATGGCCTGACTCCCACTCCAGCATGCAGGATCATGCTGCAATTTAGAATTATTATTATTATTATTATTATTATTATTATTATTATTATTATTATTATTATTATTATTATTATTATTACTGTATGAAAAGTATATAATGCAATCATTCACATGCCTTTCACTTACTGTTCTGCAAACAAACTATTCTTCTTTTTTACTTTCTCTACACGTACTATGTACATAGTCTATAGAGAAGATATTGCACTCCACCAAAAAATTCAATACTCAGATTTCACCGGAAATAAGTGTTTTAGGGTAACCTGTATCCAAAAAAAGTATTTTCAGAAAAAGGTCCGAGAATCAGTGTGTCCGTGTGTCTGTGAACACAATAACTCAAAAACGAAAAGTCCGTAAAATACCAAACTGGGTATTTAAGCTTAGTATTTTCCTGGGATACGACACGAAGATGTTGAGAAAAATCCCCCCAACCCAAACTATCCTTTACATGGAACTTTTTTTTTTTTAATATTTTGATTTCTTAAAAACTTGTTCTAACGATTTTGATTAAAATATCGTACATTAAAGATATTTACCTGACAAATAAAATGCATATTTTGAATTTTTTGGGAATAGGCTCTGAAGACTACTTTATTCTGGGTGAATTTTACCGAATTTTGCATAACTAGTAAACCGTAAGAGATGGACAAAACCTTACCACATAAAAAATGTAGAGCACATCAAAACACACAATTTATGTTGTATACATTTTTTTCGTGGAGCTGATCTTTTTTAGATATTCATTGTTTTTGTTTCCAGCTTTGAATATTTTACTTTTCTCATTCGGGAATATGTCAACTGCTGTCCATACAAACAAAGGAACTTCAGTCACATAGCAACCAGCTTTTGACTATCACTTTAACCTATGGTACTTCCTTATTTCACTTTTACTTAACAAGGAAGCAAGTAATAAGACTATTTCTGCTCATTTTTTCTCGATTAGAATGAGGTAAATAGAAGCATAAACTTTTTAACAATAACCTGTTGCAGAGATGTAGAGAAATTCGTGTGAATGTAACACATCAGATTTTTTTTTTTTTTTTTTTTTTTTTTTTTTTTTTGTAGCTTAACCTCCTTTAACCTGGTTGGCCATATCGGAAGATAAAATGTAAATGGTGTTGTTATTTATGGACGTTCTTTAACTATTGTGATTCTCAGCGTCCCATTCTAAATTGGGCGTGAAAGACCGCTTAATTTTGCACAGAGAACTTTCTATCAGGCTTGAGGTTCCTTTACGTGCCGTAAATCTACGACAAGGGACCAACAGCTATTCTTCCCTTCCGAAGGAAGTCATGCTAGGGTTTTTTACACCCGAGAAAATCCATCGTCCTCCGGCGATTTGAACCCGCAACCTTGGGTATACGAAGTTAGCATGGTAACCATTACACCACAGAGGGCAACTAGAGCAGCTAGAGGAAATCATGTTAGTGTAACATATCAGATTTTTGTTGTCTTTGAGTGTACAAATGAACACTACTCAATTGCTCAGAACAGAACAGACCACAGGACCAATATAGCTACCACATCCGAAGAAATAAGGGGGCGTGGTCTCGGTATAGGCACAAACATGAAGCCAAGTTTGGAACACAGAGGCAGATGTTATATTGAATTGAAGTGGTCCAGGACGGAATCCTTATTCATGATGCAGTGTTTACAGGTCTTGTGGTTCCATCATTTGCATGGAAAGTGAGTGTTCCCCTTTGTTTGGGCAGACACAGCCCCCCCCCCAACAAGGATGCAATATGGCCTACGAAATGCACTTAACTATGCAGCAGGGGTGCATTTTTACCGGAATTTAAACTCATTATTCATGCTCCCTCAGATACATGCAAACCATTTCGGTACACAATATCTCAACAAGCAAAATAATTTTGCATGACTTGTACAGTGAAGCCCCGTTTAGTCGAATAACCAGTAAAGCAGTTACGTTGCAGATAATTTATTTATTTCGTAAAATCATTTGTCTCAAATTTAAGGTAATGTATCTGCGAACTTTGAAACACAATTGTGAAAAATAAAAAAAAAAAAAAAAAAAAAATCTGATGTGTTCCATTCACAAGACCTTCTATACATCTCTGGAACAAGGGAGTACCATAGGTTAAAGTGATAGAAGTTGGTTGCTATGTGACTGATGTTTCTTTGTTTGTATAGACAGGAGTTGACAAATTCCTGTTTTACAAAAGTATAAACTTTTAAAGTGGAAAAAAAAAGGAATATCTCAAAAACGCTCAACTACACGAAAAGAGATTACTTAACTTAAATTGTGTGTTTTAATCTACTCTACATTTTTTGTGTGGTAAGTTTTTGTCCATTAGCAGTTATGCAAAGTTGCGTAAAATTCACCTAGAATAGAAAGTCTTCAAAGGCAATTCCCAAAAATTCAAAATATACGTTTTATTTGTCAGGTAAATATCTTTAATATACGATATTTTAATCAAAATCGTTAGAGCCATTTTTTGCGAAAATCAAAATGTTCGAAAAAAGTTCCATGTAAAGGGAGAACGATTTTTTCGGGTGTAAAAATCCTTAGCATGCTTCATTTGGAAGGGAAGTAAAGTCGCTGGTCCCGTGTTATAGATTTGCGGCACATTTAAGAACCTCAAACCTGATACAGAGGCATATGAACAAAATTAAGCGGTCTTTCACGCCCAATTTAGAATGGGATGCTGAGAAAATAACATGCCATTTTTATTTTCTAGCTGCTCTACAAACCAACTTATTACAAAACATTCTTATTTCTACATTCTAATCGAGCTACATTAGCCTGAAAATTTCAATGCCATAGCCGGGAATGAACCACGGATCTCCCGGTCTCTAGCCGGTTGCTCTGCCACTGAGCTACCATGGCAACAAGCCGGCATAGTACTGAATTACTCAACTGACTCATATGTTTGCTCGTAAACCACAAAGTGATCTCAAATTATTTTGAGATTTTTTTTTTGATAAGGTTTAACGCCCGCTTTACTGCTCTGGCAACACAGGCGATGACACTGAGTGAAGATGGAGTTCCGGTGGAATGTGATGGCGGGGGAAACCGGAGAACCCGGAGAAAACCCTTCCTGCTATGTCCACCACACATTTCACATGCGGTCGCTTGGGATCTAATCCGGGCCGTCTAGGTTTTCAAAAGGTGGTTGCTATGTGAATGAAGTAGCTTTGTTTGTATGGCCAGGAGGTGACAAAACACCGTATCAGAAAAGTATAACTATTTTAAAACTGCAACCATTAACAAGCACTATCTCAAAAACGGTCAGCTCCATGAAAAAAATCTGATGTGTTCCATTCACATGACTTTCTCTACATCTCTGCAACAAATTGTAGTTAAAAAGCTTATGCTTCTGTTTATTTCATGCTAATGAGCAGAAATAGTCTTATTACTTGCTTCCTTGTAAGTAGAAGCGAAATGAGGGAGTACCATAAGTTAAAGTGATAGCCAAAAGCTGGTTGCTATGTCACTGAAGTTCCTTTGTTTGTATGGACAGGTTAAAGGAATTCCTGTATAAGAAAAGTATGTTTTTCAAAGCTAAAACGAAAAACCAGGAATATCTTAAAAATGACCAACTCCACGAAAAAAATGTATATGATACAAATTTTGTGTTTTATTGTGAGCTACATTTCCTTTGTGGTAAGTTTTCCCCCATCTCTTAGTTGTTATGCACAATTCCGTAAAATTCATCTAGAATAAAGTAGTCTTCAGGTGCTATTCCCAGAAAATTCAAGATATATATTTTATTTGTCAGGTAAGTATCTTTAATATATGATATTTTAATCAAAATCGTTAGAACCATTTTTAAGAAAATCAACATCTTCGAAAAAAGATCCAGGTAAAGGGTAGTGTCGCATCTTTGGAAGATATTAAACTTAAAAACCAAGTTTGGGTTTTAACGGTCTTTTAGTTTTGAGCTATGCTGCCTACAGACACACACACACACAAACTCACACACACACACACACACACACACACACACACGGTCATTTTTCTAGAAATGTTCTGTTTTGTTCAGAGTGTCTCAAAACATGTATCTCCGGTGAAAACTCGGTATCGAATTTTTGGGTGCATTACAATATCTTCTCTATACACTACGTACATAGTACGTGTAGAGAAAGTAAAAATAATAATAAAAAGCACTTACTCTATAATAGGAATCGAAACCATGACCTTCGGGATAGCAGCTTCCCACGTTACGCATTAAACCACCAGAGCAGTTCAAAAAACGCCTCCAGAGTGGGCCGCATAACGCAAGAACGTAGTTAATGAATGCTCAGTGTCGCACTGTCAAGTGATTAGTTCAAGATTTTACAGATTTTTGCGACATTAAATCTTGGGAACACTAGTAACGAGCTGCTAAAAGTCGATATTGCTATACTCGGGTAGCAGTTTTAAAGACATTCAAACCATTTTTACTTTCTCTATACATACTGTGTACATAATGTATAGAGAAGGTATTGTATTGTACCCAAAAATTCGATACCGAGGTTTCACCGGAAATATATGTTTTGAGAAGCCCTGAATCCAAAAAAAGTATTTTTAGAAACATTCCCGTGTGTGTATGTGTGTGTGTGTGTCTGTGGGCAGCATAGCTCAAAAACGAAAATTCCGTTAAAAACCAAACTTGGTATTTAGATCTTGTATCTTCCAAGGATGCGACACGAAGATTTTGAAGAAAATACCCCCATTCCAAACTACCCTTTATATGGAACATTTTTCGAAAAATTTTATATTCTCTAAAATGGCTCTAACAATTTTGATTAATATATCGATTTTTAAGGATATTTACATGGCAAATAAAATGTATTTCTTGAATTTTCAGGAATAGCCTCTGAAGACTACTTTATTCTGTATTAATTTTATGGAATTTTGCATAACCGCTAAACCGTAAGTGATGGACAAAAGCTTACCACACAAAAAAATGTAGCGCACGTTGAAACACACAATTTATGTTATATATGTTTTTTCGTGGAATTTGTCGTTTTTGAGATATTCACTGCTTTTTTTTTTCAGCCTTAAAAACATAGTTTTCTCATACAGGAACTTGTCAACTCCTGTCCGTAGAAACAAAGGAACTTCTGTCACATAGCAACCAGCTTTTGACTATCACTTTAATCTATGGTACTTCCTTATTGCGCTTCTACTTCCACTATTTATGCTAATTTTTGTTAGATTAGTATGAAGTAAATAGAAGTATAAACTTTTAAAGAATAATTTGTTGCACAGATGTAGAGAAACTCATGTGAGTCGATCACATCAGATTTTTTCAACCTGCTTTGCTTAACACCGGCTTAACCCCGGATACCCTCACTTTTAACGCTATGTAGTTGCGTTATGTTTATCCGGGGACCATGCATCTCAAAGTGCTTCGTGGGCAGGGGATCGTGGGTTCGAATCACGCCTTGGGTATGGAAGTTATATGTTTGTGCAATGTGTATATGTTTATGTAAAGGAAGAGTAAAACCAGTAATCATACAGGGGATGGGGGGGGGGTGTAAATATGACTAGACTCCGGTACTGTTTAAAAAAAAAAAAAGTCACTTATATCAGTCACGTGCACAATGTCGCAAATTATTGGCTAATCTATTACTATTTGCTTTCCTTGATTTGCATGCACCGTTGACGAATTTGAGAAAGTTAATCGTGTTCTTTCTCAGGTACCGAATTGGTGGCGTGTTTGAAGTGGAGTGGGTACATGATTTGTGCACGACCAAATCGAGTGTAACCCGGTTAACCGTTTGCTCAGCCAATAGCAAAAACGCTTCATTTGTACTGGCCAACTCGATAGCTTAACTTCCTCATCTTTCCCCCAAAGAGACACATTTATGGGTCGTACAATGGATGCGGAAGATGCATGGTCCGAAAATCCATTTTAAGCATGCGCTATCGAGTGGGGGTTAGAGGTCGGGAATAATGGCCTCCCCCTGACCTTTGGACTGCGACTTAAGCCGCACCCCCCCCTTGTTCCACTTAAGCTTATTGACTGAGGTTTTGTGTTGGACTGCCACATCCGATAACTCAGTATTTCTCAACTGTTTTGCTACTTTCACTTTGTGGACGGTAACTGTTGGAGTAAGGGCCCATTTCTTCCAGGGAGTGTTCAGCAAGGAATTTCTGGAAATGTGTCCTTGGGAAGTCTTTATCCGCCACATTTTCACTTTCTCTACACGTAACACCTACATAGTGTATAAAGAAGTTATTGCATTGCACCCAAAAATTCCATACCGAGATTTCACCGGGAATACATGTTTTGAGACCCTCTAAATAAAAAAAACTTTTTTTAGAAAAATTTCAGTGTGTATGTGTGTCTGTGTAAAATAAAAAAAAACTGATATGTTCCATTCACATGACTTTCTCTACATCTCTGCAAAAAATATTGTTAAAAAGCTTATGCTTCCATTTACTTCATGCTAATCGAGAATACAAACTAGCAGAAATACCCTAAGTACTTGCTACCTTGTAAGTAGAAGCGAAATAAGGGAGCACCATAGGCTAAAGTGATAGTCAAAAGCTGTTTGCTATGTGACTGAAGTTCCTTTGTTTGTACGGATAGGAGTTGACAAATGCCTGAATCAGAAATGTTTACATTTTTTAAAGCTGAAACCAATAACAAGTAATATCTCAAAAACAATCAACACCATGAAAAAATGTATATAACATAAATTGTGTGCTTTAACGTTCTTTACATTTTGTGTGTGTTAAGATTTTGTCCATCTCTTACAATTTAGCAGTTATACAAAATTACGTAAAATTCATCCAGAACAAAGTAGTCTTCAAAGGCTATTCCCAGAAAATTCAAGATATACATTTAATTTGTCGCATGAATACCTTTAAGATAAGGTATTTTATTCAAATTCGTTAAAGGCATTTTTGAGAAAATCAGAATTTTCGAAAATTGTTCCATGTTAGGGGTAGTTGGTGGTGGGAAAATTTTCATCAAAATCTTCGTGTCATATCTTTGGAAGATATCAAATGTATATATTTTACCGACGTTTCGTTTTAGAGTCTTCGTGTTCACAGAGACACGAATCTTTTTCTAAAAATGCTTTTTACTACAAGGGACCTTAAAACGTCTGTTTCCGATGAAATCTCGGTGTACATAGATTTTCTCTATAGACTATGTAGGTACATAGTGCGTGTAGAGAAAGTAAAAAATGGACGTGATATGTCTGTTGCTCAAACAGAAAACAGTATATCTCCATTCTGTTATAATATAAAGTAATATAGATCACGTGATGCAGCAAATATCAATATGAAGACAAAAGCATATTTTTTTGTTTCCAGCTGATCCGCTGGTAGAACAATTGAAACACTTTAACTAGAGGGATGCGCTCGCGTTCCGCTTCGGGCATTCATTTCAATTTCAATGGTTGCTCTTGAAATGGCATCCAACGCAGAAAACCATGTTGACAGAACGATTGGAGTTTACAGGAGTCCCCCCCCCCCTCATCCCGTTTGCAATTATTAGTTGTGATCCCAGATCAAACATGGAGCATCTCCCCGCCGCCGGCCAGCTGTTGTTACCTAGCGCACGTGGCCAGCAATATAAACTCATCCCTCAGCTACACATTCTGACAATAATGTTACTGTACAATTCATGGCTTCAGAAAACTTCACAATTACTTTTCACTTTCTCCACTATTACTTAGTAGGCAATAGACTTAATTTGAGCTATTCATTTTCAGTAATCGATTCATACGATTCGTTCATCCAATATGAATCGTTTCCTCCGATTCGTTCACGATTCATTAGTTGTCGCCATGCCTTTGCCGAGGATGGTCGTTCATCCAATATGAATCGTTTCCTCCGATTCGTTCACGATTCATTAGTTGTCGCCATGTCTTTGCCGAGGATGGTCGTTCATCTAATATGAATCGTTTCCTCCGATTCGTTCACGATTCATTAGTTGTCGCCATGCCTTTGCCGAGGATGGTCGTTCATCCAATATGAATCGTTTCCTCCGATTCGTTCACGATTCATTAGTTGTCGCCATGTCTTTGCCGAGGATGGTCGTTCATCTAATATGAATCGTTTCCTCCGATTCGTTCACGATTCATTAGTTGTCGCCATGCCTTTGCCGAGGATGGTCGTCATATGGTAGCACAAAAACAATAATTTATATAAAAAAACGTTCTATTCTTTTCCAACTATTGCAAACATAATTTGAAAAATTTCCTCTATTACTCGAAAAAAATAACAAATTTGTTTGTTTAAAATTGACACCTGAACTTCGACTACATGGCGGTATTTGCGTATATGTATATTGTACATTATAAATAAAAACTATATATAATTTATATATTCCTATATTTAGCCTCATTTCCTCAGCACTATTTATTTTCTCACAATAAAATAAATAGTTATAAATCCGTACACATCATCGTGAGCACTCGGCTGTTTTCGTCGAAGCTCGGCTTGGTACTTCGAAAGGTAGAAGCAAAAGAAAAACAAACCCCATACCTGATCACGAGTCTTCAAATCTGTGATTCTTTTTGAACGACGATACCTGCTATGGTTGACACGATTCATTCTATTCTTTTCGATTCATACGATACTTTTTTAACGACGATTCATGTAGAGGCTATCACGATTCATGCGATTCTTTTTGATTCATTCGATTCTTTTTGAACGACGATTCATGCTGTTCTTTTTGATTCATACGATTCTTTTTGAACGACGATTCATGTTGAGGCTATCACGATTCATGCTATTCTTTTTGATTCATATGAATCTTTCAGAACAATGATTCCTGTTGAGACTAGCACGATTCTCCGATTCTTTTTGAACGATTATTCATGCAAAGATAGACACGATTCATGCTATCTTTCCTTGTAGTCGTTCATTTGAAAGATTCGTTCATGAATCGCCCCTTGTCTAGTAGGTAGACACCTAAAGATTCGCTATCCATATTCCTCTGGGATTTTGAGCAATCCTGAATCCAAAAAAATGAAACTTTTTGTGTTCCATTTACTTGTAAGTAGAAGCGAAATAAGGGAGTACCATAGGTTAAAGTGATAGTCAAAAACTGGTTGCTATGTGACTAAAGTTCCTTTGTATGTATGGACAGGACAGGAGTTCACAAATTCCCGTGTGAGAAAAGTATAAGTAGTTTAAAACTGAAACCCTTAAAAAGGAATATATCTAAAACGGTCAACCTCACGAAAAAATTGTATTTTAATGTGCTCTGCATGCAGAATAAACATGTTTTCAGAGGCTATTCCCAGAAAATTGAAGATACACATTTTATTTGTCATGTAAATATATTAAATATAAGAGATTTAATCAAAATTGAGAGTCATTTTTTAGAAAGTCAAAAATGTCAATACTTTTTCCATGTAAAGGATAGTTAATGATGGGGGGGATTTTATTGAAAGATAACAAACTTAAATACCAAGTTTGGTATTCAACGGTCTTCTGGTTTTTGAGCTATGCTGTCCTCACACAAGTACATTGTTCCAAAAATGGGTTTCATTGTTTGTTTTTATTCAGGGGGACCCTAAACATGTATTTCCAGTGAAATCTTGATTTCGAACTTTTGGGTGCAATACAATACCTTCTGTATATGCTATGTACGCAGTACGTGTAGAGAAAGTAAAAAACACATTGTTCTATCTACTTTATGCTAATCGAGATGAACATATATGTTACCTGCTGCTTTGTAAGTAGAAGGGAAATAGGCAAATAGACTACGCTAAAGCGATAGTCAAATCTTTTAAGAGAGATGAAACTCCGTTTGAGAAAAGCTGCATAGTTTAAAATTGAAACTAATAACAATGAATATCTAGGAAACGGTTAGCCACATACCAAAAATGTAAACGATATAAAGTGTGTGTTTTAACGAGCTCTACATGTTTTTTTAGTAAAATTTTGTCCATCTCTTACGGTTTACCAGTTATGCAAAATTCATTTAGAATAAAATAGTCTTCAGAGAATATTCCCAGAAAATTCAAGATTTGTCCCCGCCCCAATCAACCCTTTACGTGGAAAAAATTTCGAAGGTTTTGATTTTCTCAAAAATGGCTCTAACAGTTTTGATTAAAATACAGTATATTAAATATATCCATATAGCAAATAAAATGTATATTTTAAATATTCTGGGAACAGCCTCTGAAGACCCCTTTATTCTGAATGGAATTAGCAGAATTTTGCGTAACTGGTAAACCATAAGATATGGGCAGGAACTTACTACACAGAAAACGTAGATCACTATAAAACACACCATTTATGTCATATATGTTTTTTTTTTCTTCTTCGTGGAATTGATAATTTCCGAGATATTTCTTATTAGTTTCAGATTTAAAGTACTTAAAATGTTCATACAACGGAAAGCTGTAACCTGCTTAGAAACCACATGACAACCAGCTTTTAAGGTATTTGACTATCGCTTTAGCCTAGTGTATTCCCTTATTTCCCTTCTACTTACATGGAAGCAAGTAATTAAGACAATTTCTACTAAAGTTTATCTTAACAGTGATTTGTTACAGCAAGAAAGTCATGTGAATGGAACACATCAGATTTTTATAACATTTATGTTTTGAATTGTACAGCATTTCGAGTGATTCATAATAAGAGATAAGCAGTTTGGCTGAAGCCACTGAACATGTGTAATGTCTGCCATTTTGTTTATTAATCACAGATGGTGGGTATAACGTTTATCACAGAAGTATATCTCAGCTAGATGAGATTAAAGGTACGATATGACGCTGTAAAATGTTTTATCATGTACTAGGGTCGGCTGATAAGTCCCGGCCTCACACAGATATGGCGCCAGTAGGTCAGTTAGACGGTAGCATCGTGTAGTTTAACTCTAGACTAGCTTGTATCCATAGTTACAGGTCAATAGCTTGTTTAGTTTTCCAATCACAGCATTTTAAACAAGACAACTTTAGAGTTTTCACGAAAATGGAGGATTTGGAAAAACGAGCAGTGATTAAACACTTCCATTTGAAAGGCTTAACGCCTAAAGAATTCAAGGAGAAAATGGACAGTACCTTGAAAGACTGTGCTCCTTCATATTCAATGATTAAAAGGTGGGTTGCAGAGTTTAAAATGGGACGTACGAGCACTAGTGATGAGCCTCGCTCTGGACAACTCCAGAGATCATTGAAAAAAATTCATCGTTTAGTACTGGAAGACCGCAGATTAAAGTTGTTTGAGATAGCAGAGTAATGTCTAAGTAATGTTTTGGGCTTTCAAAAAGTCTGTGCAAGATATGTGTCATGCTTGTTGACACCTAATCAAAAAAAAACTGTTTCTGTTGAGAATGTGGAGCTTTACGGTAAAAATCCCAGTGAATTTTTGAGGCGGCTTATTACCAGGATGAAACTTGGATACATCACTGCACTCTAGAAGGTAAATCACAGTCAAAATAGTGGATTGCGCAGGTGAACCAACTCCAAAATAAGCAAAGTCAATTTTATCAGCCACCAAGGCTATGGCGAGTGTTTTCTAGGATGCACAGGGAATTATTTTTATTCATTACTTGGAAAAGGGTAAAAGTATCACTAGTGACTACCACATATGCTTTACTGCAACGTTTGAGGGATGAGGTAAAAAGAAAAATACCTCATTTGGCAAAAAAAAAAATCTTGCTTCATCACGATAATGCTCCAGTCCATCGTTCAGTCATTGCACTGGGGAACATTTGCGAATTAAAGTTGGAACTCTTAAACATCTACATTATTCAGCATATCTAGCACTCAGTGACTACAACCTGTTCCCAAACCTCAAAACATTTCTTGGAGTACGAAGTTTCCACAGCAACGAGGAGGTCATTGATGCGGTAAACAGCTATTTTGAGGACCATGATAAATCGCACTACAGAGATGGTTTAAGGGCCAGTTGTACGAACTTGGAATAAACCTCTGTTAGTCGTTATTCCATGGTTATGTGCAAAATTGTGTTGTACGACAACGGAATAGAGACTATCAGGGGAATAAACATGGAATAACTTATTCCTTGCGGGGATAAGCCGATATTCCGAGAATAGAGTATAAAAAGGAAAATGGCCGCTTGGGTACTCGGCACAATTTTGACCCATATTTGACCGATATAAACGATTCATTTCCTTATAATATGTTTTAAGGACATATTATACCTAAATACAATATTTTGTAGAGATAGTCTGATAAATGAACACGGCTATAATGAAATTAAAGTTGAGAAATGATATCACACAGACAACTTGATGGTTATAAGATAAACATGACAAGAAGATAGTTAAAATAAAGTTTCATTCATAAAAAAGTAAAATCTACCTAGAATATTATCATCAAAATACCTCTATTTTATGGAAACAATTACATTTAATCCAACCCAAGATAAATATAAAATAGTGTAGTGCAACAATTCACCAGCAAAATGCATAGCGTTGTAAAGAGTGAGGTTACGTTTTATTGACGAAATACAAAGGATAGGTTACTTCAACAGCAATATGCTTCAAAACGTAAGATAACCACAAGTATTAATTTTAAAATGTTAAAAAAGCCATTACATACAGTGAAGCTGTCAATTTTATTAAAATCTGGACATCTATTTCCAACACGTGCTTCACTTGCTCATGGTGTAGATGAAGTACCCTGCTGTACTCCATCTATACCATGACCAAGTGAAGCACGTGTTGGTAATAGATGTCCAGATTTTAATAAAACCAAGTACTAATGTTAGCGACATTCTGTACTATAATCAGATTTTGGAAGTTATGTGCAAGTTTAAAAACTATAACACTACAAGCTTTGTGATGTAGGGAGGAGATGCCCAGATTAAAAGACGCCATTAGAGCTCGTAAATCTAAATATATTATTTTACAATAAATTCATAATTTTTCGTATTATATGCTGTAGGTTTAACACATTAGAGACAATTTTGATGGAATAGAGAATACTTTCCCCAAAAATATAATGTTCTCGGTTTTATTGGTTTGGTTGACAATTTCTAGCTCTTGTATTAAATATTGCCATCGACAAAGTGCGAACTGTAATGGGAACGGTTTAATGTACTATTCGACATAAATACTATAATATTTCTGTTGGTCAATAATACTTATATAGCAAATTGTTTTCTATTTTTCTTGGTGCAACGATTCAATTATACATATCTTAAGTTGATAGTGGCATTGGCAACACTAAAATGTAATTTTCAAAATTCACTTACTAAATATTTTAATAAATAAAATACAGAAATGAGGCTAAGTACGTTTTGATCGCCGAAACGGAAAGATATCATATATCAGCACAAGATACAACTTTGCACATGCGGTAAGGTTATATTCCCATACTCCTAACCTATCGCAAGAAGTCACAGTATACATATGTGTTTGTGTTTTGTAAAATGTATAGCAATTCTACATCCGAACACGCTTATGAACATTCATAATGATTTCATAGTACCGTAAGTAGTTAAAATAAGAAATAATACATAGTTTAGGAACAGCTGATTGTGAAAACTATGAAGTTTTCAGCAAAACAAAGCAGTAATTACGTATCAAGTTGGCCACGAATGACTCGCAGCATAGCCAACACTAGTTTTAAATCTACAAACAGTGGAATAGATATCTAAAGAATAAAATTGCATCGTACAACTCGTCACCACATTTATACCATGAATAGAGTATTCCAAGAATAACTATTCCATGATTTATTCGTACAACCGGCCCTAATTCAATTAGAACACTGATGGGACAAATGTATTAGCCTGTCTGGAGATTATATTGAGAAATAAGGCAAAAATTCAAATGCTGTTTTCTTTGAGAGGCCCGAAACTTATCAGCTGACCCTAGTATGTTTGATCACCTATATGTGATAGTGTAATATCGGTCTTAGAGAAGTAAAAGCACTTTGTTTGGAATGTGCCAATAGGGGATTTGACCACAGTGGCGTGGGCTAGGTATTCACGAGGACAGCTGGGCGGGGGGGGGGCTAAGTTAGTACTGTAATCCGGTTTAGTGCAGCAGCTATAACAGGACAATCAATGCGCTGACCACAGCACTCCCCTACCCCCACAGTAATGGTATTTGGGCATTCTGAATAGGAAGCAGGTCAATGAAATATAAACATCAACCGGGGCGTAAACTAAACTTACCTCTTCATGCTGAAACACCTCACTAATACCATTTGTAGTTACATAATTATGTAGTTATTTTCTCTACACGTACTATGCATATATGTGGTGTATAGAGAAGGTATTGTATTGCATCCAAAATTCGATACAGAGATTTCACCGGAAATATATGTTTTGAGAGACCTCCTGAATCAAAAAAAAAAAAAAAAGCATCTTTAGAAAAATGTTCCTGTGAAGTTAAATACCAAACTTGTTATTTAAGGGTACCCTAAACTGAAATTTCCAAATCTTGCATTTTTCAAACAATTTTTTTTAATTTTTTTTTTTTTTTTTTTTTTTTTTTTTTTTTTTTTTTTTACATACTGCTGTGATACAAATATCCATAGAATTTGAGTTTAATGCAGATATATTTAACCGTTTTGGATTTAAAAATAATTAAATATTTTTTATTATGCCAATTAATGAAAAGTTATTCACGATGCATAAATTACTTTTTTGGAAAACCAAAAATATTAGTACATTTGTTTCATGCTGGTGAATAAAATTGGCATATAGAACTTTAGTTACTCTTCTGGTTGCTTCAGGAAACGTTTTTAAACATTTAAATGTTATTATGTTACTATAATTTATGTTTATTGTTATATTTAGTGTACAATATATCAGGTAATTTTCATTTGTAACAAAAATCATATGCCAATTCTTTATATTAATATTCTCATCCAATCAAATCGTCACGTAATACGACTTAAAGCGCCGCATGCTAATAAAAATAACAGAAAATTGAACTACAAGTATTAGATTATTTAATTAGGCAAACTATTTTTTTGGGCATATTTTTGCACTTTTTGATCAATTTTCACAGATGAGCACCCTTAAATTAAGTACCTTCCAAAGATGTGACACGAAGATTTTCAAGAAAATCCCCCCACCACAAACTACCCTTTACATGGCAAAATTTTCAAAAAAGTTAATTTTCTCAGGATGGCTTTAACGATTTTGATTAAAATACCATATATTAAATATATTTGCATGATAAATAAAGTGTATATTTTGATTTATCTGGTAATAGTCTCTGAAGGAACCGTTCTTCTGGATGAATTTTGCGGACTTTACATGACTGGTAAATCGTAAAAGATGGACAATTACTTACTACACAAAAAATCTCATGTGTTCCATTCACATGACTTTCTCTACATCTCTGCAATAAATTATTTTTAAAAAGCTTATGCTTCTATTTACTTCCCTCTAATCGAGAAAAAATTAGCGGAATTAATTTTATTTCTTGCTTCCTTGTAAGTAGAAGCGAAATAAGGGAGTACCATAGGTTAAAGTGATAGTCAAAAGCTGGTTGCTATGTGATTGAAGTTCCTTTGTTTATATGGACACGAGTTCACAAAGTCCTGTATGAGAAAAATCCAACTTTTTAAAGCTTAAACCAAAAACAAGGAATATCTAAAAAGCAATCAAATCCACGAAAAAAAATGTATATAACATAAATTGTGTGTTTTAATGTGCTCTACATTTTTTGTGTGGTAAATTTCTCTCTCTCTCTCTCTCTCTCTCTCTCTCTCTTACGGTTTATCACTTATGCAAAATTTCGTAAAATTCACTCAGAATTAAGTAGTCTTCAGCTGCTTTTCCCAGAAAATTCAAAATATACATTTTATTGTCAGGTAAATATCTTTAATATACGACATTTTATTCAAAATCGTTAGAGCCATATTTTAGAAAACCAACATTTTCGAAAAAAAAAGTTCCATGTAAAGGGTAGTTGGATTGGGGGGATTATTATCAAAATCATCGTGTCGTATCCCTGGAAGATACTAAACTTAAATACCAAGTTTGGTATTTTACCGACTTTTCGTTTTTGAGTTATCGTGTTCACAGGCACACGGACACACACACACGGACCTTTTTGTGAAAATGCTTTTTTTTTTTGGATATTGGGGACCCTAAAACATATATTTTCAGTGAAATCTCCGTATCGAATTTTTTGGGTGGAGTGCAATACCTTCTGTATACACTATGCATATAGTGCGTATAGAGAAAGTAAAAATGTACACTTTTCTCTCTCCATGAACGTTAGAATCATGTTTCAATCTTTTGTAGATTGGAGGCAATAAATGTTTTAAATGTGTTCTTTCATTTTGAATAACCCTGTATATGTAACAATTTCTATGTTGTACACATAATTAGTGATCTAAATAGATGTGCTTTTACGAATGTCTTATAACTCATTTTTCTTCTCTGGAAACAGTATGGTTTACTTGATAACATATTTGTTGCCTCTCCGCTTTGCGTTCTTATCAATGGTTTGTTTTGATGCGGCGAAGTGGTCGGTCGCAACCTATAAACGGAACGGCGAACGGTACGAACTTCCTAGCCCTGCTTATGATGGTATGCATTACCTTGAAACAAAAGAGCTGATATTCCCAGCATCCTCTGGGAAAAGGACCTACCGAGTGGTAATCTCAACACTTGGGGTGTTAACAAACAAACAGTAATGGAGACTGTATTCCTAACAGGTGGATTATTCAAGTATTAGGAACGCAAATCTGCTAATGAGAGGGCATCGGTTCGAGCTCGAGTAATGCAACAGAAACACATGTGTGTGTGTGTATGGGTCAGCTGCAAGACAAGGCCTGTAGTCTCTACGGTAATATCTCCTTATTTACATACATGCATACATACTTACATACATACCACATACATATATGCATGGATATAAATACATACCACATACATACATATACATATAAATACATACCACATACATACATGCATACATATAAATACATACCACATACATATATACATGCATACATACATATAAATACATACCACATACATATACATATAAATACATACCACATACATACATATACATATAAATACATACCACATACATACATGCATACATATAAATACATACCACATACATATATACATACATGCATACATATACATATAAATACATACCACATACATACATTCATACATACATATACATATAAATACATACCACATACATACATTCATACATACACACATGCATACATACATATAAACACATACCACATACATATATACATGCATACATACATATAAATACATACCACATACATATATACATGCATACATACATATAAATACATACCACATACATATATACATGCATACATACATACATACACGTGGCCGCGCCGTGGCCGAGTGGTTAGACCACTTGCCTCTCACCTAGACGGCCGGGGTTCGATCCCAAGCGACCGCATGTGAGATTTGTGGTGGACAAAGCGGCGCTGGGGCGGGTTTTCTCCGGGTACTCCGGTTTCCCCTGCCATCGCATTCCACCGGTGCTCCATCATCATTCATGTATCACCAGTGTCACCGCCTGCGGTGCCATAAGTAGTTAAAGCGGGCGTTAAACACTACCAAAAAAAAACAAAAAAAAACATACATACACACATGCATACATACATATAAATACATACCACATACATATATACATGCATACATATAAATACACACATGCATACATACATACATATAAATACATACCACATACATGTATACATACATGCATACATATACATATAATTACATACCACATACATACATGCATACATATACATATAAATACATACCACATGCATACATATAAATACATACCACATATATACATACATGCATTCATACATATAAATACATACCACATATATACATGCATACATATAAACACATACATATAAATACATACCTCATATATACATACATATAAATATATACCACATACATATATACATACATGCATACATATACATATAAATACATATAACATACATTATACATACATGCATACATACATATAAATACATACCACATATATATATACAAACATGCATACATAAATATAAATACATACCATATATACAGACATACATATACATACATATAAATACATACCACATATATATACATACATGCACACATACACATAAATACATACCACATACATATATACATACATGCATGCATACATACATACCACATACATATATGCATACATATAAATACATACCACATACATACATATAAATACATACCACATACATATATACATACATATAAATGCATACTACATACATGCATACAAATACATACATACAAATACATATTACATTCTTATATACATACATATACATACATGCATACATACATATAAATACGTACCACATACTTATATTCATACAGATACATACGTCCATACATGTATATGTACACATACATATATACATACTCTTATATACATAATACACACATTCATACAAATATTCACACACATATATATTTCATATACAAACATACACATGCTTACACACATATACATACACACATACACGTATAGTCGCCCTCCGTGGTGTAATGGTTACCATATTAGCTTCATAAACCTAAGGTTGCGGGTTCAGGAACCCCCGCCCCCTATTCCAACTACCTTTTACGTGGAAAATTTTTCAAAAATATTTATTTTCTCAAAAATGGCTCCAACGATTTTGATTAAAATATCGCCTATTAAGGATATTCACATGACATGGAGTTTACAACTTTCCATGTGAGAAAAATGTAAATATTTTGAATCTGAAATAAATAATAAGGAATATCTCAGAAACGACCAATTCCACGAAAAAAAACGTATACGAAATAAATTATGTGTTTTAACGTGATCTACATTTTTTGTGTAATAAGTTTTTGTTTATAACTTCCGGTTTACCAGCTACGTAAAATTCAGCAAAATTCATTCAGAAAAAAGAGGATTTTAGAGACTATTCCCAGAAAATTCAAGATATACATTTTATTTGTCGTGTAAATATCTTTAATATACGGTATTATAATAAAAATTGTTAGAGCCATTTTGGAGAAAATAAAATTTTGGGATGGGGAATTTTCCCCAAAATCTTCGTGTTTCATCCTTGAAAGATACTAAACTTAAACACCAAGTTTGGTATTTAACGGTCTTTTCGTTTTTGAGCTATGACACACCACACATACGGATCTTTTTCTAAAAATGCTCTTTTTTTAATTCAGGGGGATCCAAAACATATATTTCCGTTAGAATGCTCTCGGTAACAAATTTTTGGGTGGATTACAATACCTTCTCTATACACTATGTACGAAGTATGTGTAGAGAAAGTAATGAATACTCGATGTGAACAAATGAAAGACTACGTCTAAATTATATGGAAAAAGCTTTCTTATACACTCTTTTGTTAATGAATTTTACAATAGATTCTTTACTTGAAGTAGCACATGTCTTGAGTGTTACGTCATTTCCTAATTGTACTGTAAGTATTAATGACCTCTCAAACTCTTACTGTAAGTACTTACAGTGCTTGTTGGCATAGCAATTAATAAATGGATTGTAAATTTTGCTTACATTACCGGATGTAAAATCTAAAATTTTTCTAAAATGAGAGTTTGAGAGGTCATTAATACTTACAGTACAATTAGGAAATGACGTAACACTCAAGACATGTGCTACTTCAATTACATACATATATATTATGTCATACTTAGGTCACTGTTGTGTTATGGTTTTATATATTCTGTATATATGATGTGTATATATTTCTTTTAAGTGTATTTATCTATTATAAGAGGGTACATTTATGAAGGTGTACTTTTGCTGTAAATTTAAATTGCTATATTTGAATATCTTTGTATATTTACTTTCTCTAGTCCCATATGTACAATGTACACAGGGATAGAGAAGGTATTGTAATGCACCCAAAAATTCGATACCGAGATATCACCGGAAATACACGTTTTGGGGTTCCCGGATTCCGAGAAAAGCATTTTTAAAAAAAGGTCCGTGTGTGTTTCTGTGTCTTTGGACAGCATAGCCCCAAAACGAAAAGACCATTAAATACCGAACTTGGTATTTAGATTTAGTATCTTCCAAGGATGAGACACGAAGATTTTCAAAAAAAAATCCCCCCACCACAAACTACTCTTTACATGGAAAAAATTTCGAAAATTTTGATTTTTTTAAAAATGGCTCTTGCGATTTTATTTAAAACCCCGTATATTAAAGCTATTTATGTCAGAAATAAAACGTATATCTCGATTTTTTTGGCAATAGGCTCTGAAGACCTCTTTATTCTGGATGAATGTTGCCAAATTTTGCTTAACTACTGAACCGTAAGAGTTAGAAAAAAACTCACTGCACAAAAAATGTACATCACGACAAAACACACAATTTATGTCCTATACGTTTTTGTTGTGCAGGTAACCACTTCCAAGATGTTCCTTGTTATTGGTTTCAATTGTGAACTACTTAAACTTTTCTCAGACAGGAAGTGTCCGTTTTTCTTTTGTTCTACTCCTGGCCAAGCAAAGAAGTATTTGCAATGATAATCGCATAACAATAGCTTTTAAAACATTTGACAATAACTTAAGCATAGCGCTATTCCCTTCTACTTATAAGGAACTAGGTGATAAGAACATTCTGCTAATGTTTATCTCGATTAGCATTGTGTACAAAGAAGAATAATATTTTGTTGGAGGTTTGTAGAGCAGCTAGAGAAAGTCATGTGAGTGTAACACACCAGATTTACTCTTTCAATTCTTTGTTGTTGTTTTAATATTACTTTTTAGCGTGTATTACAAAATCACGTACGTGGACCCATACGATTGCTGAAATTCAAAGTGTGATATTATTATGTCAATAAATACATTACCAGATATGTGTTCAGAATGATTAACTTACATATCAAGTATTTCAAAATCACTAGCTTGGTAGCAGTGTTTTAAAGTTCCGATGGTCAATAGAGGGTTAAATACATTTAAAGTTGTGAAATTTAAAATACCGGAGAAAGGTTGTTGGACAGCCCTGAATCCAGAAGTTTCATGAAAATGCTATTGTAAAGGAAAGGGTTGAAGAAGCGAGGGTTGAGGACTCGACAATCTTTGCTCTCTCTAACCAATTAACACTAGACAGGAAGGGGGGAGTGTGGTAATAAGGAACTTAAGGGTCTAGAGGATATTTTAAGCGTTACCTACACTATTTATCCTATCTTTGAACAGCCAATTACACAGCAGCATTGCCTTCATTCTCTACAGACAATATATCTTATAATTTTCTAACATTTTTACTTTCTCTACCCGTACTATGTACATAGTGCATAAAGAAGGTATTGCACTCCAGCCAAAAATTCGATACCGAAATTTCACCGGAAATATATGTTTTAAGGTCCCCTGTATTAAAAAATCCGCGCGCGTGTGTGTAAGTGTGTGCGTCTGGACACAGTGTGTCTGTGAACACGATAACTCAAAAACGAAAAATAGGTAAAATACCAAATTTGGTATTTAAGTTTATTATCTTCCAGGGATGCAACACGAAGATTTTGAGAAAAATCGCCCCACCCCAAACTACCTTCTATATGGAACTTTTTTTCGAAAATGTTGATTTTCTTAAAAATGCTCTAACGATTTTGATTAAAATGTCGTATATTAAAGACAAATAAAATGTATGTTTTGAAACTTCTGTGAATAGCCGCTGAAGACTACTTTATTCTGGATGAGTTTTACGGAATGTTGTATAACTGCTAAGCCGTAAGAGATGGATCAAAGCTTACCATACAAAAATGTTGAGCACGTTAAAATACAATTTATGCTATATACATTTTTTTTTCGTGAAGTTCATCGTTTTTTAGATATTTCTTGTTATTGGTTTCAGCTTTGAAAAAACTTATATTCTTCTCATACAGGAACTTGTCAATTCCTGTCCATACAAACAAAGGAACATCAGTCACATAGCAACCAGCCCTCTACTTAACGAAGAAGCAAGAAATAAGTCTATGTCTTCTAATTTTTTCTTGATTAGCATGAAGTAAATAAGAAGCACATACTTTTTAACAATAATTTGTTGCAGAGATGTAGAGAAAGTCATGTGAAATTAACGCATCAGATTGTTTATTATTTGGTATTCCTAGAACTGTCTTAGTACACCTGGTGTAAATGGTTTTACTATACTATAGGTTGTATGACAATCGCTAAATGTTTAGTTCACATGGCTTTCTCTGCCTACTCTGCAAACTAACTATTCTTACAAAAGAATATTCTTGTATCTGCATCATTCTAAGTGAGAGGCACGTTAATAGAAATTGCTTTATTATTTGCTTCCTTTTAGACAGAAAAGAAATAAGCAAATATAGTAGGTTAAAGCAATATTCAAAACTTTTATAAGCTAGTTGCTACATGAATAATGTTTGAAGCTCGGTTCGCTTTGCATGGTCGTCATTAAAACAAAAGAGAGATGAAATGAAAAATGACTTCCCATTTGAGAAAATTTACCTATTACCTGTCTGAAGAACGAATGCAGACGGCCACGAGTGGAAGCTTGCGTAAACACAAACAGATAAGCGGTATTACGTCACCACTCCCGGTGCATGCCCTGTACTGTTCGTTAATACAGGAATGCATCAGTTGAGTGTCTTACAGTATTCGAATCAACTCAAAATGCAAACACGCGTAGTCATACGCTCACAAAGTAGAAAATTAATATTCTTTAGTGATGAAGAAAACAGCAAGTTTAACCTGTTGTGGATCGTTTGGTTTATTCCTGTTTACGTACGCTGTGCTGATGTTACATTGGTTGGATTGTACTGCACTATATTCCAGCCTTCTCTGACCGCTCTAAACCGTGCCATGCTACACCAGCGACCTCCCCTAACAACTGCACTCTTTCGTCAGACAGGTAGCACTGCACTATATTCCAGCCTTCTCTGACCGCTCTAAACCGTGCCATGCCACACCAGCGACCTCCCCTAACAACTGCACTCTTTCGTCAGACAGGTAGTACTGCACTATATTCCAGCCTTCTCTGACCGCTCTAAACCGTGCCATGCTACACCAGCGACCTCCCCTAACAACTGCACTCTTTCGTCAGACAGGTAGCACTGCACTATATTCCAGCCTTCTCTGACCGCTCTAAACCGTGCCATGCTACACCAGCGACCTCCCCTAACAACTGCACTCTTTCGTCAGACAGGTAGCACTGCACTATATTCCAGCATTCTCAGACCGCTCTAAACCGTGCCATGCTACACCAGCAACCTCCCCTAACTGCATTCTTTCATCAGACAGGTAGCACTGCACTATATTCCAGCATTCTCTGACCGCTCTAAACCGTGCCATGCTACACCAGCGACCTCCCCTAACAACTGCACTCTTTCGTCAGACAGGTAGTACTGCACTATATTCCAGCCTTCTCTGACCGCTATAAACCGTGCCATGCTACACCAGCGACCTCCCCTAACAACTGCATTCTTTCGTCAGACAGGTAGTACTGCACTACATTCCAGCCTTCTCTGACAGCTCTAAACCGTGACATGCTACACCAGCGACCCCCACTAACAACTGCACTCTTTCGTCAGACAGGTAGTACTGCACTATATTCCAGCCTTCTCTGACCGCTCTAAACCGTGCCATGCTACACCAGCGACCTCCCCTAACAACTGCACTCTTTCGTCAGACAGGTAGCACTGCACTATATTCCAGCCTTCTCTGACAGCTCTAAACCGTGACATGCTACACCAGCGACCTCCCCTAACAACTGCACTCTTTCGTCAGACAGGTAGTACTGCACTATATTCCAGCCTTCTCTGACCGCTCTAAACCGTGACATGCTACACCAGCGACCTCCCCTAACAACTGCACTCTTTCGTCAGACAGGTAGTACTGCACTATATTCCAGCCTTCTCTGACCGCTATAAACCGTGCCATGCTACACCAGCGACCTCCCCTAACAACTGCACTCTTTCGTCAGACAGGTAGCACTGCACTATATTCCAGCCTTCTCTGACAGCTCTAAACCGTGACATGCTACACCAGCGACCTCCCCTAACAACTGCACTCTTTCGTCAGACAGGTAGTACTGCACTATATTCCAGCCTTCTCTGACCGCTCTAAACCGTGCCATGCTACACCAGCGACCTCCCCTAACAACTGCACTCTTTCGTCAGACAGGTAGCACTGCACTATATTCCAGCCTTCTCTGACCGCTCTAAACCGTGCCATGCTACACCAGCGACCTCCCCTAACAACTGCACTCTTTCGTCAGACAGGTAGCACTGCACTATATTCCAGCATTCTCAGACCGCTCTAAACCGTGCCATGCTACACCAGCAACCTCCCCTAACTGCATTCTTTCATCAGACAGGTAGCACTGCACTATATTCCAGCCTTCTCTGACCGCTCTAAACCGTGCCATGCTACACCAGCGACCTCCCCTAACAACTGCACTCTTTCGTCAGACAGGTAGTACTGCACTATATTCCAGCCTTCTCTGACCGCTCTAAACCGTGCCATGCTACACCAGCGACCTCCCCTAACAACTGCACTCTTTCGTCAGACAGGTAGTACTGCACTATATTCCAGTCTTATCTGACCACTCTAAACCATGCCATGCTACACCAGCGACCTCCTCTAACAACTACATTCTTTCGTCAGACAGTGGTTAACAAATTAAAACAATAACAAGGAATATCTCGGAAATCATCAACTCTACAAAAAAAAGTTTTACGGTATAAACAATTGCTTTAAAGAATTTTACTTTTTTGTGCAGTCAGTTTTTGTCTATCTCTTACGGTTTCCCAGTTATGCAAAATTCATCCAGGATAAAGAGGTTTTCTGAGGCTGTTCCCGGAAAATTCAAGATATACATTTTATTTATCATACAAATATCTTGAATATACGGGATTTTAATCAAAATAGTAAGCCATTTTTGAGTAAATCAAAATTTTCGAAACATGTTCCATTTAAACGGTAATTTCGGGTAGGGAGATTTTCTTGAAAATCTTCGTGTCGCATCCTTGGGAGATACTGAATATAAATAAATTGTATTTAACCCACTTTTGTTTTTGAACTCGCCTCTCAGCTAGGCGGCCCGGGTTCAAACCGAATGTGGCATTTGTGATGGTCAAAGCAGCGCAGAAGAGGATTTTCTCCGGGTTCTCCGCTTTACCCCACCATCGCATTCCACCGGTGCTCCATCGTCATTTCATGAATCATCAATGTCTTCCCCTGCGGTGCCACTTGTAATAAACGCAGGCTTTAAACACCACCAAAACAAATTTTCGTTCGTAGGAATCCTAACTATGGCTTCCTTTGGAAGAGAAATAAAGCCGTTGGCCCCATGTCGTAAAAGAATCTCAAGCTTGATAAAGAGCCCCCTGAGCAAAATTAAGCGGTCTTTCACGCCCAGTATAGAATGGAAAGCTGAGAAACACAGCAGTTAAAAAGCGTCCATAAATAAAACTTCATTTCCATTTTTCAACAAAACAAAAACATGCACGAGTGTCTCCGTGGTCGAGTGGCCAGCGAGCTGACTTCTCACCCAGAGGTACCGGGTTCGATGCCCGGCTGGGGTGAGGATTTTTTCTTTAACCAGAATTATTCCCTATCCCCACTGAGTCTGAAAGTATGAATGTGGGTGTGTTTGAGGAAAATATAATGATTTAAACCAAACGTAAAAGAACCCTCAGACAACGAGTGCAAAGCCCTCGATATGACTTTAGATATTAAAGGGGGCTATATAAATGAAAGAACATGGACACGTTTCTTAAAGATACTTTTTTGAATTCAGGGGTCTCAAAATGTATTTCCCGTGAAATAACTATATCAAATGTTTTAGTGGAATGCAATACCTTCTCTATCCTGTGTGTACATTGTCGCGCCCAAATGATTTAGTTGTCGACGGGCCCTTAAACTCCAGTTACACACTCACTCTATGTATATTATGTTTACGGTTTAGGGAAAGTATACATTTTTACTTTCTCTACGCGTACTATGTAACGAGAAAGTATTGTATTACATCAAAAATTCGATACCGAGATTTCATCGGAAATAAACGTTTTGAGATCCCCCTGACTCAAAAAAAAAGCACTTTTAGAAAAATGTTCGTGTGTGTGGTGTGTGCCTTTGGGCAGCATAGCTCAAAAACGAAAAGATCGCTAAATACCAAAATTGATATTTAAGTTTCGTATCTTCCAAGAATGCGACATGAAGATTTTCAAGAAAATCCCCGCACCCCTAATTACCCTTTACATGAAAAAAAATTCGAAAGTTTTGATTATGTAAAAATGACTCTATCAATTTTGATTAAAATCTGGTATATTTAAGATATTTACTTGGCAAATAAAATGTATATCTTGAATTTTCTGTGAATAGCCTCTGAAGACTACTTTATTCTGGATGAATTTTACGGATTTTTGCATAACTGCTAAACCGTAAGAGATTGGAGAAAAACTTACCACACAAAAAATGTAGAGCACATTAAAACACACAATTTATGTTATATACATTTTTTCGTGGAGTTGATCGTTTTTAAGATATTCCTTGTTTTTAGTTTCAGCGTTGAAAAATGTATACTTTTCTCATACAGGAATTTGTGAACTCCTGTCCATACAAAGGAACTTCAGTCACATAGCAACCAGCTTTCGACTATAACTTTAACTATGGTACTCCCTTATTTCGCTTCTACTTACAAGGAAGCAAGTAATAAGACTATTTCTGCTAATGTTTTCTCAAATAGTATGAAGTAAACAGAAGCCTAAACTTTTTAACAATAATCTGTTGCAGAGATGTAGAGAAAGTAACGAATGGAGCACATATTTTTTTTGGATACAGGTGACCGTAAAACGTGTTTTTACGTTGACATCTCGGTATCGACTTTTTGGGTGGAATGCAATACTTCGCTGTCTATGTAATATGTAGAGAAATTAGAAACAAGTGCACTACAATCAAAGTAGTAATGGAAATCTCGTTGCTATGATGTAGCGCAGTTTTGATTGGCCACCTGTCTGCTGTTATTGACTAATGGAATATTGAGTGCTATTATTTCATCCAGCAGTGACGTAACGCGTCAGCTGTGAAAAGCGCTACCATAACAACGGGAAAAGCAATTCAAATTTCACGCACTAAGCTATGGTTGGCAATTCTCTCGTGTTTCATTGCCTAGAGTCGACAGAAAATTCTCACACTGGCCATCCTATTTTATTTTACGACTGCTTCCCTTGTATCGGACATGCATAAAGCGGGGGTTGTTTCCTCCCCCAATAAAACCTGCGGCAGTAAAGTCTCCAAGCTAACATCTGACAAGAATAAATGACAAGAGCGTCCTCCGCAGCGGTAAGATGTTACAGATAAACTGTGTCTTCATTGTTAGCAAGTGTTTCAAGAATGTCGACCGCCTTTCAGGTATAGAAGCCCACAAAGCAAAATACGGCTGCTGTCAAAATCGATTATCGCTAATATTAATTAAGTCCTGCTCCCCGCAGTAGTAGAAACAAACAATTCTGATGTGTTACATTCACATCACATTCTTCACCCGCATTTATTAGCAGCTATACTAACTATGTTTACGAAAGCATATTATTACTTTCTCTTTACGTACTCTGTACATAGTGTATAGAGGAAGTATTGTATTCCACCCAAAAATTCGATACCGAGATTTCACCTGAATCCAAAACAAGCATTTTCAGAAAAAGGTCTTTGTGTATGTGTGTCTGTGTCTGTGGACAGCATAGCTCAAAAACGAAAAGGCCGTTAAATACTAAACTTGGTATTTAGATGTGGTATCTTCCAAGGATGCGACACGAAGATTTTCAAGAAAATCCCGCACCCCCAACTACCCTTTACATGGAACATTTTTCGAAAATTTTTATTTTCAAAAAAATGGCTCTAACGATTTTTATTAAAATATCGCATATTAAAGATATTTACCTGACAAATAAAATGTATATTTTTAATTTTCTGGGAATAGCCTCTGAAGACTACTTTATTCTGTGTTAATTTTACGGAATTTTACATAACTGCTAAACCGTAAGAGATGGAGAAGAGCTTACCACACAATAAATGTAGAGCACATTAAAACACACAATTTATGTTACATACATATTTTTCGTGGAGTTAATTGTTTTTGAGATATTCTTTGTTTTTGGTTTCAGGTATAAAAAGCATATTTTTCTCATACAGGGATTTGTGAACTCGTGTCCATACAAACAAAGGAATATCAGTCACATAGCAACAACCTTTTGACTATCACTTTAACCTATAGTACTCCCTTATTTCGCTTCTACTTACAAGGAAGCGAGTAATAAGACTATTTCTGCTAATTTTTTCTCGATTAGCAGGAAGTAAATAGAAGCATAAGCTTTTTAACAATAATTTATTGTAGAGTTGTAGAGAAAGTCATGTGAATGGAACACATCAGATTTTTTCTACTCTACTCTCTTTTCTCTTATTTCTTTTCTTCAGTTTAAGTTCCAATGTGCCGGTCCAAATGGCCGCGCTCGCTAAAGTGCCTCGCTTTGGTGCTTCCTGGCGCAGGGGATCGTGGGTTCGGGTCCCGCCGTAGGCATGGGTGCTTATATGTTTTTGAAATGTGTATATGTGTGTATATATTGGAAGAAAACAGCAAAATACGTAATCAAACAGAAAACAAAATAAATTTTAGGAAAATGCAAAAAGAGGAAAAAGGGTATATAGCGCCGGATTCCCGACCAGACTCCGGAACAGTATTTAAAAAAATGTACACTCTTTTCCTTCTCAGCTTTGTCTTTAAATGCTCTCTTTCTCTCCTCTTCCCTCTTTTTTCTTTCTCTTTTCTCTTAGCTTTAATCTCCTGCGTGGTGTTTCTCTGCTCTTTCACTGAAACTAAATTTCCTTCCCTTTATTTCTGCTGTATTTTATTCTCCTTTCTCTCTCTCTCTCTCTCTCTCTCTCTCTGTCTCTTTACTCTAAGCTCCAATACACTCTTTTCCTTCTCAGCTTTGTCTTTAAATGTTTTCCCCTCTCTCTCTCTTTTCTCCATGTCTCTTCTCTTCCCGCTTTTTTTGTTCTTTCGCTTATCTGAATGAATGAATAAGTGTATTTATTAATATAGCAATATCATACATAGAATTTCAACAGTCGCACGGGTCCACAGACCGTACGTGCTTTTGTACCGTACGTGCTTTTGTAATACACATTACAAGCAATATTAAAACAACCACCACAACAAAGAATTAAAAGAGTAAACACGAAAATAAAAAGACAAAGGAAATACACAGTCAAAAGCAATATTAAACAACAATAAAAAATTAAGAGTGAATCCGAAAATAAAGATACAAAGATATTCAAATATAGCAATTTAAATTTACAGCACAGAGTACACCTTCATAAATGTACCCTCTTATAATAGATAATTACACTTAAAAGACATATATACACATAGTGTATACAACCCTAGCACAGCAGTGACCTAAGTATGACATAATATGTATGTAGAACATTGTAGTCACTTTTGTTTAGTTGATCTTATCCCCCCCCCTTCTCTATTGGCAGCCTCCTCAGATCTCAGCTGTCTTGCCTTAAGTATAAATTTACCTAGCCCGTCCATGTTTTCCGTGCCTGCCAGTAGCGTCCAACATGCTTCTAGCCCTACATTCGCAGTGGTAAAAAATCGCGGCAAATATTTTTCCCGCCATTCCTCCGTACCCCTACATCTTGCCAAGATGTGAGTCCACGACTCTTCCTCCTCGCAAATGGGACAGATTCTCGTACCATTCTCGTCAGAAATTTTCGTGCTCCTCCATGCTCCTAGTCTAATCCACGCGAGCCCCTGTCTAATGAGTTTGGTACCTGTTTTGATGTATTGCTCCATACCCCACTCCGATTTCAGCCCAGACTGTACTTCTAATGACACTTTCTCTGTGAATTGCGCAATCATTTGCTGTCTGTCAATATCACAGAGACGTTTCTTAATTTTTCTCCAATTACTTCGCCTGTTTTCCTGCCCCGCCATCCAAATGTCTCCCATCCCAATGGTTTCCAACCCTTTCTTTAATTTTGATGCCCACGTCAAATTACCTTCCATTCGCAACTGTTCACGGTAGCAGACTGCCCTAATTAGAGATTGGTTTCCGTGAACGATTCTCATCCAATATTTAACTGCTCTGATTTTGCACTCTATCATTTCACTATGTACCCCGAATTCCCTCGCTTCTTTCGCTTATCTATTAGCTTTAAACTCCTGCGTGGTGTTTCTCTGCTCTTTCACTGAAACTAAATTTCCTTCCCTGTATTTATGCTCTATTTTATTCTCCTTTCTTTTCTATGTCACTTCTCTTCCTTTAAGCTCCAATGTACACTCTTTTCCTTCTCAACTCTGTCTTTAAATTTTCTCTTTTCTTCATCTCTCTTTATTTTCTTTCTGATTTTTCTTAGCTTTAAAGTCTTGCGTAGTCTCTCTGTGGGCTTTCACTGAAACTGGTTTTTTTCCCCTTTTCTTCTGCGCTATTTAATTCTCCTTTCTTTTCTCTCTTCCTCTTCTTCGCTTTAAACTCCTGCGTTTACTTTTCTGTTCTCTACCACTTTTTTAATCTTCTCTTCACATATACTTTTCTATTTTCCTTCGCTTTAAACTCCTACCTTTTCTACTCTTTAAGTCAGGTTTGTTTTTCGTGTTTTTTCTTCTCTTGTCCTAACTTGTAATTTGACACCTGTAGTATCAACTATATGGCGGCTATTTTGGCAACCCCTTACCAAGGGCATTGCGCATATTTCTCAGCAGAAGGGGCTGTTTTCTCTTGCAGGCGAAGAAAGGGGAAAAGAAAATTGGTTAAAACTTACTACTAATATCGGTGTTTTTTCACGAGGGCGGAGTGTTGTTACTGACTTATGCTTTACGACTCTTTAACTCTTCTCTTTTAATTAATTTTGTTAATTAATAGACTCGCTCCCTTTTCCCTGCCAAGCTCGTGGCGAATATAACTCATAGCCAAGAGGAAAACGGCAAACAGGGTTAAAGAATTCCAGAACGACTGTCTCAACGCACAAACACGCAATTCAAATGTTCATACGCCGGCACGTGACCCCGTGTTCTTAAAGTACACGCTTTCTTTATAAATGTCATGACGTCAGTACTCGTTTCTCATGTTGAAGCCATGTTAGCGAGGCAATTGCGCATTTCAGCTGCTTGCTTTTTGTTTATATTGCGGTATATGAGGTTAGAAAATGTATTGCATTCCACCCAAAAATGCCATACCGAAAATACATAGGATATAGATATTTTGAGGCTATATGAATCCCAAAATGGCCCTTTTAAAAATATCATAGTGTATGTCTGTGTTTTAATAACATAACTCAAAACGTGAAGTCAGTTATATACAACACTTAATATTCAATTTATTCAGTTTCAAAGGATGCAACACGAAGACATTAAATAAAATCCCCCTTCTCAAATTCGTATTATATGGAAGATTTCTTGAAAGTTTTGAGTCTATCAAATAATGATATAATTATTTTGATTAAAATTATGGTTGTTTATATTATAAGTGGCTTAAATAGACTTTTATTTGTGAGTGGGATGTTTAGTACTTCTCGACGTTTGTGGAGAGACATACAAAACAAACGAAGAGGAATGCTGACTTGAGGAATTGTGTTGATCCATGACAACGCTCGTCCACACACTGCTGGCACAACCCGTCGGCTCCTTGAACAATTTCAATCTTCGATCATCCGTCGTACAGTCCTGACCTGGCACCCAGCGACTTTCACCTTTTCCCTGAACTGAAGACGAGGCTAAGAGGGCAGCACTTTCAAATCAACGAAGATCTTCAGTGTACACAACTTTTAGTAATAAAATAATTGCTTTCTATGATCTTGTCTTTTATTTATAGCCTATTGGAGGTTGAAAAAAACGGCTATCAAACATACTAGTAACGTTATTGCTTGTAATCTCTCTGGAGTTATTAACTTCTTTGGTTATGTACAACAAGTTCACCTTCATGTAGTCAAAGAGTAAAAATGTTTGTTGTTTCTGTTAAAAGGTTATAGAAAATTTGTAGTTATTAACCATTTATTTACTTTATCTCACACGTTGCGCTAATAACTATCACTCTGATTAAAGTCCACGTTTTCTTATGTCGTTACTGCATAGCAACGGTGTCTATTACAAGCATCTGAGGGATAAAGTATATTAACGAGGGTTGGGGCAAAAGTCATGACAACCAGTTTTTTTTTCTTGTTGATATGTGAACGGATCACAAACGTATATGCGTCGTGTGAAAGTTCTGCAGGCATAGTGTGTATGAAGAACAACAGATGGCTCTGTGATAGCTGGTAGTAGCTCAGCGAGGGCTGTGAAGTCAGTCAGTTGGTGAGTAACCAGTGTTAAGCAGCGCGCTTACATTAAAATAGCCGTTCTCCGAGGGAGAAATGCGATACGATACCGTACAGTAGCACTACCTGTATCACTAAAACCGATTCACACATGGTGCGGCAAATGCTGCGGCAGCTGATATTCAGCACCTCCCACATCGTTGGCAGCGCGTAGTGACAGTAGCAGGGGACTACTTTGAGGGTCTTTAGGCCCAGGTTTGTCATGTCAGTTGTATGTGTACTGTGTTGTCATTCTTTTGCACCGTGAAGGCCATATTGCCCTGTATACTACCGTAATAAGCTAGTGTGTTACGATGTTCAGTGATATTTGTTGTCCACACATCTAGTTAACACCTTGTTCTTTCGTCTGTATATGTGGCATTTCTCAACCGGACTGGTATTTTCAAGAAAGTAAATAGTTGCCATGACTTTTGCACCAACCCTCGTAATATTAAATAGAATGTAAATTTTCAGTCACCATGACTTTCTTTTCCTATTCATGAACTTCAGTATCAAGAATTAATCAAACAAGAACGAGATTAAAAACCAATTTAAATTAAGTCGTCATCATGTCGATGTAACAAAGGTATTGCATCAAATCCGTCATCGAGTTCATGTCAGCAAACATAACACAATTATATTTTAATCCTGGGCGTTTTCAACTTTACAAATTAGATTCCATGTTGGAAGGCCTTTTCGTATTTCTCTCCGAAAGGAAGTATCTTGGACCCAAAAAGAATTAATGAGCTGTCGTTGTTATTGACAGCCCGGTTGGAGCTGATCCGATGCTATTTGAAATGTAAAAGTTAATTTTATAATCGGGGGGGGGGGGGGTTCTGCTCCCGCTGCCGTTAGCGCATTGTATTTTTTGCGTTATGCAAATGAAATAGATGGCACTGTAGCTTGCTGCGCCGCATGCTGCGTCGTCCGCATCTGTTGCACCCAATGATTGATTCCCTCGACAGTCATCTGTCTTGGTAAGGCCACCTTGCGCACGCACCTGGAATGTGTCCGAGCTGCTGGACCTCTTGTATTTCTAACGTAATATATATCATGAAATAGCAAAGCCACACCTCAAATTACTTGAATATTTTCATTAAAAAAATCTGATATGTTTCACTCATATGACTTTCTCTAGCTACTCTACAAACAAACTTCATAATTCTTCTTTCAACACCATGCTAATACAGATAAATGCTTTTATTACTTTAGTTCCTTATAAGTATAATGGAACTAAGGGAATGCGCTATGATAAAGTGATAGTCAAATGTTTTAAAAACTGTTGTTATGCGATTGTCTTTGCAAATCGCTTCTTTGCTTGGCCAGGAGTACAAAAAAATCTGATGTGTTCCATTCACATACATGACTTTCTCTACATCTCTGCAATAAATTATTGTTAAAAAGCTTATGCTAATATTTACTTCATCCAATCGAGAAAAAATTAACTGAAATAGTCTTATTACTTGCTTCATTGTAAGTAGAAGCAAATTAAGGGAGGATCATAGGTTAAAGCATTAGACAAAAGCTGGTTGCTATGTGACTGAAGTTCCTTTGTTTGTATGGAAAGGAGTTGACAGATTCCCGTATGAGAAAAGTAACTTTTTCAAGGCTGAAACCAAAAACAAGGAATATCTTAAAAAGGGTAGTTTGGGGTGGGGGATTTTTCTGAAAATCTTCGTGTCACATCCCTGGACTTAAATACACACTGACACACGGACACACTGACATACGGACACATACACTCGGACCTTTTTCTGAAAATGTTTTTTTTATATACATGGAACCCTAAAACATACATTTCCGGTGAAATCTCGGTATCGAATTTTTGGGTGGAGTGTAATACCTTGTCTATCCCTATGTACATTGTACATACGGGGCTAGAGAAAGTAAAAATATCTGATGTGTACCATTCACATGACTTTCTCCATATCCCTGCAATAAATAATTCTTAAAAAGCTTCTATTTACTTTATGCTAATCAGAAAAAAATAGCAGAAATAGTCTAATTACTCGCTTCCTTGTAAGTAGAAGCGAAATAAGGGACAACCGTAGGTTAAAGTAATAGTCAAAAGCTGGTTGCTATGTCAATGAAGTTCCTTTGTTTATATGGATAGGAGTTGACAAGTTCCTGTATGAGAAAGGTATACGTTTTTCATAGCAGAAACCAAAAATAAGGAATGTCACAAAAACGACGAACTCCACGAAAAAAATGTCTATAACATAAATTGTGTGTTTTAATGTGCTCTACATTTTTTGTGCAGTAAGTTTTTGTCCATCTCTTATGGTTTAGCAGTCATTCAAAATTTAGTAAAATTCATCCAGAATAAACTACTCTTCAGAGGCTATTCCCAGAAAGTTCAAGATATACATTTTATTTGTCAGGTAAATATGTTTAATATCCGAAATTTTAATCAAAATCGTTAGAGCCATTTTTGAGAAAATCAGAATTTCCGAAAAAAAGTTCCATGTAAAGGGTAGTTGGGGGTGGGGGGATTTTTCTCAAAATCTTCGTGTCGCATCCCTGGAAGATGCTAAACTTAAATACCAAGTTTGGTATTTTACCGACTTTTCGTTTTTGAGTTATCGTGTTCACAGACACACGGACACACACACACACACACACACACACACACACACACACACACACGGACCTTTTTGTGAAAATGCTTTTTTTGGATATTGGGGACCCTAAAACATATATTTCCGGTGAAATCTCGGTATGGAATTTTTGGTGGAGTGCAATACTTTCCCTATACACTATGTACATAGTGCGTATGGAGAAAGTAAAAACGGCCCTCGTACATAGTACGTGTAGAGAAAATAAAACGATTGCTGCCTAGAATGCAAAGGTTTGTCAAGTGTGGCAAGCACTAACTGTATCCAGAACGCGCTGTATAACAATAGAGAAGAGGCGCCACTTCTGTTTGTTGCTCGCTTACGTAATAAACTGGGGGGAAGCGAGTGAGTTTCAAATCCGCTGCAGATTTAAAACGCAACACTCACTCAGTGAATAACGCCACTAAATCATGTGAAGCATGATTGACGACTTTTAATTTGAAACAGGATAATCGCATTGTGCCAGCCCGCAGACTGCCAATCCGATTATAGCCCGATATGCGAGACCTCTGCCGACTGTCTGGGAAACCCGAAAAAGAACTGGCGCGAAATATTACTCCATTTGCATTAGTTTGAATAATTATTAATGTAGAAGGGCTTTTGTCCTTCGCTCCCGGATTTGTTATGTCGCTTCCTGAACATCTATAGCGAGCGGCTGCAACAAAGGGTAGTTACAATGGAGAGGGATGTATTTACATGTGTTGCTGTCGATCACAGAGCTCTGAGGTCACCGCTAAACCACTTAGGTCGACCTTCAACTCACCAGTGTTGCCAACTGTAGCACAATTATGCTACGCGTCCCACAGATACAGAGAGAATAGATAGTCTATGCCCTATCCTTATGGTTGTGGTTGGTGAAGCACAAACCGCCATATTTTTACTCTCTCTACACGTACAGGTCAAAATTTGGTCCAAAAATTGTATACAACGTGAACATTGTGTACAATTTCTCCATTCCATTCCCACGGGAGTGAGTATTGTTCCAAATATTTCTCGCATGCACATTAACAGCTGATAGAAAATGGTGGAGGTTGCTGATCCACAATTATTTACGTTCGCTGTCGCAAGCTTAGTTTATGTATCCATTGCAAGAGCATATTATAATAGAAAGACAAAATCAAGACTAGACAATGGCTGGAACGTAGGAATGCAGGCCAAGGAAGAGGTGTACTACATATCCTGCAAAATGAACTCGTTTCTGACCCTGTAAATTATTTAAACTTCCTTAGAATGGACGAACATTTGTTTGGAAAGTTGCTGTCCTTAGTTGAGGCAAAAATCATTCGCCAAGACACAAATATGAGGCAATCCATACCAGCAAATCAACCAACAATCACTTTTTTTATATTTTTATTCAGAAAAGAAGGTTAGGTACAAATGGATCCGATAAAACGCATTTGCAGGGGTTATAAATACCCGAGTATTTCATAAATCTCTGCCGCACAAAAAAAAAAGTTTATTTTAACCATAACTCAGCTACTATAACCCTATTATTTTGGACAAAGTCTACAAGATACAGCAAAGTTTCATGTAGTCGGGAAGAAGACCCAGCGCTAGCTGCCATCTTATTAGAAACCGCTGTATCCTGTTGTATCAAATTGGAATTGGACCAAAAAATAGGACGGAAATTGTATACAATGAAATTATCCGATGTCCCACGATCCAATTTGTAGTTTGAAGAGTATTGGACCAAACTATTTGACCGCGGCACATCGGCTTTACAGTATAGAGAAGGTATTGTAATGCACCCAAAAATTCGGTACCGAGATTTCACCGGAAATATATGTTTTGAGAGCCCCTGAATACAAAAACACCATTTTTAGAAAAATGTCCTTGTGAATGTCTGTTTGTCTGTCTGTGGGCAGCATAGCTTTAAAAACCAAAGTGCGTTATCTTCCAAGGATGCGACACGAATATTTTCAAGAAAATCCCCCCTGCCCAACTACCCTTTACATGAAACTTTTTTCGAAAAATTTTAATTCCTCAAAAATGGCTCAACGATTTTGATTAAAATATCCTATATTAAAGATATTTACTTGATAAATAAAATGTATGTCTCCGATTTTTTGAGAATAGCCTCTTAAAACATGTTTATTCTGGATGAATTTTGCGAAATTTTGCATAACTGGTAAATCGTAATAGATAGAAACTTACTCAATAGAAAACATAGAGCTCGTTAAAATACAGAATTTATGTTATATAATTTATTTTAATGGAGTCGATCGTGTTTGAGATATTCCTTAGTATTGGTTTCAGCTTTAAAAAACTTATACTTTTCTCATACAAACATTTGTCAACTCCTGTCCTTACTAACAAAGGAACTTCAGTGACATAGCAACCAGCTATTGACTATCACTTTAACCTATGTTACTCCCTTATTTCTCTTCTACTTACAAGGAAGCAAGTAATAAGACTATTTCTGCTAATTTTTTCTCGATTAGAATGAAGTAAATAGAAGCATTAGTTTTTTAACAATAATTTGTTACAGAGATGTAGAGAAAGACATGAGAATGGAGCACATCCGTTTTTTTCGGAATGGTCTGTTTTCCTTAAAATAGAAGGTTGATTTTACTGACCACGAAATATTGAGCATACAAAGAAACGTCTTTTATTAATTTGTTGAGTTGGTTTTTGAACACTACGTCACTTACATTGTTAAAAAACCAACTCAACAAATTAATAAAACATATAATTTGACCGTCACTGTCACTAAATTCCTCCAAACATCAATCAAAGAAACGTCTACTAGTGGGTAGTGCAGTGTTGCACATTTTAAATTATAAGATCTATGGAACAAATAGGAGCTACAGGTATTGGACAGCCGATTAAGAACTTTCGTTCTAACGTGTATAATATTTTGTTGCAGAGGTTGGCAGCAGTGTCGCTATGAGGTGAAATAGGACCACGCCGTTTCCATGGACTGGTCTTCTACTCGGTAAGCTCTTTATTCCTCACTTGTCTCTTCTATTTCTTCTCTTATATTTTATCAACTGTTCTTCCTCATTTTCCCTTATAATTTCCATTTTACTTATTCTATTACACAGATTGAACAAATTTCATACCCGCTGTAAACAGAAGTTAATAAAATTTGTTGTAAAGTTCCAATCGATTTAAACAAGCAATTCTACTTTCTCTACACGTAATATGTACACAGTGTATAGAGAAGGTATTGTATTGCACCCAAAAATTCCAAACCGAGATTTCAGCGGATATATATGTTTTGAGACCCCTGAATCCAAAACAAGGCATTTTTAGAAAAAAGGTCATCTTGTGTCTGTCTGTCCGTCTGTGTGTGAACAGGATAAATAAAAAACGAACAGTCCTTTAAATGCCAATCTTGATATTTAAGTTTAGTATTACGGTATTTTAGTCAAACTCTTTAGAGCCATTTTTGAGATAATTAACATTTTTTAAACTTTTTTCCATCTAAAGGGTAGTTGGGGGTGGGGGAATTTTCCTCAAAATCTTCGTGTCGCATCCTTGGAAGATTACAAACTTAAATACCAAGTTTCGAATTTAACAGTCTTTACGTTTTTGAGCTATGCTGTCCACACACACGCACATGGACGTTTTTCTAAAAATGCTTTTTTTCGGACATATATTTCCAGTGAAATTTGACATCGAATTTTTGGGTGGAACACAGTACCTTCTTTATCTACTATTTACACATATTTTATGAGGAAAAAGGTCCATGTCTGTGTCTCTCTGTGGATAGCATAGCTCAAAACGAAAGGACCGTTGAATGCCAAACTTGATATTTAATTTCGATATCTTCCAAGGATGCAATACGAAGATTTTCAAGAAAATCCCCCCACCCCCAACTACCCTTTACATGGAAAAATTTTCGAAAATGTTGATGTGCTCAAAAATGTCTGTAATGATTTTGATTATAATATCGTACATTAAAGATATTTAAAACTGTATATCTTGAATTATTATTCTGAATGACTTTTACGGAATTTTGCATAGGTGTTAAACCGTAATAGGTGGACAAAAACTTAACACACAAAAAATGCAGATCACGTTAAAACACACAATTTATGTTATATACATTTTTTCGTGGAGTTGATCGTTTTTGAGATATTCCTTTTTCTTGGTTTCTGCTTTGAAAAACATACTTTTCTCATACAGGAATTTGTCAACTCCTGTTCGTACAAACACAGGAACATCAGTCACATAGCAACCAGCTTTTGGCTTTCACTTTAACCTATGGTACTCCCTTATTTCGCTTCTACTTACAATAAAGCAAGAAATAAGACTATTTCTGCTAAATTTTCTCGATTGGCATGAAATAAATAAAAGATAAGCTTATTAACAATACTTTGTTACAGAGATATAGAGAAAGTCATGTGAATGGAACACATCAGATTTTTTTTTTTATGCTCATTCTTTTGTTTCTTGACCATTCCTGCTGGTCTACTTTCCTGATAAGTTGTTTCCTCCACCTGCACGTGTGTATTTGTTTTCCAGGCCATAAGCTGTATTCATTAGTTGCTTTAGCACATTGTTACCAACGTTACACATCCGCTTGACAAATTTATGACATGGCTGGGTATTAGTTGTGGCCACGCCCGAAAAGCCATCAGCTGACAGCGGACGCGATATGTTAGGCCATCTGTTGGCCATTACGAAATGTAACTGAGAAATACGCGTGCCCTGTGATAAAAACGTCATTTTGTACGTTGTGATCCTTAATGTAACAAATGATTAACAGCACATCAGCTGGAACCTGTGTACAAATCTATCATGATATAAACAAAGATTTGACATATGGGTTAAATGTACCTGTGGAACATGATTATTGATCAATTTTGAACTTTGATGAGGTGCATTTGGAAAGTAGAGTGGCATTGGCTTATGGTGTATGACATTAGAATCCAAATAAATAAAGTAAATTATTTTCCTATGCTGGGAGACCTATAACGGGGTGCACTCAGCCTTGTGAGGTCCCTGAAATGAAATGACGTGCTATTTATGGAACTGCTGTGGTTCTCAGCGTCTAATTCTAAACTAGGCGTGAAAGACCGCTTAATTTTGCTCAGAGGCCTCTTCTATCAGACTTGAGGTTCTATTGCGTGCCATAAATCTATTACACGGGACCAAAGGCGTTACTTCCCTTCCGAAAGAAGCATGCTAAGGATTTTTACGCCCGAAAAATTCCATCGTCCTCAGCCGGATTTGAACCCGCGACCTTGGGTATATGAACTTAGCATGGTAACCACTATATCACGGAGGGCTACTCGTGAGGTCCCTGAAGGGCCAATTGAAGAGCTACTTGATTGAGAAGTAGCGGCTCCAGAACGAGAAGACCGCATCAACCAGTCGGGAGGGACTCGAGATGGGGGATGCAGCGGCCGGGCGGTAGGCCATGGTCTTGGAGTTATGTTTAAACTCTAGTCCAAATGTATATACAGCCTGTAAGGTGAATAAGTGCAAATAATTTGATATTTAGTATAAAACAATAAGTGATCTCATTTTGCTCGCTTACTATTAGCGTTGCTATATGCTTGAAGTAAAAATTTCAGAGTTTAATGCGTATTGAACGGCCCTGATTCTGTTTCTCCGGATTTACATACAACATACAGCTTCTGTGTTTAGTGCAACTCGCACACCACCAACCTCCATTTACGTGACTCACAATGAGCGAACGAAGGACCAATTCCTTTTTACTTTCTCTATACGCACTATGTACATAGTGTATAGAGAAGGTAGTGCACTCCACCCAAAAATTCGATACCGAGATTTCACCGGAAATATATGTTTTAGGGTCCCCTTTATCTAAAAAAGGATTTTCGGAAAAAGGTCCGTGTGTGTGTCCGTGTTTTGATTTTCTAAAAAATGGCTCTAACGATTTTGATTAAAATATCGTATATTAAAAATATTTACCTGACAAATGAAATGTATATTTTGAATTTTATTGGAATAGACTCTGAAGACTACTTTATTCTGAGTGAATTTTACAGAATTTAGCATAAGTGCTAAACCGTAAGAGAGAGACAAAAACTTACCACACAAAAAATGTAGAGCACATTAAAACACACAATTTATGTTGCATACATTTTTTTCGTGGAGTTGGTTGTTTTCGAGATATTCCTTGTTTTTTGGTTTAAGCTATAAAATCTTATATTTTTCTCATACAGGACTTTGTGAACTCATGTCCATACAAACAAAGGAACTTCAGTGACATAGCAACCAGCGTTTGACTATCACTTTAACCTATGGTACTCCCTTATTTCGCTTCTACTTACACGGAAGCAAGAAATAAGACTATTTCTGCTAATTTTTTTCTCGATTAGCAGGAAGCAAGTAGAAGCATAAGCTTTTTAAAAATAATTTATTGCAGAGGTATAGAGAAAATCATGTGAATGGAACACATCAGTCTTTTTTTTTTTTTTTTTTAAATTTTAGTTTTTCACCTTCGTAAGTGCACGAGGATGATTTTGTATTTTAAAGAATGGAACATGTTGGTTTGACCTATGTATTTCTGCAATAAAATACATTTTTATAAAATATAATAATGTTTTTGTATTCAATATTTTTTTTACTTTCTCTACACATACTAATGTCCATAGTCTATCGAGAAGGTATTGTATTCCACCCAAAAATTCGATACCGAGATTTCACCGGAAATACATGGTTTGGGGCCCCTGAATCCAAAAAAGCATTTTTACAAAAAGGTCCGTGTGTGTGTGTGTCTGTGGACAGCTCAAAAACGAAAAGTTCGTTAAAACCCAAATTTGGTATTTAAGTCAGGTATCTTCCAAGGATGCGACACGAAGATTTTCAAGAAAATCCCCCACCCCCAACTACAGAATTGTGCATATGTGCTAAACCATTACAGATGGATAAAAACTTACGACACAGAAAATGTAGAGCACATTAAAACACGCAAGTTATATTATATACATTTTTTTCGTAGAGGTCATCGTTGTTTTTGGTTTCAGCTTTGAAAAACATACTTTTCTCATACAGGAATTTGTCAGCTCCTATTCATATAAACAAAGGAACTTCAGTCACACAACAACTAGCTTTTGATTATCACTTTAACCTTATTTTGCTTCTACTTACAAGGTAGCAAGTAGTAAAAATATTTCTGCTAATGTTTTCTCGATTAGCATGACGTAAATAAGCTTTGAAAATTTGTTACAGAGATGTAGAGAAAGTCATGTGAATGTAACGCTTCAAATTTTTTTAAGCTAAACCCTGAATGCATTGTACGTATGATTATGTATATTGAAGTTTCAGTTCTATCTATATTCTTCCCCTCACATTACAGCACCTATAGTGTGCAGGGCAAAGGGCTGAGGATGAACAATCCTGTGACCTGTTACGTAAACAATCACTGAACGTCTGAGATAAGTAATATTAGCCGTCCTAAAATCATCGTGAATTTTTTTTTATGAACATAACTTTAGAAAAAACTGCAAATCTTGATCAACATATCGTCCTGAAACACAACAGAAATATTTGCAGTTATTCACCTCCCAGCCTGTATAGGTACACATAATAAAATTATGACCCTCATTATTTTTACCTTCTGTAACACTTACCTACTGTAAGAAGAAGCATTGCATTCCGTGTAAAAATTCGTTATCAGGAGTTCACACAAAATTCACCTGCTAAATGTCCCTGAGTATACAAAGGAAGGATTAAAAATGCCAATGTGTGCGTGTGTCTGTAAGTGTGTTGTAGTAATGCACGATATTTTATTATAATAAGACCCACCATTTCTACATTTTCACCTTTTGCACTTCAGATTACCATATGAGACACACCCTTCATTGCCTTTGATTGCTCAGTATTAAGTATTATTTCCCGTATGTTAATTCCCAGAAATTGTATAAGTACTCTTTCCACGCGGGCCATATGATTTTAGAACGTGTTGAGTTCCCAGGAATTGAGCCTTGGGCTTATATCAGTTCTTGCTTACAGATTTCCCCGGAACTTAATTACCTTCACTACTCTGACTCCGTGCTAATGTTTTTTTTTTTTTTTTTTTTTTTTTATTTAAGAACTGCTACAGAACTCATGTGAATGGAACATATTAGATTTTTATTACTTAACACACAGATACATAGACTCTTTCTCACATTCATACTTTCAGATTCTGTGGGGGGATAGGGAATGCTTCTGGTTAAAGATAAATTCCCCGCCCCAGGTGGGAATCGAACCGGGGACTTATGAATTGAGAAGCCATAGCACTGACCATCATACCATAGAGGCAGTCTAATTTAGATATCAAAGTCATAGATTTGTTTTTGTTTGCCAAATTTCCGCTGGTAGCGGTGTTTTTGAAAAGTTCTTAACAAGGCTGGGAGATCTTTTTCTGGTACAAGGAGCAGCTATTGCATCCGCCCCTCTAAAGTGCAGCCCCTCGCCCCAAGCCTATTAACCCCTCCCTTCTTGCTTCCCCAGCTTCAGATCATGTATTTCTATTAGAGGTAGCGATTTGCCACCGTAGATGAAAAGTGGTGTCAATCTCCGAGCCCTTCATGAAGATGCTCTTACCGGAGCATCCGTCATGAGAAGTCAATTTCTTGTGCTCTCTTGGCGCAAAGTGCATCGAGACAATGGAGTCGGTATACTCGCAAACAAATGTACATCGTCGCTAGGCAACCGTTGTTTGGTACACTCGCTTCCTAAAGCAGCACCTACATGGTCATTACTAAACCTGCAATGTGTTTGCGCAAGAAGGTTGCGATGCGTTCCAGATAATATAGTCAATCACTTTGCTCAATAATTGCTTTAAGTCACATTTACTGATAAAAACGCAGTTGTGTAACTATTGCTTTAGTATTTTGTGTGAATACAAAGAAAGAGAAGCCTGCATGGTGTAGCGTGACTGCCTTACATTCAACAGGTCACGAGTTCAAACCTCGCATTGGATGAGCTACCCGGATAAGGTTTCTTACAGGGTATTTCCTTATCCCAAGAAGACAAATGTCGAGTAACTTTAAGTTCCATGTTCATTTGGACATCATTTTACCAATTTCATTCATCGTCCAATATGACAAACCAGGTTAAAGGACGTTAAGGAATAAAAAGAAGAAGAAGAGTCTTCTAGATACAAGGTGAATAAAAAAATCTGAAATGTTCCATTCACTTTCTGCATATCCCTGCAACAAATTATTCTTAAAAAGATTATACTTCTATTTACTTCATGCTAATCAGAAAAAATTAGCAGAAATAGTCTGATTACTTGCTTCCTTGTAAGTAGAAGTGAAATAAGGGACAACCATAGGTTAAAATGATAGTCAAAAGCTGGTTGCTATGCCAATGAAGTTCCTTTGTTTGTATGGATAGGAGTTGACAAGTTTCCTATATGAGAAAAGTATACGTTTTTCATAGCAGAAACCAAAAAATAAGGAATGTCTAAAAAACGACGAACTCACGAAAAAATGTATTTAACATAAATTGCTCTACATTTTTTGTGTAGTAAGTCTTTGTCCATCTCTTACGGTTTAGCAGTTATTCAAACTTCAGTAAAATTCATCCAGTATAAACTACTCTTCAGAGGCTATTTCCAGAAAATTCAAGATATACCTGTTATTTGTCAGGAAAATATCTTTAATATACGAAATTTTAATTAAAATCGTTAGAGGCATTTTTGAGAAAATCAAAATTTTCGAAAAAATTCCATGTAAAGGGTAGTTGGGGGTGGGGGATTTTTCTCAAAAACTTCGTGTCGCATCCCTGGAAGATACTAAACTTAAATAATAAGTTTGGTTGGTATTTTACCGACTTTTCGTTTTTGAGTTGTCGTGTTCACAGTCACACACACACACGGACACACATACGGACCTTTTTGTGAAAATGCTTTTTTTGGATATTGGGGACCCTAAAACATATATTTCCGGTGAAATTTCGGTATCGAATTTTTTGGTGGAGTGCAATACCTTCTCTATACACTATGTACATAGTGCGTATAGATAAAATAAAAATGATAAACTCCATGAAAAAAAATGTATATAACATAAATTGTGTGTTCTAACGATTATACATTTTCTGTTACGTTAGCTTTTGTCTATCTCTTACAGTTTACTAATTAAGCAAAATTCGGTAATATTTATCCAGATTAAAGTAGGCTTCAGAGACCATTCCCAACAAATTCAAGATATACATTTTATTTAATATACTACATTTTAGTTAAAATCGTTAGCAAGTTTTGAGAAAATTAAAATTTTCGAAAAAAGTTCCATTTAAAGGGTGGTAGAGAATGGGGGAATTTTCTTGAAAGTTTCGTGTCGCATACTTGGAAGATACCAAGTTTGGTATTTAACGGTCTGTTCGCTTTTGAGCTATGCTGTCCACAGAGATATACACACAAACGTACACACACATGGAACTTTTTCTAAAAATCTGATGTGTTCCATTCACATGACTTTCTCTATATCTCTGCAATAAATTATTTTTAAAAAGCTTATGCTTCTACTTGCTTCCTGCTAATCGAGAAAAAATTGTGATAATCAAAAGCTGGTTGCTATGGGACTGAAGTTCCTTTGTTTTATGGACAGGAGTTCACAAAGACCTGTATGAGAAAAATATAAGTTTTTATAGCTCAAACCAAAAACAAGAAATATCTAAAAAAATCAACTCCACGAAAAAAATGTATACAACATAAATTGTGTGTGTTTTAATGTGCTCTACATTTTTTGTGTGGTAAGCTTTTGTCTCTCTCTTACGGTTCAGCACATATGCAAAATTCCGTAAAATTCACTCATAATAAAGTAGTCTTCAGAGCTATTCCCGGAAAATTCAAAACATACATTTTATTTGTCAGGTAAATATGTTCAATATACGATATTTTAATCAAAATCGTTAGAGCCATTTTTTAAAAAATCAAAATTTTCGAAAAAAAGTTCCATGCAAAAGGGTAGTTTGGGGTGGGGAGATTTTTCTCAAAATCGCATCCCTGAAAAATACTAAACTTAAATACCAAGTTTGGTATTTTACCGACTTTTCGTTTTTGAGTTATCGTATTCACAGACACACGGACACACACCGACGACCTTTTTCTAAAAATACTTTTTGTGAATACAGGGGACCCTAAAACATATATTTCCGGTGAAATCTCGGTATCGAATTTTTTAGTGGACTGCAATACTTTCTCTATACACTGTGTACATAGTGCGTATAGAGAAAGTAAAAGTTTTTTTTTTGGATTCAGGGGCACCCAAAACATGTATTTCCGGTGAAATCTCGGTATCAAAATTTTGGGTGCAATACAATACCTTTTCTATAGTACGTGTAGAGAAAGTAAAAATGTTTTGTTGCATTCAGTGCTTCTCCAAATATGTAGTTCCGGTGAAATTTCGGTATAGAATTTTTGGGTGGAATGCAAGAATATTTTGATCGCCTTTTGTTAGAGTAATACTCATCTGTAAGTTTGATGGATCGTGTTGTGTCATTCCCCGGAATCGCGATCGTGAAGATGTAACTTTTGTGGTCTTCACAAGAGAGATAAAGTCCCGCTGCTAGTGTAACATTATGCCATTTTCCACACATCATGATGCCACTTTTTCCCCATTCAGCCGCGACCCTCCCTTTCTATCATCACTCCCCAAACATTTTTCTTAGACTTGTTTGGTCAATTTCACTCCCCCAGTTTTGATGTTGCACTTCCGATTGCGTTTCCCAAGCTCTTTGGTCTTTGATGTGTTCAGCTTCCTCATCTTCAGCCCCGGAGACGTCATGGCGATGCTTCCAAACAAGGAAGTTGCTGTCTTTTGTCTTCTGATGTGAATTACTTTTGTTCAACTCAAAGTTTACTTGCTGCTACTTGCTAACATTACCTTTCTGCAAACTATTCTTATAAAATTCTGATGTGTTCCATTCACAAATTATTGATAATAATAATCTGTCTTCCCATAGAAGCCGTATATAAGAAAGGAGCCGGATAGACTCAGACTGAAAAATCTTATGTGTACCATTCACAAGACTTTCTCTATATCCCTGCAACAAATTATTCTTAAAAAGCTTATACTCCTATTTACTTTATGCTAATCAGAAAAAAATAGCAGAAATAGTCTTGTTACTTGCTTCCTTGTAAGTAGAAGCGAAATAAGGGAGTACCATAGGTTAAAGTGTTAGTCAAAAGCTGGTTGCTATGTCAATGGAGTTCTTTAGTTTATATGGATAGCAGTTGACAAGTTTCTGTATAGAAAAGTATACGTTTTTCATAGCAGAAACCAAAAACAAGGAATGTCTCAAAAACGACAAATTCCACGAAAAAAATGTATATAGCATAAATTGTGTTTTTTAATGTGCTCTACATTTTGTAGAGTACGTTTTTGTCCATCTCTTACGGTTTAGCAGTTATTCAAAATTCAGTAAAATTCATCCAGAAAAAACTACTCTTCAGAGGCTATTCCCAGAAAATTCAAGATATACATTTTATTTGTCAGGTAAATATCTTTAATATACGAAATTTTAATCAAAATCGTTAGTCATTTTTGAGAAAATCAAAATTTTCGAAAAAAGTTCCATGTAAAGGGTAGTTTGGGTGGGGGGATTTTTCTCAAAATCTTCGTGTCGCATCCCTGGAAGATACTAAACTTAAATACCAAGTTTGGTATTTTACCGACTTTTCGTTTTTGAGTTATCGTGTTCACAGACACATGGACACAGTGACACACGGACGCACACACACACGGACCTTTTTGTGAAAATGCTTTTTTTTTTTTTATATTGGGGACCCTAAAACATATATTTCCGGTGAAATCTCGGTATCGAATTTTTTGGTGAAGTGTAATACCTTCTCTATACACTATGTACATTGTGCGTATAGAGAAAGTAAAAATTCAATGCTATAGCCGGGATTTGAACCACGGATCTCCCAGTCTTTAGCCGGTTGCTCTACCACTGAGCTACCATGGCAACTTGCCGTTACAGCATTAAACTTATCAACTGACTTGCATGTTTCCCGGTAAACCACAAGGTGTTCTCAAATTATTTTGAGATGACAACTTCAATGGCGACTTACAATGTTGTAAGTACTTTAGACCCAGGGTACACAATTGTCCATGCCCGCCTGGGTGGTGTGGTGCTAGCGTGTCTGCCCTCACATTCAAAAGATCGTGAGTTCGAATCTCGCTTAGGGTGAGTTACCCGGATAAGGTTTTTTTCGGGGTTTTCCCTTATCCTGAGAAGATGAATGTCGAATAACTTTAAACTCCATGGACCCCGAGTTAATTTGAGCATTATTTCACTAATTTCATTCATCGTCCGATATGACCAACGAGGTTAAAGGACGTTAAGTAACAAAAGTAGTCTTCAAGATATACATTTTATTTAATATTCTACATTCTAGTTAAAATCGTTAGGGCCAGTTTTGGGAAAATTAAAATTTTCGAAAAAAGTTCCATTTAAAGGGTGGTTAAGAACGGGGGAATTTTCTTGAAAGTTTCGTGTCGCATACTTGGAAGATACCAAATTTGGTATTTAACGGTCTTTTCGTTTTTGAGCTATGCTGTCCACAGACATATACACACAAACGTACACACATAGGCAAACACGGAACTTTTTCTATAAATCTCGGTATCAAAATTATGGGTGCAATGCAATACCTTCTCTATACTCTATGTGCATAAAGTTGGGTCATAAAGTACTTACAACTTTGTAAGTCGCCATTGAGGTTGTCAAGTCAAAATAATTTGGGAGCACTTTGTGGTGTACCGGAAAACATGTGAGTCAGTACCGGCAGGTTACCATGGTAACTCAGTGGAAGAGCAACAGGCTAGAGACTGGGAGATCCGGCTATGACATTGAATGTTTCAGTTTGACTCTACCTATCTGGTTATTGTTAATAAGCTTATTTTTCTATCTACTTTATGATAATTGAGATAAACATTAGCAGAAATTGTCGTAATTATTGCTTGTAAGTAGAAAATAAGGGAATACAGTAGGTTAAAACGACAGTCAAATCTTTTAAAAGCTGGTTGCCATGTTGGTGAAATCCGTTTCTATGTAGGTGAGAAAAGTTTTACGTATTTTAAATCTGAAACAAATAACAAAGAATATCTCAAATACGATCAACTCCAAGAAAATCTGTGTATATCATAAATTCTATGTTTAAACGAGATCTACATATTTTATGTTGTACGGCTTAATAGCTACACAAAATCCAGCAAAAGTCCTCCAGAATAAAGAGGTCTTCAGAGGCCATTCCCATAAAATTTAAGATATACATTTTATTTGATACGTAAGTATTTTAAATATAAGAGATTTTGATCAAAATCGTTAGAGCCATTTTTGAGGACATCAAAATTTTCGAAATTTTTTCCAAGTAAAGGGTAGTTTGGGGAGGGGGTTTTTCCTCAAAATCTTCGTGTCGCATCCCTGGAATATACTAAACATATATTCTAATATTGATATTTTACAGACCCTTTGTTTTTAAGTTATCGTGTTCATAGACACATGGACACACTGACACACGGACACAGAGAGCAAATTTTTTTCGTGGAGTTGGTTGTTTTTTAGTTATTCCTTGTTTTTGATTTCATCTTTAAAAAACTTATATTTTTTTAATACAGGAATTTGTCAACTCGTGTCCATAGAAACAAAGGAACTTCAGTCACATAGCAACCAGCTTTTGACTAACACATTAACCTATAGTACTCCCTTATTTCGCTACCACTTACAAGGAAGCGAGTAATAAGGTTATTTCTTCTCTTTTTTTTTTTTTTTTCTCCATTTGCATGAAGTAAATAGAAGCATAAGCTTTTTAACAACACTTTGTTGCAGAGAAAGTCATGTGAATGAAAGATTTTTAAGGTGGTGTACTAGAGTTTGTAAACCCTGCTGGTCTTAGCAGCGGAGGTGTTGGAGAAACGACGCTTACACGCAGTTTTATGACTCCATGTTAAAAAAGCCCCGCATGTGCATAAAAAACCCTCTCTTAATAAGGAAAACACTGCCCTTATCTGCAGGTTATTTACAATTCCACGGGGCCTCACTGTTTTTATGAAGCTGTTGTGTTTTTGTGTAATGAAATCAAGATGTAAAGACTTTGGGGTATTAAGTTATAAGCCCACTACCCTTATAACAGCTGCATCGCTCTCTCTTGTTTCTTTTCTGAGAGCCGCCACCGCTGTATTGTAGCTTATTAAACACATATTTACGCATTTTAAAATGTTATAACGTTTCGTTTACTACCAGAATTCTTCGAAAGAAACAAAAGCTCCTCTGCAACAAATTATTGTTAAAAAGCTTAAGCTTCTATTTACTTAATGCTAATCGAGTAAAAATTAACAGAAATAGTATTATTACTTGCTTCCTTGCGAATAGAAACGAAATAAGGGAGTAGCATAGGTTAAAGTGATAGTCAAAAGCTGGTTGCTATGTGACTGAAGTTCCTTTGTATGGACAAGAGCTGACAAATTCCTGTATGAGAAAATTGTAAGTTTTTTAAAGGTGAAATAATAACAAGGCATATCTCAAAAATGATCTACTCCACGAAAAAAAATTATTTGTCAAATATAGTGTGTTTTAATGTGCTCCACATTTTTTGTATGGTAAATGTTCGATCATATTTCTTACGGTTTAGTAGCTATGCAACATTTCGTAAAATTCATTCAGAATAAAGTAGTCTTCAGAAACTATTCCCAGAAAATTCAAGATTTACATATTATTTCTCAGGTTAATATCCAATATTTTAAACAAAATTGTTAGAGCCATTTTGGAGAAAATCAAAATTTTCCTAAAATGTTCCATGTAAAGAGTTGTTGAATGTGGGGGATTTTCTTGAAAATCTTCGTGTTGCATCTTTGCAAAATACCAAACTTAAATACCAAGTTTGGTATTTAACGGTCCTTTCGTTTTTGAGCTATGTTGTCCACAGGCACACAGACACACACACGCACGGGCCTTTTTCTAGATTTTTTTTTGTATTCAGGGGGACACAAAACATGTATTTCCGGTGAAATCTAGGTATGGAATTTTTCGGTGCATTACAATACCTTCTCTACACACCATGTACATAGTACGTGTAGAGAAATTAATATTTATGTGCTTTTGTACGAGCTTATTTGAGTTTTAGTTTTTTTAGGTTGATATGCTTAACCTGTTGGTCATATCGGACTATGAAATGAAGCTCAAATGACCTCGGGGTTCATGGGGCTTAAAGTTATTCAACAGTCGCCTTCTCAGGATAAGGAAAACCCTCAAGAGAACCTTATACGAGCAATTCACCCTGAGGCGAAATTCGAACTCGCAAGCTCTTGATTGTAAGAGACGCGACTGCCATACTACCGAGGCGGGCATTTGAGGGTTTGCTGCTCCTTCTAGTGCATATCTTTTATCCGAAAGAATGAACAAAATATTTTAAATGCTTAGTTGTAATACGAGAGCCAACCAGAAAGTAACAGACGATTTGACATAACGAACAGTAACCAAAGATATCAACACAAAACTTTATTTACAAAGTTATAATATCTTACTCTATTTTTCAACGTAATCGTCTTTGCTATCAAGGTATTTATTGTCACGTGGTACCGGTTTATCGTTGCAGATGTTATTCTCTTCCACCGCTAAAGGTATGAGCCAAGATGTTACTGCCACTTTGGGGTTTTTTTACTTTCTCTATATGTCCTATGTGCACAGTGTATAGAGAATGTATTGCACTCCACACAAAAAATATATACCGAGATTTCAGTGGAAATATATGTTTTAGGGTCTCCTGTATCCATAAAAAGTATTTTCAGAAAAAGGTCCGTGTGTCCGTGTGTCAGTGAACACGATAACTCGAAAACGAAAAGTCGGTAAAATACCAAACTTGGTATTTAAGTTTAGTATCTTCCGAGGATGCGACACGAAGATTTTGAGAAACCCTCCCCACTCCAAACTACACTTTAGATGGAACTTTTTTCGAAAGCTTTGATTTTCTAAAAAATGGCTCTAACGGTTTTGATTAAAAATCGCATATTAAAGATATTTATCTGACAAATAAAATGTATATTTTGAATTTTCTGGGAATAGCCTCTGAAGACAACTTTATTCTGGGTGAATTTTACCGTAAGAGAGAGGCAAAAACTTACCACACAAAAAATGTAGTGCACATTAAAACACACAATTTTTGTTGTATACATTTTTTTTCGTGGAGTTGATTGTTTTTGAGATATTCCTTGTTTTTGGTTTAAGCTATAAAAACCTATATTTTTCTCATACAGCACCTTGTGAACTTGTGTCCATACAAACAAAGGAACTTCAGTCACATAGCAACCAGCTTTTGACTATCACTTTAACCTATGGTACTCCCTTATTTCGCTTCTACTTACAAGGAAGCAAGAAATAACACTATTTCTGCTAATTTTTTCTCGAGTAGCAGGAAGTAAATAGAAGCATAAGCTTTATAAAAATAATTTATTGCAGAGATATAGAGGCAGAGAATGGAACACATCAATTTTTTTGTATTAATTATCTTAAAAACGTTTGCTTTCAACTCTTCCATAACGATGGATGAACGTTTACTCCGGTTCTTCCTTGATTACTCGTAAATTATGCGCCATATCCTCACTGAAGATTCGTTCATTTCATTATCACTCGATTGGACGAACATTTTGTGCATTCAAAAAACCGAATAAGTTATTTCGCGGTAGAAAAGTATAACATGGGCACCACGAGACAATAAATATATGAACAGCAATGCTGATTACGTTGAGAAATAGAGTAAGGTTTTGTGTTGATAACTTTCCTTATCATTTAGTTATGCCAAATCGTCTGTCACTTTCTGGATGACCGTCGTATAACTTCTTTTGCCAGCTAACGAAAAATGTAACTCGCGAATAAGTGAATATTGAATTAGCAGTCCTCAGAACTGGTAACGCCAAAGCCTCCTGCGAGACGCTGTCATGACAAACAGCATTAAATTAACCCTTTTATGAGCGCTATCAGACAAAACGATCGCAGCGACCCCGGTGGCAATTACCAGTGAAAACCGTGAAAAGTGCTTTTCCACTGTTTTGTTCACAGTTTATCAGAAGCCATTCATACTATCAGCACGTCATTAGTCTGGCGACTAATAGCTTCCGATGCTGTAAGCGCCACTAAAATGTCACTAATTGCAGTCCTGCCAACGTTACCCCACCGTCTAGGAAACTCTTTTTACGTCTGACATGATTGGACTGGATATGTAAAAACGAAATATAATGCTTTAAATTAACGCCGTCGTTCATTTGTCACTTAGTGTCAAACCTACTTTGTGTTACGTAATGTCACTGCGGTATTACTTCCATGTTGTTCAAACAGCTGCCTGTCTCAAATACCAAAACAAGAAACTTGACTGAAAATTGGAGACAAGGAACACTAACGCTCCTAGTGCCGCGGCCTGGAATATGTGTATTAGCTATGCAGAATGCATGATGAAATGTGTAGGCTTCTAGGTTCCGCCGGGCCGAGCGGTTAGACCACTCGTCTCTCACCTAAACGGCCTGGGCTCGATCCCAGGCGACCGCATGTGAGATTTGTGGTAGACAAAGCGGCGCAGAGGCGGGTTTTCTCCGAGTTCTCCGGTTTCCCCCGCCATCGCAATTCCACTGGTGCTCTATCTCCACTCCATGTATCACCATTGTTACCGCTACCGTTTGAAGTAAAAACGGGCGTTATACTATTAAAAAAAAAAAAAAAAAAAAAAAAAAAAAAAAAAAAAAGGAGCCAGGTGGCTCAAGCTTTTCGTCTGGGACTGGCATTCAGGAGGTCCGGGTTCGCTCCCCGTTAACCGCACACTCTGGTCCTAGGCTTTTCTGTGGTTTTCCTGGGTCCGCTTAGGCGAATGCTGGCCGGTCCCCATGGCCGCGCTCGCTAAAGCGTCTCGCTTTGGTGTTTCGCGGCGCAGGGGATCGTGGGTTCGAGTCCCGCCTTGGGCATGGGTGTTATATGTTTGTGTATGTGTGTGTAAAAAGTAAAACAGAAATTCAGTAATCACAATAATCAAATTAGGTAAATAAAAAGTAGGGTATACAGTGTCGGAGTCCCGGTCAGACTCCGGAACTGTATTTAAAAAAAAAAAATGCCGGAGTGTTGTATATGCTATGTTTTCCCTTTCAGCTGTGTGGCTAGAGGCTTTGCAGACAGATGGCACGGTTGCTTGCTCTGAGTAAAGCTCTTTTCCCCCTAGTTGCACTACTTGAGTCTAGATAGACGTAAAATTATTTAACAAAAATGTAGATCTCGTCAAAACGCACAATTTATGTCCTTGCGGTTTTGTTGTGGCGGTAACCGTTTCCGAGATATTCCTTGTTATTGGTTTCAACTGTAAAGTACTTATACTTCTCCCAGACAGGAAGTGTCCGTATTTCTTTTCTTCTACTCCTGGCCAAGCAAAGAAGCGCTTTGCAATGACAATCGCATAACGATAGCTTTTAAAACATTTGACTATCACTTTATCATAGCGCATTCCTTGAGTTCCCTTCTACTTATAAGGAACTAAATAATAAGAACATTCTGCTCATGATTATCTCAATTAGCATTGTGTAGAAGGAAGAATAATCTTTTGTAAGAAGTTGGTTTGTAGAGCAGCTAGAGAAAGTCATGTGAGTGTAACACAGATTTTTTTATCCTAGACGTGCTAAAATAAGGATAAATATTTCAAAGTCATCACATAGAGAACCGCTCTTAAAAGATTTGACTATCGCTTTAGGCTGGTGTATTAATCAATTCTCATTGTACTAACAAGGAAATAAGTAATAAAACCACTTCTGCTGATATTTATCTGGATTTGAATAACGCAGATAGAAGAATAAATTTGTTCTCGAACAGGTAGAAAAAATCATGTGAATATAACCTAACATTTTTAATTTCTCTACACGTATAATGTACATAGTGTATAGAGAAGGTATTGCATTCCATCCAAAAATTTGATATCGAGATTTCACCGGAAATACACATTTTAGGGTCCTCTGTACCAAAAAATCTTATGTGTTCCATTCACATGACTTTCTCTACTTCTGTGTAACAAATAATTGTTAATAACCTTATTCTTTACTTCATGCTAATCGAGAAAAATTTGGCAGAAATAGTCTTATTACTTGCTTCCTTGTATGTAGAAGCGAAATAAGGGAGTACCATAGGTTAAAGTGAAAGCCAAAAGCTGGTTGCTATGTGACTGATGTTCCTTTGTTTGTATGGACACGAGTTGACAAATTTCTGTATGAGAAAAGTACAAGTTTTTAAAAGCTGAAACCAAAAACAAGGAATATCTAAAAACGATGAACCCCACGAAAAAAAAAAATGCATATAACATAAATTGTGTGTTTTAATGTGCTCTACATTTCTTGTATGGTAGGTTTTTATCTATGCTTACGGTTTACCAGTTACACAAAATTCCGTAAAATTCATCCAGAATAAAGTAGTCTTCAGAGGATATTCCCAGAAAATTCAAGATATTATTACATATTATTTGTCAGGTATATCTTTAATATATGATATTTTAGTTAAAATGTTAAGTCATTTTTTAGAAAATCAAAATTTTCGAAAATATTTCCATGTGAAGGGTAGTTGGGGGTGGGGAATTTTCTTGAAAATCTTCGTGTCGCATCCTTGGAAGATACCAAACTTAAATACCAAGTTTGGTGTTTTACTCATTTTTCTTTCTTCAGTTATCGTGCTCACAGCACACGGACACACAAAAACCTGTTTCTGAAAATTATTTTTTTGGATACAAAGGACCCTAAAGCATGTATTTCTGGTGAAATCTCGGTATAAAAGTTTTTCTATACACACTCTGTACATTGTAGTGTAGAAAAAAAGGGAAAAAATAGCTAGTTGGTCACGCATATACGAAAGATAAATTTATGAATCAAAACACAAGCTACTGAAAATACATTATATAATGGAAAAAGAATATTATTGGACGAAAATAGTTTTACATTTTATCAGGTAAACAAACATTCCGATAAATAGAACACTAATATTAACATGTTTTACTTTACTTTAGGTCACAAAAATGGAGGTTTAGCGTTCCTTTTCAAGACCGTTGCGCATTTGTTCTGGTGATACGGTTCGATTGAAGTAAATATTACAGGCGGCAGGTATCGAACTCGCCCCCTCCTAGCAGTAGCGCATGTATAATGTAAGACAAGATGTTTGTTGTAGAGCCAGCAGCGTGTCCGGAACGCCCCCCCCCCTGTCGAAATGGGCGACCTTATTCGGCTGGGAGGAATTTCCTCAGGTAAGGGGTGGAGGGGGTGGAGGGACCTCTTATTTTTTGCTGCCCTTTCTTGTTAGTATCTGTTGTTGGTGAGTTAGGGGAAGTCGAGCAAAACTGTCACTGCCAGCTCTGGGGTAAGTAATAACGACCGTCAAATGTTTCCAAGTGCCTTACATTTTAACTGGGGGAACATATTCACGTATTCAAGTACACTTTTAATATTGGTATAGACAGCACGTGCCTCTACTTTATCGCGGGCATTCATACGATGCACATGGTGTAGAAGGTGTGCTATTCCACCCCAAAATCCGGAAATATATGTTTTGAGGTTCCCTGATACGAAACAAATCAAATGTAGAAAAAAGTGCACGCGCCTCTGTCGATACCATGGCTCAGAAACCAAAAGAACGTTAAATACCAAACTTTGTATTTATTACTTACTCTACACTTACTATGTATATAGTGTATAGAGAAGGTATTGCACTCCACCCAAAAATTCGAGACTTCACCGGAAATGTATGTTTTAGGATCCCCTATATCCAAAAAAAGCATTTTCACAAAAAGGTCCGTGTGTGTGCGTGTGTTTAGTATCTTTCAGGGATACGACACGAAGATTTTTAGAAAAATTCCTCCACCCCAAACTACTCTTTACATGGATTTTTTTTTTCGAAAAATTTAGATGTTCTCAAAAATGGCTCTAACGATTTTGATTAAAATATCAGACACATTTACCTGACAAATAAAATGAATATCTTTAATTTTTTGGGAATAGCCTCTGAAGACTACTTTGTCCTGGTCGAATTTTGCGGAATTTTAAATAAAAGAGATGGAGAAAAACTTACTACACAAAAAATGTAGAGCACGTTAAAACACTCAATTTATGTTATATAGTTTTTTCGTGGAGTTAATCGTTTTTGAGACATTCCTTGCTTTTGGTTTCTGCTATGAAACACTTATACTTCTCATACAGGAATTTCTCAACTGCCTTCCATACGAACAAAAGAACTTCAGTGACATACCAGCCAGCTTTTGACCATCGCTTTAATCTATGGTAGCCCCATATTTTGTCTCTACTTACAAGGAAGCAGGTAATAAGAATATTTCTGCCATTTATTTTTTCCGGTTAGCATGAATTAAATAGGAGTATAAGCTTTTTCAGAATAATTTGTTGCAGAGATGTAGAGAAAGTCATGTGAATGGTACACATAAGATTTTTTTTTTTTTGCTATCTTCCAAGGATGACCAGAGGATTTTCAAGAAAATCTCCCCACCACCAACTACCTTTTGCATGGAAAAACATTTTTAAATATTTTTAGGAAAAATGACCCTAAAAAAGTTTTATTAAAATACCGTATATTATAATGTATATCTTGAATTTTCTGGGAATAGCCTCTGAATTCTACTTTATTCTGGATGAATTTTACGTAAATTTGCATAACTGCTAAACCCCAACAGATGGACAAAAACTTACCACAAAAAAAAAATGTTGATTAAGTTAAAACACACACTTTATGTTATATACATGTTCTTCGTGGGGTTGATCGTTTTTGAGATATTCATTGTGTTTGGTTTCAGCTTTGAAAAATCTTATGTGTTCCATTCACATGACTTTCTCTACATCACTGCAACAAATTATTCTATTTACTTCATCTAATCGAGAAAAAAATAGCAGAAATAATCTCATTACTTGCTTCCTTGTTAGTAGAAGCGAAATAAGGAGATACCATAGGTTAAAGTGATAGTCAAAAACTGGTTGCTATGTGACTGAATTTCCTTTGTTTGTATGGACACGAGTTCACAAAGTCCTGTATGAGAAAAGTATAATTTTCTTATTGCTGAAATCAAAAACAAGGAACATCTCAAAAACAATCAACTTCACGAAAAAAATGTATATAACATAAATTGTGTGTTTTAAAGTGCTCTACATTTGTTGTATGGTAAGTTTTTGTCCATCTCTTACGGTTTAGCAGTTATGCAAAATTCCGTAAAAGTGACCCAGAATAAAGTAGTCTTCAGAGGCTATTCTCAGAAAGTTCAAAATATACATTTTATTTTTCAGGTAAATATTTTTAATATACGATATTTTAATCAAAATCGTTACAGCCATTTTTTAGAAAATCAAAATTTTCGAAAAAAATTCCACGTAAAGGGTAGTTTGGGGTGGGGGAATTTTCTTGAAAATCTTCGTGTCGCATCCCTGGAAGATACTAAACAAGTACCAAGTTTGGTATTTTACCGACTTTTAGTTTTTGAGTTAAGGTGTTCACAGACACACGGACTCACACACGGACCTTTTTCTGAAAATACTTTTTTTTTGATACAGGGGACCCTAAAACATATATTTCCGGCGAAATCTCGTTGTTGAACTTTTTGGTGGAGTGCAATATCTTCTCTGTACACTATGTACATAGTACATGCAGAGAAAGTAAAAATTTAGACTTTTCTAATATAGGAATTTATCAACTCGTGTCCATACAAACAAAGGAACTTTAGTCTCATAGCAACCAGCTTTTGACTATCACTTTAACCTATGGCACTCCCTTATTTCGTTTGTGCTTTCATGGAAATAAGTAATAAGACTATTTCTGCTAATTTTCTCTGGATTAGCATGAGGTAAATAGAAGCAAAAGTTTTGTAACAATAATTTGTTGCAGAGATGTAGAGAAAGTCATGTGAATGGAACACTTAAGATTTTTAGTGATATTTTGTGTATACGTGTGAAACGTCAGTTTTAAAGGGACACTATTGGGAAATTGAGATGAAGAGAGATTAAAATTGCCTCCATCGGCTTTAATAAATTTATTCGGTGTAGGTCACACAGTCAGGCTATCCAAATAATACAAAAAGGACGGCGGATGGCGTTTGTCGAGTTTCTCCCTTTGGAACACGTTTTAATAGCAGTTTGCTTTACCTCTTAGTGGATGCGACATAGAGGACCAAAAAGACGTGATGAAAGGTGATATAGAGAGGCAATTTCTCTCTGGATTTAACCAGCATGTCACACAAACCACTAACCTTTCTCAATCCCATTTGCGTGCTTAGACATTATTGCATTTTCAGAGGAAATTAAAAGTCCTAATCTGACAATTTTCACATTCAAAATTAACCGTAAAAACTTTCTCGGTCTTTATTCCTTTGCCCATCCACATTTTATAGTACATTATTTGGCCATTAGGATCGCTCATGTAGTTGTTTACAAGTTATTCGTTGTTTTCAACTCTATAATTCATTATGGCAGTATTTGCCAACACTGATAAAGACATTCCTATTGGTTACGGAGACAATATGGCCACGTGACAGGTTTCGAATCGAAAAAAGGGGTAAAAATCTGATGTGTTTCATTCACATGACTTTCTCTACATCTCTGCAAGAAATTATTATTAAAAAGCTTATACTTCTATTTACTTCATGCTAATTGAGAAAACATTAGCAGAAATAGTCTTATTACTTGCTTCCTTATAAGTAGAAGCGAAATAAGGTAGTACCATATGTTAAAGTGACAGTCAAAAGCTGGTTGCTATGCGACTGAAGTTCCTTTGTTTGTATGGACAGGAGTTGACTAATTCCTGTATGAGAAAAGCGTACGTTTTTAACGATGAAACCAAAATTAAGGAATATCTAAAAGATTATCAATTCTACGAAAAAAAAAATCTGATGTGTACCATTCACATGACTTTCTCCATATACCTGCAACAAATAATTCTTAAAAAGCTTATACTTCTATTTACTTTATGCTAATCAGAAAAAAGGAGCAGAAATAGTCTAATTACTCGCTTTCTTGTAAGTAGAAGCGAGATACGGGACAACAGTAGGTTAAAGTAATAGTCAAAAGCTGGTTGCTATGTCAATGAAGTTCCTTTGTTTATATGGATAGGAGTTGACAAGTTCCTGTATGAGAAAAGTATACGTTTTTCATAGCAGAAACCAAAAATAAGGAATGTCACAAAAACGACGAACTCCACGAAAAAATGTCTATAACATAAATTGTGTGTTTTAATGTGCTCTACATTTTTTGTGTATTAAATTTTTGTCCATCTCATACGGTTTAGCAGTCATTCAAAATTTAGTAAAATTTATTCAGAATAAACTACTCTTCAGAGGCTATTCCCAGAAAATTCAAGATATACATTTCATTTTTCAGGTAAATATGTTTAATATCCGAAATTTTAATCAAAATCGTTAAGAGCCATTTTTGAGAAAATCAAAATTTTCGAAAAAAGTTCCATGTAAAGGGTAGTTGGGGGTGGGGGGATTTTTCTCAAAATCTTCGTGTCGCATCCCTGGAAGATACTAAACTTAAATACCAAGTTTGGTATTTTACAGACTTTTCCTTTTTGAGTTATCGTGCTCTCAGAAACATGGACACACGGCCCCAATTCTTCCGAAAATGCTTTTTTTTAGATAAAGGGGACCCTAAAACATATATTTCCTCTGAAATCTCGGTATCAAATTTTTGGGTGGAGTGCAAAACATTCTCTATACACTGTCTTTATAGTGCGTATAGAGAAAGAAAAAATGAAGTTTCTGAAAAATGGTTGTACTTTCCAATGCAAAATGCATAGTCCTCCGTTGGTTTTGTCTACTTGCGCATGGGCAGCCATGTTGGTCAGTCGACCAATGGTGGAGTCAAATCTAAAATTGAATTAGAATCTGCAATGTCTATAATGGGACAGATGACTCGCGGACTTCGTGAAAAGAATCGCTTGGCAGACTGGTTTGTGCGTTCGTAAGCATTACAAAATGGAGTATGTTGTTTTCATTTTGCGATGGGTTTTATATATAAGAAACTGGCTCAATTAGGGAGGGATGGTTGGGTTACAGCAACTCAAAGTGATCGCATTTATTACAAGACACATGTTTCATATGCATTTTTACTTTCTCTGTACATAGTGTATAGAGAAGGTATTGCACACCACCAAAAAATTGGATACCGAAATTTCACCGGAAATATATGTTTTAGGGTCCCCTTTATCTAAAAAAAGTATTTTCAGGAAAAGGTCCGTGTATGTGTCCGTGAACACGATAACTCAAAAACGAAAAGTCGGTAAATTACCAAACTTGGTATTTAAGTTTAATATCTTCCAGGCATGCGACACGAAGTTTTTGAGAAAAATCCCCCCACCCCCAACTACCCTTTACATGGAACTTTTTTCAAAAATTTTGATTTTCTAAAAAATGGCTCTAACGATTTTGATTAAAATATCATATATTAAACATATTTACCTGACAAATAAAATGTATATTTTGAATTTTCTGGGAACAGCCTCTGAAGACTAGTTTATTCTGGATCAATTTTACGGAATTTTGCATAACTGCTAAACCGTAAGAGATGGACAAAAACTTACCACACAACAAATGTAGAGCACCTTTAAACACACAATTTATGTTATATACATTTTTTTTCGTGGGGTTGATTCTTTTTGAGATATTCGTTGTTTTTTGGTTTCAGCTTTAAAAACTTATACTTTTCTCATACAGGACTTTGTGAACTCGTGTCCATACAAACAAAGGAACTTCAGTGACATAGCAATCAGCTTTTGATTGTCACTTTAGCCTATGGTACTCCCTTATTATGCTTCTACTAACAAGGAAGCAAGTAATAAGACTATTTCTGCTAATTTTTTCTCGATTAGATGAAGTAAATAGAATAATTTGTTGCAGAAATGTAGAGAAAGTCATGTGAATGGAACACCTCAGATTTTTATTATTCAGATTAGTATTTTCAAATTTTGAATCTGGACGTCCCGTGGAACATTTACCACTTTATCTAACTGTTAAATAAACAACTTATTCTTTTATTTACTTCATGCTAATCGAGATAAACATCATTAGAAATGGGGCCATTACTAGCTTCCTTATAAATAGCAGGGACATAAGGAGAATACATTAGGTTAAAACGATAGTCAAATCTTTTAAAAGTGGTCGCTATTTGAACAATTGAGGCTCGGTTCGCCGTGCATGGGAAATAAGGAAATACATAAGACTAAAACATTAGTTAAATCTTTTAAAAATGGTCCCTATGTGAACAATTGAGGTTCGGTTCGCTTTGCATGAGAAGTTCTGAGAGATGAGAAATTCACTTCCCGTTTGAGAAGTTAGTAGTTTAAAATTAAAACCAACAAAAGGAATATCTGTGAAATGGTCAGCTCTACTTAAAAAAATCTTATGTGTTACACTCGCATGACTTTCTCTAGCTGTTCTACAACCAAACTTCTTACTAGAGATTCTTCTTCTTTCTACATAATGCTAATCGAGATAAACATTAGCAGAATGTTATTACTTAGTTCCTCATAAATACAAGGGAACAAAAAGAAGTGCACTATAATAAAGTGATAGTCAAATGTTTTAAAAGGGTCGTTATGCGATTGTCACTGTAAATCGCTTCTTTGCTTGGCCAGGAGTAGAATAAAAGAAAAACGGTTAATCTAATTTCGTAAAATTCATCCAGAATAAAGTTGTCTTCAGAGGCTATTCCCAGAAAATTCAAAATATATCTTTTATTTGTCAGGTAAATATCTTTAATGTACTATATTTTAAACAAAACCGTTAGTCATTTATAAGAAAATCAAAATTTTAAAAAAAGTTCCATGGAAAGGGTAGTTGGGGGTGGGAGGATTTTTCTCTAAATCTTCGTGTCGCATCACTGAAAGATACTAAACTTAAATACCAAGTTTGGTATTTTAGCTACTTTTCGTTTATGAGTTATCGTGTTCACAGGCACACGGACGTTTTTCTGAAAATGCTTTTTTTGGATACAGGGGGTCCTAAAACATGTATTTCCGGTGAAATCTCAGTATCGAATTTTTGGTGGAGTGCAACACCTTCTCTATACACTATCTACATAGTACGTATAGAGAAAGTAAAAATGCATAAAAATCAATAAATGAGAAAAAGAAGATTCTGGTTGTAGTCTTCATTGGTTTAACTTAGAAAAATGCAACTAATAGGCAATTAAAACAAGGTATGATGTATAAATGTTGTACAGCATAAAGAACTAGAAACCAGAAAATACCAAGATTTAAAACCGCAACATTTTGAGCAACAGTCATTTTTATAGAATAATAACTGCCTTAAGAGCAATTTGAGATACTTTTGATGAGGTGTGTATTCACAAGTATAAAGTGTCACTTTTCTGCAGCTATTCGAGACAGTTGCACCAGCAGCAGGAAATAATGAGGCGCTGAGCGACGCCAGTTTGCGGTTAGACATGAAAGCCTAGTTTACGAGCTCTATGCTGTTGTTGCACGAGTAAGATGCGGTTATTTGCTCTCCCAGATTACACTTGGTGTCAGACACTCCTGCTTTTGATTCCGGGACAAGGTAGCTAGGCGTTGAATGTCAACTTCCCATTGTCTTCAACTCTAAACTTTGAAGCTTCTCCTGCCTCGCGGTAGCTAGTAATCTGCCTCAGGCAGTGGCGGCTCTCTAACTTTTGTCTTATGGCAACACATCACAAACATTATCCTAACTTTGGGTTTTGTCGTACACCTAATCAAGATCCAGTTTTACTTTCTCTATATGTACTATGTACATAGTGTATAGAGAAGGTATTGCAGTCCACTCAAAAATTCGATACCGAGCTTTCACCGGAAATATATGTTTTAGGGTCCCCAAAGTCTAAAAAAAAGCATTTTCAGAAAAAGGTCCGTGTGTCTGTGAACACGATAACACAAAAACGAAATGTCAGTAAAATACCAAACTTGGTATTTAAGTTCAGTATCTTCCAGGAATGCGACACGAAGATTTTGAGAAAAATCCCCCCACCTCAAACTACCCTTTACATGGAACTTTTTTCGAAAATTTTGATTTTGTAAAAAATGGCTCTAACGATTTTGATTAAAATTTCGTATATTAAAGATATTTACCTGACAAATAAAGTGTATATCTTGAATTTTCTGGGAATAGCCTCTGAAGACTACTTTATTCTGGGTCAATTTTACGGAATTTTGCATAACTGCTACACCATAAGAAATGGACAAAAACTTACCCTACAACAAATGTAGAGAACTTTAAAACACACAATTTATGTTATATATTTTTTTTCGTGGGGTTGATTATTTTGAGGTATTCCTTGTTTTTGGTTTCAGCTATAAAGACATACTTTTCTCATACAGGTCTTTGTGAACTCGTGTCCATACAAACAAAGGAACTTCAGTCACATAGCAACCAGATTTTGACCAACACTTTAGCCTATGGTACTCCCTTATTTCGCTTCTACTTACTAGGAAGCAAGTAATAAGACTATTTCTGCTAATTTTTTCTGATCAGCAGGAAGTAAATAGAAGCATAAGCTTTTTAACAATAATTTATTGCAGAGTTGTAGAGAAAGTCATGTGAATGGAACACATCAGTATATTCTAAAAGTGTTTTTTTTTTTAACATTTATTTCCAGTTAGGTCTCGGTATCAAACTTTTTGATGGAATACAATACCTTAACTACCTTCTATGTACGTACTAGGAAAATTAAAACAAATTGCCAAAACTAAAGAATGTTATTTGACATGACTTTATGTGCATCGCTATAACATCTTAGTGTTAAAGCTTATTCTTCTATCTACTTGATAATAATCGAGATAAATATTAGCAGAAATTGTCTTATTACTTGCTTCCTTGTAAGTAGAAGGAAAATAAGGAAAAACATTAGGCTAACCATAGTCAAATCTTTTAAAAGTCGTTTGCCATGTGTTTGAAATCCGTCTCTATGCAGGTCCAGGAGTTTACAACCTCTTGTGTGAGAAAAGCATTAGGTATTTTAAATCTGAAACAAATAACAAATAATATCTCAGAAGTGGTCAATTCCACGAAAAAAAAGTATGGTACTTAAATTGGTTGTTTTAACGTTATCTACATATTTTGTGTTGTAAGTTTTGTGTATCTCTTATGGTTTACCAGTTTTGCAAAATTCAGCTCAATTCATTCAGAATAAATAGGTTTGTAGAGTCTATTCCCAGAAACTACGAGATATACATTTTCCCATGTAGATATCTTTAATAATTGGCATTTTAGTCCAAATCGTTAGCCATTTTTAAGAAAATCAAAATTTTAAAACGTTTTTCATGTAAAGGGTAGTTTGGGGTGGTGGAATTTTCCTCAAAATTTTCGTGTTGCATCTCTGGAAGGTAATAAAAACTTTAGGGACTTCTCGTTTTTGATTTATCGTGTTCAAAGACGCACTGGCCTATTTGTAAAAATACTTTTTTTTTAATGTAGGGAACCATAAAACGTGTATTTCCAGTGAAATATCGGTATCAACTTTTTGGGTGGAATGCAATACCTTCTGCATATACTATGTAGGGAAAGTAAAAACGAAACATAAAATTCACATTATAGTTTTACGCTTTCCGTAGTTTCACCAAATTTCATTCATGGATTTCCTTAAAATTTAAGGAAATCAAGTGCAAACCCATGTCAGTGCGACATTTTCCGCTCCATGGTCCAGACATAGGGCACTTCTGATAAGCAGAGGTTAGCCCCGAAAGAGCGCTGGGTTTAACAATAATCAAATGGTTCCAAATTGTAAAATAAACAAGTGCTGACATCCATCCGCAAAACTGTACCCGCTGTTTCGACAAAAGTAAATAAAAAGGATCAGTATACCAAGAGAGAGTTCACGAATTCACAGTCTACTCAGAAAGTACAAGTTGTTACATTTTAAATCCCAATTTTTAAAATAGTCTTGCATACATTCATTTCTAATTCCCTTGACACAAACCGCCACTGAGTTACGTCCCTAAATAACCACAGCGAGGCAGTACATTTATATTTATGTTTCATCTTCTTGATACAAGCCACCTGTGAGAAACGGATGAAATTAACCGTAGCAGCACATTTATTACTGTCTGTAACTCCCTTGACACGAGCCGCCACTAAGAACAGGACCTAACTAATCACAGCGTTGCAGTACATTGTGTTTGATCCCCTTGACACAAGCCACCACTGTGAACCGCCTCTAAATAATCTCAGCGTCACAGTACATTTGTTGCAGTGTTTGATGTACTTTATACAAGCCACCACTGATGGCCGGTCCTAACTAATCACAACATTGCAGTATATTTGTTCCTGTGTTTCGTCCGTTTGCCAAAAGCCGCCACTGAGAGCTGGTCCTAACTAATCACAACATTGCAGTATATTTGTTCCTGTGTTTCGTCCGTTTGCCAAAACCCGCCACTGAGAGCTGGTCCTAACCAATCACAGCATTGCAGTATATTTGTTGTTGATATGTTTGATCCCCTTGACACAAGCTACTCCGGACCGGAGCTAATGACAGCGTTGCAGTATTTGTTCCTATTTTTGATTAATTAGGCCCGGACCTATCTAATCACAGCGTTACAGTATTTTTATTGTTGTGTTTGATCCCCTTGACACAATCCGCCACTGAGGACCAGCTATATCTAATCTCAGCGTTGCAGTACATTTATTGTTTTGTTTGATCCCCTTGACACAAGCCGCCACTGATGTCTACCCCTAACTAATCACAGAATTGCATTACATTTATTTTTGTGTTTGATCCCCTTGACACAAGCCACCACTGAAGAGCGGACCCAACTAATCACAGCTTTGCAATACATTTATTGTTGTGTTCACAGCGTTGAGATATATTTATTGTTGTGTTTGATCCCCCTGACACAAGCCGCCACTGAGCACCATCCCTAACTAATCATATCGTTTCCGTACATTAGTTGTGTTTGATTCCCTTGATACAAGCCGTCACTGAGGACCGGACATGTGATCACAGCGTTACAGTACATTTATTGTTGTGTTTGATCCCCTTGACACAAGCCGCCACTGAGCACCATCCCTAACTAATCATATCGTTTCCGTACATTTGTTGTGTTTGATTCCCTTGACACAAGCCGTCACTTAGGACCGGACATAAGTGATCACAGCGTTACAGTACATTTATTGTTGTGTTTGATCCCCTTGACACAAGCCGTCACTGAGGACTAGCGCTAACTAATTACATAGTTGCAGTACATTTATTGTTTTGTTTAAACACTTTGACACAAGTCGCCACTGAGCACCATCCCTAACTAATAATATCGTTTCCGTACATTTGTTGTGTTTGATCCCCTTGACACAAGCCGCCACTGAGGACCAGCCCTAACTAATCACAGCGTTGCAGTACATTTATTGTTGTGTTTGGTCCCCTTGACACAAGCCACCACTAGGGAACCAGCTCTAACTAATCTCAACGTTGCAGTACGTTTATTGTTGTGCTCTACCTGACACAAGCCGCCACTGAGCACCATCCCTAACTAATCATATCGTTTCCGTACATTTGTTGTGTTTGATTCCCTTGACACAAGCCGTCACTTAGGACCGGACATAAGTGATCACAGCGTTACAGTACATTTATTGTTGTGTTTGATCCCCTTGACACAAGCCGTCACTGAGGACTAGCGCTAACTAATTACATAGTTGCAGTACATTTATTGTTTTGTGTGATCCCCTTGACACAAGCCGCCACTGAGCACCATCCCTAACTAATCATATCGTTTCCGTACATTTGTTGTGTTTGATCCCCTTGACACAAGCCGCCACTGAGCACCATCCCTAACTAATCATATCGTTTCCGTACATTTGTTGTGTTTGATCCCCTTGACACAACCCGTCACTGAGGACTAGCGCTAACTAATTACATAGTTGCAGTACATTTATTGTTTTGTTTAAACACTTTGACACAAGTCGCCACTGAAGACCAGCCTCAACTAATCACAGCGTTGCAGTAAATTTATAGTTGCGTTTTATCTGGACATAAGCCGCCACTGAGGACCAGCCCTAACTAATCACAGCGTTGCAGTACATTTATTGTTGTGTTTGGTCCCCTTGACACAAGCCACCACTGAGAACCAGCTCTAACTAATCTCAACGTTGCAGTACGTTTATTGTTGTGCTCTACCTGACCCAAGCCACCACTGAGGACCGGACCTAACTAATCACAGCGTTGCAGTACATTTATTGTTATGTTTGATATCCTTGACACAATCCGCCACTTAGTACCAGCGCTAAATAACCACACAGTTACAGTATCTTTATTGTTGTATTTGATCTCCTTGACACAAGCTGCCACTGAGAACTAGCCCTAATTAATTACACAGTTGCAGTATATTTATTGTTGTGTTTGATCCCGTTGACACAAGCCACCACTGAGGACCACGGACCTAAGTAATCACACAGTTGCAGTACATTTATTGTTCTGTTTGACCCCGTTGATACAAGCCGCCACTGAGGACCGGACCTAAGTAATCACACAGTAGCAGTACATTTATTGTTCTGTTTGATCCCGTTGACACAAGCCGCCACTGAAGACCCCGGACATAAGTAATCACACAGTAGCAGTATATTTATTGTTGTGTTTGATCCCATTGACACAAGCCGCCACTGAGGACCGGACCTAAGTAATCACACAGTTGCAGTACATGTATTGTTCTGTTTGACCCTGTTGACACAAGCCGCCACTGAGGACCCCGGACCTAAGGAATCACACAGTAGCAGTACATTTATTGTTCTGTTTGACCCCGTTGACACAAGGCGCCACTGAGGACCCCGGACCTAAGTAATCACACAGTAGCAGTATATTTATTGTTGTGTTTGATCCCATTGACACAAGCCGCCACTGAGGACCGGACCTAAGTAATCACACAGTTGCAGTACATGTATTGTTCTGTTTGACCCTGTTGACACAAGCCGCCACTGAGGACCCCGGACCTAAGGAATCACACAGTTGCAGTACATTTATTGTTCTGTTTGATCCCGTTGACACAAGCCGCCACTGAGGACCCCGGACCTAAGTAATCACACAGTAGCAGTACATTTATTGTTCTGTTTGATCCCGTTGACACAAGCCGCCACTGAGGACCCCGGACCTAAGTAATCACACAGTTGCAGTACATTTATTGTTCTGTTTGATCCCGTTGACACAAGCCGCCACTGAGGACCCCGGACCTAAGTAATCACACAGATGCAGTACATTTATTGTTGTGTTTGACCCCGTTGACACAAGCCGCCACTGAGGACCGGACCTAAGTAATCACACAGTTGCAGTACATGTATTGTTCTGTTTGACCCCGTTGACACAAGCCGCCACTGAGGACCGGACCTAAGTAATCACACAGTTGCAGTACATGTATTGTTCTGTTTGACCCCGTTGACACAAGCTGCCACTGAGGACCCCGAACGTAAGTAATCACACAGTTGCAGTACATTTATTGTTCTGTTTGACCCCGTTGACATATGCCGCCACTGAGGACCCCGGACCTAAGTAATCATACAGTTGCAGTACATTTATTGTTATGTTTGACCCCGTTGACACATGCCGCCACTGAGGACCACGAACCTAAGTAATCACACAGTTGCAGTACATTTATTGTTCTGTTTGACCCGTTGACACATGCCGCCACTGAGGACCCCGGACCTAAGTAATCATACAGTTGCAGTACATGTATTGTTCTGTTTGATCCCGTTGACACAAGCCGCCACTGAGGACCGGACCTAAGTAATCACACAGTTGCAGTACATTTATTGTTCTGTTTGATCCCGTTGACACAAGCCGCCACTGAGGACCGGACCTAAGTAATCACACAGTTGCAGTACATGTATTGTTCTGTTTGACCCCGTTGACACAAGCCGCCACTGAGGACCCCGGACCTAAGTAATCATACAGTTGCAGTACATGTATTGTTCTGTTTGACCCCGTTGGCACAAGCCGCCACTGAGGACCGGACCTAAGTAATCACACAGTTGCAGTACATGTATTGTTCTGTTTGATCCCGTTGACACAAGCCGCCACTGAGGAGCGGACCTAAGTAATCACACAGTAGCAGTACATTTATTGATGTGTTTGATCCCGTTGACACAAGCCGCCACTGTGGACCGGACCTAAGTAATCACACAGTTGCAGTACATGTATTGTTCTGTTTGACCCCGTTGACACAAGCCGCCACTGAGGACCGGACCTAAGTAATCACACAGTTGCAGTACATTTATTGTTCTGTTTGACCCCGTTGACACAAGCCGCCACTGAGGACCGGACCTAAGTAATCACACAGTTGCAGTACATGTATTGTTCTGTTTGACCCCGTTGACACAAGCCGCCACTGAGCACCAGCCCCAACTAATCATAGCAGGCCAGTAGTGTGATGGCTAGTAGTGTACTTATCGGTGTGGTTTTCTTGCTTCCAAAAGCCGCAACTTCGGCAGAGGTCGAGACCAGCTTTGAATTGCAGAAGCCTTTGAGAAACTTGAGAGCCGAGGAGAGGATTTCACCTCCACTCTCCAAATTGCCTCTGTAATCCTTTGATACCGTCTACACTTTAGGCCAAGAGGAATATCTGGTCCATGTTCCGCGTAATGAATGATGGAAAAGAAGAATTGAAAGGAAGTTTTCTTTCGCAACGCGCTGTAATTTGCTCCACTGCCAGCCCACAAAGCTGGGGCTTCAGCTACAGTAAAAGATTTTTCTGCCCAGGAAAGATTAGTTGGTACGCTCCAAAGCTATCCATTTTCCCTTTGGTCAACACTGGCATCCGTATATCTATCAGAAAATGGTCATAGAACCGGTGTTTTCTCAGGAATTCAGACCAGTGAGTGTGAAATGATCACTTTCTAAATGTGATTTCTACTTCACCAACATTTCTATATTCCCGACTTGTTCAATGGCATTCAAAACGACCCATCCACTGCCAATTTCGACCACTGAAACAGCACACAGAAGTTACTTGTCAAGATCCCAAAGCTTCTTCATAGATGGTCTATAACAATGCAGGTAATGCGAGAGCAGATCTGTTTGCAGAAGCAACCGCACATTCCTGTACAGATTATCCTTATACCAGATATCATTTATATAAAAAAAATATCTGATGTGTTCCATTCACATGATTTTCTCTATATCTCTGTAACAAATTATTGTTGATAAGTTTACCTTTTATTTATTTTATATTAATCGAGAAAAATTAGCAGAAATAGTCTTATTTCTTGCTTTATTATAAGTAGAAGCGAAATAAGAGAGAACCATAGATTAAAGAGAAAGCCAAAAGCTGGTTGCTATATGACTGAAGTTCTTTTGTTTGTATGGACACGAGTTGACAAATTCCTGTATGAGAAAACTATAAGTTTTTCAAAGCTGAAACAAAGAACAAGGAATATCTAAAAAAAACGATCAACTCCCCGAAAATAATGTATATAACATAAATTGTGTTTTAACGTGCTCTACATTTTTTGTGTAGTAAGTTTTTGTCTATCTCTTACGATAATTTATGCAAAATTCAGTAAAAATTATCGAGAATAAAGAAGTCTTTTGTGGTTATTCCCAGAAAATTTAAGATATACAATTTATTTGGAAAAAAATATCTTAAATATAAGAGGTTTTAATGAAAATCGTTAGAGCCATTTTAAGACAACATTTTTTGAATTTTTTCCATGTAAAGGGTAGTTTGGGGTGGGGGGATCATCTTCAAAATCTTCGTGTTGCGTCTTTGGAAGATATCAAACCTAAATACCAAGTCTGGTTTTATATGGTCTGTTCGTTTTTGAGCTATGCTCCCACAGACACAGACAGACACACACGGACATGTTTCTAAAAATGCTTTTTTTTTGGATTCAGGGGGTCTCAAAACAAATATTTCCGGTGAAATCTCGGTTTCGAATTTTGGATGCAGTACAATACAATTTTTACATAGTACGTATAGAGAAAGTAAAAAAAAAATTGATGCGTTCCATTCACATGAACTTCTATGTCTCTATAACAAAGTATTATTAATTAAGACTATTCTTCTATCTACGTGCTAATCGAAGTAAGCATTAACAGAAACGGTCCAAATACAGTTTTTTCCAAAACATGATGGCCCTCAAACGGAAGCGCTCCCCCCTCCACTGGGCAATAACTATTAGCAAACAAAAGGCGTGGGCGAGAGGAAACGTAGTAAACTCTGTTGGAGTACTGCTTGCAAACCGAGAATCTCGCCTCAGTTAAGGGACCAGTAGGTGCAAGACTTGCCAACAGCGGGTGTTGGTTCCCAACCGCAAACTTTGAAGAAGAGTAGGTCAGAGCCATCATGTTCTGAAAAATACTGTAGCCAGTTCCTTAAAGTAGAAGGCAAATATGGGAATACACTAGGCTAAACCGACAGTCCAATGTTTTAAAATGTGGTTGCTATGGGATTGAAATCCGTTTCTTTGCGTGGCCAGGAGTTGACAAGTTCCTCTATGAGAAATGTAATTATTTTAAAACTGAAACCAAGAACAAGGAATATCTCGAAAAGAGCAACTCCAAGAAAAATGTATATTATATATATTGTGTGTTTTAACGAGATCGAAGTTTTGTATTGTAAGTTTTTGTCTATCTCCTACGGTTTGCCAGCAATGCAAAATTAAAAAAAAATCATCCAAAATAAAGCGGTCTTCAGAGGCTATTCCCAGAGGGCACAATATATACACTTTATTTGTTATTATATCAACATCTTCAATGTACGGTATTTTAATCAAAACCGTTAGTCATGTTTGAGAAAAACAAAATTTTCCAAAAAAAAAAGTCCATGTAATGCATAGTTGGGAGTGGAGGAATTTTCTTGAAAATCTTCGTGTCGCATCCCTGGAAGATACTGAACTTAAGTACCAAGTTTGGAATTTAACAGACTTTTCGGTTTTGAGTTATGCTGTCCACAGACACAGAGACAAACACAAACACAGATCTTTTTCTAAAAAGGCTCTTTTCGAACTCAGGGGACCTCAAAACATATTTCCGGTGAAATCTCGGTGTCAAATTTTTGGGTGGAATACACTTCCTTTATACACTATGTACATAGTACGTGTAGAGAAAGTAAAAATGAATAAGAAGAATAAGTTTTTGTAGGAATAGTTTGCTGCAGAACGTGTAGAGAAAGTTAAATGAATCTAGCAGATGACATTTTTACTTCCTCTACATGTACTATATACATAGTGGATAGAAAAGGAATTGTATTCCATCCAATCATTTGATACCAAGATTGTACAGGAAATAGACGATTTAGATTCCCCAGTATCCGAAAAAAGTATTTTCAGAAAAAGGTCCGTATGTGTGTGTGTGTCCGTGTGTCTGTGAACACAATAACTCAAAAACGAAATGTCAGTAATATACCAAACTTGGTATTTAAGTTTAGTATCTTCCAGGGATGCCACACAAATACTTTGATGAAAATCCCCCACCTCAAACTACCCTTTACATGGAACATTTTTCGAAAATTTTTATTTTCTCAAAAATAGCTATAATTTTTTTTTTATAAAATATCGTATATTAAGCATATTTACCTGACAAATAATATGTATATCTTGAATTTTCTGGGAATAGCCTCTGAAGACATCTTTACCCTGGAAGAATTTTGTGGCATTTTGCATGACTGGTAAACCGTAAGAGATGGACTAAAGCTTGAGTAACAAAAATGTTGAACTCGTTAGAACACACAATCTATATTGCATAAATTTGTTTCAGTTTTAAAATTCTTATACTGTTCTCATACGAGAAGATGGCAAATCCCAGCCATACAAACAAAGGAACTTCAGTCACATAGCAACCAGCTTTTGAAAGATTTGACTGTCGGTTTAGCCTAATGTATTCCCTTATTTCTTTTCTACTTACAAGAAAGCAAGTAATGAGACCATTTCTGCTAATTTTTTTACTTTCTCTACGCGTACTATGCACATAGTGTATGGAGGAAGTATTGTATTCTACCCAAAAATTCGATACCGAGATTTCGCTGGAAATACATGTTTTAGGATCCCCTGAATCCAAAAAAAGAATTTTTGGAGAAAGGTCCGTGTGTGCGTGTGTGTGTGTATGTGTGCCTTTGAACACGATGACTCAAAAACGAAAAGTCAGTAAAATACCAAAATTGGTATTTAGGTTTAGTATCTTTCGGGGATACGACACGACGATTTTGAGAAAAATGCCCCACCCCCAACTACCCTTCACATGGATCCTTTTTAGAAAATTTTAATTTTCTCAAAAATGGCTCTAACGATTTTGATTAAAATATTGCATACTAAAGCTATTTACCTGACCAATAAAATTTATATTTTGAATTTTCTGGGATATAGCCTCTGAAGTCTACTTTATTCTGGATGAATTTTACGGAATTTTGCATAACTGCTAAGCCGTAAGAGATGGACAAAAACTTACTGCACGAAAAATGTAGAGCACGTTAAAACTCACAATTTATGTTTTATACTTTCTTTTCGTGGAGTTCATCGTTTTTGAGACATTCCTTGTTTCTGGTTTCTGCTTTGAAAAACTTATACTCTTCTCATACAGGAATTTGTCAACTCCTGTCCATACAAACAAAGGAACTTCAGTCACATAGCAACCAGCTTTTGACTATCACTTTAACCTATGGTACTCCCTTATTTGGCTTCTACTTACAAGGAAGCAAGTAATAAGACTATTTCTGCTAATTTTTCTGATTAGCATGAAGTAAATAGAAGTATAAGCTTTTTAAGAATAAATTATTGCAGAGATGTAGAGAAAGTCATGTGAATGTAGCACATACTATTGTTCTCATTCAGTATAGTGATAATTTTGACATAGCTGTGTGTGTTTTGCAGGTAACCTGCGAAGTGTACGCGAGTTGAAGCACTCACAGAAAGCGTCATGGCGACTTTTTCCTGGCCAAGAAGAGTGTCGGGCGCGTTACTCCTCCTCCTGCCATCCGTTGCCGTCTTCGCCACAGCTGGGGCCGTCGAGGAACTCGATCAAGGTAAGGGAACTGCTCATTTACCACGCGGAATCCCGCTTTCTTGTATGAACTTATTTCTTATACTCCAGAAAGTTCCGGGAATTTCCAATTTTATTTTATCGCCTTCAAAGTAAACCCCTTCTGAAATTATAAATTTATGCCAACGAATAATATCAGATTTTTACTTTCCCTATACGCACTATCTACATAGTGTATAGAGATGTTATTGCACTCCACCAAAAAATTTGATACCGAGATTTCACCGGAAATATATGTTTTAGGGTCCCCTGTATCCAAAAAAGTATTTTCAGAAAAAGGTCCCTGTGTGTGTGTGTGTGTGTGTGTGTGTGTGTCCGTGTCCGTGTGTCTGTGAACACGATAACTCAAAAACGAAAAAGTCGGTAAAATACCAAACTTGGTGTTTAAGTTTAGTAACTTCCAGGGATGCGACACGAAGATTTAGAGAAATATCCCACCATCCAAAACTACCCTTTACTTGGAATTTTTTTCGAAAATTTTGATTTTCTAAAAAATGGCACTAACGATTTTGATTAAAATATCATATATTAAAGAGATTTACCTGACAAATAAAATGTGTATCTTGAATTTTCTGGGAATAGACTCTGAAGACTACTTTATTCTGGATGAATTTTGCATAACTACTAAACCGTAAGAGATGGAGAAAACTTAACAAACAAAAAATGTATAGCACGTTAAAACACACAATTTATGTTATATACATTTTTTCCTGGAGTTGATGGTTTTTGAGATATTTCTTTTTCTTGGTTTCAGCTTTGAAAAACATACTTTTCTCGTACATGAATTTGTCAGCTCCTGTCCATAGAAACAAAGGAACATCAGTCACATAGCAACCAGTTTTTGGCTTTCACTTTAACTTATGGTACTCCCTTATTTTGCTTCTATTTACAATAAAGCAAGGAATAAGACTATTTCTGCTAATTTTTCTCCATTAGCATGAAGTAAATAAAAGATAAGCTTATTAACAATAATTTTTTTACAGAGATATAGAGAAAGTCATGTGAATGGAACACGTCAGATTTTTTCATATCTTTCCTGAATCTATATCAGCGCTTCTCACACTAGGATTCTAATATTATGTCATTTATTATGATTATGCTCTACTTACAGAGATACCGGTTATAAGAATGTTTTGAAAATATTCCGAGCGTGTGTGTGTGGGGGGGGGTGAAATTGTAAAGTGAATGGCATATTTTAATACAAATATTGGGCGATTTCAACTGAAAGTTTGCGATTTTTTTTAATGATTCTTGCGAAATTTTGTGACACACTTCTGGCAACACTGCTCCACACCATTCCATAAATATCCTAAAGCATCACGCGCGATACAAACCCGGAACCCCCACCGCCGCAGGATCCCCTCAGGTTATCGCTGGAGCTGTTATGTTTGAACACGCTTGAGCAAGATCTGGACACGCCTTATCTGGTCGGCGACTTCAACTGTCTGACAAGACTGAATTACGATTGTTGAAAATGCAGCAGCCACTGCGCGCAGAGCTGAGGTTCCTACAAGTGATTCCATCTGTAAGATGAAGAATGACATAAAAAAGAAACAAGAGAGGAAATGATGACGTAGACAGGTGGAGGCAAGGATCTGGAGCACTGCAACATTTTTATTGTGCCATAAATTCAACGCTGCATGAGGCACTCTATGGACTATACTCTCGGCGGAGGGATACTGCAGGAGCGTTCGGCGCCACAAACATCCGTATTACTTGTTTTCGCAATTCCACTATACAATACGGTTTAATGGTTTAACCCTTAGTTGCCTGCAGTAGTATACTAATATGCCGTTTTTCCTTTAATTCAAGTTTAAAACTTGAGTTCTAGTAAAAATATTTGAGAATAAACCTATAAAATTATTATATAAAATACTAGAGAAAATAGAAATGAAAATACATGCAGATTCTTTATTAATTTTCTTTCCAATTAGAAGTTTAAATTCTTCTAAACCGGTTTACATAACGCTGTCAAAGGCACTACCAAAAAGGTAGTTCATCCGGCCATGTGTGTTAGGTGATAGGTAATGAACTGGCCATCCATTCAAAGCCAAATGTTGCAAGTACAAATAACAGTGACTGTGGTAAAGGACGGGGAGGGCCCAAGTAAAATAATCGGTGTGATGCTTGGAAGTTAATGGGGTCACATTTGCCTGTAGTTATGTCGGTTTTCTCTTATATTTATTTAAAAAAATCACTGCAATTTTAGAGCAAAAATTGTATACATTTTTACAATATAAAACAGTCTTATAGTTCATTGTTGAAGGTTAGTATAATCCTAGAGTACAACCCTATTTGTATAGTTGCGCTGAAAACAAGCGGAACTTAAAGGTACCGACAGGCAACAAAGGGTTAACAAATAGTTATTTAAGAGCGTAAAGTTATGCGTTTTGATTCTACCGGGAATATTGTGTATTGTCGGGTTTCACAACCACGCAAGAATGTTTCTTCTAGCAGAATTTTCTGGTATTAAAGGAATAGCAATGAAAGTTGAAATAAATTTGAGGTTAAGCTTGAACAATTCACCAAGGGTTATAGTTTGTTATTTATTTCGTATTTCTGGGCGCCATGACGGTACGGCTATAGCAGACCGTGACAAATCAATATTATTGTTATTCTGTGATGTATTTTGAGAAAATAGCAGATTTTGAGAATTATGATGTTCCTAGAGCTGCGAAAGAAAATTGCTCACTTATTGAAGTCATATCAACAACACACACATACATACTCAAACGCGGATCTTTTACTGAAAATGTATTTTGTTTTATTCAGGGGTCCTCAAATGTATATTTTCTTTGAAATCTAGTATAGAATTTTTGGGTAGAATACAAAACATTCTCTACCTGTTGGATTAATTGTTTTTTTACACAAGCCGTGTGTGGGACAGGAGTTAGATAGGTAGAGTCAGATTCAATGCTATAGCCGGGATTTGAACCACGGATCCCCCGATCTCAAGCCGGTTGCTCTACCACTGAGCTACCATGGCAACATGCCGACGTAGCATTGAATTTCTCAACTGAATCACATGTTTCCCGGTAAACCACAAAGCGTTCTCAAATTATTTTGAGATGACAACTTACAATGTTTTTTGTAGCTTAATGTCCTTTAACCTGGTTTGGTCATATCGGACGATGAATGAAATTGGTGAAATGAAACTCAAATGATCTCGGGGTCCATGGAGCTTAAAGCTACTTGACATTCGTCTTCTCGTCCTTATCCGGCTAATTCACCCTAAGTGAGATTCGAACTCACGACCTGTTGAATGTAAAGCAGACACGCTACCATCACACTACGGTCCAAATCGTTATTATTGTTGTTCTCTGACGTATTTTAGGAAAATGGCAGATTTTGAGAATTACGATACCCTTAGAGAAGAATATTTGTCACTTATTGAAATGTTATCACAATGCGCACGCGCACACACATACTCACACGCGGATTTTTTTACTAAATATGTATTTTTGCTTTCTCTACACGTACTATGTGCATAGTGTATAGAGAAGGTATTGTATTGCACCCAAAAATTCGACACCGAGATTTCACCGGAAATACATGTTTTGGGTCCCCCTGAATCCAAAAAAGGCATTTTCAGAAAAAGGTCCGTGTGTCTGTGGACAGCATAGCTCGAAAACGAAAAGACAGTTGAATACTAAAGCTTGGTATTTAAGTTTGGTATCTTCCAAGGATGCGACACGAAAATTTTCAAGAAAAATTCCCCAACCCCTAACTACCTTTTACATGACCTTTTTTCAAAAATTTTGATTTTCTTAATAATGGCTCTAACTATTTTGATTAAAATATCATATATTAAAGATATTTACCTGACAAATAAAATGTATAGCTTGAATTTTCTGGGAATAGCCTCTGAAGACTACTTTATTCTGGATGAATTTTACTAAATTTTGCATAACTGGCAAATCTAAGAGATAGACAAAAATTTACCACACAAAAAATGTAGGTCAGGATAAAACACACAATTTGTCATACACATTTTTTTCGTGGAGTTGATCGCTTTTCAGATATTCGTCTTTTTTCAGCTTTGAAAACTTACACTTTTCTCATACAGGAATTTGTCCACTCGTGTCCATACAAACAAAGGAACTTCAGTCACATATCAACCAGCTTTTGACTATCACGTTAACCTATGGTGCTCCCTTATTTCGCTTCTACTTACAAGGAAGCAAATAATAAGTTTATTTCTGCTAATTTTTTCTCGATTAGCATGAAATAAATAGAATCGTAAGCTTTTTAACAATAATTTGTTGCATAGAAGTAGAGAAAGTCATGTGAATAGAACATATCAGATTTTTTTTTTATTCCGGGGTCCTCGGAATATATACTTTCATTGAAATCTAGTATAGAATTTTTGGGTAGAATACAAAACATTCTCTTCCTATGTACATAATAAACACATAAAATAAAAATGTGTTTGAAATAAACTGTATGTTTTAATGAGGTTTTCTTTTTGCTTCAATAACACTTAGTCCATATCTTAAAGTTTAGCAGTTATGCAAAATTCAATGAGAATAAAAATTACTTCAGAGGCTATTTTCAAAAAATTAAAGATATATATTTCATTGGTCTTGAAAACATCTTAAACATGTTCTTTAGTCAAAATGGTTAAAGCTACCTTTATGATAAAATTGAAGTTTGCGAAAATATTCCAAGTAAAAGATTATTTAAGGAACGAGAATTTATTTTTCAAATGTTCGTACAGATACAAGGATATTTTTATAAAATTACCTTATTTGCGTTCAAGGAATGCAATACTTTCCCTACGTAATGTACATAGTAAAGAAAGAAGAAAAAAATCTGATGTGTTCCATTCACATGACTTTCTCTACATCTCTGCAACAAATTATTGTTAGAAAGCTTATGCTTCTATTTACTTCATGCTAATCGAGAAAAGGTTAGCAGAAATAGTCATATTACTTGCTTCCTTGTAAGTAGAAGAGAAATAAGGGAGTACCATAGGTTAAAGTGGTAGCCAAAAGCTGGTTGCTTTGTGACTGAAGTTCCTTTGTTTGTATACACAGGAGTTGACAAATCCCTGTATAAGAAAAGTATGTTTTTCAAAGCTGAAACCAAAACCAAGGAATATCTATAAAAAGCATCAACTCCACGATAAAAATGTATACAAAATAAATTGTGTGTTTTAATGTGCTCTACTTTTTTGTGTGATAAGTTTCTGTCCATTTCTTAAGGTTTAGCAGTTATGCATAAGTCCGTAAATTTCATCCAGAATAAAGTAGTCTTCAGAGGCTATTCCCAGAAAATTCAAAATATACATTTTATTTGTCAGGTAAATATCTTTAATATACGATATTTTAATCAAAATCATTAGAGCCATTTTTAGAAAAACCAAATTTTCGAAAAAGTTCCATGTAAGGGGTAGTTGGCGGTGAGGGGATTTTCTTGAAAATCTTCGTGTCGTATCATTGGAAGATACCAATCTTAAATACCAAGTTTGGTATTTAACGGTCTTTTCGTTTTAGAGTTATGCTGTCCACAGACATACATACGCACACACACACGGACCTTTTTCTGAAAATGTTGTATTTTATTCAGGGGAGTCCAAAACATATATTTCCGGTGAAATATCGGTATCGAATTTTTAGGTGCAATACAATACCTTCTCTATACACTATGTACACATTACGTGGTACAGTAGGTTAAGTCATTAATCTGACAATTGTATATTTATTTTATTTTGTAAAATTTAAAAAAAAATGTTTGTTAATAAATGAATTAAGGTCTAAGATATTTGCCCCGGTGTAAGTAGTTAGATATCGGGGTATAGAATACAGAATTTATTTTTATTTTTTATTTTTTAGTAAGTGTGGAGAAAATAAAAAAGTAAAAATGGCATTTTCAGGCAACATGTTTCAAACAACAATAACGTTCTATTGAAAAGTCATAAAATATCAGGTTTTAATTTTGGATTTTTTTCACGTGATTCAAATTCCTTACCATAATGTCATATAGTTAAAAACTTTTACCTGACATTTTTAGCAGCCAGGCGTAATTTCAACCACAGCATTGATGTGGTGGTGCTGTAAATAGACACCTAAGTTAATACTCAAGTTTTTTACGAGAGCAGCGACGGAGCAGAGGGCTGGCTAATGCATGCCCATGTCGCCCCGCTTCTTATGTAAACTATAAAACAGGTAACGCTCTGTATCTCACCACTCAAGCGCCACTCTTCTGTACAGTGATGTGCTCTAATGATCTGTGTGCGTCCGGTAAATCTCAACTTTGGTGTTTCACAAATTTAAGATTGCTGCAATTTCAATTTGTTAAAGAAATAATGACTATATCGTTAATTTTGCTTTATAAATACACAGGCTTCGTTTAAAGCCAAGGCCGTGGATCGCGCGAATGGGTGCTCCGCGTACAATCTACTACACTGTGGAGTTTTCCGTACCGCAACTCCCACGTTACTTACTCACAGGTGTTATTAATATACAGGATGTTAATGAACTAGACCGAAATATTTTCACAGAATATGTAGATTACATAAATAAGTAATTTGAAATAGGATATTTATGACCTGTATATTGAAATTTCGATGTAGCGGCTGTAAGTTTCTGAAGTGCAAGTACGCCACTGGCTAATTTATCAACCCTAAGACGAAAAACGAAGGGACATATTACAGCGTACCTCTCTCTAGCGTAGTGGTTATGATACTGGCTTTCAAGTGAAAGACAGTTTCCGAGTTCGGGTCTCGTTCACGTATCGCGGCACTTGTCTGGAATGAAAAAAAATAATAATAAAAAACATTTACTCTATAACGGAAATCGAACTCATGACCTTGGGGTTAGCAGCTTCCCGCGTTACGCATCAAGCCACCAGAGCAGTTGAAAAAACGCCTCCAGAGTAGGCTACATAACTCAAGAACGTAGTTAATCAATACCCAGTGTCGTTAATTCCGAGATTTTACAGATTTTTGCGACATTAAATCTTGAGAACGCTAGTAACGAGCTGCTAAAAATCGATATTTCTATACTCGGGCAGCAGTTTTAAAGACATTCTAAGCCATTTTTTCAACCTGCTTTGCTTTAACACCGACTTATCAGCACCTGATACCCACACGTTTAACTCTATGTAGCTACGTTATGTTTATCCGGGGACCATGCATCGCCGATCTTAAATTACTTATATCAGTCACGTGCACAATCTTGGACATTTTTTCGGTGCAGTTCATTAATTCCCTGTATGTCATAAGCATGGTAAGCTAATTAAAAATACTATAATTTTTCGGTTCGCGCAGCTCGAGTCTTCAACATCTTCCCCTCGGCTGTGTTTGGGGATGTAATGAAAGGTAGGCTTGGAAGGAGAGTTTGCCATCACCGCTATATTATTGTTACAATACGGCTTGCATGGCAACATTTTAAGCAATCTCCATAGCCTATCCTCTAAGGGACTTACCATAGGAGAACTTAGGTGCTGAAGGCCCCGACATTACTGTTAATAGTTGTATGTTCTTGAATAAACAGTACATTGTGATTTTTGTGATCCCTTATTGCCCTCTCTGCCACCACTGATAAAAACTTCGTGATGCGCATGCGTTTCTGATGTCACGTGGAGAAGGGAGAGTGACGTAATTGGCAAAAGTTGCGCCCACAACGCTCTGCACAGCTTTTTCATTACCCTGACAAGGAATAGCCTTATTATAAGTGTTGTTGAAATGATGTCCATATGCACGAAGACATTCTTGACATCGTGGGATGAGATTGCCATTTTCTAGATAAGCTCTTCCTGCAAAATGTTCTTGACTCTTGTTCCTGTAGTCAACCACTCAGGAATTATCGCTGCTCCACAATCCAACATATCTTGGCTAATTCTGTCCAGAAGGTTGGGTATGTGCCCCACGAAGAGATCTCCGGAATCGCCACTCAAGTATTATCGGGTATGTCGTCTGCTGGCAGGGGTTTGTCAGGTTCCTGACCAATCATAGTGTAAGAATATATAACCGCCAGAGACGTGACGTCATCGGCGTTGCAACACCTATTATTGGTGAGAAATTACCTTGTGATTGACATTGCTCCTAACACGGGGCTGTCTCAGTGCGCTGTTGCCTTATTTACTCGCTGTCTGTCTGCAACTTCCTCTAAAATGTCTTCTTTCCATGCATTTTCTATCACAGTTCTCGTATGTTGAACTGCTTTCCCATTCCTCACCAGTTACCTCATCTATTCCTTTCAACATTGGGTCCTGTACTTCACTAAACGTAAAAGCTAACATAACCTCAACTTGTTTATCATGGCAGTTTCAAATGACAGTCACTCGTGATAGTTCCAGAATGAGAACAAGAGCAATGTCTGTGATATATGTGATGCTTGAGAACGCGCGCGTGAATTTCCACTGAACCCGCAGATGTTGCAACGCCGATGACATCATGTCTCTAACGGCTATGTATTCATACACTATGATTGGTCAGCAACCTGACGAGCCAGGGAATGACACGGCAGATTTGGCAGCGAAATCGGCAGCCACAGAGCCCAGTGTTACCATTACCAATTCAACAGCAGAAGATTTTAGAGTGGCTGTACGGAGAGCCGTTTTTACTTTCTCTATACGCACTATGTATGTAGTGTATAGAGAATGTATTGCACTCCACCAAAAAATTGATACCGAGATTTCACCGGAAATATATGTTTTACGGTTCCCTGTATCAAAAAAAATATTTTCAGAAAAAGGTCCGTGTGTGTCCGTGTGTCTGTGAACTCGATAACTCAAAAACGAAAAGTCGGTAAAATACCAATCTTGGTATTTAAGTTTGGTATCTTCTGGGGATGCGACACGAAGATTTTTAGAAAAATCCCCCTACTCCAAACTACCCTTTACATGGAACTTTTTTTGAAAAATTTGATTTTCTAAAAAATGGCTCTAACGATTTTGATTAAAATATCGTATATTAAAGATATTTACCTGACAAATAAAATGTATATTTTGAATTTTCTGGGTATAGCATCTGAAGACTACTTTTTTCTGAGTGAATGTTACGGAATTCTGCATAAGTGCTAAACCGTAAGAGAGAGACAAAAACTTACCACACAAAAAATGTAGAGCACGTTAAAACACACAATTTACGTTGTATACAGTCTTTTCGTGGAGTTGATTGTTTTTGAGATATTCCTTGTTTTTGGTTTAAGCTATAAAAACTTATATTTTTCTCATACAGGACTTTGTGAACTCGTGTCCATACAAACAAAGGAACTTCAGTCATATAGCAACCAGCTTTTGACTATCACTTCAACCTATGGTGCTCCCTTATTTCGCTTCTACTTACAAGGAAGCAAGAAATAAGACTATTTCTGCTAATTTTTTCTCGATTAGCAGTTGAGGTTACTTTAGCGAAATAATAAAACTTTCCGTTTAGTGAAATACAGGACCCAATGTGGAAAGGAATAGATTAGGTAACTAGTGAGAAATGGGGGGAGGGGGAAATAGATCATTTGTATGGAGAGAAGAAGGCATTTAAGAGGAAGCACTGGAACGTGTGTCGCTGCAACGGACAGCGAGTAAATAGGGCAACAGCGTACCGAGGCGGCCATGTGTCAGCAGAATGTCAATCTCAAGGTAATTTCTCACCGATAATAATACATGCCGTATTGACAAATGCCTTTAAACCCGGCTCACATACTGCCTACATAATAAGATCCAACAAAACGATTTGTTTGAAAACAAGGCCTACCCAAGCCAAGGAGACCTACAACCAGAAAAAGAATTGGATAGGGAGAGTCAGACTGAAAAATTCAATGCCATAGCCGGGATTTGAACCACGGATCTCCCGGTCTCTAGCCATTTGCTCTACCACTGAGCTACCATGTCAACATGCCGGCATAGAATTGAATTTCTCAAGCACTCACATGACTTTCTCTAGCTCTTCTACAAATTTCTTACATAAGATTATTCTTCTTTTTGCACCTTGCTAATCAAGATAATCATTAGCAGACAGAATGTTCTTATTACTTAGTTCCTTATAAGTAGAAAAAAAATAAGGGAATACACTAGGCTAAACCGATAGTCAAATGTTTTAAAAGCTGTCGTTATTCGATTGTCATTGCAAATCGCTTCTTTACTTGGCCAGGAGTAGAACAAAAGAAAAAACGGATACTTCCTGTCTGAGAAAAGTGTAAGTACTGACAACTGAAACCAAAAACAAGGAATATCTTGGAAACGGTCACCTCCACAACAAAAATGTAATGGACATAAATTGTGTGTTTTGATCAGATCTACATTTTCTGTGTAGTAAGTCTTTGTTTATCTCTTACCGTTTAGCAGTTAAGCAAAATTTAGCAAAATTCATCCAGAATAAAGAGCTCTTCAGAGGCTATTCCCAGAAAATTCAAGAAATAAATTTAATTTGGTATGTAAATATCTTTAATATACGGGATTTTAATCAAAATCGTTAGAGCCATTTTTTTAGAAAATCAAAATTATCGAAAATTTTTCCATGTAAACGGTAGTTGGGGGTGGGGATATTTTCTTGAAAATCTTCGTGTCGCATCCTTGGAAGATACCAAATCTAAAGTTTAGTATTTAACGTCTTTTCGTTTTTGAGCTATGCTGTCCACAGACACACACATACACGTGGACCTTTTTCTGAAAATTCTTTTTTTGGATTCAAGGGGTCCTAAAACATGTATTTCTGGTGAAATATCGGTATCGAAGTTTTGGGTGGAATACAATACATCCTCTATACACTATGTACATAGTACGTATAGAGAAAGTAAAAATTAAAATTATCACATTGTCTATAATAGTCGGCTATACCATGAATCCTACTATTCAAAGAACTTACAATATTATTGGTGTCAGTTTTAAAATACTTAAACTTTTCTCATACGGAAACTTGTCAACTCCTGGCTACGCGAACAAACGGATTTCAATGTCATAGCAACCACATTTTAAAGCATTTGTTTGTTGCTTTAGCCTAAAGTATTTCCTTATTTCTCTTCTACTTACAGAAAATCTGATGTGTTCTATTCACATGACTTTCTCTACACCTCTTAAGTAAATTATTGTTAAAAATCTTATTCTTCTATTTCATGATAATCGAGATAAACATTAGCAGAAATTGTTCTTATTACTTGGTTTTTTGAAAGTAGAAGAGAAAAAAACCTTGTGCGTTCCTTTCACATGATGTCCCATGACTGGTAAGTTAACAAACCTTTTATTCAACATTTGTTATCCACATCATACTAATAAAGGTAAACATAAGCAGAATTGGTCGTATTACTAGTTCGTTGTATGTAGAAGGGAAATAAGAAAATGCAAAGGCTAAAGCGATAGTCCCATCCTTTAAAATATAAACAAGGTTCGGTAAGCAAATGAAAAATGAGAAAAAGTTTGTGGTTTAAAATTGAAACCAATAATTCGAAATATGTCGAAAACGGTTAACTCAAAAAAAAAAAGAAAAGTATATGACATAAATTGTATGTTTTAATCAAGTCTACATTTTCGTGTTGTAAGTTTTTGTATATCTCTTACGGTTTGGCAGTCTTCCAGAATGAACAGGTCTTCAGAGGTAATTCCCAAAAAATTCAATATTTGCATTTCGTTTGTCATAAATATATCTTATACATCAGGTACATTAATGAAAATGCATAAAGCCATTCTTGAGAAAATAAAAAAAAAGTTTAAAAATGTTCCATGTAAGGGCCAGTTGGGGGGGGGTTCTTTAATATCTTTCTGACGCATCCTTGGAAGATATCAAACGTAAATAGGATGTTTGGTATTTAAAAATCTTTTCGTTTTTTAGCTATGCCGCCCCCCCCCCCACACACACACACGGAACTTTTTCTAAAAATTGTGTTTTTTTGTTGTTTTTTTGGGATCAGGTGACCCAAAACATGTATTTCCGGTGAAATCCCCGGTATAGAATTTTTGGGTGCATTACAATATTTACTCTATACACTATGTATATAGTACGTGTGGAGAAATAAAAAGCAAGTAATAAGACTATTTCTGCTAATGTTTTCTCGAATAGCATGAAATAAATACGAGAGTAAGTGTATATACAATAATTTGTTTCAGAGATGTAGAGAAACTCGTATGAATGGAACACATCAGATATTTTTCCTTTTAATTACTTATTTTTTATGGTATGAACCGTTTACGAGATATTATTTGTTATTTGTTTGAAATTTTGGAATATTTGTAGGAGTACTTTTGTCAAATAGATGGTCATTTCGTTTTTATTTCTCTCTATCGTTTTTACTTTCTCTAGCCCAATATGTACAATGTACATAGGGATAGAGAAGGTATTGTAATGCACCCAAAAATTCGATTCCGAGATTTCACCGGAAATATATGCTTTGAGACTCCCTGAATCCAAAAAAAAAAAAAAACATTTTTGGAAAAATGTCCATGTGTGTTTCTGTCTGTGTGTATGTATGTGTGTGTGTGTCTGTGGGCAGCATAGCTCAAAAACGAAAATACCTTTGAATACCAAACGATGCGACACGAAGATTTTAATGAAAATCCCCCCACCCCTACTACCGTTCAAATGGAGCATTTTTCGAAAATTTTGATTCTCTTAAAAATGGCTCTAACGATTTTGATTAAAATATCGCATATTAAAGATATTTACCTGAGAAATAATATGTATATCTTAAATTTTCTGGGAATAGCCGCTGAAGACTACTTTGTTCTGGATGAATTTAGCATAACTGCTAAACCGTAAGAGATGGAAAAAAACCTACCAAACAAAAAATGTAGAGCACATTAAAACACACAATATATGTTATATTATTTTTTCTCTTGGAGTTGATCGTTTTTTAGACATTCCTTGTTTTTGGTTTCAGCTTTGAAACACTTATACTTTTCTCATACAGAAATTTGTCAACTCGTGTCCACACAAACAAAGGAAGTTCTGTCACATAGCAACCAACTTTTGAGTATCACTTTAACCTATGATACTCCTTTATTTCGCTTCTACTTACAAGGAAGCAAGTAATAAGAATATTTCTACTCAGGTTTCTCAATTAGCATGAAGTAAATAGAAGCATAAGCTTTTTAGCAATAATTTATTTTAGAGATGTAGAGAAAATGATGTGAATGGAACACATCAATTTTTTTCTTTTCTTTTTTTTTATTCTTTATATTTGTTCTCAGATATTCCTAGATTTTGGTATAAATTTTGCAATATTTATACGAGTACTTTGCCTAAATGGAAAGTCGTTTATTTCCCCCCCTTTTTTCTTTACTTATCCAAGGTAAAAAATAGAATTTTAATGACATCACTTAGTTGCCAGGTTTAAAAGATCTGACTATTACGTTATTGTAGTGTATTGCCTTATTTTCGTTGTATCTATCTTGTTATAAGTAATAAGAGACTATTTCTGTTAATATTTATCCTGATTAGACAGAACAATAAACTTTTTAAGAATATTTTTTTGCAGAATACGTAGAGAAACAGGCACATCAGATCGTTTTCTGCAATATCCCATAAAAAGCTACTGATTTGGCAGATGTATTGTTTTACTGAAAGATATCCTTACGAATCTGGTTTCGTTTCTTTGTGTTTTCTCTCGGGTTTAGAATGAAGTTAGAGTGGCACCTGCCGAAGTGTCACGTAAGCAAGTGGTTAAAGATGGCGACTGTACCTTCAACTTTGAGTTATACCCCCCCCCCCCCCGTGCTATCTCCGACGCATTCCCCCGTGGGAGAATACATAATGGATACCTGAGTGGGGTTTCCGTTCTAATGTCTTTGCTTGCCACTGCAGAAGTGTATGCATGGGAAACTGTTAGCGGCGCGCAGCAGTCGTAAAAACTTCGCTAATTTGAGAGTCGCAGATTCGCTTTTATTACACGTCTGTTCCTTTTCACTGATATCAGAGGTTTGTATTACTCTATCACAAATGTGACTAAACCTTTTACACAGTAAAAATACCTCGACACAACAAAAATTCTACCATAGCCATAGTTTTGTCCTAAAGCCTCTTGTATCCCAAACAACTTTAATCTGTGGTCTTCCAGTACTAAACGATGAATTTTTTTCAATGATCTCTAGAGTTGTCACTTCAGAGCGAGGCTCATCACTAGTGCTCGTATGTCCCGTTTTAAACTCTGCAACCCACCTTTTAATCATTGAATATGAAGGGGCAGAGTCTTTCAATGTACTGTCCATTTCCTTCTTCATTTCTTTAAGTGTTAAACCTTTCAAATGGAAGTATTTAATCACTGCTCGTTTTTCCAAATCCTCCATTTTCTTGAAAACTCTAAAGTTGTCTTGTTTAAAATGCTGTCATTAGAAAACTAAACAAGCTATTGACCGGTAACTATGGATACAAGCTAGTCTAGAGTTAAACTATACGATGGTACAGTCAAACTGGCCTAGTGGCGACATATATAGCATCTATGACCAATTCTAGCTGTGACATACTTCTGTGACAATTCTGCTCAAATATTAAAGCACCAACGGAATGGACGTGATTGGGCAATTTCAACCAATCGCGGTCATCTGACTGGAGCGATATTGTCGAAACATCTTATCGCAGTTGACGTCCGTTTGTTTAATCTCCTGTCTTGGTTATTGGTAACAAAATGACAATCCAGGCAGCCAACCTTCACTTTTAATAACTGCTAGTTCCAAAAATATACTTTCAATTAATTCAGTACCAATGTTTATTTAAAGTTTTATCCAGTTGATGATGTATTTATTTAAAAAAGGAGTGAAAAATAATTATTTTTGTATTTCTTATGTATGAGATGAGTTCAATAACCTCAAGTAAAATAACGTTTGTTTCTATTTATTGTATAAGTTATTAAAATCTGAAATAAAATAATTGTTCCCTGTTTCTATTGTTGCTATCGATATTCGTACATTGTGAGTGGGCAAGGTCAGCCTTATCATAATTCAGGAGGCGGTGAAGAAAGAAAAAAATCTGATGTGTACCATTCACATGACTTTCTCCATATCCCTGCAAAAAATTATTCTTAAAAAGCATATACTTTTATTTACTTTCTGCTAATCAGAAAAAAATGGCAGAAATAGTCTAATTACTCGCTTCCTGGTAACTAGAAGCGAAATAAGGGACAACTGTAGGTTAAAGTGATAGTCAATAGCTGGTTGCTATGTCAATGAAGTTCCTTTGTCTATATGGATAGGAGTTGACAAGTTCCTGTATGAGAAAAGTATACGTTTTTCATAGCAGAAACCAAAAATAAGGAATGTCACAAAAACCACGAACTCCACGAAAAAAATGTATAGGATATAAATTGTGTGTTTTAATGTGCTCTACATTTTTTGTGTAGTAAGTTTTCGTCCATCTCTTACGGTTTAGCAGTAATTCAAAATTTAGTAAAATTTATTCAGAATAAACTACTCTTCAGATGCTATTCCCAGAAAATTCAAGATATACATTTTATTTGTCAGGTATATATGTTTAATATTCGAAATTTTAATCAAAATCGTTGTAGCCATTTTTTAGAAAATCAAAAGTTTCGAAAAAAAGTTCTATGTAAAGGGTGGTTGGCGGTGGGGGGATTTTTCTCAAAATCTTCGTGTCGCATCCCTGGAAGATACTAAACTTAAATACCAAGTTTGGTATTTTAACGACTTTTCGTTTTTGAGTTATCGTGTTCACAGACACACGGACACACACACACACACACACACACACACACACACACACACACACACGGACCTTTTTGTGAAAATGCGTTTTTTGGATATTGGGGACCCTAAAACATATTTCCGGTGAAATATCGGTATCGAACTTTTGGGTGGAGTGCAATACCTTCTCTATACACTATGTACATAGTGCGTATAGAGAAAGTAAAAAACGATGTATAAAGCTCTAGTGCTAAAAGCACGGGTTAAAAAAACAGCAGAATAGACACATAATTTTTACTTTCTATATACGCACTATGTACATTGTGTATAGAGAAGGTATTGCACTCCACCCAAAAATTCGATACCGAGATTTCACCGGAAATATATGTTTTAGGGTCCCCAATATCCAAAAAAAGCATTTTCACAAAAAGGTCCGTGTGTGTGTGTCCGTGTGTCTGTGAACACGATAACTCAAAAACGAAAAGTCGGTAAAATACCAAACTTGGTATTTATGTTTAGTATCTTCCAGGGATGCGACACGGAGATTTTGAGAAAAATCCCCCCCCCAACTACCCTTTACATGGAACTTTTTTCGAAAATTTTTATTTTCTCAAATGGCTCTATTTTGATTAAAATTTCGTATATTAAACATATTTACCTGACAAATAAAATGTATATTTTGAATTTTCTGGGAATAGCCTCTGAAGAGTAGTTTATTCTGGATGAATTTTACTGAATTTTGAACAACTGCTAAACCGTAAGAGATGTACAAAAACTTACTACACAAAACATGTAGAGCACGTTAAAACACACAATTTATGTTACATACATTTTTTTCGTGGAATTCGTCGTTTTTGAGACATTCCTTATTTTTTGTTTTTGCTATGAAAAACTTATATTTTTCTCATACAGGAACTTGTCAACTCCGATCCATATAAACAAAGGAACTTCATTGACAGAGCAACCAGCTTTTGACTATCACTTTAACCTTTAGTCCTTTTTTTCGCTTCTACTTATAAGGAAGCAAGTAATAAGACTATTTCTGCAATTTTTTTCTGATTAGCATAAAGTAAATAGAAGTATAAGCTTTTTAAGAAAAATTTGCAGGGATATAGAGAAAGTCATGTGAACGGTACAGATGAGATTTTTTCAAGATATGGGGATCTTTTATTGCAAATAATCATTATTTTGGTTTACTTCCTATCCGAAGGAAGCTTGGAGTTCAGAGGCAACCACTACACCACATCTTTGTGATTAATTACTATTATAAATATGGGGCGATCACTTACAAACATAGAGAGTTCTGTCTCTCCCAGCTACTGTGTTGTTTGTTTTGGAAACCACGAAGGCTCGTGTCGTTATTTTGATGGTTACTGCAGTGACACACCTTTCTCATCTGATATTCTTATAATGAATCTTTACTGGAACAGTGGTACCAACGTAGAGCGTGTATGTGTGAGTGTATCCCATTCTTCATTTTTATGGGCTACCTGCTTCTTCTCATGTTGTTTATATCCTTCTTCCCGGCCCGCCCTCACATTCTATACCTCCAGAGAAGTTTTGCAGCTATTCCACACACTCCAGCCAAAATGCCCTTCTAGTGATTAAAATAACTGACGCAAACATTAAGTATTAATGTCACTATAACAAAGTTACTTTACACCACAACAAACAACACACATACAGGCTTTATGAGAATAATTATTCTTAATTTTATGATATAATATTTCTGGCATACTGAAATTTACGATGCTGTTAGTGTCTTTTTGTGTGTTTCTTTATTTAATGTTGGCAGAACCATTTCACCATTTGTGTTCCACACCAGGCATGATTTTGACAATACCCTATTGGTTTATATTCAAGTCCGTCACACAAGCAACGGCGATGAACAAAGAGTGTGGCCAAGATAATTGGTGCAAAGGGAAGAGTAAGAAAACAGTTTAACCCGAGTGGAGAGATTATCATAAGCAATACCATGCATGTATTCATCTTGTCGAAAATTCACGACCGGAGCGAAACGACGAGAGTCAACTGTCCTAAGAGATGAATACACGAGTTGTACTTGATAAGACATTTCAGCGAAATAGACTATTAATACTTTATAATATATAGGGTTATTCAAAAAGAAATAACAGAATTCAAATATTTATTGCTTCCATACTACAAAAGATAGAAACATACCGACGTTCATGGAGATAGAAAAGTGTACATTTTTATAATATACATTCAATATGAGCACCGTGTGTTACACGACATATGTCAAAACGGTGGCACATTTCTTGCCACACACAATCAGCTGGTCTCCCGTTATCGAATTCACAGCTTCAACAATTTGATGTCGTAGATCTTTAAGAGTGCCAGGTAGAGGAGGGATAAAAACACGGTCTTTTACGTAACCCAGAGGATAAAAATCACATGGAGTGAGATCTGGAGATCTGGGAGGCCACCAGCGATAAAGTTGATCTGCTCCTCCTCTCGCAATCCAACGTCCTGCAAACGTGTTATTCAAGTAACGTCGGACGTGGTAAGAGAAATGAGGCGGGGCACCATCTTGCATGAAAACAATTCATTGGCAAACATTAATCGTTGAGTAAAATTGTCTTCCTCCACATCTTCTAACACGCCAATGTACAGTTCGTACCGTTTGTTGTGGTCGTCAGGATTCAATGCAGTTTGTATGTCTTCAGGTGCAGACGATGTTTTAGAACTCGCCATACCGTTGTTGCTTGCTCGTGATGTGGATTTCTTTGGGATCCTTTCGTTGAACTGCAACAATGGACTCTAGCTTTGCTAATTGCAGCACACAAAATGATTTCCTTTGGGGTGTCGCCGCCATTTCACTACAGACATACAACAACAAACAACAGCGCCAATGCGGTCGTGATTGGAACTTCTAACCCCCACGCTATTTCAATTGTAAACTTTTCTCTCTCCATGAACGTTGGAATCATGCTTCTATCTTTTGTAGTTTGGAAGTAATAAAAGTTTGAAATCTGTTCTTTCTTTTTGAATAACCCTGTATAGGAAGTTAGATTTTATCAGGTTATGATTGTAATACTTACATTAGTTCTCAAATGGTAGATGACGCATTCGACCATGTTTATTTACCGAATGTTTTTAATTTCTCTTAACGTACTATATACATAGTGAATAGAGAGGTTATTGCATTCCACCCAAAAATTCGATACCGAGATTTCACCGAAAGTAGACGTTTTAGGTTCCCCTGTATCCCTGTATCCTCAAAAACGAAAAGTCGGTAAAATACCAAAGTTGGTATTTAAGTTTAGTATCTTCCAGGGATGCGACACGAAGATTTTGAGAAAAATTCTCCCACACCAAGATACTCTTTACATGGAAAAAAATCGAAAATATTGATTTTCTCACAAATGGCTCTAATGATTTCGATTAAAGTTCCGTATATTAAAAATATTTATATGGCAAATAAAATGCATTTCTTGAATTTTCTGCGAATAGCCTCTAAAGACTGGAATGAATTTTTCTGAATCTTGCATAACTGTAAAATGTAAGAGATAGAAAAAAGTTTAATGTAGATCACGTTAAAACACACAATTTATGTCTTATAGATTTTTTTCCTTGAATTCACAATTCACAACATTCCTTGTTATTTGTTTCATATTTAAAATACTTAAACTTTTCGCACATGGAAACTTTTCGCATAGAAACGGAGTCATTCAGCACCTTTTAAAAGATTTTACTATTGTTCTCGCCTAGTGTATTCCCTTATTTCCCTTCTACTTACAAAAAAGCAGGTAGTTAAGACAATTTCTGCTAATGTTTATCCCGATTATGGTAAAGTAGATAGGCCGCGCCTATCGCCTCTCACCTAGACGGCCCGGGTTCGATCCCAAGCGACCGCATGTGAGATTTGTGGTGGACAAAGCGGCGCAGGGGCGGGTTTTCTCCGGGTTCTCCGTTTTCCCCGCCATCACATTCCACCGGAACTCCATCTTCATGTATCATCAGTGGCATCGCCTGCGTTGCCAGAGCAGTAAAAGCGGGCGTGAAACACTACCAAAAAAAAAATATATATATACGTAAATCTTTAACAATAGTATGTTACAGCGATGTAGAGAAATTCATGTGAATCGAACGCATCACATTTTTTTTTCTTTCTTCACTGCCTCCTGAATTATGATATGGCCAACCGTATTTGCACTAAAACGATAGAAATAGGAAATAATTATTTTATTTCAGCTTTTCATAATTAATACATGAAATGGAAACAAAGGTTGTTATGTTTGAGGTTGTTGCTCTCATCTCAAACATGAAGAAATACAAATAATGATTATTTATGCACAGGCTAAAACTTTAAACAAACATTGGAACTAAATTAATCGAAAATACAGTTGTGGAACTGACAGTTATTAAAAGTGAAGGTTGATTGCCTGGATTGTCACCTTGTTACCAATAACAAAGACAGCAGATTAAACAAACGAACATCAGATAGACAAGAGTTCAAAGAAATGAACATCAGCTGCGATAAGATGTTTCGACAATATCGCTCCTGTCAGATGGCCGCAATTGTTTGAAATTTCCTAATCTCGGCCATTCCATTGGCGCTTTAATAGTTGAGCTGAATTGTCAACAGAACAGAGTTGATGCTGTTATAAGGAACGGAGCTCGTGGATTAGTGACAGCTTACTTTAGCTCCATGGCTGTCTTTATGTTTTTCTACTTAACGAAAACATGTCTACATCTCTGCAACAATGCTATTTACTTCTGGCTAATTGAGGAACATTAGCAGAAACAGCCTTATTATTTGCTTGCTTGTAAGTAGAAGCGAAATGAGAGAGTACCACAGGTTAAAATGATAGCCAAAAGCTGGTTGTTATGTAACTGAACTTTCCTTTGTTTGTATGGGCAGGAGCTAACAAATTCCTGTATGAGAAAAATATGTTTTTCAAAGCAGAAACGAAAAATTAAGAATATCTTAAAAATGATCAACTGCAAGAAAAAAGTTATATGACATAAATTGTGTGTTTTAACGTGCTCTACATTTTTCATGTAGTAAGTTTTTGTCTATCTCTTACGGTTTAGCAGTAATGTACAATTCCGTAAAATTCATCCAGAATAAAGTAGTCTTCAGAGGCCATTCCCAGAAAATTCAAGATAACATTTTATTTGTCAGGTAAATATCTTTAATATACGATATTTTAATCAAAATCGTCAGAGCCATTTTTTAGAAAATCAAAATTTTCGAAAAAAAGTTCCATGTAAAGGGTAGTTTGGGTTGGGGGCATTTTTGTCAAAATCTTCGTGACGCATCCCTGGGAGACACTAAACTTAAATACCAGGTTTTTGTTTTTGAGTTATCGTGTTCACAGACATACGGACACACGGACCTTTTTCTGAAAATGCTTTTTTTTGGATACAGGGGACCCTAAAACATATATTTCCGGTGAAATTTCGGTATCGAATTTTTGGGTGGAGTGCAATAGCTTCTCTATCCCTATGTACACTGTACACACGGGGCTAGAGAAGGTAAAAATTGCTTTATTTCCCAACATAAACTCCAAAAAGGCTGATCTATTTGCCATATTGGTGTTCTAATGTAATTAAACCATCTCTGTAGTGCTATTTATCAACGTCCTCAAAACTGTTTACCGCATCAATGACCTCCTCGTTGCTGTGAAATCTTCGTCCTCCAAGAAATATTTTGAGGTTTGGGAACAGGTGGTAGTCACTGGGTGCTAGATCTGGCGAATAGGGTGGATGTTCAAGCAATTCCAACTTTAATTCGTGCGCTTTTTCCCATTGCAATGACTGAGCTATGGGCCGGAGCATTGTCCTCATGGAACAAGATTTCTTTTTGCCAAATGAGGTATTTTTTCTTTTCACCTCATCACTCAAACGTTGCAGTAAGCTTGCGTAGGAGTCACCAGTGATACTTTTACCTTTTTCAAAGTAATCAATGAAAATAATTCCCTGTGCATCCCAGAAAACGTTCGTCATAACCTTGTTAGCTGATAAAATTGGCTTTGCCTTTTTTGGAGTTGGTTCATCTGGCGCAATCCACTGTTTTGACTGATTTACTTTCTGGAGCGTAGTGATGTATACAAGTTCCATCCATAGTAATAAGCCGTCTCAAAAATTCACTGGGATTTTTAAGGTAGAACTCCCGATTCTTGACAGAAACAGTTTTTTTTGTTTTTTTTTGTTGCAACTTTTGATCAGGTGTCAACAAACGCGGCACCCAACATGCACAGACTTTGAGAAAGCCCAAAACATTACTTAAAAAATTACACGTACTTTCTTTTGATATGTTTACGGCCTCTGCTATCTCAAACAGCTTCAATCTGTGGTATTCCAGCAGTAAACGATTAATGTTTCCAATAATCTCTGGAGTTGTCACTTCAGAGCGAGGCTCATCACTAGTGTTCGTACGTCCCGTTTTAAACTCTGCAACCCACCTTTTAATCATTGAATATGAAGGGGCAGAATCTTTCAATGTACTGGCCATTTCTTCCTTGATTTCTTTAGGTGTTATACCTTTCAAAAGGAAGTATTTAATCACTGATCGTTTTTCCAAATCCTCCATTTTCGTGAAAACTCTAAAGTTGTCTTGTTTAAAATGCTGTCATTCGAAAACTAAACAAGCTATTGACCTGTAACTATGGATACAAGCTAGTCTAGAGTTAAACTATACGATGCTACCGTCTTACTGGTCTAGTGGCGCTATATCTGTGTGAAGCCCGGGACTTATCAGCCGACCCTCATACTTTGTGTATATTGAATGATCTTGAATTTACAATGACTTATTTTGTAATGAAATGGCGTGATTATAAATAAATATTTGTGATGTGGAGTTCAAGTTAATACACATATAATAAAACAGATAAATGTATCGCAAAGGTTAATATTTTCACTATTCAAAAATCTAGTGATCCATTCAAATAACGTTCTGTATCTCTCGGTAACAAACTATTGTTAAATTAGCTTATTCTTCTATCCATTTTACGTTAATCGAAATGAACATTAGCAACAATTATCTTATTACTTAGTTCCTTATAAGTAGAAGGGAAATAAGGGAATACAGTAGGCTAAAACGATAAAAAAAATTTTGAAAGCTGATTGCTATATGGTTGAATTCCGTTTCTTTGCATGGCCAGGAGTTGACAAATTCCCGTATGAAAAAAGTATAAGTAGATAAAAGAATAAGCTTTCTAGAGTAAATAGGGCTGTCCCAGAAGTACCGGAGCTAACAAAGAAAGTACAAAAATATTCGGGAAAAACATCTTTGTTTCTCTATGTAGTCTCCTTTCAGCTCGATACACTTTTCCTAGCGATGTTCAATAGCTTCGATACCCTGTTTATAGTGAGAACTATCGAGGTCTGCAAAATAGCCATCAACTCTACCACTAAGTCCTTTCTTCAAGTTTAAAAACAGAAAATAATCAGAGGGGGCAAAATCTGATAAGGAAGCAATTCGAAAATTTAACTCATTGTGTTTGGCCATGGTGATAATGGATGTGTAAACTGGTGCATTGTCTTGATGAAACAAAACCTTCTTTTTCATAGACTGTGGTCGTTTTTTCTCGATTTCATCAGTCAAACGCAGTAACAAGTTTGCAATAATTTCTCCATTGAGTACTTTTCCTTTTTTGAGATAATCGATGAAAATTATCCCACATGCGTCCCAGAAAACTGACGCGATGACCTTGCCTGCAGATGGAAGTGTCTTCGCCTTCTTTGGAGCCGATTCTCCCCTTCCAATCCACTGTTTTGATTCTTCCTTCGTCTCAGGTGTGAAGTGATGGACCCAGGTTTCATCCATTGTTAGGAATCGTCGCAAAAGCTGAGATATATTGCAGCGAAACATTGCCACTCGACTGAAACATCCTCAAGACGCTATTTTTGTTCTATTGTGAGCAAATCTCATATCCAAATTTTCAGTCAGTATGCAATGTACAGAGCTTTTTGAAATGCCTGCAATGTCTGACGGGTCGTACACTTGCATTTGACGTCATCTAACACAATTTTCTTTACAATTTCTGTACTGGTAACCTCATTTGGTCCACCACTGCGATGTTCATCTTGGCAGCTCGTACGACCGCTCTTAAACTCTGCCATCCAATATTTCACTGTTGTAAACGAAGGAGCAGACTCCCCCAAAGTAGAATCTAGCTCAGCTTTAATATTCATAGTTGGACTAAGACCTTTCAAATGAAAGTATTGTATCACATAACGATGACCAGTTTTATCCATGTTTACAAATTCGCTGAGAGCATTCACTAATAATGGCTGCAAAAGAGATGCTAAACAATGTAAAATCGTCAATCTTAAGCTTTCTAAGGTTGGTGCTTTTTACTTTCTCTACACGTACTATGTACATAATGTATAGAGGAAGTAGTGTATTCCACCCACAAATTCGATACCGAGATTTCACCGGAAATGCATGTTTTAGGACCCCCTGAAAAAAAAAGCTCCGTGTGTGTATGTGTGCGCGCGCGTGTGTGTCTGTGGACAGCATAGCTCCAAAACGAAAGGACCGTTGAATACCAAACTTGGTATTTAAGGTTGATATCTTTCAAGGATGCGACACGAAGATTTTCAAAAAAATCACCCCACCCCCAACTAACCTTTACATGAAACTTTTTTCGAAAATTTTGATTTTCTCAAAAATGGCTAACGAATTTGATTAAAATGTCGTATATTAAAGATATTTACCTGACAAATAAAATGTATATCTTGAATTTTCTGGGAATAGTCTCTGAAGACGACTTTATTCTGAATGAATTTTACGGAAATTTGCATAACTGCTGAACCGTAAAAGATGGACAAAAACTTACCACACAAAAATGTAGAGCACGTTAAAACACACAATTTATGCTATATACATTTTTTTCGTGTAGTTGGCCGTTTTAGAGATATTCCCTGTTTTTTGTTTCACCTTTAAAAACTTATACTTTTCTCAAACCGGCATTTGTGAACTCCTGTACATACAAACTACATACATACTACTTACAAGGAAGCAAGTAATAAGACTATTTCTGCTGATTTTTTCTCGATTAGAATGAAGTAAATAGAAGCATAAGCTTTTTAACAATAATTTGTTGCAGAGATGTAGAGAAAGTCATGTGAATGGGGTATGTCAGTTTTTATCAGTTATTGTTTGAATAACAACCTCTATGTATACGTCAGGATACCCTTACATTAACAAGGAAGGCTATGTTTTACTTTGTTATTGTGTTCCAGCACCAATAAAATGAAGCAGAATTGTAAGCATAACGTAACACATTTTGTCACCCAGCGTTATGAACTTGCTAGATACAGTTCGCACTTTCACACGGTGTAACTTTCTAAACTTTTGTAATAGCTCTTATGGAGACAGAAGGTCGAGAGAGAGAGAGACAGAGAGAGAGAGAAACCAATTTTCACTTCTCCTGTGACCATACATAAAAGGGATAACGTTATTGTCCAGAGTTGGCTATTTAGTTTTAGTGCCCACCACCACCTGAACTGACAGACTATTTCAAAGCCACCACAAATTCTATTACCTTGCCTACTGTATCAAGTAGCATAGTATACCTATACAGAGAGATTGAACAGAGAGAATGCTTTCAAAACTGGAATTGAATACCGTATATTCTGTTTACGTAAATAAAATGCCTGATGTATTCCATTTACATGCCTTTCTGCAAACAAACTTTTTACAAACGATTATTCTTCTATCTGTATCGAGTTAAACCCTAGTAGAAATTGAATAGGTAGAATCAGACTGAAAACATCTGCTCTATTACACTCACATGGCTTTCTCTAGCTCTTCTACAAATTACTTACATAAGATTCTTCTTTTTTTCTACACAGTACTCTTCGAGATAAACATTAGCAGAATGTTCTTACTACTAAGTTCCTTATAAGTAAAAATAAGTTGACGGAATGCATTAGGCTAAATCGATAGTCAATGTTTTAAAAGCTGTCGTTATTCGATTTTCATTGCAAATAGATCCTTGCTTGGCCAGGAGTGGAAAAAAAGAAAAACGGACACTTCCTGTCTGAGAAAAGTATAAGTACTCACAACTGAAACCAAAAACAAGGAATATCTCGGAAATGGTTACCTCCACAACAAAAATGTAAAGGACATAAAATGTGTGTTTTGATCAGATCAACATTTTCTGTGTAGTAAGTTTTTGACTATCTCTTACCGTTTAGCAGTTAAGCAGCATTTATCAAAATTCATCCAGAATAAAGAGCTCTTCAGAGGCTATTCCCAGAAAATTCAAGATATACATTTTATTTGGTATGTAAATATGTTTAATATACGGGATTTTAATCAAAATCGTTAGAGCAATTTTTAGAAAATCAAAATTTTCGAAAATTTTGTCCATGTAAAGGGTAGTTGGGAGTGGGGAGATTTTCTTAAAAATCTTCGTGTCGCATCTTTGGAAGATACCAAATCTAAATACCAAGTTAAGTATTTAACGGTCTTTTCGTTTTTGAGCTATGCTGTCCACAGACACACACTCAGACCTTTTTCTGAAAAAGCTTTTTTTGAATTCAGGGGGTCCTAAAACTTGTATTTCCGGAAAATCTCGACATCAAATTTTTGGGTGGAATACAATACTTCCTCTATACACGATATACATAGTACGTATAGAGAAAGTAAAAATTCAAAGACATAGCCGGCAGTCGAACCACGGAACTCCCGGTCTCTAGCCGATTGCTCTACCACTGAACTACTATGGTAAAATGCCGGTACGACATTAAATTTCTCAACTGAATAGCATGTTTCCCACAAGGTGAACTACAAGCTGATTTCAAATTACTTTGAGACGACATACGCCAATGGCGTACTTCAAGACCCAGGATTTATAGTTTAATTATGGACACAAAAACACAGAAGTTCCATAGGTGAGAAAACAATTAAATTGTCTCATTATTACAATTTATCTTATATAGTTGACGTTTTTTAAATTAATTAACCTTTCTCAAACTGGACCATTGAAAGCGAACTGAACCTCAATTGTTTCATATGGCGACCAATTTTTAAAAGATTTGACTATCGCTTTAACCTAATGTATTCCCTCCTACTTAAGAGGAAGAAAGTAATAATACCAGTTCTTAAATGTTAATCTAGCTTAGCATGGAGTAAATACAAGTGTTGATGTGTTCCAATCACATGACTTTCTCTACAAATTATTGTTAAAAACCTTACGCTTCTATTTACTTCATTCTAATCGAGAAAAAATTAGCAGAAATAGTCTTATTACTTGCTTCCTTGTAAGTAGAAGCGAAATAAGGGAGTACCATAGGTTAAAGTTATAGTCAAAAGCTGGTTGCTATGTGACTGAAGTTTCTTTGTTTGCATGGACACGAGTTGACAAATACATGTATGAGAAAAGTATAAGTTGTTTAAAGCTGAAACCAGAAACAAGGAATATCTCAAAAACGACCAACTCCACCAAAAAGTGTATACGGCATAAATTGTGTATTTTATCATGATCAATATTTTTTGTCCATTTCTTACGGTTTAGCAGTTAAGCAAAATTCCACAAACATCATCCAGAATAAAGTAGTCTTCAGAGGCTATTCCCAGAATATTTAAGATACACATTTTATTTTTAATATACACTTATACATTTAATATATGTTTTAATTAAAATCGTTATACCCATTTATGAGAAAATTAAAAATTTTCGGACATTTTCCATGTAAAGGGTAGTTTTCAGTGGGGGATTCTTCAAAAATCTTTGTGTCGTATTCTAGGAATGTACTGATTTTAAATTCCAAGTTTGTTACTTAACCAACATTTCGTTTTCGAGTCATTCTGTTCAAAGCTCCACACATTCACACACACCGCGGGCACTGATATAACACACAAGACCTTTTTCTAAAAACCTGATGTGTTCCATTTGCATAACTTTCTGTAGCTGTTACACAAATAAATTTTTCTTCCAAAAGATTATTCTTTTATAATTTGTAAGAAAATCTTCTCTGTGGTACAGTTAGGGAAAGTTATGTGAATGGAACACATCAGGATTTTACTTTCTCTAGTTCGCATGTACAATGTGCATAGTGGATAGAGAAGGTATTGTATTGCAGCCAAAAATTCGATGTAGAGATTTCACCGGAAATGTATGTTTTGGGGTCCCCTGAGTCCGAAAAAAAGCATTTTTAGAAAAAGATCCGTCTATGTGTATGTGTGTGTCTGCCTTTGGACAGCATAGCTCAAAAACGAAAATACCGTTAAATACCAAAATTGGCATTTAGATTTGGTACCTTCCAAGGATGCAACACGAAGATATTTAACAAAATCTCCCAACTCCAAATTACCCTTTACATGGAAACACTTTCAAAAATGTTGATTTTCTCAAGAATGGCACTAACAGTTTTGATTAAAATCTCTTATATTTAAGATATTTACAGGCCAAATAAAATGTATAGGTTGAGTTCCTGTGGGAATAGCCTCTAAAGACTCTTTATTATGGATGATTTTCATTGAATTTTGCATAACTGGTAAACCGTAAGAGATAGACAAAAAACGTGTTACACAAAAAATTTATATCACAATAAAACACACAATTTATGTCATATACATTTTTACTTTATACGTACTATGTACATGGTGTATAGAGATGGTATTGTATTGCACCCAAAAGTTTGATACCGAGATTTCACCGGAATTACATGTTTTGAGACCCCCTGAATTAAAAAAAAGCACTTTTAGAAAAATATCCCTGTGTGTGTCTGTCTGTCTGAATGCCTGTCTGTCTGTCAGTCTGTCTGTGCATATATCTGTGTGTGTGCGTTTGGGCAGCATAGCTCAAAAATGAAAAAAAAAACGTTAAAAACCAAACTTGGTATTTAAGTTTGGTATCTTCGAAGGATGCGACACGAAGATTTTCAAGAAAATCCCCCCACCCCAAACTACTCTTTACGTGGAGAAAGTTTAGAAACTTTTGATTTTCTTAAAAATGGCTCTTTGATTTTGATTAAAAATAAAATGTATATCTTGAATTTTCTGGGAATAGCCTCTGAAGACTACTTTATTCTGGATACATTTTACGGATTTTTGCATAACTGCTAAACCTTAAGAGATGGACAAAAACTTACCATACAGAAAATTTAGAGCACATTAAATTATGTTATATATACGAGTTGTTCGTTTTTAAGACATTACTTGTTTTTAGTTTCAGCTTGGAAAAACGCACTTTTCTCATACAGGAATTTGTCAACTCCTGTTCATACAAACAAAGGAACTTCAGTCACATAGTAACCAGCTTTTGACTATCACTTTAACGTATACTTCCTTATTTCGTGTCCACTTACAAGGAAGCAAGTGATACGACTATTTCTGTTATTTTGTTTTTCTGGATTGGCATGAAGTATATAGAAACATAAGCTTTTTAACAATAATTTGTTGCAGAGAGGTAGAGAAAGTCATGTGAATAGAACACATCAGTTTATTATTTGTTTTATTTGGTTTCAGGTATATTCAAAATCTATTTCGGGTATCGAATTTTTTGTTGAAATGTAACACTTCCCCTATTTAATATATTTGGAGACGTAAAACATGAGAGATATAAATTTACTTTGTACGAGAGTAAGAAATACGTGAGATGCACCTCGGAGGCATGAGGCCCCAGCTAATTATTGCAGTTGCTCAACGTGACAACGTGAAAAGAACGTAACGCAACCGTCAGTATTTCATCCTAGCCTCCCCTTTACCTATAAAAACCGTTTGCAAATCCCATACCCCAAGAAAGAAAGGGGGAAAGAAAAAACCCAATCTCGCACTAACACTCCTTTTCATTGGAAAAACAGCCCTCTTTTCTTTTCCTTTGCTTTCGTTTCATTTCGTCTCTCATTAAGCCACCTTACCCTTGGCTTCTGTTATTTTTATAGCTCTCAGTTTGAATAAACTTCCACGGCCCGGAGGGTTACAAATATCTGTAAATCTATATCCCCTTGCCACCTTTCATCCCTTGTGTCTGTCTGTTTGCTTTACTGCAGTTTGCAATCATGCTTTATTTATTTTCTTGGACCCCAATCTCGCCTGCGTAAGAATCACTTCTTGAAAGACAAAATCTGATTTCCAGGGCGAAGGGTGCGATAAAAGGCTTCTCGAAATGAATAGAAAAGCTATTACACTTCGTAATTAAATGTTGGTTAATTAGATGCATAATTTTGACAACACTGTACGAGGGTGGCCCGATAGTGAAAAATGACAACTCATGCTTTCATAGTAGTTTTATTACTTTCTCTACACGTACTATGTATAATAGTGTATAGAGAAGGTATTGTATTGCACCCAAAAATTTGATACCGAGATTTCACCGGAAATATATGTTTTGAGACCCACTGAATCCAAAAAAGAATTTCTAGAAAAATGTCCGTGTGTGTCTATCTGTGTGTATGCGTGTGTGTATGTGTGTGTGTGTCTGTGGGCAGCATACTTCAAAAAGGAAAAGATCGTTAAATACCAAACTTGATATTTAAGTTTAGTATCTTGCAAGGATTTGATTTTCTCAAAAATGGTTCTAACGATTTTGATTAAAATATCGTATATTAAAGATATCTACCTGACAAATAATATGTATATCTTGAATTTTCTGGGAATAGCCTCTGAAGACTACTTTATTCAGGATGAATTTTACGGAATTTTGCATAACTGCCAAACCATAAGAGATGGACAAAAACTTACCAAACAAAAATATAGAGCACATTAAAACACACAATTTATACTAAATACCTTTTTTCTTGAAGTTGATCGTTTTTTAATCATTCCTTGTTTTTGGTTTCAGCTTTGAAAAACGTACTTTTCTCATACAGGAGTTTGTCAACTCCTGTCCATACAAACAAAGGAACTTCAGTCACATAGCAACCAGATTTTGTCTGTCACTTTAACCTATGGTACTCCCTTATTTCGCTTCTACTTACAAGGAAGCAAGCAATTAGACTGTTTCTGCTAATTTTTTCTGGATTAGATGAAGTAAATAGAATAATTTGTTGCAGAGATGTAGAGAAAGTCATGTGAATGGAACATATCTGATTTTTTTCAACATAATCTCCAGTAATATCAATACATTTTGCCCAGTGGTGTTCCAATGCCATTATCCCCTGAAAGTGCTGTAAAGTACCCATTTACAGCTGCAATTGCTTCTTCATTGGACGAAAAGTGCCTACCAGCGAGGAATTTCTTTAGTTTTGGAAACAGATGGAAGTCCGAGGGAGGAAAGTCTGGGGAGTAGAGTGGATGTTCCAGCACTTCATAGTGCAGATCTCTCAATTTCCCCATCGCCAAAACACATTTGTGGGCAGATGCATTGTCTTGATGGCAAAGAATTTTTTAACCCGGGTCTGTTTTCACGAATGCTTGCATTGAGTTTGGTTATGAATTGAGAGTAGTTTTACCTTTTTCGAGATAATCAAAATTCCTTTGGCATCCCAAAACACTGACGCCATGATCTTTCCCGCCGATGGCACCATCCTCGCCTTCTTTGGAGCTGAAGAACCAGATTCTGTCCACTGCCTCGACTGCTGCTTGGATTAGGGTGCGAGTGGTGAATCCATATTTCATCCATTGTGGCGTATTGGAGCAAACCGTCACTTCTGTTCTTCTGAAAATGCGCCAAGCACTTTTCAGAAAGTGTCGTGCGAATGCGTTTGTTATCCACAGTGAGGATATGTGCCGCCACCCATCTTGCGCAAAGCTTTTTTCTACTTTAATTTCTGATGCAAGAGGTGACCAATACGTTCTTTTGAAATTCTAAGAGCATTAGCAATGTCACGCACCTTTGTACGCCGATCTTCCAAAATGATGTCATGCACTTTTTCAATGATTTCCGGTGTAACTACAGTTTTTGGACGTTTCTCGCCTGGATCATCTTGGACGCTTTCACGACTACATTTAAAATCAGTCGCCCATTTCTTCACAGTGGAAACTGAAGGTGAAGAATCAGCATACACATTTACAATCCGAAAATGAATTTCTGTAGGTGTTAAACCTTCTTTTACGAAGAATTTTCTCTCTGAGCGATACTCGATTCTCTCTTGCCCAGGTGTTACCAACTCCTTTGATTTTGTTCTGCAGCAATCCAACACGCAAGCCAACGACTCCTATGTTTATGCCTGCCTAGGGACAATCTCTCTTATTTATAGTAATGTTTAGTGAAAGTGGCGGAATAAATATTTAGTTTGCGGCAAAGTTCTGCACTCAATTTGCAGCGTAAACTATAGTCGTTGAGAAATTTCCTTGTGATTGACACTTGTGGGGTGTGTCGTCTGCTAGCAGGGGCTCGTCAGGGTTGCTGACCAATCATAGTAAAAGAATGCATAACCGTCATCGGCGTTGCAACATCTACGGCTACACGCGCGTTCTCATCTATGACTCATCTGATTGTTTGATTTCATTCTGTGAAAAGTTGGGTTATGTTATACACAACGATGTCATAAAGATTTATATTTATAATCATTACTCCTTTTTATATATCCCTTATATATCCCTCTTGTCAGTGCTCTTGTTATCATCCTAGAACTAATACGAATGAGACTGTGATTTGAAGATATCTTACAGCCGTGATAAACGAGTGGAACTAACTTTAGCCGAAATAATAAAACTTTTACGTTCAGTGAAGTACAGTGCATGTTGAAATGAATAGATGAGGTAGCTAGGAAGAAATGGGGAAAAGTAGTTTAACACACGAGAAGTATGATAGAAAATGCATGGAAAAATTACATTTTAGAAGTAAGCAGTGGCGCAGCTGACGGACAGCGAATAAATATGGCAATAGCGTAGCGAGACAGCCACATGTCAGCAGGAATGTCAATCACATGGTGATTTCACACCTATTGTAGAGCTCGGTACGCGGTCACGAAATTCCCGGATTGAGGTTCGGTCACACAGAGCATAACTATGACGTGATAGAGCAGGCGTGGTCTCTTCAACCCGTTTTGAAACGTGTTGCTCACTGCCTGGCCTCGTTCAGTTCTTGCTAGTGGATTAACCAACGAACACTATTCCTTAAGGTTTACCAATTATACAAAATTCAGAAAAATGTATCTGGAATAAAGAGGTGTTCAGAGGTTATTCCCAGAAAATTCAAGATATACATGTTATTTTTCATGTAAATATTATAAATATAAGATATTTTAATCAAAGTCATTAGAGCCAATTTTGAGAAAAGAAAAATTTTCTAAATTTTGTCCATGAATAAGGGGGTAGGGGGATATTCTTGGAATCTTTTTGTCACATCCTTGAAAAATATTTAATTTAAATACCAAATTGAATACCTTGAATTATGATGTCCACTGACACATACACGGATATTTTTTTTTTATTCAGGGGTCTCAAAAACATGTAAATCTGGTGATGTCTTGGTATCCAGTTTTTGAGTGGAATAAATACCTTCTCTAACTAAGACATACACAATACTTATAGAGAAAGTAGAAATTAATAAACACAAAGAAAAAAGATAAATCTGATGTGTTCCATTCACATGAGTTTCTCTAGCTGTTACACAAACAACTTTCCTTATAAAAGATTCATCTGTTGTGTACGACATTCTAATCAAGGTACCGTAACATATGAGGGTCGGTTGATAAGTCACGGGCCTCTCAATGAAAACAGCATTTAAAAAACCAATTTGCTTTGTTTCTCAACAAAATCTCCAGAAAGGCTCATACATTTGTCATATCGGTGTTCTAATTTAATTAAACCATCTCTGTAGTGAGATTTATCAAGGTCCTCAAAATAGATGCTTACCGCATCAATGACCTCCTCGTTGCTGTGAAATCTTCGTCCTCCATTTTTTTTTTTTTTTTTTTTTTTGAGGTTTGGGATCAGGTGATAGTCACTGGGTGCTAGATTTGGTGAATAGGGTGGATGTTCAAGCAAATCCAATTTTAATTCGCACATGTTTCCCATTGCAATGACCGAACGATGGGCCGGAGCATTGTCGTGATAAAACAAGACTTTTTTTTGGCATAAATGTATTTTTCTTTTCACCTCATCACTCAAACGTTGCAGTAAGCTTGCGTAGTAGTCACCAGCGATGCGTTTACTCTTTTTCAAGTAACCAATAAAAATAATTCCCTGTGCATCCTAAAAGACACTCGCCATAACCTTGTTAGCTGACAAAATCGACTTTGCCTTTTTTGGAGTTGGTTCACCTGACGCAATCCACTGTTTTGACTGTGATTTACGCTCTAGAGTGTAGTGATGTATCCAAGTTTCATTCATGGTAATAAGCTGCCTCAATAATTCAGGGATTTTTACCGTAAAGCTCCACATTCTTAACAGAAGCAGTTTTTCTTTGCAACTTTTGATCAGGTATCAACAAACGTGGCACCCACCTTGCAAAGACCTTGTGAAAGCCCAAAACATTACTTAAAATATTACCTGCACGTTCTTTTGAAATGTTTACAGCCTCTGCTATCTCAAACAACTTTAATCTGCGGTCTTCCAGTACTAAACGATGAATTTTTTCAATGATCTCAGGAGTTGTCACTTCTACAGGGCGTCCAGAGCGAGTCTCATCACTAGTGCTCGTACGTCCCATTTTAAACTCTGCAATCCACCTTTTAATCATTGAATATGGAATGGCAGAGTCTTTCAATGTACTGTCCATTTCCTCCTTGATTTATTTAGGTGTTAAGCCTTTCAAATGAAAGTATTTAATCACCGTTTGTTTTTCCAAATCCTCCATTTTTGTGAAAACTCTAAAGTCGTCTTGTTTAAAATGCTGTCATTCGTAAACTAAACAAGCTATTGACCGGTAACTATGGATACAAGCTAGTCTAGAGTTAAACTATACGATGGTACTGTTTAACTGGCCTAGTGGCGCCATATCCTTGCTCATATCATGTTCCGTAGTATCCTAAAAGATGGGTCTCATTCCTTTACTTACAATGCTTCTGTATTTCGACTTCTGTTTAACTGCAGTGGAATATGTACGCAAATGTTAACTTTGAATTCTAAAATATGAGACAGAGTGAAAGTTAAGCTTTGTAAGCGATGCTGCTGCCATCGAGTAGCGTCTTAAAATTGTTCTTTTATTCATTAAGCTCTCTTACAGAATTCGCTTCGCTTGCCCACAAACCATGAGATATTGTTACAAATTTCAATTTCTAATGTAATGTTTCAACAACTAAGGCGGGTCTATGAATAAATAAGGAGCACATCTCGTTTGTCATGATTCATAAGATCCAACTTCGGCCGCTGAAAGGCGAGGCACCACTTGTACGCCATAAAGGGAAACTTGCCTGCTTTTCGTAAAACGGTGGGACACAGAAAAGTTTTCATAATGCGTTGAAATATTTCAGGAATGATGAGCGATGATAGAGAATCTACAGAAGAGAGAAAAAAACAACTCTTGATGTGTTCCATTCACATCAGTTTCTCTAGCTGTTCTGCAAACAAACCTTTTATTCAAAACATTAACCTGTTAGCTACATTATGCTAATCAAAATAAACATTAGCAGAATTACTCTTATTACTAGCTTCCTTGTCACTTGAAGGGAAATAAGAAAATGCACAGGCTAAAGCGATAGTCTCGTTCTTTAAAAGCCGCTCGATATGTGAAAAAATTAAAATTCCAATCTCTTTTCTTGCCATGAGTAAAGAAACGAGAAACGAGAAGAAAGAAATCTTACCGTTTGAGAAGGGTGATTTAAAATTGAAACCAATAAATCCAGAATATATTGAAAATGGCTAACTCTACAAAAAAAAAGTATATGACATAAACTGTGTGTTTTAATGAGATCTACATTGTCTATGTGGTAAGTTTTTGTCTATCTCTTACAGCTTATCAATTATACAAAATTCAGCAAAATTCATCCAGAATGAGGAAGTCTTCAGAGGCTATTCTTAGAAAATTGAAGATATACATTTTATTTGACATGTAAATACCTTAAATATAAGAGATTTTAATCAAAAGCGTTACAGCCATTTTTGAGAAACTAAAACATTTTTAAATATTTTCCTGTAACGGGTAGTTGGGGGTGGGGGATTTTCTTGAAAATCTTCGTGTCGCATCTTACTTAAACACCAACTTCGTTATAAAACGCACTTGTCGTTATAGAGCTATGCTGTACAAAGGCACACGCTCACACACAGAGACCTTTTTCTAAAAATGTATCTTTTAGATTCAAGGGGTCTTAAAACAAGCATTTCCGCTGACATCTATTATAGAATTTTTGTTTGCAATATAATACCATCTCTATATAATTATTTGCCTAATATAGTGCATGTAAAGACATTTAAAATTTTTAGGTGTCCTCAAAACATGCATTTCTGATGAAATTATACAATAGCTTCTCTACCTACCACGTACGTATTACTTTTTGGAAGATAAAGTAAAGCCCGATGAGTTCCATTCACATGGCTTTCTCTACATCTCTGCAACAAATTATCCTTAAGAAGCTTATGCTTCTATTTACTTCATGCTAATTGAGAAAAATTAGCAGAAATGGTCTTATTACTTGCCTCCTTGTGAGCAGACACGAAATAATGGAGTACCATAGGTTAAAGTGATACTCAAAAGCTGGTTGCTATGTGGCTGAAATTTCTTTGTTTGTGTGGACACGAGTTGACAAATTCCTGTATGAGAAAAGTATAAGTTTTTTTAAAGCTGAAATCAAAAACAAGGAATACTTCAAAAACGTTTTACTCCACGAAAAAAAGGAATATAACATAAATTATGTGTTTTAATGTTCTTTACATTTTTTGGGTGGCATGTTTTTGTGTATCTCATACGGTTTAGCAGTTATGCAAAATTCCGTAAAATTCATCCAGAATAAAGTAGTCTTCAGAGGCTATTCCCAGAAAATTCAAGATATACATTTTATTTGTAAGGTAAATATCTGTAATATACAATATTTTAATCAAATTCGTTAGAGCCATTTTTGAGAAAATCAATATTTTCGAAAAAAGTTCCATGTAAAGGGTAGTTTTGGGTGGGGGATTTTTCATGAAAATCTTCGTATCGCATCCCTGGAAGATACCAAGTTTGGTATTTTTCCGAGTTTTCGTTTTTTAGTTATCGTGTTCACACACACATACATGGACCTTTTTGTGAAAATGCTTTTTATAGGTACAGGGGACCCTAAAACATATATTTCCGGTGAAATTTCGGTATGGAATTTTGGGTGGAGTGCAATACCTTCTCAATACACTATGTACATAGTACGTGTAGAGAAAGCAATTTTTATTAAACGTTGGTGTGTTTAAAGAAATAGTCCGATCTTTTTTGAGTAATAAACTTGATGTACATAATTACATCAGTGAACTTAAAAGACGTGTATCTAGAGCCTGTAAGAATTGTCAGTTCGATACATTAATTACTTTGAGATAAATGTTTCGTGTATTTAGTAGTCACTTGTGAGGGAACTCTAGCTAAAGCCAATATTTTCTGACAGCACTGTACAATTTTTCCCAGAAACATTAATGAACGCTTTTCTGCATTTCATTCAAACATTCCTAGAAATACACGTCGTAAACTGTTCCCATTTTTGTGAAAGAGTTTACATTTGGGAAATGGTGTTCACAATTTTGGAAGTGATCCAAAAACGTCTGTCCTGGAGTAGTTTTATCACCTAACCAGACTCTTGTCATGCATGACTACCGACCTCTTCGGTATATTTAAATGACTTCTAGCGTACCATAAGCTTCCCAAGATGTGTTTTTGTTTTTGTCTTTGCCAGCGTGCATTTCCAGACGACGTGAAGCAGCTAAGAAAAAAGTGGGGGAGAGGAAAGGAAGTTCTGTTGATTTAGGGCCTCTCTTGGCAGGTGCATTATCGCAACGCTTGCCAACTTTAGAACAATAAATATGGAAATATATCATCTTTGCGGTGTACACAAAATGTCGGCTACTCACATCTGACGCTTTCTGTGTTTATTCCTTCTTTATCTGCAGTGTTATAAGCCGACCAAGGCGAGTACAGTCCTGTATCGGGGAGCGCCACTTATACATGTAATGGCTTCCCCTCGGCCGCCTGTACAGTCCAGTTAGCAAAGCGCGAGTGGTAGGTCATATGATATTTCTCTTGTGTGTGTTAAAAGCATGTATACAGGGTGTTAATGAACTACACCGAAATAATTTGTGAGATTGTGCATGTGACTGATATAAGTAATTTGAGATCGGCGATGCATGGTCCCCGGATAAACATAACGTTAAACGTGTGGGTATCAGGTGCTGATAAGTCGGTGTTAAAGCAAAGCAGGTTGAACAAATGGCTTTAAAACTGCTGCCCGAGTATAGAAATATCGATTTTTAGCAGCTCGTTACCAGCGTTCTCAAGATTTAGTATCGCAAAAATCTGTAAAATCTCGAACTGGTCACTTGACAGTGCGACTCTGAGCATTCATTAACTACGTTCTTGAGTTGTGTAGCCTACTCTGGAGGCGTTTTTTCAACTGCTCTGGTGGCTTAATGCGTAACGCGGAAATCTGCTATCCCAAATGTCATGAGATCGATTCCTGTCATAGAGTAAATGTTTTTTATTATTATTTCCTTCCGGACGAAGTGCCGCGACACGTGAACGAGACCCGAACTCGGAAACTACCTTTCACTTGAAAGCCAGTATCATAACCACTACGCTAGAAAGGTACGCTGTAATATGTCCCTTCGTTTTTCGTGTTGTGCTCTCGAATGGTTCATAAATTAGCCAGTGGCGCACTGGCACTTCAGAAACTTATAGCCGTTACCTCGACATTTCAATAAACAGGCCTTAAGTCTCCTATCTCAAATTACTTATTTAAGTAATCTATATATTCTGTGAAAATATTTCGGTATAGTTCATTAACATCCTGTATATTCATATCATAAGCAATCAAATATATTATCGTCAATTGGTATGCATTTAATTTTTTTTCATACAAGCCGTGTGTAGGACAGGAGTTAATGCCATAGCAGGAATTTGAACCACGGATCTAGCCGGGTTTAGCAGTTATGCAAAATTTCGTAAAATTCATCCAGAATAAAGTAGTCTTTACAGGCTATTCCCAGAAAATTCAAGATATACATCTTATTTGTCAGGTAAATGTCTTTAATATACGACATTTTAATCAAAATCGTTAGAACCATTTTTGAGAAATCAAAGATTTCGGACCATTTTCCAGAAATGCTTTTTTTTTTTTATCCATGGGGACCTAAAACATATATTTTCGGTGAAATCTCGGTATCGAATTTTTGGGTGCATTACAATAGCTTCTGTATACAATAAGCACGTACAGAAAGTAGAAATTGATGTGTTCCATACTTATGAATTTCTGTGAATCTTTGCAATAAATTATTATTAAACAGCTTTTTCTTCTATTTACTTAATAGTAATCGAGGAAAATTAGCAAAATGGTCTTATTACTTGCTTCCTTGTAAATAGAAGAGAAATAAGAGAATACCATAGGCTAAAGCGATAGTCAAGTGCTTTAAAAGCTGGTAGCCACGTGGCTGCCGTAAATCTACGACACGTGACTTTATTTTCCTTCCAAAAGAAGCCATGCTAAGGGTTTTACGCCCCCCCCCAAAAAGGCCATCGTCCTCCGCAGGGTTTGAACCCGTGACCTTGGGTATATAAGGTATGGTAACCACGGAGGGCGACGTGATGCCTCCATACCATAGATTGTTATCACACGTGACTGGTCGATACACGTTGGGGAATTAATCTGGACAGGCTATAATGCTCGCTATTGAAATAGGTCACCAGGTGAGGAATGGTGTCACAACAGGATTTGACCTTTCCTCCGGTCGAACCATGAGTGACGTTACTGCCTGCTGGAGTTAATGGCGCCCTGCTCCTTGCCAATATCCACCATTATTTATATGCACAGGGATTGCTTTACGAGGTTCCGCTTGGCACGTTCGTCTTATATACGACCCGGTAAAGAAAACAGATTTCTCCTGGAACACATTGTCGACTGATGTATGGCCGATAAAGGTGCAACAGCTGGAATCTTCTAGAGTACCTGGACTCAGGAAAATCTGTTAGTTATTGTGTCAGTATTGAGACTGCAAGAAGCTTCAAATAATTATTAAGCTAATATAAATAAATGTAAGGGAATTTTTACATTTCTTCCAATATGTGTTTCATAGAAGCATTACAAATAAAACAGGCTAATGTTGTTTTGTTCTTTGACCAACAGATTTCAAAAAATAAATAGTTTTTGTTCCAAATAGGATACGTAATTCCACAAGAATATACGAAGATGATAGTTTCTTACTTGTAAGATGCGTAGAGTAACGTATTTCTGGCATTAGTAATTATGAGACATCAAACAGGGTTTCAAAATAATTTACGTTTAAAAGATCTAAAGGAATATTCCGGGCAGCTTGTTAGACGTGAAGTAACTCGGCAACGTTGCATTCGGATTGGTCAGGTTTCTGAACCAGTTTCTGGATGTAAACACGTCGGTCGCTTGCAAACACGACGCAGGGCATTCTGATTTTAATGACTTCCCTTCCAGCAGGTGTATAATGTATAGCATCGGAGTATACAGGGTGGAGCATTTAACCTGAGACTGTAGAATATGCCTAATACTAAACGTTGTAGAAAGAAACGTCTTGAATGAAAGTTGCTTGATGTAATTGGGGAAAGTAAATGCCTTTTGTTGTATTTTAATTGCAGAAGTTTCGGATGGTGATTTGAGGGTCAAGGTACGATTTTACTTTCTCTACACGTACTATGTATATACTGTATAGAGAAGGTATTGCACTCCACCCAAAAATACGACACCGAGATTTCATCGGAAATATGCTTTAGGGTCCCCTGTATCCAAAAACAAATCATTTTCAGAAAAAGGCCCATGTGTGTATGTCTGTGAACACGATAACTCAAAAACGAAAAGTTGATAAAAAACAAAACTTGGGTATTTATATTTAGTATATTCCAGGGATGCGACACTAAAAAGTTTAAAAAAAATTCCCCACCCCAAACTACCCTTTACATGGAATTTTTTTTCGAAAATTTTGATTTTCTCAAAAATGGCTGTAACGATTTTGGTTAAAATACCGTATATTAAAGATATTTACCACATAAATAAAATGTGTATCTTGAATTCTGTGAGAATAGCTTCTGACTACTTTATTTTGGATGAATTTTATGGAATTTTGCACAACTGCTAAACCGTTAGAGATGGACAAAAACTTATCACGCAAAAAGTGTAGAACACATTAAAACACAAAATTTATGTTATATACATTTTTTCTTGAAGTTGATCGTTTTTTGAGATATTCCTTGTTTTTTTGTTTCAGGTTTTAAAAAACTTAATATTTTTTTTTAAAACAGGAATTTGTCAACTCCTGTCCATACAAACAAAGGAACCTCAGTCACATAGCAACCAGCTTTTGACTATCACTTTAACCTATGGCACTCCCTTATTTCGCTTCTACTTACATGGAAGCAAGCAATCAAACTATTTCTACTATTTTTTTCTCGATTAGTATGAAGTAAATAGAAGTAAAAGGTTTTTAACAATAATTTGTTGCAGAGATGTAGAGAAAGTCATGTGAATGGAACACATCAAAGTTTTCTATTTGTTTCCTTATTCCTCATCAAAGCTAAACAGGTTTTGTTTAAACCATTTTCTTGTACAGGGTTCTTTTACTGGTGTAGACAAATATTGATGAAAGAGATGCAAAGAGTATCAGTACTGCACGGGTATTGTACAACATTATTTCATTCCTTAGTGTAATAAATGCTCAAAATGATGATCTTCTACCTCAACGTATTTTCCAACTCTGTGAATTAACGATTTTTGTGTTCGTAAAGGAAGGGCATTCTTTTGTATATTTTACCTCTTCTGTGTGACTATTGTCCAAAACACCTTGTGAAAGATTTCTCTATCCACTCTTGACAGTTGCAGGTTTTCTCGTCTGTTATAACTAAACGTATGCTAACATACATCTGATATAATATTTTCTCTATATTACAGATATTTATTTAAATTATATTAATTTATTAATTATTTAGAGGTTTTTGTGGTCATAATACTGCCACAAATCACAGGAAAAAAACCTGTTTAATATGTTTATGTTACTTCAGTTAAACATTGTAAGACTTCCCATAATTAATCATATATATTATGCAAGATTGCAATGAAATAATGTTTACTTTCTCTATACATTCTATGTACATAGTGTATAGAGAAGTTATTGTAATGCATCCAAAAATTCAATACCGAGATTTCACCGGAAATATGTGTTTTAGGGCCCCTTTATCCAAACAAAGCATTTTCAGAAAAGGTCCATGTATCCGTGTGCCGATGAACACGATAGCTCAAAAACGAAAAGTCGGTAAAATACCAAACTTGGTATTTAAGTTTGGTATCTTCCGAGGATTCAACACAAAGATTTTCAAGAAAATCCACCCACGCCGAACTACCCTTTACATGGAACTTTATTCGATAATTTTGATTTTCCAAAAGTGGCTCTAACGATTTTGATTAGAATATCATATATTAAGGGCATTTACCTGACAAATAAAATGTATATCTTGAATTTTCTGGGAATAGCATCTGAAGACTACTTTATTCTGGATGAATTTTATAGATTTTTGCATAACTGCTAAACCCTTAGAGATGGACAAAAACTTACCACACTTTTCACTTTAACCTATGGTACTCCCTTATTTCGCTTCTACTTACAAGGAAACAAGTAAATAGAAGCGTAAGTTTTTTAACAATAATTTGTAGAGAAAGTCATATGAATGGAACACATATGATTTTTTAAATATAAAACAATTACTGAATATCATTTCACATTAGTAACATGAAGTCACAAATAACTTTTAAATTAATAACTCATTTTGCTGTCCATACGCTGCAACACTTATAAAGAAAATTAAAAGAAAAATGTGATATATTGCGTTCACATGGCTTTCTCTACATCTCTGTAACAAGTTATTGTTAAAAAGTTTATTCATGTCTCTACTTCAATTTAATCAAGCTAAACTTTAACATAAATTGTCTTGTTACTTGCTTCCTTGTAAGTAGAAGGGAAATAAGGGAATACACTAGGCTAAAGCGATAGTCAGCATTTTAAAAGCCGGTTGCCATGCGCTCTTTGCATGACCAGAAGTTGACAAATCCCCATGTGAGAAAAGTATTTTGGAAGTGAAACTAACTACAAGGAATATCTCGAATACAGCTAACTCCACGCAAAAATGTATTTTACATAGACTGCGTGCTTTAACGAGACCTACATTCTGTGTAAGTTCTTTTGTCTCTATCTTACGGTTATGTGAAATTCAGCAAAATTCGCCCAGAATAAAGAGGTCTTCAGTCACTATACATGATTAATTTCTTTAATACATGTTGTTTTAATCAAAATCGCTAAAGCCATTTTAGACAAACAAAATTCTTGTACTTTTTTCTATGTAAAGGGTATTTTGAGTTGGGGGGATTATCCTGAAAATCTTCACTGCTGAAAGCTGCTTCTTTTGTTAGAATATCAGCTCTTTCATTCTGTATATTTGACTTCATTTAAACTCCGAAAAACATCCTTACCGTAATTAATTATAGGTAGATATATATCATGTAAAATTGCTATGAAATAATTTAAGAAATATAAATGTGTTACTGAATATGATTTCACATTTGTAACACGAAAAAATGAATAACCTATTATATTTCATACGTTACAATATTTATAAATAACATTAAAGTAAAAATTAAGTTACACACCAACCAGTTTATTACGTATTCTAGTCAAAGACATGTGTATAAAATTCAACATTTAGCAAAATATAAACTTTGTGCTACTAATAAAACATTTTTACTCAAGGAATGATCTTTTGAACTTTGCAGAGAAAGCAGTAGTCAACCTTTCGAGAAGTAATATTGCTGCACTCAAAAGGAATACGTGTAGCGTTTACAGTATTTTTTTTTCTGCTTTGTCGTATAGCTACAAACGTTTGGAAGCAGACTCGACTTATAGCATTATATGTAATACCTTCGCTTTGATTGAATCTTTTTTGCGAGGTGGAACAAGTCAGGTGAGAGTAAACTAATTTTACACAACTTGTGACTTTGAACCTGAGTCAAAAGAGATTTTCATTCAAGAAAGAGTGATATTTGTAGAAGCTACGAAGTTAACCTCTCCGCTTCTTTTATCAAGCGTGATGTTTTCTATATACAGGAAGACTATGAAAGTCGTATATTTTTAAGAATTTTCCACGTAAACATTTTCTACTTACTGACTTCGTTTGTTTTACTTATTAAAGGTGTTCAAAAATTCCTTAGAGTCCAAGAAATTACACTCTTAGCAACCGTCATCTCTTGCTAGATGTTAGTTATAAATTTTCAGCTATATTCATCACCATACGCGATTGAATCAACAATCTTGTAGTTCTTTAGAAAGATTAAATAAAACGAGTTTCGTGCGGTGATTAAACACTTCTATTTAAAGGACTTAATATCGAAAGAGATAAAAGCCAAGTTGAATGAAGTGCATGGCACATCTGCTCCTGCGTTTGCAACATTTTACAATTGGATACATTAATTTAAAAGTATTCTGTACATACACGAATGATTAACGTCGTTACGGACGCCCAGTGAAAGTGACTTCCTACGAAATGATTGACCTAATCCAGGATATGGTTCTGAATGATCGACGAATCAAGGCTTGCGAAATAGCTGAGGCCACAGGCATATTACAAAGTACAGTTTTCTCTATTTTTCACCAAAAATTAGGTCTAACAAAGGTCTCGATAAGATGAGTACCGCGTTTTCTCTCAATGGAGAATAAACGCAATCGCGTGAATGGTTTGGAAGCTGGTTTGACACTTTTCTGCCGCAATCCTGAGGAGTTTCTGTGTCGACACATATCTGTGGATGAAACATGGATACACTACTATACCCCAGGGCCAAAATTACAATCGAAACAGTGGGCTCCGAAGAAGGCAAAGGCGGTGAAATATGCAGACAAGGTGAATGCCTTGGTTTTTTGGGATGCATGCGGAATCATATACATTGATTACTTGTAGAAAGAAAGAGTGATAAATGGAGAGTACTCTGCATCGTTATTTAACCGGTTGAACGGAGAAATCTAGAAAAAACGCCCTCATCTGACAAAGAAAAGTATTCTCTTCCATCAACACAATTCAAAGGTGCACACCTGCACAGATTCGTTGGCGAAAATTATAGAATTAAGGTTTGAATTACTACATCATCCACCGTATTCACCAGATTTGGTTCCCAGTGACACTTCCGAAATCTTATACGTTGGAGAAACGCTGGGAAAAATGTATGGAACTAAAAAAAGAGTATGTTGAAAAACAAAAAACAGTGATGTGTTCTATTCACATGACTTTCTCTACATCTCTGATAAAATAATATTAAAAAGCTTATGCTCCTATTTACTTCATGCTCATCGACTGAAAACTAGCAGAAATAGTCTAATTACTTGTTTCCCTGTAACCATAGGTTAAAGTGATACTCAAAAGCTGGTTGCTATGTGACTGAAGTTCCTTTGTATGGACAGGAGTTGACAAATTCCTGTATGAGAAAAGTTAAGTTTTTCGAAGCTGTAACAAAAAAACAAGGAATACCTCAAAAACGATTAACTCCACGAAAAAAATGCATACAACATAAATTGTGCGTTTTAATGTGCTCTACATGTTTTGTGTGATAAGTTTTTGTCCATCTCTTATGGTTTAGCAGTTATACAACATTCCGTAAAATTCAGCCAGAATAAAGTAGTCTTCAGAGGTTATTCCCAGAAAATTCAAGATATACATTTTATTTGTCAGGTAAATATGTTTAATATACGATACTAATAAAAATCGTTAGAGCCATTTATAGAAAAATCAAAATTTTCAAAAAAAAAGTTCCATGTTAAGGGTAGTTTAAGGTGGGGGATTTTCTTGAAAATCTTCGTGTCTCATCCTTGGAAGATACCAAACCTAAACATCAAGTTTGGTTTTTAATGGACGTTTCGTTTTTGAGCGATGCTGCTCACAGGCACACACAAACACACACACACATAAACACAGACACACACACGGGCATTTTTCTAAAACTGCTTTTTTTTTTTTTTTTTTTGGATTTAGGGAATCTCAAAACGTGTGTTTGCGGTGAAATCAAGGTATCGCATTTTTGGGTGCATTACAATACCTTTTCTATGCAGTATATACATAGTACGTATAGAGAAAGTAAACCTCTATCAAAATAATTTGTTTTTCTATCTTTTTACTTTCTCCATACGCACTATGTACATAGTGTATAAGGAAAGTATTGCACTCCACCAAAAAATTCGATACCGAGATTTCACCAGAAATGTATGTTTTAGGGTCCCCAATATCCAAAAACATCTGATGTGTACCATTCACATGACTTTCTCCATATCCCTGCAACAAATAATTCTTAAAAAGCTTATACTTCTATTTACTTTATGCTAATCAGAAAAAAATAGTAGAAATAGTCTAATTACTCGCTTCCTTGTAAGTAGAAGCGAAATAAGGGACAACCGTAGGTTAAAGTAATAGTCAAAAGCTGGTTGCTATGTCAATGAAGTTCCTTCGTGTATATGGGTAGGAGTTGACAAGTTCCTGTATGAGAAAAGTATACGTTTTTCATAGCAGAAACAAAAAATAAGGAATGTCACAAAAACGACGAACTCCACGAAAAAAAAGTATATAACATAAATTGTGTGTTTTAATGTGCTCTACATTTTTTGTGTAGTAAGTTTTTGTCCATCTCTTACGGTTTAGCAGTTATTCAAAATTTAGTAAAATTCATTCAGAATAAACTACTCTTCAGAGGCGATTCCCAGAAAATTCAAGATATACATTTTATTTGTCGGGTAAATATCTTTAGTATACAAAATTTTAATCAAAATCGTTAGAGCCATTTTTGAGAAAATAAAAATTTTTTAAAAAAGTTCCATGTAAAGGGTAGTTGGGAGTGGGGGGATTTTTCTGAAAATCTTCGTGTCGCATCCCTGGAAGATACTAAACTTAAATACCAAGTTTGGAATTTTACCCACTTTTCGATTTTGAGTTATCGTGTTCACAGACACACGGACACACACACACACACACACACACACACACACACACACACGGACCTTTTTGTGAAAATGCTTTTTTTGGATATTGGGGACCCTAAAACATATATTTCCGGTGAAATCTCGGTATCGAATTTTTTGGTGGAGTGCAATACATTCTCTCTCTATACACTATGTACATAGTGCGTATGGAGAAAGTAAAAAGCATTTTCACAAAAAGGTCCGTGTGTCCGTGTGTCCTGTGAACACGATAACTAAAAAACGAAAAGTGGGTAAAATACCAAACTTGGTATTTAAGCTTAGTATCTTCCAGGGATGCGACACGAAGATTTTGAGAAAAATCCCCCCACCCCCAACTACCCTTTACATGAAACTTTTTTTGAAAATTTTTATTTTCTCAAAATAGCTATAACGATTTTGATTCAAATGTCGTATATTAAACATACTTACCTGACAAATAAAATGTATATCTTGTATTTTCTGGGAATAGCCTCTGAAGAGTAGTTTATTCTGAATGAATTTTACTAAATTTTGAATAACTGCTAAACCGTAAGAGATGGAAAAAAACTTACTGTACAAAAAATGTACAGCACATTAAAACACACAATTTATGTTATATACCTTTTTTTCGTGGAGTTCGTCGTTTTTGTGACATTCCTTATTTTTAGTTTCTGCTATGAAAAACGTATACTTTTCTCATACAGGAACTTGTCAACTCCTATCCATATAGACAAAGGAACTTCATCGACATAGCAACCAGCTTTAGACTATCACTTTAACCTACAGCTGTCCCTTATTTTGCTTCTACTTACAAGGAAGCGAGTAATTAGACTATTTCTACTATTTTTTTCTGATTAGCATAAAGTAAATAGAAGTATAAGCTTTTTAAGAATTATTTGTTGCAGGGATATGGAGAAAGTCATGTGAATGGTACACATTAGATTTTTTAAGGACTTTGAGTGCCCCTCGTGTATAAGCTACTTCGTGATATCTAGTGTGTTAGAAAAGGGCAATTTGCCAATGCTACAAGCTTACTGAGGTTCTAATAGAGTTTTCTAGAAGGATTGGTGGGGTTTGATGCTGTGCTGGTTCGATGTAAATAAAACAAGATATGGAATTATTCTTACGATTTCGACACCTCAACGTAAGTAAGAAGTGCTGAAAAGAGTAATTAATTACTTTTCTCTTGTAATAGTAGTCAGAAAATGTATTGTATTTCGCCCAGAAATTCGATACCGAGATTTCACCTGAAATACATGTTTTGGGATACACTGAATCGACAAAAAAAACATTTTTAGAAAAATGTGCATGTGCATATCTGTTGGCAGCATAGCTCAAAAATGAAGAGTCTATTAAATACCAAACTTGATATTTAAGGTCGGTATCTTCCAAGGATGCAAAAGAAGATTTTTAAGAAAATCCCCCATCCCCAACTACCCTTTACATGGACTAAAATTAGAACCTTTGGGCTTTCTCAAAAATTTCTCCAACGATTTGGATTAAAATCTCTTAAATTTAAGGTATTTACATGAAAAATAAAATGTACCTATATCTTGAATTATCTGGGAATAGCCTCTGAAGACCTCTTTATTTTGGATTTATTTTTTTATGACGTTTGTAAACCGTAAGAGATAAACAAAAACTTACGACACAAAAGTGTGGATCTCATTAAAACACATAATTTATGTCATATCTACATGTTTTTTTTTCGTGCAGTTGACTATTTTCGAGATATGCTTTGTTATTGGTTTCAGTTTTAAAATACTTTTCTCATACGGGAACTTGTCAACTCCTGACCAAGCAAAGAAACGGATTTCAATGCCACAGCAACCACATTTCAAAACATTTCGGTTTAGCTTAATGTATTCCCCTATTTCGCTTCTATTATAAAGGAAGCAAGTAATAAGACTATTTCTGCTAATTTTTTCTCGATTAGCTTGAAATAAATAGAAGAACAAGCTTACTAACAATAATTTGTTACACAGAAGTAGGGAAAGTCATCTGAAAGGAACATATCAGATTTTTTGTTTTTGCTTCTGCTATTCGAGAAACTAGAAACATTCACACACATGTATTTACCATTATACTGGTTCAAAAGTTAGTCTAAATTTACTGCTTAATTGAACATTTAACACAACAAAATCACTTAAATAAGTATGTATTCAATCATGTTTCGCTTTCCTTGGTTTTGCTTCTGCTATTCGAGAAACTACAACCAAACATCACACACGTATTTATAAAACTTACAGTGTAAATTTACTGCTTAATTGACCATTTAACATCACAAAATGCAATTTTTGTGTGCACATTTAACCCACACAAGCTATACTCATCTCAAAAGTGTAGTGATAAAATAACTCACCAGAACATAAGAACAGGGCATTTGCTATCTAATCTCGCTCTCTATTTATGGGATGACTATTGAATGACTTAATTATAAACACTTTCCCTCTGTACGCACAGCAGAGTTCCTGAAACATCAGCAGACAGTTTTGAAGACCCTCGTGTTGACCTTGAGTGTAAATATGACAAAACAAACATAATCTCCAGGATTCTACCATCTTCCCTTCCTCATTTCCCCAAAATGGTTAAAAATAGAAGTCAGCCGTGCGATGATGTGTAGCACAAGGGGTGAGAAAATTGCTGTGAGTCAAAGAATAAAACTAAGGGACTGCAAAAGAAGAAAATAAATGAGACCCAGAGGAGAAGGGAACTGAAAATAGGCTGTCGTTGTTAACTATGGAGGATGTTGCGGTAAAGAGAATGGAGAAATAAGGCAAAGGAAATGGGAAGGGGCTACTCAAGCAGCACACCCCAACTTCTTACAATTTTTCTTTTCTTTTAGAGAAGAACGCGGGTAAATGTGCATTCTGGGGCTCCTGCCAGTTGAAAAATTCTTTTCATAAGATTTAGGAGCAATCTTTAAGTTCTTATATCAGAAGTCACAAGGACCTACGAACTTAAAATTTAGATGGAAGAGGTATTGTATTCCATTCAAATTTTGAAAAATTAAACTATGATACAGCTTATGTATGCTGACATTTCACAATATTTTTAACTTCTCTTGGTGGAGAAAGTATTGTATTCCACCCAAATTTCGAAAAGAAATCAAACAATGATACAGGTTATGTGATCTGACATTTCACATTTTTACTTACCCTTAGGTGGAGAAGGTGCTGTATTCCACCCAAAATTTTGAAAAATTAAACTATAATACAACTTCTATGTTCTGATATTTCACATTTTTGATTTCCCTTAGGTGGAGAGGGTATTGTATTCCACCCAAATTTTGAAAAAATTAAACTATAATACAACTTCTGTGTTCTGACATTTCACGTAGGTGGAGAAGGCGTTTTATTCCACCCAAAATTTTGAAAAGAAAGCAAACGAAGAAGCAGCTTTTGTGTTCTGACATTTCACAACATTTTTATCATCTATTAGGTGGAGAAGGTATTTTATTCCATCCAAAATTTTGAAGAAAAAAAATGAACCTTCTGTGTTCTGACATTTCACAACATTTTTACCTTTTCTTAGGTGCAGAAAGTATTGTATTCCACCCAAATATGTTAATACCGAAATTTCACCAGAAATAAAAAAAATCTGATGTGTTCCATTCACAGGACTTTCTTTACATCTCTGCCACAAATTACTGGTAAAAAGCTTATGCTTCTATTTACTTCACGCTAATCAAGAAAAAAATAGCAGAAATAGTCTTATTACTTCCTTCCTTGTAAGCAGAAGCGAAATAAGGGAGTACCATAGGTTAAAGTAAAAGCCAAAAGCTGGTTGCTATGTGACTGATGTTCCTTTGTTTGTATGGACAGGAGTACACAAATTCCTGTATGAGAAAGTTATGTTTTTTTAAGGTGAAACCAAAATCAAGGAATATTTAAAAAATGATGAACTCCAGAAAAAAAAAAAACTGTACATAACATAAATTGTGCATTTTAACGTACCCTATATTTTTGTGTGGTAGGTTTTTGTCCATCCCTTAGGCAGTTCTGCAAAATTTCGCAAAATTCACCCATTTGCTATTCCCGGAAAATTCAAGATATATATTTTATTTGTGGGGTAAATATCTTTAATATACGACATTTTAATCAAAATTGTTAGAGCCATTTTTGAGAAAATCAAAATTTTCGAAAGTTCCATGTAAAGGGTAGTTGAGTGTGCGTTGTTTTTTTTTTTCTTGAAAATGTTTATCTCGTATTTCTTGAAAGATACCAAACTTAAATACTGAGTTTGATATCTAACGGTACTTTAGTTTCTGAGCTATGGTGCCCGCAGACACACACACACACACACACACACACACACACACACTAACTGTGCAGTACAATACCTTATCTATAACTATGTACATAGTACTTAAAAACCTGATGTGTTACACTCACATGACATTCTATAGCTTCTCGACATACTTTCTACGAAGGATAATTCTTCTTTCAACACCATGCTAATCGAAATAAACATTAGCATAATTTTATTACTTATTTCCTTATAAGTAGAATGGAACTAGGCTAAAGTGATAGTCAAATGTTTTAAAAACTGCCGTTATGTGATTGTCACTACAAATCGCTTCTTTGTTTGGCCAGGAATAGAAAAAAAAAATTGGACAGTTGCATATGAGAAAAGTATAATTACTTCAAAGCTGAAACTAATAACAAGGAATACCTCGAAAACGGTAAGCTCCACGAAGAAAATGTATATGACATAACTTGTGTATTTTAACAAGATCCACATTTTTTGTAGTGTAAGTTTTTGTCTATATCTTATGGTTTACTAGTTATTCTAAATTAAGCAGAATTCATCCAACATAAACGGTCTTTAGAAGTTATTCCCAGAAAATTCAAGATATACATTTTATTTGTGATACAAATACCTTTAATATGTGGGATTTTAATCAAAATCGTTAGAGCCATTTTCAAGAAAAACAAAATGTTCGAAATATTTCCATGTAATGGATAGTTAGGGGTGGGGGGTTTCTTGAGAATCTTCGAGTTGCATCTTCGGAAAACTTAGATACCAAGTTTGGTATTGAACGGTCTTTTCGTTTTTGAGCTATGCTGCGTACAGACACACATACACACTGACTGTGCAATGCAATACCTTCTCTATACACTATGTATATAGTACGTGTAGAAAAAGTAAAAACAATGGAACATACTTGCAGCTCTGAGAATTATTTCATGCTCGCACTTGCACGCTGACGTGTGCGGATAAAGAAGCAGATATCCGTGTATAAACTACAGGATAGGACTCTGCAATACCGAAGGCAGAAATTTATGCGCGCACGAAGTCCCTTCACAGGCCAAAGGGGATCCTTGTGGATACATATTCTAGAATTAGCAGGAGCACCGTCACGCTTGCCCGGGACTCTATCCCGTTGGGCACCGTTCAGGATCGTAATGTGCAGCTTTAATGTGAGTAGTCATGCCTACTAATTTTCCACTGTTACACAGCAAATTAATACACCCCGCTTTCATTATTACATTTTTACTTTCTCTACACATATTATGTACATAGAGTATAGAGAAGGTATTGTATTACACCCAAAATTTCAATACCGAGCTTTCATGGGAAATGCACGTTTTGAGGTCCCCTGATACCGTATAATCAAGCCTAATCTGCTGCTGTATTAATACGATAAATACATCACTACTTCCATTTATTGTTACTAATATTGTACGTACTAGCGAGTAATATGCATTTCAATAGTAAATATCACTAATGAATATTTCATTTAAAATAATTTTGTTTACATTTTTTTCCCTTTCTTTTTATTTCAATATATTTGTTGCACCTTTTTATATATTTTTATAAAGTTGTATAGAATTGTATTTTTACTTTCTCTATGCGTACTATGTACATAGTGTCTGTCTGTGTATGTGTGTGTCTGTGGACAGTATAGCTCAAAAACGAAAAGACCGTTCAATACCTAACTTGATATTTAAGTTTCGTATCTTCTAAGGATGGGACACGAAGATTTTCCAAACATTCCCCCGCCCCAACTACCCTTTACATGGAAAAGTTTTATTTTTTCAAAGTTGGCTCTAACGATTTTGATTAAAATATCGTATATCAAATATATTTACATCCCAAGTAAAATGTATATTTTGAATTTTATGGGAATGACCACTATATACTTCTTTATTCTGGATTAAATTTATAGGGATATACAAAAACTTATTATACAAAAAATATAGATCTCGTTAAAACACACAATTTATGCCTATACATTTTTTTCGTGGGGTTGACCTTTTCGAGATATACCTTTCAGTTTTAAAATACTTTACCATTTGCCATGCATGAAATTTCAATCCCATTGCAAGCACATTTTAAAACATTTGACTGTCAGTTTAACCTAGTGCAGTCCATTATTTTCTTCCTACGTATAAGGAACTAAGAAATAAAACCATTTTTACTAATGTGTATCTCGGGTAGCATGAAGTAGATAGAAGAATAAGCTTATTAACAATAATTTGTAACAAAGATGTAAAGTACATGTGAATGGAACACATCAGCTATGTTTGGATACAAGTAACCTTAAAATGTATATTTCCAGGGAAATCTCAGTGTCGAATTTCTGTAATTACCTTCCTTACTATGTACGATGTGAAGAAAGTAAAAATATTTGTTATTTCACTCAAGGGACTTAAAATATGTTTTTCCGGTGAAATCTCGATATCGAATTTTGCGGTAGATTACAATACCTTCCTAACCTGCTATGTATGGATATAATATGTGTAAAGAAAGTAAAATATCTGATGTGTTCAATTCACATGACTTTCTCTACATCTCAACTACAAATTATTGTTAAAAAACCTCGTGCTTCTATTTACTTGATTCTAATCCAGAAAAAAAAATTGTAGAAATACACTTATTACTTGCTTCCTTGTAAGTAGAAGCGAAGTAAGGGAGTACCATAGGTTAAAGTGATAGTCAAAAGCTGGTTGCTATGTGACTAGAGTTCCTTTATTTGTTTGGACAGGAGTTACAAATTCCCGTATGAGTAAAGTATAAGTCTTTTAAAGCTGAAACTAATAACAAGGAATATCTCTAAAACGATCCACTCCATGAAGAAAAGTATATAACATGATTTTTTTATTTTAACGTGCTCTACATTTTTGTTTGGTAATTTTTTGTCCATCTCTTACGGTTTAGCAGTTATGCAAAATTCCGTAAAGTTCATCGAGAATAAAGTAGTCTTCAGAGGCTGTTCCCAGAAAATTTACATTTTATTTGTCAGGTATATTTTAATGAAATTCGTTAGAGCCAATTTTGAAAAAATAAAAATTTTCGAAAAAAATTACATGTAAAGGTTAGTTGGGCACAGGGGGATTTTCTTGTGTCGTATCTTTGGAAAATACCAAGTTTAAATACCAAGTTACGTATTTAACGGTGTTTTCGTTTTTGAGCATTGCTGTGCAAAGACACACACATACACGAACCTTTTTCCAAAAATGCTTTTTTGGATTCAGGGGTACTCAAAACATGTATTTCCGATAAAGTTTCGGTATCGAATTTGTGGGTGGAATACAGTACCTACCTTCTCTGTACGTGTAGAGAAAGTAAAAATGATGCGAGTTGTTATTGAAGATGTCTGGTGCAAGAGCTCGTTGAGGAGCCCATTTTTCAGCAGCTTGTAGAGGTGGGAAAAGAAAGCTTTCCTTCATTAGGGGTCACCACCCTCTCCCTAGCTGGACAGATAGGGTGGAGATAATGGTGCGGTGATTGCTAAGGGATTTTGGGGATTAAGGATAGGGTTTACCCCTTTCTTGTCTTCATTCGCCTCCGTCCCTATTCTTTCATACGTCTGCTCAACGACTTTGTTCCGCAATTTTGCAGATAGTTGCCGCAATTTCATTTGGTTTGCAAATTCCTTCCTCCTGTCTGATTATTGAATCCTTTTTCCCCAAGGTTCCATCAATGCCCTTATCACTCTCACTCCATTGTTCACTTAACCGTAACGCCGCAATTTCATTAGCAGCTAAAGCACTTGACGGCTTTCCTTGTTGCGCCGGTAACGAATATCTTTATACGAGAGATGCGATAACACCCCACCGATGATAGACTCACCTTTCAAACACTTGATATGTAAGTTAACATTCTTAACACATACTTGGTAACGTAAGCTACATTTACAATTCATTTATTAATTACCATGCCAAAGGCACTGTAAGTACTTACAGTAAGAGTTTGAGAGGTCATTAATACTTAAAGGAAATGACGTAACACTCAAGACATGTGCTACTTCAAGTAAAGAATCTATTGCTAAATCCATTAACAAAAGAGTGTATAAGAAGGCTTTGTCCATATAATTTAGATATAGCCTTTCATTTGTTTACATCGAGAATTTATTTTTATTTTCTCTCTACGTACTTTGTGCATAGTGTATAGAGGAAGTATTGTATTCCACCCAAAAATTCGATGCCGAGATTTCACCAGAAATACATGTTTTAGGACACCTGAATCCAAAAAAAAGCATTTTCAGAAAAAAGATACGCGTGTGTGTGTCTATGTCTGTGTGTGTGTCTGTGGACAGCATAGCTCAAAAACGAAAAGACCGTTAAATGCTAAACTTGGTATTTAGGTTTGGTATCTTCCAAGGATGTGGCACGAAGATTTTCTAGAAAATTCCCCACCCCCAACTACTCTTTACATGGAAAATTTTTCGAAAATTTTTATTTTCTAAAAAATCCCTCTAACGATTTTGATTAAAATCCCGTATATTAAAGATATTTACATACCAAATAGAATGTATATCTTGACTTTTCTGGGAATAGCCTCTGAAGAGCTCTTTATTCTGGATCCATTTTGATAAATTTTGCTTAACTGATAAACGGTAAGAGATAGACAAAAACTTACTTTACAGAAACTGTTGATCTGATCAAAACACACAATTTATGTAATTTACATTTTTGCTGTGGAGGTAACCGTTTCCTAGATATTCCTTGTTTTAAGTTTCAGTTATGAGTACTTAAACTTTTCTCAAACAGGAAGAGTTCGTTTTTTCTTTTGTTCTACTCCTGGCCAAGCAAAGAAGTGATTTGCAATGACAATCGAATAACGACAGATTTTAAAACATTTGACTATCGGTTTAGCCCAGTGTATTCCCTTATTTTATTTCTACTTATAAGGAACTAAGTAATAAGAACATTCTGCTAATGATTATCTCGATTAGCAAGGTGCAGAAAGAAGAATAATCTTATGTACGAAGTTTGTAGAACAGCTAGAGAAAGTCATGTGAGTGCAACACATCAGATTTTTATTTTCTATATACGTACTATGTACACAGAGTATAGAGAAGGTATTGCATTCCACTCAAAAATTCGATACCGAGATTTCACCGGAAATATATGTTATAGGGTCCCCTGTATCCAAAAAAAAAAAAAAAAAAAAAAAAAAAAAACGTTTTCAGAAAAATCTGTGTGTGTGTGTGTGTGTGTGTGTCTGTGAACACGATAACTCAAAAGCGAAAAGTTGGTAAAATATCGAACTTGGTATTAAGTTTACTATCCCAAGGATGCGATACGAAGATTTTCAAGAAAATCCCCCCAGCCCAACTACCCTTTACATGGAAATTTTTTCGAAAATGTTGATTTTCTCAAAATTGGCTCTAACGATTTTATTTAAAAGCTGTTATATTCAAGATGTTTACATGCCAAACAAAATGTATATCTTAAATTTTTTGGGAATAGCCTCTAAAGATCTCTTTATTCTCAGTGATTTTTATTAAATTTTGCATAACGGGAACCGTAAGAGATAGACAAAAAATGTAAAACATAAAATTTATGTCGTATACTTTTTTTCGTGGAGATAATCGTTTTTGAAATATTCCTTGTTATTGGTTTCAGCTTTAAAAAACTTACTTTTGTCATACGGAATTTGTCAACTTCAGTCACACAGCAACCAGTTTTTGACTATCACTTTAACCTATGGTACTCTCTTATTTCGCTTCTACGTACAAGGAAGCAAGCAATAAGACTATTTCTGCTACTTTTTCCTCGATTAGCATAACGTAAAAGAAGTATAAGCTTTTTAACAATAATTTGTTGCATAGATGTAGAGAAAGTCATGTGAATGGAACACTTCAGATTTTTTCTTAAATATTCAATAAAATATTGGAAAGTAATGTTGATTTATTATTGTTTTATTTGTAGTTTTTTTCCAAGTATTTCAAAAAGTAATTGGCTAACCATGAGCTACAAGTTACTTATCAGGTCTCGTATTCCCAATATACATTCTCGACCTGATAAGTATAACTTACAGTTCTTAGTACGCAATATACTATTTATACATTTTGCCGTAGTCTTCAAGGCAGATGTAGTAATATATTCGAATTGTTAACATTTTGAATTTTTATTTTTCTACTACGTGTTATAAGTAAGGCAAATGTATTTCATCAAAAAACTCTATGTCTAAATTTCGCCGTAAAATCAAGTTAAGAATAATCTGATGTGTTGCCTTTACATGACTATTTCTACATCTCTGTAACAAATTATTTTTAAAAAGCTTATTCTTCTATCTTTTTCATGCTAATCGAGATAAACTTTATCAGAAATGTCTTATTGTAAGTAGGAGGGAAATAAGGAATACACTAACCTAAGCGATAGTCATATCTTTTTAAAAGCTGGTTGTCACGTGGATGAAGTCCGTTTCTTTGCATTGCCAGGAGTTGATAAATTCCCGTATGTGAGCAGATGAAGTATTTTAGAACTGAAACCAATATCAAATAATATCTTAAGAATAGTCAATTCCTTGAAAAAATGTATATGGCATAAATTGTGTGCTTCAACGAGATCTACATATTTTGTTTGTTAAGTTTTTGTCTATCTCTTATGGTTTACTGGTTATGCAAAATCCAACAAAATTCATCCAGAATAAACAGGTCTCCAGGAGCTATTCTCAGATAATTCTAGATATATATTTTATTTCTCAAGTAAATATTTTTAATATTCGTTATTCTAATCAAAATTGTTAAAGCCGTTTTTGAGAACATAAAAACTTTGGAAAATTTTTTTCATCTAAAGAGTAGTTTAGGGTGGAGAGATTTTCTTGAAAGATGTTAAACTGGTATACCAAGTTTTGTATTTAACGAACTTTTCGTTATCTGTTCACAAACACAGGGACATACACACGGACCTTTTTCTAAGTTTTTTTTTGGCTCAGGGAACCAAACCTTGCATCTCCGGATAATTTTCGGTATCAAATTTTTGGGTGAAATACAATACCTTCTCTATCTACTATACACATAGCAAGTGTAGAGAACATTTAATTAGTTTGTTGAAGAATGGATAGAAAAAGTCTTGTGAATGTGTCGTGCGTTTTATATATAACCTCTTTAACACCGCTCTATTATACTAACATATTTAATATGAGTCTGTGCTGGTGACAACAGTGAGTTGGAGTGTTAACGTTGCCATCTGGTGAGAAATCACTCGGTATCAAACTTTTGGGTGGAATACATTGCCTTTTCTGTCTACTATATACATAGTAAGAGTAGAGAAAACATAAATAGTTTGTTGAAGAATCTAACGCACATATATATATATATATATATATATATATATATATATATATATATATATATACATACTTTTAACACTTTTCTGTACTTATAACGTGACTGAGTCGATGGTGTGATAACGTTGCCATCTGGTGAGAAATCACTCAACTATTACATGGCAGATTTTACTCCTTCAGTTCGCTTTTTCAAAGCAAGTCTTTCTTTGTGACAGTTGATAAGGTTAGCTTCACAAAGCAGTATCTCATTCCTACAATTACAAAGGGATTTATTAGCTGGATAAGAAGAAGAAGACGCTGTTAGAGAAAATGGCTTTGTATCCTACAATTAAATGTCATTTACTTTCTTTTCCTTTGACGCAAAGACGAGGTTATCTGAGAGCTGAATCTCTTTAATGGCGAACTATTTTCCTCCGCGGAATTTTACCAAACTACTTGGAGAGACTTTGTTCTTTTGTTTTTTTCTTGTTTCAGTGGCTAGAGATCGTTTTCTCCGTTTAAGGGTTATATAATCTAGATAATTTAACTAACGCGGATGATACTACCGCCATTTTCTGGAACATTGGTGGTAGTGTCAGGGAATCTTCTAATCACGTCAGTGGATAGAGAAGGTATTGTATTCCACCCAGAGCTTGACACCAAGATTTCACCGGAAATATCTCTGAGGTACCTTGAGTAAAAAAAAATATATTTAGAAAAATGTCCATTAGGTGTGTGTGTGTGCCTCAAAAACGAAAAGACCGTTAAAAATGCATATCTTGAATTTTCTGAGAATAGCCTCCAAAGACCTATTTATTCTGAATGAATTTCGCGTAACTAGTAAACCGTAAGAGATAGATAAAAACTTACTACCCAAAAAATGTAGATCTTGTTAAAACACACAATTTATGTCATATAAGTTTTTTGTCATGGAATTAACCATTTCTGGGATATTCCTTGTAGTTTGTTTCAGACTTAAAATACTTAAACTTTTTTCACATGGAAAGTGGTTGTAAACTCCTGGCTCTACATCGAAACGGAGTTCAACAACATGGCAACCAGATTTGACTATCACTTTATCCAAGTGTATGCCTATTTTCCTACTACTTACAACTTTTTAGCAATAATTTGTTACAGCAATGCAGGGAAAGTCATGTGAATGGAACACATTACAATTTTTTTCTTGTTTCAGTGGCTAGAGGTCGTTTTATCCGTTTAACGGTTGTATAATCTAGGTAATTTACTAACGCGGATGATATTACCGCCATTTTGTGGAACATTGGAGACAATGTCAGGGAATCTTCTAATCACGTCGTTGTATAAATGATTATTTCTCCGTGAAATTTTACAACTATTTATCATTAATTGAAATTGTTGTGTATTACCTCTATATATACTTGTATATGTATATAAACATATACATGCAAATATAAGTATTTAATTCAAAATACAAATTCGGGGTAATGCACATAATTATAAAATTTCAGATATAAATAATCACTTATTATTTTCTCTGCTTACAACATAACAGATTCTATCCAAAACTTCGATACCGAGATTACACGAAAAATACACGTTTTATGATCCCTATATAAACAAAGCAAAGTGTCTGTGTCTATGAACAGCATAATTAAAACAAAAGGTTCATTAAATACCAAAATTGATATTTAAATTCGGCATCTTCCAAGGGTGAAACTCGAAGATGTTCAAAAAACCATCCTGCTCAAAACAACCCCTCATATAGAACAGATTTTGAAAATGTTAGTTTTCTCAAAAATGTCTGTAGTGATTTTGATTAAAATACATTTATATTAAAGATATATAAATTACAAAATGTATATCTTGAATTTTAGGGAAAAACATCTGGGACATCTTTATTTGGGATTAATTTTGAGGAATTTTGCACAACTGGTAAAATGTATGACATAAACAAAAACTTCTTAAGAAAAAAATTAAAGCTCATTAAAACACAGAATTTTTGTTATATACTCTTTTTCGTGGAGGTGACCATTTTAGAGATATTCCTAATTATTAGTTTGTTTTAAAATATACTTTTCCCATACGGGAATTTGTCAACAAAAATACAAAGGAACTTCAATTGCAACCAGCTTATAGCTCTCCTGGGCAGTGTGATGCTAGCGTGGCTGCCTCACATTGAACAGGCTGTGAGTTTGAATCTCGCCTAGGTTGATTTACCATATAAGTTCTTTGGGGGAGGGGTTCCTCTTATCCTGAGAAGACGAATGTTGCGTAACTTTAAGCTCCATTGACCCAGAAATCATTTGAGCACCACTTCATCAATTTCATTCATCGACCAGCATGATCGACCAGGTTTTGAAAGATTTGACTATCGCTTTAGGCTAATGTATTCCCTTATTTCACGTCTACTTACAAGAAAGCAAGCAATAAGACCATTTCTGCTAATTTTTATTTTGATTAGAGTGAGGTAAGTACAAAAATAATCTTTTTAACAATAATTTGTGGCAGATTTTACTTTCTCTACACGTACTATGTACCTAGTGTACTGAGAAGGTATTGTATTGCACACAACAATTTGATTTCGAGATTTCACCGGAAATATATTTTGAGACCCCCTAAATCCAAAAAAAAAAAGCATTTCTAGAAAATGTCCATGTGTCTGTCTGTCTGCCTGTCTGTGGGCAGCATAGCTCAAAAACAAAAAGATCGTTAAATACCAAACTTAGTATTTAAGTTTGGGATCGTCCAAGGATGCGATACGAAGATTTTCAAAAAAATCCCCCCTATAACAATTTTGATTAAAATATCATATATTAAAGGTATTTACCTGAAAAATAAAATGTATATCTTGAATTTTCTGGGAATAGCTTCTGAAGTCTACTTTATTCTGGATGAAGTTTACGGAATTTTGTGTAACTGCTAAACCGTAAGAGATGGACAAAAACTAAAAACACACAAAATGTAGAGTACGTTAAAACACACAATTTATGTTATATAATTTTTTTTTTTTGTGAAGTTGATCGTTTTTTAGATATTTCTTGTTTTTGGCTTCAGGCTTGAAAAACATACTTTTCTCACACAGGAATTTGTCAACTCCTGTCCATACAAACAAAGGAACTTCAGTCACATAGCAACCAGCTTTTGACTATCACTTTAACCTAAGGTACTCCCTTATTTCGCTTATACTAACAAGGAAACAAATAATAAGAGTATTTCTGATAATTTTCTCTGGATTAGATGAAGTAATTAGAATAATTTGTGGCAGATATCTAGAGAAGGTCATGTGAATGGTTCATATTAGATTTTTTTGGTTATGCTGTGCACGACAGACCAACAAGGGGCACTCAGAAGACCTCAAAACATATTTTTCCGGAGAAATATTGATATCGAAATTTTGGTTACAATACAATGCTTTCCCTACCTAATATGTGCAATGTACTCACCTGGTAGAGAAAGTAAAACCTGAAAGCAAGGATTGGAATGTAGCATACAGACCATAAAGCATACTTATGAAGGGGAAATAAAACTGGACACAGAAGAGGTGCATATTTTTGAGACGTTGGTCACCCTGGAGGGTGCACGCCATATATTTCGCACTTGAGTTAACCGCGCCGCTATCGCGAGTGAAAACGATACCATTAACTCAAATAACGCATCATTAACTCCCAAAGAACATACCCAGCAATCTCGCACCCGCACGTGTTCATATTGGTGGAAAACCCCAAAAACACTTCGTGACTCACCGCGCTCCACGGAAATGCAAATGACGAAGTCTCCACCACAGCTGTGCTGCCAACATCGGCCTTCTTACCAGCGTTTTTGCATCTCTCCATATGATGAATGGAATTAAAAGGGCATGTTCCTCGAATTTTACATTCTTTATCATGTATGTACAGTGCACATGGTACATGGAGAATGTATTGTATTCCACACTAAACCTCGATACCGAGATTTCACCGGAAATACATGTTTTAAACTCCCCTGGATAAAAAAATCTTATCTGTTCCATTCACATGACTTTGTCCACTTCTGTGTAACAATTTATCGTTAATAAGCTTATTGTTCTATTTACTAATAGAAAAAAAATTAGCAGAAATAGTCTCGTTACTTGCTTCCTTATAAGTAGAATCAAAATAAGGGAGTACCATAGGTTAAAGTGAAGTCAAAAGCTGGTTACTAGGTGACTGAAGTTTCTTTGTTTGTATGGATATGAGTTGACAATTTGCTGTATGAGAAAAGTACAAGTTTTTCAGAGCTGAAACAAAAACAAGGAATATGTCAAAAACGATCAACTCCTCCAGAAAAAATTATATAACAGAAATTGTGTGTTTTAGTGTGATCTACATTTTTTGTGTGGTAAGTTTTTGTCCATTTTAGCAGTTATGCAAAATTCATTAAAATTCATCCAGAATAAAGTAGTCTTTAGAGGCTATTCCCAGAAAATTCAAGGTACACATATTATTTGTCAGGTAAAGATCTTTAATATACGATATTTTAATCAAAATCGTTAGAGCCATTTTTGAGAAAATGAAAATTTTCGAAAAGAGTACCATGTAAAAGTAGTGGGTGGAGGGGGTTTTCTTGAAAATCTTCGTGTCACATACTTGGAAGATACCAAACTTAAATACTAAGTTTGGTATTTAACGTTCTTTTCCTTTTTGAGCTATACTGTCTACAGACACACAGACACACACAATACCTTTTTTTCAGAAATGCTTTTTTTTTAGATTCAAGGGGAACCAAAACATGTATTTCCGGTGAAATCTCGGTATGAATTTTTGGGTGCAATACAGTTTCTCCTCTATACACTATGTACAGAAAGTAATAACACATACATATGCCAGGTGGCTCACGCAATTGGTCCTCTGTAGTTTTGTTTCCCGCAGACGGTAGAGCAAGAAGGGTTGCCTCATCACTGCGTATCAAAGGGGAAGTGAACGTACCAGCGTAGCTTCACTGAGCAGCGCTGTTATCTGCGTAAGTTTTCCTCCTGTTTTGCTGTGATAAGTTCGCGTGGCGGTCTGTCTGTAGTTCGAATCAGGTCTTTCAGTCAAAGAGGTAACAACTGTAGTGTAATCCAGAGAAGAGTATACAGATATAACAATGGTCTATAGGGAGACCATTGTTATATAGTTGAGACTCGAAGGCAGTATTCTCAACGTTTACCAACGAGACGAGACCTTCTGGGCATGTATTTAGACGTTCAGAAATGCGTTTAAAAACCGAGGGATCTTTTCAGGTTTTATGAGTCATGGAAAGACCAATCAGCACCGCACCTGATGTTTCCCGGGAGATATGTCTGACTATAACATTCCCTTCTGTCAAGAAAGTACCGGGAATTGATCATTTAAAACTCCTGTTTAAAAGCGGATTCTAAATTATTGTTGTCGCTAAGTTGGTACAACTTTCCTCTATATCCACGCGGAGTTTGATCGTCATCTATCATCTAGTTTGTTTACAGTACGCCATTTTGTTAGTTCATCGCTACGATGGATAGAAATATTGAACAAAGAATCTGTCTCAAATTTTGCATTGCAAATGGTATTTCGTGTGTCGAATCGCTGAAAATGTTACAGAGGGCTTACGGTGAATCGACTTTATCAAAAACACGTGCATATGAGTGGTACAGTGCATTCAAAAGTGGTCGAGATGTGGTGGAAGATTTGCCTCGCTCTGGTCGGCCACCAACGGTTTCAACTGAACTGAACATCGTCATTTAGGTCTGAGAGAGATGCCGCTGAACTTTCTGTGTCTCACGAATCGATTCGTACCATTTTAAACGATTGTTTGGGTATGACACGCGTTGCAGCTCGGTTAGTTCCGAAAGACTTGAATTTTCTACAAAAACTCAATCGCGTAAGGATTGCTGAAGACATGCTAGAACGAGCCAGTTCTGACCCCGCATTCATGAAACGCATTGTACCTGGTGATGAGACGTGGGTTTACGAGTTTGACACTCAAACCAGTCAACAAGCTTCCGATTGGCGCCTTCCAACTGAACCGAAACCTAAAAGAGAACGTCAAACTCGATTAAAACTGAAGGTCATGTTGACAGTTTTTTTTTTTTTTTTTTTTTCGATTATCGAGATGTCGTGCACTCAGAGTTTTTGCCAGAAGGTCAGATGGTAAATAAAGACTATTATCTGAGCATTATGCGGCATTTGAGAGAACAAATATGGTGAAAAAGACCAGATTTGTGGAACGACAACTCATGGATTCTGCACCACAATAACGCACCAGCTCACAAGGTTATTATTGTGAACGAATTTCTGGCCAAAAGCTCAAGAAATTTCATCGAACAACCACCGTATTCATATTATCTGGCTCCTGCTGATTTCTTTCTCTTTCCAAAACTCATGTTACCACTTCGAGGCATCCGTTTTCAGTCGATGGAAGACATAATGGAGAATCCGCCAGCGACAATTGACATCGATTCCTAAAAGTGCCTGCAGAAACTGTATTGATGATTGGATTATTCGTTGGCATAAATGTATAATTTCAGAAGAGACCTACTTTGAAGGCGATAAAATAAATTTGGATGAATAATGCATTTTTTGTATTTTATTGGCATATTCCCGGAACCTTCTTGACACAGTAGTAGGTTTAAGGGTACATAAATTGTAATTCTTTATTGCAATTAAGGACATAATAGCATTTATTTAATACTGCTAGATGAGAATCACACATTTTTGCATTATATGTTGTTGATAAACTATCTGTCAGATATGATATGCCTTGAAAAGATCATTAATAAGCTTTGGCACATGTGCGAATTGGATTACTCAGAGACATTCTTCAACACAGAAACCTGGAATCGAACCCGGCACCCCGCCCTAGTAAGCAAGTTCTCTAGCGACGGGCTATGGAACCAGTTATATCAGTTAAATTTTGATTTTCAAGCTCTGGTCTTACGTTTAGCAAAGTTTCCTATCTGCATCGCGTCCCCTTTACTGACATGCTTAGGCAAACCTTTCGGCGTCCGAATTATCTGGCAGTAACTAACTTCAACGAAGAACGGCTTGCATGGACCACCTGGTATATTTAAAGAAATAGAGAAAACATTTATATATTACCATAAACGGTCTTATTACTTGCTTTCTTGTAGGTAGAAGGGTAATAAAGAAACACACTAGGCTAAAACGATAGTCAAATGTTTAAAAAGCTGGTTGCTATGTTATTAAAATTCTCGTTGAAAAATTCTCGTGTGAGAAACGTTTAAGTATTTTAAACTCGAAACAAAGGACAAGACATATCTCGGAAATGGTTAACTCCACGAGAAAAATGTACACGAGGTAAATTGTGTGTTTTAATGAAAACTACATTGTTTGTCCAGTCAATTTCTGCCCACCTCTTACAGTTTACCGGTTATGCAAAAGTCATCAGAGGCTATTTCCAAAAAAATACAGAATATACATTTTATTTGAGATGTAAATGTCTTTAATACACGGTATTAGAGCCATTTTTGAGAAAATAAAAATATCCTTAATTTTTACCAACTTCGTGTCACATCCTTGGGAGATGCTACACTTAATTACAAAGTTTGATATAGTAATTTTAATACCACCTTTTTCTAATACAGTAGACCCTAAAATATATTTACGTGAAATCTCGGTATCGAATTTAGGGTGGAGTGCAACACCTTCTCTACAATACCCTCTCTACATATTTACCATGTTCTAAGTAGTACAATTAAAACGCGCTGTTCAAGCGTTAATTTGTTTGCAGCCATTTATAATTTAATATTCCTGCAGCCAGAACTAACAAGAGAATAACATCAAGAATGTATATTTAGAAGCATGTTGGACGCTACTGGCAGGCACAGAAAAGGCGGATGGGCAACCTATATTTCTACTTAAGACAAGACATCAGAGCTCACCTAAACGGCCCGGGTTCCATCATCGCCTGCGGTGCCACAAGTAGTAAAAGTGGGCGTTAAACACTACCACAAAAAAAAAAGACAGCAGAGAAGGCTGATAATAGGGAAGAGGGGGGGGATAGGAAGAGCTAAACAAAAGTGATTATATTGTTGTGATGTTGGGAATATGTGTTTTTAAGTGTATTTGTCTGTTATAATAGGGTACATAATTGAATCTGAATAAGATATACTCTGTGTTGTAAATTTAAATTGCTGTATTTGAATGTATTTGTCCTTCCATTTTCGTGTTTACTATTTTAATTCTTTGTTGTTTTAATATTGCTTACTATTTTGTGTATTACAAAAGCACGTATGGTCTGTGGGCCCGATTGTTGAAGCTTAATGTATGATATTGTTATTTCAATAAATACACTTATTCATTCATTCTAAGGAAATCACACACAACACACGTATTTTCGAAATAATTCGCAACACGAAGACTTAGCAAGGCTCACAGCGGATAGACGTACGCTTGGCACGTCCTGCGCCGCTTCTGCGCAGTGGGATAATACAGAGGTCACTGATTTGCCGCAAGGCATGGAATTACTAGAATTCTTCGGTATCTCTGAAACAGTGCATCTTGTACATGAGAACAAAAGGCAGGCTACAAATGAGATAAATCATTCCGGCTCATACAACATATATTGTGTTCCTAGGACGGAAAGTTTTTAATCAGGCCTCGCTCGTTCTTCCGAGAAGTCCTTACATATAGGCGCGAGATCTAATGGAAATATAAAAAGTTATGGAGAAGCTCGTAAAATTTTCATTAAGTTCATATTAAAACTTGACATTTGAGAGCTATTACACGAGAATGTCGCTTGTTTTATATTTTGTAATCCACTTCTCTCTTGACTTTCTCGGCGTTATTAATTTCTTTTTCCATTCAACCATCTGTGCGCTGATTTATAAATCCTTAAGCGTATTGTTAGACAGGAGGCAAATCCCAGAAGTACCTGACCTAACAAATAAAACACACGAAATTTGAGATAAAAATAACTTTGTTACATTCTCACGACTTTCTCTCTCTCTCTCTCTCTCTCTCTCTCTCTCTCTCTCTCTCTCTCTGTGAGTATGTGTCTGTCTGTGTGTGGGCAACATGTTACCATGCTAACTTCCTATACCCAAAGTCGCGGGTTCAAACCCGGAGGAGGACGTTGAATTTTTTCAGGTGTAAAAATCCTTAGCATGGCTTTCTTCGGAAGGGCAGTAAAGCCGTTTGTCCCGTGTCGTAGATTTACGGCACGCGAAAGAACCTCAAGCTTGATAGAGAGGCCTCTGAGCAAAATTAAGCGGTCTTTCACGCCCAGTATAGAATGGGACACTGAGAACCACAGCAGTTAAAGAGCGTCCATAAATAAAACTCCATTTTTTGGGCAGCAGAGCTCAAAAGCGAAAAGAGCGCTACATACAAAACTTAATATTTATGCGTAGTATCTTCCAAGGATGCGACACGAAGATTTTCAGGAAAATCATCGGAACACAAACTACCCTTTACGTGGAAAGACACCTGAGAAAGATTCCATGCTGACATTTCCTGAGTAGGGCACCCACATCTCAACACTATTTCATAATCTCCTAAACCTTCACGCAGGATTCGAACCGTAACCCACCAACCACCTATTAACAAGGTTGCAATTAATCAACTGAAATGCAGGAATGTGTGCTTAATCGATCTTTTACTTTCTCTAACCCGTATGTACAATGTACTTTAGTGGATAGAGAAGGTATTGTATTCCACCCAAAAATTCTATGTCGAGATTTCACCAGCAGTACATGTTTTGATACTCCCGGAATCCATAAATGCATTTCTAGTAACATGTCCGTGAGTGTACCTCTCTCTCTCTGTGAGGGTGTCTGTCTTTTTTTTTTTTTTTTTTTTTTTTTTGGTGGTGTTTAACGCCCGCATTTACCGCAGGCGATGACACATGATACGTGAAGATGGAGCCCCGGTGGAATGTGATGGCGGGGGAAACCGGAGAACCAGGAGAAAACCCGCCCCTGCGCCGCTTTGTCCACCACAAATCTCACATGCGGTCACTTGGGTGAGAGGCGGGTGGTCTGACCACCCGACCACGGCGCGGCCTGTGTGTCTGTCTGTCTGTCTGTCTGTGGGCAGCAGAGCTCAAAAGCGAAAAGAGCGTATTACTATCTTCCAAGGATGCGACACGAAGATTTTTAAGAAAATCCCCTCTTCAACCATTCTCTACTTGGAAAGACACCTGAGAAAGATTCCAGCTGACATATCCTGAGCTAGGACACCCACATCTCGATACTATTTCATAATCTCCTAAACCTTCACGCGGGATTTGAACCGAAATCCACCAACTACGTATTAAGGAACCACCGCAGATTACAATTTATCGGCCCCAGAGCAGTTGGCAGGCTGAGGGCAGCCCGAGGTGTGTTAGACGTGTCCCTGTTCTCGGAGAGAACTTAACCACGTTCTGACGGGATTGTGGTGTTTGCAGGATGGCGGGTGAGAGTTGGGGTTGTGGAGTATTGCTCCTCGACGGTTGCCTATTATGGTGCAACGGCCCTAGTGCACCGCTGGTGTGAAGTTTATTCAAAATGTTTATTTTGGGTTTTTAATTTTGATGTCCAAGCAACTCTTGAAGGATTGTAAGAAGCTTAGCCGTAGCAGCTGTTGGAGGTGCTCCTTCGTTACCGGGGATGCCCGCAAGCCATGCGGGGAAGCCGGTACCGCTTGAAGCGGCGGTTTGTGGGATTGTAATCCCCAAGAGACCTAACTAGGGCGCTCCGATGGAATGGTACCCTTCGTTGAATTTTGCTGCCCGACGCCTAATCTCGTCCTCCAGGTATGGTAGACCAGAGGCTTCGTGCAGGAGTCTCGTAGGAAATAGTCGAGGCACAGAATAGATAGCCCGAAGACATCTATCCTGTACCCGCTGAAGCAACAGCAGACTGGAATCTGCCGCCATGCCCCAGATCTCACAGGCGTAGATTAATAAGGGGACTATGAGGGCCCCCAAAAGGTGCAACTTTAGGGGAATCGGTATCATGGACTTCAGCATCGGGTACAGTGAGGCCGCAACCCCGTTTTCCCAACACCTCAGTTCCCTAAAAGTGACGCCCCTGTCAATTTTCACCCCCAAAAGTTTATCGGCTGAATTGCCTCTAAGCATATGTAGAGGTTGAAATACCCGGTCTACATTAACACATTGAAGCCCGAGTATAGCTCGGGTCATCCAAATGTTCATGAGACCCATGGCTCGGGCAGGGATTTCTAACGCTTTTAATGCAATTCCACGACCTTAACTCGGTCTTGGGCTATACGGCAAACAACATACATCAGTTATCGTTTTGTTGTCTGATTTGTGCTGCCATCTGTCCTTGCTTTAGTCAACTATTAGGAAATTAAGATGAGTTAGTAATATTGGTTGCTCGCGGGTAGTCCCGCCATTTTCCTTGAAGATGGTGATCTGTTTGTTACGTTTTGTGTTCGAATTCTGTGAACTGAAGCTGAAATTGAGTAAACAAATGAAGCTCTGGAAAATTCCGGTTCCGAGGTACGGTTTTTCGAACTTTCAATAAATGGAGTGTAAGCTGCTTTACGCAGATTCTTGGAACACACATTTGATACTTGCTGCAAATTTAAAATAACATATTATTACGGAAGTTATGGCTATTTTCTTACTTGTTGAAAAATCCTTGAATACCATACTTTTAGATTGTACTAATATTTTTTGACAGATTTGATTGAAGTACTGTAAATAACAACTCAAAGTAGGCGTAAAAACCCTACGTTTCTTGGCACTTTAACTAAAGAAACGCCTGGGCTTCAATGTGTTAAGAATTCGCAGAGACCTTCGGTGTTCCGAGGCCCACTCTTTGGGAAACAACACTCCTGTTTTGTCAGTGTTCACCCTCTTTCTTGGTGTACGCAGTTAATTAGTGTTGTAGGAATGTGTGCTTAATCGACCTTTTTTTTTCCTTTCTTTTACGCAGTAATGTTTTACCCAAAATGTCAGGTGAAGTGGCTAGGCTGGACACACAGCACAAGTTTGGGGTTGCAACCCTTGAGGGAGTTAGCCTAACATGAAGTATATGGTAAGGAAAACTTTGTAGTACAAGTTGTTACTACAACAGAAGGGGTTGGGGGTTGGTTTCGGTGGCCAACGATCCGGGCATTTCACGCTCCGTTGGCAAGAAACTCCCTTTCCCACCCCAACATTTCGCGACTGCGGAAAAAGCCATGCGTAAAGCGAGACGCGTGTTCTCCGCCACCCCTTTTTGCGTGTCCCATTACAGTAATATACGTGCCGGAAATGGGAAGAAAGTGGTTTTTGCATTCACTGAGTTCGACCAAGAAGACAAGAGGGTTGCTTGGGTTTTTTTTGTAACGGCGGGGGCAAAGCTATAGGTCCAGTTTCACCCCCTCCCCTTTAGAAGATGATGTTTGTTGACCGTGTACAATATTTCCATACGCGATAGCAGAAGGGGTGGTTATATAAATCATGACTCATTAAAACAATCCCAAAGGGAGGAAAATGTGTGCGCTTTTGTGGTAAATTAAATGTGCCACGAGAAAAACCGCTTGTTCTCTGCGAAATTCTTTTTGCCTCGCTTCTTTCGAGAGGAAAATAAAAACTAATTTCTTCGTTTTTGCTTTATTTTTACTTTCTCTACCCGTACTATGTACATAGTGTATAGAGAAGGTAATTTTTTGTAGAGTTTAACGCCAGCTTTTACTACTATGGCACTGTTGGCGATGGTTATTCATGGACTGAAGATGGAGCACCGGTGCAATGTGATGGCGGGGGAAACCGGAGAACGCCTCTTTGTCCAGCACAAATCCCACATGCGGTCAATTAGGATCGAACCCATACCGTCTACGTGAGAGGCGAGCGATCTAACCACTATGCCACGGCGCGGTTGAAGGTAAACTCGATATCGAGATTCCACTCGAAATATATATTTTGAGACCCCCCCAAAAAAAACATTTTTAGAAAAATGTCCATATGTGTGTCTATCAGTGAGTGTGTGACTGTGTGCAGCATAGCTCAAAAACGAAAAATCTGTTAAATACCAAACTTGGTGTGTAAGTTCAGTATGTTCAAAGGATGCGACACGAAGATTTTTAAGAAAATCCCCCCACCCCCAACATGGAAAAAATTTGATTTTTTCAAAAATGGGTCTAACGATTTTGATTAAAATGCCGTTCATTAAAGATATTTACATGTCAAATAAAATATGTATTTGAATTTTCTGGGAATAGCTTCTAAAGACCACTTTATTCTAGATTAATTTTGCATAACTGGTAAACTGTAAGACATAACAAAAAGCTACTTCACAAAAAATGTAGATCTGGTCAAAACACGCAATTTATGTCTTTTATATTCATTATATTCTTGATGTGCCGGTAACCATTTCTGAGGTACTCCTTGGTTTCAATTGTAAAGTATTTATAGTTCTCTGAGACAACATTTGACTATCGCTTTAGCCTAGTGTATTCTCCTAATTTCCTTCTACTTATAAACAACTAAGGAGTAAGAAAATTCTGCTGATGTTTATCTCGATTAGCATGTTAGAGAAAGAAGAATATTCTTTTGTTAGAAGTTCGTATGAAAAGCAGATAGAGAAAGTCATGTGAGTGTAACGGCGGGGACAAAGCTATAGGTCCGGTTTCGCCCCCTCCCCTCTAGAAGATGATGTTTGTTGACCGTATACGATATTTCCATACGCGATACCAGAAGGGATGGTTATACAAATCATGACTCATTAAAACAAACCCAAAGGGAGGAAAATGTGTGCGCTTTTGTGGTAAATTAAATGTGCCACGAGAAAAACAACTTGTTCTCTACGAAGTTCTTTTTTGCCTTTCTTCTTTCGTGCGGAAAATAAAAGCTAATATCTCCGTATTTGTTTTATTTTTACTTTCTCTATACGTTCTATGTACATAGTGTATAGAGGAAGTATTGGATTCCACCCAAAAATTCGATACCGAGATTTCACCGGAAATACATGTTTTAGGGCCCCCTGAATACAAAAAAAGCATTTTCAGAAAAAGGTCCGTGTGTATGTGTGTGTGTGTCTGTGGACAACATAGCTCAAAAACGAAAAGACCGTTAAATACTAAACTTGGTATTTAGATTTGGTATCTTCCAAGGAAGCGACACAAGATTTTCAAGAAAATCCCCCAACTACCCTTTACATGGAAAAATTTTCGGAAATTTTGATTTTCTAAAAAATGGCTCTAACGATTCTGATTAAAATCCCGTATATTTACATACCAAATAAAATATATATCTTCAATTTTCTGGGAATAGCTACTGAAGAGCTCTTTATTCTGGATGAATTTTGCTAAATTTTGCTTAACTGCTGAACGGTAAGAGATAGACAGCATTTTACTGAACAGAAAATGTTGATCAAAACACACAATATATGTCCTTTACATTTTTGTTTTGGAGGTAACCGTTTCCGAGATATTCCTTGTTTTTGGTTTCAGTTGTGAGTACTTGAATTTTTCTCAGACAGGAAGTGTCCGTTTTTCTTTTGTTCTACTCCTGGCCAAGCAAGGAAGCGATTTGCAATGACAATCGCATAACGACAGCTTTTAAAACATTTGACTATCGGTATAGCCTAGTGTATTCCCTTATTTTCTTTCTACTTATAAGGAACTAAGTAGTAAGAACATTCTGCTAATGATTATCTCGATTAACAAGGTGCAGAAAGAAGAATAATCTTATGTAAGAAGTTTGTAGAAGAGCTAGAGAAAATCATGTGAGTGTAACACATCAGATTTTTTTCCTTCTTTATGCTGCTTTGACGTGGCAACCTTATGCGGTTACAAGTCATTTTTAAAAAGAACTTAAAAAGATACCATTACCCGCAAGTATTCCAAATCTGCCTAGATAAAAGCTATATGAACACGGTTATGATTTAAGATATTCTTTACCTTTCCGTTGAAAGGCAAATGTTATAACGATTTTCAGGGGGCTTTGAAATTCATTCTTTGTATTTAATTTTCATTAAAGCCGCTACATAAGATAATCTTAAAAGGAACAACATTTAAATCTAATAGGATACTGTGCCGTTATAACGTCTTTCTGTGAACTTTAAAGTGCTCTTTTACTTTCTCTACACGTACTATGTACATCGTGTATAGAGAAGTTATTGTAATGCACCCAAAAATTCGATACCGAGATTTCACCGGAAATACACGTTTTAGGTCCCCCTGAATCCAATTAAAAACATTTTTGGAAAAAGGTCCGTGTGTCTGTGAACACGATAACTGGAAAACAAAAAGTTGGTAAAATACCAAATTTGGTATTTAGAATACTATCCTTCCAGGATGTGACACGATATATGGAACAATTTTCGAAAATTTTCATTTTGATTAAAATACCGTATATTAAATATATTTATATAGAAAGTATTATGAACATCTTAAATATTCTGGGAATATCCTCTGAAGACATATTTATTATGGATGAATTTTACGGAACTTTGTATAACTGACGAAGCGTAAGAGATAGACAGAAACTTACATAATTGAAAATAAAGAGCTCGTTAAAACACACAATTTGTGTTACATACATGTTTTTCGTAGAGTGGATCGTTTTTGAAATATTTCTTGTTATTGGTTACAACTGTACAGAAAAATATTTTTCTTATTCAGGAATTTGTGAGCTCCTATTCATACAAACAAAGGTACTTCAGTCACATAGCAACCAGCTTTTGACTATCACTTTAACCTATGGTACTCCCTTATTTCGCTTCTACTTACAAGGAAGCAAGAAATAAGACTATTTCTGCTAATTTTTTCTCCATTTTTCTCGATAAGGTTTTCAACAATAATTTGTTGTGGAGATGTAGAGAAAGTCATGTGAATGGAAAACATAACTTTTAGCTATGCTGACAACAGATACTCACAAAGACATTTTTGTAAAAATGCTGTTATTGGATTCAGACAGTTCCTAAAAATATATTTCCGGTGAAACCGCCATATTCGAATTTTTGGGTGCATTACAACATTTTATACATAGTACGTTTAAATAAAGTAAAAACATATGTTAATGAATACACAATTTATTAACTTTATCTATGGGAAGCCTAAATATTTATAATTATATAAAGTAATTATATAATAATTGTATGATATTAATGCTTATTTTCTCTGTTACAGGTAAGCAAAAATTGCAGCAATACTATCTATTGGTGAGTACCCACCTCCAAGCACGTTTATTATTTTTTTACTTTCTCTACACGTACTATGTACATAGTGTATAGAGGAGGTATTGCACTCCACACAAAAATTTGATACCGATATTTCACCGGAAATATATGTTTTAGGGTACCCTGTATCCAAAAAAAGAATTTTCAGAAAAAGGTCCATGTGTGTGTATGTGTGTGTGTGTGTGTCTGTGAACACGAAAGCTCAAAAACGAAAAGTCTGTAAAATACCAAACTTGGTATTTAAGTTTAGTATCTTCCAGGGATGCGACACCAATATTTTGAGAAAAATCTCCTCACCCCAAACTAACCTTTACATGGAACTTTTTTCAAAATTTTAGATTTTTTCAAAAATAGCTCTTGTGATTTTGATTAAAATGTTGTTATATATAAAGATATTTACTAACAATTGAAATGAATATTTTGAATTTTCCGGGAACAGCCTCTGAAGACCACTTTATTCTGAATGAATTTTACGAATGTTGCTTAACAGCTAAACCGTAAGATATGGACAAAAACCTACTGCACAAAAAATGTAGAGCACATTAAAACACACAATTTATGTCATATACATTTTTTTTGGGGAGTTGTTCGTTTTTAAGATATTCCATTTTTTTAATTTCAGCTTTGAAAAACTTGAGGAATTTGTCAACTTGTGTCCACACAAACAAAGGAACTTCAGTCACATAGCAACCAGCTTTTGACTATCACTTTAACCTATGGTACTCTCTTATTTTGCTTCTACTTACAAGGAAGCAAGTAATAAGAATATTTCTGCTAATTTTTTCTCGATTAGCATGAGGTGAATGGAAGAATAAACTTTTTAACAATAATTTGTTGCAGAGTGGTAGAGAAAGTCATGTAAATGTAAGACATCAGATTTTTTTTTATTAGAAAAAAGGTCCCTTTGTGTGTCTGTGAGTATGTGTGTGGACTGCTCAAAAACTAACACCCCGTTAAATATCAAACTTGGTATTTAAGTTTGGTATCTTCCAAGGATGCAACACAAAGATTTTCAAGTAAATCCTTCACTCCAAACTACTCTTTACATGGGAAATTGTTTTCTAAAATTTTGTTTTTCTCAAAATCGGCTCTTAACGATTTTCATTAAAATACTGTGTATTAAACCTTATTACACAAAAAATGTATGTCATATAAATAGTTGTTGCACAGTTGACTGTTTCCGAGCTATTCCTTGTTATTGGTTTCAATTTTAAACTGCGCATCTTCTCAAGTGGGGTCTTCTTTCGTTTCGTTTATGTTTTGTTTTTCTATAAATGTAATGGGAACCTAACTTCAATTGTTCGCATATCGGCCAGCATTAAAGGATTTGACTATTTCTTTAATATCCTTCTGCATCTAAAGAATTAAGTAGGAATATCAATTGGGTTAATGTTTATCTCGATTAGCAGAAAGTCATGTGAGTGCAACACCAGATTTTTACTTTCACTATACGTACTATGTACATAGTCTATAGAGAAGGTATTGCACTCCACCCAAAAATTCGATACCGAGATTTCACCCGAAACATATGTTTTAGGGTCCCCTTTATCTAAAAAAAAGTATTTCGGAAAAAGGTCCGTGTGTCCCTGTGTTTCTGAACACGATAACTCAAAAACGAAAAGTCCGTAAAATACCAATTTTGGTATTTAAGTTTAGTATCTTCCAGGGATGCAACACAAAGATTTTGAAAAAAATCCCCCACCCCCAACTACCCTTTACATAGAAATTTTTTCGAAAATGTTGACTGTCTCAAAAATGGCTCTAATGATTTTGATTAAAATTTCGGATATTAAAGATATTTACCTGACAAATAAATTGTATCTTGTAAAATCTTGAATTTTCTGGGAATAGCCTCTGAAGAGTACTTTATTCAGGATGAATTTTACGGAATTTTGAATAACTGCTAAACCGTAAGAGACGGACAAAAACTTACTCCACAAAAAATGATGAGCACGTTAAAACACAAAATTTATGTTATATACATTTTTTTCGTGGTGTTCATCGTTTTTGAGACATTCCTTGTTTTTGGTTTCAGCTTTGAAAAACTTACCTTCCTTATACAGGAAATTGTCAACTGTCCATATAAACAAAGGAACTTCAGTGACATAGCAACCAGCTTTTGACTATCACTAACCTATGGTACCTCCTTATTTCGCTTCTACTTACAAGGATGCAAGTAATAAGGCTATTTCTGATAATACAGGACACCCACACCAGCTCAAGGCTATCATATTTTGTGACCTTCAGGTGTTTACAAGAAAGGCGAGGAAACGGAACATTTTTACGATGTTTTCGCGTGTAGGAAGTTGTTACGGCACAGGAAATCCACATTAGCATAGTTGACTGACAGGGAACAATGACGTATAGGTGTGTAAAAGCCTCCTTTGTTTGTTTTAAAAACATAACTTGTTACACAAATGAATGTTGGCCACTCCCCTGGCACACAGACATTCGTTCATAGTTGCGTAACAGTTCAATGAATCACCTGTGTGATTCGAATCTCAAAAGTCCTAACTCCAAACTAGAATATTTGTCACCCGTGAGAGCTTCACGTCAGTTAAGGGTACAAGGTGCTCTGAAACGGTAAAAAATAGCATTTTTACTTTCTCTACACGTATTATGTACATAGTGTATAGAGAATGTATTGCATTCCACCCAAAAATTCGATACCGAGATTTCACGATTCCCCTAAATCCAAAAAAAGCATTTTTTGGAAAAAGGTTCTTGTGTGTGCGTGTATGTGTGTCTGTGTCTGCATCGCTCAAAAACGAAAAGACCGTTAAATACCAAACTTGGTATTTAAGTTCGGTATCTTCCAAAGACGCGACACGAAGATTTTCAAGATTTTGTTATTCGTTTTAGCTTTAAAAACATATTTTTCTCATACAGGAATTTGTCAACTCCTGCCCATACAAACAAAGGAACTTCAGTCACATAGCAACAGGTTTTGACTATCACTTTAGCCTATGCTACTCCCTTAATTCGCGTCTACTTGCATGGAGGCAACTAATAAAACTATTTCTGCTAATTTTTTCTCGATTAGTATGAAATAAATAGAAGCATAAGCTTTTTAACAATAATTTGTTGCAGAGATGTAGAGAAATTCGTGTGAATGGAGTACATCAGATTTTTTTATTTAGACACTAATAGAAGCTCATTTATTTATAGTTTCAGAAAATGTATGCGTTTGGGAGGTTAAGAAGGTTTGAACCAATGAAATATAAATTAAACGTTAGTCTGCATTTCTTTAAAGCTCCCTTTTTAGAACATTTGTATCTTTGAATTCGGTTTTCTCGAAAGAGCATTTTTGGATACTGTGTACCTTTTCCTCAGAACGTATGGGAGCTGACATTTTTAGTACATAGTTGAAGTTTCTGAACCACAATCGTCATGTTACAGTATATATTGATCATATTAAGAAAGCAACAACATTGCAAATTTTACTCATGTTTATCTTTTTGAATTTGCAAATATATTTCTTTTTCAATTTCTACTGAAATTGCATCATATATAAATAATTGAGGTTCAGAAAATAGCTGTTTGTACTAAGAACAAACATGCAAAAGTGTGATTATATATTCCAAGTAGTATCAGAGAAAGAGGTACATGAGTTCACATGTTTTAAGACTAAGTTTTATTAATTTTTTATAGACTCAAACACATAAGCTATTAGTGTAAACAAGCACTTGAAATAATTGTCATGATTTATAGAATAATTCATATAAATTTCCGTATGTTCAGACTAGCTTATTCCCTTAAATTACTTTAAACAAATGAAGAAGAACCATATAATAGTTATTTATGTGTTAGAAATGAAGTTTTTGAAATACTTGATATGTAATGTTAATCATTCTGAACACATATTTGGTGATGTAAGCTAAATTTACAATTCATTTATTAGTTGCCATGCCAACAAGCACTGTAAGAGTTTGAGAGGTCATTAATACTTACAGTACAATTAGGAAATGACGTAACATGTGCTACTTCAAGTAAAGAATCTATTTCAATGGTATATTGAGTACTAAATACTGTAAGTTATACTTATCGGGTCGAGAATGCACATTGAGAATTCAAGGTCCACAGGACCGAGTTTTCCCAAGCTTTCGAGAATATGTATTTTATATTTTTCAAATACTTGGGAAAAACTGTAAAAAATTGTGTTACACTCACATTATTTTCTCCAGCTGCTCTACAAACTTCTTAGATAATATAGTTCTTCTTTATACGCCATGCTAATCGAGATAATCATTAGCAGAATGTTCTTATTACTTAGTTCCTTATAAGTAGAAGGAAAATACAGAAATACAGTTGGCTAATTCGAAAGTCAAATATTTTTAAAAGCTGTCGTTATGCGATTGTCATTTCTAATCGCTTCTTGGCTTGGTCAGGAGTAGACAAAAGAAAAACGGACAGTTCCTGTCTGATAAAAGTTTAAGTGCTTTACAACTGAGACCAATAATATGGAATATGGATAGGTAGAGTCAGACTGAAAAATTCAATGCCATAGCTGGAATTTGAACCACGAATCTTCCAGTCTCTAACCGGTTGCTCCACCACTGAGCTACCGTAGCGGCACAGTATTGAATTTGTCAACTGACTCGTATGTTTCCCCGTAAACCACAAGGTGATCTCAAATTATGTTTAGATGACAGCCCCAACGGCGACTTACAATGTTGTAAGTACTTTAAGTCCCAGGATTCATAGTATAGCCAACTATTATGGTTAATTGGTATTATTGGTATTATTGATTTAATTGTTTTTTTCACACAGGCTGTGTTGGATAGGTAGGGTCAGGCTGAAAAATGCAATGCCATAGCCGGGATTTGAACCATGGATCTCGCTGTCTCTATCAGGTTGCGCTACCACTGAGCTACCATGGCAACATGCCGCCTTAGCATTGAATATCGCAACTGACAACCATGGTACATATTAACACCGATACACAGCCGCTATGTTTGGCAACAGCGCTCTGCGCGAGCATCGGCCTGCGTTCATATGCCTTTAAGTTTTGCGACGGTTATAGCACACGTATTGCAACACAACCGAAGGTATATAGGGGACATGATAAGAACCTTTGTTTATTATTATACAGAACTTTGGCCGCTGCAAAAATTGAATAAAAGTAAATGCGATTGATTAACTTTGTGTTTCTGATGACGATTTCAAAGGTTTTATGTGTCGGAAAGCTTGTTTTTTTTGTTTTTTGGATTTTTTTATTTTAGACAAACTTGGTGCATATTGGAACGGTTGATATTTTGCGCATTTGGCGGATATTTACCAAATAATTATACATAAGCGAGTAATATATGAATAATAAATGGCTTATAATGTGTATGTTTATGCTGAAATTTTGGGCTTATAATGAAAAATCTGATGTGTTCCATTCACATGACTTTCTCTACTTCTCTGCAACAAATTCTTATTAAAAAGCTTATTGTGATATTTATTTAATGCAGAAATAGTCTTACATTTCCTTGTGAGTAAAAGCGAAATAAAGGAGTACCATATGTTAAAGTGACAGTTGAAAGCTGGTTGCTATGTGACTGAAGTTCCTTTGTTTGTATGGACACGAGTTGACAAATTCCTGTGTGAGAAAAGTATCATTTTTATAGCTGAAACCAAAATCAAGAAATATCTCAAAAACGATCAACTCCATGAAAAAAGTGCTTATAACATAAATTGTATGTTTTAACGTGCTCTACATTTTTTGTATGTTAAGCTTCTGTCCATCTCTTACTGTTTAGCAGTTATGCAAAATTCATCCAGAATAAAGTAGTCTTCAGAGGCTATTCCTAGAAAAGTCAAGATATACATTTTGTTTGTCAGGTAAATATCTTTAATATACGATATTTTAATCAAAATCGTTAGAGCCATTTTTTAGAAAATCAAAATTTTCGAAAAAAGTTGCATGGGATGGGGGGATTTTTCTCAAAATCTTTGTGTCGCATCCCTGAAAGATACTAAACTGAAATACGAAGTTTGACATTTCATCGACTTTTCGTTTTTGAGTTATCGTGTTCACAGACACACGGACACACACACACACACGGACCTTTTTGTGAAAATACTTTTTACTTTCTCTATACGTACTGTGTACATAGTGTATAGAGAAGGTTTTACACTCCACCAAAAAATTCAATACCGAGATTTCATCGGAAATATATGTTTTAGGGTCCCCTTTATCTAAAAAAAGTATTTTCAGAAAAAGGTCCGTGTGTCCGTGTGTCTGTGAACACGACAACTCAAAAAGGAAAAGTCGGTAAAACACCAAACTTGGTATTTAAATTTAGAATCTTCCAGGGATTTGACACGAAGGTTTTGAGAAAAATCCCCCCACCCCAAACTACCCTTTACATGGAACTTTTTTCAAAAATTTTGGTTTTCTAAAAAATGATTTTGATTAAAATATCGTATATTAAAGATATTTACCTGACAAATAAAATGTATTTTTTGAATTTTCTGGGAATAGCTTCTGAAGACTACTTTATTCTTAGTGAATTCTCCGGAATATTGTATAACTGCTAAACCGTAAGAGATAGACAAAAGCTTGCCACACAAAAAATGTAGAGCACATTAAAACACACAATTTATGTTGTATACATTTTTTTCTTGGAGTTGATCGTGTTTGAGATATTCCTTGTTTTTGTTTTCAGGGTCGAAAATGTTAACTTTTCTCATATAGGAATTTGTCAACTCATGTCCATACAAACAAAGGAACTTCAGTCGCGTGGTAAACAGCATTTGACTATCGCTTTAACCTATGCAACTCCCTTATTTCCTTTCTACTTACAAGGAAGAAGGAAATAAGACTATTTGTGCTAATTTTTCTAGATTAGCATGAAGTAAATAGAAGTATAAGCTGTCTAAGAATAATTTGTTGCAGGGATATAGAGAAAGTCATGTGAGTGGTACACATCAGTTTTTTTTTTTGGATACAGGGGACCCTAAAACATATATTTCCGGTGAAATCTTGGTATCGAATTTTTTGGTCGAGTTCAATTCCTTCTCTATACACTATCACATAGTGCATATAGAGAAAGTAAAAAGCTAGCGGTATGCAAGAACGTCATATGTTGCTCTTGGCAGGATTACCGCGTCGTGAGAACACGTAGCAAAAATTCACCGGTTAGTGTGACTATAGCAGTTGGTAGAGAGCTTTGTTTTGTTTGTTTATCTATTTCAGTAGGCGAAACCACTGAGCCTGGTGGTTTTCATGTTTAGTGCGAGGTTAGGTTAGTGTGTGTGTATATAAATTTATATTTCTAATTTTCTGTTGTGGTAGTACTTGGCAGAGAAATGTTTCAGAACATTATAAACCATTTATTGTTCATATAATACTCGTTTATATATAATTATTTGGTAAATATCCGTCATATACACAAAATACCAACCGTTCTAGCATGCACACGAATTTGTCTATAATAAAAAAAAATCTGATGTGTTATTGTCAATTGTTTTAAAAGCTATTGTTATGCGATTGTCATTGCAAATCCTTTGTTTGGCCAAAAGAAAAACTAACAAGGAATATCTCGAAAACGGTTACCTCCACAGCAAAAATGTAAAGGACAAAACAGTGTGTTTTGTCATGAGGCACATTTTTGGTGCAGTACGTTTTGTTTCTATCCCTTACGGTTTAGCAGTTAAGCAAAATTCAGCAAAATTCATCCAAAATAAAGAGGACTTCAGACTCTATTCCCAAAAAATTTGAGATATAAATTTTATTTCAGACATAAATAGCTTAAATATACGGGATTTTAATCAAAATCGTTACAGACATTTCTAAGAAAAACAAAATTTTCGAAAATGTTTCCATGTAAAGGGTAGTTAGGGGTGGGGGGATTTTCTTGAAAAGCTTGGTGTCGCATCCTTGGAAGATACCAAACCTAAATACCAAGTTTGGTATTTAACGGTCTTTTTGTTTTGGGGATATGCTGTCCACAGACACACACACACACACATTTTTTTTAAAATTCTTTTTTCGCACTCAGGGAACCCCAAAGCATATATTTCCGATGAAATCTCGGTATCGAATTTTTGGGTGCATTACAATACCTTCTCTATCCCTATGCTTTCCGACAGATAAAACCTTTGAAACCGTCATCAGAAATACAAATTCAATCAAACATGCTTAAATTTATTCAATTTTTACAGCGGCCCAAGTTCTGCATAAATACCGAAAATTTTGAAATAGTTATTTTAAAGGAAAGAACCCTAAGAGCGTTTCTACAGCCCTTTTAGACGCCTGAGGAAGCGTCAATTTAAAGCTCGTGGATTATAATAATAAATTCAGCAAGAAAGAAAGAGGACCATTCTGCTCGAGGACCGAACCGCCCCCCCTACCTATGAAACACAGGAGGTAGTGATATACCCGCCACACTGAAGTACTTGAGGTCGACACCGAGCAGATGTGTTCTTAGCTAGGTGTTCGAGTAACCATAGCAGACGTCACCTGTTTGGGTACACATATGTCCACATTCCCATTATGATCCGCTCTATGGTGCTGCTACCTGGCGTGGAATATGAGCAATTGCCAATTAAGGCCCCACCCTGGTCCATTGCAGCTTCATTATATTACCAACTAATTACGCTCGACTCATCCCTTCGGTCGGCTAGGTTGGCAGCACTGAAAAACCGCCCCTTAATGTCGTTAACCCTCCCGCTCTTGACGCTGGAGTGACTGATAATGGCGGGAAAACTTGACTCGATAATTAGGGCTAAAGATTTAATTAACTTGGAATTATGAGCAATGGCTGGGTTAGATGCGAATGTAACTCACCGCAGAGTCTAATGAAGATACATGTAAGATAGCATCACTGCATTTGTTTTTTCCTCCCCTCTTTTGTTTCCACCCTTCTTACAGTTCCCTCCCAAGACAGTTTCACAAACATTATTTTGTAGTAAAACGTCCCAATAACTATTTCCAAACCACTTATAAATGTTCTATCTTGACAATGTTAAAGTTTGATCCATTGTCTCAGCAATTATTTAACATAATGACTTACATTTCTACTAATGTACACGTACATAGAGAAGGTATTGCACTCCACCAAAAAATTCAATACCGAAATTTCACCGGAAATGTATGTTTTAGGGTCCCCTGTATCCAAAAAAGGTATTTTCAGAAAAAGGTCCGTGTGTCAGTGTGTCCCTGTGTCTGTGAACACCATAACTCAAAAACGAAAAGTCGGTAAAATACCAAACTTCCAGGGATACGAAACGAAGATTTTGAGAAACATCCCCCACCCCAAACTACCCTTTACATGGAACTTTTTTCAAAAATTTTGATTTTCAAAAAAATGGCTTTAACGATTTTGATTAAAATGTCGTATATTAAAGATATTTACCTGACAAATAAAATGTATATTTTGAATTTTCTGGGAATAGCCTCTGAAGACTACTTTGTTCTGGGTCAATTTTACTGAATTTTGCCTAACTGCTAAACCGTAAGAGATGAACAAAAACTTACTCATAACAAATGTAGAGCACTTTAAGACACACAATTTATGTTACATACATTTTTTGGTGGAGTTGATTGTTTTTGAGATATTCCTTGTTTTTGGTTTCAGCTATAAAAACATACTTCTCTCATACAGGACTTTGTGAACTCTTGTCTATACACACAAAGGAACTGCAGTCACATAGCAGCCCAGCTTTTGACTATCAGTTTAACCTATGGAACTCCCTTATTTCGCTTCTACTTACAAGGAAGCCTGTAATAAGACTATTTCTGTTAATTTCTTTTTTTTTTTTTTTTTTCGATTACCAAGAAGTAAATAGAAGCATAAGCTTTTTAACAATAATTATTGCAGAGTTATAGAGAAAGCCATGTGAATGGAACACATCAGATTTTTTAAAAAAAAAAAAAAAGGTCCGTGTGTGTGTGTGTGTATGTCTATCTGTCTGTGGGTGTGTCTATGGACAACATATCCCCAAAACGAAAAGACCGTTAAAAACCAAACTTGGTATTTAGGTTTAGTATCTTCTAAGGATGCTACACGAAGATTTTCAAAAAAAATTCCTCCACCACAAACTACCCTTTACATGGAAAAGTTTCGAAAATTTTAATTTTCTTAAAAATGGCTCTAACGATTGTATATTAAAGCTATTTATGTCCGAAATAAAATGTATACCCCGAACTTTTGTGGAATAGCCTCTGAAGAGCTCTTTATTCTTGATGAATTTTGCTTAACTGCTAAACCGTAAGAGATAGAAAAAAACTCACTGCACAAAAAATGTACATCACGACAAAACACACAATTTATGTCCTTTACGTTTTTGTTGTGGAGGTAACCGTTTCCGAGATATTCCTTGTTACTGGTTTCAATTGTGAAGTACTTTTCTCATACAGGAAGTGTCAGTTTTTCTTTTGTTCTGCTCCTGGCCAAGCAAAGAAGTGATTTGCAATGACAATCGCATGACGATAGCTTTTAAAACATTTGACAATCACTTTAGCATAGCGCATTCCCTTATTCTCTCCTACTTATAAGGAACTAAGTAATAAGAACGTTCTGCCAATGTTTATCTCGATTAGCATTGCTACAAAGAAGAATAATCTTTTGTAGGAGGTTTGTAGAGCAGCTAGAGAAAGTTATGTGAGTGTAACACATCAGATTTTTCAAGGTATAGCAGTACCTTCTCTGTTGATTGATGAAGAATAGAATACTTCTGTTCATCAGAAGAAAAGATATGATTTTTAATTTGTCTACACGTACTATGTACATAGTGTATAGAGAAGGTATTGCACTCCACCCAAAAATTCGATACCGATATTTCACCGGAAATATATATTTTAGAACCTCCTAAATCCAAAAAATCCATTTTCAGAAAAAGATTTGTGTGTGTGTCTGTCTATCTGTGTGTCTGTGAAGAACATAACTCAAAAATGAAAAATCGGTAAAATACCAAACTTGGTATTTAAGATCTTCAAGAAAATCCCACCACACCAAACAACCCTTAACATGGAAAAATTGTCGAACATTTTATTTTTCTTAAAAATGACTGATTAAAACACCACGTATAATAACCATTTCCATCACAAACAAAATGTATATCTTGAATTTTCTGGTAATAGCCTCTGAAGACCACTTTATTCTGGATGAATTTTAAGGAATTTTGTATAACTGCTAAACCGTATTAAATAGACAAAAACTTACCTAACAGAAAATGTAGAGCTGGTTAAAACATACAATTTATGTTATATATAAATGTTTATCCTGTCCATACAAACAAAGGAACTTCAGTCACATAGCAACAAGCTTTTGACTATCACTTTAACCTATGGTACTCCCTTATTTCGCTTCTTCTTACAAGGAAGCAAGTAATAAGACTATTTCTGATAATTTGTTCTGGATTAGCATGAAGTAAATAGAAGAATAAGCTTTTTAACAATAATGTGTTACAGAGATGTAGAGAAACTAAAAAGAGAACATCGAAAAGGAGAAGCGAGTACGCAGTTGCTTGCTCATTTCCATAAGCACGACGCCTACGTCACAAAATTAGGGCACATGAATATTGCGAGGCTCTGATTGGAAAGGCAATCAGCGCACAGAGTACACACAAAAACATAGAGTACACATAAACGGATCCTAAATGCTGCTGCTAATCTCTTTGGAATATACGCTCAACAGCAATGCTGCGAGATGGAAATCAGCGACACATACGTCACAGATAGAGGCTTGAAGCCAAGTGTGTGATTTTATCATCACCTAGCGCGACACAGTTCACTTAGAAGCTAAACATTTTATCGACATAGGAGTGCGACAGCAGTTTCCTCTTTTTCTGATTTCTAAGGGATCTAATACTGAATCAGAACATCTGATGTTCAGTAGCGGCTCGTGAGTATATATTGTAGGTGGGCACAAATGTTTGACAATCCGATAGCGCAAAAAATTAACGCGGAATTAAGGAAGAAGAAGGAACTATAATTACGTGTGATCAGCCAAGTGTTAAAGTTCATAACAAGTGTACAAGTTAGCATAATTGTAAAGCAAAAGTACTTATCTCGCTTCTCCTAGTAAGAAATAAATTCCAGGAAAGTTACGTAAATTTTAATTATTATAAGATCACTCCCTGAACTACCCCCCATTAGCTGCACCACCCCGAGAGAGTCAATCATCGTGTAGGCTGAGTATATGGAACCAATGGTTTGTTATTCTTAAAAGTTTGAATTTTGGGCAAACATTTTTTTTGGGGGGGAGGAAGGGCCTTTGTTTAATTTTACTCAATTTATCCCTCATTTACCAATCCAATTCATCCCTCAGTTATCAATCCAAACACCGAGGCAAATTCAACGGTAGTAGATTCACCTCACCAGGCACTTGGATCTACTCATAAGTAGTGGAGTGAGTCTTGGCAACGTCTTCAAAAAACGTCTTCCCTATAAAAACTATTATTAGTTATTAATTATTTATCAATGTAAAGCTAAAAGAGTACAAATGTATGTATTTGACAGAGTAAATTCAGCTTGGAGAAGAAATAGAAAACTGACGCCAAGAGAGTAGAAGGGGGTCAGAAGAGCTTTTGTTAGAAAGGTTTCTTTTGTCCAGTCACGTACAATCGAGTTACAACGGACCTTAAAATTCGGAAGAAGGTAATTCTTCATTGTATAAGACATGTCACGAGAGGTTTGCAGTGCACCTTGGGAAGAAGAAAATTGAATTTTGGGTAATATTTACGTCAATCGCGCGGCCTTTCTGTCCAATCGGAAAGAGGCCGCCATGACGGTATTTTTAGTATGTAAAGAGCCCAAGAAGGCATATTACTGTATGTTGCTGTCTGTTGATATCTGTCTGTCGCTGTTATGCTGTCGGTTGTCGGGCTGAATGTAATTACTTCACACAAAGTTTTAAACTCTGTAACATGTAACGAAAGCTTAGTAGTTTCCAGTGTTCTAAGTATCTTTAAAGTTCGTGACGTGTGTTAAAATATATTGTATAACGCAGAATTAAGGAAGAAGAACGAAATATAATTACGTGTGATCAGCCAAGCATTAAAGTTCATAACAAATGTACAAGTTAGCATAATTGTAAAGCAAAAGTGATTATCTCGCTTCTCGTAGTAAGATATAAATCCAGGAAAGCTGCGTTAGTTTCAATTATTATAAGATCACTCCCTGAACTACCCCCATTAGCTGCACCACCCCGAGTGAGTCAATCATCGTGCAGGCTGAGCAACACCGAGGCAAATTCAACGGTAGTAGATGGGTCTACTCATAGGTAGTGGAGTGAGTCTTGTCAACGTGCCGTAAAAGACCAACGGCTTTACTTCCCTTCCGAAGGAAGCCATGTTAAGGATTTTTACACCCGAAAAAATCCATCGTCCTCCGCCGGGTTTGAACCTACGACCTTGGGTGTATGAAGTTAGCATGGTAACCATTACACCACGGAGGTTGACTCTCAATACAGTCCCTTTCTAGGTATATACACATTCATATCATGTTTTAACCCTTCCAAAAATAGAATTTTGTTAAAACACACAATTTTATGTCATTTTTTGTCGAGTTAACGTTACCGAGATATTCGGTGTTATTGGTTTTCGTTTTAAAATTCTTAAAGCTTTTCTCTAACGGAAAATTGTTACTTCTGTTTCTGCTGTTGTACTCCTGGCCATGCAAACAGAACTGAATTTCAACCACGTAACTAACTCCATGGTACGACTGCTCATAAGGAACCCTAGCCTATCGCCCTGCCGCTGCGTCCCCCATTTCGTCCATGACAGACATCATGGATGGGGTGCCGAATGGGAGGGTGAGACGTGATCAGCGCCTCGAACCCCCCGACTGGTTAATGCGCTCCGCATGACCTGAAGTCACTACCTCTCCATCAAGTAGTTCCTCAATTGGCCCCCCCCCAGGGACCTTACGAGGCTGAGTGCACCCCGGATCAGGTCCCATACAATTCATATTATACACATTTTTGTTGTAGAGTTACTGTTTCCGATACATGCCGTGTTATTGGCTTCGGTTTTAAGTTTATCGTCTTTCTTTTGTTTCACCTAGTAAGCAAAGAGAACAATTTTAATTGTTTCACACAGCAACCAGCTTTAACCGATTTGAGTATCACTTTAATCTATGCTACTCTCTTGTATCTCTTCTACTTACAAGGGCCGTTTTTTTTTCGTCCTCCGATAGCCTATAAATAAAAGACAAGTTCATGGAAAACAATTATTTTAATACTAAAAGTTTTGTACGCTTATGGTTACTTTTCAACATAATCACCACAAAGTTTGAGACATTTATCATACCTGTGCAAGAGCTTTGCAATATCCGATTCAAAAAATGTTGCCGCCAATGATTTCAAATGAGCATTGACGTTGTTTTGAAGATCTTCGTGCTTTACGACGTTTGCGGAGAGCCATTCAAAACAAACGAAGAGGAATGCTGACTTCAGGAATTGTGTTGATCCGTGACAACGCTCGTCCACACACTGCTGGCACAACCCATCGCCTCCTTGAACAATTTCAATGGGACATTTTCGATCATCCGCCGTACAGTCCTGACCTGGCACCCAGCGACTTTCACCTTTTCCCTGAACTGAAGAAGTAGCTAAGAGGGCAGCACTTTCAAACCAACGAAGATCTTCAAAACAACGTCAATGCTCATTTGAAACCATTAGCGGCAACATTTTTTGAAGCGGGTATTGCAAAGCTTGTGCACAAGTACGATAAATGTCTCATCTTTTCGGTGATTATGTTGAAAAGTAACCATAAGTGTACAAAACTTTTAGTAATAAAAAAATTGTTTTCTATGAACTTGTCTTTTATTTATAGCCCATCGGAGGTTGAAAAAAGAAACGGCCCTCGTACAAAGAAGCAAGTAATAGAACTATTTCTGCTAATTTTTATCTCTATTAGTATGATGTAGATAGAAGCATGTGGCGGCGCCTTGGCCGAGTGGTTAGACCGCTCGCCTCCCATCTAGATGTCACGGGCTCAATCCCAAGCGCCCACATGTGGGATTTCTGGTGGGTGAAGCGGTGTCTGGACGATTTTTCTACTAATTACTCCATCATCACCTTTTCTATCATCCATTACGCTTGCATTACATATTATCCACTTCCTTACGCTGATTCCTGGCTAGGACCGACCAGTCGTTCCAGGTTCTACATTCTGTGGTTACGTGTCGTTTGCTCCACGACAGGCTTCTGGACTCTTGGCATTGGCTTATAAGTCCTAAGGGGGTGTTAGTTAAGGCAGAAAGTAATAAGACAACTCTGCTGATGATTTAATTGCTTTTTCACACAAGTCGTGTAGGACAGAAGTTGTTACATAGAGTCAGACTGAAAAATTCAATACCAAAGTCGCGATTTGAACCATGGTCTCTAGCCCGTTGCTCTTCCACTGAGCTACCATGGCAACATACCGGCATAGCATTGAATTTCTCAACTGACTCGCATGTTTCCCGGTAAACCACAAGCTGTTCTCAAATTATTTTGAGATGACAACCCCAATGGCGACTTACAATGTTGTAAGTACCTACTTTAACTCCCAGGATTTATAGTATAGACAACTATTATGGCCAATTAATATTTTTTTTTCACACAAGCCATGTGTAAGACAGGAGTCAAACTGAAAAATTCAATACATAGCCGGTTGCTCTACCATGGCAACATCCCGGCATAGCCCTGCATTTCACAACTGACTCGTATGTCAATAGCTAGAGACTTTCTCAATACGTACAGTGTACATAGTGTATAGAGAAGGTATTGTAATGCACCCGAAATTCGATACCGAGGTTTCACCGGAAATATATGTTTTGGGTCCCCCTGAATCCAAAAAAAGCATTTTTGGTAAAAGGTCTGAGGGTGTGTGTGTGTGTGTGTGTGTGGACAGCATCGCTCAAAAACGAAAATACCGTTAGATACGAAACTTGGTATTTATCTTCCAATAATTGGAAACGGGAATTTTCAAGAAAATAGAGATGGACAAAAACATACTACACAGAAAATGTAAAGCTCATTAAAACAAAGTTATGTTATTTACATTTTTTTTTCGCGGAGGTGATCGTTTTTTAGATATTTCTTCATTTTGGCTTCAGATTTGAAAAACTTATACTTTTCTCATACAGGAATTTGTCAACTGCTGTCCATAGAACCAAAGGAACTTCAGTCACATAGCAACCACCTTTTGACTGTCATTTTAACCTATGGTACTCCCTTATTTCGCTTCTACTTACAAGGAAGCAAGTAATAAGACTATTTCTGCTAATTTTTTCTCCATTAGCATGAAGTAAATAGAAGCATAAGCTTTTTAACAATAATTTGTTGTAGAGATGTAGAGAAAGTCATGTGAATGGAACAGATCAGATTTTTCCCATTGCAATGACTGAACAATGGGCCGGGGCATTGTCGTGATGAAACAAGATTTTTTTTTTTTTCAAATGAGGTCTTTTTCTTTTTACCTCATCACTCAAACGTCGCAGTAAGCTTGCGTAGTAGTCACTAGTGACACTTTTAACCTTTTCCAAGTAATCAATAAAAATAATTCCCTGTGCATCCCAGAAAACACTCGCTATAACCTTGTTAGCTAACAAAGTTGACTTTGCCTTTTTTGGAGTTGGTTCACCTGGCACAATCCACTGTTTTGACTGTGATTTACTTTTGGAGTGCAGTAATGTATCCAAGTTCATCCATAGCTATAAACCGTCTCAAAAATTCACTGGGAGTTTTACGGTAGAGCTCCACATTCTTAACAGAAACAGTTTTCTTTGCAACTTTTGATCAGATGTCAACAAACGCGGCACCCACCTTGCACAGACTTTGTGAAAGCACAAAATACTACTTAAAATATTACCTGCACGTTCTTTTGATATGTTTACAAGTCTGCTATCTGAAACAACTTTATTCTGGGGTCTTCCAGTAGTAAACAATGAATTTTTTCAATGATCTCTGGAGTTGTCACTTCTACAGGGCAGCCAAAACTCTGCAAACTATCTTTTAATCATTGAATATGAAGGGGCAGAGTCTTTCAATGTACTGTCCATTTCCTCTTTGATTTCCTTAGGCGTTAAGTCTATGAAATGGAAGTATTTAATCACTGCTCGTTTTTCCAAATCATCCATTTTCGTGAAAACTCTAAAGTTGTCTTGTTTAAAATGCTGTCATTCGAAAACTAAACAAGCTATTGACCTGTAACTATGGATACAAGCTAGTCTAGAGTTAAACTATACGATGCTACCGTCTAACTGGCCTAGTGGCGCCATATCTTTGTGAGGCCCAGCCGACTAATATGTCGATTAGTGTGAGGTAGAGAGGTCAATAATCTTTTGTAAGCATGTTGTTTGCAGAGAGGTTGAAAAAGTCGTGCAAATGGAACATATCAGATGTTTTATTTCAATACGTATATTTGCAGTGAAATCTTGCTGTCTAACGTTTACGTAGAGAAAGTAAAAACGTAGCAAGTTGGGAGAAGTTGTGAGTTTATAAGATGATAATGAAACGGCCTTGTGTTCCACAAGACTTGGTGCCTTAAGGAACCTCTCGACAGTAAAAACTTCTTATACTGCAGTCTGATGTTGCAGTTTTTGTCACATACAAAATAATAACGGATAATAAATGTAAGGCAGGAAGGAAGGGCTGAGGGAGTAGCTAGGGAGATGTTTCTTCTGCTGTCCTTTAAATGCCTGCAGTAAAACTGGGATAAAAGATAAGCCCTTCTCATCTTTATGTATAGAGACATCCGCTCGGGATGCTAGACTAGTTTTTCTTGTGATTGTCTTGACTGGGATTACATCCTTTAATAACTTTAAAACAAAACACACCCAACTCACTGTTCAACTTGCGGAAGACAAAAAACATTCTGTAAAGCATACTGCGATATTTATCGATTTTATAATCGATTTTAATTTCTCTACAGCGTAGTATCTATTATTTTTCTGTGGAAATATTCGATGTCGAAATTTAAGCGGGAATACACTTGATACTTTTTTTTTTATTTTTAAATGAAAGCCATTAATTTGTGTACAATACCATTCTAAAAAATCTTATGAGTTACACTCACATGACTTTCTCTAGCTGTTCTACAAACTTCATACATAAGATTCTCCTTCTTTCTGCACCTTGCTAATCGTGGTACTCATTAGCACAATGTTCTTATTACTTAGTTCCTTATAAGTAGGAAGAAAATAAGCGAATACATTAGGCTAAATCAATAGTCAAATGTTTTAAAAGCTGTCGTTACGCGACAGTCATTACAAATCGCTTCTTTTCTTGGCCCGGAGTAGAACAAAAGAAAACCGGACACTCCCGTCTGAGAAAAGTAAAACTAATAACAATGAATACCTCGAAAACGGTAAGCTCCACGCAAAAACTGTATTTGACATAAGTTGTATATTTTAACAAGACCTACTTTTTTGTACAGTAAGTTTTTGTCTATCTCTTACGGTTTACAAGTTATGCCAAATTAAGCAAAATTCATTCAGAATAAACAGGACTTTAGAAGCTATTCCTAGAAAGTTCAAGATATACATTTTATTTGTCAGGTAAATATCTTTAATATACGATATTTTAATCAAAATCGTTAGAGACATTTTTAAGAAAATCAAAATTTTCGAAAAAAACTCCATGTAAAGGGTAGTTTGGGATGGGGGATTTTCTCAAATCTTCATGTCACATCCCTGGAAGATACTAAACTTAAATACAAAGTTTGGTATTTTAGCTACTTTTCGTTTTTGAGTATCGTGTTCACAGACACACGGACACATACGGACCTTTATCTGAAAATGCTTTTTTTGGATACAGGGGGTTCTAAAAAGTGTATTTCCGGTGAAACCTCGGTATCGAACATTTGGATGGAATACAATACTTCTCTATTCCTTTGTACATTAAACATACGGGGCTAGAGAAAGTAAAAATCTGATGTGTTCCATTTACATGACTTTTCTCTACATCTGTGTAACAAAATATTCTTAAAAACCTTACGCTTCTATTTACTTCATGCTAATTGAGAAACATTTAGCAGAAATAGTCTTATTACTTGAATCTCTGTAAGAAGAAGCAAAATAATAAAGTACCAAAGGTTAAAGTGATAGTCAGAAGCTGGTTGCTATGTGACTGAAGTTCGTTTATTTGTATGGACAGGAGTTGACAAATTCCTGTATGAGAAAAGTGTGTTTTAAGGCTGAAACAAAAAACAAGGAATATCTCAAAAACGATAAACTCCACGAAAAATGCATATATAACATAAATTGTGTTTTAACGTGCTCTACATGTTGTGTATGGTCAGTTCTTGTACATCTCTTACGGTTTAGCAGTTATGCAAAGTTTCGTAAAATTCATCCAGAATAAAGTAGTCTTCAAAGGCTATTCCCAGAAAATTCAAGATATACATTTTATTTGTCAGGTAAATAGCTTTATTATACGATATCTTAATCAAAATCTTTAGAGGTAGTTTCAGAAAATCACAATTTTCGAAAAAAGTTCCATGTAAAGGGTAATTTGGGGTGGGCGATTTTTATCAACATCTTCTTGTCGCATCCGTAGAAGATACCAAACTTAAAAACAAAGTTTGGTATTTTAGCGACTTTTCTGTTTTGAGTTATCGTGTTCACAGACACACGGACACACACATACATAGGACCTTTTTGTGAAAACGCTTTTTTTGGGGGGAGGGTACAGGGGACTCTAAAACATATATTTCCGGTGAAATCTCGGTATCAAATTTTTGGGTCGAGTGCAATACCTTCTCTAAACACTATGTACATACTACGTGTAGAGGAAGTAAAAATGAAAAGTCGGTAAAAAGCCAATTTTGAAAATTAAGTTCAGCATCTGCAAGGGTGCCATATCAAGAGGTTCAAAAATTTTCACATGAAACATCCATTTAGGATATAATCCAACTTGGGATTTAAGTTCAGTATCTACTACCCTTTATATGGAGCATTTTTCGAAAAGTTTTATTTTATCAAAAATTGCTCTAACAATTTTGATTAAAATGTCGTATATAGAAGATATATACATACAAATAAAATGTATATATTGAATTTTATCGGAATATCCTCTGAAAATGTCTTTATTCTGGATAAATTTTGCGAAATTTTTCATCGCTGGTAAACCGTAAGAGATAGACAAAAATTGCTTATTGGAAAATATAGATCTATGTTATATATACTTTTTTCGTAGAGTTGATCATTTCTTATATATTCCTTGTTATTGGTTTCAGCTTTAAAATACTTATTTTCTCATGCGGAAATTGTCAACTCCTGTCCATACAAACAAAGGAACTTCAGTCACATAGCAACCAGCTTTTGTCTATTACTTTAACCTATGGTACTCCCTTATTTCGCTTCTACATACAAGGAAGCAAGTAATAAGACTATTTCTGCTAATTTTTCTCGATTAGCATGGAGTAAATAGAAGCATAAGGTTTCTTTAAACAATAACTTGTAGTAGGAATACACAGAAAACCATTTGAATGGAACACATCAGATTTTAAAAATAAGTTCAGCATCTGCAAGTTTACGATACCAAGATTTTCAAGATTCTTTACCTTAAGCAGTTTTCGAAAAAAAAAAAAAAAAAAAAAAAATACTGTCTCAAAGATGGCGCTAATGACTTAGATTAATATACCATATATTTAAGATGTGGCGGCGCCGTAGCCGGATGGTTAAACCGCTCCCCTCCCACCTAAGTGGCCCGAGTTCGATACCAAGCACCAGCATGTGTCATTCGTTTCATACTCCTGGCCATGAAAAAAAAAAAAAAAAGAACCGAATTTAAATTGTATTATATAGGGGCCAGGTTATAAGTTGTATGACATAGGGGCCAGGTTCTAAATTGTATGACATAGGGGCCAGGTTATTAAGTGTAAGACATAGGGGCCAAGTTAATAATTGTAAGACATAGGGGCCAAGCTAAAAATTGTATGTCATAGGGGCCAGGTTATAAATTGTATAACATAGGGGCCAGGTTATACGTTGTATAACATAGGGGCCAGGTTATAAGTTGTATGACATAGGGGCCAGGTTATAAATTGTATGACATAGGGGCCAGGTTATAAATTGTATGACATAGGGGACAGGTCATAAATTGTATGACATGGGGACAGGTTATACGTTGTATAACATAGGGGCCAGGTTATAAGTTGTATGACATAGGGACCAGGTTATAAATTGTATGACATAGGGGACAGGTCATAAATTGTATGACATAGGGGCCAGGTTATAAGTTGTATGACATAGGGGCCAGGTTATAAGTTGTATGACATAGGGGCCAGGTTATAAATTGTATGACATAGGGGCCAGGTTATAAATTGTATGACATAGGGGCCAGGTTATAAGTTGTATGACATAGGGGCCAGGTTATAAATTGTATGACATAGGGGCCAGGTTATAAATTGTATGACATAGGGGCCAGGTTATAAATTGTATGACATAGGGGCCAGGTTATAAATTGTATGACATAGGGGCCAGGTTATAAATTGTATGACATAGGGGACAGGTCATAAATTGTATGACATAGGGGCCAGGTTATAAGTTGTATGACATAGGGGCCAGGTTATAAGTTGTATGACATAGGGGCCAGGTTATAAGTTGTATGACATAGGGGCCAGGTTATAAATTGTATGACATAGGGGCCAGGTTATAAATTGTATGACATAGGGGCCAGGTTATAAGTTGTATGACATAGGGGCCAGGTTATAAATTGTATGACATAGGGGCCAGGTTATAAATTGTATGACATAGGGGACAGGTCATAAATTGTATGACATAGGGGCCAGGTTATAAATTGTATGACATAGGGGCCAGGTTATAAATTGTATGACATAGGGGCCAGGTTATAAGTTGTATGACATAGGGGACAGGTCATAAATTGTATGACATGGGGACAGGTTATAAATTGTATGACATAGAGGCCAGGTTATAAGTTGTATGACATATGGGCCAGGTTATAAATTATATGACTTAGGGGCCAAGTTATAAATTGTATGACAGGGGACAGGTTATAAATTGTATGACATAGGGGCCAGGTTATAAATTGTATGACATAGGGGACAGGTCATAAATTGTATGACATGGGGACAGGTTATAAATTGTATGACATAGAGGCCAGGTTATAAGTTGTATGACATATGGGCCAGGTTATAAATTATATGACTTAGGGGCCAAGTTATAAATTGTATGACAGGGGACAGGTTATAAATTGTATGACATAAGGGACAGGTTATAAATTGTATGATATAGGGGACAGGTTATAAGTTGTTAGACATAGGGACCAGGTTATAAGTTGTTAGACATAGGGACCAGGTTATAAGTTGTATGACATAGGAGCCAGGTTATAAGTTGTACGACATAAGGACCAGGTTATAAGTTGTACGACATAGGAGCCAGGTTATAAGTTGTACGACATAGGAGCCAGGTTATAAGTTGTATGACATAGAAGCCAGGTTATAAGTTGTTAGACAAAGGGACCAGGTTATAAGTTGTATGACATAGGAGCCAGGTTATAAGTTGTTAGACATAGGGACCAGGTTATAAGTTGTATGACATAGGGACCAGGTTATAAGTTGTATGACATAGGAGCCAGGTTATAAGTTGTTAGACATAGGGACCAGGATAAAAGCTGTATGACATAGGGGACAGGTTATAAGTTGTATGACATAGGGGACAGGTTATAAGTTGTTAGACATAGGAGCCAGGTTATAAGTTGTTAGACATAGGGACCAGGTTATAAGTTGTATGACATAGGGGACAGGTTATAAGTTGTTAGACATAGGGGACAGATTATAAGTTGTTAGACATAGGGACCAGGTTATAAGTTGTTAGACATAGGGACCAGGTTATAAGTTGTATGACATAGGGGACAGGTTATAAGTTGTTAGACATAGGGACCAGGTTATAAGTTGTTAGACATAGGGACCAGGTTATAAGTTGTTAGACATAGGGGACAGATTATAAGTTGTATGACATAGGGGACAGGTTATAAGTTGTATGACATAGGGGACAGGTTATAAGTTGTATGACATAGGAGCCAGGTTATAAGCTGTAACACATAGGGACCAGGTTATAAGTTGTATGACATAGGGACCAGGTTATAAGTTGTATGACATAGGGACCAGGTTATAAGTTGTTAGACATAGGGACCAGGTTATAAGTTGTATGACATAGGGACCAGGTTATAAGTTGTTAGACATAGGAGCCAGGTTATAAGTTGTTAGACATAGGGACCAGGTTATAAGTTGTATGATCAAGGGACCAGGTTATAAGTTGTATGACATAGGGGACAGGTTATAAGTTGTATGACATAGGGGCCAGGTTATAAGTTGTATGACATAGGGACCAGGTTCTAAATTGTATGACATAGGGGCCAGGTTATTAAGTGTAAGAACCGAATTTAAATTGTATTATATAGGGGCCAGGTTATAAGTTCTATGACATAGGGGCCAGGTTCTAAATTGTATGACATAGGGGCCAGGTTATTAAGTGTAAGACATAGGGGCCAAGTTAATAATTGTAAGACATAGGTGCCAAGCTAAAAATTGAATGTCATAGGGGCCAGGTTATAAATTGTATAACATAGGGGCCAGGTTATACGTTGTATAACATAGGGACCAGGTTATAAGTTGTTAGACATAGGGACCAGGTTATAAGTTGTATGGCATAGGAGCCAGGTTATAAGTTGTACGACATAAGGACCAGGTTATAAGTTGAATGACATAGAAGCCAGGTTATAAGTTGTTAGACAAAGGGACCAGGTTATAAGTTGTATGACATAGGAGCCAGGTTATAAGTTGTTAGACATAGGGACCAGGTTATAAGTTGTATGACATAGGGACCAGGTTATAAGTTGTATGACATTGGAGCCAGGTTATAAATTGTTAGACATAGGGACCAGGATAAAAGTTGTATGACATAGGGGACAGGTTATAAGTTGTATGACATAGGGGACAGGTTATAAGTTGTTAGACATAGGGACCAGGTTATAAGTTGTATGACATAGGGGACAGATTATAAGTTGTATGACATAGGGGACAGGTTATAAGTTGTTAGACATAGGGGACAGGTTATAAGTTGTTAGACATAGGGGACAGGTTATAAGTTGTATGACATAGGGGACAGGTTATAAGTTGTATGACATAGGGGACAGGTTATAAGTTGTATGACATAGGGGACAGGTTATAAGTTGTATGACATAGGGACCAGGTTCTAAATTGTATGACAAAGGGGCCAGGTTATTAAGTGTAAGAACCGAATTTAAATTGTATTATATAGGGGCCAGGTTATAAGTTGTATGACATAGGGGCCAGGTTCTAAATTGTATGACATAGGGGCCAGGTTATTAAGCGTAAGACATAGGGGCCAAGTTAATAATTGTAAGACATAGGTGCCAAGCTAAAAATTGAATGTCATAGGGGCCAGGTTATAAATTGTATAACATAGGAGCCAGGTTATACGTTGTATAACATAGGGGCCAGGTTATAAGTTGTACGACATAGGGGCCAGGTTATAAATTGTATGACATAGGGGCCAGGTTATAAATTGTATGACATAGGGGACAGGTCATAAATTGTATGACATGGGGACAGGTTATACGTTGTATAACATAGGGGCCAGGTTATAAGTTGTATGACATAGGGGCCAGGTTATAAATTGTATGACATAGGGGCCAGGTTATAAATTGTATGACATAGGGGACAGGTCATAAATTGTATGACATGGGGACAGGTTATAAATTGTATGACATAGAGGCCAGGTTATAAGTTGTATGACATATGGGCCAGGTTATAAATTATATGACTTAGGGGCCAAGTTATAAATTGTATGACAGGGGACAGGTTATAAATTGTATGACATAGGGGACAGGTTATAAATTGTATGATATAGGGGACAGGTTATAAGTTGTTAGACATAGGGACCAGGTTATAAGTTGTTAGACATAGGGACCAGGTTATAAGTTGTATGACATAGGAGCCAGGTTATAAGTTGTATGACATAGGGACCAGGTTATAAGTTGTATGACATAGGAGCCAGGTTATAAGTTGTATGACATAGAAGCCAGGTTATAAGTTGTTAGACATAGGGACCAGGTTATAAGTTGTATGACATAGTAGCCAGGTTATAAGTTGTTAGACATAGGGACCAGGTTATAAGTTGTATGACATAGGGACCAGGTTATAAGTTGTATGACATAGGAGCCAGGTTATAAATTGTTAGACATAGGGACCAGGTTAAAAGTTGTATGACATAGGGGACAGGTTATAAGTTGTATGACATAGGGGACAGGTTATAAGTTGTTAGACATAGGGACCAGGTTATAAGTTGTATGACATAGGGGACAGATTATAAGTTGTATGACATAGGGGACAGGTTATAAGTTGTATGACATAGGGGACAGGTTATAAGTTGTATGACATAGGAGCCAGGTGATAAGCTGTAAGACATAGGGACCAGGTTATAAGTTGTATGACATAGGGACCAGGTTATAAGTTGTATGACATAGGGACCAGGTTATAAGTTGTTAGCCATAGGGACCAGGTTATAAGTTGTATGACATAGGGACCAGGTTATAAGTTGTTAGACATTGGAGCCAGGTTTTAAGTTCTTAGACATAGGGGACAGGTTATAAGTTGTATGACATAGGGGCCAGGTTATAAGTTGTATGACATAGGGACCAGGTTATAAGTTGTTAGACATAGGAGCCAGATTATAAGTTGTTAGACATAGGGACCAGGTTATAAGTTGTATGACATAGGAGCCAGGTTATAAGTTGTATGACATAGCAGCCAGGTTATAAGTTGTTAGACATAGGGACCAGGTTATAAGTTGTATGACATAGGAGCCAGGTTATAAGTTGTTAGACATAGGGACCAGGTTATAAGTTGTATGACATAGGAGCCAGGTTATAAATTGTTAGACATAGGGACCAGGTTAAAAGTTGTATGACATATGGCACTGGTTATAAGTTGTATGACATAGGGGACAGGTTATATATTGTATGACATAGGGGACAGATTATATATTGTATGACATAGGGGACAGGTTATAAGTTGTATGACATAGGGGACAGGTTATATATTGTATGACATAGGGGACAGATTATATATTGTATGACATAGGGGACAGGTTATATATTGTATGACATAGGGGACTGTTTATAAGTTGTATGACATAGGGGACAGATTATAAGTTGTATGACATAGGGGACAGATTATATATTGTATGACATAGGGGACAGATTATATATTGTATGACATAGGGGACAGATTATATATTGTATGACATAGGGGACAGATTATATATTGTATGACATAGGGGACAGATTATATATTGTATGACATAGGGGACAGATTATATATTGTATGACATAGGGGACAGATTATATATTGTATGACATAGGGGACTGTTTATAAGTTGTATGACATAGGGGACAGATTATAAGTTGTATGACATAGGGGACAGATTATATATTGTATGACATAGGGGACAGGTTATATATTGTATGACATAGGGGACAGGTTATAAGTTGTATGACATAGGGGACAGGTTATATATAGTATGACATAGGGGACAGGTTATAAGTTGTATGACATAGGGGACAGGTTATAAGTTGTATGACATAGGGGACAGGTTATAAGTTGTATGTCATAGGGGACAGAATATAAGTTGTATGTCATAGGGGACAGGTTATATATTGTATGACATAGGGGACAGGTTATAAGTTGTATGACATAGGGGACAGATTATAAGTTGTATGACATAGGGGACAGGTTATAAGTTGTATGACATAGGGGACAGGTTATAAGTTGTATGACATAGGGGACAGGTTATATATTGTATGACATAGGGGACTGTTTATAAGTTGTATGACATAGGGGACAGGTTATAAGTTGTATGACATAGAGACCTGGTTATAAGTTGTATGACATAGGGGACAGGTTATAAGTTGTATGACATAGGGGACAGGTTATAAGTTGTATGTCATAGGGGACAGATTATAAGTTGTATGACATAGGGGACAGGTTATAAGTTGTATGACATAGGGGACAGATTATAAGTTGTATGTCATAGGGGAAAGATTATAAGTTGTATGACATAGGGGAAAGATTATAAGTTGTATGTCATAGGGGACAGATTATAAGTTGTATGACATAGGGGACAGGTTATAAGTTGTATGACATAGGGGACAGATTATAAGTTGTATGATATAGGGGACAGGTTATAAGTTGTATGACATAGGGGACAGGTTATAAGTTGTATGTCATAGGGGACAGATTATAAGTTGTATGTCATAGGGGACAGATTATAAGTTGTATGTCATAGGGGACAGATTATAAGTTGTATGTCATAGGGGACAGATTATAAGTTGTATGTCATAGGGGACAGATTATAAGTTGTATGACATAGGGGACAGGTTATAAGTTGTATGACATAGGGGACAGATTATAAGTTGTATGATATAGGGGACAGGTTATAAGTTGTATGTCATAGGGGACAGATTATAAGTTGTATGTCATAGGGGACAGATTATAAGTTGTATGTCATAGGGGACAGATTATAAGTTGTATGTCATAGGGGACAGATTATAAGTTGTATGACATAGGGGACAGGTTATAAGTTGTATGACATAGGGGACAGATTATAAGTTGTATGATATAGGGGACAGGTTATAAGTTGTATGTCATAGGGGACAGGTTATAAGTTGTATGACATAGGGGACAGGTTATAAGTTGTATGACATAGGGGACAGGTTATAAGTTGTATGACATAGGGACCAGGTTATAAGTTGTATGACATAGGGACCAGGTTATATATTGTATGATATAGGGACCAGGTTATTAGTTGTACGACATAGGGACCAGGTTATAAGTTGTATGACATAGGGACCAGGTTATAAGTTGTATGACATAGGGGACCAGGTTATAAGTTGTATGACATAGGGGACAGATTATAAGTTGTATGACATGGGGACCAGGTTATAAGTTGTATGACAAGGGGACCAGGTTATAAGTTGTATGACATAGGAGTCAGGTTATAAGTTGTATGACATAGGGACCAGGTTATAAGTTGTATGACATAGGGGACAGATTATAAGTTGTATGACATGGGGACCAGGTTATAAGTTGTATGACATAGGTGACAGGTTATAAGTTTTTAGACATAGGAGCCAGGTTATAAATTGTATGACATAGCGACCAGGTTATAAGTTGTATGACAGGGACCAGGTTATAAGTTGTATGACATAGGGACCAGGTTATATATTGTATGACATAGAGACCTGGTTATAAGTTGTATGACATAGTTACCAGGTTATAAGTTGTATGACATAGGGACCAGGTTATAAGTTGTATGACATAGGGGACATGTAATATATTGTATGACATAGGGACCAGGTTATAAGTTGTATGACATAGGGGACAGATTATAAGTTGTATGACATAGGGACCTGGTTATAAGTTGTATGACATAGGGGACATGTTATATATTGTATGACATAGGGACCAGGTTATAAGTTGTATGACATAGGGGACAGATTATAAGTTGTATGACATAGGGACCAGGTTATAAGTTGTATGACATAGGGGACAGATTATAAGTTGTATGACATAGGGACCAGGTTATAAGTTGTATGACATAGGGGACAGATTATAAGTTGTATGACATAGGGGACAGATTATAAGTTGTATGACATAGGGACCAGGTTATAAGTTGTATGACATAGGGGACAGATTATAAGTTGTATGACATAGGGACCAGGTTATATATTGTATGACATAGGGGACAGATTATAAGTTGTATGACATAGGGGAACAGGTTATATATTGTATGACATAGGGGACAGGTGATAAGTTGTAAGACACAGGGACCAGGTTATAAGTTGTATGACATAGGGGACAGGTTATAAGTTGTTAGACATAGGAGCCAGGTTATAAGTTGTATGACATAGGGTACAGATTATAAGTTGTATGACATAGGGGACAGGTGATAAGTTGTAAGACACAGGGACCAGGTTATAAGTTGTATGACATAGGGTACAGATTATAAGTTGTATGACATAGGGACCAGGTTATAAGTTGTATGACATAGGGGACAGGTTATATATTGTATGACATAGGGGACAGGTGATAAGTTGTAAGACACAGGGACCAGGTTATAAGTTGTATGACATAGGGGACAGGTTATAAGTTGTTAGACATAGGAGCCAGGTTATAAGTTGTATGACATAGGGAGCAGGTTATAAGTTGTATGACATAGGGACCAGGTTATAAGTTGTATGACATAGAGACCTGGTTATAAGTTGTATGACAAGGGGACAGGTTATATATTGTATGACATAGGGACCATGTTATAAGTTGTATGACATAGGGGACAGATTATAAGTTGTATGACATAGGGACCAGGTTATAAGTTGTATGACATAGGGGACAGATTATAAGTTGTATGACATAGGGACTAGGTTATATATTGTATGACATAGGGGACAGATTATAAGTTGTATGACATAGGGGAACGGGTTATATATTGTATGACATAGGGACAGATTATAAGTTGTATGACATAGGGGACAGATTATAAGTTGTATGACATAGGGGACAGATTATAAGTTGTATGACATAGGAGCCAGGTTATAAGTTGTATGACACAGGGGACAGATTATAAGTTGTGTGACACAGGGACCAGGTTATAAGTTGTATGACATAGGGAACAGATTATAAGTTGTATGACATAGGGACCAGGTTATAAGATGTACGACATAGGGAGCAGGTTAAAAGTGGTATGACATAGGGACCAGGTTATAAGTTGTATGACATAGGGGACAGGTTATAAATTGTATGACATAGGGGACAGATTATAAGTTGTATGACATAGGGGACAGGTAATAAGTTGTATGACATAGGGACCAGGTTATAAGTTGTATGACATAGGGGACAGGTTATAAGTTGTTAGACATAGGAGCCAGGTGATAAAATGTATGACATAGGGACCAGGATATAAGATGTATGACATAGGGACCAGGTTATATATTGTATGACATAGGGACCAGGTTATAAGTTATATGACATAGGGACCAGCTTATAAGTTGTATGACATAGGGGACAGGTTATATATTGTATGACATAGGGACCAGGTTATAAGTTGTATGACATAGGGACCAGGTTATAAGTTGTTAGACATAGGAGCCAGGTTATAAATTGTTAGACATAGGGACCAGGTTATAAATTGTTAGACATAGGGACCAGGTTAAAAGTTGTATGACATAGGGGACTGGTTATAAGTTGTATGACATAGGGGACAGGTTATATATTGTATGACATAGGGGACAGGTTATAAGTTGTATGACATAGGGACCAGGTTATAAGTTGTATGACATAGGGGACAGGTTATAAGTTGTTACACATAGGAGCCAGGTTAAAAGTTGTATGACATAGGGACCAGGTTATAAGTTGTATGACATAGGGACCAGGGTATAAGTTGTATGACATAGGGACCAGGTTATATATTGTATGACATAGGGACCAGGTTATAAGTTGTACGACATAGGGACCAGGTTATAAGTTGTATGACATAGGGACCAGGTTATAAGTTGTATAACATAGTGGACAGGTTATAAATTGTATGACATAGGGACCAGGTTATAAGTTGTATGACATAGGGGACAGATTATAAGTTGTATTTCATAGGGTACAGGTTATAAGTTGTATGACATAGGGACCAGGTTATAAGTTGTATGACATAGGAGCCAGGTTATAAGTGATATGACATAGGGACCAGGTTATAAGTTTTATGACATAGGGACCAGGTTATAAGTTGTATGACATAGGGGACAGGTGGTAAGTTGTATGACATAGGGGACAGGTGGTAAGTTGTATGACATTGTGATCAGGTTATAAGTTGTATGACATAGGGACCAGGTTATAAGTTGTATGACATAGGGACCAGGTTATATATTGTATGACATAGGGACCAGGTTATAAGTTGTATGACATAGGAGCCAGGTTATAAGTGATATGACATAGGGACCAGGTTATAAGTTTTATGACATAGGGACCAGGTTATAAGTTGTATGACATAGGGGACAGGTGGTAAGTTGTATGACATAGGGGACAGGTGGTAAGTTGTATGACATTGTGATCAGGTTATAAGTTGTATGACATAGGGACCAGGTTATAAGTTGTATGACATAGGGACCAGGTTATATATTGTATGACATAGGGACCAGGTTATAAGTTTTATGACATAGGGTACAGATTATAAGTTGTATGACATAGGGACCAGGTTATAAGTTGTATGACATAGGGGACAGGTTATATATTGTATGACATAGGGGACAGGTGATAAGTTGTATGACATAGGGACCAGGTTATAAGTTGTATGACATAGGGGACAGGTTATATATTGTATGACATAGGGACCAGGTTATATATTGTATGACATAGGGACCAGGTTATAAGTTTTATGACATAGGGTACAGATTATAAGTTGTATGACATAGGGACCAGGTTATAAGTTGTATGACATAGGGGACAGGTTATATATTGTATGACATAGGGGACAGGTGATAAGTTGTATGACATAGGGACCAGGTTATAAGTTGTATGACATAGGGGACAGGTTATATATTGTATGACATAGGGGACAGGTGATAAGTTGTATGACATAGGGGACAGGTTATAAGTTGTATGACCTAGGGGACAGGTTATATATTGTATGACATAGGGACAAGGTTATAAGTTGTATGACATAGGGGACAGATTATAAGTTGTATGACATAGAGGACAGGTTATAAGTTGTATTACATAGGGACCAGGTTATAAGTTGTATGACATAGGATCTAGGTTATAAGTTGTATGACATAGTAGCCAGGTTATAAGTTGTTAGACATAGGGACCAGGTTATAAGTTGTATGACATAGGGACCAGGTTATAAGTTGTATGACATAGGAGCCAGGTTATAAATTGTTAGACATAGGGACCAGGTTAAAAGTTGTATGATATAGGGGACAGGTTATAAGTTGTATGACATAGGGGACAGGTTATAAGTTGTTAGACATAGGGACCAGGTTATAAGTTGTATGACATAGGGGACAGATTATAAGTTGTATGACATAGGGGACAGGTTATAAGTTGTATGACATAGGGGACAGGTTATAAGTTGTATGACATAGGAGCCAGGTTATAAGCTGTAAGACATAGGGACCAGGTTATAAGTTGTATGACATAGGGACAAGGTTATAAGTTGTATGACATAGGGACCAGGTTATAAGTTGTTAGCCATAGGGACCAGGTTATAAGTTGTATGACATAGGGACCAGGTTATAAGTTGTTAGACATTGGAGCCAGGTTATAAGTTGTTAGACATAGGGGACAGGTTATAAGTTGTATGACATAGGGGCCAGGTTATAAGTTGTATGACATAGGGACCAGGTTATAAGTTGTTAGACATAGGAGCCAGATTATAAGTTGTTAGACATAGGGACCAGGTTATAAGTTGTATGACATAGGAGCCAGGTTATAAGTTGTATGACATAGCAGCCAGGTTATAAGTTGTTAGACATAGGGACCAGGTTATAAGTTGTATGACATAGCAGCCAGGTTATAAGTTGTTAGACATAGGGACCAGGTTATAAGTTGTATGACATAGGAGCCAGGTTATAAGTTGTTAGACATAGGGACCAGGTTATAAGTTGTATGACATAGGGACCAGGTTAAAAGTTGTATGACATATGGCACTGGTTATAAGTTGTATGACATAGGGGACAGGTTATATATTGTATGACATAGGGGACAGGTTATAAGTTGTATGACATAGGGACCAGGTTATAAGTTGTAGACATAGGGGACAGGTTATAAGTTGTTAGACATAGGAGCCAGGTTATAAGTTGTATCACATAGGGACCAGGCTATAAGTTGTATGACATAGGGACCAGGTTATATATTGTATGACATAGGGACCAGGTTATAAGTTGTACGACATAGGGACCAGGTTATAAGTTGTATGACATAGGGACCAGGTTATAAGTTGTATGACATAGGGGACAGGTTATATATTGTATGACATAGGGACCAGGTTATAAGTTGTATGACATAGGGGACAGATTATAAGTTGTATGACAAAGGGACCAGGTTATAAGTTGTATGACATAGGGGACAGATTATAAGTTGTATGAAATAGGGACCAGGTTATAAGTTGTATGACATAGGGGACAGATTATAAGTTGTATGACATAGGGACCAGGTTATAAGTTGTATGACATAGGAGTCAGGTTATAAGTTGTATGACATAGGGACCAGGTTATAAGTTGTATGACATAGGAGCCAGGTTATAAGTTGTATGACATAGGGACCAGGTTATAAGTTGTATGACTTAGGAACCACGTTATATATTGTATGACATAGGGACCAGGTTATAAGTTGTATGACATAGGGACCAGGTTATAAGTTATATGACATAGGGGACAGGTTATATATTGTATGACATAGGGACCAGGTTATAAGTTGTATTACATAGGGGACAGATTATAAGTTGTATGACATAGGGACCAGGTTATAAGTTGTATGACATAGCGGACAGATTATAAGTTGTATGACATAGGGACCAGGTTATAAGTTGTATGACATAGGAGTCAGGTTATAAGTTGTATGACATAGGGACCAGGTTATAAGTTGTATGACATAGGAGCCAGGTTATAAGTTGTATGACATAGGAGCCAGGTTATAAGTTGTTAGACATAGGGACCAGGTTATAAGTTGTATGACATAGGGGACAAGTTATATATTGTATGACATAGGGGACAGTTTATACGTTGTATGACATAGGGACCAGGTTATAAGTTGTATTACTTAGGAGCCAGGTTATAAGTTGTTAGACATAGGGACCAGGTTATAAATTGTATGACATAGGAGCCAGGTTATAAATTGTTAGACATAGGGACCAGGTTAAAAGTTGTATGACATAGGGGACTGTTTATAAGTTGTATGACATAGGGGACAGGTTATATATAGTATGACATAGGGGACAGGTTATAAGTTGTATGTCATAGGGACCAGGTTATAAGTTGTATGACATAGGGGACAGGTTATAAGTTGTTAGACATAGGAGCCAGGTTATAAGTTGTATGACATAGGGACCAGGTTATAAGTTGTATGACATAGGGACCAGGTTATATATTGTATGATATAGGGACCAGGTTATTAGTTGTACGACATAGGGACCAGGTTATAAGTTGTATGACATAGGGACCAGGTTATAAGTTGTATGACATAGGGACCAGGTTATAAGTTGTATCACATAGGGACCAGGTTATAAGTTGTATGACATAGGGACCAGGTTATAAGTTGTATGACATAGGATCTAGGTTATAAGTTGTATGACATAGGGACCAGGTTATAAGTTGTATGACATAGGGGCCAGGTAGTAAGTTGTATGACATAGGGACCAGGTTATAAGTTGTATGACATAGGGGACAGGTTATAAGTTGTTAGACATAGGAGCCAGGTTATAAGTTGTATGACATAGGGACCAGGTTATAAGTTGTATGACATAGGCACCAGGTTATATATTGTATGACATAGGGGACAGGTTATACGTTGTATGACATAGGGACCAGGTTATAAGTTGTATTACATAGGGACCAGGTTATAAGTTGTATTACATAGGGACCAGGTTATAAGTTGTATGACATAGGGGACAGGTTATATGTTGTATGACATAGGGGACAGGTTATAAATTGTATGACATAGGGGTCAGATTATAAGTTGTATGACATAGGGACCAGGTTATAAGTTGTATGACATAGGGGACAGATTATAGGTTGTATGACATAGGGACCAGGTTATAAGTTGTATGACATAGGAGTCAGGTTATAAGTTGTATGACATAGGGACCAGGTTATAAGTTGTATGACATAGGGGACAGGTTATAAGTTGTATGACATGGGGACCAGGTTATAAGTTGTATGACATAGGGGACAGATTATAAGTTGTATGACATGGGGACCAGGTTATAAGTTGTATGACATAGGAGTCAGGTTATAAGTTGTATGACATAGGGACCAGGTTATAAGTTGTATGACATAGGGGACAGATTATAAGTTGTATGACATGGGGACCAGGTTATAAGTTGTATGACATAGGTGACAGGTTATAAGTTTTTAGACATAGGAGCCAGGTTATAAATTGTATGACATAGCGACCAGGTTATAAGTTGTATGACAGGGACCAGGTTATATATTGTATGACATAGGGACCAGGTTATAAGTTGTATGACATAGGGGACAGATTATATATTGTATGACATAGGGGACAGGTGATAAGTTGTATGACATAGAGACCTGGTTATAAGTTGTATGACATAGGGGACATGTTATATATTGTATGACATAGGGACCAGGTTATAAGTTGTATGACATAGGGGACAGATTATATATTGTATGACATAGGGGACAGGTGATAAGTTGTAAGACATAGGGACCAGGTTATAAGTTGTATGACATAGGGGACAGGTTATAAGTTGTTAGACATAGGAGCCAGGTTATAAGTTGTATGACATAGGGAGCAGGTTATAAGTTGTATGACATAGGGACCAGGTTATAAGTTGTTAGACATAGGAGTCAGGTTATAAGTTGTATGACATAGGGAGCAGGTTATAAGATGTATGACATAGGGACCAGGTTATATATTGTATGACATAGGGACCAGGTTATAAGTTGTATGACAAGGGGACAGGTTATATATTGTATGACATAGGGACCATGTTATAAGTTGTATGACATAGGGGACAGATTATAAGTTGTATGACATAGGGACCAGGTTATAAGTTGTATGACATAGGGGACAGGTTATAAGTTGTTAGACATAGGAGCCAGGTTATAAGTTGTATGACATAGGGAGCAGGTTATAAGTTGTATGACATAGGGGACAGGTTATAAGTTGTAAGACATAGGGACCAGGTTATAAGTTGTATGACATAGGGGACAGGTTATAAGTTGTTAGACATAGGAGCCAGGTTATAAGTTGTATGACATAGGGAGCAGGTTATAAGTTGTATGACATAGGGGACAGGTGTTAAGTTGTATGACATAGGGGACAGGTTATAAGTTGTTAGACATAGGAGCCAGGTTATAAGTTGTATGACATAGGGACCAGGTTATAAGTTGTATGACATAGGGACCAGGTTATAAGTTGTATGACATAGGGACCAGGCTATAAGTTGTATGACATAGGGGACAGGTTATAAGTTGTATGACAAAGGGTCCAGGTTATATATTGTATACCATAGGGACCAGGTTATAAGTTGTATGACATAGGGACCAGGTTATAAGTTGTATGACATAGGGGACAGATTATAAGTTGTATGACATAGGGGACAGATTATAAGTTGTATGACATAGGGACCAGGTTATATATTGTATACCATAGGGACCAGGATATAAATTGTATGACATAGGGGACAGGTTATAAATTGTATGACATAGGGGATAGATTATAAGTGTTATGACATAGGGACCAGGTTATAAGTTGTATGACATAGGGGACAGGTTATATATTGTATGACATAGGGGACAGGTTATACGTTGTATGACATAGGGTCCAGGTTATAAGTTGTATTATATAGGGACCAGGTTTTAAGTTGTATTACATAGGGACCAGGTTATAAGTTGTATGACATAGGGGACAGGTTATAAATTGTATGACATAGGGGACAGGTTATAAATTGTATGACATAGGGGTCAGATTATAAAGTGTATGACATATTGACCAGGTTATAAGTTGTATGACATAGGGGACAGATTATAAGTTGTATGACATAGGGACCAGGTTATAAGTTGTATGACATAGGGGACAGGTTATATATTGTATGACATAGGGGACAGGTGATAAGTTGTATGACATAGGGACCAGGTTATAAGTTGTAAGACATAGGGGACAGGTTATAAGTTGTATGACCTAGGGGACAGGTTATATATTGTATGACATAGGGACCAGGTTATAAGTTGTATGACATAGGGACCAGGTTATAAGTTGTATGACATAGGAGCCAGGTTATAAATTGTTAGACATAGGGACCAGGTTAAAAGTTGTATGACATAGGGGACAGGTTATAAGTTGTATGACATAGGGGACAAGTTATAAGTTGTTAGACATAGGGACCAGGTTATAAGTTGTATGACATAGGGGACAGATTATAAGTTTTATGACATAGGGAACAGGTTATAAGTTGTATGACATAGGGGACAGGTTATAAGTTGTATGACATAGGAGCCAGGTTATAAGCTGTAAGACATAGGGACCAGGTTATAAGTTGTATGACATAGGGACCAGGTTATAAGTTGTTAGCCATAGGGACCAGGTTATAAGTTGTATGACATAGGGACCAGGTTATAAGTTGTTAGACATTGGAGCCAGGTTATAAGTTGTTAGACATAGGGGACAGGTTATAAATTGTTAGACATAGGGACCAGGTTAAAAGTTGTATGACATATGGCACTGGTTATAAGTTGTATGACATAGGAGCCAGGTTATAAATTGTTAGACATAGGGACCAGGTTAAAAGTTGTATGACATAGGGACCAGGTTATATATAGTATGACATAGGGGACAGGTTATAAGTTGTATGTCATAGGGACCAGGTTATAAGTTGTATGACATAGGGGACAGGTTATAAGTTGTTAGACATAGGAGCCAGGTTATAAGTTGTATGACATAGGGACCAGGTTATAAGTTGTATGACATAGGGACCAGGTTATATATTGTATGATATAGGGACCAGGTTATTAGTTGTACGACATAGGGACCAGGTTATAAGTTGTATGACATAGGGACCAGGTTATAAGTTGTATGACATAGAGGACAGGTTATAAGTTGTATGACATAGGGACCAGGTTATAAGTTGTATGACATAGAATCTATGTTATAAGTTGTATGACATAGGGACCAGGTTATAAGTTGTATGACATAGGGGCCAGGTGGTAAGTTGTATGACATAGGGACCAGGTTATAAGTTGTATGACATAGGATCTATGTTATAAGTTGTATGACATAGGGACCAGGTTATAAGTTGTATGACATAGGGACCAGGTTATAAGTTGTATGACATAGGATCTATGTTATAAGTTGTATGACATAGGGACCAGGTTATAAGTTGTATGACATAGGGGCCAGGTTATAAGTTGTATGACATAGGCACCAGGTTATATATTGTATGACATAGGCGACAGGTTATACGTTGTATGACATAGGGACCAGGTTATAAGTTGTATTACATAGGGACCAGGTTATAAGTTGTATTACATAGGGACCAGGTTATAAGTTGTATGACATAGGGGACAGGTTATATGTTGTATGACATAGGGGACAGGTTATAAATTGTATGACATAGGGACCAGGTTATAAGTTGTATGACATAGGGACCAGGTTATAAGTTGTTAGACATTGGAGCCAGGTTATAAATTGTTAGACATAGGGACCAGGTTAAAAGTTGTATGACATATGGCACTGGTTATAAGTTGTATGACATAGGGGACAGGTTATTAATTGTATGACATAGGGGACAGGTTATAAGTTGTATGACATAGGGACCAGGTTATAAATTGTATGACATAGGGACCAGGTTATAAGTTGTATGACATAGGGGACAGATTATAAGTTGTATTTCATAGGGGACAGGTTATAAGTTGTATGACATTGGGACCAGGTTATAAGTTGTATGACATAGGAGCCAGGTTATAAGTTGTATGACATAGGGACAGGGTTATAAGTTGTATGACATAGGGACCAGGTTATAAGTTGTATGACATAGGGACCAGGCTATAAGTTGTATGACATAGTGACCAGGTTATAAGTTGTATGACATAGGAGACAGGTTATAAGTTGTTAGACAGAGGAGCCAGGTTATAAGTTGTATGACATAGGGACCAGGTTATAAGTTGTATGACATAGGGACCAGGTTATATATTGTATGACATAGGGACCAGGTTATAAGTTGTATGACATAGAGACCAGGTTATAAGTTGTATGACATAGGGGACAGGTTATATATTGTATGACATAGGGACCAGGTTATATGTTGTATTACATAGGGACCAGGTTATAAAATGTATGACTTAGGGACCAGGTTATATATTGTATGACATAGGGGACAGGTTATAAGTTGTATGACATAGGGACCAGGTTATAAGTTGTATGACATAGGGACCAGGTTATAAGTTGTATGACATAGGGGACAGGTTATAAGTTGTTAGACATAGGAGCCAGTTTATAAGTTGTATGACATAGGGACCAGGTTATAAGTTGTATGACATAGGATCTAGGTTATAAGTTGTATGACATAGGGACCAGGTTATAAGTTGTATGACATAGGGGACAGGTTATAAGTTGTATGACATAGGGGACAGGTTATAAGTTGTATGACATAGGGGACAGGTGGTAAGTTGTATGACATAGGGGACAGGTGGTAAGTTGTATGACATAGGGGACAGGTGGTAAGTTGTATGACATAGGGACCAGGTTATAAGTTGTATGACATAGGGGACAGGTTATAAGTTGTATGACATAGGGGACAGGTTATAAGTTGTATGACATAGGGGACAGATTATAAGTTGTATGACATAGGGGCCAGGTTATAAGTTGTATGACATAGGGGCCAGGTGGTAAGTTGTATGACATAGGGACCAGGTTATATATTGTATGACATAGGCGACAGGTTATACGTTGTATGACATAGGGACCAGGTTATAAGTTGTATTACATAGGGACCAGGTTATAAGTTGTATTACATAGGGACCAGGTTATAAGTTGTATGACATAGGGGACAGGTTATATGTTGTATGACATAGGGGACAGGTTATAAATTGTATGACATAGGGGTCAGATTATAAGTTGTATGACATAGGGGAACGGGTTATATATTGTATGACATAGGGGACAGATTATAAGTTGTATGACATAGGCACCAGGTTATATATTGTATGACATAGGCGACAGGTTATACGTTGTATGACATAGGGACCAGGTTATAAGTTGTATTACATAGGGACCAGGTTATAAGTTGTATTACATAGGGACCAGGTTATAAGTTGTATGACATAGGGGACAGGTTATATGTTGTATGACATAGGGGACAGGTTATAAATTGTATGACATAGGGGTCAGATTATAAGTTGTATGACATAGGGGAACGGGTTATATATTGTATGACATAGGGGTCAGATTATAAGTTGTATGACATAGGGGAACGGGTTATATATTGTATGACATAGGGGACAGATTATAAGTTGTATGACATAGCGACCAGGTTATAAGTTGTATGACATAGGGGAACGGGTTATATATTGTATGACATAGGGGACAGATTATAAGTTGTATGACATAGGGGAACGGGTTATAAGTTGTATGACATAGGGACCAGGTTATAAGTTGTATGACACAGGGGACAGATTATAAGTTGTGTGACACAGGGACCAGGTTATAAGTTGTATGACATAGGGAACAGATTATAAGTTGTATGACATAGGGACCAGGTTATAAGTTGTACGACATAGGGAGCAGCTTATAAGTGGTATGACATAGGGACCAGGTTATAAGTTGTATGACATAGGGGACAGGTTATAAATTGTATGACATAGGGGACAGATTATAAGTTGTATGACATAGGGACCAGGTTATAAGTTGTATGACATAGGAGCCAGGTTATAAAATGTATGACATAGGGACCAGGTTATATTTAGTATGACATAGGAGCCAGGTTATAAGTTGTATGACATAGGGACCAGGTTATAAGTTGTATGACTTAGGAACCACGTTATATATTGTATGACATAGGGACCAGGTTATAAGTTGTATGACATAGGGACCAGGTTATAAGTTGTATGACATAGGGACCAGGTTATAAGTTGTATGACATAGGGGACAGGTTATATATTGTATGACATAGGGACCAGGTTATAAGTTGTATGACATAGGGGACAGATTATAAGTTGTATGACAAAGGGGACAGGTTATAAGTTGTATGACACAGGGACCAGGTTATAAGTTGTATGTCATAGGAGCCAGGTTATAAGTTGTATGACATAGGGACCAGGTTATAAGTTGTATGACATAGGGACCAGGTTATAAGTTGTATGACATAGGAGCCAGGTTATAAGTTGTATGACATAGGGACCAGGTTATAAGTTGTATGACATAGGGACCAGGTTATAAGTTGTATGACATAGGGACCAGGTTATAAGTTGTATGACATAGGGACCAGGTTATAAGTTGTATGACATAGGGACCAGGTTATAAGTTGTATGACGTAGGGACCAGGTTATAAGTTGTATGATATAGGGGACAGGTTATATATTGTATGACATAGGGACCAGGTTATAAGTTGTATGACATAGGGGACAGGTTATAAGTTGTATGACATAGGGACCAGGTTATAAGTTGTATGACATAGGAGTCAGATTATAAGTTGTATGACATAGGGACCAGGTTATAAGTTGTATGACATAGGGGACAGATTATAAGTTGTATGACATAGCGACCAGGTTATAAGTTGTATGACATAGGAGTCAGATTATAAGTTGTATGACATAGGGACCAGGTTATAAGTTGTATGACATAGGGGACAGATTATAAGTTGTATGACATAGGGACCAGGTTATAAGTTGTATGACATAGGAGCCAGGTTATAAAATGTATGACATAGGGACCAGGTTATATATTGTATGACATAGGGACCAGCTTATAAGTTGTATGACATAGGGGACAGGTTATAAGTTGTTAGACATAGGGACCAGGTTATATATTGTATGACATAGGGACCAGGTTATAAGTTGTACGACATACGGACCAGGTTATAAGTTGTATGACATAGGGACCAGGTTATAAGTTGTATGACATAGGGACCAGGTTATAAGTTGTATGACATAGGGACCAGGTTATAAGTTGTATGACATAGGGACCAGGTTATAAGTTGTATGACATAGGGACCAGGTTATATATTGTATGACATAGGGACCAGGTTATAAGTTGTACGACATACGGACCAGGTTATAAGTTGTATGACATAGGGACCACGTTATAAGTTGTATGACATAGTGGACAGGTTATAAATTGTATGACATAGGGACCAGGTTATAAGTTGTATGACATAGGGGACAGATTATAAGTTGTATTTCATAGGGGACAGGTTATAAGTTGTATGACATAGGGACCAGGTTATAAGTTGTATGACATAGGGACCAGGTTATAGGTTGTATGACATAGGGGACAGATTATAAATTGTATGACATAGGGACCAGGTTATAAGTTGTATGACATAGGGGACAGATTATAAGTTGTATTTCATAGGGGACAGGTTATAAGTTGTATGACATAGGGGAACAGGTTATATATTGTATGACATAGGGACAGATTATAAGTTGTATGACATAGGGGACAGATTATAAGTTGTATGACATAGGGACCAGGTTATAAGTTGTACGACATAGGCAGCAGGTTATAAGTGGTATGACATAGGGACCAGGTTATAAGTTGTATGACATAGGGGACAGGTTATAAATTGTATGACATAGGGGACAGATTATCAGTTGTCTGACATAGGGACCAGATTATAAGTTGTATGACATAGGGACCAGGTTATAAGTTGTATGACATAGGGACCAGGTTATAAGTTGTATGACATAGGGGACAGATTATAAGTTGTATGACATAGGGACCAGGTTTTATATTGTATGATATAGGCGACAGATTATAAGTTGTATGACATAGGGGAACAGGTTATATATTGTATGACATAGGGACAGATTATAAGTTGTATGACATAGGGGACAGATTATAAGTTGTATGACATAGGGACCAGGTTATAAGTTGTATGACACAGGCGACAGGTTATAAGTTGTTAGACATAGGAGCCAGGTTATAAAATGTATGACATAGGGACCAGGATATATATTATATGACATAGGGACCAGGTTATAAGTTGTATGACATAGGGACCAGCTTATAAGTTGTATGACATAGGGGACAGGTTATAAGTTGTTAGACATAGGAGCCAGGTTATAAGTTGTATGACATAGGGACCAGGTTATAAGTTGTATGACATAGGGACCAGGGTATAAGTTGTATGACATAGGGACCAGGTTATAAGTTGTATGACATAGGGGACAGATTATAAGTTGTATGACATAGGGACCAGGTTATATATTGTATGATATAGGCGACAGATTATAAGTTGTATGACATAGGGGAACAGGTTATATATTGTATGACATAGGGACAGATTATAAGTTGTATGACATAGGGGACAGATTATAAGTTGTATGACATAGGGACCAGGTTATAAGTTGTATGACATAGGGACCAGGGTATAAGTTGTATGACATAGGGACCAGGTTATATATTGTATGACATAGGGACCAGGTTATAAGTTGTACGACATAGGGACCAGGTTATAAGTTGTATGACATAGGGACCACGTTATAAGTTGTATGACATAGGGACCAGGTTATAAGTTGTATGACATAGGGACCAGGTTATAAGTTGTATGACATAGGAGCCAGGTTATAAGTTGTATGACATAGGGACCAGGTTATAAGTTGTATGACATAGGGACCAGGTTATAAGTTGTATGACATAGGGACCAGGTTATAAGTTGTATGACATAGGGACCAGGTTATAAGTTGTATGACATAGGGACCAGGTTATAAGTTGTATGACATAGGGACCAGGTTATAAGTTGTATGATATAGGGGACAGGTTATATATTGTATGACATAGGGACCAGGTTATAAGTTGTATGACATAGGGGACAGGTTATAAGTTGTATGACATGGGGACCAGGTTATAAGTTGTATGACATAGGGGACAGATTATAAGTTGTATGACATAGCGACCAGGTTATAAGTTGTATGACATAGGAGTCAGATTATAAGTTGTATGACATAGGGACCAGGTTATAAGTTGTATGACATAGGGGACAGATTATAAGTTGTATGACATAGGGACCAGGTTATAAGTTGTATGACATAGGAGCCAGGTTATAAAATGTATGACATAGGGACCAGGTTATATATTGTATGACATAGGGACCAGCTTATAAGTTGTATGACATAGGGGACAGGTTATAAGTTGTTAGACATAGGGACCAGGTTATATATTGTATGACATAGGGACCAGGTTATAAGTTGTACGACATACGGACCAGGTTATAAGTTGTATGACATAGGGACCAGGTTATAAGTTGTATGACATAGGGACCAGGTTATAAGTTGTATGACATAGGGACCAGGTTATAAGTTGTATGACATAGGGACCAGGTTATAAGTTGTATGACATAGGGACCAGGTTATATATTGTATGACATAGGGACCAGGTTATAAGTTGTACGACATACGGACCAGGTTATAAGTTGTATGACATAGGGACCACGTTATAAGTTGTATGACATAGTGGACAGGTTATAAATTGTATGACATAGGGACCAGGTTATAAGTTGTATGACATAGGGGACAGATTATAAGTTGTATTTCATAGGGGACAGGTTATAAGTTGTATGACATAGGGACCAGGTTATAAGTTGTATGACATAGGGACCAGGTTATAGGTTGTATGACATAGGGGACAGATTATAAATTGTATGACATAGGGACCAGGTTATAAGTTGTATGACATAGGGGACAGATTATAAGTTGTATTTCATAGGGGACAGGTTATAAGTTGTATGACATAGGGGAACAGGTTATATATTGTATGACATAGGGACAGATTATAAGTTGTATGACATAGGGGACAGATTATAAGTTGTATGACATAGGGACCAGGTTATAAGTTGTACGACATAGGCAGCAGGTTATAAGTGGTATGACATAGGGACCAGGTTATAAGTTGTATGACATAGGGGACAGGTTATAAATTGTATGACATAGGGGACAGATTATCAGTTGTCTGACATAGGGACCAGATTATAAGTTGTATGACATAGGGACCAGGTTATAAGTTGTATGACATAGGGACCAGGTTATAAGTTGTATGACATAGGGGACAGATTATAAGTTGTATGACATAGGGACCAGGTTTTATATTGTATGATATAGGCGACAGATTATAAGTTGTATGACATAGGGGAACAGGTTATATATTGTATGACATAGGGACAGATTATAAGTTGTATGACATAGGGGACAGATTATAAGTTGTATGACATAGGGACCAGGTTATAAGTTGTATGACACAGGCGACAGGTTATAAGTTGTTAGACATAGGAGCCAGGTTATAAAATGTATGACATAGGGACCAGGATATATATTATATGACATAGGGACCAGGTTATAAGTTGTATGACATAGGGACCAGCTTATAAGTTGTATGACATAGGGGACAGGTTATAAGTTGTTAGACATAGGAGCCAGGTTATAAGTTGTATGACATAGGGACCAGGTTATAAGTTGTATGACATAGGGACCAGGGTATAAGTTGTATGACATAGGGACCAGGTTATAAGTTGTATGACATAGGGGACAGATTATAAGTTGTATGACATAGGGCCCAGGTTATATATTGTATGATATAGGCGACAGATTATAAGTTGTATGACATAGGGGAACAGGTTATATATTGTATGACATAGGGACAGATTATAAGTTGTATGACATAGGGGACAGATTATAAGTTGTATGACATAGGGACCAGGTTATAAGTTGTATGACATAGGGACCAGGGTATAAGTTGTATGACATAGGGACCAGGTTATATATTGTATGACATAGGGACCAGGTTATAAGTTGTACGACATAGGGACCAGGTTATAAGTTGTATGACATAGGGACCACGTTATAAGTTGTATGACATAGTGGACAGGTTATAAATTGTATGACATAGGGACCAGGTTATAAGTTGTATGACATAGGGGACAGATTATAAGTTGTATTTCATAGGGGACAGGTTATAAGTTGTATGACATAGGGACCAGGTTATAAGTTGTATGACATAGGAGCCAGGTTATAAGTGATATGACATAGGGACCAGGTTATAAGTTGTATGACATAGGGACCAGGTTATAAGTTGTATGACATAGGGGACAGGTGGTAAGTTGTATGACATAGGGACCAGGTTATAAGTTGTATGACATAGGGAGCAGGTTATAAGTTGTATGACATAGGGGACAGATTATAAGTTGTATGACATAGGGACCAGGTTATATATTGTATGATATAGGGGACAGATTATAAGTTGTATGACATAGGGGAACAGGTTATATATTGTATGACATAGGGACAAGGTTATAAGTTTTATGACATAGGGTACAGATTATAAGTTGTATGACATAGGGACCAGGTTATAAGTTGTATGACATAGGGGACAGGTTATATATTGTATGACATAGGGGACAGGTGATAAGTTGTATGACATAGGGACCAAGTTATAAGTTGTATGACATAGGGGACAGGTTTTAAGTTGTTAGACATAGGAGCCAGGTTATAAGTTGTATGACATAGGGGACAGGTTATATATTGTATGACATAGGGACCAGGTTATAAGTTGTATGACATAGGCGACAGATTATAAGTTGTATGACATAGAGGACAGGTTATAAGTTGTATGACATAGGGGACAGGTGATAAGTTGTATGACATAGGGACCAGGTTATAAGTTGTATGACATAGGGGACAGATTATAAGTTGTATGACATAGAGGACAGGTTATAAGTTGTATGACATAGGGACCAGGTTATAAGTTGTATGACATAGGATCTAGGTTATAAGTTGTATGACATAGGGACCAGGTTATAAGTTGTATGACATAGGGGACAGGTGGTAAGTTGTATGACATAGGGGACAGGTTATATATTGTATGATATAGGGACCAGGTTATTAGTTGTACGACATAGGGACCAGGTTATAAGTTGTATGACATAGGGACCAGGTTATAAGTTGTATGACATAGAGGACAGGTTATAAGTTGTATGACATAGGGACCAGGTTATATATTGTATGATATAGGGACCAGGTTATTAGTTGTACGACATAGAGACCAGGTTATAAGTTGTATGACATAGGGACCAGGTTATAAGTTGTATGACATAGGGACCAGGTTATATATTGTATGATATAGGGACCAGGTTATTAGTTGTACGACATAGGGACCAGGTTATAAGTTGTATGACATAGGGACCAGGTTATAAGTTGTATGACATAGAGGACAGGTTATAAGTTGTATGACATAGGGACCAGGTGATAAGTTGAATGACATAGGGGACAGATTATAAGTTGTATGACAAAGGCTCCAGGTTATAAATTGTATGACATAGGGGACAGGTTATAAATTGTATGACATAGGGGACAGATTATAAGTGTTATGACATAGGGACCAGGTTATAAGTTGTATGACATAGGGGACAGGTTATATATTGTATGACATAGGGGACAGGTTATACGTTGTATGACATAGGGACCAGGTAATAAGTTGTATTATATAGGGACCAGGTTATAAGTTGTATTACATAGGGACCAGGTTATAAGTTGTATGACATAGGGGACAGGTTATAAGTTGTATGACATGGGGACAGATTATAAGTTGTATGACATAGCGACCAGGTTATAAGTTGTATGACATAGGAGTCAGATTATAAGTTGTATGACATAGGAGTCAGATTATAAGTTGTATGACATAGGGGACAGATTATAAGTTGTATGACATAGGGGACAGGTTATAAGTTGTATGACATAGGGGACAGGTTATAAGTTGTATGACATAGGGGACAGGTTATAAGTTGTTAGACATAGGAGCCAGGTTATAAGTTGTATGACATAGGGACCAGGTTATAAGTTGTATGACATAGGGACCAGGGTATAAGTTGTATGACATAGGGACCAGGTTATAAGTTGTATGACATAGGGGACAGATTATAAGTTGTATGACATAGGGACCAGGTTATATATTGTATGATATAGGCGACAGATTATAAGTTGTATGACATAGGGGAACAGGTTATATATTGTATGACATAGGGACAGATTATAAGTTGTATGACATAGGGGACAGATTATAAGTTGTATGACATAGGGACCAGGTTATAAGTTGTATGACATAGGGACCAGGGTATAAGTTGTATGACATAGGGACCAGGTTATATATTGTATGACATAGGGACCAGGTTATAAGTTGTACGACATAGGGACCAGGTTATAAGTTGTATGACATAGGGACCACGTTATAAGTTGTATGACATAGGGACCAGGTTATAAGTTGTATGACATAGGGACCAGGTTATAAGTTGTATGACATAGGAGCCAGGTTATAAGTTGTATGACATAGGGACCAGGTTATAAGTTGTATGACATAGGGACCAGGTTATAAGTTGTATGACATAGGGACCAGGTTATAAGTTGTATGACATAGGGACCAGGTTATAAGTTGTATGACATAGGGACCAGGTTATAAGTTGTATGACATAGGGACCAGGTTATAAGTTGTATGATATAGGGGACAGGTTATATATTGTATGACATAGGGACCAGGTTATAAGTTGTATGACATAGGGGACAGGTTATAAGTTGTATGACATGGGGACCAGGTTATAAGTTGTATGACATAGGGGACAGATTATAAGTTGTATGACATAGCGACCAGGTTATAAGTTGTATGACATAGGAGTCAGATTATAAGTTGTATGACATAGGGACCAGGTTATAAGTTGTATGACATAGGGGACAGATTATAAGTTGTATGACATAGGGACCAGGTTATAAGTTGTATGACATAGGAGCCAGGTTATAAAATGTATGACATAGGGACCAGGTTATATATTGTATGACATAGGGACCAGCTTATAAGTTGTATGACATAGGGGACAGGTTATAAGTTGTTAGACATAGGGACCAGGTTATATATTGTATGACATAGGGACCAGGTTATAAGTTGTACGACATACGGACCAGGTTATAAGTTGTATGACATAGGGACCAGGTTATAAGTTGTATGACATAGGGACCAGGTTATAAGTTGTATGACATAGGGACCAGGTTATAAGTTGTATGACATAGGGACCAGGTTATATATTGTATGACATAGGGACCAGGTTATAAGTTGTACGACATACGGACCAGGTTATAAGTTGTATGACATAGGGACCACGTTATAAGTTGTATGACATAGTGGACAGGTTATAAATTGTATGACATAGGGACCAGGTTATAAGTTGTATGACATAGGGGACAGATTATAAGTTGTATTTCATAGGGGACAGGTTATAAGTTGTATGACATAGGGACCAGGTTATAAGTTGTATGACATAGGGACCAGGTTATAGGTTGTATGACATAGGGGACAGATTATAAATTGTATGACATAGGGACCAGGTTATAAGTTGTATGACATAGGGGACAGATTATAAGTTGTATTTCATAGGGGACAGGTTATAAGTTGTATGACATAGGGGAACAGGTTATATATTGTATGACATAGGGACAGATTATAAGTTGTATGACATAGGGGACAGATTATAAGTTGTATGACATAGGGACCAGGTTATAAGTTGTACGACATAGGCAGCAGGTTATAAGTGGTATGACATAGGGACCAGGTTATAAGTTGTATGACATAGGGGACAGGTTATAAATTGTATGACATAGGGGACAGATTATCAGTTGTCTGACATAGGGACCAGATTATAAGTTGTATGACATAGGGACCAGGTTATAAGTTGTATGACATAGGGACCAGGTTATAAGTTGTATGACATAGGGGACAGATTATAAGTTGTATGACATAGGGACCAGGTTTTATATTGTATGATATAGGCGACAGATTATAAGTTGTATGACATAGGGGAACAGGTTATATATTGTATGACATAGGGACAGATTATAAGTTGTATGACATAGGGGACAGATTATAAGTTGTATGACATAGGGACCAGGTTATAAGTTGTATGACACAGGCGACAGGTTATAAGTTGTTAGACATAGGAGCCAGGTTATAAAATGTATGACATAGGGACCAGGATATATATTATATGACAATGGGACCAGGTTATAAGTTGTATGACATAGGGACCAGCTTATAAGTTGTATGACATAGGGGACAGGTTATAAGTTGTTAGACATAGGAGCCAGGTTATAAGTTGTATGACATAGGGACCAGGTTATAAGTTGTATGACATAGGGACCAGGGTATAAGTTGTATGACATAGGGACCAGGTTATAAGTTGTATGACATAGGGGACAGATTATAAGTTGTATGACATAGGGACCAGGTTATATATTGTATGATATAGGCGACAGATTATAAGTTGTATGACATAGGGGAACAGGTTATATATTGTATGACATAGGGACAGATTATAAGTTGTATGACATAGGGGACAGATTATAAGTTGTATGACATAGGGACCAGGTTATAAGTTGTATGACATAGGGACCAGGGTATAAGTTGTATGACATAGGGACCAGGTTATATATTGTATGACATAGGGACCAGGTTATAAGTTGTACGACATAGGGACCAGGTTATAAGTTGTATGACATAGGGACCACGTTATAAGTTGTATGACATAGTGGACAGGTTATAAATTGTATGACATAGGGACCAGGTTATAAGTTGTATGACATAGGGGACAGATTATAAGTTGTATTTCATAGGGGACAGGTTATAAGTTGTATGACATAGGGACCAGGTTATAAGTTGTATGACATAGGAGCCAGGTTATAAGTGATATGACATAGGGACCAGGTTATAAGTTGTATGACATAGGGACCAGGTTATAAGTTGTATGACATAGGGGACAGGTGGTAAGTTGTATGACATAGGGACCAGGTTATAAGTTGTATGACATAGGGAGCAGGTTATAAGTTGTATGACATAGGGGACAGATTATAAGTTGTATGACATAGGGACCAGGTTATATATTGTATGATATAGGGGACAGATTATAAGTTGTATGACATAGGGGAACAGGTTATATATTGTATGACATAGGGACAAGGTTATAAGTTTTATGACATAGGGTACAGATTATAAGTTGTATGACATAGGGACCAGGTTATAAGTTGTATGACATAGGGGACAGGTTATATATTGTATGACATAGGGGACAGGTGATAAGTTGTATGACATAGGGACCAAGTTATAAGTTGTATGACATAGGGGACAGGTTTTAAGTTGTTAGACATAGGAGCCAGGTTATAAGTTGTATGACATAGGGGACAGGTTATATATTGTATGACATAGGGACCAGGTTATAAGTTGTATGACATAGGCGACAGATTATAAGTTGTATGACATAGAGGACAGGTTATAAGTTGTATGACATAGGGGACAGGTGATAAGTTGTATGACATAGGGACCAGGTTATAAGTTGTATGACATAGGGGACAGATTATAAGTTGTATGACATAGAGGACAGGTTATAAGTTGTATGACATAGGGACCAGGTTATAAGTTGTATGACATAGGGACCAGGTTATAAGTTGTATGACATAGGGACCAGGTTATAAGTTGTATGACATAGGGGACAGGTGGTAAGTTGTATGACATAGGGGACAGGTTATATATTGTATGATATAGGGACCAGGTTATTAGTTGTACGACATAGGGACCAGGTTATAAGTTGTATGACATAGGGACCAGGTTATAAGTTGTATGACATAGAGGACAGGTTATAAGTTGTATGACATAGGGACCAGGTTATATATTGTATGATATAGGGACCAGGTTATTAGTTGTACGACATAGAGACCAGGTTATAAGTTGTATGACATAGGGACCAGGTTATAAGTTGTATGACATAGGGACCAGGTTATATATTGTATGATATAGGGACCAGGTTATTAGTTGTACGACATAGGGACCAGGTTATAAGTTGTATGACATAGGGACCAGGTTATAAGTTGTATGACATAGAGGACAGGTTATAAGTTGTATGACATAGGGACCAGGTGATAAGTTGAATGACATAGGGGACAGATTATAAGTTGTATGACAAAGGCTCCAGGTTATAAATTGTATGACATAGGGGACAGGTTATAAATTGTATGACATAGGGGACAGATTATAAGTGTTATGACATAGGGACCAGGTTATAAGTTGTATGACATAGGGGACAGGTTATATATTGTATGACATAGGGGACAGGTTATACGTTGTATGACATAGGGACCAGGTAATAAGTTGTATTATATAGGGACCAGGTTATAAGTTGTATTACATAGGGACCAGGTTATAAGTTGTATGACATAGGGGACAGGTTATAAGTTGTATGACATGGGGACAGATTATAAGTTGTATGACATAGCGACCAGGTTATAAGTTGTATGACATAGGAGTCAGATTATAAGTTGTATGACATAGGAGTCAGATTATAAGTTGTATGACATAGGGGACAGATTATAAGTTGTATGACATAGGGGACAGGTTATAAGTTGTATGACATAGGGGACAGGTTATAAGTTGTATGACATAGGGGACAGATTATAAGTTGTATGACATAGCGACCAGGTTATAAGTTGTATGACATAGGAGTCAGATTATAAGTTGTATGACATAGGGACCAGGTTATAAGTTGTATGACATAGGGGACAGATTATAAGTTGTATGACATAGGGACCAGGTTATAAGTTGTATGACATAGGGGACAGATTATAAGTTGTATGACATAGGGACCATGTTATATATTGTATGACATAGGGGACAGATTATAATTTGTATGACATAGGGGAACAGGTTATATATTGTATGACATAGGGACCAGGTTATAAGTTTTATGACATAGGGGACAGATTATAAGTTGTATGACATAGGGACCAGGTTATAAGTTGTATGACATAGGGGACAGATTATAAGTTGTATGACATAGGGACCAGGTAATATATTGTATGACATAGGGGACAGATTATAAGTTGTATGATATAGGGGAACGGGTTATATATTGTATGACATAGGGACGAATTATAAGTTGTATGACATAGGGGACAGATTACAAGTTGTATGACATAGGGACCAGGTTATAAGTTGTATGACATAGGAGCCAGGTTATAAAATGTATGACATAGGGACCAGGTTATATATTGTATGACATAGGGGACAGGTTATAAGTTGTATGACATAGGGACCAGGTTATAAGTTGTATGACATAGGGACCAGGGTATAAGTTGTATGACATAGGGACCAGGTTATATATTGTATGACATAGGGACCAGGTTATAAGTTGTACGACATAGGGACCAGGTTATAAGTTGTATGACATAGGGACCAGGTTATAAGTTGTATGACATAGTGGACAGGTTATAAATTGTATGACATAGGGACCAGGTTATAAGTTGTATGACATAGGGGACAGATTATAAGTTGTATTTCATAGGGGACAGGTTATAAGTTGTATGACATTGGGACCAGGTTATAAGTTGTATGACATAGGAGCCAGGTTATAAGTTGTATGACATAGGGACAGGGTTATAAGTTGTATGACATAGGGACCAGGTTATAAGTTGTATGACATAGGGGACAGGTGGTAAGTTGTATGACATAGTGACCAGGTTATATACTGTATGACATAGGGGACAGGTTATAAGTTGTATGACATAGGGGACAGGTGGTAAGTTGTATGACATAGTGACCAGGTTATATATTGTATGACATAGGGGACAGGTTATAAGTTGTATGACATAGGGGACAGGTTATAAGTTGTATGACATAGGAGACAGGTTATAAGTTGTTAGACAGAGGAGCCAGGTTATAAGTTGTATGACATAGGGACCAGGTTATAAGTTGTATGACATAGGGACCAGGTTATATATTGTATGACATAGGGACCAGGTTATAAGTTGTATGACATAGAGACCAGGTTATAAGTTGTATGACATAGGGGACAGGCTATATATTGTATGACATAGGGACCAGGTTATATGTTGTATTACATAGGGACCAGGTTATAAAATGTATGACTTAGGGACCAGGTTATATATTGTATGACATAGGGGACAGGTTATAAGTTGTATGACATAGGGACCAGGTTATAAGTTGTATGACATAGGGACCAGGTTATAAGTTGTATGACATAGGGGACAGGTTATAAGTTGTTAGACATAGGAGCCAGTTTATAAAATGTATGACATAGGGACCAGGATAAAAGATGTATGACATAGGGACCAGGTTATATATTGTATGACATAGGGACCAGGTTATAAGTTCTATGACATAGGGACCAGCTTATAAGTTGTATGACATAGGGGACAGGTTATAAGTTGTTAGACATAGGAGCCAGGTTATAAGTTGTATGACATAGGGACCAGGTTATAAGTTGTATGACATAGGGACCAGGTTATATATTGTATGACATAGGGACCAGGTTATAAGTTGTACGACATAGGGACCAGGTTATAAGTTGTATGACATAGGGGACAGATTATAAGTTGTATTTCATAGGGGACAGGTTATAAGTTGTATGACATAGGGGAACAGGTTATATATTGTATGACATAGGGACAGATTATAAGTTGTATGACATAGGGGACAGATTATAAGTTGTATGACATAGGGACCAGGTTATAAGTTGTACGACATAGGCAGCAGGTTATAAGTGGTATGACATAGGGACCAGGTTATAAGTTGTATGACATAGGGGACAGGTTATAAATTGTATGACATAGGGGACAGATTATCAGTTGTCTGACATAGGGACCAGATTATAAGTTGTATGACATAGGGACCAGGTTATAAGTTGTATGACATAGGGACCAGGTTATAAGTTGTATGACATAGGGGACAGATTATAAGTTGTATGACATAGGGACCAGGTTATATATTGTATGATATAGGCGACAGATTATAAGTTGTATGACATAGGGGAACAGGTTATATATTGTATGACATAGGGACCAGGTTATAAGTTTTATGACATAGGGTACAGATTATAATTTGTATGACATAGGGACCAGGTTATAAGTTGTATGACATAGGGGACAGGTTATATATTGTATGACATAGGGGACAGGTGATAAGTTGTATGAAATAGGGACCAGGTTATAAGTTGTATGACATAGGGGACAGGTTATAAGTTGTTAGACATAGGAGCCAGGTTATAAGTTGTATGACATAGGAGCCAGGTTATAAGTTGTATGACATAGGGGACAGGTTATAAGTTGTATGACATAGGGGACAGGTTATAAGTTGTTAGACATAGGGGACAGGTTATAAGTTGTATGACATAGGAGCCAGGTTATAAGTTGTATGACATAGGGGACAGGTTATAAGTTGTATGACATAGGAGCCAGGTTATAAGTTGTATGACATAGGGGACAGGTTATAAGTTGTATGACATAGGGGACAGGTTGTATATTGTATGACATAGGGACCAGGTTATAAGTTGTATGACATAGGGGACAGGTTATAAGTTGTATGACAAAGGGGACAGGTTATAAGTTGTATGACATAGGGACCAGGTTATAAGTTGTATGACAAAGGGGACAGATTATAAGTTGTATGACAAAGGGGACAGGTTATAAGTTGTATGACATAGGGGACAGGTGGTAAGTTGTATGACATAGGGGACAGGTTATAAGTTGTATGACATAGGGACCAGGTTATAAGTTGTATGACATAGGAACCAGGTTATAAGTTGTATGACAAAGGGGACAGATTATAAGTTGTATGACAAAGGGGACAGGTTATAAGTTGTATGACATAGGGGACAGGTTATAAGTTGTATGACATAGGGGACAGATTATAAGTTGTATGACATAGGGGACAGATTATAAGTTGTATGACATAGGGGACAGGTTATAAGTTGTATGACATAGGGGACAGATTATAAGTTGTATGACATAGGGGACAGATTATAAGTTGTATGACATAGGGGACAGGTTATAAGTTGTATGACATAGGGGACAGGTTATAAGTTGTATGACATAGGGGACAGGTTATAAGTTGTATGACATAGGGGACAGGTTATAAGTTGTATGACATAGGGGACAGGTTATAAGTTGTATGACATAGGGGACAGATTATAAGTTGTATGACATTGGGACCAGGTTATAAGTTGTATGACATAGGGGACAGGTTATAAGTTGTATGACATAGGGGACAGGTTATAAGTTGTATGACATTGGGACCAGGTTATAAGTTGTATGACATAGGGGACAGGTTATAAGTTGTATGACATAGGGGACAGGTTATAAGTTGTATGACATAGGGGACAGATTATAAGTTGTATGACATAGGGGACAGATTATAAGTTGTATGACATAGGGGACAGGTTATAAGTTGTATGACATAGGGGACAGGTTATAAGTTGTATGACATAGAGACCTGGTTATAAGTTGTATGACATAGGGGACAGGTTATAAGTTGTATGACATAGAGACCTGGTTATAAGTTGTATGACATAGGGGACAGGTTATAAGTTGTATGACATAGGGGACAGGTTATAAGTTGTATGACATAGAGACCTGGTTATAAGTTGTATGACATAGGGGACAGGTTATAAGTTGTATGACATAGGGGACAGGTTATAAGTTGTATGACATAGGGGACAGGTTATAAGTTGTATGACATAGGGGACAGATTATAAGTTGTATGACATAGGGACCAGGTTATAAGTTGTATGACATAGGGGACAGGTTATAAGTTGTATGACATAGAGACCTGGTTATAAGTTGTATGACATAGGGGACAGGTGGTAAGTTGTATGACATAGGGGACAGATTATAAGTTGTATGACAAAGGGGACAGGTGGTAAGTTGTATGACATAGGGGACAGATTATAAGTTGTATGACATAGGGGACAGATTATAAGTTGTATGACATAGAGGACAGGTTATAAGTTGTATGACATAGGGGACAGATTATAAGTTGTATGACATAGAGGACAGGTTATAAGTTGTATGACATAGAGGACAGGTTATAAGTTGTATGACATAGGGGACAGGTTATAAGTTGTATGACATAGGGACCAGGTTATAAGTTGTATGACATAGGGGACAGGTGGTAAGTTGTATGACATAGGGGACAGATTATAAGTTGTATGACATAGAGGACAGGTTATAAGTTGTATGACATAGGGGACAGATTATAAGTTGTATGACATAGGGGACAGGTTATAAGTTGTATGACATAGGGACCAGGTTATAAGTTGTATGACATAGGGGACAGGTGGTAAGTTGTATGACATAGGGGACAGGTTATAAGTTGTATGACATAGGGGACAGGTTATAAGTTGTATGACATAGGGGACAGGTTATAAGTTGTATGACATAGAGGACAGGTTATAAGTTGTATGACATAGAGGACAGGTTATAAGTTGTATGACATAGAGGACAGGTTATAAGTTGTATGACATAGGGACCAGGTTATAAGTTGTATGACATAGGGGACAGGTGGTAAGTTGTATGACATAGGGGACAGATTATAAGTTGTATGACATAGAGGACAGGTTATAAGTTGTATGACATAGGGGACAGGTGGTAAGTTGTATGACATAGGGACCAGGTTATAAGTTGTATGACATAGGGGACAGGTGGTAAGTTGTATGACATAGGGACCAGGTTATAAGTTGTATGACATAGGGGACAGGTTATAAGTTGTATGACATAGGGACCAGGTTATAAGTTGTATGACATAGGGGACAGGTTATAAGTTGTATGACATAGGGACCAGGTTATAAGTTGTATGACATAGGGGACAGGTGGTAAGTTGTATGACATAGGGACCAGGTTATAAGTTGTATGACATAGGGGACAGGTGGTAAGTTGTATGACATAGGGACCAGGTTATAAGTTGTATGACATAGGGACCAGGTTATAAGTTGTATGACATAGGGGACAGGTTATAAGTTGTTAGACATAGGAGCCAGGTTATAAGTTGTATGACATAGGGACCAGGTTATAAGTTGTATGACATAGGGACCAGGTTATAAGTTGTATGACATAGGGGACAGATTATAAGTTGTATGACATAGGGACCAGGTTATATATTGTATGATATAGGGGACAGATTATAAGTTGTATGACATAGGGGAACAGGTTATATATTGTATGACATAGGGACAAGGTTATTAGTTTTATGACATAGGGTACAGATTATAAGTTGTATGACATAGGGACCAGGTTATAAGTTGTATGACATAGGGGACAGGTTATATATTGTATGACATAGGGGACAGGTGATAAGTTGTATGACATAGGGACCAGGTTATAAGTTGTATGACATAGGGGACAGGTTATAAGTTGTTAGACATAGGAGCCAGGTTATAAGTTGTATGACATAGGGGACAGGTTATATATTGTATGACATAGGGACCAGGTTATAAGTTGTATGACATAGGCGACAGATTATAAGTTGTATGACATAGAGGACAGGTTATAAGTTGTATGACATAGGGACCAGGTTATAAGTTGTATGACATAGGATCTAGGTTATAAGTTGTATGACATAGGGGACAGATTATAAGTTGTATGACATAGGGGACAGGTGGTAAGTTGTATGACATAGGGACCAGGTTATAAGTTGTATGACATAGGGACCAGGTTATAAGTTGTATGACATAGGGACCAGGTTATAAGTTGTATGACATAGGGGACAGGTGGTAAGTTGTATGACATAGGGACCAGGTTATAAGTTGTATGACATAGGGAACAGGTTATAAGTTGTATGACATAGGGACCAGGTTATAAGTTGTATGACATAGGGGACAGATTATAAATTGTATGACATAGGAGCCAGGTTATAAGTTGTATGACATAGGGACCAGGCTATAAGTTGTATGACATAGGGACCAGGTTATAGGTTGTATGACATAGGGGACAGATTATAAATTGTATGACATAGGGACCAGGTTATAAGTTGTATGACATAGGGGACAGATTATAAGTTGTATTTCATAGGGGACAGGTTATAAGTTGTATGACATAGGGGAACAGGTTATATATTGTATGACATAGGGACAGATTATAAGTTGTATGACATAGGGGACAGATTATAAGTTGTATGACATAGGGACCAGGTTATAAGTTGTACGACATAGGCAGCAGGTTATAAGTGGTATGACATAGGGACCAGGTTATAAGTTGTATGACATAGGGGACAGGTTATAAATTGTATGACATAGGGGACAGATTATCAGTTGTCTGACATAGGGACCAGATTATAAGTTGTATGACATAGGGACCAGGTTATAAGTTAAATGACATAGGGACCAGGTTATAAGTTGTATGACATAGGGGACAGATTATAAGTTGTATGACATAGGGACCAGGATATATATTGTATGATATAGGCGACAGATTATAAGTTGTATGACATAGGGGAACAGGTTATATATTGTATGACATAGGGACAGATTATAAGTTGTATGACATAGGGGACAGATTATAAGTTGTATGACATAGGGACCAGGTTATAAGTTGTATGACACAGGCGACAGGTTATAAGTTGTTAGACATAGGAGCCAGGTTATAAAATGTATGACATAGGGACCAGGATATATATTATATGACATAGGGACCAGGTTATAAGTTGTATGACATAGGGACCAGCTTATAAGTTGTATGACATAGGGGACAGGTTATAAGTTGTTAGACATAGGAGCCAGGTTATAAGTTGTATGACATAGGGACCAGGTTATAAGTTGTATGACATAGGGACCAGGGTATAAGTTGTATGACATAGGGACCAGGTTATAAGTTGTATGACATAGGGGACAGATTATAAGTTGTATGACATAGGGACCAGGTTATATATTGTATGATATAGGCGACAGATTATAAGTTGTATGACATAGGGGAACAGGTTATATATTGTATGACATAGGGACAGATTATAAGTTGTATGACATAGGGGACAGATTATAAGTTGTATGACATAGGGACCAGGTTATAAGTTGTATGACATAGGGACCAGGGTATAAGTTGTATGACATAGGGACCAGGTTATATATTGTATGACATAGGGACCAGGTTATAAGTTGTACGACATAGGGACCAGGGTATAAGTTGTATGACATAGGGACCACGTTATAAGTTGTATGACATAGTGGACAGGTTATAAATTGTATGACATAGGGACCAGGTTATAAGTTGTATGACATAGGGGACAGATTATAAGTTGTATTTCATAGGGGACAGGTTATAAGTTGTATGACATAGGGACCAGGTTATAAGTTGTATGACATAGGAGCCAGGTTATAAGTGATATGACATAGGGACCAGGTTATAAGTTGTATGACATAGGGACCAGGTTATAAGTTGTATGACATAGGGGACAGATTATAAGTTGTATGACATAGGGACCAGGTTATATATTGTATGATATAGGGGACAGATTATAAGTTGTATGACATAGGGGAACAGGTTATATATTGTATGACATAGGGACAAGGTTATAAGTTTTATGACATAGGGTACAGATTATAAGTTGTATGACATAGGGACCAGGTTATAAGTTGTATGACATAGGGGACAGGTTATATATTGTATGACATAGGGGACAGGTGATAAGTTGTATGACATAGGGGCCAAGTTATAAGTTGTATGACATAGGGGACAGGTTTTAAGTTGTTAGACATAGGAGCCAGGTTATAAGTTGTATGACATAGGGGACAGGTTATATATTGTATGACATAGGGACCAGGTTATAAGTTGTATGACATAGGCGACAGATTATAAGTTGTATGACATAGAGGACAGGTTATAAGTTGTATGACATAGGGGACAGGTGATAAGTTGTATGACATAGGGACCAGGTTATAAGTTGTATGACATAGGGGACAGGTTATAAGTTGTATGACATAGAGGACAGGTTATAAGTTGTATGACATAGGGACCAGGTTATAAGTTGTATGACATAGGATCTAGGTTATAAGTTGTATGACATAGGGGACAGGTTATAAGTTGTATGACATAGGGGACAGGTGGTAAGTTGTATGACATAGGGGACAGGTTATAAGTTGTTAGACATAGGAGCCAGGTTATAAGTTGTATGACATAGGGACCAGGTTATAAGTTGTATGACATAGGGGACAGGTTATAAGTTGTTAGACATAGGAGCCAGGTTATAAGTTGTATGACATAGGGACCAGGTTATAAGTTGTATGACATAGGGGACAGGTTATAAGTTGTTAGACATAGGAGCCAGGTTATAAGTTGTATGACATAGGGGACAGATTATAAGTTGTATGACATAGGGGACAGGTGGTAAGTTGTATGACATAGGGGACAGGTTATAAGTTGTATGACATAGGGGACAGATTATAAGTTGTATGACATAGGGGACAGATTATAAGTTGTATGACATAGGGGACAGATTATAAGTTGTATGACATAGGGGACAGATTATAAGTTGTATGACATAGGGGACAGATTATAAGTTGTATGACATAGGGGACAGATTATAAGTTGTATGACATAGGGGACAGATTATAAGTTGTATGACATAGAGGACAGATTATAAGTTGTATGACATAGGGGACAGATTATAAGTTGTATGACATAGGGGACAGGTTATAAGTTGTATGACATAGGGGACAGGTGGTAAGTTGTATGACATAGGAGCCAGGTTATAAGTTGTATGACATAGGGGACAGGTGGTAAGTTGTATGACATAGGGGACAGGTTATAAGTTGTATGACATAGGGGACAGATTATAAGTTGTATGACATAGGGACCAGGTTATAAGTTGTATGACATAGGGGACAGGTGGTAAGTTGTATGACATAGGGGACAGGTTATAAGTTGTATGACATAGGGGACAGATTATAAGTTGTTAGACATAGGAGCCAGGTTATAAGTTGTATGACATAGGGACCAGGTTATAAGTTGTATGACATAGGGACCAGGTTATATATTGTATGGCATAGGGACCAGGTTATAAGTTGTATGACATAGGGACCAGGTTATAAGTTGTATGACATAGGGGACAGGTTATATATTGTATGACATACGGACCAGGTTATAAGTTGTATTACATAGGGGACAGATTATAAGTTGTATGACATAGGAGCCAGGTTATAAGTTGTATGACATAGGGACCAGGTTATAAGTTGTATGACATACGGACCAGGTTATAAGTTGTATGACATAGGGGACAGATTATAAGTTGTTAGACATAGGAGCCAGGTTATAAGTTGTATGACATAGGGACCAGGTTATAAGTTGTATGACATAGGGACCAGGTTATATATTGTATGGCATAGGGACCAGGTTATAAGTTGTATGACATAGGGACCAGGTTATAAGTTGTATGACATAGGGGACAGGTTATATATTGTATGACATACGGACCAGGTTATAAGTTGTATTACATAGGGGACAGATTATAAGTTGTATGACATAGGGACCAGGTGATAAGTTGAATGACATAGGGGACAGATTATAAGTTGTATGACAAAGGCTCCAGGTTATAAATTGTATGACATAGGGGACAGGTTATAAATTGTATGACATAGGGGACAGATTATAAGTGTTATGACATAGGGACCAGGTTATAAGTTGTATGACATAGGGGACAGGTTATATATTGTATGACATAGGGGACAGGTTATACGTTGTATGACATAGGGACCAGGTAATAAGTTGTATTATATAGGGACCAGGTTATAAGTTGTATTACATAGGGACCAGGTTATAAGTTGTATTATATAGGGACCAGGTTATAAGTTGTATTATATAGGGACCAGGTTATAAGTTGTATGACATGGGGACCAGGTTATAAGTTGTATGACATAGGGGACAGATTATAAGTTGTATGACATAGCGACCAGGTTATAAGTTGTATTATATAGGGACCAGGTTATAAGTTGTATTACATAGGGACCAGGTTATAAGTTGTATTATATAGGGACCAGGTTATAAGTTGTATTATATAGGGACCAGGTTATAAGTTGTATGACATGGGGACCAGGTTATAAGTTGTATGACATAGGGGACAGATTATAAGTTGTATTACATAGGGACCAGGTTATAAGTTGTATGACATAGGGACCAGGTTATAAGTTGTATTACATAGCGACCAGGTTATAAGTTGTATGACATAGGGGACAGATTATAAGTTGTATGACATAGAGGACAGGTTATAAGTTGTATGACATAGGGACCAGGTTATAAGTTGTATTACATAGGGACCAGGTTATAAGTTGTATGACATAGGGACCAGGTTATAAGTTGTATGACATAGCGACCAGGTTATAAGTTGTATGACATAGGAGTCAGATTATAAGTTGTATGACATAGGGACCAGGTTATATATTGTATGACATAGGGGACAGATTATAAGTTGTATGACATAGGGATCAGGTTATATATTGTATGACATAGGGGACAGATTATAAGTTGTATGACATAGGGATCAGGTTATATATTGTATGACATAGGAGTCAGATTATAAGTTGTATGACATAGGGACCAGGTTATATATTGTATGACATAGGGGACAGATTATAAGTTGTATGACATAGGGATCAGGTTATAAGTTGTATGACATAGGGGACAGATTATAAGTTGTATGACATAGGGACCAGGTTATAAGTTGTATGACATAGGGGACAGATTATAAGTTGTATGACATAGGGACCATGTTATAAGTTGTATGACATAGGGGACAGATTATAAGTTGTATGACATAGGGACCAGGTTATAAGTTGTATGACATAGGGGACAGATTATAAGTTGTATGACATAGGGACCATGTTATAAGTTGTATGACATAGGGGACAGATTATAAGTTGTATGACATAGGGACCATGTTATAAGTTGTATGACATAGGGGACAGATTATAAGTTGTATGACATAGGGACCAGGTTATAAGTTGTATGACATAGGGGACAGATTATAAGTTGTATGACATAGGGACCAGGTTATAAGTTGTATGACATAGGGGACAGATTATAAGTTGTATGACATGGGGACCAGGTTATAAGTTGTATGACATAGGGGACAGATTATAAGTTGTATGACATAGCGACCAGGTAATAAGTTGTATTATATAGGGACCAGGTTATAAGTTGTATTACATAGGGACCAGGTTATAAGTTGTATGACATGGGGACCAGGTTATAAGTTGTATGACATAGGGGACAGATTATAAGTTGTATGACATAGCGACCAGGTTATAAGTTGTATGACATAGGAGTCAGATTATAAGTTGTATGACATAGGGACCAGGTTATAAGTTGTATGACATAGGGGACAGATTATAAGTTGTATGACATAGGGACCAGGTTATAAGTTGTATGACATAGGGGACAGATTATAAGTTGTATGACATAGGGACCATGTTATATATTGTATGACATAGGGGACAGATTATAATTTGTATGACATAGGGGAACAGGTTATATATTGTATGACATAGGGACCAGGTTATAAGTTTTATGACATAGGGGACAGATTATAAGTTGTATGACATAGGGACCAGGTTATAAGTTGTATGACATAGGGGACAGATTATAAGTTGTATGACATAGGGACCAGGTAATATATTGTATGACATAGGGGACAGATTATAAGTTGTATGACATAGGGGAACGGGTTATATATTGTATGACATAGGGACGAATTATAAGTTGTATGACATAGGGGACAGATTACAAGTTGTATGACATAGGGACCAGGTTATAAGTTGTATGACATAGGAGCCAGGTTATAAAATGTATGACATAGGGACCAGGTTATATATTGTATGACATAGGGAACAGGTTATAAGTTGTATGACATAGGGACCAGGTTATAAGTTGTATGACATAGGGACCAGGGTATAAGTTGTATGACATAGGGACCAGGTTATATATTGTATGACATAGGGACCAGGTTATAAGTTGTACGACATAGGGACCAGGTTATAAGTTGTATGACATAGTGACCAGGTTATAAGTTGTATGACATAGGAGACAGGTTATAAGTTGTTAGACAGAGGAGCCAGGTTATAAGTTGTATGACATAGGGACCAGGTTATATATTGTATGACATAGGGACCAGGTTATAAGTTGTATGACATAGAGACCAGGTTATAAGTTGTATGACATAGGGGACAGGCTATATATTGTATGACATAGGGACCAGGTTATATGTTGTATTACATAGGGACCAGGTTATAAAATGTATGACTTAGGGACCAGGTTATATATTGTATGACATAGGGGACAGGTTATAAGTTGTATGACATAGGGACCAGGTTATAAGTTGTATGACATAGGGACCAGGTTATATATTGTATGACATAGGGACCAGGTTATAAGTTGTATGACATAGAGACCAGGTTATAAGTTGTATGACATAGGGGACAGGTTATAAGTTGTATGACATAGGGACCAGGTTATAAGTTGTATGACTTAGGGACCAGGTTATAAGTTGTATGACATAGGGGACAGGTTATAAGTTGTATGACATAGGGACCAGGTTATAAGTTGTATGACATAGGGACCAGGTTATATATTGTATGACATAGGGACCAGGTTATAAGTTGTATGACATAGAGACCAGGTTATAAGTTGTATGACATAGGGGACAGGCTATATATTGTATGACATAGGGACCAGGTTATATGTTGTATTACATAGGGACCAGGTTATAAAATGTATGACTTAGGGACCAGGTTATATATTGTATGACATAGGGGACAGGTTATAAGTTGTATGACATAGGGACCAGGTTATAAGTTGTATGACATAGGGACCAGGTTATAAGTTGTATGACATAGGGGACAGGTTATAAGTTGTTAGACATAGGAGCCAGTTTATAAAATGTATGACATAGGGACCAGGATAAAAGATGTATGACATAGGGACCAGGTTATATATTGTATGACATAGGGACCAGGTTATAAGTTCTATGACATAGGGACCAGCTTATAAGTTGTATGACATAGGGGACAGGTTATAAGTTGTTAGACATAGGAGCCAGGTTATAAGTTGTATGACATAGGGACCAGGTTATAAGTTGTATGACATAGGGACCAGGTTATATATTGTATGACATAGGGACCAGGTTATAAGTTGTACGACATAGGGACCAGGTTATAAGTTGTATGACATAGGGGACAGATTATAAGTTGTATTTCATAGGGGACAGGTTATAAGTTGTATGACATAGGGGAACAGGTTATATATTGTATGACATAGGGACAGATTATAAGTTGTATGACATAGGGGACAGATTATAAGTTGTATGACATAGGGACCAGGTTATAAGTTGTACGACATAGGCAGCAGGTTATAAGTGGTATGACATAGGGACCAGGTTATAAGTTGTATGACATAGGGGACAGGTTATAAATTGTATGACATAGGGGACAGATTATCAGTTGTCTGACATAGGGGACAGGTTATATATTGTATGACATAGGGGACAGGTGATAAGTTGTATGCCATAGGGACCAGGTTATAAGTTGTATGACATAGGGGACAGGTTATAAGTTGTTAGACATAGGAGCCAGGTTATAAGTTGTATGACATAGGGGACAGGTTGTATATTGTATGACATAGGGACCAGGTTATAAGTTGTATGACATAGGGGACAGGTTATAAGTTGTATGACATAGGGACCAGGTTATAAGTTGTTAGACATAGGAGCCAGGTTATAAGTTGTATGACATAGGGGACAGGTTATAAGTTGTTAGACATAGGAGCCAGGTTATAAGTTGTATGACATAGGGGACAGGTTGTATATTGTATGACATAGGGACCAGGTTATAAGTTGTATGACATAGGGGACAGGTTATAAGTTGTATGACATAGGGACCAGGTTATAAGTTGTATGACATAGGGACCAGGTTATAAGTTGTATGACATAGGGACCAGGTTATAAGTTGTATGACAAAGGGGACAGGTTATAAGTTGTATGACATAGGGGACAGGTGGTAAGTTGTATGACATAGGGGACAGATTATAAGTTGTATGACATAGGGACCAGGTTGTATGTTGTATGACATAGGGACCAGGTTATAAGTTGTATGACATAGGGGACAGGTTATAAGTTGTTAGACATAGGAGCCAGGTTATAAAATGTATGACATAGGGACCAGGATATAAGATGTATGACATAGGGACCAGGTTATATATTGTATGACATAGGGACCAGGTTATAAGTTGTATGACATAGGGACCAGCTTATAAGTTGTATGACATAGGGGACAGGTTATAAGTTGTTAGACATAGGAGCCAGGTTATAAGTTGTATGACATAGGGACCAGGATATAAGTTGTATGACATAGGGACCAGGGTATAAGTTGTATGACAAAGGGTCCAGGGTATAAATTGTATGACATAGGGGACAGGTTATAAATTGTATGACATAGGGGACAGATTATAAGTGTTATGACATAGGGACCAGGTTATAAGTTGTATGACATAGGGGACAGGTTATATATTGTATGACATAGGGGACAGGTTATACGTTGTATGACATAGGGACCAGGTAATAAGTTGTATTATATAGGGACCAGGTTATAAGTTGTATTACATAGGGACCAGGTTATAAGTTGTATGACATAGGGGACAGGTCATAAATTGTATGACATAGGGGACAGGTTATAAATTGTGTGACATAGGGGTCAGATTATAAAGTGTATGACATGGGGACCAGGTTATAAGTTGTATGACATAGGGACCAGGTTATAAGTTGTATGACATAGGAGTCAGATTATAAGTTGTATGACATAGGGACCAGGTTATAAGTTGTATGACATAGGGGACAGATTATAAGTTGTATGACATAGGGACCATGTTATATATTGTATGACATAGGGGACAGATTATAATTTGTATGACATAGGGGAACAGGTTATATATTGTATGACATAGGGACCAGGTTATAAGTTTTATGAAATAGGGGACAGATTATAATTTGTATGACATAGGGACCAGGTTATAAGTTGTATGACATAGGGGACAGATTATAAGTTGTATGACATAGGGACCAGGTAATATATTGTATGACATAGGGGACAGATTATAAGTTGTATGACATAGGGGAACGGGTTATATATTGTATGACATAGGGACGAATTATAAGTTGTATGACATAGGGGACAGATTATAAGTTGTATGACATAGGGACCAGGTTATAAGTTGTATGACATAGGAGCCAGGTTATAAAATGTATGCCATAGCGACCAGTATATATATTGTATGACATAGGGGACAGGTTATAAGTTGTATGACATAGGGACCAGGTTATAAGTTGTATGACATAGGGACCAGGGTATAAGTTGTATGACATAGGGACCAGGTTATATATTGTATGACATAGGGACCAGGTTATAAGTTGTACGACATAGGGACCAGGTTATAAGTTGTATGACATAGGGACCAGGTTATAAGTTGTATGACATAGTGGACAGGTTATAAATTGTATGACATAGGGACCAGGTTATAAGTTGTATGACATAGGGGACAGATTATAAGTTGTATTTCATAGGGGACAGGTTATAAGTTGTATGACATTGGGACCAGGTTATAAGTTGTATGACATAGGAGCCAGGTTATAAGTTGTATGACATAGGGACAGGGTTATAAGTTGTATGACATAGGGACCAGGTTATAAGTTGTATGACATAGAGACCAGGTTATAAGTTGTATGACATAGGGGACAGGTTATATATTGTATGACATAGGGACCAGGTTATATGTTGTATTACATAGGGACCAGGTTATAAGTTGTATGACATAGGGGACAGATTATAAGTTGTATGACATAGGGACCAGGTTATAAGTTGTATGACATAGGGGACAGATTATAAGTTGTATGACATAGGGACCAGGTTATATATTGTATGACATAGGGGACAGATTATAAGTTGTATGACATAGGGGAAAAGTTATATATTGTATGACATAGGGACCAGGTTATAAGTTTTATGACATAGGGTACAGATTATAAGTTGTATGACATAGGGACCAGGTTATAAGTTGTATGACATAGGGGACAGTTTATATATTGTATGACATAGGGGACAGGTGATAAGTTGTATGACATAGGGACCAGGTTATAAGTTGTATGACATAGAGGACAGGTTATAAGTTGTTAGACATAGGAGCCAGGTTATAAGTTGTATGACATAGGGACCAGGTTATAAGTTGTATGACATAGAGACCAGGTTATAAGTTGTATGACATAGGGGACAGATTATAAGTTGTATGACATAGGGACCAGGTTATATATTGTATGACATAGGGGACAGATTATAAGTTGTATGACATAGGGGAACAGGTTATATATTGTATGACATAGGGACCAGGTTATATATTGTATGACATAGGGACCAGGTTATAAGTTGTATGACATAGGGGACAGGTTATATATTGTATGACATAGGGGACAGATTATAAGTTGTATGACATAGGGGACAGATTATAAGTTGTATGACATAGGGGAACAGGTTATATATTGTATGACATAGGGGACAGATTATAAGTTGTATGACATAGGGGACAGATTATAAGTTGTATGACATAGGGACCAGGTTATAAGTTGTATGACACAGGGGACAGATTATAAGTTGTGTGACACAGGGACCAGGTTATAAGTTGTATGACATAGGGAACAGATTATAAGTTGTATGACATAGGGACCAGGTTATAAGTTGTACGACATAGGGAGCAGGTTATAACTGGTATGACATAGGGACCAGGTTATAAGTTGTATGACATAGGGGACAGGTTATAAATTGTATGACATAGGGGACTGATTATAAGTTGTATGACATAGGGACCAGGTTAAATGTTGTATGTCATAGGAGCCAGGTTATAAAATGTATGACATAGGGACCAGGTTATATATTGTATGACATAGGGGACAGGTTATAAGTTGTATGACATAGGGACCAGGTTATAAGTTGTATGACATAGGGACCAGGTTATAAGTTGTATGACATAGGGGACAGGTTATAAGTTGTTAGACATAGGAGCCAGGTTATAAAATGTATGACATAGGGACCAGGATATAAGATGTATGACATAGGGACCAGGTTATATATTGTATGACATAGGGACCAGGTTATAAGTTGTATGACATAGGGACCAGCTTATAAGTTGTATGACATAGGGGACAGGTTATAAGTTGTATGACATAGGGACCAGGTTATAAGTTGTATGACATAGGGGACAGATTATAAGTTGTATTTCATAGGGGACAGGTTATAAGTTGTATGACATAGGGACCAGGTTATAAGTTGTATGACATAGGGACCAGGTTATAAGTTGTATGACATAGGGACCAGCTTATATATTGTATGACATAGGGACCAGGTTATAAGTTGTATGACATAGGGACCAGGTTATAAGTTGTATGACATAGGGGACAGATTACAAGTTGTATTTCATAGGGGACAGGTTATAAGTTGTATGACATAGGGACCAGGTTATAAGTTGTATGACATAGGAGCCAGGTTATAAGTGATATGACATAGGGACCAGGTTATAAGTTGTATGACATAGGGACCAGGTTATAAGTTGTATGACATAGGGGACAGGTGGTAAGTTGTATGACATAGGGACCAGGTTATAAGTTGTATGACATAGGGACCAGGTTATAAGTTGTATGACATAGGGGACAGATTATAAGTTGTATGACATAGGGACCAGGTTATATATTGTATGATATAGGGGACAGATTATAAGTTGTATGACATAGGGGAACAGGTTATATATTGTATGACATAGGGACAAGGTTATAAGTTTTATGACATAGGGTACAGATTATAAGTTGTATGACATAGGGACCAGGTTATAAGTTGTATGACATAGGGGACAGGTTATATATTGTATGACATAGGGGACAGGTGATAAGTTGTATGACATAGGGACCAGGTTATAAGTTGTATGACATAGGGGACAGGTTATAAGTTGTTAGACATAGGAGCCAGGTTATAAGTTGTATGACATAGGGACCAGGTTATAAGTTGTATGACATAGGGGACAGGTGGTAAGTTGTATGACATAGGGGACAGGTTATAAGTTGTTAGACATAGGAGCCAGGTTATAAGTTGTATGACATAGGGACCAGGTTATAAGTTGTATGACATAGGGACCAGGTTATATATTGTATGACATAGGGACCAGGTTATAAGTTGTATGACATAGGGGACAGGTTATATATTGTATGACATACGGACCAGGTTATAAGTTGTATTACATAGGGGACAGATTATAAGTTGTATTACATAGGGACCAGGTTATAAGTTGAATGACATACGGACCAGATTATAAGTTGTATGACATAGGGGACAGATTATAAGTTGTATGACAAAGGGTCCAGGTTATAAATTGTATGACATAGGGGACAGGTTATAAATTGTATGACATAGGGGACAGATTATATATTGTATGACATAGGGCACAGGTTATAAGTGTTATGACATAGGGACCAGGTTATAAGTTGTATGACATAGGGGACAGGTTATATATTGTATGACATAGGGCACAGGTTATACGTTGTATGACATAGGGACCAGGTAATAAGTTGTATTATATAGGGACCAGGTTATAAGTTGTATGACATAGGGACCAGGTTATAAGTTGTATGACATAGGGGACAGATTATAAGTTGTATGACATAGGGATCATGTTATATATTGTATGACATAGGGGACAGATTATAATTTGTATGACATAGGGGAACAGGTTATATATTGTATGACATAGGGACCAGGTTATAAGTTTTATGACATAGGGGACAGATTATAAGTTGTATGACATAGGGACCAGGTTATAAGTTGTATGACATAGGGGACAGATTATAAGTTGTATGACATAGGGACCAGGTAATATATTGTATGACATAGGGGACAGGTTATAAGTTGTATGACATAGGGACCAGGTTATAAGTTGTATGACATAGGGACCAGGGTATAAGTTGTATGACATAGGGACCAGGTTATATATTGTATGACATAGGGACCAGGTTATAAGTTGTACGACATAGGGACCAGGTTATAAGTTGTATGACATAGGGACCAGGTTATAAGTTGTATGACATAGTGGACAGGTTATAAATTGTATGACATAGGGACCAGGTTATAAGTTGTATGACATAGGGGACAGATTATAAGTTGTATTTCATAGGGGACAGGTTATAAGTTGTATGACATTGGGACCAGGTTATAAGTTGTATGACATTGGGACCAGGTTATAAGTTGTATGACATTGGGACCAGGTTATAAGTTGTATGACATAGGCACAGGGTTATAAGTTGTATGACATAGGGACCAGGTTATAAGTTGTATGACATAGGGACCAGGTTATAAGTTGTATGACATAGGAGACAGGTTATAAGTTGTTAGACAGAGGAGCCAGGTTATAAGTTGTATGACATAGGGACCAGGTTATAAGTTGTATGACATAGGGACCAGGTTATATATTGTATGACATAGGGACCAGGTTATAAGTTGTATGACATAGGGACCAGGTTATAAGTTGTATGACATAGGGGACAGGTTATATATTGTATGACATAGGGACCAGGTTATATGTTGTATTACATAGGGACCAGGTTATAAGTTGTATGACATAGGGGACAGATTATAAGTTGTATGACATAGGGACCAGGTTATATATTGTATGACATAGGGGACAGATTATAAGTTGTATGACATAGGGGAAAAGTTATATATTGTATGACATAGGGACCAGGTTATAAGTTTTATGAAATAGGGTACAGATTATAAGTTGTATGACATAGGGACCAGGTTATAAGTTGTATGACATAGGGGACAGTTTATATATTGTATGACATAGGGGACAGGTGATAAGTTGTATGACATAGGGACCAGGTTATAAGTTGTATGACATAGGGGACAGGTTATAAGTTGTTAGACATAGGAGCCAGGTTATAAGTTGTATGACATAGGGACCAGGTTATAAGTTGTATGACATAGGGACCAGGTTATATTTTGTATGACATAGGGACCAGGTTATAAGTTATATGACATAGAGACCTGGTTATAAGTTGTATGACAAGGGGACAGGTTATATATTGTATGACATAGGGACCAGGTTATAAGTTGTATGACATAGGGGACAGATTATAAGTTGTATGACATAGGGACCAGGTTATAAGTTGTATGACACAGGGGACAGATTATAAGTTGTGTGACACAGGGACCAGGTTATAAGTTGTATGACATAGGGAACAGATTATAAGTTGTATGACATAGGGACCAGGTTATAAGTTGTACGACATAGGGAGCAGGTTATAAGTGGTATGACATAGGGACCAGGTTATAAGTTGTATGACATAGGGGACAGGTTATAAATTGTATGACATAGGGGACAGATTATAAGTTGTATGACATAGGGACCAGGATAAATGTTGTATGTCATAGGAGCCAGGTTATAAAATGTATGACATAGGGACCAGGTTATATATTGTATGACATAGGGGACAGGTTATAAGTTGAATGACATAGGGACCAGGTTATAAGTTGTATGACATAGGGGACAGGTTATAAGTTGTTAGACATAGGAGCCAGGTTATAAAATGTATGACATAGGGACCAGGATATAAGATGTATGACATAGGGACCAGGTTATATATTGTATGACATAGGGACCAGGTTATAAGTAGTACCACATAGGGACCAGGTTATAAGTTGTATGACATAGGGACCAGGTTATAATTTGTATGACATAGTGGACAGGTTATAAATTGTATGACATAGGGACCAGGTTATAAGTTGTATGACATAGGGGACAGATTATAAGTTGTATTTCATAGGGGACAGGTTATAAGTTGTATGACATAGGGATCAGGTTATAAGTTGTATGACATAGGAGCCAGGTTATAAGTGATATGACATAGGGACCAGGTTATAAGTTGTATGACATAGGGACCAGGTTATGAGTTGTATGACATAGGGGACAGGTGGTAAGTTGTATGACATAGGGACCAGGTTATAAGTTGTATGACATAGGGACCAAGTTATAAGTTCTATGACATAGGGGACAGATTATAAGTTGTATGACATAGGGACCAGGTTATATATTGTATGATATAGGGGACAGATTATAAGTTGTATGACATAGGGGACAGGTTATAAGTTGTATGACATAGGGACCAGGTTATAAGTTGTATGACATAGGGGACAGGTTATAAGTTGTTAGACATTGGAGCCAGGTTATAAGTTGTATGACATAGGGACCAGGTTATAAGTTGTATGACATAGGGACCAGGGTATAAGTTGTATGACATAGGGACCAGGTTATATATTGTATGACATAGGGACCAGGTTATAAGTTGTACGACATAGGGACCAGGTTATAAGTTGTATGACATAGGGACCAGGTTATAAGTTGTATGACATAGTGGACAGGTTATAAATTGTATGACATAGGGACCAGGTTATAAGTTGTATGACATAGGGGACAGATTATAAGTTGTATGACATAGGGACCAGGTTATATATTGTATGACATAGGGACCAGGTTATAAGTTTTATGACATAGGGACCAGGTTATAAGTTGTATGACATAGGGACCAGGTTATAAGTTGTATGACATAGGGGACAGGTTATATATTGTATGACATAGGGGCAGGTGATAAGTTGTATGACATAGGGACCAGGTTATAAGTTGTATGACATAGGGGACAGGTTATAAGTTGTTAGACATAGGAGCCAGGTTATAAGTTATATGACCTAGGGGACAGGTTATATATTGTATGACATAGGGACCAGGTTATAGGTTGTATGACATAGGGGACAGATTATAAGTTGTATGACATAGAGGACAGGTTATAAGTTGTATGACATAGGGACCAGGTTATAAGTTGTATGACATAGGATCTAGGTTATAAGTTGTATGACATAGGGACCAGGTTATAAGTTGTATGACATAGGGGACAGGTGGTCAGTTGTATGACATAGGGGACAGGTTATAAGTTGTTAGACATAGGAGCCAGGTTATAAGTTGTATGACATAGGGACCAGGTTATAAGTTGTATGACATAGGGACCAGGTTATATATTGTATGACATAGGGACCAGGTTATAAGTTGTATGACATAGGGGACAGGTTATGTATTGTATGACATAGGGACCAGGTTATAAGTTGTATTACATAGGGGACAGATTATAAGTTGTATGACATAGGGGACAGATTATAAGTTGTATGACAAAGGGTCCAGGTTATAAGTTGTATGACATAGGGGACAGATTATAAGTGTTATGACATAGGGACCAGGTTATAAGTTGTATGACATAGGGGACAGGTTATATATTGTATGACATAGGGGACAGGTTATAAGTTGTATGACATAGGGGACAGATTATAAGTGTTATGACATAGGGACCAGGTTATAAGTTGTATGACATAGGGGACAGATTATAAGTGTTATGACATAGGGACCAGGTTATAAGTTGTATGACATAGGGAACAGGTTATATATTGTATGACATAGGGGACAGGTTATACGTTGTATGACATAGGGACCAGGTTATAAGTTGTATTACATAGGGACCAGGTTATAAGTTGTATGACATAGGGGACAGGTTATAAATTGTATGACATAGGGGACAGGTTATAAATTGTATGACATAGGGGTCAGATTATAAAGTGTATGACATAGGGACCAGGTTATAAGTTGTATGACATAGGGGACAGATTATAAGTTGTATGACATAGGGACCAGGTTATAAGTTGTATGACATAGGGACCAGGTTATAAATTGTATGACATAGGGGTCAGATTATAAAGTGTATGACATAGGGACCAGGTTATAAGTTGTATGACATAGGAGTCAGGTTATAAGTTGTATGACATAGGGACCAGGTTATAAGTTGTATGACATAGGGGACAGATTATAAGTTGTATGACATGGGGACCAGGTTATAAGTTGTATGACATAGGGACCAGGTTATAAGTTGTATGACAGGGACCAGGTTATATATTGTATGACATAGGAACCAGGTTATAAGTTGTATGACATAGGGGACAGATTATAAGTTGTATGACATGGGGACCAGGTTATAAGTTGTATGACATAGGGGACAGATTATAAGTTGTATGACATAGGGACCAGGTTATATATTGTATGACATTGGGACCAGGTTATAAGTTGTATTACATAGGGGACAGATTATAAGTTGTGTGACACAGGGACCAGGTTATAAGTTGTATGACATAGGGAACAGATTATAAGTTGTATGACATAGGGACCAGGTTATAAGTTTTACGACATAGGGAGCAGGTTATAAGTGGTATGACATAGGGACCAGGTTATAAGTTGTATGACATAGGGGACAGGTTATAAATTGTATGACATAGGGGACAGATTATAAGTTGTATGACATAGGGACTAGGTTATAAGTTGTATGACATAGTGGACAGGTTATAAATTGTATGACATAGGGACCAGGTTATAAGTTGTATGACATAGGGGACAGATTATAAGTTGTATGACATAGGGACCAGGTTATATATTGTATGATATAGGGGACAGATTATAAGTTGTATGACATAGGGGAACAGGTTATATATTGTATGACATAGGGACCAGGTTATAAGTTTTATGACATAGGGTACAGATTATAAGTTGTATGACATAGGGACCAGGTTATAAGTTGTATGACATAGGGGACAGGTTATATATTGTATGACATAGGGGACAGGTGATAAGTTGTATGACATAGGGACCAGGTTATAGGTTGTATGACATAGGGGACAGATTATAAGTTGTATGACATAGGGGACAGGTTATAAGTTGTTAGACATAGGGACCAGGTTATAGGTTGTATGACATAGGGGACAGATTATAAGTTGTATGACATAGAGGACAGATTATAAGTTGTATGACATAGAGGACAGATTATAAGTTGTATGACACAAGGGACAGATTATAAGTTGTATGACATAGGGACCAGGTTATATATTGTATGACATAGGGACCAGGTTATAAGTTGTATGACATAGGGGACAGATTATAAGTTGTATGACATAGGGACCAGGTTATATATTGTATGACATAGGGACCAGGTTATAAGTTGTATGACATAGGGGACAGGTGGTCAGTTGTATGACATAGGGGACAGGTTATAAGTTGTTAGACATAGGAGCCAGGTTATAAGTTGTATGACATAGGGACCAGGTTATAAGTTGTATGACATAGGGACCAGGTTATATATTGTATGACATAGGGACCAGGTTATAAGTTGTATGACATAGGGACCAGGTTATAAGTTGTATGACATAGGGGACAGGTTATATATTGTATGACATAGGGACCAGGTTATAAGTTGTATGACATAGGGACCAGGTTATAAGTTGTATGACATAGGGGACAGATTATAAGTTGTATGACAAAGGGTCCAGGTTATAAATTGTATGACATAGGGGACAGGTTATAAATTGTATGACATAGGGGACAGATTATAAGTGTTATGACATAGGGACCAGGTTATAAGTTGTATGACATAGGGGACAGGTTATATATTGTATGACATAGGGACCAGGTTATATGTTGTATTACATAGGGACCAGGTTATAAGTTGTATGACATAGGGGACAGATTATAAGTTGTATGACATAGGGACCAGGTTATATATTGTATGACATAGGGGACAGATTATAAGTTGTATGACATAGGGGAAAAGTTATATATTGTATGACATAGGGACCAGGTTATAAGTTTTATGAAATAGGGTACAGATTATAAGTTGTATGACATAGGGACCAGGTTATAAGTTGTATGACATAGGGGACAGATTATAAGTTGTATGACATAGGGACCAGGTTATATATTGTATGATATAGGGGACAGATTATCAGTTGTATGACATAGGGGACAGGTTATAAGTTGTATGACATAGGGACCAGGTTATAAGTTGTATGACATAGGGGACAGGTTATAAGTTGTTAGACATTGGAGCCAGGTTATAAGTTGTATGACATAGGGACCAGGTTATAAGTTGTATGACATAGGGACCAGGGTATAAGTTGTATGACATAGGGACCAGGTTATATATTGTATGACATAGGGACCAGGTTATAAGTTGTACGACATAGGGACCAGGTTATAAGTTGTATGACATAGGGACCAGGTTATAAGTTGTATGACATAGGGACCAGGTTATAAGTTTTATGACATAGTGGACAGGTTATAAATTGTATGACATAGGTACCAGGTTATAAGTTGTCTGACATAGGGGACAGATTATTAGTTGTATGACATAGGGACCAGGTTATAAGTTGTACGACATAGGGACCAGGTTATATATTGTATGATATAGGGGACAGATTATAAGTTGTATGACATAGGGGAACAGGTTATATATTGTATGACATAGGGACCAGGTTATAAGTTTTATGACATAGGGACCAGGTTATAAGTTGTATGACATAGGGACCAGGTTATAAGTTGTATGACATAGGATCTAGGTTATAAGTTGTATGACATAGGGACCAGGTTATAAGTTGTATGACATAGGGGACAGGTGGTCAGTTGTATGACATAGGGGACAGGTTATAAGTTGTTAGACATAGGAGCCAGGTTATAAGTTGTATGACATAGGGACCAGGTTATATATTGTATGACATAGGGACCAGGTTATAAGTTGTATGACATAGGGGACAGGTTATATATTGTATCACATAGGGGACAGATTATAAGTGTTATGACATAGGGACCGGGTTATAAGTTGTATGACATAGGGGACAGGTTATATATTGTATGACATAGGGGACAGGTTATACGTTGTATGACATAGGGACCAGGTTATAAGTTGTATTATATAGGGACCAGGTTATAAGTTGTATGACATAGGGGACAGGTTATAAATTGTATGACATAGGGGACAGGTTATAAATTGTATGACATAGGGGTCAGATTATAAAGTGTATGACATAGGGACCAGGTTATAAGTTGTATGACATAGGGGACAGATTATAAGTTGTATGACATAGGGACCAGGTTATAAGTTGTATGACATAGGAGTCAGGTTATAAGTTGTATGACATAGGGACCAGGTTAAAAGTTGTATGACATAGGGGACAGATTATAAGTTGTATGACATGGGGACCAGGTTATAAGTTGTATGACATAGGGGACAGGTTATAAGTTGTTAGACATAGGAGCCAGGTTATAAGTTTTATGACATAGGGGACAGATTATAAGTTGTATGACATAGGGACCAGGTTATAAGTTGTATGACATAGGGGACAGATTATAAGTTGTATGACATTGGGACCAGGTTATATATTGTATGACATAGGGGACAGATTATAAGTTGTATGACATAGGGGAACGGGTTATATATTGTATGACATAGGGACCAGGTTATAAGTTGTATTACATAGGGGACAGATTATAAGTTGTGTGACACAGGGACCAGGTTATAAGTTGTATGACATAGGGAACAGATTATAAGTTGTATGACATAGGGACCAGGTTATAAGTTTTACGACATAGGGAGCAGGTTATAAGTGGTATGACATAGGGACCAGGTTATAAGTTGTATGACATAGGGGACAGGTTATAAATTGTATGACATAGGGGACAGATTATAAGTTGTATGACATAGGGACTAGGTTATAAGTTGTATGACATAGTGGACAGGTTATAAATTGTATGACATAGGGACCAGGTTATAAGTTGTATGACATAGGGGACAGATTATAAGTTGTATGACATAGGGACCAGGTTATATATTGTATGATATAGGGACCAGGTTATAAGTTTTATGACATAGGGTACAGATTATAAGTTGTATGATATAGGGGACAGATTATAAGTTGTATGACATAGGGGAACAGGTTATATATTGTATGACATAGGGACCAGGTTATAAGTTTTATGACATAGGGTACAGATTATAAGTTGTATGACATAGGGACCAGGTTATAAGTTGTATGACATAGGGACCAGGTTATATATTGTATGATATAGGGGACAGATTATAAGTTGTATGACATAGGGGAACAGGTTATATATTGTATGACATAGGGACCAGGTTATAAGTTTTATGACATAGGGTACAGATTATAAGTTGTATGACATAGGGACCAGGTTATAAGTTGTATGACATAGGGTACAGGTGATAAGTTGTATGACATAGGGACCAGGTTATAAGTTGTATGACATAGGGGACAGATTATAAGTTGTAAGACATAGGGGACAGGTTATAAGTTGTTAGACATAGGGACCAGGTTATAGGTTGTATGACATAGGGGACAGATTATAAGTTGTATGACATAGAGGACAGGTTATAAGTTGTATGACATAGGGACCAGGTTATAAGTTGTATGACATAGGATCTAGGTTATAAGTTGTATGACATAGGGACCAGGTTATAAGTTGTATGACATAGGGGACAGATTATAAGTTGTATGACATAGGGACCAGGTTATATATTGTATGACATAGGGACCAGGTTATAAGTTGTATGACATAGGGGACAGGTGGTCAGTTGTATGACATAGGGGACAGGTTATAAGTTGTTAGACATAGGAGCCAGGTTATAAGTTGTATGACATAGGGACCAGGTTATAAGTTGTATGACATAGGGACCAGGTTATATATTGTATGACATAGGGACCAGGTTATAAGTTGTATGACATAGGGACCAGGTTATAAGTTGTATGACATAGGGGACAGGTTATATATTGTATGACATAGGGACCAGGTTATAAGTTGTATTACATAGGGGACAGATTATAAGTCGTATGACATAGGGGACAGATTATAAGTTGTATGGCAAAGGGTCCAGGTTATAAATTGTATGACATAGGGGACAGGTTATAAATTGTATGACATAGGGGACAGATTATAAGTGTTATGACATAGGGACCAGGTTATAAGTTGTATGACATAGGGGACAGGTTATATATTGTATGACATAGGGACCAGGTTATATGTTGTATTACATAGGGACCAGGTTATAAGTTGTATGACATAGGGGACAGATTATAAGTTGTATGACATAGGGACCAGGTTATAAGTTGTATGACATAGGGGACAGATTATAAGTTGTATGACATAGGGACCAGGTTATATATTGTATGACATAGGGGACAGATTATAAGTTGTATGACATAGGGGAAAAGTTATATATTGTATGACATAGGGACCAGGTTATAAGTTTTATGAAATAGGGTACAGATTATAAGTTGTATGACATAGGGACCAGGTTATAAGTTGTATGACATAGGGGACAGATTATAAGTTGTATGACATAGGGACCAGGTTATATATTGTATGATATAGGGGACAGATTATCAGTTGTATGACATAGGGGACAGGTTATAAGTTGTATGACATAGGGACCAGGTTATAAGTTGTATGACATAGGGGACAGGTTATAAGTTGTTAGACATTGGAGCCAGGTTATAAGTTGTATGACATAGGGACCAGGTTATAAGTTGTATGACATAGGGACCAGGGTATAAGTTGTATGACATAGGGACCAGGTTATATATTGTATGACATAGGGACCAGGTTATAAGTTGTACGACATAGGGACCAGGTTATAAGTTGTATGACATAGGGACCAGGTTATAAGTTGTATGACATAGTGGACAGGTTATAAATTGTATGACATAGGGACCAGGTTATAAGTTGTATGACATAGGGGACAGATTATTAGTTGTATGACATAGGGACCAGGGTATATATTGTATGATATAGGGGACAGATTATAAGTTGTATGACATAGGGGAACAGGTTATATATTGTATGACATAGGGACCAGGTTATAAGTTTTATGACATAGGGACCAGGTTATAAGTTGTATGACATAGGGACCAGGTTATAAGTTGTATGACATAGGGGACAGGTTATATATTGTATGACATAGGGGACAGGTGATAAGTTGTATGACATAGGGACCAGGTTATAAGTTGTATGACATAGGGGACAGGTTATAAGTTGTTAGACATAGGAGCCAGGTTATAAGTTATATGACGTAGGGGACAGGTTATATATTGTATGACATAGGGACCAGGTTATAGGTTGTATGACATAGGGGACAGATTATAAGTTGTATGACATAGAGGACAGGTTATAAGTTGTATGACATAGGGACCAGGTTATAAGTTGTATGACATAGGATCTAGGTTATAAGTTGTATGACATAGGGACCAGGTTATAAGTTGTATGACATAGGGGACAGGTGGTCAGTTGTATGACATAGGGGACAGGTTATAAGTTGTTAGACATAGGAGCCAGGTTATAAGTTGTATGACATAGGGACCAGGTTATAAGTTGTATGACATAGGGACCAGGTTATATATTGTATGACATAGGGACCAGGTTATAAGTTGTATGACATAGGGGACAGGTTATATATTGTATGACATAGGGACCAGGTTATAAGTTGTATTACATAGGGGACAGATTATAAGTTGTATGACATAGGGGACAGATTATAAGTTGTATGACAAAGGGTCCAGGTTATAAATTGTATGACATAGGGGACAGGTTATAAATTGTATCACATAGGGGACAGATTATAAGTGTTATGACATAGGGACCAGGTTATAAGTTGTATGACATAGGGGACAGGTTATACGTTGTATGACATAGGGACCAGGTTATAAGTTGTATTATATAGGGACCAGGTTATAAGTTGTATTACATAGGGACCAGGTTATAAGTTGTATGACATAGGGGACAGGTTATAAATTGTATGACATAGGGGACAGGTTATAAATTGTATGACATAGGGGTCAGATTATAAAGTGTATGACATAGGGACCAGGTTATAAGTTGTATGACATAGGGGACAGATTATAAGTTGTATGACATAGGGACCAGGTTATAAGTTGTATGACATAGGAGTCAGGTTATAAGTTGTATGACATAGGGACCAGGTTATAAGTTGTATGACATAGGGGACAGATTATAAGTTGTATGACATGGGGACCAGGTTATAAGTTGTATGACATAGGGGACAGGCTATAAGTTGTTAGACATAGGAGCCAGGTTATAAGTTGTATGACATAGGGACCAGGTTATAAGTTGTATGACATAGGGGACAGGTTATATATTGTATGACATAGGGACCAGGTTATAAGTTGTATTACATAGGGGACAGATTATAAGTTGTATGACATAGGGGACAGATTATAAGTTGTATGGCAAAGGGTCCAGGTTATAAATTGTATGACATAGGGGACAGGTTATAAATTGTATGACATAGGGGACAGATTATAAGTGTTATGACATAGGGACCAGGTTATAAGTTGTATGACATAGGGGACAGGTTATATATTGTATGACATAGGGACCAGGTTATATGTTGTATTACATAGGGACCAGGTTATAAGTTGTATGACATAGGGGACAGATTATAAGTTGTATGACATAGGGACCAGGTTATAAGTTGTATGACATAGGGGACAGATTATAAGTTGTATGACATAGGGACCAGGTTATATATTGTATGACATAGGGGACAGATTATAAGTTGTATGACATAGGGGAAAAGTTATATATTGTATGACATAGGGACCAGGTTATAAGTTTTATGAAATAGGGTACAGATTATAAGTTGTATGACATAGGGACCAGGTTATAAGTTGTATGACATAGGGGACAGATTATAAGTTGTATGACATAGGGACCAGGTTATATATTGTATGATATAGGGGACAGATTATCAGTTGTATGACATAGGGGACAGGTTATAAGTTGTATGACATAGGGACCAGGTTATAAGTTGTATGACATAGGGGACAGGTTATAAGTTGTTAGACATTGGAGCCAGGTTAGAAGTTGTATGACATAGGGACCAGGTTATAAGTTGTATGACATAGGGACCAGGGTATAAGTTGTATGACATAGGGACCAGGTTATATATTGTATGATATAGGGACCAGGTTATAAGTTGTACGACATAGGGACCAGGTTATAAGTTGTATGACATAGGGACCAGGTTATAAGTTGTATGACATAGTGGACAGGTTATAAATTGTATGACATAGGGACCAGGTTATAAGTTGTATGACATAGGGGACAGATTATTAGTTGTATGACATAGGGACCAGGGTATATATTGTATGATATAGGGGACAGATTATAAGTTGTATGACATAGGGGAACAGGTTATATATTGTATGACATAGGGACCAGGTTATAAGTTTTATGACATAGGGACCAGGTTATAAGTTGTATGACATAGGGACCAGGTTATAAGTTGTATGACATAGGGGACAGGTTATATATTGTATGACATAGGGGACAGGTGATAAGTTGTATGACATAGGGACCAGGTTATAAGTTGTATGACATAGGGGACAGGTTATAAGTTGTTAGACATAGGAGCCAGGTTATAAGTTATATGACGTAGGGGACAGGTTATATATTGTATGACATAGGGACCAGGTTATAGGTTGTATGACATAGGGGACAGATTATAAGTTGTATGACATAGAGGACAGGTTATAAGTTGTATGACATAGGGACCAGGTTATAAGTTGTATGACATAGGATCTAGGTTATAAGTTGTATGACATAGGGACCAGGTTATAAGTTGTATGACATAGGGGACAGGTGGTCAGTTGTATGACATAGGGGACAGGTTATAAGTTGTTAGACATAGGAGCCAGGTTATAAGTTGTATGACATAGGGACCAGGTTATAAGTTGTATGACATAGGGACCAGGTTATATATTGTATGACATAGGGACCAGGTTATAAGTTGTATGACATAGGGGACAGGTTATATATTGTATGACATAGGGACCAGGTTATAAGTTGTATTACATAGGGGACAGATTATAAGTTGTATGACATAGGGGACAGATTATAAGTTGTATGACAAAGGGTCCAGGTTATAAATTGTATGACATAGGGGACAGGTTATAAATTGTATCACATAGGGGACAGATTATAAGTGTTATGACATAGGGACCAGGTTATAAGTTGTATGACATAGGGGACAGGTTATACGTTGTATGACATAGGGACCAGGTTATAAGTTGTATTATATAGGGACCAGGTTATAAGTTGTATTACATAGGGACCAGGTTATAAGTTGTATGACATAGGGGACAGGTTATAAATTGTATGACATAGGGGACAGGTTATAAATTGTATGACATAGGGGTCAGATTATAAAGTGTATGACATAGGGACCAGGTTATAAGTTGTATGACATAGGGGACAGATTATAAGTTGTATGACATAGGGACCAGGTTATAAGTTGTATGACATAGGAGTCAGGTTATAAGTTGTATGACATAGGGACCAGGTTATAAGTTGTATGACATAGGGGACAGATTATAAGTTGTATGACATGGGGACCAGGTTATAAGTTGTATGACATAGGGGACAGGTTATAAGTTGTTAGACATAGGAGCCAGGTTATAAGTTGTATGACATAGGGACCAGGTTATAAGTTGTATGACATAGGGACCAGGTTATATATTGTATGACATAGGAACCAGGTTATAAGTTGTATGACATAGGGGACAGATTATAAGTTGTATGACATGGGGACCAGGTTATAAGTTGTATGACATAGGGACCAGGTTATATATTGTATGACATAGGGGACAGATTATAATTTGTATGACATAGGGGAACAGGTTATAAGTTGTATGACATAGGGACCAGGTTATATATTGTATGACATAGGGGACAGGTTATAAGTTGTATGACATTGGGACCAGGTTATATATTGTATGACATAGGGGACAGATTCTAATTTGTATGACATAGGGGAACAGGTTATATATTGTATGACATAGGGACCAGGTTATAAGTTTTATGACATAGGGGACAGATTATAAGTTGTATGACATAGGGACCAGGTTATAAGTTGTATGACATAGGGGACAGATTATAAGTTGTATGACATTGGGACCAGGTTATATATTGTATGACATAGGGGACAGATTATAAGTTGTATGACAAAGGGTCCAGGTTATAAATTGTATGACATAGGGGACAGGTTATAAATTGTATGACATAGGGGACAGATTATAAGTGTTATGACATAGGGACCAGGTTATAAGTTGTATGACATAGGGGACAGGTTATATATTGTATGACATAGGGGACAGGTTATACGTTGTATGACATAGGGACCAGGTTATAAGTTGTATTATATAGGGACCAGGTTATAAGTTGTATTACATAGGGACCAGGTTATAAGTTGTATGACATAGGGGACAGGTTATAAATTGTATGACATAGGGGACAGGTTATAAATTGTATGACATAGGGGTCAGATTATAAAGTGTATGACATAGGGACCAGGTTATAAGTTGTATGACATAGGGGACAGATTATAAGTTGTATGACATAGGGACCAGGTTATAAGTTGTATGACATAGGAGTCAGGTTATAAGTTGTATGACATAGGGACCAGGTTATAAGTTGTATGACATAGGGGACAGATTATAAGTTGTATGACATGGGGACCAGGTTATAAGTTGTATGACATAGGGGACAGGTTATAAGTTGTATGACATAGGGACCAGGTTATAAGTTGTATGACAGGGACCAGGTTATATATTGTATGACATAGGAACCAGGTTATAAGTTGTATGACATAGGGGACAGATTATAAGTTGTATGACATAGGGACCAGGTTATAAGTTGTATGACATAGGGGACAGATTATAAGTTGTATGACATAGGGACCAGGTTATATATTGTATGACATAGGGGACAGATTATAATTTGTATGACATAGGGGAACAGGTTATATATTGTATGACATAGGGACCAGGTTATAAGTTTTATGACATAGGGGACAGATTATAAGTTGTATGACATAGGGACCAGGTTATAAGTTTTACGACATAGGGAGCAGGTTATAAGTTGTATGACATAGGGGACAGGTTATAAATTGTATGACATAGGGGACAGATTATAAGTTGTATGACATAGGGACCAGGTTATAAGTTGTATGACATAGGAGCCAGGTTATAAAATGTATGACATAGGGACCAGGTTATATATTGTATGACATAGCGGACAGGTTATAAGTTGTATGACATAGGGACCAGGTTATAAGTTGTATGACATAGGGACCAGGTTATAAGTTGTATGACATAGGGGACAGGTTATAAGTTGTTAGACATAGGAGCCAGGTTATAAAATGTATGACATAGGGACCAGGATAAAAGATGTATGACATAGGGACCAGGTTATATATTGTATGACATAGGGACCAGGTTATAAGTTCTATGACATAGGGACCAGCTTATAAGTTGTATGACATAGGGGACAGGTTATAAGTTGTTAGACATAGGAGCCAGGTTATAAGTTGTATGATATAGGGACCAGGTTATAAGTTGTATGACATAGGGACCAGGGTATAAGTTGTATGACATAGGGACCAGGTTATATATTGTATGACATAGGGACCAGGTTATAAGTTGTACGACATAGGGACCAGGTTATAAGTTGTATGACATAGGGACCAGCTTATAAGTTGTATGACATAGGGGACAGGTTATATATTGTATGACATAGGGACCAGGTTATAAGTTGTATGACATAGGGACCAGGTTATAAGTTGTTAGACATAGGAGCCAGGTTATAAGTATTTAGACATAGGGACCAGGTTATAAGTTGTATGACATAGGGACCAGGTTATAAGTTGTAAGACATAGGAGCCAGGTTATAAGTTGTATGACATAGGGACAGGGTTATAAGTTGTATGACATAGTGACCAGGTTATAAGTTGTATGACATAGGAGACAGGTTATAAGTTGTATGACATAGGGACAGGGTTATAAGTTGTATGACATAGGAGCCAGGTTATAAGTTGTATGACATAGTGACCAGGTTATAAGTTGTATGACATAGTGACCAGGTTATAAGTTGTATGACATAGGAGACAGGTTATAAGTTGTATGACATAGGGACAGGGTTATAAGTTGTATGACATAGGAGCCAGGTTATAAGTTGTATGACATAGGAGACAGGTTATAAGTTGTATGACATAGGGACCAGGTTATAAGTTGTAAGACATAGGAGCCAGGTTATAAGTTGTATGACATAGGGACAGGGTTATAAGTTGTATGACATAGTGACCAGGTTATAAGTTGTATGACATAGGAGCCAGGTTATAAGTTGTATGACATAGGGACAGGGTTATAAGTTGTATGACATAGTGACCAGGTTATAAGTTGTATGACATAGGAGACAGGTTATAAGTTGTTAGACAGAGGAGCCAGGTTATATATTGTATGACATAGGGACCAGGTTATAAGTTGTATGACATAGAGACCAGGTTATAAGTTGTATGACATAGGGGACAGGTTATATATTGTATGACATAGGGACCAGGTTATATGTTGTATTACATAGGGACCAGGTTATAAGTTGTATGACATAGGGGACAGATTATAAGTTGTATGACATAGGGACCAGGTTATAAGTTGTATGACATAGGGGACAGATTATAAGCTGTATGACATAGGGACCAGGTTATAAGTTGTATGACATAGGGGACAGATTATAAGTTGTATGACATCGGGACCAGGTTATAAGTTGTATGACATAGGGGACAGATTATAAGTTGTATGACATAGGGACCAGGTTATATATTGTATGACATAGGGGACAGATTATAAGTTGTATGACATAGGGTACAGATTATAAGTTGTATGACATAGGGACCATGTTATAAGTTGTATGACATAGGGGACAGTTTATATATTGTATGACATAGGGGACAGGTGATAAGTGGTATGACATAGGGACCAGGTTATAAGTTGTATGACATAGGGGACAGGTTATAAGTTGTTAGACATAGGAGCCAGGTTATAAGTTGTATGACATAGGGACCAGGTTATAAGTTGTATGACATAGGGACCAGGTTATATTTTGTATGACATAGGGACCAGGTTAAAAGTTGTATGACATAGAGACCTGGTTATAAGTTGTATGACAAGGGGACAGGTTATATATTGTATGACATATGGACCAGGTTATAAGTTGTATGACATAGGGGACAGATTATAAGTTGTATGACATACGGACCAGGTTATAAGTTGTATGACATAGGGGACAGATTATAAGTTGTATGACATAGGGACCAGGTTATATATTGTATGACATAGGGGACAGATTATAAGTTGTATGACATAGGGGAACAGGTTATATATTGTATGACATAGGGACAGATTATAAGTTGTATGACATAGGGGACAGATTATAAGTTGTATGACATAGGGACCAGGTTATAAGTTGTATGACACAGGGGACAGATTATAAGTTGTGTGACACAGGGACCAGGTTATAAGTTGTATGACATAGGGAACAGATTATAAGTTGTATGACATAGGGACCAGGTTATAAGTTGTACGACATAGGGAGCAGGTTATAAGTGGTATGACATAGGGACCAGGTTATAAGTTGTTTGACATAGGGGACAGGTTATAAATTGTATGACATAGGGGACAGATTATAAGTTGTATGACATAGGGACCAGGTTAAAAGTTGTATGTCATAGGAGCCAGGTTATAAAATGTATGACATAGGGACCAGCTTATAAGTTGTATGACATAGGGGACAGGTTATAAGTTGTATGACATAGGGACCAGGTTATAAGTTGTATGACATAGGGACCAGGTTATAAGTTGTATGACATAGGGGACAGATTATAAGTTGTATTTCATAGGGGACAGGTTATAAGTTGTATGACATAGGGGACAGGTTATAAGTTGTATTTCATAGGGGACAGGTTATAAGTTGTATGACATAGGGACCAGGTTATAAGTTGTATGACATAGGGACCAGGTTATAAGTTGTATGACATAGGGACCAGGTTATAAGTTGTATGACATAGGGGACAGATTATAAGTTGTATTTCATAGGGGACAGGTTATAAGTTGTATGACATAGGGACCAGGTTATAAGTTGTATGACATAGGAGCCAGGTTATAAGTGATATGACATAGGGACCAGGTTATAAGTTGTATGACATAGGGACCAGGTTATAAGTTGTATGACATAGGGGACAGGTGGTAAGTTGTATGACATAGGGACCAGGTTATAAGTTGTATGACATAGGGACCAGGTTATAAGTTGTATGACATAGGGGACAGGTGGTAAGTTGTATGACATAGGGACCAGGTTATAAGTTGTATGACATAGGGACCAGGTTATAAGTTGTATGACATAGGAGCCAGGTTATAAGTGATATGACATAGGGACCAGGTTATAAGTTGTATGACATAGGGACCAGGTTATAAGTTGTATGACATAGGGGACAGGTGGTAAGTTGTATGACATAGGGACCAGGTTATAAGTTGTATGACATAGGGACCAGGTTATAAGTTGTATGACATAGGGGACAGATTATAAGTTGTATGACATAGGGACCAGGTTATATATTGTATGATATAGGGGACAGATTATAAGTTGTATGACATAGGGGACAGGTTATAAGCTGTATGACATAGGGGACAGGTTATAAGTTGTTAGACATTGGAGCCAGGTTATAAGTTGTATGACATAGGGACCAGGTTATAAGTTGTATGACATAGGGACCAGGGTATAAGTTGTATGACATAGGGACCAGGTTATATATTGTATGACATAGGGACCAGGTTATAAGTTGTACGACATAGGGACCAGGTTATAAGTTGTATGACATAGGGACCAGGTTATAAGTTGTATGACATAGTGGTCAGGTTATAAATTTTATGACATAGGGACCAGGTTATAAGTTGTATGCCATAGGGGACAGATTATAAGTTGTATGACATAGGGACCAGGTTATATATTGTATGATATAGGGGACAGATTATAAGTTGTATGACATAGGGGAACAGGTTATATATTGTATGACATAGGGACCAGGTTATAAGTTTTATGACATAGGGTACAGATTATAAGTTGTATGACATAGGGACCAGGTTATAAGTTGTATGACATAGGGGACAGGTTATATATTGTATGACATAGGGGACAGGTGATAAGTTGTATGACATAGGGACCAGGTTATAAGTTGTATGACATAGGGGACAGGTTATAAGTTGTTAGACATAGGAGCCAGGTTATAAGTTATATGACCTAGGGGACAGGTTATATATTGTATGACATAGGGACCAGGTTATAAGTTGTATGACATAGGATCTAGGTTATAAGTTGTATGACATAGGGACCAGGTTATAAGTTGTATGACATAGGGGACAGGTGGTCAGTTGTATGACATAGGGGACAGGTTATAAGTTGTTAGACATAGGAGCCAGCTTATAAGTTGTATGACATAGGGACCAGGTTATAAGTTGTATGACATAGGGACCAGGTTATATATTGTATGACATAGGGACCAGGTTATAAGTTGTATGACATAGGGACCAGGTTATAAGTTGTATGACATAGGGGACAGGTTATATATTGTATGACATAGGGACCAGGTTATAAGTTGTATTACATAGGGGACAGATTATAAGTTGTATGACATAGGGGACAGATTATAAGTTGTATGACAAAGGGTCCAGGTTATAAATTGTATGACATAGGGGACAGGTTATAAATTGTATGACATAGGGGACAGATTATAAGTGTTATGACATAGGGACCAGGTTATAAGTTGTATGACATAGGGGACAGGATATATATTGTATGACATAGGGGACAGGTTATACGTTGTATGACATAGGGACCAGGTTATAAGTTGTATTATATAGGGACCAGGTTATAAGTTGTATTACATAGGGACCAGGTTATAAGTTGTATGACATAGGGGACAGGTTATAAATTGTATGACATAGGGGACAGGTTATAAATTGTATGACATAGGGGTCAGATTATAAAGTGTATGACATAGGGACCAGGTTATAAGTTGTATGACATAGGGGACAGATTATAAGTTGTATGACATAGGGACCAGGTTATAAGTTGTATGACATAGGAGTCAGGTTATAAGTTGTATGACATAGGGACCAGGTTATAAGTTGTATGACATAGGGGACAGATTATAAGTTGTATGACATGGGGACCAGGTTATAAGTTGTATGACATGGGGACCAGGTTATAAGTTGTATGACATAGGAGCCAGGTTATAAGTTGTATGACATAGGGACCAGGTTATAAGTTGTATGACAGGGACCAGGTTATATATTGTATGACATAGGAACCAGGTTATAAGTTGTATGACATAGGGGACAGATTATAAGTTGTATGACATAGGGACCAGGTTATAAGTTGTATGACATAGGGGACAGATTATAAGTTGTATGACATAGGGACCAGGTTATATATTGTATGACATAGGGGACAGTTTATAATTTGTATGACATAGGGGAACAGGTTATATATTGTATGACATAGGGACCAGGTTATAAGTTTTATGACATAGGGGACAGATTATAAGTTGTATGACATAGGGACCAGGTTATAAGTTGTATGACATAGGGGACAGATTATAAGTTGTATGACATAGGGACCAGGTTATATATTGTATGACATAGGGGACAGATTATAAGTTGTATGACATAGGGGAACGGGTTATATATTGTATGACATAGGGACAGATTATAAGTTGTATTACATAGGGGACAGATTATAAGTTGTATGACATAGGGACCAGGTTATAAGTTGTATGACACAGGGGACAGATTATAAGTTGTGTGACACAGGGACCAGGTTATAAGTTGTATGACATAGGGAACAGATTATAAGTTGTATGACATAGGGACCAGGTTATAAGTTTTACGACATAGGGAGCAGGTTATAAGTGGTATGACATAGGGACCAGGTTATAAGTTGTATGACATAGGGGACAGGTTATAAATTGTATGACATAGGGGACAGATTATAAGTTGTATGACATAGGGACCAGGTTATAAGTTGTATGACATAGGAGCCAGGTTATAAAATGTATGACATAGGGACTAGGTTATATATTGTATGACATAGGGGACAGGTTATAAGTTGTATGACATAGGGACCAGGTTATAAGTTGTATGACATAGGGACCAGGTTATAAGTTGTATGACATAGGGGACAGCTTATAAGTTGTTAGACATAGGAGCCAGGTTATAAAATGTATGACATAGGGACCAGGATAAAAGATGTATGACATAGGGACCAGGTTATATATTGTATGACATAGGGACCAGGTTATAAGCTGTATGACATAGTGGACAGGTTATAAATTGTATGACATAGGGACCAGGTTATAGGTTGTATGACATAGGGGACAGATTATAAGTTGTATTTCATAGGGGACAGGTTATAAGTTGTATGACATAGGGACCAGGTTATAAGTTGTATGACATAGGGGACAGATTATAAGTTGTATGACATAGGGACCAGGTTATATATTGTATGATATAGGGGACAGATTATAAGTTGTATGACATAGGGGAACAGGTTATATATTGTATGACATAGGGACCAGGTTATAAGTTTTATGACATAGGGTACAGATTATAAGTTGTATGATATAGGGACCAGGTTATAAGTTGTATGACATAGGGGACAGGTTATATATTGTATGACATAGGGACCAGGTGATAAGTTGTATGACATAGGGACCAGGTTATAAGTTGTATGACATAGGGACCAGCTTATAAGTTGTATGACATAGGGGACAGGTTATATATTGTATGACATAGGGACCAGGTTATAAGTTGTATGACATAGGGACCAGGTTATAAGTTGTTAGACATAGGAGCCAGGTTATAAGTTGTTAGACATAGGGACCAGGTTATAAGTTGTATGACATAGGGACCAGGTTATAAGTTGTATGACATAGGAGCCAGGTTATAAGTTGTATGACATAGGGACAGGGTTTAAAGTTGTATGACATAGGGACCAGGTTATAAGTTGTATGACATAGGGACCAGGTTATATATTGTATGACATAGGGACCAGGTTATAAGTTGTATGACATAGAGACCAGGTTATAAGTTGTATGACATAGGGGACAGGTTATATATTGTATGACATAGGGACCAGGTTATATGTTGTATTACATAGGGACCAGGTTATAAGATGTATGACATAGGGGACAGATTATAAGTTGTATGACATAGGGACCAGGTTATAAGTTGTATGACATAGGGGACAGATTATAAGTTGTATGACATAGGGACCAGGTTATATATTGTATGACATAGGGGACAGATTATAAGTTTTATGACAATGGGGAACATGTTATATATTGTATGACATAGGGACCAGGTTATAAGTTTTATGACATAGGGTACAGATTATATGTTGTATGACATAGGGACCAGGTTATAAGTTGTATGACATAGGGGACAGTTTATAAGTTGTATGACATAGGGACCAGGTTATAAGTTGTATGACATAGGGACAGGGTTATAAGTTGTATGACATAGGGACCAGGTTATAAGTTGTATGACATAGGGGACAGGTGATAAGTTGTATGACATAGGGACCAGGTTATAAGTTGTATGACATAGGGGACAGGTTATAAGTTGTTAGACATAGGAGCCAGGTTATAAGTTGTATGACATAGGGACCAGGTTATAAGTTGTATGACATAGGGACCAGGTTATATATTGTATGACATAGGGACCAGGTTATAAGTTGTATGACATAGAGACCTGGTTATAAGTTGTATGACAAGGGGACAGGTTATATATTGTATGACATAGGGACCAGGTTATAAGTTGTATGACATAGGGGACAGATTATAAGTTGTATGACATACGGACCAGGTTATAAGTTGTATGACATAGGGGACAGATTCTAAGTTGTATGACATAGGGGAACAGGTTATATATTGTATGACATAGGGACAGATTATAAGTTGTATGAGATAGGGGACAGATTCTAAGTTGTATGACATAGGGGAACAGGTTATATATTGTATGACATAGGGACAGGTTATAAGTTGTATGAGATAGGGGACAGATTATAAGTTGTATGACATAGGGACAAGGTTATAAGTTGTATGACACAGGAGACAGATTATAAGTTGTGTGACACAGGGACCAGGTTATAAGTTGTATGACATAGGGAACAGATTATAAGTTGTATGACATTGGGACCAGGTTATAAGTTGTACGACATAGGGAGCAGGTTATAAGTGGTATGACATAGGGACCAGGTTATAAGTTGTATGACATAGGGGACAGGTTATAAATTGTATGACATAGGGGACAGATTATAAGTTGTATGACATAGGGACCAGGTTAAAAGTTGTATGTCATAGGAGCCAGGTTATAAAATGTATGACATAGGGACCAGGTTATATATTGTATGACATAGGGGACAGGTTATAAGTTGTATGACATAGGGACCAGGTTATAAGTTGTATGACATAGGGACCAGGTTATAAGTTGTATGACATAGGGGACAGGTTATAAGTTGTTAGACATAGGAGCCAGGTTATAAAATGTATGACATAGGGACCAGGATATAAAATGTATGACATAGGGACCAGGTTATATATTGTATGACATAGGGACCAGGTTATATGTTGTATGACATAGGGACCAGGTTAAAAGTTGTATGACATAGGGGACTGGTTATAAGTTGTATGACATAGGGGACAGGTTATAAGTTGTATGACATAGGGACCAGGTTATAAGTTGTATGACATAGGAGCCAGGTTATAAGTTGTATGACATAGGGACCAGGTTATAAGTTGTATGACATAGGGACCAGGTTATAAGTTGCATGACATAGGGGACAGGTGGTAAGTTATGACATAGGGACCAGGTTATAAGTTGTATGACATAGGAGACAGGTTATAAGTTGTATGACATAGGGACCAGGTTATAAGTTGTATGACATAGGGACCAGGTTATATATTGTATGAAATAGGGACCAGGTTATAAGTTTTATGACATAGGGACCAGGTTATAAGTTGTATGACATAGGGACCAGGTTATAAGTTGTATGACATAGGGACCAGGTTATAAGTTGTATGACATAGGGGACAGATTATAAGTTGTATGACATAGGGACCAGGTTATAAGTTGTATGACATAGGGGACAGGTTATATATTGTATGACATAGGGACCAGGTTATAAGTTGTATGACATAGGGGACAGATTATAAGTTGTATGAAATAGGGACCAGGTTATATATTGTATGACATAGGGGACAGATTATAAGTTGTATGACATAGGGGACAGGTTATAAGTTGTATGACATAGGGACCAGGTTATAAGTTGTATGACATAGGGGACAGATTATAAGTTGTATGACATAGGGACCAGGTTATAAGTTGTATGAAATAGGGAACAGATTATAAGTGGTATGACATAGGGACCAGGTTATAAGTTGTATGACATAGGGGACAGGTTATAAATTGTATGACATAGGGGACAGATTATAAATTGTATGACATAGGGACCAGGTTATAAGTTGTATGACATAGGAGCCAGGTTATAAATTGTATGACATAGGGGACAGATTATAAGTGTTATGACATAGGTACCAGGTTATAAGTTGTATGACATAGGGGACAGGTTATATATTGTATGACATAGGGACCAGGTTATAAGTTGTATGACATAGGGACCAGGTTATAAGTTGTATGACATAGGGGACAGGTTATAAGTTGTTAGACATAGGAGCCAGGTTATAAAATGTATGACATAGGGACCAGGATATAAGATGTATGACATAGGGACCAGGTTATAAGTTGTATGACATAGGGGACAGGTTATAAGTTGTATGACATAGGAGCCAGGTTATAAATTGTATGACATAGGGGACAGATTATAAGTGTTATGACATAGGTACCAGGTTATAAGTTGTATGACATAGGGGACAGGTGGTAAGTTGTATGACATAGGGACCAGGTTATAAGTTGTATGACATAGGGGACAGGTTATAAGTTGTAGGACATAGGGACCAGGTTATAAGTTGTATGACATAGGAGCCAGGTTATAAATTGTTAGACATAGGGACCAGGTTATAAATTGTTAGACATAGGGACCAGGTTAAAAGTTGTATGACATAGGGGACTGGTTATAAGTTGTATACCACAGGGACCAGGTTATAAGTTGTTAGACATAGGAGCCAGGTTATAAGTTGTTAGACATAGGGACCAGGTTATAAATTGTATGACATAGGGGACAGGTTATAAGTTATATGACATAGGGACCAGGTCATAAGTTGTATGACATAGGAGCCAGGTTATAAGTAGTATGACATAGGGACCAGGTTATAAGTTGTATGACATAGGGTACAGATTATAAGTGTTATGACATAGGGACCAGGTTATAAATTGTATGACATAGGAGCCAGGTTATAAGTTGTTAGACATAGGGACCAGGTTATAAGTTGTATGACATAGGAGCCAGGTTATAAGTTGTATGACATAGGGACCAGGTTATAAGTTGTATGACATAGGGGACAGGTTATATATTGTATGACATAGGGGACAGGTGATAAGTTGTATGACATAGGGGACAGGTTATATATTGTATGACATAGGGGACAGGTGATAAGTTGTATGACATAGGGGACAGGTTATAAGTTGTTAGAAATAGGAGCCAGGTTATCAGTTGTATGACATAGGGACCAGGTTATAAGTTGTATGACAGGGACCAGGTTATATATTGTATGACATAGGGATCAGGTTATAAGTTGTATGACATAGAGACCTGGTTATAAGTTGTATGACATAGGGGACAGGTTATATATTGTATGACATAGGGGACAGGTTATATATTGTATGACATAGGGGACAGGTGATAAGTTGTATGACATAGGGGACAGGTTATATATTGTATGACATAGGGGACAGGTGATAAGTTGTATGACATAGGGGACAGGTGATAAGTTGTATGACATAGGGGACAGGTGATAAGTTGTATGACATAGGGGACAGGTTATATATTGTATGACATAGGGGACAGGTGATAAGTTGTATGACATAGGGGACAGGTTATAAGTTGTTAGAAATAGGAGCCAGGTTATCAGTTGTATGACATAGGGACCAGGTTATAAGTTGTATGACAGGGACCAGGTTATATATTGTATGACATAGGGGACAGATTATAAGTTGTATGACATAGGGACCAGGTTATAAGTTGTATGACATAGGGGACAGATTATAAGTTGTATGACATAGGGACCAGGTTATAAGTTGTATGACATAGGGGACAGATTATAAGTTGTATGACATAGGGACCAGGTTATAAGTTGTATGACATAGGGGACAGATTATAAGTTGTATGACATAGGGACCAGGTTATAAGTTGTATGATATAGGGGACAGATTATAAGTTGTATGACATAGGGACCAGGTTATATATTGTATGACATAGGGGACAGATTATAAGTTGTATGACATAGGGGAACAGGTTATATATTGTATGACATAGGGGAACAGGTTATATATTGTATGACATAGGGACCAGGTTATAAGTTTTATGACATAGGGTACAGATTATAAGTTGTATGACATGGGGACCAGGTTATAAGTTGTATGACATAGGGGAAAGATTATAAGTTTTATGACATAGGGACCAGGTTATAAATTGTATGACATAGGGACCAGGATATAAGTTTTATGACATAGGGTACAGATTATAAGTTGTATGATATAGGGACCAGGTTATAAGTTGTATGACATAGGGGACAGGTTATATATTGTATGACATAGGGGACAGGTGATAAGTTGTATGTCATAGGGGACAGGTTATAAGTTGTTAGATATAGGAGCCAGGTTATAAGTTGTATGACATAGGGACCAGGTTATAAGTTGTATGATAGGGACCAGGTTATATATTGTATGACATAGGGACCAGGTTATAAGTTGTATGACATAGAGACCTGGTTATAAGTTGTATGACATAGGGGACAGGTTATATATTGTATGACATAGGGACCAGGTTATAAGTTGTATGACATAGGGGACAGATTATAAGTTGTATGACATAGGGACCAGGTAATAAGTTGTATGACATAGGGACCAGGTTATATATTGTATGACATAGGGGACAGATTATAAGTTGTATGACATAGGGGAACAGGTTATATATTGTATGACATAGGGACCAGGTTATAAGTTTTATGACATAGGGTACAGATTATAAGTTGTATGACATAGGGACCAGGTTATAAGTTGTATGACATAGGGGACAGGTTATAAGTTGTATCACATAGGGACCAGGTTATAAGTTGTATGACACAGGGGACAGATTATAAGTTGTATGACATAGGGGAACAGGTTATATATTGTATGACATAGGGACCAGGTTATAAGTTTTATGACATAGGGGACAGGTGATAAGTTGTATGACATAGGGACCAGGTTATAAGTTGTATGACATAGGAGCCAGGTTATAAGTTGTATGACATAGGGACCAGGTTATAAGTTGTATGACATTGGGACCAGGTTATATATTGTATGACATAGGGACCAGGTTATAAGTTGTATGACATAGAGACCTGGTTATAAGTTGTATGACATAGGGGACAGGTTATATATTGTATGACATAGGGACCAGGTTATAAGTTGTATGACATAGGGGACAGATTATAAGTTGTATGACATAGGGGAACAGGTTATATATTGTATGACATAGGGACAGATTATAAGTTGTATGACATAGGGGACAGATTATAAGTTGTATCACATAGGGACCAGGTTATAAGTTGTATGACATAGGGAACAGATTATAAGTTGTATGACATAGGGACCAGGTTATAAGTTGTATGACACAGGGGACAGATTATAAGTTGTGTGACACAGGGACCAGGTTATAAGTTGTATGACATAGGGAACAGATTATAAGTTGTATGACATAGGGACCAGGTTATAAGTTGTACGACATAGGGAGCAGGTTATAAGTGGTATGACATAGGGACCAGGTTATAAGTTGTATGACATAGGGGACAGGTTATAAATTGTATGACATAGGGGACAGATTATAAGTTGTATGACATAGGGACCAGGTTATAAGTTGTATGACATAGGAGCCAGGTTATAAAATGTATGGCATAGGGACCAGGTTATATATTGTATGACATAGGGACCAGGTTATAAGTTGTATGACATAGGGGACAGGTTATAAGTTGTTAGACATAGGAGCCAGGTTATAAAATGTATGACATAGGGACCAGGATATAAGATGTATGACATAGGGACCAGGTTATATATTGTATGACATAGGGACCAGGTTATAAGTTGTTAGACATAGGAGCCAGGTTATAGGTTGTTAGACATAGGGACCAGGTTATAAATTGTATGACATAGGGGACAGGTTATAAGTTATATGACATAGGGACCAGGTTATAAGTTGTATAACATAGGAGCCAGGTTATAAGTAGTATGACATAGGGACCAGGTTATAAGTTGTATGACATAGGGTACAGATTATAAGTGTTATGACATAGGGACCAGGTTATAAGTTGTATGACATAGGAGCCAGGTTATAAATTGTTAGACATAGGGACCAGGTTATAAGTTGTATGACATAGGGACCAGGTTATAAGTTGTATGACATAGAGACCTGGTTATAAGTTGTATGACATAGGGGACAGGTTATATATTGTATGACATAGGGACCAGGTTATAAGTTGTATGACATAGGGGACAGATTATAAGTTGTATGACATAGGGACCAGGTTATAAGTTGTATGATATAGGGGACAGATTATAAGTTGTATGACATAGGGACCAGGTTATATATTGTATTACATAGGGGACAGATTATAAGTTGTATGACATAGGGGAACAGGTTATATATTGTATGACATAGGGACCAGGTTATAAGTTGTTAGACATAGGAGCCAGGTAATATGTTGTATGACATAGGGACCAGGTTATATATTATATGACATAGGGACCAGGTTATAAGTTGTACGACATAGGGACCAGGTTATGAGTTCTATGACATAGGGAACAGATTATAAGTGGTATGACATAGGGACCAGGTTATAAGTTGTATGACATAGGGGACAGGTTATAAATTGTATGACATAGGGGACAGATTATAAATTGTATGACATAGGGACCAGGTTATAAGTTGTATGACATAGGAGCCAGGTTATAAATTGTATGACATAGGGGACAGATTATAAGTGTTATGACATAGGTACCAGGTTATAAGTTGTATGACATAGGGGACAGGTTATATATTGTATGACATAGGGACCAGGTTATAAGTTGTATGACATAGGGACCAGGTTATAAGTTGTATGACATAGGGGACAGGTTATAAGTTGTTAGACATAGGAGCCAGGTTATAAAATGTATGACATAGGGACCAGGATATAAGATGTATGACATAGGGACCAGGTTATAAGTTGTATGACATAGGGGACAGGTTATAAGTTGTATGACATAGGAGCCAGGTTATAAATTGTATGACATAGGGGACAGATTATAAGTGTTATGACATAGGTACCAGGTTATAAGTTGTATGACATAGGGGACAGGTTATATATTGTATGACATAGGGACCAGGTTATAAGTTGTATGACATAGGGACCAGGTAATAAGTTGTATGACATAGGGGACAGGTTATAAGTTGTATGACATAGGAGCCAGGTTATAAATTGTTAGACATAGGGACCAGGTTATAAATTGTTAGACATAGGGAGCAGGTTAAAAGTTGTATGACATAGGGGACTGGTTATAAGTTGTATGCCATAGGGACCAGGTTATAAGTTGTATGACATAGGGGACAGGTGGTAAGTTGTATGACATAGGGACCAGGTTATAAGTTGTATGACATAGGAGACAGGTTATAAGTTGTACGACATAGGGACCAGGTTATAAGTTGTATGACATAGGAGCCAGGTTATAAATTGTTAGACATAGGGACCAGGTTATAAATTGTTAGACATAGGGACCAGGTTAAAAGTTGTATGACATAGGGGACTGGTTATAAGTTGTATACCACAGGGACCAGGTTATAAGTTGTTAGACATAGGAGCCAGGTTATAAGTTGTTAGGCATAGGGACCAGGTTATAAATTGTATGACATAGGGGACAGGTTATAAGTTATATGACATAGGGGACAGATTATAAGTAGTATGACATAGGGACCAGATTATAAGTTGTATGACATAGGGACCAGGTTATAAGTTGTTAGATATAGGAGCCAGGTTATAAGTTGTATGACATAGGGACCAGGTTATAAGTTGTATGACATAGTAGCCAGGTTATAAGTTGTATGACATAGGGGACAGGTTATATATTGTATGACATAGGGGACAGGTGATAAGTTGTATGACATAGGGGACAGGTTATAAGTTGTTAGAAATAGGAGCCAGGTTATCAGTTGTATGACATAGGGACCAGGTTATAAGTTGTATGACAGGGACCAGGTTATATATTGTATGACATAGGGATCAGGTTATAAGTTGTATGACATAGAGACCTGGTTATAAGTTGTATGACATAGGGGACAGATTATAAGTTGTATGACATAGGGACCAGGTTATAAGTTGTATGACATAGGGGACAGATTATAAGTTGTATGACATAGGGACCATGTTATATATTGTATGACATAGGGGACAGATTATAAGTTGTATGACATAGGGGAACAGGTTATATATTGTATGACATAGGGACCAGGTTATAAGTTTTATGACATAGGGTACAGATTATAAGTTGTATGACATGGGGACCAGGTTATAAGTTGTATGACATAGGGACCAGGTAATAAGTTGTATGACATAGGGACCAGGTTATATATTGTATGACATAGGGGACAGATTATAAGTTGTATGACATAGGGGAACAGGTTATATATTGTATGACATAGGGACCAGGTTATAAGTTTTATGACATAGGGTACAGATTATAAGTTGTATGACATGGGGACCAGGTTATAAGTTGTATGACATAGGGGAAAGATTATAAGTTTTATGACATAGGGACCAGGTTATAAATTGTATGACATAGGGACCAGGATATAAGTTTTATGACATAGGGACCAGGTTATAAGTTGTATGACATAGGGGACAGGTTATAAGTTGTATGACATAGGGGACAGGTGATAAGTTGTATGACATAGGGGACAGGTGATAAGTTGTATGACATAGGGGACAGGTTATAAGTTGTATGACATAGGGGACAGGTGATAAGTTGTATGACATAGGGGACAGGTGATAAGTTGTATGACATAGGGGACAGGTGATAAGTTGTATGACATAGGGGACAGGTTATAAGTTGTATGACATAGGGGACAGGTTATAAGTTGTATGACATAGGAGCCAGGTTATAAGTTGTATGACATAGGGGACAGGTTATAAGTTGTATGACATAGGGACCAGGTTATAAGTTGTTAGATATAGGAGCCAGGTTATAAGTTGTATGACATAGGAGCCAGGTTATAAGTTGTATGACATAGGGGACAGGTGATAAGTTGTATGACATAGGGGACAGGTTATAAGTTGTTAGATATAGGAGCCAGGTTATAAGTTGTATGACATAGGGACCAGGTTATAAGTTGTATGATAGGGACCAGGTTATAAGTTGTATGACATAGAGACCTGATTATAAGTTGTATGACATAGGGGACAGGTTATATATTGTATGACATAGGGACCAGGTTATAAGTTGTATGACATAGGGACCAGGTTATAAGTTGTATGACATAGAGACCTGGTTATAAGTTGTATGACATAGGGGACAGGTTATATATTGTATGACATAGGGACCAGGTTATAAGTTGTATGACATAGGGGACAGATTATAAGTTGTATGACATAGGGACCAGGTAATAAGTTGTATGACATAGGGGCAGATTATAAGTTGTATGACATAGGGACCAGGTTATATATTGTATGACATAGGGGACAGATTATAAGTTGTATGACATAGGGGAACAGGTTATATATTGTATGACATAGGGACCAGGTTATAAGTTTTATGACATAGGGTACAGATTATAAGTTGTATGACATAGGGGACAGGTTATAAGTTGTATGACATAGGGGACAGGTTATAAGTTGTATCACATAGGGACCAGGTTATAAGTTGTATGACACAGGGGACAGATTATAAGTTGTATGACATAGGGGAACAGGTTATAAGTTGTATGACATAGGGACCAGGTTATAAGTTGTATCACATAGGGACCAGGTTATAAGTTGTATGACATAGGGTACAGATTATAAGTTGTATGACATACGGGACAGGTTATAAGTTGTATGACATAGGGGACAGGTTATAAGTTGTATCACATAGGGACCAGGTTATAAGTTGTATGACATAGGGGACAGGTTATAAGTTGTATCACATAGGGACCAGGTTATAAGTTGTATGACATAGGGGACAGGTTATAAGTTGTATCACATAGGGACCAGGTTATAAGTTGAATGACACAGGGGACAGATTATAAGTTGTATGACATAGGGGAACAGGTTATATATTGTATGACATAGGGACCAGGTTATAAGTTTTATGACATAGGGGACAGGTGATAAGTTGTATGACATAGGGACCAGGTTATAAGTTGTATGACATAGGAGCCAGGTTATAAGTTGTATGACATAGGGACCAGGTTATAAGTTGTATGACATTGGGACCAGGTTATATATTGTATGACATAGGGACCTGGTTATAAGTTGTATGACATAGGGGACAGGTTATAAGTAGTATGACATAGAGACCTGGTTATAAGTTGTATGACATAGGGACCAGGTTATAAGTTGTATGACATAGGGGACAGATTATAAGTTGTATGACATAGGGGAACAGGTTATATATTGTATGACATAGGGACAGATTATAAGTTGTATGACATAGGGGACAGATTATAAGTTGTATCACATAGGGACCAGGTTATAAGTTGTATGACATAGGGAACAGATTATAAGTTGTATGACATAGGGACCAGGTTATAAGTTGTATGACACAGGGGACAGATTATAAGTTGTGTGACACAGGGACCAGGTTATAAGTTGTATGACATAGGGAACAGATTATAAGTTGTATGACATAGGGACCAGGTTATAAGTTGTACGACATAGGGAGCAGGTTATAAGTTGTTAGACATAGGAGCCAGGTTATAAAATGTATGACATAGGGACCAGGATATAAGATGTATGACATAGGGACCAGGTTATATATTGTATGACATAGGGACCAGGTTATAAGTTGTTAGACATAGGAGCCAGGTTATACGTTGTTAGACATAGGGACCAGGTTATAAATTGTATGACATAGGGGACAGGTTATAAGTTATATGACATAGGGACCAGGTTATAAGTTGTATAACATAGGAGCCAGGTTATAAGTGGTATGACATAGGGACCAGGTTATAAGTTGTATGACATAGGGTACAGATTATAAGTGTTATGACATAGGGACCAGGTTATAAGTTGTATGACATAGGAGCCAGGTTATAAATTGTTAGACATAGGGACCAGGTTATAAGTTGTATGACATAGGGACCAGGTTATAAATTGTATGACATAGAGACCTGGTTATAAGTTGTATGACATAGGGGACAGGTTATATATTGTATGACATAGGGACCAGGTTATAAGTTGTATGACATAGGGGACAGATTATAAGTTGTATGACATAGGGACCAGGTTATAAGTTGTATGATATAGGGGACAGATTATAAGTTGTATGACATAGGGACCAGGTTATATATTGTATTACATAGGGGACAGATTATAAGTTGTATGACATAGGGGAACAGGTTATATATTGTATGACATAGGGACCAGGTTATAAATTTTATGACATAGGGGACAGGTGGTAAGTTGTATGACATAGGGACCAGGTTATAAGTTGTATGACATAGGGACCAGGTTATAAGTTGTATGACATAGGGGACAGGTGGTAAGTTGTATGACATAGGGACCAGGTTATAAGTTGTTTGACACAGGGGACAGATTATAAGTTGTGTGACACAGGGACCAGGTTATAAGTTGTATGACATAGGGAACAGATTATAAGTTGTATGACATAGGGACCAGGTTATAAGTTGTACGACATAGGGAGCAGGTTATAAGTGGTATGACATAGGGACCAGGTTATAAGTTGTATGACATAGGGGACAGGTTATAAATTGTATGACATAGGGGACAGATTATAAGTTGTATGACATAGGGACCAGGTTATAAGTTGTATGACATAAGTGCCAGGTTATAAAATGTATGACATAGGGACCAGGTTATATATTGTATGACATAGGGGACAGATTATAAGTTGTATGACACAGGGACCAGGTTATAAGTTGTTAGACATAGGAGCCAGGTTATAAGTTGTTAGACATAGGGACCAGGTTATAAATTGTATGACATAGGGGACAGGTTATAAGTTGTATGACATAGGAGCCAGGTTATAAGTAGTATGACATAGGGACCAGGTTATAAGTTGTATGACATAGGGTACAGATTATAAGTGTTATGACATAGGGACCAGGTTATAAGTTGTATGACATAGGAGCCAGGTTATAAGTTGTTAGACATAGGGACCAGGTTATAAGTTGTATGACATAGGGGACAGGTTATAAGTTGTATGACATAGGGACCAGGTTATAAGTTGTATGACATAGGGGACAGGTTATAAGTTGTATGACATAGGGGACAGGTTATAAGTTGTATGACATAGGAGCCAGGTTATAAGTTGTTAGACATAGGGACCAGGTTATAAGTTGTATGACATAGGGGACAGGTTATAAGTTGTATGACATAGGGACCAGGTTATAAGTTGTTAGACATAGGGGACAGGTTATAAGTTGTATGACATAGGGGACAGGTTATAAGTTGTATGACATAGGGGACAGGTTATAAGTTGTATGACATAGGGGACAGGTTATAAGTTGTATGACATAGGAGCCAGGTTATAAGTTGTATGACATAGGAGCCAGGTTATAAGTAGTATGACATAGGGACCAGGTTATAAGTTGTATGACATAGGGGACAGGTTATAAGTTGTATGACATAGGGGACAGGTTATAAGTTGTATGACATAGGGACCAGGTTATAAGTAGTATGACATAGGGACCAGGTTATAAGTAGTATGACATAGGGACCAGGTTATAAGTTGTATGACATAGGGGACAGGTTATAAGTTGTATGACATAGGGACCAGGTTATAAGTTGTTAGACATAGGGACCAGGTTATAAGTTGTATGACATAGGGGACAGGTTATAAGTTGTATGACATAGGGGACAGGTTATAAGTTGTATGACATAGGAGCCAGGTTATAAGTAGTATGACATAGGGACCAGGTTATAAGTTGTATGACATAGGGTACAGATTATAAGTGTTATGACATAGGGACCAGGTTATAAGTTGTATGACATAGGAGCCAGGTTATAAGTTGTTAGACATAGGGACCAGGTTATAAGTTGTATGACATAGGAGCCAGGTTATAAGTTGTATGACATAGGGACCAGGTTATAAATTTTATGACATAGGGGACAGGTGGTAAGTTGTTAGACATAGGAGCCAGGTAATATGTTGTATGACATAGGGACCAGGTTATATATTATATGACATAGGGACCAGGTTATAAGTTGTACGACATAGGGACCAGGTTATGAGTTCTATGACATAGGGACCAGGTTATAAGTTGTATGACATAGGGGACAGGTTATATATTGTATGACATAGGGACCAGGTTATAAGTTGTATGACATAGGGGACAGATTATAAGTTGTATGACATAGGGGACAGGTTATAAGTTGTATGACATAGGGACCAGGTTATAAGTTGTATGACATAGGGACCAGGTTATAAGTTGTATGACATAGGGGACAGGTGGTAAGTTGTATGACATAGGGACCAGGTTATAAGTTGTTTGACACAGGGGACAGATTATAAGTTGTGTGACACAGGGACCAGGTTATAAGTTGTATGACATAGGGGACAGGTTATAAATTGTATGACATAGGGGACAGATTATAAGTTGTATGACATAGGGACCAGGTTATAAGTTGTATGACATAAGTGCCAGGTTATAAAATGTATGACATAGGGACCAGGTTATATATTGTATGACATAGGGGACAGATTATAAGTTGTATGACACAGGGACCAGGTTATAAGTTGTTAGACATAGGAGCCAGGTTATAAGTTGTTAGACATAGGGACCAGGTTATAAATTGTATGACATAGGGGACAGGTTATAAGTTGTATGACATAGGAGCCAGGTTATAAGTAGTATGACATAGGGACCAGGTTATAAGTTGTATGACATAGGGTACAGATTATAAGTGTTATGACATAGGGACCAGGTTATAAGTTGTATGACATAGGAGCCAGGTTATAAGTTGTTAGACATAGGGACCAGGTTATAAGTTGTATGACATAGGAGCCAGGTTATAAGTTGTATGACATAGGGACCAGGTTATAAGTTGTATGACATAGGAGCCAGGTTATAAGTTGTTTGACATAGGAGCCAGGTTATAAGTTGTATGACATAGGAGCCAGGTTATAAGTTGTTAGACATAGGGACCAGCTTATAAGTTGTATGACATAGGAGCCATGTTATACGTTGTATGACATAGGGACCAGGTTATAAGTTGTATGACATAGGAGCCAGGTTATATGTTGTATGACATAGGGACCAGGTTATAAAATGTATGACATAGGGACCAGGTTATATATTGTATGACATAGGGACCAGGTTATAAGTTGTACGACATAGGGACCAGGTTATAAGTTCTATGACATAGGCACCAGGTTATAAGTTGTATGACATAGGGGACAGGTTATATATTGTATGACATAGGGACCAGGTTATAAGTTGTATGACATAGGGGACAGGTTATAAGTTGTATGACATAGGGACCAGGTTATAAGTTGTATGACATAGGAGCCAGGTTATAAGTTGTATGACATAGGGACCAGGTTATAAGTTGTACGACATAGGGACCAGGTTATAAGTTGTATGACATAGGGGACAGGTGGTAAGTTGTATGACATAGGGACCAGGTTATAAGTTGTATGACATAGCGGACAGGTTATAATTTGTTAGACATAGGAGCCAGGTTATAAGTTGTATGACATAGGGACCAGGTTATAAGTTGTATGACTTAGGGACCACGTTATATATTGTATGACATAGGGACCAGGTTATAAATTGTATGACATAGGGACAAGGTTATAAGTTGTATGACATAGGGGACAGGTTATATATTGTATGACATAGGGACCAGGTTATAAGTTGTATGACATAGGGACCAGGTTATAAGTTGTATGACATAGGAGCCAGGTTATAAGTTGTATGACATAGGAGCCAGGTTATAAGTTGTATGACATAGGGGACAGGTTATATATTGTATGACATAGGGACCAGGTTAAAAGTTGTATGACATAGGGGACTGGTTATAAGTTGTATGACATAGGGGACAGGTTATATATAGTATGACATAGGGGACAGGTTATAAGTTTTATGACATAGGGTACAGATTATAAGTTGTATGACATAGGGACCAGGTTATAAGTTGTATGACATAGGGGACAGGTTATAAGTTGTATCACATAGGGACCAGGTTATAAGTTGTATGACACAGGGGACAGATTATAAGTTGTATGACATAGGGGAACAGGTTATATATTGTATGACATAGGGACCAGGTTATAAGTTTTATGACATAGGGGACAGGTGATAAGTTGTATGACATAGGGACCAGGTTATAAGTTGTATGACATAGGAGCCAGGTTATAAGTTGTATGACATAGGGACCAGGTTATAAGTTGTATGACATTGGGACCAGTTTATATATTGTATGACATAGGGACCAGGTTATAAGTTGTATGACATAGGGACCAGGTTATAAGTTGTATGACATAGGAGCCAGGTTATAAGTTGTATGACATAGGGACCAGGTTATAAGTTGTATGACATTGGGACCAGTTTATATATTGTATGACATAGGGACCAGGTTATAAGTTGTATGACATAGAGACCTGGTTATAAGTTGTATGACATAGGGGACAGGTTATATATTGTATGACATAGGGACCAGGTTATAAGTTGTATGACATAGGGACCAGGTTATAAGTTGTATGACATAGAGACCTGGTTATAAGTTGTATGACATAGGGGACAGGTTATATATTGTATGACATAGGGACCAGGTTATAAGTTGTATGACATAGGGGACAGATTATAAGTTGTATGACATAGGGGAACAGGTTATATATTGTATGACATAGGGACCAGGTTATAAGTTGTATGACATAGGGGACAGATTATAAGTTGTATGACATAGGGACCAGGTTATATATTGTATGACATAGGGGACAGATTATAAGTTGTATGACATAGGGGACAGGTTATATATTGTATGACATAGGGGACAGATTATAAGTTGTATGACATAGGGACCAGGTTATAAATTGTATGACATACGGGACAGGTTATAAATTGTATGACATAGGGGAAATATTATAAGTTGTATGACATAGGGGACAGATTATAAGTTGTATTACATAGGGACCAGGTTATAAGTTGTATGACAAAGGGGACAGATTATAAGTTGTATGACATAGGGACCAGGTTATAAATTGTATGACATAGGGGACAGGTTATAAATTGTATGACATAGGGGACAGATTATAAGTGTTATGACATAGGGACCAGGTTATAAGTTGTATGACATAGGGGACAGGTTATAAGTTGTATGACATAGGGGACAGGTTATAAGTTGTATGACATAGGGACCAGGTTATAAGTTGTATGACATAGGGGACAGGTGGAAGTTGCATGACATAGGGACCAGGTTATAAGTTGTATGACATAGGGGACAGGTTATAAGTTGTTAGACATAGGAGCCAGGTTATAAGTTGTATGACATAGGGACCAGGTTATAAGTTGTATGACATAGGGACCAGGTTATAAGTTGTATAACATAGGGGACAGGTTATATATTGTATGACATAGGGACCAGGTTATAAGTTGTATTACATAGGGGACAGATTATAAGTTGTATCACATAGGGACCAGGTTATAAGTTGTATGACATAGGGGACAGATTATAAGTTGTATGACATAGGGACCAGGTTATAAGTTGTATGACATAGGGAACAGATTATAAGTGGTATGACATAGGGACCAGGTTATAAGTTGTATGACATAGGGGACAGATTATAAGTTGTATGACATAGGGATAAGGTTATAAGTTGTATGACATAGGAGCCAGGTTATATATTGTATGACATAGGGGACAGGTTATAAGTTGTATGACATAGGGGACAGATTATAAGTTGTATGACATAGGGATAAGGTTATAAGTTGTATGACATAGGGACCAGGTTATATATTGTATGACATAGGGGACAGGTTATAAGTTGTATGACATAGGGACCAGGTTATAAGTTGTATGACATAGGGACCAGGTTATAAGTTGTATGACATAGGGGACAGGTTATAAGTTGTTAGACTTAGGAGCCAGGTTATAAATAGTATGACATAGGGACCAGGATATAAGATGTATGACATAGGGACCAGGTTATATATTGTATGACATAGGGACCAGGTTATAAGTTGTATGACATAGGGACCAGCTTATAAGTTTTATGACATAGGGGACAGGTTATATATTGTATGACATAGGTACCAGGTTATAAGTTGTTAGACATAGGGACCAGGTTATAAGATATATGACATAGGGACCAGGTTATAAGTTGTATGACATAGGGAACAGGTTATAAGTTGTATGACATAGGAGACAGGTTATAAGTTGTTAGACATAGGGACCAGGTTAAAAGTTGTATGACATAGGGACCAGGTTATAAGTTGTATGACATAGAGACCTGGTTATAAGTTGTATGACATAGGGGACAGGTTATATATTGTATGACATAGGGACCAGGTTATAAGTTGTATGACATAGGGACCAGGTTATAAGTTGTATGACATAGAGACCTGGTTATAAGTTGTATGACATAGGGGACAGGTTATATATTGTATGACATAGGGACCAGGTTATAAGTTGTATGACATAGGGGACAGATTATAAGTTGTATGACATAGGGGAACAGGTTATATATTGTATGACATAGGGACCAGGTTATAAGTTGTATGACATAGGGGACAGATTATAAGTTGTATGACATAGGGACCAGGTTATATATTGTATGACATAGGGGACAGATTATAAGTTGTATGACATAGGGGACAGGTTATATATTGTATGACATAGGGGACAGATTATAAGTTGTATGACATAGGGACCAGGTTATAAATTGTATGACATACGGGACAGGTTATAAATTGTATGACATAGGGGAAATATTATAAGTTGTATGACATAGGGGACAGATTATAAGTTGTATTACATAGGGACCAGGTTATAAGTTGTATGACAAAGGGGACAGATTATAAGTTGTATGACATAGGGACCAGGTTATAAATTGTATGACATAGGGGACAGGTTATAAATTGTATGACATAGGGGACAGATTATAAGTGTTATGACATAGGGACCAGGTTATAAGTTGTATGACATAGGGGACAGGTTATAAGTTGTATGACATAGGGGACAGGTTATAAGTTGTATGACATAGGGACCAGGTTATAAGTTGTATGACATAGGGGACAGGTGGAAGTTGCATGACATAGGGACCAGGTTATAAGTTGTATGACATAGGGGACAGGTTATAAGTTGTTAGACATAGGAGCCAGGTTATAAGTTGTATGACATAGGGACCAGGTTATAAGTTGTATGACATAGGGACCAGGTTATAAGTTGTATAACATAGGGGACAGGTTATATATTGTATGACATAGGGACCAGGTTATAAGTTGTATTACATAGGGGACAGATTATAAGTTGTATCACATAGGGACCAGGTTATAAGTTGTATGACATAGGGGACAGATTATAAGTTGTATGACATAGGGACCAGGTTATAAGTTGTATGACATAGGGAACAGATTATAAGTGGTATGACATAGGGACCAGGTTATAAGTTGTATGACATAGGGGACAGATTATAAGTTGTATGACATAGGGATAAGGTTATAAGTTGTATGACATAGGAGCCAGGTTATATATTGTATGACATAGGGGACAGGTTATAAGTTGTATGACATAGGGGACAGATTATAAGTTGTATGACATAGGGATAAGGTTATAAGTTGTATGACATAGGGACCAGGTTATATATTGTATGACATAGGGGACAGGTTATAAGTTGTATGACATAGGGACCAGGTTATAAGTTGTATGACATAGGGACCAGGTTATAAGTTGTATGACATAGGGGACAGGTTATAAGTTGTTAGACTTAGGAGCCAGGTTATAAATAGTATGACATAGGGACCAGGATATAAGATGTATGACATAGGGACCAGGTTATATATTGTATGACATAGGGACCAGGTTATAAGTTGTATGACATAGGGACCAGCTTATAAGTTTTATGACATAGGGGACAGGTTATATATTGTATGACATAGGTACCAGGTTATAAGTTGTTAGACATAGGGACCAGGTTATAAGATATATGACATAGGGACCAGGTTATAAGTTGTATGACATAGGGAACAGGTTATAAGTTGTATGACATAGGAGACAGGTTATAAGTTGTTAGACATAGGGACCAGGTTAAAAGTTGTATGACATAGGGGACAGGTTATAAGGTGTATGACATAGGGACCAGGTTATAAGTTGTATGACATAGGAGCCAGGTTATAAGTTGTATGACATAGGGACCAGGTTATAAGTTGTATGACATAGGGGACAGGTGGTAGGTTGTATGACGTAGGGACCAGGTTATAAGTTGTATGACATAGGAGACAGGTTATAAGTTGTAGGACATAGGGACCAGGTTATATATTGTATGAAATAGGGACCAGGTTATAAGTTGTATGACATAGGGACCAGGTTATAAGTTGTATGAAATAGGGGACAGGTTATATATTGTATGACATAGGGACCAGGTTATAAGTTGTATTACATAGGGGACAGATTATAAGTTGTATGACATAGGGACCAGGTTATAAGTTGTATGACATAGGGGACAGATTATAAGTTGTATGACATAGGGACCAGGTTATATATTGTATGACATAGGGGACAGATTTTAAGTTGTATGACATAGGGGACAGGTTATATATTGTATGACATAGGGGACAGATTATAAGTTGTATGACATAGGGACCAGGTTATAAATTGTATGACATACGGGACAGGTTATAAATTGTATGACATAGGGGAAAGATTATAAGTTGTATTACATAGGGATCAGGTTATAAGTTGTATGACAAAGGGGACAGATTATAAGTTGTATGACATAGGGACCAGGTTCTAAATTGTATGACATAGGGGACAGGTTATAAATTGTATGACATAGGGGACAGAATATAAGTGTTGTGACATAGGGACCAGGTTATAAATTGTTAGACATAGGGACCAGGTTAAAAGTTGTATGACATAGGGGACTGGTTATAAGTTGTATGACATAGGGACCAGGGTATAAGTTGTATGACTTAGGGACCAGGTTATATATTGTATGACATAGGGACCAGGTTATAAGTTGTATGACATAGGGGACAGGTTATAAGTTGTTAGACATAGGAGACAGGTTATAAGTTGTATGACATAGGGACCAGGTTATAAGTTGTATGACATAGGGACCAGGTTATATATCGTATGACATAGGGACCAGGTTATAAGTTGTACGACATAGGGACCAGGTTATAAGTTGTATGACATAGGGACCAGGTTATAAGTTGTATTACAAAGGGGACAGGTTATATATTGTATGACATAGGGACCAGGTTATAAGTTGTATGACATAGGGGACAGATTATAAGTTGTATGACATAGGGGACAGGTTATAAGTTGTATGACATAGGGACCAGGTTATAAGTTGTATGACATAGGAGCCAGGATATAAGTTGTATGACATAGGGACCAGGTTATAAGTTGTATGACATAGGGGACAGGTGGTAAGTTGTATGACATAGGGACCAGGTTATAAGTTGTATGACATAGGGGACAGGTTATAAGTTGTTAGACATAGGGACCAGGTTATAAGTTGTATGACATAGGGACCAGGTTATATATTGTAACACATAGGGGACAGATTATAAGTTGTATTACATAGGGACCAGGTTATAAGTTGTATGACATAGGGGACAGATTATAAGTTGTATGACATAGGGACCAGGTTATAAATTGAGTGACATAGGGGACAGGTTATAAATTGTATGACATAGGGGACAGATTATAAGTGTTATGACATAGGGACCAGGTTATAAGTTGTATGACATAGGGGACAGGTTATAAATTGTATGACATAGGGGACAGGTTATAAGTGTTATGACATAGGGACCAGGTTATAAGTTGTATGACATACGGGACAGGTTATAAATTGTATGACATAGGGGAAAGATTATAAGTTGTATGACATAGGGACCAGGTTATAACTTGTATGACATAGGGACCAGGTTATAAGTTGTATGACATAGGGGACAGGTTATATATTGTATGACATAGGGGACAGGTTATACGTTGTATGACATACGGACCAGGTTATAAGTTGTATTTCATAGGGACCAGGTTATAAGTTGTATTACATAGGGACCAGGTTATAAGTTGTATGAAATAGGGGACAGGTTATAAGTTGTATGACATAGGGACCAGGTTATAAGTTGTATTACATAGGGACCAGGTTATAAGTTGTATGACATAGGGGACAGGTGGTAAGTTGCATGACATAGGGACCAGGTTATAAGTTGTATGACATAGGGGACAGGTTTTAAGTTGTTAGACATAGGAGCCAGGTTATAAGTTGTATGACATAGGGACCAGGTTATATATTGTATGACATAGGGACCAGGTTATAAATTGTATGAAATAGGGGACAGGTTATAAATTGTATGACATAGGGGACAGATTATAAGTGTTATGACATAGCGACCAGGTTATAAGTTGTATGGCATAGGGGACAGGTTATATATTGTATGACATAGGGGCAGGTTATACGTTGTATGACATAGGGACCAGGTTATAAGTTGTATTACATAGGGACCAGGTTATAAGATGTATTACATAGGGACCAGGTTATAAGTTGTATGACATAGGGGACAGGTTATAAGTTGTATGACATAGGGGACAGGTTATAAATTGTATGACATAGGGGTCAGATTATAAGTTGTATGACATAGGGACCAGGTTATAAGTTGTATGACATAGGGGACAGATTATAAGTTGTATGACATAGGGACCAGGTTATAAGTTGTATGACATAGGAGTCAGGTTATAAGTTGTATGACATAGGGACCAGGTTATAAGTTGTATGACATAGGGACAGATTATAAGTTGTATGACATAGGGGACAGATTATAAGTTGTATGACATAGGGACCAGGTTATAAGTTGTACGACATAGGGGACAGATTATAAGTTGTATGACATAGGGACCAGGTTATAAGTTGTACGACATAGGGGACAGGTTATAAATTGTATAACATAGGGGACAGATTATCAGTTGTCTGACATAGGAACCAGATTATAAGTTGTATGACATAGGGACCAGGTTATAAGTTGTATGACATAGGAGCCAGGTTATAAAATGTATGACATAGGGACCAGGTTATAAGTTGTATGACATAGGGACCAGCTTATAAGTTGTATGACATAGGGGACAGGTTATATATTGTATGACATAGGGACCAGGTTATAAGTTGTATGACATAGGGACCAGGTTATAAGTTGTATGACATAGGGGACAGGTTATATATTGTATGACATAGGGGACAGGTTATAAGTTGTATGACATAGGGACCAGGTTATAAGTTGTATGACATAGGGACCAGGTTATATATTGTATGACATAGGGACCAGGTTATAAGTTGTACGACATAGGGACCAGGTTATAAGTTGTATGACATAGGGACCAGGTTATAAGTTGTATGACATAGGGGACAGGTTATATATTGTATGACATAGGGACCAGGTTATAAGTTGTATGACATAGGGGACAGATTATAAGTTCTATGACATAGGGGACAGGTTATAAGTTGTATGACATAGGGACCAGGTTATAAGTTAAATGACATAGGAGCCAGGTTATAAGTTGTATGACATAGGGACCAGGTTATAAGTTGTATGACATAGGGGACAGGTGGTAAGTTGTATGACATAGGGACCAGGTTATAAGTTGTATGACATAGGGGACAGGTTATAAGTTGTATGACATAGGGGACAGGTGGTAAGTTGTATGACATAGGGACCAGGTTATAAGTTGTATGACATAGGGACCAGGTTATATATTGTATGACATAGGGACCAGGTTATAAGTTGTATGACATTGGGACCAGTTTATAAGTTGTATGACATAGGGGACAGGTTATATATTGTATGACATAGGGACCAGGTTATAAGTTGTATGACATAGTGGACAGATTATAAGTTGTATGACATAGGGACCAGGTTATAAGTTGTATGACATAGGGGACAGATTATAAGTTGTATGACATAGGGACCAGGTTATATATTGTATGACATAGGGGACAGATTATAAGTTGTATGACATAGGGGACAGGTTATATATTGTATGACATAGGGGACAGATTATAAGTTGTATGACATAGGGACCAGGTTATAAATTGTATGACATACGGGACAGGTTATAAATTGTATGACATAGGGGAAAGATTATAAGTTGTATGACATAGGGGACAGATTATAAGTTGTATTACATAGGGACCAGGTTATAAGTTGTATGACATAGGGGACAGATTATAAGCTGTATGACATAGGGACCAGGTTATAAATTGTATGACATAGGGGACAGGTTATAAATTGTATGACATAGGGGACAGATTATAAGTGTTATGACATAGGGACCAGGTTATAAGTTGTATGACATAGGGGACAGGTTATATATTGTATGACATAGGGGACAGGTTATACGTTGTATGACATACGGACCAGGTTATAAGTTGTATTACATAGGGACCAGGTTATAAGTTGTATTACATAGGAGCCAGATTATAAGTTGTTAGACATAGGGACCAGGTTATAAGTTGTAAGACATAGGAGCCAGGTTATAAGTTGTATGACATAGGAGCCAGGTTATAAGTTGTTAGACATAGGGACCAGGTTATAAGTTGTATGACATAGGAGCCAGGTTATAAGTTGTATGACATAGGAGCCAGGTTATAAGTTGTTAGACATAGGGACCAGGTTATAAGTTTTATGACATAGGAGCCAGGTTATAAGTTGTTAGACATAGGGACCAGGTTATAAGTTGTATGACATAGGGACCAGGTTATAAGTTGTGTGACATAGGAGCCAGGTTACAAATTGTTAGACATAGGGACCAGGTTAAAAGTTGTATGACATAGGGGACTGGTTATAAGTTGTATGACATAGGGGACCGGTTATAATTTGTATGACATAGGGGACAGGTTATATATTGTATGACATAGGGGACAGGTTATAAGTTGTATGACATAGGGACCAGGTTATAAGTTGTATGACATAGGGGACAGGTTATAAGTTGTTAGACATAGGAGCCAGGTTATAAGTTGTACGACATAGGGACCAGGTTATAAGTTGTATGACATAGGGACCAGGTTATAAGTTGTATGACATAGGGGACAGGTTATATATTGTATGACATAGGGACCAGGTTATAAGTTGTATGACATAGGGGACAGGTTATAAGTTGTATGACATAGGGACCAGGTTATAAGTTGTATGACATAGGGACCAGGTTATAATTTGTATGACATAGGGGACAGATTATAAGTTGTATGACATAGGGACCAGGTTATAAGTTGTATGACATAGGGGACAGGTTATAAGTTGTATGACATAGGGACCAGGTTATATATTGTATGACATAGGGACCAGGTTATAGGTTGTATGACATAGGGATCAGGTTATAAGTTGTATGACATAGGGGACAGGTTATATATTGTATGACATAGGGTCCAGTTTATAAGTTGTATTACATAGGGGACAGATTATAAGTTGTATGACATAGGGACCAGGTTATAAGTTGTATGACATAGGGGACAGATTATAAGTTGTATGACTTAGGGACCAGGTTATATATTGTATGACATAGGGGACAGATTATAAGTTGTATGACATAGGGGACAGGTTATATATTGTATGACATAGGGACCAGGTTATAAGTTGTATGACATAGAGACCTGGTTATAAGTTGTATGACATAGGGGACAGGTTATATATTTTATGACATAGGGACCAGGTTATAAGTTGTATGACGACAGATTATAAGTTGTATGACATAGGGACCAGATTATAAGTTGTATGACATAGGGGACAGATTATAAGTTGTATGACATAGGGGACAGATTATAAGTTGTATGACATAGGGGACAGATTATAAGTTGTATGACATGGGACCAGTTTATAAGTTGTATGACATAGGGACCAGGTTATAAGTTGTATGACATAGAGACCTGGTTATATGTTGTATGATATAGGGGACAGGCTATATATTGTATGACATAGGGACCAGGTTATAAGTTGTATGACATAGGGGACAGGTTATATATTGTATGACATAGGGACCAGGTTATAAGTTGTATGACATAGGGGACAAATTATAAGTTGTATGACATTGGGACCAGGTTATAAGTTGTATGACATAGGGGACAGATTATAAGTTGTATGACATAGGGACCAGGTTATATATTGAATGACATAGGGAACAGATTATAAGTTGTATGACATAGGGGAACAGGTTATATATTGTATGACATAGGGACCAGGTTATAAGTTTTATTACATAAGGTACAGATTAGAAGTTGTATGACATAGGGACCAGGTTATATATTGTATGACATAGGGGACAGGTGATAAGTTGTATGAAATAAGAACCAGGTTATAAGTTGTATGACATAGGGGACAGGTTATAAGTTGTTAGACATAGGAGCCAGGTTATAAGTTGTATGACATAGAGACCTGGTTATAAGTTGTATGACATAGGGGACAGGTTATATATTTTATGACATAGGGACCAGGTTATAAGTTGTATGACATAGGGGACAGATTATAAGTTGTATGACATAGGGACCAGGTTATAAGTTGTATGACATAGGGGACAGATTATAAGTTGTATGACATAGGGACCAGGTTATATATTGTATGACATAGAAGACAGATTATAAGTTATGACATAGGGGAACAGGTTATATATTGTATGACATAGGGACAGATTATAAGTTGTATAACATAGGGGACAGATTATAAGCTGTATGACATGGGGACCAGGTTATAAGTTGTATGACACAGGGGACAGATTATAAGTTGTGTGACACAGGGACCAGGTTATAAGTTGTATGACATAGGGACCAGATTATAAGTTGTATGGCATAGGGACCAGGTTACAAGTTGTATGACATAGGAGCCAGGTTATAAAATGTATGACATAGGGACCAGGTTATATATTGTATTACAAAGGGGACAGGTTATAAGTTGTATGACATAGGGACCAGGTTATAAGTTGTATGACATATTGCACGGGTTATAAGTTGTTAGACAATGGAGCCAGGTTATAAAATGTATGACATAGGGACCAGGATATAAGATATATGACATAGGGACCAGGTTATATATTGTATGACATAGGGACCAGGTTATATATTGTATGACATAGGGACCAGGTTATAAGTTGTATGACATAGGGACCAGCTTATAAGTTGTATGACATAGGGGACAGGTTATATATTGTATGACATAGGGACCAGGTTATAAGGTGTATGACATAGGAGCCAGGTTATAAGTAGTATGACATAGGGACCAGGTTAAAAGTTGTATGACATAGGGTACAGATTATAAGTGTTATGACATAGGGACCACGTTATAAGTTGTATGACATAGGAGCCAGGTTATAAGTTGTTAGTCATAGGGACCAGGTTATAAGTTGTATGACATAGGATGCAGGTTATAAGTTGTATGACATAGGAGCCAGGTTATAAGTTGTTAGACATAGGGACCAGGTTATAAGTTGTTAGACATAGGAGCCAGGTAATATGTTGTATGACATAGGGACCAGGTTATATATTATATGACATAGGGACCAGGTTATAAGTTGTACGACATAGGGACCAGGTTATGAGTTCTATGACATAGGGACCAGGTTATAAGTTGTATGACATAGGGGACAGGTTATATATTGTATGACATAGGGACCAGGTTATAAGTTGTATGACATAGGGGACAGATTATAAGTTGTATGACATAGGGGACAGGTTATAAGTTGTATGACATAGGGACCAGGTTATAAGTTGTATGACATAGGGACCAGGTTATAAGTTGTATGACATAGGGACCAGGTTATAAGTTGTATGACATAGGGGACAGGTGGTAAGTTGTATGACATAGGGACCAGGTTATAAGTTGTTTGACACAGGGGACAGATTATAAGTTGTGTGACACAGGGACCAGGTTATAAGTTGTATGACATAGGGGACAGGTTATAAATTGTATGACATAGGGGACAGATTATAAGTTGTATGACATAGGGACCAGGTTATAAGTTGTATGACATAAGTGCCAGGTTATAAAATGTATGACATAGGGACCAGGTTATATATTGTATGACATAGGGGACAGATTATAAGTTGTATGACACAGGGACCAGGTTATAAGTTGTTAGACATAGGAGCCAGGTTATAAGTTGTTAGACATAGGGACCAGGTTATAAATTGTATGACATAGGGGACATGTTATAAGTTGTATGACATAGGAGCCAGGTTATAAGTAGTATGACATAGGGACCAGGTTATAAGTTGTATGACATAGGGTACAGATTATAAGTGTTATGACATAGGGACCAGGTTATAAGTTGTATGACATAGGAGCCAGGTTATAAGTTGTTAGACATAGGGACCAGGTTATAAGTTGTATGACATAGGAGCCAGGTTATAAGTTGTATGACATAGGGACCAGGTTATAAGTTGTATGACATAGGAGCCAGGTTATAAGTTGTTTGACATAGGAGCCAGGTTATAAGTTGTATGACATAGGAGCCAGGTTATAAGTTGTTAGACATAGGGACCAGCTTATAAGTTGTATGACATAGGAGCCATGTTATACGTTGTATGACATAGGGACCAGGTTATAAGTTGTATGACATAGGAGCCAGGTTATATGTTGTATGACATAGGGACCAGGTTATAAAATGTATGACATAGGGACCAGGTTATATATTGTATGACATAGGGACCAGGTTATAAGTTGTACGACATAGGGACCAGGTTATAAGTTCTATGACATAGGGACCAGGTTATAAGTTGTATGACATAGGGGACAGGTTATATATTGTATGACATAGGGACCAGGTTATAAGTTGTATGACATAGGGGACAGGTTATAAGTTGTATGACATAGGGACCAGGTTATAAGTTGTATGACATAGGAGCCAGGTTATAAGTTGTATGACATAGGGACCAGGTTATAAGTTGTACGACATAGGGACCAGGTTATAAGTTGTATGACATAGGGGACAGGTGGTAAGTTGTATGACATAGGGACCAGGTTATAAGTTGTATGACATAGCGGACAGGTTATAATTTGTTAGACATAGGAGCCAGGTTATAAGTTGTATGACATAGGGACCAGGTTATAAGTTGTATGACTTAGGGACCACGTTATATATTGTATGACATAGGGACCAGGTTATAAATTGTATGACATAGGGACAAGGTTATAAGTTGTATGACATAGGGGACAGGTTATATATTGTATGACATAGGGACCAGGTTATAAGTTGTATGACATAGGGACCAGGTTATAAGTTGTATGACATAGGAGCCAGGTTATAAGTTGTATGACATAGGAGCCAGGTTATAAGTTGTATGACATAGGGGACAGGTTATATATTGTATGACATAGGGACCAGGTTAAAAGTTGTATGACATAGGGGACTGGTTATAAGTTGTATGACATAGGGGACAGGTTATATATAGTATGACATAGGGGACAGGTTATAAGTTTTATGACATAGGGTACAGATTATAAGTTGTATGACATAGGGACCAGGTTATAAGTTGTATGACATAGGGGACAGGTTATAAGTTGTATCACATAGGGACCAGGTTATAAGTTGTATGACACAGGGGACAGATTATAAGTTGTATGACATAGGGGAACAGGTTATATATTGTATGACATAGGGACCAGGTTATAAGTTTTATGACATAGGGGACAGGTGATAAGTTGTATGACATAGGGACCAGGTTATAAGTTGTATGACATAGGAGCCAGGTTATAAGTTGTATGACATAGGGACCAGGTTATAAGTTGTATGACATTGGGACCAGTTTATATATTGTATGACATAGGGACCAGGTTATAAGTTGTATGACATAGAGACCTGGTTATAAGTTGTATGACATAGGGGACAGGTTATATATTGTATGACATAGGGACCAGGTTATAAGTTGTATGACATAGGGACCAGGTTATAAGTTGTATGACATAGAGACCTGGTTATAAGTTGTATGACATAGGGGACAGGTTATATATTGTATGACATAGGGACCAGGTTATAAGTTGTATGACATAGGGGACAGATTATAAGTTGTATGACATAGGGGAACAGGTTATATATTGTATGACATAGGGACCAGGTTATAAGTTGTATGACATAGGGGACAGATTATAAGTTGTATGACATAGGGACCAGGTTATATATTGTATGACATAGGGGACAGATTATAAGTTGTATGACATAGGGGACAGGTTATATATTGTATGACATAGGGGACAGATTATAAGTTGTATGACATAGGGACCAGGTTATAAATTGTATGACATACGGGACAGGTTATAAATTGTATGACATAGGGGAAATATTATAAGTTGTATGACATAGGGGACAGATTATAAGTTGTATTACATAGGGACCAGGTTATAAGTTGTATGACAAAGGGGACAGATTATAAGTTGTATGACATAGGGACCAGGTTATAAATTGTATGACATAGGGGACAGGTTATAAATTGTATGACATAGGGGACAGATTATAAGTGTTATGACATAGGGACCAGGTTATAAGTTGTATGACATAGGGGACAGGTTATAAGTTGTATGACATAGGGGACAGGTTATAAGTTGTATGACATAGGGACCAGGTTATAAGTTGTATGACATAGGGGACAGGTGGAAGTTGCATGACATAGGGACCAGGTTATAAGTTGTATGACATAGGGGACAGGTTATAAGTTGTTAGACATAGGAGCCAGGTTATAAGTTGTATGACATAGGGACCAGGTTATAAGTTGTATGACATAGGGACCAGGTTATAAGTTGTATAACATAGGGGACAGGTTATATATTGTATGACATAGGGACCAGGTTATAAGTTGTATTACATAGGGGACAGATTATAAGTTGTATCACATAGGGACCAGGTTATAAGTTGTATGACATAGGGGACAGATTATAAGTTGTATGACATAGGGACCAGGTTATAAGTTGTATGACATAGGGAACAGATTATAAATTGTATAACATAGGGGACAGATTATAAGTTGTATGACATAGGGATAAGGTTATAAGTTGTATGACATAGGAGCCAGGTTATAAAATGTATGACATAGGGACCAGGTTATATATTGTATGACATAGGGGACAGGTTATAAGTTGTATGACATAGGGACCAGGTTATAAGTTGTATGACATAGGGACCAGGTTATAAGTTGTATGACATAGGGGACAGGTTATAAGTTGTTAGACTTAGGAGCCAGGTTATAAATAGTATGACATAGGGACCAGGATATAAGATGTATGACATAGGGACCAGGTTATATATTGTATGACATAGGGACCAGGTTATAAGTTGTATGACATAGGGACCAGCTTATAAGTTTTATGACATAGGGGACAGGTTATATATTGTATGACATAGGTACCAGGTTATAAGTTGTATGACATAGGGTACAGATTATAAGTGTTATGACATAGGGACCAGGTTATAAGTTGTATGACATAGGAGCCAGGTTATAAGTTGTTAGACATAGGGACCAGGTTATAAGTTGTATGACATAGGGGACAGGTTATAAGTTGTATGACATAGGGACCAGGTTATAAGTTGTATGACATAGGAGCCAGGTTATAAGTTGTTTGACATAGGAGCCAGGTTATAAGTTGTATGACATAGGAGCCAGGTTATAAGTTGTTAGACATAGGGACCAGCTTATAAGTTGTATGACATAGGAGCCATGTTATACGTTGTATGACATAGGGACCAGGTTATAAGTTGTATGACATAGGAGCCAGGTTATATGTTGTATGACATAGGGACCAGGTTATAAAATGTATGACATAGGGACCAGGTTATATATTGTATGACATAGGGACCAGGTTATAAGTTGTACGACATAGGGACCAGGTTATAAGTTCTATGACATAGGGACCAGGTTATAAGTTGTATGACATAGGGGACAGGTTATATATTGTATGACATAGGGAACAGGTTATAAGTTGTATGACATAGGGGACAGGTTATAAGTTGTATGACATAGGGACCAGGTTATAAGTTGTATGACATAGCGGACAGGTTATAATTTGTTAGACATAGGAGCCAGGTTATAAGTTGTATGACATAGGGACCAGGTTATAAGTTGTATGACTTAGGGACCACGTTATATATTGTATGACATAGGGACCAGGTTATAAATTGTATGACATAGGGACAAGGTTATAAGTTGTATGACATAGGGGACAGGTTATATATTGTATGACATAGGGACCAGGTTATAAGTTGTATGACATAGGGACCAGGTTATAAGTTGTATGACATAGGAGCCAGGTTATAAGTTGTATGACATAGGAGCCAGGTTATAAGTTGTATGACATAGGGGACAGGTTATATATTGTATGACATAGGGACCAGGTTAAAAGTTGTATGACATAGGGGACTGGTTATAAGTTGTATGACATAGGGGACAGGTTATATATAGTATGACATAGGGGACAGGTTATAAGTTTTATGACATAGGGTACAGATTATAAGTTGTATGACATAGGGACCAGGTTATAAGTTGTATGACATAGGGGACAGGTTATAAGTTGTATCACATAGGGACCAGGTTATAAGTTGTATGACACAGGGGACAGATTATAAGTTGTATGACATAGGGGAACAGGTTATATATTGTATGACATAGGGACCAGGTTATAAGTTTTATGACATAGGGGACAGGTGATAAGTTGTATGACATAGGGACCAGGTTATAAGTTGTATGACATAGGAGCCAGGTTATAAGTTGTATGACATAGGGACCAGGTTATAAGTTGTATGACATTGGGACCAGTTTATATATTGTATGACATAGGGACCAGGTTATAAGTTGTATGACATAGAGACCTGGTTATAAGTTGTATGACATAGGGGACAGGTTATATATTGTATGACATAGGGACCAGGTTATAAGTTGTATGACATAGGGACCAGGTTATAAGTTGTATGACATAGAGACCTGGTTATAAGTTGTATGACATAGGGGACAGGTTATATATTGTATGACATAGGGACCAGGTTATAAGTTGTATGACATAGGGGACAGATTATAAGTTGTATGACATAGGGGAACAGGTTATATATTGTATGACATAGGGACCAGGTTATAAGTTGTATGACATAGGGGACAGATTATAAGTTGTATGACATAGGGACCAGGTTATATATTGTATGACATAGGGGACAGATTATAAGTTGTATGACATAGGGGACAGGTTATATATTGTATGACATAGGGGACAGATTATAAGTTGTATGACATAGGGACCAGGTTATAAATTGTATGACATACGGGACAGGTTATAAATTGTATGACATAGGGGAAATATTATAAGTTGTATGACATAGGGGACAGATTATAAGTTGTATTACATAGGGACCAGGTTATAAGTTGTATGACAAAGGGGACAGATTATAAGTTGTATGACATAGGGACCAGGTTATAAATTGTATGACATAGGGGACAGGTTATAAATTGTATGACATAGGGGACAGATTATAAGTGTTATGACATAGGGACCAGGTTATAAGTTGTATGACATAGGGGACAGGTTATAAGTTGTATGACATAGGGGACAGGTTATAAGTTGTATGACATAGGGACCAGGTTATAAGTTGTATGACATAGGGGACAGGTGGAAGTTGCATGACATAGGGACCAGGTTATAAGTTGTATGACATAGGGGACAGGTTATAAGTTGTTAGACATAGGAGCCAGGTTATAAGTTGTATGACATAGGGACCAGGTATTAAGTTGTATGACATAGGGACCAGGTTATAAGTTGTATAACATAGGGGACAGGTTATATATTGTATGACATAGGGACCAGGTTATAAGTTGTATTACATAGGGGACAGATTATAAGTTGTATCACATAGGGACCAGGTTATAAGTTGTATGACATAGGGGACAGATTATAAGTTGTATGACATAGGGACCAGGTTATAAGTTGTATGACATAGGGAACAGATTATAAGTGGTATGACATAGGGACCAGGTTATAAGTTGTATGACATAGGGGACAGATTATAAGTTGTATGACATAGGGATAAGGTTATAAGTTGTATGACATAGGAGCCAGGTTATAAAATGTATGACATAGGGACCAGGTTATATATTGTATGACATAGGGGACAGGTTATAAGTTGTATGACATAGGGACCAGGTTATAAGTTGTATGACATAGGGACCAGGTTATAAGTTGTATGACATAGGGGACAGGTTATAAGTTGTTAGACTTAGGAGCCAGGTTATAAATAGTATGACATAGGGACCAGGATATAAGATGTATGACATAGGGACCAGGTTATATATTGTATGACATAGGGACCAGGTTATAAGTTGTATGACATAGGGACCAGCTTATAAGTTTTATGACATAGGGGACAGGTTATATATTGTATGACATAGGTACCAGGTTATAAGTTGTTAGACATAGGGACCAGGTTATAAGATATATGACATAGGGACCAGGTTATATATTGTATGACATAGGGGACAGATTATAAGTTGTATGACATAGGGGACAGGTTATATATTGTATGACATAGGGGACAGATTATAAGTTGTATGACATAGGGACCAGGTTATAAATTGTATGACATACGGGACAGGTTATAAATTGTATGACATAGGGGAAATATTATAAGTTGTATGACATAGGGGACAGATTATAAGTTGTATTACATAGGGACCAGGTTATAAGTTGTATGACAAAGGGGACAGATTATAAGTTGTATGACATAGGGACCAGGTTATAAATTGTATGACATAGGGGACAGGTTATAAATTGTATGACATAGGGGACAGATTATAAGTGTTATGACATAGGGACCAGGTTATAAGTTGTATGACATAGGGGACAGGTTATAAGTTGTATGACATAGGGGACAGGTTATAAGTGTTATGACATAGGGACCAGGTTATAAGTTGTATGACATAGGGGACAGGTGGAAGTTGCATGACATAGGGACCAGGTTATAAGTTGTATGACATAGGGGACAGGTTATAAGTTGTTAGACATAGGAGCCAGGTTATAAGTTGTATGACATAGGGACCAGGTTATAAGTTGTATGACATAGGGACCAGGTTATAAGTTGTATAACATAGGGGACAGGTTATATATTGTATGACATAGGGACCAGGTTATAAGTTGTATTACATAGGGGACAGATTATAAGTTGTATCACATAGGGACCAGGTTATAAGTTGTATGACATAGGGGACAGATTATAAGTTGTATGACATAGGGACCAGGTTATAAGTTGTATGACATAGGGAACAGATTATAAGTGGTATGACATAGGGACCAGGTTATAAGTTGTATGACATAGGGGACAGATTATAAGTTGTATGACATAGGGATAAGGTTATAAGTTGTATGACATAGGAGCCAGGTTATAAAATGTATGACATAGGGACCAGGTTATATATTGTATGACATAGGGGACAGGTTATAAGTTGTATGACATAGGGACCAGGTTATAAGTTGTATGACATAGGAGACAGGTTATAAGTTGTAGGACATAGGGACCAGGTTATATATTGTATGAAATAGGGACCAGGTTATAAGTTGTATGACATAGGGACCAGGTTATAAGTTGTATGAAATAGGGGACAGGTTATATATTGTATGACATAGGGACCAGGTTATAAGTTGTATTACATAGGGGACAGATTATAAGTTGTATGACATAGGGACCAGGTTATAAGTTGTATGACATAGGGGACAGGTGGTAAGTTGTATGACATAGGGACCAGGTTATAAGTTGTATGACATAGGGGACAGAATATAAGTGTTGTGACATAGGGACCAGGTTATAAATTGTTAGACATAGGGACCAGGTTAAAAGTTGTATGACATAGGGGACTGGTTATAAGTTGTATGACATAGGGACCAGGGTATAAGTTGTATGACTTAGGGACCAGGTTATATATTGTATGACATAGGGACCAGGTTATAAGTTGTATGACATAGGGGACAGGTTATAAGTTGTTAGACATAGGAGACAGGTTATAAGTTGTATGACATAGGGACCAGGTTATAAGTTGTATGACATAGGGACCAGGTTATATATCGTATGACATAGGGACCAGGTTATAAGTTGTACGACATAGGGACCAGGTTATAAGTTGTATGACATAGGGACCAGGTTATAAGTTGTATTACAAAGGGGACAGGTTATATATTGTATGACATAGGGACCAGGTTATAAGTTGTATGACATAGGGGACAGATTATAAGTTGTATGACATAGGGGACAGGTTATAAGTTGTATGACATAGGGACCAGGTTATAAGTTGTATGACATAGGAGCCAGGATATAAGTTGTATGACATAGGGACCAGGTTATAAGTTGTATGACATAGGGGACAGGTGGTAAGTTGTATGACATAGGGACCAGGTTATAAGTTGTATGACATAGGGGACAGGTTATAAGTTGTTAGACATAGGAGCCACGTTATAAGTTGTATGACATAGGGACCAGGTTATAAGTTGTATGACATAGGGACCAGGTTATATATTGTAACACATAGGGGACAGATTATAAGTTGTATTACATAGGGACCAGGTTATAAGTTGTATGACATAGGGGACAGATTATAAGTTGTATGACATAGGGACCAGGTTATAAATTGAGTGACATAGGGGACAGGTTATAAATTGTATGACATAGGGGACAGATTATAAGTGTTATGACATAGGGACCAGGTTATAAGTTGTATGACATAGGGGACAGGTTATAAATTGTATGACATAGGGGACAGGTTATAAGTGTTATGACATAGGGACCAGGTTATAAGTTGTATGACATACGGGACAGGTTATAAATTGTATGACATAGGGGAAAGATTATAAGTTGTATGACATAGGGACCAGGTTATAACTTGTATGACATAGGGACCAGGTTATAAGTTGTATGACATAGGGGACAGGTTATAAGTTGTATGACATAGGGGACAGGTTATACGTTGTATGACATAGGGACCAGGTTATAACTTGTATGACATAGGGACCAGGTTATAACTTGTATGACATAGGGACCAGGTTATAAATTGTATGACATAGGGGAAAGATTATAAGTTGTATGACATAGGGACCAGGTTATAACTTGTATGACATAGGGACCAGGTTATAAATTGTATGACATAGGGGAAAGATTATAAGTTGTATGACATAGGGACCAGGTTATAACTTGTATGACATAGGGACCAGGTTATAAGTTGTATGACATAGGGGACAGGTTATATATTGTATGACATAGGGGACAGGTTATACGTTGTATGACATACGGACCAGGTTATAAGTTGTATTTCATAGGGACCAGGTTATAAGTTGTATTACATAGGGACCAGGTTATAAGTTGTATGAAATAGGGGACAGGTTATAAGTTGTATGACATAGGGACCAGGTTATAAGTTGTATTACATAGGGACCAGGTTATAAGTTGTATGACATAGGGGACAGGTGGTAAGTTGCATGACATAGGGACCAGGTTATAAGTTGTATGACATAGGGGACAGGTTTTAAGTTGTTAGACATAGGAGCCAGGTTATAAGTTGTATGACATAGGGACCAGGTTATATATTGTATGACATAGGGACCAGGTTATAAATTGTATGAAATAGGGGACAGGTTATAAATTGTATGACATAGGGGACAGATTATAAGTGTTATGACATAGCGACCAGGTTATAAGTTGTATGGCATAGGGGACAGGTTATATATTGTATGACATAGGGGCAGGTTATACGTTGTATGACATAGGGACCAGGTTATACGTTGTATGACATAGGGACCAGGTTATAAGTTGTATTACATAGGGACCAGGTTATAAGATGTATTACATAGGGACCAGGTTATAAGTTGTATGACATAGGGGACAGGTTATAAGTTGTATGACATAGGGGACAGGTTATAAATTGTATGACATAGGGGTCAGATTATAAGTTGTATGACATAGGGACCAGGTTATAAGTTGTATGACATAGGGGACAGATTATAAGTTGTTTGACATAGGGACCAGGTTATAAGTTGTATGACATAGGAGTCAGGTTATAAGTTGTATGACATAGGGACCAGGTTATAAGTTGTATGACATAGGGACAGATTATAAGTTGTATGACATAGGGGACAGATTATAAGTTGTATGACATAGGGACCAGGTTATAAGTTGTACGACATAGGGGACAGATTATAAGTTGTATGACATAGGGACCAGGTTATAAGTTGTACGACATAGGGGACAGGTTATAAATTGTATAACATAGGGGACAGATTATCAGTTGTCTGACATAGGAACCAGATTATAAGTTGTATGACATAGGGACCAGGTTATAAGTTGTATGACATAGGAGCCAGGTTATAAAATGTATGACATAGGGACCAGGTTATAAGTTGTATGACATAGGGACCAGCTTATAAGTTGTATGACATAGGGGACAGGTTATATATTGTATGACATAGGGACCAGGTTATAAGTTGTATGACATAGGGACCAGGTTATAAGTTGTATGACATAGGGGACAGGTTATATATTGTATGACATAGGGGACAGGTTATAAGTTGTATGACATAGGGACCAGGTTATAAGTTGTATGACATAGGGACCAGGTTATATATTGTATGACATAGGGACCAGGTTATAAGTTGTACGACATAGGGACCAGGTTATAAGTTGTATGACATAGGGACCAGGTTATAAGTTGTATGACATAGGGGACAGGTTATATATTGTATGACATAGGGACCAGGTTATAAGTTGTATGACATAGGGGACAGATTATAAGTTCTATGACATAGGGGACAGGTTATAAGTTGTATGACATAGGGACCAGGTTATAAGTTAAATGACATAGGAGCCAGGTTATAAGTTGTATGACATAGGGACCAGGTTATAAGTTGTATGACATAGGGGACAGGTGGTAAGTTGTATGACATAGGGACCAGGTTATAAGTTGTATGACATAGGGACCAGGTTATATATTGTATGACATAGGGACCAGGTTATAAGTTGTATGACATTGGGACCAGTTTATAAGTTGTATGACATAGGGGACAGGTTATATATTGTATGACATAGGGACCAGGTTATAAGTTGTATGACATAGTGGACAGATTATAAGTTGTATGACATAGGGACCAGGTTATAAGTTGTATGACATAGGGGACAGATTATAAGTTGTATGACATAGGGACCAGGTTATATATTGTATGACATAGGGGACAGATTATAAGTTGTATGACATAGGGGACAGGTTATATATTGTATGACATAGGGGACAGATTATAAGTTGTATGACATAGGGACCAGGTTATAAATTGTATGACATACGGGACAGGTTATAAATTGTATGACATAGGGGAAAGATTATAAGTTGTATGACATAGGGGACAGATTATAAGTTGTATTACATAGGGACCAGGTTATAAGTTGTATGACATAGGGGACAGATTATAAGCTGTATGACATAGGGACCAGGTTATAAATTGTATGACATAGGGGACAGGTTATAAATTGTATGACATAGGGGACAGATTATAAGTGTTATGACATAGGGACCAGGTTATAAGTTGTATGACATAGGGGACAGGTTATATATTGTATGACATAGGGGACAGGTTATACGTTGTATGACATACGGACCAGGTTATAAGTTGTATTACATAGGGACCAGGTTATAAGTTGTATTACATAGGAGCCAGGTTATAAGTTGTTAGACATAGGGACCAGGTTATAAGTTGTAAGACATAGGAGCCAGGTTATAAGTTGTATGACATAGGAGCCAGGTTATAAGTTGTTAGACATAGGGACCAGGTTATAAGTTGTATGACATAGGAGCCAGGTTATAAGTTGTATGACATAGGAGCCAGGTTATAAGTTGTTAGACATAGGGACCAGGTTATAAGTTTTATGACATAGGAGCCAGGTTATAAGTTGTTAGACATAGGGACCAGGTTATAAGTTGTATGACATAGGGACCAGGTTATAAGTTGTGTGACATAGGAGCCAGGTTACAAATTGTTAGACATAGGGACCAGGTTAAAAGTTGTATGACATAGGGGACTGGTTATAAGTTGTATGACATAGGGGACCGGTTATAATTTGTATGACATAGGGGACAGGTTATATATTGTATGACATAGGGGACAGGTTATAAGTTGTATGACATAGGGACCAGGTTATAAGTTGTATGACATAGGGGACAGGTTATAAGTTGTTAGACATAGGAGCCAGGTTATAAGTTGTACGACATAGGGACCAGGTTATAAGTTGTATGACATAGGGACCAGGTTATAAGTTGTATGACATAGGGGACAGGTTATATATTGTATGACATAGGGACCAGGTTATAAGTTGTATGACATAGGGGACAGGTTATAAGTTGTATGACATAGGGACCAGGTTATAAGTTGTATGACATAGGGACCAGGTTATAATTTGTATGACATAGGGGACAGATTATAAGTTGTATGACATAGGGACCAGGTTATAAGTTGTATGACATAGGGGACAGGTTATAAGTTGTATGACATAGGGACCAGGTTATATATTGTATGACATAGGGACCAGGTTATAGGTTGTATGACATAGGGATCAGGTTATAAGTTGTATGACATAGGGGACAGGTTATATATTGTATGACATAGGGTCCAGTTTATAAGTTGTATTACATAGGGGACAGATTATAAGTTGTATGACATAGGGACCAGGTTATAAGTTGTATGACATAGGGGACAGATTATAAGTTGTATGACTTAGGGACCAGGTTATATATTGTATGACATAGGGGACAGATTATAAGTTGTATGACATAGGGGACAGGTTATATATTGTATGACATAGGGACCAGGTTATAAGTTGTATGACATAGAGACCTGGTTATAAGTTGTATGACATAGGGGACAGGTTATATATTTTATGACATAGGGACCAGGTTATAAGTTGTATGACGACAGATTATAAGTTGTATGACATAGGGACCAGATTATAAGTTGTATGACATAGGGGACAGATTATAAGTTGTATGACATAGGGGACAGATTATAAGTTGTATGACATAGGGGACAGATTATAAGTTGTATGACATGGGACCAGTTTATAAGTTGTATGACATAGGGACCAGGTTATAAGTTGTATGACATAGAGACCTGGTTATATGTTGTATGATATAGGGGACAGGCTATATATTGTATGACATAGGGACCAGGTTATAAGTTGTATGACATAGGGGACAGGTTATATATTGTATGACATAGGGACCAGGTTATAAGTTGTATGACATAGGGGACAAATTATAAGTTGTATGACATTGGGACCAGGTTATAAGTTGTATGACATAGGGGACAGATTATAAGTTGTATGACATAGGGACCAGGTTATATATTGAATGACATAGGGAACAGATTATAAGTTGTATGACATAGGGGAACAGGTTATATATTGTATGACATAGGGACCAGGTTATAAGTTTTATTACATAAGGTACAGATTAGAAGTTGTATGACATAGGGACCAGGTTATATATTGTATGACATAGGGGACAGGTGATAAGTTGTATGAAATAAGAACCAGGTTATAAGTTGTATGACATAGGGGACAGGTTATAAGTTGTTAGACATAGGAGCCAGGTTATAAGTTGTATGACATAGAGACCTGGTTATAAGTTGTATGACATAGGGGACAGGTTATATATTTTATGACATAGGGACCAGGTTATAAGTTGTATGACATAGGGGACAGATTATAAGTTGTATGACATAGGGACCAGGTTATAAGTTGTATGACATAGGGGACAGATTATAAGTTGTATGACATAGGGACCAGGTTATATATTGTATGACATAGAAGACAGATTATAAGTTATGACATAGGGGAACAGGTTATATATTGTATGACATAGGGACAGATTATAAGTTGTATAACATAGGGGACAGATTATAAGCTGTATGACATGGGGACCAGGTTATAAGTTGTATGACACAGGGGACAGATTATAAGTTGTGTGACACAGGGACCAGGTTATAAGTTGTATGACATAGGGACCAGATTATAAGTTGTATGACATAGGGACCAGGTTACAAGTTGTATGACATAGGAGCCAGGTTATAAAATGTATGACATAGGGACCAGGTTATATATTGTATTACAAAGGGGACAGGTTATAAGTTGTATGACATAGGGACCAGGTTATAAGTTGTATGACATATTGCACGGGTTATAAGTTGTTAGACAATGGAGCCAGGTTATAAAATGTATGACATAGGGACCAGGATATAAGATATATGACATAGGGACCAGGTTATATATTGTATGACATAGGGACCAGGTTATATATTGTATGACATAGGGACCAGGTTATAAGTTGTATGACATAGGGACCAGCTTATAAGTTGTATGACATAGGGGACAGGTTATATATTGTATGACATAGGGACCAGGTTATAAGGTGTATGACATAGGAGCCAGGTTATAAGTAGTATGACATAGGGACCAGGTTAAAAGTTGTATGACATAGGGTACAGATTATAAGTGTTATGACATAGGGACCACGTTATAAGTTGTATGACATAGGAGCCAGGTTATAAGTTGTTAGTCATAGGGACCAGGTTATAAGTTGTATGACATAGGATGCAGGTTATAAGTTGTATGACATAGGAGCCAGGTTATAAGTTGTTAGACATAGGGACCAGGTTATAAGTTGTATGACATAGGGACCAGGTTATAAGTTGTATGACATAGGAGCCAGGTTATAAGTTGTTAGACATAGGGACCAGGTTATAAGTTGTATGACATAGGAGCCAGGTTATAAGTTGTATGACATAGGAGCCAGGTCATAAGTTGTTAGACATACGGACCAGGTTATAAGTTGTATGAAATAGGAGCCAGGTTATAAGTTGTTAGACACAGGGACCAGGTTATAAGTTGTATGACATAGGCAACTGGTTATAAGTTGTATGACATAGGGGACAGGTTATATATTGTATGACATAGGGGACAGGTTATAAGTTGTGTGACATAGGGACCAGGTTATAAGTTGTATGACATAGGGGACAGGTTATAAGTTGTTAGACATAGGAGCCAGGTTATAAGTAGTATGACATAGGGGACAGGTTATAAGTTGTATGACATAGGGGACAGGTTATAAGTTGTTAGACATAGGAGCCAGGTTATCAGTTGTATGACATAGGGACCAGGTTATAAGTTGTACGACATAGGGACCAGGTTATAAGTTGTATGACATAGGGACCAGGTTATAAGTTGTATTACATAGGGGACAGGTTATATATTGTATGACATAGGGACCAGGTTATAAGTTGTATGACATAGGGGACAGATTATAAGTTCTATGACATAGGGGACAGGTTATAAGTTGTATGACATAGGGACCAGGTTATAAGTTGTATGACATAGGAGGCAGGTTATAAGTTGTATGACATAGGGACCAGGTTATAAGTTGTATGACATAGGGACCAGGTTGTAAGTTGTATGACTTAGGGGACAGGTGGTAAGTTGTATGACATAGGGGACAGGTGGTAAGTTGTATGACATAGGGACCAGGTTGTAAGTTGTATGACTTAGGGGACAGGTGGTAAGTTGTATGACATAGGGGACAGGTGGTAAGTTGTATGACATAGGGACCAGGTTATAAGTTGTATGACATAGGGGACAGGTTATAAGTTGTATGACATAGGGACCAGGTTATAAGTTGTATGACATAGGGACCAGGTTGTAAGTTGTATGACTTAGGGGACAGGTTATAAGTTGTATGACATAGGGACCAGGTTATAAGTTGTATGACATAGGGACCAGGTTATAAGTTGTATGACATAGGGACCAGGTTATATATTGTATGACATAGGGACCAGGTTATAAGTTGTATGACATTGGGACCAGGTTATAAGTTGTATGACATAGGGGACAGGTTATATATTGTATGACATAGGGACCTGGTTATAAGTTGTATTACATAGTGGACAGATTATAAGTTGTATGACATAGGGACCAGGTTATAAGTTGTATGACATAGGGGACAGATTATAAGTTGTATGACATAGGGACCAGGTTATATATTGTATGACATAGGGGACAGATTATAAGTTGTATGACATAGGGACCAGGTTATAAATTGTATGACATAGGGGAAAGATTATAAGTTGTATGACATACGGGACAGGTTATAAATTGTATGACATAGTGGACAGATTATAAGTTGTATGACATAGGGACCAGGTTATAAATTGTATGACATAGGGGAAAGATTATAAGTTGTATGACATACGGGACAGGTTATATATTGTATGACATAGTGGACAGATTATAAGTTGTATGACATACGGGACAGGTTATAAATTGTATGACATAGGGGAAAGATTATAAGTTGTATGACATAGGGGACAGATTATAAGTTGTATTACATAGGGACCAGGTTATAAGTTGTATGACATAGGGGACAGATTATAAGCTGTATGACATAGGGACCAGGTTATAAATTGTATGACATAGGGGACAGGTTATAAATTGTATGACATAGGGGACAGATTATAAGTGTTATGACATAGGGACCAGGTTATAAGTTGTATGACATAGGGACCAGGTTATTAGTTGTATGACATAGGGACCAGGTTATTAGTTGTATGACATAGGGGACAGGTTATTAGTTGTATGACATAGGGACCAGGTTATTAGTTGTATGACATAGGGACCAGGTTATAAGTTGTATGACATAGGGACCAGGTTATTAGTTGTATGACATAGGGGACAGGTTATAAATTGTATGACATAGGGGACAGATTATAAGTGTTATGACATAGGGACCAGGTTATAAGTTGTATGACATAGGGGACAGGTTATATATTGTATGACATAGGGGACAGGTTATACGTTGTATGACATACGGACCAGGTTATAAGTTGTATTACATAGGGACCAGGTTATAAGTTCTATGACATAGGGGACAGGTTATAAGTTGTATGACATAGGGACCAGGTTATACGTTGTATGACATATTGACCAGGTTATAAGTTGTATTACATAGGGACCAGGTTATAAGTTGTATGACATAGGGGACAGGTTATAAGTTGTATGACATAGGGGACAGGTTATAAGTTGTAAAACATAGGGACCAGGTTATAAGTTGTATGACATAGGGGACAGGTGGTAAGTTGCATGACATAGGGACCAGGTTATAAGTTGTATGACATAGGGGACAGGTTATAAGTTGTTAGACATAGGAGCCAGGTTATAAGTTGTATGACATTGGGACCAGGTTATAAGTTGTATGACATAGGGACCAGGTTATATATTGTAAACACATAGGGACCAGGTTATAAATTGTATGACATAGGGGACAGGTTATAAGTTGTTAGACATAGGAGCCAGGTTATAAGTTGTATGACATTGGGACCAGGTTATAAGTTGTATGACATAGGGACCAGGTTATATATTGTAACACATAGGGACCAGGTTATAAGTTGTATGACATAGGGACCAGGTTATAAGTTGTATGACATAGGGGACAGGTTATATATTGTATGACATAGGGACCAGGTTATAAGTTGTATTACATAGTGGACAGATTATAAGTTGTATTACATAGGGACCAGGTTATAAGTTGTATGACATAGGGACCAGGTTATATATTGTATGACATAGGGGACAGATTATAAGTTGTATGACATAGGGGACAGGTTATATATTGTATGACATAGGGGACAGATTATAAATTGTATGACATACGGGACAGGTTATAAATTGTATGACATAGGGGAAAGATTATAAGTTGTTTTACATAGGGACCAGGTTATAAGTTGTATGACATAGGGGACAGGTTATATATTGTATGACATAGGGACCAGGTTATAAATTGTATGACATAGGGGACAGGTTATAAATTGTATGACATAGGGGACAGATTATAAATTGTTAGACATAGGGACCAGGTTAAAAGTTGTATGACATAGGGGACAGATTATAAGTTGTATGACATAGGGACCAGGTTATAAATTGTATGACATAGGGGACAGGTTATAAATTGTATGACATAGGGGACAGGTTATAAATTGTTAGACATAGGGACCAGGTTAAAAGTTGTATGACATAGGGACCAGGTTATAAGTTGTATGACATAGGGGACAGGTTATAAATTGTATGACATAGGGGACAGATTATAAGTGTTATGACATAGGGACCAGGTTATAAGTTGTATGACATAGGGGACAGGTTATATATTGTATGACATAGGGGACAGGTTATACGTTGTATGACATACGGACCAGGTTATAAGTTGTATTACATAGGGACCAGGTTATAAGTTGTATTACATAGGGACCAGATTATAAGTTGTATGACATAGGGGACAGGTTATAAGTTGTATGACATAGGGGACAGGTTATAAGTTGTAAAACATAGGGACCAGGTTATAAGTTGTATGACATAGGGGACAGTTGGTAAGTTGCATGACATAGGGACCAGGTTATAAGTTGTATGACATAGGGGACAGGTTATAAGTTGTATGACATAGGGGACAGGTTATAAGTTGTTAGACATAGGAGCCAGGTTATAAGTTGTATGACATAGGGACCAGGTTATATATTGTATGACATAGGGACCAGGATATAAATTGTATGAAATAGGGGACAGGTTATAAATTGTATGACATAGGGGACAGATTATAAGTGTTATGACATAGCGACCAGGTTATAATTTGTATGACATAGGGGACAGGTTATATATTGTATGACATAGGGGACAGGTTATACGTTGTATGACATAGGGACCAGGTTATACGTTGTATGACATAGGGACCAGGTTATAAGTTGTATTACATAGGGACCAGGTTATAAGATGTATTACATAGGGACCAGGTTATAAGTTGTATGACATAGGGGACAGGTTATAAGTTGTATGACATAGGGACCAGGTTATAAGTTGTATGACATAGGAGTCAGGTTATAAGTTGTATGACATAGGGGACAGGTTATAAGTTGTTAGACATAGGGACCGGGTTATAAGTTGTATGACATAGGGACCAGGTTATAAGTTGTATGACATAGGAGCCAGGTTATAAGTTGTATGACATAGGAGCCAGGTTATAAGTTGTATGACATAGGAGTCAGGTTATAAGTTGTTAGACATAGGGACCGGGTTATAAGTTGTATGACATAGGGACCGGGTTATAAGTTGTATGACATAGGGACCGGGTTATAAGTTGTTGGACATAGGGACCAGGTTATAAGTTGTATGACATAGGAGCCAGGTTATAAGTTGTATGACATAGGAGTCAGGTTATAAGTTGTTAGACATAGGGACCGGGTTATAAGTTGTATGACATAGGGACCAGGTTATAAGTTGTATGACATAGGGGACAGGTTATATATTGTATGACATAGGGGACAGGTTAGACGTTGTATGACATAGGGACCAGGTTATAAGTTGTATTACATAGGACCCAGGTTATAAGTTGTAAGACATAGGGACCAGGTTATAAATTGTATGACATAGGGGACAGGTTATAACTTGTATGCCATAGGGACCAGGTTATAAGTTGTATGACATAGAGACCAGGTTATAAGTTGTATGACATAGGGTACAGATTATAAGTGTTATGACATAGGGACCACGTTATAAGTTGTATGACATAGGAGCCAGGTTATAAGTTGTTAGACATAGGGACCAGGTTATAAGTTGTATGACATAGGAGCCAGGTTATAAGTTGTATGACATAGGAGCCAAGTTATAAGTTGTTAGACATAGGGACCAGGTTATAAGTTGTATGACATAGGGACCAGGTTATAAGTTGTTAGACATAGGGACCAGGTTATAAGTTGTATGACATAGGAGCCAGGTTATAAGTTGTATGACATAGGAGCCAGGTTATAAGTTGTTAGACATAGGGACCAGGTTATAAGTTGTATGAAATAGGAGCCAGGTCATAAGTTGTTAGACACAGGGACCAGGTTATAAGTTGTATGACATAGGGACCAGGTTATAAGTTGTATGACATACGAGCCAGGTTATAAATTGTTAGACATAGGGACCAGGTTAAAAGTTGTATGACATAGGGGACTGGTTATAAGTTGTATGACATAGGGGACAGGTTATATATTGTATGACATAGGGGACAGGTTATAAGTTGTATGACATAGGGACCAGGTTATAAGTTTGTATGACATAGGGGACAGGTTATAAGTTGTTAGACATAGGAGCCAGGTTATAAGTTGTATGACATAGGGATCAGGTTATAAGTTGTATGACATAGGGGACAGGTTATAAGTTGTATTACATAGGGGACAGGTTATAAGTTGTTAGACATAGGAGCCAGGTTATCAGTTGTATGACATAGGGACCAGGATATAAGTTGTATGACATAGGGACCAGGTTATATATTGTATGACATAGGGACCAGGTTATAAATTGTATGACATAGAGACCTGGTTATAAGTTGTATGACATAGGGGACAGGTTATATATTTTATGACATAGGGATCAGGTTATAAGTTGTATGACATAGGGGACAGATTATAAGTTGTATGACATCGGGACCAGGTTATATATTGTATGACATAGGGGACAGATTATAAGTTGTATGACATAGGGGAACAGGTTATATATTGTATGACATAGGGACAGATTATAAGTTGTATGACATAGGGGACATATTATAAGTTGTATGACATAGGGACCAGGTTATAAGTTGTATGACATAGGGACCAGGTTATAAGTTGTATGACATAGGAGCCAGGTTATAAAATGTATGACATAGGGACCAGGTTATATATTGTATTACATAGGGGACAGGTTATAAGTTGTATGACATAGGGACCAGGTTATAAGTTGTATGACATAGGGCACAGGTTATAAGTTGTTAGACATAGGAGCCAGGTTATAAAATGTATGACATTGGGACCAGGATATAAGATGTATGACATATGGACCAGGTTATAAGTTGTATGACATAGGGACCAGGTTATAAGTTGTATGACATAGGGGACAGGTTATATATTGTATGACATAGGGGACAGGTTATAAGTTGTATGACATAGGGGACCGGTTATAAGTTGTTAGACATAGGAGCCAGGTTATAAGTTGTATGACATAGGGACCAGCTTATAAGTTAAATGACATAGGGACCAGGTTATATATTGTATGACATAGGGACCAGGTTATAAGTTGTACGACATAGGGACCAGGTTATAAGTTGTATGACATAGGGACCAGGTTATAAGTTGTATTACATAGGGGACAGGTTATATATTGTATGACATAGGGACCAGGTTATAAGTTGTATGACATAGGGGACAGATTATAAGTTCTATGACATAGGGGACAGGTTATAAGTTGTATGACATAGGGACCAGGTTATAAGTTGTATGACATAGGAGCCAGGTTATAAGTTGTATGACATAGGGACCAGGCTATAAGTTGTATGACATAGGGGACAGGTGTTAAGTTGTATGACATAGGGACCAGGTTATAAGTTGTATGACTTAGGGGACAGGTTATAAGTTGTATGACATAGGGACAGGTGGTAAGTTGTATGACATAGGGACCAGGTTATAAGTTGTATGACATAGGGACCAGGTTATATATTGTATGACATAGGGACCAGGTTATAAGTTGTATGACATTGGGACCAGGTTATAAGTTGTATGACATAGGGGACAGGTTATATATTGTATGACATAGGGACCAGGTTATAAGTTGTATTACATAGTGGACAGATTATAAGTTGTATGACATAGGAACCAGGTTATATATTGTATGACATAGGGACCAGGTTATAAGTTGTATGACATAGGGGACAGATTATAAGTTGTATGACATAGGGACCAGGTTATATATTGTATGACATAGGGGACAGATTATAAGTTGTATGACATAGGGGACAGGTTATATATTGTATGACATACGGGACAGGTTATAAGTTGTATGACATAGGGGACAGATTATAAGTTGTATGACATAGGGACCAGGTTATATATTGTATGACATAGGGGACAGATTATAAGTTGTATGACATAGGGGACAGATTATAAGTTGTATGACATAGGGACCAGGTTATAAATTGTATGACATAGGGGACAGGTTATAAATTGTATGACATAGGGGAAAGATTATAAGTTGTATGACATAGGGGACAGATTATAAGTTGTATTACATAGGGACCAGGTTATAAGTTGTATGACATAGGGGACAGATTATAAGCTGTATGACATAGGGACCAGGTTATAAATTGTATGACATAGGGGACAGGTTTTAAATTGTATGACATAGGGGACAGATTATAAGTGTTATGACATAGGGACCAGGTTATTAGTTGTATGACATAGGGGACAGGTTATAAATTGTATGACATAGGGGACAGATTATAAGCTGTATGACATAGGGACCAGGTTATAAGTTGTATGACATAGGGGACAGGTTATATATTGTATGACATAGGGGATAGGTTATAAGTTGTATGACATAGGGACCAGGTTATAAGTTGTATTACATAGGGACCAGGTTATAAGTTGTATGACATAGGGGACAGGTTATGAGTTGTATGACATAGGGGACAGGTTATAAGTTGTAAAACATAGGGACCAGGTTATAAGTTGCATGACATAGGGGACAGGTGGTAAGTTGCATGACATAGGGACCAGGTTATAAGTTGTATGACATAGGGGACAGGTTATAAGTTGTTAGACATAGTAGCCAGGTTATAAGTTGTATGACATAGGGACCAGGTTATATATTGTATGACATAGGGACCAGGTTATAAATTGTATGAAATAGGGGACAGGTTATAAATTGTATGACATAGGGGACAGATTATAAGTGTTATGACATAGGGACCAGGTTATAAGTTATATGACATAGGGGAAAGGTTATATATTGTATGACATAGGGGACAGGTTATACGTTGTATGACATAGGGACCAGGTTATAAGTTGTATTACATAGGGACCAGGTTATAAGTTGTATTACATAGGGACCAGGTTATAAGTTGTATGATATAGGGGACAGGTTATAAGTTGTATGACATAGGGGACAGGTTATAAATTGTATGACATAGGGACCAGGTTATAAGTTGTATGACATAGGAGCCAGGTTGTAAGTTGTATTACATAGGGGTCAGATTATAAGTTGTATGACATAGGAGCCCGGTTATAAGTTGTTAGACATAGGGACCAGGTTATAAGTTGTATGACATACGGACCAGGTTATAAGTTGTATGACATAGGGGACAGGTTATACGTTGTATGACATAGGGACCAGGTTATAAGTTGTATTACATAGGACCCAGGTTATAAGTTGTTAGACATAGGGACCAGGTTATAAATTGTATGACATAGGGGACAGGTTATAAGTTGTATGACATAGGGACCAGGTTATAAGTTGTATGACATAGGGGACAGATTATAAGCTGTATGACATAGGGACCAGGTTATAAGTTGTATGACATAGGGGACAGGTTATATATTGTATGACATAGGGGATAGGTTATAAGTTGTATGACATAGGGACCAGGTTATAAGTTGTATGACATAGGGGACAGGTTATAAGTTGTTAGACATAGGAGCCAGGTTATAAGTTGTATGACATAGGGACCAGGTTATAAGTTGTATGACATAGGGACCAGGTTATATATTGTATGACATAGGGACCAGGTTATAAGTTGTATTACATAGGGGACAGGTTATATATTGTATGACATAGGGACCAGGTTATAAGTTGTATGACATAGGGGACAGATTATAAGTTGTATGACATAGGGGACAGGTTATAAGTTGTATGACATAGCGACCAGGTTATAAGTTGCATGACATAGGGACCAGGTTATAAGTTGTATGACATAGCGACCAGGTTATAAGTTGTATGACATAGGGGACAGGTTATATATTGTATGACATAGGGGACAGGTTATACGTTGTATGACATAGGGACCAGGTTATACGTTGTATGACATAGGGACCAGGTTATAAGTTGTATGACATAGGGACCAGGTTATAAGTTGTATGACATAGGGGACAGGTTATAAGTTGTATGACATAGGGGACAGGTTATATATTGTATGACATAGGGGACAGGTTATAAGTTGTATGACATAGGGACCAGGTTATAAGTTGTGTGACATAGGGACCAGGTTATAAGTTGTATGACATAGGGGACAGGTTATAAGTTGTGTGACATAGGGACCAGGTTATATATTGTATGACATAGGGGACAGGTTATAAGTTGTGTGACATAGGGACCAGGTTATAAGTTGTATGACATAGGGGACAGGTTATAAGTTGTATGACATAGGGGACAGGTTATAAGTTGTATGACATAGGGGACAGGTTATAAGTTGTATGACATAGGGGACAGGTTATAAGTTGTATGACATAGGGGACAGGTTATAAGTTGTATGACATAGGGGACAGGTTATATATTGTATGACATAGGGGACAGGTTATAAGTTGTATGACATAGCGACCAGGTTATAAGTTGTATGACATAGGGGACAGGTTATAAGTTGTATGACATAGGGGACAGGTTATAAGTTGTATGACATAGGGGACAGGTTATAAGTTGTATGACATAGGGGACAGGTTATATATTGTATGACATAGGGGACAGGTTATACGTTGTATGACATAGGGACCAGGTTATACGTTGTATGACATAGGGACCAGGTTATAAGTTGTATGACATAGGGACCAGGTTATAAGATGTATTACATAGGGACCAGGTTATAAGTTGTATGACATAGGGGACAGGTTATAAGTTGTATGACATAGGGACCAGGTTATAAGTTGTATGACATAGGGGACAGATTATAAGTAGTATGACATAGGGACCAGGTTATAAGTTGTATGACATAGGAGTCAGGTTATAAGTTGTATGACATAGGGACCAGGTTATAAGTTGTATGACATAGGAGCCAGGTTATAAGTTGTATGACATAGGAGCCAGGTTATAAGTTGTTAGACATAGGGACCAGGTTATAAGTTGTATGACATAGGGACCAGGTTATAAGTTGTATGACATAGGGGACAGGTTATATATTGTATGACATAGGGGACAGGTTATACGTTGTAAGACATAGGGACCAGGTTATAAGTTGTATTACATAGGACCCAGGTTATAAGTTGTTAGACATAGGGACCAGGTTATAAATTGTATGACATAGGGGACAGGTTATAAGTAGTATGACATAGGGACCAGGTTATAAGTTGTATGACATAGGGACCAGGTTATAAGTAGTATGACATAGAGACCAGGTTATAAATTGTATGACATAGAGACCAGGTTATAAATTGTATGACATAGGGACCAGGTTATAAATTGTATGACATAGAGACCAGGTTATAAGTAGTATGACATAGGGACCAGGTTATAAGTTGTATGACATAGGGACCAGGTTATAAGTTGTATGACATAGGGACCAGGTTATAAGTTGTATTACATAGGACCCAGGTTATAAGTTGTTAGACATAGGGACCAGGTTATAAGTTGTAAGACATAGGGACCAGGTTATAAGTTGTATTACATAGGACCCAGGTTATAAGTTGTAAGACATAGGGACCAGGTTATAAGTTGTATTACATAGGACCCAGGTTATAAGTTGTTAGACATAGGGACCAGGTTATAAATTGTATGACATAGGGGACAGGTTATAAGTTGTATGACATAGAGACCAGGTTATAAGTTGTATGACATAGGGACCAGGTTATAAGTTGTATGACATAGGGACCAGGTTATAAGTTGTATGACATAGAGACCAGGTTATAAGTAGTATGACATAGGGACCAGGTTATAAGTTGTATGACATAGGGACCAGGTTATAAGTTGTATGACATAGGGACCAGGTTATAAGTAGTATGACATAGGGACCAGGTTATAAGTAGTATGACATAGGGACCAGGTTATAAGTTGTATGACATAGGGACCAGGTTATAAGTAGTATGACATAGGGACCAGGTTATAAGTTGTATGACATAGGGACCAGGTTATAAGTTGTATGACATAGGGACCAGGTTATAAGTAGTATGACATAGGGACCAGGTTATAAGTTGTATGACATAGGGACCAGGTTATAAGTTGTATGACATAGGGACCAGGTTATAAGTTGTATGACATAGGGACCAGGTTATAAGTAGTATGACATAGGGACCAGGTTATAAGTAGTATGACATAGGGACCAGGTTATAAGTTGTATGACATAGGGACCAGGTTATAAGTTGTATGACATAGGGACCAGGTTATAAGTTGTATGACATAGGGACCAGGTTATAAGTTGTATTACATAGGGGACAGGTTATATATTGTATGACATAGGGACCAGGTTATAAGTTGTATGACATAGGGGACAGATTATAAGTTCTATGACATAGGGACCAGGTTATAAGTTGTACGACATAGGTCCCAGGTTATAAGTTGTATGACATAGGGACCAGGTTATAAGTTGTATTACATAGGGGACAGGTTATATATTGTATGACATAGGGACCAGGTTATAAGTTGTATGACATAGGGGACAGATTATAAGTTCTATGACATAGGGGACAGGTTATAAGTTGTATGACATAGGGACCAATTTATAAGTTGTATGACATAGGAGCCAGGTTATAAGTTGTATGACATAGGGACCAGGTTATAAGTTGTATGACATAGGGGACAGATTATAAGTTCTATGACATAGGGACCAGGTTATAAGTTGTATGACATAGGGACCAATTTATAAGTTGTATGACATAGGAGCCAGGTTATAAGTTGTATGACATAGGGGACAGGTGGTAAGTTGTATGACATAGGGACCAGGTTATAAGTTGTATGACATACGGGACAGGTTATAAGTTGTATGACATAGGGGACAGGTGGTAAGTTGTATGACATAGGGACCCGGTTATAAGTTGTATGACATAGGGACCAGGTTATATATTGTATGACATAGGGACCAGGTTATAAGTTGTATGACATTGGGACCAGGTTATAAGTTGTATGACATAGGGGACAGGTTATATATTGTATGACATAGGGACCAGGTTATAAGTTGTATTACATAGTGGACAGATTATAAGTTGTATGACATAGGGACCAGGTTATAAGTTGTATGACATAGGGGACAGATTATAAGTTGTATGACATAGGGGACAGGTTATATATTGTATGACATAGGGGACAGATTATAAGTTGTATGACATAGGGGACAGGTTATATATTGTATGACATAGGGGACAGATTATCAGTTGTATGACATAGGGACCAGGTTATAAGTTGTATGACATAGGGGACAGATTATAAGTTGTATGACATAGGGGACAGGTTATATATTGTATGACATAGGGGACAGATTATAAGTTGTATGACATAGGGGACAGGTTATATATTGTATGACATAGGGGACAGATTATAAGTTGTATGACATAGGGGACAGGTTATATATTGTATGACATAGGGGACAGATTATAAGTTGTATGACATAGGGACCAGGTTATAAATTGTATGACATACGGGACAGGTTATAAATTGTATGACATAGGGGGAAGATTATAAGTTGTATGACGTAGGGGACAGATTATAAGTTGTATTACATAGGGACCAGGTTATAAATTGTATGACATAGGGGACAGGTTATAAATTGTATGACATAGGGGACAGATTATAAGTGTTATGACATAGGGACCAGGTTATAAGTTGTATGACATAGGGGACAGGTTATATATTGTATGACATAGGGACAGGTTATACGTTGTATGACATACGTACCAGGTTATAAGTTGTATTACATAGGGACCAGGTTATAAGTGTTATTACATAGGGACCAGGTTATAATTGTTATGACATAGGGACCAGGTTATAAGTTGTATGACATAGGAGCCAGGTTATAAGTTGTTAGACATAGGGACCAGGTTATAAGTTGTAAGACATAGGAGCCAGGTTATAAGTTGTATGACATAGGAGCCAGGTTATAAGTTGTAAGACATAGGGACCAGGTTATAAGTTGTATGACATAGGGACCAGGTTATAAGTTGTATGACATAGGAGCCAGGTTATAAAATGTTAGACATAGGGACCAGGTTATAAATTGTATGACATAGGAGCCAGGTTATAAGTTGTATGACATAGGAGCCAGGTTATAAGTTGTTAGACATAGGGACCAGCTTATAAGTTGTATGACATAGGAGACAGGTTATAAGTTGTTAGACATAGGGACCAGGTTATAAGTTGTATGACATAGGGACCAGGTTATAAGTTGTGTGACATAGGAGCCAGGTTACAAATTGTTAGACATAGGGACCAGGTTAAAAGTTGTATGACATAGGGGACTGGTTATAAGTTGTATGACATAGGGGACAGGTTATATATTGTATGACATAGGGGACAGGTTATAAGTTGTATGACATAGGGACCAGGTTATAAGTTGTATGACATAGGGGACAGGTTATAAGTTGTTAGACATAGGAGCCAGGTTATAAGTTCTATGACATAGGGACCAGGTTATAAGTTGTACGCCATAGGGACCAGGTTATAAGTTGTATGACATAGGGGACAGGTTATATATTGTATGACATAGGGACCAGGTTATAAGTTGTATGACATAGGGGACAGGTTATAAGTTGTATGACATAGGGACCAGGTTATAAGTTGTATGACATAGGAGCCAGGTTATAAGTTGTATGACATAGGGACCAGGTTATAAGTTGTATGACATAGGGACCAGGTTATAAGTTGTATGACATAGGGACCAGGTTATAAGTTGTATGACATAGGGACCAGGTTATAAGTTGTATGACATAGGGACCAGGTTATAAGTTGTATGACATAGGGGACAGGTTATAAGTTGTATGACATAGGGACCAGGTTATAAGTTGTATGACATAGGGACCAGGTTATAAGTTGTATGACATAGGGACCAGGTTATAAGTTGTATGACATAGGAGCCAGGTTATAAGTTGTATGACATAGGGACCAGGTTATAAGTTGTATGACATAGGGACCAGGTTATAAGTTGTATGACATAGGAGCCAGGTTATAAGTTGTATGACATAGGGACCAGGTTATAAGTTGTATGACATAGGGACCAGGTTATAAGTTGTATGACATAGGGACCAGGTTATAAGTTGTATGACATAGGGACCAGGTTATAAGTTGTATGACATAGGGGACAGGTGGTAAGTTGTATGACATAGGGACCAGGTTATAAGTTGTATGTCATACGGGACAGGTTATAAGTTGTATGACATAGGGGACAGGTGGTAAGTTGTATGACATAGGGACCCGGTTATAAGTTGTATGACATAGGGACCAGGTTATATATTGTATGACATAGGGACCAGGTTATAAGTTGTATGACATTGGGACCAGGTTATAAGTTGTATGACATAGGGGACAGGTTATATATTGTATGACATAGGGACCAGGTTATAAGTTGTATTACATAGTGGACAGATTATAAGTTGTATGACATAGGGACCAGGTTATAAGTTGTATGACATAGGGGACAGATTATAAGTTGTATGACATAGGGACCAGGTTATATATTGTATGACATAGGGGACAGATTATAAGTTGTATGACATAGGGGACAGGTTATATATTGTATGACATAGGGGACAGATTATAAGTTGTATGACATAGGGACCAGGTTATAAATTGTATGACATACGGGACAGGTTATAAATTGTATGACATAGGGGAAAGATTATAAGTTGTATGACATAGGGGACAGATTATAAGTTGTATTACATCGGGACCAGGTTATAAGTTGTATGACATAGGGGACAGATTATAAGCTGTATGACATAGGGACCAGGTTATAAGTTGTATGACACAGGGGACAGGTTATAAATTGTATGACATAGGGGACAGATTATAAGCTGTATGACATAGGGACCAGGTTATAAATTGTATGACACAGGGGACAGGTTATAAATTGTATGACATAGGGGACAGATTATAAGTGTTATGACATAGGGACCAGGTTATTAGTTGTATGACATAGGGGACAGGTTATAAATTGTATGACATAGGGTACAGATTATAAGTGTTATGACATAGGGACCAGGTTATAAGTTGTATGACATAGGGGACAGGTTATATATTGTATGACATAGGGGACAGGGTATACGTTGTATGACATACGGACCAGGTTATAAGTTGTATTACATAGGGACCAGGTTATAAGTTGTATTACATAGGGACCAGGTTATAAGTGTTATGACATAGGGACCAGGTTATAAGTTGTATGACATAGGAGCCAGGTTATAAGTTGTTAGACATAGGGACCAGGTTATAAGTTGTAAGACATAGGAGCCAGGTTATAAGTTGTAAGACATAGGAGCCAGGTTATAAGTTGTATGACATAGGAGCCAGGTTATAAGTTGTTAGACATAGGGACCAGGTTATAAGTTGTATGACATAGGGACCAGGTTATAAGTGTTATGACATAGGGACCAGGTTATAAGTTGTATGACATAGGGGACAGGTTATATATTGTATGACATAGGGGACAGGTTATACGTTGTATGACATACTGACCAGGTTATAAGTTGTATTACATAGGGACCAGGTTATAAGTTGTATTACATAGGGACCAGGTTATAAGTGTTATGACATAGGGACCAGGTTATAAGTTGTATGACATAGGAGCCAGGTTATAAGATGTTAGACATAGGGACCAGGTTATAAGTTGTAAGACATAGGAGCCAGGTTATAAGTTGTATGACATAGGAGCCAGGTTATAAGTTGTTAGACATAGGGACCAGGTTATAAGTTGTATGACATAGGGACCAGGTTATAAGTTGTATGACATAGGAGCCAGGTTATAAAATGTTAGACATAGGGACCAGGTTATAAGTTGTATGACATAGGAGCCAGGTTATAAGTTGTATGACATAGGAGCCAGGTTATAAGTTGTTAGACATAGGGACCAGGTTATAAGTTGTATGACATAGGAGACAGGTTATAAGTTGTTAGACATAGGGACCAGGTTATAAGTTGTATGACATAGGGACCAGGTTATAAGTTGTGTGACATAGGAGCCAGGTTACAAATTGTTAGACATAGGGATCAGGTTAGAAGTTGTATGACATAGGGGACTGGTTATAAGTTGTATGACATAGGGGACAGGTTATATATTGTATGACATAGGGGACAGGTTATAAGTTGTATGACATAGGGACCAGGTTATAAGTTGTATGACATAGGGGACAGGTTATAAGTTGTTAGACATAGGAGCCAGGTTATAAGTTGTATGACATAGGGACCAGGTTATAAGCTGTACGACATAGGGACCAGGTTATAAGTTGTATGACATAGGGACCAGGTTATAAGTTGTATGACATAGGGGACAGGTTATATATTGTATGACATAGGGACCAGGTTATAAGTTGTATGACATAGGGGACAGGTTATAAGTTGTATGACATAGGGACCAGGTTATAAGTTGTATGACATAGGGACCAGGTTATAATTTGTATGACATAGGGGACAGATTATAAGTTGTATGACATAGGGACCAGGTTATATATTGTATGACATAGGGACCAGGTTACAAGTTGTATGACATAGGGACCAGGTTATAATTTGTATGACATAGGGGACAGGTTATAAGTTGTATGACATAGGGACCAGGTTATAATTTGTATGACATAGGGGACAGGTTATAAGTTGTATGACATAGGGACCAGGTTATATATTGTATGACATAGGGACCAGGTTATAGGTTGTATGACATAGGGACCAGGTTATAAGTTGTATTACATAGGGGACAGATTATAAGTTGTATGACATAGGGACCAGGTTATAAGTTGTATGACATAGGGGACAGATTATAAGTTGTATGACATAGGGACCAGGTTATATATTGTATGACATAGGGGACAGATTATAAGTTGTATGACATAGGGACCAGGTTATAAATTGTATGACATACGGGACAGGCTATAAATTGTATGACATAGGGGAAAGATTATAAGTTGTATGACATAGGGGACAGATTATAAGTTGTATTACATAGGGACCAGGTTATAAGTTGTATGACATAGGGGACAGATTATAAGTTGTATGACATAGGGACCAGGTTATAAATTGTATGACATAGGGGACAGGTTATAAATTGTATGACATAGGGGACAGATTATAAGTGTTATGACATAGGGACCAGGTTATAAGTTGTATGACATAGGGGACAGGTTATATATTGTATGACATAGGGACCAGGTTATAAGTTGTATGACATAGAGACCTGGTTATATATTGTATGACATAGGGGACACATTATAAGTTGTATGACATAGGGGACAGGTTATAAGTTGTATGACATAGAGACCTGGTTATATATTGTATGACATAGGGGACACATTATAAGTTGTATGACATAGGGGACAGGTTATATATTGTATGACATAGGGGACAGATTATAAGTTGTATGACATAGGGACCAGGTTATAAATTGTATGACATACGGGACAGGCTATAAATTGTATGACATAGGGGAAAGATTATAAGTTGTATGACATAGGGGACAGATTATAAGTTGTATTACATAGGGACCAGGTTATAAGTTGTATGACATAGGGGACAGATTATAAGTTGTATGACATAGGGACCAGGTTATAAATTGTATGACATAGGGGACAGGTTATAAATTGTATGACATAGGGGACAGATTATAAGTGTTATGACATAGGGACCAGGTTATAAGTTGTATGACATAGGGGACAGGTTATATATTGTATGACATAGGGACCAGGTTATAAGTTGTATGACATAGAGACCTGGTTATAAGTTGTATGACATAGGGGACAGGTTATATATTTTATGACATAGGGACCAGGTTATAAGTTGTATGACGACAGATTATAAGTTGTACGACATAGGCAGCAGGTTATAAGTGGTATGACATAGGGACCAGGTTATAAGTTGTATGACATAGGGGACAGGTTATAAATTGTATGACATAGGGGACAGATTATCAGTTGTATGACATAGGGACCAGATTATAAGTTGTATGACATAGGGACCAGGTTATAGGTTGTATGACATAGGAGCCAGGTTATAAAATGTATGACATAGGGACCAGGTTATATATTGTGTTACATAAGGGACAGGTTATAAGTTGTATGACATAGGGACCAGGTTATAAATTGTATGACATGCGGGACAGGTTATAAATTGTATGACATAGGGGAAAGATTATAATTTGTATGACATAGGGGACAGATTATAAGTTGTATTACATAGGGACCAGGTTATAAGTTGTATGACATAGGGGACAGATTATAAGTTGTATGACATAGGGACCAGGTTATAAATTGTATGACATAGGGGACAGGTTATAAATTGTATGACATAGGGGACAGATTATAAGTGTTATGACATAGGGACCAGGTTATAAGTTGTATGACATAGGGGACAGGTTATAAGTTGTATGACATAGGGGACAGGTTATATATTGTATGACATAGGGGACAGGTTATAAGTTGTATGACATAGGGACCAGGTTATAAGTTGTATGACATAGGGACCAGGTTATATATTGTATGACATAGGGACCAGGTTATAAGTTGTACGACATAGGGACCAGGTTATAAGTTGTATGACATAGGGACCAGGTTATAAGTTGTATTACATAGGGGACAGGTTATATATTGTATGACATAGGGACCAGGTTATAAGTTGTATGACATAGGGGACAGATTATAAGTTCTATGACATAGGGGACAGGTTATAAGTTGTATGACATAGGGACCATGTTATAAGTTGTATGACACAGGGGACAGGTTATAAGTTGTATGACATAGGAGCCAGGTTATAAGTTGTATGACATAGGGACCATGTTATAAGTTGTATGACATAGGAGCCAGGTTATAAGTTGTATGACATAGGAGCCAGGTTATAAGTTGTATGACATAGGGACCATGTTATAAGTTGTATGACATAGGGGACAGGTGGTAAGTTGTATGACATAGGGACCCGGTTATAAGTTGTATGACATAGGGACCAGGTTGTATATTGTATGACATAGGGACCAGGTTATAAGTTGTATGACATTGGGACCAGGTTATAAGTTGTTTGACATAGGGGACAGGTTATATATAGTATGACATAGGGACCAGGTTATAAGTTGTATTACATAGTGGACAGATTATAAGTTGTATGACATAGGGACCAGGTTATAAGTTGTATGACATAGGGGACAGATTATAAGTTGTATGACATAGGGACCAGGTTATATATTGTATGACATAGGGGACACATTATAAGTTGTATGACATAGGGGACAGGTTATATATTGTATGACATAGGGGACAGATTATAAGTTGTATGACATAGGGACCAGGTTATAAATTGTATGACATACGGGACAGGTTATAAATTGTATGACATACGGGACAGGTTATAAATTGTATGACATAGGGGAAAGATGATAAGTTGTATGACATAGGGGACAGATTATAAGTTGTATTACATAGGGACCAGGTTATAAGTTGTATGACATAGGGGACAGATTATAAGCTGTATGACATAGGGACCAGGTTATAAATTGTATGACATAGGGGACAGGTTATAAATTGTATGACATAGGGGACAGATTATAAGTGTTATGACATAGGGACCAGGTTATAAGTTGTATGACATAGGGGACAGGTTATATATTGTATGACATAGGGGACAGGTTATACGTTGTATGACATACGGACCAGGTTATAAGTTGTATTACATAGGGACCAGGTTATAAGTTGTATTACATAGGGACCAGGTTATAAGTGTTATGACATACGGACCAGGTTATAAGTTGTATGACATAGGAGCCAGGTTATAAGTTGTTAGACATAGGGACCAGGTTATAAGTTGTAAGACATAGGAGCCAGGTTATAAGTTGTATGACATAGGAGCCAGGTTATAAGTTGTTAGACATAGGGACCAGGTTATAAGTTGTATGACATAGGAGCCAGGTTATAAGTTGTATGACATAGGGACCAGGTTATAAGTTGTATGACATAGGAGCCAGGTTATAAAATGTTAGACATAGGGACCAGGTTATAAGTTGTATGACATAGGAGCCAGGTTATAAGTTGTATGACATAGGAGCCAGGTTATAAGTTGTTAGACATAGGGACCAGGTTATAAGTTGTATGACATAGGAGACAGGTTATAAGTTGTTAGACATAGGGACCAGGTTATAAGTTGTATGACATAGGGACCAGGTTATAAGTTGTGTGACATAGGAGCCAGGTTACAAATTGTTAGACATAGGGACCAGGTTAAAAGTTGTATGACATAGGGGACTGGTTATAAGTTGTATGACGACAGATTATAAGTTGTACGACATAGGCAGCAGGTTATAAGTGGTATGACATAGGGACCAGGTTATAAGTTGTATGACATAGGGGACAGGTTATAAATTGTATGACATAGGGGACAGATTATCAGTTGTATGACATAGGGACCAGATTATAAGTTGTATGACATAGGGACCAGGTTATAGGTTGTATGACATAGGAGCCAGGTTATAAAATGTATGACATAGGGACCAGGTTATATATTGTGTTACATAAGGGACAGGTTATAAGTTGTATGACATAGGGACCAGGTTATAAATTGTATGACATGCGGGACAGGTTATAAATTGTATGACATAGGGGAAAGATTATAATTTGTATGACATAGGGGACAGATTATAAGTTGTATTACATAGGGACCAGGTTATAAGTTGTATGACATAGGGGACAGATTATAAGTTGTATGACATAGGGACCAGGTTATAAATTGTATGACATAGGGGACAGGTTATAAATTGTATGACATAGGGGACAGATTATAAGTGTTATGACATAGGGACCAGGTTATAAGTTGTATGACATAGGGGACAGGTTATAAGTTGTATGACATAGGGGACAGGTTATATATTGTATGACATAGGGGACAGGTTATAAGTTGTATGACATAGGGACCAGGTTATAAGTTGTATGACATAGGGACCAGGTTATATATTGTATGACATAGGGACCAGGTTATAAGTTGTACGACATAGGGACCAGGTTATAAGTTGTATGACATAGGGACCAGGTTATAAGTTGTATTACATAGGGGACAGGTTATATATTGTATGACATAGGGACCAGGTTATAAGTTGTATGACATAGGGGACAGATTATAAGTTCTATGACATAGGGGACAGGTTATAAGTTGTATGACATAGGGACCATGTTATAAGTTGTATGACACAGGGGACAGGTTATAAGTTGTATGACATAGGAGCCAGGTTATAAGTTGTATGACATAGGGACCATGTTATAAGTTGTATGACATAGGAGCCAGGTTATAAGTTGTATGACATAGGAGCCAGGTTATAAGTTGTATGACATAGGGACCATGTTATAAGTTGTATGACATAGGGGACAGGTGGTAAGTTGTATGACATAGGGACCCGGTTATAAGTTGTATGACATAGGGACCAGGTTGTATATTGTATGACATAGGGACCAGGTTATAAGTTGTATGACATTGGGACCAGGTTATAAGTTGTTTGACATAGGGGACAGGTTATATATAGTATGACATAGGGACCAGGTTATAAGTTGTATTACATAGTGGACAGATTATAAGTTGTATGACATAGGGACCAGGTTATAAGTTGTATGACATAGGGGACAGATTATAAGTTGTATGACATAGGGACCAGGTTATATATTGTATGACATAGGGGACACATTATAAGTTGTATGACATAGGGGACAGGTTATATATTGTATGACATAGGGGACAGATTATAAGTTGTATGACATAGGGACCAGGTTATAAATTGTATGACATACGGGACAGGTTATAAATTGTATGACATACGGGACAGGTTATAAATTGTATGACATAGGGGAAAGATGATAAGTTGTATGACATAGGGGACAGATTATAAGTTGTATTACATAGGGACCAGGTTATAAGTTGTATGACATAGGGGACAGATTATAAGCTGTATGACATAGGGACCAGGTTATAAATTGTATGACATAGGGGACAGGTTATAAATTGTATGACATAGGGGACAGATTATAAGTGTTATGACATAGGGACCAGGTTATAAGTTGTATGACATAGGGGACAGGTTATATATTGTATGACATAGGGGACAGGTTATACGTTGTATGACATACGGACCAGGTTATAAGTTGTATTACATAGGGACCAGGTTATAAGTTGTATTACATAGGGACCAGGTTATAAGTGTTATGACATACGGACCAGGTTATAAGTTGTATGACATAGGAGCCAGGTTATAAGTTGTTAGACATAGGGACCAGGTTATAAGTTGTAAGACATAGGAGCCAGGTTATAAGTTGTATGACATAGGAGCCAGGTTATAAGTTGTTAGACATAGGGACCAGGTTATAAGTTGTATGACATAGGAGCCAGGTTATAAGTTGTATGACATAGGGACCAGGTTATAAGTTGTATGACATAGGAGCCAGGTTATAAAATGTTAGACATAGGGACCAGGTTATAAGTTGTATGACATAGGAGCCAGGTTATAAGTTGTATGACATAGGAGCCAGGTTATAAGTTGTTAGACATAGGGACCAGGTTATAAGTTGTATGACATAGGAGACAGGTTATAAGTTGTTAGACATAGGGACCAGGTTATAAGTTGTATGACATAGGGACCAGGTTATAAGTTGTGTGACATAGGAGCCAGGTTACAAATTGTTAGACATAGGGACCAGGTTAAAAGTTGTATGACATAGGGGACTGGTTATAAGTTGTATGACATAGGGGACAGGTTATATATTGTATGACATAGGGGACAGGTTATAAGTTGTATGACATAGGGACCAGGTTATAAGTTGTATGACATAGGGGACAGGTTATAAGTTGTTAGACATAGGAGCCAGGTTATAAGTTGTATGACATAGGGACCAGGTTATAAGTTGTACGACATAAGGACCAGGTTATAAGTTGTATGACATAGGGACCAGGTTATAAGTTGTATGACATAGGGGACAGGTTATATTTTGTATGACATAGGGACCAGGTTATAAGTTGTATTACATAGGGGACAGATTATAAGTTGTATGACATAGGGTACAGGTTATAAGTTGTATGACATACGGGACAGATTATAAGTTGTATGACATAGGGACCAGGTTATATATTGTATGACATAGGGGACAGATTATAAGTTGTATGACATAGGGACCAGGTTATAAGTTGTATGACATAGGGGACAGATTATAAGTTGTATGACATAGGGACCAGGTTATATATTGTATGACATAGGGGACAGATTATAAGTTGTATGACATAGGGACCAGGTTATAAGTTGTATGACATAGGGGACAGATTATAAGTTGTATGACATAGGGACCAGGTTATATATTGTATGACATAGGGGACAGATTATAAGTTGTATGACATAGGGACCAGGTTATATATTGTATGACATAGGGGACAGATTATAAGTTGTATGACATAGGGACCAGGTTATAAGTTGTATGACATAGGGGACAGATTATATATTGTATGACATAGGGACCAGGTTATATATTGTATGACATAGGGGACAGATTATATATTGTATGACATAGGGGACAGATTATATATTGTATGACATAGGGACCAGGTTATAAGTTGTATGACATAGGGGACAGATTATATATTGTATGACATAGGGACCAGGTTATATATTGTATGACATAGGGGACAGATTATATATTGTATGACATAGGGACCAGGTTATAAGTTGTATGACATAGGGGACAGATTATAAGTTGTATGACATAGGGACCAGGTTATATATTGTATGACATAGGGGACAGATTATATATTGTATGACATAGGGACCAGGTTATATATTGTATGACATAGGGGACAGATTATAAGTTGTATGACATAGGGACCAGGTTATAAGTTGTATGACATAGGGGACAGATTATAAGTTGTATGACATAGGGACCAGGTTATATATTGTATGACATAGGGGACAGATTATAAGTTGTATGACATAGGGGACAGATTATAAGTTGTATGACATAGGGACCAGGTTATAAATTGTATGACATACGGGACAGGCTATAAATTGTATGACATAGGGGAAAGATTATAAGTTGTATGACATAGGGGACAGATTATAAGTTGTATTACATAGGGACCAGGTTATAAGTTGTATGACATAGGGGACAGATTATAAGTTGTATGACATAGGGGACAGGTTATAAATTGTATGACATAGGGGACAGATTATAAGTGTTATGACATAGGGACCAGGTTATAAGTTGTATGACATAGGGGACAGGTTATATATTGTATGACATAGGGACCAGGTTATAAGTTGTATGACATAGAGACCTGGTTATAAGTTGTATGACATAGGGGACAGGTTATATATTTTATGACATAGGGACCAGGTTATAAGTTGTATGACGACAGATTATAAGTTGTATGACATAGGGACCAGGTTATAAGTTGTATGACATAGGGAACAGATTATAAGTTGTATGACATAGGGACCAGGTTATAAGTTGTACGACATAGGCAGCAGGTTATAAGTGGTATGACATAGGGACCAGGTTATAAGTTGTATGACATAGGGGACAGGTTATAAATTGTATGACATAGGGGACAGATTATCAGTTGTATGACATAGGGACCAGATTATAAGTTGTATGACATAGGGACCAGGTTATAGGTTGTATGACATAGGAGCCAGGTTATAAAATGTATGACATAGGGACCAGGTTATATATTGTATTACATAAGGGACAGGTTATAAGTTGTATGACATAGGGACCAGGTTATAAATTGTATGACATGCGGGACATGTTATAAATTGTATGACATAGGGGAAAGATTATAATTTGTATGACATAGGGGACAGATTATAAGTTGTATTACATAGGGACCAGGTTATAAGTTGTATGACATAGGGGACAGATTATAAGTTGTATGACATAGGGACCAGGTTATAAATTGTATGACATAGGGGACAGGTTATAAATTGTATGACATAGGGGACAGATTATAAGTGTTATGACATAGGGACCAGGTTATAAGTTGTATGACATAGGGGACAGGTTATAAGTTGTATGACATAGGGGACAGGTTATATATTGTATGACATAGGGGACAGGTTATAAGTTGTATGACATAGGGACCAGGTTATAAGTTGTATGACATAGGGACCAGGATATATATTGTATGACATAGGGACCAGGTTATAAGTTGTACGACATAGGGACCAGGTTATAAGTTGTATGACATAGGGACCAGGATATAAGTTGTATTACATAGGGGACAGGTTATATATTGTATGACATAGGGACCAGGTTATAAGTTGTATGACATAGGGGACAGGTTATAAGTTGTATGACATAGGGACCAGGTTATATATTGTATGACATAGGGACCAGGTTATAGGTTGTATGACACAGGGATCAGGTTATAAGTTGTATGACATAGGGGACAGGTTATATATTGTATGACATAGGGACCAGGTTATAAGTTGTATTACATAGGGGACAGATTATAAGTTGTATGACATATGGACCAGGTTATAAGTTGTATGACATAGGGGACAGATTATAAGTTGTATGACATAGGGACCAGGTTATATATTGTATGACATAGGGGACAGATTATAAGTTGTATGGCATAGGGGACAGGTTATATATTGTATGACATAGGGGACAGATTATAAGTTGTATGACATAGGGACCAGGTTATAAATTGTATGACATACGGGACAGGCTATAAATTGTATGACATAGGGGAAAGATTATAAGTTGTATGACATAGGGACCAGGTTATAAATTGTATGACATAGGGGACAGGTTATAAATTGTATGACATAGGGGACAGATTATAAGTGTTATGACATAGGGACCAGGTTATAAGTTGTATGACATAGGGGACAGGTTATATATTGTATGACATAGGGACCAGGTTATAAGTTGTATGACATAGAGACCTGGTTATAAGTTGTATGACATAGGGGACAGGTTATATATTTTATGACATAGGGACCAGGTTATAAGTTGTATGACGACAGATTATAAATTGTATGACATAGGGACCAGGTTATAAGTTGTATGACATAGGGAACAGATTATAAGTTGTATGACATAGGGACCAGGTTATAAGTTGTACGACATAGGCAGCAGGTTATAAGTGGTATGACATAGGGACCAGGTTATAAGTTGTATGACATAGGGGACAGGTCATAAATTGTATGACATAGGGGACAGATTATCAGTTGTATGACATAGGGACCAGATTATAAGTTGTATGACATAGGGACCAGGTTATAGGTTGTATGACATAGGAGCCAGGTTATAAAATGTATGACATAGGGACCAGGTTATATATTGTATTACATAAGGGACAGGTTATAAGTTGTATGACATAGGGACCAGTTTATAAATTGTATGACATGCGGGACAGGTTATAAATTGTATGACATAGGGGAAAGATTATAATTTGTATGACATAGGGGACAGATTATAAGTTGTATGATATAGGGACCAGGTTATAAGTTGTATGACATAGGGGACAGGTTATAAATTGTATGACATAGGGGACAGATTATAAGTGTTATGACATAGGGACCAGGTTATAAGTTGTATGACATAGGGGACAGGTTATATATTGTATGACATAGGGGACAGGTTATATATTGTATGACATAGGGGACAGGTTATAAGTTGTATGACATAGGGACCAGGTTATAAGTTGTATGACATAGGGACCAGGATATATATTGTATGACATAGGGGACAGGTTATATATTGTATGACATAGGGGACAGGTTATAAGTTGTACGACATAGGGACCAGGTTATATATTGTATGACATAGGGACCAGGTTATATATTGTATGACATAGGGGACAGGTTATATATTGTATGACATAGGGACCAGGTTATAAGTTGTACGACATAGGGACCAGGTTATAAGTTGTATGACATAGGGACCAGGTTATAAGTTGTATTACATAGGGGACAGGTTATATATTGTATGACATAGGGACCAGGTTATAAGTTGTATGACATAGGGGACAGATTATAAGTTCTATGACATAGGGGACAGGTTATAAGTTGTATGACATAGGGACCAGGTTATAAGTTGTATGATATAGGAGCCAGGTTATAAGTTGTATGACATAGGGACCAGGTTATAAGTTGTATGACATAGGGGACAGGTGGTAAGTTGTATGACATACGGGACAGGTTATAAGTTGTATGACATAGGGGACAGGTGGTAAGTTGTATGACATAGGGACCCGGTTATAAGTTGTATGACATAGGGACCAGGTTATATATTGTATGACATAGGGACCAGGTTATAAGTTGTATGACATAGGGGACAGATTATAAGTTGTATGACATAGGGGACAGGTTATATATAGTATGACATAGGGACCAGGTTATATATTGTATGACATTGGGACCAGGTTATAAGTTGTATGACATAGGGGACAGGTTATATATAGTATGACATAGGGACCAGGTTATAAGTTGTATGACATAGGGGACAGGTTATATATAGTATGACATAGGGACCAGATTATAAGTTGTATGACATAGGGGACAGGTTATATATAGTATGACATTGGGACCAGATTATAAGTTGTATGACATAGGGGACAGGTTATATATTGTATGACATAGGGACCAGGTTATAAGTTGTATGACATAGGGGACAGGTTATATATAGTATGACATTGGGACCAGATTATAAGTTGTATGACATAGGGGACAGGTTATATATTGTATGACATAGGGACCAGGTTATATATTGTATGACATTGGGACCAGGTTATAAGTTGTATGACATAGGGGACAGGTTATATATAGTATGACATAGGGACCAGGTTATAAGTTGTATTACATAGTGGACAGATTATAAGTTGTATGACATAGGGACCAGGTTATAAGTTGTATGACATAGGGGACAGATTATAAGTTGTATGACATAGGGACCAGGTTATATATTGTATGAAATAGGGGACACATTATAAGTTGTATGACATAGGGGACAGGTTATATATTGTATGACATAGGGGACAGATTATAAGTTGTATTACATAGGGACCAGGTTATAAGTTGTATGACATAGGGGACAGATTATAAGCTGTATGACATAGGGACCAGGTTATAAATTGTATGACATAGGGGACAGGTTATAAATTGTATGACATAGGGGACAGATTATAAGTGTTATGACATAGGGACCAGGTTATAAGTTGTATGACATAGGGGACAGGTTATATATTGTATGACATAGGGGACAGGTTATACGTTGTATGACATACGGACCAGGTTATAAGTTGTATTACATAGGGACCAGGTTATAAGTTGTATTACATAGGGACCAGGTTATAAGTGTTATGACATAGGGACCAGGTTATAAGTTGTATGACATAGGAGCCAGGTTATAAGTTGTTAGACATAGGGACCAGGTTATAAGTTGTAAGACATAGGAGCCAGGTTATAAGTTGTATGACATAGGAGCCAGGTTATAAGTTGTTAGACATAGGGACCAGGTTATAAGTTGTATGACATAGGGACCAGGATATAAGTTGTATGACATAGGAGCCAGGTTATAAGTTGTTAGACATAGGGACCAGGTTATAAGTTGTATGACATAGGAGACAGGTTATAAGTTGTTAGACATAGGGACCAGGTTATAAGTTGTATGACATAGGGACCAGGTTATAAGTTGTGTGACATAGGAGCCAGGTTACAAATTGTTAGACATAGGGACCAGGTTAAAAGTTGTATGACATAGGGGACCGGTTATAAGTTGTATGACATAGGGGACAGGTTATATATTGTATGACATAGGGGACAGGTTATAAGTTGTATGACATAGGGACCAGGTTATAAGTTGTATGACATAGGGGACAGGTTATAAGTTGTTAGACATAGGAGCCAGGTTATAAGTTGTATGACATAGGGACCAGGGTATAAGTTGTACGACATAGGGACCAGGTTATAAGTTGTATGACATAGGGACCAGGTTATAAGTTGTATGACATAGGGGACAGGTTATATATTGTATGACATAGGGACCAGGTTATAAGTTGTATGACATAGGGGACAGGTTATAAGTTGTATGACATAGGGACCAGGTTATAAGTTGTATGACATAGGGACCAGGTTATAATTTGTATGACATAGGGGACAGATTATAAGTTGTATGACATAGGGACCAGGTTATAAGTTGTATGACATAGGGGACAGGTTATAAGTTGTATGACATAGGGGACAGGTTATATATTGTATGACATAGGGACCAGGTTATAAGTTGTATTACATAGGCGACAGATTATAAGTTGTATGACATAGGGACCAGGTTATAAGTTGTATGACATAGGGGACAGATTATAAGTTGTATGACATAGGGACCAGGTTATATATTGTATGACATAGGGGACAGATTATAAGTTGTATGACATAGGGGACAGGTTATATATTGTATGACATAGGGGACAGATTATAAGTTGTATGACATAGGGACCAGGTTATAAATTGTATGACATACGGGACAGGTTATAAATTGTATGACATAGGGGAAAGATTATAAGTTGTATGACATAGGGGACAGATTATAAGTTGTATTACATAGGGGACAGATTATAAGTTGTATGACATAGGGGACAGATTATAAGTTGTATGACATAGGGACCAGGTTATAAATTGTATGACATAGGGGAAAGATTATAAGTTGTATGACATAGGGACCAGGTAATAAATTGTATGACATAGGGGACAGGTTATAAATTGTATGACATAGGGGACAGATTATAAGTGTTATGACATAGGGACCAGGTTATAAGTTGTATGACATAGGGGACAGGTTATATATTGTATGACATAGGGACCAGGTTATAAGTTGTATGACATAGAGACCTGGTTATAAGTTGTATGACATAGGGGACAGGTTATATATTTTATGACATAGGGACCAGGTTATATGTTGTATGACGACAGATTATAAGTTGTATGACATAGGGACCAGGTTATAAGTTGTATGACATAGGGAACAGATTATAAGTTGTATGACATAGGGACCAGGTTATAAGTTGTACGACATAGGCAGCAGGTTATAAGTTGTATGACATAGGGGACAGGTTATAAATTGTATGACATAGGGGACAGATTATCAGTTGTATGACATAGGGACCAGATTATAAGTTGTATGACATAGGGACCAGGTTATAGGTTGTATGACATAGGAGCCAGGTTATAAAATGTATGACATAGGGACCAGGTTATATATTGTATGACATAGGGGACAGGTTATAAGTTGTATGACATAGGGGACAGGTCATATATTGTATGACATAGGGGACAGGTTATACGTTGTATGACATAGGGACCAGGTTATAAGTTGTATTACATAGGGACCAGGTTATAAGTTGTATGACATAGGGGACAGGTTATAAGTTGTATGACATAGGGGACAGGTTATAAATTGTATGCCATAGGGGTCAGATTATAAATTGTATGACATAGGGACCAGGTTATAAGTTGTAAAACATAAGGGACAGATTATAAGTTGTATGACATAGGGACCAGGTTATAAGTTGTATGACATAGGAGTCAGGTTATAAGTTGTATGACATAGGGACCAGGTTATTAGTTGTATGACATAGGAGCCAGGTTATAAGTTGTATGACATAGGAGCCAGGTTATAATTTGTTAGACATAGGGACTAGGTTATAAGTTGTATGACATAGGGACCAGGTTATAAGTTGTATGACATAGGGTACAGATTATAAGTGTTATGACATAGGGACCAGGTTATAAGTTGTATGTCATAGGAGCCAGGTTATAAGTTGTTAGACATAGGGACCAGGTTATAAGTTGTATGACATAGGAACCAGGTTATAAGTTGTATGACATAGGAGCCAGGTTATAAGTTGTTAGACATAGGGACCAGGTTATAAGTTGTATGACATAGGGACCAGGTTATAAGTTGTATGACATAGGGACCAGGTTATAATTTGTATGACATAGGGGACAGATTATAAGTTGTATGACATAGGGACCAGGTTATAAGTTGTATGACATAGGGACCAGGTTATATATTGTATGACATAGGGACCAAGTTATAGGTTGTATGACATAGGGATCAGGTTATAAGTTGTATGACATAGGGACCAGGTTATATATTGTATGACATAGGGGACAGATTATAAGTTGTATGACATAGGGGACAGGTTATATATTGTATGACATAGGGGACAGATTATAAGTTGTATGACATAGGGGACAGGTTATATATTGTATGACATAGGGGACAGATTATCAGTTGTATGACATAGGGACCAGGTTATAAATTGTATGACATACGGGACAGGCTATAAATTGTATGACATAGGGGAAAGATTATAAGTTGTATGACATAGGGACCAGGTTATAAATTGTATGACATAGGGGACAGGTTATAAATTGTATGACATAGGGGACAGATTATAAGTGTTATGACATAGGGACCAGGTTATAAGTTGTATGACATAGGGGACAGGTTATATATTGTATGACATAGGGACCAGGTTATAAGTTGTATGACATAGAGACCTGGTTATAAGTTGTATGACATAGGGGACAGGTTATATATTTTATGACATAGGGACCAGGTTATAAGTTGTATGACGACAGATTATAAATTGTATGACATAGGGACCAGGTTATAAGTTGTATGACATAGGGAACAGATTATAAGTTGTATGACATAGGGACCAGGTTATAAGTTGTACGACATAGGCAGCAGGTTATAAGTGGTATGACATAGGGACCAGGTTATAAGTTGTATGACATAGGGGACAGGTTATAAATTGTATGACATAGGGGACAGATTATCAGTTGTATGACATAGGGACCAGATTATAAGTTGTATGACATAGGGACCAGGTTATAGGTTGTATGACATAGGAGCCAGGTTATAAAATGTATGACATAGGGACCAGGTTATATATTGTATTACATAAGGGACAGGTTATAAGTTGTATGACATAGGGACCAGTTTATAAATTGTATGACATGCGGGACAGGTTATAAATTGTATGACATAGGGGAAAGATTATAATTTGTATGACATAGGGGACAGATTATAAGTTGTATGATATAGGGACCAGGTTATAAGTTGTATGACATAGGGGACAGATTATAAGTTGTATGACATAGGGGACAGGTTATAAGTTGTATGACATAGGGACCAGGTTATAAGTTGTATGACATAGGGGACAGATTATAAGTTGTATGACATAGGGGACAGATTATAAGTTGTATGACATAGGGGACAGATTATAAGTTGTATGACATAGGGACCAGGTTATAAGTTGTATGACATAGGGGACAGATTATAAGTTGTATGACATAGGGACCAGGTTATAAATTGTATGACATAGGGGACAGGTTATAAATTGTATGACATAGGGGACAGATTATAAGTGTTATGACATAGGGACCAGGTTATAAGTTGTATGACATAGGGGACAGGTTATATATTGTATGACATAGGGACCAGGTTATAAGTTGTATGACATAGAGACCTGGTTATAAGTTGTATGACATAGGGGACAGGTTATATATTTTATGACATAGGGACCAGGTTATAAGTTGTATGACGACAGATTATAAGTTGTACGACATAGGCAGCAGGAAATAAGTGGTATGACATAGGGACCAGGTTATAAGTTGTATGACATAGGGGACAGGTTATAAATTGTATGACATAGGGGACAGATTATCAGTTGTATGACATAGGGACCAGATTATAAGTTGTATGACATAGGGACCAGGTTATAGGTTGTATGACATAGGAGCCAGGTTATAAAATGTATGACATAGGGACCAGGTTATATATTGTGTTACATAAGGGACAGGTTATAAGTTGTATGACATAGGGACCAGGTTATAAATTGTATGACATGCGGGACAGGTTATAAATTGTATGACATAGGGGAAAGATTATAATTTGTATGACATAGGGGACAGATTATAAGTTGTATTACATAGGGACCAGGTTATAAGTTGTATGACATAGGGGACAGATTATAAGTTGTATGACATAGGGACCAGGTTATAAATTGTATGACATAGGGGACAGGTTATAAATTGTATGACATAGGGGACAGATTATAAGTGTTATGACATAGGGACCAGGTTATAAGTTGTATGACATAGGGGACAGGTTATAAGTTGTATGACATAGGGGACAGGTTATATATTGTATGACATAGGGGACAGGTTATAAGTTGTATGACATAGGGACCAGGTTATAAGTTGTATGACATAGGGACCAGGTTATATATTGTATGACATAGGGACCAGGTTATAAGTTGTACGACATAGGGACCAGGTTATAAGTTGTATGACATAGGGACCAGGTTATAAGTTGTATTACATAGGGGACAGGTTATATATTGTATGACATAGGGACCAGGTTATAAGTTGTATGACATAGGGGACAGATTATAAGTTCTATGACATAGGGGACAGGTTATAAGTTGTATGACATAGGGACCATGTTATAAGTTGTATGACACAGGGGACAGGTTATAAGTTGTATGACATAGGAGCCAGGTTATAAGTTGTATGACATAGGGACCATGTTATAAGTTGTATGACATAGGAGCCAGGTTATAAGTTGTATGACATAGGAGCCAGGTTATAAGTTGTATGACATAGGGACCATGTTATAAGTTGTATGACATAGGGGACAGGTGGTAAGTTGTATGACATAGGGACCCGGTTATAAGTTGTATGACATAGGGACCAGGTTGTATATTGTATGACATAGGGACCAGGTTATAAGTTGTATGACATTGGGACCAGGTTATAAGTTGTTTGACATAGGGGACAGGTTATATATAGTATGACATAGGGACCAGGTTATAAGTTGTATTACATAGTGGACAGATTATAAGTTGTATGACATAGGGACCAGGTTATAAGTTGTATGACATAGGGGACAGATTATAAGTTGTATGACATAGGGACCAGGTTATATATTGTATGACATAGGGGACACATTATAAGTTGTATGACATAGGGGACAGGTTATATATTGTATGACATAGGGGACAGATTATAAGTTGTATGACATAGGGACCAGGTTATAAATTGTATGACATACGGGACAGGTTATAAATTGTATGACATACGGGACAGGTTATAAATTGTATGACATAGGGGAAAGATGATAAGTTGTATGACATAGGGGACAGATTATAAGTTGTATTACATAGGGACCAGGTTATAAGTTGTATGACATAGGGGACAGATTATAAGCTGTATGACATAGGGACCAGGTTATAAATTGTATGACATAGGGGACAGGTTATAAATTGTATGACATAGGGGACAGATTATAAGTGTTATGACATAGGGACCAGGTTATAAGTTGTATGACATAGGGGACAGGTTATATATTGTATGACATAGGGGACAGGTTATACGTTGTATGACATACGGACCAGGTTATAAGTTGTATTACATAGGGACCAGGTTATAAGTTGTATTACATAGGGACCAGGTTATAAGTGTTATGACATACGGACCAGGTTATAAGTTGTATGACATAGGAGCCAGGTTATAAGTTGTTAGACATAGGGACCAGGTTATAAGTTGTAAGACATAGGAGCCAGGTTATAAGTTGTATGACATAGGAGCCAGGTTATAAGTTGTTAGACATAGGGACCAGGTTATAAGTTGTATGACATAGGAGACAGGTTATAAGTTGTTAGACATAGGGACCAGGTTATAAGTTGTATGACATAGGGACCAGGTTATAAGTTGTGTGACATAGGAGCCAGGTTACAAATTGTTAGACATAGGGACCAGGTTAAAAGTTGTATGACATAGGGGACTGGTTATAAGTTGTATGACATAGGGGACAGGTTATATATTGTATGACATAGGGGACAGGTTATAAGTTGTATGACATAGGGACCAGGTTATAAGTTGTATGACATAGGGGACAGGTTATAAGTTGTTAGACATAGGAGCCAGGTTATAAGTTGTATGACATAGGGACCAGGTTATAAGTTGTACGACATAAGGACCAGGTTATAAGTTGTATGACATAGGGACCAGGTTATAAGTTGTATGACATAGGGGACAGGTTATATTTTGTATGACATAGGGACCAGGTTATAAGTTGTATTACATAGGGGACAGATTATAAGTTGTATGACATAGGGTACAGGTTATAAGTTGTATGACATACGGGACAGATTATAAGTTGTATGACATAGGGACCAGGTTATATATTGTATGACATAGGGGACAGATTATAAGTTGTATGACATAGGGACCAGGTTATAAGTTGTATGACATAGGGGACAGATTATAAGTTGTATGACATAGGGACCAGGTTATATATTGTATGACATAGGGGACAGATTATAAGTTGTATGACATAGGGACCAGGTTATAAGTTGTATGACATAGGGGACAGATTATAAGTTGTATGACATAGGGACCAGGTTATATATTGTATGACATAGGGGACAGATTATAAGTTGTATGACATAGGGACCAGGTTATATATTGTATGACATAGGGGACAGATTATAAGTTGTATGACATAGGGACCAGGTTATAAGTTGTATGACATAGGGGACAGATTATATATTGTATGACATAGGGACCAGGTTATATATTGTATGACATAGGGGACAGATTATATATTGTATGACATAGGGGACAGATTATATATTGTATGACATAGGGACCAGGTTATAAGTTGTATGACATAGGGGACAGATTATATATTGTATGACATAGGGACCAGGTTATAAGTTGTATGACATAGGGGACAGATTATAAGTTGTATGACATAGGGACCAGGTTATATATTGTATGACATAGGGGACAGATTATATATTGTATGACATAGGGACCAGGTTATAAGTTGTATGACATAGGGGACAGATTATAAGTTGTATGACATAGGGACCAGGTTATATATTGTATGACATAGGGGACAGATTATATATTGTATGACATAGGGACCAGGTTATATATTGTATGACATAGGGGACAGATTATATATTGTATGACATAGGGACCAGGTTATAAGTTGTATGACATAGGGGACAGATTATATATTGTATGACATAGGGACCAGGTTATAAGTTGTATGACATAGGGACCAGGTTATAAGTTGTATGACATAGGGACCAGGTTATATATTGTATGACATAGGGGACAGATTATAAGTTGTATGACATAGGGACCAGGTTATAAGTTGTATGACATAGGGACCAGGTTATATATTGTATGACATAGGGACCAGGTTATAAGTTGTATGACATAGGGACCAGGTTATATATTGTATGACATAGGGACCAGGTTATAAGTTGTATGACATAGGGACCAGGTTATAAGTTGTATGACATAGGGGACAGATTATATATTGTATGACATAGGGACCAGGTTATAAGTTGTATGACATAGGGACCAGGTTATATATTGTATGACATAGGGACCAGGTTATAAGTTGTATGACATAGGGACCAGGTTATAAGTTGTATGACATAGGGGACAGATTATATATTGTATGACATAGGGACCAGGTTATAAGTTGTATGACATAGGGACCAGGTTATAAGTTGTATGACATAGGGACCAGGTTATATATTGTATGACATAGGGGACAGATTATATATTGTATGACATAGGGACCAGGTTATATATTGTATGACATAGGGGACAGATTATATATTGTATGACATAGGGACCAGGTTATAAGTTGTATGACATAGGGGACAGATTATAAGTTGTATGACATAGGGACCAGGTTATATATTGTATGACATAGGGGACAGATTATATATTGTATGACATAGGGACCAGGTTATATATTGTATGACATAGGGGACAGATTATAAGTTGTATGACATAGGGACCAGGTTATAAGTTGTATGACATAGGGGACAGATTATAAGTTGTATGACATAGGGACCAGGTTATATATTGTATGACATAGGGGACAGATTATAAGTTGTATGACATAGGGGACAGATTATAAGTTGTATGACATAGGGACCAGGTTATAAATTGTATGACATACGGGACAGGCTATAAATTGTATGACATAGGGGAAAGATTATAAGTTGTATGACATAGGGGACAGATTATAAGTTGTATTACATAGGGACCAGGTTATAAGTTGTATGACATAGGGGACAGATTATAAGTTGTATGACATAGGGGACAGGTTATAAATTGTATGACATAGGGGACAGGTTATATATTGTATGACATAGGGACCAGGTTATAAGTTGTATGACATAGAGACCTGGTTATAAGTTGTATGACATAGGGGACAGGTTATATATTTTATGACATAGGGACCAGGTTATAAGTTGTATGACGACAGATTATAAGTTGTATGACATAGGGACCAGGTTATAAGTTGTATGACATAGGGAACAGATTATAAGTTGTATGACATAGGGACCAGGTTATAAGTTGTACGACATAGGCAGCAGGTTATAAGTGGTATGACATAGGGACCAGGTTATAAGTTGTATGACATAGGGGACAGGTTATAAATTGTATGACATAGGGGACAGATTATCAGTTGTATGACATAGGGACCAGATTATAAGTTGTATGACATAGGGACCAGGTTATAGGTTGTATGACATAGGAGCCAGGTTATAAAATGTATGACATAGGGACCAGGTTATATATTGTATTACATAAGGGACAGGTTATAAGTTGTATGACATAGGGACCAGGTTATAAATTGTATGACATGCGGGACAGGTTATAAATTGTATGACATAGGGGAAAGATTATAATTTGTATGACATAGGGGACAGATTATAAGTTGTATTACATAGGGACCAGGTTATAAGTTGTATGACATAGGGGACAGATTATAAGTTGTATGACATAGGGACCAGGTTATAAATTGTATGACATAGGGGACAGGTTATAAATTGTATGACATAGGGGACAGATTATAAGTGTTATGACATAGGGACCAGGTTATAAGTTGTATGACATAGGGGACAGGTTATAAGCTGTATGACATAGGGGACAGGTTATATATTGTATGACATAGGGGACAGGTTATAAGTTGTATGACATAGGGACCAGGTTATAAGTTGTATGACATAGGGACCAGGATATATATTGTATGACATAGGGACCAGGTTATAAGTTGTACGACATAGGGACCAGGTTATAAGTTGTATGACATAGGGACCAGGTCATAAGTTGTATTACATAGGGGACAGGTTATATATTGTATGACATAGGGACCAGGTTATAAGTTGTATGACATAGGGGACAGGTTATAAGTTGTATGACATAGGGACCAGGTTATATATTGTATGACATAGGGACCAGGTTATAGGTTGTATGACACAGGGATCAGGTTATAAGTTGTATGACATAGGGGACAGGTTATATATTGTATGACATAGGGACCAGGTTATAAGTTGTATTACATAGGGGACAGATTATAAGTTGTATGACATATGGACCAGGTTATAAGTTGTATGACATAGGGGACAGATTATAAGTTGTATGACATAGGGACCAGGTTATATATTGTATGACATAGGGGACAGATTATAAGTTGTATGGCATAGGGGACAGGTTATATATTGTATGACATAGGGGACAGATTATAAGTTGTATGACATAGGGACCAGGTTATAAATTGTATGACATACGGGACAGGCTATAAATTGTATGACATAGGGGAAAGATTATAAGTTGTATGACATAGGGACCAGGTTATAAATTGTATGACATAGGGGACAGGTTATAAATTGTATGACATAGGGGACAGATTATAAGTGTTATGACATAGGGACCAGGTTATAAGTTGTATGACATAGGGGACAGGTTATATATTGTATGACATAGGGACCAGGTTATAAGTTGTATGACATAGAGACCTGGTTATAAGTTGTATGACATAGGGGACAGGTTATATATTTTATGACATAGGGACCAGGTTATAAGTTGTATGACGACAGATTATAAATTGTATGACATAGGGACCAGGTTATAAGTTGTATGACATAGGGAACAGATTATAAGTTGTATGACATAGGGACCAGGTTATAAGTTGTACGACATAGGCAGCAGGTTATAAGTGGTATGACATAGGGACCAGGTTATAAGTTGTATGACATAGGGGACAGGTTATAAATTGTATGACATAGGGGACAGATTATCAGTTGTATGACATAGGGACCAGATTATAAGTTGTATGACATAGGGACCAGGTTATAGGTTGTATGACATAGGAGCCAGGTTATAAAATGTATGACATAGGGACCAGGTTATATATTGTATTACATAAGGGACAGGTTATAAGTTGTATGACATAGGGACCAGTTTATAAATTGTATGACATGCGGGACAGGTTATAAATTGTATGACATAGGGGAAAGATTATAATTTGTATGACATAGGGGACAGATTATAAGTTGTATGATATAGGGACCAGGTTATAAGTTGTATGACATAGGGGACAGATTATAAGTTGTATGACATAGGGGACAGATTATAAGTTGTATGACATAGGGACCAGGTTATAAGTTGTATGACATAGGGGACAGATTATAAGTTGTATGACATAGGGGACAGATTATAAGTTGTATGACATAGGGGACAGATTATAAGTTGTATGACATAGGGACCAGGTTATAAGTTGTATGACATAGGGGACAGATTATAAGTTGTATGACATAGGGACCAGGTTATAAATTGTATGACATAGGGGACAGGTTATAAATTGTATGACATAGGGGACAGATTATAAGTGTTATGACATAGGGACCAGGTTATAAGTTGTATGACATAGGGGACAGGTTATATATTGTATGACATAGGGGACAGGTTATATATTGTATGACATAGGGGACAGGTTATAAGTTGTATGACATAGGGACCAGGTTATAAGTTGTATGACATAGGGACCAGGATATATATTGTATGACATAGGGGACAGGTTATATATTGTATGACATAGGGGACAGGTTATAAGTTGTACGACATAGGGACCAGGTTATATATTGTATGACATAGGGACGAGGTTATATATTGTATGACATAGGGGACAGGTTATATATTGTATGACATAGGGACCAGGTTATAAGTTGTACGACATAGGGACCAGGTTATAAGTTGTATGACATAGGGACCAGGTTATAAGTTGTATTACATAGGGGACAGGTTATATATTGTATGACATAGGGACCAGGTTATAAGTTGTATGACATAGGGGACAGATTATAAGTTCTATGACATAGGGGACAGGTTATAAGTTGTATGACATAGGGACCAGGTTATAAGTTGTATGATATAGGAGCCAGGTTATAAGTTGTATGACATAGGGACCAGGTTATAAGTTGTATGACATAGGGGACAGGTGGTAAGTTGTATGACATAGGGACCAGGTTATATATTGTATGACATAGGGACCAGGTTATAAGTTGTATGACATTGGGACCAGGTTATAAGTTGTATGACATAGGGGACAGGTTATATATAGTATGACATAGGGACCAGGTTATAAGTTGTATTACATAGTGGACAGATTATAAGTTGTATGACATAGGGACCAGGTTATAAGTTGTATGACATAGGGGACAGATTATAAGTTGTATGACATAGGGACCAGGTTATATATTGTATGACATAGGGGACACATTATAAGTTGTATGACATAGGGGACAGGTTATATATTGTATGACATAGGGGACAGATTATAAGTTGTATTACATAGGGACCAGGTTATAAGTTGTATGACATAGGGGACAGATTATAAGCTGTATGACATAGGGACCAGGTTATAAATTGTATGACATAGGGGACAGGTAATAAATTGTATGACATAGGGGACAGATTATAAGTGTTATGACATAGGGACCAGGTTATAAGTTGTATGACATAGGGGACAGGTTATATATTGTATGACATAGGGGACAGGTTATACGTTGTATGACATACGGACCAGGTTATAAGTTGTATTACATAGGGACCAGGTTATAAGTTGTATTACATAGGGACCAGGTTATAAGTGTTATGACATAGGGACCAGGTTATAAGTTGTATGACATAGGAGCCAGGTTATAAGTTGTTAGACATAGGGACCAGGTTATAAGTTGTAAGACATAGGAGCCAGGTTATAAGTTGTATGACATAGGAGCCAGGTTATAAGTTGTTAGACATAGGGACCAGGTTATAAGTTGTATGACATAGGGACCAGGATATAAGTTGTATGACATAGGAGCCAGGTTATAAGTTGTTAGACATAGGGACCAGGTTATAAGTTGTATGACATAGGAGACAGGTTATAAGTTGTTAGACATAGGGACCAGGTTATAAGTTGTATGACATAGGGACCAGGTTATAAGTTGTGTGACATAGGAGCCAGGTTACAAATTGTTAGACATAGGGACCAGGTTAAAAGTTGTATGACATAGGGGACCGGTTATAAGTTGTATGACATAGGGGACAGGTTATATATTGTATGACATAGGGGACAGGTTATAAGTTGTATGACATAGGGACCAGGTTATAAGTTGTATGACATAGGGGACAGGTTATAAGTTGTTAGACATAGGAGCCAGGTTATAAGTTGTATGACATAGGGACCAGGTTATATATTGTATGACATAGGGACCAGGTTATAAGTTGTATGACATAGGGGACAGGTTATATATTGTATGACATAGGGACCAGGTTATAAGTTGTATGACATAGGGGACAGGTTATAAGTTGTATGACATAGGGACCAGGTTATAAGTTGTATGACATAGGGGCCAGGTTATAATTTGTATGACATAGGGGACAGATTATAAGTTGTATGACATAGGGACCAGGTTATAAGTTGTATGACATAGGGGACAGGTTATAAGTTGTATGACATAGGGGACAGGTTATATATTGTATGACATAGGGACCAGGTTATAAGTTGTATTACATAGGCGACAGATTATAAGTTGTATGACATAGGGACCAGGTTATAAGTTGTATGACATAGGGGACAGATTATAAGTTGTATGACATAGGGACCAGGTTATATATTGTATGACATAGGGGACAGATTATAAGTTGTATGACATAGGGGACAGGTTATATATTGTATGACATAGGGACCAGGTTATAAATTGTATGACATACGGGACAGGTTATAAATTGTATGACATAGGGGAAAGATTATAAGTTGTATGACATAGGGGACAGATTATAAGTTGTATTACATAGGGGACAGATTATAAGTTGTATGACATAGGGGACAGATTATAAGTTGTATGACATAGGGACCAGGTTATAAATTGTATGACATAGGGGAAAGATTATAAGTTGTATGACATAGGGACCAGGTTATAAATTGTATGACATAGGGGACAGGTTATAAATTGTATGACATAGGGGACAGATTATAAGTGTTATGACATAGGGACCAGGTTATAAGTTGTATGACATAGGGGACAGGTTATATATTGTATGACATAGGGACCAGGTTATAAGTTGTATGACATAGAGACCTGGTTATAAGTTGTATGACATAGGGGACAGGTTATATATTTTATGACATAGGGACCAGGTTATATGTTGTATGACGACAGATTATAAGTTGTATGACATAGGGACCAGGTTATAAGTTGTATGACATAGGGAACAGATTATAAGTTGTATGACATAGGGACCAGGTTATAAGTTGTACGACATAGGCAGCAGGTTATAAGTTGTATGACATAGGGGACAGGTTATAAATTGTATGACATAGGGGACAGATTATCAGTTGTATGACATAGGGACCAGATTATAAGTTGTATGACATAGGGACCAGGTTATAGGTTGTATGACATAGGAGCCAGGTTATAAAATGTATGACATAGGGACCAGGTTATATATTGTATTACATAGGGGACAGGTTATAAGTTGTATGACATAGGGGACAGGTCATATATTGTATGACATAGGGGACAGGTTATACGTTGTATGACATAGGGACCAGGTTATAAGTTGTATTACATAGGGACCAGGTTATAAGTTGTATGACATAGGGGACAGGTTATAAGTTGTATGACATAGGGGACAGGTTATAAATTGTATGCCATAGGGGTCAGATTATAAATTGTATGACATAGGGACCAGGTTATAAGTTGTAAAACATAAGGGACAGATTATAAGTTGTATGACATAGGGACCAGGTTATAAGTTGTATGACATAGGAGTCAGGTTATAAGTTGTATGACATAGGGACCAGGTTATTAGTTGTATGACATAGGAGCCAGGTTATAAGTTGTATGACATAGGAGCCAGGTTATAATTTGTTAGACATAGGGACTAGGTTATAAGTTGTATGACATAGGGACCAGGTTATAAGTTGTATGACATAGGGTACAGATTATAAGTGTTATGACATAGGGACCAGGTTATAAGTTGTATGTCATAGGAGCCAGGTTATAAGTTGTTAGACATAGGGACCAGGTTATAAGTTGTATGACATAGGAACCAGGTTATAAGTTGTATGACATAGGAGCCAGGTTATAAGTTGTTAGACATAGGGACCAGGTTATAAGTTGTATGACATAGGGACCAGGTTATAAGTTGTATGACATAGGGACCAGGTTATAATTTGTATGACATAGGGACAGATTATAAGTTGTATGACATAGGGACCAGGTTATAAGTTGTATGACATAGGGACCAGGTTATATATTGTATGACATAGGGACCAAGTTATAGGTTGTATGACATAGGGATCAGGTTATAAGTTGTATGACATAGGGACCAGGTTATATATTGTATGACATAGGGGACAGATTATAAGTTGTATGACATAGGGGACAGGTTATATATTGTATGACATAGGGGACAGATTATAAGTTGTATGACATAGGGGACAGGTTATATATTGTATGACATAGGGGACAGATTATCAGTTGTATGACATAGGGACCAGGTTATAAATTGTATGACATACGGGACAGGCTATAAATTGTATGACATAGGGGAAAGATTATAAGTTGTATGACATAGGGACCAGGTTATAAATTGTATGACATAGGGGACAGGTTATAAATTGTATGACATAGGGGACAGATTATAAGTGTTATGACATAGGGACCAGGTTATAAGTTGTATGACATAGGGGACAGGTTATATATTGTATGACATAGGGACCAGGTTATAAGTTGTATGACATAGAGACCTGGTTATAAGTTGTATGACATAGGGGACAGGTTATATATTTTATGACATAGGGACCAGGTTATAAGTTGTATGACGACAGATTATAAATTGTATGACATAGGGACCAGGTTATAAGTTGTATGACATAGGGAACAGATTATAAGTTGTATGACATAGGGACCAGGTTATAAGTTGTACGACATAGGCAGCAGGTTATAAGTGGTATGACATAGGGACCAGGTTATAAGTTGTATGACATAGGGGACAGGTTATAAATTGTATGACATAGGGGACAGATTATCAGTTGTATGACATAGGGACCAGATTATAAGTTGTATGACATAGGGACCAGGTTATAGGTTGTATGACATAGGAGCCAGGTTATAAAATGTATGACATAGGGACCAGGTTATATATTGTAATACATAAGGGACAGGTTATAAGTTGTATGACATAGGGACCAGTTTATAAATTGTATGACATGCGGGACAGGTTATAAATTGTATGACATAGGGGAAAGATTATAATTTGTATGACATAGGGGACAGATTATAAGTTGTATGATATAGGGACCAGGTTATAAGTTGTATGACATAGGGGACAGATTATAAGTTGTATGACATAGGGGACAGATTATAAGTTGTATGACATAGGGACCAGGTTATAAGTTGTATGACATAGGGGACAGATTATAAGTTGTATGACATAGGGGACAGATTATAAGTTGTATGACATAGGGGACAGATTATAAGTTGTATGACATAGGGACCAGGTTATAAGTTGTATGACATAGGGGACAGATTATAAGTTGTATGACATAGGGACCAGGTTATAAATTGTATGACATAGGGGACAGGTTATAAATTGTATGACATAGGGGACAGATTATAAGTGTTATGACATAGGGACCAGGTTATAAGTTGTATGACATAGGGGACAGGTTATATATTGTATGACATAGGGGACAGGTTATATATTGTATGACATAGGGGACAGGTTATAAGTTGTATGACATAGGGACCAGGTTATAAGTTGTATGACATAGGGACCAGGATATATATTGTATGACATAGGGGACAGGTTATATATTGTATGACATAGGGGACAGGTTATAAGTTGTACGACATAGGGACCAGGTTATATATTGTATGACATAGGGACCAGGTTATATATTGTATGACATAGGGGACAGGTTATATATTGTATGACATAGGGACCAGGTTATAAGTTGTACGACATAGGGACCAGGTTATAAGTTGTATGACATAGGGACCAGGTTATAAGTTGTATTACATAGGGGACAGGTTATATATTGTATGAGATAGGGACCAGGTTATAAGTTGTATGACATAGGGGACAGATTATAAGTTCTATGACATAGGGGACAGGTTATAAGTTGTATGACATAGGGACCAGGTTATAAGTTGTATGATATAGGAGCCAGGTTATAAGTTGTATGACATAGGGACCAGGTTATAAGTTGTATGACATAGGGGACAGGTGGTAAGTTGTATGACATACGGGACAGGTTATAAGTTGTATGACATAGGGACCCGGTTATAAGTTGTATGACATAGGGACCAGGTTATATATTGTATGACATAGGGACCAGGTTATAAGTTGTATGACATTGGGACCAGGTTATAAGTTGTATGACATAGGGGACAGGTTATATATAGTATGACATAGGGACCAGGTTATAAGTTGTATTACATAGTGGACAGATTATAAGTTGTATGACATAGGGACCAGGTTATAAGTTGTATGACATAGGGGACAGATTATAAGTTGTATGACATAGGGACCAGGTTATATATTGTATGACATAGGGGACACATTATAAGTTGTATGACATAGGGGACAGGTTATATATTGTATGACATAGGGGACAGATTATAAGTTGTATTACATAGGGACCAGGTTATAAGTTGTATGACATAGGGGACAGATTATAAGCTGTATGACATAGGGACCAGGTTATAAATTGTATGACATAGGGGACAGGTTATAAATTGTATGACATAGGGGACAGATTATAAGTGTTATGACATAGGGACCAGGTTATAAGTTGTATGACATAGGGGACAGGTTATATATTGTATGACATAGGGGACAGGTTATACGTTGTATGACATACGGACCAGGTTATAAGTTGTATTACATAGGTAATAGGTTATAAGTTGTATTACATAGGGACCAGGTTATAAGTGTTATGACATAGGGACCAGGTTATAAGTTGTATGACATAGGAGCCAGGTTATAAGTTGTTAGACATAGGGACCAGGTTATAAGTTGTAAGACATAGGAGCCAGGTTATAAGTTGTATGACATAGGAGCCAGGTTATAAGTTGTTAGACATAGGGACCAGGTTATAAGTTGTATGACATAGGGACCAGGATATAAGTTGTATGACATAGGAGCCAGGTTATAAGTTGTTAGACATAGGGACCAGGTTATAAGTTGTATGACATAGGAGACAGGTTATAAGTTGTTAGACATAGGGACCAGGTTATAAGTTGTATGACATAGGGACCAGGTTATAAGTTGTGTGACATAGGAGCCAGGTTACAAATTGTTAGACATAGGGACCAGGTTAAAAGTTGTATGACATAGGGGACCGGTTATAAGTTGTATGACATAGGGGACAGGTTATATATTGTATGACATAGGGGACAGGTTATAAGTTGTATGACATAGGGACCAGTTTATAAGTTGTATGACATAGGGGACAGGTTATAAGTTGTTAGACATAGGAGCCAGGTTATAAGTTGTATGACATAGGGACCAGGGTATAAGTTGTACGACATAGGGACCAGGTTATAAGTTGTATGACATAGGGACCAGGTTATAAGTTGTATGACATAGGGGACAGGTTATATATTGTATGACATAGGGACCAGGTTATAAGTTGTATGACATAGGGGACAGGTTATAAGTTGTATGACATAGGGACCAGGTTATAAGTTGTATGACATAGGGACCAGGTTATAATTTGTATGACATAGGGGACAGATTATAAGTTGTATGACATAGGGACCAGGTTATAAGTTGTATGACATAGGGGACAGGTTATAAGTTGTATGACATAGGGGACAGGTTATATATTGTATGACATAGGGACCAGGTTATAAGTTGTATTACATAGGCGACAGATTATAAGTTGTATGACATAGGGACCAGGTTATAAGTTGTATGACATAGGGGACAGATTATAAGTTGTATGACATAGGGACCAGGTTATATATTGTATGACATAGGGGACAGATTATAAGTTGTATGACATAGGGGACAGGTTATATATTGTATGACATAGGGGACAGATTATAAGTTGTATGACATAGGGACCAGGTTATAAATTGTATGACATACGGGACAGGTTATAAATTGTATGACATAGGGGAAAGATTATAAGTTGTATGACATAGGGGACAGATTATAAGTTGTATTACATAGGGGACAGATTATAAGTTGTATGACATAGGGGACAGATTATAAGTTGTATGACATAGGGACCAGGTTATAAATTGTATGACATAGGGGAAAGATTATAAGTTGTATGACATAGGGACCAGGTTATAAATTGTATGACATAGGGGACAGGTTATAAATTGTATGACATAGGGGACAGATTATAAGTGTTATGACATAGGGACCAGGTTATAAGTTGTATGACATAGGGGACAGGTTATATATTGTATGACATAGGGACCAGGTTATAAGTTGTATGACATAGAGACCTGGTTATAAGTTGTATGACATAGGGGACAGGTTATATATTTTATGACATAGGGACCAGGTTATATGTTGTATGACGACAGATTATAAGTTGTATGACATAGGGACCAGGTTATAAGTTGTATGACATAGGGAACAGATTATAAGTTGTATGACATAGGGACCAGGTTATAAGTTGTACGACATAGGCAGCAGGTTATAAGTTGTATGACATAGGGGACAGGTTATAAATTGTATGACATAGGGGACAGATTATCAGTTGTATGACATAGGGACCAGATTATAAGTTGTATGACATAGGGACCAGGTTATAGGTTGTATGACATAGGAGCCAGGTTATAAAATGTATGACATAGGGACCAGGTTATATATTGTATTACATAGGGGACAGGTTATAAGTTGTATGACATAGGGGACAGGTCATATATTGTATGACATAGGGGACAGGTTATACGTTGTATGACATAGGGACCAGGTTATAAGTTGTATTACATAGGGACCAGGTTATAAGTTGTATGACATAGGGGACAGGTTATAAGTTGTATGACATAGGGGACAGGTTATAAATTGTATGCCATAGGGGTCAGATTATAAATTGTATGACATAGGGACCAGGTTATAAGTTGTAAAACATAAGGGACAGATTATAAGTTGTATGACATAGGGACCAGGTTATAAGTTGTATGACATAGGAGTCAGGTTATAAGTTGTATGACATAGGGACCAGGTTATTAGTTGTATGACATAGGAGCCAGGTTATAAGTTGTATGACATAGGAGCCAGGTTATAATTTGTTAGACATAGGGACTAGGTTATAAGTTGTATGACATAGGGACCAGGTTATAAGTTGTATGACATAGGGTACAGATTATAAGTGTTATGACATAGGGACCAGGTTATAAGTTGTATGTCATAGGAGCCAGGTTATAAGTTGTTAGACATAGGGACCAGGTTATAAGTTGTATGACATAGGAACCAGGTTATAAGTTGTATGACATAGGAGCCAGGTTATAAGTTGTTAGACATAGGGACCAGGTTATAAGTTGTATGACATAGGGACCAGGTTATAAGTTGTATGACATAGGGACCAGGTTATAATTTGTATGACATAGGGGACAGATTATAAGTTGTATGACATAGGGACCAGGTTATAAGTTGTATGACATAGGGACCAGGTTATATATTGTATGACATAGGGACCAAGTTATAGGTTGTATGACATAGGGATCAGGTTATAAGTTGTATGACATAGGGACCAGGTTATATATTGTATGACATAGGGGACAGATTATAAGTTGTATGACATAGGGGACAGGTTATATATTGTATGACATAGGGGACAGATTATAAGTTGTATGACATAGGGGACAGGTTATATATTGTATGACATAGGGGACAGATTATCAGTTGTATGACATAGGGACCAGGTTATAAATTGTATGACATACGGGACAGGCTATAAATTGTTTGACATAGGGGAAAGATTATAAGTTGTATGACATAGGGGACAGATTATAAGTTGTATTACATAGGGACCAGGTTATAAGTTGTATGACATAGGGGACAGATTATAAGTTGTATGACATAGGGACCAGGTTATAAATTGTATGACATAGGGGACAGGTTATAAATTGTATGACATAGGGGACAGATTATAAGTGTTATGACATAGGGACCAGGTTATAAGTTGTATGACATAGGGGACAGGTTATATATTGTATGACATAGGGACCAGGTTATAAGTTGTATGACATAGAGACCTGGTTATAAGTTGTATGACATAGGGGACAGGTTATATATTTTATGACATAGGGACCAGGTTATAAGTTGTATGACGACAGATTATAAGTTGTATGACATAGGGACCAGGTTATAAGTTGTATGACATAGGGAACAGATTATAACTTGTATGACATAGGGACCAGGTTATAAGTTGTACGACATAGGCAGCAGGTTATAAGTGGTATGACATAGGGACCAGGTTATAAGTTGAATGACATAGGGGACAGGTTATAAATTGTATGACATAGGGGACAGATTATCAGTTGTATGACATAGGGACCAGATTATAAGTTGTGTGACATAGGGACCAGGTTATAGGTTGTATGACATAGGAGCCAGGTTATAAAATGTATGACATAGGGACCAGGTTATATATTGTATTACATAAGGGACAGGTTATAAGTTGTATGACATAGGGACCAGGTTATAAATTGTATGACATACGGGACAGGTTATAAATTGTATGACATAGGGGAAAGATTATAATTTGTATGACATAGGGGACAGATTATAAGTTGTATTACATAGGGACCAGGTTATAAGTTGTATGACATAGGGGACAGATTATAAGTTGTATGACATAGGGACCAGGTTATAAATTGTATGACATAGGGGACAGGTTATAAATTGTATGACATAGGGGACAGATTATAAGTGTTATGACATAGGGACCAGGTTATAAGTTGTATGACATAGGGGACAGGTTATATATTGTATGACATAGGGACCAGGTTATAAGTTGTATGACATAGAGACCTGGTTATAAGTTGTATGACATAGGGGACAGGTTATATGTTGTATGACATAGGGAACAGATTATAAGTTGTATGACAGGGACCAGGTTATAAGTTGTACGACATAGGCAGCAGGTTATAAGTGGTATGACATAGGGACCAGGTTATAAGTTGTATGACATAGGGGACAGGTTATATATTTTATGACATAGGGACCAGGTTATATGTTGTATGACGACAGATTATAAGTTGAATGACATAGGGACCAGGTTATAAGTTGTATGACATAGGGAACAGATTATAAGTTGTATGACATAGGGACCAGGTTATAAGTTGTACGACATAGGCAGCAGGTTATAAGTGGTATGACATAGGGACCAGGTTATAAGTTGTATGACATAGGGGACAGGTTATAAATTGTATGACATAGGGGACAGATTATCAGTTGTATGACATAGGGACCAGATTATAAGTTGTATGACATAGGGACCAGGTAATAGGTTGTATGACATAGGAGCCAGGTTATAAAATGTATGACATAGGGACCAGGTTATATACTGTATTACATAGGGGACAGGTTATAAGTTGTATGACATAGGGGACAGGTCATATATTGTATGACATAGGGGACAGGTTATACGTTGTATGACATAGGGACCAGGTTATAAGTTGTATTACATAGGGACCAGGTTATAAGTTGTATGACATAGGGGACAGGTTATAAGTTGTATGACATAGGGGACAGGTTATAAATTGTATGCCATAGGGGTCAGATTATAAATTGTATGACATAGGGACCAGGTTATAAGTTGTATGACATAGGGGACAGATTATAAGTTGTATGACATAGGGACCAGGTTATAAGTTGTATGACATAGGAGTCAGGTTATAAGTTGTATGACATAGGGACCAGGTTATTAGTTGTATGACATAGGAGCCAGGTTATAAGTTGTATGACATAGGAGCCAGGTTATAATTTGTTAGACATAGGGACCAGGTTATAAGTTGTATGACATAGGGGACAGGTTATAAGTTGTATGACATAGGGGACAGGTTATAAGTTGTATGACATAGGGACCAGGTTATAAGTTGTATGACATAGGGACCAGGTTATAAGTTGTATGACATAGGGGACAGGTTATAAGTTGTATGACATAGGGACCAGGTTATAAGTTGTATGACATAGGGGACAGGTTATAAGTTGTATGACATAGGGACCAGGTTATAAGTTGTATGACATAGGGGACAGGTTATATATTGTATGACATAGGGGACAGATTATATATTGTATGACATAGGGGACAGATTATAAGTTGTATGACATAGGGGACAGATTATAAGTTGTATGACATAGGGGACAGGTTATAAGTTGTATGACATAGGGGACAGGTTATAAGTTGTATGACATAGGGACCAGGTTATAAGTTGTATGACATAGGGGACAGGTTATAAGTTGTATGACATAGGGACCAGGTTATAAGTTGTATGACATAGGGGACAGGTTATATATTGTATGACATAGGGGACAGATTATATATTGTATGACATAGGGGACAGATTATAAGTTGTATGACATAGGGACCAGGTTATAAGTTGTATGACATAGGGGACAGGTTATATATTGTATGACATAGGGGACAGGTGATAAGTTGTATGAAATAAGAACCAGGTTATAAGTTGTATGACATAGGGGACAGGTTATAAGTTGTTAGACATAGGAGCCAGGTTATAAGTTGTATGACATAGGGACCAGGTTATAAGTTGTATGACATAGGGACCAGGTTATATATTGTATGACATAGGGACCAGGTTATAAGTTGTATGACATAGAGACCTGGTTATAAGTTGTATGACATAGGGGACAGGTTATATATTTTATGACATAGGGACCAGGTTATAAGTTGTATGACATAGGGGACAGATTATAAGTTGTATGACATAGGGGACAGATTATAAGTTGTATGACATAGGGACCAGGTTATATATTGTATGACATAGAAGACAGATTATAAGTTGTATAACATAGGGGACAGATTATAAGCTGTATGACATGGGGACCAGGTTATAAGTTGTATGACACAGGGGACAGATTATAAGTTGTGTGACACAGGGACCAGGTTATAAGTTGTATGACATAGGGACCAGGTTATAAGTTGTATGACATAGGGACCAGATTATAAGTTGTATGACATAGGAGCCAGGTTATAAAATGTATGACATAGGGACCAGGTTATATATTGTATTACAAAGGGGACAGGTTATAAGTTGTATGACATAGGGACCAGGTTATAAGTTGTATGACATATTGCACGGGTTATAAGTTGTTAGACATAGGAGCCAGGTTATAAAATGTATGACATAGGGACCAGGATATAAGATGTATGACATAGGGACCAGGTTATATATTGTATGACATAGGGACCAGGTTATATATTGTATGACATAGGGACCAGGTTATAAGTTGTATGACATAGGGACCAGCTTATAAGTTGTATGACATAGGGGACAGGTTATATATTGTATGACATAGGGACCAGGTTATAAGTTGTATGACATAGGAGCCAGGTTATAAATTGTTAGACATAGGGACCAGGTTAAAAGTTGTATGACATAGGGGACTGGTTATAAGTTGTATGACATAGGGGACAGGTTATATATTGTATGACATAGGGGACAGGTTATAAGTTGTATGACATAGGGACCAGGTTATAAGTTGTATGACATAGGGGACAGGTTATAAGTTGTTAGACATAGGAGCCAGGTTATAAGTTGTATGACATAGGGACCAGGTTATAAGTTGTATGACATAGGGACCAGGTTATATATTGTATCACATAGGGACCAGGTTATAAGTTGTACGACATAGGGACCAGGTTATAAGTTGTATGACATAGGGACCAGGTTATAATTTGTATTACATAGGGGACAGGTTATATATTGTATGACATAGGGACCAGGTTATAAGTTGTATGACATAGGGGACAGATTATAAGTTGTATGACATAGGGACCAGGTTATAAGTTGTATGACATAGGAGCCAGGTTATAAGTTGTATGACATAGGGACCAGGTTATAAGTTGTATGACATAGGGGACAGGTGGTAAGTTGTATGACATAGGGACCAGGTTATAAGTTGTATGACATAGGGGACAGGTTATAAGTTGTTAGTCATAGGAGCCAGGTTATAAGTTGTATGACATAGGGACCAGGTTATAAGTTGTATGACATAGGGACCAGGTTATAAGTTGTATGACATAGGGGACAGGTTATATATTGTATGACATAGGGACCAGGTTATAAGTTGTATTACATAGTGGACAGATTATAAGTTGTATTACATAGGGACCAGGTTATAAGTTGTATGACATAGGGGACAGATAATAAAAGTTTCTACATAGGGACCAGGTTATAAGTTGTATGACATAGGGGACAGATTATAAGTTGTATGACATAGGGACCAGGTTATAAATTGTATGACATAGGGGACAGGTTATAAATTGTATGACATAGGGGACAGATTATAAGTGTTATGACATAGGGACCAGGTTATAAGTTGTATGACATAGGGGACAGGTTATAAATTGTATGACATAGGGGACAGATTATAAGTGTTATGACTTAGGGACCAGGTTATAAGTTGTATGACATAGGGGACAGGTTATATATTGTATGACATAGGGGACAGGTTATACGTTGTATGACATACGGACCAGGTTATAAGTTGTATTACATAGGGACCAGGTTATAAGTTGTATTACATAGGGACCAGGTTATAAGTTGTATGACATAGGGGACAGGTTATAAGTTGTATGACATAGGGGACAGGTTATAAGTTGTAAAACATAGGGACCAGGTTATAAGTTGTATGACATAGGGGACAGGTGGTAAGTTGCATGACATAGGGACCAGGTTATAAGTTGTATGACATAGGGGACAGGTTATAAGTTGTTAGACATAGGAGCCAGGTTATAAGTTGTATGACATAGGGACCAGGTTATATATTGTATGACATAGGGACCAGGTTATAAATTGTATGAAATAGGGGACAGGTTATAAATTGTATGACATAGGGGACAGATTATAAGTGTTATGACATAGCGACCAGGTTATAAGTTGTATGACATAGGGGACAGGTTATATATTGTATGACATAGGGGACAGGTTATACGTTGTATGACATAGGGACCAGGTTATACGTTGTATGACATAGGGACCAGGTTATAAGTTGTATTACATAGGGACCAGGTTATAAGATGTATTACATAGGGACCAGGTTATAAGTTGTATGACATAGGGGACAGGTTATAAGTTGTATGACATAGGGGACAGGTTATAAATTGTATGACATAGGGACCAGGTTATAAGTTGTATGACATAGGGGACAGATTATAAGTTGTATGACATAGGGGACAGGTTATAAGTTGTATGACATAGGGGACAGGTTATAAGTTGTATGACATAGGGACCAGGTTATAAGTTGTATGACATAGGGGACAGGTTATAAGTTGTTAGACATAGGGACCAGGTTATATGTTGTATGACGACAGATTATAAGTTGTATGACATAGGGACCAGGTTATAAGTTGTATGACATAGGGAACAGATTATAAGTTGTATGACAGGGACCAGGTTATAAGTTGTACGACATAGGCAGCAGGTTATAAGTGGTATGACATAGGGACCAGGTTATAAGTTGTATGACATAGGGGACAGGTTATATATTTTATGACATAGGGACCAGGTTATATGTTGTATGACGACAGATTATAAGTTGAATGACATAGGGACCAGGTTATAAGTTGTATGACATAGGGAACAGATTATAAGTTGTATGACATAGGGACCAGGTTATAAGTTGTACGACATAGGCAGCAGGTTATAAGTGGTATGACATAGGGACCAGGTTATAAGTTGTATGACATAGGGGACAGGTTATAAATTGTATGACATAGGGGACAGATTATCAGTTGTATGACATAGGGACCAGATTATAAGTTGTATGACATAGGGACCAGGTAATAGGTTGTATGACATAGGAGCCAGGTTATAAAATGTATGACATAGGGACCAGGTTATATACTGTATTACATAGGGGACAGGTTATAAGTTGTATGACATAGGGGACAGGTCATATATTGTATGACATAGGGGACAGGTTATACGTTGTATGACATAGGGACCAGGTTATAAGTTGTATTACATAGGGACCAGGTTATAAGTTGTATGACATAGGGGACAGGTTATAAGTTGTATGACATAGGGGACAGGTTATAAATTGTATGCCATAGGGGTCAGATTATAAATTGTATGACATAGGGACCAGGTTATAAGTTGTATGACATAGGGGACAGATTATAAGTTGTATGACATAGGGACCAGGTTATAAGTTGTATGACATAGGAGTCAGGTTATAAGTTGTATGACATAGGGACCAGGTTATTAGTTGTATGACATAGGAGCCAGGTTATAAGTTGTATGACATAGGAGCCAGGTTATAATTTGTTAGACATAGGGACCAGGTTATAAGTTGTATGACATAGGGACCAGGTTATAAGTTGTATGACATAGGGGACAGGTTATATATTGTATGACATACGGGACAGGTTATACGTTGTATGACATAGGGACCAGGTTAAAAGTTGTATTACATAGGAGCCAGGTTATGAGTTGTTAGACATAGGGACTAGGTTATAAATTGTATGACATAGGGGACAGGTTATAAGTTGTATGACATAGGGACCAGGTTATAAGTTGTATGACATAGGAGCCAGGTTATAAGTAGTATGACATAGAGACCAGGTTAGAAGTTGAATGACATAGGGTACAGATTATAAGTGTTATGACATAGGGACCAGGTTATAAGTTGTATGACATAGGAGCCAGGTTATAAGTTGTTAGACATAGGGACCAGGTTATAAGTTGTATGACATAGGAGCCAGGTTATAAGTTGTATGACATAGGAGCCAGGTTATAAGTTGTTAGACATAGGGACCAGGTTATAAGTTGTATGACATAGGGACCAGGTTATAAGTTGTATGACATAGGCGCCAGGTTATAAGTTGTTAGATATAGGGACCAGGTTATAAGTTGTATGACATAGGAGCCAGGTTATAAGTTGTATGAGATAGCAGCCAGGTTATAAGTTGTTAGACATAGGGACCAGGTTATAAGTTGTATGACATAGGAGCCAGGTTATAAGTTGTTAGACATAGGGACCAGGTTATAAGTTGTATGACATAGGGACCAGGTTATAAGTTGTGTGACATAGGAGCCAGGTTATAAATTGTTAGACATAGGGACCAGGTTAAAAGTTGTATGACATAGGGGACTGGTTATAAGTTGTATGACATAGCGGACAGGTTATATATTGTATGACATAGGGGACAGGTTATAAGTTGTATGACATAGGGGACAGATTATAAGTTGTATGACATAGGGGACAGATTATAAGTTGTATGACATAGGGACCAGGTTATAAGATGTATGACATAGGGGACAGATTATAAGTTGTATGACATAGGGACCAGGTTATAAGTTGTATGACATAGGAGCCAGGTTATAAGTTGTATGACATAGGGACCAGGTTATAAGTTGTATGACAGGGACCAGGTTATATATTGTATGACATAGGGACCAGGTTATAAGTTGTATGACATAGAGACCTGGTTATATGTTGTATGATATAGGGGACAGGTTATATATTGTATGACATAGGGACCAGGTTATAAGTTGTATGACATAGGGGACAGGTTATATATTGTATGACATAGGGACCAGGTTATAAGTTGTATGACATAGGGGACAGGTTATATATTGTATGACATAGGGACCAGGTTATAAGTTGTATGACATAGAGACCTGGTTATATGTTGTATGATATAGGGGACAGGTTATATATTGTATGACATAGGGACCAGGTTATAAGTTGTATGACATAGGGGACAGGTTATATATTGTATGACATAGGGACCAGGTTATAAGTTGTATGACATAGGGGACAGGTTATATATTGTATGACATAGGGACCAGGTTATAAGTTGTATGACATAGGGGACAGGTTATATATTGTATGACATAGGGACCAGGTTATAAGTTGTATGACATTGGGACCAGGTTATAAGTTGTATGACATAGGGGACAGATAATAAGTTGTATGACATAGGGACCAGGATATATATTGAATGACATAGGGAACAGATTATAAGTTGTATGACATAGGGGAACAGGTTATATATTGTATGACATAGGGACCAAGTTATAAGTTTTATGACATAGGGTACAGATTATAAGTTGTATGACATAGGGACCAGGTTATAAGTTGTATGACATAGGGGACAGGTTATATATTGTATGACATAGGGGACAGGTGATAAGTTGTATGAAATAAGAACCAGGTTATAAGTTGTATGACATAGGGGACAGGTTATAAGTTGTTAGACATAGGAGCCAGGTTATAAGTTGTATGACATAGGGACCAGGTTATAAGTTGTATGACATAGGGACCAGGTTATATATTGTATGACATAGGGACCAGGTTATAAGTTGTATGACATAGAGACCTGGTTATAAGTTGTATGACATAGGGGACAGGTTATATATTTTATGACATAGGGACCAGGTTATAAGTTGTATGACATAGGGGACAGATTATAAGTTGTATGACATAGGGGACAGATTATAAGTTGTATGACATAGGGACCAGGTTATATATTGTATGACATAGAAGACAGATTATAAGTTGTATAACATAGGGGACAGATTATAAGCTGTATGACATGGGGACCAGGTTATAAGTTGTATGACACAGGGGACAGATTATAAGTTGTGTGACACAGGGACCAGGTTATAAGTTGTATGACATAGGGACCAGATTATAAGTTGTATGACATAGGGACCAGGTTATAAGTTGTATGACATAGGAGCCAGGTTATAAAATGTATGACATAGGGACCAGGTTATATATTGTATTACAAAGGGGACAGGTTATAAGTTGTATGACATAGGGACCAGGTTATAAGTTGTATGACATATTGCACGGGTTATAAGTTGTTAGACATAGGAGCCAGGTTATAAAATGTATGACATAGGGACCAGGATATAAGATGTATGACATAGGGACCAGGTTATATATTGTATGACATAGGGACCAGGTTATATATTGTATGACATAGGGACCAGGTTATAAGTTGTATGACATAGGGACCAGCTTATAAGTTGTATGACATAGGGGACAGGTTATATATTGTATGACATAGGGACCAGGTTATAAGTTGTATGACATAGGAGCCAGGTTATAAATTGTTAGACATAGGGACCAGGTTAAAAGTTGTATGACATAGGGGACTGGTTATAAGTTGTATGACATAGGGGACAGGTTATATATTGTATGACATAGGGGACAGGTTATAAGTTGTATGACATAGGGACCAGGTTATAAGTTGTATGACATAGGGGACAGGTTATAAGTTGTTAGACATAGGAGCCAGGTTATAAGTTGTATGACATAGGGACCAGGTTATAAGTTGTATGACATAGGGACCAGGTTATATATTGTATCACATAGGGACCAGGTTATAAGTTGTACGACATAGGGACCAGGTTATAAGTTGTATGACATAGGGACCAGGTTATAATTTGTATTACATAGGGGACAGGTTATATATTGTATGACATAGGGACCAGGTTATAAGTTGTATGACATAGGGGACAGATTATTAGTTGTATGACATAGGGGACAGGTTATAAGTTGTATGACATAGGGACCAGGTTATAAGTTGTATGACATAGGAGCCAGGTTATAAGTTGTATGACATAGGGACCAGGTTATAAGTTGTATGACATAGGGGACAGGTGGTAAGTTGTATGACATAGGGACCAGGTTATAAGTTGTATGACATAGGGGACAGGTTATAAGTTGTTAGTCATAGGAGCCAGGTTATAAGTTGTATGACATAGGGACCAGGTTATAAGTTGTATGACATAGGGACCAGGTTATATATTGTAACACATAGGGACCAGGTTATAAGTTGTATGACATAGGGACCAGGTTATAAGTTGTATGACATAGGGGACAGGTTATATATTGTATGACATAGGGACCAGGTTATAAGTTGTATTACATAGTGGACAGATTATAAGTTGTATTACATAGGGACCAGGTTATAAGTTGTATGACATAGGGGACAGATTATAAGTTGTATGACATAGGGACCAGGTTATATATTGTATGACATAGGGGAGAGATTATAAGTTGTATGACATAGGGGACAGATTATAAGTTGTTCTACATAGGGACCAGGTTATAAGTTGTATGACATAGGGGACAGATTATAAGTTGTATGACATAGGGACCAGGTTATAAATTGTATGACATAGGGGACAGGTTATAAATTGTATGACATAGGGGACAGATTATAAGTGTTATGACATAGGGACCAGGTTATAAGTTGTATGACATAGGGGACAGGTTATAAATTGTATGACATAGGGGACAGATTATAAGTGTTATGACTTAGGGACCAGGTTATAAGTTGTATGACATAGGGGACAGGTTATATATTGTATGACATAGGGGACAGGTTATACGTTGTATGACATACGGACCAGGTTATAAGTTGTATTACATAGGGACCAGGTTATAAGTTGTATTACATAGGGACCAGGTTATAAGTTGTATGACATAGGGGACAGGTTATAAGTTGTATGACATAGGGGACAGGTTATAAGTTGTAAAACATAGGGACCAGGTTATAAGTTGTATGACATAGGGGACAGGTGGTAAGTTGCATGACATAGGGACCAGGTTATAAGTTGTATGACATAGGGGACAGGTTATAAGTTGTTAGACATAGGAGCCAGGTTATAAGTTGTATGACATAGGGACCAGGTTATATATTGTATGACATAGGGACCAGGTTATAAATTGTATGAAATAGGGGACAGGTTATAAATTGTATGACATAGGGGACAGATTATAAGTTGTATTACATAGGGGACAGATTATACGTTGTATGACATAGGGACCAGGTTATACGTTGTATGACATAGGGACCAGGTTATACGTTGTATGACATAGGGACCAGGTTATAAGTTGTATTACATAGGGACCAGGTTATAAGATGTATTACATAGGGACCAGGTTATAAGTTGTATGACATAGGGGACAGGTTATAAATTGTATGACATAGGGACCAGGTTATAAGTTGTATGACATAGGGGACAGATTATAAGTTGTATGACAAAGGGACCAGGTTATAAGTTGTATGACATAGGAGTCAGGTTATAAGTTGTATGACATAGGGACCAGGTTATAAGTTGTATGACATAGGAGACAGGTTATAAGTTGTATGACATAGGAGCCAGGTTATAAGTTGTTAGACATAGGGACCAGGTTATAAGTTGTATGACATAGGGGACAGGTTATATATTGTATGACATAGGGTACAGGTTATAAGTTGTATGACATAGGGACCAGGTTATATATTGTATGACATAGGGGACAGATTATATATTGTATGACATAGGGGACAGATTATAAGTTGTATGACATAGGGACCAGGTTATAAGTTGTATGACATAGGGGACAGGTTATAAGTTGTATGACATAGGGGACAGGTTATAAGTTGTATGACATAGGGACCAGGTTATATATTGTATGACATAGGGGACAGATTATATATTGTATGACATAGGGGACAGATTATAAGTTGTATGACATAGGGGACAGGTTATAAGTTGTATGACATAGGGGACAGGTTATAAGTTGTATGACATAGGGACCAGGTTATAAGTTGTATGACATAGGGACCAGGTTATAAGTTGTATGACATAGGGGACAGGTTATAAGTTGTATGACATAGGGACCAGGTTATAAGTTGTATGACATAGGGGACAGGTTATAAGTTGTATGACATAGGGACCAGGTTATAAGTTGTATGACATAGGGGACAGGTTATATATTGTATGACATAGGGGACAGATTATATATTGTATGACATAGGGGACAGATTATAAGTTGTATGACATAGGGGACAGATTATAAGTTGTATGACATAGGGGACAGGTTATAAGTTGTATGACATAGGGGACAGGTTATAAGTTGTATGACATAGGGACCAGGTTATAAGTTGTATGACATAGGGGACAGGTTATAAGTTGTATGACATAGGGACCAGGTTATAAGTTGTATGACATAGGGGACAGGTTATATATTGTATGACATAGGGGACAGATTATATATTGTATGACATAGGGGACAGATTATAAGTTGTATGACATAGGGACCAGGTTATAAGTTGTATGACATAGGGGACAGGTTATATATTGTATGACATAGGGGACAGGTGATAAGTTGTATGAAATAAGAACCAGGTTATAAGTTGTATGACATAGGGGACAGGTTATAAGTTGTTAGACATAGGAGCCAGGTTATAAGTTGTATGACATAGGGACCAGGTTATAAGTTGTATGACATAGGGACCAGGTTATATATTGTATGACATAGGGACCAGGTTATAAGTTGTATGACATAGAGACCTGGTTATAAGTTGTATGACATAGGGGACAGGTTATATATTTTATGACATAGGGACCAGGTTATAAGTTGTATGACATAGGGGACAGATTATAAGTTGTATGACATAGGGGACAGATTATAAGTTGTATGACATAGGGACCAGGTTATATATTGTATGACATAGAAGACAGATTATAAGTTGTATAACATAGGGGACAGATTATAAGCTGTATGACATGGGGACCAGGTTATAAGTTGTATGACACAGGGGACAGATTATAAGTTGTGTGACACAGGGACCAGGTTATAAGTTGTATGACATAGGGACCAGGTTATAAGTTGTATGACATAGGGACCAGATTATAAGTTGTATGACATAGGAGCCAGGTTATAAAATGTATGACATAGGGACCAGGTTATATATTGTATTACAAAGGGGACAGGTTATAAGTTGTATGACATAGGGACCAGGTTATAAGTTGTATGACATATTGCACGGGTTATAAGTTGTTAGACATAGGAGCCAGGTTATAAAATGTATGACATAGGGACCAGGATATAAGATGTATGACATAGGGACCAGGTTATATATTGTATGACATAGGGACCAGGTTATATATTGTATGACATAGGGACCAGGTTATAAGTTGTATGACATAGGGACCAGCTTATAAGTTGTATGACATAGGGGACAGGTTATATATTGTATGACATAGGGACCAGGTTATAAGTTGTATGACATAGGAGCCAGGTTATAAATTGTTAGACATAGGGACCAGGTTAAAAGTTGTATGACATAGGGGACTGGTTATAAGTTGTATGACATAGGGGACAGGTTATATATTGTATGACATAGGGGACAGGTTATAAGTTGTATGACATAGGGACCAGGTTATAAGTTGTATGACATAGGGGACAGGTTATAAGTTGTTAGACATAGGAGCCAGGTTATAAGTTGTATGACATAGGGACCAGGTTATAAGTTGTATGACATAGGGACCAGGTTATATATTGTATCACATAGGGACCAGGTTATAAGTTGTACGACATAGGGACCAGGTTATAAGTTGTATGACATAGGGACCAGGTTATAATTTGTATTACATAGGGGACAGGTTATATATTGTATGACATAGGGACCAGGTTATAAGTTGTATGACATAGGGGACAGATTATTAGTTGTATGACATAGGGGACAGGTTATAAGTTGTATGACATAGGGACCAGGTTATAAGTTGTATGACATAGGAGCCAGGTTATAAGTTGTATGACATAGGGACCAGGTTATAAGTTGTATGACATAGGGGACAGGTGGTAAGTTGTATGACATAGGGACCAGGTTATAAGTTGTATGACATAGGGGACAGGTTATAAGTTGTTAGTCATAGGAGCCAGGTTATAAGTTGTATGACATAGGGACCAGGTTATAAGTTGTATGACATAGGGACCAGGTTATATATTGTAACACATAGGGACCAGGTTATAAGTTGTATGACATAGGGACCAGGTTATAAGTTGTATGACATAGGGGACAGGTTATATATTGTATGACATAGGGACCAGGTTATAAGTTGTATTACATAGTGGACAGATTATAAGTTGTATTACATAGGGACCAGGTTATAAGTTGTATGACATAGGGGACAGATTATAAGTTGTATGACATAGGGACCAGGTTATATATTGTATGACATAGGGGAGAGATTATAAGTTGTATGACATAGGGGACAGATTATAAGTTGTTCTACATAGGGACCAGGTTATAAGTTGTATGACATAGGGGACAGATTATAAGTTGTATGACATAGGGACCAGGTTATAAATTGTATGACATAGGGGACAGGTTATAAATTGTATGACATAGGGGACAGATTATAAGTGTTATGACATAGGGACCAGGTTATAAGTTGTATGACATAGGGGACAGGTTATAAATTGTATGACATAGGGGACAGATTATAAGTGTTATGACTTAGGGACCAGGTTATAAGTTGTATGACATAGGGGACAGGTTATACGTTGTATGACATACGGACCAGGTTATAAGTTGTATTACATAGGGACCAGGTTATAAGTTGTATTACATAGGGACCAGGTTATAAGTTGTATGACATAGGGGACAGGTTATAAGTTGTATGACATAGGGGACAGGTTATAAGTTGTAAAACATAGGGACCAGGTTATAAGTTGTATGACATAGGGGACAGGTGGTAAGTTGCATGACATAGGGACCAGGTTATAAGTTGTATGACATAGGGGACAGGTTATAAGTTGTTAGACATAGGAGCCAGGTTATAAGTTGTATGACATAGGGACCAGGTTATATATTGTATGACATAGGGACCAGGTTATAAATTGTATGAAATAGGGGACAGGTTATAAATTGTATGACATAGGGGACAGATTATAAGTTGTATTACATAGGGGACAGATTATACGTTGTATGACATAGGGACCAGGTTATACGTTGTATGACATAGGGACCAGGTTATACGTTGTATGACATAGGGACCAGGTTATAAGTTGTATTACATAGGGACCAGGTTATAAGATGTATTACATAGGGACCAGGTTATAAGTTGTATGACATAGGGGACAGGTTATAAGTTGTATGACATAGGGGACAGGTTATAAATTGTATGACATAGGGACCAGGTTATAAGTTGTATGACATAGGGGACAGATTATAAGTTGTATGACAAAGGGACCAGGTTATAAGTTGTATGACATAGGAGTCAGGTTATAAGTTGTATGACATAGGGACCAGGTTATAAGTTGTATGACATAGGAGACAGGTTATAAGTTGTATGACATAGGAGCCAGGTTATAAGTTGTTAGACATAGGGACCAGGTTATAAGTTGTATGACATAGGGGACAGGTTATATATTGTATGACATAGGGTACAGGTTATAAGTTGTATGACATAGGGACCAGGTTTTATATTGTATGACATAGGGGACAGATTATATATTGTATGACATAGGGGACAGATTATAAGTTGTATGACATAGGGACCAGGTTATAAGTTGTATGACATAGGGGACAGGTTATAAGTTGTATGACATAGGGGACAGGTTATAAGTTGTATGACATAGGGACCAAGTTATATATTGTATGACATAGGGGACAGATTATATATTGTATGACATAGGGGACAGATTATAAGTTGTATGACATAGGGGACAGGTTATAAGTTGTATGACATAGGGGACAGGTTATAAGTTGTATGACATAGGGACCAGGTTATAAGTTGTATGACATAGGGACCAGGTTATAAGTTGTATGACATAGGGGACAGGTTATAAGTTGTATGACATAGGGACCAGGTTATAAGTTGTATGACATAGGGGACAGGTTATAAGTTGTATGACATAGGGACCAGGTTATAAGTTGTATGACATAGGGGACAGGTTATATATTGTATGACATAGGGGACAGATTATATATTGTATGACATAGGGGACAGATTATAAGTTGTATGACATAGGGGACAGATTATAAGTTGTATGACATAGGGGACAGGTTATAAGTTGTATGACATAGGGGACAGGTTATAAGTTGTATGACATAGGGACCAGGTTATAAGTTGTATGACATAGGGGACAGGTTATAAGTTGTATGACATAGGGACCAGGTTATAAGTTGTATGACATAGGGGACAGGTTATATATTGTATGACATAGGGGACAGATTATATATTGTATGACATAGGGGACAGGTGATAAGTTGTATGAAATAAGAACCAGGTTATAAGTTGTATGACATAGGGGACAGGTTATAAGTTGTTAGACATAGGAGCCAGGTTATAAGTTGTATGACATAGGGACCAGGTTATAAGTTGTATGACATAGGGACCAGGTTATATATTGTATGACATAGGGACCAGGTTATAAGTTGTATGACATAGAGACCTGGTTATAAGTTGTATGACATAGGGGACAGGTTATATATTTTATGACATAGGGACCAGGTTATAAGTTGTATGACATAGGGGACAGATTATAAGTTGTATGACATAGGGGACAGATTATAAGTTGTATGACATAGGGACCAGGTTATATATTGTATGACATAGAAGACAGATTATAAGTTGTATAACATAGGGGACAGATTATAAGCTGTATGACATGGGGACCAGGTTATAAGTTGTATGACACAGGGGACAGATTATAAGTTGTGTGACACAGGGACCAGGTTATAAGTTGTATGACATAGGGACCAGGTTATAAGTTGTATGACATAGGGACCAGATTATAAGTTGTATGACATAGGAGCCAGGTTATAAAATGTATGACATAGGGACCAGGTTATATATTGTATTACAAAGGGGACAGGTTATAAGTTGTATGACATAGGGACCAGGTTATAAGTTGTATGACATATTGCACGGGTTATAAGTTGTTAGACATAGGAGCCAGGTTATAAAATGTATGACATAGGGACCAGGATATAAGATGTATGACATAGGGACCAGGTTATATATTGTATGACATAGGGACCAGGTTATATATTGTATGACATAGGGACCAGGTTATAAGTTGTATGACATAGGGACCAGCTTATAAGTTGTATGACATAGGGGACAGGTTATATATTGTATGACAAAGGGACCAGGTTATAAGTTGTATGACATAGGAGCCAGGTTATAAATTGTTAGACATAAAGACCAGGTTAAAAGTTGTATGACATAGGGGACTGGTTATAAGTTGTATGACATAGGGGACAGGTTATATATTGTATGACATAGGGGACAGGTTATAAGTTGTATGACATAGGGACCAGGTTATAAGTTGTATGACATAGGGGACAGGTTATAAGTTGTTAGACATAGGAGCCAGGTTATAAGTTGTATGACATAGGGACCAGGTTATAAGTTGTATGACATAGGGGACAGGTGGTAAGTTGTATGACATAGGGACCAGGTTATAAGTTGTATGACATAGGGGACAGGTTATAAGTTGTTAGTCATAGGAGCCAGGTTATAAGTTGTATGACATAGGGACCAGGTTATAAGTTGTATGACATAGGGACCAGGTTATAAGTTGTATGACATAGGGGACAGGTTATATATTGTATGACATAGGGACCAGGTTATAAGTTGTATTACATAGTGGACAGATTATAAGTTGTATTACATAGGGACCAGGTTATAAGTTGTATGACATAGGGGACAGATAATAAAAGTTTCTACATAGGGACCAGGTTATAAGTTGTATGACATAGGGGACAGATTATAAGTTGTATGACATAGGGACCAGGTTATAAATTGTATGACATAGGGGACAGGTTATAAATTGTATGACATAGGGGACAGATTATAAGTGTTATGACATAGGGACCAGGTTATAAGTTGTATGACATAGGGGACAGGTTATAAATTGTATGACATAGGGGACAGATTATAAGTGTTATGACTTAGGGACCAGGTTATAAGTTGTATGACATAGGGGACAGGTTATATATTGTATGACATAGGGGACAGGTTATACGTTGTATGACATACGGACCAGGTTATAAGTTGTATTACATAGGGACCAGGTTATAAGTTGTATTACATAGGGACCAGGTTATAAGTTGTATGACATAGGGGACAGGTTATAAGTTGTATGACATAGGGGACAGGTTATAAGTTGTAAAACATAGGGACCAGGTTATAAGTTGTATGACATAGGGGACAGGTGGTAAGTTGCATGACATAGGGACCAGGTTATAAGTTGTATGACATAGGGGACAGGTTATAAGTTGTTAGACATAGGAGCCAGGTTATAAGTTGTATGACATAGGGACCAGGTTATAAGTTGTACGACTTAGGCAGCAGGTTATAAGTGGTATGACATAGGGACCAGGTTATAAGTTGTATGACATAGGGAACAGATTATAAGTTGTATGACATAGGGACCAGGTTATAAGTTGTACGACATAGGCAGCAGGTTATAAGTGGTATGACATAGGGACCAGGTTATAAGTTGTATGACATAGGGGACAGGTTATAAATTGTATGACATAGGGGACAGATTATCAGTTGTATGACATAGGGACCAGGTAATAGGTTGTATGACATAGGAGCCAGGTTATAAAATGTATGACATAGGGACCAGGTTATATATTGTATTACATAGGGGACAGGTTATAAGTTGTATGACATAGGGGACAGGTCATATATTGTATGACATAGGGGACAGGTTATACGTTGTATGACATAGGGACCAGGTTATAAGTTGTATTACATAGGGACCAGGTTATAAGTTGTATGACATAGGGGACAGGTTATAAGTTGTATGACATAGGGGACAGGTTATAAATTGTATGCCATAGGGGTCAGATTATAAATTGTATGACATAGGGACCAGGTTATAAGTTGTATGACATAGGGGACAGATTATAAGTTGTATGACATAGGGGACAGATTATCAGTTGTATGACATAGGGACCAGGTAATAGGTTGTATGACATAGGAGCCAGGTTATAAAATGTATGACATAGGGACCAGGTTATATATTGTATTACATAGGGGACAGGTTATAAGTTGTATGACATAGGGGACAGGTCATATATTGTATGACATAGGGGACAGGTTGTACGTTGTATGACATAGGGACCAGGTTATAAGTTGTATTACATAGGGACCAGGTTATAAGTTGTATGACATAGGGGACAGGTTATAAGTTGTATGACATAGGGGACAGGTTATAAATTGTATGCCATAGGGGTCAGATTATAAATTGTATGACATAGGGACCAGGTTATAAGTTGTATGACATAGGGACCAGGTTATAAGTTGTATGACATAGGGACCAGGTTATAAGTTGTATGACATAGGGGACAGGTTATATATTGTATGACATACGGGACAGGTTATACGTTGTATGACATAGGGACCAGGTTAAAAGTTGTATTACATAGGAGCCAGGTTATAAGTTGTTAGACATAGGGACCAGGTTATAAATTGTATGACATAGGGGACAGGTTATAAGTTGTATGACATAGGGACCAGGTTATAAGTTGTATGACATAGGAGCCAGGTTATAAGTAGTATGACATAGAGACCAGGTTAGAAGTTGAATGACATAGGGTACAGATTATAAGTGTTATGACATAGGGACCAGGTTATAAGTTGTATGACATAGGAGCCAGGTTATAAGTTGTTAGACATAGGGACCAGGTTATAAGTTGTATGACATAGGAGCCAGGTTATAAGTTGTTAGACATAGGGACCAGGTTTAAGTTGTATGACATAGGGACCAGGTTATAAGTTGTATGACATAGGAACCAGGTTATAAGTTGTATGACATAGGGACCAGGTTTAAGTTGTATGACATAGGGACCAGGTTATAAGTTGTATGACATAGGAACCAGGTTATAAGTTGTATGACATAGGAGCCAGGTTATAAGTTGTTAGACATAGGGACCAGGTTATAAGTTGTATGACATAGGGACCAGGTTATAAGTTGTTAGACATAGGAGCCAGGTTATAAGTTGTATGACATAGGGACCAGGTTATAAGTTGTATGACATAGGGACCAGGTTATATATTGTATGACATAGGGACCAGGTTATACGTTGTACGACATAGGGACCAGGTTATAAGTTGTATGACATAGGGACCAGGTTATAAGTTGTATTACATAGGGGACAGGTTATATATTGTATGACATAGGGACCAGGTTATAAGTTGTATGACATAGGGGACAGATTATAAGTTCTATGACATAGGGGACAGGTTATAAGTTGTATGACATAGGGACCAGGTTATAAGTTGTATGACATAGGAGCCAGGTTATAAGTTGTATGACATAGGGACCAGGTTATAAGTTGTATGACATAGGGGACAGGTGGTAAGTTGTATGACATAGGGAACAGGTTATAAGTTGTATGACATAGGGAACAGGTTATAAGTTGTATGACATAGGGGACAGATTATAAGTTGTATGACATAGGGGACAGATTATAAGTTGTATGACATAGGGGACAGGTGGTAAGTTGTATGACATAGGGAACAGGTTATAAGTTGTATGACATAGGGGACAGATTATAAGTTGTATGACATAGGGGACAGGTTATAAGTTGTATGACATAGGGGACAGATTATAAGTTGTATGACATAGGGGACAGGTTATAAGTTGTATGACATAGGGGACAGATTATAAGTTGTATGACATAGGGACCAGGTTATAAGTTGTATGACATAGGGGACAGGTGGTAAGTTGTATGACATAGGGGACAGGTTATAAGTTGTATGACATAGGAGTCAGGTTATAAGTTGTATGACATAGGGGACAGATTATAAGTTGTATGACATAGGGGACAGATTATAAGTTGTATGACATAGGGGACAGGTGGTAAGTTGTATGACATAGGGAACAGGTTATAAGTTGTATGACATAGGGGACAGATTATAAGTTGTATGACATAGGGGACAGGTTATAAGTTGTATGACATAGGGGACAGATTATAAGTTGTATGACATAGGGGACAGGTTATAAGTTGTATGACATAGGGGACAGATTATAAGTTGTATGACATAGGGGACAGGTGGTAAGTTGTATGACATAGGGGACAGGTTATAAGTTGTATGACATAGGAGTCAGGTTATAAGTTGTATGACATAGGGGACAGGTTATAAGTTGTATGACATAGGGAACAGGTTATAAGTTGTATGACATAGGGGACAGATTATAAGTTGTATGACATAGGGAACAGGTTATAAGTTGTATGACATAGGGAACAGGTTATAAGTTGTATGACATAGGGAACAGGTTATAAGTTGTATGACATAGGGAACAGGTGGTAAGTTGTATGACATAGGGGACAGGTTATAAGTTGTATGACATAGGGGACAGGTTATATATTGTATGACATACGGGACAGGTTATACGTTGTATGACATAGGGACCAGGTTAAAAGTTGTATTACATAGGAGCCAGGTTATGAGTTGTTAGACATAGGGACTAGGTTATAAATTGTATGACATAGGGGACAGGTTATAAGTTGTATGACATAGGGACCAGGTTATAAGTTGTATGACATAGGAGCCAGGTTATAAGTAGTATGACATAGAGACCAGGTTAGAAGTTGAATGACATAGGGTACAGATTATAAGTGTTATGACATAGGGACCAGGTTATAAGTTGTATGACATAGGAGCCAGGTTATAAGTTGTTAGACATAGGGACCAGGTTATAAGTTGTATGACATAGGAGCCAGGTTATAAGTTGTATGACATAGGAGCCAGGTTATAAGTTGTTAGACATAGGGACCAGGTTATAAGTTGTATGACATAGGGACCAGGTTATAAGTTGTATGACATAGGCGCCAGGTTATAAGTTGTTAGATATAGGGACCAGGTTATAAGTTGTATGACATAGGAGCCAGGTTATAAGTTGTATGAGATAGCAGCCAGGTTATAAGTTGTTAGACATAGGGACCAGGTTATAAGTTGTATGACATAGGAGCCAGGTTATAAGTTGTTAGACATAGGGACCAGGTTATAAGTTGTATGACATAGGGACCAGGTTATAAGTTGTGTGACATAGGAGCCAGGTTATAAATTGTTAGACATAGGGACCAGGTTAAAAGTTGTATGACATAGGGGACTGGTTATAAGTTGTATGACATAGCGGACAGGTTATATATTGTATGACATAGGGGACAGGTTATAAGTTGTATGACATAGGGGACAGATTATAAGTTGTATGACATAGGGGACAGATTATAAGTTGTATGACATAGGGACCAGGTTATAAGATGTATGACATAGGGGACAGATTATAAGTTGTATGACATAGGGACCAGGTTATAAGTTGTATGACATAGGAGCCAGGTTATAAGTTGTATGACATAGGGACCAGGTTATAAGTTGTATGACAGGGACCAGGTTATATATTGTATGACATAGGGACCAGGTTATAAGTTGTATGACATAGAGACCTGGTTATATGTTGTATGATATAGGGGACAGGTTATATATTGTATGACATAGGGACCAGGTTATAAGTTGTATGACATAGGGGACAGGTTATATATTGTATGACATAGGGACCAGGTTATAAGTTGTATGACATAGGGGACAGGTTATATATTGTATGACATAGGGACCAGGTTATAAGTTGTATGACATAGAGACCTGGTTATATGTTGTATGATATAGGGGACAGGTTATATATTGTATGACATAGGGACCAGGTTATAAGTTGTATGACATAGGGGACAGGTTATATATTGTATGACATAGGGACCAGGTTATAAGTTGTATGACATAGGGGACAGGTTATATATTGTATGACATAGGGACCAGGTTATAAGTTGTATGACATAGGGGACAGGTTATATATTGTATGACATAGGGACCAGGTTATAAGTTGTATGACATTGGGACCAGGTTATAAGTTGTATGACATAGGGGACAGATAATAAGTTGTATGACATAGGGACCAGGTTATATATTGAATGACATAGGGAACAGATTATAAGTTGTATGACATAGGGGAACAGGTTATATATTGTATGACATAGGGACCAAGTTATAAGTTTTATGACATAGGGTACAGATTATAAGTTGTATGACATAGGGACCAGGTTATAAGTTGTATGACATAGGGGACAGGTTATATATTGTATGACATAGGGGACAGGTGATAAGTTGTATGAAATAAGAACCAGGTTATAAGTTGTATGACATAGGGGACAGGTTATAAGTTGTTAGACATAGGAGCCAGGTTATAAGTTGTATGACATAGGGACCAGGTTATAAGTTGTATGACATAGGGACCAGGTTATATATTGTATGACATAGGGACCAGGTTATAAGTTGTATGACATAGAGACCTGGTTATAAGTTGTATGACATAGGGGACAGGTTATATATTTTATGACATAGGGACCAGGTTATAAGTTGTATGACATAGGGGACAGATTATAAGTTGTATGACATAGGGGACAGATTATAAGTTGTATGACATAGGGACCAGGTTATATATTGTATGACATAGAAGACAGATTATAAGTTGTATAACATAGGGGACAGATTATAAGCTGTATGACATGGGGACCAGGTTATAAGTTGTATGACACAGGGGACAGATTATAAGTTGTGTGACACAGGGACCAGGTTATAAGTTGTATGACATAGGGACCAGATTATAAGTTGTATGACATAGGGACCAGGTTATAAGTTGTATGACATAGGAGCCAGGTTATAAAATGTATGACATAGGGACCAGGTTATATATTGTATTACAAAGGGGACAGGTTATAAGTTGTATGACATAGGGACCAGGTTATAAGTTGTATGACATATTGCACGGGTTATAAGTTGTTAGACATAGGAGCCAGGTTATAAAATGTATGACATAGGGACCAGGATATAAGATGTATGACATAGGGACCAGGTTATATATTGTATGACATAGGGACCAGGTTATATATTGTATGACATAGGGACCAGGTTATAAGTTGTATGACATAGGGACCAGCTTATAAGTTGTATGACATAGGGGACAGGTTATATATTGTATGACATAGGGACCAGGTTATAAGTTGTATGACATAGGAGCCAGGTTATAAATTGTTAGACATAGGGACCAGGTTAAAAGTTGTATGACATAGGGGACTGGTTATAAGTTGTATGACATAGGGGACAGGTTATATATTGTATGACATAGGGGACAGGTTATAAGTTGTATGACATAGGGACCAGGTTATAAGTTGTATGACATAGGGGACAGGTTATAAGTTGTTAGACATAGGAGCCAGGTTATAAGTTGTATGACATAGGGACCAGGTTATAAGTTGTATGACATAGGGACCAGGTTATATATTGTATCACATAGGGACCAGGTTATAAGTTGTACGACATAGGGACCAGGTTATAAGTTGTATGACATAGGGACCAGGTTATAATTTGTATTACATAGGGGACAGGTTATATATTGTATGACATAGGGACCAGGTTATAAGTTGTATGACATAGGGGACAGATTATTAGTTGTATGACATAGGGGACAGGTTATAAGTTGTATGACATAGGGACCAGGTTATAAGTTGTATGACATAGGAGCCAGGTTATAAGTTGTATGACATAGGGACCAGGTTATAAGTTGTATGACATAGGGGACAGGTGGTAAGTTGTATGACATAGGGACCAGGTTATAAGTTGTATGACATAGGGGACAGGTTATAAGTTGTTAGTCATAGGAGCCAGGTTATAAGTTGTATGACATAGGGACCAGGTTATAAGTTGTATGACATAGGGACCAGGTTATATATTGTAACACATAGGGACCAGGTTATAAGTTGTATGACATAGGGACCAGGTTATAAGTTGTATGACATAGGGGACAGGTTATATATTGTATGACATAGGGACCAGGTTATAAGTTGTATTACATAGTGGACAGATTATAAGTTGTATTACATAGGGACCAGGTTATAAGTTGTATGACATAGGGGACAGATTATAAGTTGTATGACATAGGGACCAGGTTATATATTGTATGACATAGGGGAGAGATTATAAGTTGTATGACATAGGGGACAGATTATAAGTTGTTCTACATAGGGACCAGGTTATAAGTTGTATGACATAGGGGACAGATTATAAGTTGTATGACATAGGGACCAGGTTATAAATTGTATGACATAGGGGACAGGTTATAAATTGTATGACATAGGGGACAGATTATAAGTGTTATGACATAGGGACCAGGTTATAAGTTGTATGACATAGGGGACAGGTTATAAATTGTATGACATAGGGGACAGATTATAAGTGTTATGACTTAGGGACCAGGTTATAAGTTGTATGACATAGGGGACAGGTTATATATTGTATGACATAGGGGACAGGTTATACGTTGTATGACATACGGACCAGGTTATAAGTTGTATTACATAGGGACCAGGTTATAAGTTGTATTACATAGGGACCAGGTTATAAGTTGTATGACATAGGGGACAGGTTATAAGTTGTATGACATAGGGGACAGGTTATAAGTTGTAAAACATAGGGACCAGGTTATAAGTTGTATGACATAGGGGACAGGTGGTAAGTTGCATGACATAGGGACCAGGTTATAAGTTGTATGACATAGGGGACAGGTTATAAGTTGTTAGACATAGGAGCCAGGTTATAAGTTGTATGACATAGGGACCAGGTTATATATTGTATGACATAGGGACCAGGTTATAAATTGTATGAAATAGGGGACAGGTTATAAATTGTATGACATAGGGGACAGATTATAAGTTGTATTACATAGGGGACAGATTATACGTTGTATGACATAGGGACCAGGTTATACGTTGTATGACATAGGGACCAGGTTATACGTTGTATGACATAGGGACCAGGTTATAAGTTGTATTACATAGGGACCAGGTTATAAGATGTATTACATAGGGACCAGGTTATAAGTTGTATGACATAGGGGACAGGTTATAAGTTGTATGACATAGGGGACAGGTTATAAATTGTATGACATAGGGACCAGGTTATAAGTTGTATGACATAGGGGACAGATTATAAGTTGTATGACAAAGGGACCAGGTTATAAGTTGTATGACATAGGAGTCAGGTTATAAGTTGTATGACATAGGGACCAGGTTATAAGTTGTATGACATAGGAGACAGGTTATAAGTTGTATGACATAGGAGCCAGGTTATAAGTTGTTAGACATAGGGACCAGGTTATAAGTTGTATGACATAGGGGACAGGTTATATATTGTATGACATAGGGTACAGGTTATAAGTTGTATGACATAGGGACCAGGTTATATATTGTATGACATAGGGGACAGATTATATATTGTATGACATAGGGGACAGATTATAAGTTGTATGACATAGGGACCAGGTTATAAGTTGTATGACATAGGGGACAGGTTATAAGTTGTATGACATAGGGGACAGGTTATAAGTTGTATGACATAGGGACCAGGTTATATATTGTATGACATAGGGGACAGATTATATATTGTATGACATAGGGGACAGATTATAAGTTGTATGACATAGGGGACAGGTTATAAGTTGTATGACATAGGGGACAGGTTATAAGTTGTATGACATAGGGACCAGGTTATAAGTTGTATGACATAGGGACCAGGTTATAAGTTGTATGACATAGGGGACAGGTTATAAGTTGTATGACATAGGGACCAGGTTATAAGTTGTATGACATAGGGGACAGGTTATAAGTTGTATGACATAGGGACCAGGTTATAAGTTGTATGACATAGGGGACAGGTTATATATTGTATGACATAGGGGACAGATTATATATTGTATGACATAGGGGACAGATTATAAGTTGTATGACATAGGGGACAGATTATAAGTTGTATGACATAGGGGACAGGTTATAAGTTGTATGACATAGGGGACAGGTTATAAGTTGTATGACATAGGGACCAGGTTATAAGTTGTATGACATAGGGGACAGGTTATAAGTTGTATGACATAGGGACCAGGTTATAAGTTGTATGACATAGGGGACAGGTTATATATTGTATGACATAGGGGACAGATTATATATTGTATGACATAGGGGACAGATTATAAGTTGTATGACATAGGGACCAGGTTATAAGTTGTATGACATAGGGGACAGGTTATATATTGTATGACATAGGGGACAGGTGATAAGTTGTATGAAATAAGAACCAGGTTATAAGTTGTATGACATAGGGGACAGGTTATAAGTTGTTAGACATAGGAGCCAGGTTATAAGTTGTATGACATAGGGACCAGGTTATAAGTTGTATGACATAGGGACCAGGTTATATATTGTATGACATAGGGACCAGGTTATAAGTTGTATGACATAGAGACCTGGTTATAAGTTGTATGACATAGGGGACAGGTTATATATTTTATGACATAGGGACCAGGTTATAAGTTGTATGACATAGGGGACAGATTATAAGTTGTATGACATAGGGGACAGATTATAAGTTGTATGACATAGGGACCAGGTTATATATTGTATGACATAGAAGACAGATTATAAGTTGTATAACATAGGGGACAGATTATAAGCTGTATGACATGGGGACCAGGTTATAAGTTGTATGACACAGGGGACAGATTATAAGTTGTGTGACACAGGGACCAGGTTATAAGTTGTATGACATAGGGACCAGGTTATAAGTTGTATGACATAGGGACCAGATTATAAGTTGTATGACATAGGAGCCAGGTTATAAAATGTATGACATAGGGACCAGGTTATATATTGTATTACAAAGGGGACAGGTTATAAGTTGTATGACATAGGGACCAGGTTATAAGTTGTATGACATATTGCACGGGTTATAAGTTGTTAGACATAGGAGCCAGGTTATAAAATGTATGACATAGGGACCAGGATATAAGATGTATGACATAGGGACCAGGTTATATATTGTATGACATAGGGACCAGGTTATATATTGTATGACATAGGGACCAGGTTATAAGTTGTATGACATAGGGACCAGCTTATAAGTTGTATGACATAGGGGACAGGTTATATATTGTATGACATAGGGGACAGGTTATACGTTGTATGACATATTGACCAGGTTATAAGTTGTATTACATAGGGACCAGGTTATAAGTTGTATGACATAGGGGACAGGTTATATATTGTATGACATAGGGGACAGGTTATAAGTTGTATGACATAGGGGACAGGTTATAAGTTGTATGACATAGGGACCAGGTTATAAGTTGTATGACATAGGGGACAGGTTATAAGTTGTATGACATAGGGGACAGGTTATAAGTTGTAAAACATAGGGACCAGGTTATAAGTTGTATGACATAGGGGACAGGTGGTAAGTTGCATGACATAGGGACCAGGTTATAAGTTGTATGACATAGGGGACAGGTTATAAGTTGTTAGACATAGGAGCCAGGTTATAAGTTGTATGACATAGGGACCAGGTTATATATTGTATGACATAGGGACCAGGTTATAAATTGTATGAAATAGGGGACAGGTTATAAATTGTATGACATAGGGGACAGATTATAAGTGTTATGACATAGGGACCAGGTTATAAGTTGTATGACATAGGGGACAGGTTATATATTGTATGACATAGGGGACAGGTTATACGTTGTATGACATAGGGACCAGGTTATAAGTTGTATTACATAGGGACCAGGTTATAAGTTGTATTACATAGGGACCAGGTTATAAGTTGTATGACATAGGAGTCAGGTTATAAGTTGTATGACACAGGGGACAGGTTATAAATTGTATGACATAGGGGACAGGTTATAAATTGTATGACATAGGGGACAGGTTATAAGTTGTATGACATAGGGGACAGGTTATAAATTGTATGACATAGGGGACAGGTTATAAATTGTATGACATAGGGGACAGGTTATAAGTTGTATGACATAGGGGACAGGTTATAAATTGTATGACATAGGGGACAGGTTATAAATTGTATGACATAGGGGACAGGTTATAAATTGTATGATATAGGGGACAGGTTATAAGTTGTATGACATAGGGGACAGGTTATAAATTGTATGACACAGGGGTCAGATTATAATTTGTATGACATAGGGACCAGGTTATAAGTTGTATGACATAGGGGACAGATTATAAGTTGTATGACATAGGGACCAGGTTATAAGTTGTATGACATAGGAGCCAGGTTATAAGTTGTATGACATAGGAGCCAGGTTATAAGTTGTTAGACATAGGGACCAGGTTATAAGTTGTATGACATACGGACCAGGTTATAAGTTGTATGGCATAGGGGACAGGTTATATATTGTATGACATAGGGGACAGGTTATACGTTGTATGACATAGGGACCAGGTTATAAGTTTTATTACATACGACCCAGGTTATAAGTTGTATTACATAGGACCCAGGTTATAAGTTGTTAGACATAGGGACCAGGTTATAAATTGTATGACATAGGGGACAGGTTATAAGTTGTATGAGATAGGGACCAGGTTATAAGTTGTATGACATAGGGACAGATTATAAGCTGTATGACATAGGGACCAGGTTATAAATTGTATGACATAGGGGACAGGTTATATATTGTATGACATAGGGGACAGGTTATAAGTTGTGTGACATAGGGACCAGGTTATATATTGTATGACATAGGGGACAGGTTATAAGTTGTGTGACATAGGGACCAGGTTATAAGTTGTATGACATAGGGACCAGGTTATAAGTTGTATGACATAGGAGCCAGGTTATAAAATGTATGACATAGGGACCAGGTTATATATTGTATTACATAGGGGACAGGTTATAAGTTGTATGACATAGGGACCAGGTTATAAGTTGTATGACATAGGGCACAGGTTATAAGTTCTTAGACATAGTAGCCAGGTTATAAAATGTATGACATTGGGACCAGGATATAAGATGTATGACATATGGACCAGGTTATAAGTTTTATGACATAGGGACCAGGTTATAAGTTGTATGACATAGGGACCAGCTTATAAGTTGTATGACATAGGGGACAGGTTATATATTGTATGACATAGGGACCAGGTTATAAGTTGTATGACATAGGGACCAGGTTATAAGTTGTATGACATAGGGGACAGGTTATATATTGTATGACATAGGGGACAGGTTATAAGTTGTATGACATAGGGGACCGGTTATAAGTTGTTAGACATAGGAGCCAGGTTATAAGTTGTATGACATAGGGACCAGGTTATAAGTTGTATGACATAGGGACCAGGTTATATATTGTATGACATAGGGACCAGGTTATACGTTGTACGACATAGGGACCAGGTTATAAGTTGTATGACATAGGGACCAGGTTATAAGTTGTATTACATAGGGGACAGGTTATATATTGTATGACATAGGGACCAGGTTATAAGTTGTATGACATAGGGGACAGATTATAAGTTCTATGACATAGGGACCAGGTTATAAGTTGTATAACATAGGAGCCAGGTTATAAGTTGTATGACATAGGGACCAGGTTATAAGTTGTATGACATAGGGGACAGGTTATAAGTTGTATGACATAGGGACCAGGTTATAAGTTGTATGACATAGGGGACAGGTTATAAGTTGTATGACATAGGGACCAGGTTATAAGTTGTATGACATAGGGGACAGGTTATAAGTTGTATGACATAGGGACCAGGTTATAAGTTGTATAACATAGGAGCCAGGTTATAAGTTGTATGACATAGGGACCAGGTTATAAGTTGTATGACATAGGGGACAGGTGGTAAGTTCTATGACATAGGGACCAGGTTATAAGTTGTACGACTTAGGGGACAGCTTATATATTGTATGACATAGGGACCAGGTTATAAGTTGTATGACATAGGGGACAGGTGGTAAGTTGTATGACATAGGGACCAGGTTATAAGTTGTATGACATAGGGACCAGGTTATATATTGTATGACATAGGGACCAGGTTATAAGTTGTATGACATTGGGACCAGGTTATAAGTTGTATGACATAGGGGACAGGTTATATATTGTATGACATAGGGGACAGGTTATAAGTTGTATGACATAGGGGACAGATTATAAGTTGTATGACATAGGGGACAGGTTATAAGTTGTATGACATAGGGGACAGATTATATATTGTATGACATAGGGGACAGATTATAAGTTGTATGACATAGGGGACAGGTTATATATTGTATGACATAGGGGACAGATTATAAGTTGTATGACATAGGGACCAGGTTATAAATTGTATGACATACGGGACAGGTTATAAATTGTATGACATAGGGGAAAGATTATAAGTTGTATGACATAGGGGACAGATTATAAGTTGTTTTACATAGGGACCAGGTTATAAGTTGTATGACATAGGGGACAGATTATAAGCTGTATGAGATAGGGACCAGGTTATAAATTGTATGACATAGGGGACAGGTTATAAATTGTATGACATAGGGGACAGATTATAAGTGTTATGACATAGGGACCAGGTTATTAGTTGTATGACATAGGGGACAGGTTATAAATTGTATGACATAGGGGACAGATTATAAGTGTTATGACATAGGGACCAGGTTATAAGTTGTATGACATAGGGGACAGGTTATATATTGTATGACATAGGGGACAGGTTATACGTTGTATGACATATTGACCAGGTTATAAGTTGTATTACATAGGGACCAGGTTATAAGTTGTATTACATAGGGACCAGGTTATAAGTTGTATGACATAGGGGACAGGTTATAAGTTGTATGACATAGGGGACAGGTTATAAGTTGTATGACATAGGGGACAGGTTATAAGTTGTAAAACATAGGGACCAGGTTATAAGTTGTATGACATAGGGGACAGGTGGTAAGTTGCATGACATAGGGACCAGGTTATAAGTTGTATGACATAGGGGACAGGTTATAAGTTGTTAGACATAGGAGCCAGGTTATAAGTTGTATGACATAGGGACCAGGTTATATATTGTATGACATAGGGACCAAGTTATAAATTGAATGAAATAGGGGACAGGTTATAAATTGTATGACATAGGGGACAGATTATAAGTGTTAAGACATAGGGACCAGGTTATAAGTTGTATGACATAGGGGACAGGTTATATATTGTATGACATAGGGGACAGATTATACGTTGTATGACATAGGGACCAGGTTATAAGTTGTATTACATAGGGACCAGGTTATAAGTTGTATTACATAGGGACCAGGTTATAAGTTGTATGATATAGGGGACGGGTTATAAGTTGTATGACATAGGGGACAGGTTATAAATTGTATGACATAGGGGTCAGATTATAAGTTGTATGACATAGGGACCAGGTTATAAGTTGTATTACATAGGGACCAGGTTGTAAGTTGTATTACAGAGGGACCAGGTTATAAGTTGTATGACATAGGGGACAGGTTATAAGTTGTATGACATAGGGGACAGGTTATAAGTTGTAAAACATAGGGACCAGGTTATAAGTTGTATAACATAGGGGACAGGTGGTAAGTTGCATGACATAGGGACCAGGTTATAAGTTGTATGACATAGGGGACAGGTTATAAGTTGTTAGACATAGGAGCCAGGTTATAAGTTGTATGACATAGGGACCAGGTTATATATTGTATGACATAGGGACCAGGTTATAAATTGTATGAAATAGGGGACAGGTTATAAATTGTATGACATAGGGGACAGATTATAAGTGTTATGACATAGGGACCAGGTTATAAGTTGTATGACATAGGGGACAGGTTATATATTGTATGACATAGGGGACAGGTTATACGTTGTATGACATAGGGACCAGGTTATAAGTTGTATTACATAGGGACCAGGTTATAAGTTGTATTACATAGGGACCAGGTTATAAGTTGTATGATATAGGGGACAGGTTATAAGTTGTATGACATAGGGGACAGGTTATAAATTGTATGACATAGGGGTCAGATTATAAGTTGTATGACATAGGGACCAGGTTATAAGTTGTATGACATAGGGGACAGATTATAAGTTGTATGACATAGGGACCAGGTTATAAGTTGTATGACATAGGAGCCAGGTTATAAGTTGTTAGACATAGGGACCAGGTTATAAGTTGTATGACATAGGGGACAGGTTATATATTGTATGACATAGGGGACAGGTTATACGTTGTATGACATAGGGACCAGGTTATAAGTTGTATTACATAGGACCCAGGTTATTAGTTGTATTACATAGGACCCAGGTTATAAGTTGTTAGACATAGGGACCAGGTTATAAATTGTATGACATAGGGGACAGGTTATAAGTTGTATGAGATAGTGACCAGGTTATAAGTTGTATGACATAGGGGACAGATTATAAGCTGTATGACATAGGGACCAGGTTATAAATTGTATGACCTAGGGGACAGGTTATATATTGTATGACAAAGCGACAAGGTTATAAGTTGTATGACATAGGGGACAGGTTATAAGTTGTGTGACATAGGGACCAGGTTATAAGTTGTATGACGTAGGGACCAGGTTATATATTGAATGACAAAGCGACAAGGTTATAAGTTGTATGACATAGGGACCAGGTTATAAGTTGTATGACATACGGGACAGGTTATAAGTTGTAAAACATAGGGACCAGGTTATAAGTTGTATGACATACGGGACAGGTTATAAGTTGCATGACATAGGGACCAGGTTATAAGTTGTATGACATAGGGGACAGGTTATAAGTTGTTAGACATAGGAGCCAGGTTATAAGTTGTATGACATAGGGACCAGGTTATATATTGTATGACATAGGGACCAGGTTATAAATTGTATGAAATAGGGGACAGGTTATAAATTGTATGACATAGGGGACAAATTATAAGTGTTATGACATAGGGACCAGGTTATAAGTTGTATGACATAGGGACCAGGTTATAAGTTGTATGACATAGGGGACAGGTTATATATTGTATGACATAGGGGACAGGTTATACGTTGTATGACATAGGGACCAGGTTATAAGTTGTATTACATAGGGACCAGGTTATAAGTTGTATTACATAGGGACCAGGTTATAAGTTGTATGATATAGGGGACAGGTTATAAGTTGTATGACATAGGGGACAGGTTATAAATTGTATGACATAGCGACCAGGTTATAAGTTGTATGACATAGGGACCAGGTTATAAGTTGTATGGCATAGGGACCAGGTTATAAGTTGTATGACATAGGGGACAGATTATAAGTTGTATGACATAGGGACCAGGTTATAAGATGTATGACATAGGGACCAGGTTATAAGTTGTATGACATAGGAGCCAGGTTATAAGTTGTATGACATAGCGACCAGGTTATAAGTTGTATGACATAGCGACCAGGTTATAAGTTGTATGACATAGGGACCAGATTATAAGTTGTATGACATAGGGACCAGGTTATAAGTTGTATGACATAGGGGACAGGTTATATATTGTATGACATAGGGGACAGGTTATACGTTGTATGACATAGGGACGAGGTTATAAGTTGTATTACATAGGACCCAGGTTATAAGTTGTTAGACATAGGGACCAGGTTATAAGTTGTATGACATAGGGGACAGGTTATAAGTTGTATGACATAGGGACCAGGTTATAAGTTGTATGACATAGGGACCAGGTTATAAGTTGTATGACATAGGGGACAGATTATAAGTTGTATGACATAGGGACCAGGTTATATATTGTATGACATAGGGGACAGGTTATAAGTTGTGTGACATAGGGACCAGGGTATAAGTTGTATGACATAGGGACCAGGTTATATATTGAATGACATAGGGACCAGGTTATATATTGTATGACATAGGGTCCAGGTTATAAGTTGTATGACATAGGGACCAGGTTATAAGTTGTGTGACATAGGAGCCAGGTTATAAGTTGTATGACATAGGGACCAGGTTATAAGTTGTATGACATAGGAGCCAGGTTATAAGTTGTATGACATAGGGACCAGGTTATAAGTTGTGTGACATAGGGACCAGGTTATAAGTTGTGTGACATAGGAGCCAGGTTATAAGTTGTATGACATAGGAGCCAGGTTATAAGTTGTGTGACATAGGGACCAGGTTATAAGTAGTATGACATAGGGTACAGGTTATAAGTTGTATGACATAGGGACCAGGTTATAAGTTGTATGACATAGGGGACAGGTTATAAGTTGTATGACATAGGGACCAGGTTATAAGTTGTATGACATAGGGGACAGATTATAAGTTGTATGACATAGGGTACAGGTTATAAGTTGTATGACATAGGGGACAGGTTATAAGTTGTATGACATAGGGGACAGGTTATAAGTTGTATGACATAGGGTACAGGTTATAAGTTGTATGACATAGGGGACAGATTATAAGTTGTATGACATAGGGTACAGGTTATAAGTTGTATGACATAGGGGACAGGTTATAAGTTGTATGACATAGGGGACAGATTATAAGTTGTATGACATAGGGTACAGGTTATAAGTTGTATGACATAGGGGACAGGTTATAAGTTGTATGACATAGGGGACAGGTTATAAGTTGTTAGACATAGGAGCCAGGTTATAAGTTGTATGACATAGGGAGCAGGTTATAAGTTGTATGACATAGGGACCAGGTTATATATTGTATGACATAGGGAGCAGGTTATAAGTTGTATGACATAGGGACCAGGTTATATAGTGTATGACATAGGGGACAGATTATAAGTTGTATGACATAGGGGACAGATTATAAGTTGTATGACATAGGGACCAGGTTATATAGTGTATGACATAGGGGACAGATTATAAGTTGTATGACATAGCGGACAGATTAAAAGTTGTATGAAATAGGGACCAGGTTATAAGTTGTATGACATAGGGACCAGGTTATAAGTTGTATGACATAGGGGACAGGTTATATATTGTATGACATATGGGACAGATTATAAGTTGTATGACATAGGGGACAGGTTATATATTGTATGACATATGGGACAGATTATAAGTTGTATGACATAGGGGACAGGTTATATATTGTATGACATAGGGGACAGGTTATATATTGTATGATATAGGGACCAGGTTATAAGTTGTTAGACATAGGAGCCAGGTTATAAGTTGTTAGACATAGGAGCCAGGTTATAAGTTGTATGACATAGGGGACAGGTTATAAGTTGTGGGATATAGGAGCAAGGTTATAAGTTGTATGACATAGGGACCAGGTTATAACTTGTTAGACATAGGAGCAAGTTTATAAGTTGTTAGACATAGGGACCAGGTTATAGGTTGTATGACATAGGGACCAGGTTATAAGTTGTATGACATAGGGACCAGGTTATAAGTTGTATGACATAGGGACCAGGTTATAAGTTGTATGACATAGGGACCAGGTTATAAGTTGTATGACATAGGGGACAGGTTATAAGTTGTATGACATAGGGACCAGGTTATAAGTTGTATGACATAGGGACCAGGTTATAAGTTGTATGACATAGGGGACAGGTTATAAGTTGTTAGACATAGAAGCCAGGTTATAAGTTGTATGACATAGAGACCAGGTTATATATTGTATGACATAGGGACCGGGTTATAAGTTGTATGACATAGGGACCAGGTTATAAGTTGTATGACATAGAGACCAGGTTATATATTGTATGACATAGGGACCGGGTTATAAGTTGTATGACATAGGGACCAGGTTATAAGTTGTGTGACATAGGGACCAGGTTATAAGTTGTATGACATAGGGGACAGGTTATATATTGTATGACATAGGGACCAGGTTATAAGTTGTATGACATAGGGTACAGATTATAAGCTGTCTGACATAGGAGCCAGGTTATAAGTTGTGTGACATAGGCACCAGGTTATAAGTTGTATGACATAGGGACCAGGTTATAAGTTGTATGACATAGGGGACAGGTTATAAGTTGTATGACATAGGGGACAGATTATAAGTTGTATGACATAGGGACCAGGTTATATATTGTATGACATAGGGGACAAATTAAAAGTTGTATGATATAGGGGACAGGTTATATAGTGTATGACATAGGGACCAGGTTATATATTGTATGACATAGGGGACAAATTAAAAGTTGTATGATATAGGGGACAGGTTATATAGTGTATGACATAGGGACCAGGTTATATATTGTATGACATAGGGGACAAATTAAAAGTTGTATGATATAGGGGACAGATTATAAGTTGTATGACATAGGGGACACATTATAATTTGTATGACATAGGGACCAGGTTATAAGTTGTATGTCATAGGGACCAGGTTATAAGTTGTATGACGTAGGGGACAGGTTATAAGTTGTATGACGTAGGGGACAGGTTATATATTGTATGACATATGGGACAGATTATAAGTTGTATGACATATGGGACAGGTTATAAGTTGTATGACATATGGGACAGGTTATAAGTTGTATGACATATGGGACAGATTATAAGTTGTATGACATATGGGACAGATTATAAGTTGTATGACATATGGGACAGGTTATAAGTTGTATGACATATGGGACAGGTTATAAGTTGTATGACATATGGGACAGATTATAAGTTGTATGACATAGGGACCAGGTTATATATTGTATGACATATGGGACAGGTTATAAGTTGTATGACATATGGGACAGATTATAAGTTGTATGACATATGGGACAGATTATAAGTTGTATGACATATGGGACAGGTTATAAGTTGTATGACATATGGGACAGGTTATAAGTTGTATGACATATGGGACAGATTATAAGTTGTATGACATAGGGACCAGGTTATAAGTTGTATAACATAGGAGCCAGGTTATAAGTTGTATGACATAGGGACCAGGTTATAAGTTGTATGACATAGGGGACAGGTTATAAGTTGTATGACATAGGGACCAGGTTATAAGTTGTATGACATAGGGGACAGGTTATAAGTTGTATGACATAGGGACCAGGTTATAAGTTGTATGACATAGGGGACAGGTTATAAGTTGTATGACATAGGGACCAGGTTATAAGTTGTATAACATAGGAGCCAGGTTATAAGTTGTATGACATAGGGACCAGGTTATAAGTTGTATGACATAGGGGACAGGTGGTAAGTTCTATGACATAGGGACCAGGTTATAAGTTGTACGACTTAGGGGACAGCTTATATATTGTATGACATAGGGACCAGGTTATAAGTTGTATGACATAGGGGACAGGTGGTAAGTTGTATGACATAGGGACCAGGTTATAAGTTGTATGACATAGGGACCAGGTTATATATTGTATGACATAGGGACCAGGTTATAAGTTGTATGACATTGGGACCAGGTTATAAGTTGTATGACATAGGGGACAGGTTATATATTGTATGACATAGGGGACAGGTTATAAGTTGTATGACATAGGGGACAGATTATAAGTTGTATGACATAGGGGACAGGTTATAAGTTGTATGACATAGGGGACAGATTATATATTGTATGACATAGGGGACAGATTATAAGTTGTATGACATAGGGGACAGGTTATATATTGTATGACATAGGGGACAGATTATAAGTTGTATGACATAGGGACCAGGTTATAAATTGTATGACATACGGGACAGGTTATAAATTGTATGACATAGGGGAAAGATTATAAGTTGTATGACATAGGGGACAGATTATAAGTTGTTTTACATAGGGACCAGGTTATAAGTTGTATGACATAGGGGACAGATTATAAGCTGTATGAGATAGGGACCAGGTTATAAATTGTATGACATAGGGGACAGGTTATAAATTGTATGACATAGGGGACAGATTATAAGTGTTATGACATAGGGACCAGGTTATTAGTTGTATGACATAGGGGACAGGTTATAAATTGTATGACATAGGGGACAGATTATAAGTGTTATGACATAGGGACCAGGTTATAAGTTGTATGACATAGGGGACAGGTTATATATTGTATGACATAGGGGACAGGTTATACGTTGTATGACATATTGACCAGGTTATAAGTTGTATTACATAGGGACCAGGTTATAAGTTGTATTACATAGGGACCAGGTTATAAGTTGTATGACATAGGGGACAGGTTATAAGTTGTATGACATAGGGGACAGGTTATAAGTTGTAAAACATAGGGACCAGGTTATAAGTTGTATGACATAGGGGACAGGTGGTAAGTTGCATGACATAGGGACCAGGTTATAAGTTGTATGACATAGGGGACAGGTTATAAGTTGTTAGACATAGGAGCCAGGTTATAAGTTGTATGACATAGGGACCAGGTTATATATTGTATGACATAGGGACCAAGTTATAAATTGAATGAAATAGGGGACAGGTTATAAATTGTATGACATAGGGGACAGATTATAAGTGTTAAGACATAGGGACCAGGTTATAAGTTGTATGACATAGGGGACAGGTTATATATTGTATGACATAGGGGACAGATTATACGTTGTATGACATAGGGACCAGGTTATAAGTTGTATTACATAGGGACCAGGTTATAAGTTGTATTACATAGGGACCAGGTTATAAGTTGTATGATATAGGGGACGGGTTATAAGTTGTATGACATAGGGGACAGGTTATAAATTGTATGACATAGGGGTCAGATTATAAGTTGTATGACATAGGGACCAGGTTATAAGTTGTATTACATAGGGACCAGGTTGTAAGTTGTATTACAGAGGGACCAGGTTATAAGTTGTATGACATAGGGGACAGGTTATAAGTTGTATGACATAGGGGACAGGTTATAAGTTGTAAAACATAGGGACCAGGTTATAAGTTGTATAACATAGGGGACAGGTGGTAAGTTGCATGACATAGGGACCAGGTTATAAGTTGTATGACATAGGGGACAGGTTATAAGTTGTTAGACATAGGAGCCAGGTTATAAGTTGTATGACATAGGGACCAGGTTATATATTGTATGACATAGGGACCAGGTTATAAATTGTATGAAATAGGGGACAGGTTATAAATTGTATGACATAGGGGACAGATTATAAGTGTTATGACATAGGGACCAGGTTATAAGTTGTATGACATAGGGGACAGGTTATATATTGTATGACATAGGGGACAGGTTATACGTTGTATGACATAGGGACCAGGTTATAAGTTGTATTACATAGGGACCAGGTTATAAGTTGTATTACATAGGGACCAGGTTATAAGTTGTATGATATAGGGGACAGGTTATAAGTTGTATGACATAGGGGACAGGTTATAAATTGTATGACATAGGGGTCAGATTATAAGTTGTATGACATAGGGACCAGGTTATAAGTTGTATGACATAGGGGACAGATTATAAGTTGTATGACATAGGGACCAGGTTATAAGTTGTATGACATAGGAGCCAGGTTATAAGTTGTTAGACATAGGGACCAGGTTATAAGTTGTATGACATAGGGGACAGGTTATATATTGTATGACATAGGGGACAGGTTATACGTTGTATGACATAGGGACCAGGTTATAAGTTGTATTACATAGGACCCAGGTTATTAGTTGTATTACATAGGACCCAGGTTATAAGTTGTTAGACATAGGGACCAGGTTATAAATTGTATGACATAGGGGACAGGTTATAAGTTGTATGAGATAGTGACCAGGTTATAAGTTGTATGACATAGGGGACAGATTATAAGCTGTATGACATAGGGACCAGGTTATAAATTGTATGACATAGGGGACAGGTTATATATTGTATGACAAAGCGACAAGGTTATAAGTTGTATGACATAGGGGACAGGTTATAAGTTGTGTGACATAGGGACCAGGTTATAAGTTGTATGACGTAGGGACCAGGTTATATATTGAATGACAAAGCGACAAGGTTATAAGTTGTATGACATAGGGACCAGGTTATAAGTTGTATGACATACGGGACAGGTTATAAGTTGTAAAACATAGGGACCAGGTTATAAGTTGTATGACATACGGGACAGGTTATAAGTTGCATGACATAGGGACCAGGTTATAAGTTGTATGACATAGGGGACAGGTTATAAGTTGTTAGACATAGGAGCCAGGTTATAAGTTGTATGACATAGGGACCAGGTTATATATTGTATGACATAGGGACCAGGTTATAAATTGTATGAAATAGGGGACAGGTTATAAATTGTATGACATAGGGGACAAATTATAAGTGTTATGACATAGGGACCAGGTTATAAGTTGTATGACATAGGGACCAGGTTATAAGTTGTATGACATAGGGGACAGGTTATATATTGTATGACATAGGGGACAGGTTATACGTTGTATGACATAGGGACCAGGTTATAAGTTGTATTACATAGGGACCAGGTTATAAGTTGTATTACATAGGGACCAGGTTATAAGTTGTATGATATAGGGGACAGGTTATAAGTTGTATGACATAGGGGACAGGTTATAAATTGTATGACATAGCGACCAGGTTATAAGTTGTATGACATAGGGACCAGGTTATAAGTTGTATGGCATAGGGACCAGGTTATAAGTTGTATGACATAGGGGACAGATTATAAGTTGTATGACATAGGGACCAGGTTATAAGATGTATGACATAGGGACCAGGTTATAAGTTGTATGACATAGGAGCCAGGTTATAAGTTGTATGACATAGCGACCAGGTTATAAGTTGTATGACATAGCGACCAGGTTATAAGTTGTATGACATAGGGACCAGATTATAAGTTGTATGACATAGGGACCAGGTTATAAGTTGTATGACATAGGGGACAGGTTATATATTGTATGACATAGGGGACAGGTTATACGTTGTATGACATAGGGACGAGGTTATAAGTTGTATTACATAGGACCCAGGTTATAAGTTGTTAGACATAGGGACCAGGTTATAAGTTGTATGACATAGGGGACAGGTTATAAGTTGTATGACATAGGGACCAGGTTATAAGTTGTATGACATAGGGGACAGGTTATAAGTTGTATGACATAGGGGACAGGTTATAAGTTGTTAGACATAGGAGCCAGGTTACAAAATGTATGACATAGGGACCAGGTTATAAGTTGTATGAGATAGGGACCAGGTTATAAGTTGTATGACATAGGGGACAGATTATAAGTTGTATGACATAGGGACCAGGTTATATATTGTATGACATAGGGGACAGGTTATAAGTTGTGTGACATAGGGACCAGGGTATAAGTTGTATGACATAGGGACCAGGTTATATATTGAATGACATAGGGACCAGGTTATATATTGTATGACATAGGGTCCAGGTTATAAGTTGTATGACATAGGGACCAGGTTATAAGTTGTGTGACATAGGAGCCAGGTTATAAGTTGTATGACATAGGGACCAGGTTATAAGTTGTATGACATAGGAGCCAGGTTATAAGTTGTATGACATAGGGACCAGGTTATAAGTTGTGTGACATAGGGACCAGGTTATAAGTTGTGTGACATAGGAGCCAGGTTATAAGTTGTATGACATAGGAGCCAGGTTATAAGTTGTGTGACATAGGGACCAGGTTATAAGTAGTATGACATAGGGTACAGGTTATAAGTTGTATGACATAGGGACCAGGTTATAAGTTGTATGACATAGGGGACAGGTTATAAGTTGTATGACATAGGGACCAGGTTATAAGTTGTATGACATAGGGGACAGATTATAAGTTGTATGACATAGGGTACAGGTTATAAGTTGTATGACATAGGGGACAGGTTATAAGTTGTATGACATAGGGGACAGGTTATAAGTTGTATGACATAGGGTACAGGTTATAAGTTGTATGACATAGGGGACAGATTATAAGTTGTATGACATAGGGTACAGGTTATAAGTTGTATGACATAGGGGACAGGTTATAAGTTGTATGACATAGGGGACAGATTATAAGTTGTATGACATAGGGTACAGGTTATAAGTTGTATGACATAGGGGACAGGTTATAAGTTGTATGACATAGGGGACAGGTTATAAGTTGTTAGACATAGGAGCCAGGTTATAAGTTGTATGACATAGGGAGCAGGTTATAAGTTGTATGACATAGGGACCAGGTTATATATTGTATGACATAGGGAGCAGGTTATAAGTTGTATGACATAGGGACCAGGTTATATAGTGTATGACATAGGGGACAGATTATAAGTTGTATGACATAGGGGACAGATTATAAGTTGTATGACATAGGGACCAGGTTATATAGTGTATGACATAGGGGACAGATTATAAGTTGTATGACATAGCGGACAGATTAAAAGTTGTATGAAATAGGGACCAGGTTATAAGTTGTATGACATAGGGACCAGGTTATAAGTTGTATGACATAGGGTACAGGTTATAAGTTGTATGACATAGGGACCAGGTTATAAGTTGTATGACATAGGGGACAGGTTATAAGTTGTATGACATAGGGACCAGGTTATAAGTTGTATGACATAGGGGACAGATTATAAGTTGTATGACATAGGGTACAGGTTATAAGTTGTATGACATAGGGGACAGGTTATAAGTTGTATGACATAGGGGACAGGTTATAAGTTGTATGACATAGGGTACAGGTTATAAGTTGTATGACATAGGGGACAGATTATAAGTTGTATGACATAGGGTACAGGTTATAAGTTGTATGACATAGGGGACAGGTTATAAGTTGTATGACATAGGGGACAGATTATAAGTTGTATGACATAGGGTACAGGTTATAAGTTGTATGACATAGGGGACAGGTTATAAGTTGTATGACATAGGGGACAGGTTATAAGTTGTTAGACATAGGAGCCAGGTTATAAGTTGTATGACATAGGGAGCAGGTTATAAGTTGTATGACATAGGGACCAGGTTATATATTGTATGACATAGGGAGCAGGTTATAAGTTGTAGGACATAGGGACCAGGTTATATAGTGTATGACATAGGGGACAGATTATAAGTTGTATGGCATAGGGGACAGATTATAAGTTGTATGACATAGGGACCAGGTTATATAGTGTATGACATAGGGGACAGATTATAAGTTGTATGACATAGCGGACAGATTAAAAGTTGTATGAAATAGGGACCAGGTTATAAGTTGTATGACATAGGGACCAGGTTATAAGTTGTATGACATAGGGGACAGGTTATATATTGTATGACATATGGGACAGATTATAAGTTGTATGACATAGGGGACAGGTTATATATTGTATGACATATGGGACAGATTATAAGTTGTATGACATAGGGGACAGGTTATATATTGTATGACATAGGGGACAGGTTATATATTGTATGATATAGGGACCAGGTTATAAGTTGTTAGACATAGGAGCCAGGTTATAAGTTGTTAGACATAGGAGCCAGGTTATAAGTTGTATGACATAGGGGACAGGTTATAAGTTGTGGGATATAGGAGCAAGGTTATAAGTTGTATGACATAGGGACCAGGTTATAACTTGTTAGACATAGGAGCAAGTTTATAAGTTGTTAGACATAGGGACCAGGTTATAGGTTGTATGACATAGGGACCAGGTTATAAGTTGTATGACATAGGGACCAGGTTATAAGTTGTATGACATAGGGACCAGGTTATAAGTTGTATGACATAGGGACCAGGTTATAAGTTGTATGACATAGGGGACAGGTTATAAGTTGTATGACATAGGGACCAGGTTATAAGTTGTATGACATAGGGACCAGGTTATAAGTTGTATGACATAGGGGACAGGTTATAAGTTGTTAGACATAGAAGCCAGGTTATAAGTTGTATGACATAGAGACCAGGTTATATATTGTATGACATAGGGACCGGGTTATAAGTTGTATGACATAGGGACCAGGTTATAAGTTGTATGACATAGAGACCAGGTTATATATTGTATGACATAGGGACCGGGTTATAAGTTGTATGACATAGGGACCAGGTTATAAGTTGTGTGACATAGGGACCAGGTTATAAGTTGTATGACATAGGGGACAGGTTATATATTGTATGACATAGGGACCAGGTTATAAGTTGTATGACATAGGGTACAGATTATAAGCTGTCTGACATAGGAGCCAGGTTATAAGTTGTGTGACATAGGCACCAGGTTATAAGTTGTATGACATAGGGACCAGGTTATAAGTTGTATGACATAGGGGACAGGTTATAAGTTGTATGACATAGGGGACAGATTATAAGTTGTATGACATAGGGACCAGGTTATATATTGTATGACATAGGGGACAAATTAAAAGTTGTATGATATAGGGGACAGGTTATATAGTGTATGACATAGGGACCAGGTTATATATTGTATGACATAGGGGACAAATTAAAAGTTGTATGATATAGGGGACAGGTTATATAGTGTATGACATAGGGACCAGGTTATATATTGTATGACATAGGGGACAAATTAAAAGTTGTATGATATAGGGGACAGATTATAAGTTGTATGACATAGGGGACACATTATAATTTGTATGACATAGGGACCAGGTTATAAGTTGTATGTCATAGGGACCAGGTTATAAGTTGTATGACGTAGGGGACAGGTTATAAGTTGTATGACGTAGGGGACAGGTTATATATTGTATGACATATGGGACAGATTATAAGTTGTATGACATATGGGACAGGTTATAAGTTGTATGACATATGGGACAGGTTATAAGTTGTATGACATATGGGACAGATTATAAGTTGTATGACATATGGGACAGATTATAAGTTGTATGACATATGGGACAGGTTATAAGTTGTATGACATATGGGACAGGTTATAAGTTGTATGACATATGGGACAGATTATAAGTTGTATGACATAGGGACCAGGTTATATATTGTATGACATATGGGACAGGTTATAAGTTGTATGACATATGGGACAGATTATAAGTTGTATGACATATGGGACAGATTATAAGTTGTATGACATATGGGACAGGTTATAAGTTGTATGACATATGGGACAGGTTATAAGTTGTATGACATATGGGACAGATTATAAGTTGTATGACATATGGGACAGGTTATAAGTTGTATGACATAGGGGACAGGTTATAAGTTGTATGACATAGGGGACAAGATATATATATTGTATGACATAGGCGACAGGTTATATATTGTATGACATAGGGGACAGGTTATATATTGTATGACATAGGGACCAGGTTATAAGTTGTTAGACAAAGGAGCCAGGCTATAAGTTGTATGACATATGGGACAGATTATAAGTTGTATGACATATGGGACAGATTATAAGTTGTATGACATATGGGACAGGTTATAAGTTGTATGACATATGGGACAGGTTATAAGTTGTATGACATATGGGACAGGTTATAAGTTGTATGACATAGGGACCAGGTTATATATTGTATGACATATGGGACAGATTATAAGTTGTATGACATAGGGGACAAGATATATATATTGTATGACATAGGCGACAGGTTATATATTGTATGACATAGGGGACAGGTTATATATTGTATGACATAGGGACCAGGTTATAAGTTGTTAGACAAAGGAGCCAGGCTATAAGTTGTATGACATAGGGAACAGGTTATAAGTTGTTAGACATAGGAGCCAAGTTATAAGTTGTTAGACATAGGGACCAGGTTATAAGTTGTATGACATAGGGACCAGGTTATAAGTTGTATGACATAGGGACCAGGTTATAAGTTGTATAACATAGGGACCAGGTTATAAGTTGTTAGACATACGGACCAGGTTATAAGTTGTATGACATAGGGACCAGGTTATAAGTTGTGTGACATAGGGACCAGGTTATAAGTTGTGTGACATACGGGACAGATTATAAGTTGTATGACATAGGGACCAGGTTATAAGTTGTATAACATAGGATACAGATTATAAGTGTTATGACATAGGGACCAGGTTAAAAGTTGTATGACATAGAAGCCAGGTTATAAGTTGTATGACATAGGAGCCAGGTTATAAGTTGTGTGACATAGGGACCAGGTTATAAGTTGTATGACATAGGAGCCAGGTTATAAGTTGTATGACATAGGGACCAGGTTATAAGTTGTATGACATAGGAGCCAGGTTATAAGTTGTGTGACATAGGAGCCAGGTTATAAGTTGTATGACATAGGGACCAGGTTATAAGTTGTATGACATAGGGGACAGGTTATAAGTTGTATGACATAGGGACCAGGTTATAAGTTGTGTGACATAGGGACCAGGTTATAAGTAGTATGACATAGGGTACAGGTTATAAGTTGTATGACATAGGGGACAGATTATAAGTTGTATGACATAGGGTACAGGTTATAAGTTGTATGACATAGGGGACAGATTATAAGTTGTATGACATAGGGACCAGGTTATAAGTTGTGTGACATAGGGACAGATTATAAGTTGTATGACATAGGGGACAGGTTATAAGTATGTGACATAGGGGACAGGTTATAAGTTGTATGACATAGGGGACAGATTATAAGTTGTATGACATAGGGGACAGGTTATAAGTTGTATGACATAGGGGACAGATTATAAGTAGTATGACATAGGAGCCAGGTTATAAGTTGTGTGACATAGGGGACAGGTTATAAGTTGTGTGACATAGGGGACAGGTTATAAGTTGTATGACATAGGGGACAGATTATAAGTTGTATGACATAGGGACCAGGTTATAAGTTGTGTGACATAGGGGACAGGTTATAAGTTGTATGACATAGGGGACAGATTATAAGTTGTGTGACATAGGGACCAGGTTATAAGTTGTGTGACATAGGAGCCAGGTTATAAGTTGTGTGACATAGGGGACAGATTATAAGTTGTGTGACATAGGAGCCAGGTTATAAGTTGTGTGACATAGGGGACAGATTATAAGTTGTATGACATAGGGGACAGATTATAAGTTGTGTGACATAGGAGCCAGGTTATAAGTTGTGTGACATAGGGGACAGGTTATAAGTAGTATGACATAGGAGCCAGGTTATAAGTTGTGTGACATAGGAGCCAGGTTATAAGTTGTGTGACATAGGGGACAGATTATAAGTTGTGTGACATAGGAGCCAGGTTATAAGTTGTGTGACATAGGGGACAGGTTATAAGTTGTATGACATAGGAGCCAGATTATAAGTTGTGTGACATAGGGGACAGATTATAAGTTGTGTGACATAGGAGCCAGGTTATAAGTTGTGTGACATAGGAGCCAGGTTATAAGTTGTGTGACATAGGGGACAGATTATAAGTTGTGTGACATAGGAGCCAGGTTATAAGTTGTGTGACATAGGAGCCAGGTTATAAGTTGTGTGACATAGGGGACAGATTATAAGTTGTGTGACATAGGAGCCAGGTTATAAGTTGTGTGACATAGGAGCCAGGTTATAAGTTGTGTGACATAGGAGCCAGGTTATAAGTTGTGTGACATAGGAGCCAGGTTATAAGTTGTGTGACATAGGAGCCAGGTTATAAGTTGTGTGACATAGGGGACAGATTATAAGTTGTGTGACATAGGAGCCAGGTTATAAGTTGTGTGACATAGGAGCCAGGTTATAAGTTGTGTGACATAGGGGACAGATTATAAGTTGTGTGACATAGGAGCCAGGTTATAAGTTGTGTGACATAGGGGACAGGTTATAAGTTGTGTGACATAGGAGCCAGGTTATAAGTTGTGTGACATAGGGGACAGATTATAAGTTGTGTGACATAGGGGACAGATTATAAGTTGTGTGACATAGGGGACAGATTATAAGTAGTATGACATAGGGGACAGATTATAAGTTGTGTGACATAGGAGCCAGGTTATAAGTTGTGTGACATAGGAGCCAGGTTATAAGTTGTGTGACATAGGGGACAGATTATAAGTAGTATGACATAGGAGCCAGATTATAAGTAGTATGACATAGGAGCCAGGTTATAAGTAGTATGACATAGGGGACAGGTTATAAGTTGTATGACATAGGGGACAGGTTATAAGTAGTATGACATAGGAGCCAGGTTATAAGTTGTGTGACATAGGAGCCAGGTTATAAGTTGTATGACATAGGGGACAGATTATAAGTAGTATGACATAGGAGCCAGGTTATAAGTTGTGTGACATAGGGGACAGATTATAAGTTGTATGACATAGGGTACAGGTTATAAGTTGTATGACATAGGGGACAGATTATAAGTTGTATGACATAGGGACCAGGTTATATATTGTATGACATAGCGGACAGATTAAAAGTTGTATGACATAATGGACAGGTTATATAGTGTATGACATAGGGGACAGATTATAAGTTGTATGACATAGGGGACAGATTATAAGTTGTATGAAATAGGGACCAGGTTATAAGTTGTATGACATAGGGACCAGGTTATAAGTTGTATGACATAGGGGACAGGTTATATATTGTATGACATATGGGACAGATTATAAGTTGTATGACATAGGGGACAGGTTATATATTGTATGACATAGGGGACAGGTTATATATTGTATGATATAGGGACCAGGTTATAAGTTGTTAGACATAGGAGCCAGGTTATAAGTTGTTAGACATAGGGACCAGGTTATAAGTTGTATGACATAGGGCACAGGTTATAAGTTCTTAGACATAGTAGCCAGGTTATAAAATGTATGACATTGGGACCAGGATATAAGATGTATGACATATGGACCAGGTTATAAGTTTTATGACATAGGGACCAGGTTATAAGTTGTATGACATAGGGACCAGCTTATAAGTTGTATGACATAGGGGACAGGTTATATATTGTATGACATACGGACCAGGTTATAAGTTGTGTGACATAGGGACCAGGTTATAAGTTGTGTGACATAGGGACCAGGTTATAAGCTGTATGACATAGGAGCCAGGTTATAAGTTGTATGACATAGGGACCAGGTTATAAGTTGTGTGACATACGGGACAGATTATAAGTTGTATGACATAGGGACCAGGTTATAAGTTGTATGACATAGGAGCCAGGTTATAAGTTGTATGACATAGGGACCAGGTTATAAGTTGTGTGACATACGGGACAGATTATAAGTTGTATGACATAGGAGCCAGGTTATAAGTTGTATGACATAGGGACCAGGTTATAAGTTGTGTGACATACGGGACAGATTATAAGTTGTATGACATAGGGTACAGGTTATAAGTTGTATGACATAGGGGACAGATTATAAGTAGTATGACATAGGGACCAGGTTATAAGTTGTATGACATAGGATACAGATTATAAGTGTTATGACATAGGGACCAGGTTAAAAGTTGTATGACATAGAAGCCAGGTTATAAGTTGTATGACATAGGAGCCAGGTTATAAGTTGTGTGACATAGGGACCAGGTTATAAGTTGTATGACATAGGAGCCAGGTTATAAGTTGTATGACATAGGGACCAGGTTATAAGTTGTATGACATAGGAGCCAGGTTATAAGTTGTGTGACATAGGAGCCAGGTTATAAGTTGTATGACATAGGGACCAGGTTATAAGTTGTGTGACATAGGAGCCAGGTTATAAGTTGTATGACATAGGGACCAGGTTATAAGTTGTGTGACATAGGAGCCAGGTTATAAGTTGTATGACATAGGGACCAGGTTATAAGTTGTGTGACATAGGAGCCAGGTTATAAGTTGTATGACATAGGGACCAGGTTATAAGTTGTATGACATAGGAGCCAGGTTATAAGTTGTATGACATAGGGACCAGGTTATAAGTTGTATGACATAGGGACCAGGTTATAAGTTGTATGACATAGGAGCCAGGTTATAAGTTGTATGACATAGGGGACAGGTTATAAGTTGTATGACATAGGGTACAGGTTATAAGTAGTATGACATAGGGTACAGGTTATAAGTTGTATGACATAGGGACCAGGTTATAAGTTGTATGACATAGGGACCAGGTTATAAGTAGTATGACATAGGGTACAGGTTATAAGTTGTATGACATAGGGTACAGGTTATAAGTTGTATGACATAGGGACCAGGTTATAAGTAGTATGACATAGGGACCAGGTTATAAGTAGTATGACATAGGGACCAGGTTATAAGTAGTATGACATAGGAGCCAGGTTATAAGTAGTATGACATAGGGACCAGGTTATAAGTAGTATGACATAGGGACCAGGTTATAAGTAGTATGACATAGGAGCCAGGTTATAAGTTGTATGACATAGGAGCCAGGTTATAAGTTGTGTGACATAGGATACAGGTTATAAGTTGTATGACATAGGGGACAGATTATAAGTAGTATGACATAGGGTACAGGTTATATATTGTATGACATAGGGGACAGATTATAAGTTGTATGACATAGGGTACAGGTTATAAGTTGTATGACATAGGGACCAGGTTATAAGTAGTATGACATAGGGACCAGGTTATAAGTAGTATGACATAGGGACCAGGTTATAAGTAGTATGACATAGGAGCCAGGTTATAAGTTGTATGACATAGGAGCCAGGTTATAAGTTGTGTGACATAGGATACAGGTTATAAGTTGTATGACATAGGGGACAGATTATAAGTAGTATGACATAGGGTACAGGTTATATATTGTATGACATAGGGGACAGATTATAAGTTCTATGACATAGGGACCAGGTTATATATTGTATGACATAGGAGCCAGGTTATAAGTTGTATGACATAGGAGCCAGGTTATAAGTTGTGTGACATAGGATACAGGTTATAAGTTGTATGACATAGGGGACAGATTATAAGTAGTATGACATAGGGTACAGGTTATATATTGTATGACATAGGGGACAGATTATAAGTTCTATGACATAGGGACCAGGTTATATATTGTATGACATAGGGTACAGGTTATAAGTTGTGTGACATAGGGACCAGGTTATAAGTTGTATGACATAGGGTACAGGTTATAAGTTGTATGACATAGGGGACAGATTATAAGTTCTATGACATAGGGACCAGGTTATATATTGTATGACATAGCGGACAGATTAAAAGTTGTATGACATAATGGACCGGTTATATAGTGTATGACATAGGGGACAGATTATAAGTTGTATGACATAGGGGACAGATTATAAGTTGTATGAAATAGGGACCAGGTTATAAGTTGTATGACATAGGGACCAGGTTATAAGTTGTATGACATAGGGGACAGGTTATATATTGTATGACATATGGGACAGATTATAAGTTGTATGACATAGGGGACAGGTTATATATTGTATGACATAGGGGACAGGTTATATATTGTATGATATAGGGACCAGGTTATAAGTTGTTAGACATAGGAGCCAGGTTATAAGTTGTTAGACATAGGGACCAGGTTATAAGTTGTATGACATAGGGGACAGGTTATAAGTTGTGGGATATAGGAGCAAGGTTATAAGTTGTATGACATAGGGACCAGGTTATAACTTGTTAGACATAGGAGCAAGTTTATAAGTTGTTGGACATAGGGACCAGGTTATAAGTTGTATGACATAGGGACCAGGTTATAAGTTGTATGACATAGGGACCAGGTTATAAGTTGTATAACATAGGGACCAGGTTATAAGTTGTATGACATAGGGACCAGGTTATAAGTTGTATGACATAGGGGACAGGTTATATATTGTATGACATAGGGGACAGGTTATACGTTGTATGACATAGGGACCAGGTTATAAGTTGTATTACATAGGACCCAGGTTATAAGTTGTATTACATAGGACCCAGGTTATAAGTTGTTAGACATAGGGACCAGGTTATAAATTGTATGACATAGGGGACAGGTTATAAGTTGTATGAGATAGGGACCAGGTTATAAGTTGTATGACATAGGGGACAGATTATAAGCTGTATGACATAGGGACCAGGTTATAAATTGTATGACATAGGGGACAGGTTATATATTGTATGACATAGGGGACAGGTTATAAGTTGTGTGACATAGGGACCAGGTTATAAGTTGTATGACGTAGGGACCAGGTTATATATTGAATGACAAAGCGACAAGGTTATAAGTTGTATGACATAGGGACCAGGTTATAAGTTGTATGACATACGGGACAGGTTATAAGTTGTATGACATAGGGGACAAGTTATAAGTTGTAAAACATAGGGACCAGGTTATAAGTTGTCTGACATAGGGGACAGGTGGTAAGTTGCATGACATAGGGACCAGGTTATAAGTTGTATGACATAGGGGACAGGTTATAAGTTGTTAGACATAGGAGCCAGGTTATAAGTTGTATGACATAGGGACCAGGTTATATATTGTATGACATAGGGACCAGGTTATAAATTGTATGAAATAGGGGACAGGTTATAAATTGTATGACATAGGGGACAAATTATAAGTGTTATGACATAGGGACCAGGTTATAAGTTTTATGACATAGGGGACAGGTTATATATTGTATGACATAGGGGACAGGTTATACGTTGTATGACATAGGGACCAGGTTATAAGTTGTATGACATAGGGACCAGGTTATAAGTTGTTAGACAAAGGAGCCAGGCTATAAGTTGTATGACATAGGGAACAGGTTATAAGTTGTGGGACATAGGAGCCAGGTTATAAGTTGTATGACATAGGGACCAGGTTATAACTTGTTAGACATAGGAGCCAAGTTATAAGTTGTTAGACATAGGGACCAGGTTATAAGTTGTATGACATAGGGACCAGGTTATAAGTTGTATGACATAGGGGACAGGTTATAAATTGTCTGACATAGGGGACAGGTTATAACTTGTTAGACATAGGAGCCAAGTTATAAGTTGTATGACATAGGGACCAGGTTATAACTTGTTAGACATAGGAGCCAAGTTATAAGTTGTATGACATAGGGGACAGGTTATAAATTGTATGACATAGGGACCAGGTTATAACTTGTTAGACATAGGAGCCAAGTTATAAGTTGTATGACATAGGGACCAGGTTATAAGTTGTATTACATAGGGACCAGGTTATAAGTTGTATGACATAGGGGACAGGTTATAAGTTGTATGACATAGGGGACAGGTTATAAGTTGTTAGACATAGGAGCCAGGTTACAAAATGTATGACATAGGGACCAGGTTATAAGTTGTATGAGATAGGGACCAGGTTATAAGTTGTATGACATAGGGGACAGATTATAAGTTGTATGACATAGGGACCAGGTTATATATTGTATGACATAGGGGACAGGTTATAAGTTGTGTGACATAGGGACCAGGGTATAAGTTGTATGACATAGGGACCAGGTTATATATTGAATGACATAGGGACCAGGTTATATATTGTATGACATAGGGTCCAGGTTATAAGTTGTATGACATAGGGACCAGGTTATAAGTTGTGTGACATAGGAGCCAGGTTATAAGTTGTATGACATAGGAGCCAGGTTATAAGTTGTATGACATAGGGACCAGGTTATAAGTTGTGTGACATAGGGACCAGGTTATAAGTTGTGTGACATAGGAGCCAGGTTATAAGTTGTATGACATAGGAGCCAGGTTATAAGTTGTGTGACATAGGGACCAGGTTATAAGTAGTATGACATAGGGTACAGGTTATAAGTTGTATGACATAGGGACCAGGTTATAAGTTGTATGACATAGGAGCCAGGTTATAAGTTGTGTGACATAGGGGACAGATTATAAGTTGTATGACATAGGGTACAGGTTATAAGTTGTATGACATAGGGGACAGGTTATAAGTTGTATGACATAGGGGACAGGTTATAAGTTGTTAGACATAGGAGCCAGGTTATAAGTTGTATGACATAGGGGACAGATTATAAGTTGTATGACATAGGGGACAGATTATAAGTTGTATGACATAGGGACCAGGTTATATATTGTATGACATAGCGGACAGATTAAAAGTTGTATGACATAATGGACAGGTTATATAGTGTATGACATAGGGGACAGATTATAAGTTGTATGACATAGGGGACAGATTATAAGTTGTATGAAATAGGGACCAGGTTATAAGTTGTATGACATAGGGACCAGGTTATAAGTTGTATGACATAGGGACCAGGTTATAAGTTGTATGACATAGGGGACAGGTTATATATTGTATGACATAGGGGACAGGTTATATATTGTATGACATATGGGACAGATTATAAGTTGTATAACATAGGGGACAGGTTATATATTGTATGACATAGGGGACAGGTTATATATTGTATGATATAGGGACCAGGTTATAAGTTGTTAGACATAGGAGCCAGGTTATAAGTTGTTAGACATAGGGACCAGGTTATAAGTTGTATGACATAGGGGACAGGTTATAAGTTGTGGGATATAGGAGCAAGGTTATAAGTTGTATGACATAGGGACCAGGTTATAACTTGTTAGACATAGGAGCAAGTTTATAAGTTGTTAGACATAGGGACCAGGTTATAAGTTGTATGACATAGGGACCAGGTTATAAGTTGTATGACATAGGGACCAGGTTATAAGTTGTATAACATAGGGACCAGGTTATAAGTTGTATGACATAGGGACCAGGTTATAAGTTGTATGACATAGGGGACAGGTTATAAGTTGTTAGACATAGAAGCCAGGTTATAAGTTGTGTGACATAGAGACCAGGTTATATATTGTATGACATAGGGACCGGGTTATAAGTTGTATGACATAGGGACCAGGTTATAAGTTGTATGACATAGAGACCAGGTTATATATTGTATGACATAGGGACCGGGTTATAAGTTGTATGACATAGGGACCAGGTTATAAGTTGTATGACATAGGGGACAGGTTATATATTGTATGACATAGGGACCAGGTTATAAGTTGTATGACATAGGGTACAGATTATAAGCTGTATGACATAGGCACCAGGTTATAAGTTGTATGACATACGGGACAGATTATAAGTTGTATAACATAGGGACCAGGTTATAAGTTGTATGACATAGGGGACAGGTTATAAGTTGTATGACATAGGGGACAGATTATAAGTTGTATGACATAGGGACCAGGTTATATATTGTATGACATAGGGGACAAATTAAAAGTTGTATGATATAGGGGACAGGTTATATAGTGTATGACATAGGGACCAGGTTATATATTGTATGACATAGGGGACAAATTAAAAGTTGTATGATATAGGGGACAGGTTATATAGTGTATGACATAGGGACCAGGTTATATATTGTATGACATAGGGGACAAATTAAAAGTTGTATGATATAGGGGACAGATTATAAGTTGTATGACATAGGGGACACATTATAATTTGTATGACATAGGGACCAGGTTATAAGTTGTATGTCATAGGGACCAGGTTATAATTTGTATGACATAGGGGACAGGTTATAAGTTGTATGACGTAGGGGACAGGTTATAAGTTGTATGACATAGGGACCAGGTTATATATTGTATGACATACGGGACAGATTATAAGTTGTATGACATAGGGGACAAGATATATATATTGTATGACATAGGCGACAGGTTATATATTGTATGACATAGGGGACAGGTTATATATTGTATGACATAGGGACCAGGTTATAAGTTGTTAGACAAAGGAGCCAGGCTATAAGTTGTATGACATAGGGAACAGGTTATAAGTTGTTAGACATAGGAGCCAAGTTATAAGTTGTTAGACATAGGGACCAGGTTATAAGTTGTATGACATAGGGACCAGGTTATAAGTTGTATGACATAGGGACCAGGTTATAAGTTGTATAACATAGGGACCAGGTTATAAGTTGTTAGACATACGGACCAGGTTATAAGTTGTGTGACATAGGGACCAGGTTATAAGTTGTGTGACATAGGGACAGATTATAAGTTGTATGACATAGGGACCAGGTTATAAGTTGTATAACATAGGGTACAGGTTATAAGTTGTATGACATAGGGGACAGATTATAAGTAGTATGACATAGGGACCAGGTTATAAGTTGTATGACATAGGATACAGATTATAAGTGTTATGACATAGGGACCAGGTTAAAAGTTGTATGACATAGAAGCCAGGTTATAAGTTGTATGACATAGGAGCCAGGTTATAAGTTGTGTGACATAGGGACCAGGTTATAAGTTGTATGAGATAGGAGCCAGGTTATAAGTTGTATGACATAGGGACCAGGTTATAAGTTGTATGACATAGGAGCCAGGTTATAAGTTGTGTGACATAGGAGCCAGGTTATAAGTTGTATGACATAGGGACCAGGTTATAAGTTGTATGACATAGGAGCCAGGTTATAAGTTGTATGACATAGGAGCCAGGTTATAAGTTGTGTGACATAGGGACCAGGTTATAAGTAGTATGACATAGGGTACAGGTTATAAGTTGTATGACATAGGGACCAGGTTATAAGTTGTATGACATAGGAGCCAGGTTATAAGTTGTGTGACATAGGGGACAGGTTATATATTGTATGACATAGGGGACAGGTTATAAGTTGTATGACATAGGGGAACAGGTTATAAGTTGTGTGACATAGGGGAACAGGTTATATATTGTATGACATAGGGGACAGGTTATAAGTTGTGTGACATAGGGGAACAGGTTATATATTGTATGACATAGGGGACAGGTTATAAGTTGTATGACATAGGGGACAGATTATAAGTTCTATGACATAGGGACCAGGTTATATATTGTATGACATAGCGGACAGATTAAAAGTTGTATGACATAATGGACCGGTTATATAGTGTATGACATAGGGGACAGATTATAAGTTGTTTGACATAGGGGACAGATTATAAGTTGTATGAAATAGGGACCAGGTTATAAGTTGTATGACATAGGGGACAGGTTATATATTGTATGACATAGCGGACAGATTAAAAGTTGTATGACATAATGGACCGGTTATATAGTGTATGACATAGGGGACAGATTATAAGTTGTATGACATAGGGGACAGATTATAAGTTGTATGAAATAGGGACCAGGTTATAAGTTGTATGACATAGGGGACAGGTTATATATTGTATGACATAGGGACCAGGTTATAAGTTGTATGAAATAGGGACCAGGTTATAAGTTGTATGACATAGGGACCAGGTTATAAGTTGTGTGACATAGGGGACAGGTTATATATTGTATGACATAGGGGACAGGTTATATATTGTATGACATAGGGGACAGGTTATATATTGTATGATATAGGGACCAGGTTATAAGTTGTTAGACATAGGAGCCAGGTTATAAGTTGTTAGACATAGGGACCAGGTTATAAGTTGTATGACATAGGGACCTGGTTATAAGTTGTATGACATAGGGGACAGGTTATATATTGTATGACATATGGGACAGATTATAAGTTGTATGACATAGGGGACAGGTTATATATTGTATGACATAGGGGACAGGTTATAAGTTGTATGATATAGGGACAGATTATAAGTTGTATGACATATGGGACAGATTATAAGTTGTATGACATATGGGACAGATTATAAGTTGTATGACATATGGGACAGATTATAAGTTGTATGACATATGGGACAGATTATAAGTTGTATGACATAGGGGACAGGTTATATATTGTATGACATAGGGGACAGGTTATAAGTTGTATGACATATGGGACAGATTATAAGTTGTATGACATATGGGACAGATTATAAGTTGTATGACATATGGGACAGATTATAAGTTGTATGACATATGGGACAGATTATAAGTTGTATGACATATGGGACAGATTATAAGTTGTATGACATAGGGGACAGGTTATATATTGTATGACATAGGGGACAGGTTATATATTGTATGATATAGGGACCAGGTTATAAGTTGTATGACATAGGGGACAGGTTATATATTGTATGACATATGGGACAGATTATAAGTTGTATGACATAGGGGACAGGTTATATATTGTATGACATAGGGGACAGGTTATATATTGTATGATATAGGGACCAGGTTATAAGTTGTTAGACATAGGAGCCAGGTTATAAGTTGTTAGACATAGGGACCAGGTTATAAGTTGTATGACATAGGGGACAGGTTATAAGTTGTGGGATATAGGAGCAAGGTTATAAGTTGTATGACATAGGGACCAGGTTATAACTTGTTAGACATAGGAGCAAGTTTATAAGTTGTTGGACATAGGGACCAGGTTATAAGTTGTATGACATAGGGACCAGGTTATAAGTTGTATGACATAGGGACCAGGTTATAAGTTGTATAACATAGGGACCAGGTTATAAGTTGTATGACATAGGGACCAGGTTATAAGTTGTATGACATAGGGGACAGGTTATATATTGTATGACATAGGGGACAGGTTATACGTTGTATGACATAGGGACCAGGTTATAAGTTGTATTACATAGGACCCAGGTTATAAGTTGTATTACATAGGACCCAGGTTATAAGTTGTTAGACATAGGGACCAGGTTATAAATTGTATGACATAGGGGACAGGTTATAAGTTGTATGAGATAGGGACCAGGTTATAAGTTGTATGACATAGGGGACAGATTATAAGCTGTATGACATAGGGACCAGGTTATAAATTGTATGACATAGGGGACAGGTTATATATTGTATGACATAGGGGACAGGTTATAAGTTGTGTGACATAGGGACCAGGTTATAAGTTGTATGACGTAGGGACCAGGTTATATATTGAATGACAAAGCGACAAGGTTATAAGTTGTATGACATAGGGACCAGGTTATAAGTTGTATGACATACGGGACAGGTTATAAGTTGTATGACATAGGGGACAGGTTATAAGTTGTAAAACATAGGGACCAGGTTATAAGTTGTATGACATAGGGGACAGGTGGTAAGTTGCATGACATAGGGACCAGGTTATAAGTTGTATGACATAGGGGACAGGTTATAAGTTGTTAGACATAGGAGCCAGGTTATAAGTTGTATGACATAGGGACCAGGTTATATATTGTATGACATAGGGACCAGGTTATAAATTGTATGAAATAGGGGACAGGTTATAAATTGTATGACATAGGGGACAAATTATAAGTGTTATGACATAGGGACCAGGTTATAAGTTTTATGACATAGGGGACAGGTTATATATTGTATGACATAGGGGACAGGTTATACGTTGTATGACATAGGGACCAGGTTATAAGTTGTATGACATAGGGACCAGGTTATAAGTTGTTAGACAAAGGAGCCAGGCTATAAGTTGTATGACATAGGGAACAGGTTATAAGTTGTGGGACATAGGAGCCAGGTTATAAGTTGTATGACATAGGGACCAGGTTATAACTTGTTAGACATAGGAGCCAAGTTATAAGTTGTTAGACATAGGGACCAGGTTATAAGTTGTATGACATAGGGACCAGGTTATAAGTTGTTAGACATAGAAGCCAGGTTATAAGTTGTATGATCAGGACCAGGTTATAATTTGTATGACATAGAGACCAGGTTATATATTGTATGACATAGGGACCGGGTTATAAGTTGTATGACATAGGGACCAGGTTATACGTTGTATGACATAGGGGACAGATTATATATTGTATGACATAGGGACCAGGTTATATATTGTATGACATAGGGACCGGGTTATAAGTTGTATGACATAGGGACCAGGTTATAAGTTGTATGACATAGGGGACAGGTTATATATTGTATGACATAGGGACCAGGTTATAAGTTGTATCACATAGGGGACAGATTATAAGTTGTATGACATAGGGGCCAGGTTATAAATTGTATGACATAGGGGACAGATTATAAGTTGTATGACATAGGGACCAGGTTATAAGTTGTATCACATAGGGGACAGATTATAAGTTGTATGACATAGGGACCAAGTTATAAATTGTATGACATAGGGACCAGGTTATAAATTGTATGACATACGGGACAGGTTATAAGTTGTATGACATAGGGGACAGATTATAAGTTGTATGACATAGGGACCAGGTTATAAATTGTATGACATAGGGGCCAGGTTATAAATTGTATGACATAGGGGACAGATTATAAGTTGTATGACATAGGGACCAGGTTATAAGTTGTATGACATAGGGGACAGATTATAAGTTGTATGACATAGGGGACAGGTTATAAGTTGTATGACATAGGGGACAGATTATAAGTTGTATGACATAGGGACCAGGTTATAAGTTGTATGACATAGGGGACAGATTATAAGTTGTATGACATAGGGACCAGGTTATAAATTGTATGACATAGGGGACAGATTATAAGTTGTATGACATAGGTACCAGGTTATGAATTGTATGACATAGGGGACAGGTTATAAATTGTATGACATAGGGGACAGATTATAAGTTGTATGACATAGGAGCCTGGTTATAAGTTGTATGACATAGGGGACAGATTATAAGTTGTATGACATAGGGACCAAGTTATAAATTGTATGACATAGGGACCAGGTTATAAATTGTATGACATAGGGGACAGATTATAAGTTGTATGACATAGGTACCAGGCTATAAGTTGTATGACATAGGGGACAGATTATAAATTGTATGACATAGGGGACAGGTTATAAATTGTATGACATAGGGGACAGATTATAAGTTGTATGACATAGGGGACAGATTATAAGTTGTATGACATAGGGGACAGGTTATAAATTGTATGACATAGGGGACAGGTTATAAATTGTATGACATAGGGGACAGGTTATAAATTGAATGACATAGGGGACAGGTTATAAGTTGTATGACATAGGGACCAGGCTATAAGTTGTATGACATAGGGGACAGATTATAAATTGTCTGACATAGGGGACAGATTATAAGTTGTATGACGTAGGGGACAGATTATAAATTGTCTGACGTAGGGGACAGATTATAAGTTGTATGACGTAGGGGACAGATTATAAATTGTATGACGTAGGGGACAGATTATAAATTGTCTGACGTAGGGGACAGATTATAAGTTGTATGACATAGGGGACAGATTATAAATTGTATGACGTAGGGGACAGATTATAAGTTGTATGACGTAGGGGACAGATTATAAGTTGTATGACGTAGGGGACAGATTATAAATTGTCTGACGTAGGGGACAGATTATAAGTTGTATGACATAGGGGACAGATTATAAATTGTATGACGTAGGGGACAGATTATAAGTTGTATGACGTAGGGGACAGATTATAAGTTGTATGACATAGGGGACAGGTTATATATTGTCTGACATAGGGGACAGATTATAAATTGTATGACATAGGGGACAGATTATAAGTTGTATGACATAGGGGACAGATTATAAATTGTCTGACATAGGGGACAGATTATAAATTGTATGACATAGGGGACAGATTATAAGTTGTCTGACATAGGGGACAGATTATAAATTGTCTGACATAGGGGACAGATTATAAATTGTATGACATAGGGGACAGATTATAAGTTGTATGACATAGGTACCAGGTTATGAATTGTATGACATAGGGGACAGATTATAAATTGTATGACATAGGGGACAGATTATAAATTGTATGACATAGGGGACAGGTTATAAATTGTATGACATAGGGGACAGATTATAAGTTGTATGACATAGGTACCAGGTTATGAATTGTATGACATAGGGGACAGATTATAAATTGTATGACATAGGGGACAGATTATTAGTTGTATGACATAGGTACCAGGTTATGAATTGTATGACATAGGGGACAGGTTATAAATTGTCTGACATAGGGGACAGGTTATAAATTGTCTGACATAGGGGACAGGTTATAAGTTGTATGACATAGGGGACAGGTTATAAATTGTATGACATAGGGGACAGGTTATAAGTTGTATGACATAGGGACCAGGTTATAAGTTGTATGACATAGGAGCCAGGTTATAAGTTGTATGACCTAGGGACCAGGTTATAAGTTGTATGACATAGGGACCAGGTTATAAGTTGTATGACATAGGGACCAGGTTATATACTGTACGACTTAGGGACCAGGTTATAAGTTGTATGACATAGGGGACAGGTTATAAGTTGTATGACATAGGGGACAGGTTATAAGTTGTATGACATAGGGGACAGAATATTAGTTGTATGACATAGGGGACAGGTTATAAGTTGTATGACATAGGGGACAGGTTATAAGTTGTATGACATAGGGACCAGGTTATATACTGTACGACTTAGGGACCAGGTTATAAGTTGTATGACATAGGGACCAGGTTAAAAGCTGTATGACATAGGGACCAGGTTATAAGTTGTATGACATAGGGGACAGGTTATAAGTTGTATGACATAGGGGACAGCTTATAAGTTGTATGACATAGGGACCAGGTTATATATTGTATGACATAGGGGACAGGTTATAAGTTGTATGACATAGGGGACAGGTTATAAGTTGTATGACATAGAGGCCAGGTTATAAGTCGTATGGCATAGGGGACAGGTTGTAAGTTGTATGACATAGGGACCAGGTTATAAGTTGTATGACATAGGGACCAGGTTATATATTGTATGACGTAGGGGACAGATTACAAGTTGTATGACATAGGGGACAGGTTGTAAGTTGTATGACATAGGGACCAGGTTATATATTGTATGACATAGGGGACAGGTTATAAGTTGTATGACATAGGGACCAGGTTATAAGTTGTATGACATAGGGGACAGGTTGTAAGTTGTATGACATAGGGACCAGGTTATAAGTTGTATGACATAGGGACCAGGTTATATATTGTATGACGTAGGGGACAGATTACAAGTTGTATGACATAGGGACCAGGTTATATATTGTATGACATAGGGACCAGGTTATAAGTTGTATGACATAGGGACCAGGTTATAAGTTGTATGACATAGGGGACAGGTTATATATTGTATGACATAGGGGACAGGTTATAAGTTGTATGACATAGGGACCAGGTTATATATTGTATGACATAGGGACCAGGTTATATATTGTATGACATAGGGGACAGGTTATAAGTTGTATGACATAGGGACCAGGTTATAAGTTGTATGACATAGGGTACAGGTTATAAGTTGTATGACATAGGGACCAGGTTATATATTGTATGACATAGGGACCAGGTTATAAATTGTATGACATAGGGACCAGGATATAAGTTGTATGACATAGGGACCAGGTTATAAGTTGTATGACATAGGGAACAGGTTATAAGTTGTATGACATAGGGACCAGGTTATATACTGTACGACATAGGGACCAGGTTACAAGTTGTATGACATAGGGACCAGGTTAAAAGCTGTATGACATAGGGACCAGGTTATAAGTTGTATGACATAGGGGACAGGTTTAATAATGTATGACATAGGGGACAGCTTATAAGTTGTATGACATAGGGACCAGGTTATATATTGTATGACATAGGGACCAGGTTATAAGTTGTATGACATAGGGGACAGGTTATATATTGTATGACATAGGGGACAGGTTATAAGTTGTATGACATAGGGACCAGGTTATATATTGTATGACATAGGGACCAGGTTATATATTGTATGACATAGGGGACAGGTTATAAGTTGTATGACATAGGGACCAGGTTATAAGTTGTATGACATAGGGTACAGGTTATAAATTGTATGACATAGGGACCAGGATATAAGTTGTATGACATAGGGACCAGGTTATAAGTTGTATGACATAGGGGACAGATTATAAGTTGTATGACATAGGGACCTGGTTATAAATTGTATGACATAGGGGACAGGTTGTAAGTTGTATGACATAGGGACCAGGTTATAAGTTGTATGACATAGGGTACAGGTTATAAATTGTATGACATAGGAACCAGGTTATAAATTGTATAACCTAGGGGACAGATTATAAATTGTATGACATAGGTACCAGGTTATGAATTGTATGACATAGGGGACAGGTTATAAATTGTATGACATAGGGGACCGATTATAAGTTGTATGACATAGGGGACAGATTATAAGTTGTATGACATAGGGACCTGGTTATAAATTGTATGACATAGGGGACAGGTTATAAGTTGTATGACATAGGAGCCTGGTTATAAGTTGTATGACATAGGGACCAGGTTATAAATTGTATGACATAGGTGACAGATTATAAGTTGTATGACATAGGGACTAGGTTATAAATTGTATAACATAGGTGACAGATTATAAGTTGTATGACATAGGGACTAGGTTATAAATTGTATGACATAGGTGACAGATTATAAGTTGTATGACATAGGGACCAGGTTATAAATTGTATGACATAGGGACCAGGATATAAGTTGTATGACATAGGGACCAGGTTATAAGTTGTATGACATAGGGGACAGATTATAAGTTGTATGACATAGGGGACAGATTATAAGTTGTATGACATAGGGACCTGGTTATAAATTGTATGACATAGGGGACAGGTTATAAGTTGTATGACATAGGTACCAGGTTATGAATTGTATGACATAGGGGACAGGTTATAAATTGTCTGACATAGGGGACAGATTATAAGTTGTATGACATAGGGACCAGTTTATAAGTTGTATGACATAGGGACCAGGTTATAAGTTGTATGACATAGGGGACAGATTATAAGTTGTATGACATAGGGACCAGGTTATAAGTTGTATGACATAGGAGTCAGGTTATAAGTTGTATGACATAGGGACCAGGTTATAAGTTGTATTACATAGGAGCCAGGTTATAAGTTGTATGACATAGGGACCAGGTTATAAGTTGTATGACATAGGGACCAGGTTATAAATTGTATGACATAGGGACCAGGTTATAAGTTGTATGACATAGAGGCCAGGTTATAAGTTGTATGACATAGGGACCAGGTTATAAGTTGTATGACATAGAGGCCAGGTTATAAGTTGTATGACATAGGGACCAGGTTATAAGTTGTATGACATAGGGTACAGATTATAAGTGTTATGAAATAGGGACCAGGTTATAAGTTGTATGACATAGGGGACAGGTTATAAGTTGTATGACATAGGGGACAGGTTATAAGTTGTAAGACATGGGGACCAGGTTATAAGTTGTATGACATAGGGGACAGGTTATATATTGTATGACATAGGGACCAGGTTATAAGTTGTATGACATAGGGACCAGGTTATAAGTTGTTAGACATAGGAGCCAGGTTATAAGTTGTATGACATAGGGACCAGGTTATATATTGTATGACATAGGGACCAGGTTATAAGCTGTATGACATAGGGACCAGGTTATAAGTTGTATGACATAGGGACCAGGTTATATATTGTATGACATAGGGACCAGGTTATAAGTTGTATGACATAGGGGACAGATTATAAGTTGTATGACATAGGGACCAGGTTATATATTGTATGATATAGGGGACAGGTTATAAGTTGTATGACATAGGGGACAGATTATAAGTTGTATGACATGGGGACCTGGTTATAAATTGTATGACATAGGGGACAGGTTATAAGTTGTATGACATAGGGGACAGATTATAAGTTGTATGACATAGGGACCTGGTTATAAATTGTATGACATAGGGGACAGGTTATAAGTTGTATGACATAGGGACCAGGTTATAAGTTGTATGACATAGGGGACAGGTTATAAGTTGTATGACATAGGGACCAGGTTATATATTGTATGACATAGGGGACAGCTTAAAAGTTGTATGACATAGGGGACAGGTTATATAGTGTATGACATAGGGGACAGATTATAAGTTGTATGACATAGGGGACAGATTATAAGTTGTATGACATAGGGACCAGGTTATAAGTTGTATGACATAGGGGACAGGTTATAAGTTGTATGACATAGGGGACAGGTTATAAGTTGTATGACATAGGGGTCAGATTATAAGTTGTGTGACATAGGGGACAGGTTATATATTGTATGACATAGGGACCAGGTTATAAGTTGTATGACATAGGGGACAGGTTATAAGTTGTATGACATAGGGGACAGGTTATAAGTTGTATGACATAGGGGACAGATTATAAGTTGTATGACATAGGGGACAGGTTATAAGTTGTATGACATAGGGACCAGGTTATAAGTTGTATGACATAGGGGACAGGTTATAAGTTGTATGACATAGGGACCAGGTTATATATTGTATGACATATGGGACAGATTATAAGTTGTGTGACATAGGGGACAGGTTATATATTGTATGACATAGGGGACAGGTTATATATTGTATGACATAAGGGACAGGTTATAAGTTATATGACATATGGACCAGGTTATAAGTTGTATGACATAGGGGACAGGTTATATATTGTATGACATAGGGACCAGGTTATATATTGTATGACATAGGGGACAGATTATAAGTTATATGACATATGGACCAGGTTATAAGTTGTATGACATAGGGGACAGATTATAAGTTGTATGACATAGGGGACAGGTTATAAGTTGTATGACATAGGGTACAGATTATAAGTGTTATGACATAGGGACCAGGTTATAAGTTGTATGACATAGGGTACAGATTATAAGTGTTATGAAATAGGGACCAGGTTATAAGTTGTATGACATAGGGGACAGGTTATAAGTTGTATGACATAGGGACCAGGTTATAAGTTGTATGACATAGGGGACAGGTTATAAATTGTATGACATAGGGACCAGGTTATAAGTTGTATGACATAGGGGACAGGTTATAAGTTGTAAGACATGGGGACCAGGTTATATATTGTATGACATAGGGGACAGGTTATAAATTGTATGACATAGGGACCTGGTTATAAGTTGTATGACATAGGGGACAGGTTATAAGTTGTATTTAATAGGGGACAGGTTATAAGTTGTATGACATAGGGACCAGGTTATAAGTTGTATGACATAGGGACCAGGTTATAAGTTATATGGCATAGGGACCAGGTTATAAGTTGTATGACATAGGGACCAGGTTATAAGTTGTATGACATAGGGGACAGGTTATATATTGTATGACATAGGGACCAGGTTATAAGTTGTATGACATAGGGACCAGGTTATAAGTTGTTAGACATAGGAGCCAGGTTATAAGTTGTATGACATAGGGACCAGGTTATATATTGTATGACATAGGGACCAGGTTATAAGCTGTATGACATAGGGACCAGGTTATAAGTTGTATGACATAGGGACCAGGTTATATATTGTATGACATAGGGGACAGGTTATAAGTTGTATGACATAGGGAGCAGGGTATATATTGTATGACATAGGGGACAGGTTATATATTGTATGACATAGGGACCAGGTTATAAGTTGTTAGACAAAGGAGCCAGGCTATAAGTTGTATGACATAGGGAACAGGTTATAAGTTGTGGGACATAGGAGCCAGGTTATAAGTTGTATGACATAGGGACCAGGTTATAACTTGTTAGACATAGGAGCCAAGTTATAAGTTGTTAGACATAGGGACCAGGTTATAAGTTGTATGACATAGGGACCAGGTTATAAGTTGTATGACATAGGGACCACGTTATAAGTTGTATAACATAGGGGACAGATTATAAGTTGTTAGACATACGGACCAGGTTATAAGTTGTATGACATAGGGACCAGGTTATAAGTTGTATGACATAGGGACCAGGTTATAACTTGTTAGACATAGGAGCCAAGTTATAAGTTGTTAGACATAGGGACCAGGTTATAAGTTGTATGACATAGGGACCAGGTTATAAGTTGTATGATCAGGACCAGGTTATAAGTTGTATGACATAGAGACCAGGTTATATATTGTATGACATAGGGACCGGGTTATAAGTTGTATGACATAGGGACCAGGTTATACGTTGTATGACATAGGGGACAGGTTATATATTGTATGACATAGGGACCAGGTTATAAGTTGTATCACATAGGGGACAGATTATAAGTTGTATGACATAGGGGCCAGGTTATAAATTGTATGACATAGGGGACAGGTTATAAGTTGTATGACATAGGGACCAAGTTATAAATTGTATGACATAGGGGCCAGGTTATAAATTGTATGACATAGGGGACAGATTATAAGTTGTATGACATAGGGACCAAGTTATAAATTGTATGACATAGGGACCAGGTTATAAATTGTATGACATAGGGGACAGATTATAAGTTGTATGACATAGGTACCAGGTTATAAATTGTATGACATAGGGACCAGGTTATAAATTGTATGACATAGGGACCAGGTTATAAGTTGTATGACATAGGGACCAGGTTATAAGTTGTATGACATAGGGACCAGGTTATAAGTTGTATGACATAGGGGACAGATTATAAGTTGTATGACATAGGAGCCTGGTTATAAGTTGTATGACATAGGGGACAGATTATAAGTTGTATGACATAGGGACCAGGTTATAAGTTGTATGACATAGGGGACAGGTTATAAATTGTATGACATAGTGGACAGATTATAAGTTGTATGACATAGTGGACAGATTATAAGTTGTATGACATAGTGGACAGATTATAAGTTGTATGACATAGTGGACAGATTATAAGTTGTATGACATAGGAACCAGGTTATAAATTGTATGACAAAGGGACCAGGTTATAAATTGTATGACATAGGGACCAGGTTATAAATTGTATGACATAGGGGACAGGTTATAAATTGTATGACATAGTGGACAGATTATAAGTTGTATGACATAGTGGACAGATTATAAGTTGTATGACATAGTGGACAGATTATAAGTTGTATGACATAGTGGACAGATTATAAGTTGTATGACATAGTGGACAGATTATAAGTTGTATGACATAGGAACCAGGTTATAAATTGTATGACAAAGGGACCAGGTTATAAGTTGTATGACATAGGGACCAGGTTATAAATTGTATGACAAAGGGACCAGGTTATAAGTTGTATGACATAGGGACCAGGTTATAAGTTGTATGACATAGGGGACAGATTATAAGTTGTATGACATAGGGGACAGATTATAAGTTGTATGACATAGGGACCTGGTTATAAATTGTATGACATAGGGGACAGGTTATAAGTTGTATGACATAGGTACCAGGTTATGAATTGTATGACATAGGGGACAGGTTATAAATAGTCTGACATAGGGGACAGATTATAAGTTGTATGACATAGGGACCAGGCTATAAGTTGTATGACATAGGGACCAGGTTATAAGTTGTATGACATAGGGGACAGATTATAAGTTGTATGACATAGGGACCAGGTTATAAGTTGTATGACATAGGGACCAGGTTATAAGTTGTATGACATAGGAGTCAGGTTATAAGTTGTATGACATAGGGACCAGGTTATAAGTTGTATGACATAGGAGCCAGGTTATAAGTTGTATGACCTAGGGACCAGGTTATAAGTTGTATGACATAGGAGCCAGGTTATAAGTTGTATGACATAGGGACCAGGTTATAAGTTGTATGACATAGGGGACAGAATATTAGTTGTATGACATAGGGACCAGGTTATATATTGTATGATATAGGGGACAGGTTATAAGTTGTATGACATAGGGGACAGGTTATAAGTTGTATGACATAGGGACCAGGTTATAAGTTGTATGACATAGGGAACAGGTTATAAGTTGTATGACATAGGGACCAGGTTATATACTGTATGACATAGGGACCAGGTTATAAGTTGTATGACATAGGGACCAGGTTATAAGCTGTATGACATAGGGACCAGGTTATAAGTTGTATGACATAGGGGACAGGTTTAATAATGTATGACATGGGGGACAGCTTATAAGTTGTATGACATAGGGACCAGGTTATATATTGTATGACATAGGGGACAGGTTATAAGTTGTGTGACATAGGGACCAGGTTATAAGTTGTATGACATAGGGACCAGGTTATAAGTTGTATGACATAGGGGACAGGTTATAAGTTGTATGACATAGAGGCCAGGTTATAAGTTTATGACATAGGGACCAGGTTATATATTGTATGTCATAGGGACCAGGTTATAAGTTGTAAGACATAGGGTCCAGGTTATAAGTTGTATGACATAGGGACCAGGTTATAAGTTGTATGACATAGGGACCAGGTTATAAGTTGTATGACATAGGGGACAGATTTAATATTGTATGACATAGGGGACAGCTTATAAGTTGTATGACATAGGGACCAGGTTATATATTGTATGACATAGGGGACAGGTTATAAGTTGTGTGACATAGGGACCAGGTTATAAGTTGTATGACATAGGGACCAGGTTATATATTGTATGACAAAGGGACCAGGTTATAAGTTGTATGACATAGGGACCAGGTTATAAGTTGTATGACATAGGAGCCAGGTTATAAGTTGTATGACATAGAGACCAGGTTATAAGTTGTATGACATACGGGACAGATTATAAGTTGTATGACATAGGGACCAGGTTATAAGTTGTATGACATAGGGGACAGATTATAAGTTGTATGACATAGGGGACAGATTATAAGTTGTATGACATAGGGGACAGGTTATAAGTTGTATGACATAGGGGACAGATTATAAGTTGTATGACATAGGGGACAGATTATAAGTTGTATGACATAGGGACCAGGTTATAAGTTGTATGACATAGGGGACAGGTTATAAGTTGTATGACATAGGGGACAGGTTATATAGTGTATGACATAGGGGACAGCTTAAAAGTTGTATGACATAGGGACCAGGTTATATAGTGTATGACATAGGGGACAGATTATAAGTTGTATGACATAGGGACCAGGTTATAAGTTGTATGACATAGGGGACAGGTTATAAGTTGTATGACATAGGGGACAGGTTATAAGTTGTATGACATAGGGACCAGGTTATATATTGTATGACATAGGGGACAGCTTAAAAGTTGTATGACATAGGGGACAGATTATAAGTTGTATGACATAGGGGACAGATTATAAGTTGTATGACATAGGGACCAGGTTATAAGTTGTATGACATAGGGGACAGGTTATAAGTTGTATGACATAGGGGACAGGTTATAAGTTGTATGACATAGGGGACAGATTATATATTGTATGACATAGGGGACAGATTATAAGTTGTATGACATAGGGACCAGGTTATAAGTTGTATGACATAGGGGACAGGTTATAAGTTGTATGACATAGGGGACAGGTTATAAGTTGTATGACATAGGGACCAGGTTATATATTGTATGACATATGGGACAGATTATAAGTTGTGTGACATAGGGGACAGGTTATATATTGTATGACATAGGGGACAGGTTATATATTGTATGACATAGGGGACAGGTTATATATTGTATGACATAGGGGACAGATTATAAGTTATATGACATATGGACCAGGTTATAAGTTGTATGACATAGGGGACAGGTTATAAGTTGTATGACATAGGGTACAGATTATAAGTGTTATGACATAGGGACCAGGTTATAAGTTGTATGACATAGGGTACAGATTATAAGTGTTATGAAATAGGGACCAGGTTATAAGTTGTATGACATAGGGGACAGGTTATAAGTTGTATGACATAGGGGACAGGTTATAAGTTGTAAGACATGGGGACCAGGTTATATATTGTATGACATAGGGGACAGGTTATAAATTGTATGACATAGGGACCTGGTTATAAGTTGTATGACATAGGGGACAGGTTATAAGTTGTATGACATAGGGGACAGGTTATAAGTTGTATGACATAGGGACCAGGTTATAAGTTGTATGACATAGGGACCAGGTTATAAGTTATATGGCATAGGGACCAGGTTATAAGTTGTATGACATAGGGACCAGGTTATAAGTTGTATGACATAGGGGACAGGTTATATATTGTATGACATAGGGACCAGGATATAAGTTGTATGACATAGGGACCAGGTTATAAGTTGTTAGACATAGGAGCCAGGTTATAAGTTGTATGACATAGGGACCAGGTTATATATTGTATGACATAGGGACCAGGTTATAAGCTGTATGACATAGGGACCAGGTTATAAGTTGTATGACATAGGGACCAGGTTATATATTGTATGACATAGGGACCAGGTTATAAGTTGTATGACATAGGGGACAGATTATAAGTTGTATGACATAGGGGACAGATTATAAGTTGTATGACATAGGGACCTGGTTATAAATTGTATGACATAGGGGACAGGTTATAAGTTGTATGACATGGGTACCAGGTTATAAGTTGTATGACATAGGGACCAGGATATAAGTTGTATGACATAGGGACCAGGTTATAAGTTGTATGACATAGGGGACAGATTATAAGTTGTATGACATAGGGGACAGGTTGTAAGTTGTATGACATAGGGACCAGGTTATAAATTGTATGACATAGGGTACAGGTTATAAATTGTATGACATAGGGGACAGATTATAAATTGTATGACATAGGTACCAGGTTATGAATTGTATGACATAGGGGACAGATTATAAATTGTATGACATAGGGGACCGATTATAAGTTGTATGACATAGGAGCCTGGTTATAAGTTGTATGACATAGGAACCAGGTTATAAATTGTATGACATAGGGGACAGGTTATAAATTGTATGACCTAGGGGACAGATTATAAATTGTATGACATAGGGTACAGGTTATAAATTGTATGACATAGGGTACAGGTTATAAATTGTATGACATAGGAACCAGGTTATAAATTGTATGACCTAGGGGACAGATTATAAGTTGTATGACATAGGGTACAGGTTATAAATTGTATGACATAGGAACCAGGTTATAAATTGTATGACCTAGGGGACAGATTATAAATTGTATGACATAGGTACCAGGTTATGAATTGTATGACATAGGGGACCGATTATAAGTTGTATGACATAGGAGCCTGGTTATAAGTTGTATGACATAGGGGACAGGTTATAAATTGTATGACATAGGTGACAGGTTATAAATTGTATGACATAGGGGACCGATTATAAGTTGTATGACATAGGAGCCTGGTTATAAGTTGTATGACATAGGAGCCTGGTTATAAATTGTATGACATAGGGGACAGGTTATAAATTGTATGACATAGGGGACCGATTATAAGTTGTATGACATAGGAGCCTGGTTATAAGTTGTATGACATAGGGGACAGATTATAAGTTGTATGACATAGGTGACAGATTATAAGTTGTATGACATAGGGACCAGGTTATAAATTGTATGACATAGGGACCAGGATATAAGTTGTATGACATAGGGACCAGGTTATAAGTTGTATGACATAGGGGACAGATTATAAGTTGTATGACATAGGGGACAGATTATAAGTTGTATGACATAGGGGACAGATTATAAGTTGTATGACATAGGGACCTGGTTATAAATTGTATGACATAGGGGACAGGTTATAAGTTGTATGACATAGGTACCAGGTTATGAATTGTATGACATAGGGGACAGGTTATAAATTGTCTGACATAGGGGACAGATTATAAGTTGTATGACATAGGGACCAGTTTATAAGTTGTATGACATAGGGACCAGGTTATAAGTTGTATGACATAGGGGACAGATTATAAGTTGTATGACATAGGGACCAGGTTATAAGTTGTATGACATAGGAACCAGGTTATAAGTTGTATGACATAGGAGTCAGGTTATAAGTTGTATGACATAGGGACCAGGTTATAAGTTGTATGACATAGGAGCCAGGTTATAAGTTGTATGACATAGGGACCAGGTTATAAGTTGTATGACATAGGAACCAGGTTATAAGTTGTATGACATAGGAGTCAGGTTATAAGTTGTATGACATAGGGACCAGGTTATAAGTTGTATGACATAGGAACCAGGTTATAAGTTGTATGACATAGGGACCAGGTTATAAGTTGTATGACATAGGAACCAGGTTATAAGTTGTATGACATAGGAACCAGGTTATAAGTTGTATGACATAGGAGTCAGGTTATAAGTTGTATGACATAGGGACCAGGTTATAAGTTGTATGACATAGGAACCAGGTTATAAGTTGTATGACATAGGGACCAGGTTATAAGTTGTATGACATAGGAACCAGGTTATAAGTTGTATGACATAGGAGTCAGGTTATAAGTTGTATGACATAGGGACCAGGTTATAAGTTGTATGACATAGGAGCCAGGTTATAAGTTGTATGACATAGGGACCAGGTTATAAGTTGTATGACATAGGAGCCAGGTTATAAGTTGTATGACATAGGGACCAGGTTATAAGTTGTATGACATAGGGACCAGGTTATAAATTGTATGACATAGGAGTCAGGTTATAAGTTGTATGACATAGGGACCAGGTTATAAGTTGTATGACATAGGGACCAGGTTATAAGTTTATGACATAGGTGACAGGATATAAGTTGTATGAAATAGGGGACAGATTATAAGTTGTATGACATAGGGACCAGGTTATATATTGTATGACAAAGGGACCAGGTTATAAGTTGTATGACATAGGTGACAGGATATAAGTTGTATGAAATAGGGGACAGATTATTAGTTGTATGACATAGGGGACAGGTTATAAGTTGTATGACATAGGGACCAGGTTATATATTGTGTGACATAGGGGACAGGTTATAAGTTGTGTGACATAGGGACCAGGTTATAAGTTGTATGACATAGGAGCCAGGTTATATATTGTATGACAAAGGGACCAGGTTATAAGTTGTATGACATAGAGACCAGGTTATAAGTTGTTAGACATACGGGACAGATTATAAGTTTATGACATAGAGACCAGGTTATAAGTTGTATGACATAGGGGACAGGTTATAAGTTTATGACATAGGGACCAGGTTATATATTGTATGTCATAGGGACCAGGTTATAAGTTGTAAGACATAGGGTCCAGGTTATAAGTTGTATGACATAGGGACCAGGTTATAAGTTGTATGACATAGGGACCAGGTTATAAGTTGTATGACATAGGGGACAGATTTAATATTGTATGACATAGGGGACAGCTTATAAGTTGTATGACATAGGGACCAGGTTATATATTGTATGACATAGGGGACAGGTTATAAGTTGTATGACATAGGGACCAGGTTATATATTGTATGACATAGGGGACAGGTTATAAGTTGTATGACATAGGGACCAGGTTATATATTGTATGACAAAGGGACCAGGTTATAAGTTGTATGACATAGGGGACAGGTTATATAGTGTATGACATAGGGGACAGATTATAAGTTGTATGACATAGGGACCAGGTTATAAGTTGTATGACATAGGGGACAGGTTATAAGTTGTATGACATAGGGGACAGGTTATAAGTTGTATGACATAGGGGACAGATTATAAGTTGTATGACATAGGGGACAGGTTATAAGTTGTATGACATAGGGGACAGGTTATAAGTTGTATGACATAGGGGACAGGTTATAAGTTGTATGACATAGGGGACAGATTATAAGTTGTATGACATAGGGACCAGGTTATATATTGTATGACAAAGGGACCAGGTTATAAGTTGTATGACATAGGTGACAGGATATAAGTTGTATGACATAGGGGACAGATTATAAGTTGTATGACATAGGGGACAGGTTATAAGTTGTATGACATAGGGGACAGGTTATAAGTTGTATGACATAGGGGACAGGTTATAAGTTGTATGACATAGGGGACAGATTATAAGTTGTATGACATAGGGGACAGGTTATAAGTTGTATGACATAGGGGACAGGTTATAAGTTGTATGACATAGGGGACAGGTTATAAGTTGTATGACATAGGGGACAGATTATAAGTTGTATGACATAGGGACCAGGTTATATATTGTATGACAAAGGGACCAGGTTATAAGTTGTATGACATAGGTGACAGGTTATATATTGTATGACAAAGGGACCAGGTTATAAGTTGTATGACATAGGGACCAGGTTATAAGTTGTATGACATAGGTGACAGGTTATATATTGTATGACAAAGGGACCAGGTTATATATTGTATGACAAAGGGACCAGGTTATAAGTTGTATGACATAGGTGACAGGTTATATATTGTATGACAAAGGGACCAGGTTATATATTGTATGACAAAGGGACCAGGTTATAAGTTGTATGACATAGGGACCAGGTTATATATTGTATGACAAAGGGACCAGGTTATAAGTTGTATGACATAGGGGACAGGTTATAAGTTGTATGAAATAGGGGACAGATTATTAGTTGTATGACATAGGGGACAGGTTATAAGTTGTATGACATAGGGACCAGGTTATATATTGTGTGACATAGGGGACAGGTTATAAGTTGTGTGACATAGGGACCAGGTTATAAGTTGTATGACATAGGAGCCAGGTTATATATTGTATGACAAAGGGACCAGGTTATAAGTTGTATGACATAGAGACCAGGTTATAAGTTGTTAGACATACGGGACAGATTATAAGTTTATGACATAGAGACCAGGTTATAAGTTGTATGACATAGGGGACAGGTTATAAGTTTATGACATAGGGACCAGGTTATATATTGTATGTCATAGGGACCAGGTTATAAGTTGTAAGACATAGGGTCCAGGTTATAAGTTGTATGACATAGGGACCAGGTTATAAGTTGTATGACATAGGGACCAGGTTATAAGTTGTATGACATAGGGGACAGATTTAATATTGTATGACATAGGGGACAGCTTATAAGTTGTATGACATAGGGACCAGGTTATATATTGTATGACATAGGGGACAGGTTATAAGTTGTATGACATAGGGACCAGGTTATATATTGTATGACAAAGGGACCAGGTTATAAGTTGTATGACATAGGGGACAGGTTATATAGTGTATGACATAGGGGACAGATTATAAGTTGTATGACATAGGGACCAGGTTATAAGTTGTATGACATAGGGGACAGGTTATAAGTTGTATGACATAGGGGACAGGTTATAAGTTGTATGACATAGGGACCAGGTTATAAGTTGTATGACATAGGGGACAGGTTATAAGTTGTATGACATAGGTGACAGGTTATAAGTTGTATGACATAGGGTACAGGTTATAAGTTGTATTACATAGGGGACAGGTTATAAGTTGTATGACATAGGGGACAGGTTATAAGTTGTATGACATAGGGGACAGGTTATAAGTTGTATGACATAGGGGACAGGTTATAAGTTGTATGACATAGGGGACAGGTTATAAGTTGTATGACATAGGGGACAGGTTATAAGTTGTATGACATAGGGGACAGGTTATAAGTTGTATGACATAGGGGACAGGTTATAAGTTGTATGACATAGGGGACAGGTTATAAGTTGTATGACATAGGGGACAGGTTATAAGTTGTATGACATAGGTGACAGGTTATAAGTTGTATGACATAGGGACCAGGTTATAAGTTGTATGACATAGGGGACAGGTTATAAGTTGTATGACATAGGGGACAGGTTATAAGTTGTATGACATAGGGGACAGGTTATAAGTTGTATGACATAGGGGACAGATTATAAGTTGTATGACATAGGGACCAGGTTATAAGTTGTATGACATAGGGGACAGGTTATAAGTTGTATGACATATGGGACAGGTTATAAGTTGTATGACATAGGGGACAGATTATAAGTTGTATGACATAGGGACCAGGTTATAAGTTGTATGACATAGGGGACAGGTTATAAGTTGTATGACATAGAGACCTGGTTATAAGTTGTATGACATAGGGGACAGGTGATAAGTTGTATGACATAGAGACCTGGTTATAAGTTGTATGACATAGAGACCAGGTTATAAGTTGTATGACATAGGGGACAGGTTATAAGTTGTATGACATAGGGGACAGGTGATAAGTTGTATGACATAGGGGACAGGTTATAAGTTGTATGACATAGGGGACAGGTTATAAGTTGTATGACATAGGGGACAGGTTATAAGTTGTATGACATAGGGGACAGGTTATAAGTTGTATGACATAGGGGACAGGTTATAAATTGTATGACATATGGGACAGGTTATAAGTTGTATGACATAGGGGACAGATTATAAGTTGTATGACATAGGGACCAGGTTATAAGTTGTATGACATAGGGGACAGGTTATAAGTTGTATGACATAGAGACCTGGTTATAAGTTGTATGACATAGGGGACAGGTGATAAGTTGTATGACATAGAGACCTGGTTATAAGTTGTATGACATAGGGGACAGGTTATAAGTTGTATGACATAGAGACCAGGTTATAAGTTGTATGACATAGGGGACAGGTGATAAGTTGTATGACATAGGGGACAGGTTATAAGTTGTATGACATAGGGGACAGATTATATATTGTATGACATAGAGACCTGGTTATAAGTTGTATGACATAGGGGACAGGTTATATATTGTATGACATAGGGGACAGATTATAAGTTGTATGACATAGGGGACAGGTTATAAATTGTATGACATAGGGGACAGGTTATAAGTTGTATGACATAGAGACCAGGTTATAAATTGTATGACATATGGGACAGGTTATAAGTTGTATGACATAGAGACCAGGTTATAAATTGTATGACATATGGGACAGGTTATAAGTTGTATGACATAGAGACCAGGTTATAAATTGTACACATATGGGACAGGTTATAAGTTGTATGACATAGAGACCAGGTTATAAATTGTATGACATATGGGACAGGTTATAAGTTGTATGACATAGAGACCAGGTTATAAATTGTATGACATATGGGACAGATTATAAGTTGTATGACATAGGGGACAGATTATAAGTTGTATGACATAGAGACCAGGTTATAAATTGTATGACATATGGGACAGGTTATAAATTGTATGACATAGAGACCAGGTTATAAATTGTATGACATAGGGGACAGATTATAAGTTGTATGACATAGAGACCAGGTTATAAATTGTATGACATAGGGGACAGATTATAAGTTGTATGACATAGAGACCAGGTTATAAATTGTATGACATAGGGGACAGATTATAAGTTGTATGACATAGAGACCAGGTTATAAATTGTATGACATATGGGACAGGTTATAAATTGTATGACATAGAGACCAGGTTATAAATTGTATGACATAGGGGACAGATTATAAGTTGTATGACATAGAGACCAGGTTATAAATTGTATGACATATGGGACAGGTTATAAGTTGTATGACATAGAGACCAGGTTATAAATTGTATGACATATGGGACAGATTATAAATTGTATGACATAGGGGACAGGTTATAAGTTGTATGACATAGAGACCAGGTTATAAATTGTATGACATATGGGACAGGTTATAAGTTGTATGACATAGGGGACAGATTATAAGTTGTATGACATAGAGACCAGGTTATAAATTGTATGACATATGGGACAGGTTATAAATTGTATGACATAGGGGACAGATTATAAGTTGTATGACATAGAGACCAGGTTATAAATTGTATGACATATGGGACAGGTTATAAGTTGTATGACATAGGGACCAGGTTATATATTGTATGACATAGAGACCTGGTTATAAGTTGTATGACATAGGGGACAGGTTATATATTGTATGACATAGGGGACAGATTATAAGTTGTATGACATAGGGGACAGGTTATAAATTGTATGACATAGGGGACAGATTATAAGTTGTATGACATAGGGGACAGGTTATATATTGTATGACATATGGGACAGATTATAAGTTGTATGACATAGGGGACAGGTTATATATTGTATGACATAGGGGACAGGTTATATATTGTATGACATAGGGGACAGGTTATATATTGTATGACATAGGGGACAGATTATAAGTTATATGACATATGGACCAGTTTATAATTTGTATGACATAGGGGACAGGTTATAAGTTGTATGACATAGGGTACAGATTATAAGTGTTATGACATAGGGACCAGGTTATAAGTTGTATGACATAGGGTACAGATTATAAGTTGTATGACATAGGGGACAGGTTATAAGTTGTATGAAATAGGGACCAGGTTATAAGTTGTATGACATAGGGGACAGGTTATAAGTTGTATGACATAGGGGACAGGTTATAAGTTGTATGACATAGGGGACAGGTTATAAGTTGTAAGACATGGGGACCAGGTTATATATTGTATGACATAGGGGACAGGTTATAAATTGTATGACATAGGGACCTGGTTATAAGTTGTATGACATAGGGGACAGGTTATAAGTTGTATGACATAGGGACCAGGTTATAAGTTGTATGACATAGGGACCAGGTTATAAGTTGTATGACATAGGGGACAGGTTATAAGTTGTATGACATAGGGGACAGGTTATAAGTTGTAAGACATGGGGACCAGGTTATATATTGTATGACATAGGGGACAGGTTATAAATTGTATGACATAGGGACCTGGTTATATATTGTATGACATAGGGGACATGTTATAAATTGTATGACATAGGGACCTGGTTATAAGTTGTATGACATAGGGACCAGGTTATAAGTTGTATGACATAGGGACCAGGTTATAAGTTATATGGCATAGGGACCAGGTTATAAGTTGTATGACATAGGGACCAGGTTATAAGTTGTATGACATAGGGGACAGGTTATATTTTGTATGACATAGGGACCAGGTTATAAGTTGTATGACATAGGGACCAGGTTATAAGTTGTTAGACATAGGAGCCAGGTTATAAGTTGTATGACATAGGGACCAGGTTATATATTGTATGACATAGGGACCAGGTTATAAGCTGTATGACATAGGGACCAGGTTATAAGTTGTATGACATAGGGACCAGGTTATATATTGTATGACATAGGGACCAGGTTATAAGTTGTATGACATAGGGGACAGATTATAAGTTGTATGACATAGGGACCAGGTTATATATTGTATGATATAGGGGACAGGTTATAAGTTGTATGACATAGGGGACAGATTATAAGTTGTATGACATAGGGACCTGGTTATAAATTGTATGACATAGGGGACAGGTTATAAGTTGTATGACATGGGTACCAGGTTATAAATTGTATGACATAGGGGACAGGTTGTAAGTTGTATGACATAGGGACCAGGTTATAAATTGTATGACATAGGGTACAGGTTATAAAGTGTATGACATAGGAACCAGGTTATAAATTGTATGACCTAGGGGACAGATTATAAATTGTATGACATAGGTACCAGGTTATGAATTGTATGACATAGGGGACAGGTTATAAATTGTATGACATAGGGGACCGATTATAAGTTGTATGACATAGGAGCCTGGTTATAAGTTGTATGACATAGGGGACAGATTATAAATTGTATGACATAGGGACCAGGTTATAAATTGTATGACATAGGGACCAGGATATAAGTTGTATGACATAGGGACCAGGTTATAAGTTGTATGACATAGGGGACAGATTATAAGTTGTATGACATAGGGACCAGGTTATAAATTGTATGACATAGGGGACAGGTTATAAATTGTATGACATAGGGACCAGGTTATAAATTGTATGACATAGGGACCAGGTTATAAATTGTATGACATAGTGACCAGGTTATAAATTGTATGACATAGGGACCAGGTTATAAATTGTATGACATAGGGACCAGGATATAAGTTGTATGACATAGGGACCAGGTTATAAGTTGTATGACATAGGTGACAGATTATAAGTTGTATGACATAGGGACCAGGTTATAAATTGTATGACATAGGGACCAGGATATAAGTTGTATGACATAGGGACCAGGTTATAAGTTGTATGACATAGGGACCAGGTTATAAATTGTATGACATAGGGGACAGATTATAAGTTGTATGACATAGGGACCAGGTTATAAGTTGTATGACATAGGGGACAGATTATAAGTTGTATGAAATAGGGGACAGATTATAAGTTGTATGACATAGGGGACAGATTATAAGTTGTATGACATAGGGGACAGATTATAAGTTGTATGACATAGGGGACAGATTATAAGTTGTATGACATAGGGGACAGATTATAAGTTGTATGACATAGGGACCAGGTTATAAGTTGTATGACATAGGGACCAGATTATAAGTTGTATGAAATAGGGGACAGATTATAAGTTGTATGACATAGGGGACAGATTATTAGTTGTATGACATAGGGGACAGGTTATATATTGTATGACATAGGGAACAGGTTATAAGTTGTAAGACATAGGGTCCAGGTTATAAGTTGTATGACATAGGGACCAGGTTATAAGTTGTATGACATAGGGAACAGGTTATAAGTTGTATGACATAGGGACCAGGTTATAAGTTGTATGACATAGGGAACAGGTTATAAGTTGTATGACATAGGGAACAGGTTATAAGTTTATGACATAGGGACCAGGTTATATATTGTATGTCATAGGGACCAGGTTATAAGTTGTAAGACATAGGGTCCAGGTTATAAGTTGTATGACATAGGGACCAGGTTATAAGTTGTATGACATAGGGGACAGCTTATAAGTTGTATGACATAGGGACCAGGTTATAAGTTGTATGACATAGGGGACAGATTTAATATTGTATGACATAGGGGACAGCTTATAAGTTGTATGACATAGGGACCAGGTTATATATTGTGTGACATAGGGGACAGGTTATAAGTTGTGTGACATAGGGACCAGGTTATAAGTTGTATGACATAGGGACCAGGTTATATATTGTATGACAAAGGGACCAGGTTATAAGTTGTATGACATACGGGACAGGTTATAAGTTGTATGACATACGGACCAGGTTATAAGTTGTATGACATAGGGGACAGGTTATAAGTTGTATGACATAGGGGACAGGTTATAAGTTGTATGACATAGGGGACAGGTTATAAGTTGTATGACATAGGGGACAGATTATAAGTTGTATGACATAGGGGACAGATTATAAGTTGTATGACATAGGGGACAGGTTATAAGTTGTATGACATAGGGGACAGATTATAAGTTGTATGACATAGGGGACAGGTTATAAGTTGTATGACATAGGGGACAGATTATAAGTTGTATGACATAGGGGACAGATTATAAGTTGTATGACATAGGGGACAGGTTATAAGTTGTATGACATAGGGGACAGATTATAAGTTGTATGACATAGGGGACAGATTATAAGTTGTATGACATAGGGACCAGGTTATAAGTTGTATGACATAGGGGACAGGTTATAAGTTGTATGACATAGGGGACAGATTATAAGTTGTATGACATAGGGGACAGATTATAAGTTGTATGACATAGGGGACAGGTTATAAGTTGTATGACATAGGGGACAGATTATAAGTTGTATGACATAGGGGACAGATTATAAGTTGTATGACATAGGGGACAGGTTATAAGTTGTATGACATAGGGGACAGGTTATAAGTTGTATGACATAGGGGACAGATTATAAGTTGTATGACATAGGGGACAGATTATAAGTTGTATGACATAGGGACCAGGTTATAAGTTGTATGACATAGGGGACAGGTTATAAGTTGTATGACATAGGGGACAGGTTATAAGTTGTATGACATAGGGACCAGGTTATATATTGTATGACATATGGGACAGATTATAAGTTGTGTGACATAGGGGACAGGTTATATATTGTATGACATAGGGGACAGGTTATATATTGTATGACATAGGGGACAGGTTATATATTGTATGACATAGGGGACAGGTTATAAGTTATATGACATATGGACCAGGTTATAAGTTGTATGACATAGGGTACAGATTATAAGTGTTATGACATAGGGACCAGGTTATAAGTTGTATGACATAGGGTACAGATTATAAGTGTTATGAAATAGGGACCAGGTTATAAGTTGTATGACATAGGGGACAGGTTATAAGTTGTATGACATAGGGGACAGGTTATAAGTTGTAAGACATGGGGACCAGGTTATATATTGTATGACATAGGGGACAGGTTATAAATTGTATGACATAGGGACCTGGTTATAAGTTGTATGACATAGGGGACAGGTTATAAGTTGTATGACATAGGGGACAGGTTATAAGTTGTATGACATAGGGACCAGGTTATAAGTTGTATGACATAGGGACCAGGTTATAAGTTGTATGACATAGGGACCAGGTTATAAGTTGTATGACATAGGGGACAGGTTATATATTGTATGACATAGGGACCAGGTTATAAGTTGTATGACATAGGGACCAGGTTATAAGTTGTTAGACATAGGAGCCAGGTTATAAGTTGTATGACATAGGGACCAGGTTATATATTGTATGACATAGGGGACAGGTTATAAGTTGTATGACATAGGGACCAGGTTATAAGTTGTATGACATAGGGACCAGGTTATAAGTTGTATGACATAGGGACCAGGTTATAAGTTGTATGACATAGGGGACAGGTTATATATTGTATGACATAGGGACCAGGTTATAAGTTGTATGACATAGGGACCAGGTTATAAGTTGTATGACATAGGGACCAGGTTATAAGTTGTATGACATAGGGGACAGAATATTAGTTGTATGACATAGGGGACAGATTATAAGTTGTATGACATAGGGACCAGGTTATAAGTTGTATGACATAGGGACCAGGTTATAAGTTGTATGACATAGGGACCAGGTTATAAGTTGTATGACATAGGGACCAGGTTATAAGTTGTATGACATAGGGACCAGGTTATAAGTTGTATGACATAGGGACCAGGTTATAAGTTGTATGACATAGGGACCAGGTTATAAGTTGTATGACATAGGGACCAGGTTATAAGTTGTATGACATAGGGGACAGGTTATATATTGTATGACATAGGGACCAGGTTATAAGTTGTATGACATAGGGACCAGGTTATAAGTTGTATGACATAGGGACCAGGTTATAAGTTGTATGACATAGGGGACAGAATATTAGTTGTATGACATAGGGGACAGATTATAAGTTGTATGACATAGGGACCAGGTTATAAGTTGTATGACATAGGGGACAGGTTATAAGTTGTATGACATAGGGACCAGGTTATAAGTTGTATGACATAGGAGCCAGGTTATAAGTTGTATGACATAGGGACCAGGTTATAAGTTGTATGACATAGGGGACAGGTTATAAGTTGTATGACATAGGGGACAGGTTATAAGTTGTATGACATAGGGACCAGGTTATAAGTTGTATGACATAGGGACCAGGTTATAAGTTGTATGACATAGGGGACAGGTTATAAGTTGTATGACATAGGGGACAGGTTATAAGTTGTATGACATAGGGACCAGGTTATAAGTTGTATGACATAGGGGACAGGTTATAAGTTGTATGACATAGGAGCCAGGTTATAAGTTGTATGACATAGGGACCAGGTTATAAGTTGTATGACATAGGGGACAGGTTATAAGTTGTATGACATAGGGGACAGGTTATAAGTTGTATGACATAGGGACCAGGTTATAAGTTGTATGACATAGGGGACAGGTTATAAGTTGTATGACATAGGGGACAGATTATAAGTTGTATGACATAGGGGACAGGTTATAAGTTGTATGACATAGGGACCAGGTTATAAGTTGTATGACATAGGGGACAGGTTATAAGTTGTATGACATAGGGGACAGATTATAAGTTGTATGACATAGGGAACAGAATATTAGTTGTATGACATAGGGGACAGGTTATAAGTTGTATGACATAGGGGACAGAATATTAGTTGTATGACATAGGGGACAGGTTATAAGTTGTATGACATAGGGGACAGAATATTAGTTGTATGACATAGGGGACAGGTTATAAGTTGTATGACATAGGGGACAGAATATTAGTTGTATGACATAGGGGACAGAATATTAGTTGTATGACATAGGGGACAGGTTATAAGTTGTATGACATAGGGGACAGGTTATAAGTTGTATGACATAGGGGACAGAATATTAGTTGTATGACATAGGGGACAGGTTATAAGTTGTATGACATAGGGGACAGGTTATAAGTTGTATGACATAGGGGACAGAATATTAGTTGTATGACATAGGGGACAGGTTATAAGTTGTATGACATAGGGGACAGAATATTAGTTGTATGACATAGGGGACAGGTTATAAGTTGTATGACATAGGGGACAGAATATTAGTTGTATGACATAGGGGACAGGTTATAAGTTGTATGACATAGGGGACAGAATATTAGTTGTATGACATAGGGGACAGGTTATAAGTTGTATGACATAGGGGACAGAATATTAGTTGTATGACATAGGGGACAGGTTATAAGTTGTATGACATAGGGGACAGATTATAAGTTGTATGACATAGGGACCAGGTTATAAATTGTATGACATAGGGGACAGGTTATAAGTTGTATGACATAGGTACCAGGTTATGAATTGTATGACATAGGGGACAGGTTATAAATAGTCTGACATAGGGGACAGATTATAAGTTGTATGACATAGGGACCAGGCTATAAGTTGTATGACATAGGGACCAGGTTATAAGTTGTATGACATAGGGGACAGGTTATAAGTTGTATGACATAGGGACCAGGTTATAAGTTGTATGACATAGGGACCAGGTTATAAGTTGTATGACATAGGGACCAGGTTATAAGTTGTATGACTAGGAGTCAGGTTATAAGTTGTATGACATAGGAGCCAGGTTATAAGTTGTATGACCTAGGGACCAGGTTATAAGTTGTATGACATAGGGACCAGGTTATAAGTTGTATGACATATGGACCAGGTTATAAGTTGTATGACATAGGGTACAGATTATAAGTGTTATGACATAGGGACCAGGTTATAAGTTGTATGACATAGGGTACAGATTATAAGTGTTATGAAATAGGGACCAGGTTATAAGTTGTATGACATAGGGGACAGGTTATAAGTTGTATGACATAGGGGACAGGTTATAAGTTGTAAGACATGGGGACCAGGTTATATATTGTATGACATAGGGGACAGGTTATAAATTGTATGACATAGGGACCTGGTTATAAGTTGTATGACATAGGGGACAGGTTATAAGTTGTATGACATAGGGGACAGATTATAAGTTGTATGACATAGGGGACAGATTATAAGTTGTATGACATAGGGGACAGGTTATAAGTTGTATGACATAGGGGACAGGTTATAAGTTGTATGACATAGGGGACAGATTATAAGTTGTATGACATAGGGGACAGATTATAAGTTGTATGACATAGGGACCAGGTTATAAGTTGTATGACATAGGGGACAGGTTATAAGTTGTATGACATAGGGGACAGGTTATAAGTTGTATGACATAGGGACCAGGTTATATATTGTATGACATATGGGACAGATTATAAGTTGTGTGACATAGGGGACAGGTTATATATTGTATGACATAGGGGACAGGTTATATATTGTATGACATAGGGGACAGGTTATATATTGTATGACATAGGGGACAGGTTATAAGTTATATGACATATGGACCAGGTTATAAGTTGTATGACATAGGGTACAGATTATAAGTGTTATGACATAGGGACCAGGTTATAAGTTGTATGACATAGGGTACAGATTATAAGTGTTATGAAATAGGGACCAGGTTATAAGTTGTATGACATAGGGGACAGGTTATAAGTTGTATGACATAGGGGACAGGTTATAAGTTGTAAGACATGGGGACCAGGTTATATATTGTATGACATAGGGGACAGGTTATAAATTGTATGACATAGGGACCTGGTTATAAGTTGTATGACATAGGGGACAGGTTATAAGTTGTATGACATAGGGGACAGGTTATAAGTTGTATGACATAGGGACCAGGTTATAAGTTGTATGACATAGGGACCAGGTTATAAGTTGTATGACATAGGGACCAGGTTATAAGTTGTATGACATAGGGGACAGGTTATATATTGTATGACATAGGGACCAGGTTATAAGTTGTATGACATAGGGACCAGGTTATAAGTTGTTAGACATAGGAGCCAGGTTATAAGTTGTATGACATAGGGACCAGGTTATATATTGTATGACATAGGGGACAGGTTATAAGTTGTATGACATAGGGACCAGGTTATAAGTTGTATGACATAGGGACCAGGTTATAAGTTGTATGACATAGGGACCAGGTTATAAGTTGTATGACATAGGGGACAGGTTATATATTGTATGACATAGGGACCAGGTTATAAGTTGTATGACATAGGGACCAGGTTATAAGTTGTATGACATAGGGACCAGGTTATAAGTTGTATGACATAGGGGACAGAATATTAGTTGTATGACATAGGGGACAGATTATAAGTTGTATGACATAGGGACCAGGTTATAAGTTGTATGACATAGGGACCAGGTTATAAGTTGTATGACATAGGGACCAGGTTATAAGTTGTATGACATAGGGACCAGGTTATAAGTTGTATGACATAGGGACCAGGTTATAAGTTGTATGACATAGGGACCAGGTTATAAGTTGTATGACATAGGGACCAGGTTATAAGTTGTATGACATAGGGACCAGGTTATAAGTTGTATGACATAGGGGACAGGTTATATATTGTATGACATAGGGACCAGGTTATAAGTTGTATGACATAGGGACCAGGTTATAAGTTGTATGACATAGGGACCAGGTTATAAGTTGTATGACATAGGGGACAGAATATTAGTTGTATGACATAGGGGACAGATTATAAGTTGTATGACATAGGGACCAGGTTATAAGTTGTATGACATAGGGGACAGGTTATAAGTTGTATGACATAGGGACCAGGTTATAAGTTGTATGACATAGGAGCCAGGTTATAAGTTGTATGACATAGGGACCAGGTTATAAGTTGTATGACATAGGGGACAGGTTATAAGTTGTATGACATAGGGGACAGGTTATAAGTTGTATGACATAGGGACCAGGTTATAAGTTGTATGACATAGGGACCAGGTTATAAGTTGTATGACATAGGGGACAGGTTATAAGTTGTATGACATAGGGGACAGGTTATAAGTTGTATGACATAGGGACCAGGTTATAAGTTGTATGACATAGGGGACAGGTTATAAGTTGTATGACATAGGAGCCAGGTTATAAGTTGTATGACATAGGGACCAGGTTATAAGTTGTATGACATAGGGGACAGGTTATAAGTTGTATGACATAGGGGACAGGTTATAAGTTGTATGACATAGGGACCAGGTTATAAGTTGTATGACATAGGGGACAGGTTATAAGTTGTATGACATAGGGGACAGATTATAAGTTGTATGACATAGGGGACAGGTTATAAGTTGTATGACATAGGGACCAGGTTATAAGTTGTATGACATAGGGGACAGGTTATAAGTTGTATGACATAGGGGACAGATTATAAGTTGTATGACATAGGGAACAGAATATTAGTTGTATGACATAGGGGACAGGTTATAAGTTGTATGACATAGGGGACAGAATATTAGTTGTATGACATAGGGGACAGGTTATAAGTTGTATGACATAGGGGACAGAATATTAGTTGTATGACATAGGGGACAGGTTATAAGTTGTATGACATAGGGGACAGAATATTAGTTGTATGACATAGGGGACAGAATATTAGTTGTATGACATAGGGGACAGGTTATAAGTTGTATGACATAGGGGACAGGTTATAAGTTGTATGACATAGGGGACAGAATATTAGTTGTATGACATAGGGGACAGGTTATAAGTTGTATGACATAGGGGACAGGTTATAAGTTGTATGACATAGGGGACAGAATATTAGTTGTATGACATAGGGGACAGGTTATAAGTTGTATGACATAGGGGACAGAATATTAGTTGTATGACATAGGGGACAGGTTATAAGTTGTATGACATAGGGGACAGAATATTAGTTGTATGACATAGGGGACAGGTTATAAGTTGTATGACATAGGGGACAGAATATTAGTTGTATGACATAGGGGACAGGTTATAAGTTGTATGACATAGGGGACAGAATATTAGTTGTATGACATAGGGGACAGGTTATAAGTTGTATGACATAGGGGACAGATTATAAGTTGTATGACATAGGGACCAGGTTATAAATTGTATGACATAGGGGACAGGTTATAAGTTGTATGACATAGGTACCAGGTTATGAATTGTATGACATAGGGGACAGGTTATAAATAGTCTGACATAGGGGACAGATTATAAGTTGTATGACATAGGGACCAGGCTATAAGTTGTATGACATAGGGACCAGGTTATAAGTTGTATGACATAGGGGACAGGTTATAAGTTGTATGACATAGGGACCAGGTTATAAGTTGTATGACATAGGGACCAGGTTATAAGTTGTATGACATAGGGACCAGGTTATAAGTTGTATGACTAGGAGTCAGGTTATAAGTTGTATGACATAGGAGCCAGGTTATAAGTTGTATGACCTAGGGACCAGGTTATAAGTTGTATGACATAGGGACCAGGTTATAAGTTGTATGACATATGGACCAGGTTATAAGTTGTATGACATAGGGTACAGATTATAAGTGTTATGACATAGGGACCAGGTTATAAGTTGTATGACATAGGGTACAGATTATAAGTGTTATGAAATAGGGACCAGGTTATAAGTTGTATGACATAGGGGACAGGTTATAAGTTGTATGACATAGGGGACAGGTTATAAGTTGTAAGACATGGGGACCAGGTTATATATTGTATGACATAGGGGACAGGTTATAAATTGTATGACATAGGGACCTGGTTATAAGTTGTATGACATAGGGGACAGGTTATAAGTTGTATGACATAGGGGACAGGTTATAAGTTGTATGACATAGGGACCAGGTTATAAGTTGTATGACATAGGGACCAGGTTATAAGTTGTATGACATAGGGACCAGGTTATAAGTTGTATGACATAGGGGACAGGTTATATATTGTATGACATAGGGACCAGGTTATAAGTTGTATGACATAGGGACCAGGTTATAAGTTGTTAGACATAGGAGCCAGGTTATAAGTTGTATGACATAGGGACCAGGTTATATATTGTATGACATAGGGGACAGGTTATAAGTTGTATGACATAGGGACCAGGTTATAAGTTGTATGACATAGGGACCAGGTTATAAGTTGTATGACATAGGGACCAGGTTATAAGTTGTATGACATAGGGGACAGGTTATATATTGTATGACATAGGGACCAGGTTATAAGTTGTATGACATAGGGACCAGGTTATAAGTTGTTAGACATAGGAGCCAGGTTATAAGTTGTATGACATAGGGGACAGAATATTAGTTGTATGACATAGGGGACAGATTATAAGTTGTATGACATAGGGACCAGGTTATAAGTTGTATGACATAGGGGACAGGTTATAAGTTGTATGACATAGGGACCAGGTTATAAGTTGTATGACATAGGAGCCAGGTTATAAGTTGTATGACATAGGGACCAGGTTATAAGTTGTATGACATAGGGGACAGGTTATAAGTTGTATGACATAGGGGACAGAATATTAGTTGTATGACATAGGGGACAGGTTATAAGTTGTATGACATAGGGACCAGGTTATAAGTTGTATGACATAGGGGACAGGTTATAAGTTGTATGACATAGGGGACAGATTATAAGTTGTATGACATAGGGGACAGATTATAAGTTGTATGACATAGGGACCAGGTTATAAGTTGTATGACATAGGGGACAGATTATAAGTTGTATGACATAGGGGACAGATTATAAGTTGTATGACATAGGGACCAGGTTATAAGTTGTATGACATAGGGGACAGGTTATAAGTTGTATGACATAGGGACCAGGTTATAAGTTGTATGACATAGGGACCAGGTTATAAGTTGTATGACATAGGGACCAGGTTATAAGTTGTATGACATAGGGGACAGATTATAAGTTGTATGACATAGGGAACAGGTTATAAGTTGTATGACATAGGGGACAGAATATTAGTTGTATGACATAGGGGACAGGTTATAAGTTGTATGACATAGGGACCAGGTTATAAGTTGTATGACATAGGGACCAGGTTATAAGTTGTATGACATAGGGACCAGGTTATAAGTTGTATGACATAGGGGACAGAATATTAGTTGTATGACATAGGGGACAGGTTATAAGTTGTATGACATAGGGGACAGGTTATAAGTTGTATGACATAGGGACCAGGTTATAAGTTGTATGACATAGGGACCAGGTTATAAGTTGTATGACATAGGGACCAGAATATTAGTTGTATGACATAGGGACCAGGTTATAAGTTGTATGACATAGGGGACAGAATATTAGTTGTATGACATAGGAGCCAGGTTATAAGTTGTATGACCTAGGGACCAGGTTATAAGTTGTATGACATAGGGGACAGGTTATAAGTTGTATGACATAGGGACCAGGTTATAAGTTGTATGACATAGGGGACAGAATATTAGTTGTATGACATAGGGGACAGGTTATAAGTTGTATGACATAGGGAACAGGTTATAAGTTGTATGACATAGGGACCAGGTTATATACTGTATGACATAGGGGACAGGTTATAAGTTGTATGACATAGGGGACAGGTTATAAGTTGTATGACATAGGGGACAGATTATATACTGTATGACATAGGGGACAGGTTATAAGTTGTATGACATAGGGGACAGGTTATAAGTTGTATGACATAGGGGACAGGTTATAAGTTGTATGACATAGGGACCAGGTTATATACTGTATGACATAGGGGACAGGTTATAAGTTGTATGACATAGGGGACAGGTTATAAGTTGTATGACATAGGGGACAGGTTATAAGTTGTATGACATAGGGAACAGGTTATAAGTTGTATGACATAGGGACCAGGTTATATACTGTATGACATAGGGAACAGGTTATAAGTTGTATGACATAGGGGACAGGTTATAAGTTGTATGACATAGGGACCAGGTTATATACTGTATGACATAGGGGACAGATTATATACTGTATGACATAGGGACCAGGTTATATACTGTATGACATAGGGACCAGGTTATATACTGTATGACATAGGGGACAGGTTATAAGTTGTATGACATAGGGGACAGGTTATAAGTTGTATGACATAGGGGACAGGTTATAAGTTGTATGACATAGGGACCAGGTTATAAGTTGTATGACATAGGGGACAGAATATTAGTTGTATGACATAGGGGACAGGTTATAAGTTGTATGACATAGGGGACAGGTTATAAGTTGTATGACATAGGGACCAGGTTATAAGTTGTATGACATAGGGGACAGAATATTAGTTGTATGACATAGGGACCAGGTTATAAGTTGTATGACATAGGGAACAGGTTATAAGTTGTATGACATAGGGACCAGGTTATATACTGTATGACATAGGGACCAGGTTATAAGTTGTATGACATAGGGACCAGGTTATAAGTTGTATGACATAGGGAACAGGTTATAAGTTGTATGACATAGGGGACAGGTTATAAGTTGTATGACATAGGGACCAGGTTATAAGTTGTATGACATAGGGACCAGGTTATAAGTTGTATGACATAGGGGACAGGTTATAAGTTGTATGACATAGGGGACAGGTTATAAGTTGTATGACATAGGGGACAGATTATAAGTTGTATGACATAGGGACCAGGTTATAAGTTGTATGACATAGGGGACAGGTTATAAGTTGTATGACATAGGGGACAGGTTATAAGTTGTATGACATAGGGAACAGGTTATAAGTTGTATGACATAGGGACCAGGTTATATACTGTATGACATAGGGAACAGGTTATAAGTTGTATGACATAGGGGACAGGTTATAAGTTGTATGACATAGGGGACAGGTTATAAGTTGTGTGACATAGGGACCAGGTTATATACTGTATGACATAGGGAACAGGTTATAAGTTGTATGACATAGGGGACAGGTTATAAGTTGTATGACATAGGGGACAGGTTATAAGTTGTGTGACATAGGGACCAGGTTATAAGTTGTATGACATAGGGGACAGAATATTAGTTGTATGACATAGGGACCAGGTTATAAGTTGTATGACATAGGGAACAGGTTATAAGTTGTATGACATAGGGACCAGGTTATAAGTTGTATGACATAGGGACCAGGTTATAAGTTGTATGACATAGGGACCAGGTTATAAGTTGTATGACATAGGGAACAGGTTATAAGTTGTATGACATAGGGGACAGGTTATAAGTTGTATGACATAGGGGACAGAATATTAGTTGTATGACATAGGGGACAGGTTATAAGTTGTATGACATAGGGACCAGGTTATATACTGTATGACATAGGGACCAGGTTATAAGTTGTATGACATAGGGGACAGAATATTAGTTGTATGACATAGGGACCAGGTTATAAGTTGTATGACATAGGGAACAGGTTATAAGTTGTATGACATAGGGACCAGGTTATATACTGTATGACATAGGGACCAGGTTATAAGTTGTATGACATAGGGACCAGGTTATAAGCTGTATGACATAGGGACCAGGTTATAAGTTGTATGACATAGGGGACAGGTTTAATAATGTATGACATGGGGGACAGCTTATAAGTTGTATGACATAGGGACCAGGTTATATATTGTATGACATAGGGGACAGGTTATAAGTTGTGTGACATAGGGACCAGGTTATAAGTTGTATGACATAAGGACCAGGTTATAAGTTGTATGACATAGGGGACAGGTTATAAGTTGTATGACATAGAGGCCAGGTTATAAGTTTATGACATAGGGACCAGGTTATATATTGTATGTCATAGGGACCAGGTTATAAGTTGTAAGACATAGGGTCCAGGTTATAAGTTGTATGACATAGGGACCAGGTTATAAGTTGTATGACATAGGGACCAGGTTATAAGTTGTATGACATAGGGGACAGCTTATAAGTTGTATGACATAGGGACCAGGTTATATATTGTATGACATAGGGGACAGGTTATAAGTTGTGTGACATAGGGACCAGGTTATAAGTTGTATGACATAGGGACCAGGTTATATATTGTATGACAAAGGGACCAGGTTATAAGTTGTATGACATAGGGACCAGGTTATAAGTTGTATGACATAGGAGCCAGGTTATAAGTTGTATGACATAGAGACCAGGTTATAAGTTGTATGACATACGGGACAGATTATAAGTTGTATGACATAGGGACCAGGTTATAAGTTGTATGACATAGGGGACAGATTATAAGTTGTATGACATAGGGACCAGGTTATATATTGTATGACATAGGGGACAGCTTAAAAGTTGTATGACATAGGGGACAGGTTATATAGTGTATGACATAGGGGACAGATTATAAGTTGTATGACATAGGGGACAGATTATAAGTTGTATGACATAGGGACCAGGTTATATATTGTATGACATAGGGACCAGGTTATAAGTTGTATGACATAGGGGACAGGTTATAAGTTGTATGACATAGGGACCAGGTTATAAGTTGTATGACATAGGGGACAGGTTATAAGTTGTATGACATAGGGGACAGGTTATAAGTTGTATGACATAGGGACCAGGTTATATATTGTATGACATATGGGACAGATTATAAGTTGTGTGACATAGGGGACAGGTTATATATTGTATGACATAGGGGACAGGTTATATATTGTATGACATAGGGGACAGGTTATATATTGTATGACATAGGGGACAGGTTATATATTGTATGACATAGGGGACAGATTATAAGTTATATGACATATGGACCAGGTTATAAGTTGTATGACATAGGGGACAGGTTATAAGTTGTATGACATAGGGTACAGATTATAAGTGTTATGACATAGGGACCAGGTTATAAGTTGTATGACATAGGGTACAGATTATAAGTGTTATGAAATAGGGACCAGGTTATAAGTTGTATGACATAGGGGACAGGTTATAAGTTGTATGACATAGGGGACAGGTTATAAGTTGTATGACATAGGGGACAGATTATAAGTTGTATGACATGGGGACCAGGTTATAAGTTGTATGACATAGGGGACAGGTTATAAGTTGTATGACATAGGGGACAGATTATAAGTTATATGACATATGGACCAGGTTATAAGTTGTATGACATAGGGGACAGGTTATAAGTTGTATGACATAGGGTACAGATTATAAGTGTTATGACATAGGGACCAGGTTATAAGTTGTATGACATAGGGTACAGATTATAAGTGTTATGAAATAGGGACCAGGTTATAAGTTGTATGACATAGGGGACAGGTTATAAGTTGTATGACATAGGGGACAGGTTATAAGTTGTATGACATAGGGGACAGGTTATAAGTTGTAAGACATGGGGACCAGGTTATATATTGTATGACATAGGGGACAGGTTATAAGTTGTATGACATAGGGACCTGGTTATAAGTTGTATGACATAGGGGACAGGTTATAAGTTGTATGACATAGGGACCTGGTTATAAGTTGTATGACATAGGGGACAGGTTATAAATTGTATGACATAGGGACCTGGTTATAAGTTGTATGACATAGGGGACAGGTTATAAGTTGTATGACATAGGGGACAGGTTATAAGTTGTATGACATAGGGACCAGGTTATAAGTTGTATGACATAGGGACCAGGTTATAAGTTGTATGACATAGGGGACAGGTTATATATTGTATGACATAGGGACCAGGTTATAAGTTGTATGACATAGGGGACAGGTTATAAGTTGTATGACATAGGGGACAGGTTATAAGTTGTATGACATAGGGACCAGGTTATAAGTTGTATGACATAGGGGACAGGTTATAAGTTGTATGACATAGGGGACAGGTTATAAGTTGTATGACATAGGGACCAGGTTATAAGTTGTATGACATAGGGACCAGGTTATAAGTTATATGGCATAGGGACCAGGTTATAAGTTGTATGACATAGGGACCAGGTTATAAGTTGTATGACATAGGGACCAGGTTATAAGTTGTATGACATAGGGACCAGGTTATAAGTTATATGGCATAGGGACCAGGTTATAAGTTGTATGACATAGGGACCAGGTTATAAGTTGTATGACATAGGGGACAGGTTATATATTGTATGACATAGGGACCAGGTTATAAGTTGTATGACATAGGGACCAGGTTATAAGTTGTTAGACATACGAGCCAGGTTATAAGTTGTATGACATAGGGACCAGGTTATATATTGTATGACATAGGGACCAGGTTATAAGCTGTATGACATAGGGACCAGGTTATAAGTTGTATGACATAGGGACCAGGTTATATATTGTATGACATAGGGACCAGGTTATAAGTTGTATGACATAGGGACCAGGTTATAAGTTGTATGACATAGGGGACAGGTTATATATTGTATGACATAGGGACCAGGTTATAAGTTGTATGACATAGGGACCAGGTTATATATTGTATGACATAGGGACCAGGTTATAAGTTGTATGACATAGGGACCAGGTTATAAGTTGTATGACATAGGGACCAGGTTATAAGTTGTATGACATAGGGGACAGATTATAAGTTGTATGACATAGGGGACAGATTATAAGTTGTATGACATAGGGACCAGGTTATAAATTGTATGACATAGGGGACAGATTATAAATTGTATGACATAGGAACCAGGTTATAAATTGTATGACATAGGGGACAGATTATAAATTGTATGACATAGGTACCAGGTTATGAATTGTATGACCTAGGGGACAGATTATAAATTGTATGACATAGGTACCAGGTTATGAATTGTATGACATAGGGGACAGGTTATAAATTGTATGACATAGGGGACCGATTATAAGTTGTATGACATAGGAGCCTGGTTATAAGTTGTATGACATAGGGGACAGATTATAAGTTGTATGACATAGGTGACAGATTATAAGTTGTATGACATAGGGACCAGGTTATAAATTGTATGACATAGGGACCAGGATATAAGTTGTATGACATAGGGACCAGGTTATAAGTTGTATAACATAGGGGACAGATTATAAGTTGTATGACATAGGGGACAGATTATAAGTTGTATGACATAGGGGACAGATTATAAGTTGTATGACATAGGGACCTGGTTATAAATTGTATGACATAGGGGACAGGTTATAAGTTGTATGACATAGGTACCAGGTTATGAATTGTATGACATAGGGGACAGGTTATAAATTGTCTGACATAGGGGACAGATTATAAGTTGTATGACATAGGGACCAGTTTATAAGTTGTATGACATAGGGACCAGGTTATAAGTTGTATGACATAGGGGACAGATTATAAGTTGTATGACATAGGGACCAGGTTATAAGTTGTATGACATAGGAACCAGGTTATAAGTTGTATGACATAGGAGTCAGGTTATAAGTTGTATGACATAGGGACCAGGTTATAAGTTGTATGACATAGGAGCCAGGTTATAAGTTGTATGACATAGGGACCAGGTTATAAGTTGTATGACATAGGGACCAGGTTATTAATTGTATGACATAGGAGTCAGGTTATAAGTTGTATGACATAGGGACCAGGTTATAAGTTGTATGAAATAGGGGACAGATTATAAGTTGTATGACATAGGGGACAGATTATTAGTTGTATGACATAGGGGACAGGTTATAAGTTGTATGACATAGGGAACAGGTTATAAGTTGTATGACATAGGGAACAGGTTATAAGTTTATGACATAGGGACCAGGTTATATATTGTATGTCATAGGGACCAGGTTATAAGTTGTAAGACATAGGGTCCAGGTTATAAGTTGTATGACATAGGGACCAGGTTATAAGTTGTATGACATAGGGACCAGGTTATAAGTTGTATGACATAGGGGACAGATTTAATATTGTATGACATAGGGGACAGCTTATAAGTTGTATGACATAGGGACCAGGTTATATATTGTGTGACATAGGGGACAGGTTATAAGTTGTGTGACATAGGGACCAGGTTATAAGTTGTATGACATAGGGACCAGGTTATATATTGTATGACAAAGGGACCAGGTTATAAGTTGTATGACATAGGGACCAGGTTATATATTGTATGACATAGAGACCAGGTTATATATTGTATGACATAGGGCACAGGTTATAAGTTGTATGACATAGGGAGCAGGGTATATATTGTATGACATAGGGGACAGGTTATAAGTTGTTAGACATAGGGACCAGGTTATAAGTTGTATGACATAGGGGACAGATTATAAGTTGTATGACATAGGGGACAGATTAAAAGTTGTATGACATAGGGGACAGGTTATAAGTTGTATGACATAGGGGACAGATTATAAGTTGTATGACATAGGGACCAGGTTATAAGTTGTATGACATAGGGGACAGGTTATAAGTTGTATGACATAGGGACCAGGTTATATATTGTATGACATATGGGACAGATTATAAGTTGTGTGACATAGGGGACAGGTTATATATTGTATGACATAGGGGACAGGTTATATATTGTATGACATAGGGGACAGATTATAAGTTATATGACATATGGACCAGGTTATAAGTTGTATGACATAGGGGACAGGTTATAAGTTGTATGACATAGGGACCAGGTTATAAGTTGTATGACATAGGGTACAGATTATAAGTGTTATGACATAGGGACCAGGTTATAAGTTGTATGACATAGGGTACAGATTATAAGTGTTATGAAATAGGGACCAGGTTATAAGTTGTATGACATAGGGGACAGGTTATAAGTTGTATGACATAGGGGACAGGTTATAAGTTGTAAGACATGGGGACCAGGTTATATATTGTATGACATAGGGGACAGGTTATAAATTGTAAGACATAGGGACCTGGTTATAAGTTGTATGACATAGGGGACAGGTTATAAGTTGTATGACATAGGGGACAGGTTATAAGTTGTATGACATAGGGACCAGGTTATAAGTTGTATGACATAGGGACCAGGTTATAAGTTATATGGCATAGGGACCAGGTTATAAGTTGTATGACATAGGGACCAGGTTATAAGTTGTATGACATAGGGGACAGGTTATATATTGTATGACATAGGGACCAGGTTATAAGTTGTATGACATAGGGACCAGGTTATAAGTTGTTAGACATAGGAGCCAGGTTATAAGTTGTATGACATAGGGACCAGGTTATATATTGTATGACATAGGGACCAGGTTATAAGCTGTATGACATAGGGACCAGGTTATAAGTTGTATGACATAGGGACCAGGTTATATATTGTATGACATAGGGGACAGGTTATAAGTTGTATGACATAGGGAGCAGGGTATATATTGTATGACATAGGGGACAGGTTATATATTGTATGACATAGGGGACAGATTATAAGTTGTTAGACAAAGGAGCCAGGCTATAAGTTGTATGACATAGGGAACAGGTTATAAGTTGTGGGACATAGGAGCCAGGTTATAAGTTGTATGACATAGGGACCAGGTTATAACTTGTTAGACATAGGAGCCAAGTTATAAGTTGTTAGACATAGGGACCAGGTTATAAGTTGTATGACATAGGGACCAGGTTATAAGTTGTATGACATAGGGACCAGGTTATAAGTTGTATAACATAGGGGACAGATTATAAGTTGTTAGACATACGGACCAGGTTATAAGTTGTATGACATAGGGACCAGGTTATAAGTTGTATGACATAGGGGACAGGTTATAAGTTGTTAGACATAGAAGCCAGGTTATAAGTTGTATGATCAGGACCAGGTTATAAGTTGTATGTCATAGAGACCAGGTTATAAGTTGTATGACATAGGGACCAGGTTATAAGTTGTATGACATAGGGACCAGGTTATAAGTTGTATGACATAGGGACCAGGTTATACGTTGTATGACATAGGGGACAGGTTATATATTGTATGACATAGGGACCAGGTTATAAGTTGTATCACATAGGGGACAGATTATAAGTTGTATGACATAGGGGCCAGGTTATAAATTGTATGACATAGGGGACAGATTATAAGTTGTATGACATAGGGACCAAGTTATAAATTGTATGACATAGGGACCAGGTTATAAATTGTATGACATAGGGGACAGGTTATAAGTTGTATGACATAGGTACCAGGTTATGAATTGTATGACATAGGGGACAGGTTATAAATTGTATGACATAGGGGACAGATTATAAGTTGTACGACATAGGGACCAGGTTATAAGTTGTATGACATAGGGGACAGATTATAAGTTGTATGACATAGGGGACAGATTATAAGTTGTATGACATAGGGACCAGGTTATAAATTGTATGACATAGGGGACAGGTTATAAGTTGTATGACATAGGTACCAGGTTATGAATTGTATGACATAGGGGACAGGTTATAAATAGTCTGACATAGGGGACAGATTATAAGTTGTATGACATAGGGACCAGGCTATAAGTTGTATGACATAGGGACCAGGTTATAAGTTGTATGACATAGGGACCAGGTTATAAGTTGTATGACATAGGGACCAGGTTATAAGTTGTATGACATAGGAGTCAGGTTATAAGTTGTATGACATAGGGACCAGGTTATAAGTTGTATGACATAGGAGCCAGGTTATAAGTTGTATGACATAGGGACAGGTTATAAGTTGTATGACATAGGGACAGGTTATAAGTTGTATGACATAGGGGACAGAATATTAGTTGTATGACATAGGGGACAGGTTATAAGTTGTATGACATAGGGACCAGGTTATAAGTTGTATGACATAGGGAACAGGTTATAAGTTGTATGACATAGGGACCAGGTTATATACTGTATGACATAGGGACCAGGTTATAAGTTGTATGACATAGGGACCAGGTTATAAGCTGTATGACATAGGGACCAGGTTATAAGTTGTATGACATAGGGGACAGGTTGTAAGTTGTATGACATAGGGACCAGGTTATAAGTTGTATGACATAGGGACCAGGTTATATATTGTATGACATAGGGGACAGGTTATAAGTTGTGTGACATAGGGACCAGGTTATAAGTTGTATGACATAGGGGACAGGTTATAAGTTGTATGGCATAGGGGACAGGTTGTAAGTTGTATGACATAGGGACCAGGTTATAAGTTGTATGACATAGGGACCAGGTTATAAGTTGTATGACATAGGGGACAGGTTATATATTGTATGACATAGGGGACAGGTTATAAGTTGTATGACATAGGGACCAGGTTATAAGTTGTATGACATAGGGGACAGGTTATAAGTTGTATGGCATAGGGGACAGGTTGTAAGTTGTATGACATAGGGACCAGGTTATAAGTTGTATGACATAGGGACCAGGTTATAAGTTGTATGACATAGGGACCAGGTTATATATTGTATGACATAGGGGACAGATTATAAGTTGTATGACATAGGGACCAGGTAATAAGTTGTATGACATAGGGACCAGGTTATATATTGTATGACATAGGGGACAGGTTGTAAGTTGTATGACATAGGGACCAGGTTATATATTGTATGACATAGGGGACAGATTATAAGTTGTATGACATAGGGACCAGGTAATAAGTTGTATGACATAGGGACCAGGTTATATATTGTATGACATAGGGGACAGGTTGTAAGTTGTATGACATAGGGACCAGGTTATATATTGTATGACATAGGGGACAGGTTATATATTGTATGACATAGGGACCAGGTTATAAGTTGTATGACATAGGGACCAGGTTATATATTGTATGACATAGGGGACAGGTTGTAAGTTGTATGACATAGGGACCAGGTTATAAGTTGTATGACATAGGGACCAGGTTATATATTGTATGACATAGGGGACAGATTATAAGTTGTATGACATAGGGACCAGGTTATATATTGTATGACATAGGGACCAGATTATAAGTTGTATGACATAGGGACCAGGTTATAAGTTGTATGACATAGGGACCAGGTTATATATTGTATGACATAGGGGACAGGTTATAAGTTGTATGACATAGGGACCAGGTTATATATTGTATGACATAGGGGACAGGTTATAAGTTGAATGACATAGGGACCAGGTTATATATTGTATGACAAAGGGGACAGGTTATATATTGTATGACATAGGGGAGAGGTTATAAGTTGTATGACATAGGGACCAGGTTATAAGTTGTATGACATAGGGACCAGGTTATAAGTTGTATGACATAGGGACCAGGTTATATATTGTATGACATAGGGACCAGGTTATAAATTGTATGACATAGGGACCAGGATATAAGTTGTATGACATAGAGACCAGGTTATAAGTTGTATGACATAGGGGACAGATTATAAGTTGTATGACACAGGGGACAGGTTATATATTGTATGACATAGGGACCAGGTTATATATTGTATGACATAGGGGACAGATTATAAGTTGTATGACATAGGGACCAGGTTATATATTGTATGACATAGGGACCAGGTTATAAATTGTATGACATAGGGACCAGGATATAAGTTGTATGACATAGGGACCAGGTTATAAGTTGTATGACATAGGGACCAGGTTATATATTGTATGACATAGGGACCAGGTTATATATTGTATGACATAGGGACCAGGTTATATATTGTATGACATAGGGACCAGGTTATAAATTGTATGACATAGGGACCAGGATATAAGTTGTATGACATAGGGGACAGGTTATAAGTTGTATGACACAGGGGACAGATTATAAGTTGTATGACATAGGGGACAGATTATAAGTTGTATGATATAGGGGACAGGTTATAAGTTGTATGACATAGGGGACAGATTATAAGTTGTATGACATAGGGACCAGGTTATAAGTTGTATGACATAGGGGACAGATTATAAATTGTATGACATAGGTACCAGGTTATGAATTGTATGACATAGGGGACAGGTTATAAATTGTATGACATAGGGGACCGATTATAAGTTGTATGACATAGGAGCCTGGTTATAAGTTGTATGACATAGGGGACAGATTATAAGTTGTATGACATAGGTGACAGATTATAAGTTGTATGACATAGGGACCAGGTTATAAATTGTATGACATAGGGACCAGGATATAAGTTGTATGACATAGGGACCAGGTTATAAGTTGTATGACATAGGGGACAGATTATAAGTTGTATGACATAGGGGACAGATTATAAGTTGTATGACATAGGGACCTGGTTATAAATTGTATGACATAGGGGACAGGTTATAAGTTGTATGACATAGGTACCAGGTTATGAATTGTATGACATAGGGGACAGGTTATAAATTGTCTGACATAGGGGACAGATTATAAGTTGTATGACATAGGGACCAGGTTATAAGTTGTATGACATAGGGACCAGGTTATAAGTTGTGTGACATAGGGGACAGATTATAAGTTGTATGACATAGGGACCAGGTTATAAGTTGTATGACATAGGAACCAGGTTATAAGTTGTATGACATAGGAGTCAGGTTATAAGTTGTATTACATAGGAGCCAGGTTATAAGTTGTATGACATAGGGACCAGGTTATAAGTTGTATGACATAGGGACCAGGTTATAAATTGTATGACATAGGAGTCAGGTTATAAGTTGTATGACATAGGGACCAGGTTATAAGTTGTATGACATAGGGGACAGATTATATATTGTATGACATAGGGGACAGGTTATAAGTTGTATGACATAGGGGACAGGTTATATATTGTATGACATAGGGGACAGGTTATATGTTGTATGACATAGGGACCAGGTTATAAGTTGTATTACATAGGAGCCAGGTTATAAGTTGTATGACATAGGGACCAGGTTATAAGTTGTTAGACATAGGGACCAGGTTATAAATTGTATGACATAGGAGTCAGGTTATAAGTTGTATGACATAGGGACCAGGTTATAAGTTGTATGACATAGGAGTCAGGTTATAAGTTGTATGACATAGGGACCAGGTTATAAGTTGTATGACATAGGGGACAGGTTATTAGTTGTATGACATAGGGGACAGGTTATAAGTTGTATGACATAGGAGTCAGGTTATAAGTTGTATGACATAGGGACCAGGTTATAAGTTGTATGACATAGGGACCAGGTTATAAGTTGTATGACATAGGGACCAGGTTATAAGTTGTATGACATAGGGGACAGGTTATAAGTTGTATGACATAGGGACCAGGTTATAAGTTGTATGACATAGGGGACAGATTATTAGTTGTATGACATAGGGGACAGGTTATAAGTTGTATGACATAGGGACCAGGTTATAAGTTGTATGACATAGGAGTCAGGTTATAAGTTGTATGACATAGGGACCAGGTTATAAGTTGTATGACATAGGAGTCAGGTTATAAGTTGTATGACATAGGGACCAGGTTATAAGTTGTATGACATAGGGACCAGGTTATAAGTTGTATGACATAGGAGTCAGGTTATAAGTTGTATGACATAGGGGACAGGTTATAAGTTGTATGACATAGGGACCAGGTTATAAGTTGTATGACATAGGAGTCAGGTTATAAGTTGTATGACATAGGAGTCAGGTTATAAGTTGTATGACATAGGGACCAGGTTAAAAGTTGTATGACATAGGAGTCAGGTTATAAGTTGTATGACATAGGGACCAGGTTATAAGTTGTATGACATAGGGACCAGGTTATAAGTTGTATGACATAGGAGTCAGGTTATAAGTTGTATGACATAGGGACCAGGTTATAAGTTGTATGACATAGGCACCAGGTTATAAGTTGTATGACATAGGAGTCAGGTTATAAGTTGTATGACATAGGGACCAGGTTATAAGTTGTATGACATAGGGACCAGGTTATAAGTTGTATGACATAGGAGTCAGGTTATAAGTTGTATGACATAGGAGTCAGGTTATAAGTTGTATGACATAGGGACCAGGTTATAAGTTGTATGACATAGGAGTCAGGTTATAAGTTGTATGACATAGGGACCAGGTTATAAGTTGTATGACATAGGGACCAGGTTATAAGTTGTATGACATAGGAGTCAGGTTATAAGTTGTATGACATAGGGACCAGGTTATAAGTTGTATGACATAGGGACCAGGTTATAAGTTGTATGACATAGGGGACAGGTTATAAGTTGTATGACATAGGGGACAGGTTATAAGTTGTATGACATAGGGGACAGGTTATAAGTTGTATGACATAGGGGACAGGTTATAAGTTGTATGACATAGGAGTCAGGTTATAAGTTGTATGACATAGGGGACAGGTTATAAGTTGTATGACATAGGAGTCAGGTTATAAGTTGTATGACATAGGGGACAGGTTATAAGTTGTATGACATAGGAGTCAGGTTATAAGTTGTATGACATAGGAGTCAGGTTATAAGTTGTATGACATAGGGGACAGGTTATAAGTTGTATGACATAGGAGTCAGGTTATAAGTTGTATGACATAGGGGACAGGTTATAAGTTGTATGACATAGGGGACAGGTTATAAGTTGTATGACATAGGAGTCAGGTTATAAGTTGTATGACATAGGAGTCAGGTTATAAGTTGTATGACATAGGGGACAGGTTATAAGTTGTATGACATAGGGGACAGGTTATAAGTTGTATGACATAGGAGTCAGGTTATAAGTTGTATGACATAGGGGACAGGTTATAAGTTGTATGACATAGGGGACAGGTTATAAGTTGTATGACATAGGAGTCAGGTTATAAGTTGTATGACATAGGGGACAGGTTATAAGTTGTATGACATAGGGGACAGGTTATATATTGTATGACATAGGGTACAGATTATAAGTTGTATGACATAGGGACCAGGTTATAAGTTGTATGACATAGGGGACAGGTTATAAGTTGTATGACATAGGGGACAGGTTATATATTGTATGACATAGGGGACAGGTTATATATTGTATGACATAGGGTACAGATTATATATTGTATGACATAGGGACCAGGTTATAAGTTGTATGACATAGGGGACAGATTATAAGTTGTATGACATAGGGGACAGGTTATATATTGTATGACATAGGGTACAGATTATATATTGTATGGCATAGGGACCAGGTTATAAGTTGTATGACATAGGGGACAGGTTATAAGTTGTATGACATAGGGACCAGGTTATAAGTTGTATGACATAGGGGACAGGTTATAAGTTGTATGACATAGGAGTCAGGTTATAAGTTGTATGACATAGGGACCAGGTTATAAGTTGTATGACATAGGGACCAGGTTATAAGTTGTATGACATAGGGGACAGGTTATAAGTTGTATGACATAGGAGTCAGGTTATAAGTTGTATGACATAGGGAACAGGTTATAAGTTGTATGACATAGGGACCAGGTTATATATTGTATGACATAGGGGACAGGTTATAAGTTGTATGACATAGGGGACAGATTATATATTGTATGACATAGGGGACAGGTTATATATTGTATGATATAGGGGACAGATTATATATTGTATGACATAGGGACCAGGTTATAAATTGTATGACATAGGGACCAGGATATAAGTTGTATGACATAGGGACCAGGTTATAAGTTGTATGACATAGGGGACAGATTATAAGTTGTATGACATAGGGGACAGATTATAAGTTGTATGACATAGGGACCTGGTTATAAATTGTATGACATAGGGGACAGGTTATAAGTTGTATGACATAGGTACCAGGTTATGAATTGTATGACATAGGGGACAGGTTATAAATTGTCTGACATAGGGGACAGATTATAAGTTGTATGACATAGGGACCAGGTTATAAGTTGTATGACATAGGGACCAGGTTATAAGTTGTGTGACATAGGGGACAGATTATAAGTTGTATGACATAGGGACCAGGTTATAAGTTGTATGACATAGGAACCAGGTTATAAGTTGTATGACATAGGAGTCAGGTTATAAGTTGTATTACATAGGAGCCAGGTTATAAGTTGTATGACATAGGGACCAGGTTATAAGTTGTATGACATAGGGACCAGGTTATAAATTGTATGACATAGGAGTCAGGTTATAAGTTGTATGACATAGGGACCAGGTTATAAGTTGTATGACATAGGGGACAGATTATATATTGTATGACATAGGGGACAGGTTATAAGTTGTATGACATAGGGGACAGGTTATATATTGTATGACATAGGGGACAGGTTATATGTTGTATGACATAGGGACCAGGTTATAAGTTGTATTACATAGGAGCCAGGTTATAAGTTGTATGACATAGGGACCAGGTTATAAGTTGTTAGACATAGGGACCAGGTTATAAATTGTATGACATAGGAGTCAGGTTATAAGTTGTATGACATAGGGACCAGGTTATAAGTTGTATGACATAGGAGTCAGGTTATAAGTTGTATGACATAGGGACCAGGTTATAAGTTGTATGACATAGGGGACAGGTTATTAGTTGTATGACATAGGGGACAGGTTATAAGTTGTATGACATAGGAGTCAGGTTATAAGTTGTATGACATAGGGACCAGGTTATAAGTTGTATGACATAGGGACCAGGTTATAAGTTGTATGACATAGGGACCAGGTTATAAGTTGTATGACATAGGGGACAGGTTATAAGTTGTATGACATAGGGACCAGGTTATAAGTTGTATGACATAGGGGACAGATTATTAGTTGTATGACATAGGGGACAGGTTATAAGTTGTATGACATAGGGACCAGGTTATAAGTTGTATGACATAGGAGTCAGGTTATAAGTTGTATGACATAGGGACCAGGTTATAAGTTGTATGACATAGGAGTCAGGTTATAAGTTGTATGACATAGGGACCAGGTTATAAGTTGTATGACATAGGGACCAGGTTATAAGTTGTATGACATAGGAGTCAGGTTATAAGTTGTATGACATAGGGGACAGGTTATAAGTTGTATGACATAGGGACCAGGTTATAAGTTGTATGACATAGGAGTCAGGTTATAAGTTGTATGACATAGGAGTCAGGTTATAAGTTGTATGACATAGGGACCAGGTTAAAAGTTGTATGACATAGGAGTCAGGTTATAAGTTGTATGACATAGGGACCAGGTTATAAGTTGTATGACATAGGGACCAGGTTATAAGTTGTATGACATAGGAGTCAGGTTATAAGTTGTATGACATAGGGACCAGGTTATAAGTTGTATGACATAGGCACCAGGTTATAAGTTGTATGACATAGGAGTCAGGTTATAAGTTGTATGACATAGGGACCAGGTTATAAGTTGTATGACATAGGGACCAGGTTATAAGTTGTATGACATAGGAGTCAGGTTATAAGTTGTATGACATAGGAGTCAGGTTATAAGTTGTATGACATAGGGACCAGGTTATAAGTTGTATGACATAGGAGTCAGGTTATAAGTTGTATGACATAGGGACCAGGTTATAAGTTGTATGACATAGGGACCAGGTTATAAGTTGTATGACATAGGAGTCAGGTTATAAGTTGTATGACATAGGGACCAGGTTATAAGTTGTATGACATAGGGACCAGGTTATAAGTTGTATGACATAGGGGACAGGTTATAAGTTGTATGACATAGGGGACAGGTTATAAGTTGTATGACATAGGGGACAGGTTATAAGTTGTATGACATAGGGGACAGGTTATAAGTTGTATGACATAGGAGTCAGGTTATAAGTTGTATGACATAGGGGACAGGTTATAAGTTGTATGACATAGGAGTCAGGTTATAAGTTGTATGACATAGGGGACAGGTTATAAGTTGTATGACATAGGAGTCAGGTTATAAGTTGTATGACATAGGAGTCAGGTTATAAGTTGTATGACATAGGGGACAGGTTATAAGTTGTATGACATAGGAGTCAGGTTATAAGTTGTATGACATAGGGGACAGGTTATAAGTTGTATGACATAGGGGACAGGTTATAAGTTGTATGACATAGGAGTCAGGTTATAAGTTGTATGACATAGGAGTCAGGTTATAAGTTGTATGACATAGGGGACAGGTTATAAGTTGTATGACATAGGGGACAGGTTATAAGTTGTATGACATAGGAGTCAGGTTATAAGTTGTATGACATAGGGGACAGGTTATAAGTTGTATGACATAGGGGACAGGTTATATATTGTATGACATAGGGTACAGATTATAAGTTGTATGACATAGGGACCAGGTTATAAGTTGTATGACATAGGGGACAGGTTATAAGTTGTATGACATAGGGGACAGGTAATATATTGTATGACATAGGGGACAGGTTATATATTGTATGACATAGGGTACAGATTATATATTGTATGACATAGGGACCAGGTTATAAGTTGTATGACATAGGGGACAGATTATAAGTTGTATGACATAGGGGACAGGTTATATATTGTATGACATAGGGTACAGATTATATATTGTATGGCATAGGGACCAGGTTATAAGTTGTATGACATAGGGGACAGATTATAAGTTGTATGACATAGGGGACAGGTTATAAGTTGTATGACATAGGAGTCAGGTTATAAGTTGTATGACATAGGGACCAGGTTATAAGTTGTATGACATAGGGACCAGGTTATAAGTTGTATGACATAGGGGACAGGTTATAAGTTGTATGACATAGGAGTCAGGTTATAAGTTGTATGACATAGGGAACAGGTTATAAGTTGTATGACATAGGGACCAGGTTATATATTGTATGACATAGGGGACAGGTTATAAGTTGTATGACATAGGGGACAGATTATATATTGTATGACATAGGGGACAGGTTATATATTGTATGATATAGGGGACAGATTATATATTGTATGACATAGGGACCAGGTTATAAGTTGTATGACATAGGGGACAGATTATATATTGTATGGCATAGGGACCAGGTTATAAGTTGTATGACATAGGGGACAGATTATTAGTTGTATGACATAGGGGACAGGTTATAAGTTGTATGACATAGGGACCAGGTTATAAGTTGTATGACATAGGAGTCAGGTTATAAGTTGTATGACATAGGGACCAGGTTATAAGTTGTATGACATAGGGACCAGGTTATAAGTTGTATGACATAGGGGACAGGTTATAAGTTGTATGACATAGGAGTCAGGTTATAAGTTGTATGACATAGGTAACAGGTTATAAGTTGTATGACATAGGGACCAGGTTATATATTGTATGACATAGGGGACAGGTTATAAGTTGTATGACATAGGGGACAGATTATATATTGTATGACATAGGGGACAGGTTATATATTGTATGATATAGGGGACAGATTATATATTGTATGACATAGGGGACAGATTATATATTGTATGACATAGGGGACAGGTTATATATTGTATGTCATAGGGACCAGGTTATAAGTTGTAAGACATAGGGTCCAGGTTATAAGTTGTATGACATAGGGACCAGGTTTAATATTGTATGACATAGGGGACAGCTTATAAGTTGTATGACATAGGGACCAGGTTATATATTGTATGACATAGGGGACAGGTTATAAGTTGTGTGACATAGGGACCAGGTTATAAGTTGTATGACATAGGGGACAGGTTATAAGTTGTATGACATACGGACCAGGTTATAAGTTGTATGACATAGGGACCAGGTTATATATTGTATGACAAAGGGACCAGGTTATATATTGTATGACATAGGGGACAGGTTATAAGTTGTATGACATAGGGGACAGATTATATATTGTATGACATAGGGGACAGGTTATAAGTTGTATGACATAGGAGACAGGTTATAAGTTGTATGACATAGTTGACAGGTTATAAGTTGTATGACATAGGGGACAGGTTATAAGTTGTATGACATAGGGGACAGGTTATAAGTTGTATGACATAGGGGACAGGTTATATATTGTATGACATAGGGGACAGGTTATAAGTTGTATGACATAGGGGACAGGTTATATATTGTATGACATAGGGGACAGGTTATAAGTTGTATGACATAGGGGACAGGTTATATATTGTATGACATAGGGGACAGGTTATAAGTTGTATGACATAGGGGACAGGTTATATATTGTATGACATAGGGGACAGGTTATATATTGTATGACATAGGGGACAGGTTATATATTGTATGACATAGGGGACAGGTTATATATTGTATGACATAGGGGACAGGTTATATATTGTATGACATAGGGGACAGGTTATATATTGTATGACATAGGGGACAAGTTATATATTGTATGACATAGGGGACAGGTTATATATTGTCTGACATAGGGGACAGATTATAAGTTGTATGACATAGGGTACAGATTATAAGTTGTATGACATAGGGGACAGGTTATATATTGTATGACATAGGGGACAGGTTATAAGTTGTATGACATAGGGTACAGATTATAAGTTGTATGACATAGGGACCAGGTTATATATTGTATGACATAGGGGACAGGTTATAAGTTGTATGACATAGGAGTCAGGTTATAAGTTGTATGACATAGGGACCAGGTTATAAGTTGTATGACATAGGGGACAGGTTATATATTGTATGACATAGGGGACAGATTATAAGTTGTATGACATAGGGGACAGGTTATAAGTTGTATGACATAGGGACCAGATTATAAGTTGTATGACATAGAGACCAGGTTATAAGTTGTATGACATAGGGACCAGGTTATAAGTTGTATGACATAGGGACCAGGTTATAAGTTGTATGACATAGGGGACAGATTATAAGTTGTATGACATAGGGACCAGGTTATATATTGTATGACATAGGGGACAGCTTAAAAGTTGTATGACATAGGGGACAGGTTATATAGTGTATGACATAGGGACCAGGTTATATATTGTATGACATAGGGGACAGGTTATATATTGTATGACATAGGGGACAGGTTATATATTGTATGACATAGGGGACAGGTTATAAGTTGTATGACATAGGGGACAGGTTATAAATTGTATGACATAGGGGACAGATTATAAGTTGTATGACATAGGGGACAGGTTATATATTGTATGACATAGGGGACAGGTTATATATTGTATGACATAGGGGACAGGTTATATATTGTATGACATAGGGGACAGGTTATATATTGTATGACATAGGGGACAGGTTATATATTGTATGACATAGGGGACAGATTATAAGTTGTATGACATAGGGGACAGGTTATAAGTTGTATGACATAGGGACCAGGTTATAAATTGTATGACATAGGGACCAGGTTATATATTGTATGACATAGGGGACAGGTTATATATTGTATGACATAGGGGACAGGTTATATATTGTATGACATAGGGGACAGGTTATAAGTTGTATGACATAGGGGACAGGTTATAAATTGTATGACATAGGGGACAGATTATAAGTTGTATGACATAGGGGACAGGTTATATATTGTATGACATAGGGGACAGATTATAAGTTGTATGACATAGGGACCAGGTTATATATTGTATGACATAGGGGACAGGTTATAAGTTGTATGACATAGGGGACAGGTTATAAATTGTATGACATAGGGGACAGATTATAAGTTGTATGACATAGGGGACAGGTTATATATTGTATGACATAGGGGACAGGTTATAAGTTGTATGACATAGGGGACAGGTTATAAATTGTATGACATAGGGGACTGTTTATAAGTTGTATGACATAGGGGACAGGTTATAAGTTGTATGACATAGGGGACAGGTTATAAGTTGTATGACATAGGGGACAGGTTATATATTGTATGACATAGGGGACAGGTTATAAGTTGTATGACATAGGGGACAGGTTATAAATTGTATGACATAGGGGACAGATTATAAGTTGTATGACATAGGGGACAGGTTATAAGTTGTATGACATAGGGGACAGGTTATAAATTGTATGACATAGGGGACAGGTTATAAGTTGTATGACATAGGGGACAGGTTATAAGTTGTATGACATAGGGGACAGGTTATAAATTGTATGACATAGGGGACAGGTTATAAATTGTATGACATAGGGGACAGGTTATAAATTGTATGACATAGGGGACAGGTTATAAGTTGTATGACATAGGGGACAGGTTATAAATTGTATGACATAGGGGACAGGTTATAAGTTGTATGACATAGGGGACAGGTTATAAGTTGTATGACATAGGGGACAGGTTATAAATTGTATGACATAGGGGACAGATTATAAGTTGTATGACATAGGGGACAGGTTATAAATTGTATGACATAGGGGACTGTTTATAAGTTGTATGACATAGGGGACAGATTATAAGTTGTATGACATAGGGGACAGGTTATAAGTTGTATGACATAGGGGACAGGTTATATATTGTATGACATAGGGGACAGATTATAAGTTGTATGACATAGGGGACAGGTTATATATTGTATGACATAGGGGACAGGTTATAAGTTGTATGACATAGGGGACAGGTTATAAGTTGTATGACATAGGGGACAGGTTATAAGTTGTATGACATAGGGGACAGGTTATAAATTGTATGACATAGGGGACAGATTATAAGTTGTATGACATAGGGGACAGGTTATATATTGTATGACATAGGGGACAGGTTATAAGTTGTATGACATAGGGGACAGGTTATAAATTGTATGACATAGGGGACTGTTTATAAGTTGTATGACATAGGGGACAGATTATAAGTTGTATGACATAGGGGACAGATTATAAGTTGTATGACATAGGGGACTGTTTATAAGTTGTATGACATAGGGGACAGGTTATAAATTGTATGACATAGGGGACAGATTATAAGTTGTATGACATAGGGACCAGGTTATATATTGTATGACATAGGGGACAGGTTATATATTGTATGACATAGGGGACAGATTATAAGTTGTATGACATAGGGGACAGGTTATATATTGTCTGACATAGGGGACAGGTTATATATTGTCTGACATAGGGGACAGGTTATATATTGTATGACATAGGGGACAGGTTATATATTGTATGACATAGGGGACAGATTATAAGTTGTATGACATAGGGGACAGGTTATATATTGTCTGACATAGGGGACAGGTTATATATTGTATGACATAGGGGACAGGTTATATAGTGTATGACATAGGGACCAGGTTATATATTGTATGACATATGGGACAGGTTATAAGTTGTATGACATAGGGGACAGATTATAAGTTGTATGACATAGGGGACAGGTTATAAGTTGTATGACATAGGGACCAGGTTATATATTGTATGACATAGGGGACAGGTTATATATTGTATGACATAGGGGACAGGTTATATATTGTATGACATAGGGGACAGGTTATATATTGTATGACATAGGGGACAGATTATAAGTTGTATGACATAGGGGACAGGTTATAAGTTGTATGACATAGGGACCAGATTATAAGTTGTATGACATAGAGACCAGGTTATAAGTTGTATGACATAGGGACCAGGTTATAAGTTGTATGACATAGGGACCAGGTTATAAGTTGTATGACATAGGGGACAGATTATAAGTTGTATGACATAGGGACCAGGTTATATATTGTATGACATAGGGGACAGCTTAAAAGTTGTATGACATAGGGGACAGGTTATATAGTGTATGACATAGGGACCAGGTTATATATTGTATGACATAGGGGACAGGTTATATATTGTATGACATAGGGGACAGGTTATATATTGTATGACATAGGGGACAGGTTATAAGTTGTATGACATAGGGTACAGATTATAAGTGTTATGACATAGGGACCAGGTTATAAGTTGTATGACATAGGGACCAGGTTATAAGTTGTATGACATAGGGTACAGATTATAAGTTGTATGACATAGGGTCCAGATTATAAGTTGTATGACATAGGGTACAGATTATAAGTTGTATGACATAGGGTACAGATTATAAGTTGTATGACATAGAGACCAGGTTATAAGTTGTATGACATAGGGGACAGGTTATAAGTTGTATGACATAGGGACCAGGTTATAAGTTGTATGACATAGGGTACAGATTATAAGTTGTATGACATAGGGACCAGGTTATAAGTTGTATGACATAGGGTACAGATTATAAGTGTTATGACATATGGACCAGGTTATAAGTTGTATGACATAGGGGACAGATTATAAGTGTTATGACATATGGACCAGGTTATAAGTTGTATGACATAGGGTACAGATTATAAGTGTTATGACATATGGACCAGGTTATAAGTTGTATGACATAGGGTACAGATTATAAGTGTTATGACATATGGACCAGGTTATAAGTTGTATGACATAGGGTACAGATTATAAGTGTTATGACATATGGACCAGGTTATAAGTTGTATGACATAGGGGACAGATTATAAGTGTTATGACATATGGACCAGGTTATAAGTTGTATGACATAGGGTACAGATTATAAGTGTTATGACATATGGACCAGGTTATAAGTTGTATGACATAGGGTACAGATTATAAGTGTTATGAAATAGGGACCAGGTTATAAGTTGTATGACATAGGGTCCAGATTATAAGTTGTATGACATAGGGTACAGATTATAAGTTGTATGACATAGGGTACAGATTATAAGTTGTATCACATAGGGACCAGGTTATAAGTTGTATGACATAGGGTACAGATTATAAGTTGTATGACATAGGGACCAGGTTATAAGTTGTATGACATAGGGTACAGATTATAAGTGTTATGACATATGGACCAGGTTATAAGTTGTATGACATAGGGTACAGATTATAAGTGTTATGAAATAGGGACCAGGTTATAAGTTGTATGACATAGGGTACAGATTATAAGTGTTATGAAATAGGGACCAGGTTATAAGTTGTATGACATAGGGGACAGATTATAAGTTGTATGACATAGGGGACAGATTATAAGTTGTATGACATAGAGACCAGGTTATAAGTTGTATGACATAGGGGACAGATTATAAGTTGTATGACATAGGGGACAGATTATAAGTTGTATGACATAGAGACCAGGTTATAAGTTGTATGACATAGGGGACAGATTATAAGTTGTATGACATAGGGTACAGATTATAAGTTGTATGACATAGAGACCAGGTTATAAGTTGTATGACATAGGGGACAGATTATAAGTTGTATGACATTGGGTCCAGATTATAAGTTGTATGACATAGGGTACAGATTATAAGTTGTATGACATAGAGACCAGGTTATAAGTTGTATGACATAGGGTACAGATTATAAGTGTTATGACATATGGACCAGGTTATAAGTTGTATGACATAGGGTACAGATTATAAGTGTTATGAAATAGGGACCAGGTTATAAGTTGTATGACATAGGGGACAGGTTATAAGTTGTATGACATAGGGGACAGGTTATAAATTGTATGACATAGGGGACAGGTTATATATTGTATGACATAGGGGACAGGTTATAAGTTGTAAGACATGGGGACCAGGTTATATATTGTATGACATTGGGACCAGGTTATAAGTTGTATGACATAGGGGACAGGTTATAAGTAGTATGACATAGGGGACAGATTATATATTGTATGACATAGGGACCAGGTTATAAGTTGTATGACATAGGGGACAGGTTATAAGTTGTATGACATAGGGACCAGGTTATAAGTTGTATGACATAGTGGACAGGTTATAAGTAGTATGACATAGGGGACAGGTTATAAGTAGTATGACATAGGGGACAGATTATATATTGTATGACATAGGGACCAGGTTATAAGTTGTATGACATAGGGGACAGGTTATAAGTTGTATGACATAGGGGACAGATTATAAGTTGTATGACATAGGGGCAGGTTATAAATTGTATGACATAGGGGACAGGTTATAAGTTGTATGACATAGGGGACAGGTTATAAATTGTATGACATAGGGGACAGGTTATAAGTTGTATGACATAGGGGACAGATTATAAGTTGTATGACATAGGGGCAGGTTATAAATTGTATGACATAGGGGACAGGTTATAAGTTGTATGAAATAGGGACCAGGTTATAAGTTGTATGACATAGGGGACAGGTTATAAGTAGTATGACATAGGGGACAGATTATATATTGTATGACATAGGGACCAGGTTATAAGTTGTATGACATAGGGGACAGGTTATAAGTTGTATGACATAGGGGACAGGTTATAAGTAGTATGACATAGGGGACAGGTTATAAGTTGTATGACATAGGGGACAGGTTATAAGTTGTATGACATAGGGGACAGGTTATAAGTAGTATGACATAGGGGACAGATTATATATTGTATGACATAGGGACCAGGTTATAAGTTGTATGACATAGGGGACAGGTTATAAGTTGTATGACATAGGGGACAGATTATAAGTTGTATGACATAGGGGACAGGTTATAAGTAGTATGACATAGGGGACAGATTATATATTGTATGACATAGGGACCAGGTTATAAGTTGTATGACATAGGGGACAGGTTATAAGTTGTATGACATAGGGGACAGATTATAAGTTGTATGACATAGGGGCAGGTTATAAATTGTATGACATAGGGGACAGGTTATAAGTTGTATGAAATAGGGACCAGGTTATAAGTTGTATGACATAGGGGACAGGTTATAAGTTGTATGACATAGGGGACAGGTTATAAGTTGTAAGACATAGGGGACAGATTATAAGTTGTATGACATAGGGGACAGATTATAAGTTGTATGACATAGGGGACAGGTTATAAGTTGTATGACATAGGGGACAGGTTATAAGTTGTATGACATAGGGGACAGATTATAAGTTGTATGACATAGGGGACAGGTTATAAGTTGTATGACATAGGGGACAGGTTATAAGTTGTATGACATAGGGGACAGGTTATAAGTTGTATGACATAGGGGACAGGTTATAAGTTGTATGACATAGGGGACAGATTATAAGTTGTAAGACATAGGGGCAGGTTATAAATTGTATGACATAGGGACAGGTTATAAATTGTATGACATAGGGGCAGGTTATAAATTGTATGACATAGGGGCAGGTTATAAATTGTATGACATAGGGACTGGTTATAAATTGTATGACATAGGGGCAGGTTATAAATTGTATGACATAGGGGCAGGTTATAAATTGTATGACATAGGGGACAGGTTATAAATTGTATGACATAGGGGCAGGTTATAAATTGTATGACATAGGGTACAGATTATAAATTGTATGACATAGGGGACAGGTTATAAATTGTATGACATAGGGGACAGGTTATAAATTGTATGACATAGGGGACAGGTTATAAATTGTATGACATAGGGGACAGGTTATAAATTGTATGACATAGGGGCAGGTTATAAATTGTATGACATAGGGACAGGTTATAAATTGTATGACATAGGGGCAGGTTATAAATTGTATGACATAGGGGACAGATTATAAATTGTATGACATAGGGGACAGGTTATAAATTGTATGACATAGGGGACAGGTTATAAATTGTATGACATAGGGGCCAGGTTATAAATTGTATTACACAGGGTACAGATTATAAATTGTATGACATAGGGTACAGATTATAAATTGTATGACATAGGGGCCAGGTTATAAATTGTATGACATAGGGGCCAGGTTATAAATTGTATGACATAGGGGACAGGTTATATATTGTATGACATAGGGGCAGGTTATAAATGTTCTGACTATTGCTTTAGTCTAGTGTGTTACCTTTTTTCCTCTCTCCCTATCTGCTATTGTATGACATAGGGGCAGGTTATAAATGTTCTGACTATTGCTTTAGTCTAGTGTGTTACCTTATTTCCTCTCTCCTTATACGGAATCAAGTAATAACGCCCTATCTGCTATTGTTTATCTCGATTACTATGATATAGAGAAAAGAATCAATCATCTTTTGTATGGGTAATTTGTTTGGAGAACAAGTAGAGAAAACCATGTGAATGGAACTATTAGATTTTTGTATTTATAATAAAATGTCTGGTAGCACCGTGGCCAAGTGGTTAGATACTAGCCTCCTATCTGGGCTGCCAAGGTTCGAACGTCAAGAACCCACATATGGGATTTGTGGTGGACGCAGCGGCGTCTGGGCGGGTGTTCTCCGGGTCCTCCAGTTTCCCCCGCCACTCATTCCACCAATTGCTCATCCATTTCACTTGCATTTCATAACATCCACTTCCTCACGGGCCGACTACTCGTTCCAGGGGTGTCAGCCCTACCTAGGAGAGGGTATAGCGACTACAAACGAAGGAATAAAATGTGTAATGTAGCAATTTCTGCAAGCGTTGATATCAATTAAAAGGAAGTAAGTGTTAAAGGAAACGTTCATAGGAACTTTTCACTAAAATGAGAGGAAGTTAGAGCAATTCATGTAAATGTAAGACATCAGAATTTTCATTTGTGATCCATGGAGTTCTCCATATGCTTCCATGCGGAAAGCAGAAGCTCTAAGTCATTATCGTATGAAGGCAGGCTACGAATGAAGACCCCCTATATCCTCTGATTCACATATAGAAGGCCAGGCGTAGTTTGAAGGGGGATTTGAGATTCGAAAGACTACATTGGCGCTGGTCCGTGAAATAGCTCATCAAGGAAATACTTCTGCAAGATCCCACTTATGATTCTTACATCTTTCCTTTTTATGTGTTTATCCTTAGCAGAGCCCTTCTTCTTCTTGCCAATTCCACATGAGCAAGTCTTACATTTTCAGCGCAGTCGGGCGATTTGTTCCCTCATACTTCCCGAGTTCCTCTTCACGTGTAATAAAGCACTGCTATCAACCAGAATTCTGCTTCACAAATGTGAAAAATAGAAGACGGTACACAAATGCCCTTTAGGCGACACCATAAGCCACATGATTCAAACTGTACCAATTTGTATTACTTTCTCTATAAGTAAAATGTACATGGTGTGTAGAGAAGATATTGTAATGCATCCAAAAATTCGATACCGAGATTTCACCGAAAATACACGTTTTAGGGTCCCCTGTATCCAAAAAAATAATATTGAGGAAAAGGTCTGTGTCTGTGAACTCAAAAACGAAAAGTCAGTAAAATACCAAACTTTGTATTTAAGTTTAGCATCTTTAAGAGATGCGACTCGAAGATTTTGAGAAAAATCCCCCCATCCCCAATTACCCTTTACATGGAACTTTTTTCGAAAACGTTGAAATTCTCATAAATGGCTCTAACGATTTTCTTTAAAATATCATGCATTAAATATATTTACATGAAAAATGATACGTGTATCTTGAATTTTGTGGGAGTAGCTTCTGAAGAATATTTTATTCTGGATGAATTTTACGGAAGTTTGCAAAACTGCTAAACCCTAAAAGATGGACAAAAACTTACCACACAAAAAATGTAGAGTACGTTACAACATACAATTAATGACATTTACATTTTTTTCGTGGAGTTGATCGTTTTTTAGATATTCCTTGTTTTTGGTTTCAGCTTTGAAATACTTATACAAGGAAGCAAGTAATAAGACTGTTTCTGTTATTTTTTTCTCGATTATCATGGGGTGAATATAAGCATAAGCTTCTTAACAATAATTTGTTGCGGAGATGTAGAGAAAGTCATATGAATGGAACAATTAAGATTTTATTCTGTAGCACATATGTAGAGTGTATCTATATAACAGGTAAAGAATAATTGTATATCACCGAACATTTCGAAATGGAAATTGATGGTTATTTATGGACGCTCTTTAACTGCTGTGGTTCTCAGCGTCCCATTCTAAATTGGGCGTGAAAGACCGCTTAATTTGCTCAGAGGCCTCTCTATCAGGCTTAAGGTTCTATTACATGCCGTAAATCTACGACACGGGACCAACGGCTTTACTTTCCTTCCAAATGCTTTATGTCCGAAAAAATTCATCTTCCTCCGCCGATTTTGTTCCCGTCACTTTGGGTATAAGAAGTTAGCATGATAACCTTTACACCACGGACGGCAATCCAAAATGTTTATACTAAAATTTCACCGAAAAGACATGTATTGAGCCCCTGAATAAAAAAAAAAAAAACAAGAATTTTTGGAGAAAAAATGATATGTACCATTCAATGACTTTCTCTACATCTCTGTAACTTTTTATTATTAAAAAGCTTATTCTTGTATATACTTCATGCTAATCGAGATAAACATTAGCAGAAACAGTCTTATTACTTAGTTCCTTGTAAGCAGAAGGGAAGTCACTAGGCTAAAGCGTTAGTCAAATGTTTTAAAAGCTGTTGTTGCTATGTGATTGAATTTTGTTTCTTTTCATTGTCAGGAAAGTTTAATATTTCTTACTCTACACATGCTATGTACATAGTGTATAAAGAAGGTATCGCATTGTACCCAAAATTTCGATACCGATATTTCTGGAAATACATGTTTTGAGGTCCCCCGAATAAAAAAAAAGGCATTTTAGATACATTTCTGTGTGTTTGTGTATGTGCTTGTGTTCGGCATAACTCAAAGGTAAAAATTATGTAAAATACCAAACTTGGTATTTAAGTTTGGTATCTACCAAGTATGCGACACAAAGATTTTCAAGAAAATCCCCCTAACCCTAACTAGCCTCTACATGGAAAAAAAATTTAAGAATTTGGTTTGCTCCAAAATGTCTGTAACGATTTTGATTAAAATATCATATATTTAAGATATTTACGTGACAAATAAAATGTATGTCTTAATTTTTGGGGAATAGCCTCTAAGGATCTCTTTATTCTGGATGAATTTTGCATAACTGATAAACTTATAAGATAGATAAAATCTTACTACACAAAAAATGTCGATCACTTTAAAACACACATTATGTAATTTACGTCTTTTTCGTGGAATTGACCATTTCTGAGATATTCTTTGTTATTTGTTTCAGATTTAAAATACCTAAACGTTTCTCACACCTAAAGTTGTAAACTCCTGCCCCGCATAGAAACGGATTTCAAGCACATGGCAGCCGGGTTTTTAAAATATTTTACTATCACTATTCCCTTATTTCTCTCCTACTTACAAGGGAGCAAGTAATTAAGACCGTTTTTGCTAATGTTTATCTTGGCTATTATAAAGTAGATAGAAGAATATGTTTTTTTAACAATACTGTGTTACAGCCATGCAGAGAAAGTCATGTGAATTGAACACATCAGATTTTTATATTTGGGAGTATTTAAATTATTTTATGAGATTAAAATTAAAAATCTGATGTGTTCCATTCACATGACTTTCTCTATATTTCTGCTTAAGCTTCTATTTACTTCATGCTAATCGAGAAAAAATTAGCAGAAATAGTCTTATTTCTTGCTTCCTTGAAAGTTGAAGCGAAATAAGGGAATACCTTAGCTTAAAGTGATAATCAAAAGCTGGTTGCTATGTCACTGAAGTTCCTTTGTTTGTATGGACAGCAGTTGACAAATTCCTGTATGAGAAAGGTATAAGTGTTTCATAGCAGAAACCAAAAATAAGGAATGTCTCAAAAACGACGAACTCCACGAAAAAAGTATATATAACATAAATTGTGTGTTTTAACGTGCTCTTCATTTTCTGTGTTGTAAGCTTTTGTCCATCTCTTACGGTTTAGCAGTTATTCAAAATTCAGTAGAATTCATCCAGGATAAACTACTCTTCAGAGGCTATTCCCAAAAAATTCAAGATATACAGTTTATTTGTCAGGTAAATATACGAAATTTTAATCCAAATCCTTAGAGCCACTTTTGAGAAAATCAAAATTTTCGAAAAAAGTTCCATGTAAAGGGTAGTTGGGGTTGGGGGGATTTTTCTCAAAATCTTAGTGTTGCATCCCTGGAAGATACTTAACTTAAATACCAAGATTGGTATTTTACCTACTTTTCGTTCACACACACACGGACCTTTTTCTGAAAATACTTTTTTTGGATACAGGGGACCCTAAAACATGTATTTCCGATGAAATCGTATCGAATTTTTTGGTGGAGTGCAATACATTCTCTATACACTATATATACATATTGCATATAGAGAAAGTAAAAATGTCGATTTTTTGTGATTTTTTCTGAGATTTCAGTTATAAACAACACTAAACAGTGGTACAAATATTTACATTTATCCCCCTTCCAACCTGTACAAAGCAATTGAGATATAGTTTTCCAATTGTGTGTTTGTCCATCTATCTTAGTGGAGGTGTAAAGTGCTGGTTATAAGACATAATGGTGAATAAATAAAATGAAATGATAGATCAGACGGTTTAATGAGCGTAGCAGCGGAGAAGGGCCGACATCAATCACCAGAGACTGCATTGTGAAGGCAGGGTGATATTTATCAGTTGGGTAACTACTTCTCGAGGGAGCACATGACGTATCGAGGACGCGTCTGCTACTGACGCCTGACATCAAGGCGATAACATCGGCATGTACAAAACCTTGCTCGGGAATTCATCACCGAGATTGCTTTGCTCTAGTGCGCTCCTTCATATTACACGTGAAGGGTTCGTCTCCAGGCTGGCTTTTTGGACGACAATCACTGTATAGACCAGGTGTTCTTGCAACCTCTTCTTGAGGCTTCACAGGGAGTATGTTCAGCACGTTTTACAGGCTCGGAATCAAAATACTGAACATAGAAAAGTCAGTTTTTTCTTTATTTAGTACCAGATATTACACGTGAAGGGTTCGTCTCCAGGCTGGCTTTTTGGACGACAATCACTGTATAGACCAGGTGTTCTTGCAACCTCTTCTTGAGGCTTCACAGGGAGTATGTTCAGCACGTTTTACAGGCTCGGAACCAAAACACTGAACATAGGTAATTCAGTTTTTACTTCATCTAGCACCAGATATTACACGTGAAGGGTTCGTCTCCAGGCTGGCTTTTTGGACGACAGTCACTGTATAGCCCAGGTGTTCTTGCAACCTCTTCTTGAGGCTTCACAGGGAGTATGTTCAGCACGTTTTACAGGCTCGGAATCAAAATACTGAACATAGAAAAGTCAGTTTTTGCTTTATTTAGTACCAGGCTCACCGCATGGAGCAGCTCCTCTTATACCCTGGTCTTCAGTCTTCAGAGAGGTAACTTCAACTTGTTTTACAGGCTGGGAATCAAAACACTGAACATAGGTAATTCAGTTTTTACTTCATCTAGCACCAGATATTAAACGTGAAGAGTTCATTTCCCAGCCGTAGCTTTTTGGTACTTTTTAGACGATAATCATTGCATAGAGTAGGTCTTCATGCAACCTCTTCTTGAGGCTTCAGAGAGGTAGCTTCAATAGATTTTACAAGCTGGAAATCAAAACACTGAGCATGGGAAAATCAGTTTTTAAGTCGTCTAGCACTAGATAGTACAAGTGAAGGGTTCGTCTCCCGGCTGAGTTTTTGGGAGTTTTTAGACGTTAAAATCACTGTATAGACCAGGTCTTCATGCAATCTCTTCTTGAGGCTTCGGAGAGGTAGCTTCAACACGTTTTACAGACTGGAAATCAAAACACTGAAAATAGGAACACCAGTTTTACTTCATCTCGCAGCAGATATTACACTTGATGGGTTCGTCTCCCAGTTGGGTTTTTAGGGCGATAATCACTGTATTAACCAGGTGTTCTTGCAACCTCTTCTTGAGGCTTCACAGGGAGTATCTTCAGCACGTTTTACAGGCTTCATATCAGAACACTGAACATAGAAAAACCAGGTGTTACTTCATCTACAATACGATGGTTGTTATGGACCCAAAACATGTACTCTGACAGCACAAGCTTTGAGATTCCTCAGATCAATAGCAGGATATCAAAGAGCAGACAAAAACAATACAGAAATCAGGCAAGAAGTAAAAACAGCAATAGTGTAATATAGAACAAACTGGAAATAACCATAATAGGGATGGCCGAAAACAGAATACGAAAAGCGTCAAATAACTTGTTCACCACGGAGGAAGAAAAACCTTTGGAAGACCTAGGTAAAGATGGAACCAGCGGCAAATTGAAGCCGGAACAGACCAATAAAGTTTAAACCGTGATGAAGAACGACTTTATCTAGAACCACATATTACACGTGAAGGGTTCAGACGTTTTAGACGTTAATCACTGCATAGACAAGGTTTTCATGCAGCCTGTCCTTGAGGCTCCAGAGAGGTAACTTCAGAACGTTTTACAGACTGGAAATCAAAACAGTGAACATAGGAAAATCAGTTTTTACTTTATCTAGCACCGGATATTGCACGTGAAGGGTTCGTCTCCCGACTGGTTTTTTTCGGAGTTTTTAGACCTTCATCACTGTATAGACCAGGTCTTCATGCAATCTCTTCTTCAGGCTTCACAGGGAGTATCTAAGTACGTTTTACAGGCTTATATCAAAACACTGAATGTATTAAAATCAGTTCTACTTCATCTAGTACTAGATATTACCGTGAAGGGTTCGTCCCCCAACCGTGGCTTTTTGGGAGTTTTTAGACGTTAATCACTGCATGGACCAGGTCTTCATGGAGTCTGTTCTTCAGGCTTCAAAGAGAGTATCTTCAGCACGTTTTCGTATCAAAACACTGAACATAGGAGCATTGCTTTATCTAGCACGTTCGTCTCCTGACGGTGGGTTTTTGGGACCTTTTAGACGTTATACACGGCATAGAACCAGGTCTTCAAGCAGCATCTCCTTCAGGCTTCAGAGAGATAACTTCAGCAGGTTTAACAAACTGGAAATCAAAACACTAAACATAAGAAATTCAGTTTTTAATTTATCTGGCACCCGGTTGGTTTTTGGGAGTTTTTAGACGTTAATCACTGCATGGACCAGGTCTTTATGCAATCTTTTTTAAGACTTCAGGGAGGTAACTTCATCAGCTTTTGCAGGCTGGAAATCAGAACACTGAACATAGTAAAATCAGTTTTCACTTCATCTAGCACCATATATTACATGTGAAGGGTTCATTTCCCGCCAGCGTGTTTTGGCAGTTTTTAGACGTAATCACTGCATGGACCAGCTCCTCTTTTAGCCGGTCTTTCAGGCTTCAGAGAGGTTACTTCAGCGCGTTTTACAGGCTGAAAATTAAAACACTGAACACAGGAAAATGATAGCAGATGACTTCACGGGGTAGCAACCAAGTTAGATTGGAATCAAAGAAATCCAAGCTTTCGACCATCTTAATTCTGTGGTCTTCGTCAGGGAACTGGTTCTTTGATTCCAATCTAACTCGGTTGCTATCCCGTGAAGTCATCTGTAATAAGCAGAACCGAGAAACCTTCAAAACTTTAATAGAAAAATGAGTTTTTACTTTATCTAGTCACAGATCGTCTCCCGGCAGTGGGTTTTTGGGAGTTTTTAGATGATAATCACTGCATGGACCAGGTCTTCATGCAGCCTCTTCTTCAGGCTTTAGAAAGGTAACTTTAGCACGTGACAATAAATACCAGGATAAAAATAACGGTTACGTTGAAAAATAGAGTAAGGTACTGTAACTCTGTAAATAAAGTTTTGTGTTGATAAGTTTCTTTATTAGTTATGCCAAATCGTTTATCACTTTCTGGATAGTCTTCGTATTTTTTAAATGGAATATAATAAGGTACTTCATAAGGCTACTTAGGTAGTAAGGGTAAAGGAAATAAAAACCTGATGATCCATTCACATGACTTTCTCTACATCTCTGTAACAAATTATTGTTAAAAAGCTTATTCTTCTATCTACTTCATGATAATCGAGATAAACATTAGCAGAAACGGTCTTATTACTTAGTTCCTTGTAAGTAGATGGAAAATAAGGGAATACACTAGGCCAAAACGATAGTCAAATATTTTAAAAGCCGATTAACATGTGGTTGAAATCCGTTTCTATGCAGGGCCAGCAGTTTACAACTTTCCGTGTGAGAAAAGTTTAAGAATTTTGAGTGTGAAACAAATAACAAGAAATATCTCAGAAATGGTCAACTCCACGAAAAAAACGTGTATGACATAAATTGTGTGCTTTGACGTGATGTACATTATTTATGTAGTAAGTTTACCAGTTATGCTCTACCACTTATGCAAAATTCAGCAAAATTCATTTAGAATAAAGAGGTCTTTATAGGCTATTCCAAGAAAATTTAAGATATAAATTTTATTTACCATATAAATGTCTTTGATATATGGCATTTTAATCAAAATTATTTGAATAATTTTTGAGAAAATCAAAATTTTCGAAATGTTTTCAATGTAAAGGGTAGTCTGGAGGGGGGAGGGGGAGATTTTACTGAAAATCTTCGTGGCGCATTCCTGGAAGATGTTGAACTTAAATACCAGTTTGGTATTTAAGGGACCCTTCGTCTTTTAAGTATGCTGCCCGCAGACGCGCGCGCGCGCGCACACACACACCACATACACACACACACACAGAAAAACACAAGGACATTTTTCTAAAAATGCCTTTTTTGATGTAAGGGGTCCAAAATCATGTATTTCCAGTGAAATATCGGTATCCATTTTTTTTTTTTTTCCTTTTCTATACACTACGTGTGGAGAAAGTAAAAACCGGCGTTTCACTTTGGACACCGTTCATAACTTTCTAAATGTAAAAGATTTCCCAGCCATGAAGTCCTCAAAGTGACAGTGGCATCTTGGCTCAGATCTTTAATGGTGAAGTGTACAACGTTGAAAAACTGTTACCACGTGACAACAAATACCTTGATAGCAATGACGATTACGTTGAGAAGTAGAGTAAGGTACTGTAACTTTGTAAATAAAGTTGTGTTGATAACTTTCGTTATTATTTAGTTATGCCAAATCGTCTTGTCACATTCAGGATGGCCTACGTATCTTTTAGATGAAATATAATACTTCCTCTAGTTACTTTAGGTAAGGGTAAAGAAAATAAAAATCTCTGTGTTTCATTCACATGACTTTCTCTACATCGCTGTATCAAATTATCATTAAAAATCATATTTTTCTGGTTGCTATGTGGTTAAAATCCGTTTCTATGTAGGGCCAGGAGTTTACAACTTTCCAAGTGAGAAAAGTTTAAGTATTTTAAATCGTAAACAAATAACAAGGAATATCTCAGAAATGGCAAATTCCACGAAAAAGACGTTTGACATAAATTGTGTGTTTTAACGTGATCTAAATTTTTTGTGTGGTAAGTAATTGTCTATCTCTTGTGGCTAACAGTTACGCAAAATTCAGCAAACTCAATAGAGAATAAAGAGATCTTTACCGGCTATTCTCAGAAAATTCAGGATATACATTTTATTTTTTATGTAAATATCTTTAATATATTGTATTTTTATAAAAAAAATAGTTTGTACCATTTTTGAGAAAGTAAATTTTTTTTCGAAATGTTTTCCACGTAAAGGGTAGTTTGGGGTGGGATATTTTTCTCAAGCATCTTCGTGTCATATACACATAGACACTTTTACCAAAAATGTGTTTCTTTTTATTCAGAAGTACTTAAATCATGTATTTCCGGTAAAATCTCGGTATCTAATTTTTGGCTGGAATATAATACTTTCTCTGTGCATTATGTAGAAAAATGAAAAGGAATAGGTTGTAGAGTACGCATTTGTAATTATAGTTTGCAGAAGATTGATTAGAGTGTGCCATATGTTTCAATCATTTAGCAACCAGCTTTTTAAAGGTTTTGACTGTCGTTTTAGCCAAATGTATTCCCTTATTCCCTTCTACTTATGCAGGATATTAGAATTGTTTACTACTTTCTCTACACGTACTATGTACATAGTGTATAGAGAAGGTACTGTAATGCACGCAAAAATTCAATTCAGAGATTTCACAGGAAATACGTGTTTTGGGTTCCCCTGAATCCATAAAAGCATTTTTGGAAAAAGGTCCTTGTGTGTGTCTGTCTGTCTGTGTGACTATGGGCAGCATAGTTCAAAAACGAAAAAAGCGTTGAATAAAAACTTGGTATTTTACTTTGGTATCTTCCAAGGATGCGACACGAAGATTTTCAAAAAAAAAAATCCCCCCCACCCCCAACTACCCTTTATTTGGAACTTTTTTCGAAAATTTTGATTATCTCAAAACTGGCGCTAACGATTTCAATTAAAATATCTTATATTAAAGATATTTACCTGATAAAATGTATATCTTGAATTTTCTGGGAATAGCCTCTGAAGACTACTTTATTCTGGATAAATTTTGCATAACTGCTAAACTGTAAGAGATGGACAAAAACTTACCATACAAAAGATGCAGAGCTCGTTAAAACAGACAGTTTATGTTATGTGCATTTCTTTTCATGGTGTTGGTCGTTTTTGAGATATTATTTTCAAAGCTGAAACCAAAAACAAGGAAAATTTAAAAAAAGATCAACTCCACGAAAAAAATGTATATAACATAAATTGTGTGTTTTAACGTGTTTTACATTTTTTGTGCAATAAGTTTTTATCCATCTCTTATGGTTTAGCACTTATACAAAATTCTGTAAAATTGATCCAGAATAAAGTAGTCTTCAGAGGTTATTTCCAGAAAATTCAAGATATACATTTTATTTGTCAGGTAAATATCTTTAATATACGATATTTTAATCAAAATCATTAGAGCCATTTTTAAGAAATCAAAATTTTCCTAAAAAGTTCTATGTAAAGGCTAGTAGAGGGTGGGGGGATTTTCTTGAGAATCTTCGTGTCGCATGCTTGGAAGATAACAAATTTAAATACCAAGTTTTGTATTCAACGATCTGTTCGTTTTTTGAGGTATGCTGTCCACACACACACACACACACACACACACACACACACACACACATTTATAGATACGCAAAAACACGGACTTTTTTCCAAACATTTTTTTTTTATCCAGAGGGACCAAAAACATGTATTTCCGGTGAAATTTCGGTATCAAATTTTTGGTGGAATGCAATACCTTCTCTATACACTACGTACATAGCACGTGCAGAGGAAGTTATTGAGTAAGGTATGTAGCTTTGTAAATAAAGTTTTGTGGTGATAACTTTTTTTTATTGTTCAGTTATGCCAAATTGTCCGTCCCTTTCTGGAATGTCCTCTTATACATTAGGTAGGGGGAAAGGAAATAAAAGTGGTGGGCAGTTGAGGCGGTAACGGCCGGGAGAGTAGGTGTTACAGAGTTGGTAGATGGACCACCCTGTAGAAGCCAGGACCTTGTCAACCCCTCTCCTGCCCATTATCCCTGGTTATTACTTAGTAGGACGGACAGGGCAGTAATTAAGGAAAACACAGGCCGAGTGCCTTCACCCTATCGGCTGGAACCTGTGTGGCCAAGTCACATCTGAAGACACCGCCTGTAATGGCCTTTAATATCGGATGATGGACGATCCCTAGACTTCTGGGGAAGACGGATTAATTACACCATATTAGCTGCAACATCAGCGTTGTTGAGGTCAGCTTTTGGGGGTCGCAACGGTCCTTGTAAAACCGCCTTTCCCTTCTGGAACATACAACCCTTTGTGGCATACATTCATTGTGGTTTTGGCTTTCCCAAAACCACAATGTTCACACTCTTGTGTCATATTTCAAAATATGCACTTTATTTACTCTCTCTGCAACTTGCGTATATTAAGTAGTCAACAAAAATGCGCGTTTTGAGACGTAAATATCAGCAGAATGTTTTCTTATAAATAAAAGAGAAATAACGAGATACACTAAGCTAAAACGATAGTCAAATCAGTGTCAGAAAAGTTTAAGTATTTTAGAACATAAATCAATAACAAGGAATACCTAAAAAAACAATCAACTCCACGAAGAAAAAAAATATATAACATAAATTGTGTGTTTTAACGTGCTCTACATTTTTTGTGTGGTAAGTTTTTGTCGATTTCTTATGATTCAATTTTATGCAAAATTCCGTAAAATTCATCCTGAATAAAGTAGTCTTTAGAGGCATTTCCCACAAAATTCAAGATATACATTTTATTTGTCAGGTAAATATCTTTAATATGCGATATTTTAATCAAAATCGTTAGAGGCATTTTTTGAGAAAATTAAAATGTCCGAAAAAAGTTCCATGTAAAGGGTAGTTGGGGGTGGGGGGATTTTTTGATAATCTTCGTGTCGCATCCTTGGACGGTACCAAGTTTGGTATTTAACGGTCTTTTCGTTTTTGAGCTATGATGTCCACAGACACACACAGACATGGACTTTTTCTGAAAATCCTTTTTTTTGGATTCAGAGAGTCAAAAACAGGTATTTCCGCTGAAATCTCGGTATCGAATTTTTGAGCGGAATGGAATACCTTCTCTATACACTATCTACATAGTACCTGTAGAGAAAGTATTCCATTCACATTGAATCCTGATAAATATGAGCAGAAATGTTTTCCTGTAAGTAAAAGAGAAATAACGAGATATACTAAGCTAAAATGATAGTCAAATGTTTTATACTCTGATGCAATCAGTTTCTTTCTATGGCCAGGAGTTGACAAATCGCCGTATGTAAAAAGTTTTAAGTATACAAAAACTGTAATCAATAACAAGGAATACCTCCACGTAAAAAATCGGATATGTTCCATTCACATGACTTTCTCTACATCTCTGCAACAAATTATTGTTAAAATGTTTAAACTTCTGTTTACTTCATGTTAATCGAGAAAAAATTAACAGATATAGTCTTATTACTTGCTTCCTTGTAAGTAGAAGCGAAATAAGAGAAGTAATAAGACCGTTTCTGGATAAGCTTTTTAACAATAATTTGTTACAGAGATATAGAAAAATTCATGTGTGTGGAACACATCAGATTTTTACTTTCTCTAGCCCCATATGTACAATGTACGTAAGGATAGAGAAGTATTGTAATACACCCAAAAATTCGATACCGAGATTTCACCGGAAATATATGTTTTGGGGTCCCCTGAGTCCGAAAAAAGCATTTTTAAAACAAGGTCAGTGTGTCTGTGTGTGTGTCTTTGGACATCATATCCCCAAAATGAAAAGACCATTAAAAACCAAACTGCATATAAGTTTAGTATCTTCCAAGGATGCGACAGGAAGATTTTCAAGAAAATCCTCCCACCCCAAGTTAGCTTTTACATGGAAAAAAAATTTCGAAAATTTTGATTTTCTTGAAAATAGCGCTAACGATTTTGATTAAAATCTCGTAAATTTAAGATATTTACCTGACAAATAAAATGTATATTTTGAATTTTCTCGGAATAGCCTCTGAAGATTACTTCATTCTGGATGAATTTTGCATAACTATTATACCGTAAGAGATGGACGAAAACTTAACTCACAAAAAATGTAGAGCACGTAAAAGCACACAATTTATATTATATACATGTCTTCCTGGATTTGATCGTTTTTGAGATACTCCTTGTTTTTTGTTTCTGCTTTGAAAAACATACTTTTCTCATACAGGAATTTGCCAAGTCCTGTCCATACAAACAAAGGAACTTCAGTCGCATAGCAACCAGCTTTTGACTATCACTTTAACCTATGGTACTCCCTTATTTAGCTTCTACTTATAAGGAAGCAAGTAATAAGACTATTTCTACTATTTTTTCTGGATTAATATATATAGATAGATACTTTTATTTCACTGCTTAGGGCGTGGCCCGGTCGCAGCGCTGTCAATGTATTAATACAATGTACAATACAATTGAGTTAAATAAACAGTAAATCTGCAGGTATTTTGTTCCATTCGTTTGAAATAAATAAAAGAATAAGGTTTTTAACAATAATTGGTTACTGAGATATAGAGAAAGCCATGTGAGCGGAACACATGAGATGTTTTTTCAGTAGAGCTACCGTGTTTGTAAGCACAATATTGTAGCTTATCTAACGTGTACACACACAACATTATTCGCTCGGAATATAGGTTAACAATCAGGAGTAAATCCATGGCTTCCTCAAATGCTGGTTAATACCGGGGTGATTGTGTACGGGCGGGTGATTTACTGTACAACCTCCCGGTTCAAACCCCGCTACACTTAAGACAGTTTAATTGAGGCGTAAATCCTCTGTACCTGTTATGAAATTACATGCCCTGCGCCATCATTATCATCCTTCGTTTGTTTATGAAAGTGGAGCAGGTATGCGCTCATGTTGGCACAAATGCTGCAGTTCCGCCCTAGAGGATGCATATAGACGTTCAGCACACTTGATAGACGCTTTTCTATAACAAACTAGCGTCCTATATGAGTACAGTCCCTGATAAAAGTAAACAAACATGAGTGTAAACACAAATCTTGTATAAAAACTTTTGTGTTAATCTTTAGGTGTGGTTTTTTGTTTTGACGTCTGCTGTTTTCTTTACGATTCTTTTTAATTGCAATCATCTTAATGAATTTATGACGTCGAAATTGCATTAATTTATTAAATTTAATAATTTTAACTTCTTATTTTGTTTACCATTTATTTAATTAATATAAAACTAACTTACATCACTTGAGCTCAAATATCTCTATTCGATTATTCACTTTTCTGCACCTAAGGGTATCTTTCACTTTTTTACGTTCACTACCACGTAGAATAAAAAAATCTGATGTTCCATTCACATGACTTTCACTACATCTCTGCAACAAATTATTCTTAAAACGATTATGCTTCTATTTACTTCAAGCTTATCGAAAAAAAAATTATCAGAAATAGTCTTATTACTTGCTTACCAGTAAGTAGAACTGAAATAACGAAGTACCATAGGTTAAAATGATACTCAAAAGATGGTTGCTATGTGACTGATGTTCCTTTGTTTGTATGGACATGCGTTGACAAATTCCTGTATGAGAAAAGTATAAGTTTTTCAAAGCTGAAACTAAAAACAAGGAAAATCTCAAAAATGACCAACTCCACAAAAGAAAATGTATACAATATAAATTGTGTGTTTTAAAGTGATCTACATTTTTTGTATAGTAAATTTTTGTTCATTTCTTACGGTTTAGCAGTTATGCAAAATTCCGTCAAATTCATCCAGAATTCAGAAGTTATTCCCAGAAAATTCAAGATATAAATATTATTTGTCAGGTAAATGTCTTTAATATAGGATATTTTAACCAAAGTCGTTAGAGCCATTTTTGAGAATTTCAAAATTTTCGAAAACTTTTCCATGTGAAGGGTAGTTGGTGGTAAGGGAATTTTCTTGAAAATCTTCGTGTCGCATCTTGTTTTGTATTAAATGGCCTTTTCGTATTTGAGCTATGCTGCCCACAGACACACACACACACACTCATACACACACGGACATTTTTCTAAAAATGCTTTTTTTGGGATTCAGGGGTCTCAAAACATGTATTTCCAATGAAATCTCGGTAAGGAATTTTGGGTGTAATACAATGCCTTCTCTATGTACATAGTACGTGTAGAGAAAGTAAAAATCTGTGTTCCATTCAAATGTCTTTCTCTACATCTTATTCTTCTATCTGTTTCATGATAATGGAAATAAACATTAGCAGAAATTGTCCTTATTAGATGGTTCCTTGTAAGTAGAAGGGAGAAAAATCTAATGTGTTCCATTCACACGATGTCCTCTAGCTTTTGGGTAAATAAACTTTTTATTCAAAACATTAATATGTTAATTCATAATCTTCTCGGGCTTCTAGCCAGGTAAAAACTTGGCTTGACACCAACGTTTCGAAGAAGTGCATCTTCCTCGTCTTCAGGGTGAACTGATGGTTTGAGCTTGCGGAGACTGGTATTCATAAGAGCTGGGATGAAGCTAACATCTGATTGGTTCGCGTGATATTATGGTTTTTTTTTTGTTTTTTTTTACCGTGGAGGGGAAAAATGCATTCCTGCATTCGACCCCAAGCCTTAGTGCAATGGCTTAGGGGATATGTGGAGCTCCCCGCAGAGTGCGGTATATCCACTAAAAAACCCCTCCACGTGTTAATCGTTATATAGAGTACTTTCGTGCAAACATGCATTATTCGGGTCCCGCATAGCACCCCGGTATTATGGCTTTTTTTTTTTAGTCTTACTACAAGCTTCCTTGTAAGTAGAAGGGAAATAAGACACTGCAAGGTTAAAGCGAGAGTCTACTTCTTTAAAAGCGGGTCACTATGTGAAATAATTGAAATACCATCTCTTTACTTGCTGGTAGTAAACAAATGAAAAACGACATGAAAGATGTCTTCCCGTTTGAGAAAAGTTTAACTAGCTTAAAATTGAAACCCATAATTCGGAATATCTCGAAAAGTTGTCTACAAAAAAAAAAAAAAAGGAATATGTCATAAATTGGTATTTTAATGAGATCTACATATTTGTGTGATATGTTTTTGTCTATCTCTTATGGCTTGCCAGTTACACAAAAGGCTTCCAGAATGAAGAGGTCTTCAGATGCTAATACCAGAAGATTCAAGATATACATTTCGTTTGTCATTAAAATCTCTTAAACGTAAGAGATTTTGAACAAAATCTTTACAGACATTTTTGAGAAAATCAAAAACTATGAAAAATGTTCAATATAAAGGGTAGTTGGGGTGGGGTGATTTTCTTTAAAAACTTCTGGTGAAATTTCGGTATCAAATTTTCGGGTGCAATACAGTATCTTCTCTATTCACTATGTACATAGTGCATACTTGTAGAGAAAGTATTATGATTTAAGAAAATTTTGCGTATTCTCATATGTATTGTGTGTGAATATTTTCAAGAAATTCCGCACTCAAAACTATTTTTATATGAAATGTTTATAGAAAATGTTTATTTTATGAAAGATGTTGAATGATTTTTAGTTTTTCTATAGTGTATAGAGAGAGTATTGTACTGCATCCAAAATTCGATACCGAGATGTCCCCGAAAATACGCGTTTTAGGGTTCACTGTATCAAAAAAAAAATTGGAAAAAGGTCCGGGTGTGTCTGTATCTGTGAACATGACAACTCAAAAATGAAAAATCAGTAAAATATCAAACTTGGTATTTAAGTATAGTATGTTTCAGGGATGCAACACAAGGAATCAGATTTTCTAATGATTTTGAGTAAAATTCCGTATATTAAAGATATTTATATGGCAAATAAACGGAGGTGTAGAGAAAATAAAAAAATCTGATGTGTTACACTCACATGACTTTCTCTAGCTGTTCTACAAACTTCATACATAAGATTCTTCTTCTTTCTGCACCTTGCTAATCGTGGTACTCATTAGCACAATGTTCTTATTATTTAGTTCCGTATAAGTAGGGAGAAAATAAGGGTATACACTACGCTAAACCCATAGTGAAATATTTTAAAAGCTGTCGTTAGGCGATTGTCATTACAAATCGCTTCTTTTCTTGGCCAGGAGCAGAACAAAAGAAAAACGGACACTCCCGTCTGAGAAATGTTTAAGTACTTCACAACTGAAATTAATAACAATGAACACCTCGAAAATGGTAAGCTCCACGAGAAAAATGTATCACATAACTTGTGTATTTCAACAGGACCTAAATTTTTTGTATAGCAAGTTTTTGTCTATCTCTTACGGTTTACTAGTTATGGCAAATTAAGCAAAATTCATCCAGAATAAACAGGTCTTCAGAAGCTATTCCCAGAAAATTCAAGATATACATTTTATTTGCTAGTTAAATATCTTTAATATATGATATTTTAATCAAAATCGTTAGAGCCCTTTTTAAGAAAATCAAAATTTTCGAAAAAAGTTCCATGTAAAGGGTAGTTTGTGATGGGGTGATTTTTCTCAAAATCTTTGTGTCGCATCCCTGGAACATACTAAACTTAAATACCAGGTTTGGTATTTTAGCTACTTTTCGTTTTTTAGTTATCGTATTCACAGCACACGGACACACGGACACACACACGGACCTTTTTCTGAAAATGCTTTTTTTGGATACAGGGGGGTCTCAAAACATGGCCAGAGAAAGTAAAAAAAGGAACTGCTAAGTGTTTCTGTTGGTGGTCACTAGTCAGGCATCGTTTATTCTACTTCATGGACATTAAGCTTGTCACACTCAACTAAATTTCCCCGAGTCCATTACCAACATTGTAAATATGTAACCACATCTTTGCAATTCGGATTTGAGTGATGTCAAGCTCCACGCTGTGTCTACATTATTTATTTACTTGGGCACGGTCAAAGGTCAGCGTGACTGTCATTTATTGCAATCATTGTTCACCGCATTCTCCGCTTGTTTCCGATGAATAATCATGTTTACAATGTCACAGCGTTAAAAAAAGCTCCAGTATGATCAACAAGCTTTTATTTCATCTATACCTAACACGATTTCAGGGTATTCAAAACTGGGTTCTCGATGACGTTTCCAAAATATATATTAATTTTCATGTACGAGATCACATTTGAGGGTGGAATGCAACAACTTCTCAACTATGTACACTTCTGTGAATGAAAAGTGGCCCCTTCACTTAGATCGCAATATTGATTTTCCCTATGTAAGGTTTTTACGTCCGGTAATGTGATTTCGACTCCACCCAGCCGGTATCACTTCTCTGCGTGTCCGGGTAGAAAAAATTCCTGATGTGTTCCACTCAAATGACTTCCATTGTAACAAATTATTGTTAAAAAGTTTATTCTTCTATGTAATTCGTGCTAATGGTGATAAAAATTAGCAGAAATAGTCTTATTACTTGCTTCCTTGTAAGTAGAAGCGGAATAAGGGAGTATCATAGGTTAAAGTGATAGTCAAAAGCTGGTTGCTATGTGACTGAAGTTCCTTTGTTTGTATGGACTGAGAAAAGTATAAGCTTCTCAAAGCTGAAACCAAGAAAAAGGAATAGCTCAAAAACGATCAACTCCACGAAAAAAATGTATATAACATAAATTGTGTTTAAACGCGCTCTACATTTTTTGTGTGTTAAGTTTTTGTCCATCTCTTACGGTTTAGCAGTTATGCAAAATCCATCCAGAATAAAGTATTCTTCAGAGGCTATTCCCAGAAAATTCAAAATATACATTTTATTTGTCAGGTAAATATCTTTAATATACGATATTTTAATTAAAATCATTAGAGCCATTTTTGAGAAAATCAAAATTTTCGAAAAAAGTTCCATGTAAAGGGTAGTTTGGGGTGAGGGTGATTTTCCTCAAAATCTTCGTGTCGCATCCCTGGAAGATAGTAAACTTAAATACCAAGTTTGGTATTTTACCGACTTTTCGTTTTTGAGTTATCGTGTTCACAGACACACGGACTCAGTGACACACGGACATACACGGACCTTTTTCTGAAAATAATTTTTTTGGGTACAGGGGACCCTAAAACATATATTTCCGGTGAAATCTCGGTATCGAATTTTTTGGTGGAGTGCAATATCTTCTCTCTAGACAATGTACATAGTGCGAATCTAGAAAGTAAAAATGACATGTCATAACCATCCGAGCCCTATGTATGAGAATACTTCATCTGTTTTAAAATTAAAGCCAATAACAATGAATGAACCCCATTTTTAAGAGTTTCTCAATCTCTGACAAGATTTAGTACCCTGACATGTTAGTAGGTAAATCATTTTGGGCGTATTACTTTCGCGGCTGCACAGTGCACAGCTGAAAAATGGCCACTATTTTCTTCCAAACACAAAACTTTTCATGTAATATTTCACAGCACTTAATGAAAATGACCACAATTTTCTTCTAAACACAATTCCACACGACGGCGCATGTTAAGGCCACATTTTTTACATTCTCTTGCACTTATGTACAATGCACTTAGTGGATGGAAAACGTGTTGTACTCTATCCAAAATTCTATATTGATATTTCACCGGAAATACCTGTTTTGAGACCCCTACGAGTAATGTATAAGGTATTTTTAAGACGAACGAAATATATATCTTAAATTTTCTGGGAATAGCCTCTGAAGACTGTTCATTCTGGATCACTTTTATATAACTAATAAACCGAAAAGATATGCAAAAACTTACAACACAAAAAATGTAGATCTCATTAAAACACACAATTTGTGCATTTTTTTTTTTTTTTTAAGAGTTAACTGTTTTCGAGATATTTCAGATTATTGATTTCAATGTTAGTCATTTAAACTTTCTAAAACGGGAGGACATCATTTTTCTGGTTTCTCGTTTATTTACTCCTGGCGAGCAAAGATATTGGAATTTCAAAAGCGACCAGCTTTTATTGGAGAGACTATCGCTTTAGCCCGTGCATTTTCTAATTTTTCTTCTACTTACAAGAGAGCAAATAACAAGACTAGTTCTGCTAACGTCTAGATTAGCATCACGTTCAAAATAAAATAATATTTTGTAAGAAAGATTTGTTTGTGGAATAACTAGAAAAAGTTATGTGAAGGGAACGCATTAGACTTTTCGAAGTATGGGTGTGTGACTTTTCGAACGTTCTAAAATTGCTCTATACGCACTATGTACATTGTGTATACAGAAGGTATTGCACTCCACCCAAAAATTCGATACCGAGATTTCTCCGGAAATATATGTTTTAGGGTCCCCAATATCCAAAAAAAAGCATTTTCACAAAAAGGTCCGTGTGTGTGTGTGTCCGTGTGCCTGTGAACACGATAACTCAAAAACAAAAAGTCGGTAAAATATCAAATTTGGTATTTAAGTTTAGTATCTTCCAGGGATGCGACACGAAGATTTAGAGAAAAATCCCCCCACCCCCAACTACCCTTTACATGGGATTTTTTTCGAAAATTTTGATTTTCTCAAAAATGGCTCTAACGATTTTGATTAAAATTTCATATATTAAAGGTATTTACCTGACAAATAAAATGCATATCTTGAATTTTCTGAGAATAGCCTCTGAAGAGTAGTTTATTCTGGATGAATTTTACTGAATTTTGAATAACTGCTAAACCGTAAGAGATGGACAAAAACTTAATACACAAAAAATATAGAGCACATTAAAACAAACAATTTATGTTATATACATTTTTTCGTGGAGTTCGTCGTTTTTGAGACATTCCTTATTTTTGGTATCCACTATGAAAAACGTATACTTTTCTCATACAGGAGCTTGTTAACTCCTATCCATATAAACAAAGGAACTTTATTGACATAGCAACCAGCTTTTGACTATCACTTTAACGTATGATACTCCCTTATTTCGCTTCTATTTACAAGGAAGCAAGTAATAAGACTATTTCTGCTATTTTTTTCTAAGAATTATTTGTTGCAGGGGTATAGAGAAAGCAACGTGAATGGTACACATAATTTTTTTTTTTAAGTTGTTCACGAACGCCTATGCATTCTTAATCAATTATTTATTATGACCTTACAAAGAGATTACTTTGTATTCGGTAGGTAGTGTATCGAAAACCAGTTTTACACCACAAGTTAGTTACAAGTTCTCTTGTTAAGAAGCAAGGCAACACGGCACATCTTTAGGGGTGTTTAGGCAAGTTGACGAGCCGTGTGTGGAATACAACGCGTGTTCCTCACAAGGACGATGGATTCAATCTCTACGCAACGAATATAAATCGGTCTGTCCCCTTTTCCTCGCAGCGAATCAAGTTAGGAGCAACTCTTAGATCTTTGTCGCGACGTACAACTTGTTTCGTATGCAGAAATTGTCCTGCCATTCGACAACCAGATTACCTTATGGCAAAGGTGGCAGGACTGAACCGTATTGAGTGTAGGGAGCCCTCGATGTACGGACTCTGATGAGTACGTGGATGGAATCTGTAGGCCTCACGAAAAACATGCTATGCATACATATTCCGAATTTAATATTGCCTAGCAACTGATGATAAAAATTCCATTATGTTCAAGACTTTGAATTCTAAAATTTAAATTTTAATAAACAATTCTTGTGTGTTCCATTCAAATGACTTTCTCTACATTTCTGCAACAAATTATTGTTAAAAAGCATATGTTTCTATTTACTTCATGCTAATCGTGAAAAAATTAGCAGAAATAGTCTTATTACTTACTTCCTTGTAAGTAGAAGCGAAATAAGGGAGTACCATAGGTTAAAGTGATAGTCAAAACTGGTTGCTGTGTGACTGAAGTTCATTTGTTTATATGGACAGCAATTAAATTCCTGTATGAGAAAACTATAAGCATTTTAAAGCTAAAGCCAATAACAAGGAATATCTCAAAAACGACCAACACCATGAAAAAATAACTGACGTGTTACACTCACATGACTTTCTCTTACTCTTCTACAAACTTCTCACATAAGAATATTCTTCTTTCTGCACGTTCCTAATGATATAATCATTAGCGGAATGTTCTTATTACTTAGTTCCTTATAAGTAGAAAGAAAATAAGGGAGTAAACCGATAGTCAATGTTTTAAAACCTGTCATTATTCGATTGTCAGTGCAAATCGCTTCTTTGCTTGTCTAGCAGTAGATCAAAAGAACAACGGACACTTTCTGTCCCAGAGAAGTATAAGTACTCACAAGTGAAACCAAAAACAAGGAATATCTCGGAAACGGTTACCTCCACAACAAAAATGTAAAGGACATAAATTGTGTTTTTTGATTAGATCAACATTTTATGTGTAGTAAGTTTTTGTCTATCTCTTACCGTTTAGCAGTTAAGCAAAATTTAGCAAAATTCGTCCAAAATAAAGGGATCTTCAGAGGCTATTCCCAGAAAATTAAATATATACAGTTTATTTGGTATGTAAATATTTTTAATATACGGGATTTTAATTAAAATCGTTAGAGCCATTTTTTAGAAAATCAAAATTTTCGAAAATGTTTCCATGTAAAGGGTAGTTGGGGGTGGGGGTATTTTCTTGAAAATCTTCGTGTCACATCCTTGAAAGATACCAAACCTAAATACCAAGTTAAGTATTTAACGGTCTTTTTGTTTTTGAGCTATGCTGTCCACAGACATACACACGGACCTTTTTCTGAAAATGTATTTTTTGGATTCAGGGGGTCCTAAAACATGTATTTCCAGTGAAATCTCGGTATCTAATTTTTGGTTGGAATACAATACTTCCTCTATACACTATGTCCATAGTATGTATAGAGAAAGTAAAATGTATGTAGCATAAATTGTGTCGTATAACGAACTCTACATTTTCTATTGTTATGCTATACAGGCCATAGATAACAGAAACATTAAATGCATTTGAGGTTTACAGTGCTGGCTCCTCTAATATAAAACTTTGTTAAGAAACTTTGTAGTAATTTTCTTTTCAGCCTTTTCTGTGTGGAGTTTTGATATGCAGGTTAAATGCTCGAGCACCAGTAACGTTGCTTAATTTGTTGAAGAATGTCTTGGAGAGGTGTTTCATATAGTGTTCTATTGGAAGATGTTAAGTTGGTGTTGAAGCTGCGTATTTCTTACAAACCTGGTGCATTTGTAGCTCTGCGGAGAAACTTATTACTTTCTTTGCATGTGCTATGTATAGAGAAGGTATTGTGTTCCACCAAAAATTTCGATATTGAGATTTTCAAATACATTTTTTGGGTCCCTCTGAATTCAAAAATAAAAATAACTTTTGGAAAAAGATCCTTGTGTGTGTGTGTGTGTGTGTGTGTGTGTGTGTGTGTGTGTGTGGACAGCATATCTCAAAAACGAAAAGGCCGTTAAATACCAAACTTGGTATTTAAGTTTGGTATCTTCTAAGAATGCGACACGAAGATTTTCAACAAAATTCCTCCACCCCAAACTACCGTTTATATGGAAAAACATTCGAAATTTTTTTCTCAAAAAATCTCTAACGTTTTAATTAAAATTTCTGATTTTTAAGATATTTACATCCCAAATAAACTGTATATCTTGAATTTTCTGGGAATAGCCAGAATTTCATTATTCTGGATGATTTTTATTGAATAATGCATAACTGGTAAACCGTAAGAGATAGACAAAAACTTACTACACGAAAATGTAGATCACGATAAAATACAACTAATGTTATATACATTTTTTTTTTCTTGGAGTTGATTGTTTCTGAGATATTCCTTGTTATTGGCTTCAGCTTCAAAAAACTCAAATTTTCCTCATAGGGGAATTTGTCAACTTGTGTCCATACAAACAAAGGAACATCAGTCACATAGCAACCAGCTTTTGACTGTCATTTTAACCTATGGTACTCCCTTATTTCGCTTCTACTTACCAGGAAGCAAGCAATAGGACTATTTCTGCTATTTTTTTCTCGATTAGCATTAAAAATAAATAGAAGAATAAACTTTTTAACTATAATTTATTTTACAGATATGTATAGAAAGCCATATAATGTAACACATCAGATTTTTTTTTTACCAGGCACTTGGTACGAGCATAAAACTCTTAAGATTTCATGTATGTTTTAGAAGAGGAATTAAAATTCTGATATGTGTATGTATTCTTAACCTTTGACAGTCACTGTGCTTATAGCTAGTCTAAGAAACTGTTTTAAAACACGTTTCTCTTACATTAACTTTTTAGAGCACGTTTCGTTATAAATTTAAAGTTATTAAAGAGATTTAAAGTTGTGAAATGAAAATCTGTTTCCGCTTTATCCCATATTATAGTCATGCATTCCATTAGAATGGTTTTTCCCACGTTTTGGGCTGCTTGTTTTTGTGGCTGTGTGCGTTGCATTCATTCTCCCTTGCCTGCCACTTAATTTTCCATTCCACCCCGCAGGTAATGGTTTATTTCAGGTGTAGAACAAACACAGTTTTTAGAGCTTCACGTGTCTCTGCTCTCTCCCGAGAGAGTGCACTGTTTGCTCTCGGTCGGTAACACATCCTCCTCTTGGGTCACATTATCGACAGGTTCAGTCGGTATTAGCGTGCAAATTGTATGCTTATACAGAAGCAGTGTCCAAAATTGTTTTAACATTTTCATTTTTTAATAAAATTGACATGATTTTCTCTACAAACAATTCTTACAAAAGATTATTACTTTCTCTATACGTACTATGTACATAGTGTATAGAGGATGTATTGTATTCCACCCAAAAATTCGACACCGAGATTTCACCGGAAATACATGTTTTAGGACCCCCTGAGTCCAAAAAAAAAAAGCATTTTTACAAAAAGCTCCGCGTGTATGTGTATCTGTCTGTGTGTGTGTGTGTGTGTGTATCTGTCTGTGTGTGTGTGTGTGTGTAGCATAGCTCAAAAACGAGAAGACCGTTAAAGCCCAAACTTGGTATTTAAGTTTGGTATCTTTCAAGGATGCGACACGAAGACTTTCAAGAAAAGCCCCCCCCAAACTACACTTTACATGCAAAAAATTTCGAAAATTTTGATTTTCTTAAAAATGGCCTTAACGATTTTGATTAAAATATCGTATATTAAAGATATTTAATGTAATTTCTGGGAATAGCCTCTGAAGACTACTTCATTCTGGATGAATTTTACGGAATGTTGCATAACTGCTAAACCGTAAGCGATGCACAAAAATTTACCAGACAAAAAATGTAGCTTAAGATAAAACACTCAATTTATGTCATTTACATTTTTTTTTCGTGGAATTGATCATTTTTAAGATATTCACGGTTTTTCGTTTCAGCTTTGAAAAACATACTTTTTTCATACAGGAATTTGTCAACTCCTGTCCATACAAACAAAGGAACTTCAGTCACATAGCAACCAGCTTTTGACTATCACTTTAACCTATGGTACTTCGTTATTTTGTTTCTATTAACAAGGAAGCAAGTAATGAGACTATTTCTGCTATTTTTTTTCTCGATTAGATGAAATAAATAGAATAACTTGTTGCAGAGATGTAGAGAAAGTCACGTGAATGGAACACATCAGATTATTTTTTTCTCATCTGGGAATTTCTCAACTCCTGGTCCTGCATAGAAACGAATTTCAATGACATGACAACCAGCTTTTAAAACGTTTTACTGTCTGTTTAGCTTAGTATATTCTCTTATTTCGCTTCTACTTACAAGGAAGCAAGTAATAAGACTATTTCTGTTAATGTTTATCGTAATTAGCATTAGGTAGGTAGAAGGATAAGCTCTTTTAGAATACTTTGTTACAGAGCTGTAGAGATGGTCATGCAAATGGAACAATGAGGACCGTAAATCGTGTATTGAAAGTGAAATTTTGGTATCGAATTTTTAGTTGGAATGCAAAACTTTTTCTAACCACATGTTTCGTAGTCGGCTTATCCTCCCCCATGTGTAGGACTCACAAGCCAATGTCTAGGGGTCAGAAGCCTGTCGGGGAGCCAATGGCACGTAACCAAAGAATGGAGAACCTGGAACGAGGCATACGTGTGAGCATGTGGAATCGAAATGAACAATAGCAGAGGTGAAGGTGGATCAATTGATGAAATGAGACGGTGGAGGAGACCAGAGCACCCGGAGAAAATCCGCTCAGACGCCACTTCATCCACCAGCGTTTGGAATCGAGGATGAGAGGCGAGCGGTCTAACCACTCGGCCAAGCGCCGCCTACGCAAGGTAGAGAATAAAACATTAAATTGATCAGATATTAACTGATTTCCTTTCCTGCAGTAGGGTAGAAGATTTTGAAACACCGGAGCGCACTCAGGAGAAATGTCAAATTGTTTGAGATGTCACGTTGGCAGCACTTTTCACGCCATGACCTAAATAGACAGCTAAATGTTAGATTGGGACCACAGCTCGCAATCGATGTATATTGTATGTATGTATGTACTGGATCCACAAGGAAGGAAGGAAGGCATTGTGCTCAAGTGCAAAGTCATTTCCGGACAAAGGCTTCTTTTTCTTTCTTTCTTTGCTGGGAAGCCACGGAGCTGTTTGATGTTTGCTTTCCTCGGCGGGAGTGACATTTTCGACGCCTCTAGCCGGTCGGATCCCATCCGTCTTCATGAATAACTCAGGCATTCGCGGCGCCTGCATTTCTCCCAGGGGTGGACAACAGGCTGCGACCGCGTTAACAGGTGGCACGGCGCCTCTACCGGCTTTATCACCAACTAGAGTGACCCTCGCATCAATAATTTCACACTTCCTGTTTCGCTTGCTTTCAAAATTAAAAGCAAACGTCTAAGTATAATATGACTCAGAAGTCAGTTGACAATTGAAGGTACTAGTTTACTTGATCTACACGTACTATGTACAAAGTGTATAGAGAAGTTATTGCACTCCATTCAAAAATTCCATACCGAGATTTCACCGGAAATATGTGTTTTAGGGTCCCATGTATCCATAAAAAAAAAAATTGCAGAAGAAAGTCCGTGTGTGCGTGTGTGTCTGTATGTCTGTGAACACGATAACTCAAAAACGAAAAGTCGGTAAAATACCAAACTTGGTATTTAAGTTTATCATTTTCCAGGGATGCGACACGAAGATTTTGAGAAAAATTTCCCCACCCCAAACTACTATTTACATGGAACTTTTTTTGAAAATTATGAGTCACGTGAACGGAACACATTTGATTTTTTTGCTGACGATTTCAAGACATTCGTTGTTATTTGTTTCAATTTTAAAATACCTAAACTTCCCAAATACCTCAAATGGTAAATTGCCAAGTTTTCATCTCTCTTTTGTTTTATCCCTACCAATTCAAACTGAATCGAATTTCAATTCTATCACATAACGACCAGTTTTTAAGTGTTTGGCTATTGCTTTAGCTTTATGTATTGCGTAATTTGCTTTCTACTATCGAAGGACTATGTAATAAAAACATTTCTGCTCATGTCTTGATTAGCACATTGTAGTTAAAAGAATGTTAAGAATAGTTTGTGTTCGGAACGGGTAGAGAAGGTCATATGAATGGAACACATAAGGTCAGTTTTGTGACCTAGGACCCCCAGGGCAGTATGACAGACTGCTTGCTCGACAAATTGGAGCAGAAACCTCCTGGTTCACTCAGGAACAGAGAGATTTTACGATAACTGCAGCCCGACATAGAGCAGGCAGGGATACGAACCGACCGACCCAGCAATATCTCAGAGATGAGAGTCCCTTGTTATCCAAATTTAGAGCCCTGTGCTGCTGCTGCTGGTGGTGGTGGGGGGTGCATTTAGCTCTGAGCTCAGGGCTGCCAAACTCTCGCGACCCCGGTGATATACATCCTTAAGGAGCGTATAACCTTTGAAATATGTCTCCAGGTCTTGGAGGTCTATTTTGTAACTCAGGTTAACGTCATTCGCCTGCAGAAACAACCAAACTGTCACTTAGGATAGCGTTTTGTTGTATAAGACATGCTTAGTACTTCAGGATTAATTGGGGAAGAGACGTTGCGTTAAAATTTCTCTACACGTACTATGTACATAGTGTATAGAGAAGGTATTGTATTCCACCCAAAAATTCGATACCGAGATTTCACCGGAAATATATGTTTTAGGCTCCCCTGTATCCAACAACAGCATTTTCAGAAAAAAGTCCGTGTGTGAGTGTGTGTGAGCAGAATAACTCAAAAACGATACCTGCTTGCCGCCATGTTGCCATTGTAACTCAAATATAGAGCAACCGACTAGAGACCGGCAGATCCGTGGTTCAAATCCCGGCTATGGCATTGAATTTTTCAGTCTGACTCTACCTATCCAATTCCTGTCCTACGCACGGCTTGTGTGAGAAACAAAACCAATACCAATAGACCATAATAGTTGTCTATACTTTGAATTCTGGGACTTTAAGTTCTTACGGCATTGTAAGTCGCCATTGGGGTTGTCATCTCATAATAATTTGAGATCACCTTGTGGTTTACCAGGAAACATGCGAGTCAGTTGAGAAATTCAATGCTATGCCGGTATGTTGCCATGGAAGCTTAGTGGTAAAGCAACCGACTAGAGACCGGAATTTCCGTGGTTCAAGTCCCGGCTATGGCATTGAATTTTTCAGTCTGACTCTACCTATCCAACTCCTGTCCTACACAGGGCTTCTCTGAGAAGACAATTAAATCAAACTTGGTATTTAAGTTTAGTATCTTCCAGACATAAAGATTTTGAGAAAAAGCCCTCCCCCCAACCCAGACTACCCTATTCATGGAACTTTTTGCGAAAACTTTGATTTTCTCAAAAATGGCTCTAATGATTTTGATTAAAATATCGCATATTAAAGATATTTACCTGACAAATAAAATGTATATCTTGAATTCTCTGGGGATAGCCTCTCAAGACTACTTTATTCTCGGTGAATTTTACGAAATTTTGCATAACTGCTAAACCGTAAAGCCAATGTCCCACGGTCAAAATTTGGTCCAAAAAAGTTTATACGAGTGTATACGAGTCGTACATTGTGAACGTTGTGTACAATTTCTCCATTCCATTTCCACGGGAGTGTGTATTGGTCCAAATATTTCTCGCATGCACATGAACAGCTGATAGAAAATGGTGGAGGTTGCTGATCCACAATTATTTCCGTTCGCTGTCGCAAGCTCAGTTTATGTATCCATTGCAAGAGTATTATAATAGAAAGAAAAAATCAAGACTAGACCATGGCAGGCCAAGGAAGAGGTGTACTTACATATGCTGCAAAATGAACTCGTTTCTGACCCTGTAAATTATTTTAACTTCCTTAGAATGGACGAACATTTGTTTGGAAAGTTGTGATCCTTAGTTGAGGCACAAATCGCTCGCCAAGACACAAATATGAAGCAATGTATACTACCAAATCAAAGTTGGCGTATTTATATTTTGGTTGAGAAAAGAAGGTATTTCATATATCTCTGCCGCACAAAAAAAAAAACGTTTTTCAACCATAACTCAGCTACTATAACCCTATTATTTAGGACAAAGTCTACAAGGTACTGCAAAGTTTCACACAAACAATCACGTTGGTGGGAAGGAAGACCTAGCGGTAGCTGCCATCTTAGTACATTACCACCAGGTCGCTCATTGGTTGATTTTATACTTTTGGATCAAAAAATAGAAACCGCTGTAGCAAACTGGAATTGGACAAAAAATAGGACGGAAATTGTATACAATGAAATTATCCGATATCCCACGATCCAATTTGTAGCTTGAAGAGTATTGGACCAAAATATTTGACCGTGGGACATCGGCTTAAGAAATGGACAAAAATTTACCACAAAAAATGTGAGCACGTTAAAACACACAATTCATGTTATATACATTTTTTTCGTGGAGTTGATCGTTTTTTAGATATTCCTTGTTTTTATTTTTACCTTTAAAAAACTTATTTTTCTGATACTGGAATTTGTCAATTCTTGTCCATACTAACAAAGGAACTTCAGTCACACAGTAACCAGCTTTTGACTTCACTTTAGTCTTTGGTATTCCCTTATTTCCCTTCTACTTACAAGGAAGCAAGTAATAAGACTATTTCTGCTAATTTTTTTCTCGATTAGAATGAATTAAATAGAAGAAGTAGATAGAAGTCATGTGAAGGAAACACATCATATTTTTTGTTTTAGACACTAATAGAACCTCTATTATTTCTAGTTTCAGAAAATGTAATCTATTCGTGGTTTAAGAGGATTTTAATGAATTTAAATATAATTTAAATACTAGTCTATATTTCTTTAAAGCTGTTATGTAATGCCCCTTTTAAGAACATTTGTGTTTTGAATTTCAGTTTTCTCAAAACAGCATTTTTGGATACTTATGTACCTTTTTCTTAAAGTATGAGAGGTGGGAAGCTGAAACTTTCAGCACATATATACAACAAAGTTTCTGAACCACACTCGGGATGTTATAGTATACGTATATTGATCATAACAAGAAAGCAACAACATTGCAAACTTTCCACATTTTTACTTTTTTTAATTTGAAAATAATTATTTTTTCATTTCTATTGAAATTGTATCATAGATAAATAATTGAGGTTCAGAAGAAAGCTGGTTCTCCTAAGTACAAGCTCGCAAGAGAGTGATTATGTATTGCAAGCAGTATCAGAGAAAAAGGTACATGAATTCACATGTTTTAAGGCTGAATTTTATTACTTTTCTACTGAATGAAATACTTTTTATTGATTCAACCACATAAGAGCTATTAATGCAAACTGCCTCTTGAAATAATTGTAATAATTTATAGAATAATTCATACAAATTTATGGAAAAACAAAAGAATATTTTAAGATCAGTGGTAATTCATCTCACTTGAGGTGTAATTTCCGTATGTTCGGATTACCTGGTCCCCTCGAGGAAAACTAGGAGTGAAATTTTCACTATAATGAGTCAAGAAATCGAAAATTGATATTTTACAGCAAATAGTTCTTGAACCCTTTGAGTAGTCATAGAGAGTCAATATTTAGTTGTTCTCCTAGCATAATATTTTATTAAACAGCGATTTCTCTGGCACGTATGAACAATGTACAGAGTGATACAGAAGTTAATTTAATTAAAACTAATTATTGATTTAACTATAACGCCCGGGACTTAAAGTACTTACAACATTATAAATCCCATTTAGCTATATCACCTCAAAATAATTGAGATCAGCTTATGATTTACATGGAAGCATACGAGGCAGTTGAGGAATGTAATGCCGTATCGGCATGTTTCCATGGTAGCTCAGTGATAAAGCATCCGGCCAGAGATCGAGAGATCCGCGGTCCAACTCCCGGGTATGACATTGAATTTTCAGTCTGATTCTACGTATCCAACTTAACGAGATAGAAATTTTATTGTATTCCACCCAAATATTTACTACCGATATTTCACCGAAATTAAGTATAGGGTCCGTTGAATCCAAAGCAAATATTTTTAGAAAAATATCTGATTCGCATAGGTCAAAAATAAATGTTCGGTTAAATACCAAAACTTGATATTTAAGCTCAGTATCTTCCAATGATGGAACGAAGATTTTCAGGAAAATACTTCCCGCCCCCAAATCCTAATATTCTTTACATGGTACATTTTTCGAAAAATTGGATATTCTCAAAACTGGTTGTTAACGATTTTGATTATATGATGATATCTTACAGGTTCGGCTGAAAAGTCCCGAGCCTCGCACAGATATGGTGCCATTAGGCCAAAAGCATCGTATAGTTTAACTCTAGACTAGCTTGTATCCATAGTTACAGGTCAATAGCTTGTTTAGTTTTCGAATGACAGCATTTTAAACAAGACAACTTTAGAGTTTTCATGAAAACGGAGGATTTGGAAAAATGAGCAGTGATTAAATACTTCCATTTGAAAGGCTTAACGCCTAAAGAAATCAAGGAGGAAATGAAAGTCTCTGCTCCTTCATATTCAATGATTAAAAGGTGGGTTGCAGAGTTTAAAATGGGACGTACGAGCACTAGTGATGAGCCTCGCTCTGGAAGCCCTGTAGAAGTGACAACTCCAGAGATCATTGAAAAAAATCATCGTTTAGTACTGGGAGACCGCAGATTAAAGTTGTTTGAGATAGCAGAGGCTGTAACTATATCCAAAGAACGTGCAGGTAATATTTTAAGTAATGTTTTGTGCTTTCACAAGGTCTGTGCAAGATGGGTGCCGCGTTTGTTGACACCTGATCAAAAGTTGCAAAGAAAAACTGTTTCCGTTAAGAATGTGGAGCTCTACCGTAAAAAACCCAGGGCATTTTTGAGACGGGTTTTTATCATGGATGACACTTGGATACATCACTGCACTCCATGACGTAAATCACAACCAAAACAGTGGATTGCGTCTGGTGAATAAACTCCAAAAAAGGCAAAGTCTATTTTGTCAGCTAATAAGGTTATGGCGAGTGTTTTCTGGGATGCACAGCGAATTATTTTTATTGATTACTTGGAAAAGCGTAAAAGTATCACTGCAACGTTTGAGTGATGAGGTGAAAAGAAAAAGAGCTCATTTGGGGGGGGGGGATCTTATTTCATCACGACAATGCTCCGGCCTATCGTTCAGTCATTGCAATGGGGAAAATGTGCGAATTAAAGTTAGAATTGCTTGAACATCCACCCTATTTGCCAGATCTAGCACCCAGTGACTACCACCTGTTTCCAAACCTCAAAAAAGTTCTTGGAGGACGAAGATTTTACAACAGCGAGGAGGTCATTGATGCGATAAACAGTTATTTTGAGGACCTTGATAAATCCCACTACAGAGATGGTTTAATTAAATTCGAACACAGATATGACAAATGTATTAGCCTTTCTGGAGATTGTGTTGAGAAATAAAGCAAAAAAAAAAAATTTTAAATGCTGTTTTCATTGAGAGGCCGGGACTTATCAGCCGTCCCTAGTACAATCCCTGGACGCTAGTAATGAGAACAGATATTATTGTTTCACATAAGATGTTTATGGAACAAGTTGTATCTAGAGAATTGCTGAAATTGTGGCAAGGACGATGTCGTAATTCCCTTATTCATTCCTTTGGTGCTGGCAGAGAATCTCGTTTATGTGGCTCGGATTTACAGAAAATACAAGACAGGATTAAAACCAGTAAATATGTGCAGGAGCTAAGCTCTCCGGCGGCAGATAATGGGCAAGTCTTATGGTTTTGTGCCCCAGTTCGGGAAAGGAATTCACTTAAAGTTCGGTCGAGTCAGCAGAAGTTTGCCCACAGTTTTGGATCCGCCTATACGACGGCGCTCTGCAACCCATAAGAGTCACAAAAGAAGAAAAGATCCATTAAATTTGGTTGGTCTTCCGCCGCAGCAGAACAACCCAGTTTTGCCAACATAAAACTCGTGCACAGAGCATCTTTTCAGAGATAATTTGGAATTGCGGTTCACTGGAGGTTTGCCCTGCATTTCTTATTCTTCCTTACATGTACGTTCAGAACAGAAGAGCTCTCTGATCCTCAAAACAAAGAAAAACCACGCCATGCTTTGATTTTCAGTAAATTCCAGTAGAAGTTTTCTTCCACGATTTAGTTTCTAAATGTGCTTCTAAAGATTTTCTCTCTCTTGGCATTTGTTTCTGACGAAACTTTTCTGAGTGTGTGTTTATAAATACTTTGCCGTAGACGATTTTAACATGTAGGAAAAAACTTATGTCCATTCACACATGACTTTCTCTAGCTTTCGCAAACAAACAATTTATTTAAAAGTTTAATATTGTATCTACATCATGCTAATCAAGATAAATATAAACAGAATTATTCTTCTAACTAGCTTCCTTGTAAGTAGTAGGGGAAATAAGAAATTACACAGGCGAAAGCGATAGTCTAGTTCTTTTAAAAGCCGGTTGCTATGTGAAACAATTGAAATTCCGAATGCTTCCGTGGAAGAGTGGTCATCGAGCTGACTTATCATATGGTAGTCCCGGGTTCGATTCCCGGCTGGGGCAGGGGAGTTTTGTTTAACCAGAATTATTCCCTATCCCCCACAGAGTCTGAAAGTATGTATGTGAGAGTAAATGTATGTGTTTTAGTAATATAAAGTTCATTAACCTAATGTTCTAAACCTGCAGTAATACGAGTTGTTTCACAAGTCAAAGGGGGGCTACAAATGAAACAATAACAAAAAGATCTAATGTGTTCCATTCACATGACTTTCTCTGTATCCCTGCAGTAAAGTATTGTTAGAAAACTTAGTCATCTATTTACTTAATGCTAATGGAGAGAAAAAAAAGGCAGAAATAGTGTTATTATTTGCTTCCTTGCAGATAGAAGTGATAGTCAAAAACTGGTTGCTATGTGATTGAACTTCCTTTGTTTTTATGGACAGGAGTTGGAAAATTCCTGTATGAGAAAAGTATTTGTATTTCAAAGCTGAAACTAATACAAAGAAATATCTTAAAAAGGGTCAACTTCACGAAAAAAATGTATTGTGTATAACATAAATTGTATGTTTTAACGAGCTCTAAGTTTTTGTCTTTCTCTTGCGGTTTTCAGAAAATACATCTTCAGATGATAATATCAAGAAATTCAAGATATACATTCTACTTGTCATAAATATACCTTAAACATAACAAATTTTAATCAAAATCGTTAAAGCCATTTTTGAGAAAAAAAATCGAAAATGATCCATGTAAAGGGTAGTTGTGTGTGGGTGGGGTATTCTCTTGAAAATCTTCGTGTCGCATCCTTATAAGATACCAAACTTAAATACCAAGTTTGGTTTTTAGTGATCTTTTCGTTTTTGAGCTATGCTGACCACTGGTACACACACGGCCATTTTTCGGATTTATGGGGTATCAAAACATATATTTCAGGTGAAATCTCAGTATCAAAATGTTGGCTGAATTACAATACCTTCTCTATACACTATGTACATAGTACGTGTAGAGAAAAGCAACCCAGTTTTGCCAACATAAAACTCGTGCACAGAGCATCTTTTCGGCCTGCATTTCTTATTCTTCCTTACATGTACGTTCAGAACAGAAGAGCGTTCTGATCCTCAAAACAAAGAAAAACCAGCGCAATGCTTTGATTTTCAGTAAATTCCAGTAGAAGATTTTCTTCCACGATTTAGTTTCTAAATGTGCTTCTAAAGATTTTCTCTCTCTTGGCATTTGTTTGTGATGAAACTTTTCTGAGTGTGACGATTTTAACTTGTAGGAAAAAACTTGTGTCCCATTCACATGACTTTCTCTAGCTGTTCCGCAATATAGCCTTTGGAAGAATGCAATCATCCCCATACACGTAACGCATGTCCCTGTGAATTCCACTCGGTTTATGCCCTTTGGCTCACACTTATAGAACCACATCTCTCTGCTCTTCACACGTGGACGACAGCAGCATGCGCGCCATCTTTGCTGCGTAGTTCACGCTTCTCTCACTAGAGCTGCACATAAAACAAAAAATACTCTCTGTAGTGAAAACTAAAACTATCTGTAGGAAGTTGCAACATACCAGGTGCAATACCAAGGCTGAAAAAAAATGTACAAAGGTCATTGTGCGTTACTTTTCGATCCGCCCTCGTACATACGTGACAGAGAAAGTAAAATGAGACAAGGTTCTTTACCATGGAGTTCCCTGAAGCCACCAACCACCTGTGACCTAAGTGATCACTGCTTTTGACCGTTACTGTATCTCGTGGTGTGTAAAAAGCACATATGTTTTGGAATTTATCCAGGAGAGGCTTCCTGCTGCTGCGCTGGTGGCATAACTTTGAATGTGTTTCGATGCAGAAAGCTAAAATGTTTGTCTTCTAAGTAAAGTATAGTTTAGGAAGCTAGCTAGCTTTCTGAAAGCAAAAAGAAAAGAGAGGGAGAAAAAAGTGAAAGGGAATGCAAAATAAGAGCAAAAGCTTCAAAAATCTTTATCCGAATGTAGGAAAAGACCAAGTCAGGTTGCTGAGGATGGACGGGCTAGAAATAAAAAAACAGGATTACTCCACTAAAAGAAAAAATGTCATACATTCACATGACTTTTTCTTTCTATTCTGCAGCAAACTATTCTTACAAAATTCTGATGTATTCCTTTCACATGACTTTCTCTACATCTCTGTAACAAATTATTGTTAAAAAATAAGCTTCTATTTACTTCATACTGATCGAGATAAATATTAGCAGAAATGCTTTCTTGTAAGCAGAAAGGAAATAACGGAATACCCTAGGCTAAAACGACATTAAAAGCTGGTTACCTTATGGATGAAATCCGTTTCTATGCATTCACAGGAGTTCACAAATTCCCACATGTGAAAAGTTTTAAGTATTTTAAAACTGAAATAAATAATGAGCAATATCTCAAAAATATATCACATAAATTGTGCGTTTTGTCGTGATCTACATCTTTTGTGTGGTAAGTTTTTCTCTATCTCTTACGATTTGCCAGTTAAGGAGAATTCCCAAAATTCATTCCCAGAAATTTGAACATATACAGTTAGTCATGTAAATATCTTAAATATAAGGAATTTTAATCAAAATCGTTAGAGCCACTTTTGACAAAATAAAAATTTTCGAAATTTTTCCATGTAAAGGATAGTTGGAGGTGGGGGGATTTTCTTGAAAATCTTCGTGTCGCATCCTTGGAAGATACCAAACTTAAATACTAAGTTTGGTTTTTAACGGATGTTTCGTTTTTGAGCTATGCTGCCCACAGACAGACACACACACGGGCATTTTTCTAAAAAAAAAATTTTTAATTCAGAAGGACTCAAAATATGTATTTACGGTGAAAACTGAGTATCGAATTTTTGGGTGCATTACAATACCTTCACAATACACTATGTTTATAGTAAGTGTAGAGAAAGTGAAAACATAAGCTTGTATTTACTTCATACTAATCGAGATAAATATTAGCAGAAGTGCCTTCTTGTAAGCAGAAAGGAAATAAGGAAATACTCCAGGCTAAGATGACATTAAAAGCTGGTTGCCATGTGGAGAAATCCGTTTCTATGCATTGACAGGTGCTCACAAATTCCAGCATGTGAAAAGTTTTAAGTATTTTAAAACTGAAACAAATAACAAACAATATCTCAAGAATATATGACATAAATTGTGTTTTTTAACGAGATCTACATTTCTATGCAGTAATTTTGTGTCTAATTCTTATGGTATTCTTATTCTGATAATTCAGAATAAAGATGTCTTCAGAGGCTATTCCCAGAAAATTGAAGATATACATTTTGTTTGCCGTGTAATTATCTTTAATGTAAGGCATTTTAATCAAACTTGCTAGAGCCATTTTTGAGAAAATCAAAATTTTCAATTTTTTTCCATATAAAGGGTAGTTTGAGGTGAGGAGATTATGTTTCTATTTACTTCATAATAATCGAGAAAAAATTAGCAGAAATAGTCTTATTACTTGCTTCCTTGTAAGTAGAAGCGAAATAAGGGAGTACCATAGGTTAAAATGATAGTCAAAAGCTGGTTGCTACGTGACTAAAGTTCCTTTGTTTGTATGGACAAGAGCTGACAAATTTCTGTATGAGAAGAGTATAAGTTTTTCAAAACTGAAACCAAAAACAAGGAATATCACAAAAATGATCAACTCCACTACAAATATATACATATAACATAAATTGTGTGTTTTAACGTGCTCTGCATCTTTTGTGTGGTAAGTTTTGTCCATCTCTTATGGGATAGCATTATGAAAATTCAGTAAAATTCTTCCCGAATAAAATATTCTTCAGAGACTATTCCCAGAAAATTGTGAGGTAAATATCTTTATTTTAATCAAAATCTTTAGAGCCATTTTAGTTTTCGATAAAAGTTCCATGTAAAGGGTAGTTGTGGGTGGGGGGATTTTCTTGAAAATCTTCGTCTCGCATCGTTGGAAGATACCAAACTTGAATATGTACCAAGTTTGGTGTTCAACGGTCTTTTCGTTTTTGAGCTATGCTGTCTACAGACACAGACAGACAGACTCACACGGACCTTTTTCCAAACAATTTTTTTTTGGATTCAGGGGGGCCCAAAACTTGTATTTCCCGTGAAATCTCGGTATGGTATTTTTGGGTGCGTTACAATACCTTCTCTATACACTATATACATAGTACGTGTAGAGAAAGTAAAACTTTTCTCATACGGGAACTTGTCATCTCCTGGCCTCGCAAAGAAACGGATTTCAATCCCATAGCAGCCACATTTTAAAACATTTGACTGTCGGTTTAGCCTAGTGTATTGCCTTATTTCTCTCCTACTGATAAGGAACTAAGTAACAAGACCGTTTCTGCTAATGTTTATCTCGAAAATCATGAAGCAGAGACGTAGAGAAAGTGTGGTTATTTATACTTACCACACTTTTACTGTACCGCTCGTTTAAAGCACCATGTTTGAAGCTGTACTGATACGCTTGGGTACTTCTTATTTTAGCGGGCCGGGAAAACATCTCCGGAATGTCTGCAGGCGCCCAGCATCCCCCTACACGCCACAAATTTTGTGTTTCACAGACGTCTGTCTACACGGATATAGCTTCAATCCCAGCTCGTGTTGTCTTCATCTAAGATTACTGCTGTTCACAGCAAACGGAAATGTCAAGTCATTAACTGTTGCTACTTCTTGTTTTGGGGGATGAAACTGCGGCAGATTCTCTCTACCGTCTTCACAAAATACCACACGTTCCAGAAAGTATTTTTACTTTCTCACATTTGAAGGTATAACGCATACATATTAGAGAAGATATTGTACTTCTTCCGAAAATACGATACCATATTTTCACTGGAAATTCATCCTATAGGGTTGCCCAAATAAAAAATCTGAAGTGGTCCATTAACAACACTTTCCTTGTAAGTAGAAGCGAAATAAGGGAGTAGCATAGGTTAAAGTGATACTCAAAAGCTGGTTACTAGGTGACTGAAGTTCCTTTGTTTGTATGGACAGGAGCTCACAAGTTCCTGTATGAGAAAAGTATAAGTTTTTTAAACCTGAAACCATCTCTTAAAGTTTAGCAGTTATGCAAAACTCCGTAAAATTCATCCAGAATGAAGTAGTCTTCGGAGGCTATTCCCGGAAAATCCAAGTTATACATTTTATTTTTCAGGTAAATATCTTTAATATACGATATTGTAATCAAAATCATAAGAGCCATTTTAGAGAAAATCAAAATTTTCGAAAAAAGTTCCATGTAAAGGGTAGCTGGGGTGGGGGATTTTCTTGAAAATCTTCTTGTCGCATCCTTGCAAGATACCAATACAAATTTGGTATTTAACGGTCTTTTCGTTTTTGAGCTATGCAGTCCACAGACACACACACACGGACCTTTTTCCAATTTTTTTTTTTGATTCAGAGGGACCCAAAACATGTATTTCCGTTGAAATCTCGGTATCGAGACAAAGTGTATAGAGAAAGTATTGTAATGCGCCCAAAAATTTGAAACCGAGATGTCAATGGAAATTATATTTTGGGACCCCTGAATCAAAAAAAGGCATTTTTAGAAAAATGTGGTGACTGTGAGTCTGAATGTGTGTGTGTATGTGTGAGTGTGTTTGTGTGTGTTTCTGTGGGCAGCATAGGTAAAAACAAAAGTATTTTTAATACCAATCTTGGTACTTAAATTCAATATCTTCCAAGGAGGCGACACGAGGGTATTCAAGAAAATCCCCCCACATCCAATGTCTATTTAGATGGAACATTTATCAAAAAATTTGATTTTCTTAAAAATGGCTCTAAAGATTTTGATTAAAATATCATATATTAAAAATATTTACACCACAAATAAAATGTATATCTTGAATTTTCTGGCAATAGCCTCTGAAGACGATTTTATTCTGGATTAATTTTACGGAATTATGCATAACGGCTAAACCTTAAGAGATGGACAAAAACTTACCACACAAAAAATGTAGAGCACCTTAAAATACACAATTTATGTTATATACATTTTTTTCGTGGAGTTGATCGGTTTTTGAGATATTCCTTGTTTTTTCGTTCTAGCTTTGTCAATTCCTGTTCATAAAAATAAAGGAACTTCAATCGCACAGCAACCAGCTTTAGACTACCATTTTAACCTATGGCACTTCCTTATTTCGCATCTACTTACAAGGAAGCAAGTAATAGGATTCTTTCTGGTCATTTTTTTGTCAATTAGCCTGAAGTATATAGAAACATAAGCTTTTTAACAATAATTTCTTGCAGAGAGGTAGAGAAAATCGTGTTCATGGATCCCATCAGATTTTTTTAAAAATGCATCTAACGATTTTGAAAAATATATGTGTAAAGTATTTCCATTACAAATGAAATGTATGTCTTCAATTTTCTGGCATAAGTCTGTGAAGATCTCTCCATTCTGGATATTTTGGTCAAACGTAAACCTTAAGAGACGGACAAAAGTAATGTATAAAACACACAGGTTATGTAATATACACTTGTGTATTACATACCCATTTCCGAGATAATCTTTGTTATTGGTTACAATTGTAAACCCTTTTCAAACGGGAAGTCACTTCCCTTTCATGTTTCTTTTGTTTTACTACTAGCCTTGCAAAGAGAACCGATTTTCAATTGTTTCACATAGCGATCAGCTTTTAAAGGTTTTGACTATCTCTTAGCCTAGTGTAGTTCCTTATTTCTCTCCTACTTATTGGGAAGCAAGTAATAAGATTATTTCTGCTAATGTTTATCTCGATTAGCATGTTGCAAATAGAAGGATAGACTTTTAGGAATAATTTGTTACAGAGATGTAGAGAATGTCATGTGAATGGAACACATGAGAAGGATCGAATGAATAACTTCATAGTTGAAGGATAGAGGATAGCACTAGGAGAAGCAATAACGTGGAACTCGGTTTTCTTGACTTCATTACGTCACTTTTAATTTTGGAAGAAATGACTGATAGCGACGTCTTGCTGGAAGCCTTACCAGCATGAACTTATTCTCCTGGTTTGGGAAGTTAGCACCTGAAAAATGTTTGTCGCAAAGCTGCCCAGGAATGCGCTTTAGGGAAAACTTTCATAAAAGGTCCTTGATTTATTTTCGGTAGCAGAATTTCCAGGTCACGGTTTCAATATGCGCCGCCCGTATGTCATTTGTCTTCTCGCTTAATTCAGATTTTGGCCGCATGGTGGCCGTAGTTTCGATGTGCTTTTCATCTTTATTTACTAACGTCCATATATCTTTTATAATTTTTATGTAAAAGCATTTTCAAGTATTTGCTAATTCCCTTAGAGGATTTTTTTTGTGCCTGTTCGTCGATGTGTGTGTGTGTGTGTGTGTGTGTGTGTGTGTTGTGTGTGAGCGCTGGCAGAAATGTTTTCTACCACCTTTTATTTATAGCCCTTCCACAGTCGAGCAGGGCAGCGGAGGGAGGGGGTTCGTACCGACAGCGAGTAAAGAACAATATATATAATGGAATTTAGAAGCTCGGATGTATGACATAGTATTCCACTCCCATACTGGTCTGTTTTATACGGCATCGTCCTTGCAGACGACTCTATAGGCATTCAGCACAGGGATGTCCACAGCATGTACACTATCGGGCACAAAAAATGGTCCAAGTGTGGCTCGCCTGCTCAAGTGACTCAACTGCCTCATTAATTTCTCTAGCCTATGTACAAACAATTTATATAGTAGCTAGATAAGGTTTTGCATTTCACCCAAAAATATGATGTCAAGATTGAGGTCCCCGGAGACCGAAAAAAGCATTTTCAGAAACATTTCTTGTACGTGTAACCGTAGGGCTCAAAATGAAAATACCGTTAAATACCAAACTTGGTATATATGTTTAGTATCTTCCAAGGATGTGACATTAAGATTTTCAAGAAATTCTCCCCATCACAAACTACCATTTACATGGAATAATTTTTGGAAATATTGTTTTTCTCAAAACCGGTTTTAGCTAGCTTGATTAAAATACAGTATATTAAGTAAAATTCTGATGTGTTCCATTCACATGACTTTCTCTACATCTCTGCAACAAATTATTCTTAAAAAGCTTATACTTCTATGTATTTAACGCTAATCAGTAAAAAAATAAAAGAAATAGTCATATTACTTGCTACCTTGTAAGTAGAAGCGAAATAAGGGAGTACCATAGGTTAAGGTGATAATCAAAAGTTTGATGCTATGTGACTGAAGTTCCTTTGTATGGATAGGAGTTGAAAAACTGAATATCTCAAAAACGATCAAATACACGGAAAAAATGTATAAAACGTAAATTGGGTGTTTTAATGTGCTCTACGTTTTTTGGAGTAGGTTTTTGTCCATTTCTTACGGTATAGCAGTTATGCAAAATTCCGTAAAATTCACTCAGAATAAAGTAGTCTTCAGAGGCTATTCCCAGAAAATTGAAGACATACATTTTATTTGTCAGGTAAATATCTTTAATGTATGATATTTTAATCAAAATCGTTAAAGCCATTTTTTAGAAAATTAAAATTTTCGAAAAAAGTTTAATCTAAAGGGTAGTTTGGGGTGGGGTGATTTTTTTTAAAATCTTCGTATCGCATCCCTGGATTTCACCGGAAATATATTTTTTAGAGTCCCCTGTATCCAAAAGAAGCATTTTCAGAAAAAGGTCCGTGTATGTGTGTGTGTATCCTGTGTCTGTGAACACGATAATTCAAAAACAAAAAGTCGGACAATACCAAACTTGGTATTTAAGTTTAGTATCTTCCAGGGATGCGACACGACGTTTTGAGATAAATCCTCCACCCCAAACTTTTTACATGGGTCTTTTTTCGAAAATTTTGATTTTCTCAAAAATGGCTCTAACGATTTTGATTAAAATGTCTTATATTAAAGATATTTACCTGACAAATGAAATGTATCGCTTGAATATTCTAGGAATAGCCTCCGAAGACTACTTTATTCTGTATGAATTTTGTGGAACTTTGCGTAGCTGCTAAACCGAAAGAGATGCAGAAAAACTTACCAAACAGAAAATGTAGAGCACATTAAAACACATAATGTACGTTGTATACATTTTTTGTGTGGAGTTGATGGTTTTAAGATATTCTTTGTTTTTGGTTTCACCTTTAAAAACTTATACTTTTCTCATGTAGGGATTTATCAACTTCTGTCCATGCAAACAAAACTTTTAATACAGTTGACTAACGCTTTAGCATAATGTATTGCTTGTTTCCCTTCTGCTTAAGAGAAATTAAGTAATAAAACCATTTCTGGTATTTTTTTCTAAGTTTGCATTAACTAAATAAAAATTAAGAATTTTAACAATAATTTGTTGCAGAAATGTAGTGACAGTCATGTGAATGGAACACGTCAGATTTTTTTCATTAATATTATTACAATATTGCAAACCTACAGTAAAATAAAGTATTTCCTCGGTTTATTTTATATTTTTTAATATTAATATATCATCGGTGTACCGTAAAATATTTAACGTATTGCCGTCAGGTTATCTTTATGCCTGCGTCATTTTTTGTTACCTATTTTGCATTATGATAATCATATAAATATTAAAAATTGTCTAAGTCCTTTATTAGTTAGAATGATATTCACTCTTTAAATGGCATTAGAAAATTCATATATATGTATGTGCATCCGAACTTTTTGGGAAATTCAGTATTGAAAGAATTCTCAAAACTCGGTTCAGTATTTTTACTTTCTCTACACGTACTGTGCACATAGTGTATAGACAAGGTATTGCATTCCACCCAAAAATTCGATACTGAGTTTTCATCGGAAATATACGTTTTAGGGTCGCCTGTATCCAAAAAAAGTACTTTCAGAAAAAGGTCCGTGTGTGTCCATGTATCTCTGAAGATGATAACTCAAAAACGAGAAGTCCGTAAAATACCAAACTTCGTATTTAAGTTTACTATCTTCCAGGGATGCCACATGAAGATTTTGAGATAAATTCCCCACTCCAAACTACCCTTTACATGGAAAAAATTTCAATTTTTTTTATTTTTTTTTAAAAATAGCTGTAACGATTTACATTAAAATTCTGTATATGAAAGATATGTATGTGGCAAATAAAATGTAGGTATATCTTGAATTTTCTGGAAAAGCCTCTGAAAACCTCTTTATTCTGAATGAATTTTGCAGATTTTGCATAACTGGTTTAACGTAAGAGTTGGACAAAACCTTACCACACAAAAAATGTAAAGCACATTAAAACACACAATTTATGTTACATACATTTTTACATGGAGTTGATCGTTTTTTAAATATTCCATGCTTTTGGTTTCAGCTTTAAAAAAACCTATGCTTTTCTCATACAGGAATTTGTCAACTCTTGTCCATACAAACAAAGGAACATCAGTCACATAGCAACCAGCTTTTGGCTATCACTTTAACCTATGGTACTCCCTTATTTCGCTTCTACTTTTAAGGAAGCAAGTAATAAGACTATTTCTCCTAATTTTTTTTCTTGATTAGCATGAATTGAATAGAAGAATAAGCTTTTTAACAATAATTTGTTGCAGAGATGTATAGAAAGTCATGTGAATGGAACACATCAGATTTTTAATGTAGTATGACATTTGTATTCCTCTTCCGATGTGATATTTTCAGTTACGACAGAAATAGAATTCCACAAATTGGGTTTGTAATAATTTATACGAATAAGATCATTAGGAGCTGGAGTGTTGTTTTTGTGATATAAAATAATTTGTTCTCCAGCTGAACCAGTTTGAACTTTACCCAGTTTAATTTAAATACTCTTGACGACTATGGGTCCCATTATCATCCCCGCAGCTTCCCTCTTTGGTCCATTAGCCATTAAACTAATAAAAGCATTCGACTGCACTGGACCATTATCGACATTTGTGCTGCTCTTTGCGATAATCCGGGACGATAAGGTCTCACTTAACGGTTTTAATATACTCGGCTCATAATTATTCATCCAAGTTAAGTGCCGAAAATAAATAACACGCTAACCAATAACGTTAATCTATTATTCTGCCACAAATTGCAACTGCAAGATCGTTAGCTTTTTTCACACTGCTTGGAATTAAAGTGGAACTGGGACATATCTTCGATCCGCGCCCGAGAGAGGCGCTGTATGAAAAAAAACTCTATAGCTAACAGGATAAGTAGAGACAGACTGAAATATTTAATGTCATAGCCGGGATTTGAACCACGGATCTCCCGGTCTCTAGCTGGTTGCTCTTCCACTGAGCTACCATGGCAACATACCGACATAGCATTGAATTTCTCACCTGACTCGTATGTTTCCCGGTAAACCACAATGTGACCTCAAATTATTTTGAGATAACATATCCCAATGGCGACTTTGTATAGTATAACCAACTATTGTGATCAATTGTGATAATTTTATTTGTTTTCTCATAGAAACCGTGTATAGGACAGGAGATTATTGTTCATAATAGTTGGCTGTACTGTAATTCCTGGGACTTAAAATACTTGCAACATTGTAAGTCGCCAGTAAAACTCTGGTTTATCTTTTCAAATCGACTGTTAACTTGGAACAACATAACCCTGGTTTATCTTTTGAAATCTTCCGTTATTTTGAAACGATACAACAATGGTTTATCTTTTGAAATCTTCCGTTATTTTGAAACAACATAACTCTGGTTTATCTTTTGAAATCTTCCATTGTTTTGAAACGATACAACTGTGGTTTATCTTTTGAAATCTTCGCTTATCTTGGAACAATATAACTCTGGTTTATCTTTTGAAATCTTCCGTTATTTTGAAACAACATAACTCTGGTTTATCTTTTGAAATCTTCCGTTATTTTGAAACAACATAACTCTGGTTTATCTTTTGAAATCTTCCGTTATTTTGAAACAACATAACTGTGATTTATCTTTTGAAATCTTCGCTTATCTTGGAACAATATAACTCTGGTTTATCTTTTGAAATCTTCCGTTGTTTTGAAACGATACAACTGTGGTTTATCTTTTGAAATCTTCGCTTATCTTGGAACAATATAACTCTGGTTTATCTTTTGAAATCTTCCGTTAATTTGAAACGATACAACAATGGTTTATCTTTTGAAATCTTCCGTTGTTTTGAAACGATACAACTGTGGTTTATCTTTTGAAATCTTCGCTTATCTTGGAACAATATAACTCTGGTTTATCTTTTGAAATCTTCCGTTAATTTGAAACGATACAACAATGGTTTATCTTTTGAAATCTTCCGTTGTTTTGAAACGATACAACTGTGGTTTATCTTTTGAAATCTTCGCTTATCTTGGAACAATATAACTCTGGTTTATCTTTTGAAATCTTCCGTTATTTTGGAACTTTTAGACCTGATGTAGACGTATTATATCTGAAACAGACTGCTCTTCTGGAATATTATAACTCTGGTTTATGTTCTGAAAGGGCCATTATTTTGGAACAGTTAAACTGGACGTATTATGTACTGCAATACACTGTTCTTCTGCAATAATGTAGGTTGAGCTATGTTTCGTTCAGTTTTCGGAACCACACAAAATCACCCTGTGTTATTTCTTCTATCTGCACAGTACAAATTTAAACTCGCTTCCCAGCTGCAGATAAGGGAGAGATGGAGGTCATATTTTACCCCATCTTTACTAACATTTACGCACTAAATTTTGGGAAGGAAACCGCGTTGCCTCAATAATTAAAATCCAGTTAAGCCACCCTTTAAATACCACTCTTGAGCTGTATGGTACTTTTTTTAACGCAACCCTTTGGGGTATCTTCACCCCAAGCTCCCGTATTGCGCAACAAGGAGTATTTCGCAACAATGACCGACATTATTTCCCGCCCGCCGTTTTCCTTTCCTTATAACTGCGCTCTAGTGGAAGGTATAAAACAAGGAAGGAAAAAGAGGATAAAAAAGCGAAATTTTTCGTTCGTTATAACAGTAAAGGAAGTCGGAGAGGGAGAATGCTGTTTCAAATTTATGTTGGTACGCTTTCCACTAGAGGAAGGTCTGCAGAAACCGCCATCCTAAGATCTGAAATTTACCGTCTCCATTCTGTGAGCCCATAATAAAGAAAAAGGCTTCTGTGTGTGTATGTGTGAGAGAGAGAGAGAGAGAGAGAGAGAGAGAGAGAGAGAGAGAGAGAGAGAGGGAGCGGGGGGAGAGAAAAGGAGCGTTTAAATTGCATGTTAATGAGAATGACCTATCTTGAACTAACTTTTTTTTTTTTTTTAACTCGAGTTCTTTTATGAATATATGTGCCACTTCTAAGTCGAGAAAAGCTGGAGTAATAATTATATAAAATGGGGAAAAGAAAATGAGAAAATAAAACAAAGAAAGAAAAAAGTAAGTTCCGAAAGTCTGCAAGCCACAAATATTTCTTTTTGTTTACTTGAGCATACGCCAGCATCTTTTATAGCCTACTTCCACAAATATGTGCAGTAACCAAGTTCTGGGCTAGGTTATTTTGCTTTCTCTATACGTACGATGTACATAGTGCATAGAGACGGTATTGTATTGCACCCAAAAATTCGATACCGAGATTTCGTCGGAAATATATGTTTTGAGCCCCCTGAATCCCAAAAAATCATTTTTAGAAAAATGCCCGTGTGTGTCTGTGTGTGTGTGTGTGTGTGTGTGTGTGTGTGTGTGTGTCTGTGGGCAGGATAGCTCAAAAACGAAAAGCCCGTTGAATACCAAACTTGGTATTTAAGTTTGGTATCTTCCGAGGATGCGACACGAAGATTTTCAAGAAAATCCCCCTACCCCAACTACCCTTTACATGGACTTATTTTTGAAATTTTTTATTTTCTCAAAAATGGCTCTAACGATTTTGATTAAAATATCACATATTAAAGATATTTACCTGATAAATAAAATGTATAACTTGAATTTTCTGGAAATAGCCTCTGAAAACTACTTTATACTGCACAGAAAATGTAGAGCACATTAAAATACACAATTTAATGTTATATACATATTTTTCATGGAGTTGATCGTTTTTAAGATATTCCTTGTTTTTGGTTTCAGCTTTGAAAAACATACTTTTCTCTTACAGGAATTAGTCAACTCGTGTTGGAACTTCAGTCACATAGCAACCAACTTTTTACTACCATTTCAACCTATGGTAGTCCCTTACTTTGTTTCTACTTACAAGGGAGCAAGTAATAAGAGTATTTCTGCTATTTTTTCTCGATTAGCATGAAGTAAATGATGGAAGCATAAGCTTTTTAACAATAATTTGTTGCAGAGATGTAGAGAAAGTCATGTGAATGGAACACATCAGATTTTTTTTCTCACAAAGTAATGACAAGAAAAATCTGATGTGTTCCATTCACATGACTTTCTCTATATCTCTGTAAATTATTATTGTTAATAAGCTTATCTTTAATTTATTTCATGCTAATCGAGAAAAATTAGCAGAAATAATCTTATTTCTTGCTTTATAGTAAGTAGAAGCGAAATAAGGGAGTACCATAGGTTAAAGTGAAAGTCAAAAGCTGGTTGCTATGTGACTGATGTTCCTTTGTTTGTATTGACAGGAGTTGACAAATTCCTGTATGAGAAAAGTATAAGTTTTTCAAAGCTGAAGCCAAAAAGAAGGAATATCTCAAAAACGATCAACTCCACGAAAAAAATAGATATGGCATAAATTGTGTGTTTCAACGTGCTCTGCATTTTTGTGTGGTACGTTTTTGTCCATCTCTTACGGTTTACCAGTTATGCAAAATTCCATAAAATTCATCCAGAATAAAGTAGTGTTCAGAGGCTATTCCCAAAAAATTCAAGATATACATTTTTACAAAATTGTCGAATAAAGTTCCATGTAAAGGGTAGTTGGGGGTGTGGGATTTTCCTGAAAATCTTCGTGCCTCATCCTTGGAAGATGCAAAAGTTAAATATCAAGTTTGGTATTTAATGTACTTTTCGTTTTTTAGCTATGCTGCCCACACACACACACACACACACACACACACACACACACAGACACACACGCACATTTTTCTAAAAATTCATTTTTTTATTGAGGGAGTCCTAAAACATGGGTTTCCGGACTTCTCAATGAAAACAACGTTTAAAAAAAAATCTTTATTTCTCAACATAATCTCCAAAAAGGCTAATAAATTTGTCATATCGTTGTTCTAATTTAATTAAACCATCTCTGTAGTGCGATTTATCAAGGTCCTCAAAATAGCAGTTTACCGCATCAATGACCTCCTCGTTGCTGTGAGCTCTACGTCCTCCATGAAAGTTTTTGAGGGTTGGGAACAGGTGGTAGTCACTGGGTACTAGATCTGGTGAATAGGTTGGATATTCAAGTAATTCCAACTTTAATTCGCATATTTTCCCCATTGCACTGACTGATCGATGGGTCGGAGCATTGTCGTAATGAAACAAGATTTTTGTTTGTTGCCAAATGAGGTCTTTTTCTTTTAACCTCATCACTCAACGTTGTAGTAAGCTTGCGTAGTAGTCACCTGTGACACTGCTACCTTTTTCCAAGTAATCAATAAAAATAATTCCCTGAGCATCCCAGAAAACACTCGCCTTAGCCTTGTTAGCTAATAAAATTGACTTTGTCTTTTTTGGAGTTGATTCACCTGTCGCAATCCACTGCTTTGACTGTGATTTACTTTCTGGAGTGCAGTGATGTATCCAAGTTTCATCTATGGTAATAAGATGTCTAAAAATTCACTGGGATTGTTACAATAGAGCTCCACATTCTTAACAGAAACAGTTTTGCTTTGCAACTTTTGATCAGGTGTCAACAAACGCGGCACTCATCTTGCACAGAACTTGTGAAAGCTCAAAACATTACTCAAAATATTACCTGCACGTTCTTTTAATATGTTTACAGCCTCTGCTATCTCAAACAACTTTAATCTGCTGTCTTCCGGCACTAAACGATGAATTTATTCAATGATTTCTGGAGCTGTCACTTCTACAGGGCGTCCAGAGCGAGGCTCATCACTAGTGCTCGTACGTCTCATTTTAAATCTACAACTCAGCTTTCAGACATTAGACATTAAGACCAGAGTCCTTTAATGTACTGTCTATATCCTTCTTGATTTCTTTAGGCGTTAAGTCTTTCAAATGGAAGTATTTAATCACTGCTCGTTTTTCCAAATGCTGCATTTTCTTGAAAACTCTAAAGTTATCTTGTTTAAAATGTTGTCATTCGAAAACTAAACAAGCTATTGACCTGTAACTATGGATACAAGCTAGTCTAGAGTTAAACTATATTACCCTCTAACTGGCCTAGTGGCGATATATCTGTGTGAGGCCCGGGGCTTATCATCCGCCTCTCGTACACAGTGATCCGTAAGGATTTACATTTATAAATTGTTACCACTGTTTATATATTGCGGACATTGCTTTTGTTATCATCCTAGAGCTTTCTCGAGTGACACTGTGATTTGAAAATGTCTTACAGCCCTGATAAGCGAATTGAGGTTACGTTAGACAAAATAATAGTTTTTCCGCTTGATGAAATACAGAAGCACGGCGTAAAACTCAAAGGAATAGATGAGGTAACCAGTAAGAAATGCGGATAAGTATTTCAACATATTTGAAGTGTGATAGAAAATACATGGAAGGAGAAGAAGCAATTGGATGTGTGCCACTGAAGACGGACTTGAATAAAAATGGCAACAGCATACTTAGACAGCCACGTATCAGCAGGAATGTCAATCGCGTAATTTCTCACTAGTTATAGTGATATTAATGGTGATAAAAGATAATAATGAAGCATATAATTATTGCAATTACTTATTACCTTCTTATTATTGGTTTCAGATTTAAAATACTTTAACTATTCTCATACAGGAATTTGTCAACCCCTGGTTATGGAAAGAAATGGATTTCAATTACATACGTCCGGCTTTTAAAAGATTTGACTATCGTTTTAGATTAGTGTATTCCCTTATTTTCCTTCTACTTACAAGGAACTAAGTTATTAAGACAATTTCTGTAATTAAATTTAAATTTAGTTTTATTTGTGGACGCTCTTTAACTACTGTGGTCCCATTCGATTTATATAGAGCTGACACATTTCTTTCATTAATTGTTTCAAAACGTGTTATGCTAGCGACAACTTATTATACCTAAATTGTAGAGGAATTTTGGGAGATTATTTACCTCTATAGCAAATGTTAAAAATGTCCTCCATCCTACATAAGGCACAACTCAACACGTCGTTCCAAGTTACAGTCCACTCGTTGGAGGACTCTGTTGTCAATAGCTTGAATCTCCTTTGTGATGTGCTTCAGATCGTCCAATGCCTGGGGAGGTGTGGCATAAATACTTCTTTTAAGTAACCCCAAAGAAGGAAGTCCGGCGATGTCAAATCAGGAGATCTTGGTGGCCACAGGTTCCTGGAAATTATACGGTCGTCAAAGAAATTTAGAATTAGGTTCATGGATTTATTTGATGTATGGCTGAAAATATCCTTGACTCAGCTCTACATCGTACTGAATTTTCACGTTGACTACAAGAACAAAATGTCAAAACAGCTGCTACTAATGCAATTAGGAATAAAATAAACACCTGCGCATCTAGTAACGAGGAATCGAAACTCGAGAACATTCGGCTTATTTTGGTGCTAAGATTCGGTCATTGAATGAATTTCCAACGGAATAATTAAAGGTAGAGATGTGTCAGTTCTACATAAATCACTTTGTATTATGGACGTGAAACACCACTTAATTTTGCTCAGAGGCCTTTTTATAAGGCTTGAGGTTTTTTACGTGTTGTAATCTACAACACGGGGTCACCAGTTCCCTGCCGAAGGAAGCCATACTAAGGCTTTTTACCCCCGATTTTTTATTTATTTATTTATTTATGGACGCTCTTTAACTGCTGTGGTTCTCAGCGTCACATTCTATACTGGGCGTGAAAGACAGTCAAAAAATCTGATTTGTTCCATTCACATAACTTTCTCTATCTCTCTGCAATAAATTATTAACAAGCTTAGGCTTCTATGTACTTCTTACTAATCGAGATACAGTTTAGCAGAAATATTATTATTGCTTGCTTCCTTGTAAGTAGAAGCGAAATAGGGGAGCCCCATAGGCTAAAGTAATAGTCAAAAGCTGGTTGCTATGTGACTAATGTTCCTTTTTTGTGTGGAAGGTGTTCACAAAGTCCTGTAAGAGAAAACTATAAGTTTTTTATAGCTGAAACCAAAAAATAGGAATATCTCAAAACATCAACTCGACGAAAAAAATGTATTGAAGATAAATTGTGTGTTTTAAAGTGCGCCACATTTTTTGTGTGGTAAGTTTTATCCATCTCTTACGGTGTGGCAGTTATGCAAAATTCCGTAAAATTCATCCAGAGTAAAGTGGTCTTCAGAGGCTATTCCCAAAAAAAATGCAAAATATACATTTTATTTGTCAGGTAAATATCTTTAATATACGATATTTTAATCAAAATCGTTAGAGCCATTTTTTAGAAAATCAAAATTTTCTAAAAAAGTTCCATGTAAAGGGTAGTTTGGGGTGGGGGAACTTTCTTGAAAATCTTCGTGTCGCATCCTTGGAAGATACCAAACTTAGATACCAAGTTTGGTATTTAACAGTGTTTTCGTTTTTGAGCTATGCTGTCCACAGGCACACGGATATTTTTCCAAAAATGCTTTTTTTGGATCCAGGGGGACCCAAAACATGTATTTCCGTTGAAATCTCGGTATCGAATTTTTGGGTGCATTACAATACCTTGTCTATACACTTGAATGAATGAATGAATGAATAATTGTATTTATTGATATAGCAATATCATACATAGAATTTCAACAATCGCACGGGTCCACAGACCGTACGTGCTTTTGTAATACACATTACAAAATATTAAAACAACAACAACAACAAAGAATTAAAAGGGTAAACACGAAAATAAAAAGACAAAGGAAATACACAGTCCAAAGCAATATTAAACAACAATAAAGAATTAAGAGTGAACCCGAAAATAAAAATACAAAGATATTCAAATATAGCAATTTAAATTTACAGCACAGAGTACACCTTCATAAATGCACCCTCTTATAATAGAAAATTACACTTAAAAGACATATATACATATAATATATACAACCCTAGCACAGCAGTGATCTAAGTATGACATAATATATATGTAGAACATTGTAGTCACTTTTGTTTAGTTGATATTATCCCCCCCCCTTCTCTATTGGCAGCCTCCTCAGATCTCAGCTGTCTTGCCTTAAGTATAAATTTACCTAGCCCGGCCATGTTTTCCGTGCCTGCCAGTAGCGTCCAACATGCTTCTAGCCCTACATTCGCAGTGGTAAAAAATCGCGGCAAATATTTTTCCCGCCATTCCTCCGTACCCCTACATCTTGCCAAGATGTGAGTCCACGACTCTTCCTCCTCGCAAATGGGACAGATTCTCGTACCATTCTCGTCAGAAATTTTCGTGCTCCTCCATACTCCTAGTCTAATCCACGCGAGCCCCTCTCTAATGAGTTTGGTACCTGTTTTGATGTATTGCTCCATACCCCACTCCGATTTCAGCCCAGACTGTACTTCTAATGACACCTTCTCTGTGCATTGCGCAATTATTTGCTGTCTGTCAATATCACAGAGGCGGTTCTTAATTTTTCTCCAAATACTTCGCCTGTTTTCCTGCCCCGCCATCCAAATGTCTCCCATCCCAATGGTTTCCAACCCTTTCTTTAATTTTGATGCCCACGTCGAATTACCTTCCATTCGCAACTGTTCACGGTAGCAGACTGCCCTAATTAGAGATTGGTTTCCGTGAACGATTCTCATCCAATATTTAACTGCTCTGATTTTGCACTCTATCGTTTCACTATGTGCCCCGAATTCCCTCATTATTCCGCAGTTTGCCGTACCCCTCCCTACACTCAGAATTCCTTTCAAAAATTGGGTCCTCATTTGATCCAGATTCCCTGTTTGTTCCCACCCCCATATTTCTCCTCCGTATGTCAATGTACATAGTACGTATAGAGAAAGTAAAAAAGCAGTTACCACAGTGTATAGGTAACCTCTAAGCATGGAAGAGTAAAGCGAATTCGCACATTGTTATCGTAAATTGTAAGTTGTTAATCCCACGTTTTGCCGCGTTAATTTCCGGCGATGTTACTCCATTGCTAATGTAGAAATACCATTGTGTGTGTGTGTGTAGGTTTTCTTTCTCGTTAACGCAAAGGACATAAGCATAAAAATCTTTTATGCCAGAACGGCCTGCAAGATATTATATGAGATGTTTGTGCTGTGGTATTGTTGTTTGTGTGCAATGCCAAGGAAGCAGCTTGCAATTATGAACATTGTATGTGAAGGTTTTCCTTTTCTAACAACGGGACGGGACGCAGCGGGAGAAAGAGGGAAAACACCCCGCTTTTTTTCCCCGCCGCAGTTCCCTTCGTGCTCCTGCTAATATAAATATCTGGGTCCATGTTTGAAATATTATCTGCAACAGTTTCCTGAACAGGACATCTGCTCTGTGGCTAAATTAAAACGCGCTTTTGGTAGCCAACCTTACAAAATACGCTGGACAGCGGTTATTCCTTACTAGGGAAGTAATTTGCGACTCCATTGTTCTCTACACTGCGGCTTCTCCGTGTCAGAGTTTCTAAAATATTTTAATAGCGTAAAGACTGTAAAGCCAGTAAATAGTCTAAAAAAAGTTTTACAAACAGTATATTGCGTACTAAGAACTGTAAATTATTCTTATTAGGTCGAGAATAAATTTTGGGGATACGAGATCCGCAGAGCCATATTCTTAATGTATTGAATATTAAGAAAAAATGAATTCTCGATGTGAACAAATGAAAGGCTACATCTAAATTATATGGAAAGAGCCTTCTTATACACTCTTTTGTTAATGAATTTTGCAATAGATTCTTTACTTGAAGTAGCACATGTCTTGAGTGTTACGTCATTTCCTAATTGTACTGTAAGTATTAATGACCTCTCAAACTCTTACTGTAAGTACTTACAGTGCTTGTTGTCATGGCAATTAATAAATGGATTGTAAATTTAGCTTACATTACCAAATATGTGTTGAGAATGATTTAGTATTTCAGAAAAGTTATTCTTATATCTAATTCATATTAATAGGGACAAACATAAACAGAAATGTCTTACTATTTCCTTGTGAGTATATGGTGGCTGTCACTCCGGCTCCTAAATATCTATATTTATTTTTATATTGTCACCATTGTTTAAAATACATATTTGCTTGGGCAGGGTGTGATCGGTAAGAGGAATTATTTTTACTTTCTCTTGCCTTGTATACAATGTACGTTGAGCTCGATAATGTCGGTACTCTATTCCACCCAAAAAATTGATGCCGAAGCTTCACCGAAAATACCAATTTGGGATCTCCTGAATCTATAAAAAAAATATTTAGAAAAAGGTGGACAGTATACCTCCAATGCTGAAAGACCGTTAAATACCAAAATTGGCTTTAACTTTATCTTCCAAGGAAGCGACACGAAGATTTTCAAGAAACACCCAACATCCAAACTACCCTTTACATGATAATATTTTTGAAAATTTTATTTTTCTCAAAATGGCTCTAACGATTTTGTTTAAAATACTGTTACTTAAATTTAGTCACAACGCAAATAAAATGTATATTTAAAATTTTCTGTGAATAGCCTCTGAAGAGCACTTTATTTTGGTTGATGTTTGCAGAATTTTGCATAACGGTTAAACCATAAGAGAGAAACGAAAACTTACTGCGCAGAAATGTAGATCTAGTTAAAACACATAATTTATGTCATATTTATTTTTCTTGTAGAGTTAACCGTTTCCAAGATATTCCTTGTTATTGGTTTCAGTTCTAAAATACTTAGGCTTTTCTTAGAATGTGTCCGTTTTTCTTTTGTTCCACTCCTGGCCAAACAAAGAAGCCAATTTCAGTGACAATCGCATAACGGTAGTTTTTAAAACATTTGACTATCGCTTTAGTATAGCGCATTAGTTTAGTTCCCTTCTACTTATATCGATTATCATGGTGTAGAAAGGAGAATAATCTTTTATAAGAAGTCTGTTGGTAGAACACTTCGAGAAAGTCATGTGAGTGGAACACCCAGCTCTCTTGGTGATCTTGCTAATATAAATATCTGGGTCCAGGTTTGAAATATTATCTGCAATAGGACATCTGCTCTGTGGCTAAATTAAAACGCGTTTTTGGTAGCCAACCTTACAAAATACGCTGGACAGCGGTTATTCCTTACTAGGGAAGTAATTTGCGACTCCATTGTTCTCTACACTGCGGCTTCTCCGTGTCAGAGATTCTAATATATTCTAACAGCGTAAAGACTGCAAACCCAGCATATATTCGTGAAAAAAACGTTGCACAAAAAGCTATTTTACATTTATTTTTCTTAATAGGGATAAACAATAACAGAAATGTCTTATTATCAAATTCCTTGTAAATAAAACTGGTATTTATGTTCAATGTGTATGTTTCAGGAAAATCACCGACCCCACCTACCCTTTGCATGGCATATTTTTTCGAAAATGGCTCTAACGATTTTGATTAAAATACCACATGTTTAAGGTATTTTTGTTAAAAACGAAATGCATATCCTCAATTTAATAAGATTAGCCTCTCAAGAGCTCTTCATTTTGGAGTTTGTATAATTTTGTATAACCAGTAAAACGTAAGTTAGAGAGAAAAAGTTACCAGATAAAAATACAGATCTCTTTAAAGCACACAATTTATGTCAATATATAAATAGCTACATGGCACGAAGCTCACAAGGAACCTTTGTCTACCGCTCGGCCGCTCCGTAGTCCATCTCGGTCAATGACAGACGTCATGGATGTGGTACAGTATTGGAGGGTGAGACGTGGTCAGCGCCTCGAACCCCCTCGGCCGGTTAATGCGGTATGTGTAAATAAATAAATATATATTGAGCTAACCACTTCCAAGATATTCCGTGTTATTAGTTCCAATTTTAAACTACTTAAAACTTCTCTCAACCAAAAGTCTTTTTTTTTTTTTTTTTGCACATGTTCATGCAAAGAGAACCAAACTTCAATTGTTTGACATAGCAATAGCTTTAAAAGATTTGACTATCGCTTTAAACTAGTGTATTCCCTTAGTTCTCTTCCACTTATAAAAAAGCAGACAATAAGACAATTTCTGCTAGCGCGTGTCTCGATTAACATGATGTACATGAAAGAATCATCTTTTGTAAGAGCAGTTTGTTTGCAGAACAGGTAGGGAATGTCGTATGAATGGAATACATCAGATATATACTTAGATAAAAACTACCGAATTAGGAATGTTCAAGTGTAACAAGGAAAATATTAGCCTTATTAGGTCGTAACGCAAAATTAGATTAATTTAGGTTCTATAAAATTGAAGTACTATTGTGTCAAGAAAGTTCCAGGAATTAGCCAATAAAACACAAAAAATTAATTATTCATCCAGTTCTATTTTATCGCCTTCAAAGTAGGCCCCTTCTTAAATTATACATTTATGCTAACGAATAATCCAATCATCAAAACATTTTTTTAGGAATCGATGTCAATTGTGGCCGCGAATTTTCCTTTATGTCTTCTATCGACTGAAAACGAGTGCCTCGAAGTGGTCACTTGAGTTTTTGAAAGAGAAAGAAATCAGCAGGAGCCAGTTCAGGTGAATATGGTGGTTGTTCGATGAAATTTGTGGTTTTTGGCCTTCAAATTCGATACTGGTGCGTTATCGTGGTGCAGAATCCATGAGTTGTCGTTCCACAAATCTGGCCTTTTTCGCTGTATTTGTTCTCTCAAACGCCGCATAACGCTCAGATAATAGTCTTTATTTACCATCTGACCTTCTGGCAAGAACTCTGAGCGCACGACACCGCGATAATCGAAAAAAAACTGTCAACATGACCTTCAGTTTTGATCGAGTTTGAAGTGCCCTTTTAGGTTTCGGTTCAGTTGGAAGGCGTCATTCGGTTTGAGTGTCAAACTCGTAAACCCACGTCTCATCACCAGTTACAATGCGTTTCATGAATGTGGGGTCGGAACTGGCTCGTTCTAGCATGTCTTCAGCAATCCTTACGCGATTGAGTTTTTGTAGAAATGTCAAGTCTTTCGGAACTAACCGAGCTGCAACGCGTGTCATGCCCAAACAATCGTTTAAAATGGTACGAATCGATTCGTGAGACACAGAAAGTTCAGCGGCATCTCTCTCAGACCTAAATGACGATGTTCAGTTCAGTTGAAACCGTTGATGGCCGACCAGAGCGAGGCAAATCTTCCACCACATCTCGACCACTTTTGAATGCACTATCCCACTCATATGCACGTGTTTTTGATGAAGTCGATTCACCGTAAGCCCTCTGTAACATTTTCAGCGATTCGGCACACGAAATACCATTTGAAATGCAAAATTTGAGACAGATTCTTTGTTCAATATTTGTATCCATCGTAGAGATGAACTAACAAAATGGTGTACTGTAAACAAACTAGATGATAGATGACGATCAAACTCCGCGTGGATATAGAGGAAAGTTGTACCAACTTAGCGACAACAATAATTTTGATTCCCCTTTTAAACCGGATTTTTAAATGATCAATTCCCAGTTCTTTCTTGTATAGTGCTTGTTGGTGCCTAAAATAGTGCTTAAAACAAACTAAAATTTTGAGCGTAAGAGGTCAGAAGTAAAATAGGTTGTAGCCTAAGAATGTGTTGCTTGGTGAAGTGGAAGAAAACCATTATGCTAATATTCATCTCCATTAATATAATGCAGATAGAAGAATAAGCTCCCGTAACAATAATTTGTTGCAGAATAGGTAGAGAAAGTCATGTGAATCTAACACATTCGGACAATCAAATTGGCAATATCGTAATTGAATAAGGGCTTAATAGTTTAAGGGAAAATTGCTTGCGAAAAATCGACAGCGGAGATGAACAAAAGAACGCATTTTTACTTTCTCTATCCCCGTATGTACAATGTACATAGGGATAGAAAAGTATTGTATTCCACCCAAAAATTCCATACCGAGATTTCGCCGGAAATACATGTTTTAGGACCCCCTGTATCCATAAAAAGCATTTTCAGAAAAAGGTCCGTGAGTCTGTGAACACGATATCTCAAAAACGAAAAGTAGCTAAAATACCATACTTGGTATCTAAGTTTAATATCTTCCAGGGATGCGACACGAAGATTTTGAGAAAAATCCCCCCACCCCAAACTACCCTTTACATGGAACTTTTTTAGAAAATTTTGATTTTCTTAAAAATGGCTCTAACGATTTTGATTAAAATATCGTATATTAAAAATATCTACCTGACAAATAAAATGTAAATCTTGAATTTTCTGGGAATAGCTTCTGAAGATCTGTTTATTCTGGATGAATTTTGCTTGATTTGGCATAATTAGTAAACCGTAAGAAATAGACAAAAACTTACTATACAAAAATATAGGTTTTTTTTAAAATACACAAATTATGTCATATACATTTTTCTCGTGGAGCTCACCGTTTTCGAGGTACTCGTTGTTATTAGTTTCAGTTGTGAAGTAGTTATACTTTTCTCAGACGGGAGTGTCCGTTCTTCTTTTGTTCTACACCTGGCCAAGAAAAGAAGCGATTTGTAATAACAATCGCGTAACGACAGCTTTTAAAACATTTGACTATTGGTTTAGCCTAGTGTATTCCCTTATTTTTTCCTACTTATACGGAACTAAATAATAAGAACATTGTGCTAATGAGTACCTCGATTAGCAAGGTGAAGAATTGTCTTATGCAAGAAGTTTGTAGAACAGCTAGAGAAAGTCATGTGAGTGTAACACATCAGATTTTTTCTAACAAAAAGCTTCTAGCGGAGTCTGTATGTTTCTTCGTGACGTTAATTTAAATGTTCTACTGGGTCAACTGGTAAGAAAAGCATGTGACGTTGCTCTTAGAGATTAAAGCTAGTGGAAAAATGCTTTGGCAAAAACTTGGGGGTTTATTTAACGGAAAATCGGGTTTTCTTCCGCAGAAACACACGGACCAGTGGCTCCAGCTTTGTGAATTATAATAGCGTATGAAAATTGTACTAATCTACTTCTTTTGCCCGCCGCTCTTAGGCAACTGACATTTTACAGTATGAGAAATTGCTGCAGGCTTTGATGGAACTGGCAAAGCGCTTTAACATTATTAAGAGGTCACGACTATGGGGGTTTACGTTTCTCTCTGAGGGTAGCCTGATGTGGTACATTCACATGACTATTTCCAGCCCTTCTGCTGCTAATCTTACTTTCTCTACTACGTATAGTTAGCAGGTACCTATCGTTTTCCTCCCAGAAATTAGATTTGGAGATTTCATCGGAAATTAACGTTTCGAAGTTCTCTAAATCTTTTCTCTGTCAACTCCTTCATTCTCGCATTCCAAACTGTATAAATGTTCGCTTCAAATATCTTTCTGTCATAATGGAAAAACTCGCTCACGACACTCTTTCCTTCTTGCTATACCTGCTCATCATACAACCTTCTATTCATCATCATTTACAATAAATTTAGCTCGTCTTTGGGATTCCCTCCCTGAAGACTTACGGGACTGCCGGAACGTTATAATGTTCAAGAAAATTGCCATTGGTCGCGCTGGCTAAAGTGCTTCGCTTTGGTGCTTCGTGGCGCAGGGGATCATAGGCTCGAGCCCGCCTTGGACATAGGTGTTTATATGTTTGTTACACAGCAAAGTAAAGGCTAGGAAAATGCAAAAAAGAGGAAAAAGGGTATACAGCTCCGGAGTCCCGACCAGACTTCAGAACTGTATTTAAAATTAAAAAGCTGATGTGCACCGTTCACATGACTTTCTCTATATCTCTGCAACAAATTATTCTTAAAAAACTTATACTTCTATTTACTTTATGCTAATGAGAAAAAAATAGCATAAATAGTCTTATTACTTGCTTCCTTGCAAGTAGAAGCGAAATAAGGGACTACCATAGGTTAAAGTGAAAGCCAAAATCTGGTTGCTATGTGACTGAAGTTCCTTTGTTTGTATGGATAGGAGTTGACAAATTCCTGTATGAGAAAAGTATACATGTTTCAAAGCAGAAACCAAAAAACAAGCAATGTCTCAAAAATGATGAACTCCACCAAAAAAATGTATATAACATAAATTGTGTGTTTTAGCGTGCTCTACATTTTTCGTGTGGTAAGTTCTTTTCCATCTCTTACGGTTTAGCAGTTATTCATCAAGATAAAGCTTGGTTTACAAAAACAGCAGAATAGACACATAATCACACCATTTGCATTTGAGGCCTCTACTATGCTTAATGTGCTCTATAAAAGCACATGAACTTCCTTTTTTTTTTTTTTTTTTTTTTTTTTTTTTTTTTTGCAATCACATAAAGACAAAGAGTATCAAAAATTAGTGTTAAAATGTGTAAATAAATATAATTTAATCCTGAATAAAATACTCTTCAGAGACTATTCCCAGAAAATTCGAAATATACATTTTATTTGTCAGGAAAATAGCTTTAATATCCAATATTTTAATCAAAATCGTTAGCTATTTTTGAAAAAATCAAAATTTTCCAAAAAAGTTCCACGTAAAGTGTAGTTGGGGGTGGGGGATTTTTCTCAAAATATTCGTGTCGCATCTCTGGAAGATACTTAACTTAAATACTAAGTTTGGTATTTTACCGTCTTTTGGTTTTTGAGTTATCGTGTTCACAGACACACGAACACACACACGTACCTTTTCCCGAAAATGGTTTCTTTTAGTTAAAGGGTACCCTAAAACATATATTTCCGGTGAAATCTCGGTATTGAATTTTAGGGTGGAGTGCAATACCTTCTCTATACACTGTGTACATAGTGCATATAGAGAAAGTAAAAATTGTCAACATGACCTTCAGTTTTGATCGAGTCTGACGTTCCCTTTTAGGTTTCGGTTCAGTTGGAAGGCGCCATTCGGAAGCTTGTAGACTGGTTTGAGTGTCAAACTCGTAAACCCACGTCTCACCACCAGTTACAATGCGTTTCATGAATATGGGATCAGAATTGGCTCGTTCTAGCATGTCTTCAGCAATCCTTACGCGATTGAGTTTTTGTAGAAAACTCAAGTCTTTCGCAGCTAACCGAGCTCAACGCGTGTCATGCCCAAACAATCGTTTAAAATGGAACGAATCGATTTGTGAGACACAGAAAGTTCAGTTGCAATCTCTCTCAGACCTAAATGACTATATTCAGACACCATTTTCTTCACTTTAGCGATGTTAGTCCAGTTGAAACCGTTGATGGCCAGAGCGAGGCTAATCTTCCACCACATCTCGACCACTTTTGAATGCACTATCCCACTCATATGCACGTGTTTTTGATAAAGTCGAATCACCGTAAGCCCTCTGTAACATTTTCAGCGATTCGACACACGAAATACCATTTGCAATGCAAAATTTGAGACAGATTCTTTGTTCAATATTTGTATCCATCTTAATATTGCAAATCACCTTTGAGATGAACTAACAAACTAACTGTAAACAAACTAGATGACAGGGTATACAGGAAAGTTGTATCACCTTAGCGACAACAATAATTTTGAATCCCCTTTTAAACAGGATTCTTAAATGATCAATTCTCGGTACTTTCATGACAGAATGTAGCTGTTACACCTTTTTACTTTCTCTACACTATGTACATAGTGTATAGAGAAGGGTTTGCACTCCACCAAAAAATTCGATACCGAGATTTCACCGGAAATATATGTTTTAGGGTCCCCTGTACCCAAAAAAAATTATTTTCAGAAAAAGGTCCGTGTATGTCCGTGTGTCAGTGAGTCCGTGTGTCTGTGAACACGATAACTCAAAAACGAAAAGTCGGTAAAATACCAAACTTGGTATTTAAGTTTAGTATCTTCCAGGGATGCGACACTAAGATTTTGAGAAAAATCCCCCCACCCCCAACTACCCTTTACATGGAACTTTTTTCGAAAATTTTGATTTTCTCAAAAATGGCTCTAACGATTTTGATTAAAATTTCGGATATTAAACATATTTACCTGACAAATGAAATGTATATCTTGTATTTTCTGGGAATAGCCTTTGAAGACTACTTTATTCTGAGTCAATTTTGCGGAATTTTGCATAACTGCTAAACCGTAAGAGATACACAAAAACTTAACACACAAAAACTATAGAGCACATGAAAATATATAATTTATGTTATATGCATTTTTTCGTGGAGTTGGTTGTTTTTGAGATATTCCTTGTTTTTTTTTCAGCTATAAATACTTACACTTTTCTCATACAGGACTTTATGAACTCGTGTCCATACAAACAAAGGAACTTCAGTCGCAGAGCAACCAGCTTTTGACTAGCACTTTAACCTATGGTACCCCCTTATTTCGCTTTTGCTAACAAGTAAGCAAGTAATAAGACCATTTCTGCTAATTTTTACTCCATTAGATAAAGTAAATTGAATAATTTGTTGCAGTGATATAGAGAAAGTAATGTGAATGGAACACATCAGATTTTATGTTTGTTTTTGTTAAGTTGTATAGAATTGTATTCTGCTCTTTATTCTGCTGTAGTGAATTTAATGTAGTACCTGGTGAAGTGGAAGAGAAGGCCTCATGACCTTAACTCCTACCAGGATAAATAAATAACAAAATAAATCCAAGAAAATAATGTGATGTGGTCCATTCACAAAACTCTCTCTACCTCTTCGGCAAACAAACTATTCTTACAAAATATTATTTCATCTATATCCTGCTAATCCAGATAAGCATTAGCGAAAATTCTGTTATTATTTGCTTCCTTCGAACTAGAAGGGTAATAGGGGGATACAAGGCTGTATAGTATTTTTACTTTTTCTACATGTACTATATACATAGTATATAGAGAAGGTGTTGTAATGCACCCAAAAATTCGATACCCAGATTTCACCGGAAATACATGTTTTTTGTCCCACTGAATCCCCCCCCAAAAAAGCATTTTTGGAAAAAGGTCCACGTGTCTGTGTGTCTGTGGACAGCATAGCTCAAAAACGAAAATACCGTTAAATACCAAACTTGGTATTTAAGTTTGGTATCTTCCAAGGATGCAACACGAAGATTTTCAAGAAAATCCCCCACCCCAACTATCCTTTAAATGGAACTTTTTTCTTAAGTTTTGATTTTCTCAAAAATGGCTCTAACGATTTTGATTAATATGTCGTATATTAAAGATATTTACCTCACAAATAATGTGTATATCTTGAATTCTCTGGGAATAGCCTCTGAAGACTATTCTAGAGGAATTTTGCATAACTGCTAAACCGTAAGAAATGGACAAAAACTTACCACACAAAAAATGTAGAGCACATTACATCACTCAATTTATGTTATATAATTTTTTTTCGAGGAATTGATCGTTCTTGAGATATTCCTTGTTTTTGGTTTCAGCTTTGGAAAACTTGTACTTTTCCCATACAGGAATTTATCAACTCGTGTCCATACAAACAAAGGAACTTCAGTGACCTAGTAACCAGCTTTTGACTATCACTTTAACCTATGGTAGTCCCTTATTTCGCTTCTGCTTACAAGGAAGCAAGTAATAAGACTATTTCTGCTAATTTTATCTCGATTAGCTTGAAGTAAATAGAAGAATAAGCTTATTAATAATAATTTGTTACACAGAAGTAGAGAAAGTCATGCGAATTGAACACATCAGATTTTTCAGAACTTGATGATTATGCCCCATTCTTGAAAACCAATCCTCGCTGTTACCAAGTCTTCCATTTATTGTTCCCTCAATTGAGGCGTGGTTTTCGACTTGCAAACAGAATTTACGTTGCATCTCTCTCCTAGTATATGTTCACCTTTTGTTTGCTAATGATTATTGCCCAGCGGGGAGTTGTCCCGTGTAGGGCCATCATGTTATGAAAAAACTATACCGTACGTTTCTTATTATGCAAGTGGGCATGTTAGTGCTATTGCGCATCTAAGTTTCAGGAGTGGGGGAATGTCACGACTATATGGGCGGGTTTTACAGGTTTATGTGTAACAAATTACAGTTTCCATGGCCTTTACTACTTGCAACAATGTAACCGTCATATAAAGTAGGCTAGTAAGAGACCGTCAATTTGTAAACAGAAGAAGGTGTATATATGGAACAGCTGATTAACGCCTTATCGTTCCCCTTCCTCACTTCATTATATATCTTCCACAAACAGTCCAATTAAAGGTGGTTTGGCCACTTCACGTAGCAGCCCAATCAAAACACAGGAGACGTGCTCCGGGTGGACAAGCGTCTCTACTCCAAACCGGTAGAAACCTGCATAACAGCGTTGCCAACATGATTTCATTAAATTCCTTTAAGTGGACAAGGTACTCTGAAATAGTACAAATGGCATTTTATGGCTTTAGACACTAATAAAATCTCTCTTATTTCTAGTTTCAGAAAATGTATTCTTTTGGGGGATTAAGAGGAATTTAATCAATTTAAATGCTAGTCTGCATTTCTTTAAAGATGTTATGCAAGACCCCATTTTAGAACATTTGTATTTTTAAATTCAGTTTTCTGAAAACAACATTTTTTGATACTTATGTGCCTTTTTCTCAGAAACTATGAGAGCTGGAAAGCTGAAATTTTCAGCACATATATACAACACATAGTTAAAATTTCTGAAACACAACCGTGATGTTATAGTGTATATTGACCATATTAATAAAGCAACAATATTGTAAATTATCCACATTTTTATTTCTTTGAACTTGCAAATATTTTTACTTTCTCCACACGTACTATGTACATAGTGTATAGAGAAGGCATTGCATTCCACCCAAAATGTTGATACCGAGATTTCACTGGAAATACATGTTTTGGGTCCCCCTGAATCCAAAATAAGCTTTTTCAGAAAAAGGTCCGTATGTGTGTGTGCGTGTATGTGTGTCTGTGTCTGTGTGTGTGTGTGTCTGTGGACAGCATAGCTGAAAAACGAAATGACCGTTAAACACCAAACTTGGTATTTTAATGATTTTGATTGAAATATCGTATATTAAAGATATTTACCTGACAAATAAAATGTATATCTTGAATTTTCTGGGAATAGCCTCTCAACACTACCTTATTCTGGATGACTTTATGGAATTTTGGTTAACTGGTAAACCGTAAGAGATAGACAAAAACTTACACACGAATTATTTTATATGCATGTTTTCGTAAGGTTGATCGTTTTTTAGTTATTCCTTTTATTGGTTTCAGCTTTAAAATACTTACGCTTTTCTTATACGGGAATTTGTCAATTCCTGGTCATATAAAGAAGCTTCAGTCACATAGTAGCCAGCTTTTGACTCATACTTTGCCTATACTACTCCCTTATACCCCTTCTACTTGCAAGGAAGCAAATAATAAAGATTATTTCTGCTAATTATTTCTGCATTAGCACGAAGTAAAAGAGAAGCATAACCTTTTAACGATAGTTTGTTACAGAGATGTAGAGAAAGTCATGTGAATGAAACACACCAGAATTTGTTTTATTTTCCTTAAACACACACACACATGTTCACTCTCACATACATACTTCCAGACTCTATGGAGGATATGGATTAATACTGGTTAAAGAAAAATTGCCCGCCCCTAGCCGGAAATCGAACCCGGGATAAATCAGCTCGCTGACTTCGGAGGCAATCAAAGTTTTGTGTTGATATCTTTCGTTATTATTTAGTTATGCCACATTGTTTGTTACTTTCTGGATGGCCCTGGTAGTATTCGAACTCGCGACCTTTTGAATTTGAAGCAGATACGCTGTCACCACACTACCCAGACGGGATTTTTTGTGTTGATATGTTTTTCTTATTATTTAGTTAAGCCAAATTGTTCCTTACTTTCTGATTGGCCCTAGTAGTATTGGAATGAGCTACTTTCAAACACAGAAGGTAATATACACCCCAGACATCCAACAGAAATTTAATAAAACATTTTGTGTTGATTTTTGTTGGAAGATAGCAATGGAATGACGCACAGTAAATTAATTTCTAGACTTATTCATGAATTGGCACATAGTCAAATTAATACACCTCTAATTAAGGTTCTTAAAAAGAGGATTTTGTTGATTTCGTTAGAAAAGAGAGACTAACTCTGTGGATGGTTTCGTTATTATTTATTTACGCCAAATCGTTTCTTACTTTCTGAATGGCTCTAGTAGTATTCGAAGGAGCGACTCTCAAATTCAGAAGGCCACATATCGTTCGCTTAGAAGAACAGGATTACAAATCAAAAACTACAGATTTTCAGGAGAAGCAATTAAATATTTTCACAAAATTAAGTGAATTTATTTACCAAGACAAAATAATCCCACAGTTTCGGGAGTATGTACGTGAACACCAACAGCTTCAAGGTATATTACAACGAAGCATTTTAATAATTAAAACTCAGGCTTTATCCATTAAAGCCATAATTTCTGCAACCCTTAATTTGACTTGTAACACTTTTGCTCAGAAACTGTTACTTTTTACAAACTTATATAGGCTATATTATGCAATAAATAAGTGTATTGGTTAAAATAGCATTATGACATTGCAAAAATATAGAAAAAGTCCTATCTGACTACTGAAGTGCATAGCTAAGGATTAATATGTAAATAATTAATCAAAATTATTACAAACTTTTGCAGAACTCATACAGGTAGCGTACTTAACACTTTTAGTTACGAAGAAAACGTTTCAATTTAAAATATGGCAGTATTTTACGAAATAAGTACACTGAATTTATGAAACTTTTACCATGTAACGCTCTTCCAGAAACAATCAGTAGTTTGCACGTCAATGACTGAATCACAACTAACATTGTTGACCATAAGCTTGTAAAAACTTCCCGGCAAAACCACACTGGCACAAGTGCTATCTATCGGTCAGTATGCGAGTTTCACTTGTAATCTTTATCCACATAAAAGTATAGCCGTTTTGAAATACTTTTATCAATAAAAAAGGAAAAATTACCATTTTTTAGATGTGACGTTGTTCTTCCAAACGAACAATATACCCTAGACATCCGACAGAAGTTTAATACGTTTTTACTTTCTCTATAGGCACTATGTACATAGTGTATAGAGAATGTATTGCACTCCACCAAAAAATTCCATACCGAGAATACAACGAAAATATGTTTTAGGGTCACCTTTATCTAAAAAAAGCATTTTTGGAAAAAGGTCCGTGTGTGTGTGTGTCCGTGTGTCTGTGAACACGATAACTCAAAAACGAAAAATAGGTAAAATACCAAACTTGGTATTTAAGTTTAGTATTTTCCAGGGATGCGACACGAAGATTTTGAGAAAAATTGCCTCACCCCCAACTACCCATTACATGGAACTTTTTTCGAAAATGTTGATTTTCTCAAAAATGGCTGTAACGATTTTGATTAAAATTTCGTATATTAAAGATATTTACCTGACAAATAAAATGTATATCTTGAATTTTCTGGGAATAGCCTCTGAAGAGTAGTTTATTCTGGTTGAATTTTACTAAATTTTGAATAACTGCTAAACCGTAAGAGATGTACAAAAACTGACTACACAAAATATGTAGAGCACGTTAAAACACACAATTTATGTTATATACATTTTTTCATGGAGTTGATTGTTTTCTGAGATATTCCTTATTTTTTTGTTTCTGCTATGAAAAACTTGTACATTTCTCATGCAGGAATTTATCAACTGCTGTCCATACAAACAAAGGAACTTCAGTGACATAGCAAGTTGCTTTCGATTATTATTTTAACCTATGGTACTCCCTTATTTCACCTCTACTTACAAGGAAGCAAGTAATATGGCTATTTCTGCTAATGCTATACTGATTAGCATGAAGTTAATAGAAGTATAAGTTTTTTAAGAATAATTTGTTGCAGGGATATAGAGAAAGTCATGTGAATGGTACACATCAGATTTTTTGTGTTGATATGTTTCTTTATTATTTAGTTACGCCAAATCGTTCCTTACTTTCTGTATGGTGTTAGTAGTAATCGAAGATATGACCCTAGGTCACATATGTCCCAGACATCCGACAGAAATGTAATAAAGCATTTTGTGTTGATATTTAGTTATGTCAAATCGTTCGTTACTTTTTGGATGGCGCGCGTAGTATTCGAAGGAACGACCTTCAAACACGGAAGGTCATATACATTCCAGACATCCAGCAGAAATTCAATAAAGTTGAGAGATTTTTGCCGTTTGGCCACGGAAGTGCCTCATCTCAAATGTAATATATTTAATGCAGTAGACCCGTAAAACTAGACACGTGTTTTATATACACTCGAAACACATAAAAGAGCAGCAGCCATCCCTAAATCCAGCAGACGTGTTTTGGGAATATGTTTTATTGGACAGCTTTATTATATATTAATTATACGGGTGTTGGCGCTCTTGCTGTGAAAAGTTTATTCGACCCAGTCATGGAAAATTCCTTTCTCTCCTTCTCTATAATTCATATCGCCGTCTGTGTCGGATTCATAATTCAGTCTCAAGTAACTCTATTGCAGAAATTGCCTCCGCACTTGGTATGCTCCTCTCACAGACTCTCCGTCTTCCTTTTTTCCTGAACCGCAACTGTCATTCTCCCTGGCAAACGTATTCAATTCCATCTCCCGCTTTCCCGCCAAGGAACGTTCTTCCAGAATTGAATTTCATATCATCGCGTTTTATTGCTAATAACGGTTATGCAGGCATCTTAACTATCCTTCATACTATACGTATTCCAAGGTTCTAAAACGTTAACCCTTAATCGCATGGTGTTGCACATGCGACAAAAATAATTAATCACAGGTTTCAGTATTCATGGTGCACTTTTTTTTTTCTAATTTCGTAACACACTAACCTTACAACAATAAAATTAGGCTAATTATAGCTGTTTTATATTGTAAAAATCTGATGTGTACCATTCACATAACTTTCTCTATATCCCTGCAACAAATTATACTTCTATTAGCTTCATGCTAATCACAAAAAAATTACCAGAAATAGTTTTATTACTTGCTTCCCTTTAAGTAGAAGCGAAATAAGGGACTACCATGGGTTAAAGTGATAGTCAAAACCTGGTAGCCATGTCAATGAAGTTCCTTTGTTTATATGGATAGGAGTTTACAAGATGCTGTATGACAAAAGTAATAGTTTTTCATAACAGAAACCAAAAATAAAGAATGTCTCAAAAACGACGAACTCCACGAAAAAATGTATGTAACATAAATTGTGTGTTTTAAGGTGCTCTACATTTTTAAGCAGTAAGTTTTTGTTCATCTCTTACGGTTTAGCAGTTATTCAAAATTCAGTAAAATTCATCCAGAATAAACTACTCTTCAGAGGCTATTCCCAGAAAATTCAAGATATACATTTTATTTGTCAGGTAAATACCTTTAACATAACACATTTTAATCAAAATCGTTAGAGCCATTTTTGAGAAAATCAACATTTTCGAAAAAAGTTCCATGTAAAGGATAGTTGGGGGTGGAGGGATTTTTCTCAAAATCTTCGTGTCGCATCACTGAAAGATACTAAACTTAAATACCAAGTTTGGTATTTTACCTACTTTTCGTTTTTGAGTTGTCGTGTTCACAGACACACACACACACACACACACACACACACACGGACCTTTTTGTGAAAATGCTTTTTTTGGTTATTTGGGATCCTAAAACATATATTTCCGGTGATATCTCGGTATGGAATTTGAGTGGAGTGCAATACCTTCTCTATACACTTTGCAATAAAACTCTGGTTACTTTTTCTACACGTACTATGTACATAGTGTATAGGGAAGGTGTTGCACTCAAAAATTCGATACCGAGATTTCACCGGAAATATATGATTTGGGTCCCTCTGAATCCAAAATAAAAGCATTTTTAGAAAAATGTCCGTGTGTGTCTTTCTGATAAAACCGCTGAGGACGTATCGTAGAAGAACGTCAAGCTTGATAAAAAGGCCTCTGAGCAAAATTCAGCAATCTTTCACGCCCAATTTAGAATGGGACGCTGAGAACCACAGCAGTTAAAGAGCGTCCATAAATAAAACTCCATTTCATTTTAAAAAGTTAAATCTTAATTGCAAACAACGATGATTAATCAAAGACTTTTAGTGTCTTTAATAGAGTTTTTTCTAATTTCGTATTACACTAACCATACAACAATAGAATTGCTGTAATTACAGCTGTTTTATATTGTAAAAATCGTATGTGTTCCATTCTCTACATCTCTGCAACAAATTATTGTTAAAGTATTAGTCAAAGTTAATTGCTATGTCACTCAGGTTCCTTTGTTTGTATGGACAGGAGTTGACAAATTCCTGTATGAGAAAAGTATGTTTTTCAAGGTTGAAATCAAAAATAAGGAATGTCTAAAAAACGATCAACTCCACGAAAAAAACGTATAGAGAATAAATTGTGTGTTTTAACGTGATCTACAGTTTTTGTTTAGTAAGTTTTTGTCTATCTCTTACGGTTTACCAGTTACACAAAATTCCGTAAAATTCATCCAGAATAAAATAGTCTTCAGAGGCTATTCCCTGGAAATTCAACATATAAATATTATTTTTCAGGTATACATCTTTAATATACGATATGTTAATCAAAATCGTTAGAGCCATTTTTTAGAAAATCAACATTTTCGAAAATTTTTCCATGTGAACGGTAGTAGGAGTGGGGGGATTTTCCTCAAAATCTTCCTGTCGCATCCTTGGAGATACACATACACATACACATACACACACAGATGGACAGACAAACACGGACATTTTTCTAAAAATGTTTTTTTTTATTTAGGTGGTCTCAAAACATGTATTTTCGGTGAAATCTCGCTATCGAAATTTTGGGTACAATGCAATACCTTCTCTATACACTATGTACATAGCACCTATAGAGAAAGTAAAAATGTCCGCGTGTGCCTTTGGGCAGCATAGCTCAAAAATAAAAAGACCGTTAAAAACCAAACTTGGTATTTAAGTGTGGTATCTTTCAGGGTTGCGACAGGAAGATTTTGAGAAAACTCCCTCTACCCCAAACTACCCTTTACATGGAACGTTTTTCGAAAATTTTGATTTTTTATAAAATACCTCTAAAGATTTTGATAAAAATATCGTATATTAAAGATATTTACCTCACAAATAAAACGTATATCTTGAATTTTCTGTGAATTGCCTCTGAAGACTACTTTATTCTGGATGTATTTTAAGACATTTTGCATAACTGCTCAACTGTAAGACATGGACAAAAACTTACAAAAAAAAAATTCAGGGCGCGTTAAAACACACAATTTAGGTTATATAAATTTTTTTCGAGGTGTTGATCGTTTTTGAGATATTGCTTGTTTTTGGTTTCAGCTTTAAAAATACTTTTCTCACACAGGAATTTGTCAACCTCGTGTCCATACAAACAAAGGAATATCAGTCACATAGCAACCAGCTTTTGACTATCACTTTAACCTATGGTACTCCCTTATTTCGCTTCTACTTACAAGGAAACAAGTAATAAGACTATTTCTGCTAATTTTTCGCAATTAATATGTAGTAAATAAGAAGCATAAGCTTTTTAATATTAATTTGTTGCAGAGTTGTAGAGAAAGTCATGTGAATGTAACATCAGATTTTTTTCAAGGCCTTCTATCGTGTTCGAGGGAAATAATATACTAAATATTTAGGAAGGCAAATGTTTATTTCTTAAGAATCATGACGTAATTTATAAAGTGTTTTGTCACACGTTGCTATGTGAAAATACATAACGACGCGTTATTTATTTTATACGAAAATAAACAGATGGTTTTGCAATAGAAAAGCATCAAATAATGGCCTGCGTTTGAAATTGAAGTAGATAAACACAGAGAGTTCAAAAGACAGCAAAGTAAAAATAAGAATAACGTAAAGCGACACGAAGTTTAGTGTACTTATGATAAAGAGCACAGATGGAAAAAAAAAAAGAAAGGGAAACAAAGCGACGAGTAAAGCCTAAAAGAACAAAAAGTGCATTATATCGCATTCAGTTTAATACAATACACATTAAAAGACACAGCAAAGGAAAAACCGTGCAAGAAAGAACATCGCGAAATTGGAAAATAATGGGAGTCTGAAGAATGCACATAAAAGCAATAAGTGTCTTATTACATATTGATGTATAGAAACACACAAGAGAAAAGAAAATTCCGTTCACCTCAGCATCTTTCTTCCCAGATACGATCTTAGATAAAAGCTAGACAGAGAGGGTAGTATGTGAGACAAAGAAAGGTGCGTTATAACATCGGAGGCACGAAACTTGCGGAAAATGTTAACTTGATCTGCGAGAGCAAAGTCATATAAAGTCCTCGCGTAATATTTATGAGAGTTCTTTTGCTGCAAAAGATGGAATTTCTTTTATTGAACATTAAAAAAGTTTCTGAATTTCATGGTTAGTAACTACTCCAGAAAGATAAGAAACTTGCAAACGCCGTTACGACCTCCGGAATACGTTACAAAATATCTGCGTCTGGGAAATGCTTCGGGATAAATACCTAAGTGCCGGATTTCCAGGTTATGTCAAGTATCTCGACTATAAGGCAGTTCTGGATCTTAAAGATGTATTATTGGATCTCACAAACACTTATAATGTGTACTTCTCAGGAAATATTTTACTATTATTATTATTATTATTATTATTATTATTATTATTATTATTATTATTATTATTATTATTATTATTATTATTACAATAGTTTGCTTCTTTGGGGAAATTACTCCTTGACATTGAAGATCTTTTGTTACAAACATCTGATGTGTACCATTCACATGACTTTCTCTACATCTCTGCAACAAATTACTCTTAAAAAGCTTATACATCTATTTACTTCAAGTTAATCAGACTAAAAGAGCAGAAATAGTCTTATTACTTGGTTCCTTGTTGCTATGTTTGCTTTGTTCCTTGCTGAAGTTCCTTTGTATGGAAGCAGTAGACAAATTCCTATATGAGAAAAGTATAAGTCTTCACAGCAGAAACCAAAAATAAGGAATGACTCAAAAACGACGACTCCACAAAAAATGTATATAATATAAATTGTGTGTTTTAACGTGCTCTACATTTTTTGTGCAGTAAGTTTTTGTCCATCTCTTACGGTTTAGCAGCTATTCAAAATTCCGTAAAATTCATCCAGAATAAAGTAGTCTTCAGAGGCTATTCCCAGAAAATTCAAGATATACATTTTATTTGTCAGGTAAATATCTTTAATATACGAAATTTTAATCAAAATCGTTCAACCATTTTTAAGAAAATATACATTTTCGAAAAAACTTCCACGTAAAGGTTAGTTTGGGGTGGAGGGATTTTTTTCAAATTTTGCGTCGCATCCCTGGAAAATACTTAACTAAAATACCCAGTTTGGTATTTTACCGACTTTTCGTTTTTGAGTTATCTTGTTCACAGACACACGGACACACACACACACACACACACACACACACACACACACACACGGGCCTTTTTGTGAAAATGTTTTTTTTTTTTTTTTTGGATACAGGGGACCCTAAAACATATATTTCCGTTGAAATCTCGGTATCGAATTTTTGGGTGGAGTGCAATACTTTCTCTATACACTATGTACATAGTGTGTATAGAGAAAGTAAAAAAAGGATGTTAGATTAAGTCGTGGAGTTCATCCTAAAGAACGTTGTAAACCGTTTTTTATTAATTTAAATAATTTAACTTTTCCATCGATGTATGTGCTGAACTGTGTCTTATATGTTAAGGCAAATTTTAGCAGTTTGCTCGAATATTCATAATTATGCAATACGAAATTGTCAGAATTTATATAAAAACAAATTTAAGCCTACAAAATTCAGAACATTTTTGTATTTGTTTCTTTTAAACTTCAACCATAAATGACAAGTAATCAAGACTGTTTTATATTGTAAAACTATATAAAATTTTTGCCTTAAAATTGCAGTGATTTTTTTAAATAATTAAATAAAAGAGAAAACCGACATAGCCACAGTCAAATATGACCCCATTAACTTCCAAGTATCACACCCATTATTTTACTTGGGCTCTCCCCGTCCTTTACTACAGTCACTGGGATTTGAGCTTGCAATATTTGGCTTTGAATGGATGGCCAGTCTAGTATGTATTATCTAACACTCATGGCCATTTGAACTATTTTTTCTGTAGAATTATGAAAACTTGTTTAGAATAATTTAAACCTTTAACTGGGAAGAAAAATATCACTAAAGAATCCACATTTATTTTCATTTCTATTTTCTCTATTATTTTATATAATAATTTTATAAGTGTATTCCCAAAAAATGTTACCAAAACTACAGTTTTAAACTCGAATTAAACGAAAAACGGCATATGTATACTAGTGCAGGCAACTAAGGGTTAATAGTTGAGCTGGATTGTCAGTAAATTTAGCCAACATCGCAACATCACATAATAAGCAATTTCGAAGTGCGAGAGGAATGTTTTCCCCAAGAGCAATACAAAGTTAGCAGACCAACCCGCCTCTTTGCACTTGGTTTAAGTTTTAACACAGAAGGCTGTGGATATATAGCCAGGTAGCTTTGGACGTGAGGGCCTCTTCACGACCTCAACATATATTCTCATTACTTCTCTAGCACGTGCTGCCTTCCTAACTAAACACGTAAAGGAATAAAACTGAGCTTGAGAAAGTAATAAAACTTCTATATAAAATGTAGAGGAAACGAATTACAAAGAAAGAATATAAAGAAAAAATATCTGATGTGTTCCATCCACATGACTTGCTCTACATCCCTACAAAAAAAGTATTGTTAAAAAGGTTATACTTCTGTTTACTTTATGCTAATTGAGAAAAATTAGCAGAAATAGTCTTATTACTTGCTTCCTTGTAAATAGAAGTGAAATAAGGGGGTACATAGGTTAAAGTGATAGACAAAAGCTGGTTGCTATGTGACTGAAGTTCCTTTGTTTGTACGGACACGAGTTGACACATTTCTGTAAGGGGAAGTATAAGTTTTTCAAAGCTGAAATTAAAAACAAGGAATAACTCAAAAAGATCAACTCCACGAAAAAATGTATATAAACAAATTGTGTGTTTTAACATTTTTTGTGTGAGAAGTTTTTGCCCATCTCTTACTGTTTAGCTGTTATGTAAAATTGCGTAAAATCATTCAGAATAAAGTAGTCTTCAAATGCTATTCCCAGAAAATTCAAGATAAACATTTTATCTGTCAGGTAAATATCTTTAATATGTGACATTTTAATCAGAATCGTTAGAGCCATTTTTGAGAAAATCAAAATGTTCGAAAAATGTTACATGTAAAGCGTTGTTGGGGGTGGAGGGATTCTCTTGAAAATCTTCGTCTCGCATCATTGTAGGATACATAACCTAAATACCAAGTTTGCTTTTTTTACGGTCTTTTCGTTTTTGAGTTATGCTGCTCACAGACACACACGGACATTTTTCTAAAAATGTTTTTTTTATTCAGGGGATACAGAGGAACCTAAAACGTGTACTTAAAGGAAAAGCTGCGAGTTATTTGGGAAATTTAATGTTGTTTAGGCATGTTACCATGGTAGCTCAGTGGTTACAGCAACTGGACTGAAACCAGCAGATAAGTGGCTTAAATACCGACTAAGGATTCAGTTTTTCGCTCTTGCTCACCAACTCCTGTCCTAAATGGCTAATGGGAGAAAAAAAAAAAAAAACAATTAATTCACAACGCTGTCTTTCTTTGTTGCAGGTAAGCAAGCCTAAACCTTCTCCGATCAATAATTGATTAACATCAAAATCAAAACTGTAAGTATAACTATTTATCACTAAGTAATTTCAGTTTGAGTGAGTAAAGACCATTTTACACCACTCGTGTGTATATGTGTGACAGCTGCGTGGCCGTATATCAGAGTTGACAAATATATTTGTTTTTGATAACAAGTTTAGCTCGGGTAAATCACAAAGGGTCACTTACAAGGGTGGCATCTAGGCGTGAAAACGAAAACTATTATGCTTACAAGACCCCCTTTGCCGTTGCTCATTTATCATCTGCATGAACTTACTCCGGTAGAGGTCATGTCATGGCAAAAGCCGTGCGCTATACATACTCTCTTTTGTTTGGCTTTTTCTTGCAGTCGCTCGTCATTTGTCTTGGCCCCGTCGCCAGACTGTCACGTTCTTTGCAACGCCATCATGAAAACGTCTCATTAAATAAAACGTTGAAATCTTTGTACATTAGCTGTGTCGGAATTTTTTGTAAACTTGGAAGAGTGAATAAATGTGTCTGCTATACTAACATAGTTAACTGGGAGAAAAAGTATATTTAATGTTTTAAAATATCAGAAAGACACTCAGTAATGCTTGACGCACTTTCATTTGGGTTTTACGTCGCATGTGTTTCAGAAATGTTACATTTGTTTTGTTATATTAGTGTGAGACGTAATTTATCTCAACAACCACTGAGAGGATTTTAATCAAATTTACTCTGAAGAATATAGTAATGCTGCCATGTTTACTTTCTCTACTCGTACTATGTACACAGTTTATAAAGAAAGTATTGCATTGCACCCAAAAATTTGATACCTTGATTTCACCGGAAATACAGGTTATTCAAAAAGAAAGAACACATTTCAAACTTTTATAACTTCCAAACTACAAAAGATAGAAGCATGATTCCAACGTTCATGGAGAGAGAAAAGTTTACAATTGAAATAGCGTGGGGGGGGGGTAGAAGTTCCAATCACGGCCGCATTGACGCTGTTGTTTGTTGTTGTATGTCTGTAGTGAAATGGCGGCGACAGCTCAAGAGAAATCATTTTGTGTGCTGCAATTAGCAAAGTTAGAGTCCATTGTTGCAGTCCAACGAAAGGATCCCAAAGAAATCCACATCACGAGCAAGCAACCAACGGTATGGCGAGTTCTAAAACATCGTCTGGACCTGAAGGCATACAAACTGCATTGAATCCGGACGACCACAACAAACGGTACGAACTGTACATTGGCGTGTTAGAAGATGTGGAGGAAGACAATTTTACTCAACGATTAATGTTTGCCAATGAATTTTTTCATGCAAGATGGTGCCCCGCCTCATTTCTTACCACGTCCGACGTTACTTGAATAACACGTTTGCAGGACGTTGGATTGCGAGAGGAGGAGCAGATCAACTTTATCGCCGGTGGCCTCCCAGATCTCCAGATCTCACTCCATGTGATTTTTATCTTTGGGGTTACGTAAAAGACCGTGTTTTTATCCCTCCTCTACCTGGCACTCTTGAAGATCTACGACATCGAATTGTTGAAGCTGTGAATTCGATAACTGGAGACCAGCTGATTCGTGTGTGTCAAGAAATGTGCCACCGTTTTGACATATGTCGTGTAACACACGGTGCTCATATTGAATGCATATTATACACTTTTCTATCTCCATGAACGTTGGAATCATGTTTCTATCTTTTGTGGTTCGGAAGCAATAAACATTTGAAATATGTTCTTTCTTTTTGAATAACCCTGTATAAGAATCTTTTTCTTTTTTTAACCTCCGACAGGCTATAAATAAAAGACAAGTACATAGAAAACAATTATTTTATTATAAAAAGTTTTATACACTTCTGGTTACTTTTCAACATAATCACCGAAAAGATTGAGACATTTATCGTACCTGTGCACAAGCTTTGCAACACCCGCTTCAAAAAATGTTGACGCCAATTATTTCAAATCAGTATAAACGTTGTTTTGAAGATCTTCGTACTTTACGACGTTTACGGAGAGCCATTCAAAACAAACGAAGAGGAATGCTGACTTCAGGAATTGTGTTGATCCAAGACAACGCTCGGCCACACACTGCTGGCACAACCCATCGGCTCCTTGAACAATTTTAATGGAACATTTTCGATCATCCGCCGTACAGTCCTGACCTGGTACCTAGCGACTTTCACGTTTTCTCTGAACTGAAGTTGTGGCTAGGAGGGCAGAACTTTCAAACCAATAACCATAAATAACCAATCTCTTAGTAACCACATTTTAAAATATTATCTGATGTGTTCCATTCACATGACTTTCTCTACATCTCTGTAGCAAATTAATGTTAATAAGCTTATTCTATCTGCTTCATGCTGAACGATATAAACATTATCAGAAATGATCTTATTTATAAGTAGAAGGGAATACACTAGGTTAAAGTGATAGTCAAATGTTTTAAAGCTATCATGCGATTGTCACTGCAAATCGCTTCTTTGATTAGAACAAAGTAAACACGGACACTTCCTGTCTGAGAAAATTATAAGTACTTTACAATTGAAACCAATAACAAGGAATATCTCGGAAACGGTTACCTCCACAATAAAACTGTAAAGGGCACAAATTGTGTGTTTTGATTAGATCTATATTTTTTGTGAAGTAAGCTTTTGTCTATCTCTTACAGTTTGACAGTTAAGCAAAACTCATCCAAAATAAAGAGGTCTTCAGAAGCTATACCCAGAAAATTCAATATATACATTTTGTTTGTGATGTAAATATATTTAATGTACTGTATTTTAATCAAAATCGTTAGAGAGCCATTTTTAATAAAATCAAAATTTTCAAAACTTTTTCCATTTAAAGAGGTTATAGTGGGGGAACTTTCTTGAAAATCTTAGTGTTGCATCGTTTGAAAATGCTAAGTTTAGTGTTTTACCAACTTTTCGTTCTTGAGTTATCGTGTTCACAGATACACGGACACGCACATACACGGACCTTTTTCTAAAAATGCTTTTATTGGACTCGGGGGACCTCAAAACATGTATTTCTGATGTGTAGAATTTTTTGTAGAATACAATACTTCCTCTGTACAGTATGTGCATAGTACGTGCAGAGAAAGCACAAAGTTCTCCCAAACAAAAAAATCTGCTTTTCTATACATCTCTGCATAAAATTATTGTTAAAAAAACTTATACTTCTATTTACTTCATGACAATCAGCAAAAAAATTACCAAAAATAGTGTTATTACTTGCTTCCTTGTAACTAAAAGCGAAATAAGGGAGTACCATAGGTTAAAGTGACAGTCAAAAGCTGGTTGCTATGTGACTGAAGTTCCTTTGTTTGTATGGACAGGAGTTGACAAATTCTCGTATGAGAAAAGTATAATTTTTTAAAGCTGAAACCAAAAACAAGAAATATCTCAAAAACGATCAACTCCTCAAAAAATGTATATAACATGAATTGTGTGTTTTAATGTGATCTACATTTTTTGTGTGGAAAGCTTCTGTCCATCTCTTACAGTTTAGCAGTTATGCACAATTCCGTAAAATTCACCCAGAATAAAGTAGTCTTCAGAGGCTATTCCCAAAAAGTTCAAAATATACATTTTATTTGTCAGGTAAATATATTTAATATATGATAGTTTAATGAAAATTGTTAAAGCCATTTTTGAGAAAATCAGAATTTTCGAAAAAAGCTCCATGTAAGGGGTAGTTCGGGGTTGGGATTTTCTTGAAAATATGCGTGTCGCATCGTTTGAAAATACTAAACTCAAATACTAAGTTTGGTATTTTACCAACTTTTCGTTCTTGAGTTATCGTGTTCACAGATACACGGACCTTTCTCTAAACATGCTTTTTACTGACTCAGGGGACCTCATAACATATTTCCGATGTATAGAATTTTTGGGTAGAATACAATACTTCCTCTGTACAGCATGTGCAGATAAAGCACAAAGTTCTCCCAAAGAAACAAAAAAAAAAAAAAAACAGAGGAGCTGTAGTTTCCATGGCAACAGATGAACTGCAGCATTTCTTGTTCATGTATAGCGCTCAATGAAAAGCCTTTACTTCATTTGCGTTGATTTTTCACTATCTCTTACACAAACTGAAAGAATAAACGGTTTAATGGTGTATGGCGATGACATCCGGCGTATACAGAAATAAAGAGCTCAGAAATGCACTGCATCAAACACGTCATTGAGCAGAATCGTCTGCCACACTTTAGTAAATTGGAATCGACGGAACGGAATGGAAGTTAGGAGGGAGGGGAGGGGAGGTGAAGCTTTGATTTCGTGATCAACTTCTCCAGCTCGTCGCAGATACCGAAAATACTCCCGAGTCTTTAACGGGACAATTTGGAAAACTACAGCACAGGATTTAACGCTCAAAATAAATAACACCAAAGTAAAAGTGTTTCTAGTCTGAGAAATACAAGAATAAATATGTGTTTCACTTATATCACTTTCTCTACCTATTCAGTACTGCTCGGCCGCTGCATCCCCTATTTCGGCCCGAAGACGTCACGAATGGGGTGCAGTACTAGAGGGTGATAAGTAATCAGCAGAGTCCCTCCCGGCCGGTTAATGCGGTCTTCTCGATCTGGAGCCGCTTCTTCTCAATTGAACCCCCAGAGACCTGACGAGGCTGAGTGCACCCCGGTCCAGGTTTCCCAAGAGGGGAAAATTCCCTGGGAAATATACAAAATTCTACAAAACTCATCCAGAATAAAGAGGTATCCAGAGGTTATTTCCTAGAAAATTAGGCATATATTTTATTTTTATTTATTCATTTTTACTTTCTCTATACGTACTATGTTCATAGTGAATCGAGAGGGTATTGTATTGCACCCAAAAACTTGATACCGAGATTTCGCCGGAAATATGTTTTGAGACCCCCTGAATCAAAAAAAGCTGTAGAAAAATGTCCGTGTATGTCTGTCTGTATGTGTGTGTGTGTCTGTGGGCAGCATAGCTCAAAAACGAAAAGTCCGTTAAAAACCAAACTTGGTATTTAGATTTAGCATCTTCCAAGGATGCGACACGAAGATTTTGAAGAAAATCCCCCCTAACCCAAACTACCCTTTACATGGAACTTTTTTCGAAAATTTTGATTTTCTCTAAAATGGCTCTAACGATTTTGATTGAAACATCGATTTTTAAAGATATTAACATGGCAAATAAAATGTATATCTTGAATTTTTTGGGAATAGCCTCTGAAGACTACTTTATTCTGGATGAATTTTACGGACTTTTGCACAACTGCTAAACCGTAAGAGATGGACAAAAACTTACCACACAAGAAATGTATCACGTTAAGACACACAATTTATGTTATATAGATTTTCTCGATTAGTATGAAGTAAACAGAAGCATAAGCTCTTTAATAATATTTTTTGAAGAAATGTAGAGAAAGTCATGTGAATGGAACACATCCGATTTTTTTTAGCTTAACGACCTCCAACCTGGTTGGTCATATTGGACAATGAATGAAAATGGTGCTCAAATGATCTCGTAATCCATGAAGCTTATAGTTACTCGATATTCGTCCTCTCATAATAAGCGAAAACCCCAATAAAAACCTTATCCGGGTAACTCAACCTAAGCGAGATTCGAACTCTCGACCTGTTGAATGTGAGGCAGACACGCTACCACCACACTACCCAGGTGAGCACATAAAATTTTATAATACAAATTAAAATCATTACAGTCATTTTTGAAAAAATTATTTTCGAATTTTTTTCCATGCAAAACGTAGTTTGGTGTGAGGGGATTTTGAAAATCTTCGTGTCGCATTCTTGGAAGATGCTGATTTAATTATTTATTTAACTGAATATTGTTTTCGCAGCTATGTTGTTCACAGACACACACGTGCGAAACTTTTTCTATCTGTGTGTTCCATTCACATGACTTTCTCTACATCTCTGTAACATATTATTGTTAAAAAGCTTATGCTTCTGTTTACTTTATGTTAATCGAGAAAAAAAATATCAGAAATAGTCTTATTACTAGCTTCCTTGTAAGTAGAAGCGAAATAAGGGAGTACCATAAGTTAAAGTGATAGTCAAAAGCTGGTTGCTGTGTGACTGAATTTCCTTTGTTTGTATGGACACGAGTTGACAAATTCCGTATGAGAAAAGTATAGGTGTTTTAAAGCTGAAACCAAATAACAAGAAATATCTCAATAACGTTCAATTCCACGAAAAAAAGTATATAACATAAATTGTGTGCTTTGACGAGCTCTACATTTTCTGTTAGGTTAGCTTTGTCTATCTCTTACGGTTTGCCAGTTATGCAAAATTCCGTAAAATTCATCCGGAGTAAAGTAGTCTTCAGAGACTGTTCCCAGAAAATTCAAGATATACATATTATTTGTCAGGTAAATATCTTTAATATACGATATATTAATCAAAACCGTTGGAGCCATTTTTGAGAACATTAAAATTTTTGAAAAATTTTCCATGTAAAGAGTAGTTGAATGTGGGGGATTTTCTTTAAAATCTTCGTGTCGCATTTTTGTAAGATGCTGAATTAATTATGAAGTTTGGTATTTAACGATTATTCTTTTTTGAGTTATGCTGTTTACAGACACACATGCACAAACCTTTTTCTAAAAAGGAATTTTTAGATACGAGGGACCTTAAAATGTATTTCCTGTGAAACTTCGGTATCGAATTTTTGGATAGAATGCTATACTTGCTCTAAGTACAGAAAGTAAATAGACATAGAATCTAAATCCGAGGACTATTAACGAATGTTTGATGCTCTATTGTTAACAGGTGGTAATCTACAGAAATATCCTAGCTATGAAACTTGACTTTACCTCACATCTGTGCCTCTAGCTCCGTCTCTTTCCTTTTAATTTCTTCCTTACTTTACATAATTACTCTTTGAGAGAAATTCTTGCTTCTGCTGTGATAAAGGAATTCAGAGCTGGGCTTAAGGTTTACATAGATTACGTAACACAAATATTGATGGGTCCCATTTACATGCCTTTTTCTACTTCATGTTAATTGAGATAAACACAAACAAAAATGGTCTTATTACTTAGTTCCTTATAAGTAGAAGGAAAATAAGGGAATACACTAGGATATACCGACAGTCAAATATCTTAAAAGTGTAGTTGCTATAGGATTTGATACCGTTAATTAGCTTCCGCATAAAAACTATTATTAGTTATTAATTGTTTATCAATGTAAAGCTAAAAGAGTACAAATATATGCATTTAACAGAGTAAATTCAGCTTGGAGCAGAAATAGAAAGCTGACGCCAAGAGAGTAGAATGGGGTAGAAGAGCTTTTGTTAGAAAGGCTTCTTTTGGCCAGTCACGTACAATCGAGTTACAACGGGGGTAAGCCTTAAAATTCGGAAGACGGTAATTCTTCATTGTACACATGAGGTTTGCAATGCACCTTGGGAAGAGAAAATTTACTTTTGGGTAATATTTACGTCAATCGTGCGGCCTTTCTGTCCAATCAGAAAGAGACCCCCATGACGGTATTTTTAGTATGTAAAGAGCCCAAGAAGGCACATTACTGTCTGTTGATATCTGACTGTCGCTGTTATGCTTTCGGTTGTCGACTGAACGTAACTTCTTCACACAAAGTTAAAACACTGTAACGTGTAATGAAAGCTTAGTAGCCTCCAGTGCTCTAAGTATCTTTAAAGTTAGTGATGTGTGTTAAAGTATAACGCAGAATTAAGGAAGAAGAAGGAACTATAATTACGTGTGATCAGCCAAGTGTTTAAGTTCATAACAAGTGTACAAGTTAGCATAATTGTAAAGCAAAAGTGCTTATCTCGCTTCTCCTATTAAGAAATAAACTCCAGGAAGGTTACTTAAGTTTTAATCCTTATGTGATTACTCCCCTAACTACCCCCATTAGCTGCACCACCCTGAGAGAGTCAACCTGAGCAACGCCGAGGCAAAATTCAACGGTAGGAGATTCACCTCACCACGTACGTGGGTTTACTCATAGGTAGTGGAGTGAGTCTTGCCAACGTCTTCAATCTGGGCTCGAAGCAGAGATCTCAGCATCTGGTGTTTTGAGTGTGGGGCTAAGGCCACCGCCCAGGGCACCCAACGTCTCAGCTCACCGCATAAGGCGTCCCAAAACTGGTGCAAAACGATAACACCGCAGATTGAAATCCAGTTCTTTGCATGGCCAGGAGTTGACAAGTTCCTGTATGAGGAGAGTATTTTAAAATTGAAACCAATAACAAGGAATATCTCGAAAACGGTTAACCCCACGAAAAAATTGTATATGGAATAAATTGCCTATTTCAACGAGATCTGCATATTTTGTGTGATGAGTCTTTGTCTAGCTCTTACGGCTTAACCGTCATGCAAAATTCTGCAAAGTTCATTCCGAATAAAGATTCCTCAGACATCATTCATGGAAAATTCAAGATATGCATTTTATTTGTTATATAAATAGATTTAACTTACTGTATTTTAATCACAACAATGAGCGGGATTTTGTAGAAAATAAAAAAATTCAAAAATTTTTCGGGGAGTTTTCCTTGAAAATCTCCGTGTCGCACCCTTGAAAGATGTTGAACTAAATTATAACTTATGGTATTTAACCGACTATTCCTTTTTGAGTTATGTTGTTCACAGACACATGCAGGCGAACCGTTTTCTAAAAAGGCTTTTCGGATACGAGGGATCCTAAAAGTTGTATTTCGTGTGAAATTCTGGTATCGAATTTTTGGGTGAAATGCAAAATTTCCTCTAATTACAGAAAATAAATAGATGTAGAACCTAAATCCGAGGACTATTAACGAATGTTTGATGCTCTATTGTCAACAGGTGGTAATCTACAGAAATATCCTAGCTAGGAAACTTGACTTTACCTCACATCTGTGCCTCTAGCTCCGTCTCTTTCCTTTTAATTTCTTCCTTACATTACATAATTACTCTTTGAGAGAAATTCTTGCTTCTGCTGTGATAAAGGAATTCAGAGCTGGGCTTAAGGATTAAATAGATTACCTAAGACAAAAACAGACCCGAGCTGATGTTATTAAAGCGGAAATGTAAATATTGTGCTCGAAAAAAAAAGAGAAGAAATTTAGTAAGCAAGCAGTTTGTTTCCAGTAGAGTACGAAAAAGTGAAACAGGAAGAAGGAAGGAAAAAAATAAATAATTGAGGATTAACCTCGTTTTCGATGTTTAAGCTTTTAATGCTTCTCAGTGGGCCACAGAAACCCCCCATGACTTTTAAACCCCGTTTACTCTATTAAACTTAACCACAATCCTCATTCTTGACTTTACTATTATTTAAATTCTGTGAAATGTTTGCTCTTATATAAACACTAGCTGGCTTACCCGTGTTGCACGCTTTTTTACTTTCTCTACACGCACTATGTACCTACATAGTGTATAGAGAAGGTATTGCACTCCACCCAAAAATACGATACTGAGATTTCACCGGAAATATATGTTTTAGGGTCCATTATATTAAAAAAAAAAAAAACACTTTCACAAAAAGGTATGTGTGTGTGTGTGTGTGTGTGTGTGTCTGTCTGTCTGTCTGTGAACACGATAGCTCAAAAACGAAATGTCGTAAAATACCAAAGTTGGTATTTTAGTTTGATATCTTCCAGGGATGCGACACGAAGATTTTGAGAAGAATCCCATCACAAACTATCCTTTACATGGAACTTTTTTCGAAATTTTTGATTTTCTCAAAAATGGCTATAACGATTTTTATTAAAATTTTGTATACTAAAGATATTTACACCAGGAATAAAATGTATATCTTGAATGTTCTGGGAATAGCCTCTGAAGACTACTTTATTCTGGATGAATGTTACGGAATTTTGCATAAATGCTAAACCATAAGAGAGAGGCAAAAACTTATATTACTCCATGGCACGACAGCTCACGGGGAACCTTGGCCTACCGCCCGGCCGCTGCGTCCCCCATCTCGGTCCACTACAGCCGTGGTGCACTATTGGAGGGTGAGACGTGGTCAGCGCCTCGACCCGCCCCGGCCGTTTAATGCGGTCCTCATGACCTGGAGCCGCTACTTCTCCATCAAGTAACTCCTCAATTGGCCCCCCAGGGACCTTAGGTTGAGTGCACCCCGGGCCAGGTCTCCCAGCGGAGGAAAAATCTCCACGCTGATACTGGGGATCGAACCCAGGTCTCCCACTTGGTAAGCCGCTGCGACCAGACAAAAACTTACAACACAAAAAATGTAGAGCACCTTAAAATACACAGTTTATCTGATATACATTGTTTTCGTGGAGTTGATTGTTTTTGAGATACTCCTTGTTTTTTTGGTTTCAGCTTTAAAAAAACATACTTTTCTCATACAGGAATTTAACAATTCCAGTCCATACAAACAAAGGAACTTCAGTCATATAGCAACCAGCTTTTGTCTATCACTATAAACTATTGTACTCCCTTTTTTCGGTTCTACTTACAAGAAAGCAAGTAATAAGACTATTCCTGCTGATTTTTTCTCGATTAGTATGAAGTAAATAGAAGCATAAGCTTTTTAATAATTTGTTGCAGGATATAGAGAAAGCCATGTGAATGGAACTCATCAGATTTTTAAACTCCAGAACAAATTAATTAATTGCATTAACCTATAATCTAACGCAAGAAAAATCCAAACTGTTTCATTCAAGAGATTTTCGCTATCTATTGTGAATAAATAATTCTTACATAAGCATTTTATTTGATATTTAAATGTCTTTAATGTACGATATTTTAATAAAATCTAATGTGTTCCATTCACATGCTTTTCTCTACATCTCTGCTACAAAGTATTATTAAAAAGCTTATACTTTCATTACTTATTGCTTGCTTCCTTGTAAGTAGAAACGAAATAAGAGAGTACCGTAGATTAAAGTGATAGTCAAAAGCTGGTTGCTACGTGACCAGAGTTCCATTGTTTGTATGGGCAGGAATTGACAAATTCCTGTATGAGAAAAGTATAAGCTTTTAAAGCTGAAACTAAAAACAAGGAATATCTAAAAAAACGATCAACACCACGAAAAAAATGTATATTACATGTTTTAACATACTCTACATTTTTTGTGTGGTAAGTTTTTGTCTATCTCTTACGGTTTACTAGTTATGCAGCATTCCGTACAATTCATCCAGAATAAAGATGTATTCAGAAGCTATTTCCAGAGAAATCAAGATATACATTTTATTTACAATTGAATATCTTTAAAATACAGTATTTTAATAAAATTCATTAGAGGCATTTTTGAGAAAATCAAAATGTCTATGTAGAGGGTAGTTGTGTGTTGAGGGATTTTCTTGAAAATCTTCGTATCGCATCCTTGGAAGATAAACTTAAATATCAAATTTGGTATTTTACCGAATTTCCGTTTTTGAGTAAACGTGTTCACATACACACGGATACACATACACACACGCGTGCACCTTTTTCCAAAAATGCTTTTTTTTGGTTACTGGGGACCCTAAAACATACATTTCCAGTGAAATCTCGCTATTGAATGTTTGGGTGCAATACAATACCTTCCCTATAATCTATGTACGTAGTACATGTAGAGAAAATAAAAAATCTTATTTTTTTCATTCACATGACTTTCTCTGCATCTCTGCAATTACTTATTGTTCTATGTAGAGAATTTTGCATAACTGGTAAACCGCAAGACATGCACAAAAACGTAAAACACAAAAATGTAAATGTCGTCAAAACACACAATTTAAGTCCTACGCATTTTTGTCGTTGAGGTAACCATTTTAGTTATGCCTCGTTATTGGTTTCAGTTCGAAAATAATTGTCAACTCCTGGCAAATCATAGAAACGGATTTCAACCACATGGCAACCAGTTTTGTCTATCGTTTAAGTCTAGTGTATTCCCTTATTTCACTTCAACTTACAAGGAATTAAGTATTAAGACCTTTTCTGCTAATTTGTTCTCAATTAACATGAAGTAGGTAGAAGAATAAACTTTTTAACAATACTTTACTACAGAGATGTAGAAAAAGTCATGTGAATGGAGCACATCAGATTTTTACTTTCTCTACACGTACTATGTACATAGTGTATAGAGGAAGTATTGTATTCCACCCAAAATTCGATACCGAGATTTCACCGGAAATACATGTTTTGGGTCCCCCTGAATTGAAAAAAAAGTATTTTTAAAAATAGGTCCGTGTGTGTATTTGTGTGTCTGTCTGTTTGTGTCTGTGGACATCATAACCCCTAAACGAAAAGATCATTAAATACCAATCTTGGTATTTAGGTTTAGTATCTTCCAAGGATGCGACACGAAGATATTCAAAAAATTCTCCCCACTACAAACTACCCTTTACATGGAAAAATTTTAAAAAATGTTGATTTTCTTAAAAATGGCTCTAACGATTTTGATTAAAATTCCGTATATTAAAGCTATTTATATCCGAAATAAAATGTATATCTTGAATTTTCTGGGAATAGCCTCTGAAGACTACTTTATTCTGGATGAATTTTGCCGAATTTTGCTTGACTGCTAAACCGTAAGGGATGTACAAAGGCTTATCACACAGAAAATGTAGAGCACGTTAAAACAGACAATTTAAGTTAGGGCCATTTGTTTCGTGGAATTGGTCGTTTTTAAGATATTCCTCGTTTTTGGTTTTGTCAACTCTTGCACATACAAACGGAGGAACTTCAGTCACATAGCAACCAGCTTTCGACTGTTACTTTAACCTATGGTACTCCCTTATTTTGCTTGTACTTACAAGGAAGCAAGTAATAAGACTATTTCTGCTAACTTTTTTTCTGGATTATCATGAACTAAATAGAAGTCTAGTTTTTTAACAATAGTTTTTTGCTGAGATGCAGAGAAAATCATGTGAATGGAACACATCAGATTTTTAGCTTCATACTGGGTTCGGGAGTTTATCTGAAAGGCTTTCAGAAAGCACATGTCATTAAATCTAAGAGGCAGGAGAAAAAACAGACGGTGAAATAGTGATGATGATGATGATGGCGATCATGAAATTTTGAATATAATTGCACTTTAATAGCTTGAGAAGGAAAGAAAGTTATCGCAGCATCTTCTGGACCAAAGTGGACGCTGGGTATTGAGCAATTACAGTTAATGACGTAGGTAGGTCTTCTCTTGTGATTTAATTATATCAGAGTCATTTCGGAGATTGTATAATCAACGCTCAAGGTCCTCACAAATATCACCGTCGTCCATGTTAATGATCTGACAAGCGTCAAGTCACGTGGGACAGGACATTGTTTTTATCTGAACAAAAGCATCTTTCAGATGCTAGCCTACTTTCCCTCACATCTTAGCTGACTAAAAGCATAGATTACAGACTTACATAGGATTTTTTAGTGAAAGCAGATCCTTTGTTTGTATAGACACCGCACATAAAACAAAAGCAACATTTCATGTAGCAAAGAGAAATACGGCCACATATGCGTTTCAATTTTACTTTCTCTACACGTACTACGGGTATAGAGAAGGTATTGTATTGTGCCCCAAATTTTGTTACCGAGATTTCACAGAAAATATATGCTTTGGAACCTCCTGAATTAAAAAAAAATTAGAAAAAGGTCCGTGTGTCTTTGAACACGATAATTCAAGAACTAAAAGGCAGTAAGATACCAAACTTAGTATTTAAGTTGCCGGTCCCCATAGCCACGCTCACTAAAGCGTATCGCTTTGGTGCTTCATGAGCAGGGGATCGTGGGTTTGAGTCCCGCTTTGGGCATGGGTATTATATGTTTGTGTAAAAGAACAGTAAAACCAGTAATCATACAAGGGTGGAATGTAAATAGAGGATACAGCGCCGGAGTCCTGACCAGACTCCGATACTGTTATAAAAAAAAGTTTACTATTTTCCAAGAATGCGACACAGAAGCATTTTTAAGAAAATCCCCCAAACACAAACCAACCTTCACATAGAAAAATTTATGGCTCTCACGATTTTGAGTTAAGATGTATATCTTGAATTCTCTGGGCATAGCCTCTTAAGGTCTCTTTATTCTGGATGATATTTATTGAATTTTGCACAACTGGTAAAGCGTAAGAGTTAGACAAAAACTTACCACACAAAAGATGTAAATCTGGTTGAAACACACAATTTATGTAATATATGTCTTTACTTTCTCTACATAGTGCATAGAGAAGGTATTGTAATTCTCCCAAAAATTCAATACCGAGATTTCACAAGTTTTGTGTCCACCTGAATCCAAAAAAAGGAATTTTTGCAAAAACGTCCATGTGTGTGTGTGTGTGTGTGCCTCTGGACAGCATAGCTCTAAAACGAAAATACCGTTAAATACCAAACCTGGTATTTAAGTTTGGTATCTTCCAAGGATGCGACACAAAGATTTTCAAGAAAATCACCCCACACCCAACTACCGTTCACATGGAACTTTCTTCGAAAACTTTTATTTTCTTTAAAATGGCTGTAACGATTTGATTAAAAATCTCTTATATTTAGGATACTTACTGTCAAATATAATGTATATCTTGAATTTTCTGGGAATAGACTTAAACGTCCTCTTTATTCTGGATGATCTGAATTTTGCATAACTGGTAAACCGTAAGAGATAGACAAAATCTTAATATATAAAAAATGTAGATCACGATAAAACACACAATTTATGTCATATACATTTTTTTCCTGGAGTTGATCATTTTTAAGATATTACTGGTTTTTCGTTTTAGATTTGAAAAACTTATACTTTTCTCATATAGGAATTTCTTAACTCGTGTCCATACAAACAAAGGAACTTCAGTCACATAGCAACCAGCTTTTGAGTACCACTTTAACTTATGGTACTCCTTTATTTCGCTTCTACTTACAAGGAAGCAAGTAATAAGACTATTTATGCTAATTAGCATGAAGTGAATAGAAGCATAAGGTTTTTAACTACAATTTGTTGCAGAGATGTGTCGCCCTCCGAGGTGTAGTGGCCACCATGTTGACTTCATATACCCAAGGTCGTGGGTTCAAATCCGGCGGAGGACGATGGATTTTTTCGGGCGTAAAAATCCTTAGCGTGGCTTCCTTCGGAGTGGGTCCCGTGTCGTAGATTTACGGCACGTAAAAGAACCTCAAGCCTGATAGAGAGGCCTCTGAGCAAAATTAAGCGGTCTTTCACGCCCAGTATAGAATGGGACGCTGAGAACCACAGCAGTTAAAGAGCGTCCATAAATAACACGCCATTTCATTTTCCTTTTTGTTGTTGCAAAGATGTGGAGAAGGTCATGTGAATGTAACACATTAGATTTTATTCATAGAGTTGACCGTTTTTTTGAGATATTCCTTGTTATTGGTTTCAGCTTTAAAAAACTACACTTTTCTCATACAGGAAATTGTGAACTCTTGTCCAAACAAACAACAAAGGAACTTCAGTCACATAGCAACCAGCTTTTGACTATCACTTTAACCTATGTGCTCCCTTATTTCCTTTCTGCTTACAAGGAAGCAAGTAATAAGACTATTTTTGCTAATTTTTTCTCAATTAGCTTGAAGTAAATAGAAGCAATAATTTATTGCAGAGATGTAGAGAAAGTCATGCGAATGTAACACATCTTTTTAATGAGTTGCCTGCATATGAATATAAAACAGGGTCACGATAGGCAAAAAAAAAAAAACAAGTGTGTGAAAATTAATAAGACGTGTATAGGAGAACATGTTTATTAACTTCACGAGCGTGAAAGCGAGGTAATAATGAGCGTCCAATCTAGCGAACTGGGTCGAAATTGCTTTCCTGCGCATCAAATATGTATATTAATTTTGATACATAGAGAGTGATAGAGACTGGAGAGCGGGAGGATGGGGGTAAATTAATTTCCTCTAGTTCTAGAGGAAGTGTTTTTGTTTGAACAGTTCGCTGAAGAGGAAACGAGTCACAACTATATGCTGATCATTGAAAACAATACACAATATTCAATCAATATTATACGCCAGCTAAATCCAGCTTTTCACGTCTTTACTCTATTTTATAAGTTTCTGAACAGAAGCTTATCAACTTAATATGTCCTGCTGTAGATATGCATACCTTAGCCACATATTTACGTTCTCTAGCACGTATGTACAATGGGCATAGTGGATAGAGAAGGTATTGTACTACATCCAAAAGTGATGCATGGTTTCATTCACCGAAAATACACGTTTTAGGATCTTCTGTATAAAAAAACAATTTTAGAAAAAGGTGTTCTGTGTGTGTAAATGTGTGTAAAAATGAAAAGTCAGTAAAATACCAAACTAGGTATTTAATTATTGTATCTTATAGGGATGCATGCAAAGATTTTGTGATCTTGCATTTAAGATATTTAATGAAAAATAAAATATATATCTTGAATTTTCTAGGAATAATTTCTGAGGAACTGTTCATTCGGATGATTTTGCTGAATTTTGTGTAACTGATAAAACGAAAACAAATTATTATTAAATATCTTATGCCTATATTTACTTCATGTTAATCTAGAAAAAAATAGCAGAAATAGTCTTATTAATTGCTTCCTTATAAGTAGAAGCGAAATAAGGGAGCAGCATAGGTTAAAGTGATAGTCAAAAGCTGGTTGCTATGTGACTGAAGTTTATAGTTTGTATGGACACGAGTTGACAAATTCCTGTATGAGTTTTTTTAAAGCTGAAACTAAAAACAAGGAATATCTGAAAAGCGTTCAACTCCACGAAAAAACTGTGTATTACATTGTGTGTTTTAATGTGCTCTACATTTTTTGTGTGGCAAGTTTTTGTCAATCTTACGGTTTAGCAGTTAAGCAAAATTTCTTAAAATTCAATGAGAATAAAGTAGTCTTCAGAGGCTATTCCCAGAAAATTCAAGATATACATTTTATTTGTCAGGTAAATATCTTTAATATACAATATTTTAATCGAACTCGTTAGAGCCATTTTTGAGAAGATCAACAATTTTGAAAAAGAGTAAAAAGTTGTTAGGGGTGGGGAAATTTTCTTGAAAATCTTCGTGTCGCATCCTTGAAAGATACCGAACTTAAATACCTTGTTTGGTATTTAACGGTCTTTTCGTTTTTGAGTTATGGTGCCCACAGACACACACACACACACGCGCGCGGACATTTTTCCGAATTTTGTTTTGTATTCAGGGAGCCTCAAAACATGTGTTTCCGTTGAAAGCTCAATTACACTGCACCCAAAAGTTTGATACTGAGATTTCACCGGAAATATATGTTTTAGGTTCCCCTGTATCCAAAAAAAAGCACCTTCACAAACAGGTCCGTGTGTCCATGTGTCAGTGTGTCCGTGTGTCTGTGAACACAATAACTTAAAAACGAAAAGTAGGTAAAATATCAAACTTGCTAATTAAGTTTATTATCTTCCAGGGTTGTGACACGAAGATTTTGAGAAAACTCCCCTCACCCCAAACTGCCCTTTAGATCCAACTTTTTTGTAAATTTGATTTTCTCAAAAATGGCTCCAACAGTTTTGATTAAATTATCGTATATTAAAGATTTTTACCTGACAAATAAAATGTACATCTTGAATTTTCTGGGAATAGGCTCTGAATACTTTACTCTGGGTGAATTTTACGGACTTTCGCATAACTGCTAAACCGTAAGAGATGGACAAAAACTTACCACACAAAAAATGTAGAGCACTTTAAAACACGCAGTTTATTCAATATGCATTTTTATCATGGAGTTGATCGTTTTTGAGATATTCCTTGTTTTTTGGTTTCAGCTTTAAAAACTTATTCTTTTCTCCATACAAACAATGGAACATCAGTCACATAGCAACCAGCTTTTGGCTTTTACTTTAACCTATGGTACTCCCTTATTTCGCTTCTATTTACAATAAAGCAAGGAATAAGACTATTTCTGATAATTTTTCTCGATTAGCATGAAATAAATAATTGATAAGCTAATTAACAATAATTTTTACAGAGATATAGAGAAAGTCATGTGAATGGAACACATCAGATTTTTTTTTTTTTTGCACGTAAAGGGTAGTTTGGGGTGAGCGAATTTTGCTCAAAATGCTCTTGTCGCAGCATTGGAAGATATTAAAATAAATAAGTAAACTTGGTATTTAGTTTAATATATTCTAAGGCTGCGACAAGAGCATTTTGAGGAAAATTCCCTCACCGCTTGGTATTTTAACGGTCTTTTCGTTTTTGAGCTTTGCTGCCCAAAGATACACGCGGATTTTTTTTTTTAAAAAATGCTTTCTTTTTGGATTCAGGGAGTTTCAAAACATATATTTCCAGTGAAATCTGGTATCGAATTTTTAGATGCAATAGAATACCTTTTCTATACAATATGTACATTAGCACGTGTAGAGAAAGTAAAAATATATTGCGGAATGTTAATAAAGTAGGCTATAAAATGTGACAGGATGATAACTGAGTGTGTTGCAGCAGGCAAGAAGAAACATTTCATGTCTTAATGCACGCCATGTCCAGCTAACTTTAATTGATTCAGTTGAGATAAGAAGCAATATATCAGAAATGTTCAGAGCTAAAGCAATCTCTCAATTAAGAATACCTTAATTTACGTGACAGGGTCTTCACTTTGTGGATTATTATAATTAATCTGACTGCAGCGACACCATTAGTGGAGCTGGAGATGTCCATTTCTTCTCCAATTGGACTTGCAGACAAGAGTCCAGGCCCTACCGGTTTCTGATGACCATCATTAAATCGGAAACCTGTCCATTTGACGAGGGCAAGGAAGTATATGCTGGTCACAGCGAAGGGAGGGACAGTTGAAAGCGCATCATTGTCACTGATCACGACTTTCCAAGGCGCAGACGAGTAAGCAGGAGGAGCATAGAAAATACTACAAATGGGGCACGGATATTTATGACGTAATATTTTTACTTTCTCTATGCGTACTATGTACATAGTATATAGAGAAGGTATTGCACTCCACTCAAAAATTTCGATACCGAGGTTCCACCGAAAATATATGTTTTTGGGTCCCCTGTGTCCAAAAAAAGCAGTTTCAGAAAAAGGTCCGTGTATGTGTGTATGTGTGTCCGTGTGTCTGTGAACACGATAACTCAAAAACGAAAGGTAGCCAAAATACCAAACTTAGTATTTAAGTTTAGTACCTTCCAGGGATGCGACACGACTTTGAGAAAAATCCCCCCACCCCAAACTACCCTTTACATGGAACTTTTTTCGAAAATTTTGATTCTCTTAAAAATGGCTCTAATGATTTTGATTAAAATATCATATATTAAAGATATTTACCTAACAAATAAAATGTATATCTTCAATTTTCTGGGAATAGCTTCTGAAGACCTGTTTATTCTGAATGAATTTTGCTTAATTTTGCATAACTAGTAAACCGTAAGAGATAGACAAATACTTACTATACAAAAAATTTAGGCCTTGTTAAAATACACAAGTTATGTCATATACATTTTTCTCGTGGAGCTTTCCGTTTTCGAGGTATTCATTTTTATTAGTTTCAGCTGTGAAGTACTTACACTTTTCTCGGACGGGAGTGTCCGCTTTTCTTTTGTTCTATTCCTGGCCAAGAAAAGAAGCGATTTGTAATGACAATCGCCTAACGACAGCTTTTAAAGCATTTGACTATTGGTTTAACCTAGTGTATTCCCTTATTTTCTTCCTACTTATACGGAACTAAATAATAAAAACACTGTGCTAATGAGTACCTCGATTAGCAAGGTGCAGAAAGAAGAATAATCTTATGTATGAAGTTTGTAGAACAGCTAGAGAAAGTCATGTGAGTGTAACATATCAGATTTTTACTTTCTCTATGCGCACCAAGTACATAGTGTATGGAGAAGGTATTCAACTCCACTCAAAAATTCGATACCGAGGTTTCACCGAAAATGTATGTTTTAGGGTCCCCTGTATCCAAAAAAATGTTTTCAGAAAAAGGTCCGAAATCGAAAAGTCGGTAAAATACCAAACTTGGTATTTAAGTTTAGTATCTACCGGAGATGCGACACGAAGATTTAGAAAAAATCCACCCAACTCCAAACTACCCTTTACATGATAAAAATATATACATTTTATTTGTCAAGTAAATATCTTTAATATACGAGATTTTAATCAAAATCGTTAGAGCCATTTTTAAGAGAATCAAAATTTTCAAAAAAGTTCCATGTAAAGGGTATTTAGGGGTGGGGGGATTTTCTTGAAAATCTTCGTGTTGCATCCCTGAAAGATACTGAACTTAAATACCAAGTTTGGTAGTTTACCAAAGTTTCGTTTATGAGCTATGCTGTCCACAGACATACACGGATCTTTTTCTTAAAATGTATTTTTGGATTCAGGGGGACCCAAAACGCGTATTTCCGACGAAATCTCGTTATGGAATTTCTGGGTGCAACACAATATCTTCTCTATACACTATGCACGTAGTACATGTAGAGAAAGTTAAAACTATTAAAATACAGAGATAATGAGTTGATTGGTTGATATTTTACGCGCCAATGTACTCGATTTGCCACTTCCTACGATCACGTATCATGAACGAATTAGTCAACAAATAACATTCTATCGTGGTTAAACATCTTTATAGCAATACCTTGCTTAAAATTGCAATTACCCATTACTAAATAGCTTCAAAATGGAAGCGCGAACAAGAAAGCTGATTTGATAATAATTTAATATAGGTTTACAGTTTTCCAGGATCCTGGAGCAAAGGTTGAAGAACAGTTGATACTTTAAACATTTGATGCCAATATAAAACTCTGAATGTGTACCATTCACATGACTTTCTCTACATCTCTGCAACAAATTATTGTTATACAGCTAATGCTTCAATCTACCTCATGCTAATCAAGAAAAAAATTAGCAGAAATAGTCTTATTACTTGCTTCCTTGTAAGTAGAAGCGAAATAAGGGAGTACCATAGGTTAAAGTAATAGTCAAAAGCTGGTTCCCATGTGACTGAAGTGCCTTTGTTTTTATGGACTCGAGTTGACAAATTTCTGAATGAGAAAAGTATGTTTACAAAAACAATGAATATCTAAAAAACGATCAAATCCACGAAAAGAATTATATAACATAAATTTTATGTTTTAATGTGTTCTACATTTTTTGTGTGGAAAGTTTTTGTCCATTTCTTACGGTTTAGGAACTATGCATAGTTCCGTAAAACTCAACCAAAATAAAGTAGTCTTCAGAGGCTATTCCCAGAAAATTCGAAATATACATTTTATTTGTCAGGCTATTATCTGTAATATACGATAGTTTAATCAAAATCGTTAGAGCCATTTTTGAGAAAATCAAAATTTTCGAAAAAAAGTTCCATGTAAAGGGCAGTTTATGGTGAGGGGATTTTTCTCAAAATATTCGTGTCACATCCCTGGAAGATACTAAATTTAAATAGCAAGTTTGGTATTTTACCAACTTTTCGTTTTTGAGTAATCGTGTTCAGAGACACACGGACACACACACACGGACCTTTTTGTGAAAATGCTTTTTTGGATACAGGAGACCCTAAAACATATATTTCCGGTGAAATCTCGGTATCTAATTTTTGGGTGGAGTGTAATACCTGCTTTCCATACACACATTGACCTGTTTCTAACATGCTTCTTTTGTTTGTATTATTTTATTTTTCATTTTGTATATTTTACATACACACACTGTTTCAAAAGTGTTTATTTATTTTTAGTTTTCATTAATTTACACACATTGGCATGTCTAAAAAATTCATTTTTTTAATTTTTATTACCTTATTTTTTATTTATTTCCTTTCACACATTTGACCTCTTCTAATTTTATTTTATTTTTATTTTTTTATTTTTTATTTATTTAGTTTACACACACACACATATTGAACTCTTTCTAATTTTTTTGCATTTATTCTTTATTTATTTACTTTACACACACATTGACCTCTCTAAATATTTTTTAATTTTTTTTATTAATTACTTTAAATACAAACGACCTTTTTTAGAATGTTTTTATTTTTTATTTATTTACTTTACATACACCACTTTGACCTGTTTCCAAAAAGATTTTTTTTTTAATTTTTTATTTTTTATTTATTTACTTTGCATACACACATTAACCTTCTTTTAAAAACTATTATTTTTTTTCTATTTTTTATTTATTTATGGGTCTCTCCCACAGATTTCTGTCTTCTGGGTATTTTTGCTATTCATATTTCTTCTCGCTGCACCGTCCATTGCTTCCCATTTCTTTTCCCTTCCCTCCAGTTTATTTTTTACTCTTTTTACTGGGTAGTTATGCTTCAACGCAAAGTAACTTTATTCCTACACAGTTTTCTGTCTTTTGTATCTTTATTTGCAAGTTCTTTGATGCTCATGTTTCTTATTACTGCATTGTTTCCTATGCTTCTGTTGTCTGCGCCTTCCCTCGACCTAACACTCCAGCATCATTTGGGAAATTCTGCTACTTCATTCTTTTTTTACTTTCTCTACACGTACTATGTGCATAGTGTATAGAGAAGGCATTGCAATCCACTCAAAAGTTCGAAACCAAGATTTCACCCGAAATGCATGTTTTACGACCTCCTGAATACAAAAAAAAAAAAAAAAGGGATTTTCAAAAACAGGTCCGTATGTGTGTGTGTGTGGGGGGGGGGTCTGTCTGTCTGTCTGTCTGTCTGCATGTCTGTTGACAGAATAGCTCAAAAACCAAATGACGTTTAAATACTGCCGGTCCCCATGGCCACGCTCAGACTCCGGTACTGTTTAAAAAAAAATACCAAAGTTTATCTTTAATTTTAGTATCTTCTAAGGATGCGACACGAAGCTTTCAAGAAAATTCCCCCACCACTAACCACCCTTTACGTGGAAACATTTTCGAAACTTTTTTTTTTAATGGCACTAAAGATTTTGATTAAAATATCACATATTAAAGCCATTTCTATCACCAAAAATGTATATCTTGAATTTTCTGGGAATAGTTTCTAAAGACTATCTATCCTGGAAGAATTTTGCTTAATTTGGCATAACTAGTAAACCGTAAGAGATAGACAAAAACTTACTACATAAAAAAGCGTAAATCTTGTTAAAATACACAATTTATGTTATATACATTTTTTTCATGGAGTTGATCGTTTTCTGAGATATTCCTTGTTATTGGTTTCAGCTTTGAAAAACTTACATTTCTCATACAGGAATTTGTCAACTCGTGTCCATACAAACAAAGGAACATCAGTCACGTAGCAACCAGTTTTTGACTATCACTTTAACTTATGGTACTACCGTATTTCGCTTCTACTTACAAGGAAGCAAGTAATAAGACTATTTCTGCTATTTTTTCTCGAAGTAAATAGAAGCATAAGCTTTTAAACAATAATTTGTTGCAGAGATGTAGAGAAAGTCGTGTGAAGGGAACACATCAGATTTTACTTTCTCTAGCCCGCATGTAGAATTTACATAGTGGACACTGAAGGTATTTTATTGGACCCAAAAATTCGATTTCGAGATTGCATCCGAAATATATGTGCTTTGAGACACCATGAGTGCGAAAATAAGTTTTAGAAAAAGGACCATGTGTGAACGTGGATAGCACAGCTCAAAAATTATAAGACCGTAAAATACCAATCTTGGTATTTAAGTTTAGTACTTTCCAAGGATGCAATACGAAGATTTTCAAGAAAATCCCCGCACCTCACACTACTCTTTACATGAAAGAAAAGAAAATAAGATAATTTTATTTTTCTCAAAACTGGCTAACGGTTTAATTGTTTTTTCACTCAAGCCATGTGTATTAACATTGACTTTTTCAGGCTGACTCTACACACGGCTAGTGCCGAAAAAAACAATAAAAAAAACATTAAACAAATACCAATTGTCCATAATAGTTGGCTGTACTATGACTTGGACTTAAAGTACTTGCAGCATTGTAAGTCCCCATTGGGGTTGTCATCTCAAAATAATTTGAGATCACCTTGTGGTTTACTGGGAAACATACGAGTCAGTTGAGTAATTCAAAGCTATGCTGGCATGTTGCCATGGTAGCTCAGTGGTAGAGCAACCGGCTAGAGTCCGGGAGGTCAGTGGTTCAAATCCCAGCTATGGCACTGAATTTTATCAGTCTGACTCTACCTATCCAACTTCTGTCGTGCACACGGCTTGTGTGAGAAAACAATTAAACCAATATTATTATCATCATCATCATCATCATCATCACAGAACATAAAAGAAACTGCCGCCTCGGACAATCAGAAAAATCAGCCGTGGTACAACATGTTTTATCTTTGTACGACCACCAAATGCAGTACATATAGTAGAGGTTAAAGCTACGACTAAAAATTATTAGCCCCGTTTATACAGCGAGGCCATTGAAATTTATAAAAACACTAACAAAGACGAAGGACTTAAACTCCACCTGGTTCCCTATACTTTCCCAACTCCGTAACCCCCAGGCTAAATACAAGCAAAACTAGAACCAGTCCACTTGACCCCGCCCACCAGTGTCTTGAGTATACATACCGGCTCTAACTTGCACTTTAATAATTATTTCCCAGTTAGCGATGTGAGCACATTCCCTCTGAAGATGTCCCTCACAGATAGGGACGAAACGTTAGGAAGAAATATTTTAAACAAACATGTTTTAACCTACAGATCACGGCAAAACTGCCCGAAAATCTTAAATTATAAAACCATGGACTCCGGCAGTGAAAGTTTACGCATAAAACTATTATTATTATTGTTATTATTATTACTATTATTACTATTATTATAATTATTATAATTATTTAATTATTATAATTATAATTATTTCTATTATTATAATTATAATTTTATTATTAAAATTATTATTTTTATTACTAAAATTATTCTTATTTTATTATTATAATTATTATTTTTATTATTATTTTTATTAATATTATAATTATTATTTTATTATTATTTTTATTAATATTATAATTATTATAATTATTAATATAATATAATAATATTATTATAATTATTATTATTATAAATATTATTATAAATATTATTATATAAGAAACTGTTTTCAGTTTTCAAGATTTCACGCCAGCCGCACGTGGAGTACATAGTAATCACCGTAGGGCAGGTGACACAGAACTCGAGTCTCCATCATGGGGCTAGCAGCTGGGACATTAATCTGACACTGCAATATCATATTTCAAAGGGTCTTAACTACTTGTCACTGCAAGTGGCCACAGTGGAATAGCGGCGTCTTCCTTCACTAATAAGATGAGGAAACCGTCGACCCCGCGGAAACAGAAGAGCAACTGTTCGCCTATTAATCTTCGCTCCGGAAGAAACGCACGACGCCCAGCGTTATGCTTCACGCATATCAGAGTAATATGTAAAGTGATATGCTCTCCTTCAGCGCATGCGCCGTCAGAAACGCGGCACTAAGTGATAAGGACGGAATGATAAAGAAGGCGATGAAAAAGATGTTACACCCACACGTGGGGCCTCTTTTTCGTGTTCACGTGGCGTGTAAATTCCTCACAATATTTTCTTACTTCCTCTAGTGTATATAAGAAATACGGAGAGTATTATATTCGCCCCAAAAATTCGATATTTGAGGTCCTCTGAATAAATAAATACTAAAAAAAATCTGATGTGTTCCATTCACATGACTTTCTCTACATCTCCGCAACAAATTATTGTTAAAAAGCTTATACTTCTATTTACGTCATCCTAATCGAATAAAAACTAGCAGAAATAGTTTTATTTCTTACTTCCTTGTAAGCAGAAGGGAAATAAGGGAGTACCATAGGTTAAAGTGATAGCTGACAGGAAATGACAAATTCCTGTATAAGAAAAGTATAAGTTTTTCAAAGCTGAAACCAAAAACAAGGAATATCTCAAAAACGACCAACACCACGAAACAAATGCATATAATATAAATTGTGTGTTTAAAACAGCTCTACATTTTCTATTTTTTTTTTTAAGTTTTTTTCTATCTCTTATGGTTTCGCAGTTGTGCAAAATCCCGTAAAATTCATCCAGAATAAAGTAGTCTTCAGAGGATATGCCCAGAAAATTAAAGATATACATTTTATTTGCCAAGTGAATATCTTAAATATAAGAGATCTTAATCAAAATTGTTATAACCTTTTTTTGAGAAAATTAAAATTTTCGAATTTTTTCCATGTAAAGGGTAGTTAGGGGTGGGTAATTTTCTTGAAAATCTTCGAGTCGCATCCTTGAAAGATACCAAACTTAAATACTAAGTTTGGTTTTTAACGATCTTTTCGTTTTTGAGCTATGCTGCCCATAGACACACACACACACACACACACATGCACAAAGGCACACACACAGACAGACACACACACGGACATGTTTTTAAAATGCTTGTTTTGCATTCAGAGGGTCTCAAAACATGTATTTCTGGTGAAATCTCGGTATTGTATTTTTGGATGCAATACAATACCTTCTATATACACTATGTACATAGTCCGTATAGAGAAAGTAAAAAAGTTATTGGTCCGAATCAAATTACATTCTGCCGCAAAACGATCTCTATTTCACGGCCGGATATGTGCTATTGGTCTAGTATAGCAAGGCAGCCATGTGTCGTACCTTGTCTTGGGTTTGGATGGGGAGAACGTGGGTAAAACAATTGGTGTATGGCATGTCATTTTACTTTCTCTATTTAGTGCATAATACATGGGTAGAAAATATATTGCACTCCACCCAGAAACGTATAATCTTGATTTTATTGAAAATACATATTTTATGGTGTCCTGTATCCAAAAACAGCATTTTTAGAGAAAGGTCCACGTGTGTGTGTCCGTGTATCTGTGAATACGATCACTCAAAAAAGAAATGTCAGTAAAATACCAAATTTGGCATTTAAGTTTAGTTTCTTCCAGGGATGCGACACGAAGATTTTGAGGAAAATCCCCACCCCGAATTACCCTTTACATGGAACTTTTTTCGAAAATTTTATTTTCTAAAAAAAAATGGCTGTAACGATTTTGATTAAACTATCGTATATTAAAGATATTTACCTGACAAATAAAATCTATATTTTGAGTTTTCTGTGAATGGCCTCTGAAGATTACTTTATTCTGGGTCAATTTTACGGAATTTTACATATCTGCTAAACCGTAAGAGATGGACAAAAACTTACCACACAAAAATGTAGAGTACTTTAAGACACACAATTTATGTTATATACATTGTTTTCGTGGAGTTGGTTGTTTTTCAGATATTCCTTGTTTTTGGTTTCAGCTATAAAAAACATAATTTTCTCATACAGAACTTTGTGAACTCTTGCCCATACAAACAAGAGGAACTTCAGTCACATAACAACCAGCTTTTGACTATCACTTTAACCTATGCTACTATCTTATTTTGCTTCTACTTACAAGGAAGCAAGTAATAAGACTATTTCTGCTAATTTTTTTCTCGATTAGCAGGAAGTAAATAGAAGCATAAGCTTTTTAACAATAATTTATTGCAGAGTTATAGAGAAAGTCGTGTGAATGGAACACATCAGATTTTTTGAGATAATCAATGAAAATTATTCCGTGTGCGTCGCAAAAAAAAAACTGATGTCATGACCTTGCATACAGATGGAACCGTCTTCGCCTTCTTTGTAGCTGATTCTCCCCTTCCAATACACTGTTTTGTTTATCCCTTCGTCTCAAGTGCCGAAGTGATCGACCCAGGTTTCATCCATTGTTATGAATCGACGCAAAAACTCAGCTTTATTGTAGCGTATCATTGCAAACACTCGACTGAAACATCCTGACAACTTGTTTTGCTCTATTGTGAGCAAACGCGGCCCCAACTTTCTCCTATCCAAATTTTCAGTCAGTGTGCAATGTCTGCAAGCTCGCGCATTTCAGTCGACGGTCATCCAGTATCATTTTGTGGATTTTCTTTACAATTTCTGGACTAGTAGCCGCATTTGGTCGATACTGGGATGTTCGTCTTGGCAGCTCATACGGCCGCGCTTAAGCTCTGTCACCCAATATTTCACTGTTGTAAACGAAGGAGCAGACTCCCCCAAAGTAGAATCTAGCTCAGCTTTAATATAAGTTGGACTAAGACCTTTCAAATGAAAGTATTGTATCACATAACGATGCCCTGTTTTATACATGTTTACAAATTCGCTGAGACCATTCACTAATGATGGCTGCAAAAGAGATGCTAAAAAAATGTAAAATCGTCAAACTTCACTTAATCTTTCTAAGTTTGGTATTTTTACCATTGTTATTGTTTGAAACAACAACCGCTATTTATAAGTCAAATTGGGTACTTCTGAATATGCTGGTGAACTACGCACTCCCAAAAATACGGGAGAAGTTCTTCTTCCAGCAACATGGAGCCCCTTCACATTACGCCTATGAAGTTCGACTCTATCTCAACACACAATTTTTAAACAGGTGAATTGGTAGAGCATGTCTCCCTTTGAATGACCTCCAAGGGCACCAGACCGAACCCCTTTAGATTTCTTTTTATGTATGAATGAATAAGTGTATTTGTTGATATAACAATATTATACATTGAACTTGAAAATTGCACGGGTCCACAGACCGTACGTGTTTTTGTAATACACACTAAAAACAATATTAAAACAACAACAACAACAAAGAATTAGAGTAAACACGAAAATAAAAAGATTAACATGTTCATATACAGCAATTTAAATTTACAGCACAGAGTACACCTTATTCAGAAGCATAAATGTACCCTCTTATAATAGATAAATATACTTAAAAGAAATATATACACAATAACATAATTATTACATAAAGTATATGTATGTAAAAAAATTGTAGTCACTTTTGTTTAGCTGTTCTTATCCCTCCGTCCCCCCTCATCTCTACTGTCAGCCTTCACAGATCCCAGCTGTCTTGCGTTAAGAATAAATTTACCTAGCCCGTCCACGTCTTCCGTGCCTGCCAGTAGCGTCCAACATGCTTCTAGCTCTACAGTCGCGGGGGTAAAAAATCACGGTAAATATTTTTCTCTCCATTCCTCCGTACCCCTGCATCTTGCCAAGATGTGGGTCCACGATTCTTCCTGCTCAAAAATGGGACAGATTCTCGTACCATTCTCGTCAGTAATTTTTGTGCTCATCCATGCTCCTAGTCAAAAGCATTGTTTATCCAGTACAAGGCCTAGATGACCTGTGCTTCTGTCACATCAGTAATGCTGCGGAAGACATGGAGGGAGATGTTTCCGATATGGGCCAACAAAGGCGTGCATGTGGAGATTTATTGAAATTTGAGAGTTTTTCTAACTTACTATCCAATTCCGGCTTTTCTATGTCTAGTGGTTTAGTAGACATTATGGTTTCTTTATGACAACCATTCAGCGGGATACACTGTATTTTTACTTTCTCTACACGTACTAAGTACATAGTGTATAGAAAAGGTGTTGTAATGCACCCAAAAATTCGACACCGAGATTTCACCGGAAATACATGTTTTGGGTCCATGAATAAAAAAAGAGCATTTCTGGAAAAAGGTCTTTGTGTTTGTGTGTGTGTGTGTGTGTGTGTGTGTGTGTGTGTGTGTGGACGGCATAGCTCAAAAACGAAAATACCGTAAAATACCAATCTTGGTATTTAAGTTTGGTGATTCTAAGGATGCGACATGAAGATTTTCAAGAAAATCCTCCCCAAACCCAACTGCTCTTTAAATGGACAAATTTTCGAAACTTTTTATTTTCTCAAAAATGTTGATTACAATATCGTATATTAAAGACTTTGAAGACTTCTTTATTCTAGATGAATTTTACGAAATTTTGCATAACTGCTAAACTGTAAGAGATAGACAAAAACTTACCACAAAAAATGTAGACTACATTAAAACACAAAATGTATGTTATATAGTTTTTTTTTCTCGTGGAGTTGATCGTTTTTTAGATATTCCTTGTTATTTGTTTTAGCTTTAAAAACTTATATTTTTCTAATACAGCAATTTGTCAACTCCTGGCCATACAAACAAAAGAACTTCAGTCACATAGCAACCAGCTTTTGATTATCACCTTAACCTATGGTACTCACTTATTTCGCTTCTACTTACCAGGAAGCAAGTAACAAGACTATTTCTGTTAATTTTTTCTCGATCAGAATGAAAAATAACATTTTTAATAATAATTTGTTGCAGAGATGTAGAGAAAGTCATATGAATGGAACCCACCACATTTTTTTCTGGATTCAAGAGACCGTAGAACGTGTATTTCCAGTGAAATTTAGATATCAAAATTTTGGATAGAATGCAATACCTTCTCTACCTATGAGCTAAGTGGAGAAAATAAAAATTAGAAAAGGGTCCATGTCTGTACGTGTTTATGAGGGAAAGAGCGACGGATCGACAGACAGACAAGAAAGTAACATAACTTAAAAATCTGATGTCTTACATTCACAAGATTTTTTTCTACATCTCTGCAATCAATTGTTGTTAAAAAGCTGATTCTTCTACTTACTTAATGCTAATCGAGAAAAAAATGACAGAAATAGTCTTATTGGTTGCTTCCTTGTATGTAGGCGGGAAATAAGGGAGTACCATAGGTTAAAGTGAAGTCAAAAGCTGGTTGCTATGTGACTGATGTTCCTTTGTTTTCATGGACAAGAGTTGAGAAATTCCCGTATGAGAAAAGAGTAAGTATTTTAAAGCTGAAACAAATTACAAGGAATATCTCCAAAACGGTCAACTTCACGAACAAATGTATGTAGCATAAATTGTGTGTTTTAACGCCCTCTACATTTTTTGTGTGGTACGTTTTTGTCTATCTGTTACGGTTTACCAATTATTCAGGATTCTGCAAAATTCACCCAGAATAATGTCTTCAGAGGCTATTCCCAGAAAATTCATGATATACGTTTTGTTTGTCAGGTAAATATCTTTAATGTACTATATTTTAATCAAAATCGTTAGAGCCATATTTGTGAAAATCTTCGTGTCCATCCTTGAAAGATACCAAAATATATATACCTTGTTTGCTTTTTAACGGTCTTTTCGTTTTTGAGCTATGCTGCCCACTCACACAGAAAGACAGACAGAATTTTTCTAAAAATGTTTTTTTTTTTTATTCAGGGGGTCTCAAAATTGCATTTTCAGGTGAAATATCGGTATCGAATTTTGGTTGCAATATAATACTTTCTCTATATGTACACAGTGTACATATAGAGAAAGTAAAAACTAAAATGTTAGATAATACCTACACAATCTCTCTGTTTTGATGTGAATTATGCCAGAAATCCTGAAATGGTTGACAGACTGTGGAACGGCCAAAAGCGTAGCTGAAAGCCAATCATTTTTCCACCTCTTGGTTCCTGTAATGTTAACAAACACGAAAAACGTCGGGATGAAGTGGGGCACCATCTTGTGAGAAAGGACGAAGTAAACAGGGCGTCTTAATGAAAGCGAGGAGCGTGTTCCATTATTCAGCACTGCATATTTACACTGAGTCCCTCGTCTAATGGAATGTTGGTGTATCGGATTTTCTGGGGGAAGGTATACGCCAGCTGTCACGTGTGAGCGAGTGCATTTCCACACCTTCCTAATGATCCGTCTGTCACATCTTATCGGGGAAATGTTTACTGATCAAAGAGCGTCTCCGGGTTCGACAACCACGTACCAAAACACTTCTCATCAGTAATACAGAAATCTGACGCAATTTGGAATTGTACATGCCTTGGACTCTTACAGGATGACCGTTTGGACCACTTAAAAATAGATAAGTTTGCGACCGTTTTTAAAACACAAGCAATTATCGCAATTTCGGCAAAATTTGTCCCAAAAACTCTGGATGGACAGTCTTTATTTTTATGCTATTTCTACTTTACTTTTTTACTTTCTCTATACGCACTATGTACATAGTGTATAGAGAAGGTATTACACTCCACCAAAAAATTTGATATCGAGATTTCACCAGGAAATATATGTCTTAGGATCCCCAATATAAAAAAAAAAAAGTATGTGTGTGTGTGTCCGTGTGTCCCCAGCGATGCGACACGAAGATTTTGAGAAAAATCCCCCAATCCCAACTGCCCTTTACATGGAAGTTTTTTCGAAAATTTTGATGTTCTCAAAAAGCGCTCTAACGATGTAGTTTATTCTGGATGAATTTTACTGAATTTTGAATAACTGCTAAACCGTAATAGATGGACAAAAACTTACTACACAAAAAATGTAGAACACGTTAAAGCACACAATTTATGTTATATACATTTTTTTCGTGAAGTTTGTCGTTTTTGAGACATTCCTTATGTTTGGTTTCTGCTATGAAAAACATACTTTTCTCATACAGGAACTTGTTAACTCCTATCCATATAAACAAAGGAACTTCATTGACATAGCAACCAGCTTTTGACTATCACTTTAACCTATGGTAGTCCCTTATTTCGCTTCTACTTACAAGGAAGCAAATAATAAGATTATATCTGCTAATTTTTTCTCGATTAACATGAAGTAAATAGAAGCATAAGCTTTTTAACAATAATTTGTTGCGGAGATGTACAGAAAGTCAGGTGAATGGAACACATCAGATTTATTTTTGTTTACAGTGGGCCCTAAAACGTCTATTTCCGGAATGAGGCCTTGGCTACATTGGAGTGTTATAACTTTATAACTCTGAGTGACAGAATTTTCTAGTTTTAACACTACTGACATCCGGTAAAATACCTACTTTTAGCAATAACTGTCTAAAATAGCTGATGTGTTCCATTCACATGACTTTCTCTATATCTCTGCAACAAATTATTGTTAAAAGGCTTAAGCATCTATTTACTTCATGCTAATCGAGAAAAAATTAGCAGAAATGGTCTTATTACTTGCTTCCTTATAAGTAGAAATAAGGGCGTACTATAGGCTAAACTGATAATCAAAAGCTGGTTGCTCTGTGACTGAAGTTCCTTTGTTTGTATGGACAGGAATTGACAAATTGAGAAAGGTATAAATTCTTCAAAGCAGAAACCAACCAGCTCCACGAAAAAAATGTATATGACATAAATTGTGTGTTTTAATGTGCTCTACATTTTTTGTAGTTTAAGTTTTTGTCTATATCTTACGGTTTAGCAGTTATGCATAATTCCGTAAATTCATCCAGAGTAAACTAGTCTTTAGAGGCTATTCCCAGAAAATTCGAGATATACATTTTATTTGTCAGGTAAATATCTTTAACATACGATATTTTGATCAAAATTGTTTGAGCCATTTTTGAGAAAATCAAAATGTTCGAAAAAATGTCCATGTAAACGGTAGTTTATGGTAGGGGGATTTTCTTGAAAATCTTCGTGTCGCATCCTTGGAAGTTTGGTATTCAACGGTCTTTTTGTTTTTGAGGTATGCTCTACACAGACACATACACGGACCTTTTTCTGAAAATGCTTTTTTTTGGATACAGGGAACCCTAAAACAAATATTTCCAGTGAAAGCTCCGTATCGGATTTTTTGGTGGAGTGCAATAATTTCTCTATATACTATGTACATAGTACGTGAGAGGAAGTAAAAATAGATTTACACGAACTGTTACAAAGGACTGACGTCATCGTCTCACGCCTTAGGCATGCGCCATTCACCTATACATTTTCGCACTAATTTATAGCAAACCAGATAACACTTTGCAAAATACTGTGTCAACGTCAGCTGACATAATACGCTCTACACTTTATGGTTCTTGCGACCTATAACTGAAACTCGTCGAAAATATTTGTCCTGGTTTGGCAGATTAAATTTTATTTAAAAACTGAAATAAAAGCTAATAACAAAAGACATTATTTATGAGACAAGGTAATTTCCAGCGACAAAATTGCACTATTGTGCTGTATATTTTTTGCGCTCACCACCTGTATGAGAAATTTATGCGCCAGACAGTGCTTCTCGTTGCTACTCTGGCCTGTCAAATCAGCTTTTGGGAGGCAGTGTTTTATTGATGGCTTTCGACGGCTACATGCGATGTGTCAAGATTTTGATTGGTCCTCCACTGTTGTCCAATGTCATCAGCGAGCAGCTGATCCTATCGCTGTTTGATAGATTAAATTTTCATTAGGCAAAGCACAGCACAGAGCTTCCATAACAAGTTTTTAAGCCTCGGCCGTGAATGGCTTTGCTTCCGTCATGATTTTGATTTTAACTGACTTTACTTCCTCGCGCTGCTCTCTATTATTATCGATACCAATAAGCTGTATCGACTCTGCTGGATATCGCTGCAGATAATTAGAAGTAGCACCGGCAGTTACAGCCAGAAAACATCCTCACCTGTTAGTTGCCACATATCTTCTCCACTAATAACTTCCAATAACTTTTTCGTTCAATTTGCGATTTTAACCTTATTATTAAATAAAATCTGATGTAATCCATTCACGTGACTTTCTCTATAGCTCTGCGACAAATTTTTGATAAAAGTTTATGCTTCTATTTACTGCTTGCTAAGTGAGGAAAACTTAGCAGAAACAGTCTTATTACTTGCTTCCCTGTAAGTAGAAGTGAAATAAGGAAGTAACATAAGTTAAAGTGATAGCAAAAAATGGTTGCTATGTGACTGAAGTTCCTTTGTTTGTATGGACAACAATTGACAAATTCCTGTACGAGAAAAGTATACGTTTTTTAAGGCTGAAACAAAAAACAAGGAATATCTTAAAAACGATCAACTCCACGAAAAAAATGTATATAACATAAATTGTGTGTTATGTGCTCTACATTTTTTGTTTGGTAAGTTTTTCTCTATCTCTTATGGTTTACCAGTTATACAAAATTCCGTAAAATTCATCCATAATAAAGTACTCTTCAGAGGCTATTCCCAGAAAATTCAAGATATACATATTATTTGTCAGGTAAATATGTTTAATATATGATATTTTAATCAAAATCGTGTCACTTTTTAGAAAATCAAAATGTTCGAAAAATTTTCCCTTTGTGGGGGGATTTCCTTGAAAATCTTCATGTCGCATCCTTAGAAGATACTGAACTTAAATACCAAGTTTGGTTAAATACCAAACTATGCTGCCCACAGACAGACAGACACACACACGGACATTTTTCTAAAAATGCTTTTTTAGGATTCAGGTGGTCTCAAAACATGTATTTCTGGTGAAATCTCGGTATCGAATTTTCGGGTATAATGCAATATCTTCTCTATGCACTATGTACATAGTACGTATAGAGAAAATAATAAATCTGACTGCCTCCGTGATCAAGTAGTCAGAGAGGTCCAGGGTTCGATTCCCGGCTGGAGCAGAGCATTTTTATTTCTCTACGTAGCACATGGTACGTAGGTAGAGTCGTCCTCCGTGGTTTAACTTATCGTGCTAACTTCATATACCTAAGGTCGCGAGTTCAGAACCGACGGAGGACGATTGATTTTTTTCGGGCGTAAAAATCCTTAGCATGGTTTGCTTCGGAAGGGAAGTAAAGCCGTTGGTCCCTGTCGTAGATTTACGGCATGTAAAAGAACCTTAATCCGATAGAGAGGTCTCTGAGCCCAATTTAAAATGGGACGCTGAGGAAGCAATAGTTAAAAGAGTGTCCATTTTACGCAGGTAGAGAAGATATTGTACTCCACCCAAAAATTCCATACACATATTTTACCGGAAATACAAGTATTATAATCCACTGTATCAAAAAAAACTTGGTATTTAAATTTAGTTTATTCCAAATATGCATTTGAAGATTCTGATGTAATCTCCCCCATCCAAACTACCCTTTATATGGAAAATTTGATTTTCTCAGAAAATGGCTCTACCAACTTTGATTAAAATATTTACATGAAGAATAAAATGTATGTTTTGAATATTCCGGAAGTAGCCTCATGAAGATCTCTTTATTCTGGATGGATTTTGAATAACTGGTAAACCGTAAGCGATAAAATATATCTCGTTAAAACACACAGTTATGTCTACTTTCTCTACACGTACCATGTACAGAGAAGGTATTCTATTCGATCCAAAAACTTGATACCGAGATTTCACCGGAAGCACTTGTTTTGGGACCCCATGAATCCCCCCCAAAAAAAGCATTTTAAAAAAATGTCCGGGTGTGTCTGAGAACCCGATAACTCAAAAATGAAAAGTCGGTAAAATACCAAACTGGGTATATCAGTTTAGTATCTTCCAAGGATGCGACACGAAGATTTTTCAGAAAATCCACCTTCCACAAACTACCCGTTACATGGAAAAATTTTTTTGAAAATTTTGATTTTCTAAAAAGTGGCTCTAACGGTTTTGATTAAAATACAGTATATTAAAGATATTTACATCCCAAATATAACGCATATCTTGAATTTTCTGGGAATAGCCTCTGAAGACCTCTTTATTCTGGCCGAATTTTGCTTAACTGCTAAACGGTAAGAGATAGACAAAAGCTTACTGCACAAAAAATGTAGATGTCGTCAAAGCACACAATTTGTGTCCTTTACATTTTTGTAGTAGAGGTAACCGTTTCCGAGATATTCCTTGTTATTGGTTACAATTGTAAAGTGCTTTTCCCAGGCAGGAAGTGTCGGTTTTTTTTTTTTTTTTTTTTTTTGTTCTTCTCTTGGCCAAGAAGCGATTTGCAATAACAATCGCAAAATGATAGCTTTAAAAATATTTGTCTATCACTTTAGCATAGCGCCTTCTTTTTGTTCTCTTGTAGTTATGAGAATCTAAGTAATAAGAACATTGTGGTAATGTTTATCTCAGTTAACATTGTGTGGAAAGAAGTGTCATGTGAGTGCGACACATCAGATTTTTATGGTGTGTGTATTCGAGTTTAAAAACTGAAGAGAAACTTGTGTTGTGTTTCTTTGCCCTGAGCTCACTTGTGAAATACACATGGTAACATCTGCTGGCAAACGCTCACCACGTCCGATCACTGCCACCTCGATACTGCTACTCAATGACGTCGACAGATGTTCGTGAAAAGTTGAAATCCTCTTGTCATTCGCGTCACATTCATCCTCCAACTGCGTGCTTTGCGGTAGTGCTCCAATAGCTCAGACCAAGAGCAGTAAGAACTGAGAGGGGTGCGCTATAATACAAGAGCCAAAAAGATTGAGACATTTAGCATACCTGTGCACAAGCTTTGCAATACCTGCTTCAAAAAGTGTTGCCGCCAACGATTTCAAATGAGCTTTGGCGTTGTTTTGAAGATCTTCGTTGGTTTGAAAGTGCTGCCCTCCTAGCCACGTCTTCAGTACCAGGTCAGGACTATACAGCGGATGATCGAAAATGTCCCATTGAAATTGTTCAAGGAGCCGATGGGTTGTGCCAGCAGTGTGTGGACGAGCGTTGTCATGGATCAACACAATTCCTGAAGTCAGCATTTCTCTTCGTTTGTTTTGAATGGCTCTCCGCAAACGTCGTAAAGTACGAAGATCTTCAAAACAACGTCAATGATCATTTGAAATCATTGGCGGCACGACGCTGTTTTAGGTCTATTGTGAGCAAACGCGGCACCAACCTGGCACACATCTTTGTTATATCCAAATGTTCAGTCAGTACGTGATTTTTTGAAATGCCTGCAATATCTGTTAGCTCGCGCACTTTCAGACGACGGTCATCCAATAACATTTTGTGAATTTTCTTCACAATTTCTGGACTTGTAACCTCATTTGGTCGACCACTGCGATGTTCGTCTTGCCAGCTCGTACAGCCGCGCTTAAACTCTGCCACGCAATATTTCACTGTTGTAAACGAAGGAGCAGACTCCCCCAAAGTAGAATCTAGCTCAGCTTTAATATTAGTTGGACTAAGACCTTTGAAAGTATTGTATCACATAACGATGACCAGTTTTATCCATGTTTACAAAGTCGCTGAGAGCATTCACTAAAGATGGCTGCCAAACAAATGCTAAAATTTGTAAAATCGTCAAACTTCAAACTTAAGATTTCTAAGGTTGGTACTTTTTACCATTGTTGTTGTTGTTGTTTGAAACAACAACCGCTCTCTATATGTCAGATCAGATACTTCTGGGACAGCCTAAGTAGATGAAATGGAACGAGAAACATTAATAGGTGCTAGCCTATAAACAAATCTGATGTGTTCCATTCACATGACTTTCTCTACACCTCTACACCTCTACAACATTTTATTGTTAAAAATCCAATGTTTCTATTTGCAGAAATAGTCTTATTACTCGCGTCCTTGTAAGTAGTTGCGAAATAAGGGAGTACTATAAGTTAAAGTATTAGTCAAAAGCATGTTGCTATGTGACTGAAGTTCATTTGTTTATATGGAGTTGATAAATTCCAGTATGACAAATGTATAAGTTTTTCAAAGCTGAAACCAAAAACAAGGAATATGTAAAAAAAAAACAAAAAAAAACGTTCATATCTACGAAAAAAGCATATTTAACATAAATTGTGTGTTTTAATGCATTCTACATTTTTTGTGTGATAAGTTTTTGTCCATCTCTTACGATTTGGCTGTTATATAAAATCCAGTAAAATTCATCCAGAATAAAGTACTCTTCAGAGGCTATACCCAGAAAATTCAAGATATACACTTTATTTGTCAGCTAAATATCTTTAATACACTATATTTTAATCAAAATCGTTAGAGCCATTTTTGAGAAATTCAAAATTTTCGAAAAAAGTTCCATGTAAAGGGTAGTTTGGGGTGGAGGAATTTTTCTCAAAATCTTCGTGTCGCATCCCTGGAAGATACTAAGCTTAAACTTTGGTATTTTACCGATTTTTTCGTTTTTGAGTTATCATGTTCACGGACCTTTTTCTGAAAATGCTTTTTTTTTTTTTTTGATAAAGGGGAACCTAAAACATATATTTCGGTAACGAATTTTTGGGTGGAGTGCAATACTTCTCCATACACTATGTACACAGTACGTGTAGAGAAAGTAATAAAATAAAACTACAAGAAAGTGATAAATTGTCTTTCTACGGATGGCTGTAGCGCAAAATCAGGCGCCATGTTGAAACAAACCACTATGTCTGCAAGGAAAGCTAGACCTGATAAAATGATCAGATAACCTGCTCATCAACCCAGTATTCATCAAGAGTGTGGAAAATGTTTTTTTCATCAGTCGAGAGGGCGCCTTTTTGGAGAAGGGGTGAGGAATTCAGTTTGCGCTGCAGCATGAAACTTCACGAGAGCAGAATTTGCATTCTGACGAACTTTTAAGAAAGCAGATAGACCAAAGTATCAGCGCAGTAATCTTCTCACCCTCCGTAACGAGATTTAAGAAGTAATTTTCATCCCTTTCCTTCTTCACCTCTGTCTTTGTGTGTGTAATTCTTCTGGCTGTCACTTTCTCCTTTTTTTCTTTGGTTATTTGCTGTTGAAGGGGACAGAGGCTTGATTAAGTGGGCTCCAGAGGGCGACATCGCCGCTAGGGTGTTCAATGTGGAAGAATGTAAAAGAAGGGGAACTGGAGACGTCGAAACGTACCTTACGGACAATTATTCCCATGTTCCGGTGAGGTGGGTCGACAGATCAATGCCACCAGTTGTCATTTGTCAAATATCTCTACATTCGCTTGTTCAACGCACTGCTAATATCCTAAGAATAGCCGTCAGAGTGCAGCACTTATAAAACACTTCTAACAGTAAACCACATCCTTACAGAATATACCATATACAGCAAATTTAGACTAAATACAAAATATCAGGAATTAACACAGCTCTAGATAAGTTCTTTGATGATATTTTTACTTTCTCTACACGTACTATGTACATAGTGTATGGAGAAGGTATTGTAATGCACGCAAAAATTTGATACCGAGATTTCACTGGAAATACATGTTTTGGGGCCTCCTGAATTTTAAAAAAAGATTACTAGAAAAAGGTCAGTGAATATGTGTGTATCTGTGTGTGTGTGTGTGTGTCTGTGTGTCTGTTGACAGCATGTCTCGAAAACGAAATGTAGAAACTTCATATTTATGTTTAGTATCTTCCAAGGATGCGACACGAAGATTTTCTAAAAAAATCCCCCCCAAAATGGCTCTAACGTTTTGATTAAAATACCGTATATTAAAGATATTTAACTCAATGGCACGACAGCTCACGAGGAACCTTGGCCTACCGCCCGGCCGCTGCGTCCTCCATCTCGGTCCATTAAAGACGTCATGGACGTGGGGTGAGACGTGGCCAGTTAATGCGGTCTTCACGACCTGGATCAGCTACTTCTCCATCAATTGGCCCCTAGGGACCTCACGAGGCTGAGTGCACCCCGGTTCTGGGAATCAAACCCAGGTCTCCCGCTTGGCAAGCTGAAACGCTACCACCGCGCCAAGGAGACGACCACACTCTTTCATTATATATTAATTTTTACTTTCTCTATACGAACTATGTACATGGTGTATAGAGAAGGTATTGCACTCCACCAAAGAATTCGATACCGAGATTTCACCGGAAATATATGTTTTAGGGTCCCCTTTATCTAAAAAAAAAAGTATTTTTCAGAAAAAGGTCCGTGTGTGTCCGCCTGTCCTTGTGTCATTGTGTCCGTGTGTCTGTGAACACGATAACTCAAAAACGAAAAGTCGGTAAATAACCAAACTTGGTATTTAAGTTTAGAATTTTCCAGGGATGCGACACGAAGATTTTGAAAAAAATCCCCCCACCCCAAACTACCCTTTACATGGAACTTTTTTCGTAAATTTTGATTTTCTAAAAAATGGCTCTAACGATTTTTATTAAAATATCGTATATTAAAGATATTTACCCGACAAATAAAATGTATATTCTGAATTTTCTGGGAATAGCTTTTCTGAAGACTACTTTATTCTGAGTGTATTTTCCGGAATTTTGTATAACTGCTAAACCGTAAGAGATAAACAAAAACTTACCACACAAAAAAATGTAGAGCACATTAAAACACACAATTTATGCTGTATGCATTTTTTGTCCTGGAGTTGATCGTTTTTGAGATATTCCTTGTTTTTGTTTTCAGGTTCGAAAATCTTAACTATTCTCATACAGGAATTTGTCAATTCATGTCCATACAAACAAAGGAACTTCAGTCACATAGTAACCAGCTTTTGACTATCGCTTTAACCTATACTACTACCTTGTTTCCTTTCTACTTACAAGGAAGAAGGTAATGAGACTATTTCTGCTAATTTTTCTAGATTAGCATGAAGTAAGTATAAGCATAAGCTTTTTAACAATAATTTGTTGCAGAGATGTAGAGAAAGGCATGTGAATGGTACACACCAGATTTTTATTACATGTTGTTTCATATGCAATCTCCTTTAACTTTCATGGTCATATCGGAGACTTTGACCTGTGAAAATAACTAGTAGGTTTAGAGCATTAGGTTAATCATTTTATATTACTAAACATACTCACATTCACTCTCATATTCATACTTCCAGACTCTATGGGGGATACGGAATACTGGTTAAAGAAAAATTCCCATTCGCAGCTGGGAATCGAACTATGAATTGACTTTTCATTTGTGAGCTAAGCTGCCCACAGACAACACACGGGCTTTTTCCTTAATATATTTTATTTTTTGACTCAGAAAACCTTATATAATGCATTTGTGGTGAATCTCTGTACGATTTTTTTAGATGGAATAGAATACGTTATGTGAATACTTACTAATTCGCAGAGAAAGTAAAAATAATGCTTTAATTTTCACAATTTTGGTCGCATTACGTAGCTACAACAGCCATAGTCCCGTGTCACGTTTATTTGCACTTAAAAGAGCCGCATACCTTAAAACAAGAAGGTTCCTGGGCAAAATGTTCCGCCATTGCGCGTCCGCAGGTGGTGATTTCGTCCTACAGTGCCATCTACGGGCGACGACCTGATCCCTCGTCACCATGGCGCACAGCGGTGAACTCGTGAACTAGGAATTTAAAGCCGATCATGAAAATATTGTAAGGATGCTCTATGATCCACTTAGTAAATACAGTAAATACTACTACTACTACGCGTGTCAAATGCGATATTAAATGCAGCCTATTGTTATTGGTAAAATTACTGGGTTATTTTATCTTTAATATGTTAATGTCGTATTTACTTTCTCTACATATACTATGTACATAGTGTAAAGAGAACTTATTGTATTACACTCAAAAATTCAATACGGAGATTTCACTGCAAATACATGTTTTGGGACCTCCTGAATCCTAAAAAAGAATTTCTAGAAAAAGATCTGTGAGTGCGTGCGTATATCTGTGTGTCTGTTGACAGCATGTCTCGGAAACGAAATGTAGAAACTTGATATTTAAGTTTAGTATCTTCCAAGGATGCGACACGAAGATTTTCGAGAAAATCCCCGCAGTCCAACCACCCTTTACATGGAACGTTTTTCGAAAATTTTGATTTTCTAAAAAATGGCTCTAACGATTTTGACTAAAATATCGTATATTAAAGGTATTTACCTGACAAATATGTATATTTTGACTTTTCTGGGAATAGTCTCTAAAGACTACTTTATTCTGGATGAATTTTACGGAATTTTGCATAAGTGCTAAACTGTAAGAGATGGACAAAAACTCAACACACAAAAATGTAGATCACGTTAAAACACACAGTCTAGTTGTATAAATTTTTTCGTGGAGTTGGTCGTTTTTGAGATGTTCATAGTTTTTAGTTTCAACGTTAAGAGTATCTCTACTTCTCTCATACAGGAATTTGCAAATCCTTCCAAACAAACAAAGGAACTTCAGTCACATAGCAACCAGCTTTTTGGCTTTCACTTTAATCTATGGTACCCCCTTATTTCGCTTCTACTTACAAGGGAGCAAGTAATAAGACTATTTCTGCTGTTTTTTTTTGTTTTTTTTTTCTCGATTAGCATGAAGTAAATAAAAGCATAAGCTTTCTAACAATAATGTGGTGCAGAGATGTAGAGAAGGTTATGTGAATGGAACACACCAGATTTTTTTTTTTTGGATTCAGGGGGACCCAAAACATGTATATTTGGAGAAATCTCGGTATCGAATTTTTGAGTGCAGTACAATACTTTCTCCATACATTATGTACATATTACGTGTAGAGAAAATTAAAAATAATAATAATTTGTTACAGAGATGTATAGAAAGTGATGGAAATGGAACACTTCAGATTTTTTTTTCAAAATAAATGACAAACGGCAGTCTGGTTAACAAGATATATACAAATGCCTTGAAGAGCTGGTTCGCCTAGTATAGCTATTTACACATAGATTGTCGTTTTGAAGCAAATAAAAGCCCATAGTTTTAATATAAGATGCGTTTTATTTTACATCATTTTACTGCTGTGAGCGCTCCAAGTTTTACATTCACAAGACACATAAATGAAATCTCGTGACAGAACATTTCATTTTCTCTCGAGAAAGCAATAACAATATTGCAACTACATACAGACGAGATATTATCTGGCCCGGCGAAGAATGCGCGCGCAGCACACAGACAAACAAAAGGTGAAGTTTCAGCTCCCTCAATATGAAATGATTACTTACAATGCTGCTTCCATCTTCTCCGAAAAATAATCATTTGTCTAATGGGTTTCATGCAGAAATGTCAATATAGTTCCACGGTGACATTGTTGGCCAATTTTATTGTTGACACGTTATCGTACGTTTCTCCAGAGTTGATAGAAATGGCTCGATATCGAAAACTTATTTTTTGAAATACTTGATATGTAAGTTAATCATTCTGAACACATATGTGGTAATTTAAGATAAATCAAGTAAAGAATCTATTGCAAAATTCATTAACAAAAGAGTGTATAAGAAGGCTTAGTCTGTATAATTTAGATGTAGCCTTTCATTTGTTCACATCGAGAATTCATTTTTACTTTCTCTATACGCACTATGTATATAGTGTTTAGAGAAGGTATTGCACTCCACCCATAAATTCGATACCGAGATTTCACCGGAAATATATGTTTTAGGGTTCCTTGTATCCAAAAAAAGCATTTTCAGAAAAAGGTCCGTGTGTGTATGGGTGTCCGTGTCCGTGTGTCCATGATAACTCAAAAACGAAAATTCGGTGAAGTACCAAAATTGGTATTTAAGTTTAGTATCTTCCAGGGATGCGACACGAAGCTTTTGAAAAAAATCCCCCACCCCAAACTACCCTTTACATGGAACTTTTAACGAAAATTTTGATTTTCTAAAAAATAACTAACGATTTTGATTAAAATGTCGTATATATTAAAGATATTTACCTGGCAAATAAAATGCATATCTTGAATTTTTCTGGGAATGGCCTCTGAAGACTACTTTATTCTGAGTGAATTTTACGAAATTTTGCATATCTTCTAAACCGTAAGAATTGGACAAAAACTTATCACAAAAAATGTAGAGCTCACTAAAACACACCTTTTATGTAATATAATTTTTTTGAGGAGTTGATAGTTTTTGAGATATTACTTGTTTTTGGTTTCAACTTTGAAAAACTTGTACTTTTCTCTTGCAGAAATTTGTCTACTCGTGTCCATACAACAAAGGAACTTCAGCCACCCAGTAACCAGCTTTTGACTGTCACTTTAACCTATGGTACTCCCTTATTTCGCTTCTACTTACATGGAAGTAAGTAATAAGACTATTTCTGCTAATTTTTTCTCGATTAGCATGAAGTAAATAGAAGAATAAGCGTATTAACAATAATTTGTTACACAGAAGTAGAGAAAGTCATGTGAATGGAAAACATCAGATTTTTTGGATTTATGGGGTGTCAAAATATGTGTTTCCGTGGAAATCTCGGTATTGAATTTTTGTGGTGGATTACAATACCTTCTCTATACACTATGTACATAGTATGTGTAGAGAAAGTAAGAATTGTACATTCTGAGGATCTGTTCATTCAAATCTCTGTAATGCATTTTGGGTCGATGCAATACTTGCAACTAAAATTGTTCCATTCACATGACTTTCTCTATATCTCTGTAAATTATTATTGCTAATAAGCTTATCTTTTGTTTATTCCATGCTAACCGAGAAAAATTAGCAGAAATAATCTTATTTCTTGCTTTATTGTAAGTAGAAGCGAAATAAGGGAGTACCATAGGTTAAAGTGAAAGCCAAAAGCTGGTTGCTATGTGACTGATGTTCCTTTGTTTGTATGGACAGGAGTTGGCAAATTCCTGTATGAGAAAAGTATATGTTTTTCAAACCTGAAACCAAAAACAAGGAATATCTCAAAAACGATCAACTCCCCGAAAAAATGTATATAACATAAATTGTGTGTTTTAACGTGCTATACATTTTTGTGTGTTAAGTTTTTGTCCATCTCTTACGGTTTAGTGGTTATGCAAAATTTCGTAAAATTCACTCAGAATAAAGTAGTCTTCAGAGGCTATTCCCAGAAAATTCAAGATATGCATTTTATTTGTCAGGTAAATATCTTTATTTTCGATATTTTAATCAAAATCGTTAGAGCCATTTTTTAGAAAATAAAAAATTTCGAAAAAAGTTCCATGTAACGGTGGGAGTGGGGGGATTTTCTTGAAAATCTTCGTGTCGCATCCTTGGAAGATACCAAACCTAAATACCAAGTTTGGTTTTTAATGGGCTTTTCGTTTTTGAGCTATGCTGCCCACAGACACACACACACACACACACACTGATAGACAGACACACACACACGGACATTTTTCTAAAAATGCTTTTTTTTTATCCAGGAGGTCTCAAAACATGTATTTCCGGTGAAATCTGGGAATCGAATTTTTGGGTGCATTACAATACCTTCTCTATGCACTAAGTACATAGTACGTATAGAGAAAGTAATAAATGGGGGGGGGGGAGGAACCAAAAATAAACATCACCTAATCCATCCGCCCACCCGCACATCTTGGGCATAATGCATGTTTAATTAACGTAGCCAGGGATGGTGAAAGGCTAGGGTCACACCCTAGCGTCAATTTGTTGGTCTTGCATAACGAGCCAGAGTCTTGTACTGAAAGAATGTCATACACCATTTTAATTATCGCGTCTTTCTCATTTTTACCTCCGGGCTAATGAACTTTGTACCGTCTACTTGCAAAACCTGCCAGCTGTGACGTCAGTTGATTTTTATGTACTCGTCAATAGTTAACTTTTACTTCTGGTTAACCGAACCAGGTAGTATAGTGTTAGTCTCGGATTGAGGTTCGAGAGGTCGATGGATCGATTCCCCTCTTCAATTTATGAGGTTCACAGCATTTTATACGATTTAAGAATGTCTCAAACCAAATAAAAGATGATAATGAAAATTCATTTGTAAAATAAAATGTTGAAGAAAATATATATATTGCGCTACAATTAAAACAATTTCTTTTCTTTTTACTTTCTCTACACGTACTATGTACATAGTGTATTGTAATGCACCCAAAAATTCGATACCGAGATTTCACCAGAAATGTATGTTTTAGAACCCCCTGAATCCAAAAACAAACGTATATTTTAAAAAATGTAATGTGTGTGTGTGTGTGTGTGTGTGTGTGTGTGTGGGTGAATTGGTATTTAAGTTCATTGTCTTCTAAGGGTGTGACACGAAGATTTTAAAGAAAAGCACCCCAACCCAACTACGCTTTTCATGGAGAAATGTAATGTGTGTGTGTGGGTGTGTGGGTGGGTGAATTGGTATTTAAGTTCATTGTCTTCTAAGGGTGTGACACGAAGATTTTAAAGAAAAGCCCCCCAACCCAACTACCCTTTTCATGGAGAAATGTTCGAGCATTTTGATTTTCTCAAAAATGGCTATAACGATTTTGATTAAAATATTGTATTTAAAGATATCTACGTCATATATTAGACGTATATCTTGAATTTTCAGAGAACAGCTTCTTTAGACATTCTGGATGAATTTTGCGGAATTTTGCATAACTGGTAAACCATAAGAGATGGACAAAACCTTACCTCATAAAATATGTAGAACTCGTTAAAACACACAATTTATTTTATATACATTTTTTGTGGAGTTTGCCGTTTCCAAGATATTCCTTGTTTTTTATTTCAATTGTAAAGTATTATACTTTTCTCAGACTTGAAGTGTCTCGTTTTCTTTTTGTTTTACTCCTGGCCAAGCAAAGAAACGATTTGCAATGACAACCGCATAGCGACAGCTTTTAAAGCATTTCACTATCACTTTAGCCTAGTGCATTCCTTTAGTTTCCTTCTACTCATAGGGAACTAAGTAATAAGAGCATTCTGTAAATGTTTATCTCGATTATCATTGTATAGAAAGAAGAATATTCTTTTGTAAGAACTTTGTAGAGCAGCTAGAAAAGGTCTTGTGAGGTAACACATCAGATTTTTTTCGTGGAGTTGACCTCTTTTGAGAGATTCCATGTTATTGGTTTCAGTTTTAAAATACTTATAGCTCATTCAGGGATTTGTTAACTCCTGGCCATCCAAACAAAGGAACATCAGTCACAAACCAACCAGCTTTTAAAAGACTTGTCTATCGCTTTAGTCTATGGCACTCCGTCTATTTACAAGGAAGCAAATAATAAGACCCTTTCTGCTAATTCTTTCTCGATTAGCATTAGTAAATAAAAGAATAAGTTTTAAAACAATAATTTGTTGCAGAGATGTAGAGAATGTCGTGTGAATTGAACACATCATTTTTTACTTTCTCTACACGTACTATGTACATAGAGTGTGAATAGAGGAGGTATTGTATTCCACCTAAACCTTCGATACCGAGATTTCACCGGAAATACATGTTATAGGACACCCTGTATCCAAAAAAAGCATTTTAGAAAAAGGTCCGTGAGTGTCTGTCTGCCTCTTTGTGAGTCTGTCTTTGGGCAGCATAGTTCAAAAACGAAAAGTCCGTTAAATACCAAACTTGTATCGAAGTTCAGTATCTTCCAAGGATGCAACACGAAGATTTTCAAGAAAATTCCCCCACCACAAACTACCCCTAACAAGGAAAAATTTTCGAATTTTTGTAATTTCTCAAAAATGACTCTAAGGATTTTGATTAAAATATTGTGTATAAGATATTTGCTTGACAAATAAAATGTATATCTTCAATTTTTTTGGAGTAGCCTCTGAAGACATGTTTTGGATGAATTTTGTGGAATTTTGCTTAACTGATAATCAGTAACAGATGTATACAGAAACTCGCTTAAAAATACAGAGCTCATTAAAACACACAATTTATGTCAAATACATTGTTTATCGTGAAGTTGACCGTTTTCGAGATATTCCTTGTTATTGGTTTCAGTTTTAAAATACTTGAAACTTGTCAGATACGGAAATTTGTCAACTTCTGGTCATACAAGCAAAGGAACTTCAATCAACAGATTTTAAAAGATTGGACTATCGCTTTAGCCTGTGGTATTCCCTTATTCTCCGTCTATTTACAAGGAAGCAAGTGACAAGACCATTTTTGTTAATATTTTGTCGAGTAGCATGAAGTATAGTGAAGAATAAGCTTTTTAACAATAATTTGTTGTAGAAATGTAGAGAAAGTCTTGTGAATAGAACACATCAGATTTTATTCACTTTTCCCCATGTAACACTGTATTGGTTTCGTTATGAATCAGCAAAGGTTTGATATAGGTTATTCAATAATTGAAGATTTTGCAACTAAATTTAAAATGGATCAAATAATAAAGACTTGGGATAGGTAGAGTCAGACTGAAAAATCCAATGCCATAGCCGGGATTTGAATCACGGATTTCCCGGTCTCTAGCCGCTTGCTCTGCCACTGAGCTATCATGGCAACATGATGGTATAGCATTGAATTTCTCAACTAACTCGCATGTTTCCTGGTAAACCACAAGGTGATCTCAAATTATGGCGACTTACAATATTGTAAGTGCTTTAAGTTCCAGGATTCATAGTATATTTTAACTATTATGGTCAATTGAGGTCAGCTGAGAATTTCAATGCTATGCCGGCAGGTTACCATGGTAGCTCAGTGAAAGAGCAACCGGCTAGAGATCGAGCGAACCGTGTTTTTTTTTTGTTTGTTTTTTGTAGTATTTAACGCCCGCTTTTACTACTTGTGGTACCGCAGGAGGTGACACTGGTGATACATGAAATGAAGATGGAGCACCGGTAGAATAGAAAACCCGTCCCTGCACCGCTTTGTCCACCACAAATCTCACTTGTGGTCGCTAGGGATCTAGGTGAGAGGCGAGTGGTCTAATCACTCGGCCACGGCGTGGCCTATTTCGTTATGAATCAGTAAAGGTTTGATATAGGTTATTCAATAATTGAAGATTTTGCAATTAAATTTAAGGTAGATCAAATAATAAAGACTTGGGATAGGTAGAGTCAGACTGAAAAATTCAATGCCATAGCCGGGATTTGAATCACGGATTTCCCGATCTCTAGCCAGTTGCTCTGCCACTGAGCTACCATGGCAACATGCCGGCTTAGCATTGCATTTCTCAACTGACTCGCATGTTTCCCGGTAAACCACTATTGACCATAATGGTTGGCTATACTATGAATGCTGGGATTAGTAAATCGTCATTGGGGTTGTCATCTCAAAATAATTTGAGAATACCTTGTGGTTTACCAGGAAAACATGGTAGCAAGTGGCTAGAGTTCGGGATATCCGTGGTTCAAATCACTGATATGGCACTGAATTTTTCAGTCTAACTCTACCTCTCCAACTTCTGTCCTTCACATGGCTTGTGTGAAAAAAAAAAAACAAAAAAAAAACAATTATTCTAATAAAGACTTTATTTGAATCATGTATTTAATCCCCATGTGATAATACTTTACTGTCCTCGTGTATAGAATTATTAACACGTAGCTGAGGGAGATCGAGAATGGACCAGGGTGTAATCGAGATTTGGAGTATCTCGATGTGGAGAGGTGCTCGTGATCGACTCTCCATCAGTTCGAGAGGGATGTCTGGCAATGACATGAAGCTGTACTGGTCTGACACTACATCTAATTTGGGGAGAGAGTTTCATCTGGGAGTACCTGTTAGGTATTAACAGAGAAGTGACATCAAGTACCTGTTACTTTACACTCTAACAACCTGACCGCAATCCTTGATTCCCGAAATTCAATTGTTCTTCACGTGCCACCAGATGGTGGCCTGCCACTCTTGCCACAAGTAGCAGCAGAGTTTTCTAGGTTTGATCCTCATTATTCCTTGTTACATTGTTGCTTGATTCCCGATATATTAATGTAACAAGAATAAATTACAAATCTGATGTTCCTTTGTTTGTATGGACAGGAGTTGACAAATTCCTGTATGAGAAAAGTAAGTTTTTCAAAGCTGCAAACAGAAACAAGGGATATCTAAAAGACGATCAACCCCACGAAAAAAATGTATGGGGCATAAAGTGTGTCCTTTAATGTGCTCAAAATTTTTGTGAGGTAACTATTTGTCCATCTCTTATGGTTTAGCAGTTATGCAAAATTCCGTAAAATTCATCCAGAATAAAGTAGTCTTCAGAGGCTATTCCCAGAAAATTCAAAATATACATTTTATTTGTGAGGTAAATGTCTTTAAGATACGATATTTTAATCAAAATTTTCGAAAAAAGTTCCATGTAAAGAGTAGTTCGGGAGATTTAATTGAAAACGTCCGTGTCGCATCCTTGGAAGATATCAAACCTAAATACCAAATGTGGTACTCAACGGTGTTTTCGTTTTTGAGCTATCCTGCCCACAGACACGCACACGCACACGCACACGCACACGCACACGCACACGCACACACACACACACACACACACATGTCGCCCCCCGTGGTGTAATGGCTACCATGCTGACTTCATATACCCAAGGTCGCGGGTTCAAACCCGGCGGAGGACGATGGACTTTTTTGGGCGTAAAAGTCCTTAGCATGACTTCCTTCGGAAGGGAAGTAAAGCCGTTGGTCCCATGTCGTAGATTTACGGCACATAAGAACCTCAAGCCTGATTGAGAGGCCTCTGAGCAAAATTAAGCGATCTTTCACACCCAATTTTGAATAAGACGCTGAGAACCACAGCAGTTAAAGAGCGTCCATAAATAATAAATTTACATTTATATACACACACACACACACGGACATTTTTCTAAAAATGCTTTATTTTTTTTTTTTATTCAGAAGGTCTGAAATCATGTATTTCCGGTGAAATCTCCGTATGAATTTTTGGATGCATTACAATAACTTCTCTATACACTATGTACATAGTACGTGTAGAGAAAGTAAAAGTGGTTGAAGGAAAGAATAAGGAGAGATTTTTAAATTTTAGTTCAACTTTACTATGATTCAAAATATAACTACTTAGAACACAGAAAACATTCAGCCTGTTTACCATTGTGAATGCAGAAATAATATTATTTCCCATTCTAAACAAAATGTGTGTTTAGTATTCTCGTGTCATTCTCAATGAAACGTCAATGTATATTGTTATTCGTCATGTATACAGCTAAACAAGCGCAGTGGAGCGTATAAGTATGGGATGGTAATATTTGCGCGCAATTTTTTATAGTGTTTAACGCACGCTTTTACTGCTTGTGGCACCGCAGGCGATGACACTGGTAATACATGGAAATAAGATGGAGCACCGGTGGAATGCGATGGAGGGAAAAACCGGAGAAAACATGTCCTTGCGCCGCTTTGTCCACCACAAGCGCGCAAATGGAATCAGGCTCCTCAGAGTTATGGGTAACTTTTTATGCCCGTGAGTGTACTGTGTATGTTTCTGCGACACAGAGGTAAATGGAAAAATGGTTGAAGGAAAGGATAAAGCGAAATTTTTAAATGTTATTTGCAGCTTTACTATGAATTAAAATATAACAAGTTCGCTACTCAACTGCTCTCATATACATCCAAATTCATGAAAAAATAGGTATTTTGAAGTTAATCATGCTACAGCTTATTTTACATTAAAGCTTGAGTTTTTCAAAGCTGTTCAACAGATCGTAAGCTCCTTTTCTACATGTCTGTGCTTGCATTTCTTTATTTTGTAAACTTGGAACGAAATCGGGGGATGTTAACTCTTTATTGCATGGTGTTGCATATATGCAACAAAAATGATTAATCAAAAGTTTTTTCAATTTTCAGTGTCGCATCTCTGGAAGATACTTAACTTAAATACCAAGTTTGGTATATAAGCGACTTTTCGTTTTCGAGTTATCGTGTTCACAGACACACGGTCACATTGACACACACATACACAGACCTTTTTCTGAAAATACTTTTTTTTTTTAATACAAGGGACCCTAAAACATATATATCCGGTGAAATCTCGGTATCGAATTTTTTGGTGGAGTGCAATACCTTCTCTATACGCAATGTGCATGGTACGTGTAGAGAAAGTAAAAAATTCAGCCTGTTTGCTCTTCTGAACACAAAAATAATAAAATGTCCCAATCTACGCAACATTTTCGAAGTCCCGTGTGACATTCTCACTAAAACAGAAAAAATTCAGCCTGTTTACCATCCTGAACCAGAAATAATAACATTTCCTGTTCTACGCAAAATTATGTCTATCCTGTTTACCATCCTGAATCGGAAATAAACATAATTGAGTCTGTTTGTTATTCTGAACACAAAAATAATAAAATTTCCCATTCTACACACAATTTTGTCTAGCATTCTCGTGATCTCGTGTGTCACTCAGTGAAACGTCAATAAATGTTGTTATTCGTCATGTATAGAGCTAAGCAAGCAGAGTGGGTAAGGGAAGGGGGGCAACATTCCTCAGGGGTATGGGCAACTATTTATCCACGGGAGTGTACTGTGTATGTTTCTACCGGACAGAGGTAAAAGGGGAAAAATGGTTGAAGGAAAGGATGAAGAGAGAGTTTTAAATTTTAGTTACAGCTTTACTATGAATCGAAATATAACAGGTTCGGTACTCAACAGTTCTCCAATACAACCATGAAAAAATAGTTCTTTTGAAGTTACTCATGTTACAGCTTATTTTACGTTTGCAAAGCTATTCAACAGATTTAAGCTCCTTTTCTACACGTCTGTGCTTGTATTTCTTTATTTTGTAAAGTTGGAACGAAAATCGGGCGATGCTAAAACTGAAGGTAATAACCAGAGCGCTGCGATAAAATACAAGCGATCGTTGCCTGGGAACCAAAACAAAAGCAACTCGCCCGCTCTCTTGTGCTATATTTGTTAATCCTTTCGAACTCTCGGCTAATTTATTTTATTACTTCCCTCTTTGATAGAAAACCATTATAACTGCAGTGCCCTACATACAAATATATTGTATAAAGAGTTTGTAATAGGATTATTAATTGTCCTTCTTTCCTTGCTATTGTGCAGAACGTAGAATTGTTATCCCTAATTAGTGCTGTGAAAGTATTCTTATTTCCATCTTTTGTTTCGTGCTGTATTTAACGTCAGAACATAGTGTGCGACAAAAGTTAACGGTATACCTTACGACAGTTTTATTGTGTTGTTTTCTTAATTAAGAAGAAAATATAAAGTTTCCATTCATTTATAAACACAAAGACAGAAAATTGCTCGTTGTGTTACACTTACATGAGTTTTTCTGCCCACTAAAGCTTGTTACATTTTTTACTTAGGACGTAATACATACGTAGAGAAGCGTTTGCGCTCCACCCAAAAATTCGACACCCAAATTTCACTGAAAATACAGTTTTAGGGTCACCTGTATCCATCAAAAGGATTTTCATAAAAAGGTCTGTGTGTGTGTGGGTGTGTGTGTGTCCGTGTGTCTGTGAACACGATAACTCAAAAACGAAAAGACAGTAAAATACCAAACTTTGTATTTAAGTTTACCATCTTCCAGGGATGCGACACGAAGATTTTGAAAGAAATCCTTCCACCCCAAACTACACTTTACATGAAACTTTTTCGAAAGTTTTGATTTTCTCAAAAATGGCTAACGATTTTTATTAAATTATTATATATTAAAAATATTTACCTGACAAATAAACGGTATATCTTGAATTTTCTGGGAATAGTCTCTAAAGACTAGTTTACTCTGGATGAATTTTACGGAATTTTGCATAACTGCTAAACCGTAAGAGATAGTCAGAAACTTAAATTGAAATTTATCGGCAAATTTGCGAAGTTTACGGACAAAATGCGATGAGTGATTCAATGGTGAGAAGATGGGTCCGACAGTTCAATGAAGGACGTAGTGAAGTGCACGATGAAGAACGAAGTGGGCGTCCATCTTTGGTTAAAGAAGAACTGGTTCACGCGATTGATGACAAGATCCAGGAAAACCGCAAGTTTACAATTAGTGCTCTCGCTTTGGAATTTCCCCAAAGCTCACGATCACTAATTCATGAAATTGTTATCGAAAAACTGAAAATTTCGTAAACTTTGCTCACGTTGGGTACCAACTTTTTGAAGACACAGGCGGCAAACTTCTATGAAGAAGGTATACAAAAACTTGTGCCACGCTATGACAAATGCCTGCAAAATTTCGGCAGTTATGTGGAAAAGTAGTTTAAGAGTTGTAGAATTTTGTGCAATAAATAATTATTCTGTATCTGTACACAATTTAATTTTATTAACAAACGGAACTTACTTTCTGGACGTACCTCGTACATAGTTCGTATAGGTTGAGAAAGTAATACAGTAAGGTACTGAGACTTGGTAAATAAAGTTTTGTATTGGTAGCTTTCAGTATTGTATAGTAATGCCAAACCGTCTGTCACTTTCTGAATTTTGTTGCCAACGCTTAATCTCGTCCTCCACGTATGGTAGACCAGAGCCACGAGGTACAGAATAGATAGCCCGGAGACATCTATTCTGTACCCGCTGAAGCAACTGGAGTCTGCCGCCATGCCCCAGATCTCACAGGCGTAGATTAACAAGGGGACTGTGACAGCCCTCAAAAGGCGCAACTTGAGGGGAACCAGCAACGTGGACTTCAGCATCGGGTACAAGGAGGCCGTAGCCCCGTTGCCCCGACACCTCAGTTCCCTGACTGAGCAAAAACTGGCATCCGCTCATCCGAACCAGGAGCCAGGAGCCAGGAGCCAGGAGCAGGAACTATTCGCCCGAGTGTACTCGGGCAGGGGCAAATCACCACGGTACCTATCCGCTTTTCTTGCGGATTTACCCGTGTGATATAAAAGATGTAGTCTTATGCAAGCGTTTTTGTCAATGTCAAAGTGTTGGGCAGGGTGTTCCCTCTGTGCAGCCGGCGCGGGCTGGTTTACCTATCTGAGTGGCCACCCACCCAGAGAGGGACCAGGCCCGATGCTGCTTACCTTGGCCAGCCGCTTGCGGGCTGTCAAGGAAAGCAGTGCCTGCTAGCGGGGAGACATGAAGGGATATAGGTAGGGAGTGGGGGAAGCCAGTGTTGCAGATCTGGTCGGAGTACGACTGGATGGTCACCCGTCCGAGTCGTGACCATGCCCGATGCTGCTTAACTTGGCGGGTAGAACAATAAAGGGAGAGGCGGCCGGAAAACTACCATCCCAAGGCGTCCTTGGGAAGGCGGTAGCTTACGCGTCTCCTTGGTAGCGTGTGGTCGTAAAGACCGAGAGTGTTCACCTGGGGATTTGGGTGGGGAGCAAGTTTAGTGTATATTGTGCGAGCTCTTTCTCGCACAACGTCCACTATGTAAGGGATTCCGGAGTGGGAATGGAACCCTCTCCCTCCACTACCACCGCACATGCAGCTCCAGCCGGACCAATCGCGTGAGAGCAGCCGGAGTACAAATACTGCCGCTATTTCAGTCAACAAGTCAGTTGCGACCAAACCTTCACCGAAAAGACTTAGGCCACGCCACCGAAGATGTTCACCGCAGTCGTGAACGAAACGTCTAGACCTGAAAACTCCAGCAGACCACGGCTTCTCAGCCCGAAAAATTCTTCTAGTTTTAATAAATACCTTGATAGCAATGACGATTACGTTGAGAAATAGAGTAAGGTACTGCAACTTTGTAAATAAAGTTTTGTGTTGATAACTTTCGCTGGTGTATAGTTATGCTAAATTATCTGTCACTTTTTGGATGGCTCTCGTATAAGCTATAATTGTTGGAAGTATTTCAAGCTCACTAAAATATTTTCTGTTTCAGATTGCCGTGGAGGATATGAATTTCTAACATAATGTAAAAGTGCAGTTTTTCTCGTATATTAAGAGGAGATTCAGCATTTAGCTGTTCCCACTGTGCCAGATTAAACTTTGTTTGTAAAACTAACACATTAAGAAAGATTTCCAACCGATGAAGACCCCAAAGTGACAGTGACATCTTGGCTCATATTTTTAGAGGTGGAAGAGTGTAACATCTGCGTTGAAAAACCGGTACCACGTGACAATAAATACCTTGATAGCAATGACGATTACGTTGAAAAATAGAGTAAGGCACAGTAACTTTGTAAATAAAGTTTTATGTTGATAACTTTCGTTATTGTTTAGTTATGTCAAATTGTCTGTGATTGCTGGAAATATTTCGAGCTCTCTAAAATATTTTCTGACATTTTAATGACGAGGAGCATATGAATTTCTAACATGATGTAGCTTTTCTCGTGTATTTAGAGGAGATTCAGCATTAAGCTATTCCCACTGAGCCAGATTTAAACTTTGTTTGTAAAACTAACCCATTAGAAACGCGCCAGTGGCTTTTGTGGTCGGGGGAAAAAAATGAAATGTCGCTAAATAGAAAAGACAGGTTATAAATGTATGCATGTGTCAGGAAGGAAGGAAATGACAAGCCCCGACAAAGAGAGATGGAAAGAGTACAGATGAAAAGTTAATTGGCTACTATGTTTCATTTCCAGCGTGTTCGTGCAGCATGCAAGCGCGCACAACTACACCACCATAATCAGCGTCCACTCACCAAATGAGAGAGAGAAAAAGAAAACAACCCGACTCAATTACCTTATCTCTCTCTCTCTCTGTTCACTTTCCAAACCTGACCACTCCTCTACTTATTCAGAGTGATTAATCATGAATTTATACTCTTATTCATTGTAATACATCCAAATATATTACTGTTTCAGAAAACGATCTGCCTGAATAAATATGCAAATAACGATGAAGACAGCCAAAAGTTGTGCTTAATTTACATGACTTTCTCTACCCAGTCTTTAACTGTTATTTCAGAAGCCTGCTCTATTTAGTTCATGCTAATATAAACATTAGTAGAAACGGTCGTTATTAAAAAAAAGTTTTTACTTTCTCTACACGTACTATGTACATAGTGGATAGAGAAGGTATTGTATTCCACCCAAAAATTCGATACCGTGATTTCACTGGAAATACATATTTTGGGTCCACCTGAATCCAAAAAAAGCATTTTTGGAAAAAGGTCCGTGTGTGTGCGTGCGTGTACCTGTGTGTGTGTGTGTGTGTGTGTGTGTGTGTGTGTCTGTGGGCAGCATAGCTCCAAAACGAAAAGACCGTTAAATACCAAACTTCGTATTTAAGTTCAGTATCTTCCAAGGACGTGACACGAAGGTTTTCAAGAAAATCCCCTCACCACCAACTACCCTTTACATGGAAAACATTTCGAAAGAGATGTACAGAAAGTCATGTGAATGGAACACATCTCTCTCACACACACACTCTGACGCACACACTCTGACACATACTCTCACACACACTCTCTCACACTCATCTCTCTCTTTCACACACTCTCTCCCTGTCTCTCATAAACACACACTCTATCCCTGTCTCTCACAAACACACACTCTCTCTCAATCACTCTCTCTCTCTCTCACACACACTCTCTCTCTTTCATACACTCCCTGTCTCTCACAAAAACACCCACTCTCTTACACATACACACACTCTCTTTCATACGCTCTCTCGCTGTCTCTCACAAATACACTTTCTCTCACACATCTCTCACACACACTCTCTTTCATACACTCTCTCCCTATCTCTCACAAACACACCCACTCTCTCTCACACACACTCTCTTTCATACACTCTCTTCCTGTCTCTCACAAACACCCACTCTCTCACACACACACACGCTCTCTTCCTGTCTCTCACAAACACACCCACTCTCTCTCTCATACACTCTCTTTCATACACTCTCTCCCTGTCTCTCACAAATACACTTTCTCTCACACATCTCTTTCACACACTCTCTTCCTGTCTCTCACAAATACACTTTCTCTCACACATCTCTTTCACACACTCTCTTCCTGTCTCTCACAAACACACTTTCTCTCACACATCTCTCACACACACTCTCTTTCACACACTCTCTTCCTTCTCTCACAAACACACCCACTCTCTCACACACACACTCTCTAAATTACACTCTCTCTCACACACACACTCTCTAAATTACACTCTCTCACACACACACTCTCTTTCACACACTCTCTTCCTGTCTCTCACAAACACACCCACTCTCTCACACACACATTCACTCTCTAAATTACACTCTCTCCCACACACTCTCTCTTTCACACACCCTCTCCCTATCTCTCACAAACACACCCACTCTCCCACATACACCCTCTCTCTCATACATACTCTTTCTCACACACACTGTCTCTCACAAACACACATACTCTCACACACACACACACACTCTTTCACACACCCTCTCCCTATCTCTCACAAACACACCCACTCTCTTTCATACACGCTCTCCCTGTCTCTCACAAATACACTTTCTCTCACACATCTCTCACACACACTCTCTTTCACACACTCTCTTCCTTCTCTCACAAACACACCCACTCTCACACACACACTCTCTAAATTACACTCTCTCTCACACACCCTCTCCCTATCTCTCACAAACACACCCACTCTCTCACACACACTCTCTAAATTACACTCTCTCCCACACACCCTCTCCCTATCTCTCACAAACACACCCACTCTCACACACACTCTCTAAATTACACTCTCTCTCACACACCCTCTCCCTATCTCTCACAAACACACCCACTCTCTCACACACACTCTCTAAATTACACTCTCTCTCACACACCCTCTCCCTATCTCTCACAAACACACCCACTCTCACACACACACTCTCTAAATTACACTCTCTCTTACACACCCTCTCCCTATCTCTCACAAACACACCCACTCTCACACACACACTCTCTAAATTACACTCTCTTTCACACATCCTCTCCCTATCTCTCACAAACACACCCACTCTCACACACACTCTCTAAATTACACTCTCTTTCACACACCCTCTCCCTATCTCTCACAAACACACCCACTCTCACACACACTCTCTAAATTACACTCTCTTTCACACACCCTCTCCCTATCTCTCACAAACACACCCACTCTCTCACACACTCTCTAAATTACACTCTCTCTTACACACCCTCTCCCTATCTCTCACAAACACACCCACTCTCACACACACTCTCTAAATTACACTCTCTTTCACACACCCTCTCCCTATCTCTCACAAACACACCCACTCTCACACACACACTCTCTAAATTACACTCTCTTTCACACACCCTCTCCCTATCTCTCAAAAACACACCCACTCTCTCACACACACTCTCTAAATTACACTCTCTCTTACACACCCTCTCCCTATCTCTCACAAACACACCCACTCTCACACACACACTCTCTAAATTACACTCTCTCTTACACACCCTCTCCCTATCTTTCACAAACACACCCACTCTCACACACACACTCTCTAAATTACACTCTCTCTCACACACCCTCTCCCTATCTCTCACAAACACACCCACTCTCACACACACACTCTCTAAATTACACTCTCTCTCACACACCCTCTCCCTATCTCTCACAAACACACCCACTCTCACACACACACCTTCTAAATTACACTCTCTCTCACACACCCTCTCCCTATCTCTCACAAACACACCCACTCTCCCACATACACACTCGCCCACATACATACTCTTCCTCACACACACTGTCTCTCACAAACACACATACTCTCACGCTCTCTCTCAAATACCGTGTCTAAATGCAGGCGAAGGTGTGTTGTGGAAGTTTTATAACGCGTTATTGGTTATGTGACATAGCCACGAACGAAAGAAAGGAAGGAGCGCTATGCTAATACTTGTTGCCATGACGGCGTCACTCACGCTGCCCCGCACCAAGACATTGTTTAAACGCGATACGTGGTGTGCACCACTGGTCATATCTGGCAATTATCGTACGAGGCGAGGGAAAGATTCTTTGTCGGCAGCCAGCGAATCGGAAGTAACCAGAAATATAACGGTCAAAGGGAGATAGATGGGTGCACTGTGGTATATCTCACGGAAAAGGTATCAGCTGCTTGCTTGTTCATTCATCTAAATATTTGAAACGACGTTGTTGTTGTTGTTGTTGTTGTTGTTGTTTTACAAAATATTCTCTTCGTGTGGCAGGAAAATTCCTTGCCTCCAAGCAAAACACTGACTTGGTATTTACATCGAGAAATACGTTTTAATACATTGATATATTACCTAGTAATATTTATTCAACTGAATATGTGTAAATACCACTACAAGGTATAAAGACTGCCTCTCACCCGGAGGTCCCCGGTTCGATTCCCGGCTGGGGAGGTGGAATTTTTCTTTAACCAGAACTATTCCCTATCCCCCACAGAGCCTGAAAGTATGTATGTGAGAGTGAGTGTGTTAGGAAAATAAAATTTCAAAGCCCCCGATAAGACCTTAGATGTTAACGGGGGCTATATAAATGAAACAATAAAAAGAAATGTGATATATGATTTCTCTACATCTCTGCACCAAATTGTTGTTAAAAAGCTTATGCTTCTGTTTACTGCATGCCAATCGAGAAAAAAATTAGAAATAGCCTTATAACCTGTTTCCTTGTAAGTAGAAGCTTAAAGAAATACTCAAAAGATGTTTGCTATGTGACTGAAGTTCCTTTGCTTGTATGACGAATTCCTGTATGAGAAAAGTTTAAGTTTTTCAAAGCTGAAAACAAAAACAAGGAATATTTCTAAAACGATCAGCTCAACGAAAAAATGTATATAACATAAATTGTGTGCTTTAATTTGCTCTACATTTTTTGTGTGCTAAGTTTTTGTCTGTCTGCTACCAGTTATGCAAAATTCAATAAAAACCATCCAGAATAAAGAGGTATTTTGAGGCTATTCCCAGAAAATTTAAGATATACATTTTATTTGGCAAGTAACTATTTTAAAAATAGGAGATTTTAATCAAAATCGTTAGAGCCATTTTTAGGAAAATTATAATTTTCGTAAACATTTCCATGTATAGAGTAGTTTGGGGTGGGGGGATTTTTCTCAAAATGTTCGCGTCGTATCCCTGGAAGCTACCAAGCTTAAGTACCAAGTTTGGTATTTAACGGTCTTTTCGTTTTTGAGCTATGCAGCCCACAGACACAAAGACAGACAAACACACGAACATTTTTCTAAACATGCTTTTTTTGGATTCAGGGGATCTCAATTCATGTATTTCCGGTGAAATCTCAGAATCGAATTTTTGGATGCAATACAATACCTTCTCTATACACTATGTACATAGTACGTATAGAGAAAGTAAAAAAGTGTATAAAACTCGATATTTTCTCTACATGGTACCTCGATACCAGAAATTTGATATCGAGATTTCATCTCAAATGCACGTTTTATGGTCTCCCATAAAAATATTTCAAAAACGAAAAGTCGGTAAAACACCAAACTTAGTACTTAAGTACCTTCCAAGGATGCGACACGAAGATGTTCCATAAAATTTCCCAACCCAAAATACTCTGTCGGCTTCCGTGGTGTAATAGTTACCATGCTAACGTCATATACCCAAGGTCGCGGGTTCAAAACCGGCGGAGGACGATGGCTTTTTTCGGGTGTAAAAATCCTTAACATGGCTTCCTTCGGAAGGGAAGTAAAGCTGTTGGTCCTGTGTCGTAGATTTATGGCACGTAAAAGAACCTCAAGGCTGATAAAAGAGGCCTCTGAGCAAAATTAGGCGATTTTCACGCCCAGTATAGACTTCAAATGTGTGAATTCTTGTATATTTTTCTCTGATACTACTTGCAATACATAACCACACTTTTACGTCCTTGTTCTTAGTATAATCAGCTATCTTCTGAACCTCAATTATTTAGCTATGATATAGTTTCAGTATAATTTAAAAAGAAATATATTTGCAAATTCAGAACAGTAAAAATGTGGAAAATTTGCAATGTTGTTGCTTTTATAATATGATCAATATAACATCACGATTGTGGTTCAGAAAGTTCAGCTATGTGTTGTATATATGTGCTGAAAATTTCAGCTTTCCAGCTCTCATAGTTTCTGAGAAAAAGGTACACAAGTATCCAAAAATGCTGTTTTGAGAAAACTGAATTTAAAGATACAAATGTTCTAAAAAGAACATTAAAGAAATGCAGACTGGCATTTAAATTATATTTAAATTGATTAAAATCCTCTTAACTCCCCAAAAGCATACATTTTCTGAAACTAGAGATAATAGAGGTTTTATTAGTGTCTAAAACAAAAAAATATTATTTTTCACCATTTCAGAGTACCTTGTCCCCTTAAAAACTAAACTAGGTACTTAAGTTCAGCATCTATCAAGGATGCGATAAAAACAATTTTAAGAAAATTCCTCAAACCAAGGTACTCTTTGCATGACAAATGTTTCAAAAATTCTTACTTTCTCCAAAATGACTGTAACAATTTTGATGAAAATACCGTATATTAAATGTATTTACATGACAAATAAGATATATATCTCGAATTTTCTGGGAAAAGCCTCTGAAGTTCTGTTCATTCTGAATGACTTTTGCATATCTGATAAACCTAAGAGATAGACAAAAACTTGCTACACACATTTTATGTTCTGTAAAATTTTTGTTGTGGAGGTAACCGTTTCCTAGATATTCCTTGTGATTGGTTTCAAATTTAAACTAATTATACTTTTCTCAAAGGAAACTGTTCATTTGTTTATTATCTTTTTTGTTTTACTCCTAGCCATAGAAAAATAGCCACATGTAATGATCAGTTGCATAGCGACCAGCTTTTGAAATATTTGAGTTTCACCTGATTTCCCTTGTACGTGCAAGGAACTAAGTAATAAAACCATTTCTATTAATATTTATCTCGATTAGCATGAAGTATATAGGAGAATAAGCTTTTATAAGAACAGTTTGTTTAGAGAAGAGGTAGAAAAGCTCTTGTGAATAGAACAGCTCAATTTTTGTGGAGTTAACGATATCCGAGACGTTCCTTTTATTGGTTTAAATTTTGCAATGCTTATACTTTTTTCAACCGGGAATTCGGCATTCGCTATTCTTTTGTTTTTCCTTTTATTTTTTTTCAAAGCGGTTCTAATTTCAATATGATAATATTGCGATCAGGTTACAAAAAATTGATTGTCGCTTTATCCTAATGTGTTTTTTTACTACCGTTTTACCTACAAGGAAATCTATAATAACATAATTTCTGCTAATGTTTATCTCGATTTGCCCTGAAATAGATGGAAGATAAAGTTATTGTAAGGATGGACTGTTCCAATATAGGTAGAGTAGGTAATGTGAATGGAGCACATCTAACTTTTTACGTTCTGCCCGAGCCGCCACTGTTTAACTATCCATGCATCATGTAGCATGTAAAGCGCAGATTTGGTCTATTGTACGTCACTGGTTTATACCATTTTGTATTAGAGCAGTAGGAAATAGTTGGAAGATTAAGCCGTTGTAAGGGTGATTGTTTCAAAAAAAAAAAAAAAATAGGGAAACCCATATGAATGGAGCTTATCTGATTTTTACTTTCTCTATACGTGCTATGTACATAGTGCATAGAGAAGGTATTGCATTGTACCCAAAAATTCGATACCGAGATTTCACCGCAAATATATGTTTTGAGACCCCCTGAATACAAAAGAAGCATTTTAGAACATGTCCGTGTGTGTGTGTGTGTTTGTCTGTCTGTCTGTCTGTCTGTCTGTGTGTCTGTGGGCAGCAAAGCTCAAAAACGAAAAGACCGTTAAAAACCAAACTTGGTATTTAAGATTAGTTTCTTCCAAGGATGCGATACGAAGATTTTCAAGAAAATCCCCTCATCCCAAACTACCCATTAAATGGATATTTTTTTCGATAATTTTGATTTTGTAAAAAATGGCTCTAACGATTTAGATTAAAAGCCCGTATATTACTGACATTTACATACCAAATAAAATGTATATCTTGAATTTTCTGGGAATAGCCTCTAAAGACCTCTTTATTCTGGATGAATTTTACGGAATTTTGCATAAATGCTAAACCGCAAGAGATGGACGAAAACTTAAAACACATAAAATGTAGAGCACGTTAAAACACACAATTTATGTTATATACATTTTTTTCTTCGAGTTGACCGTTTTTGAGATATTCCTTGTTTTTGGTTTCAGCTTTGAAAAACATACTTTTCTCATTCAGGAATTTGTCAACTCTGTCCATACAAACAAAGGAACTTCAATTCACATAGCAACCAGCTTTTAACTATCACTTTAACCTATGCTACTTCCTTATTTCGGTTCTACTTACAAGGAAGCAAGTAATAAGACTATTTCTACTTTTTTTTTCTTGATTAGATGAAGTAAATAGAATAATTTGTTGCAGAGATGTAGAGAAAGTCATGTGAATGGAACACGTCAGATTTTTACGTTCTGTCCGAGCCGCCACTGTTCAACTATCCACGCATCAGATAGCATGTATCGTGTAGACTTGGTCTATTGTACGTCACAGGTTTATACCGTCTTGTATTGGACGCAGCAGGAAATTGAAGCGACTCACTGGCTGCGCGCGCATGCTGAGGAAATTTGGCTGTCAAGCCCTGTACAACTCAACATTTTTGTTGCCCCTCGCGATTGTGTTACCCGATGCTGGTCATGCATTGTGAAGCTGTGGAGGGGAGGGGGAGGTTCGCGTACATACGTCATCATATCGTATGTTATGAACTGTCACATTCCCCCAGATATGAGAATAAACAACTTTCGGAATGGAAATGCACGTGTATGGCGAGAGAGATGAAAACTAGAGCCTGTTTTGGATATTCTCTTATCACGGCTACCGCTGCTCAGATGTTTTTGTTTAAATGTCAGTTGTGGAATGAAATCTGGTGGAGTCCGCCTTCGCGGTTTTCGCTCATGAAAATATCCTTTTGTTTACCGCACACAATTTTTTGGCAGTAAAACACGTCACTGCGCATGGTGTTATATTAAATTGCGGTGCTTATGAAACCGATATAGCCATGGCGTTACAGAGGCATTAAATTTTAAGACATCCATACGTATTTATTCATTACTTTCTCCACACGTACTATGTACATAGTGTATAGAGAAGGTATTGTACTCCACCAAAAAATTCGATACCGAGATTTCACCGGAAATATATACTTTAAGGTCCCCGGCATCCAAAAAAAGTATTTTCAGAAAAATGTCAGTGTGTCCGTGTGTCTGTGAACACGATAACTCAAAAACGAAAAGTCGGTAAAATACCAAACTTGGTATTTAAGTTTAATATCTTCCAGGGATGCGACATGAAGATTTTGAGAAAAATTCCCCAACCCCAACTAACCTTTACATGGACATTTTTTGAAAATTTTGATTTTCTCAAAAATGGCTAACAATTTTGATTAAAATATCGTATATTAAAGCTACCTCACAAATAAAATGTTTATCTTCAATTTTCTGGGAATAGTCTCTGAAGATTAGTTTATTCTGGATGAATTTTACGGAATTTTGAATAACTGCTAAACCGTAAGAGATGGACAAAAACTTACTACACAAAAAATGTAGAGCACGTTATGTTATATCCATTTTTGTGGAGTTCACCGTTTTTGAGACATTCCTTGATTTTGGTTTCTGCTTTGAAAAACTTATACTTTTCTCATACAGGAATTTGTCAACTGCTGTCCATACAAACAAAGGAACTTTAATCACAAAGCAACCAGCTTTAGACTATCCCTTTAAGCTATGTTACTCCCTTATTTCGCTCCTACTTTCAAGGAATTAACAAATATTTGCGGCAGAGATGTAGAGAAAGTCATGTGAATGGAACACATCAGATTTTTTTTATATTGTACCCAAAAATTCAATACCGAGATTTCACCGGAAATACATGTTTATGGACCCCGTGAATCCAAAAAAAAGAAAAAAAGGAATCAAAGTTGGTATTTAAGTCCAGTATCTTCCAGAATGCGACACGAAGATTTTCAAGAAAATCCCGCCATCTCCAACTACCCTTTGTAGTGAAACTAAAAATCGAACATTTTTATTTTCTCAAAAATAGCTCTAATGATTTTGGTAAGATATTTAGATGACATATAAAATGTATATGCATTATATTTTCTGGGAATAGTCTTGAAGACCTTAATATTCTGGATGAATTTTGCTGGATTTTGCACAACTAGTAAACCGTAAGTGATAGACAAAAACTTGCTACACAAAAAATGTAGATCTCGTTGAAACGTACAGTTTATGTCGTATAAATTATTTTCATGGAGTTGACCATTTTTTAGATATTCCTTATTATTTGTTTCAATTTTAACTTATCAACACACCTGGCAATGCACAGAAACAGATTTCAACCACATAGCAACCACCTTTTAAAAGGTTTGGCTGTCGCTTTAACCTAGCTTACTCCCTTATTTCCCTTCTTGTTACAAGAAAGCATTTCTGTAATATATATCTCGACTAGCATGAAGTGACAGAAGAATAAGCTTTTGGACAATAATTTTTACAATAATGTATAGGAAGTTATGTGAATGGAACACATCAGATTTTTACTTTCTCTGCACGTACTATGTACATGGACTATAGAGAAGCTATTGCATTCGACCCAAAAATTCGATACCGTGATTTCACCGGAAATACATGTTTTGAAAAATGTTCGTGTGTGTGTGTTTGTGAGCACCATTACACTCACTACACTCCAGAAAGTAAATCACAGTCAAAAGAGTGGATTGCGTCAGGTGAACCAACTCAAAAAAAGGCAAAGTCGATTTGGTCAGCTAACAAGGTTATGGCGAGTGTTTTTTGAGATGCACAGGAAATTATTTTTATTGATTACTTGGAAAAGGGTAAAAGTGTCACTTGTGACTACTATTCAAGCTTACTGCAACGTTTGAGTGACGAGGTGAAAAGAAAAAGACCTCATTTGGCAAAATAAAGAATCTTGTTTCATCACGACAATATTACGGCACCATCGTTCAGTCAGTGCAATGGGAAAAATGTGCGAATTAAAGTTGGAATTGCTTGAACATCCATCCTATTCACCAGATCTAGCACCCAGTGACTACCACCTGTTCCCAAATCTCAAAAAATTTCTTGGAGGACGACATTTCACAGCAACGCGGAGGTCATTGATGCGATAAACAGCTATTTTGAGGACCTTGATAAATCGCACTACAGAGATGGTTTAATTAAATTAGAACAACGATATGACAAATGTATTAGCCTTTCTGGAGGGTATGTTGAGAAATAAAGGGAAACAAATTATATGATGTTTTCACTGAGAGGCCCGGGACTTATCAGCCGACCCTCGTAAAAGATAATATCCAACTCCACTTGGCATTCTGTTCTGTAAACTCGTGCCTACTTGCACCTTATTATTTATCGCATATTTTGAATAATTGATACCAAAATGCGGAGTTTGAAGCAAGTATATGTCATTCCACCCCTACCTTTGCTATTTAGCGTCTAGCAAGCAGTTAATCTGAACCACCTTTTCCATCACAACCATGGGGTAGCTAACCTCATTGGTGCCATTAGCCAATTGGTATGGTGGGCAAGAGGGGTGGCTGTTGTGACTGTGGTCACCAGGGTAAGGGTGGTTATCTATCTCCCTATCCCTTTGCAATCCCCGGGGAAAAACTTGCAGAATGGGAGTGAGGGTGGTTGGGAGGTTTTATCGAATTAGGCCTTTTTCCCGGGAAAACGGAACCAATCTCGACCAGCCCTCCTGTCGTCTTCGGGAGGACCCACCCTTCTTCATTGGCAGTGGAGGTAACCCAGTTATTGGTCTATTTCCTGTCGCCCAGGAGTAACGTTACGTATGTCCTCATCATTTCTTCATATTGGAGTGAAAAAATCTGATGCGTTCCACTCACATGACTTTCTCTACATCTCTGTAACAAAGTATTGTTAATAGCGTATCTACTTCATAGTAATCGAGGTGAAGATTAGCAGAAATGGTCTTATTACTTGCTTCATTGCCAATTAAATTAAATTGATGTATACTTTCACTTGCACGGATGTGTCAAATGCAATTGTTTTAGTATTTAGTAATGACACAAGGTCTGTAAAGCCTGATGCTTTGATATTTTACACTCTAGTGCATTTTTATAAGTGGTTGCATTGGAAATTCTATAACATATTCGTAAATTTGTATTGTAATTTGTTGACATTTATGAAGAGTACATAACTATCATCAGATATTACATCAGTGTCACATATAATGAAATTATATTTATTAATACATTTTAACACTAATTTTTATGAACTTTGTTTTTATGTGATTAAAAGAAAAAGGGAAGTTCATGTGCTTTTATAGAGCACATTAAGCATAGTAGAGGCCTCAAATACAAATGGAGTGATTATATGTCTATTTTGCAACCCAAGCTTTAAGCACGAGCTTTATACATTGTTTTTCCAGAGTATATAAACATATGTGTACATTAATATGTCTTGACAAGTTCTATGTTTTATTTTTTTTTTTTTTTTTGTAGCTTAACGTCCTTTAACCTGGTTGGTCATATCGGACGATGAATGAAATTGGTGAAATGATGCTCAAATGATCTCGGGGTCCATGGAGCTTAAAGTTACCTTATCCGGGTAACTCACCCAAAGCGAGATTCGAACTCGCGACCTGTTGAACGTGAGGCAGACACGCTACCACCACGCTACCCAGGCGGGCTAAGTTCTATGTTCAGTGGCTTCAGGCCTAAACGAACCTACAGAATGCTTTCTAATCTAATCTAAGTGGAAGAGAAAAATCTAATATATTCCTTTCACATGACTTTCTCTACATCTCCATAACAACTTATTGGTATTCTATCTACTTCATGATAATCGAGATAAACATTAGCAGAAATTGTCTTATTACTTGGTTCCTTGTAAGTGGAAGGGGAAAAATCAAAAGTGTTCCATTCACATGATGTCCTCTAGCTGTCCGGTAAACAAACCCTTTATTCAAAACATTAATCTGTTATCTACACCATGATAAACATAAGCAGAATTAGTATTATTAAATGGAAATGGGGATTTATTTATGAAAGCTTTTTAACTGCCTGTGGTTCTCAGCGTCTCACTCTATATTGGGCGAGAAAGACTTTTTAATTTTGCACAGAGGCCTCTTTATCAGGCTTGAGGTTCTTTTACGTGCCATAAATCTACGACACTGGACCAACGGCTTTACTTCCCTTCCGAAGGAAGCCACGTTAAGGAATTTTACGCCCGAAAAAAACATCGTCCTCCGCTGGGTTTGAACCCGAGACCTTCAGTATTATTACAGCCTCTTTGTAAGTAGAAGGGACATAAGAAAATGCACAGACTCAACCAATAGTCTCGCCCTTTAAAAGCCGGTCGCTTTGTGAAACAATTGAAATTACAGTCTCTCTGCTTGCCAGGAGTAAACAAACGAGAAGCGAGAAATGCAAATTAAAGATAAAATTTTAAAATACCAAGATATTTTCTAAATTAATTCTCTCCTATAAGAAATCCCACTATCCAAGCAAGGGGATTAAGATTCTTTTACTCACCGACTGAAGCTAGCAAACACTTAATGGGTAACGCGGTCGAGCTGTGGAAGGAAATATAAACGACTTCACCTGAGAATAAAGTTGTAACTGTCTCAACAATCGAGTCTGGCGCTAAATGTTAATTCCAGGTTCGCCAACAGCAAGCGTGACCAACATTATATCCAACGGCAAATCTAAACTTGTAAAAAGTTTAAATAAGTACCCCACCGAGGGTCCAGGAGAGACTTCCCCAGCAGCCCGACCATCAACACAGACTGCTGCCCGCTCCATTTGTAATGCATAGTTTTCTTCAAAACATGTGGCCTTCAAACGGGACCGCTCCCCTGCCACTAGGCAATAACTATTAGCAAACAAAAGACGAGCGTGTACTAGGGATGAGAGGCAAAGTAGTAAAATCTCTGTTTCCTGGAGCCTCGGAGACGCGGCTTGAAAGTCGAGATTCGCTCCTCGTTAAGGGACCAGTAAGTGGAAGACTTGGTAAATGCGAAGGTTGCTTTCGAACCGCAAACCCAAAGTTCAAAGCCACGTAAAAGGGTTTTCATGTTCTGAAAATACTGCTTGTGTGTTTTCCACTTCATCGAGATGCATACCGAGGTACTTTATTCTTTCTCTGTGAGATTTCAGGGTATAGGTTTTGCTGCGATTGTTATTCATGGGGAATAGGTCGGTGTGCACAATGTTTAGATCATTGCTTCACATTTTTGTAGGTTGAGCGGAAATCAGCTAGCTTTGGACGTCTCCGTCGCGACGCTGCAAAGCAAGACATATCTCTGATCTTGATGCAATGTAAAATAGGATTCCTAGCTCTCTCACTCCTTTATATTCCAGCAACTGCTCGCTTGGAGGTAAAGAAGAAGATGTTTGACTTTTACCTGCTTCTATTCACCGTGCAGCAAAAAGATCAATCAAATTTACCGTGAAGAAGCAGTTTCACTCTAAATGCTCACAAGGAATTCATTTCCCGCGTCGCCTTATTTCGAAGCAATAAAGAGAGGCAACATAGAGCTTCTTTCAACAGATACACACATTGTTGGAATAACCGTTGCTAAGAAACCTCGGCACAGGAGAATACGCTTCTCTTCATATAGATCCCTTCAGATACCTCAAGTCAAAGAAACATACCACACATTTTACTTTCTCTAACACGTATGTACTATCAAAGGCATTAAAAATCTGATGTGTACCATTCACATGACTTTCTCTATATCCCTGCAACAAATTATTCTTAAAAAAAACTTACACTTCTATTTACCTCCTGCTAATCTAGAAAAATTAGCAGAAATAGTCTTATTACTTTCTTCCTTGTAAGTAAAAAGGAAATAAGGGAGTATCATAGGTTAAAGTGATAGCCAAAAGCTGGTTGCTATGTGACTGAAGTTCCTTTGTTTGTATGGACATGAGTTGACAAATCCCTGTATGAGAAAAGTTAAGATTTTCGACCCTGAAACCAAAAACAAGGAATATCTAAAAAACAATCAACTCCAAGAAAAAATGTATACAACATAAATTGTGTGTTTTAATGTGCTCTACACTTTTTGTGTGGTAAGTTTTTGTCTATTTCTTACGGTTTAGCAGTTACACAAAATTCCGGAAAATTCACTCAGAATAAATTAGTCTTCAGAGGCTATTCCCAGAAAATTCAAAATATATATTTTATTTGTCGGGTAAATATCTTTAATATACGATATTTTAATCAAAATCGTTACAGCCATTTTTTAGAAAATCAAAATTTTCAAAAAAAGTTCCATGTAAAGCGTAGTTTGGGATGGGGGATGTTACTCTTCTTGTCGCATCTCTGGAAGATTCTAAACTTAAATACCAAGTTTGGTATTTTACCGACTTTTCGTTTTTCAGCTATCGTGTTCACAGACACACGGACACACACGGACCTTTTTCTGAAAATACCTTTTTTAGATAAAGGGGACCCTAAGACATATATTTCCGGTGAAATCTCGAATAGAATTTTTTGGTGGAGTGCAATACTTTCTCTATACACTATGTACATAGTTCGTATAGAGAAAGAAAAAATCTAATGCGTTCCATTCACATAAAATTCTCTACATCGTTATAACAAATTATTGTTAAAAAGCTTATTCTTATATGTACTTCATGCTAATCGAGATGAACACTAGCAGAAATGCTTTCTTGTAAATAAAAGGGAAAGAAGAGAATACGCTAGACCAAAACGATAGCCAAATCTTTTAAAATCTGGTTGCCATGTGGATTAAATCCATTGCTTTGCATCGCCAGGAGTTGAAAAATTCCCATAATAGGAAAAGTCCGTTAAATACCGAGCTTGATATTTAGGTTTAGTATCTTCCAGGGGTGTGACACGAAGATTTTGAGAAAAATTCTCCCACCCCAAACTACCCTTTACATAGAACAAAAAATTCGTAAATTTTGATTTTCTCAAAAATGGCTGTACCGATTTTGATTAAAAAGCCGTACATTAAAGGTATTTATGTGGCAAATAAAATGTATTTCAAGAATTTTATGGAAATGGCCTCTAAAGACCAATTTATTCTGACTGAATTTTGCGTAGCTGGTAAACCGCTATAAAAACACGTGCAGCTCGTTAAAACACACCATTTAAGTTATATACATTTTTTTCGGGGATTTGATATTCTTGAGATATTCTTTGCTTTTGGTTTCACCTTTAAAAAATCTGATGGTTCCATTCACATGACTTTCTCTATGTCACTGCAACAAATCTTATGCTTGCATTTACTTCATGCTAATCGAGAAAGAATTGTCACAAATAGCCATATTAATTGCTTCCTTGTAAGTAGCAGCGAAATAAGGGGGTACCATAGGTTAAAGTGACAGTCAAAAGCTGGTTCCTATGTTACTGAAATTCCTTTGTGTGGACAGCAGTTGACCAATTTCTGTATGAGAAAAGTCTGTTTTTCAAAACTGAAACAAAAAGCAAGGAATACCTCAAAAGCTAACGAAAAAATGCATATAGCATAAATTGTGTGTTTTAATGTGCTCTACATTCTTTTGTGAGCTGAGTTTTTGTCTATCTCTTACGGTTTACCAGTTATGCAAAATTCTCTAAAATTCATCCAGAATAAAGTAGTCTTCAGAGGGTATTCTCAGGAAATTCAAGATATACATTTTATTTGTCAGGTAAATGTCTTAAATATACGACATTTTAATCAAAATTGTTAGGGCCATTTTTTTAGAAAATCAGAAATTTCGAAAAAAGTTCCATGTAACGGGCAGTTTGGGGTGGGGGGATTTTCTTGAAAATCTTTGTGTTGCATCCTTGGAAAATACCAATCTTAAATACCAAGTTTGGTATTTAACGGTCTTTTTGTTTTTGAGCTGTGCTGCCCACAGACACACACACACACACATACACACACACACGGATATTTTTTCTACATAGTGCGTATAGAGAAAGTAAAAGACTTGCACTTTTGTCATACAGGAATTTGTTATCTCTTGTCCATACAAAGTCACATAGCACCAAGCTTTTGGCTATCACTTTAACCTATAGTACTCCCTTATTTCGCTTCTACTTACAAGGAAGCAAGTAATAAGACTATTTCTGCTAATTTCTTTCTCGATTAGCATGAGGTAAATAGAAACATAAAGCTTTTAACATTAATTGTTGTACATATGTAGAGAAAGTCGTGTGAGTGGACCACGTCAGATAGTTTTAATTATTGTTCAATGCTACAGAATAAGCTAGACAGCTATCTAGAAATATCGAACACATGGTTGTTAGACTCAGAACCCCAATGCGAACCCTTGTTTTATTACCCAGGTTTATATCCTGTGCTGTTAACAGTTGCTACACAAGTGTAGCGCATAAAGAAAACAAAAGAGCTATGCTGGCGGGCGAATTTAACCCGCAGGGTAAGATATTGTATTTTCCGTTTGCGACGCACACCCACCCTCCCTCCCGTTTCTCACCAACAATTTCTGCAAAGTATCGAAAACCTTTCGCTCCCAAGGCGTGGGAAGCCTTCCAACTTTCTCAAAGTCAAATAAACACATTATCGACTCCATTTATTTTTAACTACAACACGTTCCTCAGTTCGATTACCGTTTATCTTACTATATTTACTTTCTCTATACGTACTATGTACATAGTGTATAGAGAAGGTATTGCACTCCACCCAAAAATTCGATACTGAGATTTCACCGGAAATATGTTTTAGGGTCCCCTGTATCCAAAAAAAGTAATTTCAGGAAAAGGTCCGTGTGTGTGTCCGTGTGTCTGTGAACACGATAACTCAGAAACGAAAAGTCGGTAAAATACCAAACTTTGTATTTAGATTTAGAATCTCCCAAGCATGTTACACGAAGATTTTGAGAAAAATTTTCCCACCCCAAACTACCCTTTAAATAGAACTTTTTTCGAAAATTTTGATTTTCTAAAAAATGGCTCTAACGATTTTGATTAAAATATCGTATATTAAATATATTTACCTGAAAAATAAAATGTATATTTTGAATTTTCTGGGTATAGCCTCTGAAGACTACTTTATTCTGGGTCAATTTAACGGAATTTTGCATAACTGCTAAACCGTAACAGATGGACAAAAACTTACCACACAACAAATGTAGAGCACTTTAAAACACACAATTTATGTTATATACATTTTTTTATTGGAGGTGATTGTTTTTGAGATATTCCTTGTTTTTGGTTTCTGCTATAAAAAACATTTTTCTCATACAGGACTTTGTGAACTCGTGTCCATACAAACAAAGGAACTTCAGTCACATAGCAACCAGCCTTTGACTATCACTTTAACTTATGGTACTTCCTTATTTCGCTTCTACTTACAAGGAAGCAAGTAATAAGACTATTTCTGCTAATTTTTTATCGATTAGCAGAAAGTAAATAGAAGCATAAGCTTTTTAAAAATAATTTGTTGCAGTGATATAGAGAAAGTCATGTGAATGTAACACATCAGATTTTTACTTTCTCTACACAGTACCTGCATGATGCATAGTCAAAGAAGGTATTGCACTGCGCCAAACAATTCAGTACCAAAAATACACGTTTTAGGGTCCCATATATCCAAAAAAAGAATATTTTTAGAAAAAGGCCGGTGTATGTATGTATGTCTTTAAAAATACCAAACTTGGTATTTAAGTTTAGTATCTTCCAAGGATGTGATGCTAACATTTTCAATGAAAATTCCCCCACTACATTCTACCCTTTATATTAAAACATTTTGAAATTTTTTATTTTCCTAAAATTAGCTCTAGCGATTTTGGTTAAAATACAGTACGCTAAAAGTATTTACATGGCATATAAAATGTATATCTTGAACTTTCTGCAAATGTCTTCTGAACATCTCTTCATTCTGGTTTGAATTTTGCATATCTGGGAAAGCGTAAGAGATAGACAAAATCATAAAATATATAGATAAGCCCGCCTGGGTAGCGTGGTGGTAGCGTGTCTGCCTCACGTTCAAAAGGTCGTGAGTTCGAATCTCGCTTAGGGTGAGTTACCCGGGTAAGGTTTTTATCGGGGTTTTCCCTTATCCTGAGCAGACGAATGTCCATGGACCCCGAGATCATTAGAGCATCATATCATCAATTGCATTCATCGTCCGATATGACCAAACCAGGTTAAAGGACGTTAAACTACAAAGAATAAAAAAAAAAAAAAAATTATATATATACATCTATAGATATAGATAGATATTGTTAAAACACAGTGGAGTTGACCATTCCCGAGATTTTCGTAATTTACGCGAATTTGTAAACTCTTGGCTATGTAAAGAAGCGGATTTCAACCACAGGGTTGCCAAATTTTTAAACATTTGACTCTGGGCTTAGCCTAGTTAATTCCCTTATTTTCCTTCTACTTACAAGAAAGTAAGTAATAAGAACGTTTCTGTTAATGTTCATCTCGATTATCACGAAGTAGATAGAAGAATAAGCTTTTTAACAATAATTTGTTACAGAGATGTAGAGAAAAGCATGTGAATGGAACATATATTTTTTTTCGATTTGTTGACCATTTCCTTGTTGTTGGCTTCAGTTATAAAATACTACAAATGCTCTAATAGGGAATTTGTCAACTCCTGGCCATGTAAAGAAACGGATTTCAACCACATGGCAACTAGGTTTCAAAAGGTTTACTTTAACCTATGGTACTCCCTCATTTGTCTTCTACTTACAAGGAAGCTAGTAATAAGACCATTTCTGTTAATGTTTGTCTTGATTAGCATGAAGTACATAGAAGAATACGCTTTTGTAAGAATAATCTGTAACAATGTGTACAGATAGACACACGAATGTCTGAAGTTTGTCACAGAAATGCTCATTGTTGTGTATTGCAAACATAGGTGGCAACGTACAACCGTCGTTTGCTAGATATTATGGAAATTTAATTGGAATTTCAAGCGAGGAGTTTCCTTTCAGGGAAATATTAGCTTTTCTGCTTTTGAAACATATACATTTGCAAGATGATAAAAGTTTTACGTGCGCGAACGCAGCTTTGTGTATCGCACGCCACGCAGTGTGTATTCTGGTGGAATTTTAGCTCGCCATAAGTGCTCTAGGGTTTCTCTGATACCCGCGATTAGAAAGCCGTTTCACTTTTATGGAATGCATTAAATAAAACACAATAGCGTCTCTGTGGAGATAAAAGTTATAAATTAATTTAGTTTTGACCGTGAACATCGACTTTTGTAGCAGATGTGTAAGAGTTTATTTAATTACCGAAGAGAACTTTTCAATTTGCACCGCTTCTGCACAATGGAGAACTCCTGGGCTCCACTTTGAATGTAAAATATTAATAGAGCACCCCCAAGTTGGGCGATTTTTCTAACTTTGTACTTACGTTTCAGGTTTTAATCTTTCCCCGGCTGTTAGAGGTTAATGCATGGGGGGGGGGGGCAGGATTTATTATCTTGTCCTCTTCAGCGTCAATGTTAGACTTCATTACTCTCGTTACCAAAGCCATATCTCTTTTCCGCTCATTAAATTCGTCTGCGGACCGAAGCTCGGTGTGGTAAAATCCGATGGTCCGTTTAATATTTCAAATAAACCGCAGGCTTTAGGTGGTAAAGGCATAATTCTGACTTGCATAGAGTTTGGCAAGTACGTCGCTTTTCAACTACTTGGGTATAGATCTCTCTTGGGGCCGATTTCCGTTTGGAACGTTTCAATTTCAAGAAAACTTTACCATTCTTGTGATTTGTTCATCGCGTGCGGAAGCTGGATTCATTCCAGGCAAGTACAAACGACGCAGTTTGTTATCAAAGTGTTTTAATATTCCGCAGTTAAGACCAAGAAAATAAATCGCATTGCTAGCGCCTTAACGTTTTTCCTTTGTCATTAGTTTCTTTTATTTCCGCCAGAATACATAAAACTTCCCGCATATTAAAACTGTAATGGCGGGGAGTGTAAGTAGCAGAAATTATACCGTTACATTTAAGTAGGTCAAACCGACTAAGGTAGTTAACGTACTATTATTACTTTCTCTACACTTGCAATGCACAGAGAAGGTATTGTGTTGCACCCAAAAATTCGATACCGAGATTTCACCGGAAATATATGTTTTGGGTTCCCCAGAATACAAAAAGAGCATTTTCAGGAAAAGGTCCGTGTGCGAGTGTCTGTGGACAGCACAGGTCAAAAACGAAAAGATCGTTGAATACCACACTTGGTATTTAAGTTTGCTATCTTCCAAGAATTCGACACGAAGATTTTGAGAGAAATCTTCCCACCCCAAACTAGTCTTTACATGGAAAAACTTTGATTTTCTGAAGAATAGCAGTGAGATTGTGATTAAAGTGCCGTATATTAAAGATATTTATATTGCAAATAAAATGTATATGCTGAATTTTCTGGGAATAGCCTCTAGAGACCTCTTTATTCTGAATGTGTTCCGTTGACATGAGTTTCTCTACATTTCTACAACAAATTAATGTTAAAAGGGAAACATGCGAGTCAGTTGAAAGATTCAATGCTATGCTGGCACGTTACCATGGTAGCTCAGTGGCAGAGCAACCGGCTAGAGACTGGGAGATCCATGGTTCATATCCCGGCTATGGCATTGAATATTTCAGTCTAACTCTACCTATCCAACTCCTGTGAAAAAACAATTTTTTAGAAAACACTTTGCAACTTTTGATCAGGCGTCAACAAACGTGGCACCCATTTTGCACAGACCTTGTGAAAGCTCAAAACATTACTTAAAATATTACCTGCACGTTCTTGTGATATGTCTACAGCCTCTGCTATCTCAAACAACTTTAATCTGCGGCCTTCCAGTACTAAACGATGAATTTGTTTAATGATCTCTGGAGTTGTCACTTCTACAGGGCATCCAGAGCAAGGCTCATCACTAGTGCTCGTACGTCCCATTTTAAACTCTGTAACCCACTATTTAATCATTGAATATGGAGGGGCAGAGTCTTTCAATGCACTGTCCATTTCCTCTTTGATTTCTTTAGACGTTAAGCCTTTCAATTGGAAGTATTTAATCACTGCTCGTTTTTGCAAATCCTTCATTTTCGCGAAAACTCTAAACTTATCTTGTTTAAAATGTTGTCATTCGAAAACTAAACAAGCTATTGACCTGTAACTATGGATACAAGCTAGTCTAGAGTTAAACTATACCTGAGGAAGTTTCCTCGATGTAGTTCATTTCTGAGTCCGTTACTTTTATAACTGTTACAAGTAACGGTTACGTTCATTTTTGGGTACCCCTTGTACCAAGAGACCTCAAGAAAACAAAGGAGCTAAGATTAGGTCGAATGGAAGTGTTGCACATAAGCCCTGCAGTAAAACAAGAGAACCTTATAGTTAAGGAAGAAACAAAGAAAGAGGAGCAAATAAATAAAGCAGGAAGGAAATAAAAGGCAGTGGAAGGAAAGTGCGCATGCGCCCCCTCTTGTTGGACACCATCATCACTCCTGTCTTTTATAACAAACATTTCCTTTTTCCTCCTCAGTTTTATGTTCTTCTTTGATTTCTGGGCCTAGACTTCCTGTTGCTACTCCCTTTAGTGCGGCGAGCGATCATCATTTGTTGCTCTCCGCCGCTAGCACTTATACAGGGTGTTTCGTATTGCTGTCACCTATATCGCAGACGCCATCCGAACATCTAAACAGAAAAATCTGATGTGTTCCATTCACTTGACTTTCTCTACATCTCTGTAAAAAATTATTGTTAAAAAGCTTATGCTTCTATTTATTTCATGCTAATCGAGAAAAAAAATAACAGAAATATTCTTATTACTTGCTTTCTTGTAAGTAGAAGCGAAATAAGGAAGTGCCATAGCTTAAAGTGATAGTCAAAAGCTGGTTGCTATGTGACTGAAGTTTCTTTGTAAGTGCAGAGAAAATTATATGTTTTTAAAGCTTAAACCAATAACAAGGAATAACTAAAAAAAAAAAACAAAAAAAAACAATCAACTACAGCAAAAAAATGTATATTACATAAATTGTGTGTTTTAACGTAATCTACATTTCTTGTATGTGAAGTTTTTTTCCATCACTTACGGTTTAGCAATTATGCAAAATTCCGTAAAATTCATTCAAAATAAAGTAGTCTTCAGAGGCTATTCCCAGAAAATTCAAGATATACATTTCATTTGCCATTTGAATATATTTAATATGCGATATTTTAATCAAAATCGTTACAGCCATTTTTGAGAAAATAAAAATGTTCGAAAAAAGTTCCCTGTAAAGGGGCGCAGGACCGAAGCCTCCCTTACCCAGGTAAGCTTAGCAGGCAGCAACCCCCAAACCTCCCGCGAAACTTATGTAATTAGCAAGCAGATGGGGTGGAATGGAACAACCCCCAAGCCTCCCGCGTCTCGGAAAAACTACAGATGTTTTGCGACTATTTAGTGGAAACTTACATCGACGAAAATGCACTCTTTCCTTCCATGTGGGCAGAACTAAGTTGCAATAGACCAACGCTTGCGAAAGTTTCCACAACAACCGCTTTTACTCCTACAGCCCAGATCTGTATAGATTTCTTATAAGTACTGAAGCAAATTCAGCTGGATACAAAAATTGCAATTCATCAACAAATAAAAGAATCTGATGTGTTCCATTCAGTTGACATTCTCTATAACTCTGCAACAAATTATTTTTAAAAAACATATTGTTCTATTTATTTAATGCTAATCGAAAAAATTAGCAGAAATAGTATTATTACTTGCTTCCTTGTAAGTACAAGTAAAATAATGGAGTACCATAGGTTAAAGTGATAGTCAAAAGCTGGTTGCTAGGTGAAAGAAGTTCCTGTGTATGGACAGGAGTTGACAAATTCCTGTATGAGAAAAATATAAGTTTTTAAATCTGAAACCAAAAACAAGGAATATCTAAAAAACGATTAACTCCACGAATAAAATGTATACAACATAAATTGTGTGTATTAATGTGCTCTACATTTCTTGTGTGGTGAGTTTTTGTCCATTTCTTACGGTTTAGCAGTTATGCAAAATTTCGTAAAATTTATCCAGAATAAAGTAGTCCTCAGAGGCTATTCCCAGAAAATTCAAGATATACATTTTATTTGTCAGGTAAATATCTTTAATATGCGGTATTTTAATCAAAAGCGTTAGAGCCATTTATAAGAAAATCAAAGTATTCGAAAAAAGTCCATATAAAGGGTAGTTGAGGGTGGGGGGATTTTCTTGAAAATCTTCGTGTCGCATCCTTGGAACATACCAAACTTAAATACCAAGTTTGTTATTCAACGGTCTTTTCGTTTTTGAGCTATGCTGTCCACAGACACACAGAAGCACACCACACACGGACCTTTTTGTATTTTTTTTTATTCAGGGGGACCCAAAACATGTATTTTCGGTGAAATCTCAGTATCAAAATTGTGAATGGAATACAATTTCTTCTCTATGCGCAATGTACATAGTACGTGTAGAGAAAGTAATGAGATTTTATTGCAGTTTTTTGTAAAATTTTAATTTTATCACAAAACCTCGAAATACCAATGCTCTACTGTATATAAGTACTGAACTCGGAGAGTGTTTTAGCGCAGAATGTGTTAGAGTGAATGTGTTGGTAGCCCTGAGAAGTGTTTTGCAGCGAAACAAAGAACAAGAATCAGAGGAAGATAATGCACGCTACATTAGCTATCGTCGTTTGCACAGGCCTTCTAATACGACGGTGTTATATTTCATGCAAGAAGCTTTGAAGCAAAAAGTTGTGCCCGGCGCGGTACAATGTTGCTTTTGTGTTTTAAATGAATTGAAATTTCGGCGCGGTGGCTTCGCAACTTTTGTGTTCCTTCTGCTTTGTGTTGGGGGAGGTCCAAAAACTGTTTGCGTAGACATTTTGTTGACCGTTCGTCATGTTTTGTTTCTCGGTGGCACACTGAAACATTCTCAGCTACGTTAGCAATAATCGTTTTCACAGTTGTACCAACCTTTGCGAAGTTTCTTACTCTTAGGTTTCACCTATATCATGATTTTTACTTTCTCTACACGTACTATGTACATTGTGTATAGAGAAAGTATTGCACTCCATCCAAAAATTCGATACCGAGATTTCACCTGAAATACATATTTTGGATCCCCCTAAATCAAAAAAAGCATTTTTGGAAAAAGGTCCGTGTGTGTGCGTGTGTGCGTGCGTGTGTGTCTGTGGACATCATAGCTCAAAAACGAAAAGACTGTTGAATACCAAACTTGGTATTTAAGTTTGATATCTTCCAAGGATGCGACACGAAGATTTTCAAGATAATCCTCCCACCCCCAACTACCCTTTACATGGACCTATTTTCGAAATTTCTAAAAAATAGCTCTAACGATTTTGATTAAAATGTCATATATTGAAGATATTGACCTGAAAAATAAAATGTATATCTTGAATTTTCTGGGAATAGCCTCTGACGACTACTTTATATTGGATGAATTTTACGGAATTTTACTACTAAACGGTAGGAGATGGACAAAAAAAACTTACCACACAAAAAATGTAGAGCACGTTAAAACACACTAATTATGTTTCAAATATTTTTTCGTGCAGTTGATCGTTTTTGAGTTATTCCTTGTTTTAGATTTCACTTTTTAAAAAACTTATACTTTTGTCATACAGGAATTTGTCAACTCCTGTCCATACAAACAAAGGAACTTCAGTCACATAGCAACCAGCTTTTGACTATCACTTTAACCTATGGCACTCCCTTATTTCGCTTCTACTTACAAGGAAGATATGTAGAGAAAGTCATGTAAATGTAGCACATCAGATTTTTAAATTGTTTGGATTCTGGTACATGTAAGCAGGCAAGGAGGAGAAACAAAACACGGCAGCAGATGTCTTCAGATTTCACATCCGATGCTGAGAAGAATAAACTTTCGTAAGAAGAGATCGCCTTGAGGCAACAGACGGAATTCCACTTGATCACGAGAGCAACCCTTTAGCGTCCACAAGGAGCAGAATCCGAGAGCCAGAAAAGAAAGAATTAGACAACATCCGGCAGAGAATGAAAGTTGATAGCCGGATATCGAAAATCCATCTACAATTTTCAAATATTTACTTGTGCCAATTCAAAGTGAAGAAGACGGCTGTGGAGAACTTTGGTTCTTCATTATTTTATTGCTCCCCTGCAAGAAAGAAAAACTCTTCCAGAAAAACCTCCGTCTTGCTACAAGGCAAAGGGATTGGCCGTCAGTGGGAGAGAAAACGGCATAAAGATCCAGAGCTACACAACAGATCAAAGAAACCGCCTTGAATGGAAAAACAAGCTGATGTGTTCCATTCACATGGCTTTCTCTACATCTCTGCAACACATTATTGTTAAAAAGCTTATGTTTCTATTTTCTTCATGGTAATCGAGAAAAAACTAGCAGTAATAGTCTTATTACTTGCTTCCTTATAAGTAGAAGCGAAATAAGGGACTACCATAGGTTAAAGTGAAAGCCAAAAGCTGATTGCTATGTGACTGATGTTCTAATGTTTGTATGAAAAAAGTGCAAGTTTATTAAACATGAAACCAAAAATTAGGAATATCTTAAAAGCGATGAAACCCACGCAAAAATGTGTATAACAAAATTGTGTGTTTTAATGTGCTCTACATTTTTTGTCCATCTCTTACGGTTTAGCAGTTATGCAAATTAAAATTCATCAAGAATAAAGTAGTCTTCAGAGGCTATTCCCAGAAAAGTCAAAATATATATTTTATTTGGCATGTAAATATAAGAGATTTTAATCAAAATCGTTAGAGCCATTTTTGATGAAATCAAACATTTTGAAATTTTTTCCATATAAAGGGTGGTTTGGGGTGGTGGGATTTTCTTGAAAATTTTGTAAAAACGCTTTCTTTGGATGATAGGCGGACCCAAAACATGTATTTCAGGTGAAATCCCGATATCGAATGTTTCGGTAGAATGTAATGAGTATTCAAAGAAATGACAAATTTGAAAATCATGCAATATATCATTTTACTTTTCACTGATTCTGGGTAGAGGAAGGTATTGCAATCCAAAAAAAGTTCGTTGCCAGATTTAATTGAAATTAGACATTTTAAGGTCCCCTGAATTTAAAAAATCTGAAGTGTTCCATTCACATGACTTTCTCTACATCTCTGCAACAAATTATTGTTAAAAAGCTTAATCTTCTATTTACTTCATGCTAATCAAGAAAAAATTAACAGAAACAGTCTTATTACTTGCTACCTTGTAAGTAAAAGGGAAATAAGGGAGTACACTAGGCTAAAGTGACAGTCAAATATTTTAAAAATTAGTTGGTATGCGATTGAAGTTCTTTTGTCTCTATAACCAACAGTTGACAAGCTCCTGTATGAGAAAAGTACACGTATTTTAAAACTGAAACCAATAACAAAGAATAACTCAAAAACGATGAACTTCACGAAAAAAGTGTAGAAGATACTAAACTTAAATACCAAGTTTGGTATTTAACCGACTTTTCGTTTTTGAGGTATGCTGTGCATACATACTTGTTTCTAAAAATGCTGTTACGTTATCTACACGTACTGTGTACATAGTGCACAGTAATGCACCCAAAAATTCGATCCTAATTTTTCACCGGAAATACATGTTTTGGGTCCTCCTGAATCCATAAAAAGCATTTTTAGAAAAAGGTGTGTGTATGTGTATATGGACAGGATGGCTCAAAAACGAAAACACTTTTGAAAACCAAACTTGTTATTTAAGTTTGGTATCTTTCAAGGATGTGACACGAAGATTTTCAAGAAAATCCCCTTACCCCTAACTACCCCTTACATGGATCATTTTTCGAAAATTTTCTGAGAATAGTCTCTGAAGACCTCTTCATTCTGGATGTCTTTTATATAACGGGAAAGCCGTAAGAGATATACTTACTGTACAAAAAATATAGACCTCATTAAAACACAAAATTGACGTGTATATTTTTATAGAATTAGCCGTTTTCGAGATATTCAGGATTATTGGTTTCAATTTTGGCCACTTAAAACTTTCTCGAACGGGAAGACATCACATAACGACCGGACTTTAAAAGATGAGATTATCGCTTTAGTCTGTGCATTTGCTTAATTCCTTTTTTGTTACATGGAAGCTAGTAAGAAGAATAATTCTGTTATGTTAATCTTGTCATGATGTATATAGCAGATTAATGTTTAGAATAAAAGGTTTGTTTGCCGAACAGCTATGGGACATCATGTGAGTATTTCCTTCTACGTACAAGGAACTAAGTAATAAGGGCAATTTCTGCTAATGTTTATCTCGATTATAATGAAGCAAATAGAAGAATACGCTTTTTAACAATAATTTATTACAGCGATGTAGAGAAAGGCATGTGAATGGAACACATCAGATTTTTTTTTGATTCAGAGGACCCTAAAACATATATTTCTAGCGAAATCTCTAATATTGGGTGGAATACAATATCTTCTCCATACACTATATACATTACGTGCTAGAGAAAGTAAAACGATTTTTACTTTATACATTTGACTATCGCTTTAGCCTAGTATGTTTCCTCAGTTCCCTTGTATCTATAAGGGACTATGCAATAAGGACATCTGCTAATGTTTATCTCAATTAGCATGGTGTAGAAACAAGAAGAATCTTTTTTTTTTATTGTTTCATTTATATAGCCCCGTTTAACATGTAAGGTCATATCGGGGGCTTTGCTTTAGAAACAACTCGTTGTCTGTAGGTTCTTTACGTTGGGTTTAAATATGTTTATTTTCCTCAAACACACCCATTCACTCTCACATTCATACTAATAGACTCTCCGAGGGATAGTGAATAATTCTAGTTAAAGAAAAATTCCCCGTCCCAGCCGGGAATCGAACCCGGGACATCCGGGTGGGAATAATCTTTTGTAAGAAGTTTGTTTGTGGAACAGCTATGAAAAGTTATGTGAGTGTAACACAGCTGATATTTTTGTTACCAATTTTAGTCAAAATTTCACTCCCAATAGGCTTTAAATAACTTCGGGACGAGAGGGAGGTACGTAAAGCAAAAGTTTATTTACTGAGGTTAATATAGAAATCAATTGACCATTCGGAGTATGTGTTAAAGTAGGTGAGAATTTGTCCAGATCTTGGTGTAAGGATCACAGAAGGAAGAAGAAGAAGATGGGAGTATATTCTGCTCCCCTCTTAAAGGAACCTAATCATATGCATAATGTTTATGGAAAAGGTTGCAATATAAGCCTTGTCCGCAGCACTGTTACACCAAATGGAAATTGATAAGAACTTCGCTCTTTTCCAAGTCACACAATAACAAGCTGGGGCTCCGACCGACGGTAATTTCGTTTTCGCTGCAATGCGGGAAATAGAATCTACATAATACATTTGAAATAAGTACCACACTGTGGGGTGTAAGATGTAGATTTATACGCCTTTCCTCTCTCGGGTATGAATAATATTAACGTTCGTGTCGTTTCTCATAGGTTAGGTCTAGTGGCCTCCTCTGTTTCCCATCAAGTTAATAATTGAAGTCGACTTTCCGCTGTTAAACAGTTTGGTGATTATTGCGTAGTTAGTTATCCGCTAAACTATGCTGAGTCGTTTTACTGCAATATCTGCCGAGCGTTGTGTTTTATGTTGCTGTTTGGTTTCTTTTTTCCTCGTCACGATATCTGCATACAGGTAGGTAGACTCCGCTAGTAATAAATAAATAAATATAGTAAAGAGGTGTGCAGTGATACATACGAACTACTAAAGGCAGAATAATAACAGGAAAGGGAAAATAACATTTCTGCTTCACGATAGAGGTGCGGAAGTTTAAAGGTTTACTATATAATACAAGGAGAGTTCAATAAGTCCTTAGAAAAGATATAAAAACATTAGTTTTGGTAGATTTTTGCTTACTCTACACGTACCTAGTGTACAGAAGAAGTATTGTATTCCACCCAAAATTTCGGTACCTAGATTTCACTGGAAGTACATGCTTTAGGACCCCGTGAATAAAAAAAAAGCATTTATACAAAAAGGTCGTGTGGTTGTATGTGTGTCTGTGGACAGCATACCTCAAAAACAAAAAGGCTGTTGAATACCAAACTTGGTATTTAAGTTTGTTATCTTCAAAGGATGCGACACAAATATTTTCAAGATATACATTTTATTTGTGAGGTCAATATCTTTAATATAAAATTTTTTAATCAAAATCGTTTAGCCATTTTTCAGAAAATCAAACTTTTCGAAGATTTTTACATATAAATGGTAGTTGGAGGTGGGCGGATATTCTTAAAAATCTCCGTGTCGCATCCTTGGAAGTTACTAAAACCTACACCCAAGTTTGGTATTTAATGGTCTTTTCGTTTTTGAGCTATACTGTCCACAGATACACACACAAGCGCGCGGACCTTTTTCTGAAATGTTTTTTTTTTTCGGACTCAGGGGACCCCATAATCTCAGTATCAACTTTTTGGGTGGAATACAATACCTTCTCTATCCACTATGTGCATTGTAAATGCGGATTAGAGAAAGTAAAAATATATTGCTCAATGCGGTCCACTTTGTGACGTGCGAGTTTTGTGGCATAAGCTCGCGCGATAATCTTCCTTTTCCGTTTATGTATTTTAAACATCCTACTGGTGCTTTTTAATGTAATATTTTTGATTGGTTGTTTACTTTCCATTTCCCTTGGATCTTAAGGCAGTTCACGCAAGGAATTATAAAAAAAACAAAAAAAAAAACATCTTTTACTTATCCTAGTGCGTGGCTTGGCATAATTTGGTGAGCTTGTGACGTCATGTTAAATCCTTCATACTGACTGAACTCACGTCTCAATTTTCAGAAAAATCATTTCAAAGCCCAACTGAGACACTCAAGCTTGGGGTTATACGTGAGTGTGACATGTTGATTTCTGGTTTGGGAAGTATATTATCAACCCCGATATTAAATCTAGATTTATATTATATTTATCAAATGAAAATTATTATTAAACTTTTTAAACATATATTTCCGGTGAAATCTCGGTGTCGAATTTTTGGGTGCAGTACAATACCTTCTCTATACATTATTTGCATATTTCGTGTAGAGAAAGTAATAATATTCTAAAGAATATTTCGTAGAGAAAGTTATATGAATGAAACACGTCATATTTTTCTTGTAGCTTAACGTTCTTTAACCAGGTTGGCCATATATGACAGTTAATTAAATTGGTGAAGTGATTCTCAGTGAGTCCATGGAGCCTAAGTCACTGGATTTTGGTCTTCTCTTGATAAGGGAAATCCCCGAAAAAACCTAATCCGTGTAGTTCATCCCAAGCGAGATTCGAGCTCGCGACCTCTTGAATGTGAGTAAACCCAGTCATTTATATGTGGCGTACGTAAGCATACGCAAGAATAAATCAGTGCTATAAATATACATAAAAAAATCTGATGTGTTCCATTCACACGACTTTCTCTATATCTCTGTAACAAATTATTGTTAAAAAGCTTATGCTTCCTTTTATTTCAAGGTAATCGAAAAAGAAAGTAGCAGAAATATTTTTATTACTTGCTTCCGTGTAAAGAGAAGCGAAATAAGAGAGTACAATAGGTAAAAAGTGATAGTCAAAAGCTTGTTGCTCTAGGACTGGAGTTTCTTTGTTTGTATGGACAAGAGTTGACAAATTCCTTTATTAGAAAAGTTAAGTTTTTCAAAGGTGAAACCAAAAACAAGAAATATCTAAAAAACGATCAACTCCACGAAAAATGTATATAACATACATTGTGTGTTTTAACGTGCTCTACATTTTTTGTGTAGTAAGTTTTTGTCCATCTCTTACGGTTTAGCAGTTATGCAGAAGTTCGTAAAATTCATCTAGAATAAAGTAGCCTTCAGAGGCTATTCCAAGAAAATTCAAGATATACATTTTATTTGTCAGTTTATATATTTAATATACGATATTTTAATCAAAATCGTTACAGCCATGATTGAGAAAATCAAATTTTTCAAAAAAAAATTCCTTGTAAAGGGCAGTTTGGGATGGGGGATTTTCTTGAAAACAAGTTTGTTATTTAACGATATTTTAGTTTTTGAGTTGTGCTGTCCATAGACACACACACACACACACACACACATATATATATATATATATATATATGGACTTTTTTTACTTTCTCTATGCGCACTATGTACATAGTGTATAGAGAATGTATTGTATTGCACCTAATATTTCGATACGAGATTTCACCGGAAATACATGTTTTGAGACCTCGTGAATCCAAAAAAAAAAAAAGCATTTTTAGAAAAATGTCCTTGTGTGTGTCTGTGTGTATGTGTCTATGGGCAGCATAGCTCAAAAACCAAAGGATCTTAAAAACCAAACTTAGTAGTTAAGTTTGGTATCTTCTTAGGATGCGACACGAAGAGTTTCAAGAAAATTCCCCCAGGCAAACTACCCTTTAAATGGAAAAAAATTCGAAAATATTATGATTAAAATGTTATATTTAAGTTATTTACTTGCCAAATAAAATGTATAGCTTGAATTTTCTGGGAATAGTCTCTGAACCCTACTTTATTCTCAACAAATTTTACGGAATTTTGTATAACTGCTAAACCGTAAGAGATGGACGAAAACTTAAAACACAAAAAATGTAGAGTACGTTAAAACACACAATTACTGTTATACAATTTTTTTTCGTGGAGTTCATCGTTTTTGAGATATTCCTTGTTTTTGGTTTCAGCTTTGATAAACATACTTTTCTCATACAGGAATTTGTCAACCCCTGTCCATTCAAACAAAGAAACTTCAGTAACATAGCAACCAGCTTTTGACTATCACTTTAACCTATGGTATTCCCTTATTGCGCTTCTACTAACAAGGAAGCAAGTAATAAGACTATATCTGCTAATTTTTTCTCGATTAGATGAAGTAAATAGAATAATTTATTGCAGAGATGTAGAGAAAGTCATGTGAATGGAACACATCAGATCTTTTCTGTAAAAATGCTTATTTTGGATATGGGGATCCTAAAACTATATTTACGGTGATATTTGGAGATGAAAATTTTGGTTAGAGCGCAATAGCTTCTCTAACCATGTAATATGTAGAGAAAATATAAACATAAGTGGTGTAAATATCTGTTCAGGAAGACAGAAGCAGCTGATAGAAAGCGGGTCATGATTGATGGCGCTGTAAGGACACTGGTTTTATCTGGGAGGAGAGGGAAAACATCCTCCAAACATCGAGTGAGTTCTTCTTTTGTACTTCTCGCGTCGTTATAACGACTAGCCCTAGCGGCGTAATGAAGAATGATAAATACATCAGCCACAATAAATTACAAGAGCTGTCAGGGACCCATGGCGATATCTTCCCTCAACCGCCCCCCCCCCCGCCCCTGCCTTCAAGCTCTCTTTTATGATTCTGGAGAATCTGCACTTTAACTTTTCTTACTTCATTTAATCATATTACATAATTAGTATACATTTATGGGGAAGGGTTATTTCATATTTACTACCGAGTGAGTAAAAAGCTTCCGAACTGGCTGCACAGTATTTTTCCACGGGGCGTATGGACACATGATTCCTCACCGCTGCTGTATACAAGGTCACACACTTCTGACGCAGATTTGCTCTGTCTAGAAGTTCAGTATTGAGTTCACAGTGATATGGTGTAGTTCAATTATTGAAGGTATTGCACTTCACCCAAAAATTCGATACTGAGATTTCACCAGAAATATATGCTTTAGGGTCCCCTGTATCCAAAAAAGAAGTTTCAGAAAAAGGCCCATGTGCCTATAAACACGATAATTCAAAAACGAAAAGTCGGTAAAATATCAAACTAGGTATTTAAGTTTAGTATCTTCCAGGGATGCGACACGAATATTTTGAGAAAAATCCCCCCACCCCAAACTATCCTTTAAATGGAACATTTTTCGACAATTTTGATTTTTTAAAAAAAATATTTAACGATTTGATTAAAATATCGTATATTAAATATATTTACCTGACAAATAAAATGTATATCTTGAATTTTCTGGGAATAGCCTCTTAAGACTACCTTATGGATGAATATGACGGATTTTTAATAACTGCTAAACCGTAAGAGATAGACAAAAGCTTATTATACAAAAATGTAGATCAGGATAAAACACAATATTCATGTTATAAACATTTTTTCATGGAGTTGATCAGTTTTGAGATATTGCTTGTTATTGATTTCAGCTTTAAAAAACCTGATGTGTACCATTCACATGACTTTCTCCAAATCCCTGCAACAAATAATTCTTAAAAAAACTTATACTTTTATTTACTTTATGCTAATCAGAAAAAAATTAGCAGAAATAGTCTTATTACTCGCATCCTTGTAAGTAGAAGCGAAATAAGGGACAACCGTAGGTTAAAGTGATAGTCAAAAGCTGGTTGCTATGTCAATGAAGTTCCTTTGTTTATATGGATAGGAGTTGACAAGTTCCAATATGAGAAAAGTATACGTTTTTCATAGCAGAAACCAAAAATAAGGAATGTCACAAAAACGACGAACTCCACGAAAAAAATGTATACAAAATAAATTATGTGTTTTAATGTGCTCTACACTTTTTGTGTAGTAAGTTTTTGTCCATCTCTTACGGTTTAGCAGTTATTCAAAATTTAGTAAAATTTATCCATAGTAAACTACTCTTCAGAGGCTATTCCCAGAAAATTCAAGATATGCATTTCATTTGTCAGGTAAATATGTTTAATATCCGAAATTTTAATCAAAATCGTTAGAGCCATTTTTGAGAAAATCAAAATTTTCGAAAAAAGTTCCAAGTAAAGGGTAGTTGGGGGTGGGGGGATTTTTCACAAAATCTTCGTGTCGCATCCCTGGAAGATACTAAGCTTCAATACCAAGTTTGGTATTTTACCGACTTTTCGTTTTTGAGTTATCGTGTACACGGACACACGGAAACACACACACACACACACGGACCTTTTTGTGAAAATGCTTTTTTTGGATATTGGGGACCCTAAAACATATATTTCCGGTGAAATCTCGGTATCGAATTTTTGGTGGAGTGCAATACTTTCTCTATACACTATGTACATAGTGCGTATGGAGAGAGTAAAAACATAATTTTCTCATACAGTAATTTGTCAGCTCCTGTCCATACAAACAAAGGAACTTCAGTCACATAGCAACCAGCTTTTGGCTTTCACTTTAACCTATGGTACTCCCTTATTTCGCTTCTACTTACAAGGAAGCAAGTAATAAGATTGTTTCTGCTAATTTTTTTCGATTAGCATGAAGTAAATAGAAGCACAAGCTTTTTAACAACAATTTGTTGTAGAGATGTCGAGAAAGTCGTTGAATGGAACACATCAGATATATTTTTCCTCTACTTAGTTCGAAAGAATATTTATTATACGTCAGCATAGTAATTTTCACGGAGGAGGCTTGGTTCCACCTTCATGGATATGTGTACACAAAATAATTCTTATTAGACGTCTGAGAAACCTAATATTGTTCATGACGAAAAAATTAGTGTATGTGCGCCGTTAGCGGAGAAACTGTTATGCGGCCATTTTTTCAAGTCAACAGTTGACGCTCATAAGTAAGTGAATACCATTTTGATCCACTTTTTTAGAGAATTAACAGAGAAGGAGCGTGATTTTAGTCTTTTTTTACTTTCTCTATACGTACTATGTATATAGCGTATAGAGAAGGTATTGTAATGCACTAAAAAATAGATACCGAGATTTCGCCGGAAATACATGTTTTGAGACCCCCTGAATGCAAAAAAGGTCAGGGAGTATGTGCCTGTGTGTGCGTGTATCTTTGGACAGCATTTCTCAAAAACGAAATACCAAATGTTTAGTATCTCCCAAGAATGCGGCACGAAGTTATTCAAGAAAAACTCACTACCCCAAACTATCATTTTTCAAAAAAAATTATTTTCTCAAAATGTGACGATTTTATTTAAAATACGGTGTATTAAAGATAGTTATATCACAAATTTAATTTATATTTTGCATTTTCTGGCAATAGTCTCTGAAGAGTTCTTTATTCTGATGAAATTTGCATAATTGCTAGACCGTAAGAGATATGCAAAAACTACTGCAGAAAAAAAATGTAGATCTCGTCAAAATACACGATTTATGTCGTTTACGTTTTTGCTGTGGAGGTAACCGTTTCCGATATATTCCTTTTTAATGCTTTCAGTTGTAAATTAGTTATACTTTCCTCAGACACAGTAAGTGTCCGTTTTTCTTTTGTTCTCTTCCGGCCAAGCAAAGAAGCGATTTGCAATGACAATCGCATAACGTCAGCCTTTGATACATTTGACTATCACTTTAGCATAACGCATCCCTTTAGTTCCGTTCTACTTATAAGGAACTAGGTAATAAGAACATTCTGCTAACGTTTATCTCGATTAGCATGGTGTAGAAAGAAGAATAATCTTTTGTAAGAAGTTTGTGGAATAGGTAGAGAAAGTGATGTGAGTGTAGCACATAAGATGTTTTATCTGCGCACGCAAGCACTGAGCGCCGAGTGTTTAGCGACGCCATTGTAATATAGCGCACCTTGGTGGTGTCTCCTTTATGCACGCCCTTCTCAAGGGTGCTCCAAACGCGAGAAGATTTTCTTGCCGAGTCATCCCGACCTTGACTCCCAACACCCTCACGTCGCACGTGGAGACTGGTCAACACTTGTGACGTCAACGGTGATGAACTCTCTAGTACACTCTTAAAGGGGAGAGTGCTAGTGCTGGAGGGAAAGTTGCACCCGCCCGCCTTCAAATTGGCCATTATTGTCACTCTCTGTTGCTAGGTGATGTCACATAGCAGTCTGGCTGTGTCTAGGCGTGTCTGCTAGTTGTGACTTCTTAAACTACGTAAATATACATACAGGGTGTAAAACACGTCTGGATATTTGTATCAGTATTTGAGAACGGTGTGTTGATCCAGTATTTCCAGTTTTTTTCGCTATTTTCTAAAATTATGCCCATGAGATGGTTATTACTAGGCATCTTGGAGACCGATAACGGAACAGAATTGGAGTTAGCGAAGCATGGTATATAGTTGTGATGTGTTGACAAGGCAGTGGTAGACTGTGATATTTTCTCTAACAGTGGAAGACTATACCACTGATTTAAGGAAACTAAAAATTTTAATTTTACATACATTCAACTTATGTTGTGTAACAAGTCATCACAATCATCATCCGCTTCATTTTCTCTCATGATACATATATTACAGCATACATTCGTAACGTTTCAAATGTGAATCGTCTCCGATTGGCACGTAAACGTGCTTTATATTGCAATTAACTTCGCTCCATAGCACAAGATGTGATTGGAGCAAAATGGAAATAGGACACATCATCGACTATTGGGTAAGACACTGTTTTCACTTACTTTTTCACACGGTCTAAAATAGATGTCCCGGGTCTCTGATTATTTGCTTGTGTAATTTCGACAGCTTTCAGGGCTTGAGGCATTTCAATGTTTTCAAAAATATGTTATTGTCGTAGATATATCTGCAAAATTCTTCTGTAGGAATTGCAAATCTTCATGCAATCAATTTGAAACAAGAAATTTTACAATCTTGATTGAAGAGCATGCACTATCATCAAATGCATTATTTACCTGTAGTACAGTGTTGTAATATACAACATAACTTACTGCTGCGCGGAGCCACGTTCTCCCACGCGTTACTACAGCTGTTTACATGCGGCACGTGCAGTTGCCAATGCAGGTTGGTCTCTCCTCGGTAGGTATGTAACTGGTATCCACATGTGTCCCTCTATCGGTCCCCAAGATGCTATTCCTAGTTATTATAATAACCATCTCTACTATCCTTGAGAAATTATCTGTGATTGACATTCCTGCTGACATGTGGCTGTCTCTGTACGCTGTTGCCATATTTAATCGGTATCCATCTGTGGCGTCACATGTTCCACTATTTTCACTTAAAAGCCTTTTTTCGATGTATTTCTATAACGTCCTCGTATGTTAAACTACTTTTCCCTATTTCCCACTTCGTACCTCATCTATTCCTTTCAACATTGAGTCCTGTACTTTGCTAAACATAAACATTTTATTCCGAGGGCCTTTTTTTTTTCAATCTATTCTTACACTATGATTGGTCAGTAACCAGACGAGCCGCTACCAGCAGACGACACACACCACACGTGTCAATCACAAGGAAATTTCTCACCGACTGTAGTCATGGCCCGGCCGTGATAATTGTGGCAACATCGCAGCTCTTCCTATCAGCTGAGTAACATTACACCTGTTTCAGTGCAACATGATCTCCGCGCTTGGGTATTTTTACTTTCTCTAGCCCGTATTTACGAGGGCGCGCTGCAAAGTAATGCCTCCAAATGTTTTATTCTGTTCGCAATATCGGTGGAGGTAACACGTGTCATGCACGTTACTTTGTCATCCTTCCCGCTTCACTAACACAAGTTATAACCCTCTGGCGTTAGAGGGCTCCGATTTGTAGCGTGAAACTTGGCGGTGTGCAACGCGACTATGTCGGTACAGCGTACTGTAATCGAGTTTCTAACTGCAGAAAACGGGCCTCCAATTGAAATGCATAGAAGAATGAAAACTGTGTACGGTGACGAATGCATCAACATCGGTAATGTGCGTCGCTGCAACATCTGCAAGAATCGAACGCTTTGGGTTCACTGTCATCTATCATCCTCCGTACAGTCCCGACTTGGCCCCATCCGATTTTCATCTATTTCCTAGGCTTAAAGAAAGCTTTGTTCACTTTGATACTGATGAAGCGGAGGTGAGAATATGCCTCCGTCAAACATTCTACAGTGACGGTATTCACAAACTGGTCCCTGTGTTCGTCACCAAGGTGATTATCTTGAGAAATAAATATGTAGCCATGAAGAATAAAGATGTAGAATGGTAATACAGTCTGTTTTATTCCAAACGTTTTAAGGGTGTTAGCGGGAAAAAAATCTGAGGTATTACTTTTCCTCATGCCCTCGTACAATGTAGATAGTGGCTAGAGAAGGTATTTTATTGCACCCAAAAATTTTATATCTAGATGTCACCGCAAATATATGTTTTAGTATTCCTTGAGTCAAAAAAAAAAAAAAAAAAAAAACATTTTTACTTTCTTTACTATGTTACATGGTATGTAGGTAGAGAGGGTATGTCACTCTAACATAATATTTCACCGTAAATACACGTTTTAGGATCCCCTGAATAAAAAAAAATTACAAAAAGGCCCATATGTCAATGTGTCCATGTCTGTGAAAACGATAACTAAGAAACGAAAAATCAGTAAAATACCAAACTTGCTATTTAAATTTAGCATCTTCCAAGAATGCGACACGATGATTTTCAAGAAAAGCCCCCATCCCAACTCCCATAGCGACTTTCGTTGAAATATCGTGTATTAAACACATTTACATGAAAAATAAAATGCATGTATTGAATTTTCTAGGAGTAGGCTCTGAAGACCCTAATTTTGTTGAATTTTGCATAACTGATAAACCGTAAGAGTAGACACAAACGTACTGCACACAAAAAATGTAGATTTGTCAAAACGCAAAATTTATGTCATATACGCTTTTCTCATAGATGTGTCCGTTTCCGAGATATTCCTTGTTGTTGGTTTCAATTATAAACTACCTAACTTTTCTCAAACGGGACCAAGCAAAGCGAACCGAACCTCAATTGTTTCACATAGCGATGAACTTTTAAAAGATTTGACTCTTGTTTTAGCCTAATGTATTCATCTGTTTCTCTTCTACTTACAAGTAAACAAGTATTTAAGGCAATTTCTGCTATGTTTATCTCGATTATCACAAAGTAGATATAAAAGTAATTTGTTACAGCTATGTATGTAAATGGCGTGTTATTTATGGACGGTCTTTAACTGCTGTGGTTCTCAGCGTCCCATTCTAAATTGGGCGTGAAAGACCGCTTAATTTTGCTCAGAGGCCTCTCAATCAGGCTTGAGGTTCTTTTACGTGCTGTATATCTACGACACGGGACCAACGGCTTTACTTCTCTTCCGAAGGAAGCCATGCTAGGGATTTTTACGCCCGAAAAAATCGATCATCCTCACCTAGGTTTGAACCCGCGACCTTGGGTATATGAAGTCAGCATGGTAACCATTACACCACGGAGGGCGACGTTACAGCTATGTGAATGGAACACAGATCACCTTACTTAAGGCATTATTCCACACCTAATGAATATGTTGAGACAGCAGAGGAAAGAAACCAGAAATTCTGATTATTTTTACTTTCTCTAAACATTCTCTGTACATAGTATAAAGAGAACTATTGCATTCCACCCAAAAATTTAATACCGAGATTTCACCAGAAATATATGTTTTAGGGTCCCCTGGAACAAACAAAAAAAAAAAAAAAAAGCTTTTTCAGAAAAAGGTCCGTGTGTGTCCGTGTGTCTGTGAACACGATAACTCAAAAAAGAAAAGTTGGTAAAATACCAAACTTGGTATTTAAGTTTAGTATCTTCCAGGATGCGACACAAAGATTTTGAGAAAAAAAATACTCACCCCAAGCTACCCTTTACATGGAACTTTTTTTCGCAATTTTTGGTTTTCTGAAAAATGGCTCTAACGATTTTGATTAAAATATCGTATACTAAATATATTTACCCGACAAATAAAATGTATATCTTGAATTTTCTGTGAATAGCCTCTGAAGACTACTTTATTCTGGATGAATTTCACGGAATTTTACATAACTGCTAAGCCGTAAGAGATGGACAAAAACTTACCGCACAAAAAATGTGCAGCACTTTAAAACACACAATTTAAGTTTCATGCATTTTTTTCGTGGATTTGGTCGTTTTTAAGATATTCCTTGTTTCAGGTTTGAGCTTTGAAAATCACACCTTTCTCATACAGGAATTTGTTTACTGTTGTCCATACAAACAAAGAAACTTCAGTCACACTGCAACCAGCTATTAACTATCACTTTAATCGATGGTACCCCCTTATTTTGCTTCTACTAACAAGTAAGCAAGTAATAAGTCTATTTCTGCTATTTTCTTCTCGATTATATGAAGTAAATAGAATAATTTGTTGCAGAGATGTAGAGAGAGTCATGTGAATGGAACAATCAGATTTTTCTTTCTCTATACATGCTATGTACACAGTGTATAGAGAAGTGTTGCATTCCACCCAAAAAGTCAATACCGAGATTTTACCGGAAATATACGGGTAGTTTCCGCTATGTTTATGGCGATCAGTATGAACCAGATAAAAGAATAATGTTTTGTAAGAATAATTTGTATATGGAAGGGCTAGAGAAAGAAATGTGAGTGGAGCACACAAGAATTTTAAAGTTTTTTTTTTCTCATGAACTCTGACCACACTAATGGAAGCTGTATAGTCGGTTCGTACCTGAGTTGGTCATTGGTAAATGCAGAAAGAAGAATCGAAGGCGTGCTGTGTATTTGGTTTTTCACGCGCCGGGTGTGGCGCCTTGAGAGGAGCTATACACGTTTCCTCCATTACCCGTACATGGCGCTTATAATCCAATCACTCGATAACGCGCACTGCCTACTTTAATTACACTCGCTCTAATCGTGACGAAGCAACTCCTGCCATTATTTGTTTAAGATACAAGTATTTGCTCTCAACAAAAGCTTCATCTCTTCATCAACTAAACTTGGTTACCATGGAAACTCTCAGGAGTTCGCCGATTCCTCGCCTCTTACTTGCACACTTAAACATAGATGGAGTTAACCTGCTTAAAGAACGACGCCGGAATAAGATTAGCTGATGTAGGGAACAGGGATTTTTAGTGATGTGTACTATCGAATGAAAACATTCGAATTGTTCGATAGTGCGTGCGAGATCTGGTAGGCTCGTGGTGAGCCTAGGTGCTGTTGCTGTGTACCTACCCTGGTAAGGGTTTAACCACAAGAATGAGGTGAAGGTTGAGGTTATTTTTTTGGAGGTTTCGGGTGATGCTGTTAAGGAGGTAGCGCTAGATAGGCTCCTCGAACGGTTGCATTTTCCAGAGGCACCTTCCTTTCTTCTGCTTCAGTGGTAGTTAATTTGTGAAAAATTGTTTTTGTTGGATAATTTTGATTGACCACTCCCAATGGTGGGAGGGGGGAGTACTTAGTTCGGCTATTTCACTGTTGGCTGGTTTAAAACCGTTGTTAACGGGGCTGCCAGGGGAACTCCATACTACCTGTATCGGCGTTCAGTGAGTAAGTACTCCCCCAGCAATCTGACAAGAGTGTTCTCACGGTCACCCACTCTGGTGTAGAATGTCTGAGCCCGGCGCCTAATGATATCTTCCACATATGGGAGCTTCTTAAAGTAGCCTGAAAGGGAAACGTCGACATACAGAATATATGGACCGGAATCCTCTCTTCTGTACCCGCTGTAACCAGAGAAGCCAGGAGTCTGCTGCCATGCCCCACACTTCGCAGGCGAGATTATCAGGAGGACTATGAGCGCCTCGAAAAGACGTAGCTTTAAGTGAACCGGCATTTGGGAGGCCAGTACAGGGTAAAGGGAGGCCACCGCCCCCTTCACTCTGTCCGACGTTCCCCGCACGTGTTCACGAAAAGTTAGGCCCTTATCAAGAGTGTCGCCCAGGTATTTGATGGAATTTCCCCACTCTATCCTCTGGCATTGATAGGAGAAGTTGGGTATCTGGGCTATTGCGGGGCGTTTTCTGGAGAACAGAACAGCATGACTTTTGCCCGGGTTAAGGGACATCCACCACTGTCTGCACCAGTCCTGGACAGGGACGTGTCTCTGTATAGGGTTGAAGGCTCTGTGTATGTTCAGAAGTCACCTAACTATCGGTTATTTCATTGTTGCCCAAGTATTCCCCAAGATTGCATGTTCAAACCTGGCGGACGCAAAAATCTTTAGCTTGGATACCTTCAGAAGGAAAGTACACCTGATGCTCTTATGAATGTTTATCTGAATGTAAAATAAAAAAGAAAAAAAAAACAAACCTTGAAATAAGGTTTCAGGGCAAAATTCCGCCATTTCGCGTCCGCAAGACGTGGTTTCGTCTTACAGTGCCATCTGTGGCCGAAGAGCCGATCCTTCGTCACCATGGCGAACAGTAGTGAACTCACGAACTAGTAATTCTGATCCTTTTTACTTTCTCTACACATACTGTATAGAAAAGCATAGCATTCGACCCAAAAATTCGATACCGAGATTTCATCGGAAATATATGTTTAGGGTCCCCTGTACCCAAAACAGGAAAGGTCCGTGTGTGTGTGTGTGTGTGTGTGTGTGTGTGTCTGAATGAATGTTATTGAATTTTGCATAGCTATAAACCGTAAGAGATAGACAAAAACTTAGTCCACAAAACTGTAGATCAAGTTATAACACACAATTCATGTTATATACTTTTTTATTCGTGGAGTTGGCCGTTTCTGAGGTATTCCTTGTTATCAGTTTCAGCTTTAAAATACCTATACTTTTCTCATACGGGAATTTGTGAACTTCTGTCCATACAAACTATGGTAGTTAAATCACATATCAACCAGATTTTAAAAGATTTGACTGCCGATTTAGTCTAATGTATTCCTTTATTTCTCTTCTACTTACAAGGAAGCAGATAATAATACCCTTTCTCTAATTTTCTCTCTATTAGTATTATCTAAATAGAACAATAAGCTTTTCAACAATAATGTATTTTAGCGGTGTAGAGAAAGTCATGTGAATGGAACATATCAGATTTTTAGCTATGCTGCCCACAGAGACACATGGAAGTACAATGAAAGGGAATCATGCACTTGCCTACCGATCACAGAAACCCTCAAATAGTCAGGATATCGGGTAGCACCATCTACTACACAGTATTTGATTTTCAGACCAGCAGTTAATTTATAAACGGATGAAGTTAAAAAGATTGGAGGAATTGTTTTTCAGTGTTTGCGGAATGGTTTTAAATAACAAACTAAACTACATAATTGCCACTATCGCATGAAGCGATTAAGTTATAACGCGGCCAAACAGAAACTGCAATAAAAAATCTAATTTGTTCTATTCACATACATTTCTCTATAGCTCTGCAACAAATTATTGTTAAAAAGCTTATGCCTCTGTTTACTTCATGCTAAACGAGAAAAAATTAGCAGAAATAGTCTTTTTATTTGCTTCCTTGTAAGCAGAAGCTAAATAAGGTAGTACCATAGGCCAAACTATTAGTCAAAAGTTGGTTGCTATGTGCCTGAAGTTCCATTGTTTGTATGGAGACGAGTTGACAAATTCCTGTATGAGAAAAGTATATTTTTAAAGCTGAAACCAATATCAAGGAATATCTCAAAAACGATCAACTCCACGAAAAAAATGTACATATCATAAATTGTGTCTATTAACAAGCTCTACATTTTTTGTGAAGTAAGTTTTTGCCTATCTCTTACATTTTGTCAAAATTCCGCGTTTTCAAAATTCAGTCAAATTCATCCAGAATAAAGTAATCTACAGAGGCTATTCCCAGAAAGTTCAAGATATACATTTTATTTGTCTGGTAAATATCTTTAATATATAATATTTTAATCAAAATCGTCGGAGCCATTATTGAAATAATATCGAATTTTTTTCCATGTAGTTAGGGTGGGGGATTTTCTTGAAAATGTTCGTGTTGCAGTCTTGGAAGATACTGAATTAAATACCAAGTTTGGTATTTAACGGACTTTTCGTTTTTGAGCTATGATGCCCACAGACACACACACGCACACACACTGACAGACACACACTCACTAAGAGACACACACACACTGTCATACATACACACTCACTCACACACGCATATACACTATCAGACAGGCACGCACGCACACACACTGACTGACACGCACACACTGATAATCACACAAGCATACACACTGACAGATACACTCACATACGGAAGCGGAATGAAAGGTAATTCTGAACTTGCCTACCGATCACGGAAAACCTCAAAAAGTCAGGATATCAAGTAGAACCATCTACTACACAACATTCAGTTTTGAGGTCACCAGTTAATTTATAAACTGTGAAGTTAAAAAAACTTGGAGGTATTGTTTTTCAGTGACTGCCGAATGGTTTTAAATAACAAACTAAACTGCAGATTTGCCACTATCGCATGAAGCGATTAAGCTTTAACGCGGGCAAACAGAAAAAAAAGAACATGGGTGTAACATGTTGAGATTGACCTGAAATCAGAGATGAGCTGCAGAGCACCTGCAGAATCCATCGGATAATTAACAGAGAGAACGTCTGTCTGTCTGTCTGTGTGTATGTAAATCGACTTCGGATGCGACACTCCCAATTCGGCTAAGTAGTCCCCGATTAAATGCTTTGTTTCTGTTGCTATGTGCTGCGAAAATGAACCTTAGGTAGCCTGCTTTCTGTAGGCTTCAATTGATCTGTCTGCGAGTTCTCGAACACTGAATAAGCAAACCCAGAGTAATGCTGCATTCACAATCAGATGGAACGTAACATTAGCTAAAGATTTTGCACTCATGTTGTTTAATGTAAGCATTCACATAGAAACACGCAAGACGCTAGGCAAGAATTTGCAAGCTCCAAACTTCATCCTTGCTTTGCGTGCAAAGAGGAAGAATTCTGCTTCTTTTCTCTATGTAATGCCTATGAATTCAACAACAGACGATCGCACTGCAAGATTTTACAAGGCCTGCTGTACATGCATGTTGTTCTATGTGGCCGTGAAGTGCTGCGCCATCTCTAATTTCCCTCAAGAGGTAATGACAGTTTCCTTGCGAATCCTTCTTTGATTTAATGGATGCAACTATCAGCTGTGTCTAGATTTGTTAATTCTCATAAATCGAAGACGCAGAGAAATAATCCCAGTTCATTAAATGTATAGTTTTATCACTTTCTGAAGTCTCTATGTTTGTACTAATTTCAATAATTCTGAATGAGCAGTAATTGTGACGTCACTGCCGCGAGATTTAGTTGTTAGTATGTAATTTTTATAACTTGTTTATTTGTAAAAGATTGAGTGAAATTGCTTACATGATATTGCTGATTATGTTATGAAATTTGAAACTTGTGGAGCACTTGGAATATGGCAACATGTAATTTAAATATCAAGAAACCCGTGTCAACTTCTTGCGTTACACTTACGACTACATTGTGAATGATCTTCCCTCGCGCTTGCGTTTGTGCCGCGTTACGTCTGCGCTTGCATCCCATTTTGAATGTAGCTTGACATGTACGAAAGGGAAGGGAATAAATGGGGTCCGCTAAAAGTTACGCGTAAAACACATAGGCTAGTTGTACTTTTTAAAGGTTATACTGGTTTAAAGGCATGGGTGGACGTCAGAAAGAGGTTAGAAAACCCGGCATACTACGGACGAAATGATAATTTAATAAAATTAAGGGTAGAAGGCACAGAACTGATGTATGAACATTTTCTCTTTGAAAAATAGGCTGCCCTCTGACCTTAAAGAAGTTTAGGGGTAATTTAAAGAGAATAAATGTTAGATAATTAAAGTGAATACTGTGAAGTAATTAATGACCTATAACTATTGACTAACTGTTTATAAACATGCTGGTAATTGACATAAGTATTGCTATACCGAATAAAGGACAGTGTGTGTATACCCCCTGAATCCAAAAACAGAATTTTTGGAAAAAGGTCCTGTGTGCGTGTGTGAGTGTCTGTGGACTGAATAGATCAGAAACGAAAATACCATAAAATGCCAAACTTGGTATTTAAGTTTCATATCTTCCAGGGATGCGACATGAAACATTTCAAGAAAATCCCCCCACCCCAAACTATCCTTTACATGGAACATTTTTCGAAAATTTTGATTTTCTCAAAATGGTTCTAACGAGTTTGATTAAATATCGTGTATTAAAAATATTTAGCTGACAAATAAAATGGATACCTTGAATTTTCTGGGAATAGTCTCTGAAGACTACTTTATTCTGGATGAATTTTACGGAATCTTGCATAACTGCTAAACCGTAAGAGATGGACAAAAACTTGCCATACAAAAACTGTAGACCACTTAAAAACACATAATCCATGTTATATGCATTACTTTCATGGAGTTGATCGTTTTTGATTTCAGCTTTAAAATATCTGATGTGTTCCATTCACATGACTTTCTCTATATCTCTGTAACAAATTATTGTTAATAAGCTTATTCATTTATTCATTTCATGTTCATCGAGAAAAATTAGCAGAAATAGTCTTATTTCTTGCTTTATTGTAAGTAGAAGCGAAATAAGGGAGTATCATAGGTTAAAGGGAAAGCCAAAAGCTGGTTGCTATGTGACTGATGTTTGTTTGTTTGTATAGACACGAGTTGGCAAATTCATGTATAAGAAAAGTATGTTTTTCAAAACTGAAACAAAAAACAAGGATTACCTAAAAAACGATCAACTCTACGAAAAAAATGTATATAACATAAATTGGGTAATTAACGTGCTCTACATTTTTTGTGTGTTAAGTTTTTGTCAATCTCTTACGGTTTAGTAGTTATGCAAAATTCATCCAGAATAAAGTAGTCTTCAGAGGCTATTCCCAGAAAATTCAAGAAATACATTTTATTTGTCAGGTAAATATCTTTAATATAGGATATTTTAATCAAAATTGGTACAGCCATTTTTTAGAAAATCAAAATTTTCGACAATTTTTCCATGTAAAGGGTAGTCAGGGGTGGGGGATTTTCTTGAAAATGTTCGTGTCGCATCCTTGGAAGATACCAAACTTAAATACCAAATTTGGTTTTTAACGGTGTTTTCATTTTTGAGTTATGCTGCCCACAGGCACACACACACGGACGTGTTTCTAAATATGATTTTTTTTTTTTGGACTCAGGAGGTCTCAAAACATATATTTCCGTTGAAATCTCTGTATCGAATTTTTGGGTGCAATACAATACCTTCTCTATACACTATGTACATAGTACGTATAGAGAAATTAAAAATTATACTTTTCTCACACAGGACTTTGTAGAAACTTGATATTTAAGTTTAGAATCTTCCAAGGATGCGACACGAAGATTTTCGAGAGAATCCCCGCACTCCAACTACCTTTTACATGGAACGTTTTTCATTAATTTTGATTTTCTCAAAAATGGCTCTAACGATTTTGATTAAAATATCGTATATTAAAGGTATTTACCTGACAAATATGTATATTTTGACTTTTCTGGGAATAGTCTCTAAAGACTACTTTATTCTGGATGAATTTTACGGAATTTTGCATAAGTGCTAAACCGTAAGAGATGGACAGAAACTCACCACACAAAAATGTAGATCACGTTAAAACACACAGTTGAGTTATATACATTTTTTCGTGGAGTTGGTCGTTTTTGAGATGTTCATATTTTTTAGTTTCAACGTTAAGAGTACCTCTACTTTTCTCATACAGGAATTTGCAAATCCTTCCAAACAAACAAAGGAACTTCAGTCACATAGCAACCAGCTTTTGACTATCACTTTAACCTAACTATTTCTACTATTTTTTTCTGATTAGCATGAAGTAGATAGAAGCATATGCTTTTTAACAATGATTTCTTGTAGAGATATAGAGAAAGTCATGTGAATGGAACACATGAGATTTTTTGATACGATCCAAATTTTCCGTGTGCAGTCATGGTTTGTATAATTGTAAATGTGAACTCAAACTGGTTTATATTTAAGCTATCTTGAATTTCGGGAAGAAAACTGTTTTGTAGGTACGCTTAATAGCAGAGGTGTCCATGAAACATTGCATTAAAAGTCCCCTACGTCAATCACTTGTACTGCAGTGCTAATAGCTGCCCGGTTCCGATAAGGTAGGCTGCCAACAGCTAAATAGCTATATCCATATCTTCAACTCTCCCCTCGCATTGAACCGAACAAGTGTGGAGGGGCAGGAGGAAAGTATTTCTGCTGTTTGTATATGTGCTGAAGGAGATATGGTTAATTCTCCCACCCTGCTGCTACTGCCTTTTGTTTTTAGGGCCGAGAACACATTAGGCTAATTCCTGAGAACCTCTTCAATCCCGTTCATGTATACTCTTAACGGCTTTGTGACAGCCTGTTGCAGGTCGTGTGTCAGCTGTTCCCTCCTCGGCACAGCCAATTGCTTCATTCTGTAAACTGTGTTATATTCACATGTCCACTCTCCTTACAAAACTCATCTTTTCTACTTTTTGCTTTCTCTATGTACATACTGCATAGAGAAGATATTGTAATGCACCTATAAATTTGATGCCGAGATTTTATCGGAAATACATGTTTTTGGGTCCTTTGTATCCAAATAAAGCATTTTTAGAAAAAGGTCCGCGTGTGTCCGTGTAACTCAAATACGAAAAGTCAGTAAAATACCAATGGGGTGGATATAAAGTTGCTCCTCGTATGGTGCTGTATAGCTGTGGTTCTCAGGGCTGCTGTATTTTAAGACTTTTTAACTGGTTTGAATTTTCCGCTGTTTAAAAGGAGTTGGTAGCTCTTACTGTTGGCCAAACTGTAACTGGCTAGTCGCGCCAGACTTAATTGTTAGAGAACGTTTAGTTTATTTATCGGCAGCAGATTTCTTATAGTGTACTGCTTTGCCACGTTTCCTGTATATTTTCCTGCTAGCTTCAATCGGTGAGTACGAACTTCTTAACCTTCATGCTTGGATGGTAGGATGTGATAATAAATTATTGAATTTAAAGATTTCCTGATACATGTGAACTTGTATTCGTTAACTTTCGAAACAATGTGATGCGTTAAGGCACGATATTTTAACAAAATCCTCTTTTCAGATAACTGTGTCACATGTATACAGTATAATGTTTACTGACAATCAATCTCTTCTTGTTCAATAATACAATGCTATAATTCAAAATCTTCTCGGGCTTCTAGCCGATGATAAAGAGCCTTAACACCTAATCCTGTACCTGCAGTCTTCCAAGACTTATTTTCTAGCAGGTGCGTGCTCAAACACAAAACATTAGCCGAATAACTGCTATAAATAGTTTTCTACGAAGTCCGTGCCCATGTCTCAGTCATCTTAAATACCAGGCCATAATCCTATTACCCACGCAGCCGCCGCCACCTGACACCAGCCTCTGCCGCCACACCCATAGACAAAAAGGCGAGGACTTCAACAACCACCACCTCGACGCAGACGGAAGACTCCATCACCCATCACCTGCCTGCCGCCACTAACACCCCACAGGCAGATGCGCCATCCGACAGCGCCGTTAAAGACGCCGTGCAGGACCTGCACTCAGAGGTCCTGCTCATTAGCGGCCGATTGAACACGCTGGAAGAAGCCCTCACTACCATGACCGCAGCCATCTCAGACGCCCACACCACTTCTACAGCCAACCGTCAAGACACCGATGCCATAGCCCAGAATAAGGTCACGTCTGAGTTCCTCTTGGAGCTGGACGTCCTCTACACCCTACTACAGGAAATCCACGACGTAAACGCCAGGATCTTGGAGGCCAACCAGGACCTCTATGTTCAAACTTCTAAATTGCCACTACGCCTCACCTTTCTGGATGACCTACTCAAGGGAACCCGAAAGGACGTCAACAAATGCTATACTGCAGTTCTTGACAGCCAAGAACTGACAGTCAACAATGTAGCCGAGCAAATTTCAAATAGTCACCATCGGATTCTTCAGGACCTTACCACCAAAACTTCATGCCCTCTCACACACACCCGTTCCACCAGACATCAGTATTAAAGCACACCCAAGACTCCCTAGCGCTGTACTCAGGGCCCTCGGGTCATGTTTACAGACTAGATAAGCCATTCCTTGTTGCAGCCCCATATGCTGCAGCAACATCAACTTTTCCAATAATCACGGAGGTGCTACCGCGGAACTCCATCATTCCCCATTCACTGTTCCTTTCCTATCTCACCTGACTTTCCCTTGCACTATTCCCTTCCAATCTTCACCCAATGGCGAGATAAGCCATTCTTTCAACCCTCCAACTCTCTCTCTGTCTCCCCTTTCCAAAAAAAAAAAAAAAAAAAAAAAAAAAAAAAAAAAAAAAAAAAAACCATAATATCTCGCGAACCAATCAGATGTTAGCTTCATCCCAGCTCTTATAAATACCAGTCTCCGCAAGCTCAAACCATCAGTTCACCCTGAAGACGAGGAAGATGCACTTCTTCGAAACGTTGGTGTCAAGCCAAGTTATTACCTGGCTAGAAGCCCGAGAAGATTTTGAATTAACACGTCGCCAGGAAAGCTATAGTTCTTATTTTACAATGCTATAATGTTCACTTAGTCATCACATAAGAGGTCTCGATTGGCGAGATTAACTCTTTACGTCGTTATCTTTGGCGCCTCTCTCATTGACTGCGTCCCGGAAGCTTATTAATATTTTACACATATACACAATAGTTGAAGGTCAATGTTTTTTACATTGTGATCTGTCATCACCATGGGAACAACAAATTTCCTTATTTACATTTCGTAAAATACTAATTTATAATACATTTGTATACATCCATAATGATTTAAAATTAATGCATTTATATAATTTGCATGAAAATGGTCTTATACAAGGCTAGTATTTCATAAACAATATTTTGTTTCACTCTATTCTTATGCTTTGTTACCGGTATAAATAGTTTATAGCATCCGGTACCTGTTTACTTTTTATTATTCTTCTCCTTCTCCCATGTTACTGCTTTTGATTCTATTTATTATATTTATGCTTTTCTAAGCACCATTTTATAGATTTATATTATGCATTATAATATATTGTATGCCTTACATGACCTTAGCTATGTTAATTTCTTAAAATCACTCCATTTCAGGCTAATTTCGTGCGTATCGTGAGGCGATGACGTCACGCTGCCATTTTATACATACAATTCTTTGTTTTACATTGCGGAACCTTATAATATATATTCTATAACATTCTTTTAGGGCAGTATTGTTCCATTTTCTCTTGACTGGTTTACCTAACACTAAACCCTGCGTCACCAAGCTTGGTATTTAAGTTCACTACCTTTCAAGGATGGGACATCAAGGCTTGGAGGTAAAATACTCCCACCCCAAATCACCCTTTACAAGCAATTTTTTTCAAAAATGTTGATTTCCTCAAAAAATGTCTTTGACGATTATGATTAAAATATCGAATGTTAAAGATATTTGCACGACAAATAAAATGTACATCTTAAATTTTCTGGAAATAACTTCTGAAGACCTCTTTAATCGGGATGAATTTTGCTGTATTTTGCATAACTGGTAAACCGTAAGAGACAGATGGAACTTAGTACAAAAAAAATGTAGATTTCATTATGTTTTACACATTTTTTTTTCGTGCAGTTGACTGTTGTCGATATTCCTTGTTATTGGCTTCAGTTTTAATAGTATATTGCGTACTACGAACTGTAAGTTGCTTAGCAAATCTCGAATGCCTGTGAAAACTGGGCCCTGCGGGTCTCGTATTCCCGATATGCATTCTCGACTTTATAGTGATAAGTAACTTACAGTTCGTGGTTGGCCAATTATTTTTGGAATACTTCAACAAATTTATAAAAGAAAACAATAATAAATGAATATTGCTTTTCAGTATTGTATTGAACATTTAAGAAAAACTGAATCCTCGATGTGAACAAATGAAAGGCTACATCTAAATTATATGGACAAAGCCTTCTTATACACTCTTTTGTTAATGAATTTTGCAATAGATTCTTTACTTGAAGTAGCACATGTCTTGAGTGTTACGTCATTTCCTAATTGTACTGTAAGTATTAATGACCTCTCAAACTCTTACTGTAAGTACTTACAGTGCTTGTTGGCATGGCAATTAATAAATGAATTGTAAATTTACCTTATATTACCAATTATTCAGAATTATTAACTTATATATCAAGTATTTCAAAAAATACTTAAAATTTTCTCATACGGGAACTTGTCAAATCCTGGCCACACAAAGAAACGGATTTCAATCCCATAGCAACCACATTTTAAAACATTTGACTGTCGGTTTAGCCTAGTGTATTCTCTTATTTTCCTTCAACTTATAAGGAAGTAATAAAACCGTTTCTAGTAATGTTTATCTCAATTAGCATGAAGTAGATAGTTTTTTGTCTTTTTTATTATTAGTTAGGATTAAATTCGTTTAAAAGCAACAATGTCTGTCTCATACATGGCTTTTAATTGGATGAAGTGTACCATTGTTGGCTTGAGACACGCGAACTCTCTGCAGGACAAGATGTCCGTCTGTCTGTCTGTCTCGGAGGAACGGAAGCTACTTTGGCTCATCCTTTAATTCGAAACATAATCCGATCAATCAATAGAGAGACTAATGGCGGACGGAGAAGAGAAAGCCAAGTAGAAGAAGAAAGGGAAGAGATAGAATTCTTGATTAGATCAGCCAGTCTCAATCCTTTCTTCCCAGGGCTCAGAACCTCCCCGCTTTCTGTTTGGAGAATATCTTTCAGTCCATAAGTTGGTAGCAATATGCTACATGTGGTTGTTGTATGTACCTAGAGTTCTTGGGTAACGCGAATCCTTGACGCTGTAGCATCCAAATTCTGGTGCCTTCCATTCACATGATTTTTACTTTCTCTAGCACGTGGTAGATAAAGTGTTACATCCCACCCAAATATTCAACACCGAGAAGTCACAAAAAAAAAAAATCTGATGTGTTCCATTTAATGACTTTTCAACACCTCTGCAACAAATTATTGTTAAAAAGCTTATGCTTGCTTCTATTTACCTCAAGCTAATCGAGAAAAAATTAGCAGAAATGGTATTATTACTTGCTTCCTTGTAAGTAGACGCAAAATAAGGGAGTAACATAGGTTAAAGTGACAGTCAAAAGCTGGTTGCTATGTGACTGATGTTCCTTTGTTTGTATGGACACGAGTTGACAAATTCCTGTATCAGAAAAGCTTTTCAGAGCTGAAACCAATAAAAGAAATATCTCAAAAACGACCAACTTCACGAAAAAATGTATAGGATATTAACTGTGTGTTTTATAGTGATTTACATTTCTTAGGCGGTAAGTTTTTGTCTATCTCTTACGGTTTACCAGTTAAGCGAAATTCAATAAGAATCATCCAGAATAATGAGGTCTTTAGAGGCCATTCCCTGAAAATTCAAGACATACATTTTATTTAGCATGTAAATATCTTAAATATTTAATCAAAATCCTTAAACCCATTTTTGAAAAAATTTAAATTTTCGAGATTTTTTCCTTGCAAAGAGTAGTTTGGACCGGGGGGACTTTCTTGGAAATCTTCATTTGACATCATTGGAAGATAGCAAACATAAATACCAAGTTTCGTATTTAACGGTATTTTCGTTTTTGAGCTATGCTGTCGAAAGACATGCGCGCGCACACACCCTCGGACCTTTTTCCAAAAATGCTTTTTTTGGAGTCAGGGGGACATAAAACATGTATTTCGGTGAAATCTCGGTATCGAGTTTTTGTGTGCAATACGATACCTTGTCTATGCACTATGTATATAGTACGTGTAGTGGAAGTATAAAAAACAGTGTTTTTAGAAAAACGTCTTTGAACAGCATAGCTCAAAAACTAAAAGTTCAATAAATACCAAACTTGGCATTTAAGTATAGTATACTCCAAGGCTGCGACACGAAGATTTTGAGGAAAACCTCTTGCACCACAGACTAGCATTTACATAGAATTTTTGTTGAAATGTTTGTTTTTCTCAAAAATAACTCTAACCATTTTGATAAAAATACGTGTATTAAATATATCTAAACGGAAAATAAAATGTATATCCTGAATTTTCTCGCAATAGTTTCTGTTCATTATGGATGAATTTTGCATAACCTGTAAACCGTAAGAAATAGGCAGAAACTTGCTTAGCAAGAAATGCATATCTCGTTAAAACACACAATTTATAATATATACATTTTTACTTTCTCTATACGTACTATCTACATAGTATAAAGAGAAGGTACCTACGGTATTGCACCCAAAAATTCGATACCGAGATTGCACCGGAAATATATGTTTTGAGACCCCCTGAATCCAGAAAAAGCATTTTTAGAAAAATGTCCGTGTGTGTGCTGTCTGTCTGTGTGGTGTATGTCTGTGAGCATCATAGGTCAAAAACGAAAAATCCGTTAAAAACCAAAGTTGATATTTAGGTTTGGTATGTTCCAAGGATGCGACACGAAGATTTTCAAGAAAATCCCCGCACCCCAAACTACGCTTTACACGGAACTTTTTTTTTTAAATTTTGATTCTCTAAGAATAGCTCTAACGATTTTCATTAAAATGTCGTTTATTAAAGATATTTACCTGACAAATAAAAAATCTTGAATCTTCTAGCAATAGCTTCTGAAGACTACTTTATTCTGGATGAATTTTACGGAACTTTCCATGACTTGTATACCGTAAGAGATGGTCAAAAACTTTCCACACAGAAAATGTAAAGCACATTAATACACACAGTTTATGTTATACATATTTTTTTCGTGGAGTTGATCGTTTTTAAGACATTCCTTGTTTTTAGTTTCAGCTTTAAAAAATTAATACTTTTCTCATACAGGAATTCGTCAACACCTGGCCTTACAAACAAAGGAACTTCAGTCACATAGCAACCAGCTTTTGACTATCACTTTAATTTATGGTACTCCGTTATTTCGCTTCTACTTTCAAGGATTCAAGTAATAAGACTATTTCTGCTACTTTTTTCTCGATTAGCATGAAGTAAATAGAAGCATACGCGTTTTAACAATAGTTTGTTGCAGAGATGTAGAGAAAGTCGTGTGAATGGAACACATAATATTTTGTGTACAGGGAGTTTCTTATGTTATTTATTACATTGTCTCATAACAGTTCCATAAAATCCTGGAATTGCCTTCTCTTGTGATTTCCTTGGAGAGTAATGCTAAACCGATTTTTACCATAGCAAGTAAGTCACCCTCTTCTACATTTGTCACCCTGCACCCTTGTCCCTGTTTTCCCAAGATTCCCCAACTTCCAGGATCCAGCTTATTTGATATGCACATGATCGATGCCCGCTTTCCTTATTTATCATGCGACTGCAACCTTAGCGGGGAACTTGGTTGGGCAGGTAGCAATCCAGGGGTGCCCAGCGTGTGCCATATTAGTTCCTCTAAATTCCTAAATGGAGCATACGGCATCGTTATGATGTTTCCGTGATCGGATTTGAATCTATAGTTTGTCAGTTCGCCGCTATGCCCATGTCGTCACCCATAGATGGCACTGTAGGACGAAATCACGACTTGCGGACGCAAATGATGGAATTTTGCCCAGGAACCTTCTTCTTTCAAGGTATGCGGTTGTTTACGTGCACACGGACCACAGATATTACTTCCCTGAAATTGGAAATTGAGTTCTATTTATGGACGCCTTTTAACTGCCGTGGTTCTTAGTATCTCATTCTATATTGGGCGTCAAAGACGGCTTGATTTTGCTCAGAGGCCGTTTTATCAGGCTTGCCGTAAAACACGGGACCAACATGCTAAGGATGATTTACGCCCTAAAAAATCCATGGCCTCCGCGAGGTTTAAACATGCAATCTTAGGCTTTAGAGGCCACTAAAATGAAATGGAGTTTTATTTATAGACGCTCTTTAACTGCTGTAGTTCTCAGCGTCCCATTCTATACTGAGCGTGAAAGACCGTTTAATTTTGCTGAGAGGCTTCTCTATCAGACTTGAGGTTCTTTTACGTGCCGTAAATCTACGACACGGGACCAAAGGCTTTACTTCCCTTCCAAAGGAAGCCATGCTAAGGATTTTACGCCCGAAAAACTCCACCACCTACGCCGAGTTCGAACTCGCGACCTTGGGTATATGAAGTTAGCATGGTAACCATTACTAGAAGCTATTATGGTAACCACCACATCACATAGTGGACCATAGAGTATTATTATAATGTTTTTGTAATCGGATTTGAATTTCTAGTTCGTGATTTCACCGCTATGCGCCATAGTGTCTAGGGATCAGTTCATTACCCACAGATGGCACTGTAGTACGAAATCACAACTGCGGACGTGAAATACCGAAATTTTGCCCAGGAACCGTCTTCTTTCAAAATATGTGGTTCTTTTACGAGCAAATAAACAATATAGAATCAACGGCTTTACTTCCCTTCCGAAGGAACCCATGCTGAGGGTTTTTGCGTCCGAAAAAAATCCATCGCATCCCCACACTTGAACCTGTATTCTTTGGTCCATAATAATTGGCTACGACTTCTGGGACTTAAGGTGTTCTCAAAACAGTTTGAGATCATCTTGCCCACCTCTCACCTAGACGCCCTGGGTTCGATCCCAAGCGACCGTATGTGCGATTTGTGGTGCAAAAGCAGCGCATTGGCGGGTTTTCTCCGGGTTCTCACCATCGCATTCCACCGGTGCTCCATCTTCATTCATGTATCACCAGTGTCATCGCCTGCGGTGCCACAAGTAGCAAAAGCGGGCATTAAACATTACCAAAAAATCTGATGTGTTCTATTCACATGACTTTGTCTACACCTCTGCAACAAGTTATTGTTAAAAAGCTTCTTCTATTTACTTTATGCTTATCGAGAAAAAAGTTAGCAGAAATAGTTTTATTACTTGCTCCCTTGTAAGTAGAAGCAAAATAAGGGAGTACCATAGGTTAAAGTGAAAGCCAAAAGCTGGTTGCTATGTGACTGATGTTCCTTTGTTTATATGGACAGGAGTTGACAAATTCCTGTATGAGAAAAGTACAAGTTTTATAAAGCTGAAACCAATAACAAGGAATATCTCTAAAACGATCAACTCTACGAACAAAACGTATATGTCATAAATTGTGTCTTATCGTTATCTACATTTTTTGTTACGTAAGTTTTTGTCTATGTATTACGGTTTACGAGCTATGCAAAATTCAATAAAAATGACCCAGACATAAGAGGTCATAGAGGCTATTCCCAGAAAATTCAAGATATACATTTTATTTAGCATGTAAATACCTTAGGTATAAGGGATTTTAATCAAAAGCGTTATAGCCATTTTTGAGAAAATCAAATTTGTGAATTGTTTTCCATGTAAAGGGTAGTTGTGGATAGGGGAATTTTCTTGAAAATCTTCGTGTCGCATCCTTGGAAGATGCCAAACTTAAATACCAACTTTGCTATTTAACGGATTTTTCGTTGCTGAGCTATGCTGCCTACAGACATGCACACACACATACACACCACAAAACATACCAGAACATTCAAGATATACATTTTATTTGTCAGGTAAATATCTTTAATATATGATATTTTAATCAAAATCCTTACAGCCATTTTTGAGAAATAGAATATTTTTGAAAAAAAATTCCATGTAAAGGGTAGTTGGGGTTGGGGGGAATTTCTTGAAAATCGTGTCGCATCCTTGGAGGATACCAAACCGAAATACCAAGTTTGGTATTTAACGGGCTTTTCGTTTCTGAGCTAAGCTGCCCACAGACACACACGGACCTTTTTCTAAAAATGCTTTTTTTTTGGATTCAGGGGGACTCAAAAAATGTATTTCCGGTGAAATATCGTCGGTATCAAAATGTTGGGTGCATTACAATACCCTTTCTATGCACTATGTGCATAGAACGTGCAGAGAAAGTAAAAATCACCTTCTGGTTTTCCGGGAAACATGGGAGTCAGTTGAGAAATTCAATGCTATGCTGGTATGTAGCCAAGGTAGCTCAGTGGTAGAGCAACCGGCTAGAGATCGGAAGATTCTTGGTTCAAATCCCGACTATGGCATTGAATTTTTGGGTCTCACTCTACATATCCAAGTATTTTCGGTGAAATTTCGGATTCAAATTTTTGGTGATATTCAATAATTCTCCTTGTTACTATAGGTAAACGTTGGAGAAACTAAAAGCTGTGGCTGTTACACGTTTTAGAGCTGGATTCAGCAACGAAGTAACCGCTGATTTTCCAGTCGAGGCAGATGTCCAGCGGTTGATGTTTGCATCTTTTACTTGACAGGATGCTGCAACTGCTTCCACCAAATGACGTTAACTGACGCATTTCCCCGGAAACTGCCTACATAATTTATACATTTGGACATCCCTGCGGTGACGTATGCGCCTGGTGGTGGGTTGCATAGTTAGGGGAGCAGCAAGGATGGATGGTACTGCAGAACGAATAAGGGAAGAGAGAAGAAGTGAATATGGAATGGAGTCACAGACATTTGGTTATGATATAGTTGGCCATGATGCCACATGAATCTTTTAGCGCTTCTCGCGCGCGTGTTACAAGCCAGCGGGGCAATAGATTATACAAGATGGCTTCAATCAAACACGTACTGATTCCTTTTTCGCTTTGGACCGTCGCTTTCTCTTGGCGGTGAGAATTCTTTCTCAAGAAACGGAGCGCAATCTACCTGCTTTCCATACACAATAAGCATTTACCATTTGCTTTTTGCTTTCTTTATACGTACTATGTACATAGTGTATACAAAAGGTATTGCACTCCACCCAAAAATTCAATACCGAGATTTCACCGGAAATATATGTTTTAGGGTCCTCTGCAAAAAAAAGAAAAAAAAAAGCATTTTCAGAAAAAGGTCCGTATGTATCCGTGGAAAATCTCCCCACCCCCAACTACCGTTTACATGGAAATTTTTTCGAAATTTTTTATTTTCTCAAAAATGGCTCAAATGATTTTAATTAAAATATCGTATATTAAAGAATTTGCCTGACAAATAAAATATATATATTGTATTTTCTGGGAATAGCTTCTGAAGACTACTTTATTCTGGATGACTTTTACGTAATTTTGCATAACTGCTAAACCGTAAGAGATGAGCAAAAAGCTTACCACACAATTTATGTTATATACTTTTTTTTCGTGGAGTTGATCGTTTTTTTTAGATATCCCTTGTTATTGGTTTCAGTATTGAAAAACTTATACTTGTCTCATACAGGAATTTGTCAACCCCTGTCCATACAAACAAAGGAGCTTCAGTCACATAGCAACCAGCTTTTGACTGTCACTTTAACCTATGATACTCCCTTATTTTGCTTCTTCTTACAAGGAAGCAAGTAATAAGACTATTTCTGCTAATTTTTACTCGATTAACGTGAAGTTAATAGAAGTATAAGGTTTTTAATAATAATGTGTTGCAGAAATGTAGAGAAAATCATGTGAATTGAACTCATTACTTTCTTTAGCCCGCATGTACAATGTAAACAGAGGATAAAAATTTAGTTTTATGATGAACGCTTCTTAACTGTTGAGGTTATCAACGTCCTACCCTATAATGGGCGTGAAATAACGCTTAATTTTGCCCGAGGCCTCTTTATCAGTCATAAATCTACGATACGGGACCAACGACTTTATTTCCCTTCCAAAGGAAGCCATGCTAAGAATTTTTACACCAGAAAAAACTCCATCGTCATCCGCCGGGTTTGAACCCGCGACCTTCATTATAAGCAGTTAGCATGGTAACCATTACAACACGGAGTGTGAGAAATAGTGGACAGAGAAGGTTTTGTATTACACCCAAAATTCTATACCGAGATTTCACCGGAAATATATGTTTTGAGACTACGTGAATAAAAAAAAAAAAGAAGGTATTTTTGCTTTCTCTACACGTGCTATATACATAGTGTATACAAAAGGTATTGCACTCCACCCAAAATTTTGATACCGAGATTTCACCGGAAATACCGTTTTACGGTCGCCTGTGTCAAAAAAAGGAAAGCATTTTTAGAAAAAGGTACGTGTGTGTCTGTGAACACAACTCAAAAACGAAAAGTCTGTAAAATACCTGTAAGTTCAGTATCTTCCTAGGATGTGATACAAAGATTTTCAACGAAATCTCCCCACCCCTAACAATCCTTTACATGGAAACATTTTGAATTTCTCAAATACCGTATATTAAAGACATTTATACGGCAAATAAAACGTATACATTTAATTTTCTGGAAATAGTCTCTAAATATCTCCTTATTATGAATGAATTTTGCTGGATTTTGCATAACTAGTAAATCATAAGAGATAGACAAAAACGTACTATACAAAAAATTGTAGATCTCGTTAAAACGCACAATTTATGTCATATAATTTTTTTTTTTTGTAGAGTTGACTATTTTGAGAGATTGTTTGTTATTTCTTTCAGTTTTAAAATACTTAAAACTTTTCACATGCTGGAATTTGTGAGCACCTGTCAATGCATAGAAACGGATTTCATCCACATGGCAACCAGCTTTTAATGTCATCTTAGCCTGGAGTATTTCCTTATTTCCTTTCTGCTTACAAGAAGGCATTTCTGCTAATATTTATCTCAATTAGAATGAAGTAAATAGAAGCTTATGATTTTTAATAATAAATTGTTAAAGAGATGCAGAGAAAGTCATATGAATGGAACACAATAGATTTTTCGCTTTGGAGCGTTTGGAGTCCCTCTCTTTCTCTTGGGTGAGAATTCTTTCTCAACAAACAGAGCAGAATCTACCTGCTTCTGACGAACATTTTTACTTTCAATAAAGAAGATATTGCATTACATCCAAAATTTCGATGTCGAGATTTCACTGGAAATACATATTTTTGCACCCACGGAATTCAAATAAAGCATTTTTAGAGAAAGGTCCGTGTGTATCTGTGTGTATGTGTCTGTGGGCAGCATAGCTCAAAAACGAAATGTCCGCTAAATACCAAACTTGGTATTTAAGTTCCGAATCTTCCAAGGATGCGACACGATTTTCAAGAAACGCTGCCCACTCTCAACTACGCTTTACATGGAACAAGTTTCGAAATGTTTTATTTTCTCAAAACTGGCTAACGATTTTGTTTAAAATCTCATCTTTTTAGGATATTTACGTAAAAGATAAACTGTATGTCTTGTATTTTCTGGAAATAGCCTCAGAAGTCATAATTATTCTGTATGAATCTTATGTTTTGCACAACTTGTAAACGGCAAGAAATAGAGAAAACTTAACAAAACATATATACACTTTTTTGAGGAGTTGATCGTTTTTCAGCTTTGAAATACTTACGCTTTTCTCATAAAGGAGTTTGTCAACTGCTGTCCATACAAACAAAGGAACTTGGAGACATGCACCATTGCTTGGGCGATGGTTTCTCTTATCAGCAGTGCTCGAGAAAACAGATGACACGCGATTAGTAACATGTACCATTAGGAAAATCCTGAATGAGTCAGTGCATGATTACTTAGGAAATACTCTCTTGAGCAGCTGTTTTCACAAACAATTAAGTCTCGTGATAGACTGAGTGTCGACATTGGGACAATCCTTTGGAGTTAGCGCTATATCACTTGGAAGATATTGATCCCGGTTAGGATGTTTGCAAAAAGCCATAGTTCGCGATGGATCGTTTGAATGTCCACCACAAAAATCGGAGAGATCCAAATGATCCCTGACAGGTGCCTTACCTCGTGGCCGCTCCGTCACACTGTTGCCACTTCGTCCCGTTCATGGCTACAGCAAGTAACCTCTCAGTTGCTTGACAGGGGCTCTTCTCTTAAATCATCTTCATAGTTGTTACTAAAGTCAAAGTCCCTGTCATTATCATTGCTTATATTTACAATTACACAAGGATTACTGGGCGCCAACTGAGGAATGTTTATTACAAGTTTCAACAAGTATGACATCATTGCTTACGTAGCATGAATCTATTGGCGGACACAGCCCTTATCAGCTGAGACAGCACGCTGGCTCTCAGGGATCACTATGGATCTCCCCGAGTTTAGAGATGAGCAGTATCTTGTTCAGCAATGCTCTCGGACAACTGTGGCTCACGATACAATGTTTGAGTGTCCATCACTGGGTCAATCCTTTGGAGCTAGCGCTATATCACCTGGAAGATATTGTCGCTGGTTAAGATATTTGAGAGCCAAGTGGCTAGAGGTGCATCGTTTGAATGTCCACCACTAATGATCCATAGTGATTCCTGGCCCCTCCGTCACACTGTTGCCACTTCGTCCTGTCAATGGCTACAGCACCAAATCTCTCAATCGCTTGGCAGGGGCTCTTCATCGCTGCCTCTAAAGTCAAATTCAATGTCACTATAATTGCATATATTTACAATTACACTAGAATTACTCGGCGCCAACTGAAACTGCAATGTTTGTTACATCTTCCAACAACGATGGATGACATCATTGCTTACGTAGCATGAATCTATTGGCAGCTATGGCTCGCGACACACTGTTTGAGTGTCCACCTCTGGGACAATCCTTTTGCAGTGCAATATTGCTTGTGCGATATTGTCCCTAGGGACGAGGTGGCTAACTTTGCCCGCTCGCGCTCACCTTGTCCCTTCGAGTTACCAAGTTGATCGCTGTAAACGTCAGATAAGTTTGGGAGCACCCCCCCCTCCCCTAAATATGTCTGTATCAAGTTTTACCCTGTCACATACACACTGACCGCAGTGCCTCTAGCGGGGACAACGACAGCCAATTAGTGAGGCTGCTGCACCCTGGGGCTCAAGAAAAACTACTTCACCACAACCCCATTTCAACTTGCTAGCAGTGTGATCAAGCTATATGCTTACCCTTCAGTCCAATTGTCCACTGTGGACTTTCTTTGTGAACAATGGTCAAATGTGCTTCATTTGCAGGCTTTGTCCATCACTTTACCCTTTCCGTCCCTCCCAGCGGGAATCTTTACCTCTAGATCGACGATCCTCGGGGTAAACGCGTGAAAGCATTGCTCGTTATACCTGCCTTTGTTGAGTTTGGATATTTATGTTCACCTCCAGAAATTTTTGCATTTATAAATTCAAAACTAATAATGCTAGCTTTTAGAAATTTACACCACAGCTGTAGTATAATGCAAATAAATTACGTTACAAATATAATCCATTTTGATCTAATGGTTTAGACGTTGTCGTCAAATTTATTAACTTTTTGTAATGTCACAAAAAACTTCCTTGCGAAAAAAAAGGTCTAATATTTTAATTCAAGGTTCACAATACAAGGTTTTTTGAATTTGCCCTAGGTTTCTCTCTGGATTCCTCGATTTAGGCACCAAATGTTTTTACTTTCTCTAAACGTAATATTTACATAGTGTATAGAGAAGGTATTGCATTTCACCCAAAAATTCGAAACCGAGATTTCACCGGAAATACATGTTTTGGGTCTCTGTATCCAAAAAGTATTTTCAGAAAAAGGTCTGTGTGTGTCCGTCATCACGATAACTAAAAAACGAAAAGTCGGTAAAATACCAAGCTTGGTATTTAAGTTTAATGTTTTCCAGGGATGCAACATGAAGATTTTGAGAAAAATCCACCCCAAACTAACCTTTACATGGAAAAAGTTTCGATAATTATGATTTTCATAAAAATGACTAACGATTTTTATTAAAATGCCGTATATTAGAGATATTTATATGGAAAACAAAATACATATCTTGAGTTTTCTGGGAATAGCTTTTGAAGACAACTTTATTCTGGATGAATTTTACGGAATTTTGCATCTCTGCTAAACCGTAAAAGATGGATAAAAACTTACTGCACAGAAAATATAGAGCACATTAAAACACACAAGTTATGTTATAGACCTTTTTTTCGTGGAGGTGATCGTTTTTAAAGTATTCGTTGTTTTTTGGTTTCAGCTTTGAAAAACTTATACGTTTCTCATAGAGGAATGTGTCAACTGCTGTCCACACAAACAAAGGAATTTCAGTCATATAGCAACCAGCTTTTGACTATCACTTTAAGTTATGGTACTCCCTTATTTTGCTTCTACTTACAAGGAAGCAAGTAATAAAACTATTTCTGCTATTTTTTTCTTGATTAGCATGATTTAAATAGAAGCATTAGCTTTTTAACAACAATTTGTTACACAGATGTAGAGAAAGCCTTGTGAATAAAATACATCAGATTTTTTAAAATTTCCCTATATGTCTCTCTGTCTTCTTTAATTTAGGCTCCAAAACGTTTACTTTCTCTACACGTACCATGTACATAGTGTACAATAAGGTATTGTATTGCACCCAAAAAACTCGATACCGAGATTTCACCGACAATATATATTTTGACACCTCCGAATCCAAAATAGAAATCATTTTTAGAAAATGGTCCGCGTGCATGTGTGGGTCTGTTGAAAACGTTGCTCAGAAACTTAAAAGACCGCTAAATACCGAACTTTAAACCTTATTATCTTCCTAGGATGCGACACAAAGATTTTCAAGAAAATCCCCCCCCAAACTACCTTCTACATTGAAGATTTTTTTTTAAAATTTTACTTTTCTATAAAAAGGCTCCAACGATTTTGATTCAAATACAATGTATTAAAGCTATCCTCAACACAAATACAATGTACGGTTTGAATTTTCTGAAAATAGCCCCTGAAGGGAGTTTTATTCTGGTTGACTTTTGCAGGAGATTGCATAAGGGTTAAACCGTAAGAGATGAGCAAAAACGTACATCAAGAAATGTAAATATCGTTAAAACACACAATTTATGACATATACATTTTTTGTTGTAGAGATGGCCGTTTCCAAGGTATTCCTTGTTATTGGTTTCAAATTTAAAATACTTTTCTCAGACAGGAAGTGTCCGTTTTTCTTTTGTTCTACTCCTGGCTACTAAGCTTTAGCCTAGTACATTCCTTTAGTTCCTTTCTACTTATAAGGAACTAAGTAATAAGAACATTCTGCTAATTTTTATCTTATCGATTAGCATTGTGTAGAAAGAAGAATAATCTTTTGTAAGAAGTTTGTTTGTAAAGAGCGCTTTTAAATTTCTCTACTCGTACTATGAAAGTATGTTATTCACCAAAAAATTTAGATTCCGAAATTTCACCGAAAATACATGTTTTGGAACCCCTTGAAACCAAAAAGCATTTTTTAAAAATGTCCATGTGTGTCTGTGTGTGTGTGCTAAAAAACAAAAGGTCCGTTAAATACCAAACTGGATATTTAAGTTCAGTATCTTCCAAGTATGCGACACGAAGATTTTCAAGAAAATCCTCCCATGCTCAACTACCCTTTACATGGAAAAAATTTCGAAATTTTTGATTTTCTCAAAAATAGCTCTAGCGATTTTGATTAAAATACCCCATGTATAGGATGTTTTTATGGCAAACAAAATTAACAGGATGTTTCAAAACGACACCAAACGAAGATGTGGACCTTGTTGGTCATACCGTACGTGATACGGGAATATAATTTTCAGCTCTAAATTCAGCACATACAAAAACTGAGATAAAATCACCAGGGATTAGGCAGTCGTACATAACCAGATGGCACATGCCTGGCCCACTCCAAGAGAGATACCGGTTGGTAGTGAAGGTCCCTCATGTGAATGCTATACAGGGTGCTTCAAAACGACACCAAACGAAGATGGCGTGTTATTTAGGGACGCTCTTTAACTACTCTGGTTCTCAGCGTCCCATTCTAAATTGGGCGTGAAAGACCGCCTAGAGGCCTCTCTATCAGGTTTGAGGTTCTTTTACGTGCCGTAAATCTACGACACGGGACCAACAGCTTTACTTCCCTTCTGAAGGAAGCCATGCTAAGGATTTTTTACACCCGAAAAAAATCCACCGTCCTCCGCCGGGTATGGACCCGCGACCTTGGACATATGAAGTCAGTATGGTAACCATTACACCACGGAGGGCGACTGGACCTTGTTGGTCATACCGCACGTGATACCTGAATATAATTTTCAGCTCTAAATTAGGCACATACAAAAACTGCCATAAAATCAACATGGATTAGGCAGTCGTACATAACCAAATGGCACGTGCCTGGCCCACTCCAACAGAGATGCCGGTTGGTAGCGAAGGTCCCAGTCGCGTTGTGTAGGCGTGGTTTGATAGACACGTAGGCGCGGGACAGGTCACCATAGTAATGTAAAACGTAGCATGTGGGCGTGGTGTATGTCAACCGTTGTTCCTTCGCTGCCTAATCCCAAATGTGTGCGATTTTTAAACACACATAAAACTTGATACAGAAGAAGAATTTGAAAGTTGCGATATCAAATTTCGGACAAGTAAAAGTGTAAGCTAATCGACTGCCATCTTTATTTGGTGTCGTTTTGAAACAGTCTGTATGGATGTGTTTTTCTTATACACAATTTTACACTAGTATTTTACGCCACGCCTCTGGTTCTTTTATTAAACGTTTTGCACTTGTTAAAGCCAAATATAATTATTATTGAATATTCGCCTCTCTTAATGTTCCTCTGACAGCCGCGAGGTTCGCTGTTTATTTAATTTATCTATGTACATTCATAACGATCTGACCCTTGAAACAAATGAGCATAAAATGACTTTGCTTGCTCATCAACTACAGGCAAGTTTTAATTTTCGCCGGAAAAACGGGAAAGGCGGCCGACTTAGAGCAAAAGTAATACCCTCAAAAGACTTGAGCACATTTCTCTTCCTCTTGCAAGTCGTGTCACAATTAATAGTCTTTCTTTCCCCTCCACCCTCTCCATCCCGTCTTGTGTATTTACCCTCCAACAAGTCGACTCGGCTGGGAGCAGTGGCGGGCACAGGCAGTCGAAATTACTCTTGCATACATCACAAGAAACTGATACCTAGTATTTCTTGTGGGTATTTCTCGTGGTTTCCACCATTCGTCAAGGTAAACACCGAAGTGGACATTAAATACGATGACCCAAAGTTCCAGCTTCAATCTAAGAATTCTTAAAATCTGATGTTTTGAAGATCTTTGTACTTTAAGACGTTTGCGGGGAGCCAAAACAAACGAAGAGGAATGCTGACTTCAGGAATTGTCTTGATCCATGACAACGCTCGTCCGCACACTGGTGGCATAACCCATCGGCTCCTTGAATAATTCCAATGGGACATTTTCGATCATCCACCGTACAGTCCTGACCGGGCAGCCAGCGACTTTCACCTTTTCCCTGAACTGAATTCGTGGCTAGGAGGGCAGCACTTTCAAAGCAACGAAGATATTTAAAACAACGCCAATGCCCGTTTGAAATCATTGGCGGCAACATTTATTGAAGCGGGTATTGCAAAGCTTGTGCACAGGTACGATAAATGTCTCAATCTTTTTGGTGATTATGTTGAAAAGTAACCATAAGTGCACAAAACTTTTAGTAATAAAATAATGGTTTTCTATGAACTTGTCTTTTATTTATAGGCTTTCGTAGATTGAAAAAAAAACACGGTCCTTATCAATAGTAGTCAGAGGTAGCGGCCCGACACTGCTTGCAAATGTGTTACATATGTGAATGGGCATATATCAAGAACCCAGACCTGCTGTAGAGGTTATCAATGCAACAAATTATTGTTAAAAAGCTTATGCGTACATTTATTTCATGCTGATTAGCAGATATATTCTTGTTACTTGCTTCCTTGTAAGTAGAAACGAATAAAAGGGTCTTCTATAGGTTAAACTGATAGTCAAAAGCTGGTTGCTATGTGACTGAAGTTCCTTTGTTTGTATGGACACGAGTTCACAAAGCGCTGTATGAGAAAAGTAAGTTTTTATAGCTGAAACCAAAAACAAGGAATATCTCAAAAACAAAAACTCCACGAAAAAATGTATATAACATAAATTGTGTGTTTTAAAGTGATCTACATTAGTTGTGCGGTAAGTTTTTGTCCATCTCTTACGGTTTAGCAGTTATGCAAAATTCCGTAAAATTGACCCCGAATAAAGTAGCATTCAGAGGCTATTCCCAGAAAATTCAAAATATACATTTTATTGTCAGATAAATATATTTAATATGCGATAGTTTAATCAAAATCGTTATAGCTATTATTTAGAAAATAAAAATTTTCGAAAAACGTCCCAGGTAAAGGGTAGTTGGGGGCGGGGGGATTTTTCTCAAAATATTCGTGTCGCATCCTGGAAAATACTAAACTTAAATACCAAGTTTGATTTTTACCGACTTTTCGTTTTTAAGTTATCGTGTTCACAGACACACGGACCTTTTTCTGAAAATACTTTTTTTGGACACAGGGGACCCTAAAACATATATTTCGGGTGAAATTTCGAAATCGAATTTTTTGGTGGAGTGCAATACCTTCTCTATACACTATGTACATAGTACGTATAGAGAAAGTAAAAATGGACAAGTGTTACGCCACTGTATCGTACCGCAGTCTCGTAAACTGATCTGTATTGTTGTTGAATGCCAATGGTGATCCTTTTGTATTATTGTAAATTTGTTTAATTAAGCGGTATAATGAAAAGCAGTTCAGTAGAATGCAAATGAAGCTCGATATTTCTCTATTGCTTTATCGTGCTCGCTTTGACCTGAAACCATTCAAACATCTTCTCGTTCTCCATCACAGGGAGCCAAAATTGCTTCCAGGAGAAAGTAATCAATGTTCATCTTTACAGGAAACTAGAGTGGTTCATTTCAGAAGCAGGACTTTGGTTAACCACCTGTTACATTAGGAAATGAATTATTACCACTTGCACCTTTCAGTCTTCTCTGAGATCAATGGGCAGGGCTGCCAACTCTCCCACATTTAATTTCTCTACTGCTTACCAACAGAATGTAGAGGAATATGATATCGTAATTGTGGTGTGTGAAGTTAAAAAATCTGATGTGTCCCATTCACATGACTTTCTCTACATCCCTGCAACATATTATTCAATTTACTTCATCTAATCTAGAAAAAAATTAGCAGAAATGGTCTTATTACTTGCTTCCTTGTAAGTAGAAACGAAATAAGGGACTACCCTAGGTTAAAATCATAGTCAAAAGCTGGTTGCAATGTCACTGAAGTTCTTTGTTTGTTTGGACAGCAGTTGAAAAATCCCTGTATGAGAAAAGTATAACTTTTTCAAAGCAGAAACCAAAAACAAGGAATATCTCAAAAACGATGAACTCCGCTAAAAAAATTATATAACATAAGTTGTGTGTTTTAACGTGCTCTACATTTTTCGTGCAGTATGTTTTTTTTCCCCATCTCTTACGGTTTAGTAGTTATTCAAAATTCCGTAAAATTCATCCAGAATAAAGTAGTCTTCAGAGACTATTCCCAGAAAATTCAAGATATACATTTTATTTGTCAGTTAATATCTTTAATATACGATATTTTAATCAAAATCGTTAGAGCCATTTTTAAGAAAATCAAAATTTTCGAAAAAAGGTCCATGTAAAGCGTAGTTTGAGGTGGGGCGGGGTTCTCAAAATCTTCGTGTCGCATCCCTGGAAAATACTAAACTTAAATACCAAATTTGGTATTTTACCGACTTTTCGTTTTTGAGTTATCGTGTTCACACACACACACACACACACACACACACACACACACACACACACACAAACGGACCTTTTTGTGAAAATGCTTTTTGTGGATACAGAGGACCCTAAAACATATATTTCCTGTGAAATCTCGATATAGAATCTTTGGGTGGAGCGCAATACCTCCTCTATACACTATGTACATAGTACGTATAGAGAAAGTAAAATGATGTTTCATTCACATTACTTTCTTTAGATCTCTTCAAAATAATTCTTCCAGAAAAAAAGGTCTTCAGAGAATGTTCCCAGAAAATTTAAGACATACATTTTATTTTTCTTGTAAATATCTTTAAAAATCCACATTTTAATCAAAATTGTTAGAGCTATTTTTGAGAAAATTAAAATTTTCGAAATGTTTTCCATTTAAAGGGTAGTTGTGGGTGGCGGAATTTTCTTGAAAATCTTCGTGTCGCATCCTTTGAAGATGCTAATATTAAATACAAGGTTTGGTGTTTTACTGACTTTTCAATTTTGAGTTATCGAGTTCACAGACACACACACACACACAGTGGCATTTTTCTAAAAATGCTTTTTTTTTTGGAGACTTGAGACCTTAAAACGTCTATTTCCGGTGAAATCCATATATCGAATTTTTATTGCTATACAATACCTTCTCTACACACTATGTACATAGTACGTGTAGAGAAAGTAAAAAAGACTTTGGTTAACCTCATATTACATTAGGAAATGAATTATTACCACTTGCACCTTTGTCTTCTCTGAGATCAATGGGCAGGGCTGCCAATTCTCCCACATTTAATTTCTCTACTGCTTACCAATAGAAGGTAGAGGCATTTGATACCGTATTTATAGTAGAATTGAACTTGAAATGTGATGTGTTCCATTCATATAACTTTCTCTAGATCTCTGTAACAAATTAGTTTTAAAGCGTTTCTTCTGTTATCTTCGTTTGTTTCGCAATCTGCTCACCCTCCCCGTATTTGTAGGCCTGGGTCGTCCTCTGTGGTGTAATAGTTCACATGCTAACTTCATATACACAAGGTCACGGGTTCAAACCCGGCGGAGGACGACGGATTTTTTCGGGCATAAAAGTCCTTAACATAGCTTCCTTTGGAAGCGAAGTAAAGCCGTTGGTCCCGTGTCGTAAATTTGCGGAATGTAAACGAACCTCAAGGCTGATGGAGAGGCCTCTGAGTCTTTCACGCCCAGTATAGAATGGGATGCTGAGAATCAAAGCAGTTAAAGAGCGTCCATAAATAACACGCCATTTACTTTTTTTGGGGGCCAGAAGCATGTCGGGGAGCTAATGGCACGAAACCACAGAATGGAGAACCTCTTACGAGGGGTCGGCACGTAGCCAGGCATGAACATGAAGTGGATGATGTGAAATGTAAGCAAAATTGATGATTGGAAATGAGTGGTGGAAGAAACCGGAGGACCCGGAGAAAATCCGCCGACATACCGCTTCGTCTACCACAAATCCCACACGCTTGAAATCGAACCCGGACCGCCTAGATGGGAGGCGTACGGTCTAACCATGCACCCACGGCGCCACCTATTGTTCTATCTACTTCATAGTAATGGAGATAAAAATTAGCAGAAGTTATCGTTATTACTTGGTTCCTTGTAAATAAAAGGAAAAGCAGCTGATACACTACGCCAGACCTCTCCAAAACTGTACTCGCGAATACAGCCCCTGAATGAGGAGAGGACGGTGTCAGTTGTAGCGTAACGTTACAGTCCATTCAGCCCTTCCTTTAAACTTGCAGTTGTCGACTGACTGTCGTAGTGAAGTCGTTGTACCAAAGGACAATAAAGCAACTCGACTAGCAGAAGCTACGAGACATTCAGTACCTTATACTGACATCATAAAACACTTTAGCAGGCAACTTAGAGCAAAATGGAACCAGACATGTAGTCAAAATCCACCAGTAAAGTTACGTATGGTAAGGAAAGATGACGTCACCAATCCTTGCCCCATACGTTCACTGAAGAGGAAAGAACAAGTGACTAACACAAGACTACGAATAGGACATACTAAACTAACCCATTCATACATCTTCACCAAAGACAACCCACCTCAATGTGAAGTCTGCAACACACAGCTCACCATTAAACACGTTTTCACAGAATACATAAGATACACTACAGAACGACAGCTCTACAGCATCACAGAGGATATATCCACAACACTGAATACTCCACAAAGTTCTACTCTTTCTTAAAGCATAAAACCGGATTTCAAACTCTAATGTACAATTCACAATATTTTAAATCTTTGTAAAACTGACTTTTAACAGCAATGTACCTTTTCAAAATATTTTATTTAAATGTATGTAAAACTTGCTCTTCTAATGTAATTTTAATTCCCAGACCTGTGTTTAATGTGTAAATAATTCCATTGTAATATAATGAATTCAATTGTTATAACTATTGTATAGTCGCGATATGACCTAGGAGTTAAAGCGACCTAAAATAAATAAATTAAAAAAAAAAAAGAATCCACGGAAATGTATGAACATTTAAGGCCAAATGGAAGGAACAATTGACAACAATCTGATATGTTCCATTCACATAACTTTCTCTACATCTCTGCAACAAACTATTTTTAAAAACCTTATACTTCTATTTACTTCATGCTAATCGAGAAAAACATTAGCAGAAATAGTCTTATTACTAGCTTCCTTGTAAGTAGAAGCGAAATAAGGGAGTACCATAGGTTAAAATGAAGTCAAAAGCTGGTTGCTATGTGACTCAAGTTCCTTTGTTTGTATGGACAGTAGTTGAAAACTTCCTGTATGGGAAAAGTGTGTTTTTCAACCCTGAAACCAAAATTAAGGAATATCTTAAAAACGATCAACTCCACGAAAAAAATGCATATAGCTTAAGTTGTGTGTTTTAACATGCTGTACATTTTTTGTGTGGTAAGTTTTTATCCATTTCTTACGGTTTAGCAGTTATTCAAATTTCCCTAAAATTCACTCAGAATAAAGCAGTCTTCAGAGGCTATTCCCAGATTCAAAATATACATTTTATTTGTCAAATAATATTTTAAATAATGTTTTGAGCTTTCACAAGGTCTGTGCAAGATGGGTGCCGCGTTTGTTGACACCTGTACCAAAGTTGCAAAGGAAAACTGTTTCTGTTTCTCTACCGTAAAAATCGCAGTGAATTTTTGAGACGGCTTAATACCATGGATGGAACTTGGATACATCACAACGCTCAAGAAAGTAAATCACAGTCAGAGTAGTAGATTGCGCCAGATGAACCAACTCCAAAACAGGTAAAGTCAATTTTGTCAATCAATTATTTAAAAATAATATTTACTCTACATTATTAACTAAATGCCGCCGGGTGGCGAACAAACGACCTGGTATCCATCTAGTGTTTAGGGAGTATATAGCATGTATCCGCGCCATCTGCCCAAACTGCCATACAGTATGTGCTTGGAACTACACCTGAAGCATGAGAGAGAAAGATAATGAAGAGGAAATGCTGCAAAAGAAGAAGTTTCAGATGAGAAAGCAGCCCACCATTCGCCTGAAGAGAAATGCATAGGTATGAGTGGTCGGCCACCGGGGATCGAACCCGGGACCTCCCGATTGCAAGTTTGTGACCTTATCACGGTGTCGATAGGCTCAGCAGGCATAGGCAATGTTATCTAGGTCGTTCAGCTCAACAGGGGAAGGAAAAGTTCGTTAAAAAGACGATTCCTCTGCTCAGATGATGATAAAAACTGTCGGTTACAGTTTTATTAATGACGGTGCAGCAGAACAGCTGAGCGTTGTCTATAGAGACACGCAGGTGTCCAGTACAAGCAACGTCCCGACGGAATTGGGGCAGGATATGACGACAAAAACTAAATGGAGATGGGAGCCTCTGGTCTCTGGCCGACGTTCCCAAATTGCATTTCCTCTGTATGCAGCTCGCAGTGGTTTTGTTGCCCATATGATACCCTTCCAGTTTCCATTAAAGCAGAGAGCAGTGATGTAACACCAGTGGCGTCTCTGGGTCTCTCAAATTTCGTAGTCCGTTTACCCCCACCGTATGTTTAGGACTTACAAGCGGATGTCTAGCGTTCAAGAGCCTGTTGGGGAGCCAACATGAGCATGAGGAAGTGGTTGATAATGGAGTAATTACTGGAATGAGTGGCGGGGGAAACCGGAGACACCGCTTCGTCCACCACAAAACCCACTTGCGGGCGCTGACTCACTATCCTTTCACTAAGGACCGATTTCTAAACTGTACGACCCGTGACAGGCCTTTAACCATTCAGCACATCCTTATAGACTGCGCACTGCACAGGAGAAGTAGACAACAAACCGGCATTTCTAGTCTTCGTAATTTGGTTAACACACCCAGCGTGCTGAAGAAGACGCACTGAGTTACACGTTATACCATTACTCTATCGAAAGAAAAGGCTCTCCTCCTGTCACTCAAAGATACCCTCTCATATGTAATGACGTTTTTTAAGAAAAACAATTATTACTTTCTCTATCCGCACTATGTACATGTGTCTGTCCGTGTGCCCGTGTGTCTGTGAACACGATAACTCAAAAACGAAAAGTCGGTAAAATACCAAACTTGGTATTTAAGTTTAGTATCCTCCAGGAATGCGACACGAAGATTTTGAGAAAAATCCCCCCACCCAAGCTACCTTTTACATGGAACTTTTTTCGAAAACTTTTATTTTCTAAAAAATGGCTCTAACGATTTTGATTAAAATATCGTACATTAAAGATATTTACCTCACAAATAAAATGTATATTTTGGATTTTCTGGGAATAGCCTCTGAAGACTATTCTGAGTGAATTTTACGGAATTTTGCATAACTGCTGAACCGTAAGAGATGGACAAAAACTTACCACACAAAAAATGTAGAGCACATTAAAACACACAATTTATGTTCTATACATTTTTTTCGTGGAGTTGATTGTGTTTGAGATAATCCCTGTTTTTGGTTTAAGCTACAAAAACTTATATTTTTCTCATACAGGACTTTGTGAACTCCTGTCCATACAAACAAAGGAACTTCAGTCACATAGCAACCAGCTTTTGACTATCACTTTAACCTATGGTACTCCATTATTTCGCTTCTACTTACAAGGAAGCAAGAAATAGGACTATTTCTGCTAATTTTTTCTCGATTTGCAGGAAGTATGTAGAAGCATAAGCTTTTAAAAATAATATATTGCAGAGATATAGAGAAAGTCATGTGAATGGAACACATCAGAAATGTGTTCTACAAGCAATCAACTAATCTTCAAGGTACAGACCATTAGATTCTATGGTGTTGAGCCATCTTACAGCGAGAGTTATTATCCCATGATGGTACCAGTGTCTGGTTTTTGATGCGAAGAACTCGGTGAGACCCCCTTGCACTTCTTCAGTGTTGTCAACATTTCTTCCTCGTAGAAAATGGTCCATGGATCGAAAAAGATGATAATGTGATGGTGCGAGATCAGGACTGTATGCTGGGTGTGGTAGCAGTTCGATTCCTCCCAATTCCTGAAGTTTTTCCATGGTTGTTCGTGCAGTATGGTGTCTTGCATTGTCCTGTTGCAATAGAACTCTATTTCGTTTAACTAATGCTGGGTATCTCCGTCTCAAAATTTCATGAACTCGTTCCAGTTGTTGAGAATGAAGATCCGCATCAATCGCCCGCCCGTTTGGAACCAACTCCCAGTGAATCACACCTTCAAAATTCCACCAGACATACAACATTACTTTGGGACCAAACCGATGTTTTTTTAACGATGACCGTGGCAGATTGGCGGAGATCAAGCCACTGTTTCGAGGCATCAGGGTTTCGGTAATATACCCAGTTTTCATCACAAGTGGCAATTCTCCTGACAAATCTATCATCCATGGGATTACGGATAAGCTGACAACAGATATCCACTCTACGTTGAGGCTGTTAAAGTGTCACTTCATGAGGTACAGATCTACAGCTTTTGTATCATTTTCCAAGTGTCTTAATGTGGCAATGTACGGTATCTTTTGATGCACCAAGTTCTTCTGAAAGCATAGGGTACTTTTTTGTGGATTTTCTCGCAAAGCTTGGCGTGTATCCTCAATGTTCCATACTTTAAGTCTTGCAGAACGTGGTAAATCTTTAGTGTTTTCGTCTCCATTGTTGAAACGTTGGAACCAACGTTGTGCCACACGCTCACTAACGACACCTTCTCCTTCCACTTCACATATTCCTCGAGCTGCGGCAACGGCTTTATAATCTTGTTTTATATACTGCTTTAGAAGGACTTTAAATTCAAACTTTATCTCCATTTTGTGATTGTTTATTCATAACTGAAGCTGATACATGCTCGCAATGTACGCAACACTAATCATGGCACCCAATAAATTTTCAAAACACCAAGATAAAAAAAGCAACATTTTTTTATGAGACAACCTAATATATTTGAATCATCCACAAGTTTTGGTTCAGTATCGAAGTCTACGCTTTTGTATTTTCGACAATTTTCAATCTAGGCTCTCTTTGTGTTCATTGGTTTATCTACTAAAAGGAACTGAATGATGCCAGGCAGTGAGCAATGCTAGATAGTGTAATGTGTTTCGAATTGGGCAATAGAGACCATGCCTACTCCACTAAGTCATACGCTCTGTGTACACCGAAGCTCAATCTGGCAATTATGTGGCATTGAACTGAGCTCTAATTATCAAGTTGGCAACTATGAACATAGCCAAACAATAATACTTACCACATGTTTGTGCAGCTCCTCAATCTCGCTCATAGTATCATCATCTTCGTCCTTATACCAGTATCGATATCGGCATCACTATCTTCTTCCAAGTTAACAATAATCTGCTATTATTTATTATACAGGTTGATTTATATAGAGCTGACACATTTCTTTCATTAATTGTTTCAAAACGTGTTATGCTACCGACAACTTATTATACCTAAATTGTAGAGAAATTTTACCTCTACAGCAAATGTTGAAAACATCCTCCAACCTGTAAAAGCCACAACTCAAACACGTCGTTCCATGTTACTGGCCACTCGTTGGAGGACTCTATTGTCAATAGCTTGAATCTGCTTTGTGACGTTGTCGTTCAGATCGTCCAATGTCTTGGGACGTGTGGCGTAAGCCCTATCTTTTAAGTAACCCCATAGAAAGAAGTCCGGCGATGTCAAATCCGGGGATCTCGGTGACCACAGGTTCCTGGTCGTCTAAGAAACTTGCAATTAGGTTCATGGAATTATTTTATGTATGGCATGTAGCGCCATCTTGCTGAAAATATCATTGACTCAGCTCTACATCGTACTACATTTTCACCTTGACTAAAAGAACATAATGCCCAAAAAGCTGCCAATGCATTTTGGAATAAAACATAAACATAAACATAAACATTTGCGTGTCTAGTGACAAGGAATCGAAACTCCAGAACATTCTGTTTAATTTGGTGCTAAAAGTGGGTCATTGAATGAATTTCCAACGGAATAATTAAAGAAAGAATTGTGTCAGTTCTATATAAATCACGCTATATAAAGCAGGTGTTTTCAAAGTATACGTCACGAAAGATACAAAAGTATTGGGGGCAGGTGGCGGCTAGGGACAGAATTGCAGCGCTGCACTGTAAATACCCGTCACAGGCCACAGTGAAGACTGAATTCAAATTTACTTCAGAGTCACATGTGATTATTTCTTTCTCTACACGTACTGGATACATAGTGTATAGAGAAGATATTGCATTCCACCCAAAAATTCCATACCGAGACTTCACCGGAAATACATGTTTTAGGGTCCTGTGTATCAAAAAAAAGTATTTTCAGAAAAAGGTTCGTGTGCCCATGTGTCCGTGTGCCTGTGAACGCGATAAAAATGAAAAGTCACTAAAATACCAAACTTGGTACTTAAGTTAACTATCTTCCAGGGGTGCGACACGAAGATTTTGAGAAGAATTCCCCCACCCCAAACTACCCTTTATATGGAACTTTTTTCGAAAATTTTTATTTTCTAAAAGATGGCTCTAACGATTTTGATTAAATTTTCGTATATTAAAGATACTTACCTGACAAATAAAATGTATATTTTGAATTTTCTGGAAATAGCCTCTGAAGACTATTTTATTCTGAATGAATGTAATGGAATTGTGCTTAACTGCTAAACTGTAAAAGATGGACAAAAACTTACTACACAGAAAATGTAGCTCACGATAAAACACACAATTTGTCATATATATTTTTTTTTCGTGGAGCTAGTCATTTTTAAGATATTCCTGGTTTTTCGTTTCAACTTTGAAAAACATACTTTTCTCATACAGGAATTTGTTGGCTCCTTTCCATACAAACAAAGGAACTTCAGTTACATAGCAACCAGATTTTGGCTATCATTTTAACCTATGATACTTCCTTATTTCGCTTCTAATTACAAGGAAGCAAGTAATAAGACTATTTCTGCTATTTTTTTTTTCTCGATTAGCATGAAGTAAATAGAAGCATAATCTTTTTTACTTCAGTTTGTTGCAGAGATTAGAGAAAGTCATGTGAATGGAACACATCAGATTTTTGTATCTCTATTACCATGATGCATAAAAAAGAGTAATCTTTTATAATAACAGTTAGAGAAAGCTATGCGAAAGTAATGCATTATATTTTTACATAAGTCATTCCACCTAATACACCTACATTCACCAGTAGGGTGAATTTCGTGTGTGTGGTGTGTGTTAAAGACACCACTATGATAATAGAGTTGGTGTTACAGTACTATGCTCGTTTTAACCGCCCCAGATTTCAGACTGCGACTCTAGACCGTGTTCCAATCATTTAAATTGAGTCATCCATAATGTATGTTAAACAGTAAAGCCGCAGGGAAAGAGATGTCTTATGCTGGACAGACCAACGAAAAGAGCCATGATAATTCCAGGTTCACCAGCGAGCAATCCTCATTTTCAGTGGCGTAAAGCAGTTTAACCTGCTTGACGCTAGTGAATACCGGCCCTGAGTACAGTTCGTGTGGCGAGACGAGCGCAAAACGTAAACTGCGCAGTAGCAACTCTTCACCTAGTGGGAGAAGTTGCGCCAACATGTATGCGCAGAAGTCATAACATTTCTGGCAGTGAACGGTGTGGGCTATGACATAACGCTACAGTCCGTTCAACCCATCCTTGAGACGTAAATGTAAGGTGTCACATTTGTCCCAAGCGAGAATAAATATAGACGTCATTATATCGTGCGTCACAAAGACCACATGAACATTATAGGCAAGTAGTTTTAACGAAATGAATCAACTGTAAATACACTATTATCATACCCAATCATATATTACTTTTATTATTATTAGTGGTGGCAGTAATTATTGTAGTAATCTACTGTTACTATAAACCTTTTTACTTTCTCTATACGAACTATGTACATAGTGTATAGAGAAGGTATTGCACTCCACCAAAAAAATCGATACCGAGATTTCACCGGAAATATATGTTTTAGGGTACCCTGTATCCAAAAAAAAAGTATTTTCGGAAAAAGGTCGTGTGTGTGTCGTGTGTCCGTGTGTCCGTGTGGTCCGCGTGTGTGTGTGAATACGATAACTCAAAAACGAAATGTCGGTAAAATACCAAACTTGGTATTTAAGTTTAGTGTCTTCCAGGGATGCGACACGAAGATTTTGAGAAAAATCCCCCCACCCCAAACTACCCTTTACATGGAACTTTTTTCGAAAATTTTGATTTTCTAAAAAATGGCTCTAACGATTTTGATTAAAATATCATATATTAAAGACATTTACCTGAGAAATAAAATGTATATTTTGAATTTTCTGGGAATAGCCTCTGAAGACTACTTTATTCTGGATGAATTTTACATAACTACTAAATCATAAGAGATTGACAAAAACTTAACACACAAAAAATGTAGAGCACGTTAAAACACAGAATTTATGTTATATACATTTTTTTCGTGGAGTTGATCGTTTTTGAGATATTCTTTTTTCTTGGTTTCAGCTTTGAAAAGCTTATACTTTTCTCATATAGGAATTTGTCAACTCCTGCCCATACAAACAAAGATAAGCTTACTAACAATAATTTGTTATAGAGTTATGGAGAAAGTCATGTGAATGGAACACGCCAGATTTTTTAACGTTTTCATTAAATTTTATGTACAGTATAATAAAATGTAGTAAAGTTATCTAGTTCTAAACATATTTTAGAAGGTATTGTAAACTGAAGCTTAATGTTTTCTTTGAGATCTGTAAACGTGATAATAGAAAAAAAATCTGATGTGTTCCATTCACAGGACTTTCTCTACATCTCTGCAACAAATTATTGTTAATATCTTATGCTTCTATTTACTTCATGCTAATCGAGAAAAAATTACTTCCTCGTAAGTAGAAGTGAAATAAGGCAATACCATAGGTTAAAGTGATAGTCAAAAGCTGGTTCCTATGTGACTGAAGTTCCTTTGTTTGTATGGTCAGGAGTTGACAAATTCCTGTATGAGAAAAATTAAGTTTTTCAAAGCTGAAACCAAAAACAAGGAATATCTCAAAAACGATCAGCTCCACGAAAAAAATGTATGTAACATAAATTGTGTGTTTTAATGTGCTCTACAGTTTCGCATTACTCTTACATGACTTTCTCTAACTGTTGTGCAACCAAACTGTTGTTATAAATTATTATTCTTTTATATGCATCGTGGTAATCCAGATAAAAATAAGCAGAAATGGTCTTATTACGTAGTTTCTTAGGGAATTAAGGGGATATACTAAGCTAAAGCGATATTCAATTTTTTAAGAAGCCGCAGCTATGTAGCACAATTTAAATTCAATTCTCTTTGCATGGCCTGGTTGAAAACAATGCATATATGAAACGAAAGACTACCTGCTGCCTAAGAAAAATATAACTGTATTAAAATTAACGTGATATACCTATAGGTTGTTTGTGCAGTAAGACTTTTTCTATCTCTTGAGGTTTAACAAAAGTGATTCAAAATGAACAGGACTGCTATTCCCAAAAAATCCAAAATTAACATTTTATTTGTAGCAGGGGGGGTCTTTAAAATCTTCCTTTGATATTTAAAGGTATTTTCGTTTTTGAGCTATGCTGTCCTCAGAATCACACACACACACAGACTTTTTCCTAAAAATGGTTTTATTGAGCTCAAGTTACCTCAACATATAGAATTCCAGTGAAATCTCAACATTAAATTTTGGGTGGAATACAGTATTTTCTCTATGTTCATGTATATACACTCGTGCTAGAGAAAGTAAAAACTCTAATGCATTACACTCAACATACCTTTCTCTACCTGTTGTGACATCAAACTATTCTTCTAGCTCCTTGATACTACTCAACATAAACATCAGCAGAAACGGTCTTATTATTGGGCTCCTTGTAAGTTGAAGGGAAATAAGTGAATGCACTAGGCTAAAGCGATAGTCAAATGCTTTAAAAGCTGTTGCGATGGGACACAATTTAAATTAGGTTCCCTTTGCATGGCCTAGAGTAAAACAAAAGTGATATAAAACAAATAGCGCCTAAGAAAAATACACCTTTAGTAAAATAGTCGAAATCTACAATTGTTGTGCAGTAAGATTTGCCAGCTGTGCAAAATTCTCTAGGATGAAAAGGTCCTCAGACACGCCATTTTCAAAAAAATCAGATATAAATGTTGCTTATGATGAAAATATCTTATACGTACAATGTTTTAATCAAAATCGTAAAGAGCCATTTTTGAGAACATCAAAATATTCGAAAAGATTTCTATGTAGAGGATAATTTGGAATGAGGGGATTTTTTTGAAAATATTCGTGTTGCATCCTTGAAGAATAGTAATTTTAAATACCAACTTTGGTATTCAGGGGCTTTTCGTTTTTGAGATGTGCTGTTGAAAGACATATGTGCGCGTACAATTATATACACACACTTTTTCTCCAAAAATGGTTTCGTTTTTTATTTTTCTACGTGTAATATGTACATAGTGCGTAAAGAAGATATTGCATTACACCAAAAAATTCGGTAAAATATCAAACTTGGTATTTAAGTTTAGTGTATTCCCTTATGTCCCTTCTGCTCACAAGGAAGCAAGTAATAAGGCAATTTCTGGTAATGTTTATCTGGCTTAGGATGAAATTAATTGAAGAATAAGCTTTTTAACAATAATTCGTCATAGAAGTGTAAAGTAAGTCATGTAAATGGAACACATCAATTTTTTTTTTTTTTTTTTTTTTATTTTGGACTCAGGATACTTCAAAATATATTTCCGAAGAAATCCCGACATCGAATTTTAGATGGAATACAATATGTTCTCTACCTATAGTGCACAGAATACATATAGAGAAAGTAAGAATCGAATCTATAATTAGAGTTTGTTTAATCCTTTCCGTTAATCCAAAAATCACTTTTTATTTCTGTACCATGTACACAGAGAAATTATTGCATTCCACCCAAAAATTCCATACCGAGTTTCCTTCGTAAATATACGAGAGTGTAGTAGAGAAATTAAAATCAGACTGTCAACATTATTTGAGCATCGATCCTATTATTGTTATCCTATACAAGTCTTCTCTGACTTTTGCCAGCACTTTTGCTCTGAGACAAAAATACATTAGTAATACTTCAAAGATGCAATTAATAAAAGGCAAAGAGGGAATTAAAATTAAAACTAAAGAAACAAAGGAAAGCAGAATCTTTCCAAAAAGAAAGAAAAGTGAAAGGCTTATTCAATAAGGAGATGCCTTTAATTGCTTTTTTGTACTTTATATTTGCCTTGTGACATTTCTCTGAAGTTCTCTCTGCCTTCCATTTAAGTCCTGGAGAGAAAATGAAAGTATTTTATTCTGTAAAATGTCTTCTGACGAGATTCTAGTTAAAATATATTTGCACCTTTTTAGCTTGACGACTTCAAGATAGTCCATTCATTCAACTATGTATATAGGTAATTTGATCGGGTCGTTCGCTGATCAAATGCTCAGCAACTGCGACCAAGTATGGTCTATTGGCCTACCGCCCTCCCCGGGGGAAGGAATGAGGGTAAACGACAGGCCAGCACACAGGAAACGACGGAGCTAAGTGCAGAGACGCACGGAAGTCCCTAACCGTTTCACTAGATGGCAGCCCTGGCGCGCCACGAGGCGATACAGGCGCCGGGAGGCCGGAAGGAGGTCTCTAGAAAGGCACCTAGCCTATACCAGCTCAACCAAGAGGAAGAGAGTTTCGACGGTGTGAGCAACCGTGCCTGCAAAACCTCAAGCCACACCTGCGCCGACCTCAAGGTAAAGAAGGGACTGAAAGGGAAAGGAACCGTGGTAGATATGCAGCACCTCAGCATTCGCCTGAGCGACCCAAGGAAAGGCACTGTAAGGGTTTTAAAATTGTGCTGGTCCCCATGGCCGCGCTCGCTTGTGCTTCGTGGCGCAGGGGATCGTGGGTTCGAGTCCCACCTTGGGAATGGGTGTTTGTGTATGTGTTTATGTCATAAAACGAAAACGGTACACACAGAAAATTTAGGGAAAAAGGAATAAAGAGGAATAAGAAGAGAGAAAAAAAAACGGAATACAAAAAATGTCGCAAGTTTAAACCCAGCGGATGGCATGGATATTGTCGGGTGTAAAAATATTTAGCATGGCTTCCTTCGAAATGGATTGAATAGTTCCGATTCGTAGTTTTACGGTAGGTAAAAGAACCTCAGGTCTGATAAAAATACCTCTGAGCAAGATTAAGTGGTGTTTCACTCCCAATATAGAATTGGACATTAAAATCTTCAGCAGTTAAAGATTGCTCATAAATGAAGTTCAATTTAACTTAATTTTTAATTTGTTCGGATATTCAAAACATAAGGAAGTTTAATTTACTGATAAGAAAAGAACCCCCAAAATGACTACCTAAATTTGCTTGTGTGGACATGTTCTAAACAAAGCATATACTTTATTTATGGAGCTTAAACCTATTATAAATCACATAAAACCTGGAACAATAATGAATCCATAATATTTAAATAAATTAAAATAATAATTCAAACCATATTTAAATATTATATTTACTTGGGGTTGTTCAGGAAAGTGATGAAAAGATGATGGATGATTCTACTGTCTGGTGTAATTTAGAAATTTCGATACCATTTTTACTTCCTCTACTTCGTATATAGTACATAAGTAGAGAAGGTATTGAGTTTCACCAGAAATATACATTTTAGGATTCCCTGAATAAAAATAACAACTTTCAGAAATAAAATCTGTTATTTTGTGAAGAAAATAACTCGGAAACGAAAAGTTGCTTAAATACAAATAGTTATATAAATGTTCAGCCTCTACCAAGGATGCACACGAAGATTTTTAAGAACTCCTCCCCCAAGCTACCCTTTATATGACAAAATGTATATCTTGAATTTTCTAGGAACAGCTCCAGTATTCCTCTTCATTCTGAATTATTTTTGCAAAGTTGGTAAACCGTAAGAGATAGACAAAATGTTGCTGTACAACAAATGTAAATCCTATTAAAATGAGAATTTATGTTATATATATATATATTTTTTTTTTTTACTTTCTCTATACGTACTATGTACTACGTATTGCACTCCCCAAAAAATTCGATACCAAGATTTCACCGGAAATATATGTTTTAGGATCCCCAGTATCCAAAAAGAAAGTATTTTCAGAAAAAGGTCCGTGTGTGTGTGTCCGTGTGTCTATGAACACGATAACTCAAAAACGAAAAGTCACTAAAATACCAAACTTGTATCTTTAGTAACTTCCAAGGATGAGACACTAAGATTTTGAGAAAAATCCCCCCACCACAAACTACCCTTTACATGGAACTTGTTTTGAAAATTTTGATTTTCTCAAAAATGGCTGTAATGATTTTGATTAACATATCGTATATTAAAGATATTTACCTGACAAATGAAATGTATATCTTGAATTTTCTGAGAATAGCCTCTGAAGACTACTTTATTCTGGATGAATTTTACGGAATTTTGTATACCTGCTAAACAGTAAGAGATTGACAAAAACTTACCACACAAAAAATGTAGAGCACATTAAACCACACAGTTTATGTTATATACATTTTTTTCGTGAAGTTGATTATTTTTGAGGTATTCCTTGTTTTTGGTTTCATGTTTAAAAAACTTGCTTTTCCCATACAAGAATTTGTCAACTCGTGTCCATACAAACAAACGAACTTTAGTCACATAGCAACCAGCTTTAGACTATCACTTTAACCTATGCTACTCCCTTATTTCGCTTCTACTTGCATGGAAACAAGTAATAAGAGTATTTCTGTTAATTGTTTCTTGACTAGCATGAAGTGGAAAGAAGCATATTATTTGTAGCATTATAACAATTTTAAATTGTTAGAGAGATGTAGAGAATGTCGTGTGGTGGCCATGGCAGTCCATGATTTTGCACCCCCACGCGAAATGAAAGAAGGGGTTATCTGGCACATTCAAATTCCGTACAGCAAGTTTCCTCAGTAAACAGTTCACGTTAACCAGAAAAACAAACTGGCGCTGCAGCAGAAGCACGAGAATCGATTGCAGCGTATCGACAGTAAAACTGTTAGCACGTACGAATGACAGTTTTGATGAGCTCAGCTAAACGCATTTCCATATATTTCCAGGGCGTTATCGATGTGGATGTTGTCATGCATACCAATTGCTGCAAACGGAATTCGCAATTCCTGCAATGACATCGCGTTAAGATGGACGGCGAGAGAGTGCTACATTTCAATAGGCGTGTTAATTTTTGTCTCTGCCTTCCTTGGGGTACACGAGGGCCGGCCCAAAGGGGGTTATTTTGAATACAAATTGCCTCTTTAATATATAATAGAGCTATTATTTGTTTTCTAACGCTCACACACATTCCAGTAACTAGGTGCCCAGACAAGCCATTATTTTCGTGGTTAAAGATTCATATATACATAGGCTAAAGGGTATTCCGAAATTAGATTTAATGAAGGGTTTCGCTGAGATCCAAGGGGGAAAATCTGCCGTTTCGTTCATATAGCTTTCTCGACCCATTGTCACTTTTTACTTTCTTTAATACGTATATTTAACGGTGGAAGTGTTGCATTCCACCCAAAAAAGATCTGATCTGTTCCATTCATATGACTTTCTCTACTTCTGTGTAAAAAAATTATTGTTAATAAGCTTATTCTTCTATTTACTTCATGCTAATCGAGAAAAAATTAGCAGAAATAGTCGCATTACTTACTTCCTTGTAAGTAGAAGCGAAATAAGGGAGTGCTATAGGTTAAAGTGAAGTCAAAAGCTGGTTACTAGGTGACTGAAGTTCCTTTGTTTGTAAGGACACGAGTTAATAAATTCCTGTATGAGAAAAGTACAAGTTTTTCAAAGCTGAAACTAAAAACAAGGAATATCTCAAAAACGATGAACTCCACGATAAAAATGTATATGCCATAAATTGTGTGCTTTAATGAACTCTACATTTTTCGTGTAGTACGTTTTTGTCCATCTCTTACGGTTTAGCAGTTATCCAAAATTCCGTAAAATTCATCCAGAATAAAGTACTTAATACATTTTATTTGTCAGGTAAATATCCTTAATATATGATATTTAAACAAAATCGTTAGAGACAGTTTTGAGAAAATCAAAATTTTCGAAAAAAGTTTCATGTAAAGGGTAGTTTGCGGTGGGGGGATTATTCTCAAAATCTTCGTGTCGTACTCCTGGAAGATACTAAACTTAAATAACAAGTTTGGTATTTTACCGACTTTTCGTTTTTGTGTTATCGTGTTCACAGACACATGGACACACAGACACACTGAGACAGGGACACACACACACACACGGATCTTTTTGTGAAAATGCTTTTTTTGGATACAGGGGACCCTAGAACATATATTTCCGATAAAATCTCGGTATCGAAATTTTGGGTGGAGTGCAATACAATACTTTGTCTATACACTATGTACATAATACGTACAGAGAAAGCAAAAATTTGAAGTGTTCCATTCATATGATCTTAAAATAGATAATTCTTTTATCTACATCATCTTATCCGATATAAACATTAACAGAAATAGTCTTATTACTTACTTCCTTGTTGGTAGAAGGGAAATAAGGGAGTACCATAGGTTAAAATGATAGTCAAAGGCTGGTTGCTATGTGACTGAAGTTCATTTGTTTCTATGGACACGAGCTCACAAAATCCTGTATGAGAAAAGTATAAGCTTTTATAGCTGAAACCAAAAACAAGGAATATCTCAAAAACAATCACCTCCACGAAAAAAATGTATATAACATAATTTATGTGTTTTAAAGTGCTCTACATTTGTTTTGTGGTAAGTTTTTGTCCATCTCTTACGGTTTAGCAGTTATGCAAAATTGCGTAAAATTGACCCAAAATAAAGTAGTTTTCAGAGGCTATTCCCAGAAAATTCAAGATATACATTTTATTTGTCAGGAAAATAGCTTTAGTATACGATATTTTAATCAGAATCGTTAGAGCCGTTTTTTAGAAAGTCAAAATTTTCGAAAAAATTTCCATGTAAAGGGTAGTTTGCGGTGGGGACTTTTTTTCTCACAATCTTCGTGTCGCATCCCTGGAAGATACTAAACTTAAATACCAAGTTTGGTATTTTACCCACTTTTCGTTTTTGAGTTATCGTGTCCACAGGCACACGGACACACACACCTTTTTCTGAAAGTACTTTTTTTGGATACAGGGGACCCTAAAATATATATTTCCGGTGAAATCTCGATATCAAATTTTTGGGTGGAGTACAATACCTTCTCTATACACTATGTACATTGTGCGTATAGAGAAAGTAAAAGTTAGATGTGTTCCATTCTCTACCAGATCTGCAAAGAAATGATTCTTTCGAAAGATTATTCATTCTTATTAATCTAGATAAACATTATTGCTTAGTTGCTTAGTTCCATTCCTTGAAATAATAAGGGAATACAGTTATCATTTTAGCTTAGTGGATTCCCTTACCTCCATTGTACTTGTAAGGAACTAAGTAATTAAATTCTGCTAATGTTTATCTTGATTAGTATGGTGTTTAAAGAAGAATTTATCTTTTGTAAGAAGTTTGTTTGTAGAGTAGCTAGAGAAAGTCATGTGAGTAGGATAATAAGATTATAGTTACAAGGTAACATAATGTAAGAGAAGGTACAAGATAGAAGAGAGAAAGAGAATAGGTTTTATTGCTTCTAATAGAAGGCCGACCATCCCGCCTTCCTTACAATGTCTACGTCTCCATTCTTCACGAGGAGCGCATTCAGGCAGAAAGCAATCTTGGCTGTACCATTGTGCACTCGGGTAATTGTGTGGGACTTCTCTGATGAGCTGGGTCACTACTCGATTCTTTCTCTCTAAATGTCTCTTTCCATGTTGTTTAACTGCCACACATAATCTTGTTCACCTCTCTCGTTTTATCGCTTGTATCCAGGTTAACACGATCCGTTATGAATCTGCAAGCCTGAGTACAGCATCCAACATTTTGACGGCAATTCAGCTCAGCTATTAAAGTGCCAATGCAGTGGCAATTTCAACCAATCGCGATCATCTGACTGGAGCGATATGCACAGCTGATGTTCATTTCTTTGAAATCTTGTCGCACCTGACGTTCTTTTGTTTAATCTCCTGTCTTGGTTATTGGTAACAAGTGACAATCTAGTCAGCCAACCTTCACTTTTAATAACTGTCAGTTCCACAATTGACTTTCAATTAATTCAGTTACAATGTTTATTTAAATATTATCCAGTTTATAATGTGTATAGTTCAAAAAAGGAGTGAAAATAATCATTATTTGTATTTCTTATGTATCAGATGGGTGCAATAACGTCAAATAAAATAAAGTTTATTCAAAATCTTCTCGGGCTTCTAGCCAGGTAGAAACTTGGCTTGACACCAACGTTTCGAAGAAGTGCATCTTCCTCGTCTTCAGGGTGTCAAGCCAAGTTTTTACCTGGCTAGAAGCCCGAGAAGATTTTGAATTAACACGTCGCCAGGAAAGCTTCAGTTCTTATTTTAAAATAAAGTTTGTTTCCATTTCATGTATTAGTTATTAAAAGCTGAAAAAATAATTACTCCATATTTCTATTGTTGTATCGATATTCTTACATTGGGTGTAAGTACGGTAGGCGATATCATAATTCAGGAGGCAGTGAAAAAAGAAAAGCAAAAGGTAAATACACATTGTCGAATGTGTCATCTAGTATTTGAGAACTAATGTAAGTATTACAATGATAAAATCTCCCTTCCTATATATTATAAATTATTAATAGTCTATTTCGCTGAATTGTCTTATCAAATACAACTCGTGTTTTCATCTCTTAGAACAATTGACTCTCGTCGCTTCGCTCCGGTCATGAATTATCAACAAAATGAAATCATGCATGGTATTACTTATGATAATTATTTTCTCTGCACGTACTATGTACGTAATGTATAGAAAAGGTATTATATTGCATCCAAAAACTCAATACCGAGAGATTTTAGTGGAAATACGTGTTTTGGGACGCCCTGAATCCATAAAAAGCCTTTTTAGGCAAATGTCCGTGAGTATGTATATGTATGCCTATGGGAGCATAGCTCAAAAACGAAAAGTCATATACATGAAAAAAAATGTTGGTTTTCACAAAAATGACGATAGATTTTGATTAGAATATCTTATGTTTAAGGTAGTTACATGCCAAATAAAGTGAATATCATGAATTTAAAGGGAATAGTCTCTGAAGACCGCTGCATTCCGGATGACTTTTGTATAACTGATAGACTACGCAAGGAACATGTAGATCTCATTAAAACACAAAATTAATATTACATACAATTTTCTGTAGTGTTAGTCGTTTATGAGATATTCCGGACTATTGGCATACATTTTAAGGCATTTAAAATGTTTTCGAAGGGAACGATATCTTTCTTTTCATTATTCGTTTGTTTACTCCTGGCAAGAAAAGAGAATGGAATTTCAATTGTTTCACATAGCGAGCGACTTATAAGGGACTTGACTATCACTTTAGCCTGTGCATTTTGTTATTTCCCTTTTACTTACAAGGAGTCTAATTCTTGTTATTTTTATCTTGATTAGCATGATGTAACTAAATAATTAATCTTTTGAATAAAAGGTTTGTTAGCGGAACAACTAGAGAAAGTCATGTGAATAGAACACATCAGATGTTTAGAAAAAAAATCTGTGTTGTGTGTGTGTGGGCAGCATAGCTCAAAAATGAAAGGTCCGTTAAACACCAAACTTCTAATTTAAGTTCAGTATCTTCTAAGAATGCAACACGAAGATTTTCAAGAAAGACCCCCCCACCCCCAACTACCTTTTACTTGAAAAAAGTTTCGAAAATTTTGGTTTTCTCAAAAATGGCTTGAACGAGTTTGTTAAAATATCTTGTGTTTAAGATGTTTAAATGACAAATAAAATGTATAGCTTAAATTTTCTGGGAATAGCCTCTGAAGACCTCTTTATTCTGATGATATTTTCTGATTTTTGTATAACTGGTAAACCGTAAGAAATAAAAAATATTTACCATACAAAACATTTAGATCTCATTAAAACACATAATTTGTGTCATTTATATTTTTTTCGTGGAGTTGACCATTTTCGAGATATTCATTGTTATTAGTTTCAGGTTTAAAATACTTATTTTCTTATACGGAAGGTTGTCAACTCCTGGCCACGCAAAGAAACGGATTTCAATCTCATAGCAACCACATTTTAAAACATTTGACTGCCAGATTTTTCTTGTGTATTCCCTTATTTCCCTTCTACTTGTAAGTAATTAAGTAACAAGATCTTTCTGCTAATGTGTATCTCGATTAGCGAAGTGAATAGGAGAATAAGCTTATGAACAATAATTTGCTAGAGATGTAGAGAAAGTCATGTGAATGGAACACATCAGATTTGTTTTTTGCTGGGGCATTTATCCCAAAGGATACCAGCTCACTTACCCAACGTTGCACCGTGGGATTTTTAAATCTCTAGTGACGGTTTAAATCATTTTATTTACATCCCCTCGAATCAATATGTAATAATTGGACCATGATCTAGAATCTCTTTTTATGTCGAACTTTACTCTTTAGGGCTTTAATTTCGGAACGTCCCATGATATTTATAATGATATTCAGATACATTTGAATGGAATATTGGCGGATGTATTTTTACGCTCTCTTCTGCACCTAGTAGGGGTAGAATTGTAGTCCACCCAACAATTCTATACAGAGATTTCACCGGTTTGATAAATGAAGTGTATATCTTGAATTTTATGAGAATAGCACCTGAAAATTTTAATTGTTTTTCACACAAGTCGTGTATAGTATAGGAGTTGGATAGATAGTCAGACTGAAAAATCTGATGTGTACCATTCACATGACTTTCTCTATATCCCTGCAGCAAATTATTCGTAAAAAGCTTATACTTCTATTTATTTTATGCTAATCAGAAAAAATTAGCAGAAATAGTCTTATTACTTGCTTCCTTGTAAGTAGGAGTGAAATAAGGGACTGCCATAGGTTAAAATGATAGTCAAAAGCTGGTTGCTATGTCAATGAAGTTCCTTTGTTTATATGGATAGGAGTTGACAAGTTCCTGTATGAGAAAAGTATAAGTTTTTCATAGCAGAAACCAAAAATAAGGAATGTCTCAAAAACGACGAACTCACGAAAAAAATGTATATAACATAAATTGTGTGTTTTAACGTGCTCTACATTTTTTGTGGAGTAAGTTTTTGCGCATCTCTTACGGTTTAGCAGTTATTCAAAATTCAGTAAAATTCATCCAGAATAAACTACTCTTCAGAGGCTATTCCCAGACATTTTATTTGTCAGGTAAATGTGTCCGTGTGTCTGTGAACACGATAACTCAAAAACGAAAAGTCGGTAAAACACCAAACTTGGTATTTAAGTTTAGTATGTTCCAGGGGTACGACACGAAGATTTTGAGAAAAATACCCCCACCCCAAACTACCCTTTGCATTGAACTTTTTTCGAAAATTTTGATTTTCTTAAAAATGGCTGTAATGATTTTCATTAAAATATCGTATATTAAATATATTTACCTAACAAATAATATGTATACTTTGAAGCGATTTTATTTCTTATTCCGTTTCTCTTTTAACATAGCTAGCTTTATTTAAGAAGTTTTGGTTCTGTTTTTAATCCTTATTGCATTCTATTTATTACTCTATTTATTTCATTAAATTTCCTCTGTTTATTTGTATTATTTTTCTTTCTTATTTATTTAATTTGTTATATTTCATTCGTTTCATCTCATGTTTTATTATTAACTTACTCTTATTTATCTGTTGGGTTTTATCACTTCATCAGCGGTGAATAAAACGATGAATGGAAATGTTCTAGCATCCGCCTGACGACTCGGGAAAACCCCAAAAAATCCCGTGGTACAGAGTGGGTGGCAACCTGGAATCGAACCCAGGATCTTCCGAATACAAGTCGCACGTTTTACCGCGCTAGCACAACATTGTGGTGTATGGAATTCAAAAGATAGATAGATGGCACTGATGTACTATTCATATATAATCAGCTGATTTGAGTGCAAGTAGCCAGTTAAATAAACATTGAAAACAGGTGTTGCATTTGATATGAGCAAATCCGTACCTCCCCAAACAACTTGTATTGGGAATACATAATGTGGAGCTGCACGTTTCCAGACTTAATGCACTCCAAACGAGAAATAAATATTTCAAAAATCCCCTCCATTAATAGATTTTTTGCAACAGTGAACAAAAAAAGCAGGTAGGACCCGATTTTGCGATTTCAGCCGCATGCTCCCGCAGGTCCTTTTGGGTCGGAAACTGCTGGTCGTGTTTGGAAAAAAGGGGAATCGCTGCAGGGACGCTAACATAAACTGTTGCATTATGCATGGCCAGCTCTATATGCGCTTCCGATGTAATCCAATGCACTGCCACCTACATATCACGTCATTTAACGTTGCGCTGCACATAAATTGTGTGCAGTAATTGTTCCTGCTGGCGACGAACCCAGTACTCCTAGCTCTCAATCAACATTGACAGCCTCTATGTATCATGTACATCTACTTTTTATATATAACATGCTAGGTTAGTCGTGCCATGGCTATACCTCACCAGAGATATTCATTTTTATGATTTTGGCAATACTGCAAATTAATTAATCTACTTTCTCTTGTTTCAGGTAAGCTGATTGGACTACACTGTACGTAAATATTTGACAGCGGCGTTCCCTGCAAAGGTAAATTTTATCAAATGCGCTTTTATTATTAATTCTTTAAACTACAAGGCTATTTAAAAAGAAGGCACAGATTTCAAACTTGTATTTTATCGCCTAATTACAAAAGATATAGTGGCTGTACCAGAAGTACCCGACCTGACGTATAGATAGAGTTTGTTGTTTCAAACAACAACAATAGTAAAAAGTACCAACCTTAAAGAGCTTAAGTTTGAAGTTTGACGAATTTATATTGTTTAGCAGCCATTATTAGTGAATGCCCTCAGTGAATTTGTAAACATAGATATAACTGGTTATTGTTATGTAATTCAATACCTTCATTTGAAAGGTCTTAGTCCAAATTAATATTAAAGCTGAGCTAGATTCTACTTTGGGGGAGTCTGCTCCTTCGTTTACAACAGTGAAATGTTGCGTGGCAGAGTTTAAGCGCTGCCAAGACGAACATCGCAATGGTCAACCAGTCCAGCAATTGTAAAGAAAATGCACAAAATGGTTTTGGATGACCGTCGATTGAAACTGCACCAGCTAGCAGATACTGCAGACATTTAAAAAAATTCTGTACATCGCATACTGGCTGAAAATTTGGATATGAGAAAGCTGTGTGAAGGTTGGGCGCCGTGTTTGCTCACAATAGAACAAAAACAGCGTCGTGAGGACGTTTCAGTGAGTGTTTGGCAATGCTTCGCTGCATTAATGCTGAGCTTTCGCGTCGCATAACAACTGAGACGAATGAGCAATCAAAACAGTGGATGGGAAGGGGAAAATCGGCTCCAAAGAAGGCGAAGACAGCTCCGTCTGCAGGCAAGGTCATGGCGTCAGTTTTCTGGAACGCACACGTGATAATTTTCACTGCTTATCTCAAAAAAGGAAAAGTAATCAATGGCGAATATTATGCGAACTTGTTACAGCGTTCGAGTGATGAAATAGAGCAAAAAACGGCCGCATTTACCGAAAAAGAAACGTTTGTTGCATCAAGACAATGCAGCAGTTCACAGTCCATTATCGCCATGGCCAAAATCAATGAGTTAAAGTTCGAATTGCTTCCTCATGCACCCTACTCACCAGATTTAGCCCTCAGATGTTTTCTGTTTGCAAACTTGAAATGGCTTGGTAGTAGAAAATTTGCCAACAATAAAGAGGTGGAGTCATACCCGACTCAACAACGAGGAGTGCAATGGCGGACCTTCCAACTGAAATGAAATGGCCAACTTTTCGACTGTAAGTCTTTTTCAAAAATTCAACCTTTACAGACTTCAAGCATCTAACATTTTTGTTAAGAAAATTCACTGCCTACACGCGTAGGAGAACTGAGCCCCTGTACCTTACAATAAGTAAAAGTAAGTTACCTGTCTGCCCCCAGGGTAGCTGACCAGGGCTAATGTCCTCCCTTTTGTCAGGCCGGAAAAGGAGTGAATAACTCCTCAAGGGTACACTTTTCCTTTGTCTTTTGGAGCAGTTTTATTTCTGCTCGTTTTTACTTTCTCTATACGCACTATGTACGTGTGTATAGAGAAGGTACTGCATTCCACCCAAAAATTCGATACCGAGATTTCACCGGAAATATATGTTTTGGTTCACCTGTATCCAAAAAGGTATTTTCAGAAAAAGGTCCGTGTGTGTGTCCGTGTGTCTGTGAACACGATAACTCAAAAACGAAAAGTTGGTTAAATACCAAACTTGGTATTTAAGTTTAGTATCTTCCAGGGATGCGACACGAAGATTTTGAGAAAAATCCCCCCACTCCAAACTACCCTTTAAATGGAACTTTTTTCGAAAATTTTAATTTTCTAAAAAATGGCTCTAACGATTTTGATTGAACTATCGTATATTAAAGATATTTACCTGACAAATAAAATGTATATTTTGAATTTTCTAGGAATAGCCTCTGAAGACTACTTTATTCTGGGTCAATTTTACGGAATTTTGCATAACCGCTAAACCGTAAGAGATGGACAAAAACTTACCACACAACAAATGTAGAACACTGTAAACCACACAATTTATGTTATATACATTTTTTTCGTGGAGTTGATTGTTTTTGAGATATTCCTTTTTTTGGTTTCAGCTATAAAAACATACTTTTCTCATACACGACTTTGTGAACTCGTGTCCATACAAACAAAGGAACTTCAGTCACATAGCAACCAGCTTTTGGCTTTCACTTTAATCTATGGTACTCCCTTATTTTGCTTCTACTTACAAGGAAGCAAGTAATAAGACTATTTCTGATAAATAGAAGTATACGCTTTTTAAGAATAACTTGTTGCAGAGATATAGAAAAAGTCATGTGAATGGTAAACATCAGATTTTTAACATTATTATGACTAATGTCTTTACTTGCTCTATACGTAGTATCTACATGTTGTATAGAGAAGCTATTGTATTGCACCCAAAAATTCGATACCGAAATTTAAATAGAAGTACATGTTTTGAGACCCCCTAAATGAAAAAGCATTTTTATAAAAATATCCGTGTGTGTTTCTGTGAGCATAAAACGAAAAGTCCGTTAAATTCTTGGTATTTAAGTTTAGTATCTTTCCAAGATGCGGCAGGAAGTTTTTTCAAGAAAAGCCTCTGACCTTCAACTCGAAAATTTTGATTTTCTCAAAAATGGATCTAACGATTTTAATTAAAATATCGTATATTAAAGGATGCTCGTCTCCTTAGCGCATCTGCTTACCAAGCGGGAGACCTGGGTTCGATCCCAAGTACCAGCGTGGAGAAGTAGCGGCTCCAGGTCATGAGGACCGCATTAACCGGCCGGGGGAACTCGAGGTGCTGACCACGTCTCACCCTCCAATACTGCACCCCATCCATGACGTGTGTGGTGGAACGAGATGCGGGACACAGCGGCCGGGCGGTAGGCCAAGGCTCCCCGTGAGCTGTCGTGCCATGGAGTTATTATATTAAAGACATGACAAATAAAATGTATATCTTGAATTTATTGGGAATAGCCTCTGAAGACCTCTTTATTCTGGATGAAATTTAAGGAATTTTGGACAACTGGTAAACCGTAAGAGATAGACAAAAACTCATTTAACAAAAATTGTAGCGTTCTTTGAAACACACAATTTATGTTACATACATTTTTCCATTGAATTGACCGTTTTTGAGATATTCCTTGTTATTGGTTTCCATTTTAAAATATACTTTTCACAAATGGAAATTTGTCAGCTCCTGGCCATACAAAGAAAGGAACTTCAATCACATAGTAGCCAGCGTTTAAAAGATTTTACTATCACCTTAAACTAAGTTTCTCTCTTGTTTCGCTTCTACTTACAAGACTATTTCTGCTAATTTTTAGCTCGGGTAGCATGAAGAAGATAGAACAATAAACGTTCGTACAATAATTTATTACGGAGATGTAGAGAAAGTCACGCGAATGGAGCACATCAGATTTTCTCAAAAATAATTGTATTAAAATACTGCATTGAAAAGATATTTACATCACAAATAAAGTGTATGTCTTAGATAGCCTCTGAAGACCATGACTTTTGCTGAAGTTGGTATAACCAGTAAACCGCACGGAATAGACAAGAACTTGGTACACTAATATTGTTGCTCTCCTAAAAAAAACAACACAGTTTATGTCCAATTTATTCTTTATTATTGGTAAGATAGTCACTTTTCGTTTCGTTCCTCTTTTGTTTTGATGCTGTCCTTGCAAAGCGAACCGAACTTCAATTGTTCACATAGCGAATAGCTTTTAAAATATTTGACTATCCCTCTAGCCTAGGGTATTCGCTTATTTCCCTTGTGCTAACGAAAGTGAATCATCAACGAATATGAACCAGTTGGTGACGACGATGATGATGATGACGTAGGAGACTTAGAATTGAGTCATTAAAATTCTATAGCGGTGAAAATCACACTGTTATATCTTTCTCTCATTGTAACGAGCTATTTTGTATTAATCTGTTCTATGTTGTAAATACCTAATGCGTTACAGTATCACTGTTATTTTCAGTTAACACAATAATAACCAATTAGTTTCATTATTCATCCGCATTTATTTATTATGTGTAATGGTTACCATGCTAACTTCGTATACCCAAGGTCGCGGGTTCAAACCCGGCGGAGGACGATGGATTTTTTCGGGCGTAAAAGAACCTCAAGTCTGATAGAGAGACCTCTGAGCAAAATTAAGCGGTCTTTCACGCCCAGTATAGAATGGGACGCTGAGCACCACAGCAGTTAAAGAGCGTCCATAAATAACACTCCATTTTCATTTTTATTTTACACACGCTAGAGACGTTTGTAATCAGCTGTTGTTGTTTACTAGTTACTCTGGCAAAGCGAAACCATCCGAACTGTCAAGTGCAAGGATTCAGCGGTGGGGGAATAATAGCTAAAAGTGCACCCGGGATACGAACCCGTAACCGTCCCAACGGCCACTGCTACCGGGGAAGAATGAGACAAGGGTAGAGTGCTAACTGCAACAAGAGATGCGATGGTAACGGATAAGCCTTATTGCACCTCGGGGCGCTTGTAAGGTAGGGCCCATAATTACCACTGGGGGGGGGGGGGAACAAAGTCAGACCTGGTGCTGACTGCAAAGGAATACGGTAGTTGCAATAGTAATCCTGTTATCGTGTAACGGGGAATGATATGGGGAAGGGTTGAAGATTGATGAAAGACAAAACGTGGGGTGGGGGAGCAAAAAGAACCGGCGTTTCCAAAGCCTTTGATGTCGACTGAGAGGTGGGATCAAAGCCACGAATGGGAGGGTATTAATTCCAACCAATAACAACTTGCCAATTTTAAAAGGGAACTAATCCTAATTTCTAGGAACGTAGTAGACGGTTAAAATCCGTTTCGAATCGGCAAAGCAAATTGCTTTTGTTTCTAGTGAAGTGGCAGGCCTGGGGAGGGCTGCTTAATTGAATGCATTACAAAGAATTCCCTTTTGTAAAGCGAGGGGAAACCGAGCTTCGAACTCAGAATGCCAGGCAGATGTTTATCAGAGTTGCTAAGGTGTTGATTTCATCTTCTGCTGCCTTAGAAACGTCACTTGAATGCGTGTGTATGGCTTCAGAACATAGCAACCGTGAAACATTTCAAGGTATCCTAAACTGAAAATGCATTTTCTGTTAATTTCAATAATCTAGTTACAAATTTTATCATACATGATTTTCTCTACCTGTTCTTACAAAAGATTATTATTTATTTTTTTGTTTCATTTATAGGTCATATCGGGGGCTTCGAATTAGAAACAACTCGCTGTCTGTAGGTTTCCGTTGGGCTTAAACCATTTTATTTCCTCTTACATACATACTTCCAGACTCTGTGGGGGATAGGGAATAATTCTGGTTAAAGAAAACTTCCACGCCCCAGCCGGGAATCGAACCCGGGACCTCCGGGTGAGAAGTCAGCTTGCTGACCACTCGACCACGGAGGTAGTCAAAAGATTTTGTCGTCATCATGCAAATCTACAGTGACTTTCAAATGGGATGAAGTTTCTCCTTAAACGCCACCAGGCCGGCAGCCAACCGGAGTGCTGCTGTGTTGACAAATTAAATTCCCGCTTAACTGGGGAGTAACGCTCTAAGTGATTCCGTCTCTCATAAATAATACTTGCGCTAAAACAAAATATTCAAATTTTGCAAAAAATAGTTCACAAGGTAGATAGGGAGTAATGTTCCTAGCAGAACCATAAAAACCACATTTTTACTTTCTCTATACGTACTATGTACATAGGGAAGGTATTTAATGTACCCAAAAATTCGATACCCAGATTTCACTGGAAATATATGTTTTGAGACCCACTGAATCCAAAACAAGTATTTTTAGAAAAATGTCCGTATGGTGTCTGTGTAAGTCTCTGTGGGCAGCTTAGCTCAAAAATGAAAAAACCGTTAAAAACCAAACTTGGTATTTAAATTTGGTATCTTCCAAGGATGCGACACGAATATTTTCAAGAAAATCCCTTTACGTGGAAAAAATTTCGAAAATGTTGATTTTGTTAAAAATGCCTCTAACGATTTCGATTAAAATCTCGTATATTTAAGATATTTACTTGACAAATATAATGTATATCTTGAATTTTCAGGGAATAGCCTCTGAAGGATACTTTATTTTGGATTATTTAACGGATTTTTTTGCATAACTGCTAAACCGTAGGAGATGGACAAAAACTTACCACACCGAAAATGTAGAGCACAATTTATGGTGTATACATTTTTTGTGAAGTTGATCGTTTATAAGATATTCCTTGTTTTTAGTTTCAGCATTGAAAAACACACTTTTCTCATACAGGAATTTGTCAACTCCTGTCCATACAAACAAAGGAACTTCAGTCACATAGTAACCAGCTTTTGACTATCACTTTAACCTATGATGCTCCCTTATTTTTCTTCTACTTACAAGGAAACAAGTAATAAGACCATTTCTGTTAATTTTTTCTCAATTAGTATTAAGTAAATAAAAGCATTAGCTTTTTATCAGTAATTCGTTGCAGAGATGATGAGAAAGTCATGTGAATGGAACACATCAGATTTTTTGCTTCTTGATGCAGGGATTCGCGGGTTCAAGTCCTGCCTTAGGCATGCATGATAGTCAGTTAATTAGATCACGCCTGAAGGCCATGCATAGGCTAAATGTCAAATGTTTTAAAAGCTGTCGTTACGCGATTGTCATTGCAAATCACTTCTTTTCTTGGCCAGGAGTAGAACAAAAGAAAAACGGACACTCCCGTCTGAGAAAAGTCTTCAAAGGCTATTCCCAGAAAATTCTACATATACATTTTATTTGTCAGGTAAATATCTTTAACATACGATATTTTGATCAAAATCGTTGGAGCCATTTTTTAGAAAATCAACGTTTTCGAAAAACGTTCCATGTAAAGGGTAGTTTAGGGTGGGGGGAGTTTTCTCAAACTCTTTGTGTCGCATCCCTGGAAGATATTAAACTTAAATACCAAGTTTGTTATTTTACCGACTTTCGTTTTTGAGTTATCGTGTTCACGGACACACACACCGACCTTTTTCTGAAAATACTTTTTTTTGGATACAGGGGGCCCTAAAACATATTTCCGGTGAAATCTCGGTATCGAACTTTTGGGTTGTACATAGTACGTCTAGAGAAAATAAAAATCTGATGTGTACCATTCACATGACTTTCTCCATATCCCTGCAACAAATAATTCTTAAAAAGCTTATGCTTCTATTTACTTTATGCTAATCAGAAAAAATAGCAGAAATAGTCTAATTACTCGCTTCCTTGTAAGTAGAAGCGAAATAAGGGACGACCGTAGGTTAAAGTGATAGTCAAAAGCTGGTTGCTATGTCAATGAAGTTCCTTTGTTTATATGGATAGGAGTTGACAAGTTCCTGTATGAGAAAAGTATACGTTTGTCATAGCAGAAACCAAAAATAAGGAATGTCACAAAAACGACGAACTCCACGAAAAAAATGTATATAACATAAATTGTGTGTTTTAAAGTGCTCTACATTTTTTGTGTAGTAAGTTTTTGTCCATCTCTTATGGTTTAGCAGTTATTCAAAATTTAGTAAAATTCATCCAGAATAAACTACTCTTCAGAGGCTATTCCCAGAAAATTCAAGATATACATTTTATTTGTCAGGTAAATATCTTTAATATACGAAAGTTTAATCAAAATCGTTAGAGCCATTTTTGAGAAAATCAAAATTTTCGAAAAAGTTTCCATGTAAAGGGTAGTTGGGGGTGGGGCGATTTTTCTCAAAATCTTCGTGTCGCATCCCTGGAAGATACTAAACTTAAATACCAAGTTTGGTATTTTACCGACTTTTCGTTTTTGAGTTATCGTGTTCACAGTCACACGGACAGACGGACCCAACGGACCTTTTTGTGAAAATGCTTTTTTTGGATATTGGGGACCCTAAAACATATATTTCCGGTGAAATCTCGGTATCGAATTTTTGGGTGGAGTGCAATACTTTCTCTATACACTATGTACATAGTGCGTATGGAGAAAGTAAAAATCAGACACTTTAGCGAGCACGTCTATTAACAATATGCGAGTAAAAGTTTGACAAATAAAGGTATTCGTTTTATTATCACCTAAACCGTTGATATCAGTGTTTTCTGGAGCACATTGTTTGGGTTCAGTTTTCTCTTGTAAAAGCCTCCTTATCAAACTCTACTCCATCTGAACCAAACTTGGCAGCAGGCGATGCTTTCCAATCCTCTTGTCTTTCCATTATCAAAAGAGTGGAAAATTAGCTGATATTCCATTTCCATTAGAGGAATTCTGAGAATTACATCAGCATTTACGTAGGATTATTAAAACTAGAGGAGTCGTTAAAACTGGGGCCTTTGCCAAATGGTAGTAACATTTCGGCCAGATTTTTCTCCGCACTTTGAAGTTAAAACCTTATTGATTACCAAGTTAAACAGTTGAGGAGCGCTCGCCCACTCAAGTGGTCTCTTACTTTCGGGCGAATTAAAATTACAATTCAAGAGCATTGCGATAAAAATTTGATGTGTTCCATTCACATGACTTTCTCTATATCTCTGTAACAAATTATTGTTAATAAGCTAATCTTTTATTTATTTCATGCTAATCGAGAAAAATTAGCAGAAATAGTCTTATTTCTTGCTTTATTGTAAGTAGAAGCGAAATAAGGGAGTACCATAGGTTAAAGTGAAAGCCAAAAGCTGGTTGCTATGTGATTGATGTTCCTTTGTTTGTATGGACAGGAGTTGACAAATTCCTGTATGAGAAAAGTATACATTTTTCAAAGCTGAAACCAAGAAAAAGGAATATCTCAAAAACGATCAACTCCACGAAAAAAATGTATATAACATAAATTTTGTGTTTTAACGTGCTCTACATTTTTTGTCTGATAAGTTTTTGTCCATCTCTTACGGTTTAGTAGTTATGCAAAATTCATCCAGAATAAAGTAGTCTTCAGAGGCTATTCCCAGAAAATTCAAAATACACATTTTATTTGTCTTATCTTATATAGATATTTTAATCAAAATCGTTAGAGCCATTTTTTTAGAAAATCAAAATTTTCGATAAAAATTCTATGTAAAGGGTAGTTTGGGGTGGGGGGATTTTTCTCAAAATCTTCGTGTCGCATTCCTGGAAGATACAAAACTTAAATACCAAGTTTGGTATTTTACCGACTTTTCGTTTTTGAGTTATCGTGTTCACAGACACACGGACACACACAGGGACCTTTTTCTGAAAATACTTTTTTTTTTTTTTGGATACAGGGGACCCTAAAACATACATTTGTGGTGAAATCTCGGTACCGAATTTTTTGGTGGAGTGCAATACCTTCTCTATACACTATGTACATAGTACGTATAGAGAAAGTAATAAACAACTCTATCTGACTGAAATTGAATTTTCTGATGGGAAATTACACTTTTCTTTCCTTATAGATTCATTTACAGCAGAATCAATTTAAATACGTAAGTTGCATATTGTGCGGTTACAGGACATCTGTGTCCATGAATTTGAATATGTTTTAACGGTAATTTAGAAAGTTCTTGAATTAAAAACCGAATATTTAATATGGATTTGGCATATAGGAGATTTTAAATGGTAGCAACCAGAATAACTTTTACTTTAATAGGAAAGAAGAGACTCAAAACTAAGCAGGAGCCCCAGAATGTTCTCGGACGGGGGCAAATCGCCCCACTTTTCTTACCCAGGAAGTGACCGGACCCGATGCTGCTTAACTTGCGGAATGTCAAGGAAAGCAGTGCCAGCTAGCGGGACAACAGAAAGGATGGAAGTAAGGGATGGGGGTTGGGCAGTTCGGCAGCTGGTCGGAGAACAGCTCGGTGGTCACCCAACCGCGTAGTGCCCGGGCCCAATGCTGCTTAACTTGGCGGGGAAGAGTATACTGGAGGGAGAAATGACCGAAACGACCATCCCAAGGCATCCTTGGGAAGCCGGTGTGGTCGTAGCGACCGAGAGTATTCACCAGGGGTGAGGAGCAAGTTTAGTGCGAGCTCTTTCCCGCATAACACCCACTGTGTCGGGGATTCCGGATTGGGAATGGAGTAAGTAGGACGGGAATCTCCAGAGTTAAGAACAGGTCGTCCAGGTTTCACCTGGACGGAATGTAAATTCGCCACAGTACCTAACCGCTAAAAGTGGTTTTACTTGCGATATTGTAGGGGAAAAAGATTTTGTTCACGAGCTTTGTTGTCTGAGTCCGCCGGGCGGTGTTAAAATTCCTCCGCATCCTTAGGCTTGAGCGCAGACGGTCACAAGGGTGGTTACCCACCCAAGTGGTGACCACGCTCAATGCTGCTTAACTCGGCGCGTCGCTTGTGTGACCACCGGCACTGCCGGCATGGCCTCCCATCCGGCTGCGACCCTTCCCGTTGCAGCTTAACCTGGGGGCTATTAGTTTAAGGGAGTCTCTCAGGCTAGAGGCCCGAGAGACTCCCTTATTGGAATCTAAGCAGACCAGACCAGAGCAGTTGGCAGGCTGAGGGCAGCCCGAGGTGTGCTAGACGTGTCCCTGTTCTCGGAGAGAACTTAACCACCTACTGACGGGATTGTGGGGTTTGCAGGATGGCGGGTGAGTGTTGGGGTTGTGGAGTGACAAGAGGAGGCAAGTATTGCTCCTCGACGGTTGCTTATGATGGTGCAACGGCCCTTGTGCACTGCTGGTGTGATATTTATTCAAAAATGTTTGTTTTGAGGTTTTAATTTTGAATCCAAGCAACTCTTGAAGGATTGTAAGGAGCTTAGCCGTAGCAGCTGTTGGAAGTGCTGCTTCGTTACCGGGGATGCCCGCAAGCCATGCGGTGAAGCCGGTATCGCCTGAAGCGGCGGTTTGTGGGATCGTAATCCCCAAGAGACCTAACGAGGGCGCTCCGATGGAATGGTAACCCTTCGTTGAATTTTGTTTCCCGACGCCTAATTTCGTCCTCCAGGTATGGTAGACCAGAGGCTTCGTGCAGGAGTCTCGTAGGAAAGCCACGAGGCACAGAATAGATAGCCCGGAGACACCTATTCTGTACCCGCTGAAGCAGCAGCTACTGGAGTCTGCCGCCATGCCCCAGATCTCACAGGCGTAGATTAGCAAGGGGACTATGAGAGCCCTCAAAAGGTGCAACTTTAGGGGAACCGGCATCGTGGACTTCAGCATCGGGTACAAGGAGGCCGTAGCGCCGTGGCCCCGACAACTCAGTTCCCTGATGTGCTCCCCAAAAGTGACGCCCCAGTCAAGTTTCACCCCCAAGTAGGTTATGGTAAAACTGGCATCCGTTACTTCAGAACAACAAACCCAACGAGATCATCCGAACCAATCAGGAATCGAAAGCACCGCCGCTCAGCACATGCAGCCCCAGCCGGACCAATCGCGTGAGAGCATCCTGCCGAGTCAGGTACACCTACTATATCGCACAGGTAAATCCGCAAGAAAAGCGGATAGGTACCGTGGCGATTTGCCCCAGCCCGAGTAAACTCGGGCACTAGTTCCTGCTCCTGGATCCAACGAGTCAGTTGCGACCAAACCTTCACCGAGAAGACTTAGACCACGCCACTGAAGATGTTCACCGCAGTCGTGAACGAAACGTTTGGATCTGAAAACTCCAGCAGACCACGGCTTCTCAGCCCGGAAAATGCATCTAGTTATAACTTTTACTTTCTCTAATGCATATCTACAACGTACATAGTAGATAGAGAAGGTATGGAATTCCAACCAAAACTTCGACACCGAGATTTCACCGGAAATATATGTTTTGAATCCCCCTGAATAAAAAAAAAATTTTTTAGAAAACGTTCCGTGTCTGTGGTGTGTGTCCGTGTATACGATAACTTAAAAAGCAAAAGTCGGTAAAATACCAAACTTGGTATTTAAGTTTGTATCTTCCAGGGTTGCGACACGAAGATTTTGAGAAAAATCCCCCCACGCCAAACTACCGTTTTCGTGGAACTTTTTTCTTAAATTTTGATTTTCTCAAAAATGGCTCTAACGACTTTGATTAAAATATCGTACATTAAAGATATTTACCTAGCAAATAAAATGTATACCTGAATTTTCTGGGAATAGCCTCTGATGAGTACTTTATTCTGGATGAATTTTACGGAAGTTTGCATAACTACTAAACCGGAAGATATGGACAAAAACTTAACCCACAAAAACTGTAGAACACGTTAAATCATCAGTTTATGTTACTTACATTTTTTGTGGAGATGGTCGTTTATTAGATATTCTTTGTTATTTTTTTTAATAGCTTAACGTCCTTTAACCTGATTGGTCATATCGGATGATGGATGAAATTGATGAAATGATGCTCAAATGATTTCGGGGACCATGGAGCTTAAATTTACCGGACATTCATCTTCTCAGGATAAGAGAAAGTCCCGAAAAAAAACCTTATCCGGGTAACACACCCTAAGCGAGATTCAAACTCACGACCTGTTGAATGTGAAGCAGATACGCTACCACCACACTAACCAGGCGGGCATTCCTTGATATTGGTTTCAGTTTTAAAAACTTCTAATTTTCTCATACAGGAATTTGTCAACTCGTGTCCATACAAACAAAGGAACTTAAGTCACATAGCAACCAGCTTTTGACTGTCACTTTAACCTATGGTACTCCCTTATGTTGCTTCTAGTTATAAATAAGCAAGTAATAAGGCTATTTCTGCTAATTTCTTCTTGATTAGCATGAAATAAATAGAAGAATAAACTTTTTAACAATAATTTGTTACAGGGATGTGGAGAAAGTCATGTGAATGTAGCACAATAGATTTTTTTATCTATTGTGAGCGTGCCAGAGAAAGTAAAAATAATCTGAGAGTTATTTCTAGCAGCTTGGTAAACTAGCAGAAGACGATAGAGTGTAGATGTGGTGTTGAAGTTCTCGATTAAACCGTATTCCGAACCACAAACAGATCACTTAGCACGGGGAAATTCGATCCCGGGACCCTCTAATGACATTATCACGCTACAATCTCCCATCCCTTGTGCTTGCGTGACCAACACCTTTAGCGTTTGGACCATTCACAAACGATTTAGCGAGAGGAAACCGTAATAAAAGCAGAAATACGGGTTAATAGCAAACCGCTTTAGATTTAATTGATGACGTTTTCCACTGCAGACAGAACAATTAAAACTAATGTTGGTAACATCGTCTCCGTAACTTAATAAAGCCCTCGGATACTGCACTCCAGCAGTTCAAGGTTGGCACTACTGGAATCAGCAAAGTGTCATGTATTCAAGTGGAAAAATCTTATATGTTCCACTCTATAAAAACTGTCGATACATCGTGGTAATCGAGATGAACATTAGCAGAAATAATGTATTAGTTCCTTCTAAGTGGAATAGATATAAAGATAATGCAATTACTAAGCAAAAGCGATAGTAAACTCTTTTAAACCCTTCTTCTAAGATCTTGGTTGGTTTCAGTTCAGGGAAAAGGTGAAAGTCGCTGGGTGCCAGGCCAGGACTATGTAACGGATGATCGAAAATGTCCCATTGAAATTGTTCAAGGAGCCGATGGGTTGTGTGGACGAGCGTTGTCAGGGATCAACACAATTCCTGAAGTCAGCATTCCTCTTCGTTTGCTTTGAATGGCTCTAAGAAATGTAAAGTACAAAGTTCTTCAAAACAACGTCAATGCTCATTTGAAATCATTGGCGGCAACATTTTTTGAAGCGGGTATTGCAAAGCTTGTGCACAGGTACGATAAATGTCTCAATATTTTCGGTGATTATGTTGGAAAGTAACCATAAGTGTGCAAAACTTTTAGTGATAAAATAATTCTTTTCAATGAACTTGTCTTTTATTTATAGCCTATCGGAGGTTGAAAAAATTTGATGTGTAACACTCACATGACTTTCTCTAGCTGTTCTACAAACCTTCATACATAAGATTGTTCATTTTTCTGCACCTTGCTAATCGAGGTACTCATTAGCACAATGTTCTTATTATTTAGTTCCGTATAAGTAGGAAGAAAATAAGGGAATACACTATACCAAACCGATAGTCAAATGTTTTAAAAGCTGTCGTTATGCAATTGTCATTACAAATCGCTTCTTTTCTTGGCCAGGAGTAGAACAAAAGAAAAACGGACACTCCCGTCTGAGAGAAGTATAAATACTTCACAACTGAAACTAATAACAATGAATACCTCGAAAACGGTAAGCTCCACGAGAAAAATGTATATGACATAACTTGTGTATTTTAATAAGACCTAAATTGTTTGTTTAGTAAGTTTTTGTCTATCTCTTACGGTTTACTAGTTATGCCAAATTAAGCAAAATTCATCCAGAATAAACAGGTCTTCAGAAGTTATTCCCAGAAAATTCAAGATATATATTTTATTTGTTAGGTAAGTATCTTTAATATAGGATATTTTAATCAAAGTCGTTACAGCCATTTTTAAGAACATCAAAAATTTCGAAATAAGTTTCATGTAAAGGGTAGTTGGGGTGGGGGGATTTTTCTCAAAATCTTCGTGCCGCATCCCTAGAAGATACTAAACTTAAATACCAAGTTTGGTATTGAATCTACTTTTCGTTTTTGAGTTATCGTGTTCAGAGACACACGGACACACACGGATCTTTTTCTGAAAATGCTGTTTTTGGATACACGGGGTCCTAAAACATGTATTTCCGGTGAAATCTCGGTATCGAATTTTTGGGTGGAATACAATACTTCTCTGTCCCTATGTACATTGTACATATGGGGCTAGAGAAAGTAAAAAAAAAAAAGGCCCTCATATTTCTGGTGAAATCTCGGTATCGAGATTTCGGATGGTATACGATACCATCTCTACCTACTTTCTACATTTTTTGTATGGTAGAGAAACTAAGATATTTCTTGTTTGCTAACTCGGTCGCTGTATCGGTCTGACGTAGATAGTATTATTCTGATTTATGCGGCTGAACAGGACAAAGGAATCAGAGGTCAAATCTTCTATGTGGTCGATGGAACTCACCTTTGACTGGAATGCAAACCTGTAACAAAACGCTACAGCAAAAAGACAGTTCCGTTCCAAACACACCTCTGCTCATTTCAGCTCTCTGTTTTCCTAACACTGACTCTTCCGAAACTTTAAGGGGTATACAAACTGTATTTTACTTTTTCTACACGTACTATGTACATAGTGTATAGAGAAGGTGTTGCACTCCACCCAAAAATTCGATACCGAGATTTCATCGGAAATATATGTTTTAGGGTCCCCTATATAAAAAAAAATCAGAAAAAGGTCCGTGTGTGTCAGTGTGTCCGTGTGTCTGTGAACACGATAACTCAAAAACGAAAAGTCGGTAAAATACCAAACTTGGTATTTAAGTTTAGTATCTTCCAGGGATGCGACACAAAGATTTTGAGAAAAATCCCCCACCCCAAACTACCTTTTACATGGAACTTTTTTCCATAATTTTGATTTTCTTAAAAATGTTTAAAACGATTTTGATTAAAATATCATATATCAAAGATATTTATCTAACAAATAAAACTTAAATCCTAAATTTTCTGGGAATAGCCTCGGAAGCTTACTTTATTCTGGATGAAATTTACGGAATTTTGTATAGCTCCTAAACCGTAAGAGATAGATAAAAACTTATGCCACAAAAAATGTGGAGCACATTAAAACACACAATTCGTGTTATTTACATTTTTTCGTGGAGTTGGTCATTTTTTTAAGGTATTCCTTGTTCTTGGTTACAGCTATGAAAAACTTATACTTTTCTCATACAGGAATTTGCCAACTCTGTCCATAGAAACAAAGAAACTACAATCACATAGCAACCAGCTTTTGACTATCATTTTAACCTATGGTACTCCCTTATTTCCCTTCTACTAACGAGGAAGCAAGTAATAAGACTATTTCTGCTATTTTCTTCTAAATTAGCATGAAGTAAATACAAGCCTTTTAGCAATAATTTGTTGCAGAGATGTAGAGAAAGTATGTGAATGGAACAAATGAGATTTTTTTTCGTTTACTCTCTCACCTAAACTAAACGAGAATTTCATTAAATATCTAAGAAAAGGTCGGCTGTATTCAATTCACTTGACTTTATCCACATCTCTGTAACAAATTATTATTATAAAGTTTAATCTTCTATTTACTTCATGATAATCGAGATAAAATTACCAGAAATGGCCTTATTACTTGCTTTCTTGTACGTAGATGGGAAATAAGGGAATACTCTAGGCTAAAGTCATAGTCTAATGTTTTAAAAATTCCTTCCCATGTGGTTTAAATTCGTTTCTTTACACTGCCACGAATTGACAAATTCCCGTATTAGAAAATGTATTATATTATAATAGTATTTTGAAACTGAAATGAAATGAACCTTTATTTATAGGCGCTCTTTAACTGCTGTGATTCTCAGCGTCCCATTCTATACTGGGCATGAAAGACCGCTTAGTTTTGCTCAGAGGCCTCTCTATCAGGCATGAGGTTCCTTTACGTGCCTAAATCTACGACACGGGACCAACGGCTTTAGTTCTCTTCCGAAGGAAGCCTTGCTAAGGATTTTACGCCCGAAAAAAATCCATCGTCCTCCGCCGGGTTTGAACCCGCGACCTTGGGTATATGAAATTATTAGGGTAACCTTTACACCACTGAGGACGAAATTTTGAAAGTGAAACCAATAACAAGGAATTCTTCAGAAATAGCTCACTCCACAACAAAGATGTACAACATATAAGTTGTGTATTTTGACGAGATCCACATTTTTTGTATACTAAGTTTTTGTGTTTAGAATACTCCTGGAAATGCAAGGAAACGAATTTCAAACCTATAGTGACCAGCTATTAAAAGAGTATCGTTTTAGCCTGAAGCATTCCTATATTTTCCTTCTACTTACAAGAAAGAAAATAATAAGACCGTTTCTGTTAATGCTTATCTCGATTAGCTTCCAGTACGTAGTAGAATAAGCTTTCCAACAATAATGTTACACATATGTAGAGTAAGCTACTAACTTTTGAAATAATACTTTGTAAAAGACAGAATAAAATATAAGGAGCTGGAATAGAAGGTTATGTGAATGTAGCATATCTTTGGTGTCAGTTTTAGTAGCAAGGTCTGTGAATCTCCTATAGGTTTTAACCCCAAAAATGTGCGTTCCATTCCTATAACTTTCTCTACATCTTTGTAATAAATTATTGTTAAAATCCTTATTACTTTCTCTATACGTACTATGTACATAGTGTATAGAGAATGTATTGCACTCCACCAAAAAATTCAATACCAATATTTCACCGGAAATATATGTTTTAGGGTCCCCTGTATCCAAAATAGGTATTTTCAGAAAAAAGTCCGCGCGTGTGTGTGTGTGTGTGTGTGTGTGTGTGTGTGTGTGTGTGTGTGTGTGTGTCTCCGTGTGTCCGTTATTCAGTGAACACGATAACTCAAAAACGAAAAGTCGGTAAAATACCAAACTTGGTATTTAAGTTTAGGATCTTCCAGGGATGCGACACGAAGATTTTGAGAAAAATCCCCCCACCCCAAACTACCCTTTACATGGAGCTTTTTTCGAAAATTTTTATTTTCTAAAAAATGGCTAACGATTTTGATTAAAATATCATATATTAAAGATATTTACCTGACAAATAAAATGTATATTTTGAATTTTCTGGGAATAGCCTCTGAAGACTATTTTATTCTGGATGAATTTTGCATAACTACTAAACCGTAATAGATGGACAAAAACTTAACACACAAAAAATGTAGAGCACGTTAAAACACACAATTTATGTTATATACATTTTTATCGTGGAGTTGATCGTTTTTGAGATATTCCTTTTTCTTGGTTTCAGCTTTGAAAAACATACTTTTCTCATACAGGAATTTGTAAACTTGTGTCAATACAAACAATGGAACATCAGTCACATAGCAACCAGCTTTTGGCTTTCACTTTAATCTATGGTACTCCCTTATTTCGCTTCTATTTACAATAAAACAAGAAATAAGACTATTTCTGTTAATTTTTCTCGATTAGCATGAAATAAATAAAAGATAAGCTTAATAACAATAATTTTACAGAGATATAGAGAAAGTCATGTGAATAGAACACATCATCAGATTTTTTCTATTTACTTCAAGCTAATCGAGATAAACGTTAGCAGAACTTGTCTTATTACTTAGCTCCTTATAAGTAGAAGGGATATAAGAGAATACACTAGGCTAAACCGACAGTCAAATAAGAAGTGCTTGCTATGGGATTGAAATCCGTTTCTATGCGGACCAGAAGTCGCCAAGTAGCTGTATGAGAAAAGTTTTAAACATTTTAAAACTGAAACAAATATCAAGGAATATAACGAAAACGATCAACTCCAGGAAAAAATGTATAGGGCATAAATTGTGTGTTTTAAGGAGATCTACTATTTTTCTGTAGTAAGTTTTTGTTTATCTCTTATGGTTTACTAGTTATGTAATTTTTTTAAAAAAAAGTATCCACAATAAAGAGGTCTTTAATTGCTATTCCCTGAAAATTCAAGATATACATTTTATATGTGATGTAAATATCTTAAATATAAAGAGATTTTAAACAAGTCATTTTTGAGAAAATCAAAATTTTCGACATTTTTTTCTAGGTGAAGGTTAGTTGGATATGGGGAGATTTTCTTGAAAATGTACTGTTTTTACTTTGTCTATACGTACTTTGTACATAGTGTATAGAGAAGGTAAAACATTCATTGGAAGCAGTCAAACAAGGAAAATTTATGAAAAGGAGAAACGAAGGTAAGCAAGGACTCGGTATTTATACACTTTTTCAGAAGTTGTTGTATCAGAGATTCTGATCATTATGCACCCAATCAAGCTATAATCTAACAGGTATCTCCTTATATTACCCATATATTCATGAACTACAAAGTGGAGCAAAACAAGTTTGCATTAATATTAACAAACACGTCATAAATAATGCAGAAGTACGGGTCAGTTATGTACATACATTACGTTCCGTTTATAGTTCTATTGAACCAACATGAAACAGTGAAATTTTAAAGTATTCAGTAACTAAGACGGAATATACTATTGTAATCTACCAGGGTCATATTACACGTCTTGAGCAATAATTTTCACTTTCTCTACACGTACTATGTACATAGTGTATAGAGAAAATATTGTAACCCAGGCAAAAATTTTCACACTGAGATTTCACAAGAAATACATGTTTTGGGACCCCTTGAATAAAAAAAAAAGAATTTCTAGAAAATGCTCCTTGTGTGTTTCCGTTAAATACTAAACTTGATATTTAAGTTCAGTAGAAGATTTTGAGGAAAATCCCTTCACCCCAAACTACTCTTTGCGGGCCGTGCCGTGGCCAAGTGGTTAGCCCATTCGACTCTCGCCTAGACGGCCGGGGCTCGATCCCAAGCGACCGCATGTGAGATTTCTGGTGGACAAAGCGGCGCTGGGGCGGGTTTTCTCCGGGTATTCCGGTTTCCCCCGCCATCGCATTCCACCGGTGATCCATCATCATTCATGTACCATCAGTGTCACCGCCTGCGGTGTCATTAGTAGTTAAAGCGGGGGTTAAACACTACCAGAAAAAAAAAAAGAACAACTACTCTTTGCATGGACAAATGATCGAAAATTTTGATTTTCTCAAAAATTTTGTTAAAAATACTGCATATTAAATATATTTACGTGGCAAATATAATGTAAATATTGAATTTTCTCGGAATAGCCTCTGAAGACTTCTTTAATCTGGATAAACTTTAGTGAATTTTGCGTATCTGATAAACTGTAAGAAATCAACAAAAAACGTAGAGCTCTTGAAACACACGATTTGTGTCATATGCATTTTTTCGTGAAGTTAACCATTTTTGAGATATTCTTTGTTATTGGTTTCAGTTTTAAAATACTTCAAACTTTTCACATACGGGAATTTGTCAACTCCTGGCCCTGCAAAGAAACGGATATTATCCACATCTCAACCAGTTTTTAAGAGATTTGACTATCGTTTTAGCCTAGTGTATTCCCTTATTTTCCTTCCACTTACAAGAAATCAGTAGTTATCTCGATGGAACAATATGCTTTTTAACAATAATTTCTTACAGCGTTGTAAAGAAAGTCAGGGTAATGCAACACATCGGATTATTCCGAAAGTAAAACCTCGCTGAGCACTCGAAAACACGCCTTTTCCACTAACAATAATAAACTAAATATTCAAAAGAGCTCAAAATGCAAAAATACATCATAAACATGAGTATTAACATTGTAGATAAGTTTTCAAAACTGAATATATAAATACACGCGAAATTAAAAAAAAATCCGAAGTGTTCCATTCACATGACTTTCTCTACATCTCTGCAAAAAAATATTATTAAAAAGCCTATGATTCTGTTTACTTCATGTTAATCGAGAAAACATTAGCAGAGATAATCTAACTACTTGTTTCCTTGTAAGTAGAAGAGAAACAATGGCGTACCATAGGTTAAAGTGACAGTCGAAAACTAGTTGCTATGTGACTGAAGTTCCTTTGTTTGTATGGACAGGAGTTGACAAATTCCTGAATGAAAAAAGTATGTTTTTCAAAGCTGAAACTAAAAACAAGTAATGTCTATAAAATAATCAACTCCACGAAAAAAATTTACATAACTTAAATTGTGTGTGTTTAAGTGCTCTACATTTTTTGTGTCGTAAGTTTTTGTACATCTCTTACGGTTTAGCAGTTATGCAAAATTCCGTAAAATTCATCCAGAATGAAGTAGTCTTCAGAGGCTATTCCCAGAAAATTCAAGATATACATTTTATTTGTCAGGTAAATATCTTAAATATACGATATTTTAATCAAAATCGTTAGAGCCATTTTTGAGAAAATCAAAATGTTTGAAAAGATTTCTACGTAAAGGGTAGTTGGGGGTGGGGGGATTTCCTTGAAAATCTTTGTGTCGCATCCTTGGAAGATACCAAACTTAAATACCAATTTTGGTATTTAACGGTATTTTCAAATACACACACACATTCGTATCTTTTTCCAATAATGCTTTTTTTCTTTTTTTTTTGGATTCAGGGGGACCCAAAACATGTATTTCCGGTGAAATCTCGGTATCGAATTTTTGGGTGCATTACAATACCTTCTCTATTCACTATGTACATAGTACGTGTAGGATGTTCCTATACCCATTACAAATTCAGACGCAACCCTGTTCTATAAAATGTAATGCTCCTGAAAGCTAGCACTAAGTCTGTTTTCCATTAGTTATAATGAACATTCGCCACAAATGCTTTAAATTAATCTGCCGCGATGTCCAAAACATGTGAGTGTACTGTGGCAATTACACTGCTGCATTCGTATGAGCTTATGAGAAACAAAGGCATTACGAAATTACATTTCAGAGTAAATATTTAAATGTACTTAAATTATGAAACATTCAAACTAACAACAAACGTTTTGCAAAATATTACTGCCATGATGTCAAAAACTTTACGAGCTCGAAAGTATTGTACTCCACCCAAAATTTGAATACCGAAATTTTACTGTATTCCAAAAAAATCTGATGTGTTGCATTCAAATAACTTTCTCTACATTTTTGTAACAAATTATTGTTAAAAAGCTTATTCTTCTATCTACTTCATGCTAATCAAGACAAACATTAGCAGAAATTGTCTTCCTTGTATGTAGAAGGGAGACAAGATAATGCACAGGCTAAAGCGATAGTCTCTCCTTTAAAAGCCGGTCGCTATGTGAAGCAATTGAAATTCCAAGTGAAATCGTTGGAGCCTTTTTGTTTTCGAAAATCAAAAATTTTATCTTGGATTTTCTGTGAACTGCCTGTAAGGTTCCCCAGTGTTTTCTGTTCCTTCATCCCTTCATACCAAGTGCGCACCCTTATGGGGCATAGGCAAGACGTGATGATGCCAAACCTACAGCGGAAACGGAAAGGGCAGATTTACCTCCACCCATTTGTTTGGTAGCGGCAGATGTCATCTGTGACATCAGTGGCGGTGGCTTCAGCAACATTAATGTGTTGTGTATTTTATCGTGATCTAAATTTTTGTGTGATAAGTTTTTGTCTATCTCTTGCGGTTTAGAAGTTATGCAAACTTCCGTAAAATTCATCCAGAATAAAGTGGTCATCAGAAGCTATTCCCAGAAAATTCAAGATATACATTTTACTTATCAGGTAAATATCTGTAATATTTTTCTCAAAATCTTCGTGTCGCATCCCTGGAAGATACTAAACTTAAATACTAAGTTCGGTATTTTACCGACTTCTCGTTTTTGAGTTATCGTGTTCACAGACACATGGACACACATACACACATGGACCTTTTTCTGAAAATGTTTTTTTTTTTTGGATACAGGGGAACCTAAAACATATATTTGCGGTGAAATCTCGGTATTGATTTTTTGGGTGGAGTGCAATATTTTCTCTATTCACTACGTACATAGTGCGTGTAGAGAAAGTAAAAATATTATTTCTGCCATTCTTTCTGGAATATATGTTTGGTTCGCTTGAAAGCGGCCATCGTGTGGAGAGTCGAACCGTTCAGTTAAACGCCACTGAATGATTGAAGGGGAAATGCTTCCTATCTAGCCTTGCAGAAAAGGGAGGAGGATAACACGACTAGGTGACGTCATTAGCTCATAAGAACAGAGGTTGGGCACCCCAGGGTAAGAGAGTACTAACGGTTCAGTGTCGAGGCATCTCCGTCCTGAAGTTGCAACTTGTTGGATAACCCTGGGTCTTCTAAGGCATCTTCACCTTCGACCCATGATTTATACTCGCGTACAAATTAAATTCAATGCCCATGGCTGTTGGAATTCAACTTGCCATCCCAATTTGTTGTACGAACACGTGTCCTTGAACAAACGAACCGGACAGCTGTGCGGTTTTAATGGATATCCACCATACAAAATTCAATTGACCCTAGAGTCAAACCACATTGTCAAAACTTAACGGCTAAATTGAATTCCACGTACTCTTAGTTTTTTACTTTCTCTTCACGTACTATGTACTACATAGTGTATAGAGAAGGTATTGTATTGCACCCAAGAATTCGATACCGAGTTTTCACCGGAAATACACGTTTTAGGGTCTCCTGTATACAAAAAAAAAGTAATTTCAGTAAAAGGTTCATGTGTCTGTGAACACTCTAAAACGAAAAGCTCGTTAAATACCAAATTTGGTATTTAATTTCAGTATCCTTCAATGACAAGATTTTCAAGAAAATCACCGCACCTCAAACTACCCTTTGCATGGAACATATTTTCAAAAATATTTAGTTTCTCAAAAATGACTAACGATTTTGATTAATATACCATATATTAAAGATATTTATATCATAAATAATATATGTATTTTGAATTTTCTGGGAACAGCGTCTGAAGACCTTGTCATTCTGGATGAATTTTTGTGAATTTTGCATAATTAATAAACCGTAACTGGTGGAAAATAACTTGCAATACAAAAAATGTAGATCTCGTTAAAACACATAATTTAGTCGTATATGTGCGCTTTTTACTTTCTCTACACGTACTATGTACTAGTGTATAGAGAGGTGTTGTAATCCACCCAAAAATTCGAAACCGAGATTACATAGGAAATAGACAGTTTAGGATCCCCTGTATAAAAAAAATGAGTTTCAGAAAAAGGTCCGTGTATCTGAGAAGACGTTAACCCAAAAACCGTAAAATACCAAACTTGGTATCTATATTTGATATCTAACAAAGATGCGATACGAAGATTTTCAAGAAAATACTCCCATTACAAACTACCCTTTACCCAAAAAAAGGTATGTCTTGAATTTTCTGGGAATAGCTTCTGAGGAAATTTTTATTTTGAATGAAATTTGCGGAATTTTGAATAACTGGTAAACCGTAAGAGATAGATAAAAACTTACTACACAAGAAGTGTGTATCTTTTTAAAACATTATTTACTTCATATATATGTTTTTCGTGGAGTTGTTAGTTTTAGAGATATTTCTTGTTGTTGGTTTTTGTTTTAAAATACCTAAACTTTCCTCATACGGCAACTTGTCAACTCCTGGCCACGAAAAGAAACGTATTTCAATTCCATAGCAACCGCATTTTAAAACATTTGACTGTCGGTTTAGCCTAATGTATTCCCTTATTTTCCTTCTACTTATAAGGAACTAATTAATAAGACCTTTTCTGTTAATGTTTATCTCGATTAGCATGAAGTGGATAGAAAAATAAGCTTAGAAATAATTTGTTCTAGAGATGTGCAGAAAGTGATGTGAATGGAACATATCAGATTTTTACTTTCTCTACACGTACTATGTACATTGTGTATAGAGAAGGTATTGTAATGCACCCAAAAATTCGATACCGAGGTTTCACCGGAAATACATGTTTTGGGTCCCCCTGGATCCATAAAAAGCATTTTCACAAAAAGGTCCGTGTGTGTGTGTGTGTGTGTGTGCGCGTGTGAACACGATAACTCAAAAACGAAAAGTCGGTAAAATACCAAATTTGGTATTTAATTTTGGTATCTCCCACGGATACGACACGAAGATTTTCAATAAAATCCTCCCCCCCCCCAACTACATGGAACTTTTCTCAAAAATTTTGATTTTCTCAAAAATGACTAACAATTTTTATTAAAATATCATATATTAAAGATATTTACACGGCGAGTAAAATGCATATCTTGAATTTTCTGGGAATAGTCTCTCAAGACTACTTTATTCTGGGTGAATTTTACAGAACTGGTAAACCGTAAAATGTGGAGGATGTTAAAGCACGCAATGTATGTTTATATATTTCGTGGAGTTGATCGTTTTTGAGATATTTCTTGTTTTTAGTTTCCGCTTTGAAACACATGTACTTTTCTCATACAGGAATTTGTCAACTCCTGTCCATACAAACAAAGGAACTTCAGTCACATAGCAACCAGCTTTTGACTTCACTTTAACCTATGGCACTCCCTTATTTCGCTTCTACTTACAAGGAAACAAGTAATAAGACTATTTCTGCTACTTTTTCTCGATTAGCATGAAGTAAGAGGCATTAGATTTTTAACAATAATTTGTAGCAGAGATGTAGAGAAAGTCATGTGAATGGAACACATCAGGTTTTTTCATATAAGGCTGCTTGGACTATTATAGAAAATGTCCACCTTCTGTGCCTTTTGTTTTTGTACAATGCAGTTCACAACGCTGCAGATAGACACCGGATGTTTGTTTGTTTTTATTCCGAGAACCTCAAAGCATGTCCTTTTAATTATGTACCGTAATTATAAAATGATTATAAAAACTAAATTGAAATTTTTCACAACTATTTTAAGAGATGTAGTTAAAGCACGAAATAAACTGAAGAGAAAATGTATCATGTGGATGATTTAAATAAAGCCTAAAATGGAACAGAAGGGAGATATGGCAGAAGGGAAACCAAAGTACAAAAGTGACAATAAGGAAAGTTATCAACACAAAACTTTATTTACAAAGTTACATTACCTTACTCTATTTCTCAACGTAATCGTCATTGCTATCAAGGTATATTTATTGTAATGTGGTACCAGTTTTTCAATGCTGATCTTATATTCAAGATCTGAGCCAAGATGTCACTGTTGCTTTGAGGTCTTCTTCGGTGAGGAAATCTTTTCCAACAGAAAAGGCATCTACGGTGTCCAAAGTACTATGTAATAGTGTATAGAGAATGAATTGCATTGCACCCAAATATTCGATACCTAGATTTCTCCAGAAATAGACCTTCTAAGTATACCTAACTTGGTATTTTAGGTCAGTTTCTTCCAGGGATGCGACACGAAGTTTTTGAGAAAAATTCGTCCAATCCCAAAATTCCCTTCACATTGAAAATTTATCGAAAATTCTGATTTTCTCAAAAATAACTAATGATTTTGACTAAAATATCGTCTATTAAACGTAGTTACACGACAAATAAAATGTATATCTTCAATTTTCTGAGAAGGTCCTCTGAAGAACGTGTTTATTCTGGATGACTTTTGCTGGATTTTGCATAACTGGTAAACCATAAGAGATAAACAAAAAACTTTTTACACAAAAAATGTAGATGTATTTTAAACACATAATTTATGTCCTAAACTTTTTTTTCTTTTTTTTTTTGCAGAGTTGATATTTTTTAGATATTCCTTACCTTGGTTTCAGTTTTAAAACACTTAAAACTTTTAACATACTGAAATTTGTCAACTCCTATCATTGCATACAAACGGATTTCATCCACATGGCAGGACCTTTTAAAAGCTTTGACTACCTTTTTAGCATGATATATTCCAATATTTCCTTCTACTTACAAGAAAACAAATAATAAGATTTTTGCTGCTAACGCTTAAAAAATGAAATTACGTTTTATTTTTGAACGCTCTTTAACTGCTGTGGTTCTCAGCGTCCCATTCTATACTGGGCGTGAAAGATCGGTTAATTTTACTCAGAGGCCTCTTTATCAGGCTTGAGATTCTTTTACGTGCCCGTAAATCTACGACACGGGACCCATACTTCCTTTCCGAAGGAGGCCATGCTCGAAAAAATCCATCGTCCTCCGTCGGGTTTGATCCCGCGACCTTGGGTATAAGAAGTTTCATTGGTAACCATTACACCACGGAAGGCGATTGCTAATGCTTATGTCGATTACCAGAAGCAGATAGAGAAATAAGCTTTTTAACTTTGATAAACTTCCACTCCGGTCTTTTCCGTGCACACTGGTTCTCCTTGATTACTGGTCAACTATGCACCATTTCCTCACTGAAGACTCTATCGTTGCATTGTCACTATACACTTGCGTTATTTGCCTATAAAATTCAATTGACCGAACATTTTGTGCATTCAAAAAGACGAATAAGTTCTTTGGCGATAGAAAAGTACAACATCGGAATTAAAAAACTGGTACCGCGTCACAAAATGTTTTGACAGATACTTTGAGAAATAGTGTAAGGTACTATAACTTTGTAAATAAAGTTTTGTGTTGATAACTTTCGTTATTATTTAGTTATGCCAAATCGTCTATTGATATTCCAGGTAAGGAATACTCGGGTGTGGGGGGATTTTCTTGAAAATCTTCGTGTCGTATCCTTGAAAGATATTGAACTTGAGATACCAAGTTTGGTTTTCATTTTTGAGCTATGCTGCCCACAGACACACACACGGATATTTTTCTAAAAACAATTTTGGGTTCAGTGGTTCTCAAAACATGTATTTTCGGTGAAATCTCGGTATCGAATTTCTGGATGCATTACAATTCACTATGTACATAGTACGTGTAGAGAAAGTAAAAAAAGGGGGGGAAACAATAATATTGGTTTGTCGCGACCTGCTATTATCCTACTGGCATCGCGCCCAGCAATGCGAAATAAATAACGAACTATAACCCTCGGTGAAGACTCAAACTTAACCTTAAATTTATTTCATTTTTCGTTTCTTTTCTTTTAATATCAGAAAATTCTCGTAGCAAAAGGGCGTAAAGTGGCTTTTTGATTCTCGCTCGAATGAAAAGCCATAACTTTACGTTTTTACACCATAAATAACTATTTTAAGGGGAGGAAACCCTTCCAACACCATGGGTATAATAGGATCTCATTTAAGGAACGCAGAATTTGAGCCCATTATGACGTAACCTTTGTCAACCGTTGGAAGATATCCTTTGCTGTTTGCCGAAAAGACTAACAAAGGAAAGGTCCCGCATCGAATTGTATACGTCGCCCACCTGTTCGTGGCCTGAAGCTTCAGAAGAAGCTGTCTGGGGCCTGAACGTAGGTCGTGTCCCTTTTTGAGTTATAACAGATTAAACATGCGGTAGAGGAACATTTCGTTACGCCTCATGTGTGTCCGCAAGTTACATCACACGATGTGCGTGCGTGCGAGATCTGGTAGGCTCATGCTGAGCTGCTGTGTACCTACCCTGGTAAGGGTTTAACCACAGGAATGAGGTGAAGGTTAAGGTTTTGTATTTTGAGGTTTCGGGTGATGATGTCAAGGAGGTAGCGCTAGATAGGCTCCTCGAACGGTTGCATTTTTGAGGAGCAGCATCCTTTCCTCTGCTCCGCTGCTGTTTAATTTGTTAAAAATTGTTTTTGTTGGAGAATTTTGATTGACCACGCCCATTAGTGGGACGGGGGAGTACTTAGTTCAGCTATTTTTTGATGTTGGCTGGTTTGAAGCCGTTGTTACCGGGGGTGCCCACCTGTATCGGCGTTCAGTGGGTAAGTACTCCCCCAACGATCTGACAAATGCGTTCTCATGTTCTGGCGTAAAATTTCTGAGCCCGGCGCCTAATGACATCTTCCACATATGGGAGGGCCGAAGCTTCATGAAGTAGCCTCAAAGGGAAACGTCGACATATAGAATGTATGGGCCGGAGTCCTCTATTCTGTACCCGCTGTAACCAGAGAAGCCAGGAGTCTGCTGCCATACCCCACACTTCGCAGGCATAGAGCATTAGGGGGAGTATGAGCGCCTTGAAAAGACGCAACTTTAAGTGAACCGGTATTTGGAAAGCCAGTACAGGGTAAAGGGAGGCCACCGCCCCCTTCGCTCTGTCCGGCGTTCCCCGCACGTGTTCACGAAAAGTTAGGCCCTTATCAAGAGTGACGCCCAGGTATTTGATGGAATTTCCCCACTTTATCCTCTGGCCTTGATAGGAAAAGTTGGGTATCTGGGTCCTGGGATCACACGATGCTGCGAGCCTGAGTTGCTTTACTTCCTCTAGCACGTATGTACAACAAAACTTGTATTCCACCCAAAAATTCAATACTTAGATTTCACCGGAAATATCTGTATTGGAACCCCTGAATTAAGAAAAGTCTGATGTGTTCCCTTCGCATTTTTGGAAAAAGGTCCGTGTATGCTTGTGTGTGCCTGGGAACAGCATAACTCAAAAACGAAAAGATTGTTAAATACTAAACTTGGTATTTAAGTTTGGTATCTTCCAAAAATACGACACTAGGATTTTCAAGAAAATCCGCAACTACCTTTGTCGTGGGAAAAAATTCGAAAATTTTCATTTTCTCAAGAATGTCTCTAACAAATTTGATTAAAATCTCTTATGTTTATGATATTTACATGTCAAATAAACTGTACATTTTCAATTTTCTGGAAATATCCTATGAAGACATGTTTATTATGGATGAATTTTGCGGAATTTTGTATAATTGGTAAGCCATAACAGATAGACAAGAACTTACTGCACAAAATATGTAGATTTCATTAAAATACACAATTCATGTTATGTATTTATTTTTTTCGTGTAGTTGACAGTTTTTTAGTTATTCTTTGTTAATTATTTCAGTTTTAAAATGCTTCAACTTTTCTCATACAAGAATTTGTCAACTCGTGTCCATACACACAGAGGAACTTCAGTCACATGGCAACCAGCTTTTGACTGTCACTTTAACCTACTTACAAGGAAGCAAGTAATAAGCTAATTTTTTCTCAATTAGCATGAAGTAAATAGAAGCATAAGGTTTTTAACAATAATTTGTTACAGAGACGTAGAGAAAGTCAAAAGTGAAATCTCGGTATCCAGTTTTTGGTTGCAATACAATACCTTCTCTATACACTATGTACATAGTTCGTGTAGAGAAATTAATAAGTTTTCCTGAAAAGAGTTTATAACAGCTATATGAAGAATGGAATTTTTTGATCGATTGTGGTAAAACATTCACTCACAGTGTTCGATAGTTATCCACAGAGTTACTATCTGGCAATCCCATGGAAACCACGCAGCACAGAGGGATCAGGGCTGTACAATATCTGGCGTAGAGGTTTATTTACCAGAAGACTTATCTAATTGAATGCATCATATTTTGTGAGAGCATTAATTATTCCAGAGGTGGATGTTATGCCCTTCCGTGAATAATGAAAGTGCTAGGTGTATCTCGGACGACCAATAACCCTTCTACCCAGGGAATTGTGAAGTACGGAAGTCGGTGTACATGTTGATATCATCTCCCCTGATAGTCGTAAATCTCCATCCCGCCTGTTTTATGTTTCTTGTGAATTTACTCTCTAGATGATATGCCACACACTGCCTCGAAAGTGTCAGCTAAATTTCTTTTACGTGTGCTTCATATTACGTACTTTATTCTTTAATAATTGGATAGATAGGCAATGTTATCCATTGTCTACTTTCTGCCTTCTCTACAACAAACGAGGGTCATCTAGAAAGTGACAGACGATTTGGCATAACCAAACAATAACGAATGTTAATACCACTTAGGTTGTGGTGTTAAACATTCAATCTAGTATTTATCATGGCGACTGAGGAAAATCATTCTCCTAAAAATGTTGTTTTTTGTATTCAGGTAGTTTCAACCATGTACGAGGGTGGATTGATATGTCTAGTACAAATCTGATGTGTACTATTCACATGACTTTCTCTATATCTCTGCAACAAGTTATTCTTAAAAGGCGTATACTACTATTTACCTCACGCTTATCAGAAACATTTAGCAGAAATAGTGTTATTACTTGCTTCCTTGTAAGTAGATGCGAAATAAGGGAGTACCTTAGTTTAAAGTGACAGTCAAAAGCTGGTTGCGTACTTGTATTGCTGTATCATGGATATTGTGAGTGGATTCATTGTGGTGACCTTAATTGGATTTTCAGAGTGTTCTTTGCCTTAGGTGCTTGTCCGACCACGTTTAATTTCATTAATCCGAAAGTAAACGGTCTTCAATGATGGTCCAGAGTCCACATGAACTTCATCCAATTCTGTTTTGATTTCTCCGACAGTCCAACCCTTCAAATGAAAATGCTTAACAAAAGCACGATCTCGGTTTTCTCGTTTTCAATGCAGTCGACACATTGACAATGCAGACGGCTGGCATTAAAGAACTGTGCGCTGTGCATTGTTGAACTTTGTATTCGATTCTTTGAATAATCAAGCTTGTCAACCATGAAGCCGCAACCAAAAATGTTCGTGGAAATTTACCAGACTTATCAAACGAAATGGAAATGGTGTTTTATTTATGGACGCTCTTTAACTGCTGCGGTTCTCAGAGTCCCATTCTATACTGGATGTGAAAGACGGCTTAATTTTGCTCAGAGGTCTCTCTATCAGGCTTGAGGTTCTTTTACGTGCCGTAAATCTACGACACGGGACCAACGGCTTCACTTCCCTCCCCGAGGAAACCATGCTAAGAATTTTTACGCCCAAAAAAATGTATCGTCCTCCGCCGGGTTTGGGTATATGAGGTTAGCATGGTAACCATTATACCACGGAGGGCGTCAGACTTATCCGGTGAAGGCGGTGTCGAATTGTTTTGTAGAAGTCAATACTTCCCTTACTTACCATACGCAGTAAATAATGTTTTCAGAATATGATAACTCCCGGCGTGTCTTTGAGTTTACGGTTAGAAACCAACCCTTGCAGTTCCACCTACTGGTCCCTTAACTGAGGAGCGAATCTCGACTTTCAAGCGGCGTTCTTGAATTTTCTGGCAATAGCCTCTGAATACATGTTTATTCTGGATCAATTTTGCAAAATTGTTGCATAACTGATGAGCCGTAAGGGATAGACAAAAACTTACCTCACAAAAAATGTAGAGCTCGTTAAAATACACAATTGATGTTATATATATTTTTACTTTCTCTACACTTACTATGTACATAGTGTATAGAGAAGGTATTGAACTCCACCCAAAAATCAATACCGAGATTTCACCGGAAATATATGTTTTAGGGTCCGCTGTATCAAAAAAAAAGTATTTTCACAAAAAAGGTCCTTGTGTGTATGTGTTTGTCCGTGTGTCGGTATGTTCGTGTGTCTGTGAACACGAAAACGAAAAAGTCGGTAAAATACCAAACTTGGTAACTTGAGAAAAATCCTCCCACACCAAACTACCGTTTACATGGAACTTTTTTCGAAAATTTTGATTTTCTCAAAAATGGCTCAAACTATTTTGATTAAAATATAATATATTAAAGATATTTGCCTGACAAATAAAATGTATATCTTGAATTTTCTGGGAATAGCTTCTGAAGACTACTTTATTCTGGACGAATTTTACGAATTTTTGAATATCTGCTAAACCGTAGGATATGGAGAAAACTTACCACACAAAAAATGTAGAGCACTTTAAAACAGACAATTTATGTTATAAACATTTTTTTCGTGGAGTTGATTGGTTTTGAGATATTCCTTGTTTTTGGTTTCAGCTTTAAAAAGTATACTTTTCTCGCACAAGACTTTATCAACTCATGTCCATATAAACAAAGGAACTTCTATCACATAGCAACCAGCTTTTGACTATCACTTTAACCTATGATACTCCCTTATTTCCCTTCTACTTACAAGGAAGCAAATAACATGAGTATTTCTGCTAATTTTTCTCGATTAGCATTAAGTGAATAAAAAAATAAGTTTTTAACAATAATTTGTTGCAGAGATGTTAAGAAAGTCATGTGAATGGGAAACATCAGATTTTTTTGTAGTGTAGGCCGTTTTTTAGATATTCCTTGCTATTAGATTCAGCTTTAAAATACTTTTCTCATATGGCAATTTGTCAACCCCTGTCTATACAAACAAAGGTACTTCAACCACATAGCAATAAGCTGTTAAAAATATTTGACTTCGATATAGCCTATTGTACTGCCTTATTTCCCTTCTACTTACAAGGGAGCAGCTAATAAGACCCTTTCTGCCAATTTTTTTCTCCATTAGCATTAAACAAATAGAAGAATAAGCTTTTTAACAAACATTCATTGCAGAGATGTAGAGAAAGTCATATGAATGGAAAACTTCAGATTTTTTTTTAGTGAAATGCAATACTTTCTGCGCTTACTATACATAGCAGAGAGTAAGAAATCAAGTACATTATTTGCCTCGGTTTTATTATTCTTCTGTTTCGTGTGGATATAGACACAGGGTAGCACTGTCTCGAAATCTTCCAGAACTAAACCAGCATGATCCCGTGGGCTCTAAACTCAAGCCAAGTGTGATGAACGGATCTTTGCCGAGTTTAAATTCCAGAGAAAGTTTGCTTAACGTGATTTAAAACTCCGAGTCTTCGTTCCTTATTTAAAACTGAAACAAAGGAAATTCCATTTGACAGGCTTAATGAAGCAGAAATTTATATTATTGCTGGAGATAGAATTTTTCGGGCCCAGAAGAAAGGAAAGGAAGTTGAGGGTGAAGTCCTGTGAATCATTGGCCAATTCCTTTTCCAGAACACGTTCTCCAATTGTTATTGGTGATCCGAGGAAGGTAAGACAGCCAAGAAATACGCAGGAGGGTCGCATTGTCATGTAATTCCTTTCTTTCTCTTCCCCATACATACATCTAGGTGAAAAAGTAAAGGATAAGAGGGGATAGAAAAAGAAAAAAGAAAATCAATTTCGTATGCCGTTCTTTGGAATGGTTGCCAACATGGAAGATGGAGAGATGTTTGCGAAATATCGCTTTAACCGCTGAATAAATGCTACATTCATAATGAAATGCAAGCGCAAACTCAACGTAAGTGCAAGAGTTTGGACTCATATTATTTACTGTAAGCATTCACATAGAAACATGCAAGAGTTCACAAACTCCAAACTTTATCCTTGCGTTGCATGCAAAGAGGAGGAATTCTGCTTCTTTTCTCTATGCATTGCCCATGAATTCAACAACAGACTGGCACTGGCGCCTGCTGTATATGCATGCTCTTCTATGTGGCCATGTAGTGCCGCGTCATCTCTAATTTCCCTCAAGAAGTAATGACAGTCTCCTTGCAAATCCTTTTTTGACGTAGCTACCATGTGCGTCTAGACAAATAAACTACATATCTTCAATTGTTTGGGAATAGCCTCTCAAGACCTCTTTACTCTGGATGAATTTAGTTGAATTCCACATAACTGGTAAACTCTAAGAGATAGACAAAAACTTACTAGACATAAAATGTAGATCTCGTTTAAACACATCATTTATGTCATATATATTTTTTTTTCTAGAGTTGACCGTTTCTGAGAGATTCTTTGATAGTTTCACTTTTAAAATACTTAAATTTTTCTCGTTTGAGAACTTGTAAACTCCTGGTCATGCAAAGAAACGGATTTTAATCACAAGCAAGTAGTAAGACTATGTCTGCTAATGTTTATGTCGCTAAAGCTTGCCTAGCATGAATTAGATAGAAGAATTAGGTTTTGCAAGAATAAGCATTAAATTACATTTTGGAAATACTTGATATGTAAGTTAATCATTCTGAACACATATTTGGTAATGTAAGCTAAATTTACAACTCATTTATTAATTGCCATGCCAACAAACACTGTAAGTACTTACAGTAAGAGTTTGAGAGGTCATTAATACTTACAGTACAATTAGGAAATGACGTAACACTCAAGACATGTGCTACTTCAAGTAAAGAATCTATTGCAAAATTCATTAACAGAAGAGTGTATAAGAAGGCTTTGTCCATATAATTTAGATATAGCCCTTCATTTGTTCACATAGAGAATTCATTTTTACTTTCTCTATACACACTATGTACATAGTGTATAGAGAAGGTATTACACTCCACCCAAAAATTCGATACAGAGATTTCACCGGAAATATATGTTTTAGGGTCCCCTATAACTAAAAAAAGCATTTTCTGAAAAAGGTTCATGTGTGTGTGTCCGTGTGTCTGTGAACACGATAACTCAAAAACCAAAAGTCGGCAAAATACCAAACTTCGTATTTAAGTTTAGTAGCTTCCAGGGATGCAACACGAAGATTTTGAGAAAAATCCCCCCACCCCAACTACCCTTTACATGAATTTTTTTCAATATTTTTTATTTTTTCAAAAATGGCTCTAACGATTATGATTAAAATATGATATATTAAAGTAATTTACTTGACAAATACAATGAATATTTCGAATTTTCTGGGAATAGCCTCTGAAGACTACTTTATTCTGGATGAATTTTACGGAATTTTGAATAACTGCTAAACCGTAAGAGATGGAAAGAAACTTACAACACAAAAAATGAAGAGCACCTTAAAGCACACATTTTATCTTATATACATTTTTTTTCGTGGAGTTGGTCGTTTTTGAGATATTCCTTGATTTGGTTTCAGCTGTGAAAAACTTACTTTTTTGTACAGGAATTTCTCAGCTTATGTTCATACAAACAAAGGAACTTCAGTCACATAGGAACCAGCTTTTGACTATCACTTTAAGCTATTGTACTCCCTTATTTCGCTTCTACTTAAAAGGAAGCAAGTATAAAGACTATTTCTGTTAATTTTTTCTGATTAGCATTAAGTAAATAGAAGTATAAGCTTCTTAAGAATAATTTATTGCAGAGATGTAGAGAAAGTCATGTGAATGGAACACATCAGGTTTTTTTACTGTTTTTTCAAGTACTTCAAAAAGTAATTGGTTAATCACGAACTGTAAGTTACTTACTGCGGGTCTTGTATTCCCAATATACATTCTCGACTGATATAACTTACAGTTCTTAGTACGCAATATACTACATCCTTTTCGATTTGTAAGTAGTTTGTTATTGAATAAAATTGAATAAAATATTTGAAATATTGAATTAAAAAGGTAGCTCTTTGTGTGACTTTTCTGTGGAAGTGCTCTGTAATATTTTACAGAGAATTTGAAAGATTTATCATCAGTCAGCCAAGCGTATATGAAAAATGTTACTCTAATATTCAAATATAGAGAGAGAACCGTGGAATGTTTTGGCCCAGCGCTAATACGAGAGAGCCTCTACAGGCAGAAAATTGAACAAAGTATCCGTTGTTGAGTTTGTTGATCGGATACGTGAATTATGATAATGTAATGTAAACATGCATTATGTGAACCTAACCGTAAATATCCACACATCCAATGAATAATTCAGCAAATGCATTTATGGATTCCATCAAAGTGCACCCTTATAGCGGAAGTCGACGAATGCATATACCATTACATTATTTCAAGAAAAATCTGATGTGTTACATTCGCATGACTTTCTCTACATCTCTGCACAAATTATTGTTAAAAAGCTTATGCGTCTATTTAATTCATGCTAATCAGAAATATTTTTATTACTTGCTTCCTTGTAAGTAGAAGTGAAACAAGGGAGTATCATAGGTTAAAGTGATAGTCAAAATCTGGTTGCTATGTGCCTGAAGTTCCTTTGTTAGTATGGAAAGGAGTTGACAATTTTCCGTATCAGAAAGGTATGTTTTTAAAGCTGAAACCATAAAAAAGGAATATTTAAAAAACGACCAACTACACGAGAAAAATGTATATAACATAAATTGTGAATTTAAAGTTCTCTACATTTTTAGTATGGTAAGTTTTTGTCCAGCTCATTTATATGAAATTCCGTAAATTTCATCCAGAATAAAGTAGTCTTCAGAGGCTATTCCCAAAAAATTCATGATATACATTTTATTTTTCAGGTAAATAGCATTAATACACGATATTTTAATCAAAATCGTTAGAGCCATTTTCTTGAAAGTCTTGTTGTCGCATCCCTGGAGGATACCAAGCATAAACACCAAGTTTGGTATTTTACTGACTTTTCGTTTTCGAGTCATCGTGTCCATGACACATGGACATTTCTCTTAAAGTGCTTTTCTTTTGGATTTAGGGGGTTTCAAAACATATATTTCCGGTGAAATCTCGGTATCGAATGTTTGGTTGTATTACAATACCTTCTCTATACACTACGTACATAGTACGTGTAGAGAAAGTAAAAAACAGCTATTTGTTTTTGACCCTCAAGGAATAGATATGTACAAAACAGCATTGGATGAACATATACAATGATAGAGTAAAGGTCATTATAAAAAAGGCGTCCCAAATTGGGCTCTTGTGTGTAAATAATTTATGAGTAAGGAAAGGCTGTTGGAAGTTTCCAGTGCTGTGGATTTACTAACCCAGCCTCGAGCAGTATAAAAGTTTGCCTTTTTTCACCCCCCCCCTCCACCCCTTCTGCTAGACAGCTTCCACTGCGGCCATATGGCCAATTAATAGACAGCGTTGGAAAATTTGGCAGCCCTGAACTTCCATGTTAGTGGCGTATTAAAAAAAATTAATGGAAAACTTGCCCGTGGTGGTCGCTGGCAAAGATGCTGAAAATAAAACTTTTCCAAGAATGGCAAAATAATAAGCAGTTAAACAGACGGAGCTGGGGGCTTCCTTCATCATATTGTCCACTTCAGTAATGGGAAACTTAATAACTGTGCTTAACAAGTGAATAACGGTTTCACTTGTTGTAGCTCGTTAACAGACCATCATGTGTTATAACTAGAGCCCGGAGGTTAGGCAAAACGCCTCTTTTAATTGCAGAGTATATATGAAAGGCGTATTAGGGATAAACACGTTTACACAAATTTGGGGACGAAAGATGCAATTTTTAGTACTTTTTTACCTATTTTAGCTCTCGTTGCCTATTTTAAAGTTAACCGCCTTTTTTTTTTAACCTTTCTACCTCATTATCGTATATTTTCTTTATTTTTAATACATTTACAAAATCTGATGTGTACCATTCTCATGACTTTCTCCACATCTTTGCAACAAATTATTCTTTAAAAGCTTTTACTTCTGTTTAGGTCATGCTAATCATAAAACATTAGTAGAAATAGTGTTATTACTTGCTTCCGTGTAAGTAGAAGCGAAATAAGGGAGTACCATAGGTTAAAGTGATAGTCAAAAGCTGGTCGCTATGCGACTGAAGTTCCTTTGTTTGTATGGACAGCAGTTGACAAATTCCTGTATGAGAAAAGTATAAGGTTTTCAAAGCAGAAACTAAAACCAAAGAATATCTCAAAAACGACGAACTCCAGGAAAAAAAAGTGTATATAACATAAATTGTGTGTTGTAACGTGATCTACATTTTTCGTGTAGTAAGTTTTTGTCCATCTCTTACTGTTTAGCAGTTATTCAAAATTCCATATAATTCATCCAGAGTAAAGTACTCTTCAGAGGCTATTCCCAGAAAATTCCAAATATACATTTTATTTTACAGGTAAATAGCTTTTATATACGCTATTTTAATCAAAATCGTTACAGCCATTTTTGAGGAAATAAAAATTTTCAAAAAAATTTCCATGTAACGTTATTTGGGGGTGTCGCATCCCAGGAAGATACTAAACTTAAATACCAAGTTTGGTATTTTACCGACTTTTCGTTTTTGAGTTATCATGTTCACAGACACACACGGACCTTTTTCCGAAAATGCTGTTTTTAGATAAAGGGTACCCTAAGACATATATTTCCGGTGAAAGCTCGGTATCGAATTTTTGGGTGGCGTGTAATACCTTCCTTATACACTATGTACATAGTACGTGTAGAGATAGTAAAACGTTTGCATGGTTTATATAAAAAAATTATTGTACGAATTAAAAATATGTATTCACCTCACATGGATATTTGCAGAGAATCTTATTCTCCAGCAATATATATATATATATATATATATATATATATATATATATATATATATATATATATATATATATTTCCAAGAAGTGTTTCAACAGTATATCAAGTTACTTCGAAGTTTACCAGCGAAAGAAAGTATACGTGGAGAGTGTAGAAAGGAATGCATGTTTGCAAGTGTCTTTTGTGAGATTTGTGTTATTCGCTTCCCTCGTTCGGTGGTCAACTCATCCCTTTTCAAACTCCAGGTAGCTCTGCAAAGTAACCTTTTTCACCAGATCCTGTTATTGCTTACTTGAAACTCTCCAATCTCTTGTCACACCTGTTAGTTTGACACTGAACAACTCCATCTGCAAATTTTGTGATCATTGCAATATGTATCGTTCCGAAAGTGAGTGCACAGTTAAGTATGGTTATGTCCGTGAATTCGGTTCAGATACGCCATCTACAGATCTGCAAACTTTGTGAAAAAATAAATAACAATGACAAAAGATATTTTATATTTCAACATAAGGCAGGAATTACTAAAATGGGTGGGCAGAAGACGCTCTATTTAATATCAACAGAAATTGCAATAACTATTAAATAATCTGTTTTCTCTGGATGTGTGCAAGGCTTTTTCCAGCATAAAAAACCTTCTCTCTGACAGGCGGTTCAGTATGTCTGTCAGTTGACAACTTGTTGTGGCATGTAACCAAGAAAAGTGAGTACATATGAGATAGTTAAAGTATTTCTCTATGTCTGTTTCCGTGATTAATAAATGCATATTTTACTGCCTATGTTTACTTTCTCTACACGCACTATGTCCATAGTGTATAGAGAAGGTATTGCATTCCATTCAAAAATTCCATACCGAAATTTCACCACAAATATATGTTTTACGGTCCCTTATATATATATATATATATATATATATATATATATATATAAAAGCATTTTCACAAAAAGGTCAGTATGTGTGTATCCGTGTGTCACTGTGTGAACACGATAACTCAAAACGAAAAGTCAGTAAAATACCAAATTTGGCATTTAAGTTTAGTATCTTCCAGGAATGCGACACGAAGATTTTGAGAAAAATTCCCCCACCCCAAACTACCCTTTACATGGAACTTTTTTCGAAAATTTTGATTTTCTTAAATATGGCTCTAACGATTTTGATTAAAATATCATATATTAAAAATATTTATCTGACAAATAAAATGTATATCTTGAATTTTCGGGTAATAGCCTCTGAAGAGTACTTTATTCTGGATAAATTTTACGGAATTTTGAATAACTGCTAAACTGTTAAAGATGGACAAAAACTTACTGCACGAAAAATGTAGAACACGTTAAAACGCACAATTCATGCTATAAATGTTTTTTTCGTGGAGTTCATCGTTTTTGAGACATTCCCCTTTTTTTTTTTTTGTTTTTTGTTTCTGCTTTGAAAAACACTTTTGTCATACAGGAATTTTTCGACTGCTGTCCATACAAACAAAGGAGCTCTTTAACCAATGGTACTCCCTTATTTCGCTTCTACTTACAAGGAAGCAAGTAAGAGAATTTCTGCTTAATTTTTTTTCTTCTGATTATCTTGAAGTAAATAGAAATATAAGCTTTTTAAGAATAATTTGTTGCAGAGATGTAGAGAAAGTCATGTGAATGGTACACATCACATTTTTACTATTTTAGTGCTTATATGCCTGCCTATTTTAACCAAAATAAATGCCTTAACATTCGGGCATTAGTTATAAGATATAGGATAGGAAGGGGATTTACAGTTTTTACCCAAGACTGCTTCAGGAAAATGTCCCTCTTCAGCGCGTTAGTTATTATTAGGAATACCATCTTGAGGACCGTAGCAAAACACTTTCGGATACCAGCTGCATACCTACCGAGTAGAGACCGACCTGCATTGGCGACTGCACGCACCGCATGCAAACAACCTGTAGTAGCGCGTGGGAGAACTATGCTGTATATCACAGTACTGGTTTATAGATAATAAATGCCTTTGATGATATGTTCAATCAAGATTGTGAAACCTCTTGCTTCAAATGGATTGTATGAAAATTTGCAATTCAAACAACAGAAGTTTGCGAAATTTAAGAACTTTGGAAACATCGAACATTGAAATGCCTCAAGCCTTCATTTCGCTGTTATGAACTTGTGCAAGCAATTAACCCCTTTAGTGCCAAGCACGATCTAATCGTGGTCCCGTTTTCATACGTTTTAACTCTTTCCAGCGGGAAAGTCTGTGTATTTTCTACGTCATAGCCATAGAGAAAGGTTCTCTGGAGCGTTTTAGGGCATTATCTTCACTCCAAAGAGCTAAATTTGCTGCAAATTTAATTTCTCTAGCCGATGTTTGCTTATGCTGGTTGAAACATGGCGTCAAAGGTTACGAACCAAAGAGAAAATAAGAGCTGCAGTTCGCGATGTATTAGAAGGAAGCGAGTGATATTGAATTTTCAGACCTTATTGAAAGAGATTCTGACATTGACGTAAGAGAGGAAGATATATACCCTAGTTTTAGGGATAAAAATGTATTCGATAACAACGGACATGGTACGCCTGCAAATAGTCGATGTACTTACCAAAATGGATTTACGGGGGTGAAACCAGACGTTGAATACAATGTGAATCTACCATTCAGCTACGCTAAATAACAGTACAGTAATCAAATTAAATTTTTATCCTACTGTATATATATATATATATATATATATATATATATATATATGTGTGTGTGTTACGTGAATTCATTTTATATATTTTAAAAAATAAAGCACCAGACCAAAATATGGTGCTGTTTTAATAAAGAAGTGCCTATACTTTCATTTAATAATCCTGGCCTTTCTCTGTAGTAATCTTTTGTATGCCTAATTATTGATTATTTTAGGATTTTTAATTTTATTTTCAAAGTTTCCTTTTGTTTTTAATTTTTTAAAAATATTGAAGGGACTTCTCATCCATATAATACATGTTATAAGGAGACAAAAGGGTTTCCTTAAAAAAATATTGAACTCTTTGTGTCATTTGGTATTCATTTTATTACAAATAATTTAAAAACCTGCATTCTCATCTGAAATTGCTTGACATTTTTCAGACAGCATTTTGCTTTTCGGGTTGGCCCTAAAAGGATTAATCAGAAACCCGTGGCACTTGTTTTAGACCGTGTGAAAAAAAAATAAAGACAGTGTTTAGAAAAAATGAAGGATTTTCAATATTGCTTGCAATATGAAATGTGCTACGAGGTGTTGCTAAGGAACTAATTGATGATGAAGTAGACTAGTTGATGATGAAGTAGTTGAGTCCGTTTTGCTCCAATCACACCTTGTCATGTGGAGCGAAGTTATTCACAATATAAAGTCTGTTTACTTGCCAATTGGAGACGATTCACATTTGAGACGTTACGATTGTATACTGTTGTGCATCGTAATCTATGTACCCTGAGAAAAAATGAAACGGATAATGAATTAAAATTGTTAGTTCCTACAAATCAGTATTATTTATGTTTTCCACCCACCGAACCTCAATCGCCTTCCACTGCTAGTGAAAACATCACAGTCTACCACTGCCCCATTTTCCTTCTATTAGTGCCACTGCCTTGTCAACACATCACAACTATATACCATGCTGCGCCAACTTCCGTCCCGCTATCGGTCCCCAAGATACTATCCCTAGTTATTACTTTCTCTACACGTACTATGCACAAGTGTATAGAGAAGGTAATGTATTGCATCCAAAAATACACGGTTTAGCGCCCCCTGTTTCCAAAAGAAAAACACATTTTTAGAAAAAGGTCCTTGTGTGTGTGACCCTGTGAAATCTGTTTCTATGCAGGAGCAAGAGTTTACAACTTTCCGTGTGAGAAAATCTTAAGCATTTTAAATCTGAAACAAAAAACAAGGAATGTTTCAGAAATTGTCAAAAACATATATGATATAAATTGTGTGTTTTAACATGATCTACATTTTTTGTGGTAAGTATTTATCTATCTCTTACAGTTTATCAGATACGTAAAATTAAGCAAAATTTATTCAGAACGAAAGGGTCTCTATAGGCTATTCCCAGAAAATAAAAAATATACACTTTTATTTGCCATGTAAATATCTTTAATACACGGCATTTAAATAAAAATAGTTAGAGCCATTTTTGAGAAAATCAAAATTTTCGAAATTTGTTCTATGTAAAGGGTAGTTTAGGGTGGAGGGATTTTTCTCAAAATCTTAGTGTCCCATCCCTAAAAGATACTAAACTTATATACCAAGTTTGGTATCTTAGTGATTTTTCTTTTCTGAGTTATCGTGTTCAAAGGCACACCGACACAAACATTAAAAATCTGATGTGTTCCATTCACATGACTTTCTCTATCTCCCTGCAACAAATTATTGTTAAAAAGCTCAGGCTTCTATTTACTGCATGCTAATCGAGAAAAAAATTAGCACAAATAGTCTTATTACTTGCTTCCTTGTAAGCAGAAGGGAAATAAGGGAGTACTGTAGGCTAAACTAATATTCAAAAGCTGGTTGCTATGTGACTGAAGTTTCTTTGTTTATATGGACAGGAGTTGACGAATTCCTGTATGAAGTATGTGTTTCATAGCTGAAAACAGAAATAAGGAATATATAAAAAACGATCAACTCCACGAAAAAAATGTATATAAGATAAATTGAGCGTTTTAAGGTGCTGTACGTCTTTTATATTGTAAGTTTTTCTCCATCGCTTACGGTTTAGCAGATATGCAAAAATCCATAAAATTCATCCAGAATAACGTAGTCTTCAGAGGCTATTCCCAGAAAATTCAAAATATACATTTTATTTTTCGTGTAAATATCTTTAATATATGAAATTTTAATAAAAATTGTTAGAGCCATTTTTTAAAAAATCGAAATTTTCGAAAAAAGTTGTATGTAAAGGTTAGTTTAGGGTGGGGGATTTTTCTCAAAATCTTCGTGTCCCATCCCTAAAAGATACTAAACTGAAATACCAAGTTTGGTATTTTAGCAACTTTTCGTTTTTGGGTTATCGTGTTCAAAGGCACACGGACACACTCTCAAAACATGTATACTTACGGTGAAATCTCGGCATCGAATTTCTTTGGGGTGCAATATAATACCTTCTCTATACACTATGTGCATATTACGTGTAGAGAAAGTAACAAATATGTTACAGTTATGAAGTACAGTTGCTCCTGGTGAGCATGTTGAAGCGACGTTACCCCTGCTGGTTATCCAGCTTGCCAAACACGTGGGCTGGCCTACTAATCTGATTGTCTCGCAGATAATTGGACAAGAAAGAGAAGCTCTTCTGACGCTAATGCAGGATCCTAATCTTATTGCGGCCTAGGTTGATTGCAACTAATTCATGTGGCAGTCGCTTCAACATTCGCGCTTTTTATCAACATTACAGTGCAGATTCCTCTGCAGTGCGCAAGCGATAAACATCTGATGTCTTCCATTCACATGACCATCTCTGCAACAAATTATTGTTACTTACTGTTCTATTTACTTAAAAAATAGTCAAAACCTGGTTGCTATGTGACTGAAGTTCCTTTGTTTGTATGGACACGAGTTGACAAATTCCTGTATGAGAAAATCATGTTCTTCCAACTGAAACCAAAAACAAGGAATATCTGAAAAACGACCAACTCCACGAAAAATTGTATAGGACATAAACTGTGTGTTTTATGATGATCTACATTTTTCGTGCAGTAAGTTTTTGTCTATCTCTTACGGTTTACCACTTATGCAAAATTCAATAAAAATCAACCAGAATAAAGCGGTCTTTTGAGGCTATTTGCAGAAAATTCAAGATATACATTTTATTTTTCAAGTAAACATCTTGAATAAAAGAGATTTTAATCAAAATTGTTAGAGCCATTTTAAAGAAAATTAAAATGTTCGAATTTGTTTACATATAAGGGTAGTTTAGGGAGGAGGAGTTTTCTTGAAAATCTTCGTGTCACATCCTTGGAAGATACCAAACTTAAATTGGTATTTAAAAGTCTTTTCGTTTTTGAGCTATGTTACCTACAGACACACACACACATACACATACACATACACACAGAAACATACATTGAAATGTTTCTAAAATTTTTTTTTTGATTCAGGGGGACCCAAAACATGTATTTCCGGTGAAATCTCGGTATTGAATTTTTGGGTGGAATGCATATAGAATGTATGTAGAAAGTAAAAACTGTTCTGGTATCACAAAATAAACATATGTTACGTTACCTTGACATGACCTACTCTGCTTGTTCTGGAACAAACTAGCTATAAACATTAGCAGAAGTAGGTTCAAGGAAAATAAGAGAAAATATACTAAGTTAAAGTAATAATTAGGGATAGTATCTTGGGGACCGATAGCGTGATGGAATCCAAATTAGCGCAGTGTGGTATATAGTTGTGATGTGTTGACAATGTAGTGCAAAGTGATTGAAATGAAATGGAGTTTTATTTAAGGATGTCCATCTGTGAAAAACCTAAAATATACAATTTTGCTTGGATTGATTTGAAACTTCACCACAGCAATTGCAGTATTAAGATTAGTTTACGTGCTAATTTTAAAATTTTTGTTCAAAATAGTTCCTGTGATATTAACATATTTATAGTATTTTATTGTCATTTAATTAAATCATTCCACGCGATGCAATTTCAATTACAGAAATATAATACTTTGCAGTCATACTGATAAATAAAGTATTAGTAAATTGGTGAGATGAAAGTTTTATCTGACTATTAGTTTAAGAGAAAAAAAATATTTAATTCCCATTTTATTAATTTTTTATTTTTGCTATGGAAATATGAAATTTATTATTTAATTATAAGAGCACTGGTGACATTAGAAAAAAATTATCTCATCAATTTTCTTTTGTACTATTTTTATCCAAGCATAAAAATGTTCAAGCTTCTATTTTGAAAACTACATCGTGTGGACAATTTGAAGTTTTGAAAACGTTGAATAATAAAAACACGAGAAAATAGGTTTTAAAGTTCAACATACAATTTAACACTATTTATTTGTAAGTCTAAGAATTTCATATTCTCCTGCAGCAATTTTTAAACCGTGAATATCTGTCAACTCTCACGGACTGTTTACACAAATTTCCAATAATATATAAAACAAAGAAAAACTGCAAGTGATTTGGGCCGAGTCAAGCTGGACTCTGCCGCCAAAGCAGTCTCTATTTCACGGCCGGAAATATTCTGTTGGTGGGGAGGCCCGCCGGGTGCTCTATCTCGCCTGTGGCTTAGGATGGGGAGGGCTCAGGTTAAATAATCGGTGGTAGGGAATGTCTGGAGAATGAGAGGCTGGTGATACAGTTTAAAGCGCCGGATAGTAATAAAACAACAGGAAATTGAACTACAAGCATTACATTATTTAATTAGGCAAAACAAAAATTTCTCATTTTTGCATTTTTTGATCAATTCTCACAGATGAGTATCCTCAGGGACGTTCTTTAACTGATGTGGTTTTCAGCGTCTCATTCTATTTTGGGCGTGAAAGACCGCTTAATTTTGCTCTGAGGCTTCTATTTCGGGCTTGAGGTTCTTTTACATGCCGTAAATCTACGACACGGGACCAACGCCTTTACTTCCCTTCCGAAGGAAGCCATGCTAAGGATTTTTACGCCCGAAAAAATCCATCGTCCTCCGCTGGGTTTGAACCCGCGACCTTGGGTGTATAAAGTCAGCATGGTAACCATTACATCACGGAGGACAACGAATGTGATTTAGGTTTTATAGGTGGTAAACATGGAGCTAAGAATTTTAATATTTACATACATTCAATTGCTGTTGTGCAACAAGTCATCAGCATTATTATCCGTTTCAATTTCTCTCAAGATACATAGATTACAATGCACAACATACATTCGTAACGCCTCAAATGTGAATCGTCTCCGATTGGCAAGTAAACATGCTTTATATTGTGTAAAACTTCGCTCCACATCAAAAGATGTGATTGGAGCAAAACGGAAATAGGACACATCATCACTTTTGGGTAAGATACTCCTCAGTAATTATTTTCATTGCATCACCTTGTAGCACGTCTTATTGAAATATGTTTCATATTATATTATTGAAAATCCGATGTTTTTTTTCCAAACACTGCCTTCACTTTCTTTATCACATGGTCTAAAACATGTGTCACGGGTCTCTGATTGAATGCTTTCACAAGCTCATCGACAGCCGCGCAGGTCGGACTCTTAGCAGGTATGCACCGGATATCCACATCTGTCTCGCTATTGGTCCACAAGATGTCAACTTTTCTATGAAAAGTTTGTAACAGAATAGGTAGAGAACACCATGTGAATTGAACATATTAGAGCTTTTAAATACTTTTCTGCACAATATCTTGCCTCTGGCTGTAATAAAACCATTCCTGAAAATGTTTATCTCGGTTAAATTAAACTTCTCCTAAGTGAAGTATAGGAAAATGGCATCGTTATGATGTTTCCATGATGTAACTTGAATTTATAGTTCATGATTTCGGCGGTATGCGCCTTGGTGACGAGGCTTGAGCTCGTCACCCACAGATGGCACTGTAGGTCGAAATCACGACTTGCGGACGCGAAATGCCAGAACCGTCTTCTTTCAAGGTATGGGGTCTTTTACGTGTAAGCGAATGTTACACGGGACCACCGGTTTCTTCCCTTAGGATGGAAGCCATACTGAGGATTTATGCGTCCGAAAAGATACATCATCCTCTGCAAGTTTGAACCGAATAAAAGAATGAACTTTTAAGAAATTAATTTGCAGAAGACTGTACAGAAAAACTGTTGCAAATGTAGCACATCAGGGTTAGAAGTACTGAGGATACATTAGGTTGACAACATACTGACTGGTTTTGATAAATTATCAATAAAAGTTTTTATCTCGGAGATTTGGCAACCACAAAACAGGCCAGCCACCCTGTTCTGTCCAAAGACGCCAAGCTTGCTTCAATTTGCGAGCGAAGAAAGGGAGAAAAAGCGCTCTCCTTTTTTCTTCCCTGGACTGAGCTGTCGATAGCGGGAGAAAAATTAATCAGCGGCGGGGAAGGGAGGGAAGAAAAAGGGAACAAACACCACTCCGTGTCAACAAGCGCCGGAAAAATTCCCTTCTGCGTCTTCGGAAGCCTCCACCAGATTTCCAATGTCCGTCCGTCCGTCGTAAGTGCTCGTTTCGAGAGGGCTTTGGTTATGATATGGTCTCCCCAGGGGCTTAGAATACCCACCCAGATTTCATTACTTGCCTAAAGCAAACTCCAGCTATACATTACTGCACTTGAGTGGTAATTGAAGTTCACCACACAAGTGAATACATCTATATCAGACAGGGGTCCATCCCAGGAATTCAATCGATGGTTTTATATCGCTTTTATGTACCGATAAGTCCCAAACCACACACACACAAAATCTGATCTGCTCCATTCATGCTAATCGAGATTATAAATAGCAGAAATGGTCTAATTACTTAATTCCTCATTATTAGAAGGGAAACAAGAGAATAAACCAACAGTCACATATATTAAAATGCGGTTGCTATGGAATTGAAATCCGTTTCTGTCCATGGCCAGGGGTAGACAAGTTTCCGTATGAGAAAATTTTCAGTATTTTAAAACTAAAACTAACAACTAGAAATATTTCGGAAACGGCCAACTCCACGAAAAATATGCATATGACATAAATCGTGTATTTTAACGAGATCTAATATTTCTGTTTAGTAAGTTTTTGTCTATTTCTTACGTTTATTAGTTATACAAAATTCATCCAGAATAAAGTAGTCTTCAGAAGCTATTCCCAGAAAATTCAAGATAGACATTTTATTTGCCAGGAAAATATCTTTAATATATGATATTTTAATCAAAATCGTTAGTCATTTTTGAAAAAAACAAAATTTTTGAAAAAAGTTCCATGTAAAAGGTGGTTGAGGTGGGGGGATTTTCCTGAAAATCTTCCTTGGAAGATACCAAACCTGAATATCAAGTTTGTTTTTTAACGGACTTTTCGTTTTTGAGCTATGCTGCCCACACACACACACACACACACACACACACACACACACACACACACACACAGACAGATACCCACACGGACATTTTTATAAAATTGCTTTTTTTAGATTCAGGGAGTCTCAAAACATATATTTCCGGTGAAATCTCGGTATCGAATTTTTGGATGCAATACAATACCTTCTTTATACATAGTACGTAAAAAGGGAATATACAGGCTAAACCAACAGTCAAGTCAACTGTGGTATTGAACCCCGTTTCTATGCATAGCCAGAAGTTGATAAGTTCCCGAATGAGAAAAATATAAGTATTTAAAAACTGAAATCAATAACTATAAATATCTCGGAAACGGTCAACTCCACGAAAAATATGTAAATGCCATAACTTGTTGTTTTAACGAGATCTAAATTTTTTGTGTATAAGTATTTGTGTATCGCTTATGGTTTATCAGTTATACAAAAGTCATCCAAAATGAAGAGGTCTTCAGAGGCTATTCCCAGAAAATCCAAAATATATATTTCTATAGTCATGTCAATATATTTAATATACGGTATTTTAGTCCAAATCGTTATTCATTTCTGAGAAAAAAAATCGAAAAATTTACATGTAAAGGGTAGTTTGTGGTGAGGAGATTTTCTTGAAAATCTTCGTTTCGTATCCTTAGAAGCTACCAAATTTAAATACCAAGTTTGGTATTTAACGGTCTTTTCGTTTTTGAGCTATGCTGTCTACGGACACACACGATCACGCATATGGACCTTTTTACAAAAAATACTTTTTACTTTCTCTACACGTACTATGTACATAGTGTATAGAGTACGTATTGTAATGCACCCAAAAATTCGATACCGAGATTTCACCGGAAATACATATCGTGAGAGCCCCCGAATCCAAAAACAGCATTTTTTGAAAAATGTCTGTATGTGTTTGTCTGTGTGTATATGGTTGTGTGTGTCTGTGGGCAGCATAGCTCAAAAACGAAAAGACCGTTAAATACCAAACTTGGTATTTAAGTTTGGTATCTTACAAGGATGCGACACGAAGATTTTCAAGGAAATCCCCCCAGCCCCAACTACCCTTTACATAGAACGTTTTTCGAAAATTTTGAGTTTCTCAAAATAGCTCTAACGATTTTGATTAAAATATTATATTAAAAATATTTACCTGATAAAATGCACATCTCGGATTTTCTGGGAATGGCCTCTGAAGACTACTTTATTCTGAATGAATTTTACGCAATTTTGCATGACTGCTAAACCGTAAGAGATGGTTAAAGAGTTACCACACAGAAAATGTAGAGCATATTAAAACACAATTTATCTTATATAATTTTTTTTTTTGTGGAGTTGATCGTTTGTGAGATATTCCTTTGTTTTGATTTCAGCTTTGAAAAACACACTTTTCTCCTATCAATTCCTATCCATACAAACAAAGTAATTTCAGTCATAGAGCAACCAGCTTTTGACTATCACTTTAACCTATGGTACTCCCTTATTTCGCTTCTACTTGCAAGGAAGCAAGCAATAAGACTATTTCTGCTAATTTTTTCTTGACTAGCATGAAGTAAACGGAAGCATAAGCGTCTTAACAATAATTTATTACAGAGATGTAGAGAAAGTCATGTGAACGGAACACATAAATTTTTTTGGATTTAGGGGGCCCAAAACATGTATTTCCGTTGAAATCTCTGTATGGAATATTTTTGTACATTAGAATAACTCCTGTATACACTATTAAGGTCCAACCCTCGTATATATAGTAGTGGCAACACTGTCTCTGTCGGTCGCGCTGGAAGTCAGAGCAGCAGATACTATAGTTTTGGGAAATGTCCCCAAGGCACGCTCCACTGACCAACAAAACATAAGAAATCTTGAGCTTGTTGAAATTCGCTTTGCAAGTGGCCTTCACAAGGAAGCGGTACTAAATCAAAAGCCGTGTTTTTCTCGCGGAACAAAGATTAAGTGCAGCAGGCTCCTTCCCATTTTCCGAGGAACCGGGTGCAGTGGAGCGTGTACGACTCTCGATCTGGCCAGAAAAGCGGAATAATCTCAATCTGTGCTCGCGGTCCCGGAAACAAGAAAAGAAGAAGAAGGCGGGTGGGTCCCGGGTTTTGGTGCTTCTCCAAATTACTTACTATCCTTCTGCTGCTTGATTTACTTTACCTAGAGGTGTCACACGCAGAGGTAACCGCGACGTCAGTATGCAAATCACAGCGCTCCCTACTGCACTTGACATTTATGAAACTTAATTACCTCTCCCTCTGCGCTCCTTTCTTTTTGTTTAATCTAGTCGACACTATTTGCAAACTGAAGCTAAGTGCATTTATTACTCTTAGACCCGCATTACACTGTAGAAGATTGCATCAAAGACTTTTATTTGCTTTACACGTATGAGTAAAACATTAGCAGAAATAGCCATATTACATGCTTCCTTGTAAGTAGAGGTGAAATAAGGGAGTACCATAGGTTAAACTGATAATCAAAAGCTGGTTGCTATGTCAATTAAGTTCCTTTGTTTGTATGGACAGCAGTTGACAAATTCCTGTATGAGAAAGGTATAAGTTTTTCATAGCAGGAATCAAAAATAAGGAATGTTACAAAAACGACGAACTCCACGAAAAAATGTATATAACATAAATTGTGTATTTTAACGTGCTCTACATTTTTCGTGTAGTAAGTTTTTGTCCATCTCTTACGGTTTAGCAGTTATTCAAAATTTAGTAAAATTCATCCAGAATAAACTACTCTTCGGAGGCTATTCTCAGAAAATTCAAGATATAAATTTTATTTGTCAGGTAAATACCTTTAATATACCTTATTTTAATCAAAATCGTTAGAGCCATTTTCGAGAAAATCAAAATTTTCAAAAAATGTTCCATGTAAAGGGCAAGTGGGGGGGGGGATTTTTCTTAAAATCTTCGTGTTGCATCCCTGGAAGGTACTAAACTTAAATACTAAGTTTGGTATTTTACCTATTTTTCGTTTTTGAGTTATCGTGTTCACAGGCACACGGACACACACACACGGACCTTTTTCCGAAAATGGTTTTTTTAGATAAAGGGGACCCTAAAACATATATTTCCGGTGAAATCTCGGTATCGAATTTTTTGGTGGAGTGCAATAGCTTCTCTACACACTATGTATATAGTGCCTATAGAGAAAGTAAAAAGTATTGCATTCTACCCAAAAAATCGATACCGAGATTTCACCGGAAGTATACGATTTAGGGTTCGGTGTATCTAAAAGTGTATTTTTACTTATTCTACACGTACTATGTACATAGTGTATAAAGAAGGTATTGTATTCCACCCAAAAATTCGATGCCGAGATTTCATGGGAAATACATGTTTTGGAATATCCTGAATCCCAACAACAACAAAAAAAAACATTTTTATTAAAAGGTCCCTATGTGTATCCGTGAGTCCGTGTATATTTGAACACGATAACACAAAAATGAAAAGTCGGTAAAATATTAAACTTGGTATTGATTTAATTGCTTTTTCACACAAGCCGTATGGCCGTGAGGTTAGACCACTCGCCTTTCACCTAGACGGTCCGGGTTCTATCCCAAGTGACCTCATGTCATAGGTCATAGGGGCGGGTTTTCTCTGGGTTCTCCGGTTTCCCCTTCCATCGGTACTCCACCTTCATTCCATGTATCACCAGTGTCATCGCCTGCGGTGCCACAAGTAGTAAAATTGGGCGTTAAACGCTATGGGGGGGGGACAAGCTGTGTAAAGGACAGGAGTTGGATAGGTAGAGTCAGACTGAAAAATTCAAAGCCATAGCCGGGATTTGAACCATGGATCTGCGGTCTCTAGCTGGTTACGCTACCACTGGGCTATCATGGCAACATGCCGGTTCAAAACTTACATTTGGTCGTCACCTGGTGGTTTACCGCGAAACATATGAGTCAGTTGAGAAATTCAATGCTATGGTGGTTCAAATCCCGGCTACCTATCTGACTCTATCTAATAAACTTGGTATTTAAGTTTAGTATCTTCAAAAGATGCGACACGAAGATTTTGAGAAACATCTACCCACCCCCAACTACCCTTTATATGGAAAAAAAATTCGAACATTTTTATTTTCTTCGTAAAAGCTCCAACCATTTTGATTAAAATGCGTATATTAAAGATATTTATATTGCAAATAAAATGTATATCTTGAATTTTATGGGAATAGCCTTTGAAAGCTCTTTATTCTGATGATTTTTGTTGAATTTTGCGTAAATAGCAAACCGTAAGAGATAGACAAAAACTTACTACAGAAAAAATGTAAAGTTCCTTAAAACACAACTATATTTTATATACATTTTTGTTCCTGGAATTGAGTGTTTTCAAGATATTCCTGTTATTGGTTTCAGTTTTGAAAAATGTAAACGTCTCTGATAAGGAACTTATCAACTTCTGGCCACGTAAAAAAACCACATTTTAAAATATTTGACTGTCGGTTTAGCTTAGTGTTTTCGCTTGTTTCTGTTCCACTTATAAGGAACTAAGTAATGATCAATTAGCATGAAGTAGATAGAATAATTTGTTATAAAGATATAAAGAAAGTCAAGTGAATGGAACACATTAGGTTATTTTTCCAACGGGGTGAAAAATCTGGAGGATCGCTGGACCAAGTGTATATCCATCAGAGGAGTCTATGGCGAGAAGTAACATGAATTAATTACGAAACAAACACTTTTCTTGATTTTTTACCAACTTACCAAACCACCCTCGTACACCATCCTAGCTTTCGCTTAGGGGAGATCCACGAAACACGCCATGGTCACTGGAAATCGTACCCAGGAGCTGAGCTTCCGAGTGCGAGCCTTATGCTACATTCACAATGAAATGCAAGCGCAAGATTTTGGACTCTATTATTTAATGTAAGCATTCACATAGAAACACGCAAGACGCAACGCAATGTAAGAGTTTGCAAACTCCAAACGTTATACTTGCGTTGCATTCAAAGATTAAGAATTCTGCTTCTTTTCTCTATGCATTGACGATCGCACTGCGAGACTTTACAGGGCCTCCTGTACCATTTGACCGTGCTGTGCCGCGCCATCTCTAATCTCCCTCAAGAGGTTATGACAGTCTCCTTGCGAATCCTTCTTTGATTTAATGGACGTAATTATCATTTGTGTATAGATTTATTAATTCTCACAAATCGAAGACGCAGAGAGATAAATCTTAGTTAATTAAATGTGTAGCTTTACTATTTTCTGAAGTCTCTATACGTGTATCATTTTCAATACTTTTGAATGAACAATTCTTGTGATGTCACTACCGCGAGTGTCAGTTGTTAGCAAGTAATGTATTTATTTTTTACTTTCTCTATACGTACTACGTACATAGTGTATAGAGAAGGTATTGCATTGTACCAAAAAATTCGATACCGAGATTTCACTGGAAATACATGTTTTGAGACCACCAGAATCCAAAAAAAGCATTTTTAGAAAAATGTTCCTGTGTGTGTCTGTGGGCAGCATAGCTCAGACACGAAAAGACCGTTAAATACCAAATTTGGTATTTAAGTTCAGTATCTACCAAGGATGTGACGCGAAGATTTTCAAGAAAATCCCCCCACCACCAACTACCCTTCGCATGGAAAATTTTTCGAAAATGTTGATTTTCTAAAAAATGACTCAAACGATTTTGATTAAAATATCATATATTAAAGATATATACGTGACAAATAATATGTATATCTTGAATTTACTGGGAATAGCCTCTGAAATCTACTTTATTCTGGAAGAATTTTACGGAATTGTATGTATCTGGTAAACCGTAAGAGATGGACAAAAACTTACCACACAAAAAATGTAGAGCACATTAAAACACCCAATTTATGTTATATACATTTTTTTTCGTCGAGTTGATCGTTTTTTAGATATTCCTTGTTTTTTGTTTCAGCCTTAAACAACTTATACTTTTCTCATGCAGGAATTTTGTCAACTCCTGTCCAGACAAAGGAACATCAGTCACATAGCAACCAGCTTTTGACTACCACTTTAACCTATGGTACTCCCTTATTTCGCTTCTACTTACAAGGAAGCAAGTAATAAGACTATTTCTGCTAATTTTTTCTCACTCAGCATGAAGTAAATAGAAGCATAAACTTTTTAACAAAAATTTGTTGCAGAGATATAGAGAAAGTCATGTGAATGGAACACATCAGATTTTTTTTTTTTTAGTTTAACGTCCTTTAACCTGGTTGGTCATATCGGACGATGAATGAAATTGGTGAAATGATGCTCAAATGGTCTCGGGATCCATGGACTTAAAAGTTACTCGACATACGTGTTCTCAGGATAAGGGAAAACCCCGAAAAAAACTTTATCTGGGTAACTCACCCTAAGCGAGATTCGAACTCACGATTTTTTGAATGTGAAGCAGACACGCTACCACAACACTACCCAGGCGGGCTGTATTTATTTTGTAAAAGGTTGAGTAAGGTATTGTTAGCTATGTTATTCAGTTTGTAACTTGCAGAGCGCTTGGAAGATATTCGCATGTAACTTGCGGATCTAGAAACCCGTGCCAACTTCTTGCGTTGCGCTTACGATTGCATTGTGAATGGTGTTTCCTGGCGTCTGCGCTTGCATCTCATTGTGAATGCAGCATTACACTTCCATCTCGCTCGATAGCGTTGTGTGTGTTCGGAAAAAATGTAAACATTTCTAGGTAGATTTTGAATAAATAGTTAACAAAAGTGTTTATCGGCTTTAGTTCAAAGCAGTGAAATCAATTGTTATCTAGGAACAATTAGTGTAAATAATTGCTGCACTAAATAATTTTTATTTTGTGTAATCGTTATTAAGGTTTTTTCGCACGGAGCGAGTATAAAACACTTTTAATTCCAACGAATCGCTTCACCGGATGGCGACGCTGAAATATTAATGCTGTGGCGTAGCAAGCGTGCAGCTGGTTTTTCCTGCCTTTCCTATTGCATCTTCACTCTTTTCTCTCCGCTTCTTTCTTTTAACCGAAAGAGAAGTACAAAGTTGCGCCCCTCTGTGGTGTAACATGTCTGCCTCACATTTAGGAGGTCCTGAGTTCGAATTTTGGTTAGGACAGTCCAGGGAAATGTTTAAACAGAGGGGAAAAGTGACGTCTTCCATTCCACCTGAGGTTGCTATAAAGACTGTTGCTCCGCATGTGAAGTACAGCAGTGGCGGAGCTAGACAATTTTAAACTCAAGAGTCGAGTATCAAAAGAAGACTGCAAGACAAATAAAGCTTTACAATTATTACTTTTTCCAGCATGTATGTGCATCAATGTACATTATAGCTAGAGATGATATTGTATTCCACCCTAAATTTTGATGTCAAGATTTTACAGGAAATATATATTTTAAGTCTCCTGAGTTCGAGAAAAACTTTTTTTGGAAAAAGAACCATGTGTTTGTGTGGATAGCATTGCTCAAAAATATTAAAATATTAAAATTGTTGCGTGCAGCTGATTTTTCCTGCCTTCCCCATTGCATTTTCACTCTTTTCTCTCAGCTTCTTTCTTTTAACCGAAAGAGAAGTACAAAATTGCCCCCCCCCTGTGGTGTAGAACAGCATTCAAAATTCCGAATTCGAATTACGGTTAGAGCAGCCTTGGGAAACTGGCAAGCGGAGGGGAAAAGCAGCACCTGGAGTTTCCCTAAAAAATTTTGTTCCGCATCTAAAGTAAAGCAGTGGCGGAGCTAGACAATTTGAAATTCAAGCAGCCTAGTACCGATCTATCTTAGTTTTTCTTCCTCAAATGAAGCTTTACAATTTTTTTTGGCCGCATAGTATAGTAGCCCGTGTAAGTATAAAGGAAATACAGTGAAAAAGTCTTATGTGTTCCATTCACATGACTTTCTCTACATCTCTGCAACAAATTATTGTTAGAAAGCTAATGCTTCTATTTACTTTATGCTAACCGAGAAAAAATTAGCAGAAATAGTCATATTACTTGCTTCCTTGTAAGTAGAAGCGAAATAAGGGAGTACTATAGGTTAATGTAATAGTCAAAAGCTGGTTGCTATGTGACTGAAGTTCTTTTGCTTGTAGGAACAGGAGTTGACAAATTCCTGTATGAGAAAAAAATTTAAAGCTGAAACCAATAACAAGGAATATCTCAAAAGCGATCAATTCCACAAAAATACTGTATATAACATAAATTGTGTGTATCAACGTGCTCTACATGTTTTGTGTGGTAAGTTTTTGTTCATCTCTTACGGTTTAGCAGTTATACAAAATTCCGTAAAATTCATCCGGTGTAAAGTAATCTTCAGAGGCTGCTCCCAGAAAATTCAAGATATGCATTTTATTTGTCAGATTAATATCGTTAATATACGATATTTTAGTTAAAATCGTTAGACCCATTTTAAAGAAAATCTAAATTTTCGGAAAAAGTTCCATTTAAAGGGTAGTTGGGGTGGGGAGATTTTCTTGAAAATCTTCGTGCCGCATCCTTGCAAGATACCAAACTTAAATACCAAGTTTGGTCCTTTCGTTTTTGAGCTATGCTGTCCACAGACACACACATACATACATAAATACACACAGACAGACACACGGACATTTTTCTAAAAATGCTTTTTATTTGTATTCAGGGGGTCCTAAAACATGTATTTCCGGTGAAATTTCGTTATTGAATTTTTGGGTGCATTATAATACCTTCTGTATACACAATGCACATAGTACGTGTAGAGAAAGTAAAAATACATTTATAGAAGATGAAAGCGACAACCTGCAGCTGTGCACTTTAAGCATATTCAGATACATGTGGCGTAAAGTTCGGATACCGATGGCGGCAACTTCAAGGCTAATGTTGTCTTCAGTTCCAGTATTGTGTTTGGATTTATTTCATAGACCTTACTCTTCAAGTTCCCCCACAGGAAAAAATCACGTTATAGGAACTCGCGAACGTTGTGGGCGTAAATTTGAAAATTTTGATTTTCTCAAAAATGGCTCTAACAATTTTGAGTAAAATCCATATATTAAAGATGTTTACATCCTAAATAAAATGCATATCTTGAATTTTCTGGGAATACCCTCTGAAGACTACTTTATTCTGAATGAATTTTACGAAATTTTGCATAACTACTAAACCGTAAGAGATGGCCAAAAACTTAGTGCACAAAAAATGTAGAGCACGTTAAAACACTCAATTTACGTTATATACATTTTTTTTTTCGTGGAGTTGATCGTTTTGGACTTATTCGTTGTTCTTGGTCTCACATTTAAAAACACACTTTTCTCATACAGGAATTTGTCAAATCCTGTCCATACAAACAAAGGATAGAGTAGTAATAAAACTATTTCTGCTAATTTTTTCTCAATTAGCATGAAGTAAATAGAAGCCTAAGCGTTTTAATAATAATTTGTTACAGAGATGTAGAGAAAGCCATGTGAATAGAACACATCAGATTTTTTGTAATATATGTATTGAACTTTAATTGAAATGTCCTGTTAACTTACCCTGTGCTATACTATGGTAACTGTCACTGGTCAAGTTTGCCTCAGAGAAACGGTCAATGGACGCTCCGTGTACCCATGTGGAGTACACCTTTCGTGCTTGTTGTCCTGCCCTTCCCCTCAAATGAACTAATTACAATTTAAATGGACAGAGAAATTCGATTTCAGAAGCTGCCTATTAGCTAACACGTCATTCTATCGGAAATGCCAGCCAGCTAAACGCATTGAAAACTGTTCATCAAAATTTCAAACCACTAATCCAGAAAAGCGATAAGCGGAACTTAATGGAGTAAAAACGGTGAGGTTTAAATCACCTGTATCCCTGTAGCCTACTTTGCTACGCAGGCAAAAACAATGAAACGCAAATGCGTATGAATAATTTGAATGTTTATTTGTGACCATTTAAAGGATGTTTACTGAATAATCGAGTGCCCCAAAAATGCCCAATGTTCCCAAGCTAAAGCAATATAAATAATCAAATGTTTTCGTTCATTGATTTCGACGCCAATGTGTTTACAGATTAGGCCCAGAACAAAAAAATCTGATGTGTTCCATTTACATAAATTTGTCTATATCTCTGCAATAAATTATTTTTAAAAAGCTTATGATTCTATTTACTTTCTGCTAATCGAGAAAAAATTAGCAGAAATAGCCTTATTACTTGCTTCCTTGTAAGCAGAAGCGAAGTAAGGGAGTATCATAGGTTAAAGTGATAGCCAATAGCTTTTTACAGCTGAAACCAAAAACAAGGAATATCTCAAAAACATTCAACTCCACGAAAAAATGTATAGAGCATAAATTGGGTAACTAGAGTGCTCTACATTTTTCGTTTAGTAAGTTTTTGTCCATCTCTTACGTTTACCAGTTATACAAAATTCCGTAAAATTGACCCAGAATAAAGTGGTCTTCAGAGGCTATTCCCAGAAAATTCAAGATATATATTTCATTTTTCAGATAAATATCTTTAATATACGAAATTTTAATCAACATCGTTACAGCCATTTTTTTTTTTAAATTAAAACGTTTCGAAAAAAGTTCCATGTAAAGCGTAGTTTGGGGTGGGGGATTTCTCTCAAAATCTTCGTGTCACATCCCTGGAAATTACTGAACTTAAATACCAAGTTTGGTATTTTACCGACTTTTCGTTTTATCCTGTTCACAAACACACGGACACACACACGGACCTTTTTCTAAAAATACTTTTTTTGGATACAGGGGACCCTAAAACATATATTTCCGGTGAAATCTCGGAATCGAATTTTTGATGGAGTGCAATACCTTCTCTATACACTAAGTACATAGTACTTATAGAGAAAGTAAATACCTGATGTGTTCCATTCAAATGTCTTTCTCTGTAACAAATTATTGTTAATAAGTTTATTCTACTATTTATCTCATGCTAATCGAGATAAACATTAGCAGAAACAGTTATATTACTTAGTTCCCTATAAGTAGAAGGAAATAGTGAATACATTAGGCTAATCTGACAGTCAAGTGTCTTAAAATATGGTTGTAATGGGTTAGAAATCTGATTCTTTACTTTTTAACAGTAATTTGTTACACAGATGTAGAGAAAGTCATGTGAATGGACCACAACAGAGTTTTGGGATTCATTTGTTCTCAACACAAGTATTTCCGGTGAAATGTATTGCATTTAGACCGGTATTTGTGGTGCGTTGTTTACAAGTGGCATACAGATCTGCATTGATGGACGTGGTTATAAACTTTCAAATGTGTGTGTACAGTATGAGCAAGGTCCTTTACCCCAAGGGGTCAGAAGGCCATACAATACCTGGTTTGTATCGCTCTGCGAATCGCAACTTGCCAGACCCTCGATTGTAACAGCTTAACTGCAGAGACACGCGTTGCGTAACTCTAGGCGTGTGGCTCTTGTTTTGGACCACGTCATCGTGGTGGTTTTTGCATGGAACCACAGATCACATTTTACTAAACTTGGGGAGTTTTCTGTTCATTATCATGCCAATTTATTACTTTATGTTACTGTATTCCACCCAAAAATTTCGGGTTCGATCCCAAGCGACCGCATGTGAGATTTGTGGTGGACAAAGCGGTGCAGGGGCGGGGTTTTCTCCGGGTTCTCCGGTTTTCCACGCCATCGCATTCCACCGGTGCTCCATCTTCATTCATGTATCAACAGTGTCATCGCTTGTAGCGCTATAAGTAGTTAAAACGGGCATTAAACACTATAAAAAAAGCTGATGTGTTCCATTCACATGACTTTCTCTACATCTCTGCAACAAAATATTGTTAAAAAGCTTATGCATCTATTTACTTCATGCTAATCCAGAAAAAAAAAATAACAAAAATAGTCTTATTACTTGCTTCCTTGTAAGTAGAAGTGAAATAATGGAGTAGCATAGGTTAAAGTGAAGTCAAAAGCTGGTTGCTATGTGACTGATGTTCCTTTGTTTGTATGGACAGGAGTTTACAAATTCCTCTGTGAGAAAAAGGTTTTTAAAGCTGAAGCCAATAACAAGGAATATCTAAAAAACGGCCAACTCCACGAAAAAAAATGTACATGACATAAATTGTGTTTTGTCGTGATCTACATTTTTTGTGTAGTAAGGTTTTGTCTATCTTTTACGTTTACCAGTAATACAAAATTCAATAAAAATCATTCAGAATAAAGAGATCTTTAGAGGTTTTCCCTGCAAATTCAAGACATACATTTTATTTGGCCTGTAAATATCTTAAACATAAGAGATTTTAATCAAAATCGTTACAGCTATTTTTGAGAAAATCAAAATTTTCGATTTTTTTTTCCATATAAAAGGTATTTTGGTGAGGGGGAGTTTCTTGAATATCTTGGTGTCGCGCCCTTGGAAGATACCGAACTTAAATACCAAGTTTCGTTTTTGAGCTACGCTGTCCACATACACACACGGACCTTTTTCCAAAAGTGTAATATAAAGATTTTTAAGAAAATCCCCCCCACAAAAAACAACACTTTACGTGGTAAAATACTAGCTTCTAAAACTCAAAATTGCAGGTTCAAACCCGGCGGAAACATAAAGATGCCCTATGCTGCACATAGGAACTACAGGAAGTTAACCATCTTAACTAATAACTGTTTATATTTCATATTGTATACAAAATATAATAAAAAGTATGCCTGTAAACTATATATTTTGTTTTATACTGCATGCAATATTAAATATAATGAATTATTACTTTCTTTTAATCGGTAGTTTAAAATTGGGGAAATCTTGTATACTTAAATTTACAGCAATCATTGTGTTCAAGTGCCATACTCTCCAAAATTAAAATGTGAAAATTGGCCACAATTGGCCAATAGAAGTTTTAATAGTAACAAATGACACTTCAAACATGAAAAAGCGTGTTTCTATAAATGCATTTTCCAAAGCTTCTTAATGTTCAAAATGCTCCTTGCGGTACATATTTCAACCAATCTGTTTGGTTTTTCTATCAGAGCACCTTAATATCATAATAAGTATAAATAATCGAATTAATACTCTAAGTAAGTAAAAGTAATTATTAATTTGTATGAACAAACCTAATTAATCCACCACAAAAAATGACTAATAATTTATCATGCCTTTTCCTTGATCCCTCGGCACTATAGCTAATAGCAGTGAACTAGAAATTTAAATCCGATCACGGAAACATCGTAATGATGCCCTATGCTTCACTTAGGAGATACAGGAAACTAACTAACATTGTCTTAGGTGTTGGAAAATCCGTCCAGTAATATTCACTTCAGGTTCATGCAGAAAGTGACAGACGATTTTACATAACTAAACGATAACGACAGATATCAACACAAAACTTTATTTACAAAGTTACAGCACCTTACTCTATTTCTCAACGTAATCTCCATTCTGTCAAGATATTTATTGTCACGTGGTACCAGTTTTTCAATACCGATGTTATACAGTGGGGAAGCCAATCAAGTATTTTTGCTCCAGAAGAAGGCTCTCGCCTTGTAATTCTCGCCAACATTGTGCATCTATTTTTAAAGAATTTGGAATTTTAACTGTGGCATCTTTGTATGTATTTGCATGCTTGAATTTTATTCATCTCCAAAAGAAAGATGAGTTACTTTTTTCTGATATACATAACCATTATACAAGGTGAAGAAATAACATGGTACCTCCTAAATTTCTGTTATAGAAACCTCTTAACTCTCATCTCTATCTTGGAGTGAAATTTTATAATAAACTACCTTTAAATATAAGACAAATTGTAAATGTAACTTCTTTTAAAATTAGTGTAAAAACAGAATTAAGGAACTTAATTTTTACAACATACAAGAATATTTAAATATAGATGCATTTTAATGACTTGCTGACGAAACCTATTGCATTGTATGTATGCCAAATGGTGAAATAAATTATCATTACTTTTCTACCGCCAAAGAACTTATTCATTTTTTTGTTTGTTTTGTTTTGCTTTTTTTAATGCACAAAATGTTCGGCTAATCGAATTTTATAGGAAAATAACGCAAGTGTGTGGTGACAATGCAATGAACGAATCTTCGGTGAGGAAATGGCGTATAATTTACAAGTAATCAAGGATGAACCAGTGTGTACGACAAAGACCCGAGTGGAAATTCATCAATCGTTATGGAGGAGTTCAAAGCAAATGTTGATGAAAGAATTAAGAGAAACCTTGTTTCACTTTGGACATGATTTATTTTGGATGGAAAGGATTTCCCAACAATAAACACCTTGATAGCAATGACGATTACGTTGAGAAATAGAGTAAGGTCCTGTAACTTTGTAAATAAAGTTTTGTGTTGATAACTTTTGTTATTATTTAGTTATGCCAAATCGTCTGTCACTTTCTGGATGCTTCTCACTTTCACAGTCGTGATATTTCTTGATCTTATTGGAATGCTCTTCATTGGTTTAGACATTCTAATCGTGCACCTTTTCTTTCGAGTATAACTTTAAGTAAAAGTGACATGTGAACAAATTTTGTGACCGCAATGACCACAAGCCTTTCCCCCAACAGTCACTCAACAGTAAACAGCTGATGATTATGGGTCAATGACCTCTCAGATCGGTGACATGTTGGTCCATCTTCCTGAAAACAGCTTTGAATAGTCTCCGCTTCTATTGTTCTTCCTTTTTACTTTCTTTAGCATTTATGTACAATATACATAATAGGTGGAAATAGATATTTATGGTACAAGTGTTAAAATCTTTGTGTTACACTCACATTACTTTCTCTAGCTACTCTTCAAACAAACGTCTTACAAAACAAACTTCTTCTTTCAACACCACGCTAATCGAGATAAACAGTAGCAGAATGTTATTACTTAGTTCCTTATAAGTAGACTGGAACTATGGGAACGCACTAGGCTTAAGTGATAGTCAAATGTTTTAAAAGCTGTCGTTATGCAATTGTCATTGCAAATCGCTTCTTTCCTTGACCAGGAGTAGAACAAAAGAGAAACGGACACTCCCGTCGGAGAAAAGTATAAGTACTTCACAACCGAAACTAATGACAAGGAATACCTCGAAAACGGTAAGCTCTATGAAAAAAAAGTATATGACATAACTTGTGTGTTTGTACAAGATCTACAGTTTTTGTATTGTAAGTTTTTATCTATCTCTTACGGTTTACTAGTTATGGCAAATTAAGCAAAAGTCATCCAGAATAAACAGGTCTTTAGAACCTATTCCCAGAATATTCAAGATATACATTTTATTTCTGATAAAAATGGCTTTAATATATGGTATTTTAATCAAAATCGTTACAGCCATTCTTAAGAAAAACAAAATTTTCGAAAATGTTTCCATATAAAGCGTAGTTAGGAGTGGGGAGATTTTCTTGAAAATCTTCGTGTCGAATCCTTGGAAAATATGAAACTTATATACCAAGTTTGGTATTCAACCGTATTTTCGTTTTTGAGCTATGCTGCCCACACACACACGCGCGCGCGCGCATACGCACACACTCACACACACAAACACGGACCTGTTTCTGAAAATGCATTTTTTGGACTCAGTGGGGGCCCTAAAACATGTATTTCCGGTGAAATCTCGACATCGAATTTTTGGGTGGAATACAATACTTTTCTATCCCTATGTGCATGTGGGGCTAGAGAAAGTAAAAATGGGGTTTTATTGTGAGTAGGAAGCTTGCGAAACGAGCAACAATATTTTTTATATATATGACTTGACAAGCCAAGTTTTTACCTGGCTAGAAGCCCGAGAAGATTTAGAATAAATAGATTGTTTTAAATATTTCACGAAGTTCATGCTTAACGGTCTGCAATATTCAGTTGTTACCTTGCTTAGCACCAGTGCTGATAACATGATGGCTGAAGCTGATGTCTCACGGTGAAATATTTTGGTCCAATACTCTTCAAACTACAAATTGGATCGTGGGACATCGGATAATTTCATTGTGTACAATTTCTGTCCTATTTTTTGGTCCAATTCCAGTTTGCTACAACAGGATACACGGTTTCTAATTTTTGGTCCTAAGCTATGAAATCAACCAATGAGCAACCTGGCGGTAATGACGTAATAAGATGGCATCTAGCGCTGGGTCTTCCCTCCCACCCATATGATTGTTTGTGTGAAACTTGGCTGTATCTTGTAGACTTTGTCCTAAATAATAGGGTTATAGCAGCTGAGCAATGGTTGCAATGCACATTTTTTTGTGCGGCAGAGATTTATGAAATAATGACTCAGGTATTTATAACCTCTGCGAATGTATTTTGTCGGATCCATTTGTACCTAACCTTCTTTTCTCATCAAAATATAAAAACGCCATTTTTGATTTGCAAGCATGGACTGCTTCATATTTGTGTCTTGGCGAGTGATTTTTGCCTCAACTAAGGACAGTAACTTTCCGAACAAATTTTCGTCCATTGTAAGGAAGTTAAAACCATGTACAGGGTCAGAAACGAGTTCATTTTGCAGTATATGTAGTACACCTCTTCCTTGGCCTGCCATGGTCTAGCCTTGATTTTTTCTTTCTATTATAATACTCTTGCAATGGATACATAAACTATGCTTGCGACAGCGAACGTAAATAGTTGTGGATCAGCAACCTCCACCATTTTCTATCAGCTGTTCATGTGCATGCGAGAAATATTTGCACCAATACACACTCCCGTGGAAATGGAATGGAGAAATTGTACACAACGTTCACATCTCGTATAAACATTTTTGGACCAAATTTTGACCGTGGGATATCGGCTCTACTCGTACAGAACGAAAACATTGTATACAATGGAGCAGTGGCAGTTGTAATTTTTCTCTCTCCGCTGCTCTCATAATTTCGTCTGGTTCAGCAGATTTCATGTTCATGATATTCAAACCATCCGCCATTTTATGGATCGATATGAGCTTTCAGAGTCATAGCCTACTTGAATGAGGCCGTGGACACAAAACCAAAGTTGGCTATATTGGTGTGTTATAATTTTATAACACTAACTGACAGAATTTCCTACTTTTAACACTACTGACATCTGGTAAAAGAACTACTTTTAGCATAAAAAGGTTTGTGTTTCGCCCAAAAGTTCTATACAGAGATTTCACCGAAAATACATGTTTGACCCTAAATTCCTCGAAAAGGCTAGTGTGTGGGATGTGTGTATGGACAGCATAACTTGAAATGAAGAGTCTGTTAAAAGCCAAACTTTGCATTTAAGTTCAGTATTTTCCAAGGATGCGACGTGCAGATTTTCAGAAAAGTCCCTCAACCTCGAACTACCCTTTAAATGGAATATTTTTCGAAATGGTTTATTTTCTCAAAATTTCTCAACGTTTTTGGATTAAAATAACGTAAGTTTAAGACATCTTTATTACAAAAAAAATGTATATCTTAGATTTTCTGACCTCTTCATTCTGAATGACTTTCGTATAGCTGATAAAACGTAAGAGATAGATGGCCCACTACCCAAGAATTAAATATCTTTAAAACACACAATTTACCCATGTCATATATTTTTGTAGAAGTAACCGTTTTCGAGATATTTCAACTTTAAACTACTTAAAATTTCTCAAACGGGAAGTTATCTTTCATCTCATTGATCTTTTGTTTTACTCCTGGCCTTGGAAAGAAAGCCGAACAAATGCATAGCGAAAGCTTCTAGAAGATTTGACTATCGTTTTAGCCTAGCGTATTTCTTTATTTCCTTTCTACTTATAAGGAGCTATGTAATAAGGCAATTTCTGCTAGTGTTTATCTCAATTAGTATGAAGTAGATAGAAGAACAAGCTTTTGTAAGAATAGTTTATTTGTAAAACACACAGAGAAAGTCATGCAGTCAGAGTTTTGTTCGAAATTGATAATGCATAAATATTTTGATAATGTGGATGATATACTGCAACCCTGACGAAGGTGTTTCGTTGCTTTAGTATCTTCGGATATAACTTTTCCAACTTTGGAGCAATGTATAATATAAAGTTTATCGCGTACTAAGAACTGTAAGTTATACTTATCAGGTCGAGAATGCATTTGATAATACTAGGCACACAGGGCCGAGATCCGATTTTGAAAAAAAACTGTAAAAAAATAATAAATCAAAATTGCTTTTCAATACATCTAAATTATACAGACAAACCTTCTTATTGTCTCTCTTTTTATTTTATTTATTTAAATTTTTTTAGCTTACTATCTTTCTTTTAACCGGACGATGAATGAAATTGGTGATATGATGCTCAAATGATACTCGACATTCGTCTTCTCAGGATAAGGGAAAACCCCGAAAGAAACCTTATCCGGGTAACTCACCCTAAGCGAGATTCGAACTCACGACCTGTTGAATGTGAGACTGACACGCTACCACCACGCTACTCAGGCGGGCTATTCTCTCTCTCTTTTATTTATTTTATTTAGTTTTTATTTAACATCTAAGGGGGTTTCAAATTAGAAACAACTCGTTGTCTGTAGGTTTATACCATTTTATTTCCTCAAACACGCACACATTCACTCTCACATGCATATTTCCAGACTCTGTGGGGGATAGGGAATAATTCTGGTTAAAGAAAAATTCCCCGCCCCAGCCGGGAACCGAACCCGGGACTTCCGGGTGAGAAGTCAGCTCGCTGACCACGCGACCACGGAGGCAGCCAACTATTCTCTCTTGTAATGCATTTTGCAATAGATTCTTTACTTGAAGTAGCACATGTCTTGAGTGTTACGTCATTTCCTAATTGTACTGTAAGTATTAATGACCTCTCAAATTCTTACTGTAAGTACTTACAGTGTTGGCATGACAATTAATAAATGAATTATAAATTTAGCTTACATTACCAAACATGTGTTCAGAATGATTAACTTACATAGCAAGTATTTCAAAAAATAATAATAATAAAGCATGCCTGTCTTAAGACTGAAGCAATAGCCACACAGCATTAATGAAACAGGTCTGTTGACTGCAGAATTGTGGCGCCAGTTTTTGCTTTATTATAACAGGACGTAAAGAATGGGATAGTTTGCTGCTATATTTGGAGTAGAGGATACCCTTAAAATGAATTTATGTGACCTCATACAGCAGTAAAATCTCGCTAGTGCTTCGTTTACCTGACGTTACTTTGCTAATGGGAGATGAAAAATAGCGGGCGCCGTCCTTGGAGACTAGTTCCTAGGTCAGGTTTATGGACTCCGCCTGAAAATGTTCATTACACTCGTCTAGCTCGTGCAAACCTTCTGAGCTAAGAGGAGGCAAGTAAATAGACCAAATTAGAGAACCGGTTGGACGAACTTAAAATAACACCAACAAGACAGAAGCAAAAATATTTCATCTAAGACTTGTCAAAACCTTCATTATTTACATATAGAGAATAAACAGCTAACCTGGTTGCCATCTCAAACCTTAAGGGGGGGCTCACTTATTTGCATCTATTGAAAACTTGCATTATTTCCACAATTTTGGAATTACAACATTGAAATTTGTAGGTACTGTGTACATAGTGCATAGAGAAGGTATTGTATTGTATCCAAAAATTCGATACCGAGATTTCACCGCAAATACATTTTTTGCGTCCCCTTGAGTAAAAAGATTGGAAAAAGGTTCGTCTGTGTGTCTGTGGACAGTATAGCTCAAAAACGAAAATACCCTTAAATACCAAATCTGGTATTTAACTTTGGTATCTTCCAAGAATGCGACACGAAGATTTTGAGAAAAATCCCCCACCCCAAACTACCCTTTACATGGAACTTTTTTTCAAAAATTTTGATTTTCTTAAAAATGTCTCTAACGATTTTGATTAAAATATCGTATATTAAAGATATTTACCTGACAAATAAAATGTATATCTTGAATTATCTTGGAATAGCTTCTAAAGACCTGTTTATTCTGGATGAATTTTGCTTAATTTAGCATAACTAGTAAACCGTAAGAGATAGCCAAAATGTAGGTCTTGTTAAAATACACAGGTTATGCCATATACATTTTTTTTCGTGGTATTCATTGTTATTAGTTTCAATTGTGAAGTACTTAAACTTTTTTCAGACGGGAGTGTCCGTTTTTTTTTTTTTTTTTTCTACTCCTGGCCAAGAAAAGAAGCGATTTGTAATGACAATCGCATAACGACAGATTTTAAAACATTGGACTATCGGTTTAGCCTAGTGTATTCCCTTATTTTCTTCCTACTTATAAGGAACTAAGTAATAAGGACATTGTGCTAATGAGTACCTCGATTAACAAGGTGCAGAAAGAAGAATAATCTTATGTAAGAAGTTAGTAGAACAGCTAGAGAAAGTCATGTGATTTTATTTTTAGTTTAAGCACAGTTAAAGCTACTACATCTTCTGTTAACCATATTAATGTTTAACTACGCCGTGTTTTGTCTTAAATTTGAACATGTTATTTCTAAAAGTAGTTAAATAGAGGCAAGGAAGGCAATACGGCGCGCTATCAGAGAATCAACAGAAGAAAGAGATCAGAATGCAGTGTGTGCGGCGCATTTAACTGACCAGGCTGCCGTCTGCCTCCCTTCCCCTCACGGAAGCGACCGAATCTTGCCGAAGTGTTCCTCGCTCTTGAAAACAAGCGACTCCACTGCTGCGAGCAGTAGTTGCCAGCTTACCGGCGTGCGGTCATGGCGGCAATGTAACTCCGTTATGTGAGAATCTTCGTCAGCATCTCGCGTGTGTGTTTTTTTGTTTATCCCCTCCGATCATCGGCCACCTATGTGAACACGAGTGTGATACTTCGTTTTTTGTTTTCTGCCCCTTGACAAGTTCCCCTCTTCAGCGTTGTTTGGTACATTTTCTGTGTTCTCACGTGGGAGAAGAAGGATGGCGTCTAGAAGCAAGACTTGGCTCATCTACGTCAAATTCATACTTGTGGTGTCGGTTCTCGGAGAACTGGGTTTGTTCACCGACACCAGGGTTCGAGCCGATTACGACAACCACTGGGCCTTCTATTATGAGAGTCCCTGCTGCGGACACCATCATATAAGGCATCATAAAGGTGAGATACAACCTGTGTTTATATCTGTTATAAGCAATACGTCGGATATACAGGCATTAATACTGTTAAAATCTTTAAAATATAATTCCAAAATTGCCTTAAAGTTGTTAAATTTATGCCTATACTTTCTGCAACTCGATTGGTGAGACTAAAAAGTAATGTTTTACGTGCTTAAAACTATTGTATTTGTACTCCCCTGACTTTACCCAATCTGCAACAAATTAACACTTTTAAACACTTAATATTTTATCTACTCCATGTTAATCAAGATAAACATTAACAGATATAATATTTCGTAGTACGAACAAGAAAAATAAATGAATATACGCGCAAAAGCGTTAGTCAACTGTTTTAAAACCTGATCGTTAATTGTTGACAGCGAAATTCCGTTCGCATAATCAGGAGTAAAACATATTGTGTGTTCAATTCACGTGACTTTTCCTGCCTGTTTTGCAAACAAACTTTTCATACAAAAGCTTACTCTTTTCTCCACTTCATGTTAATCAAAATAAGCATTAGTAAAATTGGTTTTATTACTTGGCTTTTATAAGCAGAAGGGAAATAAGGGAATACATTAGGTTAAAACAACAATCAAATGTTTTAAAAGCTGGTCGTAATTGTTGACAAGAAAATTCTGTTCTCTTTTCATGATCAGAAGTAAAACAATCTGATTTGTTTCATTCACGTGACTTTGTATACCTGTTCCTGAGACTATTTTAACAAAAGATTATTCTTCTATCTGTTTCATGCTATTCGAGATAAAGCATTAGCAGAAACGGTCTTATTACTTGCTTCCTTGTAAGTAGAAGGGAATACACTAGGATAAAGTGACAGTCAAATCTTTTTAAAAGTTGGTCGTTAATTGGCGACAAGGAAATTCCGTGCTCTTTTTATGATCAGAAGTAAAGCATCTGATGTGTTCAATTCGCGTGACTTTTTCTGCCTATTCGGCAAACTATTCTAACAAAGCTGTATTCTTTTATCAACTTCATGCTAATCCAAATAAACATTACCAAAATTGGTCATATTACTTGCTTCCTTGGAAGTAGAAGGAATATACTAGGTTGAAGCGATAGTCAAATGTTTTAATACGTGGTTGCTGTGGTATAGAAATCCGATTCTTTGCGTGGTCGGGTGTTTACAAGTTCCCGTATGAGAAAAGTATTATTTTAAAACAAATCAACAACGAACAATATCTTAAAAACAGTCAGCTCTAGAAAAAAATGCTTATAACTTAAATGCTGTGTTTTAGCGAGCTCTACATTTTTTATGTGGCAAACTTTTCTCTATCTCTTACAGTTTACCAGTTATGCAAAACTACGTAAAATTCATCCAGAATAAACGTGTCTTCAGAGGCTATTCCCGGAAAATTCAAGATATGCATTTTATTTGTTATGTAAATATCTTTAATATACGATATTTTAATCAAAATCGTTAGAGCCATTTTTAAGAAAATCAAAATTTTCGAAAAACCTTCCATGTAAAGGGTAGTTTGGGGTGGGGGTGTTTTCTCAAAAGCTTCGTGTTGCATCCCTGGCAGATACTAAACTTAAATACCAAGTTTGGTATTTTTTGAGTTATCGTGTTTACAGACACGGACACACACACACACACGGACCCTTTTCTGAAAATGCTTTTTTAGGATACAGGGGACCCTAAAACATATATTTCCGGTGAAATCTCTGTATCGAATTTGTGGGTGGAGTGCAATACCTTCTCTTTACTATGTACATAGTACATGTAGAGAAAGTAAAAATAACTGAATATACACGCAAAAGCGTGTAATCTGATCGCTAATTGTTGACAAGGAAAACAAACTTTTCATACAAAAGCGTACTCTTCTATCTACTTCATGCTAATAGATAAACATTGCAGAAATAGTTTTATTCTTCCCTCCTTGTAAGTATAAGGGAAACTACAAGGCCAAAACGATAGTCAAATTTTTAAAAGCTTGTCGCTAATTTGTGACAAGGAAATTCCGTTCTTTATTCATGATCAGGAGTAAAACTTGTTCCATTCACATGACTGTCTGCCAACAAACTGTTCGTACAAAAGAGTGTTCTTCTATCTGCATCATGCTAGCCGAAATAAACAGCAGAAATGGTCATATTACTTGCTTTCTTGTAAGTAGAGGGAAATAAGGGAATACACTAGACTAAACAAACTAGACAGTCAAATGTCTTAAAACCTGGTCACTAATTTTCATGAAATTCTGTTCTCTTTGCATGATCAGACGTAAAACAATCTGACTTCTTCATTCACGTGACTTTGTCAACCTGTACTGCCACATACAAAAGGTTATTCTTCCATTTACTTTAGCTAATCGAAATAAACATTAGCAGAAAAGGCTATTTGCAATGCGATTAGACTTTGAAATTAGTTTCTCTTGGCAATGAGTAAAACAAAAGAAAACCAGTGAAACATTTCCCATTTGAGAAAAGTATAAGCGTTTTAACGATATACACTTTTTTGTGTAGTAAGTGACAAGGAAATTCCGTTATTCATTCATAAATAAAAAAAAAAAATTGATTTGTACCATTCACGTGGCTTTGTCTACCTGTTCTGCAAACAACCTATTCGTACAAAACATTATTCTTCTATCTATTTCATTCTAATCGAGATAAGCAGTAACACAATTAGCTATATATCTTAGTTCCTTGTAAGTAGAACGGAAATACGTTCTGGTTGATATCCTCAACCAAAAATTAAAAATAAAGTAGGAATTAAACTACCTTCAAAAAAAAAATAAAAAGAAATCATATTTAATCTACAAAAAGTAAAATATAATATAATCAATAACATAATAATTATAAATAAAAATAACTTATTATAAAATTTATAACAAATAACAGATGCACTTAGTGTCAAAAAGTTTAAAAGCTTTGCTTTGTGATTCACTTTGAAATTCTGCTCTCCTTACATGGCACCGAGTAAAACAAAAGAAAAACGTATGACCACTTCCTGTTTGAGAAAAGTATATTTCAAAACTGAAACCAATAACAAGGAATATCTTGGAAATAATTAACTCTACAAACAGACATGACATAAAATGAGTGTTTTAACGAGATCTGCGTTTTTTTTTTTTTTTGGGTAGCAATTATTTGTTTATCTTCTTCTCTTTAGATTATACACAAAAGTTATTCAGAATGAAGAGGACTTATGAGGCTATTCCCAGTAATTCATTTGTCATGGAAATATTTTAAACAAATGGTATGTTAAACAAAATTGTTAGCCATTTTAAGACAATAAAAATGTTCGAAAATATTCCATGTAAAGGGTAATTTGGGATTAAAGGATTGACTTAAAGGTCTTCGTTTCAAATTCTTTGAAGATGCTGAACTTTAAATACGAAACTTAATATTATTTACTTTTCGTTTCTGAGTTATGCTTTTCACAGAGGCACACACACGCGTAACTTTTTCAAAAAATTATTTTGTCTTTAATCAGGACGCTCATTTCTGGTGGAAGGTCACATTGAATGTTTGGGTGGAACCAAAGATAACCTATTTATTACATTTAGTAAAGTAAAAATCTAACAATAACTTTTATACTCTCGATGCAAGGAAAAATTATGAAATGTGCAATTAGAAACACAGAACATGAAACGTATCCGACAACTTAATTATATACTACGAATAGAAATAAACTAAATGTGGCTTTGCATTATAAATCCATTGTCTCTGAAAAGCGGTAGCAAAATTGGTAAAGAGCGTCATTCATATTTTCAAATCCGTTTGGTGTTTTGTGGCATCTGATGAATCGCTGTGTGTACAGAATGAAATGTTATAAACAATAGTTTGGAGAAACTTATGTGAACGTGGCTTTCTCTACCTCTCGCTAACAAATTATTGTTAAAAAGCTTATTCTTCTATTTACTCCATACTAATGGAGATCAAATTATAGAAGTTGTCCTAGCTTCCTTGTAAGTAGAAGGGAAATAAGGGAGTAGCATAGGTTAAAGTGATAGTTAAAAACTGGTTGCTATGTGACTGATGTTCCTTTGTTTGTATGGACAGGAGTTGACAAATTCCCATATGAGACCAGTATAACATTTTAAAGCTGAAGCCAATAACAAGGAATATCTGAAAAACGGTCAACTCTACCAAAACAACGTAAATTGTGTGTTTTAACGATATCTACATTTGTTGTGAAGTAAGTTTTTGTCTATCTCTTACGGTTTACCAGTTATGCAAAATTCTTTCAGAATAAAGTAGTCTTCAGAAACTATTTCCAGGAAATTCAACATATACATTTTATTTTTCTGGTAAATATAATTAATATACGATATTTTAATCATATTCGTTTGAATCATTTTCGAGAAAATCAAAGTTTTCGAAAAATGTTCCATGTAAAGGGCAGTTGGGGGTTGGGGGATTTTCTTGAAAATCTTTGTGTCGCATCTTTGGAAGATAGCAAACTTAAATACCGAGTTTGGTATTTAACGATCTTATCATTTTTGAGCTATGCTGTTTATAGACACACACACGCTTTTTTCGGTCTCACGGGATCTCAAAACATATTTCCGTGAATTCTTGATATCGAATATTGTACATACGGGCTACAGAAGGTAATAATTAATAATAAATGGGATTATTATTTTTATCGGACACTGGGAGTGAAATTTTAAATTTATCTTTGTATAGATGCTCCTGAAAAATTAACAGTAATTGCATTGCTAATATGTAAAAATTAATACCAAGTTTCATTAAAATTAGATAAATACTTTGATATAACTTGTTTCTTAAGTTGGCATTGTGTAAATATAATGCATAGTCAAAATAACTTATAAGCCTAAGTTTGATAACATTAATTGCGAATTGTTTAATGGAAAATTTGAACCACACACAAAAACTTTACGTGGTGATATTTCAATAACATTTTTAATGAATTATTATAGCTTTATTAAAAGTTAAATATGTTAATCTCCAAAATTACCAATTGTTTCGTAAAAATATTTTTCTATTTTGAAAATTACTATTGGTATTAGAATAATTTTGTCTTTTTTAATATTATGATGTATACTTTTGCACATTCTGGGAAATTTTATATAAACAAATTGTTATATTTAAATAAAAATTGAGATGCGCGAAACATTTTAAAAGTATGTAAATGTAGTTTTGAGAAAAACAGGTGTATTGTACGATGTTTAATTTGCTATAGAGCAAGAGGAAGAGCTAAATGTTATTCTCTATGTATACCCAAAATTTCCAACACGCTATAAAAAAAGTTTTTTTTTTGACCGAATACAGTCAAAATGTCAGTGTGTGTTCTTTAAATCAGGCATTTTTCATGGATGTAAGGAAACGATTATTAAACTATTTCCCAACTTTCAAACAGGTAGAAAATGTTTAAGATATTATTAGGTTTAACAGAAATTACTCTGGTGCTTCTAAATACCTGGGAAGTTTGAGATAATTCTATGAGAAATAAATTATAACAGTTTTGAGTTGTTTTTTTTTTTTGTTTTTTTTTTGTTTAAACTGATATAATCTGCATTACTCTTGAAAGTTTCTCTTATTTGGAGATTTTAAAATATAAACCAAACTTGAAAAATTGTACGTATTCCATTTACATAGCTATCTCTCTATCTTGTATCAAATTATTGTTAAAAAGCTTGTTCATCTATCTACTTCATGCTAATCGAGATAAATAAAGCAAAAATGGTCTTATTGCTTGCTTTCTTGTAAGTAGGAGGAAAATAAGGGAGTGCACTCAAAGTGATAGCAAAATCTTTTAAAAACTGTCGTTATGCGGTTTATATTGAAATTCGGTTCTTCTTGCAAGGCTAGAACACTTCCTATTTGAGAAAGGTAAAGTATTTTAATAATGAAAAAAAAAATGCAAATTTTGGAAATGGTTAACTTAAAAGAAAACGTTATGACAAACTGTATAGCACACATGGTGTGTTATATCGAGAACTAAATTTTTGTGAGAAATTCGAGAAATTCATTCTGTTTGCCATATAAAAATCTTTAATATACGATCTTTTAATCAAAGTCCGCAGATCCATTTTTGAGAAAGTCAAAATTTTCGAAAAAATGTCCATGTAAACGGTAGGTGGGTAAATTTTCTTAAAAATCCTATCGTCGCATCCTTGGAAGATACAGAACAAGTTTTGTATTTAACGGTCTTTTAGTTTTAGAGCTATGCTGTCCACAGAACAGATACACACCTTTCCTCTGATGTGTTACACTCACATGACTTTCTCTAGCTGTTCTACAAACTTCTTACATAAGATTCTTCTTCTTTCTCCACCTTGCTAATCGTGGTGCTCATTAGCACAATGTTCTTATTATTTAGTTTCGTATAAGTAGGAAGAAAATAAGGGAATACACTAGGCTAAACCAATAGTCAAATGTTTTAAAAGCTGTCGTTATGCGATTGTCATTACAAATCGCTTCTTTTCTTGGTCAGGAGTAGAACAAAAGAAAAACGGACACTCTCGTCTGAGAAATGTATAAGCACTTCACAACTGAAACTAATAAAATGAATACCTCGAAAACGGTAAGCTCCACGAAAAAAAATGTATATAACATGTGTATTTTAACAAGACTTAAACTTTTTGTATAGTAAGTTTTTGTCTATCTGTTACGGTTTACTAGTTATGCCAAATTAAGCAATATTCATCCAGAATAAACAGGTCTTCAGAAGCTATTCCCAGAAAATTCAAGATATACATTTTATTTGTTAGGTAAATATCTTTAATGTATGATATTTTAATGAAAATCGTTAGAGCCATTTTTAAGAAAATCAAAATTTTCGCAAAAAGTTCCATATAATGGGTAGTTTGGGGTGGGGTGATTTTTCTCAAAATCTTCGTGTCACATCCCTGGAAGATACTAAACTTAAATACCAAGTTTGGTATTTTAGCTACTTTTAGTTTTTGAGTTATCGTGTTCACAGACACACACACACACACACATGGACCTTTTTCTGAAAATGCTTTTATTGGATACAGGGGGTCCTAAAACATGTATTTCCGGTGAAATCTCGGTATCGAATTTTTGGGTGGAATACAATACTTCTCTCTCTCTCTACATTGTAGATATGGGGCTAGAGAAAGTAAAAATACTATTTTGGACTCAAGGAACCTCAAAACATATATTTCCAGTGAAATCTCGTCATCAAATTTTTGGGTTTAATACCTTATGTAGCTACTATGTACATTGTATACGTACCAGAGAAAATAAAAAAGTACCTAAAGAAAGAAACCAAGAATAGAGAAAAAAAATATTCCAATTTTCCACACGAAAATATTTACGCACGGCCTTTTAAATATCCGGGCCAGAAAGGCGAAGCAGCAATTGTTTCTGATTCTACAATATTTGAGACCTTTTGGAGTGAAAATTTAAAAGAGCATTGCAAGAAATGCGGCAACTAGAAGGGTGTGGTGCTGTAATTCACTACAAGAAAAATTGAAAGTATGTTTTGACGTCAGAGTTTAAAATGAGAGAGGGTTAGAAATTCCTGTGTAAAGCGTCGAGGGTTTTTTTGTTTCCATGGTGATAGGCTTTTACCTGAGACGGAGCCTTTTCTGCACATGTTAACGAACAAAACAGCTGGCGTTGAAAAGAATCCGAGCCGAAATATTCCACCAAGAGATGTTTTCGTGGCAGAGTTTACGTAAAGCTGGTTTAAGGGTTTCAGTATTTTGGCTTAAGTTAATTTTACACACTCGTAGTTTAGTTTTAAAGGTTTCTCATGCCATTTTAAAAGTGTATGTGTATTCATTGCCGGGTTTCTGATGTGCATTAGAACACTTTCAAAGTTTAGAATGATTGAGCTCTTTTGTTCACAAGATGCCATAGAGACAAAGAAAGGTGGAACATCTACGATACTTAACGTGATTCCTTTTAATTTCTCTACCACGTACATCATAGGTAGAGAATAATACTAATAGTATTAATGATGATGATGATGATGATGATAATAATAATAATAATAATAATAATACAGCTCAACTATTAAAGCACCAATGGAATGACCGAGATTAGGTAATTTCTACCAATCGGCGATATTGCCGAAAAATCTTATCGCAGCTGATGTTCATTTCTTTGAAATCTTGTCGCACCTAACGTTCGTTTGTTTAATTCAGGAGGCAGTGAAGAAAGTAAAAAGAAAAACACTTTCGGTAAATAAACATGGTCGAAAGCGTCATCTATCATTTGAGAACTAATGTAAGTATTACAATGATAAACTCTCCCTTCCTGTGTGTTATAAATTATTAATAGTCTATTTCGCTGAATTGTCTTATCAAATACAACTCGTGTTTTCATCTCTTAGATATTTTGTTTCTTAACGACACTCTCAACTGCCAGGATCATATTAGCGCCACCGGTGTGCCGAAATGTCCTCCCACAGAAGTTCTTTTACATACCAGTAAATTTACTGACATAGGACTGTCGCTTTTAAACACACTTAAAAACCATCGCTCTGGGCCAGGTTTGAACCCACGACCTCGAGTTCAGAGACCTAGCGCCTAACCAACTGAGCCGACGTAGGGCAATCAAACCAAAAATGCGATACCGAAAGTTCACCTGAAATCCATGTTTTGGAAACCCCTGAATAAATAAAAACATATTTTAGAAAAAAATATCTCTAAGGCCTCGTTTCGCAAGCTTCCCACTTACAATGTAAAACACCATTTTTACTTTCTCTACACGTATTATGTACATAGTGTATAGAGAAGGTATTTTATTGCTCCCAAAAATTTGATACCGAGATTTCACCGGAAATGCATGTTTTGGGCCCCCCTGAATCCAAAAACAAAATTTGTAGAAAAATGTTCATCTGTGTGTCTATCTATGTGTGTGAAAATCTCCCCACCCCCAACCACTCTATACATGGAAAATTTTTCGAAAAGTTTTATTTTCTCAAGAATGGCTCTAACGATTTTCATTAAAAATATCTTATATTTAAAACAAATAAAATGTAAATCTTGAATTTTCTGGCAATAAACTTCGAAGACCTCTTTATTCTGGTTGATTTTTATTGAATTTTGCAGAGCTGCTAAACCGTAGAAGATAGACAAAAACTTTTATACATAAAAATGTAGAGCTCAATAAAACGGACAATTTATGTCATAAACATTTTTTTCGTGGAGTAGTCGTTTTTAGATATTCTTTGTTATTGATTCCAGTTTTAAAATATTTAAATTTCTCTCATACGGAAACTTCTCTACTCCTGGCCATGTAAACAAACGGATTTCAATCCCATAGCAACCACATTTTAAAACATTTGACCGCCGGTTTAGCCTAGTGCATTCCCTTATTTCCCTTCTATTTAAAGGAACTAAATAGCGAGACCATTTCTTCTAATGTTTATGTTGATTAGCATGATGTAGATAGAAGAATAAGCTTATTAACAATAATTTGTTACAGGGATGCAGAGAAAGTCATGTGAATGAAGCACATCAGGATTTAATCACTTGTATTATATATAACTATTAACACTTCGGTATTCCTTACAGGAACTGGAAAAACAGCTTTCTACCTACATCCGTTGTTATTTTTACTTTCTCTACATAGCGTATAGGGAAGGTATTGTAATGCATCCAAAAATTCGATACCGAGATTTCACCGGAAATACATGTTTTGGGTCCCCCTGTTTCCAAAAAATCATTCCCGGTTAAAGCTCCATGTATGTGTGTGTGTATATCATAGCTCAAAAACAAAAAGACTGTTATATACCAAAGTTGATATTTAAGTTTGGTACCCTGCAAGAGTGCGACACGAAGATTTTCAAGAAGATCCCCCCACCCCAAACTACCCTTTACATGGAACTTTTTTCGAAAATTTTGATTTTCTACAAAATGCCTCTAACGATTTTGATTAAAATGTCGCATACTAAAGATATTTATCTGACAAATAAAATATATACCTTGAATTTTTTTAGAAATAGCCTCTGAAGACCTCTTTATTCTGGACGAGTTTTGCAGAATTTTGTATAACGGTTAAACCGTAAGAGGTAGACAAAAACTTAAAGCACAAAACACAAACGTGACCGCGCAAAACGAACGCCAATTGTTTTACATAGCGATCAGCTTGGAAAATATTTTATTATCGCTCGCTTTGGCATATGTGCTCTCTTATCTTCCTTCTACCTACCAGGAAGCAAGTAATAATACCATTTCTGGAAATGTTTATCGGGATTATCATGATGTAGATAAAGGAATAATCTTTTGTAAGAATACTTTGTATTTGTAACAGCTAGAGAACGTTATGTGAATGGAAAACATCAGGTTTTTAGAATCCAACTTGCCAGACAGAAGACTCACGAAAAGTCGTGTTTATTTAAAGAGCATGCGCGGAATAATTCCTTTACGTCGGTTTTCATGACTTGTTAAGACTGCTAGGCGGCTGGTGTCTTTATTACCCAGACCGTTGACAGCATCTTTCCGAGAAGTTAGTAAAACCAACAACTAAACTCCTGGAAAATGCTTTTGAACACAGTGCAGACCTAAAAGATCACGAAAATAAAAACGTTTTTTCTTTTCCCCCTGTAGAGGAGCTTTGAACTTTGTGTAGTTTAAAAGACCCGGCCTGCTGTCATTTTAACTAGCAACCTCTTGTAGGCAGAGGGCGTTACTGCATCATGGATAGAGAAGGTATTGTATTTCACCTAAATATCGAGATTTCACCGAAAATATATTCTTTGAAACTTCTGCGTTAAAAAAAAAATTAGAACCATGACTGTCTGTGCGTGTCTGTGGGCAGCATAGATGAAAAATCTAATGTGTTCCATTCACATGACTTTCTCTATATCGCTGTAACAAATTATTCTTAAAAAGCATTTCTTCTGTCTACTTCACGATAAATGAGATAAACATTAGAAGGCTTTGTTTTAATTACTTGCTTCCTTGTAAGTAGAAGGGAAACAAGAGAATACACTAGGTTAAAACGATAGTCAAATGTTTAAAAAGTGGCTGTCATGTGGTTGAAATCCGCTTCTATGCAGGACCAGCAGTCAAGTATTTTAAATCTGAAACAAATAACAAGGAATATCTCAGAAATGGTCAATTAAACGAAAAACGCACATATGACATAAATTGTGAGTTTTAACGTGTTCTACATTTTTTGTGTAGTATGTTACGCTTTACCCAAAATTCAGCAAGAATAATGAAGTCTTTAGACGCTTTTCCCAGAAACTTCAAAATATATATTTTATTTGCCATATAAATATCTTTAATATAGGTATTTTAATTAAAATCGTTAGAGCCATTTTCGAGAAAATCAAAATTTTGGAATTTTTTTCAATGTATAGGGTATTATACCGACTTTACGTTTTTGACATAACGTGTTCACGGACACACTGACCCACGGATACGCACACATGCACACACACGGACCTTTTTCTGGAAATACATTTTTTGGACTCTAAAACGTGTTTTTCCGTTGAAATCCAGGTATCGAATTTTTGGGTGGAATGCAATACCTTCTCTAAACACTGTCCATAGCACAAGCAGATAAAGTAAAAAGGAACAGTTGGTTAAAGATCAAACTTCATAGTATTTAAGTTCTTTTCGCATCCTCGGAAGTTTCTGTAGATTTTAAAAAAATTCTCCCCCACAATTATCCTTTACATGGAATACTTTTCCAAAATTTTGATTTTCTCAAAATTAGATCTAATTAATTTGATTAAAACCATTTGTTTAAGATATTTTCATGACAAGCGAAATGTTGGTATATCTTGAATTTTCTGGGAATAGCTCTGAAGACTTCTTCATTCTGGATCACTTTTGTATAAGTGGTAAACCTGTAGAGTTAACCGTTTTCGAGATATTCCGCGTTTGTGGTTTCAGTTTTAATATACTTAAAATTTTCTCAAATTCATAGCAAGATAAGAGAACCAAAGTCCAATTGTTGCACATAGCAACCGGCTTTTAGAAGATTTTACTATCGCTTTAGCCTAGTTTCCCATTTAGGTAGTTAAAAAGAAGCTAGTAATAAGACCAATTTTCGTAAGGCTTATCTTGATTAGCTTGACGTAAATGAAAGAAGAATATTTGTAACAAAACTGGACATTTTGCCATTTAGGGATACTGAAAGGCTGTTTTGGAGAGAAGAGCATAAAAATTATACACTGTCATTATGAGATTTAATTTGAGATCTTCTGGTTTACCGGGAAATACGCGAGTCAGTTGGAGAATTTAGTGCTGTGCCGGCATGTTGCCATGGTAGCTCAATGGTCAGAACAACCGTGTTCAAATCAGGGCTATGACAGTAAATGTTTCATTCTGACTCTCTCTCCAAATACCATATAATTTTGAATCGGCGGGAACTGATTAATTATTCATGTTTTCGATGTATGACATCGAATTCAAAATTACTTGACCTTTCTTAAAACTTAGTAGTAAAGATCGCACTGAAAATAAAAAAAAGTTACTTTTTTCAGATTCTGTGGGATGCAGGGTTCCCTTTTCAGCTTCTTTTAATTCCCCCACATTTTCGTGCTCCCAATCTTCATTTCCCCTATCTCCCAGACATCTTTTCTAATTGACTCTTCCACATCCGTCGTTACTTTGACAATCTTTTCTACCTCTTTCTTTTCATTGCGGTTGCCACTGCTTTATTCTTTTTGTTTTGGGCTCTGGCCTTTCATTCCTTTTCTGGCCCCTTTATTTTAATTCCGTTGAATCTTTGTGATGCATCAGCGTAACCTACAATGAATGTGAGACGGTGATCTTCATTTGTTCTGGAACAAAAATGTTTCCATGGAAGAGGGGACGAGAAAGTTGACATAGGAAGATCATGGCTGCGTTAACAACTTGCCTACATAATCTGGTTCTTGGTTAGAATAAAACAATAAAGTTCATGTGAGAATATGGCATGAGATGTATCCAATTAAAACTATACTTCACTTTGATACGGGTTTTAATTGCAAATCGTGTACATATTACAAATGTTTCTATTAAGATATTACAGCCGAATTCCGTCCAACTTATCAGATTCCATTATTACTTTCTCTACACGTACTATGGACATCAACCCCCCAAGGGTTCAAAAGGTTATTCTTCTATTTACTGCTAATCGAGAAAAAATTAGCAGAAATAGTCTTACTACTTCCTTGTAAGTAGAAGCGAAATAAGGGAGTAGCATAGGCTAAAGCGATAGTCAAATGTTTTAAAAGCTGGTTGCTATGTGATGAAGTTGATTTGTTTGTATGGCCAGGAGTTGACAAATTCCCGTATGAGAAAAGTAGATTTCTTTTTAAATTGGAGCCAATAGCAAAGAATATCTCAAAGTCGGTCAACTCCACGAAAAAAAAAAATGTAAATAACATAGATGGTGTGTTTTAATGAGCACTACATTTATTATTAAGTAAGTTTTTGTCTATCTCCAGTTATACAAAGTTCCGCAAAATTCTTCCAGAATAAAGATATCTTCAGAGGCTGTTCCCAGAAAATTCAAGATGTACAGCTTATTTGTCATTTAAATACCATTAATGTACGGTAATTTAATCAAAATCTATTGAGCCACTTTTGAGAAAGATAATATTTTCAAAAATATTTCCATGTAAAGGGTAGTTGGGTGTGGGAGGGATTTTCTTGAAAATCTTCGTGTCTTATCTTTGGAAGATACCAAACTTAAATACTAAGTCTTTTTTTTTTTTTGCTATGCTTTTCACAGACACACGCGGACCTTTTTCTAAACATATCCGGTGAAATATCGGTATCGAATTTCCACTACCTTCTCTATAAACTATGCACATAGTACGTGTAGAGAAAGTAAAAATTGATTTTTTTTGTGATTTTTCGTGAATTTGAATCTGTGCCATGCACACCCTTAATGCCCAGTGCAGCTGATATTCTGCCGAACGCGATTAAAGTGCAGTTGATCTGGAAATCGTTATGAAACCAGACGCTGAGAGCTGTTTCCAATGTTTGTATAAAAACGGAAGTGAAGATAAACAGTCATGGAGTGGCAACAACACAAACATAAACTCTGGATCTATTTGTTTTCTCAATCAGATATTCCTTTGTTCCAGCAGAGAACGAGCCAAAAATTGCCTTTGGGGGCTTTTGGTTTTAAACGTAATCTTTGCTTTTTAGTGGATCAAATCCTGTACTGAAATGTTATTAAAAAGCCCTCTGTTATTTCCGTTTGACGCGGCAGCGTGTGTGTTTTGTTGTATGTATTCTTTTATAATCGATAGAAGAATTGTTATTAGAAACATCATATTCTTTTGCTACGGTTAAATATTCAAGGTAACTTGCCTGGAGAAAAGTGATAAATCCCAACATTTTTTATTATTAAAATAACTTCGGGTACAAATTAAGAGCTTACTTGAAACACTGTTGTGTTACATTTTTTATACGTACTATCTACATAGTGTATAGAGAAGGTATTGTATTGCACCCAAAAATTCGATACCGAGATTTCTCCGGAGATTTCTATCTGTTATACAAATAAACTATTCTTACAAAACATTATTTTTCTACGTACTTCGTGCTAATCGAAATTCACATTAGTAGGGCCGCACCGTGGCCGAGTGGTTAGACCACATGTGCGGATTTTCTCCGGGTTCTCCGGTTTCCCCGCCATCATATTCCACCGGTGTTTCCCCTTCATTCCAAGTATCATCAGTGTCCACGCCTGCTGTGCCATAAGAAGTAAAAGTGGGCATACATACAAAAATACAATAGTAGAAACGGTCTTATTTCTTGCTTCCTTGTACGTAAAAGTTAAATTAGGCTATAGCGGTAGTCCTATCTTTTAAAATATGGTCGTTATGTGAAGCAATTCAATTCTCTTTTTGTGGCCATGCAAGGAAAATGACTTCCCACTTGAGAAAAATTTAAGTAATTTAAAACTGCACTAATAACAAGGAATACCTCTTAAACGGTTAACTGTAAAAAAAACAACAACTTATGTCACATAAATTGCGTTTTTAACGAGATCTGCTTGCAGTAATTTTTGTCTATATCTTTGAGTTTACCAGTTAGCAAAAGTCCTTCAAAATGAGGAGGAACTTCAGAGGCTATTCCCAGAAAATTCAAGGCATAACTACTTTCTCTAAGTACATAGTGTGCAGGTGCATTGCACCCAAAAATTCGATACCGAGATTTCATGTTTTGAAGCTCGTGAATCCAAAAAAAGCATTTTAGAAAAATTTCCGTGGGTGTGTGTGTGTGTGGGGGGGAGCAGCTTAGCTCAAAAACGAAAAGTCCGTTAAAAACCAAACTTCGTATTTAGGTTTGATATCTTCCAAGGATGCGACATGAAGATTTCCAAGAAAATCTTCCCACTCCTAACTACCCTTTACATGGCAAAATATCAATAATTTGGTTTTTCTTAAAAATGGCTCTAACGATTTTGATTAAATTATCGTATATTAAAGATATTTACCTGACAAATAAAATGTATATTTTGAATTTTCTGTGAATAACCTCTGTAGACTATTTTATTCTGGCTCAATTTTACGGAATTTTGCATAACTGCTAAACCTTAAGAGATGAACAAAAACTTAGCTTACAAAAATGTGGAGCACGTTAAAACACACAATTTAAATAATATACATTTTTCGTGGAGTTGATAGTGTTTTAGATATTCCTTGTTTTTGGCTTCAGCTTTGAAAAACATACTTTTCTCATACTGGAATTTGTCAACTCCTGTCCATACAAACAAAGGAACTTCAGTCACATAGCAACCAGCTTTTGACTATAACTTTAACCTATGGTACTCCCTTATTTGGCTTCTACTTACAAGGAACTAAGTAATAAGACTATTTCTGCAATTTTTTTTTCTCGATTAACATGAAGTAAATAGTAGCATAAGCTTTTTAACAATAATTTGTTGCAGAGATGTAGAAAAAGTCATGTGAATGAAACACATAAGATTTTTTTTATTTGTGATCTTTATCTTTAATATACGATATTTTATCTTTATTATTAGTTTCGTAATCGGCTTACCCTCCCCATATTTGTAGAACGGACACTCCCTAGGACTTATAAGTCAATGCCTAGGGGTTAGAAGCCTGTCGAGGAGCCAATGGCCCGAAACCACAGAATGGAGAACCTGTTACGAGGGATCGGCCCGTAGCCAAGGATGAACATGAAATGGATGACATTAAATGTAAGCGAAATTTGATTGGAAAGGTGATGGTGGCGGGGAAAACCGGATGATCCGGGCTTCGTCCACCACGAGCATCTGGGCTCGAACTCGATCCACCTAGGTGGGAGGTGAGCGGTCTAGCCACTAACCCACGGCGCCACTTTATCTTTATTATACCAGGTTTTAATCGAAATTGTTTTCGAAACGTTTCAATGTAAATTGTGGTTAGGGTGGGGGACTTTTTTGAAAATATTCTTTCGCATCCTTGGAAGATGTTGAACTTAAATATCAATTTTGGTACTTAACCTTTTCACTGCTAGGCGAGAAACACCTTCTTGCTAGTTAAGACAACACTATGGTGAAAAATTGCTAAAACCCGAAATTTGGTTTTGACCAATAAATTTTGGTCTTAAATGTGTGTATTGCAAGTCCATCATCCGGGCATGTTGTACCACCGATTATTTAACCTGGGCCCTCCCCATCCCAAACCACAGGCAAGATAAAGCACCCGGCGGGCCTCCCCACACCCCACGAACAGCATATTTACGGCCGTGAAATAGAAACTGTTTTGGCGGCAGAATGCAGTTTGAGTCGGACCAAATGACTTGCAGTTTTTCTTTGCTTTAGCTATTACTCGAAATTTGTGTAAATAGTCCGTGAGAGTTGACAGATATTATTCATTTAAAAATTGCTGCTGGAGAATATGAAATTCTAAGATTTACAATCGCCTAAACCTACTTTCGAGTAGCGATAACCGACTTTTTATTTTTGAGTTATCCCGTTCGGAGACACACATGCCTTTTTGGACTCAAGGGACCTTAAACTGTTTCCGGTTAAATTTCGTCATGAATTTTAGGATTGATAGGCTACAATATCTTCTGTGTCTATTGCATAGTACGTGAAGAGAAAGTAAAAAGAAATGCTGACAATTTTAATAGGGATTTGCTTAGACGATTTTAGTGTACGAGGGTCGGTTGATAAGTCGCGGGCCTCACACAGACATGGTGTCACTAGGCATCGTATAGTTTAACTCTAGACCAGCTTGTATCCATAGTTACAGGTCAATAGCTTGTTTAGTCTTCGAATGACAGCATTTTAAACAACACAACTTTAGGGTTTTCACGAAAATGGAAGATTTGGAAAAACAAGCAGTGATGAAATACTTCAATTTGAAAGGCTTAACGCCTAAAGAAATCAAGGAGAGAATGGACAGTACATTGAAAGACTGCCCCTTCATATTCAATGATTAAAAGGTGGGTTGCATAGTTTTAAGATGGGACGTACGAGCACTAGTGATGAGCCACGCTCTGGACGCCCTGTAGAAGTGACAACTGAAATCATTGAACAAAGTCATCGTTTAGTACTGGAAGACGGCAGATTAAAGTTGTTTGAGATAGCAGATGCTGTAAACATATAAAAAGAACTTGCAGGTAATATCTTAAGTAATGCTTTGGGCTTTTATAAGGTCTGTGTAAGATGGGTGCCGCGTTTGTTGATACCTGATCAAAAGTTGCAAAGAAAAACTGTTTCTGTTAAGAATATGGAGCTCTACAGTAAAAATACCAGTGAGTTTTAGAGACGGGTTATTATCACGAATGAAACTTGGATACATCACTACACTCCATAAAGTAAATCACAGCCAAAACTGTGGATTGCGCCAGGTGAACCAACTCCGGAAAAGGCAAAGTCAGTTTTCTCAACTAACAAGGTTATGGCGAGTGTTTTCTGGGATGCACTGAATCACTTTTATTGATTACTTGGAACAGGGTAAAAGTATCACTGGTGTCTACTATGCAATCTTCCTGCAACGTTTGAGTGATGAGGTGAAAAGAAAAAAAAAAAACCCAAAAAAAGAAACTTCTTTCATCACGACAATGCTCCGGCCCATTGTTCAGTCATTGCAATGGGAAAAACGTGCGAATTAAAGTTGGAATTGCTTGAACCTCCACCCTATACGCCAGATCTAGCACCCAGTGACTACCACCTGTTTCCAAACCTCAAAACATTCTTGTAGGACGAAGATTTCACAGTAACGAGGTCATTGATGCGGTAAACAGCTATTTTGAGGACCTTGATAAATCGCACTACAGAGCTGGTTTAATTAAATTAGAACACCGATATGACAAATGTATTAGCCTTTCTGGAGATTATGTTGAGAAATAAAGCAAAAACAAAAAAATGTAAATACTGTTTTCATTGAGAGGCCCGGGACTTATCAGCTGAACCTAGTATGTATGTTGGAAGAAATGAGGCGATAATTTGCAAGGAATCCAAGTGCAATAAGAAGAGATATTGCTGTGCGCAGACTCTTGAGCGAGGTGCTGCATGTGGGAAACTGAACAAAAGCTACATTTGGTATTGTCATGGTGACGCTTTGTATGTTGTACAGCTTCCATCTTCTCGGAGAACAAGCTCGCTACTAATGTAATTTCTCTTCTGTTAATATGATCTTCCTGCTCTTATGTAATACGATTTGATCTCCCTAAGAAATATAATCATATCCTCATTTGGAATCCGATATTTCTTACAATATTTCGCCTGAGTAATTCCATCTCTGCGGCCTTCTTAAGCACCGCAATTCATCGACCTGCGTACAGTCTCATCTTGTCTAAATGGAGCATCCATAGCTCGCAGATGTTCCAGGAAAGTATGTTTCATTTAATTATGCGTTTAATATCGACCGTCACCTGTAAAACAGCAAATAGTGCATTTGACCAATATGTGTGGCCCAACATTTCATTAGAAATAATTCGTCTTCACTTAACATTTTTCTAACAACCAAATTAACAAAGAGAAACCAATTTTTTACTTTCTCTGCTGCGTATATTCAGTAGAGGAAATATTGCAAGCCATCCAAAAATAAAAACAATTCGGTGTTTGTTTTTTTTTGGTAGTGTTTAACGCCCGCTTTAACTGCCTATAACACCGCAGGCGGTAACACTGATGATACTTGAATGAAGATGGAGCACCGGTGGTATGCGATGGCGGGGGAAACCGGAGAACCCGGAGAAAACCCGCCCAGCGCCGCTTTGTCCACCACAAATCTCACATGCGGTCGCTTGGGATCGAACCCGGGCCGTCTAGGTGAGAGGCGAGTGGTGTGTGTGTGTGTGTGAGCAGCTTAACTGAAAACGAAAAGTGGGTTATATGTTTACCAAACTTGGCAATAAAACGAAAATGAGTTTTATTTATGGACGCTCTTTAACTGCTGTGGTTCTCAGCGTCCCATTCTAAACTGAGCGTGAAAGACCGCTTAATTTTACTCAGATTCCTCTTTATCAGCCTTGAAGTTCTTTTACGTGATCTACGACATGTGACTCACGGCTCTACTTTCATTCCGAAGGAAGCCATCCTAAGGATTTTTACGTCCAAATGAATCCGTTGTCCTCCGCCGGCTTTGAACCCGCGACCTTGGATATATAGTAACCATTACACCACAGAGGGCGACTTCAAACTTAGCATACAAGTTCAACATTTCCCAAACTACTCTTTGCGTACGTTTTTCGAAAATGTTTGATTTTCTCAAAATTGGCTCTCTATAAATTCGATTAAACCAGAGGTATGTTTAAGATATTTTTTGACAAAATAAAAGTATATACATTGAATCGCCTGCTCATTCTGGAATAACTTTTATATAACACTTGATCCACAAGAGACAGGCAAAATCTTACTGCACAGAAAATATGGATCTTCTTAAAACACACAATTTATGTAAAATATATTTTCTGTGGCGTTAGTTATTTCTGAGATATTCCTTGTCATTTAGTTTAAACGTTCCAATACTTTCTTTTATCAAATGGGGAAATAGAGCCATATTTTAAGGTAATCACATAGCGAACAGCTTTTAAAGGATGTGGCTATCAGTTTAGTCTTATTCCCTGCACCTATAAGGAGATAATTAATATGAACAATGATTCTACTGATGTGTATCTCCATTAGCATGAAGCATATAGAATAATATACTTTTGTTGCAGACTACGTGGAGAAAGTTATTCGAATGCAACACATACAATATTTCCTTTAATATACTATTTCATTCATAAATTACATTTAAATTCTCACACATTCACATTCTTATTCTTACTCCCAGACTCTACGGAGGGTGCGGAATAATCCTGGCTAAGAAAAAAATCTCACCCTCCAGCCGGATATGAACCCGCGACCTCTGGATTCGAAGGCTCACTTAGTAAGCACCAGACCATAGAAGCTGCCAACTTCATTTTGAAGGAGCAAAAGTGTGAATAAATCTTTCTTAAACAATCAAAATTTAAAATGAAAATGAATTAAATTTCAGTTTTGGTATCTTATACATAAAGGTTAACATCCGAAATACTAAATTAATTAATTCCTGTAACTCCTAAGTGGAGCATAGGGTACCATTACGATGTTTCCTTAATCGAAATGAATTTCTAGTTCACGAGTTCGCCTCTATGCGCCAAGGTGACGAGGGATCGGCTCGAAATGAAATTAAGTTTTATTTATAGACGCTCTTTAACTGCTATGTTTCTCAGCGTCCCATTCTATATTGGGCTTGCTGTTTTATCAGGCTTGAGGATCTTTTATGTCCTGTAAATCTACGATAGGGAACCAGCGGCCTTACTTCCCTTCCAAAGGAAGCCATGCTAAGAATTTTTACGCCCGAAAAACATCCTTCCAGTTCCAAAATTCTTTTTAGAAACTTTAAAATTCATAAATTTACATGTACCACGGCTGGCGACTGGATCGGCTCGTCGCTCACAGATGGCACTGTAAGAGAACATTACGACCTGCGGACGCGAAATGGTGGAATTTTGCCCAGAAACCTTCTTCTTGCAAGGTATAGGGTTCTTTTACAAGCAAATAAACATTGAACGAGGCCACTGATTTTACTTCCCTTCCGAAGGATTCATGGTAAGTATTTTTGATTTCGAAAAAACCCATCACCGTCCTGCAATCTAGGGTTTTACAGGCTTGCATGATAACCACTACACTTCGGAGGGAGACAACCGAAATATTAAAAACGAAAATAAATTTTGAAATCACAGTTATTCTCAACGCAAAATCCTCAGGTCGTCTTCCGGTGATTTTCAGATAATTCCGGTGGTGCATTTTCGATGGTATTTAACGGAGCATCTGCTTTAATGGCTTCTTTAAGAAGTTTTCAGAGCAGGAAAACAAAACACAAACTGCGGTGTGATTTTAAGTGAAGCGAATCTTCATAAACGGTTAAAATAAAATAGCGCCTTACTTGAGATGTTAATATCCATTAGTTCTGTCGTCTGAGGCAACATAATTTGGAATGTTTCCAGATAGCGAGTCAAAATAACAGTTTACACTCTTCCCTAGCAAAAAAAAAAAAAAAAAAATCAGTTACTTTTAAACGGACTAGGAATAAAATGGAATATATGAGAAAACAAGATTAGAATGTTAATAATATCCACATCTTTACAATAAGATTAGAATGCAGAAGTTCGAACCCGTATGTGCTGTAGTTATTTTGATTTTCCCATTGTATGGGTAAATTGGACTTTGTGTCACATATAGGTTTTCAACTTCAGGGGGCATCGAAGGGTTAGAAGTAATTTTCTGAAGTATTAGTGCATGAGCTTTGATTTTTACGTTCTCTATCACGTAAGTACAACCTACACAGCAGGCAGAGAAGATATTACATTCTACCCAAGAATTTCGATAACGAGATTTCAATTTTAGGGTCCTCTGTTTAAAAAATCTGATGTGTTCCATTCACATGACTTTCTCTATATCACTGCAACAAATTATTCTATTTACTTCATCTAATGGAGCAAAAATTAGCAAAAATAGTCTTATTACTTGCTTCCTTGTTAGTAGAAGCGAAATAAGGGTTAAAGTGATAGTCAAAAGCTATGGTTGCTCTGCGACTGAAATTCCTTTGTTTGTATGGACACGAGTTCACAAAGTACTGTATGAGAAAAGTATAAGTTTTTATAGCTGAAACCAAAAACATGGGATATCTCAAAAACAATCAACTCCACGAACAAAATGTATGTATCATAAATTGTGTGTTTTAAGGTGCTCTACATTTGTTTTCTGGTAAGATTTTGTCCATCTCTTACGGTTTAGCAGTTATGCAAACTTCCGGAAAATTGACCCAGAATAAAGTAGTCTTCAGAGGCTACTCCCAGAAAATTCAAAATATAAATTTTATTTGTCACGTAAATATCTTTAATATACGATTTTTAATCAAAATCGTTAGCCATTTTTTAGAAAATCATGTAAAGGGTAGTTGGGGGTGGGGGATTTTTTTCAAAATCTTCGTGTCGCATCCCTGGAAGATACTAAACTTAAATACCAAGTTTGGTATTTTACCGACTTTTCGTTTTTGAGTTATCGTGTTCACAGACACACGGACACACACACGGTACTTTTTCTGAAAATACTTTTTTTGGATACAGGGGACCCTAAAACATATATTTCCAGTGAAATCTCGGTATTGAATTTTTTGGTGGAGTGCAATACCTTCTCTATACACTATCTACATAGTACGTATAGAGAAAGTAAAAAATGGAAAAAAGTCCGTCCGTACCAAACTTGGTATTTAAGTTGAGTATCTTCCAAGACAGACTTCTCACTCCTGGCACAGGCTTGTAAGTTCTAGGGGGGGTGTCAGTTCTAAATACGGGGAGGGTAAGCCCACTACGAAACCAAACGATCCGAATCTTTAAAGTATATGACACGAAGTTTTTGAGGAAAAAAAAAAACCCTCCAAACTACCATTTACACAGAAAAAAGTTTGAAAACTTTGATTTTTTTCAAAAATGAATATGGAATTTTAATTAAAATACCGTACATTAAAAATATTTACATGGAAAATAAAACGTATATCTTGAATTTCCTGGGTATAGCCTCTAAAGACCTCTTTATTATGTATGGTTTTTATTGAATTTTAGATAACTGGTAAGCCGTAAAAGACAAAAGCTTAATACACAAAAATGTAGATTTCGTTAAACGACATTATTTGCTATATACGTTTTTCTTGTAGAGTTGGCCGTTTTCGAGATATTCCTTTTTATTGGTTTTAGTTTTAAAATACTTATACTTGACTCAAGCAGGAAGAGATCCTCCGTTTTTCGTTTTGTTTTATTCCTGGTCATGCAAAGAGACCGAATTTCAAAGTCAATCACATAGTAACAGCTTTATAACATACAGCTATTGATTTAGCCTAGTGTGTTGCCTTATGTCCTTTCTACTTACAAGGAAGCAAGTAAGGGTTATCCTGATTAGTTTGATGTAGATAAAGGAATACTCTTCTGAAAGAATAGTTTTTTTTTTTTTTTTTGCAGAAGACATAGAGAAAGTCATGCAAATGGAAAAAATACATCACATTTTTTACTTTCTTTACATGTACTATGTACATAGTGTATAGAGAAGGTATTGTATTGCACCCAAAAATTCGATACCGAGATTTCACCGGAAATACATGTTTTGAGTCCCCCTGAATCTAAAAAAATGGAAAAAGGTCCGTGTGTATGTCTGTATGTTAAGAGCATAACTCAGAAACGAAAAGACCATCGAATACCAAACTTGGTATTTAGATGTAGTATCTTTCAAGGATGCCACACGAAGTTTTCAAGAAAATCCCCCCCACCCACCACAAACTACACTTTATGTGTAACAAATTTCGCAAATATTTATTTTCTTAAAATGGCTCTAACGAGTTTCATTAAAATAGCGTATATTAAAGATATTCACCTAACAAATAAGTATATCTTGAAATTTCTGGGAATAGTCTCTGAAGACCAGTTTATTCTTGATGAATGTTACGTAATTTTGAATAACTGGTAAACCTTAAGAGATAGACAAAAACTTACCACACAAAAAATTAGAGCACATTAAAGCACACAATTTATGTTATATACATTTTTTTCGTGGAGTTGATAGTTTTTTAGATATTCCTTGTTATTAGTTTCAATTGTAAAGTACTTACTTTTCTCAAACAGCAAGTGTCCGTTTTTTTGTTCTACTCCTGCCAAGCAAAGAAGTAATTTGAAATGACAGTCATATAATGACACCTTTTAAAACATTTGACTATCACTTTAGCATAGTGTATTCCCTTAGTCCCCTTCTACTTATAAGGATGAATGAATGTGTATTTATTGACATAACAATATTATACATTGAGCTTCAACAATTGCACGGGTCCAAAAAGACAAAAGATATTCAAATACAACAATTTAAATTTACAGCTCATAGTACGCCTTATTCAGAAGTATAAATGTACCCTCTTATAATAGATAAATACACTTAAAAGAAATATATACACAGTATATAAAACCATAACACAACAACGACATAAAATATATGTATGTAAAACATTGTAGTCCCTTTTGTTTAGTTGTTCATATCTCTCCCCCCTCTTCTCTATTGGCAGCCTTCTCAGATCTCAGCTCTCTTGCCTTCAGTATAAATTTACCTAGCCCGTCCACGTCTTCCGTGCCTGCCAGTAGCGTCCAACATGCTTCTAGCTCTACATTCGCGGTAATAAAGAATCTCATTTACTAATGAGGAACTAAGTAATAAGAACATTCTACTAATGTTTATCTCGATGAGCAGTGTATGAAAGAAGAATAGTTTTTGTAAGAAGTTTATCTGTAGATCAAATTAAGAGAGTGTAACACATCAGATATTTGTTTCTTTTCATTCTGGGAGAAGCCCCAGAGTTTCTAAAATGCAGAGTAATTCCATCACGATTCTGGTGACTTGACTTCAGCTAGCATACCCTTAGTATGTTGGTATGGGAGGGGGAGGTTCTTTTGTTCGTCAAAGGATGTGTAGGGTAGTCTTGATTAAACAAACGAATTAATAGAACTAGTTGTATTGTGAATGGAGTATGCTAATTGGTTTATCATTCCCAAATGGGAGGGTGTTTGATGTTGGGCAGCTGGTATAACTGCATTACCATAGCGTCACTTCTTGCTCTCGAGGTGCTTCTGTTCAAAGCTAAGCAAGGTGGCTAAGCTGAACCGATAACTATTCCAGGTTTCACAACATCACAATTCTACTGACAATACACTCAGGGATCAACACTTCTATAGCGCACGAAGAAAAAATCTTATGTTCCATTCTCATGACTTTCTCTACATCTCTGCAACAAATTATTGTTAAAAAGCTTATGCTTCTTTTTACTTCATGTAAATCGAGAAAAAATTAGCAGAAATAGTCTTATTACTTGCTTCTTTGTAAGTAGAAGCAAAATAAGGGAGTACCATAGGTTAAAGTGATAGTCTAAAGCTGGTTGCTATGTGACTGAAGTTCCTTTGTTTGTATGGACAGGAGTTGACAAATTCCTGTATGAGAAAAGTATAAGTTTTTCAAAGCTGAAACCAAAAACAATCATCTCTTCGAAAAATAATGTATATGACATAATTGTGTCTTAATGTGCTCTACATTTTTTGTGTGGTAAGTTTTTGTCCATCTTCAAAATCGTATATTTACCTGGCAAATAAAATGTACATCTTGAATTTTCTGGGAAGAGCCTCTGAAGACTACTTTATTCTGGATGAATTTTACGGATTTTTGCATAACTGCTAAACCGTAAGAGATGGGCAACAACTTACCACACAGAAAATGTAGATCTCCTTAAAACACACAATTTAGGTAATATGTACTTTCGTTGTAGAGTTCGCCGTTTCCAAGATATTCCTTGTTATTGGTTTCAATTTTAAAATGCTGAAACTTTTCTCATGCGAGAACTTGTCAAGTCCTGGCCAAGCAAGGAAACGAATTTTAGTCCCATAGCAACTACATTTTAAAACATTTGACTGTCGATTTAGCCTAGTGTATTCCCATATTTCCCTTCTACTTATAAGGAACTAAATAAAAAGACCGTATCTGCTAATAGTTCTCTCGATTAGCATGAAGTGGATAGAAGAATAAGCACAACAGATTTTTTTTCTATAATCGCCATTAAATGGAGTTAGAGGAATACTATAGCATGTTGCGGTTGTAAACATACGCTGCATGCAAAGATGACGGATTTTATGCGCATGCGTACCTTTGCCCCAAACGTTTGTTTTTACTTTCTTCGGTTTTAATACTCAACGCGTAGGTTTATTTGTCATATTTGATGCACCCTAATTTATAGTTCACTATTTCATGTCAGCTGATTCAGTATTATACTAGTTAAACTTCATTTTACAGAAACTACAAGAGAAACATGTCCTCCACGCCGTTGTCTTCTAAAACGTTAGAGGAAGCTAGAAAGCTAATAGAAAATGGATCTTCCGTTATAAATGCAGCTGCAGGACTTGGATGTACTGAATCCACATTACGTAAAAGACTTAAAGCAGGCTATGGAGTGGCATCATTGGGGCGTTTCAAGAGAGTATTTTCTGAGACAGGAGAAACTGAATTGGCGGAGCAGTGTATCAATCTGGATTCTATGTTCTATGGCCTTACGTTTAAACACTTCCGACATTCGGTATATCGGTTTGCCGAAAGTAATGCCGCCAACCACCCATTTAATAATGAAATCCAATTGACAGGGGAAGTCTGCTCATCATAATTTAAGTTTGAGGCAACCGGAGAAAATCAGTATCGGGAGGATAATGGGATTCAATAAAGTACAAATGGAGCTTTATTTTAGAAACTGGAAACTTTGCGATATAAATATAATTTTCCGCCCCATCGAGTCTATAATGAAGACAAAACAAGAACACAAACTGTACCGGGAAAATTGCGGAAAAATGTGGCAAGAAAAGGCCATAGATGTGTAAGTAAGGCAGTTGCAGCCGACCGAGGCAAAACAGTTTCTGTGGTAATACGACCACAATGATGACACAATGATGATTGTGATGATTCTGATACAGTAAAACATTAATAATGACTCTAACTGACAAATATTGTAACTTTCCTTTAGTCTGTCATAATTATAATAATTTCTTTCCGTGTCGGAATTTTGCCCCGTAACTATAGGATCTTTACCCCAGGCCTGGGGCAAAGATCCATTTTTTTCATTTCTAATATTTTGTTAAATATAATTTTAACACATCATGCAACCAATCTTGAACTTATTGTATCGTGTAAAGTATGCTCCTAGGTGTATTATGTAAAAATTTCATTGTGATGTAACCAGAATAGCAGAAGGGAAAAATAAAAAAGCGTTAAGTGCGCATCTTTGCCTCCGCTTACCCTATAGCGTATAGAGAACGCATTGTATTGCACCCACAAGTTCGATAGCAAGATTTCATCGTAAATATATATTTTGAGACCCCCTGAATAAAAAATAAGCATTTTTGGAAAGAGGTCCGTGTGTGGGTGTGTGGGGGGGGGCAGCATAGCTCAAAAGTGAAAGTTCCGTTAAATACCAAACTTGACATGAAAGTTCAGTATATTCAATCGATGCGTCACGGAGATTTTCAGGAAAAAAAGGCTCTTAACGATTTTGATTAAAATACCGTATATTAAAGATATATATGATAAATAAAATGTATATTTTGAATTTTTTGGGAATAGTCTCTGAAGACTACTTCATTATGTATGACTTCTGCATAGCTTTTGTATAATTGGTAAACCGTAAGAGATAGACAAAAACTTACTATACAAAGTAATGTAGATTTCCTTGTAACTCGCAATTTATGCCATACAGCTTTTTTGCAGAGCTAACCGGTACGGGGTCGTTGGTAATGATTTTTTACAAACGGGATGATATCTTTTTTTGTTTTTTTTTTTTTTTTTTTGTTTACTCCTGGTAAGCAAAGATGACAGAATTTCAAATTGTTTCACTTGCGACAGTTTTTAAAACATTTGACTATCGCTTTAGCCTAGTTTATTACCTTATTTCCCCTCTACTTACAAGGGAGTCAGTAATAATACAATTGCTGCTAATGTTTTTATATATGTTAAAATTGGGTTTGAAACAAAGATCGGGAATAGCGTGGCTGTGGTTGGGAGGGTGGAAAACCCGTAAGGTAGTTGATGAAGCTGGTAGGAGGATTTGCCAATTATGCGGGTATCAGGAAGACTGGACGCATATTTTGGCAGATTGCGTGCAGATGGAGGATATTAGGAAAAAATTACTTCCGGAATTATTTTTAGCTTCAAACAGACGAAGGACAGCATTCTGGGATTTGATTCTAAACAGCCAAAACTGGCCAAGCCTGGGCACATACGTAATGGAAGTGCACTAAGAGATAAAATATTGGTGTAAATATTGTATAGACTTATTTGGTGTTTGAGTAATCTAAATGTACGAATGCGTGGTGTAGTTAGTACAAGTGTGTGTGTGTGTGTGTGTGATATCAGAGTGTCCTTTCTTTTACTGTTCTATGGTTCTATTGGCCTAGCACGCTAGCATATGTACGAATGCGTGGTGTAGTTAGTACAAGTGTGTGTGTGATATCAGAGTGTCCTTTCTTTTACTGTTCTATGGTTCTATTGGCCTAGCACGCTAGCATATGTTCGAATGCGTGGTGTAGTTAGTACAAGTGTGTGTGTGATATCAGAGTGTCCTTTCTTTTACTGTTCTATGGTTCTATTGGCCTAGCACGCTAGCATATGTACGAATGCGTGGTGTAGTTAGTACAAGTGTGTGTGTGATATCAGAGTGTCCTTTCTTTTACTGTTCTATGGTTCTATTGGCCTAGCACGCTAGCATATGTTCGAATGCGTGGTGTAGTTAGTATAAGTGTGTGTGTGATATCAGAGTGTCCTTTCTTTTACTGTTCTATGGTTCTATTGGCCTAGCACGCTAGCATATGTTCGAATGCGTGGTGTAGTTAGTACAAGTGTGTGTGTGATATCAGAGTGTCCTTTCTTTTACTGTTCTATGGTTCTATTGGCCTAGCACGCTAGCATATGTACGAATGCGTGGTGTAGTTAGTACAAGTGTGTGTGTGATATCAGAGTGTCCTTTCTTTTACTGTTCTATGGTTCTGTTGTCCTTCCTAGCACGCTAGCATATGTACGAATGTGTGGTGTAGTTAGTACAAGTGTGTGTGTGATATCAGAGTGTCCTTTCTTTTACTGTTCTATGGTTCTGTTGTCCTAGCACGCTAGCATATGTTCGAATGCGTGGTGTAGTTAGTACAAGTGTGTGTGTGATATCAGAGTGTCCTTTCTTTTACTGTTCTATGGTTCTGTTGTCCTTCCTAGCACGCTAGCATATGTACGAATGTGTGGTGTAGTTAGTACAAGTGTGTGTGTGATATCAGAGTGTCCTTTCTTTTACTGTTCTATGGTTCTATTGGCCTAGCACGCTAGCATATGTTCGAATGCGTGGTGTAGTTAGTACAAGTGTGTGTGTGATATCAGAGTGTCCTTTCTTTTACTGTTCTATGGTTCTGTTGTCCTTCCTAGCACGCTAGCATATGTACGAATGTGTGGTGTAGTTAGTACAAGTGTGTGTGTGATATCAGAGTGTCCTTTCTTTTACTGTTCTATGGTTCTGTTGTCCTAGCACGCTAGCATATGTTCGAATGCGTGGTGTAGTTAGTACAAGTGTGTGTGTGATATCAGAGTGTCCTTTCTTTTACTGTTCTATGGTTCTATTGGCCTAGCACGCTAGCATATGTACGAATGTGTGGTGTAGTTAGTACAAGTGTGTGTGTGTGATATCAGAGTGTCCTTTCTTTTACTGTTCTATGGTTCTATTGGCCTAGCACGCTAGCATATGTTCGAATGCGTGGTGTAGTTAGTACAAGTGTGTGTGTGTGATATCAGAGTGTCCTTTCTTTTACTGTTCTATGGTTCTATTGGCCTAGCACGCTAGCATATGTTCGAATGCGTGGTGTAGTTAGTACAAGTGTGTGTGTGTGATATCAGAGTGTCCTTTCTTTTACTGTTCTATGGTTCTGTTGTCCTTCCTAGCACGCTAGCATATGTACGAATGTGTGGTGTAGTTAGTACAAGTGTGTGTGTGATATCAGAGTGTCCTTTCTTTTACTGTTCTATGGTTCTGTTGTCCTAGCACGCTAGCATATGTATGTGTTTAGATATATAAAATAGATATGTAGCTAATATTCAAAATTCAAGTATTTTTAGACATCATGTACGGTCACCCGACCCATGCGACTGTGTGATGCAAATATTGTATTATTGTAAACTTAATAATAAAATACTACTATATGCTAATGTTTATCTCGATTAGCATGAAGTAAAATAAGCTTTTTAACAATAATGTGTTACAGAGTTGTAGAAAAAGTCTTGTGAATGATACACACAAGATTTTATGCATTGCAACGAATTATTTATTTCGCATCCTAAATTGCCTATCTTTGCTTTTAAATTTAACTATATTTCTGGAAATAGAAATCTGTGATTATCTATTGGTTTTTCTTTTTCATTAAATAGACGACAAGCAATTGCCGTGATGTACTTCATTCTGGTAATTTTCCCCTTTCTATACTCCCTTAAACACAAACTGATGTATTAGACGAAAAGCTTTTAGGAGTGACTGTATGTAACTGAAGTGCTTTGGTTGCAAACAAGCCTTTTCGAGAATACAATTTAATATCATCCTCGAACGTTTTCATGTCGGAGTTTCTTTTTACTTTCTCTACACGCACTACGTATCTACATAATGCATAGAGAAGGGATTTTTTTGTTTTTATTTTCGTAGCTTAACGTCCTTTAAGAGAAGGTATTGTAATGCACCAACAAATTCTACATAAAGATTTCACCGGAAATATGTTTTGAGATCCCCTGAATCCAAAAAAGGATTTTTAGAAAGAGTTCCGCGCGTGTGTATGCGTCTGTGGACTACAGTATCAAAGTTATTAACAACCAAAATAAAATGTATATTTTGAATTTTTTGGGGAATAGCCTCTGAAGAGCATTTTATTCTCGGTGAATTTTTCTAAATGTTTCATAACTGTTAAACCCTAAGAGTAGTCTAGCAATCTAGTGTATTCCCTTATTTCTCTTCTACTTACAAGGAAGCAAGTAAGGTTTATCTCGATTAGCATAAAATAGAAGAGTATGCCTTTTAATAATTATTTTTTTCAGAGATGTAGAAAATCTCATGTGAATGGAAAACATCAAATTTTATATATTGTAGATGAATACCTACTTTGCATCCTAAATTGCCTATCTTTGCTTTTAAATGTTTAACTATATTTGCGGGCCGCGCCGTGGCCGAGTGGTTAGATCATTCGATCCCAAGTAACCGCATGTGAGATTTGTGGTGGACAAAGTAGCGCTGGGGCGGGTTTTCTTCGGGATCTCCGGTTTCCCCGCCGCCATCGCATTCCACCGGTGCTCCATCTTCATTCATGTATCAGTGTCACCGCCTGCGGTGCCATAAGTAGTTAAAGCGGGCGTTAAACACTACCAAAAAAAACTATTTCAGGGCCCGCCTGGGTAGTGTGGTGGTAGCGTGTCTGCCTCACATTCAACAGATCACGAGTTCAAATCTCGCTTAGTGTGAGTTACCCGGATAAGGTTTGGTTTGTGTCGTTTGTTATTTCCTTCCTCTCTAGGGGTTTTCGATTTTCCTGAGAAGACAAATGTCTAACTTTAAGCTCCATGGACACCAGGTCATTTGAGCATCATTTCACCAATTTCATTCATCGTCCGATATGACCAATCAGGCTACAAATAATAAAATAAAAAAGCCTGGAAATAGAAATCTGTGCTTATATACTGTATTATCTTTTTCGTTGAATAAAAGACCAGTCATCATGTACTTTATTCTGGTAATTTTCCACTATCTATACCTCCTTAAACACAAACTAATGGGAATGTCTGTAAGTTACTGAAATGCATCTGGTTGGAAACAAGCCTTTTCAAATAATACAATTTAATATCACCCTCGACATTTTCATGTCGGAGTTTCTTTTTTATCTTGTGTTTATTTACAGCGAACGAATGGAATTCGTAACCTTTTTTACACATTTTATTGAAATAATTTCTTGAATTAGTTTGTTTGGTTTAATTGTGTATGTTTTTGTTGAAGCTCGTTTGCACACAAATAATTACTGCTGTAATTTCACTTTTGTTCGCAGAGGGCGCGGACAGTGATTGCAAAAACCGTTACGTTGGCTGCCTTTCAATAGATTCTTTTTTTTCTTAATAACAATATAACGTCAGATTCACATTGTTCCAATGTCGATGTTATTTATTTTCTATGCTCACTGCATTATTAAAAAGGTTATTTTAAAAACAAAACCGGTGTAGTTATTGTTTGGGTTATTGTTAGGTTCCTCTGCGTTTTTTGGCACCAAACCTCGAACCGTGTAATAAATACCAATAAAAGAGGACGCCATCGGTGGACAAAGGATCGAAGCTGAGAATTAGCAGGTTCGCAGTTAAACTGGCCTAGGATCCATTCACTATGGATCGAAGCCTTGCGCTTCTTTTGTTTCGGTCACAGCCTCCTGATCATACGTTAGTCCAGGGGTATTCTTGATTTTACGTTCCTGCAGGTGCCTATGAACTTCCAACAGATGTTTATATTTAGATTGCCCACATTGTATTATTTACTTATCGATGATTAGTTACGGTGTGGGTAGTCACTTTCCATATGCTATCTTAGATGTGTCAGTTGAGTGAGAAACTGACGGTAGAATTGAAAAGAGTTCACCATATTCGATGCCAGGACCTGTATAAATACGTATATTTTCTGAAGATGAAGATCCTTTCTCTGCCTCGGCGTCGCTATCTCTGGGTTCGTCATATCAGTAGAGTTGAGTTACCCAGCGTGGTTACAGGAAATATTTTGGGTACGGAAATTCATTTTAAATAATAGTTGCAGCAGGATCAGATATTTATTCGACAAAACATCAAACACACAAGATGAAGTCATCTCGACAAACCTTGTTGAATATTTCTATCTACACTTGTATAAACATGAATAAACACTTGATAGCTTACAGTTGAATAATAATACTTATTACTTTTCTAGCACCGGTTCTTATCACGCTAAAATATGCCTCCAAAAATTACTTTTACCGTCACCACGTCACATAGTTTCATTGCGTTCTGGTCAGGTGACTTAGACATAAAGAAAAATACCCTGCTTGCTAAATTTTAGGGACCTGTAACCTAATGCACGCTAAGATATAAAAGAAAGGTACGAATTCTCGGGGCTTTTGAGGACAATGCAGGGAGCCCTTTGTTAACGTTAACTGCGCAGTACCTTGCAGCTATAATTTGGAAACGTTAACATAGTTAAAGTTAAAACTTATGAACTAAATACAAGAAAATAACATAAATTACTCATACAAACATATCATTGTTAATAAACGCTTTGTTATGAAAATGATAATCATTCAGGAGCAGTGGCAATATAAAATGGTCATAATGCCAAACGTGTAGGTAGAGTCCGCATTTCGGTTTGTATACGCAAGGGCTTATCTTTGCTTGCTTTCTTTCTTAATTCTATTTACTTAGAATTAGAATTAGCCTGTAGAATCTCTGTAGGGCAAGGACCTCTTGGCTGTTCTGGCAAATCCGCATAGCCTGCGCTCCTTTGGCTGGTTCTCGGATTCCAGGCCGTCGCCTTGTGTGCCCACATGCTGTGGTCTATCTTCATGACGTGGCCCGCCCGCTTCCATTTGATGTCCGTCATCTTCCTCAGTTCTTCGTTGCGGATTCTGTCACGGAGGCTGACGCTTAGAATCTTTCTCTCCAGCTTCCTTCGGTACGTTCCCAACATTTTTCTTTCTCTGCTTGTTGGGCTCAGGTCTGGGCTCCATATAGTAAGAGAGGAAATATGCAGCTGTCCAGTATATGCTGATTTTCTTAAAAATGAATCTAAAGTTTTGTTGAAAATGTCATATATTAAAGATACTTATATGACAAATAAAATAAGTTTTAAATTTTTACTTTCTGTATTTTAATAATAGACTGAAGACTTCTTCATTCTGAATAACTTTTGCATAACTTAAAGCACACAATTTATGTCATACACAATTTTTTGTGGATGAAACCTGTTACTGTTTCCATTTACGGGAACACAAATAGAACTGAAATTGAGTTACGTGGCGTAAAACTTTTAAAACATCTTATTCATGCTTTGGACTAGTGTACTCTCTTTTTTACTTTAAAACTATTAGTTTATTTCTGCTAATCTTTATCGTGATTAGCATGAAGTAGATAGAAGTATTAGCTTTTTAACAATAATTTGTTACAGAGATGTAGAGAAAGTCATGTGAATGGAATACATCAGACACACACATTTCTCCACAAATGATACTTAACCCTTAGTTTCCTGCAGTAGTAATATGCCGTTTTTCCTTTAATTCAAGTTTAAAACTCCAGTTGGAATTTTAGTAAAAATATTTGCGAATAAACCTATAACATTATTATATAAAATAATAAAGAAAATAGAGATGAAAATAAATGTAGAGCCTTATTAATATTTTTTTTCCCACATTAAAAGTTTAAATTCTTCTAAACCAGTTTTCATAATGCTGCCAAACAGAAGTTGAAATAGCCATGAGTGTTAGGTGATAGGTAATGGCTGGCCATCCATTTAAAGCCAAATGTTACAAGTTCAAATCCGCAGTGATTGTGACAAATGACGGGGAGAGCCCAAGTAAAATAATTGGTGTGATGCTTGGAAACTAATGGCATTACATTTGGCTTAGTTATGTTGGTTTTCTCTTTTATTTATTTAAAAAAATCACTAACTTTAGGGCAAAAATTGTGTATATTTTTACTTTCTCTGCACGTACTATCTACATAGTGTATAGAGAAGGTATTGCACTCCACCATAAAATTCGATACCGCGATTTCACCGGAAATATATGTTTTAGGGTCTCCTGTATCCAAAAAAAGTATTTTCAGAAAAAGGTCCGTGTGTCTGTGAACACGATAACTCAAAAAAGAAAAGTCGGTAGAGTACCAAACTTGGTATTTAAGGTTAGTATCTTCCAGGGATGCGATACGAAGATTTTGAGAAAAATCCCCCCATACCAAACTACTCTTTACATGGAACTTTTTTCGACAATTTTTGATTTTCTAAAAAATGGCTCTAACGATTTTGATTAAAATATCGTATATTAAAGATATTTACCTTACAAATAGAATGAATATTTTTATTTTTCTGGTAATAGCCTCTGAAGACTACCTTATTCTGAACTTTTCTCATACAGGAATTTGTCAACTGCTGTCCATACAAAGGAACTTCAGTCACACAGCAACCAGCTTATGACTGTCACTTTAACCTATGATACTCCCTTATTTCCCTTCTACTTACAAGGAAGCAAGTAATAAGACTATTTTGCCAATTTTATGTCGATTAGCATGAAGTAAATAGAATCATGAGCTTTTTAACAATAATTTGTTGCAGAGATGTAGAGAAAGTCATGTGAATGGAGCACATCAGATTTTTACAATATATAACAGTCTTAAACACTTGTTGTTTATGGTTGAAGGTTAGTAAAACATGAAATTAATCCTAGAGTACAACCCTATTTGTATAGTTATGCTTAAAACAAGTAGAACTTATGGGTACCGACAGGCAACAAAGGGTTAAATAGATGAAGTATAAATTAAAAGAAGAATATCACTTGAAGTTTGTCATTTATTATAAATCAATCCATTTTGAATATTTTTGTAGTTAATTCGGTTTTTTGAAACAGACGTTATTACTTATATGCAAAAGCACATATTATGTCATCAGTCAATGTTAGGAAATGACTACGTTCTACTCTCAACGTACAGTGGCATACCAATAAGCCCCATCTGTTGGAAGTCCGGGACTAGCGTCAGGAACATATACGCGATCATAAGAGCAAGAACCCATTCCGATATGGTGCTAGTAAGGTGCATATAGAAGCCAGGTTCTGATTTCCTCCATTCAGCCTTGTACTCGCCACCTGGAACCAATGATTCGTGTTTTAAAACTGGGTCATAGGCACACTAATGAACAAATCTGACCTATTCCATTCACAAGACTTTCTCTACATTTCGGCAAAAAATTATTATTAAAAAAGCTTATGCTTCTATTTACTTCATGCTAATCGAGAAAAAGTAGCAGAAATAGTCTTATTACTTGCTTCCTTGTAAGTAGAAGGGAAATAAGGGAATACCATTGATTAAAGTGATAGCCAAAAGCTGGTTGCTGTGTGACTGATGATCCTTTGTTTGTATGGACTGGAGTTGACAAATTCCTGTATGAGAAAAATACGTTTTTAAAGATGAAACCAAAACACAAGGAATATCGTTACAGTCATTTTTGAGAAAATCAAAATTTTAGGAAAAATGTTCCATGTAAGAGGTAGTTTGGGGTGGGGGGATTTTTCTCAAAATCTTCGTGTCGCATCCCTGGAAGATACTAAACTTAAATACCAAGTTCGGTATTTTACCGACTTTTCGTTTTTGAGTTATCTTGTTCACAGACACACACGGACCTTTTTCTGAAAATGTTTTTTTTTTTTTTTTGATACAGGAAACCCCAAAAACATATCTTTCCAGTGAAATTCGTATCGAATTTTTGAGTGGAGTTCAATGCCTTCTCTATACACTATGTAGAGAAAATAAAAAGACAGAAAAAGATCAACGTAAAAAAAAAATCGGATGTGTTACATTCACATGACTTTCTCTACATTTCTAAAACGAATTATTATTAAAAAGCATATTCTTCTATCTACTTTATGATAGTCGAGATAAAATTGCTAGAAATTGTCTTAATTACTTGCTTCCTTGTAAGTAGAAGAGAAATAAGGGAATTCATTAGGCTAAAACGATAGTCAAATCTTTTAAAAGCCGGTTGCGATGTATTTGCAATTCGTTTCTATGCAGGGCCAGGAGTTTACAACTTTTCATGTAAGAAAAGTTTAAGTATTTTCAATCTAAAACAAATAACAAGGAATTAGAATAAAATCTCTTATATTTACGTGGCAAATAAAATATATATCTTGAATTTTCTGGGAATAGCCTCTAAAGACCATTTTATTCTGAATGACTTTGCTGAATTTTGCATAACGTGTAAGCCGTAAGAAATAGGCAGAAACTTACCACAAAAAAATGTAGATCTTGATAAAACACGCAATTTATGTCATATATTTTTTTTTTTTTTTTGTGGAGTTGGCCGTTTTCAAGATATTCCTTGTTATTCGTTTTAGTTTTAAAATCCTTTTCCCATACGGGAATTTGTAAACTCCAGTCATAGAATCAAAGGAACTTCAGTCACGTAGCAACCAGCTTTTGACTACATCTTTAGCAAATGCTACTACCTTATTTTCTTTCTACTTACAAGGAAGCAAGTAATAAGGCAATTTCTGCTAATGTTTTCTCATTTAGCATAAGAGACGCATAAGCTTTTTAACAATAATTAGAGTAGAGAAAGACAAGAAGTAGAGAAAGACATGAATGGAACATATCACATTTTTACTTTCTCTATACGTATTTAGGTTTGTTATTTCCCAAGAATACAACACGAAGATTTTCAAGAAAATCCCCCCAACTACCCTTACATGGAACCTTTTTCGAAAATTTTAATTTTCTAAAAAATGGTTCTAACGATTTTGATTAAAATATCGTTTATTACAGATATTTACCTGACAAATACAATGTATATCTTGAATTTTCTGGGAATAGCCTCTGAAGACTACTTTATTCTGGATGAATTTTACGGAATTTTGCATAACTGGTAAACCGTAGACAAAAACTTACTTAAAAGAAAAGATGCATTTTTTGTCTTAGAGCGGATGTTTTTTTTTTTTCCCTTTTCTTTTTAGATATTCGTTGTTATTGGTTTCAGCTTTATAAAACTTGTACTGTTCTCATACGGGAATTTGTCAACTCCTGTCCATAGAAACAAAGGAACTTCAGTCACAAAGCAACCAGGTTTTGACTACATCTTTAGCAAATACTACTACCTTATTTTCTTTCTACTTACAAGGAAGCAAGTAATAAGACAATTTCTATTATTTTTTTCTCAATTAGCTTGAATTAAAAAGAAGCAGAATCTTGTTAACAATAATTTGATGCAGAGAAGAAAGTCATGTAAATGGAACACATCAGATTTTTTTTTTTTTATTATTATTGCCCTTATTACGAAATTATAATCTGACTTTGCAATTTATGTTGTGTGTATAAAATTAGTATAGATTTGTCATTAAGTGATACTGCTGGACCGGTACGACTGTCCTCTCGACTTCTGTAGCAGAAATCCCATTTAGAGGCGGTGTAAAGCCGGCTCCCTGCGGAAAAAGAAGAATAAAGAGGTACAAATTACCTGGCGAGGGCGGTATAGCATGTGTGTGTGTGCTTCTAAAATTGAATTTTCCGAGCCGATTCTCGTGAAGCTCGCCATGATTCCATTAACACGTACTACGCCATCTTACTGCGGTAAAGTTGGAACCGCCGGCAGCAACTTTGTGCCATGTTAGATTAACTACATTATGGACGGTACAATATGCCCACCACCAAAACGCCGATAACATTCTGCCAACTATTGAATACCTGCGAGCTATTTGTTATACGCGCAGTAATAATTTTACGTCACTTTTGTTTACATGTGCTGGTATCCACTGTTTGCTGATCATCCCCATTTCATCACTCGGAGTACGCCTTCCTACTTCGGTAACCATTTTATTCCCTGTTTGCTTTTATCATTATTATTTATTGTTCAATTACTGAACACATTGTGATTTTACAATTACGCTAAAATAAAATAAAAACAAATGTGTTACATTCCCATGACTTCCTCTACCAATTCTGCAACAAACTATCTCGATGAGATCTCGGTATCGAATTTTCTGATGGAATGCAATACTTTCTCTATACATTGTGTACTTGTAGAGAAAGTAAAACGCATTTTTTAGAGAAAGGTCCGTGTGTTTGTGAACACGATAATTCAAAAACAAAAAATCGGTAAAATACCAAACTTGATATATAAGTTTAGTATCTTCCAAGGATACGACACGAAGATTTTGAAGAAAATCCCCCACATTAAACTATAGAAACATTTTCAAAAAGTTGTATTTTCTCAATCATGGCTCTAATGATTTTAATTAAAGTGCAGTAAATAAAATATATATCTTAAATTTTCTGGGAATAACTTCTGAAGAACTTTTTATTCTGGATGAATTTTTCTGGATATTGCGTAACTGGTAAACTGTAAGAGATAGACAAGACTTACTACACAAGAAATGTAAATCTCTTTAAAACACATAATATATGTTATATACGTTGTTTACTTTTCGTGAAGTTGGTTGTCTCTGAGATATACACGGAAATTTGTAAACCCCTGGCCATGCATAGAAACGAATTTCAACCATATGGCTACCAGTTTTTTAAAATATTTGACTATCGTTTTAGCGTAGTTTATTCCATTGTTTCCATCCTACATACAAGGAAGCAAACACACACTTTCTGCTAAGGTTTATCTCGATTATCAAAGTGGATTTCCATGTAACTCTTCTAATAAGAAAAATCTGATGTGTTCCATTCACATGACTTTCTCTATATCTCTGCAACAAATTATTGTTGAAAAGCTTATGCTTCTATTTACTTCGTGCTAATCAAAAAATTAGCATAAATAGTCTTATTACTTGCTTCCTTGTAAGTAGAAGCGAAATAAGGGAGTACCATAGGTTAAAGTGAAGTCAAAAGCTGGTTGCTAGGTGACTGAAGTTCCTTTGTATAAACAGGTGTTCACAAATTCCTGTATGAAAAAAGTATGTTTTTCACAGCTGAAACCAAAAACAAGGAATATCTAAAAAACAATCAACTCCACGAAAAAAATGTATATAATATAAATTTGGGTTTTAAAGTGCTCTATATTTGTTGTGTGGTAAGTTTTTGTATATCTCTTACGGTTTAGCAGTTATGCAAAATTCCGTAAAATGACCCAGAATAAAGTAGTCTTCAGAGGCTATTCCCAGAAAATTCAAAATAGATATATTTATCTTTAATATACGATATTTTAATCAAAATCGTTAGAGCCATTTTTTAGAAAATCAAAATTTTCGAAAAAAGTTCCATGTAAAGGGTAGTTTGGGGTGGGAGGATTTTTCTCAAAATCTTCGTGTCGCATCCCTGGAAGATACTAAACTTAAATACCAAGTTTGGTATTTGACCGACTTTTCGTTTTTGAGTTATCGTGTTCACAGACACACATACACACACGGACTTTTTTCTGAAAATACTTTTTTTGGATACAGAGAACCCTAAAACATATTTCCGGTGAAAGCTCGGTATCGAATTTTTTGGTGGAGTGCAATACCTTCTCTATAGACTATCTACATAGTACGTATAGAGAAAGTAAAAATGAACTGTTTAACAATAGTTTATTACAGTGATGTAGAGAAAGTCGTATGAATGTAACACATCAGATTTTTAGAAAAAGGTCCAGTGTGTGTATCTGTGTGTTCGTATGTCTGTGAAGACGGTAACTCAAAAACGAAAAGTCGGTAAAATATAAAACTTGGTATATAAGTTAGTACCTTCCAAAGGTGGGACACTAAGATTTTGAGGAAAGTCTCCCATCCCAATCCACCCTTTATATGGAAAAAATTTCGAAAATTTTGATTTTCGTAAAAATGGTCTAACGATTTTAATTAATATACCGTACATTAAAGACGATTTACACCACAAATAAGTCCGGTGTGTTCCATTCACAGGACTTTCTCTACATCTTTGTAGCAAATTGTTAGAAAGTTTATATTGCATTTACTTCATGCTAATCAAGAAAAATCCTTGTAAGTAGAAGGGAAATAAGGGAGTACGATAGGTTAAAGTGATAGTCAAAAGCTGGTTGCCCATTAACTGAAGCTCCTTTGTTTGTATGGACAAGAGTTGACAAATTCCTGTGTGAGAAAAGTATAAGGTTTTTAAAACTGAAACCAAAAAGAAGGAATATCTCAAAAACGATCAACTCCACAAAACAAAATGCATATAATATAAGTGGTGAGTTTTCACGTGCTCTACATTTTTTGTGTTGTAAGTTTTTGTCCATTTTTTACGGTTTAGTAGCTATGCAAAATTCCGTAAAATTCATCCAGAATATGGTAGTCTTCGGAGGCTATTTCAAGAAAATTCAAGATCTACTTTTTATTTGTCAGGTAAATCTCTTTAATATACAATATTTTAATCAAAATCGTAACTAAAATTTTCGAAAAAAGTTTCATGTAAAGGGTAGTTGGGTCCGGGGGATTTACTTGAAAATCTTCGTGTCGTATCCTTGGAATATACCAAATATAAATACCAAGTTTGGTATTCAACGGTGTTTTCGTTTTTGAGTTAGGCTGTTCATAGACACACACACACGGACCTTTTTGTGAATTTTTTTTTAATACAGGGGACCCTAAAAAATATATTTCCGGTGAAATCTCGGTATCGAATTTTTGGGCGGAGTGCAATACCTTGTCTATACACTTTGTACATAGTACGTGTAGAGAAAATAAAAAGCTAATTTTGATGCAGTAATCTCTCTGTTCACATGCAAAACGTGCAACTATTTTAGTGCTCATTCTGTTGAGATACCGTACTTACCTCCATGCTGGTAAGCAGCGATTTGCCCAGGTATGATGGTGGTGAAGAAAACAACAGTAGCGACAGTAACTATAGCAATCCGTGCTCTCAAAGCAGGTTTTGGCGTTGAATCTGGTATTTTCAATCCCAACCAGCTCTGAAAATAAAACATGATTTAGAATCGCTTATGCTTGTTTTTTACGAAAATAGCTATTCTTTTTTTTTTAATCCAGTGTGCATTTCATGAAACAACCACAATAACCACGCGAGAATCGAAAAAAAGATGCTACACACGTAAAATGAAAAAAGAATGTGTTCCATTAACATGGCTTTCTCTACATCTCTGCAACAAATTGTTACAAATTTATGTTTCTAATTACTTCATGCTAATCGAGATAAAATCGTTTTTGAGATATTCCTTGTTTTGGGTTTCAGCTTTGAAAAACTTTTATTTTTCTCATATGGGAATTTGTCAACTCCTGTCCATACAAACAAAGGAACTTCAGTCACATAGCAACCAGCTTTTGGCTTTCACTTTAACCTATGGTACTTCCTTATTTCCCTTCTACTTCCAAGGAAGCCAGTAATAAAGTTATTTCTGCTAATTTTTTCTATCTACTTCGTGTTAATCGAGATAATCATTACCAGAGACGGTATTTCCCCTTATAAGTAGAAGGGAAATAAAGGAATACGCTAGGCTAAGGGACTTGCAGCTTCTCAAGCGGACACTATTGGAATGACAATTCTTGGGAATGTTTACTTTCTCTAGCCCGTATGTAGAGGATAGAGAAGTATTGTGTTCTACTACAAAAATTTAATGTCGAAATTTCACCGTAAATATATATATATATATTTGGAGGTACCCTAAATTGGAGAAAAATAATTGTAAGAAAAAGGAGCGCGTGTGTGTGTGTGTGTGTGTGTGTGTGTGTGTGTGTGTGTGTGTGTGTGCCGTAGACAGCATAGCTAAAAACGAGAAGACCATTAAATATCAAATTTGGTATTTAACTTCGGTATCTTCCAAAAATGTGACACAGATTTTCAAGAAAATTTTGATTTTCTCAAAAGTGACTAACGATTTTACTTAGTATACCTATATGAAAGATATTTATATCACAATTAAAATGTATGTGTAGAATTTTATAGGAATACCCTCTGATGGGCTTTGTAGAATTTGTTTAAACTGTAAGAGATAGACAAAAAATCTTAACATAACTCCATGGCACGACAGCTCACGGGGAACCTTGGCCTACCGCCCGGCCGCTGCGTCCCCCATCTCGGTCCACCTCAGACGTCATGGATGGGGTGCAGTATTGGAGGGTGAGACGTGGTCAGCGCCTCGAGTCCCTCCCAGCCGGTTAATGCGGTCCTCGTGACCTGGAGCCGCTACTTCTCCATCAAGTAGCTCCTCAATTGGCCCCCCAGGGACCTTACGAGGCTGAGTGCACCCCGGGCCAGGTCTCCCAGCGGGGGAAAAATCCCCACGCCGGTACTGGGGATCGAACCCAGGTCTCACGCTTGGTAAGCAGCTGCGCTACCACCGCGCTAAGGAGACGACCAGACAAAAAATCTACTGCACAAAAAATATACCTCGTTTCACTTATTGATCAGCTTTTAAAAGATTTGACTTTCGGTTTAGGTAAGTGTATTCCCCTATTTCTCTTCTTGTTTCAAGGAAGCCAGTAATTAGACCAAATCTGCAAATTTTTATCTCAATTAGCTTGAAGTATATAAAAATATTGTAAGAAAAATTTGTTTGTGGAACGGCTAGAGAAAGTTATGTGAATGTATCACGTCAGATTTTTTCTCATGTAGGATACGTACCAGCAAACCAAAGTAGACAACTCCAGATAGGAAACCTGTAAAGGCGCCTATTCTGTGCATGATGGATACATTCTCCGTTTGGAAGTTGGCAGCAGTGTGAAGTCCAACACCCAGCAGGATACCAAATACAAGGGCTGTTATGTTCACGGACCTTAGGTCGTCGCAACCCTGCACCTCTTCCATCCAGAGACCGATGTGCTTGTACTTGAAGTATGCACACACAATCACTGAGAACAAAAATCTTTCTCTACATTTCAAGCTAATCGAGATAGCAGAAACAGTCTTATTACTTAGTTCCTTATAAGTAGGAGGGAAATAAGGGAATACGCTGGGCTAAACCGACAGTCACATGTTTTTGCTATGGGGTTGACAGCCATTTCTTTGCATGGCCAGATTGCATGGCCAGAGGTTGACAAGAAATAAGAAGTATGAGAAAATTATTTTAAAGCTGAAATCAATATAAGGAATATTTCGAAAACGGTCAACTCTACGAAAAATATAATTATGTGTTTTATATATTGGTCTGTTACGGTATACTACGTAGTTACGCAAAATTAAAAAAAAAACAATCTAGAATAACGAGATGTTCATAGTTTGTTGCTAGAAAATTCAAGATATATATTTTATCATGTAAATATCTTAAATATAAAATATTTCACTAAAACTCATTAGAATCATTTTTTAAATTTTCCAAAATATTTCTAAGTAAAGGGTAGTTGGAAGTGGGGAGATTTTCGCATCCTTGGAAGATACTGAACTTAAATATCAAGTTTGGTATTTAACGGGTTTTTCGTTTCTTAGCTGTGCTACACATACACACGGACATTTTTCTAAAAATGCTTTCGGATCCAGGGGGTACCAAAACATATATTTCCGGTGAAATCTCGGTATCGAATACAATACCTTCTCTTTACGCTATCTATATAGTACGTTTAGAAAAGGAAAATAATACAATGCGTACTAAGAACTTTAAGTTATACTTGTCAAGTCCAGAATGCATATTGGTAATACGAGGTCCGCCGGGCCGATATCTGATAAGTAACTTACAGTTAATTACTTTTTGAAATACTTCAAAAATTGTAGAAGAAAGTGATAATAAATCTAAATTGCTTTTCAATATTTTATTGAACATTAAGAAGAAATCTGATGTGTTCCATTCGCATGACTTTCTCTACATCTCTGTAACCAATTATTGTTAAAAAAACTTAATCCTCTATCTCTTTATGATAATCGAGAAAAATATTAGCAGATATTGTATTAATTGCTTGCTTCCTTGTAAGTAGAAGGGAAATAAGGGAATAAAGTAGGCTAAAATGGTAGTCAAATCTTTTAAAAGCTGGTTGCCATGTGGTTAAAAACTGTTTCTGTGCAGGTGCAAGGAGTTTACAGCTTTCCATATGAGAAAAGTTCAATTATTTTAAAGCTGAAACAATTAACAGGAATATCTCAGAAATGGTCAATTCCACGAAAACAATGCAGCTGATAAATTATGTGTTTTAAGGTGATCTACATTTTTTGTGTGGTAAGTTTTTGTCTATTTCTTACGGTTTACCAGTTACTCAAAATTCATCCAGAATAAAGGGGTCTCTAGAGGCTATTCCCAGAAAATTCAAGATATATATTTTATTTGCAATATAAATATCTTTAATATACGGTATTTTAATCAAAATCGTTAGCCATTTTTAGAAAATCAAAATATTTGTAATTTTTTTTCCATGTTTGGGGATTTTTCTCAAAATCTTCATGTCGCTTCCCTGGGGGATGCTATACTTAAATGCCAAGTTTGGTATTTTACCGACTTTTCTTATTTGAGTTATCGTGCTCACGGACACACATGCGCGGACCTTTGTCTGAAAATACTTTATTTGGATACAGGGGACCTTAAAGCGCCTACTTCCTATGAAATCTAGGTATTGAATTTTTGGATGGAATGCAATACTTTCTCTATACACTATGTACATAGTACGTGTAGAGAAACTAAAATGAATTCTCGATGTGAACAAATGAAAGGCTACAGTTAAATTATATAGACAAAGCCTCTTTATATACTCTTTTGTTAATGAATTTTGCAATCGATTCTTTACTTGAAGTAGCACATGTCTTGAGTGTTACGTCATTTCCTATTTGTACTGTAAGTATTAATGACCTCTCAAATTCTTACTGTAAGTACTTACAGTATTTGTTGGCATGGCAATTAATAAACGAATTGTAAATTTAGCTTACATTACCAAATATGTGTTGAGAATGATTAACTTGCATATCAAGTATTTGAAAAAAGATTATCTTCACGTAGTGTGAGTGACTAATACTCACTAAAGGTCGCTCCAATATTGCAGAGGACAGAAAACATTCCCCTCGCTTTGCCAGTTCGTCCGGCGTCACTGATGTATGGCCAACCAGGTAGAACATGATGTCCAATCACCGCTAAAACCAGCCTGTCGAATAGGAATATCATATCAATGGGGTCTCCATAGTAAACAATTTTATGCACCTAAGGAATTGGATATGTAGAGTCCGATTGAAAAATTCAACGCCATAGGCGTGCTTTGAACCACGGTCTCTCGGTTAGCATGGCTTCCTTCGGAAGGGAAGTAAAGCCGTTGGTCCCGTGTCGTAGATTTACGGCACGTAAAGAACCTCAAGCCTGACAGAGAGGCATCTGAGTAAAATTAAGCGATCTTTCACGCCCAATTTAGAAAGGGGTGCTGAGAACCATAGCAGTTAGAGAGCGTCCGTAAATAACACGTCATTTACATTTACATTTTGATCTACCATGGCAACATTCCGGCACGACATTAAACTTCTCAACTGACCCGAATATTTCCCAGTAAAACCACAAGATGATCTCAGATTATTTTGTGATAACAACCCCAATGGTGACTGACAATGTTGTAAGTACTTTAAGTCTCAGGATTCACAGTATAGCCAGCTATTATGGTCAATTAATATTGATTTATTTGTTCTGTTGTGTTTTTTTTTTCTCACAAAAGCTGTGTGTAGTACAGGAGCTGGATAGGTAGACTCAGACTGAAAAATCCCTACACACGGCTAGTGTGAAAAAATAAAAAAAAAATTAAATCAACATTAATTGACCACAATAGTTGGCTATGCTATGAAACTTGGGGTTAAATTGCTTACGACATTCTAAGTTGGTGTTCGGGTATGTTAGCTCAAAATAATTTGAGATCATCTTGTGGTTTACCGGGAAATATGCGGGTCAATTGAAAAATGTAATGTCGTGTTGGTATGTTGCCATGGTAGCTGAGTGGTAGGCAACCTGCTAGAGACCGGAGATCCGTGGTTCAAATCCCGGCTATGGCATTGAAGCTTTCAGCCTGACTCTACTTGTCCAGCTCCTGCCCTACACACGGCCTTAAAAAAAAAAAAAAACTTTGATGTATTCCGGTCAGTTAACTTTCTCTGCTAATTGTGCAAGAAATTGTTGTTAAAATATTATTCCTTTATCTACACCATGCTAATGAAAATAAACACTAACTGAAATAGCTGTATCAATTAGCTTCTTGTAAGTAGGAGGGAAATAAGGGAATGCACTAGCCTAAAGCGACGGTCAAATCTTTTAATAGTTGGTTACTATGTAACACAATTGAGTCTCTTCTCTTTGCATGGCCATGATAAAAAGTGAATAATGACTTTCCATTTGAAAAAAATCTAAGTATTCTGAATTTTACCAATAACAAGCAATATTTCGGGAATGGTTAACTCTCAATACAAAAGAAAAGAAAGAAAACAAAAGCCACACGTACAGATATATGGTCTATTCACATCACTTTCTCTATTCGGCAAACAAACAATTATTACAAAAGATTACTCTTTTATTTACATAATGCCAAAAAAGATAAACATTACTAGAAATGGCCTTAATACTTGGTTCTGAATAAGTAGGAGAAACGTAAGGGAATACACTAGGCTGAAGCGATGGTCAAACTTTTAAAAACTGTCGCTATGCGTCCATCATTGGAATTCGGTTCTGTTTCTATGGCCAGGAGTAAAACAAAAGAGAAATGAAGAAAAGATGAGTAGTTTAAAATGACGAAATCTACATCTACATTTTTGTGTAACAAGTTTCTGCCTTATCTCTTACGGTCTACCAGTTCTGCAAAAATCTTCCACAATGAAGAGAAGTTCAGAGGGTATCTCCTGAAAATTGATATACATTTTTTCATGTAAATATCTTTAATATAAGGTATTTTAATCAAAATCGTTACAGCCATTTTTGAGAAAATCAACATTTTGAAACATCTTCGTGTTGTATATTTGGAAGATGTTGAATTTAATTAAGTTTGGCGTTTAATTGACTTTCCGTTGTTGTTGTTCACACACACACACAGGCTTTTTTTTTTTTTACTTTTTTTTAATTTAGCACTATCAAAACCTGTATTTCTGGTAAAATCTCGGTATGAAATTTTTGGGCGTAAACAATACCTTCTCTATATACTATGTATTGTGCATACATGCTAGGGAAAATAGAAGCATTTGCTCAGGATGAAGTGTTCATAAATATTTTATGTTGATTCTCTTCTGCTTCACTTCAAAGTAGTCGCCTCCGTGGTGTAGTGTTGACCATAACTTCATATAGCTGGCGGAGAACGATGGATTTTTTCGGGCGTAAAAATTCTTCGGAAGAATGGTCAAGCCGTTAGTCCCGTGTCCTCGATTTATGCTCCTCAAGCTTGATAAAAGAACGCTCTGAGCAAAATTAAGCGGTCTTTCACGCCCAGTATAGAATGAGACGCTGAGAACCTCAGCAGTTAAAGAGATTCAAAAATAAAACGCCATTTCCATTTTTCACTTCAATAAAGTTGTATAAATCTGACGCACTGTATTTGGCGCTTAAAAATAGTAAAATACTTCCCTATTTTACGAAGACCCGCTCACAACGGACAATCAGAAATGCTGACATAACCTATATTTTAAATACGTTAATATTGCTGTTAAATTACAACATGGTTGTACCAGGTGTTGCAATATTCAGGCTGATGGGGACGTTTGTTAAATTAATGAGCGTCGCTATATCAAGTTAACTATGAAAACTGTTAGTACTCGGCGATAATATAACATAATATTGCCTCTGTATAGTTAAAATTTATTGAAGAGCTTTCCAGTTATATTTTCGCCACTGTCGCACAAAAACAAGTTATCGTTTAAAACTAGGTTAGGTATTTGAGGATATGTATGACTGAAAGTTTGAAATTCCAAACTAATAATGCCAACCTTTTAAATTGATACCAATTGATTGAAAATAAGTTACAGTTCAATTGAATCCACTTTGTTCTAACGTTTTGGAGGTTATGTTCAAATTTGTTTATGATTTTGTCACGTCACTAAAAGCCCCTTAGGTTTCACAATGCATCTAATTTTTATTATAGTGGGTAGAGAGGGTATTGTATTCCACCCAAAGTTCGATACCAAGATTTCACCGGAAATACATGTTTTAGGGTCCCCTGAATACAAAAAAAGAAAATTTTAGAAAAAGGTCCGTGTGTGTCTGTCTGAGGACAGCATACCTAAAAATGAAATGGTGGTAAAATATCAAACTTAGTGTTTAAATTTGGTATCTTCCAAGTACGCGACACGAAGATTTTCAAGAAAATCCTCCACCCCTAACAATTTTGATTAAAAGGCCACATATTAAAGTCATTTCCACCATAAATAAAACGTCGCCCTACATGGTGTAACGGTTACCATATACTTCATATACCCAAGGTCGCGGGTCGAAACCCGGCGGGGGACGATGGATTTTTTCGGGCGTAAAGATCCTTAGCATGGCTTCCTTCGGAAGGGAAGTAAAGCCGTTGGTTCCGTGTCGGAAATTTACGACACGTAAAAGAACCTCAAACCTGATAAAAGAGGCCTCTGAGCAAAATTGAGCGGTCTTTCACGCCCAATATAGAATGGGACGCTGAGAAAAGTAGTTAAAGCTTGCGCTCGATTAGCTCTAGGTTAGAGTGTGTGTAAATAAACTGATGTTCGTGAATTTAGTTTTAGTAACTTCCACTGCTTTCACTAAAGTATGCGAACGAAAGCAGCGTTATCTCTATTGCGTTAAGTTTACGTTAGTGTGTAAATTAATTTATTATTTTTTGTAGATAATTTTTAGACATTTTCAAGGGCCAAAGCATACGAGCAATACATGCTTAACAGAAGACTCGCGGATTTTGTGAAAAAAATAGGTTGGCAATATAGTTGTGCGTTCGTAAAAATTACAAAATACAGTATGTTGTTTACATATATAAGAAAATATCTTAATTAGGGCAGGTGGGTGAGACACAGCAACTCAAGACACTTCCATGTGAGTTTTTATTGCTCAGGTTAGTATTTTAAACATGTTCAATCTTTACCAAATTATTTTATGGAATTAAAATTAACACATTGAAGCCCGGGCGTTTCAGTAGCTTAAGTGGGTTTTTACGCCTACTTTGAGTTATTATTTACAGTATATCAATTAAATCTGCCGAAAAGTATTGGGACAATCTAGAAGTATGGCATTCAAGGATTTCTCAACAAGTAAGAAAACAGTCATAACTTCCGTATTAATATTTTATTTTAAATTTACAACAAGTAACAAATATAAGTTGAAAAAAATTGCGTAAAGCTGCTTACACTCCATTTTTCAAAGTTCGAAAAACTCTCCCTTGGAATCAGAATTTTCTATAGCTTCATTTGTATCCTGAATTTCAGCTTCAGTTCACAGAAATGGAGGAAAATGCAGCATTTTAACGTCTAAGAGCACAAACGTAACAAACAGATCACTCGTTGCAACCAAATTAAATAATATACTAGAATTAGGTCTTTATTCCTTTGGGGATCAAGATTTCGTAGTATATTATTCGGCCGTTAGGAGCGCTCATGTAGTTGTTTACAACAATTTCATTGTTACCGTCTCTATTATTCATTATGGTGGTGGCTGTCAACATTAAGAAAAATAATACCGCAACATGACAAGCTGTCGTATACACTCATATCTAAGGGATTTGAGACTATTGTACGTTTTAAGCAAAGTGGAAGAAATGCGATTCTATAGCAAATCTGTGGGTTACGGTTGTGCGCTTTAAACAATAATGTTTTACTTCAAGAATTACTTAGAGAAATTCTCTGGTATTTATTTTAATTTGGTCATTTTTTTAAATGAGCTGATTATAGTAGTGAGTCTCTGTAATAGACACGTTTCAGGAATTTCCACTGGTTTCATTAGGTGTAGGTTAGTGTGTGTGTGTGTGTGTGTGTGTGTGTGTGTGTGTGTGTGTGTAAATTGATGTTTGTAATGTGTTTTACTTTTAGCACTTTAAAAAGAAAAGCATGCGAGAGAAGCGCTCGGTTAGCTCTAGGTTAGTGTGTGTGTATACATAAACTGATTTTCGTGTAATTTAATTTTAGTAATTTCCACTGTTTCAAAGTATGCGAGCGAAGCGAGCATACTATCGGTTAGCACTAAGTTAGTGAGTGTGTAAATAACTGATTTTCGTTAATTTGCTTTCAGTAACTTCCACTGCTTTCACTAAAGTATGCTAACAAAACCAGCATTGTCTCTATTAGATTAATGTTTAAATTAATTTATTATTAGTTTTTGTAGTTAATTTTTAGGCATTTCCAGTGGTTTCACCAAAGCATACGAGTATCACATGCTTAACAGAACAGAAGACTCGCGGATATCGTGAAAAGAATAGGTTGGCAGTATAGCTGTGTGTTCGTAAAAATTACAAAATGGAGAATGTTGTTTACGTTTTGCGACGAGTTTTGTATATCAGGAAATGTCTTCATTAGAGCGTGTGGGTGGGACACAGCAACTCAAAGTGGTCACAAGACACGCGTTCCATGTGAATTTTTATTGCTCAGGTTAGTACTTTCAACATTTTCAATTTAGACACCCTGCGGAATCTTTACTTTAGAAGTATTATAACAGCTCTTGTTTATAATATATCATGAGTAAATGCATGTGGTAGCATTTGTAATCAGCGAGAGAGAGAGAGAGAGTTCGGTGTTACTTACGTGAAGGCGAGGTTCATCGGCAGGATTATTGCTATTACCATAGGAAACAAATGTAGCTTATAATACACCATGTCACTGTTGTCGACAGCGAAATTAATTAACCTCCGCAATTTCTCTGTACAAATGTCGCCATTGTTGTGCACGTTCAACCGTCCGTCTTGGGTTAGAGGATATCAGTGCCGCCAACCTCCCACGCGAAACAAACAGAAGAAACACGGTTTATGCCTTCTTAGAGTTGTGTGGCAAATAATGGAACAGGGGCGTTTGGTTTTCAGATATTTGGATTGCACTGTTAGTGTTGTTGGAATGGTTAACTTACCTCTATTATATTATCATTATTATTTAAACAGAACGTAAAATGTATTTTGGTTCATAAATAACTTTATTTTTGTAGTTTTTTTCCTTTTTATTGTTGTTGCACATCTTTTGTAATCTTTGTTACAATTTGTTTTCATATCTTAGTTTTATATAACTATTATAACGTATGGTAATATATTTTTTGTGACATTCACTTATAACATTTTTTGTAAAAATCCCTAAATGTATATTTTGTTCTGTGTCACTAGGCAAACTCATTTATGAGTCAGACGTCAGACTAATAAATAAATAAAAATATTATGGTAGTACGGTAGTTGAGGGGATATTAAAAAAAGCTGATGTATTCCATTCACGTGACTTTCTCTATAGCTAAGCCGCAAATAAACGTTTCTTACAAAAGATTATTCTTTTGTCTACAACATCCAGACAAGCATTAGCAGAATTGCTCATCATTACTTGTTTTCTTGTAAGTAAAAGGCAAATAAAGGAGTACACTAGCCTAAGCGATAGTCAGGTTTTAACTAGCGAGTTGCTATGTGAAACAATTGAAGTTCCGTTCTTAATGCTTGCCAGGAGAAAACAAGTGCCCGCCTTGGTAGTGTGCTGGTAGCGTGTCTGCCTCACATTCAAAAGGTCGCGAATTCGGATCTCGCTTAGGGGTTTTCCTTTATCCTGAAAAGACGAGTGTCCAGTAACTTTAAGCTCTATGGACCCCGAGATCATTTGAGCATCATTTCACCAATTTCATTCATCGTCCAATATAACCAATCAGGTTAAAGGACGTTAAGCAAAAAAAAAAAAAAAAAAAAGTCAGAGGAAAGAAAGATGGCCTACCATTTGAGAAACGTTTAAATAGCTTAAAATTGAAACCAATAACACAGTATAACTCTACCAATATAAAAAAAATATATTTGACATAAATTGTGTGGTTTAACAAGAACTACACATATTTGTTTAGTGAGTTTTTGTTTATCTCTCACGGTTTGCAAGTTATACAAAAGTCATCCAGAATGAAAAGGTCTTCAGTGTCTATTCCCAGGAAATATTCCCCAAAAATTTGATACCGAGATTTCACCGGAAATACGTGTTTTGAGACTTGTGAATCCAAAAATGGTATTTTTACAAAAATGTCCACACGAGCGCGCGTCTGTGTGCAGCATAGCTGAAAATGAAAAGACGGTTAAATACCAAACTTGATATTTAAATTCAGTATCGTTCAAGGATGCGACACGAAGATTTTCTAGGAAATCCCCCACCCCCTGCTACCCTTTAAATGGAAAAAATTTTACAAATTTTTATGTTACCAAAAATGACTAAAGATTTAGATTAACATATTTAAGATATTTTCATGACGAATGCAAAAGTATATCTTGAATTTTCTGGGAATAACCTCTGCAGACCTCTTCATTCTGGTTGCCTTTTGCATAACTGGCAAACCATAAGAGACAAAAAATTACCACAAAAAATGTGGAGCTCCTTAAAACACATAATTTGTCATATATACTTTTTTTTGTGGAGTTGCCCATTTCCGAGATATTCGTCATTATGGGTTTCAGTTTTAAAATACTTAAAAACTTTTCTCATACGTGAATTTTGACTCACAAAAACACGTAATTTCAAACACATGGCTTCCAGCGTTTAAAAGATTTGACTATCGCTTTAGCCTAGTGCATTCCTCTAATTACTTCTACAAATGCCGAAGTAAGTCATAGGGCCATTTATGGTAATGTTTATGTCTATTAGCATTAAATAGATAAAAGAGTAAGCTTTTTAAACAATTGTTTGTTACAGAGAGGTAGAGAAAATATGTGAATGGAACACATCAGATTTTTGTTCGTATTATTTGTATAAAATGGAGAAAATAATTGATGTGAATTCATAATTTTTACTTTTTCTACTGTACTATGTACATAGTATGTAGAGAAGTGTTGTATTACACCCAAAAATCCGATACCGAGTTTTAACAAGAAATACAAATTTTGGTATTCTCTGAATCAAAAAAAAAATTAGAAAAAGGTCCTCGTGCGTTTGTGGGGGGGGGTTGCGCAGGTATGTGTCTGTGAACAGCATAGCTCAAAAACAAAAAATGCGTTAAATACCAAACATGGTATTTAAATTTTGTATCTTTCAAGGAATATTTCCAAGAAAATCCCCACAGCCCAAACTACCCTTTATATGGAGAATTTTTAAAAAAGTTTCATTTTCTCAAAAATGGCTAACGATTTTGATTAAAATACCTTGATATGTAAATATTTTTATGATAAACGAAATGCATATCTTCAATTTTCTGGGAATAGATCCTGAAGAAATGTTTATTCTGGATGAATTTTGCGGAATTTTGCATAAGTGGTAAACCGTAAGAGATGGACAAAAACTTAAAACACAAAAAATGTAGATCACGATAAAACACACAATTTGTCATATACATTTTTTTTTCGTGGAGTTGGCCGTTTTCGAGATATTGCTTATTATTGATTTCAGTTTTAAAATGCTTAAACTTTTCTCATATGGCAATTTGTCAACTTCTGTCCATACAAACACAGGTACTTTAGTCACATAGCAACCAGCTTTTGACTATCACTTTAACCTACGCTACTCTCTTATTTCCGTTCTACTTGCATGGAGGCAAATAATAAGACTATTTCTGCTAATTTTTCACGATCAGCATGAAGTAAATAGAAGCATAAGCTTTTTAACTACAACTTTTTGCAGAGATTTAGAGAAAGTCATGTGAATGGAACACATCAGATTTTTTTTTGTATGTATTACTGGTATAAAATGGAGAAAATAGTTGATGTGAATGCATAATTTTTACATGCATAATACGCATAATATTTGTCACTTAATATTGCATCATTTAGCAGCAATAATTCGTTATAAAATATGAAGCACTTAGAAAAAAATAGTTGTTTGTGTGGATAAGAGCGTTACATTAAATAAAAATGAAAAACTAGCTTTTTCGTGCGTGAATATCATTGAAATAGCTATTATAAACTTTTCCAAACGTCCCAACTAGCAACTGTTTTCAGAGTATGACGTAAAAACACTTGAAGTACGCAGTGCTTTTGTTTGCTGCTGAGTTATTGCATTTGTTAATGCAAGAGCGGTCCTTCAGTTTTTAGCATAAGTTGTGGCATTTTGTCGACGATGTCAGCTCGGGCGACATTTTGGGGGAACATATGTTTCAGGGAGAGGCAAACGGAGCGTGTGTGATATTACCAGAATGTGTGCTGGCGTATATTTTTAAATTAACACGAGTGTTTGTGTGTTTTTATGAAAACATGTCCACCAGAGGAGGATGAAATTATCTCTTGAACGGTGACATGCACTTCAGCCCATTGCGCTAAGCTGCCCCGCTATTTATGGATATTTTTGGCGCTCTAAAGCAGCCCATTATGGTAACGACACTTATGGCTTTGAAAAAGTTTCAAAATAAGCTTGTTCTCAGCGTTTTAGCCCCCAAAAATGTCGAAAGTTAAATGTGGAGTAGCCTGACGTGTAAGAGGTACTAAATATTGTGGTGTATTTGAACAAAAATTATCATGAACACTGTTTCAGAAATGGTTAAATGTTGGAAATACAGACAGGGTGTTTCAGTGTTAGTAGTGTAGTAAGGTTAGTAAGGAAGATGGCATTTTTACTTTCTCTTGCATTCAACCAAAATTCAATACTGGGGCTTTACCAAAAATATATGAATCCATGAATCTAAAAAAGTATTTTTAAAAAGGGTCAATGTGTGTGTACACATAACTGAAGAACGAAAAGTCCATTAAATACCAAACTTGGTATTTAAATTTAGCATCTTCCAAAGATTCGACACGAAGATTTTCCAGAAAATCCCCCACCCAAAACTACCCTTTACGTGGAAAAAAATCGAACATGTTTATTTTCTCAAAAATGACTCTTAACGATTTTGATTAAAATATCATATACTAAAGATATTTACATGAAAAATGAAATATATAACTTGAATTCTCTGGGTATTGCCTTTGAAGATCTCCATATTCTGGAAGCATTTTGCGGAATTCTGCATAACTGGTAAACCGTAAGAGATAGACAAAAAATACCCAAAAATGTAGACCTCGTTAAAATACGCAATTTATGTTATATCTGTACATATTTTTCGTGGAGTTGGTCGTTTTTGAGATATTATTTGTTATTGATTTCAGTTTTAAAATACTTGTGCTTTTCTCATACGAGAACTGATCAACACCTGCCCCCACGCAAAGAAACAGATTATAACCCCATAGCAACCCCATCTTAAAACATTTGACTATCGGTTTACCCTAGTGTATTCCCTTATTTTCCTCCTACTTACTCGTATAAGGAACTAAGTAATAAGACCGTTTCTGCTATTGTTTATCTCGATTAGCATGAAGTACAAGAAGCTTATTAACAATAATTTGTTACAGAGATGTAGAGAAAATCATGTGAATGGAGCGCATCCTATGTTTTCAAACACAAATTATTTGTTTCCATACAAAGTCCCTTTTTACTTTCTCTACACGTACTAAGTATATAGTGTATAGAGAAAGTATTGTAATATACCCAAAACTTCCTACCGAGATCTCACCTGAAATACATGTTTTGGGTCTCCTGAATCCTAAAAAAGCATCTTTGGAAAAAGGTCCGTGTGTGTCTGTCAGTCTACCTGTATACAGCATAGCTTAAAAACGAAAAGACCATTTAATACCAAACTTAGTATTTAAGTTTTGGTATCTTCCAAGAATGCAACACGAAGATTTTCAAAAAAATCTCCCCACCCCCAACTACCCTTTACATGGAAGGTTTTTCAAAAATTTAAATTTTCTGAAAAATGGCTTTAACGATTTTGATTAAAATTTCGTATATTAAAGATATTTACCTGACAAATAAAATGTATATCTGGAATTTTCTGAGAATACCCTCTGGAAACTACTTTATTCTGGATGAATTTTACAGACTTTTGCATAACTGCTAAACCGTAATAGATGGACAAAAACTTGTCACGCAAAAAATGTAGAACACGTTAAAACACACAATTTATGTAACATACATTATTTTCGTGGGGTTGATTGTTTTTGAGTTATTCCTTGTTTTTGATTTCACCTTTAATTTCTCTTACAGGAATTTGTCAACTCCTGTCCATACAAACAAAGGAAGTTCAGTGACATAGCTACCAACTTTAACCTATGGTACTCCCTTATTTCACTTCTACTTACAAGGAAGCAAGTAATAAGACTATTTCTGCTAATTTTTCTCGATTAGCATGAAGTAAATAGAAGCATAAGCTTTTTAACAATAATTTGTTGCAGAGATGTAGAGAAAGTCGTGTGAATGGAACACATAAACTTTTTAGCAATAGATACTTCTCCCATACACAAGTCTCCAGAGGTTACAGAATGTTGTGTAATATCGCACTTGGAGTAATGTATGTTTTATCTCTGGACATTTATTTCTCAAAGGTTGTTTCCTGTGATGGCGGTATCTTAGAAGTGCGTATCTAAGCGATAAATCAGCATCGTTACGTCATACTGGAGAGCAATGATTCCAAGATGAGCTGCATCTCTTATCTCTGTTGCAGAAGGAGTTACTGGCTGTATTCATACTCTTTTTACTTTTTCCATACGCACTATGTACATAGTGTGTAGAGAAAGTACTGCACTCCACCAAAAAATTCGATACCGAGATTTCACCGGAAATATACGTTTTAGGGTCCCCAATATCCAAAAAAAGCATTTTCACAAAAAGGTCCGTGTGTGTGTGTGTGTGTGTGTGTGTGTGTCCGTCCGTGTGTCTGTGAACACGATAACTCAGAAACGAAAAGTCGGTAAAATACCAAACTTAGTACTTAAGTTTAGTATCTACCAGGGATGCGACACGAAGACTTTTGAGAAAAATCCCCCCACCACCAACTACCCTTTACATGGAACATTTTTCGAAAATTTTGATTTTCTCAAAAATGGCTCTAACGATTTTGATTAAAATTTCGTATATTAAACATATTTACCTGACAAATAAAATGTATATCTTGAACTTTCTGGGAATAGCCTCTGAAGAGTAGTCTATTCTGGTTGAATTTTACTAAATTGTGAATAACTGCTAAACCGTAAGAGATGGACAAAAACTTACTACACAAGAAAGGTAGAGCACATTAAAACACACAATTTATGTTATATACATTTTTTACGTGGAGTTCGTCGTTTTTGAGACATTTCCTATTTTTGGTTTCTGCTATGAAAAACGTATACTTTTCTCATACAGGAACTTGTCAACTCCTATTCATATAGACAAAGGAACTTCATTGACATAGCAACCAGCTTTTGACTATCACGGTTGTCCTTTGTTTCGCTTCTACTTACAAGGAAGCGAGTAATTAGACTATTTCTGCTAATTTTTTTCTGATTAGCATAAAGTAAATAGAAGTATAAGCTTTTTAAGAATTGTTTGTTGCAGGGATATGGAGAAAGTCATGTGAATGGTACACATCAGATTTTTATAATTATATCGCTAATCTGCAGCTGTTGAATGTAAAGTTTACTGTTTTGCGATCTACAAACTGCGTTGAAAGAAACTTAGTTGGCCAAAGAATGTAAGATTTTTAAAACTCTGAATTGTTACATTCTGGACTCTTTGGTTTATTAGTATGCATGCAATCTGTTCGTATGCAAATTTTTACTTTCTCTAGCCCCGTATGTAAAATGTACGTAGGGATAGAGAAGTATTGCATTCCACCCAAAAATTCGATGTCGAGATTTCACCGGAAATACATGTTTTAGGACCCCCTGAATCCACAAAAAGCATTTCCAGAAAAAGGTCCGTGTGTGTTTGTGTCCGTGTGTCTGTGAATACGAATACTCAAAAACGAAAAGTAGCTAAAATACCAAACTTGGTATTTAAGTTCAGTATCTTCCAGGGATGCGACACGAAGATTTTGAGCAAAAATACCCCCACCCCAAACTACCCTTCATATGGAACTTTTTTCGAAAATTTTGATTTTTTTAAAAATGGCTCAAATGATTTTGATTAAAATATCGTATATTAAAGATATTTACCTGACAAATAAAATCTATATCTGGAATTTTCTGGGAATAGCTTCTGAAGACCTGTTTACCCTGGATGAATTTCGCTTAATTTGGCATAACTAGTAGACCGTAAGAGATAGACAAATACTTACTATACAAAAAATGTAGGCTTTCTTAAAATACACAATTTACGTCAAATACATTTTTTTCGTGGAACTTACCGTTTTCGAGGTATTCATTGTTATTATTTTCAATTGTGAAGTAGTTAAACTTTTCCCAGACGGGGGTGTCCGTTTTTCTTTTGTTCTACTGCTGGCCAGGAATAGAAGCGAATTGTAATAACAATCGCATAACGACAGCTTTTAAAACATTTGACTATCGATTTAGCCTAGTGTATTCCCTTATTGTCTTGCTTCTTATAAGGAACTAAGTAATAAGAACATTGTGCTGAATACCTCGATTAACAAGGTGCAGAAAGCAGAATAATCTTATGTAAGAAGTTTGTAGAACGGCTATAGAAAGGCATGTGAGTGTAACACATCAGATTTATCTATATGTATTTTAAGTCGCTTTAACTACTTGGTCATATCGCGAAAGACCTCGTTGATTGGTATTTGTTAGGCAGTAGCACTCTAGGTCTCATCCGAAGTACCATATAATTTTTTTTTTTTACTTCGCGCCAAGCAGATATTAGGGTACTATCCAGATTAGCTGCTTTCACCATCTGTGGATGGCCGTGAATAGCCCGCCTTCAAGGTCTCATCTCTATAGATACCATAGCACGTTTTAGTTCGTACCAACAGATATTGGAGTGCCATCAAGTGTAGCGAACCTTCCAGACTTCACTCCTATAGATACAACAGCCCTTTATGCTTCACGCCAAGCAAATAATAGGCCACATCCTGTCTAGCTACGTTCACCATCTGTGGATGACCCTGAACAGCAAGCGTTCCAGGTCTCATCCCATAAAACGTTTTGCTCCGCGCCAAGCAGACGCTATTAGGGTAAAGTTTTTTTGTTTTTTTTTAGTTTAACGTCCTTTAACCTGGTTGGTCATATCGGACGATGAATGAAATTGGTGAATTGATGCTCAAATGATCTCGGGGAGCATGGAGCTTAAAGTTACTCGACATTAGTCTTCTCGGGATAAGGGAAAACCCCGAAAAAAATCTTACCCGGATAACTCACCCTAAGCGAGATTCGAACTCACGACATGTTGAATGTGAGGCAGACACGCTACCACCACACTATCCAGGCGGGCTTGGGTAAATTTGATGCAAATTTTAGAAACGGTTCAAAAGATATGCCGCTTAGATGAAATGATAAAAATTGTCATTCTTTCCTGACCATACACATTTATGAGGGTTAGTTTGAGTGTGGTTCCTAGTGCAACAAAAATACGTCCTTATTTATAGCCTATTACAAAGAAGTGGCATATGTTTGTATATTTTCTGAATTTTGCGAGAATAATACTATCAAGGCTACATATAGCTGGCCTTCTAGGTCTCTTCCCTTTGCTATACCACTTTGCAACGAACCAAGCATATGACGTTAGGGTGCCATCCGGTCTAGCCGTTTACATGGCGCCGACGAAAACCTGCGAGCATAGTAACTTGTTTGTAACACCAGAACGCGTGTTCTGATTAAGCAGCCACGGTTTTCGACATCCACACCTTGAGCGTCCCCGGTACTTTACGCCTAAGTGATCCATTATGGTTGAGTGAAGCAGCAGCAGCAGCAGCTGTAGCAGCGGATGAAAAAAATGGCAAGGAGTGTTCTCATGAGGAGGGCGGGGGAATGTCAAGGGCCGGATGAGGTCGTTATCAACAAGAGTGCAGCTAATTGCTGTTCCCGGGAAGACGATGTGATTGTCAGTAATTAACAATCACTGCGAGGATTCTCATTCAGGAAACACTCCTTTATATTACCTACACAGTAGAGTGTGTCAAAGTAGTGCATTCCAACCAAAAATTCGATACCGCGATTTCACCCGAAATACACATATTGAGTACACCAAAATGAAGAAAATATGTCATGTTCTATTCAGATGACTTTCTCTTGTGTGTGTGTGTGTGTGTGTGTGTGTGTGTGTGTGTGTGTGTGTGTGTGTGTGTGTCTGTGGGCAGTATAGCTCAAAAACGAAAAGACCCTTAAATACCAAACTTAGTATTTAAGTTTGGTATCTTCCAAGGATGCGACAAGAAGATTTTCAAGAAAATCCCCCCACCCCAAACTACCCTGTACATGGAGCTTTTTTCGAAAAGTTTGATTTTCTAAAAATGACTAACGATTTTGATTACTATATCGTATATTAAAAATATTTACCTGGCAAATAAAATGTACATCTTGAATTTTTTGGGAGTAGACTCTGAAGAGTTCTTTATTTTGGACGAATTTTACGGAATTTTGTATAACTGCCAAACCGTAACAGATGGATAAAAACTTACCACACAAAAAATGTAGAGCACGTTAAAACACACAATTCAGGTTATATACATTTTTTTCGTGTGGTGGAACGGTTTTGAGATATTTCTTATTATTGGTTTCAGCTTTGAAAAACATACTTTTGTCATACAGGAATTGCCCAACTCTTATCCATGCAAACAAAGGAACTTCAGTCACATACCGTGTAGCTTTTGACTATCACTTTAACGTAAGCTACTCCCTTATTTTGCTTCTACTTACAAGGAAGCAAGTGGTAAGTCTATTTGTGTTAATTCTTTCTCGATTTGCATGAAGTAAATAGAAGCATAAGCTTTTTAATATTATTTTTTGTAGGGAGATAGAGAAAGTCATGTGAATGGAACGCATATTTTTACTTTCTCTATACGTATTATGTACATATTGTATAGAGAAGGTATTGCATTGTACCCATAAATTCGATACCGAGATTCCACCGGAAATACATATTTTGAGACCACCTGACTCCAAAGAAAGTATTTTTAGAAAAATGTCCGTGTGCGTGTGTCTGTGTGTCTTTGGGCAGCATAGCTCAAAAACGAAAATTCCGTTAAATACCAAACTTGGTATTTAAGTTTGGTATCTTCCAAGGATGCGACACGAAGATTTTCAAGAAAATCCCCCATCCCCCAACTACCCTTCACATGGAAAAAATTCGAAATTTTTGATTTTCTAAAAATGGCTCTAACGATTTTGATTAAAATATCATATATTAAAGATATATACTTGACAAATAATATGTATATCTTGAATTTTCTGGGAATAGTCTCTGAAGACTATTCCGGATGAATTTTACGGAGTTTTGTGTTACTGGTAAACCGTAAGAGATAGACAAAAACTTACCATACAAAAAATGTAGAGCACATTAAAACACACAATTTATGGTACATACATTTTTTCGTGGAGTTGATCGTTTTTGAGATATTCCTTGTTTTTGGTTTCAGCTTTAAAAACACACTTTTCTCATACGTGAATTTGTCAACTCCTGACCATATATACAAGGGAACTTCAGTCACATAGCAACCAGCTTTTGACTATTACTTTAACCTATGGTACTCCCTTATTTCGCTTCTACTTACAAGGAAGCAAGCAATAAGACTATTTGTGCCAATTCTTTCTCGATTAGCATGAAGTAAATAGCTTTTTGCTCGTCTCCTTAGCGCGGTGGTAGCGCCGCTGCCTACCAAGCGGAAGACCTGGGTTCGATCCCCAGTACCGGCGTGGGGATTTTCCCCCGCTGGGAGACCTGGACCGGGGCGCACTCAGCCTCGTGAGGTCCCTGGGGGGCCATTTGAGGAGGTACTTGATGGAGTAGTAGCGGCTCCAGGTCGTGAGGACCGCATTAACCGGCCGGGAGGGGCACGAGACGCTGACCACGTCTCACCCTCCAATACTGCACCCCATCCATGACGTCTGTAGTGGACCGAGATGGGGGACGCAGCGGCCGGGCGGTAGGCCAAGGCTCCCCATGAGCTGTCGTGCCATGGAGTTATGTTAAATAGCTTTTTATAATATTTTTGTAGGGAGGTAGAGAAAAAGTCATGTGAATGGAATACATCATAATTTTTTATATTTAGTTTCTCTAGTACATATGTGATATTTACATAGTAGCTAGAGAAATGGAAATTATATGGAGTTTTATTTATGGACGCTCTTAAAATGCTGTGGTTCTCAGGGTCCATTTCTATACTGGGCGTGAAGGACCACTTAATTTTGTTCAGAGACCTCTTTTGTCAGGCTCGAAGTTCTTTTACGTGCCGTAAATATACGACACGGGACCAACAGCTTTACTTCCCTTCCGAAGGAAGCCATGTTAATGATTTTTATACCCGAAAATAACCATCGTCCTCCGCCGGGTTTGAAAGCGCGACCTTAGGTATATAAAGTTAGCATTGAGGGCGACATAGGTACAGAAGGTATTGCCATGTATCCACATTTGTGGTTACAATGTTTCACCAAAAATATAGGTTTTAGGGTCCCCTGTACCTCAAAAAAAGCATTGCTAGAAAAAAGGTCCGTGGGTGTATGTGTGTGTTTCCGAGCATGGTAACTCTAAAACGAAAAGTCGGTAAAATACCAAACTTGGTACTTAACTTTAAGTTCTTCCAAGGTTGCAATACAGAGAGTTTTAAGAAAATCTCCCCAAACCAAACTATCCTTTACACGGAAAATTTTATAAAATGTTGATGTTCTCCAAAATGACTCTAACAATTTTGATTAAAATGTTGTATATTAAAGATGTTTACATGATAAATAATATGTATATCTTGAATTTCCTGGGAATAGCTTCTGAAGACATCTTTATTCTGGATGAATTTTGCGGAATTTTGCATACCTGGCAAACGTAAGACATAGCCAAAAATGTGGAGCTCGTTAAAGCACACAATCTATGTTATATACATTTTTTTTTTTCGTGGAGTTGACCGTTTCTGAGATATTCCTTGTTATTTGTTTCAATTTTAAACTAATTTTTCTCAAACAGGAAGCGGTGTTTCGATTCAGCTCTTGTTTTACAGCAGGCCATGCAAAACAAACCTAACTTATGTTGTTTCATATAAGACCAGCTTTCAAAACATTTGACTATCGATTTAGCCTTATTTCCCTTCTACTTACAAGGAAGCAAGTAATAAGACCATTTCTGATAATGTTTATCTAGATTAGCACATCGTAGATAAACTAATAATCTTTTGTTAGAGAAGTTATTTGGGTAAAGGCTAGAGAAAGTCATGTGAATGGAATATATCAGATTTTTATTTTTTTATTTATTTAGGAGCACTGAAAACATAATTTTCAGGTGGAATACAGGATTGCCTACTATGTGTAGCAGAAGTAAGAACAGTAAAATTGATGGGAATATTTTTGAGTTGTGTAAGTATTTGCTCGAAAGGAAGCAAAAGCTAGTGCACATAAAAGCAAGTAGAGACGCGGTAGGTATATCCAGCACTTGAAGTAACCACTCGCCTGCTCACATGACATGAACAACGTGGGTGTTGTTCTGCACTTGGCTATCGCATTTCCTTCCTGTAGAACCCTTCTCGTCAAGAGAAATCCGACCCCACTTCAAAACTACCTCACTTCCTTTTCCTCACTTGTTACTCTCTCTCACAATTATAATTTGTATTTATTTCATTCAACTTTTACTGTTATTCCTTTCTCTACACGTACTATGTACATAATGTACCGTGTAGATAAGGTATTGTAATGCACCCAAAAATTCGATACGTACCAGAAATACATGTTTTATGACTCCTTAAATACAATACTTTCTCTACCTACCAATAAAAAATATTATTAAAAAGCTTATGCTTCTGTTTACTTCATGCTAATTGAGAAAGAATTAGCAGAAATAAAGTTATTACTTGCTTCCTTGTAAGTAGAAGCGAAATAAGGGAGTACCGCAGGTTAAAGTAATAGTCAAAAGCTGGTTGGTATGTGATTGAAGTTTCTTTGTTTGTATGGACACGAGTTAATAAATTCCTGTATGAGAAATGTATAAGTCTTGAAAGCTGAAACCAAAGACAAGGAATATCTAAAAAACGATCAACTCCACGAAAAAATTTATATAACATAAATTGTGAGTTTTAATGTACTCTACATCTTTTGTGCGATAAGTTTTCGTCCATCTGTTACTGTTTAGCAGTTATGCAAAATTTCGTAAAATTCTTCCAGAATAAAGTAGTCTTCAGAAGCTATTCCCAGAAAATTCAACATATACATTTTATTTGTCAGGTAAATATCTTTAATATACTATATTTTAATCAAAATCGTTAGAGCCATTTTTGAGCCAAGTTTGGTATTTAACGGTCTTTTCGTTTTTGAGCTATGCTGTTCACAGACACATACACACGCACACACATGGACCTTTTTCCAAAAATACTTTGTTTTTGGATTCAGGAGGACACGAAACATGGATTTCCGTTGAAATCTCGGTATTGAATTTTTGGGTGGAATACAATACCTTCTCTATACACTAGTACATAGTGCGTGTAGAGAAAATAAAAATTATATGACATAATTTGTGTGATTTAACGTGACCTACATTTTTGTAGTAAGTTTTTGTCTATCTCTTACGTATCTGGATATGCAAAATCCAGCAAAATTCATCCAGAATAATGTTTTCAGAGACCATTCCCAGAAAATTCAAGATATACATTTTATTTGTCGTGTAAATGTCTTTAATATTTGAAACAAAATCGTTACTGCCATTTTTGAGAGAGCGGACACACACATGCAACTGTTTCTAAAAATGTTTATTTTTGGACACAGGTGACGCTAAAACGTCTATTTCCGGTGAATCTCGGTATCGAAATGTTTTGTGGAATACAATGCTTTCTCAATGCACTATGCATGCAGTACGTGTAGAGAAAGAATAAATAATTGAGGGCCAAGTAACCGAAACCTTCTTTTCAATACGTACTTTGCATTTAAAATTAGTTTGCGTGAGTTTAATATTGGGTTTCGTGCATAAATCTAAAAAACACATCTAGAAAAATTGTAATATTTATGGTTGGGTTGGGAGCAGTTACATTTCGCAGTTCCCCTCTCGTGTGCTCATTGAGTAGATTTTTATCGAGGTGTACTTAGCAGTTTGATAAAAGTGTCACTTCCACGTGGGGAAATATATATATACATGTGGGCGGACAGAAGCTGCTATTGCATACAATTTTTGTGCCCGCTGCAGCAGAATGGGACAGAATATATGAATCCATTAGTGCCAACCTAACGCTTCCTACATTAACAACAAATCGTGTTTGTATATTTGCCTTGTTAACAGCAACACCCAGGGGTTATCAGTCCTCGGACACGCACAACTTGGTGTGCCTACTTCCATAACATTGTCGCCGTTCCCAACTGGACGCTGATTGCGCTCCCTGCGACAATGCGCTTGCCATATCACACACAATGAAGCTATTTAATTCCATCTGCTTACCAACTTTTTAACTTTGTTGTGTATTTTAATTGTTCTTTCACACTTACAAGCGGATTTATTATACGAGGCGTGCCAGGAAAACAAGTGGCATTTGGAAAAACTCTACGTGTTCCATTCACAAGATCTTTTCTGCATCTCTGCAACAAATTATTGCTAAGAAGCGAAGCAGAAGCTTGTAAGCAGAAGCGAAATATGGGAGTACGATAGGCTTAAGTGAGGTTGCTATGTGACTGAAGTTCCTTTTTTTTGTATGGACATGAGTTGACAAACTCCTGTTTGAGAAAAGTATACGTTTTTTAAAGCTGAAACCAAAAACAAGGGATATCTAAAAAACGACCAACTCCACGAAAAAAAATGTATATAACATAAATTGTGGTTTAGTATGCTCTACATTTTTTGTTTGATAAGTTTTTCTCCATCTTTTATGGTTTAGCAGTTATACAAAATTCCGAAAAATTCATCCAGAATAAAGTAGTCTTCAGAGGCTATTCCCAGAAAATTGAAGATATACATATTATTTGTCAGATAGAGCCATTTTTAAGAAAATCAAAATTTTCGAAAAAAGGTTCCATCTAAAGAGTAGTTAGGCGTGGGGAATTTTTTTGAAAATCTTTGTGTCGCATCCTTGGAAGATACTAAACTTAAATACCAGGTTTGGTATTCAACGGTCTTTTCGTTTTTGAGCTATGCTGTCCACAGACACACGCACACATACGGATCTTTTCTGAAATGCTTTTTTTGGATTTAGGGGGACCCAAAACATGTGTTTCCAGTGAAATCGCGGTATGGAATTTTTGGGCGGAATACAATACCTTCTCTATACACTACGTACATAGTACGTATAGAGAAAGTAATTAAAAAGTTTATTCTTCATTTACTATCATGTTAAGCATGAAAATCTGCAAATAAACATAAGCAGAAATTGTCTTCCTTGTAGGTATGAAGTGACAGACGTCATTACTGTCAAGGTACCTACCTAATTGTCACGTGGTACAGGTTTTTTAATGCACATGTTATACTTTTCTAGCGCCAAAGATCAATTGAATTTTGTAAGCAAATAACGCACTTGTACAGTAATAATGTAATAAACGGGTCTTCAGTGAGATGTAGAGAAAGTCATATGAATGGAACACAGGGGAGCCTAACATGTACATTTCCGGTGAAATCTCGGTATCGAATTTTTGGGTGAAATATAAAACACCTTCTCTATACACTATGTACATAGTACGTGTAGAGAGAGAGTAAAAATCTGATGTGTTCCATTCAAAAGACTTTCTCTACATCTGTGCAACAAATTATTGTTATGTTCTTTTTACTTCATGTTAATCGAGATAAAAATTAGCAGAAACTGTCTTTGCTATGTGACTGAAGTTCCTTTGTTTGTATGGACAGGAGTTGACAAATTCCTGTGCGAGAAAAGTATACGTCTTTTAAAGCTGAAACCAAAGACTAAGACTATGTCAAAAACTATCAATTCTTTGAGAAAATAAAGATTTTCGAATTTTTTTTCCCATGTAAAGGGTAGTTTGGGGTGGAAGGATTTTCTTGAAAATGTTTGTGTTGAATACCTGGATGATACTAAACTTAAATATCAAGTTTGGTATTTTACCGATTTTTCGTTTTTGAGTTATCGTGTTCACAGGCACACACACACACACACACACACACACACACACACACAGAGGACCTTTTTCTGGAAATGGTTTTTTTGAATAAAGGTGACCCTAAAACATATATTTCCGGTGAAATCTCGGTGCAATACCTTCTCTATACACTATGTGCATAGCACGAGTAGAGAAAGTAAAATGAAATTTGCTGTGGTGTAAGTTATCGCAAAGGAGTAGGAGGTGGACGATAATGCAAGGACGTGAATCAATGTCGGAGTGTGCCAAAGCCCTAGTCCTGTCGCATTACGGTGAACCCATGAGTAATGGCTGCCCCGGCATGCTTGGTGTACATGCACAAACATATCTACATCAGACTAATGCCGCCGTTAATCGGTTTGTTTCTGATCACAGGCGCATTCTGATTTGATTAATCCTGCTGTAACTGCTCCCCATCTACCTGCAGACAGGCGTCGGTCCGCTTCTTCGCCATAACCTCTGGTTCATGAGGCCGCGGGCTCGAACCTGGCAGGGGGCGATTAATATTTTCAGACGCAAAAATCCGTAGCGTTCATCTGTCTAATTATGGCAGCGCAGGCGGTGACACTGATGATACATGAATGATGATGGAGCACCGGTGGAATGCGATGGCGGGGGAAACCGGAGTACCCGGAGAAAACCCGCCCCAGCGCCGCTTTGTCCACCACAAATTCACATGCGGTCGCTTGGGATCGAACCCCGGCCGTCTAGGTCTAACCACTCGGCCACGGCGTGGCCCATCTTTCTTTGTTAGGGGCAAATCGAGCATGGGAGGAAGAAGGAATCTATAACCTTATTTTAAACGTCGACAAAACTGCTTGCTTATATTTTAATAACAAAAACATTTTAACACACATGAATTTTAATTTGGGCGCCATTAGGGGCGGTAACGGGATTACGGGTTCGTATCCCGGGTGCAGGTTTTGGCTATTAGAATGGTGTGGATTGTGAGTGCCTTAGCTCCAGATTTTGCTGGCATGGAAACTCTTTTCAGGTGTGATAAGACACAAGTGTTTTCTTTATTCATTTAGTTCGGCTTTTTTCCGCCGTCGAACACACACGCATTCCTCCTAAACTTTCTACTGTTACACTTCGCTTTATCCGACCGTAATTATTATTACTTATTATTTTTGATGCAGTGATTTCGCCTGTATTAAAATAACTATTTCCCGTCACAACTAAAGCCTCCACCACGGACAGCAAATATCACAGCTTTGCTCTGCGGATGTTTTACGCCAATTACCCCAAAAAGTGTCGCCTGACCAGCGGGAGCATTGTTTTCTCTTTTCCTGTTATGTTCCCTTCGGGCAGTGTAATCTCACCCCTTCGGTTCAATGCCCTACCGGTGCTACCAACTCGTGACAACTCGGCTACTTCGATGTGTTTAAAATCTTTCTTTCCTGCCCATTTTCAATTTACATTTATATTTGCCTTTTAAATATTTCTTAGCCCCGTGACAAGACATGTACTGTCTAATAAGTAACAAAAAGATTTTAACACACACGAATTTTAATATGGGTGGTACTGTTTTAAAGTGTCTGGATAAGACGATTTAGGAATTATTTTAAATTAAAACCTTACTTGATATGAACAGATCGATCATATGTGTACCAAATTAAATAAAGCTTGCTTTACTATTAAATGCTTTAGTACTTAAAGTACTTGCTCACTGTATATTACGCCACTGTACAATCAAGTTTATTATATAATATTTTAATATGGGGATCTGCAACTGAAGTAAATAAGTTATTTACTTCAGGAAAGTGAGTGAGTGGTTAAATAGTATTTAAGATGAAACCAAGAGACTCGTTAAGACATTTTTACTTTCTCTACACGTACTATGTACATAGTGTATAGCGAAGGTATTGCATTCCACCCAAACATTCGATACCAAGATTTCACCGGAAATGTATGTTTTGGGTCCCCCTGAATCCAAAAAAAGCATTTTCAGAAAAAGGTCCATGTGTGTGTCTGTGCGTCTGTGAACAGCATAGATCAAAAACTAAAAGACCTTTAAATACCAAATTTGGTATTTAAGTTTGGTATCTTCTAAGGATGCGACCCGCCTGCGGTGCCATAAGTAGTTAAAGCGGGCACTAAACATTACAAAAAAAAAAAAAATAAAAAACAAGGATGCGACACGAAGATTTTCAAGAAAATCCCTCCACCCCAAACTACTCTTTACATGGAGCTTTTTCCGAAAATTTTGATTTTCTTAAACATAGCTGTAACGATTTTGATTAAAGTATCGTATATTAAACGTATTTGCCTGACAAATAAAATATATATTTTGAATTTTCTGGGAATACCCCCTGAAGACTACTTTATTTTGGATCAATTTTAGGGAATTTTGCATAACTGCTAAACCGTAAGAAATGGCCAAAAACTTATCACACAAACAGTTTAGTGCACGTTAAAACACACAATTTATGTAATATACATTTTTTTTTCGTGGAGTTGGTTTTTTTTTTTCTTTTTTTTTCTTCTTTTTTTTAAGGTATTCCTTGTTTTTTGGTTTCAGCTTTGAAAATACTTTTCTCATACAGTAATTTGTCAATTCCTGTCCATACAAACAAAAGAACTTCAGTCACATAGTAATCAGCTTTTGATTATCACTGTAACCTATGGTACTCCCTTATTTCACTTCTACTTACAAGCAATGAAACTATTTCTGCTATTTTTTTCTCGATTAGCATGAAGTAAATAGAAGTATAAGCTTTTTATCAATAATTTGTTGCAGAGATGTAGAGAAAGTCACGTGAATGGAACACACCAGATTTTTTAAATTCTAATGAGGTAATCATTTTATGATAGCAATCAAATTAAGAGAGTTGCGCAGTTAAACTGGCGTAACGATTAGGAAAGGTAAGAGGATGAAGTGCAAGGCAACAGAGAGGCGTTACTTAGGGTCTGCCGGAACTTGTAGTGCAACATGCTAAGGTAACCAAGAGATTACCAAGTTTGTGCTGGTTGGGGCAAGCTAAAAATAACCGGATTATAGCCCACTGTTTTCGTAACCTTAGGTCGCCTCGGTCGAGCTTCCAGGCCTCCTGAAGCGCGTGTGAAATACGTGCACACGTTATAAATCATGGCCACCTACAACACTGTTAATATAGTTGGCCGTGCATCGCTTTCACTTAAGGGGATGCATCACCCAAAATCCTAAATCCAACAGTTTTCTACTAATCAGGCTGAAATGTTTAACATGCATTTATATTGTAAAGTAGTTACATGCTTTAAAGTTTAGTTTATATATCATAAATCATTTTTGAGTTATTAATTTGTAAATTAGAAAATAGGGGGAAAATTCAAATCACTCCACACGATGAAAAGATGAAAATTTAATTTTCAAAATGTGTAATAATCTATTAGAAACAGAACTGTCATATGAATTTATTATACTACAATTAGTTCTAGATGTAAAAAAATTAAAGCAAGAAACAGGCTAAAATTCAAGAAATATTATAACTTTAAAAATTAATATTAAAACAATATTAAGAATTTTAAAAAATCATAAGACAGAAACCCCTATTCTAAAAAAAATTAGGGGAGTTTGAATAAAAGCTGCATCGTGTGGAACATTTTAAATCTTTGAAAACGCTGAAAAATAAAAACACTAGAAAATAGGTTTTAAGGTTTAACATTCAATTTAAAACTGTAAGGCTTAGAATGTCATTATCTCCTGCAGAAATTTTTAAATCAATTTTATATATATATATCAACTCTCCCGAACTGTTTACACTAAATCCAAGGAATATTATAAAGGAAAGAAGAAGTGCAAGGCATTTGTCCGAGTCAAGAATCAAACCCACTTACAGTGATACATTTAAATCGTCACGTGATACGGTTTAAAGCGCCGCATGGTAATAAAAAAAAAGCTGATGTGTTCTATTTACATCACTTTCTCTACATCTGTGCAACAAATCAGTTTTAAAAAGCTCATGCTTCTATTTACTTCATGCTAATCGACAAAAAATTAGCAGAAATAGTCTTATTACTTGCTTCCTTGTAAGTAGAAGGGAAATAAGGGAGTGCCATAGGTTAAAGTGATAGTCAAAAGCTGGTTGCTGTGTGGCTGGAGTTCCTTTGTTTGTATGGACAGGAGTTGCAAATTTCTGTATGAGAAAAATTGAGTTTTTCGAACCTGAAAACAAAAAAAGGAGTATCTAAGAAAAGATCAACTCCAAGAAAAAAATGTATACAACATATATTGTGTGTTTTAATGTGCTCTACATTTTTTGTATGATAAGATTTTGTCCATATCTTATGGTTTAGCACTTAAGCAAAATGCCGTAAAATCCAGCGGCTATTCCCAGAAAATTAAAAATATACATTTTATTTCTCAGGAAAATATCTTTAATATACGATATTTTAATCAAAATCGTTAGAGCCATTTTTTAGAAAATCAAAATCAAAAGCTAGTTATATAAAATGTATCCAGAAAAGAAGGCTTCAGATGCCATTGCCGGAAAATTCAAGATATACATTCTATTAGTCATGAGAATATCTCAAACATGTGGTATTTTGATCAAAATTGTTAGCTTTTCTGAGAAAATAAAATGTTGTGAACATTTTTGCTTCTAAAGGGAAGTTTGTGATGGTGGAATTTTCTTGAAAATCTCCGTGTCGCATCCTTGGAAGATACTAAAGATAAATACCAAGTTCGGTATTTCTTTTCGTTTTGAGTATGCTGCCCACAGACAGACACACAGAGAAATTTTTTTCTAAAAATGATTTTTTGGGATTTAGGAGGTACCAAAGCATTATTTCCGCTGAAATTTCGGTATTCAAATTTTTGGGTGCAATACAATACCTTCTCTATACACTATGTGCATAGTAGGTGTAGAGGAAGTAATACTACTGTGTCAAGAAAGTTCCGAGAATTTGCCAATAAAACACAAAAAATGAACTATACATCCAATTTTATTTTATCGCCTTCAAAGTAGGCCTCTTCTGAAATTATACATTTATGCCAACGAATAATCCAATCATCAAAACATTTTTTGTAGGCACTTTGACTCCTGTCAATTGTTGCTGCGAATTTTCCTTTATGTCTTCTATCGACTGAAAACGGGTGCCTCGAAGTGGTAACTTGAGTTTTGGAAAGAGAAAGAAATCAGCAGGAGCCAGATGAGGTGAACACGGTGGTTTTTCGATAAAATTTCTTGAGTTTTTGGCCAGAAATTCGTACACAATAATAGCCTTGTGAGCTGGTGCGTTATCTTGGTGCAGAATCCATCAGTTGTCGTTCCACAAATCTGGCCTTTTTCGCCGTATTTGTTCTCTCAAACGCCGCATAACGCTCCGATAATAGTCTTTATTTACCATCTGATCTTCTGGCAAGAACTCTTGAGTGCACGACACCGCGATAATCGAAAACAACTGTCAACATGACCTTCAGTTTTGATCGAGTTTGACGTGTCCTTTTAGGTTTCGGTTCAGTTGGAAGGCGCCATTCGGAAGCTTGTTGACTGGTTTGAGTGTCCAACTCGTAAACCCACGTCTCACCACCAGTCACAATGCGTTTCATGAATATGAGGTCAGAACTGGCTCGTTCTAGCATGTCTTCAGCAATCCTTACGCGATTGAGTTTTTGTAGAAATTCAAGTCTTTCGGAACTAACCGAGCTACAACGTGTGTCCTGCCCAAACAATCGTTTAAAATGGTACGAATCGATTCGTGAGACACAGAAAGTTCAGTGACAATCTCTCTCAGACCTAAATGATGATTTTCAGACACCATTTTTTTCACTTTATCGATGTTCAGTTCAGTTGAAACCGTTGATGGCCGACCAGAGCGAGGCAAATCTTCCACCACATCTCGACCACTTTTGAATGCGCTGTACCACTCATATGTACGTGTTTTTGATAAAGTCGATTCACCGTAAGCCCTCTGTAACATTTTCAGCGATTCGGCACACGAAATACCATTTGTATTGCAAAATTTGAGATAGATTCTTTGTTCAATATTTGTATCCATCGTAAAATCGCAAATCACCTTTGAAATGAACTAACAAAATGGCATACTGTAAATAAACTAGACGACAGATGACGATCAAACTCCGCGTGGGTATAGAGAAAAGTTGTACCAACTTAGCGACAATAATAATTTCGAATCCCCTTTTAAACAGGATTTTTAAATGGTCAATTCCCGGTACTTTCTTGACAGAATGTAAGCTTATGAACAATAATTTGTTACAGAGATGTAGAGAAAGTTATGTCAATGGAACACATCAGTTGTTTTTCCTTCTAAATTAGCACAAGATTGTTGATTCAATCGCCTATGGCAACGAAACCACGTGATGGATATAGCTGCAACACTAACTGCCGCATAGTAAGAGATTAGACTCTAGTATAGATGTTAATACATAGTCACCAGGACTTGTGTAAATAGCAACAATGGGGGAAGTCCATAACCTTTATATTTACGCACCGAGGCTCTCAACTTCACCTATAAGGAGAAACTTTCGTCCAAGTTTTCCTCGCTTGCCATTGAAATGCTGCAGAACTTGGTCTGGAGAGCGTTTTCCTCGCTGATTTTGATAGCAGTCGTTGAACGCTTAGTGCAAACACAGAAGCCCAACGAAATGGCTCAGGAATTAACGCCGAAATGCCAGCCTTAGCATGGAGACTCGTTGTTTATGACAGGAAGCATGCTGCCTTAATTGATGTTCGTTTGGAATAATGGAAATGGATGATGGTTCTCGTAATTGTGATAATCTTATACGAAACTACACCCTCTTAGCAAATACAAGAGAATGCCATCAATGTGTCGGCTGCTAGAATTATAGTACTAGTTTAAGACAAATGGTTTCCAAGACCACAGAAGAGTACGCAAATATTCTTAATTGAAAAAATACTTGATGTGTAAGTTAATCATTCTGAACACATATTTGGTAATGTAAGCTAAATTTATAATTCATTTATTAATTTTCATGCCAACAAGCACTGTAAGTACTTACAGTAAGAGTTTGAGAGGTCATTAATACTTACAGTACAATTAGGAAATGACGTAACACTCAAGACATGTGCTACTTCAAGTAAAGAATCTACTGCAAAATTCATTAACAAAAGAGTGCATAAGAAGGCTTTGTCCATATAATTTATATGTAGCCTTTCATTTGTTCATATCGAGAATTTATTTTTCCTTAATGATCAATAAAATAACAATCTGATGTGTTCCATTCACATGACCTTCTCTATATGTCTGCAACAAATTATTGTTAAAAAGCTTATGCTTCTATTTACTTCACACTAATCGAAAAAAATCAGCAGAAATAGTAGTATTGCTTGCTTCCTTGTAAGTAGAAGCGAAATAAGGGAGTATTATTGCTTAAAGTGATAGACAAAAGTTGGTTGCTATGTGACTGAAGTTCCATTGTTTGAAAAGTATAAGTTTTAAAGCTGAAACCAAAAACAAGGAGTATCTAAAAAACGATCAACTCCACGAAAAAAATGTGTATAAGTTAAATTGTGAGTTTTAAGGTGCTCTACATTTTTTGTGCTGTAAGTTTTTGTCCATCTCTGACGGTTTAGCAGTCATGCAAAATTCCGTAAAATTCATCCAGAATTAAGTAGTCTTCAGAGGCTATTCCCAGAAAATTCAAAATATACATTTTATTTGTAAGGTAAATATCTTTAGTATACGATATTTTAATCAATATCGTTAGCCATATTTTCGAAAAAAGTTCTATGTAAAGGGATTTTTCTCAAAATCTTCGTGTCGCATTCCTGGAAGACACTAAACCTAAATACCAAGTTTGGTATTTTACCGAATTTTCGTTTTTGAGTTATCGTGTTCACAGACACACTGACACACGGACTCAAACACACACACGGACCTTTTTCTGAAAATACTTTTTTTGGATACAGGGGACCCTAAAACATATATCTCCGGTGAAATCTCGGTATCGAATTTTTTGGTGGAGTGCAATACCTTTTCTATACACTATGTACATAGTGCGTATAGAGAAAGTAAAACTAGAACAATAATAGTGTTTGAAAGAAATTTGGAGAGCAATATAGAAACTCACGTGGGTGTGAGACATCAGTAGGTGTTTAGATTGAGCACTTCTATTCCAGTTTTGAAATTTGATATAGATTATAATTTATAATCTGTTAATTGTTCTTTCACACAATCCACTTTTGGGTCAAGTTCGAGAAGTTCGCTTGAAGCACGTTGTTGTCCAATGCGTGCTTTTATGACGTCACACAAAATATTTTTATATTCCACCCTCAACTACAATGTAGGAGTTAATGATTCTTCCTTCTATTTCTTGTGAATATGGCTAGAATTTAACCTAGACACGCGATTTTCAAGTGGGAAGCATTAACTGCAAGCGAAATGGAGTGTAACAAAATTGGATGATTTCTTGCTTGTCTGACTTCCGATCTCTTCCGTAGCAGGAAGCTCATATCCATAAAGGGAGAAATTCAGTCTAATGTGAGATACAACATGGGGGAAATTTTTTGGCCCCACAAAAATATAAAACCTGTAGTCTGCGGGTTGCCCTTTCCGCACCAGCGTCATTTTAAATGTAAACTAGACACGTTATCTATTTTAAAAATGAGGATGCAGTGCTGGTTTAAATCAGAATTGCAAGGTACGAGGGATGATCAGAAACTTAAGATTACAAGGCTCATATTCTTTGTTTCATTTTTAACAGCGAACTTAGTAGTGTGCCCATAACGTCCCCTGGGGGCACGGACCTCTCTCCTGGGAGAGGTGGCTTGGTTTGGTAGTCCTGGTTAGTATTGGTATTAGCCCATAACGTCCCCTGGGGGCACGGACCTCTCTTCTGGGAGAGGTGGCTTGGTTTGGTAGTCCTGGTTAGTATTGGTACTAGCCCATAACGTCCCCTGAGGGCACGGACCTCTCTCCTTGGAGAGGTGGCTTGGTTTGGTAGTCCTGGTTAGTATTGGTATTAGCCCATAACGTCCCCTGAGGGCACGGGCCTCCTTGGAGAGGTGGCTTGGTTTGGTAGTCCTGGTTAGTATTGGTATTAGCCCATAACGTCCCCTGAGGACACGGGCATCTCTCCTGGGAGAGGTGGCTTGGTTTGGTAGTCCTGGTTAGTATTAGCATTAGCTCATAACGTCCCCTGAGGGCACGGACCTCTCTCCTTGGAGAGGTGGCTTGGTTTGGTAGTCCTGGTTAGTATTAGTATTAGCCATAACGTCCCCTGGGGGCACGGACCTCTCTCCTTGGAGAGGTGGCTTGGTTTGGTAGTCCTGGTTAGTATTAGTATTAGCCCATAACGTCCCCTGAGGGCACGGACCTCTCTCCTGGGAGAGGTGGCTTGGTTTGGCAGTCCTGGTTAGTATTGGTATTAGCCCATAACGTCCCCTGAGGGCACGGACCTCTCTCCTTGGAGAGATGGCTTGGTTTGGTAGTCCTGGTTAGTATTGGTATTAGCTCATAACGTTCCCTGAGGACACGGGCCTCTCTCCTTGGAGAGGTGGCTTGGTTTGGTAGTCCTGGTTAGTATTAGTATTAGCCATAACGTCCCCTGGGGGCACGGACCTCTCTCCTGGGAGAGGTGGCTTGGTTTGGCAGTCCTGGTTAGTATTGGTATTAGCCCATAACGTCCCCTGAGGGCACGGACCTCTCTCCTTGGAGAGATGGCTTGGTTTGGTAGTCCTGGTTAGTATTGGTATTAGCTCATAACGTTCCGTGAGGGCCTCTCTCCTTGGAGAGGTAGCTAGGTTTGGTAGTCCTGGTTAGTATTGGTATTAGCTCATAACGTCCCATGAGGGCCTCTCTCCTTGGAGAGGTAGCTTGGTTTGGCAGTCCTGGTTAGCCATTCCAGGAAGGATTTTCATTTTGAGCTTAAACGCTCAGGTAATCTGTTCTAAATAACATGGTTATCCCTATTATAAAGTACGCCATTGTTTTAAGAGTTAATTTAACACATTTTTGGTACGTTGTATGCACTTAAATACTTCGTCTTTAGACATTTTATTTCTGCTGATTATCTTGGCTGATACACTTGTTCCGCGTAGCCGTCTTGATCTGATGCCGCCATCTCCTTCTGTGCTGGTCCATCTGTTGCCGAAAGTTTTCTTGAGATTGTCTGACCATCATCTTCGGCCTGCCTTCGGTTCCCATATCGTTAGCCTGTGGATCCGTCGGTTGGGGTCATGATGTGTCCCGCCCATCTCTATTTTTGGTGGTTGCTGGTCTTTACTATGTCGGTTATTGTGTTCGTCCTGTAATTATGTCGTTCCTAATTCGGTCTCTCCATGTAATTCCTAAAAGTTTCCGTTCCATTTTCCTTTGTCATGTTTGTATTGCTTTTCTGTCTTTTTACGTTGTGCTCCAAGTTTGTGGGCCGTATATCAAGGTAGGTATTGAGGACGTGCCTCTTGATACTGAGATACTTCAAGGTAAATACAAAAGGCGACTCCTTTGGAAAACTGGTCTCGTGAAGAAATCCGCTCAGTTATTCGATTTCTGTGGACGAAACATGTAACCACAGCTGACATTCACCGACAGCTAGTTTATGGAGAGACTGTAATGTATCGCCAACATGTCGCAAAGTTTGCAGCCGGTAGAGAAATCCTTACCGACGAGGATCGCAGTGGCCGACCCTGCACGGTCTCTACGGTTTGAACACAGCTCGTGTGGAGGAGCTGATTCAGGACAACAGAAGGATCATATGGTGGTAGAATTAGGAATGTCTTTTGGAAGCATTCATCGCTTTGTCCAATATATTCTACAGCACCGGAAAGTTCGTTCCCGATATAGGGGAACTTTTGCAACGGTTCTCCACGCTAGGGAACAGTTTTCTTCGCCGAATTGTCACGGGTGATGAAAAATGGAACCACCGCTATACCCCCGACAGTAAGCAGTAGTCAATGGAGTAGAAACACCCCACTTATCAAAACAAAGAAGATTAAGGTGGTGCCATTTGTCGGGAAGGTGCTGGCCACAGTGCTTTGGGACAACGAGGGTGTCATACCCGTGAGTTTTTGGAAAGGCTGCACACAGATCTTGACACAATTGGGCGAAGCAATCAGGTGGAAACGACCAGGACTGCTTTTCGAAGGTGTCATCTTCCTTCACAACGCGCGACCTCACACAGCCCAGAAGATAACGCCATTACACTGTTGAAGCAGTTTCGCTGGAATATCATCGAACATCCTCACTACAGCCCGGATCTCGCTCCAAATGACTCACCTTTTTCCTCACTTGAAGGAACACCTAAGAGGCCGACGATTTGTTTCAGATGAAGAGGTGCGACACTTCACGACAACGTGGTTGAACACGCAAGGACATGATTTTTACCAGAAGGAAATATTCAAACTCATCCCATGCAGCGACAAGTGCCGCAAACGATATGGAGACTACTTGGAAAAATAATCTAATGTATGTACTATTAGATGTTTGTATTGGTTGTACGAAATAAAATATACCCGTTTCACTGCAAGCTTTACAGCCTTAGTTTCGGATTATCACTCGTAACATTTCCTTAGGTAAAACTAGAAAATCCCATCGTTAGGAAAAAATATCTGATGTGTTCCATTCACATGACTTTCTCTATATCTCTGTAACAAAGTATTGTTAATAAGCTTATTTATTATTTATTTCATGCTAATCGAGAAAAATTAGCAGAAATAGTCTTATTTCTTGCTTTATTGAAAGCAGAAGCGAAATAAGGGAGTATCATAGGTTAAAGTGAAAGCCAAAAGCTGGTTGCTATGTGACCGATGTTCCTTTGTTTGTATGGACAGGAGTTGACAAATTCCTGTATGAGAAAAGCATGTTTTTCAAAGCTGAAACCAAGAAAAAGGAATATCTCAAAAACGATCAACTCCAAGAAAAAAAATGTGTATTACATAAATTGTGTGTTTTAACGTGCTCTACATTTTTTATGTGTAAAGTTTTTGTCCATCTCTTACGGTTTAGTAGTTATGCAAAATTCATCCAGAATAAAGTAGTCTTCAGAGGCTGTTCTCAGAAAATTCAAAATATACATTTTATTTGTCAGGTAAGTAACTTTAATATACGATATTTTAATCAAAATCGTTAGCCATTTTTTAGAAAATCAAAATTTTCGAAAAAGTTCCATGTGAAGGGTAGTTTGGGGTGGGGTATTTTTTTTCAAAATTTTCGTGTCGCATCCCTGGAAGATATTAAACTTAAATACCAAGTTTGGTATTTTACCGACTTTTGGTTTTTGAGTTATCGGCTCACAGGCACACGGACACACGGACCTGTTTCTGAAAATACTTTTTTTTTTCATACAGGGTACCCTAAAACATATATTTCCGGTGAAATCTCGGTATCGAATTTTTCATAGTGAGTATAGAGAAAGTAATAACTGTTCTATTCACATGACTTTTTTTTTTACATTTTCTGCAACAAAACTATCCTTGCAAACGCTTATTCTTCTATATACTTTAGGCAATCGAGATAAATTTTAGCAGAACTTGTCTTAATTACTTGGTTCATTGTGTGTTGGCTAAAGCGATAGTCAGATGCTTTAAATAATAAAATGAATATTCTGTTTCTCTTTGCACAACTAGGATGGAAAAAAAATTAATATAGGTTTCTCATTTGATAAAATACCAAGTATAGGAAATGCTATAAACAATAACAAGGAATATCTCGGAAACGGTTAACACCATAAATAAATGAATGACAAATTGTGTATTATAATTTTACTTTTTTGTGTAGTACGTTTCTGCCTGTCCCTCTTACAGTTTACTAGGTATTCAAAAGCCATCCAGAATGAAGAGGTCTTCAGAGGCTATTCTCGGAAAATCCAAGATATACATTTTGTTGTCATGTAAATATGTTTATATACGATATTTTAATGAAAATCATTAGTCATTCTTGAGAAAATCAAGACAGTTTCATGTAAAGGGTAGTTGTGGGTGAGGGGATTTTGCTGAAAATCTTCGGGTCGCATCCTTGAAAGATAGTAAACTTAAATACCAAATAAAGATTCGAAAGTAAAATTCTAAAATTGTTACTGATTGATACATAGGAATATAGTAGATTTAAACTAAAGATAGCATTATAAAAGAATTTTGAATTATTCATCAGAGCTATGGTAGCTTCTGATGTGTACTTTTTACTTTCTCTATACGCACTATGTACATAGTGTGTAGAGAAGGTATTGCACTCCACCCAAAAATTCGATACCGAGATTTCACCGGAAATATATGTTTTAGGGTCCCCTTATCTAAAAAAAAAGCATTTTCACAAAAAGGTCCGTGTGTCTGTGAACACGATAACTCAAAAACGAAAAGTCGGTAAAATATCAAACTTCGTATTTAAGTTTAGTATCTTCAGGGATGCGACAAAACTACCCTTTGCATGGAACTTTTTTCGAAACTTTAAATTTTCTCAAAAATGGCTCTAACGATTTTGATTAAAATTTCGTATATTAAACATATTTACCTGACAAATAAAATGTATATCTTGAATTTTCTGGGAATAGCCTCTGAAGAGTAGTTTATTCTGGATGAATTTTACTGATTTTTGAATAACTGCTAAAGCGAAAGAGATGGACAAACATTTTCTACACAAAAAATGTAGATCATATTAAAACACACAATTTATGTTATATACATTTTTTTCGTGGAGTTCGTCGTTTTTGAGACATTCTTTGTTTTTGGTTTCTACTATGAAAAACGTATACTTTTCTCATGCGGGAACTTGTCAACTTCTATCCATATAAACAAAGGAACTTCATTGACATAGCAACCAGCTTTTGACTATCACTTTAACCTATAGTAGTCCCTTATTTCGCTTTTACTTACAACGAAGCAAGTAACTATTTCTGCTATTTTTTTTTTTTTTTCTGATTAGCAATAAGTAAATAGAAGTATAAGCTTTTTAGGAATAATTTGTTGCAGGTATATAGAGAAAGTCATGTGAATGGTACACATAAGATTTTTTCTAAATGTGCTCTAAGGATGTTGTTTACTGTTAGGAGTGTTCTACAGGTGGTTCGTATTGGTAACTCTTCCTTGAACATCATATAGGTTGGTCTCTTTGTTTCCACTATAATGGGATAAATAAACCAAAAGCCATTCCATAGATTATGTGGTTTTAGGATGCTCTCTGCTAAGCATAGAGGCCTCTTCCTTCCTCTGAATCATTAAAACCATAATTCCTCAGCCGCCATTAGAGATGGGAAAGATTATTTCTGTTATTATCAATGGCTGTTATACAGGGCTTCCAGTTCAAAATTTCGCAGTCTAATATTTTATTCCGTAGTGGGTTTACCCTCCCCGTATTTAGGACTGACACCCCTCTTGGACAAGCGAATGCCTAGGGGTGAAAATCCTGTCGGGGAGCCAATGGCACGAAACCATGCCGGTCCCCATGGCCGCGCTTTTGGTGCTTCGTGGCACAGGGGATCGTGGATTCAGGTACCGCCTTGGACATAAGTGTTTGTGTGTATGTACGAGGGCGGTTTTTTTTTTTTTTCAACCTCCGATAGGCTATAAATAAAACAAATGTTCATAGAAAACAATTATTTTATTACTAAACGTTTTGTACACTTATGGTTACTTTTCAACATAATCACTGAAAATATTGAGACATTTATCGTACCTGTGCACAAACTTTGCAATACCACGCTTCAAAAATTGTTGCCGCCAATGATTTCAAATGAGCATTGACGTTGATGCTAAGCATGGCAACAGCTGAATATTGCGCCGTTAAGCAGGAACTCCGTTAAATATGTAAAACAATCTATTTAAAAAAATATAATATGTCTATAAATATTGAGAACTGTCTAAAGAAATCTGATGTGTTCCATTCACATGACTTTCTCTCTATCTCTCCAACAAAGTATTGTTAAAAAGTTTATGCTTCTATTTACTTCATGTTAATAGAGCAAAATTAGCAGAAATAAGGGAGTACCATAGGTTAAAGTAATAGACAAAAGCTGGTTGCTATGTGAGTGAAGTTCTTTTGTTTGTGTGAACAGGTTGACCAATTCCTGTATGAGAAAAGTATGTTTTACAAAGCTGAAACCAAAAACAAGGAATACCTCAAAAGCTATCTACTCAACGAAACAATTGTATATAACATAAATGGTGTGTTGTAATATGCTCTACATTTTTGTATAACAAGTTTTTGTCCATCTCTTACGGTTTACCAGTTATGCAAAATTCCGTAAAATTCATCCAGAATAAAGTAGTGCGCAGAGGCTATTCTCAGAAAATTCAAGATATACATTTCATTTGTCGGATAAATATATTAAATATCGTTAGAGCAATTTTTTAGAAAATCAAAATTTTCGAAAACATTTCCATATAAAGGGTAGTTTGGGGTGGGGAATTTTCTTGAAAATCTTCGTGTCGCATCCTTAAAAAATACCAAACTTAAATGCCAAGTTTGGTTTTTAACGGTTTTTTCTTTTTTGAGCTATACTGCCCACAGACACACACACATACACGTGGACCCAAAACATGTATTTCCGATGAAATCTCGGTATTGAATTTTTGGTTAGCTTCTCTATACAATGTGTGCATAGTGCGTTTAGAGAAAGTAATAGTATATGACCCACGTGTTAAAATGGTTTTTATTGTTGGTAGGATTACTGTTCTTGACCTATAACCTCGTTTCGCAAGCTTCCTGCTCACAATATAAAACACCATTTGTATCATAAATAGCTATTTCACACCTTCAATGTACCGCGCTAATGTAGTATAATAGTTATTTATACAATAATGTATATAATAATAGCTATTTATATTTCTCATGAGCAAATAATAGTCAAATAAGCCACTTGTAAAATGCAACATTTTATCCCATCTTAATATTAACTGAAATATTCTTATATTTATTAATATGAATATTATTAGAGTCGTCATTACGAGGAATTGAATTTTAGTCGTGACGTAGATAGTGTTTTGTTTGTCCGTTGCTGCGTAACCCCGCCGGAATAAACAGTTTCAATTCTGGTTGTTTAAACTGCACCAAATAAATAAAAATGAATATTCCCGAAGAGTTTTAGATTATACTAAAAAAGCTGTACTTAGTTTGTTACCCGGCAAGTCCAAGGACTTACATGACAATTTTCATTATTTAAAGAATGGGGAGCTGCCAAAGAAGCTAAAATAATAAATACAATGAAATAAAGACTCATTTTTGTTTTTTCTTCCTAATATACATGGTCTATAGGATAGGACAATAGTTATTAATTATACAAGAGGATAAACTCTTATCCACTTGTATAATACATTATTTTATCTTACAGATACGATAAATTAATGTATGACAAATGTTCAGTTAATGATTTTACAACAGATAGTAATAAATTAAACAAGGAATAAGGCATTGCATTGTGGCGTTCTTTATAGTTATATAATATGGTAGGCTATGGATGAATATTAATTTTGTTTTTATTGCTGCTAGTTTCAAACTGATTAAGTTTACGATGGGAACGTTAGTATATCGGTTCCAAATGATACGTTAAATGGAGCAAAAGAAGCAGTTGAGGCTTTATTACAGTATACTACGGAAATTGTACGAAAAAGAGTTAAAAGGTTACAGAAAATGTGTAGTTATCAAGCATTTATGTATTTACTTTCTCCCACTGGTTACCGGAGCAACGAGTGAATTTTGTTTACTTTATCCCACACGTGGCGCTAATAACTATCACTTTGATTTAAAGTCCAAGTTTTCTTATGTCGTTTCTGCATAGCAACGTTGTCTATTGCAAGTATCTGTAGGATAAATGACCTTTATAGCGGTTTAAGGTTTAAAGTGAGTTTTGGAAGTCTGACGTGTGCATAGAGTACTGTATTGAAAGTGCAATGTTATAGCTGTAGACAGTCTCTTGTTTTACAAACGCAAGCTAAAGGTTTACGTGACAACACAAATAACTAATGAGGGAATTCCGGATGGATGAAGACTGTGATGGCGCTATTCTTTTGTGTGTACAGCGATGCATCATGAATCTGGTGTAAGCTCTCTGTTGGGGCACATAGACCCAAAGGTCACGTGTCATTAAGTCCAAACAACTTCCGGAAGCGTACCCAGGTGTGCCTGTCCTCGTAATCGAGTATGATTCTCAGGTAGACCGTAAAATAGGCCATGTTCCGGGTCCCCTCCCAGAGAACAATGCGCTGTGTCCGGAAATGGCCACCTTGTGTGGCAAATATGTCCATCTGCTGGCCACTTGCTTCATTATACTCACAAAGTAAACACTCACATAACTTTCTCTACTTATGATCCAGCAAACTATTCTTAGAACAGGTATTACATCGTAAAATATTTCTTCAAATAATCAAATCTTTTAAAAGTCGATCGCTATATGAAACAAATGAAATTCAATTCTCTGTGCTTACTAGCATTAAACATGAGAGAGGAAACGATAACTTCTCCTTTGAGAAGGTTTAAGAAGCTTAAACTGAAACAAATAACATATAATATTTCGGAAACAAACATGTGTATGACATAATTTGTGTTTTCACGAAATCTTTGTATCTCCTACGGTTTATCAGTTATACAAAATTAAAAGGCTCTCAGATTCTATTCCTAGAAAAATAAAGATATACGTTTAGTTTGTCATAAAAATAAAAAATCTGATGTGTTACACTCACAAGACTTTCACTAGTTACTCTACAAACCAACTTCTTACAAAAGATAATTCTTCTTTCAATACAGTGTTAATCGAGATACACATTAGCAGAATTGTATTATTTAGTTCCTTATAAGTAGAATGAAACGAAGGGAATGCACTAAGCTAAAGTGATTGTCAAATGTTTTAAAAGCTGTCGTTTTGCAGTTGTCATTGCAAATCGCTTCTTAGCTTGATCAGGAATAGAACAAAAAAAAAACACACACTTTCCTCTGAGAAAAGTATAAGGACTTCACAATTGAAACCAATAACAAAGAATACCTCGAAATCGGTAAGTTCCGCGAAAAATATGTATATGACATGTGTATTTTACATTTTTTGTGTCCAAGTTTTTGTCTGTCTCTTACGGTTTATTAGTTATGCCTAATTAAGAAAAAATCATCCAAAATAAACAGGTCTTCAGAAGCTATTCCCAGAAAATTCAAGATATACGTTTTATTTGTATATGTGATATTTTAATCAAAATCGTTGGAACCATTTTTAAGAAAAATATTTACGAAAAATGATCCATGTAAAGGGTAGTTAAGGGGTGGGGGATTTTTCTTAAAAATCTTCGTATCGCATCATCGGAAGATACCGAACTTATTTAAGCGTCTTTTCGTTTTTGAGCTATCCTGTCCACACACACACACACACACACACACACACACACACACGTACCTGTTTCTGAAAATGCTTTTTTGGACTCAGGGGGTCCTAAAACATTTATTTCCGGTGAAATCTCGACATCGAATTTTTGGGTGTAATACAATATTTCTCTGTCCCAATAGAGAAAGTAATATATTAAGCATATGGTATTTTAATCATAATCTTTCCCCATTTTTGATAAAATCAAAACTTTCGAAAAAAATATGTAAAGGGTAATCGAGGTTGGGGGATTTCCCTGAAAGTCTTCATGACACATCCTAGGAAAATACTGGTTTAAAAAACAAGTTAGGTATTTAACCGAGTTTTCGTTTTTGAGTTATGCTGACCACAGATACACAACACGCACGCACACATACAGACGCGGACTTTTCTCTAAAAATTCTTTTTATGGATAGAGGCAACCCTAAAACAAGTATTTTGGATGATATGCAATATCTTGTCTACCTGTGTAAGTAGAAAAAGTAAAAAAAGTAAAAAAAAAAAAAAAAAAAAAAAAAAAAAAAAAAAAAAAAAGGAAAAGGAAAAGGAAAAGTGCAACTTAATTTCTAGGGTAATTTAATGATTCTAAATCACTCTGCTCAAATAAATTATTATATAATTATTATATAATTATAGGTATATGGCTACTCTACTCGGAGAATGTTTTCGTCTGCAGCACTTTAAAAACCTAATGTTTCATGCATTTATTTATTAATTACTTTACGCGTACTATGCACCTAGTGTATAGATAAGGCATTGTAATGCACCCAAAAATTCGATACAAAGATTTCACCGAAAATACATGTTTTGCTTCCTCTGAATAAAAAAAAAACATTTTTAGAAAAACGTCCACGTGTATGTCTGTGGACAGCATAGCTCTAAAATGAAAAGGCCGAAAAATACCAAACTTGGTATTTAAGTTTGGCATCTTCCAAGGATTTGACACGAAGATTTTCAAGAAAATCTCCCACCCCCAACTACCCTTTACATGGAACGTTTTTCGAAAATTTTGATTTTCTCAAAATGGATCTAATGATTTTGACCAAAATATCGTATATTAAATATATTTATCTGACAAAATTATATCTTGAATTTTCTGAGAATAGCCTCTAAAGACTACTTTATTCTGGATGAATTTTACACAACTTGTAGAGCACGTTAAACCATACATTTTTTCGAGTAGTTGATCGTTTTTCAGACATTCCTTGTTATTGGTTTCAGCTTTAAAATACTTGTACCTTTCTTATACGGGAATTTGTCAACTCTTGTCCATACAAACAAAGGAATTTCAGTCACATAGCAACCAGCTTTTGAATATCACTTTAATCAATGGTACTCCATTATTTCGCTTCTGCTTACAAGGAAAACAGTATTAAGACTATTTCTGCTAATTTCTCCGTTTTAACAATGATTTGTTGCAGAAATGTAGAGAAAGTTACTTGAATGGAATACCAGCTTTTTTATTTTGAAGTGCAACTAGAAAGTGTCGGTTTATAAAGTTAGAACCGTTATAAGAAAACCACAAAGCGTGACGAATTTAAGTAAGGCTTCACAAAAGTACTAAATTATAAAGTGTTCTGATATTTTAACAAAAGTTTAGTTTATGTACTTGGTTAGTGAAGAGATATTATTTCTCTCTCTCAAGGAAAATACTCACATTTCTTCAGACAATTTTCTTTCACTTGAAACTCCTGACTTGTATAATTGTTTTCCAACTAGAATCCCTACAAAATGCGCAATTCCCAAAAGATTTTCTGGAAGCCCCTGCCCTCAATAGCTGGCATTTCTCGTTTTTTAATTATGTCGAAGGCAAATATTTCCAAGTAACGCAGTTTTCACATCTAACATACACAATTGCGTTTGTATCATAAAATAGCCTCCTTTCCCACTGTTATTTATGTCTTTCTCCGCTGAGGGCAGGTCGTTCCAAACAGGCCATTATAAAAAAAAATCTGTGTTCCATTCGCGTGACTTTCTCTACATCTCTGCTAAAAATATTATTACCATGCTATGCTTCTATTTACTTCATGCTAATTGAGAACAAAATTAGCAGAAATAGCCTTATCACTTGCTTCCTTGTAAGTATAAGTGAAATAAGGGAGTACCATAGGTTAAAGTGGTAGTCAAAAGCTGGTTGCTATGTGACTGAAGTTCCTTTGTTTGTATGGACACGAGTTGATACATTCCTGTATGAGAAAAGTGTAAGTTCTTTTTAAATCTAAAACTAATAACATGGAATATCTCAAAAACGAATCAAATCCACAAAAAAATGTAACCAACATAAATTTTGTGTTTTAATATTCTCTACCTTTTTTGTGTGGTACGTTTTTGTCCATCTCCTATGGCTTAACTGTTATGCAAAATACCGTAAAATCCATCCAGAATAAAGTAGTCTTCAGAGGCTCTATCCAGAAAACTCAAGATATACTCAGGTAAATATCTTTAATATACGATATTTTAATCAAATTCGTTAGGCATTTTTGAGAAAATCAAAATTTTCGAAAAAAGTTCCATGTAAAAGTGGTTTGGGGTAGGGGCTTTTTTCTCAAAATATTCGTGTCGCAACCCTGAAACTTTGGTATTTTACCGAATTTTCGTTTTTGAGTTATCTTGTTCACTGACAAACACACACACACACACACACACACACACACACACACACACACACACACAAGTGCGCGCGCGCGCAGACCTTTTCGTGAGAATGCTTTTTTTGGATTCAGGGGAGCCTAAAACATGTATTTCCAGTGAAATCTCGGTATCGAATTTTTGGGGAGTGCAATACCTTCTCTATACACTATGTACGTAGTACGAGTAGAGAAATTAAGATTGTCTTTTTACTTGCTTCCTTGTAAGTAGAAGAGATTAAAGCGATAGTCAAATCTCTTAAAAGGCGGTTGCTAAGTGATTGAAATCCATTCTTTGCACGGACAGGAACATCTCGGAAATCGTCAATTCCACGAAAAAATGAATGACATGAATTCTGTGCTTTAACGATATCTACATTTTTTGTAGTAAGTTTTTGTCTATCAGTTACGGTTTACCAGTAATGCAAAATTAGTAAAATTCGTCTAAAATGAAAAGGTCTTTAGGGGCTATTGCCAGAAAATTAAAGACAATATATTTCAGTTGTCAGGTAAATATATTTAATATACGGTCTTTTAATAAAGGTCGGTACATTTATTTTTTTAGAAAAATGTTTCGATTTTTTTCTTTATCTCGGGTAGTTTAGGCTGGGGGATATTTCTCAAAATCTTCGTGTCTCATGCTTGTAAGATACTAAACTTAAATACCAAGTTTGGTTTTTGGGGTATGCGATAGACACGCATTCACACACACACACACACACACACACACACACACACACACACACACACACACAAGAACATTTTTCTAAAAATACCTGTTCTTCATGCGCCCTCAAAATATGTATTTGCAGTGAAATCTCGGTATGCACATCGTACATACGTGCTAGAGAAAGTAATATGTTGAAAAGGTTGTGTTTTTCGTGATGTAAAGATTGTATATGAGAGCTGACCCTGTGATATACACCTGTGTAGTGTTACAGCATCTGTTGTTCTCTATCATTTTGTTAGGGATGCTGTGCAAAATGCGAAACCAGTGTCAAAACCGAAAGCCACTGGGCAGACAGGCTAGTTCGACCGCAGCCTGCAGCTGACGCTTCTGTATACATGTGTGTGTCTCTAATGAGAATATATCCATCTGATTGGGTTACTTCTAGTAACATTGTAGTAACGAATACAAAGTAACTATTACACGGTAACGGCTACAAAAGTAACAGGTACAAAATAATATGTTATCCAATAACGGTTACAAAAGTAGCAGGTACAAAATCACTTGTTACCCAGTAACGGATACAGAAGTAACAGGTACAAAATAATCTGCTATCCAGTAACGGTTACAAAAGTAACATGTACAAAATAACTTGTTATCCAGTAACGGTTACAAAAGCAACATCTACAAAATAACCTGTTACCCAGTAACGGATACAAAAGAAGGAATACAAAGTAACAATTACCCAGTAACGGTTACAAAAATAACTATTAGACAGTAATTATACACCCAGTGACGGTTACAAAAGTAACGAATGCAAAATAACTAGTTAACTATTAGTGGTTATAAAAGTAACAGTTTCCCAGTAACGGTTACAGAACTAACGCATACAAAATAACTAGTTAAGAAGTAACGAATACACATTAACTAGTTACCCAGTCAGGTTAAAAAAGTAATGAACACCAGGTGGCATTATACACTAACTATTATAATAGTTATGAATACACAGTAAATAGTTGTCCAGTAAGCGTTGCAAAAGTGACGGTTCCAAGAGTAACGAATACAAAGTAACTAGTTAGGAAGTAACGAATGCACAGTAACTCGTTGACCAGTAACGGTTACAAAAGTTACTAGTTGGTCAGTAGTGGTTACAAATAACTGTTACAATAGTAACGAATACAAAGTAACATTATCCATTAACGGCTATAAAAGTAATGAATACATAGCAAATAATTATCGAGTAACATCTAAAAAGGTGATGAATACAAATAAACTAGTTACCTAGTAATGTTTACGAAAGTAACGAGTTCAAAGTAACTATTTTCCCAGCAACGAATATATAGTAACTATTCACCCAGCAGCGAACGAAAAATAACTGGTTACCAATTCACGGTTCAAAATAACGAATACAAATTAACTAATTACCAGTAACGGTTACAAAAATAACGATTACAGAGTAACTGGTGACAAAGTAACAGTTACCAAAATAATGAGAAGAATAACTAATAGTTTTTTTGTTAACGGTTGAAACACTAATATGTTTACCGATTCTGAATGACATTCACCACATGTGCATTAGTGTCGATATCAGGAACAAGTTATCTCAATTTATTAAGCAATATTAATCTCGCCCGCAAGAAATCATGACGTGTGCTTTGTTGATCTAATAGTTATCCGTTTTTCTATACTTATATACCTCTCTGAGATTACTTGTTGTGGTAGACAATGTTTTTGGACTTAAGGTTTCTCTTCTCTAGCAACTACAGTTTTTAAAAAGTTACTAACTTGTTTTGAGTAACGCACGTCTTTCGTCTCGTTCCTTTTGTTTTGCTGTTGGTCAGGCAAGGAGAATCCAATCTCCATTGTTTCACATAGCGATAGATTTTGAAACATATGACTCGGTGAAACCTGTTGTTTTCCCTTTTACTTATAAAGAAGCAGGTGGTGGACGGACGGACCATTATAGTAAAGCAACGTCATAATTTAAAAGTTAACAAGCTAAATTATAAAAATCATTTACAGAATACAATGGATTAGCCACCAATGTATGGCGTATGGTCCGTTTGAAAGTTGAAATTGGGAGCTATCATATTCTTTGGGGTAAAATATTATAAAGTTTAATAGAAACAACTATAAAGCTAGAGTCAGACTGAAAAAATTCACGGGATTTGAACACGGATCTCCCGATCTCTAGCCGGCTGCTTTGCCACTGAGCTACCATAGCATTGAATTTCCCCACTGACTCACAATCCAATACCAATTGACCATAATAGTTGGCTATACTGTGAATCATGGGACCTAAAGTACTTTCAACATTGTAAGTCGCCATTGGGGTTGTCATCTCAAAATAATTTGAGAACTGCTTGTGATTTACAAAAAACATGCGAGTCATTTGAGAAAGTCAATGCTATGCCATGGTAGCTCAGTGGTAAAGCAACCGGCTAGAGATCGGGAGATCCGTGGTTCAAATCTCAGCTATGGCATTGCATTTTTCAGTCTAACTCTACCTAACCAACTCCTGTCCTACACACGGCTTGTGTAAAAAATCTGATGCATTTCATTCACATGACTTTCTCTAAAACTCTGCAAGAAATTATTGTTAAAAAGCTTATTGTTCCATTTACTTCCTGCTAAACGAGAAAAAAATTAGCAGAAATGGTCTTATTACTTGCTTCCTTGTAAGTAGAAGCGAAATAAGGGAGTACCATAGGTTAAAATGACACTCAAAAGCTGGTTGCTATGTGAGTGAAGTTCCTTTGTTTGTATGGACACGAGTTCACAAAGTCCTGTATGAGTAAAGTATGTTTTTATAGCTGAAACCAAAACCAAGGAATATCTAAAAAGCAATCAACTCCACGAAAAAAATGTATATGACATAAATTGTGTGTTTTAAAGTGCTCTACATTTGTTTTGTGGTAAGCTTTTGTCCATCTCTTACGGTTCAGCAGTTATGCAAAATTCCGTAAAATTGACCGAGAATAAAGTAGTCTTGAGAGGCTATTCCCAGAAAATTCAAAATATACACATTATTTGTCAGGTAAATATCTTTAATATACGATATTTTAATCAAAATCGTTAGAGCCATTTTTTAGAAAATCAAACTTTTCGAAAAGAGTTCCATGTAAAGGGTAGTTTGGGGAGAGGGGATTTTTCTCAAAATCTTCGTGTCGCATCCCTGGAAGATACTAAACTTAAATAACAAGTTTGGTATTTTACCGACTTTTCGTTTTTGAGTTATCGTGTTCACAGGCACACGGACACACATACACACACACACACACACACACACACACACACGGACCTTTTTCCGAATTTTTTTTTTTTAGATAAAGGGCAACCAAAACATATTTCCGGTGAAATCTCGGTATCGAATTTTTTGGTGGAGTGCAAATACTTTCTCTATACATTATGTACATAGTGCATATAGAGAAAGTAAAAAAGCGAGCTTTATTTGTTTGGAATTTCAAAATTTCAGTCAGACATGTCCTCAGCATTGCTGGGATTTGGTTCACCATCATAATGGTTGTATCAGAAATTGTGGGGTAATTCAATACATGATTCTATTCGAGGTTTGACCAGAGTAAACGGATTTGCAAAAGTATAAAACGGGTTCAACAAACGCTCGAAAAGGTAGATTGGATTACCAAAAACATGCATTTGAAATTGGGTGGTTCCTTTAAGGGTGTGTCTGGGGATGCAAAAGATTCCATGCCCGTGTGCTGACTGGACAGAATTTATTAAATTCGGTCAGCAGAATCTCTTGTGTGTGACTCAGTCGCCTACAAAAGGATTTTTCTCCCCTTCTGCAAAGCCTGTCTGGTGGGCCGCTGGATTGAATGGCTCACACGTGCAGTGGCGGATCCGCACTTCAGTGGCGGAACACTGAATGTTGTTTAAAGCTCATACCTATGTTAAAATATTTCTGGTTATTACATTTCACTATAAAACTGATGGAGAGATAATCCTGGAAATACACGTTTTGAACTCCCCTAAATACAACGAAAGCCTTTTCAAAAAAGAAATGTGTGTGTGTGTAAACTGCATGTCTAAAAAATGTGATGTGTTCAACTCATATGACTTTCTCTACATCTCTGTAACATATTATTGTTAAAAAGCTTATGCTTCTATTTACTTCATTTAGTTGAAGCGAAATTCGGGAATATCATAGGTTAAAGTGATAGTCAAAAGCTGGTTGCTATGTGACTGAAGTTCCTTTGTATGTATGGACAGTAGTTGACAGATTCCTGTATGAGAAAAGTGTAAGTTTTTCAAAGCTGAATCCAATAAGAAGTATCTAAAAAACGATCAACTCCATGAAAAACATGTATAAGATATAAATTGTGTGTTTTATCATGATCTACATTTTGTGTGGTAGGTTTTTGTCTATCGCTTACGGTTTACCAGTTATGCAAAATTCAATAAAAATCATCTAGAATAAAGAGGTCTTGAGAGGCTATTCCCAGAAAATTCAAGATATACATTTTAATTGTCAGGTAAATATCTTTAATATACGATATTTTGATCAAAATCGTAAGAGCCATTTTTGAAAATATCAAAATTTTCGAAAAAAAAAAAGTTCCATATAAAGGCTAGTTTTACAGAGTTTCCGTTTTTGAGTTATCGTGTTCACACACACACATACACACACACGGACCTTTTTCTGCAAAAGCTTTTTTTTTTTTTTTTTTTTTTTTTTTTTTTTTTTTTTTTTTTTTTTTTTTTTTTTTTTTTTTTTTTTTTTTTTTTGATACAGGGGGCCCTGAAACATATATTTCCGGAAAAATCTCGGTATCGAATTTTTGGGTGGAGTGCAATATCTTCTCTATACATTATGTACATAGTATGTGTAGAGAAAGTAAAAATGTGATATGTTCAAACCATGACTTTCTCTACATCTCTGTAACAAATTATTGTTAATAAGCTTATTCTTCTACTTCATGCTAATCAAGATAGGTAGAAAAAATGTTGGTATTGTTACCATGATAGCTCAGTGGTAGAGTAAAAAAAAAATTGATAGTAGAAATATTAAAACCCAGAAAATAAATCCATTGTGTGTACCATCTCCCATTTTATAAACCCCACTATAGAAATCATTATTTTTTATTAAACTGCTTGGGTAAATTTGAAATCAAATGAATGCAGGTCTCTCTTTAGAATTATTAAATGTTAAGGTGATCACCGGGAGATCCGTGGTTTAAATCCTGGCTATGGCGTTGAAATGATCAGTCTATCTATTCAATTTCCTGTCCTACATATGGCTTACGTGAAAAAACAAATAAATGTCACATTACAGTATTGGTTTGATGGACTCACTAAAAGCCCAAATGTGTGACGTCATACATCGTACTTCAAGGCTTTCTCTTTAGGTGGTGTTAGTATGGCCGGCTTTCATATGCCTGTAGCTTTTGGACCTACTGTAATGTGTATATTTACTTTGTGAACCGGTTGTAAAAATGTTTCTCTTTTGTTCCAGGTGAGTACCAAAGTGTGCGCTGTAATAGTTCGTTTCGCTTGTGCTCAGCATGCAGGTAGGAATTATAGAACAGTCTTTGGTGTGATTTAATAGTCTATTACGCAACGATAGTATAATGATAGTAATTAAGACACAAGTTTCATAATTTACATACGAGAATCTTGACTTTGTAATCAAGTTGCGTAACTATTTATGCTCGACCATTTGTCTAAATTTAAAGTATTTTAACATCTTACTCTCTCTACTAGTACGTAGTAATTAGGTAGATAAGGAATTTCACTCTACCGAAAAAATCATACCAATATTTCACCGGAAATACACATTATAGGGTCCGCTGTTTATATGTATATAAAATAGTTTTAGAAATCGAAAAATGGTAAATCAAAAACGAAAAGTCGAAGAAATACCCAACTTTGTATTTAACTTTGGTATCTTCCAAGGATTCGATATGAAGATTTTAAGATAAATCCCCCACTCTAAATATTCTTGATTATCTCAAAAAGGGTTCTCACGATTAAAAAGCTGTATATTAATGTTTACAAGGCAAATAACATGTATGTCGTCAATTTCTTGTCAACAGCCCCAGTAGGCCTTTTCAATCTGGATGAATTTTATATAACTGGTAAACCGCAAGAGATAGACAAAAACTTACTATACAAAAAATATAGATTACGTTAAAACACACAATTTATGTCATATACATTTTTTTCTAGAGCTAATAATTTAACAGATAGTCCATTACTGCTTCAGGTTTAACATACTTAAACCTTTCTCAAAGGAAAAGTCCTCACCTATTTCATCTCCCTCTTGTTCTACTCCTGGCTATGGAGAGAGAAATTTCAGTGACAATGACAATCACATAGCAACTGGTTGTAAAATATTTGCCTCTCACTTTAGCATTATGTATTCCCTTATTTCCCTTCTATTTGCGACGGTCGTAGCCATTATCCGATTATTACTTTCTCTACACGTACTATGTACATAGTGTATAGAGAAGGTATTGCATTCCACTCAAAAAATTCTATACTGAGTATGAATACATGTTTTGGGTCCCCCTGAATAAAAAAAAAAAAACAGTTTTGGATAAAGGCCCGTGTGTGTGCGCGCCTGTGTTTGGTATCTTCCAAGGATGCGACACGAAGATTTACAAAAATGGCTCTAACGATATTGATTATAATATTATAAATTAAAGATATTTACCTGACAAATAAAATGGATATATTGAATTTGCTGGGAGTAGCCTCTGAAGGCTACTTTATTCTGGATGAATTTTACGGAATTTTGCATAACTGCTAAACCGTAAGAGATACACAAAAACTTAACACACAAAAATGTAGAGAACATTAAAACACACAGTTTATGTTATTTACATTTTTTCGTGGAGTTGATCGTTTTTGAGATATTCCTTGCTTTTGGTTTTCAGCTTTAAAAAACATAGTTTTTTCATACATGAATTTGTCAACTCCTGTCCATACAAACCAAGGAACTTCAGTCACATTAGCAATCAGCTTTTGACTATCACTTTAACCTATGGTACTCCCTTATTTTGCTTCTGCTTACAAGGAAGCAAGTAATAAGACTATTTCTGCTAATTTTTTTTTTTTTCTGGAATAGCATGAAGTAAATAGAAGAATAAAGCTTTTTAATACTACTTTTCTGCAGAGATGTAGAGAACACATAAGATTTTTTAATCTCACTAATCCTTCAAACTTATGTTGTAGTTTTAGCTCAAGGATATGCTTCCAAACATTTTACCCCAGCTCCCTCGGTATAGTCCACAAACACGTTGCGATAGATTGCTCATTTGTGACCCATGTACAGTTTCAGCTATCTCATCTGTCTTATAAGTAAGCATATGTTAAGATCCTTTAATAATATTATCTTATTTTTATATTACATATGTTTATTTACATTATCTTTTTATTAATTATTTACTTTTTCTAACACTCGTTAGTAATGAGATAAATAATGTCATTTCTGTTATGTATAATATTTTATAGTATCATTTATATAGCCCCCTTTAACATCTAAGGGCATTTCGGGGGCTTTGCATTAGAAACAACTCGTTGTCTGTAGGTTCTTTACGTGGGGTTGGGGCGGCACTGGGCTCGTGCCCCGAGCGCGGGTTATTGGTATTGGAATGGTGTGGATTTGTGGTTGGCTTCACTCAGACTTTTCATTAGCAAGGAAACTTTTTTCAGGGTATGGTGAGACACAAGTGCTTTGTTAACTTACTTCGGCCTTTTCCGTCGTTGAACACACGCGTATACTTCTTAATTCTCTACTGTGACGTTACACTTTACCCTCACGTGACTGTTATTATTTCTTCGTTTGATGCAGTGATATGTCTCGTACCATGATCGGTCTTAAAATCACTTACTTCCGTCACAACTAAAGGTTACACCACGCCTTCAAATCTCACATCTTGGTCGTGCGGGGGACCTTCGTCAAGTGCCTTACAATTAAAAGGTAGCCTGTTCAGCTCCACCACGGATTCTAAATATCACATCTTGCTTGTGCAGAGGACTACACGACATCGAGGCCGGAATCCAGGACTTAAAACAAACCTCCACCGCCACCGAGAACGCACTACTGTACACCACCGCCTCAACCGACTCATGTTACAACTATCTGACCGATCGACACTCCACACAGAAACAGACTCATTGACCCCGGCTGCAACCACACCACTGAACAGACACACCTCCGCCTTCTACACCGACAGAAGAACACCGACCACTCACATCCAGAAGCGTCCGAAGAAAGCGCAACTTGGACTTCTTCGACGCTTACGTCGCAGCCAATATGGACTACTACAACAACCATCCTGTGACATACTGATGACTGACAAACCGACCAATCCCAGCAAACAAGCCTTTATTAAGGCTGGGCTAAACAAACAAACCAAAAATCTGAAAATAAAAAGACGCCCTATAGTCCCATCATCCCAGGTGGCAGTCAGGGCCTCAGTCATGACTGTCACCCGGAATAACCGCTACTTCTGCTGAGCCGCCAATTCGGCCAGCAGCAACCGCCGCACTAACGAGGGTGCTCAGCGGAACCTCCCTACACCTAGACATCTCCTTCGAATCCGACACTTCCCTTCCCAATCCCGCACTTCACCCAATGGCGAAATAAGCCATTCTTTCTACCTTCCAACTCTTATACTGTCTCCCCTTTGCAGAAAAAGAAAAAGGTTGTGCGGAGGTCCTTCACCAAGTGTCTTACAATGTCGCCACAGAACAGAGAGCATTCTTTGCTGTCCCGTTAGATGCCTCGCGCAGGGTCCATTCATATTCACCCCTTCCCTCAGGTCGACGCTCTGACGTAGCGGTCGGTATCTTGTACTCCGAGCTCGTGACTTATACGTGTTAAATTGGTTTATTTTCCTCAAACTCACACACACACACACACACACACACACACATATTCACTCTCACATACACCTTTCCAGACTCTGTAGGGGATAGGAAATAATTCTGGTTAAAGAAAAATTCCTCGCCCCAGTGGCGAATCGAACCCGGGACCTTCTGGCTGAGGCAGTCATGTTGATATAATTGATTAATATTGTGTACATAATAGAATCGACATTAATAATTATAGTTGATTAGCACACAGATAAAGAATGGAACACATCAGTTTTGTTTCCTTCTCTCGCTGATATTTTGTGAACAAATATGAATATTTGGAGAACGAGAGCTCAGAGGTTTAAAAGGTGATATTAATTTTGAAAATGATGGTGGCATCTGTGCAGAGATTTGCGAGGACATATGTTACAGCTGCATGAACTAAACTTCCCGTCGTGTGCATAATGCAAGCCCTACTTGCATCCGCTTCCTGTTGTTGGCTTGTTATAATGAAAATAATAAGGGTACACACATTTCCAGTTGTAGCGGGAATAATAACAACAACAAACCGTTAACGCAGTAACAACCCCCTCACACAAGATTACCAAATTAAGCAAACAAACTGAAATATGTTTTAAAACAAGACAGCCATTGATTCTATCATTACTAATTTGCAATGAAATTTCAGCAAAAATTTATTAGCCTACCCAGAAGATACTTTCTGCTCTCTAATTTTTACTTTCTCTACATAGTACACTGTAGAAGATATTTGCACCTCACCCAAAAATTCGATACCGAGATTTCATTGGAAATACACGTTTTAGGGTCCCTGTATCGAAACAAAGCATTTTTAGAAAAAGGGTTGTGTATTTTTGAACACGATAACTCAGAAACGAAAAGTCGGTAAAATATCAAACTTGGTAAGTAAGTTAAGTATCTTTCTAGGATGCGACACGAAGATTTTCAAGAAAATCCTCCACCCCCAACTACCCTTAACATAGAACTTTTTTTAAAGAAAATTTTGATTTTCTCAAAAATGGCTGTAAATATTTTGATAGCCTCTGAAGATTACTTTATTCTGGATGAATTTTACAGAATTTTGCATAACGGCTAAACCGTAAGAGATGGACAGAAACTTACCACACAGGAAATGTAAAGCATTTTAAAACACACAATTTATGTTATATGCATTTTTTTCGTGGAGTTTTTTTTTTTTTTTTTTTTTTTTTTTTAAAGATATTTCTTATTTTTGGTTTCAGCTTTGAAAAATGTATACTTGTCTCGTACAGGAATTTGTCAACTCTTGTCCATACAAACAGAGGAACTTCAGTGACATGGCAACCATCTTTTGGCTATGGTACTCCCTTATTTCGCTTCTACTTACAAGGAAGCAAGCAATAAGACTATTTCTGCTAATTGTTTCTAGTTTAGTATGAAGTAAATAGAAGCATAAGCGTTCTAAAAATAGTTTGTTGCAGAGATGTAGGGAAAGTCATGTGAATGGAACACATCAGATTTTTAGAAAAAGGACCGTGTACCTTTGAACACGATAACTCAAAAACGATAAGTCAGTAAAATATCAAACTTGTTATGTAAGTTAAGTATCTTCCAAGGATGCGACCCAAAGATTTTGGGGAAAATCCCCCCACCACAAACTACTCTTTACATAGAAAAATATTAGAAATTGTTTATTTTCTCCCAAATGACTCTAACGATTTTGATTAAAATATCATATACTAATGATATTTACACCAGAAATGAAATGTATATCTGATTTTACTGGGAATATTCTCTGAAAAACTCTTTATTCTAGATGAATTTTGCTGAATATTGACTATAGGATAAACTATAAGAGATATAAATCTGATGTGTTCCATTCACATGACTTTCTCTACATCTCTGCAATAAAAATATTGTTAAAAACATTATGCTTCTATTTACTCCATGCTAATCCAGAAAAAAACAAATAGCAGAAATAGTCTTATTACTTGCTTCCCTGCGAAATAAGGGAGTACCATAAGTTAAAGTGATAGTCAAAAGGTGGTTGCTATGTGACTGATGTTCCTTTGTTTGTATGGACAGGAGTTGACAAATTCCTGTATGAGAAAAGTATAAGTTTTTCAAAGCTGAAACTAAAAACGAGGAATATTAAAAAAGAATGTATATAACACAAATTGTGTGTTTTAACGTGTATTTCGAAAAAAGTTCCATGTAAAGAGTAGTTGGGGGTGGGGGAATTTTCTGATAACGATGTTGTCTTGGCTACATTTCTGTTTGTATATCATTTACAAACACCCTGTATACATCATGGCTTTGTTACTAATTTTTGGAATGTGTTTGTGAGTAGTGGGCTGCTGAATATGGCAACAAAGGGAATATGTTTCCATTTCCTGCTGATGCCTGAGGGGAAGAAACATAACGGCCTTGAAGAATACAACTTGATTACATCCGAGAAGCAGGTGTTAGATGCGAAGACAAGAGTCTATCTCATCTAGTTGCCTTGCCTTGCTCAACTTGACCGACCACCAACGTCGCTCGCTCGGTCGGTCACTCCAACCGTAATCACAGTTTAATTAACTTTTCCTTCGCCAGGATCGCTTTAATTCGGCATCAGTTTTAATTGGGCTTCGCAAAGTCCCTTTGCCGAGCAAATAATGTTATATCTAGCGTACATACGCCAAGCAGCTTATCATGTGTTTGAATACACAAGCGAGGACTTAATAAATTCTGTGTAGCTTTCCTGCTCTTTGAGAGTAACTACTAATTTCAAAAATAATCTCATTTTAGAGCCACATATGTCGTATTTATCATTTTGGTTGCCTTTGCTTGGATACTCATGCTTTCGTGAAGCCTAAGGTCGATTCGACCAGAAATGTACCAATAAAAGATTATTCCTTTAACTACATTGTGCTAAATAAGCGAAAAGGGGGAATACACTAGGCTAAAACGTTAGTCGAATCTTTTAAATTTTTTTCTTGTTTAATTTTGGTTCAGTTTGCATCCCCAGGAGTAAAACAAATTGGATACGAAAAGAAAGATGACTGCCCGTTTCACGAAGGATTAAGTAAAGTTTAAGTAGTTTAAAATCGAAACCAAAAATAAGGACTATCTCGGAAAAGGCTAACTCTATAAAAAAAGTATAAGTTAAACATTCTCTTTTAACGTGACAAATAAAATGTATATTTTGAATTTTCTGGGAATAGCCTCTGAAGACTACTTTATTCTGGACGAATTTTACGGAATTTTGTATAACTGCTAAACCATAAGACTTAAATAAAACTTACTACACAAGAAATGTAGAGCACCTTAAAACACACAATTTGTTATATACAGTTTTTTCGTGGAGTTGATCATTTTTTGAGATATTACTTGTTTTTGATTTCAGCTATGAAAAACTTACTTTTCTCATATAGGAATTTGTCAACTCCTGTCCATACAAATAAAGGAACTTCAGTCACATAGCAACCAACTTTTGACTATCACTTTAACCTATGGTACTCCCTTATTTCGTTTCTACTTACAAGGAAGCAAGTAATAAGACTATTTCTGCTAATTTTTTCTCGATTAGCATAAAGTAAATAGAGGCATAAGCTTTTTAACAATAATTTGTTGCAGAATGTAGAGAAAGTTATGTGAATGGAACACATCAGATTTTTATTTATTTTTATGCAGGGGGAGTCTAAACATCTAATTCTAGTTAAAATAAAGAATCGAGTATTTGGGTAGAATACAATTACTTTTCTGTCTAGATTGTAAATATGAGCTAGAGAAATGTTAGACCGTTAGTCCACCTCGCTACTATGATTATTATTTCCATCAATTGTTAATTAGCATTTAAGGGTATTAATAATTAATTATTTCATACGTTTAGAAGTGTAAAGATAGCACAGATAGCACAGCTCAGAGTTGTTTACCCAAACTTGGCTATTGAAAATTGAAAGACTTTTTGTGAGAAATTTCTCTTTTGTCAGTCACCTACATAGAACATGTGCGTGCAATAGAAAAATAAATGATGGCGAAGACCCAAATTGTAGTGAAATGAGTCTTCTTCCATTGTGTCATGTGGGTGTTATGATGCGTTCTGGGTAGAAAATGATGCATTATGGGTCACATCAACGCCTAGTTCGCGGTCTTTCTGACAACCAGAAAGACGCAGCAATGGCAATAAATCTACTATATAAGAGGAGATTGTAGGATCTCAAGGCACTTAGTTACGTTTATTGGGGCATTCAATTTTGGACATTTAGGCAGTCAGTTACGCACCTCAAGACACCCGCAGTTATACTCATCAAGGCATTCAAATACACTCAGTCGCTATGTACGCGTAACCGTTAAGTTCAATGCGGATACTTGTTATAAGATTGTTAATACGGTTTCAGAGTAATATGTGAACAAGTATTAAGTTTAATAAGTGAAGTTAATGTACGTCGTTAAAGAAGGAAAGCTCCTAGAAATAATTGCAATTATATTGTAAAGCAAAGTGCTTGTCGACATGTCTTCTAGTCAGAAATAAACGAATAGGTTAGATAAAAGTGTGTGTTAACTATTTCGTAAGATCACTCCCAAGCTACCCTCATTGCTTCCACCCGAGTGAGTCAAATCTACATGCAGACTGAAGCGGCAAACCACCGGTAGTGGATCTTCTGAACAAGGTACGTGGAGATCTACTCTTTTGGTAGTGGAGTGAGTCTAGAGGCGCACGTCAACGCAAGAGCAACACCAATTTCAACGAGGTGTTAAATAATGCTGCATACTGGGCATGTAACGTGGTGTGCTCTGTCCGCTTCATACTTGACAACCATCACATGGGACAATAAACCCGCCGCAAAGCAGATATCTGATGTGTTCCATTCACGTGAGTTTCTCTAGCAGTTCCACAAACAAACTTTCATTACAAAAAATTATTCAAGTTTGAGATGTCATATCTCAAAGGCGACTTAAAACTCCATAAGTACTTAAGTCCCGGACTTTTGTCAACCTAGTGATCTAATAGTTAGTTAAATCTAAGGCCTGGGACTTCGTACTTGTCGAGTTTGTAATAAAGTATGGCATCTGAAACTAATATCATGTCAGTATGTTGCTAACTGGACGGAAGATCCCGACTATGGCACTGAATTTTTCAGTCTAATTGAGGCAATACATTTTTTTTTAATTGTTTCATTTATATAGCCCCCTTTAACATCTAAGGTCATATAGGCGTCTTTCCACTTGAAACAACTCGTCTGTAGGTACTTTTTACGTTGGTTTATATCATTTTGTTTTACTCAAACACGCACACATTCACACTCACATACGAACTTCCAGACTCTGTGTGGGATAGAGAAAAATGTCCCACCCCGGCCGGGAATCGAACCCGCGACCCCCGGCGAGAAGTCAGCTCGCTGACCAATCGACCACGGAGCCAGTCAGTACAGGTCTTGTCACGGGGCTAAAAGTTATTTAAAAGAGAGTAATAAATTGTAGCTAATAATATAAATTATACCAAGAGGGAGCAAATGAACTTTGAAAATGGTCAAGGAACAAAGATTTTAAACACGTCTAAGTAGCCAAGTTGTCACGAGCTGAGGAACGACCCAGGTAGGATAGTACCGTTAAGGGTAGCTCATTGAACCGAAGGGGTGAGGTTACACTGTCCGTGGGTGAACATAGCAAAAGGAAAAGAAACAATTCCCTTGCTGGTCAGGCCATTTTTTGGCACTTGGCGTAGAACATCCGCAGAGCAAAGATGTGATATGTGGGGTCCGTGATTGAGGCGAACAGGCTACCTTATTTGTGACGGAAATAGTTAATTTAATACAGACCAGAGTAGGACGAAAAAGTAATAAGTAATAATAGTCGCGGTCGGGTAAAGCGTAGTTTCACAGTAGAAAATTTAGGAGGAATGCGTGTGTGTTCGACGGCAGAAAAGGCCGTACAAAAGGAATAAATGTGTAAAAATAAACTTGAACTCGAAGAAAATCACTTGTGTTTTACCACACCTGAGAAAAATTCCATGCTAACAAAATCCTGAGCATGGGCACCTACATCTCCACATCATTCAATAATATCCAAAACCTTACACCTGAGATACGAACCCGTAACCCCCAGTTCCCGCCGCAAACTTTACCTCTTCATCATATTTTTACTTTCTCTATACGTACCATTTACATAGTATACAGAGAAGGTATTGCATTCCACCCAAACATTCAATTCCGAGATTTCACCGGAAATACATGTTTTGGGTCCCCCTGAATCAAAAAAAAAAACATTTTCAGAAAAAGATCCGTGTGTGTCTGTGGACAGCATAGCTCAAAAACGAAAAGACCGTTAAATACCAAACTTGGTATTTAAGATTGGTATCTTCCAAGGATGCGACACGAAGATTTTCAAGAAAATCCCCCCACCCCCAACTACCCTTTACAGGAGCTTTTTTCGAAAGTTTTTATTTTCCTAAAAGTCGCTCTAACGATTTTGATTAAAATATTGTATATTAAAGATATTTACCTGACGAATAAGATATATATCGTGAATTTTCGGGGAATAGCCTGTGAAGACTACTTTACTCTGGATTAATTTTACGGAATTTTACATAACTGCTAAACCGTAAGAGATGGACAAAAACTTGCCGCACAAAAAATGTAGAGCATGTTAATACGCACAATTTATGTTATATACATTTTTTTCGTGGAGTTGATCGTTTTTTAGATATTCCTTGTTTTTGGTTTCAGCTTGGAAAAGCTTATAATTTTATCATATAGGAATTTGTCAACTCTTGTCCATACAAAGGAACTTTATTCACATAGCAACCAGCTTTTGACTATCACTTGAACCTATGGTACTCCCTTATTTCGCAAGTAATAAGATTATTTCTGTTAATTTTTTTCTCGATTAGCATGAAGTAAAAAGAAACATAAGCTTTTTAACAATAATTTGTTGCAGAGGTGTAGAGAAAGTCATGTAAATGGAATACATCATATTTTTTTTTACGTCGTCCATTATGGACGATTCATATACAACTTATAATTATGATCTAATGTTTTAAGGTTACGTTATGCTCATTGGCATCGTGAACGCAGCGTAAGGCTAAAGAATTTGCGAGTCAGACATAAAACAGTTAAATAAAACGTATCCTCTGAGCTTATTTAAAATATAAAGAATGTAAGAAAAGAAAAGCAAGATTACTAGCGCTCTCCTTGCAGAAGATGAGAGATCCTACCGCGCTGCTTGCTGGTGGAATTTCCCTGAAGATAACCAGCAAATGAGTTCGTTGAATTCCTTGACACTTTTAACATTTTTTCTGTGCCAGTCGCACAGGAATTGTTCCCATCCGCATTCCTCTTCACATCCTTTCTCATTGTCTCCTCGTTATTTTCCTTTCCTTCCAGGGTTTCTCTTCCCCCTTTTAAGAATTTACTGAAGTTAGGTCGCCGTTGCTTAGTTACGTGTTAAATGAACTCCAGTTTTCGTTGTCTAATCCAGCAGTGCATAAAACTTCTGATAGGTACAAGTAATATTTAATTGAACAGTTAAAAAATTGTATATTTGGGCAGTGGATGGGTGAAATGTCAACCTTTTCGGGTGTTCCATAAAAAAATATCTGATGTGTTCCATTCACATGACTTTCTATACATCCCTGCAACAAATTATTGTTAAAAAGCGTTTGCTTCTATTTACTTCACGCTAATCGAGCAAAAATTAGCAGAATAAGCTTGTTTCCTTGTAAGTAGAAGCGAAATAAGGTGATAGTCAAAAGCTGGTTGCTGTATGACTGAAGTTCCTTTCTTTGTATGGACACGAGTTGAAAAATTCCTGTGTGAGAAAAGTACAAGTTTTTGAAAAGTGAAACCAAAAACAAATAATATCTTAAAACCGATCAACTCCAGGAAAAAAATATGCATAACGTAAATTGTGTGTTTATGTGCTCTACATTTTCTGTGTGGTAAGTTTTTGTCCATATCTTATGGTTTAGCAGTTATGAAAATTCCATGAAATTCATCCAGAATAAAGTAATCTTCAGAGGCTATTCCCAGAAAATTCATGATGTACATTTTATTTGTCGTGTAAATACCTTTAATATATGATATTTTAATCAAAATCGTTAGAGATATTTTTAAGAAATTCAAAAGTTTCGAAAAAAAATCCTTCTAAAGGGCAGGTATAGGGGGATTTTCTTGAAAATCTTCGTGTCGCATCCTTGGATGATATCAAGCCTAAATACTAAGTTTGGTTTTTAAGGTCTTTTCGTTTTTGAGCTAAGCTGCCCACAGGCGCGCGCACACACACACACGGACATTTTTCTAAAAATGTTTTATTTTATTTTGGCTCTCAAAACATGTATTTCCAGTGAAATCTCGGCATCAAATTTTTGGGTGCTTTACAATACCTTCTATATACACTATGTACATAGTACGTATAGAGAAAGTGATCATCATCAACTCTTCATGGATTAGGAGAATTCTCCTGTTCCGGCCTCTATTTCTTCCCATCTTTTAACTGGTCTTCCTATCGTTCTGCAGCCTAGAGGTTTATATTTGTATGACTGAAATGGAATGCGAGAGTTATCCATTCTTTGTAAATGGCTTTTCTATTTTTCTCTATTTATTTGTATCCTTTCTTTTAAGGAAAAAATGTCTAATTCTTTCCTTATGTCTTCATTTCTAATATGATCTTGTCTGGTGCATCCTTTTACTGCTCGGAGATATTTCATTTCTGCGGCTTGTATTTGGCTCCAATCTTTCTTTTTAAGAGTCCATGTCTCCGAACCATACAGTAAAACTGGAACAGCCATTGTCTTATAGAATTTTAGGTTTGTATCTTTTCGGGTTTTCCTTTTTAAGGTACGAGCTATTACTCCACAAATATATTGGAACTTACTCACTTTATTATTTATTTCTTCATTGTTTGTCTTAAAGGTTACATTACAACCCAAGTAGTTAAATTTTATCACCTGTTCTAACACTTTATTGCTTAACACTATCTTTGATCTTTTTATATGTTTTCCTATAAATACCATTATCTTTGATTTTTCTATTGATATACTTAAACCATAATCCTGGATCAATTTTTGTAGCTTGTACATACTTATTTGTAGCTTATCTTCTCGGTCTTGTATTAACATCATGTCATCTGCAAAGAGTAGCATATTTAAGGCATTATCTTTATTTATTTTTATTCCTAATGTTATTTCATCTTTTAATTTTCTGAGAATATCATCCATATAGATATTAAATAAAAGCGGAGATAAACTACATCCTTGTCTTAAACCATTATTAATTATCATATCTTGTGATAATCGTCCATTTCCTAAAACTATTTTTATTTTTGTTTCTTGATAGAGAAAGTAATTATCAAAAATAGTCATTACTTAGTTCCTTACAAGCTCGCAGAAGGGAAATACGAGAGTACACCAGGATAAAGCGATAGTCAATTATTTTAAAAGTTGGCTGCTATGTGATTGAAATTCGTTTCTTTGTATGTCCGGAGTTGATAAATTCCCATTTGAAAAAGGTTAAGTATTTTAAAACTGACCACAATTACAAGGAGTATCTAAGAAAACGATCATTTTTACCCCCCAAAAAATCTGATGTGTTCCATTCACATGACTTTCTCTACATCTCTGCAACAAATTATTGCTTAAAAGCTCTTGTTTCTATTTACTTTATGCTAATCGAGAAAAAAATTGGCAGAAATAATCTTATTACTTGCTTCCTTGTAAGTAGAAGCGAAATAAATAGATTAAAGTGATAGTCAAAAGCTGGTTGCTATGTGACTGAAGTTCCTTTGTTTGTATGGACAGGAGTTGACAGATTCCTGTCTGAGAATAGTTTATTTAAAGCTGAAACCAAAAACAAGGGATATCTCAAAAACGATTAACCCCACGAAAAAAATGTAGATAACATAAATTGTGTGTTTTAACGTGCTCTACATCTTTTGTGCGGTATGTTTTTGTCCATCTCTTAAGGTTTAGCATTTATGAAAACTTCCGTAAAATTAATCCTGAATAAAGTAGTCATCAGAGGCTATTCCCAGAAAATTCAAGATGTAGATACATTTTATTTGTGAGGTAAACATCTTTAATATACAATATTTTAATAAAAATCGTTAGAGCCATTTTTGAGAAAAACAACATTTTCGAAAAAATGTTCCATGTAAAGGGTAGTTGGGGGTGGGAGGATTTTCCTGATAACCTTCGTTTCGCATCCTTGCAAGATACCAAATTTAAATACCAAGTTTGGTATTTTGAGATATTCCCTGTTATGGTTTCACCTTAAAAAATTTACTTTTGTCATACAGGAATTTGTCAACTCCTGTCCATACAAATAAGGAACTTCAGTCACATAGCAACCAGCTTTTGACTATCACTTTAACCTATGCTACTCCCTCATTTCGCTTCTACTTACAAGGAAGCAAGTAATAAAGCTATTTCTGCTAATTTTTTCTCGATTAAAATGAAGTAAAAAGAAGTATAAGCTTTTGAACAATAATTTGTTGCAGAGATGTAGAGAAAGTTATGTGAATGAAACACATCCTATTTTTTTATTCAAAAAAACATACATTTCCAGTAAAATCTCGGTATCGAACTACATTACATTCTCGAACTAATGTGCAAGTGTTAACAAAAAGTGCTAGACGCAACCACAGTACCAAATTGCGTAAGGTTTATGCGATGAATTTTTGTATAATTGGTGCAGAACACATTTGAGGTGCTGCGACCACCCTGAATTGTTCAATTACCGCCGCCTTACCCCCAACGTCAGCTGGTAACGACACCGCTGTTTTTTTTCACACCACACATGGCCGCACAATTTCCATACAATGCGGCCGGCACAAGATCTGTCGTACCGCCTCTCTGTGACTGACGTGCGTGCCTCTTCCATTCACCGCGTTAGCGTGACCTACTTCCTTTCCTGTTCTTCTCTTTTCTATTTCAATTCCTTTCACCTTTTCTACTACGTGTTGTAAGTTATATTCAACCCAACAATCTGATGGCGAATTTTCACCGGAAACACACGTTTCATGGCCACCTAAAACGCCCAAAAAATAATCCTTCATAGAATCGACTTCTCCATCTTCCAAGGATGCGTAACAAAGATTTTGAAAAATTCCACCCTATCCCAAACTATTCTTTCTATGCTGCATTTTTCTAATTTTTGTATTTTCTCAAAAATGGCTAAGGATTATCATTATAATACCATTTAAGAATTCGTGACGAAACACGTGAGATACCTTGCATTTTATGAGGAAAGGCCATTCTCATAAAATTCAAGATATCTCACTCTTATTATTATTATTATTATTATTATTATTATTATTATTATTATTATTATTATTATTATTTGGGGGGGCAGTTTAACGTCCTTTAACCTGGTTGGTCATAGCGGATGATGAATGAAATTGGTGAAATGATGCTCAAATGATATCGGGGTCCATTGAGCTTAAAGTTATTAGACATTCGTCTTCTCAGGATAAGGAAACCCCCTGAAAAAAACCTTATCCGGGTAACTTACCCTAAGCGAGATTCGAACTGGCGACCTGTTGAATGTGAGGCAGACACGCTACTACCACACTACCCGGCGGGCTCTTCTTCATTTTGAATGACCTTTGCGTATCATTAAATCTAACTTCACAAAAAAACGTAGTCGGGTTAAAAGTCACAATGTATGTAATATATATAATGAATGGCTGAAATGTATGTACGGGTATCATTTCCCAACGACTGCATCAAATCGAACAATTCTTTTTTTGTTGTATTCGTCATTGTCGCGACAAGGTTTGTGGAGATAGAAATGTACGGGAAAGTATTTAATATCTCATAATATGAATAAAAACCGTGCAAAGTGAACACATTTCAGTTAATGGCCGCCAGATGACAGTGGTACAAGTTATTTGTTGCTAAATGGTCGTAGTACTGCTACTAGTATTTCCCTTCCCATTCAATGCTAAGCTAACGCACCAGTTTATCGACACAATGACGCAACGCAGCAGTGAAATTCAAATACATTTTTTTATATATAAACTGTCCTTTCATTGCTCCTATCGTTTAAAATAAAGAAGCAAAGAAGCTTTTCTGACGGCGAACACCTAGAGTAAGTACTTATTTTATTTGCCACTAGATGGCTTTAGTGATATTTTTCCTCCCTATCCAATGTTAAAGTAACGCAACAGTTTATCGGGATGAGATAATGCAGCAGTAGAATTCAAATATATTTTTAATTATTAAGTGTCATTTTTTTACTCCTATCGTTTAAAATAAAGAAGCTTTCCTAGTGTTGAATACCTAAAATATGTACTTATTATTTGCCACCAGATGTCCGTAGTTCCTACTGCTCTGTTTTTCGTCTTCAATGCTAAGGGAATGCACCCGGTTATGGAGACAGTGACGCAAGATAACTGTGTAAATCAAATATATTTCGTATGTATTAACTATCCTTCCCTTGGTCACATCGTTTAAATAAAGAAATAAGTATATTTATGTTGTAATTCTTTAAAATAAACAAGTTATAAACAATGCACATAAGCATTAACCCTTCTTGGAATCTGAAAATGCCGGGATCCAATTTAGGTTTAACCTCCTATTCCATATGCTGGTTATTTGACGTTTTATTTTTGTGTTCTTTTTGTAGTGTTTAACGCCCGCTTTAACTACTTATGGCACCGCAGGCGGTATTTGGCGTTATGTGGTACATGAGGTAGCTAAAGTACATGAAGCTACCCGCGTCACCAACACAGTACAATTGCGGTGCTCTTAATGCATTTGATCAAGTTATAATTTGGGTTGAATGGAGAACGTTAAAACACGCAAAGCTATCTTCAAATAAAAGCTTATCAATTACCCAAGCAGATCTACTTGCTCTTTAGTTTCGTCATTGTTAGCCTTAGAAATGGCTCTTTTGACATAGAGGAAAATAAAGAAAGAGGTGGAAAACATTAGGAGTAAAGGAAAGAAAGAGATTCGGAAGAAGCATGAATGTTAATTTGTGACTTTCTCCTTAATGTAATTCATTACCTTTGCCAGCGTATACCCGCCACACTATGGATGCGCTACCATCACTTTTTTACTTTCTCTATACGCACTATGTACATAGTGAATAGAGAAAGTATTGCACTCCAGCAAAAAATTCGATACCAAAATTTCACCGGAAATATATGTTTTAGGGTCCCCTTTATCTAAACAAAGCATTTTCACAAAAAGGTCCGTGTTTTTGTGTGTGTGTCTGTGAACACGATAACTCAAAAACGAAAAGTCGGTAAAATACCAAACTTGGTTAAGTTTAGTATCTTCCAGGGATCCGACACGAAGATTTTGAGAAAAATCCCCCTACCCCAACTACCCTTTACATGGAACATTTTTCGAAAATCTTGATTTTCTAAAAAATGGCTCTAATGATTTTGATTAAAATATCATATATTAAAGATATTTTACCTGACAAATAAAATGTTTATTTTGAATTTTCTCGGAATAGCCTCTGAAGACTACTTTATTCTGGATGAATTTTGCATAACTACTAAACCGTAAGAGATAGATAAAAACTTAACACACAAAAAATGTAGAGCACGTTAAAACACACAATTTTTTTCGTGGAGTTGATCGTTTTTGAGATATTCCTTTTTCTTAGTTTCAGCTTTGTTAAACTTATACTTTTCTCATACAGGAATTTGTCAACTCCTGTCAATACAAACAAAGGAACGTCGGTCACATAGCAACCAGCTTTTGGCTTTCACTTTAACCTATGGTACACTCCCTTATTTCGCTTGTATTTACAATAAAGCAAGGAATAAGACTATTTCTGCTAATTTTCCTCGACTAACATGAAATAAATAAAAGATAAGCTTATTAACGATAATTTGTTACAAAGAGATAGAGAAAGTCATGTGAATGGAACACATCAGATTTTTTTAGTAGTGTTTAACTACTTGTGGCACCGCAGGCGTGACTCTGATGGAATGCGATGGCTGGGGAAACCGGAGAACCCGGAGCAAACTCGTCTACCACAAATCTCACATGTGGTCGCTTGGGATCGAACCCGAGCCGTCTAGGTGGGAGGCGAGTAGTCTAACCACTCGGCCACGGCGCGGCTATTACTGTTACTATTATTATGCCAAGCTATTTTTTTCTCTCCGGAAGGAAACTTGTACATCACAAGGCATTACAATAAAGTGTTGTCAAATTATTTAATTGTAATTTTATTTTATTGCATGGTCGTACTGTAAACGGGAGCTTAAGTACACCACCCGTGCGAAGCCATTTCGACTGCCCATATACGTTCCAAATAAGAGGCGTGTGGAAAAATTCTGAGCCAACAAAGCTACACTGTATCTATCATCAAGTTGTAGCGGACTTCTCACCCGGAGGTTCCGGGTTCGATTCCCGGCTGGGGCAGGGCATTTTTCCTTTACCAAGTTATTCCTTATCTCCCACATATTCTGGAAGTATGTTTGTGAGAGTGAATGTATGTGTGTGTTTGAGGAAAATAACATTATTTAAGCCCAACGTAAAGAACTTATAGACGAAGTGTTTCTAATGCAAAGCCCCCGATATGACCTTAGAAACAATAAAAATAAAAATCTGATGTGTTCCATTCACATGAGTTTCACTGCAACAAATTATTGTTAAAAAGATTATGCTTCTATTTACTTCATGTAATCCAGAAAAAATTAGCAGAAATAGTCTTATTACTTGCTTCCTTGTAAGTAAAAGCAAAATAAGGGAGTACCATAGGTTAAAATAATAGCCAAAAGCTGGTTTCTATCTGACTGAAGTTCCTTTGTTTGTATGGATGGGAGTTGAAAAATTCCTGTATTAGAAAAGAATACGTTTTTTAAAGCTGAAACCAAAAACAAGGAATATCTAAAAAAACGATCAACTCCACGAAAAAAATGTATATAACATAAATTGTGTGTTTTAATGTGCTCTACATTTTTTGTATGGTAAGTTTTTGTCTAAACTTCCGGTTTAGTAGATATGGCAAATTCCGTAAAATTCATCCAGAAGCTATTCTCAGAAAATTCAAGATATACATTTTATTTGTCAGATAAATATCTTTAATATACGATATTTTAACCAAAATCGTTAGAGCCATTTTTGAGAAAATCAACATTTTCGAAAAAGAGTTCCATGTAAAAGGTAGTTTGGGGTGGGGGGATTTTTCTCAAAATCTTCGTGTCGCACCCCTGGGAGATAATAAACTTAAATAGGTACCAAGTTTTGTATTTTACCGACTTTTGGTTTTTGAGTTATTATGTTCACAGACCCACAAACACACACACACACACGGACCTTTTTCTGAAAATACTTTTTTTTTATATGGGGAACCCTAAAACATATATTTCTAGTGAAATCTCGGTATCGAATTTTTGGGTGTAGTGGAATACCTTCTCTATACACTATCTACATAGTACGTGAAGAGAAAGTAATAAAAAGTTGTAAACAAAGTATTGGGATGGTATTATCTTGACAAAGATTCCGCCGGCGGATGTACCGAAGAAATTGAGTTTTACCTTCTGAAACATTCCTCTGAAGTTGGAGCTGTTTTGCATACTGCAATACTGCGAAACAAAGGCTCGCGGTGCATTGTGGGGCTAAAACAGAAGCCTGTAGTACCAATCCTCCATTTGGGAAACATTGTTTAATGCATGAGCCGGCGAGAGGTTGACCCAAATATGAAATTATGTCAAATCCCTTGTTCCCACCACAGACATGTAAATCCTTATATTCCTGCCCGCCTTCTGGCTTCCACACACCTGCCAGGTTTTTCATTTCCGGGACTAAACACGCCTGGCATATATGCTACTTTTTTGTGAGATTGCATATGTAAGTACGGTGTAGTATTACAACTTTTAATAACATTATCCTTAATTACGTGCTCAGTCGGGAATTTTATTCGCAACTAGCAGATAAAACAAAAAAAGAAAAAAAAAAACAGCTTGAACTATTTCTGAGCTGTTATTAATTCATACTTGTTTCTTTGTGTTGCACTAAAACACAATGAAATGGCATGGGAAAGGAAATAAAAACAAATCTAATATGTTCTATTCACATGAATTTCTCTGCATCTCTGCTACTATTTATTGTTAAAAAAACTTATTCTGCTATTTACTTCATGCTAATCGAGAAAAATAGTAGAAATGGTCTTATTACTCGCTTCCTTGTAAGTAGAAGCGAAATAAGGGAGTACCATAGGTTAAAGTGAAGTCGAAAGCTGGTTGCTATGTGACTGATGTTCCTTTGTTTGTATGGACAGGAGTTGACAAATTCCTGTATGAGAAAAGTACAAGTTTTTCAAGGCTGAAACCAAGAGAAAGGAATAATGTCTCAATAACGAGCAACTCCACGAAAAAAATGTATATAAAATAAATTGGTTATTTTAACGTGCTGTACATTTTTTGTGGGTTAAGTTTTTGTCTATCTCTTACGGTTTAGTAGTTATGCAAAATTCATCCGGAATAAAGTAGTCTTCAGAGGCTACTCCCAGAAAATTCAAAATATACATTTTATTTAACGGTAAATGTCTTTAATATATTATATTTTAATCAACATCGGTAGAGCCATTTTTTAGAAAATCAAAACTTTCGAAAAAAGTTCCATGTAAAGGATAGTTTGGGGTGGGGGGATTTTTCTCAAAATCTTCGTGTCGCATCCCTGGAAGACACTAAACTTAAATACCAAGTTTGGTATTTTACCGACTTTTTTGAGTTATCTTCAGGCACACGGACACACGGACACACATACACACGGATCTTTTTCTGAAAATACTTTTTTTTGGATACAGGGGACCGTAAAACATATTTCCGATGAAATCTCGGTATCGAATTTTTTGGTGGATTGCAATACCTTCTGTATACACTATGTACATAGTACGTATAGAGATAGTAAAAATGCTTTTTTTTGGATTCAGGTGGACCCAAAACATGTATTTCCGGTGAAATAACGGTATCGAAATTTTGGATGCTTTACAATACCTTCTCTATACACTGTGCATATATTACGTGTAGAGAAGGTAAAAAAAAATCACCTGTCGATTGATTATTCATTTAAACCGCAGACGTATTTAGAAGAAGGCAATTTTAATGACAGTAATGTATTGTTTAATATTATTGGTATTCAGAGTCACATACGCGTCATGACAAATGCCTATCTTCTCTATAGCACTAATTTTCAGTGCATAGATATAATCAGAATCGCCTTTTTCCTCTCGTTTTGAATATTTATGATCCAGCGTGTGCATTATTTATGGCACGGTGCAATGTTTCAGCGCTGATTTATTTTCGACGGGTCTTGTTATTTCAGAACGAATATCCGATAAAAATCGGAATTCATGAAGGAAATAAAAAATAAGAAAAAAAAAAGCGAGGTAGGTATATACCGGGGGATAAAAATGTGCTCATACTTCACATAGATGTGTCACGATTAATGATAAGGGTAGTCGGAAGTATGGGGCAAACAACGCCTCCCAAATGATGCTCTGCCATTACAATATGAAGCCATTTCCCCAAAGGTTACCCTTTATACGATATTAGGGTAATTAAAACAAGAGGAAAATTGGATAAGCCGTCAAATATATAGCCACAAACAACGATATAAGGTTTGAGAATGAGATACATGAACAAATTACCTTAAAATAAAAATATTTACTTCATGCTAATCGAGAAAAAATTAGCAGAAATAGTCTTTATTACTTACTTCCTTTCAAATGGAAGTATTTAATCACTGCTCATTATTCCAAATCCTCCATTTCGTGAAAACTCTAAAGTTGGCTTGTCATTCGAAAACTAGAAAAGCCATTGACCTGTAACTATGGATACAAGCTAGTTTAGAGTTAAACTACCGTGTAACTGGCCTAGTGGCGCCATCTCTGTGTGAGGCCCGGGACTCATCAGCTGATCCTCGTATAAGGAAGCAAAACATAAGACCAGTTCGGCTAATATCTTGATGAGCAAGAAGTAGAAGAACAAAGTTTCGTAAGAAAAATTTGTGTATGGAAAACAGCTACGTGAATAGAAACATAATATCAGATATTTTTACTTTATCTACCTACTATGTACATAGTGCATACAGAAGGTATTGTAATGCATCCAAAATTTCGATACCGAGATTTCACCGGAAATACGCGTTTTAAGACTCCCTGATTCCAAAAAAGCATTATTAGAAAAATGTCCGTGTGAGTGTGGGCAGCATAGCTCAGAAACGAAAAGTCCGTTAAAAACCAAACTTGGTATTTAGGTTTTTTATCTTCCAAGGATGCCACACGAAGATTTTCAAGAAAATCCCCCACCCCCTACCACCCATTACATGGAAAAAATTTCGAAAATTTTGATTTTCTCAAAAATGGCTCTAACGATTTTGATTAAAATATCGTATACAAAAGATATTTACCTGACAAATAAAATGTATATCTTGAATTTTCTGGGAATAGCTTCTGAAGACTACTTTAATCTGGATGAATTTTACGGAACTGCTAAACCGTAAGAGATGGACAAAAAGTTACCACACAAAAAATGTAGAGCACGTTAAAACATTCCATTTATGTTATATACACTTTTTTCGTGAAATTATGGCTTGTTTTTGGTTTCAGCTTGGAAAAACATACATTTCTCATACAGGAGTTTGTCAACTCCTGTCCATACAAACAAAGGAACTTCAGTCACATAGCAACCAGCTTTTGACTGTCACTTTAACCTATGGTACTCCCTTAATTCGCTTCTACTTACAAGGAAGCACGTAATAAGTCTATTTCTGTTAATTTTTTCTTGATTAGCATGAAGTAAATAGAAGAATAAGCTTTTTAATAATAACTTGTTGCAGAGATGTAGAGAAAGTCCTGTGAATGAAACGCATCAGATTTTTTTAGGTCTGATGCTAGCCATTGCGCAATTTGGTAACAGCCATGCTGGCTCCAGTTTCTAATCATACTTCACAGCTGTTGGCTGAACTCGTGAACCGAATCAACAATGCCTAAGTTGCCTTCCATTAGCTCCGCAGAATTGGCTGACTGATTGACGCTTAATAGCCAGGGTAGTCCTACAGCTTTCGAAATACACATCACAGTTGGTGTAGGACGAGAGGGTATGTTCTCCTAGCAACTGCATTTGAGACAGTTTTACTGCTGTCTACCTGTTCCACTACCAAACAATTCTCAAAAAAGATTATTCATTTATCTACATTATGATAATCGGGATACACATTGTAAGAGGGCCGTTTTTACTTTCTCTACACGTATTATGTACAGTGTATAGAGAAGGTATTGTTTTCCCCCAAAAATTTGATACCGGAAATACATGTTTTGAGTCCCCCTTAAACATTATTTATCTGACAAATAAAATGCATTTCTTGAATTTTCTGGGAATAGCCTCTGAAGATTACTTTATTCTGGATACATTTTACGGAATTTTGCATAACTGCTAAACCGCAAGAGATGGCGAAAAATTAAAACACAAAAAATGTAGAGGATGTTGAAACACTCAATTTATGTTATATAACTTTTTTTCGTGGAGTTCATTGTTTTTTAGATATTCCTTGTTTTTTGTTTCAGCTTTGAAAAAAAAAAAAACTTTTCCAATACAGGAATTTGTCAATCAATGTCCATACAAACTAAGGAACTTCAGTCACATAGCAACCAGCTTTTGACTATCACTTTAACCTATGGTGCACCCTTATTTTCCTTCTACTAACAAGGAAGCAAATAATAAGACTATATCTGCTAATTTTTTCTCGATTAGATGAAGTAAATAGAATAATTTGTTGCAGAGATGTAGAGAAAGTCATGTGAATGGAACACATCAGATTTTTTTTTTTTTTGCAACCTCCGATAAGCTATAAATAAAAGACAAGTTCATAGTAAACAATTATTTTATTACTAAAAGTTTTGTACACTTATGGTTACTTTTCAACATAATCACCGAAAAGTTGGAAACCTTTATCGTACCTGTGCACCAGCTTAGCAATACCCGCTTAAAAAATGTTGCCGCCAATGATTTCAAATGAGCATTGACGTTGTTTTGAAGAACTTTGTTCTTTACGACGTTTGCTGAGAGCCATTCAAAGCAAACGAAGAGGAATGCTGACTTCAGGAATTGTGTTGATCCATGACAATGCTCGTCCATACACTGCTGGCACATCCCATCGCCTCCTTGAACAATTTCAATCGGACATTTTTTATCATCCGCCGTACGGTCTAGCTTTTCCCTGAACTAAAGACGTGGCTAGGAGGGCGGCACTTTCAAAACAACGTGAATTCTCATTTGAAATCATTTGCGGCAACATTTTTGAAGCGGGCATTGCAATGCTTGTGCACAGGTACGGTGAATGCCTCAACCTTTTCGGTAATTATGTTGAAAAGTAAAGGGTACAAAACTTTCAGGAATAAAATAATTGTTTTATATGAACTTGTCTTTTATTTATAGCCTATCGGAAGTTTTAAAAAAGAAGCGGCCCTCGTATTACTGTTTAGTTCCTTATAAGTAGGAGGGAAATAAGGGAATACATTGGGCTAAACCGACAGTGACATGTTTTAAAATGTGGTTGCTATGGGATTGGAATCTGTTTCTTTACGTGGCCAGGAGTTGACAAGTTTCCATATCAAGGTGAAACCAGTAGCAAGGAATATCACGTAAACGATCAAACCCACAAAAAAAAAAAAAAAAAAAGGTATGAAAAAAATTATGTTTTTAATGAGGTCTACATTTTTGTGTGGGAAGTTTTATTCACTATCTCTTACGGTTTATATAAAATTCAGCAAAGTTCATTCGAGTAAACAGGTGTTCAGAGGATATATAAAAACTCCATGGCATGACAGCTCACAAAGAACCTCGGCCTACCGCCCGGCCGCTGCGTCCCTCATCATGGATGAGGTGCAGTATTGGAGTGTGAGACGTGGTCAGCGCCTCGAACCCCCTCAGTCGGTTAATGCAGTCCTCGTGACCTGGAGCCGCTACTTTTCCATCAAATAACTCCTCAATGGCCCCCCAAGGACCTCACGAGGCTTAGTGCACCCCGAGCCAGGTTTCCCAATAGGGGAAAAGTTCCCACGTTGGTACCGGGAATCGAAGTCTCCCGCTTATTTGCAGAAAATTAAATATGCATAGTTTATTTGCCTTGTAAATATACTTAATATACTGTATTTTAATCAAAATCTCTAGCCATTTTTGGAAAATCAAAATGTTTGAAATTTTTTCCATACGAAGGGTAGTTGTGGGTGGATGGGGTTTTCTTGAAAATCTTCGCGTGGCATCCTTGGAACATACTGCACTTAAATACCGAGTTTAGTACTTAACGGACTTATCGTTTTTGAGCCATGATGATATATATATATATATATATATATATATATATATATATATATATATATATATATATATAAAGCATTTTCTGAAAAAGTCCGTGTGTCTCTGAACACGATAACTCAAAAACGAAAAGTCGATAAAATACCAAACTTGGTATTTAAGTTTAGTATGTTCCAAGGATGCGACACGAAGATTTTGGGGAAAATCCCCTCCCCTAAACTACCCTTTACTTGGATTTTTTTTCGAAAATGTTGATTTCTCAAAAATGGCTCTAACGATTTTGATCAAAATATTGTATATGAAAGATATTTTCCTGAGAAATGAAATGTATATCTTCAATTTTGTGGGAATAGCCTCTTAAGACTACTTTATTCTGGACGAATTTTACGGACTTTTTCATAACGCTAAACCGCAAGAAATGGACAAAAACTTACCGCACACAAAATGTAGAACACGTTAAAACAAACAATTTACGTTATAAACATTCTTTCGTGGGATTGATAGCTTTTTGGATATACATTGTTTTTACTTTCAGCTTTGAAAAACTTGTATTTTCGCATACAGGAATTTGTGAACTCCTGTCCATACAAACAAAGGAACTTCAGTCACATATCAACTAGCGTTTGACTATCACTTTAACCTATTCTTTCTTATGAAACAATAACAACTCCCCATTTTATGGGCTGCCAACATGGACAGAGTAAAGCAGACCAATTATAAATTAACTATCTAACAATACGAAAAAAAACAAAAAAAAACTTGAAACTCTTGTATAAAGATAATGAAATATCAACTGTGTTCATTGTATAGGAATCGAAAAGGAAATTAAAAGCAGCAAAAGGATTATTAAACATAGATAATATAAAATTAACATACAATAAATAATTTATGTCAAAGTAATATAGACCGTGGAAATACTAAAAATGGTTATTATACAAATGATTTCGAAGTAGAAAAATTGAAGCTCTTATTGCAGATATGGAAATTCCCCCCCCCCCCCTTCCCTTCTTCAGTTCGAACTTCTTCCAGTTATTATTTCGTTTCTACTCACAAGGAAACAAGTAATAAAACCAATTTTTTCCGAATTAGCACGAAGTAAATAGAAACATATGGTTTTTAACAATAATCTGTGTAGTCCGCCTGGGTAGTGTGGTGTTAGCGTGTCTGCAGGTCGTGAGTTCGAATCTCGCTTAGGGTGAGTTACCCGGATAAGTTTTTTTTTTTTTCGGGGGTTTGCCCTTATCCTGAGAAGACAAATGTCGAGTAACTTTAAGCTCCATGGACCCCGAGATCATTTGAGCATCATTCTACCAATTTCATTCAGGTTAAAGGACGTTAAAAACTACAAATAATAATAATAATTTGTTGCAGAGACGTATGCACCACCTCAGATTATATACATAGTACGTGTAGAGAAAGTAATATTTGCCTTGATTTTAGATCTGTTGGTTTAGATCGGTTTGTTGTGTTAGAAGGTGACGTAAGCAACAGAATAAAGCTTCTTCTAAGCCGGGCTCAGTATCCAGAAGGCTGTGTTTTCAATACTTGCAGGGAGATGATTGGGCAGGTAATTCTACCCGATCGAACATCAAAACTTTGCTGTATTTCTGTGGTGTAGCAAACGCTCACATGTCAGCGCTGATAAGCAAGTGGAGAGGGAGAGAGTTCCCCCCATATTTCTCGGAGGAGAATAGGGTGTTAACTTTGAACTCAAACGTCTATCAACAAGTTTCTAACGGGACGAAAACAAAATGGGCTCATTTACGTGCAGGGGATACGATATCACATGCAACACGCACCACTTATAGCTGCTGCTGCTGCATAATGCATTTTCATCACGGGCGGGGTATCGAACCGTTGCTAATTAATATTATTGTGATAACGTGGATGACGAAATTTTCCTTCCCTTTATGGGTTTCTGCCTCACGTTGTTTCATTACTTTGATGTCATTACCACAGCTAAGCCACAGAGAATAAATTATTGATGTGGCTTGGTGTTAGGTTTTCACCTCCTATAATATTCCTTTTTTACTTTCTCAACACGTACTATGTACCGATACCGAGATTTCACCGGAAATATGTTTTAGGGTCCCCTTTATCCAAAAAAAAAGTATTTTTAGAAAAAGCCCGTGTGTGTATGTGTGTGTCCGCGTGACTGTGAATACGATAACTCAAAAACGAAAACTTGGTAAAATACCAAAGTTGGTATTTAAGTTTAATATCTTCCAGGGATGCGATACGAAGATATTGAGAAAAATCCCCCCACCCCAAACTACCCTTTACATGGACCTTTATTCGAAGCTTTTGATTTTCTTAAAAATGACTAACGATGTTGATTAAAATATCGTATATTAAACATATTTACCTGACAAATAAAATATATATCTTGAATTTTCTGGGAATAACCTCTGAAGACTATTTTATTCTGGATGAATTTTACGGAACTTTGCATAACTGCTAAAAGGTAAGAGATGGACAATAACTTACCACACAAAAAATGTAGAGCGTGTTAAAACACACAGTTTATGTCAATACATTTTTTCGTGCAGTTGATCGTTTTTGAGATATTCCTTGTTATTGATTTAAGCTTTGAAAAACATACTTTTTTCATATGGGAATTTGTCAACTCCTGTCCATACAAATAAAGGAACTTCAGTCACATAGCAACCAGCTTTTGACTATCACTTTAAACTATGCTACTCCCTTATTCCGCTTCTACTTGCAAAGAAGCAAGTAATAAGATTATTTCTGCTATTTTTTTTCTCGATTAGCATGAAGTAAATAGAAGCATAAGCTTTTTAACAATACTTTGTTGCAGCGATGTAGAGAAAGTCATGTGAATGGAACACATTAGACACGAGACTAACGGCTTTACTTCCCTTCCAAAGGAAGCTATGCTAAGGATTTTTACGCCCGAAAAAATCCATCGTCCTCCGCCGACCTTGGGTATATGAAGTTAGCATGGTAACCATTACACCACGGAGGGTGACATATAACAGATAGAGAAGGTATTGTATTCCACCCCCCCAAATCGATACCGAGATTTCACCGGTAATAGGTGTTTTGAGACCTCCACAGTAAAAAAAAAGAAAATCTGATGTGTTAGACTCACATGACTTTCTCTAGCTACTCTACAAACAAACTTCTTACGAAAGATAATTCTTCTTTTAGCACCACGCTAATCGAGATAAACATTAGCAGAATTTTGTTACTTAGTTCCTTATAAGTAGACAGGAACTAAGGGAATGCACTAGGCTAAAGTGATAGTGAATTTTTTTAAAAGCTGTCGTTATGTGATTGTCATTGCAAATCGCCTCTTTGCTTGGCCAGGTGTAGAACAAAAGAAAAACGAACACTCCCGTCTGTGAAAAATATAAGTACTTCACAACTGAAACTAATAACAAGGAATATCTCTGAAACGGCAAGTTTCACGAAAATAATGTTTATGACATACTTTCTGTATTTTAACGAGATCTACATTTTTTGTACTGTAAGGTTTTTTCTATCTCTTACGGTTTACTAGTTACTTTAAATTAAGCAAAAGTCATAGAATAAACAGGTGTTTAGAAGCTATTCCCAGAAAATTCAAGATATACGTTTTATTTGTGATATAAATGACTTTAATATGTGATATTTTAATCAAAATCGTTAGAGCCATTTTTAAGAAAAACAAAATTTTCGAAAATTTTTCCATGTAAAGGGTAGTTAAGGTATGGGGGATTTTCTTGAAAATCTTCGTGTTGCATCCTTGGAAGATACCAAACCTAAATTCCAAGTTTGGTACTCAACCGTCTTTTCATTTTTGAGCTATGCTGTCCACATGCAGACAGATAGACACACACATACGGACCTTTTTCTGAAATGCTTTTTTGGACTCTTGGGGTCCCAAAACATGTATTTCCGGTGAAATCTCGATATCGAATTTTTGGGTGGAATACAATACATCTCTATCCCTATGTAAAGTGAAAAGATCTGTGTTCCATTCCCATGGCTTTCTCTAGCGTTACGCAAACAACTTTCCTTACAAAATCTTATTCTTTTCGTAGAATAAGCTTTTGTATTTCTTTAGTAAGAATAGTTTTTATTTGGTACAGCTAGAGAAAGTTATGTGAATGGAAAACTACTGTTATATCAACAGTTTTCTGATTTTCAAACACAACTGTTGCGGAGTGACCATTTGTGGAGAGGAAGGAGGCAACTACTTTCTTTACTCTCTTGATAATAGAACAGATGACAGTTCTAATATCTATATATTAATGTCACAGTGCTTACGGCTGTAAGCCGCCAATAAGGCAGTTCTCTGGAGGGAGACGTACCGATCGGTTGACCGGGTATAAAGACGAGAATCACTTGGAAGATTGAATGTCATTCCGGCACATCCTTCATAGCAGCTCGATGGTTATAGCAACCACATGGAGAGCGGGCAAACCGTGTTCAAAACCTGGCTGTGGCTTTGATTTTTTCAGCTGGTTCTAATAATAATGTAACAATACTCCTCTCTTGACCTTGAGGGGTCATCTGGGTGACCTTTTGTTTCCGGGTCAAACTGATATATCCGTGTTTCGTCACCCGTAACAATATCTGGAACATGGCGAGGCTTTGCAACTTAAATCTTTGCAACATTTCTTGGCACCATTCCACTCTAATTGAGATTCTGTGTTTTAGATAAATTCTGGGGCACTCATCTTGAAGAATGTTTGTACACGAAGGTGTTCATGAAGAATGGTTGAAACACTCGACAAACTAATCGCTAATGGTAGCTCAGTGTCATTGTAGGTTAGTTATGGATCTTCCTTTATCATTGTTTCCACAGTGGTAATGTTTTTCTCGGCGACTACTGTTGTGGTCTGCCACTCTACTCTTCATCTTGAGGAGATTGCCACCACCCCTTGAATTCTCCAGAACACAGTTGCGTGTTTTTCTCCTACGGATTACCAGCAGTGATGCCAACCGTAGCGGAATTCCGCTGGAGACATTGCGGAGAAAAACGAAAAAGTGGGAAAATGTAGCGACTTTTGTCAATTTATAAAAAAAAAAATCAGCCAATTTATCGTAAACGCCAATGTTAGGCAACTATGCTGTGGGAAGTAGACTCAAGACATCTCTCATGTGAAAGATAAGTTGATAACCCATGTTAATATTTATTTAATGCAAGCGCCCAGCCTGACAGTGTTTATAGACATATGCAATAATCAGTATACAGATAGCTCATGCTTTTCAAAAAGTTTATGCAAGCTATGATACCATGGGCAGCATGATGAAACACTCGCTTATCACAGGCACAGGTCTCATTTCAAGTTATAATATCATACAGTCAGCTTGCCGACTATGTACTGGATTAAATCAAATAGTGCGTTAGTTTATAATGAGTGATAAAGGGTACTCCACCCATAAGAAAAAAAAAAGGGGATACCGCGGAGAATTGTCGAAAGATGAGAAGAAAGCGAGGAAGCAGTTGTTTTTGGACAAGTGGTTGAAAGAAGATATTTTCGAAATGTTTAAAACCAGTTACAGAAGACAATGCAAATAATTATCATAATCACTTAATCCATCGTCTTGGTCATCTAGAACGTCATAGAAAAGGTATGGTATAACCATATTTATGGTAATTTAATGTGTGTATTTTTGAGCGGAATGTAGCCGAAAATTTTGCTCGACTTGTAGTGACATTCAATGGTTTTGGTTGGCAACGCTGATTACCAGTTATACAGAAGTCATCCAGAAAAAAGAAATCTTCTGAGGCTTATTATTCCTAGAAAATTCAAAATACACATTTTATTTATCATGCTAATATCTTTAACATTTTTTGTAGTCGGCTTTTCCTCCCGTTATTTGACTTGACACCCCCCCCCCCAAGACTTACAAGCGGATGCCTAGGAGTCAGAAGCCTGTTAGGGAGCCAACGTCACGAAAACACAGAATGGAGAATCTGAAACGACTGATCAGCCCTTAGCCAGTCATGAGCGTGAGGAAGTAAATGATATTAAATACAAGCGAAATGGATGCTAGGAAAGGTGATGATGAAGCAGTTGGTGAAATGAGTGGCGGGGGAAAGCGGAGTACCTGGAAAAGCCCGTCCAGACGCCGCTTCGTCCATTACAAATCCGACATGTGGGCGCTTGGGGTTGAATCCGGACCGTCTAGGTGGGAGGCAAGCGGTTTAAGCACTCGGTCACGGCGCCGCCGGTTTTTAATCAAAACCGTTAAGAACTATTTTTGAGAAAATCAAACATTTTTAAAAACGTTTCTTGCAAGGGTAGTTGCGGTTTGGGAGATTTTCTCCCTTGGAAGATATAGATACTGTCTCATAAGTAATTTCGTTTTTTAAGAAAACAATTATTTGAAATGTGTTCTGACAAGCAATTAACTAATCTTCAAAGTACAGACAATTACATTCTATGGTCTTGAGCCATCTTTTAGCGAGGTTTATTATCCCACGATGGTACCAGTCTCTGGTTTTTGATGCAAAGAATTCGGTGAAACCCATTTCCGCTGCTTCAATGTTGTCGTAAATTTCTTCCACGTAGAAAATGGTCCATGGATCGAAAAAGATGATAATCTGATGGTGCGAGATCAGGGCTGTATGCTGGGTGTGGTAGCAGTTCGATTCCTCCCAATTCCTGAAGTTTTTCCATGGTTGTTCGTGCAGTATGGTGTCTTGCATTGTCCTGTTGCGATAGAACTCTATTTCGTTTTAACTAATGCTGGGTATCTCCGTCTCAAAATTTCATAAATTCGTTCCAGTTGTTGAGAATGAAGATCCGCATCAATCGCCCGCCCGTTTGGAACCAACTCCCAGTGAATCACACCTTCAAAATTCCACCAGACATACATTACTTTGGGACCAAACCGATGTTTTTTAACGATGACTGTGGCAGATTGGCGGAGATCAAGCCACTGTTTCGAGGCATCAGGGTTTCGGTAATATACCCATTTTTCATCACAAGTGGCAATTCTCCTGACAAATCTATCATCCATGGGATTACGGATAAGCTGACAACAGATATCCACTCTACGTTGAGGCTGTTGAAGTGTCACTTCATGAGGTACAGATCTACAGCTTTTGTATGATTTACCAAGTGTCTTAATGTGGCAATGTACGGTATCTTTTGATGCACCAAGTTCTTCTGAAAGCATAGGGTACTTTTTTGTGGATTTTATCACAAAACTTGGCGTGTATCCTCAATATTCCATACTTTAAGTCTTCCAGAACGTGGTAAATCTTTAGTGTTTTCGTTTCCATTGTTGAAACGTTGGAACCAACGTTGTGCCTCACGCTCACTAACGACACCTTCTCTTTCCACTTCACATATTCCTCGAGCTGCGGCAACGGCTTTATAATATTGTTTTATATACTGCTTTAGAAGGACTTTAAATTCAAACTTTATCTCCATTTTGTGATTGTTTATTCATAACTGAAGCTGATATATGCTCGCAATGTACGCAACACTAGCCATGGCATCCTGTAAATAGCGTTGCCAAACCAAAGAAACCCAATACATTTTCAAAAAACCAAGATCAAAAAATCTGATGTGTTTCATTCACATGACTTTCTCTACTTCTGTGTAACAAATTATTGTTAATAAGCTTATTCTTCTATTTACTTCATGCTAATCAAGAAAAAATTAGCAGAAATAGTCTTATTACTTACTTCCTTGTAAGTAGAAGCGAAATAAGGGAGTACCTTAGGTTAAAGTGAAGTCAAAAGCTGGTTACTAGGTGACTGAAGTTCCTTTGTTTGTATGGGCACGAGTTGATAAATTCCTGTATGAGAAAAGTACAAGTTTTTCAAAGCAGAAACCAAAAACAATGAATATCTCAAAAACGTTCAACTCCTCAAAAAATGCATATAACATAAATTGTGTGTTTTAATGTGCTCTCCATTTTTTGTGTGGTAAGTTTTTGTCCACTTCTTACGGATTAGCAGTTATGCAAAATTCATCCAGAATAAAGTAGTCTTTAGAGACTATTCCCAGAAAATTCAAGATATACATACTATTTGTCAGGTAAATATCTTTAATATACCACATTATAATCAAAATCGTTAGAGCCATTTTTAGAACAGTCAAAATTTGTGAAAAAAGTTACATGTAAAGGGTAGTTAGGGGTGGGGGATTTTCTTGAAAACCTTCGTGTCGCATCCTTGGAAGATACCAAACTTAAATACCAAGTTTGGTATTTAACGGTCTTTTCGTTTTTGAGCTATGCTGTCCACAGACACAAACACACACACACGGACCTTTTTCCAAACTTTTTTTTTTGATTCAGGGGGACCCAAAACATGTATTTCCGGTAAAATCTCGGTATCGAAATGTTGGGTGCAATACCTTCTCTATACATTATGTACATAGTACGTGTAGAGAAAGTAAAAACCGACGTTACTTATGGCAACCTAATATTTAAGTCAAACACCGAGTTTAGTATTAAAACAACTTTTCGTTTTTGAGTTATCGTGTTGACGGACACGTGGATCGTATTCTAAAGATGAGCTTTTTGTTTTGTTTTTGTTGTTTCTTTTACAAGGGAGCCTAAAACGTGGGTTCCCGGTGAAATCTTGGTATCTACTTTTAGGTGGAGTGCAATACCTTTTTTACTCGTGTACTAGGCAGAGAAAGTAATAAAAGGACCCTTAAGTCACGGTATGTAACAGTTTCCCTCAGAGCAACGCCTCTAGTATAATCGTGACGTGATGATTTCTGCCCACGTCTGTATTAATCAAATGCCTGTTTTACGTCTTTTATTTTATTCCAGTGCCATCTGGCGGCGTTAGAATAGCTACAGGGTCATAAACCCAAGCATCTTCCGCCGATTTCCAGAATGTGTGTCTGTTGGTGGGCTGAAGACGTGGTCTACGTCCAAACGAGCTTCTTACCTTCCTACGCCGTTCTTCTCTCGCAAAGGAACTCGGAAACGACGTGGAATATGGTCCTTATTTCCTGGTGCTTCTAACGTATAAGCTGGCGTTGCATCCTGGGGTGGTTATTATTATTATTATTATTATTATTATTATTATTATTATTATTATTATTATTATTATTATTATTATTACTAGCGCATTCTGTAATATACGAGTAGATGGAAATATGTAGGTTTTTTTTCCTACTTTCTCTGGTCTCGTATGTACAATAGAGAAGATATTGTATTCCATCCAAAACTTCGAACGAGATTTCACCGGAAATATACGTTTTGGGGTTCCCTGGGTCAGTGGACAGCATAGCTCAAAAAAGAAAAGACCGTAAACTTGAGATTTATGTTTGGTATCTTCCAAGCATGCGACGCGAAGATTTTCAAGAAAATTCCCCTTTTTATGAAACGTTTTTCGAAAGTTTTGATTTTCTCAGAAATGGCTCTAACGATTTTGATTAAAAGATCGTATATTAAAGATATTTACCTGAAAAATAAAATGTATAACTTGAATTATCTGGGAATAGCCTCTGAAGACTACTTTTCTCCGGATGAATTTTATGGAATTTTGCATAACTTCTAAACTGTTTTGAGAAAAGTATGTTTTTTAAAGCTGAAACTAAAAGCAAGGAATATCTTAAAAACAACCATCTCCACGAAAAAAATTTATATAACATAAATTGTGTGTTTTAATGTGCTCTACATTTTCTGTGTGGTAAATTTTCGTCCATCTCTTACGGTTTAGCAGTTATGCAAAATTCCGTCAAATTCATCCAAAATAAAGTAGTCTTCAGAGGCTATTTCCAGAAAATTCAAGATATAAATTTTATTTATCAAGTAAGTATCTTAAATATGAGAGATTTTAATCAAATATCGTTAGAGGCATTTTTAAGAAAAACAAAAGGGTAATTTGGGGTGAAGGGATTTTCTTGAAAATCTTCGTGTCGCATCCTTGGAAGATACCAAACTTAAATACTAAGTTTGGTTTTTAACGGTCTTTTCATTTTTGAGTTATGCTGGACACAGACAGACAGACACGGACATTTTTCTAAAAATTATTTTTTTGGATTCAGGGGATCTCAAAACATGTATTTCCGGTGAAATCTCGGTATCGAATTTTTGGGTGCATTACAATAGCTTCTCTATACACTATGTACATAGTACGTATAGAGAAAGTAAAAATAGGCATAACGCCCTAGATTCGAAGTGTAATTGGAGTAATGTGAAGCAGAAATTGCATCAAGTTGTGCTCTCGAAAGATTTTATCTGCAGCTGACTTTGATGCCGCCCACCCTCAAATGATATTTGGAAGAGTTGCCGTACACGTTTTTTGCCCCGCTTGATAAGCAGCAGAAACCCAAACCGGCGCCGCTTTGATCGACCAGGGCGATGTCAGAACAGTTTAGTTTTGTCATTTGTCACATAGTCCTTCTAGCGCCCCTATCTCACTTTGAGGGGCAATTCCATGACATTTCCCACGCTAATGTTTCTATCCTCTGCTGTCTCAGCATATTCATTAGGTTAGGAATATTGCTTTAAGTAAGGTGACTACGTAAACCTAAACAATCTGATGTGTTCCATTCACATGACTTTCTCTACATCTCTGCAACAAATTAGTTTTAAAAATCTCATGGTAATCGACAAAAAATTAGCAGAAATAGTCTTATTGCTTGCTTCCTTGTAAGTAGAAGGGAAATAAGGGAGTACCATAGGTTAAAACGATAATCAAAAGGTGGTTGCTATGTGACTGAAGTTCCTTCGTTTCTATAGACAGGATTAGACTAATTCCTGTATGAGAAAAGTTACGTTTTTCCAACCTGAAAATAAAAACAAGGAATATCTCAAAAAAGATCAACTCCAAGAATAAAATGTATACGAGATAAATTGTGTGTTTTAATGTGCTCTACATATTTTGTATGGTAGGTATTTTTCTGTCTCTTACGGTTTAGCAGTTATGCAAAATTCCATAAAATTCATTGAGAATAAAGTAATCTTAAGAGACTATTCCCAGAAAATTCAAAATATACATTTTATTTGTCAGGAAAATATGTTTAATATACGATATTTTAATCAAAATCGTTACAGCCATTTTTTAGAAAATCAAAATCTTCGAAAAATGTTCCATGTAAAGGGTAGTTTGGGGTAGGGGAATTTTTCTCAAATTCTTCCTGTCGCATCCCTGGAAGATACAAAACTTAAATACCGAGTTTGGTATTTTACCGACTTTTCATTTTTCAGTTATTGCGTTTACAGACACACGGACAAACACATACCCGGACCTTTTTCTGAAAATACTTTTTTTTGGATACAGGGGAGCGTAAAACATATATTTCCGGTGAAATCTCGGTACCGGAGTGCAATACCTTCTGTATACACTATGTACATAGTGCGTATAGAGAAAATAAAAATATATGTTCCATTCACATGACTTTCTCTACCTCTCTGCAACAAATTATTGTTAAAAGGCTAATGCTTCTATTTACTTCTTGCTAATCGAGAAAAAATTAGCAGAAATAGTCATATTACTTGCTTCCTTGTAAGCAGAAGGTATAAAGGGAATACTATAGATTAAACTAATAATCAAAAGCTGGTTGCTATGTGACTGAAGTCTCTTTGTTTATATGGACAGCAGTTGACAAATTCCTAATGCGAAAAGTACAGGTTTTTCACAGCTGAAACTAAAAACAAGGAATATCTCAAAAACAATCAACTCCACGAAAAAAAACGTATATTACGTAAATTGTGTGTTTTAACGTGCTCTACATTTTTACTTTCTCCATATGCGCTATGTACATAATGTATAGAGAAAGTATTGCCCTCCACCAAAATTTCGATACCGAGATTTCACCGGAAATATATGTTTTATGGTCCCCAATATCCAAAAAAAGCATTTTCACAAAAAGGTCCGTGTGTGTGTGTGTGTGTGTGTGTGTGTCCGTGTGTCTGTGAACACGATAACTCAAAAACGAAAAGTCGGTAAAATACCAAACTTGATATTTAAGTTTAGTATCTTCCAGGGATGCGACAGGAAGATTTTGAGAAAAATCCCCCCACCCCCAACTACCCTTTACATGGAACTTTTTTCGAAAATTTTGATTTTTTCAAAAATGGCTCTAACGATTTTGATTAAAATTTCGGATATTAAACATATTTAACTGGCAAATGAAATGCATATCTTGAACTTTCTGGGAATAGCCTCTGAAGAGTAGTTTATTCTGGATGAATTTTACTAAATTTTGAATGACTGCTAAACCGTAAGAGATGGACAAAAACTTAACCCACAAAAAATGTAGAGCACTTTAAAACACACAATTTATGTTATATACATTTTTTTCGTGGAGTTCGTCGTTTTTGTGACATCACTTATTTTGGGTTTCTGCTATGAAAAACGTATATTTTTCTCATACAGGAACTTGTCAACTCCTATTCATATAAACAAAGGAACTTCATGGACATAGCAACCAGCTTTTTGGCTATCACTTTAACCTACGGTTGTCCCTTATTTCGCTTCTACTTACAAGGAAGCGAGTAATAAGACTATTTCTGCTAATTTTTTCTGATTAGCATGAAGTAAATAGAAGTATAAGCTTTTTAAGAATTATTTGTTGCAGGGATATGGAGAAAGTCATGTGAATGGTGCACATCAGATTTTTTGAAGTAAATTTTTGTCCATCCTTTACGGTTTAGCAGATATGTAAAATTCCTTAAAGTTCACCCAGATTAAAGTAGTCTTCACTGGCCATTCCCAGAAAATTCAAGATATACATTTTATTTGTCAGGTAAATTTCTTTAATATACGATATTTTAATCAAAATCGTTTGAGCCATTTTTGAGAAAATCAAAATGTTTGAAACAATTTCCATGTAAAAGGTAGTTCGGGGTGGTGGGATTTTCTTGAAAATCTTCGCGTCGCATCTTTGGGAGATACTAAACCTAAATACCAAGTTTGGTTTTTGACGGACTTTTCGTTTTTGAGTTATGCTGCCCACAGACACACACACGCGGACTTTTTTTGACTAAAAATGCTTTTTTGGACAGGGGGTCTCAAAACATGTATTTCCGGTGAAATTTTGGTATCGAATTTTTGGGTGCATTACAATATCTTCTCTAGACGCAATGTACATTGTACGTATTGAGAAAGTAAAAATCTGATGTGTTCCATTCGCATCGCTGTAACAAATTATTCTTATATCTACTTTCTGATAATCGGGATAAACATAACAGAAATTATAATATTTATCTGCTTTCCTTAAGTAGAAGAGAAATAAAGGAATACACTTGACTAAAACGTTAATCAAATCTTTTAAAAGCTGGTTGCCACGTGGATGAAATCCGTTTCTATGCATGGCCAGGAGTTTACAAATTTACATTTGATAAAAGTATTCTAAATCTGATGCAAATAACAAGGAATATCAAATGGTCATCTCCACGGAAAAAAGCGTTTATGACATAAATTGACTGTTTTAAGGAGATCTATATTTTTTGTGTAGTCAGTTTTTGTTTATTTCTTGTGGTTTACTAGTTATGCAATTTTGAGCAAAATTTATCCGGAAATAAAACATCTTCGGAAGCTATTTCCATAGAATTCAAGATATACATTTTATTTTTGAGAAAATGTTAAAAAAAAGTTAGCATATTTGTAGAAGTGTTAGAGAAATTCATGTGAATGTTGCACATCAGATGCTCCCCTCTGAGCACTGCGAACCAAATGAAGTTATAAATGTGCATGCTTATTAATAGGCACTCCCAAATTTAAAACTTATTTTTCACTAACTTTTTCCAACGCTTTTCTATACTCTAAATACTCCACACGATGCAATGTTTTACCAATTTGTTTCAAACTTTTTGTACTACATAGTGGCTAAGGAAGGTATTATATTTCGCCAAAAAATTCGGGAATATGTCCTGATGTCCTCTGTGTCCGTAAAAAAGCATTTTTAAGAAATGGTCCAGTATGTGTCTGTGGACAGCATAGCTCAGAAACGAAAAAATGTTAAATACCAAACTTTCAAGAAAATCTCCCACCACAGATTATTGTTTACCTATATAAAGGTCTGAAAATGTTGTATATCTCAAAATAGATGTGTCAATTTTGATTAAAACATCGTATATAAATGATGTTTATATCACTATTAAATTGTATATTCTGTATTTTCTTGGAAAAATCGCTGAAGACCACTTGATTTTTATTGAATTTTACATAAGTGGTAAACCGGAAGATAGACAAAAACTTACTATACAAAAAACGTAGATCACGATAAAACACACAATTTATGTCATATACTTTTTTTTTTTTCTTTTTTGTAGTTTAACGTCCTTTAACCTGGTTTGGTCATATCGGACGATGAATGCAATTGATGATATGATGCTCAAATGATCTCGGGGTCCATGGAGCTTAAAGTTACTCGACACTCGTCTTCTCAGGATAAGGGAAAACCCCGAAAAAAAACCTTACCCGGGTAACTCACCCTAACTCACGACCTTTTGAACGTGAGGCAGACATGCTATCACCACGCTACCCAGGTGGGCTGCATTGTTATTAGTGTCAGATTTAAAATACTTTCTCATACCGAAATATGTCAACTCCTGGCCACGCAATGAAACTGATTTCAATCCCATAGCAACCAACTTTTAAAACATTTGACTGTCGGTTAAGCCTAGAGTATTCCTTTATTTCCCTACTACTTATAAGGAACTGAGTAATAAGACCCTTTTTGCAAATGTTTATCAATTAGTATGAAGTAAATAGCTTATTGAACAATAATTTGTTACAGAGGTCTAGAGAAAGTCATGTGAATGGAACACATTAATTTTTGTCATGTGAATATTCTTAATAATACATCATGCAGCTCATGAATAAAAACAATAATGGTTATTTATTATACAAGTGGATAAACAGAGAGCAGTTTTACGGGTGGATAATAGAGGTTTATCCACTTGTATAATACATTATTTTATCCTACAGTTACGATAAATTAATATATGACAAATATACGGTTAATGATTTTACAACAGATAGTAATAAATTAAATAAGGAATAAGGCATTGAATTGCGGTGTTCTTAAGTTATAAAATATGGTAGGCTATGCATGAATACTGATTTTGTTTTTTATTGCTGCTAGTTTCAAATTGATTATGTTTATGTTGAGGTTTTATTACCTCTACTTCACGGAAATTATACGAAAAAGAGTTAGAAGGTTATAGAACATTTGCAGTTATCAACCATTTATTTATTTACTTTCTCCCACTGGTTAAGCAACGAGTGAATTTTGTTTACTTTATCCCACCCGTGGCGCTAATAACTATCGCTTTGAGGGGGAATTTTAATAAATGGCATAAACGTCACTATTATTGCGTATAAGTAAACTGGTATACATTTCAACAATGCATCTTGCACACTGTGAATTTTTCAAATTTCACAGATGGCTTTAATATCATCTGCTATAGGTGGCTGAGATATTTTCTTTTATTAAGCTCTTCCTAAGTTAAACATTGGAGGTTAAATAGCGAATCCATTAGTTACTCCTTGAATTTCCGTTTCTGTTATCCAGAGTGTAAAGGAAGTTGTTGAGAGCTGAAGAAATGAAGAGGGGCCGCGCTTCCGGTGGTGAAGGTCCTTGGTTTGTTTGACCAGAGCAGCACAAAGCAAATACTGGTTTCCCTTTCAATTATAACCTCGTCCTCAGCTCGGAGCTGAGCAAACACGTACTTTTATGAACGTATAAGGCAAGGAGCTGGCTTTTAACAGCTTCTAGATGTAAGGATTAGACAGCGCTGTCTGCTGCGGGTCACGTGATCAAACTGTTCAAATCTTTCAATATCCCACGGGTTACCTCAAGCTTACTGTTAAATTAACCATGAGTGAAGAAAACCAGAGCATGTAATAGAATGGCGTCTAGACTTAAAAATACAGAGCCTTACCTGTTTACATCACAAGAGATGACTTATTGGTACACTCAAAGACAATAAAAATCTGATGACTTCAATTCACATGACTTCCTCTATAACTCTTAACAGCTTATTCTTCTGTGTACTACATGCTAAGCAAGATAACTATCAGCATTCTTTTAAATATAACGGAAATAATGGAGTACAGTAGGTTAAAACGATAGTCAAATTATCTAAAGGCAGATTGCCATGGGAATGAAATCCGTTTCCTTATGTGGCCAGGAGTTGACAAATTCCGTATGAGAAAGAAAAATAAAAATAGCTGAAACCAATAACAAGTAATATCTTAAAAAACATCAACTCCAGGAAAAAAATGTATATGACATAAATTGTGTGTTTTAACGAGCTCTGTTTTATTTTATTACTGTCCTCAATTGAGGGCTGCCATGTAAGCAAAACATAACTACACAATTAACATTTTTAAAAATAATTTACAATACTAAAAATAAATCGTATAACTAAGTACAAGTAACATATAAAGTTAGAAATGATAAACTTCAAATCTAATGCAAATAGCACATACAATCTTCTCAAAAAACACTTTAGTAATTTTAAAATTAAACAATTGTTTAATGAATTGTTATAGCACCAGCATTAAGCCGAATACAAATGATTTCTGAGGATAAGAATAGATCCTCTGATTGCCATGATCGCTATTGTATGCAGTAGGCGTTTATCCAGACCACAATCTATCCAAAATTGGTGTAATTTTTTGGGGATTGTCCCTCTGGCTATCATTAATCCGGTGACTGATATATTTTTAAGATTACACTTGTCCTTGTAAAAGGGAATGGTGGATTCATAAATTGCCTTTTTTTCTGTGTCCACTTCTCCAGGTTGTTCACAGTGGGACTCAAAGCGAACAGTAGGATCAAGGATCACTCCGCTACCATCAGATATCTTATAAGCAATGATATCGTTGCGCCTGCTGCTACCATTGTTGGACAAACCATGCGCTTCCTCATGGACCTCAAAACCTTTAGGTTTCGTGCTTGTTGGAATCAAGCTCCTAATTTTATTATTAAACAAGTTTTTGCCTATATCTTACGATTTGCCAGTTATGCAGATTTCATCCAGAATAAAGCTGTCTTCAGAGGCTATTCCCAGAAATTTCAAGATATATATGTTATTTGTCAGGTAAATATCTTTAATATAGGATATTTTAATCAAAATCGTTAGAGCTATTTTTGAGAAAATCAAAATTTTCGAAAAAAATTCCATGTAAAGGGTAGTTGGGGATGGGGGATTTTCTTGATTTTCGGATTCAGTTGGACCCAAAACACGTATTTCCGGTGAAATCTCGGTATCGAATTTTTGGGTGGAATGCAATACTTCCTGTATACACTATGTACATAGAGGAGAAAGTAAAACTGTTTGGTTTTACATATGCTAATAAGCGTAGGTGTGCAGGTTGTAACAAAACTTGATTGTGACACAGTTAGATGATCTTTACAGTGCATTAGTCGTGCTGATGAAGATGGCAACTTTGTTCGACCTGTGGATACGGAACAACAATAACTCCGGCTTAATTAAAACATGTGTTCGGGCAGCCCAAACCACAGGCAATATGCAGTACAGTTCCGAACATCAATTAACTGGTAATGCTCGCGCCAGAGGGCGAAAACTCTGCGTGCAGTCTAAAGAAATCCATGACTACAAAATGTGTTTCTGTGTGTGGCGCCCGGTTAAAGGAGATGGGAAGCTCTACCACATAGAGAAACTATTGCATTCCACCCAAAAATTCGACACCGAGATTGCACTGAAATTACAATAAACGCCCGTAATTAGCTCCTGTGGTCTAAATGCATAACTGGGATAGCGTTACACACTTTTTGTTTTTTTGTTTTTCTTCTTCTTTACTTTCTCTAACTCCATATGTATTGCACCCAAAAATTCGATGCCGAGAATTCACCGGTAATACATGTTTTAGGAACCCCTGAATCCAAAAAAAATCTGATGTGTTCCATTCACAAGACTTTCCCTCCATCTCTGCAACAAATTATTGTTAAAAAGCTTATTATGCTTTTATTTACTTCATGCTAATCAAGAAAAAATTAGCAGAAATAGTCTTATTACTTAAGCGAAATAAGGGAGCACCATAAGTTAAAATGATAGTCAAAAACTGGTTGCTATGTGACTGAAATTCCTTTGTTTGTATGGACAGGAGCTGACAAATTGCCGTACGAGAAAAGTATAAGTTTTTCAAAGCTGAAATCAAAAACAAGGGATATCTCAAAAACGACCAACACCACCAAAAATATCTGTATGACATAAATTATGTGTTTTAATGTGCTCAACATTTTTTGTGTGGTAAGTTTTTGTCTATCTCTTACGGTTTAGCAGTTACACGAAATTCCGTAAAATTCATCCAGTGTAAAATAGTCTTCAGAGGCTATTCCCAGAAAACTCAAGATATACATTTTATTTGTCAGGTAAATATCTTTAATATACGACATTTTAATCAAAATCGTTAGAGCCAGTTTTAAGAAAGTTAAAATTTTCGAAAAAAGTTCCATGTAAAGAGTAGTTGGGGTGGGGGTATTTTCTTGAAAATCTTCGTGTCGCATCCTTGGAAGATACCAATCTTAAATACCAAGTTTGTTATATAACGGTCTTTTTGTTTTTGAGTTATGCTGTCCGCAGACACATGCACACACACGGACCTTTTTCTGAAAATGCTTTTTTTTGGATTAAGGGGGACCTAAAACATTTATTTCCGGTGAAATCTCGACATCGAATTTTTATGTACAATACAATACCTTCTCTAGTACGTGTAGAGAAAGTCAACATCATTTTCAGAAAAAGGTCCCTGTGTGTGTGTGTGTGTGTGTGTGTGTGTGTGTGTCTGTGTCTGTAAAACTCTTCCTGTTAATTGCTTCTCGATTAGTAAATAAGTAAATAAAACATTAGCTTTTTAACAACAATTTGTTGCAACGATGTAGAGAAAGTCATGTGAATGGAACACAATATTTTTTTCAAATTGAAAACCTACTTCGTCTGACAATTTCTGTACTTCACCTTCATCGATGTTTCGGTTTATTTCCGAAATGATTTTGTTTCGTATTTTGAGACACACGCTGCTTTATCGCTATATAATATTAATTGTTGTGATGGAAGTGATGACGTAAGCAATTGTCGCTGGGATATAGCAAGTTAATGATGCTGTATTTCCATGGCAACAGCTTGTGTTATATAAACGAGGATTTAACATGCAGTCTAATCACTTCTTGTTCAGAAGGCTAATGTGAGGTCATTTATCGATTAGTGGCCTCCACGGTTCCCGCTTTTGAAAAAAAAAATATATATATAAAAAAAAAAGTTGTAATAGTTAACGTTCATTAAGCGACAACCTCGGCCTTACTGATGATGGCTGCGAATTTGTAATAAAAAAGATGGCTGCAGCATCAGTTAGATTAATATCATGGATTTTGGATTAGCTTTCAAAGGCTACGGTTTAATTGTCACTAATTTCGAATTTGTGACGGGGATTACTGGAACTGTGCTTATTCCTCCATTGAGGGCACAGGGAAGCCTTCTTTTGCTGCAGTTTTAATTACGCTCTTTCCGAAAACGATCCTATATAAACAAAATTCGGGCTGTGGACCGTAAACTCGGCCTAATGGGGAGTTAAAAACGATAGCTGCAGCAGTAAAAGGTAATATTTGGAAACAATCAACAGAAAGCAGGTCTTTTGAACACTGGGATATTATCTTCTCTCTATTACTTAAAGGCGGAACGGAGAAAACGACCTCCATATCGTGTTGACTCATCCAATTACACTATTGAAAAACGTCTGTGATCCAGTCACATGACTTTCTCTACATCTCTGCAACAAATTATTATTACAAAGCTTATTCTTCTATTTACTTCATGTTAATCGAGAAAAAATGAGCAGAAATGGCCGTATTACTTGCTTCTTTGTAAGTAGAATGGAAATAAGAAAATACACTAGCTTAAAACGATAATCAACATTTTTAATGGTCGAGTAGTCAGCGAGCAGACTTCTCACCCAGAGGTCCCGGGTTCGATCCCAGGCTGGTGCGGGGAATTTTTCTTTAACCAGAATTATTTCCTATCTGGAAGTATGTATGCGAGAGTGAATGTGTGTGTGTGTGTGTGTGTGTGTGTGTGTGTGTGTGTGTGTGTGTGTGTGTGTGTGTGTGTGAGGAAAATAAAACGATTTAAATCCAACGTAAAGAAACTACAGACGAGTTGTTTCCAGACCTTAGATATTAAAGGGGGCTATATAAATGACACTAAACATCTAATGTGTTCCATTCACATGACTTTCTCTACATCTCTGCAACAAATTATTGTTAAGAAGCTTATTCTTCTATTTACTTTATGCTAATGGAAAAAAATGAGCAGAAATGGCCGTATTACTTGCTCCTTTTTAACTGTCGAGTAGTCAGCGAGCCACAGGTGCCAGGTTCGATTCCCGGCTGGGGCGAAGAATGTTTCTTTAACCAGAATTATTTACTATCCCCCACAGAGTCTGGAAGTATGTGTGTGTGTTTGACGAATATAAAACGTCTTAAACCCAACGTAAAGCATCTACAGACAACGGGTTGTTTCTAATGCAAAGTCCCCGATATGATATGTTAAATGGGACTATATAACTAAAACGAGCTGACAAATTACTGTATCAGAAAAGTATAAGTATTTTAAAGTTGAAACTAAAAACAAAGAATATCTAAAAAACCGTGAACTCCAAGAAAGAAATGTATACAATATTAATTGTTTGTTTCAACGGGCTCTATATTTTTTGTTAAGTAAGTTTTTCTCCATCTGTTACTGTTTATCGGTTATGAAACATTTCGCAAAATTCATGTACAATAAACATGTCTTCACAGGCTATTCCCAGAAAATTCAAGATATGCATTTTATTTGCCATGTAAATATCTTTAACTTACGCTATTTAACCAAAATCTTAGAGCCATCTTTGAGAAAATCAGCATTTTGGAACATTTTGTCCATGTAAAGGGTGGTTTCGGGTGGGGGATGTTTTTGAAAATCTTCGCCTTGCATTCTTGGAAGATTGAACCTAAATGCCACATACAGACTGGAGCATTTTTTTCTGAAAATGCTTTATTTTTATTCAGGGGGTTCCAAAACATGTAATTTTGGTGAAATCTTGGTATTGGATTTTTGGATGGAATACAATACCTTCTCTATACACTATGTGTAGAGAAAGTAAAAAGGCAGCTGGAGCAGTAAAAGGTAATGTTTGGAAACAATCGACAGAATGCAGGTCTTTTGTGCTCAGGGATATTACCTTCTCTCCCTAAAAGGCGGAACGCGGGAAAACGACCTCCACATTGTGTTGACTCATTCAATTATACTTTTGAAAAACGTCTGTGCTCCATTCTCACAACTTTCTCTACATTTCTGCAACAAATTATTGTTAAAAAGCTTATACTTCTATTTACTTTATGCTAATCAGAAAAAAATAGCAGAAATAGTCTTATTACTCGCTTCCTTGTAAGTAGAAGCGAAATAAGGGACAACCGTAAGTTAAAGTGATAGTCAAAAGCTGGTTGCTATGTCAATGAAGTTCCTTTGTTTATATGGATAAGAGTTGAAAGTTCCTGTATGAGAAAAGTATACGTTTTTCATAGCAGAAACCAAAAATAAGGAATGTCACAAAAACGACGAACTCCACGAAAAAAATGTATGTAACATAAATTGTGTGTTTTAACGTGCTCTACATTTGTTGTGTAGTAAGTTTTTGTCCATCTTTTACGGTTTAGCAGTCATTCAAAATTTAGAAAATTCATCCAGAATAAACTACTTTTCAGAGGCTATTCCCAGAAAATTCAAGATATACATTTCATTTGTCAGGTAAATGTGTTTAATATCCGAAATTTTAATCAAAATCGTTAGAGCCATTTTTGAGAAAATCAAAAATTTAGAAAAAAGTTCCATGTAAAGGGTAGTTGGGGGTGGGGGGATTTTTCTCAAAATCTTCGTGTCGCATCCCTGGAAGATAATAAACTTAAATACCAAGTTTGGTATTTTACCGACTTTTCGTTTTTGAGTTATCGTGTTCACAGACACACACACACACACACACACGGACCTTTTTGTGAAAACGTTTTTTTTTTGGATATTGGGGTCCCTAAAACATATATTTCCGGTGAAATCTCGGTATCGAATTTTTGGTGGAGTGCAATACTTTCTCTATACACTATGTACATAGTGCGTATGGAGAAAGTAAAAAATGAGCAGAAATGGCCATATTACTTGCTTCCTTGTAAGTAGAAAGGAAATATGGGAGTATATTAGGCTATAGGTTAGTCAAATCTTTTAAAAGTTGGTTGCTATGCGATTTAAGTTTCTTTGTTTGTATGTACAGGAGTTGACAAATGACCATTTGTGAAAAGTATAAGCACTTTAAATCTTAAACCAATAACAAGCAATATCACAAAAACGCCCACAAAAATGTATATAACATAAATTGTGTGTTTTAACGAGCTCTACATTGTTTGTCCATCTCATACAGTTTACCAACTATGCAAAATTCATTCAGAATAAAGATACCTTTACGGACTATTCCCAGAAAATTCAAGATATACATTTTATTTGGCAAATAAATATATTAAATATACGAAATTTTAGTCAAAATCGTTAGTGCCATTTTTATGAAAATCAAAATTTTCGTAATTTTTTCCATGTAAACGGTAGTTTGGGGTGGGGGGATTTCCTTGAAAATCTTCCTGTCGCAACCTTGAAAGATCCCATACTTACATACCAAGTTTGGTTTTTAACGGCCTTTTCATTTTTGAGCTATGCTGCACACACACGGACATTTTTCTGAAAAGGCTTTTTTTGGATTCGGGGGGGGGGAACCAAAACGTGTATGTCAAGATTTCTCTTTACACTATGTAGAGAGTACGTGTAGAGAAAGTAAAAAATAAATAAATAAAACAATTTAAAAATTTAACGTTGGTGGAAAAATTAGTGTGAATGCATCACCATAAAGTGTTAGCCAGAACGAACATTTTAATTCGTTTCGGAAGTTCTTTTCTGTAAATAAACCCCGTATATAATATTTGAACCACAGCGAATGTTTTCCCTCACAGTTTAAATAAGTGTCTACGCAAAAGAAATTAAGATGAAGCAAAAACGACCATTATAATTTAAATGCTTCTGGACGAAATTTGTTTACCGGAGCAAAAGAATTTGTAGGTAAGTTTAACCGCCGCTAGATGGCAGTACCAGGACATTCGTAAGGTTTGTGGTCCCATTGTAACTGACTGCAAGGCTAGCTTTGTGGAAGTTAAGTTTTCCATTAAGTGTCTTAACAAATTCTCTTTCTCTTGTTTCAGGTACGTGTGTGTTTTCCTGACGTTTAGTTGCAGTAATGAACGCGTAAGTGCCACTACTATGTTTGCAAGGCTCTCGTAGTTTTTTCTCAAGCACTAATGCAGGCAAACTTTTTAATGAAACTAAACCGTGAATTGCAGAAGTGCTTGTGAGCTTTCAACTTGCACCGCAGCATTTGTGAGGTTAGGAGCGGTGTAAAAACAGGACACGAGTCCTGCAACATTTGTGCTGCGTTTCTTATTGCAGTGTTTTTACTAATACATGGATAATGTTTCTTAGAATTCAGTAGATATTTGCCTACAGGAGTAATTATTTACGCCGTTTTGATACCTGTAGGTATACTTTAATCAAAATATTTTTTCTTTCTTTAGCATTTCCCAAGGGACCCAAATGTTGTGTATTTTACGTGTGTGGATATCTCTTGGTGCGTTAAAAGAGTTGCAAAACTCAACGGGGCTATTCATTTTTACTTTCTCTATACTCACTATGTACATAGTGAATAGAGAATGTATTGCGCTCCACCAAAAAATTCGATACCGAGATTTCACCGGAAATATATGTTTTAGGGTCCCCTGTATCCAAAAAAAGGTATTTTCAGAAAAAGGTCCTTGTATGTGTGTGTGTCTGTGAACACGATAACTCAAAAACGAAAAGTCGGTAAAATACCAAACTTGGTATTTAAGTTTAGTATCTTCCAGGGATGCGACACGAAGATTTTGAGAAAAATGCCCCCACCCAAAACTACCCTTTACATGGAACATTTTTCGAAAATTTTGATTTTCTCAAAAATGGCTCTAACAATTTTGATTTAAATTTCGTATATTAAACATATTTACCTGACAAATAAAATGTATATTTTGAATTTTCTGGGGATAGCCTCTGAAGACTACTTTATTCTGGATGAATTTTTCATAACTACTAAACCGTAAGAGATGGACAAAAACTTAACCCACAAAAAATGTAGAGCACGTTAAAACACACAATTTATGTTATATACATTTTTTTCGTGGAGTTTTTGAGGTATTCCTTGTTTTTGGTTTCAGCTTTGAAAAAGTTATACTTTTCTCATACAGGAATTTGTCAACTCCAGTCCATACAAACAAAGGAACATCAGTCACACAGCAACCAGCTTTTGGCTTTCACTTTAACCTATGGTACACCCTTATTTCGCTTGTACTTACAATAAAACAAGAAATAAGACTATTTTTTCTAATTTTTCTCGATTAGCATGAAATAAATAAAAGATAAGCTTATTAACAATAATAATTTACAGAAATATAGAGAAAGTCATGTGAATGGTACACATCAGATTTTTTGCTTTCTCAACACCTACTATATACATCGTTTATGAAGAAGGTATTGTATTGCAACCAAAAATTAAACCGAGGTTTCACCGGAAAAATACACGTTTTAGGATCCACTGTATCCAATTAAAGTATTTTTGGAAAAATGTCCATGTGTCTGTGGACAGCAGAGCTCAAAACGAAAATTCCGTTAAATACCAAACTTGATATTTAAGTGTAGTATCTCTGAAGGATACGACACTAAGATTTAGAAAGAAAATCCCCCAAACCCAAGGTACCCTTTATATGTAATATTTTTCATAAATTATGATTTTCTCAAAAATTGGCTCTAACGGTTTTGATTAAAATCTGGTATAGTTGAAATATTTACATTACAAATAAAACATTTATTTTTAATTTTCTGGAAATAGCCTCTAAAGAAAACTTTATTCTGGATGAATTTTTCTGAAGTTTGCCAAACTGGTTAACCGTAAGAGACAAACAAAATCTTACCATATAAAAAATGTAGATCCCATTAAAACACACAGTTTGTCATATATCTACCTTTTTAAAATACTTAAAACTTTTGACTATCACTTTAGTCTAGTGCATTCCCTTATTTCTCTTCTACTTACATGGGACCAAGTAATAAGGACAATATTTATCTCAATTATCACATAAGTAGATAGAAGAATAAGCTTTTTAACAATAATTTGTTAAAGCGATGTAGAGAAAGTCATGTGAGTGTAACACATTAGACTTTTTCTGAAGCACTAAAGCAGGTAAACTTTTTAATGAAACTAAGCCGTGAATTGCAGAAGTGCTTGTGAGCTTTGAACTTGCACCGCAGCATTTGTGAGGTTAGGAGCGGTGTAAAAACAGGACATGAGTCCTGCAATAGTTGTGCTGCGTTGCTTATTGCAGCCCTTTTGCTAATAAATGGATAATGTTTCTCAGAATTCACTAAATGCTCTCATACATGCATTTCATTTCACAATTCCCTGGGACTGAGTAATTATCTACGACGTTTTAAATACACTTTAATCAAAAACAGTTTTACATTCTCTACCATGTCCCGGGGGGGGGGGCTAACTGCGCCGTAAATTAGGTATACAGATATCCCTATATGCGCTAAAAGAGTTGCAAAACTCAACGGGGCTATTTAAACATTATTTTTTTTTTTTTACTTTCTTTAGAGAAGGAATTGTATTTCAACCAATTCTGTGTCGAGATTTTATTGGAAATATGTTTTGAGGTCCACTGAGTCGGAGAAAAGCATATTTACAAAAGATGAGTTTACAAACTTGGTATTTATCTTTAGTTTCTTCCAAGAATGCGACACAAATATTTAAAAAAAAAAAAATCCCCCACCCCAAATACGGAAATTTTAGAGTTTCTCAAAAATGACTATAACAAATTTGATTAAAATATTTTATATATAAGATATTTAAATGACAAATACTAAATATATTTAGTTTTCTGAGAATAGCTTCTGAAGACCTCTTTATTCAGGATGAATTTTACTGAATTTTTCGTAATTGTTTAACCGTAAGAGACAAACAAAAACTTACTGTACAAAAAATGTAGATCTCGTTAAAATACACGATTTACGTTACGTGCATTTTTATTGTAGAGTTGACCGTTTCCAAGGTATTCTTTGCTATTGATTTCAGTTTTAAAATACTTATACATTTTTTCAGAAGAAAGTGTCAGTTTTCTTTTGTTCTATTCTTGATTAAGCAAAGCAGCGAATTGCAATGACTATCATATAACTACATCTTTTAGAACATTTGACCATCGCTTTTGTCTAGTTCATTCCTTTATTTCCATTCTACTCACAGGGAACCAAGTACTAAGAACATCCTGGCATGGTGTAGAAAGAAGAACGATCTTTTGTAAGAAGTTTGTTTGTAGAATAGGAAGGGAATGTCATATGAGTGTAACACGTCAGACTTTTACTTTCTCTATACGTACTGAAAAAAAAGTCGTGTTATTTATGGACGCTCTTTAACTGCTGTGGTTCTCAGCGTCCCATTCTAAATTGGGCGTGAAAGACCGCTTAATTTTGCTCAGAGGCCTCTTTATCAGGCTTGAGGTTCTTTTACGTGCCGTAAATGTACGACACGGGTCCAACGGCTTTACTTCCCTTCCGAAGGAAGCCATGCTAAGGATTTTTACGCCCGAAAAAATCCATCGTCCTCCGCCGGGTTTGAACCCGCGACCTTGGGTATATGAAGTCAGCATGGTATTACATCACGGAGGGCGACTCTCTATACGTACTATGTATATAGTGTATAGAGAAGGTATTGTAATGCACCCAAAAATTCGATACTGAGATTTCACCGGAAATACATGCTATAAGACACCCTGAATATATATATATAAAAAAAAACAACATTTTTAGAAAAATGTCTTGTGTGCGTGTGTGTGTCTGTGGGCAGCATAGCTAAAAAACGGAAAAACCGTTAAGTACCAAACTTGGTATTTTAGTTCAGTATCTTCCAAGGATGCGACACGAAGATTTTCAAGAAAATCCCCCCACCCCAAACTACCCTTCACATGGAAAAAATTTCCAACATTTTGATTTTCTAAAAAATGGCTAACGATTTTGATTAAAATACTGTATATTAATGATATATACCTGACAAATAGTATGTATATCTTGAATTTTCTGGTAATAGACTCTGAAGACAACTTTATTCTGGATGAATTTTGCAGAACTGTGTATAACTGGTAAACCGTAAGGCATAGATAAAAGGTTACCACACAAACATTGTAGAGCACATTAAAACACACAATTTATGTCATATACATTTTTTTCGTGGAGTTGATCGTTTTTTTAGATATTCTTTGTTGTTTGTTTCAGCTTTGAAAAACTTATACTTTTCTCATACAGGAATTTGCCAACTCCTGTGCATACAAACAAAGGAACTTCAGTCACATAGCAACCAGCTTTTGACTATAACTTTAACGTATGGTACTCCCTTATTTCGCTTCTATTTACAAGGAAGCAAGTAATAAGACTATTTCTGCTAATTTTTTGTTGATAATCATGAAGGAAATAGAAGCATTAGCTTTATAACAATAATTTGTTGCAGAGATGTAGAGAAAACCATGTGAATGGAACATAGATTTTTTTACAGCAATTATAAACAGAAATATTCTTTCCAAGGCCGTGTAACGTATCATATATAATGCTACATTCACAATGAGATGCAAGCGCAGTCGCAAGCTAGCATAAACGCAGACGCAAGGAAACACCATTCACAATGCAATCGTAAGCGCAATGCAAGAAGTTGGTTCGGGTTTCTAGATCCGCAAGTTACATGCGAATATCTTCCAAGCGCTCTGCAAGTTATAAACTGATAAACATAACCATCAGTACCACATAAAAAAATTCTCCCAATCCTTTACAAATAAATATCTATTTGGCCGTGCAGTGCCGCGCCATCTCTAATCTCCCTCAAGAGGTTATGACAGTCTCCTTGCGAATCCTTCTTTGATTTAATGGATGTAACTATCATCTGTGTCTAGATTTCTTGGTTCTCTTAAATCGAAGATGCAGAGAGATAATTCTGAGTTCATTAAATGTGTAGATTTATCACTTGCTAAAGTCTCTATGCTTGTACTATTTTCAATAAATTTGAAAGAGCAATCATTGTGACGTCAGTGCCGCGAGCATGAGTTGTTAGTACGTAATGTTATAACATATTTATTTGTAAAGGATTCAGCTTTGAAAAACTTATACTTTTCTCATACAGGAATTTGCCAACTCATGTCCATACAAACAAAGGAACTTCAGTCTTCCAAATATACCAATAACACAAGTGAAACAATTCAGCAATAACAATTCACACAAAAATTAACAGTTAAACGTATGTTTTAAGCTATTTAGCGAAATAAATTTCAAGTTAATAATAAAATTACAAAATAAAAACCTTGTATCTTGTGGCTTGTGGCCTTTGTCACAGAGCACTGTAAAAACAGGACATGAGTCCTGCAATAGTTGTGGTGCGTTCGTTATTGTATCTTTTTGCTACTAAATGGACAATATTTCTCAGAACTGGCTAGATTATGGCATACAGGAGTTTAATTTCACAAGTCCTGAAGACCAAATACGAGGACCATCGTAAAGTGATAGACGATTTGACATAACTAAATAATAACGAAAGTTATCAACATAAAACTTTATTTACAAAGTTATAGTACCTTCATCTATTTCTCAATGTAATCGTCATTGCTATCAAGGTATTTGTTGTCACGTGGTCCCGATTTTTCAATGCAGATGCTATACTCTTCCACCGCTAAAGATCTGAACCGACATGCACTACCACTTTGAGGTTGAGAAATTTTTTCACCCAAAAAGTCATGTATGATGTCCATAGTGAAACACCGGTATTTTTGAAGTCTTTTATGAACATTTGCTTTCAACTCCTCCATAACGATTGATGACCTTCCACTCCGGTCTATTTCGTACACACTGGTTCTTCCTTGATTACTCGTAAATTATGCGTCATTTCCTCACTGAAGACTCGTTCATTGCATTATCACCATACACTTGCGCTATCTCCTTGTAACATTCCATTGACCGAATATTTTGTGTATTGAAAAAGAAAAAAAATCTGATGTGCTCCATTTCACATCTCTGCAATAAATTATTGTTAAAAAGCTTATACTTCAATTTACTTCATGCTAATCCAGAAAAAGTTATCAGGTAGACTTATTACTTGCTTCCTTGTAAGTAGGAGAAAAATAAGGGTTAAAGTGATAGTCAAAAGATGGTTGCTATGTGACTGAAGTTCCTTTGTTTGTATTTACAGGAGTTGACAAATTCCTTCATGAGAAAAGCATAAGTTTTTTAAAGCTGAAATTAAAAAGAAAAAATCTATCAAAAACGATCAACTCCATGAAAAAAAAAAGTATATAACATAAATTGTGTGTTTTAATGTGTTCTACATTTTTGTGTGGTAAATATTTTGTCTATATCTAATGGTTTAGCAGTTATGCAAAATTTCGTAAAATTCATCCAGAATAAAGTAGTCTTTCCCAGAAAATTCAAGATATACATATTATCTTTAATATACGATATTTTATTCGAAATCGTTAGTCATTTTTTAGAAAATCAACATGTTCTAAAAAAGTTACATCTAAAGGGTAGTTTAAGGTGGGGGATTTTGTAGAAAATCTTCGTGTCACATCCTTGCAAGACATCAAACTTAAATGCCAAGCTGGGCATCTTCCAAGGATGCGACACGAAGATTTTCAACAAAACCCCCCACCTCAAGCTACGCTTTTAAATTTTTGATAATTTGATTTTTCAAAAAAAATCTCAAAAACGGTGTTTTAGTTTTGGAGCTAAGCTGCCCACAGACACAAGCGGGCGCGGCATACACTACCTTCTCTACGTACTTTGTACATACGTGATAAAGTAAAAATCTGATATGTACCATGCACATGACTTTCTCCATACCCCTGCAAAAAAGTATTCTTAATAAGCTTATACTTTTATTTACTTTATGCTAATCAGAAAAAATTTGCAGAAATAGTTTTATTACTTGCTGCCTTGTAAGTCGAAGCAAAATAAGGGACAACCGTAGGTTAAAGTGATAGTCAAAAGCTGGTTGCTATGTCAATGAAGTTCTTTTGTTTATATGGATAGGAGTTGACAAGTTCCTGTATGAGAAAAGTATGTTTTTCATAGCAGAAACCAAAAATAAGGAATGTCTCAAAAACAATCAACTGCACGAAAAAAATGTATATAACATAAATTGTGTGTTTTAACGTGCTCTACATTTTTTGTGTATTAAGTTTTTGTCCATCTCTTATGGTTTAGCAGTTATTCAAAATTCAGTAAAATTCATCCAGAATAAACTACTGTTTAGAGGCTATTCCCAGAAAATTGAAGATATACACTTTATTTGTCAAGTAAATATCTTTAATATACGAAATTTTAATCAAAATCGTTAGAGCCATTTTTGAGAAAATCAACATTTTCGAAAAAAGGTTCCATGTAAAGGGTAATTGTGGGTGGTGGGATTTTTCTCAAAATCTTGGTGTCGCATCCCTGGAAGATACACTAAACTTAAATACCAAGTTTGGTATTTTATACCGACTTTTCGTTTTTGAGTTATCGTGTTCACAGACACACGGACACACACACACACACACACACACACACGGACCTTTATGTGAAAATGCTTTTTTTGGATATTGGGGATCCTAAAACTTATATTTCCGGTGAAATCTTGGTATCGAATTTTTGGGTGGAGTGCAATACCTTCTCTATTCACTATGTATATAGTGCGTATAGAGAAAGTAAACATTATTTTAAAAGGTTTATTAATTCAAAACTGAAGATATAAGAACCTATAAAAATGCTAATATACAAATAGATGCAAATTTTAACTGAAGTGAGTTGTGTTATTTGGATTGAATAGGAAGAGCGGAAGTGTTCCAATTGAAGCAGATCGGTTTGGAGAAGCCGCCCTGTGTCAGGGACAGTGTCCCTGTCTCGTATTGTTGCATCCCGACCAGCAGCAGTAATTAGATAAACATACGCGCCTACCTGTTCTTTGTTACGATGAAATATACACCGCAGCCAGGGCAGTCTTTCCTTGTTATTATTACCGGCACCAGGGCGTTACCCGAGCCTCAACTAATGAGGCATGGTGCTGCCAGGGACGTACCTTTACACCTTATCTGGTCATAAACCCGGCAACTTTATTAACGTTTTTCATTTCGGCCTGTACCAGAAACCGATATGTGCAGGGTGGGGTACGTTTCGCTTTGTAATCCGCCGACAGAGGGCCCCGAATTATATTTACAGCAACATACACACCCATGTATAGCGAATTGTAAAATTACAATACTGGGTCGTACTTTATTACTTTCTCTACACGTACCACATACATAGTGTATAGAGAAGGTATTGTATTCCACCCAAAAATGCTATACCGAGATTTCACCTGAAATATATGTTTTGGGTCCCCCTGAACCCCAAAAAAACATTTTCAGAAAAAGGTCCGTGTGTGCATGTGTGTGTCTGTGGACAGCATAGCTCAAAAACGTAAACACCACTTAACGTGGTATTTAAGTTTGGTATATTCCAAGGATGCGACTCGAAAGTTTTCAAGAAAATCCTCCCACCCCCAACTACCCATTACATGGAAGTTTTTTCAAACATTTTGAATTTCTTAAAAGGGCTCTAATGATTTTGATTAAAATATCGTATATTAAAGATATTTACCTGATAAATTAAATGTATATCTTGAATTTTCTGGGAATAGCCTCTGAAGAATACTTTATTCTGGATGAATTTTACGGAATTTGGTGTAACAGGTAAACCGTAAGAGATAGACAAAAACTTACCAATCAAGAAATGTAGAGCACATTAAAACACACAATTTATGTTATATACATTTTTTTTCGTGGAGTTGATCGTTTTTTAGATATTCCTTGTTTTTGGTTTCAGCTTTGAAAAACATACTATTCTCTTGCAGGAATTTGTCAACTCCTATTCATACAAACAAAGGAACTTCAGTCACATAGCAACCAGCTTTTGACTATCACTTTAACCTATGGTACTCCCTTATTTGGCTTCTACTTACAAGGAAGCAAGTAATAAGACTATTTCTGCTAATTTTTTCTGGATTAGCATGAAGTAAATAGAAGCATAAGCTTTTTAACAATAGTTTGTTACAGAGACATGGAGAAAGTCATGTGAATGGAACACATAAGATTTTTTTTTCACTTTCTCTAATATATACCATATACATAGCAGTGGGGAAGGTATAACTGGCGCAACAGATCTGGACATGTGAAAATCTTAATAAGAACTAGGAAGCGAGTTGTACTTTCAGATAAGCAGTGCACCAGTCGATTCATGTGCTGGAAGAGTGTCTGTCACAGTCAATGTCAAATATCTGTCACCTCTTATGCACCTGCACTGATAAACATGTGTTTTCATATGTATAGTATATTCATATCTACAAAACATCTATAAAATCTGATGTGTTCCATTCACATGACTATCTCTACATTTCTGCAACAAATTATTGTTATTAAAACTTTTGCTTCTATTTACTTCATCTAATCGAGAAAAAATTAGCAGAAATAGTCTTATTACTTGCTTCCTTGTTAGTAGAAGCAAAATAAGGATGTACCATAGGTTAAAGTGATAGTCAAAAGCTGGTTGTCTTTGTTCCTTTGTTTGTATGGACAGAAGTTGACAAATTCCTGTATGAGAAAACTATGTTTTTCCAAGCTGAAACCAAAAACAAGGAACATCTCAAAAAGGATCAACACCACGAAAAAAAAAATATATATAACATAAATTGTGTGTTTTAACGTGCTCTACATTTTTTGTGTTTTAAGTTTTCGTCCATCTCTTACGGTTTAGTAGTTTGTAAAATTCATCCGAAATAAAATAGTCTTTAGAGACTGCTCCCAGAAAGTTCAAGATATACATTTTATTTGTTAGGTAAATATCTTTAATATACGATATCTTAATCAAAATCGCTAGAGCCATTTTTAAGAAAATCAAAATTTTCTAATTTGTTAGGGTAGTTTGGGCTGGGGGATTTTTTTTGAAAATCTTCGTGTCGCATTCTAGGACGATACCAAACTTAAATCCAAGTTTGGTATTTAACGGTCTCGTTTTTGAGCTATGCTGCTCACACACACACACACACACACACACACACACGGATATTTTTTTAAAAATGCTTTTTTTTTTATTCAGGGGGTCTCAAAGCATATATTTCGGATGATATCGAAGTTTTTGGTGCAATAAAATACCTTCTCTGTACATAGTGCGTATAGAGAAAGTAAAAATGACCTACTATATAAACAATGTCAATCATCTGCCTCCAATTCTTCCACACCTGACAGTCCTTCGTCTTCGCGCACGTCATTGTCATCATCAACGTTATCGCTACTTTCTGCTCCATTATCCTGGATTAGAATTCTTTCTTTTTGATTTTCTACAATTCTTTATAATAATTTTCAATGTTCTTAACAACTCGACATACATTTTCCCATTCTGGCCTGCCAATTTCTGCAATTCGCAGGCGATACATCTGTTTCACATCTATTAATTTAAAAGCCATATATTAAGTTTTTTTTTATTTCTTTATTATCTTTGAGAAGCCTGTAAACGGAACTCAGTGAAATATCAGTTGCCTTGGATACTCTTTCATTCACTTTCATCAGGCTTTTTAAGAACTCGGGGAACATACATTTTCTTCCTTCATCTCTGCCTCTTGTTTCATGAAGTCAGGAACATTTGCAATTATTTCTCTGCTCTGACTAAGCAATACCTTGCCAGTTAACTTTGAAAAACGTAGGAGTCATGGTTAAACAAATAAAATAAATATAATGAACACTATTTACTGCCCACTTTGAATACAAACATATGCGGAACACTTTCGTTGCAGACTGTACAAAGTTTGCTCGCTGTGACTTTAGGTAAGCAAAGTATCATATTACAAACTCCGATAAGCTAGGCTCGGTAGCTGGGTTGGCGGTCAGGGTCACGATTCCAGAAGCTTTGCGCCGGCAATATTTCATTCCACCCAAAAAGTCGACGTCGAAATTTCACTGGAATCTATTTATGTGGCAGTTTCAAACCTTAGGGAGGGTGATGTATCTTTTCAAATGTAAAAATCCTTATTATGACTTCCTTCGGAAGGTATGTAAAGGCTGCTGTGTAATGTTTATTTGAATGTAAAAGAACCCCAGACCTTGAAAGAAGAATGTTTCTGTGCAAAATTCTGTTCGCAGGTCATGACGACAATTAAGGCGCTCAAAAGCTAGTGCAACAGCGTCCTAATAAAATAAATGGTGGCTCAAAATATAGTATAAGGGCTATTGTGTTCGTGACACGCAATCTTAGGAAATGGTCAACGTACATTGCGCGTAAAATTTCAACCAATCCGAACTCATTATATCTGCAGTTTAATCGTTTTTTATCACACCCATTCATAATTTGTTTTCCTAAATTTATCACACTCACGTGTACAGTGATATTCCCGTACATAATGGCGGAAGTTCCCATAGATATATTACTAAGCCACAATAATAGAAAGTAGCAATACAAAGAGATTTGAAATTTATGATATGGACATCAAGTTGCAGTGATTTCGGTGCAAATATACGTCAAGACAAATTGGATTTTAGGAATATTATTCTTCGTGTCCATATAGGCTAATCATTGTTATTTTATTCACGAAATAGTCTTATTAAATATAATCGAGTTGCAACTCTTCTCTAGATAAAAGTAGGAGCTCTCGTTATATTTACTATGATAAAATATGTATAAAAGTAAACGAATAAAAACGAGGCTGAATTAGAGATAAAATCAGCTGGAAGTAAAACTAAGGCAGACACCAAAGAGGAAGGTATAAAAGTATGAGAAATTGAACTAAAAACTAAAAAGGCTTAATAAAAACCAATTGCAAAAGTTAAGTCATGGTTTCGTCCTACAGTGCCATCTGTGATCGACGGCCCACCTCTCGTTACCATGGGTTACAGCGGAGAACACGCAATCCGATCAAGGAAGCAATGCCCTATGCTCCACTTAGGAGATGCAGAAAATTCTCCCATCCTCTATTACCCTTTTTTTCTGATGCCGGTGGATTGCAGTAGTTATAAATACCGGTAGTACGTGTAGAGGAAGTAATATTTGGTGTGGTGGCATGCTTGGAAGCTGACGGGGTTACACTGCCCCAGATCTGACCGAATCCCTTGGGTGCTGCTTAAGACTCCAACGCCAACCCGCCGCCGAGACCTGAACTTCCATAGCACAGTCACCACCTAGGAAGGGCGCAGTCATCGCCGACAGTTACAACTCTGTAAGAGATCGGTTGGAAAAATGAAGGGAAAACGAAGAAACCTCCCCAACATTCGCCTAGTGATCGGGAAAAAATATCTAAAAATCGTAAGTGTGAGAAAAGTCGGTCTTTGGAATGCCAGTCCCCGAAACGCTAGAGCAACATGGCTCAAGCGTGCCACATCACCGGTTATTTTACTTGGGACCTCCCTGTCCTTTACCACAAGCAGCTATTCAAGTGAATTCTATTAGGGACATGAATATCGGTAATACCTGTAGAGAAAGTAATAACCGGTATAATGGCATCCTTGGAAGCTGACGGGTATAAACCACACCAGATGTGACCGAACCCCTTGAATCCTACAGACGACACCAACGCCAAACCGCCGCCGAGACCTGTACTCCCATAGTACAGTCACCACCACGGAAGGGCGCCAGCACCGGCGTCTTCGGCGACAGTTACAACCCTGAGAGAGACCAGTTAGATGAAATGTAGATGAAATTAAGGGACAAGAATTTCCGGGGAATGAAGTATCTTTCCAAACATTCACCTAGTGACCCGAGAAATCCCCCGAAAGTACCCATGGGTCAGAGGCCGTTCTTTGAAGTCGAACCATGCTGGAAATGCTGGAGCTCCCTGGCTCTGTTCCTTCTATTTTGACAGCCGTACTAATTTGGAAACGTTATGCAGTAACTATGTTTGCAGATCGGATCGTAAAGTGTTGAGGTTATGTGCTGCCTTGTTTAACATGGCATTTCGATAGCAACCAAACAAATGACTGCCGCACCCTGTAACACACACACACGCTCGCCTTGCAGTATTTTCGTTTACGACTTTGTTTATGCGCCCGGCAGTAAAACAGGGATACAATCTCCCGTGGTTGTTTAATTTAAGTAGGAGATGAAGGAAGGTCTGCGCGTGCGCCATTAATTACACAGTCGTTTGAAACGTCGGTTTCACTTAGGAGTTCGTTTCGGGATTTACGGTTTCTTTTGTTTTTAATTTAGTATAGGGGAGGGCGCGTTGAAATATATTTATCGTCGATGAACTACATCACAGTGATATTAAAAATCTGATGTGTTACACTCACATGACTTCCTCTAGCTGCTCTGCAAACAAACTTCTTACAAAAGATTCTTCTTCTTTCTACACAATGCTAATCGAGATAATCATTAGCAGAATGTTCTTATTATTAAGTTCCTTATAAGTAGAACGGAGCTAAAGGAATCCGCTAAGCTAAAACAATAGTCAAATGTTTTAAAAGCTATCGTTATGCGATAGTCATTGAAATCGATTCTTTGCTTGGCCAGGAAGAGAACAAAAGAAAACCGGACTCTTCCTCTCTGAGAAAAATATAAAAATTATCAGAATTGATGTTATTACTTGCTTCCTTGTAAGTAGGAGGGAAATAATGCGAAACAATTGAGGTTCAATTCGCTTTGCATGGTTCTGTTTGAGAAACGTTAATTAGTTAAAGATTGAAACCAATAATAAGAAATATTTTCGAAACGGTCAACTCTACAGTAAAAATGTACATAACATAAATTGTGCATTTTAATAAGATCTACAGTTTTGTGTGATAAGTTTTTGTCTATTTCTTACGGTTTATTAGTTTTTCAAAATTCAAAAAAATTGTCCAGAATCAACAGGCCTTCAGAAGCTATTCCTGGAAAATTGAAGAAATGAATTTTATTTGTGGTGTAAATATGTATAATATAAGGTATTTTAATCAAAATCGTTAGAGCCATTTTTGATAAAAACAAAAATTTTAGAAACTTTTGTATCTAAAGTGTTGTTTGGGTTGGGAGGATTTTCTTGAAAATCTTCCTGTCGCGTGCTTGGAAAATACTGAACTTACATACGAAGTTTGGTATGTAGGGGACTTTTCGTATTTCAGCTATACTTCCAATAGACACAGACATACACGGACCTTTTTTAAAAATGCTTTTTTGGATTCAGGGGTCCCAAAACATGTATTTTCGGTGATATCTTGGTATCGAATTTTTGGGTGGAGTGCAATACCTTCTCTATAAACTATGTACATAGTGCGTGTATAGAAACTAAAAATGAAAATAAATATTAGTAGCTTCGCGTGTAGTATATGTGAACAAATGTGTGTGTGTGTGTGTGTGTGTGTGTGTGTGTGTGTGTGCATTAGCAGGTTACGTTTGAGGTGTCTATAACATGCATGACATAAATGTGTTTAATCTCGTAACGTTGGCAAACTGTTGCATTCAGCCTGGATCGTCGCCCTCCGTGGTGTAATGGTTACCACGCTGACTTCATATACCCAAGGTCGCGGGTTCAAACCCGGCCGAGGACGATGGATTTTTTTCGGGTGTAAAAATCCTTAGCATGGCTTCCTTCGGAAGGGAAGTAAAGCCGTTGGTCCCGCACATAAAAGAACCTCAAGCCTGATTGAGAGGCCTCGGAGCAAAATTAAGCGATCTTTCACGCCCAATATATAAAATGGGACGCTGAGAACCAAAGCAGTTAAAGAGCGTCCATAAATAACACGCCATTTACATTTTTTTCAGCCTGGATCGCATTACGGGGTAAAGTGGATCTGTTACTGACTAAGGTTTTGGTCAACGGTTATAACATGGAGGCGAGTCGAAACGTCCCATCTTGCCAATGTTAAAGTTTGACCCATTACCTCAGTAATTATTTAAGATAGTGAGCTAAACTTTAGAAGGTATATTGAGCAATGCCTTTACTGTCTATTGATAAAAAATAGAATACTTCTGTTGATTAGAAAGAAAAGTATGATTTTTACTTTCTCTATACGTACTATGTACATAGTGTATAGAGAAGGTATTGTATTGCACCCAAAAATTCCATACGGAAATACAAGTTTTGAGACCTCCTGAATCCAAAAAGAGCATTTTTGGAAAATGTCCGTGTGTGTGTCTGTGAGCAGCAGAGCTCAAAAACGAAAATACCGTTGAAAACCAAACTTAATATTTAATTTAATTTCGAAATTTTTGATTTTCTTAAAAATGGCTCTTAACGATTTTAATGAAAATCCCTTATATTTAAGATATTTACTTGCCAAGTAAAACGTATATCTTGAATTTTCTAATAATACCTCTAAACACCTGTTTATTCTGGACGATTTTTATTGAATGTTGTATAATTGATTAACCGTAAAAGATAGACAAAAACTTACTGCACAAAAAATATAGATCACGACAAAGCACACAATTTATGTCATATACATTTTTTGGTGTTGTTGATTGTTTTTGAGATATTCCTTGTTATTGGTTGAGCCTTGAAAAGCATAATTTTCTCATACAGGAATTTGTCAACTCCGGTTCATACAAACAAAGGAACTTAAGTCACATAGCAACCAGCTTTTGACTGTCACTTTAACCTATGATACTCCCTTATTTCGCTTCTACTTACAAGGAAGCAAGTAATAAAACTATTTCTAATAAGTTTTTCTCGATTAAAATGAAGTAAATTGAAGTATAAGCTTTTTAACAATAATTTATTGCAGAGATGTAGAGAAAGGCATGTGAATGGAACACATCAGATTTTTGAATTTTTATTCAAAATGTTTATTTTTACATGTAAAAAGAAGTAATATATATATATATATATATATATATTTTTTTTTGCTAAAATAAAGCATATTTAAGTGAAAACCTGTGGTAAAAATTTCAATTTTTGTGTCAATTAGTTTCCGAGATAATAGGTTAGTTGTATAAAAATCTGATGAATTCCATTCACATGACTTTCTCTACATCCCTGCAAAAAATACTGAAAAGCTTATGTTCCGTTTACTTCATGCTAGTCGAGAAAAAATTAACAGAAATAGTCTTATTACTTGCTTCCTTGTAAGTAGAAACGAAATAAGGGAGTACCATATGTTGAAGCGAGAAAAGTAAAAGCTTTTTAAAGTTAAAACCCAAAACAAGAAATATCTCAAAAAACGACCAACTACACGAAAAAAATGTACATAACATAATTTACACGCGCTCTACATGTTTTGTGTGGTAAGTTTTTGTGCATCTCTTACGGTTTAGCAGTTATGCAAAATTCCGTAAAATTCACCCAGAATAAAGTAGTCTACAGGGGCTATTCCTAGAAAATTCAAGATATACTTGTCAGGTAAATGTCTATAATATAGATATTTTAATCAAAATCGTTACAGCCAGTTTTGAGAAAAAATTGCATGTAAAAAAGTAGTTTGGGGTGTGGGACTTTTCTCAAAACCTTCGTGTCGCATCCCTGGAAGATACTAAACTTAAATACCAACTTTGGTATGTTACCGAATTTTCGTTTTTGAGTTATCGTGACATAACACGAACCTTTTTCTGAAAATACTTTTTTGATACAGAGGACCCTAAAAGGTGTATTTCCGGTGAAATCTCGGTATCGAATTTTTGGGTGGAATTCAATACCGTCTCTGTACAGTGTGTACATGTAGATAAAGTAAAAAGGTTTGCGTCCGAAACAAATCCATTTCCTTCTGGCAGGTATGAACCTGCAATCTTGGGCGGTAACCACCACACCACGGAGGACGACACAAACGTTTAAAATATTTGAGGTTATTTCTCGAACTACTATATTGGACGGACGCCATATGTTAGCATTTTGGATACAATGTGTAAGGTGGTCGTTTTAATTAAAGCGTTTTCCTGAAGGCGATACGGACCCGGGAGTTTGTAGAAAGAGGAGTGGCGCCAATAAAGACATGAATAGTGCTGTGGCCCACCCACACGAAGTCCGCACTAATGAAATTCAAGTGGCCCCACCCTAAATACGCTAATGAGCAGTTCGAGTTTGGAGCGACGTCCAAATGTAACTTTATCGTTAAAAAAGAAAAATAAAAACCACAAGTTGCTACTAATGATTCTGGAAAAGAAGCTGTGTATGGTAAACACCAAAGAAGGCGTGTTTTGTTAATCTATAGCTTCAGTGCTTCATTATCCCACGAGAGGCGCTGCAGTTGATACAGTTATTATTAAATGTGAAGCCTACAAAACATCTGGCTAACAGTTTCAATTACAAGTCGAACTGACATCCAAAATTCAGTGTTTAGTAACTATTTCTCGCGAACAACTGCAGGTGTAATGTTTATAGGACAGAGATGCTGGAATGTGTGGTCGGAGCAGTGACGTAGTGCTATACTTAGCTTGATTTTCCAACCAAAAAGTCTTAATATTTTAGATTAACTAGTTCAAGCTCACGCTCCAGAAGTAATAATAGGGTTGCAATGAGGAATAATCCTTTTTACTTTCTCTATACATACTATGTTCATAGTGTATAGAGAAGGTTTGCACTCCACCCAAAAATTCGATACCGAGATTTCACCGGAAATATATATTTTAGGATCCCCTGTATCCAAAAAAAGCATTTTCACAAAAAGGTCCGTGTGTGTGTGTGTGTGTGTGTGTGTGTGTGTGTGTCTGTCTGTGTACACGATAACTCAAAAACGAAAAGTCGTTAAAATACCAAACTTGGTATTTAAGTTCAGTATCTTCTAGGGATGCTACACAAAGATTTTGAGAAACCCCCCCCCAATCCAAACTACCCTTTTCACGGAAAAAGTTTCGAAAATTTTGATTTTCTCAAAAATGGCTGTAACGATTTTGATTAAATATCATATATTAAAGATATTTACCTGACAAATAAAATGACTACTTTATTTTGCGGAATTTTGCATAACTGCTAAACAGTAAGAGATGGAGAAAAAAACTTATCACACAAAAATATAGAGCACTTTATAACACTCAATTTATGCTATATGCATTTTTTTTCGTGGAGTTGATCGTTTTTGAGACATTCCTTGTTTTATTTCAGCTTAGAAAAACTTTTCTCATACAGGAATTTGTGAACTCCTGTCCATACAATCAAAGGAACTTCAGCCACATAGCAACCAGCCTTTGACTATCACTTTAACCTATGGTACTCCCTTATTTCCCTTCTGCTTATAAGGAAGCAAGTAATAAGACTATTTCTGCTAATTTTTTCTTGATTTGAATGAAATAAATCGAAACATAAGCTATTTAACAATAACTTGTTGCAGAGATGTAGAGAAAGTGTTGTGAATGGAACACATCAGATGTTTTGAACATATTTTATCACAGAATCTTGCACCTGCTACTTCGAAAACCTGGATGGAGATTGCATTTACTTGAATGAAATCAGAAAACCACAAAATCTTGTGTTAGATTTATATGGTTTTCTCTACCTGTTCTGAGACCAAGCTATTCTTACAAAAGCCAATACTTCTATCTACTTCATGCTACCCAAGATAAACAAAGTGGAAATGGTCGTATTACCTTCATCGTTGTAGGTAAAAAGGAAATTATGAAATAAACTTGAATAACGGGATAGTGAAATGTTTTAAAAGGTGTCATGTGTTAACATGGCGAGTAAAATAAAAGACATGAAAGGAACAATCACTTCCCATTTAAGAAAAGTTTAAGAGTTTAAAATTAACACCAAAACAAATAATATCTTGGAAACTGTTAACTCTACAAAAAAATGTTTGACATAAATTGTGTCTGTTAACGAGCTCTACATTTTCTGTTAAGGTAAGTTTTTTGCTATATCTTACGGTTTGCCAGTTATGCAAAATTCCGTAAAATATCTTAAACATAAGGTATTTTAATCAAAATCGGTTGAGCAATTTTTGAGAAAATCAACATTTTCGAAAAATGTTCCATGTGAGGGGTAGTTTGGGGTGTCGGATGCTTGGAAGATACTGAACTTAAACACCAAGTTTGGTATTTAAAAGACTTTTCATTTTTGAGCAATGCTGTCCACAGACACAAACGGACCTTTTTCTAAAAATTCTTTTTTTATTTAGGGGGTCCCAAAACATGTATTTCAGGTGTAATCTCAGTATTGAATATTTGGGTGGAACTCAATACCTCCTCTATACACAATGTATGTCGAACGTGTGGAGAAAGTAAAAATAAAAACCACGAGTTGCTATTAATGATGCTGGAAAAGAAGCTGTGTAAGGTAAACACCAAAGAAGGCGTGTTTTGTTAATCTATAGCTTCATTATCCCACGAGAGGCGCTGCAGTTGATACAGTTATTATTAAATATGAAGCCTACAAAACATCTGGTGACAGTTTCAATTAGGAGTCGAACAATTTGTTTCCAAAAGCATTTAGTAACTATTTCACGCGAACAACTGCAGGCAGGTATGGTGGCAGTGGCGTAATGCATTACATCATAAAACCAAACATCTGATGTGCCTTTTCGCATGGCTTTTTCTACCTGTTCATCAAGCAAACTATTCTTGCAGAAGTCTATTCTTCTATCTACTTCATGCTAAACGAGATTAAAATTAGCAGAAGCGGTCTTATTACTTACTTCCTTGTAAATAGAAGAGAATTAAAGGAATGCACTAGGCTAAGGGGATACTTAAATCTTTTAAAAGCTATGGCTATGTAGTACAATGACAATTCGGTTGTATTTTCATGCCCAGGAGTAAAACAAAAGAGATACGAAACGTAAGATGACTACCCGTTTGAGAACAATTAAAAGTTTAAAATTGAAACCAATAACAAAGAATATCTCTGAAACAGTTAGTTCTGCAAAAGAATGTATATGGCATAAATTTGTTTTTAGTAGTAAACTTTGTCTATCTCTTACAGTTTACCAGTTGCGGTGTTAAGATCGTGTTCACGTTGGGTGCTATATGCAGTGTTGTCGTTTGCACCACATTTGAGACGTCTTATGCGGTGAGCGCAGATTGAAGGCGTGGGCAAGACTCACTCCACTACCTATGAGTAGACCCACTTACCTGGCAAGGTGAATCTGCTACTGTTGAATTTGCCTCGGTGTTGCTCAGCCTGCACGATGATTAACTCACTCGGGGTGGTGCAGCTCGGGGTAGTTCAGGGGAGTGATCTTATAATGATCAAAACTTATATACTTTCCTGGAGTTTATTGCTTACTAGGAGAAGCGAGATAAGCACATTTGCCTTACAATAATGCTAACTTCACACCTGTTACGAATTCTAACACTTGGCTGATCACACGTAATTACAGTCCCTTCTTCTTTCTTAATTCTGCGTTATACTATATACCTTAGTACGCGTCACTGACTTTAAATTCGTTACACGTTACAGTGTCTTAACTTTGTGTGAAGAAGTTAAGTTCAGCCCGACCACCGTCAGCATAACAGCGACAGATAAATCAGCTAGTAACAGACAGCTTTCAACGGACAGGTCATTTTCACGGACAGATCACTATGTGCCTTCTTGGGCTCTTTATACACAAAACATACCGTCATGGCGGCCTCTTTCTGATTGGACAGAAAGGCCGTACGATTGACGTAAATATTTCCCAAGAGTCAATTTCCGTGTCCCAGGGTGCACTGCAAACCTCACGTGACATGTCTTGTACAATGAAGAATTACCGTCTTCCGAATTTTTCGGTTCATCCCCGTTGTAACTCGATGGTACGTGACTGGACAAAAGTGACCTTTCTAACAAAAACGCTTCTCATTCCCTTTGACTCTCTTGACGTCAGCTTTCTTCTCCAGCTGAATTTTCTCAGTTAAATACATACATTTATACTCTTTTAGCTTTACATTGATAAATAATTAATAACTGATAATAGTTTTGATAGGGAAGCTAATTAATGGTCTCACAGTTAAGCAAAATTCATCCGAATGAAGATGTCTTCAGAGGTTTGTTCCTGAAAATTAAAGATAGATATACGTTTCGTTTGTCATGATAATATCTTAAACGCTGCTGCTTTAACAAAAATCGTTTGTCATTTTTGAGAAAATCAAGATTTTCGAGAAATGTTCCACGTAAAGGAAACGAAAAGGTCAGTAGAGTTTCCTGAGAAACTTCGTGTCGCATCCTTGGAAGATACTAAACTTATATACTAAGTTCAGTATTTAAACTACTTTTCGTTTTAGAGTTATGCTGTGAATACACACACACACACATAGACGCGGACCTTTTTCCATAAATGTTTTTTTTCGGAGGGGGGAATTCAGCGGACCTCAAAAGTGTACAGAAAGTAATAAAACAGTGAAGATACCCTATGTGGTCAGCGTTCTGGCTTCTAAACTTACGGGTCCCGGGTTCAAATCCCAGAATGGGGCGGGTAAATGTTTCAGTAATTAGAATCATGCCTTACCCCTCCGCAGAGTTTGGAAGTATAAATGTAGGAGTGCATATGAATGTGTTCACTGATGGAAATTAAGTCTGCTCAACATAACTTTGCCTCGTATCTCATAACTGACATATGACTATATTTCGCAAAACGTAAAGGCATAAGGAGGCGGGCCGTACTGATATCTCCAGCGAGATATCCTACTTTACCCTCGTACCAGCGCTCAGACACACACAACCGTTTTTCTAAAAAGACTTTTTTGGACTCAGGGCACCTCAAAACATATTTCCGGTGAAATCTCACATCGAATTTCTGGATGAAACCCACTACCTGCCTTCTCTAGCTAATATGTGCATTGTATATACATATCTACGTGCTAGAGAAAGTAAAAACTATATTTACTGTACTAGAAGGGAAAAGTTTGAATATATGGTCAGTGAAGGAAAGAAGGTATAGTATATTGCATACTAAGAACTGTAAGTTTTAGTTACCAGGTCGAGAGTCGATAAGTACCTTACAGTTCGTGGTTAGTCAATTACTTTTTGAAATACTTGAAAAAACTGCAAAACAAAAAAATCAAAATTACTTTTCAATATTTTTGTTTTCGTTGTTTTTTTATCATTTGTATAACTCCCTTTTATATTCTATGGTCATATCGGGGGCTTTGACTTGTGAAAATTCATCTGATTAGGTTTATCATTTTATATCATTAAACACACACACTTTCACTCTCACATGCATACTTGGCCGCGCCGTGGCCGAGTGGTCTGAACATTCGCCTCTCACCTAGACGGTCCGGGTTGATCCCAAGCGACCGCATGTGAGATTTGTGGTGGATAAAGCGGTGCAGGGGCGGGTTTTCTCCGGGTTTTCCGGTTTCCCCCGGGGCTCCATCTTCATGCATCATCAGTTTCATCGCCTGCGCTGCCAGAGCAGTAAAAGCGGGCGTTAAACACTACAATAAAAAAAAAAACAAAAAAAAACATGCATACTTCCCGACTCTGTGAGGAATAGGGAATAATTCTGGTTAAAGAAAAATTCCCCGCCCCAGCCGGGAATCGAATCCAGGATCTCCGGATGAGAAGTTAGCTCGCTGACCTCACGAGCACGGAGGCAGTGTATATTTCATTGAACATTAAGAAAAAAATGAATTCTCGACGTGAACAAATGAGAGGCTACATCTAAATTATATGGACCACTCTTTTGTTAATGCATTTTGCAATAGATTCCTTACTTGAAGTAGCAGCATATGTTTTGGTTGTTAGGTTATTCCTTTAAGTAGCCGAATTGAATTTTTCAATTTTTCATAGTTATTATCAAGCAGCAAAATTGTATAAAACAAGCGACATTGCTATTGAAGAAGCTGTGGATCCAGCATGTGCTTCACTTTTACCAGCGAAGTCGAAGCAAAGATATGTTGATGGTTACGTCATTTCCTAATTGTACTGTAAGTACTAATGATCTCTAACTCTTACTGTAAGTACTTACAGTTCCTTTGGCATGGTAATTAATAAATGAATTATAAATTTAGCTTACATTACCAAATATCTGTTCAGAATGATTAACTTAAATATCAAATATTTAAAAACAATTATATAACCAGTTAGAAATGTGTACATTGATTCGAGCTCACTTCGTTATTCCAAAGGCAACTTCAGAAGCGATGAAAATGAAAGAATGAACGAAAGGTATCGAGTGAAGTTCATTGAAGCGAAGAGTGGTAAATTTTGTCCCTGCTTAGCGAGGGAAGGTGTTTGTTATCCAGGGACACGAGTATACCTACCGGCGGACGTCAGACTTTTGATGAAGTGGACCGTGACACACGACGCGCGCGTGGAAAACAGAATCTGCACATGTAAACTGTTCCTCGCTTGGAGCGCCTGCAGCCTTCCTACTTTATTTTATACCTCTCACTTCCTCTGCTGCTCGGGCGGGTTCCGTTTCGCAGCTGTTTATTGTTTCCAGATCCAGAGAAACAAAATCTGCCTGTATCATGACACACCTGTACAGACAAGACTGAGCCTTTCACGAGGCAATTTCTTCGCGTCGAAAACTGGAATACTTTTTACTTTCTCTAGTCGTATGTACATAGTAGTGAGAGAAGGTGCCTATTGTATTCCACCCAAAAACTCGATACCGAGATTTCAACGGAATTATACTCTTTTTCGCCATATAACAGAGGAGTAATAACTTTTTATAAGTAAAAATGTGTTCCAGTCACATGGCATTCTCTACATCTCTGCTACGAATTATTCTTAAAAAGGTTATTCTTCTATCTACTTCATGCTAATTGAGAAAAGAAAAGCAGAAAGTCTTATTACTTGCTTCCTTGTAAGTAGAAGCGAAATAAGGGAGTAACATAGGTTAAAGTGATAGTCTGAAGTTTCTTTGTATGGACAGGAATTGACAAATCCCTGTATGAGAAGAGTCTGTTTTTCAAAGCTGAAAACAAAAACAAGGAATATCTAAAAAACGGTCAACTCCAAGAAAAAATGTATATAACATAAATTGTGTGTTTTAATGTGCTCTACATTTTTTGTGCAGTAAGCTTTTGTCCATCTCTTACGCTTTAGCAGTTATGCAAAATTACGTAAAATTCATCCATAATAATGTAGTCTTCAGAGGCTATTTCCAGAAAATTCAAGTTATACGTATTATTTGTTAGGTAAATATCTTTAATATAGGAAATTTTACTGAAAATCGTTAGACATTTTTGAGAAAATCAAAATGTTCGAAAAAGCTTCCATGTAAAGGGTAGTTGGGTTGGGGGCATTTTCTTGAAAATCTACATTTCGCAGGGGGGTATGGATTATTACGGGGTTTTGAATATTTAATAGAAATTGGTAAATTAATTAATGTACTTTGATTATTGGTTAGGTTAGTAGGAGGACTTTTGGTTAGATTAATATCGTTGGAAGTTATCAAAGATAAATACGAAGTTTGATATTTAACGGTGGTTTCGTTTTGAGCTCGCAGAGACAACACACTGACAGACAGACACATGCCATGTTTCAAAAATGATCTCTTTTTACTATGTACATAGTGTATAGAGAATGTATTACACTCCACCAAAAAATTCGATACCGAGATTTCACCGGAAATATATGTTTTAGGGTCCCCTGTATCCAAAAAAAGTATTTTCAAAAAAAGGTCCGTGTGTGTGTGTCTGTGAACACGACAACTCAAAAACGAAAAGTCGGTAAAATACCAAACTTGGTATTTAAGTTTAGTATCTTCCACGGATGCGACACGAAGATTTTGAGAAAAATCCCCCCACCCCAAACTACCCTTTACATGGAACTTTTTTCGAAAATTTTGATTTTCTAAAAATGGCTCTAACGATTTTGATTAAAATATCGTATATTAAAAATATTTATATGACAAATAAAATGTAAATTTTTAATTTTCTAGGATTAGCCTCTGAAGACTACTTTATTCTCGGTCAATTTTACGGAATTTTGCATAACTGCTAAACCGTAAGAGATGGACAAAAACTTACCACATAACAAATGTAGAGCACCTTAAAACACACAATTTATGTTAGGTACATTTTTTCGTGGAGATGATTGTTTTTGAGATACTCCTTTTTTTTTCAGCTATAAAGACTTATACTTTTCTCATACAGGACTTTGTGAACCGTGTCCATACAAACAAAGGAACTTCAGTCGCCGAGCAACCAGCTTTCGACTATCCTTTTAACCTATGGTACTCCCTTATTTCACTTCTACTAACAAGGAAGCAAATAATAAGACTATTTCTGCTAATTTTTGCTCCATTAGATGAAGTAAATAGAATAATTTGTTGCAGGGATATAGAGAAAGTCATGTGAATGGTACACATCAGATTTTTTTTTTGAATCAGTGGGTCCTAAAACATATTTTTCCGGTGAAATCTCGGTATCGAATTTTTGGACGAAATATAATGCCTTCTGTCTATACTATGTACGTATAGAGAAAGTGACATGTATATTGTGTTATAATGAGATCTACGTTTTTGTGTAGTAAGTTTTTGTCTATCTCTTGCGGTTTACCAGTTATGCAAGTCATCCAGAATGAAGAGGTCTTCAAAGGCTATTCCCACAAAATTCAAGATATACATTTCGTTTGTCATAAACATAACTGAAATATAATGATATGTTGAACAAATTCGCTAATGGCACTTTTGAGAAAATTTTCAAAAAAATGTCCATGTAAAGGGTAGTTTGGTGTGGAGGGCGGTTGCTGAAGATGTTCATGTCGCATCGTTGGTAGATACTGAACTTAAGTATCAAATTTGGACTTTTTGTTATTCAGCTGTTGCCCACATACATATAGGTACGCGTTTCTATTTTTTTTGGAATCTTAAAACATGTATTTCCGGTAAAGTCTCGACATTTAATTTTTGGGGGAATACAATACCTTCTCTATCCATTATGTACGTTGTACCTGCGGGCTAGAGAAAGCAAAAATAATGTGCATAAATGCCTTAACACAGTTTTGTAAATGTATGCATATCAACTTCATGCGACTTGTTTTGTCTGCACACTATCGCTGCTCCCCTTTAATGCTGTCTTCCCTTGAGCATCTTAACTTGAGATATCAGTCAGAAGGAAGCCCTTGTAGCGAGCTAAGAATCTGCAGACATCTCTCTGAATGCCTGGAAGCTTTAAATTATCTGGAAAAGAAAACAATAAACTTCTGTGTTTACACATCCCCCAAACGCAACTGGGCCACTGCCAGAATAGTTTCAAGCAAGCTAATTATAGACTCGTCCCAAAGGAGCACTGGCCAACTCTTTTCTCCAGAATCGCATCCATATTCACCCAACCAATTAGCATATGTAGCTTCTTGTTTTCCTCTAAATTGAGCATGGCAGCCATCCAACAAAGACCTCGCTGTGAAAACGACGACAAAAGATATTAATCTCTATGAAGAGGTTTTAAGCAGAACTTGAGGACTGAAACGCCAGAGGTGCCGTTACAAATCATGATTTTATCTACCTTTGGCGCTGGGGGTTTTCGTCTAAAGTTGGTTATACTGCAAAAAATAGACCGCAGACGGAAGTAGTAATGCGTTTCCTGTGTGTGTCGTAGCTGATTCCACCAAAACAGTACAGATATAGATAGAATAGGTAGGAAATGCTCTATCCTATGCATTGTGGTTGGTGGAAGCACGTTTTGCCATGCCACCATATTTAGATACTACACTTTTGACATGTGTATACCCAAAAATAAGAGTTTACGGTGTTAAATGTTTAATTAAGCAGAAATTTTGAGTAAGTTTTAAACCACTATAACGGTCAATACGTGTGTGGTGTTTCGTTTAGTTTCTCGAATAGCACAAGCATAAACAAGGAAAGGGAAATGTGTTTTAATACATAGGTTAGGGTGTTTATTTAAGTGATGCATTAAATGCTCAATTAAGCAGTAAATTTAGATTGTAAGTTTTGAACCAATATAATGGTCAATACGAATGAGGTGTTTGGTTGTAGTTTCTCGAATAGCATAAACAAGTAAAGCGAAATGTATTTAAATATATAGGTTAGTGTACTCATTTAAGTGATTTTGTGGTGTTAAATGTTCAATTAAGCAGTAAAATTAGAGTGTATGTTTTAAACCAGTATAATGGTCAATATGTGTGTGTGTGGTGTTTCGTTGTAGTTTCTCGATTAGCAGAAGCATAAACAAGGAAAGGGAAATGTGTTTTAATTCATAGGCTAGGATATTTAAGTGATTTTGTGGTGTAAAATGTTCAATTAAGCAATAAATTTAGAGTGTACGTTTTAAATCACTCTAATTGTCAATACGCGTATGATGTTTGGTTGTAGTTTCTCGAATAGCAGAAGCATAAACAAGGAAAGGGAAATGTGTTTCAATACATATGTTAGGGTACTTTCTGAAGTGGTTTTTCGGTGGTATACTAAGTGAAATATTTCAATACACAGGTTAGTGTACTTAATTTAAGTGATTTTTCGGTGGTATACTTAGTGAAGTATGTTATTCATTATCAACAGAACGATTCTGTATTTTTAGATTTCCAACTCGGGAAGGTCGCTTAGAAGCTTGAATCAAGGCAATTCGCAGACAAAATTGGCAAACTACTCCGGTTTATAAATAACCTCTTGCTAATTTGCCCATTTAGCACCTAACGATAATAACTATCAAATTATGTGCTTATGATACCAGAGCCGTGAGAATAGGGGGCGTGTTCCTCGGGCTAGGAATACAAGGGTAATTATCACAATATTCTTCGACCAAAATTCTTGATTAATAATTCTACTATATCTTTAAACCAATGCTGTAATATATGGTACAGTCTTTTGCTACATTAAAAGTAGCTTTAGACCAAGAAATTAGAACAAAATAAGGTAATGATGATTACTGCAATAATTAAATTTATCAATAACTTCTGACAGGCCAAAGAATGTGATTGTATTAAATATTACTTAACTATAGATCGCTCCTTTGTTCTTTACTTCAAAAACGTGGAAAAACAATTAATTTGGCAGATGTTGCTAATGGTTGTGTGTAGTGCCACAAAATGGCTACACTTGCTTCAGCAGAGCTTGAGTGAAATGGCAGAAGTGCCGCTACAAATCATGATTTTATCTGCCTTTGTCGCTGTGTGTTTTGGTCTAAAGTTGGTTACACTGCAAAAACTGCAGACGTAATGCGTTTCCTGTATATGTCATTGTTGATTCCAGCAAAACAGAGGTTAGTTGTTCAACATTGTAAACTAGTGTAGAGAGATTGTTAATGCATAACAAAACATTGTAATATTTGTACGTGTAATTGATTAATGCGTTCACTCCATGCTGTGTGTTGTGAACTTGCCATATGCGTGCAGCATGGATTCGATTATTTCAAGAGACATTGTTGGCAGTGAATTGAACAAAAATGTTAGTTAAGGATATGTAGCACTGAAAGTTTGAAATTCAAAACTAATAGTAACAACTTTTTTAAGTTTATACCACAGATGTAGTGTAATGCAAATAAGTTACAGTGCGAAATATCATCCTTTTTGCTCTAATGGTTTGGAGGTCATGATCAAATTCATTAATGTTTTGGTTACGTCATTAAAAGATCTTTTGCGACAAAACAAAATCTGGTATAATATTTTAAGCCTAGATTCACAATACACTACTTTTTGAAATTTCCCTAAGTGTCTCTATGTCCTCTTTGATTTAGCCTCTAAAAATGTTTAAAATTATGTTGTTTTAATTGTCATAAAATATAGTTTTTGGGTTTAAAATTGAAAACACATATTTAAATGGATCTGACTGAAAAATCTAGGGCAATTATTATTCATTGTTCCTCTGTGAACATGTATAGCAAATTTTATTTGTGTAACACAAAAACTGCTTCACAAGGGGCATTTTACAGGAAGGAAATTGCTGAAAATATCAATAGCGAGAAAACAAAGAAAGATTTGAATGCATGGCTCACATTAAAACCCGCTAGGTTGGTAGATTGGACCCTCAACTTTGTTTTTCCAATCTCTGCTGCGCCTTTTCTGTCCTTTTTTTCTTGCAGTGCTGCATTTCTTCTGCATAACTTCGTTTATTTATTTTGCAGGGTGCAAATGAGATCTGGTTGAAGTGAAATTTTCCTTGCACTGCTCTGAATTAAGGCATTTTTGCCCCCGGTGCCCAATTATACACTTTTGTGTTCAAGAATAGTTATTTTATTCTATGTTTTTGTGATTTTTCATGAAATTTCAGCCATACATACCTTTAATGTACATTTTAGTGAGTTCAATAACATGGGATACTTATTCACATTGAATAAACTGGAGAAACACATTATTAAGTACTAAGTATTGTTGGTACATATTACCTACAAGTTTATAAGCGATGTTGTATACATTTCTTTAATTTGATAAGAAGCATGACATATTTTGAGTATGAAATCCTTATTGTATGAAAAATAGTGAAAAAAATCTGATGTGTTCAATTCACATGACTTTATCTACATCTATGCAACAAATTATTATTAAAAATATTATGCTTCCATTTATTTCATTCTAATCGATAGTCTTATTACTTGCTTCCTTGTAAGAAGCGAAATAAGGCAGCACCATAGGTTAAAGTAATTGTCAATTGACAATTCCTATATGAGAAAAGTGTAAGTTTTTAAAATTTGAAACCAATAACAAGGAATATCTCAAAACGATCAACTCTACGAAAAAAATGTATATGGCTTTAACTGTGTATTTTATCGAGATCTACATTTCTGATTTAGTAAGTTTTTGCCTATCCTTTATGGTTTGCCAGTTATACAAAACTCCGTAAAACCCATCCATAACAAAGTAGTCTTCAGAGGTTATTCCCAGAAAATTCAAGAAATACATTTCCTTTGTCATGTAAATATATTTAATATACGATATTTTAATCAAAATCGTTAGCCCTCTTTGAGAAAATCAGAATTTTTGAAAAAAGCTCTGTGAAAAGGGTAGTTGGGGATGGGATTTTCTTGAAAATCTTCGTGTCGCATCCTTGGAAGATACTGAATTTAAATACCAACTTTGGTACTTAATGGATTTTCGTTTTTTAATTATCGTGTGTATATTCATGTGGACACACACAGGGGATATTTTATAAAACTGCTTATTTTTTAAAAATCAAACATATTTCTGGAGAAACATTGACATGAATTTTTGGGTGGAATAGATTTCTTTCTCTGTGCATTATGTGCACAATATGTGTAGAGAAAGTAAAACTGTGGATCTTGCAATCACACGAATTTCTTTATCCACTTTCATTAAAAAATTCCAAATTATGGAATGTTAAGACCAGCATATAGCACCAAGTTCTAAAACATTTGAACATCGCGATTCCTTTTGTATGTAAAACGAAATGTGTAGTGAACCTTTCCGAAAATGTTTAGCTATATTAAAATGAAAATGGAAGTGGGGTTTTATTTATGGACGCTATTTAAGTGCTGTGATTCTCAACGTCCCATTCTATACTGGGCGTGAAAAACAGTTTAATTTTGCTCAGAGGCCTCTTTTATCATGTTTGAGATTAGTTTACATGCCGCAAATCTATGACACTTTAGGCGATATGTCAGACTGACGAAAAAGAAATAGTTAAATAATAATTAAGCAATAATTAACGAAAAACTATCAGACAAATTAATATAAATCGGTAATTTTTGGAAGAGACACAATGTAAACATAACATTAGAAAGCCAGTGCAATACTGAATACATGTTTAAAGTTTGAGCTATATTGATCAATAAATGGCGACATAATTTAAGATCTGTTTCTCGGTAAAGCAGTATAGATATGCAAAATATAATTTTCTCGGAGGGTGTAATGTCGAACATCTGGTGTAGCAACAGTAAGGCGCCTCTGCATTCTCCCAAGCAAGGGGGGGAAGGCTTCCTGGCGCTACTCTTGGGCCAATAAGAAAATAATATTTACATTTAAACAAAAGTGTCCGCCATTCGTCGCCCAGCATCATTTCTTCTAACTGGCGCTTGTGTTGCTGCCCATCTAAATAGAATTTTCGCCCAAGTTAGGGGAGAAACAGAACAGACGGGCAGATATATTTAACTATACCGAAATATTTTCACAGAATATGTAGATTACTTAAATAAGTAATTTGAGATAGGAGACTTATGACCTGTTTATTGAAATTTTGAAGTAACGCTTATAAGTTTCTAAGGTGCCAGTACGCCACGTATCGCGGCACTTCGTCTGGAATGAAAATAATAATAATAATAATAATAATAATAATAATAATAATAATAATAATAATAATAATAATAATAATAATAAAACATTTACTCTATGGGAAGAATCGAACTCGTGACCTTTCGGATAGCAGCTTCCCGCGTTACGCATCAAACCACCAGGGCAGTTGAAAAAACGCCTCCAGAGTAGGCTACATAACTCATTCATAACATAGTTAATGAATGCTCAGTGTCGCACTGTGAAGTGATTAGTTCGAGATTTTACAGATTTTTGCGACATTAAATCTTGAGAACGCTAGTAGCGAGCTGCTAAAAATCGATATGTCTATACTGGGGATGCAGTTTTAAAGACATTCTAAGCCATTTGTTCAACCTGCTCTGCTTTAACACCGACTTATCAGCACCTGATACCCACACGTTTAACGTTATGTTTATCCGGGGACCATGCATCGCCGATCTCAAATCACTTATATTAACACCCTGTATAGTAGAATGATTGCAGTAGGACTATTTCGTCGTAATGTGCGTCGCTCCTACTGAAGTGATGCGCGAATAAGACTTAGTGTAAAACATTAAGGAAGTACAAAAACGTGTCAAGTAACGGCTAAAGGAAACAATTTTAAATTAATCATTGCTGCGAACCAGATAAGTTTGCATTATTTAATTTTTATCTTAAAATATCCACAAGTTCCCACTTACATCGTCCTCCGCCGGGTTTGAACCCTCGACCTTGAGTATATAAAGTTAAGCATGGTAACCGCTATACAGCGTGTCCCTCTGATGCTCTGCGAAGTGTGGGGCATGGCAGCAGCCTCCTGGCTTCTCTGGTTACAGCGGATACAGAATAGAGGACTCCGGTCCATATGTTCTGTATGTCGACGTTTCCCTTTGAGGCTACTACATGAAGCTTCGGCCCTTCCATATGTGGAAGATGTCATTAGGCGCCGGTCTTGGAAATTCTACGCCACATTGAGCGAACATGAGAACGCACTTGTCAGATCGCTGGGGGAGTACTTACCCACTGAACGCCGATATAGGCGGTATGGAGTTCCCCGCATGGCTTGCGGGCATCCCCGGTAACAACGGCTTCAAACCAGCCAACTAATTACTCCCTTCCATTGGGAGTGGTCAATCAAAATTAAACACCAGCGGAGCAGAGGAGAGGATGCTGCTCCTGAATAATGCAACCGCTCGAGGAGTCTATCTAGGGCTACCTTCTTAACACCAACACTCGAAACCTCCAAAATTAAAACCTGAACCTTCACCTCATTCCTGAGGTTAAACCCTTACCAGGGTAGGTACACAACAACACCTACGCTCACCACGAGCACACGGTAAACAGAGGAAAGCGACTGGATTAAAATGAAGCAGGAAAATAAACTTTAGGAAGAAAAATTTGTAAACGGAATAGTAAGAGGGTAGAGAAAATTATGTGAATGTAACATCAGAGTTTTTAAGTTTAGAAAGTTTTAATAATTACAGAGAAGGGAAATGCAAGTTAGTTCCTGCTTTTAAAAGTTAACTTCCAAACAGCGGGTTTAGCTGCTTATATATGACGTAAAAAAAAGAAAGTAAAAAAGTGGGTGAGTTTGGAAAAGTAGTGTTGGCAGCAGTGTCAGCAGGCAGAGCAGGCAGGCAGGCAGGCAGGGTAGGTTGTAATTTGGTCCGTATGCTTTGTTTGCATGCGTGTGTAGGTAGCGCAGCACGCAACCCTGGGGCCCAGACATCGGGGAGCCGGGGGCGGGCTAATGGCACCTCACATACACGCCGCCCGGCCGACTTTTATAACGCAGTAACAAATAATAAGTACAACTGTACTGACATGACAATTGTTCCTGCCCAGATCACGAACTAGACTCTGACCTTTACGGCGTAATGTGTGCCGACAGAACGTTGTTAAGGGAAGGGCTGTATCCTTATAGAAATTTATCCTTCGGCTTATAAAACCCGGGCCTCACACAGATATGGTGCCACTAGCCCACTTAGACAGTAGCATTGTATAGTTTAACTCTAGACTAGCTTGTATCCATAGTTACAGGTCAATAGCTTGTTTAGTTTTCCAATGGCAGCATTTTAAACAAGACAACTTTCACGAAAATGGAGCATTTGGAAAAACGAGCAGTATCAAATACTTCCATTTGAAAGGCTTAACGCCTAAAGAAATCAAGAAGGAAATGGACAGTACATTGAAAGACTCTGCCCCTTCATATTCAATGATTAAAAGATGGGTTGCAGAGTTTAAAATGGGACATACGAGCACTAGTGATGAGCCTCGCTCTGGACGCCCTGTAGAAGTGACAACTCCAGAGATCATTGAAAAAATTAGTCGTTTAGTACTGTAAGAACGCAGATTAAAGTTGTTTGAGATAGCAGAGACTATCAAAAGAGGGTGCAGGTAATATTTTAAGTAATGTTTTGGGCTTTCACAAGGTCTGTGCAAGATGGGTGCCGCATTTGTTGACACCTGTTCAAACGTTGCAAAGAAAAACTTTGTTAAGAATGTGGAGCTCTACCGTAAAAATCCCAGTGAATTTTTGAGACAGCTTATTACCATGGATGAAACTTGGATACATCACTGCACTCCAAAAAGTAAATCGCAGTCAAAACTGTGGATTGCGCAAGGTGAACCAACTCCAAAAAAGGCAAAGTCAATTTTGTCAGCTATCAAGGTTATGGCGAGTGTTTTCTGCGATGCACAGGGAATTATTTTTATTGCCTACTTGGAAAAGGGTAAAAGCATCACTAGTGACTACTACTGCAAAGTTTGGGTGATGAGGCGAAAAGAAAAATACCTCATTGGCAAACTTGTTTCATCACGACAATGCTCCGGCCCAACATTGCAATGGGAAAATGTGCGAATTAAAGTTGGATTTGCTTGAACATCCAACCTATTCGCCAGATCTAGCACCCAGTGACTACCACCTGCTCCCAAACCTCAAAAAATTTCTTGGAGGACGAACATTTCACAGCTACGAGGAGGTCATTGATGCGGTAAACAGCTATTTTGAGGACCTTGATAAATCACACTACAGAGACGGTTTATTTAAATTAGAACACCGATATGACAAATGTATTAGCCTTTTTGGAGATAATGTTGAGAAATACAGCAATAAAAGTTTTATTGCTGTTTTCATTGAGAGGCTCATCCAGAAAGTAACAGACGATCTGGCGTAACTAAATGGTAACAAAAGATATCAACACAAAACTTTATTTGTTGTGCTTGCAAATAGACGTGAACACTATTAACATGCAATTTGTAATCGGTTACGAGCATCAGTCTGTCCAACACTATGATAACGTAAACATCACTCCTCGTGACGCATAACGGAGAGAATCTGATGTGTTCCATTCACATGACTTTCTCTACATCTCTGCAACAAATTATTGTTAAAAACCTTATGCTTCTATTTACTTCTTACTAATGGACAAAAAATTAGTAGCAATAGTCTTATTACTTGCTTCCTTGTAAGTAGCAGCGAAATAAGGGACTACCATAGGTTAAAGTGATAACCAAAAGCTGGTTGCTATGTGACTGAAGTTCCTTTGTTTGTATGGACACGAGTTGACAAATTCCTGTGTGAGCAAAGTAAGGTTTTTAAAGCAGTAACCAAAAACAAGAAATATATAAAAAAATAACCAACTGCACGAAAAAAATGTATATAACATGAATTGTGTGTTTTAAAGGGCTCTATATTTTTTGTGTAATAAGTTTTTGTCCATCTCTTATAGTTTAACAGTTATGCAAAAGGCGTAAAATTCATCTAGTCTTCAGAGGCTATTCCCAGAAAATTCAAGATATACATTTTATTTTTCAGGTATATATCTTTAATATACGATATTTTAATCAAAATTGTTAGAGCCATTTTTGAGAAAATCAAAAGTTCCATGTTAAATACATTTTTTACCAGGAGTTGATTGGTTTTGAGATATTGCTTGTTTATGGTTTCAGCTTCGAAAAATTTAACTTTTCTCATCAGAAATTTGTCAACTCCTGTCCATACAAACAAAAGAGCTTCAATCAGATAGCAACCAGCTTCTGACTATCACTTTAACCTATAGTACTCCCTTATTTCGCTTCTACTTACAAGGAAGCAAGTAATAAGACTATTTCTGCTATTTTTTGTCGATTAGCATGAATAAATAGAACCATAGCTTTTTAACAATAATTTATTGCAAAGATGTAGAGAAAGTCATGTGAATGGAACATAAGATTTTTCGCATTGTGCAAAAAATCTATGATTTTTACTTTCTCTACACGTATTCTGTACATAGTGTATACATAATGTATTGTAATGCTTCATAAATTTGATACAGATATTTCACCGGAAATACTTGTTTTGGGTACCCCTGAATAAAAAACAAAACATTTCTGGCAAAAAGGTCCGTTTGTGTGTAGGAAACGAAAACTCGGTAAAATACCGAACTTGGTATTTATGTAAGATTAGTATTTTTCAAGGATGCGAGACAAAGATTTTGATTAAAGTACCATATACTAAATATATTTATCTGACAAATAAAATGTATATCTTGAGTTTTCTGGGAACAGTCTCTAAAGACCTCTCAATCTGGATTATTTTTGTTGAATTTTTCACAACTGATAAAAGATAGACAAAAGCTTTCTGTACATAAAATGTAGATCACGATAAAATACATAATTTGTCATTTACATTTTTTTTTTTCGTGGAGTTGATCGTTTTTTAGATATTCCATGTTATTGTTTCAGCTTTAAAAACTGTACTTTTCTCATGCAGGAATTTTTCAACTCCTGTCCATACAAACAAAGGAACTTCAGTCACATAGCAACAACCTTTTGACTATCACTTTAACCTATGGTTCTCCCTTATTTCGCTTCTACGTACAAGGAATCAACTAATAAGACTATTTCTGCTAATTTTTTCTCACGTAGCATGAAGTAAATAGAAGTTTTTTTTTAACAATAATTTGTTGGAGAGATGTAGAGAGTCATGTAAATGGAACACATCAGATTTTTTAACCTTTGATTCAACATATGTGTTTTGTTTACGGTTTATTTACCAATATTAGTGACTGTTGATGAAGAGTTATATAAGTAGCTAATTTAATTGTGTCGACTATATAATATACTCCCAGGAGGAATGCAACATCAAATCACAGCAACTTTGGCTAAATCTCCTCTGTGGGGCCCCAAATGTTCACGTTACCAGGGACAGGAAAAACGTGGACATAACCTAATTTCATGCCCTTTTGCTCGTAATGGCACAATGACCATTGGATAATATCATTAATAACAACATTAGTTAATTATGGAGTGTTGCCAATGCAGAATTTAAAACGCTATGCTAATTTCCCTGCATTTAAAATCCCCTTTGTATCCGCGGTAGAATTGGCAGCATCGTGTTTTTCATAATAAGCGTACTTCCAACCTTAAATTCTCATACTTTTCATTTTATTTTTCAGAGAAAAACAAACTGAAATAGGCTTGTGGCTTAGTGCCTGCGGGATTATTATTGTTGTTAATTTTATTTTTCTTTCCTCGTTTTTTTTTTTTTTACATCCATAAAAAACGGCGAGGATTTGTACCACAGGGAACTAGTTGCTTCTAACAGCCAACAAATCATATATATTGAAAATGCTTGTTCTCTTCCGCAGTTAATTCACGGTATTTACCATGCTTGTTAGCGGAGCATATGATGCACTGCCATGTTGCAGCCCCCCCCCCGCCCCTACTGCCTCGGGGGGTAGGGCGCTCTACCTGCGAGGAATAATTTGTTTCAACTCCATGATGATTTTATTTATTTTTTTAATGCAAATGTTCATTAATGTTGATGGCAAGTAGATGGAAAGATTGAAACTGTACTGGGGTGACAATCTAAAACTGTATCTCCTAGGGGACATGGCTGCTGAGAAGGAGAAGCTAACCACTTTCTCAGCAACCTAAGCACATGAACCTTGTTTCCTATAAGCTTACCCCACATAGATGTATTCTTTTTTACTTTCTCTACACGTACTATGTGTACGTAGTGTATAGAAAAGGTATTGTATTGCACCCAAAAATTCGATGCCGAGATTTCACCGGAAAGACATGTTTTGGGGCTCCCGTGTGTATGCCTGTGGACAGAATAGCTCAAAAACTAAAAGGGCAAGTTTACAAAAGTTTCACATGAAACTGTTCCACAAAAAAACTTTTCTTACAAAAGATTATTCTATTATCTACATCATGCTAATAAAGATAAACATTGCCAGAACTGGTATTACTACTTGCTTCTTTGTAAATTTGGGCGAAATAGGGGTACTTTGAGTATCTTAAAATTGTAACCATTAACTCGGAATATCTTGTAAATTGTTAACTCTGAAAAAGAAGAAGAAGAAAGTAAATGACATAATGTTTGTGTTTTAATGAGATCTAGATTTTTTGCATACTAAGTTTTTCTCCTAATATCTCTTGCAGTTTAGCAGTTATTCATCAAGATAAAGCTTGGTTTACAAAAACAGCAGAATAGACACATAATCACACCATCTGTATTTGAGGTCTCTATATGCTTAATGTGCTCTATAAAAGCACTTGAACTTCCTTTTTGTTTTGTTTGTTTGTTTGCAATCTCATAAAAACAAAGAGTATCAAAAATTAGTGTTAAAATGTATAAATAAATATAATTTTATTATTTGTAACACTGATGTAATGTCAGATGATAGCCTTCTAATTATCAACATATTTACTACTAGTAATTATATAAAACTAAAATATGGTTATTGTAGTATGTACTCTTCATAAATGTCAACAAATTACAATGCATATTTACAAATATGTTATAGAATTTCCAATGCAAAAATTTACAGTTATGCACTAGAGTGTAAAATATCAAAGCATCAGGCTTTACAGACCTTGTGTCATTGCTAAATACTAAAAATTAATTTTACACATTCGTGCAAGTCAAAGTATACATCAGTTTAATTTTAATATAAAACACACACACACACACTAATATACACAAAATGCAATACATTATACTACTTATAAATACAATGATTATTAACGATATTGTCAGACAGATTTGTCACTTAAATATTCATCTACAGAGTAAAATGATTTATTGCAAAAGTACTCCTTAAGAGAGGCCTTAAAAGCCCTGAAATTTCCAACATTTTCTTTGAGATTACTGGGGAGAGCATTTAATATATTGATTGTTTCATAATATACACCATATAAATACTTTCAGCCATTTTGAGAACAATAACAATTTTAAAAAATCCAATTGAATTTAAGAACGAAATTTGGTATTTAGCCGACATTTTGTTTTTGAGCTATGCTGCCCACAGACACACAACAAAGGAACACACACGAACATGTTTCTAAAAATGCTTTTGTTTGGATTCAGGAGGTCACAAAACATGTATTTCCGGTGAAATCTCGAAATCGAATTTTTCGGTGTAATACAATACCATCTCTATACACTATGTACATAGTGCGTGCAATGTGTTCTATTCTCATGACTTTCTCTACTCCTCTACATTTTATTTGTCATATAAATATATTTAATATAAGGTATTTTAATCAAAATTGTTAAAGACGCTTTTAAGAAAATAAAAGTTTTCGAAATATTTTCCATGTAAAGGGTAGTTTGGGGTGGGTGGACTTTTCGTTTTTGAGTTATCGTGTTCACAGGCACATGGACACACAGGTACCTTTTTCTAAAAATGCTTTTGTTTGTTACGAGACTCCAAAACGCCTATCTCCGATGAAATCTTGGTATCGAATTTTTGGGTGGAATACAATACCTTCTCTATCCACTATGTACATAGTACGTGTAAGAAAGTAAAAATCTGACGTGTACATGACTTTCTCTACATCTCTGCAACAAATTATTCTTAAAAAGCTTATTAACGTCATGCTAATCAGAAAAAATTAGCAGAAATAGTTTTATTAATTGCTTCCTTGTAAGTAGAAGCGAAACAAGGGAGTACCATAGGTTAAAGAGATCGTCAAAAGCTGGTTGCTATGCCACTGAAGTTCCTTTGTTTGTATGGACAGCAGTTAACAAATTCCTGTATGAGAAAAGTATGTCTTTCATAGCAGAAACCAAAAACAAGGAATGTCTCAAAACTGATGAAGTCCACGAAAAACATGTATATAGCATAAATTGTGTGTTTTAACGTGCTCTACAGTTTTTATGTAGTAAGTTTTTGTCTATCTCTTAAGGTTTAGCAGTTATTCAAAATTCCGTAAAATTCATCCAGAATACTCTTCAGAAGCTATTCCCAGAAAGTTCAAGATTTACATTTTATTTGTCAGGTAAATGTCTTAAATATACGACATTTTAATCAATATCGTTAGAGCCATTTTTGAGAAAATCGAAATTTTCGAAAAAAATTCTATGTAAAGGCTAGTTTGGGGTGGGGGGGTTTCTCAAAATCTTCGTGTCGCATCCCTGGAAGATATTAAACTTAAATACCAAGTTTGGTATTTTACCGACTTTTCGTTTTTAAGTTATCGTGTTCACAGATACACGGACACACACACACGGACCTTTTTGTGAAAATGCTTTTTTTGGATATTGGGAACCCTAAAACATATATTTCCGGTGAAATCTCGGTGTCAAACTTTTGGGTGGAGTGCAATACCTTCTCTATACACTATGTATATAGTCCGTATAGGGAAAGTAAAATTGTGTTCAGAAATAATACCATTACTGAAATAAACCCTTGATAGAAGAAACTTATCCATATATTTGGAATAATAAGCAGAAAATCAGTAAACGAAGTAAAATGGGGAAAATATAAGATCAACCGGTGCTGTAATCTACTTTGTTTCCATTCCAGCCTGATGCTATATTTAGATATCACCAACTTTACCTTTATAGACAGTGCTTTTAAGGAAATTAAAAACAAATTAAAGAAAAGCTCACAGTTTTATAACCTTTGCCTTCAAAAATAAAAGACACTGCAGGTTTACATTTTAATTATCTAAGTGCATTCTTCTGCAACGTTGCATTTTATCTGTCCTGTTTTGTCTTTTATTTCTTTAAGCTTCCTGACCTATTTCTTTCGTTTAGTGGATTACAGTTTTTCAGTTGATATTTTAATGCACCAATACCGTTATGGCTTAATTTCTCGTGTTTGTTTTCTTTTCTACCGTTTTTTTTTAATGTTATGATGAGAACATTATTAATACCGCTTACTTAGAGGGTTTAAAATATTGCATTTTATCTAAATATTCGATATTCAACTACCCTTCTTATAATCTGAAGCAGTGATGCCCAAATGGCGGCCCGCGGGTCTAATCCGGCCCGCGAGTATGTTTCATCCGGCCCACGAATAAATATATGATTTATTGCTCTTTATAACTTCCTGCATAGATCTCATTTTATAATTTGATGGTAGATTTCAAGATTTTGAAGTATTTCGATCACAGAGGGACCTTTTCAACAATGTCATGAGATGTAGAGTAGAGTGCCAGCCCGGGGATCTACAGTTACAACTATGTGAGCTCCAATGTGATTCATCTCTTCAAACAACAGAGACAACTGGTGCTGATTTTTGGAAACTCATTTCAAAGGAATGTTTTCCACATCTTAGAAACTGGGCTTCAAAACTTACTTCCATATTTGGTCGTACTAGCATATGTGAAATTGCCTTCTCTGCTATGAAACTAGCGAAATCAAAGTCAGATTAACTGATTCAACGTTATCTTATATTCTTATGATTGCAACATTAGAACTGGAAGTGGATTTTAAATCTCTTGTAAAAGCTTTTGACAAACCTCATTGGTCTTAGTAAAAAACCATTCTTGTTCCTTCGCTGTGCATGTATTATTATTAAAAATATTATGCTCTTAATTTGCCATTGCTGTTATTCTTTCTCTACACGCACTATGTACATAGTGTATAGAGAAAGTATTGCATTCCACCGAAAAATTCGATACCGAGATTTCACTGGAAATATATGTTTTAGGATCCTCTGTATCTAAAAAAAAGCATTTTCAGAAAAAGGTCTGTGTGTGTCCGTGTATCTGTGAACACGATAACTCAAAAACGAAATGTCAGTAAAATGCCAAACTTGGTATTTAAGTTTAGTATCTTCCAGGGATGCGACACGAAGATTTTGAAAAAAATCCCCCCACCCCAAACTACCCTTTACATGGAACTTTTTTCGAAAAGTTTGATTTTCTAAAAAATGGCTCTAACGATTTTGATTAAACTGTCGTATATTAAAGACATGTACCTGACAAATAAAATGTATATTTTGAATTTTCAAGGAATAGCCTCTGAAGAGTACTTTATTCTGGGTCAATTTTACGGAATTTTACATAAATGCTAAACCGTAAGAGATGGACAAAAGCTTACCACACAACAAATGTAGAGCACTTTAAAACACACACTTTATGTTATGTACATTTTTTTTCGTGTAGTTTGATTTTGAGAAATTCCTTGTTTTTGGTTTCAGCTATGAAAAACTTATGCTTTTCTCATACAGGAATTTGTCATCCACTGTCCATACAAACAAACAAAGGAACTTTAGTCACATATCAACCAGCTTTTGACTATCGCTTTAACCTATGGTACTCCCTTATTTCGCTTCTACTTACAAGGAAGCAAGAAATAAGACTATTTCTGCTAGTTTTTTTTTTCTCGAGTAGCATTAAGAAAATAGAAATATTAGCTTTTTAACAATAATTTTTTGCAGAGATGTGGAGAAAGTCATGTGAATTTTTAATATAGTTATACTATTAATTTTGCTGGCCCTCAGTGCATTACTAATTGTCCTTCTCTGATCTAAAGTGTTCCATTCACAAGACTCTTTCTACCTATTCTGCAACATGTTCTTATAACAATTTTATTTCGTAGATAACAATTTTGAGAACATATGCCCAAAGTATTTTATGAGTGTATAAATGTGTTTTTGGAATTTTGCAAAACATCAATTCGTAATTATCAAAATGTTCTGTTGATGTAATTGTAAAAACAATTTTACCATAAAATCATGCAATTAAACGTTTTGTCCGAAATACAATGGAAGTTTTTTACATTTTTAAGAGTAAGCTTTTGAATATAGAAAAACATAACTTCTTTCCAGCATGAATTTAGACAAAATATGAATGCATTTTAGATATACCAATGTTTATACTTCCAATAAAATATATAACGTGTTCCATTTACATGCCTTTCTCTGCATTGCTGTAGAAATTATTGTTAAAAACCTATTCTTCTATCTACTTTATGATAACAGAGATAAACATTAGCAGAAATTGTCTTAAATACTTACTTGTAAGTAGAAGGGAATACAGTAGGCTAAAACGATAGTCAAAACTTTTAAAATGTGGTTGTCTTGTGGATTAAATCCGTTTCTTTGAATTGCCAGGAGTTTACAACTTTCCATGTGAAAAAAGTTTGAGTTTTAAATCTGTAAGAAATAAAAGGAAATGTCTCAAATGGTTAATTCGACGAAAAAACGTTTATAACATAAACTGTGTGTTCTAGCATTATCCACATTTTTGTGCAGTAAATTTATGTTTATCTCTTATGGTTTACCAGTTAGCAAAATTCAACAAAATTCATTGATAATAAAAGGCATTTAGAGGATATTTTCAGAAAATCAAGATATGAATTTTATTTTCCATGTAAATAAATTTAATATACTGTATTTTAATCAAAATCATTTTTGAAAACAGCATTTTCGAAATTTGTTTCTTTTAAAGCGTAGTTTGGGGTTGGGGGATTTTTCTCAAAATCTTTTGTGTCGCATCATTGGAAGATACTAAACTGAAATACCAAGTTTGGTATTTAACAAATTTTTCGTTTTTGAGTTATCGTGTTCATAGACACATGGACACACACGGACCTTTTTCTGAAAATACTTTTTTTTGGATACAGGGAACCCTAAAACGTCTATTTTCGGTGAAATCTTGGTGTAGAATTTTTGGGTGGAATGCAATACCTTCTCTATACACTATGTACATGCAGATAAAATAAAAATGAATTCTCGATGTGAACAAATGAAAGGTTACATCTAAATTATATGGACAAAGCCTTCTTATACACTCTTTTGCTAATGACTTTTGCAATAGATTCTTTACTTGAAGTAGCACATGTCTTGAGTGTTACGTCATTTCCTAATTGCACTGTAAGTATTAATGACTTCTCAATCTCTTACAGTGCTTGTTGGCATAGCAATTAATAAATGGATTGTAAAATTACCTTACATTACCAAGTATGTGTTCAGAATGGTTCACTTACATATGAAGTATTTCAAAACTAAAATTATATATTATATCTGTTTTAGCAAATAATAATTGCGTAAAGCATTTCTACACAGAAAAGAAAACGTCTCCTTCTAAATTCCCAATTAATATCCTGGTTGGTGCCCCATTTTCAGCAAATCTTCACCCTGGGGTGCTTCCCTTCTTACAAATGCTGACGTTATCAATCAAACGTTAACAATGAACCAAATTCCCACTAATTTCATTTCTAAATTCGAAACACTGGATATGACGTGCAGGCACCCTAGGGCGAAGTACAATCGGCGGGGATTTGTTCTCCCTTGTACGACAGGAAGGGAGAACACCCTGAGAGGTCATCAGTATCCCTCCCTCAGGACGTTGACGAAATGACCTTCCAATAGGTAAGGATATTAATACTAGCCTGTAGCTGGGGGGCGAAACAAGTCTTTTGTATGTCAGGTCAAAGGAAACTGTGCAAATGTTCTGTCATTCGCAGTGGCGGCTCGTGCCTTTCTGTTCTAACCCTCTAAATCATAGTACTGCCAACTAAAATGATTAGTCAAAGTTTTAACATACGAGTTTGTATTTAGGTGTTTTCACTTTATCTTTATCCACTTTCATACATCGTACATAGATAGAGAAGATATTGCATTCCATTAAGTTCCTCTGTATAAAATATTCTGAAGTGTTCCATTCACATGACTTTTTCTACCTCTCTGTTACAAATAATCCATAACAAGCTTATTTTTGTATCTACTTCAACTATTCCAGATAAACATTAGCACAAATGTTTACATCGGACTCAAGGGACCTCAAAACATATTTCCGGCGAAATCTCGCTATCGCATTTCTGGATGGATTGCAATACCTTATCTGTAGACTATATACATAGTACGTGAAGAGAAAGTAAAAACTGTAATTTTGTTTTGTTTTCTGTTTTTACCGTTAATAATAATTATAATAGTATAATAAACATAATTCCATGGCACGACAGCGCACGGGAAACCTTGGCCTACCGCCCGGCCGCTGCGTCCCTCATCTCGGTCCACTACAGACGTCATGGATGGGGTGCAGAATTTGAGGGTGAGACGTAGTCAGCACCTCAAGCCCCCCGGCCGGTTAATGCGGTTTTCATGACCTGTAGCCGCTACTTCTCCATCAAGCAGCTCCTCAATTGGCCCCCCAGGGACCTTACGAGGCTGAGTGCACCCCGGGCCAGGTCTCCCAGCGGGGGAAAAATCCCCACGCCGGTACTGGGATCGAACCCAGGTCTCCCGCTTATAATAGTATAATTTGTTATCATACATGGTCGCAAAATTTTACTTTCTTTACACGTATTATGTACATAGTGTAAAGAGAAGGTTTTGCACTCCATCCAAAAATTCGATACCGAGATATCACCGAATATACATGTTTTGGGTACCCCTAAATAAAAAAAAAAAGCATTTTTGAAAAAAGGTTCTTGTCTGTGTGTGTGTGTCTGTTGACAGCATAGCTCAACAACGAAAAGACCATTAAATACAAAGCTTGGTATTTAAGTTTGATATCTTCCAAGGATGCGACACGAAGATTTTCAAGAAAATCACCCACCCCCAACTACCCTTTACATGGAATTTTTTTCGAAAATTATGATTTTCTTAAAAATTGCTCTAATCATTTTGATTAAAATATCGTATATTAGAGAAATTTACGTGACAAAATGTATATCTTGAATTTTCTGGAAATAGCCTGCAAAGACTTTTTTATTGAGTTTTGTATAGCTGCTAAACCGTAACGTATAAACAAAGACGTACTACAAAAATGTAGATCACGATAAAACAATAATTTATATCATATACAATTCTTTCGTGGAGTTGATCGTTTTTGAGATATTCCTTGTTATTGGTTTCAGCTTGAAAGAACTTAGTTTTCTCATACAGGAATTTGTCAACTCCTGTCCGTACAAACAAAGGAACATCAGTCACATAGCAGCCAGCTTTTGGCTTTCATTTTAACCTATGGTACTCCCTTTTCTCGATTAGCATGAAGTAAATAGAAGCATAAGCTTTTTAGCAATAATTTGTTGCAGAGAAAGTCATGTCTTTATATTGTGTTGGTTCCGGTTTAAGCATCTTATTGTTCAGTATGGCGTGGTTCATTGAAGGAGTAAATGGAAGCAGCTTTGTGTAAAATGTGTGTAGAGGAAGATCCGAGCTGACCTTTCGTGCGCAAGGAAATGTCACGGAAGGGAGAAAAGCAGCTTAAAGCAAGCTCCCTTAAGATCACTCTTAGAGTAATCATCCTGGACTTAAATGTCCCATCATCGTGTACATTGTCTTCCTGCTAAGTCCCGCAGCACACACACAGTTTTCTGATGATTTTGCTCGGCGATAAGGTCATAGTGTTGTATTGTCTAGCAGCTGTAATAATTATACGTTTTAAAAATCTGATGTGTTCCATTCCTAAACAGTTAACCCTACAAAATTGTATCTACATTCTTATTTAGTCAGTTTTTGGCTTCCTCTTGCGGTTTGTCAATTATACAAAATCCATTCATAATGTACAAGACTTCAGATGAACACTAAAAAAATATATATTTTGTCGTGTAAATCACTTTAATATTTGCTATTTGAATTAAAATCTTCCTGGAAGATACCAACTTTGGTATTTTACAGACTTTTCGTTTTTGAGAGTTATCGTGTTCACAGACACACGAACCTTTTTGTGAAAATACTTTTTTGTGGATACAGGAGATCCTAAAACATATATTTCTGGTGAAATCTCGGTATCGAATTTTTGGGTGGAGTGCAATACCTTATCTATACACTATGTGCATAGTGCGTATAGAGAAAGTAAATATCTAATGTGTTTCATTCCATTGAGATTATTGTTCTATCTACTTCATGTTTCCGAGATAAACATTAACAGAAATGTTCCTTTAAAAGTAGAAGGGAATACATTAGACTAAACCGACAGTCAAATGTTTTAAATTGTGGTTGCTATGGGATTGAAATTCATTTCTTTGCGAGTCCAGGAGTTGACAAGTTCCTGTATGAGAAAAGTTTTAAATATTTTAAACCTGAAACCAATAACAAGAAAGATCTAGAAAACGGTCAACTCCACGAAAAAAATGTGTATGACATAGTTATATAGGTAGAGTCAGACTGAAAAATTCAGTGCTATAGCCGGGATTTGAACCTTGGATCTCCTGGTCTCTAGCCGGTTGCTCTTCCACTGAATTTCTCAACTGACTCGAATGTTTCCCGGTAAACCACAAGGTGATCTAGAATTACTTTGAGATGACAACCCCGTGTGCTATGCCGGCATGTTGCCATGGTAGCTCAGTGGAAGAGCGACCGACTAGACACCTTGTGGTCCATGGTTCAAATTCCGGCTATGGCATTGAATTTTTCAGTCTGACTGTACCTATCCAACTCCTGTCCTACACATGGATTGTGTGAAAAAGTCTGTGTTACATTCATATGACTTTCTCTATATCAGCAATAAATTATGTTTAAAAAAGCTATGCTTCTATTTACTTGCTGCTAATCGAGAAAAAATAGCAGAAATACTCTTATTTCTTGCTTCCTTGTAAGTAGAAACGAAATAAGGGAGTACCATAGGTTAAAGTGATAGTCAAAAGCTGGTTGTTATGTGACTGAAGTTCCTTTGTATGGACACGAGTTCACAAAGTCCTGTATGAGAAAAATATAAGTTTTCATAGCTTAAACCAAAAATAGGGAATATCTAAAAGACAATCAACTCCACGAAAAAAATGTACACAACATAAATTGCGTGTTTTAATGTGCTCTACATTTTTTGTGTGGTAAGTTTTTGTCTCTCTTACGGTTTAGCACTTATGTAAAATTTCCTAAAATTCACTCAGAATAAAGTAGTCTTCAGAGGCTATTCTCGGAAAATTCAAAATATACATTTTATTTGTCAGGCAAATATCTTTAATATATGATATTTTAATCAAAATCGCTAGAGCCATTTTTTAGAAAATCAAAATTTTCGAAAAAAGTTCCATGTGAGGGGCAATTTGGGGTGGGGGATTTTCCCCAAAATCTTCGTGTCGCATCCCTGGAAGAAACTAAACTTAAATACCAAGTTTGGTATTTTACCGACTTTTCGTTTTTGAGTTATCGTGTTCACAGTCACACGGACACACACACACGGATCTTTTTCTGAAAATACTTTTTTTTGGATATAGGAGACCCTAAAACATATATTTCCGGTGAAATCTCGGTATCGAATTTTTTGTTGGAATGCAATACCTTCTCTATACTGTAAGTACATAGTACATATAGAGAAAGTAAAAACAATTAAACCAGTACATGACATAATTTATGTGTTTTAATGAGATCTACCTTTTTTATTCAGTAAATTTTTGTCTATTTCTTATGGTTTACTAGTTGCCTATGTAAAGTTCAAGAAAATTCATCCAGAAGAAAGAGGTCTTTAGAGACTATTCCCAGAAAGTTCGAGGCGCTGACCACGTCTCATCCTCCAGTGCTACAACCCCATCCAAGACGACGTCTGCCTTTGACCGAGATGGGGGACTCAGCGGCCGGGCGGTAGCCCAAGTTTCCTTATGAGCTATCGTGCCATGGAGTTGTTGTTGTTATTATTATTATTATTATTATTATTATTATTATTATTATTATTATTATACAGGAGATTATGGACAGAAATGTTGGGGTAGAACACGAAGCACCCCAGCATTCGCCTGTCGACACGGGGAAACCATAAAAGCCTGTTGATCAACGTAAGCGGTTATGGGGGATCGAACCTGGGACCTTCCGAAAACCAGTCACAGTTATTCAGCACGGTTTTTTGTTCGATTATTTTGTAAACTAAATAAACTCTCTTGTTGATGTAACGCATCAGTTTTTTGCCAGATCAGTAACCATGTTTTGAAACAATTTTCTTCACATTGCTCCAGCAGCTTTGGACACGTGATGAAAAACACAATATCCATTTAGAAACTGCTAACTCGACGTGTTAAAAATAACATTACTGCGTTTGTTTTGGATAACAACATTTGGACAGAAACGCTAACAAATAAAATTCTGTCGTCATTCAGTTAATGTATCGTGACACACAGACAGAAGTGATAACATTCGTTTGCATCAGGTCATTGCGACGGCGTCGGAATTGCTGTTAAAACATACATCACTTTGGCTTTTTAGCTGTTTTATGCTTTTACATTTTTAATGTTGAAATATTCTCCTGTGTGTTTTATTCGCAGCATTTAAAAGCGTTTAGTCTAATGAATGTTGGGCAAAAAGTAGTTTAAATGCCGAGGTCGTGTGGGGAAATACAATATTTTAACGTGGTTTTGAAATCTGCTGTCGTTCTTCATTTGTTTTTGTAGATATCGACGCATTTTTACTTTCTCTACCCGCAGTATGTAGATTGTGTATAGCGCTTGTATTGCATTCCACCCAAAAATTCGATACCTTGATTTCACCGATAATAGCCATTTTATGGTCCTCTGCATAAAAAAAAATCACATGACTTTCTCAATATCTCTGCAAAAAATTTTTGTTAAAAAGTTTATGCTTCTATTTACTTCATGCTAAGTGAGAAAAAATAAGCAGAAATAGTCTTATTACTTGCTTCCCTGTAAGTAGAAGCGAAATAAGGGAGTAGCATAGGTTAAAGTGATAGCAAAAGATGGTTGCTGTGTGACTGAATTTCCTTTGTTTGTATGGACAGCAATTGTTAAATTCCTGTATGAGAGAATTATAAGTTTTAAAGCTGAAACCAAAAACAAGGAGTATCTCAAAAACGACCAACTCCACGAAAAAATGTATATGACATAAATTGTGTGTTTTAATGTGCTCTATATTTTTGTGTGGCAAGTTATGCAAAATTAACGGTTTAGCAGTTATGCAAAATTCCGTAAAATTCATCTATAATAAAGTAGGCTTCAGAGGCTATTCCCAAAAAATTCAAGATATACATATTATTTGTCAAATATATATATATATTATATGATATTTTAATCAAAATCGTTAGAGCCATTTTTTAGAAAATCAAAATTTTGGAAAAATTTTCCATGTGAAGGGTAGTTGGGGGTGGGGGAATTTTCTTGAAAATCTTCGTGTCGCATCCTTGGATGATACTGAACTTAAATACCAAGTTTGGTATTTAACGGTCTTTTCTTTTTTGAGCTATGCTGCCCACAGGCACACAAGGAAAATTACATCACCCGAAACTATGCTTTACATGGAAAACATTTTGAAAATTTTGTATTTCCCAAAAATGGCTCTAAGGATTTTGATTAAAGTACCGTATATTAAACATATTAGGATTGCAAATAAAATGTATATCTTAAATTTTCTGGCAATAGCCTCTGAATACTACTTTATTCCGAATGAATTTTACGGAATTTTGCATAAGTAAGAGATAGACGAAAACTTACCATACAAAAAATGTAGAGCACAGTAAAACATATACCTTGTTATATACATTTTTTCGCATAGAATTGATCGATTTTTGAGATATTTCTTGCTTTTGATTTCAGCCTTAAAAAACTTATACTTTTCAAATCAGGAATTTGTCAACTCCTGTCCATACAAACAAAGGAACTTCAGTCACATAGTAACCAGCTTTTGACTATCACTTTAACCTATGGTACTCCCTTATTTCTCTTCTACTTACAAGGAAGCAAGCAATAAGATTATTTCTGCTAATTTTTTCTCGATTTGAAGTAAATAGAAAAATAAGCTTTGTAACAATAATTCATTGACAGAGGTGTAGAGAAAATCATGTGAATAGAACACATCAGGTTTTTATGAAAACTATTTGAGCTAAAAATCTCTGGTTTTTACGGTTCTGCTACGAACATAACTCAATATCTTCCACGTGAACCATTTTTTGCAAATTTTGAATATTTTGACTTAGCGTGTTTAGCGGGAATGTAATTTGTCAACACAACAACACTTTGATTGGCTGCCGGTCTGGTGTCGCTCAAGGACAAACCTCATCCTATTTGAAATTCAGTGTAGAGTTCGGTTTTGGGTTCTGAAGCGCATATAGTTATGAATACACAGAACAGTCCGCGGTATAAAGAGAAGATATTAGAGTGATTTGTATCGTAAAAATTCCTCCTACTTACAAGGAAGCAAGTATTTAGTTAATTTTTCCTCGATTGGTATTAAGTAAATATAAGGATAAGCTTTTAATAATAATTGATTGCAGAGATGTAGAGAAAATCATGTGAATGGAACACATAAGATTTTTTTTTATATACAGGTGCTCTAAAACATGTATTTCCGGGAAACCTCGGTATCTAATTTTTGGGAGGAGTGCAATACGTTCTATATACAAAACTTTCTCTCTAAATATTGTAATTTCCATAAATGCTTCCACATAGTGTGTCATTATCAGCTAATGAGCATTTAATGTTTTAAGGTTGGCGACAAGAGCTTGAGGTCATGTTCTCAAATTGCCGTTTATTGACATTTTCCATCCGAAGCTGTGACGCAGGAAAGCTTTTGTTAATGGGGCTGTCGAGTTGCTGTCAAGGCTTGCTGCTACGTCATTTTCATAGTACATTAACAGGTCATGTCTGTCTGACACACGCAGCACGGATTCTGGATATCAGCCAAGCGATCCCGAAAACTTACTAAGCTCTTCTACAACAACAGCACCAAGTTTATCTCCCGCTCTTTAGAAGTTGCTGGCAACAATATGACTCCAGTATTACAGAAAAGGAGGTCAGTTGTGGCTTATTACAAATAGACCTCGTTCCAGGGTCACGAAATTGCAGGATTAAGGCTCGGTGCACTATAGCTCATTTCAAAACGTGCTGCTCTATCTTGCATTGCTCACTGCCTCACCTCATTCAGTTCCTGCTAATAGATTAGCCAGTGAACAATGAAACAGAGCGCAGATTGGAAATTTTCGAAATTACGACAGTTTACAAGTTCCCGTATGAGAGAGCTTTATAACAATCATTTATTGACAGAGATGTTGAGAAAGTCATGTGAATGGAACATATTATATTTTTACTTTCTCTATACGAACTGTGTACATAGTGTATAGAGAAGGTATTGCATTGCACTCAAAAATTCGATACCGAGATTTCACCGGAAATGTATTTTTTGAGACTCCCTGAATATAAAAAAAAATCATTCTCAGAAAAATTTCTGTCTGTCTGTGTGTATGTATGTGTGTGTGCCTGTGGGCACCATAGCTCAAAAACGAAAAGACCGTTAAAGCCCAAACTTGATATTTAAGTTTGGTATCTTCCAAGGATGCGACACGAAGATTTTCAAGAAAATTCCCCCCACCCCAAACTACCCTTTACATGAAAAAAAAAATTGAAAATTTTAATTTTCTTAAAAATGGCTCTAACAATTTTGATTAAAATATCGTATATTAAAATAAAACGTTTATCTTGAATTTTCTGGCAATAGCATCTGAAGACTACTTTATTCTGGATGAATTTTACGGAATTTTGCATAACTGCTCAACCGTAAGAGATGCGCGAAAACTTAACACAAAAAATGTAGAGCACGTTAAACACACAACTTACGTTATATGCATTTTTTTCTTGGAGTTTATCGTTTCTGAGATATTCCTAGTTTTTGGTTTCAGCTTTGAAAAGCTTGTACTTTTCTCATACAGGAATGTGTTAACTCCTGTCCATACAAACAAAGGAACTTCAGTCACATAGCAACCATTTTTTGACTATCACTTTAGCCTATGGTACTCCTTATTTCGCTTCTGTTAATAAGGAAGCAAGTAATAAGACCATTTCTGCTAATTTTTTCTCGATTAGTGAAGTAAATAGAATAATTTGTTGCAAACATGTAGAGAAAGTCATGTGAATGGAACACATCAGATGTTTTTTCTATCTCTTACGGTTTACCAGTTACGCAAAATTCAGAAAAACTAATCGAGAATAAAGGGATCTTAAGAGGCTATTTTCAGAAAATTCAAGATTTACATTTTATTTGTTGTCTAAATAGTTTTAATATGTGGCATTTTAATAAAAATAATTAGAGCCTTTTTGAAAATTCAATGTTAAATGTAAAGGGTAGTTTGTGGTGGGGGGATTTTCTTCAAAATCTTCGTCTCGCATCCTTGGAAGATACTGAACTTAAATACAAAATTGGTATCTAGCAGTCTTTTAATTTCTATCTATGCTGCTCACACACACACACACACACACACACACACACACACACACACACACACCACGGACACTTTCCTAAAAATGCCTTTTTTAGATTCAGGGTGTCCCAAAACATGTATTTCCGGTGAAATCTCGGTATCAAATTTTGTGGTGCAATACAATATTTCTTATAGTCCGCCTGGGTAGTGTGGAGGTAGCGTGTGTGCCTCACATTCAAAAGGTCGTGAGTTCGAATCTCGCCAAGGGTGAGTTACCCAGATAAAATTGTTTCGGGGTTTTCCCTTATCCTGAGAAGACGGATGTCGAGTAACTGTAAGCTCCATGGACCCCGAGATCATTTGAGCATCATTTCACCAATTTTATTCTTCGTCCGATATGACCAACCAGGTTAAAGTACGTTAAAACTAAAAAAAAAAAAAAAACTTCTAAACACTATGTACATAGTACGTGTAGACAAAATAAAAAAAATAAAAATTAATTATAGAGTTTAGCTAATGAGCTATATGGCTGTATGTGGGTTCATTTTTCATTTGTACGCAGAGAGCATGCTCAGAATTACTTAGCTTCATGTGGCATGTGGCATATAAAATCCTTGGAAGATCTGGTCCATTACGACCGGCAATTAAGTGGGCCCACCCTCATCAACAACAACCCCTTTGCCCACTCAGCAGTTTTGAGTCACGGCTTTCCCCTTTTATTTGTTGATTAAATAGAAATTCAATTACCCTTCTTCCATCTGCAGATTTTATACCCTCTCTTCCTCAGTCACGATGATGGAATGCAATTTGTCGTTTCACGTAAAAGCGCTCCCAAAAGTAACATCAGATTAAGTATAAAACGTGCACAGGCCTTTACTTAACGCGAATTACTCTATTGGAAAACACATTCCCTTCAGGAAAGGCCGTTACTATGGTGATTACATCTTTTGTTTTTGATTGAGGCACTAATTCGTAACCTCGAGTCTTGTGAAAAGTTACAAGTGCGGAATTGTTATGAAATTTCATACTTTAGAAATCCGATGTGTTCCATTCACATTACTTTCTCTACACCTCTGCAAAAATTATTGTTAAAAAGCTAATACTTCTATTTACTTCATGCTAATCGAGAAGAAATTAGTAAAAATAGTCTTATTACTTGCTTCCTTGTAAGTAGAAGCAAAATAAGGGAGTACCATAGGTTAAAGTGATAGTCAAAAGCTGGTTGCTATGTGACTGAAGTTCCTTTGTTTGTATGGACACGAGTTGACAAATTCCTGTATGAGAAAAGTATAGGTGTTTTTAAAATTGAAACCTAAAGCAAAGAATATCTAAAGAAATGATCAATTCCACGACAAAAATTTATATAACATAAATTGTGTGTTTTAATGTGCTCTACATTTTTTTTTTGTGTTGCAAGTTTTTGTCCATCTCTTACGGTTTACTAGTTATTCCAAATTAAAGGAAGATTCATCCAGAATAAACAGGTCTTTAGAAGCTATTCCCAGAAAATTCAAGATATACATTTTATTTCTGAAAGAAATGGCTCCAATATGTTTTACTTTAATCAAAATCGTTAGCTATTTTTAAGAAAAACAAAATTTTCGAAAAAATTCCCATGTAAAGGGTAGCTAGGGGTGCGGGGATTTTCTTGAAAATATTCGTATCGCATCCTTAGAAGATACCAATCTTAAATATCTAGTTTGGTATTGAGCCGTCTTTTCGTTTTTGAGCTGTACTGTCCAGAGACGCCCCCCCCCCACATGCACACACACTTTTTTTTTTTTTTGATTCAGTGGTTCCTAAAACATGTATTTTCGGTGAAAATTCGACATCAAATTTTTGGGTGGAATACAATACTTCGCTATCCCTATGTACATTGTACATACGGGGCTGGAGAAAGTAAAAATCTGATATGTTCCATTCACATGACCTTCTCTAATTCTCTGCAACAAATTATTGTTAAAAAGTTGTTTCTTCCATTTACTTCGTGCTAATCGAAAAAAAAAAAAAAAAAAAAAAAAAAAGGAAAGGAAATACCGTTACTATGGTGATAATATCTTTTGTTTTTTGATTGAGGCACTGATTCGTAACATTGTGAAAAGTTAAAACTCCGGAGTTAATATGAAATGTTGTACTTTAAATATCTGATGAGTTCCATTTACATGACTTTCTCTTCATCGCTGTAACAAATTATTGTTAAAAAGTATATTCTTCTATTTACCTCATGCTAACCGAGAAAAAATTAACTGAAATGGTCTTATTACCTGCTTCCTTGTAAGCAGAAGGGAAATGAGGTCTAAAAGCGATATTCAAATCGTTTAAAAGCTGGTAGCTTTGTGGATGAAAGCTGTTTCTTTGCATTGCCAGATGTTGAAAAAATGCCCATATGTGAAAAGTTTAAAGTATTCTAAAACTGAGACCAATAGCAAGGAATATCTTAAAAATGGTAAATCCACGAAAAAAATATCTGATGTGCTCCATTTATATGACTTTTACACCTCTGAAACAAAATATATTTGAAAAGCTTATTCTTCTATTTCATGCTAATCGAGATAAACATTAGCAGAAACGGTTGTATTACTTAGTTCCTAATAAGTAGCAGAGAAATAAGGGAATACAATAGGCTAAACCGACAGTCACTTGTTTTAAAATGTGGTTGCTATGGGATTGAAATACGTTTTTCTTTTATGTGGCCAGGAGTTTTAAGTTCCCGTATGAGGAAAGCTTAAGCATTTGAAAATTCGCCATCTCCAAGAAAAATAATGTATATTAATAAATTATGTGTTTTAAGGAGATCTACACGTTTTATGTAGAAAGTATTTGTCTATAACTTACGTCTTACCAGTTATGTATATCATAAAAATGCATCCAGAGTGGTCTTCAGAGGCTATTCCCAGAAAATTCAAGATATGCGTTTTGTCATGTAAATATATACGCTGTTTTAATTAATTTTGGACAAACCCAACATTTTAGAAACATTTTCCATGTAAAGATTAGTTTGGGGTGGGTGGATTTTTCTCAAAATCTTCGTGTCGCATTCTTGGAAGATACTCAATTATACCAATTTTGGTATTTTACCAACTTATCGTTTTTGAGTTATCGTGTTTACAGACACACGGACACAAAGGAAAATTTTCTAAAAATGTTTTTTTTTCTTTACAATACCTTCTCTATACACTATGTACATAGTACGTATGTTTTTTGGATACAGGGTACCCTAAAACGAGTATTTCCGGAGAAATCTTGACATCGAATTTTTGGACGGAATACAATACTTTCTTTATCGCAGAACGTAAAAATGCTTTTTTCGGACTCGGGGGACTTCAAAACATGTATTTCCGGTGAAATCTTGGTATCGAATTTTTGGGTGGAATACAATACTTCCTATATATACTGTGTACCAGTATGTGTAGAGAATGTAAAAATCTAATGCCTTTCTCTAGATGTATGTAACAAATTATATTTAAAAAGTTTATTCGTGTATTTACTTCACGTTAATCACGATAAACGTTACCAGAAAGGTAGTAGACTGTGTGCGGAGCATGAGACGAAGACACTGTATTAAGGATGTTCACCGCCGCCATTAGGTTTTGTTTACGGCCGTTGAAGGGATATCAAATTTGCTGCAAGTTTCTCTTGAGACATAAAACGGAGAGGATATAAGAATTAGGTGAGAAGATAAGATCCGACAAGCGCACCACGGTGAGGAAAAGTGGAACTTGCGCTACATATTTGTTAACTTAGGGTTTTTGGCTTCCCCTCGCGTTTTCCCCACACTTAAGCCGCCACCCCTATAGCTACATACGCACGAGTGTTTTCTTCCTGCGTTCGTCTTTTGTTTGAACAATGGAAAAGAAGAAGAAGAAGAAGTCCATCAACACACAAGGGACGGAAACACAGCCTTCTCTTCCGCAGCAGAACAGGAATATACTTTTCTTTTGAATTAAACTTTGTTATTACATCCCTCTCATGTTTCTTAGATATTGTTATTTGTCTCTTTTTCTCCATTTCCTGTTTGTCGGCAGGACTTTTATTAACTTCATTCCGTCTAGAAGTCGCCATTTTCTGCGGCGGAGTTCCTTTAGCCACAGCCAAACATTTGGATTCATGGTCATGCGTTACTGCTTTCTCCATGGGTCTTTTATGTTTATAAAATGGCTGCCTTTTCATTGGGGGAGCTTCATTTCGTTGCGTTCTTGTTTGATCCTCCACAAGATATTGCCAATATCTCCATTACTAAAACCCTAGAATTTCTCATTTCATAGAGAATGTAAATTACCTCTTTCTTATTAATACAAAATGAATGGCATAAAATAATAATACAAAATCTGATGTGTTACACTCACATGACCTTCTGTAGCCGTTCTACAAACTTCTTACATAAGATTATTCTTCTTTCTGCACCTTGTTAATCGAGGTATTCAGCACAATATTCTTATTACTTAGTTCCTTATAAGTAGGAAGAAAATGAGGGAATACATTAGGCTAAGTCGATAGTCAAATGTTTTAAAAGCTGTCATGCGATTGTCATTACAAATTGCTTCTTTTCTTGGGCAAGAGCAGAACAAAAGAAAAACGGACACTCCCGTCTGAGAAAAGTATAAGTACTTCACAACTGAAACTAATAACAATAAATACCCCGAAGACGGTAAGTTCCACGAAAAAAATGCATATGACGTAAATTGTGTATTTTAACAAGGCCTACATGTTTTGTATAGTAAGTTTTTGTCTATCTCTTACGGTTTATTAGTTATGCCAAATTAAGCAAAATTCATTCAGAATAAACCGGTCTTTAGAAGCTATTCTCAGAAAATTCAAGATATACATTTTATTTGTCAGGTAAATATCTTTAATATGCCATATTTTAATCAAAATCGTTAGAGCCATTTTTAAGAAAATCAAAATTTTTGAAAGAAGTTCCATGTAAAGAGTAGTTTGGGGTGGGGGATTTTTCTCAAAATCTTCGTGTCGCATCCCTGGAAGATACTGAACTTAAATACCAAATTTGGTATTTTAGTTATTTTTCGTTTTTGAGTTATCGTGTTCAAAGAGACACGGACACACACACACCACGGACCTTATTCTGGAAATGCTTTTTTTGGATTCAGGGGGTCCTAAAACATGTATTTCCGGTGAAATCTCAAGATCGAATTTTTGGGTGGAATGCAATACTTCTCTATCCCCATGTACAGTGTACATACGGGCAAGAAAAAGTAAAAATCTGATGTCTTCAATTCACATGGCTTTCTCAACATCTCTGTAACAAATTATTGTTAATAAGCTTATTCTTATATCTAGTTAAAGCTAATCGAGATAAATATTAGGAGAAACGGTCTTATTACTTAGTTCCTTTAAGTGGAAAGGAAATAATGGAATACACTAGGCAAATCCGACAGTCAAATGCTTTAAAATGTGGTTGCTATGGGACTGAAATCCGCTTCTTTGCGTGTACAGGAGGTGACAAGTTCTGTGAAACCGACAACAAAGAATATCTTGAAAACAGTCAACTCCACAACAAAAATGCAGACGACATAAAATGTATTTTAACGAGATATACATTGTTTATGTAGTAAGTTTTTGTCTTTCTCTTACGCTTTAACCTTTATGCAAAATTCTGAAAAAAAAAAAAAAAAAAAATCAAGCAGAATAAAGTGATTTTACCATGATATTCACAGAAAATTAAAAATATACGTTTTACTTGTGTTGAGATTAAGTTTAATATACAGTATTTTTTTTTTTTTCAAAATCGTTAGAGCCATTTTTGAGAAAAGCAAAGGTTTCGAAAATTTATCCATGTAAAGGGTATATAAAACACTAGTTTTACCACTTGTATCATTAATAATTATTTTTTTAATTTTTTATTATAAGGGGTCCTCAAAACATGTATTTCCAGAAAAATGTCTGTATCGAATTTTGGGTGGAATACAAAGCCTTCTCTATCTTCCATGTTCCCTGTAGATTGTGATAGTAAAAAAGGAAGGCCCATTTAAGGTTTAATTCAGTTAAATCCTGGAAGGTTTAAGCAGGTTAATTCTACGAGAGTGGACGAAGGAAGAAATTGACGGTTGGGCGGGGCCAAAGTCAGGCAATTGTGCCTAATGGAAAAACCATTGCTACTACCTATCTGTAGTTGGGGGGGGGGGAGGTGGTCTTGACAAAATTATTTGCACGTAATTCTATTTTACGGAGGAAATATATTAACTATGTAGCTTCTCCCAATAAATTAACGCTACCTTTTACTTTATCTACATGTGTTATGCACATAAAAGGCAGAGAAGGATCTGATGTGTTCCATTCACATGACCTTCTCTACATCTCTGCAACAAATTATGGTTAAAAAGCTTATTCTTCTATTTACTTCTTGCTAATTTAGAAAAATCAACACAAATTGTCTTATTATTTGTTTCTTGCAAGTAGAAGGCAAATAAGGGAGTAACATAGGTTTAAGTGATACTCAAAAGCTGGTTGCTATGTGACTGAAGTTCCTTTGTATGAACACGAGTTGACAAATTCCTGTATGAGAATGGTACAGTTTTTCAAAGCTGAAACCAAAAACAAGGAATATCTCAAAAACGATCAACTCCTCTAAAAAAAATATATAACCTAAATTGTATGTTTTAATGTGCTCTGCATTTTTTGGGTGGTAAGTTTTGGTCAATTTCTTACTGTTTAGCAGTTATGTAAAATTTATCCAGAATAAAGTAGTCATCAGAGGCTACTCCCAGAAAATTCAAGATATACATATTATTTGTCAGGTAAATATCTTTAATATACAATATTTTAATCAAAATCGTTAAGAGGCATTTTTGAGAAAATAAAAATGTTCGAAAAAAGTTCCATGCAAAGGTAGTTGGGGGTGGGGGGAATTTTCTTGAAAATCTTCGAGTCGCATCATTGGAAGATACCAAACTTAAATACCAAGTTTGGTATTTAACGGTCTTTTCGTTTTTGCGCTATGCTGCCCACAGACACACACGGACCTTTTTCCAAAAATGCTTTTTTTGGATTCAGGGGGGACCCAAAACATGTATTTTCGGTGAAATCTCGGTATGGAATTTTTGGGTGCAATACAATACCTTCTCTGACCACTATATAGATAGTACGTGCAGGGAAAGTAAAAAATAAAAAAAAATCTACCAAAAATAACTTGTTTTTCTATTTTTAAGGACCTATAGAACGCTCCTCGTAGCTTGTATTATTGAATTCCTTTATTTTACTGTATAATTTCCTTTAGGGCAACTTTGTGAGAGTTAATAGTGTTTCTTGGTTTGTTTGAAACACAAGCAAAGTTATTCTTTGATGCAAAACAAGCAGGCTATTAGCTGAATAGTTCTCTTTCCTTTTTTTTCGCAGAGGGCAGAGCCGTGCTGGGGAAACAGCACAAAGAACAGAGGAGGCCAATAAAACAGTAAAAATTAATGATGGCTGCAGCAGTAAACCGTATGTCACGGGGATAAACATAAAATCTATTACAGCAGTTGCGAGTTGAGAAATAAAAACATATATTACAGAAAAACGACCATGTAATTCAAACAAAACAGCAGAAATAAGACAAGAGATATCCTTTGGGGGCAAATAACATGAGGTGAATGGTTTTCTCTCTCTTCGAAAACAAACAAACATCAAAGCACGAAAATAAGAAAACTTGGGGAAGTTGCTTGGAGCTGCATATGGAGAGAATGATTCTCCTAACAGCTTTGTTTGCCTCTTTACCTATACAACCAAACACGACCTTCGTGGCAAACAAAATTATCTGTTTTCCCAGTAAATGGCGCACTTCCTGGGAACGTCATGTATTCATTTGTTTCTGGTGGTGCATGGGAAGCCAGTATTTAATATCTAGTACTTTATTTTATTTTTAATTTCTCTATCCTTCATGTACAGTGTTCATAATGGATAAAGAAAATATTGTATTTCACCCAAAAATTCGATGTCGAGCTTTTGGGGTTCCCTGAATCCGTAAAAGTATTTTTACTTTTTATGTACATAGTGTATAGAGAAAGCATTGCAGTCCACCCAAAAATTCCGAGATTTCACCGGAAATACATGTTGTAGGGTCCTCTGTAGCCAAAAGTACTTTCAGAAAAAGGCCCGTGTGTCTGAACACGATCATCCAAAAACGAAAGGTTGATATTTAAGTTTAGTATCTTCCAGAAATGCGACACTAAAATTTTGAGAAAAATCCCTCCACCCCAAGCTACTATGGAACTTTTTTCAAACTTTTTTATTTTCTCAAAAATGGGTCTTAACGATTTTGATTAAAATCTGTTATATTTAAGCTATTTACATGTCAAATAAAATGTATATATTGAATTTTCTGGGAATAGTCCGTGAAGACTTCTTTACTCTGAATGAAATTTGCATAACTGGTAAACCATAAGAGATAGACAAAAACTTGCCACACAAAATTGATGTTATACACATTTTTTGAGAAGTGAAAATTTTTGATATATTCCTTGTTATTAGTTCAGCTTTAAGACACTTATTCTTTCGTCACAGAGGACTTAGTCAACTCGTGTCTATACAAACAAAGGAACTTCAGTGACATAGCAACCAGCTTTTGTCTATTATTTTAACCTATGGTACTCCCTTATTTCAATTATACTTACAAGGAAGCAAGTAATAAGACTATTTCTGCTAATTGTTTCATGATTAGCATGAAGTAAATAGAAGCATTAGGTTTTTAACAATAATTTGGTTTCAGATGTGAAGAAAGTGATGTGAATGGATATCAGATATTTTTGTTTGTTTTATTTGTTATCTCAACTAAGTTTCTTACAAATAAAAAAATCTGAGATGTTCCATTCACATGTCTCTCTCTCTACATCTCTGTAACAAATATTCTTAAGGGTCTTATTCTAATTCATGATAATCTAGATAAACATGAGCAGAAATTATCCTTATTACTTGCTTCGTTGTAAGTGGAAACGAAAAAAGCCTGGTGAGTTCTATTCACATGATGTCCTTAAGCTGTTTCGTAAACAAACCTTTTATTCAAAACATTAATCTTATTACTAGCTTCGTTTTACGCAGAAGGGATATAGGAAATGCACGGGTTAAAGCGATAGCCTCGTCATATAAAGGCTGGTCGCTATTTGAAACAATTGAAATACCAATCTCTTTGCTTGCTAGGAATAAACAAATGACAAACGAGAAAAAAAGGTGTCTTCCCGTTTAAGAAAAGTTCAAGTGGCTAAAATTGAAACTAATACTCCGGAATATTTCGAAAACAGTTAACTCTACGAACAAAAATGTTGACATAATATTTGTGTTTTAATGAGATCTACCGTATTTTGCAGCGAGTTTTTGTTTATTTCTTACAGTTTACCAGATAAACAAAAAGTTATGTAAAATTCATTGAGAATAAACATCTCTTCAAAAGCTACTCCTAGAAAATTCAAGATAAACATTTTATTTGTGTTGTAAAGAGCTTTAATGTGCGGTATTTTAATCAAAATATTTAGAACCATTTTTGAGAAAAACAAAATTTTCAAAAATTGTTCCATGTAAAGAGGAGATTAGGGTGGGGGGATTTTCTTCTTGATGCTTGATCTCAGTCATAGATGTCTGTTAAGTAATGCATGTTTGGATAGGTAGAGTCAGACTGAAAAATTCAATGCCATAGACGGGATTTGAACCACGGGTCTCCCGATCTCTAGCCGGTTACTCTGCAATGGCTTATTTATTTTTGTGTGAAAAAAGAATCAATTCAATACCAATTGACAGTAATAGTTGGCTATACTATAGATCCTCACATCTAAAGTACTTACAACATTGTAAGTTGCCATTGGGGTTGTCATCTCAAAATAATTAGAGATCACCTTGGTCTTTACCGGAAAACATGCGAGTCAGTTGAGAAATTCAATGCTATGCCGGCATGTTGCCATGGTAGCTCAGTGACAGAGCAACCGGCTAGAGATCGGGAGATTCTTGGTTCAAATCTCGGCTATGGTATTGCATTATTCGGTCCTACTCTACCTATCCAACTTCTATCCTACACATATCTTGTGTGAAAAATCTTATGTGTACCATTCACATGACTTTCTCTACATCTCTGCAGTAAATTATTCTTAAAAAGCTTATACTTCTATTTACTTCATGCTAATCAGAAAAAATTAACAGAAATAGTCTTATTACTTGCTTCCTTGCAAGTAGAAGCGAAATAAAGGGAGTACCATAGGTTAAAGTGATAGAAGTTGGTTGCTATGCCACTGAAGTTCCTTTGTTTGTATGGACAGCAGTTGACAAATTCCTGTATGAGAAAAAATAAGTTTTTCCTAGCAGAAACCAAAAGCAAGGAATGTCTCAACAACGATGAACTCCACGATAAAAATGTATATAGCATAAATAGTGTGTTTTAACGTGCTCTACATTTTTTGTGTAGCAAGTTTTTGTCTATCTCTTAGCAATTATGCAAAATTCCGTAAAATTGATCCAGAATAAAGTAGTCTTCAGAGGCTCTTCCCAGAAATTTCAAGATATACATTTTATTTTTCAGATAAAATTGTTAGAGCCATTTTTGAGAGAATCGAAATTTTCGAAAAAAGTTCCATGTAAAGAGAAGTTTGGAGTGGGGGGATTTTTCTCAAAATCTTCGTGTCGCATCCCTGGAAGATACTAAACTTAAATACCAAGCTTGGTATTTTACCTACTTTTTGTTTTTGAGTTATCGTGTTCACAGACACACGGACTTTTTTCCGAAAATGCTTTTTTTAGATACAGGGGACCCTAAAACATATATTTGCGGTGAAATCTTTGTATCGAATTTTTGGTGGAGTGCAATACATTCTCTATACACTATGTACATAGTGCGTATAGAGAAAGTAAAAAATAATTAATTCAATATTAATTCAAGTTTGTTTTGTTTCAGGTGAGTGAAAATAAATACATCTTGATCGGATTAGACACAAGCGCTCTACGAATGCCTGCCAGTGATACCAACTTTATTCTGTAAGTTATTCACTCCAAGACCAACTCATAATGGATATTACGTTAATATTACCAGCTGGTTTGAAATTAGTGAAATATGTGTGAATACTCCAGGGATAAGATGATGATTATTATTATTATTATAATTATTATTAATAATACTACTTCTTTCTCTTCACGTATACACATACAATGCACAAAGTAGTTAGAAAAGGTATTGTCGAAATTTCACCGAAAATATATGTATAAGAAATTTTAGGAGATGTGTGTGTGTGTGTGTGTGTGTGTGTGTGTGTGTGTGTGTTTGTATGTGTGGACAGCATAATTCAAAAACGAAAACACATTAAATACCAAACTTGGTATTAATGCTTAATATCTTCCAAGGTGTGACACGAAGACTTTGAAGAAAATTCCACACCCCAAACTACCCTTTATATGGAAATTCTTTTTAAAATGTTTTTCTCTAAAATGACCTACGATTTTGATTAAAATACCATATATTAGTTATTCACAACACAAATATAAAGTGTATTTTCAATTTTTTAGGAATAGCCTCTGAAGAGCATTTTAACCTGGATGATTTTTGCAGAACTTTGTATAATGGTTAAACTGTAAGAGATAGACAATTACTTATCACACAGAAAATGTATAGATCTCGTTAAAACACACACATTATGTTATATACATTTTTGCGTGGAAAAAATTAAATTGCGTTTTATTTATGGACGCTCTTTAACTACTGTGGTTCTCAGCGTCCTATTCTATGCTAGGCGTGAAAGACCGGTTAATTTTTCTCAGAGACCCCTCTATCAGGTTTGAGGTTCTTTTACGTGCCGTAAATCTACGATACGGGACCAACCGCTTTACTTCCCTTCGAAGGAAGCCATGCTAAGGAAGTTTACGCCCGAAAAAAATGCAACGTCCTCCGTCGGGGTTGAACCCCCGACCTTGAGTATTCGAAGTTAGCATGTTAACCATTACACCATAGAGAGCGGCATGTGCGTGTGTGTGTGTGTGTGTGCAGTGTAGCTCAAAAACGAAAATACCTTTAAGTACCAAACTTGGTATTTAAGTACGGTAACTTAGGGACGCAACACGGTTTTCAAGAAAATTCCCCTACCCACAGCTATCCTTTATATAGAAAAAAGTTCGAACATTTTGATCTTCTCAAAAATGGTTCCAACGATGTTTACTAAAATCTCTTAAATTTAAGATATGTACATCACAAATAAAATGCATATCTTCAAATTTCTGGGAATAGTCTTGAAGGCATGTTTATTCTGGATGAATTTTGCATAACTGGTAAACTGTAACAGAAACAAAGACTGTAGATGTTGTTAAACCTCACATTTTATGTAATTTCTATGTTTACATTTTTGTTGTAGAGTTGACCGTTTCCAATATATTCCTTGTTATTGGTTTCAGTTTTAAAATGCGGGAACTTGTCAACTCCTGGCCATGCAAAGAAACTGATTTTAATCCCATAACAATCGCATTTTAAAACATTTGACTGTCGGTTTAGCGTAATGTATTCCCTTATTTCCCTTCTATAGGATGTTTTATATAGAACTGACACATTTCTGTCATTAATTGTTTCAAAACGTGTTATGCTAGCGACAACTTATTATACCTAAATTGTAGAGGAATTTTGGGAGATTATTTACTTCTATAGCAAATGTTGAAAATGCCCTCCATCCTGCATAAGGCACAACTCAACACGTCGTACTGGCCAGTCGTTGGAGGACTCTGTTGTCAGTAGCTTGAATCTCCTTTGTGATGTGCTTCAGATCGTCCAATGTTTGGAGACGTGTGGCGTAAACCCGGTGTTTTAAGTAGCCCCATAGAAAGAAATCTGGCGATGTCAAATCCGGAGATCTCGGTGGCCACAGGTTCCTGGAAATTATCCGGTCGTCAAAGAAACTTGCAATTAGGTTCATGGATTCATTTGATGTATGGCATGTAGCGCCATCTTGCTAAAAATATCCTTGACTCAGCTCTACATCGTACTGCATTTTCACGTTGACTACAAGAACAAAATGTCGAAACAGCTGCCAACAATGCAATTAGGAATAAAACATCTGCGCATCTAGTGACAAGAAATCAAAACTCCAGAACATTCTGCTTAATTTGGTGCTAAAATGGGACATTGAATGAATTTCCAACGGAATAAATAAAGAAAGAAATGTCAGTTCTACATAAATCGCTCTGTGCTTACAAGAAAGAAAGTAAGTAATAAGATCATTTCTGTTGGTGTTTATCTCGATTAGCCTGAAGTGGATAGTAGAATAATTTGTTTGATATTTAGAGAGTCATGTGAATGGAACACAGGTTTTTCATTGACAACACCCTTGTCATCTACACTGAAATTGGTGACCTGGACGTGATTGTCCATTGTTTGTGGATAATGCTGGATCATGTAATAATAAAGTTGAGATAGCCAAGCAATGTGCTTAGTAAGTGCTACGTCATTAATTTCTCCCGCCCATGAAAAACACAGTGTATCACTTGTAGCAGTGGAAATTAGTTCTGAGACAAGGGTAGTGGGGGGGGGGCGCAGGAGGAGGAGAATATGAAAGTCAAAACAGTTACAAAGGACAGACATTCATACAGACGTACATACATATTTATTAGCTCTGGAAAGTTCCATGTCATCCCTCAAGGAGGGTGTGCACCCTTTTAAAGAGAGGCTTCAGCCTTTATTAGAAAAGGGATGGAGGAAAATTTGAGTTGTTGAGGGAATGCCACCATATTGTAGAAGACTCGTCTGCAAGCATTACAACTTTAGGTCCCGACCTAATAATCGTCAGCTGTAGTCTTTTGTTCCGGCTTTTAGACGCCAGTGCGTTCGTTCTTTACGTCCCCTGTGGCGTCCCAGCAAATATTACCCAAATCAGCAACACCTGAGTGCTGAAAAGCAGTTTAAGGGACACTAATAGTCGAATTTTGACTACAACCAGTTAAAAAAATCGAAAATGCTTTTTACTTTCTGATAGTCAGTAGAGAAAATACCTAATTTATTTCACTCAGATATTCGATATCTAGATTTCACCGAAAATATATGCAGACCGGTTCAAAACAACACGAGTCGATTAACTTACACTTTGTCTTGTCCGAAACTTGATGTCGCAACTTTCAAACTCTTCTATTTAAAGTTTTGTGTGTGTTTAAAAATCGCACACATTTAGGATTATGCAGCGAAGGAACAATGGTTGTCATGCGCCACACCCACAAGCCTCGTTTCCCATTACTAAGGTGACCTGTCCCGCGCCGGCGTGTCTATGAAACCACGCCTACACCACGCGACTGGGGCCTTCGCTACCAACTGGCATCTCTCTTGGACGTGACATTTGGTTATGCACGACTGCCTAATCCTTGGTGATTTTATGGCAGTTTTTGTATATGCCGAATTTAGAGCTGAAAATTATATTCACGTATCACGTAGGGTATGACCAACAAGGTCCACATCTTCGTTTGGTGTCGTTTTGAAACATCCGTTATATTGAGACCCCTAAATCCAATAAAGTGGTTTTACGGTGGTATACTTAGTGAAATATATTATAAGTACATTATCAACAGAACGATTCTGTATTGTTTGTTAGATTTTAAATTTCCAACTCGGAAAGACCTTAGAGAAGCTTGGGTAGACAATTCGCAGATAAAATTGGCAACATACTCTGGTGTATAAGAAACCTCTTGCTAATTCGTCCATTTAGCAGTTATCGCGAGAAATAATTACTATCAAATTATGTGTTTATGATACCAGAGCCGTGAGAATAGGGGGGAGAGGTTCCTCGGACTCGGAATGCAATGGCAAATATCACAATATTCGTTGATCAAAAACCTTGATCAATATCACACGTTCTCCTAAAGCTTTAAACCAATGCTGAAATATATGATAGAGTCTTTTGGTACATTAACAGTAGTTTTAGACCAAGAAAATAAAACAAAATTAAGTTATGACCTTGTCGCGATGTTTACTGCAATAATTCCAATTTATCAATATTAACTTGTGACACCAAAACATGTAATTGTATTCAATGTTAATTCAACTAGAGTACTCTCCCCTTCCACTGTCTGTACAGTTTGGGTTGGGGCATTTTCTTGAAAATCTTCGTGTCGCATCCTTGGAAGATATCAAACTTAAATACCAAGTTTCGTTTTTGAGCTATGCTGTCCACAGACACACACACACACGCAACTTTTTCCAGAAATGCTTCTTTTTTGGATTCAAGGGGACCTAAAACATATATTTCCAAATCCAGAATTTTTGGTGCATTACAATACCTTCTCTATACTCTATGTATATAGTACGTGTAGAAAAAGTAAAACATATTACGAGAGGCGTTCAACAAGCTCTTAGAAACAGTAAAACAAATCATTTTTACTTTCTTTATACGTACTATGTACACTCTGTATAGAGAAGCTATTGCATTGTACCCAAAAATTCGATACCGAGATATCACCGGAAATACATGTTTTGATGCCACCTGAATACAAAAAAAAAAAGAAAAAAAAAAGGATTTTTAGTAAAAATATCCGTGTGTGTCTGTCTGTCTGTGTGTATGTGTGTGTGTGTGTCTGTGGGCAGCATAGCTCAAAAGCGAAAAGACCGTTAAATAGCAAACTTGGTATTTAAGTTCCATATCTTCCAAGGATGCGACACGAAGATTTTCAAGAAAATCCCCCCACCCCAACTACCCTTCACATGGCAAAATTTTCGAAAATTTTGATTTTCTAAAAAATGACTAACGATTTTCATTAAAATATCATATATTAAAGATATGTACTTGACAAATAAGATGTATATCTTGAATTTTTTGGGAATAGCCTCTGAAGATTACTTTATTCTGGATGAATTTTACGGAATTTTGTTTAACTGGTAAACCGTAAGACATAGACAAAAACTTACCACACAAAAAATGTAGAGCACATTAAAGTACACAATTTATGTTATATACAGTTTTTTCGTGGAGTTGATGGTTTTTTAGATACCCCTTGTTTTTGGTTTCAGCTTTAAAACTTATAATTTTTTCATACAGGAATTTAACAATTGCTGTCCATACAAACAAAGGAACTCCAGTCACATAAAAACCATTTTTTGCTATCACTTTAACCTATGCTACTCCCTTATTTCGCTTCTACTTGCAGGGAAGCAAGTAATGAGACTATTTCTGCTACTTTTTTCTCACTTAGCATGAAGTAAATAGAAGCATAAACTTTTTAACAAAAATTTGTTGCAGTTATAGAGAAAGTCATGTGAATGGATTACATCAGATTTTTTCTATCTTTAACACAATCAGCTTTTATCTCCATACATTTTTCCCAGCGTTTCTTCAACTGGTTTAAGTCTTCCAAAGAGTAGGATTTTGGAAGGTCCTCAAAATAGGCATCTGTTTGGCAGCTGACTTCTTCATTAGACGCGAATCGTTTTCCGCTGAGCCAACCGGAAAGCATTCCCACTTCTACACCGAGACGTGGAGTGTATTTAAAAAAAAGATCTGAAGTGTTACACTCACATGACTTTCTACAGCTGCCCTATAAACACACTTCTTACAAAACATCATGGTCCTTTCTACACAATGCTAATTGAGATAAACGTTAGCAGAATGTTCTTATTACTTAGTTCCTTATAAGTAGAAGGGGACTAAAGGAATGCACTATGCTAAAGTGATAGTCAAATGTTTTAAAAGCTTATTCGTTTATTTGTTTGGCCAGGAGTGGAACAAAAGAAAAACGAACACTTCCTGTCTGAGAAAAGTATAAGTAATTATCAATTGAAATCAATAGCAAGGAATATCTCGGAAATGGTTACTTCCAAAACAACAACGTAAAGGACATAAATTGTGCTTTGAAGAGGTCTATATGTTTTGTGTAGTAAGTTTTTGTCTCTCTCTCTCTCTCTCTCTCTCTCTCTTACGGTTTACCAGCCAAGCAAAGATCGTCAAATTTCATCCAGAATAAAAAGATATTCAAAAGATATTTCAAAAAAATTCAAGACATACGTTTTATTTGGGATGTAAATATCTTTAATATACGGGGTTTTAATCAAAATCTTTACAGAAAGTCAACATGTTTTAACACTTTTTTATGTAAAGGGTAGTTGGGGTTGGGGGATTTTCCTGAAATTCAAGTTTGGTTTTTAATGTTTTTTCGTTTTTGAGGTATGCTGGCCATAGATACACCCACGGACCTTTTTATAAAACTGTTTTTTTTTCGGACTCAGGGGACCCAAAACATATATTTCCGGTATAATCATCGAATACATTGAATTTTTGGCTGGAATACAATACTTTCCCGCCCGCCTGTGTAGTGTGGTGGTAACGTGTCTGCCTGACATTCAAAAGGTCGTTAGCTCGAATCTCGCTTAAGGTGAGTTACTCGGATAAGGTTTTTTTTCGGGGTTTTCCCCTTATCCTGAGAAGACGAATGTTGAGTAACTTGAAGCTTTATGGACCCCGAGATTATTTGAGCATTCCATCAATTTCATTCATCGTCCGATATGATAAACCAGGTTAAAGGAGGTTAAACTAAAAACAAAAAATACTTTCTCTATCCACTATGTGCGTTGTAAATGCAAGCTAGAGAAAGTAATAGCCTGGTGGATTAAAAGTTGCGTTTCATTTGGAGCGAATGGAAAAGCGAATTATAACGAAAAATGGTTAGTTACGTACATCGCACGTCCGGCATTAATTATTCTGTTTGTGCTGGGTTTTTAATGCTTTTCCTGTCACATTAACAAATAATCAAGAGGTCAGATGAACGAGGCCGCTTTCTGAGCGATGACTCTCAAGGGTCACTTCCATAACAGCTGAGGCAAAGTGCCACTATTGACTTCACCTCCTGGCTTAAATACCCGCTGCAAGAAACGGCTTCAGTAATCTCATCCACCTTTTTTGTAACTCAGGCGATTTGATATCGTCCTTCGGAAACAGTGCTGCCAACTCCTTCCTAGTCGTTACCCTCGAATATTTTTCAGAAACTTTATAGTTCTTCATTGAAATAGTCTGTATTAATAGTTATTTATGATATGAAAGCGTAAAGTTATGGCTTTTGATTCGAGCAGAAAAATATTGAAACGAGACGCAATCATACAATTTTTTTCTGCGATAATTTCCTGATATTAAAAGAAAAGCAACGAAAGAAGAAATACATTTGAGGTTAGTTAGATTATAGTTTCGTTACTTATTTGGACGGTGTGGTTATAGCAGGCCGTGATAAACCAATATTATTACTTTCCATACACGTAATATGTAAATAGAGAAGGTGTTGTATTGCTCTCAAAATTCAATACCGAGATTTCACCGGAAATACATGTTTTGGGACCTCCTGAAACCAAAATTAGCATTTATAGAAAAAGGTCCGTGTGTGTGTGACTGTGGACAACAGTTCAAAAATGAAAAGTCCATTAAATACCAAACTTTGTATTTAAGTTCACTATCTTCCAAGGATGCGACACGAAGATTTTCAAGAATATCTCCCCACCCCCAACTACTCTTTACATGGAAAATGTTTTCAAAATTCTGATTTTATCAAAAATTGCTCTAACGATTTTGATTAAAATATCATTCATTAAATATATTTACATGACAAATAAAATTTATATCTTGAATTTTCTGGGTATAGCCTCTGAAGGCGCCTTTATTCTGAATGAATTTTGCGGAATTTTGCATAACTGCGTAACCGTAAGAGATAGATAAAAACTTACTGCACAAGAATGTAGAGCTCGTTAAAACAGACAATTAATGTTATATGCATTTTTTTCCTGGAGTTGACCGATTTTAAGTTATTCCTTGTTATTGATTTCAGTTTTAAAATACTTAATACTTTTCTCATACGGGAACTTGTCAAAGATTGGCCACGCAAAGAAACGGATTTCAATCCCATGGCAACACATTTTAAAACATGTGACTGTCGGTTTAGCCTAGTGTATTCCCTTATTTCCCTTCTACTTATAAGGAACTAGGTAATAAAACGGTTTCTGTTAATGTTTATGTCGATTAGCATGAAGTAGATAGAAGATTAAGCTTATTAACAATAATGTGTTACAGAGGGGTAGGGAAAGGAATGTGAGTGGAACACTACAGATATTTTTTCTACGAGAATTTTCAGATATTAAAAGAAAAGCAACAAAATATGAAATACATTTGAGTTTAAGTTTGAACCATTCACCAAGGGTTATAAGTTCGTTATGTATTTCGTATTGTTGGACGCGATATCGGTACGGTTAAAGCAGGCCGTGACAAACCAATATTATTGTTGTTCTGTGATGTATTTTGAGGAAATGGCAGATTTTAAGAATTGTGATGTCCTTAGAGCTGCGAAAGAAGTAGAATCAAATTTACTATCTGTTAAATCGTGTAAACATATCGTGAACGACTAAATTGTTTGTCTGTTAATCAGTGATGTTTACACTCTAATATCGTGAATTATTTTGGCGAGCGTACAGTTGGAACAAAATTACTTTTCTTTGCGCGTGGATTCCGTAAAAATCAAGTTTGCATCTGAAATGAACTCGTAAACTGCTCAATTACGCTCGGTCGCAGAGAAATATATTTAAGTGACAGAAAAAATATACATCTATAGGATTGGTTGAAGGGGGCGTGAATCAATGGTTCTCACTCGAAATTTCTTTTTACCTTCTGTAGCGCATATGTACCACATACATAGTATGCAGAGAATGGATTATATTCCATCCAAAAATCCTATTTTTAGAAAAAGGTCTGTGTAAGTCTATGGACAGTATAACGCTGAAAGGGCAGCAGTTTGACACTGAACAAACTTGTGAATAATTCAAACATATTTTGAGTTACACGAGGAGAGCCTGCTCTTTCGATATAGTAAAGATGTGTCTTGTAATTCACTGCAATGAATTCTATGTTAATTTGGTTGATTTATGTTCATTTTCTTTTCAAAGTTCTGAACATTATTCTAAACTTTTTGTATCAAGCTTTATACTTTTATTTGTAAAAATAATGGGTTTTTTATTTACTAATCATATTATGACATAATTGTTTTATTGTGTTATTTTATGTGTTACAACGCTGTATATAATATCAATATATGTAGTGAGCTACTTTTGGAACAGATTGTACCTCAGTGTGTGCTTGTTTACGCTACAAACCTCTCCTCAATATTCTCTCTTTATGCCGCAAACTACTCTGTGTGTTCGTAACTGTGTGCGCTTTGGCACCCTAAATCGAGTTCTGGTTCATGATATTTAATATCCAATCTGATATTTACCATGGCAACTTAAGGAAACTGCGAAACAACCTCACCGGATTTGAACCGAAATATACATCTTGAATTTTTAGGAATAGCCTGTGGTCCACTTCTTAAAAATTGTTGTATAATCTTATATAACTGGTAAACGTTAAGGAATAGACGAAAACGCATTGCATAAAACATGTTGTGTGTTCCACTCACTTGACTTTTCTACCTATTCTGCAAACAAACTCTCCTTGCAGAAGACTAATCTTCTATCCACTTCATGCTAATCGAGATAGACATTAGCAGAAACGGTTTTATTACTTAGTCCCTTACAAGTAGAAGGGAAATGAGGGAATATGCTAGGCTAAAGCGATAGTCAAATGTTTGTCATTGAAAATTTGATTCTCTTTGCATAGCCAGGAATAAACCAAAAATAAAAAAAACAAAAAAAAACACAGGACTTCTGTTTTAGAATAGTAATATTTTGAAATTGACAAGGAATATCTCGGAAACGATCAGCTTGAAAGCAAAAAGGTATTGGACATAAATTGTATGTTTTAATGAGTTCTACATATTTTGTGAACTAGGTTTTCGCCTCTCTCTCCCTCTCTTCCGTTTACAGTTATGCTAAAGTAATTCAGAATCCATAAGGCTTCAGAGGTTTATTCCCAACATGTAAATATATAATATGTAAATATCTTTAATATATTATGGAATTTTAATCAAAATCGTTCGACCCATTTTCGAGAAAATCTAATATTTCGTAAGTTTTTTTTTTTTTTTTTGCAATATAATTTATTTTGGGTCGCTTTAACAGCATGGTCATATTGCGACCTTACAAATTGTAAATAAAATAGTTATTTACACATTGGTAAAATATAAAATGGTTACATTTATACTTCACAATAACTCAAAAAGTTTACATTGTCTTATAAATATTGTTGTCTTTTTAATTGTCTGGTGGTTATGGTAAGTCAGTGAAGCCGGCCTGAAGTCTCTGTTTGGCGTATCTCGGACTCTGCAGCAGGATATGTAGGACAGTAAGTGGTGTGTTGCAGGTCTCACATTTTGATTCTGGATCGTAAAATCTTGCATGTAAATAATAGTGCCGGGTGGGGAATTTTCCATAAAAAAAATCATTTCGCATCCTTGGAAAATACTAAATTGAAATTCCAACTTAAGGCTTTTTCCGACTTTTCGTTTTTATTTATGCTGTCCACAGGCATACACAGACTTCTTTTTTAAAAATAATTGGAAGCAGGTGACCTCGAAACATACATTTGCGGTGCAATTTGGAAATTTATTTTTGGGTGTAATAGTATACTTTCGCTACCTTACTATGTTCTTGCATAGTACGTGTCTAGAGTATAAAACGCCTTCTTGGGTAACTCACCCTATCCGGGATTGGAACTCGGAATCTCTTGAATGAGAATCATGCTATCCATTGCATGTAAATAATTTTACATACTATTATATTTTAATCACAATTATCAGATAGTTTTGAAAAAAGCAGATATTTCGTTAAACCTTCCAGGATTTTCAATAAAAATCTTCATGCCGCATCCTTGGAAAATACAAAATGAAATATTAAATTTGGGTTTTTGAGTTATGCTGTCTATAGACAGACACACACGACCTTCTTCAAAAAACGATTTTTTGTTTCTTTTACGCAGGAGACCTCGAAACATATATTTACGGTGCAGCCTCGAAATTGAGTTTTGGGTGGAATACTATACTTTCTCTATCTACTATGTACTCGCATGGTACGTGTTGAGAAAGTAAAAAGCCTTATCGGTCAACATACCCTATCCGGGATTCGAACTCGTGAACTCTTGAATGAGAATCACGCTATCCCTGCTTCTTGCATGTAAATATTTTATACACTATGGTATTTTAATCACAATCGTTAGTTATTTTTGAGAAAATCAAATATTTTGCAAAAGATACTAAATTGAAATACTGAGTTTGGTATTTAACCGGCATTTCGTGTTTGAGTTGTGCTGTCCACACACATATATACATGATCATTTTCAAAAAATGTTTTTTTTGGACGCAGGTGACCTCGAAACATACATTTCCAGTGCAATCTTGAATCTTGGGTGGAATAGTATACTTTCTCTATCTACTGTGTACTTGGATAGTACGTGTTAGGAAAGTAAAACGCCCTATCGGGTAACACACCCTATCCGAGATTCGAAGTCGGGAGCTTTTAAATGTGAGAGGCAGAGAGTGGCGGGCTTAAGTAATGTTAAACTTCCCAGTTAAATGAAATGTGTTGAAAACGAATTGTTGAGTTTAATCCTCTGCTTGCATATAAATATACTGGTGTGATTTTTCGTGAATTGAAGCTCCGTTAAAACAAACGCGCCCTCTGTGATGTGTTTTTGAAACACAAACCGTGTTTCGCTCTCCAATAGATTCTCCACTGCAGCGGCACTTAAAGCTCACATAACGTTAGTGCCGCCGAACGTAAATGGAAATAAAACGGGGCTGAAATTGCGCTTGCGCACAGGTCTGCACTTTTCATGACGGTAATCCAAATTGTTTTCCCGAACATTTTCCACCTTTCCTTGATGGCGAGGCGCAGCAATTATCGAAATGACAACGAACGAGCAGTTATGTACCTGGTTGATTGGGTTCGTCGCCCATTGGCAAATAATGGCAAAGTGAACCTTAGCAACGAAAGACTCTAACTGCCCATATTCTGTTGGCACTGCTGCACGCATGGCAACTTTGCATTTCATTTGCCTCCTCTTTACAGCCTCCTAAAATTGCTACAGCTCTTGCTGAAATGTTTTGTTGTATTTGCGAAGTAATTCAGTTCGTTTGCTTTTAAATATTTCAATTAATTAATTCTGAAATGTTACATATGCACTTCATCGAGATAAACATCAGCAGTAACGGTCGTATTACTTACCTCCTTGTAAGTTGAAGGTGCATATAGGTAAAACGATAGTCAAGTGTTTTAAACGCTGGTCGCTTAGTGATGAGCTGTTCACCCTCTTCAGCTGTGGTCATATCCACTGACGTCAGTCATTATGGAATGTTAGAACTAACTTTCCTCCGCTTCTTTAGTTGTTCTTGGTGGGACAGAGACGCATTCACTCTGCTGGAAACTCGCCGAGGGACAGGCCGTCTTTTTGAGCACAGCTAATGTTTACTGCATAGCCGCCAGGGGTAGAAAAAAGTGGGTTTTTTTCGGCTTGGGCAACATTTTGGGATTACACACATTTGGCGAGTCTTTCGGGTTAACCGGAACTGTTTCTTTTGTTTTATTTGTTTAAAGTGTTTTTCGGCCGCTTTTACAGAAAATGGCACCACAGGCGATGACACTAAAGATAAATTAAATGAAGATGGAACATCGGTGGAATGCGATAACGGAGAAAACCGCAGAACTTGGAGAAAACCGACCCCATGCGCCGCTTTTTCAACTACATGCGGTTGCGTGGGATCGAACCCGCGCCTCTTCAGCTTCCGGTCTCCCTTTCCGAGGTCCTCGGGGATAACAACCATGCGGTAGATAGGGTTTTTAGCCTTTTACGCCTAGTGCCTTTTTAAAAATCGTTTCTTTTTTTTAAAGATTTTATCGTCAGTGATTTAATCTCTTTTTCATTTCTGACACTGGGGGTTTACCTATAGATGACTTTTCTTTTTAGTTTTCATGTTCAAACCGGTTTTAGATACCTCTATGGCCATTTTCATATATTATTTTATTTACTCTGTTTTTTTTTTTTTTTTTTTTCTGGTTCCTTTTTCCTTTTTACTGTCGCTCCTATGTTTTTTAAGGGCGGTAATAACCATGCAGTTGAGCGCCCTTAAACCCCACTCATCAACATCGAACCCGGGCCGTCTAGGAGATAGGCGAGTGGTCTAACCATGGCCACAGTCCTGATTGATTGTGTTCGTGACCTATTGGCAAATAATGGCAAAGTGAACCTTAGCAACGAAAGACTCTAACTGCCCATATTCTGTTGGCACTGCTACACGCATGGCAACTTTGCATTTCATTTGTAGCCTCCTTAAACTGCTACAGCTCTTGCTGAAATGTTTTGTTGTATTTGCGTACTCGTCGAAGTGGTTCAGTTCGTTTGCTTTTAAATATTTAAATTAATTAATTCTGAAATGTTACATTTACAATTAATCATGATAATCGAGATAAACATCAGCAGTAACGGTCGCATTACTTACCTCCTTGTAGTTTGAAGGTGTATAAGGGAATATACTAGGTAAAACGATAGTCAGATGTTTCAAACGCTGGTCGCTTAGTGATGAGCTATTTGTTTATCCCCTTCCACAAGTTTGGAACCAGCTGTGGTCATATCCACTGACATCAGTCATTATGAAATGCTAGAACTAACCTTCCTCCGCTTATTTGATGGGTCTTAGTGGGACAGAGAAGCAATCAGTCTGCTGGAAACTCGCCGAGGGACAGACCGTCTTTTTGAGCACAGCGAATCTATACTGCTTAGCCACCAAGGGTAGCAAAAGTGGGATTTATTTCAGCTTGGGTAACATTTGGGGGTTAAACACATTTGGTGAGTAAATTATTATTATTAGTAGTATTAAAACCACATTGCTAGTCGGAATAATCAGATCTTGATTGGGTTTGTCGCCCATTGGCAAATAATGGCAAAGTGAACCTTAGCAACGAAATATACTAACTGCCCATATTCTGTTAGCACTGCTATACTTATGGAAACTTTACATAAACATAAGCAGAAACGGTCGTATTACTTACCTCCTTGTAGGTTGAAGGGGAATATACTAGGTAAAACGATAGTCAGATGTTTTAAACGCTGGTCGCTTAGTGATGAGCTATTTGTTTACCCTCTTCCACAAGTTTGGAACACGATAAACAAGACTTTCCAGTATTTTCAGAGTGACGTATACATGAGATTCAGCAGCCACCTGGTGGGAAATATTAGAACTAAACTTCCTTATTATTGGCTGTAATGCAGGTTACCAAATAACTATCTTCAACTTTCTTCAGTCTAGTGAATGGAGCATGTAATTTATCAATATTTTTGGTATTTAATATGTGTACATTTCTATCTGTTCAGTTTAAATTGATTGTAGAGTGAGTACATCAAGTTTTTCATACAGACCTCTTTTTACTTTCTCTACACGTACGATGTACATAGCGTATACAGAAGGCATTGTATTACACCCAAAAAACTCGATACCGAGATTTCACTGGAAATACATGTTTTGAGTCTCCCTGAATGCGAAAAAAGCATTTTTGGAAAAAGGTCCGTGTATGTGGACAGCATAGCTCAAAAACGAAAAGAACGTTAATTGCCAAACTTGGCATTTAAGTTTGGTATCTTTCAAGGATGCGAAGATTTTCAAACCTCCCCACCCCAAACTACCCTTTATATGGAAAAAAAATCAAACATTTTTATCTTCTAAAAAAACGGCTTTAACGATTTTGATTAAAATCTCTTATATTTAAGATATTTACAAGCCGAATAAAATGTATATTTTGAATTTTCTGAGAATTATTGAACTTTGCATAACTGGCAAACCGTAAGAGATAGACAAAAACTTACTACACAACAGATGTAGATCAGGATAAAACACACAATTTATGTCATATACATTTTTTTTTCGTAAAGTTGATCGTTTTTGAGATATTCTTTGTTATTGGTTTCAGCTTTAAAGCATTTATACTTTTCTCATACAGGAACCAGCTATTGACTATCACTTTAACCTATGGTACTCCCTTATTTCGCTTGTACTTACAAGGAAGCAAGTAATAAGACTATTTCTGCTAATATTTTCTAAATTACCATGAAGTAAATAGACGCTTATGCTTTTTAGCAATAATTTGTTGGAGAGATATAGAGAAAGTCATGTAAATGGAAAACATCAGATTTTTATTGATAACTATATCTAATCGCCTAGTACAAGAAATGCCGCAAAGACCATAAAAATCATTTTTTAAAAGCCCCAAAAGATTTTCTTTGGTGCTGCGTGTATATTGGTTTCAGGGAAGGTATAAAGAATATAGATCTAAATATCAATAGAATATAACTGCTTATCAGCTTTTCTTTCAGCAGCTTCTTCGAAGAAGAATATAAATATATGTTGTTTACATTAAACTTTGAAAACAAATTCAAAAGGCAAATGCTCTACAAAAGCGAGTTAATAATCGTTACACAAATGAATTCATTTTTCGAAAGCTGTCGGGCAAACAAGAGGAAAAAATTTACTTCTCAGATTTGCTGCGAAGCGTTTCTTTCAAGAAGCGCGCGCTGTTTTTAATCTGTTCGTTGAAAGGAGATAAATTTGTATATAAAATAGGAAGGCATTCGTTTTTGAAAAGAGTCTGCAATGTCAACAGTTCAGAATTTCATTTCATTTAATGTTTATATCTCTGATGTAGAAAAAACGCGCAGAAATTCTTCGTTTCCGAGAGTAAATAGCATTTCGATCAACCCGTCGCAGAAGAGCTTATACTTCTCAGACAATTTTTACTTTCTCCACACGTATTATAGTGTACAGAGAAGGTATTGCTATCCACCTAAAAGTCCATACCGAGATTTCACCGGAAATACACGTTTTAGGGTCCCCTATATCCAGAAAAAGTATTTTTAGAAAAAAGGTTCGTTTTTGTGTCCGTCTGTCGGTGTGTCTGTGAACACGATATTTCAAAAACGTCGGTAAAATACTTAGCTTGTATTTAAGCTTTGTATCTTCTAGGAATGCAACTGGAAGATTTTGAGAAAAATTCCCACACCCCAGACTACCCTTTACATGGATAAAATTTCGAAAAGTTTTATTTTCTCAAAAATAGCTCTTAACGATTTTGATTAATATACCATACATTAAAATTATTTATATGACAACTAAAATTAGCCTCTACTTTATTCTGGAAGAATTTTACGGAATTTTGTATAACTGCTAAACCGTAAGAAATGGACAAAGCCTTACCACTCAAAAAATGTAGAGCAGGTTAAAACACACAATTTATGTTGCTTCGTGGAGTTGATCGTTTTTTAGATATTCCAAGTTATTGATTTCAGCTTACTTTTCTCATACAGGAATTTGTCAACTGATGTCCGTACAAACAAAGGAAGTTCAGTCACAAAGCAACCAGCTTTTGACTGTCACTTTAACCTATGCTACTCCCTTATTTTGCTTCTACTTACAAAGAAGCAGGCAATAAGACTATTTCTGTTAATTATTCTCGATTAACATGAAGTAAATAGAAGTATATACTTCCCTGCAGAGATATAGAGAAAGTCTGTGAAGGGAACACATCAATTGTTTTCAACTTTTAACACATTTACACGTTTCCCAGTTATTCTTGTCACACCTTAACGAAAAGCTAAAATATAATATTTATTGAATAAATTAGTGTGTTAATATATTAGTATATATGCTGAGTCTGAGATAGATGACATCTAATTTGACTGAAAATAGGCCGGGAATGCAGGAAGCATACTCTCCGATACGGTCCGCGCTTGAGGTAGTCTAGGAACAAGAGCGTGTCGCTGACAGCTGTCAATTCGGTGAACAAGCAAGCAATAGTTGAGCTATATAGCTGTGCTCCCGCATTTTCTCAACTGTTAAGTTATGCAAAATTTAGATGTTGGATCAAATTTTCAATTATGCTATTAAATTGCTCAATTTACCTAGTTTTCAAAAATGTCTGAAATATGTATTTAGTCCGTTGGGAAAGCTATGAAAAAAATCTGATGTATTCCATTCACATGACTTTCTCTACACCTCTGCAACGAATTATTCTTAAACAGCTTATTTTTCTATTTACCTCATGCTAATCGAGAAAAAAAATAGCAGAAATAGTCTTATTACTTGCTCCCTTGTAAGTAAGAGCGAAATAAGGGAGTACCATAGGTTAAAGTGATAGTCAAAAGCTGGTTGCTATGTGACTGAAGTTCCTTTATTGTATGGATAGGAGTTGACAAATTCCTGTATGAGAAAAGTATAAGATTTCCAAAGCTAATAAAAAAAAAATATGTATAACATTAATTGTGTGTTTTAGCGTGCTCTATATTTTTTTGTGTCGTAATGTTTTTGTCCATCTCTTACGTGTAGCAGTTGTGCACAATTCCGTAAAATTCATCCAGAATAAAGTAGTCTTCAGAGGCTATTCTCAGAAAATTCAAGATATACATTTTATTTCTCACGTAAATATCTTTAATACATGATATTTTAATCAAAATCATTAGAGCCATTTTTGTGAAAATCAAAATTTTTGAAAAAGTTTCATCTAAAGGGTAGTTGGGGGTGGGGGAATTTTCTTGAAAATCTTCGTGTCACATCCTTGGAAGATACCAAACTTAAATACCATGTTTGGTATTAAAGTCTTTTCGTTTTTAAGCTATGCAGTCCACAGACGGATAGACTGACAGACAGACAGACAGACAGACACATACACACACACGAACCTTTTTTCCAAAAATGCTTTTTTGGATTCAGGAGGACCCAAAACATGTATTTCCGGTGAAATCTCGGTATTGCATTTTTGGGTGCATTACAATACCTTCTCTATCCATTATGTACAGAGTACGTGTAGAGAAAGTAGCAGATTTAAATAGAGTACTGCGCGATGAATTCAGTGAAGGGGCGTGGCATCACTTGGTCTTGTTCGAAAGTAATGCCTTCCGTGGTGTAGTGGTTACCATGTTAGCTAGATTAATCTACCTAAGTCGCTGCTTCAAACTCCGCGGAGGACTATGGATTTTTTTGGGCATAACATTTTTAGCATGAACAGATGAGAAAGTCAAGTGAATGGAACATAGATTTTATTTTGGGGTTTTAAATTTTGAATTCCAAGCAACAGTTAGAAGTATTGCATAAGATCTCAGCCTTTGCTAATGATAGAGTTGCTGCTTTCTTATCGGAGATGCCCGTATACCAATCACGGAAACGGCGTATTCTGGGGTTATTATCCCCAAGAGACCTAACGAGGGCGTTCCGATGGAATGGCAAACCCTCGTGGAATTTTAGAGCCCGGCGCCTAATCTCCTCTTCTATATAGGGGAATCCTGAGACTTTATTAAGGAGTCTCACGCTAATAGAGAGAGAGGAACAGCGTAGATAGCCCTAAGGCTATATCGGTTGAATCAGCAGCGTACTGGAGTCTGTGATCTCGCCTAAAATAAAATGGAAACTGTGAGAATCCTCAAAAGGCGCAACTTCAGGGAAATTGGCATCGTTGACCTCAGCATCGGGTACATGAAGGGCGCTGCTCCAGTGCCCCGACACCTCAAAGGTTAACCTTATCAAGTTTCACTCTCAAATGGTGTTCGTCCATTGAATGCTCCTGAGATTTGTGAATATGGGGAAGTTTTCAGTAAAGTGGCGCTTGGTACAGAAAATGGCGTGGGTTTTCTCCGGGTTAGTAGAAAACTGCCAACTCTAGCACCATTCTTCCAAGAGTCTGAATGGGATTGAGGGTCTGTGTGGGCAACTTGCCGGGTTCGTTCTTGTCGGGTCTTCCGCGCGATAAGCAGATGGCGCTGCGGTGCCGTCCGATCTAACTGTTTTCACTGTGCAGAGATCACCGCAATATCATAATTACCATCTGTTTTCAGTGTTGCTGGTTTTTTAGTCTCAAGGTGGGTCATAATTAGAGCTTGATCCGGGGTCAGGAAATTGCCAGATTGAGACTCGGTGCACATAGAGTATAACTATGACGTTATTGAGTAGGCGTGGTCTCTACATCCTGTTTTGAAACGTGTTCCACTATCTAAAGTCGGGGAGATTCATAGTGAACGCTGTCTCAGCTGATAAGAGCTGTGTCTGCCAATAGATTCACGTAAGTAATGATGTCATCCTTGTTCAACAGGTAACAAACATTCCTCATTGCAGTTTCAATTGGCCCGACTAAACTCAGGGAGATCCATAGTGAACCCTGACACTGTCTCAGCTGATAAGAGGTGTGTCTGCCAATAGATTCATGCAATGATGTCATCCTTGTTGCAACATGTAACAAACATTCCTCAATGCAGTTTCAGTTGGTGCCCCGTAAACTTGGGGAGATCCAAAGTGATCCCAGACAGCCAGCGCAGCTCAGCTGATAAGAGGTGTGGGTGTCAACAGATTCATGCTACATAAGCAATGATTTCATACTTGTTGCAAAATGTAACAAGCATTTCTCAATGCAGTTTTATTTGGCGCCGAGCAATCCTTGTGCAATCGTAAATATAAGCACTGACAGTGATTTTAGATGAATATGAAGTTAACGATGATGATAATTTAGGGGAGCAGCCCCTGCCCAGCGACTGAGAAGTTTGGTGCTACAGCCGTAGACGAGACGCAGTGGCAACAGTGTGACGGAGCGTCTACGAGTAAGGCAACTGCTGGGGATCACTATGGATTGCTCCAACTCTAGCATTGTTCATTGCCTGGCCTCGTTCAGTTCCTGCTATTAGATAAACTAGTGAACTTGAAAGAGAATTTAGATTGAAACATGTCGAAAATACAAAAGGATAGACGTTTCATATTGAACAAACTTGTGGATGATTCAAACATATTTGAGTGACAGGAGGAGAGCCTTTTCTTTCGAGACAGTAAAGATGTATCTTGTAATTCAAGATCTTCTCGGGCTTCTAGCCAGGTAAAAACTTGGCTTGACACCAACGTTTCGAAGAAGTGCATCTTCCTCGTCTTCAGAGTTCACCCTGAAGACGAGGAAGATGCACTTCTTCGAAACGTTGGTGTCAAGCCAAGTTTTTACCTGGCTAGAAGCCCGAGAAGATCTTGAATTAACACGTCGCCAGGAAAGCTATAGTTCTTATGTATCTTGTAGTTCACTGTAATGAATTCTGGGTGACTTTGATTTATGTTCATTGTCTTTTCAAAGATCTCCACATTATAATCCTGAAATTTTGTACCAAGCTTCATACTTTTATTTGTGAAAGTAATGCGGTCGCCCTCCATGGTGTAATGGTTACCATGCTGACTTCATATACCCAAGGTCGCGGGTTCAAACCCGGCGGGGGACGATGGATTTTTTCGGGTGTAAAAATCCTTAACATGGCTTCCTTCGGAAGGGAAGTAAAGCCGTTGGCCCCGTGTCGTAGATCTACGGCACGTAAAAGAACCTCAAGCCTGATAGAGAGGCCTCTGAGCAAAATTAAGCGGTCTTTCACGCCCAATATAGAATGGGACGCTGAGAACCACAGCAGTTAAAGAGCGTCCGTAAATAACACGTCATTTACATTTACATTTAATTACTAATGAAATAATTGTTTTATTGTGTTACTTCATAAATTAGAACAATGTATATAATGTTGATACATGTAATGAGCTACTTTTGGAACAGATTATACTTCAAGGTATGCATATTTACGCTATAGAACTCACTCGCTAATGCCCTCTCTTTATGCTTCTGACTGCTCTGTGCGTTTGTAATTGTGTACGCTTCGGAACCGAGGGAAAGTGCGGAAAGAATGCGAGGCACAATGATCCTACTCACTTGTGTGATTTTGAAATAAAGCTCAAGAAGTACTTGTTCGCAACAGAGGGCGCTTGAGCCGCTGTTGCACAGAAGTGTGTGTACCGCCACTCAAGCATTTAGCATAGCGATGAAGTCAACACCGGCATGCAGCAGTAATATTCAATAACGGTATGCAGATAATGTGGCTTTGAGTTGGCGGAGTGGGGGAAATGTTTTAATATGCATTAGCTCGAGGGAGGGGGTGTAGGAGGAAAAACCAAACGTTTGCCATGACTGAAGTCGAGAAACACCAACTGGCTGCAGTGGCGGATTGTTGTCACAGCACAAAGCTGACAGTCGAGATAAAAGCATTATATGATTCTGATCCAGAAACTAACGAACGTTTTGGCATAACTAAATAATAACTAAAAATAGTACATCGCGTACTTATCAGGTCGAGAATGCATATTGGGAATACGAGATCTGATCAGTAACTTTCAGTTCGTGGTTAAGCAATTGCTTTTTTTTTTTTTTTAATACTTTAAAAAAAAAAACTGTATAAAACATCTGATGTGTTCCATTCACAAGACTTTCTCTACATCTCTGCAACAAATTATTGTTAAAAAACTTATGCTTCTATTTACTTCATGCTAATCGAGAAAAAATTAGCAGAAATAGTCTTATTACTTGCTTCCTTGTTTGTAGAGTATTATAGGTTAAAGTGATTGTCAAAAGCTGGTTGCTATGTGACTGAAGTTCCTTTGTTTGAATGTATGGCTAGGAGTTGAGAAATTCCTGTATGAGAGAAGTATACGTTTGTTAAAGCTGAAACCAATAACAAGGAATATCTCAAAAACAATTTACTCCAAAATGTATATAATATAAATTGTGTGCTATAACGTGTTCTACATTTGTTGTGTGGTAACATTTTGTTCAACTCTTACGGTTTAGCAGTTATAAAAAAATTCCGTAAAATTCATCCAGACTAAAGTAGTCTTCAGAGGCTATTCTCAGAAAGTTCAAGATATACATTTTATTTGTCAGGTAAATATCTTTAATATGCGATATCAAAAAATCAAAATCGTTAGAGCAAATGTTTCTAAAAAAGCTCTATGTAAGGGTATTTGGTAAGGGGTTTGGTATTTAATGGTCTTTTCGTTTTTGAGCTATGTTGTCCACAGACGCACACACGGACCTTTTTCTAAAATGTTTTTTATTCAGGGGGACCCAAAACATGTATTTCCAGTGAATGTAGGTATCAAATTTTTGGGTGGAATGCAATACCTTCTTTAAACACTATGTACATAGTACGTGTAGAGAATGTAATGAATTCTCGATGTGAACAAATGAAAGGCTACATCTAAATTATATGGACTAAGCCTTCTTATACACTCTTTTGTTAATGAATTTTGCAATAGAGTCTTTACTTGAAGTAGCACATGTCTTGAGCGTTACGTCATTTCCTAATTGTACTGTAAGTATTAATGACCTCTCAAACTCTTACTGTAAGTACTTATAATGCTTGTTAGCATGGTGATTAATAAATGAATTGTAAATTTAGCTTACATTACCAAATATGAGTTCAAAATGTTTAAGTTACATATCAAGTATTTAAAAAACTTTATTTACAAAGTTAACAGTACGTTACTGTATTTCTCAACATAATTGCTATTACTATCAAGGTGTTTATTGTTACGTGGTACCGGTGTCACAATTCCTTTGTTATACTCCTCCGCTGCTAAAACTCTGAGCCAAGATGATGAGGTTTTCATGTACGGGACCAAAGTGAAACCACTCCTTCATAACAATTGATGAACTTCCACTCCGGTCTTTATCGTACACACTGGTTCTTCCTTGATTACTCGTAAATTATGTGCCATTTCCTCACTGAAGACTCGTTCATTGCATTATCATTATACACTTGCGTTATTTGCCTATAAAACTCGATTGGCCGAACATTTTGTGTATTCATAAAAACGAAGTTCTTTTGCGGTAGAAAAGTGTAACATCAGTATTAAAAATCCGATGTGTAACACTCACATGTCTTTCTCTACCTACTTTACCAACTTCATTCTTCTTTCTACACAATGATAATCGAAATAAACATTAGCAGAACACTCTGATTACTTAGTTCTTAAAAGTAAAAGGGAACCAAGGTAATGCACTAGTGTAAAGTGATAGTCAAATGTTTTAAAAGGCTGTCGTTATGCGATTGTCATTGCAAATCGCTTCTTTGCTTGGCCAGGAGTAGAAAAAAAAATAAAAAAAGGTCACTCCGCGTCTAAGAAAAGTGTAAGTACTTCACAACTCCAACTACTCGTAATAACAAGGAATACCTTCTTGAAAACGGTAAGCTCCACGAAAAAAAAAATGTATATAACATAACTTGAGTATTTTCACAATATCTACATTTTTTGTATACGTTTTTGTCTATCTCTTACGGTTTACTAGTTATGCCAAATTAAGCAAAATTCATCCAGAATAAACAGGTCTTTAGAAGCTATTCCCAAAAAATTCAAGATATACATTTTATTTGTGATAGAAATGACTTTAATATGTGGTATTTTAATTAAAATCCTTAGTCATTTTTAAGAAAAACAAAATTTTCGAAAAATTTTACTTATAAAGGATAGAGGTGGGGGGATTTTCTTGAAAATCTTCGTGTCGCATCCTTGGGAGATACAAAACTTAAATACCAAGTTTGGTATTTAATCGTGTTTTCGTTTCTGAGCGGTGCTGACCACAGACACGCACACACCTGTTTCTGAATATTTTTGGACTCAGGGGGACCTAAAACATGTATTTCCGGTGAAATCTCGACGTGGAATTTTTGGGTGGAGTACAATATTTTATCTAGCTACTATATGTATACGTGCTAAAGAAAGTAAAACGCAAGATGTTTTTTAGATACAGTATTAGATTTGCGTGCCAAGAGTGCAGCACTGAGCGTTTTATTGAGATGTGCGCTGCGTGAATGTGAGGCGAGTATGGAGGATGGGCTTGTTTCGAATAGCAGGACCCAGCTACTTTCTAATTACCATGGAAATGACTCATTAATACAAACACCGTCGTCTCGCCTTCCCCGTTTGTTGCTTATTACACCGCTAGGGTTAAGGGTTGCCAAGGTTTAAAAGGAGTGACTTAAGTTGTTAAACCTGCGGAAGGGCGAATTGGGCGACGCAATGTAGGTAAATTGTTTTCTGTGGTGGCAAATTATTACCAAAAGTCACTGAGCGAATTTCATTCAAGACCACATCGTTAGCTTGCTGGCTACTTGCGGCAATTGCTGTCGTAAACAAGGTGGCACCGGTTGACTATTACAAAGGCGGCCTGAGTTCTATTAGGTGACCGCATGTGGAATTACACAATTTCCTTCCCCTCCATAATCACGTTTTCTTTCATGCATTTCACCGTTCGTTTTATGTTATCTCCTTCCTCACTCTTGCACCAAACATTACGTTGATCACCCATCTCTCTGATTCACAATAGTCATCTGATCCCAGGCGTCGCCCTCCGATGCTAACTTCATGTACCCAAAGTCGCGGGTTCAACCCCGGCGGAGGACGATGGATTTTTTTGGGAGTAAAAATCCTTAGCATGGCTTCCCTCGGAAGGGAAATAAAGCCGTTGGTCCCGTGTCGTAGATTTACGGCACGTAAAAGAGCCTCAAGTCTTAAAAAGAGACCTGTGAGCAAAATTGAGCGGTCTTTCACGTCCAGTAGAGAATGGGACGCTGAGAATCACAGCAGTTAAAGAGCGTCCATAAATAACACTCCATTTCATTTTTTGATCCGAGGCGTTGGTTTATGAGGAAGGTAAATAACGAATGGAACACATCAGGTTTTTTTATTCAATGTACCTCAAAATATTTATTTGCAGCGTAGTCATGTTCAGACTGTGGTCATAATCTGGAGAACTTGCTTCAAATTCTGTGTACCGACCCATTTGCTTAATTTATATTTTCGTAATTTCTCTCAATTGACAGGTAAATAGTGGATTATATATCCATAAGTTCCACGTACAAAACTAAGGAAATAAAAATAATGAACTGTATTTTATTGACAAATTTTTCTCTACATATTTTGCGACAAACTAATATTTAAAATTTTTTGTTCTAACTGCTTAAGCGAACCACTAGGATAAAGCGATTCACAAATCTTTTATGAGCTTCTAGCTTTGTGATGGTAATGAAATCCCTTTATATTTACATGATCAAGCTCAAAAATAAAAACGAATGATGAATCTTCATTTGAGAATAGTAAACTGTAAAACATTGAGAAAACAAAAACATTTTACTTGTACGTTCTTGTGCAGTTTACCAGTCATGTGACAGTCATTTTAGAATGAAGACAGCTTTAGAGGCTACATATATATTTTTAATTTTTCATGTAAGTAGCTTTAATACATGGCATTTTAATCAAAATCATTACTCATTTTTGAGAAAATATAAATTTTCGAAAAACCTTCCAGATAATGAGGGTGATTTTGTCGAAAAACAAGTTTCTATTGTTCAGATTTACTTTCTCTACGCGTACATACTGTATAGAGAAGGTATCGTAATGTACCCAAAATTTTGATACCAAGATTACCCTGAAAATATGTTTTTGAGACTCTGAATCCAAAAAAAGCATTTTAGAAATATTTCCGCGCGCGCGCGTGTATGTATATCTGTGGACAGCATAGCTCAAAAACATCAAGACCGTTAAATACCAAACCTGCTACTTAAGTTTGGTATCTTCCAAGGATGCGACACGAAGATTTTACAGAAAATTCCCCCCCACCCCAACTACCCTTTACATGGAGCATTTTGATTTTCTCAAAAGTTACTAACGACTTTGATTAAAATCTCTTCTGTTTAAGATATTTACATGCCAATAAAGTATATATCCTGAATTTTCTGGGAGTAGCCTCAGGATGAATTTTAGGAAATTTTGCATAACTGCTAAACAGTAGGAGATGGACAAAAACCTACCACATAGAAATATAGAGCACGTTAAAAGACATATATTATGTTATAAACATTTTTGTTCATGGATTTGATCTTTTTGAGATATTCCTTATTATTGGTTTCAGCTTTGAAAAACTAATACTTTTCTCATACAGGAATTTGTCAACTACTGTCCATACAAAGGAACTTCAGTCACATAGCAACCAGCTTTTGATTATCACTTTAACCTATGGTATTCCCTTAATAAGAATATTTCTGCTAATTTTTACTTTCTCTACACGCACTATGTACATAGTGTATAGAGAAGGTATTGCACTCCACCCAAAAATTTGATACTGAGATTTAACCGGAAATATATGTTTTAGGGTCCCATGTATCAAAAAAAAAAAACATTTTCACAAAAAGGTCCGTGTGTGTGTGTGTGTGTGTGTGTGTGTGTGTGTGTCCGTGTGTCTGTGAACACCATAACTCAAAAACGAAAAGTCGGTATAATACCAAACTTGGTATTTAAGTTTAGTATCTTCCAGGGATGCGACACGAAGATTTTGAGAAAAATCCCCCCAACCCCAACTACCCTTTACATGGAACTTTTTTCTAAAATTTTGATTTTCTCAAAAATGGCTCTAACGATTTTGATTAAAATTTCGTGTATTAAACATATTTACCTGACAAATAAACTGTATATCTTGAATTTTCTGGGAATAGCCTCTGAAGAGTAGTTTATTCTGGATGAATTTTACTAAATGTTGAATAACTGCTAAACCGTAAGAGATGGACAAAAACTTACTACACAAAAAATGTAGAGCACTTTAAAACACACAATTTATGTTACATACGTTTTTTTCGTGGAGTTCGTCGTTTTTGTGACATCACTTATTTTTGGTTTCTGCTATGAAAAACGTACTTTTCTCATACAGGAACTTGTCAGCTCCTATCCATATAAACAAAGGAACTTCATTGACATAGCAACCAGCTTTTGACTATCACTTTAACCTATGGTAGTCCCTTATTTCGCTTCTTCTTACAAGGAAGCAATTAATAAGACTATTTCTGCTAATTGTTTCTAAATAAGAATGAAGTAAATAAAGTAATAATAATTTGTTGCAGAGATGTAGAAAAAATCGTGTGATTGGAACACATCAAATATTTATAACTCATTTAGTTAATTTTGTTTGTAGAGAATACAAATTTACCGAAACTCAGAGAAATAAACTCTCTGAAATACATAAAGAAGGCAGTGAAATAGGAATTGTGAGGTTTGAAGCACGATCTTTGCTACAAATAGTCAAAAGAAACTTGGTATTGGGTGTTAGACATTTCTATATAACATTTTGTAACACGTTTTCCAGTTCAGAAAGATGTGTTGAGTCTTATTAAAGCAAGACGTGTCAAGTCGAGTAGAAAATATAGTTGGAGGTTGTTTTCCATATTTCTCTGCATTCGCAGCGGAAGTGCATTCAAGAAGAAGAAACTGAATATCGCTTCTCAACTAACACCTTATGAAAATGAGGCGGCTCTTCCCCCGAACGAGAAAGGCAAATAGAACAAAATGTTAAATACTCGTGTGCGACATGCAGAAAGAGTAAATGGTGAAATAAGTACAAGAGAATACCGTATGACACAGAAGTCAGTGACAAACGCGGAAAAAGAAGGGTATGTATGACTGAAATATCACAAAAAATAGATTTTTACTTTCTCTACACGTACTTTATACATAGGTGTATTGAGAAGGTATTGTACTCTACCCAAAAATTTGATACCTAAATTTCACCGGAAATAAATGTTTTAGAGTCCGCTGTATAAAAATAAAACATTTTCAGAAAAAGGTCAACGTGTCCCTATGTCTGTGAACACGATAACTCAAAAACGAAAAGTCGGTAAAATACCAAACTTTATATTCAAGTTTAGCGTCATCCAGGGATGCGACACGAAGCTTTTGAGAAAAATTCCCTCACCCCAAACTACCTTTTACATGGAACTTCTTTCAACAATTTTGAGTCTCTCAAAAATGGCTCTAACGGTGTTGATTAAAACATTGTATATTAAACATATTTACGTGACAAATCAAATGTATATCTTGAAATGGTTTTTGAAGACTACTTTATTCTGGATGAATTTTACGGTATTTTGTATAACTGCTAAACCGTAATAGATGGATAAAAACTTACCATACATAAAATGTAGAGCACGTTAGAAGATGCAATTTGTGTATGCATTTTTTTTTCGTGGAGTTGATAATTTTTGAGTTATTCCTTGTTTTTGATTTCACCTTCGAAAAACTTTTTTCATAGAGGAAGTTGTCAACTCTGCAAAAGCTTATTGTTAGAAAGCTTATGCTTCTATTTACTCAATTCTTATTTAGAAAAATTAGCAGAATGTTGAGCTCATTGAAAGACACAATTTATGCTATAGCCATTTTTTTTTTCGTGGAGTTGACCGTTTTTGAGATATCTCGTTATTGGTTTCAGTTTGAAAGTATTTATACTTTTCTTATACGAGAGCTTGGCAACACCTGGACATGCAAAGAAACAGATTTCATTCCCATAGGAACCAACTTTTAAAACATTTGACTATCTGTTTAACCTAGTGTATTCCCTTATTTCCCTTCTACTTAGCTTGGAGTGAATAGAAGAACAAATTTACTAACAATATTTGTTACAAATATGTAGAGAAGGTCATGTGAATGGAGCACATCAGATTTTTACATTGGCAATAATATTATTGGAAATAAGCTGAATTAGAAATAAAAGAATAGGGTAACTTTTATTGAGTTTATTTTTGAACTTCATTTACAAGTGGAACAGAAAATTTATTAACGTTGCAATTAATTTCTGTCAGTCCTGTATACAAACGCTTTTACCAGATATGTCAGCAGCATGACAGATATGCCAATCAATGTCACGTGTATTTTACGAACATTTTTGACGCAGAGATAATTGGTTAAGTGAATACTGTAATATATCTGTCATTTTTCAATTAAGCCTGTCCATTTTGTGGTTAGTTTGTATTGTATCTCGAAACATACAAGAAAGGTTTGAAACAGAGTTCAAAATGCCTTTCATCATTTATGTACCTGTTTATATATGTGCTAATATGACAGAAGTGATATCTCCAACAATACTGTTTTGAGATGCACTCAACTTTTTTTTTTTTTTTTTTTAATTCTCTACTACCTATAGTAAGTATACATAGCCTTACGTCCAAAAATGCGATGTCAAAATATTACCGAAAATACACTTTTTGAGACTGCTTGAGTAAAAAAAAAATACTTTCTCTACCATCCATAACTATGTGAAAAAATATTTTTTGGAAAAAAAATATATTTTTGTGGCATGTGTATCTAAGCATAATACCTCAGAAGTTTGATATTTAAATTTATCATCTTCCAAGGATGCGACACGAGGATTTTCAGGAAAATTCTTCCCACCCCAACTACCCTTTGCATGGAACATCTTTCGGAAATATTTATTTACACAAAAATGGTTCTAAGTTTCTTTAATTAATTTATTAACTGATAATAAATTACAAGAGATAAACAAAAAGTTACTGCACAAAAATGTAGATCTTGTTAAAACACCCAATATATGTCGTATACAGTTTTTTAGAATTAACTTTTTCTCAAACGCAAAGTTATCATTCGTTTCACCTCGCTTATGTTTTATTCCTGGCCTTGGAAAGAGAGACAATTTTTTTACTTTCGCCATACGCACTATGTACATAGTGTATAGAGAAAGTATTGCACTCCACCAAAAATTCGATACCGAGATTTCACCGGAAATATATGTCTTAGGGTCCCCTTTATCTAAAAAAAGCATTTTCACAAAAAGGTCCGTGTGTCTGAGAACACGATAACTCACAAACAAAAATTAGGTAAAATACCAGACTTGGTATTTAAGTTTAGTATCTTCCATGGATGCGACACGAAGATTTTGAGAACAATCCCCCCACTCCCAACTACCCTTTACATGGAACTTTTTTAGAAAATTTTCATTTTCTCAAAATTGGCTCTAACGATTTTGATTAAAATTTCGTATATTAAAGATATTTACCTGACAAATAAAATGTATATTTTGAATTTTCTGGGAACAACCTCTGAAGACTACTTTATTCTGGATGAATTTTACGGAATTTTGAATAACTGCTAAACCGTAAGAGATGGACAAAAACTTACTACACGAAAAATGTAGAGCACGTTAAAACACACAATTTATGTTATATACATTTTTTTCGTGTAGTCATCGTTTTTCAGTCATTTCTTGTTTTCGGTTTCTGCTATGAAGACATACTTTTCTCATATAGCAATTTGTCAACTGCTTCCATACAAACAAAGGAACTTCAGTGTCATAGCAGCCAGCAAGGAACAAAGCAAACATAGCAACAAGGAACCAAATAATAAGACTATTTCTGCTATTTTAGTCTGATTAACATGAAGTAATAGATGCATAAGCTTTTTAAGAGTAATTTGGTGCAGAAATGTAGAGAAGGTCATGTGAATGGTACACAACAGAGTTTGATATATGTTATTTCTTCAGCAAATTCATTTAAATCTCTTTGTATGTTATCCACAATGTGATAAACTACAAAATTACGGTTAAATAAACTATTTACATATGGCAGTAACTGAAATAAAGCTAAAAGTTTACTAATCAGTATACATTCAATTAGCAATTTTATTTGGCTAATTCAGTTTTTACAACCTCTAAAGTAATGAAGCAATACAAAAAAATAAGTATATAAGGCAAACCACTAGATTATCATTCAGTTCAGTATTGATTGACGATTATTTAAGTTGTCCAGTTCAAATACCATTGAAAGTTAATAACATATTGGTAATAAAGTAGTTGATTTATATATTTACAGGAGTTTGTTAAACAGAGACTTATTGTATATTACAATTCTGGGTAAGTTATCTAACAATGTGAAAATACTCACTGATAAAATGTTTTAACAGAAAGTCATTTTATAAAGTAAACCTTTAATAATAATAAATTGAGAGTAAACACAACGCTCACTATTTATCATGAAAACTTAATTCCGGCGGCATGCCCGTTACAGAACCGAAAAGTAAATGTGCTTCCTGAAAGATTTTTTACTTTCTCTATACGTACTATGTACATTGTGTATAGAGAAGGTATTGTAATGCACCCAAAAATTCGATGCGAAGATTTCACCGGAAATATATGTCTTAGGGTCCCCTGTAACCAAAAAAGCATTTTCAGAAAAAGGTCTGTGTGTGTCCGTGTGTCTGTGAACACGATAACTCAAAAACGAAAAGACGGTAAAATACCAAACTTAGTATTTAAGTTTAGTATCTTCCAGGGATACGACATACAGGAATTTGCCAATTCGTGTCCATACAAACAAAGGAACATCAGTCACATAGCAACCAGCTTTTGGCTTTCACTTTAACCTATGGTACTCCCTTATTTCGCTTCTACTTACACTAAAGCAAGAAATAAGACTATTTCTCCTAATGTTTCTCGATTAGCATGAAACAAATAAAAAAAATAAGCTTATTAACAATAATTTGTTACAGAGATATAGAGAAAGTCATGTGAATGGAACACATCAGATTTTTTTTTTTTTTTTCCTATTTTAACTACCTAAACCATTTTCAAACGGGAAGTCCTTACCTATTTTATCTCTTAATTTCAATGACAATCACTTAGCGACAGATATTAAAATACTTGATTATTGCTTTAGCCTAGTGTATTGTCCGTGCAAGTAGACGAGTGTGAAAACATGATGCGCAGTGGCATGATCTGATTGCTGCAGTCGGCCGGCAGCCGATATCTTCGTGTTTACATACCCATGGCTATCACTTCCAGTCTCCGCCTCCTTGAATGGGAAAGCTCTTGTCTATTTGTATGCAGAAGTAAATAGATTCTGTTAATGTTTATGTCGATTACTACAAAGTAGATAGATGAATGACATTTTGGAAAGAATAGTTTGCAAAACAGATAGAGAAAGTCATGTGAATGGACCACATCATAGTTTTTACTTTATCTGCACGTGCTATGTACTATAGAGAGGGTATTGCATTCCACCCAAAAAATTCGATACCGAGATTTCACTGCAAATACATGTTTTGGGTCCCCTTGAATCCAAAACAAAAGCATTTCTGGAAAAAGGTCCATGTGTGTACGTGTGACTGTAAACATCATAGCTCAAAAACGAAAAGACCGTTGAATACCAAACTTAGTATTGAACTACCCTTTACATGTAACTTTATTTTCTCAAAAATAGCTCTAACGATTTTGATTAAAATATCGTATATTAAAGATATTTTACCTGAAAAATAAAATGTATATCTTGAATTTTCTGTGAATAGCCTCTGAAGACTACTTTATTCTCCTGACTAGGCAAAGAAACGGATTTCAATCCCATAACAACCACATTTTAAAACATGTGACTGTCTTTGTATTGGCTATTTCTCTTATACTTGTAAGGAACTAAGTAATAAGACCGTTTCTGGTAATGTTTATCTCGATTTTCGTGAAGTAGATAGAAGAACAGTTTTTTTAACAATAATTGTTAAAGAGATATACAGAAAAATCATGTAAATGGAGCACATAAGATTTTTTTAAATAATTTTCTCTGTTTGTCCTTGGTTTGATATTTTTCTGGAATAATCCTGAAGTTTTAGAACTGGAAAGCAAGTAGATACGAAGCGTTTAAAGCTGCTCCCATCATTCCGGTTTTCAAAGACAATCGTAACGCGTCTTTATTGTGAGCAGTAAGCAGCGCTGAACGTTTAGTGTTTTATGAGGTGGGTTTGGTAGCCGTGGAAGGAAATAATTTGATGGCATGCTTACAATGTAACCTTGTTTTACGAGGTGCTCGAACAGTCTTCGTTTAGTCATTAACTTAACGAGGGTCTGAGGACACGTGAAATACTTCTCTATTCATTACGCAGTCCGAGACGTCGAGGGAAATTTAATTTCCCTTCCCGTCGCTCGGGATCATTTCTCTAAATCTTGAACTGCTTGCCTAATTGGCCAAAGGCTGACAGATCGCTTTGAACTGCGTTCCTCCATGTTAACATGTGATTTTTAATGAGCTAGCTGTGGAGAAAGTGAATTCACTTTTCTGACATGTACTCAACACGTGTGGCACCACCGCCTTCTTCAAGAGGCAAATAAAACAAATAAAGGTTGCCATAGTAACGAGCTTGAGATATTTCCTTAGACAGTTCCATTAATCTGGGTTTAGTAGTTATTTCGAGGAAGGAACAAACACGCAGGGAGCGAAAACTCTGGGAAGTAAATGTTTATTTCAAGCAGTTAAAAAATCGAAAACTGTTTTTATAGCAAATTTGAGGGCCATCCAGATAGTTGCAAACGATTTGGTTAAAATTAAATTCATAACATGATGGCCTTGCAGCACCCTTTTTCCAAGGACTTTGGCATTATGGGGTTTGCGGTTGGAAACCAACCCTCGCTGTTACCATGTCTTCCACTTACTGGTCCCTCAACTGTGGCTCGATTGTCGACTTCCAAGCAGAGTTTCCAGGATTTTACTAAGTTGCCTCTCACCCCTGGTACAGCGTCGTCTTTTGTTTGCTAATGGTTACTGTCCAGTGTTTTTTGTAGTTAGCGTTCTTTAATCTGGTTGGTCGTATCGGACGATGAATGAAATTGGTGAAATGTTGTTCAAATGATCTTGGGGTCCATGGAGATTAAAGTTAATCGACATTCGTCTTTTCAGGATAAGGGGAAAAAATCTTTATCCAGTGGTATTGTAACGTAGGCAAAAATTCGATATCGAAATTTTATCGGAAATACATTCTTCGGGAATCCCTGAATCTAAAAAAAGACAAAAAAAGTTGTTTTAAAAAAATGAACAGGTCTGTGTGTGTGTGGGGGGGGGTATAGTTCAAAAATGAAAAGTCCATTAAATACCAAACTTGATATTTAAGTTCAAGGATACGACATGAAGAGTTTTAGGAAAATCTCCCCACCCCAAAGTATCCTTTACATGGAGAAATTTTCCAAAATGTTGATTTTGTTCAAGAATGGCTCTAACGATTTTGATTAAAATACACGAAAAATATAATAAGTATCTTTTGTTTTCTGGGAATAGCCTCTAAAGACATCTTTATTCCGGATTTTGCATTAACTGGTAAAGCGTAAGAGATACACCAATAGTTACTACAAAAAAAATCTGATGTGTACCATTCACATGACTTTCTCCATATCCCTGCAACAAATTATTCTTAAAAAACTTAAACTTCTCTTTACTTTATGCAAATCAGACAAAAATAGCAGACATAGTCTAATTACTCGCTTCCTTGTAAGTAGAAGCGAAATAAGGGACAACCGTAGGTTAAAGTGATAGTCAAAAGCTGGTTCCTATGTCAATGAAGTTCCTTTGTTTATATGGATAGGAGTTGACAAGTTCCTGTATGAGAAAAGTATACGTTTTTCATAGCAGAAACCAAAAATAAGGAATGTCACAAAAACGACGAACTCCACGAAAAAATGTATATAACATAAATTGTGTGTTTTAATGTGCTCTACAGCTTTTGTATAGTAAGTTTTTGTCCATCTCTTACGGTTTAGCAGTTATTCAAAATTTAGTAAAATTCATCCAGAATAAACTACTCTTCAGAGGCTATTCCCAGAAAATTCAAGATATGCAGTTTATTTGTGAAGTAAATATGTTTAATATACGAAATTTTAATCAAAATCGTTAGAGCCATTTTTGAGAAAATCAAAATTTTCGAAAAAAGTTCCATGTAAAGGGTAGTTGGGGTTGGGGGATTTTTCTCAAAATCTTTGTGTTGCATCCCTGGAAGATACTAAACTTAAATACCAAGTTTGGTATTTTACCGACTTTTCGTTTTTGAGTTATCGTGTTCACAGACACACGGACACACACACACACACACACACACACACACACACGCACACGGACCTTTTTGTGAAAATGCTTTTTTTGGATATTGGGGACCCTAAAACATATATTTCCGGTGAAATCTCGGTATCGAATTTTTTGGTGCAGTGCAATACTTTCTCTATACACTATGTACATAGTGCGTATGGAGAAAGTAAAGATATATACTTCCTGCGCAAAATTCTACAAAAATCATCCGGAATAAAGATCTTCAGAGGCTATTCGCTGAAAATCAAAATATACATTTTATTTGTGATGCAAATATTTATAACATCTATACGTTATTTTAATCAAAATAGTTAGCCATTTTTTGAGAAAAACAACTTTTCAAAAAATGTTCATATAAAGGATAGTTTGTGATGGAGGGATTTTCTTGATATTAAACATAAATACCAAGGTATTTAACGGTGTTTTCGTTTTTGGGCTAAGCTGTCCACAGACACACACATATACGCACACTGACACGTACGAACCTTTTTCTAAAATTTATTTTTATGAACTCGGGAGACCTCATAACATCTCAAAATCAAAATTTTTGGGTGGAATACAATACCTTCTCTAACTACTTCGCACATTGCAAGAACAGCTAAAGAAAGTAAAAAGATAATCCCCTCCTTTCGAAGCTGACATTCTGTTTATCATTGGTTACAAATATCACACCCGCTCCCGACCATATGAGGTATGAACATGTTAACTAACGGCGGGGGACATCTCGGCAACGACGAACTGATCAATTGCGACTTACCGCCCCTGCGGAAAGGGATGAGAAGAGGGAAAACACAGGCCAGTACACAGAAACGGCGGAGCTAAGCGCAGATACGCATGGAAGTCCCTAACAGTTTGACTAGATGGCAGCCCTAGCCGGGAGGCTGGAAGGAGGCCTCTACAACGGCACCTAGCCTCAGCCAGTATAACGAGTTTTATTTGGAGCAAGGAACCGTGCCATCTGCCTGCAAAGCCACAAGCCACACCTGCCCCGAGCTGAAAGTTGAAGAAGGGAAATGAAATGAAGGAATGAAAGGAACCATGTAAATATACAGCACTCCAATATTCACCTAAGCAGAGGAAAACCACAGAAAAGCCCAGGGCCAGAGTGGGTGGTCAAGGGGAGCGAACCCGTGCCTTCTGAGTACCAGACGTAACGCCAGACCATTTATTTTGCAAAATCGGGATTATTAACATTAATAGTACCATATTTTATACAACTAACCTCAACTGATAGTTTTATTTATGACCGTTGGTGTATCTAATAAATAAGTCAGGGGTTTAAATAATTTATGGGGCAACAAGCGGTTATTTCTAAATAATATAACATAGAGAAAGGATGAACCAAAAATAGAGAAATGCATGCTTGTCAATTACTATATAGAATAGAATTTAAATAATCTAGTCAGTTTATAGAGTCTTCCAAAGCTCACTTAGTAGTTTAAAACAGTGATGGTCAATTACTGATGCACTGAGGGCCAGAATTCAGTAAGCACTTTACTTAAGGGCCAGGAAAATAAATAGTAACTGTATTAAAAAAAATCTGATGTAATCCATTCACATGAATTTCTCTACATCTCTGCAACAAATTATTGTTAAGAAGTTTATACTTCTATTTACTTCATTTAATCTAGAAAAAAGTAGCCGGAATAGTCTTATTACTTATTTCCTTGGAAGTAGAAACTAAGGAATTAAGGAATATCTAAAAGATTATCAATTCTACGAAACAAATGTATATAATGTAAATTGTTTGTTTTAACGTGCTCTACATTTTTTGTTCACAGACACACGGACACACACACACGGACCTTTTTCTGAAAATACGTTTTTTTTGATACAGGAGACCCTAAAACATATATTTCTGGTGAAATCTCGGTATCGAATTTTTTGGTGGAGTGCAATACCTTCTCTATACACTATGTACATATTACGTGTAGAGAAAGTAAAAAGGCATTTTAGAACAATGTCCGGTGTGTGTCTGCCTGTCTGTGTATGTGTGTGTCCTTCGACAGCATAGCTCAAAAACAAAAAAAAAACAACAAAAAAACGTTAAATACCAACTACCCTCCCCACCCCGAACTACCCTTCACATGAAAAATTTTTCGAAAATTTTGATTTTCTAAAAAATGGCGCTAACGATTTTGATTAAAATATCATATATAAAAGATATATACCTGACAAATGATGTGTATATCTTGAATTTTCTGGGAATAGCCTCTGAAGACTTCTTTATTCTGGATGAATTTTACGAATTTTATTGTAACTGGTAAACCGTAAGAGATAGGCAAAAACTTACCAAACAAAAAATGTAGAGCACATTAAAATACACAATTTATGTTATATACATTTTTTTCGTGGAGTTTTTTTTTTAAGATATTTCTTGTTTTTGGTTTCAGCCTTGAGAAACTTATACTTTTCTCATACAGGAATTTGTCAACTCCTGTCCATACAAGCAAAGGAACTTCAGTGACATAGCAACCAGCTTTTGACTATCACTTTAACCTATGGTAGTCCCTTATTTCTCTTCTACTTGCAAGGAAGCAAGTAATAAGACTATTTTTGCTATTTTTTTTTCTGATAAGCATGAAGAAAATAGAAGTATAAGCTTTTTAAGAATAAATTGTTGCAGGGATATAGAGAAAGTCGTGTGAATGGTACACATCAGATTTTTAATATCTTTGAGCGTTTATAATATGTATGAGAAGACGGCTCTAATACAAACCTGGGAGCTACTCTCAATGAGCGAGATTCCCTCGCCGCTTCCGCCCATGTGAGTAGAAAGTAAACATTTCCGTAATTTAACTTAAGATACGTATTTTAGAGCGCCTTTCCCGGCAACTCTCGCATCTCTCGCGCAGTGGAGAGAGGCCATAACAGAGGTTACCTTATAATGAGAGATAGGAAGTTCATACCGTTCACCGTAGGCAGTTTGCAACACGAGAATACTTTGCTAATGCTGTGCGCGAAAGATGATCGATTCACACATGGTGCGGCAAATGCTGCGGTAGTTGGTATTCAGCGCCTCCCACATCATTGGCAGCGTGTGGTGACAGTAGCAGGGGACTACTTTGAGGGTCTTTAGGCCCAGGATTGTCATGTCAACTGTATGTGTACTGTGTTGTCATTCTTTTGCACCGTGAAGGCCACATTACCCTGTATACTACCGTAATAAATTAGTGTGTTACGATATTAAGTGCTATTCATTGTCCACACATGTACCTTAATACCTTGTTCTTTCGTCTGTATATGTCACATTTCCAACCGGACTGGTATCTTCAAGAAAATAAATAGTTGCCACGACTTTTGCCCTAACCCTATTAATTTGACACCCTATATATCAGCATGTTCAATATCAGTGTGTTCAGCTTTTAAAGCAGCCTGCTATCTGGTTCATTTGCAATACTCTCAGTTAATTACAAGGAAACACAGTGGTCTACAGTCTAGTAGATATAATAATCTTAATACAATACTGGATTTGAACTAATCTCCTAATTAAACGTAACCGCAACAACATGTATATTCGAGTATATAAACATAACTTGCTCATATAAACTATGTGGGAAATACACTTTCTCTCTGGATAACACAATAAGCAGCTTTTGCTAAGACCCAAGCCTTAACAGCTAATAAATATGTATATAGAATTAATTTTACGAAATGCGTGTGCACTTATTGCATAATAAATACAATTTTAAATATGTACATTCTCGACATAAAATAATAATATGCAAATATCCTAATGCAACGTGAGGGATTAGACTTTGAACAACGAAGTACTATTACCTATTTTGAAGCTAATTATCGTAGAACAAAACAAAGGCATAATACTTAAGGTAGAGCATTTGCGAAATTTGGAAAAATCTAGATTATATAAGATATTTATACCACTCATTATACACAATACTAGTTATATTTTTCCTTGAATGGTTATTTAAACAATAATGTTTACTTTTTCTACACGTAATATGCGCATAGTATATAGAGAAAGCATTGTATTCCACACAAGATGTCAAGGTATCACCGCAAATATATGTTATGGGGTCCCCTGAGAACGAAAAAAACATTTTTAGAAAAACGTCGGTGTGTGTGTTTCTGTGGACAGCATAGCTCAAAAACGAAAAGACCGTTAAATACCAAACTAGGTTTTTAAGCTCCATATTTTCCAAGGATGGGACATGAAGATTTTCAAGAAAATCTCTCCAACCCCAAATACCCTTCACATGGAACAATTTTCGAAAATTTTGATTTTCTAAAAAATGGCTCTTAACAATTTTGATTAAAATATCATATATTAAAGATATATACTTGACAAATAATATGTTTATCTTGAAATTACTGGGAATAGCTTCTGAACACTACTTTATTCAAGATGAATTTTCCGGAATTTTGTGTAACTGGTAAACCGTAAGAGATAGACAAAAACTTACCACACAAAAAATGCAGAGCACATTAAAACACACAATTTATGTTATATACATTTTTTTCGTGGAGTTGATCGTTTTTGAGATACTCCTTGTTTTTTGTTTCAGCTTTAAAACTTATAAATTTCTCATACACGAATTTAACAATTGCTGTCCATATAAACAAAGGAACTTCAGTCACATAGCAACCAGCTTTTGCTATCACTTTAACGTATGTTACTCCCTTATGTCGCTTCTACTTACAGGGAAGCAAGTAATAAGACTATTTCTGCTAATTTTTTCTCACTTAGCATGAAGTAAATAGAAGCATAAACTTTTTATCAAAAATATACTGCAGAGATATAGAAAAAGTCACGTGAATGGATTACATCCGACATTTTTCTTTGAATGGTTATTTAAATAATATTTTTACTTTCTCTACACGTACAATGCATAGTGTTCCACCCAAGATGTCGAAGTATCACCGCAAAATATATATTATGGTGTCTGCTGAGACCGAAAAAGTGCGTTTTTAGAAAAATGTCCGTTTGTGTGTTCCTGTGGACAGCATAGCCCAAAAACGAAAACACCGTTAAATACCAAACTAAGTCTTTAAGTTTAGTATTTTCCAGGGATGTGACACCAGATTTTCAAGAAAATTCCCCCACCATAAATTACCATATAAATGGAAAAATTTTCGAAAATTTTGATTTTATAAAAAATGGCCATAACGATTTTGAGTGAGATCCCATATACTAAAGATATTTACATCTTAAATAGAATGTATATCTTGAATTTCCTGAGAATAGTCTCGGAAGACCTCTTTATTCTGGATGAATTTTGCTGGATTTTGCGTAACTGGTAAACCGTAAGAGATAGAGAAAGCTTACTACTCGAAAAATGCAGATCTCTTTAAAACACAATCTATGTCCTATACTTTTTTTCGTAGAATTAACCATTTTTGAGATATCCGTTGCTACTTTTTTCAGTTTTAAATACATAAAACTTCTCACATACAGGGATTTGTGAACTCTTGGCAATGCTTAGAAACAGCTGCTTAGAAATAGTTCATTTGTTTGTATGGATAGGAGTTGACAAATTCCTGTATGAGAGAAGTATTAAGTTTTTCAAAGCTGAAACCAAAAACAACGAATACCTTAAAAACGATCACCTCCACGAAAAAAATGTATATAACATAACTTGTGTGTTTTAATGTGCTATACGTTTTCTGTGTGGTAAGTTTTTATCCATCTCTTACGGTTTAGCAGATGTGCAAAATTCCGTAAAATACATCCAGAATAAAGTAGTCTTCAGAGGCTACTCCCAGAAAATTCAAGATATACATTCTATTTGTGAAGAAAATATCTTTAATATACAATATTTTAATCAAAATTGTTAGCCATTTTTTAGAAAATCAAAATTTTCGAAAAAAAATTCCATGTAAATGGAAGTTGAGAGTGGGGGATTTTCTTGAAAATCTTCGTGTCGCATCCTTGGAAGATACCAAACCTAAATACCAAGTGTGGTTTTTAACGGGCTTTTCGTTTTTGAGCTATGCTGCCCACACACACACACACACACTCACACACACACACACACGGATGCTTTTTGTTGGATTCAGGAGGTTTCAAAACTTGTATTTCCTGTGAAATCTCGTTACCGTCTCTATACACTATGTACATAGCACGTATAGCGAAAGTAAAAACGGAGAAAACCCACCCCTGCGCCACTTTGTCCACCACAGGTCTCACATACGGTTGCTTGGGATTGAATCCGGCCGTTTAGGTGAGAGGTGGGTAGTCTAACCACTCCAAGAGAAGAATATTTTGGTGTTTTAATATTGTAACTGAAATGGAGTTTAAAGTTTTAAAAACAGTGAGAAGCTGGAAGGATGCTGAACAGGTCTCTGTTTCGCCCCAAGACAAGGTGTGATGATGCTGGTTTTACACGCTGCAGCAAGAAAACATTTTTTGGGGGGGCGGGGGGAATGGAGGGGTTAGAAAAATCCCAGAGAGTTAGGGGAACGTGTTGGAGTGTCTCTGGGAGTAGCTTTTCGCACCGCATCCCCATAAACCATCCCTCTACAAACAAGGAGCTGGGGTGCACAAAAAGGAAAATAAAAACAAAAGGAAACGGAGGAGAAGTGAAGATGAAAGCATTGTTGTAGTGCGTAAGACAGGACGTGAGGCAGGCAGTAAACAACCGTTCGTTAAACCTGGCAACGCTGTAGGCTTCCTCGCTTCAAAATGTACACCGATTAAAATTACTTTTTACTTTCTCTACACGTACTATGTTTATAGTGTATAGAAAAGGTAGTGCACTCCAACAAAAAATTCGATACCGAGATTTCATTGGAAATATATGTTTTATGGTCCCCTGTATCCAAAAAAAAGTATTTTCAGAAAAAAGGTCCATGTGTGTGTGTGTGTGTGTGTCTGTGAACACAATAACTCAAAAAGTCGGTAAAATACCAAACTTGGTATTTAAGTTTGGTATCTTCCAAGGGTAGAACACGAAGATTTTGAGAAAAATCTCCCCACCCCAAACTACCCTTTACATGAAACTTTTTTCGAATATTTTGTCTTTCTTAAAAATGGCTCCAACGATTTTGATTAAAATATCGTATATTGAAATATTCACCTGGAAAATAAAATGTATATCTTGATTTTTCTGGGAATAGCCTCTGAAGACATCTTTATTCTGAACAAAAATTTGCGGAATTTTGCATATATGTAATATGGTAGCACCTAAATTTCGCTTACAGAAATCTCTCAACTCTCATCTTCATCATGGAGTGAAATTATATAATAAACTACCTTTAAATATAAAACAAATTTTAAATTCTAATTCTTTTAAAATAAGTATTAAGCTGCTTAGTTTTTACAACATACAAGAATATTTAAATACTGGTGCATTTTAATGACTTGCGGACGCAACCTATTGGATTGTATGTATGCCAGATGGTGAAATAAATTATCATCATGACTAGTAAACCGTAAGAGATAGACAAAAACTTACTGCACAAAAATATAGAGCTCGTAAAAACACATAATTTATGTTATATGCAGTTTCTTCGTGGAGTTGACCGTTTTCGAGATACTCCTTGTTGTTGGTTTCAATTTTAAAATTCTTATACTTCTCTTATGCGGGAATTTGCCAACTCCTGTCCACCAGCTTTTGACTATCGCTTTAGCCTATGAAGCTCCCGTATTTGTCTTCTACCTAAATGGAAGCAAATAATAAGACCATTTCTGCTATTTTTTAACGATTAGCATGAAGTAAATAAAAGTATACTTTTTCGCAATAGTTTTTAGTAGATATGTAGAGGAAATTGTGTGAATGGAATACTTAAGATTTTTCCTAACATTCTTCATCTGCACGCAATCTGCCAAAATATACAAGTCCCCGCATCATAGGCAAATCCTCCTACCAGCTTCATCAACTACTTTACGAGCTTTCCCCTCTATTTCACACCGAATTTTAAAATATAAAGTAGTTATATTCTGGCTGCGAATAATTAAATAACTCTGGGAGGAATATGTTATCAGCATCAGATGAGTGACACAGAGGTAATTGTGTGGGAAGGTTGAGTTTGTTCGATGCTCGCTTATTGATTCTTTATCACGCATTTGCGTGATCCTTGCAACTTACTCACCCCGATATATGACAAGAATTACTGCGGAGTGTTAGAGTACAAATAGTTGCATGTTTTATCTGGACAGGCTGTGACACATTGCCACACGGGGTGCGGAGTATGACAAAAATTAGAAAAAAAAAAAAAAAAAAAAAAAGGAAGAGGTCACTGTCGCTATGCATGATAATAGAATTCCACTTCCACTGTGGGGTCGAGATTTATTGCTGCATGTGTTGGTATGGCAGACATGGCACCGTTTTGTAATGCCTTTCTTTGCACCTGGAAGCTCTAAATTTGTGTTCCATTCACATGAATTTCTCTACTTATTCCACAAACAACCTTATTTTTACAGAAGATTGGTCTTTTATCTTTGTCATGCTAATAAAAAATTGCTCTTATTACTTGCTTCTTTGGAAGTAGAGGGGAAACACCAGGCTAAAGCGATAGTCAAATCTTATAAAAGATGTGAAACAATAATTAGAAATTTGGTTCTCTGCTAGGAGTTTGAGAAAAGATTAAATAGCTTAAACTGAAACCAATAACTCCGAATATCTCGAAAATTATTAACTATACAACAACAAAACTGATGAGTTCCATTCACATGACTTTTTCTACATCTCTGAACAAATTATTGTTATAAAGGTTATGCTTCTCTTTACTTCATGCTAATTGAGAAAAAATTAACAGAAATAGTCTTATTACTCGCTTCCTTGTAAGTAGAAGCGAAATAAGGGAGTACCATAGGCTAAAGTGATAATCAAAAGCTGGTTGGTATGTGCCTGAAGTTCCTTTGTTTGTATGAGAAAAGTATACGTTTTTGAAAGCTAAACCATAAAAAGGAATATCGCAAAAACGACCAACTCCACGAAAAAAATGTATATAACATAAATTGTGTGTTTTACAATTTTTGTTTGGTAAGTTTTTGTCTATATCTTACGGTTTAGCAGTTATGCAAAATTCCGCAAATTTCATTCAGAATAAAGAGGTCTTCAGAGCCTAATCCCAGAAAACTCAAAATATATATTTTATTTGCGATATAAATGTATTTAATATAGGTATTTTAATTAAAATCGTTATAGCCATTTGTGAGAAAATCAAAACGTTCGCCAATTTTTCCGCGTACATGGTAGTTTGTTTGTGTCGCAACCTTGCAACATACTAAACTTGAAAACCAAGTTTGGTATTTTACCAACTTTTCGTTATCGAGTTATCGTGCTCACAGACCTTTTTGTGTTTTTTCTCATTTTTACTTTCTCTACACGTACTATGTACATAGTATATAGAGAAGGTATATCACTCCACCCAAAAATTCAATTTTAGGTTCCCCTGTATAAAAAAAAGTATTTTCAGAAAAAGGTCCGTGTGTGTGTGCCTGTGGACAGCACAGCTCCTAAACGAAAAGACGGTTAAATACCAAACTTGGTATTTTAGTTCGGTATCTTCCAAGGATGCGACACGAAGATTTTCAAAAAACTCCTCACCCCTAACTACCCTTTATATGGAAAAAAAATCGAAAATGTTGTTTTTCTTAAAAAGTGGCTGTAACGGTTTTGATTAAAATGCCACATATGAAAGCCACTTCTACCACGAATAAAATGTATATCTTGAATTTTCTGGGAATAGCTTCTAAAGACCTCTTTATTCTGGATGAATTTTGCTTAATTTGGTATAATAAATAAACCGTAATAGATTAACAAAACCTCACTATAAAAATATAGATCTCTCAAAACACACAATTTATGTCCTTTACGATTTTGTAGTGGAGGTAATGATTTCCAATATATTGCTTTTTATTGGTTTCAATTGTGAAGTACTTATACTTTTCTCAGTTGGAAGTGTCCGTTTTTCTTTTGTTCTACTCCTGGCCAAGCAAAGAAGCGATTTGTAATGACATAAGGACAGCTTTTAAAACATTTGACTACCACTTTAGCCTAGTGCATTCCCTTAGTTCCACTCTACTTATGAAGAACTAAGTAATAAAATTCTTCTAATACTTATCTCGATTAGCAAGGTGTTGAAAGAAGAATAATCTTCTGGAAGTTTGTTTGTAGAGTATCTAGAGAAAGTCATGTGAGTGTAACGCATCAGATTTTTGAGATATAATTGCATAATTCTAGAGTAGTTTTAGTTACCTTGAGTTAACTTTGGACAGATTCCAGTTCCTTTTGACGTCGATGCCGATCTTGTATATATTATTTGGCTATTTGTCAAAACTCAACCAAGCAGCAAGCTAAAACCGGATATACTAGACATTACAATATACATACAGTATTTGCATAAACCAGGAATGTTGATATTTTGTATTCTTTAGGTGTGTTAGTAAAGGAATGTATTCTTGATATGAGGCGGTAGGCACATGTTAAATAATTCATCTTTCTTTTTATTTTCAGGTAGGTGAAAAGGCACAAATCGTCTACTATCTCAAGAGATAACCCTCAATGCTGCAAACTTGTTCTGTAAGTTATTCACGCGTATCATAAGTAATACCATGAGTGTTTTCATCTTGTTGATAACTCACGACCGGTATCGGATTTCAATCCTATATAGCAATCATATATTAAAACATGTGACTGTCGGTTTAGCCTAGTGTATTCCCTTATCTCTTTTGTACTTATAAGGAACTAAGAAATAAGACCGTTTCTGCAAATGCTTATGTCGATTAGCATGAAGTAGATAGAAGAATAGACTTATTAACAATTTGTTACAGAGATGTAGAGAAAATCAAGTGAGTGGCATTAGATTTTTAGTATTCTACAGGTACTATGTACAGAAAAGGTATTGTATTGTACCCAAAAATTGGGTACTGAGATTTCATCGGAAATACATGTTTTGGGACCCCCTGAATACAAAAAAGTATTGTTAAAAATGTCCGTGTGTGTGTGTGTGTGTGTGTGTTCTGGGCAGCATATCTCAAAAACGTAATGACCGTTAAATACCAAACTTGATGTTTCAGTTCAGCATTTCCAAGAATGTAGTACAAAGATTTTCAGGAACATCCCCACACCCCCAACTACGCTTTACGTGGAAAAATTTCGAAAATGTTGGTTTTCTCAAAAATTACTCTAATGATTTTGATTAAAATATCATATAATGAAGATATTTGCATGACAAATAAAATATACCATATCGTGAATTCTCAGGGAATGGTCTCTGAAAACCGATATATTCTGGATATCCTTTGCATAAATGATATACGATTTTGTTTAAAAGAACAATTTTTTAGAGATATTCCTTGGTACTAATTGCAGTTTTAAAGTATTAAAATGTTTTCAAACAGATGTTTTGTCAAACCCTGCCCCCGCAAAGAAACGAATTTCAATCCCATAGCAACCACATTTTAAACATTTGACTGTCGGTTTAGCCTAGTGTATTCCCTTATTTCCTTTCTACTAAAAGTAACTAAGTAATAAGACCGTTTCTGCCAGTGTTTATCTCGATTAGCACGAAGTGGTTAGAAGAATAAGCTTAGTAGCAATAGTTTCTTACAGAGTTGTAGAGAAAGTCAAGTGAATGACACACATCAGATTTTTATTGGAGCCCACATGTAGCGATGCGTGTGTTAGGAACACAGGAAGCCGCTCTATTAGGCGTTGTGCAACAGTAATGCATCTAAAATATTCAAAAGCCTGCCAGAACCAAATTCTAGCAGCGCAAGTGATAACGTTTGAGATGGCTAAAGGAATCAGGTCAAATGGGGCACATTCCTACTACCAGTGACGTCACGATCCAATTTAGAGACTAGAAGAACAAAGTGTTAAAGTGATTTAATTGGTTCTTCCATACTATTCGTGTGTAGGACAGGAGTTGATTTGAAAAATCTAATGCACTAGGCTAAACCGATGCTCAAATGTTTAAACATGTGGTTGCTAAGTGATTGAAAACCTTTTCCTGGCGTGGCCAGATGTTGACAAATTCCCGTATGAAAAGTATTTTAAAACTGAAACAAAAAATTAGGAATTTAAAATAAGAACTAAAGCTTTCCTGGCGACGTATTAATTAAAAAATTGAAAAAAAAATTAGGAATATCTCTAAAACGGTCAAATCCACAAAAAAATGTGTATAACATAAGTTGTGTGTTTTAGCTTGCTCTACATTTTTGTGTGGTATGTTTTTGTCCATCTCTTACGGTTTAGCAGTTATGCAAAATTCCGTAAAATTCATCCAGAATAAAGTAGTCTTCAGAGGCTATTATATATCAGGAAAATATCTTTAATATACGACATTTTAATCAAAATCGTTATAGCCATTTTTGAGAAAAAATTTTGAAAAATGTTCCATGTAAAGGGTAGCTTGAAGTGAGGGGATTTTTCTCCGTGTCGCATCTCTGGAAGATGTTTATCTTAAATACCAAGTTTGGAATTTTATCGACTTTTCGTTTTTGAGTTATTGTGTTCACAAGCACACGGACAGGCACACAACACACATGCGGACTTTTTCTGAAAATTCTTTTCTTTTTTTTTTGCATACAGGGGACCCTAAAACATATATTTCCGGTGAAATCTCGGTATGGAATTTTTGTTTGCAATACAATACCTTCTCTATACACTATGTACATAGTGCGTGTAGAGAAAGTAAAAAGTTAAGTATTTTAAAACTGAAAGGAAAAACAAGGAGCGTCTCCAAAACGGTCAACTGCACGGAAAAAATGTATGTCATAAATTATGCGTTTTAAGGAGATCTACATTTTTACTTTCTCTATACGTACTATGTACATAGTGTATAGAGAAGGTATTGCATTGCACCCAAAAATTCGATACCGAGAATTCACCGGAAATACATGTTTTGAGACCACCTTAATCCAAAAAAAGCATTTTTAGAAAAATATCCGTTTGTGTGTCTGTATGTCTGTGGGCAGCATAGCTCAAAAACGAAAAGACTGTTAAATACCAAACTTAATATTTAAGTTCAGTATCTTCCAAGGATGCGACACAAAGATTTTCAAGAAAATCCCCCACCCCAGCTACCCTTCACATGGAAACATGTTTGAAAATTTTTATTTTGACAAATAATATGTATATATTGAATTTTCTGGGAATAGTCTCTGAAGACTACTTTATTCTGGGTGCATTTTACAGCATTTTGTGTAACTGGTAAGCCGTAAGACATACACAAAAACTTAACCGTACAAAAAATGTAGAGCACATTAAAACACACAATTTGTGTTATATACATTTTTTTCGTGGAGTTGTTCGTTTTTTAGATATTCCTTGATTTTGTTTCAACCTTAAAAAACTTTTCTCATACAGGAATTTGTCAACTCCTGTCCATACAAACAAAGGAACTTCAGTCACATAGCAACCAGCTTTTGACTGTCATTTTAACCCGTGTTACTCCCTTATTTCGCTTCTACTTACAGGAAGCAAGAAATAAGACTATTTGTGCTACTTTTTTCTCACTTAGCATGAAGTAAATAGAGGCATAAACTTTTTAACAAAAATTTGTTACAGGGATATAGAGAAAGTCATGTGAATGGATTACATCAGTTTTTTGTTGTTGTAGATAGTAAGTTTTTTTCTATCCCTTACGGTTGACCAGCTATTTAAAATTCAGAAAATTCATCCTGAATAAACAGAGTGAACTATTTCCAGAAAATTCACGATATACATTTTATTTGTCATATAAATATTTTGAATATGAGCTTTTAATCAAAATTGTTAGAGCCAATTTTGAGAAAATTTAAGTTTTCAAGTAATTTTCCGTGTAAAAGATACTATATACATTATGTAGAGAAGGTTATATCATACAAAAATTTGATACCGAGATTTCATCAGAAATAATGTTTTGGAGCTTCCTGAATAAAAAAAAAAATTGGAAAAAGCGCAGTGTGTGTGTGTGTGCGTGCGTGCGTGCGTGCGTGCGTGCGTGCGTGTGTGTGTGTGGGGGGAAGTATAGCTCAAAAAACGAAAAGTTCGTTAAAATACCAAACTTAATATTTAAGTTTAGTATCTCCCAGGGGTGCGACATGAAGATTTTCAAGAATCCCCCTCTTTCCGCAACTACCCTTTACACGGAAAAAATTTCGAAAGTTATTATTTTCTCAAAAATGGTTCTAACGGTTTTGATAAAAATCTCTTTAATTTAAGGTATTTTCATGGCAAGAATGTATTTCTTGAATTTTCTGCGACTAGCCTCTGCAGACCTCTATATTCTGGATAAATGTTTCCGTTTTTTTCTGAACTACCAAACCGTAACATTTAGACAAATACTTACCACAAAAAAATGTAGATCTCGTCAAAACACACAATTTATGTCATTTACATTTTTGTTGTGGAGTTAACCGTTTCCGAGATATTTCTTCTTATTTGTTGCAATTGCATAGTGCCTATACCTTTCTTAGGCAGGAAGTGTCCGTTTTTCTTTGGTTTTTTTGCTGGCGAAGTAAAGAAGCGATTTGCAATGTCAATCGCATAACGATAGCTTTTAAAAAAATTGGATATCGCTTTAGCCTAGTATATTCCTTTAGCTCCTTATACGTAGAAGGAAATTAAATAAGAACATGCTGCTAAAGTTTATCTCGATTAGCATGATGTAGAATGAAGAAGAATATTTTGTAAGAAGTTTGTTTCAAAACAGCGTAACATATCAGATTTTTTAAATTCATTTTTATATGCCTCAAGACGTACATTTCCGGTGAAATCACGATATCATTATTTTGGGTACAATACTTTAGTAGAGATACTGAAATCGGAACCTATAGCCCTGGGTTTAGACACTTCGAGATATCGAACTCAAGATCGATCCTCGATAAGGCTGTCGATACGGAGTTTCCCTACACACTGACATTTACCAGGTTCATTATTCTCGACGTTCAGCATTTCGAAGACTTAGAGCATCGACAAGGAACTTTAAAAACTTTCAAAAACAAACACACAAAGGCATGAATTCGAGGAAGACTTTGGAGAAAGGCTTTTACTTCATTTTCGATCTCGAGTAGGAGTTTTCTTCTTAGATGTTTTGTTTGTTTGCTTCTCTTTGAAGCGTTGCTCAGGCAAGTGCTTTTCTCTTTGCTTTAGCACTCGTATTTACTTTGCAATACATTTCGTTTTATTAAAACTAATTAATAATGTTTTTCCTCTGTAATGTTACTTTCTCCTCTAAAACTGTTTTTTTCAGTCTGTGTTATGTTCTTTGTTTTAATATCGGTTTACGTTGGAGAAAACGCTCTTTTAATCTTCATGAAATCATCACTACGCGTTTGAATAATTTTTTTTTAAATTCTATTTATTTAATGTGACTTTAACTGTTTGCTCATATCGCGTTGATTCTTTTCGTGGACAGTAACCTTAATGATCTTTTCTCCGTGCTCATACCACTTTAAGGTCATCAGTGTGCTCAGAGCAGTTCTGATTTAAGCAGTCAACCAACGAAGTAGCGAAAAGCAAAAAGAATTAGTTTTCCGTAAAGAAAGATTAAACATTTAGAAGAAGTTGATAATGAATAAAGAAGTTCGATATAGCGGAGAAATACACAATCAGTGCATCTAGCTTGCAACGTTTATTAAGGGCCGAAAGAAAATAGAAGAAAGTGTCGAATCAGATTCCATCTTTCTGCAACTATAACAATTAGGAACAAATCGATAAAGCTATTTCCGCCTGGCTCGTGTCTATAGGTGGGTTGTTTTTTTTTATTTTCTGTATACTATTATCTACATAGTGGATAGAGAAGGTATTGTATTGCACCCAAAAATTCGATACCGAGATTTCACCGGAAATACATGTTTTGGGTCTCCCTGAATCCAAAAACAGCATTTTTATAAAAAGGTCCGTGTGCGTTTGTGTGTGTGTGTGTATGTGTCTGTATGTCTGTGGACAGCATAGCTCAAAAACGAAAAGACCGTTGAACACCAAACTTGGTATTTAAGTTTTGGTATCTTTCAAGGTTGCGACACGAAGATTTTCAAGAAAATCCCCCCCGCACCCAACTACCCTTTATATGGAAAAAAAAATTTGAAAATTAAGATTTTCTCAAAAATGGCTGAAACGATTTTGATTAAAATGTCGTATATTTAAGATATTTACATGGCAATAAAATTTGTATATTGAATTTTCTGGGAATAGCCTCTGAAGACTATTCTGGATGCATTTTAGGAATTTTGCATAACTGCTAAACCGTAAGAGGTGGACTAAAACTTACTACACGAAAAATGTAGAGCACCTTAAAACACACAATTTATGCTATATACATTTTTTTCGTGTAGTTGATCGTTTTATAGATATCCCTTGTTTTTGGTTTCAGCTTTGAAAAACTTTAACTCTTCTCATACAGGAAAAATGTCAACTGCTATCCATATAAACAAAGGAACTTCAGTCATATAGTAACCAGCTTTTGAATATCACTTTAACCTATGGTACTCCCTTATTTCGCTTCTGCTTACAAGGAAGCAAGTAATAAGACACTTTCTGGTAATTTTTTGTCGATTATAATGAAATAAATAGAAGAATAAGCTTTTTAACAGTAATTTGTTTCAGAGACGTAGAGAAAGTCATATGAATGGAACACATGAGCTTTTTGCGTTTCAGATATCTTAGGTTTTGTGTAGAATATTGTATACCATTTAATTTAGATTGTTAGCAAGGGATTACATTCCTGCGCGCACTGATACTGTGTTGTACCGCGGTGCAATGGCCTTGTGGATCTGTTTTGGCGCGGATCAACCTAAGAGAGAACAAACAATAGTGTTTTAGACCTCGCTACACAGCGGGAGGTTGTGACGTCAGAGTAGGAGCGCACAGTGACAACAAGTGTTGGCGAAAGCCAAGTCATTCTGTTCACTCACGTGCAATACATCACTGATTGGTTTCGCATGTTTTCACCCCCCCCCCCCGCGCCCCGCGGCCAGGGAAGCACTACAAGTACCCAGCCCTTCCCAATTACACGCAATTAACTCTGACACAGTCACACTCGCCATGTTCACATATATATGACGATTTCTGTTTGCCTAACCGTCACGGAGAGGGTTGTGGTGAATAGTTAGCTTTGTGCACCCTCCGGCAAGATGGCGCCATTGTGATTCCACATGCATTCCTTGCGTCAACTTTGATTTCCTGCTGTGCATCGCAAACAGGGGTAGCAGCCCCCTCCTGGCCGTCCTCATATTAGTTCTCTGTGCAAAATTCGCTACGTTATTGTAAAAGATTGTAACAAAAACACATAGCTTTTTATTTGTAGGCCTATATCTTATTTACCACGAATGGCGTGTTAAAAGCATGTTCGATGCTACTGGCAGGTACAGAAGACTAAGTAATTCTGTACTTAAGGATATGTATGATTCAAAATTTGAAATTCCAAACTAATAATGATAGCTTTTAACGTTCTCTTCACGCACTATGTACATAGTGTATAGAGAAGGTGTATATGATATAAATTGTGTGTTCTAATGAGACCTACATATTTTGTGTAGGAAGTTTCTTAATTTCTCTTACGGTTTGGCAGTTATATGAATGTCACCTAAAATAAAGTCTTCAGAGACTATTCCCAGAAATTCAAGATATACATTTCATTTGTCTTGTAAATATCTTAATATTTTAATAAAAATCGTTAGAGCCATTTTTGTAAAAATCAAAATTTTCGAAAATTTGTCCATTTAAGGGGTAGTTGGGGTTGGAGGATTTTCTTGAAAATCTTCGTGTTGCATTCTTGGAAGATACTGAACTTAAATACCAAGATTGGTATTTAATGAACTTTTCGTTTTTAACAATGTTGCCCACAGATAGATGGATACATAGAAAATTCTCTAAATATGTTCTTCTGGTTCAGGGGGTTTCAAAACATATTTCCGTGAAATCTCAGTATCGAATTTTTGAGCACACTACAATACCTTCCCTAAACATTACGTACATAGTACGTGTAGAGAAAGTAATAATGCAATGATCGATGTTTTAAACGTTTAGACAACTGAATTACCAGTAAGAGATCAGAAAAGAACAAATTTTAAGACAAATATACAGCTTATGGCATCAGTTTTCGAAAAGCAATTTCAATCGAAAATAAATCATTTATTATTCTTTTTATTATGCTTCAAAAATGCAATGATCAGTGTTGTTCAGTGTTTTAGAAATTTAGACAACTAAATACAATAAAGAGATCAAGCAAGACCAACTTTTTAAGGCATCCAGTGGCTTCCTTTACTAAAACCAATTTCAGTCGAAGAATTAATTCGGTTTATCATACTTCAAAAATCGCATGTGTTCCGTTCACATGACTTTCTCTACATCGCTGCAACAAATTGTTGTTAAAAAGCTTATCCTTCTATTTACTTTATGATAATCGAGATAAACATGAGCAGAAATTGTCCTAAGACAGTTGCTTCCTTATAAGTAGAAGGAAAACAAGAGAAAACATTAGACTAAAACGAAAATCACATGTTTTAAAAGCTGGTTGCCATGTGCTTGAAATCCGTTTCTATGCAGAGCCAGAGCTTTCCATTTTCTGTGTGAGAAAAGTGTTCTAAATCTGAAAAAATTACAAGGAATATCTCAGAAATGGTCAATTCAATGAAAAAACCTAAATGGCATAAATTGTGTGTTTTAACGTGATCTACATTTTTTGTGCAGCAAGTTTTTTTCTACCTCTTACGGTTTACCAGTTATTTAATTTTCAGAAAAATGTATTCAGAATCAAGATGTCTTCAGAGCCTATTCTCAGAAAGCCACATGTCATTTTTCACGTCAATATTTTTAATATACGATATTTAAATGAAAATCGTTAGTCATTTTTGAGAAAATCAAAATTTTTCAAAATTTTTCTATGTAAAGGATAGTTGCGGGTGGGACCATTTTCTTGAAAATCTTTCGTGTCGCATCCCTGGAATATACTAAACTTCAATACCTAGTTTGGTATTTTACCGACTTTTCGTTTTTGAGTTATCGTGTTCGCAGACACACGCACACTTACGAAGACACACGGACATCTTTACTTTCTCTATACGTGCTATGTACATAGCGTATACAGAAGGTATTGCACTCCACCCAAAAATTTGATACCAAGATTTCACCGGAAATATATGTTTTAGGGTCCCCTGTATCCATAAAAAGCATTTTTAGAAAAACGTCCGTGTGTGTCTGTGAACACGATAACTCAAAAACGAAAAGTCAGTAAAATACCAAACTTGGTATTTAAGTTTAGTATCTACCCCCACCCCAAACTACCCTTTACATGGAACTTTTTTCGAAAATTTTGATTTTCTAAAAAGTGGCTCTAACGATTTTGATTAAAATATCGTATATTAAAGATATTTACCTGACAAATAAAATGTATATCTGGAATTTTCTGGGAATAGTCCCTAAAGACTAGTTTATTCTGATGAATTTTACGGAATTTTGCATAGCTGCTAAACCGTAACAGATAGAGAAAAACTTATCACACAAACATTGTAGAGCACGTTAAAACACACAATTTATTTATATACATTTTTCTCATGGAGTTGATCGTTTTTGAGTTATTCCTTTTTTATTATTTCACCTTTAAAAAACGTATGCTTTTCTCACACAGGAATTTGTCAACTCCTGTGTATACAAAAAAAAAAAAAAAAAAAAAGGCGCTTCTGTCACATAGCAACCAGATTTTGACTATCACTTTAACGTATGGTACTGCGTTATTTCGCTTCTACTTACAAGGAAGCAAGTTCTGCCAATTTCTTCTCGATTAGCATGAAGGAAATAGAAGCATAAGCTTTTTAACAATATTTTGTTACAGAGCTATAGAGAAAGTCATGTGAATTGAACACATCAGATTTTTATAAAAGTGTTTTTTTATTCAGGGGGTCTCAAAACCTATATATATATATATACCATGAAATCTCGGAATCAAATTTTCGGGTGCAATACAATACCTTCTCTATACACTATGTACATACTACGTGTAGAGAAAATAAAAATGCAGTGATTATGTTTTAGAAGTTTAGATAACTGAAGTATAAAAAAGAAATCAGATAAAACCAACTTTGTGAGGCAAATATATATTATACAGCATCAAAAAGTCAATTTCAATCGAAAATAAATCATGGCGTCAGAGACTGTTAATTCGCTTTATTATACAATGATCAGTGATTCAGGTCTTTAGACAACTGAACTGGGAATATTTGATGAAGTAAGACCAACTTTTTAAGGCATAGTATGGCATCAGTTTGCAAAAAGCAATTTCAATCGAAAATAAAAAGCGCCGGGAAAGAGTTAATTAAATATTAAATATTTAAATTTTAAATTAAGAATTTAATACTTGAAAAATACAATATATTTCATTTTTGGAGACCATTTTGAAGACACGTTTTCACAGGAACGGCTCCATACCGTCTAGAAGCAGCAAATGTTTAAACTTACGCTCATGCAGGACTAACATTAAGCATTTAACCCCCACGCTCCTGTGGCGTTTAAAAAAAACATAATGAAATAGGTTCACGTATTCGCCCTTCAGGTTGGTCGTATCAGCAACAATAAATCTGTCCATGCTTCCGTTGAGATGGCCACAGATAGTTGCACCGCCATGTTGTCACGTCACGTCTTCCGTTACGCATAATTTCTGTCCTCAACATCTTTCCTATTCTTGGACGTCTCCTGAAAATATAGTGCAGCATAAATGTTGCAGTAAACATTTTAACACGCAATGTTGACAATCGATAGTAAATGTAATAACTATGACTTGCTTTCTAATTTATTTTCATAATTTATTTAACGAAAAAAGACATTCACCATCTTCTATGGTTTAGTTCTCAACAGGTTGTACAAAAACAACTTTCTAAAGCTTGTCACTTTTTTTAACACGCATGTACCATTTACGTAATGTATATAGAGGACATTGCATTCCATCCAAAAATTTGTTACCGAGAGTTTACCGGAAATAAACGCTTTAGGTTCTCTTGTATATAAAAAGAATCTGTTGTGTTCCATTCACATGACTTTCTCTATATCTCTGCAATAAATTGTTAAAAACCTTATTTTTCCATTTACTTCATGCTAATCGAGTAAAACTGACTTGCTTCCATGTAAGTAGAAGCGAAATAAGGGAGTACCATAGGTTAAAGTGATAGTCAAAAGCTGGTTGCTATGTGACTGATGTTCCTTTGTTTGTATGGACACGAGTTGACAAATTCCTGTATGAGAAAAGTATAAGTTTTCAAAGCTGAAGCCAAAAAACAAGGAATATCTCAAAAACGTCAACTCCACGAAAAAAATGTATGTAACTTAAATTGTGTGCTTTAACAAGCTTTACATTTTTTTATGTGGTAGATACGTTTTTGTCTATCTCTCAATGTCATCCAGAATAAAGAGGACTTTAGAGGCTATTCCCAAAATATTCAAGATATATATTTTAATTGTCAGATAGATATCTTTAATATACGATATTTTAATCAAAATCGTTAGTCATTTTTGAGAAAATCAAAATTTTCGAAACTATTTACATGTAAAGGTTAGTTGGAGGTGGGGGAATTTTCTTGAAATCTTCCTTGCAAGATATTGAACTTAAATACTCAGTTTGGTATTTAACGGTCTTTTCGCTTTATAGCTATGCTGTCCACAGACACACAAGGACCTTTTTTCTAGAATTTGTTTTGTTTCAGGGGACCTAAAACATATTTCCTGTGAAATCGAGGTATGGCATTTTTTGTGCAATTAAATTGCTTCTCTATACACTATGTACATCCTACGTGTAGAGAAAGTAAAAATTAAAAACCATAAGCAAACGCCTAGTCCGATGATAGTAGCACGTTGCGCTCGCATCCTCTTCAGCCTGATGCAAGTTTAATGAGGAGGGTACTACATAAACTGCGTGAGTGTGTTTTGTTTGTACTGCCAGCGCTGTAAAGCTCAGGCGGAGTTGGTGGTTTGCAGCGAATTTGTTTTTTTGTTGTTGTTCGCACGAAACACCTGACCCTTTGCGTGTCTGGTATTGTCTGATGATGCAGCTGGAATTGACAATCAAGAGTGTCACCCTTTGAATACGATCGATGGTAACCTCTCTACTCGCCCTTCCCAAACCCTAAAAAAAAGTCATAGCCTCCTGAAAAACTGCAAGAGCCGAGAAATTGCTGGATTATTTTGAAACATATCGAGACTGATTATTTTCAGATAATTAATTTACCCAACTACTCGCCTACATAACTATACCCCCACCGCTGAATCCTTGCACTTGACAGTTCGGGTGGTTTCGTGTAAGGTTGGCTATGCTGCCTTTGCGGCGTTGCCAGAGTAACTAGTAAACAACAAACGTCTCTATCGTGTGTAAAGACGAATATAAACAGTGTACATAGTAAATGAATGCTGATGAATAATTAAACTAATTGGTTATTATTGATGTTAACTGAAAATAACAGTGATACTGTAACATACATACGTATTTACGAAATATTGAACGAAAATGCAAAAATCCCCCCACTACCCTTTACATGGAACTTTTTTCGAAAATTTTTATTTTCCCAAAAATGGCTCTAACGATTTTGATAAAAATTTCGTATATTACACATATTTAAAAAATAAATAAAACGTATATTTTGAATTTTCTGGGAATAGCCTCAGAAGAGTATTTTATTCTGCGATGAATTTTACGGAATTTTGAATAACTGCTAAACCGTAACAGATGCACAAAAACTTACTACATGAAAAATGTAGAGGGCGTTAAAACATACAATATTTTGTGGAGTGCATTTTTGAGACATTTCTTGTTTTTGGTTTCTGCTTTGAAAAACTTAATACTTTCCTCATACAGGAATTTGTCAACTGCTGTCCATACAAACAAAGGAACTTCAGTCACATAGCAACCAGCTTTTGACTGTCACTTTAACCTATGTTACTGTCTTATTTCGCTTCTACTTACAAGGAAGCAAGTAATAAGACTATTTCTGCTATTTTTTTTTTTTTTTTTTTTCTGTATAGCATGAAGTAAATAGAGGTATAAGCATTTTAATAATTTGTTGCAGAGATGTAGATAAAATCATGTGAATGGTACACATCTAATGTTTAAATTCCTATTTTCTCTTCAAAGTCGGGTAGTGCCATTTGAGAATCCTATCAGAGAAGTTATAGACATGTTGGTAAGCCTGCTGCTATGATGTCAGATAACTCAAAGCCCTTTGAAGCAGAGATAGGTTTAATGGCAGTAGACGTTTTCATTAAAGGAGGCGTCTTCAGGAAACCTCGCATCATGCATTGTATGGTGTTGCTAATTCGTTAACTTTAGGTATTCTATAGGCCCGAGATAAGGGGCCACCTTAAAGTAAATGGCCAGACGCGCTTTATTGATGTGCAAATAGGCATAACGTTTAATTTCACGACGTGGCGGCAGAGGTAAAATAGTAAGGGATGAGAATGTAACACATCTGATCAGCTTTTTGTATTAAATATACAACATGACGTGTTTTACTATCTCTAGCACGAATATATACTTAAAGAAGATACTGTATTCCACGTTAAACTTCGCTACCGAGATTTCCCGGAAATACATGTTTTGAGACCGCAGGAATCCAAAAAAGCATTTTAGAAAAAGATCTGTATGTGTCTGTCTATGAACATAACTTAAAAACGAATAGTTGTCTAAATACCTAACTTGATATTTAATTAAGCAGCTTTCAAGGATGCAACACGAATATTTTCAAGAAAATTCCCCCACTTTCATCTTTTATATGGAACAGCTTTTGTAAACTTTGATTCCCCTCCCCTAAAAAAGACTTTTAAATAACATATGTTTGGGATATTCCAATGAAAAATCTGATGTGTTCCATTCACATGACTTTCTCTACTTTTGTGTAACAAATTATTGTTAATAAGCTTATTCTTCTATTGAATTCATGCTAATCGAGAAAAATTAGTAGAAATATTCTTATTACTTGTTTCCTTGTAAGTAGAAGCGAAATAAGGGAGTATCATAGTTTAAAGTGAAGCCAAAACCTGGTTACTAGGTGACTGAAGTTCCTTTCTATGGACACGAGTTGACAAATTCCTGTATGAGAAAAGTTAGTTTTTCAAAACTGAACCCAAAAACAAGGAATATCTCAAAGACGATCAACTCTTCAGAGGCTATTCCCAGAAAATTCAAGATACATATTAATTGTCAGGTAAATATCTTTAAGATACGATATTTTAATCAAAATCGTTAGAGCCATTTTTGAATAAATCAAAATTTTCGAAAAGTTCCATGTAAAGGGTAGTTCGGGGTGGGGGGGTTTCTTGAAAAGCTTCGTGTGGCATCCTTGGAAGATACCAAACTTAAATGCTCTTTTCGTTTTTGAGCCATGCTTTTCACAGACACACACACGCACATACACGGACCTTTTTTCAAATTTTTTTTTTTTTTTTTTTTTTTTTTTTTTTTTTTTTTTTTTTTTTTTTGGGATTCAGGGCGACCCAAAACTTGTATTTCCGGTGAAATCTCGGTATCGAATTTTTGGGTGCAATACAATACCTTCTCTATACACTATTTACAAGTTCTGGATGAATTTTGCATAACTGGTAAACCGTAAGAGATATACAAAAAAAAAAAAAAATAAATAAAAAAATTACTAGAGAAAAAAATGGAAATATCATTAAAACACACAATTTGTGTAATATACTCTTTTCGTAGAGATGACTACTTCAAATATAGCCCTAATGTTTTGTTTTAATTTTAAAACGCTTACACTTTTCTCAAACGGGAAGTCATCATTCGCTTCATTTCTGGTTTGTTGTACTCCTTCAGAGTGAACTGAGTTTCATTGCATTTCACTAGGCTGCCATGTATCCAAAAAAAAGTATTTTGAGAAAAAGCTCCAGGTGTGTCCGTGTACCTGTGAACACGATAACTCAAAAACAAGAAGTCTGTAAGATACCAAACTTTCTACTTTATGTTTATTGTCCTCCCGGGATGCGACACAAAAAATCCTGCGAAAAATCCCTCCCCCATCTCAAAGTACCCTTTACATGAAAAAAAATATTCGAAATGTTTTATTTTCTCAAAAAGTTTGATTAAAATACCTTATATTAAATATATTTATATGACAAATAAAATGTACGTAAAATTCTGGGTATAGCCTCTAAAGACCTCTTTGTTCGGAATTAATTTTACTGAATTTTGAGCACTTGATAAACCGTAAGAGATAGAGAAAATCTTTCTGCACAAAAAATGTAGATCATGTTAAAAGACACAGTTTATGTCATATACTTTTTTTCGTTGAATTGGACATTTCCGAGATATTCCTTATTATTTGTTTCGGATTTTAAATTCTTGAACTTTTCTTACACGGAAAGTTGTCAACTCCTGGCCCTGCATATGAACAAATTTCATCCACATAGCAACCAGCTTTTAAAAGATTTGACTGTGTATTTCTTATTTCATTTGTAATTATAAGGAAGCAAGTAATTAAGACAATTTCTGCTAATGTTTATCTCGATTATCATAAAGTTGATAGAAAAATATGCTTTTTAACAATAATTTTTACAGCGTTGTAGAGAAAGTTCCGTGAATGAAACACATCAGATTTTTTTTGGGCTATGCTGACCACACACACACACACACACACACACACATACACACACACACACACACACAATGGATTTTTAATAAAAATGCTGTTGGTGATTTAGGGGTCCTGAAAGCATATTTTTCAGGTGAAAACTCGATAGAATATTTTTGGGTGGAATACATTACTTTCTCTACCCACTATGTCTCGTACACACGTACTTGATAGAAACATTAAACATTTTTGATTGATTTGAGAAGAATTACGCTTCTTAGAATCATATAGGAGAGCAAAATTGTTGCCGCATTACGAACTTGATGATACAGAGTGCACTACTTGTAAAGAACGCATCATTAGCCGTGCAGCTCATCCCAGTAGCAGTTTACGAGATGAGAGGTTGGCCACCCTGTGTAATGACCTGCCAGTAATTGCTGCTCCTGTCGGGTTCTGATTAGCCAACATCCGTCATTAGTTGTAGCTATTGTATCGACCAACCGCATTTCCGGCCTTGGCGCTACTGGTCAGATCTGTGCACTGACACCTTCTTATTGCATTGCTTCAAGATACTCTTCTTAAAGCCTTTAAGGGAATTGATGAGCATGACCGACAACCAGCATTTTAATTATTTATAAGACCGAATTAAAAATGGAAGTACAACGGGCGCAAAACTTCTGGAATCCTGACCCAACTGCCAAGCTTCTTACTCGGAGTTTGCGCTGTGATACCTTTCCGACTGCTTACTCACAGTCACAGCGAGCAAAACATTGTACAGTCTGCATCGAAATTATTTCGCATCTGCTTGTATTTTTGCTTTCTCTACATCTGCTATGTACATAGTGTATACAGAAGCTATTGTATTCCACCCAACAATTCGGTACCGAGATTTCATTGGAAATAGACGTTTTAGGGTCCCCTGAATCCAAAAAAAAGTATTCTAGAAAAAGATCCGTGTGTGTGTGTCCGTATGCCTGTAAACACGATAGCCTAAAAGCGACAAGTGCGCTAAATACCAAACTTAGTATTTAAGTTCAGAATCTTCCAGGGACTGTTTATTACTTAATTCCTTGTAAGTAGAAGGGAAATCAGGGAATACACTAGCCTAAACTGACAGTCAAATGTTTGAAAAACTGTTGCTATATATAGAAATACGTTTCTTTGCATGGCCAGGAGCTGGCAAAAGAAAAGTTTAAGTATTTTTAAAACTGAAACCAATAACAAGAAATATTTCTGAAACAGTCAACTCCATGGAAAAATTATATGTTCATAAATTGTGTATTTTAATAGGAACTTCAATTTTTGTCTGTCTCTTAAAGGTTAATCAGTTGTGGAAACGTCATTCGGCATTCAAAGACTATTACCATACAATTTAAAACATTTTATTTGTCATGTAAATATCTTTAATATATGGTATTTTAATCAAAATCAGTAGAGGCAATGTTTATTTAAATGTTCAGGTGAAGGGTATTTTGGAGTGGGTGGATTTGCTTGAAACTGTTTGTCGCATTCTTGGAAGATTATAAATTTAAATACCAAGCTGATTTTAAATAATTAATTTAAATGTTTTTTTGCATTCAGGGGTGTTCGATGAAATTCCTGTATCAAATTTTTGAGTGGAATTCAATACCTTCTCTGTGTACACTATATGTATTGTATTTATGTGCTAGAAAAGTAATTATCTTTCGTAATAATAGATTGTACAGCCCTTAATAGACGAAAGAGGGCATTAAAATAACGTATATTAGAGTTTTATGCGTTTATTGTAATGAAATAAAAAATAAATAGGAATATCTCTTTGCTGTGGGGTTAAAGAGCAGTGCGTGTTATTGATATTAGCATAACTAATTAGTTTCGCAGTTACCTGAAGGCATTTTATAATTTAATTATAAAAATCTAACGTGTTCCATTAATATCACTCTTTCTAGCTGTTGTACAAACAAACTTGCCTTACAAAAATATAGTAGGTTGATGCTATAGTGAAATATTTTAAATGCCGGTTTTTAAGTGAAACAATTGAAATTCCGTTCTCTTTGCTTGCTAGGAGTAAACAAAAGAGAGATGAAAAGAAACATATCTCTTCGTTTAAGAAAAGTTTAACTAGCTTTAATTGGAACTCAGAATATCTCGAAAACGGTTAACTCTACATAACAAAACAAAACAAAACGGCAGGAGGAAAAGGAATAAACCAGTTATAAAAAAGTCAAGCAGAATGAAGAGGTCGCTAGAGGCTACTCCAAGGAAATTCAGGGTATACTTTTTATTTATCATAAAATATAGGTAATATACGATATTTTAATCAAAACTGTTCAGAGGCATGTTTGCGAATATAACATTTTGGAAAAATTGTCTATGTAAAGGGTATTTTAGGGCGGGGGGATTATTTTGCATCCTTGTAAGATATTCAACTTAAATACAAACTTTGGTATTTAATGGAGCATACACTGACCTTTTTCTGAAAATATTTTTTTTACTTCAGAGGGTCTCAAAGCATATATTTCCGATCAAATCTCGGTATCAATTTTTTTTAGTGGTATACAATAGCTTATCCATACAGTGTATAGATGGTATACATTCTATTCACATGATTTTCTCTACATCTCTGAAACAAACTACTGTTAATAAGCTTATTGTTCTATCGTCTTAATGCTAATCCAGATAAACATTAGCAGAAACGGTCTTATTACTTAGTTCCTTATAATTAGAAGGAAATAAGGGAATACACTAGGCTAAACTGACAGTCAAATGTTTTAAAATTCTGTTGCTATGGGATTGAAATCCGTTTGTTTGCGAGCCCAGGAGTTGACAAGTTCCCATATGAGAAACCAATATCTCGAAAACTATCTAATACACGAAAAAAATATATATGACATAAATTGCGTATTTTAAGGAGGTCTACATTTTTTGTGCAGTAAGTCTTTGTCTTATCACTTACGGTTTACCTGTTATGCAAAAATTCAGAGAAATTCATCAATAATAAAGAGATCTTCAGAGGCTATTTCCAGAAAATTCAAAATATGCGTATTTGCCATGCAAATATCTTAAATATCAGATATTTATTAGAGCCATTTTTGAGAAAACCAAAATTTTCGAAATTCTTTTTATCATGTAAGGAGTGGTTAAGGGTGAGGGGATTTGCTTGAAAAACTTTGTGTCGCATCTTTGGAAGATCCTGAGTATAAATACCAACACACATGGACCTTTCCTAAAACTTGCTTTTTGTGTTCAGGGGTTTCAAAACGTGTATTTCTGATTAAATCCCGGTATCTAATTTTTTGATGGAATACAATACCTTCTCCCTGTACACTATACACGTTGCATTTACATGCTAGAAAAGTAATCGTTCGTAATAATAGATTGTATAGCCACTAATAGACGAAAGAGGGCATTAAAATAATGTATATCAGAGATTTATAATTTTATTGTAATGAAATAAACAATAAATAGGAATATCTCTTTGCTGTTATTTATATAACAGTGCGTGTTATTGATATTAGCATAACTAATTAGTTTCGCAGTTACTTGAAGGCATTTTATAATGTAATTATAAAAATGTGTTGTGTTCCATTAACATGACTTTTTCTAGCTGTTCTACAAATAAACTTACCTTACAAAATTTACTAGATTGAAGCTACAATAAAATATTTTAAATGCCGGTGTTTAAATGAAACAATTGAAATTCGGTTCTCTTTGCTTGTAATGAGTAAACAAAGGAGAGACAAAAAGATGACTTCCCGGTTGACAAAAGTTCAAGTAGCTTAAAACTGAAACCTATGACACGGAATATCTTGAAAACGGCTAACTCTACAAAAAAACTGATGTGTTCCATTCACATAAATTTCTCTACATCTCTGCAACAATTATTAAAAAGCTTATGCTTCTATTTACTTCATACTAATGGAGAAAGAATCAACAGAAATAGCCTTATTACTTGCTTCCTTGAAAGTAGAAGCGAAATAAGGGAGTACCATAGGTTAAAGTGACAGTCAAAAGTTGTTTGCTACGTGACTGAAGTTCCTTTGTTTCTATCGACAGGAGTTAACAAAGTCTTGTGTGAGAAAAGTATAAGTTTTTTTTTAAAACTGAAACAAAAAACAAGGAATTTCTCAAAACCAATCAATTCCACGAACAAAATAAATATTACATAACGTGCACTATATTTTTTGTATGGTAAGTTTTTGTCCATCTTTGACGGTTTAGCAGTTATGCTAAATTCCGTAAAATCCATCCAGAATAAAGTAGTCTTCAGGGGCTATTCTCAGAAAATTCAAGGTATACATTTTATTTGACCAATAAGTATCTTTAATATATGGTATTTTAATCAAAATTGTTAAAGCCTTCTTTAAGAAAATCAAACTTTTCAATTTTTTTTTTCTAGGTAAAGGGTCGTTTAAGGTAGATTTTCCCCCCTTAAAGTCTTCGTATCGCATCCTGAATTATACTAAACTTAAATATAACATTTTGTATTATAACGACTTTCAGATTTTTACTTTCTCTATACGAACTATGTACATAGTGTACATTGTACCCAAAAAGTCGATACCGAGATTTCACTGGAAATACATGTTTTGAGACTCCCTGAATAAAAAAAACATTTTAGAAAAATGTCCGTGTGTCTGTCTGTGTGTATGTATGTGTGCGTCTGTGGGCAGCATAGCGCAAAAACGAAAGGACCGTTAAAGCCCAAACTTGGTATTTACATGGAAAAAAATTCGAAAATGTTGACTTTTTTAAAAATGGCTCTATCAATTTTAATTAAAATATCGTATATTAAATATATTTATCTGACAAATAAAATGTATATCTTAAATTTTCTGGGAATCGCCTCTGAAGACTACTTTATTCTGGATGAATTTTACGGAATTGTGGATAGCTGCTAAACAGTAAGAGATGGAGAAAAACTTTCTCCACAGAAAATGTAGCTCGCGATAAAATACACAATTTATGTCATATACATTTTTTTCGTGGAGTTGATCATTTTTAAGATATTTTTGGTGTTTCGTTTCTGCTTTGAAAAACATGCTTTTCTCATACAGGAATTTGTTAACTCCTATCCATACAAGCAAAGGAACTTCAGTTACATAGCAACCAGCTTTTGGCTATCATTTTAACCTATGGTACTCCCTCATTTTGCTTCTACTTACAAGAAAGCAAATAATAAGACTATTTCTGCTAATGTTTCTCGATTAGCACGAAGTAAGTAGAAGCATAAGCTTTTTAACTAAAATTTGTTGCAGAGATTTAGAGAAAGTCATGTGAATGGAACACATCAGATTTTTTTCGCACACACACACACACACACACACACACACACACACACACACACACACAAGGAGGACCTTGTGCAAACGTGTATTTCTGGTGAAATTTAGGTACCGCCAATATGAGTGGAGTGCAATATCTTCTCTAGGTACCTACCATGTGTTATGTGGTGAAAGTAAAAAAAAAAAGAGGTATTTTACAAAAAGTCTGTGTGTGCACGCGATCAATCTCGTTTATATGTTTCTTTATTATTTAGTTATGGCAAACAGTTCGTTACTTTTTGGTTGGCCTTCATAATAAGACTTTCAGAAAGTTGAGGTGTTTAAAAGATCAAACCGAGGCGTCATGCCTAGTAAGTACATCCTGTTTAGAAGGTGTTATATAGGTTAACGAGCCTGTATATACCTCGATACTAGTAGCAGAGGGACTAAACCTAATACAATCTAGCTGGTGTTCATATCCTAGCGACTACAGTTTGATAAATTAGGCACACTCACTGATTGGCTACTAACATGGTGTGCCACATGCTAATCTCCGTCTAATCTAGTTCTGCTGCAACATATCGTAAAAGCCCCACACAGTAATTAGTGCATGCAATTGAAAATGCTACCACTTCACGCGAATGTAGTTTTTTTTTTCCCTCTAAATAATAGAAATGATAAACAGACATGACAAAATATCACAGACTGCGCAGGAAATAAAAGCCTTAGGTCATGCAGATAAAAATCTAATGCTTGAATAAACATTTTTATAATTAAATTATAAAATGCCTTCAGGTAACTGCAAAACTAATTAGTTATGATAATGTCAATAATAAGCACTGCTCTTTAACCCAACAGCAAAGAGATATTCATATTTATTTTTTATTTCATTACAATAAAAGCATAAAAAACTGATATAATAATTTTACTGTCAATTTTCGTCTATTAGTAGCTATACGGTTTATTATTACGTAATTATAATATGCATAGTGTACAGAGAGGAGATATTGTAGTGTACTAAAACAATCTATACCGAAATTTAATCATAAATGCATGTTTTGAACACATTTGAACATCTGTTGGTGTTTAAATTCAGCTTGTATCTATCAAGGGCACAACACGAAGATTTAAAAGCAAATCTCGCATCCCAACTACCCTTTACATGAAAAAAAAAATTCGGAAAGTTTGGTTTTCTCAAAAAAGGCTCTAATAAATCTCTTTAATTTAAGATATTTATATGGTAAATACACATATCTTGAATTTTCGGGGAATAACCTCTGAAAATCTCTTTATTCTGGATGAATTTGTGTGGATTTTGCATAACTCGAAACTGTAAGAGATAGACAAAAACTTACTACACAAAAAAAGTAGATCTCGTTAAAATACACAATTTATGCTATGAACGTTTTTTTCGTAGAGTTGACTGTTTTTGACATATTGCTTGTTATTGGTTTCGGTTTTAAAATGCTTCAACTTTTCTAATATGTGAACTTGTAAACTCCTGGCCGCGCAAATAAACGGATTTCAATCCCATAGCAACCACATTTGGAAACATGTGACTGTCGTTTAGCCTAGTGTATTCGCTTATTTTTCTTCTATTTATAAGGAACTAAGTAATAATAGCGTTTTTACTAATGTTTGTCTTGATTAGCATGAAGTGGAATACCATTATGGACTAATAAATAGAGTGCCTTCGGTCGAGGGGACAGAGAGGGAACTTTTTACCCGGAGGTCTCGGGTTCGATTCCTGGCTGGGGCGGGGAATTTTTCTATAACCAGAATTATTCCCTATCCTCCACAGAGTCTGAAAGTATGTATGTGAGTGTGTTTGAGGAAAATAAAACGATTTAAGCCCAACGTAAAGACAACGAGTTGTTTCTAAAGCAAAGCCCCCGATATGACCTTATATGTTAAAGGGGGCTATATAAATGCAACAATAAAAAGATCTGATGTGTTGCACTCACATAACTTTCTCTAGCTGCTCTACAAACCTCCTACAAAAGAGTATTCTTCTTTGTAATAATGCTAATCAAGATAAACATTAGCAGAATGTTCTTATTACTTAGTTCCTTATAATTAGAAGGGATTTAGGGAATGCGCCATGCTAAAGTGATGTTTTAAAAGCTATCGTCATGCGATTGTCATTGCAAATCACTTCTTTGCTTGGCCAGGAGCAGAACAAAAGAAAAATGGACACTTCCTGTATGAGAAAAGTCTAAGTACTTCACAATTGAAGCCAGTAACAAGGAGTATCTCGGAAACGGTTACCTCCACAACAAAAACGAAAAGGACATAAATTGTGTGTTTTGACGTGATGTACATTTTTTGTGTAGTGAGTTTTTTCTATCTCTTACGGTTTAGCAGTTAAGCAAAATTCATCCAGAATAAAGAGCTTTTCAGAGGCTATTCCCCAAAAATGCGAGATATACATTTTATTTCGGACATAAATAGCTTTAATATACGGGATTTTGATCAAAATCGTTAGAGCCATTTTTAAGAAAATAAAAATTTTCGAAAATTTTTCCATGTAAAGGGTAGTTTGTGGTGGGGGAATTTTTTTTTTTTTTTTTTTTTTAAATCTTCGTGTCGCATCCTTGGAAGATACTTACCTAAATACCAAGTTTGGTATTTAACGGTCTTTTCGTTTTGGGGCTATACTGTCCACAGACACACACACACACGGACCTTTTTTTAAAAATGCTTTTTTTCGGACTCGGGGGACCCCAAAACTTATTTTCGGTGAAATCTCGTTTTCGAATTTTTGGGTACCATTACAATAGCTTCTCTATCCCTATGTATATTGTAACATTGGGCTAGAGAATGTAAAAAAAAAATAAAAACATAGATACACAGAAATTGATATAACTGAAACATATCACATTTTTATAATTAAATTATAAAATGCCACCAGGACTGCGAAACTAATTAGTAATGTTAATAGCAATAATAAGCACTGCTCTTTAACACACAGCAAAGACAAATTCCTATTTATTTTTAATTTCATTACAATACAAGTATAAAACTCTGGTATAATAAGAGAAGGTATTGTACTCCACCCAAAAATTGTGTACCAGAATTTAATCATAAATGCATGTTTTGAACACCTTTGAAGACTTAAGAAAAGGTCCTATGTGTTGGTATTTAAATTCAGCTTGTAACTACCAAGGATGCTACACGAAAATTTACAAGCAAATCCCCACCCCAACTACCGTTTACATGGAAAAAAGTTCGAAAATGTTGGTTTTTTTCAAAAATAGCTTCCACGATTTTGATTAAAATACCACATGTTTACTGTATTTTATGATAAAAAATGTATATTTGGAATTTTCTGGGAATAGCCTTAGAAGACCTCTTCATTCTGGTTGTCTTTGTATAACAGACAAAAACTTACTACACAGAAATATAGATGTTATTAAAACACACAATTTATGTTACACACATTGTTCTGTAGCGTTAACCGTTTTCGAAATATTCTGGATTATTAGTATCAATCTTAGGACTTCAACTTTTCTCAAACGGGAACACATATTTCTTCTCTTTTCTCGTTTGTTTACTCCTGAAAAGCAAAGAGATTCGAATTTCAATTTGTTCACATAGCAGCCATCCATCCATCCATCCAACCATCCATCCATCCATCCATCCAACCATCCATCCATCCATCCACTTACAAGGAACCACGTAATAAGGACAATTTCTGATGTTTGTCTCGATTAACATGGAGTCGATAGAAGAATAAGCTTTTTTACTTTCTCTATACGTGCTATGTACATAGTGTATAGAGAATGTATTGCACTCCACCAAAATATTCGATACCGAGATTTCACCGGAAATATATGTTTTAGGGTCCCCAATATCCAAAAAAAGCATTTTCACAAAAAGGTCCGTGTCTGTGTGTGTGTGTGTGTGTGTGTATGTCTGTGAACACGATAACTCAAAAGCGAAAAGTCGGTAAAATACCAAACTTGGTATTTAAGTTTAGTATCTTCCAGGGATGCGACACGAAGATTTTGAGAGAAATCCTCTCACCCCAAACTACCCTTTACATGGAATTTTTTTCGAAAATTTCGATTTTCTCAAAAATGGCTTTAATGATTTTGATTAAAATATCGTATATGATAGATATTTACCTAACAAATAAAATGTATATCTTGAATTTTCTGGGAATAGCACCTGAACAGTACTTTATTCTGGATGAATTTTACGGAATTTTGAATAACTGCTAAACCGTAAGAGATGGACAAAAACTTACCACACGAAACATGTAGAGCACGTTATTACACACCATTTATGTTATATACATTTTTTCGTACAGTTCGTCGTTTTTGTGACATTCCTTATTTTTGGTTTCTGCTATGAAAAACATAGTTTTCATACAGGAATTAGTCAACTGCTGTCCATATAAACAAAGGAACTTCAGTGACATAGCAACCAGCTTTTGATTATTAGTTTAACGTATGGTACTCCCTTATTTCACCTCTACTTACAAGGAAGCAAGTAATATAGCTATTTCTGCTAACGTTTTACTGTTTTAATGTTTCCAAGACCATGCTCAGGTTATTATGATGCTTTTGAATTCTCTCGTAACACAAAATACTTAATCATAATTCTCCATCACAAGTAGTAGTTTCGACCCCATCTTGCAGATCGCAGTTAATCAAGGTTCAGTTAAAGCTTGTCTGGCAGATTTGCTAGCGTGAAAAAGAAAACTAATCGATTATCGCTCCGGCGAGCGGAAACCGGTTTCTAAAGTGGTATAGGAAATTGGAAAATATTTGCGATGTGGAAAGGCAGTGGGGTTCTACCTGCCTTCCCCGGCTCGTGTCGACTTAAATCAGATACATTCACATATTCAAAAAGAATGGACCGTTTCATGCTAGTACACTTTGTTCTTATTCATGTCGTGTTAGATAAATTTCTAAACTCTATATTTATTACCAATTATTGAACTTTTGACTATATAAGTATGTTTTATTATTTGTCAGTCAAATTTCATTAAGTTATAATAATAATAAAATAATACATATACCTTTTAAAAATCTTAAATGTTCCATACACATGACTTTCTCCACCTGCTCTGCATACTATCTATTATTTACTTCCTCTACACGTACAATGTACATAGTATATAGAGGAAGTATTGTATTCCACCCAAAAAATCGATACCGAGATTTCACCGGAAAAACTTGTTTTAGGATCCCCTGTAACCAAAAAAACGAATTTCAGAAAAAGGTCTGTATGTGTGAACATAACTCAAAAACGAAAAGTTTGTAAAATAACAAACTTGGTATTATAAATTTCGTATCTTCCAAGGATGCGACACGAAGATTTTGAGAAAAATACCCCCACCCCTAAATACCCTTCACATGGAAATTTTTTCAAAAATTTTGATTTTCTCAAAAATGACTAACGATTTTGATTAAAATATCGTATATTAGAAATATTTACCTGAAAAATAATATGTATATATTGAATTTTTTGGGAATAACCTCTGAAAACTACTTCATTCTCGATGAATTTTACGGAATTTTGCATAACTGCTAAACGGTAAGAGATCAAAAAAAAACTTACCACACAAAAAATGTAAAGCACATTAAAACACACAATGTATGTTATATACATTTTTTCGAGGAGTTGATTGTTTTTTTTTTTTTTTTTTTTGTTTTTTTTTTATATAGATATTCCTTGTTTTTGGGTTCAAATTTGAAAAACCTGTAGTTTTCTCATACAGGAATTTGTCAACTCGTGTCCATACAAACAAAGGAACACCTAGTAACCAGCTTTTGACTTCACTTTAACCTATGATACTCCCATATTTCGCTTCTACTTACAAGGAAGCAAGTAATAAAACTATTTCTGCTTATTTTTTCTCGATTGGGTGAAGTAAATAGAAGCATAAGCTGTATAACAATAATTTGTTGCAGAGATTTAGAGAAAGTCATGTGAATGGAACACATCATATTTTTTGTCAAGTGTTACAGGTACACCTAGCATCAACAGAACGGAATTGATGCGTCCAATTATTCCATACGGAATATTTGGATGTGCCATGATACATTAAAACCGAAACATCAAAGTAATGGACGCAGAATTCTGAGAGAATGCATTAGTGCCTATGTGATGACAGTCAAATTGATAAATTAGAGCTTGGTGACGTCAGTGGAATGAAACAATCGCCATGATGATGTTGACGAGAACCAAATCATCTTCCTCATTTCCTGCCCCGTGCACTTCATTACATGTGATGGTTCCTGAAGCTTCCTGGAAATCACACGCACGATCCCATCAGCTATTCCCACAAATATAGCGTCCCTAATTAAGCGAGGGAATGGAAAATCATTTTTACACGTTGAGACGTTAATATATGGAAGCCAAGCGTTTGCATCTCGAGTGTTCATTTTGTGTCAATGGAAGGAAATTGATGCCATATTGATTTATTGATTACTAGCCGACCCGGCGAACTTTGTTCCACCTTAGAGGCAATAAATGAGCAGATTTTGGATTTTATTAGGTTCAATTTTGTATTAGCATAATAAATATGAATAAAAAATCAAGTATTTTAATGATTATTTATTGGTCATGTATTTTGGTGCATGGGTGGCACTCTTCAGTGAAGTATCTTGATAGACTACATTTCTTGTTTTATTATCAGGCGCAAGAACAAATAACGCAGAACCGTGAACATGCCACATATAATTGACCTTGGGAAAAACATGGATTTTATAGAATCAGACCACAAACTTTCAAGGATTGGCCTTGAGATTTCTTAATGGTCATGGCGAATGCAAGACGGATCCACTTTCCCACTAAGGCGGCACAATCTCGGCGTTTCTCCGGAAAACTTCAATGCGCCACAATATTCGCAAACAAACTCCATTGGCCCAATTCGAACGCTAGTATGCAAGCAGTAATCGTATCGAAACGCTGCTCGATTCAAATCAGTACTTGATAAATTTGTTCTTGTGCGTCGAAAATGATCTAGTTGTTAATCTCTGAGGTTAGGTCGACGATTTCGCATTGCGATCCGAGCCGTCTCACGGGCTGCCTTGCTTTGCTCTTGTGATTGAGAAGCACCAAGTCGAGCCGTACTAACGCGGCAATTTCTTGTTGTTCTTCAGTACTTTCATTCGAATCCTAGTTGCATTACGGCTGTGTCGGGAAAGATTTGATCGTCTTGGTCGCGGCATTCTTAATGATAATATCGGCACAATAAGCTAATAGAAACTCAAAACCATACTTAACCATAGACAACATTACGTTTAGCTGTCAGTTGCGTTTTGTTATTCCGTGTCAGTTGCCTTTTGTTATTCCGTGTCAGTTGCGTTTTGTTATTCCGTGTCAGTTGCGTTTTGTTATTCCGTGTCAGTTACATTTTGTTATACTATTTTTAACAAATGAACGGCTAGACTGATGTTTTTCTGTTTGTTGCGTTTTGTTATACTACGTTTTATGTTACGTCCCATGGAAACGGGATAAAAAGTATCCTATGTCCGTCTCCTGGTTCTAAGCTACCTCCCCACCGATTTTCAGCCAAATCGGTTCAGCCGTTCTTGAGTTATAAATAGTGTATCTAACACGACTTTCTTTTATTTGTATATATATATATATATATATATATATATATATATATATATATATATGGTAATTAGCCTATAAGTGTTCTGTGAATACCAGAATATTGAAAGTAATGCCCATTTTAAGTATTATTTAATTTGTGATCAAAAATAATTAATTTTAAAAAAATCCAACAATGATAATTGCATTGCTACGTGCTTGAAAAAGGAAGCTGTTCTTTCTAGTATACCGCATCCCCAAGCGTTGTATATCCATATTTAAATATTCAGTAAGCGTAAATAGCTTATAAAATAAATATTATATGTATCAGAAGTAATTTATTAATAAATAAAAGGAAGTGTGTATTATATACTTCCTCAAAGAATGTTTAGTAAGGAAAAGCATATAAAATAAGTTTCGAGCCTATATAAGATCTGAATAGACGCTCAACCTTTGTCATTCCTTATTTGTCAGTCTTTGTGTACGCAACATTTCTCGGCACAAGGGTAGCGTCCTATTGGAGCGCGTGCTGTGGAATGCAATCTTCATTTATCTGTGCAATCCTGCAGTTTTAGTAATTATTGTATCAAGTAATATCGAAGAATATACTAGAACATCTTACCAGTGTATTATTTATAAATATTATATTAGCTAGAATGAATTATCTGCCGCGAGGCCACGACCTGAGAAGTAATAATACCACGTATTGCCGTGTGTAATACTAAACAAGAAAGAATCTCAACTAGCTCGCCGACTGGAAATTGTTATACATTGAATAAAATATATGTAACAAATTGACTCACACACGAGGGGCATCATAATCTATGCGTAACAACGTACTATATACAGTGTGTATAGAGAAGGAATTGTATTGCACCCAAAAATTCGATACCGAGATTTCACCGGAAATAGAGTTTTAGGGTCCGAAAATAGAGTTTTAGGGTCGCCAGTGTCCAAAAAGAAAAGTCGGTAAAATACCAAACTTGGTATATAAATTTAGTATCTTCCAAGGATGCAACACTAAGATTTTGAAGAAAATCCCCCCACCCCAAACTACCCATTTACATGGAAAAGTTTTCGAAAATGTTGTTTTTCTCAAAAATGGCTAGCGATTTTTATTAAAGTGCCGTATATAAAAGAAAATATATATTGTATATCTTGAATTTTATGGGACTAGCGTCTTTATTCTGGATGAATTTCGCGGCATTTTGCGTAACTGGTAAACCATAAGAGATAGTCAAAAACTTACTATACAAAAAATGTTTGTAGATCTCGTTGAAACACACAATTTATGTAATATACTTTTTTTTTTTTTTCGTGGATTTGGCGATATCTGTGAAGTTCCTTATTATTTTTTTCGGATCCAAAATACTTACAACTTTTCTGACATGTAAATTTGTGAACTCCTGGCCCTACAATCTGCTACATTTAAGATATTTACATGACAAATAAAGTGTATTTCCTGGGAATATCATCTGAAGACCTGTTCCTTCTATACAATTTTTTCTAAACTTTGAATATCTAGTTAACCGTAAGAGAGACAAAAACTTACTACACAAGAAATGTAGATATCTTTAAAACACACGACTTATATCATATGCATTTTTGTTGTAGAGTTGATCGTTTCCAAACTATTCCTTGTCACTGGTTTCAGTTTTAAAATACTTTTATCAGACAGCAGGTGTTCGTTTTTCTTATATTCTACTCCTGGTCAACCAAAGAGGCAATTTGCAATGACAATTGCATAACGACATCTTTAAAAAATTTGCCTCTCGTTTTAGCCTAGTGCATTCCTATAGTTCACTTCTACTTGATAGGAACTAAGTAATACATACATTTGCTAATGCAGCACGATTGGCACGGGTTAAAAAGAATAATCCTTTGTAATATGTTTGTTTGTAGAATAGCTAGAGAAAGTCATGTGAGTGTAACACGTCAGATTTTTATTTTCTCTCACGTACTATGTACATAGGTTTAGAGATGGTATTGCACTCCACCCAAGAACTCGATACCAAGATTTCACCGAAAATATATGTTTTAGGGTCCTGTATCCAAAGAAAGCATTTTTAGAAAAAAGGTGCTTGTATCTGTAAACAGGATAACTCGAAAACGAAAAGTCGATAAAATATGAAATTTTGTATTTAAGTTTAGTGTCTTCTAGGGATTCGACGCGAAGATTTCGAGAAAAAACTCCTCACCCGAAACTGACCTTTACATGGAAAAAGTTTTCGAAAATTGATTTTCTCAAAAATATCTTTAATACATTTCTGGGAATAGCTTCTATAGACCTCTTTATTCTGAATGAATTTTGCTAAATTTTGCGTAACTGATAAACCGTAAGAGATAGACAAAAACTTACATAACAGAAAATGTAGAGCTCGTTAAAACACTACATTTATGTTATGAACATTTTTTTCGTGGAGTTGACCGCTTTTGAGATAATCCTTGTTTTTTGTTTCAGATTTAAAATACCTTTCTCACACTCAAAATTGTTAACTCCTGGTCCTGCACAGAAACGGATTTCAACCACATGGCGGCCAGCTTTTAAAAGATTTTATTATCGTTTTAGTCTAAAACAGTAGAATAAATTTTGGTAATGTTTATCCTGATCAGTATTAGGTAGATAAAAGAATTTCTTCTTGTAGGAATAGTTCATTTGCAGAATAGATAGAGAAAGTCGTATGAATGAAGTACATAAGTTTTTTTTTTTTTTTTACTTTCTCTATACGCGCTATGTATATAGTGCATAGAGAGGGTATTGCACTCCATCCAAAAATTCGATACCGAGATTTCACCGGAAATATATGTTTTAGGGTGTCCTTTATAAAAAAAAAAAAAAAAAAAAAAAAAAGCATTTCCGGAAAAAAGTCCATGTGTGTGTGATCACGTTAACTCAAAAACGAAAAGTAGGTGTAATACCAAATTTGGTATTTAAGTTTAGTATCTTCCAGGGACGCGACACGAAGATTTTGAGAAAAATCTCCCCACCCCCAACTATCCTTTACATGGAACTTTTTTCGAAAATTTTGATTTTCTCAAAAATGGCCCTGACGATTTTAATTAAAATTTCGTATATTAAAGATATTTACCTGACAAATAAAATGTATATCTTGAATTTTCTGGGAATAGTCTGTGAAGAGTAGTTTATTCTGAATGACTTTTATTGAATTTTGAATAACTGCTAAACCGTAAGAGATGGACAAAAACTTACTACACAAAAAATGTAGAACACGTTAAAACACACAATTTATGTTATATGCATTTTTTTCGTGGTGTTCGTCGTTTTCGAGACATTCCTTAATTTTGGTTTCTCCTATGAAAAACATACTTTTCTCATATAGGAATTTGTCAACTGCTGTCCATACAAACAAAGGAACTTCAGTGACATAGCAACCAGCTTTTGATTATCACTTTAACCTAAGGTACTCTCTTATTTCGCTTCTACTTTCAAGGAAGCAAGTATTATGGCTATTTCTGCTAACTTTTTAGTGATTAACATAAAGTGAATAGAGGTATAAGCTTTTTAAGAATAATTTGTTGCAGAGATTTCGAGAAAGTGAATGCTACACATCAGCTTTTTAATTTCTGGAACTGCCTCGTATATACAGCTGATATATATCCGTCATTTTTAAAGTGTTTTTATACGCTTCTCTTAGGGTAATTTTAACATGGTGCATGGTGAAAACGGCGCTTTGAAACTTGATAGCGATGAAAGTACGTATATGATAACATCTATGGTGTCAGGGATTAGGCTCATGTTGGCAGCCCTGCCATATAAACACCTGCAGCTCTCCCGGAATAATGACAAGATGTTATCGCTGTAACGGGCGGGCTTATTATAAGACCCTCCACAAGTCAACACCTCCCCTTCGCATCCAGACTAGGGGTGTAGCATTTACTTCTGTTGTGTTTCATAATCAAATCTAAACTCTGATTGTGGTAACAGAAAAAATCTGATGTGTTCCATTCACATATCTACAGCTGTGCAACAAATTATTGTTAAAAAGCTTATGCTTCATTTACTTCATGCTAATAGAGATAAAATAGCAGAAATGGTCTTATTACTTGTTTCCTTGTAAGTAGAAGCGAAATAAGGGAGTATCATAGGTTAAAGTGACAGTCAAAAGCTGGTTGCTATGTGACTGAAGTTCCTTTGTTTGTATGGACAGGTGTTGACAAACTCCTATATGAGAAAAGTATAAACCAAAACAGGAATATCTAAAAACGATCAACTCCACGAAAGGAAACTTTATAACATAAATTATGTGTTTAAAAGTGCTCTACATTTTTTGTGTGGTAATTTTTTGTCCATCACTTACGGTCTAGCAGTTATGCAAACTTCCGTAAAATTGATCCAGAATAAAATAGTCTTCAGAGGCTATTCCCAGAAAAAACAAGATATAAATTTTATTTGCTAGGTAAATATGTTAATCAAAATCGTTAACGCCATTTTTGAGTAAATCAAAATATTCGAAAAAAGTTCCATGTAAAGGGTAGTTTGACGTGGGGTGCTTTTTCTCAAAATCTTCGTGTCTCATCCCTATAAGATATAAACTTAAATACCAAGTTTGGTATTTTACAGACTTTTTGTTTTTGAGTTATCCTGTTAAAAGACGCAAAGACCTTTTTCTAAAAATTTTTTTTTTATTCAGGGGACTCTAGAACACATATTTCCGGTGAAATCTCGGTACCGAATTTTTGGGTGGAGTGCAATATCTTCTCTATACACTATGTACATTGTACGTATAGAGAAAGTAACATTGGTATGTTTAGTAGAATGTAGTTTCCTGGATTTGTGTCTCTTTGCCAGTAGTTGAACGTCATTCACACAGTATCAGTCACAATTCCTCTGAAAATCCTACAGAGCGACAGGCGAAATTCTAACACTGAGTGTTACATCTATCATATGTAATAATATCTAGAAAGAAAGAGAAGGAGAGAGCCCAGAGATGCATGCATTTTCTCTTTCTAAAAACACAAAAATTGAAAGATAACCCGATTTACACGCTAACTTACTTCTGGTTTTGAAAGGGAGTGTGCCACATCTTCTCCCAAAATCAGTCGTTATACAAGTATATAATAGAACCATCTCTGCTAATGTTTGTCTTGATAAGCATGAAATATATCAATGAGTGTTTGTAAGAAATGTTTGTTCCAAAATACGTAAACAAAGCCGTGAGAATGAACACATTCGTTGTTTAGTTTATCTACTTTGTATATAGTACATAGGTAGAGAAGCTACTCGTATAGGTTTCCACCCAAAAATTTGAAACGTATTCCATTGTAAATACACGTTTCAGGTCCCTCCCCTAATAAAATAACAAAGCCTTAGAAAAACTAACTAAATTAAAAAGAATTGGTTGAGTACCAAACTTGATAATTCAACTCAGCATATTCCAAAGATGCGAAATCAGATGCTCAAGAAAATTCCCCACCCCAAATTACACCTTATATGGAAAATGTTTCTAAACATTTTATTTTTTAAAATAGCTCAAACGAATTTGACGTAAATATCGTATATTAAAGATATTAACTTCACAAATTAAATTTATGTCTTCAATTTTCTAGGAATAGCCTCTATAGACCTGTTCATTTGGGATGAATTTTACATAACTGGTAAACGTAAGAGATTGACAAAATCTTATTAGAGAAAAAAGTGTAGATTTCGTTAAAACACACATTTTATGTTATATACATTTTTTTTCGTGAAGTTGATCGTTTTTTAGATTTTTTTTTTTTTGTTTCAACCTTGAAAAACTTATACCTTTCTTATACAGAAATTTGTGAACTCCTGGCAATGTAAAGAAGCAGATTTCATCCCCATGGCAACCAGCTTTTAAAAGAGTTGACTATCGTTATAGACTAGTGCATTTCATTATTTTCCTTCTACTTACAAGAAAGCATTTTTGCTAATCTTTATCTCCATTCGTATGAAGTAGACAGAAGAATACGATTTTTACTTTCTCAATACGCACTATGGACATAGTGTATAGAGAAGGTACTGCACTCCACCAAAAAATTCGATACCGAGATTTCACCAGAAATATATGTTTAAGGGTCCCCTGTATCCAAAAAAAGCATTTTCAGAAAAAGGTCCGTGTGTGTATGTCTGTGTGTGTCCGTGTGTCTGTGAACACCATAACTCAAAAACGAAAAGATAGTAAAATACCAAACTAGTTATTGAAGCTTAGCAACTTCCAGGAATGCGACACGAAGATTTTGAGAAAAATCCCCCCCACCCCAAACTACCCTTTGTATGGAACTTTTTTTTTCTCAAAAATGGCTATAACGATCTGGATTAAAATACCGTATATTAAAGATATTTAACTGACAAATAAAATGTATATCTTGAAGGCTACTTTATGCTGGATGAAATGTACGGAATTTTCCACAAAAACTGTAGAGCAGCTTAAGATACACAATTTATGTTATATGCGTTTTTTTTTTTTTTTTTTTTGTGGAGTTGATCGTTTTTTGTTTCAGCGTTAATAAACATACTTTTCTCATACTGGATTTTGGCAACTCTTGTCCATACAAACAAAGGAACTTGAATCACATAGCAACCAGCTTTTGACTATCACTTTTACCTATGGTACTCCCTTATTTTGCTTCTACTTACAAGGAAGCAAGTTATAAGACTATTTTAGCTAATTTTTCTCGATTAGGATGAAGTAAATAGACGCATAAGCTTTCTAACAATAATTTGCTGCAGAGATATAGAGAAAGTCGTGTGAATGGAACGCATCAGTTTTGTTCTTAACAAGCATATATGTTAATTTAGTAACGATGAAGTTGAAGATTTTTTCACCGGTGAGTTTCTCTTGAGAGCTGTCAGAAATGTTTTCAAATCTGTTTTCAATTTATAGCAGAGACTCGGGATTCTGCGGGCCTGGGTTAGATCCTCGATAAAAGCAAATGATGATGAATGCATCCAGGCACCGGAAATGAGGGGATGTTAAGGGTTATAACAGAATGGATAAATACATCCCCTAAGCGGGGGTTTCCACCCTTTCAGAAGCTCTGGTGCAGCGAACTCGACTAAAATGCGAGAATAAAAGGGGGAAGTATGTTTCAAACACTCGCAATGCTCATTCTTTGCTTTCATGCATTTGCTTGTGTACACATCGGCCTTGCTTTGAGCTGCTGACGTCGGTCAAGTAGCTTTGCTGATTACTGTTTTCTCTGTTGCTGACGTTTTCATAAAATAGAGAAAAGTTCTTTATAAATATCTAACATCTCGTATATAGGACACCAAAAATTTGTATTCAGTAACCGTCAGTTAAAGTTTCAACTATATCCATCACGTGGTTTCGTTGCCATAGGCAATTGTGCTTCTTACAAAATATTCTTCTTCTTTGTACACAATGCTAATCGAGATAAACATTAGCAGAATGTTCTTATTACCTAGTTCCTTATAAGTAGAATGGCTAAAGTGATATTCAAATGTTTTAATATCTTTAATATGCGATATTTTAATCAAAATCGTTAGAGCCATTTATAAGAAAATAAAAATTTTCGAAAAAAGTTCCATGCTTCCAGACCCGTTTCATTATATCCATATATGCAGTTTTTGATAATTATCAATAAAAGTAAAAAATATAACACCGATTTTCGCCTTTTATGTAACACGTAAAGTGAAATGTACATAGACGATAAATAAGGTATTTATATTTTACTCAAAGTTTCGATAACGAAATTTATACATGTTTTGCGAACCCCGGAAACAAAAAAAATCACTTTTAGAAAATGACCCGTTTTTGTGAATAGCATAAGTCACAAACGAAAAGCCTATATAAGTTTATTTAGTATCTTTCAAAGATATGACACGAAGATTTTCAAGAAATTCACCCCCCCCACCACAAACTACCCATTCTTTTTCGAAAATGGTGATGCTTTCAAAAATAGCTCCTACAAATTTCATAAAAACTACACATGTTTTAAGATATTTTAATCACAAATAAAATGCATATGTTGAATTTTCTGGGAGGAGTTTTTGAAGTTATCTTATAATTCGGATGGCTTTGTATAACTAGTAAACTGGTAAATATACCATACACAAAATGAAGATCTCGTTAAAACACACATTTGTGTCATTTGTTTACTTTTTATGAAGTTAATAATTTTCGAGATATTGTTTTCAAGTAAATTAAATTTTAAAATGTCCTTTTCTCATTTTGAAATTTGGCATTATTTTCTCTTTTCTTTTACTCATGGATATGCAAAGAGAACTGAATTTTAACCACATAGCAACCAGCTTGTAAAAGGATTTGACCATCGTTTTAGCCTAATGTATTCCATTATTTTTCCTTACTAAGTAATAATATCTCGCTAAAACTCCCAATTTGTTATTTATTGTTTTATTCATATTTTTGTGAAGTTAACCATTTTCGAAATGATTCCTTGTTATTGGTTTCAATCCAATTAAGCTTTAAAATATTTAACTTTCTCGTGTGGAACTTTGCCATTCCTGCTTCTTTTCTTTTACTCCTGGCCATGCAAAAAGAACCGAATTCCAATTCGCCGCAAGGAACTAAGTAATCAGGTGTCGTTAAAACACACAATATGTCATTTATTTACTTTCTATGAAGCTAAACATTTCCGAAATATTGTTTTCTATTAAATTACATTTTAAAATATTTACTTTACTCATCCCAAAAGTTGCCATTCTTGTCTCTCTTATTTTAACCATTGGCCATACAAACATAACCAAATTCCAGTCACATTGCAAAACATTTGAGTATCGTTTTAACTTGGTGTATTTCCTTATTTGTCCTCTGCTTATAAGGAACCAAGTAACAAGACCGTTACAGGCTACGTTTATCTCGATAGCATAAAGTAGAAACAAGAAATTTTTGTTTACAGAGCAGGTAGAGAAATTCATGTGAATGTTGTAATAATGTTCTGATTATAATCCTCACTATAGAAATGTGATAATTTTAATTGTTGTAAGACAAAAGTTGGACTCAGACTGAAAAGTTCAATGCTATAGCCGGGATTTGAACCACGGATCTCCCGGTCTCTGGGCAATTGCTCTGACACTGAGCTACCATGGCAACATGCCGGCATAACATTGAATTTCTCTATCCATCTCACTATATAAAATTACTAATCAGGAAATTAATATTACAGAACTTATAATAAAGATATTGAATCTAATATCCTGATTTTTACTCTCTCTACACGTACTATGTACATCTCTGAATCCAAAAAGAACATGTTTAGAATAATGCCCTTCTGTGTGTCTGTAGGCAGCATAGCTCAAAAACGAAAATATCGTTAAAAATCAAACTTGGTAGGTATTTACGTTTGGTATCTTAGAAGGATGCGACACGAAGCTTGTCAAGAAAATCCCCCCCCCCCACCCCAAACTACCCTCTACATGTAACTTTTTTTTTTAAAAAATCTGATTTTCTCAAAAATTACTAACGATTTTGATTAAAACTTGTTAAAGATAACTACACGACAAATAAAATGTATATCTTGAAATTTCGGTGAATAGCCTCTGAAAACCTCTTTATTCTGGATGAATATTTGTGATTTTTTCATGACTGGCAACCCGTAAGACATTGACCTGAACTTACTTCACAGAAAATGTAGTTCACGATAAAACAGACAATTTATTTATATAATTTTTTTCCTGGAATGAGTCGTTTTTTAAATATTCCTTGTTATTTATTTCAGCTTTGCAAAACTTATAATTTTCTCATACATGTATTTGTCAACTCGTGTCCATATAAACAAAGGAACATCAGTCACATAGCAACCAGCTTTTGGCTTTCACTTTAATCTATGGTACTCCCTTATTTCGCTTCTACTTACAAGGAAGCAAGCAATAAAACTATTTCTGTTAATTTTTTTTGTCGATTAGCATGGAGTAAATAGAAGAATAAGCTTATTAACAATAATTTGTTACAGCAATGTAGAAAAATATTTGCAATAGTGGCACTATGGCTCAGGGTTTACGCCAAGCAGCGGCGACATTAGACAGAAAGAAGAAAAACAAAAAGTGAATTTTGGCGCAGCAAGGATGCTGACAAAGATTTGGATTGATGGGGTTATAACGCGCTCTTAAGATCTGCTCGGGTTTCATCCATTAGGAGAGCATTTCCTTCAGCACCAGGAGTCATTAGTTCAGTCCGGGTGGGCACACTTTATTATGATGGATGACATATTCGCGCCATTTTGTTTATTCAACAATACGAAAAACATGTGATATCTAGCAGAATGAAAAGCGAATAAAGACTGGAAACAGAATCCCAGAGGAATGTCTCAAGTCTCTCAGAATTACGTACTCGTTCACAAAGAAGAGAAAAGAACATTCAACTATTTTTGCTATTCAGGTCTGCCAACTCCCTGGAGATGAAAAGCAGCACTACATAACAAAAGAAAGCAGTTAAATGCGTTAACTCATAATAATGTGAGCTTTTCTAAAGCGCATTTCCCCACGCTAAGGTTGCCAAGCAGTTGAATACGACATTACAATGAGCATTCCCTGAGGTGCACGTGGCCCGATTTACTTTTGTGTCGTGGGCACAGCTGACCGCGACCCGATACTGGCGTATCCATAACCAGTTGGGGGAAAGGGGCCTTCAAATGGGTCAACATATAGTTACTTTCTCTACATGAACTATGTACATAAAGTAAAGAGAAGGTATTTTATTGCACACAAAAATTCGATACCAAGATTTTTTCTTCTTTTTTCTACACATATTGTGTACTAGTAAATAGATAAGGTATTGTATTGCACTCAAAATATCGATACCGAGATTTTTTTTTGTTTTCTCTACTCGTATGTACATTGGGTGTAGAGAAGGTATTGCATTCCACCCAAAATTTCGATACGAGTTTTTTTGTTTTTCCTTTCTCTTCACGTACTATGTATATAGTGTATAAAGAAGGTATTGTATTGCACCCAAAAATTCGATACCGACAGTATTTTTTACTTTCTCTGCACGTACTGTGTAGTGGTGTATAGCTCAAGTATTGTATTGCACCCAAAATTTCCATACCGAGATATGTTTTTTACTTTCTCTACACGTACTATGTACCTATTGCAGAGAAGGTATTGTATTGCATCGCATCCAACAATTCCATACCAAGATTTCACTGGAAATACATATTTTAATCCAAAAATTCATTTTTAGAAAAAATGTCCATGTGTGGGCAGCATAGCTCAAAAACGAAAAGACGGTTAAATGCCAACTGCATAAGTAGATAAGAAAAAGTTTATTAACAAGGAAGCAAGTAATAAGACCATTTCTGCTGATGTTTATCCCGATTAGCATGAAGTAAACAGAAGAATAAGATTTTTTCTTTCTTTATACGTACTATGTACTATCATTTTAGCAGAGCGCATTTCTTTAGTTCCTTCTACTTCTAAGGAACTAAGAAATAAGACCATTTCTGTTAATTAGCTTGTTGTAGAAAGAAGAATAATTTTTTGTAATAAATCTGTTTGCTGAATAGTTAGAAATAGTCATGTGAGTTTAAGACATTAGATTTTTCTTCAAATACTCCGTCTATTTGCCTGCCCCGCCATCCAAGCTTTCTTTAATTTTAAACACCAAGTGTCATCGTCTTACCACCCAGTGAAATTTATAAATATGATCAATTTTTAATTATAATTCTCGTAAAATTGTATTCACATTCTGTGAGAATGAAGAAGGAAAGCAGAAGAGGAAGAGAAGATAATACAGCAAGAAGTGTTTTGCAACCGAGTTGAATCCTAGGAGAGTTTCGGGAACGTTCACCTGACTCGAGTGTGAATGACAGAGCACTACCAAGGTCTCCCTTTGAGACACAAACTTGGGGAAAGGGGGGACAAGACACCAAATAAACAAGCAGAGAGTTTAATTAAGACCAACCCAGCCTCTGTGCGCTGCTCATTTCGAAATAAGATTCATGGCAATGATTATTAGCACGGGCATTGTTTGGGAGACGGAAATTGTGTTTCGTTAGCGCCAACTTCTCAAAACATTTGTAAAGCGCATGCGCCAATGTTGCTTCAGCTGCGTTCTCAGCCCCAAGGAATTAGATACAAGTTTGTGTAACATTTCATCGGAGACGGAGATTTCAAGCAATTTCCATCACAAAGACCACATAACTCGCTTGCTTGGTAAAAACTGTAATCTGTACAGGAGCGAAAAATCTGGTGTGCTACTGTCACATTGCTTTCTCTAGCTGTTCCACGTACAAACTATTCTTAGAAAAGATTATTCTTTTATCTACTTCATGCTAATCGACATGACCATTAGCAGAATTGTCTCATTACTTGCTTCCTTGTAAGTAGAACCGAAATAAGGGGATACATTAGACTAAAGTAATAGTCAAATCTTTTAAAAGCCTTTAAAAAAAAGTTAAGATACTTTAAAATGACCCGGAAACGGTCAACCCTACGAAAAAAATCTGATGAGTACCATTCACATGACTTTCTTTATATCCCTGCAACAAATTATTCTTAAAAAGCTTATACTTCTATTTACTTCATGCTGATCTAGAAAAATTAGCAGAAATAGTCTTATTACCTTCTTCCGTGTAAGTAGAAAGTAAATAAGGGAGTAGCATAGCTTAAAGCTATAGTCAAAAGCTGGTTACTATGTGACTGAAGTTCCTTTGTTTGTATGGACATGAGAAAATTTAAGATTTTCGACCCTGAAAACAAAAACAATGAATATCTCAAAAACGATCAACTGCAAGAAAAAAATGTATACAACATGATTTGTGTGTTTCAATGTGCTCTACATTTTTTGTATGGTAAGTTTTTGTCTCTCTCTTACGGTTTAGCAGTTAAACAAAATTCCGTAAAATTCACTCAGAATAAAGTAGTCTTCAGAGCCTATTCCCAGAAAATTCAAAATATACAATTTATTTGACGGGTAAATATCTTTAATAAACGATATTTTAAACAAAATCTTTACAGCCATTTTTTAAAAAATAAAAATTTTCGAAAAAAAGTCCCATGTAAAGGGTAGTTTGGGGTGGGGGAATTTTTCTCAAAATCTTCGTGTCGCATCCCTGGAAGATTCTAAACTTAAATACCAAGTTTGGTATTTTACCGACTTTACGTTTTTAAGTTATCGTGTTCACAGGCACACGGACACACACACGGACCTTTTTCTGAAAACACTTTTTTTAGATGAAGGGGACCCTAAAATATATATTTCCGGTGAAATCTCGGTATCGAATTTTTGGTTGAGTGCAATACCTTCTCTATACACCATGTGCATAGTTTGTATAGAGAAAGTAAAAACGTATATGACATAAATTATGTGTTTTAACGAGATCCATATTTTTTGTGTAGTAAGGTCTTATCTAAGTCTTACGGTTCACCAGTTGTTTAAAGTTCAGCTAAATTCATACGGACCAAACAGATCTTTAGCGGTTATTCCCAGGAAATTCAAAATATAAAATTGATTTCTGATGCAAATATCTTTAATATACAGCATTTAAATAAAATTGTTAGAGCAGTTTTTTAAAAAAAGATAAAATGTAAAGGGTAGCTGGTGGTGGGTGGAGTTTTTTTTTTTTTTTTTTTTTTTTTTTTTTTTGAAGATCTTCCTGTCACACCCTTGAAAGATACTGAACTTAAATACCAAGTTTGGTTTTTAACGGTCTTTTTGTTTTTGAGCTATGCTTTCCACAGATACACACAGGAACCTTTTTCTAAATATCTGATGTGTTCCATTCGCATGACTTTCTCTACATCTCTGCAACAAATTATTGTTAAAAAGCTTAGGCACCTTTTTCACTTCATGGTAATCGAGAAAAAATTAGCCAAAATACTCTTATTACTTGCTTACTTATAAGTAGAAGCGAAATAAGCGAGTACCATAGGTTAAAGTGATAGTCAAAAGCTGGTTGCTAGGGTGACTGAAGTTCCTTTGTTTGTATGGACAGAAGTTGACAAATTCTGTATGAGAAAAGTATAGTTTTTTAAAGCTGAAACCAATAACAATGAAATCTCAGAAACGATCAACACCACGAAAAATAGTATTTAACATAAATTTCGTGTTTTAGCGTGCTGTACATTTTTTGCTTTGGCAAGTTTTTGTCCATCTCCTATAGTTTTGAATTTATTCCCAGAAAATTCAAGATGTACATTTTATTTGTCAGGTAAATATCTTTAATATACGATATTTTAATCAAAATCATTACAGCCATTTTTGAGAAAATCAACAATTTTCGCAAAAAGTTCCATGTAAAGGGTAGCTGGGGGTAGGGGGATTTTCTTGAAAATTTTCATGGCTCATCCTTGGAAGATACTATACTTAATACCAGTCTTTTCGTTTTTTGAGCTGTGCTGTCCACAGACACAGGGACCTTTTTCCAAAAATGATTTCTCTGGATTCAGGGGGACCCAAAACATATATTTTCGCTGTAATCTCGATATCGAATTTTTGGCTGCTTTACAATACTTGTTTTATACACTATGTACATAAAACTTGTAGAGAACGTACAAATGTTAAAGAAGGTTATGTGAAGATAATGTTGCAGCTTATAAATTCGTAAGAAGCTGGAGCAATGTTGTCGAGGGTAGGCTAGGGTTGAAGGTAGGCAGACATTCCTGTGTTGACTGGCGTCTGTGGTGTTGAAGACAACCCGTAGAACTAAGTTTTGTGGCGCGTCTTGTCGTGATTCCAGGCAGCATCACCTCGCGGTTATACATTCCGCACAACAAGAAACATTCCTTAGGGGAACAAAGTCGATAATTGATAAAGTGTTCCCCCAACTTCGCAGACAGTTGACAGTCGAGACTCCCTTCCAGGAGTAATGCTTACTTGCTCATAGACTGCTGTTCAAGACTACAAACGTTTTCTTTTAGTATTTGCATGTTTCAAACTCGGATTGATAGACAGACAGATATTGATAGATATAGATAGATGGAGATATAGATGGATATACAGATAGATAGATATAGATGGATGGATATAGATAGATTGATATAGATAGATTGATAGATGAATATAGGTATAGATTGATAGATGAATATAGATATAGATAGATGGATGGATGTATATCGATATAGATAGATAGATAGATAGATAGATAGATAGATAGATAGATTAATTGATATATTGGTTTTAACCTTACACTGTACAGATAGACTAGAGAATTAATTAAATAATTCACTGAATTGTAAAAAGTTTTGTCATGTAAAAATGAAAGAAGTGATCTTTTAAATTTCCACATGTCATTCTATTTTAATAATGTCACGTGGAAGAGCATTAACACTGTTGCTTATGAGGACTTTGGGGTTTTGAGAATTTAGTTGTATATTTATTTATAACATCTGATATGTTCCATTTATTTCACTGTACTAGATTATTCTTAAAAAAAACGAATTATTATAACACCTTCATACTAATTGAGATAAACATTAGCAGAAATTGTCTTATTACTTATTTTGTTATGAATAGAAGGGAAATAAACCGCTGAAGACTTCTTCATTCTGGATTAATTTTACTCATACACACATGCTAAACCGTCGGAGATAGACAAAAGCTTATAACACAAAATCTGATACGTTTTATGCACATAACTTTCTCTAGCTGTCCCATAAACAAACGTTTCTTACAAATGATTATTCTGTTATGTATCTCATGCTAATCTGTATAAACATTACCAGAATTGGTTCCTTGTAAGTAGATGGGAACTACGGAAACTCACTAGGCGAAAGCGATAGTCAAATATTTTAAAAGCTGGTCGCTATCTGAAATAATTGAGGTTCAGTTCGCTTTGCATGGTCTCTTTCAGAAAAATCTTATGCGTTCCATTCACATGACTTTCTCTACATCTCTGCAAAAAATTATTGTCAGGAAGCTTATGCTTCTATTACTTCAAACTAATCGAGAAAAATTAGCTGAAATAGTGTTATTACTTGCTTCCTTGAAAGTAAAAGTGAAATAAGGGTATATCATAGGTTAAAGTGATTGTCATAAGTTGGTTGCTATGTGACTGAATTTCCTTTGTTTGTATGGACAGGAATTGACAAATTCCAGTATGTGAAAAGTATCTTTATTAACGCTGAAACAAAAAAACAAGGAATGTTTAAAAAAGGATCAACTTCACGAAAAAATGACTATAACATAAATTGTTTATCTTAAGATGCTCTAAATTTTTTGTGTTATAAGTTTTCATTTAATTCTTACGGTTTAGCAGCTATGCAAAATTCCGTAAATTTCATCCAGAATAAAGTAGTCTTCAGAGGCTATTCCCAGAAAATTCAGGATATACATTTTATTTGTCACGTAAATATCTTTAATATATGATATTTTAATCAAAATTGTTACAGTCATTTTTAAGAAAGTAAAAAATTTCAAAAAAGTTACATGTAAGGGGTAGTTTGGAGTGGGGGGATTTTTCTCAAAGTCTTCGTGTCGCATCCCTGGAAGATATTAAACTTAAGTACGAAGTTTGGTATTTTACCGACTTTACGTTTTTGAGTTATCGTGTTCACAGACACACGGTCGCGCGCGCGCTCACACACACACACACACACACACACACACACACATTTTTGTGAAAATGCTTTTTTTTTTTTTTTTTTGATATAGTGGACCTTAAAACATATATTTCCGGTGAAATCTCGGTACCGAATTTTTGGGTGGAGTGCAATACCTTCTCTATACACTATGCGCATAGTTCGTATAGAGAAAGTAAAAATTAGTTTAAAATTGGAACCAATAACAATGAGTAACACGTAAACGCTCAAATTTATGTATATGACATAAATTGTGTGTTTTCAAGAGAGCTGCGTTTTCTGTGCAGTAGGTTTTTCTGTATCTCTTAGTTATAACCGTTATGCAAAATTCTGCAAAACTCAACCAGAATCAAGAGCTCTTCAGAAGCTATTCCCCGGGAGTTAAAAATATACATTTTATTTGGATGTAAATATCTTTAATTTTAATCAAAATCGTTAGAGCTATTTTTAAGAAAATCAAAGTTTTCGAAAAATGTTCCATGCTAAGGGTAGTTGGAGGTCGGGGGATTTTCTTGAAAATCTTCGTGTCGCTTTCTTGGAAGATATTGAACTTAAATATCAAGTTCGGTATTTATCCGGCTTTTCGTTTTGAGCTATGCGCGCGCGCACACACACGTACCTACTTTTTTCTAAAAATGTTTTTTTGGGACTCGGGGTCTCAAAACAAATATTTCCGGTTATATCTCAGTATCAAAATTTTGGGTGGTAATACATTACCTGCTCTATCCACTCTGCACATTCTTCATAAAGGCTAGAGAATGTAAAATATGTAGATCTCAAAACGCACGCTTTATGCATACTTTTCTTCTTCTGAAGTTAACGTTTCCGGAACATCCTTTGTTATTGATTATTTCAATTTTACGCTACTCAAGATTTTCTCAAACGGGAGGACATCATTCGTTTCATCTCTCTTTTGTTTAGTCCTAGCCATACAAGCGAACTGAATTTCGGTTGTTTCTCATAGCAATTAGCTTTTAAAATAGTTAACTATCGCTTTTGTCTAGTACATATCCTTATTTCTACTTCTACTTAAAAGGAACAAGTACAAGCATTTCTGTTAATGTTTATCGGCAGTACCACAATGTAGATAAAAAATTGATTCTTTTTAACAACTGTTTGTAGAGAAAGTCATGTGAATGTAGGTAACACAAGAGATTTGTACTTTCTCTACACGTACTATGTACATAGTGTATAGAGAAAGTATTGTAATGTACCCAAAAATTCAATACCGAGATTTCACCGGAAATACATGTTTTGGGTCTCCCTGAATCTAAAAAACGCATTTTTGGAAAAAGGTCCGTGTGTGTCTGTCTATCTGTGGACAGCATAGCTCAAAAACGAAAAACCCGTTGAATAACAACTTTGGCATTTAAGTTTGGTGTCTTCCAAGGATGCGATACGAAGATTTTCAAGAACATTCCTCCATCCCCAACTACCCTTAACATGGAACTTTTTTCGAAATTTTTTATGTTCTCAAAAGTGGCTCTAACGATTTTGATTAAAATATGGTATATTAAAGATATGTATCTGACAAATAAAGTGTATATCTTGAATTTTCTGGGAATAGCCTCTGAAGACTACTTTATTCTGGATGGATTTTATGGAATTTTGCATAACTGGTAAACCGTAAGAGATGGATAAAATTTTACCAGACAGAAAATGAAGAGCGCGTTAAAACACACAATTTATGTTGCAAACATTTTTTTCGTGCACTTAATCGTTTTTGAGATATTCCTTGTTTTTTTGTTTCAGCTTCGAAAAACTTGTCTCTCATGCAGGCATTTGTCAACTCCTGTCCATACAAACAAAAGAACTACAGTCACATACCAACCAGTTTTTGCCTATCACTTTTGGTACTCCCTTACTTCGCTTCTACTTACAAGGAGACAAGTAATAAGACTATTTCTGCTAATTTTTTCTCGATTAGCATGAAGTAAATAGAAGTATAAGCTTTTTAAGAAAAATTTGTTGCAGAAATGTAGAGAAAGTCATGTGAATGGAACACATGAGGTTTTTTTTTAAAAGGAAGCTGTAAACAGTCAACGTTCTAAGTGGGCCAAAATGTATTGAACACCGCTACAGTAAATAATTACAATCCAATGAAGGATTCTTTCTTTGCCCCGTGCCTGGTATGTTTACAGCAATGCGGAACTATTGTGTAGTTGCATATCAAGTAGGCGCTACCGTATGAGAAAAGTTTAGATCTGCGATGGCGCTGACGATTGTCTTAATGTACTTCAGTTTATTTTTCTTTAACTATGCAAAATCCTCCTTTGAGCTTTTAAACTATGTTTTTGAAGTATAATGTAATACCTTTATAGTAATATTATAAAGAAACAAAATTTATATATGCGTGCGCGAAAAAAAGTGATGTGTTCCATTCACATGACTTTCTCTACATCTCTGCAACAAACTATTCTATTTACTTCATCTAATCCAGAAAAAATTAGCAGAAATAGTCTTATTACTTGCTTTCTTGTTAGTAGAATAAGGGGGTATCATAGTTTAAAGTGATAGTCAAAAGCTGGTTGCTATGTGACTGAAGTTCCTTTGTATGGACAGGAGTTGACAAATTCCTTGATGAGAAAATTATGTTTTTCAAAGCTGAAACCAAAAACAAGGAATGTCTCAAAAAAGATCAACACTACGAAAAAAATGCATATAACTTAAAGTGTGTGTTTTAACGTGCTGTATATTTTGCGTGGTAAGTTTTTGTCCATCTCTTAAGGTTTAGCAATTATGCAAAATTCCTTTAGATTCATCTAGAATAAAGTAGTCTTCAGAGGCTATTCCCAGAAAATTTTAGATACACGTTTTATTTTCTAGGTAAATATCTTTAATATACGATATTTTATTCAAAATCGTTAGGGCCATTTTCGAAAAAAGTTACATGTAAAGGGTACTTTGGGGTGGGGGGATTTTTCTCAAAATCTTCGTGTCGCATCCCTGGAAGATACTAAGGTTAAATACCAAGTTTGTTATTTTACCGACTTTTAGTTTTCGAGTTATCGTGTTCATAGACACACGGAGGCGCGCGCGCGCGTGCACACACACATACACAGGGACATTTTTTTGGAAATACTTTTTTTGGTTACAGGGGACCCTAAAACACATTTTTCCGGTGAAATCTCGGTATCGAATTTTGGATGGAGTGCAATACCTTCTCTATATACAGGTGTAGAGAAAGTAAAAAATGTGATAAGTCTTTGGCCATTAAAAAGTCTTATATACGTAGATGAGCTCAGCAGTAGAGAAAAGTGTATGTATTTGAAATCAATAAAAAGGATTTTCTCGGAAATGGTCAACCACACATAAAATAAGACAAACTTTCTATTAGTACATAGTGGAGAAGACCTTGCACTCCACCAAAATTCGATATCGAGATTTCACGGGAAATACACTTTTAAGGTTCCCTATATATTGAAAGCATTTTTACAAAAAGATCGTAAGGCGAGACTTTAAACACGATAACTCAAAAACGAAAAGCCAGTAAAATACCGAACTTGGTGTTTCAGTTTATTATCTTCCTAGGATGCGACACAATGATTTTAAGAAAAATCCCTCACTCCAACTACGTTTCACAAGGAAAATATTTCAAACATTTTAATTTTCTCAAAAATGATTAACAATTTTAATTAAAATACTGTATACTAAAGATATTTGCAGCACAATTAAAATGTATATCTTGAATTTTTTGGGTTGAGCCTCTGAAGACCTCTTTATTCTTGGTGACTTTTGGCTAGATGGTAAAACGTTACAGGCGGACAAAAACTTTACTACACAAAAATGTACATCTTAAAACTTACAATTTATGCCATATATTTTTCGTACAGTTCATCATTTCCGAGTTATTCCTTGTTATTAATTCCACTTTTTATAGATTTAAACGTTTATCATACGCGAATATGTCAACTCCTGGCCTTGAAAAGAACGAGTCATACAGTAACAGCTTTTAAAATATTTGACTGTCACTTTAGGATAGTGTATTCATTTATTTCACTTCTGATTACAATAAATAAATAAAATAAAGAAAAAGAAAGGAAACAACAATAAGTCAATTTCTTCTACTGCTTTTCTCTATTAGCATGAAGGTGTCAGAAGAATAAGCATTGAGTGGTCAGTGAGCTGACTTCTCACCCGGAGGTCCCAGGTTCGATTCCGTATAGATTCTGGAAGTATGAATGTGAGAGTGAATGTATGTGTTTAGTAATATGAGGTTTATTAACCTAATGTTCTGAACCTACAGTTTCACAAGTCAAAGCCCCCGATATGGCTATGGATGTTAAAGGAGGCTATACAAATGCAACAATTAAAAAATAAGCATCATAACAATAATTTCTTAGAGACATACGATCAGATAGCTTGAAAGAAGAACACCTCGTTAGTGGAAGTAGCTGATAATAAATGCACAGGCGCCTTGCCAACTGTATTTCAAATACTAAACAAAACATTGGCGCCTAAGTTCTACTCTGTTGCCGGATACTGTAGATAATATATTGAGTAATGTTGAATTATCTCTTTTGTCGTTCAAGATAAATTACGTTGTTATTGTACATTATTATTCGTCGTATTGTGATCTCCCGGCACGCAGACCAAGATGATGTTGCACTTCGGCCTTTCAAGACCTTCATGATAACTCCAGAGGAGTTTCCCTGCCTTCCATCCAGTTGCTCTTTTTCTGAGTAGTGAAACTTCACCCTCGAGATCTGAGTTAGTTTTCTGAAGAACATCTTGATACCAAATTATTGTTTTCCCCCTCATAGACGCGCCCTTTAGTCGATAAAATGCTAATATGAAGGTTCCCCAGGCCTGACCTTTTGTTTCTTCCCTAAGGGGCCAAAGAACAAGGGTGGCTCCTCCGTCTCAAAATAGCATGGCATCAGCGTCAAGACACAAACTGCTTCTTGACACAAGCTCTCCAGAAAATAATGAGTAATTTGCTTGTGTCACCGTCGCGCGTTTTACACGCACTTGCTCCGTTAAATGGGACTCCATCCTTGTGAGCCTACTTTGTCGTTACAGCTGTAGGTGTAATAAGACGGCACTCGCCTCTCACCAAGGCGACACGTTCTCAATCCCAATGGACCGCATATGGCACTTGTGGTTAACAAACTAAGCTATTTTCTCCGGGTTCTCCAATCTCTCCCTGCATTCATTCTACAAATTGCTGCATCCCCTTTCCTATCATGGATTTCGAATTCATTTCATCATATACTCCCGTCTCTCTCTCTCTCTCTCTCTCTCTCTCTCTCATCTCTGAATATTCACCCTTAAGTTGATCCGCGCCAAAACAAAACCCAGGTGACCAGAAACGCTGTCGTCTCTATTCCGACACCGGTGACCAGAATATTCTCTTATGGATTACCTAAATGGTGACTATTTAACTCAACTATTAAAGCGCCAATGGAATGACGGAGATTACGCAATTTCAATAAATCGCGGTCATCTGACTGGAAAAATCTTATCGCAGCTGATGTTCATTTCTTTGAAATATTGTCGCACCTGACGTTCGTTTGTTTAATTTTTTGACTTTTGCCTCGCTGGTAAAACGTGAAAGATAGACAAAAACTTACTGCACAAAACTGTAGAGCAGTTAAAACACACACTTTATGTCAAAAACATTTTTACTTTCTCTATACGTGCTATGTATATAGTGTATAGAGAAGGTATTGCACACCACCAAAAAATTTGATACCGAGATTTCACTGGAAATATATGTTTTAGGGTCCCCTGTATCCAAAAAAAGTATTTTCAGAAAAAAGTCCGTGTGTGTGTGTGTCCGTGTGTCTCTGAACACGATAACTCAAAAACGAAAAGTCAGTAAAATGCCAAACTTGGTATTTAAGCTTAGTATCTTCCAGGGATACGACACGAAGATTTTGAGAAAAATACCCCCACCCCAAACTACCCCTTACATGGAACTTTTTTCGAAAATTTTGAATTATATTAAAGATATTTACCTGACAACTAAAATGTATATTTTGAATTTTCTGGGAATAGCCTCTGAAGACTACTTTATTCTCTGTCACTTTTACGGAATTTTGCATAACTGCTAAACCGTAAGAGATGGACAAAAACTTACCACACAAAAAATGTAGAGCACCTTAAAACACACAATTTATATACATTTTTTTCGTGGAGTTGATTATTTTTGAGATATTGCTTGTTTTTTTTTCAGCTATAAAGACTTATACTTTTCTCATACAGGACTTTGTGAACTCGTGTCCATACAAACAAAGGAACTTTAGTCGCAGAGCAACCAGCTTTTGACTATCACTTTAACCTATGGTACCCCCTTATTTCGCTTCTACTTACAAGGAAGCAAGTAATAAGACTATTTCTGCTAATTTTTGCTCCATTAGATGAAGTAAATAGAATAATTTGTTGCAGTGATATAGAGAAAGTCGTGTGAATGGAACACATATTTTTACTTTCTCTAGCCCCGTATGTACAATGTACATGGGGATAAAGTATTGTATTCCACCCAAAAATTCGATGTCGAGATTTCTCGGAAATACATGTTTTAGGACCCCCTGAGTCCAAAAATGTATTTTCAGAAACAGGACCGTGTGTATGTGTGTGTGTGTGTCTGTGGACAACATAGCTAAAAAAAAGACGGTTAAATACCAAACAATACCAAACTTGGTATTTAAGTTTGTATCTTACAAGGATGTGACACGAAGATTTTCAAGAAAATCCCCCCACCCCTAACTACCCTTTACATGGAAATATTTTCGAAAATTTTGTTTTTCTTAAAAATGGCTAACGATTTTGATTAATATATCACATATTAAAGTCAGTTCTATCACAAATAAAATGTATATCTTGAAATTTCTGGGAATAGCTTCTAAAGACCTGTTTATTCTGGATGAATTTTGCTTAGTTTAGAATAACTAGTAAACCAAGAGATAGGAAAAAAACCTACTGAACAAAAAATGCAGATCTCGTTAAAATACGCAAGTTATGTCATACATTATTTTCGTGGAACTCACCGTTTTCGAGGTATTCCTTGTTATTAGTTTCAGTTGTGTACTTTTCACAGACAGGAGGGTTCGTTTTTCTTTTGTTCTACACCTGGCCAAGCAAAGAGGTGATTTGCAATGACAATCGCATAACGACAGCTTATAAAATATTTGACTATCACTTTAGTCTAGAGCATTCCCTTAGTTCCAGTCTACTTATAAGGAACTAAGTAACAAAATTCTGCTAATGTTTATCTCGATTAGCGTGGTGTTGAAAGAAGAATTATCTTTTGTAAGACGTTTGTTTTAGAGTAGCTAGAGAAAGTCATGTGAGTGTAACATTTCAGATTTTTTTCATGGAGTTGGTCGTTTTGGAGATATTTCTTGTTCTTGGTTTCAGTTTTAAAAAAAAAAAAAAAAAACATTTCTCATACGGAAATTTGTCAACACTAGGCAACACAAAGAAACGGATTTCAATCACATAGTAACCATATTTTAAAACATGTGACTGTCGGTTTAGCCTAGTGCATTCCCTTATTTCTCTTCTATTTATAAGGAACAAAGTAATAAGACTGTTTCTGTTAATGTTTTGCATGAAATAGAAGAATAAGCTTTTCTTTCGTCCCGAATAGCGTTAAAGTGGGTTCTGATCGTGGTACATGAATGGATGTGAAACGCCGAGTGCAACCTTGACCTCTGCGGGGCAATCAACCGTGTCCCATTGTCGATCTGGCTCCCATGGGCTACGGGGCTCTGTTTGCCTGCGGGGCACAGGTGTCAATTGTTTGGAGATCTGGGAACTCGCCCCCTTGTTTAGCCTAGGGACTTCCAACCTGTTGCACGGAGCTGCAGCCATGTTTTTGTCTTTCATACGGAAATGCATTTATGCGGAGCTGAGTGACGTAATGCAATCCGCCATTAAATCCCCCGCAATGCAGCTCTCTCGCGTTTATCAAAATCATCTACTTCATACCTGGGACATAGAGAAGGATTTGCATTCCACCCAAAAATTCATCTTATAGAGCTTCTGAATGCAAACGGAGCATTTTAGAAAATCTGATATGTTCCATTCACCTGGCTTTCTCTACATCTCGGCAACAAATTATTGTTAAAAAGATTATGCTTCTTTCTACTTCATGCTAATACAGAAAAAACCAGCGGAAATAATCTTATTACTTGCTTCCTTGTAAGTAGAAGCGAAATAAGGGAGTACCATAGGTTAAAGTGACAGTGAAAAGCTGGTTGCTATGTGACTGAAGTTCCTTTGTATAGACAGGAATTGACAAATTCCTGTATGAGAAAATAATAAGTTTTTTAAAGCTGAAACCAATAATATCTAAAAAACGGTCAACTCCACGAAAAAAAATGTATATGACACAAATTGTGTGTTTTGTCGTGATCTACATTTTTTGTGTAGTAGGTTTTTGTCTATCCCTTACGGTTTACATGTTATGCAAAATTCAGTTAAAATCATCCAGAATAAAAGAGGTCTTTAGAGGCTATTTCCAGAACATTCAAGATATACTTATTATTTTTCAGATAAATATCTTTAATATACGATATTTTAATCAAAATCGTTAGAGCCATTTTTGGGAAAGTCAAAATTTTCGAAAAAAAGTTCCATGTAAAGGGTAGTTTGGGGGGGGGGGGGATTTTCTTGAAAATCTTCATGTCGCAACCTTGCAAGATACCAAAAATAAGTACCAAGTCCGGTATTTAACGGTGTTTTCATTTTTGAGCTACGCTGTCCACACACACACACACACACACACACCCTTTTCCAGAAATGTTTTTATATATTATTCAGGGGGACCCAAAACAGTATCTATTTTTGGTGCAATACAATACTTTCTCTCTACACTATGTACATTAGTACGTGTAGAGAAAGTAAACATGTAGTTCACTTTAACACACACAATTTGCCATATACATTCTTTTCGTGAAACTGACCATTTATGAAAAATTCCTTGTTATTTGTTTCATATTTAAAAAAAAACTTTTCTCACACGGAAAGTTGTAAACTTCTGGTCCGTCACAGAAACGGATTTTATTCACACGGCAACCAGCTTTTAAAACATTTGACTGTCAGTTTAGCCTAGTGTGTTCCATTATATCCCTTCTACTTATAAGGAACTAAGTAATAAAACTGTTTCTGCTAATGTTTATCTTGGTTAACGGGAAATAGAAGAATTAAGCGTTAAAGAAATATCCATAGACCGTATGTGCTGTTATACTAAACAAAATAGGCGTGTTTAGAGGAAAAACTCTGCTTTATATAGAATTTATATAAAAACGTGAATAAATGCAAATAGTTTTGATATTTACTAGCGAACAGTGCATATAAGCGTATGTATATCTCATTTTATCCGTTAACTAATAGTCGTAAACGAAGCACAAATTTCAGGGTCTACTGTGTTTTCAATGGCACTGAGCTATATCTCTGCTGTGTTTACATACATCACACCATCTATACTTGAACAGCGCAAAGCACACAGGGCAGAAGAGGGTGAACTGTCTGATCTGATACGTAAACAACCAAACGTCTGAGATAGAGAAAAATAGCCGACTTAAAAATTTAATGAAAATTTCCTCACTAACATATAACTTTAAAAAATGACGATAAAACTGCAAATACTGGGTAATTACGTCGTCCTTAAACTCCAATGCAAATACCTGCCCTTATTCAACTCCCATCCGCTATTTATGCTCTGGAAATTGCTAATTCTAAGAATGAGATTTAATTAAAGCATTTTAATTTGTGGAAAGGGTAAATGAAGTTTTAACGTGAAATTCCGAAAGCTGTTTACTTGAACTGCAAGTTGTCACAATCTAAGCACCTAGAAAATTCAAGATAAAATTATTTTGAGCGTTGCGTGACAAACGCAATAAAAGTTTCGAGGCTATAAACTTTGAAGAATAATAAAAGCATAGAAAGAGAGGGCAGCAGTTGTTAAATTGTTTGAAACTATTAAATCAAAAGTTGAAAATGAGGTAGAAGCGCATTAAAACATAGTTAACTTGAACCACTGCAGTGCTGTACAGCGAAGTCCATGTTTTCTTGTACTGAGAAGCAAATATTCACATGGGGCAGATAAAAATGTTCATTTTTCGTTTCTCTACACGCACTATGCACATAGTGTATAGAGGAGGTATTGTATTCGATACCGAAAGAACATGTGTGCGTGTCTGTGGACAGCATAGCTCAAAGACGAAGTGACAGTTGAATACCAAACTTGGTATTTAAGTTTGGTATTTTCCAGGGATGCGACCCGAAGATTTTCAAGAAAATTTCCCCACCCCCAGGTACCCTTTACATAGAACTTGTTTGGAAAATTTTGATTTTCTCAAAAAGGCTCTAACGATTTTGATTAAAATATCGTATATTAAAGATATTTATATGCCAAATGAAATGTATATCTTGAATTTTCTAGGAATAATCTCTAAAATAGACATGGGGTGATTCATGAACGAATCGTTCATATGAACAACTACAAGGAAAGAATCGCATGAATCGTGTCAATCTTGGCATGAATCGTTCAAACAGAATCGCGAGAATCGTGCTAGTCAAAATGAATCGTCGTTCAAAAAGAATCGCGAGAATCGTGCTAGTCTAAATGAATCGTCGTTCAAAAAGAATCGTGAGAATCGTGCTAGTCTAAATGAATCGTCGTTCAAAAAGAATCGTGAGAATCGTGCTAGTCCAAATGAATCGTGGTTCAAAAAGAATAGTGCTTGTCTTAAAGAATCGTCATTCAAAAAGTACCACATGAATCGAAAATAAAAGCATGAATCGTGTCAGTCATAACAAGTATCGTCGTTCAAAAAGAATCCTAGATTGCAAGAATCGTGATCAGATATTGGGGTTTGTGTTTTTTGCTTCAACCAAGCCGAGCTTTGACGAAAACTGCCGAGTGCGCACGATGATGCGTACAGGCATTTATAACAATTTATTTTATTGTGAGAAAATAAATAGAGCTGAGGCCATGTGGCTAAATATAAAAATATATAAAATATATAATATAAAATTATATATATATATATTATATAATGTACAGCATACATAAGGAAACGAACATTGCCGATCATCGTCGAAGCCACCACGAGCGTCTTCATAATGTTTAGGGATGAGCTATTGCACATATGAAAGCAAGCGTTATAATTTACTACTGTTTTATGTATACATTTTTTGCATTATCTTAAATATAATATATGCACAGCTAAACCGTCACTACATTAGCAAGATATACGGGGTGATTTATATAGAGCTGACATATTTCTTTCTTTAATTGTTACAAAATGAATTGTGCTAGTGACAACTTTTTATACCTAAATTGTAGAGGAATTTTGGGAGGTTATTTACCTCTATAGCAAATGTTCTCCATTCTGCATAAGGCACAACTCAACACGTCGTACTGGCCACTCGTTGGAGGACTCTGTTGTCAATAGCTTGAATCTCCTTTGTGATGATGTGCTTCAGATCGTCCAACATCTGGGGACGTGTGGCGTAAACCCTGTCTTTTAAGTAACCTCATAGAAAGAAGTCTGGCGATGTCAAATCTGGAGATCTCGGTGGCCACAGGTTCCTGGAAATTATCCGGTCGTCAAAGAAACTTGCAATTAGGTTCATGGATTCATTTGATGTATGGCATGTAGCGCCATCTTGCTGAAAATATCCTTGGCTCAGCTCTACATCGTCCAGTTGCTCAACAAACTCCATGAAAATCAGAGGGTACTCTGTAGTATTCAGTCTGGTTAAACATCTGCGCATCTAGTGACAAGGAATCGAAACTCCAGAACGTTCTGCTTAATTTGGTGCTAAAATTGGGTCATTGAATGAATTCCCAACGAACTAATTAAAGAAAGAAATGTGCCAGTTCTATATAAATCACTCTCTATAATTTCAAAACCAATATTTTGCGACAAATAAAAGCAATCATGCCGCAACTTAATAGCTATAGAAACATATTATTCTAATGCATTAAAATTACCTCGAATACTCCCGAAGAAAATAATAATTATTCTGGATGCTAGTGTTGCCTTATAATAACGTATTTATAAAAAATACATGTCTTAGTGGCGCGCAACCGCGTCAGAGATGCATAATAATTACCCCGCGTATTAACATTACACAAATACCGCCATGTAGTCCAAGTTTACGTGTCAATTTTAGGCTTAAACAAACTTTCTGTTTTCACGAGTAATGGAGCAAATTTTACTAAATATGTTTTCAATAGGTGGAGAAGAGTAGAACCTTTTTTTACTTTCTCTATACGAACTATGTACATAGTGTATAGAGAAGGTATTGCACTCCACCAAAAAATTCGATACCGAGATTTCAACGGAAATATATGTTTTAGGGTCCCCTGTACCCAAAAAAAAAAGCATTTTTACAAGATCTGTGTATGTGTACTTGTGTTTGTGAACACGATAACTCAAAAACGAAAAGTCGGTTAAATACCAAACTTGGTATTTAAGTTTAGCATCTTCCAGGGACACGAAGATTTCAAAAAAAAAAAAAAAATCCCCCCACCCCAAAAATGTTTATTTTCTTTAAAATGGCTCTAACTATTTTGATTAAAATTTCGTATATTAAAGATATTTACCTGAAAAATAAAATCCTCGTGCACTAAATGAGACAATCACAGAAAAGGCAAGGCGACTATTAATGAATCGTGAACGACTCGTTTGAATCGATTACAGAAAATTCAGCTCGACCCCACTCTCTAAAGACCTCTTCATTCTGAACAAATTTTGCTCATCTGGTAAACGTAGTAGGGCGTAGTGTATTCCCTCATTGTCTTTGTTATTTGTCCAAAATTAATACGAGCGTAAAATGCATATATTACAATTCCTAGCTCATAAAATCGGATACTTTCAGTATTCCTGTGTTACAATGCTGTCATCTACACCGATGTATCTAAAACAGAAAATGTTTCATATTCCATATTTTCCTGCGAGCTTTATGCACTTAAGCAAGCTTTGATATACATTAACCAATCCAGCCACAGTGACTTTCTTGTACTTACCGATTCACTAAGCACTCTCCAAAGTCTAGAAACCGATCGACTGGTCTTGAATTACTCTAGGACATTCAAACTCTTCACCACCAAACTCTTTCAGACACAAAGGACATCATTTTTACGCGGATTCCGTAATGAAGCAGCAGACAAAGAAGCAACTCGACTAGCAGAAGCTACGAGACATTCAGTGCCTTATCCTGACATTATAAAACACTTTTGCAGGCACCTTAGAGCAAAATGGAACCAGGCAAATAGACAAAATCTACCATTAAAATTACGTATGCTAAGGAAATATGACGTCATCAATACGTTCACTGAAGAGGAAAGAACAAGTGACTAACACAAGACTACGAATAGGACATACTAAATTAACCCATTCATACATCTTCACCAAAGACAACCCACCTCAATGTGAAGTCTGCAACACACAGCTCAACATTTTCACAGAGTGTAGAAGATACACTACAGAACGACAGCTCTACAGCATCACAGAAGATATATCCACAACCTTGAATACTTCACAAAAATTCAAGCAAGTTCTACTATTTCTCAGAAAGCATAAAACAGGATTTAAATCCGTGTTAAACTTGCTTTCTTACTGTAATTTGTGATTCACAGGCCTTTATTAAAGTGTGTATATCATTCATTGATATATTATGAATTCAATTGTTATGAACATTGTATAGTCGCAATACGACCCAGTAGTTTAAGCAGTAAAATGCAGTATTCAAGCAGTTACGAGTTTTGCTATATGTATATAATTACATTACAATGGTATAACCATTAAGCATATTTAACGATGTTCATGTTAAATTATGTGGTTTATTCGATTTAAAAAAGAATGTGAAACCGAATTTTCCAGTAAATTAAGAGATATTTAATTAGATTAAATACTTCATTATAATTTTCTCCACCTGTGCTGCTATACAACATTAATTTTCCGAGATTTCACAGCTGCTGCCATCTGTCGCCGAGCTGTATCGCCGCTAACCTATAATAAACAGCTGAGAGGGAAGTTGGCCATTATCCCGGTCCCAAAATAAAACGCTAACCGCCTTATTTGGCCTCATTTCAGGTTTCATTTAAGTAATGCACCATGACCCCTCCCTAAAAACAGCGTCTTAAACACAGCCCACGGAACGTCTAATCTTAAATTAACGTCCGTCCACCTCTGGCGCTGTTGTCAACGTTTCCCATCACCCGGTAATTTGAAGCCTATGTTTATGGTATAACAGCCATAATACAAAGGCGAGGCGAACTTTTTAGTTTAATTACAATGTAACGAAATCTAATTTATTATGGCGGTTTTCCTCGACCGTGTTATTTATGACATACTTCAAGGGCTGGGTGCCTTGCTTAACACGGCGTGGCCTATGAATTTAGAATTTGTCTTCCTGTAAGAGTCATTCTACCAACTTATGGCGTGTTCCATTCACGTGACTTTCCCTACCTGTTCCTCAAAAAACTATTCCCACAAAATATTATTTTGTTATATGTTTCATGCTTATCGAAATATATTTAACAGAAATACTCTTACTACTTACTTCCTTGTAAGTAAAAAGAAAATGAAATATCGTGCATTAAGGATACCTGCATGACAAATAAAATATATATCTTGAATTTTCTGAGAATAGCCTCTAAAGACCTCTTTATTCTGGTTTATTTATTTATTTGAATTGTGCATAACTAGTAAACCGTAAGAGGTAGACAAAAACTTACTACACAAAAAACGTAGAGCTCGTTAAAACAGACAATTTCCGTATACGTTTTTTCTTCGTGGAGTTAACCGTTTTCGAGATATTCCTTGTTATTTGTTTCAGTTTTAAAATACCTTAACTTTTATCATACGGGAAGTTGTCAGCTCCTGACCACGCAAAGAAACGGATTTCAATCCCATAGCAACCACGTTTTAAAACATTTGACTGTCGGTTTAGCCTAATGTGTTCCCTTATTTCTACTTACAAGGAACTAAGTAATAAGACCGTTTCTGTTATTGTTTATCTCGATTAGCATTGTGTAGACAGAATAGGCTTGTTAACAATTTATTACACAGATGTCGAGAAAGTCATGTGAACGGAACATATCAGATTTTTACTTTCTCTACACGTACTACTACTTAGTGTATAGAGAAGGTATTGTATTCCACCCAAAAATTCGATACCGAGATTTCACCGGAAATTGGCGTGACCGCTTTAATAAAAAAAAAAACAGTTTTAGAAAAAGGTCCCGTGTGTGTCAGTGAGCAGCATAGCTCAAAAATGAAAACTTGTATGTGTTTAACTACAGTATGTTCCAAGAACGTGACACGAAGATTTTAAAAAATCCTTTTCAAAATTCCTCCAACTACCCTTTACATTGAAAAAATGTGATTTTCTCAAAAATAGCCTTAACGATTTTGATTAAAATGTCTTATATTTAAGACATTAATATTGTAAATAAAATGTATATTTTGAATTTTCTGGGAATAGCCTTTAAAGGCATCCTTATTCTAAATTAATTTTGTTGAATGTTGCATAACTAGTAAACGTAAGAGATAGACTAAAACTTTCCACACAAAAAACCGTAGAGCTCCTTAAAACACATATGTATATCATATACATTTTTTCCCTGAAGTTCACCGTTATCAAGATATTGCTTGTTATTGGTTATAGTTTTAAAATAAGTGAGTTTTTCTCTACACGATCTTGTCAGCTCTTGACCACGCAAAGAAACGGCTTTTAATCCCATAGCAACCACATTTTAAAACACGTAACTGTCGGCTTAGTCTAGTGTATTCCCTTATTTCTCTTCTGCTTATAAGGAACTAAGTAATAAAACCGTTTCTGGTGACGTTTATCTCGATTAGAATGAAGTAGGTAGAAGAATATGCTTTTTAACAATATTTTGTTACAGAGATATACAGAAAGTCATGTGAATGGAGCACATCTTGCTGTAGAATGATCAAAGCGACGCTAACATGAGCGTGGAGCTAAAATCACTTCTATCGCAAGGAGTTGCCATAGCAACATGTTTCGCAAGAAAACAGAAGATAAACGAAACGTTGTGCTGAGGCTGTGAAATCGATTCTTGACGGAATCGAAAGTAACAAACCGTGACAGAGAGTGTGTACGGGTACCTATCGAAATTAAAGCTTCCCTCGCGAAAGTAATCGCTGAAGATTAGTCGGCGGGAAGGATCAGACATGGAGAAGCACTCTGGTGTGCGCCAGCGAAACGAATGGAAAGGGGATCTTCCAAAACCGATATGCCGCCCGCCATATTGTTTTTATGCGCCGCCGCCGCATATAAAATATTCATGTCCGAGGGGGATGAACTCCATCAAAGTGGTAAGGGGACTTGGTTTCCCAGACCCGGCTTCGATACCCGATATGCTTCAGCTGCACGTGTACGACATGACAGACGAGCCGAAAAATTATTGTTATTTAAACTGCCACGATTCACAGCTTGCTATTACGCAACTACACTTAATGCTTTTGGTTCATGCCACAATTACTTTCTCTACGCGTACTATGTACACAGTGTATAGAGAAGGTATTGTAATGCACCCAAAAATTCGACACCAAGTTTTCACCGGAAATTCATGTGTTGAGATCGCCTGAATCCATAAAAAGCATTTTTAGAAAAATGTTCATGTGTGTGTCTTTGGGCAGCATAGCTCAAGAACAAAAAGTCTGTTAAAAACTAAACTTGGTTTGGCATCTTCCAAGGATGTGACATGAAGGTTTTCAAGAAAGTCCCCTCACCCCAAACTACCCTTTACATGGAAACATTTTCGAAAATTTTGTTTTTCTTAAAAATGTCTAACGATTCTGATTAAAATACCGTATATTAAAGATATTTACCTGACAAATAAAATGTATATCTTGAATTTTCTGGGAATAGCCTCTGAAGACTTCTTTATTCTGGATGAATTTTACAGAATTTTGCATAACTGCTAAACCGTAAGAGATGGACGAAAACTTAAAACGCAAAAAATCTAGAGCACGTTAAAACACACTATTTATGTTATATGATTTTTTCTTGGAGTTGATCATTTTTATATGTTCCTTGTTTTTGGTTTCAACTTTGAAAAGCATACTTTTCTCATACAGGAATTTGTCAACTCCTGTTCATGCAAACGAAGGAACTTCAGTCACATAGTAACCAGCTTTTGACTTTCACTTATTTCGCTTTTACTAACGAGGAAGCAAGTAATACGTCTATTTCTGCTAATTTTTTCTCGATTAGATAAAGGAAATTGTTTCAGACATGTGGAGAAAGTCATGTGAATGGAACACATCAGATTTTTTATTCATAATTTTAGTTAATTGGTGATGAGTTATATCTGTAAAATAATGATGCATGAAAAAATGTAAAGTGGTACATAAATTCTAAAAATCTGATATGTACCATTCACATGACTTTCTCTATATCACTGCAACAAATTATTCTTAAAAAGCTTATAGTTCTATTTACTTTATGCTAATCAGAAAACAATTAGCAGAAATAGTCTTATTATTTGCTTCCTTGTAAGTAGAAGAGAAATAAGGGACTACCATAGGTTAAAGCGATAGTTAAAAGCTGGTTGCTATGTCAATGAAGTTCCTTTGTTTATATGGATCGGAGTTGACAAGTTCCTGTATGAGAAAAACATGTTTTTCATAGCAGAAACCAAAAATAAGGAATGTCTCAAAAACGACGAACTCCACGAAAAAAATGTGTATAACATAAGCTGTGTGTTTTAACGTGCTCTACTTTTTTGTGAAGTAAGTTTTTGTCCATCTCTTACAGTTTAGCAGTTATTCAAAATTCCGTAAAATTCATCCAGAATAAACTACTCTTCAGAGGCTATTCCTAGAAAATTCAAGATAAACATTTTATTTGCCTGGTAAATACGTTTAATATATGAAATTTTAATCAAAATCGTTAGAGCCATTTTTGAGAAAATCAAAATTTTCGGAAAGAGTTCCATTTAAAGGGTAGTTGGGGGTGGGGGGATTTCTCTCAAAATCTTCGTGTCGTATCCCCGGAAGATACTAAGCGTAAATACCAAGTTTGGTTTTTTACCTACTTTTCGTTTTTGAATTATCGTGTTCACGGACACACACGCGCGCGCGCGCGGACCTTTTTGTGATTTTTTTTTTTTTTTTTTTTTTTTAGGATATTGGGGACCCTAAAACATATATTTTTCGCAAGATTGGTTTGTATAGGCACTAAATAAACGATAGAGGGCAGAGAAAGTCATGTGACCTTTTCGACTGTATTTCCTTTTTACTCTAAATTCCTCTTTCTTGTATGGTTTTCATTCTTTCATTTTCCCGTTGCTTCTTTGCTTATATTATCTGAGCTCATTTATTTTACTGGTTTGTTATTGCGAAATAGGGTGCTACACCCTTATAAGGAGTATATATTCACCGCTCTTTCCTATTTACACTCGGGCATCCCTCCGCTCTCAATGGCTTCAGTAATAAGGAAAGGAATAAGCAGGATGATACAGAAAGCGTAAGTATTAGTAATAGAAATAATCCTTAAGACGCGTTAGAGCAGGTTATTACACTAAGGGTGGAACGGCGTGCGAACGAAGAGGGTGGGTCACATGTAACGTCAGGATCATCCCCCTCAGTACAGGGCACGAGCAAATTGAAGGGCGCTGTAAGCCGTGAAAATCTTCTTTACCGGCTGAAACCGGGATAGCTCTGCTCTATGCACTCTTAATCGTGATTCTTAGTAATGTTACCCGCAGAGCCAGCGGCGCCGAGTGTGTGCAGGTAGCAAAGGTTCTTCAGGGCTATGTAATAAATAACATTACTTGAATATTCACTTCATTTGCAGACCAATAACTTTAGTTATTATGAATAGTATGCCTTGAGGTTGAATATTGTCCTTGTGGTATATATTACAGCTCTATTTTCCTGACAAAAGCGTTGAAGTCCGAAAAAAGAATGAGCGCGGCGGGACCGTTGCTATGGTAACAGCTGCTTTGACACATGTGATCAATCCTCATGTTACACTTGGCTTTAGCTTCTAGTTAAGGTGACTTATCGGTGAATTTCGACAAAAAAATTACAGAAAAATCTTCATAATAAAATTAAGAAAATATCTTTATTTTTTCTTTTCCCTTCCTCGTGCTTGTATGTACAATGTATCGAGATTTCACCGGAAATATGTTTTGAAACCCATTGAATATATATATATATATATATATACATATATATATATATATATATATATATATATATATATATATATATAAAAGCAATTTTACAAACGTCCGTGTGTGCGCGCGTGCGTATGTGTCTGTGGGCAGCATAATTCAAAAACGAAAAGTCGATTAAATACCAAATTACGTATCCTCCAAGGGTGCGATACGAAGGTTTTCAAAAAATATACGGAAGCAAGTAATAAGACCATTTCTGCTCATGTTTATCCTGATTAACATGTAAATAAAAATAGTTTATGTAAGGAAAGTTTTTTTTTTTTTAGGTAGTTGATGCTAAAACTAGGTATTTTATTAGATGTCAGTAGTATCAAAAGTAGAAAATTCTGTCACTCAGTGTTATACAATTATAACACCCCAATGTAGCCAACTTTGGTTTATGCGTCCACGGCCTCATTCAAGTAGGCTATGACTCGATCCATAAAATGGCGGATGATTTGAATGTCATGAACATGGAATACGCTGAACCAGACGAAATTGTGCAAGCATCTGAGAGAGTAAAATTACAACAGCTACCATAAAAGTCAAGAAATCAGCATGACATAGGCTTACGGCCTTCGTTGTGTACGAGTAAGTCATGTTGTCAGCACTGATGCTAAGCAAGGCAACAACTGAATATCACAGACCATTAAGCGTGAAATAGGTAACACAATGTATTTATAATTATAATATGTCTATAAATATTGAGAACTCTGTTACCCACGTGTTAAAATTGTTTTACATTGATCGCTGGATTACTGTACTCGCCTACTGCCTGTTTCGCAAGCTTCTTACTCACAATATAAAACACCGTTTTTATCTCATGTATCATAAATAACTATTATTTAACAGCTAGAGAAAGTCATTTGAATGGAACATATCATATTTTTGCTCGAGAAATCTTAATACGCTGGTTACGAATCAACAGCGCCTGAAATGCTCACCTCACACACAACAGTTTTGGCAATCCCCGTCGATGTTTTTTTATTTTCTTCGTTCACATTTTTACTTTCTCTACAAGTACTATGTATAGAGAAGGTATTGCACTCCACCCAAAAATTCGATACCGAGATTTCACCGGAAATATATGTTTTACGATCCCCTTTATCTAAAAAAATCTGATGTGTACCATTCACATGACTTTCTCCATATCCCTGCAACAAACAATTTTTAAAAAGCTTATACTTTTATTTACTTTATGCTAATCAGAAAAAAATAGCAGAAATAGTCTTATTACAAGCTTCCTTGTAAGTTGAGGCGAAATAAGGGACAACCGTAGGTTAAAGTGATAGTCAAAAGCTGGTTGCTATGTCCATGAAGTTCCTTTGTTTATATGGATAGGAGTTGACAAGTTCCTGTATGAGAAAAGTATACGCTTTTCATAGCAGAAACCAAAAATAAGAAATGTCACAAAAACGACGAACTCCACGAAAAAATTTATATAACACAAATTGTGTGTTTTAATGTGCTCTACATTTTTTGTGCAGTAAGTTTTTGTCCATCTCTTACATTTTAGCAGTTATTCAAAATTTAGTAAAATTCATCCTGAATAAACTACTCTTCAGAGGCTATTCCCAGAAAATTCAAAATATACATTTTAATTGTCAGGTAAATATGTTTAATATCCGAAATTTTAATCAAAATCGTTAGAGCCATTTTTGAGAAAATCAAAATTTTCGAAAAAAGTTCCATGTAAAGGGTAGTTGGGGGTGGGGGGATTTTTCTCAAAATCTTCGTGTCGTATCCCTGGAAGACACACACACACACACACATACACACACACACACACACACGGACCTTTTTGTAAAAATGCTTTATTTGGATATTCGGGGCCCTAAAACATATATTTCCGGTCAAATCTCCGAATCGAATTTTTTGGTGGAGTGCAATACTTTCTCTATACACTATATACATAGTGCGTATGGAGAAAGTAAAAAGCATTTTCGGGAAAAGGTCCATGCATGTGTCCGTGTGTTTGTGAACACGATAACTCAAAAACGAATAGTAGCTAAAATACAAAACTTGGTATTTTAAGTTTAGTATCTTCCAGGGATGCGACATGAAGATTTTGACAAAAATCTCCTCACCCCAAACTACACTTTACATGGAACATTTTTCGAAAATGTTGATTTTCTAAAACATGGCTCTAACAATTTTGATAAAAATGTCGTATATTAAAGATATTTACCTGGCAAATAAAATGTATATTTTGAATTTTCTGGAAATAGCCTGTGAAGACTACTTTATATTTGATGAATTTTACGGAATTTTGCATAACTCCTAAACCATAAGAGATTGACAAAAAGTTACTCCACAACAAATATAGAGCACTTTAAAACACACAATTTATGTCATATACATTTTGTTCATGGAGTTGATTGCTTTTGAGATATTCCTTGTTTTTGGTTTCAGCTATGAAAAACTTATACTTTTCTCATATAGGAATTTGCCAACTCGTTTCTATGCCAACAAAGAAACTTCAGTCACATAGCAACCAACTTTTGATAATCACTTTAACCCATGGTACTCCCTTATTTCCCTTCTACTTACAAGGAAGCATGTAATAGGACTATTACCACTACTTGTGTTTTTTCTCGATTATCATGAAGTAAATAGAAGCATAAGCTTTTTAACAATAATTTGTTGCAGAGATGTAGAGAAAGTCATGTGAATGGAACACATCAGATTTTTTGTGTTAATTTAGTTGGCAGGTGTGGCACTGATTTCTGTACTTTATTTAACTACATGCTTTATTTAAATGGAACTTCAATTTTTAATCAAGCTCCGTGTAATTTCATCGCTGTTTGATGCTCTTTTATCAGTTTGTATCGAACTGTTCTTTGTTATTTATTGCGTTAAAATGATTGCTGCCCTTGTTGATTTAATCCTCTGAATGCTCCAGGAATTATCCTGATTCAAATATTATACACAGCTGAACTACCTGATACCCTGCACATTAATGTTCGTATTCAGATATTTTCAATTGAAAAATTAAAAATCTAATGTTCACATTATCTATGTACATTTTTCAACAAATCGTTTTTACAATAGGGCAGCCTTCTATCTGCTTCACGCTAATTTAAATAAGCAAAAGTTGTTTAAGGGTATGTATGAAATCTCATGAAAAATCACAAAAAATCTGATGTGTTCCATTCACATGACTTTCTCTATATCTCTGTAACAAATTATTGTTAATAAGCTTATCTTTTATTTATTTCATGCTAATCGAGAAAAATTAGCAGAAATAGTCATATTTCTTGATTTATTGCAAGTAGAAGCAGGAGTTGACAAATTCCTGTATGAGAAAAGTATACATTTTTCAAAGCTGAAACCAAGAAAAATGAATATCTCAAAAACGAACAACTCCACGAAAAAAATGTATATAACATAAATTGTGTGTTTTAGCGTGCTCTACATTTTTGTGGGTTAAGCTTTTGTCCATCTCTTACGGTTTAGTAGTTATGATAAATTCATCAAGAATAAAGTAACCTTCAGAGGCTATTCCCAGAAAATTCAAAATATACATTTTATTTGTCAGGTACATAACTTTAATATACGATATTTTAATCAAAATCGTTAGAGCAATTTTTTAGAAAATCAAAATTTTCGAAAAAAGTTCCATGTAAAGGGTAGTTTGGGGTGGGCGGATTTTTCTCAAAATCTTCGTGTCGCATCCCTGGAAGATACTAAACTTAAATACCAAGTTTGGTATTTTACCGACTTTTCGTTTTTGAGTTATCGTGTTCACGGACACACACACACGGACTTTTTTCTTAAAATACTTTTTTTGGATACAGGGGACCCTAAAACACATATTTCCGGTGAAATCTAGGTATCGAATTTTTTGGTGGAGTGCAATACATTCTCTATACACTATGTCCATAGTGCGTATAGAGAAAGTAAAAATCACAAAAAATCTACTTTTATTTTAATTCTATAGAATACTTTAACCATCCCTGAATTCAACAAATCTGCTGTGTTCCATTCACACGACTATCCCTACTTGTTTATAACAAATTATTTTTAAAAAGCTAATCCTTCTATTTAATTCATGCTAATCAAGAAAAAATTAGCAGAAATGGTCTTATTAGTTGCTTACTTGTAAAGAAGAGCGAAATAAAGGAGTACCATAGGTTAAAGTGATAGTCAAAAGCTCGTTGCTATGTGACTGAAGTTCCTTTGTTTGTATGGACAGGAGCTGACGAATTCCTGTATGAGAAAAGTACACTTTTTTCAAAAATTAAACCAAAAACACACATATGTTGTGTGTATTAACCAGCTCCACATTTTTTGTGTGGTAAGTTTTTGTCCATCGCTTACGGTTTAGCAGTAATGCAAAATTTCGTGAAATTCATACAGAATAAAGTAGTCTTCAGAGGCTATTCCCAGAAAATTCAGATATACATTTTAATTTTCAGGTAAATATCGTTAATTTACGATATTTTAATCAAAATCGTTAGTCATTTTTGAGAAGATAAAAATGTTCGAAAAAAAGTTCCTTGTAAAGGGTATTTGGGTGTGGGGGTATCTTCTTGAAAATCTTCGTGTTGCATCCTTGGAAGATACCAATTTTAAATACCAAGTTTGGTATTTTACGGTCTTTTCGTTTTTGAATTATGCTGTCCACAGACACAGACACACATACCAACACACACACACGGATATTTTTCTAAAAATGTATTTTTTGGATTCCTTTCTTGCGTTGCGCTTACGATTGCATTGAGAATGGTGTTTCCTTGCATCTGCGCTTATGCTACGTTACGTCTGCGCTTTCATCTCATTTGAATATACCATTGGGTTTGCATTCGGTGCAAAAATTGGATGTGAATATTTAACCAGAAACGCGCCGAATGACGTTGGATTGGTTAAAAGATTGGTGTAAGAAAAAGCACGTTTTTGTTTTGTTAAAGTGAATGCATCAGTGGTGGTATCAATCCGCAGCGAGGTGTGACAAACCCGCCTACGTCATACAGCATGACACGGCAGATTTATTTTATTAGCACAGCTGAATGACTGACGTATTTGAAATCTGTCAAAGCAAATCAAGCAAGCGTTGTAAATTTTGAATGCCATGTTAACTTTCCTATAAACCTGTCTGGTGACGCCTGCTACACAACCACGCGAAATTATATCGCTCTAAAGGTCGCCTTCCCAAGGAATTACTATTATCCTGAATAGTCGTCCTCCGTGGTGTAGTTGCTAGCCTCTAAAACCCAAGATTACAGGTTCAAACCTGGTGAAGGAGTAGACATTTTTAGGATGGTGTATAGAGAAGGTATTGCACTCCACCCAAAAATAAGATACCGAGGTTTCACTGGAAACATGTGTTTAGGGTCCACTTTATCAAAAAAAAAAAAAAAAAAAAAATTCATAAAAAGGTCCGTATGTGTGGGTGTGAACACGATAACTCAAAAACGAAAAGTCGGTAAAATACCCAACTTGGTTTTTAAGTTTATTACCTTACAGAAATGCGACACGAAGATTTTGAGAAAAATCCCCCCACCCCCCAACTACTCTTTATATAGAACTTTTTCGGAAATTTTGATTTTCTTAAAAATGGCTCTAACGATTTTGATTAAAATATCGTATATTAAAGAAATTTACCTGACAAATAAGTCTGGGAATAGCCTCTGAAGACTACTTTATTCTGGATGAATTTTACGGAATTTTGCATAACTGCTAAATCGTAAGAGATGGACAAAAACCTAAAACACAAAAACGTAGAGCGCATTAAAACACACAATTTATGTCATATACATTTTTTCGTGGAATTGATCGTTTTTGACATATTCCTTGTTTCTGGTTTCAGCCTTGAAAAACATACTTTTCTCATACAGTAATTTGTCAACTCGTGTCCATACAAACAAAGGAACATCAGTCACATAGCAACCAGCTTTTGGCTTTCACTTTAACCTATGGTACTCCCTTATTTCCCTTCTACTTGCAAGGAAGCAAGTAATAAGGTTATTTCCACTATTTTTTTCTCGATTAATATGAAGTAAGTAGAAGCATCAGCCTTTTTTACAATAATTTAATGCAGAGATATAGAGAAAGTGCTGTGAATGAAACACATCAGATTTTTATTCAGGAATATCGAAACATTTTCGTAGGGACTTTTTTGGGGGTGCATTCGCTGTCTATCACATAAGTGATAGAAAAGCGATGTTGTGAAATGTTTTGCCTGATGATTAAGATATTTTTATGGCAATCGAAATGTAAATTTTTTTGGGAATAGTCTCTGAAGATCTCTTCATGCTTGATCACTTTTATATAACTGGTAAACCGTAAGAGATAGACAAAAACTTACTACACAAAAAATGTAGATCTCGTTAAAACACACAATTTATGTCATACATTTTTTGTCGAGTTAACCGTTATTGGTTTCAATTTTAGCCACTTGAGGTTTTCTCAAATGTGAAGACATATTTCTTTTTGTTTCTCGTTTGTTTATTCTTGGTAAGCAAAGAGATTGAATTTCAACTCTTTCACATAGCGACCGGCTTTTATAGGACGAGAATATCGCTTTAGCCTGTGCATTTTCTTATTTGCCTTCTACTTACAAGCAGTTAGGAACAAGCTTAATTCTGTTTATGTTTAGCTTGATTAGCATGATTAGATAACAGATTAATGTTTTGACTAAAAGGTTTGTTTGTGGAACAGCTAGAGGACATCATGTGAATGGAACACATGAAACTTTTGCCTTTCTACTTACAAGGAACTAAGTAATAAGACCGTTTCTGCTAATGTTTATATCGATTATCATGAAGTAGATAGAAGAATAAGCTTTTTAGCATTAATTTGTTGCAGAGGAGTAAAGTTAAGTCATGTGAATGGAACACATCAAATTTTTACTTTCTGTGTCTGTGGACAGCATAGCTCAAAAACGAAAAGACCGTTAAATACTAAACTTGGTATTTAGATTTGGTATCTTCCAAGTATACGACACTAAGATTTTCAAGAAAATCCCCCCAGCCCCAACTACCTTTATATGGAAAAATGTTCGAAATTTTTGATTTTCTAAAAAATGACTAACGATTTTGATTAAAAGCCCGTATATTAAAGATATTTACATGCCAAATAAAATGTATATCTTGAATTTTCTGGAAATAGCCTCTGAAGAGCTGTTTATTCTGGATGAATTTTGATAAATTTTGCTTAATTGCTAAACGGTAAGAGATAGACAAAAACTTACTACACAGAAAATGTTGATCGGATCAAAACACACAATTTATGTCCGTTATATTTTTGTTGTGGAGGTAACCGTTTCCGAGATATTCATTGTTTTTGGTTTCTGTTGTGAGTACTTATACTTTTCTCAGACAGGAAGTGTCCGTTTTTCTTTTGTTCCAATCCTGGCCAAGCAAAGAATCTATTTGCATTGAAAATTGAATAACGACAGTTTTTAAAACATTTGACTATCGGTTTATTCCCTTATTTTCTTTCTACTTATAAGGAACTAAGTAGTAAGAACATTCTGCTAATGATTATCTCGATTAGTATTGTGTAGAAAGAAATTTGTTGAAGAGCTAGAGAAAGTCATGTGAGTGTAACACATCAGGTTTTTAACACTAGTTTGTTAGAGAGATGTAGAGAAAGTGATGTAAATGGAACACGTAAAGCTTGCAGTTTGGAATATTGGAGAGATGCGAGCCACAAAGGTGGAAGTAATGCGGTGCCTTATGGCCGCTACAACTGCTGCAAATGGCTCGTGTAACTTGGCAACTTCAATGGAGCGTTACAAGAAAAACACACACTGGAGAGCAAGAGGTTGCCCAGCATGAGAGCTATCGAGAGACTTTTATTTTCTTTATGCGGCGGTGCAACTGAACCAGTTTGGGGTTATTGATTAGCTCGATGATTAGTCTTGAGATATCCAAGTGAAAAATGGACCCAAAGGGAAATCGGCACTCCCATACCTTATCTAATACAGTCTCCTTTATTTCCATCTCTGTGGGAATCAATGCCTTCAGATTCAGTGTTTTAGTGCGTGGTTCGTAGAGAAATTGTTGCATTCCATCCAAAAATTCTCTACCGAGATTCTGTGTGTTCAATTCACATATCTTTCTATACATCTCTACAACAAATTATTGTTAAAAAGCTTATTCTTCTACTTACTTAATGCTATTCGAGTAAAAAATACCAGAAGTCATTTTATTACTTAGTTCCTTATAAGTAGAAAGCAAATAAGGAGTCTTTGCGTGGAGAAGCATTGACAAATTCATCCACAATAAGAGATCCTCAGAGGCTATTCCAGAAAATTCAGGATATTAATTTTAATTGTCATGTAAATTCTCAAAAAGTTGTTTATTTTAATCAAAATCATTTTAAGAAAATCAAAATTTTCAAAAATGTTTCCATGCAAAAGGTTTTGGGGGTGGGGGATGGTCTTGATGTCTTGAAAAGATTCGTGTCGCATTTTTGGAGGATATCAAACTTAAATATAAAGTTTGGTATTTAACGGTCTTTCGTTTTTGAGCACACACACACACACACACACACACACACACACACACACACACGCTGACCATTTCCTTAACATGCTTTTTTTAAGACTCAAAGGACCCCAAAACATATGTGAAATCTCGACATGGAATTTTGGGTGGAATACAATGCTTCTGTATCCCTATGTACATACGGGGCTAGACAAAGTAAACACTAATAAGTTATTGGATAGCTGAAAAATGTAATGTCACAACCGGGATTTGTACCAAGGATCTTCCGTCTCTAGCCGGTCACTCAAACAACTGAGCTACCATTGCAACATGCTCACACGGCATTAAATTCCTCAAGTGACTGGCAAGTAAACCACAAGGTGATGTGAAAACTTCGTATTTGTGTGGACAGCATAGCTCAAAACCAAAAAGTCTGTTACATACTAAACTTTGTATTTAGGTTTAGTATTTTCCAAGGATACGAAACGAAGATTTTCAAGACCCCCCCCAACTACACTTTACATGGAAAAATGATATTTACAGCGCAAATAAAATGTTTATCTTGACTTTTCTAGGAATAGCCTTTATAGACCTCTTTATTCTTGATGATTTTTATTGAATTTTGCATAACTGCTAAACCGTAATATACAGACAAAAACTTACTACACAAAAACGTAGATCACGATATAACAGACAATTTATGTCATATACATTTTTTTCACGGAGTTGGTCGTTTTTGAGATATTCCTTGTTATTGTTTTCAGTTTTAAAAATCTTGTACTTTTCTCATGCAGGAATTTATCAACTCTTGTCTATATAAGCAAAGGAACCTCAGTCACATAGCAACCAGATTTTGACTATCACTTTAAGGTAAAGTACTCTCTTATTTCGCTTCTACTTATAAGGAAGCAAGTTATAAGACTATTTCTGCTAAGTTTTTCTCGATTAGCATGAAGTAAATAGAAGCCTAAGCTTTTTAAGAGTAATTTGTTGCAGAGATGTAGAGAAAGTCATGTGAATGGAGCACATCAGATTTTTATGTTTGAATTTCATCTTTGCTTTTGAAAACGTGATTACTAAGTGTAGTTTTCTTTTGTTTTCAGGTGAGTGGTTCATGGTTGGGAAGTTTCTAGACGTGTAAGTATTCAGACATGTATAGCTAATTTTGCCCTGAACACAATGCTAGCAGAAGTACATTTGAAACTCGAGCAGTTCCTTTAGAAACGTCGGGAGATTTCTCCAACAAAAGTGTTGAGTCGCTTACTACCTTTACAATGAAGCTGTTTCATTTCGCGCTCTGAATGTAGCGTCGTTTACTGGGAATCCCCGCGCTGTGCTCTTGAGATTGAGAAATCTCCGCTGTTTTTACTTCGCGCAGAGGGAGCTGCGATTCTTGTTTTCCTTCGAGACATTAGACTCTCTTTGACAAAGATAAGATGTTTTCAAAGGAAGCACATAAGTTAGTGAAAGCAATAACATTAACCTGTTGAAAAAGTTTCAAGGAATAGATCCTGTATTCAGGTATTTTACGTCTTTACTTCCAAGAAACGGTGCTTATCATCCAGCAAAAGTTTCAAGATCTCTAAAAAGGCTTCTGTAACAGTAAACAACTTTTTTGAAATCCTTGATACGTAAGTTAATCATTCTGAACACATATCTGGTAATGTAAGCAAAAATTTACAATTCATTTATTAATTCCCATGCCAACAAGCACTGTAAGTACTTACAGTAAGAGTTTGAGAGGTCATTAATACTTACAGTACAATTAGGAAATGACGTAACACTCAAGACATGTGCTACTTCAAGTAAAGACTCTATTGCAAAATTCATTAACAAAATTTGATGTGTTCCATTCACATGACCTTCTCTACAACTCTGCAATAAATTATTGTTAAAAAGCTTATGCTTCTATTTACTTCCTGCTACTCGAGAAAAAATTAGCAGAAATAGTCTTATTACTTGCTTTATTGTAAATAGAACCGATATAAGGGAGTACATAGGTTAAAGTGATACTCAAAAGCTAGTTTCTATGTGACTGATGTTCCTTTGTTTGTATGGACACGAGTTCACAAAGTCCTGTATGAGAAAAGTATATTTTTTATAGCTGAAACCAAAAAAAGGCAATATATCAAAAACAATCAACTCCACGAAAAAAATGTATGTAACATAAATTGTGTGTTTTAAAGTGCTCTACATGTGTTGTGTGGTAAATTTTTGTCCATCTCTTACGGTTTAACAGTTATGCAAAATTCCGTAAAATTGACCCAGAATAAAGTAGTCTTCAGAGGCTATTCCCAGAAAATTCAAAATATAAATTTTATTTTTCAGGTAAATATCTTTAATATACGATATTTTAATCAAAATCGTTAGACAATTTTTTTAGAAAATCAAAATTTTCGAAAAAAAAAAGGTTTCATGTAAGGGGTAGTTTGGGGTGGAGGGATTTTTCTCAAAATCTTCGTGTCGCATCCTGGAAGATACTAAACTTAAATACCAAGTTTGGTATTTTACCTTCCCTAAAACATATATTTCCTGTGAAATCTCAGTATTGAATTTTTTGGTGGAGTGCAATACCTTCTCTATATGCTATGTACGTACTGCCTATAGAGAAAGTAAAAAAGAATGTATAAGAATGCTTTGTTCATGTAATTTAGATTCAGCCTTTCATTTGGTTGCATCGAAAATAATTTTTTCTTAATGTTCATTTCAAAAGTAATTGGCTAACCAGGAACTGCAAGTTACTAATGAGTTCTCGTATTCCCAACACACAGTCTCGACCTAGAAAGTATAACTTACAGTTCTTAGAACGCAATATACTATTAAGAGCGTTGATTTTCTGGCGCTAACCTTTTACTCCCTCCTAATGCAGATTGCCTATGAATAGTTATGTATATTTGCAACTACTTTCTCTACCACTTACTAATTGTATTCCATTCAAAAATTCGATACAGAGATTTCACCGGAAATAAATGTTTTAGGAGTCCCTGAATCCAAAAAAGAGCATTTTTAGAAAAGGATCCGCGCGCGTGTGTGTGTGGGTGTGTGGAGAGCATAGCTGAAAAACGAAATGACTGTTAAATACGAAACTTTATATTTAGGAAATAAATGGCGTGTCATTTATGGACGCTCTTTAACTGCTGTGGTTCTCAGCGTCCCATTCTATACTGGGCGTGAAAGACCGTTTAATTTTCCTCAGAGGCCTCTCTATCAGGCTTGAGGTTCTTTTACGTGCCGTAAATATACGACACGGTACCCACGGCTTTACTTCCCTTCCGAAGGAAGCCCTGTTAAGGATTTTTACTCCCTAAAAAATCCGTCGTCCTGCGCCGGGTTTGAACCCGCGACCTTTCAAGAAACTCTCCCACCCCAAACTACTCTTTACATGGAAAAAATTTCGAAAATTTTGATTTTCTTCAAAATGGGTCTAACGATTTTGATTAAAATCCCGTATATTAATGATATTTATAGGTCAAACAAAATGTATATCTTGAGTTTTCTGGGAATAGCTTCTGAAGAAATTTTTGTTTGAGATGAATTTTGTATAACTGCTAAACCGTAAGATACAGACAAAAACTTAACAAAAGCGTAGATCTGGTCAAAGCACACAATATATATTAGATAATTTTTTTTCGTGAATTTCACCGTTTTTGAGATATTTCTTGTTAATGGTTTCTGCTTTGAAATACTTAATGCTTTTCTCATACGGGCCATGCGAACAAAGGCACTTCCTCACATAGCACCCACGTTTTAAAAAAATTGAGTATCAGTTTAGCGAGTGTATTAACTTATTTCCCTTCTAATTGCAAGGAAGCAAGTAAAAATATTGGAAGAATAAGCTTTTTAGCAATAATTTGTTGTAAAAACGTGGAAAAAGTTATGTGAATGGAAGACGTCAAATTTATCTATATAACCGTTAAGTACGCTGAAGGTAGTGTTATGGTTTATGTAGATCACACTGTAAATTTGTCTGAAGCAGCCATCTTTATCCTTTCTTTGACGTAATTTAAGAACTTGAAGCCGGAGGTTACTAAAAATTCGTTTAATGGAATCATCTCGAGATAATTTCATCCCTCCTAATGAGGGCTAATGCCGTCATAAGGAAGTGGGGGTTGTTCGTCCCTTTTCCATTATTAAACGCTACGTGTATTTATTTTAATGCGAACCTTTTCTTTTTGCTGACTCCATGGTGGGGAAAGAAAAAAAAAAAAAAAAAAACAGAGAGGAAGAGAACTGGTTGCAGGGTAATTACGCCTTCAGCCCCCATCCTCCCTTGGTTCTTATCTCATGACGTCATTCCTTTATTTTCCAGGTCAGCCTCTACGTAAAATGAGATTTGGTTTAGCCATTAGTCTTTTTATAAATACAAAAGCAATCTACTGTAAAATAAAATCTTTTTGTGATAAAACCCACCTGTTAGGTTCCGGGCTACACAGAGAATTTAAAAAGATTCCCTTAAAAATACAATCGTAATTGAATAGAGTTTGCTACCGATGAGCACTATCGAATAATTCGGTTTTCCCATCTGATTTAAAAGTACAATATAATAAGTATTCTAGTCCTATATACATAAAAAAAATCTGATGTGTTACACTCATATGACTTTCTCTAACTGTTTTACGAAACTTCTTGCATAAGATTATTCTTCTCTCTGCATCTTTCTAATCGAGGTACTCATTAGCACAATTTTCTTATTACTTAGTTCCTTATAAGTAGGAAGAAAATAAGGGAATACACTAGGCTAAACCGACAGTCAAATGTTTTAAAAGCTGTCGTTATGCGATTGTCATTACAAATCTCTTCTTTGCTTGGCCAGGAGTAGAACAAAAGAAAACCGCTCACTCCCGTCTGAGAAAAGTATAAGTACTTCACAACTGCAACTAATAACAAGGAATACCTCGAAAACTGCAAGCTCCATGAAAAAAATGTAGGTATATGACATAACTTGTGTATTTTAAAAAGACCTACATTTTTTGTATAGTAAGTTTTTGTCTATCTCTTAAGGTTTACTTGTTATGCCAAATTAAACAAAATTCATCCAGAATAAACAGGTCTTTAGAAGCTATTCCCAGAAAATTCAAAATATACATTTTATTTGTCGGGTAAATATCTTTAATATACGATATTTTAATCAAAATCGTTAGAGCCATTTTTCAGAAAATAAAAACTTTCGAAAAAAGTTCCATGTAACGGGTAGTTCGGGGTGGGGGGGATTTTTCTCAAAAGTCTTCGTGTCGCATCCCTGGAAGATACTAAACTTAAATGGCAATTTTTGTATTTTACCCACTTTTCATTTTTGAGTTATCGTGTTCACAGACACACTGACCTTTTTCTGAAAATACTTTTTTTGGATACAAGGTACCCTAAAACATATATTTCCGGTGAAATCTGGATATCGAATTTTTTGGTGGAGTGCAATACCTTCTCTATACACTATGTACATAGTGCGTGAAGAGAAAGTAAAAATCTGATGTGTTCCATTCACATGCTAATTGAGATAAACATTAGCACAAACAGTTTTATTACTTGCTTCCTTACAAATAAAAAGGAAATAAGTGAATACACTAGACTAAACCGACAGTCAAATGTTTTAAAGTGTGGTTGCTATGGAAATCAAATCGTTCCTTTACGTGGCCCGGAGTTAGTATTTTAGTGTTGAAACCAATAAAAAGGAATACCTTGGAAATGGTTAATTCTACGAGAAAAAACTGTGATGTGTTAAACTCAAATGACCTTCTCTAGCTGTTCTACAAACAAACATCTTACAAAAGATTATTATGCTCTCTACATCATGTTAAACGAGATAAAAATTAGCAGAATGTTCTTATTACTTAGTTCCTTATAAATAGAACGAAACAAAGGAATTTGCTATGCTACAGTGATAGTCAAATGTTTTAAAAGATGTCGTTACGCGATTGTCATTATAACTCGCTTCCTTGTTTGGCCAGGAGAAAATCAAAAGAAAACGGGCACTTCTGTCTGAGAAAAGTATAAAGTACTTTACAATTGAAAACAATAACAAGGAATATCTCGGAAACGGTTACCTCCACAACAAAAACGTAAAGGACATAACGTGTGTGTCTTGACGGGATCTACATTTTTTGTTCTGTAAGTTTTTCTCTATCTCTTACAGTTGAGCAGTTATGCAAAATTGCGTAAAATGTATCCAGAATAAAGTAGTCTTCTGAGGTTAGTCCCAGAAAATTGAAGATATACATTTTGTTTTTCATGTAAATATGTTAAAGATAAGGGATTTTAATAAAATCGTTAGCCATTTTTGAGAAAATCAAAATTTTTGAAATGTTTTCCTTGTAAAGGGTAGATAGTTGGGGGTGGCGGGATTTTCTTGAGCATCATCGTGTTGAATCCATGGAAGATACCGATCTCAAATTTCCAGTTTGGTTTTTAATGAACTTTTCATTTTTGAGCTATGCTGTCAACAGCTAAAAATACTTTTTTCGGACTCAGGGGATCCCAAAACATATATTTCTGGTGAAATCTCTATATCGAATCTTTAAATGGAAAACAATAGCTTCTCTATCTACTATGTACATTGTACATGCGGGCGTGAGAAAGTAAAAATGCCTTATTTGCAATGTTAAAACACATAATCGCTTGAAGTTATAATAATTCCATGGCACGATAGCTCACGGGGAACCTTGGCCTACCGCCCGGTCGCTGCGTCCCCCATCTCGGTCCACTACAGAGGTCATGGATGGAGTGTAGTATTGGAGGGTGTGACGTGGCCAGCACCTCGAGTCCCCCGGCCGGTTAATGCGGTCCTCATGACCTGGAGCCGCTACTTCTCCATCAAGTAGCTCCTCAGTTGGCTCCCCAGGGACCTTAAGAGGCTGAGTGCACCCCGGTCCAGGTCTCCCAGCGAGGGAAAAATGCTTACGCCGGTACTGGGTATCGAACCCAGGTCCCTCGCTTGGTAAGCAGCTGCGCTTGAGGTTAGTCTCTATTAATTATAATTCCATGATCCTAAAAAAAAGCATTTTCGGAAAAAGGTCCGTGTGTGTGTGCGTGTGTGTGAACACGATAACTCAAAAACGAAAAGTCGGTAAAATACCAAATTTGGAATTTAAGTTTAGTATCTGCCAGGGATGCGACACGAAGATTTTGAGAAAAATCCCCTCACCTTAAACTACCCTTTACTTTTTTCGAAATTTTTTATTTTCTTAAAAATGGCTGTAACGATTTTGATTAAAATACTGTATATTAAAGATATTTGCTTGACAAATAAAATGTATATATTGAATTTTCTGGGAATAGCCTCTGAAGACTACTTCATTCTGGATGAATTTTACGGAATTTTGAATAACTGGTAAACCGTAAGAGATGGACAAAAACTTACTACACAAGACATTTTGAGCACGTTAAAACACACAATTTATGTTATATCCATTTTTTTTCGTGCAGTTCATCGTTTTTGAGACATTCCTTGTTTTTAGTTTCTGCTATGAACAAATTACACTTTTCTCATACAGGAGTTTGTCAACAGCTGTCCATACAAAGAAAGGAAGTTCAGTTACATAGCAACCAGCTTTTGACTATCACTTTATGGTACTCCCTTATTTCACTTCTATGTACAAGGAAGCAAGTAATAACACTATTACTCCTATTATTTCTCAATTACCACGAAATAAATAGAAGCATAAGTTTTTTTAACAATAATTTGTTTCAGAGGTGCAGAGAGAGTCATGTGAATGGAACACATCAGATTTTTCTCTTAAAGTTGGCCGTTTTCGAAATATCCATTGTTGTTGATTTCAATCTTAAACTGATTAACTTCTCTGAAACCGGACCATGCAAAGCGAACCGAACCTCAATTGTTTCACATAGCGACCAGTTTTTAAAATATTTGACTATGACTGTAGGCTAATATTTTCCTTCTACTTACAAGGAAGCAAGTGACAAAACCAATTCTGCTAATGTTTATCTATATTAACATGATGGAGATAAAAAGAAAATTTGATTTTGGAAGAGCTAGAGAAAGTTATGTGAATGGAACACATTTGATTCAAATGGTAAGGAAGGCCAAAACGGAACAACATATTACAATCAGATCCTCTTTGTGATTGTTAAAATTTCCGATGCAGAAATATGTTCTAAACGCTCTTTGCAGTAATTCCGATCAGTTGGGGGAGGGGGGTACCCCTACTCTTTCCCCCTCCCCCTTTACAAGAAATGTGATATTCCTCTATATCCCCCCATCGTCGTTCTCTCCAATCTTCTCGAATCTAAATTAAGGAGTTTTCGGTAGGGATCTGAATTTCTACATGTTCATTTTCTTTTGCTCGTCCTCCTTTTCGCTCTCCTTCTGTCGCTGCTTATTTTTCTTTCCCTTTAAAATCCGGCCTTGCCCTCATAATCCCCACCTTTCCCCTTACATTGAGCGACTCTATCCTCTGTGCATACAAGAGAGTCATTATCTTGTTCAATATTTCCACTATCCGGAACGCAATCTCCTACCTACATTGTCGGCAGTATTGATGCTGCTTTGTTTCTCCGAATCTGATGTGCTCCATTCACATAACGTTCTCTACATCTCTAACAAATTATTTTAAAAAGCTTATTCTTCTACGATGGTCGGCTGTTAAGTCCCGGGCGATAAGATGCCTCTATACCAGTTAGACTAGTCTAGACTAGTTTGTATCCATAGTTACAGGTCAATAGCTTGTTTAGTTTTCGAATGGCAGCATTTTAAACAAGACAACTTTAGAGTTTTCACGAAAATGGAGGATTTGGAAAAACGAGCAGTGATTAAATACTTTCATTTGAAAGACTTAACACTTAAAGAAATCAAGGACGAAATGGACAGTACATTGAAAGACTCTGCCCCTTCATATTCAATGATTAAAAGGTGGGTTGTAGAGTTTAAAATGGGACGTACGAGCACTAGTGATGAGCCTCGCTCTGGACGCCCTGTAGAAGTGACAGCTCCACAGATCATTGAAAAAAATCATCGCTTAGTACTTGAAGAACGCAGTATAAGTTGTTTGAGATAACAGAGGCTGTAAACATATCAAAAGAACGTGCATGCAGTATTTTGGACTTTCAAAAGTTCTGTGCAAGATGGGTGCCGCAAAAAAAAAAAAAAAAACAACAACAAAAAACAACTGTTTCTGTTAAGAATGTGCAGCTCTACCGTAAAAATCCCATTGCATTTTTGAGACGGCTTATTGGCATGGATGAAACTTGGATGCATCACTACACTCCAGAAAGTAAATCACAGTCAAAATAGTGGATTGCACTAGATGAACCAACTCCAAAAATCTGATGTGTACCATTCACATGACTTTCTCTATATCCCTGCAACAAATTATTCTTAAAAAGCTTATATTTCCATTAACTTCGTGTATATCAGTATAACTTTAGCAGAAATAGCCATATTACTTGCTTCCTTGTAAGTAGAGGTAAAATAAGGGAGTACAATAGGTTAAAGTGATAATCAAAAGCTGGTTGCTATGTCACTGAAGTTCCTTTGTTTGTATGGACAGCAGTTGACAAATTCCTGTATGAGAAATGTATAAGTTTTTCATAGCAGAAACCAAAAATAACGAATGTCACAAAAACGACGAACTCCACGAAAAAAAAATATATATATATAATATAAATTGTGTGTTTTAACGTGCTCTACAGTTTTTGTGTATTAAGTTTTTGTCCATCTGTTACGGTTTAGCAGTTATTCAAAATTTAGTAAAAATGATCCAGAATAAACTACTCTTCAGAGGATATTCCCAGAAAATTCAAGATATACATTTTATTTGTCAGGTAAATATCTTTAATATACGAAATTTTAATCAAAATCGTTAGAGCCATTTTTGAGAAAATCAAAATTTTCGAAAAAAGTTCCATGTAAAGGGTAGTTGGGGGTGGGGGAATTTTTCTCAAAATCTTCGTGTCGCATCCCTGGAAGATACTAAACTTAAATACCAAGTTTGGTATTTTAGCTACTTTTCGTTTCTGAGTTATTGTGTTCACAGACACACACACACACACACACACACACACACGGACCTTTTTCCGAAAATGTTTTTTTTTTTTTTTTTTTTAAGATAAAGGGGATCGTAAAACATATATTTCCGGTGAAATCTCGGTATGGAATTTTTTGGTGGAGTGCAATACATTCTCTATACACTATGTACATAGTGCCTATAGAGAAAGTAAAAATCTGATATGTACCATTCACATGACTTTCTATATCCTTGCAACAAATAATTCTTAAAAAACTTATACTTCTATTTACTTTATGCTAATCAGAAAAAATTAGCAGAAACAATCTAATTACTCGCTTCCTTGTAAGTAGAAGCGAAATAAAGGACCACTGTAGGTTAAAGTGATAGTCAAAAGCTGGTTGCTATGTCAATGAAGTTCCTTTGTTTATATGGATAGGAGTTGACAAGTTCCTGTATGAGAAAAGTATACGCTTTTCATAGCAGAAACCAAAAATAAGGAATGTCTCAAAACCGACGAACTCCACGAAAAAAATGTACATAATATAAATTGTGTATTTTAATGTGCTCTACATTTTTTTTCTGTAGTAAGTTTTTGTCCATCTCTTACGGTTTAGCAGTTATTCAAAATTTAGTAAAATTCATCCAGAATAAACTACTCTTCAGAGGCTATTCCCAGAAAATTCAAGATATACATTTTATTTGTCAGGTAAATATGTTTAATATACGAAATTTTAATAAAAATCGTTAGAGCCATTTTTGAGAAAATCAATATTTTCGAAAAAAGTTCCATGTAAAGGGTAGTTGGGGCTGTGGGGATTTTTCTCAAATTCTTCGTGTCGCATCCCTGGAAGATACTAAACTTAAGTACCAGGTTTGGTATTTTACCGACTTTTCGTTTTTGAATTATCGTGTTCACAGACACACGGACCTTTTTGTGAAAATGCTTTTTTTGGATATTGGGGACCCTAAAACATATATTTCCGATGAAATCTCGGTATCGAATTTTTGGGTGGAGTGCAATACTTTCTCTATACACTATGTACAGAGTGCGTATGGAGAAAGTAAAAATAGCAAAGTCAATTTTGCAGCTAGCAAGGTTATTGCAAGTGTTTTCTGGGATGCACAGGGAATACTTTTATTGATTACTTGGAAAAGAGTAAATGTATCACTGGTGGCTACTACGCAAGCTTACTGAAACGTTTGGGTGATGAGGTGAAAAGAAAAAGATCTCATTTTGGCAAAAAAAAGAAGAAAAAAAAATGTTGTTTCATTGCGACAATGCTCCGGTCCACCAGATCTAGCACTCAGTGACTACCACCTGTTCCCAAATCTCAAACAATTTCTTGGAGGACTAAGATTTCACGGAAACAAGGTCATTGATGTCCTAAACAGCTATTTTGAGGACCTTGATAAAACGAACTACAGAGAGATGGTTTAATTAAATTGGAACACCGACATGACACATATTTTAAATTTTCTGGAGATTATATTGAGAAATAAAGATTTTTTTTTTTTAAATACTGTTTTCATTGAGATGGTAGGGACTTATCAGCCGAGAGTAATTCCCTCGCTAAAGGCCCCAAAGGTTCGCCTATATTTTTGCCATTTATATAGGTTTTGTGATGAAAATTTCTGTACACTTACCTTGAACTATGCATTGTCACATCAGATTCTGAAAATGGTCCCATCCTACGTCGATTCAAAGTCCGGAATAATTTTATTAGAGTCTTCTCGATAATGGCTTTTGAGATCTTCAAAAAAAGTTTTCGTTTCTCTCATGCTTGCACGTGGCGTGTGACTTGTTGCACCATCTGTTAACTGATTGACAAATTCAATGAATATTATAATATATTCTTCAATGTTATTCGTATTATCATGAAAATAGATCTTATAGTACGCCTACGATACACTGCACATTTCTGTTCATATAGTAGTGCATGTAGGACTTTAGGATTTGTTTGTGCCCAAATAGGGTGCTCTGAGAGCTTATGTAGCCACTCGCGGTTCATCCGTGAACCAAGTACAGTCCAAAATCCCAGAATTAATAAAAGTTTGAAACCTTACACAGAACTGCAAACACCAAGATCAGTGAAACTATCCAAGCCTATTGACATTAATCAAGGTATGTTCACACGGATATTCATCACAAAAATGAATGGATGGAATATGAGCGGGGGTTTGGGACCTCCAGCGAGAGAATCACAATGTATAAGCCGGCCAAGGCGAGTGCAGTCCTGTACCGGGGAGCGCCACTTGTACATGTAACGGCTTGCCGGTCCGTACAGTCCAGTGCGAGTGATAGTTCATGATAACATTTCCCTTGTGTGTATTAAAATCGTGTATATATATATATTCCTATCAAATATATTCTTATTACAATACAATGCATTTGTACATCTCTTTCAGTCCCTCACGTGCTTGGCATTGTTCCGTGATATCTCCCTCAGTGGCCGTTTCTTCTCCCGATTCAGTGTTGTGTCGAATCCTGGATTGATTATTATTCTTCCCCTTCTTCCATTTCAACATGTTCCTTGAATATTTTTCACCTTCTGAACCGAAGTTTTCCAGTCATTTGCTATTATTGATCCAATAACACTTTAAGAAATAATGTTCTTTAAGCCACTACGTGAGACTGTTCTCTCAGTAAACTCCGTTTATTTTATACTTTTTAAACTTTAATATTTTCCTAAGCATCTATTTACATCCACGGAAATTAATCTTTCTTTCAAAAGTTAAATAATTTTTACAGCGTAGGGATTTTTTTATATTTCATAATACTCCTGATACCTTCTTCTAATGACACTCTAAACCTATAAGGTCCAAAACGACTTTGTTGCAAGAGGTTTACCAATCTTGTGAGGTAATGTAGTTTAGCTCGTCCACCTTCTTCAAGCCGGCCCTCCTTTCTGATCTTGCATAACGTTAACTCTGTAGATGGTCCAAAACGACTTTGTTGCAAGAGGTTTACCAATCTTGTGAGGTAATGTAGTTTAGCTCGTCCACCTTCTTCAAGCCGGCCCTCCTTTCTGATCTTGCATAACGTTAACTCTGTAATGCGACAAGTCCAGTAGCATTTATAATATTTTCTGAACTTCTTTCTTCTCTTCGTCGCAAAACTTAAGAACATTATAAATAACGCTTTGCGTTCCATCAGCCACTGAATGTCGCCCTCCGTGTTGTAATGGTTACCATGCTGACTTCATATACGTTGCGGGTTCAAACCCGTGCGGAGGACGATGGATTTTTTTCGGGTGTAAAAATCCTTAGCATGGCTTCCTTCGGAAGGGAAATAAAGCCTGATAGAAAGACCTCTGAGCAAAATTAAGACGACTTTCATGCCCAGTAGAATGGGGCGCTGAGAATAACAGCAGGTAAAGAGCGTCCATATATAACACGCTATTTCCACCAGTGACTGATTAATGCGCGGCGTGCTAGTGAAGTAAACCAGACTGTACAGTATTTCATGACGATTGATTGAAGTCGTATTGCGTCATCGCGTTACTTCGTCTGCTCTCCGCTTGCACTCGCCTTGCCCGGCTTATACTTCATGCTAATCGAGGCGGTCTTATTAGTTAGTTCCTTATAAGTAGAAGGGAAATAAAGGAATACACTACACTAAACCAACAGTCAAATATTTTAAAATGTGGTTGCTATGGGATTGAAATAAATTTCTGTGTATGGCCAGAAGTTTACACGTTTTCGTAGGGACAAGTTAACTATTTTAAATCTGAAACAAGTAATAAGGGATATCTCGGAAACGGTCAACTTCACGAAAAAAGGTATATTACATAAATTGTGTGTTTTGACAAGATCTATATTTTTTGTGTAGTAAGTTTTTGTCATCTCTCACGGTTTACCAGTTACGGAAAATTCAGCAGAGTTCATTCGGCATGAAAAGGTCTTCGAAGGTGATTCCCAGAAAATTCAAGATATACACTTTATTTGCCCTGTAAATATCTTTAATATTATATCTTTGAATTTTTCTGGATTTTCAATAACTGGTAAATCGTAAGAGATAGTTAAAAACGTTTTACATAAACATGTAGATCTTGTTAAAGAATACAATTTATTTTATATACATTTTTTCAGGGATTTGGTCATTTTCGAGATATTTCTCGTTCTTCTTACTGGGATTAGTAGCTTCTGGTCATGCAAAGAAATTGATTTCGTTCACATGGTAACCGGTTTTTAAAAGATTTGACTATCGCTTTAGCTGGTATACTCCCTTGTTTCACTTCTACTTACAAGGAAGCAAGCAATGAGATCATTTCTGCTAATGTTTATCTCGATTAGCATGAAGTAGAAGAATCATATTTACAACAATAATTTGTTACAGAGATGTAAAGACAGTCATGTCAATGGAACCCATCAGATGTTTACTTTCTCTACACGTACTATGTACGTAGTGTATAGAGAAAGCATTGCACTCCACCCAAAAAATCGATACCGAGATTTCACGGGAAATATATATTTTACGATCTCTTGTAACCACAAAAAAAAAAGAAAAGAAAGAAAAAAAAAAAAAAAGAAAAGAAAGAAGAAAAAAAAACACACATTTTCAGGAAAAGGTCCGAGTGTGGGTGTGTCCGAGTGTCTGTGAACACGATAACTCAAAAACGAAAAGTCGGTAAAATACCAAAGTTGGTATTTATGTTTAGTATCTTCCAGACATGGGACACAAAGATTTTGAGAAAAATTCTCGCACCCCTAACTACTCTTTACATGGAACTTTTGATTTTCTTAAAAATGGCACTAACAATTTTGATTAAAATACTGTATATTAAAGATATTTACCTAATAAATAAAATGTGTATCTTGAATTTTGTGGGAATAGCTTCTGAAGACATTCTGAATGAATTTTTTGCTGAATTTTGCATGACTGGTAAACCGTAAGAGATGGACAAAAACTTACCACACAAAAAATGTGGAGCATGTTAAAACACACAATTTCTGTTATATAATTTTTTTCCGTGGAGTTGATCGTTTTTGAGATATTCCTTGTTTTTGGTTTCACTTTATAAAGCTTATACTTTTCTCATACAGGAATTTGTCAACTCGTGTCCATACAAACAAAGGAACATTAGTCACATAGCAACAGCTTTTGACTATCACTTTAACCTATGGTACTCTCTTATTTGGCTTCTACTTACAAGGAAGCAAGTAATAAGACTATTTCTGCTATTTTTTTTATCTATTAGCATGAAGTAAATGAAAGAATAAGGGTTTTAAAATAATTTATTGCAGAGATGTAGAGAAAGTTATGTGAATGAAACACATCAGATTTTTATAACATGTTTCTGTTCCCCGAAACGGTATAAACATAAAATGTCCGTTCTCTTTAATTCTAGCTCGGATTCCACCCTCATTCCTATCGTGGATTTTTGTCGTGCCTCTGCCCGTTCTTTAGGAGGGAAATCTTTTGTCAAGTACCTCGCCCCTCCCCCGATCCATCGGTCAGATCGACGTCATTTGATTCGTCTCCATTTAGACTCCATTAGGGAGATTTAGCCTTTAGCTAAAGGGCGATTGTTGTTTGCTGGGGTGAGAATTGAAAGGGAAGGGGGGAAGAAAAAATTCTGGAGCAGCGAAGAAGAGATTATGCTTGGCGGCAGGGATTTGAAACGACCTTGATAAAATCTGACGTGCATCGCAATCTTCCCGTCTAGCGTAGCGTGTTGCTTCTCTTCAAATTCTATAACACTATAACAGCTTGCATTCCTTGTGAGCTATTTATTTATTGAGATAGATCTCTGGTGGAATCTTGATGCCGAATATCGAAGATGATTTACAAATAATATTTCAATCTTATTTCTGTAATCAGTTTTTGGCCCGTTACTTGTTTACTTTCTCTACACGTACAATGTACATAGTATATAGAGAAGGTGTTGTAATGCACCCAAATTTCGACACCGAGATTTCACCGGAAATACATGTTTTAGGACCCCCTGAATCCAGAAAAAAGGATTTTTAGAAAAATGTCCAAGTGTTTGTGTGTCTGTGGGCAGCATAACTCAAAAACGAAAAGTACGTTAAATACTGAACTTGGTATTTAAGTTCAGTATCTTCCAAAGATGCGACACGAAGATTTTCAAGAAAATCCCCCCACACCAAACTACCCAATACATGAAAAAATAATCGAAAATTTTGATTTTCTCAATAAATGGCTATAACGATTTTGATTAAAATGCCTTATAATTAAGATATTTTTACGCCAAGCGAAATGTATATCTTGAATTTTCTGGGAATAGCCTCTGAAGACAGGTTTATTCTGGATGAGTTTTGCATAACTGCTAAACCGTAAGAGATGTACAAAAACTTACCAAATAAAAAATCTAGAGCATGTTAAAACACACAATTTATGTTATATGTATTTTTTTCGTGGAGTTGGTCGTTTTTTAGATATTCCTTGATTTAGGTTTCAGCTTTGAAAAACTTAATTTTACTCATACAGGAATTTGTCATCTCCTGTCCATACAAACAAAGGAACTTGAGTCACTTTTGACTATCACTTTAACCTATGGTACTCCCTTATTTCGCTTTTAATTACAGGGAAGCAAGTAATAAGACTATTTCTGCTAATTTTTGTCAATTAGCATGAACTAAATAGAAGCATAAGCTTTTTAACAATAATTTGTTGCAGAGATGTAGAGAAAGTCATAGAAATGGAACACATCAGATTCTTTTTAATAACAATTAATGATATACCAAATTATGTAGATGAATAGTCAATTATTGGAATTTCAATTGTTTCAAATAGCGACCGGTTTTTAAAGGACGAGATTGTTGTTTTAGCCTGAGTATTTTATTATTTCCCTTTTACTTACAAGGAAGCTAGTAATAAGACTATTTCTGCTAATGTTTATCTTGATTAGAATGACTAGATAACAGATTCATGTTTTGAATAAAAGGTTTGTTTACCGAACAACTAGAGGACATCATGTGAATGGAACACATTGGAAATGTTCCCCTCTATTTACAAGGAACCAAGTAATAAGACTGTTTCTACTAATGTTTAATTATTATGAAGTAGATAGAAGAATAAGCTTTTTTAACAATAATTTATTACAGAGATGTAGAGAAAGTCACGTGAATTGAACACATAGATTTTTTTTTTAATTCAGGGAGTCCTAAAACATGTATTTCCAGTGAAATCTCGGTATCGAATTTTTGGGTGCATTACAATGCCTTCTACACTATGTACATGATCGGAGTAGAGAAAGTAATAATAGATTAAATAATAGATATTTATAGTGGTAGTTTATAGAAGAGTGTGTTGAGAAATCACACCTTTTTTCTGTTTTTTTTTTTTGCGTTAGAGATGAGTTTTATGTATTTTGCGGGGTTTGCCCCTGTTTCTCTTTCCTTCCGTCGATATATGGCCTTCTTTTCCACTTGCTAAGTGCTTGTGTGCATATTTTGCCGTTCCTTTTTCCGCCCACCGTAGACACGTAGGTAGTTTTCTGTTGAAACTACTACGCCTTTCTGAGCCCGCCCTCTCGACATATGTTACTGTGCTCAGGTAACCACACCCCTGCAACGAAATTTAAGGTCTCTAGAGGGGTCCGCTGGACTGCAGAATTTGCGCTTTCCACCCTGGCGGTTGTGGGGGTGAGTGGATCTATGACCTCACACGGGCTGCCAACCTTTCACACTCGCCGCTGCAATTTAAATAAATAACTAACTTTAAAAATAGAAGATATGGAACTTTTATTGCAACCCGCATATTTAGACTTTTATAAGACCCGTAACAGGCTAGCAGAAAAACCAACACCAGGTAAGTTAAGACAGTGCGTTTAAACTATAAAACCTGGTGTGCTACATTCGAATGACTGTCTCTACCCAATCTGTAATATACTGTTGTAACAAAAGCTTGTTCTTGTTTTAACTAGAAGATAAAAACTAGGGTCGGCTGATAAGTCCCGGGCCTCATTCAGATATGGCGCCACTAGGCCAGTTAGACGGTAGCATCGTATAGTTTAACTCTACACTAGCTTGTATCCATAGTTACAGGTCAATAACTTGTTTAGTTTTCAAATGACAGCATTTTAAACAAGATGAGGGTTTTCAAGAAAATAGAGGATTTGGAAAAACGGGCAGTGATTAAATACTTCCATTTGAAAGACTTAACGCCTAAAGAAATCAAGGACGAAATGGACAGTAGATTGAAAGATTCTGCCCCTTCATATTCAATGATTAAAAGGTGGGTTGCAGAGTTTAAAATGGGACGTACGAGCATTAGTGATGAGTCTCGCTCTGGACGCCCTGTAGAAGTGGCAGCTCCAGAGATCATTGAAAAAAAATCATCGTTTAGTACTGGAAGACCGCAAATTAAGTTGTTTGAGATAGCAGAGGCTGTAAACATATCAAAAGAACGTGCATGTAAGATTGGTGCTGCGTTTGTTGACACCTGATCGAAAGTTGCAAAGAAAACCTGGTTGTTTCTGTTAAGAAAGTGGAGCTCTACCGTAAAAATCCCAGTGAATGTTTGAGACGACTTATTACCATGGGTGAAACTTGGATACATCACTACACTCAGGAAAGTAAATCACAGTCAAAACAGTGGATTGCGCCAGGTGAACCAACTCCAAAAAAGGCAAAGTCAATTTTGTCAGCTAACAACGTTATGGCAAGCGTTTTCTGGGCTGCACAGGGAATTATTTTTATTGATTACTTAGAAAAGGGTAAAAGTATCACTGGTGACTACCACGCAAGCTTACAGCAACGTAAGAGTGATAAGGTGAAAAGAAAAAAACCTTATTTGGCACAAAAAAAAAAAAAAGAGAGAATCTTGTTTCATTAGGACAATGCTCCGGACCACTGTTCGTCATTGCAATGGGAAAACGTGCGAATTAAAGTATGCAACCTATTCGCCAGATCTAGTACCCAGTGACTACCACTGTTCCCAAACCTCAAAACATTTCTTGGAGGACGAAGATTTCACGGCAACGAGGAGGTCATTGGTGCGGTAAACAGCTATTTTGAGGACCTTGATAAATCGCACTACAGAGATGGTTTATTTAAATTAGAACACCGGTATAACAAATATATTAACCGTTCTGGAGATTATGTTGAGAAATGAAACAATTTTTTTTTAAATGCTGTTTTCATTGAGATGCTCGATACTTACCAGCCGATCCTGGTAAGGGAATACACTAGGTTAAAACGAAAGTATTTCGAAAGGTGGTTACTATATGTTACAAATTCGGCTCTCAATCCATGACCAGGGAAAAAAAAACAAAAGAAACAGAAATAGCAGTTTTTTTGTAACTTATGTTGTTCGCTGTCACCACAAAATAATGTGTTTTTCTTCTTTGCTTTCAATCAAGGCATCTTAAAATGTATATTTCTAATGAAATCTTGCTATCGAATGTTTAGGTGAAATGCATTACTTTCTCTTACTACTGGGTGTAGGAGAGAATAAAATTAAAAGACAGGCGATATTGGCAAATGTTTTCTTTTTTTCCTTCTTTCTCTACTTAGTATATAGTACATAGGTAGAGACTGTTTTGCATTCCACCTACAAATTTGACACGAGATTTCATTGGATTAACAAATTTTAAGGTCTTCTGAATCCAATACAAGCATTTTTAGAAAACATGATATTTAAGTTCAGCATCTTCCAACAATGCGAAACATTTTTCATGAAAATACCCCTATCCAAAATCTCCCTTTACGTGGATAAAAGTTCGAAAACATTGCTTTTCTAAAAGATGGTTCTAATGGTTATTAATATATCGCATATTAAAGATACCTATTATCACAAATAAAATGAATATCTCGACTTTTCTTTGAATGGCCTCTAAAGGCCTCTTCAATCTGTAACAAACCATTCCTACAAAATCTTATTCTTCTATCTACTTCATTGTAATCATGCTAAACTGTAGCACAAACTGTTTTACTACTTATATCCTCATAAATAGAAGGGAAATTAGGGAATACACTAGGTTATGGTTATATCTTTTAAAACTGGTCACTATTTGAAACAATTCCAATTCAGTTCTGTTGCGATATCTAGGAGTAAAACAAAAGAGAGATGAAACGAATGACGAGTTCCCTTTGAGAAAAGTCTGAATATTTCGGAAATTGATATAAAAATGTTTATACCTTAAATTGTATATTTTAAAGATATTTACATTTTTTTGTGTAGTAAGTTTTTTTCTATATCTTACGTTTTACCAGTTATGCAAAATTCATCCAGAATGAAGAGGTCTTCAGAGGCTATTCGTAGAAAATGCAAGATACAAGTTTCGTTTGTCATGTAATTATCTTTAATAACGGCATTTTAATCTAAATCTAATAATTCAATAATTTTTATATGTAAAGGGCAGTTTTGGATGGGGAGAGTTTCTTCCGATGGACTTTTTGTTTTTGAAGTTTGCTGTCTAAAGACACACTCAATACACACAATTAATGTTAATATTTATCCCAATTAGCATGAGATAAATAGAAGAATGAGCTTTCGTAAGAATAGTTTGTTACAGAATAGATAAAAAAGCTTTTTTGCTTCTAAAATGGGGCTCAAAACATGTATTTCCGTAGCCATCTCGAGATACAACGATACAAAAGTGGCAAAGAGGAAAATTGTTAAAACGCTTAGTGTATTTCATTACAAAACTATTTCAGAGAATATTTTCAAAGTCTGTTCTTTCTGGAGCAAATAAAAGCCAAACTTTTTGATTCTTTGACAGACAGTAGAAGTTGGGCGCGACATTAGGTTTATGGCGCAGTTACTACCACGGCATTGCTTCAATAAAACCTTGTGTTCCGCTTTACATACTTCAACTCCTGGAACTTGCTTTGCCTCGGATTCCTCGACGACCCGTAAACCTTGATAGTTAATCTTTCCCCATAAAACTCCACTCGACTGCGCTCTGCTATCTGGCGGAATCAATGATAATCATCGTCAGAAATTTGTGTGGAGACTTTTTATATCTAATTCCTTGATGAAGGACAACAGTAGATGTGCGTCATTTGTTTTATAGGTTATGTGGTAATGTTTATAGGTTACATTTCTCGATATCTAGTTTTACTAGAAAATAACATAAAGCCCATTAAGTCTCGAGTTTCTCATCTTATCTTTTCTACCAGAAAATAGTTTTAGTGCTATCCGTTCTTAGATCTTAAATTCCGTATTGGTTTCCACTTACGGAAAGAATAATTGCAGAAGTTTTTGGATAGCGTTATCTCTTCAAATGTTTTTTAGTTCTTACGTAATAACGTGACTGTCAGAAAACCTACATTTTTACTGCAGTTGTAGATTTTATGGGCTACGTGAGGTGCACTGAAACTTTATAGCTCTTCTGAAAGAATTATTCTTTATCCTTGAAGACATTTCTTGGTTCTTCATAACAGGAAGAACATTCTACAGAATGGAAACAGAATATGTGCTTCAGTGCTAAATTATATTTATTTCTAAAACATTTTGCTCTCTGTAACACGTATGTAGCGTACATAGTAGATAGAGAAGGTATTGCATTCCACCCAAAACCGTGATTTCACCGAAAATACCTGGCTGTCTGTCTTTGGGAAGCTTAACTCAAACTTGGTATTCAAGTTTAGTATCTTCCCAGGATGCGACACCAAGATTTTCAAGAAAATCCCCCCAATGAAACCTACCCTTTAAATGATAGGCCAAGTGGTGGCCGAGTGGTTACACCACTCGTCTGTCACCTAGACGGCCGGGGTTCCATCCCAAGCTATTGCATGTGAGATTAGTGGTGGACAAAGCGGCGCAGGGACGGCTTTTCTCCGGTTTCCCTCGCCACGGATTTCACCGGTGTTCCAGCTTCATTGCATGTATCACCAGTATTATCGCCTGCGGTGCCATGGTAGTAAAAATGGGCGTTAAACTCTAGCAAAAAGAAACATGGAAGTATTTCCAAATGGTTTGTTTTTCTCGAAAATAGCTATAATGGTTTTGATTAAAATACCGTATATTAAATATATTTATTTCTCAAATAAAATTTATATCTTAAATTTTCGGGGAATAGCCTCTTTATTCTGGATGAATTTTGCGGAAATTTGCATAACTAGTAAACAGTAACACATTAACAAGAACTTACTTAATACAAAATGTAGAACTCGTTAAAACACACAATTTATATTATATACAGTTAGCAGTTTTTGATATATTCCTTGTTATTGGCTTCAGTTTTAAAATATTTATACTTTTTTTATACGGGAATTTGTTATATCCTGGCCATATAAATAAGGGAACTTCAGTCACATAGCAACCAGCTTATATAAGATTTGACAGTCGCTTAGCCAATGGTACTCATTTATTTCCCTTCTATTTACATGGAAGCAAGTAATAAGACTGTCTCTGCTCGATTAGCATGAAGTTAAATAGAAGAATAAGAATTTTGTTGCAGAGATGTAGAGAAAGTCGTGTGAATGGAACACATCAGATTTTTATATCTAATTCCTTGGTGAACCTCACAAGGGTAACAACAGTAAATGTGCGTCATTTGTTTTATAGGTTATGTAGTAATGTTTATAGGTTACATTTCTCGATATGTAGTTTTACTAGAAAACAACATAAAGCCCATTAAGTCTCGAGTTTGTCATCTTATCTTTTCCACCAGAAAATAGTTTTAGTGCTATCCGTTCTTAGATCTTAAATTGCGTATTGGTTTCCACTTACGGAAAGAATAATTGCAGAAGTTTTTGAATAGCGTTATCTCTTCAAATGTTTTTTTTTTTAGTTCTTACGTAATAACGTGACTGTCAGAAAACCTACATTTGTACTGCAGTTGTGGATTTTATGGGCTACGTGAGGTGCACTGAAACTTTATAGTTCTGAAAGAATTTTTCTTTATTCCTGAAGACATTTCTTGGTTCTTCATAACAGGAAGAAAATTCTACAGAATGGAATGAGAATATGTGCTTCAGTGCTAAATTATATTTATTTCTAAAACATTTTTGTTCTCTATAGTACTATGTAATGTACATAGAAGATAGAGAAGGTATTGTATTCCACCCAAAAACTGTGACCACCGAAAATACCGCCTGTTTGTGGGTAGCTTAGCTCAAAAACGAAAATATCGTCAAATACCAAACGTTGTACTTCAGTATGTTCCATGGATGCGACGAATCAAAGTGGGCCTAGTATGCGACGGTCGTAACACCACGTTACAGAAGGTAGTTTTGCTCTTACGTTAACGGGCGCCTCTGGATTCACTCCACTACCAAAAGAGCAGATCTCGCTAATAATATTTCCAGAAAATCACCTGGAAGTATTTTCTTAAACAGCGGTATACAAAAACTTAACATAAGTAAGGTTCAACGTGGATTATCGATTACATAACAAATTCCTCTAAATAGACTATAACTTCACTAATTAAACTGATTTTCTTTCTTATTACTTTCACACCGTATAATAGCTTGACAACGAGTATGCGCCTTGAACTTAGTGGTGAGTGTTCTCAACTGTAATCAAGCGTACATGACCCTAAGTGACCGACTGGCTGCCCAATGTCAATTACGCGTACATAACGACTGAGTGTATCTAAGAGTGCGAGCGTAACTGCGTGCCTGACATCAAGCAACAAGGGCTTTTAGGGGTTTATTTCACCCCCAGGGCTGTTATAGGGCTTTGTTTTTATTAGTTATTTTTGAAATTGCCATCATGCATTGTTTCCACCCACCTGCCTTTTTTCACTTATGGTTTTCTTTATTGAAAAAATGGTATACAATAGCTATGTTCGCTTTTTGGAGTGTAGGAATTCTGTTAGTATTTTGGTGATGTCTTTATTTGTGTTTTCTCGTTGTTGAGCGATGTCCTGGTCGATGTTTATGTGCGAGTTTTTGAAAATCTCCAGGTCTTTACTGATATCGTTTAGTGTTGGTGATAGATTGATGACTTTAGTGGTGATATCAGAAAGTCGATTTTTCAGGTCCTTTTCTCTTTCCTCATTGGCTGTTTGAATTTCTAGGATGCAGTCGGCAATTTGATTGGTGGTTGAGGTGTTGAGTTCTGTGAAGGTTTTGGTGTCTGTCATGAGTTGTTCAAGGGCGTTGTTCTGTTGTTCGGCGTGTGTTTTATGTTCTTGCTGAGTTTGTTTATGATTGTTGTGAGATCTTGTAGTTTGGACTGGAATTCGTTGATGCTCGAATGTATTCCGTGTAATGCAATTAGTAGTTCTTTTGTGTTGTGGTCTTCTTCTCCCTTGGCGTGCCACCTTTTTGTGTTGTTTTGTGATGTCTGCGATGATTGGTTCGGCTTTGGTGGCCCTCTTGTAGTTGTGTCTTTTGATTGGTTGCGTTGCTTGTGAAGTCTGCTGTGATTGACTGAGATGTGGAGTTTGTTTTTCTGTATTACGTTGAGCTGTATGTAGTTCTAGAGTTGTAAATGTTCTTCGGTGAGTTTGTTGTGTTCGTGTATCTTGTCGAGGGTAGTACGGGCAGGACGTGGTCATGTCGGCGACATGTGGCGCAATATCGGCGGCGTCTGGTTAGGTCATGTTGTCTGCAGCTAGTTGTGGTGTTCGGTGCTCCACAGTAGTGGCAGTGTGGTGTAGATGAGCAGTTTTCAGCGGTGTGTCCGTACTTGCAGCATTTTCTGCAAGGTGGAGTCCAGCTGGTGTGGCTTTCTTCGGTCAGGACTTCTTTTCCGAGGAAAGAAACCTTGGTTTGGAGTGCTGCGTCGTGGAAGATGAGGTGATGAGTGGTGTCGGTCCTCTTACACTGTAAATGCGGAAGGCAATGCTGAACCTGCCTACAATCTGCTACCTATATAGTAGATTTGCTGTCATGGCTGCTTCATTCTGATTGGTCAGAAAGACCGCGAACTTGGCATCGAGATAGCCCATAATGCATCTTTCTTTGCCCAGAATGCATCATAACTCCCTTAGTAACCATCACCACATAATGGAGAAAAACTCATTTCTCTGCAATTTGGGTCTTCACCAGATTGCGTCCTCACTTATTTCTCTATTGCACGCACGCACATGCACCAGAATACGTGACCAACAATGGAGTCCTTTTTCACAAAGAGCCTTCTCCTCTCCAAAAGCCAAATTTGACAAACAACTTTGAGCTATGCTTGCTAGAAGCTAGCTTTACACTTTTAAATAATTAAATGATTGATAATTAACACTCTTAAATACATTGAATAAAACATAATTGACAGAAATAATAATAAATAATCATAGTAGCGAAGCTGACTAACGGTCTCAGGTACAGAGTTCTCAATGTTGCACCAAAATTTAAGCCTGACAAAGGTCTTGGCAAGATGGGTACCACGTTTGCTCTCAATTCAGAATAAACGCAGTCGTATGATCGATATGGAAGCTACAATCCTGACAAGTTTCTGCGTCTATACATAACTGTGGATAAAACATGGATGTGCTATGTTACTCCAGAGACAAAAGTATCATAGAAACAGAGGGATTTTTAAAGGCGAACCGGATCCGAAGAAGGCAAAGGTGGTGAGATCTGCCTCAGTTTTTACTTTCTCTTCACGTACTATGTACATAGTGTATAGAGAAGGTATTGCACTCCACCAAAAAATTCGATACCGAGATTTCACCGGAAATATGTGTTTTAGGGTCCCCTGTATCCAAAAAATATTTTCTGAAAAAGGCCCGTGTGTGTCCGTGTGTTTTTGAACACGATAACTCAAAAACGAAAAGTCGGTAAAGTACCAAACTTGGTATTTAAGCTTAGTATCTTCCAGGGATGCGACACGAAGATTTTGAGAAAAATCCCCCCTCACCAAACTATCCTTTACATGGAACTTTTTTCGAAAATTTTTATTTTCTAAATAATGGCTCTAACGATTTTGATTAAAATATCGTATATTAAAGATATTTACCTGACAAATTAAATGTATATTTTCAATTTTCTGGGAACAGCCTCTGAAGAGTACTTTATTCTGGGTCAATTTTACGGAATTTTGTATAACTGCTAAACCGTAAGAGATGGACAAAAACTTACTACACAACAAATGTAGAGCAGCTTAAAACACACAATTATGGTATATACATTTTTTTCTTGGAGTTGATTTTTTTGAGATATTCTTTGTTTTCGGTTTCAGCTATAAAAACAGTTTTCTCATACAGGACTTTGTGAACTCGTGTTCATAAAAACAAAGGAACTTCAGTCATATAGCAACCAGCTTTTGACTATCACTTTAACCTATGGTACTCCCTTATTTCGCTTCTACTTACAAGGAAGCAAGTAATAGGACTATTTCTGCTAATTTTTTCTCGATTAGCAGGAAGAAAATAGAAGCTTAAGCTTTTTAACAATCATTTATTGCAGAGATATAGAGAAAGTCATGTGAATGGAACACATCTGGTTTTTGGAATAGACGCGGAATCATCTACATTGATTCCTTGCAGAAAGGAAGAACGATAGATAGTATTATGCATCGTTATTGCACCGGTTAAACGGGGAAATCAAGAAAAAACGCCCTCATCTGGGAAAGAAGAAGATTCTCTTCCATCAAGACAGTGCAAATGTGCAAACTTGCGCAGTTTCGATGTCAAAAATTGTAGAATTGAGGTTCGAATTACTACAGCATACATACTCACCAGATTTAGTCTCCAGTGGCCTTTTGTACTTTCTCCACATGTACTATGTACATAGTGTATAGAGAAGGTATTGCACTCCACCCAAAAATTCGACACCAAGGTATCACTGGAAATATATGTTTCAGGGTCCCCTGTATCCAAAAAAACATTTTCAGAAAAACGTCCGAGTGTGTGTGTCCATATGTCAGTGTGTTCGTGTGACCTTGAACACGATAACTCAAAAACAAAAAGTGGGTAAAATACCAAAATTGATATTTAAGTTCAGTATTTTCCAGTATCATCGTGCGACACGAAGATTTTGAGCAAAGTCCCCCCACCCCCAACTACCCTTTACATGGAACTTTTTTCGCAATTTCTGATTTTGTTAAAAATGGCTGTAGCGATTTTGATTAAATTGTCGTATATTAAGGATGTTTACCCGATAAATAAAATGTATATCTTGAATTTTCTGGGAATAGCCTCTGAAGACTACTTTATTCTGGATGAATTTTACAGGTTTTTGCATAACTACCAAACCGTAAGAGATAGACAAAAACTTACCACACAAAAAATGTAGAGCACGTTACAACACCAATTTATGTCATATACTTTTTTTCGTAGGGTTGATCGTTTTTGAGATATTCCTTGTTTTTGGTTTCAGCTTTAAAAAACATACTTTTCTCATGTAGGAATTTGTCAACGTCGGTCTATACAAACAAAAGAACTTCAGTCACATAGCAACCAGCTTTTGACTACCACTTTAACCTATAGTACTCCCTTATTTAGCTTTTACTTACAAGGAAGGAAGCAATAAGACTATTTCTGCTAATAGAGAAAGTCTTATGAATGGATCACATCAGATTTTTTATTTACAAACTTGAAAAAGTGGCTCAGTGGAACACGATGCACGTCTAACAAAGTGGTCATCTCCCAAACAGATACCTATTTTAAGCACCTTCCGAAATCCTACATTTTGAAAGTCTTAAAACAGTTGAAGAAACGCTGGGAAAAATGTATTGATCTAAAAGGAGATTATGTTGAGGAAAAATTTACCAAAAATAATTAGGTTTTCTATGTTTTTCTAAGGGCCTATTAAAACCACTATCGCAGAGAAAATCGTGTGGATGGAATACATCAGATTTTTGTTTATATTTTCTTTTGTTTTAAGAAAGACATGCACATTCTTTTCTAAATCCTTTCTTCCAGGCTCTGTAGAAGATAGATTATGGTTTTAATTGGACAAAAATTCCCAGGAATCGAACACAGGCAGCCTAAAAGTGTTTTATTAGTAGTATTTCTGAACGATCCTCTTCTTCGCAGTAAATTTCAATGTGCCAACAGGTACATCGGTTGCTGGAAAACGCCCTCTCTCTTGCAAATCGGTACAAATAAAATGTTTCAAATTTGCATTTGATTACACGCGGCTGTTGCGTAACATTACAGGGACGTGTGTGTCGCCAGGCTATAGGGTACATTAGTTGATACTGCGCCCAGGGGCACCGTTTAATTGCCCACATATTCTTGTTCGAAAAAAACCCGTAATATCAACAAACTGGAGTAAGATAAGAATACGGCCGACACGCAAATTTGTTTCGTCAATACTTTGGCACGCTACTCGACTCTGGCCTACTTGCCCTGTTATATACCAGTCTATAAACTTTGTTACATTCATATTAGTACATTCACATGACTTTTGCACCCGTTCTAAAACAAACTATTCCTACAAACTATTACTTTTACTTCCTCTACACATTCTATCCACATACCATGAAGAGAGAAAGTATTACATTCCACCCAAAAATTCGATACCGAGATTTAGGGTCCCCTATATCAAAAAAAAAAAAAAAATACAAAAATTATCGCGTGTGTTTCAGTGTATCTGTGAACACAATAACTCAAAAACGAAAAGCCAGTGGAATACCAAATTTGCTATTTATAAGTTTGGTATCCTCCTGGGATGCGACACAGATTTTGAGGAAAAAAAAATACCCACCCCAAAAATTTTGATTATTTCAAAAATGGCTCAATTAATTTTGATTAAAATGTCATACGTTAAAGATATTTACATGACAATGTATATCTTGAATTTTCTGGGAATAGCCTACTAACACATCTTTATTCACGATGAATTTTGCATAACTGGTAAACCGTAAAAGATACACAAAGACTTACTGCACAAATGTAGACCCCGTTAAAACACACCATATTTATGTTATATATTACTTTCTCTACGCGTACTATGTACATAAGTGTATAGAGAAGCTATTGTATTGCACCCAAAAATTTGAAACAGAAATTTCACCGGAAATACATGTTTTGAGACCCCCTCAATCCAAAAAAGGTTTTAGAAACGTTTGTGTGTGTGTGTGTGTGTGTGTGAGGGCGGCATAGCTCAAAAACGAATAGACCGTTAAATATCAAACTGGGTATTTAAGTTTGGTATCTTCCAAGGATGCGACCCAAAGATTTTCAAGAAAATCCCCCACCTCAAACTACCCTTTATATGGAAAAAAGATTCAAAATTTTTGATTTTCTCAAAAATGCCTCTAACGATTTTGATTAAAAATCTCTTATATTTAAGATATTTGTGGGAATAGCCTCTAAAGACTGCTTTATTCTGAATCATTTTTATTGAATTTTGCATAACTGCTAAACCAATATAGATAGACAAAATCTTACTACAGAAAAAATCTAGATCACGATCAAGCACACAATTTATGTCGAATACATTTTTCCGTGGAGTTGATCGTCTTTGAGATAATCCTTGTTATTGGTTTCAGCTTTAAAATCTTATACTTTTCTCATATAGGAATTTGTCAGTTCCGGTCCATACAAACAAAGGAACTTCAGTCACATGGCAACCAGCTTTTGACTATCACTTTAACTTATGGTGCTCCCACATTTTACTTGTACTTACAAGGAAGGAAGTAATGAGACTATATTTGCTAGTTTTTTATGGATTAGCATTAAGTAAATGTATATAACATAAATTGTGTGTTTTAACGTGCTCTACAGTTTTTGTGCTGTAACTTTTTGTCCATTTCTTGCGGTTTAACTGTTATGCATAATTCCGTAAAATCCATCCAGAGTAAAGTAGTCTTCAGAGACTATTCTCAGAAAATTCAAGATATACATTTTATTTGTCAGGTAAATATCTGTAATATACGATATTTTAATCAAAATCGTTAGAGCCATTTTTGAGAAAATAAAAAAGTTTGAAGAAAGTTCCAAGTAAAGGGTAGTTGGGGGTGGGGGGATTTTCCTGAAAATCTTCGTGTTGCATCTCTTTTTTGAGCTATGCTGTCCACAGAGACATACAGACACTCAAAAAGGATTTTTTCCGGCAATGGGGACCTCAAAAAAGATATTTTCAGTGAAATCTCAGATACTATGTATATTATATGTTCATGCGTGCTAGACAAAGTAAAAAATCAAAAAACAAAAGAAATAGTTTATAATTGGCTGCTGAGTACTCTCTACCGAGATTTCACCGGAAATATATGTTTTAGGGTCCCTTTTATCCAAAAAAACATTTTCAGAAAAAGGTCCGTTTGTGTGTGTCCGTGTGTCGGTGAACACGATAAATAAAAAACGAAAAGTTGGTAACACACCAAACTTGGTATTTAAGTTTGGTACTTTCCAGGGATGCGATACGAGGATTTTGAGAAAAATCCCCCCCACTCGTAACTACCCTTTACATGGAACTTTTATCGATCATTTTGATTTTATTAAAAAGGGCTCTAACGATTTTGATTAAAATGCCGTTTTCTAAAGATATTTACCTGACAAATAAAATGTATATTCTGAATTTTCTGGAATATTTCTGAAGACTACTTTATTTGAATGAATTTTACGGAATTTTGCATCACTGCTAAACCGTAAGAGATGGAACTGACCAAACAAAAAATGTAGAACACGTTAAAACATAATTTATGTTGCATACATTTTTTTCGAGGAGTTGGTCTTTTTTGCGATATTCCTTGTTATTGGTTTCAGCTTTGAAAAACATACTTTTCTCATACTGGAATTTGTCAACTGCTGTCCATAAAAACAAAGGAACTTGAGTCACATAGCAACCAGCTTTTGACTATCCCTTTATCCTATGGTATTCCCTTATTTTACATGAAGTAAATAGAAGCATAATCTTTTATTTGTTGCAGAGACGAAGAGAAAGTCATGTGAATGTTACATATTAGATTTTTTTCGTGCACTATTCTATATATTCACACCTGAAAGATGAGGGAGAAATGGAATTAAGCGAAGAGGGAATCGTGGTAAATGAGAAACCTCCGTTGCGACCCCGGGGAAGCCACGTAAAACCCTGGGTCAGAGGGTGGTTGCTGGGGATCGAACCCTGGACCTCTGGAAAGTAATTCATAGCAGAAGAAGCGGATATAATCACACACGATACCGCGACGACTTCTCGCTCGATTGCCGAGGTGTATATAATTCTCAGTTTTTATTCTGAAGCGGCTTTATAGCAAGTAGGCTAGCATTGCCGACCACTTCACACGTTTTTTATGGTTTGTTGAAACTCAGGCGGCGGCGCACGAGGAGGAATAAATCATTGGCTCAAGGTTCTGCAGCGCCGCCAGAATGGCTGGTAAGGAGACCTGGGCTAATTGAATGATAATGTTACATGTGCTGTGTTATGATGACAATAAAACACGTAAGGCTGTTACTTACTCCACATGTACTTGTGGCACACATGACGTCATCTTGTCTCTGACTTTATGATGGGTGTAGTAAAGGTAGCTTACCTGCTCTTAGTGAAGTAAAACTCTGGTATAACATTATTATAAAATGCTAAAGTTTTATCTTTCCCTTGTTGACAGTACAAACAAAATCTAATGTGTTCCATTCACATGACTTTCTCTACATCTCTGCAACAAATTATTGTTAGAAAGCTTATGCTTTTATTCACTTCAAGCTAATTGAGAAAGTCAGTAGAAATAGCAATATTACTTGCTTCCTTGTTTAGGAGAAAGGAAGTAACAAGGAATATCTCAAAAACGACCAACTCAACAAAAAAATGTATATAACATAAATTATGTGTTATATCGTGATCTACATTTTTTGTGCAGTAAGCTTTGTCTATCTGTTACGTTTGACAGTTATACAAAATTCCGTAAAATTCATCCAGAATAACAGAGGCTATTCCCAGAAAATTAAGATGTACATTTTATTTGTCAGGTAAATATCTTAAATATACGATATTTTATTCAAAATCGTTAGAGCCATTTTTGAGAAATACAAAATGTTCGGCAATTTTTCCATGTAAAGGGTAGTTGGAGGTGGGATTTTCTTGAAAATCTTTGTGTCGTATCCTTGGAACATACTATAAACTTAAATACCAAGTTTGGTATTTAACCGTCTTTTTGTTTTTGAGCTATGCTGTCCACAGACACACACACGGACCCAAAACATGTATTTTCAGTGAAATCCTGGCATCAAATTTTTGGGTGGAATACAATACCTTCTCTATACACTATGTACATAGTACGTGTAGAGAAAGTAATTACTGTGTTTTGCATAAAAGTGCTGTATGTCACAAGAAATGAACGTTTTGTAGCTCTATAGAAGCCCATAAAGCGTTTTTAGAAATAATGTGAATTAAGAAAAAGTGTTTTTATTAGATTCATATTTGGTTTAGTAATTCCCGGAATAAAGGCAAGATTTTCAGACACGTTTGTTACAAATTTTGGCCGCCAGAGGTATGGCCCGTGTCACCTGCGCGAGCCCTACATCCGTTCTATTGTCACGTGTGCGTCAGCCTTATTTCTGTTCTCGTCCAGTTCACACGTGAATAACATTAGGAATGTTTACAAATGTTTAGTTTTGGTAGAACTGCTCTCAAAATGCAGATACAGTACCATAGAGAGTGTTTATGTGCAACACCTATTCACTTACGTCATCATATAGGGAATTTGTAAGGTAATTTGAAACTAAATTTCCTGGGTACGTGTTCTGAATAGAGAGGCTCTTCGTTTCCTTGTGAATAAATTTAAGGAGACGGGATAAATTTGTAATATGAAAAGAAAGGTAAACAGGCGTGTGCTTATGGAACAGAAATTAGACGAAATCGGATAAAGGTTAGAACGGTCACCCCGAACATCTCTCAGGGGTCTTGCACTAGAAACACAGTTCGAAAGCTTGAAAGAATTCTATTGCTGTAGATTTAGAACATTAGGTTAATTATTTTGTATCATTAAACACACACACACACATTCACTCTCACATTAATACTTCCAGACTTATTATTATTATTATTATTATTATTATTATTAAAACAGTACCGGAGTCTGGTCAGGACTCCGGCGCTGTATCCCCTATTTACATTCCCCCTTGTATGATTACTGGTTTTACTGTTCGTTTACACAAACATATAACACCCATGCCCAAGGCGGGACTTGAACCCACGATCCCTTGCCCACGAAGCATACTCTTTGGGGGTTAGGGAGTAACTAAGGTTCAAGAAAAATTTGCCACCCCAGCCGGGAATCGAACCCGGGACCTCCGGGTGAGAAGTCAGCTCGCTGACCATTCCCCCACTGAGATTTTATTCTTGTATATAATAATTTGTAAAAAGCTGTCTATTTGTCAGTGCCTTTAGGAAAGCAGAAAGTTATGCTTCTAATTAAATACGAGATAATAAAGAACCTCGTGACGGTTACACCTCAGTATCTCATTTTGAGAAAAGGCCAATATGCCCAAAGGCCAGCGGGAGTTGTTTCCTGCTGCATTGTGTAATAGAATTGTCTGAAGATGTTTTATAGGGCATCTGTTGTGTTGCTCAGGAAAAGTCTATAAATCCCGTCGACATGGCAAGGGTACCTATATCTTAAACTCGCTCATGGCATGAAAGGAAATCCGAGCACCACATTTGTCAATATCCCGGCAACATGAAGCTTACTTTCCCTACACTTACAATGTACATGGTGTATAGAGAAGGTATTGCATTGCACCCAATCTACCCTTTACATTTCGATTTTCTCAAAAATGTCTATAACTATTTTTATTAAAATACCGAATATTAAAGATATTTATATGACAAATAAAAAGTATATGTTGAATTTTCTAGGAATAGCCTCTAAAGATCTCTTTATTCTGAATTAATTTTGCATAACTGGTAAACCGTAGGAGTTAGGCAGAAAGCTACAACACAAAACATGTAGATCACGCTAAAACAATCAGTTTTTATCATGTGCGTCTTTTGCGTGGAATTTACAATTTCTAAGATATTCCTTGTTATTTATCTCCGTGTGAGAAAAGTTTTAAACTCCTGGCCCTGCATAGAAACGGATTTGAACCACATAGTAACCAGCTGTTAAAAGATTTGACTATCGTTTTAGCTTAAAGTATTCCATTATTTTCCGTTTACTTATAAGGAAACAATTAATTAAGACAATTTCTGCTAGTTTTTATCTCGATTATCATAAAGTAGATATAAGAGAATATGATTTTTTAATAATGATTTGTTACAGAGATGTAGAGAAAGTCATGTGAATGGAACCCATCAGATTTTTCTTGTAGAGTTGTCCGTTTTCGAGATATTCCCTGTTGTTGGTTTCAATTTTAAAGTACCTAAACTTATGGTAGGAAAGTCATCTTTCCTTTCCTTTTTCATTTGTTTCTCTGTTGGACAACAAAGAGAACCGCATTTCGAATATTTAACATAGCGACCAACTTTTAAAATATTTGACAACATATTGCGTGTAGAGAAAGTAAAAATCAAAGAAAAATGACGGTGTTCAATATTAAAATACTTTTCTTGGTAAAGTTTGATCTGGAAATCAAATAGTAAAGAAGCGATGTTTTGCAAGCAAGAAAGTAAATGACGACTGTTCTAGAAAAATCTGATGTGTTCCATTCACATGACTTTCTCTATATCTCTGCAACAAATTATTGTTAAAAAGTTTATGCTTCAATTTTAATCGAGAAAAAATTAGCAGATGGTCTTATTGCTTGCTTACTTTTAAGTAGAAGCGAAATAAGGGAGTACCATAGGTTAAAGTGATAATCAAAAGCTGGTTGCTATGTCACTGAAGTTCTTTTGTTTGTATGGATAGGAGTTGACAAATTCATACATGAGAAAAGTATACGCTTTTTAAAGCTGAAACCAAAAACCAGGAATTTGTCAAAAACGACGAATTCCACGAAAAAGATGTGTATGACATAAATTGTGTGCTTTAACGTGCTCTACATTTATAGTGTGGTAAATTTTTGTCCATCCCTTACGGTTTAGCAGTTATGTACAATTCCGTAAAATTCATCCAGAATAAAGTAGTCTTCAGAGGCTATTCCCACAAACTTAAAAGTTATACATTTTATTTAGGATGTAAATAACTTTAATATACGGGATTTTAATCAAAATCGTTAGTCATTTTTGAGAAAATCAAAATTTTCAAAATAAGTTCCATGTAAAGGGTAGTTTAGTGTGGGGGATTTTCTTGAAAGTATTTGTGTCGCATCCTTGGAGGATATTAAACTTCATTACCAAGTCTCTTATTTTACCAACTTTTTGTTTTTGAGTTATCGTGTTCATTGACACGTGGACGTTTTTCTAAAAATGCTTTTTTTGATAAAAGGAGCCCTAAAACGTGTGTTTCCGATGAAATCTCGGTATCAAATATTTGCATGCAATACGATACCTTCTGTATAAAATGTAGGTATTTATTACGTGTAGAGAAATAAAAATCAAGGAAAAACGATGGTGTTCAATATTAAAACACTTCTTGGTAAAATTTGATCTGGAAATCAGATAGTAAAGGAGTGGTGTTTTGCAAGCAGGGAAATAAATGACGACCGTGCTAGAAAAATGGTGATCTGTGATAAGAGGGAAGAAGAAAAATGTTTACTTATATGTTTGGAAGAAGGTGCAGAGAAGTGGATGGATGGTATAGTAGGGGAGAGAGAGAGAGAGAGAGAGAGTAACAAGAAAAGAGAGAAACTTTGAAGCAGGAGTTGTAATGAGTTCAGTTCGGAATTTTGTTCACGTGTATGAAAACTCCTCGCTCCAGTGCGTACTAATTTGATTGCAGAATAATCGTCGGCGATGATAATTGGCAGAGTATATTTTGCTTGTTTGCTTTTTCAATCCACGTCGTTCCGATGATTGCAAACGCATGTGGGCTGCAGGTGAAATATACATTATTAACGAAACATCCCCGGGGCTAGCGCGGGGGGGGGGGGGTGCGCTGACCTCACACTCAAGCGAGCTGTAAGATTCCAATTTTAGCTACCTTTATGAAGATACCATGCATGTGATATATTGCCTGTAAAAAGAATCTTCATGGAAATAACGTACAGCAACAACGGCATAAGTGAATCAAATACGCCACGGGCTTTTCTACACACATAGAAAAGCATTGCATTTCACCCAAAAATTCATACCGCAAGTTCACCAGAAATATGTTTCAGGGTCCCCTGATTATTCCAAAAAATTAAGTTTTAGAAAAGGGCCTGCGCGCGCGCGTGTGTGTCTGTAGACAGCATAATCCAAAAACCAAAATTGGTATTTCAGTTCGGTATCTTCTAAGAATGCCAAACGAAGATTTTCAGGAAAATTATTGCACCCCCAACTATCCTTTACATGGAACTTTTCGCAGAAATAGCTCTTAAGATTTTGATTAAAAAAACACATGGTAAACACTGGTAAACCATAAAAGTTACACAAAAATTTGTTTCAATTTTAAACTACTTAACATTTCTCTTACGGGAAGTTATCTGTAATTTCATTTCTCTTTTGTTTTACTCCTGGTCATGGAAATAGAACAGAGTTTCAATTGCTCAATACCCTATGAGAAAAGTATATGCATTTTAAAACTAAAACCAATAACAAGGAACATCTCAAAAACGGTCAACTCCAAGAAAAAAATGCATATAGCACTAATAATGTATTTTAAAGAGCTCTTATGTGTTTTGTTAAGTAAGTTTTTGTCTATCTCTTACGGTTTAAGCAGTGATGCAAAATTCCGCAATACTTATCCAGAATAAAGATGTCTTCGGAGGCTATTTCCCAGATAACTCAAGATATACATTTCATTTGTCATGCAAACATCTTTTATATTCGATATTATAATCAAAATCGTTAGCCATTTTTCAGAAAATGAAAATTTTCGAAAAATTTTCCATGTAAAGGGCGAGGTATTTTTCTCAAAACCTTTGTCTCGCATCCTTGGAAAATACCAATCTTATATACCAAGTTTGGTATTTAATGGTCTTTTCACTTTTGAGCTATGCTGCCCATACACATACACACACATACAGACACACACACACACACGGATATTTTTCCAATTTTTTTGTTTGTTTGGATGCAGGGAGTCTCAAAACATGTATTTCCGGTGAAATCTCGGTATTGAATTTTTATGTGCCATACAATAATTTCTCTATTACACTACGTACATAGTACATGTAGAGAAAGTAATAAATACGATATAATTTATAAATTACTGAACCATAAACGCTCATAATTCTGTTATCTTATTAAGATAAACATATTTATTTATATATCTTTATTTAATAAAAACAGAGTTCCATTTCAGGGTTAGATGCGCTAATATGACTGAAAACGGTATGTTTCACAATCCATTATTCATGGAATTAATTATTACTCGAGGACTAGAAGGCTTATTGCATTATACTTTTAAATCCGAATGTAAATTGATTAAGTTACTTATATATACTACTACTTCACGCATGTTTCCGAAATAAACAAATTTTAAATCCGAATGAAAAACTGAATTATCTATTCCATAGTCGTTTAAATAACGTAAGGCATTGGATTGAGGAAAACATCAATAGTGTCCATCCCTACTGTCGACCTGGCAGCCATAGTGTCCACGGGGAGTAATCTTCCCATTAAGTATGCATGCGCACCATCTGTCCACACTGGCATGCACCACGAAACTGTAACACCTATCTGAAGGGTGAGGAAACTAATCCAGCATTCGTCCGGCAACCCCGGCGAAGCTAGAAAACCCCTTGAGTTAAAAAGTGGAAACCAATAACAAGGAATATCTTGGAAACAGTTAACTCTACGAAAAAAAATTATTTGACACAAATATTGTTTTTAAGAGTTCTCTCCCGGTTTAGCAGTTACACAAATGTTATCCAGAATGAAGAGGTCTTCAGAAGCATAGTAGTTTAGTCAACAATGTTACATTAGTTTTATGAGAAAATATTTGTTTTTAAAAAAAATGTTCCATATAAAGGGTAGTTGAGGGTAAGGGGGTTCTTTAGAAAATCTTCATGTTGTAGCCTTGAAAGATACTGAACTTATATACCAAGTTTGGTATTTAACGGATTTCTCGTTAATTCAGGGGTTTCTAAAACTTGTATTTCCAATAAAATTCCGGTATCGAATTTTTGGGTGGAATACAACATTTTCGCTGTACATTATGTGTATTGTACATAATGCTACAGAACATGTAATAATATTATATTAATTTTATTATCTTCTTTGTGGAAAATCAAGATTTTAAACAAAAGCACTTCGGTGAGGCTAATCTTGCGTCGTAATTCATAAGCTAAACAACGTAATACGTGGACCTTATTTAATCAGATCCAAAGTGACCGCGGTATTATTTTCTTCCACGCGAAGTCGTAAAAGACTCCTTCAGCCGATACGGACAAACACGACTGTCGCTTTCATTTTAATTTCGCTCACGTTGGTACCACGTGTTTCCGATAAGGTCGCACATGCACACAGAAGCCCGTGGATCGTTAATTAGCATTATAAAAGAGTTGCGCGTATTCAGTAGCGGTTCGTGAGAACATATTCCGGGTTTTCACAACATTTTGAGAGACATTCCTAGAAATTTCGGTAGGAAACGAAAATTTCATCCGAATGACAAATATATACAAAATGAAGTACAATTAAAAAAGCTAATGTTTCATTCACATGACTTTCTCTACACCTCTGCAACAAATTATTGTTGGAAAACTTATGCTTCTATTTACTTCATGATAATCGAGCAAAATTAGTAGAAATAGTCTTGCTACTCGCTTCCTTGAAAGCTGAAGCGAAATAAGGGAGTACCATGAGTTAAAGTGATAGTCAAAAGTTGGTTGCTATGTGACTGAAGTTCCTTTGTTTGTGTGGACAGGAATTGACAAATTCTATAGGAGAAAAGTATACCTTTTTTAAAGCTGAAACCAAAACTAAGGAATATCTAAGATACGATCAACTCCACGTAAAAATGTATATAACATAAATTGTGTGTTTTAGTATGCTCTACATTTTTTGTGCAGTAAGTTTTTGTCCATCTCTTACGGTTTAGCAGTGATGCAAAATTCCGTAAAATCCATTCAGAATAAAGTAGTCTTCAAATGTTATTCACAGAAAATTCAAAATATACATTTCATTTGCCAGGTAAATATATTTATTATACGATATTTTAATCAAAATCGTTTGAGCCATTTTTGAGAAAATCAAAATTTTGGAAGAAAGTTCCATGTAAATGGTAGTTGGGGTGGGGGGATTCCTTGTGTCGCATGCTTGGAAGATACCAAGCTATGCTGTCCACAGTCACACAGACAAACAAACAGACATACTCGCGGACCTTTTTCCAAAATTGCTTTTTTTTTTATTCAGGGGGACCCAAAACATGCATTTCCGGTGAAATCTCGGTATTGAATTTTGGGTGGAATACAAGACCTTCTCTATAGAGTATGTGCATAGTACGTGTAGATAAAGTAAAATATCCAATAAAAGCACAAGATGTCTAAAGGTAGTGTTTTTTGCAGCCGCCACTGTACGTATTTCAGACAAAAGAAAGAGAAATTCCTGTGGAAGTTTAATTTTCTCTTGTTTAATTGGCTGCAAGACGCGTGCTGGGTGCCAAGTTGCGCTCTTTTGGTGCCCAATTTATTAACATTATCTGTGTGTACCGCCCCCTTTGTTATATTTCTAAAGGGTTGTTTTTCTTTGCCAGTTTTTGCTTGTGCCACTGTAAATTACCACGATTTAGTGGGAATGTTTCGATAAGCTAACTCGATTTTCTTTCCCTATCTGCTTTGCTGCCACACATCTGCTTCCGTTTCTTTATCTCTTTCTCCACTGAGAGCGTGAATATCCCCGCCTAAGATTTATGGTATCGCCATGTGGGGATATTCAAAGGCAGCCTTCGGAATACCGATCAACGTAGCGGCCAAGGAGCAGACAAATGAATATAAGCAGTCGCATGTTTGTGTTGAATTTGTATTATTGTAGGTCAAGTTTTAACTCGAAGCATATTTAAGATAAAATACCTATAAAATTTCGAAATTATACAATATGCAACATATTTCTAAAAAATGTTGTTTTTTTATACAGGGGACCCTAAAACGTCTATTTCCGGTGAAATCTCGGTATTGTGGGTGGATTTTTGGGTGGAATACAATACCTTCTCTATACACTGGGTACATAGTATGTGTAGAGAAAGTAAAAAGTCCTCTAAATCGTTTATTTTCTTCGTAATGTACACAAAAGTAAAGGATATCTTTTTTTTTTAGCCGTTGGTAATGTCCATAACAATTTTTATGCTAATAATGGTTGCTGTTGTTTTTTTTTTTTTCGCTAGATGAAAAAAATCTAATGTATTCTATCCATATGTCTTTCTCTACATCTCTGCGAAAATATTGTTAAAAAGCTTATTCCTCTACTAGTTCATATTAATCCAGATAAACATTAGCAGAAATTGTCTTATTACTAGCTTCCTTGTAAGAGAAGGAAAATAAGGGAATACACTAGGCTAAAACGATAGTCAAATGTTTTAAAAGCTGATTTCAATGTGGCTGAAATCCGTTTCTTTGCATTGCTAGTGGTTGAAACATTCCTGTATGTGACACGTTTTAAGTATTTTAAAGCAAACCAATAAAAAGGAATACCTTAGAAATTTTCAATTCTTCGAAAAAACTCTGATGTGCCCCAATCACATGACTTTCTCTACATCTCTGCAACAAATTATTGTTAAAAAGCTTATGCTTCTATTTCCTTCATGCTAATCGAGAAAAATTAACATAAATAGTCTTACTACTTGCTTCCTTGTAAATAGAAGCGAAATAAGGGAGTAGCATAGGTTAAAGTGATAGCCAAAAGCTGGTTGCTATGTGACTGATGTTCTTTTGTTTGTATGGACAGGAGTTGACAAATTCCTGTATGAGAAAAGTTTAAGTTTTTCAAAGCTGAAACCAACTAAAAGGAATATCTCAAAAACGATCAAGTCCACGAAAAAAATGTATATAACATAAATTGGGCTAAAGCTTTTGTCCATCTCTTACGGTTTAGTAGTTATGAAAAAATCATCCCGAATAAAGTAGTCTTCAGAGGCTATTCCCAGAAAATTCAAAATATACATTTTATTTGTCAGGTAAATAACATTAATACACGATATTTTAATCAAAATCGTTAGAGCCATTTTTTAGAAAATCAAAAATTTCGAAAAAAGTTCCATGTAAAGGGTAGTTTGGGATGGGGGGATTTTTCTCAAAATCTTCGTGTCGCATCCCTGGAAGATACTAAACTTAAATACCAAGTTTGGTATTTTACCGACTTTTCGTTTTTGAGTTATCGTGTTCACAGTAACACGGACACACACAAACACACACGGACCTTTTTGTGAAAATGTTTTTTTTTTTGGATATTGGGGACCCTAAAACATATATTTCCGGTGAAATTTCGGTATCGAATTTTTGGTTGGAGTGCAATACATTCTCTATACACAACGTACATAGTGCGTAGAGAGAAAGTAAAAATTAGCAGGAATAGTCTTATTACTTGCTTCCTTGTGAGTAGAAGCGAAATAAGGGAGAACCATAGTTTAAAGTGATAGCCAAAAGCTGGTTGCTATGTGACTGAAGTTCCTTTGTTTGTATGCACAGGAGTCGACAAATTCCCGTATAAGAAAAATATACGTTTTTTAAAGCTGAAACTAATAACAAGGAATGTCTAAAAGACGATCAAATCCACGAAAAAATGTATATAACATAAACTGTGTGATTTGCATTTTTTGTATAACAAGTTTTTGTCTATCTCTTACGGTTTACCAGTTATGTGAAATTGCGCAAAATTCATCCAGAGTAAACGTATCTTCAGACGGTATTCCCAGAAAATTCATATACATTTTATCTGTCATGTAAATATATTTAATATGTGATATTTTAATCCAAATTGTTCCTGCAATTTTGAGAAAATAAAAATTCTCGAAATTTTTTCCATGTAAAAGGTAGTTGTGGGTGGGGGGATTTGCTTGAAAATCTTTGTGTCGCTTCCTTGGAAGATACTGAACTTAATATCAAACAAAAAAAGGATTTCTTTTTTTCTTCTACCTTTTTTTTTTGCTCCAGGCGGTCCAAAAATCATATTTCCGGTGAAATATCAGTATTGAAATTTTGGGTGCAATACAATACCTTATGTTTAGAGTAGGTAGGTGTAGAAAAAGTTAAAAGTGCTCAGACTCGTTTATTTTCTTTGTAATGTATACAAAATAAAGGATATTTTTTTTAGGTGTTGGTAACGTTCATGATGGCACTTCATGCCAATAATGAATGTCGTCTTTCTTGGCAACTAGTTGGGTATGCATGTTAGTTAATTGCATTTCATAAAGTCGGCAACGGAGTGTAAAGTTCGAACATAAAGTTTTGTATTTTGTTAAACCAATCTCCCTTCGAGACATTGAGAATGATGGAAGAAGCTTATGATGAAGCAGTGATGAAGAAAACTCAAGTGTATGAATGGCATAAACGTTTCAGTCAAGGTTTTTGAACACTGAAGAAGTTACTGTACATGCGAAAAAATATATGAAAATGGTTTCCAGGAAACTTTCAAATCCTTTAAAAGCTGGTCACTATGACAATTGAGCTTCGGTTATGTTTGCAAGACCAGTAGTTAACCAAAAGAGAGACGAAACGGAAGATGATTTCCCGTTTGAGAAGTTTAAGTAGTTTAACATTGAAACCAATAACAAGGAATATTGTGTTTTAACGAGATCTACATTGTTTGTAAACCAAGATTTTCTCTATTTCTTACGATTTAGTTATACCAAAGTAATCCAGAGCCCTCAGAGGTAATTACCAAACAATTCAGGATACCCATAAATTTCATTTGTCGTAAAAATGTATTAATTATATTGTATCTACTTTAATCAATATCGTTAGAACCGTTTTTGAGAAAATCAAAATTTTCAAATAAACTCCATGTAAAATGCCGAACTTAAATTTCAAGTTTGGTATTTAACCCACTTTTCGTTTTTGAGTTATATTGTCCACATGCGTGACATTTTTTCTAAAAACCCGATGTGTTCCATTCACACGACTTTCTCTACATCTCTGTAACAAATTATAGTTAAAAAGCTTATTCTAATCACTTCATTCTAATCGAGATAGACATTAGCAGAAACGGCCTTCCTTGTAAGTAGAATGGAAATAACGGAATTCCAGTGATGGCCAATTAGTAATGCACTGAAGGCCAGAATAGGATAAGGGCCTTACTTGAGGGCCGGGAAAATTAAAAATAAAATAACAGCAATGGAAACTTAAGAGCATATTATTTTTAATATTATTACATGCACAGTGAAGGAACAAGCATTGCTTTTTACTAAGAACAATAAGATTTGTGTAAATGTTTTACAAGAGATTTGAAATCCACTTCCAGTTCTGATGTTGCAATCATATGATAACATTGAATTGGTTATTCTGTTTCTGGACTTTGATTCCCCTATTTCATAGCAGAGAAAGCAGATTCACATATGTAAGTACTGCCAAATATGCAAGTAAGTTTTAAAGCCCAGGTTCTAAGATGTGGAAAACGTATCTTTTAAATGAGTTTTCAAAAATCTACACCAGTTGCCTCTATTATTTGAAGAGATGAATCACATAGCACTCTACTTAACATCTCATGGCATTGTTGAAAAGTTCCATCTGTGTCGAAATACTTCAAAATCTTGAAATCTACCATCAAATTCTAAAATAAAATCTATGTAGGAAGTTAAAAAAAAAAAAAGAATAAGTCATATATTTATTCGCGGGCCGGATTAGGTCCGTGGGCCGCCATTTGGTCATCACTGCTCTAGACTAACGTGAGTCAAATACTTTAAAAAGCTGGTTGCTATGTTTGTATGGCCAGAAGTTGACAAATTCCCGTATGGGAAAAATATAAGTATTTTAAAACTAGCTAAAACAAACAAGGGATTTGTTAGAAATGGTCAGCTCTACCAAAAATAAAAAAAACAAAAAAAAAAATCACGTACTATTTACTAGTTATGCAAATTTCAGTGAAACTCACCAGAATGAAGAAAACTTGAGGATATTCTTAGAGAATCGAAGATATACATTTTATTTTAATAAAAATCGTTTGAGCCATTATTTGACAAAATAAAACTTTTATCATGTAAGAGGTTTTTTAGGGAGGGGAGGGGATCTTCGTGTCGCATCCTTGGGGGATACTAAACTTAGATAACAAGTCTGGTATTGAACCGAATTTTCGTTTTTGAGCTATGTTGTTCACACATGCATACAAAGAGAGAGAGAGAGAGAGAGAGAGAGAGAGAGAGAGAGAGAGAGAGAGAGACGCACGCGCGTACAGGTTTTTCTATAAATGATTTTTTGGATTTATGTATTTTTGTGGAGTCTCGGTATCGAATTTTGGGGTGGAATATAGTATTTCCTGTACTTACTATGTACATAGTACGCGTAGAGAAAGTAAAAATACATAAATTTTAAATCTGTTATCCGTTAGCTCGTATGTCTAATGTTAAATCTCACACAGGCGAAAGAAGAGCTATTGATAACAAAAGAGGGGCGGGGGAGGGGTTTACGCGCCGCTGTGCCCATCCCCATTAGTATGAAAGGAATCGTAAATATTACTAAATACACGAATGTACCTAAATCCAGCTCCCGAGCATTGATCCGATCACCCTCGCACGTGCAAAAATTGTACGTATATGCAACATATACACATTTCATCTTTTTGATAGGTGCGCGCGCGTATCCCCCCCCCCTGTCTAAAGTTATGGACATACCAGCAGCGCATGGGTCCAATATATTTCAATAACTGCAGAGAGGGAGGGATTGGATGCCATCCCTGGCTACGGAAGATAGCGGCTGAATAAAAACCAACCCTTCCAATTGCTATTCAGCTTTTATAGTGAAATATATTCTAGTCTTTTGCTCACTTGGCTGGGCACCAAACACTGTGCGTGAAGGGGTGTGTTGGAAAATTGACCATTTGGTCAAATTGCCCTCGTCTGGGACTCTCTCCGTCGGAGTGGCCAACCGGGAGATGAAGATGGTGGTAGAGATGGCGCGAAACGCTTCCGCCGACACACATTTCCGGTTTAACGCCGCGCGATCGTCATTTTGTCCTTGTGTCGGGGATGAAAGAACTGCAAACAAGTGGCTCGGTCTTGTAATATAGTAGAGAAACACACCCTTAGTGGTAGAGAAGAAAATGTCTCAACTTGAACGTTTGACTTAAAGGGGAAAACAAGCTTCGTCGATCTTAGATTCGCTTTCAGACTTTAAGGTCTATATCACATTTCTGTGTCATAGGATGTGATAAAACATTTTATCAAATGCTATGAGCACATTTAAGCTATCAAGTATATTACACTACGTCAAACCTTGAGGCGATATATCAGACCGACCAAAAATAAATGGTTATCTTGCGTCATTGACTCCATAACCGGTTACATTCCCTTAGTACTGAATGGGGAAGAAAAATAGTGCAGTACTACGGCCATCTAGCGGCAAATAAATAAGCACATACCCTAGATGTTCGTCGCCAGGAAAACTTCTTTGCTTCTTTATTTTAAACGATAAGAATAAGGAAATGACAGCTAATATATGAACAGATATTTGAATTTCACTGTTGCGTTGCGTTGCGTCATTGCCTCGATAAACTGGTGCGTTTCCTAATGAAAAAAATCTGAAGTGTTCCATTCACATGACTTTCTCTACATCTCTGCAACAAATTATTGTTAAAAGCTGCATCTATTTACTTCATCCTAATTGAGAAAAAATTAGCAGAAATAACTTGCTTTCTTGTAAGTAGAAGCGAAATAAGAGACTGTCATAGGTTAAAGTGATAGCCAAACGCTGTCTACCAAGTGACAGAAGCTCCTTTGTTTGTATGGACAGGAGTTGACAAATTCCAGTATGAGAAAAGCATAAGTTCTTTAAAGCTGAAACTAAAAACAAGGAATATCTTAAAAACGATCAACTCCACGAAGAAAATATATATATATATATATATATATATATATATATATATATATATATATATACAACATAAATTGTGTGTTTTAATGTGCTCTACATTTTCTGTGTGGTAAGTTTTTGTCCATCTCTTACGGTTTAGCAGTTATGCAAAATTCCGTAAAATTCATCCAGAATAAAGTAGTCTTCAGAGGCTATTCCCAGAAAATTCAAGATATACATTTTATTTGTCACTTAAATATCTTCAATATACGACATTTTAATCAAAATCGTTAGATCCATTTTTGAGAAAATCAAAGTTTTCGAAGAAAGTTCCATGTAAAGGGTAGTTTGGTGTTGGGAGATTTTTCTCAAAATCTTCCTGTCGTATCCTTGGAAGATACTAAACTTAAATACCAAGTTTGGTATTTTACCAACTTTTCGTTTTTGAGTTATCGTGTTCATAGACACACGGGCACACACATGGACCTTTTTATACATGGGACCCTAAAACATTTATTTACGGTGAAATCTCGGTATCGAATTTTTGGGTGGAGTGCAGTACCTTCTCTATACACTATGTACATAGTGCGTATAGAGAAAGCAAAAACTGAGATGGCAGCGCTGAAATAGTGTGGCGAGTAAACGCCTAAATAGGTAATGAAATACATTAAGGAGAAAATCACAAAGTAACATTCATGCTTCTTCCGAAGCTGTTTCTTTCCTTTACTCCTACTGTTTTCTTTGTTTTCTTGCTAACAATGACATAACTAAAGGCAAGTAGATCTGGTTGGGCAATTTATAAGTTTTTATTTGATGATAGCTTTGTGTATTAAATTTCTCCATTTAACCCAAAATATTACTTGATCAAGTATACAGGGTTACTACAAAAGAAATAGACAACTTCAACTGTAAACAAAAACTATTAGAGATAGCAGCCTAATTATTTTGGAGGTATGTTGAGAAACTCTCAAAGTTTCGTTTGTTACTATTGGTAACGCTGTAGTGTTTTGTTTGTTGTTGCAGAAGCTGAAATGGCGGAAAATCCTGTGGAAAAGGCATATTGCGTGTTGGAATTTGCTAGAACGCAATCAGCAACTGTTGTCCAAAATTTTAGAACACGTTACCACAAAAATGAAATGATGCGCTCACAAAAACCAGCATCGTCTTCATCATGTCGCAACATGTCGATGCAAAAGTCACGCCGATTGACCTTATCTTTTTCACTCAGAAAGTGCAACATCTGTAATCTGTAAGGCATCATGTGCAGTCGCTTCCGCAAGATTTTCCATACAGTTTGCTGTGGAATTTGTAATTGCATGCTTGCCCTAGATGTCGATTTCTGTGGGCTTCTTATGTAGGAAGAACGAACACGTTCAACGTTTTCTTCCGAAACTCTTGGACTTCCCGAGCTCTTCCCTTTGCACAAACATCCCGTTGTCTCGAATTTTCTATACCAGTCGTAGATTGACTGTCTAGTCGGTGGCGTTTTGTGGTAACGTGTTCTAAAATGTCGTTGGACAACAGTTGCTGATTGCGTTCTAGCAAATTCCAACACGCAATATGCCTTCTCCATAGGATTTTCCGCCATTTCAGCTTCTGCAACAACAAACAAAACACTATAGCGTTACCAATAGTAACAAACGAAACTTTGAGAGTTTCTCAACATACCTCCAAAATAATTAGGTTGCTATCTCTAATAGTTTTTGTTTTACAGGCAGTTGAAGTTGTCTATTTCTTTTGTAGTAGCCCTGTATTAAGAGTACAACAATTCCAGTGTGATGGTGACGGGAGTATCTTCATGTTCTGATGAAATTATTTTGAGCTAGCTCATGTACCACTTAACCTCAAATAGCCAACATCTGCCTAATGAAGTGAACCTAAAGCGGTTTACTATTCGAGTCCGGCATTTTCAGATTCCAAGAAGGGAGTATTGGTTATATCCATAGTTTATAGCTTGTTACTTTTAAAGAATTACAACAGAAACATAATTTATACGTGAAACAAGTACGGTTTTATTTGAAGATAGTTAATAAGTAAGAAATCTATTTGATTATCACTGTTATCTTGCGTCATTAACTCCATAACCGGTTGCATTCTCTTAGCATTGCATGGGGAATAAAAAGCAGTACTACAGCCATCTAGCGGCAAATAAATAAGTACGTACCTTAGAGGTTCGTCGCCAGGAAAGCTTCTTTTCTTCTTTATTTTAAACGATAAGAATAAGGAAAGGACAGTCATTACATGAAGAGATATTTGAATTTCACTGCTACGTTGCGTCATTGTCTCTATAAACTGGTGCATTACCTTAACATTGGACAGGGAGGAAAAATAGCGTACACTACTGCCATTTAGCAACAAATAACCGTGGTACCACTGCCATCTGGCGGCTATTAGCCGAAATGCGTTACCTTGGCACTGTATGCTGATTCGCATTATGAGACTTAAAAACTTCCCTACGATTTTTTATTTTCTCTACACGTACTGTCTACATAGTGTAAAGTGGTAGTATTGTAATGCACCTAAAAATTATATACCGACATTTCACCAGAAATACATGTTTTGTTTCCGCCTGAATCCAAAAAAAAATGCATTTTTGGGAAAAGATCTGTTTTGAGTGTGTCTGTGGGCAACATAGCTCAAAAACAAAAATACCTTAAATACCGAACTTGGTATTTAAATTCGGTATCTTTCAGGACTATGACACCAAGATTTTCAACAAAATCCCCCAACCCAAACTACACTTTGCAAGTAACATTTTTCTAAAATTTTGATTTTTTCAAAAATGGTTTTAACGATTTTGATTAAAGTACCATATATTGGAGATATTTATATGACAAATAAAATGTATATTTTGAATTTTCTGGAAATAGCCTCTGAAGAACTGTTCATTCTGGATGACTGTTGTAAACTGATAAACCGTAAGCGATAGACAGAAACTTACTACACAAAAAAATATAGAGCTTGCTAAAACATACAATTTGTGTCGTATACATTTTTTTCGTGGAGTTGACCGTTTCCGAGATATTTCTTGTTATTGGTTTCAGTTTTAAAATACTTATCCTAGCCACGCAAAGAAACGGATTTCAATCCCATAGCAACCACATTTTAAAATATTTGACTGTTGGTTTAGCCTAGAGTATTCCCTTATTTTGCTTTTGTTTACAAGGAAACAAGCAATTAAGACAATTTCTGCTAATGTTTATTTCGATTATTATAAATTTTATAGAAGAATAAGCTGTTTAACAATAATTTGGTACATAGATGTAGAGAAATGGAACTCATTGGATTTTTCATGTTCGTCCTCTTTTGGTTAAACAGAATGAACTGGTTGGCAAATGGAAAAGCAAATGTTAGATCCAGTCAATTCAAATAATTGCCCTCAAACGTAATTAAACTTTCTTGATTGTTTAAAATGTACGGATTTTAATTATAAACAGAAATGTTATGCGTTTAGCTATCGACCACAGAACCATGGTAAATGTTTGGTTTGGTGGGGAGGGAGTTTTGTTGAAAAAAAAAAAGCTTTCATTCCTAACAATGGCAACGAAAGTGAGATGGCCCCTACATTTGGAGGTTCCTGGGTTCAAACCCCATGGGTTGACCAATCTGACTGAATTTTTTTCTGGTTTCCCTCAGTAACAATTACAGGAATATCTCAGAAATGTTCATCTCCACGAAAAATGGTTCGAACGCTACTCAGAAACTGACAGACGATTTGGTATAACTAAACAAAAGCTATCAGCACAAAACTTTATGTACAAAGTTACACTACCTTACTCTACTTTTCAACGTAATCGTCATCAAGGCATTTTTGTCACCTGGTACCGGTTTTTCAAGGCAGATATTATACTCTTCTACCGCTTAAGATATAAGTCACTTTAAGGTCTTCATGGCTGGGAAATATTTTCACCCAAAAAGTCAAGTACGGTGTCCAAAGTGAAACACCAGTTTTTTCTGAATTCTTTTATCATTTACTTTCAACTCTTCCATAACGATTGATGAACTTCCACTCCGGTCTTTAACATCCACACTGGTTCTTCCTTGATAACTCGTAAATTATTTCCTCACTGAAGATTCGTTCATTGCATTTGCTACGTAAAACTCGCCCCTCAATTAACATTTCCAATAACGCTTTAGTAGATTTACCAACACCTTCAAATATTTCATCTTGATGAAACTTTGGTTCTCTTCTAGGATTATGTTTAGGCATTTAAATCATAACAGGTTTATTTCTAGCAATACATTACTCAGCCCATATTGATCTAGTTATTTGTCTATAAAATTCGATTGGTTAAACATTTTGTGCATTTACAAATACGAATAAGGTTTTTGGCGGTAGAAAAGTGTAGCATCGGTATTGAAAAACTGGTACCACGTGACAGTAAATATCTTGACAGAATGGAAATTACGTTGAGAAATAGAGTAAGGTACTGTGACTTTGTAAATCAAGTTTTGTGTTAATATTTTCCGTTATCATGTAGCTATGCCAAATCAGGGTCGCTTTCTGTATGACTCTCGTATATGACATAAATTGTAAAGGCATGTGGTAATTCTAACCTTTATTTTACAATCTTCGTCATCAAAACTACGCACGTGTGCACCCTTTCATTGTTTTGATGGAAGAGAATATTTTTCTTTGCTGGATGAGGGCGTTTTTTAGTTTCTTTTTTTTTTTTTTTTTTTCTTGATTTCTCCGTTCAACCGGTGCAATCGATTTATAATACTCTCCATTTATCGTTCTTCCTTTCTGCAAGTAATAAATGTAGATGATTCCGCATGCATCCCAAAACACCGATGAGATTTAACTGCGATGGAAAAGTGCCAAACCAGCTTCCGAATCGATCACATATTTACGTTTATTCTCCATTGAGAGAAAATACAGCACTCATATTCCCGAAACCTTTGTCAGATCTAATTTTTGGTGCAAAACCGAGAATACTGTACTTTATGATATCTCTGTGGTCGCTACTATTTCACCAATTTTGATTCGTCGATCACTCAAAAGCATATCCTGGATTTGTCATTTCGGAGGAAGTCACTTCTTCTGGTCGTCCGGAACCGTGTTCATCATTTCTGGATGTACGGCTACGTTTAAATTCGTTCATCCAGTTGTAAATTGTTGCAAACGCAGAAGAAAATGTGCATGAACATCATCCAACTCGATTTTTATGTCTTTTGGTGTTAAGCCTGTACTTTTAAATAGAAGTGTTTAATCACCGCACGAAACTCGTTTTTGTTTCTTTTCCATCCGTCTAGAGAAACACAAGATTGTTCAGGCCCGCCTGGGTAGTGTGGTGGTAGCGTGTCTGCCTCACATTCAAAAGGTCGTGAGTTCGAATCTCGCTTAGGGTGAGTTATCCAGATACGATTTTTTCGGGGTTTTCCCTTATTCTGAGACGACGAATGTCGAGTAACTTTAAGCTTCATGGACCCCGAGATCATTTGAGCATCATTTCACCAATTTCATTCATCGTCCGATATGACCAAACTAGGTTAAAGGACGTTAAACTTAAAAAAAAAAAAAAAAAAAAAAAAAAAAAAAAAATTGTTTATTCAATCACCTATGGCAACGAAACCACGTGATGGATATAGCTGAAACTTTAACTGTAATCTAGTAAGACACGGTGGTTACTAAATACAAACTTTTTTCGATCTATGAGTGTACTTTCTTGGCTTTTCTAGGGACTAACACCTTAAGTGTTATAATAGTAGAAAATAATTTTTGTTTTGTTTTTATGTCGAGATCAGGCAGATATGTTTAATGAATATAAAAAAGCAACTGTTATGTATGTTCCGCACGCTGTGGGATGGGAGAGTGAGGTGATGCGTGATTTTACCCAGGAGCCTCGTGCCCAGCTCGTCAACTGCAGCCCAGGATGTTGGGAGTGGATTTACTCCCCTCCCTTTCATTTCTTGACATCGAGGTAGGGGGAGAAAAACTGGGGACACTCGTGTGAAGGGTGCGTCCCAACCTGTGAGACGCTGATAAAATATTTCTGACGTCTTCATTGTTTTGGATTTTGATCTGTCTTCCTTTTCAAATGGGATTTGTGTTTGGCTGAGTGACGCGCGCAGCCCAGGGTACCACTTCTCTCTTGTTTATTATTTTGGGCTTGTGATTTGCTTATCCAGCCATCACTGTCTTCGTCAACCCAATACTCTAACTTCCACAAAATTTTACTTTCTCTACACCTACTTAGTGTATAGAGAAGGCATTGCATACTATCCAAAAATTTAATATCGAGATTTCACCGGAAATAGACGTATCCAAAACAGTATTTTCAGAAAAAGATCCGTGTGTGTGTGTCTGTGAACACCATTACTCAAAAACGAAAAGTCGTAAAGAACCAAACTTGGTACTTAAGTTCAGTATCTTCCAGGGATGCGACACGGAGATTTTGAGAACAATATCCCCATCCCAGACCACCCTTTACAGGCAGCAAATTTAGAACATTTTGATGTTCTCAAAAATGACTCTAATGGTTCTGATTAAAATATCGTATATCAAAGGCATAATGGCAAATATAATTTATATTTGAATTTTCTGGAAATAATCTCTAATGATCTATTTATTCTGAATGAATTTTGCTGAAATTAAACTCCTGGCTCTGCATAGAAACGGATTTCATCCACATAGCAACCAGCTTTTAGATGATTTGACTATCACTTTAGCTAGTTTTCCCACTTGGGTAGTGTGGTGGTAGCCTCACATTCAAAAGGTCGTGAGTTCATATCTCGCTTAGGGTGATTTACCCGTATAAGGTTTTTTCGGGGTTTTCCCTTATCCTGAGAAGACGAATGTCGAGTAACTTTAAGCTCTATGGACCCCAAGATCGTTTGAGCATCATTTCACCAATTTCATTCATCGTCCGATATGACCAAACCAGGTTAAAGGACGTTAAACTACAAAAAACTTTAGCCTATTGTACTGCCTTATTTTCCTTCTACTTACAAAGAAGCAAGCAATAAGACAATGCGCTTTTTAAGAATAATTTGTTACAGCGATATCGAGTAAGTCATGTGAATGGAGCAAATTAGATTTTTATTTTACTTACCACGAATTGCATGTAGAGGAACTGCTGCATTCCACCCAAAAATTCGACACCGAGAATACAGCTTTTGAGACTTCCTGAATTCAGTACATCAGAAAATATCTTATTCGTTCATTCATGTAACTTTCTCTACCTGTTCTATCAAGAAACTATTCTTCTGCAAAACATTATTATTTGGTACAAACTGCGGCTTTCTTGAGCAAAGGAAGTATTATCAGGTCACCTATTATGTTATTCTGTGCCTCGTGGCTTTCAAACGAGACTCCTGCACGAAGCATCTGGTCTATCATACCTGGAGGACGAGATTAAGCGTCGGGCAACAAAATTGGGTTACCATTCCATCGGAGCGCCCTCGTTAGGTCTCTTGGGGATTACAATCCCAAAAACCGCCGCTTCAGGCCATACCGGCTTCCCCGCATGGCTTGCGGGCATCCCCGGTAACGAAGGAGCACCTCCAACAGCTGCTACGGCTAAGCTCCTTACAATCCTTCAAGAGTTGCTTGGATTCAAAATTAAAACCACAAAAGTAAACATTTTTTTAATAATCATCACACCATAATTGGCAACCGTCGAGGTGCAATACTTACCTCCTCCTTACCATATCTCTCACCCGCCATCCTGCAAACCCCACAATTCCGTCAAAACGTGATTAAGTTCTCTCCGAGAACAGGGACACGTCTAACACTCCTCGGTTGCCCTAAACTGCTTGAGTGAGTGAAAAACTCATTCGAGCTCTGACCAGCCACCGAATCACCTGTGAAGATGCCAAGCGCAGCCCTTGGCGAACCGTTGAGAACTTCAAGACCCAATGGACCACGGCCTACAGGCCCGGAAAATAGTTTCTTTATTCATTATTATTTTCTCTACAAAATGATAATCGAGATAAACATTAGCTGAAATTGTCTCATTACTTAGTTCCTTATCAGTATAAGGAAATAGTGTAGTGTTACCGGAGGGGATTCCCCACCTCAGCCACTAATTAGGCTTTTGTACATTAGACTCCGAGAAGATATGAGAACAATTGCAGAGGGAAGCGGAATCAGACTACAACAGAGAGCCATCGAGGAGAGTCCCCATGCAGGGAGCACTAGGACCCCGCTTCTCAGGCCCCTGAGTATGCCGACGACTCCTAACCCTGAACGAAACACCAAATTGAATGATGAATTGGAATTGCAATGAAAAATCTTTCCTAGTATTATCCTAGTGACGCTGGAAAACCTCTAAAAACACCCATTGGTCAGAGAAATCGGCCGCGGGGAACCGAACCCACCACTGGGAATGCCAGTCTCAGACAAAACGCCTGAATCATCTGGCTCGGCAGAAGGGAACTAAGGGAATACATTAGGCTAAAGCCATATTCAAATCTTTTATAAGCTGGTGCTATGTGATACAATTGTAATTCGGTTCTCTTTGTATGACCAGGAGTAAAACAAATGAGATTGATTGACCTCCCGTTGGAGAAAAGCTTAAGAATTTTAAGATTGAAATTAACAATTATGAATGTCTCAGAAATGCTAAATTATACAAAAAAACGTATGTAATATAAATTGTTTTATTCTAACAAGATCTACATTTTTGGTGTAATAAGCTTTTCTATACAAGGGCCGTTTTTTTCAACCTCCGATAGGCTGTAATTAAAAGAAATGTTCATAGAAAACAATTATTTTATTACTAAAAGTTTTGTATACTTATGGTTAATTTTCAACATAATTACTGAAAAGATTGAACATTTATTGTACCTGTGCACAAGCTTTGCAATACCCGCTTAAAAAAAAAACTGCCGCCAATGATTTCAAATGAACATTGACGTTGTTTTGAAGATCTTCGTACTTTACGACGTTTGCGGAGAGCCATTCAAAACAAACGAAGAGGAATGCTGACTTCAGGAATTGTGTTGATCCATGACAACGCTCGTCCACACACTGCTGGCACAACACATCGGCTCCTTGAACAATTTCAATGGGACAGTCCTGACCTGGCACCCAGCGACTTTCACCTTTTCCCTGAACTGAAGACGGGGCTTGGAGGGCAGCACTTTCAAACCAACGAAGATCTTCAAATTGGTAATTGTTAGGCAATTTCAGCCAATCGCGGTCATCTGACTGGAGCGATATTGTCGAAACATCTTATGTTCATTTCTTTGAAATTTTGTTGCACTTGACGTTCGTATGTTTAATGTATTTAGTTAAAAAAAAAGGAGTGAAAATAAGTATTATTTGTATTTCTTATGCATGAGATGAGTGCAATAACCTCAGATAAAATAACGGTTGTTTTAGTTTTATGTATTGGTTGTTAAAAGCTGAAATAAAATAATTTTCTCTATTTCTATTGTGCTATCGATATTCGTACATTGGGTGTAGCCACGGTCGGCCATATGGAAATTCAGGAGGCAGTGAAGAAAGAAAAAACAAATCGGTAACTAAACATGGTCGAATACGTCATCTACCATTTGAGAATTAATGTAAGTATTACAATCATAACCTGATAAAATCTCCCTTCCTATATATTATTAATAGTCTATTTCGCTGAATTGTCTTATCAAATACAACTTGTGTTTTCATCTCTTAGGACGCTTCGCTCCGGTCGTGAATTATCGACAAGATGAAAACACTCATGACAATCGTATAGCGACAGCTTTTAAAATGTTTAATATCATTTTGTCTCGTGTATCTCCTCACTACCCTTCCACTTACAAGGAAGCAAGAAATAGGAAGATTTCTTCTAATGTTTATCTCGATTAGAATAGTTTAGAAGACAGGTAAAAAAGTCTATGTTCACTTCACGTATTTTTAAAATGGAGAGGAATATTCCTGGAGCCATTGTTGATATAAGTACAGTATTTAACAATAGACATGGGTTCTAAACTGATGTTTTTCTTGGGCCAGGAACCTCCCTTTCAGTGTAACGACAGCGATAACAGCCCCACAGTTCTGCCTTTGCTTACTGCGCCCGGCGATAGTCATCTCTTTGTGAGCAAGTGAAAATAGCAGAACAGGCAATCCAGTAATAACTCGTTCACTATACAAAAACACTGAAAGTCACTTGAATTTCTTCGCACTCTATCGTTTATTAATATGTATAACACTATTTCTAAGAATGTATTTTTACTTTCTCTACACGTACTATGTATATAATGCATAGAAAATGTATTGCATTGCACCCAAAATTTCGATACCACGATTTCAGCGGAAATATATATTTTTACACTCACTGAATAAAAAAAAAAAAATAGAAAAAGAATCCGTGTGTGTGTCTTTGGGACTGCCCACAGACATCCACACACATCTTAAATACCAAACTTGGTATTTAAATTCAGTATCTTTCAAGGATACGACTCGAAGATTTTCAAGATAGTCCCCACTCCAACTATTATTTACATGGAAAATTTTGCGAAAATTTTGATCTTCTCAAAAATGGCAGTAACGCATCGAAAGAGAAGATTGTGACCTCGATGTTGGATTAAGATTAGTTGTGGGTGTAGATGTTCATAAACTAGGTCTGTTCGACCTTTAAAATCTTATATGATCTAAGTTTAAACCGGCGTGAGCCAGGTTGGTTTTTATCTTTAATAATATTACATATCTTAGTAAAGATAATTACCTCACAAATAAAAGGTATATCTTGAATTATCTGGGAATAACCTCTAAATACCTCTTTATTCTGGATGAATTTTACGGAATTTTGCATAACTGCTAAACCGTAAGAGACAGATAAAAACCTGCTACACAAAATATGTATATCTCGTTAAAATACACAATTTATGTTATATATATTTTTTCGTGGAGTTGACCATTTTTAAGATATTTCTTGTTATCGGTTTCTGTTTTAAAACACTTAAACTTTTCACGTACGGGAATTTGAATGCTCCTGGCAATGCAAAGAAATGGATTTCATCACATGGCAACCAGTTTTTAAAAAAGACCTTACTATCGCTTTATTCTACTGTATTCCAAGAATTCCCTACAGGAAAGAATTTCTGCTAATCTTTAACTCGATTAGAATGAAGTACAGAAATTTTTAACAATAATTTGTTACAAGGATGTACAGAAAGTCATGTGAATGAAACACACTATATTTTTGCTTTATCTACACGTAATATGTGCATAGTGTATAGAGAAGGTACTGTATTTCACCCAGTAATTTAATATGATATTTCATCGGAAATATATGATTTGGGACCTACTGAATACAAAAAAAAAAAAAGCATTTCTAGAAAAATATCCGCGTGTGTGTCTGTGGGTAATGTTGTATCTTTCAAGGAGAGAGCACCAAGATTTTCAAGAAAGCCCCCCACCCAACTTGTCTTTACAGGGAATATTTTTCGAAAATGTTAATTTTCTCATAGCTGACTCTTAACAATTTTGATTAAAATGCAATATGTTTAAGATATTTCCATGACAAATTGAAATGCGTATGTTAAATTTTCTGGGAGTAACCTCTGGATACCTCTTCATTCTGGATGACTTTTTACTTTCTCTACACGTACTATGTACATAGTGTATAGATATCTTGATACCGAGATTTCATCGGAAATATTTGTTTTAGTGTCCCCTTTATCCAAAAAAAGTATTTTCAGAAAAAGGTCCGTGTGTGTGTGAACACGATAACTCAAAAACGAAAAGTCGGTAAAATACCAAACTTAGTATTTAAGTTTAGTATCTTCCAGGGATGCTACACAAAGATTTTGACAAAAATCCCCCCACCCCAAACTACCCTGTGCATGGAACTTTTTTAAAAAATTGATTTTCTTAAAAATGGTTAACGATTTTGATTAAAATATCGTATATTAAAGATATTTACCTGACAAATAAAATGTATGTCTTGAATTTTCTGGGAATAGCCTCTGAAGACTACTTTATTCTGAGTGAATTTTACGGAATTTTGCATAACTGCTAAACCGTAAGAGATGGACAAAATCTTAGCACACAAAAAATGTAGAGCACGTTAAAACACACAATTTATATGACATACATTTCTTTCCTGGAGTTGATCGTTTTTTAGATATTCCTTGTTTTTGGTTTTAGCTTGGAATAACTATTTTCTCATACAGGAATTTGTGAACTCCTGTCCATTCAAACAAAGGAACTTCAGCCACACAGCAACCAGCTTTTGACTGTCACTTTAACCTATGGTACTCCCTTATTTTGCTTCTACTTACAAGGAAGCAAGTAATAAGACCGTTTCTGCTAATTTTTTGTCGATTAGTATGAAGTAAATAGAAGCATAAGCATTTTAACAATAATTTGTTGCAGAGATGTAGAGAAAGTAATGTGAATGGAACACATCAGATTTTTTATAACTTGCAAATCATTAGAATATGACCAAAAATTACTAGCCAAAAATTGTAGATCTCATTAAATCGCACAATACATTTTTTGTAGAGTTAATCGTTTCCGAGAGATGGCTTATTGTTTATTTCAATTTTAAACTACTTAAACTTATATCATATGGGAAGTCAACTTTCGTTTCGTTCTTTTTGTTTTACTCCCGGAATGTAAAATAGAACCTAATTTTAATTTTTTTTTTCACATAGCATTGGCTTTAAAAGATTTGACTATCGCAGGGACATCTTAACGTATATAAAAGTTGTGGAACAGCTAGAGTAAGTCATGAGAATGGAACAATCACACTTCTCACTTTGGAACGGCTGGAAGAGTTGAACATCACTAATCTCCCACAGACTTCAGTTGTTGATATCAAGTGTGCATTCTATGCTTGAATCATAAAGCTGAAAGCGAGCAGATTTAGACATGGCCAAAGACATGCGTGAGGTAGTGTGCGTGTTTCGACGGTGTTTAGGGATAGATTTTATAAGCTGGTGAGCGTATTGGGTTTGCAGTTCCTTATCGCCGCCCCCACATCGGCACGCTTTCGGCTGCAACGGAATCAGTTCCGTTTTTCCGATTTCATGTGACTCAGGATGTCTTTCTTGTATTTCCCTAAACTTCTGAACCGAGGGTTGCCTGCCCCCTTCGTTTTATGAAATAGTTAGGGTGGACTACTGCACTGAAGGTTGATGGCAGACGACGAGGGATTGAATTCAGCCCTGTCCCTATTTCCTGATGGATGTCTTCTGGCAAGGGACTGCAGACACCAACTGGAACCTTTGTTCGCTCAGATGCAGTTCTCTGTGTATGAAAAGCTGCCTTGGGCAGAAATATTATGGACTTTACCTATACAACTTGGCTTCTGGCCATGTCTCTGGTCAAAATTTGCGTACAGATGGGCACTATCGAATGAAAAACTGATGTGTTCCATTCACATGACTTTCTCTACATTTCTGCAACAAACTGTTAGAAAGCTTATGCTTCTATTTACTTCATGCTAATCGAGAAAAAATTGCAGAAATAGTCTTATTACCAGCATCCTTGTAGGTATAAGCTAAATAAGGGAGTACCATAGGTTAAAGTGTTAGTCAAAAGCTGGTCGCTATGTGACTGAAGCTCTTTTGTTTGTATAGACAGGAGTTGACAAATTCCTTTATGAGAAAAGTATGTTTTTAAAGGTGAAACCAAAAACAAGGAATATCTAAAAAAACGACCAACTCCGAAAAAAATGTATATAACATAAATTATGTTTTAACATGCTCTACATTTTTTGTGTGGCAAATTTTTGTCCAAGTCTTATGTTTAGCAGTTATGCAAAATTCCATAAAATTCATCCACAATAAAGTAGCCTTCAGAGGCTATTCCCAGAAAATTCAAAATATGCATTTTATTTCTCAGGTAAATATCTTTAATATACCATATTTTATTCAAAATTGTTAGAGCCATTTTTAAGAAAATAAAAAATTTTGAAAACATTTCTATGTAAAGGGTAGTTTGGGTTGGGGGGATTTTTCTCAAAATCTTCGTGTCACATCCCTGGAAGATGTTAAACTTAAATACCAAGTATGGTATTTTATCGACTTTTCGTTTTTGAGTTATCGTATTCACAGACACACACGGACTTTTTTCTGAAAATGCTTTTATTGGTTACAGGGGACCTTAAAACATATTTCCAGTGAAATCTCTGTATTGAATTTTTTGGTGGAGTGCAATGCCTTCACTATGTACATAGTACGTGTAGAGAAAATAAAAAGATATAATTTTTCTATAGTCAAGTAACTATCTTTTATTCGATTGTTATCCATGTATTCGGTTTTAAAATCTTACTATACTATCGACTGTTTGTCAATCGACAGTCCCCAATCACTTTTAAAGACGCTGTTATCTCTGAACTAATGCAGTTGTTTTGCCACTCCGTTCCAGAGAGTACTAGAGGGCGTTCAAGTAAGTCCTTAGAAAATCCCAGTACCATCGAAAAAGGTTTGTATTTAGTAACCGTCGTCTCTTACTAGAGTTTCAGCTATATCCATCACGTGGTTTCGTTCCAATAGGCGATTGAATCAACAATCTTCTGCTTCTTTAGGAAGATGGAAAAAACGAATTTCGTAAGGTGATTAAACCTCTATTTAAAAGGCTTAACACCGAAAGAGATAAAAGCCGAATTGGATGAAGTTTTCATGGCACATCTGCATCTACGTTTGCAGCAATTTACAATTGGATTAATGAATTTAAATGTGGCTGTGCATCCATAAACGATGACCATCGTTCCGGACTTCCAGTAAAAGTTACCGTTGAATTTTGCTGAAAATGTGAACGTTTGAAGGGAACTTAGGTCTTAACTCGATTTTTATTGGTGACATTCTGTTCCAACATACCACGCGAGTAAGAAAAGGCAAAACTGTTTGGGCAGTCCACCCCTTCATCTTTCAACCATGTTTGACACACCCAGAACAAGTTGACTTTATAAACAGTATTTTAATTAGTCCACCACTTGCGTGTGTTAACTTGGCATTAAAATTTCAGTATGTAGTACAGAGAACAGACTAACCTAATATTGTGCGAGGTACGTCCAGAAAGTAAGTTCCGTTTGGTAACAAAATTAAATTGTGTACAGATACAGAATAATTATTTATTGCACAAAATTCTACAACTCTTAAACTACTTTTCCACATTACTGCCGAAATTTTGCAGGCATTTGTCATAGCGTGGCACAAGTTTTTGTATACCTTCTTCATAGAAGTTTGCCGCCTGTTGCTCAGTAAGAATCTTTGGTACCCAACGTGAGCAAAGTTTGTGAAATTTCAGTTTTTCGGTAACAATTTCATGAATTAGTTATCGTGAGCTTTGGGAAATTCCATAGCGAGAGCACTAATTGTAAACTTGCGGTTTTCCTGGATCTTGTCATCAATCGCGTGAACCAGTTCTTCTGTAACCAAAGATGGACGCCCACTTCGTTCTTCATCGTGCACTTCACTATGTCCTTCATTGAACCCATCTTCTCACCATTGAATCAGTCATCGCATTTTTTCCGTAAACTTCGCAAATTTGCCGATAAATTTCAATTGGTTTCACTTTCCTAGCATTCAGAAAACGAATCACAGATCTGATTTCACAAACGGCGGGATTTTCAATCAACGCCGACATAGTAAACAAGCACAACAAAGCGTATGTGGCTGACAGCGATCTCAAAATGGCACACATTTCTTCTCCTTGATACAGAGCGTCTACCGCGCATGTGCGGAACTGCGATCGCAGCGCTGCAGCGGAGATAAATTGAAATGGAACTTACTTTCCGGACGTACCTTGTATCAACCGGTGAGAGATTGGATTATTTTCCAACCAGACCTTTACGGATCACCAGTTCGCAACTGAGAACTTCATCTCTTTTCCTTCGGTAACGTGGCCTGTGCAATACGCTTTTAAGAGCATAGCAAACAGGTGGAAGACATAGGTGAAAAGAACCCGTCTTTGGATTCCAGAAATATTACTTTCTCTACATACTATGTACATAGAGAAGGTAGAGAAGGTATTGCATTGCACCCAACAATTAGATACCGAAATTTAACCGGAAATACATATTTTGAGACCCCCTGAATAGAAAAATTAAAACATTTTAAGAAAAATGTTCGTGTGTCTGTTGGCAGTATAGCTCAAAAACGAGAAGTCCGTTAAATATCAAACTTGATATAAGTTCACAATCTTCCAAGGATGCGATTCGAAGATTTTCAAAAAAATATCCCCATCTCCAACTACCCTTTACATGAAAAATATTTCGAAAATTTTGGTTTTCTCAAAAATGGCTACGACGATTTTGATTCAAGTCCCATATTTAAGATATCTACATGATAAATAAAATGTATATCGTGAATTATTTTGGGAATAGCCTCTTAAGCGCCGTTTATTCTTGAGAAATTTTTCTGAATTTTATATAACTGGTAAACCGTAAGAGATAGAAAAAAATTACCGTTTTCGAGATATACCTTAATATTGGATTCAGTTTTAAAATACTTAAAACTTTTCTCATATCGGAACTTGTCAACTCCTGGTCACACAAAGAAACGGATTTGAATCCCCATAGCAACCACATTTTAAAAAATTTGACTGTCTGTTTAGCCCAGTGTATTTCTGAATTGTCCTTCTACTTACAAGGAAGAAGTAATTAAGACCATTTCTGCTAAGTTTATCTCGATTATCATGAAGTAGATAGACGAATAAGTGAGTATTATTCACATAAACTGAAGGTAGACATTCATCGCAGCAATTCTTAAGGTCGTCCAGTCCTCGTTGCAATCCATTTAATGTCTTAAAGCACAACATTAAGTCGTCCGCGTATAAAAGTGTTGGGATCTGCAAGTCTGCCACTGCTGGTGCTTCGATATTCTCTGCTAGCATTGCGTCAATAATATCATCCACAAAGATATTAAAGAGTAAGGGACATAAATACTGTCCTTACGCTCCTCTAGCTTAGGCAGCTGTCCGACTTTACGCAGAATTTGACATTTAGACATGTTGTCTGCAACGCTCTAATCATTTTACTTGATGATATTTTTCTGCGTAGTTTATGCCATGATGCATTTCGATTGATAGTCAAATGCCTTCTTATAGTCCAAAAATGTACAATGAAGCTTTCCCCGCTTAATTAAAGGTTTTTTGCCCTTAAAAGTGTTTTAAAATAAAAGCAGCGGTTGAAGGAAAAGTGATCATCACAGCTTATGAAAGAGAAACTCAGCTGCGGTTGTGAATCTCTTCTGTATATGTGTCGATGTTGTTACAGCGATGTAGAGAAAGTCATGTGAGTGGAGCAATGGAGTCTTATTCACGTTAACTGTAAGAAGCCATCCATCTGTAATTCCTAAGTTTGTCAAGTCCTCGTTGCAACCGTTAACTGTAGAGCACATCGTCCGCGTCTAAAAGCGTTGGGATCTGCAAATCTGCTACTACTGGTGTTTCGATATTCTCTGTTATCATTGCGTCAGTAATATTATCACGAGGAGATTAAATAGTAAAGGAGACAAAATACAGCCCTGCGACACTCCCCTATAGCTTAGGCAGCTCTTGGATATAGTTTCTCTCGTACTTTACACAGAATTCGACATTTTGATAGATTGCCTGCAATTTTCTGTGTAGTTTATGTCATAGTATCTTTTGATTGATAGAGTCAAATGGCTTCTTATAGTCCAAAAATGCATAATGAAGCTTTTCCCGCTTAACTAAAAGTTGCTTTACCCTTAAAAGTGTTTTAAAATAAAAGAAGCGGTTGAAGGAAAAGAGATTATCGCAGCTAATGAAAGAGAAACTCAGCTACGGTTATGCATCTCTTGTGAAAAATCCAATGGATTAGTCAAGTATTCCCCAATGAGACTTGTTCTGCCTAGCGACCAGCCTATGCAGATGTTGAAACTCGCTGTAGAACTTGCCAAAATAAAGGAAGGATCTATCCTAGTACCATTAAGCTCATCAAAGTAGCAGACCATCAAGGTTAGGCCCTGTCCCCCGTCAAGAGCCGGCCGGACGGCTGTGAATTAGTGAACGAGTTAGTCTGGATGCTCATCCAGAAGCCGTCATTGATTTCCGTTAATTATCCGTCAGAGGGTCAGAGGGAGGAGGGTTGGACCACAGGGACCAGGGATAGCCCGCAGCCCCCCAGATGTAAATGGCTCAAGTTCAGCTGAGAGTTCTCAAGTCTTATGAGATAGATCTGTCTGTATCCACCTGCTACCGGCCAGAAACCCAATTTTAAATCCAAGTCTCCTTCCCAGGCTTTACTTTTTCGACTTCGTGTATAATATATACATAGAGAATGTACTGCATTCTACCCAAAAAGTTGATACCGAGATTACATTGGAAATATCCGCTTTGGCATTAATTAAATCAAAGTCTACTTCCCAAAATTTGGATATTGCTTTTTCCACTTCGCACATAGCGCACAGGTAGAGAAAGCATTGCATTTCACCCAAAATTTTGATTTCGAGATTACACTGGAAATATCCGCTTTGTCGTCAATTAAATCAAATTCTCCTTCCCAATTATTTGGACATCACTTACTCGACTTCATGTATAGTACATACATAGAGAAAGTATTTCATTTCACCCAAAAATTATATGACTAGATTTCACTGGAAATACCCGCTTTGGCGTCAATTAAATAAACGATTCGTTCCCAATATTTGGGCATTGCTTTCTCCACTTCGTATATAGTACATACATAGAGAAAGTACTACATTTTACCCAAAAATTCGATACCGAGATTTCACCGAATATATGTGTTTTAGTATCCTCTGTATCCAAAAAAATAATTTTCAGAAAAAAGTCCGGTATGTGTGTCCGTGTGCCTGTGAACACGATAGCTCGAAAACAAAAAGTCGGTAAAATACCAACCTTGGTATTTAATTTAAGTATCTTCTAGGGATGCGACACGAAGATGTTGAGAAAAAGCCTCCCATCCCAAACTACCCTTTACATGCAACTTTTTTCGAAAATTTGGATTTTCTTAAAAATGGCTCCAACGATTTTGATTAAAATATCGTATATTAAATATATTTACCTGACAAACAAAATGTATATCTTCAATTTTCTGGGAATAGCCTCTGAAGACTACTTTATTCTGGATGAATTTTACCGAACTTTGCATAAATGCTAAACCGTAAGAGATGGACAAAAACTGACCACACGCATTAAAAACAAATTAAAACACACAATTTATGTCATATACATATTTTTCGTGAAGTTGATCGTTTTTGAGCTGTTCCTTGCTTTTGGTTTCAGCTTTAAAAAACTTGTCCTCTTCTCATACAGACATTTTCCCACTCCTGTCCACACAAACCAAGGAATTTCAGTCACATAGCAACCAGCTTTTGACTATCACTTTAACCTATGTCACTCCCTTATTTTCGGTTCTACTTACAAGGAAGCAAGTAATAAGACTATTTCTGCTCATTTTTTCTCGATTGGTATGAAGTAAAAAGAAGCATAAGTTTTTTAGCAATAATTTGTTGCAGAGATGTAGAGAAAGTCATGTGAATGGAATACATCAGATTTTGGGGGGGGGGATTCAAGGGATCGGAAAACATGTATTTCCTGTGAGATATCGTATCGATTTTTTGGGTGGAATGTAAATGTGTACTGGGCAAGAGAAAGTAGAAAGACATTCCTCTTATTGCACATGACCTACTGTGTTATTCGAACGTGTCTAAAGCGTTGGTACATGCAAGAACTAGCAATAAAACAAGAGTTGTATATCGAACTGCGCAAGCGCTAGTATCACTTTAGAGTTGCTAATGTAGCGTACTTTGAGCACAAGATAACGAAATCCAGGCAAATGTATGAGCCGGGTTGATCTTTATGTTGGCGCTTTTCCTCGGTAAAGTCCCGTTGTTTATTTTCCGATAGATAGCGCCGCCTGATTTCCACAGGGCGAGTTTTTAGCCCCCATTTCCTCTCTGGTATCGCAACAGCGCCGCATTAAGGGACGAATCTTAATTTCTGTTGCGCTCCAGTAAGGTCCATAATCTATCCCCTGCGTAACCTCAAATTATAGTATATTATACGATACGAGGCTGGGAAGTGAATTTTAAACAACCGAGCAAAAATAAAATTTTAATGGGCCTCTATCTTTGGTTATAACTTTTTTCGATTCCACAAAACAGCATAGAAATTCATTATACAACACTTTGTTCCACACATTCACAAAACTGCTTAATCCAAACTACAGGATGGCGCACGAGAAACTGGTTCCGAGTCACAGATATAGAGAGAATAATGTACTGTGGTTGGTGAAGCACGTTTTTGTCAAACCGCCATATTTTGATTCTACACTTCTACGGCTTTTGTAGGATAAATGTGCTCCCAAAAATAAGATTTTGTAGTGTTAAATATCAATTAAGTAGTACATTTGAAATGTAGGTTTTAAACCAGTATAATGGTGAGTACGTGTGTGGTGTTTGGTTGTAGTTTCTCGAATAGCGGAAGCAAAAACAAGGAAAGGGAAACGTGTTTCAATGCATAGGTTATGACACTTATTTAATTGATTTTTCAGTGGTATATTCAGTGAAATGTCTTGCACATTATTAACAGAACGATTCTGTACTGTTTGTTAGATTTTAGATTTCCAACTCGAAAGACCGTTGAGAAGCAGCCAGAATTGGTAACCTCCGTTTATAAGAAACCGTTCACTGATTCGCCCATTTAGCACCTGTGCTAAAATATCACACTTGCTAGATAAGCTATTAACTTCCAAGGATGCGACACGAAGATTTTGAGGAAAACCCCCCTCATCCCAAACTACCCTTTATCTACATGGAAAAAAAATCGAAAATTTTGATTTTATCAAAATTGGCTGAAACGATTTTTATTAAAATAGCGTATATTAAAGGTATATACACGACACATATAATGCATATATTGAATTTTGTAGGGATAGCCTCTGAAGGCCTCTTTATTCTGGATGAATTTTGCTGGATTTTGCATAACTGGTAAACTGTAAGAGATAGACGAAAACTTACTCCACAAAATATGTAGACCTCGTTGAAACACACACTTTGTCTTTTTTTTTTTTTTTTTTATTTATTTATTTTTTTTTTTTTTTATGGAGTTGGCCGTTTTTTTATATATTCCTTGTTAATAGCTTCAGTTTTAAAATACATTAGCTTTTCTTATACGGGAATTTGTCAACTCGTGCCCATACAAACAAAGGAACTTCAGTCACATAGCAACCAGCTTTTGACTGTCATTTTAACCTATGATACTCCCTTATTTCGCTTCTACTTACAAGGAAGCAAGTTATAAGACAGACACCTTCTGCTAATTTTTTTCTCGATTAACATTAAGTAAATAGAAGAATAAGCTTTTTAACAATAATTTATTGCAGAGATGTAGAGAAAGTCATGTGATTGGAGTATTTAAGTGTTGTTTTTTTTTTTCGTAGAGTTTACCACATTTGAGATATTTCTTGTTATTGGTTTCAGTTTTAAAATACTTAAACTTTTCTCTTACGGGAATTTGTCAACTGCTGGCAAAGCAAAGAAACGGATTTCAATGACAAGGCAACCAGCTTTTAAAAGATTTGACTATCGTTTTAGCCAAGTGTATATACTAGAAAGCATTTCTGCTAATGTTTATCTCGATTAACATGAAGTAAATAGAATAAGTTTTTACTTTCTTTACACGTACTATGTACATAGTATATAGAGAAGGTATTGTATTCCACCCAAAAATTCGATATCAAGATTGCACGGGAAATACATGTTTTGGGTCCCCCGGAATCCAAAAAAAGCATTTTTACAAAAAGCTCCGTGTGTGTCGACAGCATAGCTCAAATCCAAAAGACCGTTAAATACCAAATTTGGTATTTAAGTTTGGTATCTTCCAAGGATGCGACACGAAGATTTTCACGAAATTCCCCCCACCCCAACTACCCTTTACATGGATTTGTTTTCGAAAATTTCGATTTTCTCAAAAATGGCTCTAACGATTTTGATTAAAATGTCAAATATTAAAGACATTTACCTGACAAACAAAATGTATATCTTGAATTTTCTGCGAGTAGCCTCTGAAGACTACTTTATTTTGGATGAAACTTACGGAATTTTGCATAACTGCTAAACCGTAAGAGTTGGGTAAAAACTTACTACACAAAAAAAGTAGAGCACCTTAAAACTTACAATGTATATTATATGCAATTTTTTCGTGGAGTTGGTCGTTTTTGACATTTTCCTTGTTTTTGATTTCAGCTTTGAAAAACTTATACTTTTCTCATATATAAATTTGTCAACTCTTGTCCATACAAAGAAACTTCAGTTACATAGCAACCAGCTTTTGATTATCAATTTAGCCTATGGTATTTCCTTATTTCGCTTCTACTTACAAGGAAGCAAGTAATAAGACTATTTCTGCTATTTTTTTTTCTCGATTAAAATGAAGTAAATAGAGGCATAAGCTTTTTAACAATAATTTGTTGTAGAGATGTAGAGAAAATCATGTGAATGGAACACATCAGATTTTTAATGGGTTCAGTAAAGGAAATGCACTATATATTTGCAATTTTAAACCTCACACTTACGTATATAAAAGTTTTCACATTTGATTTCTCAATAATAATTATAGAGAAAGTTTTAACGAAACCAAAGCAGCTAGAAATTTGTCAGAATTTTGGGTCGCAATAAAATGAATAGGAAAGCTGGATATGTGTGATTTCCCCTAGCAGTTAATATAGATGCCGCGGATCGCCCGAAGGTGTGTTCCAGCGTGGAACTTGGACATAACTCTTTTCAGGGGAGCTGAGAATTTCACCGCTGACCATGTAATTAATTTCACCGTGACCCGCGTGTCATCTGCGGTTTGTAATCGAAGTCAAGAGTGGAAAATTTGCCTTTGTTTCCGCAACTGATTCAACCGCAAAATGAAGTTGAAGGCTGTGTAACATTCCGCTAGTTTTCTGCGCCAGTGAACCAAAGATTTCACAGATGAATCCTGCTGAAATGAATTGCTCTGAACCGCGTAACATCGCTTATTATTTCCGGTTACATCTCAGGATGAAAATTCTGTTTATTCAGGAAATGGGGAAGGGAATTCTGAAAGGTATTAAAGCCATATTGTAAACTTTTTTACGTTCTCTGCTCGCACAATACTAGCGGAAGTATTGTATTTCACCCAAAAATTCTGTCGAGATGACACCGTTAATATATACATGGGTCATTAAATGATGTATTCCATTCACATGACTTTCTCTACATCTCTGCAACAAATTATTGTTAAAAAGCTTATGCTTCCATTTACTTCATGCTAATCGAGAAAAAAATTAGCAGAAATAGTCTCATTACTTGCTTCCTTGTAAGTAGAAGCGAAATAAGGAAATGATAGTCAAAAGCTGGTTGCTATGCGACTGAAATTCCTTGTTTGTATGAGTAGGAGTTGACAATTTCCTGTATGAGAAAAGTATATGTTTTTCAAAACTGAAACCAATAACAAGGAATATCTTAAAAACGATAAACTCTACGAAAAAATGGAAATGGCGTGTTATTTATGGACGCTCTTTAACTATTGTGGTTCTCAGCGTCCCATTCTAAACTGGGCGTGAAAGGCCGCTTAATTTTGCTCAGAGACCTCTCTATCAGGCTTGAGGTTCTTTTACGTGCCGTAAATCTACGACACGGTACCAACGGCTTTACTTTCCTTCCGAAGGAAGCCATGCTAATGATTTTTACGCCCGAAAAAATCCATCGTCAACCGCCAGGTTTGAACCCGCGACCTTGGGTATATGAAGTCAGCATGGTAACCATTACACCACGGAAGGCGACGAAAAACTTTACGAAAAAAAGGTATGTAACTTAAATTGTGTTTTAACATGCACTATATTTTTTTGTGTGGTAACTTTTTCTTAATCTCTTGCGGTTTAGCAGTTATGCAAAATTCCGTAAATATATTTAATATATGATATTTTAATCAAGATCGATACAGCCATTTTTGAGAAAACCAACATTTTCGATAAAAAGTTCCATGTAAAGGGTAGTTTGGGGTGGGGGGATTTTTAACAAAATCTTCATGTCGCATCCCTGAAAGATACTAAACTTAAATACCAAGTTTGGTATTTTACCGACTTTTCATTTTGAGTTATCGTGTTCACATACACACATGGACCTTTCTCTAAACATGCTTTTTTTATTCAGGGGATCTTAAAACATGTATTTCCGGTATCGAATTGTTAGGTGGAATGCAATACTTCCGCTATACACTATGTACAGAGAAAGTAAAAACACAGTTGCCATCAATAGTCGGACAGCTCGTATCGTTATATGTGCTGTTGCTCCGTCTTGCTGAAACCAACAGTTGGCAGGAAAATGGAGCAACTCATGGACTCCTGCAATAGGCTTTTACCGCAAAGGCACACTGCACACATGGCAAGGCCGTGTAAGCAGCCTTCAGCATGCCATTCGGTGTTGCAAGATTGCAGATTCTAGTTCAGTTTTAGACTAAGGCTCTTTCCTATTGGTTACGGAGACAATATGGCTACGTGGCACGTTTCAGGATTTCGTCGAGGTTAGGCTACGTTTAAAAATGGGCTTTCTGAAAATCGGTTCTACTTTCCAATGCGAAATGCACAATCTTCCATTCGTCCTGTCTCTTTGCGCATGGGCAGCCATGTTGTTCAATAGACCAATAGTAGGTAAAATCTAAAACTGAGCTAGAATCTGTGCTATCTATTGCTCAGCGTTGCCACAACAAAATGTCCCATTCTTTTGAGTCATTCTGTATAAAGCCCAACTCATTCTGAATGTGTAAGGCTTCCGAACACGCCAATTTTGTGTGCACTGCTTGCATTCTATTCATTTGTTTGCATAGATTTGTGATAAGGAAGAAGCTCACTTCATTAGCAATCAACAAGAGCATTTCTCATTTGTACTCGTTACGCAGGGTTGCAGACCTGTCACGTGGTTAATATGAAGGGTTGGAAGTTTTATCTTTCTGTCTGCACACCCTTTGTCCTCAAGCCCGTATTAATACTCATTCTGATATAATCGCATTTGGAGGGATGTTGTTGACAACTCTTTGGGATGCATTATCTGAATGTCAACGCCTTTGACCCTGCCAGTTTATTCATCGCGGACAAGATAAAAAAACTCGCATCGCGTGAGGCCTGAAGTGTCGCTGGGAAGGCACGTCTCATTGTTGGCCTTTTGCAGCATTGTTGGCAATGCGCTCGGTATCAACAAGCTGCAGCATTGCCAAGTCTACATAACAATGAGTCTGGTTTTGATTCCTGCCTTTAGCTTTTACATTTTTGGATCTGTACTAGCCTGTCATAAATCTTCGATGCAAATATTTACGTATATATTTCTGTGTTCCATTCACATGATTTTCTCTACATCTCTGCAACAAATTATTATTAAAAGCCTTATGCTTCTATTTACTTAATGATAAACGAGATAAAATTAGCAGAAATAGTCTTATTACTTGCTTCCTGTAAGTAGAAGCGAAATAAGGGAGTACCATAGGTTAAAGTGATAGTCAAAAGCTGGTTGCTATATGACTGAAGTTCCTTTGTATGGACAGGAGTTGAAAATTCCGGTATGAGAACAGTATAGTTTTTTAAAGCTGAAATCAAAATTAAGGAATAGCTAAAAAATTATCAACTCTGCGAAAAACTGTACGTAACATCAATTGTATGTTTTCACGTACTCTATATTTTTGTGTGGTAAGTTTTTGTCCATCTCTTACGGTTTAGTGTTAAGCAAAATTCCATAAAATTCATCCAGAATAAAGTAGTCTTCAGAGGCTGTTCCCATAAAATTCAACATATACATTTTATTTGTCAGGTAAATATTTTTAATAATCGATATTTTTATCAAAATCTTTAACGCCATTTTTGAGAAAATCAAAATTTTCACAAAAAGTTCCATGTAAAGCGTAGTTGGAGTGGAGGGGTTTTCTTCAAAATCTTCGTGTCGCATTCTTGGAATATAGCAAACTTGGTATTTAAGTTTGGAGTTTAACGGCCTTTTCGTTTTTGAGCTAGCTGTCCACTGACACATACCCGCACACACACGGATCTTTTTTCTAAACATTATTTTTGTATTCAGGGGATCCAATACATGCAATTTCCGGTGAAATCTCAATATGGAATTTTTGGGTGCATTACAATACCTTCTCTATACACTATGTACATAGTACGTGTAGAAAAGCAAAAATATTTTATGTCATTTGCATAACTTTCTATTGTTCTGCAAACAGTCTATTCTTACAATAGATTACTCTTTTATCTACGAGTATATTATGCTAAACAAGAAACATATTAGCATTAATGGTCTAATTACTATCAGACAAAAGAATGCAGTTGTTAGGAGAGGTTGCTGGCACGGTTTAGAGCGGTCAGAGAAGGCGGGAATATAGTGCAGTACTACCTGTCTGATGAAAGAATGCAGTTGTTAGGGGAGGTCGCTGGTGTAGCATGGCACGGTTTAGAGCAGACAGAGAAGACTGGAATATAGTACAGTGCTACCTGTCTGATGAAAGAATGCAGTTGTTAGGGGAGGTCGCTGGTGTGGCATGGCACGGTTTAGAGCAGTCAGAGAAGGCTGGAATATAGTGCAGTACTACCTGTCTGACGAAAGAATGCAGTTGTTAGGGGAGGTCGCTGGTGTAGCATGGCACGGTTTAGAGCGGTCAGAGAAGGCTGGAATATAGTGCAGTACTACCTATCTGACGAGAGAATGCAGTTGTTAGGGGAGGTCGCTGGTGTAGCATGGCACGGTTTAGAGCAGTCAGAGAAGGCTGGAATATAGTGCAGTACTACCTGTCTGACGAAAGAATGCAGTTGTTAGGGGAGGTCGCTGGTGTAGCATGGCACGGTTTAGAGCGGTCAGAGAAGACTGGAATATAGTGCAGTACTACCTGTCTGACGAGAGAATGCAGCTGTTAGTGGAGGTCGCTGGTGTAGCATGGCACGGTTTAGAGCGGTCAGAGAAGGCGGGAATATAGTGCAGTACTACCTGTCTGACGAAAGAGTGCAGTTGTTAGGAGAGGTCGCTGGTGTAGCATGGCACGGTTTAGAGCGGTCAGAGAAGACTGGAATATAGTGCAGTACTACCTGTCTGACGAAAGAATGCAGTTGTTAGGGGAGGTCGCTGGTGTAGCATGGCACGGTTTAGAGCGGTCAGAGAAGGCGGGAATATAGTGCAGTACTACCTGTCTGACGAAAGAATGCAGTTGTTAGGGGAGGTCGCTGGTGTAGCATGGCACGGTTTAGAGCGGTCAGAGAAGACTGGAATATAGTGCAGTACTACCTGTCTGACGAAAGAATGCAGTTGTTACGGGGGGTCGCGGTCTGTAGCATGGCACGGTTTAGAGCGGTCAGAGAAGGCTGGAATATAGTGCAGTACTACCTGTCTGACGAAAGAGTGCAGTTGTTACGGGGGGTCGCGGTCTGTAGCATGGCACGGTTTAGAGCGGTCAGAGAAGGCTGGAATATAGTGCAGTACTACCTGTCTGACGAAAGAATGCAGTTGTTACGGGGGGTCGCGGTCTGTAGCATGGCACGGTTTAGAGCGGTCAGAGAAGGCTGGAATATAGTGCAGTACTACCTGTCTGACGAAAGAGTGCAGTTGTTAGGGGAGGTCGCTGGTGTAGCATGGCACGGTTTAGAGCGGTCAGAGAAGACTGGAATATAGTGCAGTACTACCTGTCTGACGAAAGAATGCAGTTGTTAGGGGAGGTCGCTGGTGTGGCATGGCACTGTTTAGAGCGGTCAGAGAAGACTGGAATATAGTGCAGTACTACCTGTCTGACGAAAGAGAGCAGTTGTTAGGGGAGGTCGCTGGTGTAGCATGGCACTGTTTAGAGCGGTCAGAGAAGACTGGAATATAGTGCAGTACTACCTGTCTGACGAAAGAATGCAGTTGTTAGGGGAGGTCGCTAGTGTAGCATGGCACTGTTTAGAGCGGTCAGAGAAGACTGGAATATAGTGCAGTAGTGCCTGTCTGACGAAAGAATGCAGTTGTTAGGGGAGGTCGCTGGTGTAGCATGGCACGGTTTAGAGCAGACAGAGAAGGCTGGAATGTAGTGCAGTGCTACCTGTCTGACGAAAGAATGCAGTTGATAGGGGAGGTCGCTGGTGTAGCATGGCACTGTTTAGAGCGGTCAGAGAAGACTGGAATATAGTGCAGTACTACCTGTCTGACGAAAGAATGCAGTTGATAGGGGAGGTCGCTGGTGTAGCATGGCACTGTTTAGAGCGGTCAGAGAAGACTGGAATATAGTGCAGTACTACCTGTCTGACGAAAGAATGCAGTTGTTAGGGGAGGTCGCTGGTGTGGCATGGCACTGTTTAGAGCGGTCAGAGAAGACTGGAATATAGTGCAGTACTACCTGTCTGACGAAAGAGAGCAGTTGTTAGGGGAGGTCGCTGGTGTAGCATGGCACTGTTTAGAGCGGTCAGAGAAGACTGGAATATAGTGAAGTAGTGCCTGTCTGACGAAAGAATGCAGTTGTTAGGGGAGGTCGCTGGTGTAGCATGGCACGGTTTAGAGCAGACAGAGAAGGCTGGAATGTAGTGCAGTGCTACCTGTCTGACGAAAGAATGCAGTTGTTAGGGGAGGTCGCTGGTGTAGCATGGCACGGTTTAGAGCGGTCAGAGAAGGTTGGAATATAGTGCAGTACTACCTGTCTGACGAAAGAATGCAATTATTAGGGGAGGTCGCTGGTATAGCATGGCACGGTTTAGGGCGGTCAGAGAAGGCTGGAATATAGAGCAGCACAGTCTGACCATCAAAACATCAGAACAGTGTATGTAAACAGGAATAAGCTAAACGATCGACAACAGGTTAAACTTACTGTTTACTTTATCACTAATGAATATTAATTTTCTACTCTGTAGTAGATAGTACCTGTACAGAGAGTAAAATCTGATGTATTGCATTCATATGACTTTCTCTACATCTCTGCAAAAAAGTATTGTTAAATAGCTTAGGCTTCTATTTGCTTCATGCTAATTCAGAAAACATTAGCCGAAATAGTCTTATTACTTGCTTTTGTAAGTAGAAGCAAAGTTTAGGGAGTACCATAGGTTAAAGTGATAGCTGGTTGCTATGTGACTGAAGGCCCTTTGTTTGTGTGGACAGGAGTTGACAAATTCCTGTGTGAGAAAAGTATGAGTTTTTCAAAACTGAAACCAAAAACAAGGAACACTTATAAAACTATCAACTCCACGAAAAAAATAATTACGTAACATAAATTGTGTGTTTTAATGTAGTCTATAATATTTGTGTGCTAAGTGTTTCTCCATTTCTTACGGTTTAGCAGTTATGTAACTTTCCGTAAAATTCATCCGGAATAAAGTAGTCTTCAAAGGCTATCCCAGAAAATTCAAGATATACATTTCAATTGTTTGTAAATATCTCTAACATTGTAATCAAAATCGTTAGTCATTTTTAACAAAATAAAAATTTTCGAAAAAATGTTCCATGTTAAGGGTATTTGGTGGTGGGGGATTTTCTTGACACACACACACACACACACACACACACACACACACACACACACACACACACACACACACACACACGGTCATTTTTCTAAAACTGTTTTTTTTGTGTTCAGGGGGTCTGAAAACTTATATTTCCGGTGAAATCTCGGTATCGAATTTGTGGATGCAATACAATACCTACTCTATACACTATGTATATGGTACGTGTAGAGAAAGTAAAAAAGTGTCTTGCGTTCAGGCTTTGTGAAACATTTCAGTACACCAAACAGAGTTTATGAGAGAGAGGCAGGAAAATAATTTGATACGCTGTGGACTGCTGGTTTCAAATCTAGATCAGTAAACCGTTGAGATGTAATATGTGATATCATGAACAGCTGGACTGCTATTGACCTGTTCTGCCTCTATCATATCTGTTTATAGCCATTGATTTTGAACCGAGTTACAATGGCAAGCTTCCTAACCACTTAGCTGCATGAATAAACAAAACAACATAAAAGTTTACTCTACCTAAAATTTTGTTTGCATATTCATTTCAATTTATGCTTACCTCAGTTAATTTCCCACGAGAGGAAATGCATTTTATGTATTTAATTCCAGTGTTCGTTCGAAAAGTGGAAGACCGTAAATTATTAAATTATGTGTTGCAAGTTCCCATGGCAGGATAGTCGAATGGATACAGCTTATGTATATTCCTGATTTTCCTTTGACGCAGATCGGGTGAGTTTGATATTTTAGCGACTTTTCGTTTTTGAGTAATCGCGTTCACAGACACATGGACACACATACTCGGACCTTTTTCTGAAAATGCGGTTTATGGTTTTAGGGGACTCTAAAACATATATTTCCGATGAAATCTCGGTATCGAATTTTTGGGTTGTGCAATATGTTATACACTATGTACACGGTACGTGTAGAGAAAGAAAAAAGCATACATTTTTACTTTCTCTACACTTACTATGTACATAGTGTATAGACAAGGTATTGCACTCCACCGAAAAATTCGATACCGAGATTTCATCGGAAATGTATGTTTTAGGGTCCCCTACGATAACTGAAAAACGAAAAGTCGGTAAAATACCAAACTTAGTATTTAAATTTAGTATCTTCCAGGGATGCGACACAAAGCTGATGAGAAAAATACTCCCACCCTAAACTACCCTTTACATGGAACTTTTTTTCGAAAATTTCGATTTTCTCAAAAACGGCTCTAACGACTTTGATTAAAATATCTTATATTAAAGACATACACCTGACAAATGAAATGTATATCTTGAATTTTCTGGGAATAGCCCCTGAAGAGTAGTTTATTCTGGATGAATTTTGCGGAATTTTGAATAACTGCTAAACCGTAAAAAATGGACAAAAACTTACTGCCCAAAAAATGTAGAGCACGTTAAAACACACAATTTATTTTATATACATTCTTTTTCGTGGAGTTCATCGTTTTTGAGACATTCCTTGTTTTTTGTTTCTGCTATGGAAAACTTACTTTTCTCATACAGGAATTTGTCAGCTGCTTTCCATACAAACAAAGGAACCTCAGTGACATAGCGACCATGTTTTGACTTTCACTTTAACCTATGGTACTCCCTATTTCGCTTCTACTTACAAGGAAGCAAGTTATAGGACTATTTCTGCTAATTTTTTCTGATTAGCATGAAGTAAATAGAAGTATAAGCTTTTTAAGAATAATTTGTTGCAAAGATGTAGAGAAAGTCATGTGAATGGTATACTATTTAACAGAAGGTATTTTTCATCAATAAACAGTAAAGGTGTTGCTGAATATACCTTGAAAAATCTGATGTGTTACACTCACATGACTTTCTCTAGCTGTTCTACAAACTACTTACAAAAGATTATTCTTCTTTCTGCATCTTGCTAATCGAGGTACTCATTAGCACAATGTTCTTATTACTTAGTTACTTATAAGTAGGAAAAAATAAGGGAATACACTAGGCTAAACCAATAGTCAAATGTTTTAAAAGCTGTCGTTATGCGATTGTCATTACAAATCGCTTCTTTTCTTGGCCAGGAGTAGAACAAAAGAAAACCGCACATTCCCGTCTGAGAAAAGTATAAGTACTTCACAACTGAAACTAATAACAATGAATACTTCGAAAACTGTAAGCTCCACGAGAAAAATGTTTATGACATAACTTGTGTATTTCAACAAGACCTACATTTTTTATATAGTAAGCTTTTATCTGTCTCTTACGGTCAACTAGTTATTCCAAATTAAGCAAAATTCATCCAGAATAAACAGGTCTTCAGAAGCTATTCCGAGAAAATTCAAGATATACATTTAATTTGTTAGGTCTTTAATACATGATAGTTTAATCAAAATCGTTAGAGCCATTTTTAAGAAAATCAAAATTTTCGAAAAAAGTTCTATGTAAAGTTTGGTATTTTAGGTACTTTTCGTTTATGAGTTATCGTGTTCACAGACACAAGGACACACGGACAAACACACGAACCTTTTTCTGCAAATGCAAAGGGGGTCTTAAAACGTGTATTTCCGGTGAAATGTCGGTATCGAATTTTTGGGTCGAATACAATACTTCTCTATCCCTATGTACATTGTACATATGGGTCTAGAGAAAGTAAAAATTAGCTCAGTATGTTAAAACAGTTGCTGAGGTAATGGGTCGGACTTTAGATAGGACGTTTTGACTGCAGTGGCACAATAAAATTGTGCCCAGGTGCCTTTTCTTGTTTTTCATTATTTGTGTACTAGTAAATCACCAGTGGTGATTGACCCATTTCCCACAGCATGAGATGCATTGTTTCATCTGCTGAGATGAGGCAACATCTGTTCCAGAACACCATAATGGTTCACAAAACCCTTTCGTGTCCATTAATTAAAAGCGGCACGCAGCAAAAAAGGGACTAGTGCCATTTTTTTTTTCTTCTCAACTCGCTTAATGAAGACAGTTCATTAACTGTCTGAGAAGAGCGGATCTTGGTCCAGCTTACAGCCTCCAGCAGAGCACAGCGATAAATATTTCAAAACTCGAATTGCACATTATAACCATCTCCGTCCGGTAGCCAAAGGGCGCTCGCTACTTGCTTTTAATTACTGGCATTTCCATAAACTTGGACCGTCTTCCACTTTTGCAATAACGCGATCTGTATCAAAATAAAACTCTGATGTGTTACATTCACATAACTTTCTCTACATCTCTGAAACAAATTATTATTAAAAAGTTTGTACTTCTATTTACTTCATGCTAATCGAGAAAAAATTAGCAGAAATAGTCTTATTGCTTGCTTCCTTGTAAGTAGAAGCGAAATAAGGGAGTACCATAGGTTAAAGTGATAGTCAAAAGCTGGTTGCTATGTGACTGAAGTTCCTGTGTTTGTATGGACAAAACTTGACAAATTCTCGTATTAGAAAAGAATAAGTTTTTAAAGCTGAAACCAAAATTAAGAAATATCTAAAACAATGATAAATTCCACGAAAAACATGTATATAATACAACTTGTGTGTTTTAACATGCTCTACATTTTTTGTGCGGCAATTTTTTCTCCAAATCTTACGGTTTAGCAGTTAGGCAAAATTTCATAAAATTCATCGAGAATATAGTAGTCTTCAGAGGCTATTCCCACAAAATTCAAGGTATACATTTTATTTGTCAGTAAATATGTTTAATATACGATATTTTAATCAAAACGTTAGAGCTATTTTTAAGAAAATCAAACTTTTAGAAAAACGTTCGTTGTAAAGGGTAGTTTTGGGTGGGGGTATTTTTCTCAAAATCTTCATGTCGCATCCCTGGAAGATACTAAACTTCAATACCAAGTTTAGTATTTTACCGACTTTTCGTTTTTGAGTTATCGTGTTCACAGCCACATGGACACACACACGAACCTTTTTCTGAAAATGTTTTTTTGCATAAAGGGGACCCTAAAGCACATATTTCTGGTGAAGTCTCGGTATCGAATTTTTGGGTGGAGTGCAATACCTTCTCTGTTCACTATGTACATACTACATATAGAGAAAGTAAAAATGTAATACAGTTTTTACTTTCTCTTGTAAAAATATAATACAATTCTCTAGTAAAAATATAATACAATTTTTTCTTTCTCTAGACCTGCATGTACAATGTACATAGGGAAAGAGAAGTATTGTATTACACCAAAAAATTCGATATCGAGATTTCACCGGAAATACATGTTTTAGGACCCCCTGATAAAAAAAAAACATTTACAGAAACAGGTCCGTGTGTGTGTGTGTGTGCGCGCGCGCGCGTGCGCCTGTGAGCAGCATAGCTCAAAAACGAAAAGACAGTTAAATGCCACATATTAAAGTCATATCTATCACAAACAAAACGTATATTTTGAATTCTCTGGGAATAGCTTCCAAAGACATGTTTATTATGGATGAATTTTACTAAATTTGGTATAACTAGTAAACCGTACGAAATAGACAAAAACTTACATTACAAAAAATGTAGAGCTTGTTAAAATACGCAATCTATGTTATATACATTTTTTCGTTAAGCTTGACGTTTTCGAGGTATTCCTTGTTATTAGATTAAGTTGTGAAATTATACTTTTCTCAGATGGAAGTGTCCGTACTTCTTTTGTTCTACTCCCGGCCAAGCAAAGAAGCGATTTTCAATGACAATTGCATAACGACAGCTTTTAAACATTTGACAACCACTTTAGGCTAGTGCATTCTCTTAGTCCCGTTCTAATTATAAGGAACTAAGTAATAATATCCTGCTAATGATTCTCTCGATTAGCATTGTGTTATAATAAGAATTATCGTTTGTTAGAAGTTTCTGTGTAGAGTAGCTAGAGAAAGTCATGTATGTGTAACGCATTATTTTTTTTTCTCTAGCACGTATGTACAATGTACATAGAAGAGGTTTTTTTTTGGGTCATATCGGGCGATGAATGAAATTGATGAAATGATGCTCAAATGATCTCGGGGTCCATGGAGCTTAAAGTTACTCGACATTCGTCTTCTCAGGACAAGGGAAAACCCCGAAAAAAACCTTATCCGAGCAACACACCGTAAGCGAGATTCGAACTCTTGATCTTTTGAATGTGAAGCAGACACACTACCACCACTCTACCCAGGCGGGCTAGAGATGGTATTATATTTCACCCAAAAATTCGATGCCGAGATTTTACCGGAAATATATCTTTTGAGAGACCCTGAGTCCAAAAACACGATAAATCAAAACAGAAAAATCTTATGTGGTTTATTCAAATGAATTTCTCTACATCTCAGTAACAAATCACTGTTATTATATTCTATTTTATGCTAAAACTTTAGCAGAAATGGTCTTATTACATAGTGGAAGAGAAATAAGAGAAAACACTATTCTAAACCGGCAGTCAAATGTTTTAAAGTCTAGTTGCTATAGGATTGAACTTCGTTTCTTTGCGTGGCCAAAAGTTGACAGGTTACCTTATGAGAAAAGTTTAAGTATTTTAAAACTGAAATCAATAACAAGGAATATATCGGCAACGCCCAAGTCCACGAATAAAATGTATATGACATAAATTGGGTGTCATATCGTGGTCTATATTTTTTTGTTTAGTAAGTTTTGTATGTTTCTTCATCCAGAAGAAACTATTCCCAGAAATTTAAGATATACACCTTATTCGGGATCTAAATAGCTTTAATATACAGGATTTTGATTAAAATACCGCATATTAAAGATATTTACCTGCCAAATCAATGTCTATCTTGAATTTTCTAGGAATAGCCTCTGAAGACTACTTTATTCTAGACGAGTTTTACGGAATTGTGCATAACTGGTAAATCGTAAGAGATAGACAAAAGGTAACATAACAAAAACTGTAGAGCCCCTTGAAACACAATCTATGTTATATAAATTTTTCCGTGGAGTTGATCGTCGTTGAGATATTCCTTGTTATTGGTTTTAGCTTTAAAAATGTTATACTTTTTTCGTATAGGAATTTGTTAATTCCTGTCCATACAAACAAACCAGCTTTTGAGTAATACTTTACTGTAGGCTACACCCTTACTTCCCATCTACTTACATAGAAGCAAGTAATAAGACAATTTCAGCTAATTTTTTCTCGATTAACTTGAAGTAAATAGAAGCATACGTTTTTTAACAATAATTTGTTGCAGAGATGTAGAGAAAGTCATGTGATTGGAACACATCAATTTTTGTTGCTGAGCGAAATGCAGTACCTTATACCTTGCAGAAACCTACGTGGAAGAGAAAGAAATGCAATAAAGAAAGTGTAAAAATAATGCAGAATCAAATTTGGATTTTATGCTATAAATGTGTCCAAAATTTTACCTTTTGTTGGTTTGACAATCTCTTGCATTTAAGGCAGTGCCCTTTAAAAATTAAATAGCTTTACTTTATTACCAGCATGTTAATAACAGCATAGATGGTTTTATAGTACGATATTTTGTTGATGTATAGGCCCATTTTACTTTCTCTACACGTACTATGTACATAGTGTATAAAGAAGCTCTTTGATACTGAGATTTCACCGCAAAAATATGTTTTAGAGTCCCCTATAACAAAAAAGCATTTTCAGAAAAAGGTGCATGTGTGTGTGTGTCTGTCCATATGTCTGTGAACACGATAACTCAAAAACGAAAAGTCGGTAAAATACCAAACTTGGTATTAAGTTTAGTGTCTTCCAGGGATGCGACACGAAGATTTTGAGACAAATTCCCTCACCCCAAACTACCCTTTACATGGAACTTTCTTCGAATTTTTTTATTTTCTTAAAAATGTTTAACGCTTTTGATTCAAATGCGGTATATTTAAGATATTTACCTAACATGTAATATGTACATCTTGAATTTTCTGGGAATAGCCTTTGCAATTCTGAATGAATTTTATGGAATTTTGCATAACGGCTAAACAGTAAGAGATGGACAAAAACTTAGCACACAAAAATGTAGAGCACGTTAAAACACACATTTTATGTTATATACATTTTTTTCGTGGAGTTGGTCCTTTTTTAGATATTCCTAGATTTTTGTTTCAGCTTTAAAAAACATACTTTTCTCATACAGGAATTTGTGAACTACTCTCCATACAAACAAAGGAACTATAGTCACATAGCAACCAGCTTTTGACTATCACTTTAACCTATGATACTCCCTTATTTCGCTGCTTTGTACAAGGGAGCAAGTAATAAGACTATTTCTTCTAATTTCTTCTCGATTAGCACGAAGAAAATAGAAGCATTAGCTTCTTAACAATAATTTGTTGGAGAAATGTAGATAAAGTCATATGAATAGAACACATCAGATTTTTAATAGATATTTATTTTAGGCTAGCTAGAATCAGACTGAATTATTTATAGAGTTGCTATGCGACGTGCGAGAATGTCGCACATTGTTGAGGAACGTGGGTTGAACACACATGTGGCTGGCACCATCAGCTGATGATCCTACAGACCACACCAACTGCGAATGTATCATGTTCTTCAGGAAACAAGGCGCTCTACATGACAATGCAATTATCGAGGACGACTCCCTGACATTGCTTAATGCAGACTTGATGGCACTGCTGAGTACACATGTACTCCGCCAACACAAACATGGACTGTAAAGTGGATGCTTGAGGTGCTCACATTTGTAATTACTAGCTTTGGGCGTTTGCTTTCCTTAACCACCGTAGCGACCACAAATTATGATACGTTTTCCTCTCTAGTGATCAAAATAATCAGAAAAAAATCTAATGTGTTCCATTCACATGACTTTCTCTACATCTCTACAACAAATTATTGTTAAAAAGCTTAGGCTTCTGTTTACTTTATTCCAATCTGAGAAAAAAGTAGTAGAAATAGTCTTACTACTTGCTTCCTTGTAAGTAGAAGCGAAATAAGGGAGTATCATAGATTAAAGTGATAATCAAAAGCTGGTTGCTATGTGACTAAGGTTTCTTTGTTTGTATGGACACGAGTTGTCAAATTCCTGTATGAGAAAAGTTGTTTTTCAAAGCTGAAACCAATAACAAGGAATATCGAAAAAACGATCAACTCCACGCAGAAAATGTATACAATATAAATTGTGTATTTTAACCGTATCTACATTTTTTGTGTGGCAAGTGTTTGTCTATCTCTTATGGTTTAGCAGTTATGCAAAATTCCGTAAAATTCATCCAAAATAACGTAGTTTTCAGAGGCTATTCCCAAAAAATTTAAGATATACATTTTATTTGCTAGGTAAATATCTTTAATATACGATATTTTAATCAAAGTCGATAGAGCCATATTTCAGAAAATAAAAAAATTCGAAAAAAGTTCCATGTAAAGGGTATTTGGGTGTGGAGGTATTTTCTTAAAAATCTTCGTGTAGCATTCTTGGAAGATACTAAACCTAAATATCAAGTTTGGTTATTAATGGATTTCCGTTTTTGAACTATGCTGTCCATAGACACACACATACACACAGGCACTCACGCGGACATTTTTCTAAAAGTGCTTTTTGCGGATTCAAAACATATATTTCCGGTGAAATCTCGGTATCGAATTTTTGGGTGCAATACAATACCTTCTCTATGTACGTAGTACGTATCGAGAAAGTAAAAAGAAATCTTAATGTATTCCATTCACATAACATCCTATAGCTGTTCCAAATACAAAAAAATTATTCTTTTTTTCTATGGTATGCTAATTCAGATCAATATTAACAGAAATATTCTTGTGGCTTGCTTCAGTTTAAGTACAAGGGAATACACTATGCTAAAGCGATAACCTAATCTTTTAGCTGGTCGCTGTGTAAAACAAATGAGGTCCGGTTTGGTTAGCCTGCTCCGATTTTAAGAAAAATGATAACAGAGATTAACATTTGCATAACTTGTTTTAGGTACTTGCTTTCCTGTAAGTAGAAGGAAAATACTGGAATGCAGTAGGCTAAAACGATAGTCAAATCTTTGAAAAGCTCGTTTACTTGTAGATGAAATCTGTTTCTACGTATGGCCAAAGAAACGTGTTAGAAAAGTTTAAGTAAAAGTTGAAATACGAAATGGACAGTTAAAAAAAAAAAAAAAAAGAAAAAAAAAAGGAAAAGAAAAACAACAACAAATCTCTTACGTTTTACCAATTATGAAAAATTCCACAAAATTCCTCCAGGATATAGAGGTTTTCAAAGGCTATTCCCAGAAAATTCAAAATATGTATTTTATTTGTGAAGTAAATATCTTTAATATACGATATTTTAATTAAAATCGTTACAGCCATTTTTGAGAAAATCAAAAATTTAAAATTTGTTTCCATGTAAAGGATATTTGGGGGTGGGGAAATTTTCTTGAAAATATTCATGTCCCATTCTTGGAAGATACTAAACCTAAATACCCAGTTTAGTATTTAACGGTCTTCTGGTTTTTGAGCTATGCTTTTGACAGGCACAAGTGGGCCTTTTTCTAAACATGCTTTTTTAGGACGCAGGGGAGCCCTGAACGAATATATTCGATGAAATCTGGGTATCGAATTTTTGGGTGGAATACAATACCTTCTGTATCCACTATGTATATTGTTGGGGGTGGGCGGATTTTCTTGAAAATTTTCGTGTCGCATCCATACCAAGTTTGGTATTCAACGGTCTTTTCGTTTTTGAGCTATGCTGTACACAGACACACACACACGAACCGTTTACCAAAAGTGATTTTTTGGATTCAGGGGGACACAAAATATGTATTTCCGGTGAAATCTCGGTATCAAATTTTTGGGCGCATTACAATACCTTCTCTATACACTATGTGCATAGTACGTGTAGAGAAAGTAAAAAGCATTTTCGCAAAAAGTTCAGTGTGTCTGTGAACACGATAACTCAAAAACGAAAAGTCGGTAAAATACCAAACTTGGTATTTAAGTTTAGTATCTTCCAAGGATGCGACACGAATATTTTGAGAAAAATCCCCCTACCCCCAACTACCCTTTCCATGGAACTTTTTTCGCAAATTTAATTTTCTCAAAAATGGTTCTAACGATTTTCATTAAAATATCGCATATTAAAGCTATTTACCTGACAAATAAAATGTATATCTTGAATTTTCTGGAAATAGCTTCTGAAGAGTACTTTATTCTGGATGAATTTTACGAAATTTTGCATAACTGCTAAACCGTAAAAGATGGACAAAAACTTACTACATGAAAAACGTAGAGCGCGTTTAAACACACAATTTATGTTATATACAATTTTTTCGTGGAGTTCATCGTTTTTGAGACATTCCTTGTTTTTGGTTTCTGCTTTGAAAACTTATATTTCTCTCATACAGGAATTTGTCAACTGCTGTCCATACAAACAAAGGAACTTATGTGACATAATAACCAGCTTTTGACTATCACTTTAACCTACTCCCTTATTTCACGTCTACTTACAAGGAAGCAAGTAATAAGACTATTTATGCTAATTTTTTTCTGATTATCATGAAGTAAATCTAAGAATATCTTTTTAAGAATAATTCGTTGCAGAGATGTAGAGAAAGTCATTTGAATGGTACATATCAGATTTTTAAATGTATTGTTGTAATATTATTGTATGTATTAATGTTTAATTATTTTTTATTCTCTATGTATGTTTTATACATAATGATTGAAAATAAACTATCTATATATCTATCTACTGGAAATACTATCATGTGTAACAGAAAGGATTGGGAATGAACGGCTCTAGCCTCTTGGCCACCACTGTTCAATACGTGGAGCTTTTTCCCCCAGATTTAAATAACCGCATGTAAGGGAGAAAGGCAAACAGCAGGTGACGACGGATGGCTTGTTGACAATCGCGTCGTGCGGGTTGCTCGCATCTTTATTTACCGGGGCCGGGAGAAAGCCTGGACTCCCTTTGTATCCGATCGCCAGCTGTTTGTAGTCCGCCGCATTGACAATAATGGATGACCATGACTGCGTGAACACATACACGTTCTCACGCCATGTTCACTACCGCGTCGATGAATTATCGGATCCCTACAACATAATCGCGCAAATTCATGCATGCATTTCAAGACCCGAACTGGCGCTAATATTCGAGACAGTAACAGGAAAAATCACTTTCCCTACATTTCTGTAACAAATTATTGTTAAAAAGCTTCTTTTCAATGCTAATCGAGAAAAAATATACAGAAATAGCGTTATTACTGCCTTCCTTATAAGTAGAAGCGAAATAAGAGAGTACTATTGGTTAAAGTGATACTCAAAAGCTGGTTGCTATGTGACTGATGTTCCTTTGTTTCTATGGACAGGAGTTGACAAATTCCCGTATGAGAAAAGTATAACTACTTTAAATTTGAAACCAATGACAATGAATATCTCAAAAACGATCAACTTCACGTAAAAATGTGTATAACATAAATGGTAAAATAAGAACTGAAGCTTTCCTGGCGACGTGTTAATTCAAAATCTTCTCGGGCTTCTAGCCAGGTAAAAACTTGGCTTGACAGCAACGTTTCGAAGAAGTGCATCTTCCTCGTCTTCAGGGTGAACTGAAGACGAGGAAGATGCACTTCTTCGAAACGTTGGTGTCAAGCCAAGTTTTTACCTGGCTAGAAGCCCGAGAAGATTTTGAATTAACATAAATGGTGTGTTTTAACATTGTTTTGTAAAGTAAGTTTCTGTCTATCTCTTACGGTTTACCAGTTATGCAAAATTCAATAAAAATCATCCATAATAAAGTGATCTTTAGAGCCTATTACAGAAAATTGAAGATATACATTTTATTTAACAGATAAATATCTTTAATATACGATATTTTAATCAAAGTTGCTGGAGCCATTTTTGAGAAAATCGAAATTTTCGAAAAAAGTTTCATGTTGAGGATTTTGTTCAAAAGCTTCGTGTCGCATCCTTGGAAGATACCAAGCTTAAATGCCAAGTTTGGTATTTAACGGTCTTTTCGTTTTTGAGTTATACTGTCCAGACAGACACACACGGACCTTTTTCTAAAACTGCTTTTTTTTGTATTCAGGTGGACCGAAATTCATGTATTTCCGATGAAATCTTGGTATAGAATTTTTTTAGGTGGAATGCAATACATTTTCTATACACTATAAGCACAGTACGTGTAGAGAAAGTAATACAACAATATCTTGTAGATTTTGAAAGCTTCACAGATGAAGTATGTAGTTGTTTACAGAATAATTACGTATGCAATATAAGTTGTGTAGGAGAAACGTATGCTATAATCAGTAAACAAAAGTGTGAGACACCGCCTGATTTTGGTAGTTAATTTGGTTGCCTTCATCGTTTTCATAAATTCTGTTAGTAAAACTTGGCATGCACAAGATACGTGATTCACACGGAAAGAAGAGACGTACGCGGTTTCCCCAAAGATCAGGAAGGGCTTGGTGAAGGGTCATGAATGTGCCCCCTCACGTCATTCGCTCCCCTAGGGGCCACGATGAGACATGGGGAATGTAACGGTCAAAACTTTTATCTTATTGCTTCACCGGTAGCATAATGCTTTATTACCAGCTTCTAGCAATAAAATATGCAATCAGGAGAGCGTTTAGTATTCTTCTGGTCGATCGGGTCTTTTCAACTTTCGTCTCCATCATTGCATGGGAAGTCGATTTCCTCGTGTTCATTGCAGCCAACTTAAATTCTAACTATTTTGATAAGTATTATTGCTTTCTCACAGAAACCGTGTATAGGACACGAGTTGGATAAGTAGAGACAGACTGAAAAATTCAATGCCACGACAAAAAAATCTGATGCATTACACTCACATGACTTTCTCTAGCTGTTCTACAAACTTCATACATTAGATTCTTCTTCTTTCTGCGCCTTGCTAATCGTGAGCACAATGTTCTCATTATTTAGTTCCGCATAAGTAGGAAGAAAATAAGGGAATACACTAGGCTAAACCAATAGTCAAATGTTTTAAAAGCTGACGTCATGCGATTGTCATTACAAATCGCTTCTTTTCTTGGACAGGAGTAGAACAAAAGAAAAACGGACACTCCCGTCTGAGAAAAGTATAAGTACTTCACAACTGAAACTAATAACAATGAATACCTCTAAAACGGTAAGCTCCACGAGAAAAATGTATATGACATAGCTTTTGTATTTTAACAAGACCTAAATTTTTTGTATAATAAGTTTTTGTCTATCTCTTACGGTTTACTAGTTATGCCAAATTAAGCAAAATTCATTCAGAATAAACAAGTCTTCAGAAGCTATTCCCAGAAAATTCAAGATATACATTTTACTTGCTAGGTAAAATATATGATATTTTAATCAAAATCGTTAGAGCCATTTTTAAGCAAATAAAAATTTTCGAAAAAAGTTCCATGTAAAGGGTAGTTTGGGGTGGGGGGATTTTTCTCAAAATCTTCGTGTCGCATCCCTGGAAGATACTAAACTTAAATACCAAGTTTGGTATTTTAGCTACTTTTCGTTTTTGAGTTATCGTGTTCACAGACACACGGACACACACAAACGAACCTTTTTCTCAAAGTGCTTGTTTTTTTGGATACAGGGGGTTCTAAAACGGTAACGAATTTTTGGGTGGAATACAATATTTCTCTACCCCTATGTACATTGATATGACTTTCTCTACATCTCTGCAACAAATTATTGTTAAAAAGCTTCTGCTTCTATTTACTTCATGCTAATCGAATAAAAATAGCAGAAATAGTCTTATTACTTGCTTCCTTTGAGTATAAGGGGAAAAAGAGAGTATTATAGGCTAAAGTGATAGCCAAAAGCGAGTTGCTATGTGACTGATGTTCCTTTGTTTGTATTGACAGGAGTTCACAAATTCCTGTATGAGAAAAGTATAGGTTTTTCAAAGCTCAAAACAAAAACAAGGAATATGTCAAAAACGATCAACTCCACGAAAAAATCATATACCTAAAGTCGCGGAGGACGATGCATTTTTTCGGATGTAAAAATCCTTAGTATGGCTTCCTTCGGAAGGGAAGTAAAGCCGTTGGTCCCGTGTCGTAGATTTACGGCACGTAAAACAACCTCAAGCCTGATAGAGAGGCCTCTAAGCAAAATTAAGCGGTCTTTCACGTCCAATTTAGAATGGGACCCTGAGAACTACAGCAGTTAAAGAGCGTCCATAAATAAAACGCCATTTAAAAAATGTTTCCATGAAAAAAATGTATATGACATAAATTGTCTGTTTTAATGTGCTCTACATATTTGGGTTTAAAGTTTTTGTCCATCCCTTACGGTTTAGCAGTTGTGCAAAATTCCCTAAAATGCATCTAGAGTAAAGTAGTCTTTAGAGGCTATTCCCAGAAAATTCAAGATATACATTTTATTTGGAAAGTAAATATCTTAAATATACGATATTTTAATCAAAATCGTTAGATCCATTTTTAAGAAAATCAAAATTTTAGAAAAAAGTTCCATGTAAAGGGTAGTTTGGAGTGGGGATTTTCTTGAAAATCTTCGTGTCGCATCCTTGGAAGATACTTAGATATCAAGTTTGGGCCTTACCGGCTTTTTCGTTTTTGAACCATGCTGCCTACAAACACACACACATACACATAGACAGACATACCTACGGACATTTTTCTAAAAATGCTTTTTTTTGGATTCAGCGGGTCTCATATATTTCTGGATAAATCTCGGTAACGAATTTTTGGGTGCAATACAATCAATACGTTCTCTGTACACTATGTACATAGTTGGTATAGAGAAAGAAGAAAAAATCTTGGATCTCGTTAAAACACACAATTTATGTAAAAATTTGTCGTCCTGGAATTTATAAACTGGCCGTGCCTAGAAACTGATTTCAATGACATGACAACCGGCTTTTAAAAGCTTTTTCTATTCTCTTATTTACCTCCTGCTTCAAGGAAGAGAGTAATAGCACCATTTCTACTAATGTCTATATCCGTGACGTAGATAGAAGAATAAGCTTTCTAAGTATAATTTGTTACAGAAATGTAGAGAAATGCATAAGAATGGACCACATCAGGTTTTATTAGAAATATGTATTTAGAAAATAAAATCTAATTTTCGAATATCTTTGCAACCTAGAGTTTCGATACACAGTGAAAATGTTACTATAATTGTTTGTTATGATGGATATGAATTGTAATATTATGTTCTTATATACTGTGGAATTTCTGTATTTCACAGACAGTTGAAATGAGGTGAAAAATAGCTATTTATTACACAAGTGGATAAACAGATACTTTACCTATGAGTAGAAAAATTTAAAACGCGACCCAGAGGGGAGTGGATAATAGAGGTTTATCCACTTGTATGATATATTATTTTATCCTACAGATACCACCAACTAATGTATGACAAATATTCAGTTAATGATTTTACAACAGATAGTAATAAATTAAATAAGGAAAAAGGCATTGAATTGCGGCGTTCTTATGGTCATAAAATATGGTAGGCTATGCATGAATACTAATTTTGTTTTTATTGCTGCTAGTTTCAAATTGATTAAGTTTACTATGGACGTTGAGAACGTTAATATATCGGTTCCAAATGATATATTAAATGAAGCAAAAGAAGTAGTTGGGGCTTTATTACCGTCGACTTCACGCAAATTGTACGAAAAAAGAGTTAAAAGGTTATAGAAATTTGTAGTTATCAAGCATTTATTTATTTACTTTCTCCCATTGGTTACCGGAGCAACGAGTGAATTTTGTTTACTTTATTCCACCCGTGGCGCTAATAACTATCGCTTTGATTTAAAGTCCAAGTTTTCTTATGTCTTTCTGCATAGCAACGGTGTCTATTGCAAGTATCTGTAGGATAAAAAAAACCTTTTTGTATATACTCTAGAAAGGATTATACAATGGCAAACATATTTTTTTTCAAATTGTCGTATTAAAATATAATGAATTTTCTGCAGCAATGAACATTTTTGCTGTCGCTAAGCGTTTTTGCAATAAAAAAGGTAGCTTCAGCAGCGCTGAGGGGTCAGTAAAAATTAGAAGCTATTGTTGTTGGTGCATGGTTGCGTTCCAGCAGTGGCCAGGGGCAGCAAATAGTTTACAGGGCACAATGCCCGTCTGAGCTTAACATTTGCTATACGTCAGCGTTAATTGTTGCTGCGTGTCGAAAATAGCGTTAACCTCCCTAAAACCCGGTGCTTAGAGCTGGTTCAAATTCCACGCCTGATTGTCCTCGCCACTCGTAGGGTGAAAAAACTGGGGCCGGGGGCGTAAAATATTAGTAGAGTTGATTCTGTACTGGAAAGCAATTTTGGTGGGTGTAATGAAAGGCGTTAAATGGGGTGTAATGTTACGGGACGACCTTTTTTTTATTTTATTTTATGACGTTGGTTTGGTTCAGATATTAGGGGTGGTTTTCTGGCATTTGGGGTAGCTACGGCTTGTTGTTTATTTGTGGGTGATGCGGAAATTCCTGACTATGTGCTTTAGCTGCGAAATTAGAGTTTTGTCGACACTACCGTATTCTCCTTAACACCATCTTTGTTTATTTATTGTGCAAAATCAATTTGAAAACATATTACTGGATTTAAGAATTGAATAGCTGCTTCCAAAATTGGGATAACCATCAAGCATTAGTAATAGCTATTGCATGGATATTAAATTTCGGTAGATGAAATTATATTCTTTAAATGATGTGTTCCATTTACATGACTTTCTCTACATCTTTGCAATAAATTATTGTTAAAAAGCTTATGCTTCTATTAACTTCATGCTAATCGAGAAAAAATTAGCAGAAATAGTCTTATTACTTGCTTCTTGTAAGTAGAAGCGAAATAAGGGAGTACCATAGGTTAAAGTGATAGTCAAAAGCTGGTTGCTATAGGACTGAAGTTCCTTTAAAGTTGAAACAGAAAACAAGCAATATCTAAAAAATGATCAACTCCACGAAAAAAGGTATGTAACATGAATTGTATGTTTTAACGTGCTCTATTTTTGTGTAGCAAGTTTTTATCTATATCTTACGGTTTAGCAGTTATACGAAGTTCCGTAAATTGCATCCAGCACAAAGTATGCTTCAGAGGCTATTCCCAGGAAATTTCAAGTAATACATTTTATTTTTCATGTAAATATCTTTAATGTATGATATTTTAATCAAAATCGTTAGAGCCGTATTTGAGAAAATCAAAATTTTCGAAAAAAAGTTCCATGTAAAGGGTAGTTTGGGGTGGGGGGATTTTTCTGAAAAGCTTCGTGTCGTATCCCTGGAAGATACTAAACTTAAATACAAAGTTTGGTATTTTACCAACTTTTCGTTTTTCACACACGGAAACACGGACATACACATAAACACGGACCTTTTTCTGAAAATGCTTTTTTTTTTTGGATACAGGGGAGCCTAAAACATATATTTCCGGTGAAATTTCGGTATCAAATTTTTGGGTGGAGTGCAATGCCTTCTCTATACCTATGTACATAGTGCGTATAGATAAAGTAAAAGTGAAATATATTTAATTTCAGTTTTGATTGTTTAAAGACAAATAATTATCTTTATTTAGTTCAAATTAAGTAAGAAGCAAATTAATTATAATTCTGAATGAATTTTGCTTAATTTGGCATAACTAGTAAACCGTAAGAGATAGACAAAAACTTACTATACAAAAAAATTACGCCTTGTTAAAATACACAAGTTATGTCATATACATTTTTCTCGTGGAGCTTGCCGTTTTCGAGGTATTCATTGTTATTAGTTTCAGTTGTGAAGTACTTATACTTTTCTCAGACGGGAGTGTCCGCTTTTCTTTTGTTCTACTCCTGTCCAAGAAAAGAAGCGATTTGTAATGACAATCGCATAACGACAGCTTAGATCATTTGACTATTGGTTTAGCCTAGTGTATTCCCTTATTTTCTTACTAGTTATACGGATCTAAATAATAAGAACATTGTGCTAATGAGCACCACGATTAGCAAGGTGCAGAAAGAAGAAGAATCTTGTGTATGAAGTTTGTAGAACAGCTAGAGAAAGTCATGTGAGTGTAACACATCAGAATTTTTTTTTACTGTAGCGTCATTTGGGTCATTTTACTGGCTGGTCATTTGGGATGATGAATGAAATTGGTGAAATCATGCTCAAATGATCTTAGGGTCCATGGAGCTTAAAGTTATTCGACATTAGTCTTCTCAGGATAAGGGAAAACCCCGAAAAGAACCTTATCCTGGTAACTCAACCCAAGCGAGATTCGAACTCATGACATTTTGAATGTGAGGCAGATACGCTACCCCCACACTGCCCAGGCGGTCAACAAATTATTATTAATAAGTTTATTCTCTCATCTAATTGATAAACACTAGCAAAAATTGTCTTATTACTTAGTTGTTTGTAAGTAAAAGGGGAATAAGGGAATACACTAGGCACTAAATGAAATAGTGAAACACTTGGACAGTTGGCAATAAGTAGAGGTTGAGATCCCGGAGCGTTTTCAGCGAGCTTGTTTATGCCCCGTTGTTGCATCATTAATATCCTGTAATGTGGCTATTAAACGTTTTGGGACCGTAAAACGCCCGGTTCGTTTGCTGTGGGGAGTGTACTTCATTCTTCTCGTCACAATAGACCGCGCAGACACAAACATCCATCCATTCAACAAAGTTTTCAATTTATGTTAAATTCGTCTACTTTTCGCAGCAGGGACTCCTCAGAAATGCGAATTTGCTCTCTACATACATCTATGTAATATGCGAACAAATGGTTTATGAATCGCCTGTCAACCGAATGTTGAAAATTGTCATGGGTAACCTCACGAGTGATTTTGAATGTACGTAGAATAGTTGAAGCCTGTGTATGCGTGTGTTTTGATGGGCACCATCTGACGACTTACAATGCTGTAAGCACTTTAAGTCCCAGGATTCATAGTGTATAGAAAGGGTATTGCATTCCACCCAAAAATTTGATACCGAGATTTCACCGGAAATACAAGTTTTGGGTCCCCGTGATTCCAAAAAGAGCGTTTTTGGAAAAAGGTCCGCGCGTGTGTGTGTCTGTGTGTCTGTGGACAGCATAGCTCAAAAACGAAGAGACCGTTGAGTACCAAACTTAGTATTTAAGTTTGGTATCTTCCAAGGAAGAGACACGAAGGTTTTCAAGAAAATCCCCCCACCCCCGATTATCCTTTGCATGACACTTTTTTCGAAATTTGTTATCTTCTCAAAAATGGCTCTAATGATTTTGATTAAAATATCGTATATTAAAAATATTTACCTGGCAAAGAAAATGTATATCTTGAATTTTCTGGGAATAGTCTCTGAAGACTATTTTGGATGAATTTTGCGGAATTTTGCATAACTGCTAAACCGTAAGCGGTAGAGAAAAACTTACCACACAAAAATTGTAGAGCACATTAAACCACACAATTTATGTTATTTACATTTGTTTCGTGGAGTAGAACGTTTTTTATATATTCTTTGTTTTTGGTTTCAGCTTTGAAAAACTTATACTTTTCAACTCCTATGCATACAAACAAAGGAGCTTCAGTCACTTAGTAACCAGATTTTACTATGGTACTCCCTTATTTCGCTTCTACTTACAATGAAGCAAATAATAAGACTATTTCTGATATTTTTCTCGATTAGCATGAAGTAAATAGAAGCATAAGCTTTTTAACAATAATTTGTTTCAGAGAGGTAGAGAAAGTCATGTGAATGGAACACATCAGATTTTTATATAATCGCGTCTGTGTAATTCATTCCAAGTAGACAACTGCCTCTCCTTAAGAGTATGGTATGTGGTTTGTAGGAGAGATGTCATCGCGAATTTTATTTTGGGGCTACGCCCCATAGGGTGGAGATCCCGCAGTCATTAAAACCCACCCGATGACTTGGTAGTATTTACAACTCCCCTCTTGCCAAAAATACACGACTTACCTGAACACATATACAGGGCAGTAAAAGCTAATGATATATGTCATGATATTAGTCCGAGCAGTAGGTATTATTTAGTGTTATAGTCGCATTAGTCGTGACGTCAACGTTAGAGGGGCGTATCCTAAATCCAATACAGATTTACGAAATGCTGAAACGTTTATTCTTAATGGTTTGTCACGGTTTTTATATAAGCAAGGAATAATGAAAGTAAAACTATAATTTACTCACTTTATTTTCTCTATCACGAACATAGTAGGTAGAGAAGATATTGTATTCCACCCAGAATTCACACCAAAATTGACTGGAAATGTAGGTGTTTTAGTCAAATATCATTCTGTAGCTATTTCATGTGCAAACTATTCTTACAAAAAGCTAGATAGAGTCACACTGAAAAACTCAATTCCAGTTGAGAAGTCTAATGCCGTGTCGGCATGCAGCTCTGGCAGCTCAGTAGTTAGAGCATCCGGCTGGATCCCGGAAGTTCTGTGGTTCAAGTCCCGGCTATGACATTGAATTGTTCACTGTGACTATATCTAACTCCTGACCTACTCTATGTAAAAAAAAATAATTAAATTATTCTTACAAAAGATAAACATTAACAGGAATACTGCTATTACTTCTTTGTAAGTAGAAGGGATATAAGAGAGTTCACTACGCTAAGCTGACTGTCATATGTTTAAAATACGATTGCTATGGGATTGACATTAACATTCGGTTCTCTTGCCGTGTCCAGAGTAAAAAAAAAAATCTGATGTGTTCTATTCACATGACTTTCTCTAAATCTCTGCAACAAATTATTCTATTTACTTCATCTAATTGTGAAAAAATTAGCAGTCTTATTACTTGCTTCCTTGTAAGTAGAAGCGAAATAAGGGAGGACCATAGGTTAAAGTGGTAGACAAAAGCTGGTTGCTATGTAACTGAAGTTTCTTTGTTTGTATGGACACGACTTCGTGAGAAAATTATAAGTTTTTTTATAGCTGAAACCAAAAAGAAAGAATATCTAAAAAACAATCAACTCCACGAAAAAAATGTATATAACATATATGTTGTGTTTTAAAGTGCTCTACAGTTGTTGTGTGGTAAGTGTTTGTCCATCTCTTATGGTTTAGCAGGTATGCAAAATTCCGTAAAATTGACCCAGAATAAAGTAGTCTTCAGAGGCTATTCCCAGAAAATTCAAAATATACATTTTATTTGTCAGGTAAATATCTTTAATATACAATATTTTAATCAAAACCGTTAGAGCAATTTTTAGAAAATCAAAATTTTCGAAGCAAGTTTCATGCAAAGGGTAGTTTGGGGTGGGGGATTTTTTTCAAAATCTTCGTGTCGCATCCCTGGAAAATACTAAACTTAAATACCAAGTTTGGTATTTTACCGACTTTTCGTTTTTGAGTTATCGTGTTCAAAGACACACGGACACACTGACACACGGACACACGTACACACATGGACCTTTTTCTCAAAATACTTTTTTTGGATACAGGGGACCCTAAAACATATATTTCCGGTGAAATCTCGGTATCGAATTGCTTGGCGGAGTGGAATACCTTCTCTATACACTATATACATAGTACGTATAGAGAAAGTAAAAAAAAACAAAAAAAAAAAAAAACAACTTAACTTTCTGTAGGTGTTCCAATTACAAACTATTCTTACAAAAGATTATTAGGCTACAGCGATAGTCAAATGTTTTAAAAACTCATCGGTATGTGAAACAATTGACGTTCGGTTTCGTTTTGCATAGTCCCGTTTGAAGTTGGATAGTTTAAAATTGAAATGAATAACAAGGAATATCTGAAAATAGTCAACTCCAAAAAAGGCGTGTGTGACACGTATTTTACCGAGCTCTATATTTTTGTGTAGCAAGGTTTTGTCTATCACTTACGGTTTGCTAGTTAATCAAAATTGCTCAAAAATCCTCCGGAATAAAGTGGCCTTCAGAAGCTATTCCCAAAAATTCAAAGTATACGTTTTATTTGCGATGTAAATACCTTTAATATATGATCGTTGCCATTTTTTAGTAAATCTACATCTATGATATATGTTGCTTGTAAAGAGTAGTTGGTGGTGGGATTTTCTTGAAAATCTTCGTGTCGTTTCCTTAGAAGATACGAGCTTTTCGCTTTTGAGCTATGCTGACATACACACACGGCCTTTTTCTTGAAATGGTTTTTTTATTCAGGGAGCTCAAAACATGTATTTCCGTTGAAGTCTCTATTTCAATTTCTTGAATGCATTGCCATTCCTTCTCTATACACTATGTACATAGTAGTACGTGTAGAGAAAGTAAAAGTTATTAATACATTTTCTAAATAAAATGTTGAAATGTATCAGAAATCACAGATGAATGATATGGTTACCAAGCAGATATTGTTTCATTTGTTTCAACACTTATACAGCAAAATGGAAGGTAATGATAAAATTATTGAAAACATATTATTTTGTATTCCGCTTGAAATGTAGAACAAGTAAAAGTCATTAATATGCACATTGTTGATTTTGGTTTTAAAATAAATTTCAGGTTTTCTTACAGCCACAGGGGCTAAAATTATGTTATGGCGGTGATGATGTGATTTCTGTCTTGTTGCCATAGTAATAATGCCATTCATTTTCTGGCACTGGTGCCAGAAATAGGTTAATTTGTACGATTTGTGCAGTCATAATAAGCTATTTTAATGCTAGGATTGCATAACAAAAGTTTCACTCACTATTTTACACGTGGCTAACGAATTAAGAAATCAGAACTGAAATCACGTGATTCTTCTGGTCCTTTCATGGCCTGGTGAGGTAAAATCTTTTGATACGTTTCTATATTCTACAAGGATAAACAAATTTCTTGTTAAATTCGTTGAAATTTTGCATTAACTTTTGAAGCTATTTAATTTTATCCTTTTTTAAGATAATCATACTGTGTAACACTGATTCGTATGCTACGATTTTGCAAGTGTGACGTCTCGGGATCGGCGTCTCGTACCTGTACCTGTAATGTCCTCGGCTCCGGCGCTGATGTAGGTTCCGCTCCTAATTTCATAATTACACTTAATTTCAGGAGTTTGTGGGTGAGGCTAACATTAAAAACACTGCATGTTCCCTTACGACATTAATTTATTGTAATATGATTTTAAACGGGCGGCTAGCTTGTTCCTTACAATTGTGTTATAACAAATACAATCGCACTATTCAATTACTAATGAGGAGCCTAATCTACCCCTCTGCACTTCGCTCCCCCACCACGTGCACACAATTCAACGTAATTCATAGTAAGAGTAACCACATAAGCCTTGCCTTAAATAGTAAACCTGGGTGACGCAAACTTTCGCGGCATAAAATGTAACAGCATCTCTTATTGGTTCTGTGTTAGTATCACCGCACAACTTTTGAGAATAAATTGTGCTAAGTTCTGACGTCATAGCGTGCACATGACGCGTTTGGAAATACGCTGTAGTTCCTTCTCACTTTAACATTCTGCTTTCTTTGTCTGTTTTACAAACTCTCTCTACCACTTCGAAGACAAGTCACTATTCCTGTCTCACTTCTTTATATGTCTGTTCTTTTCTATAACGCATTCTTTAGCCTAAACCCTGTGCTCATCAGCAGGTGGTGTTTGGTGAACTTAAGCCTCGAATTAGGCTAGCCCACCTCGCCTAATTACCTCAGTTAACAACTTGCATTTATGCATATTTCTACTCTGGAATATTTACAATTATTTTCCCTGTCTGTCTATAAACTAGTAATATGTGCATTTTCTCTTTTTATATAATTTGTGAGCATGTGGTATGTGCTTCTACAACGTCATGGGAATATATTCCTTTTTCATTTTTTTCTTGCATGAGCAATTTCATTTGTCTGACACAAAACTTTTGTTGCCATGCGAACATATCTCTCTGCACTTGATTACTTTTTCTGCCAATATGTGAAATGTAGAGTCTTTGGTACAAGGCTGGCTAATATGTAGGAGTTAAAAATCTGACGTGTTCCATTCACATGACTTTCTCTACATCTCTATAACAAATTACTCTTAAAAGGCCTTTTCATGTACCTACTTCAAGCCAATTGCGATGGACATCAGAAAGGTCTTTCTATTGCTTCCTTATAAGCAGAAGGGAAATAAGGAAATACACTAAGCTAAAGCGATAGTGAAATATTTTAAATGCTGGTTGCCATGTAGTTGAAATCCAAATTGACAAGTTTCCGTATGAGAAAAGTAAATGTATTTTTAGACTGAAATCAAATAACAAGGAATATCTGAAAAACAAGCAACTCCATAAAAAATGCATATGACATAAATTGTGTGTTTTAATGTGATCTACATTTTTTGTGTAATAAGTTTTTGTCTATCTCTTACGGTTTACCAGTTATGCAAAATTCCGCAAAATTATCCGCTATAAAGAGGTTTTTAGAACTATTCCCAGAAAATTGAAGCTATACATTTTATTCGTCATATAAATACCTTAAATGTAAGATATTTGAATCAAAATCGTTAGAAAATGCATTTCTCAAACATTTGGGTAGGGGACTTTTTGAAAATCTTCCTATTGCACCCTTGGAAAATATTGCACTTAATTATTAAGTTTGTAATTTAACCTACTTTACGTACTTGAGTTATGTTGTTCAGAGAGACATCGACACACAGGCACATGCTCGCCTTTTGTAAAAATCGGATGTGTTCCATTCACACGACTTTCTCAACATCTCTGTAAGAAATTACTGTCGAAAAGGTTATTCTACTTCATGTTAATGGAATAGCAGAATTGGTCTTATTACTTGCTATCTTGTAAGCAGATGGGCAAATAAGGGAGTACACTAGGCTAAGCGATAGTCACGTGTTTCAAAAGCTGGTTGCTAAGTGATTGAAATCCATCACCCAACACGGCTCTGACGATTTTAATTAAAATACCATATGTTTAACATATTTTTAAGACAAACAAAACGCATATCTTGCATTTTCAGAGAATAGAGCTTTTCATTCTGAATGAATTTTGTTTAACTGGTAAACCGTAAGAGATAAGACAAAATCGTGCTCGTCAAAACACACCATTTATAGCTTTTACATTTTTGTTGTGGAGCTGACCGTTTCTAAGATATTCCTTGTTGTAAATTTCAATTTTAAAACACTTATACTTTTCCCTGATTCTCGTCTGGCTCTGTTTGCATGGCCAGAAGTAAAACAGAAGAAAAAGGGACTGCCTTTGTGGTCGAGCGTTCAGCGAACTGGCTTCCCACCGGGGGTCCCGGGTTCGATTCCCGGCTGGGGCGGGTAATTTTTCTTTAGCCAGAATTATTCCGTATCCCCCACAGAGAGTGGAAACGTGTATGTGAGAGTGAATGTGTGTGTGTGTTTGAAGAAAATAAAATGATTTAAACCAAACGTAAAAGAACCTACAGACAAGAGTTGTTTCTAGTGCAAAGCCCCCGAAATGACCTTAAATGTTAAAGGAGGTGAAACAATAAAAAGAAAAAAAAAGGGGGGGAAAGAAATGTCTAATTCACGTTTGAGAAATGCATTTTAAAATTTTTGGATTATCTCTTATGGTTTATATATAATCCAAAAGTCATCCAGCATGAAGGTATTCGTAGGGTTATTCCTAGAAATCCAGGATATATATTTTATTTGTTATGTAAATATCTTTATTAATCAATAACGTTAGAGCCATTTTTGATAAAATCAAAGTTTTCGAACTTTTTTTCATGTAAAAGGTATTTGGGGAAGGGGGGATTTTTGCTAAAATGTTTGTCTAGCACTCTTGGAAGATATTATACTTAAATACTAAGTTTGGTATTTTCCCGATTTTTAATTTTTGAGTTTTATTATGTATATAATACGTGTAGAGAAAGAAAAACTCAAACTGCTGGCCATTTTGCATTTGCTCTTGTGTAGATATTATACTAAATTACATGTGTGGATACGTAACAAGAAAATAATAATCTGATATGTTGCATTCACATGACTTTCTCTATATCGCTGCAACAAAATTTTGTTAAAAAGCTTTTGTTTCTATTCACGTCATGCAATTCCAGAAAAAAAAAAAATAGCAGAAATAGTCTTATTACTTGCTTCCTAGTAAGTAGAAACGAAATAAGGGAGTACCATAGGTTAAAGTGATAGTCAAAAGCTGGTTGTTATGTTTGTTTCTTTGTTTGTATGGATAGGAGTTACATAAATTGTGTTTTAACGTGTTTGTCCATTGCTTACGGTTTAGCAGTTATGCAATCTTCTGTAAAGTTGATCCAGAATAAAGTAGTCTTGAGAGGCTATGCCCAGAAAATTCAAGATATACATTTTATTTGTCACGTAAATATCTTTGATATACGATATTTTAATCAAAATCGCTAGAGCCATTTTTGAGAAAATCAACATTTTCGAAAAAAGTTCCACGTAAAGGGTAGTTTGGAGCGGGGGGGGGGTTTTTCTTAAAAGTCTTCGTGTCGCATCCCTGGAAAATACTAAACAAATACCAAGTTTGGTATTTTCCCGATTTTTCGTTTTTAAGTTTTCGTGTGTATACAGTACGTGTAGAGAAAGCAAAAATCAAACTGTTTGCCATTTTGCATCTCCTCTTGCATAGGTATTATACTAAATCGCAAGTGCGGATACGTAACAAGAAAATAACAAACATGTATTCACATGGGAAGTAAAGAAACATACTGTTCGAGTGTGCAGTTGTGAAGCTCTAGTGCCGTTGCCTAGCAACAAGCTTAAACTAGTGTAGAGCAGTGCCCAGTAAAGTAATCTCTCATTGTGTTTTTTAAATTCTCTTGTGTGTTTCAGGTAAGCGATGAGCGAGAGACATGGCTGCTACAAAGTGGTAAGTCATGTAATGTCGGTTTTTTCTCTTGGCATCTGCCACTCAAACTTTATAAATGAAGCAACGTTGAAACTCCAATTTCCCCCGGCCCTGAAGACTCGTTCATTACTCAGTTTCAGTTAGCCAACACACCACCACCTTTTCCTCTTCATAGATGCATTTGTTTCTGGGAGTAAAACATCATGAATTCAGTTATTACGTTTATTTTTACTCTCTCTACACGTACTATGTACATTGTATATAGAGAAGATATTGTAGTGCAATCAACAATTCTATATCGAGATTTCACCGGAAATATACATTTTGAGACGCTCTAAATAAAAAAAAAAAAAAAAAAAAAAAGAATTGTAGAAAAAGCTTCGCGATTGTCTGCCTATGGACAGCATAGCTCAAAAACTAAAAAGCTTTTAAATACCAAACTTGGTATTTAAGTTTATTATCTCCCAAAGAAGCCACACGAAGACTTTCAAGAAAATCTCCCAGCCCCATCTACTCTTTACATGCAAAAAATGTCGAACGTTTTATTTTTTTTAAAAATTACTAACCATTTTAATTAAAATCTCTTATATTTGAAATATTTATATGACAAATAAAATGAATATCTTGAATTTCTGGAGTTAGCCTCTAAAGACCTCTTTATTCTGGATTATTTTTATTGAATTTTAAATAACTGGTAAACCGTACTGCACAAAGATGTAGATCACATTAAAACCCACAATTTATATCATATACATTTTTTCATTAAGTTGACCCTTTTTTACTTTCTCTACACGTACTATGTACATAGTGTATAGAGAAGGTATTGTATTCCACCCAAATATTCGATTCCAAAATTTCACCGGAAATATATGTATCCAAAAATATCATTTTCAGAAAAAGGTTCGTGTGTGTGTCCATATGACTGTGAACACGATAACTCAAAAACGAAAAGTCGGTAAAATACTAAACTTGGTATTTAAGTTCAGTATCTTCCAAGATTCGACACCAAACTATCCTTTTTAGGGAACTTTTTTCTCGAAAATATTCAATTTCTCAAAAATGGCTCTAACGACTTTGATTACAATATTGTATGATAAAGATATTTATCTGAAAAATAAAACGTATATCTTGAATTTTCTGGGAATAGCCTCAGAAGACTACTTTACTCTGGATGAGTTTTACGGAATTTTGCATAACTGCTAAACCGTAAGAGATGGACAAAAAATTACCACAAAAAATGTAGAGCACATTGAAACACACAATTTATGTCATATTCGTTTTTTCGTGGAGTTGATTGTTTTTGGGAAATTCCTTGTTTTTAGTTTCAGCTTTAAAAAACTTATACTTTTTTCATACAGGAATTTCTCAACTCTTGTCCATACAAACAAAGGAACATCAGTCACATAGCAACAAACTTTTGACTGTCACTTTAACCTATGGTACTCCCTTATTTCGCTTCTGCTTACAAGGAATCAAGAAATTAGATTTATTCGAATAATTTTTTTTCTGGATTAGTGAGAAGCATAAGCTTTTTAACAATAATTTGTAGCAGAGATGTAGAGAAAGTCATGTGAATGGAACACATTAGATGTTTATGCCCAGTTGGAATATAACCTATTTCAATTCTGCGGGTATAGATTCACCATTGAATAAATTCATTTTAATAATAATGAAAACACGAAGTTAGTCACGTTGGCAAGCTTGTCGTCCCAGACATGGCAGGTAGTCTTATGTTTCAGTGACGAACTTTCTCGTTTTTCATTCTATCTTCTTCAAACAAGAATGCAGCAATCTGAAAACCTCTTTCCTCTTTCAATGTTCAATAAAATTCCAATTTATTTCTCTTCTTCTGTTGTATCTCAATTATATCCGTAGGCTTTTGTTTCCAGGAGCGCTCAAATCTCCGGCCGATCTAATGGGCAAGCAATTGTACAGTTTCTTGGCAACGAATTCCATTTAGAAAAACGAGAGCAGCGAACAGTGCCTACTTTCCATACGCTACACGTAAACTTATAGTATTCAGATGTTTTCTTTTTACTTTCTCTACACATACTATTGTACATAGTGTATAGAGAACGTATTGCACTCCACCCAAAAATTCAATACCGAGATTTCACCAGCAATATATGTTTCAGGTGTCCCTGTATCCAAAAAAAGCATTTTCACAAAAAGTTCCATGTCTGTGTGTGTATGTATGTATGTATGTATGTATGTATGTATGTATGTATGTATGTGTGTGTGTGTCCGCGTGTCTGTAAACACGATAACTCAAAAACGAAAAGTCAGTAAAATACCAAACTTGGTATTTAAGTTTACTATCTTCCAGGGATGCAACGCGGTTTTGACAAAAATTCCCCCACCCCAAACTACCTTTTACATGGAACTTTTTTCGAAAATTTTGGTTTTCTCAAAAATGGCTAACGATATTGATTAAAATATCGTATATTATACATGTTTACCTGACAAATATAATGTATGTTTTGAATTTTCTGGGAATAGCCTCTGAAGACTACTTTATTCCGGATGGATTTTGCGGAATTTTCCATAACTGCTAAACCGTAAGAGATGGACAGAAACTTAAAAGACAAAAAATATAGAGCCATTAAAACACACAATTTATATTATATATATTTTTTTCGTAGAGTTGATTGTTTTTAAGATATTCCTGGTTTTTCGTTTCAGCTTTGAAAAGCTATACTTTTCTCTTACAGGAATGTCAGCTCCTCTCCGTACAAACAAAGGAACTTCAGTCACATGGCAACCAGCTTTTGACTATCACTTTAACCTATGGTATTCCCGTATTTCGCTTCCACTTACAAAAAAGCAAGTATAAGACTATTTCTGCTAATTTTTTCTCGATTAGCATGAAGTAAATAGAAGCATAAGCTTTTTGACAATCTACGACACGGGACCAACGGCATTACACTTCACTTCCGAAGGAAGCCGTGCTAAGGAGTTTTACGCCCGAAAAAAATCCATCGCCCTTCGCCGGGTTTGAACCTGTGACCTTTGGATATGTGAAGTTTAACCATTACACTACGGAGGACGACTATATACTGTGCATAGTACGTGTAGAGAATTTCTTTTTTTTTATTCAGTGGTGCCAGAACATGTATTTGCGGTGAAATCTCGGTATGAAATTTTTGGGTCATTATAATACCTTCTCTATGAGCTATGTACATAGTACGTGTAGAGAAATAAAAATACTTTTGTTTTGGATTCAGAGAGTTCCAAAACATGTATTTGCGGTGAAATCTGGACGTCGAATTTTTGAGCGAATTGCAACACTTTCTCTATACACTATGCACGTAGTATGTGTAAAGAAAGTAATTTTTTTTCTGATTCAGGGGGTCTCAAAACATGTATATCCGCTGAATCTCGGTATCGAATTTTCGTGTGCATTTCAATACCTTCTCTGTACTTTATGTGCAGTATGTGTTGAGAAAATAAAGATTTTGAAACATTAGGATGTTTTGAACAATGTAGCTAATTTTAAAGGCTTATGGATACCTTAAAACACTTGACTATCGCTTTGGCCTAGTGTATTCTCTTGTTTCATTTCTGCTAATGTTTATCTTAATTAGCGTGAAGTAGACAGAAGAAAAAGCTTTTATACGAATAGTTTGTTAGAGAGCGAGTCAGAATTACACGAATGTGAATATTTTAGCAAAGCTGTAACAGATTCTTTTCCATCAAACTCACATTAATGAAAACCCTCACAAAAAGTTGCTACATCCCACATCCAATATCGCAGGGTTATTCTGAAAAGCCCTTCCCGGCAGTGTATCGTTGCAATGAGCAATCTATCGATTTGTTCTTTTTTTTTTTTTTTTCCGCTCCCCCCTCGTGGCTCGATGGCTACCAACGTGATAAAAAAGGGGTGGGGTGGATCTATTGGGTAGCAGACAAAGAGATGGCCGGGGGCAGTGATAATTAGCGACACGCGTGTCACATTCTAGTACCTCTTCATTCTTGCTCGTCTCTCGTTTACAAAAATCACTCCCTTCACCTGGATCTTTCGATCTGCAGCCCCAGAGGATGATGGGTATCGATGATGACGAATAGAAGTCCCCAGGATACATTCATTGACGGAGATGGTGCATGGGATTGTTTTCTAATTATTGGTGATCGGTTTGAATTCTAACGATTGGCAACAGTGTTGCTTGTTACTTTCTCTGCACGTACCACTGAGACCATATACAGTGTGTTAATGAACTACTCTGATATAATTTGCGAGATTGTGCACGTGACTGATATAAGCAATTTGAGATCGGCGATGCATGGTCCCCGGGTAAACATAACGTTAAACGTGTGGGTATCAGGTGCTGATAAGTCGGTGTTAAAGCAAAGCAGGTTGACAAAATCTGATGGCCTTAAAAATGGCTCTAGCGATTTTGATTAAAATCTCTTTAATATACGATGTTTACTTGCCAAATAAAATGTATATCTTGAATTTTCTGGGAATAGCCTCTGAAGACTACTTTATTCTGGATGAATTTTACGGAATTTTGCATAACTGCTAAACCGTAAGAGATAGACAAAAACTTATCACACAATAAATGTTGAGCACGTTAAAACACGCAATTTGTGTTACATACATTTTCTCGTGGAGTTGGTCGTTTTTGAGTTATCGCTAGTTTTTGATTTCTGCTTTAAAAAAGCATACTTTTCTCATACAGGAATTTGTCAACTGCTGTCCATACAAAGGAACTTCAGTCACCTAGCAACCAGCTTTTGACTATCGCTTTAATCGATGGTACTCCCTTATTTCCCTTCTACTTACAAGGAAACAAGTAATAAGAATATTTCTGAACGTATTTCAAGCTGATTATATACGTTTTACTTTCTCTATACGAACTATGTACATAGTGTATAGAGAAGGTATTGCACTCCACGAAAAAATTCGATACCGAGATTTCACTGGAAATATATGTTTTAGGGTCCCCTTTATCTAAAAGGAGTATTTTCAGAAAAAGGTCCGCGCGTGTGTGTGTCCGTGTGTCTGTGAACACGATAACTCAAAGTCGGTAAAATACCAAACTTGATATTTAAGTTTAAAATCTTCCAGGGATGCGACACGAAGATTTTGAGAAAAATCCCCCCACCCCAAAATACTCTTTACATGGAATTTTTTTCGAAAATTTTAGTTTTCTAAAAAATGGCTCGAGCGATTTTTATTAAAATGTCGTATATTAAAGATATTTACCCGAAAAATAAAATTTATATTTTGAATTTTCTGGGAAGAGCCTGTGAAGACTACTTTATTCTGAATGAATTTTCCGGTATTTTGTATAACTGCTAAACCGTAAGAGATACACAAAAACTTACCCGACAAAAAATGTAGAGCACATTAAAACACACAATTTATGTTGTATACATTTTTTTCTTGTAGTTGGTCGTTTTTGAGATATTCCTTGTATTTGTTTTCAGGGTCGAAAATCTTCTCATACAGGAATTTGTCAACTCCTGTCCATACAAACAAAGGAATTTCAGTCACATAGCAACCAGCTTTTGACTATCACTTCAACCTATGGTACTCCCTTATTTCGCTTCTACTTACAAGGAAGCAAGTAATAAGGATATTTCTGAACGTATTATTATATAATTTTTTAATATAAGTTAATGTCTCCAATATAAATACGCAAGTAAGAGGTACTATTTTTTGTTCTGAAAAGAGTTCTATATGAGAACCACCTATCCTTGCCAATTATCATTCTAATTGCCCTTTTCTGTAGCTTAAATATTTGCTCACTCTCATAACATGTTCCCCAGAAAGTTATGAAGTAGCGCATTAGGCTGTGAAAATTTGCAAAGTAAACATTCCTTTGGATATTTAAGTTTACTGCATTTTACTAAGTGGCAAGCTGAGCTCAATTTAGACGCCAATAGGGTTCTCATTTAAAATGATTCCCAAAAATTGTGTATCTTTTCCATATTTAATGTTGAGATTGTTGACTGCCTCCGTGGTCGAGTGGTCAGTGAGCTGACTTCTCATCCGGGAGTCCCGGGTTCGATTCCCGGCTGAGTCTGGAAGTTTGAGTGTGAATGTGTGCGTGTTTGAGTAAAACAAAATGATTTAAACCAACGTAAAGAAAAAAAAAGTACCTACAGACTATGAGTTGTTTCAAGTGGAAAGCCCCCGATATACATTTGGGGTACAAGCTGTGCTATCTACATAGTTCATAGAGAAGGCATAGAGATTTCATCGGAAATTCATGTTACAAAGTGTGTGTGTGTGTGTGTAGACAGCATAGCTCAAAAACGAATTTTTATTAAAATGTGGTATATTAAAGATATTTCCCTAACAGATAATATGTATATCTTGAAGTTTCTGAAGACTACTTTATTCTGGAGGAATTTTACGGAATTTTGCATAGCTGTACGATTAGTTGGCATAATCCTATAGTGGCACTATTTCCAGCTTCTTCAATGTCCTCTACAGCATAAAAGTCATACATAATTTTAACATCCACTGTCGCAAATGGCAGTTTATTGATTTCAATTAATTACAATAGGTACCATGACAACAAGTTCAGGACATGAATTAAAATGCTTCACTAATATAAGATTTAATATGCCATAGTATAATTATTTGCTGCATTAAAAACGTATTTAGCCCGCCTGGTTAGTGTAGTGGTAGCGTGTCTGCTTCTTATTCAACAGGTCGTGAGTTCTAATTTTTTCTTCGGGATTTTCCCTTATATTGAGAAGACGAATGTCGAGTAACTTTAAGTTCCATGGACCTCGAGATCATTTGAGCCACCAATTTCATTTATCTTCCGATATGACCAACCATATAAATTACGTTAAACTAAAAAATCTGATGTGTTCCATTCACATGACTTTCTCTATATCTCTCTAACAAATTATTGTTAATAAGCTTATTCTTTTATTTATTTCATGCTAATCGAGAAAAATTAGCAGAAATATTCTTCTTTCTTGCTTTATTGTAGGTAGAAACGAAATAAGGGAGTAGCCAAAGGTTAAAGTGAAAGCCAAAAGCTGGTTGCTAGGTAACTGATGTTTCTTTGTCTGTATGTACAGGAGTTGGCAAATTCCTGTATAAGAAAAGTATGTTTTTCAAAGCTAAACCAAAAACAAGGAATATCTAAAAAACGAGCAACTCCACGAAAAAAATGTGCATAACATAAATTGTGTGTTTTAACCGTCTCTACATTTTTTGTTTGTTAAGTTTTTATCAATCTATTACGGTTTAGCAGTTATGCAAAGTTTATCCTGAATAAAGTAGTCTTCAGAGGCTATTCCCAGAAAATTAAAGATATACGTTTTATTTGTCAGGTAATTATCCTTAATATACGATATTTTAATCAAAATCGTTAGAGCCATGTTTTAGAAAATCAAAAGTTTCGAAAAACGTTCTATATAAAGGGTAGTTGGGTGTGTGAGGATTTTCTTGAAAATCTTCGTGCTGCATTCTTGGAAGATACCAAACCTAAATATCAAGTTTGGTTTTTAACGGACTTTTCGTTTTTGAGCTATGCTGCACACAGGCACACACACACACACACACACACACACACAAACACACAAGTACCTTTTTGTAAAAAGGCTTTTTTTTGGACTCAGGGGGTCATAAAACATGTATTTCCGGTGAAATCTCGGTGTCAAATTTCTGGGTGGAATACAATATGTCCTCTATACACCATGTACATAGTACGTATAGAGAAAGTAAACTGCTTTTTTTGGATTCAGGAGGTCTCAAAACATGTATTTCCGGTGAAATCTCGGTATTGAATTTTTGGGTGCATTACAATACCTTCTCTATACACTATGTACATAGTACGTATAGAGAAAGTAAAAACACATTTCTTTAAATAAAAGTAGATAAAGTATTGTATTCAACAAAGGTAACTTTATAATCTCCCTGCGGTCGTCATCAATCGACCTACTCATTAAAAAGTAATTTTTGCACCTAGTTAATTATTTAATTATACATATCTTTTGAACATTTCGGACTGTTGCGGAATTTCCATCTACACGTGTTTGTAGTTTCAACAGCTCCGGAGTCAACCAACTGAAGGTGCTGTTGTATTTGAATGGGGTGGTTTCTGTATTCACAGATCTACGAAGATGCTCGAATAGTCTTTTTTATGGCCTGGCAAATGGACTGTCTCATTTCCGTGTTTGTTTGATGTGTCTTTAAAAGGTATCACAATCGATAGAGAAGGCCGTGTCGAAAAATAAGATATGGGCTTCCACCTCGAGGAAAACAGCTGCCTGTATCATCAGCGGGCCGTGTATTTTTAGCCTGCAACCAAGCTGAAAACGGCGTGATGGTGGATGTGGACGAACCCGAAAATGAGCCAACATGCAGCTAATGGCAAACCTAAAGAAAAAAATGTGATGTGTTCCATTCACATGACTTTCTCTACATCTCTGCAACAAATTACTGTTAAAAAGCTTATGCCTCTATTTACTTCATGCTAATTGAGAAAACATTAGCATAAATAGTCTTATTACTTGCTTCCTTGAACGTAGAAGCGAAATAAGGGAGTACCATAGGTTAAAGTGATAGTCAAAAGCTGGTTGCTATGTGACTGAAGTTCCTTTGTTTATAGGGACACGACCTGGCAAATTCCTCTATGAGAAAAGTATAAGTTTTTTAAAACTGAAACCAAAAACTTGGAATATCTCAAAAACGATCAACTCCACGAAAAAAATCTATGTAACATGAATTATATGTTTTAGCGTGCTCTACATTTTTGTGTGGTAAGTTTTTCTCCATCTCTTACGGTTTAGCAGTTATGCAAAATTTCGTAAACTTCATCCAGAATAAAGTAGTCTTCAGAGGCTATTCCCAGAAAATTCAAGATATACATTTTATTTGTCAGGAAAATATTTTTAATATAGATATTTTAATCTAAATCGTTAGTTATTTTTGAGAAAATAAAAATTTTCGAAAAATTTTCCATGTAAAGGGTGGTTGGGGTGGGGAATTTTCTTGAAAATGCTGGTGTTATATCCTTGGAAGATACCAAATCTAAATACCAACTTTGGTTTTAGCGGTCTTTTCGTTTTTTAGCTGTGTTGCCCACAGACACACACACACGCATCCACACAGACCTTTTTCTAATTTTTTTTTTTTATTCAGGGGGATCCAAAACATGTATTTCCGGTAAAATCTGGTATCAAATTTTTGGGCGCATTACAATGCCTTCTCTATACACCTTGTGCATATTACGTGTAGAGAAAGTAAAAATAGTCTATTTATGCCACTTATAAATAAGACTGGTTGACTGGTTACACCACTTGCTTCCCATCTAGGCGGCCCAGGTTCGATCCCAAGAGGCCCATGTGGGATTCGTGGTGGACGAAGCGGCGTCTGCGCGGGTTTTCTCCGGGTCCCCCGGTTTTCCCCGCCAATTGCTCCAACAGCACCTTTCCGATCATCAATTTTGCTTACTTTTCATATTATCCACTTCCTCATGTTCATGCATGGCTACGGGCCGATCCCTTGTAACAGGTTCTCCATTCTCTGGTTTCCTGCCGTAGACTCCCTGACAGGCTTCTGACACGTAGGCATTGGCTTGTAAGTCCTAAAATTACGTAGAGGGTAAGCTGATTACGAAACTGACGAATAATATAAATAACTTTTAAATTCACTCTTTATACCTCTCAGGATTTTTTTTTTTTTTATGTTGTTCCTACTGGAATTATTAGCGATCCATTAACCCGCTGACAGAACCCTTGAGGGCAAAGGCGTTAGATTCGTTGTTGTTGTTGTTCAAGAAACGCGTACACAAACGCTATCAGTCCCTGCTGAGAAGTTTTCAAGTTTCCTTCTCAGCCGATAAGGCACCCCCCCCCCCCAACCCTACGTAGCTTCATCCTTAACGACAAAGAAACCAAGATACAGAGTTAAATTACTTCACAGTACTCTATTTCCGATTCCTCGACAGTTGAAACTTTTACCAAGAAAAAAAGCGAAGGAAAGCAAAGGTTAGAAGGGATAGGAAAAAGAACAGCAAGAGTGAGGGAGCCCCCCCCCCCCCACGCCGCCCTTTAACGCCATGTTGCGTGCTGTTGCAAGGGGTTGATTAACTCAGTGACGGCAAATCGAAGGTAACTTCTAACTTCTGATCGATGCTAATAAAATACATGGTCTGCGAAAAGTTTGAATCTCAGGTTCGTTTCAACAGTTGGCAAAACTGGAAAAGGTTAAGTAGTCTTGAAACTGCCTGAACTCTGAACAGTGCCGTTACTTGAAACTGACACTGACAATTATAATGGGAACATCACCGTTTCGACATATCTGTAGGCAAGGTTGCGTTTCTAGAAGTTCTAACCCAAACCGCATTCCTTTGTTAATTGCACAGGGTGGTTTATATAGAGCTGACACATTTCTTTCATTAATTGCTTCAAAACGTATTATGCTAGCGACAACTTATTATACCTAAACTGTAGAGGAATTTTGGGAGATTATTTACCTCTATAGCAAGTGTTGAAAATGTCCTCCATCCTGCATAAGGCGCAACTCAACACGTCGTACTGGCCACTTGTTGGAGGACTCTGTTGTAAATAGCTTGAATCTCCCTTGTGATGTTGTGCTTCAGATCGTCCAATGTCTGGGAACGTGTGGCGTAAACACTGTCATTTAAGTAACCCCATAGAAAAAAGTCCGGCGATGTCAAATCCGGAGATCTCGGTGGCCACAGTTTCCTGGAAATTATCCGGTCGTCAAAGAATCTTGCAATTAGGTTCATGGATTCATTTGATGTATGATATGTAGTGACATCTTGCTGAAAATAACCTTGACTCAGTTCTACATCGTACTGCATTTTCATGTTGACTACAAGAACAAAATGTCGAAACAGCTGCCAACAATGCAATTAGGAATAAAACATAAACATCTGCGCATCTACTGACAAGGAACCGAAACTCCAGAACATTCTGCTTAATTTGGTGCTAAAATTGGGTCATTGAATAAATTTTCAACGGAATAATTAAAGAAAGAAATGTGCCACTTCTACATAAATCACTCTGTAGTATAGCCACAACTGTTTACGAGCATTATAGCTTTTTACTTTCTCTAAGCGTACTATGTACATAGTGTATAGAGAACGTTCGATACCAAGATTTTACCGGAAAAATATGTTTTGGGATCCACTTGAATCAAAAAAAACATTTTTAGAAAAATCCCCGTGTGTGTAGGTGTGTGTGTGAGAGAGAGAGCGCGAGAGCATAGCTCAAAAATGAAAAGTAATACAAAGTTCGTTATTTAAATTGAATATCTTCCAAGGATGCGACACGAAAATTATCAAGACAATTCCTCCACCCTCAACTACTCTTTACATGTAAAATTTTTCGAAAATTTTGCTTTACTCAAAAAAAGGCTCTAACGATTTTGATTCAAATACCTTATGGATACGTTATTTTTATGACAAACGAAATGTATATTTTGAATTTCCTGAGATAAGCCTTTGAAGACCTCTTCATTCTGGATGACTCGTGTAAATAATTTATAACTGGTAAACCGTAAGAGATGTACAAAAACTTGCTGCATAAAAAATATAGATGTCTTTAAAACACACGCTTTATGTCATATACTTCTTTTAGACTTAACCGTTTTTGAGGTATTTCGACTTATTGGTTTCAGTTTTAAGATACTTCCAACTTTTCTCAAACGGGAAATATCTTTATTTTCGTCTCTCGTTTGTTTACTTCTAGCAAGCAAAAATAACCAAATTTCAATTGTTTCACTTAGCGACCGGCTTTTAAAAGATCTGACTATCGCTTTAATATAGTATATCCCCTACTTTCCTTCTACTTACAAAGAACCAAGTAATACGACTAATTCTGCTTACGTTTATCTTGATTAATTTGATGTAGATACCAGATTAGCAGATAGAGGACATTATGTGAATGGAACACATCAGATTTTTTTTTTTCTTTCAGAGCTAAGTTAGAGATATTCCGACATTTTGGTTTCAGTTTTAAAGTGCTTAAACTTTTTGTTTGTTTGCTCCTAGTAAACAAAGAGAACAGAATTTCAAATCTTTATCTTAGCGACCGGCTTTTAAAAGCTCCGACTATCACTTTTGTCTAGAGTATTCCCTTATTTCCGTTTTACTTACAAAGAAGCAAATAATAACATTGTATCTTACAATTTTTATATTAATTAGCATGCCGTATATAAAAATAATATTTTTATCAGGAAAGTTTTTATAGATCAGCTAGAGAAGTCATGTTTTTCCGTTATTTTTGCAAAAATTATACTATTTCAAGTAACGTGAATATAGAAGACTTTTAATCTATATATAAATGCCTCTAATGAGTTACTTTTTGGGCTTACGTTAAAGTAATGCAGATATTGGTTCAGTTCAGTTTTAGGTTTACAGCAGCTGCAAACCCCTCCTCGTGTTTTCCATTTCCCGGGAAAAGGCTGAGGAACTTCACTTGGATCATGCGATGTTTCGTGATTGATATGCGCAACTAGAAGGTTGGGGGGGGGGGGCAGAGAGAAGCAGAAAATCTGAATGAAACAAAGCCTAGAAAATTTTCCATCCAATATACATACATTTTGAAGTGGTTCTAATTCACTTCCAGATAACAATCTGATTTGTATTCCAGGATGATTTCGACATCCGACCCTCCCCACTAGGGAGGCTGTTTTAACATAATTTTCATGGTATTGCCTCGCGTTCTTTCTCAGCCACGCTCCTGGGTCGAAATTATACTCCACGTTTAATGTTTGCTTTTCACAGTCTTGAGAAAACAATGGAAACAAAATCGATGAGGACAGCTGTAAAGGGGGACACAGGTTATTTTCTAAAGTTTTAATGGTAGAGCTTAGATTTTTAGCACAGAAAATTTGAAATAAAAATCTGATGTGTACCATTCACATGACTTTCTCTATATCCCTGCAACAAATTATTCTTAAAAAGCTTATACTTTTATTTACTTTATGCTAATCAGAAAAAATGAGCAGAAATAGTCTTATTACTTGCTACCTTGTAAGTAGAAGCGAAATAAGGGACTACCATAGGTTAAAATGATATTCAAAAGCTGGTTGCTATGTCAATGAAGTTCCTTTGTTTATATGGATAGGAGTTGACAATTTCCTGTATGAGAAAAGTACAAGTTTTTCATAGGAGAAACCAAAAATAAGGAATGTCTCAAAAACGACGAACTCCACGAAAAAAATGTCTATAACATAAATTGTGTGTTTTAAGGGGCTCTACATTTCTTCTGCAGTAAGTTTTTGTCCATCTCTTACGGTTTAGCAGTTATTCAAGATTCTGTAAAACTCATCCAGAATAAACTACTCTTCAGAGGCTATTCCCAGAAAACTTGAGATATAGATTTTATTTGTCAGGTAAATATATTTAATATACGAAATTTTAATCAAAATCGTAAGAGCCATTTTTGAGAAAATCAAAATTTGCGAAAAAAGTTCCATGTAAAGGGTAATTGGGGGTGGGGAGATTTTTCTCAAAATCTTCGTGTCGCATCCCTGGAAGATAAGAAACTTAAATACCAAGTTTGGTATTTTACCGACCCTTCGTTTTTGAGTTATCGTGTTCACCGACACACGGACCTTTTTCTGAAAATACATTCTCTCTACACTATGTACATAGTGTGTAATAGAGAAAGTAAAAAATCTTATGAGTTCCATTCTCTACATCTCTATAACAAATTATTGTTAATAATCTTCTTATATCTACTTCATACTAATCGAAATAAACTGAGACATTAACTCTTTTATATCCGCCTAATTATGTAACTATTGCGCAACGATCTGTATTACCGATAGTGACCATTATACTTAAATAGATAGCCTTTGTATATAGTAATGTCTTATTAATCAGAGTAAGGGGTAGTAAGCTTTGCTTTAACCATTATTTTATTTGTCAATATTTGTATTTTGTTAACATTTTACACGCTAAGATGACAAGATTTGAAACGTGGTTTTAACTGTAAATGCACAGATTTCCGTTAGCAAGAGACCTTGAAGTATTGCGAGTTGAGCTTTCAAAAGGAAACATTCCAAAAATGTTATTGCCCATGTCATTTGTTTATACAGAAAGGAAGCTAAGTTTAAGAGTTCTACGGTCGCTGAAGCAAACTCGCGCCACATTGCTCGCCGCGGTTGAAACAAAGAACTCATGGTTTTGCTTTCCCCAGATGTGTAATCATCACCCACATGTTTGCAGGGGTCACTTGGTTGTCAACGGTTAGGGTTTTTACCGTGTAACATTATACTATGCATACTTTGATTCAATAATACTTATAAGTAGGAGGGAAATAAGGGAATACACTAGGCTAAACCGACAGTCAGTTGTTTTAAAATGTGGTTGCTATGGGATCGAAATCCGTTTGTTTGCGTGGCCAGGGGCTGACAAGTTCCCGTATGAGGAAAGTATTAAGTAATTTAAAACTGAAACTAATAACAAATAATATCTCGGAAACGGTCAACTCCACGAAAAAATGTATATTATATAAATTGTGTTTTAACGAAATCTAAATATTTTGTTAAATAAGTTTTCGTCTGTTTCTTACGGTTTACTAATTATACAAAATTCATCCAAAATAGAGGTATTCAGAAGTTATTCCCAGAAAATTATTTTTTGCATTTTATTTGTGATGGAAATGACTTTAATATGTGGTATTTTAATCAACATCGTCAGAGCCATTTTTGAGAAAAACAAAATTTTCGTAAATTTTTCCATGTGAAGGCTAGTTTAGGGTGGGAGGATTTTCTTGAAAATGCTCGTGTCGCATCCTTGGATGATACCGAACCTAGATACTAAGTTGGTGTTAAACGGTCTCTTCTTTTTTGAGCTATGCTGTCCACACACAAATACACACACACACGCATGGACTTTGTTCTAAAACTGTTTTTTTTTTTTATTTTGGGGGTCTATATACAGGTATTTCCGGTGAAATCTCGGTATCGAATTTTTGGGTGCAATACAATACCTTGTCTATACACTATGTACATAGTACGTGTAGAGAAAGTAAAAATCTTATTCCCAATATATCAAAGGATTCTATAACTAGGACAGACGACTTGGTTTTCTTCTATTCCTTATCTATTCTCCTTGACCTATCATCCGACAGTAGAGTTAACTTTAAATTCCGTGACTATAAAAGTTACGTCACTCGACCTGTTCAATAATTCTCATGTGTGTTTTCCAAGAATCCGTTTCCGGTTTAGCCTGGTGCCCTAGTTCTTGTAACAGACCTTCTCCGGAACTTTTGTTTCCGGAAACTTTGCCGCACTGATAGGGCACTACATCAAATCTGCCAGCGTATAGAGTATGCCCTTCAAATGAATATGAAGCAAAAGTTGTACTCCATTCGCAAGACTTTATCTGTCCTACAAACCAACTACTTTTACAAAAGAGATTCTTCTATTTACTAATGCTACTATACTAATCGCGAAAAACATTAACAGAAATTGTCTTATTACTTGCTTCTTTTTAAGTCTAAGGGAATACACTAGGCCAAACAGACAGTCAAATGTTTTAAAAGCTCTCGCTTTGCGATTGTCATAGCCAGGAGTAAAACAAAAGAAATATGAAACGGACAAGGACCTACCGTTGGAGAGAAAAAAAAAAAAAATATAGTATTTTAAAATTAAAACCAATAAAAAGGAATATCTCTAAAATTACAACAACAAAAAAAACTCTTATGTGTTCCATTCACATGACTTTCTCTACATCTCTGCAATAAATTATTTTTAAAAACTTTATGCTTCTATTTACTTCCGGCTAATCGAGAAAAAATTAGCAGAAATTGTCTTATTTCTTGCTTACTTGTAAGTAGAACTGAAATAAGGAAGTACCACAGGTTAAAGTAATAGTCAAAAGCTGGTTGCTATCTGACTGAAGTTCCTTTGTAACCAGTTCACAAAGTGCCGTATGAGAAAAGTACAAGTTTTTTATAGCTGAAACCTAAAACAAGGAATATCTCAAAAACAATCAACTCCACGAAAAAAAATGTGTGTAATATAAATTTTGCGTTTTAAAGTGCTCTACATTTTTTGTGTGGTAAGTTTTTGTCGATCTCTTACGGTTTAGCAGTTGTGCAAAATTCCGTAAAATTGACCCAGAATAAAGTAGTCTTTCAGAGGCTATTCCCAGAAAATTCAAAATATACATTTTATTTTTCAGGTAAATATCTTTAATGTACGATATTTTAATCAAAATCGTTAGCTATTTTTGAGAAAATCAAAATTTTCGAAAAAGTTCTATGTAAAAGGTAGTTTGGGGTGGGGGGATTTTTCTCAAAATCTTCGTGTCGCATCTCTGGAAGATACTACCCTTAAATACCAAGTTTGGTATTTTACCAACTTTTCGTTTTTGAGTTATCGTGTTCACAGGCACACGGACACACACACCGTACCATTTTCTGAAAATACTTTTTTTTTTTTTTTTGATACTGGGGACCCTAAAACATATATTTCCGGTGAAATCTCGGTGTTGATTTTTTTGTATTTTTTTGTACACTAGGTACATAGTACGTATAGAGAAAGTAAAAAAGTGTGTATGATGTAAATTATTTTAACGAGATGTACTTTTGTGAATAAGTTTTTGTCTATCTGTTGGTTTATCAGTTATACAAAACTCGTTTAAAATGAAGAGATCTTCAGCAGACATTCCCAAAAAACTAAGATATAGATTTTAGTGCTTATAAACATCTTTAATATACACATTTTAATAAAAATCTTTTGAGCCAGTTTTTAGAAAATCGAAAATGTAGCAATGGTTCTGCAAGATTCGTTTCACATCCTTGGAAGATATTAAACTTTACAAAATTTGATATTTGCAGACTTTTCGTTTATGATTTACATCGTCCTCAGATGCACACACCGGCCTTTTTCTAAAAATGTTTTTATTCAGGGGTCCTTAAAACATGTATTTACGGTGCATTCTCAGTATTGAACTTTTGGTGGAATACCAATCTAGTTTTACAAATTTAAAAAAAAAAAATCATTCAGAATAAAGAGGTTCTTGGAGGCTATTCCCAGAAAATTCAAGATATCTGTTTTATTTATCTTGTAAATAGCTTAAATATAAGAGGTTTTAATAAAAAGGTTTTGAAAAAATCAAAATTTTCGGAAAAAGTTCCAAGTTTGAGATGGGGGAATTTTCTTGATGATGTATCCTTGGAAGATATCAAACTTAAATAGCAAGTTTGGCATTTAAGGTATTTTCTTTTTTGAGTTATGCAGCCCTGAGACACACAATAGGACTTTTTATTAAAATGTTTTGTTTTTTTGATTCAGGGGGTCCTAAAACATGAATTTCCGGTGAAATCTCGGTATCGAATTTTTGGGTGGAATACAATACTATCTCTATACACTATGTACATAGTACGTGTAGAGAAAGTAATTATAGTCTTCCATTCGAATATCATAAATGTATTAGAGCATTTATTTGTAAGTATTCACTGTAGGATAGCTTTGACTATTTTAATAGCTTATCGTTATTATCAAACTATAGCTATATTACTTTGGTATCTTGCCAAATGCAGTATATAATCCCCTTTAAAAGGGTAATTCTCTGTAACTCTGGTCATATTACGCTCTCTAAAATACAGTTGCTTTGAAGTGTGGAGTATATCGATGAAATATCGGATTTTCCAGGAAAGCACACCGACGTAATACCTTTTGTACTCCAATTCCATTTTAGGAAATGGTTTGACCCACTTCAGAAATCACGTAATAGTATGACTTTCATTTCATGTAAAATGCATAGCTTTTTCTTAGAAGAAAACAAACACTCGAATATAACGGACCCTTTATCGAACGTTTTCGTAATGAATTGGGTAAAACAAAGGAGGAAAAAAGGCCAAACAAATCTGTTACATGCACATGTCTTTCACTACACGGTATCGTTTATTTAGAAAATCAGTCTGCAATAGAAGGCTTCAAACGCTTATTAATTTTCCTCCTATCTTCTGAGAATTCACAGGAAATACAGATTTTAAAGTCCTCTGTATCAAAACAGAAAGGAAGACAAGGAATATCTCGGAAACGGTTACCCCCAAAAAAAATCTGATATGTTCCATTCACATGACTTTCTATACACCTCTGCAATAAATAATTGTTATAAACCTTATTCTTTTATTTACTTAACGCCAATCGAGAACAAATTAGCAGAAAGAGTCTTATTACTTGCTTCCTTGTAAGTAAAAGGTAAATAAGGGAGTATTATAGACTAAATCGATAGTCAAATGTTTTAAAAGCTGGTTGCTATGAGGTTGAAGTACCTTTGTTTGTATGAACAGTAGCTGACAAATTGCCGTATAAGAAAAGTATTCTAAAGCTGCAAATAATAACAAAGAATATCTCAAAAGCGGTCAACTTCACGAAAAAAAACTATATAACAGAAATTCTATGTTTTAGCGTACTCTACATTTTTTGTGTGGTAAGTTTTTGTCCATCTCTTACGGTTTAGCAGTAATGCAAAATTCGGCAAAATGCATCCAGAATAAACATGTCTTTAGACACTATTCCCAGAAAATTCAAGATATACATGTTATTTGTCATGTAAACATGTTTAATATACGATATTTTAATAAAGATCTCTGCAGCAATTTTTTAGAAAATCAAAACTTTCCAAAATGTTTCCATGTAAAGGGTAGTTTGTTGTGGGGACTTTTTCTTGAAAATCTTCGTGTCTCAATCTTGGAAGATACTAAACCTAAATACCAAGTTTGGTATTTAACAGTTTTTTTTTATTTTTGAGCTATGCAGTCCACAGTCACATAATATATTTCCGGTGAAATCTAGACATCGAATTTTTGGGTGCAATACAATACCTTCTCTATATTTATGTTGTAAGAGCATAAAGTTATGAGTTTTGATTCGCGCGGGAATATTGAGAGACGAGACTGCGTCCACGTGAGAATCAAATAGAAACTTTACGATCGCGCATCATACAATGTTTTCTACGAGAAATTTCTGAAAGATGAAATAAATTTGAGGTTAAGTTTGGACCATTCAATAAGGGTTATAGTTCGTTATTTATTTCTCATTGTTGAGCGCGGTGATGGTACGGTTATAGCAGGCCGTGACAAACCAATATTATTGTTGTTCTCTGATGTATTTTGAGATTTTGAGAATGATATTATCCTTAGAGCTACGAAAGAAGGAAAATCAAATTTACTGGCTGCTAAATCCCGAAAAGTTTATGAGGCACAAAATGAGAAATTTATGAAGTGGCGTCTGTTGATCAGTGATGTATACACACTAGTATCGTGAATTATTTTGGCGAGTGTAAAGTTAGAACAAAATTGTTTTACGTTTGCTGCACTTCTTTGCGTGTGGATTCGGTCGTAGAAAAGAGCATTTTTAGAAAAAGTTCCGTGTGTGTATATGTATTTGTGCCTGCGCGTGTGTGCATGAGAGGGAGAGAAAGAGAACTCAGAAACGAAGTCTGTTAGATTTCAACTTGGTATTTTAGATCAGTATTTTCCAAGAATCTTCACAAAGATATTTAATGTAATCCCCTAACCCTAACTACCCTTTACGTGGAACATTTTACGAAAATTTTTATTTTCTTAAAAATGGCTCTAAAGATTTTGATTAAAATCCCGTATATTAAAGCTATTTATATCCGAAATAGAATTTACATCTCGAATTTTCTGGGAATAGCCTCTAAATACTTCTTTATTTTGGATTCAATTAGCTAATAAATTTTGCATTACTGTAAACCGCAAGAGATAGACTACATAAAATAAGAAATTCACTAGGCTAAACCGACAGTAACATGTTTTAAAATGTGGTTGGTATGGAATAGAAATCAATTTCTTTGTGTGGCCAGAATTTGTCAAGTTCCCGTATGAGAAAAATTTAAGTATTTTAAAGCTGAAACTAATTACAGGGATTATCTGCAAAACGATAACTCTACGAAAATAATCTGATTTGTTCCATTCACATGAGTTTCTCTACATCTCTATAACAAATTATTGTTTAAAAGCTTATGCTTCTATTTACTTCATGCTACTCGAGAAAACATTAGCATAAATAGTCTTATTACCTGCTTCCTTGTAAATAGAAGCGAAATAAGGGAGTACTACAGGTTAAAGTGATAGTCAAACGCTAGTTGCTATGTGACTGAAGTTCCTTTCTTTGTATGGACAGGAGTTGAAAAATTCATGTGTGAGAAAAGAATGTTTCTCAAAGCTGAAACCAAAAACAAAGAATATATAAAGAACGATCAACTCCACGAAAAAAATGTATATAACATAAATTGTGTGTTTTAACGTGTTCTACGTTTTTGTGTGGCTAGTTTTTATCCATCTCTAACGGTTTAGCAGTTATGCAAAATTTCGTAAAATTCATCCAGAATAAAGCTGTCTTCAGAGGCTTTTCCCAGAAAATTGAAGATCTACATATTATTTGTCAGGTTAATATCTTTAATATGTGATATTTTGATCAAAATCGTTAGAGCCATTTTTAAGAAAATCAACATGTTCGAAAAAAAATTCCATCTAAAGGGTAGTCGGCGGTGGGGGGATTTTTCTCAAAATCTTCGTGTCGCATCCCTGGAAGACACTAAACTTAAATACCAAGTTTGGTGTTTTATCGACTTTTCACACACACACACACACACAAGCGGACCTTTTTCTGAAAAGGCTTTATTTGGATACAGTGGACCCTAAAACATATATTTCCAGTGAAATTTCTGTATCGAATTTTTGGGTGGAGTGCAATACCTTCTGTATACACTATGTACATAGTATGAATAGAGAAAGTAAAAAATTATATTACAGAAATGGCGTGTTTGAAGATCTACATTTGTTATTAAATATAATTTATTCTCGCTTTTACGGTTTACTGGTTATGCAAAATTCAGAAGAAAAAAAAAAAAAAACACGTACAGGGACATTTTTGTAAAAATGTTTTTTTTTTATTCAGGAGGTTCCAAAACATATATTTCTTGATAAATTTTGGGTTTCGAATTTTTAGGTGCAATACAATAAACGTCCGTATACACTAAGGAAGAAAGTATAAATGTTGGGCATATTTACCCATTTCACCCTAACTGCATTACTGTTCCATTGTTATTTTAATGAGCTCATGACTCCCAATGTATTTGATGGCACTGTTGTTGTATATGGTTGATTAATCAGCTGTAGGAAAGAAAGTTGACGTCATTAGTTAATTGATTTCGCTCCTAATTGACAACCGTGATATTATAGCCGTCAGAGCTGTAATAAACATCGTGGTTGTCATCTCCATGTCAAACTTCAGGCGCTTTACGGCCTTCAGGCTATGCATATCATTCCGCTACACAGCAAATCTAAAACAAAAGCCATCCATTGTTGGTGCTGGAATTCCTATGCAAATGCGTTTGTTCACTGAAAGATATGCGGACTTATTTTTATACGTCCCTGACTTATGGAACTGCTGAAATGAGCACACAATTTGCATACTTCTGCTGAAAGTATGTGTTCATATGCGTTTCTCATCTTAAAATACAATACTGAAATAAAACCTGACTACGCATTATGTTTGTTTATTATTTATTTACTAGCCGGTTTTATTCCTTTAGAGCTACAGACGCATTAGGACATCTAATTAAATCTTCCGCAATACACATTATATTAAACTACACATACTATGATACCGAAATTTCACCGGAAATATACGTTTAAGGGTCCCCTGTATCACAAAATGCATTTTTAGAAAAAGGTCCGTGTATCTGTGTGACTCTGAACACGACAACTCAAAAACGAAAAGTCGGTAAAATACCAAACTTGGTATTTAAGTTTAGTATCTTCCAGGGGTGCGACACGAAGATTTTGAGAAAAATCCTCCCACCCCAAACTACCCTTTACATGGAAAAAAATTTCGAAAATTTTGATTTTCTCAAGAATGGCTAACGATTTACGTGGTAATTTACCTGGCAAATAAAACGTATTTTTTAGGAATAGCCTCTGAAGACTGCTTTATTCACGTTAATTTTACGGAATTTTATATAACTACTAAACCGTAAGGAGATAGACAAAAACTTACCACACAAAAAATGTAGAGCACGTTATAACAAACAATTTATGTCAGAAACATTTTTACGTGGAGTTGATCGTTTTTGAACCCCCCCCCTTTTTTTTTTTTGGGTTTCATCTTTAAAAAACTTATACTTTTCTCACATAGGAATTTGTCAACTCCTATCCATACATACAAACAAAGGAACATCAGTTACATAGCAACCAGCTTTTGAGTATCATTTTAACCTATGTTGCTCCCTTATTTCGCTTCTACTTACAAGGAAGCAAGTAGTAAGATTATTTCGCATACGTTTTTTAACAATGATTTTTTGCAGAGATGTAGAGAAAGTCATGAGAATTGACCATATCCGATTTTTACTTTCTGTCCCACCATTTTAAGCGATTTTTAAAGAATTTTTGTTCACGACATATTTGTCGCCAGAAGACTAGGAGGATAAAAAAATCAAGGTTCAAGCATGGAAAAATGTCTGTGGTATTCTTTTGCTCCAGGCAGTAAAATGCACTTTTTATCCTACAGACACCGTTGGTACGCAGAAACGACATAAGAAAACTTGGACTTTAAATCAAAGCGATAGTTATTAGTGTAACGGGTGAAATAAAGTAAACAAAATTCACTCGTTGCTCTTTTAACGAGTGGGAGAAAGTAAATAAACAAATGGTTGATAACTACAAATGTTCTATCACCTTTTAAATCTTTTTCGTATAATTTCCCTGAAGTCGACGATAGTAAAGCCTCAACTGCTTCTTTTGCTTCATTTAATATATCACTTGGAACCGATATATTAACGTTCTCAACGTCCATCGTAAACTTAATCAATTTGAAACTAGCAGCAATAAAAACAAAATTAGTATTCATACATAGCCTACCATATTTTATAACTATAAGAACGCCGCAATTCAAGGGCTTATTCCTTATTTAATTTATTACTATCTGTTGTAAAATCATTAACTGAATATTTGTCATACATTAATTTATCATATCTGTAGGATAAAATAATATATCATACAAGTGGACAAACCTCTATTATCCACTTGTATAATAAATATGTGTTGGATTCACTTTTTTACTTTCTCTACACGCACTATGTACATAGTGTATAGAGAAGGTATTGCACTCCACCCAAAAATTCGATACCGAGATTTAACCGGAAATATATGTTTTAGGGTCCCCTGTATCTAAAAAAAGCATTTTCAGAAAAAGGTCCGTGTGTGTGTCCCTGAAAAAACGAAAAGTCGGTAAAATACCAAAATTGGTATTTAAGTTGAGTATCTTCCAGGGATGCGACACGAAGATTTTGAGAAAAATCCCCCCACCCCAAACTACCCTTTACATAGAACATTTTTCGAAAATTTTGATTTTCTAAAAAATGGCTCTAACGATTTTGATTAAAATATCGTATATTAAAGATATTTACCTGACAAATAAAATGTACATTTTGAATTTTCTGCGAATAGCCTCTGAAGACTTCTTTATTCTGGGTCAATTTTACAGAATTTTGCATAACTGCTAAACCGTAAGAGATGGACAAAAACTTACTACACAACAAATGTAGAGCACTTTAAAGCACGCAATTTATGTTATATACATGTTTTTCGTGGAGGTGATTGTTTTTTTTAGATATTCCATGTTTTTTGGTTCCAGCTGTAAAAAACTTATACTTTTCTCATACAGGACTTTGTGAACTGGTGTCCATACAAACAAAAGAACTTCAGTCACATAGCAACCAGCTTTTGGCTTTCACTTTTACGTATGGTACATCCTTATTTCGCCTCTACTTACAATAAAGAAAAAAAAAAAAAAAAACACTATTTCTATTAATTTTTTCTCGTTTAGTAGGAAGTAAATAGAAGCTTAAGCTTTTTAAAAATAATTTACTGCAGAGATATAGAGAAAGTCATGTGAATGTAACACATCAGTTTTTTTCGTTTGTCCCTAATAAATATAGTGGTATAAATTTCTAACTTCCTGTGTGTGTACTATTAGATGCAAAGCAATACGGTTAAAATCAGTAACAACGGCTTCAGACTCACGCATGACACAAATATGGTCATTTCTGAGAAGGTGAAACTGTTTTACAGCCATCAGACATTCCGTGTGCCGCCAGCCGCGCTTTCCTCGGTGCCGGCGAGTCTGGGTTCGTGGTCATGTGATGCATTCACAACATATACTGACGGATCCACGTTTCCTCTCCTCTTACATAACAGACGACACGAATGTTGGTCAACTCTAGCCGCGTGAATTTGTTCTAGACGTGTACAGGGACCAAGATTTCCACATCCGGTACCGCGCACAGGTGTTCGCCACCAGGTCTGCATATCGTCACTTATTTCATAGTCATTACTTTCTCTACACGTACTATATACATTGTGTATAGAGAAGGTATTGTTTAGCACCCAAAAGTTCGATACCGAGATTTCACCGAAAATATTATATGTTTTGATACCCCCTGAATTAAAAAAAAAGTCCGTAAAATACCTCTTCCAAGGATTCGACACGAAGATTTTCAACAAAAAAAAAACCACCCTCAACTACCCTTTACAGGGAAATTTTTTTGAAAATTTTGATTTTCTCAAAAATGGCTGTAACAATCTTGATTAAAATGTATGTTTAATTTTCTGGGAATAGCCTCTGAAGTCATGTTTATTCTGGATGAATTTTGCAGAATTTTGCATAACTGGCAAAACGGAGGAGAAGGGCAAAAACTTACTTAACAAAAATGTAGAACACGTTAAAGCACACAATTTGTGTTATATACATTTTTGTCGTGGAGTTGGCCGTTTTTTTAAATATTCCTTGTTATTAGTTTCAGCTTTAAAATGTTCAATATTTTTCTCATAGTTACATAGCAACTAGATTTTAAAACATTTGAGTATCGATTTAGCCTATTGTGCTCCCTTTTCCCTTCTACTTACAAGGAATCATGTAACAACACACTTTCTGCTGATTTGTTCTCGATAAGCATTAAATAAATAGAAGAATAAGCTTTTTAACAATAATTTAGTGTAGAGATTTAGAGAAAGTCTTGCTATTGGAACACATCAAAGCTTTTTTTATGGGCTTATTGTACGCCCCTCGTATGTACAGCTTGTTTACATCACTAGTGAGAATAAAAGCAGATGTTTACTGTTTCACAGAAACAAAATCAAGCTATTCCAACGTACTACAATTACACAGTACCGCCAACTTCACCGGTGTGAGACAATCCTGACAACAAAAGAATCTCATTCAACCGTCACATTTCCCTCCCACAACGAATCCAGTGCTCACGGCGTACTGGAAACCACGTAGAAAATCGACTCGAAGCGAAAAATAGTTCTCATTTTCTGTTTTCTTCCTTTTCTGTTACTTCTAGGACATTTCCTTCCAAGTATTCTTTTCCTAAGGGTGTAGTATTTTTCTCTGTGCTCCATCTTAAATGCATTCTCGCTATTTTTAGCTGTTTATGCTCCCAGGGTGTCTAAAGGCTTTCTTTTGCGGATGTATACCGACCGAGTGACCGTGAATATTTCTGAAACAATATGTGATATTTATTCGTTGTTTTCACAAAAGTGACTTCCGGCAAGTTCTTCTAAATGTATTCAAATATATAATGTTTCTCCGCAGATATTTTTATTTTCTTTGCTAGTATAGCAGTGGAAATGTTGCATTTCACCATAAATATGTTTTGAGATCCCCTAAAACCAAAAATTTATTTTTACAGAAATGTCCGTCTGTGTGTGTGTGTGTGTGTGAGAGAGAGAGTGAACGGCATAACTTTCTCTACATCGCTATAACAAAATATTGTTTAAAAGCTTATTCTTCTATCTACTTTATGATAATCGAGATAGACATTAGCAGAAAGTGTCTTGATTACTTGCCTTCTTGCAAGTAGAAGGAAAATAAGGGAACACAACAGGCTCAAACGATAGTCAAATCTTTTAAAAGCCGGTTGCCATGCAGACAAATTCCGATTCTATGCAGGACCAAGAGTTTACAACTTTCAGTGTGACAAAAGATCTAAGTATTTTAAGTATGAAACAAATAAGAATGAATATTTCATAAATGGTTAATTTACGAAAAAAAAAAAAACATATATGCAATATATTGTATGTTTTAACATGATCTACATTTTTTGTTTAGCAAGTTTTTGTCCATCTCTTACGATTTACCATTTACGCAAAATGTAGCAAAATTCATGGAGAATAAAGAGGTTTTCATAGGATATTCGCAGAAAATTCAAAACATACATTTCATTTGTGATGTAAATATCTTTAATATACGGAGTTTTAATCATAATCGTTTCTCATTTTTGAGAAAATCAAAATATTCTAAATTTGTTTCATGTAAAGGATAGTTTGGAGTGAGTGGGGATTTTTCTCAAAATGTTTTTGTCGCATTCCTGGAAGATACTAAACTTAAATACCAAGTTTGGTATTTTACCGACTTTTCGTTTTTGAGTAATCATGTTCGCAGACACACTGGCATATGTACACGCACGGACCTTTTTCTAAATATGCCTAAAAATATGTACATACGTGCTAGAGATAATAAAAATTCTACTGTAGTATTATTATATTACTAAAGACTTGATAAAATAGAAGAAAAGAGGATTTTGGATTGCAGAAGGGTTTATCTGATTTCCTTTGGGGAGGCAATTGTCGAGGTTCCGTGCTGGAGTGTTTATGGCAGTCCCATCCGGCTGCGTGTTCCAGGATGATGCTCCTACAGGGTATAAATTATAACCGGGATCACCTCCAGACTTCCTCTCACCCGGGGCATAACGGGGTCATAACCATCTCCACACGATATCCAAGTCTTCACCAGCTGCCAGGCAACACACTGTTAAAAAGACATCAGGCTAATCGAAATAAGAAATGCTCTTAATTACTTGCTTCCTTGTAAGTAAAACCGCAATAGGGAGTACACTAAGCCAAAGTGATGGTCAAATGTTTTAAAAGTTAGTCGCTATGTGAAACAAGCGAGAAACGGGTGCCGTTTGAGAAAAAGCTAAAATGCTCTACACTACTATGTGCATAGAGTATAGAGAAGGTATTGTATTGCACCCAACAATTCGATATCGAGATTTTACCTGAAATATATGCTTTAAAAATCCCTGAATCCAAAAAAAAAAAAAAAAAAAAAAAAAAAAAAAAAAAAAAAAAAAAAAAAAAAAAAGCATTTTTGAAAGAAGGTCCGTGTAAGTGTGTGTGTGTTTGTGTGTGTCTGTGGACAGCATAGCTCGTAAACTAAAAGACCGTTAAATACCAAAAGTTGAGTATCTTCCAAGGATGCGATACAAAGATTTTTAAGAAAATTCCTTCACACCAAACTTCCTTTTACATGGAAAAAGACTTCGAAGGTTTTGATTTTGTCAAGTTTGGCACTAACGATTTTGATCAACATCTCTTATATTAAAAATAAAATGTAAATCTTGAATTTTCTGGGCATAGCCTCAAGACCTCTTTATTCTGGATAATGTTTATTACATTTTGCGTAACCAGTAAACCGTAAGGGAGAGGCAAAAATTTAACACCCAATTTGTCATATACATTTTTTCGTGTAGTTTTGATCGTTTTTGAGATATTCCTTTCTTTGTTTCTGTTTTAAAATACTTTTCTCATACAGTAATTTGTCAACTCGTATCCATACAAACAAAAGAACTTCAGTCACTTTAACCTATGGTACTCCCTTATTTCACTTCTACTTACAAGGAAGCAAGTAATAAGACTATTTCTGCTATTTTCTCTCGAATAGCATGAGGTAAAGCTCAACAATCATTTGTTGCAGAGATGTAGAGAAAGTCATGTGAATGGAGCACATCAGATTTTTTAAACTTAAGGTAAGCACCTGCCTTGTTGAAGAATAGGTGCACATTTCCAGGGGTTGGAAGTGAAGGACAGACTGGTAGTTGTCGATATTGGCTGCACTGTCAGGTGGCGATGATAGGGGGGAAATTGCAATTGGCTTGACCAGAGGGGCCCTGACAATTCAATAAGCGATATACCCGCCGGCACCCCAGCAAGGGAAAGCACACGAAAATTGGCCCCGATACAATTTAATTAACGGCTCTGGGGCATCGCGAGATAAGCCCATATATTTAAATTTTTATTGAAATACACGTGCATTGCCACAAATTTACCTTAATTCCATTTCCTAAGGTAAGAAGCTTATAAAGCAAATAATAATAATCGGCTCAGTGTCCAACCCAATCTATTTGAAACACAGCAACGGTTAGAAAAGTAATTTCAAAGCAAATCCATAACAGAGATTTGAAAATGCAGCAATATCATGTAATCCAGGACAGAAGTATTGTTTATATTTTTAAATTTATATAGTGTAGAGGCGATTTTTACTTTATCTACACGTGCTATGTACATAGTGTATAGAGAAATAAATTCAATACCGAGATTTCACCGGAAATATATGTTTTAGGGTCCCCTGTATCAAAAAAAAAAAGTATTTTCAGAAAAACGTCCATGTGTGTGTCTGCGAGTCTGTGAACACGATAAATCAAAAACGAAAAGTCGGTAAAATACCAAACTTGGTATTCCTGGAATACGACACGAAGAGTTTGAGAAAAATCCCCCCACCCCAAAATACCATTTACATAGAACTTTTTTCGAAAATGTTGATATTTTCAAAAATGGCTCTACCGATTTTGGTTTAAATATATATTTAAGATTTTTACCTGACAAATAAAATGTATATTTTGAATTTTCTGGGAATAGCCTTTGAAGACTACTTTATTCCGGATAAATTTTACGGAATTTTGCATAACTGCTAAAGCGTAAGAGATGGACAAAAACTTACTACACAAAAAATGTAGAGCACATTAAATCACACAATTTAAGTTGTATACATTTTTTTAGTGGAGTTGGTGGTTTTTTGAGGTATTCTTTGTTTTTGGTTTCAGCTTTGAAAAATTTACATTTCTCATACGGGAATTTGTCAACTCCTGTCCATACACAGAAGGAACTTCAGTCACATAGCAACCAGCTTTTGACTGTCACTTTAACCTATGGCACTCCCTTATTTCGCTTCTACTTACAAGGAAGCAAGGAATAAGACTATTTCTGCTAATTTTTTCTCGATTAGCATGAAGTAAATAGAAGAATAAGCTTTTTAACAATAATTTGTTGCAGAGATGTAGAGAAAGTCATGTGAATGGAACGCAACAGATTTTTAGGTTATCTATTTCGTACACACTTAGTTACGCAGGTAAAAAAAGGTGTTATATTCCACCTAAAGAGTGATGTGTTCCGCAAACAGACCTTTTTTTCAAAATGTTAATGTTTTATCTACATCATGCTAATCAAGATAAGCATAAGCATACTTGTTTCCTTGTAAGTAGAAGGGAAATAAGAAAATGCACAGGCTAAAGCAATGTCTCGTGCTTTAAAAGCCGGTCGCTATGTGAAACAATTGAATCTCCATCTCTTTGCTTACCAGAAGTAAACAAAACGAGACACGAGAAGAAAGATATCTTCGAGAAAAGTTTAAGTGGCTTAAAATTGAAAACAATAATCCCGAATATTTCAAAATTGGTTAATTCTACAAAAAAAAAACGATATCTATATTTTTGTGTAATATGTTTTTGTACATCTCTTATGGTTTGCCAGTTATACAAATTCATCCGGAATAAAGTAGCCTTCAGAGGCTATTCCCAGAAAATTCAAGATATACATTTTATTTGTCGTGTAAATATCTTCATACTGCCTCCGTGGTCGAGTGGTCAAGGAGCTGACTTCTCACCCGGAGGTCCCGGGTTTGATTACCGGCTGGGGCGGGAAATTTGTCTTTAAACGGAATTATTCCCTATCCCCCATAGAGTCTGGAAGTATGAATGTGAGAGTGAATGTAGTAATATAAAGTTTATTAACCTAATGTTCTGAACCTACAGTTTCACAAGTCAAAGCCCCCGATATGGCCATCGTTGTTAAAGGGGGCTATACAAATGATACAATTAAACAAAACAAAAATATCTTCATTATAAGAGATTTTAATCAGAAGCCATGTAAAGTTAGTAGGGTTTGTGGGGATCTTCTTGAAAATCTTTGCATCACATTCTTGGGAGATACAGAACTAAAATGTCAAATTTGGTATTTACCTAACGGACTTAAGGTTTTTGAGTTTTGCTGCCCACAGATACACACACATTGAGATGTTTCTAAAAATGTTTTTAGGGGGTCTAAAGCATATGCTTCCGGTGAATTCTCGGATGCAATAGAATACCTTCTCTATTCACTAGTATGTAGTACGTATAGAGAAATTAAATTACCTAGAATAAATAGGGGGAGGAAGATTTTCTTAAAAATCTTCGTGCCACATTTTTGGAAGGTGATAAACTTAAATGCCATGTTTGGTATTGATTGGTCTTTTAGTTTTTAAAGTATGCTGTTCACACACACACACACACACACACACACACACACACACACACACGCACGCACTTACGTGCGCGCGTATCTTTTTCTAAAAAAAATTTTTTTTGGATTCAGAATGTTCCAAAACATATATTTTCAGTAAAACCTTGGATTTTTGGATGCATACAATACATTCTTTATGCACTACGTACAGAGAAGCAGTATATACCTGTATACACTATGTATATAGTACGTGTAGAGAAAGTAAAACTTTAATTTTTGGATTCACGGTGCCCCAAAGCGCATATTTCCGGTGAAATCTCGGTATCGCAATACAATACTTTCTCCATACACTATGTACTTAATACGTGTAGAGAAAATAAAAATGCCTCTTTTTGATTCAGAGGGTCTCAGAACATATATTTCCGTTGAAACCGTGGTATCGAATTTTTGGGAGCAATACAATACATGATCTATACTCTATGTACATAGTGAGTGTAGAGAAAGTAAAAAGTGGTTCCAACCGAGAATAAATCGAACTGGAAGGGGTGAAATGAAGCTCCGGTTAGTTATAGTTTGTGTTACTGAATTTTCAATTTTTTTTTCCTATAACCCCCCCCCCGCCGCCCAATGCTAAATTAAACTTTGGAAATAGATATGAAGTAAAATCTTTATTAAAAAAGATGGCTGTAACCCCTGGAGTTGTCATGTTCAAATTAACATTTAGCTACTTTCGGGGGGGGGGGGTTAATTTATTAAAATGTGCCCCTCCCACTTTGCACTACGTCAGAGCTGCTATGGAAATGTGTGTGGCTAGAAATGGCCGCGAGTTTCTCCTGTTTTGACTTGGAAAGTGCATCGTACTTCAGTACCGAGCGTCCAGATGGCAGCTGCTGCGTCGCTTGAGATATTGCTTATCGGATTTTAGGCCAAGCAGCATGCGTCACAGGGGGTTGGGGTGCTGAGTTGGAGAGGGAGGTGACGATTTTATAGAAAATGAAGACTTTATTAGCAACCATAATAAGCTGTCGAACATTCCTACATCATAAGCATTATTAAAATTTTCCGGCATCGGATTTTTACTGCTTCTTTTTTCTTTCTAATAATATACGATGCGGATGAAGTTCTGATAGTTTACCGGGAAGTATTGACAAGCTGATTTTGAAGCTCGTATGTAGCTGAAAGAAAAATGAAAAACATTAGCTGTCAGTGAGATTTCCAAACTTTTTCTTTTTTCTGCTGGAGAAAGGCGATTAAACTCCGCTAACCTATTCTATCCTGTCTTGAATATCTCCATTTTTACTTTCTCTACGCGTATTATGTACATAGTGTATAGAGAAGATATTGTAATACACCCAAAACTTCGATACCGAGATTTTACCGGAAATACATGTTATGGGTCCCCCTGAATCCAGAAAAAGCATTTTTTGAAAAAGGTCCGTTTGCGTGTGTCTATGGATAGCATAGCTAAACCCCTCCACCCCCAACTACCCTTTACATAGTACTTTTTTCGAAAAGTTTAATTTTCTCAAAAATGGCTTTATCGATTTTGTTTAAATTATCGTATATTAAATATATTTACATGACAAATGAAATGTATATCTTGAATTTTGTGGAAATAGCCTCGGAAGAATATTTTATTCTGGATGAATTTTATGGAATTTTGCATAACTGCTAAACCGTAAGAGATGGTCAAAAACTTGCCACACAAAAAATGTTAGAACCTTTAAAACAACCACTTTATGTTATATACATTTTTTTCGTGTACTTGATCGTTTTTGAGATATTCCTTATTTTTAGTTTCAGCTGTGAAAAACTTATACTTTTTCTCATACAGAACTTTGTCAATTCGTGTCCATAGAAACGAAGTCACATAGCAACCAGCTTTTGACTATCACTTTAGCTTATGGTACTCCCTTATTTAGCTTCTACTTACAAGAAAGCAAGTAATAAGACTATTTCTGCTAATTTTTCCTCAATTAGAATGAAATAAATAGAAGCATAATGCTTTTAATAGTAATTTGTTGCAGAGATGTAGAGAAAGTCATGTGAATGGAACACAGAAATATATACGTAAATATTTGCAGTGGAAGATTTATGACAGGCTAGTACAGATAAAAAAAGTAAAAGCTAAAGGCAGGAATCAAAATCAGGCTCATTGTTATGTAGACTTGGCAATGCTGCAGCTTGTTGATACCGAGCGCGTACTATTATTGCCAACAATGCTGCAAAAGGCCAACAATGAGACGTGCCTTCCCAGCGACACTTCAGGCCTCACGCGATGCGAGTTTTTTTATCTTGTCCGCGATGAATAAACTGGCAGGGTCAAAGGCGTTGACATTCAGATAATGCATCCCAAAGAGTTGTCAACAACATCCCTCCAAATGCGATTATATCAGAATGAGTATTAATACGGGCTTGAGGACAAAGGGTGTGCAGACAGTTCAACTACATATCTGGCCTCTGAAGACCCCATTATTACTTTCTCTATACGTACTATGTACATAGTGTATAGAGAAGGTATTATATTGCACCTAAAAATTCGATACCGAGATTTCACCGGAAATACATGTTTTGAGACCACCTGAATAAAAAAAAACATTTTTAGAAAAATGTCAGTGTGAGTGTATGTGTGTGTGTGTGTGTCGGTGACCAGCATAGCTCAAAACGAAAAGACCGTTAAATACCAAACTTGGTATTTAAGACTGGTATCTTCCAAGGATGCGACACGAAGATTTTCAAGAAAATGCCCCACTCCTAACTACCCTTTACTTGGAATTTTTTTTCGAAAATTTTGATTTGCTTAAAAATGACAACGATTTTGATTAAAATGTCAAATATTAAAGATATTTACCTGACAAATAAAATATATATCTTGAATTTTCTGGAAATAGCTTCTGAACACTACTTTATTCTGAATGAAATTTATGAAATTTTGCATAACTGCTAAACCGTACGAGATGGACATAAACTTACCACACAAAATGTAATTCTTCCTCGATTAGAATGAAATAAAGCACAAGCCTTTTAACAATAATTTGTTGCAGAGCTGTCTTGTGAATGGAACACATCAGATTTTTAACTGTGTGCAACAGGAATGATGCCGTTACGGTGTGATCCAAACTGAATTGCTTCTTTATGTCACATTCTCCTCGTCATAACTGAAGTGCTCCTGAGGTTCATAATTTACAAACAACTTTATGCTGTTATGTCTTGCGCTCTTGAATGAATTTGCATTTTGAAAACAAGTGCACAAGAGTTTATTAGATTTGAAAGCGATGCCGGGCAGCAGTGTTTTATTTTTCAGAGGGATGTAAAATAAAAGCATTATCAGGAGGCCTTGCTCTCTTTGTAGTCGCCATGGCCCACTCCACGTCACTGTCATGCATTTGTTGTGATGTATTTGCCACTTCACACACGTCCGCGCGTTACACCAAAATGTGACTGGGTCAATTTCCGTTTGAGCGAAATACCTCTATGATGGGCTGCGGGGAAAAAATTGGCTTTGTTGGTGTCGCCATATTGCTGCCCGTGCGGTTTCTGAGCAGAGAAAAGCGTTAAAGAGCAGGTGCGCGGAAACTCATGAATTTGTTTACATATCTTTCATCTTACCACCATTATAACTAAAGTCTGTTTTTGTTTTCTCTATATAGTACCTTCATGTTACGTAGGTACTGCACTCCACCCAAAAATTCGATACCGAGATTTCACCGGAAATATATGTTTTAGGGTCCGTGTATCCAAATAAAGCATTTTCAGAAAAAGGTCCGTGTGATTGTGAACATGATAACTTGAAAACGAAAAGTCGATAAAACACCAAACTTGGTTTTTAAATTCAGTATCTTCCAGGGATGTGACACAAAGATTTTGAGAAAAATCCACCCACCCCTGACTACACTTTACATGGAACTTTCTTCGAACATTTTAATTTTCTTAAAAATGGCTCTAACGATTTTTATTAAACTGCCGTATATTAAAGGACCTCTTTATTCTGGATGAATGTTGCTGAATTTTGCATAACTAATAAACTGTAAGAAATAGACAAAAACAAAAGAAAAAAAACTATAGCTTGTTAAAACACACAATTTATGTAATGTATTTTTATCTTGGAGTTGACCATTTTTTAGATACTCTTAGTTATTGGTTTCACTTTTAAAATACGGGAATTTATCAACTCCTGACGATGCACAGAAACTTTTAAAAGATTTGACTATCGTTTTAGCCGAGTATATTCCCATATTTTCCTTCTACATGCAAGAAAGCAAGTAATTAAGACAAATTCTGCTAATGTTTATCTCGTTTATCATAAAGTAGATAGAAAAATATGTTTTAATAATAATTTGTTACAACGATGTAAAGAAAGTGATCTGAATAAAACACATCTGATTTTTACTTTCTCTATACGTACTATGTACATTGTGCACAGAGATGGTATTGTATTCCACCCAAAAAAGTGATACCGAGATTTCACCGGAAATATATATTTTTTGTACCCCATGAATCCAAAAAAGTATTTTTAGAAACACGTCCATATATATATGTGTGTGTGTGTGTGTGTGTGTGTGTGTGTGTGTGTGTGTGTGTAGCATAGTTCAAATACGATAAGTCCGTTAAATAGCAAACTTGGTATTTAAGTTCAGTATCTTCCAAGGATGTGACACGAAGATTTTCAAGAAAATCCTCCATGCCCCAACTAGCTTTTGGATGAAAAAATTTAGAAAAATTTTATTTTCTCAAAAATGGCTTAAACGATTGTGATTAAAATTTACTACATTTAAGTTATTTACATGGCAAATAAAATGTATATCTTCAATTTTATGGAAGTAGCTTTTGAAGACATTTATTCTGGATGAATTTTGCATAACTGGTAGAAAAAAAAAAACTTAACAAAAAATGTAGATATCGTTAAAACACACAATTTATGTTATAGGTATACATTTTTTTTCGTGGAATTGAATGTTTTTGAGATATTCCTTGTTATTGGTTTCAGCTTTAAAATACCTATTTTTTTTTTCTCATACGGGAATTCGTCAATAACTGTCCGTACAAATAAAGTTACTGCAACCACATAGCAACCAGCTTTTAAAATATTTGACTATCGATTTAACTTAGTGTATTCCCTTATTTCCCTTCTAAGTGTTAGGACTCATTCTGCTGTTTTTTACTTTCTCTACACGTACTATGTACATAGTGTATAGAGAAGGTATTGCACTGCACCAAAAAATTCGATACCGAGATTTCACAGGAAATATATGTTTTAGGGTCCCCTGTATCCTAAAAAAGTATTTTCAGAAAAAGGTCCTTATGTGTGTCCGTGTGTCTGTGAACACGATAACTCAAAAACGAAAAGTCGGTAAAATACCAAACTTGGTATTTTAGTTTAGTATCTTCCAGGGATGCGACACGAAGATTTTGAGAAAAATTCCCCCATCCCAAACTACCCCTTACATGAAACTTTTTTCGAAATTTTTTATTTTCTAAAAAAAGGCTCCTACGATTTTGATTAAATTATCGTATATTAAAGATCTACCTGACAAATAAAATGTATATTTTGAGTTTTCTGGGAATAGCCTTTGAAGACTACTTTATTCTGGGTAAATTTTACGGAATTTTGGATAACTGCTAAACCGTAAGAGACGGACAAAAGCTAACCATACAACAAATGTAGAGCACTTTAAAACACACAATTTATGCTATATACATTTTTTTCGTGGACTTGATTGTTTTTGAGATATTCTTTGTTTTTTGTTTCAGCTATTCAGGAATTTGTCAACTCCTGTCCATACAAACAAAAGAACTTCGGTCACATAGTAACCGGCCTTTTACTATCACTTTAATTTATGGTAGTCCCTTATTTCGCTTTTACGTTCAAGGAAGCAAGTAATAAGACTATTTCTGCTAATTTTTTCTCGATTAGCATGAAGTAAATCGAAGGATAAGCTTTTTAAAACTAATTTATTTTTTATTTTGGTTGGAACCAATACTTCGTTATGCAGAGACAGTATTTAACAACGCGTTCCAGAGCCAAAACCTTTACTTGCGACGCCTTGTATCGTGGCCCAGATTTTTGAAGACAAAGGCTGTAAAACAGATTTTCTGATTCTTTATTTTTTGTGCTGACATCTTGTCTCGACGGCGCCTGAATAAATCATCGTCTCTGGTCAGGGATTTTCAAGCAAGGGTGGTAAATCCGTTACGCAATGTCGCCAACTTGCAGATGTTCGCAACTGTGTTATTTGTTTGTTCACACGCACGTCGCGGTCATTTTAAAGGGAAATTTTCCTCTTGCTTCTTATGCAACTGGTTCCGGAGCCTGTCAAGTTTCCGGTTGTTTGTTCTCAGCTTTGCGTTGTCATGTCAGTTTAGATGACAGCTGATAGAAACTGTATTAGTAAACTTCAGTGCGATCAACTATAGTGCTACATTCACAATGAAATGTAAGCACAAGAAACAAGCACGACGCAACACAAGAAACTTCAAACTTTATCCTTACGTTGTGTGCAAAGAGGAGGAATTCTGCTTCTTTTCTCTGTGCATTGCTTATGAATTCAACAACAGACGATCGCACTGGCGCCTGCTGTACATGAATGATCTTCTATGTGGCCGTGCAGTGCCGCGCCATCTCTAATATCCCTCAAGAGGTTATGACAGTCTGCTTCCGAGTCCTTTTTTGATTTAATGGATGTAACTATCATCTGGTCTAGATTCCTTGGTTCTCATAAACCGAAGACGCACAGAGATAATTCTTAGTTCATTAAATGTGTAGCTTTACCATTTTCTGAAGTCTCTATGCTTGTACTATTTTCATTAATTTTTAAATGAGCAATTATTGTAACGTCACTTCCGCGAGCGTCAATTGTTAATATGTAATTTTATAACATATTTTCTTATGTTTTATTGTTGGCTATGTTATTCAGTTTGTAACTTGCAGAGCGCTTGGAAGATATTCGCATGTAACTTGCGGATCTAGAAACCCGTGCCAACTTCTTGCGCAACGCTTACGATTGCATTGTGAATGGTGTTTCCTTGCGTCTGCGCTTATGCTACGTTACGTCTGCGCTTGCATCTCATTGTGAATATAGCATAATTCTGAGTGCGAGAAGTGGGAAAGCTTTTCATATTGCACATTGCTGCCTGGATTCTTCTTGCTGCAGTCTTCCATTTTGAACTAGCTTTTAGAAGATTAACTCACATGTAATATGCACGAGAGTGATTTACACTCTTTCTCTTACAATAAAAATCTGATATATTCCATTCACATGACTTTCTCTACATCTCTGCAACAAATTATTGTTAAAAATCTTATGTTTCTATTTACTTCGTGCTCATCGAGAAAAATTAGTCTTATTACTTGCGTTCTTGTAAGTAGAAGCGAAATAAGGCAGCAAGGCTAAAGTGATAGTCAAAAGCTGGCTGCTATGTGACTGAAGTTCTTTTGTTTGTATGGGCAGGAGTTGACAAATTCCTGTATGACAAAAGAATACCTTTTTTCAAAGCTGAAAGTAAAAACAAGGAATATCTCAAAAACGATCTACCTCGCGAAATATATATATATATATATATATATATATATATATATATATATATATATAACATAAATGGTGTGTTTTAACGTACTCTACCTTTTATGTGGAGTAAGGTTTTGTCTATCTCTCTCGGTTTACCAATTACGAAAAATTTATCAAAATTCATTTAGAATAAGGTGATCGTTACAGGCTATTCCCAGAAAATTCAAGATAAACATTTTATTTGCCATCTTTAATATACGGTATTTTAATCAAAATCCTTAGAGCCATTTTTGAGAAAATAAACATTGTCGAACATTTTTCAATGTAAAGGGTAGTTTGGGGGGGGGGATTTTTCTCAAAATCTTCGTGTCGCATCCTTGGAAGGTATTTTAATTTTTTTTTCCATTATCGGCTTACGCTCCTGTTATATAGGAGTGACGCCCCCTAGAAGTCAGAAGCCTGAGGGGTAGCCAACGACACCTAACGACACAATGGAGAACCGGATGGAGTGGTCGGGCCGTAGCCAGGCAGAGCGTGAGGAAGTGGATGATATGAAATACGGCCGGAAGAATGATAGGAAAGGTGACTGTGGAGCAATGTGTAGAATGATTAGCGGGGGAAACTGGAAGACCCGGAGGATACCGTTTTGTCCACCATAAATCCCATTCCCTTGGGATCGACCCCGGGAGAAACTTAAATACCAGGTTTGGTATGTAACGGTCTTTTCGATTTTGAGCTTTGCTGGTCCTGCACTCACAAACACACAGTTATTTTGCTAATATTGCAGAGGGCTTAATAACATATGTTTCCGATGAAATATCGGTATGGAATTGTTGGATGGAATACAATAACTTCTGTGTTATGTACTTTATGTATATGGTTAACTCCATAGCACAAGGAACCCTGGCCTACCGCCCGGCCGCTGCATCTCCCATCTCGGCCCGAAGGGTGAGACGTGATCAGCGCCTCGAGTCCCTCCCGGCCGGTTGATGTGGTCTTCTAGATCTGGAGCCGCTACTTCTCCATCAAATAGCTCCGCAATTGGCCCCGCAGGGACCTCACGAGGCTGAGGTCACCCCGGATCAGGTCTCCTCACGCCGGTATCGGGAATCGAACCCAGGTCTCCCGCTTGGCAAGCAGTCGCGCCGTTATTGGATATAGAACGTATTGTAATTACTTGCACATTCAACCTTGTTGCCACCTATCAAGCAGTAGGTTTCTACCGAATAGGAATCAATCACTTCGTACGATTTCAGGTTCAGTCTTCTGATATATATTCATAAATGTGGAATTGCACACGCGCGAAGAAACGAGACTCGTCTGCAGGAGCCAACGGTTTAGAAGCTAAGGAATAAATAATTCCGTTTTCCGACACCCCATTCAATTCAGGATGTTCCCCCATCCCTCAAGTTCATTGTTTCCCCGCCAGGCATCGTCTCCCAAGTTTCCTTCCTCCCGATATTTCTTTTTTGCTGTCGCCTTTTGAAGAATGATGGCTATCACCAACTTGAACATGCGCAAGTCAGCGTTTTCATTTGTTTGTCCCTTTTCCTTGTTTTCACTGAACCAGATAACCTCAGTCCAAATCTATAACATGTAAGCGTCGCGAACAATTTGGAGGCGTTTAAGCAGCTCCCTTCTAAAGCGAACATCACATCTCTAAGTCATAGAATGTGATAAAATCTTTGATGACATGATATGAACATATTTAAAGCGGTTGGATAAGTTACACTATGTCAAATAATTGATGACACATTTTTTATACATTTTCGAAAAGGGTGCCTAACATTTAACACCATTGGCTGTAATAATTTTCCCAGCCGATTGTTTAGAATGCGTGTATTGTCATTATATTCGATGTTTATAAATACTTTTACTACAATAGCGTTTTATTAAATTCGTAAGCAGCAATTCCACATAGCCTAACATAAAACCTAACCTCAAAAAGACAATGTCTTAAAGAATGTTAATACTCCATTTGAGAGTATTAATAACAAAAATTTCATGTCTTCCTTTCACATGACTTTCTCTACATCTCTGCAACAAATTATTGTTAAAAAGCTTATGCTTCTTTTTGCTTCATGCTAATCGAAAAAAAAAAAAAAAATAACAGAACTCATATTACTTGCTTCCTTGTAAGTAGAAACAAAATAAGTGAGTACCATAGGTTAAAGTGATAGTCAAAAGCTGGTTACTAAGTTCCTTTGTTTGTAAGGACAGGAGTTGGCAATTTCCTGTATGAGAAAAGTATAAGATTTTCATAGCTGAAACCGAAAACAAGGAATGTCTCAAAAACGATCAACTCCACGCAAAAACTGTATATAACATAAATTGTGTGTTTTAGCGTGCTCTACATTTTTTGTATGGTAAGTTTTTGTTTATCTCTTGCGGTTTAGCAGTTATGCAAAATTCCGTAAAATACATTCTGAATGAAGTAGTCTTCAGTGCTTATTCCCAGAAAATTCAAGATATATACATTTTATTTGTCAGGTAAATATCCTTAATATATGATATTTTAATCAAAATTGTTAGAGCCATTTTTGAGAAAATCAAAATGTTCGAAATTGTTCCATGTAAAGGGTAGTTGGTGGTGGGGGGATTTTCTTTAAAATCTTGGTGTCGTATACTTGGGAGATACCAAACTTAAATACCAAGTTTGGTACTTAACGGTCTTTTCGTTTTTGAGTTATGCTGTCCACAGACACACGAAGGTGTGAAAAGTCGGTAAAATATTTCTACTTGCAAGGAAGCAAGTAATAAGACTATATCTGCTAATTTTTTCCCTGAACTGAAGACGTGGCTAGGAGGGCAGCACTTTCAAACTAACGAAGATCTTCAAAACAACGTCAATGCTCATTTGAAATCATTGGCGGCAACATTTTTTGAAGCGGGTATTGCAAAACTTGTGCACAGGTACGATAAATGTCTCGGTGATTATGTTGGAAAGTAACCATAAGTGTACAAAACTTTTAGTAATACAATAATTGTTTTCTATGAACTTGTCTTTTATTTATAGCCTATCGGAGGTTGGAAAGAACAACCCTCTTAGATATATCAAGGACTACCAGATTTTGCCATTTCAGTACGTGAAGATTTTGAATGACTAAAAGTTTATGAGGTGACTTGCTTCACACAAAGAACAATATATTTTCTTCAGCCACTAAGCGGGCTTGCAAGTGCAAAAGTCGACGGGTCGATAGGATATTGAAAACATGCCAGTAGGCGGCAGTACGATCTTCCGGAGCTTTGGAGAGGAGGAATAAAACAAAAGAATGCATAATGGAAATGATGGCTGGAATGGTTGTGTGGTTGGCTGCCAGCTCGCTTCTTTTCTTGAGGGAAAGGGGTGGAAAAGCCAAATTGGGGAAAGAAAGAGAAGGAATTTGTTATGGCAAGGCACTCTCATTGATCCGTCTTGTGAGCGGTAGCATAAACCCCCCCCCCAAAAAAAAAAAAAAAACGTGGTGCTAGGCTTTTGTGGTCTTACGTTGTTGTGTATTGCTGATTTTGGCCTACTACAAATTGGGAGTACTTTGGGAGATTTGTGGAGGAAGTTGGTGCTTATATCGCTATTATTGAAGGTATTGTATTGCACCAAAAAATTCGATACCGACATTTCACCGCAAATATATGTTTTAGAAAAAAAGCATTTGGAAACAATAGATCCATATATATGTGTGAGTGCGTCTGTGGGCAGCATAGCTCCAAAACGAAAAGTCCGTCAAATACCAAACTTAGTATTTCAGTTCAGTATCTTCCAAGGATGCTGCGCGAAGATTTTCAAGAGAATCCCCCCACCCCAAACTACTCTTTACATGGAAAAGATTTTGAAAATTGTGATTTTCTTAAAAATGGCTCTAACGATTTGGATTAAAATATCTTATATTTAAGATATTTACTTGTCAAATAAAATGTATATCTTGAAATTTCTGAGAATAGCCTCTGAAGACCACTTCATTCTGAATGAATTTTACAGAATGTTGTATAACTGCTAAACCGTAGGAGATAAACAAAAACTTACCACTGAAAAACTGTAGAGCTCGTTAAAACACACAATTTATGGCAAATACATTTTTTTTGTGGAGTTGGTCGTTTTTGAGATATTCCTTATTTTGGTTTCAGCTTTGAAAAACATATTTTTCTCATACCAAATCTGTCAACTCCTGTCCATACAAACAAAGGAGCTTCAGTCACATAGCAACCATCTTTTGACTATCATTTAACCTATGGTACTCCCTTATTTCGCTTCTACTTACAAGAAAGCAAGTAATAAAACTATTGGTGCATCTATTATGGTTAAGCAGTTATGCAAAATTCCGTAAAATTCATCCAGAATAAAGTAGTCTTCAGAGGCTATTCCCAGAAAATTCAAGATATACATTTTATTTGGAATGTAAATATCTTAAATATAAGTGATTTTAATCAAGAGACATTTTTGAGAAAATCAAAATTTTCGAAAAAAGATCCATGTACAGGATGGTGGGGGGTGGAGCAATTTTCTTCTAAATCTTCGTGTCGCATCCTTGGAAGATACAAAACTTAAATACCAACGGACTTTTATTTTTGAGCTATGCTGTACACACACACACGGACCTTTTTCCAAGAATGCTTTTTTTGGTTTCAGGGGGATCCAAAACATGTATTCCGGTGAAATATTGGTATCGAATTTTTGAGTGGAGTACAATACGTTCTCTATACACTATGTATATAGTGCGTGTAGAGAAAGTAAAAAAAAACTTATTTGTAAGATTTTTGTAGCTTAAAGTCCTTTAGCTTGGTTGGTCATATCGGACGATGAATGAAATTGGTGAAATGAGGCTCAAATGATCTCGGGTCAATGGCGCCTAAAGTTACTCGATATTCGTCTTCTCAGGATAAGGCAAAAAGAAATCCTTACCCGGTAACTCACCCTAAGCGAGATTCGAACCCACAACCTTTTAAATGTGAGGCAGACACGCTACCACCACACTACCCAGGCGGGCAAGAAAAACGTATTTGTGGAAAAGGTAAAGGAATTTATGTGAATGGAACATATCAAATGTTTTTGTTATTTATTTGGAGACATACGCACGCATAATTCTTACACATGCGCGCGCACACACACCTATCTACGTATGTTTAAATTAGGTATATCACCCTTAACGACACAAGGTCTGTGTTCTTTGCTCTTGTAAAGAAAAGGAACCGAATGGATGGAATCCAAGAATTTGATAAAGAGGGAAAGGTTCAAAGTAAAATGACAAAAAAGAGGAGAAACGGAATAATTACGTCGTGCTTGTGAGGAACTCGCGGTGTTATCTACTGGCACATGAAGTTGAAGGATTGTCGAATCTATCCGTTTCACAGAAGAGACGTCATTCACAGCGGGGCCAATTAGAAGTGTCGTGTCGCTCTGAGAAATGTTGTCTTCTGGAACAGCTCCAGGCCACCCTTTGCCAAAAAACAGTGACAAATCTGCCACAGAATCTGGAATCAAAGAAGCGCCGCTGTTTGTTCACCCGCTACACTTAAGCAAAATAAATGTAATGATGTATTGCATTCTCATGACTTCCTCTACTCACTCTTCCACAAAATCTGAAGTCGCTTCCTTCTGAAGAGAAAAGTAAAACAGAATCACTAGGCTAAAACGATACACAAATCTTTTAAAACCTAGTTGCTATGTGATTGAAATTCAGTTCTTTGCATTGCCAGGAGTTGAACAAATAAGAAATGTTTTGAGTATTTTAAAAGTGACGCCAATAACTAGAAATATCTCAGAAATGGTCAACTCAACGATAAAAATGTGTGTGACGTAATTGTGTGTTTTAAAAAGCTCTAGCTCTTACAGCTTACTGATTTTGCAAAATTCAGCCAGAATAAAGAGGTCTTCAGAGGCTATTCCCAGAGAATTCAGGATATAAATTTTGTCATGTAGATATCCTTAATATAAAGTAATTTAACCAAATTGGTTAAAACTATTTTTAAGAAACTAAAAAAAATATTTTTTCCCCATGTAAAGGCTAGTTGTTTAAAGCGACAGAATTTTCCTCAAACTCTTAGTGTCGCATGTTTTAAAAGCTATTAAACTTTGTAAATATGCGATTTGATATTTTACCGACTTTATGTCTTTGAGTCATTCTGTTAAAGGACACACACACAGACGGATCTTTTCCCAAAATTTGTTTGTTTCGGTACAGGGGACCCTAAAACTTACATTTCCTTCGGAAGAAGGAACCCCATACCTTGAACGAAAAAGGTTTCTGAGCAAACTTCCACCACTTCACGTCCGCAAGTGTAATTTCGTCCTGCAGTGCCATCTGATGGTGACGAGTTGATCTTTTGTCACCTTGGCGCACAGTGGCGAACTCACGAAATACAAAACAGATCGAGGAAACATCGTAATGATGCCGTATGCTCCACTTAGGAGCTACAGGAAATAATTCAGTTTTACTTTCTCTACACTTACTACGTACATAGTGTATAGAGAGGGTATTGTAATGCACCCAAAAATTCCACACCGAGATTTCACCGGAAATACATGATTTGAGTCCTCCTGAATCCAAAAATTTAATTTTAGAAAAAGATCCGTGTGTATGTGTCTGTCTGTGTGCCTGTAGACAGCACAGTTTAAAAATGAAAAGACCGTTAAATACCAAATTTGGCATTTAAGTTTGGTATCTTCCAAGGATGCGACACGAATATTTTCAAGAAAATCTCCCCACACCAACTACCCTTTACATAGAACTTTTTTTGAAAGTTTTGATCTTCTCAAAAATTGCTCTAACGATTTTGATTAAAATATCGTATATCAAAGAAATTTACCTGATAAATAAAATGTATATCTTGAATTTTCTGGGATTAGCCTCTGAAGACTACTTTATTCTGAATGAATTTTGCGAAATTTTGCATAACTGCTAAACCGTAAGATATGGGCAAAAACTTACTACACAGAAAATGTTAAATAAATGTAAAATTCATCCAGAATAAAGTAGTCTTCAAAGGCTATTCACAGAAAATTCAAGATACACATTTTATTTGTCAGGTAAATATATTTAATATATAATATGTTAATCAAAACTGTTAGAGCCATTTTAGAGAAAACCAAAATTTTTGGAAAAGGTTCCGTGTAAAGGGTAGTTAGGGGTGTGGGGGCCGGAGAAATCTCGGTAATGAATTTTAGAATATATAACAATACCTTCTCTATACACTGTGTATATAGTGCGTGTAGAGAAAGTAACTAGATAGAAGAAAATGCGAATAACTGAATGGTATAGTGAAGCCTGAAGAGGAAAGAGAATTTGGATTTATGTGTGTTTAGTAATGAGGTTTGGTTATGCATACATCAGAGTGTGGTGGTGTGCATGTTTCCTAAACCAACACTCCAGGGCACAAATTCCGGTCACATCTCATTTACACCACAATAATGCATTCCGTTCATGATACTAAGCGTATTCCACGCAGATTCCTAATGCATGTGCGAGCGCTCTTCCTGAAAATAAAGTTGTCAATGTAAATCAGTCATACACCAGTTCAAACAACGAGAATTTGGGGAAGGTCATCCATCACAGCAACATTCCTTTTTATTCCTTCCTACAACACATTCAAAACACTAGAGAAAGTATTGCATTCTACCGAAAAATTCGATACAGATTTTAACGAAAATTAAGGTTTTGATGTTCCTTAAATATTTCTAGAAAAACTCGTGTGTCCACGCGTCTCCATGATTAGTGGGTAAATACAGAACTTGGTGTTTAATATTCTTCAATCATGCGAGACCAAGATTTAAAAAAAAGACGTCCCTTATTTTATTCTTATTTTCACAAAAATGGTTGTACGAATTTGATGAGTATACATATGAAAAAATAAAAAATTCAATACGTACTTTGAACTTCCAGGAATAGCCTCTGAAGACTTCTGCAATGCAAGATTTCTTTTTTGCATAAGTGGTAAACTATAACAAATACAAAAAGTCTTACAAAAAATATCTGATGTGTTCAATTCACATGACTTACTCTACATCTCTGCAACAAATTGTTGTTAGAAAGCTTATGCTTCTATTTACTTCGTGCTTATCGAGAAAAAAGTAGTAGAAATAGCCTTATTACTTGCTTCCTTGCAAGTAGAAGGAAAATAAAGGACTACTATAACCTAAACTGATAATCAAACGCTGGTTGTTATGTAACTTAAGTTCCTTTGTTTGTATCGACATGTATGAGGAAAGGATAAATTTTTCAAAGCTGAAACAAAAAACAAGGAATATTTCAAAAACGATCAATTCCATGAAAAAAATGCATGTAACATAAATTTCTGTGTTTTAAAGTGATCTACATTTGTTGTGTGGTAAGTTTTTGTCCATCTCTTACGGTTTAGCAGTTATGCAAAATTCCGTAAAATTCATCCAAAATAAAGTAGTCTTCAGAGGCTATTTCTAGAAAATTCAAGATATACATTTTATTTGTCAGGGAAATATCTTTACTATACGATATTTTAATCAAAATCGTTGGAGCCATTTTTGAGAAAATCCAAAATTTTGAAAAAAAAATTCCATGTAAAGGGTAGTTGGGGGTGGGGGATTTTTTTGAAAAACTTCGGGTCGCATCCTTGGAAGATTCGAAAATTAGATACCAAGTTTGGTTTTCAACGGTCTTTTTGTTTTTGAGCTGTGCTGTCCACACACACACACACACACACACACACACACACTCACACACTCGGACCTTTTTGTAATAATGCTTTTTTTTTTTATTCAGGAGGTCCTAAAACATGTATTTCTGGTGAAATCTCAGTATCGAATTATGTAAGGAATGCAATAGCTTCTCTATACACCATGTACATAGTACGTGTAGAGAAAGTAATAATCGGATGTGTTACACTCACATGATTTTCTCCAGAAACTTCCTACAAAAAATTATTCTTCTTTCTACACAATGCTAATCGAGATATACATTAGCAGAATGTTATTACTTAGTTCCTTATAAGTAGAAGGGGACTAAAGATGTGCGCTATGCTAACGTGATAGTCATATGTTTTAAAAACCATCGTTATGCGATTGTCATTGCAAATCGTTTCTTTGCTCGGCCAGAAGCAGAACGAAAGAAAACCGTACACCTGTCTGAGAAAAGGTTACAATTGAAAACAATAACAAGGAATATCTCGGAAAGGGTTACCTCCACAACAAAAACGTAAAGGACATAAATTGTGTGTTTTGACGAGAGCTACACTTTTTGTGTGGTAAGTTTTTATCTATCTCTTACAGTTTAGTAGTTAAGCGCAATTCGACAAAATGCATCTAGGCTAAAAATGCTTTTAGAGGCTATTCTCAGAAAATCAAGATATTGATTTTATTCGGTATATAAATACCTTTAATATACGGGATTTTAATTAATGTCTGTCAACATCACAGATACGGTTGTTAATTTTTCTTCAAATACTCCGTCTGTTTGCCTGCCCCGCCATTCAAATGTATCCCATCCCAATGGTTTCTTTAATGTTGATGCCCACGCCGAATTACCTTTCATTCTATACCATTGAGTAAGCAAACACATAGTAGAAGACTGTTCAAACAGTTTTTATTTCTTTGGCTAGAGCTGAGACAGGATACCGTTAACCCCCCCCCCCCGGCGGCGTTCTCATCCAATTCGTTTTGATGAACCCTGAGATGACGACCTTATTTTCATTTTTATGATGGGCATCAAAATCGGAGCAGGCACTTTCCAAATGAAGTAATGTTAGAGGGGTTGTTTTTATTGCGGGGGGCGTTTAAGTGCCTTATGTTCTGCATCTGTTACCCCCACCCCTCCTGCTATACATCATGCTACCCTCCTTGAAGAACTACTCCTGTCTTAGCAGGGAGTCCCCAAGAAACATGGACAATGAGACATTGTTATCCGGTCTGTCTTTTGTTTCGGCTTCTGGCTAAGCACATTTCATGTATAAGGTCTTCCGAAACTAAATCCAAACTTGTAAACGTTATTAAGTTTTGTAATATCCCCCTTACATACCTACCCCCAACGATATGTCTAATGAAGTTATTTCTGATAACCTTTATCTAGATTAATATAAAGTAGCTAGAGAAATAAACTGTTGTAGAGGGATAAAAAAATCTGATATGTTCCATTCACATGACCTTCTGTACACCCCTGCAAAAAAAATATTGTTAAAAACCTTTAGCTTCTATTTACTTCATGCTAATCGAGAAAAAAATAGCAGAAATAGTCTTATTACTTGCTTCCTTGTAAGTAGAAGCGAAATAAGGGAGTACCATAAGTTAAAGTGATAGTCAAAAGCTGGTTGCTATATGACTGAAGTTCCTTTGTTTGTATGGACAGGAGTTGACAATTATCTGCATGAGAAAAGTATAAGTTTTTCAAAACTGAAATAAAAAACGTAGAGAAAGTAAAAATTGATGTGTTCCATTCCATTGCCCTTTTGCATATTCTGTAACAATTATTGTTAAAAAGCGTATACTTAATCTCTTTTTACGTGGTACGCAGGTAGAGAAGGTGTTACTTCACCCAAAATTCAATACCCAGATTTCACTGCAAATACAACTTTTCTGTCCCCTGTATAAAAAAAATCTTATGTGTTACATTCACATGACTTTCTCTACCTCACTGTGGCCGACTGGTCAGACCATTCGGCTCTCACCTAGACGGCCCGGGTTCGATCCCAAGCGACCGCATGTGAGATTTGTGGTGGACAAAGCGGCGCAGGGGTGGGTTTTCTCCGGGTTCTCCGGTTTCCCCCGCCATCACATTCCACCGGGACTCCATCTTCGTGTACCGCCAGTGTCATCGCCTGTGGTACCATTGCAGTAAAAACGGGCGTTAAACGCTACCAAAAAAAAAAAAATCTACCACTCTGCAGCAAATTACTGTTAAAAAGCTTAGGCTTCTATTTACTTCAAGCTAATGGAGAAAAAAATTAGCAGAAATAGTCTTATTACGTGCTTCCTTGTAAGTAGAAGCGAAAGGAGTACCATAGGTTAAAGTGAAAGCCAAAAGCTGGTTGCTATGTGACTGATGTTCCTTTGTTTGTATGGACAGCAGTTGACAAATTCCTGTATGAGAAAAGTATGTTTTTCAAAGCTGAAACCAAAAACAAGGAATATCTAAAAAAACGATCAACTTTTTTGTGAAGAAAAAAAGAAAGAAAGAAAAAAATTGGTAAATAAACAGGTCAAATACGTCATCTACCATTTGGGAACTAGTGTAAGTATTACAATGATAACCTGATAAAATCTCCCTTCCTATATATTATAAACTATTAATAGTCTATTTCGTTGAATTGTCTTATCAAATACAACTCGTGGTTTCATCTGTTAGAACAATTGACTGTCGTCGCTTCGCTCCGGTCGTGAATTATCAACAAGATGAAAAAGAATCCTGGTATTATTTATGATCATAGCTTAGCAATAGCTTTTAAAACATTTGACTTCACTTTAGCCTTATTTCCCTTCTACTTACAAAGAAGAAAGTTATAATATTATTCTACTAATGTTTAGCAGAAGTAGAGCATACTTATTTTGTAAGAAGTTTGTTTGCAGAGCGGGTAGGGAAAGTCATATGAATGAAACACATCAGCTTTTTTCCCAGCTTTTTTACTTGATAATAACGAGCCAATTTATAATTCTCTTGGAGCTAAGCTGTTTACATGTTTTCGAAGAGAATGCCAGAGGGTTTATGGTAATTTTATTGCAGCCAACCGTTAAATCTTGTATACAATAAATTGTATCTTGCATACAGTAAACTTCAGGTTAGACAAAAACTTACTTCACAAAAAATATAGATATTGTTAAAAGACACAATTTGTCATGTACTTTTTACTTTCTCTTGCCCCATATGCACAATGTACATAGGGATAGAGAAGTATTGTATTCCATCCAAAAATTCGATACCGAGATTTTACCGGAAATACATGTTTTAGGATCCCCTGTATTAAAAAAAAAAAAGCATTTTGAGAAAAAGGTCCGTGTGTGTGTCCGTGTGTCTGTGAACACGATAACTCAAAAACGAAAAGTAGCTAAAATACCATACCTGGTATTTAAGTTTAGTATCTTCCAGGGATGCGACACGAAGATTTTGAGAAAAATCACCCCACCCCAAACTACCCTTTACATGGAACTTTTTTCGAAAATTTTGATTTTCTTAAAAATGGCTCTAACGATTTTGATTAAAATATCATATTTAAAGATATTTATCTAACAAATAAAATGTTTACCTTGAATTTTCTGGGAATAGCTTCTGAAGACCTGTTTATTCTGGATGAATTTTGCTTAATTTGGCATAACTAGTAAACCGTAAGAGATAGCCAAGAACGTACTGTACAAAACATTTAGGTCTTGTTAAAATACTTAAGTTATGCCATATACATTTTTCGCGTGGAGCTTACCGTTTTCGAGGTATTCATTGTTATTAGTTTCAGTTGTGAAGTACTTATACTTTTCTCAGACGGGAGTGTCCGCTTTTCTTTTGTTCTACTCCTGGCCAGGAAAAGAAGCGGTTTGTAATGACAATCGCATAACGACAGCTTTTAAAACATTTGACTATTGGTTTAGCCTAGTGTATTCCCTTATTTTCTTCCTACTTATACGGAACTAAATAATAAGAACATTGTGCTAATGAGTACCTCGATTAGCAAGGTGCAGAAAGAAGAAGAATCTTATGTATGAAGTTTGTAGAACAGCTAGAGAAAGTCATGTGAGTGTAACACATCAGATTTTTGTTGTGGAGACATATGCGAGGTATTTCTTGCTATTTGTTTCGTTTAAAATACTTAAACTTTTTTTTTTTTTTTTTTTTTTTTTTGCAATATAATTTATTTTGGGTCGCTTTAAAAGCATGGTCATATCGCGACCTTACAAATTCTACATAAAATAGTTACTTACACTTTGGTAAAATACAAAATGGTTACATTTATACTTTACAATAATTCAAAAAGTTTACAGTGTCTTATAAATATTATTGTCTGTTTGATTGTCTGGTGGTTATATAGAGCACTTGGTAAGTCATTGAAGCCGACCTGAAGTTTCTGTATCTCAGACACTGCAGCAGGATGTGTAGGACAGTAAGTGGTGTGTTGCAGGTCTCACATTTTGATTCTGGATCTTTGTTAATGATGAAGGAATGTGTCAGTTTGCAGTGTCCAATTCTGAGGCGGGTAATTCTTGTTTGCTCACGACGTTCTAATTTTCGGAGGGGCTCGAAGAAATTGGTAGACCCGGCTCGGGCATCATGCAGTTTGCTGTGGGATGTTGACCATGTCGTTTTCCAGTTTTCTATAAACAGCTGTTTGGAGTATCTAATGACGTCTTGATGTGTAGAAGTTATTCCGTGGTCACTGATAGGATGTCGGGTGGCTTCCTTTGCAGCTTTATCGGCGTTTTCATTTCCATCGATATTTGCACGTGACGGTACCCAAGTGAGGAAGGATACTTACTTGTTTTCCAGAGCGCTGAGTGATGACTTTTCTCAAACAGGAAGTGTTCCGTGTTTCTTTTGTTTACTCATCAAAGAAGTTAATTTTAATGAAAATTCAGGTCAACCATTTCACGCCAATAGAATGGACAAGATTAGGCAATTTCAACCAATCGCGGTCATCTGACTGGAGCGATATTCACAGCTGATGTTCATTTCTTTGAAATCTTGTCGCACCTGACGTTCGTTTGTTTAATCTCCTGTCTTGGTTATTGATAACAAGATGAAAATCCATTCAACGAATCTTCAGTTTTAATAACTGTCAGTTTCACAATTGTATTTTTAATTAATTCAGTTACAACGTTTATTTAAAGTCTTATCGAATTCATAATGTATTTAGTTAAAAAAAATAGTGAAAATAATCATTATTTGTATTTCTTATCTAAGAGATGAGTGGAACAACATCTCAAATAAAATAATTGTCCTTTTTTTTTTTTTTTTTTTTTTTTTTTTTTTTTTTTTTTTTTTTTTTTTTAGCTTAACGTCCTTTTAACCTAGGTGGTCATATCGGACGATGAATGAAATTGGTGAAATGATGCTCAAATGATCTCGGGCTCCATGGAGTTTAAAGTTACTCGACATTCATCTTCTCAGGATAAGGGAAATCCCGAAAAAAACCTTATCCGGGTACCTCATCCTAAGCGAGATTCGAACTCACGACCTCTCTATTGCTATTGTTCCTATCGATATTCGTACATTGGGTGTAGGCACGGTCGGTTATATCATAATTCAGGAGGCAGTGAAGAAAGAAAACACATTCTCTAATGCATGCTCGAATGCGTCATCTACCATTCGAAAATTAATGTGAATATTACAATCATAACCTGATAAAATAGTCTTATCAAAAACAGCTCGTGTTTTCATCTCTTCGCTCCGGTCGTGAATTATCGACAAGATGAAAACACTCGTGCTATTATGTATGACAATCGCATAGCCCAAGTTTTTAAAACATTTGACTATCGCTTTAGTATAGTGTATATTTTTATCTCGATTAACATGGACTTTTCTAAGAAGTTACTTTGTAGAATAGCTAGAGAAAGTCATAGGAATGAAACACAAGGATTTTTAGAAGTACCAGAAAATTATAATGAAGGTCAATTTTAGAACCAATTTAAAGAAAATTATGGGTTATTTAGTACATCTCTCACATAGACTGAAGCAACGTCCATAATTTCAAGCCTGATGATGACATCTGTAGGTAGATTATGGGGAAGAAATTGAAAGGCATTGCAGAAAAGTACAAAAACCAGAATAGTAAGAGACTGCAACATTCAATGCCATAACCGGGATTTGAAACACTGATCTCCCGGTCTCGCATGTTATCTCAAAATAATTTCAGATCACCTTGTAGTTTACCGGGAAACATGAGAGTCAGTTTAGAAATTTAGTGCTGTGCTGGCATGTTGTCATGGTAACTCAGTGATAGAGCAACGGGCTAGAGACCACGAGACCCGTGTTTCAAATCCCGCCTATGACTTTACCTTTCTAACTCCTGTCCTGATGTGCTCTACTCACATGACTTTCTCTACATCTTTGTAACAAATAATTGTTAAAAAGCTTATTTTTCTGTCTACTTCATGTTAATCGAGATAAGCATTAGCAGAAATACTTTCTTTTAAAAAGCAGCGAAATACTGGAACACACTAGGCTAAGACGATAGACAAATCTTTTAAAAGCTGCTTGCCATATTGCTGAAGTCCGTTTCTTTGCATATCCAGGAGTTGCAAATTCTCGTATGTGAAAAGTTTAAATATTTTATTGCTGAAACTAATAACTAATGGTTAACTCCACGAAAAAATGTATATGACATAAATTTTGTATTTCAACGAGATCTACGTTTGTTGTGTAGTAGCTTTTGTCTGTCTCTTACGGTTAGCAATTAAGCAAAATTCGAAAAAAATTCAGCCAGAATAAAGAGATATTCAGAGGCTATTTCCAGAAAATTGAACATATACTTATTTTGCCGTGTAAATGTCGTTTAATCAACATCGTTAGCCATTTTTGTGAAAATCAAAATTTTCGAATTTTTTTCCATCTAAAGAGTACTTTGAGGTGGGGGAATTTTTCTCAAAGTTTTCGTGTCGCATTCTTGGAAGATACTTAACGTTAATACCAAGTTTGGTATTTTACTGACTTTTGGTTTTTGAGTTATCGTGTCACACTTACGGACTTTTTTCTAAAAATGCTTTTATTTTGGATACAGGAGACATTAAAACATGTATTTCCGTGAAATCTCGGTATTGAATTTTTGGATGGAATGCAATATTTTCTTTATAAACTATGTACATAGTACGTGTAAAGAAAATAAAAGACAATCAGATTACTAGAATAGCATTTTCTACAAGCGGCGAAAAGCGAATTACCAGCTGTAATCAGTAGTCCACTCGGGAGGAGATTGCGGAAAGCGACAGATGACGTAGGTTTCAGCGCTATAAGGATGAATTAATCAGTTATCCTATCGGCTTCCCGAGATATATGGATCACCAATTAGTTCGGATAGTTGATGCTCCGTCGTATCCACCATTACAAGATCATTGCATAATTAATGCTGTATTACAGCACTATAGTAATACCTCTGTTAAGACGAAACATATGTCAAACATGTCTTATTGAAAGTTATATTGCAATTATAATGGTATTTTTGCCATGTATCAGAATTCTAACTTAAGTCACTATTTAAATAGTTTTTGTGTCTAAATTTACTGCTCTGATAAAAAATCCACGTGATGCATTTTTACCAATTTTCATATTAAAAATTACCGCTAATGAGTTTACAATCATATTCATATAATTATTACTTTCTCTAGCCCCATAGGTACAATGTAAAAAGGGATAGAGAAGTATTGCATTCCACCCAAAAATTCGATACCAAGATTTCACCGGAAATGCATATTTTAGGACACCCTCTATCCAAAAAAAAGCATTTTCAGAAAAAGCTCCGTGTGTCTGTGAACACGATAACTCAAAAACCAAAAGTAGCTGAAATACCAAATTTGGTATTTAAGTTTAGTATCTTCCAGGGATGCGACACGAAGATTTTGAGAAAAATCCCCCCCCAAACTACTCTTTACATGGAACTTTTTTCGAAAATGTTGATTTTCTTAAAACTGACTTTAACGTTTTTGATTAAAATATCATATATTAAAGATATTTAGCTAACATTAAAATGTATATTTTGAATTTTCTGGTAATAGCTTCTGAAGATCTGTTTATTCTGAATGAATTTTGCTTAATTTGGCATAACTAGTAAACCGTATGAGATAGACAAAAACGTACTGTACAAAAAATTTAGGTCTTGTTAAAATACACAAGTTATGTCATATACATTTTTCTCGTGGAGCTTACCGTTTTCGAGGTATTCATTGTTATTAGTTTCAGTTGTGAAGTACTTGTAATTTTCTCACGCGTATAAACGTGATATAATAAGTAAAAATCTGATGTTTTACACTCACATAACCTTCTCTAGCTGTTCTACAAACTTCAACCATAAGATTCTTCTTCTTTCTGCACCTTGCTAATCGTGGTACTCATTAACACAATGTTCTTATTATTTAGTTTCGTATAAGTAGGAAGAAAATAAGAGTATACACTAGGCTAAACCAATAGTCAAATGTTTTAAAAGCTGTCGTCGTGCGATTGTCATTACAAATCGCTTCTTTTCTTGGACAGGAGTAGACCAAAAGAAAAACGGACACTCCCGTCTGAGAAAAGTATAAGTACTTCCCAACTGAAACTAATAACAATGAATACCTCGAAAACGGTAAGCTCCACGAGAAAAATGTATATGACAAAACTTGTGTATTTTAACAAGACCTAAATTTTAGTGTAGTGAGTTTTTGTCTATCTCTTACGGTTTACTAGTTATGCCAAATTAAGTAAAATTCATCCAGATTAAGCTACTCTTCAGAGGCTATTCCCAGAAATTCAGGATATACATTTTATTTGTCAGGTAAATGTCTTTAATATATGATATTTTAAACAAAATCGTTAGAGCCATTTTTGAGAAAATCGAAATTTTCGAAAAAGTTCCATGTAAAGGGTAGTTGTGGTGGGGGATTTTTCTCAATCTTCGTGTCGCATCCCTGGAAGTTATGAAACTTGAATACCAAGTTTGGTATTTTACCGACTTTTCGTTTTTGAGTTATCGTGTTCACAGACACACGGACACACACGGATCTTTTTGTGAAAATGCTTTTATTTTATATAGGGAACCCTAAAACATATATTTCCGGTGTAATCTCGGTATCGAATTTTTGGGTGGAGTGCAATACATTCTCTATACACTATAAACGTGGTAAATATAGATATAGAAAAATGGCTGTAACGATTTTGATTAAAATCTCTTATACTTTATCTTATATAATATCTTCAATTTTCTGGGAGTAGCCTCCGAAGACATTGCGAACTTTTGCATAACTGGTAAACTGTAAGAAGTAGACTAAAACTTATTACACAAAAACTGCAGATCACGATAAGAAACATAATTTATTTCATATAATTTTTTTTCTAGGGGTTGACCGTTTTTGAGATATTCTTGTTATTAGCTTCAGTTTTAAAATACTTAATACATTTCTCATACAGGAATTTGTCAACTCCTGTCCATACAAACAAAGGAACTTCAGTCACATAGCAACCAGCTTTTGACTATCACTGTAACCTTATTTCGGTTCTACTTAAAAGGAAGCAAGTAATAAGACCCTTTCTGCTATTATTTTCTCGATTTGCATGAAGTAAATAGAAGAATAAGCATTTTAACAATAATTTATTGTAGCGAAAGTCATGTGAATGGAACATATCAGATTTTTATCTAGAGGGGGGGTTTACAGGCTGTATTTCCGGTGACATCTCCGTATCAAATTTGTGGATGGACTACAAACACTAAGTAAGGTGGTAGAGAAAGTACGAGACTTCTAATACAAACTATTCAGAGCCTTTATTTTCCGTCACTATTGACATTGGCACACTGTTTGTCGAGAACAAACCAAAAGGGTTAAATGTGGAGGTCTCCTGGACATTTTAATATTTACTTTGATGGCGCCATTTGGCTGAGGTAAGGTATTCTAATTTAACCGTACCTAATGGAAATAAAGATAAAAGTACTTGCAGGCGACCAACCTTTGTTTGTAATAACCGAACATAACTACCAACAGTTCTCCCACACAATCAACAGACTCGAAACAAAAATGGTGCTATCACTTTCTCTATAGGCACTACGTACATAGTGTATAGAGAATGTATTGCGCTCCAACAAAAAATTCGATACCGAGATTTCACCGGAAATACATGTTTTAGGACCCCCTGTATCCATAAAAAGCATTTTCAGAAAAAGGTCCGTGTGTGTGTGTCCGTGTGTCTGTGAACACGATAACTCAAAAACGAAAAGAAACTAAAATACCAAACTTGGTATTTAAGTTTACTATCTTCCACGCATGCGACACGAAGGTTTTGAGAAAAATCCCCCCACCCCAAACTACCCTTTACATGGAACTTTTTTCGAAAATTTCGAATTTCTCAAAAATGGCTCTAACGATTTTGATTAAAATATCATATATTAAAGACATTTACCTGACAAATAAAATGTATATCTTGAATTTTCTTGGAATAGCCTCTGAAGAGTAGTTTATTCTGGATGAATTTTACGAAATTTTGAATAACTTCTAAATCATAAGAGATGGACAAAAACTTACTAGAGAAAAAAATGTAGAGCACGTTAAAACACACAATTTATGTTATATACATTTTTTTTCGTGGAGTTCATCGTTTTGAGACATTCCTTGTTTTTGGTTCCTGCTTTGAAAAACTTACACTTTTCTCATACAGGAATTTGTCAACTGCTGTCCATACAAACAAAGGAACTTCAGTCACATAGCAACCAGCTTTTGACTTTCACATTAAACTATGGTACTCACTTATTTCGCTTCTACTTACAATGAAGCAAGTAATAAGACTATTTCTGCTATTTTTGCTGACTGGAATGAAGTAAATAGAAGTATAAGCTTTTTAATAATAATTTGTTACAGAGATATGGAGAAAGCCATGTGAATGGTACACATCAGATTTTTTTTTTTTTTGTTTTCTTATAGTAAGCAGAGAAGGTAATTTATTTACTTAAAACTTGCTATGTTGTAAAAACACAGGATTCTCTACCTCTCTGTGACAAATTCTTCATAATAAAACTACTACTTCTGTCTACTTGACGTTAATCCAGATAAACGTTTGCAGTACAACTGGATGGGAAATAAGAGAATACACTGGGCTAAAGCGATAGTCAAATGTTGCTATGGGATTAATATTCGTCCTTTTGACGGCCAGGAACTGAAAAATATGCTGCGTTCCATTCACCAGACTTTCTTTACATGTTTGTAACAAATTATTGTTAAAAAGCTTATGCTTCTATTTACTTCATGCTAATCGAGAAAAAATTAGCAGAAATAATCTTATTACTTGCTTCCTTGTAAGTAGAAGCGAAATAAGGGAGTACCATAGGTTAAAGTGACAGTCAAAAGCTGGTTGCTATGTGACTGATGTTCCTTTGTTTATGTGGACACGAGTTGACAAATTCCTGTATGAGAAAAGCGTATTTTATAACTGAAACAAAAAATATATATGTATATATTTTTAAAAATACGATGCACTCAGCGAAAAAAATGTATATAACATAACTTGTGTGTTTTATCGAGCTCTACATTTTTGTGTGTCAAGTTTTTGTCCATCTCTTACGGTATACCACTCAGGTAAAATTCCGTAAAATTCATCCAGAATAAAATAGTCTTTATATGCTATTCCCTGAAAATTTAAGATATAAATTTTACTTGGGTAAATATCTTTAATATATGATAGTTTAATCAAAATCGTTACAGCCATTTTCGAAAAAAGTTCCACGTAAAGTGAAGTTGGAGGTTGGGGGAATTTCTTGAAAATCTTCGTGTTGCACCCTTGGAAGATAACAAACCTAAATACAAAATTTAGTTTTTAACGGTCTTTTTCGGTTTTGAGTTATGCTGCCCACAGACACACACATACACACAAATGGATAGACAGACAGGCAGACACACGGACATTTTTCTAAAAATGCTTTCTTTTTTGGAAGGGGGAATCTTGAAGTCTTAAAACATGTATTTCCGTCAAATCTCGGTATCGAATTTTTGGGTGCAATACAATACCTTCTCTATACATTAGGTAGGTACATAGTACGTCTAGAGACAGTAAAAAGTGTATATTTTCTTAAGATGAATAGTTCATATTAGCCTATTATTAAATTAACCTTTTATAATCTCTGGTTAAATTTTACGGATGAATATCGAGACTGGTGTGATTCCAACAGCTGTACTAGTGCTGCCATCTTGCAATAAATTGCACAAGCAATACAATCGAGCAAGATGCAGCAGACGGAAGTGCCTGAAGGGAATAAAACTTATTTCTTAGGCATTCATCTTCTTTCGACATGTAGAAAACGTTTTTTTCTCTCTCTCTATTTATATTTATGGCTTATTTAACGTATAGGGGCTTGAGACTCCTGATTTATTTTGTTTTCCGTCGAATAAATATGTTTCCCAGATATATCTCCTTTTAACCCCTCGGCTATATTTTTTTCTAAGTACCTCAGAGACTCTTAGAGTGCATCTACGGCTAAGACGCGGTAGAAAACGAGGATGTGCTTTTAGAAAACGTAGTCTCTGGTTGAGGATATATTTAGTTTGTTTGCACAGTGGAAAACTTTATTGTTATAGCGTAAAATTTCAGACAACAGTCAGAATAGCCGTGTTAAAAATCTCTGCAACAAATTATTGTTAAAACTCTTATGCTTATATTTACTTCATTCTTAAGGGAGGACAGCTGAGATCTGAGGAGGCTGCCAATAGAGAAGGCGGGGGAGGGTTAAAAACAACTGAACAAAAGTGACTACATATACAGGGTTACTACAAAAGAAATAGACAACTTCAACCGCCTGTAAAACAAAACCTATTAGAGATAGCAACCTAATTATTTTGGAGGTATCTTGAGAAACTCTCAAAGTTTCGTTTGTTACTATTGGTAACGCTGTAGTGTTTTGTTTGTTGTTGCAGAAGCTGAAATGGCGGAAAATCCTGTGGAAAAGGCATATTGCGTGTTGGAATTTGCTAGAACGCAATCAGCAACTGTTGTCCAACGACATTTTAGAACACGTTACCACAAAACGCCACCGACTAGACAGTCAATCTACGACTGATATAGAGAATTCAAGACAACGGGATGTTTGTGCAAAGGGAAGAGCTCGGGAAGACCAAGGGTTTCGGAAGAAGACGTTGAACGTGTTCGTTCTGCCTACATAAGAAGCCCACAGAAATCGACATCTAGGGCAAGCATGCAATTACAAATTCCACAGCAAACTGTATGGAAAATCTTGCGGAAGCGACTGCACATGATGCCTTACAGAATACAGATGTTGCAGTTTCTGAGTGAAGAAGATAAGGTCATACGGCGTGACTTTTGCATCGACATGTTGCGACATGATGAAGACGATGCTGGTTTTTGTGAGCGCATCATTTCATTTTTGTGGTAACGTGTTCTAAAATGTCGTTGGACAACAGTTGCTGATTGCGTTCTAGCAAATTCCAACACGCAATATGCCTTTTCCACAGGATTTTCCGCCATTTCAGCTTCTGCAACAACAAACAAAACACTACAGCGTTACCAATAGTAACAAACAAAACTTTGAGAGTTTCTCAACATACCTCCAAAATAATTAGGCTGCTATCTCTAATAGTTTTTGTTTTACAGGCAGTTGAAGTTGTCTATTTCTTTTGTAGTAACCCTATATATTATACTTAGGTCACTGTTGTGTTATGGTTTTATATATTGTGTATATATTAAATGTATATATTTCTTTTAAGTGTAATTATCTATTATAAGAGGGTGCATTTATGAAGGTGTACTCTGTGCTTTAAATTTAAATTGCTATATTTGAATATCTGTGTATCTTTATTTTCGGTTTTACTCTTTTAATACTTTGTTGTTGTTTTAAAATTGTCTTTGCTTGTGTATTACCTTTGTCTTTTATTTTCGTGTATACTTTTTTTTATTGCTTCATTTGTATAGCCCCCCTTAAATATCAATGGTCATATCGGGGGCTTTCACTTGTGAAACTGTAGGTTATATTACTAAACACACGCACATTCATACTTCCAGACTTTATGGGCGATAGGGAATAATTCCGGTTACAGAATAATCCCCCGCGCCAGCCGGGAATCGAACCCGGGACCTCTGGGTGAGAAGTCAGCTTGCTGACCACTCGACCACTTGTATACTCGTGTATACTCTTTTGATTCTTTGCTGTTGTTTTAATATTGTTTTATAGTGTGTATTACAAAAGCACATACGGTCTGTGGACCCGTGCGATTTTTGAAATTATGTATAATATTGTTATGTCAATAAATACACTTATTCATACTTCATGCTAATCGAGAAAAAATTAGCAGAAATAGTCTTATTACTTGCTTCCTTGTAAGTAGAAGCGAAATAAGGGAGTGCCATAGGTTAAAGTGAAAGCCAAAAGCTGGTTGCTATGTGACTGATGTTCCTTTGTTTGTATGGATAGGAGTTGACAAATTCCTGTATGAGAAAAGTATGTTTTTCAAAGCTGAAACCAAGAAAAAGGAATATCGCAAAATCGATCAACTCCACGAAAAAATGTATATAACATAAATTGTGTGTTTTAACGTGCTCTGCATTTTTTGTGTGTTAAGCTTTTGTCTATCTCTTACGGTTTAGTAGTGAAGCAAAATTCATCCAGAATAAAGTAGTCTTCAGAGGCTATTCCCAGAAAATTCAAGATATACATTTTATTTGTCAGGTAAATATCTTCAATATATGATATAATCTTTAGGGCCATTTTTTAGAAAATCAAAATTTTCGAAAAAAGTTCCATGTAAAGGGTAGTTTGGGGTGGGGGATTTTTCTCAAAATCTTCGTGTCGCATCCCTGGAAGATACTAAACTTAAATACCAAGTTTGGTATTTTAGCTACTTTTCATTTTTGAGTTATCGTGTTCACAGACACACGGACGCACTGACACACGGGCACACACACACACACACACACGGACCTTTTTCTGAGAATCCTTTTTTTTTTGGATAGAGGGGCCCTAAAACATATATTTCCGGTGAAATCTCTTTATCGAATCTTTTGGTGGAGTGCAATATCTTCTCTATACACTATGTACATAGTACATATAGAGAAAATAAAAATTCGGTTACATACCACACTTGATATTTAAATTCAGTATCTTCTAATGGGTTGACTTAAAGATCTTAAAGAAAATCACCCCACTACAAACTACCCTTTACATGAAAATTTTCTAAAATTTTATCCTTCTCAAAAATAGCTGAAAAGCTTTTAATTAAAATGACGTATATTAAAGATGTTTATATCCCAAATAAAATGTATATCTTGAATTTTATAAGAATAGTCTTTGAAGACCCTTTATTCTGGATCATTTTTTCCTGAAATTTACATTATTAGTAACCCGTAAGAGATAGACAAAAACTTAATAGACAAAATATGTAGGTATCGTTAAAACATGGTTTATCTTAATGCATTTTTGTTGCTGAGTTGGCCGTTTCCAAGATATTTCTTGTTATTGGTTTCAATTTTAAAATATTTATACTTTTCTCAGACAGGAAGTGAATAACGACATACACATCAGATTTTTTTTCTAAGTGGCTTAGAGTGCCTCGAAGGCTAAGACGCGGTAGAACACGAGGAACTGCCCTTAGAAAACATAGACTTTGGTTGAGAGTAGATTTAGTTTCTTTACACAATGGAAAACTTTATTGTTATAGCGAGGAATTTCAGACCACAGCTAGAATAGTCTTGTTAAAAGTTACTCCGGGGTTGGTGCTTATCAGGAATAACCTAGTTCCGAATGCTTTGAAGCCAGACTTTCCTTCCACAGTATATGAAAATTCAAATTTCATTACGCCATGTCGGGTATTGAGCTCCATTACAGTGGTTTCTTTATTGGAAATGTCTATTATCTATTCACCTTTAGGTTCTCCCGCACCCCCAAGGAGCCACGTGACCAATGCACTATGATACAATACAGTGTCAATGCGCGCAAGAAAGTAATTCCATTCTAATAATCTAAATTTCAAAATGAATTTATTGTTAAATAGTAGAACACTCTTCACAGATACCTAAGAATTTAACAAACACGTATTTATGCCGTTAAATACAGCTACAAGTCTCAACATGTAATGCGTATGAGTCACTTGATACACGGAATATTGTTTACAGTAGTTGCTGTTTAGAATCATGGAGCACGGTTGCCGTGACTTTTTCTTGCATCTTCATTGAGTAACGTAAAGAATAAGGTTGGTAAACCACTGATCAGTGTTGAAAAAAATCTGATGTGTACCATTCACGTGACTTTCTCTATATCCCTGCAACAAATTATTCTTAAAAAGCTTATACTTTTATTTACTTTATGCTAATCAGAAAAAATTAGCAGAAATAGTCTTATTACTTGCTTTCTTGTAAGTAGAAGCGAAATAAGGGACAACTGTAGGTTAAAGTGATAGTCAAAAGCTGGTTGCTATGTCAATGAAGTTCCTTTGTTTATATGGATAGGAGTTGACAAGTTCCTGTATGAGAAAAGTATTCGTTTTTCATAGCAGAAACCAAAAACAAGTAATGTCTCAATAACGACGAACTCCACGAAAAAAATGTATATAACATAAATTGTGTGTTTTAATGTGCTCTACATTTTTTGTGTAGTAATTTTTTGTCCATTTCATACGGTTTAGCAGTTATTCAAAATTCAGTAAAATTCATCCAGAATAAACTACTCTTCACAGGATATTCCCAGAAAATTCAAGATATACAATTTATTTGTCAGGCATATATTTTTAATATACGAAATTTTAATCAAAATCGTTAGAGCCGTTTTTTAGAAAATCAAAATTTTCGAAAAAAGTTTCATGTAAAGGGTAGTTGGGGGCGGGGGGATTTTTCTCAAAATCTTCGTGTCGCATCCCTGGAAGATACTAAACTTAAATACCAAGTTTGGTATCTTACCGACTTTTCGTTTTTGAGTTATCGTGTTCACAGACACACGGACACTCACACACACACGGACCTTTTTGTGAAAATGGTTTTTTTTGGATTCAGGGAACCCTAAAACATATATTTCCGGTGAAATCTCGGTATCGAATTTTTGGGTGGATTGCAATACCTTCTCTATACACTATGTACATAGTGCGTATAGAGAATGATGTGTATTATGCATTTTGTGAGAAATATCCAACACTTCCAGTAAAACAAATTGATGTGTTCCATTCACATGATGTCTTCTAGCTATACGGCAAACAAACCTTTATTCAAAAGATTAATCTTTTATAAACATCATGCTAATTAAGATGAACATTAGCAGAAATTATCTTTATTACTTGCTCCCTTGTAAAAAGAAGGGAAATAAAGAAAATTCACAGCCTAAAATGATACTCCCATCCTTTAAAAGCCGATCGCAATGTGAAACAATTGAAATTCCAATCTCTTTGCTTGTCAGGAGTAAACAAACGAGTAACGAGAAAAAAATGTCTTCCCCTTTGAAGAAAGTTTAATATTCCGGAATATCTTGAAAACGGTTAACTCTTCAAAAAATGTAGCTAATAGCTCCATGGCACGACAGCTCACGGGGAACCTTGGCCTACCGCCTGGCCGCTGCGTCCCCCATCTCGGTCCACTACAGACGTCATGGATGGGGTGCAGTATTGGAGGGTTTGACGTGGTCAGCGCCTCGAGCCCCTCCCGGCCGGTTAATGCGGTCCTCACGACCTGGAGCCGCTACTTCTCCATCAAGTAGCTCCTCAATTGGCCCCCCCCCAGGGACCTCACGAGGCTGAGTGCACCCCGGTCCAGGTCTCCCTGCGGGGGAAAAATCCCCACGCCGGTACTGGGGATCGAACCCAGGTCTCCCGCTTGGTAGGCAGCTGCGCTACCACCGCGCTAAGGAGACGACCCTTCAAAAAGTGTATATGACATAAAATGTGTGTTAATGAGATTTACATTTTTGTGTAGATTGTTAAAAGCCTATGCTTCTATTTACTTCATGCTATTCGAGAAAAAATAGCAGAAATAGTCTTATTAGTTGCTTCCTTGTAAGTAAAAGCGAAATAAGGGAGTACCATAGCTTAAAGTGATAGTCAAAAGCTGGTTGCTATGTAACTGAAGTTCCTTTACTTGTATGGACAGGAGTTAACACATTCCTGTATGAGAAAATATAACTTTTTCAAAGCTGAAACCCAAAACAAGGAATATCTAAAAAACGACCAACTACACGAAAAAAATGTATATAACATAAATTGTGTGTTTTAATGTGCTCTACATTTTTGTGTAGTAAGTCTTTGTCCATCTCTTACGTTTTAGCAGTTATGCAAATTCTGTAAAATTCATCCAGAGTAAAGTAGTCTTCAGAGTCTATTCCCAGAAAATTCAAGATATACATTTTATTTGTCAGGTAAATATGTTTAATATACGGTATGTTAATCAAAATCGTTAGAGCCATTTTTAAGAAAGTCAAAATTTTCGAAAAATGTTCCATGTAATGGGTAGTTTGGGATGGGTGGATTTTCTTGAAAATCTTTGTGTCGTATCCTTGGAAGCTACTAAAGGCAAATACCAAGTTTGATATTTAACGGTCCTTTCATTTTTGAGCTATGCTCTCCACAGACACACCCATAAACACACGGATCTTTTTCTAAAATTTCTTTTTGGATCCCAAAACTGAATTTCTGGTGGGATTTCGGTATCGAATTTGTGGGTGCAATACAATAGCTAGAAAGTTACCAGGAGTTACAGAAGCAATTGCAACTATATCTTATGGCCGGTTCTACACAATCGGAAGGATCAACTGCTGCCTTGCGAACAATTAAACCAGTCTTTTGTCAGAGATGCTGGTAAAAACGTGAAGAAGCCGAACAAGTTTTTTACTGCTGGACCACGATTCAGTCCCTAGAGCTAAGCACGTTTTTTATCTGAGCCCCACCCCCCATACTATATAAGAAAAGATGGGATAAAGCTCCCCTAAGCAATCTTACCTCCCTTGTGGTTAAACTTTAATTGAGGCCCGCACACTTTACACCTGGCGTTTTTGTAACGATATGTTCTTTATGACGGTGTTTTACTATCGTTTCTTTATACTTTCCAAACTCCATTATAAAAATACTGGAGGTTCATGAAGCCTGCCATATGCTGCTGAATATCTCGTCAAACTGGAAATATAAGACGTTACCAAACACCATGATGCATGTGTTAAATCAAAATTCACCTGTGAAATTTAACAAAAATCTTTGAGAATTAAAACATATTTTACGTAATAAAATAGTGACTTCTAAACTTTAAAAAAAAAAAGAAAAAAAAATCTGATGTGTTCCATTCACATGACTTTCTGTATTTCTCTGTGACAAATTATTGTTAATAAGCTTATTCTTTTATTTATTTCATGCTAATCGAGAAAAAATAGCAGAAATAGTCTAATTACTTGTTTTATTGTAAGTAGGAGAGAAATAAGGGAGTGCCATAGGTTAAAGTGAAAGCCAAAAGCTGGTTGCTATGTGACTGATGTTCCTTTGTTTGTATGGACACGAGTTGGCAAATTCCTGTATTAGAAAAGTATAAGTTTTTCAAAGCTGAAACCAAAAACAAGGAATATCTCAAAAACGACCAACTGCACGAAAAAAAGTATGTAACATAAACTGTCTGTTTTAACGTGCTCTACATTTTTTGTGTGTTAAGTTTTTGTCCATCTCTTACGGTTTAGTAGTTATGCAAAATTCATTCAGAATAAAGTAGTCTTCTGAGGCTTTCCCAGAAAATTCAAGATATACATTTTATTTATCAGGTAAATATCTTTAATAAACGATATTTTAGTCAAAATCGTTAGTCATTTTTTAGAAAATCAAAATTTGCGAAAAGGGTAATTGGGAGTGGGGGGATTTTCTTGAAAATCTTAGTGTCACATCCTTGGAAGATACCAAACCTAAATACCAAGTTTGCTTTTTAACGGACTTTTCGTTTTTGAGCTATGCTGCCCACCGACAGACACACACACACACACACACACACACACACACACGGACATTTTTCTAAAAATGCTTTTTTTTTGCATTCAGGAGATCTCAAAACATGTATTTCCGGTGAAATCTCGGTATCGAATTTTTGGGTGCATTACAACACCTTTTCTATACACTATGTACATAGCACGTATAAAGAAAGTAAAAACTTTAAGCATTTTAAAACTGAAATATCTCTAAAACGGCCAACTGCACAAAAAAATTATATGACATAAGTTGTGTGTTTTATCGTGATCTACATTTTTGAATAGTAAGTTTTTGTCAATCTCTTACGTTTAGTAGTTGTGCAATATTCCGCAACATTATACAAAAGCTATTTCCAGAATGTTCAAGATATACATTTTATCTGTCGTGTAAATATGTTTAATGTATGCTATTTTAATCGGAATCGTTCGAGCCATTTTTGAGAAAATCAAAAATTTAAAAATTTTTCGCATATAAAGCTAGTTTGGGGTGGGGGATTTTCTTGAAAATCCTCTTGTCACATCCTTGGAAGACACCAAACTTAAATACCAACTTGAGCAAATTGTGTTGATGCATACACCAAACTCCCTATGAGTTTGGAACCATTAGTGACTTCCGCGCTTCTCAGGTGGCATCCCTGTGGCGTGTAACCACTGTGGTCCCCTGCACCTCATTCTATCCTCCTTGGGAATGTTAGCCATAATATATCTCTCTACCCTTTACGTTTTCCTCTACCTTCTAGATATGTGGTAGAGAAATACGAGTTAATGCAGCTGTTGAGATATACTTCTGTTACGTAAGCTGTTATGTTCCAAAAGGCAGCTAATGGCAGATGTTACAGTTATACCCAGGCTTCTGGCCTTCGACCAGCAATATTTTTTAAAAAATATCACTTTCAGTTTCTGGTCTTGTTTCGCCCTGTCGAGCTAACCTAATTAGGAAAATGCGTTGCTGGCACAAACCAATTATAGATTCGATTGGATACATGGCCACTGCGACGCAGCAATTAGCAATTCCAGTCCCCTGTCACTTCATGAAAATATAATTCACGAATTGCTGTGCATGCTGAGTCCAAAAGTTACTATCTATTTATCCTTAAGAAAATCCAGGCAACCAGTGCACTCTTATAATGTATCCTTCCGCCAGAAATACTGCCATAGTTTAACGACCTAGTATAGCGAGTACACGCGACGTTACTGCATTGAGTCCTTAATCCGAAAACTTAAACAGTGGATAGAAATTTCAGTATGAGTTTAGGCAAATTCAACCTACTGGAGCGATATTGTCGAAACATCTGATGTTTATTTCTTTGAAATTTTGTCGCACCTGACGTTCGTTTGTTTAATCTCCTTCACTTTTAATAACTGTCAATTCCACAATTGTACTTTTAGTTAAAGTGTTTATTTAAATCTTGATCCAGTTCATAAAGTACCTACGTATTTAGTTAAAAAGACTGATGTGTTCCATTCACATGACTTTCTCTACATCGCTGTTACAACTTATTGTTAAAACTCATATTCTTCAATCTACTTTATGATAACCAAGATAAACATTAGCAGAAATTGTTTTAATTACTTGCTTCCTTGTAAGTAGGAGGAAAATAAGGGAATACACTCGGCTAAAACGATAGCCGAACTTTTAAAAGCTGGTTGCCTTGTGGTTGAAATCCGTTTCTTTGCAGGGCCAGAAGTTTACATACAACTTTCCGTGTGAGAAACGTTTGAGTATTTTAAATCTGAATCGAATAAGAAGGAATATCTCAGAAATGGTCAATTCCTCGAAAAGAACGTATATGAGAGAAATTGTGTGTTTTAACGTTTAATACATTTTTTATGTAGTAAGTTTTTGTCTAACTCTTACGATTTATCAGTTACGCAAAAGTCAGCAAAATGCATTCACAATAAAGAGGTATTCAGAGGCTACTCCCAGAAAATTCAAGATATACATTTTATTTGCCATGTAAATATCTTTAATATACGGTATTTTAATCAAAATTGTTAGAGCCAGTTTTGAAAAAAATCAAAAATTTCAAAAAAATTTTCTATGTAAAGGGTAGTTTGGGGTGGGAAGATTTTCTCAAAATCTTTATGTCACATCCCTGGAAGATAGTAAGTTTGGTTATTTACCGACCTTTCGTTTTTGAGTTATGTTCACAGGCATACACAGCTTTTTTTTCTGAAATTACTTTTTTTTTTGGATACAGGGGACCCTGAAACGCATATTTCCGGTGAAACCTAGGTATGAAATGTTTGGATGCAGTGCAATACCTTCTCTATATTCTGCGTAAATGGTACGTGTAGACAAAGTAAAAAGGAGTGAAAACAAACGCTATTTTATTTGAGGAGGTTATTGCACTCATCTCATACATAAGAAATACAAATGAAAGTGTTTCCATTTCACGTATTAGTTATTAAAAGCTGAAATAAAACAATGTTGCTATTTCTATTGTTGCTATCGATATTCGTACATTGGGTGTATACACGGTCGCCCATATAATTCAGGAGGCAGTGAAGAAAGAAAAAAACATTCGGTAAATAAACATGGTCGAATGCGTCATCTACCATTTGAGAACTAATGTAAATATTACAATGATAACCTGATAAAATCTCCCTTCCTATATATTATAAAATATTAATAGTCTATTTCGCTGAATTGTCTTATGAAATACAACTCGTGTTTTCATCTCTTTGAACAATTGACTCTCGTCGCTTCGCTCCGGTCGTGAATTATCGACAAGATGAAAACACTCGTGCTTATAATATTTATAGTTGCATCAAAATAAATGAGTACACATATAATAATCCTAAAAGAATATAAATATGTGTATAATAACTTACATTTCGGCCTGTTTTGACAAACTCGAACCCATTTCACACATTTTATAAAATGGTGTTCTGAAATTTGGGCAAATTTGGATCAGCATAACTTACTGTAACACTTACTCAATGGTTGACGGCGTCTTTTTACTTTCTCTACACGTACTATGTACATAGTGTATACCGAAGGTATTGTATTGCACCAAAAATCTCGAAACCCAGATTTCACCGAAATACAAGTTTTGGGTCCCCCTGAATCCAAAAAAAGCATTTCTAGAAAAAAAAAGTCCATGTGTTTGTATGCGTCTGTGGACAGCACAGCTCAAAAACGAAAAGACCGTTAACTACCAAACTGGTATTTAAGTTTAGTATCTCGTAAGGATGCGCCACGAAGATTTTCAAGAAAACACCCCCACCACCAACTATCCTTTACATGGAACTTTTTTCGAAAATTTTGATTTTCTTAAAAATGGGTAAACTTAAATAGCAAGTTTATGTATTTAACGGTATTTACGTTCTTAAGGTATGTTTTTCACAGAAACACACGGACCTTTTTCTAAAAATGCTCTTTTGGATTCAGGGGACTCAAAACATGTATTTCCGGTAAAATCTCGGTATCGAATTTTGGGTGCAATACAATACCTTCTCTATACACTATGTACATATTAGGTATAGAGAAAGTAAAAATACATTTTCTATAGCTTTGAGCGATTATAGTCAAAAGGCCACTAGCAATGTCCCTTAAGGAAACGTGCATGGATTTCCCAGACGCGTCGGCGCTAGGAAAGGTTATAATATTTCATTTGAAACTTAATACAGACAGTCAGTAAATGTGAAGCCGCACCAATTAGCATTAATAAGGCGAAACCAAAGAAGTAGTTCAAGTTTCAGCTGTTGAATTTAACAGCCTTGACGCTTTAAGGCACTCAATTGTTTTGGCAGGCTTCCTAAAAGGCTCGGGAAGGGGGTCCACCCCTTTCACTCTGAAAGTATATTGCCAGAAGTGATTCACAGAACACGCCATATTCAAATGCATTGTGGAAGCAAAATTCGTTCTTGAATCTTCCATTTCCGGCACATAAATCTAGTTTTTTTTTTTTTTTTTTTAAAGCTTCCATTATAACGTTTGTAGATGTATACAACGGACTACGTAGTGTGTTTTGATGCAGGTAAATTGCGATGTTGCCGCCTTTTCGTGTGGAATCATGGCCTCCTGCATTACCGTTATGAAGAGAGAATGATGGATGGCCATTCCACCGCCTCCTCTGGTTTTTATGTTATCTTGGAGTTAATCAAACAGAGGAGGAGCGCGTGTTGATCAGTAGCTGTTATTTGCAAGAAGTTTTCGTGACATACCGCATGTTTTGTGGGCGGAGAGCATTAGCTCTTTACAACCTACTGTGTGGTTCTTAAAGCCAGAGTTAAGAACCTGATCTCGTACTATTATTACTTTCTCTACACGTACTATGTGCATAATGTATAGAGAAGGTATTGTAATTCGATACCGATATTTTACCGGAAATACATGTCTTGTGTACCCCTGAATCCAGAAAAAGCATTTCTCGAAAAAAGGTTCATGCGTGTGTGTGTCTGTGGACAGCAGAGCTCAAAAACGAAAAGGCCGTTAAATGCCAAACTTTGTATTTAAGTTGGTATCTTCCAAGGATGTGACACGAAGATTTTCAAGAAAATCGCCCCTCCCCCAACTACCCTTTACATGGAATTTTTTTAGAAAATTTTGTTTTTCTAAAAAATGGCTCTAACGATTATGATAACAATCCCGTATGTTACTGACATTTACAAACTAAATAAAATGTATATCTTCAATTTTCTGGGAATAGCCTCTGAAGACCTCTTTATTCTGAACGAATTTTGCTTAACTATTAAACGGTAAGAGATAGACAAAAACTTACTACACAGGCATGTAGAGCACGTTAAAACACAAAATTTATGTTATACAATTTTTTTTTTTTCGTGGAGTTGATCGTTATTTTCAAAATCGTTATTTTCTCATACAGGAATTTGTGAACTCCTGTCCATGCAAACAAAGGAACTTCGTCACATAGCAACCAGCCTTTGATTATCACTTTAATCCATGGTACTCCCTTATTTCGCTTCTACTTAAAAGGAAGCAAGTAATAAGGCTATTTCTGACATTTTTTTTTCTCGATTAACTTTTTAACAATAATTTGTTGCAGAGATATAGAGAAAGTCATGTGAATGCAACACATCAGATTTTTTGCTGCCTAAAGCTGGCAAGTAGGCTTGCAGGTGTTACGGGCAGAGATTGGAGAGGTGGCAGCACTTGCAAATTACCACCTGCTGTAGCCCTGTGATCCATCAAGCCCTTGGAAGGGATGTAGCAGCGAGGAAAAGAGTACAGTACATGTAATAATAGGAAGAGCAAGCAGCACGCATTGTGGTGTGACCCGCTATTATTATAATGTTTGCTTTAATTGCACGGTTCACTAGAATCGTGCAGTCAGAGCGACGCCGCTCTGTCAACCGTCCCCGTAAACAACACACGCTAGAACACTTCTTACCCGCTCATAATATTTACTTTAGAAAAGCTTCATCATTGTCATAATTTAATTGTTTTCTCACAGAAACCGTGTGTAGAACAGGAGTTGGATAGGTAGAGTCAGACTGAAATGCCATAGCCGGGATTTGAACCACTGATCTCCCGGTATCTTGCTACCACATCAGTCTGTCTCTACCTGACCTACACACGGCTACTGTGAGGAAACAATTAAAATTATCACAATGGACCATAACAGTTGGCTATATTACGAGGGCCGTTTTTTTACTTTCTTACACGCACTATGTACATAGTGTATTGAGGAAGTATTATATTCCACCCAAAAATTCGATACCAAGATTTTACCGGAAAAAGGCCCATGTTTGTCTGTGGACAGCACAGATCAAAAACGAAAAGACCGTTAAATACCAAAATTGGTATTTAAGTTTGGTATCTTCAAGAAAATCCCCCCAACTACACTTTACATGGAACTTTTTTCCAAAATTTTGATTTTCTCAAAAATGGTTCTAACGATTTTGATTAAAATATCGTATATTAAAGATATGTACATGATAAATAATAAGCATATCTTAAATTTACAGGGAATAGCCTTGAATACTACTTTATTCTACAAGAATTTTGCATAACTGCTAAACCGTAAGAAATGGACAAAAACTTACCCCAACGAAAAATTTAGAGCACTTAAAACACACAATTTATGTTATATACATTCTTTTCGAGGAGTTAATAGCTTTTGAGATATTCCTTGTTTTTGGTTTCAGCATTGAAAAACTTGTACTTTTTTACTTTCTCTATAAGTACTATGTACCTAGTGTATAGAGAAGGTATTGCACTCCACCAAAAATTTCGATACCTAGATTTCACCGCAAATATATGTTTTAGGGTACCCTGTATCCAAGTAAAGTATTTTCAGAAAAAGGTCCGTGTGTATGTGTGTCCGTGTGTCAGTGTTTCTGTGCACACGATATCTCAAAAACGAAAAGTCGGTAAAATGCCAAACATGGTATTTAAGTTGAGTATCTTCCAGGGATGCGTCACGAAGATTTTCAAGAAAATCCCCCCACCCCAACTACCCTTTACATGGAACCTTTTTCCAAAATTTTGATTTTCTCAAAAATGGTTCTAACGATTTTGATTAAAATATCGTATATTAAAGATATGTACATGACAAATAATATGCATATCTTGAATTTACTGGGAATAGCCTTGAAGACTACATTATTCTGCAAGAATTTTGCATAACTGCTAAACCGTAAGAAATGGACAAAAACTTTCCGCACAGAAAATGTAGAGCACATTAAAACACACAATTTATGTTATGTACATTTTTTTCGAGGAGTTAATCGCTTTTGAGATATTCCTTGTTTTTGGTTTCAGCTTTGAAAACTTGTACTTTTTTCATACAGGAATTTGTCAGCTCGTGTCCATACAAACAAAGGAAGTTCAGTCACATAGCAACCAGCTTTTGACTATCACTTTAACCTATGGTACTCCCTTATTTCACTTCTACTAACAAGAAAGTAAGTAATAAGACTATTTCTGCTAATTTTTTTCTCGATTAGCATGAAGTCAATAGAAGAATAAGCTTATTAACAATAATTTGTTACACAGAAGTGGAGAAAGTCATGTGAATGGTACACATCAGATTTTTTTTCAACCTGTGATAGGCTATAAATAAAAGATAAGTTCATAGAAAACAATTATTTTATTACTAAAAGTGTTGTACACTTATGGTTACTTTTCAACATAATCACCGAAAAGATCGAGACATTTATCGTACCTGTCGTATCGTTCCAGTACTTCTCCAGCTGTTTTAAGCCTTCCAAAAAGTATGGTTTCAGGAGGTCCTCAAAATAGGCTCTGTTTGGGAGATGACCTCTTCGTTAGACGTGAATCATTTTCCGCCGGGCACCTTTTCAAATTTGCATATAAAAAACACATACATTTTTTGAATCGACTGTCTCCGAGATTTTTCTTGTTATTGGTTTTAATTGTAAACTACGTAACTTGTACCAAACGGAAAGTCGCTTTGTCTGTATAGGATTGAAATCGATTATTTGTGTGGACCAGAGTTGATAAGTATTTTAAAACTGAAACCAATAACAAGGAATATCTCAAATGATCAACTTCACGGGGAAAAAAAAAAAAAAAAAAATGCATATAACCTAAATTGTGTGCTTTAACCAGATATACATGTTTTATGTTGTAAGTTTCTGTCTATCTCTTACGGTTTACAATTGTATAAAGTCCCGCAAAATTCATCTGGAATAAAGAGATCTTCTTAGGCTATTCGTAGAAAATGCATGGTATACGTTTCATTTGTCATGTAAATATGATTAATACACGACCTTTTAGTAAAAATCTTTAGGGCTGTTTTAGAAAATCAAAGTTTTGAATATTTTCCTATGTAACGGGTAGTTGGGGTTGGGAAAGTTTTCGCAAAATCTTCGTGGCGCATCCTTGGAAGATTCGTTTCGTTTCGTACTCGGCTTAGCCTCCCTGTAGTTGTAGGACTTACAAGCGAATGCTTGTCAGAAGCCTGTCGGGGAGCCTACGGCACGAATCCTCAGAATGGAGAACCTGTTCCTCCGTAGCCAGGCATGTACTCAGGAAGTAGTTGATATGAAATGTAAGGAAATTGATGATTGCAAAGGTGCTGATGGAGCATTTGGTGAAATGAGTGATGGACGCCGCTTTGTCCATCACGAATCCCACATGCGAGCGCTGGGATTGAATCCGGGCCGCCTAGAAGGGAGGCGAGCGGTCTAAGCACTCGACCAACGCGATTTTTGGAGGAATGTAAATTTAAATATCAGGTTTGATATTTAATGGAGTTTTCGGATTTTGGCTATGCTGCACACACACACACCCACACGCGCGCGCGCGGACATTTTTCTTTTTTTTTTTTTTTATTGAGGACGTAAAATAAAATTTCCGGTGAAATTTCGGTATCGAATTTTTGCGTGCAATACAATACCTTCTCTATACACTATGTACATAGAATCAGATGATATCAGAGTATACTCGTATAAATTTCGGTATCGAATTTTTGGGTGAAATACAATACTTTTTCTACGTACTATGTACATGTTAGAGAACGTAAAAGGCCTTTGTTTGTGTCTGCCAATGTCCGGGCCAAGGCTCGAGCCGCGTCCTCCACGTGCTGCGTCAACTCGACCGACGCCCAGTTCTTCCCAAGGCAATAACAATCTAATCTATGCCCATCTTTAACAGCGAGCGGGCAGTGAAACACCGTGAGGCATGTGGCGTGCCTTGCCTGGAGCACGATATTATCCCATCCATCAAGTGCAGCCCCAACACGCTTAAACTGCTCAATTCACACCAATCAGCACCCACGATACTGATACCCTCTCAAGAGTAATGGCGCTCACCACATTACAACACTGTGTAATCAATTAATATAATATACTAAAATATCAGATAAATTCCATTTGCATAGCGCTCTCTATTCTTACAAGACATTATTCCTTTATCTACACAATTCCAATCGAGATCAACTTTAGTATTAGCCTCCTTAGTAGAAGATAAACAGGCAAATCGTACAATAGACTGAACCGATGGTTAAACAATTGAGGTTCGGTTTGCTTTGCTTGGTCCCTTGGACTCTCTTGCGGCAGTCTTCATCTTCTACACCCAATTTTCTGTAGGTCCCTCTCCACATGTCCCAACCATCTAAGTCTTCCTTTTTACTTTCTCTACACGTACTATGTACAGAAGGCATTGCAATGCACCCAAAAATTCCATACCAAGATTTCTACGGAAATATATGTTTTGAGACCTCCTTAATCCAAAAAAAAAAAGCATTTTTAGAAAAATGCGTATGTGTGTGTGTGTGCCTGTGGGCTATGTTGGTATTTAAGTTTGGTATCTTCCAGGGATGCGACACGAAGATTTTCAAGAAAATCCCCCACCTTAAACTACCATGAAACTTTTTTGGAAAATTTTGATTTTCTCAAAAATGTCTTTAACGATTTTGTTTAAAATATCCTATATTCAAGATATTTACCTGATAAATAAAATGAATATCTTGAGTTTTCTGGGAATAGCCTCTGAAGACTACTTTATTGTGAATGAATTTTACGGAATTTTGCATAACAGCTAAACCGTAAGAGATGGACAAAATCTTGCTATACAAAAAATGTAGAGCACATTAAAATACACAATTTATGTAATATACATTTTTTCACGGAGTTGATCGTTTTTGAGATATTCCTTGTTTTTGGTTTCAGCTTTGAAAAAAATACTTTTCTCATACAGGAATTTGTCAACTTCTGTCCATGCAAACAAAGGAACCAGTCACATAGCAACCAGCTTTTGTCTGTCGCTAACCTATGGTACTCCCTCATTTTGCTTCTACTTGCAAGGAAGCAAGTTCTACTTCTGCTAATTTTTTCTCGATTTGCATGAAGTAGATAGAAGCATAAGCTTTTTAATAATTTGTTGCAGAGCTGTAGAGAAAGTCATGTGAATGGAACACATCAGAATTTTTTTCTTCTATATTTCTAAAGAAGCACAGGATGGTTGATTCAATCGTCTATGGCAATGAACCCACGTGATGAATACAGCTGAAACTTTAACTGCCATCTAGTAAGCGACGGCGGTTACTAAATACAATGCTATTTTGATGCTACGAGATGGATTTTCTAGGCAATTGTTGAACGCGTATTGTATTTCTGCGCTTGCAACTTTTATACGTCTGATGAGGTCATCCTGTGTGATACTAGAGGCACACGGAAGCTCTGTGTGCCCCAGAAAGGAGGTCCTATAGCCATAAAATACCTCAACTTGTTGATGACCGGATGTCAGATAGGTCCGGTTACCATAGAGGACCAGGGGTTGCTGATATTGGAAACCCCAAATCAAAGGCTGACAAAGCGACTGAAGTGGGGCGGGGGGAGGAAGAATGTTCCTACCCCACTCCATCACAAGCTTGAGTTTCCATTAGATCAAGTTTCAGCTCCCTTCTGGTTAAGTAATGGCGAAGATTAAATTTATGTTCCACATATGTCATTCACTGTTATTGTTTTCAATGGCTTCAGAGTTTGAAGTACCTCAGAAATTGGATTTGTGCTCATACATGGTGCTCACGAATCCACGTTCAGCTTCAGAACCAGACTTGATGTCAACAAAACACTTGGTGTCCCTCCGTGTTAACTTTGGTTTCATATCAGTTTCGAGGAGAAACAGAAATGCCACGAACACTCGTCTCGTGTTTATAATTCAATAGAACTTTGCAAAACAACAACAACAACAATAATAATAATAGTATGTTCGTTTTTGTAGTCGGCAAACCCTCCCCGCAATTGTAGGACTTGCAAGCAGATGCCTAGGGATCAGAAACGTGTCGAGGAGCCAACGGCACGAAACCTCAGACAAAATGGAGAGCCTGGAAGAGTGGTCGGCCCGTAGCCAAACAGTGGATGATATGAAATGCAACAAAAATAGATGATAAGAAAGGTGATGATGGAGGAATTGGTGGAATGAGTGGCGGGTGAAACCGGAAACCCGGAGAACCTACCCCAACGCCACTTCGTCCACCACAAATCCCTCATGTGGGCGCTTGGGATCGAACCCACCTTGGTGAGAGGCGAGAGGGCTAACCACTCGGCCACGGTGCATCCCGTAAATGTAGTAGAAGTAATAATAATAATAATAATAATAATAATAATAATAATAATAATAATAGCAACGCCAGAATAAAAAGTGTCTTCAAATTAAGAAAATAATAATTTTTACGTGACTTTCTCGCTTTTCTCAAACAAACTTCTTACGAAAAATTCTTCTTCTTTTTACACCATGCTAACTGAGAAAAAATCGGATGTGTTCCATTCACATGACTTTCTCTACATCCCTGCAACAAATTCTTGTTAAAAAGCTTATGTTAATATTTACTTCATCCAATCAAGAACAAATGAGCAGAAATAGTCTTATTACTTGCTTCCTTGTAAGTAGAAGCGAAATAAGGGAGTACTATAGGTTACAGTGATAGTCAAAAGCTGGTTGCTATGCGATTGAAGTTCCTTTGTTTGTATGGACAGGAGTTGACAAATTCCCGTATGAGAAAAGTAAGACAAACCAAAAACAAAGGAATATCTCAAAACGATCAACTCTAGGAGAAAAATGTATATAACATAAATTGTGTGTTTTAACGAGCTCTACATTTTCTGTTAAGTAAGTTCTTGTCTTTCTCTTTAGGTTTGCCAGTTGTGTCAAATTCCGTAAAATTCACCCAGAATAAAGTGGTCTTCAGAGGCTATTACCAGAAAATCCAAGATATACATTTTATTTTTTAGGTAAATATCTTTAATATGCTAAATTTTAATCAAAATCTTTAGAGACATTTTTGAGAAAATCAAAATTTTTGAAAATTTTTCGTTCTTGAGGTATGCTCTCCACAGACCCCTACGGAACTTTTTGTATGGGTATCAGGGTGCTCAAAACAAGTATTTCCGGTGAAATCTCGGTATCGAATTTTTGAGTGGAAGAGAACATAAAAAAAGTCTGATGTAATCCATTCACATGACTTTCTCTACCTCTCTGCAACAAATTATTGTTAAAATGATTATGCTTCTATTTACTTCATGATAATCGAGAAAAAAATTAGCACAAATAGTCTTATTACTTGCTTCCCTGTAAGCAGAAGGGAAATCAGGGAGTACTATAGGTTAAACTAATAAAAAAAGCTGGTTGCTATGTGACTGAAGTGTACTTTGTTTGTATGGACGGGAGTTGACAAAGACCTGTATGTGAAAAGTATAAGTTTTTCATAGCTGAAAACAAAAACAAGGAATATGTCAAAAACGATCAACTCCACGAAAAAATGTATGTTACCTAAACTGTGTGTTTTAATGTGCTCTACATTTTTTGTCTATTGAATTTTTGCCCATCTCTTACGGTTTAGCAGTTATGCAAAATTCCGTGAAATTCAATAAAGTAGTCTTCAGAGGCTATTCCGAGAATATTCAGGATATACATTTTATTTGTCAGGTAAATATCTTTAATATACGATATTTTAAACAAAATGATTAGAGCCATTTTTAAGAAATCGAAATTTTCGAAAAAATGTCCATGTAAAGAGTAGTTGGGAGTGGGGATTTTTTCTTTAAAATCTTCGTGTCGCATCCTTGGAAGTTACCAAACTTAAATACCAAGTTTGGTATTCAACGGTCTTTTTATCTTTGAGCTATGCTGTCCACAGACACACACATACGCACACACACACACACGGACCTTTTCCCAAAAATGCTTTTTTTTGAATTCAGGGGGACCCAATACATGTATTTCCGGTGACATCTAGGTATTGAATTTTTGGGTGTAATACAATACCTTCTCTATATACACTATGCACTTGAAGAGAAATTAAAATACTGACGTGCTCCATTCACGTGACTCTCTCTAGCTTTTCTCAAACAAACTTCTTATGAAAGATTATTTTTCTTTCTACACCATGCTAGTTGAGAAAAAAATAGTAGAGAGGCTTATATTACTTGCTTCCTTATAAGTAGAAGGGGGAGAAAGGGAATATCATAGACTAAAACGATCGTCAAATGTGCTAAAAGCTGGTTCGTATTTGATTGAAGCACCTTTGTTTGTATGAACAGGAGTTGACAAATTCCCGTTTGAGAAAAGTGTATTTTAAAACTGAAACTAATAACAAGAAATATCTCAAAATCGGTCAACTCCAGGGAAAAAATGTATTTAACATAAATTGTGTGTTTTGACGAGCTCTACATTTTCTGTTAAGAAAGTTCTTGTCTTCCTCTTTCGGTTTACCAGTTATGTAAAATTCCAAAAAAATCACCCAGAATAAAGTAGTCTTCAGAGGTTATTTCCAGAAAATCCAAGATATACATTTTATTTTTTAGGTAAATATCTTTAATATATGATATTTTAATCAAAATCTTTAGAGACATTTTAGAGAAAATCAAACTTTACGAACATTTTTTCATGTGACTTTTCGTTTATGAGCTATGCTCTCCATAGACACCCATGGAACTTTTTCTTATTTGGTTTCGGGGTTCTCAAAACATGTATTTCTGGTGAAAAAATCGGTATCGAATTTTTGTGGAATAGAACATAAAAATATATAGTGGGAGAGAGCTATGGAAGTGCGAAATCCATGGAAAGGTAATTGGAACTACAGGGGAATGTGGAGGGGGGAGAAACGGCGAACTCTACATAGGGAAAATGCCGCAGAAGAAGAAGAAGAATCCCTCTGTAGTCTTCAGACACATCCGGGTGGAGATCTGAAGCTCCAAAACGAAATGTCATGCATTTAATTGGATGCAATACTGCACTGAGAATAAAGGGAATATGTAATATTAGACCGCTGGAGAAAATCTCATGCTCTTCTGGTGCTTGAAAGGCACTTCCTTCAACAGCAGAATGTCTGCTATTCAACTCTGGACTTTCCTCTCATTAGAGGAAGCACGCATTTCTGGGCTGGAGTTCAGACAAACTTGCAGAGTAACATACCTCAAACTTCTGTACTCCCAGATTGAAAGCTTGATTCAGCCAAGCCGAAAATTACCTCGTTCATGAAATACACACATACACAATCTATAGATTAAATTCCTCAGATTAGCATGTTCCAATATTGTGACGCATAGGGGTGTAGGACAATAAAACAGGCATATATAAAAGTAGTAATTTTATATAGTAAAAATATAGGAAGTTAATCATAATAAATCAATGTACACATTGGTTTAAGCAAGCATTGAGGTGAGAGCAGATGAAGCCAGTAGGCCTGAGTTCGTTCCTATGGGCGGGTAGGCCCCTATTTATCATAGCTCCAAAAATGGCAACAAGACACGACACACCTCTAAGTTAAATGGAGCTTATATATTGACTAGCAGCCACCTACACCCTGGAAATAAGCAAATAAGGAATGCCAGGAAGCATTCATCATGGCTCTTGATTTTATGATTCAAGAGAGGAAGTAATTCACCATCCTCGCGACATATCAATCTACTGACTCTTAATCTATTGCAGCACATGAAGTAATTGTTTTAAATAATTCGCTGAGACATTGGCTTTTACTCTATAATATTTTGGAATAGATAGCCAAGTTCGTAAGAGTGGCCCAATAAGACAATACCAGAAAGTGACTTCGTATATAGGCTGCTCGTTCCTTCTTTAGTGAAGATACAGAGAGCTAGGCTACCCTTGATAAAACAGTTTGTTACAATAACAAACAGCTCTGCTTCCTTATGATTACGTTTCGAGAATACACAGAAGTACAGCTGACTGCAAACTGTTGTGCGTTAGGGGTTTACACAACTGCCAGTGTTTTAACGAGAGAAGCTGTGTTAATGAGCATTACATCAATTCAAAAGAAGTTGAGAAAGAAATGTCTAAAATATAACAAATACAAGAAAATCAGGTGTAAAGTGTAGTATAAGCAGTAACCGAGCTTGAGAGTGAACACATGTGACTGACATCGCTGAAGTGTGATATTTGCTTTGTAGTGACTGTACTGCTGCATAAACATGAGAATATCGTACAAAGCATCTAACTGCCGTTCCTGTTTCTGCTAATTTTATCATGAAGTAGATAAAATAATAATCTTTTTTAAAGAAACCGTTAGATAAAGTTATGCTAATGTAACACATAAGATGTTTGCTTTCTCTGCTTAGTCCATTGTAAAGAAAGTATTGCATTCCACCCAAAAATTCAATACAATGTATGTCGTGAATTTCCTGGAAATAGCCTTTGAAGACCTCTTCATTCTGGATGACTTTTCTATAACTGGTAAACCGTAGGATATAGACAAAAACTTACTATATAAAATGTAGATCTCATTAAAATACTCAACTTATGTGATATAAAACTTTTGTTTTGTTTTTTTGAAGTTGCCCACTTCCGATATTCCCCTCGATATTGTTTACCTTTTCTAATATTTGTTTTCCTCAAATGGGAAGTTGACGCAACCAGCTTTAGTTATGTTTGCCACAACAAGTGGAGAAGTGGTAGAGAAAGTCCTGTAAACATAAAGCGTCTGACTTTACTTTCTCTGTACGTACTATGTATAAAGTGTATAGAGAAGGTATTGTTTTGCACCTAAAAATTTGATACCATAGTATAAATATATGTTTTGGGACACCGTGAATTAAATTAAAAACATTTTTAGGAAAATGTGTGTCTGTGTATGTGTATCTATGTATAGCTGAGAAATGTTAAAATACCAAATTTGGAAGATTTTTCGAAAATTTTCATCTTCTCAAAAATGGCTGTAACGGTTTTGATTAAAATCCCTTATATTTAGATATTTACTTGCCAAATAAAATATTTATCTTAAATTTTCTGGGAATAGCCTCTGAAGATTACTTTATTCTGGATGCATTTTACGGAATTTTCCATAACTACTAAACCGTAAGAGATGGACAAAAACTTACCGAACAAAAAATGTAGAGCACGTTAAAACACACAATTTATCTCACTTACATTTTTTCGCGTAGTTGATATGGTTTTTGAGATATTCCTTGTGTTTGGTTTCAGCTTTAATCAACTCGTGTCCATACAAACAAAGGAACTTCAGTCACGTAGCAACCAGCTTTTGACGAATAGTTTAGCCTATGCTACTCTCTTATTTCACTTCTGCTTGCATGGAAGGAACAAGTAAAAAGAAACATAAGCTTTTTAACAATAATTTGTCAGATTTTTTGTTCCTGGGATCGGGAAGTGCTGACGTCATCATTCGTATCGCAGGCAGAACGGATGATGATTTAAGCACGAGTGCACGGTTACCGCTGCACTAAATTTTACAATTTACCACGTGACCGCAGAATCTCTCCACGTTGATATTATGAATCATTCGTCTCACGCACAGATTTTGCGCGCAGCTCGTTTAAAATGGCGTAGCATCGCATTTAATTAGTTGGCAAGTAATGAAACGTTGCGTGGATCTACTCTCAATTGAGCGCGCATTTCGTATTAATGACCAAATGCATGGTTAGTGGCATTACCGCAGCTGCTACTAATTAGTTAATTACGGCAAGAAACATTAGGCGTTGTCATGAAAAATAAACTCACTAAAACTGGCAGCTTTTACTTTCTCTACACGCACTATGTACATAGTGAATAGACAAAGTACTGCATTTCGTCTAAAAATTCGATACCGAGATTTCACCGGAAATACACGCTTTAGAGTCTCCTGTATCCAAATAAAATCCGATGTGTTTCATTCCCATGACTTTCTCTACATCTCTGCAACAAATTATTATTAAAAATCTAAGGCTTCTGTTTAATTCAAGCCAATCGAGAAAAAAATAGCAGAAATAGTCTTGTTACTTGCTTCCTTGTAAGTAGAAGCGAAATAAGGGAGTACCGTAGGTTAAAGTGATAGTCAAACGCTGGTTGCTATGTGACTGAAGTTCCTTTGTTTGTATGGACAAAAGTTGACAAATTCCTGTATGAGATAAGTATAGGTTTTTCAAATCTCAAACCAAAAACACGGAATATCTCAAAAACAACCAACTCTACAAAAAATGTATACTACATGAATTGTGCTTTAACGTGATTTACATTTTTAGTGTTGTAAGTTTTTGTTCATCTCTTACGGTTTAGCAGTTACGCAGGATTCCCTAAAATTCATCCAGAATACAGTAATCTTCAGAGACTATTCCCAGAAAATTCAAGGTATTAATTTTATTTGTCATGTAAATATATTTAATTTACGATATTTTAATTAAATCGTGAATGATATTTTTGGGAAAATCAATTTTTTTTCAAAAAAGTTCCATGTAAAGTGTAACGGGGGCTGCGGGGTATTTTTTTGAAAATCTTCGTGTCGTATCCTTGGAAGATACCAAACCTAAATACCAACTTTGGTTTTTAATGGACTTTTCGTTTTTGAGCTATGCTGCCCACAGACACTTACACACACACACACACGGACGTGTTTCTATTTTTTTTTTTTTTTTTTTTAATTCAGGTAGTCCTAAAACATGTATTTCCGGTGAAATCTTGGTATCGAATTTTTGGCTACATTACAATACCTTCTCTATACACTATGTGCATAATACATGTACACAAAGTAGAATACATTTTTGGAGAAAGATCTGGGTGTGAGTCCGTGTGCCAGTGTGTCTGTGAACACGATAACTCAAAAACGAAAAGTCGGTAAAATACCAAACTTGATATTTAAGTTTAGTATCTTCCAGGAATGCGACACGAAGATTTTGAGAAAATCCCCCCCTACCCAAACTACGTTTACATGGAAAAAATTTCTAAAATTTTGATTTTCTCAAGATTGCCTCTAACGATTATGGTTAACATACCGTATATTGAAGATGTTTATATGGCAAATAAATTGTATATATTGAATTTAAAGAATTTTTCAAAAACCGAAAGAGATAGACAAAACTTACCATAAAAATGTAAATCTGGTTAAAACGCACACTTAAAGTCATGTTTTTTTTCCCCCTAGAGTTGCTCAATTTTGATATATTATTTTTTATTCATTTATGTTTTAAAATACTTCAAAATGTTCACTTTTAGCCTATTGTATTCCCTTATTTCCTTTCTGCTAATATATATCTCGATTAGAATGAAGTAAATAGAATCTTGAGCTTTTTAACAATAATCTAATAAAGAGATGAATAGAAAAGTATGTGAATTAGATGTTTCTACTATGTATAGTGAAGGTAAGCGTTAAGGAGTAAAAATCGGATGTGTTCCATTCACATGACTTTCCCTACATCTCTGCAACAAATATAGTTAAAAAGCTTATTCTTCTATTTACTTCTTGCTAATTTAGAAAAATTAGCAGAAATGGTCCTATTAGTTGATTCCTTGCAAGTAGAAGGGAAATAAAGGAGTATCATAGGGAAAACTGATAATTAAAAGCTGGTTGCTATGTGACTAAAGTTCCCTTGTTTGTTTGGACAGGAGTTGACAAATTCCTGTTTGAAAAAGTATAAGTTTTTCAGAGCAGAAACCAAAAACAATCAACTCCACGAAAAACAATGTATATGACATAAATTGTGTGTTTTAATGTGCTCTATTTTTTGTGTGTGTGTTAAGTTCTTGTCCATCTCTTACGGTTTAGCAGTATTGCAAAATTCCCTAAAATTCATCCAGAATAAAGTCGTTTTCAGAGATTATTCCTATAAAGTTAAAAATATACATTTTATTTGTCAGGTAAATATCTCTAATATTTGATATTTCAATCAAAATCGTTAGAGCCTTTTTAAGAAAATAAAAAATTTCGAAAAATGTTCCATGTAAAGGGGGTGGGGGATTTCCTTGAAAATCTTCGTGTCGCAACCTTGGAAGATACCAAACTTAAATACCAAGTTTGGTATTTAACGGTCTTTTCGTTTTTGAACTATACTGTCCAAAGACACACAGACACACACACACGCAGACACACGGACCTTTTTGTAAATATGCTTATTTTCGATTAAGGGGGACGCAAAACGTATATTTTCGGTGAAATCTGAGTATCGAATTTTTGGGTGCAATATATCTTCTCTATTTACTATGTATATAGTACGCGTAGAGAAAATAAAACGGAAGGGGAAAGCTCGAAACATACAGAAATTTTGTGGCTAACCACTTTAATGATTGAGCCAGATTAGTACATGAGCGTAGGCAGAGAGGCCACTGGGACACGCAGAGGTCCGTAACATTTACTTGTCCGATAATCCGTGCCAATACTAAGCCTCCAGAGAGAGCCATCAAGCGATATTTTCAAATATCATTCTTTAGCAATAGTGACGCTTAACATTTCACGCTGTGTAATTGATACATCCCAGACTTATCAGCTCGTATGTAAAGAGCGTTAAAATTAAAAAGACTGCAGGAGTAAAAGCTCTTGGAATAATCTGATATTAAATCTAATTTCTTCAATCTAAATTGGTAGTACGCAGATGATCGCCTGTCTACGTGAGGGCAGGCATTCTGCTGCATAGACCTGCTGAAGAAGTTGCCGCATATGCCGGGGGTATACCAAGTACTTGACTATTATGTCAGCAGTTTAGTTGGTGCGCTTACAAAACGAAAAAATCTGATGTGTTCCATTCACATGACTCTCTCTACATCGCTGCAACAAATTATTGTTAAAAAGCTTATGCTTCTATTTGCTTCACGCTAATCGAGAAAAAAATGTCAGAAATAATCTTATTACCTGCTTCCTTTTAAGTATAAGCGCAATAAGGGAATGTCATAGATTAAAGTGATAGTCAAAAGCTGGTTGCTATGTAACTGAAGTTACTTTGTTTGTACGGACAGGAGTTCACAAATTACTGAATGAGAAAAGTATAAGCTTTTTGAAGCTGAAACAAATAACAAGGAATATCTCAAAAACGATTAACTCCACGAAAAAAAGATATATTTGACATAAACTGTGTTTTATCTTGATCTACATCTTTTGTGTTGTAAATTTTTGTCTATATCTTATAGTTTAGCAGTTATGCAAAATCCCGTAAAATTCATCCAGAATAGTCTTCAGATGCTATTCCCAGAAAATTCAAGATATACATTTTGTCTGTCAGGTAAATATCTTTAATATACGATATTTTAATCAAATTCGCTACAGCCATTTTTCAGAAAATCAAAATTTTCGAAAAAAAGTTCCATGTAAGGGTAATTGGGGTTGGGGGGATTCTTGAAGCTCTTCGTGTCACACCCTTGGAAGATGCCAAACTTAAATACCTAGTTTGGTATTAAACGGTCTTTTCGTTTTTGAGCTACGCTGACATAGACACACAGACACACACGGACATTTTTCTAATTTTTATTCAGGGACCTCAAAACATGTATTTCTGTTGAAATCTCGGTATATAATTTTGGGTGCATTACAATACCTTCTCCATACAGTATGCACATAGTACCTGTAGAGAAAGTAAAAATTTTATATGTTCCTTTCACATAGCTTTTTCTACATCGCTGTGACAAATTCTTGTTAGAAAGCATATTCTTCAGTCTGCTTTATGATAATCGGGATACACATAAGCAGAAATTCTCTTAACTTCTTGCTTCATTGTAAGTAACAGGAAAACAAGGGAATACACTAGAGTAGAACGATAGTCAAATCCTTTAAGAGCTGGTTGCCATGTAGTTGAAATCCATTTCTATATAGGTTTACAACTTTCCGTGTGAGTAGTTTTAAGTATTTTAAATCTGAAACAAACAACATGGAATATCTCAGAAATGGTTAATTCCACGAAAAAAAAATTTGACCTACAATTTTTGTTTAATGCTTTTTTGTCCTTCTCTTACGGTCTGCCAGTTACGCAAAAGGTATTCAGAGGCCATTCCCAAATAACCATTTTATTTGCCATATATAAATATCTTTGGTACACGGTATTTTAATCAAAATCATTAGAGCCATTTTTGAGAAAATCCAACATTTTCGAAATTTTGTCCATGCAAATGTTAGTTTGAGGTGGGGCGATTTTTCTCAAAATCTGTGTGTAGTATTCCTGGAAAATAATGAACTTAAACACAAAGTTTCGCCAACGTTTCGCTTTTGAGTTGTGTTCACGAACACACACGGACCTTTTTCTAAAAGTGCCTTTTAGGACATAGGGGACCCTAAAACGTGTATTTCCGGTGAAATCTTAGTACGCATTTTTAAGTAGAATGCAATACCTTCTCTATACGCTATGTACATAGTACGTGCAGGGAAAGTAAAAATGACTATGTTACATTAGCATGTGTTTTTCTGCTCGTTCTTCAACAAATCATTCTTAAAAAGCCTGGTATTCTAACTGCTTTAAGGTAATCGAGATCAACATTTGCATAAATGCTTTTGTCTTCTACCTGACAAAGTAGCAACCACAATGCTGCCAACATTACGCGAAGTGTCAAGTGCAAAGTTTGAGTTGTGGCAGTAAACATGTCTGTATCCACTGACATTTTAATAACAGTAATAGCTTATAAAGTTTTTATTATTATTATTAATTTTAGAGCTTCAGAAGAGTTCCTAAAACTAATTATCAACAAATTATTTTCTAATTATATTTTTAGGCGTATTTCAAAACTCCAGGAGTTTATATGCAGACCGCAAAATAGAAATAAAACTTTAAATACACTGACGATATTAAATAACAGGAGCGTTGAGCTTTTCTGTATTCTTTTTTTAAGAAATCCTGTGGTACCGTTAACTGTGCATATTTTGAGAAAGAATACCTAAAATGTAAAACTTTAGGAAGCTTATATAAATCAGTTAATGGCTTTGTACCGGTTTCAACTAAATACTTACGAATTTTTTTTATGTACAGTTTCAATTTCGTACATTCATCACTGTGATACTGAATTAACGAAGCAATATTAATATTGAAAGTTTGATTTACCTTCCTCTCTCTGGTCATTTCTCATTTTTCTCTATACCCTCCCTCATTTCTAGTATTCCACTCTCTTTCTAGTTTCTCTACACGTTATATGTACATAGTGAATAGAGAAGGTATAGTATTCCACCCAAAAATTCGATACCGATATTTCACCGGAAATACATGCTTTGGGTCCCCCTGAATAAAAAAAAAATGTTTGGAAAAAGGTCCGTGTTTGTGTGTGGTGTTTAGGTTTGGTATCTTCAAAGGATGCGACACGAAGATTTTCAAGAAAATATACCTACCCTCAACTACCCTTTAAATGAAAAAAAAAAACTAAGATTTTGGTTTTATCAAAAATAACTAACGATTTTGATTAAAATCTCTTGTATTTAAGATATTTACATGAAAAATAAAATGTATATCTTGAACTTTATGGGAATAGCTTCTAAAGACCTTTTTATGCTGGATGATTTTATTGAAGATATAGAAAAAGCGCATTAAACAAACTTTAGAGTACGATAAAACACACAATTTATGTCATGTAATTTTTTTTCGTGGAATTTTGCCCGACCTATGAGACACTCCTTGTTATTGGTTTTAATTTTAAAATGCTTAAACTTTTCTCACACGGAACTTATCAACTCCTGGTAACGCAAAGGAATCCCATGGCAACGTCATTTTAAAACATTTGACTGTCGGTTTAACCTAGTATGTTCCCTTATTTCTTTTCTACTTATAAGGAACTAAGTAATCAGACTATTTCTGCTAATGGTTTAGCACTAATAAATAATTATTGTTAAATTGCTTATTCTTCCCGGTAAGATGGGTGCCCCATTTGCTCTCAATGTAGAATAAACGCAATCGTGTGATCGATTCAGAAACTGGTTTGGCACTTTTCCGTCGCAAATCTGCCGAGTTTCTGCGTCGATACATAACTGTGGATGAAACATGGATACATCTTTTGTTTCACTGCTGGGCATGGAAAGAGAACAAAAGTTCAATGGCAATCGTATAGGGATGATGGAGACAGAGTACGTTGTTGAAACAATTACCTGGCTGACATCCCGAGGGGAAAAAAAAAATTAACAGCTTGAAGTTTATAAATACGTGATTTATCAGCTAATATCTGTGCATACTTTGTCTTGTGAACCTGTAGGTTCAGAACATTAGGTTTATATTACTAAACACACGCACATTTACTCTCACATGCATGCTTCCAGACTCTATGGGGGATAGGGAATAATTGTGGATAAAGAAGAATTCTCCGCCCCATCCGGGAATCGAACTCGAGACCTCCGGGCTGACCACTTGACCACGGAGGCAATCAAATTATATTATTGTTAATTAAGATAATAACGGATAAAGAAATTAAACAGAGCAGGATTACTGCGGTTTTACAAATATCTGAAATAGCCCGAGGGACGTCATTCTCTTCCTGCCCGCAATTGTTTTTGTTTCACCGAAGCAACCACAGGAACGATGACAAACTTCTCTTCATCATGCTGTTCATAGCGCGCAAATAAAGAGCAGGACTACCAACCAAAAATTACTAGAGAGTTAGGCTTTTGTTAGAATTTATCGGCAACGTGGGCTATAGCAGCTGCGAGGCTTTTTTTGAATGTCCCTTAATTACTGTTCGTCCGAAACATGCTTTCATTTGGAAACCTTTCATGGACACGATTAAAAAAACTCTCTTAATCCTTGCTTTGTTGCTCTCAGAAAAAGTCAAACAGTTGTAATTAACGTTGTTCGTTTAAAAGTTACAATTCTCTCGCAAAAGCAACAAAAATTATAATGTCAGAGAAGAATGGAGTTGGATAATTATCTGAAGTCACTAAACGTATATAACAATACAAGGAATATACAACATATAACTTATTTTATCCTTCTCTGGTACATAAATATAATTTGATATAAATTGTATTCTTAAACACATTTTACTTTCTCTAGCATATATATATATATATATACAATGCACGTAGTAGATAGAGACCCCTGAATCCAAAAGAAGCATTTTTAGAAACATCCATGTGTATCTGTTAATAGCTATTGCAGGAATATATAATTTTGAAACATGAAATTATGGTTTTTATTTAGATTTTTATTAAATAAAAATGAGATATATTTAACTTAATTTTTTGTTTTGATTAAAAGATAAATAAAACTCTCTTTAAAATTTAATGCTATAGTTATGTGTGTGTACAGCATAGTTTAAAAACCAAAACAACCAAACGTGGTATTTATGTTTGCTATCTTCCAAGGATGCGACACAAAGATTTTCAAGAAAATTCCCCCACGCAAACTACTGTTTACATGGAATATTTTTCATAAATTTTGATTTTCTCAAAAATGCAGTAACCATTTTGATTAAAATTACGGTATATTAAAGACATTTAAATCCCAAATAAACTGTATATTTTGAATTTTCTGGGAATGGGCTCTGAAGCCGTCTTTGTTCTGGATGAGTTTTCCAGCATTTTGCGTAACTGTTAAACCGTAAGTGACAGACAAAAACTTACTACACAAAATGTAGATCACGTTAAAACACACATTTTTACTTTCTCTATACGTACTATGTACATAGTGTATACAGAAGGTATTGCACTCCACCCAAAAATTCAATACCGAGATTTCACCCGAAATATATGTTTTAGGTTCCCCGGTATCCAAGAAAAGCATTTTCAGAAGAAAAAAAAAAGGTCCGTGTGTCCTTGTGTCTATGAACACTATAGGTAACTCAAAAACGAAAGTCTGCAAAATACCAAACTTGGTATTTAAGTCTAGTGTCCTCCAGGGATGCGACACGAAGACTTTGAGAAAAATCCCCCACCCCAAACTACCCTTTACATGAATATTTTTTTCGAAAATTTTGATTTTCTCAAAAATGGCTCTAGCGATTTTGATTAAAATATCCCATATTAACAATATTTACCTGACCAATAAAATGTATATCTTGAACTTTTCTGGGAATAGCCTCTGAAGACTACTTTATTCTGGATGAATGTTCCGGAATTTTGCATAACTGCTAAACCGTAAGAGGTGGAGAGAAACTTACCACACAAGTAGAGCACGTTAAAACACCATTTATGTTATATACATTTTTTTTCGTGGAGTTGATCGTTTTTTGAGTAATTCCTTGATTTTGGTTTCACCTTCAAAAACTTACTTTTCTCGTACAAGAATTTGTCAACTCCTGTCCGTACAAATAAAGGAACATCAGTCACATAGCAACCAGCTTTTGACTATCACTTTAACCTATGGTACTCCCTTATTTCACTCCTACTTACAAGGAAGCAAGTAATAGGACAATTCTGCTATTTTTTTCTCGATTACCAAGAAGTAAATAAAAGCATTAGCTTTTTAAGAATAATTTGTTGCAGAGATGTAGAGAAAGTCATGTGAATGGAACACATCAGATTTTTTTTTGTTCTACTCCTGGCCAAGTAAAGATACCGTTTCTAATGACAATCATATAAGGATAGCTTTTAAAACATTTGGGTATCAGTTTAGCATAGCGCATTTCTTTTGTTGCCTTCTACTTATAAGGAATTAAGTAATACGTATATGCTGCTAACGCTGATCTCGATTAGCATAACGTTGTTAGAAGTATGATCTTTTGTAAACAGTTTGTTAGCAGAAAGGCAGAGAAAGTCATGAGATTAGAACACATTAGATTTATACCTTCGTGACGAGTTATTTTCTAGAATGTATGTTTAGGGCACCCCAATTTGTGGCGTGATTAGCAACGTTCGACACTCTAATTGCTGTAAAATCAGCTCGCATAGCACTGACTCACTTGTTTTCTTCGATAAACTTCGAATTACTGCTGATTTTTGGGGAGATTACTATACGCTGATATCCACTTCCCTGCTAGTTGTGAGTCTTATATAGGCTTCATATTTCTGTTTAACTTTTCAGTGTAGTCTGTGGTTTTAGCAAGTGGGTCATAATTGGTTTTATTCTTCTTTAGCTCTGGTATTTTCCCTTTCATCTGTTGTCCTATCTTACCTATGTTAAAGTTTAACCCATCATCTCAACAACTAGATAATGAACTACATTTTTCAAAGTAAATTTAGCAAAACCTTTACTGCTCATAAATACCAGAATACTTCTGTTGATTAGAAGGAAAGGTATGATTTTTTAAATTTTAAAAAAATAGCTAATTCATGTATTTTTTCGTTAAAATAAAGCCTATTTAGCTATAAATGTGTGTTAAAAATTGCATCCCTTACTATCAGTTAGTTTCTTAAATAATGGGATCTTTGTATACACAATTTTATTTCTTCAAAACGTTAAAAAATATCCGATGTGTTCCATTCACATGACTTTCTCTACATATCTGCAACGAATTATTGTTAGAAAGCTTATCTTCTGTTTACTTCATGCTAATCGAGAAAAAATAGCAAAAATAGTGTTATTACTTGCTTCCTTATAAGTGGATGCGAAATAAGGGAGCACCATTGGTTAAAGTAATAGCCAAAAGCTGGTTGCTATGTGACTGAAGTTCCTTTGTTTGTATGGACAGGATTTGACAAATTCCTGTATGAGAAAAGTATAAGTTTTTCAAAGCTGAAACTAAAAACAAGGAATTTCTCAAAAACTATCAACTGCACGAAAAAAACGTATATAACATAATTTGTGTGTTTTAATGTGCTCTACATTTTTGTGTGCTAAGTTTTTGTCCATCTCTTACGGTTTACAAGTTAATCAAAATTCCGTAAAATTCATCCAGAATAAAGTAATCTTCAAAGGCTGTTTCCAGAAAATTCAAGTTATACATATTATTTGTCAGGCAAATATCTTTAATATACGATATTTTAATCAATACCATTAGTACCATTGTTAAGAAAATAAAAATTTTCGAATTTTTTTCCATAGTAAAGGGTAATTGGTGTGGTGGATTTTCTTGAAAATTTTTGTGTCGCATCCTTGGGAGATACCAATCTTAAATACTAAGTTGCTTATTTAACTGTCTTTTCGTTTTAGAGCTCTGTTTACCACAGACACACACAGATGTGTTTCCAAAAATGCTTGTTTGGATTAAGGGTGACCCAAAACATGTATTTCTGGTGAAATTTCGACACCGAATTTTTGGGTGGAATACAATACTTCTCTATCCCTATGTACAATATAAATAAGGGGCTAGAGAAAGGAAAAATTGCTATATGCAACACAAGAAAGCCCATATGCTGTTTATTTGTATGTGTTTCATGAAACAGTTTCGTTCTGAAGTAGTTTTTTTTTTCTCTCTGTTTATTTTCTTTTTATCCTAGGACAATAAACGCTAATCAATGAATACCCTTTAGAAATTGGAGTGGTGTAAAGACAGTGGAACTACGAAGGCCTTGTAAATAATCCTGATGCCCTTGTGATTACTAAATTGGCTGTCTGTACACAGAGCTCTGGAGTAGTTGGAAAGAGCACGTGTCTGAGGTACGTGCTGCTCTGTTATGTATATACATTTAATTCACGTTATATTTATTTTGACGTTCCGCCTCCTTGATATCGGTATACATGCGATGTTGCCAGGTTATATTTATTCCACAAGAATACAGAAATTCCTTAAGGCGGATGAAGAAGGGCTTTTGCTTCTTTTCGGGTGGCAAGTGCGGAAGCGTGTATAGCGGGTTGCCGTGGTGCATGGAGATGAGTTGACCAACCTTCACACGCAGCGTGGATTGATTATTCAGAGTGGCTTAAAGCAAGCTTCGTTTTGTATTCCACCCAAAATAACCTAACGTATCCCATTCACACGAATTTCTCTACATCTTTGTAATACATTATTGTTAAAAAGCTTATTACTTTCTCTACACGTACTATGTAAATAGTGTATAGAGGAAGTATTGTATTCCCCCAAAAAATTCGATACCAACATTTCACCGGAAATACATGTTTTAGGAACCCCTGAATTCAAGAAAAGCATTTTTGCAAAAAGCTCCGTGTGTGTGTGGGTGTAGACAGCATAGCTCAAAAAAGAAAAGACCGTTAAATAAAAAACTTGGTATTTAAGTTTGGTATCTTCCAGGGATGGGACACGAAGATTTTCAGAAAAATCCCCCCACCCTAATTACCTTTACATGGAACTTTTTTCGAAAAATTTGATTTTCTCAAAAATGGCTCTATTTATTTTGATTAAAATATCATATATCAAAGATATTTACCTGACAAATATAATGTATATCTTGAATTTTCTGGGAATAGCCTCTGAAGATTACTTTATTCTGGATGAATTTTACGGAATTTCATATAACCGTTAAACCGTAAGAGATGACCAAAAACTTACCACAAAAAAGTAGAGCACGTTAAAACACAGAATTTATGTTATGTTATATATTTCGTGAAGTTGATCCTTTTTACTTTCTCTATAGACACTATGTACATGGTGTATAGAGAATGTATTGCACTCCACCAAAAAATTCCATACTGAGATTACACCGGAAATATATGTATTACGGTCCCCTTTATCTAAAAAAAGCATTTTCGGAAAAAGGTCCGTGTGTGTGTGTGTGTGTGTGTGTGTGTCTGTGAACACGATAACTCAAAAACGAAAAGTAGTTAAAATACCAAACTTGGTATTTAGGTTTAGTATCTTCCAGGGATGCGACACGAAGATTTTGAGAAAAATCCCCCCACCCCAAACTACCCTTTACATGGAACTTTTTTCGAAAATTTTGATTTTCTCAAAAATGGCTCAATCGAATTTGATTAAAATTTCGTATACTAAAGATATTTACCTGACAAATAAAATGTATATGCTGAATTTTCTGGGAATAGCCTCTGAAGAATAGTTTATTCTGGATGAATTTTACTAAACTTTGAATAACTGCTAAACCGTAAGAGATAGACAAAAACTTAATACATAAAAAATGTAAAGCACGTTAAAACACACAATTTATGTTATATATATATATATATATATATATATATATATATATATATATATATATATATATTTCGTGAAATTGGTCCTTTTTTGAGATATTCCTTGTTTTTGTTTCAGCTTTGAAAACTTATACTTTTCTCATACAGGAATTTGTGAACTCCTGTCCATACAATCAAAGGAACTTCAGTCACATAGCATCCAGCTTTTGACTATCACTTTAACCTATGGTACTTCCTTATTTCGCTTCTACTTACAAGGAAGCAAATAATAAGACTATTTCTGCTAATTTTTATCGATTAACATTTAGTAAGCATAAGCTTTTTAACTATAATTTGTTGCAGAGATGTAGAGAAAGTCATGTGAAGGGCACATGAGATTTTTTTCTATTTACTCCATGATGATCTAGATAAACATTAGCAGAAAAGGTTTTATTACTTAGTTCCTCGTAAACAGAAGGTAAATGAAGTACACAGGCTAAAGCGATATTCTAATGTTTTAAAAGCTGCTTCCCATGTAGTTCAAATGTGTTTCTTTGCTTTGACAGAAGTTTGAAAACTGTGTGATAAAGTTATAAACATTTTATAACTGAAACCAATAACATGGAATATTTCAGAAAAGGTAACATCTACGAAAACACTATATATTACATAAAATACGTGTTTTAACGAAATCTACATTTTGTGTGTATTAACTTTTTGTCTATCTCTTATAGTTTATACCAGTTACTCAAAATTTAGCAAAAGTCCAGCATAAAGAAGTCTTCAGAGGCTATTTCCAGGAAATTCAAGATATACATCTTATTTGTTCTGTAAATACATTTAATATAACATATTTTATTAAAAATCAATAGGAGTCTTTTTGAAAGAATTAAACATTTCGAAGTTTTGTCCACATAAAGGGTAGTTTAGAGTGGGGACATTTTTATCAAAATCTTCCTGTTGCATCTTTGGTATTGCATTCCAGCCAAAAATTCTATACCAGGATTTCACCTGTACCATATCCTGTATCCAAAAAAAGCATTTTTAGAAGAAGGTCCATGTGGGTCCGTGAGCCTGTGAACACGATATCTCGAAAACGAAAAGTCGGTAAAATACCAAACTTGGTATTTAAGTTTAGTATCTTCCAGGAATGTGACACAAAGATTTCGTGAAAAAGCCCCCCACCCCAAACTACCCTTTAAATGTAACTTTTTTCTAACATTTTAATTTTCTTAAAATTTCTCTAATGATTTTGATTAAAATATCGTGCATTAAAGGTATTTACCTAACAAATAAAATGTATATCTTGAATTTTAGGGAATTTTGCAGGACTGCTAAGCTCTAAGAGATAACAAAAACTTACCACACAAAAATGTAGAGCACGTTAAAATACACAATTTATATTATATACATTTTTTTCCGTGAGGTTGGTCGTTTTTGAGATAATCCTTGTTTTTGGTTTCACCTTTAAAAAAAACTTACTTTTCTCATACAGGTTAGTCAACTCTTGGTCATACAAACAAAGGAACTTTAGTCACATAGCAAGCAGCTTTTTACTATCACATTTCTGCTAATTTTTTCTCGACTAGCATGAAGTAAATAGAAGTATAAGCTTTTTAACAATAATTTGTTGCAGAGATATAGAGAAAGTCATGTGAATGGAACACATCAGGTTTTTAACGATAAGAACTCGTAAAGTATTTGCTCCAGAATGAAGCAGTTGACAGTATTTGATTTTGCCACAAGTTTCACTGTGCAAAGAACGCTTTCTTTAAGGTATAAAGTATTTAAGAAGTAGAGGTAGACTATAAACGAGATTCACGCACATTTTCGATGCAGCTCGTCTCGGGAAATAAAAGCCGGTGCTCAAAGCACTTCTTTTCATTATGATGGCGCGCGTAGAGATGAAGAGGGACAGATAAGCTCTGGCCGCATGGAATATATCATGACTCGTAAAACAGCGCTGGCGGTACCTGGCGGAGACCCGGAACATCGTGTGCCTCAAATTAATGGTTTTAATTTATTAATACCAGGCTACGTTATTGGGGAGTAACGCATAAAGGGGGAATTTCAATGATTCCTCGTGCGTTTGTTGGATAATTATCGCGACCTATCTCATGTTTCAGTCGATAATCATCTTACGAGGGTGGTTGTTGACTCACTCGATATAGACTTCAAACAAGATACGCTTCGTTGGGGCCGCATCCGTCCTTCTTCGGGGGTTCAACTTTAAAACCAAAGACCTGACCTTATTGCTAGCATAATAACCAAACGTTAACGGAAACTGTGTATGTATTACTTTCTCTACACGTACTATGTACATAGTGTACAGAGAAGGTATTGTATTCCATCCAAAAATTCAATACCAAGATTTCACCGGAAATAAATGTTGGGTCCCCCTGCAGAGCTCAAATATGAAGAGACCGTTGAATAGCAAACTTGGTATTTAAGATTGGTATCTTCAGGAAAATCCCCCCACCCCAACTACCCTTTTCATGGAAGTTTTTTTGGAAAATTTTGAGTTTCTTTAACGATTTTGATTAAAATATCGTGTATAAAGATATATATTTACTGACAAATAAAATGTATATCTTCAATTTTCTAGGAATAGCCTCTTAGGACTACTTTATTCTGGATTAATTTTACGCAATTTTGCGTAACTGCTAAACCATAAGAGATAGACAAAAACTTATCACACAAGAAATGTAGAGCACATTAAAATACACAATTTATGTTATATACATTTTTTCGTGGAGTTGATCGTTATTTTTAGATATTCCTTGTTTTTGGTTTCAGCTTTAAAAAACATTTTCTCATACGGGAATTTGTCAACTCCTGTCGATACAAGCAAAGGAACTTCAGTCACATAGCAACCAGTTTTTGACCATCACTTTAACCTATGGTACTCCCTTATTTCGCTTCTACTTACAAGGAAGCAAGAAATAAGACTATTTCTGTTGTTTTCTCAATTAGCATGAAGTAAATAAAAGCATTAGTTTTTTAACAATAATTTATTGCAGAGATGTAGAGAAAGTCATGTGAATGGAACACATCAGATTTTTTTTTTTAATATTGAGTGCAAATCTGAAATTCAGAGCAGTACCGTTGTGAGAACTCTGAATTTCAGGATATAAATTTCCAGCAGAGGAAAATAATTGAAACCTGAACTAGGGTTTAATCTCAGTGAGGAAAATTGGGTCCAGGTTTTTGTTTCACTTTTAGCAACAAAGTCTTTGTGTGTGGTACGGTTGTTTATTTATATTCGTGACATAACCAAACTTTAAATTATAGATGAGAGGAGCATGGTTTTACTTTGTCCATATGTACTTCAATCGACATCACCAGCTCTGTTTTATCATTGATTATGTTTGTTTTATACCTCCCTCTCATTTTCATTTGCATCTCGAGGGCACTCATAATATGACATGACGTTTGTTAATTATTGTATACGTTTCCATGTTTTGTTTCCATAGCAGTGAGGAATCCGTAGCTTTTTTGTCCACCTTAGTACATAGCAGTCAAAAATGATAACATGACCAAAATATGCCTTATTTTAGGATATTATACGAAATGGTTACTTATAAAAATCTGATGTGTTCCATTCGCATGACTTTCTCTACATCTCTACAACAAATAATTGTAAAAAGCTTATCTTTCTGGAATAATTGTTTTTTCACACAAGCCGTGGATAGGTAGAGTCAGACTGAAAAATTCAATGCCATAACCGGGATTTGAACCATGGATCTCCCGATCTCTAGCCAGTTGCTCTGCCGTAATAGTTGGCTATACTATTTGAGATCACCTTGTGTTTCACCAGGAAAACATACGAGTCAGTTGAGAAATTCAATGCTGTGCCGGCATTTTGCCATGGTAGCTCAGTGGCAGAGCAACCGGCTAGAGATCGGGAGATCCATGGTTCAAATCCCGGTTATGGCATTGAATCTGACCTTATCCAGCTTATGTTTCTATGCACTTTATGCTAATCGAGAAAAATAACAGAAATAGTCTTATTACTTGCTTCCTTGTAAGTAGAAGCGAAATAAGGGAGGAATATTCTAAAAACAATCAACTCCATGAAAAAAAATGTATATGACATAAATTGTGTGCTTTAACGTGATCTGCATTTTTTGTGTGGTAAGTTTTTCCCATCTCTTACGGTTTAACAGTTATGCAAAATTTCGTAAAATTGTTCCAGAATAAAGTAGTCTTCAGAGACTATACCCAAAAAATTCAAGATATACACTTTATTTGTCAGATAAATATCTCTAATATACGACATTTTAATCAAAATCGTTAGCCATTTTCAAGAAATTCAAAACTTTCGATAAAAGTTCCATGTAAAGGATAGCTGGGGGTGGGGAGATTTCCTTGAAAATCTTCGTGTCGCATCCTTGGAAGATACTAGGTTTGGTATTCAACGGTCTTTTTGTTTTTGAGCTATGCTGTCCATACACACATAAATACACGGACCTTTTTCTAAAAATGATTTATGTGCATTCAGGGGGACCCAAAACTTGTATTATTTTATTTATAAAGTTTGAGTACGTTACTCTATTTCTCAACGTAATCTCCATTCTGTCAAGACATTAATGTCACGTGGTAGCAGTTTTTCAAAGCCGATATTATATTTTCTACCGCCAAAGAACTTATTCGTTGTTTGAATGCACAAAATGTGGGCCAATGGAATGGTATAGGCAAATAACACAAGTGCATGCTGATAATTCAATGAACAAATCTTCAGTGAGGAAATGACGAATAATTTACGAGTAATCAAGAACCAGGGTAAAAGCTTACAATTCTATTTACTTTATGCTAATCAAAAAAAAAAAAATAGCACAAATATTCGTATTACTTGCTTCCTTGTAAGTAGAAGCGAAATAAGGGACTACCATAGGTTAAAGTGATAGTCAAAAGCTGGTTCCTGTGTCAATGAAGTTCCTTTGTTTATATGGATAGGAGTCGACAAGTTCCTGTATGAGAAAAATATACGATTTCATAGCAGAAACTAAAAATAAGGAATGTCTCAAAAACGACGAACTCCACGTAAAAAAAGGATATAACATAAATTGTGTGTTTTAATGTGCTCTACATTTTTTGTGTAGTAAGTTCTTTACCATCTCTTACGGTTTAGCAGTTATTCAAAATTCAGTAAAATTCACCCAGAATAAACTAGTCTTCAAGGCTATTCCCAGAAAATTCAAAGATATACATTTTATTTATCAGGTAAATATCTTTAATATACGAAATTTTAATCAAAATCGTTGGAGCCATTTTTAAGGAAATCAAAATTTTCGAAAAAGTGCCATTAAAGGGTAGTTTGGGGTGCGGGGATTATTCTCAAAATCTTCGTGTCGCATCACTGGAAGATATTAAACCTAAATTCCAAGTTTGGTGTTATAGCTACTTTTCGTTTTTGAGTTATTGTTTTCACAGACACACGGACCTTTTTCTGAAAATGTTTTTTTTTAAATACAGGGGGTCCTAAAACATGTATTTCCGGTAAAATCTCGGTATCGAATTTTTGGGTGGAATACAATACTGCTCTATCCCTATGTACATTTTACATACGGGAATAGTGATAGCAAAAATACACTTTTGTAGCAATAGTTTATACAGAATGTCATGTTAATGGAACACATCAGTTTTTGTTTGTTTTTTTACTTTATCTTTACGTATTCTGTACATAGTGTATAGACAAGGTATTGTATTCCACCCAAAAATTCGATACGGGGATTTCACCGGAAGTACATGTTTTGTGTCCCCTAGAATCCAAAAAAAAGAATTTTTGGAAAAAGGTCCGCGTCTGTTGACTGCATAGCTCAAAAACGAAAAGACCGTTGAATATCAACCTTGGTATATAAGTTTGGTATCTTCCAAGAATGCGACACGAAGATTTTCAAGAAAATCCCCCCACACCAAACTAAACTACCCTTTACATGGAAACATTGTCAAAAATTTTGATTTTCTGAAAAATGGCTCTAACGATTTTGATTAAAATCTCTTATATTTAAGATATTTACATGGGAAATAAAATGTAGATACACCTTGAATTTTCTGGGAATAGCCTCTGAAGACCTCTTTATTCTGGATGAATTTTATTGAATTTTGCATAACTGGTAAACCGTAAGATATAGACATAAACTTACAACTCAAAAAATGTAGATCACGATAAAACACCAAATTTATGTCGTATACATTTTTGGGTGGTGTTAATCGTTTTTGATATTCCTTGTTATTTGTTTCAGCTTTAAAAACGTATACTTTTCTCGGTCAGGAATTGGTCAATTCCAGTCCATACAAACAAAGGAACTTCAGTCACATAGCAACCAGCTTTTGATTATCACTTTAACCTAGGGTACTGCTTTTTAACTTTCTCTATACGTACTATAAACATAGTATATAGAGAAGGTATTGCACTCCACCCAAAAATTCGATACCGAGATTTCACCGGAAATATATGCTTTAGGGTTCCCTTTATCTAAAAAAAACCATTTTCGGAAAAAGGTCCGTGTGTGTGTGTGTGTGTGTGTCCGTGTGTCTGTGAACACGATAACTCAAAAACGAAAAGTAGGTAAAATACCAAAGTTGGTATTTAAGTTTCATATCTTCCAGGGATGCGACACGAAGATTTTGAGAAAAATCCCCCCACCCCCAACATAGAACTTTTTTCGAAAATTTTGATTTTCTAAAAAACGGGTATAACGATTTTGATTAAAATATCATATATTAAAGATATTTACCTGAGAAATAGAATGTATATCTTCAATTTTCTGAGAATAGCCTCTGAAGATTATTTTATTCTGGGTCAATTTTACAGAATTTTGCATAACTGCTGAACCGTAAGAGATGGACAAAAACTTACCATAGAACAAGTGTAGAGCACCTTAAAACACACAATTTATGTTATACACATGTTTTTCGTGGAGTTGATTGTTTTTGTGATAAGGAATGTTTTTGGTTTCAGCTATAAAAACTTATATTTTTCTCATACAGGAATTTGTGAAATCATGTCAATACAAACAAAGGAACTTCAGTCGCAGAGCAACCAGCTTTTGTCTATCACTTCAATCTATGGTACCCCCTTATTTCGCTTCTACTAACAAGGAAGCAAGCAATAAGACTATTTCTGCTAATTTTTGCTCCAATAGATGAAGTAAATAGAATAATTTGTTCCAGTGATATAGAGAAAGTCATGTGAATGGAGCGCATCAGATTTTTTGTCGTGGAGTTAATAGTTTTTTAGATATTCCTTGTTATTTGTTTCATCTTTGAAAAACATACTTTTCTCGTACAGGAATTTGTCAAATGCTGTCCATTTAAACTAAGGAACTTCAGTCACTTAGCAACCAGCTTTTGCTACTCCCTTATTTCGCTTCTTCCTATAAGAAGCAAGTAATAAGGCTATTTCTCCTAATTTTTTCTCAATTAGCATGCAGCAAATAGAAGAATAAGGTTTTTAACAATAATTTGTTTCAGTGATATAGAGAAAGTCATGTGAATGGAACACATCAGATTATTTTTATTGTTATAATGTTGTTTTTGTTGATAGTGGACGCTGTATCCCCCAATATCTGATGGTGGAAGTTAATCACCGTGTAAAGCGTTTTGCATGCATGCTGTGGGCAGTTTAGCCAAATCGGGTCAAACCACTGTACAGGCAATATCGAGAGGACTGGGCCCAGTATCGATGTCGCCCTTCAATTGTTGGTATTCCTCTCGAGAGATAGACGCTACTATGTTAATCAATTGAGCGACAAAGGCATTTGAGTGTGTGTGTGCGGCGATAGCCATTATGTGGGCGTATTTCCAGAGAACAAACCGGGCAGAAACTGTGCGATAAGGCTCGAGTCCATTGTGCGCACGCGCCTCCCGCCAGCTGATAGGCATTGCCACGCATTGTTCGATCGGCCTAGGGGATGCTGTGGCCTCCCGGGCTCTGAACCGAGGCCGATCTGCGTCCGAATGCAATTTCGAGGGGTCGTGCAACTGTTTAAGTGCACTCATTGTAAATTGTATTTATTTTGTTCGATTGCCATATCGTTTGTAGGGGATCTGTAATCATGTTGATCTGCCTACTTCTAGCATGCCAAGTATGTAGGCCGAAATATAACAAACATTTTGCTGTTGTTGTTAATGTTATTATTATTATCATCACTTTCTATATACGTACTAAGTATATAGTGTATAGAGAAGGTATTGGTATTCCACCCAAAATTTTGATTCGGGGTTTTCGGCGGAAATACATGTTTTGGGTCCCCCTGAATCCAAAAAAAGCATTTTTGGGAAAAGATCCGTGAGCACATGTGTGTGTGTATGTTTAACAGTGGGTAACATATCTCAAAAACAAAAAACAACTTAAATACCAAACTTGCAAAAGAATTTCAAGAAACTCCCCCACCCCAACTACATTTTATTTGGAAAAAATTCCGAAATTTTTATTTTCTCAAAAATGGCTCTAACAATTTTGATTACAATCCATTATTTTTAAGATATTTACATGACAAATAAAATGTAAATCTTCAATTTTCTGAGAATAGCCTCCGGAAAGCCACTTTATTCTGGATGATTTTTATTGAATTTTGCATAACTGGTATAGCGTAAGAAATAAGCAAAAGTTACTTAACAGGAATGTAAATCTTCTTGTTAAACCACACAATTTATGTGCTATACATTTTTTTCGTGGAGTTGACCGTTTTAGAGAGAGTCCTTGTTATTGGTTTCAGCTTTAAAGAACTTATACTTTTCTCACACAGGAATTTGTCAACTCCTGTCCATACAAACAAAGGAACTTTTGATACTCTGATTTCACCGGAAATACATGTTTTGGTTCCCCCTGAATCCAAAAACTCTGTGTTACACTCACATAACTTTCTCTAGCTACTCTACAAACTTCTTACAAACGATCATTCTTCTTCCAACCGCATGATAAACATCAGCAGAATTTTATTACGTAGTTCCTTATAAGTAGACTGAACTAAGGGAATGAGCTAGGCTAAAGTGATAGTCAAATGTTTTAAAAGCTGTCGTTATGCGATTGTCATTGTAAATCGCTTCTTTACTTGGCCAGGAGTAGAACAAAAGAAAAACGGATACTTCCGTCTGAGAAAAGTATAAGTACTTCACAATTGAAACTCATAACAAGGAACACCTCGAAAACGGTAAGCTCCACGATAAAAAGGAATATGACATAACTTGCGTATTTTAACAAGATCTATATTTTCTTTATAAAGTAAGTTTTTGTCTATCTCTTACGGTTTACTAGTTATGCCAAATTAAGCAAAATCCACCCAGAATAAACAGGCCTTTAGAATCTATTCCCAAAAAATTCAAGATATACATTTTGTTTTGCATATAAATAGCTTTAATATACGGGATTTTAATAAAAATCGTTAGAGCCATTTTTAAGAAAATCAAAGTTTTTGAAATTTTTTTCCATGTAAAGGGTAGTTTATGGTGGGGGGATTTCTTTTTTTTTTTTTTTTGAAAATCTTCGTGTCGCACCCTTAGAAGATACTAAACCAAAGTACCAAGTTTGGTATTTAACGGTCTTTTTGTTTTGGGGCTATGCTGTCCACAGACAGACACACACGGACCTTTTTTTAAAAGTGATTTTTTCGGACTTAGGGAACCCCAAAACATATATTTGCGGTGAAAGCTCCACATCGAAGTTTTGGGTGCATTACAATACCTCTCTATCCCTATATACATTGTACATAAGGGGCTAGAGACACGAACTACCCTTTACATTGAAAAACTTTCGAAAATGTTGATTTTCTCAAAAATGGCTCTAAGAATGTTGAACACAATCCCTTATATTTAAGATATTTACATGACAAATAAAATGTATATCTTCAATGTTTTAAGAATGGCCTCTGAAAACCTCTTGATTCTGGAGAAATGTTATTGAATTTTGCACAATTGGTGAACCGTAAGCGTTAGGCAAAAGTTACTTAACAAAAAATGTAGATCTTGTTAAAAAATTCAATTTAAGTTATATACCTTTTTTTTTCATGGAGTTGACGGTTTTCAAGATATTCCTTGTTTTATGCATTCAGCTTTAAAATGCGTATACTTTTCTCGTACAGGAATTTGTCAACTGCTGTCCTTACAAACAAAGGAACTTCAGTCACATAGCAACCAGCTTTTGACTATCACTTTAAGCTATGGTACTGCCTTATTTTGCTTGTACTTGCAAGGAAGCCAGGTATTTCTGATAATTTTTTCTCAATTGGCATGAAGTAAACAGAGGCTAAAGCTTTTTAACAATAATTGGTTGCAGAGAAAGTCATGTGAATGGAACACATCAGATTTTTTTATTGAGGTCCCAAAACATATATTTCCGGTGAAATCTTAGTATAGAATTTTTGGGTGGAATACATTCCTTATCTATACACTATGTACATAGTACATGTAGAAAAAGTAAAAACATGAACCTTTTTCTTTTGTAGTTTCTATAACTATGTTTGGTTGAAATAGAATACCTTATCTGTACATATGTACATATATGCAGAGAAAGTAAAAAAATACTTTTTGTAACTATATTGGGTTACGTTATTTGCACATTTTGATCAATATTTTGGACCCTAAATTCGTTGCTGTAGCAATTATAGACTTGAACTATTTTATGAAGGGAAGTAGTGTAATCTCTCTGTGAGGATATTTGAACGGCAATTGAGGTCGTAAGCCCCTCGAAAGCATTAACACAGCACAGAATGGGCTCTTGTCTTAATTTTCGTTCTCAACGAACCTTAATTACATTAACAGATCGCTAAGTGGTGCTGGGGAATCATAGAGGACCAGATTTGACTCCAAACGCAAACCACAGATTCTCTCTTGTTTAATTAAATGGCGGTTATTGGGCGTAATATTTGTTTTGGAGCTGCCGTTAATAGCATTAAGGTCTTAACAGCTGGCTGCCTGTTTGAAAACGGGTTTCAAATTGTGCTCTATTAATTTGAAGCTGTAACTTAAAATAAACTGTGTCGTTAAAGCAGGTTTCGGCGCAACTGTTTGTATTTCTCAAGAGAGCTGGATAGTGCTACAAAAGTGCTTACATTTAATTTCTAGTCGCCTCTAGGGCACAGATGTTTAAGTCATTTTATTCGCAGTGGGCGGAGCTTCGAATCCCGTTCCCTTGGTACTCCTTTCTCTATACCTACGATGTATACAGTGGTTAAAGAATGTACTGTATTCCACCCACAAATTTCATGTCGAAATTTCACTGGAAATATAACTTTTGTGTCCGCTAAATAAAAAATCGATGTGTTCCATTCACATAACTTTCTCTACATCGTTAAAACTGATAGTCAAAAGCTGGTACTATGTGACTGAAGTTCCTTTGTTTGTATGTATGAACAGGAGTTGACAAATTCCTGTATGAGAAAAGTATAACTTTTTTAAAGCTGAAACCAAAAACAAAGCATATCTCAAAAACGATCAGCTCCCGAAAAAATTGTATATAACATAAATCGTGTGTTTTAACGTGCTACATTTTTTGTGTTATGTTTTTGTCTAATTCTTACGGTTTATTAGTTATGCAAAATTCCGTAAAATTCATTCAGAATTCAGTAGTCATCAGGGGCTGTTCCCAGAAAAGTCAAGACATATATTTTATTTGTCAGGTAAATATCTTTACTATACGATATTTTAATCAAAACCATTGGAGCTATTTTTGAGAAAATCAAAGTTTTGGAAAAAAGATCCATGTAAAGGCTAGTTGGGGGGGATTTTTTTGAAAATATTCGGGTGGTATCCTTGGAAGATACCAAACTTAAATACCAAGTTTGGTATTTAACTGTCTTTTCGTTTTTGAACTATGCTGTCCACAGATACGTGGACGCACACACACGGACCTTTTTCTGAAAATGCTTTTTTTAGATACAGGGGACCCTAAAACATATACTTCCGGTGAAATCTCGGTATCGAATTTTTGGGTGGAGTGCAATACCTTCTCTATACACTATATACATAGTACGTGTAGAAAAAGTAAAAATAGATTTTTGAAATATTTTATATATATCACATTCTGAACACATTTATAATGTAAGTTAAATTTACAATACATTTATTAATTGTCATGCCAACAAGCACTGTAAGTACTTACAGTAAGAGTTTGAGAGGTCATTAATTCTTACAGTACAATTAGGAAATGACGTAACACTCGAGACATGTGCTACTTCAAGTAAAGAAGCTATTGCAACATTCATTAACAAAAGAATGTATAAAAAGGCTTTGTCCATATAATTTAGATGTAGCCTTTCATTTGTTCACATCGATAATTCATCTTTCACTTTCTCTATACGTACTATGTACACAGTGTATAGAGAAGGTATTGTATTCCACACTAAATTTTGATACCGAGATTTCACCGGAAATACATGTTTTGGGTCCACCTGGATCCAAAAAAAAAAAAAGCATTTTTGGAAATAGGTCAGAGCGTGTGTGTCTGTGGACAGCATAGCTCAAAAACGAAAGGTCCGTTAAATACCAAACTTGGTAAGTTGTAGTAAGTTTTTGTCTATTTCTTACGGTTTACTGGTTATGGAAAATTCAAAAAATACATCCAGAATAAACAGGTCGTCTGAGGCTATTCCCCGAAAATTCAAGATATATATTTTATTTTTCATTTCAATATCTTAAGAATAAGATATTTTAATCCATATCGTTAGAGCCCTATTTGAGAAACAACTTTTTATAAATGTTTCCATGTAAAGGGCAGTTTTGAAAATCTTCATGTCGCATCCTTGGAAGATAGTAAACTTAAATGCCAAGTTTGGTTTTTAACGGTCGTTTCATTTTTGAGCTGTTGTCCACAAACTCACACATGGACCTTTTTACATGTTTTCTTCAGACTCATCGCCCTCCGTGGTGTAATGGTTACCATGCTGACTTCATATACCCAAGGTCGAAGGTTCAAACCCGGCGGAGGACGATGGATTTTTTCGGGCGTTAAAATCCTTAGCATGGTTTCCTTCGGAAGGGAAGTAAAAGAGTTGATCCCGTGTCGTAGATTTACGGCACGTAAAAGAACCTCAAGCCTGATAGAGAGGCCTCTGAGCTAAATTAATCGGTCTTTCACTCCCAGTATAGAATGGGACGCTGAGAACCACAGAAGTTAAAGAGCGTCCATAAATAAAACGTCCATTTTTTTCGGACTCAGAGGCGTCAAAACATATATTTCCGGTAAAATCTCGACACCGAATTTTTGGGTGGAATATAATACCTCTTTATGCACTATATACATTGTGCATACGTCTTGAGAAAGTAAAATTTAGATAAGTTTCGCAGAAAAGGATATCAAAATGATGTTTACAATTTCCGTTTGCGAAAATTAGATACTTCTAGATTATAGTTTCTTGTAGTCATATTTTGAATAAGATAAATTGGATACCCTTGGATTAGCTTTGCGATCAGTCCTAAAGAGATGCCATTTTGCAGACACCTGTTGAGAGATTGATGCTCTTTTGTTTCAGATCACGTCCGGGAGTTCACCTGTGGCAAGTTATACTACAGAACATTCTACTTGGATGAGAAACGAGATGCCCTCTACGTCGGCGCAATGTAAGTACCAGTTTTACCAACTTTCATTTGTCTAACACTCTTGTAACATATTGATGACTTGAACATTTTTAACAAATTGTAGCTCGGGCAGGTATTTCTAACGCTTTTACTGCAATTCCACGACCGTAATGGTCAATGCGACAAAGAACATGCGTTAGTTGTGTGATTTGTGCTGCCATCTGTCCTTGCTTTAGTCAACTATTAGGAATTTTAGGAGAGTTAGTAATATTGGTTTGCCCGCGGATATTCCGCCATTTTCCTTGATTTATTTGTTACGTTTTGTGTTCTTAAATGTTAAAATACTGAATTTTCCTCGACTTCTGTGAACTGAAGCTCAAATTCAGTAAACAAATGAAGCTCTGGAAAATTCCGATTCCGAGGTAGAGTTTCTCGAACTTTCAATAAATGCAGCTTTACGCAGATTTTTTCAAACTAGTTACTTGTTGTAAATTTAAAATAAAATATTAATACGGAAGTTATGACTGTTTTCTTACTTGTTGAGAAATCCTTGAGTACCATACATTTAGACTGTCCCAATACTTTTTGGCAGATTTGATTGATGTACTGTAAATAATAACTCAAAGTAGGCGTAAAAACGCCGGGTTTCTTGGCCCTTCAACTAAAGAAACGCCTGGGCTTCAATGTGTTAATGGTCTTTTTAAACGAAAGTCAGATCGCAACTTGACAATTTTTACTTTCTCTACACATACTATGTACATCGTGTATATAGAAGGTATCGTATTGCACACAAAAATTCGATATCGAGATTTCACAGGAAATACATGTTTTGAAACTCCTGATATAAAAAAAAATTTTAGAAAAATGTCTGTTTGTGTCTGTGGGCAGCATAGCTCAGAAAACGAAAAGCCCGTTTAACACCGAAATTGATATTTAAGTTGAACATCTTCCGAGGATGCGACACGAAGATTTTCAAGAAAATCCCCCTACCCCCAACTACACTTTACTAGAAAAACTTCGAAAATTTGTTTTTTTCAAAAATGGCTAACGAATTTGATTAAAATCTCTTACATTTAAAATATTTGCATGACAAATAAAAGGTATACAAGAAATACATGTTATTTGGCATGTAAATATGTTTAATACACGGTGCTTTAACCAAAATCGTTACAGCCATTTTTGAGAAAATCAATATTTTCGAAATGTTTTCCATGTTTGCGGTGGGGGGATTTTTTTTTTTAAATCTTAATGCACCATCCCTAGAAATTACTATATCTAAATACCAAGTTTGGTATTTTACCGAAATTTTCATTTTTGAGCTATGCTGTCCACAGACAAGATGGACATGTTTCTAAAATGCTCTTTTTTATTCAGGAGGTCTCAAAACATGTGTTTACGGTGTAAATACGGTATTTAAATTTTAGGTGGAATACATTACCTTACTTATATACCATGTATATTGTACATATGTGCTATAGAAAGTAAAAAGAAAAAATCTGATGTGTTCCATTCACATGACTTTCTCTATAGCTCTACAACAAATTGTTGTTAAAAAGTTTATGCTTCTATTTACTTCACGCTAACTGAGAAAACATTAGCATAAATGGTTTTATTACTTGCTTCTTTGTAAGAAGAAGCAAATTAAGGGAGTACCATAGATTAAAGTGATAGTCAAAAGTTGGTTTCTATGTGACTGAGGCTCCTTTGTTTGTATGGACAGGAGTTGACAAATTCTTGTGTGAGAAAAGCATGAGCTTTTTAAAGGTGAAATCAAAAACAAGGAGTAACTCAAAAACGATCAACTCTACGAGAAAAATGTATGTAACATAAATTGTGTGTTTTAACGTGCTCTACGTCTTTGGTGTGGTAAGTTTTTGTCCATCTCTTACGGCTTAGCAGCTATGCAAAATTCCGTAAAATTCATCCAGAATAAAGTAGTTTTCAGAGGCTATTCCCAGAAAATTTAAGATATACATTTTATTTGTCAGGTAAATATCTTTAGTTTACGACATTTTAATCAAAATCGTTAAAGCCATTTTTAGAAAATCAACATTTTCGAAAAAAGTTCCATGTAAAGGGTAGTTTGGGGTGGGAGGATTTTTCTCAAAAGCTTCGTGTCGCATTCCTGGAAGATGCTTAAATACCAAGTTTGGTACTTTACCGACTTTTCGTTTTTGAGCTATCGTGTTCACAGACACACGGACACACACATGGACCTTTTTCTGAAAAAACTTTTTTTGGATACAGGAGACTCTAAAACATATATTTTCATTGAAATCTCGGTATCGAATTTTTGGGTGGAGTGCAATACCTTCTCTATACACTATGTACATAGTGCGTATAGAGGAAGTAAAAAGTTACATCCATGGCAGGAAATGAACCTATGACCTTTGTCTCATCAGCTTGTGACGTTACACATTAAGCCATAAGAAGAATTAAATAAATGCCGTTAGAGTAAGCTACAGAACTCAAGAAGGAAGTTAAGGTATACACAGTGTCGCACTGTCAAGTGACCGCCTGCGGTGCCATAAGTAGTTAAAGCAGGCGTTAAGCACCACAAAAAAAAAAAAAAAACTCAAGTGATCTATTAGAGATATGAGAGAAATTTATAGCAGTAAATATTTCTGAAAATCTATATTTCTGAACCTACATCTCAATTTTAAAGTCATTTCAAATCAGGTTTTCATCTGACTTTTATTTAACATCGACTTAACTGAGTTTGAAACCAATTTATTAAACACCTTATCACTGCGATATGTTTAGCCGTGGACCAAGCGTATCCCATCTAAATGCAAATGGAGTTTTATTTATGGACGCTCTTTAACTGCTGTGATTTTCAGTGTTCTATTCTATATTGGGCGTGAAATACCGATTAATTTCGCTCATAGGCCTCTTTATCAGGCTTGAGGTTCTTTTATGTGCCGTAAGTCTACGACACGGGATAACCGGCTTTACTTCGCTTCCGAAGGAAGCTATGCTAAGGATTTTTAGGGCCGAAAAACTCCATCGTCCTCCACCGGGTTTGAACATGTTTTATCTGAAGTAATTATTCAGACACGTCTACAATCTCTTGGATTATTTCGGTGTAGTTCATAAACACCCTGTACCTGTATTAAATTGCTAAACTGTTGACAGTTCAATTTGATGTGAAATACTCGGTGATTTCTCACCGTGTGAGGTAAGCACACCAAGAGTTCTATTTGAAGGTTCCCGTAAGTTCCTTGAATGGAACAAGTTTGAGATGAAGTTTGGAAAGTTGACGCTCATTGCGAAAGCCATCCTCGCCTCCAGATTTACTTTTCCAAGAGTGGTAACCTAGCTGAATTCATATGTTTTCGTGCGCGGAAAACCAAGAGACGCGCTACAGAACGTAAATGCATTTTATGGAGGTTTTCGCTCATTGGGATCGGCAATAACCTTTGTGATGCTAACCATCACACCTAATGTATTATTCACGACTGCTGCAATTTATATTCTGCGTCTGTACGAGCAACTATTTCGAGGGAACGTAGTAGTGGTATTAGACCTGCTGCTGCTATCCATACTACCTCAATTACTCCGCGCTGTTTCCTTCATTTGTTTCCTTTCGTTATGTGCTTCGTTTTCTTTCTTACTGCCATTTTTATTGAGAGAGGTAATTAGTGAGACATTCAAGCGAAAAATCCTTATTTCTACAATTTTATTGCGCCTTACTATGTACATAGTGTATAGAGAATATCTTGCATTCCACCCAAAATTTCGATACCGAGGTTTCATCGGAAATACACGTTCTAGGATCTCCAGTATCCAAAAAATCTGATGTGTTCCATTTACATTATTTTGTCTCCATCACTGTAAGACATTATTATTAAAAAGCGTATGCTTCTATTTACTTGCCTCTTTGTAAGTAGAAGCGAAATAAAGAAGTACCATTGGTTAAAGTGATAGTCAAAACCTGGTTGCTATGTGAAAGAAGTTCCTTTGTTTGTATCGACAGGAGTTGACAAATTCCTGTATGAGAAAATTAAGTTTTTCAAAGCTGAAACCAATAACAAGGAATATATAAAAAACGATCAACTCCACGAAAAAAGTGTAAATTACATAGATTGTGTGTTTTAACGTGCTCTACATTTTTTGTGTGGTAAGTTTTTGTCCATCTCTTACGGTTTAGCAGTTATGTAAAATTCCGTAAAATTCATTCAGAATAGTCATCAGAGACTATTGCCAGAAAATTCAAGATATACATTTTGTGTGGCATATAAATATCTTAAATATAGGAGATTTTAATCAAAATCTTTAGAACCATTTTTAAGAAAAACAAAATTTTCGAAACAAATTCCTTGTAAAGGGTGGTTGGGAGTGGCGGGATTTTCTTCAAAATCTTCGTGTTGTATCCTTGGAAGATACCAAACTTAAATATCAAGTTTGGTATGAAACCGTCTTTTCGTGTTTGAGCTATGCTGCCCACAGACATACACATACACAGACAGACAGATAGATACACACTCACACACTCACACACACACACACACAGGAACATTTTTCTAAAAATGCTTTTTTAGGATTCAGGGGGTCCCAAAACATATATTTTCGGTAAAATTTCGGTATCGAATTTTTGGCTACATTGCAATACCTTCTCTATACACTATGTACATAGTACGTGTAGAGAAAGTAAAAAAGAAAAGCTGGAGAAAGTCATGTGAGTGTAACACATCAGATTTTTTATTTATGGTTTACACACACAAACACAGTTTCTGTCTCTATAAGTTAGAGATCCGTTTGTGGACAAGTTGTATAACATTCCCTATTCCAGCGCATGCGCAGTGTTGAATAGGAAAGAATGAATATCTGGAAATAGCTGCTTCTTTTTACTAAGCTGCCTGCAGGAAGAAGTTTTGAGGTCGCCGATCGCTGGAGCGGAGCTATAAAAAATTAAAAGTCTACATTATTCATAGCGAGGCAGACACCTGCCGAGAACATCACTCAGCATCCGGGCGCGTTACAGAAATAGCAGCGTTAAGTATCTACTTCAATTATACGCTACCCCATTCTCAAACCGTCTCTGCTAGCCTTGTAAATCATATAATATGGCCGACCATCTCTGTCTCCTGCTGGAGACTTATTTTTAGTGTAAACGGTTTCATTCACATGACTTTCTCTATACCTCGGTATTGTTAAAAAGCTTATGCTTCTATTTACTTCATGCTAATCGAGAAAAAAATAGCAGAAATGGTCTTATTGCTTGCTTCTTTGTAAGTAGAAGTGCAATAAGGGAGTATCATAGGTTAAAGTGATAGTCAAAAGCTGGTTGCTAAGTGACTGAAGCTCCTTTGTTTGTATGGACACGAGTTGACACATTCCTGTATGAGAAAATTTAAGTTCTTTAAAGCTGAAACCGATAACAAGGAATATCTCAAAAACGACCAACTTCACGAAAAAGAAATATATATAGCATAGACTGTGTCTTAACGTGCTCTACATTTTTCGTGTAGTAAGTTTTTTTCCATCTCTTACGGTTTACCAGTTGTACAAAATTCCGTAAAAATCATCCAGAATAAAATAGTCTTCAGAGCTATTCCCAGAAAATTAAATATATATATTATTTGTCAGGTAAATATCTTTAATATACGATATTTTAATCAAAATCGTTAGAGCTATTTTGGAGAAAATCATAAATTTCGAAAATGTTTCCACGTAAATGGTAGTTTAGCGTGGAAAGATTTTCCTCAAAATCTCGTGTCGCATCCTTGGAAGATGCTAATCTCAAATACCAAGTTTGGTTTTTAATGGACTTTACGTTTTTGAGCTATCATGTTCACACAAATGGAAATTTATTCTAAAATAGTTATTTTTGACACAAGTGGTAAAAATGATGTTTTATATTTTTGGGTAGGCCGAATACAGTAATCTTACGAACATTGTAAAGCAAGGTTAACACGTGTGGCATATACAGCTGTAAATATTAATACACACATTATAAATAGGTACAAATAGATTGTTTTACCTATTTCACGGAGTCAATGCTTAATGGTCTATGATGTTCAGTTGTTACCTTGCTTAGCATCAGTGCTACCAACATGACGACTTACTCGTACAGAACGAAGGCACTGTTGCATAATTTCGTCATGACATTCAAATAATTCGCCATTTTATATATATTTTGGGTGGAATGCAATACCTTCTCTACCTACATATTATGTACTAAGTAGAGAAAGTAAGACATCAGGAAAATGTTGTCTCTAATGCAGCACTTCTGTAAAGAACGCGCTTGCTGCAGTGTGTGTCCGAACATAAGGACATTTTTTTATCATTTAGAACAAGTGCAATTTGCTTAAAAAATCTGTGTTTGGTGTTGAACAAAATTTACATTAAACTGTGAGGATTGCCAAACAGTAGCAAATTCTGTAATTAAATTAATGTAAACCACTCCGTCAGACTTTGCATACAAGGTTTCCGGAGCTAATAACAAAAATGGGCAAAACAAAACACAGTAGCCATAGAGAGGTTGGGGGGGATGGTGCTACATTACCTGCTGTGTGCTCATAAAAAGAATTATAATCTACTGTTTGAAAAACAAGTACACATATAATCATATGTGATGTTCAATTAATTTAAACAGAGAGCGATCTTTTGTTTATATGCATGCCAGATAGCTGTTTTAAAACTCGGCGTTCAGCTTGACTGACGCAAACTTTTTCATGCAATTTCTGCTGTGGAGTGGCGCTGGTGTTTTATAGCGGTAACTGGAAAACTGCGTTGTATGAGACCATGTTTACTTTCTCTACACGTACTATTGACAGTGTATAGAGAAGGTGTTGTATTGCACCCAAAAATTCGAGATTTCACCGGAAATATACGTTTTAAAGTCCCCTTTTAAAAAAAAAAAGGAATTTTAAAAAATGTCCATGTGTGTGTGTCGGTAAACGCGATAACCCCAAAACGTAAAATCGATAAAATATCAAAATTGGAATTTAAGTTTCGTAAATTCCAAAGAGGAGACATAAAGATTTTGAGGAAAATCTCCCACCTCAAACTGGCCTTTACATGGAACAAATTTCAAAAATTTTGATTTTCTCATAAATATCTACACGTATTATGTACGTAATGTATAGAGAAGGTATTTTTTTTTAAAGCTTAACGTCCTTTAACCTGATTGGTCATATTGGACGATGAATGACATTGATGATATGATGCTCAAATAATCTCGGGGTCCATGGAGCTTAAAGTTACTCGACATTTGTCTTCTCAGGATAAGGGAAAACCCCGAAAAATAAACCTTATCCGGGTAACTCACCCTAAGCGAAATTGGAACTCACGACCTTTTGAATATGAGGCAGACACGCCACCACCGCAATACCCAGGCGGGCATTTTCTTTGTGGTGTTTAACGCCCGCTTTAACTACTTATGGCAGCGCAGGCGGTGACACTGATGATACATGAATGATGATGGAGCACCGGTGGAATGCGATGGCGGGGGAAACCGGAGTACTCGGAGAAAACTCACCCCAGCGCCGCTTTGTCCACCACAAATCTCACATGCGGTCTAACCACTCGGCCACGGCGCCAGGCGGGCAGAGAAGGCATTGCATTCCACCCAAAAAATTCAATACAGAATTTCGTCGGAAATACATATTTTGGGACGCCCTGAATTAAAAAAAATACATTTTTAGAAAACTGTCCGTGCGTGTGTCTCTGGTCAGCATAACTCAAAAACGGAAAGTCGAATACCAAACTTGGTATTTAAGTTTAGTATCTTTCAAAGATGTGACACGAAAATTCTGAGGAAAATCCCCCACCTCAAACTACCCTTTACTTGGAAAAAAATTCGAAAATTTTGATTTTCTCAAGAATGGCTCTTACCAATGCTGAAGATATTGCCATTTGAATTGACTGTTTCTCTATATGAGGACCAATGATGTGCAGAAGATCATTCGCATGTAATTGTAATATGATTCTTCTAACCGGCACCGCTCAGTAATATCAAATTGTACAGTCCTATTGTGCACACAAGTTTCCACGAGACCCATGTCGAGTCGCCAGTATCGCCTCCACAGTAAATCATACAATACACACATTTACAAACTTACAGACACCAATGCCCAAGGCGGGACTCGAACCCACGATCCCCTGCGCCACGAAGCACCAAAGAGAGGCGCTTTAGCGAGTACAGCCATAGTGACCGGCGGGAATCGAACCCAGGCGAGTGAGAGGCGAGCATTCAACAACACAGCCAAGGGTGAACATTTTTTTTGATAGTGTTTAACGCCCGCTTTTACTACTTCTGGGTGCAAGCGACGACACTAGCGATACATGGAATGAAGATGGAGCACCGGTGGAATGCGATGGCGTGTGAAAGCCGCCCATGCGCCGCTTTGTCCACCACAAATCCCACATCTATTCGATTGGTTTGTTTTAAATAAATAAATAAGTATTTGGTTTGATTTAGTATTTTTTTTTTTTCATTGTGTTATTTTGCTTTATAAGTTGTATTAGGTTAAGTTATCTGAAAAAGAAATTATATATAGTAGCTTTTATGTACTGTTTTTGGGAAATAAATATGAAGTTTGGATATATGCCCCGGTGTAGTGACCAAGGTGCCGGTCCCGGGGTAGGATATTCAGATTTTATTTATATAAAAAGTTCCGGAGTCTTATCGGGACTCCGACGCTGTACTCCTTTTTTTTCTTTTTCCTAACATTTCCATTGTTTTTCTAGTGGATCGCCGTATTCCTTTTTGCTTCTAATACACATACATATATGCACATTTACAGACATATAATCACCCACGATCCCCTGCGCCACGAAACACCAAAGTGAGGCACCTTAGCGAGCGCGAAGGAGGCCATGGCGCATGCGGGAATATATTTTTTTCTCGATAGGTTTAACGCCCGCTTTTACTACCATGACATTTCAGGCGATAACACTGACGATAAACCGGAGAACCCGGAAAAAACTCGTCCCTGTGTCACTTAGTTCACCACTGCGGTCGCTTGGGATCGAACCCAGGCCATCTTAGTGAGAGGCGAGTGGTCTAACCCCTCGACCATGGTTGCAATATTTACTTCGTTACGAAATTTCACTGATTGGCTTTATTTTTGGAAACAAAATGATGCCCCTGGTAATCCTCGGCGGTGCAACTGACCATATTTCAGAATTAGAGCGAGCGAGGGGTTTTATCTGTCCCTAGCCGAGGGGGTGGGCGCACGTGCCGCAGGTAGCCCCCGCTATTGTAATTCATTTTATACCCCCCTAGTGGGGATTAGGATAAATCTGTTAACCGTGGAATTGTCTGGTCCTCATTACCAAACTTCTTTACCAGATGCTCTCTCGCACTTTATGTAGCTTCTGCTAATGAGTCCGGCAGCTTTGCGGCATAGGGCCCTTTTATTTTACTAGTACATGCTTACTGATGTTAAAGGTCGCCTCGCCGCTTGTGGCAGTGTCTTTAGAATAACTGCGTGAGATCAAGTCTGGGTTACCTCACCACCTCCTATCATCACACTTGTTTGCTTTCTCTATTATATTTTTGAATCCAAGAAAAAGTCTTCTTATTTTCTAACAAATGAGAACACCAGTTTCACTTAAATTCACTTTATACCCAAGATAAATTACTTTAGGTATACACAAATAACTGAATCACTCAGTTCACTCACTAGATTCATCTTTAGTTCATTTAACTTTACTACAGTTCAGTTTACTGCTCTACAGTTTACTTCACTTAGTTCACTCGTTCAGTTCAGTTCACTTCGTTCACTTTATATTAGTTCACTTCTCCGGCACTTGTCGTTCCCCTATATAGTCCATACTGGCCGCCGAAAGTTACTTTGTCCACTAGAAAGAGATTACTCTGGAAGAAGAATGTTCGCGGCTTGGGGGTAAAGAGGATACGAGAAAGTTTGCAGGGAAACACACTTGTTTACCTGTCCGTTCTCCCATTGTCAGTCCAGGCGAGGCAGCGATCCTTCAGGCTGGCACGCCGCCGATACAATTTAGGTAGAGAAGGCTATCTATTACACCCAAAAATTCAAGGCCGAGATTATATTGGAAATACACGTTTTGGGGACCCGTATACTAATACATGTTTTGAAAAACGTCTGTGTCTGTCTGTCCCTGAAACCGATAACTTAAAAAAAAAAAAAAAAAAAAAAAAAAACAATTTTCGGTAAAATATCAAACTTGGTATTTAAGTTCAATATATTCCAAGAATGCGACTCGAAGAATTTCAGGAAAATCCTCCACCCCAACTACCCTGTAAACATGCAGCATATTTTTAGAAATTTTTGATATTCACAAAATGGGATTCAACGATTTAGATTAAATGCCGTATATTAAAGGTATTTACATGGCAAAAAAGTATATCTTGAATTTTCTGGGATTAGCTTCTGAAGACCTCTTTATTCTGGATGAATTTTGTTGAATTTAGCATAACTGATAAACCGCAAGTGATAGACAAAAGTTGCTGTACAAAAAATGTAGATCTCACGTATACTTTTTGTAGAATTAGGTGCTTCCGAGATATTTCCAATCATTAGTGTCAATTTTAAACTAATTAAACCTTTCTCATACTAAAAGTAATCTTTCATTTCATATCTCTCTCTTTTTACTTTCTCTACTCCCTATGTACATAGTGAATAGAGAATGTATTGCACTCCACCAAAAAAATCGATACCGAGATTTCACCGGAAATATATGTTTTAGGGTCCCCTGTATCCAAAAAAATCTGATGTGTACCATTCACATGTCTTTCTCTATATCCCTGCAACAAATTATTCTTAAAAAGCTTATACCTACTTCTATTTACTTTATGCTAATCAGTAAAACATTAGCAGAAATAGCCATATTACTTGCTTCCTTGTAAGTAGAGGTGAAATAAGGGAGTACCATAGGTTAAAGTGATAATCAAAAGCTGGTTGCTATGTCTCTGAAGTTCCTTTGTTTGTATGGACAGCAGTTGACAAATTCCTGTATGGGAAATGTATAAGTTTTTCATAGTAGAAACCAAAAATAATGAATGTCACAAAAAACGACGAACTCCACGAAAAAAATGTATATAACAAATTGTGTGTTTTAAAGTGCTCTACATTTTTTGTTTAGTAAGTTTTTGTCCATCTCTTACGGTTTAGCAGTCATTCAAAATTTACACACACACACACACACACACACACACACACACACACACTGACCTTTTTGTGAAAATGTTTTTTTGGATATTGGGGACCCTAAAACATATATTTCCGGTGAATCTCGGTATTGAATTTTTGGTGGAGTGCAATACTTTTTCTATTTACTATATACATAGTGCGTATGGAGAAAGTAATAAAAACGACTATTGTAAGAATAATTTATTGCAGCACGTGAATGGAGCGCATCCGATATTTCTCTCTCCTTCAAATGTTTCTGATTGCCGGGGTAGAAACATCGTGGAAACATAATTCCCTGTGGTTCAATCTTTCAAACCACAAGCTTCACCTCCTAGAGGAAATTCGGGGCGGTTTAATCCAAAATATAAGCAAGGCTGTCATCAAAACAGGCGCAATTTAAAGTCTCTTTGTATCTTGCACCAACTGTGTAATTTGCAAAGACGTCCAACAGGAACCCCTGTTCCTGGGTGAATAATATATAAAATGTATATTCAGCCTCTCTTAGGGATACCTTTAATATGTATTTCAATTTATTAATACATAAGGAGCACTCGAACAAAAAAATTAAGTGTAGGTTTAGTTTTCACTGTAGTCTTTTATGGATTTAGTTCTGTTTCCACTTTTTATTACAAAAATTCGATACCGAGATTTCACCGGAAATATATGTTTTAGAGTCCCCTTTATCTAAAAAAAGCATTTTCGGAAAAAGGTCCGTGTGTGTGTGTGTGTGTCCGTGTGTCTGTGAACACGATAACTCAAAAACGAAAAGTAGGTAAAATACCAAGCTTGGTATTTAAGTTTAGTATCTTTCAGGGATGCGACACGAAGATTTTGAGAAAAATTCCCCCACCCCCAACTACCCTTTACATGGAACTTTTTTCGAAAATTTTTATTTTCTCAAAAATGGCTCTAACGATTTTGATTAAAATTTCGTATATTAAAGATATTTACCTGACAAATAAAATGTATATCTTGAATTTTCTGGGAATAGCCTCTGAAGAGTAGTTTATTCTGGATGAATTTTACTACATTTTGAATAACTGCTAAACCGTAAGAGATGGACAAAAACTTACTACACAAAAAATGTAGAGCACGTTAAAACACATAATTTATATTATGTACATTTTTTTCGTGGAGCTCGTCGTTTTTGTGACATTCCTTATTTTTGGTTTCTGCTATGAAAAACTTATACATTTCTCATTCAGGAATTTGTCAACTGCTGTCCATACAAACAAAGGAACTTCAGTGACATAGCAACCAGCTTTTGATTATCACTTTAACCTATGGTACTGCCTTATTTCACCTCTACTTACAAGGAAGCAAGTAATATGGCTATTTCTGCTAATGTTTTACTGATTAGCATGAAGTTAATAGAAGTATAAATTTTTTAAAAATAATTTGTTGTAGGGATATAGAGAAAGTAATTTGAATGGTACACATCAGATGTGGTGGATGGTTACCGCGTGTCTTTCATCCAGGCATGTGTCTGTCCAACTTCGGTTCATCACTGCGCTTGCGCCGTAGAAGTCTGGATCAATGTCCTCACGTTTCCTCTGTCGTGTCTCTAGGTGTGCTTGGTATGGGCCAGTAGGTGGCAGCAATTGCTCCGACCTGGGGTCGTCTATGAAGAAACTTTCTTTGGCCAGTGAATGCTTGAGGCTGAATGCTTCCCAACTTCTAAGACTCTCTTCAGGAGTGATAATGAAGTAGGACTGAGCCACAGAAGTGTAGTAAAGAGGTGGGCCTAACTTGGCCTATCATGTTACATTAAAATAGTAAAACAAGTATACTACAAAACCTGGCCGTCATGCGCAGGGCCCGTCACCCACTCACGCATGCGTGGACGTCAAATAAAATCTCAAATCACATTAACAATTATCAAAATAAACACAAAACATACCTTATCACAGGAGATATTGGAAACTCCTTGTCAGCAGTAACCTTGTATGCTTTGAGTTTTAAAAGTTTTGTTGCTTAATGTCCTCGCAATTACTAAGACTGGAACTTTTGGCTGCCAGTACGGACTATATAAGAGGACAAGTGCCGGGGAAGAAGTGAACTAAAGCGAAGTGAACTGAACTGTTCAAGTGAACTAAGTGAAGTGAACTGTAGAGGTGGAACCTTCTCTAGCTACTGTGTAAATTGTATGGACATAAGTGCTAGAGAAAGTAATAATTACATTTCTGGCTTTAATACTTTAAAAAATCACTTTTGTCAGTTTGGTGTCCCCCTAAGAAAGCATGAATGTTTTCTTTTTATAGGTGAAGGTATCTCTCTCGTAGATATACTCCTTTGAAGAAAAGTTGTAGTCAGTGTAACGCTCCCTTTGTTGTGTCAAAGGATCTGACGTTCACGTAAGTTGAAGACAGAGACGTTAAACAAAAGAAATGGGATATTTGTTGAGAATGCTCAAAGAAGCAGATAGAAATATCGAAACACGTGCTATTGGGAGGAACTTAGTTGCGGGCAAAGTCAGAAAACGTGCCAGGATTGGCAATACGGTTCTGTTCCGTCTCTTCCCTATAGATGGCGTGTTAACGGCGAGGTCCAGTAAGAGATGACGCGATTGTCAAGATTTTCTAAAAGTTGTCACAGCTTTACAAGTTTTTACTTTCTCTACCTCGCATGTACAATGTACGTAATAGATACAGAAAGTATTGTATTCCACCCAAAAATTCGATACCGAGATTTTGCGAGAAATATATGTTTTCGGATCAACTGAGTCCAAAAAAACATTTTTAGAAAAAAAAATGATATTTAGATTTAGTCTTCCAAGGATGCGACACGCAGCTTATCAAGAAAATCCGAAAAACTACCATTTACATGAAAAATTTTCGTAAATTTTGATTTCTCAAAAATGGTTCTAACGTTTTAATTACAGTATTATATACTAAAGATATTTACATCCCAAATAAAATTTATATCTTGGATTTTCTGGGAATAGTTTCTGAAGACCTCTTTATTCTGGCTAGACAAAAATTTACTGCACAAAAAATGCAGATTTCGTCAAGCCACACAATTTATGTCCTTGCGTTTTTGTTGTAGAGGTAACCTTTTTAAGATATTCATTGTTATTGGTTTCAATTGTAAAGTACTTATTCCTTTCTCAGACTTGAAGTGCCCGTTTTCCTTTTTTTCAACTCCTGGCTAAGCAAATCGAATCTCAACAGCAATCGTATAATGAAAGCTTTTAAAACATTTGACTATCACTTTAGCATAGTGTATTCCTTTAGTTCCCTTCTACTTATAAGGAACTAAGTAATAAGAACATTCTGCTAATGTTTATCTCGATTAGCATTGTGTGGAAAGAAGAATAATGTTTTGTAAGAAGTTTGTTTGCAGAAACTTGAGAAAGTCATTTGAGTGGAACACATCAGATCTCTAGCTCGCATGTACAATGTACATAATAGATACAGAAATCATTGCATTCCATCCAAAAATTGAATACCGAGATTTCACCAGTATTACGTGTATTACGGCGTTCTGAATAATCAAAATATGACGTGTTCCATTCATATAACTTTCTCTAGCTATTCCAAATACAAACTGTTCTTTCTTAAGACTATTCTTTAATCTGCGTCATGCTAATCGAGATAAACGTTAGCATAATTTGGCGTATTATTTGCTTTCTTGTAAGTAGAGGAATACACAAGATTAAACCCATTGTCAAATGTTTTAAAATCCGGTCGCCAAGTGCAACAATTGAAATTAGGTTGTCCTTTCTTGCTATGCATAAACAAAAAAAGCGTCTTCATCTAAAAAAAATCTGATGTGTTTCATTCACATTACTTTCTCTACAGCTCTGCAACAACTTATTGTTAAAAAGCTTATGCTTCTTTTTCCTTCCTGCCAACCGAGAAAAATTAGCAGAAATAGTATTATTATTTGCTTTCGTGTAAATAGAAGCGAAATAACCATAGGTTAAAGTGATAGTCAAAAGCTGGTTGCTATGTGATTGAAGTTCCTTTGTTTGTATAGACATGAGTGGACATATTCTTATATGACAAAAGTATAAGTTATTTAAAGCTGAAACCAAAAACAAGGAATATCTCAAAAACGATCAACTCCACGAAAAAATGTAGATAAGATAAGTTGTGTGTTTAACGTGCTCTTTTTGTGTAGTAAATTTTTGTATATCTCTCACACTTTACCAGTTATGCAAATTTCAGCAAACTGCATTCAGAATAGAGAAATCTGCAGAGGCTATTCCCAGAAAATGGAAGATATACATTTTATTTGTTACATAAATATCTTAAATATAAGAGATTTTTAATCAAAATCGTTAGCCATTTTTGAGAAAATCAAAATTTTGAATTTTTTTCCATGTGAAAAGTAGATGAGGTGGGAGGATTTTCTTGAAAATCTTCGTGCCACATCCTTGGAAGATAACAAACTTAAATACCAAGTTTAGTATTTAATGGTCTTTTTGTTTTTGAGCTATGCTGCCACAGACACACACACACACACGCATACACACATACATGGTAATTTTTCTAAAAATTGTATTTTTGGATTCAGGGAGTCTCAAAACATGTATTTCGGGTGAAATCCCGGTATCAAATTTTTGGGAACATTACAATACCTTCTATATACACTATGTACATAGTACGTGTATAGAAAGTAAAAAAGCGTATTAGACATAAATGACATGATTTAACGAAATTTACGTCTCTTGTGGTTTACCGGTAATGCAAAATTCATCCAGAATAAAGTACTCTTCAGAGGCTATTCCCAGATAATTCAAGATATACATTTTATTTGTAATGTAAATATCTTTAATATACGATATTTTAATCAAAATCGTTAAGAGTTATTTAGAAAAATCAAAATCTTCGAAAACCTTTCCATATAAAGGGTAACCTGGGACGGAGGATTTTTCTTAAAAATCTTCGTGTCGCATCCTTGCGGGATAGCATACTTAAATATCAAGTTTGATATTTTATGGACTTTCGTTTTTGAGTTAGCTGCCTCACACATACATAAACACAGTGATATTTTTCTAAGAATGCTTTTTATGGATTCAGGAGTCCTTAAATCATGTATTTCCATTAAAATGTGGACATAGAATCTTTAGATGTAATACAATGATTTCCCATTGTACATATGTGATAAAGCAAAAGTCAGTGCCACTATATCGCAGAAGGCAAACTTTCTGTACATTACTGTACACGTTTGCTAGCGCAAATGCCGGTAGAAATGATGAATTGATAAACTGGTGGTGTAATGGTTAACCGCAACGGAAAAAGAGAGTATGCGGCGGGTATTGCTGCGGTCTAACAGCGTACTTTCAACCCGCCAGCTTTTGGCCGAATACCAACATTAATACTCTTATTGCATCTACCAGCAGATTATTTAAATGTATTAATCTTGCCCACAGTGACCTTCTCTGCTGGAAAATCAAATTGCAGTGAAGAAATCTCTTTGGAGTGGACAAAACTCTGCTGTATTCCACTCACATGGCTTTCTCTACCTGTTCCATGTACAAATATTCTTACAAAAGATTACTCATGCTGATCGAGGTAGACATTAGCATCATTACTAGCTTTTTACTTTCTCTACACGTACTATGTACAGGTGTATACAGGAAGTATTTTATTCCACCCAAAAATTCGATACCGATATTTCAACGGAAATACATGTTTTGAGACCCCCTGAATCAATTTTTTTTTAAATAAAAATGTAAGTTTGTCTGTATTTAGGTTTGATATCTTCAAAGGATGCCACACGAAGATTTTCAAGAAAATCCCCCACCTCCAACTACCCTTTACATGGAAAGAAATCTAAATAGCTCTAACGATTTTGACTGAAATACGGTATATTAACGATATTTACCTGACAAATAATATGTATATCTTTAATTTTCTGGGAACAGCTTCTAAAGAACTCTTTATTAAGGATTTTTTTTTTAAATTTTGCATCACTAGTAAACCTTAAGAGATAGACAAAAATTGTAGAACTCCTGAAAACACACAATTTACATCATATGCAATTTTTCCTGGAGTTGATCATTTTCGAGATATTCCTGGTTATTGGTTTCAGTTTTAAAATACTTTTCTCATACAGGAATTTGTCAACTCCTGTTTATACAAACAAAGGAACATCAGTCACATAGCAACCAGCTTTTGGATTTCACTTTAACCTATGGTAGTCCCTTATTTCGCTTCTACTTACAAGGAAGCAAGTAATAACACTATTTCTGCTAATTTTTTCTCGATTAGTATGAAGTAAATAAAAGCATTGGCTTTTTTACGGTAATTTTTTGCAGAGATGTAGAGAAAGTCGTGTGAATGGAACACATTAGATTGTTTTTCATTACACAAATTCTCACTAATTAATTAGTTTTCTTTACAGGCGCCTAATCTTAAGCACTTTAAACGGCTTCTTTGTTCACGTGTATAAGCAGTTTCTGTGCCTTTGACATTATTTGGTCGCTCGCCTGAAGCGAATCAATTTGGATAAGCTATCCACTCGGGCTTGCTGCACCCCTGTTATCTTGGTTCAGGAAGCACCCCTGTGACATTGGGCTCCAATAAACACGCCAGCTGCTGGGTCTGTAACTGACCTTACAGGTATCAGCTTGCATTGTCATAAGTAATGCCACGAGTGTTTTCATCTTCTCCCAATAGATGGAAACACGAGTTGTATTTGATAACACAATTCAGTAAACTAGACTATTAATAATTTATAATATATAGGAAGGGAGATTTTATCAGGTTATCATTGTAATACTTACATTAGTTCCTAAATGGTATATGACGTATTCGACCATGTTTATTTACCAAAAGTTTATTACTTTCTCTGTACGTACTATGTAAATAGTATATAGTGAAGGTATTGCATTGCACCCAAAAATTCGATACCGAGATTTCACCGGAAATACACGTTTTGAGACCATTTGAATCCAAAAAAGCATTTTTAGAAAGATATCCGTTGATATTTAAGTTCAGTATCTTCAAAGAATGCGACAGGAAGATTTTCAAGAAAATCCCCCCACCCCCAATTACCCTTCACATGGAAAATTTTTCGAAAATTTTGATTTTCTAAAAAATGGCTCTAATGATTTTATTGAAATACCGTATATTAAAGATATATAACTGACAAATAAAACGTATATCTTGAATTTTCTGGGAATAGCCTCTGAAGACTACTTTATTCTGGATGAACTCTTGTGTAACTGCTAAACCGTAAGTGATAGAAAAAAAAAACTTACTACATTAAAACTGTAGAGCACGTTAAAACACACAATTTATGTTAGATACATTTTTTCGTGAAAGTGGTCGTTTTTACAATATGCCTTGTTTTTTGTTTCAGCTTTGAAAAACTTATACTTTTCTCATACAGGAATTTGTCAACTCCTGTCCATGCAAAGAAAGGAACTTAATTCACATACCAGCCAGCTTTTGACTATCACTTTAACCTATTGTATTCCCTTATTTCGCTTCTACGTACAAGGAAACAAGTAATGAGACTATTTCTGCTATTTTTTTCGATTACTTTGAAGTAAATAGAAGCACAAGCTTTTTAACAATAATTTGTTGCAGAGATGTAGAAAAAGTCATGTGAATGGAACAGATCAGATTTTTTTCATTACGTTGGTGCACATGTTAAAAGACCCTATGTAAAATTACAAGTCATTCCAGGCAATAGTTGTCTGTAGGCAGTTGTTTGAAGCAGTGGAAGTCGCATTGCTTTGAAAATGGAGAAATTCGAGTATCGTTCTGTGATAAAATTCTTCGTAAAAGAAGGTTTAACACCTACAGAAATTCATTTGCGGATTGTAAATGTGTATGGTGACCTTTCACCTTCAGTTTCCACTGTGAGGAAATGGGCGGCCGATTTTAAACGTGGCCGTGATAGCGTTCAAGACGATATATGCGAAGGACGTCCAAAAACTGTAACCACACCGCAAATCATTGAAAAAGTGCATGACATGGTTTTGCAAGATCGGCGTACAAAGCTGCGTGAAATAGCTAATGCTGTTCGAATTTCAAAGGAACGTATTGGTCACATCTTGCATCAGGAATTAAACATGAAAAAGCTTTGCTCAAGATGGGGGCCGCGTATCCTCACTGTGGATAACAAACGCATTGTGTGCTTGGCGCATTTTCAGAAGAACAGAAATGTTGTTTTATTTTGCGCCGATACGTCGCAATGGATGAAACATGGATTCACCACTACACACTCGAATCCAAGCAGCAGTCAAGGCAGTGGACAGAAGCTGGTTCTTCAGCTCCAAAGAAGGCGAGGATGGTGCCATCGGCGGGAAAGACCATGGCGGCAGTGTTTTGAAATGCCAAAGGAATTTTGTTGACTGACTAGCTGGAAAAAGGTAAAACCATTACTGGAGAATACTACTCTCAGCTTTTAACCAAACTGAACGTAAGCATTCGTGAAACAGACCCGGGTTAAAAAAGAAAAACATTGTTTTCCATCAGGACAATGCATCCGCTCACAAAAATGTTTTGGAAATGAAGAAATTTAACGATCTGCACTCTGAAGTGCTCTTACTTCCACCCTATTCCGCAGATTTACCTCCCTTGGACTTGCATGTGTTTCCAAAACTCAAGAAATTCCTCGCTGGTAGGCACTTTTCGGCCAATGAAGAAGGAATTGCGCCGTAAATGGGTACTTTGCAGCAATACCAGAGGAACACTGCAGAGAGGGGATAATGGCATTGGAACACCGCTGTACAAAATGTATTGATATTAGAGGAGATTATGTTGAAAAATTAAACTACTTTGAAACCTTTACAAGGAAGAAGGTAATTAAGGTAATTTCTGCTAATGTTAATCTCTATTATCATATAGTATATAGAGGAACATGTTTTAACAATAATGTGTTTACAGTGATGTAGAGAAGGTCATGGGAATGGAACACATCAGATGTTTTTTTTAAATCAATGATTTTATCGTTAATTTATGGCCAAAAACAAAACCTCATGCCTATAGTTATAAGGTTACAGGATCTGTCAACCATAGGGCAGACTCGTGTGCACCTTTTAGAGCCAAATGCAATTCTAGTTTTATAGCTTGGAAACAAATAAACATCTCGCAGCGAAATGCAGGACTAATCCTAGCTGTAGCGCATCGCTCGTAACTTTACAAGAGCTCGGGGACTGTGCGCTTGGCTCGCAATATTTATGTTGAGTTTGCAGGGGGCCGTGATCGAACTCTCATCTCAAATTAATTCGAAATGTGTTGGTGTATCATAACATAGCAGTATATGTTTGCGCTCTTTCTTTGCAGACTTAAACCCTTTTCATATGAGGGTGAAAGATGGCGGATTTTTACGTGCAGGGGTCGTAAGCCCTTCGCAATACTGGGTAAACAAGGTTTTTCTGACAGGTTTTCCTTCCCCTACTTAGAGGGGTGTGTGTCTTCACCATAGCGATGCAACTTGGGGTAATCCTCAGAAAGGGGTTCTTGAAAACGGGAAAAGTGGTTTTACCATCTACGTGTAGAGAACCAGCTTTTGAAGATTATCATCGAGCGCCCGGGTTTAAAAACTGTGCGCTTCTTCTCTACCACTAGAAATAAACTTGAGAATCATAATTCATTCCATTCGCATGACTTTCTCTACATCTCTGCAACAAAGTATAGTTAGAAAGCTTATTCTTCTATTTACTTCATGCTAATTGAGAAAAAAAAAAAATAGCAGAAATAATCTAATTTCTTGCTTTATTCTAAGTAGAAGCGAAATAAGGGAGAACCATAGGTTAAAGTAATAGTCAAAAGCTGGTTGCTATGTGACTGAAGCTCCTTTATTTCTATGGACAGCAGTTGACAAATTCCTGAATGAGAAAAATATAAGTATTTAAAGCTGAAACCAATGATGCGGAATATCTCAAAAACGATTAACTCCGCGAAAAAAAATTATATGACATAAATTGTGAGTTTTATCGTGATCTAAGTTTTTTGTGTAGTAAGTTTTTATCCATCTCTTACGGTTTAGCAGTTATGCAAATTCCGTAAAATTCATCCAGAATAAAGTAGTCTTCAAGGCTATTCCCAGAAAATTCAAGATATACTTTTTATTTGTGAGGTAAATATCTTTAATATACGATGCTTTAATTAAAATCGTTAGAGCCATCTTTGAGAAAATAACAATTTTCGAAAAAATGTCCATGTAAAGGGTAGTTGGGGGTGGGAGGATTTTCTTGATAATTATCGTGTCGCATCCTTGGAAGATACCAAACTTAAATACCAAGTTTGAGCTATGCTGTCCACAGGGATGCGATATGAAGATTTTCAGAAAAATCCCTCCACCCCAAACTACCCTTACTTGGAAAAAAAGTTCGAACATTTTTATTTTTCAAACCTGGCTCTAACGATTGTGTTTAAAATCTCTTATTTTTGATACATTTGCTTCACAAACAAAATATATATCTTGGATTTTCTGGGAATAGCCTCTGTAGACACCTCTTTACTCTGGATGGATTATTCAGAAATTTTCAGAACTGGTAAACCGTAACAGATAGACAAAAACCTACTACACAAAAACTTAGATCTCATTAAAACACACAATTTATGGCATATGCCTTTTTTCATGCAGTTCACCGTTTTTGAGATATTCTTTGTTATTGGTTTTAGTTTTAAAATGCTTAACGTTTCTCATACTGGAACTTGTCAACTCCTGGCCACGCAAAGAAATGGGTTTCAATCCCATAGCAACCACATTTTAAAACATTTGACTGTCGGATTAATCTAGTGTATTCCCTTATTGTCCTTCTGCTTATAAAGAACTAAGTAATAAGGGCAATTTCTGCTAATGTTTTTCTCGATTACCGTGATGTAGACAGAAGAAAAAGTTTTTTAACAATGATTTGTTACAAAGATGTAGAGAAAGTCATTTGAATGGAACGCATCAGATTTTTAGAAAAAGGTGCGTGTGTGTCAGTGTGTGTATGGGTGGGGGCAGCTTAGCTTAAAAACGAAAAGTCCGTTAAATACCTAGCTTGTTATTTATTTTCGGAATCTTCCAAAAATGCGACACGAAAATTTTTCAAGAAAACCTCCCACCGCTAACTACCCTTTACATGGACAAATTTCAAACATTTTGAATTTCTCATAACTGGCTTTACCGATTCTGTTTAAACTCTGTAATGTTTAAGATATTTTACATGCCAAATAAAATATATATCATGAATTTTGTAGGAATGGCCTCTGAAGTCCTCTTTATTCTGGATGGATATTTCTGAATTTTGCATAATTGGTCAAGAGATAAATACAAAACGTACCACACAAAGAGGCAGATTTCATTAAAACACACAATTTATGGCCTATACTTTTTCGTGGAGTTCACCATTTTCTAGATAGTCTTTGTTATTGGTTTTAGCTTTAAGATACTTAACATTTTACTTTCTCTACACGTACTATGTACATAGTGTATACAGAAGGTATTGTATTGCACCCAAAAATTCGATACAGAGATTTCACCGGAAATACATGCTTTGGATCCCCCTGAATCAAAAAAAAAAGCATTTTTGGAAAAAGGTCCGTGTATGTGTGTGTGTGTGTGTGGGTCTGTGGACAGCATAGCTCAAAAACGAAAAGACCGTTAAATACCAAACTTGGTATTTAAGTTTGGTATCTTCCAAGGATGCTACACGAAGATTTTCAATAAAATCCCCCCACCCTTAACTATCCTTTACATGGAACTGTTTTCAAAAATTCTGATTTTCTCAAAAATGGCTCTAACGATTTTGATTAAAATATCGTATATTAAAGATATATACCAGACAAATAATATGCATATCTTGAATTGTTTGGGACTAGCCTCTGAAGACTATTTTATTCTGGAGGAATTTTGCATAACTGCTAAACCGTAAGAAATGGACAAAAACTTGCACACAAAAAATGTAGAGCACATTAAAACACACAATTTATGTTATATGAATGTTTTTCGAGGAGTTGATCGTTTTTGTGATATTCCTTGTTTTTGGTTTCAGCTTTGAAAAACTTGTACTTTTCTTATACAGGAATTTGTCAACTCGTGTCCATACAAAGGAACTTCAGTCACCTAGCAACCTATGGTAGTCCCTTATTTCGCTTCTACTTACAAGGAAGCTAGTAATAAGACTATTTCTGCTAGTTTTTTCTCGATGAGCATGAAGTAAATAAAAGCATAAGCTTTTTAACAATAATTTGTTGCAGAGATGTAGAGAAAGTCATGTGAATGGAACACAACAGATTTTTTTATATGGGAACTATCAACTCTTTGCCATGCAAAGAAACGCATTTCAATCCCATAGCAACCACATTTTAAAACATTTGACTGTCGGTTTAGCCTAGTGTATTCCCTTATATCCCTTCTTCTTATAAGGAAGCAGTGTTAAGACCGCTTCTGTTAGTGTTCATCTCGATTAGCATGAAGTGGATAGAAGAACCCGTTTTCCGTAAGAATAGTTTGTTGTCGAGTGGGTAGAGAAGGTGATGTGAATGTAACACAGGAGTTTGTTTGTGCCGAGGTTCTCCACAAAGAGAACAAGTGGACTTAAGCTCTCTCTGTCTGTTCCTTATTCCAGAACAGTCGCGAAGCGCATCACTTGCTGCTGGACAAATATTTGATCTGCTGCTACAACAACAGCAGCAGCAACAGATAAACCCAGCAACGACAGGAAGAAATGCAAGGGACAGTGAGGTTCCCGAGGGACAAGCACTGGAATGAGAAAGTCCGGTGCGGAAACGTGAGCGGATAGAGCAAATATCTCAAATACTACTGCGATGCCGATTGTCTTTCTTTCGGCGTAAACTCCCGTTCATGCTTCACGTCGTCATGTACTGTTGGTTTCCTTTAATGTTAGCAGAATTGCCGTATCAAGTATTTTCCACACCTACTCGGTTGTGCTAATCTCTTAATGGTTTGAATAAAATGAGCGGCCAGACTAATCTTTTGGTACACCCAGTGCACACTCAATCACAATGCTACCTTTTATTTGCTTGCGCTATTTTACGTTCCATTCCTAATATTTTACTTTCTCTACACGCACTATGTACATAGTGTATAGAGAAGGTATTATAATGCATCCTAAATTCGATACCGAGCTTTCACCGGAAATATATATTTTGATACCTCCTGAATCCAAAAAAGCATAAATGTCCGTGTGTGTGTGTGTACGTGTCTGTGGACAGCATAGCTCAAAAATGAAACGACTTCGTATTTATGTTTGGGACCCAAAACATATATTTCCGGTAAATCTCGATATCGAAATTTTGGATGCAATGTAATACCTTCTCTATACACTATGTACATAGTACGTATAGAGAAAGTAAAAAGCTGATGTGTTCCATTCACATGACTTTCTCTACATCTGTGCAACAAATTATTATTAGAAAACTGCTAATCGAGAAAAAATTAGCAGAAATAGTTTTATTACTTGCTTCCTTGTAAGTAGAAGCGAAATAAGGGAGTATCATAGGTTAAAGTGATAGTCAAAAGCTGGATGCTATGTGACTGAAGTTCCTTTGTTTGTATGGACACGAGTTCACAAAATCTTGTATTAGAAAAGTATAAGTTTTTATAGCTGAAACCAAAAACAAGGAATATCTCAAAAACAATCAATTTCACGAAAAAATGTACATAACATAAATTGTGTGTTTTAAAGTGCTCTACATTTCTTGTTTTAAGTTTTTGTGCATCTCTTGCGGTTTAGCAGTTATACAAAATTCCGTAAAATTGACCCAGAATAAAGTAGCCTTCAGAGGCTATTCCCAGAAAATTCAAAGTATACATTTTATTTGTCAGGTAAATATCTTTAATATACGATATTTTAATCAAAAGCGTTAGAGGAATTATTTAGAAAATCGCATTTTTTTAAAAATGTCCCATGTAAAGGCTGGTTTGGAGTGGGGAAATTTTTCTCAAAATCTTCGTGTCGCATCTCTGGAAGGTACTGAACTTAAATACTAAGTTTGTTATTTTACCGACTTTTCGTTTTAGTGTTATCGTGTTCACAGACACACGGACAACACACACACGGACCTTTTTCTGAAAATACTTTTTTTTTTATACAGGGGACCCTAAAACATATATTTCCGGTGAAATCTCGGTATCGAATTTTTGGGTTGAATGCAATACCTTCTCTAAACACTATGTACATAGTACGTGTAGAGAAAGTAAAAATGCAAGCCCTTAAATTTTCGTATTTCTCGGTGTTCTAAGGGATTATGACATTCATTCCCATATTATTTACCTAATAATGCCTATCATGGTTCCCTTAATATAATTTGATTCTACGCAGTCAGATGATCGACCCTCGTTCCAGGTTCTCCATTCGTGGTTTTGTGACTATGGCTTCTGACCCGTAGGCATCCTCTTGTAATTCCTAAATAGGGGAGGGAAGCCGACTACGAAAAAATATTCACAGACACTCAGATATTTCTCTAAAAATGTCTTAGTTGGATACAGGAAACCCTAAATCGTGTATTTGCAGTGAAATCTCATTATTGAATTTTTTGGTGAAATGAATATTTTCTGTGCTATACACATGTGCTGTATACTCAGTAGGGAATCGAACAGAGGACCTCAGAATGCCATTCACGCCGTTATCGTGGCGCTACCTAACTTGATCAACGCGAGATGCAACTTGATGATGAAGTAAAAAGGTTAAGTATAGAAATGAAGTTTTGCCGCTACAAACGAGTTTAAATGGGATTTTAAAGTTTCAGGAAAGTAAATGATATGTTATTTCCTGGTATTTAAGCCATGTCCCTCCGATATTTAGTCGACAGCTTGCGGCAGACCGGTTACAGGGTTGACCGATCGTTCCAGGTTCTCCATGCTGTGGTTTCGTGCCATTGGCTCCCTTAGACATGCGATTCTAAGTCCTAAATGCGGGGAGGGTAAATCGACTACGAAAAAATTGTCACACACACGTATATATTTCTCTAAAAATGCCTTACATGGATACAGAAGACCCTAAAAGATGTATTTGCAGTAACATGTTGGTATTGCATATTTTGGTGGAATGATTATTTTCTCTGCTATGCACAATGTAGTATATACTAAGTAGGGCATCGAACACAGGACCTCAGAATGCGAATCTCACCGTTACCGCGACACCAACGAACTCTGCCAACATGACATTCAAATTCATGATGTGAAAGTAAAAAGGTTAAGTGTAGAAATGAAGTTTTGACGCTAGAAACGAGTTTAAATGGGATTTTAAAATTTCAGGAAAGGAAATGATGAGTCGTTTCCTGGTATTTAAGCCATGTCCCTCCGACATTTAGTCGACAGCTGTAAAGTTGGCACCATTTTCCCCCCAAACTGCGTCGTCAGCTTTTGTTTCGGAGCGAAGCTTGATGCTGCACGTAAAGTTTTCTGGCTTGGGCAAGCAGCAATTTGTTAGACAATGTCTTGTAATGAGTTGAAAAGCTATTCCTGATGAACCATTACATCTTGTGGTCTGCTGCGGAGGGAACAAATGGCCTGGGTGGTAACTGGCCACGTTTAGAAATGTGTGTGTGCGGCCATTCACTTAATGTTCCCTCTCGCTTTTGCAATTTACCTCTTTAAATTTACTCTAGACAGCATTCAGGAAGCCATGAGACATTTTAATGTGCCATGCAAAGCGGCACGTGTACTGCACGTGTTATAGCGCTCTTCCACAGAAAAAAAAAAAAAATCTGATGTGTTACATTCACATGACTTTCCCTACATCAAATTATTGTTAAAAAGCTAATGCTTCCATTTATTTCATTACTATGTGACTGAAGTTCCTTTGTTTGTATGAACAGGAGTTGACAAATTCCTGTATGAGAAAAGTATACGATTTTTAAACCTGAAACTGAAAACAAGGAATATCTCAAAAACGACCAACTCCACGAAAAAACTGTATATAACATTAATTGTGTGTTTTAATGTGCTGTACATTTTTGTGTGTAAGTTTTTGTCTGTCTTTTACGGTTTAGCAGCTATGCAAAATTCCGTAAAATTCATCCTTAATATACGTGTTTTTTTTTTTTGTTTTTTTTTTTTGTTTTTTGCAGGTTAATATCTTAAATATAAGAGACTTTACTCAAATCGTTTGATCTATTTTTGAGAAAATCAACATTTTCGATTTTTTTTTTTTTTTTTTTTTTTTTTTTTTTTTTTTTTTTTTTTCATATAAGGGGTGATTTAGGGTTGGGGATTTTCTTGAAAATTTTCGTGTCCCATCCTTGTAAGATGCCAAAATTAAATGCAAAGTTTGGTATTTAACGGTCTTTTCGTTTTTGAATTATGCTGTCCACACACACGGACCTTTTTCCAAAAATCTGACTGTCACCACATCACTGCAACAAATTATTGTTAAAGAGCTTCTGCTTCTATTTACTTCATGCTAAATGAGATGGATATAAGCAGAAACTACTTTATTGCTTGCTTCGTTGTAAACAGGAGGTAAATAAGCGAATACATTTGGCTAAAGCGATGGTCACATTTTTACATGCTGCTTGTTATGTGATTGAAATTCCCTTGTCTGTATGGCCAGGAGTTGAAAAATTCCCGTGCGAGAAAATTGTTATTTCAAAACTGAAACTAATAACAGGAATATCTAAAAACCGGTCAACTCCACCAAAAATATGTATATATCATAAAGTGGGTATTTTAAGGAGATGTTTTGAGTAGTAAGTTTTTGTCTTACGGTTTACAATTTATGCAAAATTCCGAAAAATTCATCAAGATTGCTAAAAAGTCAAGATACTTTATTTGTCATGTAGCTAAATGTCTTTATTGTATTATATGTTAATCAAAATAGTTAAGTCATTTTTTGAGAAAATTAAAATGTTTTAAAAATTGTCCATTACAAGATGTTTCGGGGGTGAGGGGATTTTCTTGAAAATAATTCAAGATATTTTATTTGTCATGTAGGTAAATATCTTTAATACAACCATTTTTTTTGAGAAAATCATTTTTTTTTAAACTTGTCCTTGTATAAGATGTTTTGGAAGTTCTTTAAAATCTTCGATTCGCATCCTTGGAAGATACTAAACTTAAATACAAAATTTGGTATTTAAAGGACTTTTCGTTTATCAGCTTACTCAAAAACACAGATACCATGGACATTTTTGTGTGAAAATGTTTTTTTTTTATTTATTAAGAGGACCTTAAATCATGTATCTTGTTATCGAATTTTGGTTGGAATACAGTACCTTCTCTAACTGCTATGCACATTGTATGTACATACGGGATAAAGAAAGTAAAAAATCTGATGTGTTTCATGCACATGACTTTCTCTACATCTCTGCAACAAATTATTGTTAACAAGCTTATTCTTCTATTTACTACATGCTAATCGACAAAAAATTAGCAGAAATGGTCTTATCACTTGCTTCTTAAAGTGATAGTCAAAAGCTGGTTGCTATGTGACTGAAGTTCCTTTATTTGTATGGACAGCAGTTGACAAATTCCTGTATGAGAAAAGTTCAGTTAAAGCTGAAACCAAAAACAAGGAATTTCTAAAAAACGATAAACTCCACGAAAAAAATATATATAACATAAATTGTATGTTTTAATGAGCTCTACATTTTTTGTGTGGTAAGTTTTTGTCCATCTCTTACGGTTTAGCAGTTATGCAAAATTCTGTAAAATTGATCCAGAATAAAGTAGTCTTCGGAGGCTATGCCCAGAAAATTTAGGATATACATTTTATTTGTCAGGTAAATATCTTTAATATACGATATTTTAATCAAAATTGTTAGCCATTTTTTAGAAAATCAAAATGTAAAGGGTAGTTGGGATTGGGGGGATTTTCTTGAAAATCTTCGTGTCGCATCCTTGGGAGATACCAAACTTAAATATCAAGTTTGGTTTTTAACGGACTTTTCGTTTTTGAGCTATGCTGCCCACAGACGTACACACAGACATTTTCCTAAAAATTCTTTTTTTGTTTTTTTTTTAATTCAGGGGGTCTCTAAACTTGTATTTCCGGTGAAATCTCGGTAAAAATTTTTTAGGTGAGTACAATACCTTCTCTATACACTATGTACATAGTACGTGTACAGAAAGTAAAAAGCGCTCTATGTAACGAATAGAGGATAATAAAAGTTGTGGCTCGTAAATAAACTACTTGAAGACCAACATTAATATTTACAGCTCTCTGCGAGGTTTTCCGGCACTTGAAGAAAAGGTAAAGTTTTGTAAACTGTCGTAGCAAATCCCACATTTTACAGCAAATCATGGGGACACCGCATTAGTAAAACACCATCATAAATATCTCTTCCTCCTACCCTCTACACAGAGAGAAACAGCTAATTCCAATGAACTGTTATGTTTTCATTTGCGATTTACAGCAAAATTTACATGCCTCCCTCATGGCCAACCCCATTACTGTGCCCTCGCAATGGATGGCATTTCAAAACTCCGATATCCACCCCCTTGTTAGGACACAGCCTTAAATCAGGATATTGCATTAGCGGGCACAAGTCTGCAGTGTTAATATTTCAGGGCATAGCATTAGTTCCGTCCTGCGGCCCCTCCACTTCTTTTCTCTAGCATCCCTTTTAGCCACACTAATTCCCTGAGCCGAGCTATAATAATATTAATTAGTGCAAACAGACTTCCACCCTCGTAACGCGCGATTGGTCACACCCGGGCCTTTTAGATACTTCTTAGTGCTAGCGGAAATTAAAACATGCGCGACAGTATAATTGTTTATTACACTTTGGATTTCAGGTTAATTACCTAATACTTTCTCTAGCACGTATGTACAAAGTACATAGTAAATAGAAAAAATATTATATTCCACCCAAAATTTCGATACCGGAATTTTTGTTTTTTGGATAGTGTCTGACGCCCGCTTTCACTACAAATGGCGATGAAATTGATGATAAATGGAATGAAGATTGAGTACCGTGGGATGCAATGGCGGGGGAATCCTGAAAACCCGAAGAAAACCCGTCACTGTGCCGCTTTGTCCATCGCAAATCGCACATGCGGTCGCTTGGGATCGAGCCCGGGCCTCTAGGTGAGAGGCGAGTGGTCTAACCTCTCTGCCACGGTGCGGCCTCATACCGGGATTTCAAAATATACGTTTTAAAAATCTGATGTAATCCATTCACATGACTTTCTCTATATCTCTGTAACAAATTCTTCTTAAAAAGTTTATGCTTCCATTTACTTCATGCTAAGTGAAAAAAAATTAGCAGAAATAGTCTTATTAATTACTTGCTTCCCTGTAAGTAGAAACGAAATAAGGGAGTAACATACGTTAAAGTGATAGCAAAAAATGGTTGCTATGTGTCTGAAGTTCCTTTGTTTGTATGGACAGCAATTGTTAAATTCCTGTATGAGAAAATTATGTTTTAAAGCTGAAACCAAAAACAAGGAGTATCTAAAAAACCATCAACTCCACGAAAAAAATGTATATAACATAAATTGTGTATCTTAATGTGCTCTACATTTTTTGTTTCGTAAGTTTTTGTCTATCTCTTACGGTTTACCAGTTACACAAAATTCCGTAAAATTCATTCAGAATAAAGTAGTCTTCAGAGGTTATTCCCAGAAAATTCAAGATATGCATATTATTTTTCAAGTATATATCTTTAATATGTCACATTCTAATCAAAATCGTTAGAGCCAGTTTTTAGAAAATCAAAGTTTTCGAAAATATTTCCATGTGAAGGATAGGTGGGGGTGCGGGGATTTTCTTGAAAATCTTCGTGTCGCATCCTTGGAAGATATGGAACTTAAATACCAAGTTTTTTAGTTAACGGTCTTTTCGTTTTTGAGCTATGCTGCCCACAGATACACATTTGTCTAAAAAAGCTTCTTTTTGTATTCAGGGGTTATAAAAACATAAGTTTCCGGTGAAGTCTCGGTATCAAAATTTTGAATGCAATTTAATACCTTTTCTATCCACTATGTACACTGTACATATGTGTTAGAGGAAGTAAAAAGTGAAAAACAGTTGATTATCATTAACACAGAGAAAATATATTACTCTTGCTTATCGCTGGTGTTTCTAAAAGCACTCAATTGGTAATTGCATGCATATTTGTAGGTGGCACATTAAGATGGGAATGTTTGGCGCGCCTGCAGCAGCAAGTGATGATGGCTTCGCTAATGGATGAGAGAGCGGGCAAATTAGATTGCCTGATATCATAACACTCGCTGACCTGCTTAAACACAAGTACCCACCTTGAGTTTGTTTGCTTGTTTCCTTCCTTTTGATGTTGCGAGAAATCATACTAATTGACCTATACGCTTCAATAGAGCGCGTGGTAAAATTATTCTTGTTTAACCGGTTGATGGCGTTTATATAACTGTAAAGGAAGCTTAACGAAGCAATTTCTAGCAAACTAATACACTTTTACTTTCTCTACACGTACTATATACATAGTGTGTTGAGGAAGTATTGTATTCCACCTAAAATTCGATATCGAGATTTCACCAGAAATATGTTTTGAGATTCCCTGAGTCCCAAAAAAGCATTTTTAGAAAAAGTTCCGTGTGTGTGTCTATTAACACGATAACTCAACAACCAAAAGTCGGTAAAATACCAAACTTGTTATTTAAGTTGAGTATCTTCCAGGGATGCGACACGAAGCTTTTGAAAATACAATCCTCCACCCCAATGCCTCTAATGATTGTCCTTAATATGTCTTGCATTTAAGTATTTATGTAACAAATAAAATTTGTACCTTAAATTTTCTGGGAATAGCCTCTGAAGATATGTTTATGCTGAATGAATTTTGCGGCAGCTTGCATAAGAGATAGACATAAACTTACCACACACAAAATGTAAAGCTCGTTGAAACACACAATTTATGTTATATACAATTTTCTCGTAGAGTTGACCGTTTCTGAGGTATTCCTTGTTATTTATTTCAGATTTAAAATACTTAAACGTATTTCACACAGTAAGTTCTAAACTCCTGACCCTGCATTGAAACGGATTTCAATCACATGGCAACCAGCTTTTAAAAGATTTGGCTATCGATGTAGCCTAGTGTATTCCCTTATTTTCTTTTTACTTACAAAGAAGCAAGTAATTAAAATAATTTCTCCTAATGTTTATCATTATCAAAAGTAGATAAAAGATAAGCTATTTAACAATAATTTGTTACAGCATAATAGAGAAACTCATGTGAATGGAACACATCAGATTTTATTAACTATACATGTACATACTCTGCGCGTATTGTTTCTTGGGTGATCGGTTCACTTGTGCTCCATTTCGGAAGCAGAGTAGAGCGACAACATGAAGCACGCTATACATCATGATATCTAGCGGTTTTAATGGCGAGGTTTCATCCTGTCTGTAGGCCCCAGAGTACACATATGCACATGCGCTGTGTTTCGTTTTTCATCAGTTCGCTAAACTAAGTTAATTTCCTGTAATTTGTAATTGAAACACAAGTGATCGTTACGATTTTTCCATGATTGGATTTGAATTTATAGTTCTTAGGTTCGCCGCTGTGCGCCATTGTGACGAGGGATTACCTGGTCGCCCACAGATGGCTCTGTAAGACGAAATCACGACTTGCGGACGCGAAATGCCGGAATCTTACCCAGAAACAAAAGACAAGCTTGAAAATCTTTGTGTCGCATCCTTAGAAAATAATAAACTTAAATACCAAATTTGGTATTTAACGGTATTTTAGTTTTGTAATTATATTGTCCACAGACCCACGGACCTTTTTCTAAAATTACTTTTTTCTGACTCAGGGAACCTCAAATCATATATTTCCGGCAAAATCTCAACATCGAATTTCTGAATGGAATACCATACCTTCTCTATCTACTATGTACATTGTGCATACGTGATGAAGTATAAAGGTTTAATTAGTGTTAACAAGGATCCGAGAGTCCCAGCACCGCCTTTGTGCTTCAAAATTTTAGAAGGGGGGGAGGGCGTTGGGTGTATGAGTATCCCTTATTGTTCTAAAAACCCGGCAAGTTTATGTCACGCCATATTGGGATACCTAATGTTGTTTTCTGGATCGAATGGAATTTCTCGTTTGCTCGCGAGAGATCAGTTCTTCGCCCATAGATGGCACCGTCGGACGAAATAACGAATATCGGACGTAAAAGTTGTGGAACTCTGCCCAGAGTCCTCTTTCAAAGTATTTTAGTCGTTTAGGAAGTATTGAGACTAGAATCTGTCCTGTAGGGTGTGTTTATTGCAAGAAACAGTGCTTTTCAATGAAGAAATTATTATCAATATTTTAAACAGGTTTCCGAGGTTATCCTAGACAGAGAGAGATGGAGAGAGGAAGCTTCTAATTAACAAACCTGCTAGAGTAGAGCTGACTTTACAACAAACCTAGCTACAATAGGATAATCTCTTACTCAGAGGTTGGTAGCACTGAGCTGTAAAGCCAAACTGCATCTCTATCGTGCAATATAGCGATATTCCGACGCGAACCACAAGTCTAAGAAGGATTTACAATATTTTGCCCACATTTCTTTAAACTTCGATGTCTTTAGAGAACACAAGGTGGCATCTTCATTTCTTATTCTATTAAGTAAAGTGTTTTCAGTCTCCCGGGGCCCGTATTTCGGTTCTGTGAATAACTTCTGCCTCTCTTAGCGATCTTACGACCCATTCTTTAGATTATAAATCTCCACTAAGATTAAACGAAACATTTCTGCATTATATTCGCACGTTGAAAAGGACGGAATCACTCGCAGTTTAACCCAACAAAGTTTTAAGTATGCAAAAATGTCTTTCTCCGCTGGAAACAAAATAAATTAACAGTTGTTTTATACCGTAAAATCAAGCCAGACACTAACTGTGCGGTTTTTCGGCGGTCCCAGGTTTGATCATCTTTGACCTCCCAATCCGGCCCATGTCTTTTGCTTTCAGAGAGTGTACCCCTCCGTGGTGTAATGGTTACAATGCTATCTTCATATATCCAATGTCGCGGATTCAAAACGTGTATTTCCGGTGAAACCCCGGTACAGAATTTTGAGTGAAATGTAATACCTTCCGGCGTGTCCGAAAAATAATTACCGTTTGGGAAAAAGTGCAGAAAATATTTTTCGCAGCATTTATTTGTACACAAAAGAGCATTCCCTAACATATTCTGATTTTCTCTACACGTATTATGTACATGAAAACAATTCGATACCAAGATTTCACTGGAAATACATGTTTTGGGGCTCCTGAATACAAAAAGAAGTATTTTTAGAAAAATGTCCATGTGTGTGTGTGTGTGTGTGTCTGTGTGTGTGTGTGTGTGTGTGTGTGTGTTGGTGTGCCTGTGAACCTGATAACTCAAAAACAATGAGTCGGTAAAAAACAAAATTTGACATTTAAGTTCAGTATCTTCCAGGGATGCGATACGAAGATTTTCCCCCAACTGCCGTTTACATGGAAAAAATTTCGAAAATTATGCTTTTCTAAAAAAAACGGCTCTAGGTATTTCGATTAAAATGCCGTATATTATTCAGTGGCCGAGGGGTAGACCACTAGGTTATCACTAAGGGGGCCGGGTTCGAGCCCTGGCGACCATATCCGTGATTTGTTGTGAAAAATTCGGCGCAGGGGAGGGTTTTTCTCTTGGTTCTCCAGTTTCCCCCGCCATTGCATTCCACCGGCACTCTATCTTCTTTCCACGTGTCATCAAAGCCATCTCCTGCAGTGCCACATATAGTAAAAGAAGGCGTTAAACATTAAGAAAACAATAACAAAAGAACAGCACATATTTGCTCCCAAATTCAGTGGCCGATGGTTCATACCACTTGCTTCTCACCAAGATTTGATCCCTGGCGACTTATTTGCTGTGGAGAAATCAGCGGAGGGGCGGGTTTTCTCTGGGTTGTCCGGTTTCCCCCGCCATTGCATTCCACCGGTGCTCCATCTTCTTTGTATATATCATCAGAGCCATCGCCTGTCGTGCCATATATAGTAAAAGCGGGCGTTAAACACTATTTTAAAAAATCTGATGTGATCCATTCACATGACTTTCTCTACATCTCTGCAACAAATTGTTGTTAAAATGCTTAGGCTTCTTTTTACTTCATGCTAATCAAGAAAGAATTAGCAGAACTAGTCTTATTACTTGCTTCCTTGTAAGTAGAAGCGAAAAGAGTACCATTGGTTAAAGTGATAGTCAAAAGCTGGTTGCCATGTGACTGAAGTTTCTTTCTTTGTAAGGACAGGAGCTGACAACTACCTGTATGAGAAAATTTCGAAGCTGAAAACAAAAACAAGGAATAACTCAAAGACGACCAACTTAGCGAAAAAAATGTATATAACTTAAACCGTGTGTTTTAACTGCTCCAATTTTTTGCGTTATAAGTTTTTGTCCAGTTATGCAAAATGCCGTAAAATTGATCCATAATAAAGTAGCCTTCAGAGGCTATTTCCAGAAAGTTCAAGATATACATTTTATTTGTCAGGTAAATAACTTTAGTATACGATATTTTAATCAAAATTGTTAGCTATTTTTAAGAAAATCAACATTTTCGAAAAAGTTCCATGTAAAGGGTAGTTGGGGGTGGAGGATTTTCTTGAAAATCTTCGTGTCGAATCCTTGGAAGATACCAAAATTAAATACTAAGTTTATATTCAACGGTCTTTTCGTTTTTGAGCTATGCTGTCCACAGACTCACACATACAGACACACACACGCACACACGAACCTTTTTCTGAAATTTTTTTTTTTTTTTTGGATTCAGGGGGACCCAATACATGTGTTTCCGGTGAAATCTCGGTATCGAATTTTTGGGTGGAATGCAATACCTTCTCTATACACCTTGTACGCGTAGAAAAAGTAAAAATTGGTGTGTTCTACTTACGTGAGATTCTGCAGTATACTATCCTTACAAAGGTTGAAAACGTAGTCAGGCTCAAAGATGCAATGCCATAGCCGTAATTTGAACGATGGATCTCCCGGTATCCTTCCAGGTACCCTGATACCCTGACCATTGAATTCCATGGTAACAGTCCATTGAATGCCGGCAAGACAATATTTGCGTTTATTTCAGTCGTCCATAGTAGATGCTGGGTTAAAATTGTAGATTTGAGATCGTAACAGGCCTAATACCTGAAGACAAGAAGAAAATAAAAATGTTTTTTTTTTATTTTGGAATCGGGGGATCTCGAACTATGTGCTTGTGAAATTGGTATAGAATTTTTGCGTGGAATACAATGCAATCTTTACTTGCTATGTACCTTCGTGGCCCAAAAATTAATACAAAAATTAAGTGTCATAAATATTTAGTACTTCTTGTTTTATTGCATAATGGTCCCTAGTTTAAAATGATCCCTCTTATTGCTATTTTACTTTCTCTAACGCGTATGTACGTACAATGTGAAGGTATTGTATTTACCTAAAATTAGATGTTAAGATTTCACCGGAAATAAAGGTTTTGACGTCCCATGAGTCCGAAAAAGCATTTTTAGAAAAAGGTCCGCGTGTGGGGGGGGCAACATGGCTCAAAAATAAAAATTAGGTAAAATACCAAATTTGGTATTTAAGTTCAGAGAATGCGACAAAGATTTTCAAGAAAATCCCCCTATCGCCAATGGCTCTTCGAATTTGACTATATTCTTAATATATTTTTATTACAAAAAAAATTGTATATGTTGAATTTTATGGGAATGGCCTCTGAAGATCTCTTCATTCTGGCTGACGTTTGTAAACCTAACAGACAAAAACTTATTTTACAAATAATGTAGATCTGTTAAAATGTAGGTATTGCCAGAGCAGGCCACGTCTGGCTGGCTTTGCCAAAGCAGGGAACGCAAGAATTTGTACGAACAGAACCACACAGGTAAAACTCGCTTGGACGCATACCACATCCTCTCATGCGTGAGCAAATCTTCAAACAACCCGAATATTCAATAAATTGTGCAGAGTTCCCCTCACGGTTCAGGGCCCACGTTACGTGCCCCCGATCAGCGCTGTCCATCTGGAAAACACTGTTGGCGCAATTCCAGCTGTCATTTTCAATTTCCTCCGCTACAATATCCCTTTTTCCCTGCGCCAATTGCAATGTGTAACGATCTCAAAATACTTCCCATCGGATGCCGGGTTATCGGTTTAACTGCCGTCATTAAATGTGACACATTTGGCAGGCAAATGTATGCGCCTTGCTGGCACCAAGTGACAGTCGCTGGAATGTCATGGCGACCAGCCACCTGCAGGACATGCTTACTTCCTCTACACGTGATATGTACATAGAGTATACAGAAGGTACTGCATTCCACCCAAAAATTCTATACCAATATTTCACAGGACATATATCTTTTAGAGCCCCTGTATAAAAAAAATAAAATACCAATTTTGGTATTTAAGTTTAGTATCTTCCAGAAAAAAAATGTAAATGGCATTTTATGGCTCTTTAACTTCTGTGGTTCTCAGCGTCCCATTCTATACTGGGCGTGAAAGACCGCTTAATTTTGCTCAGAGCCCTCTCTATCAGGCTTGAGGTTCTTTTACGTGCCGTAAATCTACGACACGGGACCAACGGCCTTCCCTTCCGAAGGAAGCCATGCTTAGGATTTTTACACCCGAAAAAATCTATCGTCTTCCGCCGGGTTTGGACCCCCGGACCTTGGATATATGAAGTTAGCATGGTAACCACTACACCAAGGAGGGCAGCGGTATCTTTCAGAGATGCGACACGAAGAATGTCAACAAAATTCCCCACTCCCACCTACCCTTTACATAAATATATCGAAAATAATGGTGTTCTTAAAAATTGTTCTTACGATTTTGAATAAAATCTGTATATTAAAGATATTAACACGACAAATGTATATCTTGAATTTTCTGGGAATAGCCTCTGAAGACTACTTTATTCTGGTTAAGTTTTGCAGAATTTTGCATAACGGTTAATCCGTAAGAGAAAAAAAAATCTGATGTGTTCTATTCACATGACTTTCTCTACATCCCTGAAAAAATATTATTTAGACGCTTATGCTTCTACTTACTCCAAGATGATCGAGAAAAAAAAATAGCAGAAATAGTCTTATTACGTGTTTCCTTGTAAGTAGAAACGAAATAAGGGAGTACCATAGGTTAAAGTGACTGAAGTTCTTTTGTTTGTATGGACACGAGTTGACAAATTCCTGTATGAGAAAAGTATGTTTTTCAAAGCTGAAACAAAAAATAAGGAATTAATAAAAAACGATCAACTGTGTATAATATAAATTCTGTGTTTTAATGTCCTCTACATTTTGTGTGGTAATTTTTTGTCTATCTCTTACGGTTTAGCAGTTGTGCAAAATTCCGTAAAATTCATCCAGAATAAAGAAGTCTTCAGAGGCAATTCCCAGAAAATTCAAGATATACAGTTTGTTTGTCAGTTAAATATCTTTAATATACTAAATTTCAATCAAAATCGTTAGAGAAAAAAAATTCGAAAAATTTTCCAAGTAAAGGGTAGTTAGGGGTGGGACAATTTTCTTGAAAACCTTCGTGTCGCATTCTTTGAAGATACCGAACTTTTCATTTTTAGCTATCTCGCACGTACACACACGAACACTTTCTAAAAATGCTTTTTTTATTCAGGGGGTTCAAAACATGAATTTTTAGTGGAATTCAATACTTTCTCTGTCTCTAAGTGCATTGAAGAGCGTGTTAGAGAAAGTAAAAAGACATGTGAACATTAAATTTATTCTGTTTATAACAGTAGTCTCTGTGATGGTTTACAGCAAAGGTGAAAGACCACAATATTTAAACCCCATGGAAGAGCTGTGTACACTTAAGGAGTACTCTTTAGGTTTTACTACGCGCTACATCGGGGGGCGTAGGCTAATTATACACACGAATTAAGATAAACAATATGAATGTATAAGGAGATAAGGAGGAGCCAGGAGCATAAAGAAATGCCCTCCTCCGCGGCTATTAAGTCGTTTATCTTGAAGAAATTGCCCAAGAAGAAGAAGATTAGAGATGGCAATTTATGATGGTCTAACCCTTCACATCTCACGTACAGCCTTACTTTAAAAAGCGGACCTGTATATAGCAGCAGTCTTCCGCTCTTTGCGTCTTATAAAGCTAAGAAAGGACGTGAATTCTTCGCGTGCTGTGAATCGCTGCGCGTTACCAACTTCAAAGCTATTTAGCACAAGCGGAAAGACGCTCCTTTGAGTGAAAATATTCTCTATGACACCGTAAATGTGTCTCGAGATATATTTTTATTACCGCCGCGTCTGTGTAGAAAAATGCAAGCTGTGAAAGTTTTATTACTGGTTATAACTGTTAATATACCCAGGCATACTGCTTATATGCCTAGCAGATACCACAGGTCTACGTCCAACCAGGGTTGCAAATATCACTGACTCTATTGCGTTACCCCAAAAATTGAAAACGAGATTTCACCGGAAATGTATTTCTTGAATTATTACTAAAAAATATCTGATTTGTTCCATTCACACGACCTTCTCTACATCTTTTCAACAAATTATTGTTAAAAAGCTCATGGTAGTCTTATTACTTGCTTCCTTGTAAGTAGAAGCGAAATAAGGGAGTACCATAGGTTAAAGTGATAGCCAAAAGCTGGTTGCTATGTGAATGATGTTCCTTTGTTTGTATGGACAGGAGTTGACAAATTCCTGTATGAGAAACGTATACGTTTTTCAAAGCTGAAAAAAAAAATCAATGATTATCTCTAAAACGGCCAACTCAACAAAAAAAAATCTGATGTGTACCATTCACATGACTTTCTCTATATCCCTGCAACAAGTTATTCTTAAAAAGTTTATATTTCTATTTACTTCACGCTTATCAGAAAAATTTAGCAGAAATAGTCTTATTACTTGCTTCCTTGTAAGTAGAAGCGAAATAAGGGAGTACCATAGTTTAAAGTGATAGTCAAAAGCTGGTTGCTATGTGAGTGAAGTTCCTTTGTTTGTATGGACACGAGTTCACAAAGTCCTGTATGAGAAAATTATGTTTTTATAGCTTAAACCAAAAACAAGGAACATCTAAAAAACAATCAACTCCACGAAAAAAAGTATATTACATAAATTGTGTGTTATAAAGTGCTCTACATTTGTTGTGTGGTAAGTTTTTATCCATCTCTTATGGTTTAGAAGTTATGCAAAATTCCGTAAAATTGACCCAGAATAAAGTAGTCTTCAGAGGCTATTCCCAGAAAATTCAAAATATACATTTTATTTGTCAGGTAAATATCTTTAATATACGATATTTTAATCAAAATCGTCAGAGCCATTTTTTAGAAAATCAAAATTTTCGAAAAAAGTTCCATGTAAAGGGTAGTTTGGAGTGGGAGGATTTTTCTCAAAATCTTCGTGTTGCATCCCTGGAAGATACTAAACTTAAATACCAAGTTTGGTATTTTACCGACTTTTCGTTTTTGAGTTATCGTGTTTACAGATACACGGACACACACACACGGACCTTTTTTCTGAAAATACCTTTTTTGGATACAGGGGACCCTAAAACATATATTTCCGGTGAAATCTCGGTATCGAATTTTTTGGTGGAGTGCAATACATTCTCTATACACTATGTACATAGTACGTATAGAGAAAGTAAAAAGTATATTACACTACCGCTCAAAAGTTTTTGAACACACCTCATTTTTAGTATTTACTGAAACAATGGAATAAAAAGAAATAGTTTGTAGTCACAACAGTATATTAGATGAAAATCAGCCACACATGTTAGATTTTACTTTCTTCAAAGTAACCTCCCCTTGCTTTAATTACAGCTGCGCAAACTCTGGGCATTCTTTCTATTAAGAGCGGCACTGTATCTTCAGAAATATCCCTCCATATGTTGGACACATGACTCCACAATACATTTACACTAGTGGGTTGTTTCTTTCTTACCTCTCTGTCCACATGATCCCAAAGTAGTTCAATAGAATTGCAGTCAGGACTTTGAGGGGCCAAACCATGTTCTTCAAGACTTTTGTCCCTTCCAATCGTTCAACGTATCTTCCACAGAGTATAGATGTATGCCTGGGACCATTGCCCTGCTGCAGAATGAACCCTTTGCCAATTAACCGCATCCCAGATGATTCGGCATGGCTGAGAATATTGTGATAATGCTCCTTCTTCAGCATTCCTTCTATTTGCACAATATCGCCTGTCCTATTGCCACCAAAACAACCCCATACCAGCACCGAACCACCTCCATACTTGACTGTAGGGGATATGCACTGAGGTGCCTTGCATTCACCTTTTGCACGTCGAACAAACTGGCGACGTTTTGAGCCAAATAGCTCAAACTTAGATTCATCATAAATAATATCTTTTTCCACTGATCAACAGTCCAGCTTACATGTCGCTTGGCCCATTGTAATCGTCCAGATGTGCATCCTGAAGTCGTCTCTTCACTGTAGAAACACTCACAGATTCATCCCTCAACTGGTTCAGTTCTGCTGTCAGCATGGGTGCTGTTTTGAACGATCACGTTTGCTGGTCACTATTAAAAGTTTATCCGCACTTTTCGAGGTCACCCTAGGCCTCCCCTTTCGATAACGACCCTTATTGCTATTTGTAGTTACATACCTCTTTACAGTGTAATGGACACTTCCCAAGGAAACGTGTTCTTGAGTGGCAATTTGACGCATGGCGTGGCCTGCTTTATGTAAGCTGACTATTGCAGCACGTTTTTCTGCTGAAAACTCCCTTCAGACTTTTCAACTGCACAATAACAATGTGTACCATTCACCTGCTTATGAAGCACAGAAGTGCTGTTCGCAGCCAATACCTATGTACAGATGTCTGTGAACATCTAGGGAATCACAAGACAGCTTATGACATCCAAAACGACATTAGGGTCATTGTTCCTATAAGGGCCAACAAATGCTACATTTTCAAAATGCACATTAATTGACAAACAAAAGGTAGTATAGTAAATTTCAATTATGTCTCCATGGATTTCTACCATTTATATTATGACATTGGCTTTGTTTGGCGTTATACACATTTGGCATTTTAACGTGGAGTTGATCGTTTTTGAGATATTCCTTGTTTTTTTGTTTCAGTTTTGAAAAACAGTTTTCTCATACAGGAATTTGTCAACTCCTGTCCATACATATAAACAAAGGAACTTCAGTCACATAGCAACCAGCTTTTGACTATCACTTTAACCTATGGTACTCCCTTATTTCGCTTCTACATACAAGAAAGCAAGTAATAAGACTATTTCTGCCAAGTTTTTCTCGATTAGCTGAAGTAAATAGAGGCATAAACTTCTAAACGATAATTTTTTGTAGAGATGTAGAGAAAGTCATGTGAATGGAACACATCAGGGTTTTTTTATGTAGATTTAAGGATTTGTCTGTTATTTATTGCAATTTTAAAATACTTAAACTTTGCTCAAACGGATGTCTTCATGCATTTTACATGTCTTTTGTTTTACTACTGTCTATGGAAAGAGAACCGAATTAAATTGACAAACACATAAAGAGCTGACTGTCGGATAAGTCTAGTGTATTCCCTTATTTCCCTTCTACTTATTCGGAACTAAGTAATAAGATCATTTTTGCTAATGTTTATCTCGATTAGTATAGTGTAGCTGGAATAATCTATAGTTTATTTGTAGGGAGAAAGTAATATGAATACAACAAGTCAGATTTTTATTCGTCGTTGTGCACATTATTTGGAATTTAGGGAGCTTCATATATATCCATTTCTGTTCGTCTGTTTATATCAAAATGGTGTTTTATAGACAAAATAACAGTTGAAGACTCGTGACATGTGCGCCAGTCGCGCGTGTGGGAACAAACTTAACACGCCACAGAAAGCATATGCGTTTCTCTGAGCGCTGTGACGAATTCTGCCTGCAAAATCACAAGCCAGAAGACAAGGAAGGTTCTGTTGCGGGCTGCCATTGTTCATAACGATGGCCAATTATGACTTTGAGCCTCACCCCGCTCCCCCCGCCGCGATATAGCGACGTCTCCTGCATTTCCAGTTCGTTTACTCTGTTCCGGTGAACGGTGGATTACTGCTATTTACGTACACCCTTGTTACTGCGCATGCGAGAGCAGAACTCCTCTTCTTAATTGAGTAGACAACATATCTGTGAGCAATTAATGCTGTATCCTGTTAGATGTGCAAGAAAATATCAAAGAGATGCAGGAAATTACAAATTTGGTAATTAAATCGTTCAGTAGGTGGTGTTCCTGCAGTCTGTTGTTTGGAACATGTGCTGGGTTTTGATACTGATTATTTTCAGATAATCAATTTAAAATAATCACAAATTAATAACAATTTCAATAACAATATAATAATAGATATTAAAATAATGTTGTACCAGGGAAATTACAGTACTGGGGTGGTCTGATAAGTTCCCGGCCTGATAGTGAAAAACGACAATGCATACTTCCAAGGAAGTTTTATTTTTCAACACAATCTCCTCTAATATCAATACATTTTGTCCAGCGGTGTTCCAATGCCATTATCCCCTCTCTGTAGTGTTCCTCTGGAAGTGCTGCATAGTACCCATCTACAGCCGCAATTGCTTCTTCATTGGACGAAAAGAGCCTACCAGCGAGGCATTTCTTGAGTTTTGGAAACAGATGGAAGTCCGAGGGAGGTAAATTTGGGGAATATGGTGGATGTAACAGCACTTCACAGTGCAGATCTCTCAATTTCCTCATTGCCAAAACACTTAAGTGGGCAGGTGCATCGTCCTGATGGAAAACTTTTTTTTTTCTTTTTTCTTTTTTTTTCTTTTTTGACCCGGGTCTGTTTTCACGAATGCTTGCATTCAGTTTGGTTAGAAGTTGAGGGTAGTATTCTCCAGTAATGGTTTTACCTTTTTCGAGATAGTTCATCAACAAAATTCTTTTGGTATCACAAATCACTGACGCCATGATCTTTGCCGCTGATGGCACCATCCTTGCCATCTTTGGAGCTGAAGAACCTGCTTCTGTCCACTGCCTCGACTGCTGCTGGGATTCGGGTGTGTAGTGGTGAATCCATGGTTCATCCACTGTGACGTATCGGCGCAAAAAGTCACTTCTGTTCTTCTGAAAATGTGCCAAGCACTTTTCAGAAAGTGTCGTGCGAATGCGTTTGTTATCCACCGTGAGGATACGCAACACCCATTTGAGAAAACTTTTTCATTTTTAATTCCTGATGCAAGATGTCACCAATACGTTTCTTTGAAATTCCAAGAGATTAGGCAACTTCACGCACCTTTGTACGCCGATCTTCCAAAACCATGTCATTCACTTGTTCAATGATTTCCGGTGTGGTTACAGTTTTTGGACGTCCTTCGCGTATATCGTATTGGACGCTATCACGACCACGTTTAAAATCGGCCGCCCATTTCTTCACAGTGGAAACTGAAGGTGAAGAGTCACCATACACATTTGCAATCCACAAATGAATTTCTGTAGGTGTTAAACCTTCTTTTACGAAGTATTTTATCACAGCACGATACTCGAATTTCTCCATTTTCAAAGCATGCACACTTCCAATGCTTCAAACAACTGCCTGCAGTCAACTATAACCTGCAATTACTTGTAATTTTACATACGGTCTATTAACTTGTGTGTCAACGTAAGGGAAAAAAAATCATGCAAGTAGTGCCGCGATCTCTGGGCGAGGCCGAGAACTTTTCAGGGCACCCTCGTAATGTCAAGAAGTCAAATGTATAACAGAGTATTACTGTTGTATTTCAACAAAATAGCCGAAGGAGGAAATGTTTCTAAACCCGATGTCCCGCGGTCAAATATTTTGGTCCAATACTCTTCAAACTACAAATTTGATCCTGGCGCATCGGATAATTTCATTGTATACAATTTCCGTCTTATTTTTTTTTTTTTTTGCTCCAATTCCAGTTTGCTACAACAGGTTACAGCGGTTTCTAATTTTTGGTTCAAACGTGTATGAAATCAACCAATGAGCGCCCTGGTGGTAGTGACGTAATAAGATGGCTGCTAGCGCTAGGTCTTCCTTCCCGCCCATATGATTGTTTGTGTGAAACTTGGCTGTATCTTGTAGACTTTGTCTTAAATAATAGGGTTATAGTAGCTGAGCTATGGTTGAAATACACATTCTTTTTTTTTCGGCAGAGATTTATGAAATAATGACTCGGGTATTTATATCCCCTGCAAATGTATTTTATCAGATCCATTTGTACCTAACATTCTATTCTCAACAAAATATAAAAAACGCTACCTTTGATTTGCTGGCATGGACTGCTTCATATTTGTGTCTTGGCGAGTGATTTTTGCCTCAACTAAGGACAGCAGCTTTCCAAACAAATGTTCGTTCATTCTAAGGAAGTTAAAATAATTTACAGAGTCAGAAACGAGTTCATTTTGCAGCATATGTAGTACACCTCTTCCCTGACCTGCATTCCTACGTTCCAGCCATGATCTAGTCTTGATTTTTTCTTTCTATTATAATATGCTCTTGAAATGGATACATATACTAAACTTGGGACAGCGAACGTAAATAATTGTGGATATGCAACTTCCACCATTTTCTATCAGCTGTTCATGTGCTTGCGAAAAAATATTTGGACGAATACACACTCCTGTGGGAATGGTATGGAGAAATTGTACAACTTTCAGGTTGTATAAAAAACTTGGACCAAATTTTGACAGTGGGACATCGGCTTAAGTGCAGGCAGAGATTGTTAAAATCGTCCAGTCGCCGTTTGAAAGACAAGGAAATTCCAACAAACTAGTGAATAGGTTAACGGTATTGGCGACTTATGATGATCGTAAGGTCGAGAGTTCTGGGTTTTCTCACCAGAGAACAAACAAGGTTATAAATTATAGATTGTCAGGAATATGTAGCATTGACGGGTGGAAGTATATTTTCAAGAGGTGTAGAACCGAAAACAAGGTCATTTCTGGGCAGTCTTTTGAGTTGTTTCAAACACTGCCCTTACTACAGCCCCTCCACAACTTCTAGAGCCTTCTGCCGTGCCTAACAACGCCATCAGGGATTACATCCTGGACCTACAATCCGAGGCCCGGGACGTCAGTACTCGACTGGCCCGGGTCGAGTTTAGTATCTTCCAGGAATGCGACACAAAGATTTTGAGAAGAATCTCTCCACCCCAAACTACCCTTTACATGGAAAAAACTTCGAAAATTTTGATTTCCTCAAAAATGTCTCTAACGATTTTAATTAAAATACCGTATATTAAAGATATTTATATTTCAAATAAAATATATATCTTGAATTTTCTGGTAATTGCCTCTGAAGACATGTTTATTCTCATTGAATTTTGGGGAATTTTGCGTAATCGTAAGAGATAGACAAAAATTTACTGCACAAAAACTGTAGAACTGCTTAAAATACACAATTTAAGCTATGTCCATTTTTTTCGTGAAGTTGACCGTTTTTTAGATATACCTTATTATTTGTTTCAGCTTTAAAATACTTCAGCTTTTTTAACACGGAAAGTTGTAAACTCCTTGCCATGCATAGAAACGTATTTCAACCACATGGCAACCATCTTACAAAAGATTTGACTATCGTTTTGGCCTTGTATATTCCATTATTTTCCTTCTACTTAAAAGGATGCAATTGATTCTGACAATTTCTGCTATTGTTTATCTCGATTATCATAAAGTAGATAGAAGAATATGCTTTTTAACAATAATTTATTACAGCGATGTAGAGAAAATCATGCGAATGAAACACATCAGATTTTTGTTTTTAATATTGCTGACTATTTTGTGTATTACAAAAGCACATGTGGTCTGTACGATTGATGAAGACCAATGTATGTATACTGGTATTTCAATAAATACACTTATTCATTATTCATATTAAGCTTCCCGGAACTTAATTACCTTCACTACAGCGACTTCGAGGTAATTGCATTCTCAAACTAAATCACTAATGACTTACCTACAACAGAGTTTTAACTTATAATTGTTATATTATTCGTTTATTTTTACATCTGAAATTATTTATCACAATTATTTCTCTATTTCCTTTTATTTGTTTATTAAGTAATACAGGATGATTTATATAAAGCTGACGCATTACTTTCATTAATTATTTCAAAACGTGTTATCTAGCGACAAGTTATTATACCTAAATTGTAGAGGAATTTTGGGAGATTATTTATCTCTATAGCAAATGTTGAAAAATGTCCTCCATCCTGCATAAGGCAGAACTCAACACATCGTTCCATGTTACTGGCCAATCGTTGGAGGACTCTGTTGTCAAAAGCTTGAATCTCCTTTGCGATGTTGTGCGTCATATCGTCCAATGTCTGGGGACGTGTGGCGTAAACCCTATCTTTTAAGTAACCCCATAGAAAGAAATCCGGCGATGTCAAATCCGGAGATCTCGGTGGCCAAGGGTTCCTGAAAATTATCCGGTCGTCAAAGAAACGTGTAACTTGTCGAAACAGCTGCCAACAATGCAATTAGGAATAAAACATAAACATCTGCGCATCTAGTGACAAAGAATTGAAACTTCAGAACATTCTGCTTAATTTGGTCATAAAAGTGGGCCATTGAATGAATTTCCAACGGAATAATTAAAGAAAGAAATGTGTCTGTTCTACATGAATCAGTCTGTATTAATTTAGTACCACAACAAATATGACCACAAGGCTCGAGCAGCGATTGGTCATAATTTAAAATTCGCGTGCACAACATTTGCATCTCCAAAATGTTTTTGTTCATAGCAAAGCCGAAGTTGTCAAATAATTGGCGTTGCGTTTCCAGTGAATATAATGACGAAGGCTGTGGTGGCATTTTGTTTTTTTCAAAAAGGATGTTCCAGTAACGAAGGCGGAAGAATTTCTTCTGAAAAGAAAAACAAGCCAGCGTAAATCTTGCTAAATTTAGTCTTTTTAATGAGGATGTCTTGCGAGGAGCTCTGGCGGAGAAAATGTCAACTTCTGTGGCGTAGAGCTGCACATGACTGGCTTCCATTTTTCAAAGCGAGCTTTTTTTGGGTTTTTAATGACGAACTCAAGGTCTGCACGATGCAACTGCAATTTTATGAAGATATATTGATGGATTTAAGCTTGCGTTATGCCCAAATCATATTAATAATTTGGTAACAAGCGATTGATTACAGATTCTGTAGTGCACCTAATTTAGTTTTTTTTTTTTTTTAATTTTACTCATTTTTGGGAGCATTAAAAACGAAAAACCAAAAACAATACAAATATTGTCCACCATAATTCCTTTGAAGGATCTTTGTTTAAAATTGAAACTAATAATTTGGAATATCTCAAAAACGGTTAACTCTACAAAATAAGTTTAAATAACATTAATTTTGTGTTTTAATGAGATGTACATTTTTTGTGTAGTAAGTTTTTGTCTGTCTCTTACGGTTTGACAGTTATACAAAAATTATCCATAATGAATAGGTCATCAGAGACTACCGCCAGAAAATTCAAGATATACATTTTATTTGTTCTGTAAATATCTATAATATACGGTGTTTTAATCAAAATCGTTTGATCTATTTTTGAGAAAAACAATTTTTTTAGAAATTTTACATGTAAAGGGTAGTTTGGGGGGTTTGAAAATTTTCGTGTCTCATGCTTGGAAGATAATAAATTTAAATACCTAGTTTGAAATTTAACGGTATTTTAATTTTTGAACTATGCTTTCCACAGACACACATACGGACCTTTTTCTAAAAATGATTTTTTTTTTTATTCAGGAGCTGCAAGTACATATATTTTCGGTGAAATCTCCGTATTGAATTTTTGTGTGCAGTACAATACCTCCTCTATACAGTATCTACATAGTACGTGTAGAGAAAGTAAAAAGTTATACTCGCTGAGAAATTATTAATAAATAAACTTATTGTATAATATTAGAAAGGCATACGTATACATACTTCAATAAATTTCAGTTTATTATCTTAAGTAGCTTTTGAGATAATTGTGATAAGTTTATCAGATTTAATATTGGTGGAATTATAGTTTTATTTATGGCCGTTCTTTAACTACTGGACTGGAAAGACCGCTTAATTTTGTTCAGAGGTCTCTATCATTTTTGAGGTTCTTTTACGTGTCGTAAATCTGCAACACGGGACCAACGGCTTTACTTCCCTCCCGAAGGAAGCCATAATAAGGATTTTTATGCCTGAAAAAATTCATCGTCCTCAACCCGGTTAAAACATGTTAATATTGGTGAGACAGGATTTTTGGTCTTCATTTAACCCTTTGTAACTATACAAATAGGGTTGTGCCCTAGGATTAATTTCATGTTATCTTAACCTTCAACCATAAATGACAAGTAATCAAAACTGTTTTATATTGTAAAATTTTATACAATTTTTGCCCTAAAAGTGCAGTTATTTTTTAAATAAATAAAAGAGTAAAGCCCACATAGCTACAGTCAAGTGTAACCCCATTAGCTTCCAAACATCACACCGATTATTTTCTTGGACCCTCCCCGTCCTTTGCCACAGTTACTGGGATTTGAACTTGCAACATTTGGCTTTGAATAGATCACCTAGCGCTCAAGGTGATTTGAACCAATTTTTGTAGTACCTTAGGCAGGATTATGAAAACTGGTTTAGAGGAATTTAAACTTTTAATTGGGAAGAAAAGGATTAATAAAGGATCTACATTTATTTCCATTTTCTCCATTATTTTATTTAATAATTGTATACGTTTATTCCCATAAATGTTTACTCGAACTCCAATTTTAAACCTAAATTGAAGGAAAAACAGCATATGCACTATTCTAATGCAGGCAACTAAGGGTTAAATGAGAGACAAGTCTACCAACAATGCTACTGTTTTTGACACATTCCGTAACAATCTCGTCTATTTTATACCCAGCTCCAAGAAATAGTCCATAGAATTCTAATAATATATATCCTTCACAGTCGATTTCACAAGTCCCATGGGGAGAAAAAAAAATACTGGATTTTCCAGTACGTCATCTGTTTGTGACTTTTGAAACACCGAGCGTGGGCTGTTGGACCCCTCGACCATGCGCTGCCCACAATTGATATGTTCAGGAGGAGCTCTCTCTGGAAATGAATTGGCCTCCAGGGGTTGCTGATGTCAGTTTTATATGTACACAGAGGGTGGGGCACTTGTAAGAGGGGCGGGGGTAAATCTCGATCTTGTCCTCTCAGTCACGTTTCGGGCTACAAACCCAAGTCCGCGCAAACAATGCTTCTCGACAGTCGTTGCAAACAAATCAGAAGCGTTTGTGTTTTGATACACTGCAGTAGGTTGCGTCTGCTACCTTCATAATGAAATGCAAGCGAAAGAGTTTGGACTCATTATTTAATGTAAGCATTCACATAGAAACACGCAAGAGTTTGCAAACTCCAAACCTTATCCTTGCGTTGCATGCAAAGAAGAAGAATTCTGCTTCTTTTCTCTGTGCTATGAATTCAACAACAGACGATCGCACTGCGAGACTTTACAAGGCCTCCTGTACATGCCATGCTCTTCTATTTGGCCGTGCAGTGCCGCGCCACCTCTAATCTCCCTCAAGAGGTTATGACAGTCTCCTCCTTTGATTTAATGCATGTAACTATAATCTGCGTCTAAATTAGATTAAATTAGAAAGCATTCTGTAGGTCCATTTAGGCTAGGAAGTCACTGAACATAGAACTTGCCAAGGCTATATACATGTATACATATGTTTATATACTATGAGAAAAAAACACGTATAAAGCTCTAGAGCTAAAAGCACGGGTTACAAATATAGCAGAATAGACATTTGCTTTTGAGGCCTGTGCGCCACTGTACTATACTTAATGTGCTCTATAAAAGCGTATGTACTTCCTCATTTGCATTCACATAAAAACAAAGAGTATCAAAAATTAGTGTTAAAATGTATAAATAAGCATAATTTTATTATATATAACACTGATGTAATGTCAGATGATAGTTTTCTAATTATCGACATAACATTTACTACTAGTAATTATATAAAACTAAAATATGATTATTGTATTATGTACTATCCATAAATGTCAACAAATTCCAATACATATTTACAAATATGTTACAGAATTTACAATGCAAAAATTTACAATAATGTATTAGAGTGTAAAATATCAAAGCATCAGGCTTTACAGACCTTGTGTTTTTACTAAATACTAAAAAATCTGATGTGTACCATTCACATGACTTTCTCCATATCCCTGCAACAAATAATTCTTAAAAAGCTTATAATTCTATTTACTTTATGCTAATCAGATAAAAAAATTAGCAGAAAAAGTCTTATTTCTCGCATCCTTGTAAGTAGAAGCGAAATAAGGGACAACCGTAGGTTAAAGTGATAGTCAAAAGCTGGTTACTATGTCAATGAAGTTCCTTTGTTTATATGGATAGGAGTTGACAAGTTCCTGTATGAGAAAAGTATACGTTTTTCATAGCAGAAACCAAAAATAAGGAATGTCACAAAAACGACGAACTCCACGAAAAAAATGTATATAACATAAATTGTGTGTTTTAATGTGCTCTACATTTTTTCTGTAGTAAGTTTTTGTCCATCTCTTGCGGTTTAGCAGTTATTCAAAATTTAGTACAATTCATCCAGAATAAACTACTCTTCATAGGCTATTCCCAGAAAATTCAAGATATACATTTCATTTGTCAGGTAAATATGTTTAATATAGGAAATATGTTTAATCAAAATCGTTAGAGCCATTTTTGAGAAAATCAAAATTTTTGAAAAAGGTTCCATGTAAAGGGTAGTTGGGGGTGGGGGGATTTTTCTCAAAATTTTCGTGTCGCATCCCTGGAAGATACTAAACTTAAAATACCAAGTTTGGTATTTTACCGACTTTTCGTTTTTGAGTTATCGCGTTCACAGACACACACACACACACACACACGGACCTTTTTGTGAAAATGTTTTTTTTGGATATTGGGGACCCTAAAACATATATTTCCGGTGAAATCTCGGTATCGAATTTTTGGTACACTATGTCCATAGTGCGTATGGAGAAAGTAAAAATTCAGTTGACACATACGTGCAAGTCAAAATATACATAAGTTTAATTTGAATATAAAACACACACACACACACACACACACACTAATATACACAAAATGCAATACATTGTAATACTTATAAATACAATGATTGTTGACAGTATTGTCAGACATATTTGTCACTTAAATATTCATCTACAGAGTAAAATGATTTATTGCAAAGGTACTCCTTAAGAGAAACCTTAAAAGCCCTGAAATTCCCAACATTTTCTTTGAGATTTCTGCATTTCTTGGTTCTTATAAATCGAAGACGCAGAGAGATAATTCTTAGTTCATTAAATGTGTAGCTTTATCACTTTTCTTTATCTTGTACCATTTTCAATAATTTTGAATGAGCACTTATTGTTACGTCTCTGTTGCGAGCGTCAGTTGTTAGTATGTACTTTTATAGCATATTTATTTGCAAAAGGTTTAGTGAATTTTATTTTGTGATATTGTTGGCTATGTTATTCAGTTTGTAACTTGCAGAGCGCTTAGAAGATATTCGCATGTAACTTGCGGATTTAGAAACCCGTGCCAACTTCTTGCGTTGCGCTTACGATTGTATTGTGAATGTAACTGCGTTTATACAAGGTGATTCAAAAATGCTTTTACAACGTTTAAGGTTGGATTCCTTACATATTGTTTATGACACAATCCTCTAGAACTCTTCATTTATTACTTTAGTAATGAGAGTTTACGTTAAATGGGTTTCCTGGTCCAACCTAAGAACTTCATTTATCTGTGTACGCATTCATAGAAGGCTTTGGACAATTTTACCGTCCGAGGTTGGCCTTGTGTTGCCATGGCTGCTTGTTTACAGTTGTCATTTGTTAACCCTTAGTTGCCTGCACTAGTTTTTTTTTTTAATTCAAGTTTAAAACTGGACTTCTGGTAAAAATATTTGCGAATAAACCTAGAAAATTAGTATATAAAATAATATAAATATAAATAAATGTAGATCTTTTCTTAATATTTTTCTTCCCAATTAAAAGTTTTAATTCTTCTAAACCAGTTTTCATAATGCTGCAAAAGGAACTACCAAAAAAGTAGTTCAAATAGCCATGAGTGATAGGTAATGGACTGGCCATCCATTCAAAAACAAATGTAAGTTCAAATCCCAGTGACGTCGTAAAGGATGGGGAGAGCCCAAGTAAAATAATCGCTGTTATGCTTGGAAGCTAATGGGGTTACATTTGGCAGTAGTTTTCTCTTTAAGGGCAAAATTGTATATATTTTACAACATAAACCGTTTTGATTACTTGTCGTTTATGGTTGAAGGTTAGTTTAATATGAAATTAATCCTAGAATACAACCCTATTTGTATAGTTACGCTTAAAACAAGCGGTACTTATAGGTACCGACAGGTAACAAAGGGTTAATTGAGTTAATACATTCTCCCAGCACGTCTTACAGGTGCTGTTTACAGGGTGACATTGCAGATTATAGTTCAATTTTAGATTTGACTTTGCCATTGGTTGATTGGCCAACGTGGCTGCCTATGCACAAGCAGATAGATCGAACGGAAGACTGTGCATTTCGCATTGGAAAGAAGAACCGATTTTTACCTCTTATTTCGATCCAGTTCATTTATATACACCTAACCTAGCCTAACGTAACCTAATCTCGACGAAATCTCGAAACCTATCACGTAGCCATATTGTCTCCGTAACCAATAGGAAAGAGGCTTAGTCTCATACTAGAAGAAACACGTGGTTAATAATTAAAGGAGCCCAAGCACATTTTAGTCTCGTTCAAGATGCACTGGCTGGTATGTTATCATGACTGATGGATAGGTAGATGAGGACTAGTTCCATGGCCTGCAGTCCTTAGGATTTTTCTCTTTGGTGGCAACTTTAAACAATGTCTATTTTAGGCTGCAGACATCCCTGATGAAGAAACTCTTAATCTGCGTGTCATGAATCCCTGTAAAACCACAGACACAGTCCGTGCTTCGATGAGTGCATGTGCGTATAGACGCAAGAAAACACTGGAGTGGCGCTTGTGTTGAACACTTTCTGAAAAATGAATCATGTGTCACTTTCAAATGTTTCGGGTAGTTACAATTCGAGCTTCAATAAATCGAAAACGAAGGATTATGAACATTTCTTCTTGTTAGGATGTAAGGAACCAGTTCCAATCTTTGAAAAAGTATTTATGAATCACCCGGTATATGGACGCTGGAAACTTATGGGAGTGACGTTTCTAATTTCTATATTTTTACTTTCTCTACACATACTATGTACATAGTGTATAGAGAAGAAGGTATTTCACTCCACTCAAAAAATCGATGCCGAGATTTCACCGGAAATATATGTTTTAGGGTCCCTTGTATCCAAAAAAAAAAAAAACATTTTCACAAAAAGGTCCGTGTGTGTATGTGTGTGTGTGCGTGTGTCTATGAACACGATAACTCAAAAACGAAAAGTCGGTAAAATACCAAACTTGGGCATTTAAGTTTAGTATCTTCCAGGGATGCGACACAAAGATTTTGAGAAAAATCCCCCCACTCCAAACTACCCTTTACAAGGAATTTTTTTTCGTGAATTTTGATTTTCTTAACAATGGCTCTAATGATTTTGATTAATATATCGTATATTAAAGATATTTACCTGACAAATGAAATGTATATTTTCAATTTTCTAGACATACCCTGTGAAGAGCTCTAGATGAATTTTGCTAAATTTTCCATAAATGGTAAACCGTAAGAGGCAGACCAAAGCTTACTATGCAAAAAAATGTAGATCTTATTAAAACACACAGATTTTGTCATACACGTTTTTACTGTCTGTACATTTTCTATGTACATAGTGCATAGAGAAGGCATTGTATGTATTCCGCTACAGATTTTAGCGGAAACATATATTTTGAGGACCCGAGTCCGAAAAAAAATTTTTTTTAGAAAAATCTTCAGTATCTTCCAAGGATGTGACAAAAAGATTTTCAGGGAAATCACCCCACCCAAAAGAACCCTTTACATGCAAAAATTTTCGATTTTTTTTCTCGAAAAGTTTGCTGTAACGATTTTGATTAAAATACCGTATATTAAACATGTTTATACGATAAATTAAATGTATGTCCTGAATTTCTTGGGAATAGCCTCTGAAGTCCCTTTTAGTCTGCATAACTGGTAAACCGTAAAGAGATAGACAGAATCTCACCATACTAGAAATGTAGATCGTGTTAAAACACACAGTTTGTCATATTGTTGTTTTTTAGCACTAGCCATTTCGGAGATATTCCTTGTTAACACTTTTAAGTTTTAAAATAGTTAAACTCATCGATTTCACATCTCTTTTTTTTTTTCCTCCCGACTATGACAATCGCATAGCTACAGTTTTTAAAACATTCGATTATCGCCTTAGCGTCCATTATATTCCTTCATTTCCCTTCTGCTTATGAGGAACTAAATAATAAGACAATTTCTGAAAAGGTGATCATGAATAGCATCACGAGATAAAAAGAATTATCTTCAGTAGGAATAGTTAGTTTGCTGAACAGATAGAGAAAGTCATGTGAAGCTTATACTTGTAGCAAATTGTAATGTGCTAGGTCTTCTAGTCGCTCTACTATTCCTAAGGCGGCTGATACAGAATACAGGCCTAAACTTTGGTTTAAACCTGGCGCCAAGAATGGGTTTTATCGACACCCAATTAAACAGGGATGCCAGCAAATCCGATCACCCCAATTAGAAGAGAATTCCGATGGCTCGGTCGGTATTAGTGATTAGGGTTGGTCGGTTCTGAGGCCTCCAATCTCCAACAGGATACACAATTTATGAGCCCCCGCGCCCCGAAAAAGAGAACAAAACCAATTGCATCAGCCCATGGGGATCATAGCTACATAGTTTGGGGATGGATAAATCTCCAGCACCGTCCCTGACGTGGGAAGGGGTAATATCGCGGTCATGTGAGCACACCCCCCCCCCACACACACGTTTTGGGGCTTATTAATGTACTATCGCCCACAGAACTGTGGCGTGTAATGTAACCACCATGGCAGTCGAGGTTTAACGCTGATACCTAACCCAAAACACGGGGTCGTATCTTCTTGTGCTGTCAATGTCTTGGTTATACTCTTCCCATATGTTTTAGTTTCACTTTTACTTTCTCTACACGTACTATAAACATAATGTATAGAGAAGGTATTGTAATGCACAAAAAATTCTATACCGAGATTTTACCTGAAATATATATTTAGGGTCCCCTGTATCCCAAAAAAGCATTTTCAGAAACAGGTCCGTGTATCTGTGAACATGATGACTTATACACGAAAAGTCGGTAAAATACTAAAGTTTAGTATCTTCCAGGGATGCCACACGAAGATTTTCAGATATATTCCCCCCACCCCAGACTACCCTTTACATGGCAAAATTTTCGAAAATTTTGATTTTCTAAAAAATGGCTAACGATTTTTATTAAAATCCCGTTTATTAAAGATATTTACATTCCAAATAAACTGTATATATTACATTTTCTGAGAATAGCTTCTGAGGATTCCTTTATTCTGGATGAATTTTGCTAATTTTTTTAACTGCTAAACGGTAAGAGATAGACAAAACCTTACTACACATAAAATGTAGATATGATCAAAACACACAATTTATGTCCTTCACATTTTTGCTGTGGAGGTAACCGTTTCCGAGATATTCCTTGTTTTTGGTTTCACTTGTGAGTACTTATACTTTTCTGGGACAGAAAGTGTCCGTTGTTCTTTTGATCTACTCCCAGACAAGCAAAGACGCGATTTGCAATGACAATCGAATAACGACAGCTTTTAAAACATTTGACTATCGAAAATAAGAACTGAAGCTTTCCTGGCGACGTGTTAATTCAAAATCTTCTTTTAATACCTAATACCTAATCCTCTACCTGCAGTCTTCCAAGACTTATTTTCTAGCAGGTGCGTGCTCAAACACAAAACAACGAATAACTGCTATAAATAGTTTTCCACGAAGTCCGTGCCCATGTCTCAATCATCTTAAATACCAGGCCATAATATTCGTACGTTTTCACGATGGGGAAGAACAAGCAACGCCGAGCCGCAGCCTCTAGGAAGGCCACCTCCGCCGAGGGTATTACCTCAACATCGACGGTGATACCCGAGGCAACTCCTGCCTTGATTAAATCGCCTCCGCCAGCCGCCGCTACTTCACCGACCGCTAGCAGCCTTTCACCTCGGCGATTGCAGCCGCAGTCGCCGACTACGCAGAGCTCCACTTCCCGGTTCAGCGCCGTGGTTCGGGGGGTCCCTAGGGATCTTTCCACCCGGCTCTTCACCGCCGCAGCGAAGTCGCAGTGGCCCTCATGCTTGAGGGCTACTCGCATAGTCAATGGCCGGGGACCAACACCACTGATGAGGGTCGAGCTGCGAGATCGTGCGGATCTGGAGGCTGCCTTAGCGACTGGGTTGCCCTTGTTAGGGCAACTTCTTGTTGTTGAGGCGAGCCAAAGGGAACGACACAAGCCTTGCAGACGCTGCTGTGCCTACGGCCACACGGCCGAAGCCTGTACCTCTCCGCCGCGGTGCCACTATTGTGGTGCCAACTCCGCCACCGCAGACTGTAGAGGTCATGACCTTCGTCACCGCCGCCGGTTCTGTGCCACCTGTCGTGGCACAGGTCACTTCACGGGACAATCTCAGTGCCCTCAATACCCGAGGCTTGGGAAAACACCGCAGAACTTCAACACCGACGCCACACCGCCTGAACCCTCAACTGACGCAGCGACGCGGGATGCTATTCAGGACCTCCACGCGGAGATCCTGAACGTCGGCGCCCGCTTAGCTGCGCTAGAAGAGGCATTCTCCAGCGTCATACACGAGAAGCTTCAGGAACTACAAGCTTCCACCACCACAGCAATCACAACATTGCAGTCTACAGCAGCTGACTTGTCAGCACGTGTAGAAGGCATCTCAGCACAGCTCAAACAGGTTCTCCTGCAGCAGGCCTCCTACTCCGCCGAGTTATTCAGAGCAAATCGCCAGCAAAACAGCGCTCCTCCTCCTGCACAGGCTGAGGGGCACAGATACAACACTGAACTCCGTAACGCTCCTGTACAGCTCCGTTCGAACACCAGGGCAACGGGGTCAAAGCTCGCACATGACTACATGAATCGTCAGATTCACATGTAAGTTCACCACCTAAAACTCCTGCAAAACCTTCACCTACATTCCTTCCCAATATCACCTTTAATTCCCTAGGCTGCAGTCAGGTTTCATGGCTGTAGCCTACAAATAACCTTTACCCGCTCCCGCACATAGTGCGGCAGCATCCCAAACTCCACTTACTACCGCGGGTGCAATTGCGGGACCGCGCAAAGCTCCGATGAAATACAGCAAACTACGTGATATAACGTGGAGGGGTTTTTTAGTGGGTATGCCGCAGCAGGGCGGAGAGTCCCACATATCCTCCCAGCCATGCACTTCGGCTGGGGGTTGAATGCGTAATGCATTTTTCCCCTCCACGGTAAACAAAAAAAAAAAAAAACATAATATCACGCGAACCAATCAGATGTTAGCTTCATCCCAGCTCTCATAAATACCAGTCTCCGCAAGCTCAAACCATCAGTTCACCCTGAAGACGAGGAAGATGCACTTCTTCGAAACGTTGGTGTCAAGCCAAATTTTTATTTGGCTAGAAGCCCGAGAAGATTTTGAATTTGACTATCGGTTTAACGTAAGTGTATTCCCTTATTTTCTTTCTACTTATAAGGAACTAAGTAATAAGAACATTCTGCTAATGATTATATCATTAGCAAGGTGCAAAAAGAAGAATATTCTTATGTGAGAAGTTTGTAGAAGAGCTAGAGAAAGTCATGTGAGTGTAACACATCAGGTTTTTTTTCTCTAAAAGTTAATTTTTATTCAGGTGTCCTCATAATATCTATTTCCGGTGAAATCTTTGTATCGATATTGGTGGAATGCAACAACTTCTATACCTGTCATGTACATTGTACATATATGCTAGAGAAATTAAATATTTCTGTGCTGTTGACTGACTCTTGCAACTCTTGTATGTATAAGAAACGTGTCAGGTTTTATCAGCAAACAATGGTTCCCCACGCACGGCAACAATAGCAACTGTGTTATAATGCTGTTAGTTTGCTTTATTGTGTGGATCCCCTGTCCCTCGAGATGAGGTGATTCAGAATTAAAGCTGATGAGTAAGGAGACGCCTAAAAAATCGTTAACCCCCAAGTACATAAAGAAAGTCAAATTTTGATGAGTCATGTTGTCTAAAGCGAATAATATCCGCACCTCGCACAAAGTGCCGAGTTAAATCCTGGGGTGGCCACCCCCTGTAAAATTACTAGAACCCTCCCTCAAGGGTGGGCTTCGATCACTGCCTGCTCAAGATCGTCAAATCCCTCATTAGGATTGGTGGGTACAGAGTACAGTCATCGCCAAAGTGGGGGAACACTATTGCAGACCTCCAAAAAACTCCAGTACAGACAGCAAATTTAGTAAAACAGGGTTCCATACAAGGATAAGTGCTCGGAAAAAGCCAAGAAATTACATTGAAAAATGTTTGCATCTAGGTAACTGTCGTCTCTTCGTGCTCCATGTATCACCAGTGTCTTCGCCTACGGTGCCACAAGTAGTAAAAGTGGGCGCTAAACACTATTAAAACACAGAATCGTTTCAATCAATAAATGTCTCATATTCGGCAGGATGTTTCCATTATAGGTATTAGTGGCTTTCCTACCAGGCCAAGAGAATCTACACTTCTCCCCCACTTTTCCTTGTCCTCATTTTCTTTAGTCGCAGCTGTCAGCAGTTCATTGGTCAGTAGTGATGCCGCTCTCCTTTCGAGACCCCCGTAAGACTGGGAGATTCTCCCAAACAGAGCATTTTACTATATTCGCGTTCTGTACTAGTGGCAACAAGAGAGTACCCAGGGATGTGCTTTTTACGATTTCTACTGCCTGCACCTGTTTGCCCCAGCAGTGGTTTTTAACCGCCTATTCTACACGTAGGAGCTCGAAATATGTGCTTTATTTTTAATTCTCTACACGTACAATGTACGGAGGTTTCACCGGAAATACACGTTTTAGGGTCCCCAAGCATTTTTGGAAATAGGTTCGTGTGTGTCAGTATGACTGCGAACACGATAACTCAAAAACGAAAAGTCGGTAAAATACAAAACTTGGTATTTAAGTTTAGTATGTTCCAGGGTTGCGACACGAAGATTTTGAGAAAAATCCCCTCACATAAACAATCCTTTACGTGGAAAAATATTCGAAAATTTGGATGTTCTCAAAAATGCCTCTAACGATTTGATTAAAATATCTTAGATTAAGGATATTTAGATGGCAAATAAAATCTATATCTAGACTTTTCTGGGAATAGCTTCTAAAAACCTCTTTGTCCTAAATGAATGTTGCTGAATTTTGCGTAATTATAAAACCGTAATAAATAGAAACTTACTACTCAAAAAATGTAGATCACCTTAAAACACACAATGTATGTCATATATACATTTTTTCCGTGGAATTGGCCATTTCTGGGATATTCCTTGTTATTTGTTTCAGATTTAAAATACTCACAGGAAAGTTGTAAACTCCTGGTCCTGCATAGAAACGGATTTCAACCACATGGCAACAAGTTTTTAAAAGATTTGACTATCGTTTTATCCTAGTGTATTTCCTTATTTTCTTTCTACATACAAGGAAGCAAGTAATTAAGAAATTTTCTGTTAAAGTTTAATTCGATTATTATAAAGTGTACAGAAGAATATGCTTTTAAACAGTAACTTATTACAGCGATGTAGAGAAATTCATGTGAATGGAACATATCAGATTTTTGCACATAGGAAATGTTCCCTAAGTTTGTCCCTCGTTGTACCTCTATGAGATAGCTTTCTTCCCGCTCTAATGACCACAGTTCGTGTATGTTGTTCTCTGTCAGGTTCTTCAGCATTAAAATATTCACTCCCCCTAATATTTTCCATCAACTGGGCCTGCATTTACCAATTTTTACTTTCTCCAGCCTCGTAAGGGAGAAGTATTGTATTCCACCCAAAAATTCGATGCCGAGATTTCACCGGAAATACATGTTTTAGGACCCCCTGAATTTAAAAAAAAATCAGAAACTTGTGTGTGTGTGTGTGTGTGTGTGTGGACCGCATAGGTCAAAAACGAAAAGACGGATAAATACCAAACTTGTTATTTAAGTTTGGCATCATCTAAGGATGTGACACGAAGATTTTCAAGAAAATTCCCCCCACCCCTAGCTACCCTTTACATGGAAAAAGCTTCCAAATTTTGTTTTCTTAAAAATGGCTCTAACAATTTTGACTAAAATACCACATATTATCACAAATAAAATGTATATCTTGAATTTTCTGATAATAGCTTCTGAAAACCTGTTTATTCTGGATGAATTTTGCTTAATTTAGTATAACTAGTAAACCGTAAGAGATAGACAAACACTTACTTTACTAAAAATGTAGATCTCGTTAAAATACACAACTTATATCATACATATTTTTTTCGTGGAGCTTACCGTTTTCGAGGCATTCCTTGTTATTAGTTTCAGTTGTGAAGTACTTATACTTTTCTCAGACGGAAGTGTCCGTTCTTCTTTTGTTCTACTCCTGGCCAAGCAAAGAAGCGATTTGCAATGACAAGCGCTTAACGACAGCTTTTAAAACATTTGACTATCACTTTAGCATAGTGTATTCCTTTAGTTCCATTCAACTTATAACGAACTAAGTAATCAATTTCTGATAATGTTTATCTCGATTAGTGCGGTGTTGAAAGAAGAATTATCTTTTGCAGGGTAGCTAGAGAAGGTAATGTGAGTGTAACGCATCAGATTTTTTAAGATGCTTGAAGAGTTCTGTAGCTTTGTAAATAAAGTTTTGTGTTGAAATGTTTCGTTATTATTTAATTATGAAAATCGTCGTCACTTTCTGGATGCCCTCGTAAATTCTATTAGTTTAGCATTATGGATTGAGGGTATAGGCTATAGCAGATAATATATTTGAAAGCAACAAAGCATTTTTCTCAACATCTACGCTTTCCATTTGTAAATTTATGAAATTTATTTCACAATATAAAGAATAAAATATTTTTTTGCCTCTGAAGGTTTCTTTGTAAGATACAGGCTGCTTCTCAAGACTCATGCTATTTAAATAGAACATCTTTATGCCCATATTCACCAGGGGAGAAGAAATTCCATGAATGGGAATTTATCTTTTGTTCGCCTGCATGGCACAATTCCTCCTGCTTCTTCCCACTTTTTCTCTCTCTCTCTCTTTTGGACGAGAAGAAAAAACCTTATTGGCAAAAAAAAAAAAAAAAAAATAAGGCCAGCTTAAAGGGAATCTGACATTTATTGTGTCTGTATAAATTCGAAAAGCAATTATATTATAAGAAGTCAGTAACAAAATGGCACATCTCATTCCATTACGTATCAAAAGAGTCTTAAAAAGGTCTCCTCCTTTGAAAAAAATTGATGTGTTCCACTCACATGAATTTCTCTACAAACTATTGTTAGTAAGCTTCTTCTATCTACTTCATGCACTAGACTAAAACGACAGTCACATATTTTAAAATGTGGTTGCTATGGGATTGAAATCCGTTTCTTTGCATGACCAGAAATTGAAAAGTTCCTGCATGAGAAATGTATAAGTATTTTAAAACTGAGACTAATAACAAAGAATATCTCGAAAGCGTAAACTCCACGAATAAAAAGTATATGTCATAAATTGTGTATCTTAACGAAATCTACGTTCTTTCTGCTGTAAGTTTTTTGTCTACCTCTTACGGTTTCTCACTTATGCAACATTGAGCAAAACTCATCTAGAATAAACAGGTCTTCAGAAGCTATTCACAAAATATTCAAGATATACATGTCATTTGTCATGTAAATATATTTAATAAATCTACCATATTTTAAGAAAATCAAAATTTTCGAAAAAAGTTCCATGTAAAGGGTAGCTGGGGGTTGGGGGATTTTCTTTAAAATCTTCGTATCACATCCTTGAAAGATACCAAACTTAAAATACCAAGTTTGGTATTCAACGGTCTTTTCGTTTCTGAGCCATGCTGTCCACATACACACTGACGGACCTTTTTCCAAAAATTACTTTTTTCGGATTATCTTTTTTTTTTATTGTTTCATTTATGTAGCCCCCTTTAACATCTAAGGTCATATCCGGGGCTTTCCACTTGAAACAACTCGTCTACTTTTACGTTGGTTAAATCATTTCGTTTTACTCAAACACGCACAAACTTCCACACTCTGTGGGGGATATGGAATCATTCTGGCTAAAGAAAAATTCCCCGCCCCAACCGGGAATCAAACCCGAGATCCCCGGGTGAGAAGTCAGCTCGCTCACCACTCGACCACGGAGGCAGTCTTTTTTTTTTTTTTTTTTTTTTTTTTTTTTTTTTTTTTTTTTTTTTTTTTTGGATTCAAGGGGATTAAAAACATATATTTCCGGTGAAATCTCGGTATCGAATTTTTGGGTGCATTACAATAAGTGATGGAACTGTCTTTAATATATGGTATTTTAATCAAAATCCTTAGAGCCATTTTTGAGAGAAACAAAATACTCGAACAGTTTTCCATGTAAGAGGTAGATTGGGGTGGGGGATTTTCTTGAAAGTCTTCGTGTCGCTCCTTGGAGGATACCAAACTTAAATACCAAGTTAGGTATTTAACGGTCTTTTAGTTTTGAACTATGCTGTCCACACACTGTTTTTACTTTATAACTAGAAGAATGTTCCGGTCCAGAAGCCGTGGTCTGCTGGAGTTTTCAGGTCTAGACGTTTCGTTCACCACTGTGGTGAACATCTTCAGTCGCGTGGTCTAAGACTTCTCGGTGAAGGTTTAGTCCCAACTGACTCGTTGGCTGAAATAACGGCAGTATTTACTCTCAGTTGCTACCAAGCCTTCACCGAGAAGACAGACCACGCCACTGAAGATGTTCACCACAGTGGTGAACGAAACGTCTGGACCTGCAGACCACGGCTGCTAGGCCGGAACATTCTTCTAGTTATAATTTGGACTCCTGCCGTGAATGCTTACGAATACTGTTTTTACTTTCTCTACATGTACTATGTACATTGCAATATACCCAATTTTCTCAAAAACGGCTCTAATGATTTTGATTAAAATATCGTATATTAAACATATTTACCTGAAAAATAAAAGTATATCTTGAATTTTCTGGGAATAGCCTCTGAAAACTACTTTATTCTGGATGAATTTTAAAGAATTTTGCGTAACTGCTAAACCGTAAGAGATGGACAAAAACTTACCAAATAAAAAATGTGGAGCATGTTAAAACACTCAATTTATGTTATACACATTTTTTTTCGTGGAGTGTATCGTTTTTTTAGATATTACTTGTTTGCAGTTTCAGCTTTGAAAAACTTATATTTTTCTCATACAGGAATCTGTCAACTCCTGTCCATACAAACAAAGGAACTTCAGTCACTTTGCAATCAGCTTTTGACTGTCACTTTAACCTATGGTACGCCCTTATTTCACTTCTACCTACAAGGAAGCAAGTAATAAGACTATTTGTGCTATTTTTTCTGGAGTAGAATTAAGTAAATAGAAGCATAAGATTTTTAACAATAATTTGTTACAGAGACGTAGAGCAAGTCATGTGAATGGAACACATCAGATTTTTTATTTTTTTTTTTTTATTCAGGAGGTCCTAAAACATGTATTTCCGATGAAATCTCGGTATCGAATTTTTGGGTGGAATACAATACCTGTACACTAAATTATGTGTACCAGTCACGTGACTTTCTATATCTGTTCTGCAATTAAACTTTTCTCATAAAATATTATCATTGAATTGTTTGAATAAACATGCCAAGTGTAGGACAGAAGTTGGATAGATAGAGTGAGACTGAAAAACTCAATGCATAGCCGGGACTTGAACCGCTGATCTCCCGATCTCTAGCTGGTTGCTCTACCACTGAACTACCATGGCAACATGCCGGCAAAGCATTGAATTTCCTCAACTGACTCGCATGTTTGCCAGTAAACCACAAGGTGATCTCAAGTTATTTTGAGATGACAACCCCAATGGCGACTTATAATGTTGTAAGCACTTTATAGAACACAAGTTAGATAGGGTAGAGTCAGACAGAAAATTTCAATGCCATGGCAGGGATTTAAACGACGGATCTATCGGTCTCCAGTCGCTTCCTCTAACCACTGAGCTATCATGGCAACATGCTGCCATGGATGAAATTTCTCTTTTTGCTAGTCAAGATAAACATCAGCAGAAACGGTCTTAATTACTTGCTTCCTTGTAAGTAGAAGGGAAAAAGGGAATACATTAGGCTAAAGCGATAGACAAATCGTTAAAGACTATCGCTATGTGAAACAATTGTAATTTGATTGCTAGGATTAAAACAAAAGAAGAAACGCAAGGTGGCTTTCCTTTTGTGACAAGCTTGAGTAGTTTAAAAAGACGTAGAAAAACCTAGGGTCATTTAAAAAAAACAAAAAAAAAACAGAAGTATTGTGAACCTAGGGTTAAAATATTTGACCAATATTTGAATTTTTTTGCCGCAAGGGAACTTTTTTGTGGCGTAACAAAACATAAATAACTTTCAAATCATTAAAGCAAAAGGGACGAAATTTGCATTGTAAGTTATTCGCATGTGATATAAAATTCAAAGAGCTGGCATTATTTGTTTGGAATTTTAAACTTTCGGTCATACATGTCCTTAAAATATCTGGTTATCGCTTTAGCCTAGTATATTCCCTTATTTCCTTTCTGCATACAAGAAACTAAGCAACAAGTCCATTTCTGATAATGTTTATATCCATTAGAACGACGTAGATGGAAGAATATGCTTATGTGGGTATAGTTTGTTACAGAATAGCTAACACATCTGTTTATTTTTGCCGACGTTGCGCATTTGAAAGCCTTGCAGCCCAGGTGATAAACGACGCGGAAGAAAACTCCCAAATGGATGAACCAGCTTCAGGTTTTTGCTTTAGCCAATCACATGTGCCACTGCCAGTGTAAGAACTACATACCCTCGGGAGCAAAGCCTCCAGGGTTTTGATATGCTGCTTGCCTCGTATTTCTTTTAGCCAGCTTGGCAGCAATGGTTCCCACCGCCTTCCTGCGCTCAAAGATTTCTGCCAAAAGAACGGAAAAAAATCTGAGGTGTTCCATTCACATGATGTCCTCCAGCTGTTCGGTAAACAAACCTTTTATTCAAAACATTAATCTATTATCTACATCATGCTAATCAAGGTAAACATACAGCAGAAATAGTCTTATTACTAGCTTCCTTGTAAGTAGAAGCGAAATAAGGGAGTACAATAGGTTAAAGTGAAAGCCAAAAGCTGGTTGCTATGTGACTGATGTTCCTTTGTTTGTATGGACACGAGTTGACAAATTCCTGTATGAGAAAGGTAAGTTTTTTAAAGCTGAAACCAATAACAAGGAATATTTTAAAGACGATCAACCACGTAAAAAAATGTATATGACGTAAATAGTATGTTTTATCATGATCTACATTTATTGTGTGGTAAGTTTTTGTCTATCTCTTACAGTTTACCACTTTTGAAAAATTCCGTAAAAATCATCCATAATAAAGAGTTCTTTAGAGGCTATTCCCAGAAAATTCAAGATATGCGTTTTATTTGGCGTGCAAATATCTCAGGTGTAAGAGATTTTAATCAAAATCGTTAGAGCCATTTTTGAGAAAATCAAAATTTTCGACATTTTGTCTATGTATAGGGTAGTTAGGGTGGGGGGATTTTCTTGAAAATCATCGTGTCGCATCCTTGGAAGATACCAAACTTAAATACCGTTTGGTATTTAACACTCTTTTCGTTTTTGAGCTGTGCTGCCCACAGAAACACACACTCACACACACACACGACATTATTAGCTTATTCTTCTATCTATTTCATGCTAAAACATTAGCAAAAACTGTTTTATCATTTAGTTCCTTGAAGGTAGAAAGGAAATTAGGAAACACTAAGCTAAACCGACAGTCAAACATTTTAAAATGTGGTTGCTATGGGAAATCCATTTAATTGCGTGGTCAGGTCTTCACAAGTTCTTGAATGAGAGCATTTTAAATATTTTAACACTGAAATCAATATCAAGGAATATTATGAAAACGGCCAACTCCACAAAAAAATGTATACGACATAAATTGTGTGTATTACGAGATATACATGTTTTGTGCAGTAAGTTTTTATGTATGTCTTACGGTTTACCAGCTATGCAAAATTCAATAAAAATCATCCAGAATAAAGAGGTCTTCAGGGGCTATTTCCAGAAAATTCAAGACATGCATTTCGTTTGTCATAAAAATATTTTAAATATAAGATAGTCATTTTTAAGAAAATCAAAATTTGCGAAAAACGTTCTTTGTAGAGGGTAGTTACGGAGGGGGAGATTGGAAGATACCAAACTTAAATACCAAGTTTGGTATTTAACAGTCTTTTCTTTTCTGAGCTATGCTGCCCACAGACACACGGTATCGAATTTTTGGGGTGCAATACAATACCTTCTGTACACACTATGTACATAGTACGTGTAGAGAAAGTAAAAAGGGTTTAAAGATAAAGAAAATGGAGCTATGTTTGGATGCTGCCTCCTCTTTCCCCTCCCTCCAGGTCTAGAACAAATGACTGTTGATAAGTGAAGGCGGTTTTACTTGATTCCGGGAAATTGATTATTTTGTGTTGCAAGAAGCTTTAGAAGTCGGAAAGAAAGCGAAGTGTTTGTGTATTCAGGGCACGGAAAGTTGTGTTTAAATGGTGGAACCTTTAGAAGAGGTTTCTGAGTGCCAAGGAGTTTCCGAACTGTTAACTTTTGTGCTGACCAGCAGAGTTTCGCTCTCAAGAGGTGATAATGACGTGATTGGCTTTTGGATGAGCTGCGTTGGCGAACCGCAGTCCACATTACGTGCTTTTCCGACATTAAACGCAATTATGAATTGAAGAACGTTTCTGCTACTTCATGGTTACTGTAAAGAAAAGCGGTCCTACTAGTGGTGCGCGGTACTCATGCGGTCCCTCAACTCCTGTTTTACATATAAATTGCTTAACGAAGTATTAAATACCCAACATTTACAAAGTATCCTAAACAAATGGTGTTTTAATCAATCGTTAGAGGCATTTTTGATAAAATAAAATTTTCAAAAGTGTTTCATGTAAATGGTAGTTGAAATTTCAAGGAGTTTTCTCAAAATCTTCGTGTTCCATCCCTAGAAGATATTAAACTTAAATACCAAGTTTGGTATTTTACCCACATTTCGTTTTTGAGTTATCGTGTTCAGAGACACACGGACACACACTCACGGACCTCTTTCTGAAAATTCATTTTTTGGATACAGGGGAATCTAAAACATATATTACCAGTGAAATCTCGGTACCGAATTTTTGGGTGAAATATAATACCTTTTCTGTGCACTATATACATAGTACGTGTAGAGACAGTTTACTACAATGTAAAGAAATTATTGTATAATATAATTATTTAGTTGCGCTGGTAACCAGTGCATATTCTGCTGGATACCAGTAGTATAGGATTAGTTTTCATTTATCTTAATAATCTAGAGCATAGTTTTGTGGTAAATAGCTGGTTACCAGTTATTTGTGTTACTGGGTTCCAGTAAGTAATAATAGATGATTTAGTGTTAGTGAAAGTTGTTTTATGGTTGGAACTTATTTTATTTCAGTTAATATTAATTTGTTTTTGTTTTAAATTAAATTTTTAGTTATTAGTATATAAATATCTGTAAAATAAAGATGTATATCAATAATTTAAAAGTGGGAAATAAATTATAAAGTTTGTAATATACGTCCTGGTATAGGGAACAAGATGCCAGGATGTTGTATTACAGATTTTATTTTATTTTAGTACGTGTAGAGAGAGTAAAGTTAATGCTGGAAGAGAAGATTAAACAGAAAAAGTGGCTACGATCTCTCTAATGCTTTTCAAATGAGTTTGAACTCGATCAAAAAGGTGTTTTGCCCACATGATGGAGCTCGAGATGATAAATTACATCTCCTTAAAACAGATGGGTCAATAGAATATAGTGCGTCAAACACCATTCGATAAAAAAAAGGAAATTCCTTTCAAGTCGGCAGTTTTTTGCACAAATTCGTTCCTCCTTTGTAGGCTTTACATTTCGCAGATATTGGGAGTAGAATTCATCATTCCTTCTTGCTGCTTATTGGAATTCTCTTGTACCACGCCTGGTATCAATAACGCTATTTTGACAGAAGATGCTGCTGGCTCCATATAGAAATGTCGATGTCATTAATAATGGCTTATGTGAAGAGTTAAAGAAATACGGGCGCGCGCAGGCGCACATGCAAACACATCTCAATGTTAACATGATGTGGAGTCGCTCCATCAGTCAAAAGTGGCACTAGAAGGACGAACGAGTCCCAGTAATATTTCATTGCACCCTCCACAACTCCCCCCCCCCTTCCCTCGAACAGTGCATTAGAGGAGCCTCGGAGATGCGGGAAAAATGATACAGTAGCAGAAAGCTGTCATAGCCTGTCTAGAAACTGCGGCGACGATGCTCTGATGTCTTATATTTCTGTATCACATTTCCCTTTCTAATACTAGAGAGCGCTTTTGACATACGTAAAGACTGAAATTGTCTGCACCTTCAATTATAATAATTGGTGAGAAATTACCTTATGATTGACATTCCTGCTGACACGTGGCTGTCTCGGTACGCTGTTGCTATATTTACTTGCTGTCCGTCCTGTTTACTTTCTCCGAAAAATAGTCGTTTTAAGGTCTTCTAAATACAAAAACTCTGGTGTGCTCCATTCATATGACTTTCTCTACATCTCTGCAACAATTGTTAGAAAGCTAATACTGCTATTTGTTTCATTCTAGTTGAGAGAAAAATAGCAGTAATATTCTTATTACTTGCTTCCTCGTAAGCAAAAGCGAAATAATGGAGTACTATAGGTTAAAGTGATAGTCAAAAATGATTGCTATGTAACTGAAGTTCCTTTGTTTATATGGACAGGAGTTGACAAATTCCTGTATGAGAAAAGTATAATTTTTTTAAGGCTGAAACCAATAACAAGGAATATCTAAAAAACGACCAACTCCACGAAAAAAATGTACATAACATAAATTGTGTGTCATAATGTGATCATTTTTTCTGCAGTAAGGTTTTAGTCTATCTCTTATGGTTTGACAGTTACGCAAACTTCAGCAAAATGCATTCAGAATAAAGAGGTCTTTAGAGGCTATTCCCAGAAAAGTCAAGATGTATAGATATCTTATTTTCCGTATAAATATTTTTAATATACGGTATTTAAATCAAACTCGTTAGAGCCATTTTTGAGGAAATTAAAATTTTCGAGTTTTTTCCATGTAAAGAGTAGTTTGGGGTGAGGGAATTTTTGTCAGAATATTCGTGTCGAATCTCTGGAAGATATTTAACTTAAATACCAAGTTTGGTATTTTACTGACTTTTCGCTTTTAAGTTATTGTGTTCACAGACACACGTAAACACATACGCACACGGACCTTTTTCTGAAAATATTTTTTTTGGATACAGGGGACGCTAAAACGTCTATTTCCGGTAAAACCTCGTATCGAATTTTTGGGTGGAATGCAATACCTTCTCTATACACTACGTACATAGTACGTGTAGAGAAAGTAAAAAGTATTTTCAGAAAAAGGTCCGCTGCTTCGCTGGTGTCCTGTTTTGATTAGTTTGAATCTTGATTTTAATTTTGCTAACCATGGAAGAAGGAGGAGTACTTTCTTCAGTTTTATAACTGTTGGCTGGTCTGAAACCTTCGTTACTGGGGGTGCTCACAAACCATGGGGGGGGGAGCCCGGAACTGCCTGCAGCGGCGTTCGTTAGTGAGTAGTCCCCCAGACATCTGACAAAGGCGTTCTCATGATGGGCAAATCTGATGTAGAAATTTTGAGCCCGGCGCCAAATCACATCCTGCACATTTTGGACAGCCAAAGCTTCATGTAGTAGCCTCACAGGGAAGCGACGACATACAGAGTAGATGTACCGGAGTGCATAGAAGTCAGAAGTCTGCTGCCATGCCCCACACTTCGCAGGAATAGATCATCAGAGGGTCTTTGAGCACTTTGCAAAGGCGTAGCTTTTATGTGAACAGGCGTTTGAGAGACCAACGCTCCCTTCAAATATTTACAAAAAGTTAGACCCTTCTCAAGAATGATGTCTAGATAACGGATGGAATTTTCCCAGTCTATCATTTGGCACTGGTAGGATAAGTTGGGTATCTGAGCTGCGGGGGTCTGTCTGCTGGAAAACAGAAGACTGTGGGTTTGGCCTGGATTGACGGACATCCGCCACTGGGTTGAGGGATGTGATTTTCTCAAAAATGACTGTATCGATTTTGATTAAAATCTCTTATGTTTAAGATATTTACATACCGAAGAAAATGTATTTCTTGAATTCTCTGCAAATGTCCTCTAAAGACCATTTTATTCTGGATGATTTGTATCCAATTGTGCATAACTGATAAACCGTAAAAGATAGACAAAACTTACTACACAAAAAGTGTAGATCACGATAAAACACACAATTTATGTCATATACATTTTTTTCGTGGAGTTGACCGTTTTCGAGATATTCCTTGTTATTAATTCCAGTTTTAAAATACTTAAACTTTTCTCATACGGGAACTTGTCAATTGCTGGCTGTGCAAAGAAACGGATTTGAATCCCATAGCAATCACATTTTAAAATTTGTTAGTGTTGGTTTAGCCTGTGTATTCCCTTATTTCCTTTCTGCTTATAAGTAACCAAGTAATAAGACCTTTTCTGATAATTTTATCCTGATTAGTGTGATAAAAATAATCTTGATATTTTTTGGTAGTGTTTAACGCCCGCTTTTACTACTCTGACACCGCAGGCGATGACACTGATGATACATGAAGATGGAGCCCCGGTGGAATGCAATAGCGGGGGAAACCGGAGAACCCGGAGAAAACCCGCCCCTGCGCCGCTTTGTCCACCACAAATCCCACAGGCGGTCGCTTGGGATCGAATCTGGGTCGTCTAGGTGAGAGGCGAGTGGTCTGACCGCTCGGCCACGGCGCGCAGAAGAGGTAGAGAAAGTCTTGTGAATTGAATACATCAGATTTTTCAGTTTCACTATTGTTTTAGACTAAAGGTGGAAGTTTGGGTCGTAGTGTTAAAAATGTAATCCTAAATTTATTTTGGTATCAGGGAAATCGTAAAACCTTTGTCGGCTCACGGGATATGAACCCAGAATCTCCCGAATGCGACCATGGAGTTTTCGCCTGAAGAGTAGAGAAATTCCGTGCGAATGCTGCGCTGCCTGCTGTTCCCGCGCTTTTAGCTCGCTCGATACACACACAGACAGACATTCGTGACGTCGAGCCGAATGTGGAACTAATAGCGTCCATGATTTATGATGTCGAATTGCCCAGAAACCCGCTACATTAACTGTGATACGCTTCCTTTCTGTGGCGAGGTTGGCAACCTTGGTAGTGCCCCGCTGAAAGCCCACGTGAGTGCCAAAGTGTGGAGTAAAAGCTAGTAACAAAACTGGCTGGGACAAGACGACAAACCACTATTCAAAATGTTTGAAATTTCACCATTTGCCTGCGAATATATTCTAGCCATATTCTTATTTTTAATAAATGACTCATAACATTTTACAAAAATCCTGTGTTCCACTCGTGACTTTCTCTAGCTGTTCCACAAACAAATTTTCTTACAAAAGGTTTTTCTTTTACCTACATGAGGGCCGGTAAGATAAGCACCCGTAGTGTGAAATTCTCTAACCCTACAATCGCCTCTTCCTTTATCTTTCCGCCTGGCAGAGAAGCGGAGAGGTTACGTGTGTAACAGTGGCGGTTGCTCTTGAAGAACAACAAAATACTTGTTCTCACAGTCCCAATTAAATATTCGCCGTTCACTTACATTGCACATGTAAGCCATTACTGCACGGGGTTAATACCGGAATGAACCGGTTTCTTTGGCTCTACGTGACTGTTGAAAGATAGGACGAGAGGATCCACACGTTCTTGTGAAATACCGGTTGTGCTTGCAATTTCTCTCTGAGTGATACGACAATCGACCTGAATCAATCTGTCAACATCTTGCTCGTGAAATTAGGTGGTTGCTGTCTGTCTCAGGAGTCCAACTCTTTGTTTGTCACGCAAGTCAGATGTTCCCACCTCAACATCTTTAAACTTACTCGTCCAACGACGTACAGAACTCACATCAACACAATCACCATACACTGCTTTCATTCTCTGATGAATCTCCTTTGTGGTGACACCTTCTGCTGTCCAATTCAATGACTGGACGTTGCTTAAATCACATTGACCGATCGTCTGCGCAGGGTTCCATACTTTACACTGTAACAACACAACCGTTCAATGCTAAGGCTTCCCGCCAACTGGAGCTGTAGAGAAGAGGCTACGGAACAAGCCAGTACCTGCCGCATACCAGTGCTGCCATCTGTTGAAGAGTTACGAAGGTGGAAGCATTACTTTTCATTCAACCCTCGTACAATACCTTCTTTAGCTACTTTGTACATCATACATACATGCTAGAGATACTAAATTTTGTTTATTCAGAAAACCGCACATGGCGAATTTACATCGAGCTTTTGCTGCGATGCAATAATTAATATGCGAGAGTAAATATTCAGCTTTGGGCCACATTTCAGGTCGATTGGGAGTTTCATGTTGTTTTTGTTTCTTTGTCATACGTATTAATCATCAAATTAATGTGTACCACTTTTGAACCACTAGATGCGAGGAAATTGTGCCTAACGATACAGAGAAAACGAATTGCTAGACAAATAACAAAATAAGGAAAGAAAACAGATACGCGCAGCGAAGTTGCCAGGAAGTCGGAATGGAGCTGTGGGAAGTCCAAAGAAGTAACTGCGATATATCCCAGTAAGTGATAAATGAGGAAAACAAAATAGAGATACGAGGAAACGAAAAAGGAAGACGAAAAAAAGGGGCGTGTGTCCAAACAATCGAGGGCAATCTGGGGAGTACACAACAGCTGGAGCGCGTCATGGGGGAAGGAGAAACAAAAGAGCAATGATAGACCAAAAAAAAAAAAAAAAAGAACAGCAAACAAAAGACGCACGACAAGTTTTACTGCCAGTGCGGAAAATTCTATCAAGTTCCGGTGGTCATCTAACACTGTTAGAGAACAAAAAGAAGCAATCGCAAAGTTGGTTGTCACCGTTTCTTCTTCTGCCACTTGGAGAAATTTGGATGTGCTTAACTTGGTAGAGTTTTTGTACCGCAAGGAATCATTAACTTCTCCGAAGTTGCACACGCGTCATCTTTTTGTACTCCTGCCGCCGTCGGCTGAGTTTTTATAGATGGCAGCACATTTGTATGTTTTTCCTTTGCTACTTTGGAAATTGGGTCTCATTTATTACAAACCCTAAGTGTTAAACCGAACTTCTCAAGGCAGGAGTTTTGGAAGATTTTTAGAACTTAATTCTATCATTCGTTATCTCTTACAGAAAATATATTTCTGTTTAAAAAGACTGAAGTATGCGACTGAAGTTTCAAAACATTTTGTGCTTTCCGTTCACATCACGTTCTCTGTATACTCTTGAGACTGATTAGTTCATATAATTAATTTAAATAATCACAAATTAATAATTTCTACAATAATAATAGATATAAGATTTATGTTAGTAGCAGGGATATTACGGTAATGTATAACAGGGTATTTCTTTTGTATTTCAACAAAATAACCGAGGCAAGGAAATGTTTCTAAGTATAGGCAGATAGTAACATATGGCAGCGACTGTTAAAATCGTCCAGTCGCCGTTTGAAAGACAATGTTATTCCAATAAACTGGTGAACAGGTTAATGGAATTGGCGACCGTGTGATGGTTGTAAGGCCAAGCTGTTTACACCCAGGAGTGCTGGGTTTTTACCTGAGAACAAATAAGCTTCTAAATTTTAGATTTTGTATCGTTGAAAGGGGAGCAAGGATATTTAAAGATGTGGAAACGAACTGAGACACAGTCTCGCGTAGGTAACCGATAACCTTATTTCTCGATTCATTCAAAGCCGTACGTCGCAGGTTCGAGTCTCAGCGACACCAATCAGATTACCTGTGGTAAAGAATGGGGAGGGTCCAAGTAAAATAAACGGAGTGATAGCACCTTTGGATGCTGACGGGGGCTACATTTTACGGCAGTTGCGTGTATTTAGCTCTTAATTATTTAAAAATCACTGCTAACATTCATCTGCATGGTGTATTATTTGTGATGCAAATATCTGTATTATGGAATATTTATTCAAAATCCATTTTTGAGAAAAGCAGCATTTTTAAAAGAAATTATGCAATGGGTAGTTTGTGTTGGGGGGATTTTCTTGAAAATATTCCTGTCGTATTCTTGGGAGATGCTAAACCTGAATACCAAGCTGGGTATTTAACGGTATTTTCCTTTTTGAGCTATGCTGTCCACAGACCACACACACGGATTTTTCTGAAGAAAAAAAAAAAGCTTTTTCGTGCTCAGGGGACCTCAAAACATATATTTCTGGTGAAATCTCCACATTTACTTTTTGGGTGGAGTAGAATACCTTCTCTGCACACTATATTACACTGTGCATACGGTATAGATAAAGTAAAAAGCAAAGAACGATATGTTACGAATTTAAGGCATCAGTTTATTTATATTTGTAAGGAATTTTAGTTTGTTTTGGGAGTGGAACGTTTCTGTTGTTCCATTTGCTGACTCGTAATTTGTGTGATTGGAAGAAATTGAATTTACTCATAGACGAGCATTTGGCGCATTGCAACGGATTGTGTACTCTTTTTTGAGCAAATACACAGACAGCAAGCCTTCAGTTCCCAAACAGCTGAATTTGTTCTGTTCTGAAACCCATTAATTGCTTTGAACTTGGCAGATTCCATTGTTGTGGAGTTTGACCTCCACAAGCAGAGCCTTTTTAAAGGCCATAAGCTAATTTTCGCATGTTGATCCCAAACGCATCAGCGGAGTGTTTGTTTAGGTATGGCTGCGCCATATTAAATCATTCTGATTCAGATGGCAGTGAAATACAATTAGAATCAGCCAATAGGAGTTTATTGTCGAGCTAATTCACGCATGAATTACAGCTTTGTCATACAAAACGTCTGTCTCACGGATTTATCAGGCGTTAAATTCTCCCAGGACGGATTGTATCGGAAAGCTATGCATAGCAAGTGCAGAGGTCTGGCTTAGATACTCACGTACACTTCCGAGCATAAAAAGTGGTCCGCTTCCCTAGATAGCAATAATGGTTTTCTCTCCGTAAGGCTTCCATCTCTACGTTGACTCCTCCCAGCCGGTAGCAGTTTTCTATGTGACTGGCCTGAAAAACAACTCTGAGACAAACTTAACCAATGAAATTTGGTCCACTATGGCAAGGTGTAATATTCCAGAAAATTGGATATCCTTAGCTAAAAAAAAACATGTGATACGTTTCATTCACATAAATTTTCTACATATTCTCTATTCTTACAAAAGCCTTAATTATTTTTACTTTCTCTATACGTAGTATGTACATAGTGTATAGAGAAGGTATTGCATTGTACCCAAACTTTGATAACGAGATTTAACCGGAAATACATATTTTGAGACCACCTGAATAAAAAAAATAGCATTTTTAAAAAATGTCCGTGTGTCTGTCTGTGGACAGCATAGCTCAAAAACGAAAAGACCGTTAAATACCAAACTTGGTATTTAAGTTCAGTATCTGCCAAAGATGGACACGAAGATTTTTCAGAAAATGCCCCACCCCAAAATACCCATCACATGGAAACGTTTTCGAAAAGTTTGATTTTCTAAAAAAATGCCTGTAACGATTTTGATTAAAGTGTCGTATATTAAAGATATATACTTGACAAATAAGATGTATATCTTGAATTTTCTGGGAATAGCCTCTGAAGACTACTTTATTGTGAATGAATTTTACGGAATTTTGTGTAACTGGTAAACCGTAAGAGATAGACAAAAACTTACCATACAAAAAATGTAGAGCACTTTAAAGCACACAATTTATGTTATATACATTTTTTTTTCGTGGAGTTGATCGTTTTTTAGATATTCCTTGTTTTTTGTTTCAGCCTTAAAAAACTTATACTTTTCTCATACAAGAATTTGTGAACTCCTGTCCATACGAACAAAGGAACTTCAGTCACATAGCAACCATTTTTTGCTATCACTTTAACCTATGTTATTCCCTTATTTCGCTTCTACTTACAGGGAAGCAAGTAATAAGACTATTTCTGCTAATTTTTTTCTCACTTAGCATGAAGTAAATAGAAGCATAAACTTTTTAACAAAAATTTGTTGTAGAGAAAGTCATGTGAATGGATCACATCAGATTTTTTTATAGGCAGGTTACCCTCCCTTTATGTAGCACCGACACCCCGCCCAGTGCCTAGGTGGTCAGAATCATGTCGAGGAGCCAATGGCACCTAGCCACAGAATGGAGAACCTGGAACGAGTGGCCAGGCAGTTGGGGTGGAATGGGTATTCAAGATAAACATTTTATATGTAATGTAAACATATTTAATATACGAATTTTATTTTTCAGAAAATCAACATTTTCGCAAATTTGTCCATGTAAACAGTACTTTTGGGGGATTTTCTTGATAATCCAAGTTTGGTATTTAACGGACTTTTCGTTTTTTAGCTATGCTGCCCACAGACAAACACACACACGAAGATTATTCTAAAAATGCTTTTTTTTTTTTTATTTAGTGGTCCTAAAACATGTATTTCCGGTGAAATCTCGGTATCCAATTTTGGGTGCATTAGAATATCTTCTCTATACACTATGTACATAGTACGTGTAAAGAAATTAAAAGCACATTTAATACAATATTATTAAAAAAAATAGTTTAAATATTTGCTTGTTGCATACGAGCTACTTCCAATATCAATCATTAACACCGCGAAAGAAATGTAATGCCTGTTTTGATTACATTAAAGGCTAACAGAATTTAAAACAGATATACCAAATAGAAGATATACACGGCCTAAATATTCTCTCCCGTTTTCTGTTTATTTTGTGGCGGTCGTCGTTATGGCAACGTTAAACTCCACTAATTAGTAATTACATAATGTAATAAGGCTGCTAATTATGTATTATATGCATGACATTACAGATATTTCCTAAACCAAGAACAAATTTGTCTTTGCTATGAAATGCTCACACAGAATGGACTAATACTGGTAACTGCATATATAAATAAAGTGCAATATAATGGTAGAATTTTCACGCTAGCGTTAGTTCCAGGTCGCGGAGGGCGATTGATAGACAAGCTATTGTATTCCAACAAATAATTTTATGTCGAGATTTCAACGAAAATATATGTTTTGAGGTCCCATGAATGCAAAAAAATTACTTTGCCTACTAGTCAGGTGTATATAGTGTAAGGTATTGCACCCCATCCAAAAATTCAATACCGAGATTTCACTGGAAATATATGTTTTAGGGTCCGTAGTATCCAAAAAAGTATTTTCAGAAAAACTTGCGTGTGCGTGTGTCCGTGTGTCTGTGTGTCTGTGAGCATGATAACTCAAAAACGAAAAGTCGGTAAAATACCAAACTTGGTATTTCAGTTTACTACCTTCCAGGGATGCGACACAAAGACATTGAGAAGTATCCCCTCACCCCAAACTACCCTTTACATGGACAAATTTGCAAAACTTTGATTTTCTCAAAAATGGCTGTAACAATTTTTATTAAAATATCGTATATTAAAGATATTTAGCTGACAATTAAAATCTATATCTTGAGTTTTCTGAGAATAGCCTCTGAAGACTACTTTATTCTGGATGAATTTTACGGAATTTTGCATAACTGCTAAACCGTAAGAGATGGACAAAAACTTAGCACGCAGAAAATGTAGAGCACATTAAAACACACAATTTATGTTATATATATATTTTTTTCGTAGAGTTGATCGATTTTAAGATATCCTTTTTTTTTTTTTTTTTTTTTTTTTCAGCTATGAAAATCTTATAGTTTTCTCATACAGGAATTTGTCAACTCGTGTCCATACAAACAAAGGAACATCAGTCACATAGCAACCAGCATTTGGCTTTCACTTTAACCTATGGTACTCCCTTATTTTCCTTCTACTTACAAGGAACCAAGTAATTAAGACAATTTATGCTATTGGTTATTTTTATTGTCGTGAAGTAGATAGAAGAATATGCTTATTTGCTACAGAGATGTAAAGAAACTCATGTGAGTGGAACACATCAGATTTTTACGACTTGTATCGTAAGTAACAATTATATTTAATCCACGTCAAAGGGCATAAAGCTGATTAGAAAGTAATCTAAAACGTAATCAATTTGTAGGTTCTGGGGAAGCAATCACATATCCATAGTTTGTCAGCAAAAGCTGAACTGAAAATAATTTACTTTTCAGAAATTTGAAATAGCATCAGACAACAAGCGGTGCACATACTGTGCTCAAAGCGTATCTCCATGGGAAACAAAAACGCATCAGCCATGACGAGGAGTGACAGTTGAAAAGCGTGGGCGCTGTAGTAGCCCGGTTTTCAATTCGCAAAATGTACATTAGTTGGTTTGTGTGTTTTTTTAAAGAGCGGTTGCGCACTTTGACAGCAGCTTCACATTTAATTTAGTGAGGCCACAGTTGGGGGCCCACGTTTGGTTTGAGCGCTTACATTTGCGGCCAGGACCTCTGTTTATTAATAGTCTCCGTGTCATGCATCGAGACAGGCATTCAACGTCAACAAAGCCACCTGCAGCTTTCATTATTGAGTCTGTGCTGATTACGTCGTTCAAGGTTAAGTAATCTAGCCTGATTGCCAGCACAATATTAGTTCAGCTAGAAACGTGATGGGGTGTCCTCACATGATTTTCTCTGCCAGTTTCAATAATTGAAACAGACGCTCTCTGTGGTGTACTGAATGAGTGAATAAGTGTATTTATTGACATAACGATATCATACAATTGACTGCCTCCATGGTCGGGTGGTCAGCGAGCTGACTTCTCACCCGGAGGTCCCGGGTTCGATTCCTGGCTGGTTCAAAGTTCTTAGGCTTTCACGGCCGGAGTCAGTACAGGATTCTGCTGGCTCTAGACGCAGCACAACTACCGGATTGCCAGAAATTTATGCGGAAGAGACTCTAGGTGCCGAACTGTGACAGTCAGCAACTACCATTCCAAAAAAAAAAAAAAAAAAAAAACAACAACAACAACAACAAAAACAAAGTGAAACGTCCACTTTAGAATTACAGCTACAGTTAGCATATTGATTAATGTGACAAATGCTTATGTATTAGGATGTATATTAAACAATATATATATTATTATATATTTAAAAAAACCGAAGTGGTGAATTGAAGTAAAATGTATTGATAGTATTCGAGATAAACATGTAATAAGAAATGTGGTTAAAAAAAACGGGAAAAAATAACTGAGACCCGTTGAATTCAAAGAGAGCATTTTTAGGAACCTTTGTGTGTGTGTGTGTGTGTGTGTGTGTGTGTGTCTGTGTGTGTGTGTCTAAGGGCATCATAACTCAAAAATGAAAATTCCGTTAAATACCAAACTTGGTATTTATGTTAAGTATCTTCCAAGGATATCACACAAAAATTTACAAGAAAATTCCGCCACCAACTGCGCCCAAAAATGGCCCTAACAATTTTTATTAAGTTTTTATTTGCTTAAAGCACTTTTATGGACAAACGGAATGTATATCTTGAATTTTCTTGAAAAAATACTAGCTATAGCATAATCCGGGTTTGTGGGCCTTGGACTACTGGACTCCTCCTTCTTCCCAGACGTTTCGTCTGCCACTACGGCAGGCATCTTCGGTACAGCTGAGCAATTGAGATTTCTTCCTCCGTAGCACTTCCAGCCGCCGAATATATGAATGTGTTTCCTCCCCGTTGAGGCGATTCATCAAAGTTCTTAGGCTTTCACGGCCGGTGACAATCAATACATGTTATAGTATAATTCGGGCTTATATATACAGGGTGTTAACGAACTACACCGAAATGATTTGGTCCCCGGATATACATTGCGTTAAACGTGTGGGTATCAGGTGCTGATAAGTCGGTGTTAAAGCAAAGCAGGTTCAAAAATGGCATAAAACTGCTGTCCTAGTACAGAAATATCGTTTTTTAGTAGCTCGTTACTAGCGTTCTCAAGATTTAATGTCGCAAAAATCTGTAAAATCTTGAACTAATCACTTGACAGTGCGACACTGGCGTTCATTAACTATGTGGCCTACTCTGGAGTTATTTTTTTTCCAACTGCTCTGGTGGTTTAATGCGTAATGTGGGCGGCTGCTATCCCAAAGGTCATGAGTTCGTTTCTTGTCACAGAGTAAATGCTTTTTATTATTATTTTGTTCATTCCAGACGAACTGCCGCGATACGTGGCGTACTGGCACTTCAGAAACTTATAGCCGTTACTTCGAAATGTCAATAAACAGGCCATAAGTCTCCTATCTCAAATTACTTATTTAAGTAATCTACATACTCTGTGAAAATATTTCGGTATACTTAACACCATATATATAAAATTATATGCAAGTAATAAAATTAATTTCTTAAATATCTTAAGATTCTTACTAGGTAAAACCCAAAGCTAATTTTTACTCGTCTGCAGCCGTATTACTGAAAACAATAATGTACTTCTGAAACCTTTCAAGTAAAAAAGTATCCTATATGGTATTTAAGTTTAGTATCTTCCAGGGATGCGAAAAAAAAGATTTTGAGAAATCCCCCCCACTCCAAACTTCTCTTTACAAGAAAGTTTTTTCGAAAATTATAAATCGCATATTAAAGTTATTTACATGAAAATTAAAATATATATCTTGAATGTTCTAGGAAAAGCTTCTGAAGACTACTTTATTCTGGATGAATTTTATGGAATTTTACATAACTGCTAAACCGTAAGAGATGGACAAAAACTTACCATACAAAATATGTAGAGCACGTTAAAGCACATAATTTCTGTGACACGCATTTTGTTTTTCTTTTTAGAGTAGGTTGCTTCCAATAAAAAATCTGATGTGTTCCATTCACATGACTTTCTCTACATCTCTGCAACAAATTATTGCTACAAAGCGTATGATTATTTTTACTGCATGCTAATCGAGAAAAAATTAGCAGAAAGTGTCCTATTATCTGCTTCCTTGTAAGTAGAAGCGAAATAAGGGAGCACCATAGATTAAAGTGATAGTCAAAAGTTGGTTGCTATGTGACTTTGAAATACTTATACTTTTCTCATACAGGAATTTGTCAACTCGTGTCCATACAAACAAAGGAACATCAGTCACATAGCAACCAGTTTTTGACTATCAGTTTAACCTATAGTACTTCCTTATTTTGCTTCTACTTACACGGAAGCAAGTAATAAGACAATTTCTGCTAATTTTTTGTCGATTAGCGCGGAGTAAATATAAGAATAAGCTTTATAACAATTTGTTTCAGAGATGTTTGGAAGGTCATGAGAATGGAGCACATCAGATTTTTTTCATATCTCTAGCAACCCCAGTTGTTTATCATACCTAGGCGATTGTATATATTAAATGTTAACGTATTTCAAAGCAAAAAAACCAGTGTATAAAAAGCAATAACAGAGTGAAAAGTTGAAAGTGAGGGAGCGCTTTTTCATGTCGAGGAACCGTTTCTCATTACTCGGTCGGCAACCAGAACATGTTAGTACTCTGCTTTATCAACATGCTGCAACACAATATCGGTACTGCTGTGCAATAAAAGGGGCAGAACTGCAAACCGCAGCGCACCGCAGTCCTCGGGCCATGCCGGCAATATCAGTGTTACCAACCCCAACAAAACTTTCTCATAGGTACCACTTGATTTCCCTTCTAATTCGTACTGTTCTTCTGCGCATGTCTAATCTCGTGTATGTTTCACATCGGGCAAACTTTCCCGTTAATTTTATACATGCAACCTTCTATTTATTTATTTATTTTTTTTTTTTTTTTTTTTTATATAATTGACAACTTCCTTTGACCCGCCTGGGTAGTGCGATAGTAGCGTGTCTGCCTCACATTCAACAGGCCGCGAGTTCAAATCTCGCTTCGGTTGAGTTATCCACATACCGTTTTTATTTCTCCGGGGTTTTCCTTTATCCTGGAAAGACAAATGTCGAATAACTTTAAGCTTCATGGACCCCCTGAGATCATTTGAACATCATTTCACCAATTTCATTCATCGTCCGTTATGACCAACCAGGTTAAAGGACGTTAAGCAAAAAAAAAAAAAAAAAAAAAAAAAAAAAACTGAGTGTTCCATTCACATGACTTTCTCTACATCTCTGCAACAAATTATTGTTAAGAAGCTTAAGCTTCCATTTACTTCATGCTAATCGAGACTAACTTAGAAGAAGCAGTCTTATTACTTGCCTACTTGTAAGTAGAAGCGAAATAAGGAAGTACCAAAGGTTTAAGTGATAGTCAAAAGCTGGTTGCTATGTCACTGAAGTTCCTTTGTTTGTATGGACAGGAGTTGACAAGGCCATTCTTATCTCCACTGGTCCTTTCAATTTAAATAGCTCCGTTGCAACTCTTTTCATGCACGAAGGGTAGCTTCATACGTCAAATATGGGGCACTGGGGCCACCTAGTATTGTTTTGTTATTCTTGTAAAGTTAACAATTCCGGGATATTTCTTTTTATTGGTTTCAATTTTAAAATACTTACACTTATATCGAACAAGAAGTAGTCATTCGACTTCTTTGTGTTTTACTACTAGTTAGGCAAAGAGATTAATGTCTAAGCTATATCGACAGTTTTTAAAATATTACTTTTATTTTAGCCTAGAATATTCCCTTATTTTCTTTCTACTTACAAGGAAGCAAGTAATAAGATCGTTTCTTCTAATGTTTACCTTGATTGGCCTGAAGTAGATAGAACAATATGCAATTAAAAGAATAGTTGTTGCCGGACAGGTAGAGGAGGCTATGTGAATGGAACACACCATATATATAATTTTTTTTGTTTGTTTTTTTTTTTTTTTTTTTTGTTTGAGACGAGGAATGCCTAATGTTAATTTTGTGTAGTTAAGAGAAAATGAAAGCATAAACATATGCATACCCTAGCAGAAGAATTCAGTACTTCAAAAGAATGCCTTCATAAACGTATACTTTATTTATTCGTAAAATTCATGGAAATAAAAATAGAATGGTTCAAATCCCGGCTGTGGCATTGAATTTTTCAGTCTGACTCTACCTATCGAACAAAAATAAAAATTCTATTACGCAGTTGAATATTTTTACTTTCTCTATACGTATTATGTACATAGTATATAGGGAAGGTATTGTATTGCACCCAAATTCGATACCAAGATTTCACCGGAAATGTTTGTTTTGAGACCCCCTGAATCCGCAAAAAAAAACATTTTTAGAAAAATTACCGTGTGTGTCTGTCTGTCTGTATGTGTGTGTGCCTGTGTGAAGCATAGCTCAAAAACGATAAGTCCGTTAAAATCAAACTTGGTATTTAGGTTTGTTATCTTCCTAGGATATGATACGAAAATTTTAAAGAAAATCCCCCCACCCCCAGCTACCCTTTACATGGAACTTTTTTCGAAAATGTTGAATCTCTAAAAACTTGCTCTAACGATTTTGATTAAATATCATAAAGCTATATACACGACAAATAAAATATATATCTTGAATTTTCTGGGAATAGTCTCTGAAGACAACATTATTCTGGATGAGTTTTAGGAATTTTGCATAATAGCTAAACCGTAAGAGATGGACAAAAACTTATCACACAAAAAATGTAGAGCATATTAAACACACAATTTATGTTGTATATGGAGTTGATCATTTGTTAGATATTCCTTGTTATTGGGAATTTGTCAACTCCTGTCCACACACACACAAAGGAACTTCAGTCACATAGCAACCAGCTTTTGACTATCACTTTAACCTGTAGTACCCCCTTATTTCTGTTTCTACTTACAAGTAAGCAAGTACCTAATAAGACTATTTCTATTATTTTTGTCTCGATTAGCATGAAATAAATAGCAGTATAAGCTTTTTAACAATAATTTGATGTAGAGGAAGTAAAATGAATGGAAATCATCAGATTGTTCTAAAATGTTCCACGCCTCTAAATTTCCCAGAATGTACAGAGTTGTCAATTGTAATATTATTGATTTTAGAGATTAAAAGTTTGATTTTTTTTACTTTAGCCCGCATATACAAAGTACATAGTGAATAGGGGATATATTGTATGCCACCAAAAAAAATCAATATCGAGATATTACCGCAAATACATGTTTTGAGACACCCCGATTCCAAAAAAAAAAAAAAAAAAAAAAAAAGCACCAGTCTGTGTGTGTGTGTGTGTGTGTGTGTGTGTGTGTGTGTGTGTGTATGTCTATATATATATGTATGTCTGTCTTTGGACAGCTTAGCTAATAAACGAAGTCCGTTAAAGACGAAACTTGGTATTTAGGTACAGTATCTTCACAGGATGCGACACCAAGATTTTCAAGAAAATCACGCTAATCATTAACTACCCTTTAGATGGAACATTTTTCGAAAAATAGCTGACTATTTTTAATAAAATGGCATTTGTTTAAGATATTTTCATGACAAAACGAAATACATATCTTTGAATTTTATGGGAATAGCCTCTGAAGACTATTTCACTCTGCATAAATTTTATATAACTGGTAAATCGTAAGAGATAGACAAAAACTTAAAACTGAAAACACACAATTTATGTCTTATACATTTGTTGTTGTTGTTTGTTTTGTTGAGTTACTCAGTTTCGAGATATTCCTTGTTATTGATTTCAATTTTAAAATAATACTTTTCTCAGGAAGTGTCTATTTTTCTTTTGTTCTACTTCTGCCCAAGCAAAGAAGTGAATTTCAATGACAATCGCGTAACGATATTTTTTTAAACATTTGACTATCATTTTAGCATAAAGGATTTCTTTAGTTCCCTTTTACTTATATGGAACTAAGTAATAAGGCCAATCTGCTAATATTTATTCTAATTAGCATGGTGTAAATAACAGATTAATGCTTTGAATAAAATATTTGTTTGAGGAACAGCTAGAGAAACTTATGTGAACAGTACACATTGGATATTTCTATCATAAAAATATAATTTTTGTGTTTGAAAACTTAAAACAAATGCTTAAATACATCTGTGAACATGTACAGAAAAGTTTATTTGTGTAACAGAAAAACTCTTCCGTTAGGAACATTTTACAGGAAGAAAAGTGCTTAAAATACCAATAGCGAGAAAGCAAGGAAAGATTTGAATGCAGGCTTACATTAAAATCTACCAGGCTGGTAGGTTGGACCCTTTCTTTTGTTCTCCTCCTTTTCTGTCCTTTTCTTCTTGCATTGCTGGTTTTTTTCTGCACAACTGTATTCAGGAATGTTTAAATTATTTTGTGAAATTAACATAAGTAGATTTTGATGAAATATTTGTCATACATACCCTAAGCGTACTTACATAAGTATTTTACATTGAAAATAAAATATTAAGGTATTTTAATATTTTTAACGTGAAGAAGCCCTTGTGTGTGCCCACATGGTATGTAGGAATGTGAAGGGAAAGAGGTCGGAATGATGATGATGATGATGATGATGACGCCACCCCGTGCAACAGGTTTGCATCTTCTCTGTCCTTTTCTATCTCATCTGTTTGCATTCCTCTTTGTTATACTGCCGCGTCGAGAAGAGGAATTCCGCGCTTAACCTCTCGATTTGAACAAGAATGGGAAACACTCGCTCTTCTTTCGGCTACTTTTTCCTTCTTTCTTCTTTTTCACATGTTTTTGTTAGCATACGAAAGGGTTTGCAAGACCTTGGTAAGAAACTAAGCTCGATATTTACTTTCTCTACACGTACTATGTACATAGTGTATAGAAAAAGTATTGCACTCCACCAAAAATATCTTTACTGTGATTTCACCGGAAGTGTACGTTTTAGGGTCCCCTGTACCCAAAAGAAGTATCTTCAGAAAAAGGTCCATGTGTCTGTGAACACGATAACTCAAAAACGAAAAGTCGCTAAAATACCAAACTTGGTATTAAAGTTTAGTATCTTCCAGGGATGCGACACGAAGATTTTGAGAACCCCCCCCCCCCAAACTATTACATGGAACTTTTTTAGAAAATTTTGATTTTATAAAAAATGCCTCAAACGATTTTGATTAAAATATCATATATTAAAGATATTTTCCTCCCAAATAAAATGTATATTTTGAATTTTCTGGGAATAGCCTCTGAAGACCTCTTTATTCTGGATGAATTTTGCCAAATTTTGCTTAACTGCTAAACGGTAAGAGATAGACAAAAGCTTACTACACAGAAAATGTAGAGCACGTTAAAACACTCAATTTATGTTATATAAATGATTTTCGTGAAGTTGTTCGTTTTTGAGTTTATTCATTGTTTTTGATTTCACCTTTAAAAAAACTTATATTTTCTTATACAGACACTTGTCAACTCCTGTCCGTACAAACAAAGGAACTTCAGTCATATAGCAACCAGCTTTTGACCACCACTTTAACCTATGGTTCTCCCTTATTTCCCTTCTATTTAAAAGGAAACAAGTAATAAGACTATTTCTGCCATATTTTTCTGGATTAGCATGAAGTAAATAGAAGTATAAGCTTTTTAACAATAATTTGTTGCAGAGATGTAGAGAAAGTCATGTGAATGGAACATATCAGGTTTTTTTAATTAAAATATAATATTTTTACGTGACAAACGAAAGGTGTATCTTGAATTTTCCTGGAACAGTATCTGATGACCTCATTATTCTGGACTGTGTTTGCATAAGTGGCAAACCGTGAGACATAGACAAAATATGTAGATCGGATTAGAACGCACAAGTATTCATACATTTTTTTATAGTTAATCATTTTCGAGATACTCCTTTTTATGGTTTCAATTTTACTACAGACACATTTGGCTGTATTCGCCTGAACTCGAACTCACAACTTTCAGCTTTGAATGGATGGCCAGTCAATTTCGTTTCGCACTAACGATCACGGCTATTCAAGTCGCTTCAGTTTTTTTTTCTTCTTCTTCTTTCGATTGGAGTGGAAAACCCCAATCTACAGGCGACAGAGTGTATAACTCTTCCAAGTGTGGGGGTCGCCAAAAAACTGGCAATACCCACTAAAAAACCACTCCACCGGAGAGAATTTAGGGTGTATGAATTCAGCAGTACCGCTAGTTGCACCTGCGGATTCAAGGAGCGGTGTATTGGCCGGCCATAGGCCAGAGACAGGAGAGAGTGATAGCCAGGACACAAACCGGGCCAAAGCCCTGAATGCGCCCTTGGAAATTTGTGGTGGTATTTACATAAATATTCCATATGGATATATCTGCAGCCCTGTAACAGAAATGACATAATCATTATAGCATTTGTTGCCCTTTTGGGTATAGTCGTTAATTATTTTGTTGTATCTCCAGCTCTGTAACATAAGGACTAGTTAAAATATTACTTTTAGAATACATCCTAAGATAGTCATATTTATGCAACATCTGCTGCTCTATCTGACAAAGTCTTTAGCTATTAGTATAAACTATTCAAGTGGTTGTATTTAGCTCTGTAACAGAAGGACGTAATCATTATGTAGAGAGTTCATTGGTTGCACGTAGGCTTCCTTAGTGGTCACCCAACCAAGTAATGGCCACACCCAATGCTGCTTTACCTGTAATAACATCTTATTCTAAGGAAATATTTCTTACATTCCAAGAGAAGGTCCTTTTGTGGTCTGCCAGGTTGCCGTGGATTGGGGGTCTCTCATACACCCAGGTCCGCCTTGACTCGGAGAGCAAGGACTTCAAGGGCCACCAAACTCACGATCTCAGACACGTGCATGGGTAATACTGTGGAATTCTGACTAGTGATACTAGATATTCTTGTATATTTAAATCGGGTTCCCCCAGGCCGAGGGTCTCGGCGGAGAACCCGAGAGAGAGCGGTCTCTTGTGTTTGTTATTGTCTGCTTCATAGCTGCCTAGTTCTTGTATTAGGTCATTGCTGTTGTTTGCTATACTTTTTATTGTGGTGGCGATGAAACGCATATAAATAGAGGTAGCGGATTAGAGGAAGAACGGCATATGTAGCAAAATAAATCGTGCATTTAAGGGCTAACTCTGACATACAATGAGAACCAAATGTAGCGGTTTTATGCCACGTTGGGGAATGCCAAGTATGTGGTGGTATTGTTGTGGTTGTATTGTTGCCCCAGGTTGTATTAAGTGTGTGTAGACGTACTCCCCTACCAATAGCAGATCTCTCTACGTACCTGATTTAAGATCCACTATGATGCTGCCTCGCGTCACTCAGTCTGCATGAAATTGACTCTCTCGGATGAGAAAACAATGGGATAGTTAGGAGCTGTCCTATGAAATGATTAACACTTTCACTTTCGTATGTGAATTTATTCTTTACTAGAAATTGTCAGTTATTTAGACAAGTACTTTGCTTTAAATGCTACTTGTGTTTTTATGACCTTTTAGAACTTTCCATACTCTACGATTTACCGACACTTATCTCGTAGAACTAATTACTTTATACCTTGATCGTCTATCACATTTATAATAATTAACCTTCACTGCATAGCAACTTCACAACGAGTATGCGCGTCTTAAACTTGGGGTTAGTGTTCCCAACTTGACAGCAATTATGCCTATGTGACTCCAAACTTGATAGTGACTACCCCAACAGCCTGCAATCTGTTACTTTTATAGTAAAATCTGCTGTCTAGGTTGCTTGTTTACATTGATCAGAAAGACCGCGAACTTGGCGTCTATGTGTCCCAAAATGCATTTCTTCTTACCCAAAATGCATCATAAACACCTTGTGATCGCCTCAACACAACGAAGAAAACTCACTTCTCCACTATTCAGGACTCCCCCGAAATCACTTTTTCACTTATTTCTCTATTGCACGCACATGCACAAGAGTACGTGACTTACAATATTATCCTCCATCACAAAGAAATTTCCCTTATGCAGCAGCCAAGTTTGATAAACAACTTTGAGCTGTACTTGCTATAAGCTAGCTTTATACACTTTTAAATGCATTAAATAATACCTAATAATAATAATAATAATAATAATAATAATAATAATAGCGAGGCCAACTAACGGTCTCACAAAAACGCTGTCACTTAGTAACATAATAGTTTTTATATATAGAGCAAAACATCTTCTACCTAATATAGGTATGAGGTAGACAAAGTAGTCAATTCTGAGGCGTTTGGGCAGAACATGGTAACTCCAAATTTGGCCTTTTTGTGCTAAGACAGTAGTGATATAAAAGAAACAATCCTCTATCATTTGGTGAAGCCCTGATATCTCCAGGAATAATCCTCTATCATTTGGTGAAGCCCTGATATCTCCAGGAATAATCCTCTATCATTTGGTGAAGCCCTGATATCTCCAGGAATAATCCTCTATCATTTGGTGAAGCCCTGATATCTCCAGGAATAATCTTCAATCATTTGGTGAAGCCCTGACATCTCCAGAAATAATCCTCTATCATTTGGTGAAGCCCTGATATCTCCAGGAATAATCCTCTGTCTGATGAAGCCATGATATCGTCACGAATAATCCTCTATCATTTGGTGAAGCCCTGACATCTCCAGAAATAATCCTCTATCATTTGGTGACGCCCTGACATCTCCAGAAATAATCCTCTATCATTTGGTGAAGCCCTGACATCTCCAGAAATAATCCTCTTATCATTTGGTGAAGCCCTGATATATCCAGGAATAATCCTCTATCATTTGGTTAAGCCCTAGAGTTATCGTGTTTTGACTAAACGTCACAGAACTATCTTTGCCTAAGGAACAAATGTTTATTACGACATGGTATACATGCTGATGCAGTAGATTTTCAGTCAACTGTCAACGGAACCTCATAATATTTGCTCTCAGAGGAGTTAAGTTGATATGATGTGAGTTAATAATCCGTCGGTAGCTTGCGCCACTGTTCCACACAGAGGCCTGTAAATTCGCCAGTATTAAGGGAGTGAATGAGAATTTATACAGTTAAGACAAAATTGGAGCTCAGCAAGACAGAGTTGTTATGTGGGGAATGAGTGAGTGGATTTTGTCAGGCGAGTCATTGTTCGCGTCAGCGGTGCTTCCCGAGGTAATCCGTCACGGCAAACTGTTGAAAAGGCGAGGCTCTTGCTATTTGTCATCTGCCTCAGGGGTGTACATAGCTCAACTGCGCTCCATTTGGCGCTATTGACCCATATCCAGTAATAGCGACAGTAATAATAACAATAATAATAATCTTCTTTCTAATACACAACAACTTTCCAAAAGTTTTGGTCTTCTCAATAATGATACTTTTCTATCTTGTGCGCTTTTACTTTCTCTAGCCCGCATGTAAAATGTACATAGTGGATAGAGAAGGTATTTTATTGCACCGCAAAAATTTGATGTCGAGATTTCACCGAAAATATATGTTTTGTGGTCCCCTAATTCCGAAAAAAAACAGTTTTAGGGAAAGGTCCATACGTGTATCTTTGAACACGATAGCTCAACAACGAAAAGTTGGTAAAGTACCAAACTTGGTATATAAGTTTACTGCCTTCCAAAGATGCGACGCGAAGATTTTGAGTAAATAATATTGATTTTATAAAAAATGACTAACGGTTTTGATTAAAGTCTCGTATATTAAAGATACTTACATCCCAAATAAAATGTATATCTTAAATTTTCTGGGAATAACCTCTGGAGACCTCGTTATAATGGATGAATTTTATCGAATATTGCTTACCTTGTTAAACCGCATGAGATAGACAAAAAGTTACTGCACAAAAATATAGTGCTCATTAAAACACACAATTTATGTTATATGTATATCGTGGAGTTGACTGTTTTTGAGATATTCCTTGTTATTGGTTTCAGCTTTAAAATACTTATACTTTTCTCATACAGAAATTTGTCAACTAATGTCCATAGAAACAAAGGAATTTCAGTCACATAGCAATCAGCTTTTGACTGTCACTTTAACGTATGGTACTCCCTTATTTCGCTTCTACTTACAAGGAAACGAGTAATAAGACAATTTCTGCTAATTTGTTCTCGATTAGCATGAAGTAAATAGAAGCATAAGCTTTTTAACAATAATTTGTTGCAGAGATGTAGAGAAAGCCATGTGAATGTAAACACAGCAGATTTTTAGTTGTGAAATGATCTTAGCAAATGGCGTGGCAACATCTACACGCGGTGCTGACGATTATTACAAATTATTTTACTCACTGTAATTAATTTGCGAGCTAATTGAGATTTTTTAGTATTAATCACTGTATATTATTATTATTAGTTATCAGGGTCGTGGCCGCGAGGGAGATAATGCATTACAGGTACATGATACTCTGGTAAGATGTTCTTGTATATTCCTCAATATCACTGGATACAATAATTATTAACACTGTAGGATGGCACAGATAAATTAAGATTGCATTCCAGAGCACGCGTTCCCATAGGACGCTACCCTTGTGCCGAGCAAAGGCAAAGGTTGAGCCTCTATTCAGCTCTTATATAGGCTCGAAACTTATTCTACATGTTTCTCCCTATTAAACATTCCCTAAGGAAGTATATAATACAGACTTCCTTTTATTTATAAATAAATTACTTTTGGTGCATATAATATTTATTTCATAAGCTATTTGCGCTTAGTGAATATTTAAATATGGGTATCCAACGCTTGGGGATGCGGTATACTAGAAAGAACAGCTTCCTTTTTCATTCACGTAGCAATGCAATTATCATTGTTGAATTTTCTTTTAAATAATTAGTTGTGATCATAAATGAATTTATAATTAAAATACACATGAAATTCAACATTCTGATATTCACAGAACACTTACAGGCTAATTACTTTCAGTAATTAATTCTTTCTTTACCACATAATCAGTAAATCAATATGGCATCAATTTCCTTCGCTTGGCTTCCGTGTATTAACGTTTCACGATGTACATTGTTGGAACGCGCCCAAATTGCACATGTTGCTATCTGAAGTTAGGAAAAGAAGCTTTCATTGTTGTGCATTCTCAGAACTTTTGAAGTGAGACAGTGTTGTTTGAAACAGCGTGCATATAAATGGATGGGATGAAGTTAGAAGTTGGTGCAGACTTTTCTGGTTACATCAGTAAACACTTATTTTGGTTTAACTTCAAGGTGTGGTGTTTAAAGCAACTCACTCGTGGCTGGTAAAAAGTGCAAGCCAAACTTCTTAGCTCTCGAATGTTTCTAAAGTTGCGCTGCGCGTTTAGAATAGCAGATGACGGTCGCAGCAGCGCCCTCTAAATAAGGTTTAGGGAGCCCTCCCACTCCTCTCTCTCCTCGCATCGCTTCACCTCCACCACATTCAATAAAAACGTTAGCATTTTGAGTCAGTCATGCGCGACATTGAAAGTTTGAAGCAAAGCGATCAATTCCCGATTTAATCCGTTTTCTGCCAGTATTCTTCCCTGAAGCTACTTAAAATTGCTTTGGAGAGGTGTTGTCTGCGACCCAAAACTTCAGCCACATCCTCACACAAAGATTAACGGGGAAAAAACCGTAGCGTGCAGAAAGAAAGAAAAAAACCGCTTGGCTTTAAAAGAACATTCGCAAAGTGAACCGCCGAGCACGGCTTTGGATCATAACTGATTTTCATTTTCTGTACACATACTATGCATATAGTAGGTAGAGAAGGTGTTGTATGCCATCAAGAAATTCGAAGACAAAATCATTAGAGCCATCTATCTGAAAATCTACATTTTCGAAATTTCTTTCCACGTTAAGGGTAGTTTGGGGTGAGTGGATTTTCTGCAAATCTCCGTGTGGCATCCTTGGGAGATACTGAACTTAAATATCAAGTTTGGTATTTAACTAGCCTCACGTTTTTTGAGTTAGCCTGTTGGTAGTGACATACAGAGATATATTTACTTTCTCTATACGCACTATGTACATAGTGTATAGAGAATGTATCTCCACCAACAAATTCGATGCCGAGATTTCACCGGAAATATGTTTTAGGGTCTCCTGTATCCCAAAAAAGTATTTTCAGAAAAAGGTCCGTGTGTGTGTCCGTGTGTCTGTGAACATGATAACTCAAAAACGAAAAGTCGGTAAAATACCAAACTTGGAATTTAAGTTTAGTATCTTCCAGGGATGCGACACGAAGACTTTGAGAAAAATCCCCCACCCCAAACTACCCTTTACATGAAACTTTTTTCGAAAATTTTGATTTTCTAAAAAATGGCCCTAACGATTTTGATTAAAATATCATATATTAAAAATATTTACCTGACAAATAAAATGTATATTTTGAATTTTCTGGGAATAGCCTCTAAAGACTACTTTATTCTTGATGAATTTTGCATAACTACTAAACCGTAAGAGATGGACAAAAACTTAACACACAAAAAATGTAGATCGCGTTAAAACACACAATTTATGTTTTACGCATTTTTTTCGTGTAGTTGATCGTTTTTGAGATATTCCTTTTTCTTGGTTTCAGCTTTGAAAAACATACTTTTCTCATACAGGAATTTGTCAACTCCTGTCCATACAAACATAGGAACATCAGTCACATAGCAACCAGCTTTTGGCTTTCCCTTTAACCTATGGTACTCACTTATTTCGCTTCTACTTACAATAAAGCGAGAAATAGGACTATTTCTGCTAATTTTTCTCGATTAGCATGAAATAAATAAAAGATAAGCTTATTAACAATAATTTGTTACAGAGATATAGAGAAAGTCATGTGAATGGAACACATCAGATTTTTTGGTATAAAAATTTGTTTGTTTTTTTTTTACTTTCTTTTAACATACTACGTACGTAGTGCATAGTGAAGGTATTGTATTGCACGCTTAAATTCAATACCGAGATTTCACCGGAAATATGAGACTCCGTAAATCCAACCACTATTTTCGAGAATAAAATTTAAAGGGTAATTGGGGTGGGGAGATTTTTTTGAAAATCGTCGTGTCGCATCCTTGGGAGATACTGAACTTAAATACCGAGTTTGATATGTAACGGGCTTCTTGTTTTTGAACTTTGCACGCACACAAAGGTCCTTTTTTTTTTTTTTTTTTTTGATTTTGTTTAATTCAGGGCGTCTCAAAACATATATTTCCCGTGAAATCTCGGTATCGAATGTTTGGGTGCAATACAATACCTTCTTTATACACTATGTACATAGTACATGTAGAGAAAGTAAAATTATTAACTGTTTTACAATATAAAACAGCTTAAATAGCCTAATTTTAATCTTGAAGGTTAGTGTAATATGAAATTATTAAAGAAGGCCACTAAAAATACTAAATTCTTTGATTAATCGTGTTTGTTGCTAGAAGGCAACACCATGCAATAGAGGGTTTAGTTGGTTTTCGGCACTAACTGGCTGATTGTATACAGAAAGTCAATGTTATATCTGTGGAAATGGCCACCTCTGCAGTGTTGATACCAAAGAAATGCTTCATCACATAAAATCAGCAGTGGAAATGATGGGAGTATACCTTTTATTAGGGCGAGTGGTAGAAGAAAGTATATGAGGGTGCCCCACCCATGGCCGAAGTGCCTCTTAATCGCTTATCTCCTTGGAGCTATGAATTCGATGTACAAGTGCCGTATCAGAGCGCTTCTCCGTTCCGTGAACTTTACTTTTATTGCGTATTAATTTTGTGCCGGTCGTGAACTGCGCGTGTTCATAAAGCGGACCACGAAATGACTGCAGGACGTTGCTGCAGCACATTGCCTCGTAAACTTCTTTATTTGATACGCTAGCTGCTTGCTTGGACGTTAACCTTGAGATGTTATGTTCCACCGCCTTCTGGAGCGCAGATTATCTCCTCGGGAAGTGAAGCGTATACTAACTCTAATAATGCTGTGCAAACTCTCAAATTTGCACCTCACGTGATTTCGTAAGTGAAAACGTTTACGTTTATATACCCACGAGATTGACATATTGCAACGAAATATTAAATTCAGGTGTAGTTATAAATGTTTAAAGTCTTTAGACTACCAGAGCAAATATTTTATTTTCTCTACACGTACTATGCACATATTGTATAGAGAAGGTATTTTACTCCACCCAAAAATTCGATACCGATATTTCTCCGGAAATACATGTTATGGGTACCCCTGATTCCAAAAAAGCAATTCCTGTGCGTGTCTGTAGACAGCATAGCTCAAAAATGCAAAGACAGTTGAATACCAAACGTGGTATTTAAGTTTGGTATCTTCAAAGGGTGCAACACGAAGATTTACAGGAAAATCCCCCCCACTCCAATTACCTTTTACATAGACAAATTTTCGAAAATTTTGATTTTCTAAAAAATGCCTCTAATAATTTTGTTTAAAATACCACATATTAAAGCCATTACTATCAGAAATAAAATGTGTATGTTGAATTTTCTGAGAATAGCTGCTGAAGATCTGTTCATTCTTGATAAATTTTGCTTAACTGATAAACTGTAAGAGATAGACAAAAATGTACTACACAAAAACTGTAGACCTCATTAAAACACACAATTTATGTCATATACATTTTTTTTTTTCGTGGAGCTGACCGTTTTCGAGACATTCCTTGTTATATTTCAGTTTTAATCATTTTAAAATACTTAAAATCTTCCTCATATGGGAAATTGTCAACCTCTCGCCACGCAAAGAAACGGATTTCAATCCCATGGCAACCATTTTAAAACATTTGACTATCGGTTTAGCCTAGTGTATTGTCTTATATCCCTCCTACTTATAAAGAACTATATAATAAGATAGAAGAATAAGTTTATTAACAATGATTTTTTACAAAGATGGAGAGAAACTGCTGTGAATACAATGCATCAGAGTTTTATATTACAAATATACGAAGGCCGTTTTTTTTTCAACCTCCGATGGGCTATAAGTAAAAGACAAGTTCATAGAAAACAACTATTTTGTTACTAAACGTTTTGTTCACCTATGGTTACTTTTCAACATATTCACAGAAAATGATGAGATATTTATCGTACCTATGCACAAGCTTTGCAATACCCGCTTCAAAAAATGTTGCAGACAATGATTTCAAATGAGCATTGACGTTGTTTTGAAGGTCTTAGTACTTGACGTTTGCGCAGAGCTATTCAAAACAAACGAAGAGGAATTGTGTTGATCCATGACAATACTCATCCACCCAGTGCTGGCACAACCCATCGTCTCCTTGAACAATTTCAATGGAACATTTTCGATCATCCGCCGTACGGTCCTGACCTAGCACCTAGCGACTTTCACCTTTTCCCTGAACTGAAGACTTAGCTAGGAGGGCAGCACTTTCAAATCAACGAAGATCTTCAAAACAACGTCAATGCTCATTTGAAATCATTGGCGGCAACATTTTTTGAAGCGGGTATTGCAAAGCTTGTGCACAGGTACGATAAATGTCTCAATCTTTTCGGTGATTATGTTGAAAAGTAACCATAAATGTACAAAACTTTTAGTAATAAAATGATTGTTTTCTATGAACTTGTCTTATTTATAGCCTATCGGTGGTTGAAAAAAAACGGTCCCCGTATTTACATTGTCATGCTTATTAATAATTTACATCTTGCTGCATTCATTAATACTGCCTCAAAAATAAAAGAGCGAGTAGAGAATGTTATGTGTGTGTACGTGTAAGTAACACATTGGATTATTTTCGACGTGCATAGAAGACTGTCGCCCGAGGTGAAAATATGAACCAGAGTTGGCTGCAGCAGGAATTCAATAGGAGGCCATGTATAGCCGCAGGAGGAAAAAATCTGATGTGTTCCATTCACATGACTTTCTCTATATATCTGCATCAAATTATTGTTAAAAAGCTTATGCTTCTATTTACTTCATGCTAATCGAGAAAAAACTAGCAGAAATAGTCTTATAACTTACTTCCTTAAAAGTAGAAACGAAATAAGGGAGTACCGTAGATTAAAGTGATAGTAAAAATTTGGTTGTAATGTGACTGAAGCTCCTTTGTTTGTATGGACAAGAGTTGACAAATTCCTCTATGAGAAATGTGTAAGCTTTTCAAAGCTGAAACCGAAAACAAGGAATATCCTAAAAAACGATAAAATCCACGAAAAAAATGCATATAACATAAATTGCGTACTTTAAAATGCTCCACATATTTTGAGAGGATATGTTTTTCTCCATCTCTTACGGTTTAGTAGTTATGTAAAATTCCATAAAATTCATCCGGAATAAAGTAGTTTTCATAGGCTATTCCCAGAAAATTCAAGATATGTATTTTATTTGTCAGGCAAATATCTCTAATATACGATATTTTAATCAAAATCGTTAGAGCCATTTTCAAGAAAATCAATATTTGCGAAATTTTTCCAAGTAAAGGGTAGCTTGGGGTGGGGAGATTTTTTTGAAAATATTCGTGTCGCATCCTTGGAACATACCAAACTTTAATACCAAGTTTGGTATTTAAGGGTCTTTTCGTTTTTGAGCTATGCTGCCCACAGTCACACACACAGGAAAATGTGTCTAAAAATGCTTTTTTTGGATTCAGGGGGACCCAAAACATGTATTTCCGGTGAAATCTTGGCATAGAATTTTTGAGTGCATTACAATACCAATGTACATAGTACGTGTAGAGAAAGTAAAAAAAGAACGGCCCTCGTATTTACATTCTCTTGCTTATTAATAATTTACATCTTGCTGCATTAATTAATACTGCCTCAAAAATAAAAAAGAGCGAGTGGAGAATGTTTTGTGAGTGTACGTGTAAGTAACACATTGGATTATTTTCGACATGCATAGAAGACTGTCGCCCGAGGTGAAAATATGAACCAGAGTTGGCTGCAGCAGGAATTCAATAGGAGGCCATGTATAGCCGCAGGAGGAAAAAATCTAAGCAGGGATAGAAACATTTGGTAACGCTACGTCATATCCGGCTAATGAATTGCAGGGAATCCCCGCCAGGTTTCCGTGTATTGTTATATGTTCAATTGCATGTCAGAACAAATAAAGCCACATCCAATACCAGTGGGCGGACAGCTCAATTTAGAAATATTTGCTCACATTTTTTTTTTTTTTTCTGCTGGTAGGCCGGGGAGTGTCATTCAGACGAGCTTTCCAAGGGGCGTAGTCCCCTAGTTTGCTCACTGCTGTTGAGAGATTCTCATTTCGTATGGGCATCATAATCATTACGATTGATACCCGCAGCAAACAAGCTCGTTTGAAATTTTGTCTGTTGTAGATGCATTCTTGATGAAAAAGCCTTTTGTGGCTGTAGCATTTTGAAAACATGTGAATCTATTGGGAAGCGAACGGTTGAAGTAATAACACACACAGGGATGGTATTATCAAAGAATGACTTTTCTGCTATTTGCTACCAGCGTATCTAAAGCGGATAGAATACTCTTTATGCAGGCTTGATTAGACAAAGCTTTACATTGTTCCTGACATTTACAAAGAGCTCGCTTAATTGACCAGTCGCGTAATAAAAACCAGGTCAGGCAACGAAGGAAATATTAATGTTCAAGTAAACTTGGTATCCAAAAAAAATCTGATGTGTTCCATTCACATGACTTTCTCTACATATCTGCAACAAATTATTATTAAAACGCTCTAACTTCTATTTACTTCATCCTAATCGAGAAAAGATTAACAGAAATAATATTATTACGTGTTCCTTGTAAGCAGAAGCGAAATAAGGGAGTACCATAGGTTAAAGTAACAGTCAAAAGCTGGTTGCTATCTGACTGATGTTCCTTTGTTTGTAGGGACAGGAGTTGACAAATTCCTGTATGAGAAAAGTGTAAGTTTTTCATAGCTAAAAACAAAAATAAGGGATATCTTAAAAACGATCAACTTCACGAAAAAATGTATAGAACATAAAATGTGTGTTTTAATGTGCTCTACATTTTTGTTTAGTATGTTTTTGTCTATCTCTTATGGTTTAGCAGTTTTGCAAAAATCCGTAAAATACATCCAGAATAAAGTAGTCTTCAGAGGCTATTCCCAAAAAAAATCAAGATATACATTTTATTTGCCAAGTAAATACCTTAAATTTACGAGATTTTAATCAAAATGGTTAGTCATTTTTTAGAAAATCAAAATTTTCGATTTTTTTTCCATGTAAAGGGTAGTTTGGGGTGGGGATATTCTTGAAAATCTTCCAGTCGCATCCTTGGAAGATACAAAACCTAAATACCAAGTTTGGTTTTAAGCGGTCTTTTCATTTTTGAGCTATGCTGCCCACAGACACACGCACATGGACATTTTTCTAAAAATGCTTTGTTTGCTTATTTCTCAACATAATCTCCAGAAAGGCTAATAGATTTGTCATATCGGTGTTCTAATCGAATTAAACCATCCCTTTAGTGCGATTTATCAAGGTCCTCAAAATACCTGTTTACCGCATCAATGACCTCGTTGCTGTGAAATCTTCGCCCTCCAAGAAAATGTTTGAGGCTTGGGAACAAGTGGTAGTTACTGGGTGCTAGACCTGGCGAATAGGGTGGTTGTTCAAGCAATTCGAACTTTAATTTGCACATTTTCCCCATTGCAATGACTGAACGATATGCCGGAGCATTCTCATCACCTCGTCATTCAAACGTTGCAGTAAGCTTGCCTAGAAGTAGCCAGTGACACTTCTATCTTTTTCTAAGTAACCAATCAAAATAATTCCCTGTGCATCCTAGAAAACACTCGCCATAACCTTGTTAGCTGACAAAATTGACTTTGCCTTTTTTGGAGTTGGTTCACCTGATGCAATCCAATGTTTTGACTGTGATTTACTTTCTGGAGTGTAGTGATGTATCCAAGTTTCATCCATGGTAAAAAGCCGCTTCAATAATTCACTGGGATGTTTACGGAAGAGCTCCACATTCTTAACAGAAACAGTATTTCTTTACAACTTTTGATCAGGTGTCAACAAACGTGGCAGCCATCTTGCACAGACCTTGTGAAAGACCAAAATATTACTTAACATATTACCTGTAAGTTCTTTTGATATGTTTACAGCCTCTGCTATCTCAAACAACTTTAATCTGCGGTCCTCCAATACTAAAAGATGCATTTTTTCAATGATCTCTGGAGTTGTCACTTCTACAGGGCGTCCAGAGCGAGGCTCATCACTAGTGCTCGTACGTCCCATTTTAAACTCTGCAACTCACCTTTTAATCAGTGAATATGAAGGGGCAGAGTCTTTCAATGTACTGTACACTTCCTCCTTGATTTCTTTAGGCGTTAAGTCTATGAAATGGAAGTATTTAATCACTGCTCGTTTTTCCAAATCGTCCATTTTCGTGAAAAATCTAAATTTGTCTTGTTCAAAATGCTGTCATTAGAAAACTAAACAAGCTATTGACCTGTAAATATGGATACAAGCTAGGCTAGAGTTAAACTATACGATGCTACCGTCTAACTGACCCGGGATTTATCAGCCGACCCTCGTACATCAGCATTAAAAAGTGGTATAACGTGGCAATAAACATCTTGACAGAATAGAGATTACTTGAGAAATAAAGTAAGGTGCTATAACTTTGTAAATAAAGTTTTGTGTTGATAACTTTCGTTATTATTTAGTTATGCCTAATCGTTCGTTACTTTCTTGATGGCTCTCATAGAAACATTGGAACAGTGGTAGCACAAACTTTGAATTTGAACGGTTCTAAAACAATCGTAACATTATTTTTGTCGGGAATGGAAGTGAGGAGGCGGAACAAGAAATGTGTTGATTTCGAGAGGCGGTGGGGGCGGGTTTAAACCACTCGATGTAAAGTAGAGGAAGGGTATCACGTAGACGGCAGCTGATGGAAGACGACGGCAGCTGAAAGCTTTATGCCGCGCGGTGGTAGCGACTTAGCGTTTACTCTAGCAGAAAACAGGTTCAGCATAATACGGGAAAATGAAATAGGAGGAGGGCGAGGTAAGTGGACTACCGCCGCAGCGCCGCGTAGCGACGGAAAGTGTGATTTTTCAGGCTCGCGCTGCGATTAACGAATTTACGAGCGACATTTTCACACTCGACCGGTCTCGAATGCCTGCCATTGCTGTGAGGGTGGCCTTTTCCTTGGGGGAGGCACAGGTAACGCAATGCAGTGTCGCCAACTCACTGCAAGGGCCACTACTAATTTATCGGTATTTGTTGCGGTTTTAACAATAGTTATTTAAGGATTCTATGTTGAAGTACGGAGGCACAGGTAACGAGATTGCAGTGTCACCAACTACAACACAACGGCTCGCTACTAATGTATCGGTATTTGTTACGCTTTTAGCAATAGTTATATAAGGATTCTATGTTGAAGTACGGAGGCACAGGTAACGAGATTGCAAATTCTAGTTCAGCCTTAGAATAAACTCTATTCTGTGCTTTCTTATTGGTTACGGAGACGTGACAGGTGAACGACAGGTTTCGAGATTTCGTCAAGGTTAGGTTACGTTAGGTTAGGTGTATGCAAATAAACTGGATCGAAACAAGGAGTGAAAAATAGACTTTCTGAAAATCGGGGTTTTCTTTCCAATGTGAAATGCACAGTCTTCCGTTCGTTTTGTCTGCTTGTGCATGGGCAGCCATGTTGGTCAATCGACCAATGGCAAAGTCAAATCTAAAACTGAACTAGAATCTACAATGCCGCGTACAGGTTACGCAATGCAGTGCCGCCAACTACCGCTAGTAATTTATCGGCATTTGTTTTTGTTAGTTATATAAGGATTCTATGATAGACTAAGGAGGCACAGGTAACGCAATGCAGTGACGCCAACTGCAACACAACTAATTTATCAGCATTTGTTACTGCAACGCAACGGCCCCAAAAAGGTTTTAACAATGATTATTTAAGGATTTTATGTTGAAATAAGCAAGGGTACTTAAGTTTGTCCTTGTGACTCCGAGTTATTTTCAACCATTACTTTCGAGTTTCAGATTTGGATCGCGTTCTCTTGCTGCAAAATTAGTGCCAAAGGATGGGATGAGCCCACCTCAAATAGACGGTGATTACATTGACGGAGTACATTGACGAACAACCATTTAGTTACTTTTTAACTTTCTCTAATGCTTACCTATAGAAAATACAGGAAGCATTGCACTCCATCCAAAAATTCCTTACCGAGATTTCATCGGAAATACAAGTTTTGAGTCCCCTGAATCCGGAAAAAATTAATAAGAGTCGTTGTGTCTGTGTGTATGAACGGCAGATAAAATTGGAAGAGAAATGAAGATATTTCATGACAATTCCTCTCCCTCAAACTGTCTTTTACAGGAAATATTTTTCGAAAGTTTAGATTTTTACTTTATCTACACGTGCTATGTACATAGTGTATACAGAAGATATTGCATTCCACCCAAAAATTCCATGCCAAGATTTCACCGAAAATACATGTTTTGGATCCCCCTGAAATAAAAAAAATCATTTTTGAAAAAAGGTCCGCGCGTGTGTGTGTGTGTGTGTGTGTCTGTGGACAGCATAGCTCAAAAACGAAAAGTGGATTAAACACCAAACTTGGTATTTAAGTTCAATATCTTCTAGGATGGAACACAACGATTTTTAGGAACATCCCCCCTCCTTCAGCTACCATCTACGTGAAATATTTTTCGATTATTTTGATTTTCTCAAAAATGGGTTTAAAATGTTTTTATTAAAATACCGTATATTAAAGATATTGAGATCACAAATAAAATGTATATTTTGAATTTTCTGGGAATAGCCTCTGAAGACTTCTTTATTCTAGTTGACTTTTGCAGAATTTTGCACAACGGTTAAACTGTAAGAGATAGACAAATACTCAATGCATAAAAAAAATGTAGATCTCGTTAAAACACATTTACTGTAGAGTTGCCCGCTTTTTAACATTCTTTGGTTTTGGTTTCAATCTTACACTACCCATGTTTTCTCGAACGAGACCATGCAAAGCTAACTGAAGCTCAATTGTTTCACATAGTGAGCAGCTTTTAAAAGAGTTGACTATCACTTTGGCATAATTTCGCTTCTACAAATAAGATTATTTCTGCTAACGTTTATCTCGATTAGCATGGTGTATCTAAAAGAATAATGCACTTTTGTAAGAATAATTTGTATTTGGAACAGCTACGCTCCAAATGGAACACATCAGAGCTTTTTTTAAGAGGAGAAGGTGTTGGAAATGTGACAGCATGTTTATTTTAATTAGATGAATCCCATAAATCTGTGTGATTGGTTCCTTATCGTTACGTAAATCTTTGTTAGCAATCTCAAGAAAGCTGCGGTCACAAAACAGTTGAAATGAGCCCTGCGCTGAAATGCCTGCACACCTCAGCCCCCATACGGTCCGGACCAGACGGGCTATCAATCCACATGATGATGGGCGACCGCCAATGCTGAAAAGAGAGTGGAGGTTTCCCTCCATATGTCTATTCTATGGCAGCCGCCCTTCAGAATCTGCTTGCTCGAGGTTCCAGGCACGTACTTCTGCGGGGGGGGGGTGCCGCGTAACGGGGTTAAATCCTAGAGTCAACACAAAGAGACGGGGGAGGTTTCGTGCTTTAGAAAGCTTTGACGATCATAAAACTGCATCAAGGAGAGAGAGATTGAGAGAGAGAGAGAGAGAGAGAGAGAGAGAGAGCTCTCATGATTATTATTTGAAAGCAGGCTCTAAGTTTCTCTGGCAATCCTTTGTTCCTCTTCTTCTTACCTGCTGTCGTTCTCCTCCTTGCTAGTCGTCATCCTTTTTCATTCTCACGCTGACTGCGCCGTGGTCTAATGACTAGGCCATTCGCCTCTTACTAAGGGAAGTTTGGTATTTAATGGTATTTTTACTTTCTCTGGCCCCGTGTGTACAATGTACATAGGGATAGAGAAGCATTGCATTCCACCCAAAAATTCCATGTCGAGATTTCACCGGAAATACATGTTTTAGGACCCCTTGAATCCTAGAAAAAGCATTTCCAGAAAAAGGTCCGCGTGTGTGTGTCCGTGTGTCTGTGAACACGATAACTCAAAAACGAAAAGTAGCTAAAATACCATACAATAAATACTTGGTATTTAAGTTTAGTATCTTCCAGGGATGCGACACGAAGATTTTGAGAAAAATCCCCCCACACCAATCTAACCTTTACATGGAAAATTTTTCGAAAATTTTTATTTTCTTAAAAATGGCTCTAACGATTTTGATTAAAATGTCGTATATTAAAGATATTTACCTGACAAAATGTATATCTTGAATTTTCTGGGAATAGCTTCTAAAGACCTGTTTATTCTGGATGAATTTTGCTTAATTTGCCATAACTAATAAACCGTAAGAGATACGCAAAAGTTTACTCTACAGAAAACTTAGGCCTTGTTAAAATACACAATTTACGTCATATACATTTTTTTCGTGGAGCTTATCGTTTTCGAGGTATTCATTGTTATTGGTTTCAGTTGTGAAGTACTTATACTTTTCTCAGACGGAGTGTCCGTTTTTCTTTTGTTCTACTCCTGGCCTAGAAAAGAAGCGGTTTGTAATGACAATCGCATAACGACAGCTTTTAAAACATTTGACTATCGATTTAGCCTAGTGCATTCCCTTATTTTCTTCCTACTTATAAGGAACTAAGTAATAAGAACATTGTGCTGAATACCTCGATTAACAAGGTGCAGAAAGAAGAATAATCTTATGTAAGAAGTTTGTAGAACGGCTAGAGAAGGTCATGTGAGTGTAACACATCAGATTTTTGTGTTTGAGCTACACTGCCCACAAACGCACACAGGACCTTTTCCTAAAAAATACATTTTTTGGACACAGGAGACCTCAAAACATATTTCTGATGAATTCTCGACATCGAATTTGCTGCTATGAAGTTTGTATGTATATACATGATAGGGAAAGTAAATATAGTCAATGTACTTTTTTTTTTCACACATAGGACAGCAATAGGATAGGTTGAATCAGATGGAAAAATTCAATGCCGGGATTTGAAAAACTAATTGACCATAATAGTTGGCTATACTATGAATCCTGGGACTTAAAGTATTTAACCATTATAAGTCGCCATTGAGCCTGTCATCTCAAAATAATTTGATTACCTTGTCGTTTACCAGGAAACATGCGAGTCAGTTGAGGAATTTAATATTGTGCTGGCATTTTGCCATTGTAGCTGAATGGTTAGAGCAACCGGCTAGGGACCGGGAGATGTGTGGTTCAAATCCCAAATTAAAAATAATTTTGAGTTTTTCACACTAATTTGAGATCATCTCTTGGTTCACCGGGAAATATACGAATCTGTTGAGGAATTTAATGCTGTGCTGGCATGTTGCCATAGTAGCTCAATGGTTCTAGCAACCGGCTAGAGATCGGAAGACCCATGGTTCAAATTCTGGCGGCTATGGCATTGAATTTTTTAGTCTGACACTACCTATCCAAATTAAAAATATTTTTTGAGTTTTTCACACTAATTTAAGGTCACGTTGTGATCTACCGGAAAATATACGAGTCAGTTGAGGAATTTAATGCTGTGATGGCATGTTGCCATGATAGCTCAGTGGTAGAGCAACTGGCTCGAGTGCGGGAGATGCGTGGATCAAATTCCGGCTATGGCATTGAATTTTTTTGTCTGACTCTACCTACCCAAAGTAAAAGTAATTTTTTTTAGTTTCTCACAATAATTTGAGACCAGTTTGTGGTTTACCGGGAAATATAAGTCAGTTGAGGAATTTAACTCCGTGCCGGTATGTTGCCACGTTAGCTCAGTGATAGAGTGCTGGCTAGAGACCGGGAGATACGTGGTTCAAATTCCGGCTATGGCATTGAATATTTCACAATTTTTTGTTAAATTTCACAGATGATCCCCCTTGGAATGTTTGCTGGAGAATGGTTAGAGGTGAATACAGCACGTGAGATTTGTTTTCAGACCGATTCCTTGATCATTGGTATATGTTTATTACTTTGGCAGTATATGAAAGTTTTATGCCGAGAAAAAGTGAAATGAAGCATGTGGCATAGGACGTAGATTTGTTTGCGACGCGAAAGCAAAGCCGAACAGAAGAGGTGGATCCTAATCCTATTGGTGTCCCTGTTGCAGGGGCGAGGGTTCCACCCAGTGTCAGGCAATGCATGATGGGATACGTTACTTCCGGTCCAGCGTTCCCTTTGACGCCCCCGGTCTGATAACTGGCAAGTGGAAAATTCGGCGAGACCGCTCTCAAAAAATTCCTGCAACATGGGATCTAGCAGCCCGGGTCGTTACTTCGAGTCCAGCACACAGCAAATGTTCCATGTTTTAGGTCTCTGCAAACTGCGCTTCATTTCATGTTGCAGACACAGACCACTCTCTTGGGAATCCGGACATTTAAGGTGATACTCTATTAAATTTGGAAATTCCACAAAATGGTCAAAATGCTCAACTAATAAAGCGCATTAGGAATTTCAAGCAATCGCGGTCATCTGACTGAAGCGATATTGTCGAAACATCTTATCGTAGCTGATGTTTGTCTGTTTAATCTCCAGTCTAAGTTATTGGTAACAAGGTGACAATCCAGTCAGTCAAACTTCAATTCCACAACTGTACTTTCAATTAATTCAGTTGTAATATTTATTTAAAGTTTTATCCAGTTCAAAATGTATTTAGTTCAGAAAAGGAGTGAAAATATTCATTATTTGTATTTCTTATGTATGAGATGAGTGCAATAGCCTGAAATAAAATAGCGTTTGTTTTAGTTTTATGTATAAGTTATTAAAAGCTGAAGTAAAATAATTGTTTCCTATTTCTACTGTTCCTATCGATATTCGTACATTGAGTATAGACATGGTCGGCCATATCATAATTCAGGAGGCAGTGAAGAAAGAAAAAAAAAAAAGCACATTGGGGTAAATAAACATGGTCAAATGCGTCATCTACTATTTGAGAACTAATCATAACATAACCAACCATAACCTGATAAAATCTCCCTTCCTATATATTATAAACTATCAATAGTCTATTTCGCTGAATTGTCTTATCAAATACAACTCGTGTTTTCATCTCTTAGGACAATTCACTTGTGGTATTACTGATGACAATTCTGCCATTTATCAAAATTCTAGATGACATGATTATTTAAATAATAATGTTGTTGTCTAAATTCATTATTCTAATAAAAACGAGCCACGAGATGCATTTTTACTTTTTCTACAGTCACAGAAGGTATTGTACTCCATACAAAAGTTCAATACAGCGATGTCACCGGAAATACATGTTTTAGGATCCACCTTAACCAAAAAACAAAAAATACATTTTTATAAAAACGTAAGAGTGTGTGTGTCCATGAACCCTCCCATACAAACTACCCTTTACATGGAAAAAAGTCGATTTTCACAAAAATGGCTCTAAGCATTTGAATTAAAATACCTTAGATATGTTAGAGATATTTACAAGCCAACCAAACTGTGTATCTTGAACTTTCTGGGAAAATCTCTTCATTCTGGATGGCTTTTGTTTAGGGTAGACAAAACCTACTACTCAAAAAATATAGATCTCGTTACATCACACGATTTATGTTATAAACATTTATTTTTTTAGAATTAACCATTTTTGAGATATTGAGTGTTATAGGTTTCAATTCTAAGCTACTTGAACTTTTCTCAAAAAGGAAGTCAGCATAGCTCAAAAAGAAAAAGTTCATGAAATACCAAACTTGGTATTTAAGCTCAGTATCTTCCAAGGATGCGTCACGAAGATTCTCAAGCAAATCCCCCCACCCCCAACTACCCTCCTCATAGACAAATTTTGGAAAATTCTGATTTTCTCCAAAATGGCACTAACGATTTTGTTTAAAATAACGTATGTTAAAGATATTTACATGAAAATAAAATTCATATTTTGAATTTTCTGGGAATAGCCTCTGAAAGCCTCTTCACTCTGGATGACTTGTATAACTGGTAAATTGTAAGGCCGATGTACCACGTTCAAATATTTTGGTCCAATACTCTTCAAACTGCAAATTGAATTGTGGGACATCGGATATTTTCATTGTATACAATTTCCGTCCTATTTTTTTGTCCAATTCCAATTTGTTACAACAGGATACAGGGGTCCAAACGTATGAAATCAACCAATGAGCGACCTGGTTGTAATGACGTAATAAGATGACAGGTAGCGCTGGGTCTTCCTTCCCGCCAACGTAATTGTTTGTGTGAAACTTGGCTGTATCTTGTAGACTTTGTCCTAAATAATAGGGTTATAGTAAATAAGCTATTGTTGAAGTACACATTTTTTTGTGCGGTAGAGATTTATGAAATAATGACTCGGGTGTTTATAATCCCTGCAAATGTATTTTATCGGATCCCTTTGTACCTAATCTTCTTTTCTCAACAAAATTATTAAAAAGTGGTCTTATCTTTGAATTACTGTTATGGACTGCCTCATATTTGTGTCTTGGCAAATAATTTTTGCCTCAACTAAGGACAGCAACTTTCCGAACAAATAAATGTTCGTGTATTCTAAGGAAGTTAAAATAATTTACAGGGTTAGAAACGAGTTCATTTTGCAGCATATGTAGTATACCTCTTCCTTGGCCTGCCATGGTCTAGTCTTGATTTTTTCTTTCTATTTTAATATCTCTTGCAATGGATACATAAACTGAGCTTGCGACAGCGAACGGAAATAATTATGGATCAGCAACCTCCACCATTTTCTATCAGCTGTTCATATGCATGCGAGAAATATTTGGACCAATACACACTCCCATGGGAATGGAATGGAGAAATTGTACTCAACGTTCACATTGTATAAAAAATGTTGGACCAAGCTTTGACTGTGGGACATGGGCTTAAGAGGTAGAGAGAAACCTACTACACAAAACTGTAGATCTTGTTAAAACACACAATTTATGTCATATACTTTTTTGTAGAGTTAACCGTTTTTGAGATATGGTTGTACGTTTGAATTTTAAGCTACTTGAAGTTTCCTCAAATATGAAGACATCATTTTTTTGTCTCTGTTTTATTTGACACGTGACAAGCAAAGAGTACCAAATTGCAATTGTTGGCATTTAAAATATTTGACTACTAGTGTATTCCCTTATAAAGAAGCTAGTAAAAAGAACAAATTTTGCTAATGTTTATCTCGGTTAGCATGATGTACATAAAAGAAGAATCTTTCGTAAGAGAATGTTGTTTGCAAAACAGCTACAGAAAGTCATGCGAATGGAACACATAAGATTTTTAGGGACTTTATTTACAGCAGACACTGGCATACTGACTAATTGTTAACATGATAACAATGTTGTTACATATTGTTATTATTTCTTACAATAACAAGGACAGAGAGGTCCAAACAAGTACATTTCTTGAAGGTTTCTGCATGACGAACTGCAAATAAACGCGTGGCTCCAAGAAGCAGGCCTCTGTGAACGCACCAAGCTGAAAGGGGAGAGGGTGGCCTATCTCCCCCATGCTCGGGAGTAAACAGCTTTTACATTAAGTACGGAAGTTTGGAACAGCCACTAGAAGCTGCATGCAGTATTATTATCACAATCAGCAGTATCCCAAGCTGGACTCTACCGGAGTTTTAATAACACCACTCCGGGTAATTCCGGTTCAGAATACGATGCTGGAAAATATCTTCTGTCTGCTGCTTATTTTCAAAACTACACTACTAATAAAAAGTTAGCTATATAATCCCGGTAATCTTATTAAAAAAATTCTGAGGTGTTCATATGACTTTCTCTGCACCTCTGTAAATAATTATTATTAAGTTTATTCTACTACTTGATAAACGAGATAAACATTAGCAGAAACTGTTCTTATTACTTGCTTCCTTGTAAGCAAAAGGGAAATAATTAAATATTTTAAAACGGAAACAGATAACAAGGAATATCTCAAAAACGATCAACTCCACGAGAAAAATGTATGTTTTACTTTACAACGTTTGCGGAGAGCCATACAAAACAAACGAAGAGGAATTCTGACTTCAGGAATTGTGTTGATCCTTGACAACGCTCGTCCACACAACCTGTCGACTCTTTGAACAATTTCAATGGGACATTTTAGATCATCCGCCGTACAGTCCTGACCTGGCATCCACCGACTTTCAGCTTTTCCCTGAACTGTAGACGTGGCTAGGAGGGCAGCATTTTCAAACCAACGAAGGTCTTCAAAACAACGTCAATGCTCATTTGAGATCATTGGCGCCAACATTTTTTGAAGCGGGTATTGCAAAGCTTGTGCACAGGTACGATAAATGTCTGAATCCTTTCGGTGATGATGTTGAAAAGTAACTAAAGTTTACAAAACTTTTAGTAATAAAATACTTGTTTTCTATGAACTTGTTTTTACTTTCTCTAGCCCAGTATGTACAATGTACATAGGATAGAGAAGTATTGTATTCCACCCAAAAATTCGATACCGAGATTTTACCGGAAATACGTGTTTTAGGACCCCCTGCATCCAAAAAAAGCATTTTCAGAAACAGGTCCGTGTGTGTGTCCGTGTGGCTTTGAACACGATAACTCAAAAACGAAAAGTAGCTAAAATACCAAACTTGGTATTTAAGTTTAGTATCTTTCAGGGATGCGACACGAATATTTTGAGAAAAATCCCCCCACCCCAAACTACCCTTTACATGAAGCTGTTTTCGAAAATTTTAATTTTCTTAAAAATGGCTCTAACGATTTTGATTAAAATATCATATATTAAAGATATTTACCTGACAAATAAAACGTATATCTTGAATTTTCTGGGAATAGCTTCTGAAGACCTGTTTATTCTAGATGAATTTTGCTTAATTTTGCATAACTAGTAAACCCTAAGAGATAGACAAAAACTTACTATACACAAAATGTAGGTCTTGTTAAAATACACAAGTTATGTCATAAACATTTTTCTCATGGAGCTTACCGTTTTGTAATGACAATCGCGTAACGACAGCTTTTAAAACATTTGACTTTTGGTTTAGCCTAGTGTATTCCCTTATTTTCTTCCTACTTATACGGAACTAAGTAATAAGAACATTGTGCTAGAAAGTACCTCGATTAGCAAGGTGCAGAAAGAAGAATAATTTTATGTAAGAAGTTTGTAGAACAGCTAGAGAAAGTCATGCAAGTGTAACACATCAGATTTTTTATTTATAGCCTATTGTAAGTTGAAAAAAAACGGTCATCGTACAATAGCTTCTGTACCTACTACATGCATGGTACGCGTGGAAAAAGTAATACATTTTTAGGTTTTGATTTTAATTTTTTATAATTGTTAGTCAAATTTTATAGATGATTGCATCACCTTAGGAGAAATGGCGTTTCAATAGCCCTAATCAGAACTGCGTCTGTAGTTGGCTGAATTTTCAGCAACTCATCTTTGTCATATCCTGTCCCCATGGTAAAATTCCCTAATAGGACAGTTGTAGGTAAATTACATCTCTCATGTTTGCGAAATTACATTCCAAATTGCACTTAACCATTGTTATTAGCGCAGAGAATGAAATGAAGTATTCGTTAACGCAGAAAAGCTCTCGAAAATCCTTAACTTTCATTAAAAATACTCCCATACCATGACTCATGGTGGGCATCTCTAAACCAGGGGACAAAATTCCCTTATCGAATTGATGAATACAAAGAAACGTATTTTAAAAGGTTTTAAAGAGGGATAGGATGATAGCATGGGGAGCAAAAGGAGGAGAAGAAGAAGAGAAAAGCAATTTGCAGCCCTAAACCCGGACAAAAGGATCTTCCCGCTTCCATTAAGCATTTACCATGAACAATAAGTTATTAACGACGCAGTATTATGCCAACTAGATATTAGTGCCATTAGTGACTACTTAAAAAAATATAGATTCTTCCCTTCTCTCTATCCCAACACTTGTGTCTCTTTTTGCGCTTTTGTTCGCGGCAGAACAATAGAAGTTAATTTTTCTGCATCAGCGCGCCCTTTCTTTTGTTTTCATTATTAAGGATGCTTAATGGAAAGTGGAGCAAATCTATTTTTATGTTATTGCAGACAAATTTCTTACCTAACAAAGGAAATTCTCTTGCTTTTGTTCGCCTGCTTTATGTTTTGAAATTGGTTTTCATCTGGCTTTTTTTATGGAATAAATGTTTCAGTTTATGTAGTCAGTAGTCTATTTTTATTGCCCTGAAACTACTCTTAAATTATATGCAGATACAAAAGAAGCAGGAAAGGAATTCACCTGATAATTGCTAATCAGTTAATCTCTGATTAATTAGATTTAGTATTTAGTGTTTATTTCCTTGTGTGTTAAAGCACTGTAAAGGCATTCGACATTGTTTGGTATGAAAATTCTATGATTATATATTTTGGCCGTTAAATTTACATATTTAATTTCATTTCACTTCGTAATCAATTTACCCTCCCTGTAATTGTAGAACTGACACCCCCGTAGGACTTACAAGCCAATGCCTAGGGGTTAGAAGCCTGTCAGGGAGCCAACGGCACGAAACCACAGAATGGAGAATGGCCAAGCATGAGGCATATAGGCGAAATTGATGATAGGAAAGGTGATAGTGGAACAATTTGTGGAATGAGTGGCGGGGGAAACCGGAGAAAACCCGCCCAGACTCCGCTTTGTTCATCTCTAATCCCACATGCGGCCGCTCGGGATCGAACCCGGACCGCCTAGTGCAAGCGGTCTAACCACTCCACCACGGCGTCGCCTCCCTTCTACTTATAAGGAACTAAATAATAGCATTCTGCTAATGTTTGTGTTGACTAGCATGAACTAGATTGAAGAATAATTTTTACTTTCTGTACATGTACTATGTACATAGTGTGTAGAGGAAGTATTGTATTCCATCCAAAAATTCGATACCGAGCTTTCATCGAAAATACATGTTTTGGACCCACTGAATCCAAAAAAAGATTTCAGATAAAGGTCCGTGTGTGTATCTGTGGACTGCATAGCTATAAAACGAAAAGACCGTTAAATACCAAACTTGGTACTTAAGTTTGGTATCTTCCAAGGATGGGACAATTCCCAACTACACTTTACATGGATCTTTTTTTCGAAAAAGCTGATTTCCTCAAAAATGGCTGTAACAATTTTGATTAAAGTATCGTACATTAAATATATTTACCTCACAAATAAAATGTATATCTTGAATTTTCTGGGAATACCTCTGAAGACTACTTTATTCTGGAGGAATTTTGCATAACTGCTAAACCGCAAGAGATGGACAAAAACTTACCCCACAAAAAATGTGGAGCACGTTAAAACACACAATTTTTGTTATATACATTTGTTTCATGAAGTTGATCGTTTTTGAGATATTCCTTGTTTTTGGTTTCAGCTTTAAAAAACGTATTCTTTTCTCATACAGTAATTTGCAACTCGTGTCCATACAAAGGAACTCCAGTCTCAAGCTTTTGACTAGGGTCACGTTATACGGAGTACTACTACCCTCCATTACTGCGGATAATCCGTTTTCTATATCAGAGCACTGGAATCATCTTATAAGGACAACTGTATTGTACACCCCTGTAATAGGAACGTCTTAACTGGATATGCGCCAGCGGCAGACTTGGTTCATTTTGTTTTGTCTCATAATTAAAGTCGGAAGAAAGTTTTGCCATGAGATCTGTGTAATAGCTCGCCTGTGATGATGGTCCAGATTAAAACGGGCGGGCAGTTTCTTTTGGAAGCGCTGCCTTTAACTACCGGATAATGGCGCTGGAATTTCACGTTTTCCGAGAGACCAAGTTGTCAAAAGTGTTGTAGCTTTTTCCCTTTTCTCTCTTTTGTCTTTATCATTAACATTATTTGCTTCTGTTATCTCCATTCATCCTCTTTTCCTTTTCTTTCCTTGCGATAGTTCTTGTTTTGTTCTTATATTTCCCTTATCTTTTAATTTCACTTTTTTTGGTCCATAGAATGTCATACTTGTGTATCTTCTTTGTTGGTTTTATTACTTTCTCTACACATATTATGTGCATAGTGTATAGAGAAGGTATTGAAGTATTGTATTCCACCCAAAAATTCGATACCGAGATTTCACCGGAAATACATGTTTTGGGTCCCCCTGAATCCAAAAAAAAAGCATTTTTGGAAAAAGGCCCGTGTGTGTGTGTGTGTCTGTGGACAGCATAGCTAAACACTAAAAGACCTTTAAATATCAAACTTGGCATTTAAGTTTGGTAAATTTCAAGGATGCAACACGAAGATTTTCAAGAAAATCCCCCCACCCCAACTACCCTTTACATGGAACTTTTTTCGAAACTTTTGATTTTCCCAAAAATGGCTCTAATGATGTTGATAAAAATATCGTATATTAAAGATATTTACCTGATAAATAATATATGTATCTTGAATTTTCTGGGAATAGCCTCTGAAGACTACTTTATTCTGGAGGAATTTTCCATAACTGCTAAACCGTAAGAAATGGACAAAAACTTACCGTTCACAAAATGTAGAGCACATCAAAACACACAATTTATGTTATATAATGTTTTTTCTCGAGGAGTTGATCGTTTTATAGATATCCTTGTTTTTGGTTTCAGCTTTGAAAAACTTATACTTCTCTCATATAGGAATTTGTCAACTCTTGTCCATATAAACAAAGGAGCTTCAGTAACATAGGAACCAGCTTTTGACTTCACTTTAACCTATAATACTCCCTTATTTCGTTTCTACTTACAAGAAAGCAAGTAATAAGAATATTTCTGCTATTTTTTTTCTCAAGTAGCTTGAAGTAAATAGAAGAATAAGCTTATTAACAATAATGTGTTACACAGAAGTAGAGAAAGTCATATGAATGATACACATCAGAATTTTTTTACTTTCTCTTTCACGTACATAGTGGTTAGAAAAGGTATTCCATTCCACTCCAAAACGCCATACCTAAGTTTCGTTGTAAATGCGATTTTAATACCCCCTGAATTACACACAAAACGTTATCTGTGACGTAAGAACGTAAAGTTATGGTTTTTAATTTGAGCGGGAATCAAAAAGATATTAGATAGGTAGAGCCAGACTGAAAAATGCAATGCCATAGCCGGGATTTGAACCACGGATCTCCCGATCTCTAGCCGGTTGCTCTACCACTGAGCTAACATGGCAACATGCCGGCATAGCATTGAATTTCTCAAGTGACTCGCATGTTTCCTGGTAAACCACAAGGTGATCTCTAATTATTTTGAGATGACAACTCCAATGGCGACTTACAATGTTGCAAGTACTTTAAACCAAGGATTCATAGTAGATTACCGGCTAGAGACCGGGAGATCCGTGGTTCAAATCCCGGATATGGCATTGAATTTTTCAGTCTGACTCTTCCTATCCAACTCCTGTCCTACACACGGCTTTAGTGAAAAGAAAACAATTATTCCAAAATCAAAAAGAAACTTTACGCTCGCGTATTATACAATGTTTTTTCTACGAGAATTTTCTGATGTTAAAAGAAAATCAATGAAAGAGCCATTCACCGAGGATTATAGTTCGTTATTTATTTCGCAATGCTGGGCGCGATGGCGGTGGGATTATAGCAGGCCATGATAAACCAATAATATGGTTGTTCTGTTATGTATTTTGAGAAAATAGCAGATTTTTGGAATTATGACATTCTTAGAGTTGAGAAAGAAGCAGAATGAAATTTACTACCTGTTAAATCCCGAAAAGTTTCAGGTACAATATGAAAAATCTGATGTGCACCATTCACATGACTTTCTGTACATCGCTGCAACAAATTATTGTTAAAAAGCTTATGCTTCTATTTGCTTCATGCTAATCGAGAAAAAATTAGCATAAATTGTCTTATTACTTGCTTCCCTGTAAGTAGAAGCGAAATAAGGGACTAACATAGGTTAAAGTGATAGTCAAAAGCTGGTTGCTATGTTACTGAAGTTCCTTTGTTTGTACGGATAGGAGTTGACAAATTCCTGTATGAGAAAAGTAAGTATTTTAAAGCTGAAATCAAAAACAAGAAATATCTCAAAAAATATCAGCTCCACGAAAAAAGTAGATAACATAAATTGTGTGTTTTAACGAGCTCTACATTTTTTAGGTAGTAAGTTTTTGTCTATCTTTTACGGTTTACCAGTTATGCAAAGTTCAATAAAAATGACCCAAAATAAAGAGATCTTTAGAGACTATCCCCAGAAATTTTAACATATACATTTTATTTGACATGTAAATATCTTAAATATAAGAGATTTTAATCAAACTCATTAGAGCCATTTTTGAGAAAATCAAAATTTTCGAAAATTTTTCCATGTAAATGTAGTTTGGGATGGGGGAAATTTCTTGAAAATCTTCGTGTTGCATCCTTGGAAGATACCAAACTTAAATACCAAGTTTGGTATTTAACGGTATTTTCGTTTTTGAACTATGCTGTCCACAGTTACACTGACGCACGGCATACCCACATTCATATGGACCTTTTTCTAAAAATGTTTTTTTTAGATTCAGGTGGGTCCAAAGCATGTATTTCCGTTGAAATCACGGTGCTTACTTTTTGGGTGGAATACGATATCTTGTCTATACTCTATATACATAGTACGTGTAGAGAAAGTAAAGACTGTAATGCGCCTACTCACATAACCGTATGACAATACTTAAGTTAAGTTGCTAAGACAACTCGAGACTTGTCTGTATTAAAAGCGTACAAAGAACTGTTAGAAACGCGATATAAACCTCTTTGCCGTGAAATTCTAAGCTTATTTCTAGAAAATATTACTGTTTTACTTTCTCTAAATGTACTATGTATATAGTGTATAGGGAAGGTATTGTATTGCACCAAAAATTCAATACCGAAATGTCATCAGAAATATATATTTTAGAGTCTCTTGTATCCAAAAAGAGCATTTTAGAAAAAGGTGCGTGTATGTGTCCGTGTGTCTTTGAACACGATAACTCAAGAACGAGGAGTCCTTAAAATACAAAACCTAGTGTTTCAGTTGCGATAGGAAGATTTTGAGGAAAATCCCCTTCTTCGCAAACTGCCCTTTACGTGGAAAAAGATTCGAAAATTTCGATTTTCTCAAAAGACTCTAACCATTTTGATTAAAATGCCATATAATAAAATATTTACATGAAAAAGAAAATGGATATTTTGAACTTTCGGGGAATAGCCTCTAAATAGTTCTTTATTTTGGATGAATTTTGCTGAATTTACCATAACTGTTAAACCGTAAGAGATAGACAAAACTTACTGTATCAAAAATGATATTTGTCATTTACATGCTTTTTCTCATAGGAATTTGTCAACTTCTGGTCATACAAGGAAACAAATTTCAATGACATGGCAACAAGCTTTTAAAACATTTGACTATCGCTTTAGCCTAGTTTATTCGCTTATTTTCCTTCTACGTAAAACTACCCCACAAAAAAGATAACTGCAACCCCTTTTTAATAGATAATGAAGGAAATAACTACTAAATTCGCAGCTTCGAGTTCTATTTTCAGCAAAAACAGACACAAGGCAATGCGCATGCTCAGATAACCGTATCAGACATACCTTATATGGTACCGCAAGTTGCCATGACAACTCGATTCTTGTCTGTAGTAAGTAGAGTATTAAAAGAGTACAAAAAGCTGTTAGAAATGTGCTATAAACCTCTATGGCGTGAAATTCTAAGCTTATTGCCAGATAATATTGCTTTTTATCTGAAATACCACAACGTTATTATGCGTTTAAATGTCTCAATATTGTCCTTGTGCAAGATAGGAAACGAGTCTATATGGAAGCTGGTTAGTACAATTTCCTTAAACAAAACACGTCTGTGTACACGATCGGATTTTGTCCCTTTGTCCGCGGAGCACATCGCCTCATTTTGCAAGGATGCGCGTTGTTGCAATTAAAACCTCGCTAATGACCCTCTTCACAGGGAGATAACGGAGAACGGAAGGAAACGTTAGGAGGAGACGACCACGGAGAAAGAAGCAAGAGGGAGAAAAAGTTGATACAACAGAGACATCTCGCGTGACTCGCCAGAAACAGTAGTGTAGTCTTAACCGGGATTACTGCAGCACTTTTCTTATCATACGTGTGGAGGAACTGACAGTTTTGCTAACGAGAAGCCTACCTCACTCGTGAATTTAATGTTTTCCTTTTCGTGTACTTTCGCTTTTAGGGAAAGAGCTACAGCGTAATTATTACCTTTTTACTTTCTCTAGCGCATAAGTACAACGTACATTAGATAGCGAAGTGTTTTTTGTAGTTGCTTTAATTTACTCAACATTGGTCTTCTCAGGATAAGGGAAAACCCCGGAAAAAAGCCTTATCCGGGTAACTCACCCTAAGCGAGATTCGAACTCACGACCTCTTGAATTTGATGCAGACACTCTACCACCAAACTACCCAGGTGGTTGGAGAAAATATTGTATTCCATCCAAAAACTAGATACCACAATGTCACCAAAAATATGTTTTGAAACTCCCTGGATCCAATAGAAAAACGTTATTAGAAAAAGAACAGTGTGTTTTTGCTGTTTGTTGTTGTATTTTTGATAGTGTTTAACGTCCGCTTTTACTACTTCTGGGCGCAGGCGATGACACTAGTGATACATGGAATGAAGATGAGCACCGGTGGAATTCAATGGTGGGGGGAACCGGACAACCCGGAGAAAACCCGCCCCTGCGCCGCTTTGTCCATCACAAATGTCACTTGCGGTCACTTGGGATCGAACCTGGGTCGTCTAGGTGAGAGGCGAGTGGTCTAACCACTCGGCCACGTCGCGGCCTGATCAGTGTGTGTGAAATAGGATCTGAAGCTTTCCTGGCGACGAACATATTCTAGACGTTCTCGGGCTTCAAGTTAGGTGTAATGTTGAAGAGTCATCGACGTTTCGGGAGCGTGTATCTCTCCCATCATCAGGTATAACTCAAAAATGAAAAGTGGGTTAAATACCAAACTTGATATTTTAGTTCAGTATCTCCCAGGAATACGACATGAAGATTTTCAAGAAAATCCCCTCACCCCAAAGTACCCTTTACATGGAAATAATTTTGAAATTTTCGACTCTCTCAAAACTGCCTCTAACGATGCTGATTAAAGTACCGTATATTAAATATATTATTATAACAATTAAAATGTTTATTTCGAATTTTCTGGAAATTGCGTAGGAAGAGCTTATGGATGAATTTTGCTTATTTAAAACACACAATTAATGTCCTGTAAATTTTTAGTGGAGTTGACTGTTTTCGAGATACTCCCTGTTACTGATTTCAGTTTTAAAATGCTTATACTTTTCTCATACGAGAGCTTGTGAACTCCTGGTCACCAAATTTGTTAGAGCCATTTTTGAGAAAAACAAAATTTTCAAAACTTTTTCTATGTAAAGTGTAGTTTTTGATGGGGGATTTTCTTGAAAATCAAAATAATAAAGTTAGTTACCAAATTTGGTATTTAACGGGCATATAGTTCTTGAGCTATGCTGTCCACAATCACTCACACAGCGTACCTAGCCTGTAACAAACTATTTCTCCGAAAGCTTATTCTTTTATCTACAATATGCTAAACGAGATAAACATTATGACAATTTCTACTTAGTGAAATAAGGGAATAGTAAAGTGACAGTCAAATCTTATAAAAGTCGATCAGTATGTGAGGAATTCAAATTCTGTTCGCTTTACATGTCCAGAAAAACAAAAGATAGATCAAACGAAAGGTAACCCCGTTTGAGAAGATACGTAGTTTAAAATTGAAACCGATAACTAGGAATATCTTGAAAACAGTCAACACTAACAAAATATGTATAACTTGTGGGTTTTAACGGGTAAGTTTTTGTCTATTTCCTACGGTTTGACAATTATGCAAAATTGATCCTGAATAAAGAGGTCTTTAGAGGATATTCCCCCCAATATTCAAGGTTTACATTTTATTTGTCATAATAATATATTTAATATCCGGTATTTTGATCAAAACCGTTACAGCCATTTTTGTAAAGAAAATTTCAAAACTTTTTTTATATAAAAGGTAGTTTGTGGTTGGCGATTTTCCTCAAAACCATTTGGTCGCATCATTGATAGATACTAAACTTAAATACCAAGTTTGGTGTTTAACAGACATTTTGTTTTTGAGGTATGCTACCGACAAACACACACACACACCCATGAACCTTTTTCTAAAAATGTTTTTTCTTAACTCGTGGGACCTCAAAGCATATATTTCCAGTGAAATTTTCGGATGGAATTTTTGGGTGGAATACAATGCTGTCTATACACACACATATGAATCTTTTTCTAAAAATGCCTTTTTGAACTCGCGGGACCTCAACATATACATTTCCATTGAAATGTTCGTATCAAATTTTTGGATGCAATGCAATGCTATGCTGTCTCTATATTTACACATGAATCTTTTTCTAAAAATTCTTTAATGAACTCGTGAAACCTCAAAACATATATTTCCATTGAAATTTTCGTATCGAATTTTTGGGAGCAATACAATTTCTTCTCTATTTACACACATGGACTTTTAAAATGTTTTTTTAACTCAGGGGACCTCAAAACATTTTCGGTGAAATCTCGGTATCGAATTTTTTTGTGGAATACAACACCTTCTCCATACAGTATGTACGCTCATAGTACGTGCATAGGGAGTAAAAAAACGTGAACTATTTCATTTCACATTATTAATTTATCCTCTAGCACGTTAAAATACTTTCCTCCCCTCGAGTACTCTGCGCATGCTCTCTAAAACATTCCGTGAATTGCGACAAAGCCGTTTAAATAAATTTACACATTTGTCTGTGCGTGCCTTTTTATGTGCGTAAGTGCGTGTGTGAGAGAGAGAGACAGACAAAATAATTAAAGTAGTAGGGGGCTCGGCCATAAACGTCACTTTCGTATTTATGTTGTCTCCAACATTACGTGCAGCTTGCAAATTGTGACTTTGTTTGGTTTTCTTTTTGCCATGCCTCAAGTGAATAACGCCGCTTTAAAATGGGGTTAATGGCGCAGCTTTTCTTACTCTCGAGGCATTTAATTTACTTCCCGTGAAGCTATTAGACTGGAGCTCTAGTCTTGCGGAGTTTCATGGCCAACTTGAAATATTTAGCAGCGTAACGCTGGCTGTTCATCTTTTAGCACATCGGCTTCCTTGTGTTCTTTAGAGAAGGCTGTGGTACTATAGGAAGATCCATGGGATGCGTGTTGCTGAGAGTATAAGTCGCGCGCCAGTTCTTGACAAATGGCCACTTTAAATAAGAGGTTAGATGCAACTCACCTGCTCACCTTTCTTCTTCATTTGCGACACAATTCCCATCATTTCTCTGGATGCATTTCAGCCTTAGGCTTATTGTGATATCTGTAACATTTAGACCCAAGCTATTACACCTGCATCCTTTAAAAATCTGATGTGTTCCATGCACAAGACTTTCTCTATCTCTCAGTAACAAATTATTGTTAAAAAGCTTATTCGTCTATCTACATGCTAATCAAGATAACATTAGCAGGGCCACGCCGTGGCGGAGTGGTTAGACCACCTAGACATCCCGGGTTCGATTCCAAGCGACCGCATGTGAGATTTGTGGTGGGCAAAGCGGCGCAGGGGAGGGTTTTCTCCGGGTTCTCCGGTTTCCACCTCCATCGCATTCCACCGATGCTCCATCTTCATTTCATGTATCATCAGTGTGATCGCCTGCGGTCCATGGCAGTAAAAGTGGGCGTTAAACACTATTAAAAAATTAGCAGAAATGCTTTGTTTTAAGTAGAAGAGAAGTAGGCAAATACACTAGGCTAAAACAATAGTTAAATGTTTTAAAAGCTGGTTGCTATGTGGATGCAATCCGTTTCTTTTCATTACCAGGAGTTCAGAACTTCCCATATAAGAAATATTTAAGTAAGGAATGTTTTAGACATATCAGAAAATCCAGTGATGCCGTAGCCATAGAGACCTGTAAGAGAACCTTCCATATTCTTGATTATCACAAGATCTAACACTTGTTTGTCACTGTAGTGCATTCATTAGAAATGGTTGTGGACCTATGAGAAGATTCACTGTTTGCGTAATTACAGACACCTATAAGAGAGGCGACTTTGGTCGTGGTTGTCAAAAGACCCAAAGTTTATTCCTCATAGATTTGTTGGCATTTGATATAGAATGCTGTTGGTTCTATTGAATGATCCAGTGTTGGCTTAATTACAGAAGATTCTTAACACAGACCACTACTTCTTGGCTGTCAATAGGCTCAAGAATTGTTTGTCATAGAGGTGCGTTCAAAAGAGTATTGTGTAGACCAACGGTTCCCAACCAGTGTGCCCCGGCACCCTAGGGTGCCGTGTGATTGGCTAAGGGGTGCCGCGAGATATTCAGATAAACAAACAAAAAATACCTTCTACTAAAGCCTTAAGTCTTGTAAGGTCTTGAAATAAAACAAGTCAAATCAATTACTCTCATGCACGGCAGAAGGTGATAGTGGTCGATTTATTTCAATAATTCAGTTATACCAGTATCCCACAGATGGCATTACAGCTATACCCTGCCGAACATTCCCGAGACTACTCGCTTCCTCACGAACATTCCCGAGACTTCGACAGATGAATATATAAAAGTGTACGCCGCTTGGCGCTTTCAGTTGTCTTCCTCGCGTTGATTCACAGTGTTTAGCTATGGATAAGTTCATTGTTAAACGTAAACGCCAGGACAGTGAAAGTGAACAGTCGGCTCCTACTGCTTGCTTTAAGAAGCCAAATCTTACAGTTTCTCCCGGACCGTCGAATTCACCACATAAAGAAGACAAACGAAAGAAAAGAACATACCAGGACAGTTACTTAGCGTATGGATTTAAGTGGAATAACAACGAGGAAAACCCTATCCCTGTGTGTTTAGTTTGTGGCAAAACACTTAGCAACGAGGCCATGGTACCTTACAAACTGAAGCGGCATCTTACAACAAAGCATCCTAGTGTGTCACAGAAAAGTGTAATGTATTTTTCACATATATTAGAAGGGGAGAAGAAAACAGCTGTGTGAATGGTAAAGAGAATGACCATAGGTGATACTGCTCTTGAAGCCCCATTTAAAGTAGCAGAACTGATAGCTAAAAAAAAGAAACCTCATACTCTTGGAGAGGAAATCATTGGCCCTGCATGTCAAGTTATAGTTTCAGCAATGCTTGGCGAAGGAGCAGCTAATCAAATTTCGAAAGTTCCTCTGTCCAACAACACAATCAGCCGCAGGATATCTGAAATATCATGCAATATCAACGAACAAGTCACGGAGAAAATAAAAACATATAGAACATTTGCTTTGCAAGTAGACGAGAGTCTCGATATTGGTGACAAACCGCAACTCCTTGGTGTTATCAGATATATTGATGAAAAAGATATTAGTGAACAGTTTCTGTTCTGTAGACCGCTGGAGACTACAACCACAGGCCATGATATTTTCGTTTCTATTAATTCCTATCTCAATGACCATGATCTTTCATGGAAAGACTGTTGTGGTATATGTACAGATGGTGCACCATCTATGTCTGGGAAAATTAAAGGTTTTACTGCCAGAGCTCTCAATGAAAATCCATCCCTTATTATAACTCACTGTTTTCTGCATAGAGAGGCATTAGTCGTGAAAGCGTGTAATGAAGATTTTGCTGAAGTGTTTAACCAAGTTGTGAAAATGGTGAACTATATGAAGTCTCGACCTTTAAAGTGCAGAATTTTTGAACAGTTGTGTCGCGCAACGGATGCAGCTCATACCTCTTTGTTACTTCACACAGAAGTAAGGTGGTTGTCGCGGGGTCGTGTATTGAACCGGTTTCTCGAACTTAAAGAACAGCTAAAAACTTTCTTTAAGGATGAAAATCAAGACACATTTCATGAGCTCTTACTAGGCGATTCTTGGTGTTTTGAACTGTCGTATCTGGCAGATATTTTTCATAAGCTGAATGAACTGAATGTTTCGATGCAGGGTTGACATGAAACAATAATCTCCTCAACCAATAAAATGAAAGGTTTTAAAAGAAAACTTCAGTTCTTGGAAGTCTGCAGTTCAAAAAGGAGATTTGTCGAACTTTCCATCTCTTCTTAATGTGGCAGGAGATAAAGATCTGGGTAAACTGAAACACCGCATTTGTGATCACTTATCAAGATTGCAAGATGCAATAGATGCGTACTTTCCAACTATTTCCACTACGAATCTCGACTGGGTTGTCTCACCATTTGATTTCGTAGATAGTGCAGAGGAAATAGATTTCACTGCTTGCGAACGAGATGAATTTATTGATCTTTGCGCTGATTCCACACTTAAAGATAAGTTCACCAAGAGTGAGGCGTCGGTGGCTAGTTTTTGGCTTCAACGGAGAGAGGAGTACCCTAACCTAATGAAGAAAGCAATTAACACACTTTTGCCCTTTTCAACATCCTATCTATGCGAGCAAGCCTTCTCTGCTATGGTGACAATAAAATGCAAAGCAAGAAATAGACTGAATAACCTTGAGGATGATTTGCGTGTTTCACTGTCAACTGTAAGACCCGACATCACATATCTGTGCTCTAAGCATCAATCACAAGTTTCACATTAATCATTAATCGAACAAAATTTATTGATGTATTTTTACTCAGTGATTGTAGTAAAGTTTACTGTATTATGTTATGGTGTACGTTATTATTATATAATATTTCAATAAATTAACATATTAAGCATAATTTTCTTTTAATTCAAGGAAGGGTGCCCCTAGTGTTTAATGTTATTCCCAAGAGTGCCGTGAACTTCAAAAGGTTGGGAAACACTGGTGTAGACTATCAGAAAATCCAGCATTGGCATAACCAAAGAGATCTGTAAGTCAGACTAATTCGGTCTTTGTTGTCAATAGACCCAAGACTTGCTTGTCACAGAGGTGAGTTCAAAAAGTGTTGTGTAGACCTATTAGAACATCCAGTGTTAGCTTAACCAAGGAAGTTGTTAGGACATACTACTTCTTGGTTGTCAATAAACCCCATACTTGTTTGTCACAGAGGTGAATTCAAAAGAGTGTTATGTAAACCTATCAGAAGATCCAGAATTGACATAACCAAAGAAATTCTTAAGGCAAACTACATCGGTCTTGGTTGTCAATAAACCCAGGACTTGCTTGTCTCAGAGGTGCATTCATCAGAGTGTTATATAGACCTATCAGAAGATCCAGAATTTGCTTAACCAAAGAAATTCTTAATACAGATTACTTCGTTCTCGATTGTCAATAGACCCAAGACTTGTTTGTCTCATAGGTGCATTCATCAGAGTGCTTTGTAGATCTGTCAGAAGATCCAGAATTGACTCAACCAAAGAAATTCTTAAGACAGATCACTTCGGTCTTTGTTGTCTATAGATTCAAGACTTGTTTGTCTCAGAGGTGCATTCATCAAAGTGCTTTGTAGATCTGTCAGAAGATCCAGAATTGACTCAACCAAAGAAATTCTTAAGACAGATCACTTCGGTCTTTGTTGTCTATAGACTCAAGACTTGTTTGTCACAGAGGTGCGTTCATCAGAATGTTTTGTAGACATATCAAAAGATCCAGAATTGGCTTATCCAAGGAAATTGTTACGACATACTATTTCGGTCTTGATTTTCAATAGACCCGAGACCTTTTTTTTTTTATTTATTTATTTAGATTCGTTCAGAATTAATTATGCTATACAGAGTTGGAATAAAATACATTACAACTAAAAGTAACTTGTAAAGTTAGCCACATGAGGCCCCTCTGGCACTAAACAGTCAAAAATGATTTTACACGTTCATTCACTGAGAGTCTTATTATTCGAAATCACTTCCTGGAGGGAAAAAAAAAAAAAAAAAAAAAAACAGCAACTCCTGTGGGAGACGACTCTTTATCCGATGAATTGCATCAGATCTTTGTCCCAAAGAGAAGTGCAATGCGCTGGGTACTAAGTGAAGATGTTGAAAAACCGAGGATATGTACAGAGCTGGTACTGAGTCCAACTTGATGATGTAACTGAGTGTTTCTGACACATCAAGGTGCATTCACTATAAGACTTAAAACTTTATTTTGAAAGAAAGACCAGCAGACGATTCATTTTGATTGCGGCTTCATCTCCCCAAATCGGACAAGTAGGCGAGTAAAGGATGAAGTAAAGAACTATATAAAAGAGAACCACTTGAATTTGCAAAGAAGATTTCCGTAGTCTGGAGTAGGCGAGATTTAATTTTAACCTTAGACTTGTGTGTCACAAAGGTGCATTAATGAGTGAGTGTTGTAGGCCCATTTTAATTATGGTGTCTTATTGTGGGGCAGCCATTCTTTTTCCAAAAAACAATTCATTTTACAAAACAAGGCCATTAGGATTATCTGTGGAGCTCTACCCAATACACACTGTAAACCACTATTTATTGAGCTTGGTATACTGACACTTCCTTGTATATATACACACCCACACAAAATAGTTACGAAATTGCATATTTAAAATTGTTTAATGGTTTACCTGATTATTTAAAAAATTCTTCTATTCAGCATTCTAAAAGTAGGATAAGAACTGTTTTAAACAATTATCCTCTTTATAAGGTTAGGAATGCTCCACAATTGATTGGCAAAAATCGTTCAAATTGTTCTTGACAATGCTATACATGTATATGTCTATAGCAATAACAAATCTATCTATCTATCTATCTATCTATCTATCTATCTATCTATCTATCTATCTATCTATCTATCTATCTAAAGACCCGATTTGGCTTAACCAAAGAGATTCCTAAGAGAGACTACTTCGGCGTTGGTTGTCAAAACATTACCATCGGAACCTCCCGCTCAGTAAAAATACTTTTTGTTTTAATACCTGAAACAGTGTTTGGTATATCGCGAACAACAGCGTTGAATCCTGATAGCACGTCGCGCATCAGCGATGAAGAAGAAATTAGGTTTACCTTTCCTGTTTTCACGAGCACCCACCCTCTTCTAGTTGCATTACTTATTTTACGTTACCCTCTAGAGAGTTGACTTAAAACTCGCGGTGTCTAGAAAGCCCTCGGGTTGCAAGAAAATAAGACAAGGGTGTTGGGGAGGCAAAAATTGCTAAATAAAGTCCAAAAGAGATTGTACCAGATACAAGGAAAAGATGAAACTTATACGAAGTAGGCAAGACTTACAACGAGGACAAAAAAATTCAATTTGCAAGTATAAAAACCCCTTAGAAAATAGAAGGGCAGGGAAAAAGTGTAGGGGAAGGGAAATGGAAGGGACATGGTGGTAAGCAGTCTAACATAAAGTCAGGGATTTGGTTGGAATTACCTGCCTCTCCATATGCTGACGAATTACTCTGCGTTCTTTACGCGTAGTGCTGCGCGATAGGAAAGTTAAAAACCTCATGTTTGTATCGTTTTACTTTCTTTAGCCCCGTATGTACAATTTACATACGGATAGAGAAGTATTTTATTCCACACAAAAATTCGATGTCGAAATTTCACTAAAAATACATGTTTTAGGACCCCCTGAATTCTCCCCCCCCAAAAAAAAAAGCATTTTGAGAAACAGATCCGTCCGTGTGTGTGTGTGTGTGTGTGTATGTCTGTGTACAGCATAGCTCAAAAACGAAAAGACGGATAAATACCAAACTTGGTATTTAAGTTTGGCATCTTCCAAGGATGCAACAGGAAGATTTTCTAGAAAACTTTGCCACCCCTAACTACCTTTTATATGGGAAATTTTTCGAAATTTTTGTTTCTCCTAAAAAATGGCTCTAACGATTTTGATTAAAATCCCGTATATTAAAGCTATTTATGTCCGAAATAAAATGCATATCTCGAATTTTTGTGGAAATAGCCTCTGAAGACCTCTTTATTCTGGATGAATTTTGCTGAATTTTGCTTAACTGCTAAACCGTAAGAGATAGAAAAAAACTCACTACACAAAAAATATACATCACGTCAAAACACACAATTTATGTCCTTTACGTTTTTGTTGTGGGGGTAACCGTTTCCGAGATATTCGTTGTTATTGGTTTCAATTGTGAAGTACTTAAACTTTTCTCAGACAAGCAAAGAAGTGATTTGCAATGACAATCGAATGACGATAGCTTTTAAAACATTTGACAATTACTTTAGCATAGCGCATTCCCTTATTCCTTTCTACTTATAAGGAACTAAGTAATAAGAACATTCTGCTATGTTTTTCTCGATTAGCATTGTGTACAAAGAAGAATAATCTTTTGTAGGAGGTTTGTAGAGCAGCTAGAGAAAGTCATGTGAGTGTAACACATCAGAGTTTTAGTGACATTCATTCTTAAAAAGTCCTGTTGGTTTTCACTTGTTTGCTTAGATTGCATGGAAAGAATATAGAAATATATGACCAGTAAACAGAGACCCGATCTTAAACATATGACTATCGCTATAACCTTTTTAGTTATATCAAAGTACGTAATGTAGCTATTTCTGCAAAGTTTTATCTGAATTAAAACTATACATTACGAAAAATAAACCCTGATGACATAAGCTGTTATATCTATTAATAAATAATATAGTTTGTAACATGTCATGTGAATGAAAGACATGTTTTTTTCTTATTAACATTTATTACGGCAACTCTGTAAAATTCATTACACCCATTATATATTCCTTTTCATTTCATTTACTACTACTGATATCATGATGCATATAAGATATGTGCATTTAATTAAAAACAGACTGTTTAAATTTTAATTCAGATTGTATTACACTCCAAAGTGCAAATACATATTTTATGCAATATAACTATGCATATTGGAGATTAAAGTTCTTGCCGTGTCGTTTCTAATTGCTAAATAAATAATTAATTTATGCATCAAAACAACACTCAACTGTTTCCAAAAATAGACACTTTTGGCTAGGTATACTTACTTGCTCTTGTTACTTTCTCTACACATACTATGTACATAGTGTATAGAGAGGGTATTGCAGTCCACCCAAAAATTCAATACCGAGATTTCACTACAAATATATGTTTTATGGTCCCCGGTATCCAAAAAAAAAAGAAAAAGCATTTTCAGGAAAAGGTCCGTGTGTGTGTCCGTGAACACGATAACTCAAAACGAAAAGTCGGTAAGATACCAAACTTGGTATTTAAGTTTAGTATCTTCCTGGGATGCGACAAGAAGATTTTGAGAAAAATCCCCCCACCCCAAACTACCCTTTACATGGAACTTTTTTCGAACATTTTAATTTTTTCAAAAATGGCTGTAACGATTTTGATTAAAATTTCGTGTATTAAAGATATTTACCTGGCAAATAAAATATATATCTTGAATTTTCTGGGAACAGCCTCTGAAGACTATTTTATTCTGGATGAATTTTATGGAATTTTGCATAACTGCTACACCGTAAGAGATAGACAAAAACTTACCACAGTGAAAATGTAGAGCACATTAAAACACACAATTTATGTCATACTTTTTTACGTGAAGTTAGTCGTTTTTGAGATATTCCTTATATTTAGTTTCATCTTTAAAAACAAAGGCATAAGCTTTTTAACAATAATTTGTTGCAGAGTTGTAGAGAAAGTCATGTGAATGGAACACATCAGATTTGATTTTCTAGAGCTGCAGAAATGTAAACTAGGAGAAATGTATATTACAAAATTGGGCGTTAATTAAGCGAAAATTCCTCTAAGTCGTTCAAATCCATTTATATTAAAAACAATACAATAATACAAAATATAGGAATAGTTTCTAAAGCCATTTCATTCTGAATACCTTTGCGTAACTGGATACTTACCGTAAGCGAGAGATGAAATCTTACTGCATAAAATATGTACATCAGGTAGGTAGAAAAGGTATTGTACTCCACCCAAAAATTCGATACTACACTGGAAAATGTCTTTTAGCAAAATGGCTCTGTATATATGTGTGTGTGTGTGTGTGTGTGTGTGTGTGGGAAACATAACTAAAAACTCTGATGTGTTCCATTCACATGACTTTCTCTACATCTCTGCAACAAATTATTGTTAAGAAAAGCTTATTCTTCTATTTACTTCATGCTAATCGAGAAAAAATAGCAGAAATGGTCTTATTGCTTGCTTGCATGCAAATAGAAGTGAAATAAGTGAGTACCACAGGCTAAAGTGATAGTCAAAAGCTGGTTGCTATGTGATTGAAGTTCCTTTGTTAGTATGGACAGGAGTTGACAAATTTTTGTTTGAGAAAAGTACCTCTTAAGTATTTTAAAGCTGAAACCAATAAAAGGAATATCTATAAAACGACCAGTCCCAATAAAAAATGTATACAACATAAAATGGTTGTTTTAACGATCTTTACATTTTCTATTGAATAAGTTTTTTCTATCTCGTATAGTTTGCGCTATAACTTCAGTGGTGATATCGGGGGCTTTGACTTGTGAAACAACTCGTATTACTGTAGGTTTAGAACATTAGATTATTCATTCTATATCATTTAACACACTCACATTCGTCGCCCTCCGTGGTGTAATGGTTGCCATGCTAACTTCATATACCCAAGGTCGCGGGTTTAAACCCGACGGGCGTAAAAATCCATAGCATGACTTCCTTCGGAAGGGAAGTAAAGCTGTTGGTCCGTGTCGTAGATTTACGGCACGAAAAAACAGAACCTCAAGCCTGATAGAGAGGCCTCTGAGCAAGATTAAGCGGTCTTTCACGCCCAGGACAGAATGGGACGCTGAGAGCCACAGCAGCTAAAGAGCCAACATAAATAAAACGCCATTTCATTTCACTCTCACATTCATACTCCCAGACTCTGTGGGGGATACGAAATAATTCTGGTTAAAGAAAAATTCCACGTCACTGCCGGGAATCGAACCCGGACCTCCGGGTGAGAAGTCAGCTGCTGACATAAGATTTGTTTTACATTACAATGTGTTTGAAAGAATTGAAATCTGAAAGGCGGACGTACATTTTGATTGCATTAAGACAAAGAAAGACGTGAGGCAGCATTGCATGCAGTGCTGTCGTGGCATCCCGGCAGCTTTAATGGATCCCTCAGGCACTCGCAGAACCCTTTGAGCCACTAACCAGCTAAACTTGGTCTCTGGCTCACGTGCGTCCTTTTTCTGAAAGGGGTTCCGTTTTTCACTTTGATGTGTGGAAAAAAGAAACGCGAGAGTTTGTATGTTTGTGTATACGCACGCACGCACGCACGTGTACTTTGTGTGAACACGTGTAGAGGCCAGGTGAACTTGACACTAAGGGGGGGGGGGAGAGAACTGCTTTTGATAATAAGCTTTCTCACTTTCTTCTGCTCCTTCTATAATTTCCTTTGCCTCTTCTTTCCACCTAATTACCCACTTCTTTGTTTCTTCTCTACGTGTCTTATAAGCTGAAATACTAGTGACGTTCCGAGTTCATCATTTTGACTATTTTTGGAGGAATGTACTCGTTCACAAGTCACAAGTGACTCCTGACCAAATCCTTGTTCAGACGAAGACTTCTGTTGTACAAGAAATGACGTCATATGCAGGATGCTTCAAATCGACACGATACCAAGATCTGGACAATATTCTCCAGATCGCCAAAGGGGAAAAGTCAGGAAAGAGTTAAAATAAAGTTTTCACACATCAAATTATTGCTGGTTTATTTATGAACAATATACGAGGGTCATCCAGAAAGTGTCAACGATTTGGCACAACTGACAACAAATTATCAACACAAAATTTGGATAGGTAGTGTCAGACTGAAAGTTCAATGCCTCAAGCCGGAATTTGAACCACAGATCTCCGGTCTCTAGCCGGTTGCTCTACCACTGAGCTACTATGGCAACATGCCGGCATAGCATTGAATTTCTCAACTGATTCGCATGTTTCCCGGTAAACCACAGGGTGATCTCAAATTATTTTAAGATTACAACCCCAATGTTGAACTTATATTGTTGTAAGCACTTCAAGTCTCAGGATTCATAGTATAGCTAACAATTATGGACAAATTGTGATAATTTGAATTGTTTTCTCACAGAAACCGTGTGTAGGACAGGAGTTGGATAGGCAGAGTCAGACTGAAAAATTCAATGCAATAGCTGAGATTTGAACCACGAATCTCCCGGTCCCTATCCGGTTGCTCTTCCACTGAGAAATACAATGCTATGCCGCCATCTTGCCATGGTAGTTCAGTGGTAGAGCAGCCAGCGGGAGACCTGGAGATCCATGGCTCAAATTCCGGCTATGGCATTGAATTTTTCAGTCTGACTCTACCTATCCAAAGTTTTGTGTTGATAGTTTGTTATTATCAGTTATGCAAAATCCTCTGCCACTTTCTGGATGGCCACTTTCTTTTCCATCCAAAAAGTCATGTACGGTGTCCAAAGTGAAACACTTTTTTTCTGAAATCTTTTAACATTTGCTTTCGACTCCTTCATAGTGATTGATGAACTTCCACTGCAGTCTTTATAGTACACACTGGTTCTTCCTTGATTACTCGTAAATTATGTGCCATTTCTTCACTGATTCATGGCATTATTACTATACACTTGCGTTATTTGTCTATAAAATTTAATTGGCCGAATATTTTGTGCATTCTAAAAAACGAATAAGTTCTTTGGCGTTAGAAAAGCATAACACCTGCATTGAAAAACTGGTACACCGTGACAATAAATGTCTTGACAGAATAGAGATTACGTTGAGAAATAGAGTAAGGTGCTGTAACTTTGTAAATAGCGTCGTGTGTTGATAACTTTCTTTATTGTTTAGTTATACCAAAACATGTGTCAGTTTCTGGTTGGCCCTCGTACAAGCGTATCAGCATTTAAACTGGAGATTACACTCATAGGCTACTCCAGCACAGAAACTGCGGACTGGTTCAACTATACAGTTGTGGTTGTTCCGTATAGTTTTGAAACGGGTAAATGTGGGTTTGTCATTGATAGAGAAAGTTGTGTGAGTGTTTGCTGTGATCACAACTCATATATGTTTTCTCTTCTGTTGCAGGGACCGGGTCTTTAGGTTGAACTTGAGCAACATTAGCCATTCCAACTGTGAGGTAAGTGCAACCCAAAAAATACATTTTCAGTTTATGAAAAAAAATGAATACTCCCTTGTTCAATAATGATAGGTTTTAATATATTACTTCTTGTTTTCATTTTTACTTTCTCTACTTAGTTCATAGTACAACGAAAAAGTTGGTTCCTGTGTATTTAATTTTCTTAATTTTTATCCTTCTACCATGTAAACTCTTCTCAGGTTTGCGGTATACGAGACCGTTCTGTCTTTTGGTTGCAACTACTATAAATACATATTGTCATTATTCTTGAATTTATTGCGATTAATTACAGATACATAAACATACGCAGAATCAAGTTAAAACACTTATTTATCACAAGAATAAAACAGTTTTACTCCTCCTTGTTTCGTTGTTAAGCCTAAATCGATCTTCCTTTTTCTTTGCTGCAATTTTAAGCAGAAATGTCCGTGCAGCCGCGTTCATTCCAAGGCCGTGTAACGTGTGCGAGTTTTAGCAATGCACATACGTATAACTGTTTCCATCTCTTTCTATCATTGTTGCGATTGTTGGTCACGTCTCCAGCCAACACATCACAAACTCCTTTACTTAAACCTTTTTGCATTAGAATGAACACGTCTTCCAAATATATGAATAACACAAGTAAAACAATTCAGCAATAACACACACAAATTTACAGGTAAATGTATGTTTTTTATCTCTTATTTAGCCGAAAGAAACAAATTTCAAGTTATTAATAAAATTTCAAAATAAAAGCCTTTTATCTTGTGGTTTGTGGCCTTAATATTGTCACAAAGTACATAGGAGCGAAGGTATTGCATTTCACCCAAAAAGTCGATAGAGATTTCATCGGAAATACACGTTTCAGGGGCACTGAATACCCTCAAAATTAAAAAAGGTCCAGGTACATATGTGTGTAAATTCGATAATTCAAAAATGAACATTCAGTTAAACACTAAACTTTATATTTAAGTTGAGTACCTTCTAAGATTGCGACACGAATATTTTCAAGAAAATCCCAAACTACGCTTTACATGGAAAAAGTTTCCAACATTATGATTCAAATGTTTATTTTATTAAAATACCTCATATTACATATTGAATTTTCTGGAAATAGCCTCTGCAATTGCCTTCATTCTGAATGACTTTGCATACTGGGGATAAAAATCTTACCACACAAAAAATGTAGTCTCACAAAAGCACAGAGTTTATGCTAATACAATTTTTAATTTCTCTACATGTTCTCTTTACTTAGAGAAGATATTGTATTCCACCCAAAATGTTGATGTAGAGATTCTACAGGAAATGCATGTTTTGAGTTTCCCTGAGCCTAAAATAACTCATTTTAGAAAAAAGTACGCGCGCACGTGGGTGTCCGTGACGACATAACTCAAAAAGGAAAAGTCAGTAAAATACCAAACTTGACATTTTAGTTCAGTATCTTCCAAGGATGCGATACGAAGATTTTCAGGAAATTTCCAATTCTTCAATCATGGAAAATAAGTTGAAAATTTTAAATTTCTCAAAAATGGCTCTAGCCATTTTGATTGAAACGCCATTAAATTATATTAATAACTTTAAATAATTTCCGTAACCAATTAAATATCTATCTTAAATTGGGAACATCCTGTAAAATTTGTTTTATTCTAGATGTCTTCAACATAGCTGATAGATAATATATATTTCTGCATCAGGTAGATGAAATATGTGCACACAGTTTATATCAAATACGTGTTTTCTTTTAAGTTAACCGTTTCCGAAATATTCGTTATTATTTGTTTGAAATTCCTTTAGGTACTTATACTTTCTCTACTTCTACTATATGTCTACATCATGCAGAGAGAAGGTCTTGTATTCCATCCAAAAATTCGATGCCGAGATTTTATTGGAAATATATTTTGAGGTCACCTGAGTCCCCCCCCCCCAAATTTTTTAAAGAAAGGTCTGTGTGTGTTTGTGTGCATATGTGTGTCTGTTGGCAGCATAGCTACATGGAAAACTTTACACGGAAAATTTTTCGAAAATTTCTATTTTCTTAAAGAAAATATTTTGATTAAAAACTCTTACATTTAAGATATTTACATGACAGATAAAATGTATATCTTGAATTTTTTTGGAAATAGCCCCTGAAAACCTCTTTATTCTGGAATGAATTTTTCTGATTTTTGCATAACTGGTAAACCGCAAGAGATAGATAAAAGTTTACTACGCAAATGTAAATCTACTTAAAATACAATTTATGTCATACATCATTTTCATGGAGTTGGCCGTTTTCGAGATATTCCTTGTAATTGGTTTCATTTTTAAAATATTTAACTCTTGGCCACGCAAAGAAACGTACTTCAATAACATAACCACCACATTTTAAAACATTTGACTGTCGGTTTAATGATGATAATTTATTTCACCATTTGGCATACATACAATGCAATACGTTTTATCAGCAAGTCATTAAAATACATCTTTATTTAAATATTCTTGTATGTTGTAAACATTAAGTCTCTTATTTCTGTTTTAACACTAATTTTAAAAGAATTTGCATTTACAATTTGTCTTATATTTAAAGGTACTTTATTATACAGTTTCACTGCAAGATAGAGATGAGAGTTAAGAGATTTCTGTAACAGAAATTTAGGAGGTACCTTGTTATTTCTACACCTTGTATAATGGTTATGTACTCGTATATCAGAAAAAAGTAACTCATCTGTCTTCTGGAGATGAATAAAATTCAAGCATACAAATACATACAAAGATGCCACAGTTAAAATTCCAAACTCTTTAAAAATAGGTGCACAATGTTGGTAAGAATCACAATTTTTTATTATTCTCAGAGCCTTCTTCTGGAACAAAAATACTCGATTGGCTTTCCACTACCACCCCAGAGCAAAATACCATAGTTTATGCCATTATTTCACTTTTACCTATAAGGAAGTAAGTAATGAGGCCGTTTCTGCTAATGTTTATCTCGATTTAGCATGAGAAAAATAAGCCTATTAACAATAATGGGTTACAAAGATGTAGAGAAAGTCATGTTACTGGAACACATCAGGTTTTTTGGCAGGTTTTCTATTTACAATGGCATTTTAATAGAAATATACCCTCTGTATTGCTTTATTCCACTTTGGCACTGAGTGTAGTATTCTCTGCTCTGTATAATCCCGGCAGAATTCGTTACCCGATTAAGAAGCCAGCCAGAGAGTAAAGGGCCGATATGACTCCTAGAAACACAACGAGCAGGGTTTAATCTCTACGCCACAACAACCATGGCAGCAGACGTTACATGATAATCAGAACCAGTGTTGCGTTGTTTCTAACCGTATCTTGTACGCTGCTAATGAAAACTTGACGCAACAAAGGAGCAAAAAAATAATAGCTTAGTATTCTCTAGACGTGCTGAACCCATAATTTGTCTTGGTTACACCAACATGTGCAAATCCCCTCTCAAAAAAGCAAAGCAACATGGAAATAATATCGTAAATAAACGCTTAGCGCTCCATCTACCAGAAACAACACACGGAAGCTTGAGTATTTGTAGCAATAAGAACGGACATACAAAAGGAAAATAAAAACGTTTTTAAAACATCTAATGGGTTACATTCACGTGGCTTTCACTAGCCTCTATCTTTTAGTATGTAAACTATTTTTAGACAGTTGAATCTAAAAGTAGGTCTTTTTTCAGATGTCCGTAATGTTAAGAGTTGAACATTCTGTCACTCAGTGTTATACAGTTATAACACTCCAATGTAACCAACTTTGGTTTATGCGTCCACGGCCTCATTCAAGTAGGCTATGACTCTGAAACTTGTATCGATTCATGATATATCATGAACATGGAATCTGCTGAACCAGAAGAAATTATGTAAACAGCGGAGAGAGCAAAATTACAACTGCTACACTGCCTTCGTTGTATAGAATGTAAGACGTCATGTTGCCAGCACTGATGCTAAGCAAGGCAACAACTGAATATCGTAGACCATTAAACATGAACTCCGTGAAATAGGTAAAACAATCTATTTATAATTATAATATTGAGAGCTGTCTAAGATAGTGTATGACACACGTGTGATAAATTGTTTTATATTGTTCTTAGAATTACTGTACTTGGTCTGCGGTCTCGTTTCGCAAGCTTCCTACTCACAATATAAAACACAATTTTTACCACTTCTATCATAATAATTATTTGAAAGCTAGGTCTCCTTCGTTTTAACCGAGATGAACACGTGCAGAAATAGTGATGCAGTATTAATGACTGCAAGAGGATGCAAATAATTAGCTGAAGTCTTCCAGAAAGATGTGGTCCTCAAAGGCGAATCCCAATATATACATTTTGTTTGTCATGTAAATGACATTCTAATGAAAATCATTACAGATATGTTTTTAGAAAATCAAAAATAAATCTCGAATAGTCTTCCAGTTTTGGATGGGGGATTTTCTTGAAAATCTTTATGGCACATCCTTAGAATGTACTAAACTTAAATATCAGTTTCGGATTTATGGCATTTTTGTTTTTGACACGCACCTTTTTCTAAAAGTCCTTTTTACCTTCTCAATATACATAGAGGATAGGGAAGATGCTGTATTCCACTAAAAATGTAATACCGAGATTTCACCGGAAATATTTGTTTTGAGGTACCATGAGTCCGAAAAACAGCATTTTTAGGAAAAGGTCCATGTGTGTGTGTGTGTGTGCCTACGGACAACGTAGCTCAAAAACGAATGTTCGGTTGAATACCGAACTTGGTATGTAAGTTCAAAAATTTATAAGGATGCGACACGAAGATTTTCAAGAAAATCCTACACCCCAACTACCATTTACATAGAAAAAATTTCGAAAATTTTGATTTTCTCAAAAATTGCTCCAAAGACTTTGATTAAAATCTCTTATATTTAAGATATACATTTTATTTGTCATGTTAATATCCTCAATTTTCTGGGAATAGCCACTGAAGATATCTTTATTCTGGATGAATTTTGCGAAATTTTGCATAACTTGTAAACCATAAGAGATAGACAAAAACGTACTACACAAACTACATAGACGACGATAAAACCCACAATATATGTCATATATTTTTTTCGTGGAGTGGCCGTTTTCGAGATATTCATCGTTATTGGTTTCAATTTTAAAATACTTAAACTTTTCACATACAGGAACTTGTCACCTGGCCACGCAAAGAAACGAATTTCAATCCCATAGCAACCACATTTTAAAACATTTGACTGTCGGTTTAGCCTAGTGTATTCCCTTATTTCCCTTCTACTTATAAAGGAACTAAGTAATAAGACCGTTTCTGCTAATGTTTTGGCATTAAATAGATAGAAGAATAGGCTTATTAATAATAGTTTCTTACAGAAATGTAGAGAAAGTGATGTGAATGTAACACATCGTATTTGTTGTGCCTATATGGTAATTGGTAGAACAAGCAAAAAGAAATCTGATTTGTTTCATTCACATGACCTTCTCTACGTCTTTACAACACATTATTGTCGAAAAGCTTCTGCTTCTATTTGCTTCATCCTAATCGAGAAAACATAGTCTTATTACTTGCTTCCTTGTAAGTAGAGGCGAAATAAGGCAGTACCATAGGTTAAAGTGAAAGACAAAAGCTGGTTGCTATGTGAATGAAGTTCCTTTGTTTGTATGGACAGGAGTTGACAAATTCCTGTATGAGAAAAATGTAACTTTTTAAAGCTGAAACCAAAAGCAAGGAATATCTAAAAAAACGATCACCTCCACGAAAAATATACATAACATAAATTTTTTGTGATCTACATCTTTTGTGTAGTAAGTTTTTGTCTATCCTTTAAGATTTGCCAGTTATGCAGAATTCTGTAAAATTCACCATAAATAAAGATGTCTTCAGAAAATTCAAGATATACATTGTATTTGTGAAGTAAATGTCTTTAATATACGAAATGTTAATCAAATTAGAGCCATTTTTGAGAAAATCAGAATTTTCGAAAAATGTTCCATGTAAAGGGTAGTTTGGGGTCGGAAAATCTTCGTGTTGCATCCTTGGAAGGTAGTAAATTTATACACCAAGTTTGGTATTTTACCAACTTTTCATTTTTGAGCTATGCTGCACACACACACACACACACACACACACACACACTCACACACACACACACACCGGTCATTTTTCTAAAAAAATGTGTGTGTGTTTTTTTTTTTTTTGGATTCAATGAGACTCAAAATAAGTACTTCCGGTGAAATCTCGATATCGAATTTTGGGTGCAATACACTACGTATTATGTAGTACGTATAGAGAAAGTAAAAAGTTGTATAGTTTTTATTATTTTATAGTTTTGAACCCTCAACATATATATTTTCAGTGAAATATTGGCATTGATTTTTTGTACCTACATAGTAATTGGTAGAACAAGTTTAAAAAAAAAACATTTATCTTTATATCTGTATGACTGACGGAAATAGAGATATCCTATATATATATATATATATATATATATATATATATATATATATATATATATATATATTTGGTCATATTGGACGATGATGAATTTGGTGAAATGATGCTCAAATGATCTTGGGGTCCATGGAGCTTAAAATTACTGGACATTCGTCTTCTTAGGATAAGGGAAAACCCCGAAAAAAAATCTTATCCGAATAACTCACCCTAAGCTAGATTCGAACTCACGACCTGTTAAATGTGAAACAGAGATACGCTAACCCCACACTAGCTATAATTGTACCCCACTTCTATGAAGCAGTTAAACTCTGTTGCATATTCAAATAATCTCTTCGGAAGGAAAAAATTAAAATTAGAGAAGTTAGCTAATCAATAAAGTTACATTTAAACCTGGCCTCGTGCACTCAAATGTAAAAAGAAATAAATGAAACCGATAAGAAAGCGTAGTCTTTTTGGAATATTCGTTCTATTTACTTTAAAGCCAGTGATTGCCTTTTAAAAGCTGAAAGTCTGCGTTAAAACGCAAAGCAGTTACCTACACTCAAAAAGGCTTTGGTGTGTTTTTTCTCCGTTGCTCAGGAGATTAGGCCGTGTGCACACAAAGCTAATCCGCACAGTCACAAACACAGATAATCCTGCCGCTAGGTTGCGCTAAGCTCTCCACCAGCAATAAACCACCACAATCTCCAAAACGGCATTTCAAATGTAAATATCCTTGCTTATTTTATTATTCATCATTGGCTGCCACAATATGTTTATCTAAATCTTGTGCCCTCAGCCTACCGTTTTTACTTTCTCTATACGCACTGTGTACATAAAAACTTGTAGAGCTCTTAAAAACATTCAATTTATGTTATAAACATGTTTTTGTATAGTTGACCGTTTTATGAGATATTCCTTGTTAATGGTTTCAGCTTTAAAATGATACTTTTCTCATATGGGACTGTCAACACCTGGCCTTACAAAAAATCAGTTCAAGCAGTTAGCAACCGGTTTTTAAAACATTTGACTCTCGCTTTAGCGTAGTGTATTCCCTTATTTCCCTTCTACTTACTAGGAAGCAAGAAAAAATACTATTTCTGCTATTTTTTTTTCTCGATTAACTTTAAGTTAATAGAAGCATAAACGTTTTAACAATAATTTATAGTAGAGATATATTTTAGAGTTGACCGTTTTCGAGATATTCCGAATTGTTGGTTTTAATTTTAAACCACTTAAAGTTTTCTCAAACGGGAAAACATGTTCTCGATTATCGTTTGTTTACTCTGGCAAGCAAAGAGAATGGAATTTTATTTGTTTTCACATAGCAACCGGTTTTGATTATAGCCTTAGTCTGTGCATTCCTTATTTCCTTTCTACTTACAAGCAATAAGGACAATTTCTCTTAATGTTTTTCTCGATTATGATGAAGTAGATAGAAGAATAACCTTTTTAACACTAATTTGTTACTGAGATGTAGAGAAAGTAATGTGAATGGAACATATTGGACTTTTACTTTCTCTAGCCCCGTATGTACAAGCTACATTGTGAATAGGGAAGGTATTGTATTCCACCCAAAAATTCGATACCCAGATTTCGTTGGAAATGCATGTTTTAGGATCCCCTGAATCCAAAAAAAAATCAGAAAAAGGCCCGTGTGTGTGTGTGGATAGAATAGCTCAAAAACTTACCACACAACAAATCTAGAGCACGTTAAAACACAAAAAGTTTATATTATAAACATTTTTTCGTAGAATTGACCGTTTTTGAAATATTCCTTGTTAATGACTTCAGCTTTAAAATAATACTTTTCTCATACACGGAATTTGTCAACTCCTGTCCATACATACAAACAAAGGAACTCAGTCACATAGCAACCAGCTTTTGGCTATCACTTTAACCTATGGTACTCCCTTATTTCGCTTCTACTTACAAGGAAGCAAGTAATAAGACTGTTTCTTCTAGTTTTTTCTCAATTAGCATGAAAAAAAAAGCATAAACCTTTTAACAATAATTTGTTGCAAAGATGTAGAGAAAGTCATGTGAATGGAACACATCAGATTTTTTATATTTTATTTCATCTATTCTCAAAACTTTTAGAGTGACCGACTTTTTCTGCCTGTTGCACAGGTATCGGTGTGTGGTGTACTATTCGCGCAATAACGTCTGTATTACCAGCAGTTAATGTTTGAACCTTTATTTTTATACGAGGTTTTCGTGACCTAACACTGAAATATTAATTGGACCCCTTTAACTGCTATCGCCAGCGGTGGTCAGCACATCGATTCCCAAGTCATTGTTCGGACACTAAAACCCGATTACACAGCGTTACTCGCCATTACCCTCGCGTTATAGCTTCTACACGGGACAAGGCATTGTCTTTGACAAATAATGTCCTAAACGTACCAACTGGTACTTATAGATAAGCCGTCAAATGTGTCTGCGCACCTTCCACTTTCAACACAGTGTATCGCCCAGCAACTAAAATAGTTGGGAGCTGTGTGCAAATTATTGTGCGCCGAAGAAAAGTTTGGAGCCATAATTTATATTTTCTCTACTTATTACATAGTACATAAGTGGAGAAATTTACGTTTTAGGGCTCCTTGCACTAAGTACAACATGTTAACTTTCTCTACACGTACTATGTACATAATGTATCGAGAAGATATTTTATTGCTCCCAAAAACTCAGTACGGAGATTTCGCCGGAAATATAGCAAAGAAAAACTGTTTCTGTTAAGAATGCGGAGCTCTACCGTAAACATCCCAGTGAATTTCTGAGACGGCTTATTACCATGGATGAAACTTGGATACATCAGTACACGCCAGAAATTAAATAACAGTCAAAACAGTGAACCAACTCCAAAAAAGGCAAAGTTAATTTTGTCAACTAACAAGGTTATGGCGAGTTTTTTCTGGGATGCACAGGGAATTATTTTTATTGATTACTTGGAAAAGGGGAAAAGTATCACTGACGACTACTACGCAAGCTTACTGCAATGTTTGAGTGATGGAGGTGAAAAGAAAAGGATCTCATTTGGCAAAAAAAAAAAAAAAAAAAAAAAAAAAAAAAAAAAAAAAAAAAAAAAAAAAAAAAAAAAAAAAAAAAAAAAAGAATCTTGTTTCATCACGACAATGCTCTGGCCCATCGTTGAGACAGTGCAATGGGGAAAATGTGCGAATTAAAGCTGGCATTGCTTGAACATCCACCCTATTCGCCAGATCTAGCATACAGTGACTACCACATGCCCAAACTTCAAAAAATGTCTTGGAGGACGAAGATTTTTTCACAGCTACGAGGAGGACATTGATGCGGTAAACAGCTGTTTATAGGACCTTGATAAATCGCACTACAGAGATGGTTTAATTAACTTAGAACACCAATATGACAAATGTATTAGCCTATCTGGAGATTACGTTGAGAGATAAAGCAAAGAAAAAAAGTAATACAGTTTTCATTGAGAGTCCCGGGACTTATCAGTCGACCCTAATGTTTTCGTATGCATCAAAGGGAAAATTCTGGAGACTTTTTGAGTTTAGAGTTAGTACAACTTGAAAAACAGATTTTGAATGCATAGCTTTGTAGCAAACTGAGCATTTAGTTGTCAAGGCATATACAGGGTGTTAATGAACTATACGAAATATTTTCACAGAATATGTAGATTAGTTAAATAAGTAATTTGAGATAAGAGACTTAGCCTGTTTATTGAAATTTCGAAGTAATGGGTATAAGTTTCTGAAGCGTCAGTACGCCACGTATCGCGGCACTTCGTCTGGAATGAAAAAAATAATAACAAAAAACATTTCTCTATGACAAGAACCGAACTCATGACCTTTGGGAATGCAGCTTCCCGCGTTACGCATTAAGCCTCCAGAGCAGTTGAAAAAACTCCTTCAGAGTAGGCTACATAACTCAAGAGCATAGTAAATGAATGCTCAGTGTCGCACTGTCAGGTGACTAGTTCGAGATTTTACAGATTTTTGCGACATTAAATCTTGAGAACGCTAGTAAGGAGCTGCTAAAAATCGAAATTTCTATACACGGGCAGCAGTTTTAAAGACATATTTTCAATCTGCTTTGCTTTACACCGACTTATCAGCACCTGATACCCACACGTTTAATGTTATGTTTATCCGGGGACCTTGCATCGCCGATCTCAAATTACTTATATCAGTCGCGTGCACAACCTCGCAAATTATTTCGGTGTAGTTCATTAACATCCTGTAAATGCAGGTATAAACTTGCGTGTTGTATTGCTTTTGTTCCCGACATTATAAACTGGCACAGACACTCTGCACAAGGAAAGACAATCCCTATGTCACTGCATGCACGGAGTAAAGCTACTTGCTTTACACAAAATCAAGCGAGTTAGTACGCTTACCTTATCGCTTACTTGGTTACTCGTTCTTGTAGGCACTTGATGCTCGTTTGTTGTGATAGTAGGCTAGAAAGTTATTTTCCCCGCGGTATTATGTCGCGTATGGGTTAAAGTTTATTAGAGAAATGATTTCGCGAGGCGACTATATAGAGCCGACATATTGCCACTTTAACCTTTCCCCTTTTAACGATGATGATGATGGTTATGTTTTGCGGGCAGGTAGCCACCTTTCCTACTGCGGAGGTTATCTTTTGCACGCGGCGTGTGAAATTGGGAAGCAGGCCGTTAGATAAATCAGCCCACCTCTCTCCCACGGGTAATTCCACGGATAATAGACTTTTACGTCACGTCCGGTCTGAACGGGGAGGAGAGAGAGTTCCTGATGGACACGGCCTCCCAACTTGGGACAAAGTTTCACTCTGGAGCAGATGGGAGAGAGGTTCTTTTCTTTTTTACATATGCATGCGTTCTGCCTGTAACTCATGTGCAATACGTGTGCCAAAAGTCGGAGCAGGCTGCATTCTTAATGTCTCTACGGTTGGCAGTTCTCATACATGTTTTATGTCATTTACTTTCTCTACCATGTATCTACGGAAAATCCCATATTCGGCCCAAGAATTGGATATATATTTCTTTATACGTACTATGTACATAATGTAGAGAGAAGGTAGTGTATTGAACCCAAAAATTTGATACCAAGATTTCACCGGAAATATATGTTTTGAGACCCCCTGAATCCCCCCCCCAAAATAGAAAAAATATCCGTGTGTGTCTGTGGACAACATTGTTCATAAACGAAAAGTCCGTTAAATACCAAACTTGGTATTTAAGTTCAGTAGATTCCAAGCATGCGCCACGAAGATTCTTAAGAAAATCAAATGTCCCACCACAAACTACTCTTTACATGGAAACATTTTGGACATTTTTGGTTTTCTCAAAAATGACTAAGGATTTTTATTAAAATTTCGATTATTAAAAATATTTACCTGACAAATAAAATGTATATCTTAAATTTTTGGAAATAGTCTCTGAGGACTAATTTATTCTGGATAAATTTTACGGAATTTTGCATAACTGCTAAACCTAAAAGAAGGACAAAAACTTACCACACAAAAAAAAATGTAGAGCACGTTAAAACACATAATTTATGTTATACACATTTTTTTCGTGGAGTTGATCGTTTTTGAGATTATTCTTTGTTGTTGGTTTCAGTTCTAAACATATTTTTCTCATACAGGAATCTGTCAACTTCTCTCCAATCAAACAAAGGAACTTCAGTGACATAGCAACCAGCTTTTGATTATCGCTTTAACCTATGATACCGCCTTATTTCGCTTCTACTTACAATGAAGCAAGTGATAAGACAATTTATGCTATTTTTTCTTGATTAGCTTGAAGTAAACAGAAGCATATGCTTTTTAACAATAATTTGTTGCGGAGATGAAGAGAAAGTCATATGAATGGCATACATCAGATTTTTGTTTTTGATTTTTGCTGATCACAGATTTACACATCAGTTTTCTATAACTTTTTTTTTTTCTTTTTAATTCAGCGGAGATAAATGTGTTTCTGGGGGAATATTGGCATCGAATTTTTGGTGGAACACAATATATTTTTACTTCCTCTAGCCAGTATGTACAATGTACATAGGAATAGAGAAGTATTCTATTCCACCCAAAAATTCGATGTCGAGATTTCACCGGAAATACATGTTTTAGGATCCCCTTAATCCAAAAAAGCATTTTCAGAAACAGGTCCGTGTGTGTGGGGCGGGGGTCTGTGGACAGCATAGCTCAAAAACGAAAAGACGGTTAAATACCAAACTTGGTATTTAAGTTTGGTATTTTCCAAGGATGCGACACGGAGATTTTCACGAAAATCCTCCCACTCCTAACCACCTTTAACATGGAAAATTTTTGAAAATTTCGCTTTTCTTAAAAATGGCTCTAAAGATTTTGATTAAAATACCGCATATTAAAGCTATATCTATCACAATTAAAATGTATATCTCGAATTTCCCGTTTTTTCTGGATACATTTTGCTTAGTTTAGAATAACTAGTAAACCGTAACTTACTTTACAAATAATTTAGATCTTGTTAAAATACACAAGTTATGACATATACTTTTTTTTTTCGTGGAACTGGCCGTTTTCGAGGTATTCGCTGTTATTAGTTTCAATTATGAAGTACCTACACTTTTCTCAGACTGAAGTATCCGTTTTTCTTTTGTTCTACTCCTGGCCAAGCAAAGAAGCGATTTGTAATAACAATCGCCTAACGACAGCTTTTAAAACATTAGACTGTCAGTTTAGCCTAGTGCATTCCCTTAGTTCCATTCTACTTATAAGGAACCAAGTAATAAAATTCTGCTAATGTTTATCTCGATTAGCATGGTGTTGAAAGAAGAATTATCTTTTATGAGAAGTTTTTTTTGAGTAGCCAGAGAAATTCATGTGAATGTAACGCATCAGATTTTTCTACATTTGATGTACATTTATATACGTGCTAGAGAAAGTAAAGTACGAAGCCGCAGGCCTGTCTTGTAGCGTGTCAGTACCGAGGCAAGCAGAGGACGCTTGACAATGTAGGACAACTCCTGTGGCTTATCGATTGCTGGATGACATAGACTGCTCGGGAGACGCGTAAAATCAAAGGCGGAGTGTATGACAACATACATTAATAATCTCTCAGGAGGGCGCACAATCACCACTTTGTGGTAGTGAGAGAGCTCACTCCGGAAACGGGTAATCGGGAGTGCTGCTATAAACTGAGGCAATTAACTTGCCTAGATGAACTAGGCCAAACATCTCCATCGCCTTAATGTGTTTCCAGAGAAAGTGACTGGCGCCTCCACCACATGTCACATCTCATCGACTTCCAAATAAACATTCGAATAATGAATTGAGTTTTGGATGGGTGGGGTCACACTGAAAAATCAATGCCTTAGCTGAGATTTAAACCAAGGATCTCCCGGTTCAACCCGTGGTTCAAATCCAGGCAATGGAATTTGAAATTTTCAGTCTGATTCTACTCCGGAAACGGGTAATCGGGAGTGCTACTATAAACTGTGGCAATTAACTTGCCTAGATGAACTAGGCCAAACATCTCCATCGCCTTAATGCGTCCAGAGAAAGTGACTGGGGCCTCCACTACATGTCACATCTCATCGACTTCGAAATAAACATTCGAATAATGAATTGAGTTTTGGATGGGTGGAGTCACACTGAAAAATTTAATGCCACAGCTGAGATTTAAACCAAGGATCTCCCGGTTCAACCCGTGTTTCAGTACCCATCCAATTCCTGTCTTACACACGACTTCAGTGAAAAAACAAATGAACACGAATTGACTTGTTTGTCAATGCTCCTGAACTTCTGTGATTCTTAGCGTCCCATTGTATTGTGACGATTAAATGTTGTCATTTACTTGGTATTTAAGTTTGGTATCTTCCAAGGACGCGACATGAAGATTTTCAAGAAACTTTCCCCACCCCAAACTACTCTTTGCATGGAAAAAACATCAAAAATAGCTCTAACGATTTTGATTAAAATCTATATCTTGAATTTTTTGGCAAGAGTCTCTGAAGATTACTTATCATGAATGAATTTTACGAAATTTTGCATAACTGCTAAACCGTAAGGGGTGGACAAAACCTTACCACATAGAAAATGTAGAACATTTATGTTAAATACATTCTTTTCGTGGAGTTGATTGTTTTTGACATATTCCTTGTTTCTGGTTTCAGCTTTAAAAAACTTATACTATTCTCATATAGGAATTTGTCAACTCGTGTCCATACAAACAAAGGAACTTCAGTCACATGGCAACCAGCCTTTGACTATCACTTTAACCTATGGTACTCCCTTATTTCGCTTCTAATTACAAGGAAGCAAGTAATAAGACTATTTCTGCTAATTTTTTCTCGATTAGCATGAAGTAAAGAGAGGCATAAACTTTTTAACAATTTGTTGCAAAGATGTAGACATATCAGATTTTTTATTTATGAACGCTTTTTAATTGTTGTGGTTCTCAGCGTCCTATTCTATGTTGGGCGTGAAAGACGTGATTTTGCTTAATTTTTTCGGTTTGAGTTGTTTTACATTCCATAAATCTACTACACGGGACCAACGGCTGTACTTTCCTTCCGAAGTAAGCCATGCTAACGAATTTTACGTCCGAAAAAGTCCATTGTTGTCCGCCAGGTTTGAACCTGCATCCTTGTAGGGCGATCAAAAACAACTAATCCACAATTAATTTATGGATTACTGCTAATTTCATAGAGAAAGTGAAATTACAGAAATGGAAAGTGTATTTGATTACATAGAAATGAAGATTAGTTTCCTGTGCCAGTACATGCATTTAGTAGAGGACTCCCCGCATTGTGAATAAGTAACGCGATCGCTATTGGTTTATTCAAGTGCATTTGTCTGCCATTGCCTTTCCTTCAAATGAACTTGGCCCCGGGAAATAAAAAATGCATGTCTCATCCCGCCTCAGTAAGACAATATTGACGACGTTGCCCTCCGGCACGCATTCTGTTATTAATTTCCTATCCCCCCCCCCCCCAGCAAGGGCGCGCGTCTTGACGCCGGATTACGTCTCCTGCACCCACCTTATTTCTTTTATCCAGTCCCCCCGCATGGAAAATAAGTTTACACTCCTAAGTTTCTTACCTACTTTGTGACGGAGCGGGGTGCTCATGAGGGTCTGGGGTTCGACTCCCACCACTGACTGTTGGATTTCGCAGTTTTCCGGAATGATGCGCGGGATGGGGTGAATTGAAGGGCTTGTTTCCAAGGTGACTTTTCTCCATGAAATTACATTTTTCACAAAAGACAAATTTCATATAATCCCTTGTCGTGTTAAGGTAGAAGCTTAATTTTTGGCATGTGCAATTCTGTAATACTTGTAAATGTATTTATATATGTGAAAAAAATCACAGATTCGTAGCAATGGAGGAACTGGGTAGGAGGGTAGGTGTGTAGGTGGGTAGGTTGTAGATAGGTAGATGGGTAGGTGGGTGGTTGGGTGGGAGGATCACATGACAGGGAGTTAAGTCACTTTGGCAGTAAACTAGATATCCACTGCAATATGAAGTTGATTTGCATCTATAGGTCGTGTTAGTTACAGAAGACTACCTTCAAACAAAAAAGTCATAAAAGTCATAAAATATATACCAATGAATATAAAATTACCTAGTTTAAGTAATACTCCTGCTAAAACTATAGACCCTGAAACAGGGGCTTCAACACGAGCTTTATTTTAGCTCAAGAACGGCTGGCCGCGCCGTGGCCGAGTGGTTACACCACTAGCCTCTCGCCTAGACGGCCGGGGTTTGATCCCAAGCGACCGCATGTAAGATTTGTGGTGGACAAAGTGGCGCTGGGGTGGGTTTTCTCCGGGTACTCCGGTTTCCCCCGCCATTGCATTCCACCGGTACTCCATCATCATTCATGTATCATCAGTGTCACCATCTGCGGTGCCATTAGTAGTTAAAGCGGGCATTAAACACTACAAAAAAAAAAAAAAAACAAAACAAGAACGGCTGAACCGATTTGGCTGAAAATTGGTGGGGAGGTAGCTTAGAACCAGGAGACGGACATAGGATACTTTTTTATCCTGTTTCCGTGGGACGTGACATAAAACGTGGTATAACGAAGCGCAACAGACACAAAAACGCATTGTCTATGATGTTTGTTTCGAGTTTCTACTAGCGTATTGTGCCGATATTATCATTAACAAGACAATCCAAGACAATCGAATCTTTCTCGACAAAGGATTCGAAACATTTCGAATGAAATTGCACGTGAAGAGCAACTATCCGATTAAATTCTTAAACTCCTTGGATGTGCCTGCTTTACCATCGCACTATTTACGGCTAAAGGTTGGCTCCGTAGTAATCATGCTTCGAAACATAAACCAACCAAAACTGTGCAATGGATCACGTTTATTGGTAAGTAAATTGATGAACAATGTGATTTACGCGACGATACTCAAAGGAAAATTCGAAGGTGAGGAAGTTCTCATCATTCCGAGGATCCCGATGATCCCAACCGATTTGCCGTTTGAGTTTAAACGATTTCAATTTCCGATCCGTCTTGCATTCGCCATGACCATTAACAAATCACAAGGCCAATCCTTGAAAGTTTGTGGTCTGTATCTAGAAAATCCATGTTTTTCCCATGGTCAATTATATGTGGCATGTTCACGGGTCGGAAGACCATCTGCGTTATTTGTTCTTGCGCCTGATAATAAAACAAGAAATGTCGTCTATCACAAGGTGCTTCATTGAAGAGTGCAACCAGAATACACGTGCAATAATAATTAATCATTAAAATACTTGATTTTTGTATTTATTATTCTAATAAAAATTCAACTTAAAATCCAAAATCTGCCCATTTATTGCTTCTAAGGCGGAAGAAAGTTCGCCGGGTCAGCTAGTTATTGATAAAATAAAAGTGTTACAGCTGTCATATTATGTTTATTATCATTAAAACACCATCATATCTAAATAGTAAACCAAAAGCCTTCAAAATGTTAGTTTAGTACCATATGAGATGAGATAATTCGTTAAATTTTTAAACTTCACACACTATAAAGATAGCCAATATCAAACTTCTTTTTACTTTCTCTAGCCCAATATGTACAATGTACATAAGGATAGAGAAGTATTGTATTCCACCCAAAAATTCGATACCGAGATTTCACCGGAAATACATGTTTTACTACCCCCTGTATCCAAAAAAAGTAGTTTCCGAAAAAGGTCCGTGTGTGTGTGTGTCCGTGTGTCTGTGAACACGATAACTCAAAAACGAAAAGTAGCTAAAATACCAAACTTGGTATTTAAGTTTAGTATCTTCCAGGGATGCGACACGGAGGTTTTTGAGAAAAATCCCCCCCACCCCAAACTACCCTTTACATGGAACTTTTTTCGAAAATTTTGATTTTCTTAAAAATGGCTCTAACGATTTTGATTAAAATATCATATATTAAAGATATTTACCTAACAAACAAAATGTATATCTTGAATTTTCTGGGAATATCTGCTGAAGACCTGTTTATTGTGGATGAATTTTGCTTAATTTGGCATAACTAGTAAACCGTAAGAGATAGACAAAAACTTACTATACAAAAAATTGGGTCTTGTTAAAATACACAAGTTATGTCATATACATTTTTCTCGTGGAGCTTACCGTTTTCAAGGTATTCATTGTTATTAGTTTCAGTTGTGAAGTACTTATACTTTTCTCAGACGGGAGTGTCCGTTTTTCTTTTGTTTTACTCCTGGCCAAGAAAAGAAGCGATTTGTAATGACAATCGCCTAACGACAGCTTTTAAAACATTTGACTATTGGTTTAGCCTAGTGTATTCCCTTATTTTCTTCCTACTTATACGGAACTAAATAATAAGAACATTGTGCTAATGAGTACCACGATTAGCAAGGTGCAGAGAGAAGAAGAATCTTGTGTATGAAGTTTGTAGAACAGCTAGAGAAAGTCATGTGAGTGTAACACATCAGATCTTTTCAATTGGAAATAATATTACTAGCTAATAATTAATTGTAACCTGACTATGTGTACTTAAATATTGAAGTTTTCAATTTATAAACCTTAAAAACAAACAAAATGAATATAACAGCCAACATGAATCAGTGGAAATAATTGTATGGGCCTAAGCATCACTGCAAGAAAATACCTGACATAGCAGAATGATCATCAGTGACACCTAGTTTTTTTTACAAGTAGCTTAAAGCGTTCCTATTGGCTATGAGGAAATGAGGCTTTTGGAAATAAACACAGCTGGGAGATGAGTCACATTGGAAATAACATCAACTTTCACAGGGTCCTGACGCTGGCATTTACGTCGTTTTAGACATTTAATACAACTTACACCTTCATAAAAAGTATTCTTAATGTTCTGGTATGCTTAGCCCCAAATATTTTAAAATTACAGATCCGTCACTTTGGAAATAAGCCCTTCAGTTATACTATGAAGTTTCCTGACCTCTTATTAAGGATATTAGGGTTAGGCGCATGGAAAGTGGTGAGTGGCATATACGATGAAGTACTGTTTCTTCTCTGGCGTACCTGTGCGATCTAAAAACGTTATAGATCCCGCTGCATACCGTCTACCACCATCAATCTAACTGTACTTCATACTCTCACATCTTATACCTTCCTAACAGAGGTGCCATAGTGGCATTCATTTCGAACACTTTTTGGATAAATTAAATTTGAGATTACAATATTGGATTAAATTCTTATTCAGGATTATTACTTTCTCTATACGCACTCTGTACATAGTGTATAGAGAAGGTATTGTATTCCACCCAAAAATTCGATACCAAGATTTCACCAGAAATACATGGTTTGGGTCCCCCTGAATCAAAACAAAACAAAAAAAAAGACGATGTTTAAAAAAGGTCTGTGTGAGTGTGAAGATTTTCAAGAAATCCCTCCACACCCAACAACCCTTTACTTGGAATTTTTTTCGAAAATGTTGACGGGTTTGATTAAAATGCCGTATACTAAAGACCTGACAAATAAAATGCATATCTTTAATTTCTGGGAATAGCCTCTGAAGATATCTTTATTCTGGTTGAATTTCGCGGAATTTTGTATAACTGGTAAACCGTAAAAGATAAGACAAAAACTTATTTAATAGAAAATGTACAGCTCATTAAAACACACAATTTATGATAAATACATTTTTTTCGTGGAATTAATTGTTTTTTAGATATTCCTTGTCATTACTTTCAGCTTTAAAAAATATACTTTTCTCATACAGAAATTTGTCAACTCTTGTCCATACAAACAAAGGAATTTCAGTCACATAGCAACCAGCTTTTGACTATCACTTTAATCTATGGTACTCCCTTATTTCGCTTCTACTTACATGGAAGCATGTAAAAAGACTATTTCTGCTAATGTTTTTCTTGATTAAAATGAAGTAAATAGAAGCATAAAATGTTTAACAATAATTTCTTGCAGATATGTAGAGAAATTCATGAGAATGGATCGCATCATTTTTTTTTTTCGTAGTCGGCTTACCGTCACTGAATTTAGGACTTACCAGCCAGTACCTAGGGGTCAGAACCTGTTCGGGAGCCAATGGCACGTTACCACAGAATGGAGAACCTGGAACGAGTGATCGGTCCGTGGCTAAGCATGAGCGTGAGGAAGTGGGTGATATGAAATGCAAACAAAATGGATGATAGGAAAGGTGGGTAAGGAGCAATTGGGGGAATGAGTGGCGGGGGAAACCGGAAAACCTAGTGGAAACCCGCCCAGGTGCCATTTCGTCCACCACAAATCCCATATGCGTGCGCTTGGGATCGAACCCGTGCCGCCTAGGTGATAGGCGAGCTGTTTAACTACTCAGACTTTCGTTGCAGGATACTAAACTTAAATACCAAGTTTGGTATTTTACTGATTTTTCGTTTTTAAGATACCATGTTCACCGACACACGGACACGCTTTTTCTAAAAAACGTTTTATATATACAGAGGACCCTAAAACGAATATTTCTGGTGAAATATGGGTATCGAATTTTTGGATGGAGTGCAATATTTTCTCTACCTTTGTACCATGTAGAGAAAATAAAAATCTCTTTGATGTAATTGCTGTTTTTTGTTTTTTTCTCTCCACACAAGCCGTCTGTAGGACAGGAGTTGGATAGGTAGAGTCAGACTGAAAAATTCAATGCCATAGCCGGGGTTTGAACCACGGATCTCCGTGAGCTAATTGACCATAATACTATGAATCCTGAGACTTACAGTACTCGCAACATTGTAAGTCGTTATTGGGGTTGTCATCTCAGAATAATTTGAGATCACCTTGTGGTTTACAGGGAAACTTGCGAGTCAGATGAGAAATTTAATGTTATACTGGCATGTTGCTCAGTGGTAGAGCAGCCGGCTAAAGACCGGGAGATCCGTGGTTCAAATTCCGGTTAAGGCATTGATTTTTACGTTCCCTACACGTACTATGTACGTAGTGTATAGAGAAGGTATTGCATTTCATCCAAAAATGCGATACCGATATTTCACCGGAAATACACTTTTGGGTTCCCCTGAATCCAAAAAAGCATTTTTGGAAAAAGGTCCGTGTGTGTCTGTGGACAGCATAACTCAAAAACGAAGAGACCTTTGGTATCTTCCAAGGATGCGACACGAAGATTTTCAAGAAAATCCACCACCCCAACTACCCTTTACATGGAACTTTTTTCGAAATTTTTGATTTTCTCAAAAAATGGCTGTACCAATTTTGATTAAAATATCGTATATTAAAGATATTTACCTGACAAATTAAATGTATATCTTAAATTTTCTGGAAATAGCCTCTGAAGACTACTTTATTCTGGATGAATTTTGCAGAATTTTGATAACTACAAACCTTAAGAGATAGACAAAACCTTACCACACAAAAAATTTAAAGCATATTAAAACACACAATTTATGTTATTTACATTTTTTTCGTGGAGTTGATCGTTTTGTAGATATTCATTGTTTTCGGTTTCAGCCTTGAAAAACATACTTGTTTGATACAGAAATTTGTCAACTGCTGCCCATACAAACAAAGGAACATCAGTCACATAGCAACCAGCTTTTGACTGTCACTTTAACCTATGGTACTCCCTTATTTCGCTCCTACTTATCAACAAGTAATAAGGCTATTTCTGCTAATTTTTTCTCAATTAGCATGAAGTAAATAGAAGCATAAGTTTTTTAACAATAATTTGTTGCAGAGGTTTAGACAAAGTCATATGAATGGAACACATCGGAGTTTTTCAGTCTGACTCTACCTATCCAAAAATCTCCTTGTCTGGGCGATTCTGGTTCTCAACACCAGTTCCCATTTTCCATTAAACGCTTTCAGAAAATAAAAAGTTGAAAGTTGGCTACAATCTCTGCCCTCTTCCCCTTTGTTTTGTATTTTGTTCTTCCCTTTTGCGTTAGGGGAAAGTGGAAACGAAAATGTTAGAATTGGCTGGCATATTGCAGGGTTTACTGTCCCATTTATTTGGACTAGGAAGTTTCCCTAGAGATGAGGGGGGGGGGGGGCAGGCAGGTGCTCGATTCTGTTCCGAGTCGCTGGAGCCGTGTCTTTTGAGTTGAGACAATCGCCGGGTAACAGGAGTCACCCCTGCGGAACCAAACTCCCCTTGACATTCTGGCTACTTGGCACTAACTTGGCAGCCATTGTTACAAACAGACACACCCATATTCATGAAACTTGACGCGAACAATGGACGGCACGTTTGATCGCCGTTTCACGCATGTCGGGAACCATCCAGCCGTCAAGATATCCTCCTCGTTTCTTTCATGCCTTTGTACCGCATTTACATTTCTCGCCGGTAGTACTGCTGCATTACTGAAAACATCAGACAGTCGAGCTAAGAAGCTTTTGAGATCGCTTCACTTGTATCATCAGCTGATGTTAGTCCCATAGCAGCGCCAACGGGGAGAAATATCTGCTACATTCACTTGTACATGCGGCTAGAGAAAGTGTTATATTCCACTAAAAATTCGAGATCGAAATATCACCGGAAATATGTTTTGAGGTCCCCTGAGTCAAACAAATTACTTTCTATAGTACATATGATGTGCATAGTACATAGTAGCTAGAGAATATATTATATTCCATCCAAAAATTCGATGTAATATCACCGGAAATATGTTTTGAGGTCCCCTGAGTCCAAAAGAAAAAGCTTTTTTTCACTTTATCTTGCACATATGTACATAGTATTAGTAACTAGAGAACGTATTGTATTCCACCCAGAAATTTCATGTTGAGATTTTACCGTAAATGTGTTTTGAAGCCCCCTGAGTTTAAAAAAAAAACAGTTTTACTTCCTTTAGCATATATGTACATAGTGTTAGCATCCAAAAATTCGATGTCGATATTTCACCGGAAATAAAGTATTCGTACCTTCTCTAGAACGCATGTACATAGTATATATGTTTTGAAGCCCCCTGAGTTTAAATAAACGCATTTTCATTTTCACTAGCACGTGTGTACATAGTATTAGTAGCTAGAGAAGGTGTTATATTCCACCCAAAATTGGTATGTTGAAATTTCACCAGAAATGTTTTGAGGTCTCCAAGTCCAGAAAAAAAGCTCTTTTACTTTATCTTGCACATATGTACATAGTATTAGTGACTATGAACGTATTGTATTGCACCCACAAATTCGATGTCGACATTTCACCTCAAATATATGTTTTGAAATCCCCTGAGTTAAAAAAATCAGTTACACTTTCTTTAGCATTTATGTACATAGTGTTAATAGCTAGAGAAGGTATTGTATTCCACCCAGAAAATCGATTTGAAGATTTCACCGCAAATATGTATGTTTTGATGCCCACTTATTTAAATAATAATAATAGTAGCTAGAGAAGGTATTATATTCCACCCAAATATTCTATATCGAAATTTCACCCGAAATATATTTTGAGGTCCCCTGTATACAAAATAAATTACTTTCTCTAGGACGTATGTACATAGTAACTATAGAAGCTAGCCTATTTCACCCGAAATTCGATGTCGAGATTTCGCCGCTAATATTTTATGAGGCCCCCTGAGTAAAACGCAGTTTTACTTTCTGTAACACGTATGTACATAGTATTAGAAGCTAGAGAAGGTATCGTATATCACCATACATACGTTTTAAGGTCCCCTGAGTTCAAAACATTTACTTTCTCTTGCTCATATGTACATAGCAGCTAGAGAAGGTATTCTATTCCGCCCAAAAAATATGACGCAGAAATTTCACCGGAAATATATTTTGAAGACCCCTGAGTTAAAAAAAAACAACATTTTATTTGCTCTAGCACGTATGTACATAGTATTCGTGGCTATAGAGGGAATTATACTCCACCCAAAAATTCAATAGCGAGTATTCACCGGGAATACATGTTTGGAGAATCCCTAAATCCAAACTAAACAAAAAAACAAACAAAAAAGCATGTGTTTCTCTGTGAGTGTATGTCTATGGGCAACATAGCTAATAAACTGAAGACCGTTTAATATCAAACATTGGTTTATGTTTAGTATCTTCCAAGGAGGCGACACAAAGATTTTGAGGAAAATTCCCCAAACCCCAACTACCCTTTACGTAGAAAATGTTACGAAAATGTTTATTTTCTCAAAAAAATGACTAACGAATTTTATTAAAATGTAATATGTTTAAGATATTTTCATGACAAAGGAAATGTATATCCTGAATTTTCTGGAAACAGCATCTGAATACATCTTTATTCTGGATGATTTTTTCTGAATTGTGTAGAGTAGATCTCTTTAAAACATACAATTTATGTCATATACATTTTTATCATGGAGTTGACTGTTTTCAAGATATTTCTTGTTATTGACTTCAGTTTTAAAATACTTGAACTTTTCTCATACAGCAACTTGTCAACTCCTGGCCAAGCAAACAAATGGATTTCAATCCCATAGCAAGCACATTTTAAAACATTTGACTGTCGGTTTAGTCTAGTGTATTCCCTTATTTCCTTTCTACTTATAAAGGAACTAATTAATAAGAACATTTCTGCTAATATTTATCTCGATTAGCATTAAATAGATACAAGAATAAGCTTATTAACAATCATTTGTTATAGAGACGTAAAGAAAGTCATGTGAATGGAACACATCAGATTTTTAAATCATTAAATACACGCACATTCATTCACACGTTCATACCTCTAGACTCTATGAAGGATAGGAAATAATTCTGGCAGGAAAGTTTGTTCGTGGAACAGCTAGAGAAAGTCATGTGAATGGAATACATTAGGTTTTTATATCATTAAACACACACACACACACACACACATTCATACTTCTAGACTATGTGAAGGATAGGGAATAAATCTGGTTAAAGAAAATTCTCCGCCCCAGCCTGGAATCGATGGAGAAAACTGTTCACTTGACTCAAAGCGGCCATTTTGTAATATCAATGAAGTGTAAGAAATTGAGTGTTGCACTTAAGAGCACACACGGACTGGCAAATTATTTCACCGCGTGTTTTGTTTCCGATACAAAAACAGGAGACTGTCGCGAGGCAAAGTTGCAAGACAGCAGGGTTTGCTTTGATCTCGCTCGGCCTTCTCCATTTTTCAAAACGCGACGCAACACAAAAGGGCCAGGGACTCTGGGGGGCCGACAAAGAGCTCTGGAGGTGCGAAAGGCAGACAAAAGCAGCAGGCGGACATTTAAATGTCACCAAAGTGTGACGAGAAAGTGGGCTAAGTGCTTGCGCCTTCGTCGTCGATGGTGTGAAAGAGAGGGGTAGGTGGCGCGAAACAAAAAGAGGAGCAGCATGTCCTTAATAGGGCTTTAGGAAATGTAGGTACCCTACTGCTGCGGGTGATGCGCCCCTAACAACTTTATATCGTCTCTTCCGCAAGTTCATCGCAATTTTTACTTGCTCTAACACGTGCATATTGTAGACAGAGAAAGCATTGCATTTCACCAAAAAATTTCGATACTGCATTTCATTAGAAATACATGTGTTCCATTCACTTGATGTTCTCAACATCTCTGTAACAAATTATTGTTAAAAAGCTTATTTCTTTTATCCAATTTATGATAATTGAGATAAACATTGGTTAGTTCCCTGTAAGTAGAAGGGAAATAAAGGAATACACTACGCAAGCGATAGTCAAATATTTTAAAAGCTAAAAATAATGGCGTTTTATTTATGGACGCTAATTAACTGCTGTGGTTCTCAGCGTCCCATTCTATACTGGGCGTGAAAGACCGCTTAATTTTGCTCAGGGGCCTCTCTATCAGGCTTGAGATTCTTTTACGTGCCGTAAATCTACGACACGGGACCAACGAATTTGCTTCCCTTCCGAAGGAAGCCATGCCCGAAAAAATCCATCGTCCTCCGCCGGGTTTAAACCCGCGACCTTGGGTATATGAAGTCAGCATGGTAACCATTACACCACGGAGGGCGATTTTTAAAAGCTGGCTGCTATGTGGTTGAAATCCGTTTCTTTGGATTGCTAGGGATTGACACATTTCCATGTGTGAAAAGTTTAAGTATTTTAAAGTTGAAACTATAATGGTCAAATTGTCGAGAGAAAGAAATCTGATGTGTTCCATTCATATAACTTTCTCTAACAAACTATTGTTAATAAGCTTATTCTGTTTCATACTAAAACATCAGCAGAAACGCCCTAATTGCTTAGTTCCTTATAAGTAGAAGGAAAATAAGACACTACACTAAACGTACAATGTTTTAAAATGTGGTTGCTTTGGGATTGAAATCCGTTTCTTTGCATGCCCAGGAGTTGATATGGCCGTGTGTGAAAAGTTTAAGTATTTTAAAACTGAAACCAATAACATGAATATCTTGAAAATGCCCAATCTCTTAGGTTTACCAGTTGAGAAAAATTCATTCACAAAAAGGTGTCTTCAGAGGCTATTCCCATAAAATTCAAGATGTGTATTTTAATTGTCATGTAAACATTTCTAATGAACGGTATTTGAATCAAAATCATTAGTCATTTTTGTGAAAATAAAAAATTTCGAAAAATGTTCCATGAGAAGAATAGTTTGCAGTGGTGGTATTTTCCTTAGAATCTTGGGGTCGCATCCTTGGAAGATTCTAAACCTCAATACCAAGTTTGGTATTTTACAGACTTTTCGTTTTTAAGTTTTCGTGTTCACAGACACACGGACACCTATACATGCACATACATGGACCTTTTTACTTTCTCTATACGTACTATGTACATAGTGTATAGAGAAGGTATTGCACTCCACCAAAAAATTCGATACCGAGATTTCACCGGAAATATGTTTTAAGGTCCCCAATATCCAAAAAAAAAGCATTTTCACAAAAAGGTCCGTGTGTGTGTGTGTGTGTGTGTGTGTGTCAGTGTGTCCGTGTGTCTGTGAACACGATAACTCAAAAACGAAATGTCGGTAAAATACCAAACTTGGTATTTATGATTAGTATCTTCCAGGGATGCGACACGAAGATTTTGAGAAAAATCCTCCCACCCCCAACTACCCTTTACATGAAACTTTTTTCGAAAATTTAGATTTTCTCAAAAGTGGCTCTAACGATTTTGATTAAAATTTCGTATATTAAAGATATTTACCTGACAAATAAAATGTATATCTTGAATTTTCTGGGAATAGCCTCTGAAGAGTAGTTTATTTTGGATGAATTTTACTGAATTTTGAATAACTGCTAAACCGTAAGAGATGGACAAAAACTTACTACACAAAAAATGTAGAGCACTTTAAAACACACAATTTATGTTATATACATTTTTTTCGTGGAGTTCGTCGTTTTTGAGACATTCCTTATTTTTGATTTCTGTTATGAAAAACGTATACTTTTCTCATACAGGAACTTGTCAACTCCTATCCATATAAACAAAGGAACTTCATTGACATAGCAACCAGCTTTTGACTATCACTTTACCCTATGGTGGTCCCTTATTTCGCTTCTACTTACAAGGAAGCGAGTAATGAGACTATTTCTGCTAATTTTTTTCTGATTAGCATGAAGTAAATAGAAGTATAAGCTTTTTAAGAATAATTTGTTGCAGGGATATAGAGAAAGTCATGTGAATGATACACATAAGATATTTTCTAAAATTGTTTTATTCACGGATTTGAAAGCAGATATTTCCGGTGAAATCTGGAAATGAATTTTTGGATGGAGTACAATATTTCCCCTATTTATTACTTTAAGTGTAACAACAATAGTTGGGCGCATGTTTGAAAATAATTGGCACTGAAGCCAAACTATGTAAGCACACGTTCTTTGTGCTGAAGCACCGCATTGAGAATTAGCTTGGAGCCTGGACGAAAGCAGACCGCAGTACAGGCTGCCACGGTTGGCAAGCCTGGAACAGAGGACATCATCCAACCATGCCTTCTCAAGGGGAAACCACCAACCATTCGATATATGTCATACAGGAATGTTGGAGGATGTGTAGAAAATCAAAGTAGGCCAAGCCTTGCTTTAGGCTGGTTTCTTGCAGTTGGGAAATTAGGTACAGACTTCATTGAAACTGAATTATGTTTACGATGTGAATGAACATTCCAAAAGTAATTTTTGTTTTTTCACATAAGCGGTGTGTAGGGCTCAGTGATAGAGCAACCGGTCGGAGACCAGGAGATCCTGGGTTCAAATCCCAGCTATGGTATTGAATTGTTCAGTTTTTTTTTGTTTTTTTTTTTGTGGTGTTTAACGCCCGCTTGTGTCACTACAGGAGCTGACACTGGTGATACATGGAATGAAGATGGTGCACCGGTGGAATGCGACGGCGGGGCAAGTCGGACATCCCGGTGAAAACCCATCCCTGCGCAGCTTTGTCCACCACAAATCTCACACGCGGTCACTTGGGTTCAAACCCGGGCCGTCTAGGTGCCCAATTGATCAGTTTGATTCTACCTATCGTACTACTATCCTACACCGGCTTGTATGAAAAAAAATTAAATTAACACTAATAGACCATAATAGTTGGCTAATATTGTGAATCCTGGGACAAGTACTTACAACATTGTAAGTCACCATTGGGGTTTGTTATCTCAAAATAGTTTGTTCACCTTGTGGTTTTGCGGGAAACATGCGAGTCACTTGTGAAATTCAATGCCGTGCCGATATGTTGCCATGGTAGCTCAGTGATAGAGCAACCGGCTGGAGACCGGGAGATCCGTGGAACAAATCCAATCTATGGTATTGAATTTTTCTACCCATCCAAGCATGCAGAAACTCCTAGCAGGCATTCTGGAAAGGCTATTGTATATTTATAGTGCAATTGGAAGGTAAAAGATTGAAATTGAGTTTTATTTATGGACTCTATCTTCTATGCGTCACATTATACAGGCTGGAACACTTAACTTGAGACTGGAGAATATCTCCGCCTTCATGTTGTCTGGAGAAGGCGTACATACGAAATGCTTGTGCCAGTATGGGAAGAGACATGCTTTTACGAACACAGCAATCGTTTATTCTCAGAGTTGGAACATACATTGAGGTAGAAGGGCATCGTTTTCAACATTCATTACACTAAGGTGCGATGCTTATGAAGTAATACTGTACAATACCCGTGCAGTGGTGATACTCTGTGCATCTGCCTTTCATCAATGTTTAATTATCTACACCAGCGAAAGAACCCTGTACAAGAAAATGGTTTAAACAAAAGATGTTTATTTTTTATGAGAAATAAGGAAACAAAATAGAAAATGTGGGTTTCAGTTTAAAAATTACCTTGACACACTAAATGACACCTACTTTACGCCATTATATCAAGCAACTTTTATTCAAGACGTTCCTTTCTAGTTTTGGAGATATTCTTAAATTAAATGGTCCATCCTTTATATTGGGCATAAAACTGCTTATTTTTGCTCAGAGGTCTCTTTATCAGACATGAGGTTCTTTTATTTGCTGTAAATCAACGACACAGGGCCAACGGTTTTACTACGCTTCCGAAGGAAGCAATGCTAAGGAGCTTTACGCCCGAAAAAGTCCATAGTTTTTCACCGGGTTTGAACCAGCGATCTTGGGAACCAGAAGCTAGACCACGACGTGAGTATGTATACACCTTTTTGCCACGCAAGTACTCAAGGTTTAAGTATTTTATATTTTCAAATACAAAGTGTGGCGGTGGGTGTTCCGAGTTTGCATCCCGCGTGATAGTTTAGGAAATTATGTGGGGAGCCCTAGCTCAGGATTTTGTTGACAAGTGGTTTCCTTCGAGTTCAAGATTGCTATTGAACTGGTTTATTTACTTTCTTCTACATTTTCTGCCGTCCAAAACACACACACATTCCTCCTACTCTTTATGCGACCGCGCCTATCAACTCCTATTACTCGTCATCGCATTCTGGTTTATTAATTAAATAATGTTTCTATCGCGGCCATATGTAGTCCGTTTCTTTTCACTGCGGACTCAAATTGCACGTCTTAACGCAACGAGTCTTCCATAGCAAGTGAAGTCGCGTCAAGGTATCTTCTATTTGGGTCGTGGTAAACTCTGTCTTTGCACTTTTAGATGTGTTTTAAAACATCTCTTCCCTGGTCATTTGCAATGTATATTTGTCCATTCTTAATATAATTGATATATCAGATATAATGTATATCTGCTGTTTAGGGCCGCGCCGTGGCCGAGTGGTTAGACAACTCGCTTCTCATCTAGACGGCAGGGGTTCGATCCCAAGTGACCGCATGCGAGATTTGTGGTGGACAAAGCGGCGCTGGGGCGGGTTTTCTTCGGGTACTCCGGTTTCCCCCGCCATTGCATTCCACCGGTGCTCCATCTCATTCATGTATCATCAGTGTCACCGCCTGCGGTGCCATAAGTAGTTAAAGCGGACGTTAAACACTATCAAAAAAAATATCTGCTGTTTAGAGACCTTTTAAGATACGACATGTACTGTCTCAAAAGGCGTTAAAAAAAACTCTTCTATAGAATTCGCAAATAATAACAATAAAACAAAATCTGTATATTAAACCCTGATAACTAATTACTTAAACCAGGGTTAAATATCCCAAACTTTATACTTATCCAATTACAAATTTAATTATACAATTTAAATTGTCTTAGCCTAAAATTTTATAAATACCAATTAAAATCATAATTATCAACAATTAAACCTTGTGTTAATGGTTAATTTAATATAATTTTCAATTTAATTAATGTTAATATTATTATAATTTTGTATTTTAATATAAATTAATATTTGTTATTTAATTTTAATATATAGTTTTATTATAATTATGTATTAAAATTTGCTTTATGTTATTTATTTATATTATACACATGTTTTATTTCAAAATCATTGTATTATTTTAATAACAATTCTATTAATTAGTTTAATTACATTATTGTTGCTATTAATATATTATTACTTAAAGTTTTATACATATAATTACTATTTAACTTGTCAAAAGATTTAAAGTAAAAAAAAAACAACTTTGGAAACATAAACAGAAGAGATGAAGAAGACAATAAACGTACTTGTCAAGGTGACAGTATAATGTATGACTTTCTCCCATTGGTATAAGGTGAGGCTAAGTTGTTACGGAAACCAGGCTAGGGTTGTGAGCAAGCTGTTTTGTATTAATGAAGCCAAGGCAAGGTGCGCGCGGAGCAAATCAGAGAGCGTATACCACAGAGCACACATACGAGTGTGTAGTAGCGTCGACTTCATCCTTTTACGGGGGGCCTTTGTGAACTCCTGCCCACACACCTACCTGGAATTATCCAATTCACCGTGATAACGGCCACCAGAAAATGAACTGTTTAATTAACCGTGTATGTGAGCCTCACTGGTGGTCTGGGGATTCCCCCAAAAACATGCTTCTCGGTCACTTACCTCGATGAGAAATTCGGGCATCAGAGCGTTAATAATTTAGGCAAACACGTTGTATGTGTAATATTTTAATATCAGTTTTTTAGTTTCTCTAACAAATATGCACGATTTCATAGTAGATAGAGAAGATATAGTACTCCACTCAAAATTTCGATACCAAGATTTTACTGGAAATAGATAAGTTTATTTGCCAGAACAAAGTACATTGTGTAGCAACGTCAAATACAAACAAGATCAAAAACAATTGACAGTATTATAAAATTCATCCAAACAATAAAATGGATTTAAAATCAAAGTGCGCTTCACTGACCTCTTAAAAGATTCAATGGAGAGAGCTTTAGTGCTGTTACTGAGTTTGTTAAATAGATTTAATGATATTATTTCAAAGGACTTTTGTATGTTGCTATATTTACATCTATTTATGTAAATATTGGAACTATGTTTCAAGTACCCCTGAATACAAAAAAGCATTGTTGGAAAATGTGTGTGTGTGTGGGGGGGGGGCAGAATAACTCGAAAACGAAAAGTCTGGTAAAAGCAACATTTGGTGTTTAGTTTCGGTATTGTTTTACTTTCTCTACACCTGCTAAGTACATAGTGTATAGAGAAGGTATTGCATGCCACCCAAAAATTCCATACGGAGATATCACCGGAAATACAGTTTTAGGGTTTCACATATCCAAAATAACAGTTTTAGAAAAAAGGTCCTTGTGTCCGTGAGCACAACTCAAAAACGAAAGGTCGGTAAAATACCAAGCTGTAATGATTTTTATCAAAATACCGTATATAGAGATATTTACACGACAAATAAATTGTATATCTTGAATTTTCTGGGAATAACCTCTGAAGGCATGTTTATTCTTGGTGAATTTTGCATAACTGCTAAACCGTAAGAGATAGACAAAAATTTACCGCACAAAAAATGTATAGCACGTTAAAACACACAATCTATGTTATTTACATTCTTTTCGGGGAGTTGATCGTTTTTGAGATATTCCTTGTTTTGGGTTTCAGATTTGAAAAACTCTCCTGTTCATACAAACAAAGGAACTTCAGTCACATGGCAATCAGCTTTTGACTATCACTTTAACCTATGGTACTCCCTTATTTCGCTTCTACTGTCAAGGAAGCAAGTAATAAGAGTAGTTCTACTAGTTTTTTGTCGATTAGCATGAAGTAAATAGAAGCATAAACTTTTTAATAACAATTTGTTGCCGAGATGTAGAGAAAGTCATGTGAATGGAACATATCAGATTATTAAGGAATAGTGGCTTTAAAGTGTGTGGTGACGGTGGTGTGAATGTTTTAGTTTTGTAAAAATAAGCGACTGAAACTGTTTACATTACTGTAAAGCGGAAATGCACTGTTTAAAATGTGGCGAGGGTGAAACCAAAAGCGAGGGACATTGCCCGGCGCCCCGAGAAAAGCAATCCGTCATGTTTAAAAAATGGGATTTTGCGGGGCAAGGTTGGCAGAACGGCCGGCGGTTGGTGTAGAACGAGGATTTACACCTCCCATTAAGTGACAGTAGGAGATTAGCTCGCTACCTAACTCTTAGCTCGACTATAACTCACTCTGTGGAACAACCTTTACACCACAACAAACAACAGTCGATATTATCTGCCGGCGCCTCTTGGGAAAGATGCCGCTGTTTTTATCTGGAGGATTTCACAGCAAGACAGGGTGGGGTTCACCTCTCTTCTCGGCTTATACAGGGTGTAAATATATCCTGAGGTAGAGTCGTGGTTAGACCACTCGCCTCTCACCAAACACAACGCCCGTTTTGTTCAACCTCCGATAGGCTGTAATAAAAGACAAGTCATAGAAAACAATTATTTTAACATTAAAATATAAATAATATAATATAATCAACATAATCACCGAAAGGATTAAAACATTTATCGTACCTGTGTACAAGCTTTGCAATACCCGCTTCAAAAAATGTTGCCGCCAATGATTTCAAATGAGCATTGACGTTGTTTTGAAGATCTTCGTGCTTTACGTCGTTTGCGGAGAGCCATTCAAAACAAACGAAGAGGAATGCTGACTTCAGGAATTGTCTTGATCCATGACAACGCTCGTCCACACACTGCTGGCACAACCCATCGGCTCCTTGAACGATTTCAATGTGCCATTTTCGATCATCCACCGTACAGTCCTAGCCTGGCACCCAGCGACTTTCACCTTTTCCCTGAACTGCAGATGTGGCTAGGAGGGCAGCACATTCAAACTAACGAAGATCTTCTTAGCCCGGACTGTACTTCTAATGAAATCTTCTCCGTGCATTGCGCAATTACGACGGCCTTTTTTTTTTTAACCTCCGATAGGCTGAAAATAAAAGGCAAGTTCATAGAAAACCATTATTTTATTACTAAAAGTTTTTTATATTTATGGTTACTTTTCAACATAATCACCGAAAAGATCGGGACATTTATCGTACCTGGGCACAGGCTTTGATATACTCGCTTCAAAGAATGTTACCGCCAATGATTTCAAATTATTATTATTATTATTATTATTGTTATTATTATTATTACCGTAATGGTGTCGTGCAACCGCTGCAGGTAGGGCCGAATATCGCCCCTCTGTAAGAGGGATTGGGTTGGACTCCGCAGAGCAGCGGCTTCCAAAACGCATGGGAGGTTGGGTATGTATAGGTGGGGTTGTGAGGCACTTTAATATCTCCCAGTCCCTAACCTGGAGAGCAAATGACTTGTCGCCAACAGCGAGGTCTTCGGTGGTTATGTTTGATGTGTGTGATGTGCCGTTTCCACTTCCGTCCTTACGGGAGCAAAGCGCATTGGTTTATACAATAGATACCGGCCTATTGTGTATTTGTTTTAACTCCAAACATGGTAAATAGCAACAGATAGCAATATACTCAACCTGACAGGTAGCAATCAATATATCAATAGTATCCGTCGTACGCACGGGTATACTTACAGAGTTATAGCAGCATTTTTGTTGGAAAAGATATAAATATGAGAAAATAACGAAAAAGTCTGATGTGTTTCGTATACATGACATTCGCTATATCTCTGTAATAAGTTATTGTTAAAAAGCTTATTCTTCTATTTACTTCATGCTAATCGAGAAAAAATTATCAGAAATAGTCTTATTACTTGCTTCCTTGTAAGTAGAAGCGAAATAAAGGAGTGCCATAGGTTAAAGTGACAGTCAAAAGCTGGCTGCTATGTGACTGAAGTTCCTTTGTATTGACACGAGTTACAAAGTCCTGTACGAGAAAAGTATGTTTTTTTATACCTGAAACCAAAAACAAGGAATATCTAAAAAAAAACAATCAACTCCACGAAAAAAATAGATATAACATAAATTGTGTGTTTTAAAATGTTCTACATTAGTTGTGTGGTAAGTTTTTGTCCATCTCTTACGGTTTAGCAGTTATTCAAAATTCCGTAAAATTGACCCAGAATAAAGTAGTCCAGAGGCTATTCCCAGAAAATTCAAGATATACAATTTATTTGTCATGTAAACATCATTAAAGTTAGAGGTGTTTTTTGAGAAAATCAACAATTTCCAAAATGTTTCCATATAAAGGTTAGTTGGGGGGGGATTTTCTTTAAAATCTTGGTGTCGCAGCCTTGGAAAATACTGAAGTTAAATACATTTGGTTTTTGGGAGTATCCTGTCCACACACACTCACACGGACCTTAACTAAAAATCTGATGTGTTACACTCGCATGACTTTCTCTACCTGCTCTGCAAACAAACATCTTACAAAAGAGTCTTCCTCTTTCTACACCACGAAAATCGAGATAACATTAGTGGAATATTCTTATTACTCACTTCCTTATAGGTAGAAGGGAACTGAGGCAGTACATTAGGCTAAATAGATAGTTAATGTATTAAAACTTCGATATGCGATTGTCATTGCAATTTGCTGCTTTGCCTGGCCAGGAGTAGAACAAAAGAAAAACGGGCACTTCCTGACTGGGAAAAGTATAAGTACTTTACAATTGAAACCAATAACAAGGAATATCTCGGAAACGGCTACCTCCACGATAAAAATGTAAAGGTCATAAATTGTGTGTTTTGAGAGATCTATATTTTTTGTGCAGTAAGTTTTTGTCTATCTCTTATTGTTTAGCCGTTACACAAATTTCGGCAAAATTCATCCAGAATAAAGAGGTCTTCAGAGGCCATACTCAGATAATTCGAGATATACATTTTATTTGGAATGTAAATAGCTCTAATATACGGAATTTTAATGAAATCATTAGAGCCATTTTTGAGAAAATCGAAATTTTCGAATATTCTTCTATGTAAAGGGTGCTCTGTGTTGGGAGGAATTTCTTGAAAATCTTCATTTCACATCCTTGGAACATACTAAACTTAATACCAAGTTTGAGTTTCCGAATGCTTCCCATTTTCCTCTTTCGTGGGAAATTACATGAGAAATTATTGCAAATCCTAGGTATTTACGATCGTTTTCGGTTTTAAGCTATGCCGTCCATACACACAAACACGCGCGCGCGCGGATTTTTTTTTAAAAATACTTTTTTCGGACTCGGGGATCCCAAAACATATATTTTCGGTGAAATCTCGACATCAATTTTTTGGTGGTATACAATACCTTCTCTATCCACTATATATATTGTACATACGGGGTTAGAGAAAGTAAAAATGCTTTTTTTGGATTCAGAGAACCCTAAAATATGTATTTCCGATGAAATCTCGGTGCCAAATTTTGGATGGAATGCAACACTTTCTGTATCTACGATGAACATTTAACATAAGTACTAGAGGAAGTAAAAATAAGAATTTTCAGTCAGTTAATTTGTCTACTAGAAGAGTTTATAGTGAAGACGAGCGCTTTATGCATTTTATTTCAGGGAATGCATGCTCATAACTTTTTAATAGTGAAACCAGTTTCTGGTTTGTAGGCTGGGTACTATATTGACAAAACTCGACGTCATATCCGGGCTACCTTTAAACATAATAACAAAGTAACTTTAATAAAAAGCCTGCACGAGGCCGATATATTGTTTTCCCGAGCGAAATGTTAAAAAAAAAAAATTTAAAAAAATGAGGAGAGGTCACGTGCAATAAAATAAATGAAAACAAGGATGGCGGACCGCGTAATGGAAATTGTACGCCTGGAGGTGTTCCCCTGAAATTAGCCTGGCCCGCTGAACTAGACGTCCCTTCTCTGGCGCATGTAAATAGTGTCCCTTAGTCTCTTGTAAATATTTGTAGATTCCCCAGACCGTAATCTAAGTTTATTCACATATAAAAATTGATGTGTTCCTTTCATATGACGATCTCTACATATCTGTAACAAATTGTTGTTAAAAAGCTTATTCTTCTATCTACTTCAGGGTACTCGTGATAAATGTTAGCAGAAATGCATTCTTGTAAGTAGAGGGAAATAATTGAATACACTAGACTAAAATGATATTCAAATCTTTTAAAAGCTGCTTGCCATGTAATTTTGTCAACCAGGAGTAACACAAATTTTAAGATCACAGTCAACCGAAAATCCAAAATTTTCGACCAACTTTGTGGTTTTTAATGTTTACTTTCTCTATACGTACTATGTACATAGTGTATATAGAAGGTATTGTATTGCGCCCAAAAATTCGATACCAAGATTTCACCGAAAATATGTTTTGAGACCCCCTGAATCCAAAAAAAAATCTTTAGAAAAAGGTACGTGTGTGTGCATGTCTGTGTGTGTGTGTCTTTGGGCAGCATAGCTCAAAAACGAAAAGACCCTTAAATACCAAATTTGGTATTTAGGTATAGTATCTTCCAAGGATGCGACACGAATATTTTCAAGAAAATCCCCCCACCGCAAACTACCCTTTACATGGAACTTTTTTCGAACATACTGATTTTCTTAAAAAATGGCTGTAACGATTTTGATTAAAATAACGTATATGAAAGCTATTAGCATCCTAAATAAAATGTATATCTTGAATTTTCTGGGAATAGCCTCTGAAGACCTCTTTATTTTTAATGAGCTTTGCCGAAATTTGTATAACTGTTAAACCTAAGAGATGGACAAAAACTTACCACACAGAAAATGTAGAGTACATTAAAACAAACAATTTATGTTATGTACGTTTTTTTCGTGGAGTTGATCGTTTTTAAGATATTACTTGTTTTTAGCTTCCGCTTTGAAAAACTTGTACTTTTCTCAAAAGGAATTTGTCGACACCTGTCCATACAAACAAAGGAACTAGCAACTAGCTTTTGACTATCACTTTAACCTATGATACTCCCTTATTTCTCTACTTACAAGAAAGCAAGTAATATGGTTATTTCTGCTAATTTTTTCTCGATTAACTTGAAGTAAATAGAAGCATTAGCTTCTTAACAATAATTTGATGCAGAGAAAGCCATGTAAATGGAATACATCAGATTTTTGTGTAGTTTTTGTGTATCTCTTACGTTTTGCCAGCTATGCAAAATTTAGAAAAATGCATCTAGAATAAAGAGGTCTTCATAGGCTATTCCCAGAAAATTCAAGACATATTTTATTTGCAAGATAAATACCTTTGATTTACGGTAATTTAATCAAAATCGTTAGAGCTATTTTTGAGAAAATCAAAATTCTCAAAACTATTTCCATGTAAAGAGTAGTTGGGGTGGGGGATTTCCCTCAACACCTTGGTGTCACATTATTGAAAGGTACTTAAATCAAATACCAAGTATGGTATTTTACGACTTTTTGTTTTTGAGATATCGTGTTTACACGGGCACACACCTACCTTTTTCTAAAATCTCTACATCTCTGCAACAAATCATTGTTAAAAAGCTTATGCTTCTATTTACTTGATGCTAATCGAGAAAAAATTAGCAGAAATAGTCTTACAACTTGGTTCCTTGTAAGTAGAAGGGTAATAAGGGAGTACACTAGACTAAACCGACAGTCACACGTTTTAAAGTTTGTTTACTATAGGATTGAAATTTCTTTGCGTGGTCAGAAATTGACAAGTTCCCGTAAGTGAAAATTTTAAGTATTTTAAAACTGAAACCAATAACAAGGAATGTCTTTAAAACGGTCAACTCCACGAAAAAAGTGTTTATAACATAAATTGCGTGTTATATCAAGCTTTACACTTTTTGTAAACAACGTCTTTGTCTCTCTCTTACGGTTTACCTGTTATGCAAAATTCCGCAAACTTCATCCAGAATAAAGATGTTTTCAGAGGCTGTTCCTAAAAAAAGTAAAGATATACATTTCATTTGTCATCAAAATATCCTATATATATAGTATTTTAATCAAAATCGTCAGGTAGTTTTAAGAATTTTTTTTTCTAAATTTGTCCCTTTTCCCATGTAAGGGGTAGTTTGGGTTGGGGGGATTTTTTTTTAAAAATCTTCGTGTCGTATCCTTGGAAGATACCATGTCTCGTATTTAACCGTCACATATACACAAGGACCTTTTTCAAAAACTTTTTTTTTATTCAGGGTGACCAAAAACTCACCCTCTGTGGTGTAATGTTTACCATGCTAGCTTCATATACCCAAGGTCACGGTTCAAACTCAGCGGAGACGATGGACTTTTTCGGGTGTAAAAATCCTTAGCATAGCTTCCTTCGGAAGGGAAGTAAAGCCATTGGTCCCGTGTTGTAAACTTACAGCACATAAAAGAACCTCAAGCCTGATAGAGAGGCCTCTGAGCAAAATTAAGCGGTATTTCACGCCCAATTTTGAATGCGACGCTGAGAACCACAGTAGTTAAAGAACGTCCATAAATAACACGCCATTTACATGTTTTGTGACCCAAAATATATATATTTCCAGTGAAATCTCGGCATTGAATTTTTGGGTAAAATGTAATACCTCCTCTATACACAATGTAAATAGTACGTGTAGAGAAAGTAAAAATGAGAAGGGGTCACGTGCAATAAAATAAATGAAAACAAGGATCCTGGACGACGTAATGGAGATTGCATGCCTGGAGGTGTTTCATAGTGCCTTTCTCTGGCAATGTTTACCGTCGACATGTAAATAGTGTCCCTTAGCCTCTTGTAAATATTTGCAGATTCGCCAAACCGTAATCTAAGTTTATTCACATATAAAAATGTGAGGCAGAACTTGAGGCAATGAAAGGGCTGGTAATTTCAGAGACAGCTCCCCTCTCTTTCTAGGGAAGCTGTGGGATTAGTAAGAGAAGTTGGTCAGCATGGTGCCCCCCCGGCCCCGAGATTTCCCTCGGCGGAAACAGCCGATGTTTCTCGAAGTGTCATCGGCTCGCCTTCCATTAAGTAATCCAGTGGATGTCAAAAGTTCAGTGGAATAATTTGCTGCCATTAGAACCTCTTAGCAGGCCATAGTCTAAGTTCTAATGTCGGAGGTTACTGGTCCATTATACCAACATTAGGAGCTGGTTTCAGCTAAACATTAGATGCTGCTTTAAGTCACTTGTAAAATATGGGACCCTCTAATGATATTTTACTCATTATAAGATCTAAAATGCCTATATATGTTCCGTTCACACGACTTTTTACTTTCTCTACACGTACTATATACATAGTATATAGAGAAGGTATTGTAAAGCACCCAAAAATTCGATACCAAGATTTCACCGGAAATATGTTTTAGGATCCTCTGTATCAAAAAAAAAAAAAATGGTCCGTATGTGTCCGTGTGTCTGTGAACACGATAACTCAAAAACGAATAGTCGCTAAAATACCAAACTTGGTATTTAAGTTTATAATCTTCCAGGGATGCGACACGAAGGTTTTGAGAAAAGTTCCCCCACCCCAAACTACCCTTTACATGGATTTTTCTCGAAAATTATGATTTTCTCAAAAATGGCTATAATGATTTTGATTAAAATATCATATATTAAACATATTTACTTGATAAATAAAATGTATATGTTGAATTTTCTGGGAATAACCTCTGAAGACTACTTCATTCTGGACGAATTTTACGGAATTTTGCATTACTGCTAAACCGTAAGAGATGGAAAAAAACTTACCATACAAAAAATATAGAGCACTTTAAAACACTCAATTTATGTTATGCATTTTTTTTTATGGAGTTGATATTTTTGAGATATTCCTTGTTTTTGGTATCAGCTTTAAAAAAGTATATTTTTCTCATACAGGAATTTATCAACTGCTGTTCATACAAACAAATGAGCTTCAGTCACATAGCAACCAGCTTTTTACTGCCACTTTAACCTATGGTACTCCCTTATTTCGCTTCTACTTACAAGGAAGCAAGTAATAACACTATTTCTGCTAATTTTTTATTTTATTTTTTTTTTTTTTTTTTTGGGATTAGCCTGAGGTAAATAGAAGCAAAAGATTCTTAGCAATAATTTGTTAATAAACATTGGTATAAAATGTCTTATTACTTAGTTCGTTGTAAGTAGAAGGGAAATAAGGGAATACACTATGCTAAAGCGATTGTCAGATCTTTTAAAAACTGGTTGCTATGGAATTGAGATTACTAATGTGACTTTCAAATTTATTGAGGTTTGGCCTGCAGCCAATCGGGGTGCTGCTGTGTTGACATATTGCATTCTCGCTTAATTGGGGAGTAACGTGCTAGGTGATTCAGCCTCTCATACATACTACAAAATATTCAATTTGGCAAAGAAAAAAAAAGTATGAGGGGCGTAATGTTTATAAGGGTGTAATGTTTGTAGCAGAACCGTAAAAACCTCGGATTTTTAGCTCAAATAGTTTGCATAATACATATGAATAAAATTATGTCGCCAGGCAGATTTGCATGCTCAGTGTGCGCGTGAGAGGGAAATATGAAAAGAGTGGGGGTAGCGACCTGGCGACGCAGAGCACGATAACACATCTCATTCGCTGCAGAGTAGAACTCTTCCCATTCGAAAAAATTGTGGTCCATTATATCAGCATTAGGAGCTGATTTCAGCTAAACATTAGATGCTCCTTTAAGGCAGTTTTAAAATGTGGGATCCTCTTATTATATGTTACTCATTATAAGATCTAAAATTCCTATGTGTTACACAGATGGATAGGTAGAGTCAGACTGAAAAATTCAATGTCCTGGCTGGGATTTGAACCACGGATCTCTAGCCGATTGCTCTGCCACTGAGCTACCATGGCAACATCCCGGCATAGCATTGAATTTTTCAACTGACTCTACCTATCCGACTGTTGTCCTTCATACTGCTTGTGTTTAAAAAAAAATAATCTGATGTGTTCCATTCACATAACTTTCTCTACTTCTGTGTAACAAATTATTGTTAATAAGATTATTCTTCTATTTACTTCAAGCTAATCGAGGAAAAGTTATCAGAAATAGTCTAATTACTTGCTTCCTTGTAAGTAGAAGCGAAACAAGGGAGTACCACAGGTTAAAGTGATAGTCAAAAGCTGGTTACTAGGTGACTGAAGTTCATTCGTTTGTATCGACACGAGTTGACACATTCCTGTATGAGAAAAGTACACGTTTTTCAAAGCTGAAACCAAAAACAAGGAATATCTCAAAAACAATGAACTCCTCGAGAAAATGTATGTAACATAAATTGTGTCTTTTAATGTCCTCTTCATTTTTGTGTGGTAAGTTTTTGTTCATTTCTTACGGTTTAGCAGTTATGCAAAATTCATCCAGAATAAAGTAGTCTTCAGAGGCTATTCCCAAAAAATTCAAGAATACATATTATTTATCAGATAAATATCTTTAATATACGATATTTTAAACAAAATCGTTAGAGCCATTTTTGAGTCAATCAAATTTTTTGAAAAAGGTTCCATGCAAAGGGCAGTTGGGGGTGGGGGGATTTTCTTTAAAATCTACGTGTCGCATCCTTGGAAGATACCAAACTTAAATACCAAGTTTATATTCAATGGTCTTTTCATTTTTGAGCTATGCTGTCCTCAGACACACACACATACACACACATATATGGACCTTTTTTTAAAAATGCTTTTTTCGGACTCAGGAGACCCCAAAACATATATTTCCGGTGAAATCTCGGTATCGAATTTTTGGGTGCATTACAATACTTTCTTTATCCCTATGTACATTGTACATACAGGGCTAGAGAAAGTAAAAATAGTATAATTTATTTTCAAGTATAAACCATAAACTATACTCTAATTTCTTGTGTCTCCTTTTTAGCGTGGATTCCTAAGTGTCACGTTGTAAATAACTACTTTAACAAAAGAAAGTCGTAACATTCATTTGGTAAAGTGGCGCTGTAGACCAGTCCAGCAGCGGCGTAATCTTGAAACATCGTCCGAAATATCCTTTCCCGGTGCTGACTGTGGATGACTGCTGATATATATCAGCACCTACTATAAAGTAAGCAGCATCATACACGCTTTCTGCACCCGCGTTAATATCCCACGATTTATTTTTTTGAAAAAAGAGAACGGGGAGAAGCAAGCATTGTAAATTCGAGCAGCAACGTGGATAGTTTTATTTATTTATTTCTACCTCCTAGTCTACAGCGTCAGATAAAAGGGTAGAGCGTAAATTTCTCTGAAATTAACAAACATGTAGCTGGCCAATAACCGCTGATATTTACGGACCATTAATGTCTCGCGCGGATTCCAGCCAAACCTTTTTAATACATGATGGCGTTCTTTTTATTGACCATCGAGTTCTAAGAGACGTCAGTTGACAATTAATTTTCGTTGGAAACGAGCCTGAATTCCACTGGCGATAGTCATGGTCGCAGTATAAAACAAAACTGTCATTTTTGATGGCGTTTCAAAATCCTTAGCTTTCCTCACGAGTGCCTTGTAAAAGTCCTTCTTTACAAAGCTACTAACAGAATCTGATGTGTTCCATTCACATGACTTCGTCTATCTGTTCTGCAAACCAACTACCCTTACAAAAGATACTTCTTCTTCTTCTTCTTCTATCTGCTTCTTGTTGCTAAGCGAGACAACTATTACCAGAAATTGCCTTCAAATCTTTCAAAGGGTAGCCACTATGTGGAATTCGGTTTTCTTGCATGGCCAAGAGTAAAACAAAAGAGTTGGAACAAAAGATGACCTTACGTTTGAGAAAAGTCTCAGTAGATTAAAATTGAAGCAGATGACAAGGAATATCTTGGAAACTTTTAACTCAAAAAAAAAAGTGAGGTGTACCATTCACATGACTTTCTCTACATATCTGCAAAAAATTATTGTTAAAAAGCTTATGCTTCTATTTACTTCATTCTAATCGAGAAAAAATTAGCATAAATAGTCTTATTACTTGCTTCCTTGTAAGTAGAAGCGAAACAAGGGAGTACCTTAGGTTAAAGTGATAGTCAAAAGCTGGTTGCTATGTAAATGAAGTTCCTTTGTTTTTATGGACAGAAGTTGACAAATCCCTAAGTGAGAAAAATATAAGTTTTATAAAGCTTCTCATACAGGAATTTGTCAACTCCTGTCCATACAAACAAAGGAACTTCAGTCACATAGCAACCAGCTTTTGACTGTCACTTTAACCTATGGTACTCCCTTATTTCGCTTCTACGTACAAGGAAGCAAGTAATAAGACTATTTGTGCTAATTTTTTCTGGATTAGAATGAAATAAATAGAAGCATAAGCTTTTTAACAATAATTTTTGCAGAGATGCAGAGAAAGTCATGTGAATGAAACACATCAGGTGTTTTACTTTCTCTATACGTAATATGTACATAGTGTATAGAGAAGCTATTGTATTGCACCCAAAAATTCGATACCATGATTTCACTGGAAATAAATGTTTTGGGTCCCCCTGAAACCAAAGAAAGCATTTTTGGAAAGAGGTTCATGCGTGTGTGTGTGTGTGTGTGTGTGTATCTGTGTCTGTGGACAGCATAGCTCAAAAACGAAAAGACCTTTGGATTTTAAACTTGGTATTTAAGTTTGTTATCTTTCAAGGATGCGACACGAATATTTTCAAGAATACCCCCCCCCAGCCCCAAATACCCTTTACATGGAACGTATATTAAAGATATTTACCAGACAAATAAAATGTATATATTGAATTTTCCGGGAATAGTCTTTGAAGACTACTTTATTCTGGATTAATTTTATGGAATTTTGTGTAACTGGTAAGCCGTAAGAGATAGACAAAAACTTAGCAAACAAAAAATGTAGAACACTTTAAAACACACAATTTATGTTATAAGCATTTTATTCGTTGAGTTGATCGTTTTTTAGATATTCCTTGCTTTTGGTTTCAGCTTTAAAAAACTCACACAGGACTTTGTCAACCCCTATCCATAGAAACAAAGGAGCTTAGCAACCAACTTTTGACTGTCACTTTAACCTATGGTATTCCCTTTTTTCGCTTCTACTTACAAGGAAGCAAGTAATAAGACTATTTATGCTAATTGTTTTTCAATTAGCATGAAGTAAATAGAATCCTAAGCTTTTTAATGATATTTTTGCAGAGGTGTATAGAAAGTCATGTGAATGGAACACATCAGATATATTTTTTTTTTTTATTCAAGGGTTTCATGTATTTCCGGTGAGATCTCGGTATCGAATTTTTGGGTGCAATACAACACCTTGTATATCTCTATGTAAATATTATATTCGTTAGCAAAGTAGTAATAAAGTAATAAAGAGTCGACTAGACTATGGGAGTTGTATTGAACCATAATGGCGGACGATTATATCAGGCATTTGTCCACACATAGAGAGTCTATATTTGTTCTGGAGGCCATGAAAAAGCAATGAAGTCCGTGGTCTAATAATGATGAACGACAAACATCAAACACAGACAAGCACGGTTTACATTGCTTTTTGTTTAAAATTGGCTTTTTGTGTTTCATGGTGATGGTCAACAAAGTTGGAAACACCTAAAATTAAACGCACCGTGTATTTATAGGAGAACAGTTTTTTCAGTGTCGGTAAATAGTGGGAGACAATTGGAGCGAAATAAATGTGCACTGTTAATTGTAAACGCGCCAGGTCCCCCTCTCTTAGATGATGCCCATGGTAGTTAATGGTTTATTCCCTTCGCTTCAACCGCACATAAATACACACCATTTTTCAAACGGTAAATGGTTACTAAGGGCACAGCATTATAAAGTGTAGTCATTAGATGCCAAAGGGGGAGAGAATCCAGGGTACTTTATTTATGGAAAGAGGATTTGTGGATCATTGCTATAAATAAATGTGATTACTTTGTCTTTATTTCGTGACATGAACGAGTAAGATTCTATTCGTAAAATTTGAAGCAATATTTATTGTATCTGCTATAGAAGCAAAACTGGGCATTATTTTTTTTTTGTTTCCAATAATAAAACCTAGTTTTTTTTAGGGTTATTCATTTTGTTACTCCAAATAATGAACTTTATTTCTTCAAACCACACTAACAAAATTCATAAACATATTTCATCACACTTTTTTTTTCAAGTATGGTGAATGATGTAGTTCAGGCCTGGCAGGTAAAGCGCAAAAGCTGTTTCCCTCTCGTCCCCACTACTCTTTTTCAACACTCACGTAGAGCCAAAGAAATCGGTTCATTCAGTGCAGTGGTGGCTTACATGTGCATTATGAGTGAACGGCGAATGTTTAATCGGGACTGGGAGAATAAGTATTTTTATGTTTTTCAACTTCCATATTCTCTAGTTGCCATCTTTGTGTTTTCTTGAGTTCAAAAGTATGCATCTGATAACATCGCAAAAGACGAATCATCCAAATCCGCCACATATTTCGTTTCTTTGCTTGGTCAGGAGTAGAACAAAAGAAGAACGGACACTTACTGTCTGAGAAAAGTATAAGTAATTTACATTAAAACCAATAACAAGGATTATCTCGGAAACGGGTACCTCTACAACAAAAATATAAAAGACATAGATACTGTGTTTTAACGATATCTATATTTTTGTACAATATGTTTTATCTATCTCATATGGTTTAACATGTACCTGTGTAAATTTAAAAAAAAAAAAAAAAAAAAAAAGCATCCAGGATAAAGAGGTGTTTAGAAGCTATTCCTAGAAAATTCAAGATACGCATTTTATTTGTGATGTAAATAGCTTTGATATGTGGTATTTTATTATAACTCGTTAGAGCCCGTTTTGAGAAGATTTATAAAAATGCTGCACATTAAGCGTAATTTTGGGTGAAAGTTCCTGAAAATCTTTGTGACACATCTTTGGAACACGTTAAGTTTATTGCCATGTTTGAAACTTACCAACGTTTCGTTGTTAGGTTAGGCTGTGCAGAGATACGCAGACACACCCACGCATGCGCGCGCACACACACACACACATACACATACACACGATTCTTTCTGAAGGTTTTATAATTTTTAATTCAGGTGACCTCAAAACATGTACTTGAGGTGAAATAGCAGTATCGATTTTTTAGAAGCAATACAATACTTTTTCAAAAACAACACATAGTGACCAGCCCTTTGAAGGTTCGACTATCAGTCAAGCCTCCAGTTTCTACTAAAACGATTTTATCTACAAGGTATTATATAATAAAGTTATTTCTGTACATGATTAACGTAAAACCTTTTTAAGATGTTTGTCGAAGACTGGGCATAAAGTCATGTGAATGGCACGCATAATATTTTTTTTTTTTTGTTAATGGCGTCTCATAACCCATGCTTTCGGCGAAACGTCGGTACCAAATTGTTGGGTGTAATTGTTACTTCCCCTAATAGAAAAAGTAAAAAAGTATTTGAATTGTCCTTAATTTGAAAGGTTTTCAAAAACATCATTTTGCCTTATCAGTATTCGGGGAAGGAAAATTCTTGCGCACAAAATCTCTTTCCTCTTTTTTTAGCCAACTCAGAGCTTAATCAATTTATCAAGTGCTTTGAATTCATTACGAAAGGTTCAAAGAGCTAAGCGATCAGCAAAGCAGAGACCTCTGGCGGTCTTTGAACATGTTACTCGCATGCATCAATTTAAAAATTAAACAGACATCAGACAAACTTGGAAGGTTAAATTGCTTAAATTCAGCCGTTTTAGCTCAGTTGGATACTTTTAGTATTTTTTGCGTCATGCCAGAACATTGGTTAAGCACGATCAAGTTTGGAGGAGCTTCTGATTGGCAGAGAAGGTACTCAGCGGTTCAAAAGTCACCAATAAATGCATTTTATCCTTTCTTATAGACTTCATATATACATTTCATGTATGCTAGGAAACAACAAAAAACTGATGTGTTCCATTCACATGATTTTCTCTACATCTCTGCAACAAAGTATTGTTAAAAAGCTAATGCTTCTATTAATTTCATGCTAATCGAGGAGAAATTTGCAGAAATGGTCTTATTACTTGCTTCCTTGTAAGTAGAAGCGAAATAAGGGAGTATCATAGGTTAAAGTGATAGTCAAAAAGTTGGTTGCTATGTGACTGAAGTTCCTTTGTTTGTATGGACAGGAGCAGACAACTTCCTGTTTGAGAAAAGTTAAGTTTTTCGATACTGAAAACAAAAACAAGGAATATCTCAAAAATCAACTCCACGAAGAAAATGTATACGAGATAAATTGTGTGTTTTAATGTGCTCTACATTTTTTGTGTGGTAAGTTTTTGTCTATCTCTTACGGTTCAGCAGTTATGCAATGCAATTCACTCAGAATAAAATGGTCTTCAGAGGCTATTCCCAGAAAACTCAAAATATACATTTTATTTGTCAGGTAAATATCTTTAATATACGATATTTTAATCAAAATTGTTAGAGCCACTTTTTAGAAAATCAAAATTTTCGAAAAAAGTTCCATGTAAAGGGTAGTTTGGGGTGGGGGGATTTTTCTCAAAATCTTCGTGTCGCATCCCTGGAAGATACTAAACTTAAATAACAAGTTTGGTATTTTACCGACTTTTCGTTTTTGAGTTACCGTGTTCACGGACACACTGACACACACACACACACACACACACACACACACACACGGACTGTTTCTGAAAATACTTTTTTTTTATACAGGGGGCCCTAAAACATATATTTCCGGTGAAATCTCGGTATCGATTTTTTTGGTGGAGTGCAATACTTTCTATTTAAGCCATTTATAATATAAAATTCTATTATGCAGTGTGTTAATAATCACCAGAAAAATCCGTATTTGCATTGTTTTTCGGGCTAAGACAATGAAAATTCTTAAATATAATACTTTACACTCTTTACTACATACGTAGTGGATAGTAGAAGTATTGCATCCCACCCAAAAATTCGATAGTGACATTTCACCAGATACATGTTTTGAGAACCCCTGAGTCCAAAAAAAGAATAGAAAAATATGGTGTGTTCCATACACATGACTTTCTCTACATCTCTGCAACAAATTATTGTTAGAAAGCTTATTCTTCTATTTACTTCATGCTAATTGAGAAAAAATTAGCAGAAATAGTCTTATTACTTGCTTCCTTGTAAGTAGAAACGAAATAAAGGAGTACTATAGGTTAAAGTGATAGTCAAAACCTGGTTGCTATGTGACTGAAGTTCCTTTGTTTGTATGGACAGGAGTTGACAAATTCCTATATGAGAAAAGTGTACGTTTTTTAAAGCCGAAATCCTAAAATAAGTAACATCTAAAAAACGTTCAACTCCACAAAAAAAAAAAAAAAAAAAAAAAAAAAAAAAAAAAAAAAAAAAAAAAAAAAAGTGTACAAAATAAATTGTGTGTTTTAACGTGCTCTACATTTTTTGTCCGGTAAGTATTTGTCCATCTCTTACGGTTTAGCAGTTATGCAAAATTCCGTAAAATTCATCCAGAATAAAGTAGTCTTCAAAGCCTGCTCCCAGAAAATTCAAGATATACATTTTATTTGTTAGGTAAATATCTTTAATATATGATATTTTAATCAAAATCGTTATAGCGAATAAAAATATTCGAAAAATTTTCCATGTAAAGGGTTGTTTGCGGTGGAGATATTTTTCTTAAAATCCTCGTGTCGCATCCCTGGAAAATATTAAACTTAAATACAAAGTTTGGGCTTTTACTGACTTTTCGTTTTTGAGTCATCGTGTTCCACACACACTCACACACACACTCACACACACACAGCTCCGAGGTGTAATGGTTACCATGCTAACTTTATATACCCAAGGTCGCGGGTTCAAACCCGGCGGAGAACGATGGCTTTTTTCGGGAGTCAAAGTCCTTAGCATGGCTTCCTTCGGAAGGAAAGTAAAGCCGTTGGTCCCGTGTCGTAGATTTACGGCACTTAAAAGAACCTCAAGCCTACTAGAGAGGCCTCTGAGCAAAATTAAGCGGTCTTTCACGCCCAATTTAGAATGGGACGCTGAGAACCACAGTAGTTAAAGAGCTCCATAAATAACACGCCATTTGCATTTACACACCGACCTTTTTCTCAAAATGCTTTTTTTGGATACATGTGACCCAAAAGCGTGACTGTCACATATTCTCTACTTTTTTTCTTTCTTCTTTTTTTTTCATATATATATATAGAGCCCCATTTAACATCTAAGGTCATAGCGAAGGCCTTAGAAACAACTCTTCTAAAGATTCTTTGCCTTGGGTTTCAATCGTTTTATTTTCCCCAACCGGGATTCGAACCCGGGAAACTAAATAGAGAAAGTAAAAATGCTTATTTTGTATTCAAGAGTATCACAAAGCATATTATATTTCCGGTGAAGTCTCCACTGGATTTTCTTCGTAGAATACAAAGCATTATCTACGTACTACGTACATTCTACGTAGTAGAAAAAGTAAACATTGGTAAATTGAATCCCAGGCTTCTACTTATATGTAGTGGCGTCAAAAGGTATCTTCGTTGGATACGGGACGTAATACGGCAGTTGTTCTAACCCCGGTAAGGAAATCAGTAAATTAGCATTAGAAACGAGGTCTGGGAGTCTATAACTGTTTCGCAGGTCTGTTTTATAGCTTGGCTTTGTATCGGATTTTTTATTTTCTTAGAGGATGAAGCTTCTGATTATTTATGTGCCCAGTAGCCAAAAGAGGCCTCTGCCCACTCTGGTGGAAATACCAGGTGCCATGTTCTTCGTTCTAACGATGTAGGGGTCTTAAACGTTTTTTACTTTTCTCTACATAGCACATGGTATGTGGGTAGAGAAAGTGTTGCACTCTACCCAAAAATGAAATACCAAAATATGCGCGAGTCCGTTTGTCTGTGAACACAATCTCATAACAAAAAAGCTGATGTGCTCCATTCACATGACTTTCTCTACCTCTCTGCAACAAATTATTGTTAAAAGCTTATACCTCTATTTACACCATGCTAGTCGAGTAAACATTAGCAGAAATAGTCTTATTACTTGCTTCCATGTAAGTAGAAGTGAAATAAGAGATTATCTTAGATTAAAGTGATAGTCAAAAGTTGGTTGCTATGTGACTGTAGTTCCTTTGTTTGTATGGATAGAGTTTGATAAATTCCTGTATGGGAAAAGTATAAGTTTTTTTTAAATGTGAAACCAAAAACGACAAACTCCACGTAATATATATAAATTGTGTGTTTTAACGTACACTACATATTTTGTGTGGTAAGTTTTCGTCCATGTCTTACGGTTTAGCAATTATACAAAATTCCGTAAAATTTATCGAGAATAAAGTAGTCTTCAGAGGCTATTCCTAGAAAATTCAAGATATACATTTTATTTGTCAGGTAAATATCTTTAATATATGATATTTTAATCAAAATCGTTAAGAGCCATTTTTAAGAAAATAAAAAATTTCGAAAATAGGTCCATGTTAAGGGTAGTTTAGGGTGGGGATATTTTTCTCAAAATGTTCCTGTCGCATCCCTGGAAGATACTAAACTTAAATACCAAGTTTGGTATTTTATCGGCTTTTCGTTTTTGAGTTATGTTCACGGACACACACGGACTTTTTTCTGAAAATGTTTTTTTGTTTTTTTGTTACAGGGGACCCTAAAATATATATTTCTCTATACGCTATGTACGTAGTACGTGTAGAGAAAGCAAAAATCGATAAAATACAAAACTTGATATTTATGTTTAGTAACTTTCAAATATGAAACATTTTATGGTATGTTAGACATTCGCAAACTCTTTGACATGTGCCATATGAATAGCCTGAATCGACGCAACGATCTGTTTGGAGAGTTCACTAGCCTTCTTCGAACATTTGTAACATTCTCTGCACTCAATGCTGGTCTATGTTTTCCACTCTCACGTGGTCTATGTTTTCCACTCTCACTAACGAGTTGTCTCCAGCTTTCTTGCTAGCGATAAAAGTGTTGCCATTGTCGGAACATTTCGTACATTAAATTCTCTTCGAAATTCCCGTTGTGTTGTTACCAAGGAATTTGTCTTCAAATATGTTTTTACAATGAAAACAAGCTCTCGAAGTGAGAACTGCATGCTGCTGTTATGACTGCAAGCTAAGACTATCTACAACGTCATGAAAATGCTCGTCATTTCCATCAAAATCATTAATATAGTCAACAGATGGCACTGATCGATTGTTGTTGATTCTCTCTGCGCCACTGAGATCATTAAAAGAAAGTTCACATTTCTATGAGCTTCCAGAGAGAAAGTATGGAGTTCAGGTTTATATGGATCGTGCTATACTTTTACGGTCTTACAAGGGCCTTTTTTTCCTTTTTTTCCCCTCCTCAATCTCCGATCGGTTAGTATAATAGCTTCGCGAGCGCCAGATGGCGGACATACGCTGTAGGCTACTGCGCAGCTCTCGCACTACACACCGCGCCATTGGCGATCTCAAGGCTCAGTCTGCGTTGCACTACAGCCTTGTAAACATGGCTGCCGTCATTGTTGCTCCCGCCAAGTGTGAATTACGAAATGTAATTCGATTTCTGCAAGCAGAAGGGAATAGTGCAGCAGAAATTCATCACAGAATGAACTGCTTTTTTTACGAAAATTCCGGAAGTTTCAAGATCTGTCGTACACTCTATCGTTACTAAAAATGTAGGCTACAAAACACTTCGTGCTCGTTGGGTTCCAAAAATGTTGACGGACGCCCACAAAAGCCACCAAAAGGCGTGTTGCTTGTAGAGTTTATACAGCCCGGAATCACTATCAATGCAGCTGTTTATAGTCAAACTTTACGACGTTTGCGGAGAGCCATTCAAAACAAACTAAGAGGAATGCTGACTTCAGGAATTGTGTTGATCCATGACAACGCTCGTCCATATACTGCTGGCACAACCCATTGGCTCCTTAAACAATTTCAATGGGATATTTTCGATCATCCGCCATACAGTCCTGACCTGGCACCCAGCGACTTTCACCTTTTTCCTGAACTGAAGACGTGGTTAGGAGGTCAGAACTTTCAAATTAATGAAGATCTTCAAAACAACGCCAATGCTCATTTGAAATCATTGGCGGCAACATTTTTCCGTAAGTGTACAAAACTTTTAGTAATAAATTAATTTTTTTTTTGGAACTTGTCTTTTATTTATAGCCTATCGGAGGTTGAAAAAAAAACGGCCCTGTATTAATAACATTCCATAAAACGGACAAATCATTTCTGTGACTGAAAGAGCGTCATCTGAAGCAATTCTTGGCGAAAATAGAAGTAAAGGTTTGGTTATTGCACACAGGAAGTGATGTACAGTTGATGTTTTGAACTGGACAGAGGTGGTCACCTGTGTTTTAGGCAGAGAGTTGAAATCTGCGAGTCCACATCTCAATGGCAGCTTGATCTACTCTGCAATTACAAAGCCAGTGACTTGTGTAGTCTTTGGCAGCTCCAACCTCCTGGCAAATGTTCACCATTTGTTATTGTGCCAGGGGTGTAATTACCACAGACGTTTATATTTACAAGGTGCCACGGGAAATATATCTCTTTCCCTCTGAGGCAAGGCTCAACTTGATTGAAAACCTGTTTTGGAAAATTGTAATCCTTTACTGCTTCGTAAGATATCCGACATTCCAAACATGAACTACGAAGGCCACCCAGAAAGTGACAGACGATTTGGCACAACTAAATAATAACGAAACATCAACATAAAATGTTATAGACAAAGTTACAGTGCCTTACTCAACTTCTCAACGTAATCATCATTGTTATCAAGGTATTTATTATCACGTAGTACCGATTTTTCAACGCAGATGCTGCCCAAGATCTAAGCCAAGATGTATTGCCACTATAATCTTGTTCATATAAATGTCATGGAAGAAGTGAAACACGTGTTTTTTTAATTTTTACTTTCTCTGCAGAGGTATTGCATTCCACCCAAAAATGCAATATCGATATTTCACCGGAAATACAAGTTTTGGGTCCCTCTGAATCCAAAAAAGGCATTTTCAGAAAAAGGTGCCTGTGTATGCGCGTGTCCGTGTGTCTGTGAACCCGATAACTCAAAACCGAAAAGTCGTTAAAATACCAAACTTGGTATATAAGTTAAATATCGTCCAAAGATGCGACACAAAGATTTTGAGAAAAATCCACCATCCCAAACTACCCTTTACATGGAAAAAAGTACGACATTTTTTATTTTCTCAAAAATGTCTCTATAAAGATTTTTACATAAATGCCATATATTGAAGATCATTACATTACAAATAAAATAAATATCTTGAATTTTCTGGGAATAGCCTCTCAAGACCTCTTTATTCTGGATGAATTTTGTTGAGGTTTGTGTAATTGGTAAACCGTTAAGAGGCAGACAAAAACTTAGTTAACCAAAAAATGAGCAGCTCCTTAAAACACACAATTTATGTCATATATTTTTACTTTCTCTACAGTACTATTTTCATGTGTATAGAGAAGGTATTGCATTTCATCCAAAAATCCGATACCGAGATTTCACCGGATATACACTTTTTAGGGTCCCTTTTATCCAAAAAAAAATTTTTTAGAAAAAGCTTCCTGTTGTTTGCGTGGCCGAGTGTCTGTGAACACGATAATTCGACCACGAAAAGTCGATAAAATAACAAATTTGGTATATAAGTTAAATATCTTCCAGGGATGCGTCGCGAAGGTTTTGAGAAAAATCCCCCATGCCAAACTATCCTTTACATGGACAAAGCTTCGGAAATGTTTATTTTCTCCAAAATAACTAAAGATTTTGATTAAAATATCGTGCAGTAAAGATGTTTGCATAGCAAATAAATTGTATATCTTGAATTTTCTGGCAAAAGCCTCTAAAGACCTCTTTATTCTGAATGAATTTTGCTGAAGTTTGCGTAACTAGTAAACCTAGAAGACAAAAACTTGCTACACAAAAAAGTAGATTTCATTAAAACACACAATTTAAGTCGCATACATTTTTTTCGTAGAGTTGATCATTTCCGAGATATTCCGGGATTTTATTTCAGTGTTAAAATACTTTTCTCATACGGGAATTTGTCAACTTCTGGTCATGCATAGAAACGGATTACAACCATATAGCTTATAAAACATTGACTGCCGGTTTAGCTACTTACAATAAATCATTTCTGCTGTTTACCTCGATCATGTAGTAGACAGAAGAATAAGCTTTTTAATAATAAATTGTAACAGGAATGCAGAAAAAGTCATGTGGATTAGACTTTTTAAACCCTTTTTTGAGATGTTCCGTGTTATTGGTTTCAGTTTAAGATGCGTACGGAAAGTCATTCCTAGCAAGCAAGAAGAACCGATATTCAACTCTTTCTCAAAGCGACCGGCTTTTAAAAGATTTGACAATCGCATTAGCGTGTGCAATCTCTTCTTTCATTTCTACTTATAAAGAAACAAGCAATACGACCATTTCTGATTATGATTATCCTAATTAGCATGAAGTAGATACAATAATATTCTTTTTAACAATAACTTGTTAGTCATGTGAATGGAACTCATAGAGTTTCTTATAATAAATACATATGCCTCTTCTTGACGTCATACATTTTATTGGAAAATGATTTTCTGTAGAGAAACAACCAATTTTTGTTGTTATTCTTTGGCAAAATTATTAAATACATTATTAAATTGCAGTATTTTGTAGGTTTTTACGAATCCAAATTATACTCGCAGACACGTATAACGTTTTACGTACCAGAAGGTTTATCTCTGCTAACAGAATGGTGTAGATCACGTATTTCTCTCTTCCTGTAGTGCCATCTACATCAACACCTCCATCGTAATGCTTTGTCTCTTTTGTTTTAAGTCGTATTGAGATGGTGCAGTGTTTTGTTAAGATCAACAATAACCTCGAGAACAGGTGTCTCGGTCACGCGAGAAAAGTCACTTCTGTTTATGCATGCACATCTTTTGTTAACCTGTCCAACCCACCTCTTACATTTACACTTCTTTCAGATAAAGAAGCTTTCCTTCCAGGAGACTGAGAAAAAAGGAGAGATCACTGGGGAAAATGAATACCCTGGGAAGGGACAGAAAGGAGAGGCAACACAGGGCTCTTTTTGAAATGTAATTCCAATATTTGAAACCTGATACTAACGTCTACCAAAAATTATTTCTCATAAGATATATGGAATGTTTGTTACTTCCTCTATTCAAATGTTTTGATCACCCCTTAATCAAAAAAAAAAAAAAAAAAAAAAAAAATCTGATGTGTTCCATTCACATGACTTTCTCTACATCTCTGAAACAAATTAGTGTTAAAAGGCTTATGCTTCTATTTACTTCACGCTAATCGAGAAAAAATTCTCTGGTGTAATGGTTACCATGCTAACTGCATATACCCGAGGTCACAGGTTCATACCCGGCGGAGGAGAATGGATTTTTTCGGGTGTAAAAATCCTTAGCATGGCTTCTTTCAGATGGGAAGTAAAGCCGTTGGTCCGTGTAGTAGATTTACGGCACGTAAAAGAACCTCAAATGTGATAAAGAGGCCTTTGAGCAAAATTAAGTGATCTTTCACGTCTAGACGCTGAGAACCACAGCAGTTAAAGAGCGTCCATAAATAAAACTCCATTTATTTTACATTTCTCATAAATGTATGGAATGGTTTTTATTTCTTCTATCCAAATGTATTGATTACCCCTTAATGTAAAAAAAAAAAAAAAAAGGAAGGAAAAAATGAAATTGTTCTATTCACTTAACTTTCTCTAGCTGTTCCAAATACAAACTATTCTTATAAAAGAATATCTTTTTATCTGCAACTTGCTAATCAAGATAAACGTTAGCAACTTGGTCCCATTACTTGCTTCCTTGTGAGTAGAAGCGAAATAAGGGAGTACCATAGGTTAAGCTGGTTGCCGTGTGACTGAAGTTCCTTTGTTTGTATGGACACGAGTTCACAAATCTCAGTATGAGAAAAGTACATTTTTTAAAGCTGAAAACAATAACAAGTAATATCTCAGAAACGATCAGCTCCACAAAAAAACTGTATATGACATAAATTGTGTGTTTTATCATGATCTAGAGTTTTTGTGCAGTAAGTTTCTGTCTATCTCTTACGGTTTAGTAGTTAAACAAAATTCGGCAAAATTCATCCAGAAAGAAGTGGTCTTTAGAAACTATTCCCAGAAAATTCAAGATATACATTTTATTTGGCATGTAATTACATTTAATATATGTGAATTTAACCAAAATCGCTATAGCCATTTTTAAAAAAATGAAAATTTTCGAAAACTTTTCCATGTAAAGGGTATTTTTTGTTGGGGGGATTTTCTTGGAAATGTTCGTGTCGTAACCTTGGAAGATAGTGAACTTAAATATCAAGTTTGGTATTTAACATATTTTTCGTTTTTGAGCTATGCTGCCCTCAGACATACACACACACACACAAACACACACACACACACACACGGACATTTTTCTAAAAATTCGGAGTTTTGGGTGAATTACAATACCTTCTCAATACACTATGTACATAGTACGTGTAGAGAAAGTAAAAATAATTTTTAGAAAAATGTCCGTGCGTGTGTATATCTGTAGGTGTATATGTGTGTGTGTGTATGGGGGAAGCATAGCTCTAAAACGAGCACACCAAACTTGGTATTTATGTTCAGTACCTTCCAAGGATGCGACACGAAGAAAATCCCCTGACCTTCAACTATCTTTTATTTACATAGAAAACTCATTTCTCGAAAAGGTCTCTAACTTTTGGGATTAAAATGTCTTATATTTAAGACATTTACATGAGAAATAAAACGTATATCTTGACTTTTCTGGGAATACCCTCTATAGACCTCTTTGTTCTCGATGAATTTGTCTGAATGCTCTATAACTGGTAAACCGTAAATTGGGAGGCAGAAACTTAAGTAATAAAACCTATACACCTAGTTAAAACACACAATTTATGTTATGTAATTTTTTTCCGTAGATTTGACCGTTTTCGAGATATTCCTTGTTATTGGTTTCAGTTTTAAACTTGTCAACTCCTGGGCTGTTAAAGAGCGGGATTTCAATTCCATAGCAACCACATTTGAAAACATTTGACTGTTGGTTTAGACTAGTTTTAGCATGAAGTAGATAGAAGAACAAGCTTTTTAACAATAATATGTTGCAGAGATGTAGAGAAAGTCATGTGAATGGAACATAAAGGAGTTTACACGTTTTTGCCAGGGACTGTAAACTGTCTCTTTTTCCTTGCGCTCTCAACGGCTGCAGTCGTTCGGTCCGATGGGAAATCAGAGATTCAGTGTGGCACGCCATTGAGACGCTGCTTCCTAACAGCCACTACCATGTGTCGACGCTCAGGCCTGCGCTTATTCAAATAAAGTGCGTAGGTATCAGGTGTCAACTGTTTTTATAGCCTACCTGCAAACACGCCCTGGGGAACACGTTGCAACAGGTTCGTCATACACTGCAAAATACGTTATCTCTTTTTCACTTTCTCTACACGCACTATGTACATTGTGTATAGACAAAGTATTGTATTGCATCCGAAAAATTCAATACCGAGATTTTCCGGAAATGTGTGTTTTGAGACCCCCTGAGTCCAGGAAAGAAAGCATTTTTAGAAAAAGTTCCGAGAGTGTTTGTCTGTGGAGAGCATAGCCCAAAAATGAAAAGACCGTTAAATACCAAACTATTATCTTCCAAGAATGCGACATGTAGATTTTCACCACAAACTATCCTTTACATGGATTTTTTTCATAAATGGCTCTGACGATTTTTATTAAAATCCCGATATTATGCATATTCATATTCCAAATAAAATGTATAACTTGAATTTTCTGGGAATAGCCCTTGAAGACCTTTTTATTCTGGATGAATTTTGCCTAATTTTGCTTAACTGCTAAACCGTAAGAGATAGACAATATCTTACTACACAGAAAATGTAAATCTCGTCAAAACATCCAATTTATGTCCTGTACATTTTTGTTGTGGAGCCAACCGTTTCCGAGATATTTCTTGTTATTGGTTTCAGTTTGGAGGTACTTATATTTTTCTCAGACAGTAAATGTCCGTTTTTTTTTACTTTCTCTATACGCACTATGTAGGTATTGCACTCCACCCAAAAATTCGATACCGAGATTTCACCGGAAATATATGTTTTAGGGTCCCCAATATTCAAAAAAAGCATTTTCACAAAAAAGGTCTGTGTGTGTGTGTGTGTGTGTCAGTGTGTCCGTGAACACGATAACTCAAAAACGAATGGTCGGTAGAATACCAAACTTTGTATTTAAGTTTAGTATGTTCCAGGGATGCGACACGAAGATTTTGAGAAAAATCCCCCCACCCCAAACTACCCTTTACATGGAACTTTTTTCGAAAATTTTGATTTTCTCAAAAATGGCTCTAACGATTTTGATTCAAATTTCGTATATCAAAGATATTTTACCTGTCAAATAAAATGTATATTTTGAATTTTCTGGGAATAGCCTCTGAAGACTACTTTATTCTGGATGGATTTTTCATAACTACTAAACCGTAAGAGATGGACAAAAACTTAACACACCAAAAATGTAGAGCACGTTAAAACACACAATTTATGTTATATACATTTTTTTCGTGAGTTCTTCGTTTTTGAGACATTCCTTATTTTTGGTTTCTGCTACGAAAAACTTATACTTTTCTCATACAGGAACTTGTCAACTCCTATCCATATAAACAAAGGAACTTCATTGACATAGCAACCAGCTTTTGACTATCATTTTAACCTATGGTAGTCCCTTATTTCGCTTCTACTTACAAGGAAGCAAGTAATAAGACTATTTCTCCTCATTTTTTCTGATTAGCATAAAGTATATAGAAGTATAAGCTTTTTAAGAATAATTTGTTGCAGGGATATAGAGAAAGTCATGTGAATGGTACACATCAGATTTTTCTTTTTTTCTACTCTTGGCCAAGCAAATCTCCATTAGCAAAGTGCAGAAAGAAGAATAATCTTATGTAAGAAGTTTATAGAACAACTAGAGAAAGTCATGTGAGTGTAACACATAAGATTTTTTCCTTCCACCTGGCAGAGAAGCGGAGAGGTCACGTGTGCAACAGTGGTGGTTGTTTAGGATTTGAATGATTCGTCTTTTGCGACGTAATCAAATGCATACTTCGTTTCGTAATCGTCTTACCCTCCCTGTATTTGTAGGACTGACACCTCCCTAGGACTTACAAGCCAATGCCTAGGGGTCAGAAGCCTGTCGGGGAGCCAACGGCACGAAACCACAGAAACCTGTTACGAGGGGTCGATTCGTACTCAGGCATAGACATGAAAAACTGGATAGTATGAATTGTGAGCGAAATTGATGATTGATAAGGTGATGATGGAGCAATTGGTGGAAAATCTAGCATCAAGAGTCGCCTACCATTGGACCAGCTCTCACAATAGGACATTCTGTAAAATAAAAACAAAAATGTACTTACTTACAACGGTCCCAATGGGGCTTACCTCATTTCAATGTTATTCAGCACCATGCATGTAAATAATGTATATATTAAATGACCTGTAGAGCGCACATGCGCTCATCGATCAATAAATAAAAAAAAATTCTGATGTGTTCCATTCACATGACTTCCTCTACATCTCAGCTATAAATTATTGTTAGAAAGCTTATGCTTCTAATTACTTCATACTAATCGGGAAAAAATTAAGAAATCGTTTTATTACTTGCTTCCTTGTAAGTAGAAGCGAAATAAGGGAGTACCATAGGTTAAAGAAATAGTCAAAAGCTGGTTGCTATGTGACTGAGGTTCCTTTGTTTCTATGGACTCGTGTTGACAAATTCCTGAATGAGAAAAGTATAATTTTTTGAAGATGAAGCCAAAAACAAGGAATATCTCTAAAACGATCAACTCCACGAAAAAAATGTATATAACATAAATTGTGTGTTTTAACGTGCTCTACAGTTTTTTTTTTTTTTTTTTTGTGGTAAGTTTTTGTACACCTCTTACGGTTTAGCACTTATGCAAAATTCTGTAAAATCCATCCAGAATAAAGTAGTGTTCAGAGATTGTTCCCAGAAAATTCAAGATATACATTTTATTTGCCACATAAATATCTTAAATATAACAACTTTTAATCTAAATCGTTAGAGCCATTTTTGAGAAAACCAAAATTTTCGAAAAATATTCCGTGGAAAGATATTTAGGGGTGGGGGGATTTTCTTGAAAATCTTCGTGTTGCATCTTTGGAAGATACCAAACTGAAATACCAAGTTTGATGTTTTTCATTTTTGAGATATGTTGCCTCCCCCCCCCCACACACACAGATACATACACGGACATTTTTCTAAAAATGCTTTTTTGGATTCAGGGGGTCTCAAAACAAGTATTTCCGGTGAAATCTCGGTATCGAATCTTTGGGTGCAATACAATACCTTCTTTATACACTATGTGCATAGTACGTATAGAGAAAGTAAAAAAATTGGTAGAAATCGTAGGACCCCGAGAAAACCCATCACGAATCCCACATGCGAGCGCTTGGGATCGAACCCAGGCCGCCTAAATGGGAGTTGTAACCACTCAACCATGGCGCCGCCAAATCAATTCAGAAGGTAAAACTTCCTGACCGATTCTCTACATTTTCCAATGAACTAGACGCTATAAAAGAAGCCTTCTCGTATATAACAGAGAATACGAATGGTATGTAGGTATATGACAGTATGTGTGACTCGCTAATATTTCCACACCTTGATGAGTGTTGAGGGAAACGAGCACTGGCGTCAGTATCTCGCTAGAGTTACCTTTGAACGGGGCTGTTTTAACATACCTAGCACGAATTATGCATTAAAAGAACATAATTTAATTTAGGAGTGGCTTTAAAGGTAGATAAATATATAAACATATTGTTTTATTTAATCTTGTCAACTTTACAGCACAAATTGGCGCCATATAGTTGTTTACATTGTAGATTAGCTCTAATGTAATTATATGATTTAATAAGCGTGCTCAGGTTTTTGTCGAGCGGAAATCCTGAATTTTTTGTTTACTGGCGAACTGGTTACTGCATAAACACACTCACATTCCAAAACCACAGAAAACGTTGACGAACTCAGGAGGAAATCAAATCCGGGATCTTCCGCACAGCAGGCAGACGATTTACTGTCTTAGCTAAGTGACCAATCACAGCTGTTTTCAAGCTTCATCGTCCTTAGAGCTCGGTTTTGGGTTCCGAAGTGCACACAGAGCAGTCAGTGGTATCAAGAGAGGGTAGAGGGGAGGGTTTTGTAACGCAAACGTAGTACACCTTGAGATATAATCTGTTCCAAAAGTAGTTCGTTACATGTATTGACGTTATATACATCATAAAGTAACACAATGCAACAATTATTTCATAATATGATTAGTAAATACAAACGTCTTGTACTTTTACAAATAAAAGTATAAAAGTATACAAACATTTGGGATAATTATGTTTAAAGCTTTTAAAGGACGATGAATATTAATCAACTAAACTCACTCAGAATTCATTGCAGTGAATTACAAGATATATTTTTACTGTCTCGAAAGAAAAGGGTCTCCTCCTGTCACTCAAAATATGTTTCAATCATCCACAACTTTGTTCAGTGTCGAGCGCTTACCGTTTCGTATTTTCGACACTTTTCAGTCTGCGCTCTCTTTCAGTGTTCACTGATTTATTTACTAGCAGGAACTGAACGAAGCCACGCATTGAGCAATGCTAGATAGTGCAACACGTTTCAAAACGTGCTTCCTTGTAATTAGAAGTGAAACAAGGTAATGCGCATGACTAAAGCGATAGTCAAATACAATTGAAAGTCGGTTCTGTTTTGCATTTCCCGGAGCAAAACAAAAGAGATGAAATGAAAGCTGGCTTCCCGCTTGAGAAAATTTAAATATTTTAAAACTGAGGCGAACAATAAAGAAATCTAAAAATGGTCAACTTCACAAAATGTTTATATACATAAATTTGTACATTACAAGATCTGCACAAACAGACATGTATACACAGACACACACACTCACACACACACACACACACACATATATATATATATATATATATATATATATATATATATATATATATATAGCGGACATTTCTCTTCTTACTTTCTCCAGGTTCACATACATAGGGATAGAGAAGGTATTTTAATGCACCCAAAAATTCGAGATTTCATTGGAAATATATGTTTTGGGGTCCCCTGACTCCGAAAAAAGCATTTTTAAAAAAATATCCGTATGTGTGTGTGTGTGTCTGTGGACAGCATAGCCCCAAAACGAAAAGATCGTTAAATATCAAACTTGGCATTTACGTTTAGTATCTTCCAAGGATACGAGACGAAGATTTTCAAAAAAATCCCCCACCACAAACTAGCCTTTATATGGAAAAATTTTCGAAAATTTTGATTTTCTTATAAATGGCTCTAACGATTTTGTTTAAAATCCCGTATATTAAAGCTATTTATGTCCGAAATAAAATTTATATCGCGAATTTTTTAAGAATAGCCTCTGAAGACTTCTTTATTCTGGATGAATGTTGCCGAATTTTGCTTAACTGCTAAATCGTAAGAGATAGAAAAAAACTCACTACACAAAAAATGTACATCACGACAAAACACACAATTTATGTCCTTTACGTTTTTGTTGTGGAGGTACACGCTTCCGAGATATTCCTTGTTATTGGTTTCAATTGTGAAGTACCTAAACGTTTCTCAGACAGGAAGTGTCCGTTTTTCTTTTGCTCTACTTCTGGCCAAGCAAAGATGTGATTTGCAATGAGGATCGCATAGCGATAGCTTTTAAAACATTTTACAATCACTTTGGAATAGCGCATTCCCTTATTCCCTCTCACTTATAAGGAACTAAGTAATAAGAACATTCTGTCAATATTTATCTTGATTAGCATTGTGTACAAAGAAGAATAATCTTTTGTAGGAGGTTTGTAGCAGCTAGAGAAAGCCATATGAGTGTAACACATCATAATTTTTTTCATCCTATAACTACCACGGGTGACACTGACCACGAGTCTTACAGCCGTGATAAACGAGTTAAGGTTACGTTAGCCGAAATATTAAAACTTTTAGGTTTAGTGAAGTATAGAACCCAATATTGAAAGGAAAAGATGACATAACTAGTGAGAAATGGTCAAAAGTAGTTGAACATACGAGAACTGTGATATAAAATGCATAGAAACAAATAATTTTAGAGGAAGCAACGGAACTGTGTCACTGCAGACGGACAGCGAGTAAATATGGCAACAGCGTACCGAGACAGCCACATGTCAGCAGGAATGTCAATCACAAGGTAATCTCACCAATTTAACCATAGATAACATATTTTTTCCGTGTAAGATATCGAGATTTGGAGAAATCGATACGCACCTGAAGTTAGATGAACTTTATTCGACCTAAGAATGGTCTGTTTCTGGTTCGCTTACGAAAAGCAATTCCCTGCGAGTAACAAACAAGACATAAATTCAGCCTTGAAAGATGCTTCAAGTAGCAGTTGCAATTTGGTTTCGTTCTCTTGGGTAGTTTCACCACGTCGCTTGGGTTAAGCAGGAAAGCGAATCTGTCCTTGGGGTAGTAAAAAATTAGACCCCTGTCTCACGTTTTAAGAAACAAATCTTCCCCCGTTGTTTCCGTCGCCAAAAACTGCCGCAACGCATCCCCTTCTTTTCCGAATCGTAGGGGGGGGGTTGAGGCAACAAATCATGCCTCTCCACCCCCCGCAGGACCTGACCAGAATCTCCAAGGAGGCGACTTTTTTTTAATTAGAATTCCGCTAGGAGGGGGAGGTGTTAGGTTAAGATGGAGCACTGTATTTAATTAAACATGGGAGAGTTCTAATGAGACACCGGGGACACACCAATAATTTCCGCCATGTTCATGCAATTACGTTACATGCAACTAAATAATAACCTGGCGGCGTTTTGTCTCCGAGGCGAGAGGATTTTGTTATAGTTTGCTTTCTTGGGAGCGTGTAAATTAGCCTAATAGGGGCGTGCATTATCGGATTCCCGTTACAGCGTTTCCAGTAGGTGAGCAAATACTCGCAGGCACTAAGCGTTTCCTACAATACACCCCCCCCCATCTTTACGGAAATCCTCTACCCATTCCCCTCTAGGTTACAGATACCTCCATCGCAAAATCTATATACAGGATGCCCATCTTGAAACAGCGATTAAAAGAATGCCTATACAGGGTGAGAGCTGAATAGTGCTTGTATCCGCCATTTACAGTTGTTTTCGCTATTTTCTAAAGTTCATGTTCATGTTATAAGGATGGCTATTTTTCCTTATCTCAAACGTTCGGCGATTCTTCACTTAATATACCTCACGACGATTGACCTTCCTCGGCCCTTTGCACTGCCTAGTAAAAGCTGATGCGATGTGAGGGAGGAATATCGATCGTACGGAAACTTCAATCTACGTAACCGTACATTTTTTACTTTCTCTACACGTACTACGCAGATAGTGTATAGAGAAGGTATTGTATTGTACCCAAAAATGGCATACCGAGATTTCACCGGAATACATGTTTTGGCGGCGGTTTGTCTCCGCAGCGAGAGGATTTTGTAATGGATTGCTTTCTTGGGAGCGTGTAAATTAGCCCAATACTCGCAGGCACTAGGATTTTCCTACAATGCACCCCCCTTCCAGTCATCTTTACGAAAATCCTCTACCCATTCCACTCCAGGGTATAGATACCTCCATCGCAAAATCTATATACAGGATGCTCGTCTTAAAAATGCGATTAAAAGAATGTCAACACAGGGTGAGAGGTGAATAGATGTAAATAGTATTTTATGCAGCATTTGCATTTTTTTCGCTATTTTCTAAAATGTATTATAATGAGGAAATTATCACGATGTTGTAAGTATCTCTAATATGCACTATCTCAAACGATTCCTCACTTAACATATCTCACGACGATCGACCTTCCGCTGCCCTTTGCCCTGCCCAGCAATAGGTGATGTGAGGGAGAAGTATCGATCGTACTGAAACTTCAATTTACATAACCGTACATTTTTTTTTTCATAAAATATTATCTTATTAGGATTCACAGTGTATTCAAGATTCAACTTACAATGTCATTATTATACTTTATTTAAATTTGGTTTTTTGAACAATTACATAACTTAAACCAATGCGTAAACATTTTCACTTCCGTTCTTTAAACTACGAAACGTCCCTCATTGCTCTTACAAAAGTCAAAAAACCTACACGAGAAAGAGAAAATAGTAAGAATAATAAATACATAAAATGTGTATTCCAAATACTTTTTAGTTAACTTCAGTAAGATATGTTTAGGATATAGAGAAGATATTCTATTGCACTCAAAATTTCGATACCGAGATTTCACTGGTAATACATGTTTTGGGGTCCTCAGACTCCGAAAAAAAATAGAGCTTGGCGGTGTTTTGTCTCCGAGGCGAGAGGATTTTGTTATAGTTTGCTTTCTTGGGAGCGTGTAAATTAGCCTAATAGGGGTGTGCATTATCGGATTCCCGTTACAGCGTTTCCACTAGGTGAGCAAATACTCGCAAGCACTAGGCTTTTCCTACAGTACCCCCCCCCCCTCCCATCTTTACGGAAATCCTCTACCCATTCCACTCCAGGTTACGATACCTCCATCGCAAAATGTATACACAGAATGTTCTTCTTAAAACAGAGATTAAAACAATGCCTATACAGGGTGAGAGGTGAATAAGTTTGAATAGTATGTTGATGATCCTGCACTGCAGCTTTTACTTTCTCTGGCACTTATAGTAAAGCGGGAGACGTGGGTTTGATTCCCGGTACTGATGTGGGGAATTTTCCCCTTCTGGGAGACTGATTGGGGGTGCACTCAGCCTCGTGAGGACCAGTTGAGGAGCTACTTGATGGAGCGGCTCCAGATCGAGAATAACCGGTCCGGAGGGACTCGAGCCGCTAATCACGTCTCGGTAGGCCGGACGGTAGGCCTTACTGACTGCTCTGACATGGAGTTCATTTAAAGCACGTATAGTTTTCTTTCCAAAACATGCTGACCCTCAAAAGAGACCACTCCCCCTTACCACTGGGTAATAACTATTAGCAAACAAAAGATGACATTCCACTAGGGGCGAAAGGCGACGTAGTTAAGAGACCAGTAAGTGGAAGACTTGGCAACAGCGACGGTCGGTTTCCAGAGCACACGCCCAAATGCCAAACTTTAAAGCATTTGGAAGAAGAATGGGGTAGGGTCATTTGTTCTTAAAAAATCTGATGAGTTCCATTCACATGACTTTCTCTATATCTCTGCAACAAATTATTGTTAAAAAGATAATGCTTCTATTTACTTCATACTACTCGAGAAAAAGTAACAGAAACAGACCTATTACTTGCTTCCTTGTAAATAAAAGCAAAATAACGGAGTACTATTGGTTAAAGTGATAGTCAAAGTTGGTTGCTATGTGACTGAAGTTCCTATGGTTGTATGTTAAATTCCTGTGTGGAAAAGTATAAATGTTTTAGTGCTGAAACCAAAAATAAGGTGTATCTCAAAAACGATCAACTCCACGAAAAAAAAAAATGTACAAAGATAAATTGTGTGTTGTAAGCTGCTATACATTTTTTGTGTTATAAGTTTTTGTCCATCTCTTACGCTTTAGCAGTTATGTGAAATTCCGTAAAATCGTTAGAGCCATTTTTGAGAAAATCAAAATTTTCGAAAAAAGTTCCATATAAAGGGTAGTTTGGGGTGGTGGGATTTTTCTCAGTGTTGCATCCCTGGAAGATACTAAACTTAAATACCAACTTTGGTATTTTAGTTACTTTCCGTTTTTGAGCTATCATGTTCACAGACACACACGGACCTTTTCCTGAAAATGCTTTTTCTGGATACAGGGGACCCTAAAGCATATATTTCCGGTGAATTCTCGGTATCGAATTTTTGGGTGGAATGCAATACCTTCTCTATACACTATGTACATAGTACGTATAAAGAAAGTAAAAATACTGTACTATGTACATAAAGTATAGAGAAGGTATTGTATTGCATCCATAAATTCGATACCGAGTTTGACTAAAATATATATTTTGTGGTCCTCTGAGTCCGAAAAAGCATTTTTAGAAAAAGGTCCGTGTATGTCTGTGGACAGCAAAGCTCAAAACGAAAAAACAATACCAAACTTGGTATCTAGGTTTAGCATCTTCCAAAGATGTGAGGGAATGTCCTTGAAAATCTTTGTGTCGCAACAAATTACCCTTTAAATGGAAAAATTTTCGAAATTTTTTATTTTCTCAAAAATGGCTCTAACTATTTTGATTCAAATCTCGCATATTAAAGATATTAACATCCCGAATAAAATGAATATCTTGAATTTTCGGGGATTAGCCTCTGAAGACCTCTCTATTCTAGATAATTTTGTCGAATTTTGCATAAAGCTAAGCCGTAACAGATAGACTAAAACCTACTGCACAAAAAATGTAGATCTCGTCAAAACACACAATTTATGTCTTTTACGTTTTTGTTGTGGAGGTAACCGTTTCCGAGATATTCCTTGTAATTGGTTTCAATTGTAAAGTACTTATACTTTTGTCAGACAGGAAGTGTCCGTTTTCTTTTGTTCTACTCCTGACGAAGTAAAGAAGCGGTTAGCAATGAGAATGGTATAACGACAGCTTTTAAAACATTTGATTATCACTTTAGCCTAGCACATTCCTTTATTCCCTTCTACTTACAAGGACATTCTAATGTTTATTTTAATTTGTACAGTGTAGAAAGAAGAATATTTTGTAAGAAGAAAGTAGAGCAACTAGAGAAAGTCATGTGACTGTAACACTTCATTTTTTTTAATTCAGGGGACCGAAAACAGGTATTTCCGGTGAAATTTCTTTGTCGAACTTCTGGGTGCATTACAATAGCTTCTCTATACAATAACAATAACTTCATGGCACGTCAGCTCACAAGGAATCTTGGTCTACCGCCCGGCCGCTGGGTTCCCCCGACAGACGTCATGGATGGGGTGCAATATTAGAGGGGCTGACATTGTCAGCACCTCGAACTCCCCCGGCCAGTTAATGCGGTGCTCAGGGCCTGGAGCCGCTACTTCTTCATCAAGTAGCTCCTGATTTGGCCCACTAGGGACCTCACTAGGCTGAGTGCACCCCGTTCTTGGACTCTCACGCCGGTACTGGTAATCGAACCCAGATCTCCCGCTTGGCAAGCAGCAACGCTACCGCCACGCTAAGGAGACGACCACTTTCTCTATACACTGCGTACACAGAGCACAAATAGTATTACGCATCGAATTTTTGAATGTCTGTAGGGGATATATAGGGCGTGACTTCTGAAATCCGCTGGCCGCTCCGTCACTCTAATTGGGGAAGGAGGAGAGGTTGTAGCTTACTGTTGTAGTACACGTTACCTAATCTATTCCTATTAGCGAATGAGCATAGATATGCTCTATTGATTCGATATAGAACACTCACCTGCAAGGTGACAGTATCAGCCAATAAAATAAAAACATGAAGTAATAAAGTACCCTACAAACGGTGAGAAATGCGGTGTACGGAACAAGGCAATGCTTATTTCTTTTTGTGCCTTGTGTACATACATACGTATAGAGAAAGTAATAAAAATAATGAATTTAAAAGGGAATCTGATATTGTTTGGACTCTTTGCTAGGTATATTTGCTCCACTGCGTCCTGAAATGTCTCTTCACAGTTGGCATCTCTGATATCTACGTACATCCGCCTGGAAGCTTGCACTTCCGCTGGTGCAACGAGGCCTGAGTTATTGACGTCATGAGAAGTTCTATTAGCCCGCCACTCCCTCTCCCCGACATATTTGTCGGCAGTGTGGAATTTTGATGAAATACCACAATAAACAATTCAATTTCCCCCCACCCCTTTATTCATATTATTATCTGCCAACTGGCAGAGTTCTGTGGATTCCACAAATAAACGACCTCGTTAAAAAGGTCCTTCATGAGTAGGGAAAAATTATTGGCTCTAAATGTAGATGAAATGGTGGCCTGGAACAGAAAATTATGCTCATTTTATGTTATTATCGGCCATAATGCTGCATCCCCGCTTTATAAGGCAGTAATGGGTTGGTTAGGTGCCCACTCGACTGTTAGATAACATACGTAAATAAACTGGATTATATGATCCGTGCGCTTATTATCGTCATGGCGACGGATCCACAGACTTACATCAAATGCTGCATGCAATTGTTATTAATAAGCTTGTTAAACACGCAATAAATATACAACATCTGTATTGTGGTGCTAGGAGTAACAAACGGCTGCATGTTTGTGATAAACATAAAAAAAAAAAAATGAATGCGTTCCATTTACGTGACTTTCTCTGCATATTCCATAAACAAAAGGCTATTATTTTATCTACATCATGCTAATTGTACTAAACATTCACAGAATTGGCCTTATTACTTGCTTAAATAGGAGATGTACGAGGTACGTCCATAAAGTAAATTCCGTTTGGTAATAGAATTAAATTGTGTACAGATACAGAATAATTATTTATTGCACAAAATTCTACAACTCTTAAACTACTTTTCCACATAACTGCCGAAATTTTGCAGGCATTTGTCATAGCGTGGCACAAGTTTTTGTATACCTTCTTCATAGAAGTTTGCCGCCTGTGTCTTCAAAAAGTTGGAACCATTTTCTTTCAGCTCTTCGTCATTGTTGAAGTGTTGACCACCAAGGAAAGACTTGAGATGTAAGAACAGATGAAAGTCGCTAGGAGCGAGGTCAGGGCTGTACGGAGGATGGTCAAACACGTCCCAGCCAAATCCTTGTAGGAGGTTTTTCGTCACATTTGCAGTGTATGGTCGTGTGTTGTCGTGAAGAAAAGCAACACCTTTTGACAGTAATCCTCGGCACTTATTCTGTATTGCGCAGCGCAATTTCCTAAGTTCGCAATGAACATCTGCTTTGATTGTTTGACCACGCGGTAAGAAATCAACGAGTAAGATGCCTTTCCAGTCCCAGAACACTGTGCACATCATTTTTCGAGGTGTCAAGATTTGTTTCGGCTTAACCTTTGCTGGGGATGAAGTGTGCCTCCATTCCATTGATTGCCGCTTACTTTCAGGGGTGTCGTAAGAAACCCAAGTCTCATCTCCTGTGACTATCTATGTGAGAAATTCTTCGCCGCCTTCATTATAACGGGTTAAAAACTGAAGTGCACTACCCATCCGTTTTGTTTTGTGTTGCTCAGCAAGAATCTTTGGTACCCAACGTGAGCAAAGTTTACGAATTTCAGTTTTTCGGTAACAATTTCATGAATTAGTGATCGTGAGCTTTGGGGAAATACCATAGCGAGAGCACTAATTGTAAACTTGTTGTTTTCCTGGATGTTGTCATCAATCGCGTGAACCAGTTCTTCTGTAACCAAAGATGGACGCCCTTCGTTCTTCATCGTGCATTTCACTACGTCCTTCATTGAACTGTCGGACCCATATTCTCACCATTGAGTCACTCATCGCATTTTGTCCGTAAATTTCGCAAATTTGCCGATAAATTTCAATTGGTTTCACTTTCCTAGCATTCGGAAAACGAATCACAGATCTGATTTCACAAGCGGCGGGATTTTCAATCAACACCGACATTGTAAACAAGAAGAACAAAGCGTATGTGGCTGACAGCGATCTCAAAATAGCGCACCTTTCTTCTCCTTGATAGAGAGCGTCTACCACGCATGTGCGGAACTGCGATCGCAGCGCTGCAGCGGAGATAAATTGAAACGGAACTTACTTTCTGGACGTACCTCGTATAAGGTAATATACTAGACAGAGGTCATGTCAAATCTTTTAAAAACTGGTGAAAAAATGAAATTAGGTTAGCTTTGCATGACCAGGAGTAAAACAAAACAATTGAAACGAAAGATAACTTCCAGTTTTAAAAAGAATGAAGTAGTTTAAAGCTGAAACCAAAAACAAAGCTTATGTTGGAAACAAACATTTAACTCTATAAAAAGAGAATCTGATATGATCCTTTGACATGATTTTCTCCACGTTCTTGTAAAAGATTATTCTATTATTTATATCATGCTAATTGACAAACCTAAACATTAAAAGCTGGTCCCTTAAAAGTAGAAGGGTAATAAGTGAATGCACTAGGCAGAAACGATGTCAAATACTTTAAAAGCTGATCCCTATGTGAAACAATTGAAATTCGTCTCGCTTTGCATGGCAAGGAGTAAAACAAAACAGAGATGAAACGAAAGATAACTTCCAGTTTTAAGAAAAGATAAGTAGTTTAAAATTGAAACTAAAAACAAGGGATATCCTGGAAACAGTTAACTCTACATGACCTTCTCAGCTGTTCCACATACGGACTATTCTTACAAAAGGTTATTCTTTTATGTATGTCATGCTAATTGAGATAAACATTAACTGATTTGCTTCCTTGTAAGTACTAGAGAAATAAGAGAATACATTAGGCTAAACCAACAGTCAAATCTTTTTAAAGTTGTTCCATATGTGAAACAAATGAAATTTGGCTCGCTTTGGATGATCAGCAATAAAATAAACCAGAGATGAAAAAAAGAAGACTTCCCGTTTGAAAAAAGTTTTAAGTCGTTTAAAATTGAAACCAAAATACAAAGGGTACCTCGGAAACGGTTAACTCTACAAAAAATGTATATGTCATAAATTGTGTGTTTTAATGGATCTACATTTTTGTTGTTACGGTATATCAGTTATACAGAAGTTATCCGGAATGAAGAGGTTTACTGAAGATATTCCCATAAAATTCAAAAATACATCTTACCTGTGGTGTAAATAGCTTTAATATACGGCATTTTAATCAAAATCATTAGAGCCATTTTCGAGAAAAACAAAACGTTCAAAACATTTTCCATGTAAAGAGTAGTTTGTGATGCGGGGAGGGGATTTTCTTGAACATTTTCGTGTCGCATTCTTGTAAGATACTGAACATAAATACCAAATTTAGTAATTAACGGTCTTTGCGTTTTCGAGATATGCCGTCCACAGATACACACGCGAAAATCCCTTTTTTGGACTCAGTGGATCTCAAAACATATTGCCGGTGAAATTTGGGTGACGAATTTTGGGTGCAATACAATACCCTCTCTATACACTATGTATATAGTACGTATAGAGAAAGTAAAAAGACAATAAAAAGGTTGCCATGACTTATTCCTTAACCCTTGTATTTATATATTTATTTTAATTGTTTAATTTATGTGGCCATTTTTAACTTTTATATGTTAATATCGGAGGCTTTGCTTCAGAAACAACTAAAGGTGTCTTTCTCTGTGAACTGTCGTATTTCATTAGGTTGGGTTTTTCAGTTTTATACTACTTTAGTTACTAGTTCAATCTCAAATTCATATTTCCAGACTCTTTGGGGGATAGAGAATGATTCTTGTTAAAGACAAATTTCCTCCCCAGCTGGAAGTCGAACCCGGTACCTCTGGGTGCGAAGACAGAGGCAGTGCTCGTATATTCTTGACTGACAACAGTTTATCATTAATGTCATCTTGTATTTGTCCAAAAGGTCGCATACTGACGTTGTTGAGAAAAGCAAAATAATTGTCATGGACCTTGATAAGGTTTCCAGTTGTGTAACATCTCTTCATTTCAATTCGCACCTTTGATCTTGAACTACCTGTTTGCATTCCTTCTCTGCCGCGCAATTAACATCTTAAAGGGGCCTAACCCTCCCGATATTGCCCCATCTGAAGAGCTCCCTCCTCGCATTTTTAATGAGACTGGTCCGGCCATTTTATTTCCCTCTCTCTCTCTTGCTTTCTGATGATCTTCCACAGTTAAAGAGGAACTCACAATGGACCTAATAGAAAGCAGTTGGCGATTCCACATTTTACTTTCACAAAAAATAAATAAATATATATAATTGTTTAAACATACGTTTTTTCGTATACATTTTTACTTTCTCTACACGTACTATGTACACAGTGTACAGAGAAGGTATTGTAATGCACCCAAAATTGGATACCGAGATTTCACCGTTAAATATAAAAAAAAAGCATTTCTAGATAAAGGTCTGTGTATGTGCGCGTGTGTGTGTGTGTGTGTGTGTGTGTGTGTGTGTGTGTATGCGTCTGTGGACAGCATAGGTCAAAAACGAAAAGTCCAAACTTGGTATTTAACTTCAGTATCTACCAAGAAACACCTAGATTTTTAAGAACATCCTTCAAACCCAACTACCCTTCACAGGAACATATTTGAAAATCTTCTTTTTCTCAAAAATGGCTCAACGTTTTTATTAAAATACTATATATTAAAGCTGTTATTTTCTGGGAAAAGCATTTGCAGACATCTTTATTTCCAATGAAGTTTGCGATATTTTGTATAACAGATACACAAAAGCTTGCCACACAAAAATGTAGGACTAGTTAAACCACACAATTTATGGCATATACATATTTTTCGTGGAGTTAACCGTTTCTGAGATGTTCCTTGTTATTGGTTTCAATTTTAAAATACTTATACTTTCTCATACGGGAACTTATCAACTCCTGGCCACGCAAAGAATCGGGTTTCTTACCATAGCAACCTCATTTTAAAACATGTGACTGTCGGTTTAGCCTAGTGTATTCCCTTATTTCCCTTCAACTTTTAAGCAACTAAGTGATAACACCGTCCTTGCTAACGTTTATCCCGATTAGCATGAATGGATAGAAAAATCAACTTACTAACGATAATTTATTATAGAGACGTAGAGTAAGTCTGCGAATGGAATACATCAGATTCTTTATTATAGAGCTATCCATTTCAAAGATATTACTTATTATTGTTTTCAAATTTTAACCACTTAAAGCATTCTCAAAAGGGAAGACATCTTTCGTTTCATATCTCTTTTGTTTTACTCCTAGCTACCAAAGGGAGCCGAATTTCAATTGCTTCATACAGCGATAGCTTTTAAAAGATTTGACTTTCGCTTTAACCTAGTATATTCCCTTATTTTCCTTCTACTTGCAAGGAATCAGTAAGACCATTTCTGCCCGCCTGTGGGGGTAGTCTTGGGGTAACGAGTGCAAGTTTGACCCATTATCTCAGCAACTCGTATTTAAAATATGAGCTAACATTTTCAAGGAATATTCAACAATACCTTTACTGTTGATTGATGCAAAATAGAATATTTCTGTTCATTAGAAGGAAATGTATGATGTTTTTAATAAAGCTCTCAAAATGTTATTGAAAAATGATGATTTTTAAATTTAAAAATAAAAATTGATCGTCATACATAAACGCTTTTTAAAATAAAGCCATTTAGGTGCAAATATATAGTAAAAAGCTTATGCTTCTATTTACTTCATACCAAGTGAGAACAAATTAGCAGGAATAGTCTTATTACTTGCTTCCTTGTAAGTGGAAGCGAAATAAGGCAGTAACATACGTTAAAGTGATAGTCAAAAGCGGGCTGCTTGTGACTGATGTTCCTTTGTTTGTAAGGACAGGAGTAGACAAAGTTTTTCAAAGCTGAAACAAAAAACAAAAAATACCTCAAAGCCATCAATTCCACGACATTTAATGTATATAACATAAATTTTACGTTTTAGTGTGCTAAGTTTTTGTTCATCTCTTACGGTTTAGCAGTTATGCAACATTCCGCAAAATTCATCCTGAATAATTCATCAGAGGCTATTCCCAGAAAATTCAAGATATACAATTTATTTGTCATGTAAATATCTTTAATGTACGACATTTTAATCAAAATCGTTACAGCCCTTTTTTAGAAAATCAAAATGTTCGGAAGAAGTTCCATGTAAAGGGTAGTTTGGGGTGGGAGGATTTTCTTGAAAATCTTCGTGTCGCATCCTTGGAAGATACCAAACTTAAATACCAACGTTGGTATTTAACGGTCTTTTCGTTTTTGAGCTGTGCTCCCAAGAGACACAGACAGACACAAACACGGACATTTTTTTAAAAACACTTTTTTGGATGCAGGGTGTCTCAAAACATGTATTTCCGGTGAAATCTCGGTATCGAATTTTGGGTGCATTACAATACCTTCTCTATACTCTATAGTGCGTATAGAGAAAGTAAAAATATCAGCCCTTAGTATCAATTTGTTTGTGAGATAATTGGGACATTTGTATAGATAATTTTACTTCTTCAGAAATTACTTTTAAACATAACTTTAGAAAAAGTGTAACCTAACTTTCCAAAACCAAACTTCCCAGTACTTTGAAACCTGCACACCAAGGAAATATGAGCGGGATACCAATGTTGCGAATAGCTCAAGTAAAACTTTTCGATCAAAATAAAAAATGTGATGTGTTCCATTCACATGACTTTCTCTACATCTCTGCAACAAATTATTGTTAAAAAGCCTATGCTTCTACTTACTTCATACTAAGCGAGACACAATTAGTAGAAATAGTCTTATTACTTGCTTCCTTGTAAGTAGAAGCGAAATAAGGAAGTACCATAGGTTAAAGTGATAGTCAAAAGCTGGTTGCTATGTGACTGAAGTTCCTTTGTTAAATTCCTGTATGTGAAAAGTATGTTTTTGAAAGCTGAAACCAAAAACAAGGTGTATCTAAAAACAATCAACTCCACGAAAAAATGTATATAACATAAATTGTGTGTTTTAAAGTGCTCTGCATTTATTGTGTAGTAAGTTTTTGTCTATCTCTTACGGTTTAGCAGTTATGCAAAATTCCGTAAAATTCACTCAGAATAAAGTAGTCTTCAGAAGCTATTCCCAGAAAATTCAAAATATACATTTTATTTGTCAGGTAAATTTCTTTAATATACGAAATGTTAATGAAAATTGTTACAGCCATTTTTGAAAAAATCATAATTTTCGAAAAAAGTTCCATGTAAAGGGTATTTGGGGGTGGAGGGATTTTTCTCGAAATCTTCGTGTCGCATCCCTAGAAGATACTAAACTTAAATACCAAGTTTGGTATTTTACCGACTTTTCGTTTTTGAGTTATCGTGTTCACGGACACACACACGCGGACCTTTTTCTGAAAATACTTTTTTTTTGGATACAGGGGACCCTCGGTATCGAATTTTTTGGTGGAGTGCAATACCTTCTCTAATGCACTTTTTACATAGTACGTATAGAGAAAGTAAAATGGTGTTATCTAACACTATTTAATATTTATTTACAAATTTGCTGATGTTTTACCAAGTGAGTATGCCAAAATGTTCTAAAAACTACTAAGCAAGGTTATTTTCAATAATATTTTAAACTATACACAACTATTGTACCTCTATGAAATTTATACTAAAATAAGCAGGGGGTTCATAATATACGCAAGTAAAACATGAAAATGGAAAAAAATTATGAAAATCTCATTTCGACTTCCGTTAAGCTCCATGGACCCCAAGATCATTTAAGCATAATTTACCAATTTCATACCATCGTCCAATATGACCAAGCAAGTTAAACGATGTTGAAGCTAAAAAAAACAAAACAAAATAAAGAGAAAAAAAAACTCGATTAGTATGGTGTAGAGCAAAGAACAATCGTTTGTAAGAAGAATTTGTTTGCAGAACAGATATTTATGTGAATGGAACACATACTTTTTTATTTTCTCTACACGTATGTACATAGTGAATAGGGAAGGTGTTGTATTGCACCCAAAAGCTCGATACCGAGATTTCACCGGAAATGTATGGTTTGAGAGCCTCCATAAATTAGATTTTCAAAAAAATGTTCATGTGTGTGTGTGTGCGTCTGTTTGACAATGTGTGTGTTTGTGTCTGTAAACACGATAACTCAAGAACGAAAAGTCCGCAATATACATAACTTGGTATATAATATTAGCGTCTTCCAAAGATGCGACACGAAGATTTTGAGGAAATCCCTTCCCATCCCCAACTACCTTTTACACGGATTTTTTTTGTCGAAAATTTTGATTTTCTCAAACGGCTCTAACGATTTTGATTAAAATATCGTATATGAAAGATTTTTACCTGACAAATAAAATGTGTATCTTGAATTTTCTGAGAATAACCTCTGAAGACTACTTTATTCTGGATGAATTTTGCATGACTGGTAAACCATAAGAGCTAGACAAAAAATGTAGATGTCTTTAAAACACACCATATATGTCATATAGATTTTTTTCGTGGATTTGATCATTTTTAGATATTCCTTGTTTTTGGTTTCAGCTTTAAAAAGCATACTTTTCTCATACGGGAATTTGTCAACTCCTGTCTATACAAACAAAGGAACTTCAATCACATAGTAAGCAGCTTTTGACTGTCACTTTAACCTATTGTACTCCCTTATTTGGTTCTACTAACAAGGAAGGAAACAATAAGTCTATTTCTGCTAAGCATAAGCGTTTTAACAATAATTTGTTGCAGAGATGCAGAGAAAATCATGTGAATGGAACACCTGAGATTTTTTTTAATAAATGAAGTAAATATGGCAATAGGAAGTGGTGGTTACATAGAATACACAATTTTAGTTTGGTACTCTATTGGATTCTACAACTGGAAAGCAAAGGAATTAGAAAGCTGGCTGACGTGAGCATTAAGTTGGTGAAGGAGATCTATTGGATGAAGGGTCTCTTACCTCAGCTGTGATTATCCCTTAATCAGAAAGATAACTCTTCTCCCTCCATACAAGTTTTGTGTCGTCCCCTCCACAGTCGCCAGAGATCCAGGTGCTTTTGGCTCCTTTAAGAGGCTGTTAGGAAGATCTTCCCTTTCAGGACTTTACTCCTTAAGGACGCCCTCTGAGTACACTTAGCTAGAGTTTACTTCCTCTCCTCCATGTTACACGTTAATTTCTATCAGGGTCTTAGTTCCGCATCCTCTGTCTCGCTCACTTTCCAGCTATGGTATACACTTCCTGGGCTTAGTCACTTCTGAGGAACAGGGTGCTCCATTACTACAGGACATGGAAAATATTGCAAGCTTTTTACTTTGCCTAAACGTACTATGTGCAAACTGTATTGAGAAGATATTATATTGCGCCCAAATATTCGATACCGAGATTTCAACGGAAATACATGTTTTGGGACCACCTGAATAATAATAAAAAAAAAAAAATAGAAAAAGGCCGTGTGTGTGGGCAGCATAGCTCAAAAACGAAAAGACCGTTAAATATCAAACTTGGTATTTAAGTGTGGTGTTTTCTAAGGATTTCAAGAAAATCCCCCCCAACTACCCTTTACATAGAACTTTTTTCGAAAATTTTTATTTTTTCAAAAACGGCTCTAACGATGTTGATTAAAATGTCGTATACTAAAGATACATACCCGACAAATAAAATGTATATTTTGAATTTTCTGGGAATAGCCTCTGAAGACCACTTCATTCTAGATGAATTTTACGCAATTTTGTATAACTGCTAAACCGTGGGAGATGGACAAATACTTACCACACAAAACATATAGAGCACGTTAAAATACACAATTTATGATATGTAAATTTTTTTCGTGGAGTTGATCATTTTTTAGATATTCCTTGTTTTTAATTTCAGCTTTGAAAAACTTATACTATTCTCATACAGAAATTTGTCAAGTTCTGTCCATAGAAACAAAGGAACTTCTGTTCCATAGCAACCAACTTTTGACTATCACTTTAACATATGGTACCCCCCCCCCTTATTTCCTTTGTTTGTATGGATAGGAATTGACAAATTCCTGTATGAGAACGGTATACTTTTTTAAAAAGTGAAACCAAAAACAAAAAATACCTCAAAAACGATCAACTTCACAAAAAAAAGTATAATATAATATAAACTGTGCGTTTTAACGTGCTCAACATTTTTTGATTGGTAGGCTTTTATCCGTCTTTTACGGTTTAGCAGTGGTGATAAATTCCGTAAAATTCATCCAGAATAAGTTTTTAAAGCTGAAACCAATAACAAAAAATATCTCAAAAACGACCAACTACACGAAAAAATGTATATGGTATAAATTGTGTATTTTATCGTGATCTACATTTTTTGTTATGTAAGTTTTAGTCTATCTCTTAAAGTTTACCAGATTTCAATAAAAATCATCCAGTCTTTAGTCCATTGAATTCAAAATGTACATTTTATTTGTGTTGTGAATAATTTTAATATATGGTATTTTAATCAAAATCATTAGAGCTATTTCTGGGAAATATAAAATTTTCGAAAAATGTTTGCATGTAAAGGGTAGTTTGCGGTGGAAAGATTTTCTCAAAATCTTCGTGTCATATCCTTGTTTTTGAGCTATGTTGTCCACAGAGACATTTTTAAGTGCTTTCTACTTTCTCTACATGTGCTATGTACATAGTGTGGAGAAGGTATTGTATTCCACCCAGAAATTAGATACCAAGATTTCACCGGAAATACATGTTTTGGGTCCACCTGAGTTCAAAAAAAGCATTTTTACAAAAAGATCCGTGTTTGTGTGTCTGTGGCCATCATAGCCCAAAAACGAAAAAGTGCTATTGAAGTCCATCCCCAGCTACCCTTTACATGGAAGAATTTTCGAAAATTTTGATTTTCTCAAAAATGACTAACGATTTTGATTAAACTATCGTATATTAAAGGTATTTACCCTCAAATAAAGTGTATATCTCGAATATTCGAGGAATAGCCCCTAAAAATCTCTTCATTCTGGATGATTATTATTGAATTTTGCAAAACTGATAAATTGCAAGAGATAGACAAAAACTTTGGAGATGTTCTTTGTTATTGGTTTCAGCTGTAAAAAACGTACTTTTCCCATACAGGAATTTGTCAACTCGTGTCCATACAAACAAAGGAACATCAGGCACATAGCAACCAGCTTTTGGCTTTCACTTTAACCTATGGTACTCCCTTATTTCGCTTCTATTTTCAAGGAGGCATGTAATAAGACTATTTCTGCTAGTTTTTACTAGATTAGCATGAAGTAAATAAAACTGTAAGCTTTGTAACAGTAATTTGTTGCAGAGATGTAGAGAAAGTAATGCGAATGTAACACAGATTTTTTTACAAACGTATATTTCCGGTGAAATCTGAACATAAAATTTTTGTGTGCAATTAAATACGTACTCTAGCCACTTTGTATACTGTATGAACATAGCTGCTAGAGAAAGTAATGAAGATGATAATAATCAGAGATAAGGAGAAGTGGCCGTCGCAATTGTGGACTCTCCTGCACTACCAATACCAAAGAGAAACACATTGACTGAATCTGTGGCTGCTTCAGAAGTAAACCCAAAGAGTATTTATGAATCTCGCATTATACTTTTATGGGGAGCACTTAGGGCGGGGACTGTACTGGCTACAAGTTTACCTTTGAAGTTACCTCCCGAGTGTGGTTGGTGTTGCTAAGCCTATTTGCTGGGGAACACCTTAACTAATTCTGGCGGCTAATGCCGCTTCAGCGACAATTCCGTTTACAAACACCCACACAGGGTGCCTCAAAGTAACAATACTGCGGCTTGCACCAGTCCCACCCCTGCCACCACATTAAATAATTCTCAAATTTCACTTTACAGAACGCAAATGAAACATGGTGTTAAAGAGAGTCCAAACAGTACATTTTTACTTTCTCTAGCCCCGTATGTACATAGGGATAGAGAAGTATTGCATTCCACCCAAAAATTCGGTACCGAGATTTCACCGGAAATACATGTTTTAGGACCCCCTAAATCCAAAAAAAAAAAAAGCATATCCAGAAAAAGGTCCGAGTGTCTGTGAACACGATAACTCAAAAACGAATAGTAGCTAAAATACCAAACTTGGTATCTTCCAGGTATGCCACACGAAGATTTTGAGAAAAATCCCCCCACCTCAAACTACCCTTTACATGGAACTTCTTTCGAGAATTTTGATTTCTTAAAAATTGCTCTAACGATTTTGATTAAAATATCGTATATTAAAGATATTTATCAAACAAATAAAACGTATATTTTAAATTTTCTGGGAATAGCCTCTGAAGACTACTTTATTCCGGGTCAAAATTACGGAATTTTGCATAACTGCTAAACCGTAAGAGATGTACAAAAGCTTACCACACAACAAATGTAGAGCACCTTAAAACACAGAATATATGTTAGATACATTTTTTTGTGGAGTTGATTGTTTTTGAGATATTCCTTGTTTTTGGTTTCAGCTATCAAAAACATACTTTTCTCATACAGGACTTTGTGAACTCATGTCCATACAAACAAAGGAACTTCAGTTACATAGCAACCAGCTTTTGACTATCATTTTAACCTATGGTACTCCCTTATTTCGCTTCTACTAACAAGGAAGCAAGTAATAAGAATATTTCTGTTAATGTTTTCTCGATTAGATGAAGTAAATAGAATAATTTGTTGCAGAGATGTAGAGAAAGGCATGTGAATGGAACAAATCCGATTTTTATTTTATCTAGTACATAGAGAAGATATTGTGTTCCAGTCACAATCTAGATTCCGAGACTTCATTGGAGATTTAAATTTTGATGCTTCCTTAAATAAAAAATCTGATGTGTTTCATTCACATGACTTTCTCTACAACTCTGCAACAAATCATTATTAGAAAGCTTATGCTTCTATTTACTTCTGCTAACCAAGAAAAAATTAGCAGAAATGGCCTTATTACTTGTTTCCTTGTAAGTAGAAGCGAAATAAGGGAGTACCAAAGGTTAAAGTGATAGTCAAAAGCTGGTTGCTTTGTGACTGAAGTTCCTTTGTTTGTATGGACAGGAGTTGACTAATATATGAGATAAGTATAAGATTTTTAAAGCTGAAACCAATAACAAGGCATATCTCTGAAACGATCAACTCCTCAAAAAAAATGCACAATACATAAATTGTGTGTTTTAACGTGCTTTACAGTTTTTGTTAGTTACATTTTTCGCCATCTCTTACGGTTTGGCAGTTATGCAAAATTCCGTAAAACTCAACCAGAATAAAGTACTCTTCCGAGGCTATTCCCAGAAAGTTCAAGATATACATTTTATAAGTCAGGTAAATACCTTTAATATACGCTATTTTAATCAAAATCGTTAGAGCAATTTTTACGAAAATGAAAATGTTCCATGTAAATGCTAGTTGGGGGTGTGGCGATTTTTCTCAAATTCTTCGTGTCGCATTCCTGAAGGATACTGAACTTAAATACCAAATTTGAAAAAAAAATGGAAATGGCGTGTTATTTATGGACGCTCTTTAACTTCTATGGTCCTCAGCGTCTCATTCTAAATTGGACGTGAAAGTCCGCTTAATTTTGCTCACATGCCTCTCTATCAGGCTTGTGGTTCTTTTACGTGCCGTAAATCTACGACACGGTACCAACGGCTTTACTTCCCTTCTGAAGGAAGCCATGCTAAGGATTTTTACACCCGAAAAAACCCATCATCCTCCGGGACCAACGGCTTTACTTCCCTTCCGAAGGAAGCCATGCTACGGATTTTTACACCCGAAAAAACCCATCATCCTCCACAGGGTTTGAACCCGCGACTTTGGGTGTATGACCATTACTCCACGGTAATATTTTGCTGACCTTTCGTTTTTGAGTTATCGTGTTCACACACACACACACGGACATTTTTCTGAAAATGTTTTTTTTTTATACAGGTGACTCTAAAACATATATTTCCGGTGTGAAATCTCGGTATCGAAATTTTGGATAGAATGCAATAGCTTCTCTATACACTATGTACATAGTACGTGTAGAGAAAGTAAAAATTTGATGTATTACATTCATATGACTTTCTCTACAACTGATTATTACAGATTAATACTCCGTATCTACATCGAGGTAATCGATATAAACATTAGTTCCTTATAAGTAGAAATTCACGTGAATCTACACATCAGATTTTTTCTCTTTTACTTACAATGAAGCAAGTAAAGACCATTTCTGCTAATGTTTATCTCAATTGGCATGGCATAAATAAAAGAACAATCTTTTGAAGAGTTTGTTTGCAGAACAGGTAGAGAGTGTCATGTGAGTGAAACACGTTAAGTTTTTATGACAATTTTTGTAATGTAGTCTACGTTTTCTACCTACTCTCCAAACAGACTCCTCAAAATATTATTCATCTATATATGCCATTCTAATCGAGATAAGCATTGACAGAAATGGTCTTTTCTTATTTCATTGTAAGTAGAAGGGAAAAAATCTAATATGATCCATTCTCATGGCTTCTTTTACATCTCAATTGCTAAAAAACGCATTCTTCTATCCACATTATAGACAATGGAACACATCAGATTTTTACTTTCTCTACACGTACTGTGTAAATAGTGTATAGAGAAGGTATTGCAATGCACCCAAAAATTTGATACCGAGATTTCACCAGAAATACGTGTTTTGGGTCCCACTGAATAATTAAAAAAAAAAAAAAATAAAACATTTGCAGAAAAAGGGCCGTGTGTGTGCGTACGCGCGCGCCCGCTCGCCTATATCTGTGGACAGCATAGCTCAAAAACGGAGATACTCCAAAATAACAAATTTGGTATTTAAGTTTAGTATCTTCCAAGGATGCGACACGACGATTTTCAAGAAATTCCTCCCACCCCCAACACCTTTTACAGGGAAACATTTTCGAAAATTTTGACTTTTTTTAAAAATGACTAAGGATTTCGATTAAAATATCGTGTTTTAAATATATTTATCTATATCTTTAACTTTAATTTTTTGGAAATAACCTCTGAAGACTACGTTACGGATTTTACGGAATGTTTTATAACTGTCAAAGTGTAAAATATAGACAGAAACTTAATTAACAGAAAATGTAGAGCTCGTTAAAACACACCATTTATGTTATATACATATTTTTCTTGGAGTGGATCGTATTTTAGATATTCCTTGTTATTGATTTCAGTTTTAAACTACTTAAACGTTTCTCATACAGGAATTTGTCAACTCCTATCCATAGAAACAAAGGAACTTCAGTCACATAGCAACCAGCTTTTCTTCCCTTGTACTTACAAGGAAGCAAGTAATAAGACTATTTCTGCTAATTTTTTCGCGATTAGCATGAAGTAAATAAAACTATTGGCATTTTAACAATAATTTGCTGCAAAGATGTAGAGAAAGTCATGTGAATGGAACACATCAGATTTTTTCCCTCTGCTGTTCATTTGTTAAAGCTTTAATCTCCGGAAAAACGTGACGCTCGTATAGCACCGCGTTTAACACGTTGTTAAGTTTAATATCGGTGTGTGAAACACTTTTTGTTAATTTGAATGTTAACGGCCCGTTAACTTCTAACGAGTGTTGATGAAACCTTTCCTTAATTAGATAATTGAAGTGATATTACTGAGTAATGAAGCTGTGGGCGACAAAAAGTAGGAGTAGCGGGCGACAGAAGTCCAGCCCAGCCAGTCGTGGGAACGATTTAATGGACCTCAAAATAGGTCAGCAAGTTGTAGAGTGTTGTGTTCACGGCTGTAATCCTATTCATACAGCATAATGTAGCAGAAATAGCTGCAGTGCGGAGAACAGCCCTCCAGGGGCTCGTCAATGTGCCAGTCTAGCCTTGCATTTTCTTTAGATGCTGAACAACCCTTGTTCATATCTGTGTATCCACATCGCTTTCTTAAAAAAACTTATGCTTCTATTTACTTCATGCTAATCAAGAAAAATATTAGCAGAAACAGTCTTCCTTCTAAGTAGAAGCGCAATAAGGGAGTACCATAGGTTAAAGTGATAATCAAAAGCTGGTTGCTATGTTACTGAAGTTCCTTTGTTTGTATGGACACGAATTGAAAAATTCCTGTAAGAGAAAAGTACAAATTTTTCAAAGCTGAAACCAAAAACAAGAAATATCTCAAAAACGATCACCTCCTCGAAAAAAAAATGGTATAACATAAATCGTGTGTTTTAATGTGCTCTACATTTTTTGTGTGGCAAGTTTTTATCCATTTCTTACGGTTTAGCAGTTATGCAAAATTCATCCAGAATAAAGTAGTCCTCAGAGGCTATTCCCAGAAAATTAAAGATATACATATTATTTGTCAGGCAAATATCTTTAAAATACGATATTTTAATCAAAATCGTTAGAGCCATTTTTGAGTAAATCAAAATTTTCGAGAAAAAAAATCCATGTAAAGAGTAGTTGGGGGTGAGGGGATTTTCTTGAAAATCTTCGTGTCGCATCCTTGGAAGATACCAAACTTATATACCAAATTTGGTATTTAACGGTCTTTTCGTTTGTGAGCTATGCTGTCCACAGACACACACACACACACACACACACACACACACACACACACACACACACACACACACATACACGCACACAAGTAAAAAGGAACATCAGTCACATAGCAACCTATGACTCACTTTAACCTATGGTACTCCCTTATTTCGTTTCTACTTACAAGGAAGCAAGTAATAAAACTATTTCTGCTAATTTTTCTCGATTAGCATGAAGTAAATATATTCATAAGCCTTTTAATACTATTTTTGCAGAGATATAGAGAAAATCATGTGAATGGAAATTATAAAACGGAAATTCATAAATAATACAAAGGCCCGCCGTATACATAACATGAATATGGATTTGTTTTCACTCGCAGACGCAAATGAATTATTAATTATAGTATTATTTGTCATCATGAAAACAAATGAGCTCAGGAAGGCGCGCAGTGAAGCGTGCCCCGTAAATCAATGAATTTGTTTAATTAATACGAAATGAGGGGCAGTTTTTGTTCATTAAGTGGTAAACTCTCGATATCAATCACTTAATCGAGGTTTTGTTGGATTGGACAGAACGGGTTAATTGTTTACAATCCGATAATCGTGCTGAATTGCACTGCATGGTGATATCAGAGTAATGGCGACTTTCTTTTCTCTGTATCGGGAAAGTTATCTCTCATGTAGATTAACGAGATGAATTTCTGGTGAAGAATTTATGGTCAAGTGGGCCAAATGTGCTTCGCCCTTACTAAATTGGGGCTGGTGAGCTAATGTGTACTTTGGGTGAAAACGCGTTCTTTGCGTGTAGCATCTTTCGTTACGCCAACAACGGCCCAGGTCACAGTGGTTTTTTTTTTTTTTTTTACTTTCTCTACACGTACTATGTACATAGTGTATATAAAAGGTATTGTAATGCACCCAAAAATTCTATACCCAGATTTCACCGGAAATACATGTTTGGGTCCCCCTGAATCCAAAAAAAAGCATTTCTGGAAAAAAAAAAAAAGTTCGTGTATATGTATAGCTCAAAAACGAAAAGTCCATTAAATACGAAACCAATATTTTTCAAGAAAATCCCCCCAACCTCAACTTCCCTTTACATGGAACTTTTTTCGAAAATTTGGATTTTCTCAAAAACGGCTCTAACAATTTTGATTAAAACATCACATATCAAAGATATTTACCTGACAAATAAAATACATATCTTGAATTTTCTGGGAATAGCCTCTGAAGGCTAATTTATTCTGAATGAATCGTACGAAATTTTGCATCTCTGCTAAATCGTAAGAGATGGAAAAAAACTTAACTTAACTCCTTGGCACGACAGCTCACGGGAACCTTGGCTTACCGCCCGGCCGCTGCGTCCCCCATCTCGGTCCACTACAGACGTCATGGATGGGGTGAAGTATTGGAGGGTGAGACGTGGTCAGCGCCTCGAGTCCCTTTCGGCCGGTTAATGCGGTCCTCATGACCTGGAGCCGCTACTTCTCCATCAAGTAGCTCCTCAATTGGCCCCCCAGGGACCTTACGAGGCTGAGTGCATCCCGGGCCAGGTCTCCCAGCGGGGGAAAAATCCCCACGCCGGTACTGGGGATCGAACCCAGGTCTCCCGCTTGGTAAGCAGCTGCGCTACCACCGCGCTAAGCAGACGACCGGACAAAAACTTACCCTTCAAAAAATGTAGAGCATATTAAAATACGATTTATGTTATATACACTTTTTCGTGGAGTTGATCTTTTTAACATATTCCTTGTTTTTAGTTTCGGCTTTAAAAAATTATACATTCTGTCAAGAAAGTACCGGGAATTGAACATTTAAAAATTCTGTTTAAAAGGGGATTCAAAATTATGGCTGTCTCTAAGTTGGTACAACTTTCCTCTATACCCACGCGGAGTTTGATCGTCATTTGTCATCTAGTTTGTTTACAGTACGCCATTTTGTTAGTTCATCTCAAAGGTGATTTGCGATTTTACGATGAATACAAATAATGAACAAAGAATCTGTCTCAAATTTTGCATTGCAAATGGTATTTCGTGTGTCGAATCGCTGAAAATGTTAGAGGGCTTACGGTGAATCGACTTTGTCAAAAACACGTGCATATGAGTGGTACAGTGCATTCAAAAGTGGTCGAGTGGAAGATTTGCCTCGCTCTGGTCGGCCATCAACGGTTTCAACTGAACTAAACCTCGCTTAAGTGAAGAAAATAGTGTTGAAAATTGTCATTTAGGTCTGAGAGAGATCGCCACTGAACTTTCTGTGTCTCACGAATTGATTCGTACTATTTTAAACGATTGTTTGGGCATGACACGGGTTGCAGTTCGGTAAGTTCCGAAAGACTTGAATTTTCTACAAAAACTCAATCGCGTGCTGAAGACATGCTAGAACAAGCCAGTTCCAACCCCACATTCATGAAACGCATTATGACTGGTGGTGAGACGTGGGTTTACGAGTTTGACACCTAAACCAGTCAACAAGCTTTCGAATGGCGCCTTCCAACTGAACCGAAACCTAAAAGGGCACGTCAAACTCGATCAAAACTGAAGGTCATGTTGACAGTTTTTTTCTATTATCGTCGTGTCGTGCACTCAAGAGTTCTTGCCAGAAGATCAGGTGGTAAACGAAGACTATTATCTGAGCGAGTGTAAGAGAACAAATACGGCGAAAAAGGCCAGAACTGTGGAACGACAACTCATGGATTCTGCACGACAATAATGCACCAGCTCATAAGGCTATCATTGTGAACGAATTTCTGGCCAAAAACTCAACAAATTTCATCGAACAACCACCGTATTCACCTCATCTGGCTCCTGCTGATTTCTTTCTCTTTCCAAAACTCAAGATACCACTTCAAGACACCCATTTTCAGTCGATAAAAGACATAAAGGAAACTTCGCGGCGACAAATGACATCAATTCCTAAAAGTGCCTGCAAAAACTGTTTTGATGATTGGATTATTCTTTGGCATAAATGTATAATTTCAGATGGGACCTACTTTGAAGGCGATAAAATAAAATTGGATGAATAATTCATTTTTTGTGTTTTATTGGCAAATTCTCGGAACTTTCTTGATACAGCAGTACTTAACTCATACTGGAATGTGTCAACTCTTATCCATACGAATAAAGGAATTTCAGTGACGTAGCAACCAGCTTTTGACAATCACTTTAACCTATGGTACTCCCTTATAACGCTTCTGCTTACAAGGGGGCAAATAATAAGACTATTTCTGCTAATTTTTCTCGATTAGCATGGAGTAAGCAGAGGGATAAGCTTTTAAACAATAATTTGTTACAGAGATGTAGAGAAAGTCATGTGAGTGTAACATATCAGAATTGTTTTTATTCAGGAAGACCCAAAACATGCATTTCCGGTGAAATCTCGGTATTGAATTTTTGGGTGCACTACAATGCCTTCTGAAAAGTAGGTATCGAGAAAGTAATAATATGGGTTTGTCACGGCCTGCTATAACCGTACCGACTATACGAAATAAATAAAGAACTACAACCCTTGGTGAATGACTCAAATTTAACCTCAAATTTTTTAAATCTTTCTTTTAATATCAGAAAATTCTCGTGGAAAAAACAGTGTATGATACGCGAGCGTAAATTTCTTTTTAATTCACGCGTGGTTGTGAAACGAGACTCAATATTTCGCTAAAATAAAAAATCATAACTTTGTTATCTTACATCAGAAATAACTATTCTGCAGTCACGTGCAGTGATTTTATGCATCAGTTATGTAGGTGTATGTCTTAACCTGTTCTGTGGCACGAAATATAGTTCAAGACGTCGGGGGAAGAAACCGACCGCTATATGGCGAACACGTGACGTGGAATCGGAAATCCCTGCTTTGAATTTCTATTGAGTTATGAATGCTAATGTCCGACCCCTTAACAATGCTCCGTGTTTATCTACAGAACGTTGGTAACCCTGCTCGTTATCTTGGTGCCATTCTCTTGTCATGCGGCGCAACGTTGCGATGATAAATTTACCCTTCGCGGGAGAACAATGTGTAAACAAAACAAAGAAATGCGCGGGGAATTCGCGGCGGCCCAATTTCCCAACATGTCGTTAAGGTGATAGACATTTGTGGGACAAGACCATTGGGTCCAGACTGCTGCAGAAGTTCGTTTGTGATTCTGGGCTCAACACAGCACACTGCAATATTCGTAAGTCATAAATTGTGTCGGTGGTCGTTAAAAAAAAGTATCGTGCTTCCTAGCAAGTAAAAGGGAATACACTAGGCTAAAGCGATAGTCAGATGGTTGCCATGTGGTTTGAAATCCGTTTATTTGCATTGCCAGGAGTTGACAAATTACCGTATGAGAAAAGTTTTAGTATTTTAAAACGGAAATATCTCACACATTGTCAACTCCACGAAAAAATGTATGTATCTACATTTTTGTTATAGTAAGTCTATATCCATCTCTTACGACTTGCCAGTTACGTAAAATGGTTAAACGTTTTCTCAAACGGAACTCATCTTTCGTTTCATATATATTTTGTTTTACATGTGACCGTACAAAAGAAGTCGAATTTCAATTGTTTCACGGCGACCACGTTTTACTTTCTCTACACGTAATATGTTCATAGTGTATAGAGAAGGTATTTCATACCACCCAGAAATTCACCTGAAATACATGTTTTGGGTCCTCCTGAATCAAAAAAAAAAAAAAAAAAAAAAAAAAAAAAGCATTTTTACAAAAAGTTCCGTGTGTGTTTGTAGACAGCATACCTCAAAAACGAAAAGACCGTTGAATACCAAACTTGGTATTTAAGTTTGGTATCATCCAAGGATGTGACACAAACATTTTCAAGAAAATCCCCCCACCCCAAACTACCCTTTACATGGAACATTTTTTGAAAATTTTGATTTTGTCAAAAATGGCTCTTAACAATTTTGATTAAAATGTCAAATATTAAAAACATTAATCTGACAAATAAAATGTATATATTGTATTTTCTGAGAATAGCCCTAAATACCTCTTTATTCTGAATGAGTTTTGCAGAATTTTGCTAAACCGTAATAGATAGACAAAAGCTTAACCAGACAAAAAAAAAAATGTAGATCTTCTTAAAATACACAATTTAGAGCATTTCCATTTTTTTCGTATTTGAAATATCCGTTGTCAGCCTGTCAAATCCTAGCCATGCAAAGAAGCGGTTTTCAATGCCATAGCAACCACATTTTAAAACATGTGACTGTCGGTTTAGCCTAGTGTATTCCCTTATTTTCCTTCTACTTATACGGAACTAACTAGTAAAACTGTTTATCTTGATTAGCATTGAATAGATAGAAGAAGAATAATTCATTTTTTTGCTTCTCGAATACGGGAAATGCCGCGGTACCTGTGCTTGTCTATTTGTCAGTGTGCTGAGAAAGTAAAAGTGCCAGTGTGTAAACAGTCATTAAACGTTTAGGTGACTGATAAAGCGCATGCCGCACCTTCCGATCAACAGGTGGCTGAACGTGCTCTTCAGCTCCACCACCAGCTGCTATATCAATATTGTGGGGCAGCAAATGTGCATTATCTCTAGCACAAATATATAAAACAATAAATTACATACTTTTACTTCCTCTAGCATTTACACAGCAGGAAGGGAAAGTCTCGTATCCCACCATAAAAAATCTGATATTCCATTCACATTACTTTCTCTACACGTACTATGTACAGACTCCACCCAAAAATTTGATTCCGAGATTTCACCGCAAATATACGTTTTAGGGTCCTCTGTAGCCAAAAAATGTATTTTCAGAAAAAGGTCCGTGTGTGTGTCTGTGAACACGATAACTCAAAAACGATAAGTCGGTAAAATACCAAAGTTGGTATTTAAGTTTAGCATCTTCCAGGGATGCGACACGAAGATTTTGAGAAAAGTACCCCCACACCCAACTACCCTTTACATGTAACTTTTTTCAAAAATTTTGATTTTCTCAAAAATGGCTCTAATAATTTTGATTAAAATATTGCATATTAAGGATATTTACCTGACAAATAAAATGTATGTCTTGCATTTTCTGGGAATAGCCTCTGAAAGCTACTTTGCTCTGGATCAATTTTACGAAATTTTGCATAGCCGCTAAACCGTAAGAGATGGACAAAAAACTTACCACACAAAAAATGTAGAGTACGTTAAAATACACAATTTATGTAATATAATTTTTTTTCGTGCAGTTGATCGTTTTTTTAGATATTCCTTGTTTTTTGTTTCCAGCTTTGAAAAACTTTTACTTTTGTCATAGAGGAATTTATCAACTCCTGTCCGTACAAACAAAGGAACTTCAGTCACAGAGCAACCAGCTTTTGACTATCAATTTAACCTATGGTACTCCCTTATTTCGCTTACATGGAAGCAAGTAATAAGACTATTTCTGCTATTTTTTTCTGGACTAGCATGAAGTAAATAGAAGCATAAGCTTTTTAACAATAATTTGTTGCAGAGACGTACAGAAAGTCGTCTGAATGAAACATAAGATTTTTATTTTGTCTACTTCATGCTAATCAAAGAAAACATTAGCAGAAATGGTCTTATTACTTAGTTCCTTATAAACATAAAGGAAATAAGGGAATATATTAGGCTAAACGATAGTCAGTTGTTTTAAAAGCTTGTCCTAAGTGAAACAACTAAAGTTCGGGACGCTTTGCATGGCCTGCAGTAAAATAAGAGAGATGAAATGAAACGTCACTTCCCGTTTGGGAAAACTTAATGTAGTTTAACATTGAAACCAATAACAAGGAATATCTCAGAAACGGTCAGTTGTACATAAAAAACGTATGTGATATAAATTGTGTGTTTTAATGAGGTCTACAGTTCCTCTTTGGTAAGTTTTTGTTTATCTCTTGCGGTTTAACCGTTATGCAACATTTTGAAAATCTCTTTCAGAATAAAGTAGTCTTCAGAGGCTATTCCCACAAAATTCAAGATGTACATTTTATTTGGCATGTAAATATATTAAATATAGGAGATTGTAATCAAAATCGTTAGTCATTTTTAAGAAAAACAAAATTTTCAAAAAAAGTTCCATGTAAAGAGTAGTTGGGGGTGGGGGGATTTTCTTGAAAATCTTCGTGTCGCATCCTTGCAAGATACCAAACCTAAATACCAAATTTGTTATTTAACAGTTTTTGAGCTATGCTGTCCACAGACACACACACGCGTGCAGACGCGCGCGCGCACACACACACATTTCCAGAAATGTATTTTTTTGGATTCAGGGGGACCCAAAACCTGTATTTCCGGTGAAATCTCGGTATTGAATATTTGGGTGGAATACAATACTTCACTACGTGTAGAGAAAGTAAAAATATCACTTCATAGAGTTGCAACGGCGGGATTAGAGGCGTTGTTCCATACTTTTTACTGTAAACCCCAATGACTGAGTAGCGCATAACAAGACTTGAGTACACTGCTAGCAGCAACAAAGAAAGAAGCAAATTCAAGGTACCCAAGCGCTCCCATTTGCGTGAACAGTCGCTGCCAACTTTAAATCAAAAAGGTGCTATTTTATGTTTATCGTGTGCACAACATTAGCGAACATAGAGGGCGTTTTACGTATGTAATTTCCGTCCGTTCATCTGATAATGCCTCGCTACCATCATAGATCATCTGTCTAGCTCACAAACAGCACTACTTCAACTGTTCTGGCCGCTACCCTTTAACGGCACTGGTAGATCGAGAAGCTTCAAAACTTGATTTTTGAAACAGTAGATATATAACTTAATCATTCTGAACACATATTTGGTAATGTAAGCTAAATTTACAATTCATTTATTAATTGCCATACCAACAAGCACTGTAAGAGTTTGAGAGGTCATTAATACTTACAGTACAATTAGGAAATGACGTAACACTCAAAACATGTGCTACTTCAAGTAAAGCGTTTATTGCAAAATTCGTTAACAAAAGAGTGCGTAAGAAGGCTTTGTCCATGTAATTTAGATGTAGCCTTTCATTTGTTCACAACGATAATTCAGTTGTTTTTTTAACGTTTTATACAATATTGAAAAGCAGTTTTGATTTATTATTGCTTTATTTATAGTTTTCTCAAAGTAATTGGCTAACCACGAACTAAGGTACTTATCAGATCTCGGCCCTGCGGACCTCGTATTCCCAATTTGCATTCTCGACCTGATTAGCATAACTTACAATTCTTAGTACGTAATATATAATTTCATTTTGTACGTTAAAAATGTATTACATCACTTGTGTTGCTCTGTTCCGTTCTTACTATTCATAAAAAAGCTTAATCTTACATCTATTTCATCCCTGATAAACATTACCAGAAATGGTATTATCACTTATTTCCTTGTAGATACAGGGGAAATAAGAGAATATTCTGGGCTAAAGCGACAGTAAAATTTAATAAAAGTTGTCACTATACGATAATAATCAAATTCGGTTCTCTTTACATAGCCAGGAGCAAAACAAAAGCAAAACTAATAACGGCTTTCCGTTTGAGAAAAGGGAAATTATTTTAAAATTGAAACCAATAACAGGAATATCTTGTTAGCTCCACAAAGCATTTATATGACATAGTGTATAGAGAAGGTATTGCACTCCACCCAAAAATTCGATACCGAGATTTCACCGGAAATGTTTGTTTTAGGGTCCTTTATATAAAAAAAAAACATTTTCACAAAGAGGTCCGTGTGCCTGTGAACACGATAACTCAAAAACGAAAAGCCGGTAAAATACCAAAATTGACATTTAAGTTTAGTATCATCCAGGGATGGGACAGGAAGATTTTGAGAAAAATCCCCCCACCCCAAACTACCCTTTACATGGAAAAAATTTCGAAAATTTTGATTTTCTCAAAAATTACTCTTAACGATTTTGATTAACATATCGTATATTAAACATATTTTACCTGCCAAATAAATGTATATTTTGAATTTTCTGGAACAGCCTCTGAAGACTACTTTATTCTGGATGAATTTTACGGAATTTTTGCATAACTGCTATACCCTAAGAGATGGACAAAAACTTACAACACAAAAAATGTAGAGCATATTAAAACACACAATTTATGTTGTATACATTTTTTTTCGTGGAGTTTATCTTTTAGAGATATTCTTTGTTTTTGATTTCAGCTTTGAGAAACAACGGAACTTCAGTTACAGCAACCAGCTTTTAACAATCACTTTAACCTATGGTGCTCCCTTATTTTGCTTCTACTTAAAGAAATCAAGTAATAAGACTAGTTCTGCTAATTTTCTCTGAATGAGCATGAAGTAAATAGAAGCATAAGCTTCTTAACAATAATTTGTTGCAGAGATGTAGAGAAAGTCATGTGAATGGAACACATCAGATTCTTTGTATAGTAAGATTTTGTCTATCTCTTACTAATTAGCAGAACTCATTCAGAATCTAGAGGACTTGTGAGGCTATTTCCAAGAAATTGAAGTTATACATGCTATTAACGAGGTAAATATCTTAATTTACGGTATTTTATCAAAATCGTTTTTGAGAAATTCAAAATTTTCGAAAATTTTTCCAAGGGTAGTCTGTGGTGGGGGGATTTTCTTGAAAATCTTCGTGCCGCATCCCTGGTAGATGTGAAACATAAATACCAAGTTTCGTATTTAGCGCTCTTTTCGTTTAAGAGTTATGCTGTTCACACACAAGACCTTCTTCTAAAATATTGCATTTGGATTCAGCAGTCCTCAAAAATGTCTTTCGGATGATATCTCATTATGGAAGTTTGTTTGGGTGGAATACAATAGGTTCTATATCTACCATACATGTGGTAGAGAAAGCATAAAACATTCCAAACTAACACATTTTTCAGATATATATCGTGAACCTTTACGCCTCTATTTCCTCAGAGCTGCAAATATAGTTTTTGTCTTGTTTAGGGATGGAAACATTATTAAATATAGTGTTAAACTATTTGAGTTATATCGTTAACCACGCGAGCAATGGTTGCTCTGTGTCTCCCTACAGGAAGTACATCATGTATATTATTTATTGACTTTTTTCATAATGTCACCAATTGCTCTTGCTACGATTTTGCCACGAATGAACGAAAACACACACATGTATACAAACATAAACACCGTTGCCAAATTTGCTAATCTGCTAATTACCACAAATTTGATCACAATTACCACCCCTCATAAAAAAACAGCGCCCAACAAAACAGTTATGCGTTGTTGGAAATCACAAGTACAACAGCAGAAACACCCCCTCCCCCCTTTTCGTTTCTTCTTTTTTTATTCTCTCCCCCTCCTCCTCTCATTCCGTGCTGTGTCAACTTCGTTACGCATGCACTACACGGAAAATCCATGCTAGTGGAGTAGAGGATTTTTGGCGCAGTTTTTGTTTTTCTTTTCTTTCAGGGAAAATGAACAGTAGCGTTGGTTTATGTGTGTTAGTGGCGCACTGGTAATTCATCTGTGAAAATAAACACAGACGACCCCAAAAAAGGGAACATTAGCACAAATGTGTTCGTTTTTGTATTTAAATCAAACACGACAGATGCGTTGGTTTTTAGCAGAACAATTGGCTTGATTCTCTACCCTCTCGAACTGGAAAGAGAGGAAAAATGACATGGGAAGCGATTCTGTAGCGTTTACACATTAGCATGGAATGACACACTGTTTGACTTCTCTTAATGACGCAACCTTTTGTATCTGTTTGATAATTGGTTTGTTTTTGCACGAGTTGTCCAATTATTTTATTAAAGTGCAGCTGCCCGCATCACAGAACCAGTCTTTGTTGCTCGGGGGACAGCTGTTCAAACCACTTCATTAGTAATACCCTAAATACTCATTTTAGAGTTTGTAATATTTCCGTACTTCAAGCCTCTGCACACATCTGACCGTAAATAATGATATACACAGAATGTATGGAATGCCCCTCTTAATTACTCACTGTGTAATCATTTTATGATGGTTACCTATGATTTTTCAGAATTTCGAATATACTTCCAGCAGGATGGGGCACATGCACATGAAAGCGCTTAAAGCTGAGGGATTGGTGTAAACGTGGGGAGAAGATATCAACAAAATGTTCTTAAACGTGGCTACATATCACGATAGTCCGCTGCATCCCCCATCTCGGCCCGAAGGCGTCATTAATGGGTTGCAGTACTGGAGGGTGAGACGTGATCAGCACCTCAAGTCCCTCCCGGCCGGTTGATGCGGTCTTCTTGATCTAGAGCCGCTAATTCTCAATTGGTCCCCCAGGGACCTCGGAAAACTCCCCACGCCGGCACGGGGAATCGAACCCAGGTCTCGGCTTGGCAAGCAGTCACGTTACCACCGCACTAAGGAGACGACCACAATGTTCTTACAATAGCTTGTTCTTCTAGCAACTGCATAAGCATTAAGGGGAGTCGAAAAGCCTTATCTTGCCAATGATCAAGTTTGACCCATTATCTTAGCAATTATATAAGATAAAGAGCTAAATTTTTCAAGGTATATTCAGCAATACCTTTGTAGCTGATCGATGAAAAAATATAATGCTCATTAGAAGGAAAGGTGTGAATTTTTAAATAAAGCTGTAAAATGTTTATTGAGAACGGTGATTCTTTAAATTTAGAGAAAATTAACTAATTCATTGGCATGAAAACATTCTCGTTAAAATGCAAATGTTGGAAAAATTTTCAGCCCTTTCTGTTAATTAGTTTTTGAAAAAATAGGCATTTGTATAGAAAAATGTACTTCCTCAAAAGTTGTTTTCAAACATAACATTAAAACAATATAACCTAACTGAATGCACTCACTCTCTTTCTTTTTTAACCAATATGTGATCGAGAGTGTAGATATGTATTTCATTTCTACACCTTTTTTTGTAACCTTTGTTGTGGTTATTGGTGTACTACATGTCTGACGCAAGAATGCGGTTGTTAGGGGAGGTCGCTGGTGTAGCATGGCACGGTTTAGAGCGATCAGAGAAGGCTGGAATATAGTACAGTACTACCTGTCTGACGAAAGAATGCAGTTGTTAGTGGGGGTCGCTGGTGTAGCATGGCACGGTTTAGAGCAGTCAGAGAAGACTGGAGTATAGTACAGTAATACCTGTCTCACCAAAGAGTGCAGTTGTTAGGGGAGGTCGCTGGTGTAGCATGGCACGGTTTAGAGCGGTCAGAGAAGACTGGAATATAGTGCAGTACTACCTGTCTGACGAAAGAATGCAGTTGTTAGGGGAGGTCGCTGGTGTAGCATGGCACGGTTTAGAGCAGTCAGAGAAGACTGGAGTATAGTACAGTAATACCTGTCTCACCAAAGAGTGCAGTTGTTAGGGGAGGTCGCTGGTGTAGCATGGCACGGTTTAGAGCGGTCAGAGAAGACTGGAATATAGTGCAGTACTACCTGTCTGACGAAAGAATGCAGTTGTTAGGGGAGGTCGCTGGTGTAGCATGGCACGGTTTAGAGCAGTCAGAGAAGACTGGAGTATAGTACAGTAATACCTGTCTCACCAAAGAGTGCAGTTGTTAGGGGAGGTCGCTGGTGTAGCATGGCACGGTTTAGAGCGGTCAGAGAAGACTGGAATATAGTGCAGTACTACCTGTCTGACGAAAGAATGCAGTTGTTAGGGGAGGTCGCTGGTGTAGCATGGCACGGTTTAGAGCAGTCAGAGAAGACTGGAGTATAGTACAGTAATACCTGTCTCACCAAAGAGTGCAGTTGTTAGGGGAGGTCGCTGGTGTAGCATGGCACGGTTTAGAGCGGTCAGAGAAGACTGGAGTATAGTACAGTAATACCTGTCTCACCAAAGAGTGCAGTTGTTAGGGGAGGTCGCTGGTGTAGCATGGCTCGGTTTAGAGCGGTCAGAGAAGACTGGAATATAGTGCAGTACTACCTGTCTGACGAAAGAGTGCAGTTGTTAGGGGAGGTCGCTGGTGTAGCATGGCACGGTTTAGAGCGGTCAGAGAAGACTGGAATATAGTGCAGTACTACCTGTCTGACGAAAGAATGCAGTTGTTAGGGGAGGTCGCTGGTGTAGCATGGCACGGTTTAGAGCAGTCAGAGAAGACTGGAGTATAGTACAGTAATACCTGTCTCACCAAAGAGTGCAGTTGTTAGGGGAGGTCGCTGGTGTAGCATGGCTCGGTTTAGAGCGGTCAGAGAAGACTGGAATATAGTGCAGTACTACCTGTCTGACGAAAGAGTGCAGTTGTTCATTGTAACATCAGCACAGCGTACGTAAACAGAAATAAACTAAACGAGCCACAACAGGTTAAACTTGCTGTTTTCTTTATCATTAATGAATATTAATTTTCTTCTTTGTGAGCCTATGACTACGCTCGGCGGTGTTTGTATGTTTTTTTTTTTTTTTATTTTGATTGGAAAATTTGAGTTTAGCTGTTGGTAGCATTGGCATCCTGCCCATATTGCCTTCATGTGAGTGTTTCGAAATACTGCAAAGTTGTGTTTGGAAAGTTAGGTTATATCGTTGGAAGTATATGCAAGAATTAATTTTTATAATAAAAGTTTGTTGCTGAATAGGTAAAGTTATGCGAATGTAACAAATCAGATTTTTTAACGGTGTAATGGACGTGTTGAATAAAATCTGAGCTAAATATTAAAAGTGAAAAGTATGTGATCAGTTATCTGATGTTTTCCTCATTTAAATGTCGAGCACCAGATTTTGTTCACGATGATTTCTAAGCGTGTGTATCTCTTTTGTTTCAGCGGGACTCACTAAGTTTGGAACCCAGCAATGTAGCCAACTGTGTCTCCAAAGGAAAATCAGAGGTAAGCCATTTCTTATTTATTAACAAACACTCTTGACGATAAAAGTTCTTATATGTACTGTCTATTTGTTGGGTTCACAGAAAGCCAAATCATTGTTGCTGTTGTCTATTCTTTTCTATAATACAAACTTGACGACAATCATAGAACACTTTTTTACTACGACCGAGCATAATTGAGTAGTTTACGAACTGATTTCAGATCGCAAACTTGATTTTTACGGAATCCACGCGCCAAGAAGTGCAGCAAGCGTAAAGTAATGTTCCAACTTTACGCTCGCCAAAATAAACACATATACGTTTACCATTACTAAGAACTAAAATTAATGCAGGCCGTGACAAACCAATATAATTGTTGTTCTGTGATATTATTGTTGAGAAAATGACAGATTTTGGAGAGTTGTGAGAGCAGCGAAAAAAGTTGAATCAAATTTACTACCTGCTAAATCCTGAAAAGTTTTAGGCACAATATGATAAATCTAAGAAAGTGGTTATTTAGAAAAGAACGAACTATAAGTCTTGGTGAACGACTCAAACTTAACCTCAAATTTATTTTCTTTTAATATCAGAAAATTCTCGTAGAAAAAAACATTGTAAGCTAGTGTAAACTTTCTTTTTGATTCTCGCTTAAATCAAAAACCATAACTTTACGCTCTTACATTATAAATAACTATTTTGCATGATTTACGTCTTCCCAACTATGTTATGGGTATTGGAAAATGTAGAATTCCAATACATCAATGAGTGAAGGTTAATTTGAAAGATGTAATAAATCAGTAATACACACTTGAAGTCCTAATTTACATGTTTTTAACAATCAATAATAAGTGATAACATTTTACAGCAAATAAGAAGCTTCGAAAAGAATAGCGTATGGTATTTGAAACGTCATTGAAATTTAATTACCTGTAATAAACGAGAAGAAACCTTTCATACCTCATTTTCATGTTTTCAGGAATCAATTTCTGGCACCCGATTTTCCATACTTCTTCAACATCTGCCTTTTCGTAATTATAATACACAGCTTCAACTTTTTTTTTTAAATAACTGAATCTATATTTTCGGTAACACCATATTATTGTTATTATTATTATTATTTTCAAACAATTCTCTTTTGAGTTGATTCTTCCATCAAATAATTGAATCAAAGCCTCCTAAATTATATCTAATATTTTACAAACCCATCTTATTAGTCATACTTGTTTTGTTTTTTTTATTTTACTTTTTCCACACCTACTTGTATATAGTGGATAGAGAAAGAATTGTATTCCAGCAAAAAAAGTTCGATAACGAAATTTCACCGGAAATATATGTTTTGAGATTCCTGAATCCATTATTCTTAATATCCGTTTGTGTTGTATGTGTTTAAGTTTGGCAGCATACCTCAAAAACGAATAGTCTGTGAAATAATAAACTGGATAATTACTTTCAGTATCTTTCACGTATACGACACGAGAACTTTCAGGAAATTCCTCTCACCACTAACTACCCTTTACATGGAACATTTTTAAAACGTTTAACAAAACAAAAAAAACAAAAAAAACTCTATGTCCGAACGTGTTCCGTTGCCGACATTATGAAATGCGATAAACGAACATGCATACCCTACAAAATCTAGTTGCCAAGCAAAGACAACAAACATTATTAGAATGAAAATTGTAAGTAAGTGTCGTCATGCTCATTACCAACACCTGAAAATAAAATATCTCTTGGATAGGTCGCCATTAGAGTTGTGATCTCAAAATAATTTGAGAACAGCTTGTGGTTTACCGGGAAACATGCGAGTCAATTGAGAAATTCAATGATATGCCGGCATGTTGTCATGGTAGCTCAGTGGTAGAGCAATCGGCTAGAGATCGGGAGATCCGTGGTTCAAATCCCGATTATGGCACCGAGTTTTTCAGTCTGACTCTACCTATCCAACTCCTGTCCTACACACGACTTGTGTGAAAAAACAATTAATCCAAAATATCCCTTACTTTCGTATATATTAAAGAGAAAATAAGCTATTGAGGAAACTTTTTCAATCTAGGGTTATAATACATATAAATATGAGGGTGCTTTACTAAATTGGCTTTAATGTAGATTTCTAGAGACTATTTTGTTCATGACATGTGATCGTAGGAAGTGGCCAATTCAGTACATTGGCGCGCAAAATTCCAACCAATCGCAACTCATTATCTCTGCATTTGAATCGTTTTTATTACACCCACGTGCAATTGTTTTTCTAAATGTATCGTACCCGTTTTCTCTTTGAATATCAGTGTGTAGTGATATTCCTGTTCCAATAGACATTGATTGCAATCATACTTTGCTAAGCCAACACAACACAACGTAGCAACACAAGGTGTGTTTATTTTACGCCACAATAACATAATGTAGCAATACAAAGAGATCTAAATTTATGATATGGACATCAAGTTGCAGTGATTTCGGTGCAAATATACGTCAAAGACAAATGAGGTTTTAGGAATATTATTCTTCGTGTCCATATAGGCTAATCATTGTTATTTTATTCACGAAATAGTCTTATTAAATACAACTCAAGCTACAACATTCCTCTAGATAAATTTATCGATAAAACTTGGAGTTCTCGTTATATTACTTATGATAATATTTGAATGTTGTAGAGTAGAAGGAAATTGTTTTTATTTTAGTGCGATATACTTATATTGTGTTGTTTGCATGAACATGAATTTAGTAAACCTTTCTGGTCATGTTTACTTGTTGCTTATGAAGTACCAAAGCTGGCTTGTGTCGTGCAAACCTTTATTTTAGCAACAGATTGTAAGGCGCACTTTGTTCTAAGCCTCTTAGTAAAGCACCGAGTGGTGATTTTCTAAATAAGCACTACATCTTAAATAAAATATCAACACAAAATCAAAGACCGCGGTGGTCCAGTATATCTCGTGAAACTGTTCGTGCCAACCTGTGGCAGCTATTCTGGTGAAGCTAGTGAAGTTGTTTTACACTCATTTTAGCTGTAATACGTAAATCTGAAAACAAGTGTTTAATAACTTTCGCTACAGGCACTGTGTACTTAGTGTATACAGAAAATATTGTATTCCATGCAAAAATTCGATACCGAGATAATACTGGAAACATGTTTCTTTACGTCCGAGCGTTATTGAGTAGTTTACGAGGTCATTTCAGATCGCAAACTTGATTTTTGCTTTCTCTACACGTACTATGTACATAGTGTATAGAGAAGGTATTGCACTCCACCCAAAAATTCGATACCGAAATTTCACCAGAAATATTTGTTTTAGGGTCCTCTAAAACAAATATTTTACAAATTTCACAAAAAGGGTTCGTGTGTATGTGTGTGTGTGTCCGTGAACACGATAACTCAAAAACGAAAAGCCGGTGAAATATCAAACTTGGTATTTAAGTTTAGTATCTTCCAGGGATGCGACATGAAGGCTTTGAGAAAAATCCGCCACCCCAAACTACCCTTTACATGGAACAATTTTCGAAAATTTTGATTTTCTCAAAAATGACTCTAACGATTTTAATTAAATATCATATATTAAAGATATTTACCTGATAAATAAAATGTATATCTTGAATTATCTGGGAATAGCCTCTGAAGACTACTTTATTCTGGATGCATTTTACGGAATTTTACATAACTGTTCAACCGTAAGAGATTGAGAAATATTTACCACACAAAAAATGTAGAGCACTTTAAAACATACAATTTATGTTATATGCATTTTTTGTAGAATTTATCGTTTTTTGAGATGTTCCTTGTTTTTGTTTTCAGCTTTAAAAAACTTTTACTTTTCTCATACAGGAATTTGTCAACTCCTGTCCATAGAAACAAAGGAACTTCAGTCACATAGCAACCAGCTTTTGACTGTCACTTTAACCTATGGTACTCCCTTATTTCGCTTCTACTTACAAGGAAGCAAGTAATAAGACTAGTTTTGCTAATTTTTTTCTCGATTAGCTTGAAGTAAATAAAGCATAGGCTTTTTAACAATAATTTGTTGCAGGGATGTAGAGAAAGTCATGTGAATGGAATACATCAGGTTTTTACGGAATCCACGCGCAAAGAAGTGTAGCAAACGTAAAATGCAAGTGTAAAGTAAGTCTGTTCTAACCTTAACTTCGCCAAAATAATTGACGATATTAGTGTGTATCACAATTCAACAGACAAACATTTAAAATTAGTCGTGCACGATATAATGTTACTCGTATGTCAACGTGAATAAGTAAAAAATATTCTTGCACAGCTCAGAATTCACTAAATACATCACAGAACAACAATAATATTGGTTTATCATAGCCTGCTATAACCGTACCGTCATCACGCCCAGAAATCTGAAATAAATAACGAATTATAGTCCTTGGTAAATGGCTCAAACTTAACCTCAAATTTATTTCATGTTTCAATTTTTCTTGTAATATCAGAAAATTCTCGTAGAAAAAAGATTATGATACGCGAGCGTTAAGTTTCTTTGTGTAGTTGTGAAACTCGACTGCGTCTCGTTGCACAATATTCCCGCTCGAATCAAAAACCATAACTTTACGCTATTACATCACAAATAACTATTTGAAGAACCGTAAGTAATAGAAAAGTAATTTTAGAAAAGGTTTCGTGTCTGTGGACAGCATACCTCAAAAACGAAAAGACCGTTAAACACCAAGCTTGATATTTAAGTTTGGTATCTTCCAAGCATGCGACACGAAGATTTTCAAGAAAATCCCCCACCCCCAACTATCCTTAACATGGAACTTATTTCGAAAATTTTGATTTTCTCAAAATTGGCTCTAACGATTTTGATTAAAATATCATATATTAAAGATATTTACCTGACAAATAAAATGATTATCTTCAATTTTCTGGGAATATCCCCTGAAATCTATTGTGCATGAATTTTACGGAATTTTGCATAACTGCGAAACCGTAAGATATAAACAAAAACTTACAACACAAAAACTGTAGAACACCATTTATGTTATATACATTTTTTTTTCGTGAATTTGATCGTCTTGAGATATTCCTTGTTTTCGGTTTCAGCTATGAAAAACTTATACTTTTCTCATACAAACAAAGGAACTTCACTCCTGTCAATACAAATAAAGAAACTTCAGTCACATAGCAACCAGCTTTTGACTATCACTTTAAACTATGGTACTCCCTTATTTCGCTTCTACTTACAAGGAAGCAAGTAATAAGACTATTTTTGCTAATTGTTTCTCGGTTAGCATGAAGTATATAGAAGAATAATCTTTTTAACAATAATTTGTATCAGAGATGTAGAGAAAGTTATGTGAATGGAACATATCAGATCTTTTTGCGTGGAATGCAACACCTTCACTACCTATTACGTGCGTGGCAGAGGAAGTAAAACTCGTGAAATGTTATTTTAAGCTGGGTGACAGGAGCACGGCAGGGAGAAGTGATGCTCTGAATACTGTTAGCCAGCGCTCTCTAGAGCCAACCTTGTAAGACGAAATTCCCCCAAGTTTAGCCATAATGGACATTAGCCAGTGAGAAAGTTAGATGGAGACGTAACCTGGTTACTACATAACCTCCCGTCAATTGACTTTGTCGTTTGAGAAAAAAAATTCTTGACGCGGCGCGCCAATACTAACTTTATCGGCGGGAGAGCTGAGGTTCCACATTTTATGACCCTTGGGGCTGCAGACCACCAAGTTTTACCGTCCCTAGGGCTTGTTCCGGCCTCTCCCACTTTCTGTACTTTGGAGATGGCGTGTGCTCCTCGGACAACTGCCCTCGCACTCCCTCCTTCCTCTGTTTTCGGCTCCATTTTCTCGCTTTTACTTGGAAAGTAAAAAGATTGACAGAGCAGTCGTTAATTTGATCGTTTTATTCGGAAAACAGCTATAAAACATGTGATAGTATACAGAGTGGAAGGCAACTTATTACATTCCATGTAATATGTACTCCATAGAGTATCATAAACAAAGCGTAAAATATGTGTTCCATCCGCATGACTTTGACTACCTGTACTGCAAACAAACTTTTTACAAAACATAATTATTCTTTCTACTTCATGCTAATCGAGATAAAAATTAACAGACATTGTCTTATTACTTACTTCTTTGTAATTCTAAGGGAAATAAACTAGGCTAAAGCGATAGTCAAATGTTTAAAAGTAGTCCTTATGCGATTGGCATTGACTTTTTTTTTTTTATTGTTTCATTTATGTAGCCCTCTTTAATATCTAATGTCATACCGGGGGCTTTGCATTGGAAACAATTGACTGTAGGCTCTTTATGTTCGGTTTAAGACGTTTTTACTTTCTCAACACGTACTATGTACATGGTGTATAGAGAAGGTATTGCATTCCACCCAAAAATTCGATACCGAGATTTCACCGGAAATATATGTTTTAGGGTCCTCAGTATATATATATTAAAAAAAAAAAAAAAAAAAAAAAAAGCATATTCAGAAAAAGGTCCGTGTGTCTGAACACGATATCTAAAAAACGAAAATGCAGTAAACTGCCAAACTTGGTGTTTAAGTTCAATATCTTCCAGGAATGCGACACGAAGATTTTGAGAAAAATCTCTTTACCCCAAACTACCCTTTACATGGAACTTTTTTCGTAAATTTTTATTTTCTCAAAAATGGCTTTAACGATTTTGATTAAGATATCGTATATTAAAGATATTTACCTGACAAATAAAGTGTATATCTTGAATTTTCTGGCAATAGCCTCAGAAGACTACTTTATTCTGGATGAATTTTATGGAATTTTGCATAACTGCTAAACCGTAAGAGATGGACAAAAACTTACCATACAAAATATGTAGAGCAATTTAAAACACACCATTTATGTTATATACATTTTTTTCATGGATTTGATCGTTTTTGAGATTTCCTTGTTTCAGCTATAAAAAACTTATACTTTTCTCATACAAACAAAGGAACTTCAGTCACATAGCAACCAGCTTTTGACTATTATTTTAGCCTATGGTACTCCCTTATTTCGCTTCTATTTACAAGAAAGCAAGTAATAAGACTATTTCACCTAATTTTTTCTCAATTATCATGAAGTAAATAGAGACATAAAGATGTTGAGAAAGTCATGTGAATGGGACACATCAGATTTTTTTTCCTCAAACACACAGACATACACACACACACACACACACACACACACACACACACACACACACACACACACACACACAAAATCCCTCTCACATACATACTTCCAAACTCTTTTGGGATAGCTAATAATTCTGGTTAAAAAAAAATTCCCCGCCCCAGCCGGGAATCCAACATGAGACCTCTGACCACTCATTGTACTTTGTCTCTTTGCTGGCTAGGAGTAAAAAAAAAAAAAAAAAAAAAAAAAGAAACGTAAAGGACTTTATGATTGACAGAAGTATAGGTACGTCTGAGTTGTTACAAAGGATATTCTTTTATCTGCATTGAGGTAATCGAGATAATATACTAGACGTAGACGGCAGTCAAATGTTTTTAAAAGCCGATTGCTATGAGAAACAATTGAAATTCGGTTCGCTTTGCACATCAGGGGTAAACAAAAGAGAGATGAAACGACAGATCAGCTCCCGTTTGAGAAAATCTTAATTAGCTTAAAATTGAATTAAAAAGAATATCTCGGAAGTGGCTGTCTAATTCTAAAATGTATATGATATAAAGTATGTGTTTTAATAAAAATCTACATTTTTTGTTTAGTACGTTTTTTATTTCTTATGGTTTATCAGTTATTCAAAACTCATCCAGAATGAAGTCCCAGAAAATTCAAGGTATAATTTTTATTTGTTATGTAAATGTCTTTAATATACGGTGTTTCATTCAAAATTGTTAGAGCCATTTTTGACACAAAAAAAATTAAAAAATTCCATTGTTTACCTTGGGGTGGGGGGATTTTCTTGAAATGTTGGGATGGTTTCTTGAGATTTTTCTCTAAGTTTCGACTTCCAGAAGCCTCCAGGAAGTTATGTGATGCTATTTTCTAGCTATAAAAAGATTACAGAGCAGTGCTGTTGCTATTTTGAATTGTACTGACACTGAGTGGATAGTGTTAGAGCGCAGTGGAGCGCGGGCCATGAATGGCGGCAGCTGTGAACAGTCTACACCTGAATTATTTGCAGCAGTGAATTTAAGGTTAGTTCTAACTCATTTTGAGTCAATAAATGCATATAATACAACATGTTCAATAAACATCTGATGTGTTTTATTCACATGACTTTCTCTAAATCTCTGCAACAAATTAGTTTTAAAAAGCTCATGCTTCTAGTTACTTCATGCCAATCGAGAAGAAATTAGCAGAAATAGTCTTATTACTTAGATTCTTTGTAAGCAGAAGGGAAATAAGGTAGTACCATAGGTTAAAGCGATAATCAAAAGCTGTTTGCTATGCGACTGAAGTTCCTTTGTTTGTATGGACAGGAGTTGACAAATTCCTGTATGAGAAAAATTAAGTTTTTCGAACCTGAAAACTAAAACAAGGAATATCTCAAAAACGATCAACTCCACGAAAAAAATGTATGCAACATAAATTGTGTATTTTAATGTGCTCTACATTGTTTGTCTAGTAAGTATTTGTCTATCTCTTACGGTTTACCAGTTACACAAAATTCCGTAAAATTCATCCAGAATAAAGTGTCTTCAGAGGTTATTCCCAGAAAATTCAAGATATACATATTATTTGTCAAGTATATATGTTTAATATATGATATTTTAATCAAAATCGTTAGAGCCATTTTTTAGAAAATGAAAATTTTCGAAAATTTTTCCATGTGAAGGACAGTTGGGGGTGGGGGGATTTTCTTGAAAATCTTCGTGTCGCATCCTTGGAAGATACTGAACTTAAATACCAAGTTTAGATTTTAACGGTCTTTTCGTTTTTGAGCTATGCTGCCCACAGACACACACATACACACGGACATTTTTTTAAAAATGCTTTTTTGTATTCAGGTGGTCTCAAAACATGTATTTCCGGTGAAATCTCAGAATCGAATTTTTTTGTATACACTATGTACATAGTACGTATAGAGAATGTAAAAAGTGACTGACCTCAAGAAGAGGTTATGTTTCGGCATTTTGCAATACTTTACTTAATGATTTAATATTTAGGAATTTAATATGAATGTTCCCTTTCGCTGATCCGTTTGGGATGGCAATTTTGTCGGCGAGCTAATGGAGATTATTTTTAGTATTGCACACTGTAATATTACTTATCAGGGTCGTTTCCGCGAGGGAGATAATGCATTACAGGTAAATGATACTCTGGTAAGATGTTCTTGTATATTCCTCAATATCACTGGATACAATAATTATTAACACTGTAGGATGGCACAGATAAATTAAGATTGCATTCCAGAGCACGCGTTCCCATAGGACGCTACCCTTGTGCCGAGCAAAGATGTTCACATGAAGACTGACCAATAACGGTTGAGCCTCTATTCAGCTCTTATATTATAGGCTCGAAACTTATTCTACATGTTTCTCCTTATTAAACATTCTTTAAGGAAGTATATAATACAGACTTCCTATTATTTATAAATAAATTACTTTTGGTGCATATAATATTTATTTCATAAGCTATTTGCGCTAACTAAATATTTTAATACGGGTATACAAAGCTTGGGGATGCGGTATACTAGAAAGAACAGCTTCCTTTTTCATGCACGTAGCAATGCAATTATCATTGTTGATTTTTTTAAATAATTATTTTTGATCATAAATGAAATTATAATTAAAATACACATTAAATTCAATATTCTGATATTCACAGAACACTTACAGGCTAATTACTTTCAGTAATTAATTTTTCCTTTACCACATAATCAATAAATTAATATGGTATCAGTTTCCTTCCATTAACATAAAGCAAACACTTGATATGAAAACGCTTGGCTTTCATATATTAACGTCTCAAATTTCTAAGCATTTCTGGAGATGTTAAAAGGGTTACAACATATGTTACATAATCTTGGATGTGTTATCAAAAATTCTTCTCATGAGTATTTCATATCTTTATCTTCTGTGGTAGCGTGGCGGAGTGATTAGACCGCTCGCCTCCCACCTAGGTAGCCCGGGTTCTATCCCAAGCGACCGCACGTGGGATTTGTGGTTAACGAAACGGCATTGAGCGGTTTTTTTTTCCGGGTCCTGCTGTTTTCCCCACCACTCCTTCTACCAATTGATCCATCATCACCTTTCCAATCGTCCATTTCGCTTGAATTTCATAGCATCCACTTCCTCACGCTCATGCCTGGTTATATTTGAATATAAATTTACATTGAATATGGATGGTTTTGAAAATTTTAAATAATGTAATTATTTAATTATAAAATTGCGGGATTATGATATAATTGGAAGTAATTATAATATTAATTTTAAGAGATTTTTAAATAAATAAAAATGTAAAGTTAAAAAAAATATAATTAGGTATTGTAAAATTTTTGATGTAATATTTTTTTCTTTTAAATCTTATGATAAGTAATAATATAATATAGTAAGAGTACTATAATTAAACTACTTAATAGAATAGTTATTAAAATAATGCAATGGTTTTTAAAATAAAATGTGTGAAATATAAATACTTAATATAAAATAAATGTTAATAAACAATAAGAATAACAATAATAAAATTATATACTAAAATTAAACAAATAAGTATTAATATATATATATATATATATATATATATATATATATTAAAAATACGAAGCTATAATAATAGTAATATTAATTAAATTGAAAATTATATCAAATTAAATATTAGCATACACTTTAATTGATAATAATTGTGATTTTAATTGGTACTTAAGGCTAAGTTAGGTTAAGTTTTATCTGTAAATTTAAAGTGTATGATTAAATTTGTAATTGGTATAAGTAGTAATAAATTTATAAAGTCTGGAATATGTTACCATGGTTTAAGTAATTAGTTATCAGGGTTTAATACCCAGCTTTTATTTTATTTATTTATGCCTGGTTACGGGTCGACTATTCTATGCTTTCGTGCCGTTGGGTCCCCGACAGGCTTCTAACCCCTACGTATCCGTTTGTAAGTCATAGAGGGTTGCCAGTCCTAAATACGGGGAGGGTAAGCCGACAAGAAAGGAGAACACTCAGTTTTAAAATTACAATTTGGCGCACTAAACTTCTAGGGCATGTGTCTTTAACAATAGGATATAATTTAAAGTCAATAATATGAAAACATTCCCACATTTGTACACAAATCAAACATATAGTAATGTTTGATTCAAGGCCTTATCTTTCGGCGGTGTTGCCTGTATGCAGTGATTGAGTACGTACATATTCTCGACTGTTAAAAACTGTTTGGTCATTGCGGACGCGTTTTTTCTTGTTTTCGCTGTGTGCAAGCTAGTATAACCTTAACGTTATTAATTGGCCATATTTTTAGAATAACACGAGGCAAAAAATGGGCGACGTAAATATTTACAGCACAGTTGGGAGCTGGCCTGCATTTTCCAGAGACATATAAATCATTCAGAGGAAGGGGCATGGCATAAAAAAGTGTCAAAATCCCTGTCTGCGCGAGTAACGTGCCCAACCTGGTGGATTACACATGATGGGATGTGACGTCAGGGTTGTAAACTGCATGTCCCTACCAGAGGAAAAATTCCCCTAATCCCTACAACGCTGCTGTGGTATATGCTTTTCTTTTTAACCTACTTTGTGTCGCGACAATTCTGACTCATTTTGCTCCACTTCTGTAAAACTATCATTTTTAGACTGTCGAAATTCAAAAAAATCTGATGCATTCTATTCACATGCCTTTCCCTCCATTTCTATGATAAATTATTGTTAAAAATCTTATTCTTCTATCTACTTCATGCTCATCGAGATAAAATTAGCAGAAATTGTGTTATTACTTGCTTTCTTGTAAGTAGAAGGGAAATAAAGGGAATGCATTAGGCTATAGCGATAGTCAATTTTTTGCTGGTTGCTATGTGATTGAAGTTCCTTCGTTTGTATGGGCTGGAGTTGACGAATTCCCATATGAGAAGTGTTTTAAAGCTGAAACCAATAACAAAGAAAATCTCAATGTATGTATATGACCTCTTTGTTTTACTAGATCCACATTTTGTTGTGTAGTAAGTTTTTCTCTAACTCTTAAGTTTTGCCTGTTATGTAAGATTCAGCAAAATTCATCTAGAATGCTATTTCACTAAATCTAAAATATACATTTTATTAGTCATATAAATATCTTTAATATACGGTATTTTAATCAAAATCGTTACATTTTTTAAAAAATCAAGCTTTTCGAAATTTTTCCATGAAAGGGTAGTTTGAGATGGGATTTTCCTGAAAATCTTCGTGTCACATGCTTTGGATATATTAAACTTAAACAGCAAGTTTGGCATTTTATGAAAATGTTCGTTTTTGAGTTATGTTCATGGACACACTCACCTTTGTAAATCATTTTTTTTTTTGATGCTGAGTAGCCTAAAACGAGTATTTCGGTATCGAATTTTTGGGTGTAATACCTGCTCTACCTATGTATCATGTAGTATGTAGAGAAACAAAAGAAAAAATCTGATGTGTTCCATTCACATGACTTTCTCTACATCTCTGCAAGAAATTATTGTTAAAAAGCTTATGCTTCTATTTACTTCATGCTAATCGAGAAAAAAAAGTAGCAGAAATAGTCTTACTAGTTGCTTCCTTGTAAGTAGAAGCGAAATAAGGGAGTACCATAGGCTAAAGTGATAGTCAAAAGCTGGTTGCTATGTTACTGAAGTTCCCTTGTTTGTATGGACAGGAGTTGACAAATTCCTGTATGTTTTTTAAAGCTGAAACCAGAAACAAGGAATATCAGATTTGGTTGTGGACGCACCTTGACAGAGGATAATATCTGCTCGAGATATGAGTGACTGACTGGGAAAGCAGCAGCCATCCCCTCGTCCCTGGCATGCAGGGCACATCACCATAATTCAGACGGTGCGACAGGGATGCTGTTGCTATTTGCTCGGATGAAATGCAATTCGGGACCTCAGCATTTAGTGCACAACTCGTAACTCTGTTTCGTAGATGACATATCTCATAAATACTAAGCCCTTGCATAGATTATACTCCCCCCTCGCATGTGTCCCTGCCATTCATCTCCACCCTTCCACGAGACCTTATATTTTTAGTTTTTTAACCCCCGTCGTCTCCGCCTACCCTGTCAACGACAAAAGAAGAAAACGTTTGGCAAAGGGAACTGATACTAACCTAGATGTTGTGGTTTATGAACGACGCATAGCAGGAAATGAGTCTAATAAAGACATCAGCTCACGCAATGTAACCTAAGCTTAGTGACAGCTGTTCTATCTTTGTCTTCTTTCGAATGTAGGGTTCTTCCGGTGGTGGCGGTAGTGCTGTTGTATTCGGAGCTGTAGCCGCGAGTTTGACTTTTGGCTGGATAGCGTTATTCAAAGTTTTCCTGCTTACTGACACAAGAATTGGGTTGGTCTCGTCAGGAGCTTAACGTCCTTTAATCTGCTTGGTAATATCGGACTATGAATCAAATCGGTGAAGTGATGCTCAAATGATTTTGTGGTTCATTGAGCTTACATTACTCGGCATTCGGTCTTCTCAGGATAAGGGAAGACCTCGAAAAGAAAACCTTATCAAGTTAACAGATTCGAACTCGCGATCTCTTGAATGTAAGGCCGGCAGATAACCGCAGGTTGTGACAAATTCGTCAGGACAGTAGAATAGCAAGAAAAACATTATGAGTGTTTTATATATTGGAATCCATTTATTAAGCACTTTCTATAACGTCAAGTAATACATATTAATTCATCTTGAGTTAAAAAAAGTTACTGTTTCTACACGTACTATGTACATAGTGCATAGACAAGGTATTGTATTGCACCCAAAAATTCGATACCGAGATTTCACCGGAAATACGTGTTTTGAGACTCCCTGAATCCAAAAAAGACATTTTTAGAAAAATGTCCGTGTGTCTGTGTGTGTGTGTGTGTGTCTGTAGGCAGCATAGCTCAAAAAACGAAAAGACCGTTAAACACCGAACTTGGTATTTAAGTTTAGTATCTTCCAAGTCTGCGACACGAAGATTTTCAACAAAATCCCTCCACGCCCAGCTACCGTTTACATGGAACATTTTTCGAAAAATTTGATTTCCTAAAAAATAGCTCTAACGGTTTTGATTAACATTTCTTATATTTAAGATATTTATGTGACAAATAAAATGTATATCTTGAATTTTCTGGGAATAGCTTCTGAAGACATGTTTATTCTAGATGATTTTTATTGCATTTTGTATAATTGGTACACGTAAGAGATAGACAAAAACTCACTACACACAAAATGTAGATCAGGGTAAAACACACATTTTATGTCATTTACATTTTTTTCGTGAAGATGAACGTTTTTTAGATATTCCTGTTGTTTGGTTTCAGCTTAGAAAAACTTACTTTTCTCATACAAGAATTTGTCAACTCCTGTCCATACAAACAAAGGAACTTCAGTCACATAAAAACCAGCTTTTGACTATCACTTTAACCTATGGTACTCATTATTTTGCTTCTACCTTCAAGGAAGCAAATAATGAGACTATTTCTGTTAATTTTTCTCGATTAGCATGAAGTAAGTAGAAGTATAAGCTTTCTAACAATACTTTGTAGCAGAGATGTAGAGAAAGTCATGTGAATGGAATATATCAGATTTTTTTGTTTTTATTGTTTCATTTATATTGCCCCCTTTAACATCTAAGGTCATATCGGGGGCTTTGCATTTGAAACAACTTGTTGTCTATAGGTTCTTTTACGTTTGGTTTAAATAATTTTATTTTCCTCAAGCACACACACACACACACACACACACACACACACACACACACATTCACTCTCACATACATACTTCCAGACTCTGTGGGGGATAGGGAATAATTCTGGGTAATGAAAAATTCCCCACCCCAGACGGGAATCGAACCCGGGATCTCTGGGTGAGAAGTCAGCTCACTGACCACTCAACCACACAGTCAGAGAAGGTATTGTATTGCATACAATACGATACCGAGATTTCACCAGATAAAGATGCTTTGAGACCCTCTGAATTCAAAATAAAATGTTTAGAAATATGTCCATGTGTGTGTGTGTGTGTCTCTCTCTCTCTCTCTCTCTCTCTCTCTCTCTCTCTCTCTCTGATGTGTTTATTTGGGGAGGGGCAGCATAGCTAGAAAATGAAAATTGCGCCAAGCACCAAACTTAATATTTAGGTTCGATATATTTTAAGCATGTGACACGAAGATTTTCAAGAAAATGTATATCATGAATTTTCTGAAAATAGCCTCAAGACCTCTTCATTCTGGATGATCTATGTATAACTCCTAAACCGTAAAAGAAACTACTTACTACTACTACTTACTACTCCGAAAGTGCAGATCTCCTTAAAACACATAGTTTAGGTCGTATACAATTTTACTTTCTCTACACGTACTATGTGCATAGTGTATTAAAAAGGTACCTGTTATGTTGCACCCAAAAATTCGATACAGACATTTCACCAGTAATATATGTTTTGAGACCCCCTGAAGCTAAAGTAGCATTTTTAGAAAAATGTCCGTGTATATATGTGTGTGTGTCTGTGGGCAGCATAGCTCAAAAAGGGAAAGACCATTTGGTATTTAAGTTTAGTATCTTTCAGCGATGCGACACGAAGATTTTGACAAAAATCCCCAAATTACCTTTACGTGGAAAAATTTTAGATTTTTTTTTTATTCTTTCAAAAAATAACTTTAACGATATGGATTAAATACCGTATGTTAAAGATATTTATATTGCCAATAAAATTTATATCATTAATTTTATGGATGGATGTTTTTGAATTTAGCATAACTAGCACACTGTAAGACATAGACAAAAACTTACGTAATAGAAAACACACAATATATATTTCAGCTGTGAAAAAACTTATTCTTTTGTCATACAGGAATTTGTCAACTCCTGTCCATACAAACGAAGAATCTTCAGTCACATAGCAACCAGCTTTTGACTATCACTTTAACCCCTATTTCGCGTGTACTTACAAGGAAGCAAGTAATAAGAATATTTCTGCTGATTTTTTCTCGATTAGCATGAAGTAAATAGAAGAATAAGCTTTTTAACAATAATTTGCTGCAGATATGTAGAGAAAGTCATGTGAATGTATCGCATCAGATGCTTTTCTGAGTTAACCTTTTCCAAGGTATTCCTTGTTATTGGTTTCAATTTTAAACCATTTAAACGTTTCTGTATGTACATTGTACATACGTGCTTGAGAAAGTACAAATAGCTCATATATTTCTGATCACTTTTCAGTAATGTGATATGATACTCCTGAACTGTTTAGAAGAGTCTAAGCGTGCTTTTCGAATTTTGAAGTGTCATTCACCTATAATTGTTCTGGAATATTAAATCAGGTCAAGATATCAGCGGGACGGTCACTTTACCTGGGAAATAAATCCATTGATCGCTGACGAGGACATGACGTTACGTGGTGTTCGCACTCCCAGAGCGTTTTCCTGGAACACAGGAACATGCCTCATAAATACAAGATGAGTGGCAACACGCGGCACGCGACCCCAGGCGACTGTCAGTCTGGAGTTCTCTCTTCCGGGAATTCTATGCATCGATGGTAATATATACATTCACTCTATTGAAGGGTCTTGATAATCAGCGTTGTGAACACAGAAATGTAATATTCTGTGTATGTATATAATATGACAAAACAGCTCAATTTCTAGGCTTGACCTCCTCTAACCGTTTCTTAATCAATTGTATGTCTACTTCGCGAGCTCACCGCTAGGTGCATATGCTGATAATGGATTAACTAATCGCCCATAGATGGCGCCATAGCATGTAATCACGGCTTTGGTCGTGAAACTGACAGATTTTAGATCAGAGACCAAAAAATTTCCCATTAAGATTAATTTCCTACATATTAACCAATAATTATTTCACTCAATACATAATTATTTCCTCTGCATTTTATTTTACAAGCATTCTGTATATGTTTAATTACAGGATACATATCTTTAAGATTTCTGAGCATTGTCCATAAAATTAGAAAAAGTTCCATTTGACTGGAAAAAGATAACTTAAAAATGAAAGAGCAGTAAAATACCAGACTTGGTATTTAAGTTTAGTATCTTCCAAGGATGCGACACGAAGAATTTGAGAAAAATCCCCCAACCCAAACTACCCTTTATATGGAACATATTTTGACTTTCTCAAAAATGGCTCTTAACGATGTTGATTAAAATATCGCCTCTAACCTGGATGAATTTTCCATAACTGGTAAAGAGCTAGACCAAAGCTTTCATCTTGCCCGTTTGGGTGATGTGAGGGTAGGGGGTCTGCCTAATATTTAAAATTTCGCGAGTTCGAATCTACCTAAGGGTGAGTTAGAGGTTTTTTTTTCGGGGTTTTCCCTTATCCTAAGAAGACTAATATCGAGTAGGTAGCTTTAAGCTCCATGGAGATCATTTGAGCATCATTTCACCAATTTAATTCATTCACTGTCTGAAATGACCAAACAGATTAAAGGACGTTAAGCTAAAAAAAAACAAAAACAAACAAACAAAATAATACATCAAAATGTGCCAAAATCATTTTTCGTGGCGTTGACCATCCCTGAGATATTCCTGGCCATGCAAAGAAACCGATTTCGGTCACATAGCAACCATCTTTTAAAAGATTTGACTATATCTTTAGTTTAGTGTGTTCTCTTATTTCCCTTCTACTTAAGGGTATTCGAAATCAGATTTACATAATTACTTTCTCTATACGTGCTATGCACATAGTGTATAGAGAAGGAATTATATTGCACCCAAAAATTCGATGCCGAGATTTCATCGGAAATACATGTTTTGGGTCCCCCAGAAACCAAAAAAAAAAAAAAGTTTTTGGAAAAAGATCCGTCTGTGTGTCTGTGGACAGCATACCTCAAGAACGAAAAGACCGTTAAATACCAAACTTGGTATTTAAGTTTGGTATCTTCCAAGGATGCGACACGAAGATTTTCAAAGAAATCCCCCCACCCCAACTACACTTTAAATGGAACTTTTTTCGAAAATTTTGATTTTCTCAAAAATGACTCTAATGATTTTGATTAAAATATCGTATATTAAATATATTTACCTGACAAATAATATGTATATCTTGAATTTTATGGGAATAGCCTCTGAAGACTACTTTATTCTGGATGAATTTTGCATCATTCATTTGGCTGTAATGGTTTATAATTCATGTATAAAATTATGAATATTTTGTTATATCACTTAAAATGCCCCCGCGAACTTTTTTTTTAAATGTGATAATCGAGATAAACATCAGCAAAAATGGTTTTATTGTTTGCTTTATGTCAGCAACTATTTAACATAATGAGTTACATTGTTTAACGTACATTCAGCAATGCCTTTTCTGTTGATTAATGAAAAATAGAACTTTTCTGTTGATTAGTAGAAATGCATGGTTTAAAATTTGATTGAAAAACGATGATTTTTAATTTTTTGAAATATAGCTACTCGTAATCCATATACATAAAAAAACGTTCAAATAAAGTGTATTTATGAGTAAATACGTGGTAAAATTTTCAGCCCTTAGTTTCAATTAGTATCTGAGATAACGAGGAAATTTCTATAGAAAATGATACTTCTTCAGAAATTGCTTTCAAACAAAAAATGTAACAACTTCTCAGTATTTCGGAACTGTCACGTGGAGGCAATATGAGCGGGATGCCAGTGCGGCCAATGGCTAAAGTAAAACTTTCCGTTCAAAATAAAAAAGACCTCTTCTTTAACACTAATATTTACAAACTTATGGATATTTTATCTATTGAGTGTACAGAATGTTCTAAAAACTACAATTAGCGTACCTCTATGAAAGTTATACTAAAACGAGTGGGAGATTCGAAATATTCATATACATTTAAAACATGAAAATGGGGGGAAAAAAAAAAATCTCATGTGTTCCATTCACATAACTTTCTCTACTTCTGTGTAACAAATTATTGTTCATAAGCTTATTCTTCTATTTACTTCATGTTAATCGAGAAAAGTTAGCAGAAATAGACTTATTACTTGCTTCCTTGTAAGTAGAAGCGAAATAAGGGAGTACCTTTGGTAAAAGTGAAGCCAAAAGCTGGTTACTAGGTGACTGAAGTTCCTTTGTTTGTATGGACACGAGTTGATAAGTTCCTGTATGAGAAAGTACAAGTTTTTCAAAGCTGAAACCAAAAGCAAGGAATATCTCAAAAACTCCTCGAAAAAACTGCATATAACTTAAATTGTGTGTTTTAATGTGCTCTACATTTTTTGTGTGGTAAGTTTTTGTTCACTTCTTAGCATTACAGCCAAATGAATGAATGAACTGTAATACACATGCATTATAATACATTTGTTTAATAAATGTCAAACACACATATTCATAAGTGTACATTTGTATATATGACTGGCTCGCGAGTTGTGTTTGAGAAATGCTTAGCGCCCCGAGAGACAATGTAAGAGGTGAACCCGGGAACCCGACATGACAGCGACAATCACGCCTTGTTGAGCACATTCATGTTCCCCGGGCTGCCGTCAAGGGCAGAGACAGCAACTTTGAGGTCACTTCCGGTCAGTCCACAGGCACCGTCAGGTCTCAGAGCTTCGTGTAGCTATCACAAAGCGCCGCTGAAAATACTGTACAGGTGCTTTACTCCTCAGTGTTGCCAACCTGAGGAAATGTGGCTACTGGGGGATCTGAGAAGCACAACAACGATAAAAATCTGATGTGTTCCATTCATATGACTTTCCCTACCTCTCTACAACAAATTATTGTTAAAAATCTTATGCTATTCGAGAACAAATTAGCAGGAATAGTCTTATTACTTGCTTCCTTGTAAGTAGAAACGAAATAAGGGAGTACCATAGATTAAAGTAAGAGTCAAAAGCTGGTTGCTATGTGACTGAAGTTCCTTTGTTTGTGTGGACAAGAGTTGACAAATTCCTGTATGAGAAAAGTATACGTTTTTTAAAGCTAAAACAAATGACAAGGGATATCTCAAAAACGATCAACTTCACGAAAAAAAATGTATATGACATAAATTTTGTGTTTTATGGTGATCTACACTCTTTGAGCAGTAAGTTGTTGTCTATCTCTCACGGTTTACTATTTATGCCAAATTAAGAAAAACTCATCCAGAATAAACAGGTCTTTCGAAGCTATTTCCAGAAGATTCAATATATACATTTTATTTGGCATTTAAATATCTTAAATATCTCATAAGAAATTTTAATCAAAATCGTTAGTCATTTTTTAGAAAATCAAAATTTTCGAAAAGTTTTCCAATTAAAGGGTAGTTGTAGTGGGGGGATTTTCTTGAAAATCTTCGTGTCGCATCCTTGGAAGATACTGAACTTAAATACCAAGCTTGGCATTAAACGGACTCTTCGTTTTTAAGCTATGCTGCCCACAGACACACACACACACACACACACACACACACACACACACACACACACACACACACACACACACACACGTGGACATTTTTCTAAAAATGTTTTTTTTTTTTTTTTGATTCAGGGTGTCTCAAAACATATATTTCCGGTGAAATATCGGTATCGAATTTTTGGGTGCATTACAATACCTTCTCTATACACTATGTGCATCGTATAGAGAAAGTAAAAATCCATGTTTGGGATTGGCGAATTTTTGGAGCCTCTTTGGATATATTAGTGTAAACTTTGACAATTTTTCAATACATTTATGCACTTATTCTAAACTCAGTATTGCTATAATAATGTTGCAATAATATAGAGAGGGATGTGGAGAAAGTAGCGGAATATTAGTTTCATAAAATGACACAAAATTAGTTATACAATGACTCAAAATAATGGGAAATTTTGGAATGGACATTAATGGATGATCAAAATTACCTTACACATATTTATGTCAATATATAGGATAGAGTTTGCCATTCTTAAATAACACAATGATATTTATTTATACTTTCTCTATACGTACTATGTACATAGTGTATAGACATAGTGAATACCGAGATTTAACTGGAAATACACGATTTGAGTCCATCTGAATCCCAGTGTGTCTGTGGACAGCATAACTCAAAAACAAAAAGACCGATAAATACCAAACTTTCAAGAAAATCCCCCACCTCAACAACATGGCAAACATTTCCGAATTTTTTAATTGTTTTTAAAAATGGCTCTATGATTTTGATTAAAATACCGTATATTTTGGATGAATTTTGCTGGATTATGCGTAACTAGTAAATCGAAAGAGATACACAAAAACGTACTGCACAAAAATGTAGATCTCATTAAAGCTCACAATTTATAATATATACTTTTTTTTTTTTGAGGAGCTGACCGTTTTGGAGATATTCCTCGTTATTAGTTTCAGCTTTAAGAAGGAACAAATATGCATTTAAAACGGCCAGGAGAGAAATGTGAAATACGTGGAAAAGTGTAAAGACAAACTTTACTACGGTGCGAATGTGCCTAGTACACGGGTTGGCAAACGACCCAGGTAGACATGTATCATTACCGGAGGGCCGCGAACAAAAGAGGGATAACAAGGTTCATCGTCCGGTGGTGGACATGATAAAATAATAGATCCGGGTTGCTTGTTGGTCGAGAGAAGCGACTTCACTTGCTGTGAGGAACGCGATGAGATAAGACGTGTTATTTGATTCAGCGGTGAAACGAACGGGCTATATACTAGAGTTGGCTGATAAGTCGCGTACCTCTCAAAGAAAAAAGCATATATATATTTGCTTTATTTCTCTACTTAAACCATCTCTGTAGTGCGATTTTTCAAGGTCCTCAAAATAGCTGTTTACCGCATCAATGACCTCCTCGTTGCTTTGAAATCTTCGTCTGCCAAGAAAATTTTTGATGGGTGCTAGATCTGGAGAATAGGGTGGATGTTCAAGCAATTCCAATCTTGCACAGACCTTGTGAAAGCCCAAAATATTACCTGCACGTTCTTTTCATATGTTTACAGCCTCTGCTATCTCAAACAACTTTAATCTGCGTTCTTCCAGTACTAAAGGATGCATTTTTTTCAATGATCTCTGGAGTTGTCACTTCTACAGGGTGTCCAGAGCGAAGCTCATCACTAGTGCTCGTACGTCCCATTTTAAACTCTGTAACCCACCTTTTAATCATTGAATATGAAGGGGCAGAGTCTTTCAATGTACTGTCCATTTTCTGCTTGATTTCTTTAGATCTTAAGCCTAGAAGTATATAATCACTGCTCCTTTTTCCAAATCCTCCATTTTCGTGAAAACTCTAAAGTTGTCTTATTTAAAATGCTGTCATTCGAAAACTAAAGAAGCTATTGATCCGGATACAAGCTAGTCTAGAGTTAAATTATACGATGGTACCATCTAACTGGCCTAGTGGCGCCATCTCTGTGTGAGGCCCGTGACTTATCAGCCGACCCTCTTATGTCCGTTTTAGAAACAGTGTTAATTATTACACCAATAATAAGAACGGTAAAAGTTGGTGTAGGAGGGGAGGGGGAGAACTTAGGAGGAATGCGCGTGTGTTCGACGGCAGAAAATATCAAAGAAAATAAATGAATGAATTTGAGACGTTAATACATAGAAGCCAAGCGTTTTCATATCAAGTGTTCATTTCATGTCAATGGAAGGAAATTGATACCATATTGATTTATTGATTATGTGGTGAAGAAAAAATGAATTACTAAAAGTAATTAACCTGTAAGTGTTCTGTGAATATCAGCATATTGAATGTAATGTGTATTTTAAGTATTATTTCATTTGTGATCAAAAATAATTATTGTAAAAAAATCCAACAATGATAATTGCTTTGCTACGTGCTTGAAAACGGAAGCTGTTCTTTCTAGTATACCGCATCCCCAAGCGTTGTATACCCGTATTTAAATATTCAGTAAGCGTAAATAGCTTATAAAATAAATATTATATGTATCAGAAGTAATTTATTAATAAATAAAAGGAGGTGTGTATTATATACTTCCTCAAAGAATGTTTAGTAAGGAAAAGCATATAAAATAAATTTCGAGCCTATATAAGATCTGAATAGACGCTCAACCTTTGTCAGTCCTTATTGGTCAGTCTTTGTGTGCGCATCATTTCTCGGCACAAGGATAGCTTCCTATTGGAGCGCGTGCTGTGGAATGCAATCTTCATTTATCTGTGCAATCCTGCAGCCCGCAAACTTCCCTACATCACGTACCTCAACCGAAGGATACAATGGACGAACACCATTACCTACTTGGGGGTGAAGCTTGACAGGGGCATTACTTTTGGGGAGCACATCAGGGAACTGAGGTGTCGGGATCACGGGGCTATGGCCTTGTACCCGATGCTGAAGTCCACGATGCCGGTTCCCCTTAAGTTGCGGCTTTTGAGGGCTCTCATAGTCCCCTTGCTAATCTACGCCTGTGAGATCTGGGGCATGGCGGCAGACTCCAGTCTGCTGTTGCTTCAGCGGGTACAGAATAGATGTCTTCGGGCTATCTATTCTGTGCCTCGTGGCTTTCCAACGAGACTCCTGCACGAAGTCTGTGGTCTACCATACCTGGAGGACGAGATCAGGCGTCGGGCAACAAAATTCAACGAAGGGTTACCATTCCATCGGAGCGCCCTCGTTAGGTCTCTTGGGGATTACAATCCCACAAACCGCCGCTTCAGGCGATACCGGCTTCCCCGCATGGTTTGCGGGCATCCCCGGTAACGAAGGAGCACCTCCAACAGCTGCTACGGCTAAGCTCCTTACAATCCTTCAAGAGTTGCTTGGATTCAAAATTAAAACCTCAAAACAAACATTTTGAATAAACTCACACCAGCGGTGCACAAGGGCCGTTGCACCATCATAAGCAACCGTCGAGGGGCAACACTTGCCTCCTCCCGTCACTCCGCAACCCCAACACTCACCCGCCATCCTGCAAAAACCCACAATCCCGTCAGAACGTGGTTAAGTTCTCTCCGAGAACAGGGACACGTCTAACACACCTCGGGCTGCCCTCAGCCTGCCATCTGCTCTGGTCTGGTTTTAGTAATTATTGTATCAAGTAATGTCCAAGAATATACATCTTACCAGTGTATTATTTATAAATATTATATTACCTGGAATGCATTATCTGCCTCGCGGCCACGACCTGAGAAGTAATAATACTACGTATTACCGTGAGTAATAATAAAGAAGAATGAATCTCAACTAGCTCGCTTGTTATACATTGAATAAAATAATTTGTTACAGGTTCAATAGTAATTATGAACTGAAGGGAAACCACTTGCATCTTAACACCACCCTTGAGAAAGACCCCATTCTGACGTATCCTAAGCTAGGGCGTTCTCACTTCCACACCATTCCTTAATCTTCTGAGCCACTACGCAGGATTCGAACCCGGAACCCCCTAAACCATCGCTACACGTGTCCGAAAGCAAGAGTGTGTAATGCTGCCGATGTCCGCACACTTTAGAACCATAACTCTGTTAATGAATATACTCACAAATTGTGTGCCATCGCATAACTCAATTAGAACGTCGAAACCTGGGACTTGATCGATCCCATAGGCTGCGGTTTCGCGTCCCAACACGCGAACTACGTCATAAAGTAGTAAACAGTCAATAAAGGCCCTATAGTGGCACACGATACCCGTCAACCTGTTCCCAAGGGAAGTCGTTGCACTTAGCGGGGGGACAAAAATGAAATCGAAAGTGGTTGGTTATTGCTCCCGCGACATTGTTCTTTCTTAGGTCATTCCTGATTCGCTTCTGCATTTATAATAACACTAGTTAGTTAAAATGCTTTTCGTTGTTTCTCCGTACCCGTCACGGAAGTAGTTTAATCTTTAAGACATCTAGAGGTCAATATTCTGGCTTCTGACCCCCAAAGGTCGTGATTCTCGTGTAGAAGCCAAAGGGTCATTCACATAGTTGAGGTTAGGTCTTTAACGTAAAGCATGCACATGAGATTTGCTCTGCAAATCATAATGCTATGTAAAACAGTTGAAATTCCTTTTTCTTTACATGTTCAAGAGTAAACAAAAGAGATATGATTTTCTCTTTCCAAAACGTTTAAGTAATTTAACATTGAAACAGTTAGTCTTTCGCGTTTCTTTTGTTTGTTAAAGATTTGCTGGCCAATCATAATGCACGCACTCGTCACTATTTGTAATTCTGTTTTCTTTACATGTCCAGGACTAAAAATAAATATGGAACAAAAAATTACTCATGTTTCAAAAAAGTTTAAGTAGTTTAAAATTGGAGCAGCAAGTCGGTCGCGTTTCTTTTGTTTTACTCCTGATCATGCAAAAAGAATCTAATTTCAATGTCAATCGCAGGGCGACGGCTTTTAAAAGATTTGACTATCACTTTAGCCTAATGTATTTGCTTATTTCTCTTCTACTTATAATGGAATATGTAATAAAACCATTTCTGGTTACGTTTACCTTGATTAGTATTACGTGTTTTGCATGAACAGCTTGTTTTAAGAACAGCTAGAGAAAGTCATGCGAACGGAACACATCGGATTTTTTGTGGAGTTAACCATTTCCGATATATTCCTTGTTCTTGGTTTGAATACGTTTCGTATACCAATTATTGCACTTTTCGGAAATGAGAAGCTGTCATTCTTTTATCTGAGCATGAAAGGAGAACGGAATTTCTTTGTCATCTCATATCGATCAACTCCTATAAGATTTGACCATGACTTTAGCCTAGTGTATTCCCTTACTTCTTCTGAACCTATTAGGAGTTAAGTAATAAGGTCATTTCTGCGAATGTTTATTTCGATTAGCATGAAGTAAATAGAAGAACGAATAGTTTTTTGTTAGCGAATAGGTAGAGAAAGTAATGTGATTGTAAAACATCACATTTTTTACTTTCTCTATACGTATTATGTACATAAGTATTGCATTCCCCCCAAAAATTCGATTCGAATATCTCACCGAAAATACACGTATCAGGGTTCCCTGTATACAAAAAAAGCAATTTTAGAAACAGGTCCTTTTGTGTGTAACTGGGTGTCAGTATGAACTTGTGTCAGTGGACACGATAACTCAAAAAGGAAGTGTCCGTAAAATACTCAACTTGGTATTTAAGTGTAGTATCTATCAAGGCTGCGACACGACGATTTTGAGAACAATCCCCCCACCCCAAACTACCCTTTACATGGAGAAATTTTCGAAAATTTTGATTTTATCAAAGATGGCTCTAACAAATTTGATTAAAATACCGTATATTAAAGACATTTACACGGCAGACGAAATGCATGTCTTGAGCTTTCTGGGAATAGTCTCTGAAGACATCTTTATTATGGATGAATTTTGCTGGATTTTATAACTAATAAATTAGTAAACGGCTTGCATAACTGATACTACACAAAAACTGTAGATCTTGTCATAACATACAATTTATGTTATATCCATTTTTTCGTACAGTTGATCATGTTTGAGATAATACTTATTAATACATAGGGAATTTGTCAACTCCTGGCAATGCATTGAAACGGATTTCATCCCCATGGCAACCAGCTTTTAAAAGATTTGACTATCGTTTTAGCCTAGTGTATTCCCTTATTTACCTTCTACTTACAAGGAAACATTTCTGTTAATGCTTATCTCGATTAGCATGAAGCACATAGAAGTATTTTTTTTTTTTTGCAGAATAGTTAGAGAAAGTAATATGATAGTAAAACAAGTTTTTTTTCTTCTTTTTCTTAAACTGTGTTACACTAGCTGTTGATCTATCGCATACCTAACTAAGAATCATGTGGGGGTTGCTTTCCCCTTTGCAATCTCTGGTATGAATTTATGGTGCTGGTTTCTCCGCAAGGGAGGGGGGCTGCTCTCAGGTATAATTGAACTATTACTTCACTGTTGGGAGGGCGGAGTTGGTTTCAAGCTCTCACAGATTACACGTCTTCCGAATGAAAAGGGTTGTACGGAAACGAGTTACATGTCCGATTAACTTGTCGGGTGAGGAGGTGTGGGCTACACGGGGGATGCAGGCGCAGCTACCTGTATCGTGGACTTCATTAAGGACAGAATACAGCTGGTCTTTCCTCTCTACAGCAGAACAGCGATTTGAAGTGGTGTTTAGCCAAGATTCAGCTAAATAAATGTTAATAATTATTCACTGCCAGAGGAGAAATACTGGCAATTCATTGTTCTGTCATAAAAAGGAAGAAACGGTATATTGTACTAAGAAGTGTAAGTTATACTTATCAGGTCGAGAATATGTATTGGGAACACGAGATCTGATAAGTAACTTACAGTTCATGGTTAGCCAATTACTTTTTAAAATACTTGAAAAAAACTAAGAAAAAAAATATATAATGTGTTACACTCACATGTCTTTCTGTAGTTGCTCTACAAACAAACTTCTTACAAAAGATTATTCTTCTTTCTACACAATGCTAATCGAGATAAACATTAGCAGAATGTTCTTATTACTTAGTTCCTTATAAGTAGAAGGGAACTAAAGGAATGCACTATGCTAAAGTGCTAGTCAAATGTTCTAAAAGCTATCGTTATGCGATTGTCATTGCAAGGAATAGCTCGGAAACGGTTACCTCTTCAACAAAAACGTAAGGGACATAAATTGTGTGTTTTAACCATTTCTACATTTTTGTTTATTACGTTTTTGTCTGTCTCTTACGGTTTAGAAGTTTAGCAAAATTCATCAAGTATAAAGAGGTCTTCAGAGGCTGTTCCTAAAAAAGTCAAAATATGCATTTTATTTGTTTTTTAAATATCTTAAATATAAGAGATTTTAACCAAAAATGTTTGAAAAAATCAAAATTAAGGAAAATGTTCCATATAAAGGGTATTTGGGAATGAGGGTATTTTCTTGAAAATCTTCGTGTCACATCTTTGGAAGACACCAAATTTGGAATTTAATGGTATTTTCGTTTTTGAGCTACGCTGTCCACAGACTGTCACGGGCTCTTTTCTAAAATGCTTTTTTTTTTTTTTTAATCAGGGGGACATAAAGCATTTATTTCCGCAGAAATCTCGGTATCGAAATTTTGGATGCATTACAATACCTTCTCTATACACTACATACATTGTACCTGTAGAGAAAGTAGAAATAAAATCTCGATGTGAACAAATGAAAGTTTCCTTCTAAATTATATGGACAAAGCCTTCTTATACACTCTTTTGTTAATGAATTTTGCAATAGATTCTTTACTTGAAGTAGCACATGTCTTGAGTGTTACGTCATTTCCTATTTGTACTGTAGGTATTAATGACCTCTCAAACTCTTACAGTGCTTGTTGCCATGGCAATTAATAAATGAATTGTAAATTTAGCTTACATTACCAAATATGTGTTCAGAATGATTAACTTACATAGCAAGTATTTCAAAAGATTTATGTTAGAAATAAATGGCATGACTAACGAGATATTAGACTGCGAGACGAATACTTTTCTCAGACAGGAAGTCTCCATTTTTCTATTATTCTAATCCAGGCCAAGCAAAGAAGTCAATTTCAAAGACAATCGTATAACAATAGCTTTTAAAACATTTGAGTATCACTTTAGCATAGTACATACCTATAGTTCCCTTCTACTTATAAGGAACTAAGTAATAAGAACATTCTCCTAATTTTGATCTCGATTAGCATGGTGTAGAAAGAAGATTAATCTTTTCTAAAAGGTTTGTTGTTAGAGAAAGGCATATGAGTGTGGCACATCAGATTTTTCGTCCTATATCATGAATAAAGTTTCATTTCCTTATAATATTTTTATAGTGTGTTTTTTGTGCTTTATTTTTCAAATTTCTTTTATAGTGTCATTTATATAATTAATACTTAGAATTCGTTTAATTATATCAGAATTAATTTGACACAATACATTTCATCTTGATTATTTAAATTCTCTAACTTATTCCATAAATTAAAAATCTGATGTGTTCCATTCGCATGACTTCCTCTACATCTCTGCAACAAGCTATTATTAAAATGCTTATGTTTCTATTTGCTTCATGCTGATCGAGAAAAAATAAGCAGAAATATTCTTATTTCTTCCTTCCTTATAAGTAGAAGCGAAATAAGGTAGTGTCATAGATTAAAGTGATAGTCAAAAGCTGGTTGCTACGAGACTGTTCCTTTGTGGGGATTTTTTTGAAAATATTTGTGTTGCATCCTTGAAAGATACAAAAACTTAAATATGAAGTGCAGCTTTTTATAATTTGTTTTTTTTTTTTGGATTCAGTGGGTCTTAAAACATGTATTTCCGGTGAAATAACGGTATCGAATTTTTGGGTGGAATACAATACTTCTTATATACACTATGTACATAGTACGTATAGAGAAAGTAAAAATAATGTAGTAAAGAAAGTAAAAAGATACATGCTTGAATTTGGAAAGTAAATTGAAATGTTTTTTTACGAAGGAAACTTTGCTTTCTCAGTTTTCACTTTTTAAACGCAAATATTGTGTTCGTATTTTCGTGAGAGTGTACTGAAAGTGAGGTCACGAGTTCGTGGCCCCCCCTTGGACTTGCTTGGCTTTTCCCGTGTTTGGTGGGCATGTTAGCTTTGTGATGCACTGTGTTGATTTACAGGCAGCGCTGTTTACCTGGTCGCCACGCAACCCGCACAGACAAACCGTTAGTTTACTGCAAAACTCGCTCACTGCACATTTTGTTATTGTTAAACGCGCTGCACTATCATATTATCCTTTACTGTAATTAACTTTCGAGCGCGAAGCCTTCCAAGGGGAATTATGCATCTTCCCAGGATAATAAATGAAAATAAACGATAATTTTAATTGTATGTATTTTCTCTACGCGTACTTGTACATAGTGTATAGAGAAGGTATTGTAATGCACCCAAAAATTCGATACCGAGATTTCACCGGAAATTGTTTTAGGACCCCCTGAATCCAAAAAAAAAAATTGGAAAAAGGTCCGTGTGTATGTGTGAGTCTGTGTGTCTGTGAACAGCATAGTTCAAAAATGAAAAGACCGTTGAATACCAAACTTGGTATTTAAGTTTGGTATCTTCCAAGGATGCGGCACCAAGATTTTCAAGAAAATGCCCCTACCTCCAACTACCCTTTGCATGTAACTTTTTTTAGAAAATTTTGATTTTCTCAAAAATGGCACTAACGATTTTGATTAAAATATCGTATATTAAACTGAGAAATAAAATGTAAGTCTTGAATTTTCTGGGAACAGCCTCTGAAGACTACTTTATTCAGGATCCATTTTACGGAATTTTACATAGCAGCTAAACCGTAAGAGTTAGACAAAAACCTACCACACAAAAAATGTAGAGCACATTAAAACACAGAATTTATGTTATATAATTTATATTACTGGAGTTCATCGTTATTTAGATATTCCTTGTTATTAGTTTCAGCTTTAAAAAACTTCTCATACAGGCATTTGTCAACTCGTGTGCATACAAAAAGGAACTTCAGTCACCTAGCAAGCAGCTTTTGACTACCTATGGTGCTACTTTATTTCGCTTCTACTTACAAAGAAGTAGGTAATAAGACTATTTCTGCTAATTTTTTCGCACTTAGCATGAAGTAAATTGAAACATAGGATTTTTAACAATAATTTGTTGCAGAGATTTTTCTTATGAGTATTTGTCTTGTTCTCTGGTAGGCTTCGCTTTTTGACAGGAGTATCTGCAGTCTAAAGTCTTGTTCTCTGGTAGGCTTCGCTGTTTGACAGGAGTATCTGCAGTCTAAAGTCTTGTTCTCTGGTAGGCTTCGCTTTTTGACAGGAGTATCTGCAGTCTAATGTCTTGTTCTCTGGTAGACTTCGCTGTTTGGCAGGAGTATCTGCAGTCTAAAGTCTTGTTCTCTGGTAGGCTTCGCTGTTTGGCAGGAGTATCTGCAGTCTAAAGTCTTGTTCTCTGGTAGGCTTCGCTTTTTGACAGGAGTATCTGCAGTCTAATGTCTTGTTCTCTGGTAGACTTCGCTGTTTGGCAGGAGTATCTGCAGTCTAAAGTCTTGTTCTCTGGTAGGCTTCGCTGTTTGGCAGGAGTATCTGCAGTCTAAAGTCTTGTTCTCTGGTAGGCTTCGCTGTTTGACAGGAGTATCTGTAGTCTAATGTCTTGTTCTCTGGTAGGCTTCGCTGTTTGACAGGAGTATCTGTAGTCTAATGTCTTGTTCTCTGGTAGGCTTCGCTGTTTGACAGGAGTATCTGCAGTCTGAAGTCTTGTTCTCTGGTAGGCTTCGCTGTTTGACAGGAGTATCTGCAGTCTGAAGTCTTGTTCTCTGATAGGCTTCGCTGTTTGACAGGAGTATCTGCAGTCTAAAGTCTTGTTCTCTGATAGGCTTCGCTGTTTGACAGGAGTATCTGCAGTCTGAAGTCTTGTTCTCTGGTAGGCTTCGCTGTTTGACAGGAGTATCTGCAGTCTGAAGTCTTGTTCTCTGATAGGCTTCGCTGTTTGGCAGGAGTATCTGGAGTCTAAAGTCTTGTTCTCTGGTAGGCTTCGCTGTTTGGCAGGAGTAGCTGCAGTCTGAAGTCTTCTATAAAAAAAGTTTTTCTCATCAAGACGTATGTTAGTCTTGATAGAGCTGTCTTCCCAATTCCTAGAATTCGTTTCATGTATCGGGTTCTGACTTTCTCTAACGTTATGAAGTCGTTGACCTTTAGTTCTTCCCAGATTATGCTCTACCGTTATGGACAATTGTGATAATTTTAATTGTTTTCTCACAGAAACCGTGTGTAGGACAGGAATCCTGGGACTTAAAGTACTTACAGCATTATTAATCGCCATTGGGGTTGTCATCTCAAAATAATTTGAGATCACCTTGTAGTTTACCGGGAAACATGCGAGTCAGTATGTTGCCATGGTAGCTCAGTGGTAGACCAAATGATTAGAAACCGTGAGATTCGTGGTTCAAATCCCGGTTATGGGATTGAATTTTTCAGTCTGACTCTACAGTGGTTCTCAGTGTCCCATTTGATGTGAAAGACCACTTAATTTTCCTCTGAGGCATCTTCATCTGGCTTGAGATTCTTTTACGTGCCGTAAATCTACACGGCTTTACTTCCCTTCCGAAGAAAGTCATGCTAAGGAGTTTACGCCCGAAAATAATCCTTCGTCCTCCGTCGGGATTGAACACGCAACCTTGGGTGTACGAAGTTAGCATGGTTAAAATTACATTATAGCTTGACACATTTTTCTCAGCGTTTCTCCAACTTTCCAAAAAAACAGGGCTTCGGAAGGTCATCAAAATAGGCATCTGTTTCGGAGATGACCTCTATGTTAGACCTAAATCGTTTTCCACCGAGTCACTTTTTCAAGTTTAGAAATAAAAAAAGAGGTCAGTGGAGGCCAAATCTGGAGCATATGGTGGATGTTGTGGTAATTCAAACCCTAATTCTACAATTTTTGCCATCAAAATTGCGCAGGTGAGCATCATTACATTGTCTTGATGGAAGAAAATATTTCTCTTTGCCAGATGAGTTCGTTTTTAATTTTCTTGATTTCTCCGTTCCACCGGTGCAATAACGATGCATAATATTCTCTGTTGGTCATTCTCGCCTTCTCCAAGTAATCAGTATAGATGATTCCGCGTGCCTCCCAAAAAACCGAGGTCATCGCCTTGTCAGCAAATTTCACCAAATTTGCCAACTTCGGAGCCGGTTTGCATTTTTAAAAACCCTCTGTTTCAACTGTATTTTTGTCTCTAGAATGTAGTAGTGTATCCGTGTTTCATTCACAGTTATGTGTCGACGCAGAAACTCGTCAGGATTGCGACGGAGAAGTGACAAACAGCTTCCGAATCGATCTCACTGTTGCATTTATTCTCCAACGCGGCACCCATCTCGCCGAGACCTTTGTCAGAGCTAATTTTTTGGTACAAAATTGAAAACACTGTACCTTGTGATATGCCTGTGACCTCTACTATTTCGTGAAATTTGATTCATTGATCACTCAAAAGCATATTCTGGATTTAGTCAATAATTTCGGAGGAAGTCACTTCTGCTGGAGGTTCGGAAGGATCTTCATAATTTGTGGATGTACGGCCACGTTTAAATTAATTTATACAATTGTAAATTGTTGCAAACGCAGGAGCAGATGTGCCGCGAACTTCATCCAACTCGGCTTTTATCTCTTTCGGTGTTTAGCCTTTTAAATAGAAGTGTTTGATCACCGCACAAAACACGTTTTTTTTTTTCTCCTTTCCATCTTTCTAAATAAGCACAAGATTGTTTATTCAATCGCCTATGGCAACGAAACCACGTGATGGATTAGATGAACCTTGAACTGCCATCTAGTGAGAGACGACGGTTACTAAATACAAACTTTTTTCGATGTTACGAGTGGAATTTCTTCTATTTTGTCGTTTTGTGGAAAGCAGGAGCTTTGCCTAGTAAAGTGATAAGAAAGAGAGTCTTGCCTGATATTTTCGATCAGTGTTGCCAACACTTGGACTCTAGTTACCAGACAGACGATAGTGACAAAGTTAAGTTTGGGAAAAGCTACGTGCGACATTGCACCCCAAATTAACATGTATTTTTAAGGTTATTGCTTGCGGTGGAAGTGCGATACGCCGGATTCCAGGAACCACAAGGAACTTTCAAGTTTAAATAAAAAATGGGCACTTCCTCCTATAGCGGTTGCGATGTGAATAAAAGATGGCGTGTCTCATGTTAGCTTTATAGCTGACTGTCTTCCTCTCCTTACTTTGCTGCTTAGTCGCGCAATAAATCATGTAGAGGTCAGGTCGAGCTGTTTCCCACCGGATGCTTCTTGTTAGCAAAGGAAAAACTCGTGAAACCAATTCGTTTGGGCGTTCAGGACCAGTTTAAGATGTGAGTTAACAATATCTAGGCATTAGTAGCTTAAATCCTGCTTGTTCTTCTATCTACTTCCTGCTAATCGAGATAAACACTAGCAAAAACGGTCTTATTACTTAGTTCCATGTAGAAGGGAACACACTAGGCTAAACCGACAGGCAAATGTTTTAAAATGTGGTTGCTATGGGATTGAAATCCAGTTCTTTATCTGGACAGGAGTTGTGAAGTTCTCGTATGAGAAAAGCATTCTAAAACTAAAATCAAAAAAAAAAAAATCTCAAAAATGGTCCATTCCACGAAACAAAATCGTATGTGTTCCATTCACATGGCTTTCTCTACATCTCTACAACAAATTATTGTTAGAAAGCTTATGCTTCCATTTACTTCATGCTAATCGAGCAAAAATTAGCATAAATAATCGTATTACTTACTTCCTTGTAAGTAGAAGCGAAATAAGGGAGTACCATAGGTTAAAGTTATAGTCAAAAGCTGGTTGCTATGTGACTGAAGTTCCTTTGTTTGTATGGACACGAGTTGACAAATTCCTGTATGACAAAAGGGTATGTTTGTTAAAGCTGAAACCATAACAAGGATTATGTCAAAACCGGTCAACTCCACGGAAAAAAAAAAAAAAAAAAAAGCATATGACATAAATTGTGTGTTTTAACTTGATCTACATTTTTTGTGTAGTAAATTTTTGTCTATCTCTTACGGTTTACCAGCTATGCAAAATCCTGCAAAATTCTTCCAGAATAAAGAGGTCTTCGGAGGTTATTCCTAGAAAATTCAAGATATACATTTAATTGTCTGTAAATATCTTAAATATAAGAGATTTTAATCAAAATCGTTAGCCATTTTTGAGAAAATCAAAATTATGATGTAAGGGATTGATTGGGGGGGGGATTTTCCTTAAAACTCTCCGCGTTGCATCCTTGGAAGATACTAAACTTATATAACAAGTTTGGTAATTTACCGACTTTTCCTTTTTGAGTTATCGACCACGTACACACACTCGGATGTTTTTCTAAAAATGAGTGTTATGGATACAGGGGACCCTAAAACGCTTATTTCCTGTGGAATCTCGGTACCTTATCTACACGTTATGTACATAGTAGTACGTGTAGAGCAATTAAGAAGTAGCCGCCTTTATTGTTGGCAATACTTTGAAGGTATGAAAATTTACATTCTCATAAACTATGAACTTCTGAACGGATAACTAAATTCATTTTTAAGCTTTGAAGGCTGCTTGAACGGTTATAACATTAATAATAATAATAATAATAATAATAATAATAATAATAATAATAATAATAATAATATCTGATGCATAAAATTCACATAACTTTATCTATGCTGCAAAAAGTTGTTGATGTTTATTAAGTAAAACACTGTGCTAGCTGGTTTTATTACGATAGTACTTTCATGTTCAAGAGAAATAATACATGTAATGCCATAAGTTAAAGCGACAGTCAAATCTTTTAAAACTCAGTCACTTTGTGAATGTATTGAAAGCTCGTATAGTGGGTTTTGAACATTTCTTTAGGAAATGTGTGGCAGTTTAAGTTGGTCAGGTACTGGCGGGCTTGAGGTTTACAGAAGCACTTACTCCCCTTGGGATGAAAGACCTGCTTTGATCGGCGTGGAGTTTCTGTTCACGTTTTGTTATTATGGTAGCTGCTAATTGTATTTTGAGGTTAAGTGAGGATATTGGTGGTCAGCAAACTTCGTACTCGTGACACGTATTGGCCGCATAGAGCTCTGAAATTGCATTAAGGTCAGGTCCAAGGAGACAGGTGAGGACATTGTGTTCTGTCGATACGGCGAAATTATGTCGCTAAGTGCGATCTCTATCGGCAACCACCAGAAGCTTCCGGAAAACTGTTGTCACGCATCCGGTGACACTTGACGGGGGTGGGGAGTAAATGATACATTCATTATTCTTCCACACAAATGCTTTTAGGCTAAACTTGAGAAAATAAAAACATCTGATGTGTAATAAGCATGAAGTAAATAGAAGCATAAGCTTTCCAACAATAATTTGTTGCAGAGATGTAGAGAAAACCATGTAAATGGAACACATCAGATTTTTTTTTACTAATGGAGTATATGCGCCCTTCGTCTGGGACTAACATTCGAGAGGTCGTGGGATCGGTTCTCCGCGGTCTCTGAACCATTGTTTTTTTCGGTTTTTTTTTTCGGGTAACTATGCGAATGCAAGGGTAGGATTCTTCATTCCCCGAATTTCCGTCCCTCCATTTCATCCGTCTGATCTTTCTTTAAGGGTTGTAAGAGTTGGTGAGGACTGCGGTTTAGAGAATCAGCTCTCGGCGGTAGGATGGTGCTAGGGGTCGTCACTATACTCAGGGGCGCTTATTCATACCTGAGATGCGGGTCCTAACACTTACCGCGTCTAGATGAGCTACGTGTTAGGGACTCTCAACGATGGCTCTCTTCCACAGCCTGGTTCCGGCTGCCCTCTGTAATTTCTCTCATCTCATCCTCTCCTCCCGGGTTCTGACGCATATAAAGGCTAAACACTGGCTGAGGTGCGGAAGCCCCTCTGGTACACTACACTACAGTGGGATATATAAACTAGAAAGGTCATTGCTAGGCATCGGACCAGACTTTAGATAACTAATTTCTGGTATCTATTTACTCTTAGGTTGATCCGGAGCCACGTGACCAGCACACAGTAGCACTGCGCACAGAAAAGTAATCCCATGCTAATAATGAAATTTCAGAAATAATTTGTTCTTAAATGGTATAATATTCTATACAAATACCGGGGGGTTTAATTAACGCTCATTTATGCCGTTAAACAGAGCCACAAGTTCGTATGAGTCACGTGATACCTGGAGTGTACTTTACAACAGTTGCTGTTTAGAATCATCGTCAAGAATTTGCTTGTGTCTTCGTCGATTCACAAGTAAACCAATGTAAACAATTAAACACTAATCGACCTAATAGTTGGCTAAACTGTGAAACCTGGACTTAAAATACTCATGACATTGGGCAACGTCATTACTATGCTAACTTCATATACCCAAGGTCGCGGGTTCAAACCCGACGGAGGATGAGTGATTTTTTCGGTGTAAAAATCCATAGCACGCCTTCCTTCAGAAGGGATCTACAGCACGTTAAAGAATCTCACGCCTGATAAAAGAGGCCTCTGAGCAAAATTAAGCAGTCTTTCACGCCCAGTATAGAATGGGACGCTGAGAACCACAGTAGTTAAAGAGCGTTCATTTTCGTAAAAATCGGCTCAAAAATATGAGATTTTCCTGTGGTTAACCGGTAACAAAAGTAATGTCGTATAGAACTTCTGCCCTACACACCTTTTGTGTGGAGAGAACAAAATAATTGTTGTTAACAAGGTATTTTATAGGTGATCGTGCTGCTTAATAAAAATGGCCGTAGATTGTTATATACCAGCGTTCTTCTTAAAACATTTAGGAGACGTGAAAATCCGCGAGTATGTTACAATGAAAAATGCACAACGCTAATTTAATTATTTTCTGCAAAGATTTTTTTTCAGGATTACATTCTCTCTCGTCCCACAGAAATATGAGAGAATGAATGACATGAAACAGAAATGAACTTGCATATCTCCCTATGTTCATTTTTAAAAGGCGAGCTCTTCCATCGACTGTTTTTTTTTTTTTTTTTTTTTTGTCTTTTTTTTTTTCATCTCTCATTGTTATTTTGCTTTTCTCCCTCACACAATATTGGCTGCATGTTGCCGAAGGCTGCAAATTATTTGTTTTATTCTTTTTTCCTCCGCCGGAGGGTGGTGCTGCAGACCGTAGTTTAATACGATCCCTCTGTGCACATTTTCGCCACCTGTTGCCTTTTTAATGCACTACCTTTATTTACGTCCTCTATTTCTCTATTAGATGTCCTGTCTTCTCCCCTTACTACTGCTTTGTTACCTTTTTTTATTCTAAAACATTTTGCAAGCTGTTTTAATACATGTTGAAGCTGTCCGTTAAAATAATATGAGGTTGTATCATTATTCAAAATTACGGTGCACTTGAGCGGAAATTTATAATACGTTCATGATAATATTCTCCCGAGGCAATGTTTTTTAAAGTGTTAAAAACGAAGAGGTTTTAAATAAAAGTTCAGCAAAGGGGCAGCGCCGTGTTAGACTACTCGCCTCTCACCTAGACTGGGTTTGAACCCAAGCGATCGCATGTGCGATTTGTGGTGTTTTTTTCGGGTTCTCCGGTTCCCCCCCGAAATCACATTCCATGGTGCTTCTTCTATTCCTTGTATTTCAGTGTCAACGCCTGCGGTCAGTTGCCTTACCTCGTGGCCACTCTGTCACACTGTTGCCACTTCCTACCATCCAAGGCTACAGCAGGACAATAAATTATTTTACTTTCTCTATACCTACTATGTTTATAGTGTATAGAGATGGTATTGTATTCCACCCAAAAATTCGATACCGAGATGTTACCATGTTTTGGGTCCCCCTGAATAAAAAAAAACATTTTTGGAAAAAGGTCCATGTGTGTGTGTGCGTGTGTGTCTGTGGACCACATAGCTCAAAAACGAAAATTCCGTTAAATACCAAACTTGGATGCGACACAAATGTTTCATGAAAATCCCCCCACCACGAACTACACTTTACATGGAAAAAATGTTAAAAAAGTTTGATTTTCTCAAAAATATTTTTAACGATTTTTATTAAAATATCTTATATTAAAGATATTTACCAGATAAATGACATATATATATTAAATTTTTTGAGAATAGCCTCTGAAGACAACTTTATTCTAGATGAATTTTACGGAATTTTGCATAACTGGCAACCGTAAGAGATAAACAAAAACTTGCCTAAAAGAAAATTTACCTTGTTAAAACACAGTGTTTATGTTGTATACATTTCTTTCGTGGAGTGACTCGTTTTTTGAGATTTCTAATACGGAAATTTGTCAACTGCTGCCCATACGAACAAAGGAACTTCAGTCACATAGCAACCAGCTTTTGACTATCACTTTAACCTATGGTACTCTCTTATTTCGCTGTTTGCTATGTGACTGATGTTCCCTTGTTTGTATGGACAGGAGTTGACAAATTCCTGTGTGAGAATAGTATGTTTTTAAAGCTGAAACCAGAAACAAGGAATATCTCAAAAACGATAAACTGCACGAAAAAAATTATATACACAAATTCTGTGTTTTAATGTGCTTTACATTTTTTGTGTGGTAAGCTTTTTTGTCCATCTCTTACAGTTTAGCAGTTATGGACTATTTCCAGAAAATTCAAGATATACACTTTGTCAAGTAAATATCTTTAATCTATGATATTTTAATCAAAATTGCTAGAGCCATTTTTGAGAAAACCAAATTTTTTGAAAAAGTTCCATGTAGAGAGTAGTTGCGGGTGTGGGGATTTTCTTGAAAATCATCGTATCGCACCCATGGAAGATACCGAACATAAATACCAAGTTTGGTTTTTAAGAGACTTTTCGTTTTCGAGCTATGCTACCCCCCCACACACACACACATGGACATTTTTCTGAGAATGTTTTTTTCTTTATTCAGGGGGTCTCAAAACATGTATTTCCAGTGAAATCTCGGTATCGAATTTTGGGTGCATTACAATACCTTCTCTATACAGTATGTGCAGAGTACATGTAGAGAAATAAGAAAGTGGGATAAAGTAATAAAATATTTAAAAAATAATAACAATAATAATATAAAATAAATATTAATGATATAATAAGAATAGATTTTAAAGAATTTTATGTATAATTATAATAATAAACAATAAAATAAATTATAATAAATATTGATTAAAAACAATAAATTAAAATTAAATAAATTGATAAAAGGATAATAGTAAATAATTAATTATATTAACTATAGTAAATAATGTGATAGTTGATATTAATTAATACTAGTTTAAAATAATAACCTAAAGTTTAAATATATATATATATATAATTATATAATTTAAAATTTTAGGTAATTAATACTAGTTAATATAATACATAAACATTTATATATTAAATGTAATTTTGATAAAGATATAGGTTCAGATGCATAATTTAAGCTATTTAGGTTAAGTTATTAATCTGATAGTTGTATATTTATTTTATTTTGTAAAATTTAAAAAAAAAGTTTGTTAATAAGTTAAATAAGGTGTGAGTTATTTGTCCCGGTGTAAGCAATTAGATATCGGGGTATAGTATACAGGTTTTATTTATTTTAGTACGTGTAGAGAAAGTAAAAATCCTTTCCGAGTGCGAATCTCATTTTACAGACAGAAAAGACCAAGTCAGGCCTGTAAGGTGTATGCTACAACATTGTAATGGAAACGTATTGTACTGGAAAGCGAGAAGGCTTGCTTTAGTAGCGAACCTTGAAATGTGGATGCCGAACGAACCCTTAGGGTAATGCCACTTAGTGCTCTAACCTCCATGTCGCAGCCTCAATCAAGAATCCGCTCTGGCAACGCAATTAGCGGAGTCTCCCCCCAACACGGAGAGAAAATGTTTGTTGCTGGCAGCTTGAACAAGGATCCACAAAAATCTTGGCTTCAAGTGTAGCGAGGGAGTCTCAGCTCACACAGAAAGCTACTTACCAAGTATCTTCTCTCCCAAGGGCTGCACAATCGCTTTTGGGGACAACACTACTTTCTCTACATGTACTATTCACCTATTGTATTGTATTGCGCCCAAAAATTCGATACCGAGATGTTACCACAAATAAACGTTTAATGGCCCCCCTGTATCCAAACAAAATCTGATGTGTTCCACTCACATGATTTTCTCTACATCTCTGCAACAAAGTATTGTTAAAAAGGCAATGCTTTTATTTACTTCATGCTAATCGAGGAAAAGATAGCAGAAATAGTCTTATTACTTGCTTCCTTGTAAGTACAGAGTGCGGCAGAAACAGTGACCGATTTTAAACATGTTATTTAAGCATGGAGAATATATCTACATAAATTTCGAAAGAACATATCCTAGCATTAAGTACACATGCCACTTTTTGCAAGTATGTCCTTCAGGTATCCACCTTTGTTGGCAATGCATTCTCCATAACCTTACCAGGAGTGTCACCTGTTACAGCCTCATTTCGGCACGAATGTTGTTTTTCAAGTCTTCAAGAGTTGTTGGCTTGTTAGCATATTCTTTGGATTTTAGGAATCCCCACAGAAAAAAATCTGACGTAAACCATTTACATGACTTTCTCTATATCCCTACAACAAATTATGCTTAAAAAGCTTATACTTCTATTTACTTGATGCTAACCAGAAAAAAAAAATAGCAGAAATAGTCTTATTACTTGCTTCCTTGTAAGTAGAAGCGAAATAAGGGACTGCTATAGGTTAAAGTGATAGCTAAAAGCTGGTTACTATGTCAATGAAGTTCATTTGTTTATATGGATTGGAGTTGACAAGTTCCTTTATGAAAAAAACATTAGTTTTTCATAGCAGAAACCAAAAATAAGGAATGTATCAAAAACGACGTACTCCACGAAAAAATGTACATAACATGAATTGTGTGTTTTAAGGTGCTCTACATTTTTTGTGTAGTAAGTTTTTGTCCATCCTTTACGATTTAGCAGTTATTCAAAATTCCGTAAAATTCATGCAGAATAAACTACTCTTCAGAAGCTATTCCTAGAGAATTCAAGATATACATTTTGTCAGGTAAATATGTTTAATGTACGAAATTTTAATTAAAATCGTTAGAGCCATTTTTGAGAAAATCAAAATTTTCGAAAAAAGTTCCATGTAAAGGGTAGTTGGGGGTGGGGGGGATTTTTCTCAAAATCTTCGTATCGCATCCCTGGAAGATACTAAACTTAAATACCAAGATTGGTATTTTACCAAATTTTCGTTTTTGAGATATCGTGTTCACAGACACACACACACACATGGACCTTTTTGTGAAAATGCTTCTTTTTTTTTTATATTGGGGACCCTAAAACATATATTTCCAGTGAAATCTCGGAATCTAATTTTTGGGTGGAGTGCAATACCTTCTCTATACACTATGTACATAGTGCGTATAGAGAAAGTAAAAACATCCCAAGCCGATAAATAACGTGGTGGCCAGTTGACATTGCCAACGCGGGAAATCAGATGCTCTGGAAACATTCTGCGTAGGGCGTTACAACATAACAACATATCGGTCTGATGTTACGGTGATAATAGCACCTGCGTCATTTTCAAAAAAACATGGACCAATAATGCCATTGAGAGACACACCACAGTAACTTTTGCGCAATGAAGTGGTCTTTCGTGAATACCAAGTTTGGTATTTAACGGTCTTTTCATTTTGAGCTATGCTGTCCACATACATACATACGCACACACAAGGACCTTTCTCCAAAAATGCTTCTTTTTTTTTATTCAGGGGGACCCAAAACATGTATTTCCGGTGAAATCTCGGTATCGAAGTTATGGTGGCATTACAATACCTGCCATCCAAATATTCGATACTGAGATTTCACCGGAAATACATGTTTTGGGTCCCCCTGAATCCAAAAAGAAAAAGCATTTTTGGAGAAAGGTCCTTGTGTGTGCGTGTGCATCTTCCAAGGTTGCGACACGAAAATTTTCAAGAAAATACCCACACCCTCAACTACCCTTTACATAGAACTTTTTTCGAAAATTTTGATTTTCTCGAAAATGGCTCTAACGATTTTGATTAAAATATCGCATATTAAAGATATTTTACCTGACAAATAAAATGTATATCTTGAATTTTCTGGGAATAGCCTCTGAAAACAACTTTATTCTGGATGAACTTTACGGAATTTTGCATGACTGCTAAACCGTAAGAGATGGCCAAAAACTTGTCACACAAAAAATGTAGAGCACGTTAAAACACACAATTTATGTTATATACATTTTTTCGTGGAGTTAATCCCTTTTTAGATATTCGTTGTTTTTGTTTTCAGCTTTGAAAAACTTATACTTTCTAATACAGGAATTTGTTCTGTCCATAGCAACCAGCTTTTGACTATCACTTTAGTCTATGGTACTCCCTTATTTCGCTTCTACTTACAAGGAAGCAAGTAATAAGACTATTGCTGATAATTTTTTCTCGATAAGCATGATAGAGGCATAGGATATATAACAGTAATTTGTTACAGAGATATACAGTAAGTGTGTGAATGGAACACATCAGATTTGTTCTAATGGAACGCTCTCGTCCATTGCTCATGGTCTGCATCAAAATTACTTTATCCTACAGATACTTGACACCGTTGCTACGACATAAGAAAACTTGGACTTTAAATCAAAGTGTTAGTTATTAGCGCCACGGGTGGGATAAGGTAAACAAAATTCACTCGTTGCTCCGGTAACCAGTGGGAGAAAGTAAATAAATAAATGCTTGGTAACTACAAATTTTCTATAACCTTTTAACAGCAACATCAAATTGCCGAAACTCTTTTTCGTATAATTTCCGTGAAGTCGACGGTAATAAAGCCTCAACTGCTTCTTTTGCTTCATTTAATATAGCACTTGGAACCGATATATTAATGTTCTCAACGTCCATCGTAAACTTAATCAATTTGAAACAGGCAGCAATAAAAACAAAATCAGTATTCATACATAGCCTACCATATTTGATGACTTAAGAATGCCACAATGCAATGCCTTATTCCTTATTTAATTTATTACTATTTGTTGTAAAACCATTAACTGAATACTTGTCATATGCTCATTTATCCTATCTGTAGGATAAAATAGTGTATTATACAAGTGGACAAACCTCTATTATCCACTCGTATAATAAATAACTATTACGCACCTTTTTAAGGACAAAGACAAAGGATTTTCTCGAATGTAGTCTTTTCATTTCATTTAATCAATGAATAAATATTTAATTTATCGTAATGGAAAAATGTTGTAAGTGATTTCAATTGTAGAAGTGTTGCAGTGTGTTGGCAAAGGGGACAGTTTCCTCTAGAGTTTATTTCCAGCTTTGGGGTCAAAGTGGTGGATAAATATTTAATTTAGTCCATCCAAGTCGTGCTGCCAGGGCTAAATTTACCTTTAACCTCCTGTTGCCTGGACAGTTTATCCATCATTAATCGCGACCATCCACACCTTTTCTAAAGTTACTACTGTGTCGCTACTTCTACGTTTCTATCTCTTTGGGTGGACTAAAATAAATATTGGATTCAGGGGGAACTTTGAAAAGTTGGGCTACAAAATGCCAATAGTCTGATACAAGAAAAATATCCTATTAAATTGACTCTCTTTAAATAGTATAAAGTATTAGTTTATATAGAGAAGGTATTGTATTGCACCCAAAAATTTGATACTGAGATGTCAACGGAAATACATGTTTTGAGACCCCCTGAATCCAAAAAAGCATTTTGAAAAAATGTCCGTGTGTGTCTATGGACAGCATAGCTCAAAAACGAAAAGTCCGTTAAATACCAAACTTGGTATTTAGGTTTGGTATTTTCCAAGGATGCGACGCGAAGATTTTCAAGAAAATTCCCCCACCCCCAACATGGAACTTTTTTCAAACATTCTGATGTTCTCAAAAATGTCTCTAACGATTTTGATTAAAAGATCGTATGTTAAAGACAAATAAAATGTACATCTTGAATCTTCTGGGATTAGCCCCTGAAGACTACTTTATTCTGGATGAATTTTACGGAATTTTGCATAACTGCAAAACTGTAAGAGATGAACAAAAACTTATCAAACAAAAACTGTAGAACACGTTAAAACACACAATTTATAAAACATACATTTTTTCGTGGAGTTGATTGTTTTTGAGATATTTCGTATTATTGGTTACAACTTTGGAAAAACTTATACTTTTCTCATATAGGAATTTGTCAACTCCTGTCCATACAAACAAAGAAACTTCAGTCACATAGCAACCAGCTTTTGACTATCACTTTAACCTATGGTACTCCCTTATTTCGCTTCTACTTACAAGGAAGCAAGTAATAAGTCAATTTCTGCTAATTTTTTGTCGATTAGCGCGGAATAAATAAAAGAATAAGTTTTTAACAATAATTTATTCCAGAGATGTAGAGAAGGTAATGTGAATGGAACACATAAATTTTTTCACATAATCCATGTGTAGGACAGGAGTTATACAGGTAGGAGTCAGAATGTTAAGTTCTTTGCCATATCCGGGATTTGAACCACGGATCTCCCTGTTTCTAGCCTTTTGCCTGAACACTAAGCTACAATGGCATTAAGGTCCTCAACTGACTCGCATGTTTGCCGGTAAACCACAAGGTGAACTCAAATTATTTTAAGATGACAACCCCAATGGCGACTTACACTGTTGTGACTACAGTAAGTGTGCTACAAAACTTGGCCATCAGGCGCACGGCCCGTCACCCACTCACGCATGCGTGCACGTCAAATAAAATCTCAAATCACGTTAACAATTATCAAAATAAACACAAAACATACCTTATCACAGGAGATATTGGAAATTCTTGGACAACAATAAACTTATATGGTTTGAGTTTTAAAAGTTTTGTTACTTTCCATGCTGAAGCTTTGGAAATGTCAGGTTCTTGTGCAAGACGCCTAAGAGATTTTCGAGGTGACCGTTCTAACTTTTCTCCGATTTCTGCTCCGTAAGCACACACCTATTTACCTAGCTTTTCCTCACAAATTGATCCCGTATCCCTACATTTATTACAAACAAACGAACCTCCTCTCTATTCGGAACACGAACCCCGGAAATTTAGTTTGGAATTGCCTTACAACTTCCCTACAAGATGATGTAAGCACATACGTATCGTACATAAACACTCTTTGTGCTACTGTATACTGCATTTTCAAAACACTTCAAGCAACTCTAAAACATTCCTAATGCTATTCACGTGTGAAAAGAATAGAACAGAAGTAAGACTGACGCACATGTGACAACAGAACGAATGTAATACGCGTGCGCAGGGAAGGTCACACGGGCTGTGCTACTGGTGACAAATTTTCTAATGCTTCATAGTTTAACTATTATGGTCAGTCAGTGTCAATTAAATTGTTTTTCACACAAGCCGGAGGATGGGATAGCACAGGCCAGCACACAGGAAACGACGGAGGTAAGCGCAGAGACGCGCGGAAGTCCCGAAAAGCCACTAGGTGGCAGCCCTGGAAGCTATAGAGGCGCCGGGAGGCTGGAAAGAGGTCTCTACAACGGTATCTAGTCTCAACCAGCGCAACCAGGAGGAAGAGAGTTTCACTTGGAGCAAATAATCGTGCCATCTGCCTGCAGAGCCTCAAGCCACCGTGCGCCCACCTTAAAGGTGATAAAGGGAAAGGAACTGTGGTAGATATACAGAACCCCCAGCATTCGCCTAAAAATACCCCAGGAAAACCTCGGAGAAAGCATAGTGCGCGGTCAACGGGGAGCAAACCCGTACCTTCCGAATGCCAGTCCCAGACGAAATGCCTAAGTCAGCACAAAGGAAACGATGGAGCTAATCACAGTGATGCACGGAAGTCTCTAACAGTCGCTAGATGGCAGCCCTGGAGGCTATGCAGGCGCCGGGAGGCCGGAAAGAGGCCTCTATAACGGCAGCTAGCCTCAACCAGGGGGAAGAGAGTTTCACTCGGAGCAAATAACCGTGCTATCTGCCTGCAAAGCCTCAAGGCACCGACCTGAATGATGAAGAAGGGAAAAGGAATAAAGGGCGTTCGCCTGCCCCAGGAAAACCACGTCAGAGTGCGCGGTCAACGGCGATCGAACCCAAACCTCCTGAGTGCCAAACCCAGCTCGGTAAAATTATACGTAACTTCGATAGTTTTGTTTGTGGCCATGTGTTTTTTTTTTAATTCTCAAATTTCTGTTTATATAACTGAAAATGTTTCCATATACGTTAGCATACAGGGTCATAAACCTCCATAATGTGGCGCCGCGCGGGCCAAATTTTATCCGCCCAGCTATGTTCTGCATCACTATTTCAGCTGCCTTTAAAAACCGCATTAGCGTATATTCACCGTACATTGCAACAGCGGCCCGTATAACGTAAGTAGGCCAGTTCTCCAATCAGAATACAGCAGGAGCAGCAGACACGTTTTATAACCTACAACCCTTCCACACTTTACAGTTTACAAGTTAAGGCAGGTACGTGCATTAAACTCGCATCAGTGTTAGGAGAGGTTAGGTTGGCTGCCCTGCACCTGACTCGCAAATGAGGCAACTTATCACTAGCGACACCTGGTGCTCAACTTCATAAGCTTCTTCTCATGTAGGTCAAAATGCTTCTGGCTTGAAAATCTGCCAGTAAAATTGTTATATCAAATCTGATGTGTTCAATTCACATGACTTTCTATTCTGCAAACAAAATATTCTTACAAAACATTAGAGCTTATCCCTTAGTTCCCTCCTACTAAGGGGAGTCGAAATGTCCAATGTTAAAGTTGTATATCTCAGTGACTATTTAAGATAATGGCCTACATTTTACAAGGTATGTTCTTGCAATATCTGTACTGGTGATTTGTGAGAAATAAATTACTTCTGTTCATTAGAATAAAAGATGGTGTGTTTTTTACTTTCTCTAGACCCATATGTACAATGTATATATACATGTTTTAGGACCCCCTGTATCCAAAAAAAGCATTTTCAGAAAAATGTCCGTGTCTGTGAACACGTTAACTCAAAAACCTAAAGTAGCTAGGGATGTGACAGGAAGATTTTGTGAAAAATCCCCCCACCGCAAACTACCCTTTACATGGAACTTTTTTAAAAACATTTTGCTTTTCTTAAAAATGGCTCTAACGATTTTGATAAAATATCATATATTAAAGATATTTACCTAACAAATAAAATGTATATCTTGAATTTTCTGGGAATTGCTTCTGAAGACCTGTTTATTCTGGATGAATTTTGCTTAATTTGGCATAACTAGTAAACCGTAAGAGATAGACAAAAACTTACTATACAGAAATTGAGGTCTTGTTAAAATACACAAGTTATGTCATACACATTTTTCTCGTGGAGCTTACCGTTTTCGAGGTATTCATTGTTATTAGTTTCAGTTGTGAAGTACTTATACTTTTCTCAGAAGCGAGTGTCCGTTTTCTTTTGTTCAACTCCTGGGCAAGAAAAGAAGCGATTTGTAATGACAACCGCATAACAACAGCTTTTAAAACATTTGACTATTGGTTTAACCTAGTGTATTCCCTTATTTTCTTTCTACTTATACGGAACCTAATAATAAGAACACTGTGCTAATGAGTACCACGATTAGCAAGGTGCAGAAAGAAGAAGAATCTTATGTATGAAGTTTGTAGAACAGCTAGAGAAAGTCATGTGAGTGTAGCACATCAGATTTTTTAATAAAGCTCCTAAAATTTTATTGCAAATAGATGATTTTTAAATTTTAAAAAACTAACTAATCCATATACATTAAACTATTTCGCTAAAATAAAGCCTGTTCAGGTGCAAATATATGGTATGAATTTCAGCCCTATGTGTCAATTAGCTTCTGAAATAATCGGTAATTTAAATAGAAATTTTCACTTCTTTAGAAATTGCTTTCAAAGATAAAATTAAAAAAAAAAATCTGATGTAATCCATTCACAGACTTTCTCTATATCTCTGCAACAAATTTTTGTTAAACAGTTTATGCTTCTATTTATTTCATGCTATTCGAGAAAAAATTAGCAGAAACAGTCTTATTACTTGTTTCCCTGTAAGTAGAAGCGAAATAAGGGAGTACCATAGGTTAAAGTGATAGCAAAAGTTAGTTACTATGTAACTGAAGTTCCTTTGTATAGACAGGAGTTGACAAATTCGTGTATGAGAAAGGTATAAGTTTTTTAAGGCTGAAACAAAAAACAAGGAATACCTAAAAAAACTATCAAATCCATGAAAAAAAATGTATATAACATAAATTGTGTGTTTTAATGTGCTCTACATTTTTGTGTGGTAAGTTTTTGTCTATCTCTTACGGTTTACCAGTTACACAAAATTCCGTAAAATTTATCCAGAATAAAGTAGTATTCAGAAGCTATTTCTAGAAAATTTAAGATATACATATTATTTATCAAGTAGGTATATATATTTAATATATGATATTTTTATCAACATTGTTAGAACCATTTTTTTTAGAAAATCAACATTTTCGAAAATGTTTCCATGTGAAGGGTAATTGGAGTGGGGGGGATTTTCTTGAAAGACTTCGTCGCATCCTTGGAAGATAGTGAACTTAAATACGAAGTTTGGTATTTAACGGTCTTTTCCTTTTTGAGTTATGCTGTCCACAGACACACACACACACCGACCTTTATCTATATATATATATATATTATTCAGGGGGTCCTAAGACATGTATCCTCACTGAAATCTCGGTATCGAGTTTTTGGGTGAAATACAATACTTCTCTATCCCTATGTACATTGTAGATATGGGGCTAGAGTAAGTAAAAATGTTTTTTTTTTATACAGGGTGACCCTAAAACGTCTGTTTGTGTAATCTTGGTATCGAATTTTTGGGTGCAATACAATACTTTCTCTTTACACTAATGTACATAGTTCGTATAGAGAAAGTAAAAATTATTACTATTATTATATTTATTGTCGTTATTTGAATCCTGTATAGAATGTGCATGATTCACGTAACTTCGTTGCAGATCGCCAATTTCGAATGCGATTAGCCATTGTTATAGAAAGACAAATGCGTTGCTATGACAGGAGACGTAAAAAAGTGTGTGCAATATTTCAAAATAGTGCCTTGCACAAAAAAAGAAGAAAAACGTAATCTTGTCAATTTTGACAGCACAATATGGAGCTGCTGGCTTAGAATTCGTTATCAAATATTTGGAAAGTTTTATTAATTTTTAAAAGTTGTCTGTCTTTCCGTCGTTTTCCTTTCTGCTCTGGAGACTCCATAAATTGAAAGCTCCGTGTGACGTTTCGACATGTTTCTTTGATGTCATCTGGGATACACATCAGTGCTACCTAGTGGCAGCCGCTGTAACTTTCCCTTTTCTTGGAGAACGCAAAAAGCAATTTCCTTTTGCCATTCTTTCTCCTACCACTGTCTTGACTTCTTCCATCATACGCCATCATCTCCTTTAGGCTGGTTTCTGTTTTGTTCCCCGTTTGACAGCTGCAGACAGCAGCCGAAGACTTCTTTAAAACTGCTAAAAATCAATTTTCCTTTTATTGCAAGCCCTGAATGTTTACAGCACGCGTCAGAAACTGGTTGCGCTTTGAGTAAAGCAGAAAGAGCAAATTTGCTCCCTGCTCCTGCGAAAACAACTGCGGGGAAAGCAAGAACAGTTAATGCCTTCTTGATGTGGCAGTATACAACATTTTGCTTTTGAAATACGTATTGCTCTATCAAGTTTTTTTTTTTTTTTACTTTCTCTACACGTACTATGTACATAGTGAATAGAGAAGGTATTGTAATGCACACCAAATTTTGATACCGAGATTTCACTGGAAATATTTGTTTTGAGACCTCCCGAATCAAAAAGAAAGCATTTTTAGAAAAAATCGTCCGTGTATGTTTCTGTGGGCAGCATTGCTCAAAAACCAAAAGTACGTTCATATTTAAGTTTGGTATCTTCCAAGGATGCCACATGAAGATTTTCAATAAAATCCCCCACTCCCAACTACCGTTTACATGCAACATTTTTCCAAAATTTTGAATTTCTCAAAAATGGCTTAAAGATTTTGATTAAAATATCGTATATTTAAGATATTTACCTGACAAACAAAATGTAATTGTTGAATTTTCTGGGAATAGCCTCTGAAGATTATTTTATTCTGGATAAATTTTCCGAATTTTGTTTAACAGGCAAACCGTATGAAATAGACAAAAACTTACCTAACAAAAAATGTAGAGCTCATTAAAACACACAATTTATGTCTTATACATTTTTTTCGTGGAGCTGATCGTTATTGAGATATTCCTTGTTGTTGGTTTCAGCTTTAGAAACATACTTTTCTCATACAGAAGTTTGTCAACTTCTGTCCATACAAACAAAGGAACTTCAGTCACATAGCAACCAGCCTTCGACTATCACTTTAACCTACGGTACTCCCTTATTTCGCTTCTACTTACAAGGAAGCGAGTAATGCGACTTTTTCTGCTAATTTTTCTCGATTAGCATGAAGTAAATAGAAGATTTTTAACAATAATTTGTTGTAGAGATGTAGAGAAAGTCTTGTGGATGGAACACATCAGATTATTTCTAATATTGTGTTTGAAAGCAATTTCTGAAAAATACATTTTTCTATACAAATGCCGCATTATCTCGGAAACTAATTGACACTAAGGGCTGGAATTTTTACCACTCATTTTCCCCTAAATAAACTTCATTTTAACGAAAAAGTTTTTATGTATATGGAGTAGTTATTTTTTTAAATTTAAAAATCATTAATTTCTTTATAAAATGTTAGAGCTTTATTAAAAAAATCTGATGTGCACCATTCACATGACTTTCTCTATATCCCTGCAACAAATTATTCTTAAAAAGCTTATACTTCTATTTACTTTATGCTAATCAGAAAAAATAGCAGAAATAGTTATATTACTTGCTTCCTTGTAAGTAGAAGTTAAATAAGGGACTATCATAGGTTAAAGTGATAGTCAAAAGCTGGTTGCTATGTCAATGAAGTTCCTTTGTTTATATGGATACGAGTTGACAAGTTCCTGTATGACAAAAGTATAAGTTTTTCATAGCAGAAACCAAAATAAAGAATGTCTTAAAAACGACGAACTCCATGAAAAAAATGTATATAACATAAATTGTGTGTTTTAACGTGCTCTACATTTTTTGTGTAGTAAGTTTTTGTCCATCTCTTACGGTTTAGCAGTTATTCAAAATTCAGTAAAATTCATCCAGAATAAATTACTCTTCAGAGGCTATTCCCAGAAAATTCAAGATATACATTTTATTTGACCGGTAAATATCTTTAATACACAACATTTTAATAAACATCGTTAGAGCTATTTTTGATAAAATCAAAATTTTCGAAAAAAGTTCCATGTAAAGGGTAGTTGGGGGTAGGGGGACTTTTCTCAAAATTTTCGTGTTGCATCCCTGGAAGATACTAAACTTAAATACCAAGTTTGGTATTTTACCGACTTTTCGTTTTTGAATTATCGTGTTCAGACACACGGACACACGTACACACACACACACACACGGACCTTTTTGTGAAAATGCTTTTTTTGGATATTGGTGATCCTAAAACATATATTTCCGGTGAAATCTCGGTATCGAATTTTTTGGTGGAGTGCAATACCTTCTGTATACACTATGTACATAGTACGTATAGAGAAAGTAAAAATACAGCTTTCTTTCTCATGAACAGAAGTATCCTATTTTTCATCAATGAATCTGAATATACCTTGTAAAGGTTTAGCTGATTATGTTAAATAGCTGATGAGATAATGGGTCAAACTTTAACATTGACAAGATAGGGCATTTAGACTTCCCTTAAATGATTCCTTTGTCAGATATCGATTGTCAAATCTAGATCACTCTCTTCCTGTTTTCTGCACTTTTGACTGTAATATTACGACCTGGTAGACGAACGTTCTCTGTGCAACATTTAAATGGGTCTGATAGAAGTTAACATCTTCCTGAGGCAAGGGTACAGAATGAAGAATATTTTAATTTATTCTGAAGCCCCCAAGTTCCTTATGATAAGACCACCGTCGACATTTATAGCAAAAATGCTGTGCCACAAGGAAATTACGAGCTAAGATAGCAATATTCCAGACATTTCTTTTTCACAAGTTGCCATTCTGTTCAGGAAGCACGCTTTGCAGTAATGGTGTCATCAATCCAGTCTCTGAGGGAGGTGCATTATAAATAATAAACGTTTTGCTGGGGTTGCAAATAACGTGCCAATGCGATACTGTACACCCTTATCAGCTGTTTCAGGGGAAAGCTCCCCCGCAAAAAGCTTTGCCACCATCGGAGGTAGGAACAAGAGACTGATGAAGGGAGGCGAGTAGAAAAAAGTCACCCCCTTGAAGCCTGGGGGTCGGTTTCTGTCTCGACGACTGCTAAGCCTGCCTTCAAATCCGCCCGAGTTAACAGGCAAATAATGGTTAAATGCTCAACCACGTGTTCATTTCTGTTGCACATTTTCTTTTCCTTTCTTTCTTCTTTAATGGTTTCCTTACCTACCCGCTATAGTTAATTAAGGCGAGAAGCTTGCCAAGCTATTTAGGGAGACTGCATTAGGTTACAGCTTGGAACAAAATAGTCAATGTGCCCATTCCGCTGGGCTGCATTTGTTCTCTTTCGTAAGGAAGCTTTAGTAACCAATATTATTATCCTTATCATGGCATTCTTAACAGAACCAAACGATGTACAAGAGTGGTCTGAAAAGTTCTCGGCCTGATACTGAAAAACGGCAATTAATACTTTCAAAGCAGTTTTATTTTTCAACACAATCTCCTCTAATATCAATACATTTTGTCCAGCGGTGTTCCAATGCCGTTATCCCCTCTCTGTAGTGTTCCTCTGGAGGTGCTGCAAAGTACCCATTTACTGCCGCAATTGCTTCTTCATTGGACGAAAAGTGCCTACCAGCGAGGAATTTTTTGAGTTTTGGAAACAGATAGAAGTCCCAGGGAGCCAAATCTGGGGAATAAGGTGGATGTTCAAGCACTTCATAATGCAGATCTCTCAATTTCCCCATTGTCAAAACACTTTGGTGGACAGGTGCATTGTCATGATGGAAAACAATTTTTTTCTTTTTTGACCCGGGTTGTTTACATGAATGCTTGCATTCAGTTTGGTTAGAAGTTGAGAGTAGTATTCTCCAGTAATGGTTGTACCTTTTCAAGATAGGCAATCAACAAAATTCCTTTGGTATCCCAAAACACTGACGCCATGGTCTTCCCCGCCGATGGCATCATCCTCGCCTTCTTTGGAGCTGAAGAACCAGCTTCTGTCCGCTGCCTCAACTGCTGCTGGGATTCGGGTGTGTAGTGGTGAATCCATGTTTCATCCATTGTGACGTATCGGCTCAAAAAAAAATCTGTTCTTCTGAAAATGCGCCAAGCACTTTTCAGAAAGTGTCGTGCGAATGCGATTGTCATCCACAGTGAGGATACGCGGCGCCCATCTTGCGCAAAGCTTTTTCATGTTTAATTCCTGATGCAGGATGTGACCAATACGTTCCTTTGAAATTCCAAAAGCATTAGCAATTTCACGCTCCTTTGTACGCCGATCTTCCAAAACCATGTCGTGCACTTTTCCAATGATTTCCGGTGTGGTTACAGTTTTTGGACGTCCTTCGCGGGGATCTTCTTGGACGCTTTCACGGCCACGTTTAAAATCGGCCACCCATTTCTTCACAGTGGAAACTGAAGGTGCAGAGTCACCATACGCATTTGTAATCCACAAATGAATTTCTGTAAGTGCTAAACGTTCTTTTACGAAGAATTTTACGATACTCGAATTTCTCCATTTTCAAAGCAATGCGCAATGCTTCAAACAAGTGCCTACAGTCAATTATTGCCTGGAATGACGTGTAATTTTACTAGCGACTATGAACATGTGTACCAACGTAAGGGGGAAAAAATATGCAAGTAGTGCCGCGATCTCTGGGTGAGACCGAGAATTTTTCAGACCACCTAGGTTGTGGTGGATATTTAGTGGTGAACACTTCTTTTTGGTTCTCGACACTTTGTCGTTTGAGATTCAGGAATAGGCGATCTCAGGTTCGAATCTCATGGTCGATATCTCATCCTCCCGCTAGCTATCTGCATGTACATGGAAACTTGCGGATGTTGTGAAAATTAAATAACACAAAATTGGCAACGTAGATTAATTTAAAATTGTTTCATTTTGACGTTGATTTACACGAATCTGGCAAATACTTAATCTATGGCATATTTGAAGTTATACCTATTCGCGACTGACTTGACTATAATAGAGTATCACGTTCTTGTGGTACTCCCTTATTTCGCTTCTACTTACAAGGAAGCAAGTAATAAGACTTTCTGCTGATTTTTCTCGACTATCATGAAGTAAATAGAAGCATAAGCTTTTTAACAATAATTTGTTGCAGAGATGTAGAGAAAGTCATGTGAATGAAACAGATTTTTTTCTTTTGTTCTACTCCTGGCGAAGCAAAGAAGCGATCTGCAATGTCAATCCTATAACGATAGCTTTTAAAACATTTGACTATCTCTTTAGCATAGTGCATTCCTTTAGTTTATCCCATATTTATCTCGATTAGCATGGTGTAGAAAGATTGCAAAGGTTTGTTTGTAGAGCAGCTAGAGAAAGTCACATGAGTGTAACACATCAGATTTTTGTTGTTGTTATTCTGACCGGCTCTGGACAATGGCAAGGAAAAGTTTTTACAAACATAAAATCAGTAACTTCAACTGTGACGGAAGCGTTCTATGGTTTGGAAAAGACATAACGAGAACGTTGGGCAGTGTTATGAAGCACAAATAAATCTGAAGTTACATCCACACGACTACCGCTTAAGTAAGGCAGGTATTGAATACAAAAATTCGATTCCGAACTTTCACCGGAAATGCATGGTTAGGGGACCCCTGAATAAACAAAACTAGGAAAAGGTCTGCGCCTATGTGTAGCTCAAATTGATTAGGAGCGATGTGGAGTCTGCGCGTGTTATGACGAGAATTCTATTTATATTGGTTCCAACCCACGGTAATCTTGCCAGTTAGAAAAACTAATACTGCACTACGATTGGAGGACATTTTTGTTTAAATTTAAATATTATTTTCTCACTGGCCAAAAGGTGGCGTTAGGAAGCCTTCCCCAACGGACCTTAAGAGTGGGGGAATGAGAAGACGCCGCTCTGTCCCTCAGCTAGATGTCTGAAAGTTACACTCTCCGAGAAAATTATATTTTGCCTATCTATAAAGCTTTACCGAGAAACACTATTCATTCCTTAATATAACTCAAACTTAAAACACTTATTAATTACTGTACTGGCTTTCTAATGTTATGTTTACATTGTTTCTAGTCCAAAAATTACCGATTTAATTTAATTTGACTATTGGTTTTTTGTTTATTAATGCTTTATTATTATCATCGTTACCATTATTATTATCATCATCATCATTTAGCTATTTCTTTTTGGTCGGTATTATTTATCACTTCAGACTCTAAGAAACGGTATTAGAAAAGAACTAAATATCTATATCCATGTTCCATTCACATGATGTTACCTATATCTCTATAAAGATTGTTGTAAAGAAACTTATTCTTCTATTTACTTCGAGATAAACATTAATAGAAATGTCTTATACTTGTTTCCTTGTAAGAGAAGCGAAATAAGGGAACACACTATGCTAAAGTGATTGTCAAATGTTTTAAAAGCTGGTTGCTATGAGATTGAAATTAGTTTCTTTGTATGCCCACGAGTTGGCAAATTCCAGTATGAGAAACGGTTAATTATTTTAAAACTGAAATTATGAACAAGGACTATCTCGGAAATGGTTAACTCTACAAAAAGAATGATATGAAAAATTTTGGGTTTAACCAGATCTACATTTCTTGTGTAATTTTTTTGTCTATGTTTTACGGTTTACCAGTTATACAAAAGTCATCCAGAATAAAGAGGTCTTCAGAGGATATTCGCAGAAAATTCAAGATATATATTTTATTTGTCATGTAAATATCTTTAATATACGATATTTTAATCAAAATCGTTCGAGCAATTTTTAAGAAAATCAAAATCTTCGAAAAATGTTACATGTAAAGGGTAGTTGGGGGTGGTGGGATTTTCTTGAGAATCTTCGTGTCGCATCCTTGGAAGATACTGAACGTAAATACCAAGTTTGGTATTTAACCCAGCAATTCGATACCGAAGTTTCACCGGGAATATATATTTTGAGACTCCCTGGATCAACACGCGTGTGTTTGTGTGTGTCTGTGGACAGCATGGCTCAAATACGAAAAGTTCTTTAAATACCAGACTTGATATTAAAGTTCAGTATCTTCCAGGACGGAAGATTTTCAAGAACCCCCCTCCGAACTACCTTTTGCATGGAATATTTTTAGAAAATGTTGGTTTTCTTAAAAATAACTAACGATTTTGATTAAATTTTCGTATATGTAAGATAGTATACATGACAAATAAAATGTATACCTTGAATTTTGTGGGAATAGCCTCTGAAAACTTCTTTATTCTGAATGAATTTTGTTGAATTTTACGTAACTGGTAAACCGTAACAAATGGACAAAATCTTACCTTAAAAGATGTAGATCTCCTTAAAACACAAAATATGTCATGCATTTTTGTTGTAGAGTTGATCGTTTTCAAAATATTCCTTGTTATTGGTTTCAGTTTTAAAATATTTATACTTTTCTTGGATAGGAAGTGATCGTTTTTCTTTTTTTCTACTCCTGGCCAAGTAAAAAGCGAGTTTAAATGATAGTCGCATAACGGCATGGTGTAGAAAGAAGAATAATCTTTTGTAAGAGGCCTATTTGTAGAAGTTAGAGAAAGTCATGTGAGTATAACACGTCAGATGTTTTCATGAAAATATCCTTGTTATAAAGCATTACAATGAAAACCTTTAGAGCCATTTTGATCAAATGAAAATTTGCAACAAAAAAAAAAACAACAAAAAAAAACGTTCCATTGGTCATTTTCTTGTCGTACCTTTGGAAGATACTGGACGTAAATACCAGCTTTGGTATTTACCGAATTTTAGTTTTTGAATTACGGTGTTCACACGCTACACATAGGCGCGTGTTTTGTATATTAAGGGGTCCCCTAACCATGTATTTCCGGTGAAAGTTCGGAATCGAATTTTTGTATTCAATACCTGCCTTACTTAAGTGGTAGTCATGTGGATGTAACTTCAGATTTATTTGTGCTTCATAACACTGCCCAACGGTCTCGTTATGTCTTTTCCAAACCATAGAACGCTTCCGTCATAGTTGAAGTTACTGAGAGGATTCGCAGACTTGTAAAAAAGTTTTCATTGTCAGTGTCCAGTGCTGGTCAGAATAAAAGTAGGCTAGAAGGAATGACACCCAGAGGCTTTCTATAGACATTTCCATTTGCAGTAGCAAACATCCAAACTGCCAAAGCCCCCTGCAAACAGATGCACTTGTCTTGGCGTCCCCTACTTGCAAGGAAGGAAAATGACCTTTACGAACCACATCTCTGATAGAGGGAGGGCGTTATGAAACATTGATACGAGGGGTGCATTTTCTGCTTAGTTTAACCTGGCTGCAGTAATGAGTCTGTAATGGTTCTCCCTTGTACCTACTAAGTTATTCATGTACCTTACCCTCCGTGCGTTTTTTCAGGCCTCCACGAAACAAGCAAGCATTGCCACGGCTGGAAAAGGACCGGAATGTAGACACACTTTAAAGCCACAATAAATGTTTACTTTCCCTACACGTACTATAGACAAGGTACCTATTGTATTGCACCCAAAACTTCGATACCGATATTTCACCTGAAATGTATGTTTTAGGAACCTCCCCCCCCCCAATCCAGGAAAAATAGCATTTTTAGAAAAATTTTCCGTTAGTGTGTCTGTGGGCAGCATAGCTCAAAAACGAAAAATTCTGTTAAATTCCAAATTTGGTATTTAAGTTCAGTATCTTTCAAAGATGCGACACGAAGTTTTCAAGAAAACCCCCCGCGCCCCAAATACACTTTATATGGAAGAACTTTCGAAAAGTTTGATTTTATCCAAAATGGCTGTAACGATTTTTATTAAAATATCATATATTAAAATATTTACCTGGCAAATAAAGTGTGTATCTTCAATTTTCTGAGGATAGCATGTGAAGACATCTTTATTCTCTGGGAATTTTACGGAATTATTGCTAACTGTTAGCCCGTAAGAGATAGACAAAAACTTACTAAATAAAAGATATAGTGTTGGATAGTTTTTTGTAAAAAGTTTCTTTTTGGATTCAGGGGACCTCAAAACATATTTCCGGTGAAATCTCGTCATCGAATTTTTTTATGAAAACCAATACCTTATCTAGCTGCTGTATATAAGTAAAGAGAAAATAAAAATATCTTAAACATACTATATTTGAATAAAAATTCGTTAGAACAGTGTTTTCGAAAGATGTTCCATATAAATGGTAGTATGGGTATGGGGTAGTTTTCTAGAATATCTTCCCTGGAAGATGTAGAACTTTAGCTTAAGTATTTCGTTTGTGAGCTATGCTGTTCACACTCTTTTTCTAAAAATATTTTTTTCGAATCAGGGGACGTCAAAACGTCTATTCAAGTGGAATCTCGGTATCAAATTTTGGGTGGAATATAACATATTATATATTAGAGGAGGTAATGCATTATTCCTCTAGCCCTACGTATATTTAATGTTGATGGGTATTTGCTTTGAGTAGGTATATGCATATTCTGAACTAATAGATTTCATTAGCTCAGTTCCTGCATTTCCTAAGTAGAGCATGTGGCGTCTGAGCAAAATTAAGTGGTCTTTCACGCCCAATATGGAATGGGACGCCGAGAACCACAGTAGTTAAAAGAGTGTCCATAAAAAAAATTAGAAAATAAGTGCAGTCTAGGGCATCGTTATGATGTTTCCGAGATCGGATTTGAACTTTTAGTTCATGAGATTGCCGCCCATAGATGGCACTGCAGGACAAAATCACGACTTACGGACACAAATGGCGGCGTTTTGCCCAGAAACTTTCATCTTTCAAGGTCTGGGGTTATTTTATGTGAAAATAAACAATACAGGGTATCACCGGCTTATTTTCCTTCCGAAGGAAGCCATGCTAAGGATTTTTGCGTCAGAAAGAAATTCATCACCCTCCACCAGGTTTGAACCTGCAATCTTGGGTTTTAGAGCTAGCTTGGTAACCACTACACCACAAAGACCCTTCATCTCGTCCCCCCTCTCCTCGGCCCAGATACCCAACTTCTACCAGGGCCAAAGGATAGAGTGGGGAAATTCCATCCGCTACCTAGGCGCCACTCTTGATAAGGACCTAACTTTTCGTGAACACGTGAAGGGAGTGACGGACACAGCTAGGAGGGCGGTGGTCGCATATCCTATACTCTGATCTGGCCTCCCAAATGCCGGTCCACTTAAACCTACGTCTGTTCAAAGCACTTATATCCCTCTAATGTTCTAAGCCTGCGAGGTATGGGGCATGGCAGCAGCCTCCTGGCTTCTCTGGTTACTGCCTGTATGTCGAAGCTTCCCAGTGCGGCTACTACAAGAAGCTTCGGCCTCCCATATGTGGAGGATGTAATTAGGCGCCGGACTCAAAAATTCTCCACATGAGAACTCCTTGTTAGATCACTGAGGGGGACTACTTACCAACCGAACCTGGGAAGTCTAAAAATCAACACCAACTAAAATATAATAAAAAAAATAAGACATCAGCGGAGCAGAGGAAAGGATGCTGCTACTGCAAGTAGCAACCGTGAGGAGCCTATCAGAAGTGCTGCTTCCTTAACACCAACACTAAACTCCACCAACATACAAAACCTCAACTCATCCCATCATTCCTGTGTTAAGCCCTTATCAGGGTAGGCACACAGCAACAATACTTAGGTTAACCACGAGTCTACCAGATTTCGTACGCAGCACCTCTACACCACGGAAGGCTACCAGTTGGTGCATGATAGAGAAAATTATATATACCTCTAGCCCTCTACCTCACCTCTCTACGGTATGCATATTTCATGCTAATGGATATTTGCTTTGAGCAGCTTTGTATTCTATGTTAATAGATTGCATTAATTACCTGTAGCTCCTAAGTGGAGCGTAGGCCATCGTTACGATATTTCCGTGATTTGAATTTCTAGTTCGTGAGTTCACCGCTATACGTTATTTTTATGAAGGATCGGCTCACCACCTATAGATGGCACTGTAAGACGAAATCACGACTTGCGGACGCGAAATGGTGGAATTTGTTTCCAGTAATCTTTGCGTGCGTGCGAGATCTGCTAGACTCGTGGTGAGCCTAAGTATGGACAGGAATGCTGGATGGTTGAAGTTTGTGATTTTGGTGGAGTTTCAGAGGTTGGTGTTAAGGAGGTAGTGCTATTGATAGGCTATTCAACGGTTGCTATTTTCAGCAGCACCAACATTTTCCTCTGCTTCGCGGTGTTTTATTTGTTTAAATATATGCTTTTGTTGAATTTGATTTTTAGTTGACCACTCAAATGCGTTCTCATGTGGCCCAATCTGGCGTAGCATTTTTGAGCCCGGCGCCCAATTATATCCTCCACATGTGGGAGGATCGAAGCTTCACGTAGTAGCCTCACCGGAGTCCTCTATTCTGTAACTGCTGTAACCAGAGAAACCAGGTGTCTGCTGCTATGCCCCACACTTCTTAGGCATTGAGCATCAGAGGCACAGACCTTAAATTGTCAAAGCCTGTGGCTCTTTTACTGCAAATAAACATTACATGGAACCACCGGTTTTACTTTCCTTCTGAAAGAAGATATGCTAAGGATTTTTACGTCAGAAAAAAAAATCCATCCCCCACCTGCAATCTTGATTTTTAGAGGCTAGCATGATAACCAGTATACCATAGAGGGCTACCAGTTGGTACATGGTAGAGGAAATAATATATTCCTCTAGCCCGGCTCCTCATCTCTCTTCGTGTATGCATGTTTCATGCTAATGGGTATTTGCTTTGAGCAACTACATATTCTAATTAGCCTAGTTCATTTATTCAGTTTATCTTAAAACATTACCATGTTAAAGCAATACTCGAGATCAAAGTATTAGCTACTTTGTTCAGCGCCACCATAGGATTATTGAGCCAGTTAGCAATCGCTAAAAATACCCCTATTTAAAAACAAATTAAATACCCCTCACCACACATTACACACCATAGAGACACCTCCGCCTCGTCCAGGACTGGTGCAGTCAGTGGCGGATGTCCGTTAATGCCAGTAAAATTCTGTTCTGTCCACCAGGAAACGCTCCCCCCCACAACCCAGATACCTAACCAGAACCAAAGGACAGAGAGGGATAAATCCATCCACTACCTATGCGTCACTCGTGATAATGGCCTAAATTTTCGTGAACACGTGCAGGTCGCCCTATATCGTTATCTGGCCTCCCAAATGCCGGTTCACTTAAAGCTACGTCTGTTCAAAGTACTTATATTCCTCTAATGTTCTATGCCTGCGAGGGATGGGGCATGGCAGCAGACACCTGGCTTCTCTGGTTACAGTCTGTTTGTCGACGCTTCCCAGTGATCTGACAAGTGCGTTCTCATGTTGGCCGAATCTGGCGAAGAAATGTTGAACCCGGCGCCTAATTACATCTTCCACGTATGGGAGGGCTGAATCTTCGTTTAGTAGCCTCACTGGGAAACGTCGATATACAGAATAAATGGACCGGAGAGCATCAGAAGGATAGACCTTCAATTTTCAAACTGTGGTTCTTTTACTGCAAATAAGTGTCGCGCTGGACCACCGGCTTTACTTCCCTTCCGAAGGAAGCTATACTAAGAGTTTTTGCGTCCGAAAAAAATCCATCATCACCATGTTTGAAAATGCAGTATTGGGTTTTAGAGGATTGGTATGGTAACCACTACACCACGCAGGGCTACCAGTTGGTATATGCTAGAGAAAATAACAATATTCCTCTGGCCCTGTGACTCATTTCATTACGTGTATGCATATTTCATGCTAATGGCTATTTGCTTTGAGCAACTACATATTCTAAACTAATAGATTTAATTAGCCTAGTTTATTTATTCAGTTTATCTTAAAACTCTATCATGTTAAAGCAATACTCGAGATCAAAGCATTACCTACTTTGTTCAGCGCCACCATAGGGTTATTGAGCCAGTTAGCAATCGCTAAAAATACCCCCAAATTGAAAACAAATTAAATACCCCTCACCACACATTACACACCACAGAGGTACAGCTTGCATTTAATTATTCCAGATATAAATGTGCATTGCTTGCAAACCAAAATTTAATTTGTGGTGTGTATTTATATATTGGGGGAAATAATTTGCTTTACACTTGGCCAACTCTGTGGCTTTGTGGGCGCCGTTATGCAGATGTTTGTACATTGAAAACCAGGTCGAGAGCGTTGCAGCTTCTTGGTGTATTTGCCTCTGGGGCTCCGAATTGTTCTCTAAAGGAGTGGTTTACTCACCTTTAGAACAAAGCCAGTCTGCTTCAAGGGTCGTCCATTCAAAATTGAGATATCCTTCTCAGAGTTAGTTCCCGGACAGAAACCCAATTGCGATGTTGTGTTTTCTGATGTTTTTGCGCTTCTTGGTTGTAAAACTCGCTAAAAATGTATCAAGTAATACATTTTAATAGAAATATTTACGTTCTCTGCCACCTATAATAAAGTAAGAGGTAGAGAATGTATTGCATTCTCCCTAAAATATAGATACTCAGATTTCACCGGAAATACACGTTTAAGAGTCCCCTGAAAACGTAAGAAAGCTACACCCTGGTGACAGATTACTGTTAAACAGCTTATTCTTTTATCCACGTCTTGCTAATCGAGATAAAAATTAGCACAAACGGTCTTATTACTCATTTCTTTGTAAGCAGAAGAGAAATAAGGGAATACACTAGGCTAAAACGATAGTCAAATGTTTCAAATGCTCGTTGCTACTTGGATGAAATACGTCTCTTTATATGGCCAGGAGTTGACAAATTCCCGTATTTTAAAACTGAAAACATTAACAAGAAATATCTGAAATGGTTAATTCCACGAAAATATATATATCTTGCTAAAACACACAATTTATATCATATATCATTTATATCATTTTTTGCGAAGTAAATTTTGGTCTATCTTTTTTAGTTTACCAGTTTTACAAGATTCAGCAAACCTTATCCAGAATAAAGACGTTTTCAGAGGCTATTCCCAGAAAATTCAAATTATACATTTTATTTGTGATGTAAATATCTATAATATATGGACTTTTAATATAAATTGTTAGAACTGTTTGTGAGAAAATCATTTTCGAATTTTTTTCATGTAAAGTAGTTAAGGGTGACGTTTTCTACAAAAAATGTAGATCTCGTTAAAACTCACAATTTATGTTATCATTATTTTTGTTGAAGTGGCCATTTCTGAGATGTTTCTTGTTATTGGTCTTTAGTTTTAATATACATACCTGGCACGCAAAGAAACGGATTTCAATCGCATAGCATCCAGATTTTTAAAATATTTGGCAGTCGCTTTAGCCTAGTGTTTTTCCCTTGTACTTATTAGGGAGCAAGTAAGTAAGAAATTTCTGCTAATGTTTATCTCGATTAATAGGAAGAAGATAGAAGAGTGTGCTTTTGTATGAGTAGTTTGTTGCAGAATAAGTGGAGTAAAACACTTAAATGTTTGTTTCCTCCTGTGTCAGGAATGAGTGACAAGTCCATAGCATATATCAAACTTCAATTCTTCATGAACGGACCGCTTCATTTGATTTCACTGAAGTAGTTCAAATGAACGTAGTCGTTCTACTGCACCTAGATGCTGTAAAAAGCCATGGCTAAACATAACCTTCGTTCTAGTCAACTGGAGAACCCTTGAAAATGTTTGTTTAAGATAAAACAGCATTTTAGCTTCAGTAAAGGTGATGACAGAGTTCAAAAAGAATTTGAGACACCTGCGGTTCATTTGAAAGTGTGAAAGTGTAAAGTAGCTAGCGTAATATTTAATAACTTAATTTCTGTCTGTGTATGCACTCTTTACACTGTGTTGTTACTCGAAGCAAGTGAAACATAAAAATAATATAGCACATTCACTGTTACAAAAGCTCTCCTCTGCTGAATATACAACCACCGCTAGTCGTGGAAACTTAGAGAGTTATATTTTCATTAAATATTCAGCCTTTCATAATGAGAGATTGAAGTAACGATTCAGGGAATGACGAATAGGCTAGCTTTATCTCGATCAACATTAAATAGATCGATTAAAATTGTGTTCGATTCACATGACTTTCTCTACCTGTTCTGCAATAAACTATTCTTAATTTTTTTTTCTTAACGCTAATAGAGATAAACATTAGCAGAAATTGTCTTATACTTATAAGTAGAAGGAAAATAAGGGGATACACAAGCCTAAACCGACAGTCAAATCTTTTAAAAGCTCTTGCTATGTGAAACAACTGAAGTTCGGTTCGCTTTACATGGTCTGCAGTAAAACAGAGATATGAAACGAAACGTTACTTCCCGTTTTCAGAAAAATATAAGTAGTTTAAAATTGAAGCGTGTGACAAAGAATATCTCAGAAACGATCAACTCTTAATAAAAAACGTTTATGACATAAATTATGTGTTTTAACGAGAATTACATTTTTGTGCAAGTTTTTATCTTTCTCTTACGGTTTAGCCACTATATCAGAATAAAGATGTCTTTGGGAGCTATTCCCAGTAAACTCGAAATATACATTTTATTTGTGATGTAAATTCTTAAATATACGGTATTTTAATCAAAATCGTTATACCAGTTTTGAGAAAAACAAGTTCATGTAAAGGGTAGTTTGTGTTGGGGGAATCTTCGTGTCGCACCCTTGGAATATACTAAACTTAAATACCCAGTTTGGCTTTTAACAGTCTTTTTGTTTCTGAGCTATGTTTTACACACACGGACCTTTTTCTAAAATTGCATTTTTCTGACTCATGGGACCTCACAATATCTCGACATCGAATATCCACTATGTACATTGTACATAAGCACTACAGAAGGTAAAAATGATTATATGCTCCATACACATGAATTTCTCTACCTATTCTTCAATAAACTGTTCTTACAAAAGCTAATAGAGATAAACATTAGGAGGAATGGACTTAGTGCTTATAAGTAGGAGGAAAATAAGGGAATACACTAGCCGACTATCCTAAAGCGATAGTCAAATGTTTTAAAATCTGTTACTAAGCAATTGTTATAGAAATTCGGTTCTCTTTCCATAGCCGAAAGTAAAACAAGAGAGATACGAAACCAACAAGGAAATCCCGCTTGAATAGATAGTAAATATTTTAAAATAGAAACAAATAACAAGGAGTATCTCGGAAATGGTTAACTTCACTAAAGAAATGTATCTGACAAATTGTGTGTTTTAACGAGATCCACATTTTGTTACTTAATACTTTTGTCTATCTCTTACAGTTTATCAGCTATGCAAAACCATTCTTCAGAAGCTGCTTCCAGAAATTTCAAGATATACCTATATTTTTACTTTCTCTATACGCACTGTGTACATAGTGTATAGAGAATGAATTGCACTCCACCAAAAAATTCGATACCGAGATTTCACCGCACATATATGTTTTAGGGTCCCCTGTATCCAAAAAAAGCATTTTCAGAAAAAGGTCCGTGTGTGTCCCTGAATCTGTGAACACGATAACTCAAAAACGAAAAGTCGGTCAAATACCAAACTTGGTATTTAAGTTTAATATCTTCCAGGGATGCGACACGAAGGTTTTGAGAAAAATCCCCCCAACCCCAACTACCCTTTACATGGACATTTTTTTCGAAAATGTTGATCTTCTCAAAAATTACTCTAACGATTTTGATTAAAAGTTCGTATATTAAAGCTATTTACCTGACAAATAAAATGTATATCTTGAATTTTCTGGGAATAGCCTCAGAAGAGTAGTTTATTCTGGATAAATTTTACTGAATTTTGAATAACTGCTAAACCGTAAGAGATGGACAAAAACTTACCATGCAGAAAATTAGAGCACATTAAAACTCACAATATTCTTTATATACATTTTTTACGTGGAGTTGTTTGTTTTTAAGGTATTCCTTGTTATTAGTTTCCGCTTTGAAAAGCTTATACTTTTCTCATACAGGAATTTGTCAACTCCTGTCTGTACAAACAAAGGAACTTCAGTCACATAACAACCATCTTTTGACTATTACTTTAACCTATGGTACTCTCTTATTTCACTTCTGCTTACAAGGAAGCAAGTAATAAGAGTATTTCTGCTAATTTTTTCTCAATTAGCACGAAGTAAATAGAAGTATAAGCTTTTTAAGAATAATTTATTGCAGGGATATAGAGAAAGTCATGTGAATGGTACACATCAGATTTTTTTTTCATGAAAATATCTTAAATACATGGTGTTTAACAGAAATCGGCTGCCCTCCGTGGTGTAATGGTTCTAATGGTGTAATGGACCGTGTTCTAACTCGGCAGAGGACGATGGCTTTTTTTGGGCGTAAAAATCCTTAGCAGGAAGTAAGGCCGTTGGTCCCGCGTTGTAGATTTTCCGCACCCAAAAGAACCTCAAGCCTAATAAACAGGCCTCTGAGAAAAATTAAGCGTCTTTCACGCCCAGTATAGAATGGGATGCTGAGAACCACAGCAGTTAAAGAGCGTCCGTAAAATTCATCGTTAGTGCAATTGTTGAGATCAAAATTTTCAAAATTTTTTCTTCGTAAAGGGTAGTTTGGGATGGGGGGAGTTTTCTCAAAATTGTCGTATCATATTCTTAAAAGATACTAAACTTCAATACCAAGTATGGTATTTTACCAACTTTTCGTTTTTCGGTTATCGTGTTCAGAGAAGTTTTAGGCTCCCCTGTATGCAAGTGTGTGTATGTGTGTCTTTGGGCAGCATAGGTCAAAAACTAAAAGACTATTAGAAACCAAACTGATATTTAGGTTTGGTATCTCCCAAGGATGCGACACGAAGATTTTCAAGAAACTCCCCCCACCACCACAAATACCCTATACATGCAATTTTTTTTCGAAAATTTTGATTTTCTCAAAAATGGCTCTAACGATTTTGATTACAATATCGTATATTCAAGATATTTACCTCACAAATAAAATATACATCTTTAATCTGGATGAATTTTACGCAATTTTGCATAACTGCTAAACTGCAAGAGATGAACAAAAACTTGTCACACAAAAAATTTAGAGCATGTTCAAACACACAATTTATGTTATATACGTTCTTTTTTTTTTTTTTTCGTGGAGTTGATTGTTTTTGTGATATTCCTTATCTTTTGTTTCAGCCTTAAAAAACTTATACTTTTCTCATACAGGAATTTGTCAACTCGTGTCCATACAAACAAAGGAACTTCAGTCACATAGCAACCAGCTTTTGGCTTTCACTTTAACCTATGCTATTCCCTGGTCGTCTCCTTAACGCGGTGGTAGCGTTGCTGCTTACCAAGCGGTAGACCTGGGTTCGATCCCCAGTACCGATGTGGGGATTTTTCCCCCGCTGGGAGACCTGGCCCGGGGTGCAGGGTCGCTGGGGGGCCAATTGAGGAGCTACTTGATGGAGAAGTAGCGGCTCCAGGTCATGAGGACCGCATTAACCGGCCGGGGGGACTCGAGGCGCTGACCACGTCTCACCCTCCAATACTGCACCCCATCCATGACGTCTGTAGTGGACCGAGATGGGGGACGCTGCGGCCGGGCGGTAGGCCAAGGTTCCCCGTGAGCTGTCGTGCCGTGGAGTTATACTACTCCCTTATTTCGCTTCTACTTACAAGGAAGCAAGTAATAAGACTATTTGTGCTAATTTTATTTCGATTAGCATGAAGTAAATAGAAGCATAAGCTTTTTAACAATAATTTGTTGTAGAGAAAGTCATGTGAATGGAACACATCAATATTCTGAGTTATCATGTTCACAGACACAATCATTTTTCCAAAAGTATTTTATACAAGGGATGTTAAAACGTGTATTTCCGGTGTAATATCGGCATCTCACTGTATGTGACTTGCACTGTATAAACTAAAAGCTGATGTGTTGCATTCACATGACCTTCTTTCCAATTCTACAAGAACCTGTTCTTACAAAAGTATGTTCTTTTATCTACTACATGCAAATTTAGATATAGATTAGCAGAAATGGTTTTATTAGTTATTTCTTACAACTAGAAGGGAAATTAGCGTATACTTCAGGATGAAGAATAGTACAATCTGATCGCTATGGCGCTAACACACATAATGACGTTTTCTAATTTTATGTGGGGAGCTGAAAACATGTATTTCCGGTGAAATATCGATATCACATTTTTGGGTGAAGTAGATAGATAGATAAGTTTATTTGCCAGAACAAAGTACATTGTGTAGCAACGTCAAATACAAGCAAGATCAAAAACAATTGACAGTATTATAAAATTCATCCAAACAATAAAATGGATTTAAAATCAAAGTGCGCTTCACTGACCTCTTAAAAGATTCAATGGTGAGAGCTTTAGTGCTGTTACTGAGTGTGTTAAATAGATTTAATGATATTGTCTCAAAGGAATTTTGTATCTTACTATATTTACATCTATTTATGTAAATATCGGAACTAGTTCTGGTGTGACGAAGATAATTTCGGAACATAGATTGTATTTATGACTATTTTTGTTAGCAGATAAGAGACAGTGGAACACAAACAATGAAGTAAAAGTTAAAACACCCAACTTAACAAATAAAGGTTTACAATGAGTTCTGGGGGCTACACCACATAAAATTCGAATTGCCTTTTTCTGTAATAAAATTATCTTTTTAGCTAAAGCATGGTTGCCCCAAAAATGGCTATGGATTTGTCCATAATAAACTGATGATAAAACATTGGAAGGCACGTGATTTTTTAAAACACGTAACATAAATATACCTCTGTGTACTTTGTTGGCGATATAATTAATATGTGAACGCCAACCTAGATCAGGTTCGAAATGAATGCCTAGAAATTTTGTACTAGTTTCAGTTGAAGAAGCAGGACAACTAATATCAATTGTTTTGTTTTCATTGAGGACAAGAATATTGCATTTGCAACATTTATCGATTTTTTTTCAGTAAGTGCATCAAAGTACAATGCATTCTCTACTTATGCACCATATACTATGTAGAGAAAGTAATAAAGGATAACGCGCAGAGAAAGTCGTATATAAGTTTACTTTATGCTGATGATTAATTTCCGCTGTAAATGTGACATATGTGCTGATGTTCAGTATTGACGTCATGAAACAAATTCTTGCGGTTGACGTCATACCATCTTAAGCATCAAATGCCGGCTCAGTACACACTAACCCCAAAATATTCGATATACGCCTCTTGTCGCCTCTTACCATCCGTCTTCTTTCTGCAAAGTATTGGAACGCTGAGTTAATGAGAAGGTAGTGTAGTGTGGCATTTCGCCGGTAGAGTGCTACACAGTGGCGAGCGATAATGCAATTTGAGAGCAAGCTTTGTACCGATATTGGAGGCTGGGCTCTGTCGAACGACAGGCATTTTAATTTAATCTCATTTTCGCACCGGGAAGCACACGCAGGTACACGGCCTTCAAAATTAAGTTTGCACCTCAAAGAACTCATCACAAATAACTAATTAAAATTTATCAAAGTGTACTAGATGGTTTTACGAGTAGGAAAAATGACTTAATTAAGTGATCTGATTTCTTACTTGCTTTTGTGGTGATGTTCAACTGTTTGAAAGAAAAAAATCTGATGTGTTCCATTCACATGGCTTTCTCTAAATCTCTGCAACAAATTATTGTTAAAAAGCTTATGCTTCTATTTACTTCATGCTAATCGTGAAACAAAAATTATGATATAATCCATTCACATGACTTTCTCTATATCTCTGCAACAAATTTTTGTTAAAAAGTTATGCTAAATTAGAAAAAATTAGCAGAAATAGTCTTATTACTTGATTCCCTGTAAGTAGAAGCGAAATAAGGGAGTCATATAGGTTAAAGTAATAGTCAAAAGCTGGTTGCTATGTGACTGAAGTTCTTTCGTTTATATGGACAGGAGTTGACAAATTCCTATATGAGAAAAGTAAGTTTTTCATAGCTGAAACCAAAATCAATGAATATCTCAAAAACGATCAAATCCACGAAAAAAATGTATATAACATAAATTCTGTGTTTTAATGTGCTCTACATTTTTTGTGTGGTAAGTTTTTGTCTATCTCTTACGGTTTACCAGTCACACAAAACTCCGTAAAATTCGTCCAGAATAAATTAATCATCAGAGGCTATTCCCAGAAAATTCAAGATATACATTATTTTTGTCAAGTATATATCTTTAATATATGATATTTTTATCAAAATCGTTATAGCCATTTTTTTTAAAATCAAATTTATCAAAAATGTTTCCATGTGAAGGGTACTTGGGGTTGGGGGGATTTTCTTGAAAATCTTTGTGTTACATCCTTGAAAGATACTGAGCTTAAATACCAAGTTTGGTATTTAACGGTATTTTCGTTTTTAAGCTATGCTGCCTACAGACACACAGACACTCATACATTCACACGGACATTTTTCTAAAAATGCTTTTTTTGGATTCAGGTGGTCTCAAAACATATATTTCCGGTGAAATCTCGGTATCGAATTTTGGGTACAATACATACCTTCTCTACACACTATGTACATAGTGTGTAGAGAAAGTAAATAGTCTTATTGCTTGCTTCCTTGTAAGTACGGGCGAAATAAGGGAGTACAATAGGTTAAAGTGATAGTCAAAAGCTGGTTGCTATGTGACTGAAGTTCCTTTGTTTGTGTGGACACGAGTTGACAAATTCCTGTGTGAGAAAAGTATACGGATTTTAAAGCTGATACCAAAAACAAGGAATATCTCGAAAACGATCAACTCCACGGAAAAAAAAATGTATATAACAGAAATTGTGTGTTTTAACATGCTGCAATGAAAAGCCTTGAGTGAGGAAATGGTGTATACTTTACGAAGGAGGAACCAGTGCCCAAGACAACATACCGGACTGGAAGTGCATCAGTCATTATGGAGGGGTTGAAAGCAAATGTTGATAAAAGAATTAAGAAAAACCGGTGTTTCACTTTGGATGCCGTATATTGCTTTTGGATGCAAAAGATTTCCCAGGCATGAAGACCTCAAAGTGGCGTAAAAATCCTTAGTATGGCTTCCATCTGAAGGGAAGAAAAGCCGTTGGTCCCGTATAGTAGATTTATGATACGTAAAGGAAGCTCAAACCTGATAAAGAGGCATCTAAGCAAAAGTAACCGGTCATTCACGTCCAATATAGAACGGGACGCTGATAACCACTGGAGTTAAAGTACGTCCATAAATAAGATTCCATTTTTTACTTGCTCTACACTCACTATGTACATAATGTATAGAGAAGGTATTGCACTCCACCCAAAAATTCGATACCAAGATTTCACCGGAAATATATGTTTTAAGGTCCCCTGTATCCAAAAAATGTATTTTCAGAAAAAGGTCCGTGTGTCAGTGTGTCCGCGAGTCTGTGAACACGATAACTCAAAAGCGAAAGGTTGGTAAATACCAAACTTGGTATTTAAGTGTAGTATCTTCCAGAGATGCGACACAAAGATTTTGAGAAAAATCCCCCCACTCCAAACTACCCTATACATGGAACTGTTTTAAAAAATATTGATTTTCTTATAAATGGCTCTAGCGATTTTGATTAATATATCGTATTTTAAAGATATTTACCTCCCAAAGAAAATGTATATCCTGAATTTTCTGGGAATAGGCTCTGAAGACTACTTTATTCTGAATGAATTTTACGCAATTTTGCATAACTGCTAAACCGTAAGAGATGGACAAAAAATTACTCCACAAAAAATGTACAGCACGTTAAAACACACCATTTAAGTCATGTGCATTTTTTTTTTTTTTTTTTCGTGGAGTTGATCGTTTTTAAGATATTCGTTGTTTTTTTGGTTTCAGGTTTGAAAAACATACTTTTCTCAAACAGGAATTTGTCAACTCCTGTCCATACAAACAAAGGAACTTCAGTCAGATAGCAACCAGCTTTTGACCATCACTTTAACCTATGGTACTGCCTTATTTCACTTCTGCTTACAAGGAAGCAAGTAATGAGACTATTTCTGCTAAGTTTTTCTCAATTTGCCTGAAATGAATAGAAATATAAGGTTTTTAAAAATAATGTGTTGCAGAAATTTAGAGAAACTCATGTGAATGGAACACATAAGATTTTTTAATAAGTGCAGTAAGTGTTTGCCTATCTCTCACGGTTACGCAATACTAAGCAAAAGTTATCCAGAATAAAGAGGTGTTTAGAGGCTATGTCCTGAATATTCAAGATATACATTTTATTTGCAATATAAATATCTTTAATATACAATGTTTTAATCAAAATCACTAGAGACATTTTTAAGAAAAATAAAATTTTAAAAAATTTCTCCATATAAAGGGTAGTTTGTGGTGGGGGTATTTTCTTAAAAATCTTCGTGACACATTCTTGGAAAGTACTAAACCTAAGTACCAAGTATGGATTTTAAAAGTCTTTTCGTTGTTGTGCTATGCTGTCGTCATACATACACGGACCTTTTTCTAAAAAAAACATATATTTCCGGTAAAATCTCGGTATTGATTTTTTGAGTGGAATACAATAACTTCTTTGTGTACTGTGCACATTGAACATGGAGTAGAGAAAATAAAAAAAGGATTAATGAGTGTTTAAAGGTGTACCGACCCCTGAGAGACAATTGCTTTGACCTTGTTTAAATTTTCGCGAAGGAATCGCTGAGTAAGGATTTATCGCGGATCCTGTAACAAGAGAGGAATACACGCCTGTGTTCATAATCGGCTTAAAGCGCTCATCTCTGGGAAGAGATTCTCCCTTGTCTAATTAAGAGGCAATATTCCTCCTGTACCAGGCAAACAATAACACTTGTGCTGCCCTACTTACAAGACTCTTGTCGTACATTACGCTAAATTCCGTGTTCATGCTACGCTCACTGACTACATGTTATCTGTTGTACACTTCCGAGCAGAAAATGTGGCCCATATAGGAGCGATGGGATTGAATCTGCTACTGAAGTTTAGAGACCATGCTACAGTGCAATTCATAAAAACCTAAACCATTTTAGACCATAATTTCTCTCTGAAAGCTCGTAGAAATATGAAATTTCTTTTAATGATCTCAGTGGCCCAGGGAGAATCGACAACAATCACGGCAACAATCGATCAATGCCACAAACTACCCTTTATATGGAAAAAATTTCGAAAATTTTGATTTTCTTAAAAAATGGCTCTAACGATTTTGATTAAAATCTCGTATATTAAAGCTATTTACGAGGTACGTCCAGAAAGTAAGTTCCGTTTGGTAATAAAATTAAATTGTGTACAGATACAGAATACTTATTTATTGCACAAAATTCTACAACTCTTAAACTACTTTTCCACATAACTGCTGAGCTTTTGCAGGCATTTGTCATAGCGTGGCATAAGTTTTTGTATACCTTCTTCAAAGAAGTTTGCCGCCTGTACCCAACGTGAGCAAAGTTTACCAAATTTAAGTTTTTCGGTAACAATTTCATGAATTAGTGATCGTGAGCTTTGGGGAAATTCCATAGCGAGAGCACTAATTGTAAACTTGGGGTTTTCCTGGATCTTGTCATCAATCGCCTGAACCAGTTCTTCAGTAACCAAAGATGGACGTCCACTTCGTTCTTCATCGTGCACTTCACTACGTCCTTCATTGAACTGTCGTGCCCATCTTCTCACCATTGAATCACTCATCGAATTTTGTCCGTAAACTTCGCAAATTTGCCGATAAATTTCAATTGGTTTCACTTTCCTAGCATTTAGAAAACGAATCACAGATCTGATTTCACAAGCGGCGGGATTTTCAATCAACACCGACATTGTAAACAAGCACAACAAAACGTATGTGGCTGATAGCGATCTCAAAATGGCGCATGTTTCTTCTCCTTGAGCGTCTACCGCGCATGTGCGGAACTGCGATCGCAGCGCTGCAGCGGAGATAAATTGAAACGGAACTTACTTTTTGGACGTACCTCGTATATCTGAAATAAAATGTAAATCTCGAATTTTCTGGGAATATCCTATAAAGACCTCTTTATTCTGGATGCATTTTATCGAATTTTGCTTAACTGCTAAACCGTAAGACATAGACAAAAACTCACCGAACAAAAAATGTACATCTCGTCAAAACATACAATTTATGTCCTTTTCGTTTTTGTTGTGGAGGTAACCGTTTCCGAGATATTCCTTGTTATTGGTTTCCATTGTGAGGTACTTAAACTTTTCTCAGACAGGAAGTGTCCGTTTTTTTTTTTTTTTTTGTTTTTTGTTCTACTCCTGGTCAAGCAAAGAAGTGATTTGCAATTACAAGTGCATAACGATAGTAGTTTTTAAATCATTTGACTATCACTTTACCTTAGTTCCCTAAAAGAATTCTGCTAGTGTTTCATCTCGATTAGCATTGTGTAGAAAGAAGAATAATCTTTTGCTGGAAGTTTGTAGCGCAGCTAGAGAAAGTCATGTGAGTGTAGCACATCAGATGTTTATGTTTAAAACCACTAAAGTATATTTTATCCATTAGACAAAAGTCAGATTAATAAATAAACTGACATGTAATATTTGTTCTATGGTACGTTATTTTAAATTATTTGTGACTCTGCGTCGCTAGCTAGCACATTAACGAACTTGGCACGTGGTTTTCAATACCCCCATTTTCGGACGAACCCCAGCTATTATTACGCGGCTAGCCAAGCGTTTGGAACTTTTCTAAAGCGGTCGAGACAGCGGTATATAATCAGGTTTAATTCTACATTTGCAGGGTGCTGAAGTTGCACCCTGAATCATCTCTACCCCTTATCTCTCCCCTGTTTCTACTTGGATGAAATCGTCGTTACAATTTGAGAACTGCTGACCCCGCCCACTGGCTCCTCCATCCATACAGAAGCCTCCCTTAATGGCATGTAATTTTCCCTCCCCATGCTTCTCATTGGCTAACTTTGTTTCCGCCAGCAGATAGTCTAACGTATAAATATTAAAACATCATGCGCTTTGAATGGACTCCCGAACTTTGCTCCTGCAGCGTATCATGTAGGCTACCCTCTCGACACAGCTGCTGCGCTCACAGAAGTTCTTCTGTTCCGATGCTCTGCCGTGCTATTATCTATTCACCCTTAAGTTGTTCTGCGCCAAAACAAAACCTATGCACCGCTGTAATTAGGGATAGCATCTTGGGGAGCGATAGCGGGACAGAATCGAAGCTAGTGCAGCATGGTATATAGTTGTGATGTGTTGGCAACTCGCCTCTCATCTAGACGCCCGGATTCAATCCCAAGCGACCGCATGTGAGATTTGAGGCGGGTTTTCTCCGGTCTCCCCCGCCATCGCACCTTCATTCCATGTATCACCAGTGTCCTCACCTGCGGTGCCACAAGTAGTAAAATCGGGCGTAAAACACTTCCAAAAAAGATCTCATGTGTTCCAATCACATGACTGTCTTACAAACAAACTTCTTAGTAAAGATAATTCTTCTTTCTACACAATGCTAATCGAGATAAACATTAACAGAATGTTCTTATTACTTAGTTCCTTATAATTAGAACGGAACTAAAGAAATGCGCTATGCTAAAGTGACAGTCAAATGTTTTAAAAGCTGTTCATTATGCGATTGTCATTGATTGATTGTCCGTCTGAGAAAAGTATAAGTACTTCACAATTGAAACTGATAACAAGGAATATCTCCAAAACGGTAACCTTCACGAATAAAATGCATATAACATAACTTGTGTATTTTAACAAGACCCACATTATTGTATAGCAAGCTTTTGTCTATCTCTTACGGTTTACTAGTTATGCCAAATTAAGCAAAATTCATCCAGAATAAACAGATCTTTAGAAGCTATTCCCAGTGGATTCAAGATATACATTTTAGTTGTGAGGGAAATGGCTTTTAGATGTGGTATTTTAATCAAAATCGTTAGAGCCATTTTTAAGAAAAACTAAAATTTTCGAAAATTTTTCCATGTAAAGAGTAGTTAGGGGTGGGGCGATTTTCTTGAAAATCTTCGTGTCGTATCCTTGGAAGTTACCAAACTTAAATACCAAGTTTGGTGTTTAACCGTCTTTGCGTTTTTGAGCCATGCTGTCCACACATACACACGCGCGCGGACTTGTTTCTAAAAATGTGTTGTTTTTTTTATTCAGGGGATTCTAAAACATGTATTTCCGGTGAATTCTCGACATCGAATTTTTGGTGGAATACAATACTTCTCTATCGCTATATACATTGTACATATGGGGCTAGAGAAAGTAAAAATGCAGCGTGTATGTAGTGGTACTGATATAAGGAAAATGGGTCAGTGGTAGACTGTGATGTTTTCATTAGCACTGGAAGGCGATTTAGATTGGTTCGGCGGTCAACATATACACCACTGATTTACGGGAACTAACAATGTTAATATTTACATACATTCAATTGCTGTTGTGCAACAAGTCATCAGCATCATTATCCGTTTCATTTTCTCTCAAGATACACAGATAATAATGCACAACAACGTGCATTCGTAACGCCTCAAATGCGAATCGTCTCCGATTGGCACATAAACAGGCTTTATACTGTATAAAACTAACTCCACATCACAAGATGTGATTGGAGCAGAACGGTTATAGGACACATCATCAACATCCATCAGCAATAATTATTTCCGTAGCAACTCCTCCTGGCACTTTTTATATTTCATACATTATTGAAAAGCCGACCATTTTTACAAACACTGTCTTCACGGTCTAAAATAGTTTCACAGGTTTCTGATGAATTGCTTGCATAAATTTGACAGCTTTCATAGCTCGAGGCATTTCAATGTTCGATGTTTCCAAATATGTGTTATTGTCTTAGGTATATCTGCAAAGTTCTTCTGTATGAATTGCAAATCTTTGTGCAGTCCGTTTGAAGCAAGAGATTTAACAATATTGATTGAAGAGCATGTTATATCATCAAAGACATTAATCACCTGTAAAACAGTTTTGTAATATACAGCACAGTATACTGCTGCGTCGAGCCACGTTCCCCAACGCGTTACTACATGGTGTTTGCATGCGGCGCGTGCAGTCGCCAATGCAGGTCTGTCTCTACTCGGTAGGTATGCAACTGGTATTCGCATTTGTCTCGCTAACAGTCCCAAGATGTTATTCCTAGTTATAGTGTAGCCTTCCACGAGTCCCGCCAGAAATAGTCATATTTCACGACCACGTGGCGAGCATAGTTTTCTCCAAAACATGATGGCCGTCAAACGGGTCCGCTGCCCCCTACCACTGGGCAGTAACCATTAGCAAACAAAATCCGATCCTATACTAGAGGCGAGAAGCAGCGTAGTAAAATCTGTCTCCTGCAGATACTGCTTGCAAGTTGAGAATCGCGCCTTAGTTAAGGGATCAGTAAGTGCAAGACTTAGCAACAGCGAGGGTTGATTTCCAACCGGAAACTTTGGAAGGAGAGTGGGGCAGGCTCATCATGTTTTGAAAAGTACTGTATATACGGCATTCAATGCAAAAGGAGCAGGCTTCTTATTCCAGAAACTTAAATGGTGACTAGTATATTCTTTTTTTAGTTAAAACTGATAAATGGCTCCGGGGTCACGAAATTGCCGGGTTGAGGTTCGATGTACACAGAGTATAACTATAACGTAGACAGCCTGTTTGGAAACGTAGTGTACTATCTAGCATTGCTCACTACCTGGCCTCGTTCAGTTCCTGCCATTTTTTCGCATTTAACACATAGTCCTTCATTCCTGTACGGTTGGCTGCTGGTTATACTATCAGAAAAAAAAATTATTTCCAGAACACGACGGATTATTGCTTTAAGAATTTGAAAAGACTATTTGATAAATGCGAAAAAGTGGCAGTTATTAGTTGTGGACGATGTACAGTGAAATTATGTTTTACACAGTTGTTTGTGGGATACCATTACTGCAGGGTTTATGTTCAGAAATAATAACAGATGTGCAGAACTCCCGAGAAGATTCAATTAACATAAGAAATTTGAGTTCTTCTCACACGAAACTAAACGTCACCCCTCCCCCGCTCTTATTAATATGTACATAACTCGCCAATTAATCGTACTCTATTATAAATAGCATATTGCGTACTGAGAACTGTAAGTTATACTTATCTGGTAGAGAATGCATATTGGGAATACGAGGTCTGATAAAGTAACTTACAGTTCGTGGTTAGCCATTACTTTTTGAAATACTTGACAAAACTGTAAAAATAAATCTGATGTGATCCATATACATTCTCTACATCTCTGCAACAAATTATTTTTAAAAAGCTAATGCTTCTATTTACTTCGTGCTAATTGAGAAAAAAATTAGCAGAAATAGTCTTATTCTTTGCTTCCTTGTAAGCAGAAGTGAAATAAGGGAGTACCATAGGTTAAAGAAATAGTCAAAAGCTGGTTGCTATGTGATTGAAGTTCCTTTGTTTGTATGGACAGCAGTTGACAAATTCCTGTATGATAAAAGTATAAGTTTTTCAAAGCGGAAACTAATAAAAAGGAATACCTTAAAAAGGAACAACTCCACGAAAACAATGTATATAAAGTATATTGTGAGTTTTAATGTGCTCTACACCCTCTGTATGGTAAGTTTTTGTCCATCTCTCAGCAGTTATGCAAAATTCAGCATAATTCATCCAGAATAAAGATGTCTTCAGAAGCTATTCCCAGAAAATTCAAGATATACATTTTATTCGAGGTGCAAATAGCTTTAATATACGTGATTTTAATCAAAATCGTTAGAGCCATTTTTAAGAAAATCAAAAGTTTCGAAAATTTTTCCGTGTAAGGGGTAATTTATAGTGGAGGGATTTTCTTGAAAATCTTTGTCTCATCCTTGGAAGATACTATACCTAAATACCAAATTCGGTATTTAACGGTCTTTTCGTTTTTGAGCTATGTTGTCCACACACACATACACATACATGGACTTTTCTCTAAAAATGCTTTTTTTTTTTTTTTTTTTTTTTTGGATTCAGGGGATCCTAAAACATGTATTTCCGGCAAAATCTTGTTATTGAATTTTTGGGTGGAATACAAACTTCCTCTATACACTATGTGCATAGTACGTATAGAGAAAGTAATAAATCAAATTTGCTTTTCAATATTTTATTGAACATTAAGAAAAAGTGAATTCTCAATTTGAACAAATGAAAGGCTACATCTAAATTATATGGACAAAGCCTTGTTATACACTCTTTTGTTAATGAATTTTGCAATAGATTCTTTACTTGAAGTAGCACATGTCTTGAGTGTTACGTCATTTCCTAATTGTACTGTAAGTATTAATGACCTCTCAAACTCTTACAGTGCTTGTTGGCATGGCAATTAATAAATGGATTGTAAATTTAACCTACGTTAACGAATATGTATTCAGAATGATTAACTTACATATAAACACTTGTTTTGACATTACAAAGATTTTGGAAGTAAAAAAGGTCAAGTTTTATCTGCCCCATGAAAAGTTTTGTATGTGAGTTGTACCACGGTTCAATAGTTCGTTATGGTCCTGATCGACCTAAGAGTGAACACGGAATAGTTAATGCTGCCTGGGAGGGTCGCCCGTTCGAGGTTCAAACGCTGCAGCTGTAACTTAGTTCCCTACTGGGATACAGTTGTTGTTGTTGTTGTAATGGCTTGCCTTCGAATCGGCAGCAAAATGGCTCTCAAGAGTTTTGTTTGGGTCCATAATATTGCTAAGATCTTGAGATCCTGCTATGCCTATGCATTTCTACAGAATGTCCACAAATCCAGTTTACAACCTCTTCGTGCCCATTGCAACTCCAGCGTACTGGGATTTGAACCCCCCCCCCTCTCTTTCTCGCGCGCGCGTTTTCCGGTTAATTACCTTTCTTAATTAGGAATTTTGCGTTTCGAAATATTTCGATTATCTTCAGCAACATTACTAATGCTGATATTTTTACTTAACCACATTCATAGTAAGTAGAGAAGGTATTGCATTTCATCCGAATATTCGATACTGATATTTAAGTTAGGTCCCTTCCTCCAAAAACCGTTTTACTTTCTCTAGCCTGCATGTAAAATGTACATAGTGAATAGAGAACGTATTGTATTCCACCCAAAAATTCGATGTCGAGATTTCACAGCAAATATATGTTTTGAGTCCCCTGAGTCCGAAAAAACATTTTTAGAAAAAGGTCCGTCTATGTCTGTGGACGAAAATACCGTTGGTATTTAGGTTTGGTATCTTCCAAGGATCCGACACGAAGATTTTAAAAAAAAATACCCCATTACAAACTACCCTTTCCATGAAAAATGTTCGAAATTTCTTTATTTTCTCAAAAGTGGCTCTAACAATTTTTATTAAAATCCCGTATATTAAAGCTATTTACATCCCAAATAAACTGTATATCTTGAATTCTCTGGGAATAGCTTCAAAAGACCTCTTTATTTTGGATGAATTTTGACAAAAACTTACTGCTCAAAAAATGTAGACCTCGTCAAAACACATAATGTATATCCTTTACGTTTTTGTTGTGGAAGTAACCGTTTCCGAGATATTCCTTGTTATTGGTTTCAATTGTTAACTACTTATACTTTTCTCAGACAGGAGGTGCTAATTTTTCTTTTGTTCTACTCCTGGCCAAGTAAAGAAGCAATTTGCAATGAGAATCGTATAACGATAGCTTTTAAAACATTTGACTATCACTTTAGCCTAACGCATTCCTGTAGGTCTCTTCTACTGTTAAAGAACTAAGTAATAAGAACATACTTCTAATGTTTATCTCGATTAGCATTGTGTAGAAAGAAGAATAATCTTTTGTAAGATTTTTTTTTTTTGTAGAAGAGCTAGGGATTTCAGATTTTTAGAAAAAGGTACATGTGTGTGTGTTTTATAGTGTTTAACGCCCGCTTTTACCATATATGGTATCTCACGTGGTGGCACTAATAATACATGGAATAAGGATGGAACCTACGCCACTTTATCCACCACAAATCCAACATGCGGTCGCCTGGGGTCGCCTTGGTGAGAGGCGAACCTGTGTGCGTGTGGGTTAGAATTACTTCGAGTATAATGACTATGTACAGAAGCACAAGTGTAAATTCAGTAATATTCTTCTTTACATACAAAAGACAGGCCAGAACGTACACTGAGGGCAAAGTATGTATAACAGATTTAATAAAAAGTGGTTTACAATGAAACTTACAGGAAACTCCATAGATAAATTTTAAGGCTTTCTTTTGCAATATAAACACTCTAAAAGTAGAAGTGTAACTCCATGGCACGACAGCTCACAAGGAACCTTGGCCTACCGCCCGGCCGCTGCGTCTCCCATCTCGGTCCATGACAGACGGCATGTATGGGGTGCAGTATTGGAGAGTGAGACGTGGTCAGCGCCTGGAATCCCTCCCGGCCGGTTAATGCGGTCCTCATGACCTGGAGCCGCTACTTCTCCATCAAGTAGTTCCTCAATTGCCCCCCCCCCCCACGAGGCTGAGTGCACCTCGGTCCAGGTCTCCCGCTTGGCAAGCAGCTGCGCTACTACCGCGCTAAGGAGATGTATGGTTACCCCAAAAGTCGGGAATGAAGTACCCTGAATACGATAAATGAATCACGTTATCATAAGAACCATGACCAGTATTATGAATGATGCCCATATGACTATGAATACAAGCTATAATTAATTATTCACTAGTGATATTATTTTTACTTTCTTTATACGTGCTATGTACAAGGTATATAGAGAAGGTATTGCACTCCACCAAAAAAATTCGATACCGAGATTTCACAGGAAATATATGTTTTAGGGTCCCCTGTATCCAAAAAGTATTCTCAGAAAAAGGTCCGTGTGTGTGTGTGTGTGTGTCCGTGTGTCTGTGAACACGATAACTCAAAAACGAAAAGTCGGTAAAATACCAAACTTAGTATTTAAGTTTAGTATCTTCCAGGGATGCGACACGAAGATTTTGAGAAAAATCCCCCCAACCCAAACTACCCTTTACATGGAACGTTTTTCGAAATTTTTTATTTTCTAAAAAATGGCTCTAACGATTTTGATTAAAATGTGGTACATAAAGATATTTACCTGGCAAATAAAATGTATATTTTGAATTTTCTGGGAATAGCCTTTGAAGACTACTTTATTCTGGGTCAATTTTACGGAATTTTGCATAACTGCTAAACCGTATGAGATGGACAAAAACTTACCACATAACAAATGTAGAGCACCTTAACACACACAATTACGTTACATACATTTTTTCCGTGGAGTTGATTGTTTTTGAGATATTCCTTGTTTTTGGTTTCAGCTATAAAAACTTATACTTTTCTCATATAGAACTTTGTGAACTCCTGCCCATACAAAAAAAGGAACTTCAGTAACAGAGCAACCAGGTTTTGACTATCACTTTAACCTATGGTACTCCCTTATTTCGCTTCTACTAACAAGGAAGCAAGTAATAACTGCTAATTTTTGCTCCATTACATGATGTAAATAAAATAATGTGTTGCAGTGATATAGAGAAAGTCATGTGAATGGAACACATCAGATTTTTTAATACTCTTAACATGAATAAGCCCTTGCTTGCTTGATATGAGCGTTTTCGTTACAACACAAGTCTCAGATATTGCATACTAATCTCCTCGGCGGCCTGAGATCTAGTTTACGAAGATAAATCACTGAACGACTCTACGAAGAAAAGTTTGAAATATTGGAGGCATGTAATAACTGTTTTTGTTCCCCTTGCTTGTGTGCTCAGTGTCACGCAATAGTCGCATTAAATACACGGCACTGGTCGATCCTGAAACCCAATTCATCACACACCTGCTGCTATCGGTGTCGACGTCATCACCGTGAAACAAGTTGTAACCGTTCGCTCTTTCCGCTATCACTGTCATCTTCATGGTCGTAAGATTGATGGTTCCATAAGCGGACACTTAGGTCTGGCGTTATCGTCCGCAAACACGCGCTCAAGGTCATGCCAAACTCAATTGTTATACATGCGAACTTCAAATGTATCGGAATTCACTTTTTACTTCCTCTACATCTCTGTAACAAATTATTACTTTCTCTATGCACATAGCGAATAGAGAAAGTATTTCTATATTTCACCCAAAAATCCGATCCGAAATTTCACCAGAAATATATATTTTGGGTCTCCCTTAATCCGAAAATAACATTTTTGGAGAAAGTCCGTATGTGTGTGGACAACATAGCTCAAAAACTAAATGACCGTTAAGTACCAAACTTAGTAAGGATGCAACACGAAGATTTTCAAAAAAAAATCCCCCCACTCCCAACTATCCTTTACATGGAACTTTTTTGGAAATTTTGATTTTCTTAAAAATGACTCTAACAATTTTGATTAAAATCCCGTTTTATTAAATATATTTATACCCGAAATAAGTATATATTGAATTTTCTGGGAATAGCCTCTGAAGACCTCTTTATTCTTGATGAATTTTGCCGAAGTATGCTGAACTGCTAAACCGTAAGAGATAGACAAAATCTTACTCCACAACAAATGTAGATCTCGTCAAAACAAATAATTTATGTCCTTTGCGTTTTTGTTGTGGAGGTAACCGTTTCCGAGATATTCCTTGTTATTGGTTTCAATCGTAAAGTAGTTATACTTTTCTCAGACAGGAGCTGTGCGTTTTTCTTTTGCTCTACTCCTGGCCAAGCAAAGAAGCAATTTGCACTGACAATCGCATAACGACAGCTTTTAAAACATTTGAGTATCGCTTTAGCCGAGTGTATTCCCGCAATTCCCTTCTACTTAAGAGGAACTAAGTAATAAGAACATTCTGCTAATGTTTATCTCGATTAGCATTGTGTTTAAAGAAGAATAATCTTTTGTAGGAAGTGTGTTTGTAGAACAGCTAGAGAAAAGCATGTGAGAGTAACACATCAGATTTTTTTCTTCTATTCCCCTGTTTTAAAAACAGAGCATTGCAATGTTTGCCACCCCTGTTAGGTTGTTTGATGTGCGTCTGTAGAAACCATGTTGACATGTTGTTTTCATACTGTTAGTTCTTTTTTTCTTTCTTTCTTGTACAGCGAGCGCTGTTTGTGTGGCTTTTTATTCTGTGCTGCAATGTTGGTTTTAAGTGATGATTTTCCATTTACTATTATTCTGTTTTGCTGGTGTATTGGTGTTTACTGTAGCTGTTGTATTTGCTAATTGGTTTAAGGGAAAAGCTGTTTAAACAAGGTTGTGCCCATGGAGATACAAGGTCTTACATTAAATACCCTTAATAACGATTAATAATTTTGTTTGTAAATGATGCTGTCAAATGTCCAGGATCATGTCAGCGCCGCCGGTGTGATGGAATTTTGTCTCGCATACTTTCTCTAGCACGTATGTACGAGGACGTTTTTTTTTTCATCCTCCGATAGGTTATAAATAAAAGACAAGTTCACAGAAAACAATTATTTTATTACCAAAAGTTTTGTACACTTATGGTTACTTTTCAACATAATCACCGAAAAGATTGAGACATTTATTGTACTTGTGAACAAGCCTTTAAATACTTGCTTCAAAAAATGTTGACGCAATGATTTTAAATGAGCATTGACGTTGTTTTGAAAATCTTCGTACTTTACGACGTTTGCGGAGAGTCATTCAAAACAAACGAAGAGGAATGCTGACTTTAGGTATTGTGTTGATCCATGACAACGCTCGTCCACACAACCCATCGGCTCCTTGAACAATTTCAATGGGACATTTTCGATCATCCACCGTACAGTCCTGACCTGGCACCCAGCGACTTTCACCTTTTCCCTGAACAGGCTAACAAAGCTTGTGCACACATACGATAAATGTCTCAATCTTTTCGGCGATTATGTTGAAAAGTAACTGTAAGTGTACAAAACTTTTAGTAATACAATAATTGTTTTCTATGAACTTGTCTTTTATTTATTGCCTATCGGAGGTTGAAAAAAAGAGGCCCTCGTACAAACAACCACTTGAAATATGTCATGATTTATAGCATAATTCATACACATTTCTGGAAAAACAATTGAATAGTTTTAAGAGCAGTGGTAATTCAACTCACTTAAGGCTTACATAATTTCCATATGTTCAGCCTACCTTGTACATGTTTTGACCACCATCCAGATTCTCAACCCATAAAGTTAAGCGAAATACGAGGTTTGCATCTGGAAACGGTTTCAATTCGTGAACGACGACGAATTTCTTTACTCGGAAGAGAAATAAAAGGAAAGTGGGGTGAGGTAGGAAATGAAGAGGCGGCGGGAAGATGCAGGAAGTCCTGTGTACGGGTGTAATGAGAACCTGCTGCAGATCTGGAAGCGAAATGGAAAAATTCCTTCACGAAATGAACTGGGACGCTTGCTCTGTGTTTCGCGAGAGCGGAAATGGGGCGTGGGGACTTGGGCCCCTCTTCCTCTTAATGTCACTTTAATGGCTTGATATATCGGTGCCATATTTGTAATTATAATGTACGCACAGATACTACTGCTACCCCTACTTGGGAACATAAACTTGACTGGCGTTTCCATGGCGACGCGACCGCGACCGCAAACCGACCGTAATGATCGCTTTTCTTCGAATATTCCACTCACAGGATCTGCCTTAAACACTTTTACCTTCTCTACGTAGAGAAGGTATTGCACTCCACCAAAAAATTCCATTCACACGACTTTCTCTCCATCTCTACAACAAATTATTGTTAAAAAGCTTATGCTTTTATTTACTTCATACTAATTGAGAAAAAACAGCAGAAATAGTCTTATTACTTGCTTCCTTGCAAGTAGAAGCGAAATAAAAGAGTACCATAGGTTAAAGTGAGAGTCAAAAGCTGGTTGATATGTGACTGAAGTTCCTTTATTTGTATGGACAAGAGATGACAAATTCCTGTATCAGAAATGTATAAGTTTTTTTAAAGCTGAAAACAAAAACAAGGAATATCTCATAAACGATCGACTCCACAAAAAAGTATATAACATAAAGTGTGTGTTTTAATGTGCTCTTTAGTTTTTGTGTGGTAAGATTTTGTCCATCTCTTACGGTTTAGCAGTTATGCAAACTTCCGTAAAATGTATCCACAATAAAGTAGTCTTCTGAGGATATTCCCAGAAAATTTAAGATATACATTTTATTTGTCAGGTAATTATCTTTAATATGCAATACTTTAATCAAAATCGTCGCAACCATTTTTGAGAAAATCAAAAGTTTCGAAAAAAGTTCCATGTAAACTATAGTTTGGAGTGGTGGGGTTTTCTTGAAAATCTTCATGTTGCATTGTTGGAAGATACCAAACTGAAATTCCAAGTTCGAGCTATGCTGTCCACAGACAGACACACACACGGACCTTTTTCCAAAAATGTTTTTTTTTATTCAGGGGGACCCTAAACGTGTATTTCCGGTGAAATCTCGGTATCGAATTTTTGGGTGGAATGCAATACCTCCTATATACACTATGTACATAGTACGTGTAGAGAAAGTAAAAGGCATTTTTATCTGCCTATATATTGACCTCTCTTTCTGTTTATTCTTCTATCTATCTATCTATCTATCTATCTATCTATCTATCTATCTATCTATCTATGTGTTTATCTGTCTATACATTTGTCAGTGAATCTATAAATTTGTCGTTTTATTTATCTGTCTGCCTATGTATTGATCTCTCTTTCTGCTTATTTTTCTATTTATCTATCTACTTATGTATCTATATATCTTTATATTTATTTATCTACCTGTATATTGACCTCTCTTTCTATTTATTTTTCTATCTACATATGTGTGTGTCTATCTATAAATCTATGTTTATATTTATCTAACTGCCTATATATCTTTCTTTCTGCTTATTTTTCTACGTATCTATGTATCTATCTTCTATTTGTGTATTTGTCTGTCTAGTGTCTGTCAGGCTATCTACATAAATGTATCTATCTATCTTGTATTTGTGTATTTGTCTGTCTAGTGTCTGTCAGTCTCTCTACATAAATATATCTATCTATCTTCTATTTGTGTATTTGTCTGTCTCGTGTCTGTCAGTCTATCTACATAAATGTATCTATCTATCTTCTATTTGTGTATTTGTCTGTCTAGTGTCTGTCAGTCTATCTACATAAATGTATCTATCTATCTTCTATTTGTGTATTTGTCTGTCTAGTGTCTGTCAGGCTATCTACATAAATGTATCTATCTATCTTCTATTTGTGTATTTGTCTGTCTAGTGTCTGTCAGTCTATCTACATAAATGTATCTATCTATCTTCTATTTGTGTATTTGTCTGTCTAGTGTCTGTCAGTCTATCTACATAAATGTATCTATCTATCTTCTATTTGTGTATTTGTCTGTCTAGTGTCTGTCAGGCTATCTACATAAATGTATCTATCTATCTTCTATTTGTGTATTTGTCTGTCTAGTGTCTGTCAGGCTATCTACATAAATGTATCTATCTTCTATTTGTGTATTTGTCTGTCTCGTGTCTGTCAGTCTATCTACATAAATGTATCTATCTATCTTCTATTTGTGTATTTGTCTGTCTAGTGTCTGTCAGGCTATCTACATAAATGTATCTATCTTCTATTTGTGTATTTGTCTGTCTCGTGTCTGTCAGTCTATCTACATAAATGTATCTATCTATCTTCTATTTGTGTATTTGTCTGTCTAGTGTCTGTCAGGCTATCTACATAAATGTATCTATCTTCTATTTGTGTATTTGTCTGTCTCGTGTCTGTCAGTCTATCTACATAAATGTATCTATCTATCTTCTATTTGTGTATTTGTCTGTCTCGTGTCTGTCAGTCTATCTACATAAATGTATCTATCTATCTTCTATTTGTGTATTTGTCTGTCTAGTGTCTGTCAGTCTATCTACATAAATGTATCTATCTATCTTCTATTTGTGTATTTGTCTGTCTAGTGTCTGTCAGTCTATCTACATAAATGTATCTATCTATCTTCTATTTGTGTATTTGTCTGTCTAGTGTCTGTCAGGCTATCTACATAAATGTATCTATCTATCTTCTATTTGTGTATTTGTCTGTCTAGTGTCTGTCAGGCTATCTACATAAATGTATCTATCTTCTATTTGTGTATTTGTCTGTCTCGTGTCTGTCAGTCTATCTACATAAATGTATCTATCTATCTTCTATTTGTGTATTTGTCTGTCTAGTGTCTGTCAGGCTATCTACATAAATGTATCTATCTTCTATTTGTGTATTTGTCTGTCTCGTGTCTGTCAGTCTATCTACATAAATGTATCTATCTATCTTCTATTTGTGTATTTGTCTGTCTAGTGTCTGTCAGGCTATCTACATAAATGTATCTATCTTCTATTTGTGTATTTGTCTGTCTCGTGTCTGTCAGTCTATCTACATAAATGTATCTATCTATCTTCTATTTGTGTATTTGTCTGTCTAGTGTCTGTCAGTCTATCTACATAAATGTATCTATCTATCTTCTATTTGTGTATTTGTCTGTCTAGTGTCTGTCAGTCTATCTACATAAGTGTATCTATCTTCTATTTGTGTATTTGTCTGTCTAGTGCCTGTCAGTCTCTCTACATAAATGTATCTATCTTCTATTTGTGTATTTGTCTGTCTAGTGTCTGTCAGTCTCTCTACATAAATGTGTCTTTCTATCTCCTATTTGTGTATTTGTCTGTCTAGTGTCTGTCAGTCTCTCTACATAAATGTGTCTATCTATCTTCTATTTGTGTATTTGTCTGTCTAGTGCCTGTCAGTCTATCTACATAAATGTATCTATCTTCTATTTGTGTATTTGTCTGTCTAGTGTCTGTCAGTCTATCTACATAAATCTATCTATCTTCTATTTGTGTATTTGTCTGTCTCGTGTCTGTCAGTCTATCTACATAAATGTATCTATCTATCTTCTATTTGTGTATTTGTCTGTCTAGTGTCTGTCAGTCTATCTACATAAGTGTATCTATCTTCTATTTGTGTATTTGTCTGTCTAGTGCCTGTCAGTCTCTCTACATAAATGTATCTATCTTCTATTTGTGTATTTGTCTGTCTAGTGTCTGTCAGTCTCTCTACATAAATGTGTCTTTCTATCTCCTATTTGTGTATTTGTCTGTCTAGTGTCTGTCAGTCTCTCTACATAAATGTGTCTATCTATCTTCTATTTGTGTATTTGTCTGTCTAGTGCCTGTCAGTCTATCTACATAAATGTATCTATCTTCTATTTGTGTATTTGTCTGTCTAGTGTCTGTCAGTCTATCTACATAAATCTATCTATCTTCTATTTGTGTATTTGTCTGTCTCGTGTCTGTCAGTCTATCTACATAAATGTATCTATCTATCTTCTATTTGTGTATTTGTCTGTCTAGTGTCTGTCAGTCTATCTACATAAATGTATCTATCTATCTTCTATTTGTGTATTTGTCTGTCTAGTGTCTGTCAGTCTATCTACATAAGTGTATCTATCTTCTATTTGTGTATTTGTCTGTCTAGTGCCTGTCAGTCTCTCTACATAAATGTATCTATCTTCTATTTGTGTATTTGTCTGTCTAGTGTCTGTCAGTCTCTCTACATAAATGTGTCTTTCTATCTCCTATTTGTGTATTTGTCTGTCTAGTGTCTGTCAGTCTCTCTACATAAATGTGTCTATCTATCTTCTATTTGTGTATTTGTCTGTCTAGTGCCTGTCAGTCTATCTACATAAATGTATCTATCTTCTATTTGTGTATTTGTCTGTCTAGTGTCTGTCAGTCTATCTACATAAATCTATCTATCTTCTATTTGTGTATTTGTCTGTCTAGTGTCTGTCAGTCTATCTACATAAATCTATCTATCTTCTATTTGTGTATTTGTCTGTCTAGTGCCTGTCAGTCTATCTACATAAATGTATCTATCTTCTATTTGTGTATTTGTCTGTCTAGTGCCTGTCAGTCTATCTACATAAATGTATCTATCTTCTATTTGTGTATTTGTCTGTCTAGTGTCTGTCAGTCTCTCTACATAAATGTGTCTATCTTCTATTTGTGTATTTGTCTGTCTAGTGCCTGTCAGTCTATCTACATAAATGTATCTATCTTCTATTTGTGTATTTGTCTGTCTAGTGTCTGTCAGTCTATCTACATAAATCTATCTATCTTCTATTTGTGTATTTGTCTGTCTAGTGTCTGTCAGTCTCTCTACATAAATGTATCTATCTATGTATCTTCTATTTGTGTATTTGTCTGTCTCGTGTCTGTCAGTCTATCTACATAAATGTATCTATCTATCTTCTATTTGTGTATTTGTCTGTCTCGTGTCTGTCAGTCTATCTACATAAATGTATCTATCTATCTTCTATTTGTGTATTTGTCTGTCTCGTGTCTGTCAGTCTATCTACATAAATGTATCTATCTATCTTCTATTTGTGTATTTGTCTGTCTAGTGTCTGTCAGTCTCTCTACATGAATGTATCTATCTATCTTCTATTTGTGTATTTGTCTGTCTAGTGTCTGTCAGTCTATCTACATAAATGTATCTATCTTCTATTTGTGTATTTGTCTGTCTAGTGTCTGTCAGGCTATCTACATAAATGTATCTATCTATCTTCTATTTGTGTATTTGTCTGTCTAGTGTCTGTCAGTCTATCTACATAAATGTATCTATCTATCTTCTATTTGTGTATTTGTCTGTCTAGTGTCTGTCAGTCTATCTACATAAATGTATCTATCTATCTTCTATTTGTGTATTTGTCTGTCTAGTGTCTGTCAGGCTATCTACATAAATGTATCTATCTATCTTCTATTTGTGTATTTGTCTGTCTAGTGTCTGTCAGGCTATCTACATAAATGTATCTATCTTCTATTTGTGTATTTGTCTGTCTCGTGTCTGTCAGTCTATCTACATAAATGTATCTATCTATCTTCTATTTGTGTATTTGTCTGTCTAGTGTCTGTCAGGCTATCTACATAAATGTATCTATCTTCTATTTGTGTATTTGTCTGTCTCGTGTCTGTCAGTCTATCTACATAAATGTATCTATCTATCTTCTATTTGTGTATTTGTCTGTCTAGTGTCTGTCAGGCTATCTACATAAATGTATCTATCTTCTATTTGTGTATTTGTCTGTCTCGTGTCTGTCAGTCTATCTACATAAATGTATCTATCTATCTTCTATTTGTGTATTTGTCTGTCTAGTGTCTGTCAGTCTATCTACATAAATGTATCTATCTATCTTCTATTTGTGTATTTGTCTGTCTAGTGTCTGTCAGTCTATCTACATAAATGTATCTATCTATCTTCTATTTGTGTATTTGTCTGTCTAGTGTCTGTCAGTCTATCTACATAAATGTATCTATCTATCTTCTATTTGTGTATTTGTCTGTCTAGTGTCTGTCAGGCTATCTACATAAATGTATCTATCTATCTTCTATTTGTGTATTTGTCTGTCTAGTGTCTGTCAGGCTATCTACATAAATGTATCTATCTTCTATTTGTGTATTTGTCTGTCTCGTGTCTGTCAGTCTATCTACATAAATGTATCTATCTATCTTCTATTTGTGTATTTGTCTGTCTAGTGTCTGTCAGTCTATCTACATAAATGTATCTATCTATGTATCTTCTATTTGTGTATTTGTCTGTCTCGTGTCTGTCAGTCTCTCTACATGAATGTGTCTATCTGTCCGACTCCCTGTTTGTCTTTACAATCCCTACTGGATCTGCAGAACTTCACCGCTCACCAAAAAATGAGACACAAGCAATCTTTTCTCAAGACATTTCTATCTTAAAATCAGAGTTTTGTGCGCTACTTTCGGCTTGACTGCAAGCCACAACGGCTTGCCGGTTTCTGTAGCAGTAACGTTAGCAGAAGACGAGGGAATGGCGCCCCATCTCATGCAAATTGCCGAGGATGAACGTAAAATGTGAACGACAGTGACGCTTATCGCGCGGGAAAAGACGCTGACGTTTCCTGGACGTCGCGTCGAGAGTTTAATCGAATTCTCTCGCAATGGACTACTTCTTTTCGGCGGAAGAGACCATTAGCAAGATCTGGGTCGCGCGAATGCAGCAGGATTAGCTGTTTTTCATCAACATGCTTCCAGTGCCAATTAGAGCCATGCAAGCAAGCAAATCCGAACTCACGGCTTCATACCTTCTTCTTAGCTTCGGATTCCGTCATCCGCCCGCCTCGTATCACAAATTAGAGTTTCATAATCCTCGTTTTCAACAATAACATTTAATGAAGCAGCATATTTCCTTGGCTTACAGCAAAATTCTCCAATTTCACGTGTACGAATTTTGTAGAATTTTCGCTCGCCAGATAACATAGCTTCAAAAAAATCTGATGTGATCCATTCACATAACATAGAGAGAAAAATAAGCAGGAAAAGAGGTAAATATATAGGCAGATAGATAAATAGAAAGATAGCTTTATAGATAAACAGACACATAGATATATAGATAGAAAAATAAGCAGAAAAAGCTGTCAATATATAGGCGGATAGATTTATAGATAGACTGACATATAGATACGTATAGGTATATATATATATATATATATATATATATATATATTATATGTAGAAAGATAGAACAATAAGCAGAAAAGAGAGGTATATATAAACACATAGATGTATAGGTAAATAGATAGAAAATAGTCCGATGGGCTCCATCCACTTGACTTTTTCTTAATCTCTGCAACAAAATATTGAATGAAAGCTTTTGCTTCTACCTACTTAATACTAATCGAAAAAAAAATAGCGCGAGTTGACAAATTACTGTATGAAAAAAGTATAAGTTTTTTTAAAGCAGAAACTCAAAACAAGGAATATCTAAAAAAAAAAAAAAAAAATTAACTCCACGAAAAAATGTAAAATATAAATTGTGTGTTTTAATGTGCCCTACATTTTTGTGTGGTAAGTTTTTGTCTATTTCTTACGGTTTAGCAGTTATGCAAAATTCCGTAAAATTCATCCAGAATAAAGTAGTCTTCAGAGGCTATCCCAGAGCATTCAAAATATACGTTTTATATGTCAGGTAAATATATTTAATAAACTATATTTTAATCAAAATCGTTAGAGCCATTTTTGAGAAATTCAAAATTTTCGAAAAAAGTTTCATGTAAAGGGTAGTTGGGGTGGGGGGATTTTTCTCAAAATCCTCGTGTCGCATCCCTGGAAGATACTAAACTTAAATACCAAGTTTGGTATTTTACCAACTTTTGTGTTCACAGGCACACGGACACACACACACACACACACACACACACACACACACACACACACACACACTGACCTTTTTGTGAAATTTGTTCTTTTGGATACAGGTGCCCCTAAAACGTTTATTTCCGGTGAAATCTCGGTATCGAATTTTCAGGTGGAGTGCAATACCTTCTCTATACACTATCTACATAGTAAGTGTAGAAAAAGTAAAAATAGTTTGTGATTGAAACAGCTAGAGAAAGCTATGCGAATGGAACAAATATTTTTTTTTTTTATTCAGGGGGTCTCGAAGCATATACTCCGGTGAAATCTCGGTATTGAATATTTGGGTGGAATACAATAATTTTTCCTTCTCTTATGTACTTTGTACATATTCGCTAGTGAACGTAAACAATGTCTTACTAAACCCGCCTGGGTAGTGTGGTGGTAGCGTGTCTGCTTCACATTCTAAAGGTCGTGAGTTCGAATCTCGCTTAGGGTGAGTTACCCGGATAATGATTTTTTCGCGGTTTTCCTTTATCCTGAGAAGACGAATGAACCCCGAGATCATTTGAGCATCATTTCACCAATTTCATTCATCGTCCGATATGACCAACCAGGTTAAAGGACGTTAAGGTACAAAAGAAAAGACATCTTACTCTGGATCTTTCAAATTTCACAAATTACGCTTGAACTCAGAAATCGTAAAATTTCAACCGTTATTTCCGTAGAATTTCTGTTATAAAAGCCCCAGACGTGTATTCTTAATCTCTTGTGAGTTTTCACTAGATATCATGGCCATTTTACCGGGTACGCACTTGTGCCGAAATAATGAATTTCCCTCTTCATCGTAAAGTGGCGTGTTCGACATTAAAACGGTGCTACTCGCACATCTAGCGTTATCTAAAACTTGCCGCCGAGTTTCCTTGACCTCTCTGCTGCCGCTCCTTCTTCCCTCTCATCTCCGCTTCTTTATTGCTCTCTCTCTCTTTCTTTGGGACGTGTTCTTGGAAGACAAAGGGCCTGGCATATAAAGAAACAGAAGACGTAGCATTGTTCCTGCCGCCATGTTTAAGGATCTCCCAGTCATGCCCTTACCATGCAAATTGTACGCGACGCGGGCGGCGATATCAAGGCGCCTAGCAAAGAGATGAAAATAACATCAGCCGAACAAGTATTCTTTACAAGTAGCACAAACTCGAAACATAACTTCCCCTCTTAGGCCTTTATTGCACGTTTCCGTGACTCAGAAATGTCATCAATCAGACATAAAATCTTACATCTCTGCAACAAATTATTGTTAAAAACCTTATTCTTCTATTTACTTCATGCTAATGGAGAAAAAATTAGCAGAAATAGTCTTATTACTTGCTTCCTTGTAAGTAGAAGTGAAATAAGGGAGTACCATAGGTTAAAGTGATAGTCAAAAGCTGGTTGCTATGTGACTGAAGTTCCTTTGCTTGTATGGACAGGAATTGTCAAATTCCCGTGTGAGAAAAGTATAAGTTTTTCAAAGCTGAAACCAAAAATAAGGAATATCTCAGAAGTGGTCAAGTCCATGAAAAAAAATATATGACAATAAATTGTGTTTTAACGTGATCTGCATTTTTTGTGTAGTAGGTTTTCCTCACATCAACTGCCGTATATCCTTCATGAACTTCACTAACGTCTTCTGCTATGCTTCTATATATTTCCAGTGTAGTGTTTCTGTTTTTACTTTCTCTATACGTACTACATAGCCTATAGAGAATGTATTGCATCCCACCCAAAAATTCTATGTCAATATTTCACCGGAAATATGTGTTTTGAAGTGCCCTGAGTCCAAAAAAAACGTTAGAAAAAGATTCGTGTGTGAGCCTGTGGACAGCTTAGCTCAAAAACGAAAAGACCGTTGAGTACCAAATTTGGTATTTAGGTTTAGAATCATCTAAGGATGCTACACGAGATTTTTTTAAAAAAAAATCCCCCCCACCATAAACTACCCTTTACATGGAGAAATTTTTGAAAATTTTAATTTTCTCAAAAATGGCTGTAACGATTTTGATTAAAATACTTTATGTTTAAGCTATTTTTTGGGAATAGCCTCTAAATATTTCTTTATTCGGAATGAATTTTGCGTAACTGGTAAACCGTAAGAGATGGACAAAAACTTACTTAGCAAAAAAGGTAGATATTTTTAAAACACGCATTTTCTGTGTTGTACACTTTTATCGTGGAGTTGACCGATTTTGACATATTCCTTGTAATTAGTTTCAGCTTTAAGATATATTTTTCTCATACGAGGATTTGTCAACATACAAACAAGGCTACTTCTGTCACATAGCAACCATCTTTTAGAAGATTTGACTATCGATTTATTCTGTGGTACTTCCTTATTTCACTTTTATTTACAAGGAAACAAGTAGTAAAATAGTTTTTGCTAATTGTTTTCTAGATTAGCATGAACTAAATAGAAGAAAAAATTTTTAACAATAATTTGTTGCAGAGATGTAGAGAAAGTTATGTGAATGGAACACATCAGATTTTTTTGTAGAGTTAACCGCCACTTGAACTTTTTTCAAACGGGAAAACATCCCTTTTCTAGTTTCTCGTTTGTTTGGCGAACCCTGAGACGGTACATGTCTTGTCCCGGGGGAAAGAATTATTAAGAAGAGAAATATAAATCATAGCCAAGAATATACATTATATCACGAAGATAAAATATAAATGTAGAGTGAAAATGGGAAGGGTAGAAAGACTTTGAGCTCTGGGTACAAGATCCGTTACCTGCCATGCATTGACTCGAGGGAAAGGGGCGAGATTGCCTTGCCCAAGGAAAACTAACGGGACACAAGACAATGATTCCCGCTGGTCAGGTGACAGTGCAAGGCTCTTGACGAAGAACCCCCGCACGACCAAGATGTGATATTTGAACGCATGGTGTAACCCTTAGTTGTGACGGAAGTAAGTGATTTTAAGACCGATCATAGTACGAGACATATCACTGCATCAAACAAATAAATTGTAATAATCGCTTGCGGATAAAGTGTAACGTCACAGTAGAAAATTAAGAAGTATACGCGTGTGTTCTACGGCGGGAAAAGCCCGCACTCTGTTAATAAAGCACTTGTGTCTCACCACAACCTGAAAGAGTCTCCATGCTGATAAAAACCCTGAAATAACCCAACTCAAACGTACACCATTCCCGCTAATCCAACCCCGCACCCGGACACGAACCCAGTACCGCCACAAACTCAATTATTTCAGAAAGTGACCTGCTTAGTTTCAGATTTTAAAGGACTAGTTTTTGGTTCAGCATTTTCTTATTTCCCTTCTACTTACAAGGAAGCTAATAATAAGACTAATACTGCTTATGTTTATCTTGATTAGCTGACGTAGATAACAGATTAATGCTTTGAATAAAAGGTTTGTTTACCGAATAGCTAGAGAACATCATATGAATGGAATATATTAGAATTGTTTTCCTTCTACTCACAAGGAACCAAGTAATAAGGACAATTTCTGCTAATGTTTATCTCGATTATCATGATGCAGTGAGAAAAATAAGCTTTTTGACACTAATTTGTTAAACAGATGTATAGAAAGTCATGTGAATGTAACATTGCACACAGAGACAATTGCAAACAGCAGTCTCTTCCACATTGCGAAAGCAAGCTGTAATTTCAACCGTAAGTTTGAAGTCTGCGGAAGCCAAACATAGAGGAGAGCGGGAGAGAATATTGTGAATCCCTCCTTTCCCTCCTCTGTTGATTTGTGACTGGCATTCATTCCGAAGCAACCCCTTCGAATTAGGCAAAGTGGCGGTCGCAACACAAGTTGGTAGCTAACTCTTAAACAAAGTGCGAGAGATGTCTCCGAGGTTGGCAATTCGGAGCGCGCTGCCAAAGTGGCGCACACAATCAGAACTGGCGCCGATCCAAACTGCTTAGCGCATGTCGATATGTAGCAGTTAGGGCTCGTGTCCGAATTGGGTAGAGGTACTATTAGAGGGAGTTAGTGATTTTGGGGGACGCCTTTGGTATCAGGGTGGGGCTAATCTCCCTCAGGAAGTCGTTAAAAAACATCACGTTTGTCGTCATGCGAGCTTAATAAACAAATATGTCTAGATTTTTAAATAAGTATCATGAGTTCGTTTACTTTTGGCGCAATTTAACAATAGAAACACAAAACATCTGAAGTAGAAGCGAAATAAGGGAGTACCATAGGTTAAAGTGACAGCCAAAAGCTGGTGGCTGTGTGACTGAAGTTCCTTTGTTTGTAAGGGCACGAGTTGACAAATTCCTGTATGAGAAAAGTTTTTTTTAAAGGTGAAACCAAAAACAAGGAGTATATAAAAAACGATGAGCTCCAAGAAAAAAAATGTATATGACATAAATTGTCTGTTTTATCCCCCCACCCCAACTACCCTTTACATGGAACTTTTTTTTTCAAAAATTTTGATTTTCTCATGATGGCTCTAACGATTCTTATTAAAATATTGTATATTAAATGTATTAACCTGACAAATAAAATGGATATCTTGAATTTTCTGGGAATAGCCTCTAAAGACTATTCATAGTTGAATTTTACGGATTTTGGTTAAATGCTAAACCGTAAGAGATGGACAGAAACTTAATAACTCCATGGCACGACAGCTCACGCGGAACCTTGGCCTACCGCCCGGCCGCTGCGTCCCCCATCTCGGTCCATGACAGACGTCATGGATGGGGTGCAGTATTGCAGGGTGAGACGTGGTCAGCGCCTGGGCCTACCCCCGGCCGGTTACTGCTGTCCTCATGACCAGGAGCAGCTACTTCTCCATCAATTAGCTCCTCAATTGCCCACCCAGGAACCTTACGAGGCTGAGTGCACCCCGGGCCAGATCTCCCAGCGGGAGAAAAATCCCCACGCCAATACTGGGGATCGAATCCAGGTCTCCCGCTTGGTAAGCAGCTGCGCTAGGACAGAAACTTGCCACACAAAAATGTAGAGCATGTAGTTAAAACACTCAATTTATGTTATATACATTTTTTCTCGTGGCTTTGGTCGTTTCTGAGATATTCCTTGTTATTGATTTCAGTTTTTAAGAACTTATACTTCTCTCATACAGAGATTTTTCAACTGCTGTCCATACAAACAAAGGAACTTCAGGCACATAGCAACCAGCTTTTAACCTATGGTACTGCCTTATTTCGCTTCTACTTACAAAGAAGCAAGTAATAAGACTATTTCTGTTAAATTTTTCTCTATTAGAGTGAAGTAAATAGAAGCATAAGCATTTTAACAATAATTTGTTGCAGAGATGAAAAGAAAGTCATGTGAAAGTAACACATCAGATTTTTCATATAATTACGCAGTAATACTAAAAGCGTCTATCCGGCTATCTGCTAGCCACGTTATCCTCATTGTGCCGCTGCACTGCTATTCAAAGTTTAAAGTAACGCCAGTAAATGGAAACCGTCAGATGTCCGAGGAATGGGGAGAAAAGGCCATCAGGTTTTATGGTAACAAGCACTTCAGTTGTATGCGTCCCAGTAGAGATGGGAAAAAGCAACTGCACCCTTTGCAATTTCTTCCACGTCCCCTCCACTCCGTGCGCCTACACAGTACCGAGCAGGCTTCCTGCTTTACACAGATGTCGGAGAAGTTAGCTATATCGCGCGGGGCTTAACGATTCCTAGCGACGCTCTATTGACATACGGATGAACGTGTGGTTAACGTAATCGACAACGGTGTATAAAACTCTGACGTGTTACATTCACATGATTTCTCTTCGTATCTGTAACCATTTATTGTTAAAAAGCTATTCTTGTGTCTACTTCGTGCTAATCGAGATCTACATTTGCAGAAATGCTTTCTTGTAAGCAGAACGGAAATAATGGGATACATCACTATTCTAAAACGATAGTCAAATCTTTCTACTTTCTATGTACGTACTATGTACATAGTGTATAGAGAAGGTGTTGCACTCCACCCAAAGATTCGATACCGAGATTTCACCGGAAATATATGTTTTAGGGTCCCCTGTATCCAAAAAAAAGCATTTTCAGAAAGGAAACAAAAAAAAAATGATTTTTAAAAAGCTTATGTTTCTATTTACTTCATGCTAATCGAGAAAAAAAATATCAGAAACAGTCTTATTACTTGCTTCCTTGTAAGTAGAAGCAAAATAAGGGCATACCATAGGTTAAAGTGATAGTCAAAGGCTGGTTGCTATGTGACGGAAATTCCTTTGTTTGCATGGACAGGAGTTGACAAATTCCTGTATGAGAAAATATGTGTTTGAAAGGTGAAATCAAAAACAATGAATAACTAAAAAACGATCAACTCCAGGAAAAAAATGTGTATAACATAAATTGTGTGTTTTAACGTGCTCTACATGTTCTGTGTAGTAAGCTTTTGTCTATCTCTTACCGTTTAGCAGTTAAGCAAAATTCGGCAAAATTCATCCAGAATAAAGAGGTCTTCAGATGCTATTCCCAGAAAATTCAAGATATACATTTTATTTGGTATGTAAATGACAGTAATATACGATATTTTAATTAAAATCGTTACAGCCATTTTTTAGAAAATCAAAATTTTCGAAAAACGTACCATGTAGATTGGGGTGGGGAAATTTTCTTGAAAAATGTTCGTGTCGCATTCTTGGAAGATACCGAACTTAAATACCAAGTTTGGTTTTTAACGGTATTTTCGTTTTTGAGCTATGCTGCCAACGCACACAGACACACACACACACACACACACACACACACACACACATGGACATGTTTCTAAAAATTTTTTTTTTGGTTCAGGGTGTCTCAAAACATATATTTCCGGTGAAATCTCGGTATAGAATTTTTGGGTACAATGCAATACCTTCTCTATTCACTATCTACATAGTACGTATACAGAAAGTAAAAAGTCCGTGTGTCGGTAAAATACCAAACTTAGTATTTAATTTTAGTATGTTCCAGGGATGTGACTTGAAGATTTTGAGAAAAATCCGCCCCAAACTACCCTTTACGTGGAACTTTTTTCGATAATTTTGATTTTCTAAAAAATGGCTAATGATTTTGATTAAAATTTCGTATATTAAAGATATTTACCTGAAAAATAAAATGTATATCTTGAATTTTCGGGGAATAGCCTCTGAAGAGTAGTTTATTCTGGATGAATTTTGCGAAATTTTGCATAACTGCTAAACCGTAAGAGATGGACTAAAACTTGCAACACAAAAAATGTAGAGCACCTTAAATCACACAATTTATCTTATATACATTTTTTTCGTGGAGTTGTTCGTTTTTGAGATACTCCTTATTTTTGTTTTCAGCTTTAAAAAACATACTTTTCTCATACAGGAATTTAACAATTCCTGTCCATATAATCCCTTACTTCGCTTCTACTTACAACGAAGCAAGTAATAAGACTGTTTCTGCTGATTTTTTCTCGTTTAGTATGACGTAAATAGAACCATAAGCTTTTTTATAATAATTTATTGGAGAGATATAGAGAAAGTCATGTGAATGGAACACATCAGATTTTTAAAGCTTGTTGTCATGTGGATGAAATCCATTTCTTTGCAGGGCCAGGAGTTGACAAATTCCCATACGTGGAAAGCTTAAGTATTTTAAAACTGGAACCAATAACAAGGCATATCTGATGTGACATGACTTTCTCCATATCCCTACAACAAATTATTCTTAAAAAGCTTATACTTCTATTTACTTTATGCTAATCAGAAAAAAATAGCAGAAATAAGAGACTACCATAGGTTAAAGTGATAGTGAAAAGCTGGTTGCTGTGTCAATGAAGTGCGTTTGTTTATATGGGTAGGAGTTGACAAGTTCCTGTATGACAAAAGTTTACGTTTTTCGTAGCAGAAACAAACAATAAGGAATGTCACAAAAATGACAAACTCCACGAATAAAAAATGTATATAACATAAATGGTGTGTTTTAATGCGCTCTACATTTTTGTGTAGTAAGTTTTTGTCCATCTCTTACGGTTAACAGTTATTCAAAATTCAGTAAAATTCATCCAGAATAAAGTACTCTTCAGAGGCTATTCCCAGAAAATTCAAGATATACATTTTATTTGTCAGGTAAATATTTTTAATATACAAAATTTTAATCAAAATCTGTAGAGCCATTTTTGGGAAAATCAAAATTTTCGAAAAAAATTCCATGTAAAGGGTAGTTGGGCGTGGGGGGATTTTTCTCAAAACTGCGTGCCGCATCCCTGGAAGATACTAAACCTAAATACCAAGTTTGGTATTTTACCGACTTTTCGTTTTCGAGTTATCGTGTTCACAGACACACGGACACACACAAAGACACACACACACGGACTTTTTTGTGAAAATGCTTTTTTGGATATTGGGGACCCTATAACATATAGTTCCAGTGAAATCTCAGTATCGAATTTTTTGGTGGAATGCAATACCTTCTCTATACACTATGTACGTAGTGCGTATAGAGAAAGTAAAATTAGTGAACTCCAAGAAGAAAATATATAACATAAATTGTGTGTTTAAACGAGATATACTTTTTTTTGTGTAGTAAGTTTTTGTCTATTCCTAATTGTTTACTTCTCCTTCTTCCTATGGTCCTATAGACCTTGAAGTTTGACGTTGGCCTCCGTAATGATATGCCACCATTCGACTCGATCCTGTGCCTTGCTTCTCCATGTTCTCACATTCAGTGCTCTCGGATCATCGGTCCATCTCAACTCCTAATTATTTACGTGTTATGCAAAATCCTGTAAATTTCATTCAGAATAAAGAGGTCTTCACAGGCTAATCTCAGAAAATTCACATATATATTTTTTATTTGTCGTGTAAATATATTTAATTTACAGTATTTTAATCAAAATTGTTGGAGCCTTTTTTAAGAAAATCAAATTTTTCAAAATTTTTCCCATATAAAGTATAGTTTGGGGTGAGGGGATTTTCCTTAAAAGCTTAGTGTCAGGTCCTTGGAAGATTTTAAACTTATACACCAAGTTTCCTTTTTTAGCTATCGTATTCGCAGACACGGACACGTTCTCTACACGTATTATATATATAGTGTATTGTACCCCAAAATTCGATACCGAGATTTCACTACAAATATATGTTTTGAGACCCCCCTGAATAAAAAACACATTTTTAGAAAAATGTGTGTGTGTGTGTGTGTGTGTGTGTGTGTGTGTGTGTGTGTCTGTGGGCAGCATAGCTAAAAAATTTCGAAAATTATGATTTTCTCAAAAATGCCTCTAACGATTTTAATTAAAATCTCTTATATTTAAGATGTTTACATGGCAAATAAAATGTATATCTTGAATTTTATGGGAATAACCTCTGAAGATTACTTTATTCTTGATCAATTTTACGGAACTTTGCATAACTAATAAACCGTAAGAAAAAACCTACTTAATAAAACATTGTAGCTCTCGTTAAAACACATAATTTACGTTATATGCATTTTTTCGTTAGGTTGATAGTTTATTAGATATTCGTTGTTATTATTTTCAGCTTGAAAATATCTATACTTTTCTCATACGGACATTTGTAAACTCCTGTTCATGCAAACAAAGGTTCTTCAATCACATAGCAACCAGCTTTTAAAAGATATAACTATCAATTTATCCTAGTACTCCCATACTTCGCTTCTACTTACAAGAAAGCAAGTAAAAGGACCCTTTCTGCTAATTATTTTCTCGATTGGCTTTAAGAAATAAGAAGAATAGGCTTTTATAACTATTTATTGTAGATATGTAAAAAAAGTCATGTGAATGGAACCCAGCAGATTTTTTCACATATTTCACTGTCAACATATTCTCTATCACAGTAAATATTACTTCCTAGAGAGTTAAAATGGCTCACCTGCTCGATACATCTATTATCGATACATCTCGATATTGCTATTTATTGATTCTCATGTTGCTATAGTAACGAAATAAATGCATGAAAAAGAACCTTTATTATGTATGTAAACATAACGTTAATTTCTGTAAATAAACGACTAATGCAAGGGAATTGAAACGTGTAAACAGTGCTCCAGTAAGTAGTGGATGGAAACTGGCGCAGCGAGACGAGTGGCATATCTCTGTCTAGGAAACTGCAGGGTTTTGTGGCGAAGTTTGGATGGCAGTTCATTGTTGGCCTCCTGTACAATTCAAGCGGATAACTGGGTGGATTATCAAGGTGCTCTTAACCTGATTACGCTTAATTAGTAAGTTAAGGGTCCGTTAAAGTTGATCTCAAGAGTCGACTGCTGCCGGGTGTATGTGAGACGACGGTACCTATTGCACCTAGAGTACGCCCTCTTCGTGTAGTACCCGGTTAATTATTGTTCCTGCTCAAAATTAACCCTTTGTTGCATAGTGTTGCGTACAAAGGTGGTTAATCAAAGATTTTAGTATTTTCAGTGGACTTTTCTCTAATTTCAACAATAATATTAGGCTACTCCTAGCTGTTTCATATTGTAAAAATCTTATGTGTTCCTTTCACATGACTTTTTCTACATCTCTGCAACAAATTATTGTTAAAAAGCTTATATTTCTATTTATTTCATGGTAATAGAGAAAAAATTAGCATAAATACACTTAATACTTGCTTCCTTGTAAGTACAATCGAAATAAGGGAGTAGCATAGTTTAAAGTGATAGTCAAAAGCTGGTTCCTATGTGACAAATTATTTAAAGCTGAAACCAAAAACAAGGAATGTCTCAAAAACGTTCAACTCCACGAAAAAAATGTATATGACATAAATTGTGTGTTTTAATGTGCTCTATATTTTTAGTATTGTAAGTTTTTGTACATCTTCTACGGTTTAGCAGTTATGCAAAATTCCGTAAAATTCACCCACAGTAAAGTAATCTTCAGAGGCTATTCCCAGAAAATTCAAGATATACATTTTATTTGTCAGGTAAATATCTTTAATACATGATATTTTAATCAAAATCGTTAGAGCCATTTTTGAGAAAAACAAAATTTTCCAAAAAATATTCCTTGTAAAGGGTAGTTGGGGTGGGGGGATTTTCTTGAAAATCTTCGTCTCGCATCCTTGTAAGATACCAAACTTAAATATCCAGTTTGGTATTTAACGGTTTTTTCGTTTTTCAGCCATGCTGTCCACAGACACACACGCACACACGGACCTTTTTCCAAAAGTGTTTTTGGGGGGGGGATTCAGGGGGACCCAAAACGTGTATTTCCAGTGTAATCTCGATATCGAATTTTTGGGTGGAATGCAATACCTTCTCTATACACCATTTACATAGTACATATAAAGAAGGTAAAAAATTTTTGCAATGAAATTGGAGTGTTTTTAAATAATAAAAATCTAATGGGTTCCATTCACATGACTTTCTCTACATCTTTGCAACAAATTATTGTTAAAAAGCTTATGCTTCTATTACTTCATTTTAATCGGGAAAAAATTAGCAGAAATAGTCTTATTACTTGCTTCCTTGTAAGTAGAAGGGAAATAAGGGAGTACTATAGATTAAACTGATAATGAAAATCTGGTTACTATATGACTGAAGTTCCTTTGTTGGTATGGACAGGAGTTGACAAATTCCTGTATGAGAAAAGTATAAGTTTTTCAAAGCAGAAACCAAAAACAAGGAATGTCTCAAAAACGACGAACTCCACGAAAAAAATTGTAGTTAACATGAATTGTATGTTTTAACGTGCTCTGCATTTTTCTTGTAGTAAGTTTTTGTCCATCTCTTACGGTTTAGCAGCTATTCAAAATTCCGTAAAATTCATACAGAATAAAGGAGTCTTCAGAGGCTATTCCCAGAAAATAGATATACATTTTATTTGACATTTTAATCAAAATCGTTAGCCATTTTTGAGAAAATCAAAATTTTAAAAAAAAATCAATGTAAAGGGTAGTTGGGGTGGGGGGATTGTCTTGAAAATCTTCGTGTCGTATCCTTGGTAGATAGTAAACTTAGATCACATATTTGGTATTTAACGGTATTTTCCTTTTTTAGCCATCTGTACACAGACACAGGGGTCAAAAATTATATTTCCAGTGAAATCTCTGTATCGATTTTATGGTTTGAATGCAGTACTTTCTCTATACACTATGTGCACAGTAAGTTTAGAGAAAGAAATAATTTAAAAGATAAATAGTGTACCGATAATACTTAATTTAATTGTAATTAAAATAATTAAAAGGTTATTGAACTATTCAGTTTGTAGGAAATGGTTTCTGTTTGATTTTAACTTGGAGACATCTAAGTTAGAGAAAGTATTCGCTAATCCAGGAGTTTGTTACAAAGCCTTGCAGGCGGACACATTTTCGAACTATCGCATATCGGAAAACGTGCGGCTAATCTGGGAGCAGAATATCGATGGATGACCTGAGGCGCCTTGCCGTTCAAGCGCCGTCCCTGCCAGTAATAATTGTAATAGCCCAGGGACGTAAAAGAGGATCGCGAGGGTTTATTAGCCGTGCTGCCAACTGACATTTCAGGTGTCTAATCAAGCCCTCAAGTTGGGCCTCTCTCGTTTCTTATTGTGGTTCTCCATCTCGCAGATTAAACGTCACACTTCATGCTGAGACTGTTGTACTGGGGGAAATCGACCAAGCGCTTGCGCAATACAATACTCTTGCTAACGCTCACTACTAAGGTCTGCTCCAAATAACTTTGCCCTTTATCTGACACGTGACAATAATTGGTGAGAAATTACCTTGTGATGGACATCCTTGCGGACACAAGGCTGTCTCGGTACGCTGTTGCCATATTTATATGCTGTCCGTTTGCAGCGTCACATGTTCCACTTCTTCCTCTAAAATGCCTTCTTTCCATGATTTTCAATCACACTTCATGGTAATCGATATAAACATTGGCAGATTTGCTTTCTTGTAAGTAGAAGGGAAATAAGGGAATACACTAGGCTAAAATGACAGTCAAATCTTTTAAAAGCTGGTTGCCATGTGGTTGAAATCCGTTTATATGTAGGGCCAGGAGTTTAGAACTTTCCGTGTGAGAAAAGTCTGTTTTTTTAAATCTGAAAGCAAAACAACGAATATCTCAAAAACGAACAACTCCACGAAAAAAAAAAATGTATACAACTAAATTGTGTGTTTTAACGTCATCTACATTTTCTGTGTAGTAAGTTTCTGTCTATCTCTTACAATTTACCAATTACGCAAAATTGAGCAAAATTCATTCAGAATAAACAGGTCTTTATAGGCTATTCCAAGAAAATTCAAGATGTAGATTTCGTTTGTGATTAAAATATCTTAAACATAAAGGTATTCTAATCAAACGCGTTAGAGCCATTTTAGATAAAATCAAAATGTTCAAAAAAAGTTCCATGTTTGGTATTTTATGGACTTTTCGTTTTTGAGTTATCGTGTACAAAGGGAAACGGATACACACGCGGATCTTTCTCCAAAAATGTTTTTTTTTAGATTCAAGGGGTTCTAAAACATGTATTTCCGGTGAAATCTCGGTATCAAATTTTTGGGTGAAATGCAATACCTTCTCTATACACTATGTACATAGTACGTGTAGAGAAAAAAATCTGATGTGTTCCATTCACATGACTTTCTCTATATCTCTGCAATAAATTATTTTTAAAAAGCTTATGCTTTTATTTACTTCCTGCCAATCGAGAAAAAAATAGCAGTAATAGTCTTATTTCTTGCTTCCTTGTAAGTAGAAGCGGAATAAGGGAGTAGCATAGGTTAAAGTGATAGTCAAAAGCTGGTTGCTATGTGACTGAAGTTCCTTTGTTTGTGTGGACACGAGTTCACAAAGTCCTGTATGTGAAAAGTATAAGTTTTTATACTTTAACCCAAAAACAAGGAATATCTCAAAAACAATCAACTCCACGAAAAAAATGTATACAACATACATTGTGTGTTTTAATGTGCTCTACATTTTTTGTATGGTAAGTTTTTGTCTCTCTCTCTTACGCTTTAGCACTTATGCAAAATTCCGTAAAATTCATTCAGAATATAGTAGTCTTCAGAGGCTATTCCCAGAAAATTCAAGATATACATTTTATTTGTAAGGTAAATGTCTTTAATATACGAAATTTTAATCAAAATCGTTAGAGCTATTTTTGAGAAAGTAAAAACATTCGAAAAAAGTTCCATGTAAAGGGTAGTTGGGGGTGGAGGGATTTTTCTCAAAAGCTTCGTGTCGCATCCCTGGAAGATCCTAAACTTAAATACCAAGTTTGGTATTTTACCGACTTTTCGTTTTTGAGTTATCGTGTTCACAGACACACGGACACACACACATACACGGACCTTTTTCCGAATTTTTTTTTTTAGATAAAGGGGACCCTAAAACTATATTTCCGGTGAAATCTCGATATCGAATTTTTTGATAGAGTGCAATACCTTCTCTATACACTATGTACATAGTGCGTATAGAGAAAGTAATAAAAAACAATGATTTTGAGGTTTTTGTTACACAAATGCTCTAAGTTATTGTGCATTTTGTGCTATACCCACACTTGAAGTGCTATAAAATGCAAATAAAGCCCCGTTATGTGTGTGAAAACAATGCAAACGGCACCCCCTCCCAATATGAGGAAGACCCTCTCTATTGTTAAAGGAAATAAATCTCGTAAGCTGACCTTATGTTACCCTCTTCTCGGGTTCTTGCACCCCCAGGCCAGCGAGGTCAGGCCATGTTATCTTTCCCTGTACATAATTCCGTGGCCGGGGCTATTCGACAGGGCTTTCACCACCTCTATGATTTATTATGGCTGGGACAAAGTGATGATGCGTGAAGAGGAAGGGGGAGATAGCGTCGAGAGTGTGTGACGTCACGACCTTCCATCAATGAAGTATTCAAAAACTTTCCTCGCCTGCTTTTGAAAGGAAGCTGCCGGGTTGATAATCGTGGTTAACATTTCTTCTTAGGGTGTACAGTCTCTGACAAAAGCAGGTGCTTATTTGGCCACGTATTATCTTATTAATGTGTTCCTTACACAAACAATTCTTATTAAAGGTTTGTATTACTTTCTCTCTACGCACTATGTACATAGCGTATAGAGAAGGTATTGCACTCCACCCAAAAATTCGATACCGAGGTTTCAACGGAAATATATGTTTTAGGGTCCCCTGTAACCAAAAAAAGCATTTTCACAAAAAGGTCCGTGTGTCTGTGAACACGACAACTCAAAAACGAAAAGTCGGTAAAATACCAAACTTGGTATTTAAGTTTAGTATCTTCCAGGGATGCGACACGAAGATTTTGAAAACAATTCTCCCCACTCCAAACTACTCTGTACATGGAACTTTTTTCGCAATTGTTGATTTTCTTAAAAATGGCTCTAACGATTTTGATTAAAATTTCGTATATTAAAGATATTTACCTGACAAATAAAATGTATATCTTGAATTTTCTGGGCATAGCCTCTGAAGACTACTTTATTCTGTATGAATTTTACGGAATTTTGAATAACTGCTAAACCGTAAGAGATGGACAAAAACTTACTCCAAGAAAAATGTAGAGCACGTTAAAACACACAATTTATATTATACATTTTTTTCGTGGAGTCATCGTTTTTGAGTCATTCCTTGTTTTTGGTTTCTGCTATGAAAACGTATACTTTTCTCATATAGGAATTTGTCAACTGCTTCTATACTGCTAACTGACATAGCAACCAGCTAGGAACAAAGCAAACATAGCAACAAGGTACCAAGTATTAAGACTATGTAACATGAAGTAAATACGAGAAGTTTAAGCTTTTTAAGAGTAATTTGTTGCAGAGATGTAGAGAAAGTCATGTGAATGGCACACATCAGATTTTTGTTTATCTACATCATTCTAATCGAGATAAACTTTAGAAGGGATAAGCTTATTACTTGCTTCCTAGCAGAGTGTCCTATCTTTAACATGTGAGTTTCAGCAGTCAGTTTTTTCACGTGGTTACAGTGGTTATTGACAAATACTCATGGAATTTTACAGCACTCAGCAACGCATGTAAATATTGAAATTTCCAAGACCAGATGGAGAAGCTCTCTCAATGGAGAAAAATACCGGCCTTATAAGGGACTTTTTTGGGCCTCAATTGGATGGGATGGATCCCAGAAACATGTGGTTCCAGCAAGATGGTGCCATATGTCATACTGCTCTTGAATCGATCTTTTGAAGGAGAAGTAGTTCAGATGTTTCATAATTTCCCGAGGTGGTGAGTCAAAAGCTGGTTGCTGTTCCATTGTTTGTATAGACAGGAGTTGACAAATTCCTGTGTGAGAAAAGTATAGGTTTTTAAAGCTGAAACCAAAAACAAGGAATATCTCAAAAACGACCAACCCCATGAAAAAAGTGTAAATAACATAAATTGTGTGTTTTAAAATACTCTACATTTTTTGTGTGGTAAGTTTCTTTCCCTCTCTTACGGTTTAACAGTTATGCAAAATTCCGTAAAATTCGTCCAGAATAAATGGTAGTCTTCAGAGGCTATTCCCAGAAAATTTAAATATACATTTTATTTGTCAGGTAAATATCTCTAATATACGATATTTTAATCAAAATCGTTAGAGCCATTTTTGAGAAACCCAAAATTTCCGAAAAAAGTTCCGTGTAAAGGGTAGTTGGGGGTGGGATGATTTTCTTGTTAATCTTCGTGTGGCATCCTTGGAAGATACTGAACTTAAATACCAAGTTTGGTATTTAACGGACTTTTCGTTTTTGAGTTATACTTACCACAGACACACACGGAGATTTTTGTAAAAATGTTTTTTTTTTTTTTGTATTCAGAGTGTCCTAAAACATGTATTTACGGTGAATTTTTGGGTGGGATGCAATACCTTTTCTATACAGTATGTACATAGTACGTGTAGAGAAAGTAAAAAAAATCATCTTTAACACCAATATTTATAAAGTTATTGATGTTTTACCAAGTGAGTGTACCAACATGTTCTAAATAACTACTACGCAGGAGTATTTTCAACAATATATTTAAGTTATTTACAGTTAGCGTACCTCTATGAAAGTTATATTAAAATGAGCGGGAAATTCCAAATATTCTTATGCAATTAAAACATGAAAATGGAAAAAAATTGAAAATCTCATTTCGACTCCCCTTGAAGTCCAAGTTTTCTTATGTCGTTTCTGCAAAGCAGCGGTTTCTATTACAAGTATCTGTAGGATAATAGTTATGATACAAAAGTTAAAAGTGTAGTTTTATTTTGCGAGAAGGAAAGTTTACGTAACGAGACCGAGTGCAGCAATCCTACAAGCACAATAAAAACACTTGAGCGTCACACACTATTTTCTAGACAGCACAATATTTCTAGATTCATCAATAAATTTATAATATAAGGTTCAACATTCCTTTTGTTTCCTATCGCTTGTAGGCGTGTGTGTATGTGGGAATAGAATTCGTCTATCGATATAGATTGGTAATCGATGTAGTAATGTCAGTTCTTTACTCTTTAACATAAATGTTATAAATTAACAATTCCATTCCATTCCTTCTGCTATTAAATTATAAATTAGAGTATGTTACAACCAAATACCCAGCAAACACGTTTTATATGCTTGAAGTTGCCAATGGAAGGCTAGTTGAGCATGTTTAGATGCGAAAACGAACCAGTAAAGAAGGCGGTGGTACTATTATTGATTTTTTTTTTCTCAGGAACATAACCTCATTTATTTTTATGCAGATAAATAACAGAAAACAAATATATATATAAAATTCTTATTAATAATAAACAACATTAAGTTCTTAACTGTGCAATTATGATGAAAGTGTGATATTTATTGTACAATTGAAAATGTTGATTCCTTGCTATGAGGTACTTGGTGTGTTTGTGTTGCTAAATTCAGACATCATACCATTATCAGATGGTATTGGTAACATTGGAGTGTTAAAAATATTTTATAAATCTAGAGTTATAAAGAACAATGTTTAGTTCGAGTGTTTTGTGTTAAAAGCTTACTTTCAACAGTGTGTCTAAAAAATTGTTTCCATATTACGAGTGTCATTTCTTGGGTTTTCTAAGGATTTATTGAACGGCCGTAGTATAATGTAGGTAAACCTTGGGATTCCTTCAGAAATGTTTTGCATTAGACTGCAGAATAATCGACTTATCGAGCTCTATAAGAACAAAACAATAAATGACTAATAAATCAACATAAAACCCACAAAAGCAAAACGAGTGCAGTATTCCATACGAGGCTGCTACATGGCATTCGGAATGTGCAGCGCCATATTTCCATATTGGGTTATATTATTTCTGCGTCAATACTTGCTGGGAGCGAGAGCGAGAAATATATACCGCTCCGCATCACTTCCTATGCCAAACATATAATTTTATTTGTAATAGGCTTTGAGCAGGAAAGTTAAACTGTATTTCGCTGCTGTGAGGAAAAAGGAGAAATGATATACTGTTTAAATTGGACCAGTTTTTGGGAGCCATGGTGTGGAAACTGAATTATGACCCCAGCGCATGAATATCGAAAAGTAGTGCAAAAATACAAAAACCAACGCTTGTCTGGAAAATGGGTTTATAGAAACGCGAGCCGGCCCGATAACAACCAACTCTGTAAAATATGACGTCATAATTCGAACCAAGAAAGCCATTTCTGGTAGCGTGCCAGCACGTTAAGCTCGAGTGATTTAGTATATTTCATAGAGTGTATTGTCCATGCCAGAATGTTCTTTTATATAGCGAAATATTGTAGCTCATGAGAAATAGAGGCTTAGGGTCGAATGAGGCCAGTTCCGGTTTCGGACTTGCTCACACTATCCAACAAGAATGTTGGCAAATTATTACTTTTCTCACAACATTTAGTAAGTAGAGGAAGGAAGAATTTTATTTTCTCTAACTCGCTCGTATACACAGTGTACATAGGAGGTAACGAAAGTATTGTATTCTACCCAAAAATTTGATACCGAGATTTCTCCGTAAATAATACCTGATAAAAAAATCGGAGGAAAAAAAATCTGATGTGTTCCATTCATATGACTTTCTCCACATCTCCGTGACAAATTATTGTTAATAGGCTTATTCTTCTATCTACTTCATGCTAATCGAGATAAACATTAGCAGAAACAGCATTATTACTTATTTTCTTATAAGTAGAAGGGAAATATTGGAATACATTAGGCTAAACCGACAGTCACATGTTTTAAAATATGGTTGCTATGAGATTGATATCCGTCTTTGCGTTGCAGGGATTTGACAAGTTTTTGTATGAGAAAAGTTTTAAACATTTTAAAACTGAAACCAATAACAAGTAATATCTCAAAAACGGTCAACTTCAGGGAAAAAAAATATAGGACATAAATTGTGTGTTTTAACGAGCTCTATATTTTTGTGTAGTAAGGTTTTGTCTATTTCTTACGGGTTATTAGTTATGCAAAATTAAAAAAAAAATCTGACATGTTCATTCATATGACTTTCTCTACATCTCTACAATGAATTATTATTAAAAAGCTTATTCTTATATTTACTTAATGCTAATCGAGAAAAAATTAGCAGAAAGGGTCATATTACTTGCTTCCTTGTAAGTAGAATGGAAATACGGGAGTGCCATAGGCTAAATTGATAGTTAAATCTTTTAAAATGCGGTTGCTATGTGATTCAAGTATCTTTGTGTGTATGGACAGGAGTTGAAAAATTCACATATGGGAGAAGTATATGTATTTTAAAGCTGAAACTAATAACAAAGAATATTTCAAAAACGGCCAACCTCGCGAGAAAAAAGGTATATAACATAAATTGTGTGTATTAAGGAGCTCTATGTTTTTGTGTAGTAAGATTTTATCTATCTCTTACAGTTTACTAGTTAGGCAAAATTAAAAAAAAACACACAAAATAAACAGGTCTTTAGAAGATATTCCTAGAAAATTCCAGATTTTCATTTTATTTGTCATGTAAGTAAAGTGGCTGTACCAGAAGTACCCGACCTGGCGTATAGATAGCGCTTGTTTCAAACAACAACATTGCTAAAAAGTACCAACCTTAGAAAGCTTAAGTTTGATTGGAGTTTGACGATTTTACATTGTACAGCATTTGTTTGGCAGCAGTCATTAGTGAATGCTCTTAGTGAATTTGTAAACATGGATAAAATTGGTCATCGTTATGGCATACAATACTTTCATTTAAAGGGTATTAAGGTATTAAAGCAGAGCTAGATTCTACTTTGGGGGAGTCTGCTACTTCGTTTACAACAGTGAAATATTGCGTGGCAGAGTTTAAGCGAGACAGTACGAGCTGCCAAGACGAACATCGCAGTGGTTGACCAAATGGTGCAGAAATTGTAAGGAAAATCTTTCGTTTATGAGCTATGCTGATTACAAACACGGACCTTTTTATAATTTTCTTTTTTTTTTTATTCAGGGGGACCCAAAACATGTATTTCCGGTGAAATCTCGGTATAGAATTTTTGGGTTCAATGAAATACCTTCTCTATACCTATGTACATAGTACGTGTAGAGAAAATAAAAATCAGATGTGTTCCATTCACATGACTTTCTCTACATCTCTGCAACAAGCTATTGTTAAAAAGTTTATGCTTCTATTTAATTCATGCTAAGCGAGAAAATATTAGCATTATTACTTGCTTCCTTGTAAGAAGAAGCGAAATAAGGGAGTGCCAAATGTTAAAGTATTACTCAAAAGCTGGTTGCTATGTGGCTGAAGTTCCTTTATTTGTATGAACAGGAGTTGACAAATTCCTGTATGACAAAAGTAAGTTTTTCATAGCTGAAACCAAAAATAAGGAATATCTTAAAAACGATCAACTCTACGAAAAAACTGCATATAGCATAAATGGTGTGTACTAACGTGCTCTACGTTTTCTGTACGGTAAGTTTTTGTCCATCTCTTACGGTTTTGCAGTTAAAATTCATCCACAATAAAGTAGTCTTCAGAGGCTATTCCCAGAAAATTCAAGATATACATTTTATTTGCCAGGTGAATATCTTTAATATACGATATTTTAATCAAAATGGTTAGAGCCATTTTTCAGAAAATCAAAAATTTCGAAAAAAGTTCCATATAAAGGGTAGTTTTGGATGGGGGGAATTTTTCTCAAAATCTTCGTGTCGCATCCCTGGAAGATACTAAACTTAAATACCAAGTTTGGTATTTTACTGACTTTTCGTTTTTGAGTTATCGTGTTCACAGCCACACTGACACACACGGACCTTTTTCTGAAAATTATTTTTTTTATACAGGGGGCCCTAAAAGATGCATTTCCGGTGAAACCCCGGTATCGAATTTTTGGGTGGAGTGGAATACCTTCTCTATACACTATGTACATAGTACGTGTAGAGAAAGTAAACATTGTCGGCGTGGAACTAGGAGTGTCATAATCAGTTTTGAACTCATTAATCTGTTTCATGGAGTAGTTCTGGAAAGATGAAACACAGCTTCAGAGCTATCTCCGGATTGCATTTTTCTCGTCACTGTTTCGAGCGTAATATGGAGACTGGCGGATATCCACCCTTCTTCACTTCTAATTCCCTCCTTCATCCCTTCCTGCCTCCAATCCTTTAATCCTATCTACATATTCTTCTCTTTCCACCTGCACGAGACACCAAGGGTCGCCACCAGCACAGACCGGATAGAGAGAGAGAAAAAAAAAGAAGACATCGACTTTATCCGAAGAATTCGAGATATTTCATAATCACAAGCGTCTCTGTAAAAAAGAGCACCCCCCGATAATTATTGTACGCGTTCCTTTCAGAGCATACTGAAACGTTTTATGACGACATGCTTAGAAAAAAATTAATGAGAAATGTCATGCTGTCATAGCAGATTTATAAGATGGCGCCGCGACCCCCCCCCCCTGCAGACAATTTTCAGAGAAGGGTAAACAAAGGAAAATACTTGGAAAATGCAGACAGTGGATCGGTAATAACAGCAATTTTGGTATAATTTGTCATTCCTGACTATGGGCAATTTGTCTCCGTTTGGTTTCCTCAGCAAAATATGTTCAACAAATGTGGCTTTTGTACTTAATCCAGTAATTTGGTAGCATTTGGAGCTGGGGCAGGGGAATCACAGTACCACGCGGTGAAGATTTCACTGAAACCTATCAGAAAAGTGAACTAGAATATATTATAGTAAGAGGCAAGTGTAGATATTCCTTTTTTATTGTTTTCTTTTGTTTGTTTGTTTAAGGGGCCAAGAGTTTCAAATGTAGCTTGTAGAGTTTTAAAGCGAGGAACTTAATTTTTACTTTCTCCACACTATGTAAATAGTGTATAGAGGCAGTATTGTATTCCACCCAAAAATTCGATACCGAAATTTCACCAGAAATACATGTTTTAAGACCCCCTGAATGCAAAAAAAAACCTTTTTGCAAAAAGGCCCCTGTATGCGTCTGAGTGTGACCGTTGAATATCAAACTTGGTATTTAAGTTTGGTATCTTTCAAGGATGCGACACGAAAATTTTCAAGAAAGTCCTCTCACTCCAAACTACTCTTTACATGTAACTTTTTTCGTAAGTGTTGATTTTCTTAAAAATGGCTCTAACGATTTTGATTAAAATGCCATTTATTAAAGATATTTACACGGCAAATAAAATGTATATCTTGAATTTTCTGGGAATAGCATCTGAAGACTACTTTATTGTGGATGAATTTTACGGAATTTTGTATAAATGCTAAACCGTAAGAGATGAACAAAAACTTACCACGCAGAAAATGTAGAGCATATTAAAACACACAATTTATGTTATATAAATTTTTTCGTGGAGTTGATCGTTTTTAAGATGTTCCTTATTTTCAGTTTCAGCTTTGAAAAACTTATTTGTCTCATACAGGAATTTGTTAATTCCTGTCCATACAAAGGAACTTCAGCCACATAGCAACCAGCTTTTGACTATCACTTTAACCTATGGTACTCCCTTATTTCGCTTCTACTTACAAGGAAGCAAGTAATAAGACTATTTCTGCTAATTTTTACTCAATTAGCATGAAGTAAATTGAAACATGAACTTTTTAAGAATAATTTGTTGCAGAGATGTAGAGAAAGTCATGTGAATGGAAAACATCAGATTTTTTTTTTATGTAGTTTAACGTCCTTTAACCTGGTTTGGTCATATCGGACGATGAATGCAATTGATGAAATGATGCTCAAACGATCTCGACGTCCATGGAGCTTAGAGTTACTCGACATTCGTCTTCTCAGGATAAGGGAAAACCCCGAAGAAAACCTTAACCGGGTAACTCATCCTAAGCGAGATTCGAACTCACGATCTTTTGAAAGTGAGGCAGACCCGCTACCACCACGCTGCCCAGGCGGCCTAACAAATTATTGTTAAAAAAACTTATTCTTCTATTAACTTCATGATAATCGAGATAAACATTAGCAGAAATTCTCTTAATTACTTGCTTCCTTGTAAGTAGAAGGGAAATAAGGGAATACATTAGGCTAAGGCAATAGTCAAATATTTTAAAGCCCGCCTGGGTGGTGTGGTGGTAGCGTCTCTGCCTCACATTCAAAAGGCCGTGAGTTCGAATCTCGTGAGTTACCCGTATAAGGTTTTTCGGGGTTTTCCCTTAACCTGAGAAGACGAATGTCGAGTAACTTTAAGCTCCATGGACCCCGTGATCATTTGAGCATCATTTCACCAATTTCATTCATGCAATATGACCAACCAGGTTAAAGGACGTTAAACTACTACAAAAAAAAAGTTTTAAAAGTTTTTGCTATGTTTTTGAAATTCGTTTCTTTGCATGGCCTGGAGTTGAAAAATTCCTGTATGAGAAAAGTTTTAAATGTTTTTAAAACTGAAACCAATAACAAGGAATGTCTTGGAAATGGTCAACTCCACGAAAAATTGTATATTACATAAATTGTGTGTTTTAACGTATTCTATTTTTATAATGAGTTTTTTTTTTTTTTTTGTCTATTTCTTATCTACCAGATAGCAAAAGTCCTCTAGAATGAATAGATCTTGAGAGGCTATTCCCAAAAAATTAAAGATAAACATTGTATTTGTCATTTAAATATATCTCATACAAGGTATTTTAATCAAAATCGTTAGTCACTTGTGAGAAAAATCAAATTAACGTCCTTTAGCCTGGTTCGTCATATCGGAGGATGAGTGAAATTGTTGAAATGATGCTCAAATGTTCTCGGTGTCCATGGAGCTTGAAGTGACTCGACATTCGTCTTCTCAGCATAAGGGAAAACCCGAAAAACCTTAACCGCGTAACTCACCCTAAGCGAGATTCGAACTCGCAACCTGTTGAATGTGAGACAGCCACGCTACCTCCGCACTACCCAGGCGGGCAGATCTGAATATTCATATTAAAGTATATGATTCACAATTTTATTGAAATTCTGGTAAGATTTATTTCGGTGCTGCACCCTTGAGGATATTATAAACGAAATTAAAAATGTAATATTCCAAATCTTTCTTTAGAAAATAGATTCCCCTATCATGATTTTATTCACAGAAGTCAGGTAAGCATACACATTGACGCGCAGATATTCAAAACTGAAAAAATCACAGCGGTATAAATACTTAACGTTTTCATAGCAACAAATTCCAGGTCTTTGTCTGAGGCTGCGTATCGTGTTTGTTCCAGAACATGCTGGAGAATGTTGTATATTAAGTTTTTCCTTCTGACTGGCTTCCGCAATTCGCGCGCCTCTTTCAGCGGAAATGGTGAAGCTGTGAGCAAAACTAAAAGTTAATAGAATACAGAAACTGCACCGGCAGAAACTCTGACGTCACTTGTTACCAGGCAACCAGTTAGATAAATGTAACAAACAAAACACGGCAGAGAAGAGGAATGCTAAACCTTTCACCGACATCAGAATTAATTAATATATTTTGGAGTTGTTCTTAGAGGCAACAAGTTTGGTGTTAAAACACACATACATAAAGCTCCGATGTGTTCCATTCACATGACTTTCTCTACATGTTCGGTAAGATTATCTAAAAACCCTTACTCTTCTATATACTTGTATCTTAACCGCTACCATGTGACAATAGATACCTTGATAACAATGACGATTACGTTGAGAAATAGAATAAGGTACTGTAACTTTGTAAATAAAGTTTTATGTTGATAACTTTTGTTATCATTTAGTTATACCAAATCGTCTGTAACTTTCTAGATGGCCCCCGTATGAAAGAGTGTTTGTTGTAAATCGTTGCCTAGCTACCGGATTGTTATTGTAGAAGATAATTTTGTACATTTTTACATTCTCTACACGTACTATATACATAGTGTATAGAGAATGTATTGTTTTCCACCCAACAATTCAATACCGAGGTTTTACCGGATATACATGTTTTAGGGTCCCCTATATCCAAAAAAGCAATTATTTGAAAAGTCCGGGAGTGTGTGTCCGTGTGTCTGTGAACATAACTCAAAAACAAAACAAAAAATCAGTTAAGTACAAAACTTGGTATTTAAGTTTAGTATCTTCCAGGGATGCAGCACGAAGATTTTGAGAAAAATCCCCCCACCTCAAACTACCCTTCACATGGAACAAGTTTTGAAAATGTTGGTTTTTCTCAAAAATGACTAAAGATTTTTATTAAAATACCGTATATTAAAGATATTTATATGGCAAATAAAATGTATATCTTGATTTTTTTGGGAAAATCCTCTAAAGGCCTCTTTATTCTGGGTGAATTTTTCTGTATTTTTCGTAACTGGTAAACCGTAAAAGCTAGGCAGAAACTTACTTTAAAAATGTAGAGCTCGTTGAAACACACAATAAATGACGTACACGTTTTTTTTTTTCATGAAATTTACCATTTCTGAGATATTCTATGTTATTTATTTCCTGGTCCTGCATAGAAACGTATTTCAAACACATGGCAACCAGCTTTTAAGAGATTTGGCATTTGTTTTAGCTTAGTGTATTCCCTTATTTTGCTCTACATACAAGGAAGCAAGTAATTAAGAAAATTTCTGCTACTGTTTTTCTCGATTATATAAGCTAGATAGAAGAATATGATTTTTAACAATAATATGTTACATGTAGAGAAAGTCATGTGAATGGCCCACATCAGATTTTTTGTGTATTAAATGTTTTATAAAATGGTGTATTCCATTGAAGAGAGAACAGAAACCGTATGTAATTATGGGGCTGAAAATCGTTGTGCCCGCAGAATTTTTAACGAGAGGCAATCTGAGAGAAAAAGTAAGTCACGAGCATGTCTTAGATGTAGTTGAACCTAAACTGCCTCTGTGTACAATAAACTAAGCAATCTAGAAAACTCGTGAAATTTTGCTGATCATTATTGAACACATTCATTCCAAAGGTAAATGCTCTAACCAACATTTTGGTTAGATCCATACGTAAAGGGCGAAAAGTCAACAAATTTTATCAACAGCTTAGCGAAAAACGATTTTGATAGAAGTTTCATAAGTAAATATTATTATTATGCACGTACGCGGAGTAAATGAAAACAGACGAGTAGTGTAATGTAAGCATTCAAACACAAGGCAAGTAAAATTCACTCGTATTTGTATGTTTATTGTTACCATGCGTTCATATTTTGTTTAACTCTACTTATGTGCATAATGTGTTGTTATTATTATTATTATTATTATATTAATAATACAATGAAAAATTACATGCTCTCATTCGCTTTTTTTTTTTTTTTTTTTTTTTTTTTAGGTTAACGTCCTTTGACCGGGTTGGAAATGTCGGACGATGAATGAAATTCATGCTCAAATGATCTCGAGGTCCATGGAGCTTAAAGCTACTCGACATTCGTCTCCTCAGGAAAAGGGAAAACCCAGCAAAAACCTTATTCAGGTCACTCACCCTAATCGAATTTCGAACTCACGACCTTTTGAATGTGAGACACACACACTACCACCACACTACCCAGGCGGGCTTCATGTTTTTTGTTACGGCGCCGAAAGTTTTTGATTCAACCCTGGTCTAGTCTCAATTTTAATAAGAACAATGTATACACAATTTCCGAAATAGATATTATTTGATACTGATAGGTCAAATAAAAACTTTTTAATTACTTTCAGAAATAAGAGCTCTGTTACTGAAGAAGAAAACGTGTTAACAACCTCTTCCGTATGTTTAGGGTGTTCTTGTATATTATCACGGACTCTAAACTCGGGGAGATCCCTGACAGCCAGCGCAGCTCAGCTGATAAGAGGTGTGTCTGCCAATAGATCCATGCTATGATGGCATCCTTGTTGCAAGATGTAACAAACATTCCTCAATACAGTTTCAGGTGGTGCGAAAATGCGCTTGTACTGCGTAATTTGGTTTTGCTACATAATTTGTCTGTATGTTAAAATGCATGTTATGTTGTAAGCTAGTGTGTTAGTTTGTTTGAAAACGATTGATTGTCCTGCTGCAGCCGTGGACGGGAGGAAATGGCAACTGTGTGACGGAGCAGCCACGAGGTAAAACAACTGTCCGGCATCACTATTTTTTGGTAGTGTTTAACGTCCGCTTTTACTACTTGTGATACCGCAGGCGATGAGACTGAATATGGAGCCCCGGTGGAATGAGATGGCGGGGGAAACCGGAGAACCCGAAGAAAACCCGCCCCTGCGCCGCTTTGTCGACCACAAATGTTACATAATGTCGCTTGGGAACGCGTTTTAAGACCTGTAGAACTCAACGGTGTAGTTTAATTCTAAGCACTCACTTCGTTCTTAAACTCCTGCATATCAGAAGGAATCGCTGTCATTATCAACCAGTTCCCAGACTTGTACTAAAGTCGGAGAGATCCCTGATATTCAGCGGGTTGAGTTCTGCAACTCTTAAAATGCACGAAGGGTTATCTGTGGCAGCTCGCCTCTCACCTAGACGGCCCGGGTCCGATCCCAAGCGTCCGCATGTGAGATTTGTGGTGGACAAAGCGGCGCAGAGGTGGGTTTACTCCGGGTTCTCCGGATTCCTCACCATTACTCCATCTTCATTCCATGTATCATCAGTGTCATCGCCTGCGGCGCCATGGTACTAAAAGCGGGCGTTAAACACTATAAAAAAAGTGCACCCGCATGGGTGATAGCGTGTCTGCCTCACATTCTAAAGGTCGTGAGTTCGAATCTCGCTTAGGGTGAGTGGCCCGGATAAGGTTTTTTTCGGGGTTTTCCCTTATCCTGAGAAGACGAATGTCGAGTAACTTTAAGTTCCATGGACCACGATTCATTTGAGCATCATGTCACTAATTTCATTCGTCGACCGATATGACCAACCAAGTTTTAGGACGTTAAACTACAAAAAAAAAAAAAGCTACACAAAATACACGCTGTTGGGTAATACGGTATAAATGTTTTATTAATAAGCATCTGTTTATTTCTGTTTAGCTAGACATATATGTATAAGATATATAATATATGTGTGTATACCTATATCTGTCAGTAAACAGCAATACTGTTGTATATGGAAGAGGGGAATTCAAGGAGCACTGTATTCCATGCCTGCAGTAGAGGATTAAGGTACTTATATAGACGTCTGTGTATATAATACAGAGGAGATGGAAGTTGAAATGACAGCCTCTGGATGAAAACAAACGCTTATCAATGTTGCACATCGGGTTTGTGGTTAGCCACTTGAAGGTCCATCACATAGATGGGGGATTTGTAAACCACCCGGCGCTAGTGTAGCCACGGGCGCTCTAGTACATCCATTCTTAAGCCATTCCCAAGAAGGAGATTGTTGACTCTTTGTTCTCTTGCTTGCAGCACTTCGATTGTCGGAATCACATCCGGGTAATCCAGCCAATGGGCGACGGCGGACGACTCTACATGTGCGGCACTAACGCCCACAGCCCTAAGGACTGGGTCATATACGTGAGTATCATTTTAAGCCTTACAACCCCACGAGGAAAGTAAGTGGTTTATATCTGAGGTGAAAACCCTTCCTTCCTTCCATTCCTGAAAGCTTTACACTTGTGCAGAGGTCACTTATAGCCTCAGCTTAGAGCACTTGCATGCAAAGTTGGTAGACATGTAATGGAATTCTATGCTTTAATCTATGCCAGAGATGTAAGCTGCAAACTAAGTTCAGGACTAGCTTCCTTTTTACTTTCTCTACACGTACTAAAACATAAAATCTGTATACTACACCCCGATATATAATTTCTTACACCGGGGTAGATATCTCACATCTTATTTTATTTATTAACAAACTTTTTTTTTAATTTTACAAAATAAAATAAATATTCAATTGTCTGATTAATAACAACCTAAATAACTTGAATTAAATTATACATATGAACCTATACAGGGTGTTAACGAACTATACCGAAATATTTTCACAGAATATGGGTCTTACTTAAATAAGTAATTTGAGATATGAGACTTATGCCTTTTTCTTTTATTGAAATTTCGAAGTAAGGGCTATAAGTTTCTGAAGTGCCAATACGCCACGTATCGCGGCACTTCGTCTGAAATTAAAAAAAAATAATAATGAAAAAAATTTACTCTATGACAGGAATCGAGCTCATGAGCTTCTGGATAGCAGCATCCCACGTTGCGCATTAAGCCACCAGAGCAGTTATAAAAACACCTCCAGAGTAGGCTACCTCAAGAACGTAGTTAATGAATGCTCAGTGTAGCACTGTCAAGTGATTAGTTCGAGATTTTACGGATTTTTGCGCCATTAAATATTGAGAACGCTAGTAACGAGCTGCTAAAAATCGATATTTCTATACTCGGGCAGCAGTTTTAAACACATTCTAAGCCATTTTTCAAACTGCTTTGCTTAACACCGATTTATCAGCACCTGATACCCACACGTTTAACGATAAGTAGTTGCGTTATGTTTATCCGGGGACCATGAATCGCCGATCTCAAATTACTTATATCAGTCACGTGCAAATCTCGCAAATTATTTCGGTGTAGTTCGTTAACACCCTGTATATTTATCAAAATTAAATTTAATATTTAAATGTTTATATATTATATTAATTATTATTAATTACCAAAAAATTTAAAATTGTATATATATATTAAAATGTTGTTTATTATTTTATACTATTATGATTAATTAATATTAATTATCACTTTATTATACTATATTCAATATATTTAATTATTTATTATTATACTTTTATCAATTTATTCTGTTTTAATTTATTGTTATTTATGTATTATTTTAATCCTTATTTATTATAATCTCTACACGTACTATGTACATAATGTATAGAGGAAATATTGTATTGCACCCAACATTTCGATACCGAGGTTTCACCGGAAATATATGTTTTAGGACCCCCTGAATCCACAAAAACGCATTTTTAGAAAAAGGACCGTGAAGGTGTGTGTGTCTGTTGACAGCATAGCTCAAAGACGAAAAGACAGTTAAATACCAAAATTGGTATTTAAGTTTGGTATATTCCAAAGATGTGACACGAAGACTGTTTACGTGGAATCTTTTCGAACATTTTGATTTTCTCAAAAATGCTTGATTAAAATATTGTATATTAAAGATATTTACCTGGCAAATAAAATGTATATCCTGAATTTTCTGAAGACTACTTCATTCTGGATCAATTTTATGGAATTTTGCATAGCTGCTAAACCGTACGAGATGGAAAAAAACTTACCACACAAAAAATGTAGAGCACGTTAAAACACACTATTTATGTTATATTTATTTTCTCGTGGAGTTGGTTGTTTTCGAGATATTCCTTGTTTTTGGTTTCACCTTTAAAAAACTTATACTTTTCTCATACAGAAATTTGTCAACTCCTGTCTATACAAACAAAGGAACTTCAGTCACATAGCAACCAGCTTTGGACTATCGCTTTAACCTGTAGTTCTCTTTTATTTCTCTTCTAATTACAAGGAAGTAATAAGACCATGTCTACTAATTTTTTCCCGATTAGCATGAAATAAATAGAAGTATAAGCTTTTTAACAATAATTTGTTGCAGAGATGTAGAGAAAGTCATGTGAATGGAGCACATCAGGTTTTTTCACTTGGGAAATTAGTTATGTATTTTTGTTCTGGGTTTAATGGCAGGTATCTTTAACAATGTAAATAATGTCAGTGAAATGTAATACATTATTATCGTCATCCCTTTATTGACCTCATATACGATAACGCACATTAACACAATACACAGTATGATAACATACAAAAAGAAAATCTGATGTGTTCCATTCACACAATTTTCTCTAGCTGTTCCAAACATAAACTATTCTTACAACAGATGGTAAAGCTATGCGACGGTGACTAGCTTATTTCCTTAAAAAAGATGTTAGAAATAAATACCATCCGAGCACTTAAATTAATACTCAGGAGCTAATCTAACCCTCTGCACATCGCCCCCCCACCACTTAAGCACATGGACGTGCGCGCGACTCAATGTGACGTGAACACAAGATGAAGACAGAGTTAGAGAGTAACCACATAAGAGATCTGCTGTGTCTTATATACTGATCCTGGGTGACGCCAACTTTCGTGCCATAAAATGTAACAGTATCTCCTATTGCTGCTTTGTGAGCATCACCTCACAGGTTATGAGAATACATTGTGCTAAGTTTTGACGTCGTAGCGTCCAGATGACGCGTTTGGAAAAACCCAACGCTTTTCTCTCACTTTAACTTCTGATTGCTTTGTCTGTTTCTCCAATTCCCTGTGCTACTTGGAAATCAAGTCACTATTCCTGTCTCACTTCTTTCTATATTTTTTCTTTTCTATCTTACATTATTTAGCCTAAACCCTGTGCTCATTAGCAGGTGGTGGTTGGTGAACTGTTACCTGGAATTAAGCTAGTTCGCCCTGTTTTAATTGTCTAAGTTACAGCAACTTGCTTTTATGAATTTTCTACCCAAAACATTCACAGCTATTTTACATTGTATTCTAAAAGCTTATAATATTAATTGCCACTCAGAATCTAAGTCCTCCCTTCCTTTAATAAATGACATACTTCACCTATATTCTATCACTCGGCGCTCTGGAAAACAAGTAATCCTCACTTGGGTACCGTCACATGCAAATATCGATGGAAATGAAAACGCCGATAAAGCTGCCACCCGACATCCTATCAGTGGCCACGGAATATCTTCAAGACGTCATTAGATACACCAAACAACTGTTTATAGAAAACTGGAAAACGACATGGTCAACATCCCACAGCAAACTGCATGATGCCCGACCCGGATCTACCAATTTCTTCGAACCCCTCCGAAAATTAGAACGTCGTGAGCAAACAATAATTACCCGCTTGGACACTGCAAACTGACACATTCTTTCATCATTAATAAAGACCCAGAATCAAAATGTGAGACCTGCAACACACCACTTACTGTCCTACATATCCTGCTGCAGAGTCCGAGATACGCCAAACAGAGACTTCAGGCCGGCTTCAATGACTTACTATAACCACCAGACACTTAAAAAGACAATAATATTTATAAGACAGTGTAAACTTTTTGAGTTATTGTAAAGTATAAATGTAAGCATTTGGTATTTTACCAATGTGTAAATAATTATTTTATGTAGAATTTGTAAGGTCGCGATATGACCATGCTGTTACAGTGACCCAAAATAAATTATATTGCAAAAAAAAATATTATATACAATTTCCCTTTATATATGTTTTGTGAGCAAGTGATATATGCTCCTACAATATATTTCATTATTATTCAGCTATGCCACAAGTCCGTTACTTTCTGGATCGCCTTCGTATGTAGCAATAATGATAGATTAATAATTTACCTATTACTTAATTTTTACATGCCTTGAGAGGTAAATATATATGTTTTGAAACGCCCACTAAGATGATCTCATTAAATATTCGTCATTCCGCTAGGTTACACCTTCAAGCTAAGGTGCACCATTAAATATTACATCATACATTAAAAATACTTGCAAGGCAAATTTGATTACTAAATTCAGCAAATTAATTTATTTTGTGCGTTTGCAAAAAACATGTTTTTGTGTAAATTTTTGTTGTGGTATTAATTTAATTATTAAAATTTCATATTATGCATTTTATTATATTTATAAAAAAGTATATTAAAACCGCACATTAATTAAGCGGAGTAAAAACTTTTAATTCCATCAGCGTAGTTATAATATAATTAGATGGGGGATGCTGACTGTATAAAACGATGTGGAGAGAAAGAGCAGCAGAATATAAAATACATTCCAAAATCTTACCAACCAAGCATAATGCGTAATCTCGGTGGTATTCACATAGATTACCGGGTGGAAGGTAAGGCATTACATTCGTTTAAACCAGTATTACTTTGGTATTTGGAACACCTTTTGTATAACGTTTTTGTCTCCGACCATTTCCTGCGTAGATATTTTAGCTTTGTCGAAAACAAATAAGCAAACTGGCAACGCTGCAGTTGTGTGGGTGTCACTTGCACTTGGTCAGTACATAAACACGCTTCCCTGCTGCTACTATAGCAGTGTAGGTCAATCAGAATGCCAGTTGCACTCGTTATCTCCCAAAACATTAAACCACTCTGCGTCGTGTCTGCAAGCAAGCGACGTGTTTACATCCAGAAGCCGGTTCAGTTCTGGCTTCTGGATGTAAACCTCAACGTAACGTTGGTGAGTTGCTACACGTCTGACAAAGCTGCTCGGAATATCCTTTTAATTCTTTTAAGTGATTAATTATTTTGAAACCCTGTTTGATGCCCATAATTACTACCGAAGCTAATGTCAGAAATGCGTTACTCTACGTATCTTACAAGTAACAGACTGTGGAATTATGCATCCAATTCGAAACAAAAACCATTTATTTTTTCGAAGTCGGCTGATCAAAGAACGAAATGCCATTAACTTTTTTGTTTGTAATGCTTCTATGAAGCACATTTTAGAAGGAATATGATAAGTTCCCTTCCATCCTGTAGTCATAATTTCACTCAAAAATATTTTTGGTATAAATATATTGGCAATTACATACATATTTGGGTTAATTCCCAAATTTGTTGTAGTTTAGACAATATAAAGCATCTGAGTGTTCCATTCTCGTGATTTTCTCCAGCTATTCCGCAAACAATCGTTTCTTATTAAATATTTTCCGTTTATCTAAAACTCCGTTGCCCAACCGCTGCTTCCCGCAGCTCTATCCATTACAGGAGTCATGGATGGGGTGGAGAACTGGAGGGTGGGACGCGGTTAGCGCCCCGAATCCCTTTCAGCCGGTTAATGCGGTCTACGCAAACTGGAGCCGTTACTTTTTCCTCAAGTAGCTACTCAATTGCCCCCTCAGGGACCTCACGAGGCTGAGTGCACCCCGGACCAGGTCTCCCAGCGGGGGAAAATCCCTACGCCGAACCCGGGCCTCCCGTTTGGTTAGCAGCCGCGCTACTACAGCGCTAAGAAGACGATTCGTTATTTTATCTACACCATGCTAATCAAGATGAACATTAGCATAAATGTTCTTATTATTTGCTTCTTTATAAGTAAAAGAGAAACAAGGGAATACTCTAGACTAAAACGATAGTCAAAACTTTTACAAGCTCGCGCTATGAAATAATTGAAATTCGATAAGAGACGAAAAGAAGCATGACTTCCCGTGTGAATAAAGTTAAGTAGCTTAAAACTGAAACCAATAACACGGAATAGCTCGTAAACCGTTAACTGTATAACAAAAATGTACCTATATGACATAAATTCTCTGTTTTAACAAAATCTACATATTTACTTTCTCTACACGTACTGTATAGAGAAGGTATTGTAATGCATCCAAAAATTCGATACCGAAATTTCACCGGAAATACATGTTTTGGGTACCTCTGAGTCCAAAAAAAGCATTTCTGAAAAAACATCCGTGCGTGTGCATATGTGTGTGTGTGGACAGTATAGCTCAAAAACGAAAAGACCCTTAAATACCAAACTTGGTATTTAAGTTTGGTATCTTGTAAGGATGCGACACGAAGATGTCGCTATACATGGAACTTTTTTCAAAGATTTTGATTTTCTCAAAAATGGTTCCAACGATTTTGATTAAAATATCGTATATTAAAGATATTTCCCTGACAATTAATATGTATATTTTGAATTTTCTTAGAATAGCCTCTGAAGACTACTTTATTCTGGATGAATTTTACGGAATTTTGTATAACTGCTAAACCTAAGAGAGAGACAAAAGCTCATCACACAAAAAATGTAGAGCACATTAAAACACACAATTTATGTTATATACATTTTTTTCGTGGAGTTGGTCGTTTTTGAGATATTCCTTGTTTCTGGTTTCAGCTTTAAAAACTTATACTTTGCTCATACAGGATTTTGTCAACTCCTGTCCATACAAACAAAGGAACTTCAGTCACATAGCAACCAGCTTTGGTCTATCACCTTAACCTATAGTACTCCCTTATTTCGCTTCTACTTACAAGGAAGCAAGTAATAAGACTATTTCTGCTAACTTATCTTCGATTAGCATGAAGCAAATAGAAGAACAAGCTTTTTAACTATAAGTTTTGCAGAGATGTAGAAAAAGGCATGTGAATGGAACACATCAGATTTGTTGTGTGGTAAGTTTACGTCTCTCTCTTAAGGTTTACTAGTTATAAAAAAACACAGCAACAACGAGAAATGAAGGTCTTCAGAAGCTATTCCTAGAAAATTCAAAAGATACAGTTTGTTTGTCATAAAAATATTTTAAGCATATGATATTTTAATTAAAATCGTTAGAGCCATTTTTGAGAAAGTCAAAACTTTCGAAAAAATGTTCCATGTAAAGGATAGTTAGGGAAGATGCTGAACTTAAATATAAAGTTTGGTATTGAACCGGTTTTTGGCTATGCTTTCAAAAGACACGGAACTTTTTCTTGCAATGCAATTTTTCTAACTTTAGCACGTGTTTCTGCAATGCACATAGTAGGTAGAGAAGTTTTTATTTTTTATTTATTTATTTTTTACTTGTTTCATTTATATAGCCCCCTTTAACATACAAGGTCATATCGGGGCTTTGTATTAGAAACAATTCGTTGTCTCGATTCTTTACCTTGGGTTTAAATCGGTTTTTTTTTTTTCCTCAAACACACACACGCACATTCACTCTCACATACATATTTCCAGATTCTGTGGGGGATAGGGAATAACATTGATTAAAGACAAATTCCCCGCCCCCGCCGGGAATCGAACCCGGAACTCCGGGTGAAAAGTCACCTCGCTGACCACTCGACCGCGGAGACAGTCTAGAGAAGATAATGTATTCCACCCAAAAATTCGATGTTGAATTTTCGCCGGAATTATACGTTTTGAGGTCCCCTCTGAGTGCGAAAGAAGAGGAAAAGGTCCGTGAGTGATATATGAGCGTTGCTATAATCAGAAGACACGGTGCACGTGTACTCTAAAGCTTGAGTGCTGGCTGTTGTATTCTTCAGTTTAACGTCGGTAAAGTGGCACACTGCAATTGTTTTACTGCCTGGCTATGATATTCTAATTACAATACGGCTACAAACAGAGGGGGGAGCCATAATAATTCATGAGTGAACGCAAGACGCCAGCGAGGTGAATTAAATAATTAATTTCCAACTCCTGAAAATTCTCTCACGAAAATTCGAGCTACACCTTTCCTGCCCCCCCCCCCCGCCATATCTCTCCTCCGCAAGCTTTGTCTTTTCCGTCTCTCATTTTCTCATGACTTAGGTCATTAAACTTCAACTTTTGTTCCGAACCGATTATTTCGAATGCTTAGGGGTGAGCAAAGTTGCTCTTGAGTTTATAAGATGTACGTGTTCTGACGCAAGGCGAGAAACGCTGGCAGTCATTGTAGAGGGGAGCTACATTTTCTTCTTCTTCTTCTTCTTCTTCTTCTTCTTCTTAATATTATTGATAGTAATAATACTGCCACTAATAATAGAAATAATACTTCTAATAATAGGCAAAATATTGCTAATAATAGAAATAATACTGCTAATATAATAATGATAATGCTGCTAATCATTATATTGCTAATAATAACATTGTTAATAATAATGCTGCTAGTAAATGTGCTAATAATAATTATGCTAATAACAATCTTATTAATATTGCTGATAATAACGTTGATAATAATAATCATAATAATAAATAATAATTCTGCTGCAGTGCCGTTTTTTGTAGTGTATAACGCCCTGTTTTACTACGCATGGCACCGCAGGCGATGACACTGGTGGTGCACCGCTGTCCACCACATGCGGGCGCTTAGTATGGAACTCGGGCCGCCTAGGTGAGAGGCGAGTGGTCTAACTACTCGGCCAGGTGCGGTCTTGCACTTCCGACCACGTTAGGTTGAGTTTCTGTACTGTACTCGTATGCTCTTCATGTTTGTTTACAGCAGAGGAGGTAAAGCAGGGAACACGCCGGTACAGTCCGGAGAACGTGGATTTAAGTTTGGTTTCTTCCAAGGATGCTACACGAAAATGTTTAAGAATATCCCCCCACCCACAACTACCTTTTACATGGAAAATTTTTCCATAATTTTGATTTTCCTCAAAAATGGCTCTAACGATTTTAATTAAAACATCGTATATTAAAGATATTTACCTGACAAATAAAATGTATATCTCGAATTTTCTGGGAATAGCCTCTGAAGACTACTTTATTCTGAATGAATTTTGCGGAATTTCGCATAACTGGTAAACCGTAAGAGATAGACAAAAACTTAATGCACCAAAAAATGTAGAGCTCATTAAAACACACAATCTTGTTATGTACATTTTTTTCCTGGAGACCATTTTAAGATACTCCTTGCCATTGATTTCAGTTTTAAAATACGTTTCTCATACAGGAACTTGTCAACACCTGACCCGCCAAGAATCGTATTTCTATATCATAACAACTACCTTTTAAAACATTTTAATGTCGGTTTAGCCTATTGTATCCGCTTATTTCCCTTCTACCCATAAGGAACTAAGTAATAAGAGCGTTTCTGCTAATGTTTATCTCGATTAGCATGAACTACATAGAAGAATAAGCTTATTAACAATAATTTGCTACAGAGAGGTAGAGAAAGTCATGTGAATGGAGCACATTAGATTTTTCTAAACTGCTTTTTTGGATTCAAGAGGTGAATTTCCGGTGAAATCTCCGTATCGAATTTTTGGGTGCATTACAACATTTTCCCTATACACTACGTACATAGTGAAAGTAAAAATCTGATGAGTTCCATGCACATGACTCTCTCTGCAATAAATTAATGTTAAAAAGGTTATTATTCTATTTATTTCATACTAATCGACAAAAAACTAGCAGAAATAGTCTTATTACTTGCTTCCTTGTAAGTAGAAGCAAAATAAGGGAGTACCATAGGTTAAAGTAATAGTCAAAAGCTGGTTGCTATGTGACTGAACTTCCTTTATTTGTATGGACAGGAGTTGATAAATTCCTGTATGAGAAAAGTTAATTTTTCAAAGCTCAAACCAAAAAGAAGGAATATCTCAAAAACGATCAACTCCACGAAAAAAAAGTATACAACATAAATTGTGTGTTTTAATTTACCCCACATTTTTTGTGTGGTAAGTTTTTATCCATTTGTTATATCGTTTAGCAGTTATGCAAAATTCTGTAAAATTCATCCAGAATAAAGTAGTCTTGAGAGGTTATTCCGAGAAAATTCAAAATATACATTTTATTTGTCAGGTAAATATCTTTAATATATGATATTTTAATCAAAATCGTTAGAGCCATTTTTCAGAACACCAAAATTTTCGGAAAAAGTTCCATGTAAAGGGTAGTTTGGAGTGGGGGGATTTTCCTCAAAATCTTCGTGTCGCATCCCTGGAAGTTTGGTGTTTTACCGACTTTTCGTTTTTGAGTTGTCGTGTTCTCAGACACACGGACACACACACGAACATTTTTCTGAAAGCACTTTTTTGGATACAGGGGACCCTAAAACATATATTTCTGGTGAAATCTCGGTATCGAATTTTTTGGTGGAGTGCAATGCCTTCTCTATACACTGTGCACATAGTGCGTATAGAGAAAGTAATAAATAACATGTCTTCCATATTCTTAATTTTTCCAAGTTCCACAGTTGGGTCAGCTTAAACCCTGAAGTTGTAAAAGATGTCTCTTTAAGCTTTAGTGTGAGATCTGTTGGTATCCGGAATCGAAAAGTGGACTTTAAGTTGCATTATTGTAAAAGTAAAAGTTTAATCAATCGAAAATGTTATTTGCCTCCGTAAGGTGAAGTTGTTAAAACGCGATCAGGGCCTGCCAACGACGCAAAGAATGCAAAATCGAGGATCGATAGGTGCCGACATTATCGAACTGCACATGAGAGGCGATGAAATTAATATCTCCCCGGGCGACGAGGACATTCCTTCCTTACAATAGACCAATACGAGGGTGTTCAATTCATTTTCAGAACGTGTATTTAGGTGATAACGTCCTCAAATTCCTAACGATATTGCCGAATATTATAGAGTCGTTAGAAAAGAATGTCAATAGACAACGTCACGGATTTTTCCTCTCTCTTTCTCTGTAGAGTTTTTCGTTCGTCCTAACCTCTAATGGAATTTCGTAATCTACCCCATGGCAAGACACGACATTCCTGTTTATTCTCTGAGTGACAGGATCCTCAAGCTAATTCACACTTTGCTAATGCTACAAATATTTAGGAGCGTTCGTTCTCTCACTCTGTCACCCTCCGTGCCAACTTCAAATACCCAAGGTGACGGGTTCAAACCCGGCGGAGGACCATGGAATTTTTCGGACGCAAACATCCTAAACATGGCTTCCTTCGGAGGGGAAGTAAAGCCGTTGATCCCGTGAGGTAGATTTATGGCACGTAAAATAACCTAAAAAAATGAAATGGAGTTTTATTAATGGATGATCTTTAACTGCTGTGGCTCTCAGCATCCCATTCTATATTGGACATAAAAGACTGATCAATTTTGCACAGGTGCCTCTTTATCACGCTTGAGGTTCTTTTACGTGCCATAAATCTACGACACGAGACCCACTGCTTTACTTCCCTTCCGAAGAAAGCTATGCTAAGGATTTTACAACCGAAAAAATCCTTCGATCTCCGCCGGGTTTGAACCCGCGACCTTGTGCATATGAAGTTATCATGGTAGCTATTACACCACGGAGGGTAACTAAAGAACCTCCCGCCTGATAAAGAGACCTTTGAGCAAAATTAACCGGTGTTTCACGCCGAATATAGACTGGGACTCTGAGAACCATAGCAGTTAAAGAGCGTCCATAAATAAAACTCCATTTCTATTTTTCTTGCTTTCTCCTCGGGTCACGGTATGAAAGTGTTTTAAAAGTACCCGTGTTTCAAAATAGAGTTTAGCAGCTAGTTGGTGTTACCATCGTACACTGTCATTTGTTACACGTCACCAAAATAAATTTGCTACTCCATGCGATATTGTCTGTGGCCCACATTCGGGAATTCCCGCCTTCGAATCCCATGAGCAGACCAATCTGCCTGGGTGTTTTACTTTCCCTAGCATGTATGTACATCCAATGTGCAAAGCAACTAGAGAAAGTGTTGTATTTTACCCAAAAATTCGATGTGAAGGTTTCACCGGAAACATGTTTTGGTGTCCCCTGAGTCCGAATAAAGCAGTTTTACTTTCTCTGCACATACTATGTACAGAGTGTATAGAGAAGGTGTTGCACTCCACCAATAAATTCGATACCAAGATTTCACCGGAAATATATCTTTTAGGATCCTCTGTATCCAAAAAAAAGTATTTTCAGAAAAAGGTCCGTGTGTGTGTGTCAGTGTGTCTGTGACACGATAACTCAAAAACGAAAAGTCGGTAAAATACCAAACTTGGTATTTAAGTTTAATATCTTCCAGCGATGCAACACGAAGATTCTGAGAAAAATCCCCCCACCCCCAACTACCCTTTACATGGCTTTTATCGAAAATTTTGATTTTCTCAAAATTGGCTCTAACGATTTTGATTAAAATATTGTATATCAAAGATATTTACCTAACAAATAACATGTATATTTCGAATTTTCTGGGAATAGCCTCTGAAGAGTCCTTTATTCAGGAAGAACTTTACGGAATTTTGCATTACTGCTAAACCATAAGAGATAGACAAAAACTTAACACACACAAAATTTAGAGCACGTTAAAACACACAATTTGTGTTATATACATTTTTTTCGTGTGGTTGATCGTTTTTTAGATATTCCTGGTTTTTTGGTTTCAGCTTTGAAAAACTTATACTTTTCTCATACAGGAATTTGTCAACTGCTGTGCATACAAACAAAGGAACTTCAGTCACATAGCAACCAGCTTTTGACTATCACTTTAACCTATGGTACTCTTTTATTTCGCTTCTACTTACAAGGAAGCAAGTGAAAAGATTATTTCTGCTAATATTTTTCTGATTAGCATGAAGTAAATAAAAGTATAAGCTATTTAAGATTAATTTGTTGCTGAGATATAGAGAAAGTCGTGTGAATGGTGCACATCAGATTTTTATACTATTTACATAGTACGTGTAGATAAAGCAAAAATTGATAATGCGAAAACGAAACGTTTTATAACATGTGTTTGTTTATATGAACCTATTTTCTTGTTTCTATGCCATTCCCAAACGCTGTAAAGGTATTTTGAATCACTCTGTATGGTGACTAGAATTGCGTGTCTGTCTGTGTACATTTTGAAGTGCCGTGCTGTTCAAATTACCGACTTCTGCCGTGAAAGAACGGAGAACCCTTATTGCAGAAAACGCTGGGGACGCCATTCTGTTGAAACGTAGCGAAGCATCCTCTCTATAGCCCGGACCTGGCACTATCAGCTTTTCCACTTGTCTGGACCTTAAAGAAACAATTGAGAGGTGAATTTTCTCCAAATGAGAGAGCATTCTGAGTGCTGTAGAAGTAGCACGAACCGAGATTTTGGGGATTTTCAGATCGCTAGCTTTCGAAAGCTACGTACGTATACGAGATTTTAGCACCTTTACGTGTGTGCAAGAACATAAAATACTCAATGAGCTGTGGAGTAATTTGAGTAATACGAAACCATGTTTAATCTACCACAAAAAAAAAAAGCATCGGATACTTTAAATTCGCAAGTCTTTCTATACACATTTTTCTATTTCTACAAAGGTATAGTTTTACTTTCTCTGCTAGCAATATGTACATATTTTATAGAAGAAGTATTCTATTCCCCCCTCAAATTACCATGATTTTACCGGAAATACATGTTTTGAGAACCCACGAATAAAAAAAAACAGCATTTTTTAGAAAACTGTCCTGTATGTCTGTAGGCTACATAACTCAAAAACGAAAAGTCCGTTAAACAGCAAACTAGGTATTTAAGTTCATTAACTTCCAAGGACATGAAGATTTTAAGAAAATCCTCCTCACCCCCAACTAACCTTTACATGTAAAAGTTTCGAAATGTTTTATTTTATAAAAAAGTGTTCTTACGATTTTGGTTAAAGGACTGTATATTAATGATATTTACATTAAAATCTAATGTAATGCATTCACATGACTTTCTCTACATCACTGTAACAATTATTGTTAATAAGCTCATTCTTCTATCTACTTCATGCCAATCGAGATAAACATCAGTAGAAACGTTCTTATTGCTTAGCTCCTTATAAATAGAAGAAAAATAAGTGAATACACTAGACCAGACTAAACCGACAGTCAAATGTTTTAAAATGTGGTTGGTGTGGGAGTGAAATCCGTTTCTCTACATGGAAAAGAAGTATTTTAAAACTGAAGTCAATAACAGGACATATCTCGAAAACATTCAACTCCATGAAAAAAATGTATATGACATAAAGTGTATGTTTTAAAGAGATCTGCATCTTTTGTGTAGTGAGTTTTTGTGCATCTCTTACGATATACCAGTAAGCAAAATTCATTAAAATTCATCCAGAAACTATTCCCGGTCAATTCAATATACACATTTTATTTGTTATGTAAATAGCTTTAATATACTACATATACTGAAGAGACTAAGAAAAAGACAAGCACACATGACATTTTTCTAAAAATGCCTGTATTTGGAGGGTCTCAAACATATATATATATATATATAATCTCCAGTATCTCGGTATAGAAATTTTGGGTGTAATACAATACCTTCTCTATAAACTATGTGCATAGTACGTGTAGAGAAAGTAAAAATGAAAAGTATATTTTGATCTTTCTGTGAATAGCCTCTAAAGATCCCTTCATTCTGGATGTATTTTGCATAACTGCTAAACCGTAAGAGATAGACAAAAACTTACCACATAAAAAATGTAAAGCACATTAAAACACAATTTACGCTATATACATTTTTTTTCCATGTATCGTTCTTCCTTTCTTCAAGTAACCGTGATTCCGCGTGCATTAAAAAAAAAAAACGAGGCTATCACCTTGTATGCAGATTTCACCACCTTTGCCTTCTTCGAAAAAAAAAAAAAAAAAAAAACGAAAAAAAAAAACCCACTGTTTCGACTGTACTTTTGTCTCTGGAGTGTAGTAATATATTCTTGTTTAATTCCTAAGTTATGTATCGACACAGAAACTAGTCAGGATTGCCATGGAAAAGTGCCAAACCAGCTTCCTAATCGATCACACGGTTGCGTTTATTCTCCATTGGGAGTAAACCTAATTTTTGGTGCAAAATTGAGAACACTGTACCTCGTGCTATACCTGTGGTCTCTACTATTTCGCGAACTTTGATTCGTCGATCACTCAAAACCATGTCCTGGATTTTGTCAACCATTTCGGAGGAAGTTACTTCTACTGGACGTCTGGAACGATGTTCATCATTTGTGGATGTACGGCCACGTTTAAATTAATTTATCCAATTGTAAATTGTTGCTAACGCAACAATCTCTTTCGGTATTAAGTCTTTTAAATTGAAGTGTTTAATCACCGCAAGAAACTTGGTTGTTTTTTTTTTTTTTTTTTTTTTTTCACCTTTCTAAATTAGCACAAGATTGTTGATTCAATCGCCTATGGTAACGAAACCACTTGATGGATTTAGTTGAAACTTTAACTGCCATCTAATAAGAGACGACGGTTACAAAGTAGAAACTTTTTTCGATGCTAAGAATGTAATTTCTTGTATTTATCATTGCCGCTTTGACAATAATTTAATATTTATATCTATTGTGTGTATTCCTTGCTGCTTTCGTGATTTCTTTTTACCTTAGTCTATACATTTTTTCTGCCTAGCCTTCTGCTGTCTTTGTCCCGCTGATTTGGAAGCTCGTAAGCAGAAGAGTCCCCCCCCCCTTGCAAGCAATCGACGACTTTTTCCAGGCGCTAATAAATAATGGTGGAGGTGGAGGTTGGCAGGCCTGTGGCATGGAACTGACCCCGCTCCCTCACGCTTAGCGGTTTCAGTGTTTTGCGGGCGCAGAAAAAGGCAAAGAGGGGGGTAAGCAGATGGGCCCCACGGGACCCCATGTTGCGTGCGATGCATAGAACCCTCCTACCTGAGAAACAGAACTGGGGGAATATAAAATGTTCTTGCTGCAGGGGTGTACATTTCTTCATTATGCGGATATCGCTCATCTGCCTTCTTACTTATTCTACTACTTACATAAATGCTAAGCAGATGAAGCAGTGTGTTTAGGAAGGACTTCTCAGGCTATTCCCTAAACACTTCAAGGTATGCATTTCATTGCTCATGAAAATGTCTTAAATATGTAGTATTTTAGTAAAAAAAAAAGCTGATGTGTTCCATTCACATGAACTCGCTACATCTCTGTAAACAGCTTATTCTTCTATATACTTCATGCTAACCGAGATAAACATTAGCAGAAATTGACCTTTATTACTTGTTTCCTTGTAAGCGGAAGGAAAATAATGGAATACACCAGCCTAAAGTAATAGTCAAATCTTTAAAAGATGGTTGCCATGTGGCTGAAATCCGTTTCTAGGCAGGGCCAGGAGGTTACAACTTTCCGTGTGAGAAAAACTTAAGCGTTTTCAATCTCAAACAAATAACAAGGAATAACTGAGAAATGGTGCATTCCACGAAAAAAAGGTACATGCCATAAATTGTGTGTTTTAACGAGATCTATATTTTTTGTGTATCTCTTACGGTTTACCAGTTATGCAAAATGCCGTAAAATTCATCTAGAATAAAGTAGTCTTCAAAGGCTATCCCCAGAAAATTCAAGATATAGATAATATTTGTCAGGTAAATATCTTTAATATGCGATATTTTAATCAAAATCGTTAAAGCCATTTTTCAGAAAATCAAAATGTTCGAAAAAAGTTCCATGTAAAGGGTATTTGGAGGTGGGGGGATTTTCTTGAAAATGTTCGTGTCGCATCCTTGGAAGATACCAAACCTAAATACCAAGTTTGCTTTTAATGGACATTGCCTTTTTGAGCTATGCTGCCCACAGACGAACATTTTTCTAAAAATGTTTTTTATGTAGGGAGTCTCAAAACATGTATTTCCGGTGAGATCTCGTATCGATTTTTGGGTGCATTACAATGCCTTCTCTATACACTATGTACATAGTACGTGTAGAGAAAGTAAAAATCTGATATGCTCCATTCACATTATTTTCTGTGCATCTCTGAAACAAATTATTGTTAGTAAGCTTCTATCTATTTAATGCTAAAACATTAGCAGAAACGGTCTTATTACTTAGTCCCTTATAAGTAGAAGGAAAGTAAGGGAACACACTAGGCTAAACCGACTATCAAATGTTTTAAAATGCAGTTGCTTTCGGATTGAAACTGATTCTTTGCGTGGCCAAGCGTTGACAAGTTCTCGTATGAGAAAATTATTATTTTAAAACTGAAATCAGTAACAAAGATTATCTCGAAAACGGCCAAATCCTCGAAAAAAAAATATATATGACATAAATTGTGTGTTTTATCATGATTTACATTTTTTTTTTTTTTTTTTTTTTTGCAGTAAGTTTTGTCTATCTCTTCGAGTTACTAGCTACGTACAATCCAGCAAAATTCATCCAGAATAAAGAGGTCTTCAGAGGCTATTCTCAGAAAATTAAAGATATACGTTTTTGTTGTTGTCTTTTCTTTTTTGTGCCATGGAAATATCTTTAATACACGGTATTTTAATCAAAAATGTTAGAGCCATTTTTTCAGAAAGTCAAAATTTTCGAAAATTTTTCCATGTAAAGGGTAATTTGGGGTGGGGAAATTTTTCTCAAAATGTTCGTGTCATATCCCTGAAAGACACTAAACTTAAATACCAAGTTTAGTTTTCTACCGACTTTTCGTTTTTGATTTATCGTGTTCACAGACACAGGGACACGCACGGACCTTTTTCTAAAAACATTTTTTTTTAATATAGGGGACCCTAAAACGTCTGTTTCTGGTGAAATCTCCGAATCGAATTTCGGGTGGAATGCAATACCTTCTCTATACGTTAAGTACATAGAACGTGTAGAGAAAGTAAAAAGGCTCTTTTTGGATACAGGGGAGCCTAAAAAACTTGTATTTCCAGTCTGCTCGCTAGCGCGTGCATGTGTATGTTAACATCACAAAAAATAAAAATATGTATAAAAACCCTAGTAACTAATTTCTAAACCCAGGGCCAGTATGCCTGATTTTTTACAAATTATTTATTTCCATACTACATACATTTATTGTTAAGATATTAATTTTAAATTAAAAAATAAATATACAGCATAAAATAAAAATAATAGAACCAATAAAGTATAATAAACTACATGCATAACAAAAACTAATAAAATAATAATATAAAAATTATGAAAAATGTTCAGCATTTAAGTAATTGCTCTTTCATAATCTAATCTAAATAAATAAACAAACATATTAAAAGCAAACATAAAAAACTAAACGAATCACATAATACACAAAAACACATCTCAAACATAAACATTTTAATACCAAAATTTATCTTCAACTTCACATAAACTTAGTTCTTCTATTACATTACAACATCACACTACTGCCACTTAAAAACAACAAATATATAAATTTCAATTATATATCACAACACAGAAACGAAAACTTGGATAAATATTATGCTTTGATTCAAATATTTTCTTCCAAGGATGCGACACGAAGATCAGAAAAATTCCCCAGAAAATTCACGAAATGTTTACTTTCTCAAAAACGTCTCTAACAATTTTTACTTTCTCTACTTAGTGCATAGTACATAGGTAAAGAAGGTATTGCATTCCATCCAAAAATTCTATACCGCACTACGTACATTGACTTTGACATATTAAGAATACTGCAATAAAAGGTCTTTGCGTGGTGTAGTATGGTGATAATAGTCATATAGACATTTACTTTCTCTACACGTACTATGTATATAGTGTATAGAGAAGGTGTTGTATTTCACCCAAGTTAGATACCGATGTTTCACCGGAAATATATGTTTTGGGACCTCCTGAATCAAAAAAAAAAAAAAAAAAAAAAAAGAAGCATTTTTAGAAAAATGTTCGTGTGTGTGTCTGGGTAGCAAAGCTCAAAAACGAAAAGACCATTAAATACTACACTTGGTATTTAGGTTTAGTATCTTCCAAGGATGGAACACGAAGATTTTCAAGAAAATCCCCCCACCCCAACTACCCTTTACATGGAAAACTTTTCGAAAATTTTGATTGTCTTAAAATTGGCTCTTAACGATTTTGATTAACATCTCGTATATTAAAGATGTTCACTTGACAAATAAAATGTATATCCTGAATATTCTGGGAATAGCCTTTGCAGACTACTTTATTCTGGATCAATTTTACTAAATTTTGCATAACTGCTAAACCGTAAGAGTTGGACAAAAACTTACAACACAAAAATGTAGAGCACGTTAAAACACACAATTTATGTGATATACATTTTTTTCGTGGAGTTGGTCGTTTTTTGAGATATTCCTTGTTATCGGTTTCAGCTTCGAAAAACTTATACTTTTCTCATATAGGAATTTGTCAACTCCTGTCCATACAAACAAAGGAACTTCAGTCACATAGCAACCAGCTTTTGACTATCACTTTAACCTATGGTACTCCCTTATTTCGCTTCTAGTTACACGGAAGCAAGTAATAAGACTATTTCTGCTAATTTTTTGTCCACTAGCATTAAGTAAATAGAAATATAATTTATTTAACAATAATTTATTGCAGAGGTGCAGAGAAAGTCATGTGAATGGAACACATCAGATTCTTAGGTGACAGAAATACGTCCCTGCTGATAATTGCTCCACAGTGGTGAACGGAGTTTCTAGGTGGCCGTTTGCATGGCTTGAATTTAACTGCTGAATCAGCACATACCTTCCCTCCTTGTCTGTATTTAGGCAAGGGATGAAACCTCCCCAGAAGGTGGATTCTCAGAATTCCTGTGAGCCAGAGTTATTTAAGTGGAGAGAGACCCAAGGAAGTGGTTTATAAACAGCCATCAAGATGACGGAAGTTTGCCACGTTATGTCCTAAAGCTACCACCGTCAGTGCTGCCACCCTTTTTCCTTTCCATTCTCTACAAGTTTTTCTCTCCCCCAACCCCCTAACATTTCCGAGTGGAGGAGGTTGCTTGTCTTTCAATGTTTTGTTTATTCTTTGGCTCGCCAAGTTTCTATTTGTGTGGTTGGTAGAATGCGGGACGAGGGAAGGTATCTTGTGACTTTGCACACCTTGGACGGAAAAGTAATTACTTTGTTTGACGGCTGCTAGCTATCGACTTCTTACCCGAGAAGATCACCAGCTGCTGGTTTTATCTAAATAAAGCTGGATTCACACTGGCGCGCGCGGAGATGTGCCATCCCTGACAAGGAAATTAAAATAAAATGCATATATGCCCTTTGCTATTGCTTCTCTTTATATGTTTTATATTAGCATGCATTTGTTTGCATATTCGTCTTTCCCTGAAAATACGAGGGTCCACTGATAAGTCCCGAGCCTCTCAATGAAAACAGCATTTGTTTATTTTTTTTCTTTATTTCTCAACATAATCTTCAGAAAGGCTAATACTTTTGTCATATCGGTGTTCTAGTGTAATTAAACCATCTCTTTAGTGCGATTTATCAAGGTTCTCAAAATAGCTGTTTACCACATCAATGATCTTGTTGCTGTGAAATCTTCGTCCTCCAAGAATTTTTTTTTTTAGGTTTTGGAACAGGTGGTAGTCACTGGGTGCTAGATCTGGTGAATAGGGTGGATGTTCAAGCAATTCGAACTTTAATTTTTTTTTTTTTTTTTACCAAATGAGGTCTTTTTCTTTTCACCTCGTCACTCAAACGTTGCAGTAAGCTTGCGTAGTGGCCACCAATGATACTTTTACCCTTTTCCAAGTAATCAATAAAAATAATTGCCTGTGCATCCCAGAAAACACTCGCCATAGCCTTGTTAGCTGACAAAATTGACTTTCCTTTTTTGGAGTTGGTTCACCTGGCGCAGTCCACTATTTAGACTGTGACTTACTTTCTGGAGTGTGTGTGTGGTTTTTTTTTTGTAGTGTTTAACGCCCGCTTTTACTGCAATGGCACCATTGCGATAACACTGATGGTACATGAAGATGGAACCCCGGTGGAATGCGATGGCGGAGGAAACCGGAGAAACCCCGCCCCTGCGCCGCTTTGTCCACCACAAATCTCACATGCGGTCACTTGGGATCAAACCCGGGCCGTCTAGGTGAGAGGGGAATGGTCTGAACACTCAGCCACGGCGCGGCCCCTGGAAAGTAGTGATGTATCCAAGTTTCATCCATGGTATTAAACTGTCTCAAAAATTCACTGGTATTTTTACGGTAGAGCTCCACATTCTTAACATAAACAGTTTTTCTTTGCAACTTTTGATAAGATGTCAACAAACGCGGCACCCATCTTGCACAGACCTTGTGAAAGCACTAAACATTACCTAAAATATTACCTGCACGTTCTTCTGATATGTTTACAGCCTCTGCTATCTCAAACAACTTTAATCTGCGGCCTTCCAGTACTAAACGATGAATTTGTTCAACGATCTCTGGAGTTGTCACTTCTACAGGGCGTCCAGAGCGAGGCTCATCGCTAGTGCTCATACGTCCCATTTTAAACTCTATAACCCACCTTTTAATCATTGTATATGAAGGGGCAGGTCTTATTAGGTAATGTCAATTTTCTCTTTGATTTATTTAGGCGTTAAACCTTTCAAATAGAAGTATTTAATCACTGCTCGTTTTTTCCAAATCCTCTATTTTTGTGATAACTCTAAAGTTGTCTTGTTTAAAATGCTGTCATTCGAAAAATAAATAAGATATACCTCTAAGTAGTCTAGAGTTAAACTATAGATGCTACCGTCTAACTGACCCAGTGGCGCAATATCTGTGTGAGGCCCGGGACTTATCAGCCAACCCTCATATTAACATATTATTGTCTAATTCTTTGAATTTCTGTACACTCTGTTACTCTTCTTAAAATGTTCTATTCCATTCACATGACTTTCTTTAACCCAGTCCTGGCAAGCAAAGCGCAAGAGCTGTGAACTTACCCTCCCCTCGCCCTCACTACTCTCTTTCAACAGTCACGTAGAGACAAACAAACCGGTTCATTCTGGTATTAGCATCATGGCAGCCTTATCAATGCAATGGTGGCTTACGTGTGCAATATGAGTGAATGGCGAATGTTTAATCGGGACTGGGAGAACGAGTATTTGTTTGTTCAAGAGCAACCGCCACTGTTGAACACGTAACCTCTCCGCTTCTCTGCCAGGTGGAAGGACACAGGAATGGTGATTGTAGGGGTAGAGCATTTCACACTGCGGCCCTGCTCTAACCGCTATAGTTTATTTCTGTCACTAGGCAGGTATCACATTCCACCCAACATTTCGGTACCGAGTTTTCAGCGGAAATACATGTGCTAAGACTAAATAAAAAACATTTTTAGAAAAATATCCGTGTATACTTGTGTGAGTGTGTGTGTGTGTACAGCATAGCTCAAAATTGAAAAAGTCATTAAATATCTATCTTGGTATTTAAGTTTATCTTCCAAGGATGCGAAACCTTGATTTTACTCTCCCACCCAAATTACCCTTTACATAGAAGATTTTTCGAAATTTTCATTTTCTCAAAAGTGGTTCTTAACGATTTTGATTAAAATCTCTTACCTTTAAGATATTTACATGGCAAATAAAATGTATATCATGAATTTTCTGGGAACATGCTCTGAAGGCCTCTTTATTCCGAATAGATTTTTCTGAAGTTTGCATAACGGATAGACAAAATCTTACAACACAAAAAGTGTAGAGATCTTTCAAACACACAATTAATGTCATATACATTTTTTCGTGGAGTTGACCGTTTTCTAGATATTCTTTGTTATTGGTTTAAAATACGTTTCTCATATGGGAAGTTGTCAACTCCTGGCTATACAAACAAATGAACTTCAATAACGTAGCAACCACATTTTAAAACATTTGACTGTGGTTTTAGTCTAGTGTGTTCCCTTATTTTCCCTTCTACTTATGAGGAAATAAGAAATACGACCGTTTCGCTAGTGTTCTCTCGATTAGCATTAAGTAGATAGAAGAATAAGCCTATAACAATACTAATTTGTTGCAGAGATGTAGAGAAAGTCATGTGAACGGAATACATCGGAATTTTCGGCTTCAGGGTCTCAAAGCATGTATTTCCTTTGAAATCTTGACATCGAATGTTTGGGTGCAATGCAATGCCTTCTATATACACTATGTACATAACACCAACGTGTAGAGAAAGTAAAAATCTGATGTGTTCCATTCACATGACTTTCTCTACGTCGCTGCAACAAATTATGTTAAAAAGCCTATGCTTCTATTTACTTCATGGTAATCAAGAAAAATTAGCAGAAATAGCCTTATTACTTGCTTCCTTGTAAGTAGAAGCGAAATATGCCATCCACAGACACTCAGACACACTCACACACGGAGCTTTTATCCAAAAATGCTTTTTTTGGATTCAGGGGACCCAAAACATGTATTTCCGGTGAAATATCAGTATCGAATTTTTGGGTGAGAAAGTAGAGAAAGTAAAACCAATCAACTCCACGAAAAAATGTAAATAACTTAAATTGGGTGTTTTAACGTGCTCTACAGTATAGTAAGAGTCTTATCTCTTACGGTTTATAGTTATACAAAATCCAGCAAACTTCGTGCAGAATAAAGAATCTCTCAGAGAATATTCCCAGAAAATTCAGGATACATTATATTTGTCGTGTAAATATCTTTAATATACGGTATTTTAATCAAAATCATTAGATCATTTTTTTTAAAAATAACATTTCAAAAAATTACCCATATGAAGGGTAGTTTGGGTTTGGCGAAATTTTTTAGAAATGTTCGTGTCACATCCTTGGAAGGTGCTAAACTTAAATACCAAGTTTTGTTGTTAGCGGTATTTTAGTTTTTGAGCTATGCTGATCATACACACCCACACACACGGACATTTTTCTAAAAATGTTTTTTTATATATACAGGAGACCCTAAAACATATATTTCCGGTGAAATCTCGGTATCGAATTTTTGGGTGGAATACAATACCTTCTCTATACACTATGTACATAGTAAGTGTAGAGAAAGTACAAAGTTTAACGTTTCTTTGCTCTCTGGCGTCTTTTGTTAAAGAACTCAGACAATTGGATTCAGCAAATGAAATGACACCAGATATTGAAGTTATTAGCATTCTCCGTAGTTTTCTTTTCCCCCTGCAATTTCTGATCTCTCCTTTCCACATCTTCAGATATTTTTACATTTCCTATTCTTTTCTGCACACTTCATTGGTTGGGATAAATGATGAAAGTTTTGTGTTCTTGCTGATGAAAACCGAAGTTATTTGACTGCCAGCGTCGTGTAATCAGACTGTCGTTTTGATTCCTCCTTCTACTTGAATAAATTTACCACAGTTTTAATTAAATCAAATTATACAAACTCGTTGTATTCTTCTATGTAGATGTTTAGATCTTGCGGCTTCAAGAACATTCTTTTTACTTTCTCTAGACGTATTATGTAAATATTGTATAGAGAAAGTATTGCATTCCACCCAAAATTTCGATACCGAGATTTCACTGGAAATGCACACTTTAGGGTCCCTGTATCCTAATAAGACTTTTTAGGAAAAGGATCATGTGTGCCCGTGTGTCTGTGAATACGATAACTCCAAAACGAAAATTCAGTAAAACACCAAACTTAGTATTTAAGTTAAGTATCTTTGAAGGATGCGTCACGAGGATTTTGAGAAATATCCCCCCACCTAATCGTTACTGCCTAAGCCATCCCATTAAAAGGCTTGATTTAGCCTAATGTATATTCCTTAGTTCCCTTGCTTCTAGAAGGCAATGTGTAGTAAATATATGTAGCATATAAGCAGACCTGGCGAACATTACTCGAAAGTGTGAAGCCCTTCTACTTCCCCTCCCTTAGTGACATCTAAAGCACAGCAACCGGTTTAGGTGTGAAGTTGCCGTAGCAGCTAACTAAATTCCGAGCCCGTCAGTGCTAGAGATCAGGCCTGGCGAGCATTACTCCCTAAGTGTGAAGCCGTTCTCCTTCTTCCCCTCCCTTAGTGATCACCAAAGCACAGCAACCGGTTTAGGTGTGGAGTTGCCGTAGCAGCTGGATTAAATGCCGAGCCCGCCGCTGCTAGAGAGCAGGCCTGGCGAGCATTACTCCCTAAGTGTGAAGCCCATCTCCTGCTTCCCCACACTTAGTGATCACCAAAGCACAGCAACCGGTTTAGGTAGCAGCTTGGCTAAATAGCGAGCCAATTGCTGCCTACAGAACAGGTCTGTCGAACATTACTCCCAAAGCACAGCGACCGTTTTAGGTGTGGAGTTGCCGTAGCAGCCTGACTAAATATCGAGCCCACCGCTGCTAGAAAAAACCGGTTCTACCTGGCGTGCCTGTGTGAATGTGTGTCAACCCCCACTACAGGCAAGGAAGGGAAGGCGAACTCTGTTTTCACTCTGGGAGTAATGTTCGCCAGGCCTGACATATATTATTATATTTATTGAGCCTATAGCTGCTTTAAACTATATTTTTGAAAATTAAGTGCTTACTAATTTAATACCATTAAGGTTGATCTCTGAAATGAGGGGCTACTTCTGGCAGACTACCGGGAAATAGCCGAGTTAATTGAACAACTTGATGTCCTGCCGTCATATTGTCATAGTAGTTCAATGGTTAGACCAACCGATGAAGAACGGGAGGACCATGATCAAATCCTGGCCGTGGTTTCGAATTTTTCAGTTGATTCTGACTTAAGTAAAAAATGTCAACTTTGGTTCTAATATACCAGATATACTGTAAAGTGAGAATAATTTATGGATGAGGCATTTGATCAAATAAACTTTGTTCTAGCTGGGTGTAGGTGAATACTAACGTTTGCATCATTTGTTATTTTCAGTCCAACTTGACGCACTTGCCTCGTCACGAGTACGTGCCCGGAGTGGGTATGGGCATCGCCAAGTGTCCGTACGACCCGGCAGACAACTCGACGGCCGTCTGGGTGGAGAAGGGCAACCCAGGCGAACTGCCAGGGTTGTACAGCGGTACCAACGCGGAGTTCACCAAGGCAGACACTGTCATCTTCAGGACGGACCTCCATAACCTCACCACCGGCAGGAGAGAGTACACCTTCAAGAGGACACTCAAATATGACTCCAAGTGGCTCGACAGTGAGTACCCTTTCCATATTTATTTGCTAGTTTTGTAGACACAGATGCACCTCAAGTATACGTACACTCAAAGACATTAAAATCTGCCTAGAAATACTTATCGTAAGACGGAGTCTTTTCACCGACTCCGCCCATGTCTTTCACCTGTTTGCTATGCTCTTAAAAACGTATAGGACAGGTCACCTTGGACATGAAACGTAACTTGCGACAAATGAAGTTCTGAAGTGAACTGGTGATCTCTAAATTTTCTGGTTGGACAATAATCCCCCAGCCCACTTGGGTAGTGTGGTGGTAGCGTGTCTGCCTCAAATTGAACAGGTCGTGAGTTCGAATCTCGCTTAGGTTGAGTTACCCGTATAAGGTTTCCCTTATCCTGAGAAGACTAATGTCGAGTAACTTTAAGCTCCATGGTCACCAATTATAATTCACCAATTTCATTCATCGTCAGATATGACCAACCAGGCTAAAGGACGTTAAGCTACAGAAAAATAAAAAAATCTACCCCTCTCACCGGGTGATACAAAATGAGGTTAATATTTTCTCTACGCTTAATACTGAAGTTCTAATTCACGCACGTGGTGGACAAAATTAACACACTATTTATACTGTTCTTACCAAGCATCGAGCGGTGTGAGGCATAAGAAGTGGACTGCACAATCAGATTTGACTTTTCTTGCTCGCACAGTATATTGTACCAGAATGGCATCAATGGATAGGACCCGATCCGTCAAATGTTTACATTTTTAGCAAAATCACAGTGCCATGCATATTTTTATTGTCTTTGAGTGTACAACCAGGCTAAAGAACACTCATTTTCAGTTCTGTATCATGCTATTAGTTTTCATTGTTGTTTATGTCAGACGTTTTCACAAGTAAACACAGTATTCTTGATTTAGCAAAAAGGAAGAACCGGGGTCAATGTTGGTCCTGTTTTTGAAAATATTCATATAATGTAGATGAGGAAATATTAAGAGTATTAAACCAGGTTTCACTTTAGTTTAAATTCATGGCAAAGTTTTAGTTCCCCTGAACTACAAATACCTCTGTTATCAAACCCTCTTCTGGAAAATGTTTCACACATTAACAGTGTTTCTAATGCCTGTAAAATCTTTGGGAATGCTTCTAACACGCTTCTTAAGTTATTCGTCTTTTGGTACAGCTACACTACAGTAATCTTGTTGTTCTGAATTCCTGAAACAATCAAGAGCATTGTTATTGGAATTTTATTAAACTCACAAATCAATTAATGTATTATAAATATGTTAGCAGCTGTTAAGGTTATAGTATTTAATTGCAAACAAAAATGTTGCATAAAAATCACCTATTGCACTGTTAAGTATACGAAGTTACAGTAAATAACTGTGAAGTCTGTTGCATGAACTGATTAGAAAGCGTTTTTGTTTCCCATAGCAAAATTACTAGGCAATAGCCAAGCGGGAGACCTGAGTGCTATTCCTGGTGACGGCGTGGGGAATGTTTCCCCTTTGGGAGACCTGGTACGGGGTACACTCAGCCTCGTAAGATCCCTGAGGGGTCAATTGATGAGCTACTTGATTGAGAAGTAGCAGCTCCAGATCGAGAAGACCACATCAACCGGCCGGGAGGGACTCGAGGCGCTGATCACGTCTACCCTTTCGAGGCCGAGCCAAGGTTAAACTACTCGCCTCTTGCCTAGACGGCTCGAGTTCGATCCCAAGCGACCGCATGGAGATTTGTGGTGGACAAAGCGGAGTATGGGCGGGTTTTCTCCGGGTTCTCCGGTTTCCCCCGCCATCGTATTCCACCGGTGGTCCATCTTCATTTCATGTATCCCCAGTGTCATCGCCTGTGGTGCCACAGTTAGTAAAAGTGGGCATTAAACACTATCATATAAAAATAATGACGCCTTCAATACCTTATTCTTCACTTCTGCTTTATGAGGCTATGGAGTAGATACAAAACTTGCGGTTCAGTGGTTGAGTGGTCAGCGAGCAGACTTCTGACCCGGAGGTCCCGGTTTGGATTCCCGGCTGAATTATTTCCTATCCCCACAGAGTCTGGAAGTATGTATGTGTGAGTGAATGTGAGTGTTTGAGGGGGGGGGGAGAAACGATTTAAATCCAACGTAAAGAACGTACAGGCAACGAGTTGTATCTAATGCAAAGCTCCCAATATGACCTTACATGTTACTGGGGGCTATATAAATAAAAAAAACCTTGTACTGTCTCTCTTTCTCTCTCTCTCTCTCTCTCTCTCTCTCTTTGGTATTTCAAGACCGTTATATAGCGATCCGTTTTACAAAAATCTATGTAATGTGTAGTTAAAGTTTATTTCGCTTACAAAAATGTAGACAAACGTAAGTTTTGGATGAATAATTTGTAGAGTGAAGTGAGTTGAGAAAGACACGTGAATGTTCCTTGTTGATAAATAAGATAAGTACCTTGTGCGACCTATCTGAACAATGTGTTTTAAGCAGAAAATGCTTATTTTCTGGGTGTAATGTCTACCCCCTACCAACAAACAACCGAGTTATACGGCGGGGGGTGGTTCCAGTGAGCGCCCTGGAGATGCAAAATACCGTTGCAGAAATTAATGCTACTCACAGGGGGCTGTGTAATTGGAATCCCTCCCTCTACCACTTGCCGGCGTCGCGGTGAGGGGCAAGTCGTGTATCACTCCCCTCCACTTTCCTTCTAATTATTATACCGTCTCTCCGGGGTCAACAATAGGCCTCTACAAGCTCAAAGTTTCTTTTTTAATTTAGGGCGTGCAAGGGAGAAATTTTAATACTCTTACGTGTGTCTTGTGTTTCATCGTAGGCAGGTACTGTTGTCATATATTACCTGCTTTCCCGGGAAGACACATACAGGCTAATAAAAGTGCCTTCATTTCCTCTAAATGACGCCAAACAACGGAATTCAGGAGTTAATGAATGCAAGGAAAATGAAGAAGGACTGTAAGAATAAGCACAAGGAAGAACAGGAACAAATTAAAACAGCAATAAAATTAAAACCAATTATTTTGCATTTTATCTAAATTCCTACGAATCATGATACGTAAAATATTATAATTATAGAAACGTTCCACAGTTCTCCATTTTCTTCATATTAATTTTACTAAACGATTATATGCATAGTATATAGAGAAGGTATTTTAATGCACCCAAAAATTCGATACCGAGATTTCACCGAAATACCAAACATACGATTTAAGTTCAGTATCATCCAAGGATGCAACACGAAGATTTTCAAGAAAATCCCCCCACCACAAACTACCCTTTACATGGAAAAATTTATGGCATTTTTTATTTTCTCAAAAATGAGTAGGTAACTATTTTGATTCAATTGCCGAATATTAACGATACTTAAACGACAAATAAAATGTATATCTTGAATTCTCTGGGAATAGCCTCTGAAGAGCTCTTTATCCTGGAAGAATTTTGCCAAATTTTGCTTAACTGCTAAACCGTAAGAGATGCACAAAAACTTACTACAGAAAATATGCATGTCTCGTTGAAACACACAATTTATGTCATATACATTTTTACTTTCTCTACATAATGTATAGAGAAGGTATTGCATTCCACCCAAAAACTCGATACCGACATTTCACCGGAAATACATGTTTTAGGTCCCCCTGAGTTCAAAAAAACATTTTTTGGAAAAAGGTCCGTGTGTGTGTCTGTGGACAGCATACCTCAAAAACGAAAAGTCCGTTAAATACCAAACACAATATATAAGCTCAGTATCATCCAAGGATGCAACACGAAGATTTTCAAGAAAATCCCCCCCACCCTAACTACCCTTTGCATGGATAAATTTTCTAAAATTTTGATTTTCTCTAAATGACTATTTTGATAAAAATGCCATATCTTTAAGATATTTACAAGACAAATAAAATGTATATCTTGAATTTTCTGGGAATAGCCTCTGAAGACCTCTTTATTCTGCATGAATTTTGGCGAATTTTGCTTAACAGCTAAACCGTAAGAGATAGACAAAAACTTACTACACTAAATATGTTGAAACACACAATTTATGTCCAGTGTTAAAAAGCTTTTCACTTACGGTAATTTATCAACTCCTGGAAATGCAAAGAAGCAGATTTTATCCATATGCAAACCAGGTTTCATAACATTTGACTATCGTTTAAGCCTAGTGTATTCCCTTACTTCTTTTCTACTTACAAGAAAGCATTTCTGTTAATGTTTATCTCGAATAGCATGAAGTAGATAGAATAAGCTTTTTAACAATAATTTTTACAAAAATGTAAAGAAATTCATGTGAATGGAGCGCATCAGATTTTTACTTTCTCTAAATGTAGAATGTACATAGTGTATAGAGAAGGTATTATATTGCACCCAAAAATTCGATACCGAGATTTCACCGGAAAGATACGTTTTGGGTCCCCCTGAATCCAAAACAGGAATGTTTACAAAAAGGTCCGTGTATGTGTGTGTGTGTGTGTGTGTGTCTTTGGACAGCATAGCTCAAAAACGAAAAGACCGTTAAATACCAAACTTGGTATTTAAGTTTGGCATCTTCCAAGGATGCGACACGAAGATTTTTAAGAAAATCCCCCCATCCCCAACTACCCTTTACATGGAACATTTTTCGAAAAATTTCATTTTCTTAAAAATGGCTCTAACGATTTTGATTAAAATGTCAAATATTAAAGATTTTACTTGACAAATAAAATGTATATCTGGGAATAGGTTCTGAAGACTATTTTATTCTTGATGAATTTTACGGAATTTTGCATAACTGCTAAACCGTAAGAGATTGACAAAAAGTTAGCACACAAAAAATGTAGAGCACATTAAAACATACAATTTATGTTATATACATTTTTTTCGTAGAGTTGATCGTTTTTTAGATATTCCTTGTTTTTGGTTTCAGGGGGAAAAACTTATACTTTTCTCATACGGAATTTGTCAACTCCTGTCCACACAAACAAAGTAACTTTAGCCACACAGCAACCAGCTTTTGACTGTCACTTTAACCTATGGTACTCCCTTATTTGCCTTCTACTTGCAAGGAAGCAAGTAATAACACAATTTCTGCCAATTTTTCTAAATTAGCAAGAAGTAAATAGGAGAATATGCTTTCTAACTATAATTTGTTGCAGAGATGTAGAGAAAGGCATGTGAATGGAACACATAAGATTTTTTAATTTAGGGCGTGCAAGGGAGAAATTTTAATACCCTTACGTGTGTCTTGTGTTTCATCGTAGGCAGGTACTGTTGTCATATATTACCTGCTTTCCCGGGAAGACACATACAGGCTAATAAAAGTGCCTTCATTTCCTCTAAATGACGCCAAACAACGGAATTCAGGAGTTAATGAGGTTCAATCCCGACGGAGGACGATGGATTTTTTCGGGCGTAAAAATCCTTAGCATGGCTTCCTTCGGAAGGGAAGTAAAGCCGTTGGCCCCGTGTCGTAGATTTACGGCACGTAAAAGAATCTCAAGCCTGATAGAGAGGCCTCTGAGCAAAATTAAGCGGTCTTTCACGCCCAGTATAGAATGGGACGCTGAGAACCACAGCAGTTAAAGAGCGTCTATAAATAACACGCCATTTACATTTAGTGCATAGAGAAAGTATTCCACCCGAAAATTTGATACCGATATTTCACCGGAAATGCTTATTTTGGGTCCCCCTGAATCCAAAAAGAGGATTTTCAGAAAGAAAAAAAAGTCTGTCTATCGCTCTGTATGTATGTATGTATGTCTGTCTGTCTGTCTATATGTGTGTGTGTCGTGGACACCATAGCTCAAAAACGAAAAGTCCATTAAATACCAAACTTAATATTTAAGTTCAGTATCATCTAGGTATGCAACATGAAGATTTTCAACACCCCAAACTATCCTTTATATGGAAAAACTTTCGAAAATGTTAACTTTCTCAAAAATGACTATTTTGATTAAAATACCGTATAATAAAATAAAATAAAATATATATCTTGAATTTTCTGGGAATAGCCTCTGAGATCTCTTTATTCCGGATGAATTTTGCCGAATTTTGATTAACTGCTAAAACTTAAGAGATAGACAAAAACGTACTACACAAAATATGTATATCTCGTTAAAACTCACGTTTTATGTCATACAATGTACATAGTAGGTGTAGAGAAAGTAAAAATATCGACAAGGTTAGCGATATTTTGTCTGTATTTTGTTGTATGGTGGAGAAGAAAACCTGGCAACCCTGTCGTAAAAGTTTATAAATGAAATATTAATTGTGCTGAATATTTTGGCAAGATTTTCATGTTCTGGCTGTTTCTAAAAGTTAGACAGCGGGAAGTTTTAGTTTGTCCTTGTTATAATAAGTAGAGGAATGTTCCCTTTTTGAGAATATCGGAGCGCGTTTCCTGCAGCGTCTTAATGGGCGTCTGGTGGATTGTTTGCAGATGGAAATTAGTTTTCTTATTTCTAGTTTTGCTCGCAAGGAAATGAAGTTTTCGCCATCTTATCACAACAAGCAGTTTACTTGTAAAACAGGGGGCGCTGGAAAACCTCTTCATTCCACTCCGCCATTAACCTCCCCTATAATGTTATCAAGAGATGTTATCTACATTGAATTCCTCGGTTCATAGCCTCTGCAAGTGCAAATGCTCTTGGGCGTACGTGGCACTACATTTTGGTAAATGTTCCGTGGCAAAACGACTGCTTAGGTCAGCAATTTCTTGAAACCTCATTAGCAGTAGTAGTCTTATTGTTAGAACTAAGGTGAATTAACCAAATATGTGACGTATTCCATTCATATTACTTCCTCTATTTCTTCGATTCGGGCTCGATTCTCCGCTGGGATGCGGATTTGTTTTTAACCAGCATGATTCCCTATCCCCCACAGAGTCTGGAAGTATGTATGAGAGAGTGAATGTGTGTGTTTGAGGAAAATAAAAGCATTTAAACCCAACGTAAAAAGCCTAGAGACAATGAGTTGTTTCTAATACAAAGCCCCCGATATGACCTTAGATGTTAAAGGGGACTATATAAATGAAACAATAAAAAATAACTGACTGCCTCCGCGGTCGAATGGTCAGCGTGCTGATTTCTCACCCGGAGGCCCCGGGTTCGTTTTCCGGCTGGAGCGGGGGATGTTTCTTTAGCCAGAAATATTCCCTATCCCACACGGGGTCTGGAAGTATGTGTGTGAGAGTTAATGTGTGTGTGAGGAAAATAAAGTGATTTAAACCTACAGACAACGATTCGTTTCAAGTGCAAAGCCCCCATATTACATTAGATGTTAAAGGTGGCTATATAAATAAAAAAAAAATGAAACAATAAAAAATAAATAAAAGATATTCTTTCTTTTCATAGTTACCTTACCCTCCCCCTATTTAGGACTGACACCTCCCTAGGACTTACAAGGAATGCCTAGGGGTCAGAAGCCTGTCGGGGAGCCAACGAGGGCCACGCCGTGGTCGAGTGGTTAGACCACTCGTCTCTCACCTAGACCGGGCCGGGTTTGATCCCCAAGCGACTGCATGTGAGATTTATGGTGGAAAAAGCGGCGCAGGGGATAGTTTTCTCCGGGTTCACCGGTTTCCCCCACCATCGCATTCCACCGGTGCTCTATATTCATTTCATGCATCACCAGTGTTATCCCCTGCGGTGCCACAAGTAGTAAAAGCGGGTGTTAAACTTTACAAAAAAAAATGAGTTGTTTCTAATGCAAAGCCCCCGATATGACCTTAGATGTTAAGGGGGGCTCCTCCACCCCCCCCCCCTAGGACTTGCAAGCGGATGCCTAGGGTTCAGAAACCTGTGTGGAGCCAACGGCACCACACTACATAATGGAGAACCTGGAACGAATGGACGGCCCTTAGGCAGACTTGAGCGTGAGGAAGTGGTTGATATGAAATGCAAGCGAAATGGATGATAAGAAAGGTGAAGATGGAGCAATTGGTGGAATGAGTGTCGGGGAAAACCGGAGGACCCGGAGAAAACTCGCCCAGACGCCGCTTCGTCCACTACAAATCCAGAATCTGGGCCGCCTAGGTGAGAGGCGAGCGGTCTAACTACTCAGCCACGCCGCTCCAAGATTTTCTTATATATATATATATATATATATATATATATATATATATATATATATATATATTTCTCTTCTTCTTTAAGTGTTTAGAGCTCGCTTCTAATAAAATGGCTTGTTATTGGTTTCAATTTTAAACTATTTAAACTTTTCTGAAAAAGGAAGTGACATTTCGTTTTATCTCTGAGGTTTTAGTGCAGGCCGTGCAAAGCGAACCGAACTTCAGTTGTTTCACATAGGACCAGCTTTTAAAAGATTTGACTATCGATTTAACATAGTGTATTTTCCGTATGTTCTTTCTACTTACAAGGAAGCAAAAAATAAGATAATTTCTGATTTTGTTTATTTAGTTTAGCATGTCGTAGATAAGTCTTTTGTAAGGAAAGTTGTTTGTGTAACAATATCTGTATGGAACACAACGGCTTTTGTTCTTTTTTTTTTTTTTTTTTTTTTGTTAGGTTTAAAGCTTTCTCATTTACCATTAAAATCAAATACTCTGCATATATTTTTACTTTCTCTATACTTACTATGTACATAGTGTATAGAGAAGATATTGTAGTCCACCCAAAAATTTGATACCGAGATTCCACCGGAAATATGTTTTAGGGTCCCCTGTATCCAAAAAAAAGAACTTTTTAGAAAAAAGGCTGTGTGTCCGTGTATCTGTGAACACGATAACTCAAAAACGAAAAGTCGTTAAAATACCAAAATTGGTATTTAAGTTCAGTATCTTCCAGGGATGCGACACGAAGACTTTCAGAAAAGTCCCTCCACCCCAAACTACACTTTACATGGAACTTTTTTCGAACATTTTGACTATCTCAAAAATGGCTCTTAACGTTTTCATTAAAATATCGTATATTAAAGATATTTACCTGACAAATAAGATGTAAATCTTGAATTTTCTGGGAAAGGCCTGTGAAGAATATTTTATTCTGGATGAATTTTAAGGAACGTTGCATAACTGCTAAACCGTAAGAGATGGACAAAACCTTACCACACACAAAATGTAGAGCACGTTAAAATACACCATTTATGTCATATACATTTTTTCGTGTAATAGCTTTAAAAAACTTAACTCTTGTCCATATAAATAAAGGAACTTCATTCACTTAGGAACCAGCTTTTGACTATCACTTTAACTGTGGTACTCCCTTATTTCGCTTCTACTTAAAGGAAGCAAGTAATACGACTATTTCTGCTATTTTTTCTCGATTAGCATAATGTAAATAGAAGCATAAGCTTTTTAACAATACTTTATTGCAGAGATTTAGAGAAAGTCATGAGAATGGAACACATCAGTTTTTTTTTTTTTTTTTTTTTTTTAGTTTTTTTTTAGTTTAACGACTTTCTAATTTATCATTAAAACCAAATACTCTTACCTCTGCATATGTTTTTTCGGGATGCAAGGAAAATGATATGTTAATAATACGTAGATAGCATCTGAGGGTATTAGTTGAGGGGATGAAGGTGGTTCAGAGCCCGAAGCCTCTTTCTACCCACCTTACAAATCACTTACAGTGAAAGAAGGGAATGCCTCATTTTTCTTGAGGAGCCGTCACTGAATGAAGCCATAGAATATATTCCACATCAGCCCTTTTACGTTCTCCCTTGTCGTGCAAAGCTCGGATTATTTATTAATACGCCGTACCCTGTATGGAAGCCTTCGGAATTACATCGAGATTTCCATAAGTATTATCAGTTTTCTGAGCTCTTGCGCTTCTACCAGTCATCTGTCCTATTTATAAAATAATTATAGGAGAAGGGATTTTCTGTTATTAGCTGCTCTTATGATAATACTTCCGCTTCTATACTCCATTTTTACTTTCTTTAGCACGTATGTACAAAATAAAAAATCGTATGTGTTCCATTCACATGACTTTCTCTGCATTTCTGCAACAAATTATTGTTAAAAAGCGTATACTTCTATTTATTTACTTCATGCTAATCAGGTTTAAAATTCAAACCAATACCAAGGAAATCTAAAAAACGGGCAACTCTCCAAGAAAAAGAGTATTACATTACTTATGTGTTTTAACGAGATTAATTTTATTGTGGTTTAACCGTTATGAAAATTGTGCAAAAGTCGTCATTATTAAAGAGGTCTTCAGAAACAATTCCTAGAAAATTCAAAATATACATATTGTTTGTCACGCAAGTATCTTTAAATATGCGGCATTTTAATAAAAATCGTTACAGCCAATTTTTGAAAACAAAATTTTCAAAAGGTTTTCATGTAAAGGGTTGTTTGTGGTAGGGGATTTTTTCGCATTCTTTGAAGATACTAAACATAAATACCAGTTTGGTTTCTAACGATATTTTCGTTTTTGAGCTATGCTGTCCAAAGACACACACACACACACACACACACTCACAGGGCTATTTCTCTAAAAATGCTTTTTGCGTATTCAGGGGACCTCAAAAGGTATAGTTCTGGTGAAATTTCTACTTTTTGTGGAATACAGTACCTTCTCTAGCTACTATGTATATACGTGTTAGAGAAATTAAAAAATCTGCTGTGTTCCATTCACGTGACTTTCTCTGCATATCTGCAACAAATTATTGTTAAAAAGCTAATGCTTCTGTTTACTTCATGCTAATCGAGAAAAAGTAGCAGAAATAGTTTTATTACTTGCTTCCTTGTAAATAGAAGCGAAATAAGGGAGTACCATAGGTTAAAGTGATAGTCAAAAGCTGGTTGCTATGTGAATGAACTTCTTTTGTTTGTATGGACAGGAGTTGACAAATTTACTGTATGAGAAAAATGTAAGATTTTTAAAGGTGAAACCAAAAACAACAAATATCTCAAAAACGATGGAATCCACGAAAAAAATGCATATAACATAAATTGTGTGTTTTAATGTGCTCTACATTTTTTGCGTGGTAAATTTTGTCCATCTCGTACGGTTTAGCAGTTATGTAAAATTCCGTGAACACGAAACATGGTAACAACAATAAATGTGTACAATGTTATACGACGTGCTCCGGATCTAATGTTCTTCATTTACAGCTGATTACCTCCATAAGAACATTGAATATCAACATGCGTGGTACACCCCTGTTTAGGCACGGTCATGCAGTAGCTATGGAAACGAACGAACGCAATTGGCTGGGGAATGCGATCCATCAACCCCCATATGAAATTGACGCCCAATATTAGTCATTATCACGCATGAAATAATGGTATCCATAATTATGGTTCGATTATCGACTAACCACGTGGAAACTTTGACTAGTACCGCTAACCACGACCTTAATATTCCGAATGCAACACACATGTAATAGGCATAGGTGCAGTCCTAATTAGAGAGTGCACACGTCATAGTTGTTTATGACTTCGATTACGAGAGAGATAGTGTTCGTTAAAAAGCAGTTGTAGTATTTAAAGACTTTCTGTGAAACTGGACATCAGATTTCATTCTCATACGCACGCTCATTTGTCAACTATGCAACACAGATGAGTTCTTTGATATCCATAAGAAAGCTATAGCAACCTTTTTAGCGTTTATTTATATTATTTATTCAAATTAACAATGACAGAAATGAAATATTAAGAACACTCTGCTAGGGTGTATACAAAATAAAATATCAGATGCATTACCATTCGCATGACTTTCTCTCCCTCTTCTTCAAATGAACTATTCTAAAAAAAATGTTTATGTACGTCATGCCTATCAAGTAGGGCATTAACATAAATGGCCTATTATTTGCTTCCTTGTAAGTAGAAGGGAAGTGAGTGACTACACTAGGCTAAAACGATAGTCAAGTCTTTTAAACGATGGTTGCTATGTGAAACAATTGAAATTCGGTTTTCCTTCCATGGTCAGGAGCTACACGAAAGATCACTCATCACTTACGTAGTTTAAAACATTTTATTTGTCACATAAATATCTTTAATATACGGTATTTTAATCAAAATCGTTAGAGCCATTTTTCAGAAAATCAAAATTTTCGAATTTTTTTCTATGTAAAGTGTAGTTTGATGTGGGGGACCTTTCTAAAAAAATCTTCCTGGCGCATTCCCGGAAGATACTAAACTTAAATACAGTTTGGTACTTTACCCACTTTTCGATTTTGAATTATCGTGTTCACAGACACGCTGGCGCACACACACACACGGATCTTTTTCTGAAAATACTTTTTTTTTATACAGGGGGCCCTAAAACGTATATTTCCGATGAAATCTCGGTATCGAATTTTTGGAGGAGTGCAAAACCATCTCTATACATTATGTACATAGTACGTGTAGAGAAAGTAAAAAACAAGTTTCGTGCGGTAATTAAACTCTTCCATTTAATAGGCTTAACGCCGAAAGAGATAAACGCAGAGTTTGATGAAGTTTATGGTACATCTGTTCCTGCGTTTGCAACAATTGAATAAATGACTTTAAATGTGGCCGTGCATCCACAAATAATGAACAACATTCCGGAACACCAGTAGAAGTGACTTCCTCTGAAATGGTTGACAAACTGCAGCATATGGTTTTGAATGATCGACGAATCAAAGTTCGTGAAATAGTTGAGGCCACAGGCATTTCACAAGATACAGTGTTCTCAATTTTGTACCACAAATTTGGTCTGAAAAAGGTCTCGGCAAGATGGGCCTAGTTTTCTCTCAGTGGAGAATAAACGCAATCGTGTAATCGATCCGAAAGATGGTTTGGCACCTTTCCGTCGCAATCCTGACGATCGCTCAGCCACAACCGGTTGAACAACGTCTCTTGGTCCTCCACTCTGAAATCTACTTATGTTATTTGAGTCATTTTCGTTGCCCCAGTATAACAGGTTCAAACCTGGCGGAGGGTGATAGATTTTTTTGGATGCAGAATTCCTGAGCATGGCTTCCTGCGGAAGAGAAGTAAAGCCGGTAGTCCTGTGTTGTGTTTATTTGCACGTAAAAGGTCGTGATTTCGTCCTACAGTGCCATCTGTCGGCGACGAGTTCAGCCCTCGACACACGGTGCACAGCGGCGAACTTACGAATTAGAAATTGAAATCGGATCATGGAAACATCATTACAGGAAATAGCTTAACTATTTTAATTTGGTTCAATTTATAAAAAATAATGTGAATGTAAAACTTACAATGTTTAAATGTATTTAAATAACTGTAAGGGTTTTAGGAACACTTTTTCCCCGATCTCCCTTACAGGCATCACAGAATTCCAGTAAATTTGCAAGAAGCGGCACGTTTTCTTCTTTTCAAGTCATTTGATGCAGGAATGGAAGGCGGTTCTTTAAATCAATTGAGAGCGGGCGTCAAAGAGACGGCGCCCTACCCCTTAGGCCACCAACTTTGCATATACACTTCCACGCCATTACCTTTAATGTTTGACTTTATTAAGATAAACTCGCATAACACGTACAAGAATTTCATAAAAAGGATTCACGTCTAAAACAAGTGCCAGATGCAGAAACGGAAGGCCGAATAGAGGAGGCCATGAAGAGGAATAAAATACTAGTGCCGAGTGAGGGAAAAAAAGGGAAATTAAAGACGATGAAATGTGGGAAGGGGGAAGGAAAGAGCAGAGGGAGCAAATGATGGACGATAGGAGGTGATAAATGAGAAAGGGTAGAAGTGGAGGAATTGAAAATCGCACACAGGCTGACGAGAAGGATGTAGACCAGCTGTGGAGGATAACCTCCATTTTGGTTTCATATACAGTACGTGTGAAGGATTACATGTTTTAAACGTATGGTGCCTATCAACTGCAATACGCGCTTTGTACGTCATATCCTAGAGGCAAAATTCCCTCAAAATGGATTTAGTTCCCGTATGCATCATAAATTGCTGCGTGCGCTTTAATTTTCTATATATTTTATTCTACGCCAATATTTTTATATAAAAAACCATTTTCAAAATCTAATGTGTTCCATTCACATGGTCTTTTTACTTTCTCTACGCGTATTGTGTACATAGTGTACAGACAAGATGTTGCATTCCACCCAAAAATTCGATACCGTGTTTTCACCGGAAATACACGTTTTAGGGTCCCCTGTATCCAAGAAAGAATTTTTAGAAAAAGGTCCGCGTGTGTGTCTGTAAATTCGGTAACCCAAATACGAAAAGTCGGTAAAATACCAAACTTGGTACTTAAGTTTGGTAGGTATCTTTCAAGGATGCGACACCCTTCTACTTACAAGGAACTAAGTAATAAGACCGTTTCTCCTAGTGTATTTCTCGATTAGCATGAAGAGGTAGAAGAATAAGACTGTTAACAGTAATTTGTTACAAAAATGTAGAGAAAGTTTGTGAATGGAAACATCACATTTTAGAAAAAGATCCGTGTGTGCGTGGGTGTGTGTCTGTGTGTGTGTGTGGATAGCATAGCTCAAAAACGAAAAGACCGTTAAATACCAAACTTGGTATCTTCCAAAGATGCGACACGAAGATTTTTAAGAACCCCCCCTACTACCCTTTACATGGAAAAATGTTCGAAAGGGTTTATTTTCTCAATAATAGCTCTATGATTTTGATTAAAATATTGTTTAATAAAAATATTTACATGGCAAGCAAAATGTATACCTTGAGTTTTCTGGAAATAGGTTCTGAAGACTTCTTTGTTCTAGATGAAATTTGCGGAATTTTGCACAACTGGTAAACCGTAAGACATACACACAAACTTACTCTTCAAAACTTGTAGAGCTCGTTAAAACACACAATTTATGCTACAAACATTTTTTTCGTGGAGTTGAATATTTTTTGAGATATTCATTGTTTTTAGTATCACCTTTAAAAAACTTAAACATTTCTCATACAGGAATTTGTCAACTCCTGTCCATACAAACAAAAGAACTTCAGTCACATAGCAACCAGCTTTTGACTATCACTTTAACCTATGGTACTCCCTTATTTCGCTTCTGCTTACAAGGAGGCAAGTAATGAGACTTATTCCTGCTATTTTTTTCTCCATTAACATAAAGTAAATAGAAGTATAAGCTTTTGAACAATAATTTGTTACAGAGACGTAGAGAAAGTCATGTGAATGGAAAACATAAGATTTTTCAAAATCTAATGTGTTCCATTCGCATGACTTTTTACTTTCTCTACGCGTAATATGTACATAGTGTACACACAAGATATTGCATTCCATCCAAAAATTCGATACCCAGATTTCACCTAATTTACACGTTTTAGGGTCCCCTGTATCCTAAAAAAAAAGAAGTATTTTTAGAAAAGGGTATGTGTGTCTCCGTGTGTCTGTAAATATGGTAACCCAAACTTGGTATTTAAGTTTGGTGTCTTCCAAGGATGCAACAAGAAAATAATCAAGAACCCCCCCCCCCACATCCCAAATTACATTTTACATGGAAAATTGTATGAAAAGTTTGATTTTCTCAAAAATGACTCTAACGGTTTTGATTGAAATGCCATATTAAAGATATTTACATGGCAAAAGAAAATGTATATCTTAAATTTTCTGGGAATAGTCTCTAAAGACTTCTTTATTGAGGATGAATTTTGCAAAACCAGTAAACCGCAAGAAATAGACCTAACCGCACTGATAAAAAAATATAGAGCTCGTTAAAACACACAATTTATGTTATAACGATTTGCTTTCTCTACACGTACTATCTACATAATGTATACACAGGGTAGATATTGTATTTCACCCAAAAGTTCGATGCCGAGATTTCACAGGAAATACACATTTTACGGTCCCCTATATTTAAAAAATTTAGAAAATGGTCGATGTGTGTGCGTAACACGATAACTCAAAAACGACGAGTCTGTAAAATAGCAAGCTTGGTATTTAAGTAAATTATCTTCCAAGAATGCGACACGGAGATTTTCAAGAAAATCCCCCTACCCCCAAGTACTCTTTACATAGAAACATTTTCGAAAATCTTGATTTTTTAAAAAATGGCTCTAACGATTTTGATTAAAATACCGCATATTAAAGATATTAACATGACAAACAAAATGTATATCTTGAGTTTTCTAGAAATAGCTTCTGAAGGTATCTTTATTCTGGATGAATTTTGCTGAATTCTGTGTAACTAGTAAACCGTAAGAGATAGACAAAAACGTTCTATACAAAAGTTGTATATATCATTAAAACACACAATTTATGTTATAAACATTTTTTTTTTCGCTGAGTTGACCCTTTTTGAGAGTATCCTTATTAATGTTTTCAGATTTAAAATACTCATATTTTTCTCATACAAGACTTTGTCAACTCCTGTCCATATAAAGGAACTTCAGTCTCATAGCAACTAGCTTTTGACTAATACCTTAGCTTGTACTACTGCTTTATTTCTCTTCTATTTACAAGAAAGTTAGTAATAAGACTATTTCTGCTAATTTTTTCTCAATTAGCATGAAGTAAATAGAATCACAAGTTTTTAACAATAATTTGTTTCAGAGATGTAGAGAAAGTCATGTGAATGAGAGTCTGCTTGTTCGAATGCTTGAAATTTGTAAACTAAACAAAGTAAAATATTGTTTCCTAGAGTGTACACATGAGGAACTTAATCGTCGGATATATTGCTTATTGTACACCACGTTGCTGCAGGTCGCTAGAAGAAAGTTGGTACTTTATAGGAAGCAACCCCTAGGCCCCATATGTTGCACCACGTGTGGCACACGCTCACTTATCTTTAAATCACGCCAGTATCGTCCAGAGAGAGGATATTAAAATCATTAAATCTGTCGTGAAGTATTTGGTTGCGCTGTACCTAACAAGTCCCTTAAAATATTCCCCGACAGACAGTAAGAGAGAGGGGGGAGGAAAAAAGGTAAATTGCCTCTATATAGTGAGCCCCCCCTCCTCCTCCCATTTCCATACATATTATTCCCATAATACACCGCGCGCAGGTCCGGCCAGCTCTTCACTAAACTCGCCTATATTTAAAGTATGCAAATTTTGAAAGAGAAAACGCGGGTGAGTTAATGTAGTCTTCAGGCATTAAATTAACTTCCTTTTAATAACTTTTCGACATAATTGGTACGGCTATAGAGTGAAGGTGGGGGTGGAATTCCAAGTGCAGGGATGCCGAGGGAAATGCTGAAGTGCCTGCATACGACTTGCTATACTCGGGGCACGGCGCTGGCTGGCGCTTAAAGGGGCGCTTGGGCTTCTGTCCTGGATTTGATTCTTCCATCATAGATACTATACGAGCTGTTTATATCTGACTGCTACTTTCAACTGTTGTACGGGTTTATTGTCATGTAGTTCGTTTAGGACCATTACTATTCACCTAAAAATAAATGGGACCAGAGAATGTTTCTGCTCATTTACACTTTCTCTAGCACGTATGTAAAATTGCATAGTAGATAGAGAAGGTGTTGTATTGCATCCAAAAATTCAATTCCGAGTAGTTTTCACAACAGACATATTTTGAGCAATCCTGAATCCCCAAAAGTATTTTTAGAAAAATGTGTGTGTGTTTCTGTTTATAGCATAACTCAAACACACAAAGTCGGTTAAATACCAAACTTGGTATTTCAGTAAAATTCCTTCATCCAAAATTAACCATTACATGGAACATTTTTCGAAAAGTTTTATTTTTTAAAAAAATGACTAACAATTTTTATTAAAATGCCATATGTTAAAGATATTTTCATAAAAAAAAAAAAAAATTCATATCCTGAATTTTCTGGGAATAGCCTCTGAAGACCTCTTCATTCTGGATGAGTTTTGTGTAATTTGTAAACTGTAAGAGATTGACAAAAACATACTACACAAAAATATGGTTCTTATTAAAGAAATAAAATTGATATATACGTTTTTACTTTCTCTACACGTACCATGTACAGAGTGTATAGAGGAAGTATTGTATTGTACCCAAAAATTCGATACCGAGATTTCACCGGAAATATATGTTATGAGACTCACTGAGTCCGGAAAAAAGGATTTTTAGAAAAAGGTGTGTATGTGCTGTAATAGTTGGATATACTATGAATCCTAGGACTTAAGTACTTACAACATTGGGGCTGTCATCTCAGAATAATTTGAGATCACCTTGTGGTTTACCGGGAAACATGTGAGTCAGTTGAGAAATTCAATGCTATGCCGGCATGTTGCCATGGTAGCTCTGTGGCAGAGCAACTGGCTAGAGATCGGGAGATCCTTCAGTCTGACTCTACCTATCCAACTCCGGTCCTACACATGGCTTGTGTGAAAAAGTCTTATGTGTACCATTCACATGACTTTCTCTATATTCCTGCAACAAATTATTCTTAAAAAACTTATACTTCTATTAACTTCATGCTAATCAGTAAAACATTAGCAGAAATAGCCATATTACTTGCTTCCTTGTACGTAGAGATGAAATAAGGAAGTAGCAGAGGTTAAAGTGATACTCAAAAGCTGGTTGCTATGTCACTGAAGTTGCTTTGTTTGTATGGACAGCAGTTGACAAATTCCTGTATGAGAAATATATAAGTTTTTCATAGCAGAAACCAAAAATAAGGAATGTCACAAAAACGACGAACTCCACTTAAAAAAATGTATATAACATAAGTTGTGTGTTTTAAGGTGCTCTACATTTTTTGTGTAGTAACTTTTTGTCCATCTCTTACGGTTTAGCAGTTATTCAAAATTTAGTAAAATTCATCCAGAATAAACTACTCTTCAGAGGCTATTCCCAGAAAATTCAAAATATACATTTTATTTGTCAGGTAAATATCTGTAATATACGAAATTTTAAACAAAATCGTTAGAGCCATTTTTGAGAAAATGTAAAGGGTAATTTGGGGTGGGGGGATTTTTCTCACAATCTTCGTGTCGCATCCCTGGAAGATACTAAACTTAAATACCAAGTTTGGTATTTTATCGACTTTTCGTTTTTGAGTTATCGTGTTCACAGACACACACACACGGACCTTTTACCGAAAATGCTTTTTTTTAGATAAAGGGGACCTTAAAACATATATTTCCGGTGAAATCTCGGTATCCAATTTTTGGTGGAGTGCAATACCTTCTCTATACACTATGTACGTACCGCGTATAGAGAAAGTAAAAACAATTAATCCAAGAATAGAGTGTTATCCACTAATAATCGCGAACATTTTAAAACATGTTACAGTGTATGCATTTGAAAAGAACACGCTGCACTTTCCACTACTGCATTTGTTAGCGTAGCTGTAGCGAAAAGCTGAAGATTACATTTAGCTTCCTTCAATTTGTATGTTGCTTCTTATTTTGGAAATGTTTTTCATGCCAGTGCCCCTTCCCTCGCTTGGATAACCTGTCAAGTTCTTGTAGGGAAAGTTTGCTTTTTAATGTAAAGGGGGGAAAAGAAATTTCTTAGTAAGTAAAATCAATTTCCGTTATGATAATGAAGTTGCTAACGGTATCCTGCTGTGCTGTGTTTTTCTCCTTTTAATTGCCGTATTCGTTGGCGTGGAATTAGCTTCAAAATCCCTTGTTTTTCCCTCCTTCTTAATAATTACTTTCTAGTTCTGTAAATTATTGCGATGTTTAACAAAGTTTGTCTGTTACTTTGTGGTGAAAGAATAACTTTGCTACTTCAGACATTTTGGTTCCTTTAACAAGAAAATTGCTTATGGTAGAATTGCGAAAATCCTGTTACTCTAACAACTGGAAATATTTAAGTTGCTTATTATTATCTACACTAGTATTGTCGTGCATGTCTAAACTGCATATGTACTTAAAAAAAACTGATGTCTAACATTCACATGACTTTCTCTACATCTCTGCAATAAATTATTGTTAAAAAGCGTATTCTTCTATTTACTTAATGCTAATCGAGAAAAAATTGGCAGAAATGATCTTATTACTTGCTTCCTTGTAAGCAGAAGGGAAATAAGGGAATACACTAGGCTAAAACGATAGTCAAATGTTTTAAAAGCTGGTTGCTTTGTGATTGAAATTCCTTCGTAGATATGGCCAGGGGTTGATAAATTCCCATATGAGAAAAGTATAAGTAGTTTATAGGTGAAACCTATAACAAGGAATACCTCAGAATATCTACCAAAAAACGTATATGATATAAATTATTTTGTCTATATCTTACGGTTTACCAGTTATGCAAAATCCAGAATAAAAGAGCCTTCAGAGGCTATTCCAAGAAAATTCAAGATGTACATCTTATTTATTATGCGAATATGTTTAATACGCGATATTTTAATCAAAATCCATAGTCATTTTTAAGAAAATCAAAATGTTCGGGAATTTTTCCATGTAAAGGGTAGTTTGCGGGGGGGGGGATTTTGTTGAAACTCTTTGTGTCGCATCCTTAAGAGATGCTATAGTTAAAGTTATGCTGTATACAGACACACACAAACACTGACTTTTTTCTAAAACGTTTTTTTTTATTCGGGGGATCTCTAAACATCTAATTCCGTTGAAATATCTGTATCTAATTTATGGGAGGCATACAAAACCTCTATACACTATGTATATAGTACGTGCAGAGAAATCAAAAATAGTTTTTTGATTTAGGTGGCCTCTAAACATACATTTTGCGGTGAAATCTCGATACGGTGTTTTTGGGTTAAATTCCAATAATTCCTCGGTTTTTGTACGTGGTATAGAACGTAAAAATCTTTCTTAGGAATTGTTTTGCAGCCACTGTTAGAGAAAGTCATGTGAACGTAACATTGGACTGCTATTTGCGAGTATTTTGAGTAGCGAACTGTTTAGTTTCTCACTTTTGAGGGTTTGTGTATTTTGTGGATGTATATTTATGATGCAAAGTGGCTAGTCTGTAGATGCTATAATCGCAGACTAAGTTTAGCATTTCATTAGCAAAATAGTTTTAATTCATGAGCCGCGGGCTGAGTCCTAGATAACAGGCAGACTGCCTAGACTTTATACAAGCGATATTCAATCTTCCCCCTTACAGTTTACAAGCATGCAGAATGCATAATTTATTGTTAACGTAGCATATAGCAGCTTTAACTTTCACTATGATACATTACTTTACGGATAAAGTTTTCCTAATAAGCCACCACTAAGGAGAAGGCCCTTCTAACGATTACCTGTCATTTGTTTGTACTTAACATGACTCATAATCTCTGTACATCTCTGTAACTAATTATTATTAAAAAGCTTATTCTTCTATCTACTTCATGCTAATGGAGATAAACATTAGCAGAAATGGTCTAATTACTTAATTCCTCATAATTAGAAGGAAAATAAGAGAATACATTAGGCTAAACCAACAGTCAAGTGTTTTAAAATGTGGTTGCTATGGCATTGAAATCCGTTTCTTTGCTTGGCCAGGAGTAAAAAATGGCGTGTTATTTATGGACGCTCTTTAACTACTGTGGTTCTCAGCCTCCCAAAAATCATCTAGATGAAATGCTCTTTAGAGACTATTTCTAGAAAATTTAAAATATATATTTTATTTGACCGTAATTATAACTCTAATATATGATATTTTAATCAAAATCGTCCCATGTAAAGGGTAGTTTGAAGTAGGGAATTTCTTGAAAATCTTCATATCACATCCCTGCAAGATACCAAACTTAAATACCAAGTTCGATGTTTAACGGTCTTTTCGTTTTTGAGCTACGCGCACGCGGACATGTTTCTAAAAATGCTTTGGTATCGAATTGTTGGGTGGAGTACACAATGTACATAGATTTTACTTTCTCTACACGTAAAATGTATATAGTATATAGAGAAGGTATTGTGTTTCACCCAAAATTTTGATACCGAGATTTCACCGAAAATACATGTTTTGAGCCCCCTGAATAAAAAAAGCATTTATAGAAAAATGTCCGTGTGTGTGTGTGTGTGTGTGTGGACAGCATAGTTCAAAAACGAAAAGTCCGTTAAACACCAAACTTGATATTAAGAAAATCCCCCCAGCCCAACTACCCTTTACATTGAAACAATTACGAAAATTTTGGTTTTCTCAAAAATGGCTCTAACAATTTTGATTAAAATCTCGTATATTTACGAACTTTACACGACGGTTAAAATATATGTCTTGAATTTTCTAGGAAGTGTGTGAATGGAGTACATCAGATTTTTCTCCCACAACTCTTTATTTCTTTCATAAACTGTCTACAATCAGAATCTGCTCATAAATAATTGTGTTTCTTCTATCCTTCCCCATCAATGATGCATATAGTTTACTTTCGACGTTCGTTGCAGCTACTACTACTGCTCGCTATGCATTCCCAGTTGAAACTGAGCTCGGGCATTTTTTTTTTTTTTTTTTTTTTAATTTTCGAGTGGAGGGGAAAAATCCACCTTATGGACTAACCCGGGCAAGCCCGGAGTGTCGGGGTCTCCCATGTGGGCCTACCGACTAAAAAACCCCTCCACCGGTATTAGAAGGAAGAAAGGAGAGGCGGTACCGCATGATTGCACCCGCGGATTCAAGGCGATAATGTAACTGACTGCAGGGTGCAGTCAGAGAGGTGAAATGAGGACCGGGAGACAGACTTGACCGAGGCCCAGACTGCCACCGCGGAGTATTCGGGGTGAGGAATGAAGGAATTCTAGGGTGAAGGATGGAGTTAGTGCTGGTTGACTCTGTTGAGCCAGTCGTATCCTGGGACGTTTTCGAGCCTAAGCCCTTGGCGTCTACTTTGGATGTTGATCTTGGAGGTTTGAGGTGCCGACTTCTCCAGTAGAGCTCTCACCTCCTCCCTGAAGATGAGTCGAATATCGGTGACTGCTGTTGCTATTGCTTGGTGAAGTTCTGTGTGTGAAGTGGTGCCGTCCTGTTCCTGAAGCCTGTCCTCCAAGGCCGTCAGCTTAGCCGTAAGAATCAGGACCTCCGCGTGGAGGTCCTGAATAGCCTCACTTAGGCCTTGGATTTCCTGCTGCAGGATGGTTGGTGTTGGTTGTTTAGTCTGCGGAGATGGTTGTGTAGTTGATGGTGTCCGGGCTGGTTTAGGTGATGAGTGCCTGCTCTTTGGGTAGCTGGGGCACTGGGCTTGGCCGGTGAAATGTCCCGTACCACCACAGGTGGCACAGAACCGGCGACGGCGGCGGAGGTCGTGCCCAGTGCACTCCGATGTGTATGCGTTGGTGCCACAGTAGTGGCACTTCGGCGGCGAAGAGCAGTTTTCTTGGCTGTGCCCGCAGGCACAGCAGCGACGGCAGGGCCGGTGTCTTTCCTGTCTGCTTTCCTCAACGTGCAGAATTCGCCCTAATAAGGGCAACCCTGACGCCAAGGCAGCCTCCAGGTCTGATCGGTCCTGTAGCTCCACTCTAACTAGTGGTGTCGGGCCCCGGTCACAGATAATTCTAGTGGCCCTCGAACATGAAGGCCATCTAGATTGAGCAGCGGCGAGGAGGTGCCGGGTGGAGAGATCCCGAGGGACACCCCTAACCACGGCACTGTACCGGGGCGGCGGCGGTGTGGAGCTCAGCGGTGGCGGCGATGAAGTGTTAGCTGCCGGTGAAGCAGCGGCGGTGGTCAGCGGCAGTGGTGATGGTGAGCGCGGCAATGGTGCAGCGCTCACTGCCGGCGTAACGGCAGGTGGCGGAGATGCCTGTGAGCGCTTCCTACCGGCGGTTGCCGGAGAAGCGGTGGCTGCTGTAGGAGCTGCTGGTCTGCGTTGTTGCTTCCTCTTCGGCATCTCGAAGCGAAGTCTCCGAAACCGTTCGGGCAGAGCTTTGTTCCCCTTTTTGTATCTGCCGATCACGTGGCACGAAAATTAGAGAAGCTCGTGCAAACCACCGCAGGTATAATTATGTCCGGATTTGATATCAAAGAACCTTCCGACAGCACACGTGTCCATTAACTGATGTGTTCAATTTGCACGATTTTCTGTAGCTGTTCCACAAGCAAACTATTCTTACAAAAGAGTATTCTTTTGTCTACATCGAGATAAACATTAGCAGAAATGCTCTTATACTTGCTTCCTTGTAAGTACAAGAGAAGTAAAGAATACACCAGGCTAAAGTGACAGTAAAATGTTTTAAAAGGTGATCACTGTGTGAAACAATTAAAATGTGGTTGTTTCTTGTTTGTCAGGAGTAAAGCAAAAGAAAGATGAAACGAAAGAAGACTTCGTTTGAGAAAAGTTTAGATAGATTTAAACTAAAAGCAATATCAAAGTATACCTCGGAAACGGTTTAATCGATAAAAACTTTGACATAAATCGTGCGTTTTAACGAGATCAATATTTCTTGTCTATCCCTTAAGATTTATCATTATACAAGTTTATACAGAAGTAATCCAGAATTAAGAAGTCCTAAGGGCTAATTTAGGAAAATTTAGAATATGCATTTCGTTTGTTATAAAAATGTATTAAGCATATGTTATTTTAACCAAAATCGCTTTCCTGAAAATCTTCGCGTTGCATCCTTAGAAGATTGTGAGCTTAAATACCAAGTTTACTTTTCGTTTTTGATTTATACCGTCAAGAGGCATACGCGCGCACGCACACCCTCGCATTTTTCTGAAAATGAATGTTTATTCAGAGGACCCTTTAACATTTTTTTCCGGTGAAATCTCGGTATCAAATTTTTGGATAGAGTACAATACCTTCTCTTTCTACTACGTACATTGTACATATGTGCTAGAGAAATTAAAAATCTTGGTGTATAGTTTAAAAACAAACGCGCGAGAGTTTTAACAGCTCAATATATCATTTTCCTGACAATCTTCGCCTCGCATCCTTGGAAGATACTGAACTTAAATACTAATTTTGGTATTTAATCAACTTTTATTTTTACTTTCTCTACACGTACTATGTACATAGTGTATAGATGAAGTATTGTATTCTACCCAAAAATTCGATACCGAGATGTCACAGGAAATACATGTTTTGAGTCCCCCTGAATCCAAAAAAAGCATTTTTACAAAAACGTCCGTGTGCGCCTGTGTGTGTGTGTCTGTGGACAGCATATCCCCAAAACGAAAAGACCGTTAAATACCAAACTTGGTTTTTAGGTTTAGTATCTTCCAAGGATTCGACACGAAGATTTTCAAAAAAAATCCCCCCACTACAAACTACCCTTTACATGGAAACATTTGCGAAATTTTTGATTTTCTTAAAAATGGCTCTAACGATGTTGATTAAAATCCCGTATATTAAATCTATTTATACCCGAAATAAAATGTATATCTCGAATTTTCTAGATATAGCCTCTGAAGACCTCTTTTTTCTGGATGAATTTTTCTTAACTGCTAAACCGTAAGAGATAGAAAAAAACTCACTGCACAAAAAAATGTACATCACGACAAAACACACAATTTATGTCCGTTACGTTTTTGTTGTGGAGGTAACCGTTTTTCTTTTGTTCTACTCCTGGCCAAGCAAAGAAGTGATTTACAATGACAATCGCATAACGACAGCTTTTAAAACATTTGACTATCACTTTAACATAGCACATTCGTTTATTCTCTTCTACTTATAAGGAACTAAGTAATAAGAACCTTCTGCTAATGTTTTTCTCGATTAGCATTCTGTAGAAAGAAGAATAATCTTTTGTAAGGAGTTTGTAGAGCAGCTAGAGAAAGTCATGTGAGTGTAACACATCAGATTTTTGAGTTATTATGTCTACATACAGCATAAAAGAAGCATAAATATTTGTCTGATTTTTTTTCTTTTAATTCAGAGGACCCTGAAAGATATGTTTGCAGTGAAATATCGGTATCAATGTTTGGAAGGAATACAATATGTGCAGGAGAACTTGGTATATAGGTTAAAAACAAATGCACACGAGTTTAACAGTTCTATATAAACAGCAAATAGATAAATGTTAAAGGTGGAATAAACATGACTGAAATTAAAAACATTGTTTTGTCCCTGCCATTATTGCTTTTATAGCAAACAGGTAGGGATTTTTTACAGCACGAACAGCGGAAATCATTTGCTTTAATGTTATTTGCTATAATGTTGAACCGTTCGAAACGAGAAGTTAAATAACGCTCCTTTTATTCTGGAGCAATATCGGCTCTGTATGAGCCATTTCCGGCGGAAACGACCATTCTACCCTTACTAAAAATGTTAACAATGATGGGATATGAGGTTCAGCCGCAAAATTGCTGGTACTGCCTCGGACACGTGTGTAGTTGGTGAGCCACACGCATGGCGGCGCCACTGCCGCTCCCCCAGCACCAGAAAGGGTTAACTTTGTCAAGTGAGTACACCGCGCGCAATAATTCAATTATATGTTGCCATGACGCTCTGGCATGGAATACTGATGACTAGGTCGGTATCACTGCGAATACACACTCTGCAATTTATGACGACCCGCGCATGCGCCGTCAAATAAAGTGAAATTAGTCGGTAATGATGGATCGACCACAACGCACCGTTATTAATAGGCACCTTTTGGGCCGTTTAAAAGCGCGCGTTTCCACGTGCGTCATGTGTTATTGTATGACCAGGGGTTAGAATACTATTTTACTTTTTGAAATACTTGATATGTAAGTTAATCATTCTGAACACATATTTGGTAATGTAAGCTATATTTACAATTCATTTATTAATTGCCATGCCAACAAGCACTGTAAGTACTTACAGTAAGAGTTTGAGAGGTCATTAATACTTACAGTACAATTAGGAAATGACGTAACACTCAAGACATGTGCTACTTCAAGTAAAGAATCTATTGCAAAATTCATTAACAAAAGAGTGTATAAGAAGGCTTTGTCCATATAATTTAGATGTAGACGTTCATTTGTTCACAACGATAATTCAGTTTTTCTTAATGTTTAATACAATATTGAAAAGCAGTTTTGATTTATTATTGTTTTATTCACAGTATTTTCAAAGTAATTGGCTAACCACGAACTAAGGTACTTATCAGATCTCGCCCCTGCGGGCCTCGTATTCCCAATATGCATTCTCGACTTGATAATTTTAACTTACAGTCCTTAGAAAGCAATATGTGATGGAGGAAATATCACCCATTTTCAGTCAAAATATACTTTAGGGTCAAATTCTAAAAAAATGACTAAAAATATCATATATTAAAGCTGTTTACATCACAAATAAAAGGTATATCTTGAATTTTCTGGGGATAGCTTCTGAAGACCTTTTGCATAACTAGTGAACCACAAGAGACAGAAAAAAGCTTACTGCACAGAACACATAGATAATGTTAAAACTCACAAGTTATGTATTTACATTTTTTTCGTTGAGTTGACCGTTTTCGGGATATTACTTGTTATTGTTTCAGTTGTACAATACTTAAAACGTTTCTCATGCGGGAACTTGTCAACTCCTGGCCCGAAAACAACCCTTTACATAGAACTTTTTTTCGAAAGTATTGATTTTCTCAACCATGACTCTGACGATTCTGTATATTAAAACATATTCACATGACGAATAAAGTGTATATCTTGAAATTTCTGGGAATAACTTCTGGATACCTGTTCATCCTGGATGAGTTTTGCTGAATTTTGCATAACTGTAAACTGTAAAAGCCAGACAAAAACTTACTTAACAAAAAGTGTAGAGCTCGTTTAAACACTCAATTTATGTTACGTAGATTTTTAGAAAGTATTGTATTGCACCCAAAAATTCGATACCGAGATTTCAACCGAAATGCATGTTTGGAGACAAAAAATAGCATTTTTAGGAAAATGTCCGTGTCTGTGAGGGTCTGTGGGCAGCATAGCACAAAAACGAAAAGACCGTTATATACCAAATTTGGTATTTAGGTTTGATATCTTCCAAGGATGAGACACGAAGATTTTCAAGTAAATCCCCCACCCCAACTATCCTTTACATGGAAACATTTTCGAAAATTTTGATTTTTTAAAAATATGGCTCTAACGATTTTGATTAAAATCCCTTATATTAAAGGTACTTACATCCCAAATACATTGTATATCTTGAGTTTTCTGGGAATAGCCCCTGAAGACCTCTTTATACTTGATGAATTTTGCCGTATTTTGCTTAACTGCTAAACCGTAAGAGATAGACAAAAACTTGCAATACAGAAAATGTAGATCTCATCAAAGCACTCAATTTATGTCCTTTATATTTTTGTTGTGGAGGTAACCGTTTCAGAGATATTCCTTGTTATTGGTGTCAGTTTTAAATTAATTATTTTTTTCACACCGTAAGTGATCGTTTTTCATTTGTTCCACTCCTGGCCAAGCAAAGAAGCGATTTACAATGGCAGTCACATAACGATAGCTTTTAAAACATTTGAGCATCGCTTTAACATAGCGCATTCCTTTAATTCCCTTCTACTTATAAGGAACTAGGTAATAAGCAAATTCTGCTAATGATTATCTCAATTAGCAAGGTGCAGAAAGAAGAAGAATCTTATTTAAGTCGTTTGTAGAGCAGCTAGAGAAAGTCATGTGAGTGTAACACATCAGATTTTTTTCGTGGGGTTGATTATTTTTGAAATATTCCTCGTTATCGATGTTAAAATACTTATATTGTCCTCATATGGGAATTTGTCAAGTCCTGGTCATACAGACAAAAGTACTTCAATCATAGAGCAACCAGCTTTTAAAAGATTTGATTATCGCTTTAGCCTAGTTAGTGCATTCCCTTCCACCTACAAGGAAGCAAGTAGTAAGGCCATTGCTGCTAATTTGTTCTCGATTAGCATGAAGTACATGGAAGAATACGCTTTTTAACAATAATGTTGTAGAGAAAGCCGTATGAATGTGCGTTATTCTACAATAAACAGTCATTTGCAGTAATTATAACGAATTTAACAAGCAAAGGTTTTTGAAATTTTTTGTAGCTGTGTTTTCAGCAGGATTGTTTTGATGGGAACTCATTTCTCTACCAGCTGTCGAGCAAACACAAAATTTATGTAGAAAATCCGCTAATGAACAAGGCAGCAGTTTCTGGTGGGAGGTTCTTCATTAATATGTTGAAATATTCAATTGTTTTGTGCTGTCATTCGGGCGTTGCCCGGAGCACTTTGCCTCCCGTTCGTTGCAATTGTAATTTTTACTTTCTCTACACGTACTATGTACATAGTTTATAGAGAAGGTATTGTATCGCACCCAAAATTCCATACCGAAATGTTGATACTTCCTGAATACAAAAAAATAAACATCTTTAGAAAAATGTCCGTGTGTGTGTCTGTAGGTAGCATAGCTTAAAAACGAAAATTTTGTTAAATATCAAACTTGGTATTTAGTTCAGTATCCTCCATGGATGAGACATGAAGATTTACAAGAAAATTCCCCAACCCCTAACTATTCTTTACCTGGAAAAAGTTTAGAAAATGTTAATTTTCTCAAAAATGACGTTAATGCTTTTGATTAAAATGTCTCATATTTAAGATATTTAGATGAAAAAGTAAATGTGTATCTTCTATTTTCTCGAAATATCCCATCTTTATTCTGAAAATTTTTTCTGAATTTTGCATAGCTGGTAAACCGTAAAAGTTAGACAAAAACTTTGCATACAAAACATGTAGATCTCCTTAAAGAACAGAATTTGTATTACATACATTGTTTTCGTAGAGTTGACCGTTTTCGAGATATTCCTTGTTATTGGTTTTAGTTTTAAAGTACTTAAACTTTTTTTCATACTTGTAATCTCCTGGCCAAAACTGAATAAAACTTTAAATAAACATTGTAACTGAATTAATTTAAAATACAATTTTGGAACTGACTTATTAAAAGTGAAAGTTGGCTGCCTGGAATGTACCTTGTTACCAATTCCCAAGACAGGAGATTAAACAAACGAACGCCAGGTGCAAAAAGACTTCAAATAAATGAACATCGACTGCGATAAAATGTTTCCATAATAACGCTACAGTCAGATGTTTGCAATTGATTGAAATTGCCTAATGTCGACCATTGCATTAATAGTTGAGCTGAATTGTCGTTGTATATCTGCTGGAGATTATAGAATGAATTCCTGGAGGGTGATAAAGGCTTGAAATTAAGTCTAGAACTCCAGATTTGAGGGCACCCTTATGAACTTGGGAAATAATTGAAAGAGTTGGTGCAATATTAACACTGCTTACACACAATAGGAAGAAATATAGTGTTAAGTTACTCTAGAGCTTGTGTTTAATTGCCTATTGGTAGAGGGAGTACAAAGCGTGGCTACAACTTGCGTCTGTGTCTTTGCGGAATTAAAGCAGGTAAAGGGCTGCAGCAAGTTTCCCTTTGTAAACACACTCAAATAGCTGCGTTTTGGGATTCCGCTAAATTCCGAAGCCCTTCATAAATTAGTTTCTCAACTGGAGCTTGTGTGTTTATCGTGTGGTCGGCAGCGCATAGTTTCAGCTAAGAGCGGGACAGTCTATTGTTAATACAAGCAAGAAAACGGTCGCCATGGAGACGCCAAACTTCTCTCTCTGTGATGCAACCAACCTCTTTGCTTTTAACTCCAGGGCAATCATTTTAATTGTTGGTAAATACACAAGCTGTGTAATAAAACTAATCAAACTAAATTATTCAGCTCGAGTCAGTTGAAGACTTTAAGTGGTTAGACGCAGATCGAGAGATCCGTGGTTCACACATCAGTCTGACTCTAAGGCTGCGCCGTGGCCTAGTGGTTAGACCACTCGCCTTTCACCTAGACCGACTGGGTTCGATCCCAAGCGACCGTATGTGAGATTTTTGATGGACAAAGTGGTGCAGGGGCGGGTTTTCTCCGGGTTCTCCGGTTTCCCCCGCCATCGCATTTCACCGATGATCCATATAATTCTATAAATATGCAAATCTGGACTTTCACGTCACCAGTTTACATCTTGGAAACGTTGGAGTCAGTCCATCTACTTCCTTGGCTAGAAGGTGCGGCGGGTTTTGTTGTCCCACGTGACGGTTGCCAAGTGTGAAGCTTTATTATCACACCACGTTATTTAACACCCCGTTGAAGAGTCTTGCGTTGACGGGTGCCTCTAGACTCACTCCACTACCAAAAGAGTAGATCTTCACGTACCTCGTTCAGAAGATCCACTACCGGTGGTTTGCCTCTGACTCAGCTCAGTCTTTTTTTTTTTTTTTTATATAGTGTTAACGCCCACTTTTGCTACTCTTGCACCGCAGGCGATGACACCGATGATACATGAAGATGGAGCCCCGGTGGAATGAGATGGCGGGGGAAACCGGAGAACCCGGAGAAAACCCCCTGCGCCGCTTTGTCCACCACAAATCTCACATTGGGATCGAACCCCGGGCCACGGCGCGGCCTTCAGCTCAGTCTGCATGTAGATTTGACTCACTCGGGTGGAAGCAATGAGGGTAGCCTGGGAGTGATCTTACGAAATAGTTAACACACACTTTTATCTAACCTATTCGTTTATTTCTGACTAGAAGACATGTCGGGTCGTCTCCTTAGCGCGGTGGTAGCGTTGCTACTTACCAAGCGGGAGACCTGGGTTCGATCCCCAGTACCGGCGTGGGGATTTTTCCCCCGCTGGGAGACCTGACCCGGGGTGCACTGAGCCTCGTAAGGTCCCTGGGGGGCCAATTGAGGAGCTGCTTGATGGAGAAGTAGCGGCTCCAGGTCATGAGGACCGCATTAACCGGCCGGGGGGATTCGAGGCGCTGACCACGTCTCACCCTCTAATACTGCACCCCATCCATGACGTCTGTAGTGGACCGAGATGGGGGACGCAGCGGCCGGGCGGTAGGCCAAGGTTCCCCGTGAGCTGTCGTGCCATGGAGTTATTATTATTTGTTAGAAGACATGTCGACAAGCACTTCGCTTTGCAATATAACTGATGATACTTGTTCTAGGAGCTTTTCTTCCTTAACGACGTACATTGATTTCACTCTTAATCTCACACCGTATTAACAATCTTATAACAAGTATGCGCCTTGAACTTAACGGTTACTCGTACATAACGACTGAGTGTATTTGAATGCCTTGATGAATATAACTGCGGGTGTCTTGACGTGCGTAACTAGGCGAGTTCCTTGATGTACGTAACTGAGTGAGTGTGACTGCCTTGAGATCCTACAACCTCCTACGCATATAGTAGATTTACTGTCATGGCTTTGTCTTTCTGATTGGTCAGTGACCGCGGACATGGTGTTGATGTGGCCCATAATGCATCATAACACCCACATGACCAACATCACACAATGGAAAAAGACTCATTTCAGTTCAATTTGGGTCTTCACCATCACTTATTTCTCTACTGCACGCACATGCACCATGTACGTGACTGACAATAGAGAAATTTCTCACAAATAAACCTCCCCTTTCCAATAGCCAAGTTTCGGTAAACAACTCTGAGCTGTGCTTACTAGAAGCTATCTTTATACTTCTAAATATATGAAATAATTGATTATTAACACTCTTAAATATATTAACTAATTAACAATTGATGGAAATAACAATAGTCATAGTAGCGAGAGGCGACTAACGGTCTCAAAGGCTTAGAGCACTTTGCAAAATATGTTTTTAATTTTTCACAATTTTTGATCAATTTTCATCGATGCATCTACCTTGAAGCATTAATCAACTTCGTATAAGGGAGTCAATGTGAAGTAATTTTTTCCCACGTACGGTGCCAATATGAAATGAAATGGAGTTTTATTTATGAACGCTCTTTAACTGCTGAGGTTCTCAGCGTCCCATTCTATACTGGACGTCAAAGACCTCTTAATTTTGCTCAGAGGCCTCTTTATCAGGTTTGAGGTTCTTTTACTTGCCATAAATCTACGACACGGGACCAACGGCTTTACTACCTTCTGAAGGAAGCCATGCTAAGGATTTTTACGCCCGAAAAAACTCCATCGCCGGGTCTGAAGTCGTGGCCCTGGGTATATGCAGTTAGAATGGCAGCCATCACACCACGGAGGACGACCGTGCTAATATGAAGTTGTAGAGCCACAATATATAAGTTGGGATGAAGTTATACAGGAGTCACTATGTCGCGGTAGTCAGTCGATAGAAGCAACGAGTTCTTTCTCTGAGAGCGCTATCAGCGTTTATGGATAGTAACCCAGTATCGTAAAATAATGTTGCATTTCTCCCGGATTCTATTTTATGTGGTAGAAGACAAAATATATTCCACTTGATATGTTTCTACGTTATCAGATAACGCGTGATAACAACTATATCTCCTTGGGTCCCCACCTGGGAAGTTGACTCCATGGGAAGTCTCGACCAGAAACCCTCTCCGATGCCTGTACCTCGCTTATGGCTAGCCTTTTCATATATTTTCTTAAAAACTTGGTATGTAAGTTAATCAATCTGAACACACATTTGGTAATGTAAGCTAAATTCACAATTCATTTGTTAATTGCCATGCCAACAAGCACTGTAAGTACTTACAGTAAGACTTTGAGAGGTCATTAATACTTACAGTACAATTAAGAAATGACGTAACACTCAAGACATGTGCTACTTCAAGTAAAGAATCATTCATTAACAAAAGAATAATAAGAAAACTTTGTCCATATAATTTAGATGTAGCCTTTCATTTGTTCACATCGAGAATTCATTTTCTTTTAATGTTCGTAAAATATTGAAAAGCAATGTTGATTTTAATTGGTTTTTTTTACAGTTTTTTCAAGTGTTTTAAAAAGTAATTGGCTAGCCATGAACTGTAAGTTGTTTATCAGAACTCGGCCCTGCGAGCCTCGTATTCCCAATATGCACTCTCGACCTGATAAGTTTAACTTACAGTAAAGTTCTTAGTACGCAAAGTACTATTGTAGCCTCACAACGAAGAAAATATGTCTCCATGAAACTTGTTTATAACAAAAAACAAAATAGCAGAGAGAAAACCAAAACGTTTCTAACTAACGAAACACGCAGAATACTTAATCGTGTCTCTAGTGCTTCCGATTTCTGTAAGAAACAAAATAACATATAATATGATAAATCAATACAAAATGGATTACATAAGCACAAAATATAAAGAACAGTGTGGGAATATAAATGTTGGTTCAACTTTAAGAATGAAACCATTTTGAATGAATAAGTAAGTGTACTTATTGAAAGACCGGTATGCATACATTGAGCTTCAACAATCGCTTTTGTAGTATACAAAATAGTAAGCAATATTAAAAAAGTAAACACGAAAATAAAAGGACAAAGATATTCAAATACAGCAACTTAAATTTACAGCACAGAATAAACCGTATTCAGATGTACCCTATTATAGTAGACAAATACTCTTAAGAGAAATATAGACACACAATACTAACACCACTACAAATGGATGATCGAAAAGTATGACGTAAAATATATGTAAAACATTATAATCACTTTTGTTTAACTCTTCTAATCGCCCCCCCCTCTCTACCCTATTATCAGCCTTCTCAGATCTCAGTTGTCTTGCCTTAAATATAAATTTACATAGCCCGTCTGCGTTTTCGTGCCTGCCAGTAGCGTCCAACATGCTTCTAACTCTACATTCGCGGTGGTAAAGGATCGCGGTAAATACTTTTCCCTCCATTCCTCCGTACCCCTACATCTTACCAAGATATGTGTCCACTACTCTTCCTCCTCGCAACTGTGGCAGTTTCTCATATCATTCTCGTCAGTAATTTTTATCATCCGCCATGCTGCTAGTCTAATCCACGCGAGCCCCTCTCTAATGACTTTGGTACCTGTTTTGATCAATTTCTCCATACCTATTTCCGATTTTAGCCCAGACCGTATGTACTTCCAATGAATGTACATTCTCCGTAAATTGCAATTATTTGCTGTCAATATCGCAGAGGCGGTCCTTAATTTTCCTCAAAATACTCCGTCTGTTTGCCTGCCCCGCCATTCAAGTGTATCCATTCCAATGGTTTCCAAATCTTTCTTTAATTTTAATGCCCTCGTCGAATTATCTTCCAATCCCAACTGTTCACAGTAGCAGACTGCCATGTGAAACCATTTAATATAGTGCGTATAGTGTGCGAATGTTGGCAATATTGATTCTGTGAATTGTGGAAGTCATTGGCCCTATATGTAATAAATACAACATAGCAGGGCTGAAAGAGGAAGGAAGATTTTTTCGAGTTCAAAGATGTGGTATATTGCTACTTGAAAATGCAAATACTTCCGAAGCTAAATTCCCTTTTATGTTATTTATGCAACATAATCTCTTCGTGGCGATGTGCATATTTCACGCTATCTCCTCGCATTAATAATAATCTCTCCTTTCATATGTGAAGCTCTACCGAAACTGAACGATATAGTTTTACGAGCTGCTACGTCATATTCGCTTGCTTACGGTAATAAGAGTAAACTGCATCAACATCGTATAATGTAATTCTGCCTTTTCTCTAAACCTGCATGCAAAGTTTTGCAGTAATAACATAAAAGTTTCATCGTAAAGAACATTATAAGTTTTGGCAGAGGTCTAAATAGTAAATTGCGTACTAGGAAGTGTAAGTTATACTTATCAGGTCGATAATCCATATTGCGGATACGAGGCCAAATGGTCGAGTTTTCCCAAGCATTCGAGATCTGATAAGTAACTTACAGTTCGGGTTAGCCAATTACTTTTTGAAATACTTAAAAAAAAAACTGTAAACATAACAATAACAAATCAAAATTGTTTTTCAATATTTTATTGAACATTAAGAGAGAATGAATCTGATGTGTACCATTCACATGACTTTCTCTAAATCTCTGCAACAAATTATTATTAAAAAGCTTATGCTTCTATTTACTTCATGCTAATCGAGAGCAAATTAGCGGAAATAGTCTTATTACCTGTTACCTTGTAAGCAGAAGCAAATTAAGGGAGTATCATAGGTGAAAGTGATAGTCAAAAGCTGGTTGCTATTTGAATGAAGTTCCTTTGTTTGTAAGGACAGGAGTTGACAAATTCCTGTATGAGAAAAGTGGAGGTTTTCAAAGCTGACCAATAACAAGAAATATCTGAAAAACGATCAACTCCACGAAAAAAATGTATATTGTATGTATAATTGTGTGTTTTAATATGCTCAACATGTTTTGTCTGATAAGTTTTTGTCCATCTCTTACAGTTTAGCAGTTATGCAAAATTCCGTAATATTCATCCAGAATAAAGTAGTCTTCAGAGGCTATTCCCAGAAAATTCAAGATATACATTTTATTTGGGTTGTAAATATTTTTAATATATGATATTTTAATCAAAATCGTTATAGTCATTTTTGAGAAAATCAAAATTTCCGAAAATGTATACATATAAAGGGTAGTTTGTGGTGGGGGGATTTTCTTTAAAAATCTTCGTGTCGCATCCGTGTGAGATACTGAACTTAAATACCAAGTTTGGTATTTTACTGACTTTTCTGTTTTTGAGCTATGCTGTCCACACACATACACACACGCGCGCGGACATTTTTTTTCTAAGAATATATTTTTTTTTATTCGGAGAGTCCAAAATACCAATATATTTCCGGTGAAATATCGGTATCGAATTTTTAGGTGCAATACAATGCCTTCTCTATACACTAAGCACATAGTACGCATAGAGAAAGTAAAAACGTATGACTTAAATTGTGTTTTTTAACGAGATCTACATTTTTGTGCAGGAAATTTTTGTCTTACCAGTTATGCTAAATGCATTCCGAAAGAAGGGGTTTTCAGAGGCTATTCCCAGAAAATGTAAGATATACATTTTGTCATGTAAACATGTTTAATATACGGTATTTTAAACAAAATAATCGTTAAGCCATTTTTGAGAAAAGCTATGTTGTTAAAAGGGTAGTTTGGGGTTGGAGGAACTTTCTTGAAAATCTTCATGTCTCATCTTTGGAAGATGCCGAACTTAAAATTTGGTGTTAAACTGACTTCTCATTTTTGAGTTATCGTGTTCACACACACGGACCTTTTTTCTAAAAATGTTTTTTCGTTTAGATTCAGACAACCTCAAGACATGTGTTTCCAGTGAAATCCCGGTATCGAATGTTTAGTGCAATACAAAACCTTCGCTATACACTATGTACATAGTACGTATAGAGAAAGTAAAACTAAACAAAGTGAAATAAGTGAAAAGGGTGGGCAGACCATGACACTCGAGAACGTGCGAGGAATATATTTCGCTTTAAGCAGTCGATAGAGTGTCTCATTCCAGAACAGGAGAATGATACGATCGCATGAGTCAATGCAAACCATTCCATGGAGTGGTACTTAGTTGTAATCGTTTATCTGAGAGGGCTCTCCAAACTGTTGTGAGTCATCTTGGGCCCAGCAGCGTTTACATAAAACCTGTTCGCGAGTGCAAACAAATCTCTCCCCTCTTGCGGGTATAACCCTTCCTTCCCCCAACGTGATCTGACCAAAATGTGCGGACCTCAAAACTGGGGACGCTGGAATCACATTTTGTCCTGTTGGTATACCTGCTTCTCCATTATATCTTTTTGAAATATTTGATATGTAAATTAATCATTCTGAACACATACTTGGTAATGTAAGCTAAATTTACAATCCATGTATTAATTACTGTAAGTACTTACAGTAAGAGTTTGAGAGGTCATTAATACTTACAGTACAATTAGGAAATGACGTAACACTCAAGACATGTGCTACTTCAAGTAAAGAATCTATTGCAAAATTCATTAACAAAAGAGTGTATAAGAAGGTTTTGTCCTTATCATTTAGATATAGCCTTTCATTTGTTCACATCGAGAATTCATTTTTTCGTAATTTTCAATAAAATATTGAAAAGTAATTTTGATTTATTATTTTTTTTTTACAGTTTTTTCAAGTACCTATTTCAAAAAGTAATTGGCTAACCACGAACTGTAAGTTACTTATCAGGCCCTAAAAGCCTCATATTCGCAATGTGCATTTTCGACCTGATAAGTATCTTATTACTAGTTCCATACAAGTAGAAGAGAAATTGGGGAATACACTAGGCTAAACCGACAGTCAAATGTTTTAAAATGTAGTTGCTATGGAATTGAAATCCGTTTCTTTGCGTGGCCAGGAGTTGACAAGTTCCCGTGTGAGAAACGTTGAAGTATTTTAAAACTGAAACTTCCCATTACACGCATCACAACACTTGCTAACTCAAGGTTCATCAAACTTTATCCATTAAACGCTCCAAGATTGGCGTAGACTGCTCCATTCTATATGGTCCACAACAAATAAAACTAATATTCATAAACTGCAAGTTGTACAAATAAGTTTCTCCGCAGAGCTACAAATGCACCAGGTTTGTAAGAAATACGCAGCTTCAACACCAACTTAACATCTTCCAATAGAACACTACACGAGACACCTCTCCAAGACATTCTTCAACAAATTAAGCAACGTTACTGGTGCTCGAGCATTTAACCTGCATATCAAAACTCCACATAGAAGGCTGAAAAGAAAACAACCACAACATTTCTTAACTAGTGGCACAGATGACTCCTGTTAATAACTATTCATAAATTTCATAATCATGTAGTTTCATTTTTTTGTAATTTATTATTGTTATTACTTTCATTCAATTGTAACATTATTTGTAAAGTTATTATATCATATGTGTACTAATAACTATTTGTGTTTATGTTAGAGGAGCCAACATGGCCAACCTCAAATGTTAATGTATTTAATGTTTTTGTTATCTATGGTCTGTATAGCATAAATGCTGATCTGCCAACAATAAAATAAAAAAAAAACTGATACTAATTACAAGGAATATCTCGAAAACGGTCAATTCCACGAAAATAAATGTACATGACGAGACTTTGTCTCTTAGCACCGTTTTACATTCATGTTAACTTGACGCTACGTTTCCCCGTATTTGTAGGACTGATATCACCCTGGGACTTGCAAGCCAATGCCTAGTTCAGAAGCCTGTCGAGGGGTCGGCCCGTAGCCAGGCATGAACGTGAGGAAGTGGATGATATGAAAGGTGGTGATAGAGCAGTTGGTGCAATGAGTGGCGGAGAAAACCGTCCACCACGAACCCCACATGCGGGCGCTTGGGTCGAGCCCGGGCCGCCTAGATGGTAGGCGAGCGGTCTAGCCACTCACCCACTGATGCTATGTACGTAACCTAAACAAAGATTTCTAATAGAGCAGTTTAATGTAATGTCGTTAAGAATATAATATTTTCAGTTTAACGAATATCCAAAACGAAATTAGCAGTAAAAAGTTTACTTTACTCACCTGAAAAACTAAAGCCTTCCCAACAGCGACAATCAACAAACGCAACAATACAAAACTAAGATAACATAGAGCGGTAAACTTCGTTGCTGTGAAGAGCAACAAAAACAGTGCAGCCAACATAGCCTGAAGCGGGAAATTCATACTGTTATTATGTACCCCGTGTTAGGTTACGCTGTTCCCCGGCTTCCCTAGATGAGGTGTAAAGAAACTTGCACATGGGCACAGAAAGGAAAAACAGGGGCTCGGGGATTTATCGAAATTTGATTGTGAACCTTTTAGCTTCCCAACAATACGGGGGCGAACAATGACCGTACCTAGACGAGTATGCGGTGCAAAAGTAAAGCTATAATATTGAAATGTGTGGGGGTTGATTGGCACGAAGGGTGCATTTTGCTGAAGAACGTTTTTTGACCAGCCGCCATCTTGTGTTACTACACACTACCATATACACCATACGCAACATGTCAAGTTTTTGAAGTACAACAAAGAACAATGGAAGGGGAGAGATCTCTAGTTGAAAGAGTATTTAACGCAATCACATGTTTTGGCCTGTCAGAAGTTTTTATGAAGTAATCACCGCGGCAAGGTCATAACTTAATTTTGTTCTAATTTCTTGGTCTAAAACTACTATTAATGTAACAAAAGCCTGTACCACATATTGGTTTAAAGCTTTAGTAGCACGTGTGATATTAATCGAGAATTTCGGTCGAGGAATATTGCGATATAACCATTACATTCCGAGTCCGAGTGACACGCCCCCTATTCTCACGGTTCTGGTATCATAAACACATAATTTGATAGTAATTATTTCTCGCGATAGCCGCTAAATGGACGAATTAGCAAGAGGTTTCTTATAAACCGGAGTAGGTGGCCAATTTTGTCTGCGAATTGCCTTTATCCAAGCTTCTCTAAGGTCTTCCCGGGTTGGAAATCTAAAATCTAACAAACAATACAGCACCATTCTGTTGATAATGTAGGGAATATTTCATTAAGTATACCACCAAGATCACTTAAATAAGCACCTTTACCTGTGTATTGAAATATTTCACCAAGTATACCACAGAAAAAGCAATATATAAGTGCGCTAACCTGTTTATTGAACCATTTCCCTTTCCTTGTGTTTGCTTCTGCTATTCGAGAAACTACAACCAAACGCCACACACGTATTGACCATTATATTGGTTTAAAACTTAGGTACAGTCTAAATTTACTGCTTAATTGAGCACTTAACACCACAAAATATTATTTTGGGCGCACATTTAACCCACACAAGGTGTACTCATCTCAAAGTGTAGTATCTAAATATGGCGGTTTGGCAAACATAATGCATTTCCAATCTAATTTCTTTCTATGTGTGTGGTTTTGCGCACTTGGCAGGCAGCTATCGTCCCCATAATATAAATGCTTTAATTCAAAATGTTTATTGTTCAACAGAGGGGCACAGAAATGGAAAACAGGGGTTTGGGGATTTATCGAAATTTGATTGGGAACGTTACTGCCTCCCAACAATACCGTAGCGAACAATGCCCTACCTTGACAAATATGCGATGCAAAAGTAAAGCTATAGTATTGAAAGCTATGGGGGTTGGTTGGCACGAAGGGTGCATTTTGCAGCACTATCACTCTGCAGCAAGGGGTTGTTTTCGGTTTGAGTGCAGCGGCTTCAGCATTTATTTGCGGTTGATGATATAGGAGATTTCGGTTTACGCGAAAGGGGGTGGATGAGTTACTGTATATTGTTGCTTGTGTAAGGGTGGGGGGATGGCGGAGTGTTGTGGGGAGTGACATTCATTAACTTGATGTGCCTTGCAAATTACGTGGAAATTTTTACTTGGTGTAGAAATGGCCGCCATCTTCATTCGCCCTTGCGCCAGGCTTTACAGGCGGTGATGCTGTAATTCTATTTGCTTTTTTATGAACAACCCCTTTTATTTTTACTTGCAGTGTTTTTATTATACTCTGTGCTGCACGTGTGAAAGCCACCCTTAGTAATTTAGACGGTTGGTAGCCCTGAGGGGGATTACGATTTCACTCATACTATAGCTTTAAAAGTGCAAATTGGAAAGAGATATTGTGCGTACTTTACTATTGTCTGACACTCCTAATATCCGCGAAAAAACCTGATGTGACATTCGGCCAAACGTTACTTTGCTCTGCGTATCACGATAAAATAACTTGCTGGCAGATAAAACATGGTTTTTACTTTCTCTAGCCCGCATGTACAATGTACATGATGAATACAGAAGGTACTGCATTGCACCCAAAAAGTAGATATTGAGATTTCACCAGAAATACATTTTTGAGACCCCCTGAATTAAAAATAACATTTTATAAAAATACCCGTGTGTGTGTGTGTGTGTGCGCGCGCGTCCGTCTGTGGGCACCATAGATCATAAACAAAAAAACTGTTAAATACCAAACTTGGTATTTAAGTTTGGTATCTTCCAGGGATACTACACGAATATTTTGAGAAACATCCCCCTACGCCAAACTACCCTTTACATGGGACATTTTTCGAAAATTTTGATTTTTTCAAAAATGCCTCTTAAGGATTTTGGTTAAAATATCTTATTTATAAGATGAATTATTGGGAATAGCCTCTTAAGACCTCTTCATTCTGAATGTCTTTTATACAAGGTGATTTATATAGAGCTGACACATTTCTTTCATTAATTGTTTCAAAACGCGTTATGCTAGCGACAACTTATTATACCTAAATTGCAGAGGAATGTTGGGAGATTATTTACCTCTATCACAGATTTTGAAAATGTCCTCCATCCTGCACAAGGCACAACTCAACACGTTCCATGTTACTGGCCACTCGTTGGAGGATTCTGTTGTCAATAGCTTGAATCTCCTTTGTGATGTGCTTCAGATCGTCGAATGTCTAGGGACGTGTGGCGTAAACCCTGTATTTAAGTAACCCAATAGAAAGAAGTCCGGCGATGTCAAATCCGGAGATCTCGGTGGCCACAGGTTCCTGGAAATTATCCGATCGTCAAAGAAACTTGCAATTAGGTTCATGGATTCCTTTGATGTATGGCATGTAGCGCCATCTTACTGACATATCCTTGACCCGGCTCTACATCGTACTGCATTTTCACGTTGACTACAAAAACAAAAAGTCGAAACAGCTACCAACAATGTAATTAGGAATAAAACATAAACGTCTGCGCATCTAGTGACAAGGAATCGAAACTCCAGAACATTCTGCCTTATTTGGTGCTAAAATTGGGTCATTGAATGAATTTCCAACGGAATAATTAAAGAAAGAAATGTGTCAGTTCTACATAAATCACTCTGTATAACTGATATACCATAAGAGATATACAAAAACTTACTACAAAAAAATGTAGATATCAATGAAACACACAATTTATACCATATACATTTTTTGTGGAGTTAATCTTTTTAGAGATATTCCGGATTATTGGTTTAAATTTTAAGCCACGTACACTTTTCTCAAATGGGAAGACATCTTTCTTCTCGTTTTTCGTTTGTTTACAAGCAAAGAGATTGGAATTTCAGTTGTTTCACATAGCGACCGGCTTTTATAGGATGAGACTATCGCTTTAACCCCTACATTTTTTTATGTCCATTCTACTTACAAGGAAGCTAGTAATAAGACTTATATTTATCTTGGACTAGATGATAGATTAATGTTTTGAATAAAAGGTTTGTTTACCGAACAGCTAGAGGACACCATGTGAATGGAATACATTAGATGTTTTCCCTTTTACTTACAATGGACAAGTAATAAGGACAATTTCTGCTAATGAGCAACAATAATTTGTTACAGAGATGCAGAGAAAGTTATATGGTTGTAACATATCAGATTTTTTGTAAAGACCTTTACATTGTCTACTATGTGTGCTGTAACTAGGGAAGTATTGTATTTTACCCAAAACTTTGATAGGTAACGAAATTTCACTGAAAATACTCGTTTTGACACTGACTGAATAAAAAGAACTGATGAGCTACACTCACATAACTTTCTCTACCTATGCCTTAACAAACCATTCCTTCGAAAGTTGGGCTCTCGGTTTCGTAGTCTTCATTCGGTAGATTTCGTTTAATTTCGGAAGTAAGGCAGAGCGACAACATTGAGACATGAGGTACGCTATACACGCTGACATCTAGTGGCTTCAATACTAAGGTTTCATTGTGTCTGCCGATCGCAGAGTTCACGGACATGCACGTGCACTGTTTTATAATTCAGGTAGTCCGCGGTAAATTAGCCTATAACTGTTGATGCCATCAATTCAAGAAACTTTCTTTTGTTGACAACACTACGGAAAGACAGGTGGTCAAGCTCTCTTCTCCTTCCCCGTAAAACTAGTACCCAAGAAAGGGTGCGCGCATAATATACAACCCTGGCATTCCTTTTGATTACCAGGGGAAACCTTCGAAAACTGATGTTCAGAATGGGCGGCCACCGGGAATCAAACCCGGCACCTCCCGAATGTGAGCCATCTCGCTTGGTAGGTTTGATTAAATTCTCGCTCTTATATTTGTGACCTTTGTAATTATAAAAACCTCATAGAGAGAAAATTCCTGCCAGTAGCGGATTTGAGAGCCTTTTGGGAATATAACTATTTTGGTAATTAAATCCGTCGGCTGCTAAACGATCAAAGCGAGCAGGTGTAACTCAATGTGGAGTAGCAAGAGAGGCGGTATCTTTCCATAGCAACTGCCTCATCTGTCCGGCACCGCCGACACTGCAGGACCTCCAAGCACACCTGAACTTTAAAGAAAAGTTAAACGAGAAGAAATTAGAGAAAGAAAGAAATATTAGGAACGCACGTTTTGTTTGGCTCTCGGTTCCTTATTCTTCATTCGGTAGGTTTCGGGCAATTTCGGAAGTAGGGATGAGCGACAACATTGAGACATGAAGTACCTATGCACATTGCCATCTAGTGACTTAATACTAAAGTTTTATTCTGTCTGTAGAAACCAGAGGTCGCGCACGCGTGCTTTATTTCGTTTAGTAATTCAGCTAGTTCACGTTAAACTAGATAACCTATAATGACTTAAGGGTCTCAGAAAAAGAAACTAGGCCGTGCCGTGGCCGAGTGGTTAGACCATTCGCCTCTCACCTAGGTGGCCCGGGTTCGATCCTAAGCGACCCCATGTGGGATTTGTGGTGGATAAAGCGGCTCAGGGGCGGGTTTTCTCCGGGTTCTCCGGTTTTCCCCGCCTTCACATTCTACCAGGGCTCCATCTTCATTCCATGTATCATCAGTGTCATCGCCTGCGGTGCCATAGTAGAAAAGTGGGCGTTAAACACTATCAAAAAACATTTCTTTGGTTGACAACAGTACGGAAAGACATGTGGACGAGCTCTCTCTTCTTCCCCCAGCCCTCGGTTCCCCGTAAAAATGGCACCCAAGAAAAGGTGCCCGCATAGTACACAACCCTAGCATTCGCTTTGACGATCAGGAGAAAACCACGAACAACCCTAATGGTTAGAATGGGCTCTCACCGGGAATCAAACCCGGAACCTCCCGAATGTGAGCGCTTGGTAGGTTTGATTAAATTCTCGCTCTTATATTTGTGACCTTTAGGAATTACAAAAACCGCATAGAGAGAAAATTCGTGCCAGTAGCGGATATGAGAGCCTTTTGGGAATAAAACTAACGCCCTCTGGTAAAGCCCCAAACAGAAAAACCCGCCGAGTAAAGTTCTAAAGCCCATGTGTTGGAAAAGCTCTGAATTTACTATTTGGAAGCAGAGTATTTTTGATGAACTTTTCCCCAATACGTTTTCAGTGCGTGCAAGTGAACTGGAAGAGTGCAGCGACTGTGGTAATTAAATCCGTCGGCAGCTTAACGATCAAAGCGAACAGGTGTACCCCAGGAATGGATAACCCGTGGAGCGGAAACTTGTGTCAGCTTCCTCTTCATCTAGCCTAGAATTTTAATATGGTTAAACTACTGCCGCGGTGCTTACAACTGGCCTTCCTTCCATCTCTTTGATTTGATTTGCTGAGCAAGGAAGCTACCGCACGAGTTGGTGTCAAAGGATTTTCCACAATGTGAAGATGGCGGAGGGAGCCGAATGTTTAGGGCTCCAGGTTCATGAAGAACTTACTGGCATCGTCTCCAGAATACTTTATATAAACATGGCGACTGGAATACCAATGTGCATGTCATTAACACGCTCTTCTTTTGTTTATTCTGAGCTTGTGCATCAGAGTCCTACACGTACTATATGTACATAGTGTATAGAGAAGGTTTTGTATTGCACACAAAAAATCGATACCGAAGTTTCACCGAAAAATCTGATGTGTTACACTCACATGACTTTCTCTAGCTGTTCTACAAACTTCTTACATAAGATTATTCTTCTTTCTGCACCTTGTTAATCGAGGTATTCAGCACAATATTATTACTTAGTTCCTTATAAGTATGAAGAAAATAAGGGAATACACTAGGCTAAATCGATAGTCAAATGTTTTAAAAGCTGTCGTTATGCGATTGACATTACAAATCGCTTCTTTTCTTGGCCAGGAGTAGAACAAAAGAAAACCGCACACTCCCGTCTGGGAAAAGTATAAGCACTTCACAACTGAAACTAATAACGATGAATACCTTGAAAACGGTAAGCTCCACGAAAAAAATGTGTATGACGTAAATTGTGTATTTTAAGAAGGCCTACATTTTTTGTATAGTCAGTTTTTGTCTATCTCTTACGGTTTATTAGTTATGCCAAATTAAGCAAAATTCATTCAGAAGCTATTCCCAGAAAATTCAAGATATACATTTTATTTGTCAGGTAAATATGTTTAATATACGATATTTTAATCAAAATCGTTAGTCATTTTTAAGAAAATCAAAATTTTCGAAAAAAGTTACATGTAAAGGGTAGTTTGGGGTGGGGGATTTTTCTCCAAATCTTCGCGTCGCATCCCTGGAATATACCGAACATAAATACCAAATTTGGTATTTTAGCTACTTTTCGTTTTTGGGTTATCGTGTTCACAGACACACGGACACACACACACACGGACCTTTTTCTGGAAATGCTTTTTTTGGATTCAGCGGGTCCTAAAACATGTATTTCCGGTGAAATCTCGACATCGAATTTTTGGGTGGAATGCAATACTTCTCTATCCCTATGTACATTGTACATACGGGGCTAGAGAAAGTAAAAATTAGAAAAATGTCCCTGTACGTGTGTATGTGTGTGTGCGTGCATAGCTCTAAAACGAAAAAGACCTTTAAATAATTAAACTTGGTATTTAAGTTTGATATCTTCAAGATTTTCAAGAAAATGTCCCCACCCCAAACTACTCTTTACATACAATATTTTTCGAAAATTTTGATTCTCTCAAAAATGGCTAAGATATTTTTATGACAAACGAAATGTATATCTTGAATTTTCTGGGAATTGCCTCTGAAGACATGTTTATTCTGTATGAATTTTGCGGAAGTTTGCATAACTGCTAAACCGTAAGAGGTGTACAAAAACTTACCACACAAAAAATTTAGATCACGTTAAAACACACTATTTATATTATATACATTTCTTTCGTAAAGTTGGTGGTTTTTTAGATATTCCTTGTTTATAGTTTCATCTTTAAAAAAAAACCTATACTTTTCCCATACAAGAATTTGTAAACTCCTGGCCATACAAAGGAACTTCAAACACATTTCAAGGAGCTTTTGACTATTGCGTAAGTCTAGTTTTCTCCCTTATTCCCATTCTACTTACATGGATGCAAGTAATAAGACAATTTTTGCTATTTTTTTTCTCGATTAGCATGAAGTAAATAGAAGAAAAAACTTTTCAACAATAATTTCTTGCAGAGATATAGAGAAAGCTATGTGAATTGATTATATCAGATTTTTTCAGTAGCAAGATTTTGTCTATCTTTTTCGGTTTATCAGTTTTGTAAAAGTCATTCAAAATGAAGCTTCAGGTGCTATTCCCAAGAAATTCAGGATATACAATTTATTGGCCATGTAAATATCTTCAATATGCGGAATTTTAATTAAAATCGTTTTTTAGAAAATCAACATTTTCGAAAATGTTTCCTTATAAAGGGTAGTTTAGGGAGGGGGAATTTTCTTCAAAATCTTCGTGTCGCATTCTTGGAAGATGGTGAACCTAAACGTTTGATATCTAACCGACTTTTCTTTTTTAAGCTATCGTGTTCACACACAAATGGATATTTTTCTAAAAATGCTTTTTAGATTCAGGGTACCATAAAACGTGTTTTTTCCGGTGAAATCTCGATATCATTTTGGGTGGCCCGCCTGGGTAGTGTGCGGGTAGCGTGTCCGCCTCACATTCAACAGGTCACGAGTTCGAAGTTTTATTGTATTTAACGCCCGCTTTTACTACAATGGCACCGCAGGCGATGACACTGGTGATACATGAAGATGGAGCGCCGGTGGAATGTGATGGCGGGGGAAACCGGAGAATCCGAAGGAAACCTGTCTCTGCGCCGCTTTGCCCACCACAAATCTCACGTGCGGTCATTTGGGATCGAACCCGGAGAGAGGCGAGAAGTCTAACCACTCGGCCACGGTGCGACCGTGCGAGTTTGAATCTCGCTTGGGTGAGTTACCCGATAAGGTTGTTTTTTTTTTTCGAGGTTTTCCCTTATCCTGAGAAAACGAGTGTCGAGTAACTTTAAGCTCCATGGATCCCGAGATCATTTAAGCATCATTTCACCAAATTCATTCAACATCCGAATATGACCAACCAGGTTAAAGGACGTTAGACTTAAAAAAAAAAATTGATGTTTTCCATTCACATGACTTTCTGTACATCTCTGCAACAAAGTATTGTTAAAAAGCTTATGCTTATATTTACTTCATACTAATCGAGAAAAATTAGCAGAAATAGTCTTATTGCTTGCTTCCTTGAAAGTAGAAGCGAAATAAGGGCGTACCATAGGTTAAAATGATAGACAAAAGCTAGTTGCTTTGTCACTGAAGTTCCTTTATTTGTATGGATAGGAGTTGACAAATTTCCATATGAGAAAAGTATAAGTGTTTTAAAGCTGAAACCAATAATAAGGAATATCTCAAAAATTATCAATTCCACGAAAAAAAAATGTATATGGCATAAATTGTGTGTTTTATCGTGATCTACATTTTTGTGTGGTACGTTTTTATCCATCTCTTACTGTTTAGCAGTTATGCAAAATTCTCTAAAATTCATCCAGAATGGAGTAGTGTTCAAAGACTGTTCCCAGAAAATTCAAGATATTCATTTTATTTGGCATGTAAATATCTTAAATATAAGAGATTTTAGTCAAACTCGTTAGAGCCATTTTTTAGATAGTCAAAATTTTTTAAATTTTTTCCATATAAAGGGTAGTTTGGGGTGAGGGAATTTTCTTGAAAATCTTCGTGTCGGATCCTTGGAAGAGAGCAAACTTAAATACCAAGTTTGGTATTCAACAGTCTTTTCGTTTTTGAGCTATGCTGTCCACAACACACACACACGGACCTTTTTCCAAAAATGGGTTTTTTTTTTGGATTCAGGGGGATCCAAATCATGTATTTCCAGTGAAATCTCGGTATCGAATTTTTGGGGACCTTATAATACCTTTTCTGTACACTGTAGACATAGTATGTGTAGTATAGGGAAATAAAAAGTGTAACTCCCATTTTGATAATTAAGCCACAGATAGCAGAGTTACATGCGCATTTTATATCTGTTAATTATTAGCTTTCTTATTTTGTACGGGGCACGGAAGCGGATCAACACCGGGCACACAGGAATTTAATTTCGATAGTAACAGGACTTTTGAAGAGAGGATAAAGCGCTATAAATGGCAAAAGCACTTGCAACGTTTTTCCCCAGCACAGGCTTCCGTCACATTAATCGGATTAAGATCTCTCGAAACGTATTTAAGGTCTCTATATCCAGAACTGCGGTTTAAATGAAAGCAAGGCGAGAGAGAGAGAGATAAACATTTTATTTTTGGTAAACGTGTGCCTGCCTCAATAATTTAATCTCTCTTCGCATAACCTTTCAGGGCTAAAGACATTCAGCAACTGTAACCCCGGAAATTATTTAGACTTTCATGAATAAAGCTGGCAGCACTGCTTCCTCCAGCGCTTCTTGATTTAATTAACGGCCTGTGCAGATAAACTGCATACATTTTCCCTGAGGAGACGGAGAAGTTGAAACACGTAAATCTGCTTACATCTGCATCTTTTTACCAGAATTCTTATATCAAGTTCGGTTTCTAGAAATGAGGTTTACGTTTATCTGTCTAAGCCTGGAGAGATACACAAATTGAAAGGGAAAGTAGAGGAGTTGGATGAAGTATATTGGGAAAGTTAACCTCAAACAGAAGTGAGGTTATGTTATCTTGTCGTGAGGCAGTAAGCAGACATTTTGTATTGTTGCTTTGCTCGGTTGCTACACTCTACGAGGGTCGGCTGATAAGTCCCGAGCCTCGCAATGAAAACAGGATTTCATTGTTACTTTTTCTACACGTACTATGTACATAGTGTATACAGAAGGTATTGTAATGCACCCAAAAGTTCCATACCGAGATTTCACCTGAAATACACGTTTTAGGACCCCCTGAATCCAAAATAAAAGCATTTTTAGAAAAATGTCCGTGTATGTGTGTCTGTGTTTCTCTCTAGGTAGTATAGCTTAAAAACGAAAAGTACGTTAAAAACCAGACTTGTTATTTAGGTTTAGTATCTTTCACGAAGATTTTCAAGAAAATCCCCCACCCCGAACTATCCTTTACATGGAACTTTTTTCGAAATGTTTGATTTTCTCAAAAATGGTCTAACGATTTTGATTAATATATCGTATGTTAAAGATATTTACCTGACAAATAAAATGTATATCTTGAATGTTCTGTAAATAGCCTCTGAAGACTACTTTATTCTGGATGAATTTTACGGAATTTTGCATAACTGCTAAACCGTAAGAGATAGACAAAAACTTACCACACAAAAAATTTAGAATACATTAAAACACACAATTTATGTAATATAGATTTTTTTACGTGGAGTTGAACGTTTTTGAGATATTCCCTGTTATTGGTTTCAGCTTTAAGAACTTATACTTTTCTCATACAGGAATTTATCAACTCCTGTTCATACATACAAACAAAAGAGCTTCAGTGTCATAGCAATCAGCTTTTGTCTATCACTTGAACCTATGGTACTCTATTAATTTGCTTCTATTTACAAGGAAGCAAGTAATAGGACTATTTCTGCTAATTCTTTCTCGATTATCATGAAGTAAATAGAAGCATAAGCTTTTTAATAATATTTTGCAGAGATGTAGAGAAAGTCATGTGAACGGAACACATCACATTTTTTTGTGTTTTATTTCTCAACATAGAGAAGATATTACACTTCACCTGCGGCAGTAGGTTATATGTACCATGCGTAATTGGATTGGTATTCATACGCCAGTAATGTCTATGGTTATGACAAAAGAATGGCAATTCAGTGTATGTAGGTACTATTTTGTTCTAACTGTGGTTGGTAAACACACATTATTATAAGACAATCTCTACTTTCTGTACACGTACTATGGCCGCATAGTGTATAGAGAATGTATTGTATTACACCCAAAAATTCGATACCGGGATTTCACCGGAAATACATAATTTAAGGCTCCCCTGTATCCAAAAAGAGCATTTTTAGAAAAAGATTCGTGTGCGAACACAATAACTCAAAAATGAAAAGTCTGTAAAATACCAAACTTGGTATTTAAGTTTATTATCTTTCAAGGATGCGACACGAAAATTAAAAAAAAAAATCCCCACCCCCAAACTACCCTTTACATGGACAAAAATTGAAACTTTTTATTTTCTCAATAATGGCTCAAACGATTTTTATTAAAATTCTGTATATTAAATATATTTACATCCCAAATAAAATGTATATCTTGAATTTTTTGGGAGCAACCTCTGAAGACCTGTTGATACTGGGTGAACATTTCCGAATTCTGCTTTAACTGGTAAACCGTAAAAGATGGACAAAAACCTACTGCACAAAAAATATGGATCTCCTTAAAATACACAATTTATGTTATATAATTTTGTTTCGTGGAGTTAATGCTTACTGCAATGTTGCTTGTTATTTGTTTCAGGTTTAAAATACTTAACGTTTCTCGCACGGAAATCTATAAATGCCTGGCAATGCGTAGAAACTGATTTCAACCACATAGCAATCAGTTGTTAAAACATTTCACTATCGTTTTAGCGTAGTAGTACAAGGAGGCAAGTAATTAAGACAATTTCTGTTACTGTTTATCTCAATTATCATAGAGTAGATAGAAGAATAAGCTGTTTAACAGTAATTTGTTACAGCGAATGAAACTCAGAGCTTTTTTTTTATGTCGGATAGGTCTAATTTCTAATGTCTTGGTCTAAAACTACTGTCAAAGTAATAAAAGAATGTACCATTAAAGCTTTAGTAGAATGTGTGACATTAATCAAGAATTTCGTTCGAGGAATATTGCAATAATTACCATTGCATTCCGGGTCCGAGGAACCCCTCCCCCTATTCTCACGGTTCTAGTACCATAAACACATAATTTGATAGTACTTATTTCTCGCGATAGCTGCTAAGTGCGCGAATTAGCAAGAGGTTTTTTATACACCGGATTAGGTTGCTAATTTTGTCTGCGAGTTGTCTACCCAAATTCTGTTGATAATGCATATCACATTTCACTAAGTATATATCACCCAAGAAAAAATCACTTAAATAAGTACACTAACGTGTATTGAAACATCTCCCTTTCCTTGGTTTTGCTTCTGCTATCCGAGAAACTACAACCAAAGACCACACACATGTTGCCCATTATACTGGTTTAAAACTTACACTATACACAATTGAACACATAACACCACAAAATCTTATTTTTGTGTGTATATTTAAAACACACAAGTCGTGCTCATCTCAAAAGTGTAGTGGCTAACTATGGCGGCTGCGCGAAAATTGTGCCTCACCAATCACAATGCATAAGGATATTTGTGCATCTATATTTGTGGTTGAGACAAGGTTTACGAGGTTCGGCTGATAAGTCCCGGGCCTCACACAGACATGGCGCCACTAGGCCAATTAGAATGTAGCATCCTATAGTTTAACTCTAGACTAGCTTGTATCCATAGTTACAGGTCAATTAGCGTGTTTAGTTTTCGAATGACAGCATTTTAAACAAGACAACTTTATTTAGATTTTCACGAAAATGAAGGATTTGGAAAAACTAACAGTGATTAATTACTTCCATTTGAAAGACTTAACGCCTAAAGAAATCAAGGAGGAAATGAAAAGTATATTGAAAGTCTCTACCCCTTCATATTCAATGATTAAAAGGTGGGTTGCAGAGTTTAAAATGGGACGTACGAGCACTAGTGATGAGCCTCGCTCTGGACGTCCTGTAGAAGTGACAACTCCAGAGACCATTGAAAAAATTCATCGTTTAGTACTGGAAGACCGCAGATTAAGTCTGTAAACATATCAAAAGAACGTGCAGGTAATATTTTAAGTAATGTTTTGAGCTTTCACAAGGTCTGTGTAAGATGGATGCCGCGTTTTTGACACTTGATCAAAAGTTGCAAAGAAAAACTGTATCTGTTAAGAATGTGAAGCTCTACCGTAAAAATCCTAGTGAATTTTTTAGACGCCTTATTACCATGGATGAAACTTTGATATATCACTACACTCCAGAAAGTAAATCACAGTCAAAACGGTGGATTGTGCCAGGTGAACCGACTCCAAAAAAAAGGCAAAGTCAATGCTGTTGGCTAACAAGGTTATGGCGAGTGTTTTCTGGGATGCACAGGGAATTATTTTTATTGATTACTTGGAAAAGGGTAAAAATGTCACTGGTGACTACTAGGCAACCTTACTGCAACGTTTGAGTGATGAGGTGAAAAGAAAAAGACCTCATTTTCCAAACAAAAAAAAAACAAAAAAAAAAAAAAAAAAAAAATCTTGTTTCATCACGACAATGCTCCAGCCCATCATTCAGTCGGTGCAATGGGAAAATGTGCGAATTAAAATTGGAATTGCTTGAACATCCACCCTATTCGCCAGATCTAGCACCCAGTGACTACCATCTGTTCCCAAACCCCAAAAAATGTCTTGGAGGACGAAGATTTCACAGCAACGAGGAGGTCATTGATGCGGTAAACATCTATTTTGAGGACCTTGATAAATCGCACTACAGAGATGGTTTAATTAAATTAGAACATTGACATATTCTGGAGATATGTTGAAAAATAAAGCAGAAAAAAAAATGTTTTAAACGCTGTATTCATTAAGAGGCCGGGATTTATTAGCCAACCCTAGTATGTACAGTACTCGGTAGAGAAATTAAATATTTCCAAGAGTTACTGAGATGTGAACTTGGGACCTTTTGATTGTGAAGCAGACACTCTGCCATCTCATGAAGGTGGACTATCGACGTATTTATGCCGAAACAAGTTAGCACCTTGTGTTTATGTACGACGCGGGGAACGTTCATTAATCCCGAAAAAAAAAAATCTTTTTTTCCTTTTCAACAAAAGAGTATATCGCCAGGTTTGTTTTTTTTTGTAAACATCTTCCTCACTCGGGGCTAATTTTATGCCACTGTTTCACATTGAAAAGGCCGAGCGAGAGACTATCAGGGTAAGAGGGAAATAAAGGCAAACAAAAGGTGCATTCAGCAAAGTGGAAACTTTGAATGAACCAATTTTCGCAGTATGGCAGACACCATGCTTGGCTGCAGAATCCGGTCCACCACTCTTTGCGACGACAACCCACTCTCGTTTTCAAAGGCTTTTGTGTCTTTTTACAAAGCGGAGCAATCTGGAGCAGAAAAAATGCGGACTTTCTCTTGGAAAAGTCTGTTTGCTGGAGGCGTTGCTCCTGTTGATGCTGTGAAAATCGAGTTTTTCTCACATGACACTTGCCCGTGTTAAAGAAAATATACTGGCGACCTCTGGGGAAATAAGATACTGACTCACCTTAGAGGCGAGCAGTTCATGCTGTCTCAGGTGAATTAGCACGGTTAATAGCGGCTGTCAAAAGAAGTAGATCATATTGGTAATGCTGCTATAGTTGTGTCCCAACGATGCCATGTGGAATCTTTCTCTGTATTTGTTGTTTCAGATAGGTAAAGGATAACGTCCAACAATGTTCTACCTTGATTGTGTTTATTTAGGTATTTTCTTTAAATTTATTAATATTAACACAGCTTGGAACAAGAAACTTTAAAATAAAATCCCTTCCAAGATACCTTTTTTACTTTCTCTATACCTACTGTGTACATAGTGTATAGAGGAGGTATTGTAATGCACCCAAAAATTCGATAACGATATTTCACCGGAAATACATGTTTTGAGACCCCCTAAATAAAAATAATTTTTAGAAAAATGTCCGGGTAATTCTGTCTGTCTGTATGTGTGTATGTGGGCAGCATAGCTCAAAACCGAAAAGACCATTAAATACCAAACTCGGTATTTAAGTTTGATATCTTCCAAGGATGCGACATGAAGATTTTCAAGAAAATCCCCCCACCCCAAACTACCCTTTACATGGAACTTTTTTTTTCGAAAATTGTGATTTTCTAAAAAATGATTCTAACGATTTTGTTAAATAAAAAGTATATCCTGAATTTTCTGAGAATAGCCTCTGGAGACTACTTTATTCTGCATGAATTTTGCGAAATTTTGCATAACTGGTAAACCGCAAGAGATGGACAGAAACTTACCACACAAAAAATGCAGAGCAGGTTAAAATACGCAATTTATGTAATATACATTTTTTTCGTGGTGTTGATCGGTGCTTAGATATTCCTTGTTTGAGGTTTCAGCTATGAAAACTTATACTTTTCTCATACAGGAATTTGTCAACTGCTGTCCATACAAACAAAGGAACTTCAGTCGCATAGCAACCAGCTTTTGACTATCACTTTAATCTATAGTACTCCCTTATTTCACTTCTGCTTACAAGGAAGCAAGTAATAAGACTATTGAGAGGCCCGGGACTTAGTCACGATGAGGGGACGACAAACATCGCGCCCGGGGCCGGCTACATACGCCTCACTCAACCAAGCACCGGTTTCTTCCCTGCGGTACATACATTACAAAGTAAACGCTCCTCGTGGATTATTCGGGCAAGAAAAGCAAATGCAGAACATAGCCTCTAGCGGCCAATATTTAGACGAATGCCACTGTCGTGCCAAATCGGCACAATCTGAAATATTAAAATATACTAAAAGTAAGAAAGTAAGAGGTCAGGAATAAAATAGACCAGAACTTAAGAAACCGAAGACTGGTTATACTCGTTAACACAACTGTTTGGAAACAGCCTGTATAACTATTGTAAGAAACAAATTTCAAAGCAGCTTGAGTGTGTGTATTGCCTCAGTACTGCGAAGCCCGCCACATAAAAGAACCTCCCAGATGCTACTAGAGCAGAGATTGTGTAAAGTGCAATCTCATTCGCTTCTTTTTGCTTGGAGTAGTTTGGGTGTGGAGTGGAGGGATGCTGATGTATGTGATCTCTTAGTCTGTGGACAAGATTCCACTCAATTTCTTTTACTGCGGCGACGCCGTGATGGATTGTGGGACTCAGTCCGGCGCCGATGTAGGCACTTGAGCTAAACATGGGAATTAGACCATGTTTACAGAGAGCCAACTGTCGCCACTCAGTGTAGTTATCATGAAATATGGCCGTTTCCTCATATCTTCTCAAATGTCTTGTAAATAACATTTTTGAAATACTTGATATGTAAGCTAATCATTCTGAACACATATTTGGTAATGTAAGCTAAAGTTGTAATTCATTTATTAATTGCCATGCCAACAAGCACTGTAAGTACTTACAGTAAGAGTTTGAGAGGTCATTAATACTTACAGTACAATTAGAAAATGACGTAACACTCAAGACATGTGCTACTTCAAGTAAAGAATCTATTGCAAAATGCATTAACAAAAGAGTGTATAAGAAGGCTTTGTCCATATAATTTAGATGTAGCCTTTCATTTGTTCTCATCGAGAATCCATTTCTTAAAGTTCAATAAAATATTGAAAAGCAATTTTGATTTATTATTTTTTTTTTTTTTTTTTTACATTTTTTCAAGTATTTCAAAAAGTAATTGGCTAGCCATGAACTGTAAGTTACTTATCAGATCTGGAATGGTTGGGAAAACTCAGCGTTGCGGGTCTCGTATTCCCAATACACATTCTCGGCCTGATAAGTATAACTTACAGTTCTTGGTACGCAATATACTATTTTAGACGGTGCTAAAAGTAGGTTTTTTACCAGATGTCAGTAGTGTTAAAAGTAGAAAAAAATTGTATAGCTTTTGTTGTAGTTTTAACGTCCTTTAATCTGGTTGGTCATATCGGACGATGAAGGAAATTGGGGAAATGAAGCTCAAATAATCTCGGGGCCCATAGAGCTTTAAGTTACCCGACATTCGTCTTCTCAGGATAAGGGAAAACCCCGAAAAAACCCTCATCCGGGTAACTCAACCTAAGTGAGATTCGAACTCACGACCTTTTGAATGTGAGGCAGACACGCTACCACCACACTACCGATGCCGGGCTGATTGTATAACTTTGGTTTATGCGTCCACGGCCTCATTCAAAAGCCTATGAGTCTGATAGCTCGTATCGATCCATAAAATGACGGATGATTTCAATGTAATGAACACGGAATCTGCTGAACCAGACGAAAACAGCGGAGAGAGCAAAATTACAACTGCTACACTGCCTCCGTTGTATAGAATGTTTTCGTTCTGTGCGACTAGGTCATCATGTTGTCAACACTGATGCTTAGCAAAGTAACAACTGAATATCGCAGACCATTAAGCATGAATTTATAATTATAATATGTCTATATAATAAGAAATGTCTAAAAAAAAATCTGATGTATTCCATTCAAATAACTTTCTCTATTATCTCTGGGACAAATTATTGTTAAAAAGCCTATGCTTCTATTTACTACATGCTAATTGAGAAAAATTAGCAGAAATAGTCTTATTACTTGCTTCCTTGTAAGTAGAAGCGAAATAAGGGAGTAACATAGGTTAAAGTGATAGTCAAAAGCTGGTTGCTATGTGACTGAAGTTCCTTTGTTTGTATGGACAGGAGTTGACAAATTCCTGTATGAGAAAAGTATAAGTTTTTTAAAGCTAAAACCAATAACAAGGAATATCTCAAAACCGATCAACTCTATGAAAAAAAATGTATATGACATAAATTATGTGTTTTATCGTGATCTACATTTTTGTGTAGTAAGTTTTTGTCTATCCTTTATGGTTTACCAGTTATGCAAAATTCAATAAAAATCATTGGGAATAAAGAGGTCTTTAAAGGTTATTCCCAGAAAATTCAAGATATACATTTTATTTGGTAAGCAAGTGTCCTAAATATAAGATATTTTAATCCAAATCGTTTGAACCATTTTTGAGAAATTTTTCGAGAAAAGTTCCATGCAAAGAGTAGTTGGGGGTGGGGGATTTTCTTGAAAATCTTCGTGTCGCATCCTTGGAAGATATGAAACTTAAATACCAAGTTTGGTATTCAACGATATTTTCGTTTTGGGGCCATGCTGTCTACAGGCATACACACATACACTCAGACACGCACACATACACACGGACATTTTTCTAAAAATGCTTTTTTTGGACTCATGGGATCTCAAAACATATAGTTCCGGTGAAATCTCGGTATTGTATTTTTGGGTGCAATACCATACCTTCTCTATACACTCTGTACATAGTACGTATAGAGAAAGTAATAGTATGTGACAGACGTGTTTTATATTGTTCGTAGGAGTACTCGTTTCGCGAGCTTCCTGCTATGTACATAGTGAGAAGGTATTGCACTCCACCCAAAAAATCGATACCGAGATTTCACCGGAAATATATGTTTTAGGGTCCCCTGTATCCAAAAAAAAGATCCGTGTGTGTTTGTGTCAGTGTGTCTGTGAACACGATAACTCAAAAACGAAAAGTCGGTAAAATACCAAACTTGGTATTTAAGTTTAGTATCTTCCTGGGATACGACACGAAGATTTTGAGAAAAATCCCCCCACCCCAAACTACCCTTTACATGGAACTTTTTTCGATTTTTTTTTCTTAAAAATGGCTCTAACGATTTTGATTAAAATATCGTATATTAAAGATATTTACCTAACAAATAAAATGTATATCTTCAATTTTCTGGGAATAGCCTCGGAAGCTTACTTTATTCTGGATGAAATTTACGGAATTTTGCATAGCTCCTAAACCGTAACAGATGAACAAAAACCTGCCACACAAAAAATGTAGAGCACGTTAAAACACACAATTTATACAATATACATTTTTTTCGTGGAGTTTATCGTTTTTAAAATATTTCTTGTTTTTAGTTTCAGCTTTAAAAATCACACAGGAATTTGTCAAATCCTGTCCATACAAACAAAGGAACTTCAGTCACATAGCAACCAGCTTTTGACTATCACTTTAACCTATGTTACTCCCTTATTTCGCTTCTACTTACAGGGAAACAAGTAATAAGACTGTTTCTGCTAATTTTTTCTCGATTAGCATGAAGTAAATAGAAGTATAAGCTTTTTAACAATAATTTGTACAGAAATGTAGAGAGAGTCATGTGAATGGAACACATCACATTTTTACCACTTGTATTATAAATAACTATTTTGGTGCCTCCATTGCATTTTATAATTGATATTTGAAAGGTTTGAGTTTCCACTCTTCGTCAATAACGTGACAAAGCAGTTATTTGATAGATTAATAACTAATGAGATACTGAAGGGGTGTGGGTGGGTTTTACCCCAGGCTGTGCCATATCTTAGACGCACGCTTCATTTGGTACACTTTGTTTCTACGGCCCTTTCTGGATTAATTATTATCTGGTTGCTATCTTCCTGGCCGAAGGCCAGCTGGCTGGTGCTGAGAAGTTGCACTTCGGGGGGGGGGGGGTCCTATGGTCGTATAGGCACAGCTTAAATAGCTGCACAGAGGTGAAAGCTTGCACTGAAAGCTATTGATTAACCATGTATGGTTCCTCCAGGTGTGTTGCGAATTAAGTGCTAAAACAACTTGAAATTTTAACAAAGTGTTAAAGCTAAGCTTATACTCTAGAGCTTTCATTATTTCTAAACTATCACTATGAGGCTAAAATGAATACTAACATTATAATACAATTGTGTTGCATTCATGTGACTTTCTTTACTTCTTTATAATTGAGATAGACGTTTGCAGAAATAGCTGCATTACACATTTCGTTATAAATAAAACGAAAATAGAGATTGGCTGTTACGTATTCGACACATTACGATATTTTGTTAAGGTTTTAGAATCCTTTAATGGTTTGTTTAAACATCAAGTTATATTAATCTTCATTCCTAATATACAAATATTTATGTTTTGTTTATAGCTTTCTTTACAGTATTATGTACATAGTGTATAGAGAAAGTATTGTGTTCCACCCCAAAATTCGATGGTGGAATGCAATACCTTGTTTACCTTTGTACTATATAGAGAAGGTAAAATGGGTTTATTATTATTCAGAGGGCCCAAAAATGTGTATTTTCGGCGAAATCTTAGTATCAAAGTTTGGGTGGAATGCAATACCTTCTCTTCCTATGTAATATGTACGAAGTAAAGAAAGTAAAACTATTTTTTTTTATTCACAGGACCCAAAAATTTGTTTTTCAATTAAATCTTGGTACCGATGTTTTTAGTGGAATGCAATACTCTCTACGTATGTACGTTTTCTTTTGGATTCAGAGGATTCTAAAACGTGCATTTCTAGTTAAATATCGCTGTGGAATTTTTTGGATGGAATGTAATACCTTCTCTACATATGTAGAGAAAATAATTTTGTTTTAATTCAGAGAAGCCTAAAACGTGTATTTCCAATGAAATATCGTATCGAAGTTTTGAGTGGAATGCAATACCTTCTCTGCGTATTAAGTAGATAAAGTACATTTTTTTATTTCAGAGGGCCCTAAGGCGCGTGTTTCCATTGAAATCTCAATGTGCAATTTTTGTGTGGAATACAATACTATGCATTAAGTTGAAAAAGCAAAAATGTTTCTTTTAATTCAGAAGACCCTAAAACGCATATTTCGTGTAATCTCAGTATCACATTTTTGAGTGGAATGCAATACCTTCTCTTCTTATGAATTATACATTAAGTAAAGTAAAATGCCTTTATTACTTTCTCTATACGTACTATGTACATAGGGTATAGAGAAGGTATTGTAATGCAGCCAAAAATTCGATACCAAGATTTCAACGAAAATATATGTTTTGAGACCCCTTGAATCCAAAAAAAAAGCATTTTTAGAAAGATGTCCGTGTGTCTGTCTGTCTGTGTGTGTCTGTGGGCAGCATAGCTCTAAAATGAAAAGACCGTTAAAAACCAAACTTGGTATTGAAATTTGGTATCTTCCAAGGATGCGACACGAAGAATTTCAAGGAAATCCCCCACCCCAAACTACCCTTTACATGGAACAATTTCGAAAAGTTTGATTTTCCTAAAAATGGCTCTAACGATTTTGATTAAACTCTCGTATAATTAAGATATTTACTTCACAAAAAAAAATGTATATCTTGAATTTTCTGGGAATAGCCTCTGGAGAGAACTTTATTCTGGATAAATTTTACGGATTTTTGCATAACTGCTAAACCCTAAGAGATGGACAAAAACTTGCCACACTGAAAATGTAGAGCACGTTAAAACACACAATTTATGTTATATACATTTTTTTCGTGGAGCTGATCCTTTTTAAAGTATTTCTTGTTTTTAGTTTCACCTTTGGAAAACTTATACTTTTCTGATATAGGAATTTGTCAACTCCTATCCATACAAACAACGGAACTTAAGTCCATAGCAACCAGCTTTTGACTGTCACTTTAACCTATGCTACTCCCTTATTTCGCTTCTACTTACAAGGAAGCAAGTAATAAGACTATTTCTGCTGTTTTCTCAATTAGCATGAAGTAAATAGAAACCTAAGCTTTTTAGCACTAATTTGTTGCTGAGGTGTAGAGAAAGTCATCTGAATGGAACACGTCAGATTTTTTTATTAAACACGTATTTTCAGTAAAATTTTGGTATCGATTTTTTAGATGGAATGCGACACCTTATCGGTCTATGTATTTTATACGAAACACAGAAAGTAAAAGCATAGCGTACGGATTTATAACCCAGGTGTCCGCTCGGTGCATATATTTTTACACTCTTAAATTTATTAGCCGTCTCAAAGCAATTCATAACATAGGCCTTTTATGCATAGGTCTTTTCTTTTGAATTTTGAATTTAGAGTTCTTATTTTTCTCTTGTCCTTTCAATGGTATTTTTCTTTATTCAAGTCGAGGAAACGGAAGAAAACCGGCACAAAAAAAAAGGATGCAACTTACAGAAGACTCGTAAGGAATCCATTTAGGACCCTTTTTGTGAAATGTCAAATCCAGGACTTTACAAAGACAGGAAATCTGTTATCTGTTTTTGATATATTTGCCTTTGGAACCGAAATTCCCCTTTTTTAACCGGGAAATTGAGTCGTAGAGGGAGTTATGAATGTTGACACTGCGGTGCTGAAAAATTGAATACACGTCTGCTGTATGAAATATATCTTTCCAACTTTTTTTAAAGTACGTTCCATCCTTTCATATAGTCGGAATGTGCTCTGCGCTTCTCGAAAAACAGAGACGCTACCGCGGAACAATGTGTTATCTATGTTTTTACCTTCTCTAGCACGTATAGATACAGAAGGTATTTCAAAAATTTGATAATAGATTTCATCAAAGATGTTTTGAGACCTCCTGAATCCACAAGAAAAGTATTTTTAAGTACTTGATGTGTAAGTTAATCACTGAATACATACTTGGTAATGTAAGCTAAATTTACAATTCATGCCATGCCAACAAACACTGCAAGTACTTTCAGTAAGAGTTTGAGAGGTCATTAATACTTACAGTACAATTAGGAAATGATAATGTGCTACTTCATTGCAAAATTTATTTGTCTGTGTGTGTGTGCAGCATGGCTCAAAAACGAAAAGTCCGTTAAATACAAACTTGGTATTTAAGTTAAGTATCTTCAAGGATGCCACACGAAGATTTTCAAGAAAGTCCCCTCACCCACAACTACCCTTTACATGCAGAAATTTTTAAAAATGTTTATTTTCTCAAAATGGTTCTATTTTGATTAAAATATCTTATGTGACATTTCCTGTCATATGTCTTTTGAATTTTCTGGGAACAGCTTCTGAAAACATTTTTACTCTGGACGAATTTTGTATTACTGGTTAACCGTAAGAGATACACAAAAACTTACATAGCAAATCTGTAGATCTTGTTAAAACACACAATTTATGTTATATAGGCACATTTTTTCCGTGGAGTTGACCATTTTTGAGATATTTCTTGTTATTGGTTTCAGTTTTAAAATACGTATACTTTTTTCATATGGGCATTTGTCAACTCCTAGCGATTCAAACAAAGGAACTTCAGTCACATAGCAACCAGCTTTTGAATATCGCTTTAGCCTATGGTGCTCCTTTATTTCCCTTCTACTTATAAGGAAGCAAGTAATAAGACTATTTCTGCTAAAGTTTATCTTGATTAGCTCAAGTAGAAGAATGAGCTTTTTATCAATAACTTGTTAAGAGATGTAGAGAAAGTCATATGAGTGGAACAAATCAGATTTTTATACAGGGAAGCCAAAAACGTGTATTTCCGGTGAAATATCAGTATCAAATTTTGGGTGGAGTGCAATACCTTCTCAACATATGTATTAGAAGTTAGAGCATGATAACGGCGGGGGACACCTCGGCAACTGCGACCAGGTACTCATCTATTGCGGTCTATCACTACATGGTAGTAGAGATGAGATGAGGTGAAACCACGGGCGATCACAGGAAACGACGAAGCTAAGCACAGAGACGCACGGAAGTCCCTTACACAGGGCTATAGACCATTATTTTCTTTTCAGTCATCTGATGTTTATTCTTCAGATAAATTAGTAATTCAGTAGTAGATTCAATTACAATAGATATAAATCTATGGTTAGCACCACACATTTCTGAGCATTGTCCGTAAAATACTCGAGGACGATTAAATTAAAACAGGCGCCGGGAGGCCGGAAGGAGGGCTCTACAACTGCACCTAGCCACAACCAGGAGGAAGAGAGTTTTACTCAGAGCAAGCACCTACAAAGCCTCAAGCCACATCTGAAAGATGAAGAAAGGAAATGAAGTGAAGGAATGAAAGGGCCAGAGTGCGTAGTCAACGGGACTTCCCGACGTCCCAGACGAAACACCTGAGCCACCGGGCTCGGTTACTTATGTACTATGTAGAGAAAGTATTTCGTTAAAACGTTTTAAAACGAGAGAGCATACAAGAGTAATTTGATAATGTAGATACTGTCCCAACGAATTGCCCGTTGATTAAATCTCCATTCACAGGCGCAAGGCTCTTGGGAAGAAACGTACACGAGAAGATATATTTCTGTTCTCGACGGAAGTGCAACAAGACAATTTAAACACGGCACGTTCATATTTAATTACGACTATGAGTCCTGAAGAAGCAGGATTCATTAGCAGCGAAGAAGGATTGATATGATGTGAACCTCTGAATATGTGTCATTAGGATAAAAGCAGATTGCACTGCTCCCGGTGGCGGCAAGAGAAACTTTCTGACGATCCTTCAAAAATTGTTCTTTACCGAGCTCTCACACCCTTAATTCCCTTCCATGCCGAAGTTTAATTAATTAAAATGAAGTTATATAAGACAGTGATAGAGCGAGAAGCAAAAGAAAAGCAAATAGGATGAAGAGATGTCAAGGGAGAAAGGAAGGAAGGTGGAGTCTGTGGATTTCGCGAATTCAATTTTCACTTCGTAATTTGTTCTTAGCTCTTGCTCGACACCGATTTTCCTCCAATCAGAGTACACCTACCTGTACTCCCAAAGTTTTAATTTGCGCTCATAAGACACTTTCGTCTCTGAATGTGTGCAGAGATGAATTTGGATCCGTTGCTGAATCCTTTTACAACTCAAGGAAGAATACCCACTGTACTTAAAACATTTGAAAGGTGATTCGTAACACTTAAAGTAACACATCTATGAAATTTGGAAAATCTGCAGTTGAAATTTATAGCAGATATGTTGATTATATGTAATAATAATAATGATATTTTTGCCGTGTATCAAAATTTAGTTTGAATTGTTATTTAAATGTTAATTTGTTATTGTGTAAATTCACTGTTCTGATAAAAATGAGCCACGTGATGCATTTTTAAAAATTTTCACATAAAATGTTTAAGTTTTACAGTAAATGAGTTTATAAATAGATCAATCATATCATATTTTTAGATTAGTCGTAATTATTATATGTATAACATATCTTGATTTTTTAAAATTTAATAATTTATGGAAGCATTATTTCGAAAAAGTATATGCTCATTTTCTTTAGTGTACTTTTGAGAGACAGTGTGAAAATTGTCAAACAAATTAGTAAACAGTTGCATCGTGTAGATTATTTTTAGTATGAAAAAGTGTTGGAGAAAAGTTTGTGAGAAAATAAGATGTGCCTTTTAATAAGCATGCGCCTGCACATTGATAGCTTCAGTTAGTTGGTTGTTATTGTGGACCAAGTGTAAAAATGGTATATTTTCTTAAAGTTTAGAATTCATATTAATTTATTATGAAAAAAAAATTTGTAATTGTACACAATTTGTGGGCAAATTTCACACATGCAATCACCTTAAGATGGCGCTAACAAGTATCTGTTTGTTTTCATACACTGCAACATAAACATCTAAAGTGGTTCACTCGCATGACTTTCTCTACCTATTCTACAACAAAACATTATTAAAAATTGTTTTATTTTATCTACGTCATGCTAATCAAGAATAAACATTATTTATTTCCTTATACGTAGAAGAGAAATAAGTAGTTCACTAAACCAAAGCGATAGTCAATTTTTTTAAAAGATGGTTGCTATGTGAAGGGTTTCTTTCGCGCAGAAGAAAAATCAGATGTGTTCCATTCACATGACTTTCTCTACATCTCTGTAACAAATTATTGTTAAAAAAATTATTCTTCTATCTGCTTTATGATAATAGAGATAAACATTAGCAGAAATTGACCTTATTACTTGATTCCTTGTAAGTAGAAGGGGAAAAAATCTAATCTGTTCCATACACACGATGTCATCTAGCCTTTCGGTAAACAAACCTTTTATTTAAAAAATTAATCTGTTATCTACATCATGCTATTCAAGATAAACATAAGCAGAATTAGTCTTCCTTGTAAGTAAAAGGGAAATAAGAAAATGCTCGAAAAAGCGATAGTCTCGTCCTTTAAAAGCCGGTAGCTACGTGAAACAACTGAGGTTCGGTAAATAAATGAGAAAAAATATGTCTTCCCGTTTGAGAAAAGTTTAAGTGGCTTAAATTTGAAACCAATAATCCGGAATATCTCGAAAACGGTTAACTCTACAAAAAAAATGTATATGACAAATTGTGTGTTTAAATGAGATCTATATTTTTTTGCAGTAAGTTTTTGTTTATCTCTTACGGTTTGCCAGTTATATATAAAAGTCATCCAGAATAAAGTAGTCTTCAGAGGCTATTCCCAGAAAATTCAAGATACGTATTTTGTTTGCTATAAAATTAGGTTTAGTATGCGGTATTTAAAATAAAAGCATTAACCATTTAAACCAAAACCAACAGCATCCTTAATCAGATCATTTAGAATTTAACTTTAAATTGCTTACCATATTAAGAAGTAGTAAACTTTTGCATAATTATCACCTCTGGAAATGTGGTTTCATTAATCAAACTAACGCACCCACAAAACTTTTCATATTCTTTTTCGTAAACAATTTTTGAATTTTCTGGAATTAACTCTCAGCACTCTTGGCTTCGTTCAAAATGCCAAGCGGAATTCAATCCATGTTTTCAATATTTGTAGCATTACCTTCCATTTTCCTGTATAAGTGTTGAAACAAATGAAACAGCATCTGCTTTGCAGCCATATTACGTCATAATCTGATCTCTGATATATTATAAGTTTTCATATAGCAAATTTATTAATTATTTTTAAGTATTTTAATAGTAAAATTGCATAGAACGTTGTATGTAACACGAGTATATTCTTTTCACTTGTAAAAATTAGTGACTTCTCTTTCGTAAGAATAATTTGTCACCAAATAGACAGAGAGAGAGTAACATCCACAGAAACTCGTCAGGATTGCGACGAAGATTCCCAATCGATCACACGATTGCTTTTATTTTCCATTGAGAGCAAACTGGACGCCAGGAACAATATTCATAATTTGTGGATGTACAGCCACGTTTAAATTTATTTATCCAATTGTAAATTGTTGCAAACGCAGGAACAGATGTGCCATGAACTTCATCCAACTCTGCTTTTATCTCTTTCGGTGTTAAGTCTATTAAATAGAAGTGTTTAATCACCACAAGAAACTCGTTTTTGCTTTCTCTATACGTAAAATGTTAATAGTGCATAGAGAAGGCATTGTATTGCACCCAAAAATTCGATACCAAGAATTCAACGGAAATACAAGTTTTGAAACCCCCTGAATAAGAAACCTAAAAAAAAAAAAAAAGGCACGTGCGTGTGAGGGTGGGGGCATCATAGCTCAAAGTCCGATAAATACTAAACTGCACGTTTAAGTTCAGTATCTTCCAAGGATACGATACGAAGATTTTTAAGAAAATCCCCCCACCCCCAACTACCGTTTACATGGAAAAAATTTCGAAAATGTTGATTTTCTCAAAAATTTCTCACGATTTTAATTAAAATTCCGTATATTTAAAATATTTGCATGATAAATGTACATCTTCAATTTCCTAGGGATAGTCTCTGAAGACATGTTTATTATGGATGAATTTTGCATAACTGGTAAACCGTAAGAGATAGACAAAAATGTACCACACCGAAAATGTAGAACTCGTTAAAACACACAATTTATGTTATATACATTTTTTTCGTGGAGTTGGCCTTTTTTGAGGTATTCCTTGTTATTAGTTTCAACCTTAAAATACTTATACTTTTCTGATACGGGAATTTGTCAACTTCTGTCCATACAAACAAAGGAACATCAGTCACATAGCAACCAGCTTTTGACTGTCACTTTAACCTATGGTAGTCCCTTATTTCGCTTCTACTTACAGGGAAGCAAGTAATAAGACCATTTCTGCTAATTTTGAAGTAAATAGAAGAATAAGTTTTTAAACTTAATTTATTGCAGATTTTTTCCATATTTGTAAGTAAGCACAAGATAGTTGATTCAATCGCCTATGGCAATGAAACCACGTGATGGATGTAGCGAAACTTAAACTGTCCCCGTTACTAAATACAAACTTTTTCCAATGCTACAAGGGTACTTTCTTGGATTTTCTAAGACTTTTTGAACGCCCCTTGTAAGCATTGCTAGAAATGTGTGCCTTTTAGAAGAAAAAAGGGCAAGTAAAAACGCTGTGAGATTTCTGATGGAATTAGCTGTCGTACAGATTTTGCATTCGGCTGATTCATCCCCCTTGCGCTCCAACCCTCGGTCTGGAAAACGCATCACCTGTTAAATTGGGCTTCATTCTTCTCGCCGAAACAATGCCGGCCGTGATTTAACACCCGAACCAAGCATCAAATGAAGCTCGCATCAGGAGTACCAACTTCGCCTGCCTCAGAGTGTGACAATTATGCAAATTGTTCTGAAATTACATAGGAAATTGCGTAGCCAGCAGCACTGCAAGAAGTTTCCACACCCCTCTTCACCCCCGCGGCGTGAATGCTAAAGGACGGGCTGCAAAAGAAGAATATAACTTCATAAAAGAAAGTTGAGATGGTGCAACTTTCCCGCGCCGGTAATTTAGTGCAACAGCGACGCATATCTCTCACCTGGATCATTTTCAAACAGGTACCAGCGTCGCGTGAATTCCTGCACTTAGAAAACTTTAGCTCAACTATTAATGGCCGAGATTAGGCAATTTCAACCATCTGACCGGAGCGATGTTGTCGAAACATCTTGTCGCAGTTGATGTTCATTTCTTTGAAATCTTGTCGCAATTGACGTTCGTTTGTTTAATCTCCTGTCTTGGTTATTGGTAACAAGATGACAATCCAGGCAGCCAACTTTCACTTTTAATAATTCAGTTCTGCAATTCGTTTACAATATTTATTTAAAGTCTTATCCAATTGATAACGTATTTAGTTAAAAAAAGGAGTGAAAATAATCATTATTTGTATTTCTTATATATGAGATGACTGCAATAACCTCAAATAAAATAACGTTTATTTCCATTTCATGTATAACTTATTAAAAGCTGAAATAAAATAATTGTTCCCTATTTCTATTGTTGCTATCGATATTCGTACATTGAGTATAGACACGGTCGGCCATATCATAATTCAGGAGGCAGAGAAGAAAGAAAGAAATCGGTAAATAAACATGGTGGAATGCGTCATCTACCATTTGAGAACTAATGTAAGTATTACAATGATAAAATCTCCCTTCCTAAATATTATAAACTATTAATAGTCTATTTCGCTGAATTGTGTTATCAAATACAACTCGTGTTTCCATCTCTTAGAACAATTGACTCTCGTCGCTTCGCTCCGGTCGTGAATTATCGACAAGATGTAAACACTCCTGGTGCTACTTATGATAATTGATAAATAGAATATGTTAGTTACTAGAGTCTTCTAGTTAGAGCATTTTCACTTTCTCTAGTACGTATGTACAACGTATTGTGTTGTATTCCATCAAAAAGTTCGATACCAAGATTTCACCGGAAATATATGTTTTGAGAACTCCCTGAGTCTAAAAATAATGTTTAAATAATTTAAGTTCAAGATCCCGACACGAAGATTTTCAGGAAAATCCTCCCACCCCAGATTACCGTTCTCATGGAACAGTTTTTGAAATTTTCGATTTCCTAAAAGAGTCTCTAACCACGTTGGTTAAAATGCCAAATATCAAATTTATTTACATGACAGATACAATGTACATCTTCAATTTTCTGGAAATACTATCTGAAGGGCTCTGCATTCTGGATGACTTTTACATAACTGGTAAACCGTAAAAATAGGCGAAAGTTTAGATCTTGTTAAAACACAATTTATAATTGTACAATTTTTTTTGTAAAGCTGACCATTCCCGAAATATTCCTTATTGATATTTTTTTAAAATAATTATACATTTCTCAAACAGAAATACATCATCTGTTTTACTTTAGCTTTACTCTTGGCCATACAATGAGAAACGAATTTCAATTGTATTACTTGCGATCAGCTTTTGTAAGATTTGACTATCGTTTTAGCCTAGTATATTTCCTTATTTCCCTTCTACTTAAAGGAAGCACATAATAAGATAATTTCAGTTAATGTTTTTCTCGATTAGCAAGATGTAGATAAAGAATAATCTTTTGTAAGAATATTTTGTTTGTAGGTCACATAGAGAAAGTCATGTAATTGAAACTTACTCTTGCGGGTTCATATGTCAGCATTCACCAAATATACAACTAAAACCAATTTCCCGTTAATGGTTTACTCTTTAGATTTTCTAGTAAGGGAATATGCATATTAAACTCCTTGTTTTCGTTTATACGAGGGTCATCCAGAAAGTGAGAGACGATATAATAACGAAAGTTATCAACACAAAACTTTATTTACAAAGTTGCAGTACCTTACTCAATTTCTCAAAGTATTCCTCATTGTTATCAAGGTATTTATTGTCACGTGGTACCAGTATTTCAAGTAGATGCACTTTTTCGCCGCTAAAGATCTGAGCCAAGATGTCACTGTCACTTTTAGATCTTCATGGCTGGGAAATCTTTACCATCCAAAAAGTCATGTACGGTGTGTTCAAAGTGAAATATTTGCTTTAAACTCCTCTATAACGATTGATGCCCATTTCCTCACTGAAGACTCGTTCATTGCATTGTCACTACACACTTGCGTTATTTTCCTATAAAATTCGATTAGCCGAACATTTTGTGCATTCATAAATACGAATAAGTTCTTTTGTGGTAGGAAAGTATAACATCGGCATTGAAAAACTGGTACCACGTGACAATAAATGTCTTGACAGGGTGAAGATTGCGTTCAGAAATAGAGTAAGGTACTGTAACTTTGTAAATAAAGTTTTGTGTTAATAACTTTCGTTATTGTTTAGTTATGTCAAATCATCTCTCACTTTCTGGACGATTCTCGTATTTTTGAGGGTTACAAAGAGGGAAAATGATGGAGCTGCCCCTCTTTAAACCAGACCTGTTTGTTTTTTTGACTTTACGTTTTTGAGTTCTGTTGTCCACACACGCCCGCAAACAGACATATTCCTAAAGTGTTTTTGGAACTAGAGGTCCTCAAAACGTATATTTCAGGTGGAATTCGACATCGAATTGTTGGGTGGAATACAATGCATTCTCTACTTACTCTATCTAGCACTGAAAGTGAAATCAGGGTTTAGAACAATCTAGAGAATAATTCAACATGGTAGCTAGTAATAAAGAATTACTTGAGCAATCTACCAATTAGTTTAAAGTGAACCTAAACACTTCTCGTCGCTCTCACTGTGGAATTCACTTAGGACCGCGTGTACTGCAGTATTATCTTCACTTTCGTTTCGAAACGCCTGTAAGATATGCTGCCGCAACCCACAACACAGACTTGCCGGAGAAGTTGCGTAGACCCAAGGGGCCATTACCACTCCTAACACCGCACTGCTTCGAATGATACAATCACGCGAGGCTAACTTACATTGTGCATGCTCTTAGAAACATGTTCCCATCTATTCTCTCACTTGATTTTGCTTAATAATCTGAAACTTTTTTGTGAAATTCCTTCCTCTAACCCAAGCCTATTATTGTTGTTACTTAAAATTTAACTGAAGGCTCTGTTTTTCTTTCAGTGTGTAATTATTTATATATTTATTCATTATTGTTTAGGGTCACTAACACCCTGAAAATGCAAGAAAAATTAGAAAAAATATACAAAAATTGGCTGGCCCCGTAATTCAGTCGACAGCGCTTTTGCCTCTTTGTGAGAGGTACCATGTTCGATTCCCGGCTGCTATGTGGAATTTTTCTCTAGCCAAGAATAGTCCCCAGTCTATAAGTACGAATGTGATGGTTTTATGATCTAATGAAAACAAAAATAAATCTGATGTGTTCCGTTCACATGACTTTCTCTAGTTCTTGCGCAAACAAATATTTTATTCAAAAGGTTAATATTTTATCTACATCATACTAATCAAGATAAACATAAACAGAATTAGTTTTGTTACTAGCTTCCTTGTAAGTAGAAGGGAAATAAGAAAAGAAAGTAGAGAAAGTGAAACATAACAATTGGCTGGCCCCATAGCTCAGTCAATAGAGCACTTGCCATTATCTTTCCCAGAGTCTAGAAGCACAAAATGAGACTGGATGATTTTGTGAACTAATGTAAACAAAAAGAAAGAAATGCAAAGACAACTATCTACGAGTTAACATTTCCGATTGGCAGTAGAAAAAGCTGCTGACAGAGTATTGCAGTTAAAGGCGTGGTTTAAATGGAACAAAAAGTAGCTCATGTGTTACATTTACATTATATTCCCTACCTATTCGGCAACAAACTTGTTTACAAAAGGTTATTCTTATATCTCATGATAATCGATATAAACATTAACAACAATGGTTTTATTACTTATCTCCTTGTAGCTAAAAGGGAACTAAGGCAAAGCACTAGGCTAAAGCGACATTCAAACATTTTAAGAGCTGGTTGCTATGTGCTGGTTTTGATATGTTATTCTCTTTGCAAGGCCAGGAGTGAAAAACAAAACAAAACACGAATAACACTTCATATTTGAAAAAAAAAAATGATACGTTTGGGAAAATTTAATCCAGTGACAAGAAATACTTTGGAAGTGGTTAACTCCAAATGTATTCCACAAATATTTGACATAAATTGAGCGTCTACCTATTCGTGTAGTAAGTTTTTTTCTTCTATCTCTTGCGGTTTACTAGTAACACAAAAGTCATCCAGAATGAAGAGGTCTTCAGAGGCTGTTCCCAGACAATTCAATATACATTGAGTTTATCGTGGGAATATCTTGAATATTTTAATCAAAATCGGTAGGCTCTTTTTGAGAAAAACAAAATTTTCGAAAAATGTTCCATGTAAAAGGTTGTTTGAGGTGGGGGCATTGTCTTGAAAATCTTCGTATCGTATTCTTAGGATAATTCTGAATTTAAATATATATATATCAAGGTTGGTATCTAATGGACTGTTCGTTTTTTAGTTATGCTGTTCATAGACACACGGGCCTATTTAAAAAATGTATTTCCAGCGATATCTCAACATCAAATTTTTGAATGGAATACAATACTTCCCCTACTTACTATGCAAAGTAGAGAACATAATACTACAATCGGTAGGTAAATTGTTGTTTATTTTAATTATATCTACGCCCTTAAATAAACCATGTCGTTTTATCTCTACCAAGTACAAGGTGAAGATAAATTCCTTAGCTATCAAAGTTCCAACGCTAATTTCCTGCTGCTCCTCTACTTAGGGCTCTTTAGCTTAATTTTATACAGATTTTGGCCAAATTTGAAATGTGTTGAGTATTAAAATGTAATCTGCCTTATCGCACAATGCATCTGCGAAATGTACTTCAAGAGGAAATGTACTTCAAGAGGAAATGTACTTAATAAGCCTGTTTTCTTGATGTTTTTTGCCTTCGTTTTTTAGCGTAGCTGAAATATGTCTGATATTATGTGTTCATGAGATGCTGTTTGATTGTTTGCAGAACCGAACTTCGTGGGCTCCTACGACATTGGGCAGTACGTGTTCTTCTTCTTCCGGGAAACGGCCGTGGAGTACATCAACTGCGGCAAGAGCGTCTACTCGAGGGTGGCTAGGGTCTGCAAGAAGGACACCGGGGGCAAGAACATCTTGAGTCAGAACTGGGCTACTTACCTTAAAGCGCGACTCAATTGTTCTATTCCCGGAGAATTTCCATTCTACTTCAATGAAATACGTAAGTAAAGCATTTGTTAACGTAAATAAAATAGACTTGTGAATAGCATGATATAATACAAAGGGATATCTCAAATGATAGTGGAACATGTGACGCAAAGAGACGATCGATTTTTCTGTCCAAAAGGCTTGCTTTCCTCCAATCTGAAAACTGAACTTAATATGTTTTAGTTGGGATCACGTGATCACGAACTGTGCCATTGTTTATTATGGAAGTGCTTTTCTCCGGCCGCGAATTTAACGAAACTGACCTGACAGCTGAATCTCTCTTTTCTCGTTTGTCACTAGAAATTTTAAGTTTTCCACTAGAAATCTGGGCGACGAAAATTACGGTGGAAGTCGTTTTTTTAGTTCAGTTGAGCTTTGGACGACGAGATAGCATAAGTGAGGTTATAGTTGCGGTATTTGTTTGTAATTTGGTTTAAATATTTGTACCTAATGAGTGGAAAACGAAAGTTTTCACAAATTGAGGAATAGAGAATAGTTGACTTTGTTCGTCATAACAAACTTTTATACAACGCACAACATCCGAGTATAGAAATATAGAGAAGAACACAGGCTTTGGAAGGAGTTGAGAGAGCAATTGGGAAAATCAAGTAAGTAAATAAGATTTGCTGTATAATGTTTAATAATTTTCAGTCAGTTTTAGCTCTTAAATAAGCTCAAGGATTGTGGAATAAAGTGGAGTACAACATTATGGCGGCTTAACCTCATGACGTAGTAGCTGTTTTCATTGTCACTGCTATCTGTTAATTCATCAAACAAACAAAAACCATCAAAATATTCAACTCTAACTCACGTTCTTCACTGTCATGCAAGTTTCTCAACCATTCTTCAGCCATTTTAATGATGTGCAGTTTTCAGATTGGAGGAAAGCTTCACTAAAGCGCATGCGCAAACAGATAGAAAGGACCGGTAGCACTACGAGCCCTATTGCGTCTCGCATAGCAGCATAAAATCGTAATAACAAGAGATTTTAAATCCATATTAGGTTAAAAAGAATCTAAAGCCGTACTTCGGAAGAAGAGCCTGAATAAAATGTTGCAACGTTACACATAAGATAGGTAGAGTCAGACTGAAGAATTCAATGCCATAGCCGGGATTTGAACCACGGATCTCCCGGTCTCCAACTAGTTGCTCTAACCACTGAGCTACCATGGCAATATGCCGACACGGCATTAAATTCCTCAACTGACCCGCATGCTTCCCGGTAAACACCAAATTATTTTGAAATAACAAACCCCAATGGCGACTTACAATGGCGTAAGTACTTTAAGTCCTGGTATAATTTAGCCAACTATTATGGTCAATTAGTGTTAACTAGTGACGCGAGATGCGCTGTAAGCAAATAAATAATGAATTGTAAAACTTGAGATATTTTAGGAAAACGTTTTTTGTCATGAAATCATAGTAAAAGTGGTTTTAAATCCATATTAGATAATAACATGTAAACCGTACTTGGAAAATATATCCCGTTCACGCGCCACATATTGAAAAAAGAACCAAAAATAACGTTTCTGTTAAATTATTGTTAATTTTTGGTGTCATAATTGTGGCTAAATAATTACCATATTCTATGTACATGCCTTGGAACATTTGCTCAGCTATTCGCTCAATAGTAATGCTGAAGTGAGGTAACGCGTATTAATTGGTTAAGTAGTCCGTTACCCTCACCAAGCACACTCACAGACCAAGAGGTTCTGGGAATTCCGAGAAACCTTTCTGGGGTGAGCCGGGAATCGAAACCGTAACCGCTTGCAAACCAGTTTAGTAGCTTCTGAGTTCTGTATCTAAAGGTTGAACATTTTATTGTTACTTGAGCATTTTCAGTGTCTTAAACCAAGTCTAACGTTCGACTTGTTTGCCTTCTTTTCCGAAACAAATAATGGCCGATGTTAAACCCAAGGTAACTATTGGGTAATGTTCATACTCCATCCGTATTTGATAAATTTTTACTTTCTAGAAACCCAAACAAATTCGATATCAGATTTCACGGGAAACGTGTTGAATCCAAAAAAGCATTTGTAGAAAAACATTCTATGTGAATAACACAACTAAAGAACCAAAAGTCGAATAAATACCAAGCTTAGTATTTAAGTTCCAACTCTGTGATGCCAATATCTTAAAAATACCGAAATGTTTAAACATATTTTGTATGACAAATAAAATGTGCATCTTGAATTTTCTGGGAATGGCCTGTGAAGTCAATGGGAATGACCTGTTCGGAAGGAATTCTGTTTAATTTTATATACCAAACTGTTTAACGTTAAGCAGTAGAAAGTAAATCTCTCATAATAAAGTTTATGGCATAAGCCATTTCCGAGATATCCGCTAATGGTTGGAATAGTTCAATGCTTTTGACACGTTTTTAGATTCTTGACGATATTTAGTTGTTTCTTGCAATTGCATGAAAATACAATAAGGCATAATAAAACGTCCAATTGTTAAATATTTGACTATCGCTGTTTATCTATATCAGAATGTGTAATGTAGCTATTTCTGCAAAGGTTTATCTGAATTAAAATGCAGTGGATAGAAAAATAACCTTTCATAAGAACAGCATGTATAGCCAAAAAAGTCATAAAAGAATGGAGAAAGTAATGTGAATATAACACATGAGGTTTTTTTTCGTGCATCCTGAAAGAATAAACAAAATCAACCTCTAGAACTGCCTGGGTAGTGTGAGAGGCCTCACATTTAAAGAGATCGCGAGTTCGAATCTCGCTTAGGGTGAGTTATCAGAATAAAGTTTTTATGGGGTTTCCGTAATACGAGTATACATAGTAAATTAGGGTATTCCCTTATCTTGAGAAGACTAATGTTGAATAACTTTAAGCAGTAAGCTCCATGGACTCTAGATCATTTGAGCATCATTTCATCGATTTCATTTGTTATCCGATATGACCAATCAGGTTAAAGGACGTTAAGCTACCCAAAAAAAATCTGAAATGCTTCCGATTTACAGATAGGATGAATAACCATTTTTAATATGCTTCCATGTGTTTTGAAAGCAATTGAGTCCACTGTAGCTGTACGATTCACGTTTAGAGGTACATATATACGAACTGAGATCGAATTGTATCCTTGTTTCATTCACGAGTTTTATGGTTATTTGTATGAACTCTATCAAATTACTCTTGATTCAGGAATTTATTTTATCGCAAAAGCTTTACTGTGTAATTAGTGTTAATCTAAAATGGTTATTATTAATGTATATTCACTTCCTATAATCTCGGTATGATTTAAATGTGACCTTAGGTTATAGAGATCGACTATGGCATGATCCGTCTTTGCAAAAATTCGATACTGAATTTAATTCGATTTGGAATCGTCGATTTCTGCACCTGTAATCGTAGCATCCATTTTGTCCAAGAAACAAATGGAATAAAGTTAGCTTAAGGGTGCTTTATTTAATTATTTGTTGAAACGATGTTACAGAAAGCATATATAAGATCCCGGGAGAGGATACAAGATTTTACGGAGTGTTCACCACATCCATGAACGGTCTGATGGGTTCTGCAATCTGTTCCTTCACCATCGAGGATATACAAGACGCTTTCAAGGGCAAGTTCAAGGAACAGGCAACCAGCAGCTCAGCATGGTTGCCTGTCCTCAGCAATCGTGTTCCAGAACCCCGTCCTGGAGACTGTGTTAACGACACTGAAACTCTGCCAGGTAAATATTCATTTTTAGTCTCTCATATGCACTTAACAATAACATTAACATAAGTACCTAACCAATGAAATATTTGAACTTAACCTCACATATCGTGTACCGAGTTACACGCCATTATATTTCCAATTCCTCCTGTGGCATATCCCCTCCATGTGATTGCTATCTTTTTATCGGTATTCCTTGTCAATTATGCTTCACTGTAAAAGGAAAGTTTTGGGTTAAATTCCTTTCAAAATAGAAATCGGAAGAACTTAAAGAATTCAGATTCCACTCCCGTATATGTGAGTCAACGTTTTACTTAATAATATTTACCGAATCTTGTAAATAGTGCATCTAACGTAATCCTGAAGTAATGAGGAAGGCTTTAAGCACAAGTGGTTACCCAAACGAAATCATATTTGACCACCCTCCAGCCGTTTATGGTAACGCTGCTTATATAAGGAAAATTAGCATTAATTTGAAGTGTACGTAACAGCATAGTGAAAACATCACTAATGAAAATGTTGCCAAACGCCGTGGTTCTTGGGGTTTGCTCTTCACAGATCCTTCGGCTACGCCCTGTCGTCGCTCCGCAGCCGCGGATGCTGCACTCCTCCCCTATATACATCCTTCGGCTATTTTGCGGCTTAGGGCCCACCAATACTGGCAATACAAGGACAGCTGAAGAAATGTTCTCATGATGCCTCGTATAAGATGTATGTAATAAATGCATTAAAACATCTTATATATAGAAGTAAATTAGTGATATTTGTGTACATTCCACACATTTTTACAATATACTACTGCAGATGTGTGTACATATAGTGATTCCGAATAACTCTTCCTTCCATCTTCTAACTCTCTGACATCTTTGGCCTCTTGTGGGTGCCTTATAGCATCCATAAAGCTACAAAGCTTTACTTACAGTGGAGTCTAAATAACTTGAGAGTCTGGACAGTTCACTTTGAAGGCTAAGGGAAGAGTGTTTTCAATAGTAACAGCAGTGACCATACTCACCACACAACTCCAACCAATAGCCATAATCTTTTACTCTTTATTTTGTAATTTGTTGGAGTTACTTGGTGAGGTGTGGGTTGCCATAGAAGCCACTCTTTCCCTAGCCTTCACAGTGAACAGTCACAGTCCTAAAGTAATTTAAATTCCACTGTAGACAATATATATATCATTAAATTATAAGCCTCTCTTCACTATGCGAGAGATCCAAGAGTCGCTAGGAAAGTGGTGCTGGCAAAGGCACACTGGAGTCCTTACCATAAATAAATGCTGAAAATATTGAGCATCTGCTCCCAAACAGGCAGTATAACAAGTTAAAGAAGTTCTCGCTCAGCAGCAGAAATCCCTGTGTAATCTACAGAAACTTGGTGATACCATCATGCAAGCAATCACAAGGATTCGTGCTGCTAAGCTTAGACAAGTGAGCGACAATATTTTTGCAAATTGTGCTACCCATATGTGAGCAGAAGATCAACATTTTTATAATTTATCTTAAGGTACTAATTTTGTGTGCCTTTGCTGGCACCACTTTACGGACAACTCTTGCATCTCAATGTGTAATTAAAAAATTGGTGGATAAGCCAGTCTCACAGTTGAAATACGAGGATAAATTGAGAATCATCAACAGGAGAGGCCTACACCAGCTCTTCTGCACTTGCAGTATGAGCAGAAGGAAAAATATAAGAACCCTTACAAAAGCTATTTTAATATAAACAATTACAATAAGTATGTATGGCTGTGTGATTCAAGCGAACTAAATAAACTTTACTGGCCATGCTTGTTGTTTGCAACAGAGAAATTGCCGGGAATACAACGGATTTTACAAAGTTTGCATATTTTATTACAGCTTTGGATAAACATAAGAGATCAACTCATATGTAAAATAACATTTAATGAGCAATCCCTTATATTGTCTGGTAGGTCTGGTGATAACCCAAGTCTTATCCCAGCATGCATCACTGGGTGTCATGACATTGACAATGTGGCAGTTATTACATAGCATTCACCTGTTTTTCCATTGCAGTGCTTTTCAGTCTCTAACTCTCGAAAATAGAGATATAACGCAAGAGCATTTTAAACTTCTTATAAGCATGGTGAAACAAATGCATGCTACTCAGGAGTAAAGAACACCGGGTAGGCCGTTATTTAAAGGGTGAGCCAATGATAAGCTTTAAATAGCCTGCCTGCATGTGACAAATCGAAGATGGTCAAAAGCTTAGATATCATGTAGCTGAAATCCCAAGAAATAATAATTATTTTATGTTTCTTCAGTATATTTTAGAAAGAATTCTTGCAATTTCATTGCCACCTCTCACTTGGGTTTGATCCCAAACGACCACATGTAGGATTTTTGGTGGACAAAGCATTGCAGGGGCAGGTTCTTCAGTTTCCTCCACCATCACATTCCACCAGTGCTCCATCTTCGTTCCATGCATCATCAGTGCCACAAAAAGTAAAAGCTGGCGTTAAACACTACCAAGAAAAAAAAAAATCATTGTATTCATTATCAAGTAATATGTGGCAAGATTTTGAAGGGACAGTGTTGTTTGTTACATCTAATATTTGTGTTATTTTGCAGATACTGTATTGAATTTCATTCGCTCGCACCCACTCATGGATGCTGCTGTTGCCCACGAGAATGGAAAGCCTGTGTTTTACAAACGGGACATCATTTTCACTCATCTGGTTGTCGACAGGCTGAAGATTGATTTGTTTGGCACAGACTTGGAATATATTGTGTTTTATGCTGGAACAAGTAAGTAAAACCAATATTTAACATACCTGGATCAATATTCAGAAATTGGCAATTAGTAATAACAAAACTGGGAAGTGGCTGGCCCTATAGCTCAGTAGAACACCTGCCTGCTGTGTGAGGGATCTCAGGTTTGAATCCTGGCTGGGGGATGGGGATTTTTCTCTAGCCTAGATTATTCCCTATCCAACCCCAGAGTCTGAAAACATATATGAGTGCTATCTAATGATTAAAATTAAAGATAAATATAAACCCAACAACATTAATACAGAAGTTAACACCACTGTCATTAGACAATATATTCCAAAGGGAAATGTCACTGATAGGACCATGGAGTTAAAGACAGGGTATAAATGAAACAGTTAATTATTGGAAGGCACTATTTGTCTTAAAATATTTGTATTCCCCTAATCTCCCTGTACCTACAAGAAAAGATGCAATAAGACAATCTTGATTAACATTAAGTACACTGAAAAGTAATGTTGCCTCAGAGGTTGACATGTTATGGCGGACTCTGTTTGCACTCTCTCCAATGAAGAATGGTATTAAGCATATGAAAAGTGTGGTGTACAGAATGCAATGGAGAATATTTTTAAAAGATTTACTGACCAGATAGAAATTTTAAATATTTTATTATGTCCATTCTCAAAACTTTTGAACTTTGGCAGATTTTGTATAGTTTTCTGGAGTCTTTTGAGGCGTATCCGGATAAGCTAGTTAAGAAATCTGTCTACCAGTTTCTGTTTTAGCTGATACTATTGAGAGCATAAACACATATTTCATTTCTAAGCCATTTTGTAACCCTTGTTTGTAAAAAATGGCCTGTTATTTATGGACGTTCTTTAACTATTTTGGTTATCAGCATCTCATTCTAAATTGGGCGTGAAAGATTGCTTAATTTTGCTCAGAGGCTTCTCTTGTCAGGCTTGAGGTTCTTTTACGTGCCGTAAATCTATGACACAGGACCCACAGCTTTACTTCCCTTCCGAAGGAAGCCATGCTAAGGATTTTTACGCCCGAAAAAATCCATCGTCCTCCGCCGGGTTTGAACCTGCGACCTTGGGTATATGAAGTTAGCATGGTAACCATTACACCACGGAGGGCGACCCCTTGTTTGTGGTTAGGAGTGGCACAACCAACCATGCCTTCACAAGGCCATATATAATAATGTCACATGAACTGAGGTGAAGTAAGATTTTTTTGGCACCCTTTGTACAAGTGAATAAAAATGACAATAATAATAATAATACACTTAAAGTGTGAAACAGTAAGGAAATGCACCGGAATATGTAGCCAGAAGCTATATAACAACGTCAAGTATATAATAAATGAGTTGGTAAATGGTAACACCACATCACTAAAGATTCCACTTACTTGGATATGTTTTGGAATGGGGTATTGTTCCCGCTATCAACAATTCTACGCATCACATTTACTGGCTTCTATTCCCTCAAATTAGTGAATTTCAAGTATTTAAATAGCCAAAAGGTATATGTTTATGGAACTTTATCAGTTTTTATTTGTACAAGGCAGCCTGACTGACGTTATTACGGTACCCACCGTGACAAGTCGACTTCTGAATAAACTTTTGTAAGGATAGTTTGTTGAAGAATGTGTAGAGAAGAGCATGTGAAGTAATTAGAATATTGCTGTGCTATTACAGATGAAGGTCGAGTGTACAAGGTGGTACAGTGGTATGACGCCAGTGGTGAATCACAGTCCATTCTTCTGGATGTGTTTGATGTAACTCCAGGTGAACCAATCCGTCTAATGGAAATATCCAGACAGGTGAGATAAGCAAGGAATTTTCATTATACATTTTATGATTACTTGTCCATTGTTAAAGCTAATAACAACTCTGTATTTAAACCTCTCTCAAATTTTTTTTGTTTTACAACACGTAGACATATATGCTTAAATTATGTCAGGTTCAAATATCCTCCAATGCCTGCATTGGTTGTGTGGTGGTAGCATATCTGCCTTACATTTGATAGGTTGCAAGTTCAAATCTCACTTAGGGTGAATTACCTAGATAAGTTTTTTTTTTGGGGGGGGGCCCTCATCCTAAGAAGATGAATGTCGAGTAACTTTAAGCTCCATGGACCCCAAAATCATTTAAGCATCATTTCACCAATGTGACCAAATAAATTAAAGATGTTAAGACACATAAAAAAAAAACTCTCATTTCATTACTGCTTGGAAGATAAATGTTACAGATTATTATGGTTACTGATAGGTTTATTGTAACTGCTACAGCTTCTAGAGAAGTGTTCATGTCTACTTCTCTGTGTGGAATATTGACTTTAATAAAGGTGACAACGCCACCACTAGCACGTAAAGCGCCTATGCGATTCTTGTAATAAAAGGAGTATGTTTTCATGTGAGCTACGTAATTTTGCTTAAAATTGGTTTCTTGAAGGCAGATAATGTTGAAATTATTTTTTTTTAAAATAAGTTGAAGATATTCATATTGTTTCCAGAAACCATTGAGGTTCCATTGTAATATCATTGTAATATTTTTAATGCCATTAGTAAGCTGATTGGTTTAAGTTTCCATGACGTTAAGTTTCTTTATTAGTCTAGTGCACCTGTTTTTGATGCCACGATCTGTGAAACAGGGAGAGAGCTTTTTTATTGTGTTTACTAGCCCCTCAAGGTCACTGGTATAGCTGAGGACCAAAGATTGTACATCTGAAATTCCAACAGAATTTTCAAGAAAACTAAGTAGTTGTAGGTATGTTATAGCATAATCGTCTGGGTTTGCTTCCATTAATTTCCGCACTGGTGTCATTGCCTTGCTGATTCTTGTTTTCTTAGTATCTGTTTTTTGTTTTTTCTTTGTGTGTTTGGTGACTCTGTTGTTATTTGTTTCATAGTTATCAGGTGTGTCTTCCTGAGAAGATCCAGAGGAAGAGAACTCCTGTTCTCCTATTTGTGTTATAGATGTGCTACTTGTGGAGTGTACACGTTTTAGGGGAGTGAGTGAGGTCTCTTGTCTATTTTCAGCATTTTCGTTCAATGTATGCTTGTGTAATGATTCAGTTTTAAAGGAATCCATAACATGTGGATGTTTAGCACGATTAGAGGATTCTGAGTCTAAATTTTGCTTGGTTACCATCTTTGTGTTGGAATCAGAGACAGCTGTTTGTGTGATTTCGTCTGTGTTTTGTTTCTTGTTCAGGTTAGCAGAGTTAGCAGCACACAAATCTAACGCGGCAACTGTTGCTGCATTTTCGTTGCTATCCTGAATTGTTGCCATAGGTAAAGCTTCGTCATTAGCGTTAGCCTGGCACTGCCTTGCAAGGTGCCCTTCCTGTTTACATGTAAAACAAATTACATTGTCTGATGAAAAATAGATCCAGCAGTTTGTACCTTCATACATAATCTGCATACTTTCAGGGAGCTTTTCTAGGTCATAAGGATTGACATACATTTGTCTCCTAAAAATTAGGATGTGTATAAAACCTGGTTCATTCATTCCTGCATGAATATGAATTATAGATGAAGTGGACTTAACCCCTAGTACTGCGAGATGCTGTTCTATTAGCTGATTAGGAATTGTTGGACAAACGTTTTTGTGACGAGGGCTCTGATGCTTAGTGATACATTCTTTATGTTCACTTTAGGATGATTACGTATTAAGTCTTGTACCATTGTCTTATTAGCCAAGTACATGCAAATTCTTGCATTTGAAGTGTGTGAAACAAATCTAATGCAACTTGGTTCGTTTAGTTTACCTATGGCTAAAACATATTCTTTTAGCATGATTTCACTATGAGAATCTATAACAATAGCCTGATCTTTAGATGGTGTCATTTGTGTTACTGAAGCGTAACTTTGCATGTCTGTAGGTTCTGGGTTCATTTTAGTTATAACTGTAGAAGCTACATGTTTTCTTTTGTTGGTGAAATTCTAGAACTTGTAGGGCTCTTGTTGCAGCTTTCCATACGGAGATAATGCTGCGTAACCTCTGGGAAGTTATTAACCTCCTTTAAACTTAATTTTGTACTATTAGCTCTAGTTTAACTTAACTAATTTAAAAACTAGAGTGTTTCTTATTATAGTGCAAACACACTAACGGGCTATAAAGCCTGAAAACACCCACAATTGATATATTTATAGAGAGAAATTACTCGTAAAACATTACCCTCCTGTGCTTTTGTTACTTAACTTCTTAATTTGTTAATGAAATAGTTTTGTTTTGCTCGTGTATCATGTTTGTCTACGTTCATGTTTTTAGTTTGCTTGCTATGATTTTTTATTGTGTATTTAATGCATTCATATATGTAAGTGCCGGAAATGTTAATATATAAATATTTAATGAGTACAATAATGGATAAAACAATATAGTACATACCTGTGTTATGTGATGGGCTTACTGCAGTTCAGTATGTACAGGTGTATATGTATGTGTGTAAATATATTTATCCGACTGGCAGCAGTACTTTAATGGGCCTCATTAAAGTAACACCTGTTCATTAAAGTATTGGTATTTTACTAATCAGAAGTGGCCACGTAACATTATGAAAGTGCAAGTATCAATTATTCTCATTTTAATTGACAATGGTACTAACGCAAGTTTAGAAAAAAGCCCAAATGTCTGACACTAGTAACAGCAACATTCAACTTACACTCCCAGAAATTACGACAAAAAGCACTCAATGTTACCAATAACTTGTTGCCACAAAAGTCAAGAAAGAGGTAGAGAAACTTTATTCACAATTCATGGATTGGAGAATATCAAAAAGTATAAATTCGTTCTCACAAAATGTATTGCTAGTGTATTTCGAAGAATTGTCTCTAAATATGAAATCATCGACCTTGTGAACTCTGTACTCGGTATTCTATTTTGAAAACAGTGGAAAAAGAAAACACACAAATTAACACCAATTCACCTTCAACTTCAGCTATTCAACAAAGCTCATTCCCGCAAATTCATTTCACTAATTGTACAATAAATAACCTATATTTGAAATAGTCAGTTCTGTTCATATTATCATCAGCATTAATTGTAAATGATATTTCAATAAACTCAATTTGTTCTAGTTTTCATTGTCTATATTTTTTTTAGGTTAAAGTGTGTCACATGTTAACAGCTGTTTATAGGGAAGTAATCAATATTTCTGTGTCTCACAATGCCAGCAACTTTGGTTGACACAGGTGCTACCATAGATAAAGGAATAAGAGTTGTAACACATCACTCAAACCAGAAACAAATACTTATGAAACCTTTAATTTAGATACATGATCGAGCATAAACAGTCATATGAAACTTGAGTATAACATTAATTAAAACGCTTCGCTTTGCACGCTTGGTTAATAATAATACTCGCGTCTTAATTACTACAATTATAGTCTCGTTGCATACTATTACTTAACAGTATTTTAATGCCCACTGTTGCAGAGTAGGGATTACTGCACCAATCAAATATTTTCTTCTGAAGGGATGGTATGTACTGTACAATTGATTGACATGTGGTCCAATTAGTGAAGGGTCGACAAAGAAAAAGCAAGCGCACTCCTCCATACATAACGGCACCTGTCAATCTGTAATAGAAATGCATTAGCAGTCTGAGGCCAAGGTTATTTCTGTGCATTATGAATGAAAACCCTAAGCATTTTACATGTACTGTATATGGAAAATTGAAAGAAAGTTCAAAATGTAACTAACATATTCAGAAGTACATAAAACATAATTGCAGATGATGGATGAAAATAGGATTTTTTAAAATTTTAATCTTCTTAAGGACCAGCTGGAAGTACAGGGAACTTCAAAATAATGAGGCTCGAATTATCAGGGCTTTACAGTATTTATTGCTGTTAGAAAGCTATATATTGCGAGGGAGCAGCCTTAGTTCTGTTTCATACCCTTTTAATTCTTCTTTTACAATGGAAACTTAAGTAGTATGTGTAAAGCAATGTTCAGGGTTTGAATTTTTTGTTATAAGCACTGTTACTGCTTTCTTTAAAAATACAGGAAGACACAAGAACACTTTCAGTGCAGACTCTCCGTGGTACAATTCCAACTGAAATGGCTAAACTATCATATTGCTAATGTCAAGTAAGCTAAACAATAAACAATTCTTGGTTTGATTAGCTGGGTTGGCATTCAGGGTCCTAACTCCAGCATTTGAGCCAGCAATGACAATCGTAGCTTGTATTATTCATTTCAGTCTTTTGCATGGATAAATTTGACAAGAATGACAAAGTAATGGCAATGATGTATTCCAATTCAAATATCAGGCTTCAACTTCAAGGTAAAAACTGCAATATTGGACATGAAATGTAATTAGGAGATATATAAACAAAACCAGATTTGGAAAATGGAAAATAAATCTAATGCCCCCCCCCCCCATGTTAGAAAGTCTGATTCAAACACTACACAACAGAGATCCTCTGCTCTGGATGTACACAATTGGGTGGATGAAGAATTAAAGGTACATGTTGATGAACTGTAAACATTACAATTCATCGGGGAAAAAAATTGCAGTATATTTAAAGTTTAAAACCAGTAAGCTATGAAACTCGTGCAGTTAATGCAATAGTAACCATAATGCATGGGGATAAGGTAGATGTGATTATAACCCAGCAGATCAGGAATTTACACTGTGAGGCTTTGTAATGTTCCTCCAGAAATATCTGATGAACAGATTAGAAATGCTCTACAAAGTTAATAGAAGTGTACATCTTGTCAAAATGGACAACTGGTCCATTAAATGGAAATTTCTTCTCTTGTCACTTTAACTATATATTGTAAAATTTCACTGTAGCTTAAGCCTCCAATTAAGCCCAATTTTAAGCTTAAGTTTAAACAGTGAAACCATGAACTATATAAGTAACCTATTTCTTCGTTTTATCATTTCTGATTCTCTCAAACTGTTTATAATTTAATTTTAAATTTTAAAATGACATTAGAGAGTGTCATAAGGGCAGTTAACTGTTTGTTTTCCTCTAAAGAGATTTCTTATTTTGTTTCAGCATAAGTTCCTTTATGTAGCATCAGACCATCGCATCCGGCAGATAGATCTTGTGATGTGTAATCGTCGATATGACAACTGCCTGCGTTGTGTCCATGATCCGTATTGTGGATGGGACAGGGATACCAACTCCTGTAAACCTTTCACTCCAGGGTAAGTTTTTCATTTGTGACTTCTCTTTTTTATTAAAAAAAAACAATACATGATTTAAACTATACACATTTGCACACTAATTATTATCTTCCTCAAATAAGAACAGTGATGTAAACATTTGGGAGAGAAGGAAGAGAAAGAAGGAGAAAGTGAGACAGACACTTAGACCTGTGATTGGCAGAGCAAAGTTCATGGTTGTTTCCTTCTTTTGTAATCATATAATTGCTCTTTCAGTTTTTACTTTCTCTATATGTACTATGTACATAGTGTAAAGAGAAGGTGTTGTATTGCCCAAAAATTCGATATTGAGATTTCACCGGAAATATATATTTTGAGATCCCCTGAATCCCAAAAAAGAATTTTTAAAAAAATCTATGTGTGTGTGTGTGTGTGCATGTGCACGTGCGTGCAGCATATTTCAAAAACTAAAAGACTGTTAAAAACCAAACTTGGTATTTAAGTTTGGTATCTTCCAAGGATGCGACACAAAGATTTTCAAGAGAATCCCCCCACCCCAAACTACCCTTTACATAGAAAAAATTTCAAAATTTTTGATTTTCTTTTGATTAAAACCTCTTATATTTAAGATATTTACTTGCCAAATAAAATGTATTTCTTGAATTTTCTGGGAATAGCCTCAAAAGACACCTTTATTCTAAATAAGTTTTATTGAATTTTGTATGACTGGTAACCCGTAAGAGATAGACAAAAACTTAACATACAAAAAATGTAGATCACAATAAAACACACAATTTATGTTACATACATTTTTTTCCTGGAGTTGATCAGTTTTGAGATATTCCTTGTTATTGGTTTCAGTTTTAAAAAACATACTTTTCTCATACAGGTATTTGTCAACTGCTGTCCATACAAACAAAGGAACTTCAGTCACATAGCAACCAGCTTTTGACTATCACTTTAACCTATGGTACTCCCTTAAATAGAAGCATAAACTTTTTAACAATAGTTTGTTGCAGAGATGTAGAGAAAGTCATGTGAATGGAACACATCAGAATTTTTTTATGTTTCCAAATTGATGGTTTTTATTTTTGAACAGGCTGCTGCAAGATGTGTCCAACAGCACCATGGGTGTATGTGATAGCAGCGTTGTGAAGAAGAAAATGGTTGTAACTTGGGGGCAGAGTATACATCTGGGGTGCTTCCTTAAGATGCCAGAAGTACTCAGCAGTCAAACAGTGACCTGGTTCCATTACAATAAGGAGAAAGGCCGCTACCAAATTGTGTACAGGTATTTCATTTAATATTCTCATACTAGTTAGTTAGTTATTTCTCATATAGAGCAGACAATAACTTAAATTGGGCTGACCCTGCAGCTCAGTCAGTAGAGCACCTGCTGCCATGCGAGGAGTCCCAGGTTTGATTCCCAGCTGGAGTGGGAATTTTTTCTCTAGCCAAGAACTATTTCTTATCCTTGCCAGAGTTTGGAAGTACTTGTATTAATGTATATGTGATATACCATATTTATCCGAATACAAGACGATCTCAAATGCACAATGACCCTTATTTAACAGAATTTAATTTTGGAACTTAGCATATACCAAGTGGTTCACCTGTCCCTTATTAGTTTTAGAGATAGACAACACTTCACACTCTGAAAGCAATAAGGTCAAAATTACCGTGCTTGTTGACCATTTAGTAACCACCCAAATCTAGCGTGCTTTTCATAAGAAAATGGACCTTAAAAGCAATAGTTACGTCCATTCCAAAAGCGTGTGCTTAATAACTCCTGTTACAGTAGATGATATATCAATAGGAATGCTGACATATGTTCTGCAACGTAAATTATAATGAATGGAATTTAAACAAACGACTTAAGCTACAAAAAGGGGTCACAACAGTTATAAAGAGATGAGAAGCAGAGAGGGAGACATGTGTGACACTATACCTACAAGTTTTAATGCAGTAAGTGGGCGCAATAATTGTAGTTCAGCCGGTTAATTTCTTGTTCCCTCATCACCTCCAGCATGTCAGTGGTTCGAGTCCCACAGTGTGCGTGCACTTTTTTTCTGCTTTACGTATATGCATCAAGGTGCAAAGTTAGTTCAGTATTTGTCACTCTAATAATTTTAGGACGTATACGAATTAAGAACAAACGGCAGTTCATTTTACGTGTTCTTCAGTTCTGGATCCTTAATTTTCATTCTAATTGTTTTGAGAAAGAAATTTCTCTTAAGACTTTAAATAATATTGGACTGATTAAGTTAGAATAAACATAAATAAAGAGAACAACAATAAAAGAAACAAATAAGCAAGTTAACAAATGTTCCGATATCCCATCTAGCTTTATGCCAAATCAGGAAGAAAGAAAGTGGAGGGGAAAAATTGTCAACGTTTTGGTAAGATTTGAACCTGAATCGAGCATCTTGGAACTCAAACTAACAGCGCGCATTAACCAAATATGCTGCTGCTCAGCTATAACTTGCAGCGCCAAAGTTTATAATGTTGGTGTGCACAAGATGAGTCTCGAGAACAATGTTTTCAGGTTAGACTAATCTGCAGGTTGCATAAAACCAGAGAGTAAGGGAAAGGTGAACCACCTTGTATATATAGTTTGCCATATATTTTAAACAAACTAGTGGACACTTAAGCTGATTAAATCCCTTTTTTCTTCTTTCCTTTCTTTTACTTAATTTGGATTTGTGCAAAAATTCTCATCTTGAGTGGTTGACGGAGAGGGGAGTGCGGAAATGTACCTCAGGGTTGAAGTTAAAGGAAAGGGTACATTCAGGGAGATTATGGAGATATAAATACACCAAGAGGTGCAAGGGGAGACAGTCCTTTTACTATCATAGAAATGAACGAGGAGGAGATATGGGAAAAACTAAGGGATTACCCTTATTCTACAAAACTCATCTTACACATTCTATTCTGCTGGAAGTTACATTTTGACCTTTTCTCAGCATTGAACAAAAGTGCATCTGGCATATATTATAAAATACATACATATATATATATATATATATATATATATATATATATATATATTTTTTTTTTTTTTTTTTTTGGTCTCATTTACTTGGCCATATTGTGACTTAACACTTTTAAATAACACTTTGACCCTTCTCTCAGCATTGATTAAAAGTTTGAACCCACAACCTTGGGTATTAGAGGTAACCACTACACCTTTGAGGGCAATGGGTTCTATAGGCATTTGGCAGATATTTTTATGTTGCTGAGGATAATAAAGGGTAGTCTTGAGTTGGGAAGTTTAGTTTTCTTTCATATTTGACGTTTAACACTCTTTGATCAGGTAGGTCATATCAGATGGTAAATGAATGAAATAGATCCTGGTCAAGAAAACAGTAAGAGCTATCACATAAGAACCAGTTTTTAGATTTTTTTATATATTGTGATAAAAACTGATTTTTTACTTTGACAAACACCTTTTTATTTCTCCACAAACTAATTACAATCTGCTCACAAATAGCTGTCTTTCCTACCAATTCTGTCATATAGTTTCTTTTTGACATTCACGGCAGCAACAATATAGATTGTGACAAAATTCCCGTCGAACTTGATCACTGTCCCAGTGAAAAGGACTTTGTTGTCCCTTTATACATCTGTTGGTTATGTCATTGGAAATTTCTAGAAACAGTCGCTCATGCAAAACTATCATAATGTACAAACTCACCCAGGCTTAAGAATGTGTGGCTTTGACGTTAAAGAGCCTGCTTAAAGAACATGTATCCACTCACAGCTGCAATGTCAAAAGAACTTGCCACGGCACAAGTATCCACTAATGCACATGTGTTACAATGGATGCCATGACTTATAAAGGAAGCTGTATACACATATTTGCTGATTACAACTACAGGGTGTGGTCACAATATATATCTATTTTATTTTGTTTCTTTAACTTCTTGGTCATGTCGCAACAGATCTGAACAGAAAGTAAAAGTTATGCTGTATCTTCTTGATCACCCATAAATTTAAAACCATCAGCAGTAATTTAAACATATGACATGCTAATATTAAATTAAAAGAATTTTAATCGGTTTTTGTGATGCAAACATCACTCAGTAATTATTTACTGGGACCAGTTTCGGGAACACTTGTTCCCATTTTCAGCTCTTAATTCTGAGTAAGTCTTGCTTCATTGGCGTTAACGATGAGGGTGGAGATGCATCACTTGTGGAGGTATCTGGTGCTGGATCTATGGTAGTAAATCAAAATTCATGATATGGTTCTTTTTCTTCATGATATAGATCTTCTCCCAGACATCTAATTCTGTGTGTTTATAAGCTAGGTTTAACAGTTTTATATTTGGTGTGATGTGTGATTTGATGTCCTGATATCACAGCATGAGCATTTAATTTCATAAATTCCTAATCTTTTTGTATGCTGGGATAGGATATTTTAATTTTTTGCATAGCAAAAGTATTATTTATATGTTTGGTGAAATATTTTGCAGGCCTGATAAATACATTGAAACGTCGGAACATGGGCTGGTGATTATTGCTGTTAATGAGGCAGATTCTGGTCGCTACGACTGCTGGATGGGAGGTTCCTTGTTATGCAGCTACAACATCACCGTGGATGCACATCGCTGTGCCCCTCCTGGAAAATCTCATGACTACCAGAAGATATACTCAGACTGGTGTCATGAATTTGAGAAATACAAGATGGCAATGAAAACCTGGGAGAGAAAGCAGGCCGTAAGTTTAAATGTTTGAAACTTTTATTGTGTATAATGTAGGTCTAATTGATGCCTTATATTATAATTCGTAGACATTAACTATTTTTACTTTCTCTAGCCTACATGTACAATGTATATAGTGGTTAGAAAGTATTGTATTCCACAAACAAATTTGATACAAAGATTTCATCAGAAATATGTGTTTTGAGGTCCCCAAATCTGAAGAAAAAAATGTTTAGAAAAAGACCTATGTGTGTCTGTGTACAGCACAACTCATAAATGAAAATTTAGTTAAATACCAAACTTAGTATATAAGTTCAGTCTTCCAATGATGCGACACAAAAATTTTCAAGAAAATCCCCCTACCCCAACTAACTTTTACATGGAAAAAATTTAGAAAATTTTGATTTTCTCAAAGTGGCTCTAACAATTTTGATTAAAATCTCATATATTTAAGATATTTACATGATAAATAAAATATATATCTTGAACTTTCTGAGAATAGCCTCTGAAGACATCTTTATTCTTGATGATTTTTTTTTAATTTTGCATAACTAGTAGACTGTATGAGATATACAAAAACTTACAGCACAAAAAATGTAGAGCCCCTTAAAACACACAATTATGTCATATACATTATTTTCTGGAGTTGACCGTTTTATTGTGTTACTTTATGAATTAGAACAATGCATATAATGTCAATATAGCTAATGTACTACTTTTGGAACAGATTATACCTCAATGTGTGCATGTTTACGCTACAAATCCCTCCCCTCTACCCTGGCTTTATACCAGACTGCTCTGTGTGTCCATAACTATGTGTGCTATGGAACCCAAAACTGAGCTGTAGTCCTCTGTTATTACAATAAAGCATATTTATTTACATTTAGCATTTTTATGACAGAAATATTTGTTTCTTTTTTCAGCAATGCAGCACCAGGCAAAATGACAGTAACCAGAATGCACATCCTAATGAAATATACCACAGAAGTCCATTAGTCTGATAGTCAGTTAAAGAAGCCCGTGAACTTTACTTCCACTGGACTCTCCGTTTGTAAATAATGGTTGCTGAGAGCAAAACAAAAAAGGGAAGTATTTTGCAGCACCCTGGTATGCAATAGAAAAAAAAAAAATTTAAAAAAAAAAACACACTAGACCAAGTTGTCCTTTCTATCAAGATGTTCCCACTGCATTACCCTTAACCACTTGGTACCAGGGATTGCCATGGTCCGTATCTTGTGAATATGGTTATTGATGATAATAATGATGTATATGCAAGCTGAATCAGCGTCTCTGTTCCGACAGTGGAGTAGATCTGTGATATTCCGACGTGTGACATAGCTAGCTGTGCAACAATGCGAGTGTGCTGGTGAGTGTTCCAGGTTTCTAGACTTAGTTTAAACAAAAGAGTAGCTTTTCAAGACAGTGGCTATGGATGGTGATGATTTCACATTGCATTGTGAACACTGTTTCTTTGTGAGAGTGGGAGTGAGTGATCGGGTGTATGCTTTTTTAAATATGTAAAAGAATTTTTTTTGTACACTGATAAAAAAAATTTTAAGAAAAGTGTAGATACATACAGTATTTCCAAAAAAAAAAAAACAAAAAAAAACTTGTGTTAATGACAAAGCAGGACCTATGCCAGGAGTAACAGATTAATTTGGAATTGGAGAAAACGTGGCATTTGTTGGAAGTTCCAAATGAAAATAGAGGTAAAAGGTGCTAGTCGTAATGGCTTTTTAAACAAGTTATTTCTTTTAAATGAATCTCTCTAAAGCATAAGTATGTAATTACATTTCAGGGTTTTGTTTAAGAACAGTCAATGTGAACATCAGATTGTGTGACTGTTACCTGAAAGAAATTCTTTTTAATGTGGCAGTGTGAATACTTCTGGAGTTAGCCCAGTTAGCAGTATTTAATTTCTGAAAAATTTTAGATAGATCAGTGAGAATATGTTAAACTGGGAGAATATTTACACCTGAATTATCAGGTTTACTACCGTAAGTTTGCTATAAAACTTGGCCGACTGTTTCCTGGTGGCCAATGTCACCCTCCGTGGTGTAATGGTTACCATTCTAACTTCATATACCCAATATTGCAGGTTCAAACCCGGCGGAGAATGATGGATTTTTTTGGGTGTAAAAATCCTTAATATGGCTTCCTTCGGAAGGGAAGAAAAGCTGTTGCTCCCGTGTTGTAGATTTACGCCACTTAAAAGAGGCCTCTGAGCAAAATTAAGCGGTCTTTCACGCCTAATATAGAATGGGATGCTGAGAACCACAGTAGTTAAAGAGTGTCCATAAATAAAGCTCCATTTATATTTACATTCCTGGTGGCCAAGTTTTGTAACAAATGTACTGCATATAAGGGAGACAAAGATTAATAAAATGATATACCTGTTTTTAAAAGACAGTGTGGTCAGGTTACGTTATGTCCAGCAAAGCTAAAGGACTAGCAGTGATTCGAGAGTCATATTGCTATGTTCAATTGTTCTTATCACATGCTTTGTTTCACAAAGAGTAGATATTAACGTCTGAATGCTTAATTTTTATTTTATTTAGCGTAATTTTGGTGCATGTATATTCGCACTAATACCCAAGTGAAATGCCACGAAAAGGTTCACATTAACGGAAAATATTTCATGTACAGTACATATGTGACAGTCAACTCATTTCAAGAGGTCTGTAGGCAATTTTCAGAGTAATTTATTAATATTGGTGCTATAAATTGATATTTTGGGAAAAAAATCTTTAAACATTTCATTTTCATCAAAAATAAATTTTTCAAACTGTAACAGCCTAAAACTGAATTATCTGCAGCTCAACTCCAGATATTCCTACACATTTGTTCAAAATACATATACAAAGATCCATGCAAAGTTTAAAGCATGTTATATTCCTGGTTTAGGACTAAAGCACACCTAAAGTTAAAAAAATTAATTAATTGAAAATTAGCTGAGTCGATTACTTTTAATTTTTTGGAAAACATGCTTCCATTGTCAATTCCTTTGGTTGACTGCTGGCATTGCCTGCTGTGGTGGTTGTCTCTGTCCCCGGTGGTGGTTTGATAAACCTCTGAATCAGTAGGTCGCCTGGCGGGATTTCGAAATTGAAAATGCGGTTCTTATTTTTCCAAATATATATGTTTTCCCAAACTTTTAATTCTGTCTTCCTTGTGATGTTTTTTAGTATTTTTGGGCTTCTATTTATGAAGTGTTTCTCTTTCCAAAAATGACAAGCTACCGTGTATTTGTCTTCTTGTTTGAATTTAATATTTCTGTGGTGTTCTTTTGCTCTTGTTTTGTTTTTATATTTCTTTTTGTTTGGCTGATGTAGATTTTTTCACAGTCACTGCAGCTGAACAAATTGTTAAAGCACATCACTGTCACAAAGTCCACCATATATCAGTAATATTATGGTTAGAAAGTTTACAAAACAGCTCTCATACTGGGTGCTTTTCCCTGCCCTGTTTAATCCAGATACACCCTACCAATTTTATTTAAGCTGGGCACACTCCACTCAGCTGTCTTTATGGAGAGAGAAGTTCGATTCTTACCAAATGGCTTGTAATTTTCAGCCCTTGTACACATCTGGGAGAAAGAACAAAATCATGAGTTGCCAATAGTATTTATAATCAAAAATTAAAATTTTTCTGCTGCTTTCAAACGAAAGAAAGTAATATTTTTAGCATACAATAATATATTTTTCTACTTAATTGTAAAACATGACATTCATTTTTTTTATTGTTTGATTATAAAAGTTTAACCTCAAACAGACATAGGAGAAGCAACTATTTCATTACAGACCTTTAAAAAATTGATCATAAATAACACAAATAAGCATGTAAACCATGCAAGATGGTAGTACTGTGGTAAGCAGCCCAGGTTCGATCCCAAGCACCCCCATATGGGATTTGTGGTGGACAAAACAGTGTCTGGGCAGGTTTTCTCTGGGTCCTCAAGTTTCCCCCACCACTCATTCCACCAAATGTTCCATCACCTTTCCTATCATCTTTTTTGCTAGCATTTCATATCATCTACTTCTTCATTCTCATGCCTGGCTAAGGGCTGACCCCTCATTCCAGGTTCTCCATTCTGTGGTTTCATGCTGTTGGCTCCCAGACAGGCTTCTGACCCCTAGACATCTGCTTGTAAGTCCTAAACACAGGCAGGGTTAGCTGACTACGAAAAAATATTAATAATTATTATTTATTAGCTCTTATGTATTAAATTACATGATAAAGATAACCTAAAAGCATCTGTGAAGATAAATATATTAAAAGTATTTTGTTTCAGGTACTTGAGAACAATTGCCATTAGCATGACAATGATGATGTTCACATTTTACTTTCCCTTTAACATAAGGTTAGCAGACCATTAAAGATTAAAACCAGTAAAGTATTCTTTAAAGAGTAATGCTAAGAAAAAAGAAAAGTTGCATTATGACAGACTGCATTTACCTCATAAGAGATATTACCATCCTAAAAGGTGCCTGGACTTGAACCTAGACGGTAACAGTAGCCCTTTTTGTAACATCAGGTCACACCTATTGTTCCTGAGAGATTCCAAATCTCCAAACGTTGATACCAGATTTGGATGATTCTTAAGCAGTAATTTGGTAGTAGTGCTTGAATTAGTGGTTCTCACATTGTCGTGTCATATTTGGGGTGCAAGAAGGTAAGTCACCCTACAATTTGAAAGATTTCACTAGACACAGGTTAATATAAGCAACTGTTTCTAAACCATAAATTTATCTGGTTATGGAATTACATATAATGTCTGCTTCTCTGAGAGAGGGTTGCAAGAACTGTGTATAAAGCCATTGGATCAGTAAAAGAAGCCAGTAAAAATAGTATATTACATACTAAGAATTGTAAGTTATACTTATCAGGTCAAGAATGTGTATTGGGAATATGAGGCCTGCAGGGCTGAGATCTGACAAGTAGTTCGTGGTTAGCCAATAACTTTTTGAAATACTGTAAAAAAAAAAAAAAAAAAAAAAACAATAAATCAAAGTTGTTTTTCAATATTTTATTGAACAATAAGAAAAAATGAATTCCTGATGTGAAAAAATGAAAGGCTACATCTAAATTACATGGACAAAGCCTTCTTATACACTCTTTTGTTAATGAATTTTGCAATAGATTCTTTACTTGAAGTAGCACATGTTACGTCATTTCCTAATTGTACTGTAAGTATTAATGACTTCTCAAACTCTTACTTTAAGTACTTACAGTGCTTGTTGGCATGGCAATTAATAAATGGATTGTAAATTTAGCTTACATTACCAAGTATGTGTTGAGAATGATTAATTTACATATCAAGTATTTCAAAAAAGTACATTTCTGATCTGGTACTGAATCACTATAGTATTGCTGATATATCTTTAGCTCCGAAAGAGGTACTATTGTCTATTCTTGCCAACTACTGTGTATACATGTACTAATCCAGCGCCGAATTTAGACACTGTCACATTCACAGTATTGGCCATTCTGATGATATACCTCATGAAACGTCAGGCCCAAAGATATAACGGCAGCACAATAGCTCAGACTATATTCCTAATGCAAGTAATTCTCTAAATATTTGGTGAAGTGGATGTTATTAATTGCATAAACCTATAACAAATATATTATTTTATTTATTTTGCAGTTAATAAACAATGGTTTCATTGTGCAGTTGGTTGTTACTGATACTAGATTTTTTTTTTCTTTTCTTTCTTTCTTTTGTGCACACTGCTTAGGAATCGTTAACACATTGAAGCCCAGGCATTTCTTTAGTTGAAGAGCCAAGAAATCAGGGTTTTTATACCTATTTTGAATTATTATTTACAGTACATCAAAGAAATCTAAAATATTTTGGTACAGTTTAAAAGAATGGTTTTCAAGGATTTCTCAACAAATAAGAAAATAGTCATAACTTCTGTATTAAATTTACAAGTGTTAAATATGAGTTAGAAAAAAATCTGCATAAAGAATGCACTCCATTTATTGATAGCTCAAAAATCTCTCTCTTGGAATCATAATTTTGCAGAACTCATTTATTGCATCCTGAATTTCAGCTTCAGTTAACAGAAATCAAGGAAAATGCTGTATTTAACATTTAAGAACACCAAACTTAACAAACAGATCAAGGAAAATGGCGCGAGTACCCCGAGAGCAGCCAATATTATTAACTCTCCTTAATTTCCTAACAGTTGACTAAATCGAGGACAGACGGCAGCACAAATCAGACAACTAAACAATAAATGATGCATGACCTTTGCCGCATAGCCTAAGACTGAGTTACAGTTGTAGAATTGCATTAAAAGCATTAGAAATACCTGTACGAGCTGTGCTAATTGGCCTGAGCTATATTGGGCTTGGGCTTCAACGTATTAATCTTCTAAGCCATTTGTACATCAATATCAGTGTAAATTATTTACTATGGTAACACAACAAATCTTATGCTAAGCAATTCATTCTTGCAGAAAATATTTTTCCACACACCCCTTCCTTATTTTGATAAATTTGCAGGTATTCTCCTGGCAGTGTTTTTACAGTGCTTTAGAGCATTTTTTAAAGCAATGTTAGATGCTAGTTTAATCATTTTTGCAACCACCTTTTTTTTATTTAACCATCCAGTAACTTAAGACAGAATAACACTTTATAGAACAGTGTTCTTGCAACCCAGCATCAGTATGTTCCTACACTCTATTCAGTATTTTTTTAACAGTTTGCTTGAAGAAAATATTTCTGTTTTTTAATGGAGCTTGTACCTATTAACAACAGTATTTAACAAACAGCAGTTCTTGCATAAGCTGCAGATATGTTCTCTATATTTAATAACTGCATTTCTAAGACTCTAACTAGAATAAAGGAATGATAATTAAAGTTTGTATACTAATGTAACCACTTTTAATGATTCTTAAATAACTTTCAAGACAAACACTCACTTTGGATCCAAATGTTATTATTACATTACCAGTGCTATTTCCAATGTTAAACTTTTTTCTCACTTTAGAAGCAGATGTGAATTTTCACATAGAAGCAGGTTCAAGAAACTTTTTGTTTGTGCAACTATAAAAGTTAAAAACAGTTGTGTCAGGTTTTGTTTACTATAGATGTTTTCAAGGGTGACACAAGTTTGAGAACCACTTTTTGAGAATATTGATGAGCTTTTATGATGTTGAATAACAAATTTATATTAACGTTACATGAACCAGAGCAAATTCACTACTGTATAGGCTTTACAAAATGATTCTATAGGATTATTATCTTTATGAAAGTGTACATAAATGACTGACTCAATAGTTTCTGCATGTTTGCAAAATTGCAGTTGAATACATTGTATAGTGCTTGTCACTGGTTGTATCGCATACTGCTCTTTTATTTGAAACTCTTTTCTTAAAAATTGAAAGTTTTACTACCAAAGGGTAAATATGTAAGCAACATAAAATCCTGGTACAGCTAAAATTGTTTATTTTCTGCATCATACATGTATTGTAAGTCTGAATATAAGAACACAAGTGAGCTAAAAGGATATATTGTAACATTTCCTGTTTAACGCTTTAGTGTGTACAATGCTTGAAAATACATTTCAAAATTCTTGAGCATAATATTGCACCAAGAGTGCTGTATTTGAATAGGATTAAGATACAAAAATGTATGGAAACAACTTGCATATGTTTGTAAATAAGAGTGCAACATTAATTCAGAAATGCAGGTGCAAAAAGAAAAATTGTACAGCAATTCTGTTTTAATTGTGATGTGTTTTAGTATGTCAAGGCGAGTATCTTAAGTTACTGTGTTCATTTGTAGAGAAAACTTGACTTGAGTTACTTTTCAGAAACATCTTCAGCTCCAGAAAATATCGTGTTAATGAGAGTCGTTCAGGTCAGGTCAAGTTCAACTCAGCTAAGCAGTTCATGGTTTAAAATTAAGTGCTCTCCTTGGTAATGGGGTTTCACAAATTCTGAATAAATGTTCTGTTCAATTCGGTAATTTTGTATGCAGGTAGGATGGAGTGATAGATGGATGGTGGATGAATAGAGGGTTGTATGGAGGGATGGATGGAATGATGGAGGAGTGGAGCGATGGAGGAAGGGAAGGATGGATGGAGTGGAGGGAAGGAAGAAATGAAGGATGAATGAATGGAGGGAGGGAGGATGGAATATACACTTGTATATTCTCACATACACACTGATGGAGTGGATGTGCTTGGAGAAACTATGATCCATTTGGAACTTGCAATGTATCACTGAGGGTATGGTGGGAGGGATAGAGGATTGGAGGGATGGTTAGGCGAACAGCAATGGATATTTTTCGACCATAAAAATCCTTAGCATGGTTTCCTTTGGAAGGGAAGTAAAACCTCTGGTGCTGCATCTTAGATTTATGGCACATAAAAGAACCTCAAGCCTGATACAGAGGCCTCTGAACAAAATTAAGCGGTCTTTCACACCCAATATAGAATGGGATGCCAGAAACTGAAGCAGTTCAAGAGCATCCGTAAATAAAACACTATTTTAATTTATAAATAATCCCAATATAGAGAAACTGACATGCATTGTCTTTAAAGACCAGTAGCAACCCTGACAACCACATAAGATGTTCTTAGGCAAGGTGTGTGATGGCTTCTGGTTGAAAAAGTATTCTTAATGGCTATTTAATTCAGGTTATTGTCTGAAATTTGTGCGGCTGCTGACTGTGGCATGAAGCAACCATTTAACTTGATCCAATGGGAAAACCAATTGGTTCCACAGAAAAATGGCTGTTTATTGAGGCAATCACCAAGTGAAGGTGACTGTTTAAGCAGGTTTGACTTTATAATTGAAAGAAATAGAATAAGATATGGATGGAGGGGACCCAGCACAGAAATTTATGTTGGTTATTGTATGTATGCCCCAAAAGGGGGCAACTTGGGGGGAGGGGTGAGTTGAGAGGATACACTGGGTGGTTGGAACCAGGAGCAATGGCACAGAAATGATAGGGTCCCTGAGACTTCCAGATAGGAGCACTGCCACACCAGATCAAGGACCCCACCTCACCAGGGGGTGTTCCTAATCCCAAAAACCAGCCCAAGGTGGGGGATGGAGATTAACAATGGTCTGTATTTTTCCCTGCAACCCTGAAAGAATCCAACAGGATGAATGAAACCTACTTATCATTCACTTGGTAACCCAGGGAAACCCCATAGGTCAGGTAGGCCAGACATGGGAATCGAACATGCAACCAATCAAAAAGGGTAACTTAAATATTTATTTGTTAATTCATTTCCAAATACAAAACATATTAGAAACGGTCCAAATATAAACAAATTTGGCAGAGTTTATATTTGTCTACATACATACTGGTTACATGAAACATTTGCTGGATTGATTGAAAGATGTATCCCAGATTATTAAAGTCCACCTCCATGGGTTGCAGGTTCAAACCTGGCAGAGGACAATGGATTTTTTCGGGTGTAAAAATTCTTAGCATGGCTTCCTTCGGAATGGAAGTAAAGCCGGTGGGCTGTGTCATAGATTTATGGCATAAAGAACCTCTGTGTCTGTCTCTGTGTGTGCTTGTGGACAGGATAGCTAAAAAACGGACTATCTGTGTCTGTCTCTGTGTGTGCTGAAGAAAATTTAATGGTCTTTGACATACAGTATAGAATGGGGTGCTGAGAACTACAGCATTTAAAGGGCGTCCTTAATAAAGCTTCATTTCCATTTCCAGATTATTAAAGTTTGTCCATAGTTTACATGCCCTGGCCATTTCAGTATGAACAGACATAACATACAAAAGATATTGTAGGTCTGTAATTTATGTTAAGCTTCTTTATTCACACTTCAGTACCTAGCAAAATCTGAAATAATATTTGAATACTCTTATTTGCAAACAAATGAAATATTGTAAATTTGTAAGATCATGTGGCTTGTTAAATTGTTCATTATAAAATAACATCTCTAATGCTGAAGATAAAAGTGCTTTCAAATCAGATAAGTTATATTTAAATTTCCAGCATACTCTAAAAGTTTTCTACACTTGTATATTCTCACATACACACTGATAGAGTGGATGTGCTTGGAGAAATTATGATCCATTTGGAACTTGCAATGTATCACTGAGTTTCATTATTGTTGGCTTCTTGTGGCACTGAGCTGGTTGCAATTGGCTAGGCAGTTACAGAGAGCCACAGCATTTCGCTCAGTTTCGTCAACTAATACTGTATGCAATTTTAGATCTTTCACAATTTGTTGTAAACTAGTAATAGCATTAGTACTGTAAGAAACTATGTGAACTTTGAGATGAGAGATTGTATGCTAGGTTGCAGCCTCAATGGAGGCTTCCAAAAATGAATAATAAAAGAAACAAATTTATGTTATGGTATTATTTGAAAACTAATTGTATCTTTCCATGTTTCTCTATAATAATCTTACAAGATAGATTTATTTTATTTATGCTGTATACAGGTGAATATGATTGGTGTTCAGCCCTGACTCTTTACCAGTCATATTCATATTTTACAATAATTTTTCTTCTTGATTGTTGCAACATTTTTGACTATACTGTCCATACTCATTTATTTTTCTCTTTGTATAAGAATTGTCCAATGTTCTTACTGTCTTTTTGAAACACTCCAACTACAGCTCTTTTTTTTTTTTTTTTTTTTTTTTTTATTGTAGTTTAACGTCCTTTAGTCTGGTTGGTTATGTTGGACGATGGATGAAATTGGTGAAATAATGTTCAAATGATCTCAGGGTCATGGGATAAGGGAAAAACCCCAAAAAAAAGCCTTATCCAGGTAACTCACCCCACAAACACACACTGACACTCACTGCACACACACTCTGTCACTCACACACACTGACACCCGCATAAACAAACACACACCACACACACAGACACTCACACAGACAACACAAACCACACACACACTGACACTCACACCACACAAACACTGACACTCACACAGCCAACACACACCATACACACACTGACACTAACACAGATGGGTACACACACACATACACTGACACAAAGACAACACACACCACACACACTGACACTCACACAGACAACACACACTGACATTCACACAGAAAACACAATCCACATTCACACAGAAAACACAAACCACTCTCTCAGAGAAAACACATACCACACTCACACTGAAAACACAAACCACACACTGACACCCACATAGACAACACACACCACTCACACAGACAACACACACCACTCACACAGATAACACACACCTCACACAGACAACGCACACCTCACAAAGACAACAGACCCCTCACACAGACAACGTACACCTCACACACTCACACAGACAACAGACACCTCACACAGACACCCACAAAGACTAACACACACTGACACCCACATAAACAAATACACACACACACACACCTCACCCAATAACACTCACAAAGACGACACACATCTCACTCACAAAGACAACACACTCCACACACACAGCATACAGACACATAAACACAACCCACAAACAACGCACACCACACACATACACTCACAGACAACGCACACCACACACATACAATCTCACAGACAACACACACTGACAGTCACAACAGACAACACACACACTGACACTCACACAAAGCACACTGACACTCACAGACAACACACACTGACCCTCACACAGATAACGCACACACATACACTGACCCTCACACACACCACACACAGATACGAGGGGCATACTGAAAGTCATGAGCAACCCATTGTAAAAATTTAAATTTCAACAATGTAACGAAAAGAATTGCAGGATCGTAATCTACAGACTTTAAACCACTGTTGACATATTGTGACGTCATTAGCTTCTATCACGTGACCACAGACGGTGTTTGAAAAATGGCTGACATTGATGTTTCGTTTCGACAGCGTGCTGTCATTGAATTCCTTGTGAAAGAAGGAAAGTCTGCTCCTGAAATTCATCTCAGACTTCAACGTGCATATGGAGGTGTCTGCATGGGTGCCAGCAGTGTTAGAAGATGGGTGAAACATTTCAAAGATGAAAACACGAGTCTGCAAAATGCGCCTCGTAGCGGGCGTCCTCAAACTGCCTCTACAGAACGCCGCAAGGAAAGAGTTGAGTTCATTACAGGAGATAGGCGTTTCACTGTGAATGAAATTGCTGTGCAACTTGGAATAGGACATAGTGCAGTGCAAGAAATGATCCACAGCTTGGGTTATCGAAAGGTCTGTGCCCTTTGGGTCACCTGTTTATTGACTGAAGACCACAAACTTCAGAGAAGAACCATTGCACAAAACCTTCTTCAGAGATTTCATAATGAAGGTGATGAATTTTTGACGTGTATTGTGACGAGATGAGAGCTGGTTCCATCACTATGAGCCAGAAACGAAACATCAGAGTATGGAATGGCACCACTTGAACTCACCATCGAAGAAGAAAGCGAAGACAGTGCAGTCTGTAGGAAAAGTTATGGGAAGTGTCTTTTGGGATGCATTCTGGTTGACTTTCTTGAATCTGGACAAACCATAAATTCTGCCCGCTACATCAAGACACTTCTGAAGCTCTGTCAGGCTTTGGTGATAAACGCCCAGGAAAGAGGATCATCCTTCAACAGGATAATGCGCGTCCGCATACTGCCCGTGCCACTATGGAGAAGATCAGGGCATTAGGGTGGGAAACTCTTCCACATCCTCCCTACAGTCCCGACTTGGCACCTTCTGACTACCATCTTTTCGGTTCTGTGAAGGAGCAGATGCGTGGCCAATGCTACAAGACGCTGGAGGATATTCGGAAAGCAGTGCGTCAGGGTCTGCGGGCAGCTGGAACAGAGTTCTATCACAAGGGCATTTTCAAACTTGTAGAACGATGGGAAAAATGTGTGCAAAACAATGGAGACTGTCAAAAAGTGAAAGAAAGTCTGTAGATTATGATGATGTATTTGGTTTGGCTTAAAAATAAATATTAAAGATTGTTGCTCATGACTTTCAGTATGCCCTCGTAACACACACACTGACACTCACACAGATAACACACACACTGACACCCACATAGACAACACATCCACCAAACACTGACACTCACACAGATAACACACACACACACTGACACACAGATAACACACACACTGACACATAGATAACACACACACTGACACATAGATAACACACACACTGACACCCACATAGACAACACATCTACCACACACTGACACTCATACAGATAACACACACACACACACTGACACTCACACAGATAACACACACACACACACTGACACTCACACAGATAACACACACACACACTGACACTCACACAGATAACACACACACACACACTGACACTCACACAGATAACACACACACACTGACACCCACATAGACAACACATCCACCACACACTGACACTCACACAGATAACACACACACACACTGACACCCACATAGACAACACATCCACCACACACTGACACTCACACAGATAACACACACACACTGACACCCACATAGACAACACATCCACCACACACTGACACTCACACAGATAACACACACACACTGACACCCACATAGACAACACATCCACCACACACTGACACTCACACAGATAACACACACACACACACTGACACCCACATAGACAACACATCCACCACACACTGACACACACACACTGACACCCGCATAGACAACACATACACCACACACTGACACTCACATAGACAACACATAGACAACACATACACACTGACACCCACATAGACAACACATACGCACTGACACCCACATAGACAACACATACACAACACACACTGACACCCACATACACCACACACTGACACTCACACAGATAACACACACACTGACACCCACATAGACAAAACATTCACTACACACTCACATAGACAACACACACCTCAAACAGACAGCAGACACCTTACACAGTCAACAGACACCTCACACAGGCAACGGATACCTCACACAGACAACAGACACCTCACACAGACACCCACATAGACAACAAACACACACACACAGGCAACAGACACCCACAAGGACTACACACACTGACACCCACATAGACAACAAACATACACACACACACACACACACAGGCAACAGACACCCACAAGGACTACACATACCACACACACTGACACCCACATAGACAACAAACACACACACACAGACAACACACCTCACCCAATAACACTCCACCACACACACACACTGACAAACACAGACAACACACCACACACAGGCAACAGATACCCACAAGGACTACACACACCACACACACTGACACCCACATAGACAACAAACACACACACACACACAGACAACACACCTCACCCAATAACACTCACAAAGACACCACACACACACAGACACAACACACATCACACACACATAGGCAAAACACACTTCACACTCTGACACTTACACAGACAGCGTACAGACACTCACATAAACACAACCCACAAACACACACATACTCTCTCACAGACAACACACACTGACACTCACATAGACAAAGCACACTGACACTCACAGACAACCCACACCACACTGACACAGATAACACACACACTGACACTCACACAGATAAATAAAACACACCCACATAGACAACACATACACCACACACTGACACTAACACAGATAACACACACACTGTCTCCCACATAGTCAACACACACCACTCACCCTGACACTCACACAGACAACTCACTCTACATACACACAGACACCCACATAGACAACACACACCACTCACCCCGACACTCACACAGACGACTCACTCCACATACACACACAGACACCCACATAGTCAACACACACCACTCACACAGACAACTCACTCCACATACACCCACATAGTCAACACACACCACTCACACAGACGACTCACTCCACATACACCCACATAGTCAACACACACCACTCACACAGACAACTCACTCCACATACACACACAGACACCCACATAGTCAACACACACCACTCACCCAGACAACTCACTCCACATACACACAATGACACCCACATAGACAACACACCACACACACAGACACCCACATAGACATCATACACACCCACACACACACCAAACACAGATATCCACAGAGACATCACACACACACACACACACACACACACACACACACACACACACACACACCTCGCACTGACACCCACATATACAACACTCACCACACACAGACATCACACCCCACTTACCCTGACACTCACAAGAACAACATACACCACACAGACATCACACACATATGAACTCTCTCTCTCTCTCTCTCTCTCTCTCACACACACACACACACACACACACACACACACACACACCTCGCACTGACACCCACATATACAACACTCACCACACACAGACATCACACCCCACTTACCCTGACACTCACAAGAACAACATACACCACACAGACATCACACACATATGAACTCTCTCTCTCTCTCTCTCTCTCTCTCTCTCTCTCTCACACACACACACACACACACACACACACACACACACACACACACACACACACACACACACTAATTTAGGCTAAATTTTTTGGGGTTATAGGCTAGTTTAGACTAATTTTTCAGGTTATAGGCTAGTATAGGCTGAATGGTTGGGGGTATAGACTAGTTTAAGCTAAATTTTCAGGGTAAAGGCTAAATTTTTTGGGGGGTATAGGCTAAATTTTTAAGGTGTGTATATATATAGGCTAAATATTTGGTGGTGTAGGCTAGTTTAGGCTAAATTTTTAAAGGTGTATAGGCTAAATTTTGGGAGTAAAGGCTAGTTTAGGCTAAATGGTTGGGGGGTATAGGCTAGTTTAAGCTAAATTTTTGAATATATAGGCTAAATATTTGGTGGTATAGGCTAGTTTAGGTTAAATTTTTAGGGGTATAGGCTAGTTTAGGTTAAATTTTTAGGGGTATAGGCTAGTTTAGGTTAAATTTTTAGGGGTATAGGCTAGCTTAGGCTAAATTTTGGGGGTATAGGCTAGTTTAGGCTAAATTTTTAAGGTGTACAGGCTAGTATAGGCTAAAATTTTGGGGGTATAGGCTAGTTTAGGCTAAATTTTTTTAGGGGTATAGGCTAGTTTAGGCTAAATTTAGGGGGTATAGGCTAAATTTTTAGGGGTATAGGGTGGTTAAGCAAAGCTAGGTAAATAGTAGTCCTAAGACTTTGCTACAATGTCAAGAAACTGTGTTTTTGTTGGATTTCCACCTCTAGTTAATTCTTTTATTTACCTATTTGGTTAGTGAACATAACAGGTTACAATGCTCACTTGAAAGAAAAATCAAATACAGTATCATTTTGGTTACAATGACATAAAAACATTTAAGAACAGTTCTGCAATGCTACAGATTTAACTACAGAGGCAGTCATATCAAAAACTTGTAATACACCACACACACAAACATCTAGGCTAGTTTAGGCTACATTTTTGGGGTTATAGGCTAGTTTAGACTAATTTTTTAAGGTGTATAGGCTAAATTTTTCAGGTTATAGGCTAGTATAGGCTGAATGTTTGGGGGTATAGACTAGTTCAAGCTAAATTTTCAGGGTAAAGGCTAAATATTTGGTGGTGTAGGCTAGTTTAGGCTAAATTTTTAAAGGTGTATAGGCTAAATTTTGGGGGTAAAGGCTAGTTTAGGCTAAATGTTTGGGGGGTATAGGCTAGTTTAGGTTAAATTTTTAGGGGTATAGGCTAGTTCAGGCTAAATTTTTAGGGGTATAGGCTAGTTTAGGCTAAATTTTGGGGGGTATAGGCTAAATTTTTGGGGGTATAGGCTAGTTTAGGCTAAATTTTGGGGGTGTAGGCTAGTTTAGGCTAAATTTTGGGGGTATAGGCTAAATTTTGGGGGTATAGGCTAGTTTAGGCTAAATTTTTAGAGGTATAGGCTAAATTTTTAGAGGTATATGCTAGTTTAGGCTAAATTTTGGGGGGTATAGGCTAGTATAGGCTAAATTTTTAGAGGTATAGGCTTGTTTAGGCTAAATTTTGGGGGTGTAGGCTAAATTTTGGGGGGGTATAGGCTAGTTTAGGCTAAATTTTGGGGGTATAGGCTAGTTTAGGCTAAATTTTTAAGGTGTATAGGCTAGTTTAGGCTAAATTTTTAGGGGTATAGGCTAGTTTAGGCTAAATTTTTAGAGCTATAGGCTAGTTTAGGCTAAATTTTTAGAGCTATAGGCTAGTTTAGGCTAAATTTTTAGAGCTATAGGCTAGTTTAGGCTAAATTTTTAGAGGTATAGGCTAGTTTAGGCTAAATTTTGGGGGTATAGGCTAGTTTAGGCTAAATTTTTAAGGTGTATAGGCTAGTTTAGGCTAAATTTTTAGGGGTATAGGCTAGTTTAGGCTAAATTTTTAGAGGTATAGGCTAGTTTAGGCTAAATTTTTTAGAGGTATAGGCTAGTTTAGGCTAAATTTTTAGAGGTATAGGCTAGTTTAGGCTAAATTTTTAGGGGTATAGGCTAGTTTAGGCTAAATTTTTAGAGGTATTGGCTAGTTTAGGCTAAATTTTTAGGGGTATAGGCTAGTTTAGGCTAAATTTTGGGGGGTATAGGCTAGTTTAGGCTAAATTTTTAGAGGTATAGGCTAGTTTAGGCTAAATTTTTTAGGGGTATAGGCTAGTTTAGGCTAAATTTTGGGGGGTATAGGCTAGTATAGGCTAAATTTTTAGGGGTATAGGCTAGTTTAGGCTAAATTTTGGGGGTGTAGGCTAGTTTAGGCTAAATTTTGGGGGTATAGGCTAAATTTTGGGGGGTATAGGCTAGTTTAGGCTAAATTTTGGGGGTATAGGCTAAATTTTGGGGGTATAGGCTAAATTTTGGGGGTATAGGCTAAATTTTTAGGGGTATAGGCTAGTTTAGGCTAAATTTTTAGAGGTATAGGCTAGTTTAGGCTAAATTTTGGGGGGTATAGGCTAGTTTAGGCTAAATTTTGGTGGTATAGGCTAAATTTTGGGGGTATAGGCTAAATTTTAGGGGTATAAGACTTTGCTACAATGTCAAGAAGCTGTGTTTTTGTTGGATTCCCACCTCTAGTTAATTCTTTTATTTACATATTTGGTTAGTGAACATAACAGGTTACAATGCTCACTTGAAAGAAAAATCAAATACAGTATCATTTTGGTTACAATGACATAAAAACATTCAAGAACAGTTCTGAAATGCTACAGATTTAACTACAGAGGCAGTCATATCAAAAACAAAATCAAATATGTTAGTAATGACATATCAAAATTCATAGGCTTTCACAGCAGGTGTCACAATACTGGCTGGAGTATAATCCAGGCTTGTGGGCAGTGGTCTACTGGGCTCCTCCTTCTTCCCAGACCTTCTAGAGCACTTTGACCTCACCTCTGCCACAGAAGATGTCTGCCATAGTCGCAGACGAAACGTCTGGGAAGAAGGAGCAGCCCAGTAGACCGCCGCCTGGATTATACTCCAGCCAGTAATATTGATATATTTATATTAATATATTAATCTACTATTCTCAATAAATTATCACAGGTAATACAATTTTCATGATAAATAAATGAGTTAATTCATTATCCTTTGGAATAAAAAAAAGACATAACATCTGATCTATTATTTGGAACATAATTGCCTTAAGTTAGGATCATCAATCTTCTTATAGTAGTTTGTAAAGAAAAGTGACAAATGGTACTTCCTTTATGCAAAAAACTTATAAACTCAAATAAATGAAGCAGTGAATCTTAAGAGATAAACTGGGCGCTTTGGTAATAGAAGTGCCAAGAAACCCAGGTTTTTACGCCTACTTTGAGTTATTATTTACAGTACATTAATTAAATCTGCCAAAAAGTATTGGGACAATCTAGAAGTATGGCATTCAAGGATTTCTCAACAAGCAAGAAAATTGTCATAAGTTCTGTATTAATATTTTATTTTAAATTTACAACAAGTATCAAACATGAGTTTGGAAAAAAAAAACCGTGTAAAGCTGCTTACACTCCATTTATTCAAAGTTCGAAAACCTCTCCCTCGGAATCAGAATTTTCCACAGCTTTATTTGTATCCTGAATTTCAGCTTCAGTTCATAAAAATGGAGGAAAATGCAGCATTTTAACATTTTAGAGCACTAACGTAACAAACAGGAAATGGCACGACTACCCAAGAGCAGCCAATATTACTAAATCTCCTAAAATTCTTAATAGTTGGCTAAAGCAAGGACAGGTGGCAGCACAAATCAGACAACTAAATGATAACTGATGTATGTTCTTTGCGGCATAGCCCAAGACCGAGTTAAGGTAGGTTGTGGAATTGCATTAAAAGTGTTAGAAATACCTGCCCGAGCTATGGGTCTCATGAGCATTTTGATGGCCCGAGCCATCCTCGGGCTTGGGCTCCAACTTGCATTGAATAGCTTCAATTAATTTATACTGCCTAGGACTGAACTGATCTTAAGAATCTAATATATAAAATAAAATTCTTAAATAGTTAACATAAGATGCATTACAAATAATAAATCCCTGATCTGTAAGCTGCACTAACAGCTGTAGTAATATGTTAGCCAAATGGTAAGTGTTTTGAAGGTTACTCCTATAGTTTTTGTTTCCACAAGTTTGTAATTGAATTTGGTCTATATTGTGGTTAAAAACTTCATTGCATTTTAGTCTAGAGTAAAGCATTACCTGACATTGAAAGGAAGATTATTCTTGGCTATTTATTTAAGGAATTTTTCATTTGAAGTTTAACACAATCAGAAACAATTTTAACGGGATTATAAGGTTTTAGATTATTTGCAAAAAGTAATTAATATAGTAGAACAGTTAACAACAGATGATATATCATTAATAAATAAAAGAAATAATAATGGACCTAAATTAGAACCTTCAGGAATTCCAGAATAAACTTCAAATCTATATGAAGTACTATTTTTATATTTTACAATTTGAGAGCTGGATTTCAAATATTAGAGATACCAAAATACAGAAAAACCAATACACTGCAATTTGTTTTTTAGTTTATCATGATCAACTTATCAAAAGTTTTTTTTTAAAATCTGTATATACATTACAGTTTGAAAATTGCAACATCAAGAAGGAATAAAATGAATGCAATGAATTTAATACACAGATTAGATGCCTGACAATAAACGAATGATTTAACTTTTCAAAACTCTACATGACCTTTTAGCCTGGATATTCAGTATATGGTGTTAACTACATGTGCTGCTACAAAAGGTTCTGAATATGTTCCTGAGGGATCAAGCTGTTTCTATGTGAGCCCATAAATCCATGAAACATTCCTGGAAGACTGTGACGAACAAGTTGCTGACCAACCATATTCTATATATGTTTGATGGACAACTTATTAGGCCAGGGAAGCAATGGTACCTGTTGCTTTTTGAAGAAAGTTTGCACACTCCTTGCAATATTTGACTGTGCCTTATCTTGCTGAAATGTGGCTTGTGCAGATGCCTGTTCAAAGACATCTCAACTCGTAGGAGGCAAGACTGTTTGCTGTAACCAATGTCATCATACCTGATAATAAATAAAATAAAAAAAATGTAAATAAACAACAAGAGCAAACACGACGATGCAGTAGATATTTTTATTGCAAAATTAGTCCTGTGGATTTCAAAAAGATAAGTGGAGAATTGTTATAAATGATTTATTGTTATATTAATATTTGTGTTACTTCACTGTTACTAGTTTCTTTTTTACTTTCTCTACACATACTATGTACATAATGCATATTTTGGGGCTCCTGTTATAACAAACAGTCTGTTGTGTGTGTGGACAGCATAGCTCAAAAATGAAAAGGTCGTTGAATACCAAACTTGGTATTTAAGTTTGGTATCTTCCTAGGATGCGACAAAGATTTTCAAGAGAATCCCCCCACCCCAAACTACCCTTTATATGGAACATTTTTCGAAAATCTTGATTTTTCTCAAAAATGGCTCAAATGATTTTAATTAAAATACCTTATGTTAAAGATATTTTTATGACAAACGAAATGTATATCTTGAATTTTCTGGGAATAGCCTCTGAAGACTTTGTCATTCTGGATGACCATAGTTAAACCGTAAGAGACATACAAAAAGTGTAGATCTCATTAGAACACACATTTTTCCACACACAATTTATGTCATATACATTTTTTTTTTTGAAGAGTTAACCGTTTTAGAGATATTCCGGATTATTGGTTTCAATTTTAGCCACTTAAACTTTTCTCAAATAGGAAGACATCCTTCTTCTCGTTTGTTTATTCCTGGCAACCAAAGAGATTGGAATTTCAATTGCTTCACATAGCAACAATCTCTATCGGTTTAGCCTGTGCATTTTCTTATTTCACTTCTACTTATAAGGAAGCTAGTAAAAAGACTAATTCTGTTTATGTTTATCTTAATTAACATGTAGATAACAGATTGATGTTTTGAATAAAGGTTTGTTTGCCTAACAGCTAGAGGACACCATGTGAATGGAACACACATATTTTTTTCCCTTCTACTTACAAGGAGCCAAGTAATAAGGACAATGTTTATCTTGATTATCATGAAGTAGATAGAAGAATAAGCTTTTTAACAATAATTTGTTACAGAGATGTAGAGAAAGTCATATGAATGGAACACATCAGAGGTTTTGTTCACCATGGTAATGCCATCATTGTAGGGCAGATTGAAGTAGAACACGTCTGAAAAGACTACATTTTGCCACTCAGCATACCAGTGATGGTGTTCACGTGCCCATTAGCCCCAAGGAGCTTGTGATTTCTGGATAATGGAAGCCTACATTATGGCATGTGCATAATGGGTTCAATCCACACCTTGAAGCATGAGATCCTCTTCACATTCGGCTTATGCTTGGTTTGGAGTAGCAATTGACTCTTAACGGGCTTGTTGGGCCTCACAGACCCAGACTACCTGGCGACTTCTTAAATAATAAATCACTATGATTTTCTTTGTAGAATTGTAGTTTATTTTGTAATCATTTTGTACAATTCTAAAGTGAAACTGCAATCACTCAATGCAATATATGTGCTTTGTTGAATGCTGTAAATATTTGTATGCATATAATTCTATGTGAATACATTAATGTATGCATAATCTCCAAGTAGCCTTTTCCATACTTGTGAAAAAGCCTCTTAGCTTCATAGAGAGGTCTCTGAGCAAAATTAAATGGTCTTTCACACCCAGTATAGAATGGGACACTGAGAACCACATAGATAAAGAGCATCCATAAATAAAATGCCATTTCATTTTGAACTTTACTTGGTGTAACTCTGACCTTGACGGGCAAACACAACTTGACCCTGCTCGGCATAGGTACTCCATCCCTCTGCAATTATAATCGCTTATTGCTTGCATGCCTTTGTACACATCCACCAAGTTTGAATTCATTCAAGCAATTCTTTCATGGTGTTGCACAAACATTAGTGTATATAATCAACTTACTATTGTCTAATTTGTCTGATACATAGTGAACAAAATTACACTGCCTCCATGGTCGAGTAGTCAGCAAGCTGATTTCTCACCCATAGGCCCTAGGTTCGATTCTCTGCTGGGATAGGGAATTTTTCTTTAACCAGAATTATTCCCTATCCCCCACAGTCTGGAAGTACATATGTGTGTGTGTGTGTGTGTGTGTGTGTGTGTTTTTGAGGAAAATAAAATGATTTAAATCCAATGTAAGGAACCTATAGATGAGTTGTTTCTAAAGACCTTAGGGGTCAACAAACAACAAATTTGCACACTGCTGAGTGAGACTAATGCTATTTTAAACATGGTTGAATATGTATTTAAAAAGTACACTTTTGAATATTTTTGCTGGAGTTGATTAAATGGCCATAATAATTTTAGAATCTCCTGATCTGAAGATTGGAATTATTTAGTTACTTTCTCACTTATCAGGGAAAACACTTTGCTTCATAATAAAGTTATAAATATAATGTAATGGACACAACAAAAGATCTTGACAGTCTTTAAATATATAAGGAGGAATACCATCAGGTGCAGACGTTTTCCTAGGCTTCAGCATTTTAATTAGCAGTCAGAATACTGTGGTGTGTGATTCTTCCTATACAAACAATATTAAATATTTCTGAAAAATTTGAATTATTTCACAGAACTCTGTACTTGGGAGCTATTGGCGAATAAACTGACCTGCAAAACAATTGACTATATCCTGTGTTTTACAAAAGGTTTCATTGTTACACAAAATTTCACTTCACTCAGATTCTGTTTCCTCTTTGCTTTTATAAACTTCCTAATGTTACTGCTATCATTTATTATTCCTGTTTGCACTGAAATCACATACTCAGTAAATACTTTTATATATATTTTCATTTTCTCTCTAAATTCTTTTAATTTTAGCAACCAGATATGTTTTCTTTCAAAAACTTTTTTATTTTTATAATTTGAATTATTTCACCATTAAACCACAGTGTTTTTTCACTTTCAGAACAAAATCATCATTTATTACAAATAACTCATTGTTCAAATCTGATGTGTTACACTCACATGACTTTCTCTAACTGCTCTACAAACAAACTTCTTACAAAAGATTATTCTTCTTTTTATACATTGCTAATCGAGTTAAATATTAGCAGAATGTTCCTATTACATACTTCCTTCCTTATAAGTAAAAGGGAACTAAAGAAATGCACTAGGCTAAAGTGATAGTCAAATGTTTTAAAAGCTGTCATTATGCAATTATCATTGTAATTCGCTTCTTTTCTTCGCCAGAAATAAAACAAAAGAAAAACGGACACTTCCTGTCTGAGAAAAGTATAAGTACTTTACAATTGAAACCAATAACGAGGAATATCTACGAGATGGTTACCTACACAAAAAAAAAAAAAGTAAAGAACATAAATTATGTATATTGATGAGATCTACATTTTATGTGCTGTAAGTTTTTGTCTTCCTCTTACAATTTAGCAGTTAAGCAAATTTCGGCAAAATTCATCTACAATAAAGAGGTCTTCAGAGGATATTCAGTTAAGCAAATTTCGGCAAAATTCATCTAGAATAAAGAGGTCTTCAGAAAATTCAAAATATACATTTTATTTGGGATGTAAGCATCTTTAATATACAGGATTTTTATCAAAATCATTAAGAGGTTTTTTGAGAAAATAAACATTTTTGAAAATGTTTTCATGTAAAGGGTAGTTTATTGGTTTCTTGAAAATCTTCGTGCCACATCCTTGGAAGATACTAAACCTAAACACCAAGTCCCCCCCCTCTCTTTCTCACTCACTAGACCTTTCTAAAAATGCTTTTTTCAGTCTCAGCATCCCCAAAATGTGTATTTTCAGTGAAATCGTTGACACTGAATTTCTGGGTGGGATACAATAACTTCTCTATCCACTATGTAAATTGTACATGTGGGCTAGGGAAAGTAAAAATAATCAAGTTCAATATTTACGGTCCTTCAATTACTTAAATGATTCCAATCATAGTTTTTTAATAAGCAACACAGAGTTAAGAAGTCTGCTTTATTGTAATTTAAATTTGGTTTAAAGCTATCTCTTACAGAACTTTTATGAAAATGGATTGATATATTTAATACTGGATGATAAAATCATAAATAATTTGTGAGCTCACTTCGCCACATTAACAAACCATGATACCAACTTACCAATTCTGAATGCCGTGAAAGAGAGAGATAGAACATTATTTATAAACTCATTTAGTATATGCTCAGTTGAAAATTTATGGCTTTCGATGGACCATTTATTAAGTTGTCTTATTAAAGTTTCTGTGCTGTCTTGATGTAGGCTGACACCCTTTTCTCTTCAATGGTTGTCTTCAGATGGTGCAACTGAAAAGACGCAGGAGAAAGGAATATTAGAATTATTTATATGTAATAGAAAGATGTTTCATAAAGCTCATTTATTTTATATGCAGGGGCAGGTGGCTACACTAAATTTTGGTTTATAAATGTTTCTATATTGATTATTAACAATTAGACTTTCAAATTTCATTAGTACATTCATTACACATTTGTCTGCAACTGTGCTATTAATAAACAATTTTTTGCTTTCTCTACAGGTATGTGCATAGTGTATAGAGAAGGTATTGTATTGCACCCAAAAATTTGATACAAGATTTCACCAGAAATACATGTTTTGGGATCCCCTGAATAAAAAAAAACTTTTTAGAAAAATGTCTGCCTGTCGTGTGTAGCATAGCTCAAAAACAAAAAGACTTTAAATTAAAACTTGGTATTTAAGTTTGGTTATCTTCCAAGGATGCAACACAAGTTTCAAGAAAATCCCCTCACCCCAAACTACCCTTTACATGGAACATTTTTTGAAAATTTTGATTTTCTGAAAAAATATTCTAACAATTTTGATTAAAATCACTTACTTTTAAGATATTCATCAAGAAAATGTATTTCTTCAATTTTCTGGGAATAGCCTCTAAGACATGTTTATTCTATGAATTTTACGGAATTTTGCATAACAGGTAAACCGCAAGAGATAGACAAAAACTGCAGAGCTTGTTAAAATACACAATTTTTGTTATAAACATTTTTTTTTGTAGAGTTGACCGTTTTTGAGATATCCCTTGTTATTAGTTTCAGCTTTAAATCTCATAGCAGCCAGCTTTTAAAAGATTTGATTATTGCTTCAGCCTATGGTGCTCCCTTATTTACCTTCTAATTGCAAGGAAGCAGGTAATAAGATCCTTCCTGCTAATTTTTTCTTGATTAACATTAAGTTAATAGAAGTAGAAGCTTTTTAACAATCATTTATTGCAGAGATGTAGAGAAAGTTATGTGAATGGAACACAACAGTCTTTTTTTTTTTTTTTTTTTTTTTTGGACAGTACCTGTTCTATACACCAGCTAACGCAAAGACGAAAGTGGATATGCCATTTATGCATCAAGCCCATAGGGGATGACTATTGAGTACCTCGGTGGGACTAAGCTCTCCCAGTTAGTTGTCAGAGGACATTAAGGCATTTCATAATCCTGCCCAGGCATCACACACCCAGGCATACTCAAAATCTCATGAGCCGCACTCTCTCATATACATCACTGTTAAAACATCACTTTTACCTTCTCTACCCAAAGCTTTTGTTACCGAGTTTTCTCTGGAAATACACATTTTAGGGTCCAATGTATCCAAAAAAAAATAGTATTTTTAGAAAAAGGTCTGTGTGTATGTATTAAGTCTTTAAATACCAAACTTGATATTTAAGTTCAACATCTGCAAAGGATGCGACAGGAAAACTAAAGAAAATCCCCCCCCCCCAAAACTACCATTGACATGTAAAAAATTTTGAAAATTTTTATTTTCTCAAAAATGGCTAACAATTTTGCTTAAAATATCATATATTAAAGATACATGATAAATAAAATGTACATATTAATTTTTCTGGCAATAGCCTCTGGTCCTTCTATTTTGCATAATGGTGAACTGTAAGAGATAGACAAAAACTTACTACACAAAAATATTTGGACCTTGTTAAACCACACATTTTGTGTCATATTCAACATTTTTGTAGACTTAATGATTTCCAGGATATTTCTTGAAATGAAAATGTTTTACCCATTTGAAACAATTGGCAACCAGGGTTCGCATGAGCTTTTCTGGTATATGAATCTATGACGAGCTCAACTCGCAAGATGCATTGCTCCTTCTCTTAGATGCCATTGTATGTATCTGGAACGAAATGGTGACATGTGGTGCTTATAATTCCCCTGGAAAAATAATTTCAGCTTAATATTATTTCACTCGCATCTGAAGCCATGATGTCTGCGCAAAGAATCCGTGCAAATGATGAGAGCTTGAGAAAACTGATAAAAAGTGTATCAGCTAGTTAAAAAGGTGATTATTCTGAATATGAAACAGAGTCTGAAGAAGGTTCTACTGACAGTGATAGTGAATGGGTGCAGAAATTAGCCAGGAAAATAATTATGAAGTGTAGAGCCCTTCAAAACATGTTCGTATTATGATGCAGAAAAGACAGTGCGACTGGATTAAAATTCACAATAACCCCATTGTATGCCATTTTACTACAAATAGTAGTGTTTATAAAGACTTAATAAACAACTGGTGAGTTCATGCTTTTAATATAGTGATAGTATCCCAATGGCATTGGGGATTAATTGATGTACATCATTTTCTCCACCTAGCTTCGAAATACAATGCCGCTATGTCACAGTTTGTTAAGCCTTTACAGGCATAGCTGGATAATGCAAAATAGATTAAAATACCAGTATGCCTCTCAAGTAAAAGATGCTTTTAATATTATGCATGCAAATTTTCACCAAAAAGCAGTTATTGGTTGATTTATAAGCATTAAGCTGTTACCACCCTACAGTCAGGGTATTTAACTCTGATTTCTTGGTTAGTTATGTTGGGTTAATAGCAGCATGAAACTCGGTTTTCTCCATTTTCAATCACAGTCGACAGATTGACCAATTCAGAGAGCTGCCAACAATAAACTGTATGCTGTACAATGGTGAAATGTTTATATGTCCTTTTAAATAATTAAGCTTACCATGAAGTCGCAATAAAAATATTCCATTCCATTCTTTCATGGAAATTTACCAGGCTTAACAAGCCACTCTCATATGCCACTACCTAAAGTAATACAAGCAATTATTAACACCAGGTAGAGTTTAGCTTCCTAAATGCATCACACTACCTGAAAAATCAATATGGTTGGCTGGTTTTTAATGTTTAGCACTTGGCAATGAAACCATTCGCCCTCTTGCACTCCAGTATTTTGATGAAAGGCTAAAGTGACTTTCAAATGGAATGAGGTTTGTCCTTGAGTGCCACCAGGCCAGCAGCCAACTAGAGTGCTAGGAGGGGAGCTCGTGACATGTCCATGCATGCACAGAGAAGTCTGGATCCGCTGGCTAGCCCTCAACCAAATCGACTGTAAGGGAGTAATGATGAACAAATAGGTCGGGTAGAATCCATTGTATAACAGAAACGTTACAAACACTATTTTATCAGTCAATGCACACGAGCTATGCTTCCTGCTAGCCAATATTTTAATTTGTTAAATACAGAGGTAAAAATAAGTTTTCTTTATTTTATATGCATAGAAAAAAAATCTGATGGGACACATTCATATGACTTTCTCTAATCACTCTTCAACAGGCTATTCTTACAAAATGTTACTCCACACCTACTCCACGTTAATCAGGATAAACATTTGTAGAAATATCTATATTGCACACTCTTTGAAAGCATAATAAGCACAAAAGAAATTCAAACCAATAACAAAGAATATCTCAGAAAAGGCTAACTTCATAAAAAAGGCATTTGACATAAATTGTGTGCTTTAATGTGATCTAGAAGTTTTGATCTACCCCTAATGAGTTATGGTTTATAGTTATGCAAAAGTCATCCACAAAGAAGACTTCAGAGGCTATTCTTAATTCATTTGTCATAAAAATATTTTATATAAAGGTTAGTTTGAGGGGAACGGGATTTCTTGAAAATCTTTTGTCACATCCTTGGAAAGCGGTTGAACTTTAAACAGTAAAGTTTGATATTTCATCAACATTCTGTTTTTGACATGCACACACATACACAATAATCTTTTTTCTATAAATGCTTTTTGGGATTCAGGGAGTCTCAAAAGATGTATTTACAGTAAAATCTCATTATTTTGGGTTGAATACAATACCTACTAACTGTACATAGTAGGTAGGCTGGATGGCACTATAATGCCATTTGTGTGGCACATGTAAAGCAGAGGTTCAGTTTGAGACAGCACATGTCTTGTCACGGGGCTAAGAGTTATTTAAAAGGAAAATATAAATTATAGCTAATAATATAAATTATACTATGAGGGGACAAATGGGCAGGGAAAAAAGATTTCAAACACATCTAAGTAGTCGAGTTGTCTCGAGCTGTAGAGCGACCCCTGTAGGATAGTACTGTTAGGGGTAGGACATTGAACCGAAGGGGTGAGATTACACTGCCCGAGGATGAACATAGCAAGGAATAGAGAAACAATCTCTCGCTGGTCAGGCGACACTTTTGTCACTTGACATAGAACAGAGAAAAGATGTGACATTTGGGGGTCCATGATGGAGCTGAATGGGCTACCTTTAGTTGTGATGGAAATAGTTATTTTAATAAGACCAGAGTACGGGTGAAATCACTGCATCAAAAGTAATAAGTAATAATAGCCGCGGTTGGATAAAGCTTAGTTTAAGATTAGAAAATTTAAGAGGAATGCGTGTGTTCGATGGCGGAAAAAAAAAAGGCTGAACTAAATGAATAAATCACTTGTGTCTTACGCACCTGAAAAGAGATTCCATGCCAACAAAATCCTGAGCTAGGGCACATCATTCCCTAATAGCCAAAACTTCCACACAAGATACGAACCCGCAACACCATTACCACAACAAGTTGCCCGGCACTAACACTATGTGGATACATGTCAAAGCTGCCAACTGCCTATAGCATATACAAGCAAAGGTACAGTTGCTTAGCACTAAGGCCTATGTGGATGCATGATGAAGCAAGATGGTATGGTATAGGAATGTCTGCCACACCCAAGCCGTAAGGTATTTCTTAACAGATCCTATGCAAAATGACCATTCAATTAAAGTGATGTAAAATAAATAAATAGAAAAACCTACTTTGTAACAACTATTCAAAGGTAATTTTCCAAAACATAGTCAAGTGTGTGTGCTAGATTCATTTTTGTTAAATATGAAAAAGATCCATATTAATAACCTAGTTACCTTGCATAAGATGGTGCATTGTGTTTAACTGACAGCTAGCAATAACCACAGGCCCGCAAACTGGCTGTTGTCCAAGGATCATAATGGAAACCATTGATGGGACCAGGAATCCGTATGACTCTTACTGGTAGTGAGCCTCAGAGTTGACCACAAGGATCTGATGGGATCTTAAAACCAACAAGATGTCATCACCCTCCTCTTTGCTTGCACACATGCCTTCAGATATAAGTTTACTTCTGAAAAACAACCAAACAAATATTTTCACTAAAAATTGAGTCAAACCTAACAGCTTATGCTTTGTTATTTTAGGTATTTACCTAGAACATTACAACAGCTAGAATCGAGTGTCTGAACCCAGTGAGAAACTGGTGTTTGAAGTCATGTTCTCTTCTGGTGACGGTTTGACAAATATATAGTTTGGATTTTCTACAATATTTAATTCATCTCATAGTTCACGTAGATTTTTTCCCTAGGTTTTCAACTGAGTTTGGTGCTGTACACTTTTTAAAAAATGTACTTCAATATCGCAGTGATTTTTTTAAAAATGATAAGGTTTGCTAGAAATACGTATTACTAGATCCTTCCCCTACATCTTCAAAGTGTATACAGATAAAAATTTTAATGAAAGGGTGTTTTGGAACAGTGATACATATGAATATTTAAACTGAATTGGATTTGTAACACCTAAGTATCACTAACATATAGTTTTGCCTCACTGGTTTCGAAGCCATGTGGGTTTCATTGTTGATGGCTTCAAAACAGGTCTGGCAAAACTAGACGTAAGTGATACTTAAGTGTTACAAATCCAACTCAGTTTAAATATTCTATGTATACAGATATGCTGATAATGTGTTCGCCATAGTTAATGGAAAACTAATAGACAATGCACTTAAATTACTCAACCTACAGGAACCAAAAACAAAGTTCAGAACGGAATTATAAAAATTATGAAAAGCAATGGAAAAATTTGGAATTTACAGGAAGGAAACCCAGACAGATAATTACATAAAAGCAAATAGTTTCAACTCAAAAGCACATCAAAATGCTGTATTTAATAACTTGAACCAATAGACCATAGGAAAAAATGGTAAACAAAACTCTACAGATTGCAGAAATGGCCAACCTGAAACAAGTAAAACTTAAAAAGCTGTTCAAAAAGTTTATATTCCATTCATGGGCTACCCAAAAATTCCAGAAGATTTTTATTAAATACAATATAGTTTTAGGACGCCAGAATAACTTCAGTATCAAAAATCTTGTCAATTCCAGTAACTTAAAATTAAAAACTGCAAAAACTAGACATACACAGAATCAATACACAAAGACTGTGCTAAAATATACATTGGCAGGCCAAAAAGGAATATGGGAATCAGACTGAAAGAACACTTTGGTCACATTAACAAATAAGCATACCGAAAAATCAGCAGTTTCAGCCCACTTCTGGTATGAGTAACATAAAATACAATATGACATTCAACTCCTAAAACATTTACAAAAAGCTGTAGAACTGGATACATGGGAAAAAAATATATATGGAAAAATTCAAAACCAGACCTATGAACTTTGATCCCCTGCTAGAAGAAAGTTTGCTGTTGAAGTTCGTCAACCTCCCACCAAATAAGAAGAAACTGACCACTACAAATATCTCACCTGCATCCAGAAGTCATATGCGGCTGATGATATACAATAGATCCTACAATAATGGTTCTGCTATATATATAAGAATCTTGATGAAGCCTTGAATAAAACGACTCATAGTACATTACTTATACATATGTAATTTTTTTTTTTTTTTTTTTTTGTCATATGTGATGAATGAAATCAGTGAAATGATCACGGTTGATAGATCTTAAAGTTGTTTGACATTCTTCTTGGGAAAAAAAAATGCTTATCTAAGCAAGATTCAAACTTGTAACCTCTTGGACGTAACACAGACATGATACCCCTAACTCACTGGCTTTGAACTGTTTCCCGCACAAAAATAGTTGGGGGGGGGGGGGGGGACAAATCTGAACTGCAGAGAGGATATTCAATGGTTTTCTAGATCTTGTCTTCTAATTTGACCCTGGTCAAATTCGCGGGATGAGGCTTAGTGGTGTCTTTGAAAAAGATGACTTCTCTGATGGGCATTTGGATCTTTTGTTTCAGTAGGCAGTATTTGGTGCCCTTAACAACAATAAGCCACATTCAGTACATCAACCATGAAGAAGATCAACAAGTAAAACTCCTCTGTAGTCAAAAATCACTATCACAAGGACCTTTACTGACTGAGAGGTGGGTTCTGGCCTTCACTGGACAGGCTTTATCCTTTCTTTACCACTCCTTGCTTGCCATTTTGGATTATTCTGGAGTGAAATGAAGGATCCATGTCTCATCACATGCAACAATATGCTCCAAAAAATCCTCCTCTTCTTGCTGGAACTGATTCAGAAGTCTCCAACCTGATCTATTTTTGCTGCTCGGTTAACAACTTCAGTACCCTCGAGCACTAAAACCAAGATAATGGTATGAGAACTCCCAATGCTGATGTGATTTCTTCAGTGCAGCAGTGATCACCTTCAACAAGCTCTCAAATGGCATGGTGGTTGTTATCAGAGACTTGACCTTGGGCGCCTTTATTTTATACAATTCCTTAGCTGCCTTTAAATCGTCTGGCCCAGGTAAAAACTTGATTCTGGGACAGAGTAACATCTCCAAATTGTGCCTTCAAAGGAGTTAAAATCTGTGAGGGTTTAACACCTCCATTAAAAACTTTATAATAATGTATTGCACAACAGGTGAATGAACCTCTTGTTCACCATGGGTGCACTGGCGCCCAAATCTATCAAAGTAGCTAATCAAGCTGATTCCTCTTCCCTAACACACTGACTTCCAATGAGTTACTTCACCATCCCAGTCGCAACTGCCTGCACAGTATACTCTGACTCAATTGCCCTTTATATTTGAATCATCCTCTTGGTTATGATTATAAACAAATGATAGAGCTGCAGTTTCTCATTACAGCAACATCTTCATAATAATCAATAATAATGACGATATATAAGTGTTAAACAAAAATAGTACATAATGCACTTATGTAAGTGCACCATGTTAGGACATAAATTAAGTAATGTGTAAATTAAATTATACCTAGTTCACATTGTTGATGGTACAGAGAAACTCCAGAAATATTCTGCACTTCTGCATATTTTACTTTCTCTACACATACTATGTACAGTGTATAGAGAAGGTATTGTATTCCACCCAAAAATTCTATACCAATTTTAACTGGAAACACATGTTTTGGATCCCACTGAATCCAAGAAAAACATTTTTAGAAGTGCGTGCGTGGACAGCATAGCTCAAAAGAACCGTTGAATACCAAACTTGATTTTTAGGATGCAACACAAATATTTTCAAGAAAATCTTCCCAACCCCCAACTATGCTTTACATGCTGAACTTAAATACTACATAGTTACTTTTCTGGAGTTGCCTGAATTTGGTATCATATACATTAAGGTTTGGTATTTATCTGACTTTTTGTTTTTAGCTGTGTTGAATGCATACTCAAGAGACCTTTTCCTAATAATACTTTTTTTGGATTAAGGGGCCTCAAAAAATTAAGATTTTTTACTGAAATCTCTACATTGGTATTTAGGGTGGAATGCTACTATACTAACGAGTGGGTCAAAAAAGCACGAACTGGCTGGGCTGTGTTTTCCTATCTACCACTTGATGTTTGTTGCTGTCTGCCACTATCATAAAAAGGTGCGGATGAAACTAAACATTTCTACTTTTAAAGTTTTTACTTACCAACTTTATGAAAGGAGATGAAACTGGCCACTGTCACTGTCCATACATTTTTGGCACCTGTCTAGGAAATTGCCCATTACTTGTCATAGTTCACCTTGAGAAATGCTGGCAATTTCCTGGTGGATATTTTGTTTTAATTCTTCAGGGTGTGTGGGTGTGTCTTGTGCACTTTATGGTTTAATTTACTTCAGATATAGAAATTGCACAGGGTTGGGTTGGGGGACTGAGGAGGCCACAAATCTCTACTAATAAGGCTGTCCAGGAACATACTTTCAATTGTTGTTATTAAAAGATTATTTAATTACTATGAACTGTTACAGAGTCTTAATGAAAAAGGCAAAATCATGCTCCCTGTCTGTTACTTCTCTAAAAACAAAATTGTATTCACGTATGCACAGGCAAAAATCGTTGACTCAAATAAAATTGACCCTATAACTCTCTTTCTACAAATCATACTTTCACTTGGCGAGCTGTCTGAGTTAACACATATGAATCATAAATAAATACACGCACCCCAACCATGACGTCTGTCGTGCTCAGAGATGGGGGATGCAGCAGCTGGGCGGTAGGCCAAAGCTCCCTGTGAGTTGTTGGTTATGCAGTAGAAAACACAGTGAACTTTATGACTAAACAGGACAAAATAATAAACCTCTCATAATAACTGAACTACACGATATCACTGTCAACTCAATCCTGTTCTTCCAGGGGTAAAACACTGCGCAGTCGGTTCGGAGGTTTTGACTCATGTGGATGAAACTCATTAGATCTTTTATAGTTTTACCTTCCAGTTACTGACAGTATATAATATTTGTTATACACAAAATGGGCCCTGGACTGCTTCAATAACTGACATCTGGTCACATTTTAACGGAACAAAAACTTACATTTACCTTCAACCAGATATCCAAGACAGGTGTATTTGTTTTTGCAACCATGTTTTGATTTTAGAGCTCCTGACGAGATTAATCTCACTCCTGCAGTTTTTGTGCTGCAGCACCTTCCTTGTGCACCTGCTTCATGAATCATCTCAGCCAAAATATCTAAAAGACATAATACAAACTAATAAATTAAATGAACATTCATTTATGTATTATGAATATAAATCTTATAATGCATATAATGAAGATGTACGGATGTGGGCAGTAAATAGCCTATATGAAGCAAATCATTTTGATCTGTCCACCCCCCCCCCCAAATCAGTATTCTCAAGATGCTGCATCTTGATAGAAAGATGTTTGCTGTGGTATGAAGACTATTTAAAATTCATGCATTTGCATAAAGCATTATTGAAATGCTTTGATTTTTGCAATAACAGTTTCATTTGTTTTCTGATGTGTTCCACACTTGGAATCTCCAAGGTAGTACAGCTACAACTCTAAACATAAAGGAACTTTAGGGAACCATGCCAAATATATTCAAAATTACTTTTCTATTTCTTGTTCCTTCCAATGGGAAACTCAGTTCTGAACTTGATTAATAGGCCATGGTCTAGAAGGCATCAAGATGTATAAGTCCAGCAAATATAGGGTCGTTAATCTATAAGGTAACCCCTCTTACAGCCTCTTTCTACTGTGCAGGAAAACTGAGAATCACCACCAAAGATGCACTAAAATCCTCACCTTATAGTAAATGCTGGAAATGATTGACCAAATGTTGAATGAGTCTTCAAACAGGCAACATTTCTTGTAAAAATGTTCTCGCTTACTTGCCTATGCTGGTCAACAAGAATCCCTGCAATTTCTTGCATGATGTTATCACTAAGTTCCTATATATAATGTGGGTTAGAACAATATATTTTTTGTTTCAAAGAACCTCAAAAATAAAACTCACTACTAGTTAGGCCGCAAGAACAAGAGGGCCTCAAATTAATACTTATCCTTCTGTCATGAACCACCTCTCTAATTTCATGTATCATTCTAATCCTTGTACATTACAAGAACTTAGAGATTGATAGCAAATCAAAGGGACTCCAGCTGCAAAGCTTAGGCAAATGAGCAAAATCATTTTTACAAGATATGCCACCTTTTTGAGGACAGAAGGTCAACGTTTCCAGCATTTACTATAAGGTAAGGGGTTTAGTATGTCTCTTCCAGCACAAATTTCCCGGCGGCTCTCGGTTCTCTTGCCTAATCTTGAGAGGCTACGAGAGGGATTACCTTATAATTTAATGACCCTAATGAAATACATTTATTCATCTGGATGTCAGCCATGAAAGTCTTGCATATCAGTTCTGAATATTTTAAAGTTGAAGCAGTTTAAAATGATGGTGTGCAATGTCTGCTGTCCATCTCTAAGGAGATAAGGCATGAGGAAAAACAGCTCCAAAGGGCCAATGCACTGAAAGCCATCACCCAGTCTCTCCCCTTCACCAACTGTAGGTTTCTCCTATGTTTTGGATCACCTCATTCAGTGGCAGATATGATTTCAAACTCCCATTGCAAGTTTCATAAAATGTTAGTGAGAATATTTTGTGACCTACAAATCTAAGAGGTCCTGCTGTATATTATGCAGTGTTCAAACTGCACATATCTAACGCTTTAATATCAAACTCCACTATAATAGGAAGCATAAAGCAGACTTTGGTGATCGTACACATATTTATTTAAATTTTTAAACACACTTTAATATTTTGAAAATATGAAAAGTAAGATATTTTACAGATTTAATTACTTGCTACTTTGTCAAGTATTCAGAGTTGAGCTTCCTTATCCGAAAAGTGGAGTGCTTACTAAGCATATTTGATATGATTTAATATATAGTAAAAAAAAATGGAAATGGAGTTTTATTTATGGACGCTCTTTAATTGCTGTGGTTCCCAGCATCTCATTCTAAATTCAGCATGAAAAACCACTAGGATTTTTACGCCCAAAAAAATCCACCGTTGTCCTCCAGGTTTGAATCTGCAACCTTGGGTATATGAAGTTGGCAAGGTAACCATTACACCATCGAGGGTGACTAATATATACATGTAATATTTATTTAAAATATGTATGAAGTATATTTATAAATTTATTTCTCTTAGGATTGAAGAGAGAACGTAAGCTTAATGAACTCAAATTGAAATCAAATGCAAGCAAATATGAAACCTCCACAGAGAAAATAATTTATGAAAATTATCAAATATCCTGGCTTATAGCTAAAAGAAACTGCTGTTTTTCAGGGGTAAGAATTTTAGGTAAAAGTCAATTACTTTAACTACAGAACAAATTTCAGGCCCTCCCCCCCCCCCACAAAACCTCTACTTTGCATTGCTTTTTACGAACCATTAGAAATAGTTTTTGAAAACTTCATTTTACCTAATCTAACCTAGATGAAATCTCAAAACTAGAGGAACCTGTTAGCCGTGGCAGCTTGCTACAGCCTGACCTCCTTTGCTCGCCTCATACTCATTTTCCAAAAAACACTTAAAAAACACAAGCTCCAAATTCAAGTTACTTTAATATTTTGACTGATGCAACACACCAGCTGCTTTCCTTAAGTTCATATTTACACTTAAACAAATATCTGCAAGTATTCATCTATATATCTGTAGATAATAAATAGCTCAACAATTTGCTCTGAGGAAAACTCAATGCAATGACAATAACTCTGCTCACATTCACTTTCACATGTGCACTACATCATTCCCATTATTATTTCTTTTCTAATTCTGAGCTGTTAACCAACTCAAAATATTTTAAAACCATATCATATGATTAAATCCTGGAATGTCATTCCACAATATCAGTTCATACCAATGGGCAGAACAACTAACCAATGAAATCACACCTTCTGGAGCATTAATATCCTTGGATTTACCTTGTAAAAAACAACATTTTTCTAAATCCAAAAAATTTGTAAAAACTTTAAAAGAACCAACTGACCTGCCTGCGTAGTGCGGTGGTAGCGTGTGTGCCTCACATTCATCAGGTTTCAAGTTCAGATCTTGCTTAGGGTGAGTTACCAGAGTTTTTTGGGGGGAATTTTCCCTTATCCTGAGAAGTTGAATGTCAAGTTGTGCATGAGTATGTTTTCTTTGACCACAAGCACATTGATGGCACTTTAAAGTTATTGAACGTACAAGAAAAATCAATTAACTTCACAATGGATAAAGAAATAGATGGAGTTTTCCTCTTCCTGGATTCAAAACTTATTAGAAATGAACCTACACTAAAATTTAGTATTTTTAAGGATCACAACATTAGTTTGCCTCTACAAAATAAATTTAGCCTAAAAAATCTCAACTCCAATAGAACACACAAGGTATGTTGGCCAAGTACATCCTACACTTGCAAATATTCATAAATCTGTTCAGAAATTGAAGTAAACTTTTCCCAAATTTTATGTGCAAAAGATAAGTGACACACAAACTTTATTATATAATTTGTCTAACCACAGCAGGTGACTAATAATTCTTGTATGAAATATACTTAACAGAAACAAAATACTTTAAATACCAGCATAGAAGTTTTATTGGTGATGTGCACAGTGAATAACAAATCCAACAAGCTTTCCAATTAACAATCTCACATTTCTCTGTACTACTAGACAGCAGATTGTGGGGCCAGTGTGGCACCTTCCCTCCATACTTGGCTTGTCATCCCCATGCTCGGTCGACATTCTAAATATTTGTACATTACATTATCCATTTTTCATATCAACTCTAAGGCAAGGACTTTTGAAAACATAATCACTGCATACATTAAAGTTAAGTTTGGTATCCACAAATAGATTTGCATTTGTTTCTGCAGCTGATTTCAACTTTAAGCTGTGTCCAGGACTTCTCATTAGATGTATACAAATACAGCATATTTTCGATTATCTGGGGTTCGATCCCAAGCGACCCGCATTTAAGATTTGTGTGGAGGGTTTTCTCCAGTTTCCCCTGCCATCACATTCCACCAGTGTTCCATCTTCGCCTATGGCGACACAAGTAGTTAAAGTGGGCATTAAACGCTATAAAAAAAAAAAAAATCTGGGGTAATGTGGGAAGAAGCAGCACAAATAATTGAAAAACACAAATAATCAAGAAACCATTAATTTAAGGTAGTATATATATATATATATATATGTGTGTGTGTAAATAGTAAATTACGTTTAAAAGCTTTTTTGAACATGTATTCTTTGTTCAAAAGTTTATTCTACTTCAATGCATAGTATTGTTTTTATTTAGTAAACAGCAGTAGAGGACTCACTGCTTGACAATAAGTGCCAGTTCCATTGTTTAAATGATCACTGCATGACAAGAGTACTGTTTCCATTGTTATCAGCCTGCCTGCTCCATGTAAATTAAGAACAAATTCAGTTTTTCTGATGTTAATTAGCATATAAGTGTCAACAAAGTTAAAAGAAATTTGTAAAAGAGATGGTGGAGAAACAAAAAAAAAAACATGTGATAACATTAACAAAATAATTTGGGAGGGGGGGGATGCATGAATAATCTGCACACAAATAATCGGGAGTATACTGTATGTGATACTTGAGGATTATCATGTAACATCTCTACAATCTATAATAGGATTTTAAATAATAGGTAATTCTTGCCTCAAAGTCTTACTTGTGCGACTATAAAACTATAAATTTCATAATATATCAAATATTACATGATTTGCACAAATGCCTTATCACCCTGACACAAATATCACCTTCCCATTTATGCAACTGCACCATGTTGGCTATCACTCATTCTTTTTTTATGACCACAACTTCATTTTATTTTGCAACTAAAGGTACTCCGACACAGTGGCATAAGAAAATCATTACACTGAACTTAGCAGATATCTTTATATAAGCATAAGATTTTAATCCACCATGTGATTTCACTGAATCTTGAATTCCAGCAAGCAATGCCGGCAGTCGACCAAAGGAATTGACAATGGAAGCACATGGCTTCTGAAACATGTTTTCCGAAATAAAAAAGTAAGTGATGTAGTGTTACAAAATCGACTCAACTAAATTTTAATTGTTAAAACACATCACTGTCTCAAAGTCCACCATATAGCAGGATAATCCATAATATTAGTTTAGATAAACAATTAAATTGTTTTTATTTTATTTTCATTACTTCATAATCTCAAAAAAGGCTGAACTCTATATCCATCATGACCTCACTCCTGCATGCAGTCATGGCATAAATTGTTTTAAACCATTAAAACCACAATGCCTTAAAATTCCCTCATACCTAAACATAAGGAGACAAGTCATACTAAGGATTTTTTCAGGGTAAAAATCCTTACCATGGTTTCCTTCGGAAGGAACGTAAAGCCATTGGTCCATGTCATAGATTTACAGCATGTAAAAGAACCTCAAGAGCTCCATGGACCCCGAGATCATTTCACCAGTTTCATTCATCGTCCGATATGACCAATCACGTTAAACTTCAAAAAAAACTCAAGGATGATAATGACTCTGAGCAAAATTAAGCAGTCTTTCTTGCTTAATATACAATAGGTCACTGAGAACCACAGCAGTTAAAGAACGTCCATAAATAAAACACCATTTTCATTTCATCACCTTCAGCCCTGCAATACAACCTCAATGTACTTGACAAATAATCTTTATTTCTTCAGCAAAATATTTAGATTTGGAATTACTTCCATACATGTTCTAGATTAGGTGCTTTTGTTATCCTGCCATTAGAGCCTCTTTATAGTTACTTGCTGGTCTATTATAAACTTTAGGGTCCTAAACACAAAGCATAGCCGAGGGATCTGTGAAGCTAAAACCCCAATGATTCCAAGAAGTAAAGTCTCGGCAATCTAGCGGACTTCAAATCCGAACATGTTAAGGTTTTCAACACTTTCAAACCTGGATTGCCTGTGGAAGCTTTACATTAGATTTGTCTATTAGTATAAATATGTTTTTTGTCCAGGCATAACAGGACTAACATGATTTCGTGTTGTGCTAAAGCATTAATGGTAATTTTGTACAAGAGCTCTATTAATTCCGCCGTCTGCTATGCGTTAATTTGCATCAAAGCAAGAAAATAGTTTAGTAATTTAAATAGAAGTATGCGCATTGCATTCTATTTGAGATGGCAGAAATAAAGCATGTGAGTTTATGGATGCAAATATTTGATCAAAGATTTTTGTCCCCTATCACATTAAAATATTGATAATTTCGTAATCGACGTTCTTTAAACTTAAGTACTAAGAAAATATGTTGGATAAAATTGAGTTTATGGCTTTAAAAAAACACTACCGAGACAACTGCCGCTATGCTTCGCTTTTCAGTACTTTTATCTCATCATTAAAAACTATACTTGAGAATATCAAGAATGGAGTGAAACTTCAATTCCACCTTACCCAAACATTAGCACTTCTACAATACATTTGTCAAAATCCCAATCGCAAAGTTATTACTTTCCAACATCATTTAACTGCGCCGACAAATAAAATGAAATCCACGTTGTCCGTTTCGTTCATGGCAGTTTTACCTCAACCTCGCCCAACCTCAACATTAACACAATTCATGCTTTTAACATTGAGTAATGAACATTATTTGTCTATACATAGCAGCCAACTGTGTTTACGAAAAAGCCCTCATCATTGCTACAAATACCATTCAGTAGTGAATGATTACTTTCTTTAGTTATATATTTATTTTATGTAAATATCTATTGTACTAAATAAATTAGCATAAATGTATTCATTCAATCTAAAACAATATTGTAAATGTAGCATACAGCATAAAAGTATTATTACAGGTATATTTTCGTAAGTTGGGTGTTTGACAGGCTAGCGGCTAAAATCCGAACTACAAGCTGTTATATTGCCAAGAGAATACGTGTTCACCTGAATGTGAATACAGAAGTGTGAAACAAGCAATCACGGAAAACATCATAAAACATTCCGTAGCCATTTTTCGAAATCATTTATATGGTTTGAATAGAACGTAAAATGTATTATGGTTTATAAATCACTTTATTTTTGTAGGTTTTTTTTTTCTCTCTTTTATTGTTATAGCATTTACTGTTGCACATCTTTTATAATCTGCTACAATTTGTTCTCATAGCTTAATTTTATATAACTATTATAACGTATGATAAAATATTTTTTTATAATATTCACTTATAACATTTTTTGTTAAAAAACTCTAAATGTATATTGTTCTGTGTCACTTGGCAAACTCATTTATGAGTCAGACTAATAAAAAAAAAAAAAAAAAAAAATATATATATATATATATATATATATCAATCAATTCACAACGAGATAACAACAAAAAAGTAATTCTTAATTATAGTTGTGAAAAAAGTAATAATTGAACAGATAGAGCTAAATTAAAAGAAATAATAATAATAAAATCAGTCGATTACTTTGAGCCGGTCCTGTAAACGCTTTGAAGTGCCAAAGTTCATATAAAGGTACGAGAAAATGGTACTTGTAATTATACCTCACCTTTAGTTTTTCATCTTAACAACAAATTGAATAATAGGATAAACAAGTTAATGGTTAAGAAACATATTAATAAAGTGTAAATCAAATCAATTAAGCGTACACTTTTGCTCTGTGCCGCTGTATTATTTTGCGTGTTTACGAAAATTAAGAATTAACGCCAACTTCTTTCTCTACATCTCGTCCTCGGTCAACCTCTTGGAAAAATAATTTTCACAACTGTACAAATAATCCACCAAAAAAGTAACAAATAATAAAAATGTAAAATAAATGAAAACAATAAAAATAAAACAGTAATTTGCAAGCAGAAGCCAAATGTAACGCCAGGATTGAATACAATGTTGCACGTATGAAAGAACCATAGACTTACAGAGAGATTAGATTGGAAATGCCCTATCCTTGTGCATTGTGTTTGGTGAAGCAGGATTTATGCGCAGCAACCACAGTTAGCCACTATACTTTTGAGATGAGCAAGCCTTGTGTGAGTTAAATGTGTACACAAAAATAAGATTATGTAGTGTTAAATGTTCCATTAAACATTAAAGTTAGACTGTAAGTTTTAAATTAGTATAATTGTCAGTACGTGTGTGCTATTTGTAGTTTCTCGAACAGCAGAAGCAAAAAACAAGGAAGAGGAAATGTTTCAAAACACAGGTAAGTGTATTTAAGTGAGTTTTCGGTGATATACAGAACGATTCACTATTGTTTTCAATTTGGAATAATAAGGACGTAATTGCTGCATTGCCAACTACAAGAACCATATGTTCCTGGCTCATAAAAATTAACTGTGAACCAGGATTATCTGTAGAATGCTTCAATGCAATAAAAAATGAAGTAAGTAAATGTAAAGAAAACGGCAATACCCCAATTGCGTGTCTTACTATTGATGACATGTGTTTGAGTATTCAGGAAATAGAATTACAGGTTATGTAGAATTGGGCAATGAATGTAATGGTAATGGTAATTTCCTCGACCGAAATTCTTGATTAATATCACATATTCTACTAAAGCGTTAGACCAATGCTTTTGTTACATTAACAGTAGTTTTAGACTAAGAAATTAGAACAAAATTAAGTTCTGACTTGGCCGCGTTGCTTACTGCAATAATGCCAGTTTACAACAATAACTTCTGACAGATAAAAATGTGGTTAAATTAAATATCCCTTCAATTAGAGATCCCTCTCCTTCCATTGTCCTTTGTTGTTTTCTTCAAAAACTTGGTAAAACAGCTACTTTGATAGTTGTCACGAATGGTATATATGGCATTGTGTTGTCACAAGATGGTGACTGGGCGCAAGACTAGCTTCAGCAAAACGCTCGCCTATCCACCCTATGGAAAGAGCAGTGGTAATCTGGCGTCATTAACTCTGGCAACAAAGTGACTGTAACCATAGCAACGGAACAGCCGCGCTCACTTTTTTTTCACTGCAAAACTTCTGTAAGAAACACAGGAAAATAGAGCGGTAGCCGTTTATATTTAGGGTATTTTTAAAAAATGCAGATCTAAGAATAAAGTTAATAATTTGGTGGCACTATACTGACAAGTTTTGTTTTACTTTTTGGAGAATTTGAAAATCCATTAAATGCCAGTGTCTCTTTCCGTAAAGCAAATTTTAAGGTTGGTTTTCAATCTTCGAGCATGTATCTCTAAGTTTTGAATCAAGCTATAATAAATGAGAGTGGAAATTTTTGAAAAGAGTGATCATTTTATAAGCCTGGAGCAATAAAATTATATCATTGTGAGAAAATCTTAGACCCGACTACCCCAGTTGCAAAACCTGCCTTATTATCAAAAATGTGAAAAATGATATTGTGGTAACCAAGGTTTCAGTTCGCCATTATTACAAAAAAAAATTATTATGTCTTCCATTCACAGGACTTTCTCTACATCTCTAAGATAAATTATAGTTATACGCTTATTCTTCTATCTACTTCATGCAAATCGAGATAAACATTAGCAGAATTACTTAGTTCCTAATAAGTAGAAGGAAAACAAGGGAATATACTAGGCTAAACAGTCAAATGTTTTAAAATGTGGCTGCTATGGGATTGAAATCCGTTTCTTTGCATGGCCAGCAGTTGACAAGTTCCCGTATCAGAAAACAAATTTAAAACTGAAACCATAAACAAAGAATATCTCGAAAACAGTCAACTGAACGAAAAAATGTATACAACATAAATTGTGTGTTTTAATTTTTTGTGTAGTAAGTTTTTGTTTATCTCTTACGGTTTGCCAGTTATGCAAATTTCAGAAGAAATGCATCCAGAATAAGGAAGTCTTCAGAGCCTATTCCCAGAAAATTCAAGATATACAGTTTATTTGTCGTGGAAATATCTTGAATATAGAAGATTCTCATGAAAATCGTTAGAGCCATTTTTGAGAAAATTAAAATTCTCTCAATTTTTTCCATGTAAAGAGTAGTTGGAGTTAGGGAGATTTTCTTGAAAATTTTCATGTCGCATCCTTAGAAGATACTGAACTTAAATATTAAGTTTGATATTTAACGGAATTTTCGTTTTTGAGCAATGCTGCCCCCATAGACACACACACACACACACACATACATAACGGGCATTATTTTTCTAAGAAGTTTTTTTTTTTTAATTCAGATGGTCCCAAAACATGTATTTCCGGTGAAACCTCGGTATCGAATTTTTGAGTGCAAAATAATGCCTTCTCTATACACCATGTACATAGTATGTGTAGAGAAAGCAATGACAACACTTTAAATTCCAAAAGCAGTAGTAACACTTTTGAAACAATAAAATAACATTTTAGGGTACTGCAATATGCTAAATGTGAAATGGGTGAGGATGCAAGGCCTGTTAAGTGCACGATGCCAAGTTTACTTTGTAATCCCTGCTAAATATAATTGATAGGTACAACATGTCCACCTTAACAGTTGCGGGTGCAAAAGCAGCTACTTCAAGCTCCATAAGGATTTCATTGAATTAAAAATGTAAACTAAACTTCGCGGCTCTACAGCCCGAAATCAGGACACAGCCTCGGTCTGACCGTTGCGTCCCCCACCTCTGTCCATTACATACGTCATAAGCATTACTGGTGAGAAATTACCTTATGATTGACATTCCTACTGGCACGTGGTTGTCTTGGTTCTGCGTTGCCATATTTACTCGCTGTCTATCTGTCTCATATCTTCTTCCAGTTCCTCTTCACTGATAATTTCATCATATTCACTTTTCCTATCTTCACTTGAATCGCTGCTGTTTCTTAAGTTTATAATTCCACTGCTTCCTGTAAAATGCCTTCTTCTTTCCATGCATTTTCTATCACACTTCTCGTATGTTGAACTATTTTCCCAATATCTCCCTAGTTGCCTAATATATTCCTGTACCATTAGGTTCTGTACTTCACTAGACGTAAAAGTTTTATTATTTCGACTAAAGTAACCTCAATATATTTATCAATACTGCAAGACATTTTTAAATCTCAGTGCAACTCCTGATAGGTAGTTCCAGGATGAGAACAAGAGCAATGTCACGAGTTATAAAAGGTAAACTCGGGGAGATACACAGCGATCCCAACATGCTGTCTCAGCTGATGAGAGGTGTGCCTGCCAATAGATTCATGCCACGTAAGCAATGTTGTCATCCTTGTTGCAAGATGTAACAAACATTCCTCAAGCAGTTTCAATTAGCACCAAATATTCCTACAGTAATGTAAATATATGCAATAACAGTGACTTTGACTTTAGAATCATTGATGAAGATGAAGTTGACGATGATTTAGGAGAAGAGCCCCCTTTCACTGAGAGATTTGGTGCTGTAGGCATGGACGGGACGAAGTGGCAACGGTGTGACGGAGCGGCCACGAGGTAAGGCAACAGTCAGGGATCACTATGCATCTCTCAGACTTTAGTAACGGTAATAAATCGAAATCCTTACGAAATCACTGTGAATTTGACAAATGAAATCAAACAATCGCATTCCAAACAATCAGACCAGTACATACTTGAGAAAGCGCGCGCAAATTTCCACTAAACCCGTAGATGTTACAACTCCGATGGCAACATACCTCTGACGGTTATGCATTCTTACACTATGATTGGTCAGCAATCTGACGAGCCCCTGCTAGCAGACGACACACCCCACAAGTGTCAGTCACAAGGGAATTTCTTACCGATAATAAGTACAGGTTTGGCGGGTGGGATGTGGATGGTACACAGAGTCCTCCCGTCCGGTTAATGTGATCAACGGAACCTGTAGCTGCTACTTTTCCGTCAAGTAGCTCCTCACGAGCTGAATGCACCCCGGACCAGGTCTCCCAGCGGAAGAAAATCTCCACGCCGGTACCGAGAATCCAACCTGGGTCTCCCGCTTTAGTAAGTAACTGCGCTAGTGTGAGCGATGTTCGAACCTAAGGCGGAGAAACGTGAGCCTTGCTGAGCATGCAACCATCAAAACATATGAGTTAAGCGGTAATCTAAAATGCCCGAGCGCTGGTTAAATTCGTTCTAAGGGGCATGTTGGAAACGATACTTGCTGATTGGAATGGCTGGCCTTGCTTGATTTACTGACGTCCAAGAGAATAAACCCAGTTTACAAAATTTAGCAAAGGTCGGGAATTTATTAGCATAAAAATATGACGGGTTAGTGTAACCCATACCAAGATAATGACATGTTTATTTTCTCTAGCGCGTATGTACAATGTACATAATGGATAGAGAAGGTATTGTATTCCACCCAAAAATTCGAATCCAAGATTTTACCGGAAATAATTTTTGAAGTCTCCTGAGTACGATAAAAGTATTTTTAGTAAAAGGTCCGCGTGTGTGTGTCTGTCTATGGACAACATAACTCAAAAAGGAAAAGTCGGTTAAATACCAAACTTGGCATTTAAGTTCAGTATCTTTCAAGGATGCGACTCGAAAATGTTCAAGAAAATCCTCCCATTCCTAACTACAATTTACATGGAACATTTTTCGAGCATTTTCTTAAAAATGGCTCTAACGATTTTGATTAAAATGCCGTACATTAAAAGTATTCGCATCACAAATAAAATGTATATGCATTTTGAATTTTCTGGGAATAGCCTCCGAAGAACTCTTTATTCTAGTTAATTTTTACAGATTGTTGCATATCAGTTAAACCATTAAGAGACAGACAAAAACATCCTATACAAAAATGTAGATCTCGTTGAAACACACAATTTATGTCATATACACGTTTTTCATGGAGTTGACCATTTTTGAGATATTTATTGTTATTGGTTTTAATTTTAAACTATTTTTAACTTTTCCAAAACCGAAAATGACGTTTCATTATATATTTCTTGTTTTACTGCAGGCTATGCAAAGCGAACCGAACTTAAGCTGTTTTACATTGAACCAGCCTTTAAAAGATTTGACTATCGCTTTAGCCTAGTGTACTCCTTTATTTCCCTTCTACTTAGGAGGAAGCGAGTAACAAGACAATTTCTGCTAATGCTTAACTTGATTAGCATGTCGGAGATAAAAGAATAATCTTTTGTAAGGGAAGCTGTTTGTGTAATAGCTAGAGAAAGTCGTGTGAAGGAAACACATCAGCTTTGTATTAATTAATAACATTGACATTCAATAAATGTAAGCTATACTTTTCCTCAGTAGCACTGATATATGCTTGCGATGAAGTCACACTCTCAAATATCAATGGAATATTCATATCACGCGTCTCTACAGAGAATTCGTACAGTCACTACAAAATTAAATAGCTTAATTTCAGTATCGATTTCAGTTTGATGTAACACTTCCCACTGAACAACACAGTCTTTAACCACATTTTAATTCTTCTATGCCTTCTTTCTTCCTCTTCTGTTGAAGCGCTATCGATGTCATTATCCTCATCTGCTTTCCATGCAGTTATCTTCAATTACACTTCCTTTAATTCTTTCTTCTATTAGACGGTCTTTCTCCCATCTGTCGTCAATTTGTGTTATTCTTGTTGGCACTTTATGGTTTCACTTTCTCTACACGTACTATGTACATAGTAAATAGAGAAGATATTGTATTACACCCAAAAATTCGATACGGAGATTTCACCGGAAATACATGTTTTAGGATCCCCTGAATAAAAAAAAAAAAAAAGAATGTTTAGAAATACGTCCGCATGTGTATCTCCGTGTGCCTGTGAACACGATAACTCAAAAACGAATCGTCGGTAAAATACCAAACTTGGTATTTAAGTTTATTATCTTCCAAGGATGCCACACAAAGATTTTGAGAAAAATCCCCCCACCCCAAAATATCCTTTACATGGAAAATTTTTTGAATATTTTTATTTTCTCAAAAATGTTCTAGCGATTTTTATTAAAATGTCATATAATAATGACAAAATAAAATGTAGATCTTGAATTTTCTGGGAGCAGCCTCTAAAGACCTCTTTATTCTGAAGAAGTTTTGCTGAATTTTGTATAACTGGCAAACCGTAAGAGAATGAAAAAACTTATTACACAAAAACGTAGGTCACGTTAAAACACAATTTATGTCAGATGCGTTTTTATCTAGAGCTGACCGTTTCTGATATATTCCTTGTTATTGGTTTCAATTTTAAACTACTTAAACGGGAAGTGACATGTTTTACTGCAGGCCATGCAAAGCGAACTTCGGTTGTTTCACGTAGGACCAGGACTATCAATTTAGTCTAGTGTATTCCCTTGTTTCCCTTCTGCTTACAGGGAAACAATAAGACAATTTCTGCTAATGTTTACATTGATTAGCATGTCGTAGATAAAAGAATAATCTTTTTTAAGGAAAGTTATTTGTGTAACAGACAAAGTAATGTGAATGGAACACATTAAATTTCTTTTACCGATGTAGACAAAATGTACTCACAATGTAATTAGTTAACAATCACATAATACATAACGACTTGTCTTGATTTAGAAAATGTAACGAGATATATGTCTATTTTGTTACTCTATGGAGTGAAGGTGTGAGAAGTGGAAGTAAAATGGCAAGTGCATGGCATCACATGCCACCTCCAGAAAGTTGTCCCGCCCTTAGTGGCGACCTTGTCCGTCTATACACGTGGCTGTCGGAAACTGAGCTGCAACTCGCCACTCGGCTGCTAATTGGACATAATGAACTGGAGCAGGGACGATTGCAGCCTGCCACCGCCACCTACACTCTCACTTGTTTCGCTTTTAATTGTCGCTTGTGGAACACACAAGGAGAAAACCATTTAAAATGCTCATGTGGCTTTCACTACCTTCTATTGTTTATTAATGGGAATACAAACTATTTTTGAAAGTTTTTTTACTTTCTCTATACGTACTATGTACATAGTGTATAGAGAACGTATTGCACTCCACCCAAAAATTCGATACCGAGATTTCACCGGAAATATATGCTTTAGGGTCCCCTTTATCTAAAAAAAGCATTTTCGGAAAAAGGTCCGTGTGTGTGTGTGTCCGTGTCAGTGCGTCCGTGTGTTTGTGAACACGATAACTCAAAAACGAAAAGTCGGTAAAATACCAAATTTAGTATTTAAGTTTAGTATCTTCCAGGGATGCGACACGAAGCTTTTGAGAAAAATCCCCCCACCACCAACACCCTTTACATGGAACGTTTTTCGAAAATTTTGATTTTCTCCAAAACGATTTTGATTAAAGTATCGTATATTAAAGATATTTACCTGACAAAGAAAATGTATATCTTGAATTTTCTGGGAATAGCCTCTGAAGACTACTTTATTCTGGATGAATTTTATGGATTTTTGCATAACTGCTAAACCGTAAGAGATGGAGAAAAACTTACAACACAAAAAATGTAGAGCACCTTAAAACGCACAATTTATCTTATATACCTTTTTTTTTTCGTGGAGTTGATCGTTTTTGACATATTCCTTGTTTTTGTTTTCAGCTATGAAAAACTTATAGGAACCAGCTTTTGATTATTAGTTTAGCCTATAGTACTCCCTTATTTCCCTTCTGCTAACAAGGAAATAAGTAATAAGGCTGTGCTAATTTTTTTCTCGATTAGCTTGAAGTAAATAGAAGTATAAACTTGTTAACAATAATTTGTTGCATAGATGTAGAGAAAGTCATGTGAATGGAACACATAAGATTGTTTATAGTTTTTCTGCCATGCACGTACAAAAAATAAAATAAAATAAAAATCTGTATAATGAACCTGGTACCTAATTACTTAAGCCAGTGTTTTAATATTTATTAAACTTCACATTTATATATACATCATCATTTACAGGCGAATTTAAACTAACATAATTATAAATATAAGTTATAAACATAAAAGTAAAAGTAAGAAAAATAAAAATTTAACTTTAAATATTTTCTAAAACATAACAAATAATAAATAACCATGTAAGTACAGTGTTCGTAATAGGTAGAGAAAGTATTGTATTCCACCCAAAAATTCAACACCGAGATTTCGAAGGAAATATATATTATGAAACCCACTGAATAAATGCTTTTAAAAAATCTGAGGTGTTCCCTTCACATGATTTTCTCTAGCTGTTCGGTAAACAAACCTATTATTCAAAACATTAATTTACTATCTACATCCTGCTAATCAATATAAACACAAGCAGAGTAAGTCTTATTGCTAGCTCCTTGTAAGTAGAAGAGAAACAAGAAAATGCACATCCTTTAAAAGGCACTCGCTATGTGAAACAATTGCTTGTCAGGAGTAAACAAACGAGAAATGAGAAAGATGTCATCCCGTTCGAGAAAAGTTCAAGTGGCTTAAAACTGAAACCAATAATTCAGAATATCTAAAAAATGGTTAACTCTGCCAAAAAAAGTGTATATGAAAAATTATGCTTTTAATGAGATATATATTTTTTGTGTGATAAGTTTTTATGCATCTCTTACGTTTGCCAGTTATACAAAAGTCGTCCAGAATTAACAAGAAAATTCGAGATAAACATTTCGTAAGGTGTTTTAACCAAAATCGTTAGAGCCATATTTGAGAAAACAAAACATTTCGAAAAATGTTCCATGTAAAAGGTAGTTGGAGATGGGGGGGGGGGGTTCTTGAAAATCTTTGGAAGATACCGAACTTAAATACCAAGCTATGTTGCCCACAGACACACACGGACATTTTTCTAATTTTTTTGTATTCGCGGGGTCTCAAAAAATGCATTTCCGGTGAAATCTCGGCATCGAATTTTTGGGTGCAATACAATACCTTCTCTATACACTAAGAGAAAGTGATTATCCAATTTGCTAGATTTATGGAGACATATCTTAGATCCTTTGTATTTTCTGTAACGCTTGGTTACGACACTTTGAAGCGGGAATATGACAATATGAGCGTTTGTAAATTGTATATCTGGGTTTGCAAAGTTCCACAAAGTTTACAACTTTTCTTGTGAAACAGAGTTTACAAGAATTTGTAATCATTCCCTTGTTATTTGTAAATTGTTAATATGTAAATTGTAAATACTGTGAAACCGAATTTGAATTGTTTCACATGGCGTCTGGCTTTTTAAAAGATCTGATTATCGCTTTAGCCTAGTACCATTTAGGTAATGCTTATCACGATTACCACGATATAGATAAGAGAATAATCTGTAACAATTGTTTGTAGAGAAGATCAAGTGAATTGAGCAACTCAGATTTTTTTGTGCTTTGGTTTAGCGTTTCTCAATTGTTCTTATTTTTCTCTGTGTTGCTTTAATCTGTGTTAGTTCAAAGTGTATTCTTAATGTAATTTATCCACTTTTATCTCACTAACAACCATTAATGTAGTTTTAATTTCACAATAATGTTATTTTAAAATGCATACTGGTTAGTACAATTAACTGAGCTTATGTAACGTTTCTTTAAAACTATATAAAACGCTAAATAGCAAATATATAAACAAAACTTTGAAGGTATAAATTAAAACACGAAGTTTATGATTTCAAAAGTATAAAAATCCCCACCGCTAACGATACTAGCTAGAGAAGGCCATGGAAAAAAAGAGAGAATCGTCAACTTGACGTTCATAAGATGGCTACCAATTTGACTGTGTGTTTTACTGAAGTATGAATCCCAATCAAAAAGTACAACTTTGGAAGAGGAAGATGCTGAAAGGATTCTGAGGGGAAACAGATCGTCAGAAGCAGAATAATCAGTTGATTGTATAACACGCATAGGGAGGGTCACGTGATATGCCTATACAAACGGAAATGAAAGAGAGCACGTTTTCAAATACCACTTTGCACCAAGATGCAAATGTGCAAATTTGCACCCCTTCTTGAGTGACTCACGCGATGTGTCAGACCGGCTGCACGTGCCAAGGTCAACTGTGATGCTGCGTGGCTGGACCGTTTTCAGACAAAGACCGACAGAGAGAGAGGAAACATTTTCGCGTCGGATGACCTCCTCATCCTCCATACCCACCGCACCTGCGTTTTCACAACTCTGCACAACACAAGGTCCCGAACAAACGCCGTCTACGCAGACATATCTGCTTTTGAAACTAGATCTGAAGGAAACAGAATGCAATGTCCATCTGTGTGTCAGCACCATAATACAAGAACAAGGATCTGATATGTTCCATTCATATGCCTTTCTCTGTAACAAATTATTGTTAAAAAGTGTATTCTTGTATCTATTTAATGCTAATCGGGATCAGCACTACCAGAAACTCTCTTATTGCTTAGTTCCTTATAGATAGAAGGGAAATAAAGGAATGCACTAGGCTAAACATGGTACATAGTACGTGTAGAGAAAGCAAAAACTGAAACAAATACAAAAAATATCTAAAAACCGTCTACTCCAAAAACAAATGTTTATAATATAAATTGTGTTTTAACGAGATCCACATTTTTTGTGTAGTAAGTTTTTGTCCATCTCTTACGCTTTACCAATTATGCAAAATTCCGCAAAATTCATCCAAAATAAAGATGTCTTCAGAGGCTATTCCCAGAAAATTCAAGATATACATTTTATTTACCTTCTAAATGTCTTTAATATACGACTTTTAATCAAAATCGTTAGAGCTATTTTTGAGAAAATCAAAACTTTCGAAAATATTTCCATGTAAAGGGTAGTTGGGAGTGGGAGGATTTTCTTGAAAATCTTCGTGTCGCATCCTTGGAAAATACTGAACTTAATTTTTTTAGCTATGCTGCCCCCCCCCCACACACACACACACACACACACACACTGCGCGCGCAAATTCGGACATTTTCCTAAAAATGCTTTTTTAAGACACAGGAGACCCTAAAACGTGTATTTCCGGTGAAATCGCGGTATATAATTTTTGGGTGCATTACAATACCTTTTCTATGCTCTGTGTGTATAGTATGTGTAGAGTAAGTAAAAATCGGATATGCTCCATTCACATGATTTTCTTTACAAACTATTGTTACAAAATATTATTTCTTTATCTACTTCATGCTAACCAAGATAAACATTAGCAGAAATAGTCTTATTACTTGCTTTGTAAGTAGAAGGGAAATAAGGGAGTACCATAGGTTAAAGTGACAGTCAAATATCTTAAAAGCTCATCACTATGTGAAATAATTGAAATCCGTGTAAATAGTGTAAAATTGATACCAATAACAGGGGATATCTCGGAAATGGTTAACTCCACACAAAAAATGTATATGATATAGACTGTATTGAAAGGAGATCTACATCTTCTTTGCAGTACGTTTTTGTCTACCTCTTACGATTTATCAGTTATACAAAAGTCATCCAGGATAAAGAGGCTTCAGTAGCTATTCCCAGAAAACCAAGATATACGCTTTATTTGTCAGGTAAATATCTTTAATATACGGTATTTTAATCAAAATCGTTAGAGCAATTATAAGAAAATCGAAAAATTCAAAATGTATTCTATTTAAACAGTAGTTTGGGGGTGGGGGGACTTTTGTAAAAATCTTTGTGTCGCGTCCAAGAATGGTTTTTAATCGACTTTTGGTTTTTGAGCTATTCTGTACATAGACACACAGCACAGTCGATCGTTTTTCTAAAACTGCTATTTTTTTGATTCAGTTGTCTTCAAAACATGTATTTCCGGTGAAATCTGGGTATCGAATTTGTGGTTGGAAAACAATACCTTCGTACATTGTACATACATGCTAGGGAAGTTAGATGGATAATTTATTTCATATTTTCAGTTACAAACTTCACTCATACATGATTACTTTCCTGGAGTTGCTGAATTTGGTATCGTATACAGTTAGCACCTGGTTATTTATGCATACGTATGTACCTTCCTTCTATTTGAATATTTTACACCCTACCAACTTAATCTATTTACCTCTTCTATAAGTTACAACCTCATCACTTCTATTATTAAGACCCTCTCTTTCTTTGGCGGTTTTCCTCCTCCATTTCTCACTTACTTTCTCTATAAATTACCTAGTTGTTTCAGAAATGTATGTGTGTATGTGTGTGAGTGTGTCTGTCTGTGTGTGTGTGTGTGGACAGCAAGCCCCAAAACGAAAAGACCGTTAAATACCAAACTTGGTATTTAGGTTTAGTATCTTCCAAGGATGCGACACAAATATTTTCAAAAAAATCCTCCTACTAAAAACAACCTTTACATGGAGCAAATTTCGAAAATTTTGATTTTCTTAAAAATGGCTCTAACGATTTTTGATTAAAATCCCGTATATTAAAGCTATTTATGTCCGAAATAAAATGTATATCTCGAATTTTTGGGGAATAGCCTCTTAAAACCTCTTTATTCTGGATGAACTTTGCTTAACTGCTAAACCGTAAGAGATAGGAAAAAACTCACTACACAAAAATTGTACATCACGACAAAACACAATTTATGTCCTTTACGTTTTTGTTGTGCAGTTAACCGTTTCTGAGATACTCCTTGTTATTGGTTTCAATTGTGAAGTACTGATACTTTTCTCAGACATGCACACACTCACACATACACACTTATAGATACACACATACACATTTATAGATGCACACATACCTTTTTACTATCTCTATACGTACTATGTATATAGTGTATAGTGGAAGTATTGTATTCCACCCAACAATTCGATACCGAGGTTTCACCGGAAATACATGTTTTAGGACTCCCTGAATCCAAAAAAAGCATTTTCAGAAAAAGGTCCGTGTGTATGTGTGTGTGTCTGTGGACAGCATAGCTCAAAAACAAAAAGACCGTTAAATACTAAACTTGGTATTTTTGTTTGATGTCTTTCAAGGATGCGACACGAAGATTTTCAAGAAAATCCCACTACCTCCAACTACCCTTTACATGGAAAAAATTTCGAAAATTTTGATTTTCTAAAAAATGGCTCTAACAATTTTGATTAAAATCCCGTATATTAAAGATATTTACATACCAAATAAAATGTATATTTTGAATTTTCTGGGAATAGCCTCTGAAGAGCTCTTTATTCTGGATGAATTTTGCTAAATGTTGCTTAACTGCTAAGCGGTAAGAGATAGGCAAAAACTTATTGCACAGAAAATGTTGATCTGATCAAAACACACAATATATGCCCTTTACAGTTTTGTTGTGGAGGTAACCGTTTCCGAGATATTCCTTGTTTTTGGTTTCAGTTGTGAGTACTTATACTTTTCTCAGACAGGAAGTGTTCGTTTTTCTTTTGTTCTACTCCTGGCCAAGCAAAGAATCGATTTGCAGTGACAATCGAATAACGACAGATTTTAAAACATTTGACTATCGGTTTAGCCTAGTGTATTCCCTTATGTTCTTTCTACTTATAAGGAACTAAGTAGTAAGAACATTCTGCTAATGATTATCTCGATTAGCAAGGTGCAGAAAGAAGAATAATCTTATGTAAGAAGTTTGTAGAAGAGCTAGAGAAAGTCATGTGAGTGTAACACATCAAATTTTTCTAATTGTTTCCGGGGTTCAGGGTCTAAACATATTTTTCCCGGTGAAATCCTGACATCTAATTCTTGGATGGAATACAATTCCTTCTCTTCCTACTATATGAGAGAATGTAAAAATGATCGGTTCAAAGAGTAGTTTGAGTGTGTGTGAGTGTGTGTGTGTGTCTGTTTAATGTTGGAGGGTATTCCATACAGCAGCCATTGGCTTATTGCACGTCAGAGTCCAGAAGGATAGGATGAGATGAATGTAATTAGAAAGGGCGGCCGAAACTGGACAACGGGGAATGTGACACCGAGGAGGGTCTCTAACATATTCCAAGCAGTTCTTCATCTCGACGGGGGAGCGCTAGAAGCCCATGCCCCTGTTCTGACCAAACTCCCTGGATCTACAGACGACTTCCAACGCCATTCCGCCGCCGAGATCTGTATTTCCAGAGTACATTCACTACCACGGAGGGGTCCGAACACCGCAGTTGGATGAAATAGAGATGAAATGAAGGGACAGGAAGTTTGGGGGAGTGAAGAAACTTCCCCAGCATTTGCCTAGTGGCCCGGGAAACCCCATGACCTCCCGAATGCCAATCTCAGACGAAACGTCTAAGCCACTTGCGTTCGTAGGTTCTTGGCAATTCAGCTCAACTATTAAAGCGCCAATGGAATGGCAGAGATTAAGCAATTTCAACCAATCGCGATCATCTGACTGGAGCGATATTGTCGAAACATCTTATCGCAGCTGATGTTCATTTCTTTGTAATCTTGTCGCACCTGATATTCGTTTGTTTAATCTCCTGTCTTGGTTACTGGTAATATGATGGCAATCTCGGCAGTCAACCTTCTCTTTTAATAACTATCAGTTCCACAATTGTACTTTCAATTAATTCAGCTGCAATGTTTATTTAAAATTTTATCCAGTTCATAATGTATTTAGTTCAGCAAAAACAAAAGGAGTGAAATAATCATTAAATTTCTTTCTTATGTATGAGGAATGCAATACCTCAAATAAAATAACGTTTATTTTACATTTCATGTACTAGTTATTAAAAGTTGAAATAAAATAATTGTTCCCTATTTATATTTTTAATATCGAATTGGGTGAAGACACGGTCGGCCATATCATAATTCAGGAGGCAGAGAAGAAAGAAAAGAAATCTGTAAATAAACATGGTCGAATGCGTCATCTACCATTTGAGAACACCATTTGTAAGTATTACAATGATAAAATCTCCCTTCCTATATATTATAAATTATTAATAGTCTATTTCGCTGAATTGTCTTATCAAATACAACTCGTGTTTTCATCTCTTAGAACACAATTGACTCTCTTCGCTTCGCTCCGGTCGTGAATTATCAACAAGATGAAAACATTTGTGGTATTACTTATGATAATCTTTGTGTTGGATATCCGTGGTACACATCCACACGCGCCTGCGCGGACCTTTATCTGGAATACTTTCCTTGGTTTATCTCAAAACTTATACTTCCAGTGAATTTCCAAAAATTGCTGGATGTAATGCAATATGTTCTTTATTTGTTATAGGCAAATAATAGAGATAGTAAACGTGTTTTCTTAACTCTAGAGGCATTAAGGGTATTGTACTGCTGAAATTTAATGAAAAATCACAAAAAAAATTGAGTTTTTTACTTTAATTCCATATACTAATTTAAGCATCCCTGAGTACAAAAAAGGGACAATTGACCACCAGGCACCATTTTAAATGCCTTAAGTGGCGCTACAGCAAAACATTAGAAGTGAAAGTGTGCTGGACTTGGAAAGAAAAACTTTAGTTCGACGAGATCTCATTCGCATCATACAAGGTATAAAACGAAGTTGTGGAGACGAAATGCTGCAATGAAAGAAGAAACGGACAGAAAAGGAAGCAGCAGAGGAGAGGAAAAGGAAAGCTGAGGGTCCAACCAGCATTTTTCTTCCTGTAAAATGCTCCTTGCGGAACAGTTTTCCTGTCACACAAATAAATTTTGCTGTACACTTTCACAGAGGTGCAAGAAAAAAATTTGCCCTAGGTTTCACTATCAGATGTATTTAAGCACGTTTTCAATTTTCAAACATAAAAGTTATATTTTATGACAAATATTAGACCAACATTTTAATTTTTTTATCGCAAGGTACTTTTTGGTGACGTGGCAAGAACAAAAAATTGACCATAACCTCTAAACCATTAGAGCAAAATAAATGAAAATTGCGTTGTAACTTATTTGTATTATACTACATGTGTGGTATAAATTGTATGGAATTTCAAACCTTCCTTAAAGCGTCCAGCACATCTCGATAGAGACTTTGAGGACAAAAGCAGAGCTTCCTGTACCACAGGTGTGCGGTAGAAAAAGTAATTTTAGCGTTTGTAATGGGTGGCGAGTGGCAAATTGTTGCACATCGGAGTTTGCAAGTTTGCCAGACACGTGGATGCCACGTCGTTATTTGGGGCAGGGATTTCACAGCCCAGGGGGGCGGGCGGGGGGCATCCGCTCGATATGTTGCTGCTTGCAACTCCTACAAAAAGGGGCGGGTTTCTGTTGCACGAAGGTCGCCCGGGCCAAACAATTTGGTTGATCGACCTCCCCAAAATTCTGCACGTGCACATCCGAAAAGGTTGCCATGGGAACCGCCTCGGATGGTCGTGCTGCAAACCACGTGACCTTGAAGGGGGATGGGTAGGTGGGTGGCACGGGGATTGATTTACGACGCCGCCGAGAAAGTGGGCCGCTTGTGGTAACCCACTTTCTCTTTTTATTTTCGGAGTTAAGGGTTATTTCCAGTGCAAAGTTAACACCAGCAACTGGGTTATAGGATCTCTATTGTATAGAACAGCACTTTGGTGATTGTCGCGGTGATTATGGTGATGTGATGAAGTATAAAAATTCCTTTAACCTGAATTGATGAGTAATTTATGAATATCTGATGTGTACCATTCACATGACTTTCTCTACATCTCTGCAACAAATATTGTTAAAAAGCTTATTCTTCTATGTGCTTCATGTTAATCGAGATAAACATTAGCAGAAACGTCCTTATTACTTCCTTTTAAGTAGAAGGTAAATAAGCGAATCACTAGGCTAAAACGGTAATATTTTAAGAGCTGGTTGCCATATGGATGAAATGCCTGGAGTTGACTAATTCCCGCATGAGAAAAGTTTTAGGTATTTTAAAACTGAAATCAGTAACAAGGAATGACTGCCTCCGTGATCGAGTGGACAGCGAGCTGACTTCTCACCCGGGTTCGATTCCCGACTGGAGCGGGGGATTTTTGTTTAACCAGAATTATTCCCTATCCCCACAGAGTCTGGAAGTATGTATGTGAGAGTGAATGTGTGTGTTTGTGTTTGAGAAAAATAAAATGATTTAAACCCAACGTAAAGGAACCTACAGACAGCGAGTTGTTTCACATACAAAGCCCCCGATATGACCTTAGATGTTAAAGGGGGCTACATTAATGAAACAATAAGAAAAAAAAAACAAGAAATATCTAAAAAATGGTCAACTCCTCGAACAAAATGTATATGTCAAAGTTGTATGTTTTAACGAGATCTACATTTTTGTGTAGTAAGTTTTTGTATACTCCTGATACAATACTCAGAAAAATTAATCGAGACTAAAGAGGTCCTCAGAGGCTATTCCCAGTAATTCAAAATATACATTTTCTTTTTCATCTAAATATCTTGAACGTACGGTATTTTAATAATATCTTTAGAGCCATTTTTGAGAAAATCAAAATTTAGAAAATGTTTTGCATGTAAAAGGTAGTTTGGGATGGGGGGATTTTCTTGAAAATCTTCTTGTCGCATTGTTGGGAGATATTCAACTTAAATATCAAGTTTGATATTTAAGGGACGTTTCATGCTGTCCACATACACACATACTGGTCTTTTTCTAAAAAAGTTTTTTTTTTAATTCAGAGGGGCTCTAAACGCGTATTTCCGGTGAAATATGGTATCGAATTTTTGGGCACATAGTACGTGTAGAGAAATTACGATAACATATAGGGTATTTCAGTATTATATTGCGATACAGAGGTAAGAGTTTAATATTACAGATACGAGGAACAGTTTGAAAAGGCGAAACGAAGTTGAATCTTTTCAATTTACGGGATTCTGCAATACAATTAACATATGTGTATCACATACTATTTTTTGGCCAATGAGTATTAATATTAAATAAAATATAGTAATAAATGAATTAAAATATTGGTTGAGCACAAATGAATTCTATAGGAAAGAAACATTTGGTAGTCGTTGTTATGTAGCTTTTGGTTTTTTTTATAAACAAAGTTTGTTGGCTGTGGAGATATTTTTACTTTCTCTATACGTACTATGTACGTAGTGTATAGGGGAAGTATTGTATTCCACCCATAAATTCGATACCGATTTTTACCGCAAATAGGTGTTTTAGGACCCCCTGAATCCAAAAAAGCATTTTCAGAAAAAGAACCGTATGTGTGTCTGTCTGTCTGTCTGTCTGTTTGTGTGTGTCTGTGGACAGCATAGCTCAAAAACGAAAGAACCGTTAAATACCAAACTTGGTATTTAAGTTTGGTATCTTCCAAGGATGCGACACGAAGATTTTCAAGAAAGTCCCCCCCATCCCCAACTACCCTTTATATGGAACTTTTTTCGAAAATGTAGATTTTTTCAAAAAATGGCTCTAACGATTTTGATTAAAATATCGTATATTAAAGATATTTACCTGACAAAAAAATGTATATCTTGAATTTTCTGGGAATAGCCTCTGAAGACTACTTTACTCTGGATGAATTTTACGAAATTTTGCATAACTGCTCAACCGTAAGAGATAGACAAAAACTTACCGCACAAAAATGTAGAGCACGTTAAAACACACAATTTATGTTACATACATATTTTTTGTGGAGTTGATCGTTTTGGAGATATTCCTTGTTTTTTGGTATCAGCTTTAAAAAACTTATACTTTTCTCATACAGGAATTTGTCAACTCCTGCTCATACAAACAAAGGAACTTCAGTTACATAGCAACCACTTTTGACTGTCACTTTAACCTATGGTACTCCCTTATTTTGCTTCTACTTACAAGGAAGCAAGTAATAAGACTATTTGTTCTATTTTTTTCTCGATTAGCACGAAGTAAATAGAAGCCATAAGCTTTTGAACAATAATTTGTTACAGAGATGTAGAGAAATCATGTGAGTGGAACACATACTATTTTTACTTTCTCTACACGTACTATGTACATAGTGTATAGATAAGGTATTGCACTCCACCAAAAGTTCGATTACGAGATTTCACCGGAAATATATGTTTTAGGGTCCTCTGTATCCAAAAAAAAAGTATTTTCAGAAAAAGGTCCGTGTGTCCGTGTGTCTGTGAACACGATAACTCAAAAACGAAAAGTCGGTAAAATACCAAACTTGGTATTTAAGTTTAATATCTTTCAGGGATGCGACACGAAGATTTTGAGAAAAATGGCCCCACCCCAAACTACCCATAACATGGAACTTTTTTCGAAAAGTTTGATTTTCTAAAAAATGGCTCTAACGATTTTGATTAAAGTACCGTATATTAAAGATATTTACCTGACAAATAAAATGTATATTTTGAATTTTCTGGGAATAGCCTCTGAAGACTACTTTATCCTGGGTCAATTTTATGGAATTTTGTATAAATGCCAAACTGTAGGAGATGGACAAAAACTTACCACACAACAAATGCAGAGTACTTTAAAACACAAAATTTATGTTATATATTTTTCGTATAGTTGATCGTTTTTGAGATATTACTTGTTATTGGTTTCAGCTTTGAAAAACTTATACTTTTCTCATACAGGAATTTGTCAACTCCTGTCCATACAACAAAGGAACTTCAGTCACATAGCAACCAGCTTTTGACTTCACTTTAACCTATGGTACTCCATTATTTCGCTTCTACTTACAAGGAAGCAAGTAAAAAGACTATTTCTGCTGATTTTTATCTCGATTAGCATGAAGTAAATAGAAGCATTGAACGCTATTATGACAGCAAGAGGAGATTCTGTAAAGGTCTAGGAAATGTAGAACTCATAACAATTTAAGAGAAGGACCTTGTTCCATTCGTAATTATAGGGATTTAATCAGGACCGCAGGATAGGATGAGAGGAGAGTAATTTCAAAGGGCGGCCGAAATCGTACGACGGGAAAGAGCCACCACGGAGGATCCCTAACCGATTGCAAGCTGTTTTTCATCCCGGGGAGCGCTAGGAACCCGCGCCCCAGACCTGACCAAACTCTCTGGGACCTCCAACGCCATCCCGCTGCTGAGTGCAGTCACTACCACGGGATGGCGCCACAACCGCAGACCTGAAAGGTGAAATGAAATGAAGAAACTTCCCAGGCATTCGCCTAGTGATCCGGGAAAATCCCCGGAAACACCCATAGGTGAGTGAGGTTGGCCGCGGGAATCGATTCCACGACTTCTCGAACACTAGTCTCACACGAAATGCCTGGCTCGTGAAGGTCGAAGATTGTTGCTGAGGTCTCATTACTACTTTCATGCAAAATCATTAATTACCCAAATCTTTGGCGATGGTGTCATCAATAGGCACTTTCCAACACAGTGACCGCCGGATCTATCTCCGACCGAGTTTTGATTGTTGGGTTACCTTAGTAAACGAGTTTTCCTAACACATGCAACAACCCGACAGCAACTTTGAAGTGTCTTTTGAAAGACCTATTATTTATGGGAAATTTATGTGAATTGATGTTAGTTGTATGTTAGAAATTCTTGCGAGAAATGCTGAATATAGATAGTAAGGGAGATAAAAACACAGAAAGTAGACAAAAATCTTATGTGTTTTATTCACATGACGTTTTCAACATCTCTGAAACAAATTATTGCTAGTAAGCTTATTCTTCTATCTCTTCATGTTAATCGAGATAAACATTAGCAAAACGGTCTTATTACTTAGCTCCTTATTAAGAAGAAGGGAAATAAGGGAATACACAAGGCTAAAGCGATAGTCAAATGTTTTAAAATGCGGATGCTATGGGATTTAAATCCGTTTCTTTGCTTGACCAGGAGTTAATAAGTTCCATATGAGAAAAGTTAAAATATTTAAAAACTGAAACAAATAAAGAATATCTCGAAAACCGTCAACTCAACGAAAAAAAAAATATGGCATAAATTATGTGTTTTAACGAGATCTAATGTTTTTGTGTAGTAAGATTTTGTCTACCTCTTACAGTTTGCTAGTTACGCAAAATTCAGCAAAATCCATCCAGAATAAAGAGAACTTCAGAAGCTACTCCCCAAAAAATCAAGATATCCATTTTATTTGTGATGGAAATGACTTTAATGTGAGATATTTTAATCAAAATCGTTAGAGCCATTTTCAAGAAAATCAATATTTTCGAAAAAAATTCCATGTAAAGGGTAGTTTGGGGTGGGGAATTTTCTTGAAAATCTTGTCGTATCCTTGGAAAATATCAAATTAGATACCAAGCTTGTTGTTTAACGATCTTTTCGTCTTTGAGCTACGTTGTCAGCAGACATGGATTCAGGGAGTCCCAAAACATGTATTTCCGGTGAAATCTCGGTACAGAATTACCTTCTCTATACACTATGTACGTAACACGCGTAGAGAAAGTAAAAATCTGATGTGTTCCATTCACGTGAATTTCTGTACAACCTTACTTACAAAAGCTCATTCTTCTATCTGCCTCACACTAATCAAGGTAAACATTAGCAGAAATGATATTATTATTTGCTTTAATGTAGGCAGATGGGAATATACTAGGCTAAAGCGATAGTCAAATCTTTTAAAAGCTGGTTGCCATGTAATTGAAATTCAATTCTACGAGGGACATCTAGAAAATAAGGAATATTTGACATAACTAAATAATATCTAAAGTTATCAACACAAACATTTATTTACAAAGTTACAATACCCTAATGGTGACCATAATAGTTGGCCATACTGGGTCGAAGTACTTGCAGCATTGTAAGTCGCCATTGGGGTTGTCATCTCAGAGATCACCTTGTGGTTTGCCAGGAAAACATACGTCAGTTGAGAAATTCAATGCTATGCTGGCATGTTGCCATGGTAGCTCAGTGGTAGAGCAAGCGGTTAGAGATCGGGAGATCCGTGGTTCAAATCCCGGCTGTGGCATTTAATTTTTCAGTCTGACCCTACCTATCCAACAGATTAACGTTTTGAATAAAAGGTTTGTTTACCGAACAGCTAGAGGACATCATATGAATGGAACACATTAGATGTTTTCCCTTCTACTTACAAGGGACCAAGTAATAAGGACAATATCTGGTAATGTTTATCTCCATTAGCATGATGTAGATGGAAGAATAAGCTTTTTAATAACAATAATTTGTTACAGAGATATAGGGAAAGACATGTGATTTTTAACACATTATTTTTTTTTTTACTCTCCAATTAAAAGTTTAAATTCTTCATGATGTTTATTAATAATTAGCTTCATAAAACTGTTCTTTTTCGTGTCGCATTCTTGGAAGATACTGAACTTAAATATCAAGTTTGGTATTTAACAGACTTTTCGTTTTTGAGCTATGCTGCCCAAAGAAATACACGCACACACACACACGGACATTTGTCTAAAAATGCTTTTTTCGGTTTCAGTGTAATCTCCGATTCGAATTTTTGTGTGGAATACGATACCTTCTCTATACACTACGTACATAATACGTGTAGAGAAAGTAATAAAACACTGCAATTATATATCCGTAAAGAAAAAAAATTACTACGTATACTGCAGTATGGAGTAAAAGGTGTTTTTAAATTATATAAAACAAATTATTAAACACACAAATTTACGTCACAAGTGAAATGTAGGTATATCTTTAAAGTTCTGGGAATAGCTACTGATGTCCTGTTCATTCGGAAATATTGTATGGTTGGTAAACCATATGTTATAGACAAAATTTTGCTGCAACAAATATGGATATCTTTAAAATGCCACTATTTTAGATAATAATAATATTAATAATAGTAATTCTTATTCTTATTTATTTTTCAATTATTTGTCATCTTTAAAATGCTCTCGCTATTCAGTTGTTTCCCATTATGTAAATAAAAGAGTAAGGAATTTCAAGACTAGATAACTGAATGTTCATTTCAACATATGTATACGACGTTCACTGTTTTAGTCAGATGTTTGAAGCGAGTATCAGTTCTAATGGGAACGTAACGTAGTACACGTGTGGTGCAGAAGTTGCCTAGCAAGCACGGCGTTGAAACCGAAGAGTTCTAACACAATAACGTCCGCTCGGTCCAGGTTCACAAAATTGCCCAATTAAGATTCGGTGCACACGGAGTATATGACGTGATGGGGTAGGCGTGGTCTTTACAATCTAGCATTGTCCACTGCCTGGCCTCGATCAGTTCCTGCTAATAGACAAACTGGTGAATCCTGAAAGAGTGCAGATTTAAAAATATTGAAAATGCAAAAGGGTAGGCGTTCGACACTGAACAAATTTTTGGATGATTCAAATATATTTTGAGTTACAGAAGGAGAGCCTTTTCTTTCGATACAGTAAAGATATAACTTGTAATTCACTGCAATGAGTTCTGAGTGAGTTTGATTCATTTATGTTCATTTCCCTTTTCGAAACTCTGCACATTACTATCCGGAATTTTTGTATCATGTTTTAAACTTTTATTTGTAAAAGTATAAGGTGTTTTTATTTACTAATCATAGTATGAAATAATTGTTTTATTGTGTTACTTTACGAATCAGAACGATGCATAGCATGCTAAAACATGTTTTGAGTTACTTTTGGAACAGATTATACTTCAACGTGTGCATGTTTACCTGCAGACCCTTCCCCACTACCCTCTCTTTATAACACTGACTGCTCTGTGTGTTAGTAACTGTGTGGGCGTCGGAACCCAAAACCGAATTTTACTGATTACAACAGTAAGCGTGTCGTGGCCGACTGGTTACACTGCTCGCCACTTACCTAGGTGGCCCGGGTTCGATCCCAAGGAGGCGCATGTGAGATTTGTGGTGGATATTGTGGCATCACTTTCATACCAGGCACGGGACTGATCATCCACCCTGAGTTTTCTCTTATCCTCAACAGGCGTCTGACCCCACGAGGAGGGTAGACAGTGAAGGAATAGGAAGATTACAAAACATAGCTCAAAATAATAACGTGGCTTGCAATGTTACGTACAAAGGCATAAAATGAAATAAACGGAGGGGGGTGGCTAAGTTTTTATCTGCGGCCCGCATTTGGCAGGTCTCGGGTTCGATTCCCGTCAACCATCCATTCTGACTAGGTTTTCTCTCTTGTCGTCAGGCGAATGCTAGGGTGGGTTTTATAATACCATGAATTTTTCCTCCGTGGTGTAATGGTTACCATGCCGACTTCATATACCCAAGGTCGCAGGTTCAAACCCGGCGGAGGACGATGGATTTTTTCGGGTGTAAAAATCCTTAGCATGGCTTCCTTCGGAAGGAAGGTAAAGCCGTTGGTCCCGTGTCGTAGATTTACGGCACGTAAAAGAACCTCAAGCCTGATAGAGAGGCCTCTGAGCAAAATTAAGCGGTCTTTCACACCTAATTTAGAATGGGACGCTGAGAACCACAGCAGTTAAAGAACGTCCATAAATAACATGTATTAACATTTTTTAACTTTTCCTATACCTTATTCCCCAAAGATTCATTTCTATGACCTTCGGGGTACGGGGCTTGACTGGGTAGTTTGATGGTGTGTGGTGCGCATTAGATATGCGCTCTGTGACTTTTTCCTCCTCCTCTAGTACAGACGATCCAAATAAACCTGAACCATTTTAAGTACGCCATAATTTCTCTCTGAAAGTTCGTAGAAATGTGAAATTTGTTTTAATGACCTCAGTGACTCAGGGAGAATCAACAACAACCACGGCAACAATCGATCAGTATCATCTATTGACTATATAGATGATTTCGATGGAAATTACGAGCATTATCATGGCATTGTAGACAGTCGCAGCTCTTTAACATGTGCCATATGAATAGTCTGATTCCTGTCTCAATCGACGCAATGATTTGCTTGGAGAGTCCACTAGCCTTCTTCAAACATTTGTAACAGTATCTGCACTCAATGGTGGTCTATGTTTTCCACTCTCACTAACGAGTGTACCAGTTGTCTCCAGCTTTCTTGCTAGCGATAAATTTTTGCCTTTGTCGGAACATTCGGTACATTAAACTGTCGTTGAAATTCCCGAAGGAATTTGTCTTCCAATGTGTTTTCACAATGAAAACACGCTCTCAAAGTCAGTACTGCATGTTGCTCTTATGACTGCAAACTAAAGACTGTCTATAATGCCATGAAAAAACTCGTAATCTCCATCAAAATCATCAACATAGTCAACAAAATATGTCGTTGATAGATTGTTGCCATGATTGTTGTCGATTCTCCCTGAGCCACTGAGATCATCTCACATTTCTACGAGCTTTCAGAGAGAAATTATGGTCTATTAAAATGGTTCAGGTTCATACGGATCGCGCTATAGTTAGGACCTGTTTGCCAGGAGGAGCGCCAAGGATGTCTCCAATCTGTAAACTTCAGCGAGGCCGCAATATCCGCAACTGCCGCTACTGGTCAGGCAACAACCCCCCCAATATTTCATCTCATACCTTCCTTCTGGCGGTTGGATATGCACACGGTTTTTGGCTGCAGTGCTTAAAGCCTTTTCTGTCCCTTATGATAAAAATACCTGATGTGTACCATTCACATGACTTTCTCTACATCTCTGCAACAAATCATTCTTAAAAAGCTTATACTTCTGTTTATTTCATACTAATCAGAAACAAATTGCTTCCTTGTAAGTAGAAGCGAAATAAGGAAGTGCCATAGGTTAAAGTGATAGTCAAAATATGGTTGCTATGTGACTGAAGTTCCTTTGTTTGCATGGACAGGAGTTGACAAATTCCTGAGAAAAGTATGTTTTTTAAAGCAGAAACCAAAAACAAGGAATATCTCAAAAACGACCAACTCCACGAAAAAAATGATGTGTCATAAATTGTGTGTTTTAACGTGCTCTACATTTTTTGTGCGGTAAGGTTTTGTCCATCTCTTACGGTTTAGCAGTTATTCAAAATTCCGTAAAATTAGTCCAGAATAGTACTCTTCAGAGGCTATTCCCAGAAAATTCAAGATATACATTTAATTTGCCATGTAAATATCTTTAAAAATCAATATTTTAATCAAAATCGTTACAGTCATTTCAGAGGAAATCAAAATTTTCAAAAAATTTCCACGTAAAGGGTAGTTTGGGGTAGGGGAATTTTCTTCAAAATCTTCGTGTCGCATCCTTGGAAGATACCAAACCTAAATACCAAGTTTAGTATTTTACCGACTTTTCGTTTTTAAGTTATCGTGTTCACAGACACACACGGACCTTTTTCCGAAAATGTTTTTTTTAGATAAAGGGGGCCCTAAAAGATATATTTCCGGTGAAATCTCGGTATCGAATTTTGGGTGGAGTGCAATACCTTCTCTATACACTATGTACGTAGTACGTATAGAGAAACTAAAATACCTGATGTGCTCTATTCACATAGCTGTATCCGTTTTACAAACAATTATATTCTTTCATTTATAAATGCTAATCGAGATAAATATTACCAGAAATAGTCCTATTACTTGCGTCCTGTAATTAGAGAGGAAATAAGGTAATATTGTAAGGCTAAAGTGACAGTCAAATGTTCCAAAAAACTGTCGCCTTGCGTTTGCTGTTAAAATTCGGTTCTCTTTCCAAGGGTTAGGAGTAGTACAAAAGAGATATGAAGAGATAACTTCCCATTTGAGAAACGTTTAAGTGTTTAAAAGTTGAAACTAATAACAAGGAATATCTTGGAAACGGTTAACTCTACAACAAAAATGTATACTGTTTTAACGGAACCTATGTTTTTTGTGTAGTAAGTTTTTGTCTATCTCTTATGGTTTACCAGTTACACAATAAGGGTTTTCAAAGGCCATTCCCAGAAAATTCAAGACATATATTTTATTTTTCATGTAAATATCTTTAATATTTGGTCTTCAAAGTCTTTGTGTGGCATTCTTGGAAAATACTAAATTTAAATACCAAGTTTGGCATTTTTCGACTTTTCGTTTTTGGGTTGTGTTCACGGACACACACAAACATGGACCTTTTTCTAAAAATCTGATATGTTGCATTCACATGACTTTCTCTACATGTTCTCCAAGCAAACTATTCTTACGAAAGATTATTGTTCTATCTACATCACGATAATCGAGATAAACATTGACACAATTAGTCTTTTCCTTAGTTCCTGATAAGTAGAAGGGAAATACACCAGGGTAAAGCGATAGTCAAATAATTTAAAAGCCGGTCGATATGAGCTCGATTTTCCCTTTGCATTTCGAGAAAAACAAAGGCGAGACGCAACGAAATGCGATCCTGTTTGAGAAGATTCGTAGTTTAAAATTGAAACCAATAACAAGGAATATCTCGGAAACAGTCAACTCTGCTACAAAAATAGATACGATATAAATTGGGTGTTTTAACGAGACCTGCATTTTCTATGTAGTAAGTTTTTGTGTATCTTTTATGGTTTTACCAGTTAAGCAAAACTCAGCAACATTCATACAGAATAAACAGAAGCAATTCTCAGAAAATTCAAGATATAGATTTTATTTGCGATGTACATAGCTCTAATATACGGTATTTTAATCAAAATAGTTAGCCACTTTTGAGAAAAACAAAAGTTTCAAACATTTGTCCATGTAAAGAGTAGTTAGGGGTGGGGGATGTTCTTAAAAATCTTAATGTCGCATCCTGAAGATATTGAACTTAAATACCAAGTTTGGTATTTAACAGTCCTTTAGTTCTTGAGATATGCTGTCCACAGATAGACACACGCATACACACAGATACTTTTTCTAAAAATCTGATGTGTTCCATTCATATGACTTTCTCTACATCTCTGCAACAATTTCTTTTATTTATTTATTTTTTTTTTTTTTGTAGTTTAACGTCCTTTAACCTGGTTGGTCATATCGGACGATGAATGAAATTGGTGAAATGATGCTCAAATGATCTCGGGGTACATGGAACTTAAAGTTACTCGACATTCGTCTTCTCAGGATAAGGGGAAACCCCGAAAAAAACCTTATCCGGGTAACTCACCCTAAGCAAGATTTGAACTCACGACCACACTACCCAGGCGGGGCAACAAATTATTGTTAAAAAACTTATGCTTCTATTTACTTCATGTTAATCGAGAAAAAAATAGCAGAAATAGTGTTATTACTTGCTTCCTTGTAAATAGAAGCGAAATAAGGGAGTACCGTAGGTTTATATGATAGTCAAAAGCTGGTTGCTATGTGACTGCAGTTCTTTTGTTTGTGTGGACAGGAGTTGACAACTTCCTGTATGAGAAAAGTATAAGTTTTTCAAAGCGGAAACTAATAACAAGGAATATCTTGAAAACGATCAACTCCACGAAAAAAAATGTATATATCATAAATTGTGTGCTCTACATTTTCTGTGTGGTAAGTTTTTGTCCATCTCTTACGGTTTAGCAGTTATGCAAAATTCGGCAAAATTCATCCAGGATAAAGAGGTCTTCAGAGGCTATTCCCAGAAAATTCAAGATATTCATTTTATTCGGGGTACAAGTAGCTTTAATATACGTGATTTTAATCAAAATTGTTAGAGCCATTTTTAAGAAAATCAAAATTTTCGAAAATTTTTCCATGTAAAGGGTAGTTTGTGGTGGGGGGATTTTCTTGAAAATCTTCTTGTCGCATCCTTGGAAGTTACTATACCTAAATACCAAGTTTGGTATTTAACTGTCTTTTCGTTTTTGAGCTATGTTGTCCACAGACACACACACACAGACACACAAACACACACCCAAGACGGCCCGGGTTCGATCCCAAGTGACCGCATGTGAGATTTGTTGTGGACAAAGCGGCGCAGGGGCGGGTTTTCTCCGGGTTATCGGTTTCCCCCGGCATCTCATTCCACCGGTGCTCCATCTTCATGTATCATCAGTGTCATCGCCTGCGGTGCCAGAGCAGTAAAAGCGGGCGTTAAACACTACCAAAAAAACAACACTCACACGAACCTTTCTCTAAAAATCCTTTTTTTTTTTTTTTTTTTTTTTTGCATTCAGGGATCCTAAAACATGTATTTCTAGTGAAATCTCGGTATCGAATTTTTGGGTAGAATACAATACTTCCTCTATACACTATGTACATAATACGTGTAGAGAAAGTAAAAATATTTGGATACAGGATATGGTAAATGTTTGAAACTGGTGTTATTCCAGTGAAGCCCTGGTCGAACTTTTGGATCGAGTGCAATACCTCCTCCACCTGCTATATAGCTTTTAAAATTGGCTAGTCCCGTCACTACTGAACTTCACATGTTGAACAGAACTGCTAATAGCAAATCCAGGTGGAATAGGGAGACGTCACACTTCCTCTCCGTTTACTAGCTCCCCAAGGCTGCTTTTAACTCACAAAGGGATATCTGCACTCGTCAAATGGGGCCACCTGGTGTGTAACAAGGGAAAACATGAAGTTTTTGTATGGATACCAATCCATCAAGGCATAACAGGACACAAAAGGAGTGGATGACGCCGCCAAAACAGCCACACTACTGTCTATTATCAGCATTCCTTTGATATCCCCCAACGGCGGAACAAGAAACTTTACCAAACTCCCTCTGGAGATGTGGAAACAAAAGTGGCAAAAATATCTATACCAAGCATATGGCACGAAAGGGTTCCACTTTTTCCTTTTATACCAAATCACTACCACGGAAGTATCAGGTGCTAATAAGCAGGTTGAGAATTGACCACAAAATGTCAACCCATTCTCATCTTCTTGCTAAGGAAGTACCACCAAATTCTGAAACCTGCGTCTTCCTACTGATAGCTTGCCATATACCAACTAGTGTACAAATATGCCACAGCAAGAAAACATGTTAGAGGCGCTTAACCACTAAGCCACCGAGTCAGGCGTTTGGTCTGGGAATGGTATTTGGGAGGTCGTGGGATTGGTTCACCCTGGCTGACCCCTCTGACACATGGGTTTTTCGGGGGTTTTCCCGGGTCACTGCGAATATTGGAGAGGATTCTTCATTCCCCCGAAATGTTCCTTCATTTCATTCAAACCGGTCTCTTGCAGAGCTGTAAGTGTCGACGAAGCCTGCAGCAGAAGCGCCATTTCGTGGAGGTGACTACGCTCTGGTAATACAACTCTCGGAGACGGGATAGCGCTGGTGGATGTCCATCCGAACTGAGCCACGGCTGCTGGCTCTCCCAGCGTCGGGATGAAGAACTACTTGGAAACCGTTAGGGACACTCCACGGTGGCTTTCTCCTTGTCCGGATGTCGGATGCCCTGTGAAATTACACCCATTTCATCCTTCCTCCAGGAGTCTAACGGAAAATTAGCTCACGGCTGCAGTGGGCGACTTTGTATACTCAAGGTAATGGCTCAAACCCGGCGGAGGACGATGGATTTTTTCGGGCGTAAAAATCCTTAGCATGGCTTCCTGTGGAAGGGAAGTAAAGCCGTTGGTGCCGTGTCGTAGATTTACGGCACGTAAAAGATCCTCAAACCTGATAAAGAGGCCTCTGGGCAAAATTAAGCGGTCTTTCACACCCAGTATAGAATGAGACGCTGAGAACCACAGCAGTTAAAGAGTGTCCATAAATAAAATTTCATGTTTTTTAACAACCGACAGGACATGGTTCTGTATACTAATTCCACTGTTATACTATTTTTTTACTTTCTCTACACGTACTATGTAAATGGTCTATAGAGAAGTTATTGTATTCCACCCAATAATTCGATACCAAGATTTCACCGGAAATAGACTTTTAGGGTCCCTTGTATCCAAAAAAAGCATTTTTAGAAAAAGGTTCGCGCGTGTGTCCATGTGTATGTGAACACGATTACACAAAAACGAAAAGTCGGTAAAATACCTAAATTGATATTTAAGTTTAGTATCTTCCAGGGATGCGAATCGAAAATTTTGAGAAAAATCTCCCCATCCCGAACTACCCTTTACTTAGAAAATGTTTCCAAATTTGTTATTTTCTCAAAATGGCTCTTACGATTTTGATTAAAATAACTTATGTTTAAAATATGTATGACTGGAATTTTCTGGAAATAGCCTCTGAAGAACTCTTTATTCTGGATGACTTTTGTATAATTGCAAACCGTAAGAGATAGACAAAAACTTACTACACATTTATGCAGATCACATTAACACACTCAATCTATGTCTTATAGATACAATTTTTTGTACAGTTTACCGTTTTTGAGATATTTCGGATTATTGATTTCAATTTTAGGCACATAAACTTTTCTTAAACGGGAAGACATTTTTCTTCTCGTTTCTCGTTTGTTTATTCCTGGCAAGCAAAGGGATTTGAAGGTCAATTGTTTTACATAGCGACTGGCTTTTAAAGGACGAGACTTTCATTTTAGCCTGTGCATTTTCTTATTTCCCTTCTACTTACAAGGAAACTAGTAATAAGACTAATTCTGCTAATGTTTATTTATTTATTTGTAGCTTAACATCTTTTAACCTAGTTGGTCATTTCGGACAATGAATGAAATTGGTGAAATGATGCTCAAATGATCTCGGAGCCTATGAAACTTAAAATTTATTCGACATTCGTCTTCTCAGGATAAATAAAAAACCCGAAAAAATCTTATCCGGGAAACTCACCCTAAGCAAGATTCGAACTCGCGATCTATTGAATGTGAAGCTGACTCGCTACCACCACACTACCTAGGCAGGCTTATGTTTATCTTGATTAGCATTATATAGATTAATGTTTTGAATAATAGGTTTGTTTGCCGAACAGCTAGAGGCCATCATGTGAATGGAAGACTTTTTTTTTTTTTTATATGTTTGCTTGTTTTCTGTTTGTTTTTTTTGTTTGTTGTTCTTCTTTTATAGTGTTTAATGCCCACTGTTACTACAGGCGATGACACTGATGATACATTTAATGAAGATGGAGCAGCGGTGGAATGTGATGGCGGGGGAGCGCCGCTTTGTCCACCACAAATCCCACATGCCTTGGTGGGAGTAACTAACTGCAAGGTTGGAGCTCACACAACCCTTGAGATAGCAGTATTATCGGAGACAACAGGTGCCGTTTTCCTGAGACAGCGAGGAAGTGACATGCGCGGGGTGCGGGGGCAGGAGGGGGACGGAGCACGTGGATCCGGCCAGCACAGGGGCCCCTCAGTGCACTGTGAACCATCACGCGGATCGCAAGCTAACCACACTGGCAGACAGACAACCCGATCCTCTGTAAGTACACACGACAACTGCCTCTTGCATGTGCTTGCTTTACATAACAACAATTATATCTTAAAACAATTACATGGTTTATTTTAAAGCTATGCATCATGTCGATTAGCAAGATACATTCAAACATTAATATAAAGAAATATCTTATTGAAATTTATACCAGTTGTTATACATAACGATAGTGACATTTCTGTCAATTATGGTTATTTAAATAATAATTTTATTGCCTAAATACATTTTTGTATTAAACTTTAGCCACATCATGCATTTTTAAAAAAAAACATACACATTAAAATTGCCGTTTACAGTAACTGAGTTAACAAATATATCTGTCACATTATCTTTTTTATATTAGCCTTAATTAATGAAGAAAGACTGTTACTTTTTCTAATCTCCAAAACCCTTTAGTTCTCAAAGTTTAATAATTTATTGAGAAAATTTGAAGAATTATTTTGTAAAAGCAATATAACCATTTTGAGAGGCAATATACAAAATTTTCAATACATTGGTGAAAAATTGCATCGTGTGGAACATTTTGAGTATGGAAAAGTTTTGGAAAACAGTTTTTCAGAAAATAAGGTTTAAAGTTGGTAGTGTCCATCCGTAAGCATGCACCGCTTACATGGCTATTTAAATAATAATTTTTATTCCCTAAATTTATTTTTGAAATAAAATTGAGCACGTGGTGTACTTTTAAAAATATTCACATTAAAATTGCAGTTTACAGTAAATGGGTTAACAAATATATCTGTCATGTTATATTTTTTATATTAGCCGTAATTAATGAGGAAAATTTGTTACTTTTCGTAATCTACAAAATACTTTACTTTTCAAAGTTTAATATTTTATTGAGAAAATTTAAAGAATTATTTCGTAAAAATAATATAACCATTTTGAGAGGAAGTGTAAGAATTTTTCAAAAAAATAGTGAAAAGTTGCATTGTGTGGAACATTTTGAGTTACGGAAAGGTTTAGGAAAATACTTTGTGAGAAAACAAGGTTTATGTTTGGGAGTGTCTGTTGGTAAGCATGCACCGCTTACATCGTTATTTATTGTCTAAATTCATTGCTATAACACAATGAACCATGTGGTGCATTTTTAAAAAAAAATCACATTAAAAAGTCCAGTTTTACAGTAAACGAATTTAGAATTGGATGTGTCATTATTTTTTTTATATTGGACCTAATTAATGAAGAATTGATCACATTTTTTGAAATTTTCGAAAAAGTATATGGCCATTTACTTTAATGTGCTTTTGACAGAAAGTATATATTTTTCAAAACAAAAACAAAAAAGTGAAAAATTGTATCGTGTGGAATATTTTGAGTATGGAAAACAGTTTGCAAAAAAAATAAGATGAAAAGTTGGGGGTGCCTACTAATACGCATGCGCCTACACATCTATGGTTTCAGTTAATTTGCAGCTCAAGTGCTCCAAGTGGGAAAAACAATATATTTTCTTAAAGTTTAGAACTCATAACATTTTATTGTGAACCAAAATATTTTAAACTTCATACATTATTTGGTCAGATTTCACAGTATGTAAGATATCACATGAAATTATACCAGCTATTATACACACAAATAGTGATATTTCTCTCAATTATAAAAATTCTAACTTACATGGTTACATAAATAAAATTCTTATTGTTTAAACTCATTGTTCTTATAAAAATGAGCCACGTGATGCATTTTAAAAACAAATATTCACATTAAAAAGTCCAGTTTTAGTGTAAATTAAAATACAATCACATCTGTCATTACTTTCTCTACACGTACTATGTACACAGTGTATATAGAAAGTATTGCACTACACCCAAAAATTCGATACCGAGATTTCACGGAAATATATGTTTTAGGGTCCCTTGTATCCAAAAAATGCATTTTCACAAAAAGGTCCGTGTGTGTATGTGTATATGTGTGTGTGTGTGTGTCCGTGTGTCTGACAACACGATAACTCAAAAACGAAAACTCGATAAAATACCAAACTTGGTATTTAAGTTTAGTATCTTCCAAGGATGCGACACGAAGACCTTGAGAAAAATCCTCCCACCCCAATCTATACTTTACGTGGAACTTTTAACGAAACTTTTGATTTTCTCAAAACTGGCTCTAACGATTTTGATCAAAATATTGTATATTAAATATTTTTACCTGACAAATAAAATGTATATCTTGAATTTTCTGGGAATACCTTTGAAGACTACTTTATTCTGGATGAATTTTACGGAATTTTACATAACTGCTAAACCGTAAGAGATAGGCAAAAGCTTACCACACAAAGATGTAGATCACGATAAAACACACAATTTATGTCATATACATTTTTGTCGTGGAGTTGATCGTTTTTTAGATATTCCTTGTTCTTGGTTTCAGCTTTAAAATACTTATACTTTTATTCGTACAGGTATTTGTCAAACTCCTGTCCATGCAAACAAAGGAAATTCAGTCACATAGCAACCAGCTTTTGACTATCACTTTAACCTATGGTACTCCCTTATTTCGCTTCTACTTACAAGGAAGCAAGTAATACGACTATTTCTGCTAATATTTTCTGGATTAGCATGAAGTAAAAATAAGCATAAGCTTTTTAACAATAATTTGTTGCAGAAATAGAGAGAGTCATGTGAATGGAACACACCAGATTTTTACTTTCTCTATACGTACTATGTACATAGTGTATAGAGAAGGTATTGCACTCCACCAAAAAATTCGATACCGAGATTTCACCGGAAATGTATGTTTTAGGGTCCCCTTTATCCAAAAAAACGTATTTTCAGAAAAAAGGTCCGTGTGTGTGTGTGTCTCCGTGTGTCTGTGAACACGATAACTCAAAAATGAAAAGTCAGAAAAATACCAAACTTGGTATTTAAGGTTAATATCTTTCAGGGATGCGACACAAAGATTTTGAGATAAATTCCCCCAACCCAAATTACCCTTTACATGGAAAAATTTTCGAAATTTTTGATTTTCTTAAAAAAAGGCTCTAACAATTTTGATTAAAGTCTCTTATATTTGAGATATTTACTTGTCAAATAAAATGTATATCTTGAATTTTCTGGGAATAGCCTCTAAAGACTACTTTATTTTGGATGAATTTTACGGAACTTCTAAACCGTAAGAGATGGAAAAATACTTAAAACACAAAAATGTAGAGCACGTTAAAATACACAATTTATGTTATATACATATTTTTCGTGGAAATGATCGTTTTTGAGGTATTCCTTGATTTTGGTTTCAGCTTTGGAAAACTTATACTTTTCTCATACAGGGATTTGTCAACTCCTATCCATACAAAGAAAGGAACTTCAGTCACATAGCAATCAGCTTTTGACTATCACTTTAACCTATGGTACTTCCTTATTTCGCTTCCACTTGCATGGAAGCAAGTAATAAGACCATTTCTGCTGTTTTTCTCGATTAGTATGATGTAAATAAAAGTATACACTGTTTAACAATAATTTGTTGCAGAGATATAGAGAAAGTCATGTGAATGGAACACATAAGATTTTTTTTATATTGGCACTAATTAATGAAGAATTGATCACATTTGTAGAATTATTTAGAAAAAAGTATATTCCCATTTTCTTTAATGTGCTTGTGAGAGGCAGTATAGAATTTTGAAACAAATTAGTAAAAAATCTGATGTGTTACACTCACATGACTTTCTCTAGCTGTTCTACAAACTTCATACATAAGATTCTTCTTCTTTCTGCACCTTGCTAATCGAGGTACTCATTACCACAATGTTCTTATTATTTAGTTCCGTATAAGTAGGAAGAAAATAAGGGAATACACTAGGCTAAACCAATAGTCAAATGTTTTAAAAGCTGTCGTTATGCGATTGTCCTTACAAATCGCTTCTTTTCTTGGCAGGAGTACAACAAAAGGAAAACGGACTCTCCCTTCTGAGAAAATTATAAGTTCTTCACAACTGAAACTAATAACAATGAATACCTCGAAAACGGTAAGCTCCACGAGAAAAATGTATATGACATAACTTGTGTATCTTAACAAAACGTAAATTTTTTGTATAGTAAGTTTTTGTTTATCTCTTACGGTTTACTAGTTATGCCAAATTAAGCAAAATTCATCCAGAATGAACAGGGCTTCAGAAGCTATTCCCAGAAAATTCAAGACATCCATTTTATTTGTTAGGTAAATATCTTTAATATATGATATTTTAACCAAAATCGTTAGAGCCATTTTTAAGAAAATCAAAATGTTCGAAAAAAGTTCCATGTAAAGGGTAGTTTGGGGTGGGGTGATTTTTCTCAAAATCTTCGTGTCGCATCCCTGGAAGATACTAAACTTAAATACCACGTTTGGTATGTTGGCTACTTTTCGTTTTTGAGTTATCGTGTTCACAGACACACGGACACACGGACACACACACACAAGGACCTTTTTCTGAAAATGCTTTTTTTGGATAAAGGTGGCCCTAAAACCTGTATTTCCGGTGAAATTTCGGTATCGAATTTTTGGGTGGAATACAATACTTCTCTATCCCTATGTACGCTGTACATATGTGGCTAGAGAAAGTAAAAATTGCATTACGTGGTACATTTTAATATGGAAAATAAGGTTTGCGAGTAAATAAGATTTCAAGTTGGGAGTGTCCATTAGTAAGCATGCGACTATCCATCTATAGCTGTAGTTGAAGTTTGCTAAGAGGCAAACACAATATATTTTATTAAAGTTTAGAATTCCCATCATTTTATTGTGAAAGAAAATCTTTTTAATGTTATACACTATTTGCTCAAATTTCACAGTATATAAGATGTGGTCTTGAGATTTATACCAAATGTTATACATAACATTTTTTTTTTAAGTCATGTATCAAAATTCTAGCTTACATGGTTACTTAAATAATATTATGCATTGCCTAATTAAGCTACGTGATGTATTTTTAAAAATATTGATATTAAATGAGTTACAAATATTTTTACAATAAATGAGTTTTCAAATACATCTGTTAAATTACATTTTTTCTATTGGCCCTAACTAGCGCAGAAAAATGACTACTTTTCTTATTCCCCGAAACTCCAGATTTTTCAAAAATTAATAATTTATTTATCAATTTTGGGTCACTTTTTCAAAAAACGTTATATAGCGAATTTCATTCATGTGTTTATGAGGCTTAGTATAAAATTTTGAAACACATTAGCCAAAATTGTATTGTGTGGGATATTTTGAGTATGTAAAGGTGCTGGGAAAAGTTGACGAGAAAATAAGATCTGAAGTTGGGGGTGCCTACTAATATAAATGCGCCTATCCATCTACAGGTTTAATCCATCGGTAGTTAAAGTATGCCAAATGGGAAAATATATTTTCTTAAATATTAGAATTCATATAATTTGATTATGAAACAAAATAATTTTGGTCAAATTTCATAGATGCCTCACTCCAAAAATTGAAAACAAATTAAGATGAATCTATCGTATTTGAGACCTGTTATTGCAACACACCTGTGAAATTTACTAAAATTTTTGAAAAATAAAATAATACGAATTCTAAACCTTAAGAAAATGTATTTTTTCCACTTCGCGCATTTTATTTCAATTTAACTGAAACTATTAAAAGATGGACACCTGATTATTAATAGACATGTTTAACTCTGACCCTTAGTTTCCCATATTCAAAGTGCTCCACAAAATGCAATTATTTGTTTCAAACCTTTGGTGCTGCTGCCTCTTAAAGGTACATTATAGAAAATAAACAATAACTTTTTCAAACAAAATATACAATTTTGAGAAATTGATTGTGAATCTTTGGAAAATCAAAAATTTTAAACAGGACAGGAAGTAATAATTTTTGTGCAATAATTATGGGTTAGTGTAAAATATTTGATGTGATAGAACTATTTTTAAATTAATTTACTGTAAAACTTCAATTTTTGAAGCAAATAGTTTTTAAAATGTATCATGTAAAGCATTTTTATTAGAATAATGAATTTAGGCAATAAAAATTATTGTTCAAATAACTGTACTGGATATAATGTGTAAATATGACAAAATTATCAGTTAATGTGTACAACTTTCAACAAGATAGCTTATATACTGTGTATTTTCCTTAAGATGAGACCTTCGTTAAGTTACAGCTACAAATATTTTAACTCACGTTGTTTCCATGTTTAGAATGAAAGGACATTCAAATTTGGGAGAGCTGATTACAACATATCAATTTATTTCAATATTTTTTTTAAAAAAATGGCGAATAATCTTTTAAATATATGACAATCAATAATTGCATACAATACAAATCTTCAACATATCTTTTACATATACATACGCATTTGGGGATGCACTACAAGTATATGCAGTATTTCCAATAGTGCTTCTATTATTATGTGGTGATTTTATTTTGTATTTGTTTGTACTATTGTTGTAATATTTCTAATCATTAATTCTTTGCCTGAAAATGTTATATTAAGTTTAGTAAGACATTCACATCAAGGATACATGAAACTCACTAAAATATTGATGAATAGCGTAATCAAGAAGACAAATAGTATAAAAGATTATGATAATAGAGTAATTATTTAACGGGAAAATTGTTCCTAAAGTATGAAAAAAGGTGGTGTAATGTACTAGAGAATAAAGTTAATTACAATTTTAAATTTACTTCTATTAAGAATTCAAACGAATTATTTTACAAATGTATACTTTAATAATTAAAAATTCAAATAAAAGTATTTTTAGAAATATTTTTTAAAAATTTTTGCAACTAATGCCAGTAAAAGGTGAACATTTTTATATTTATATTTTGCTTTAATTAATTCCCTGAATTTGAAACAACATTTTCCTAAAATTTTATTTTAAAACTCCACTAGAAAGTACCTAAAATGTAATAAAATGTTCAAACTACCACCCCCTTAAACACAGATGTTGTTTTAATATCGTCAGTGATTTATTTTTACGGAAAAGACAATTGACATAGTTGTGGCTGCATGGTGTACTAGTGGTCATATCTGATTTCACCCATAGCAACTTTTTGTAAATAAAGGCAAAATTGGCTCACATTGCACATCTCGTATCTAATTTTTACTTTCTCTATACGTACTATGTACATAGTGTATAGAGAAGGTATTGCATTGCACCCATAAATTCGATACCGAGATTTCACCGGAAATATCTGTTTTGAGACCCCCTGAATCCAAAAAAAAAGCACTTTTAGAAAAATGTCCATGTGTGTGTTTGTCTGTCTGTCAGTCTGTGTGTATGTGTGTGTGTCTGATAGCATAGCTCAAAAACGAAAAGATCATCAAATACCAAACTTGGTATTTAAGTTTGGTATCGTGCAAGGATGTGACACAAAGGTTTTCAAAAAAATCCCCCCACCCCAAACTACCCTTTACATGGAAAAAATTGCGAACATTTTGATTTTCTTAAAAATGGCTCTAAAGATTTTGATTAAAATATCGTATATTAAATATATTTACCTGACAAATAAAATGTATATTTTGAATTTTCTGGTAATAGCCTCTCAAGATAGCCTTCTGGATGAATTTTACGGAATTTTGCATAATTGCTAAACTGTAATAGATGGACGAAAACTTAAAACACAAAAAATGTAGAGCAAGTTAAAACAGACAATTTATGCTATATACATTTTTTTCACGGAATTGATCGTTTTTTAGATATTGCTTGGTTTTGGTTTCAGTTTTGAAAAAAATACTTTTCTCATACAGGAATTTATCAACTCCTGTCCATACAAACAAAGGAACTTGTCACGTAGCAACCAGCTTTTGATTATCACTTTAAACAATGGTACTCCCTTATTTCGCTTCTACTTACAAGGAAGCAAGTAATAAGACCATTTCTGCTAATTTTTTCTCGATTAGCATGAAGTAAATAGGAGCATAAGCTTTTTAACAATAATTTGTTGCGGAGATGCAGAGAAAGTCATGTGAATGGAATACATCAGATTTTTTATTTTCCGGTGAATCTAAACTTTGCTCTTCCTTATGCGAAAGTTATATTCTTCAAAATGTATGTGAAAATCTGCACATTCTATAACTATAAATAAGCTTCATTTCCATGTAGGGACATTTTGATACATGCTGTATATCATAAATGATAGCAATTGGAAACCAACATAAATTTTGGAATGCTATTTTCAAATAGCATATAAAATAAGCCAAGGGTCACAGGAAAACCCTTACAAGGAACTATTTTACGGTAATTAAATCACCATCTTACAATATTTCAAGTATTTATCTCTGTAGCGTAACATAAAGAAAGTTTAAATTAAACATATACGTTTGTCTTTTTATTATTATTATTATTACTACTATTATTATTATTATTAATTATTATTATTATTATTATTAATTTTATGTTCAGTTTAATCTGGGGTCATATTGGCCGATGGATGAAATCAATCAAATCCAAGGAGCTTAGAATTACTCGACATTTTTCTTTTCAGGATAAAAAAAGCTCCGGAAAAGCATTATCCGGGTAATTCAGCCTAACAAATTCGAATTCGGGACCTCTTTTTTTGTTTTTAAAGATGTTCCTGAGTCTTGTCGGGTCTCCGGCGCTGAATTATTTTTCCTTTTTACTTTCTTTATATGTACTATGTACATAGAGTATAGAGAAGGTATTTCATTCCACCCAAAAATTAGATACCGAGATTTCACCGGAAATAGGCGTTTTAGCGTTCCCTGTATCCAAATAAAGCATTTTTAGAAAAAGATCTGTGTGTGTCAGTGTGTCTGTGTGTCCGTGAACACGATAACTCAAAAAGAAAAGTCGGTAAAATACCAATTTTGGTATAAAAGTTTAGTATCTTCCAAGGATGCGACACGAAGATTTTGAGGATAATCCCCACCCCAAACTACCCCTTATAAAGAAATGTTTTCGAAAATGTTGATTTTCTAAAAATGGCTCTAACGATTTTGATTAAAATCTTGTATACTAAAGACATTTACCCGTCAAATAAAACGTACATCTTGAATTTTCTGGGGTTAGCCTCTGATGACGTCTTTATTCTAGATGCATTTTGCTGGAATTTGCATAACTAGTAAACCGTAATACAGAGAGAAAAACTTACTATACAAAACATGTAGATCTCGTTAAAACACACAATTTATGTCATATACTTTTTTTCGTAACGATATTCAGTTTTAAAATACTTAAAAGTTTTCAGTACGGGGATTTGTGAACGCCTGTCATTGCAAAGCAACGGATTTCATCAACATGGTAACCAGCTTTTAATGTCGTTTTAACGTAGTGTATTCCCTTATTTCCTTTCTGCTTACAAAAAACATTTCTGCTAATATTTATCTCGATTAGCATGATGTAGATAGAAGAATAAGCTTTTTAACAATAATTTGTTACGATATGTAGAGAAAGGCATGTGAATGGAACACATCAGATATTTATTCATCTGCCCTACATTTCCTTTGTTTTCCGTTTTCTTACACATACCCAGACATATGCATATTAACAAACACACAAACACCCATGATCAAGGTGGGACTCGAACCCAAGACCGTCTTGAATATGAGGCAGACACGCCACCCTTACACTACTTTATCTAAATTTGAATCTAAAAATGTATATCTTATAAATTATGTGCTCTAATGTGCCCTAAACTCTTTCTGTAATAAGTTTTTGTCTGTCTCTTATGGTTTACCCTAGTCACCCAGAGTAACGATATTTCCAGAGAATTCAATATACCATTTTATTTGTCATAAAATGATCTTTACCCGTCTGGGTAGTGTGGTGGTAGCGTGTCTGCCTCACATTCAACAGGTCGGGAGTTCGAATCTCGCTTAGGGCGAGTTACCAGGATAAGGTTTTATTCGGGGTTTTCCCTTATCCTGAGAACTTTAAACTCCATGGACCCCGAGATCATTTGAGCATCATTTCACCAATTTCATTCATCGTCCGATATGACCAACCAGGTTAAAGGGCGTTAAGCCACAAAAAAATAAATAAATAAACATACGGTTATTTTAATCAATTTCATTAAGCCTTCCTTGAGTAAATTACTTATGAAAATTGATCCATACAAAGAGTAAGGGAATTTTCTTGAAAACATTGGTGTTGCAACCTTATAAGACGCTGAACTTAAATGCCAAGTTTGGTATCTAACAAACTTTTTAAATTACGTGGACTCACGGATATACATATTTGCGCGGACATTTTTCTAATTGTATTTCTTCCGGGGGCTTCAAAACATGCATTTACTGCGAAATATCAATTTTTAATATAGGGTGTTTTAAATATGAATTTAAATATAAATATAGCTAAACTGAATGTAACAGAGCCAAGTGGATAGACCACTCACCTCTCACCTAGATGGCCCGGGTTTGATCCCATGCGACCGTATTTGAGATTTGTGGTGGACAAAGCGGTGCAGGGGCGGGTTTTCTCCGGTTTCCCCGCCATTGCATTCCACCGGTGCTCCATCTTCATTCCATGTATCACCAGTGTCATAGCCTGCGGTGCCACAAGTAGTAAAAGGGGCGTTAAACACTGAAAAAAAATAAATAAATGAAAACATAAATTGAATGTTGATTTTGCAGAAAGGTTTGTTATTTAACCACCGCTATCGCTTCCAATAATTCCAGTATGGTCCTTAATTTGTTTTTTTTAACCTCTGATAGGCTATAAATAAAATACAAGTTCATAGAAAATAATTACGTTATTACTAAAAGTTTTGTGCACTTATACTTACTTTCCAACATAATCAACGAAAAGATTTGAGACATTTATCGATCCTGTGCACAAGCTTTGCAATACCCGCTTCAAAAAATGTTGCCGCTAATGGTTTTAAATGAGCATTGACGTTGTTTTTAAGATCTTCGTTGGTTTGAAAGTGCTGCCCTCCTAGCCACGTCTTCAGTTCAGGGAAAAGGTGAAAATCGCCTGGTGCCAGGTCAGGACTGTACGCTGGATGATCGAAAATGTGCCATTGAAATTGTTCAAGGAGCCGATGGGTTGTGTGGACGAGCGTTGTCATGGATCAACACAATTCCTGAACTCAGCATTCTTCGTTTGTTTGAATGACTCTCCGCAAACGTCGTGCTAATCCTAGAAAGTGTTGGGGGGGGGGGAAATGTTAAATTGACTCCTACAAATATTGTTTAAAATAATCAGTTTGGGTTTGGAGATAATCCTGTAAATAATGGATATCAATGTACAAATCCGGCTATAATTGCGAAAACAGCTCCTATAGAAAGTACATAATGGAAATATTATACTACATAATAAGTTTCATGTAGAATAATATCAATAGCTGAATTAAGTTTCACAATAAACAGCTGCATCATTGGCGGCAACATTTTTAAAGTGGGTATTACAAAGCTTGTTCAATAAATGTCTCAATCTTTTCGTTGATTATGTTGGAAAGTAACCAACCATAAGTGTACAAAAGTTTTAGTAATAAAATAACTGTTTTTTTATGAACTTGTCTTTTATTTATAGCCTATCGGAGGTTGAAACAAATGCCCTCGTATTTGGCGTTTTGAACTATTCTCTAATTGTATTTGCCAGAGGATTGTTGTATTTGTCTTGAGTGGCTAGAAGGGAATCGCTCTGAACGAGTTGATTTTCAATACACCACCTTATGGCTTCATCAAAAGAAAACTTTTCTGTGTTGCATTCACTTCCATAGCAAACTTTCCTTATGAAAGATTATTCTTTTATCTACGCCATACTAATCGAGATAAACGTTAGCAGAAATAGCCTTGTACTTGCTTTCTCTAAGTATAAATACGGGAGTACATCAGGTTAAAGTAGGTAAACTGCAAATCTTTGTATTTACTTTTATCTTCCAAGGATGCGACACTCATTCCACCAGTTGCTCCACCATCGGCTTTCCAATCACCAGTTTCGCTTACATTTCATATAATCCATTTCATGTTCTTGTCTGGCTACGAGCCGACCCCTCGTAACAGGTTCTCCATTTAGTGGTTCTGTGCCGTGGCTTCTGACCCCTAGGCATTGGCTTGTAAGCCCTAGAAATACGGGGAGGATAAGCCGATTACGAAGCGAAACATTAAAAATATTTACAAGACAAATAAAACTTATAGCTTGAATGTTTTGGAAATAGCTTCTAAAGACCTCTTCATTCAAGATGACTTTACAAAAACATACTGCACAAAAAAATGTAGAACAAGTTAAAACACAGAATTTTTGCCATATACATTTATTTTGTGGAATTGATCATTTCCAAGATATTCCTTGTTATTTGTTTCAGTTTTAAAGTACTTGTGAACTTCTGGTCGTACAAAGAACTTCATATCACTCACATAGCAACAGCTTTTAAAACATTGACGTTTACTTTAGTTAGTGTATTCTGTTATTTCCCTTCTGCTTACAAGGAACTGAGTAATAAGACCGCTTCTGTTAACGTTTATCTCGATTAGCATGAAGTGGGTACAAGAATAAGCTTGTTAGCAATATTTTTGTTACAGAGATGTAGAGAAATTATTGTGAATGGAACACATCAGATTTGTTCCCCTGACACGTTGTGTCAGACCACTCGCCTCTCACCCAGTTCGATCCCAAGCGACCGCATGTGAGATGTGTGATGGACAAAGCGGCGCAAGGGCGGGTTTCCCCCGCCATCACATTCCACCGGTGCTCCATCTCCATTCATGTATCATTGTGTCATCGCCTTCAGTAAAAGTTGCCCTCCGTGGTGTTACCATGCTGACTTCATATACCCAAGGTCGCGGGTTCAAACCCGGCGGAGGACGATGGATTTTTTCGGGTGTAAAAATCCTTAGCATGGCTTCCTTCGGAAGGGAAGTAAAGCCGTGGGTCCCGTGTCGTAGATTTACGGCACGTAAAAGAACCTCAAGCCTGATAGAGAGGCCTCTGAGCAAAATTAAGCGGTCTTTCACACCCAATTTAGAATGGGATGCTGAGAACCGCGCAGTTAAAGAGCGTCCATAAATAACACGCCATTTCAATTTGCCTGTAGTAAAACGGAGCGTTAAACATTACCAAAACAAACAAAAAAACCCTGAAGCACAGCAAACGCAGAAGGATGAATAGTTTGGCGGATCAGGAAATTTGGGAAATGAGGGGAAAACTTGAGATTCAGATAGGGCGGTGGCCGCGAATCAAACTCTGGACTGCCCAAGTATAACTGTCGCCACGTCACTGTGTTGGCATGGAAAAGAAATACGTCTGTTTTCAGGCGTTCGTACATACTTCCCTTCTTATGCCCCATTTATGGGAAGTGTTTTAGTCGCGTGCACCCCTTGTGTTCGACAAGGCAGAAAATGCAACGTGACAACTCGCTAAAGAACGTGGACTTCCGCCACATTAGTTTGCCAGAGTTGATAAGCTTTCTCTCCACTTCTTGCTTCACATTAATGCTCTACGCTTTCATTAGTTTGGATAAATGATCCTTTCACAAGCATTACTTTACCCGATAGTGACGATCTTAGGTGTGAAAGCAGCATTGGAAAGAAAAATCTGAAGTGTTCCATTTACTCTATATCTCTGCAGCAAATTATTGTTAAAAAGCTTATCCTTCGTTTTACTTCATGCTAATCGATACAGCATTAGCAGAAATAGTCTTATTAATTGCTTCCATGCAAGTATAAGATAAGCAATAAGCTAAAGTATTAATCAAAAGCTGGTTTCTATGGACAGGAGTTGACAAATTCCCCTATGAGAAAAGTATAAGTTTTTGAAGTTGAAACCAATAACAAGGAATATCTCAAAAACGACCCACAGTACAAACAAAGTGTACATTACATAAATCTACATGTTTGTGAAGCAAGTTTTTGTCTATCTATTACGGTTTGCCAGTTATGTAAAATTCCGTAAAATGCATCCAGAATAAAGTAGTCTTCAGAAGCTACTCCCAGAAAATTCAAGATATACATTTTATTTGTCAGGTAAATATCTGTAATATATGATATTTTAACCAAAATCGCTAGGGTCATTTTTGGAAAATAAAATTGTTCTAAAAAAATTCTATGTAAAGGGTAGCCTGGGGAGGGGGGATTTTTCTCAAAATATTCGTGTCGCATCCCTGTAAGAAACTAAACTTAAATACCAAGTTTGGTATTTTACTGACTTTTCGTTTTTGAGTTATCGTGTTCACACACACACACACACACACACACACACGGACCTTTTTGTGAAAATGTTTTTTTTTTATACAGGGGACCCTAAAACATATATTTCCGGTGAAATCTTGGTATCGAATTTTGGGTGGAGTGCAATACCTTCTCTATGTACTATGTACATAGTACATGTAGAGAAAGTAAAAATCTGATGTCTTCCATTTACACCACTTTGTCTACCTCTCTGTAAAAAATGATTGTTAAAAAGTATAGGTATTCTTCTATCTACTTCATCCTAATTTAAATAAAATGGTCACAGTACTTGTTTCCTTGTAAGTAGAAAAGAAATTAGGGAATGCACTAGGCTAAAGCGATAGTCAAATCTTTTAAAAGCCGGTTCATCTGCGATCGAAATTCCTTTGCATGGCCAGGAGTTGATAAATTCCCGTATGAGAAAAGTATTTTAAAGCGAAAGCTAATAACAAGGAATGCTTCAAAACCGGCCAGCTCTAAAACAAAAATTTGATGTGTTCCATTCACATGACTTTCTCTACATCACTGTAATAAATTATTGTTAAAAAGCATATTCTTCTATCTAATGTATGATAATCTAGATAAACATTACCAGAAATTGTCTTAATTACTTGCTTCTTTGTAAGTAGAAGGAACATAAGGGAATACACTAGGTTAAAGTGATAGCCATGTGTTGAAATTCGTTTGTATGCATGGCCAGGAATTGACAAATTGCTGTATGAGAAAAGTTCTTTGAAGCTGAAGCTAATAACAAGGAATTCCTCAGAAAGGGCCAGCTCTAAAACAAAAATTTATACGAGATAAAGTATGTGTTTTAACAAGTCTATCTCTTATGGTTGACCAATTGTGGAAAATTCAACAAAATTCATCCAGAATGAAGAGGTCTGCTAAGGCTATCTCCAGAAAATTCAAGATGTGCATTTTATTTGACAAGCAAATATCTTCAATATACAATATTTTAATCAAAATCTTTAGCACTATTTTTGAGAAAATAATTTTTTTTCATGTAAAGAGCAGTTTGGATGGGGGGACTTTCTCAAAAATCTTCTTGTCGCATCTTTGCGAGATATTAAACTTAAATAATGAGTTTGATATTTCATGGGCTTTTCATTTTTGAGCTATGCTGCCCACAGACGCACACACAGACATATACACTGACATTTTTCTTAAAATGCTTTTTTTCGATTTAAAGTGTCTCAAAACATGTATTTCCGGTGAAATATCGTTATAGCATTTTTAGGTTGAATACAAAACCTTGTTACACACTATGTACATAGTACGTGTAGAGAAAGTAAAAAGTGTGATTACTTCATTACCTCGTACATGGTACATAGTGTATAGAGAAGGTATTACATTCCACTCAAAATTTTGATACTGAGATTTCACTGTAAATACACGTTTCAGGGTCCCCTGTATCGAGAAACATTTAGAAAAAGTTTATACATATGGGTGTATGTGTGTGTCTATGTATCTATGAACACGATAACTCAAAAACGAAAATTCCGTTAAATACCAAATTTGATATATAAGTTCAAGGGGTGTCAAAACATATTTCCGTTTTAATCTAGGTTTTGAATTTTTGGATGCAATACAATAGCTTCTCTATACACAATGTACATAGTACGAGTAGAGAAGGTAAAAAGAATAGACTAATAAACTCTTGAAAGAAGAAGTTTTGAAAAGTAAACAGTAAAAGTCATATGGGTACCTTTTGGATTCAGAATCGTCAAAAACACATGTTTCCGAGGAAACATGGACAACAAATTTTCGGGTCAAAAAGTTCACTTAATCTAGGTAATGCACGACCAAACTTTTGTGGAATCTGATAAGAAATAAGGGTTAAACGAGTGTTTCTGAATGGGCTGTGACACCTGTCAGCACACGTGTATTTGTCATGCACAAGAAGCACGTGTAACAATAAAAGACGGTCGCGCTGCGTGCCTGAATCTGACGCCTCTAGTAATTAAACAGGTAAACGTGGGAGGGTAGTTTGTGGAAATTAATTTGTCACATTGCAATCAACACCAGATATTCCTTCTACTGACGACTCCTCCCCAATTACTGTAATGAATTGTATCCTGTCGTTTCACTGGCATAGGACCAAATCACTTCAATCCAAACATGATTTCGTTTTTACTTTCTCTACACGTACTATGTACATAGTGTATAGAGAAGGTATTGTAATGCACCCAAAAATTTGATACCGATATTTCACCGCAAATACATGTTTTGAGTCCCCCTGAAACCAAAAAAAAAAAATCTGGAAAAAGGTCTGCGTGTGTGTGTGTGTGTGTGTCTGTGGACAGCATAGCTCAAAAAAGAAAAGACCGTTAAATACCAAACTTGGTATCTTGCCAGAATGCTATACGAAGATTTTTCAGGAAAATCCCCCCATCCCCAACTAACCTTTACATAGAACTTTTTTCGAAAATTTTAATTTTCTAACGATTTTGATTAAAAATCGTATATTAAAGATATTTGCCTGACAAATAAAATGTATATCTTGAATTTTCTGGGAATAGCCTCTGAATACTACTTTATTCTGGATGAATTTTACGAAATGTTGCATAACTGCTAAACCGTAAGAGATAGCCAAAAACTTAACATTCATAAAATATAAAGCACATTAAAATACACAATTTATGCTATGTCTTTTTTTCGTGGAGTTGATCGTTTTTGAGATATTCCTTGTTTTTGGTTTCAGCTTTGAAAAGCTTATACTTTTCTCATAAAGGAATTTTTCAAATCCTGTCCATACAAACAAAGAAACTTCAGTCACATAGCAACCATCTTCTGATTAACACTTTAACCTATGGTACTCCCTTATTTCCTTTCTACTTACAAGGAAGCAAGTAATAAGACTATATCTGCTAATTTTTTCTCCATTAGCATTAAGTAAATAAAAACATAAGGATTTTAACAATAATTTGTTGCAGAGATATAGAGAAAGTTATGTGAATGGAACACATTAGATTTTATATGTGGGATTCCTTAAATTTACGTACTGCGGCGTGAGCTGGGGGTTACGGGTTCGTATTTCGTGTGCAGGTTTTGGATGTTAGGAATGGTGTGGATTGTGGGTGCCCAAGCTCAGGACTTTGTTGGCATGGAATCTCTTTTCAGGTGTGGTAAGACACAAGTGATTTACTCATTTAGTTCGGCCTTTTTCCGCCCCCGAACACACACGCATTCCTTCTAAATTTTGTACTAAGTTACGTTTTACCCGACCGGGCTTGTTATCACTTATTACTTTTGATGCAGTGATTTTGTCCGTACTCTGGTCTGTATTAAAATAACTATTTCCATCACAACTAAAGGTAGCCTGTTCGGCTGCACCCGGACCCTAAATATCACATTTTTGCTCTGCAGATGTTCTATGCCAAGGGGCGAAAAGTGTCGCTTGACCAGCAAGAGAATTGTTTCTCTTCTCCTTGAGCAGTGTAACCTCGCCCCTTCAGTTCAACCTACCTGGGTCGCTCTACATTTCGTGACAACTCGGCTACTTAGATGTGTTTAAAATCTTTCGTTCCTGCCCATTTTCAAAGTACATTTATCCGAGGTACGTCCAGAAAGTAACTTCCGTTTCAATTTATCTCCGCTGCAGCGCTGCAATCGCAGTTCCGCACATGCGCGGTAGACGCTCTGTATCAAGGAGAAGAAACGCGCGCCATTTTGAGATCGCTGTCAGCCACATACGCTTTGTTGTGCTTGTTTACAATGTCGGTGTTGATTGAAAATCCCGCCGCTTGTGAAATCAGATCTGTGATTCGTTTTCTGAATGCTAGGAAAGTGAAATTTATCGGCAAATTTGCGAAGTTTACGGACATAATGCGATGAGTGATTCAATGGTGAGAAGATGGGTCCGACAGTTCAATGAAGGACGTAGTGAAGTGCACGATGAAGAACGAAGTGGGCGTCCATCTTTGGTTACAGAAGAACTGGTTCACGCGATTGATGACAAGATCCAGGAAAGCCGCAAGTTTATAATTAGTGCTCTCGCTATGGAATTTTCCCCAAAGCTCACGATCACTAAATCATGAAATTGTTACCGAAAAACTAAGATTTCGTAAACTTTGCTCACGTTGGGTACAGGCGGGAAACTTCTATGAAGAAGGTATACAAAAACTTGTGCCACGCTATGACAAATGCCTGCAAAATTTCGGCAGTTATGTGGAAAAGTAGTTTAAGAGTTGTAGAATTTTGTGCAATAAATAATTATTCTGTATCTGTACACAATTTAATTGTATTACCAAACGGAACTTACTTTCTGGACGTACCTGGTATTTGCCTTTTAAATAACTCTTAACCCCGTGACAAGACATGTACTATCTCAGTACTATATTAAAATATATTATTATGTTTACGATATTTCATTCACCACATGGTGGTTTTAAACTGATTAAAGTATTTACAGAACCAAAATATGTATATCTTAAATGTTCTGGGAGTAGCCTCTGAAGCCTCTTCATTCTGGATGACTTTTGCATAACTGGTAAATCGTAAGAGATAGACAAAAGTTTACCATACAAAACGTGTATAACGTCTTTCAAAAGTTTCGTTCAAACTTAATACGTTGTAAGTACTATAATATTTGAGATAGAGAGGACACAAAGAGTAAAAGGAGGAAAAGAATCTGACGTGTTCCATTCACATGACTTTCCCTACATCTCTGTAACATTGTTAAAAAGCTTACTGTTCTATTTACCTAATGTTAATCGAAAAAATGGCAGAAAGTCTATTACTTGCTTCCTTGTAAGTAGAAGGAAATAAGGGAGTATCATAGGTTAAAGTGATAGTCAAAAGCTTGTTGCTATGTCACTGAAGTTCCTTTATCTATATGGAAAGGAGTTGACAAAGTCCTTGTGAGAAAAGTATAGTTTTTTAAAGCTGAAACCAAAAACAAGGAATATCTCAAAAAGATCAACTCCATGAAAAAAATGCATATAACATAAACTGTGTGTTTTAAAATGTTCTACATTTTCTATGTGGTAAGTTTTTTTTCAATCTCTTACGGTTTAGCAGTTATTCAAAATTCCATAAAATTTGTCCAGAATAAAGTAAGTCTTCAGAGGCTATTCCCAGAAAATTCAAGATCTACATTTTATTTATCAGGTAAATATCTTTAATATATGATATTTTAATCAAAATCGTTAGACCCATTTTTGAAAAAATCGAAATTTTCGAAAAAAGTTCCATGTAAAGGGTAGTTGGGGGTGGGGTGATTTATCTCAAAATCTTCCTGTCGCATCTCTGGAAGATACTAAACTTAAATGCCAAGTTTGGTATTTTACGACATTTCGTTTTTGAGTTATCGTGTTCACAGGCACACGGACATACACACACACACACACACACACACATACACACACGGACCTTTTTGTGAAAATGCTTTTTTTGGATACAAGGTGCCCTAAAACATATATTTCCGGTGACATCTCGGTATCGAATTTTTGGGTGGAGTGCAATACCTTCTCTATACACTATGTACATAGTACGTCTAGAGAAAGTAAAAACTATCTGAAATGGGTTTTGTAATGTTTGGGCGTTCCCCATGGCTCGGTATTGGGTCCGTTACTTTTTCTTATCTTTGTTAATGCTATAATTATAAATATTAAATGGCAGACGATCATATTATTTACAAAAAGATTTTAAATACAATGCATGGGACCACTCTTCACGATGACCTAAATGAATTAAGTAGGTGGACCGCCGCAAACAAAATGGCAATTAATGCTAGAAAAAGTAAAGTCAATTGTTTTTAGTAGAACTAAGGGGAAAGTACTTCATAGCTATAATATGCGCAGGGAACAAATTCCACAGGTGGACAGCTGCAAATACTTGGAAGTGTAGTTGTCAAGTAATGAGGATCAGATAAACTCTATATCTAGGAAAGCGTGGAAGACATTGCACTTCGTAATGAGAACACTGAAAAAGGGGAGTGCAAAGTCCAGGCTATTTGCCTGCAAGTCCTTAGTGCGGCCAGTTATGGAATATAAGTAGCATGCTGGGACCCATACAGAGTTAAACTGATTCTCCACAGAGAAGGCCATCTGGATTGACATGAAATAAAAAGAAGAATAAGCTTTTTAACAGTAATTTGATGCAGTGATGCATAGAAAGTCATATGAATGGAACACATCAGATTTTTTTTTTGAGTTAACCACTTCCAAGATATTCCTACTTATTGGTTTAAAATTTAAAATACTTGTGGTTTCCTTCAACAGGAAATCGTCTGTATTTTTATGTTTTACTCCTGACCATGCAAAGAAAAGCAAATGACAGCTGTATAGTGACAGATTTTAAAGGATTTGACTATCGCCTTAGCCTCGGTACTCCATTATTCCTCTGCTACTTACAAGGCAGCAAGTAATAAGACCATTTCTGCTAATGTTTAACTCGATTAATAGGTAGTAGGTCGAATAATATAATCTTTTGTAAGACATGTTTGGAGAACAGGTAGAAACAGTCATGTGAATGGAATACACATTTTAGTAGTATTACGTGTTCAATTTGGTTGAAATGGTATATGAAGGCGCATACTGAACTGTGTGCGTCACGCCCTTGATAGTATTTAGCACTTCGAGTAGTATCAGCTGTTTTGTTGGGATCGGTGCAGCAGCGAGTGAGCCCACGAGGCCGGAACAAAGACCTGGAAGCGACACGTGTATGCTGCTGCAGCAGCTTGCATCTACACACCGACTGATTTTTGCACGCGTCTCTGCCTGCCTGCGTCGTGTCAACGATCCCTTTGTTGATTTGCTTCGCCACTCAAGTATGCGTAGTCTAGCTCCGAACGCGTCAGCATGCATGCGGACTTACAGAAAGTAATCCTCACCACTTTAAACAATTCTAGCAGTTAAAATAACGGAGAGAAAAATCTGCAGCGTTTAATCAGTAAACGATAACTCCAAAAATAACATTTATGTAATAAGACAGTTGTGAGGTCCCCAGAAATAATTCTATATCTTTGCTGAAGATCTGATATCGCCAGAAATAATCGTCAATCATTTGGTGAAGCCCTGATATCTCAAGGAATAATCCTCTATCATTTGGTGAAGCCCTGATATCTCCAGAAATAATCCTCTGTCATTTGGTGAAGCACTGATATCTCCAGAAATAATCCTCTATTATTTTGTGAAGCCCTGATACATCCACGAATAATCCTCTATCATTTGGTGAAGCCCTGATATATCCAGGAATAATCCTCTATCATTTGGTGAAGCCCTAATATCTCCAGAAATAATCCTCTATTATTTGATGAAGGACTGATACCTCCAGGAATAATCCTCTATCATTTTGTGAAGCCCTGATATATCCAGGAATAATCCTCTATCATTTGGTGAAGCCCTGACATTCAGGAATAATCCTCTATCATTTGGCCAAGACCTGATATATCCAGGAATAATCCTCTATCGTTTTGTGAAGTCCTAATATATCCAGGAATAATCCTCTATCATTTGGTGAAGTCCTAATATATCCAGGAATAATCCTCTATCATTTGGTGAAACCCTGATATTTCCAGGAATAATCTTCTATCGTTTGGTGAAGCCTTGATATATCCAGGAATAATCCTCAATCATTTGGTGAAGCCCTAATATCTCCAAGAATTATCCTCTATCATTTGGTGAATCCCTGATATATCCAGGAATAATCCTCTATCGTTTGGTGAAGCCCTAATACATCCAAGAATAATCCTCTATCATTTGGTGAAGCCCTGATATATCAAGGAATAATCCTCTATCTTTGTTCAAGACCTGATATATCCAGGAATAATCCTCTATCGTTTGGTGAAGCCCTAATATATCCAGAAATAATCCTCTATCATTTGGTGAAGCCCTGATATCTACAGGAATAATCCTCTATCATGATATCTCCAGGAATAACCCTCTATCATTTGGTGATGCCCTGCCATCTCCAGGAATAATCCTCTATCATTTGGTGAAGTCCTGATATCTACAGGAATAATCCTCTGTCATTTGGTGAAGCCCTGATATATCCAGGAATAATCCTCTATCATTTGGTGAAGCCTTGATATATCCAGGAATAATCCTCTATCATTTGGTGAAGCCCTGATATTTCCAGGAACAATCCTCTATCATTTAGTGAACCCCTGATATCTCCAGGAATAATCATTTATCATTTGGTGAATCCCTAATATCTCCAGGAATAATCCTGTATCATGATATCTCCAGGAGTAATCCTCTATCATTTGGTGAAGCCCTGATATCTTCAGGAATAATCCTCTATAGTTTGGTGAAGCCCTGATTTCTCCAGAAATAATCCTCTATCATTTGGTGAAGCCCTAATTTCTCCAGGAATAATCCTCTATCATTTCGTCAAACCCTGATATCTCCAGGAATAATCCTCTATCATTTGGTGAAGCCCTGGTTTCTCCAAAAATAATCCTCTATCGTTTGGTGATGCACTGATTTTTCAAGGAATAATTCTTTGCCATTTGGTGAAGCCCTAATATATTCAGAAATAATCGTCTATCGTTTGCTGAAGCTCTTATATCTCCAGGGTTTCACCAAGCGATAGAGGATTACTTATTTTATATTACCACTGTCTTATCACAAAAACTCCCATTTTGGAGTTATCATGTTTTGTCCAAATCACCATAGAATTATTACTATGCAGAAAGAACAGACGATAAAATGGCAGTTTACCTGTAGTACTGGTTTTCACGAATCCCTCCTATTATTCTGCTTACTGCTATAATTTGTAGAGGATACACTCCACCCAAAATAGGTACTGAGATTTTAACCTGAACACATGCCTGAATAAACTTTTCAGAGATACATGGCTCTAACGATTTTGATTAAAGTAATAATATATTAAGGATATTTACATGATATATAAATTGTATATTTGAATGTTCTGGAATACCTGTGTAATTCTATCCTTCGGAAGGAATTCTGTATAATCTTGTATAACTGGTAAACCTCAAGAGATGGACAAAAATGTAATGCAAAAACAATGTAGATCTCGTTGAAACACACAATTAAGTCATAGGTATACGTTTTTACGTTCTCTATACATACTATGTACATAGCGTATAGAGAACGTATTGTGTTGTACCCAAAAATTCCATACCGAGATTTCACCTAATATACATGTTTTGAGAGCCCCTGAATAAAAAAAAACATTTTTAGAAAAATGTCCATGTGTCTGTGAGCAGCTTAGCTCAAAAAGGAAACAACCGTTAAATACCAAACTTGGTATTTAAGTTTAGTATCTTCCAAGTAGGCGCTACAAAGATTTTCAAGAAAATCCCCCTTTACATGGAAAAAATTTCGAAAATTTTGGTTTTCTCAAAAATGGTTCTAATGATATTGATTAAAATTTTGTTTATTAAAGATGTTAACCTGACAAATAAAATGTATATCTTAAATTTTCTGAGAATAGTCTCTGACGACTACTTTATTCTGGGTGAATTTTACGGAATTTTGAATAGCTGCTAAACCGTAAGAGATGGACATAAACTTACCACACAAAAATGTAGAACACGTTAAAGCAACAATTTATGTTATATACATTTTTTTTCGTGGGGTTGATCGTTTTTTAGATACTCCTTGTTATTGGTTTCAGCTTTAAAAAACTTATTATTTTCTCATACTGGAATTTGTCTACTTCTGTCCATTCAAACAAAGGAACAAGGAAGCATGTAATAAGACTATTTCTGCTAATTTTTTCTCGATTAGCATGAAGTAAATTGAAGCATAAGCTTTTTAACAATAATTTGTTACAGAGGTGTACAGAAAGTCGTGTGAAGGAACATGTCAGATTTTTAAGCTATGCTGTCTAAAGACACACACGGACCTTTTTCTAAAAATGCTTTTTTCGGACTCAAGGCATCTCAAAATATATATTTCCAGTGGCGTATTTTTGGGTGCACTCTATACACTATGTACATTGCACATACGGGCTAGAGAAAGTAAATACGTACAGGCGGTGCTATTTATAGAATCTGATAAACCTCCTTGCTGGATGGAGAAAATAGAAAATGCAGCATCGCATTGGGTGTGATGCTCGGCACGTGGGGCATTCGGTCACCGCTGACGTAACAATGAGGCGGTGACTTACTTTGACTCCCCCACAAATCCTCGGCCTATCCGGAAACGCGAAACGGTCAAAGACCGCGAGGATTGACCTGTAGTGACCCATCAAAACATTCACCTGCTGACGGTCGCTTCTTTCGAGGTCATCGGCCCCCTTTGCTTTTACTTCCGGCCATTCCATTGTTATACTGTAGCGCCATCTTCTGTTGCCGCGGAATCTGCGGTCTTTGTTCGCCGCCGACAGCAGATCACCAGCTCTCTAATTCAGGCACCAACTGCAAGATGCGCGATCTTTTGTGGCCATCCGCAGTATGCGAATTAACTGGGCTGAAGGGGGGAGTTCCCTGCTTTGTTGTTTCCTTGCCAGGCAAAAACATTTCCCCCTCTCGTGCTTCTCTTAGGGCTCCGTGATCATTTATCCTTGATAAAGATGATGATTGTTGTTTCAAAAAAATATTGTTCCTTTTACATGACTTTCTCTACACGTACTATGTTCATAGTGTATCGAGAAGGCACCCATAAATTCCATACCGAGCTTTCACCGGAAATACATGTTATGAGACTCCCTGAATCCAAAAAAGCATGTTTAGAAAAAAGCCTGTGTGTGTTTGTGTGTGTACGTCTGTCTGTCTGGCTGGCTGGCTGTGGACAGCATAGCTCAAAAACGAAAGGACCTTTAAATGCCAAACTTGGTATTTAAGTTTGGTATCTTCCAAAGATACGACACGAAGGTTCAAGAAAATCCTCCGACCACAAACTACAGTATTTTAGACACCCCAAACTCAAAATCTTTAGAGCCATACATGGAAAAAAAGTTCCATGTAAAGGGTGGTTGGGGGTAGGGAGATTTTCTTGAAAATCTTTGTGTCGCATCCTTGGAAGGTACCAAACTTAAATACCAAGTTTGGAATTTAACGATCTTTTAATTTGTGTATATTAAAGATATTTACATGACAAATAATGTGTATTTCTTCAATTTTCTGGGAATATCCTCTGAAGACCTGTTTATTCTGAATGAATTTTGTTGAATTTTGTATAACTGGTAAATTTTAAGAGATAGACCAAAACTTACTACACTTAAAATGTAGATCTCCTTAAAATACATAATTTATGTCATATACATTTTTCTTTGGGTTGACTGTTTTCAAGATATTCCCTGTAATTGATTAAAATACTTAAAACTTTTCTCTTACGGGGACCTGTCAACTCTTGGTAATGAAAAGAAATGGATTTCAATCACACGGCAACCGGCTTTTAAAAGATTTGACTATCATTTTAGCCTAGTGTATTCCCTTATTCAGACAATTTCTGCTAATGTTTATCTCGATTATCATATAGTAGATAGAAGAATATGCTTTTCACCAATAATTTATTACAGCAATGTAGAGAAAGTCATGTGAGTGGAATGCGTCAGATTTTTATTTTCTCTTTATATACTACGTATTACATAGTTTATAGAGAAGGTACCTATTGTATTGTATCCATTAATTCGACATTTCACCGGAAATACATGCTTTGAGGCTCCCTGAATCCAAAGAAACATATTTAGAAAAACGCCCGTGTGTGTATGTTTGTGTGTGTGTGTTTGTGTGTGTCAGTGGACAGCATAGCTCAAAAGCGAAAGGACCATTAAATACCAATTTGTAATTTAAGTTTGGTATCTTCCAAGTATGCGACACGAAGATTTTCAAGAAATGTCTCTACCCCCAACCACTCTTTACATGGAACATGGAATTTTTATTTTCTAAAATTGGCTCTAAGGATTTTGATTAGAATATTCTATATTAAAGATATTTCCACGGCAAATAAACTGGTTATCTTCAATTTTCTGGGAATGGCCTTTGAAGACCTATTTTAGACAAAAAGTTTCTACACAAAATTGTAGATCTCATTAAAACACACAATTTATATCATATACACTTTCTCGTGGGGTTGACCGTTTCCGTGATATTCCCTGTAATTAATTAAAATACTTAAACTTTTCTCATACGGTGACCTGTCAACTCTTGGTCATACAAAGAAACGCATTTCAAACCCATAGCAACCAGTTTTTAAAACATTTGACTATCACTTTCGCCTAGTTAATGCTTAATGTTTAGATAAAGGATGATTTAAAAATAGACATATAATTCTTAAGGTTAATACAATTCTTAATAATATGTATAATATCAAAGGGTAGTTTAAAGTAAAATATTAGTTTTGGGAATTAATGATAAGAATCTCTTTCCTTTGGAGTTTTAAACGTAATACTTAATTTTGGTTTACAAGACTAATGAAGTAGATGGGAAAATAAGCTTTTAAAACAATACATTTTACATAGACGTAGAGAAAGTCATATGATTGGAACACATCAGTTTTTTACTTTCTCTACACGTACTATGTACATGTGTATAGAGAAGGTATTGTAATGCACCCAAAAATTGGATACCGAGATTTCACCGGAAATATGTTTTGGGTCCCCCTGAATCCCCCCCAAAAAATTTAGAAACATTTCCGTACGTATGTCTATCTTTCTGTGTGTGTGTGTGTGTGTGTGTGTGTGTGTGTGTGTGTGTGTGTGTGTGTCTGTCTGTGGGCAGCATAGCTCAAAAACGAAAAGACAGTTAAATACCAATCTTGGTATTTACGTTTGGTATGTTCCAAGGATGCGACACGAAAATTTTCAAGAAAATTCCCCCACTCCAAACTATCCTTTACATGGAACTTTTTTCGAACATTTTGATTTTCTCAAAAATGGCTCTAAGGATTTTTATTAAAATATCGTATATTCAAGATATTTACCTCACAAATAAAATGTATATCTTGAATTTTCTGGGAATAGCCTCTGAAGACTATTTTGGATCAATTTTACGGAATTTTGCATAACTGTTAAACCGTCAGAGATGGACAAGAACTTACCACACAAAAAATGTAGAGCACATTAAAACACGCAATTTATGTTATAATTTTTTTGGTGGAGTTGATCGTTTTTGAGATACTGCTTGTTTTTCAGCTTTAAAAAACTTATACTTTTCTCATACAGGAATTTGTCAGCTCCTGTCCATACAAACAAAGGAACTTCAGTCACATAGCAACCAGCTTTTGACTAGCATTTAACCTAAGGTCCCTTGTTTCGCTTCTACTTACAAGGAAGCAAATAATAAGGCTATATCTGCTAATTTTTTCTCGATTAGCATTAAGTAAATAAAAGCATTAGCTTTTTAGGAATAATTTGTTGCAGAGGTGTAGAGAAAGTCATGTGAATGGAACACATCAGATTTTTTAATAATAGTTTTTTGAAGAATGGGTAGAGAAAGTCGTGTTAATGTATCACTTCAGAGTTTTCTTTTGGTAGCCTAGTTATTTCTAACTTATTAAGGGGGGTATTTGCCCCTCCCCTGGCCCGTTTGAATTACTTCTCTAGTTAAATCGAAATTAAACAAGCATTATTTAAAATGAATAACGTACACATCAGTACACTATCTAAGAATAATGTAGGCAATACGTTAAGGTGCATGACCCGTATTTCGTCACTTGAGAACATCTTACCTTAGCATCTGGCCCGCATGCAGAGTACCAAGGTTAAAAAGGAACTAAACAAAGAACTGCGACCTACTTTCTGTGGCGGTACCCTTCCTTCCCCCGCTTCTCTGAGAAAACGCAACTGATCTTTCAAACACGCGAACAATGAGGGAACAAAGAACAACCAACATAATAGAGAAAAACTGTTCATTTTGCTTACCTATTAGCTTATCATTTTATACAAGAGTGTGGGGGACTTGATGTGGGTTGTGTCGTCGTTGTTTTCTCTCTCTCTCTCTCTCTCTCTCTCTCTCCCTCTCTTTCTACCGGACGGAAGGTAACGTATTACATTCCTTCTAACATGTGCTTCATAGAAGCATTACAAACAAAAAACGCTAATAGCATTTTGTTCTTTGATCAGCCGATTCCGAAAAAATAAATGGTTTTTGTTCCAAAGTGGATGCGTAATTTCACCAGAATGTACCAAGATAATATTTTGTTACTTTTAAGATGCGTATAATAACGTATTCCGACATTGGTTTCGGTAGTAATTATGTGACATCACACTGAGTTTCGAAATAATTAATTATTTAAAAGCATTAAAGGAACATTCCGAGCAGTCTTGAATTAACTCGGCAATGTTGCGTTGAGTTTGGCCAGGTTTCTAAACCGGCTTCTGGATGTAAACACGTCGGTCCCTTGCAAACACGATGTATAGTGGTGCAATGTTTTGGTGAGATAAGGAATGCAACTGGCATTCTGATTGGCCTACACTGGTGTGGTAGCAGCAGTGAGGCGTGTTGTTTAAGTACTGACCTATTGCAAGAGACACCCACACAAGCTCTTGTTTTCGAAAAAATTAAATTATTTCCGTAGGAAATGGTCAAAAACAAAAACGTAAGAGACAAAATGTGTTCCAAATACCGAAATCTATCACTGGTTTAAATTAATATAATGACTTCCCTTCCACTTAGCGGGTGCGAATTTTATTTTACATTAGTCGCCTCTGCAGAGTGACGACACACAGTATATAGAAGAATAGGTGAGTCTCTATTCTTGATGCAGGATCTGTTTAAATAGGCACGTGCCTGGTAGAAGATGATGTTTCTCAGCCTCGGCTTTGCTGTAGTGGGCTGGTGACAGGAAAAGTACACAGATCCTTCTACTGGATAACTAATATATACAGGAAAACAAGATTCTTGTTTACTCTGGTGATTATTTTCTAATGTTGATCACCAAGTACTCTTAGCGAAGTCACCTCTACAAAGCAGTTAATATACACAGTTAAATATAAGCACGTTGAAGCTCTGAGAAACCTAGTAACACAAAGATTTACTGTTTTACACTGTTACATTTCATAAAGCTTAATGTTTGTGGCGCGATTTCGTTTCGATGAGTGGCGTAGATTTCGCCTCTGAAGGACAGAAAGTACTCGGTTCGTTGCAGTTTAAATATGCATCTAAGGACGCTACATCCTACGTCATCAGATCACGTGATTCTATTGTATTGATACCAAAATAACACAATGTAAAATACTTGGGATTTTTCCCGAGTTCACTCTAATGCACGCAGTAACATAAAGAACTTTTGCAAGTTGTCAAGGTTTTCACATATAATAGGGTAATACTTTGTAATACTCTACTGTGTAGTTCTATACTCTGCCTTAGCACAAGTTAACATTACAAGTTAAGAGATAAAAAAATAATACAGCAAGGTACTTTTATAAAACACGTAATTATGCTGATTAAGGTATTGTAGATTGTCCAGAAACACTTGATAGCAGGGACGTGTAAGAATTACCGTCTCAGTTAAGGAACGCGGCTGTTTATGTGGTCATGACAATATAGCCCCGCCTTCTACCAGGGTGAACTTGCTCTGTTGTCCGAGCTTAATATACATTTTCACTAATTACATTCTGGTGGCCTAACTGGTCCGTGTTTCACCTGTTTGAAACAATTATTATTGAAATTCCAATCGCTTTGCTTTCCAGGAGTAAACAAACGAGAAACGAGAAGAAAGATATCTTCCCCTTTGAGAAAAGTTTAAGTGGCTAAAATTGAAACTAATAATCCGAAATATCTAGAAAACGGTTAACTCTACAAAAAAAAAGTATATGACATAACTTGTGTTTTTTAATGACATCTACATTTTTTGTATAGTAAGTTCTTGTCTTTTCTTACGGTTTACCAGTTATACAAAAGTCATGCAAAATGAAGAGGTCTTCAGAGGCTATTCCCATAAAATCCAAGATAAACATTTCGTTTGTCATAAAAATATCTTAAACATCCGGCATTTTAATCAAAATCGTTACAGCCATTTTTGAGAAAATAAAATTTTTCGACAATGTTCCATTGTAGTTGGGGGTGGGGGGATTTTCTTGAAAACCTTCGTGTCGCATCCTTGGAAGACACTGAACTTAAATGCCAAAGTTGGCATTTAACGGCCTTTTCGTTTTTGAGCTATGCTCCCCACAGACACACACACACACACATACACACACAAGCATTTTATCTTTCTCTATACGTACTATGTACATAGTGTATAGAGAAGGTATTGCACTCCACCCAAAAATTCGATACAGAGGTTTCACCGGTAATATATGTTTTGGGGTCCCCTGTATTAAAAAAAAAGCATTTTCAGAAAAAGATCCGTGTGTGTGTGTCTGGAAAAGTTGGTAAAATACCAAACTTGGTATTTAAGTTTAGTATCTTCCAAGGATACGACACGAAGATTTTGAGAAAAATCTCCCCACACCAAACTACCCTTTATATGGAACTTTTTTCAAAAAGTTTGATTTTCTCAAAAATGCCTCTAACAATTTTGATTAAAATTTCGTATATTAAAGCTTTTTATCAGAGAAATAAAATGTAGATCTTGAATTTTCTGGGAATAGCCTCTGAAGAGTACTTTATTCTGGATGACTTTTATGAAATTTTGAATAACTGCTAAACTGTAAGAGAGGACCAAAACTTACTAAACGAAAAATGTAGGCACGTTAAAACACACAATTTATGTTTTAAACATTTTTTCGTGCAGTTAATCGTTTTTGAGACATTCCTTGTTTTTGGTTTCTGCTTAAAAAAACTTATACTTTTCTCTCATACAGAAATTTGTCAACTGCTGTCCATACAAACAAAGGAATTTCAGTGACATAGCAACCAGCTTTTGGCTATCGCTTTAACCTATGGTATTCCCTTATTTCACTTCTACTTACAAGGAAGCAAGTAATAAGACTCTTTTTGCTAATGTTTTCTGATTAACATGAAGTAAATAGAAGTATAAGTTTTTTAAGAATAGTTTGTTGCAGAGATGTAGAGAAAGTCGTGTGAATGTTACACATCAGATTTTTCTATAAATGCTTTTAGGGTTCAGAGGGTCTAAAAGTATGTATTTCTGGTGAAATCTCGGTGTCGAATTTTTGGGTGCAATACAATACCTTCCCTATACACTATGTACATAGTACGCGTAGAGAAAGTAAAAATCGCATCGAATCTGATGAAGGATATACCTTTGTTGAGTATGACAAATGGGTTCCTTTGTAATAATTCTCCTAATACTATGATTCCATTCATGCCATGTGATGATTGTAATAAATAAATGAATAATGTAATATAAAACTTGTTTTATTACTATCTATAGATTTGATAAATCACAAAGGAGGAATAATATGTCGAGGTTTCCCTTGGTAGAAAAATGAAATTACATTTTGCTCGAAACGTTCAGTTGTTGAGTTCGCCCTTCTGGTCGGAAACGCCTCAAATGTCCCTTCGTGCGCTAAAAGTTGCAGAATTCAGGTTAAGCCGGGTTAATTGGTATGCTGAGTTCAAAGCGAGGAGATGCATCTATAAACGGAAGTCAACCTGTCGTCCATCAGTAAGAGAGGCAAATGTGGAGCGAGTGAGAGTTTCACACGAAGTCCACAGAAGTTCACCGCAAAAGTCAGTAGAGAATTAAACATCCTTTTTACAATTTCTGAATGTCATTCAATTATACAATAAGATGTAACTACTGTGACTAATTTGTATTAATATTGTTTATTTTCTGTAATTTTAGTCGCGAAATGACTTTGTGTTAAAGCGACATTAATCAATAAATTAAAAAAAAATTAAACATCCCCCAGCGATATCCCATCTGCAAACAAACTGTTCTTTTACACAAGATTATTCATTTATCTCATCATGCTAATCGATATAAATATTAGCAGAAATAGTCTTATAATTTAGTTGTCAAATATTTTAAAACCTGGTCTATGTAATTGAAATTAATTTTCTTTGCATGGCCAGCAGTTGACAAATTCCCGAATGAGAAAATGTGTTTTAAAATTGAAACGCACAACGAGGAATATCTCGGAAATGGTTAACGTCACAAAATATGAAAATACTCCTGTGTTTTACGAGATCTATATTATCTTCGGTAGTAAGCCTTTGTCTATCTCTTGTGGTTTAACAGTTATACAAAAGTCATCCAGAATAAAAAGGTCTTCAGGGGCTATTCCCAGAAAATTCAAGATATATGTTTTATTTGCCAAGTAAACACGTATCTCTGTCTTTAATATACAGTATTTTAATAAAAATCGTTAGACCCATTTTTGAAAAAAAATTGTTCTTGTAAAGTGTAGTTTGGGGTAGGGCTTCTTTTTGAAAATCGTGTAGCATCCTTGGAAGATGCTAAACTTAAACACCAAGTTTGTTTATTTTTTGAGTTATTCTGTCCAGAGAGAGAGAGAGAGAGAGAGAGAGAGAGAGAGAGAAATAGAAGTACACACACAGAGGCCGTTTTCTGAAGCGTTTTGTTTTTTTAGTTCAGGGATCATCAAAATATGTATTTCCTGTGAAATCTCGGTATCAAAGTTTTGGATGGAATACAATGCATTATGTACCTACAATGTACATTGTGCATAGTACTCGGTAGAGAAAGTAAAAAATTACAAACAGAGTAAATAAAAGCGAATGACTACTTCTCGGTTGAGAAAAGTGTACATATTGGGAAATTTAAACAAAACAAATTTAATACACTTCTAGTAGATAATAGCCTTTTGATAATAGTTTGCTGTGGAGAAAACCATGTGAAAGGAACACATCAGATCTTTTCCCCCTTATACCTACAGGAAAATAAGCAGAGAACGTAAAAATACATACAACATAAATTGTATGTTTTAACGAGCTCTACATGTTTTCTTAAGTATGTTTTTCTCTATCTCTTGCAGTTTACCAGTTATATAAAATTCCGCAAAATTCATCCAGAATAAAGAGACTATTCCCAGAAATTTCAAGATATACATTTTATTTCCCATGTAAATACATGTAATATACGATATTTAAATTAAAAATCATTAAAGCCATTTTTGAGAAAATCAAAATTTTCGAAAATGTTTCCATGTAAAGGGTTGGGGGTGGGGTGATTTTATTGAAAATCTTCGTGTCGCATCCTTGGAAGATACTGAACTTAAACACGAAGGTCGATAGTTAACGGACTCTTTGGTTTTGAGCTATGCTGCCCAAAGGCACACACACACACACACACACACACGCATACACACATTTTTCTAAATTTTTTTTTTTCATTCAGGGAGTCTCAAAAACATATGTTTCTGGTGAAATCTCGACATCGAATTTTTGGGTGGAATGGAATACTGCCTCTATACACATAGAGAAAGTAAAAAAATTCGCCAGGCAGTATTTACTTGAAAGACCCGATAGGGCCCGAACCATGGTCTAGTGATCCTTGATTTGGCACGTGTCATTTGATATTCATTCTGGCGGAATCACAAGTTTGTTGGAATGTTCCTTCAGGCAGATACTCACGAGACTGATGTTAGACCAAACCAGGGAAATTGTTGGTTCCTTTACACATTGTGAATACACATGCTTTATGATATCCCAGCAAAAAGGTAAAATAAGGAAGCTAAAAAACTTTTAGGGAGCCCATTGCTGTAATTTCTAAACATTTCAGTGTATAAGCAAATAAAGGCAAGAACAAAATAAGCAGCCCAATTTTGTACCAAAGTGGTCGTTCCAGTATCTTATATTCTCTACCATAAAGTCTAACTGGTGGAAGTATTACGTTCCCACAAAATTAGATGGCGTGAATTCACCGGCAAATATGTTTTGGGTCCCAATTAGTTAAAAAAGCATTTTATAAAAAAGTACGAGTGTATTTGTATGAAAGCCTGGGAAACAGTAGGTATAACATAAAAATTTTGACATTGTAAAATACTTTTTAGTCTTGATCTGAAACTTTCCAGTGGAGATTTGTTCTTATGTCATTCGACAATTTATATAAACCCGAATAAGCTTAAAACATTTCTGAAAATTACAATAATTAGCTTTAACTTAAATCAGGTAGGTTGTTACACTGTGCCCTGGAGTGCATTTCAATATTTTTTATTTTATCATATAATTTGAAACTAAACATAACAAAATATGATGTGTTCCATTTACATGGCTTTCTCTACATCTCAGTAACAAAAAAGTATTGTTAAAAAGCTTATTCTTGTATCTACCTCATGAGTGGCTTAAAGTTGAAACCAATAATCCGGAATATCCGGAAAACAAAGTATATGACATTAATTCTGTGTTTTAATGAGATCTACATTTTTGTATGGTAAGTTTTTGTATATCTCTTACGGTTTATCAGTTATACACAAGTCATCCAGAATGGAAAGGTTTTCACAGGCTATTACTAGAAAATTCTAAATATACACTTTATTTATCATATAAATATCTTTAATATAAGACATTTTATTCAAAATCGTTGCAGCCATTTTTGAGAAAATCAAAATTTTCGAAAAATATTCATGTAAAGGGTAGTTTGGGGTGGGGGGAATTTTCTTCTAAATCTTCGTGTCACATCCCTGGAAGACACTAAACTTAAATACCAAGTTTGGTATTTTACCTACTTTTCGTTTTTGAGTTATCGTGTTCACAGACACACGGACACACACACACACATGGACCTTTTTCCGAAAATACTTTTTTTAGATAAAGGGGACCCTAAAACATATATTTCCGGTGAAATCTTGGTATCGAACTTTTTGGTGGAGTGCAATACATTCTCTATACACTATGTACATAGTGCGTATAGAGAAAGTAAAAAGGCACGAGGACGCCTGAACACCATCAAGACACTGAAAATTTGGTTTCTGGAGGCGAGAACATCTTTATAGTCACTTTGAGGGTGGGACCCTAAGGTCGATAGGTCTCTCATATGCGAGGATCGCTCAAATTGAACCCGTACACGAACTTGCGGTGGATCCCTTCCCCGATAACGCCTCGCTGATGTATTCGGAAAGTGTACGAGGCACCAGCTGGCGAATCTACGTAAACTTCGCCACATCATTTTGCTCGATTTAACATAAATATTTATGTGCAAAACGCTTTGGGGAGGAGGCTCCCTCGCACGTGTCGAGTGCCTGCACCCCCCCCCCTCCCGGATCGATATCTGAGCTGAGCGGAACGGCCCATCTCACAACCCTTGTAATCAATGCTCTCCAACCCTCAAAATGCTTGATATCATTAAATTTTGTTGGCGACCGACCGACCGACCGAGGGGGAATTAAAACGTTTTATCGACTTCCAATTCCACCCTCTGTTTTTATTCTGAAAAAGCTTGCATTGGGCCAATTGCTTCTAAGCTCTGTTTACTGCCAACTCTACAAAACCCTTCAGGATGCACTGAATTCCATGGTTTACTTCCGCTAGATAAGCTTGTTGATGTTTGCAGAGAATGTAACAACCACATAGCGTTGCCATACGACCCGAAAAATCGCATTTTTTTTTTTATTAAACTTAACGTACTTTAACCTAGTATCGGACGAAGAATGAAATTGGTGAGATGATGCTCAACTGATCTCGGGGTGCATGGAGTTTAAAGTTACTCGACATTCGTCTTCTCAGGTTAAGGGAAAACCCTGAAACATTCCTTATCCGCGTAACTCACCCTAGGTGAGATTCGAACTTACGATCTGTTGAATATGAGGCAGACACGCTACCACCACACTACCCAGGTGGGAAAAGTCGCAATTGTTACGATACTGTGTGTAAAGTTTTAGTTTGGGTATCCAATATAAACATATAAACAAATAAAAATAATGCACTTGTGAAATTTGACAAAAATTATGAAAAATTAAAACATTATTTCTTCTTATTTTCACTGCCATGTACAAATTACGCAGTAGGCAGAGGAGCCATTATATTGCACCCACAAATGTTACACCGGGATTTCACAGGAAATACATTTTTTGAGGAATTTAAAAACATTTAATGTGTTCCAATCACATGACTTTCTCTACACCTCTGCAACAAATTATTGTTAAAAAGCTTATGCTTCCATTTACTTCAGGCTTATTGAGAAAAATTAGCAGAAATGGGTTTATTACTTGCTTCCTTGTAAAGCGAAATGTGAGAATACCATAGGTTAAAGTGATAGTCAAAAGCTGGTTGCTATGTGACTGAAGTTCCTTTGTTTGTGTGGGCAGGAGTTGACATATTCCTGTATGAGAACGGTATAGCTTTTTCAAAGCTGAAACCAATAACAAGGAATATCTCACAAACGATCAACTCACGAAAAAAATGTATATGACATAAATTGTGTGTTTTATCCTGATCTACATTTTTAGTGTGGTAAGTTTTTGTCTATCTCTTGTGGTTTAGCAGTTATGCAAAATTCAATAAAAATCTTCAAGAATAAAGAGGTCTTTAGAGGCTATTCCCAGAAAAGTCAAAATATACGTTTTATTTGTCAGGTAAATATCTTAAATATAAGAGATTTTAATCAAGATCGTTTGAACCATTTTTTAGAAAGTCAAAATTTTCGAAATTTTTTCCATATAAAGCTTAATTTGTGGTGGGGGGATTTTCTTGAAAGTCTTCGTGTCGCATCCTTACCAAACTTAAATACCAAGTTTGGTACTTAACAGACTTTTCGTTTTTGAGCTATGCTGTCCACATACACACACGGACCTTTTTCCAAAAATGCTTTTTTGGGATTCAGGGGGACCCAAAACATGTATTCCGATGAAATCTCGGTATCAACCTTTAGCAAGAGAGAGGTTGTACCATTAGCTCTCTACCTTTAAAATGCTTGAAGGTTGGTGACCCCTGGTGTTTGTATCATTTTTATCACCTGACATTTCACTGCAAGGGACTTGTATATCGGAAGTCAAAGAGGAGGGGTGCCGAAGGTTACATATTAGTGGGGCAAGCTTGTAAGATACATGGATTAGCCCTGATAGGGAGGGAGCAGGACATACATACTAGGATCGGCCCATAAGTCACGGGCCTCACACAGATATGGCGCCACTAGGCCAGTTAGACGGTAGCATCGCATAGTTTAACTCTAGACTAGATTTTATCCATAGTTACAGGTCAATAGCGTGTTTATTTTTCGAATGACAGCATTTTAAACAAGACAACTTTAGAGTTTTCACGAAAATTGAGCATTTGGAAAAACGAGCAGTGATTAAAGATTTTCATTTGAAACGCTTAACGCCTATAGAAATCAAGCAGGAAATGTACAGTACATTGAAAGACTCTGCCCCTTCATATTCAATGATTAAAGGGTAGGTTGCACAGTTTAAAATGGGACGTACGAGCACTAGTGATGAGCCTCGCTCTGGACGCCCTGTAGAAGTAACAACTCCCGAGAACATTGAAAACATTTATCGTTTAGTACTTGAAGATCGCAGATTAAAGTTGTTTGAGATAGCAGAGGCTGTAAACATATCAAAAGAATGTGCAGGTAATATTTTAAGTAATGTTTTGCGCTTTCGCAAGGTGTGCAAGATGATGCCGCGTTTGTTAATACCTGATCAAAAGTTGCAAAAGAAAAACTGTTTCTGTTAAGAATGTGGCGCTCTTCCGTAAAAATCGTAGTGAATTTTTGAGACGGCTTACTACCATGGACGAAACTTGGATACATCACTACACATCAGAAAGTAAATCACAGTCAAATCAGTGGAATGCGCCAGGTGAACCAACTCCAAAAAAAGCAAAGTCAATTCTGCCAGCTAACAAGGTTATGACGAGTGTTTTCTGGGATGCATAGGCAATTATTTTTATTGATTACTTGGAAAAGGATAAAAGTATCACTGGTGACTACAACGCACGCTTTCTGCAACGTGATGAGGTGAAAAGAAAAAGACCCCATTTGGCAAAAAGAATGTTGTGTCATCACGACAATGCTCCGGCCCATCGTTGCAATGTGCGAATTAAAGTTGGACCATCCACCAGATCTAGCACCCAGTGACTACCCTTGTTCCCAAACCTCAACAAATTTCTGGGAGGACGAAGATTTGACAGCAACGAGGAGGTCATTGATGCGGCAAACAGCTATTTTGAGCAACTTGATAAATCGCACTATAGAGATGGTTTAATTAAATTAGAACACTGATGTGACAAATGTATTAGCCTTTCTGGAGATTCTGTTGAGAAATAAAGCAAAATTTTTTTTTTAATTTCTCTACACGTACTATGAGAGAGAAGGTATTGTAATGCACCCAATAATTCGATACCGAAATTTCACCGGAAATACATGCTTTGGGTCCCTCTGAATCCAAAAAAAGCATTCCTGGAAAAAGGTCCGTGTGTGCGTTTGTGTGTGTGTGTGTGTGTGCGTTTGTGTGTGTGTGTGCGTTTGTGTGTGTGTGTGTTTCTGTGGATAGCATAGCTCAAAAATGATGCGACATGAAGATTTTAAAGAAAATCCCCCACCCCCAACTACCCTTTACATGGAACTTTTTTTCGAAAATTTTGATTTTCTCAAAAATAGCTCTAAAGTTTTGATTAAAATATATATTAAGGCTATTTACCTGACAAATAATATGTATATCTTGAATTTTCTGGGAATAGCCTCTGAAGAGTACTTTATTCCGGGTGAATTTTACGGAATTTTGTATAACAGCTAAACCGTAAGAGATAGACAGAAACTTATCACACAAAAAATGAAGAGCATGTTAAAGCACACAATTTATGTTACATACATTTTTTCGTGGAGTTGATACTTTTTTATATATTCCTTGTTTTTGGTCTCAGGTTTGAAAAACTTTATTTTTCTCATACAGTACTTTGTCAACTTGTGTCCATACAAAGAAGCAACTTCAGCCACATAGCAACCAGCTTTTTACTATCACTTTAACCTATGGTACTCCCTAATTTCGCTTCTACTTACAAGGAAGCAAGTAATAAGACAATTTCTGAAAAGGTAGGGACAGACTGTAAAATTTAATGCCATAGCCGGGATTTAAACCACGGATCCCCTGATCTCTAGCCGGTTGCTCTAATTCCTGTCCTACACATGGCTTGTGTGAAAAAACAGTTAATTAAAGACTATTTCAGCTAATTTTTCTCAATTGGCATGAAGTAAATGGAGACAGGCTTTTTAAGAATACTTTATTTTGCTGAGATATAGAGAAAGTCATGTGAATGGAACACATCAGATTTTTTAAAAATGTTTCCTACAACCTTTTCGTTTTGAAACGTCCACTGTACTCAATTTTTTTTTTTTTTTCAGTTTGAAAATCTGGTTTTGCAATATTTCCATATTGTAAATGTGAGTGAAAGTAGGCAAAGTAGCAACTTTTAAGCACATCTAATGTAACGTGTGACCTCAATAGAGAACAAAACAAGCCCTCGTTAAATTTAAAGTTAAATGTTTTATATGACCCACCCAGCAGAGATTGAAATATATCCATAACCCCAAGAATTTGGTTTCAGGTTTATCTATTTATTTTCGGAGGTTGGTGACCCTGGTGTTTCAATCGTTTTTATCGCCTGACATTTCACTGCAAAGGCTTTATATATCGGCATTCAAAGAGGAGGGATGCCGAAGGTTGCATATCAGCGGGGCAAGCTTGCAAGAAACATGTATTAGCCGTGACAGCGAAGGAGCAGGACCAACATAATATAGAGTTACTGGAAGCCGACGAAAGTCTGCAAAAGCAACATGATGCATCCTGCACTATATTAATTGACTGCATAAGACGAGGGTCTTGTAAAAAAAAGAGAGCATCATCGCATCCGTCGTAACCCAGATAACGGAAATAGAATGTGTGCCAAGTACGTTGCATCCACAACAAAGGAGCGTGACGTCACTGAGCTGTGCGTACGCACGTGTACACCCTATGGAGCGGGGTGAGGGGAAGGCTGGACACGTGACGGATTCCGGCTCGACCTTGCTCCACGTGCTGCGATGGGTTGGGGGGGAGAGTTTGATTTTCGTACTAATACGGGGTCCACGTGTCATTTGGTGTGGGCCGGCCCTCCCCGGAAGTTGGTCGGACGAGTTTTGTCTTCAAATGCAGAGCGGAATGTTAACAACTGCCCGCCCCTCTGCACAAATTTCACTTTTATTATACCTTCCAGTTCCTAACACAGTTTGTCCCCTCTATGTTTTCATCTGGGAGGATTTCTAACACTTAGGGGCGTAGTAACTATCAAATAATAACAGGGCCGGGGATATTTAATTATCTACGCACGAGTGAATATGTTAGAAAACATGCTTCTTTTTACTTCATGCTAATCGAGAAAAAATCAGCAGAAATAGTCTTATTACTTGCTTCCTTGTAAGTAGAAGCGAAATAAGGGAGTATCATAGGTTAAAGTGACAGTCAAAAGCTGGTTGCTATGTAACTGAAGTTCTTTTGTTTGTATGGACACGAGTTGACAAATTCCTGTACGAGAAAGTATGCTTTTTTAAAGCTGAAACCAAAAACAAGGAACATCTCAAAATCAATCAACTCCACGAAAAAAAAAAAAACAGTATATAACATAAATTGTGTGTTTTAACGTGCTCTACATTTTTTGTGTTAAGTTTTTGTCCATCTCTTACGGTTTAGTAGTTATGCAAAATTCATCCAGAATAAAGTAGTCTTCAGAGACTATTCCCAGAAAATTCAAGATATACACTTTATTTGTCAGGTAAATACCTTTAATATACGGTATTTTAATCAAAATCGTTAAGAGCCATTTTTTAGAAAATCAAAATTTTCGAAAAAAAGTTCCATGTAAAGGGTAGTTGGGAGTGAGGGGATTTTCTTGAAAATCTTCGTGTCGCATCCTTGGGAGATATCAAACCTAAATATCAAGTTTGGTTTTTAACGGACTTTTCGTTTTTGAGCTATGCTGTCCACAGACACACACACAGACACACACACACGGACATTTTTCTAAAAATGCTTTTTTCTGGGTTTAGGGGGTCTCAAAACATGTATTTCCTGTGAAATCTCGATATCGAATGTTTGGGTGTATTACAATACCTTCTCTATACACTATGTACATAGCACGTACAGAGAAAGTAAAACCATTTTTAGAAAAAGGTCCTTGTTTGTGTGTCTGTGGACAACATAGCTCAAAAACGAAAACACCGTTAAATACCAAACTTAATATTTAAGTTTAGTATCTTCCAAGGATGAGACACGGAGAGTTTCAAAAAAAAATCCCCCAAACCCCAACTACCTTTTGCATGGGACATTTTTAGAAAATGTTGATTTTCTCCAAAACGGCTCTAACGATTTTGATTTAAATCTCTCATATATAACATATTTTGATGACAAATAAAACGTGTATCTTGAATAGCCTCTGAAGACTACTTTATTCTGGATGAATTTTATGGAATTTTGTATAACTACTACTCTCCGTAAGAGACGGACAAAAACTTACTGCACAAAAAATGTAGAGTACATTAAATTACACAATTTATATTATATACAATCTTTTCGTGGAGTTGATCGTTTTTGAGTTGCAGTTTTTAGTTGCAGTTTTAAGAAACTTACTTTTCTCATACAGGAATTTGTCAACTCCTGTCCATACAAACAAAGGAACTTCAGTCACATAGCAACCAGCTTTTGTCTATCATTTTAACCTATGGTACTCCCTTATTTCTCTTCTATTTACAAGGAAGCAAGTAATAAGACTATTTCTGCTAATTTTTCTCAATTAGCATGAAGTAAAAAGAAGCATACGCTTTTTAACAATAATGGTTGCATTGCGTCATCATTTTCCCGACGTCTAGAACTGATGCAAATATCACACCTTGAAAGTGAGCGGGCAGAAACATCTGCCTGTCAATCGTGAGACACCTGGTTCAAACCCTCGCGTCTAAGAATAATCACCCCCTCGCCCTTGGATGCATCGTTTCAAAGCAGTAGAATTGTTGCCTAATCCATATAAAAACTGGAACTATTACCAACCAAACTCTGTCGGCTTTTATAACCCTTTATTAGACTGACCTAAACTGGAAGTTGTCTACTGTGACCCATCAGAAAAATCTGGCAACATCAAAAGCGCAGACCTAACATACTTTATTTATTTATTTTAAGTACATTGCATCTCAACCGACACTCTACTTTTTACTTTCTCTACACGTACTATGTACATAGTACATAAGGAAGGTATTGTAATACACCCAAAAATTCGACACGGAGATTTCACCGGAAATACATGTTTTGGGTTCCCCTGAATCCAGAAAAAGCATTTTCGGAAAAAGGCCTGTGTGTGTATCTGTGTATGTGTGTCTGTGGACTGTATAGCTGAAAAATGAAAAGACCGTTAAATACCAAACGGCGGATAATCGAAAATGTCCCATTGAAATTGTTCAAGGAGCCGGTGGGTTGTGGCAGCAGTGTGTGGACGAGCGTTGTCATGGATCAACACAATTTCTGAAGTCGGCATTCCTCTTCGTTTGTTTTGAATTGCTCTCCGCAAATGTCGTAAAGTACGAACAATGTCAATGCTCATTTGAAATCATTGGGGGCAACAGTTTTTGAAGCGGGTATTAGAAAGCTTGTGCACAGGTACGACAAATGTCTCAATCTTTTCGGTGATTATGTTGAAAAATAACCACAAGTAAACAAAACTTTTAGTAATAAAATAATTGTTTTCTATGAACTTGTCTTTTATTTATAGTCTACCGGAGGTTGAAGAAAAAATGGCCTTCGTACAATACTTCCTCTACCTACTAATTACGTGTAGTAGAGAAAGCAATGTGATTTTAAACAATGTTTTGCAGAACAGATACGTTATGTACAGAGAGAGACGTGAACCAAATATCAGATTCTTTTGTTTCTTTCCTTTAGCACAAATCGATTTTATGCCAATCTGTTTTAACCTTACACAAAGTGTAACCTCAGTATTGGTGATCCTTATTTTGATCTGTCAGTAAGTATATTACTCTTGATTGTCTCTTGCCATCACAGTTGACAGTAACTACAGCTGTCTACGATTCAGAGTTCATTTGCATAATCATTTCCTTCATTTGTTTTCATCACCTCAGAACACCTTGGAACGCTGCCAGGATGTTAAACAAAGAGCGCCCCCCTAAAAAGTTACTTGTGCGCGAAATACGCTAAACAGCTGTTCTACTTTTCCTTGCAATCTTATTAGTGCGTTTCTCCCAACAGCTAAAACATTGTCAGAAGTAATGTAGGCAAAGCTGCATTTTAGGAAAATATCAAAGTTCTCTGTTTACTACTTATTCATAATATTCTACCTAGTGTAAAATCAGAGCAGATACATTTTATATGAGAATCGTTCACGGAAACCAATCTCTAATTGGGGCAGTCTGATACCGTGAACAGTTGAGAATGTAAGGCAATTCGACTTGGGCATCAAAATTAAAGAAAGATTTGAAAAGCAATGGGATTGGATACATTTGGATGGCGGGGCAGGCAAACAGTCGGAGTATTTAAAGAAAAATTAAGAACCACCTCTGTGTTATTGGCAGGCAGTAAATAATTGCGCAATGCATGGAGGTTTCATTAGAAGTATGGTCTGGGCCAAAATCGGAGTGGGGTATGGAGCAATACATCAAAACAGGTACCAAACTCATTAGAGAGGGGCTCGCGTGGATTAGACTAGGAGCATGGCGGATGATTAAAATTACTGACGAGAATGGTATGAAACTCTGCCAGATTTGCGAGGAGCAAGAGTCGTGGATCCATATCTTGGCAACATGTTGGTGTGCGGAGGAATGGAGGGAAAGGTATTTACCGTGACCCTTTACCCCCACGAATGTAGAGCTAGAAGCATATTGGATGCTACTGGCAGGCACGGAAGATGCGGACTAGGTAAATTTATACTTAAGGCAAGATAACTGAGATCTAAGAAGGCTGATAGTAGAGAAGAGAGGGAGAGGTGATAACAAGAGCTAAACAAAAGAGATTATGTTGTGTGTATATATATATATTGTGTCATGCTTTTCGGTCGTTGTTGTGGGTGTTAGTATTGTTGCATATATTGCCGTCCGTGGTGTAATGGTCACCATATACCCAAGCTCGCGGGTTCAATCCCGCGGAGGATAATGGATTTTTTCAGGTGTAAAAATCCTTAGCATGCCTTCCTTCGGAAGGGAAGTAAAGCCGTTGGCCCCATGTCGTAGAACCTCCAGCCTGATAAAGAGACCTCTTGGCAAAATTAAGCGGTCATTCATGCCCAATATAGAATGGGACGCTGAGAACCAAAGCAGTTAAAGAGCGTCCATAAATAAAACGCCATTTCATTTTTACTTTCTCTACACGTACTATTAGAAAGTGTATAGAGAAGGTATTGCATTCCCCCAAAAATTAGATTCCGAGATTTCACCGGCAATACATGTTTTGGGTCCCCCTGAATACCCCCCCCCCCAAAAAAAGAAACAGTTTTAGAAAAAACTCCGTGTGTGCGTGTATTTAAGTTTGGTATTTAAGTTTGGAATCTTGCAAGGATGCAACACGAAGATTTTTCAGGAAACCCCCACACATGGAACTTTTTTCGAAAATTTTGATTTTCTAAAAAATGGCTCTAAAGATTTTGATTAAAATATCATATATTAAAGATATTTACCTGACAAATAAAATGTATATTTTGAATTTTCTGGGAATAGCCTCCGAAGACTACTTTATTATGGATGAATTTTGCATAACTACTAAACCGTAAGAGATGGACAAAAACTTAACACACAAAAAATATAGAGCACGTTAAAACACAATTTTTTCCTGGAGTTGAACGTTTTTGAGATATTCCTTTTTTTTTGTTTTCAGCTTTAAAAAATATACTTTTCTCATACAGGAATTTGTAACTCCTGTCCATACAAACAAAGGAACTTCAGTCACATAGCAACCAGCTTTAGACTATCACTTTAACCTATGATGCTCTCTTATTTCTCTTCTACTTACAAGGAAGCAAGTAATAAGACTATTTCTGCTAATTTTTCCTCCATTAGCATGAAGTAAATATTAGCATAAGCTTTTTAACAATAATTTGTTGCAGAGGTGTAGACAAAGTCGTGTGAATGGAGCACATCAGATTTGTTTAATATATGGAAATTACTTGTACAATACTCCGGTTAGTTTTAAACCAATGAATACTATTGTACAATTAAACCCCCAAGTATTGTTAAGTGTTCTTTTGCCTACAGAAGTTAGTTTTGAAGTGACATATCAGTAATTACTTTGTATTGGATGAGCCCTTTGTTGTGCAAGTTTTCGGTGGGGCGTGTGTCCCGGAAACAAAACAGACGCTAAGCACGTTTGACAAGTGATGGCGATATGTGAGCCCCTTCTCCCGGGAAATCAATAATTCCAACACGTGTCACGACGAGAAGATGCAACGGCGGTTATCGTAAGGGCGAACTGGGTTATGTCCCTACACGTGGTAACGGCAGCCTTCAAGCTAACGGTCGAATATCGCTGCGATCTTCCGGCGCTAGCGCTAACACCGCGGCCAAACCAAGCCCCACTTAATAATCTTCCCACCCCGGTGTACACTTCCATGGAAGAATTTTACTTTCTCTAGCCCGCATGCACAATGTACATAGAAGGTATCGTATTTCACCCAAAAATTCTATTTCACTGGAAATATACCTTTAGGGGTCCCCCGATAAAAGCATTTTTAGAAAAAGGTCTCTGTGTGTCTGTGGACAGCATAACTCAAAAACGAAGACTGCGCTAAATACGAAACTTAGTATTTAGGTTTACTATCTTCCACGGATGCGACACGAAGATTTTCAAAAACATCTCCCCACCCCCAACTACACTTTACAGGGAACATTTTTAGAAAATTTTGATTTTCTCAAAAACGTTTTTTTTTTTTTCGGGTATGCAAATCTTTAGCATGGCTTCCTTTGGAAGGGAAGTAAAGCCGTTGGTCCCGTGTGGTAGGTTTACGGATCGTAAAAGAACCTCAAGCCTGATTGAGAGGCCTCTGAGCAAAATTAAGCGGACTTTCACGCCAATTTAGAATGGGACGCTGAGAACCACAGCAGTTAAAGAGCGTCCATAAATAACACGCCATTTACATTTTTCAAAAACGGTTCTAATAATTTAGATTAAAATATGTTATATTTAAGATATTCATTAGACAAATAAAATGTATATCTTCAGTTTTCTGGGAATAGCTTCTGAAGACCTCTTTATTCTGGATGATTTTAATTAAATGTTGCATGACGGGTAAACCGTAAGAGATAGACAAAAACTTACCAAACAAAAAATGCAGAGCTCGTTAAAATTAACAATTTATGTTAAATACATTTTTTTCGTGGAGTTAATCGTTTTTGAGATATTACTTGTTATTAGTTTCAGTTTTAAAATAATTATACTTTTCTCATATGGGAATTTGTCAACTCCTGCACTAACAAACAAAGGAACTTCAGTCACATTGCAATTGGCTTTTAAAAATGTTGACTATCGATTTAGCCTATGATACTCCCTTATTTCTCTTATACTTAAAACGAAGCAGCTAATAAGACCCTTTGTGCCAATATTTTCTCCATTAGCATTAAGTAAATAGAGGAATAAGATTTTTAATAATAGTTTATTGCAGAGATGTAGAGAAAGTTGTGTGAATGGAACACATCAGATTGTTTATGTTTTAGATTTCCTCAAAAGTTGCTCTAAGAGTTGTGACAATATTGTGACTGCAAGAAGCTTGAAATAATTAATAAACTAATATAATTTAAATAAACAGCTGTAATGTACAGGATAGTTTATACTATCATATTAGCATAAGCTTAGTTTGCATAACATAAATACTATATTTAAAAAAAACTGACGTGATCCATTCACATAACTTTCTCTATATCTCTACAACATATTATTCTTAAAAAGCTTATTCTTCTATTTACTTCATTCTAATCGAGGAAAAATAGCAGAAATGGTCTTATTACTGGCCTCCATGAAATAAGGGAACACCATAAGCTAAAGAGACAGTCAAAAGCTGGTTGCTATGTGAATGAACTTCCTTTGTTTGTATGGACAGCAGTTGACAAATTCCCGTATGAGAAAAGTATAAGTATTTTAAAGCAGAAACCAATCTGATGCTTTACACTCACATTACTTTCTCTAACTGTTCTGCAAAACAAACTTCTTACAAAAGATTATTCTTCTTTCTATACCATGCTAATCGAGATAAGCATTAGCAGAATGTACTTATTACGTAATGCATTTTAAGTAGAAGGAAAATAAAGGAATGCACTATGCTAAAGCGATAGTCAAATGCTTAAAAAGCTATAATTATGCGATTGTCATAAGTAACACCACGAGTGTTTTCATCTTGTCGATAATTGACCTAAGAGATGACAAGACGAGTTATATTTGATAAGACAATTCAGCGAAATAGACTATTAATAGTTTATAATATATAGGAAGGGAGATTTTATCAGGTTATCATTGTAATACTTACATTAGTTCTCAAATGGTACATGACACATTTGACCATGTTTATTTACAGATTTTTTTTCTTCCTTCACTGCCTTCTGAATTATGATATGGCCGACCGTGCCTACACCAATGCCTCCTAGATAGGTATCTAGAGGATGTTGCCTACACCCAATGTACGATTATCGATAACAACAATAGAAATAGGAAACAATTATTTTACTTCAGCTCTTAATAGTTCTTAATAGCTAATACATGAAATAGAAACAAACGTTATTTTATTTGAGGTTATTACTCTCATCTCATACATAAGAAATACAAAGAACTCCTTTTTTGAAGTAAATACATTACAAACTGGATACAACTTTAATAAACTATGTAACTGAATTAATTGAAAATACAATTCTGGAACTAACAGTTATTAACATTGAAGGTTGGCTGCCAGGATTATCACCTTGTTACCAATAACCAAGATAGGAGATTAAACAAACGAACGTCAGGTGCGACAAGATTTCAAAGAAATGAACATCAGCTGTAATAAGATGTTTCGACAATATCGCTCCAGTCAGATGACCGCGATTGGTTGAAATTGCATAATCTCGGCCATTCCATTGACGCTTTAATAGTTGAGCTAAATTGTCAAATTATGTTAGCATAAGCTTAGTTTATTAGAGAGACGAGAAAAAGTTGAAATCTTTCGCAAGGTTTTGTGGAGAATAATCACTAGTATGGGTGAAACATGTAAAAGAATATCCTTGAACTAAAACAAAAATCTGATGTGTTTCTCTAACAAGACTTTCTCCAGCTGTTCTATAAAAGGATTTCCTTATACAACATTATTATTTTCTCTATCCCGGTACATAGGGATAGAGAAGTTTTGTATTCCACCCAAAAATTCAATGTCGAGATTTCACCGGAAATACATGTTTTAGGACCCCCGGAATCCAATAAAAGCATTTTCAGAAACAGGTCCGTGTGTGTGTGACTGTCGACAGCATAACTCAAAAACTAAAAGACGGTTAAATACCAAACTTGGTATTTAAGCTTGATATCTTTCAAGGATGCGACACTAAGATTTTCAAGAAAATCTCCCCATCCCTAACTACCCTTTATATGGAAAATGTTTCGAAAATTTTGTTTTTCTTAAAAATGGCTCTAACGATTTGATTAAAATACCACATTTTAAAGTCATTCCTATCACTAATAAAATGCATATCTTGAATTTTCTGGGAATAGCTTCTAAAGACCTGTTTATTCTGGATGAATGTTGCTTAATTTGGCCTAAGTGGTAAACCGTAAAAGATAGACAAAAACTTACTACACAAAAAAGGTAGATCTTGATAAACTACACAAGTTATATCATATACATTTTTTCGTGGAGCTTACCATTTTCGAGATATTAGTTTCAATCGTGAAGTACTTATACTTTTCTCAGACGGAAGTGTTCATTTTTCTTTTATTCTACTCCTGACCAAGCAAAGAAGCGATTTGCAATTACAATCGCATAACGACATAACATTAAAACATCTGACTACCATTTTAGCCTAGTGCATTCCGTTAGTTCCATTCTACTTATAAGGAACTAATTAATACAATTTTGCTAATGTTTATCTCGATTAGCATGGTGTTAAAGAAGAATTATCTTTTGTAAGGAGGTTGTTTGTAAAGTAGCTAGAGAAAGTCATGTGAGTGTAACACATCAGATTTTTTTGTATACGTCAAGCTAATGAAAATAAATATTGCCATAATTGGTCTATTACTTGCTCCTTTTTAAGTAGAAGGGAAATGAAATTCGGTTCACTTTTGTATTACCGGGGGTTAAACAAAAGAGATGAAACGAAATTAGACTTCCCACTTGAGAAAAAGTTAAGTAGTTTAAAATGAAACCTTTAACAATGAATGTATTGAAAGCGGTTAACTCTACAAAAAGAAAAATGTACATTACATATTGCGTGTCTGAATGAGCACATTTTTACTTTCTCTATACGTACTATGTACATAGGGTATAAATAAGGTATTGTATTGGACCCAAAAATTCGATACCGAAATTTCACCGGAAATACGAATATGTTTTGAAGCACTTTCAAAAAAGGTCAGTCAGTATGTGTCTATGTGTATGTTTGTGTGTGTCTGTGGATAGCATAACTAAAAAACGAAAAGTCCGTTAAATACCAAACTTGGTATTTATGTTCAGTGTCTCCCAGGATGCGACACGAAGATTTTCAAGAAAATCCCTTCACCCAATACTACGTGAAAGAGTTGTTTAAAATGTTATTTTTCCCAAAAATACTTCTGATGATTTTGAGTAAAATATAGTATATTAAAGACATTTATATGAAAAGTAGATTATATATTTTGATTTTTTTGTGAATAATGTGGACTTCTTTATTCTGAATGAAATTTGTCGAATTTTCAATAGATAACTAGTAAAACGCAAGAGAAAGTTAAAGCTTACTGCACAAAAAAATGAACATAAATCTCGCAAACACACATCATTCATGTAATAGAGCTAACTGTTTCTGAGATATTCCTTATTATTGGTTTCAGCTTTAAAATACTTAAACTTTTCTCATACGGAAATTTGTATAAACAGAAATTGTCAAATCACATAGCAACCAGCTTTTTAAACACTAGGCTATCGTTTTAGCCTAGTGTAAACCCTTCTAATTACAAGGAAGCAAGTAATAAGATCATTTGATAACTGATCTGGATAAGCTTGAAGTAGATAGAAGAACAATCTTTTTAATAATAATTTGTTACAGAGATGTAGAGAAAGTCATATGAGTGGAACAGATCAGATTTTTTAAAAATAATTTTTTACTTTCTTTACACGTCTTACGTACATAATGTATAGATACCGAGATCTCACCGGAAATACGTGTTTTCGGTCCCCCTGAATCCAAAAAAATCATTTTTGGAAAAACCTCCGTGTGTGTGTGTGTGGATAATATAGCTCAAAAACGAAAAGACTAATAAATACCAAACTTGGTAATTAAGTTTGGTATCGTCCAAGTGTGTGACACGAAGGTTTTCAAGAAAATCCTCCCACCCCAAACTACCATTTACATGGAAAGAAATGTTCTAAAAGTTATATTTTCTCAAAAATGGTTCTAACGATTTTGATTAAAATCTCTTGTATCTATGGTATTGGCATGCCACATAAAATGTGTATGTTGAATTTTCTGGGAATAGCCTCTAAAGACCTCTTTATTCTGGATGATTTTTATTGAATTTTGTATAACTGGTAAACCATAACAGATAGAGAAAAACGTACTGCACAAAAATGTAGATTGCGATAAAACACACAATTAATATCATTTACATTTTTTTCGTGTATTTGATCGTTTTTTATATATTCCTTGTTATTTGGCTTCAGTGTTAAGATACTTATACTTTTCTCATATGGGAATTTGTCAACTCCTGTCCATACAAACAAAGGAACTTCTGTCGCATAGCAAACCAGCTTTTGACTATCACTTTAACTTATTATTTCATTTCTACTTGCAAGGAAACAAGTAATAAGACTATTTCTGCTATTTTTTTCTCGATTAACATGAAGTAAATAGAAGCATAAGCTTTTTAACAATCATTTATTGCAGAGATATCGAGAAAATCATGTGAATAAAACACATCAGATTTTTTTTTGAAATGTCGACATCTAATTTTTGTGTGGAATACAATACCTTCTCTGTCTGCTACTATACAGTAAGTGTAGAGAAAGTAACAAGGAAGGAAGAAGTTAAATTACATAGTTTAAGACCCACACCAGACACCACAAAAGCATTCAAGTCTGTGGTTAACGAACCAGACAAGCTCACCTCAAGTTGTTTTATGTACACTTGCGACAACCGCGAACTAAAGGATCGTTGGACTGAGGATACAGTCTGGTTTAGAGGATTACAGAGCGTGTTAGTGCTATGGTAGTTCATGTAATATATGTGTGCCACTGGATTTCAGAACTCGTAATTATTGTGCTAATCAAGAGCACGTGAACTTCTCACACTTTAATTGGACAACAACGTTTAATGTCATTAAACGTAATATAAATGCCTTCATTTAAAATATACGGCGTTTATATCTGCCGTACTACTACTCTAAACTCGATTAAACGTGGCATCAATATCGGTAGCACATCTTGAGTTGTGTACGCTTTAACTAGCTTTAGCGCATGCGCGACTAATATGATGAAATTGTTTTATGGGCGAAATACCAATGCGGTGTGCACACTGTAAAGCGTGCACGAATGACCAAGTTTCTTGGATAAGTAGAATCAGATTGAAAAAATCAATACCATAGCTGGGGTTTGAACCACGAATCTCCCGGTCTCTGGCCTGTTGCTCTACCACTAAGCTACCATGGCAACATGCCGGCACAGCATTAAATTTCTCAACTGCCTCGTATGTTTCCCGATAAACCACAAGGCGACTCAAATTATTTTGAGATCACATATCCCATGAGATCGCCTTGTGCTTTACCGGGAAGCATGCGAGTCAGTTGAGAATTTTAATGCTGTGCCGGCATGTTGCCATGGTAGTTCAGTGGTAGAGCAACCGGCTAGAGACCGGGAGATTTGCGGTTTAAATGCCGGCTATGCGTTGCATTTTTCAGTCGAACTCTACCTATCCAACCCATGTCCTACACACAACAATTAAATTAACACCAAGTTTATTGTTCCGTGCTCTATCAGTACAATTTGACTTCATGACACCAGATCGTAACTCACTGTGGTAGAAATCAAGCTCGCTAGAGGGCAGCAATATCTATGTTTCTTACCACAGTACTTGTCAACACAGTGATTGTAGTAATGTATTAACCCTGCCATCTTGCGCCTTTAGCAGAAGTAGGTAAGGTACATGCGTGTGGAATCTCATATTTCAGATTATCCATGTTCTCAACTGCAATTTAATTTACACATTAACGGTATAACAGATATATCGCGTGTCTATATGGTATATGAAAAATAAAATATCCTTAAATACGAAACTTGATATTTAAGATTAGCATCTTCAAAGGAGGCGACGAAGATCTTCAAGAAAATCACCTGTTATCTACATGGAACTTTTGTCAAAAACGTTCATTTTTTCAAAAATATTCCTAACAACTTTGATTATAATACCACATGTCAGATATTTTCATGACAAATGAAGTGCGCTTTTGAATTTTCTAGCAATAGTCGCAGAGGTGCTCTTCATTCTGTATTATTTTTACTTTCTCTACACGTACTATGTACCTACATAGTGTATAGAGAAGATATTGCATTCCACCCAAAAATTTGATACCGAGATTTCACCAGAAATACATGTTTTGTGTCTCCCTGAATCCAAAAAAGGCATTTTTAAAAACAGGTCCGTGTTTGTGCGTGTGTGTGTGTGTGTGTGTGTGTGTCTCTGTGTGTCTGTGGACAGCAGAGCTCAAAAAGAAAAGACCGTTAAATACCAAAGTTGGTATTTAAGTTTGGTATCTTCCAAGGATGCGACACGAAGATTTTCAAGAAAATCCCCCCATCCCCAACTACCCTTTACAAGGAACATTTTTCGAAAATTTTCATTTTCTTAAAAATGGCTCTAACGATTTTGATTAAAAGGTCAAATATTAAAGATATTTACCTGACAAATAAAATGTATATCTTGAATTTTTTGGGAATAGCCTCTGAAGACTACTTCATTCTGGATCATTTTACGGAATTTTGCATAACTGCTAAACCGTAAGAGATGGACAAAAACTTAACATACAAAAATGTAGAGCACATTAAAATACACAATTTATATCATATTCATTTTTTTTTTTGTGGAGTTGATCGTTTTTGACACATTCCTTGTTTTTGGTTTCAGCTTTGAAAGACATACTTCTCTCATACAGGAATTTGTCAACTCCTGTCCATGCAAACAAAGGAACTTCAGTCACATAGCAACCAACTTTTGATTATCACTTTAACCTGTGGTACTCCCTTATTTCCCTTTTAGTTACAAGGAAGCAAGTAATAAGACTATTTCTGCTATTTTTTTTTTTCTCGATTAAACTGAAGTAAATAGAAGCATAAGCTCTTTAACAATAATTTGTTGCAGAGATGTAGAGAAAGTCATGTGAATGAAACACATCAGATTTTTTCATAACTAGTGAATCGTAACAGATAGACAAAATCTTACTACTTTTTGAGTCAACTAGTTCTGAGATATTCCTAGTTTTGGTTTAAACTTCTTTGAGATGGGAATTTTTTTTCGCCTGCCATGCAAAGAGAACGAATTTCAGTGCATCATATGGCGACCAACTTTTAAAAGATTTGAGTATCGCTTCAGCCAAGCGTATTCCCTTATTTGTTTATATGTACAAGAAATATGAAATATAATCACACCCCGTTTTATATTTTTAGAGAAATATGAGAAAGATTTATGGCTCTGTTTACTGGATATAGCTTTTTCATGATGATTGATCCAATTTGTAGATGTCCATTTAGACTTTTTTCCGAGCTGGTCCAATAACCGACATCTTGACTGTTTCCTAAAACAGTGACTCACAACATGGCTTGTATAAATGATTTACCAATTAAAATACTCTCGACGATTGGTCAGTGGGTGAGGTAGGTTTTGATATACACGCAATATCTTTTTCCGATGGATATGGCAGCGTTTGAAACGAATTTTTTTAAATGGGATAATGATACCAAATAGTGCATATGGTAGACGGCGAAATGCACTTAAAGGTATGGCAAAAGTCAGCATTTAAAAATGGATGTGGTACATTTTGATACTACACCTCTTATCTCAACAACTCCATGGCATAGCTCACTAAGAGTATTGGCCTACCGCCCGGCCGCTGCGTCCCCCATCTCGGTACTGGGGGGTGAGACTTGGTCAGTGGTCAGTTAATGCGGTCTTCACGACTACTTCTCCATCAAGTAGCTCCTCAATTGGGCCCCCAGGGACCTCACGAGGCTGAGTGCACCCCGAACCCAGGTCTCTCGCTTGGCAATCAGCAGCGCTACCACCTCGCTAAGGAGACGACCACACGCCCCTCATTCCTGGCAATGTTTATCTTGATTGACATGAAGTGCACAGGAGAATAAGCTTTTATAGGAATAATTTGTTGTAAGATAGGTACAAAAAGTCATGTGAATGTAACAAATTAGATGCCTTAACCGTTAATTTGCCGTTGGTTAGTTTTTCGTAATGTTATTTCAAGAGTATGGAATTTTAAAATCAGCACGAAACGACCAACATTTTAAAGATATAATTAACTATTGATTCAACTTGCGGCACCCCAATATATCTACCACGAAATGTGTAGGTATTGAACATCATCTCGTAAACATAAAGAGGGCAGAGTAAGTATATGTGTTAAAGACTATTAAAAGTGAAAGGGCGACGCCTAGGAAAATTGGCGCGTTATTGATATTGTGACAGACGTTATATTTCTCACGAAACATCACGTGCACGAAGGTTCAAGGTGAGATTGGATATCCTTTAAAACTTGATTCCCTTGACCTAAAAACTATAAAATAACCCCACAAATGGAATTCAAAAATATGGAAATGCAAGGATGACGAAATATGTTTTATTTCATCACCAGAAAATTTAAAGTGCACTGAAATTTTGAAATTGCAAAGTAATAATGCTAGCTTTTTGAAATTTATACCATATGTGTACGTAATACGATAATACAAATAAGTTACAATGCAAACTCATCAATTTAGCACTAATCGTTTGGAAGTTATTGTCACGTCAGGAAAAAAGTCTCTTGCGACAAAAGAATGAAAATGTTGGTATATTATTTTTACCCTAGGTTCACAATAGATCTAATTTTTTAAAGTGCCCAAGGTTTCTCTGTGTCTTCTTTGGTTTAGGCTCCAAAACATTTTAAAGCTATGTGTTTGTTTTTTGTCATAAAAATATAATTTTTCTGTTTGAGAATTGAAAACATATGCTTAGCTACATCTGAGTAAAACCTAAAGCAATTCTTATGTATTGTACCCCTGTGCACATGTTCAACAAATTTTATTTGTATATCAGAAAAACTGTTCCGCAAGGAACATTTTACGCGAAGAAAAATGCAGGAAATATCAATAACGAGATTTGAATGCATGACTCACATTAAAATCCACCAGGTTGGTAGGTTGGACTAAGATTTTCTTTTCCTCTCCTCTGCTGCTGCTTTTTCTGTACTTTTCTTCTTGCATTGCTTCTTCTCTTCTGAACAACTTCGTTTTTTTAGTGGAGTTTAGTTGGATTTTTAGATATTCCTAATTATTAGTTTAAAATACTTGTACTTTTCTGAGCTCCTGTTCATACAAACGAAGGTACTTGAATCACATAGCACTATTGGTTTAGCCTAGTGTACTCCCTTATTTCCCTCCTACTTACAAGGAAGAAAGTAATAACACTCTTTCTTAATTAGATTAAGTAAATAGAAGATAAAGATTTTTACCAATAATTTATTGCAGAGATGTAAAGAAAGTTATGTGAATGGAACACATCAAAATGTTTACTTCCTCTAGCCCCATATGTACAATGTACATAGGGATAGAGAAGTATTGTATTCCACCCAAAAATTCGATACCGAGATTTCACCGGAAAGACATGTTTTAGGACCCCCTGTATCCAAAAAAAAGCATTTTCAGAAAAAGGTCCGTGTGTGTGTGTCCGTGTGTCTGTGAACACGATAACTCAAAAACGAAAAGTAGCTAAAATACCAAACTTGGTATTTAAGTTTAGTATCTACCAAGGATACGACACGAAGACTTTGAGAAAAATCCCCCACCCCAAACTACCCGTTACATAGAACGTTTTTCGAAAATTTTTATTTTCTTAAAAATGGCTCTAACGATTTTAATTAAAATATCATATATTAAAGATATTTACCTAGCAAATAAAATGTATATCTTGAATTTTCTGGGAATAGCTGTTTATTTTGGATGAATTTTGCTTAATTTGGCATAACTAGTAAACCGTAAGAGATAGACAAAAACTTACCATACAAAACATTTAGGTCCTGTTAAAATACACAAGTTATGCCATATACATTTTTCTCGTGAAGCTTACCGTTTTCGAGGTATTCATTGTTATTAGTTTCAGTTGTGTAGTACTTATACTTTTCTCAGACGGGAGTGTCCGCTTTTCTTTTGTTCTACTCCTGGCCAAGAAAAGAAGCGATTTGTAATGACAATCGCAAAACGACAGATTTTAAAACATTTGACTATTGGTTTAGCCTAGTGTATTCCCTTATTTTCTTCCTACTTATACGGAACTAAATAATGAGAACATTGTGGTAATGAGTACCGCGATTAGCAAGGTGCAGAAAGAAGAAGAATCTTATGCATGAAGTTTGTGGAACATCTAGAGAAGGTCATGTGAGTGTAACACATCAGATTTTTTGATTCAGAGCCCTAAAACATATATTTCGGTGAAATCTCGCTTTCGAATTTTTAGGTGGAATACAATACATTCACTAATCACTATGAACATAGTATATACGTGCTAGAGAAAGTAAAAATGGACTTTTTACTTTTTCTACACGTACCTTGCACATAGTGTATAGAGGAGGTATTGTAATGTACCCAAAAATTCGATACCGAGATTTCACCGGAAATATATGTTTGAGACCCCCTGAATCAAAAAAATAGCATTTTTAGAAAAATGTCCGTGTGTGTGTCTGTGTGTATGTATGTGTGTGACTGTGGGCAGCATAGCTCAAAAATGAAAAGACCGTTAATAACCAAACTTGGTATTTAAGTTTAGTGTCTTCCAAGGATGCGACACGAAGATTTTCAAGAAAATACCCTCACCTCAAACTGCCCTTTACATGGAAAAAAATTTCAAAATTTTGATTTCCTTAAAAATGGCTCTAACGTTTTTGATTAAAATCTCGTATATTTAAGATATTTACTTGACAAATAACATGTGTATCTTGAATTTTCTGGGAATAGCCTCTGAACACTACTGTATACCGATGAATTTTACGGAACTTTGCATAACTGTTAAACCGTAAGAGATGGACAGAAACTTACCACACAGAAAATGTAGAGCACATTAAATAACACAATTTAGGTTATATAAATTTTTTTTCGAGGAGTTGATCGTTTTTAAGATATTCCCTGTTTTTAGTTTCAGCTTTGAAAAACATACTTTTCTCATACAGGAATTTGTCAACTCATGTTCACACAAACAAAGGAACTTCAGTCACATAGCAACCAGCTTTTGACTGTCACTTTAACCTATGGTACTCCCTTATTTCGCTTCTACTTACAAGGAAGCAGGTTATAAGACTATTTCTGCTAATGTTTTCTCAATTAGCATAAAGTAGATAGAAGCATACGCTTTTTAACACTAATTTGTTGCAGAGATGTGGAGAAAGTCATGTGAATGGAATACATCAGATATTTCACCATGATTAAGAAGTGGTTTGTTATCGCGTCACCCTGTTTGCTTGTGTAAAGGCTTGCAGAACCTCAAAGCTACCTACCCTAGATGACTCGAGCACCTTTTGCGCAACTTGGTGTGTGACACGTGGATTTTGCTCGGCGAGCGATTGCAACACAATTGGGTAGAACAGCACGTGTGGAACGGATGTTTCAAAACCAGGCTGGCATGTGGACATCAATAGCGTGGCGTTCTGGGCACGCAGTGCTGCCGGAAACCAAATTCCTTCCGTCTTTTGGGGCGCATTCGCCAGCAGCCACGCCGATCTCATGTATCAAGCGTGATATACCACAGTTCTTGTAGGAAAAATCTAATCTGTTACATTCACAAGACTTTCTCCCGCTAGGTTGCCCAACCTCTGCTCTCATGAGCTAATTGTGTTACCCCGCCTCCTTCGCTTTTTGCACGGCCAGGTAGGAAGCATTTCCCCATCAATCGTTGGGGGGTAACTGGGTTCGACTCTCGACACGATGACAGGTTTCAACCGAACAAAACATCTATTCTAGAAAGAATGTTATATAATTGTTTTTCGTGGAGTTGATCGTTTTTGAGATGTTCCTTGTTAATGGTTTCAGCTTTGAAAAACTTTTACTTGACTCATACAGGAATTTGTCAACTCATGTTAATACAAACAAAGGAAGTTCAGTCACATAGCAACCAGCTTTTGACTATCACTTTAACTTAAGGTAATCCCTTATTTCGCTGCTACTTACAAGGAAGCAAGTAATTAGACTATTTCTGCAAATGTTTTCTCTATTATCATGAAGTAAATAGAAGCATAAGCTTTTAACAATAATTTGTTGCAGAGATGTAGAGAAAGTCATGTGAATGGAACACATCATATTTTTTCTTACAGAGAACAGTATGGTGAAATGTCTTATTTGTAACGGATCATTTATCTTAGGGTTCCCCATGTAATATTAAAATTTAATATTTAATGACTGAAAAATCTGATGTGTTCCATTCACATGACTTTCTCTATATATTTGCAACAAATGATTGTTAAAAAGCTTATTCCTCAATTTACTTCATGCTAATCGAGAAATTAGCAGAAATAGTCTTATTACTTGTTTCCTTGTAAGTAGCAGCGAAATAAGGGAGTACCATAGGTTAAAGTGATAGTCAAAAGCTGGTTGTTATATGACTGAAGTTGCTTTGTTTGTATGGACATGAGTTGACAGATTCCTGTATAAGAAAAGTATAAGTTTTTTAAAGCTGAAACCAAAAACAAGGAATATCTCAAAAACGACCAACTCCACGAAAAAAAATGTGTAACAAATTGTGTGTTTTAACGAGCTCTATATTTTAGTGTGTAAGTTTTGTCCATCTCTTAGGGTTTAGCAGTTTTCCAAAATTCCATAAAATTCATCCAGAACAAACTAGTCTTCAGAGGCTATTCCCAGAAAATTCAAAATATAAATTTTATTTGTCAGGTAAATATTTTAATATACGATATTTTAATCAAAATCGTTAGAGCAATTTTGAAAAAATCAAAATTTTCGAAAAAAAGTTCCATATAAAGGGTAGTTGGGGGTGGGGGGGTTTTCTTGAAAATCTCCGTGTCACATCCTTGGAAGACACCAAACTTAAATACCAAGTTTGGTATTTAACGGCCTTTTAGTTTTTGAGCTATGCTGTTCAGAGACACACACGGACCTTTTTCTGAAAACACTTTTTTTTGGATTCAGGGGGTCCTAAAATATGTATTTCCGGCGAAATCTCGGTATCGAATTTTTGGGTGGTATATAATACTTCCTCTATACCCTATGCACATAGTAGTATAGAGAAAGTAAAAATCTTACTTGACTGTAGAGTTACCAAATTTCACCAATGCATTTACCTTAAGGCTACGCTAGGAAAATTACTACACTTGAGAGTGTAAAGAACTGTACAAGAATCTTAACGGTGTCAGTTGTTCAAACGGTGTAACTTCCTGCTTTTTGCACGAAGATGCTCTAAAAATATCATTAGTTCATTATCCTAATTATACTTCAGCTGTACAGCTACAGCATTGCTGGAAGACTTTAAACATAATCCGCTGTGCTCCATTCTCCTCTAACTGTTCCTTCTATCTAATTCATACTAATCTAGATAAACATTAGCAAAAGAGTTCTTATTATTAAGTATGTAGAAGAAAAATCAGGGCATATTCCAATCTAAAGCGTTAGTCAAAACTGTTAAAAGCTGGTCGCTCTGTGAACAACTGAAGTTCGGTTCTCTTTGCACGCCAGGAGTAAAACAAAAGAAATGACCTCCCCTGGAGTAAAGTTCAAGTAGTTTAAAACTGAAACCAATAATAAGGAATGTCTCAGAAAATAGTTGTTAAAAAAAATCCGATGTGATCCACTCACAAAACTTTCTTTACATCATGCTAAACGAGTTAAACATTAGTTGAATTTGTCTTATTTCTTGCTTCTTTATAAACAGAAGAGAAATAAGGGAATACATTATGCTAAAGCGATAGTCAAATATTTTAAAAGCTGGTCGCTATATGAAACAATTAAAGCTCGTTTGCTTGGCATGGTCCCGCTTGAGAAAATGTAGGACTGTTTAAAATTGAAACAATAATAAAAGTATCTCGAAAATGGTCAACTCAACAAGAAAGACGTATATGAAAAATTACGTTTTTAAGAAGATTCATATTTTCACGTGGTAAATTTTTGTCTATCTCTTACGGTTTAACCGTTATGAAAAATGCTGTAAAATTAGTCCAGACTAAACAGGTCTTCAGAAGCTTTTCCCAGAAAACTCAAAATGTACATTTTATTTGTGATGTAAATATCTTTAATACTGGGTATTTTAATAAAATTCATAGAGCCTTTTCTGGGAAAAACTGAATTTTCAAACATTTTTTCCTTGTAATGGGTAATTTGTGGTGGGGGCGATTTTCTTGAAAAGCTTCGTGTCGCATCCTTGGAAGGTACTAAACATAAATACCAAGTTTGTTATTCAGCGGTCTTTCGTTTTTTTGCTGTGCTGTTCACAGAAACGCATACAGACACACGAATCTTTTTCTTAAAAAAACGTTTTTTGGACTCAAAGCATATATTTCCAGTGAAATATCATTGTGGGTGAAATACCATAGGTGTTTACTTCTCTATACACTATGTACATAGTAGGCGTAGAGAAAGTATAAAAGAAGGGGGGAAGAAAAGCTATATATTATATAAATTGTATGGTTTAAAGAGATATGTCAGGTTCTATTATCAGAAAATTCAGGTTAAACATTTTATTTGTCATGAAAATATGTTAATATATATATATATATATATATATATATATATATATATATATATATATATATGTTTAATCAAAATTGTTAGAGCCATTTTTGAGAAATTCAAATTTTTGAAAAATTATTCCCTGTAAGAAGTACAAGTTTCGTTGTGAGTCGAGAGGGATTGAAGCCATAGTCGGAGCTCTATATGCTGGCTCTGGACCTATGTACCTACATACCCCATTTGGAAAACCACGAATAGCGACTTAACTGTTGAAAAGAACCTGTTGTGTATCATTCACATTGCTTTCTGTATCAGTTCTACAAACAAAACTACTTACAAAAGATTATTATAGTTTCTACTCCATGCTAATCAGATAAACATTAGCAGAATTGTCTATTTATTTAGTTCCATATAATTAAAACGGAATTAAGGGAATGCACTAGGCTAAAGCGGCAGTCAAATCCTTTAAAGGCTGTTACTATATGAATGTCAATGAAATTCGGTTCTCTTTTCGTGACCAGAGGTAAAACAAAATACAAATAGACGACGACGACTTCGTTTGGGAAAAGTATAAGTATTTTAAAACTGAAACTAATAACAAGGAATATCTTGGAAACGATTGGTTCCACAACAAAAACGCAAAGGACATAAATTGTGTGTTTTGATGAGATCTACATGTTTTGTGGAGTAAAGTTTTGTATTTCTCTGACGGTTTACCAGTTACCCACAAGTCATGAGAACACCTCAGAGACTATTCCCAGGAATTTCGAGATATGCATCTTATTTGGAATACAAATATCTTTAATATACGCTATTTTAATCAAAATCGTTAAGCCTTTTTTGAGAAAACAAAAATGTTCGGACATTTTTCCACGTTAACGGTAGTTTAGATATGGGGTACTTTCTTGAAAATATTTGGGAGATACCTAACTTAAATACCATTTTTTGGGTATTTTACGGTCTTTTAGCTATTGAGTTATGTTTAAGGAACAAAACATGCCTTTGCAGATATGTTTAAATGTAACCTAAGTAAAATAAATCTCCACCATGTTAATCAAGATAAACATTAGCTAAAATTGTCTTATTACTTGTTTCCTTGTAAGTAGAAGGGAAACCAGGCTAAAACGATAGTAAAAACTTTGAAGTTCTGTTCTATTTGCACAAAAGAATGAAAAAAAGATAGACAAACCGAATTACGTCTTTTCATTTGGGAATATTTTAAGTACGGAAATTTAAACAGAAGAAATAAAGCTAAATGACTAACTCCACAAAAGTGTACCGAAGCCAATGATTGTGTGTTTTAACGAGTTCTATTGTATAGTAAGATTTAGTCTATCTCTTATGATTTATTAGCTATACAAAAGTCATCCAGAATCAAGACGCCTTCAACGGCTATTCCCTGGAAATACACGTTTAGGGTTCGCTGTATAAACAAATTAGAAGGTCCATCCGTGTGTGTCCGTATGTCTGTGAACAACAAAAGTCAAAAAGAAAAAGCAGCTTAAATTACAAACACAATAATTAAGTTCAGCATCTTCCAAAGATGGGACATGAAGATTTTCGAGGAAACCCCCAACCTAAATTACTCTTTACACAGAAACGTTTTTGAAAGTTTTTATCTTCTCAAAAATGGGTATAGCATTTGGATTAAAATACCGTATATTAAAATATTTGCATGACAAATAAAATGTGTATCTCGAATTTTCTGGGAATAGCCTGTGAAGTCTTCTTCATTCTGGATGACCTTTTTGGACGCTGGACTAATTTCTGTTACTTACCGATATTGTTGTTACTGCATGTAAGTTAACATTCCCACCTTAGTGGACCTTTTAGTGAACATTCATTTTATGGATTCAGGGGGTCCGAAAACACGTATTTCCGGTGAAATCTCGGTACCGAGTTTTTGGATGCAGTACAATACCTTCTCTATACACTATGTACATACGCGGCTAGAGAAAGTAAAAATACTGAGATAATGGGTCAAATTTTAACATTGGCAACATAGGACATTTGACTCCCCTTAAAACTGCAGGTCGAAATGCATTCCCTTATTTCCCTTCTAGAAACAAGGAATTAAGTAATATGGCTATATCTGCTAATGTTTAATAAGCATAATGTAGATAGAAGAATAAGAACCGTATGTTGCAGAGAAAGTCGTGTGAATGGAACACATGAGATTTTGTTCTGGAGGGGATAACCCCTATACGCTCGCTGCACCATTGAAATATAAAACTACTTGAAGCATGACAGCGAGGAACTGAACAACAGTGAGTCACAGGTTGAAAGAAAGCATGCGGAAATCAAGGCCAAGATGATTCAGAGAGGCCCTTTTTTTTGTTGGTAGCCGTGACGGCAAGTAGCTACTGTTCACAACGGAAATGAAAGCTGTTCTTCTAGCGGACACGTGCGGCTTACTGGCTACCACATGTCAGCTGACAAAAACTCGGAGCAGTTTCACAATTTATCTAACCATTACTGCATGCACATTTTCGGAGTCGGCTTACCCTCCCCATATATAGGACGGTAATCCTTTACAAGTGGATGTCTAGGGGTGAGAAGCCTGTCGGGGAGCCAACGTCACGAAACACAGAATGGAGAACCTGGCGTAGCCAGGCATGGGTGTGAGGAAATTGATATGAAATGCAAGCAAAATGGATGATAGGAAAGGTGGTGATGGAGCAATTGGTGGAATGAGTGGCGGGGAAAACTGGAGGACCCGGACTCTTAGACGTTGCTTGTCCACCACAAATCCCATATTCGGGCGCTTGGGATCGAACCCGGACCGCCTAGGTGGAAGGCTAACCGCACGGCCTTGGTGCCGCCGTCTTACATCCTCTAGGAACTTACACGTGGGTGTCTAGGATCAGAAGTGGTTTGATAGGTCTGATAAAACAGTAAGGGAAAAAGCTGGATGTGTTCCAATCACATAACTTTCTCTAGCTGTTCCACAAATTAACTTTTCTTACAAAAGATTATTCTTTTATCTATGTCGTGTTAATCTAGAGCCATTAGCAGAATTGGTCTTATTACTTGCTTCCGTATAAGTAGAAGCATAATGGGAGAATGCAATAAGCTAAAGTGATAGTCAAATCTTTTAAAAGCTGGTCGCTGTGTGAAACCATTGAGGTACGGTTCGCTTTGCATGGTACCGTTTGAGAAAAGTCAGTTTAAAATTGAAAGCAACAACAATGAATAATTCGAAAACGGTCAACTCTGCAAGAAAAACGTATATGACATCAATTATATGCTTTAACGAGATCTACATTTTTTGTGCAGTAAGTACGGTGTTTTAATCGAAATCGTTAGAACCATTTTTGAGAAAATACAAATTTCCGAAAAATCTTCCATATAAAGGGTATCTGGGAGTGGGGGAATTTTCTTGAAAGTCTTCGTGTCACATCCTTGGAGGATACTGTACTTAAATACATTTGGTATTTAACCGACTTTTCGTTTTTGAGCTGTGCTGTCCACAAACACACACAAATATGAATATTTTTCTAAAAATGCCTTTTATGAACTTAGGGGATCTCAAAACATACATTTCTGGTTAAATCTCGGTATCGAATTTTTATTCGCAATGTACATAGTACGTGTAGAGAAAGTAATAATGTTTGTTTCGTAAACAACTCACCTCACATCTTGACATAGATTCCTTTGAGGGATATACACTTGTTTCAGCGATCCTCAAGCTTTTTCATCCCGTCGAAAAAACAGGTTCTATCAAACTCTGCAAAATACACGTTCACTGCGACTATCACTTTATTTGATGAAAATTTCTTCCCACTAAGTCAAAGCTTCAAGCTAAAGAACAGGAAGAAGTCACTTGTAGCTAAGTCTCGTGAATAGAGTGGATGAGGAACCAATTAAATTACCCATTAATTCAACTTCTCCATTGTTATCGTTGAACAGTTTTTTCTTAGCCAACACAAGTTTCAAATGATCCAATAATGAAGCATAATAGGGTCCAGTTGTGGTTCTTCATTTTTCCAAACCATTAATGAGCTTCATTTTTTGAGAATCCCCAAAAACAGTGGTCGTTACCTCCCCAGCTGACAAAATGGCCTTTGTCTTCTTTGGTGCACTTTCACCAGCCTTTTTCCATTGTTTTGACTGCCGTTTTGACTCTGGTGTGTAATGATGGATCCAGGTTTCATCAGTCACAAATCTTGTGGATTGTGATTAAACATTGTGTTGAAATGTTCCAGATGAGCTTTTGGTCGACTGAGAACAATAGTGGCATCCATCTCGCACACAACTTCTCCTTGTGCACTCGCTCAGTTGAGATGCCTGCAGTCTCAACAATCTCACGAAAGTTTATCCGGCGATCTTATAGTACCATATCACGGATTTTGTCAATGCTTTCCTATGTAGAGACGACCGAAGCGGCCTGTCTTCGGTTATTAAATGCATTAATCCAAAATTAATAATCTTCAATGATGGTGCAGAATCCGCGTGAACTTCGTCTGACAATTCTGTTTTGATTTGTGCGGTAGTCCAAACCTTCAAATGAAAATGCTTAATAACAGTACGAAACTAGGTTTGCTCCATTTTCAACAACAGTCGGCATATTGGGCAGTTCAGAAGGCTGTCAACATTGTTGAAAAATCTGATGTGTTCCATTCATATGACTTTCTCTATATCATTGCAACAAATTATTCTATTTACTTCATCTAATGGAGCAAAAATTACCAAAAATAGTCTTATTACTTGCTTCCTTGTTAGTAGAAGCGAAATAAGGGGGTACCGTAGGTTAAAGTGCTAGTCAAAAGTTGGTTGCTCTACGACTGAAGTTCTTTTGTTTGTATGGACCCGAGTTCACAAAGTCCTGTATGAGAAAAGTATAAGTCTTTATAGCTGAAAAAAAAACAAGGAATATCTCAAAAACAATCAACTCCAAGAAAAAAATGTATATAACATAACTTGTGTGTTTTAAGGTGCTCTACATTTGTTGTGTAGTAAGTTTTTGTCCATCTCTTACGGTTTAGCAGTTATGCAAAATTCCGTAAAATTGACCAAGAATTAAGTAGTCTTCAGAGGATATTCCCAGAAAATTCAAAATATACATTTTATTTGTCATGTAAATATCTTTAATATACAATATTGTAATCAAAATCGTAAGAGCCATTTTTAGAAGATCAAAATTTTCGAAAAAAGTTCCATGCAAAGGGTAGTTTGGGGTGGGGCGATTTTTCTCAAAATCTTCGTGTCGCATCCCTGGAAGATATTTAACTTAAATACCAAGTTTGGTATTTTACCGACTATTCGTTTTTGAGTTATCGTGTTCACAGACACACGGACACGCGGACACACGGACACACGGACACACGGACCTTTTTCTGAAAAAATTTTTTTTTGGATACAGGGGACCCTAAAACATATATTTCCGGTGAAATCTCGGTATCGAATTTTTTGGTGGGATGCAATACCTTCTCTATACACTATATACATAGCACGTATAAACAAAGTCAAAATTATATGCGAACCTTTGAATAATCAAGTTTACCAACCATGCAGCCGCAGAAAAATGTTCCATTCTTTAATGGAAATTTACCAGACTTTACCGAAAAGGAACCAACGACATTTAATTGCAGAATGAAGAACCCGGAACAAGGGATCGGCCGTAAAAGATAAATTGAGTTTTATTTATGGACGCTCTTTAACTGGTGCGATTCTCAGCGTCCCATTCTATCCTGGGTGTGAAAGACCGCTTAATTTTGCTCAGAGGCCTCTTTGTTAGGTTGAAGTTCTTTTAAGAGCCGCAAATCTTCGACACAGGACCAACGGCTTTACTTCCCTTCCGAATGAAGGCATGCTAAGGATTTTACGCCCGAAGAAATCCATCCCTTCCGCCAGGTTTGAGCCGTTACCTTGGAAACTGGCGGCTAGCATGTTAGCCCTAGATCGCAGAGGAATCGGCTCGTAGTCAGGCGAGAATTAGGTAATAGATGATACAAAATGAGGGCGAAATGGATGCTAAGCAATTAGTGAAGTTAATGAAGGGAGAAACCGGAGAAATCCCGCTGTCACCGCTTTGTACATGAAAAATTCCACATGCGGTTCCAACAGATAGAACCCGGGACCTTGGAAAGAGGCGGGCGGTTAACCACTTGGCCACGACGTCACCTACAATGTTCGAATTTGAGACGGGGCAGTGTAAGCCTTGCTGTATATGCAACCAACGAAACGTATGAGTGGAGCGTGTAATTTAAAATACCTGAGCACGGTCTAACTCTTTCGAAGTGACATGTTAGAAGCGATAGTTGCTGACTGGAATGGATGGTCTTTCTTGATTTTGCAAGCGATGTATTTATTTTAAAGCTGAGTAAACCTTATTTGCAAAATACAAAGATCTCGAATTTTTTGGTGCGTAAAGATGATGGATTGGTTTAATCCAAACAAAGTCAACGTTCTTTTTATTAATTCATAACATAATAATAATCAAAAATTAATTTTAATTCGTTCCCATTTGGAGGTAGCATCTCTACTCTAATACAACACCTTTACCTACTATACGCATAGTATGCATTTTTACTTTCTCTAGCACATATGTACAATTTAACAGTAGGTGAAAAGATACTGTATTTCACCGAAATCTATGTTTTGAGATCCCAAAAATTTAAAATAAGTGTTTTAAGAAAAAGGTCAGTATGTGTTTTATCTGTGTATATGTGTGTGTCTATGTGCATGTGTGTATGTGTTTCAAAACTACCATTTACGTGCAAAAGTTTTCGAAAAAATGTATTTTCTCAAGCATTTCTCTAACGATTTTGATATTAAAATACTGTATATTAAATATATTTGCATGCCAAATAAAATATATATCTTGGATTTTTTTTTTTTTTTTTTTTTTTGGAAATATCCTCTGTAGGCCTCTTCATTCTGGATAATTTTGCATAACTGGTAAACTGTAAACAATTTTAAATTGATATTTATTTATGGATCTCTTTAACTGCTGTGGTTCTCAGCGTCCCATTCTAATTTGGCACGAAAGATCGCTTAATTTTGATGCCTCTTTATTAGGCTTGAAATTCATTTACGTGCATAAATCTACGACCGGGACCAACGGATTTACTTCGCTTCGAAGCAGATAGATAAAACTTATTACACAAAAATGTAAAACTCATCAAATCACACAATTTATGTTTTTTACATTTTTGTTGTGGAGCTAACCGTTTCCGAGATATTCCTTGTTATTAGTTTCAATTTTAAATACCTATGCTTTTCTCTTACAAGAAGACGTCCGTTTTTTGTTTTCCTTTGTTTTCACTCTTGGCCAAGCAAAGAAGCGAAATTCAATAACAATCGCATACCGATTGTTTTTTAAACATTTGACCATCGCTTTAGCATATTTCTCTTATTTCCCTTCTACTTACAAGGCAGCAAGTAATAAGACAATTTCTAATAAGGTTTATCTCAATTAGCATGGAGTAGAAAGAAAAAGAAATTTTTGTAAGAAGTCTCCTTGAAGAATAGGTAGAGAAAATCATGTGAATGGAACACATCAGATTTTTTTATAATTCTCAAAGACGTATTTTCGGTGAAATCTCGGTATAGAATTTTTGGGAGGAATGTACTTTCTCCTCTACTTACCATGTTTCGTTTCGTAATGGGTTTATCCTCCCCGTGTTTAGAACTGACACCCCCCTAGGACTTACAAGCCAATGTTTAGGGGTCAGAAGCTTGTCGGGGAACCAACGGCACGAAATCACAGAATTAAGAACCTGGAACGAGTGGTCGGACCGTAGCTAGGCCTGAGCATGAGGGTGGTATGAAATGAGGATGATGAAAGGAAAGGTGATGATGGAGCAATTGGGAGGGGGGAGAAAACCCACCCAGACGCCGCTTTGTCCACCACAAATTCCATATGCGTGCGCTTGGGATCGAACCCGGGCCGCATAGAGGGGAAGCGAGCGATCTATCCGTCATTAGAGTGGATCTGGATATCAACATTACACCAGTTCACAACTATTGGCGCGAATGAAAATAGTTCGTTACTAAATTGCGTGTATTATAGCTTATTTGATACATTTAAATGATGAACGGGCTGAATAAGCACTATAATTTAACTTCCAAAGCATTAACACATGAACTTGAATATTTGACTTCCAATTATTGTCACGTGGTAGTCAGTAATTCCCCGACTGCTTTGTTTATTACAATGAAGCGATGTTCTGGCGCCCATGCGTGTGTGCGCGTGCAGTGCAGTCATAATGGCGGAGTGTGCAGATCCTAAGAGTAGTATAGAGAAACATAAAGGCGGTAAGCCTTTAAAAACGGTGAAAGTTAAACACTTAAATGTGTTTAACTTGTTACTTTCTCTAGCTCGTATGTACAATACGTCATTTCACCGGAAATACATATTTTGAGACCCCTTGAATCAAAAAAAAAAGTATTTTGGAAACATGTCCGTGTGTGTGACAGTTCGTGTGCATATTTCTGGACAGCATAGCTCAAAAACGAAAAGTCGGTTAAATGATTATGCAAATGAACTCAATTGTACGAGGGTGGTCTGAAAAGTTCTCGGCCTCACCTAGAAATCGCGGCAATACTTGCATGATTGTTTTTCCTTACGTTGGTATACATGTTAATAGACCTTATGTCAAATTACAAGTCATTCCAGGCAATAAATAGTTGACTGTAGGCAGTTGTTTGAAACAGTGGAAGTGCGCATTGCTTTGAAAATGGAGAAATTCAAGTATCGTGCTGTGATAAAATTCTCCGTAAAAGAAGGTTTAACACCTACAGAAATTCATTTGCGGATTGTAAATGTGTATGGTGACCCTTAACTTTCAGTTTCCACTGCGAAGAGATGGGTGGCCGATTTTAAACGTGGCCGTGAAAGCGTCCAAGACGATATACGCGAAGGACGTCCAAAAACTGTAACCACATCAGAAATCATTGAAAAAAATGCATGACATGATTTTGGTAAATCGGCGTACAAAGGTGCGCGAAGTTGCTAATGCTCTTAAAATTTCAAAGGAACGTATTGGTCACATCTTGCATCAGGAATAAAACATGAAAAAGCTTTGCGTAAGATGGGTGCCGCGTGTCCTCACTTTGGATAATAAACGCATTCGCACGAATCTTTCTGAAATGTACTTGGCGCATTTTCAGAAGAACAGAAGTGGCCTTTTGCGCCGATACGTCACAATGGATGAAACATGGATTCACCACTACACACCCGAATCCAAACAGCAGTTGAGGCAGTGGACAGAAGCTGGTTCTTCAGCTCCAAAGAAGGCGAGGCAAGGTCATGGCGTCAGTGTTTTGGGATGCAAAAGGAATTTTGTTGATTGAGTATCTCGAAAAAGGTAAAACCATTACTGGAGAATACTTCTCTCAACTTCTAACCAAACTGAATGCAAGCATTCGTGTAAACAACCCGGGTTAAAAAAGACTTTTTTTTTTACATCAGGACAATGCACCTGCCCACTTAAGTGTTTTGGCAATGGGGAAATTGAGAGATCTGTACTATGAAGTGCTGGAACATCCGCTCTAATCCCCAGATTTGGGTCCCTCGGACTTCCATCTGTTTCCAAAACTGAAGAAATTCCTCACTATTAGGCGCTTTTCGTCCAATGAAGAAGCAATTGCGGCTGTAAATGGGTACTTTGCAGCACCTCCAGATGAACACTACAGAGAGGGGATAATGGCATTGGAACACCCCTGGACAAAATGTGTTGATATTAGAGGAGATTATGTTGAAAAATAAAACTACATTGAAGGCATGAATTGTCGTTTTTCACTATCAGGTACTTTCAGACCACCCAGGTAGACAGCTGTAGTCAATGGCAGCTGTGATGATAAGAGACAATCAAGAGTAATATACTTACTGACAGATCAAAACAAGGATCTCCAATACTGAGGTTACACTTTGTGATTTCATTTATCCGAGAAAGGTCACAACATAAAATCGATTTGCGCAAAAGGAAAGAAACAAAAGAATCTGACGTTAGACTCACATATCTCTCTGTTCACGTTTGTTCTGCAAAATATTCTTACTAAAGGTTATTGGTTTTTAAAATTATAATCCTTAATACCTTTGTAATAAATTTTATGTTCGAATTTCTTCAATGTTATAATAACAAACAGCTCTGCTTCCTTATGAATACGTTTCGAGAACACACAGGTTATAGACTGCTCGTTCCTTCTAGAGGAATGGCCTTTAGTGAATATACAATGAGCTAACCTACCCTTGATAAACAGTTTATGTTACAATAACAAACAGCACTGCTTCCTTATGATTACGTTTCGAGAATGCACAGGTTATAGGCTGCTCGTTCCTTCTAGACGAATGACTTTAATGAAGATACAGTGAGCTAATCTACCCTTGATAAACAGTTTATGTTACAATAACAAACAGATCTGCTTCCTTATGATTACGTTTCGAGAATGCACAGGTTATAGGCTGCTCGTTCCTTCTAGACGAATGACTTTAATGAAGATACAGTGAGCTAATCTACCCTTGATAAACAGTTTATGTTACTATAACAAACAGCACTGCTTCCTTATGATTACGTTTCGAGAATGCACAGGTTATAGGCTGCTCGTTCCTTCTAGAGGAATGCCCTTTAGTGAAGATATAGTGAGCTGGTCTACCCTTGATAAACAGTTTATGTTACAATAACAAACAACTCTGCTTCCATATGATTACGTTGCAAAGTGATATGCGTTATGGGTTTATGCCTCTGCCAGTGTTTTAACGAGAGATGCCTAGTTATTAATGAAAATGACAGCAATGTAGAAGAAAAATATGAGGGGAAAATTTCGGGAAGGTAAGAAATACAGGAAAAATAGGTTAAAGTGTAGTGTAAGTAGTAACCGAGATTGAGAAACGAAATGGAAATGGACTTTTATATATGGACGATCTTTAACTGCTGTGGTTCTCAGCGTCCCATTGTATATTGGGCGTGAAAGACCGATTTATTTTGCTCAGAGGCCAATTTATCAGGCTTGAAGTGTTTTTACATGCCGTAAATCTACGGTATGGGACCAACGGCTTTACTTCTCTTTCAAAGTAAGCCATTATAAGGATTTTTGCGCCTGAAAAAATACATCGTCCTCCGCCAGCTTTGAACTTGCGACCCATTACACCACGAGGGCGACCCCGAGGTTGAGAGCGAATACATGTGACTGATATCACTGAAAGTGTGACATTTACTTTGTAGTGAGGATAACATACACAACATCTGACTGCCATTCCTGCTTCTGTGTACCAATTCTGGAATAAATGTGAGTAAGTGACTCGCACCTAACCTCTCATTTAAACATGTCATTCGTCAAGAAATGGCGCGCGACATGTAGAAGTGAACAGCAGCGGAGTGATACAATCAGCCATGCTTACGTCAGCATCCACTTTAACCTCGGGGGGGGGGATTGTTTCTAAGATTACGTTATTTTCACAGATATTTTAGCAATGGGGTTCTAGTAATAGACTAGGATATAATTTAGACACATTTTCCAATCCTGCGCGCGCAAATCTGAGAACAGTCAAATCCAAGTTTGAGCTGTACCCAGATAAGTGTTGAACTGAAAAATCTGCTACTCCTGGGAACTGTATTATGATGACTTTCAAGTTACTCTGGAGAGTCAGTCTCGCATTGGCGTGCAGATGTAGGAGTGGCAGCAGAACAACAAATAAACAAATTCTTTATTTGGAAACTTAGTTTAACATAAATGTCCTCTAAAGTGAACCATTGCAAATGTTACGCAATCTGAGCTTATATTTACATGGTTTTCCAAATACTATCAACAGTAATGTTAGATCCATTTTTGTAAAATCAAGAACATATATATAAAGGATAAATTCGTGTCATATTTTGGAAGTTCATTTGCTGTTCATAGACACAACAAACAGGGACCTTCTGAAACCATTACTTTCTCTAGCACGCTTACACGTGTGTGTTTATATATGTACATAGTACTTAGAGAAGGTATTGTATTCTACCCAAAATCACCCAAAAAAGGTCCGCGTGTGTATCTGGGACTGCACAGCCCGAAAGTTAAAATACCGTTAAATACCAAGCCTAATATTTATGTTTAGTATCTTCCAAGGATGTGACACGAACATTTTCATGAAAATTCCATACCAAAATCAACCCTTTACATGGAAAAATTTTCAGAAATTTTGTTTTCTTAAAAATTATATTTGAAAGGCTTAACGCCTAAAGAAATCAAGGAGAAAACGGACAGTACATTGAAAGACTCTGTCCCTTCATATGCAATGATTAAAAGATGGGTTGCAGAGTTTAAAATGGGACGTATGAGCCCTAGTGATGAGCCTCGCTCTAGACGCCCTGTAGAAGTGACAACTCCAGAGATCATCGAAAAAAATTCATCGTTTAGTACTGGAAGACCGCAGATTAAAGTTATTTGAGATAGCAGAGACTGTAAACATATCAAAAGAACGTGAAGGTAATATTTTAAGTAATGCTTTGGGCTTTCACAAGGTCTGTGCAAGATGGGTGCTGCGTTTGTTGACATCTGATTAAAAGTTGCAAAGAAAAACTGTTTCTGTTAAGAATGTGGAGCATTACCGTAATAATCTCAGTGCATTTTTGAGACGGCTTATTACCATGGATGAAACTTGGATACATAACTACACTCTAGAAAGTAAATCACAGTCAAAACAGTGGATTGCGCCAGGTGAACCAACTCCAAAAAAGGCAAAGTCAATTTTGTCAGCTAACAAGGTTATGGCGAGTATTTTCTGAGATGCACAGGGAATTTTTTATTGATTACTTGGAAAAGGCTAAAGGTATCACCGGTGACTACTATGCAAGCTTGAGTGATGAGGTGAAAAGAAAAGAAAATGTTGTTTCATCATGACAATGCTCCGGCCCGTCGTTCATTCATTGTAATGGGAAAATGTATGAATTAAAGTTGGAATTGCTTGAACATCCACCCCATTTGCCAGATCTAGCACCCGTGACCTGTTCCCAAACCTCAAACATTTCTTGGAGGACGAAGATTTCACAACAACGAGGAGGTAATTGATGCGGTAAACAGCTATTTTGAGGACCTCGATAAATCGCACTACAGAGATGGCTTAATTAAATTAGAACACCGATATGACAAATGTATTAGCCTTTCTGGAGATTTTGTTAAGAAATAAAGATTTTTTTTTAATGCTGCTTTCATTGAGAGGCCGGGAACTTATCAGTTGATCATAGAAAAAGAATACTCTTTTGTAATAGCCAATCAGAGGAAAAGAAAAGGTAACCCACCTCAACGGAGCAAGCTTATCAAACTAGGATTTTCCCAATGAAATGGCTTCGCTCGGCACACAAAGGAGCAGACATAACTACGTGTTTAACGAAGAACATTTCGCCCCAACTTCTCGGAGTATAGCATATTTTTTTTTTTTTTTTTTTTTTTTCGCCACAAAACAGGGGAAAATTTGTATTTACATTAGCTTGGAGCTGTGCCAGCAAATGTAAAGAAATAACTGCCTTGCAACATTGGCACTGGTGCTTTTGGCAAAAACACTACTGCGCTGCTTTGCCGGTGAGGCAACTTTATCAAATTCTCGTCATTCAGTTGTTTACTCTTCATATTTTCCTTCTTTTATTCCATTTTCCTTCCGAGGGGAATATTAACATACGAGGGGCGGTCAAGTGGAGAGAAAGCTGGCAGGTCAACCTAAAGTGGACCAAAGTTGGGTTGCCAGGCTTTGTAACTGGAATTAAGGCAGATTTCAGGAATGGTTTTTCCGACACCTTTGACACGGCCTATCAGTTCACTGCGGCCATCGCCTTCCATTATTTTTCTTCCTTTATAGAATCACAAAACACGTTTTCATCTCTTCAATTGAAAGACGCAAGTGCTACCAACAGCTAATTAAAGTAGTACTGCCAGCATTGGGGAAAAGGAATTACCACTTCGATATATTACATATTCCAAATGTCCTTCTAAAAGTCTGAATGAATGAATGAATGAATAAGTGTATTTATTAACATAGCAATATCATACATAGAATTTCAACAGTCGCACGGGTCCACAGACCGTACGTGCTTTTGTAATACACATTACAAGCAATATTAAAACAACAACCACAACAAAGAATTAAAAGAGTAAACACGAAAATAAAAAGACAAAGGAAATACACAGTCAAAAGCAATATTAAACAACAATAAAATTAAGAGTGAATCCGAAAATAAAGATACAAAGATATTCAAATATAGCAATTTAAATTTACAGCACAGAGTACACCTTCATAAATGCACCCTCTTATAATAGATAATTACACTTAAAAGACATATATACACATAGTATATACAACCCTAGCACAATAGTGACCTAAGTATGACATAATATATATGTATGTAGAACATTGTAGTCACTTTTGTTTAGTTGATCTTACCCCCCCCTTCTTTATTGGCAGCCTCCTCAGATCTCAGCTGTCTTGCCTTAAGTATAAATTTACCTAGCCCGTCCATGTTTTCCGTGCCTGCCAGTAGCGTCCAACATGCTTCTATTTCTACATTCGCAGTGGTAAAAAATCGCGGCAAATATTTTTCCCGCCATTCCTCCGTACCCCTACATCTTGCCAAGATGTGAGTCCACGACTCTTCCTCCTCGCAAATGGGACAGATTCTCGTACCATTCTCGTCAGAAATTTTCGTGCTCCTCCATGCTACTAGTCTAATCCACGCGAGCCCCTCTCTAATGAGTTTGGTACCTGTTTTGTTGTATTGCTCCATACCCCACTCCGATTTCAGCCCAGACTGTACTTCTAATGACACCTTCTCTGTGCATTGCGCAATCATTTGCTGTCTGTCAATATCACAGAGGCGGTTCTTAATTTTTCTCCAAATACTTCGCCTGTTTTCCTGCCCCGCCATCCAAATGTCTCCCATCCCAATGGTTTCCAACCCTTTCTTTAATTTTGATGCCCACGTCAAATTACCTTCCATTCGCAACTGTTCACGGTAGCAGACTGCCCTAATTAGAGATTGGTTTCCGTGAACGATTCTCATCCAATATTTAACTGCTCTGATTTTGCACTCTATCGTTTCACTATGTGCCCCGAATTCCCTCATTATTCCGCAGTTTGCCTTACCCCTCCCCACACCCAGAATTCCTTTCAAAAATTGGGTCCTCACTTGATCCAGATTCCCTGTTTGTTCCCACCCCCATATTTCTCCTCCGTATGTCATCGTGGATCTAACTGTCGCTCCGTATACAGTTTCCATTAAGGTTATGGAGATATTCGAATTTCTGCAGCGTATCCGGAGAGCTTCCGCCGCTTTCACCCTTGCCTTGTGTTTCGTAATGTCAATGTGTTTTGTCCATTTTCCGTTCATTGTAAATGTGAGTCCTAAGTACACAAAGGATTTAACATTGTCCAGTATCTGTCCTGCATATGTCCAAGTCTCCTCCCTGCTATAAACACAACCCTTTTTGAAAGTCATTGCCTTAGTCTTATTCACATTAACTGTAAGTAGCCACTCATCGCAATAGTTCTTAAGTTTGTCCAGTCCTCGTTGCAATCCGTTTACTTCTAAAAGTCAGAATTCATGGCAGCGTATAAAATACAGGAGAAATAGTCCAAAATACGGGAGAACCCGGGAAATACGAGAGACCTGACAAACCTAACCATAAGCGCGAAGAGTTGGTGCTGCTAACTATACTTCCGTCGCTTCGGTCCACATACATCCGACAGTGGGCCACTGATTAGTATTATTATTGTTGTTGTTGTTGCTGTTGTATTTTTATTTTCTCTACATGTAGTTTGTACATGGTGTGTAGATAAGGTGTGGCATTCCACATAAAAATTCGATGCCTAGATTTCACCGAAAATACACGCTTTATGGCCTCCTGTATTCAAAAAGAGCATTTTTAGAAAAAGGTCCGTGTGTGTCCGTGTGTCTGTGAACACGATAATATAAAAACGAAAAGTTAGTAAACTACCAATTTTGGATTTAAGTACTTTAATTAATAGTTTAAGCAACTATTATGTTCGCTTGGTATTAATTTAATTGACCACAACTTGTAAGAAAAAAAAACAATTAAATTAACACTTATTGCCCAAACTTACAACATTGTAAGACGCCATTTGGGGTTGTCATCTCAAAATAATTTGAGATCACCTTATGGTTAACCGGGAAACTTGCGAGTCAGTTGAGAAATTGAATGCTATGCCGGCATGTTGCCATGGTAGTTCAGTGGCAGAGCAACCGGCTAGAGATCGGGAGATCCGTGGTTCAAATCCCGGCTATGGCAGTGACTCTATGTACCCAACAAGCATATGGACCGAAGTGACGGAAGTCGAACACTATTCTTCACGCTTTGGTCCACATTAGGTTGACCTGGCAGCTTTCTCTCTACGCGGAGGGTTCGCGTGTAAGGTGAGTGGATCTCCACGTGTAGCAGTGTTGTGAAACGAGGGAGAAGCGAAATGATAATTATCGGTCTCCCCCTCTCTCACTCCGGCGCGCACCACGTGACAGTCATACTGACGTTTCGCGTGAGTGACGCAACAACAGCGGGGTCGCCAGAACAAACATAAACATAGCGTGCTTCCATCCCACTCCTGGAACCGCGTTTATTTTCATGTGGTTCCCACAGGATTTGAGTGTGCGTTCCAATACCGAACTTGCAGATTTTGGAACTAGTTCAGAACGAGTGAAATCGGTTCTTGATCAGATGCAAGAACTAAAAATTCAGGATATGCGCAAATCGTATAGCTTATTCCGCATGCTCAGGTATCCAAAATCGATTCTATAGCTATTAGAATGAACTTGTTAGAGAGTATAATGATTTCTCTTCCGTGAATATTGTTTTTACTTTCTCTACACGCACTGTATACATAGTGTATGGAGAAGGTATTGCACTCCACCCAAAAATTCGATACCGAGATTTCCTGAAAATATATGTTTTAGGGTCTCCTGTATCCAAAAAAAGCACTTTTAGAAAAAGGTCCCTGTGTTTGTGCGTGTCCGTGTGTCTGTGAACACGATAACTTAAAAACGAAAAGTCAGTAAAATACCAAGCTTGGTATTTAAGTTTAGTATCTTTCAGAGATGGGACACAAAGATTTTGAGAAAAATCCCCCCACCCCAAGCTACCCTTTAAATGGAAAAAAGTTCGAAAATATTGATTTTCTCAAAAATAGCTCTAACGATTTTGATGAAAATATCGTATATTAAAGATATTTGCCTGACAAATAAAGTGTATATCTTGAATTTTCTGGAATAGCCTCTGAATACTTCTTTATTTTGGACACATTTTACGGGATTTTGCATAACTGCTAAACCGTAAGAGATGGACAAAGACTTATCACACAATAAATGTAGAGCACATAAAAACAAAATTTATAGTATATATAATATATATATATATATATATATATATATATATATTCGTGGAGTTGGTCGGTTTTTAGATATTCATTGCTTTTGGTTTTTGTTTTAAAAATCTTATACTTTTTTCATACAGAAATCTGTCAACTCCTGTCCATACAAGCAAAGGAACTTGAGTCACATAGCAACCAGCTTTTGACTATCATTTTAACCTATGGTACTCCCTTATTTCGCTTCTACTTACAAGGAAGCAAGAATAAGGGCTATTTCTGCTAGTAATTTCTCGATAGCACGAAGTAAACAGAAGCATAAGCTTTCTAACAATAATTTGTTGCAGAGATGTAGAGAAACTCATGTGAATGGAACACATCAGATTTTTTTAATAAGCAGAGCTAGGAAGTTTCCTTATGCAGAGTAAGAGCGGCAAGGTTTGGCAATACCTTGCAGTACTACTTGCGCAAGTAAAGGTCAACGTAGAGTGCAACCCATTACTGAAAACAGACATCACTACACAGCACAGAACCACCTGGGTAAGAAGAAAGGCGTTCGAATAACTTCTTTTACAACCATAGTAAGCTTTCTACCAGCGTACTTATACGTGTACTTATTTAGAAGTCGATGACAGTTCTAGTATACAAACTGTCAAACGTATAGTAACAGAACGGCTTCACAGGAATATGTTATTGATTGCAAATGAATTCAAAAGATTACCCACAACTATCACGTTGTTACAATCTAGAGGTATGGAGCTGGATTGAATCTGTGCGGTATGTACAAGAACTGCAAGAGCATCCTACCTGAAATAAAGATGAAACTGGATAAGGTAATTGAAAGAATGCAGGGTTCAGTGTGATGTGTCACATACAATCTGCACTTTTAGATCCCAGCAAATGCTATATGCTTTGTGATATAATCGGAACTGATAAAATATTTCAAATGTGCCCCGATCACATCAACCTTTTCCAATTACAAATCTTGTTTGTCGAAATATCTAAAATAGTTGTACTTTTGTTCTGTGGAAACAGTACTGTTTACTTCTCCCCCCTGCGTTCTTATCAATGACTTTTTTAGATGCAGCGAGATGGCCGGTCGCAACCTATATATGGAACGGCAAATGGTACGAACTTCCTAGCTCTGTTAAAAAGATTTCGAAAGTTTTCAACTTATTGTATTTATAGACGAATTTTAATGTCCTCTCTAAAATCATCGGCACGAACTTATGTAATAAACCAACAACTTGGCACTTTTAATCGAGTTTGAAAGTGATGCATAAACATGATAATCTAACGTGGAGATGATGTCATTGTTGTGCTGAGTCGTGAATTTTCACCTAGTTTTTCTTAGAGCACAATACTTAGAGAAGATCTTTAACTATATTCCAAATAATTAACAGTAGTAGAGTATGGTGGTAGCAAATATTATTTTATAACCTTTCACAATGTATTATTAATTACTGTTGTAATACTTTTTACAATTACAGCTGTTAATTTTTTCCTACTGGAAGCTATTAATTTCAAGATTTCTTTATAGAATGCTGCACAATATAAATGACTAGAATAAACCAATTACCCAAAGTAATGATTTTCCCTATATTTTAATTACATGTCAGCGATTTGATATTTATTCCGTACTAATGCAGTTCCTAGAGGGCATTAAACACAAATAATTGTCACTTACCAAAAGAAGTTCCGCAAATTTGGTCCAGCCAAAGCATACCCAGAATTGCGTTCCCGGCGTAGCCTCGTGGGGTCTCTCGCTGTCACGTCTTCACTCTGCTCTTCCTAGATGGCTGTCTGTAAGTTTTAATAGTTAACATTAAAATCAATCTGTGGCATGAAACTATTTAAGTTAAGCGCAATGAAAACACAGAAAACATAAGGTATCATTGGGGGGGTGTATATTACTGATACATTGCCTTAATTTGGGCTAATGATGTATGGTTTAATTGAATATTGTGCACTAAGAACTGTAAATTATACTTATTGTGTCAACAATGGGCCGAGTTTTCCCAAGCATTCGAGATCTGATAAGTAACTTATAGTTCGTGATTACGCAATTACTTTTTGAAATACTTGAAAAACAGTAAAAAAACAATAATAAATCAAACTTAGTTTTCAATATTTTATTGAACATAAAGAAAAAATCTCACGAGTTCCATTCACATGACTTTCTCTACATCTCTGCAACAAATTATGATCAAAAAGCTAATGCTTATTTTTATTTCATACTAATCGAGAAAAAATTAGCAAATAGTCTTATTACTTGCTTCCATGAGCTAAAGTATTCGTCAAAAAATGTTTCCTATGTGACTGAAGCTCCTTTGTTTCACGGACAGGAGCTGACAAATTTCCGTTTGAGAAAAGTATGTTTTTTAAAGCTAAAACCAATAACAAGGAATATCTAAAAAACGATCATCTCCACGAAAAAAAAATATATACATAAATTGTATGTTTTAACGTGATCTACATTTTCTTTTAAGTAAGATTTTTTCTGTCTCTTACGGTTTGCCAGTTATGCAAATTTCGTTAAAATTCATCCAGAATAAAGTACTCTTCACAGGCTATTCCCAGAAAATTCAAGATGTACATTTTATTTGTCACGCATATATCTTTAATATACGGCATTTTAGTCAAGATCATTACAGCCATTTTTTATAAAATCAAAATGTTCGAAAATGTTTCCATGTAAAGGGTAGTTGGGGATGGGGGGATTTTCTTTAAAATCTTCGTGTCGCATCCTTGGAAGATACTGAACTTAAATACTAAGTTTGGTATTTAACGGACATTTCGTTTTTGAGCTATGCTGCCCACAGACACACACACACATACACACAGAGGGACAGACAGACAAACACACAGACATTTTTCCAGTAATGTTTTTTTTTGTTGTATTCAGGGTGTCCTAAAACATGTATTTCCGGTGAAAATTCGGTATCGAGATGTACATAGTACGTGTAGAGAAATTAAAAATCTGATGCGAACCATTCACATGACTTTCTCTATATCCTTGCAACAAATTATTCTTAAAAAGCTTATACTTCTATTTACTTCACGCTAATCAGAAAAAAAATAGCAAAAATAGTCTTATTACTTGCTTCCTTGTAAGCAGAAGCGAAATAAGGGAGTACCATAGGTTAAAGTGAAAGCCAAAAGCTGGTTGCTATGTGACTGAAGTTCCTTTGTTTGTATGGACAGCAGTTGAAAACTTCCTGTATGAGAAAAGTATAACTTTTTCAAAGCAGAAACCAAAAACAAGGAATGTCTCAAAAACGATGAACTCCACGAAAAAAATGTATATAGCATAAATTGTGCATAAACGTGCTCTATTTTTTCGTGTAATAAGTTTTTTTCCATCTCTTACGGTTTAGCAGTTATGCAAAATTCCATAAAATGTATCCAGAATAAAGTCATCTTCACAGGCTATTCCCAGAAAATTCGAGATTTACATTTTATTTATAAGGTCAATAGCTTTAATATACGATATTTTAATCAAAATCTTTAGAGCCATTTTTGAGAAAATCAAACGTTTCGAAAAAAGTTCCATGTAAAGGGTAGTTGGGGGTGGGGGGATTTTTCTTGAAAATCTTCATGTCGCATTCTTGGAAGATTCCAAACTTAAACACGAAGTTTGGTATTCAACGGTTTTTTCGTTTTTGAGCTATGTTATCCACAGACACACACACACGCACACACACGGACCTTTTTCCAAAAATGCTTTTTTTGGATTCAGGGGGACCCAAAACATGTATTTCCGGTGAAATCTCGGTATCGAATTTTTGGGTGCAATACAATACCTTCTCTATACATTATATTAATAGTACGTGTAGAGAAAGTAAAAATGAATTCTCGATGTGAGCAAATGAAAGACTGCATCTAAATTATATGGACACAGCCTTCTTATACACTCTTTTGTTAATGAATTTTGCAATAGATTCTTTACTTGAAGTAGCACATGTCTTGAGTGTTACGTCATTTCCTAATTGTACTGTAAGTATTAATGACCTCTCAAACTCTTACTGTAAGTACTTACAGTGCTTGTTGGCATGGCAATTAATAAATGAATGGTAAATGTAGCTTACATTACCAAATGTGTTCAGAATGATTAACTTACAAATCAGGTATTTCAAAAGGATTGTGTATTCTTGTACATGTTTATAATCCTTTTGGCGTTATTTGTACGTATAAGTACAAACAGCAAAAGCAATAATTTAAAGAATTATTATAGGGTTAGGATATGATGGGAGTTGGCATCAATCCAGTAAGGATATTGTATTTACGTCCCCCGGGAGAGTGGAATGAATTGACAGGACCCACCATGGCCCCGAAATTAGGGATGCCAGCAGGGCATTTACCACCTTTTAATGGGGAATCGAAATGATTTGAATACGCGTACCGTATTGAATACATCTAAACGCGGATCTAAATCGTATCGAATCTTAGATCCGATCCTCTTAGAAAGTAGGATCGGATCGAAATATGTTGCATGGAAACACCGTAATCAAATTGTTTTGAAACGGTAATAAAATTGTTTCTGCTATACTCATTGCACGCGGGAATGTTATGTTAATGCTTTTCATTTATTGCTCTGGGATAGATTATAACTAGGGATAGCATCTTAGGGACCGATAGCGGGACACATGCGAATACCAGTTGTATATCTACCGAGTAGAGACCGACCTGCATTGGCGACTGCACACGGCGCATGTAAACAACCTGTAGTAATGCGTTGGGGAACGCAGCAGTATACTGTGCTGTATATTACAATACTGTAAAATCTCTTGCTTCAAATGGGCTGTTTGAAGATTTGCAATTCATACGCAAGATATATGTACAACAGTAACACATCGAACATTGAAATGTTTCGAGCCCTGAAGGCTGTCGATGAGTTTGTGCAAGCAATTAATCAGAGACCGTGACAATTCGCCATTTCGCTTGGTTAAGTAAAGTCAACTTAATCTTCTGTCCACTGCAATGGGCTTTCTAAATTGAAAAAATTCTATGTTCCATTCACATTACCTTCTCTACATCTCTGTGACAAATTATTGTTAAGAAGTTTATTCTTCTACCTACTTCATGCTAATCGAGATAAACATTAGTAGAAATGATCTCATTACTTAGTTCTTTATAAGTTAAAGGGAATACACAAGGCTTAAGCGATAGTCAAATATTTTAAAAGCTAGTTGCTATGGGATTAAACTCTGTATTTTAAAACTGATTCTAATATCAAGGAATATATCAGAAACGGTCAACCCCACGAAAAAAAAAATGTATATGTGTTTTAACGAGATCTACATTTTTGTGCAGTAAGCTTTTGTTATCTCTTACGGGTTACCATTTATGCAAAATTCAGAAAAATTAATCCAGAATAAAGAGGTCTTCAGAGGCTTTTCCCAGAAAATTCAAGATATAAATTTTATTTGTCATGAATATAAGAGATTTTAAACAAAATCGTCAGAGCTATTTGTGAGAAAACCAATTTTTGAAATTTTGTCTATGTAAAGAGTAGTTGAGTGTGGGGGGATTTTCTTGAAAATCTTAATGTCGCATCCTTGGAAGATACTGAACTTAAATATCAAGTTTGGTATTTTACGAACTTCTCGTTTTTGGGATATGCTGCCCACAGACACTCACACAGGTGGACCTTTTTCTAAAAATATTTTTCTGGTGAAATTTAGGTATCGAATTTTGGGTGGAATCCTACACCTTCTCTATACACTATATACATAGTACGTGTAGAGAAAGTAATAACGAACCTGTTGTATCTTATCAAAGTAGGGCTATTGGCAAAGAGCTGGGCGGTTGATTTGGTTGCCTGTGCTGGCTCTTTCGCAACCGCTTTCTGTAGAACTCTGTCATACATAACCAGTGACTTCTATGCGATCTTTGGTTTCTGTGCGTCACAAATGTGCAAGCAAACATTTTAACACGACGAGGGGAGGAAACAAACAGAATATACCTTGCTTTCTTTGTGACAAGCCATCTATAGGCAAGTGTTGCTAAACTCTTAATTGTTTTTCCCCACACAAGTCGTGTGTAGGACAGGTAAGGCAGACCGAAAAATTCAATGCCATAGCCGGGATTTGAACCACCGATCTCTCGGGATTTAAAGTACAGACGTTGTTGCGCCAGTGCAGGCGCTGCGGACCCCGAGCACCCGTGGTACTTCTGACGTTACTGGAAGTACGTCGTGCTGAACATTTGAGGCCCTCCCAAACCGGAGCTGTTCAGCTTGAGTCGGACTCGGCAGAGCAGTAGTTCCCGAAGCCCGTGGTAGACTGCGTACGCCTGGGCGGGGTTGTGATACGCCTCAATGTCCACCGGCACTAACCAGGAGGGTTAGTAGTTCCAGCTGATATGGGTCATTTCCTCACTGAAGATTTGTTCATTGCATTATCACCATACCTTTGCGTTATTTGCCTATAAAATTCGAGTGGCTGAACATTTTGTGCATAAAAAAAAAAAAAAAAGGGTAAGTTCTTTGAGGTAGAAAAGTATGACATCGATATTGAAAAACCGGTATCACGTGACAATAAATACCTTATAACTAGTAGCATTTTCCGGCCTAGCAGTCGTGGTCTGCTGGAGTTTTTAGGTCCAGACGTTTCGTTCACGACTGCCGTGAACATCTTCAGTGGCGTGGTCTAAGTCTTCTCGGCGAAGGTTTGGTCGCAACTGACCCGTTGACTGAAATAGCGGCAGTATTTATACTTAGGATGCTCTCACGCGATTGGTCCGGCTGGAGCTACATTTGCGGGGGCGGTGGAGGTTAGCCACTCCGGTGCTTTTGATTCCTGATTGGTTCGGATGATTTCGTTGGGTTTGTCACTGAAGGTGTTCACCGCAGTCAAACCTCACCCGCCATCCTGCAAACACCACAATCCCGTCAGTACGTGGTTAAGTTCTCTCCGAGAACAGGGACACGTATAACACACTTCGGGCTGCCCTCAGCCTGCCAACTGCTCTGGTGAACGAAACGTCTGGACCTGAAAACTCCAGAAGACCACGGCTTTTCAGCCCGAAAAATTCTTCTAGTTATAATTTGGACTCCGGACGTGAAAGCTTACGACTACCAAGAAATACCTTGATAACAATGATGACTACGTTGTGAAACAGAGCAAGGTACTGTAACCTTGTAAGTCAACTTTTGTGTTGATAGTAGATGGTTACTTTCTGGATGGCGGCCCTCGTATAAAATAGGTACCGTCCTAATGGAAAACCCCACGAGAGTTTCCTTGGTCCGCCCGTCATTTTAAAATAATTTTTCCGTCATGTTGTCATGTTAGCTCAGGGGTTAGAGCAACCGGTTAGAAACCGGGATATCCGTGGTTTACCTACATTCCGACTACGGCATTGACTTTTTCGGTCTGACTCTATTTGGCCAACCCTTTATTGTTTGTTCAGTTCAAAGCTTAAAGACTTTTAAGATTTACTATTTTCTCTAGTACGTACATGGTACTTAGTAGATGAGGTGTTGCATTCTACCCAAAAATTCGATACTGAGATTTCATCAGAATTACATGCTTTGAGACCTCTGAATAAAAATAATATTTTTAGATAAAGGTCAGTGCGTGAGTCTGTCTATGTGTGTATGTGGGCAGCATACCTCAGAAACAAAAAGTTCTTTAAGTACCAAACTTGGTATTTCAGTTAAGTATCTCTCAAGGATGTGACACGAAGATTTTCAAAACAAATCCTCCCACAACAGATTAGCCTAGATGGAAACATTTTCGAAAATTTTGATTTTCTCAAAATGCTCTAAAGATTTTGTTAAGCTGGGAATACACGAAACAAAGTATTCGCATACTATATATTGGACGATGAGTACTTAAAATATACTAATAAATGTTGGTTCGATCCAAATGACTTGTGTGAGAAAGAAACATTTGGTAGTCGTTACTTTGTTTTTCATTTGTTGTTTTATAAACAAAATTTTTTGGCTGTGGAGACATTTTTACTTTCTCTACATAATATATGGCACTCCACACAAAAATTATGATACCTAGATTTCACCGAAAATACACGTTTTAGGGTCTCCTGTATATAAAAAAAACATTTTTAGAAATACGTTCGTGTTGGTGTGTGTCAGTGTGTCTGTGAACACGATAACTCAAATACGAAAAGTTGGTAAAATACTAAATTTGGTATTTAAGTTTGGTACCTTCCAAGGATGCAACATGAAGATTTTGAGGAACATCCCCTCACTCCAAACTACCCCTTACATGGAAAAATGTTTGGAAAAAGTTTATTTTCTCAAAAAATGGCTCAAACGATTTTTATTAAAATACCGCATATTAAAGATATTTATCTACATGCAAAATAAAAGATATATTTTGAATTTTCTGGGAATAGCCGCTGAAGAACATTCTGAATGAATTTTTCTAAACTATGTTTAACTGGTAAACCGTAAGAGATAGACTAAAAATTTAGATCTCGTTAAAACATACAGTTTATGTTATATACCAACATTTATTTCATGGAGTTGACCATTTTGGAGATATTCCTTGTTATTTGTTTCAATTTTAAAATACTTAAACTTTTCACATACGGTAATTTGTGAACTACTGATTAAAATGGATTTCAACCACATTGAAACCACATTTTAAACATTTGACTGTCGGTTTAGTCTAGTGTATTCCTTTATTTCCCTTCTACTTACAAGGAACTAAGTAATAAGACCGTTTCTGCTAATGTTTATCTCGATTAGCATGAAATGTGTGGTATAGTAATCTTATTAGTAATACTTTATTACAGAGATGTAGAGAATGGAACACATCTGTATTACCCTAATTAGAATAAATTAGGTATTATGTATAAAGTTATGTTAGAGGACATTAGGTATTATGTATAAAGTTATGTTAGAGGACACAGAAACATAAAAAGCCTGGAGAGTGGGATGCTCTACATTAATTCAGGAGAATTCTAAACAAAGGTACGAACTAGTGTACTCTACAAACTGGTAAAACGAAAAAGATATGCAGATTAGCGAAAAAAAAATCTGTTGGCGTATTTTGTTCTGAGGAGTGACAGGTTCCAGTCTGGAGGCAGTTTATGCTGAAAGTTGAATGATAGTATTGACATTTCTTTCAATATATCAAAATATATATTGTTTTACTTACCGCACGTGTGGTTTTTGAGCCCATATCAGTATTGCGATTTCTTTTGTTTCTAAAGCAACCAGGTTACACGTGGGAATGTGAACTTACGTCCAGCAATTACAATATCGGTAAGTAGTAGAAATTAGTAACATCGTCCAACAAAGCTTTAACGTAGTGCAATCCCTTATCTCCCTTCTACCTAGAAGGAACTAAGTACTCCAACCATATCTGCTAAATTTATCTCGATTAGCACGAAGTAGAGAGAAGAATACTTTCTCTACATCTCTGCAACAAATTATTGTTAAGAAGCTTATGCTTCTTTTTGCTTCATGCTAATAGAGAGAAAATTATCAGGAATAGTCTTATTACTTGCTTCCTTGTAAATCGAAGGTAAATAAGGGAGTAGCATAGGCTAAAGTGATAGTCAAAAGCTGGATGCTATGTGACTGAAGCTCCTTTGTTTGTATGGACAGCAGTTGATAAGTTCACGTATGAGAAATGTAAGAATTTTTCAAAGCTGAAACCAAAAACAAGGAATATTTCACAAACGATCCACTCCACGAAAAAAATGTATATAACATAAATTGTGTTTTAACGACCTCTACATTTTCTGTTAAGTAAGTTTTTGTCTATCTTTTTGGGTTGCCAGTTATGCAAAATTCCGTAAAATTCATTCAGAATAAAGTAGTCTTCAGAGGCTATTCCCAGAAAATTCAAGATATACATTTTATTTGTCAGGTAAATATCTTTAATATACAATATTTTAATCAAAATCGTTAGAGCCATTCTTGATAAAATCAATTTTTTTTTTTAAAAATTTTCCATGTAAAGGGTAGTTGGGGGCGGGGGGATTAGCCTTGGAAGATGCTGAAATTAAATACCGAGTTTGGTATTTAACAGACTTTTCGTTTTTGAGCTATGTTATCTGACACACACACACACGCACACACACACACACACACACACACACAAACAGTAAAATCTCGGCATCGAATTTTTGGGTGCATTACAATACCTTCTCTATACATTATGTACATAGTACGTGTAGAGAAAGTAAAAAGACATGTTATTTTCAAACAATGTAGCTATGTTTATCTCTAAAATGACTAATATCCTCGGTTTATAATTGGTTGATTTTAGAACATAATATATAATTACATTGTGTTATTCTTTAGATATTCAGTTTTCACTTTCTCTAGCACGTAAGTACAATGCACATAGTAGGTAGGAGGGTATTTAGTTCCACCATAAATTCGATACCAAGGTTTCCACGGAAATACATGTTTTGGGACCCCCTGAATCCCAAAAAAAAATTTTAGAAAAAGGTCCATATGTGTGTCTATGGGCAGCATAGCTTAAAAACGAAAATTCCGTTAAACACCAAACTTGATATTTAAGTTCAATATCTTCTAAAGATGCAATATGAAGATTTTCAACAAAATCCCCCACCCCTAACTACCTTTTACTTGGAAAAAAAATTCGAAAATTTTGATTTTCTCAAAAATGGCTCTAACGATTTTGAATAATATCTCTTATATTTAAGATATTTACATGACAGATAAAATATATATGTTGAATTTTATGGGAATAGCCTCTAAAGACTTCTTTATTCTGTGAATTTTGTTTTAAATGTTGCAAACTAGTAAACCGTAAGAGATAGACAAAAACTTACTACACAAAACATATAGAGCTCCTTAAAACACACAGTTTATGTCACATACATTTTTTTACTGGAGTTGATTTCAGTTTTAAAATACCTAAAATGTTTCTCATACAGCACTTGTCAACTCCTGGCCACCCAAAGAAACGGCTTTCAATCCCATAGCAACCACATTTTAAAACACGTGTTTGTTTAGCTTAATGTATTCCCTTATTTCCCTTCTTTTAAGGAACTAAGTAATAAGACCGTTTCTGCTAATGCTTATCTCGATTAGCATGAAGTGAGTAAAAGAATAAGCTTATTAGTAATAATTTGTTACAGAGATGTAGAGAAAGTCATGTGAATAGAACACATAAGATTTTTACGATAACTATAATGGTTAAGTATGGACATTTTGTCTCCACACGCTCAATTGTTTATTATGTATAATGCGAGGAACGAGCGCGCCTTTCTGCCTCTTGCGTAATTTTAAGTATCAGGAAGTGTCCCGCACGTGTTTTTAACAACACGTAACCTTTTTACGATGTGCCCCGAACATAGTCCTATAACTTCTGTCCCGCGCATATATCAACTGCTCTGCTCTCTCCCGGCTATTTTCTACGACACTTCCGTCTTTAATACTTCATTCGCCTATATATTTATGCAAATTTTGTGATTCGAGAAATAGGTAATATTCGTCCTCCGTGGTCTAGGGCTACCGTGTTCTTGAGGCTACCCATTTGTACCTGTGGCCATGGGTTGAAGTCCAGTGGAGAGAGCTGGATTTTTTCGGGATAGAACTCTTTAGCATAGTACTCTTATGTGTAAATAAACATTATGAACGGCTGTATTTCTCTTCCGAAGGAAGCCATGCTAAGGATTCGTAGAGGAGTCCGGCCATCTAATATATGTGCAGTAGTTTCCTTTTAAGACTAGTACATGAAGCGGCACTTCCATACGTGGAGGATGTGATTAGGCGCCGGGTTCAAAAGTTATAAGACAGATTGGTCCATTATGAGAACCCTTTTGTCAGATCTCTGGGGGAATACTTAACCACAGAATGCCGATACAGGCAGTGCCGGGTTTCCCCCATGGATTGTGAATATTCCCGGTAACGCAGACATTAAACCAGTCACAACTAAAAATCTGAACGTAAGTATTCCCCCCTTCCTATGGAAGTGGGCATCAAAATTACAGCGCATAGTTTTAGAAACATAGGACACCAGCGGAGCAGCGGCAAGGATGTTGCTCCTGAAAAGGCGTCCGTTGAGGAGGCTACACTGTAGCGCTACCTCCTTAACATCCTCAACGTTAAATCCACAATACCAAACCAGCAACCATCAAAAAACATTCCTGTGGTAAACCCTTAATAAGGACCGGTACAACACCTACGCTCACCACGAGCCTGCCAGATGACGGCTGGACTGGAGTACACCATTATACTACCAAGCCAGTTCTCTCGGGCGTTTCTTCTAAGACTGGCATTCGGAAGGTCGTGGGATCGGTTTCCTCGGCCAATCTCTCTGATCCTTGGATTTTTTCCAGGGCCACTAGTCAAATGCTGGGGAGGTTTCTTCATTTCCCCAAACTTCCTGTCCCTTCATTTCATCTCCATTTCAGGGTTGTAGGTTTCGGCCAGAACTGCAGTGGTGACTGCGCTTTGGAAACACAGTTCTAGGCGGCAGGACCCAGGGATTTCGGTCAGACCTGGGGCGCGGGCTCCTAGCGCTCCCAGCGTCAAGATGAAGAACTGTTTGGAAACTGTTAGGGACGGTGGCTCCCTCCCCGCCGTCCGGGTTCGGCCACCCATTATAATTACTCTCATCTCATCCTATCCTTCTGGCTCTTGACGTACAGTGAACCAATGGCTACAGTGTGGAATATCCTCCGAAATCACACACACACACACACAATCCCCATCATCATCACTTGCTTATTACAATAATATAATAAATAAGAAATAACGGAACAGTACCTAATGATTAAAACAGTTTTGTTTGCATTAAATAAAATAATGCCAGAAATAAGCAATGCATATAAATTAATAATTAATACATTACCTTATCGCGCGCCCATATAAAGGATGGCTACGATAAATCTTGTGGTTTATTGAATGTAGCATAATTTTTCTATAATTGGCATAATACACCCAAATGCCCTATAACGAATTTCTGGGGACTTTGACATTTATTTCGTTGTATGGAAATTTCGTTAAATTGGTAATTTAATATTATCTTAAAAGGGACAAAATTACAACTTTTAAATCTAATAGATAATGTAACTATGTTTTCGTAGTATGTATATAAACATTACGAATGGATATGGAAGAAAACAACAGTTTTAAATTGGCTATCATCATTACATAATTAATGCAGTAATTTATATGTCTGTTCTCGTACAGAACCACGTATAAACAGCTTTGTCGATTTGTTCACAATTCAGCAGCTCTTATTTGCGTTGCGGACAGCAGTATCCGACTCGACACTTTCATTTATTTCCTTTCGGTCGTTAATAAATGTTGAAAGCATAGAAGCACTGATTGAGTATTTCTTCGCTATATCCGATTTCTTTAGACCAACAACTTCTTCTAATATTTTTAACTTTTCCTTTAGAGAAAGCTTTCCTTATTTTGTTGGTTGATATTGTTTAAATCAGAACTCCTCTGAGTACACTGAAATTCCCATTCTACATATAGGTTATACTATAAAGACTACAATAAGCAGGCGAGACAAAAGCTAACCATTTGAATATGAAATTCCAGTCAACTTTTTCCTTTTACGACTTAAAATGAGACAAAGCATGCACATTCAGGGATGAATAAAGCACTCTCTGAAACAAGAAACAACACTGTAATTGTTCAGTAAGTCTGGACAAGGCTTAAAACAGTTAGAGAAACGCTGCGAAGTGTATCGAGCTAAAAAGATATTATGTTGAAAAATACTACACAATCCACCAAAACTTGTTTTTCTAAGGGCTTGTTGAACGCCCCTCGTAGTATAAATCCGTTGTCTGTAGTTGGCAGCAATGATTACTGAAGATATTCAGGGACTGAAAATACATATGGCAAGTGCATTATGGGAGATGCCTATTACTGTGCAAGACAGTACTCGAACTGGCGACCGTCTGCTGTCTCGCCACGTGTAGGCCAGGAAGTCACCTGACGTGTCGGGTCAAGCAAGAAACAGCACTTTATTCACAGCTGGAAGACAAGGCACGTGTGTTCCTTGCAAAACAAAGGAATTATTCAAAGCGAAGCATAAAACGGTCTGGGAGGTGGGGATGGATACTTTGCCACAAGAATGGAATCTCATTTTCCCAGTCACGTAGAAGTGACCTTGAACTGGAGTGGCGGGGAGAGGGGCCAGTTTTTGAAAGTGGGCGGTAACGTAGTTCCTTGGCCACTATTTTTATAATCTACATCGTGAGACACGTGCAGAAATGATGACGAAACGCAAAGCGGGGAAGAAAAAGAAAGACGAGGGAAGTTTGATTTACTGCCGCCGCGGATGGCCCGCGTTACGAAACCTTGCAGGAAATGGGAGAACGTGAAATATAAACACTACCTTTGTATTGGTGCTGCATTCCTCTCTACCAACACATGTATGTCAATTGTTTAAAACTCTTTCTGCAAACATTCTCACTTTCTGACAAATATGCGCCTACATAAATAGGATAGAGAAGCTATTATATTCCACCCAAAAATTTGACACTGGGCTCTCACCAGAAATACTGTTTTAGGATCCCCTGAGTCAAAAAAAAGAGACTTTTTACTTTCTCTAGCACGTATGTGCAATATAGGTAACTATACCGCGGCAGCATATATTCAAACTTTAAATTTATTTCCATAAACAAGTATTACAAATCTTGTATATTATATAATTTTTCAGATAATTAACTAATCTATAAACTAAAATTTAAAATTAACATCAGTAGAAAAGGATCTCGAATATATATATAAAAAAATGCCGTGTTCACATGACTTTTTTCTAGCTGTTCCACAAACAAACTTTCCTTAGCCCGCCTGGGTAGTGTGGTGGTAGCGTGCTTGCTTCACATTCGAAAGGGCGTGAGTTCGAATCTCGCTTAGGGTGAGTTGCCAGGATAAGGTTTACTTTTTCGGGGTTTTCTTATCCTGAGAAGACGATGTCTAGTAACTTTAAGCTACATGGACCCCGAGATCATTTGAGCATCATTTCATCAATTTATTCATTCATCGTCCGATATGACCAACCAGGTTAAAGAACGTTAAGCTAAAAAAAAAAAAAAAGTATTATTTTATCTATATCGTGCTAATCAAGATAAACATTGCAAGAATTGATCTTATTACTTGCTTCTTTGTAAGTAGAAGGGGATTAAGGGAATGTAACAGACTAAAGCGATAGTTCGGTTTTTACTTCCTCTTGCCCCGTATGTACAATGTAAATAGGGATAGAGAAGTATTGCATTCCACCCAAAAATTCGATGTCGAGATTTCACCGGAAATACAAGTTTTAGGACCCCCTGAATCCAAAAAAAGCATTTCCAGAAAAAGGTCCTGTGTCCGTGTGTCCGTGTGTCTGTGAACACCATAACTCAAAAACGAAAAGTAGCTAAAATACCAAACTTGGTATTTAATTTTAGCATCTTCCAGGGATGCGACACGAAGTTGAGAAAAATCCCCCCACCCCAAACTACCCTTTACATGGAACTTTTTTCGAAAATTTTGATTTTCTTAAAAATGGCTCTAACGATTTTGATTAAAATATCGTATATTAAAGATATTTACATGACAAATAAAATGTATATCTTGAATTTTCTGGGAATAGCTTCTAAAGACCTGTTTATTCTGGATGAATTGTGCTTAATTTAGCATAACTAATAAACCGTAAGGGATAGACAAAAACTTACTATACAAAAAATGTAGGCCTTGTTAAAATACACAATTTACGTCATATACATTTTTTTTCGTGGAGCTTACCGTTTTCGAGGTATTCATTGTTATTAGTCTCAGTTATGAAGTACTTATACCTTTCACAGACGGGAGTGTCCGTTTTTCTTTTGTTCTACTCCTGGCCAAGAAAAGAAGCGATTTGTAATGACAATCGTATAACTACAGCTTTTAAAACATTTGACTATCTATTTAGCCTAGTGTATTCCCTTATTTTTTTCATACTTATAAGAAACTAAGTAATAAGAACATTGTGCTGAATACCTCGATTAGCAAGGTGCAGAAAGAAGAATAACCTTATGTAAGAAGTTTGTAGAACGGCTAGAGAAAGTCATGTGAGTGTAACACATAAGCTTTTTTTAAAATCCGTTCGCTAAGTGAAACAATTGAAATTCGGTTCTCTTTGCTGAATAAACAAAAGAGAAACGAAAATAAAGCTGTCTCCCGTTTGAGAAAAGTTTAAGTGCCTTTAAACTTGAATTAACTATCCGAAATATCTCAAAAACGGTTTAGTTAAAAAAAGTATTTTACATACATTGTGTGTTTTAACGAGATCTACATTTCTCTATCTCTTACGATTTACGTTATACAACAGTTACACTAAAGTCATTCAGAATTAAGTAGTCAAGATATACATTTGGTTCGTCCTGATATTGTCATGACATGACATTTTAATAAAAATCGTTACAGCCATTTTTGAGAAAATCCAAATTTCGAAAACAGTTCCATCTAAAGGAAAGTTGCGGGATCCTATTGAAAAGCTTCGTGTCGCAGCCTTGGAAGATAAAGTTTGGTATTCAACACACATTATTTCCCTTCTACTTACAGAGAAACAAGTAATAAAGCATTTCTGCTAATGCTTATCATGTTTTGCATAATGTAGAACAAGCTTTGGTAAGAGAGTTTCTTTGCAGAATGTGTAGAGAAAGTCAAATGAATGGAACAAATCGGATGTGTTCCATTCATATGACTATCTCTCCTCTTCTCTAATAAACGTCTTACAAAAGATTATTCTTCTGTCGACTTCATGCTAATCGACATAAGCATTCACAGAAATGGTTTTATTACTTACTACCTTATAAGTAGGAGGGAATAGACAAGGCTAACGTGATAGTCATTTCTTGTAAAAGCCGCTGCTTTGTGATACTCTTTGCATGGCCCGGAGTAAACCAAAAACATATGAAACGAACGATGACCTTCCGTTTGAGAAAAGTAACAAGAAATATCTCGGAAATGATTGGTTCACAAAATAAGAAAAACGTATATGACAAATTGTCTGTTTTAGCTAGAGCAACATTTTCTGGTTAATAAGTTTCTGTATATCTCTTACGGTTTATGACTTACGCAAAAGTCGTTCAGAATGAATAGGACTTCAAAGGCTATTCCCAAAAAATTCAAGATATTCATTTGATTTGTCACGTAATTATCTTTACTTTACGTAACTTTAATCAACATCGTTAGAGCTTTTTTTTTAGAAAATCGAATATTTCGAAAAATCATACTTGTCAAGTGTAGTTTGAGTTGGGAGTAATTTCTTGAAAATGTTCGTGTCGTATCCTTGGCAAATACAAATTTTGGTATTTAACGGTCTTTACTTTTTACTTTCTTTACACGTACTATGTACATAGTGTATAGAGAAGGTATTGTATTCCACCCAAAATTCGATAGAGATTTCACCGGAAATAGGCGTATTAGGGTCCCCTGTATCCAAAAAAAGTATTTTCAGAAAAAGGTCTATGTGTGTGTTTATGTGTGTCCGTGTGTCTGACCATAAGTCGGTAAAATACCAAACTTGTTATTTAAGTGTAATACCTTCTAGGGATGCGACACGAAGATTTTGAGGAAATTCCCCCCACACCAAACTACCCTTTACATGGAAAAAAAATACGAAACTTTTTACTTTCTCAAAAATGACTCTAACAATTTTGATTAAAATTCCGTATATTAAAGATATCTATATGGAAAATAAAATGTATATCTTCAATTTTCTGGGCATAATCTCTAAATACCTCATTATTCTGAATGAATTTTGCTGAAATTTTCGTAACTGGTAAACGTAATAGATAGACTAAAACTTACTACACAAAAAATGTAGATCACGTTAAAACACACAATTTATATAATATGTTTTTTTAATTGGCTATTTATGAGATATTCCTTGTATTTGTTTAGATATAAAATACATTTCTACCATATAGCAACCGGCTTTTAGAAGATTTGACTATCGTTTTAGCCTAGTGTATTCCCTTATTTCCTTCTACTTACAAGGAAGCAAGAAATGTGACAATTTCTGCTAATGTTTATCTCGATTATCATGAAGTAGATAGAAGAATAAGCTTTTCAATAATAATTTGTTACAGCGATGTAGAGAAAGCCATTAGAATGGAACACATCAGATTTTTAGTTATACTATCCACCCCTCCCCCCTCCACACACACACACTACAGACAGACACACGGACGGACCTTTTACTTTAATTTGCTTTTCTATTAATGGGTCCTCTAAACATGTATTTCAGCTGAAATCTCAACATAGTCCTTTGGGTGGAATGCAATGCCTTCTCTACATACTACGTACGCACATACCTAGTAATCGGTACAGAAAGTAATAAATACGAAACTAAAGCACCGATCAACAGCATACAACTACCGTCAACTCCAGCATATGGCACGATTGCACGTGCTACTAGACGGTGACGTCACTACACGGTCGCTAACCCGAGCAGCGTTCCGAGAGCCTTGCGAGAACATACTAAAATATTTTTTCTTCATTTCAAAAACACATCACACTATATCACATCTCAATGTAATATGAGGTTCAAAGTTCGTTTTTGAATTATCGTGTTCACAGACACTGGACACGTACATAAGCACCTTCCCTTCCTAGGTACTAGGAACGAAGCAGAGAAAGTAATATAGACTATTCGCTATAACTTCAAAAATCGTATGTGTTCCACTCGCATGACTTTCTCTACAGCTCTCTAGCAAATTATTGTTAAAAAACTCATACTCCTATCTACTTCATGGTAGTCGAGATAAACATTAGCAGAAATGGTCTTATTGCTTACTTCCTTGTAAGTAGAAGGGAATTAATTGGAGTACACTAGGCTAAATCTTATAAAATGTGGTTGCCATGTGGCTAAAATCCATTTCTTTACATATTCAGCAGTTTACAAATTCCCGTGTGAAGAAAGTTTTTAAAATTAAAACCAATAACAAGCAATATGTAGGAAATTGCCTGTTACAGGAATAAGTGTATATGACATAAATTGTGTTTTAACGAGATCTACATTTTTCTGCAGCAAAATTTTGTATATCTCTACGGTTTACCAGTTATGCGAAATTAAGCAAAATTCATCCACAACAAAGAGATCTTCAGAGGCTATTTCCACAAAATTTAATATATATATATATATATATATATATATAATGTGTCATGCAAACGTATTTAATATACGGTATTTTAAGTCGTTTTTGAGAAAATCAAAATGTTCGAAATTTTTTACATGTAAAGTGTCATTTGGGGCTGCGGACGTTCCGCAAAATCTTCGTGTCTCATCCTAGTAAACTTAAATACTCATTTAGGTATGTTCTTTTCGCTTTTGGATTATCGTGTTCACAGGCACATGGACACTAATCTCACACACACACACACACACACATCTTTTTTCTGAAAATACTTTTTTTTGGACATAAGGGACCCTAAAACGTCAATTTCCGGTGAAATCTCGGTAACGAATTTTTGGATGGAATGGAACACCTTCTCTATACATTATGTACATAGTACGTGTAGAGAAAGTAAAAAGAGCAATTCTGTGTATGTTTATCTGAATGATCATGAAGTAGAATAATAAGCGTTTTAATAATAATAATAATAATAATAACAATAATAATAATAATAATTTATTACAGAGATGTAGGGAAAGTCATATGAAGGGAACACATCAGATTTTTTAGATACAAAGGACCCTAAAACGTGTATTTTCAGTGAAATCATTAGAGCCATTTTTGAGAACATTCCATGTAAAGGGTAGTTGAGGGTGGGGGAATATCGTGAAAATCTTTGTGTCGAATTCTTGGAAAATGCTGAACTTAAATACCAAGTTTGGTATTTAATAAACTTTTCGTTTTAAAGAAAGAGACACATACACAGACAGACACACATGGACATGTTTCTAAAAAGGCTCCTTTGCATTCGGGGGGTCTCGAAAAATGTATTTCTCGTGAAATATTGATATCGAATTTTTGGGTGGAGTGCAATACCTTCTCTGCCTAAGTGCCATGTACTATGCAGAGCAAGTAAAAGCTTCCCCTGTCGCTAGTTTCAACACTAGAATGGCATGACGAATACGGCAGGTAGATTTTCACCGCCTGTAGATACGAGATATATCGACTGAGATAGGTCGATACTCGATGTTCAGCGACTCTAGCGTATTATTTCTGCTTTGCCAAATTCATAACGTTTATGACTCTCGAGTTTGAGCTTGTGAACTGGTTCTTTATGTTTAGAGGTTGAAGCGCAGAAAGAAGGGAAGGCCAAGAGCTGTTGACATCAAGTGCGGGCGGGTACTTGCAGTGCAGCTCGGGGGCCTGCAATATGCAACCTCCCCCTCTAAAATGTCGGCGCGGCACTTCACAAAGGCCGCGTCTTTGTCTTCCTTACAGTTCTAATGCATCGGTCCTTGTACACCAAAACGAACAAGTCCTTCGTATCATAAAGAATTACCGAAAGAGATGGCTCCGCGGTTAGGTGTACGTCTCGCACTCGGAAGCTTCCGGGTTCGATCCCAGGCAACCGCCCACTTATGGAATTTCAGTGGATTTACCACAATCGGTAAGCAGGATATATTAGAAATTGAATTTAATTAAGAAGATGAGGACAATAGCATTGCAACTTAAGAGACACTTTAGAGTAATAAAGTTTCACTGGGAAATTAGATATGGTTTGTAAGCCTATGAGTACTCCAAATTGGAGGGAGATATTAAAAATATTATAGAGAGATATTAGAGGAAGAAATAAGAATGGAGGCGGAGTGAGAAGCAAAGTGTAAGTGGGAGCGGGAGGAAGGAAATGGGGAATACAGATGAGGGAAGAAGGTGTCGGTGTAGTGAATAGGGTTTCCATAGCGAAATTGACAGTTATGATGGTGAGCGAGGAAGGAGATAAAGAACTGAGATGATAGAGAAGATGTAATGACTAGGCCCGTAATTGCTCAACTTGCAATGGTGGTGAGAAAGGAGTACAAAAGAGTGGAAATGGTGACGGCAGGGAAGTAGAGGTGTATTGGTAGTTATATAATAGTTGAGAGAAGAGTTCGGGAAAAAAAAAATGGAGGATGGGAGAGATGAGTGGATGATAGGTAGTGAAGTGAATAGTGATCCTTAAGTGAGGGAAAGAGTACCCTTTATTAAAAGGAAGGAGGGATTTTTAATGTTAAAATTGGAAACGGAAGTAGTGTTTTAAGACAGCTAAAATAGAAATAAGTCTAGTGGAATAGTAAGTGATGAAGAGAGAATAAATAAGGAATATATTATATAAGCACATGAAGTAATATAGTTGTAAATGTATACTGATTGTTAAAACCTCTAATGTTTAGGGTAAATAAGAATTAAGTGCAAAACTATTTATAAACCGTACGGAAAGCTAAGAAATAATGAAAGTTAACACTAACCAATGTATTAGTTATTAAATACATAAAATTAAGTACTTAATATTGAAGTATTAAATATATGGCTGTTTAAAATTCTCCACTGGCGGGGTTTAACTTGAAATAGCCCCATTGACTTCTGCAGCTCTTTTAAAACACGAAGGATTATCTGCACACGCCAAATACGTGGCAGCCAGGCCACCTTAGTTCCAATGCTAAGGTTTCATTCAGTCTGTATATTTCCCATGTTCACGCACATGCGCTGTATTTCATTAATAATTAAGCTAGTTTGCGGTAAATTAGACAGCCTATTCATGAGGGCTTCAAAGAAAATACTGAATACAATATGGTGCAGGTAAAATATTTCCAAAGGAACACAATAGTATATTCTGTACTAAGAACTGAAAGTTATACTTACCAGGTTAAGAATGGATATTGGGAATACGAGATCTGATAACTTACAGTTCGTGATTAGCCAATTACTTTTTGAAATACTTGAAAAAACGGTAAAAAAAATCTGACGTGTTCCATTCACATGGTTTCTCTGCAACAAATGTTTGTTAAAAAGATTATACTTCTATTTACTTCATGCTAATCGAGAAAAAAATAGCAGAAATAGTCTTATTACTTGCTTCCTTGTAAGTAGAAGGGTAATAAGGGAGCACCATAGGTTAAAGTGACAGTCAAAAGCTGGTTGCTATGTGATGTAATGTCCCTTTGTTTGCATGGACAGGAGTTGACAAATTGCCATAAGAGAAAAGTATAAGTATTTTAAAGCTGAAACCAATTACAATGAACTTAGTTGTAAGTTGATGGTCAAATCTAAGAAAAAAAAGATATTAAATAAATTGTGTGTTTCAATGAGATCTACAATTTTAGTGCAGCAAGTTTTTGTTTATCTCTTATGGTTTACAATTGCGCAAAATTCAGCAAATTTCCTTCAGAATAAAGAGGTCTTTGGAGGCTATCCCCACAAAATTCAAGATATGCATTATATTTGTCGTGTTAATATCTTTAATATACCATATTTTAATCAAAATCATTACAGCCATTTTTAAGAAAAATCAAAACTTTCGAAAAATTTTCCATGTAAAGGGCAGTTTTGGATGGGGGCATTTTTCTCAAATCTTCGTGTCGCATCCTTGGAAAATACATAACTTTTATAGGAAGTTTGGTATTTTACCGACTTTTCGTTCAGGGACACACCGATACACAGGCCTTTTTTTATAAATGCTTTTTTTTGGAAGCAGGGGACTGTAAAACGACTATTTCTGGTCTATATCGAATTTTTAGTAGAGAGCAATACTTCTCTATATACTATGTACATAGTACGTGTAGAGAAAGTAAAATGAATTATCGATGTAAAGAAATGAAAGGCTACTCCTAAATTATATGGACAAAGCCTTCTTATACACTCTTTTGTTAATGAATTTTGCGATAGATACTTTACTTGAAGTAGCACATGTCTTGAGTGTTACGTCATTTCCTAATTGTACTGTAAGTATTAATGACCTCTCAAACTCTTACTGTAAGTACTTACAGTGTTTGTCGGCATGGCAATTAATAAATGAATTACAAATTTAGCTTACATTATCAAATATATATGCTCAGAATGATTAACTTACATATCAAGTATTTCAAAAAATAACACAAATATTACAAGAGCAATAATAGTTAATTGAAAATATAAAACAAATAAGTTAAATGTAATAAGTGTTTTAAAATGTATGTATGCATATATACAATGAAAATGAGGATATCATCTGAAACCCCACCATTGTATTTATTGAGCACTTGTGTGTACCAATCGACACGAGCATATTTTGAGATTGAGTCAAATTATGTGGGGTCCAGCGAGAGGAAACCTTTTTCACGGCTTTAATCATGAAATATTTTATGTATGCTGGTGGAACTGATACCTAGGGTTAGCTTTAACTCACAGTATATGACATGATGATTTTGCACAGCATCAATGTTTTCTGGGCAACAACTGATTTTGTACGACCTTCACGAATTTCGTCAGTGAGCGAATCATTATCAGAGGTGTCACAGCTTCGTTGTAAACCCTGTTTTGATTGGAATTTGATCCAAATATCGAATCAAAGGTAAAATTATGATTCGGGTCAATTGTTACCTTTTTTACATTTTGGCCAATGTTAACATAGGACGTGTAACCTGATACTGGACGAATCCGAAGAGCCACCTGTATATTTTCTGGTATCTTTAAACATGTTCATTATAAAAAGTGTCAGCTTCATTATAAACCGCGGTTTGATTGGAATTTGATCCAAATATTGAATCAAAGGTAAAATTATGATTCGGCTCACTTGTTACCTTTTTACTTTCTCTATACGTACTATCTACATAGTGTATAGAGAAGGTATTGTATTGCACCCAAAAATTTCGATGCCGAGATTTCACCGGAAATATACGTTTTGAGACCCCCTGAATCCAAAAAAAAACATTTTTAGAAAAATTTCCGTGTGTGTGTATGGGCAGCATAGCTCTAAAACAAAAAGACCGTTAAAAACCAAACTTGGTATTTAAGTTTGATATCTTCCAAGGATGTGACACGAAGATTTTCAAGAAAATCCCCACACTCCCAACTACCCTTTACATGGAACTTTGTCGAAAATTTTGATTTTATTAAAAATGGCTCTAACGATTTTGATTAAAATATCGTATATTAAAGACGTTTACCTGACAAATAATATGTATATCTTGAATTTTCTGGGAGTAACCTCTGAAGACTACTTTATTCTGGATGAATTTTACGAAATTTTAAATAACCGCTAAACCGTAAGAGATGGACAGAAACTTACTGCACAAAAAATATAGCACACATTAAAACACACAATTTATATTATATCATTTTTTCGTGGAGTTGATCGTTTTTTAGATATTCCTTATTTTTAGTTTCAGCTATGAAAAACTTGTACTTTTCTCATAAAGGAATTTGTCAACTTGTGTCCATACAAACAAAGGAACTTCAGTCACCTAGCAACCAGCTTTTGACTGTCACTTTAACCTATGGTACTCCCTTATTTCGCTTCTACTTACAAGGAAGCAAGTAATAAGACTATTTGTGCTAATTTTTTCTTGATTAGCATGAAGTAAACTGAAGCATAAGCTTTTTAACAATAATTTGTTACAGAGTTGTAGAGAAAGTCATATGGATGGAACACATCAGATTTTTTTCATTTGGGTCAATGTTAATATAGGACGTGACCTGAAACTTTGGTAAAGCATGTGGTCCAATAGTTATAGGTACACAACTTCAGAAGGCAAGAGATACCTACGTGTATACCACAATTAAACTCGTTATACCAGCATTTCACAATGTCAAACTTTACAGATGGCTCCTCGACAATCAGTGTTTCCAAGGCTCAAGTATTGTGACAATGCCGTCCGGATCGCTGTCATGTTCGCTCTGGTATACATGTGGAGCTAGAATGTGAGACGTAAATAACGGCGCGATGCAGCAGGAACTTTCTCGCGACATCATGATCCTCTAAGTTCGGTTTCTAGTACCTTTGAAAAGTTTCCAGAAAGTTTGTGACGTTATTTTCTACCTATAAAAGGAAGGAGCGTAGTGCAGGTTGTGTTGTGGATTGTACTGAGTTGAAAGGGACTGGATTGTTAGCGATCAGTGGAGCGTGAGCCATGGGTGGTGTGCAGTGATAAACAGCTATCTCCACGTCGAGTGAATTGTTTGCTGAACTTAAAGTTTTATTTGTAACTACATTTTGAGTAAACAAAAACATTTGTTACAGTATAAATAGTGGCTCAAGTACTCAGATTAAAAATAATTCTAATGACTTTGATTAAAATACACACATAGACACACACGTACACAGACCTTTTTCCAAAAAGGAAGACAATACCTTCTCTATACACTATGTACATAGTATGTGTAGAGAAAGTAAAAATCATTTTTAGAAAAAGGTCCGTGTGTGCCTGTGGACAGCATAGCTCAAAAACGAAAAGACCGTTAAATACCAAACTTGGTATTTAAGTTTGGTATCTTCCAGGGATGCGATATGAAAATTTTCAAGAAAATCCCACCCCCCAAACTAACCTTTACATGGAACATTTTTCGAACATTTTGAGATTTTCAAAAATGGCTCTAACGAATTTGATTAAAATACCATATGTATAAGATATTTACATAACATAACTCCATGGCACGACAGCTCACGGTGAACCTTGGCCTACCGCCCGGCCGCTGCGTCCCCCATCTCGGTCCAGTACAGACGTCATGAATGGGGAAGATATTTATTTACATGACAGAGAAAATGTACCTATATCTTGAGTTTTCTGGGAATAGCCTCTAAATATCTTTATTCAGATTTTTTTTTTAAATTTTGCTTAACGGGTAAACCGCAAGAGATAAGACAAAAACTTACCACAGAAAAAAATGTAGATCTCATTAAAACACACAATGTACGAGTATTACGCATTTTTTCCCTGGAGTTAACCGTTTTTCGAAATATTCCATGTTATTGGTTTCAGTTTTAAAATACTTAAACATTTTCTCATATGGGAACTTGTCATTTCCTGGCCACGCAAAGAAGCGGATTGCAATCTCATAATAATCATATTTTAAAACATTTGACTATCGGTTTAACCTAGAGTATTCACTTATTTCTCTTCTACTTATAAGGAACTAAATTATAAGACCATTTGTGCTAATGTTTTAATATGAAATAGAAGAATAAGCTTATTAACAATAATTCGTTGCAGAGATGTAGAGAAACTCATGTGAATGGAACACATGAGATTTATTTTTAATCACACACGTTCGGGAGTGTTGCAACAACTGTATGGTCTATAGTTCCAAGTACTTCCGTATCCATTAAACTCGCCAGTGTTTACTGTTTATTCCCAAACCTGAAGAAATGGGCTCCGTGAACGAAGATTCATATCAAATGATGAGGTTGATGCTTCTTAGAAAGACGCTATTTTGCAGAGCTGGACAAATCTTACTTTACTAGGGTGATTAAAAAGTTGGAAAGGCGTAGCAAATTTATTGCTTTACAAAATGACTATATAGAAATAATATCTTAAATCTTGAGTTTGTTCTTTTTTATCTATTTTATTTTACTTCTAGGTCATATGACGACGGATGTGTTCTGCAGTACGAGGAGGGTTCAATAAGCCCTTAGAAACTCCAAGAAATTACATTCGTATATTTAGTAACGTCGTCTCTTACTAGATGGCATTTTATATGTACGTCAGACAACATTTCTGTCTCAGTGTCTGTGAGTAGCATAATTAAAAAATATGATGTGTTCCATTCACATGACTTTCTCTACATCTCTGCAACAAATTATTGTTAGAAAGATTTTGCATCTATTTACTTCATGCTAATTGACAAAAACTTAGCAGAAATAATCTTATTACTTGTTTCCTTGTAAGTAGAAGCGCAATAAGGGGGTACCATAGGTTAAAGTGGTAGTCAAAAGCTGGTTGCTATGTGACTGAAGTTCCTTTGTTTGTATGGGCAGGAGTTGACAAATTCATGTATGAGAAAAATATGTTTTTCAAAGCTGAAAATAAAAATAAGGAATACCTAAAAAATGATCAACACCACGAGAAAAGTGTATATAATATAAATTGTGTGTTTTAACGTGCTCTATATTTTTTGTGTAGTACGTTTTTGTCTATCTCTTACGGTTTACCAGTTACGTAAAATTCAGAAAAATTCATTCAGAATAAATTGGTCTTTAGAGGTTACTTCCAGAAAATGCAAGATATACATTTTATTTGTGGAATAAATAGTTTTAATATACGGCATTTTAATCAAAATCGTTATAGCCAATTTTGAGAACATCAACATTTTCGAAATGTTATCCATGTAAAGGGTAGTTTGGGGTGGGGGAATTTTTCTCAAAATCTTCGTATCGCATCCCTGGAAGATATTAAACTTAAATGCCAAGTTTGGTATTTTACCGACTTTGCGTTCTTGAGTTATCGCGTTCACAGACACATCCACGCCCGGACCTATTTCTAAAATGCTTTTTTTATACATGGAACCATAAAACGAGTATTTCCGGTGAAATCTCGGTATCGATTTTGGGTGGAATGCAATACCTTATCTATACACTATATACATAGAACGTCTAGAGAAAGCAAAAACGAAAAGGGGTTAAACAGCAAACCTTATATTTATATCCTATTTCTACCAAGGATCCGACACGTAGAATTTCAGGAAACTCCCCCAACTCCAAAATACCTCTTACAGATAAGATTTTTCGGAATTGTTTATCTTCTCAAAAGTTGTTATAGCCTTTTTTTAAATTAAAATACCACATATTAAAGGGACAGTGCTTAAAATTTATATCTTGAACTTTGTGGAAATGTCCGCTGAAGCCCTTCATTCTGAATGACTTTTGTGTAACTGGTAAATTAAGATATAAAGAAAATCTTATTACACAACAATGTAGATCTCGTAAGTACACAATGTATTTATGTGGTGTTAACCTATCTGAGATATTCCTCGTATTTTTTTTTTTTTTTCATTTATATAGCCCCCTTTAACATCTAAGGTCAAATCGGGGCCTTCAAATAGAAACAACTCGTTGTCTGTAGGTTTACGTTGGGTTTAAACCATTTTATTTCTTCAAACACGCACACATTCACTCTCACATACATACTTCCAGACTCTGTGGGGGATAGGGAATAATTCTGGTTAAAGAAAACTTCCCCGCACAAGCCGAGAATCGAACCCGGGACCTCCGGGTGAGAAGTCAGCTCGCTTACCACTCGACCACCTCGTAATTTTTTTCAATCTTTAAATACGTGCTTATAGTATTTTCAAATGGTAAATTGTTATTCATTTTTATTTCTCCTAGTCAGGTAGAGAGAAATAAATTTCAAATCCATCACATAGCGACCAGTTCTTAAATATTAGATTATCGTTTAAGCCTCGTATACCCCCTTTTTTCAGTGTATCTAGAAGAAGACTTGTAACAAAAGCATCTCTACAAATGTTTATATCGATTAACGAGAAATTCATAGAATAATTTGAGGAATTTAAGTGTAAATATTATAATTATTTTCCATGGTGATTTTCTAAATTTATGTTTATACTCTCGTAAGGCAGATCCCATATGTTTTAGGTAAGACTTTCAAAACAAATTTCGTGCACAAAAAAACTTGACTTTTCCTATCTGTTTTGCACACAAACTATTCTTACAAAAAAGAGTATCTTCAATCTAAACTATGCTAAACGAAACAGACATTAGCAGAAATTGTCTTATTACTTGCTTTCTTATAAGTATAAGGGAAACAAGGGATACATTAGGCTAAAGTGATACTCAAATGTTTTAAAACCCATAACTATGCGATTGTCATTGAAATTCACTTCCTTGCATGACCAGGAGTAGAAAAAAAAAAAAAAAAAAAAAAACGCGGACTCTTCCTGTTGGAGAAAAGCATAGGTATTTTAAAATTGAAACCAGTAATAAAGAATATCTCGGAAATGGTTGATCTTGAAAAGATATGTATATGACATAAGCTGTGTACTTTAAGAGGAACTACATTTTTGTGTTGTAAGTTTTAGTCTATCTCCTACAGTTTAGTAGTTATACAAAGTTATCCGGAATGAACAGGTGTTCTCAGGCTATTCCCAAAAATTCAAAATACACATTTCATTTTTGCATAAAAGCACCCTAAACATATCGTATTTCAGTCAAAAATTTTCCGTGTAAAGAGCAGTTTGGAGTAGAATGATTTTCTTGAAAATCTTCGTGTCACATTCTTGGAACTTACTAAACTTATGTACCGCGTTTGGTATTTAACGGACTTTTTGTTTTTGAGTAATGCTGCCCATAGATAAACGTATAGACTGACAGACACCACATGGACCTTTCTTAGAAACACTTTTTCTCGGGATTCAGGGGGTCAAAAAACATATACTTCCGGTGAAATGTCGGTAAAGAATACAATAATTGCTCTATCACTAGTACATTGTACACGCGTCCCAGAGAAAGTAAAAGGCTAGGCAAGTGATAGCTAACATAAGAATCATGCTTTGAGCTATTCCCGCCTGGCGCTGTCGGTAACAACGGAAATCAAGGAAAAGAGACCGTTACTCAAATGACAGTCAGCAACGGTCATTGTGTTCTCGAGGGGGCGTGTTACCTGCACGAAGAGATAGAGAAGAGTACCCCTACCACTTTAGGTTGTCCGCTCTACAGAGCAGTCGTGTGTAATGCCTGCACAAACGGGAACTAGGCTCCCAAAGAGGCTGTTAGGAGAAAACGAACCAAAACACGACAAATAAACAAAAGGTAGTGCATTAAAACGTTAGCTCTTGCTCTCTGTGGACTACCTGCTACCGTACATAGCAGGAAAAATATCTGAGTTGTTACACTCATAATACTTTCTCTAACCACTCTCGCTTATTGATATACAGCGTCTACAAGCTATTCTTATTAACGCCTTTTGTTTGGTGGAACAGAGAAAACCTAGATAAAACTTATATATATATAATTTTTATTTATTTTGCAATTTTTTTTTTTTTTTTTTTTTTACAATTTCTATATTTTTAATTTCTTTACTCGTACTTTTACATAGTGTATAGAGAAGGTATTGTACTCCATCCAAAAATTCGATACTGAGATTTCACCGGAATATATGGTTTAGGGTTCCATGTGTCCAAAAAAAAAAGCATTTTCAGATAAAGGTCCGTATGTTTGTGTGTCAGAGTGTCTGTGAACACGATAAGTCAAAAACGAAAAATCGGTAAAATACCAAACTTGGTATTTAAGTTTATTTTTTCTTTTGTTCTACTCCTTGACAAGCAACTGAACGATTTGCAATGACATCGCATAACGACAGCTTTTAAAACATTTGACAATCACTTTAGCCTAGTGCATTCCCTTAGTTCCATTCTACTTATAAGGAATTAAGTAATACCATTCTGATAACGTTTATCTCTATTAGCATGGTGTTGAAAGAATTATCTTTCATAAGAAGTTTGTTTGTAGAGTAGCTATAAAAAGTCATGTGAGTGTAACACAGAATTTTTACTCTTGTGTTAGACTTAATAAGGGGGCGCTCGGTTCCGTCTTCAATCGGCAGGATTCGTGCAACTTCGGGAGCAGAGCAGGGTGACAAGTTTGAGAACTGAAGTATTGAGTTCCAGTGACTTCAATGCTAACGTTTAGTTATGTCTGTAGATCCCATAGTTCACGCACGTGCACTGTATTTTATTCTATAATAATTAAGTTAGTTCACGGTAAATTAGATAACCTATCCCTAATAGCAGAGGGCCTCAAAGAAGAAACTTTCATTGGTCGACAACACTATGGAAAGAAAAGCATGCAATCTCTCCCTTCTTCCTCCCGACCCACGCTTCTCCATAAAACCAACGCCCAAGAAAAGGTGCGCATATACAAGGGTGGTTTGTTAAGTCTGGTAAATTTCCATGAAAGAATGGACATTTTTGTTGCAGCTCCAAAGTTGGTAAGTTTGAATATTGAAAGGATCGTATAAAAATGTTTAACAATGTACAGTATACTGCTCATTGTTGACAGTCTTCCGAATTGGCCAATGTGTCGACTGAGATTGAAAATGGTGCTGTTATTAAACATTTTCATTTGAAAGGTTGGACTGCCGCACAAATCAAAACAGAATTTGATAAAAAGCACCATCATTGATGACGTTTTACTTTTGAATGAATGAATTTAATCGTGGTCAGTGAAGCACCACTCAGGAAAGCATTGACAAAATCCGTGATATGGTAAAACAGATCGCCGAATAAACATCCAAGACATTGCTGAGACTGTAGGCATCTCACCTGAGCGAGAGCAACATATCCTGTGCAGAGAGTCAGCTTTGAAGAAGCTCACGGTCATCCAAAAGCGAATCAGGAGCATTTCAACACAATGTTTGGCAGGGTTTAATCGCAATTCCCAAGAATTTTTATTCCGATTTGTGACTTGATGAACCTGGATCAATCATTACACACCAAAGTCAAAGTCTTAGCCAAAACAATGGATAAAAGCTGGTGAAAGCGTACCGAAGAAGCCAAAGACCATTCCGTCATCTGGTAAGGCGATGGCCTCTTGTTTTGTTTTGTTTTTTTTGTTTTTTTTTTTATTTTTTCTGTTGGGGAAGGAATTCCCAAATAATAATCCTCATAAATTACTTGGGAAAAGGCAGAAGCATTACTGGACCCAATTATGATTTATTGTTGGACCGTTTAAAACTTGTATTGAATGAAAAAAGACCAAGGTTGAAACGCAAACAACAAATACCCTTTCACCAGGATTTTTTTTTTACTCCATGGCACGACAGCTCACGGGGAACCTTGGCCTTATTATTCCGATGTAAAAGCTGGAGAATCCCTGGACCAAGTGTGCATTAAAGGAGAATATGTTGGGAACGAGATGAGGTTGTTTACGAAACAAACATTTTTTCTACAACCGAGAGTAAAAAATGTAAATGGCGTGTTACTTATGGACACTCTTTAACTACAGTGGTTCGCAGCGTCCCATTCTAAATTGGGCGTGAAAGACCGCTTAATTTTGCTCAGAGGCCTCTCTCAGGCTTGAGGTTCTTTTACGACACGGGACTAACGGCTTTACTTTCCTTCCGAAGGAAGCCATGCTACTGATTTTTTACGTCCGAAAACATCCATCGTCCTCCGCCGGGTTTGAACCCACGACCTTGGGTATATGAAGTTAGCATGGTAACCATTACACCACGGAGGGCGACTACAACCGGGAGTAACCGAGTAGTTCACTAGCTCATTTCAGATCGCAAACTTGATTTTTACAGAATCCACTGGCAAATATGTGCAGCAAGCGTAATGTAATTTTGTTCCAACTTTACGCTCGCCAAAATTATTCACGATATTAGTATGTGTACATCACTGATCAACAGACGCCACTTCATAAATTTCTCATATTGTGCCTCATAAACTTTTTAGGATTTAGCAGGCAGTAAATTTGATTCTGCTTCTTTCGTAGCTCTAAGGATATCATAATAAAATTCTCAAAATCTGCCAGTTTCTCAAGATACATCACAGAACAACAATAATATTGGTTTGTCACGGCCTACCCGTACCATCATCGCGCCCAGCAATGCGAAATAAATAACGAACTATAACCCCAGGGTGAATAACTCAAACTTAACCTCAAATTTATTACATCATAAATAAATATTTCTTGCTATTTACTTTCTCTAGACATATTAGTGTATAGAGAAATAATTGTACTGCACCCAAAAATTTGATACCGAGATTTAACCGTAAATACATGTTTTGAGACCCCCTGAATTAAAAAAATTAGGAAAATATCCGTGTTTGTATCTGTTTGTCTGTGTGCAGTATAGCTCAAACATGAAAAGTCCGTTAAATACCAAACTTGGCATTTAAGTTCAGTATCTGTGACACGAAGATGTTCAAGAAAATTCTCCCACCCCCAACTACTTTTTACATGGAAAAATGTTTGAAATTTTGATTAAAATGCCGTATATTAAAGATATTTTCACGACAAATAAAATGTACATCTTGAATTTTCTAGGAATAGCCTCTAAAGACTTCCTCATTCTGAATGACTTTTGTATAACTGGCAAGCCATAAAAGATAGACAAAACTTACTACGCATAAATGTAGGCCTCATTAATACACACAATTTATTTATATATATAAATTATATATAATTTTGTAGACGGCCGCGCCGTGGCCGAGTAGTTACACCACTTGCCTCCCACCTAGACGGCCGGGGTTCGATTCCAAGCGACCGCATGTGAGATTTGTGGTGGACAAAGCGAAGCTGAGGCGGGTTTTCTCCGAGTACTCCGGTTTCCCCCGCCATCGCATTCCACCGGTGCTCCATCATCATTCATGTATCATCAGTGTCACCGCCTGCGGTGCCATAAGTAGTCAAAGCGGGCGTTAAACACTACCAAACAAAAAGTTTGTAGAGTTATCCCTGTTCACACATTTTTTTCTCGTTTCTCGTTTGTTTAATCCCGGTAAGCAAAGAGATTGGAATTTCAACTGTTTCACAGGCGACAGGCTTCTAAAGGACGAGGCTATCTCTTTAGCCTATGCATTTTCCTATTTCCTTTCTACTTACAAGAAAGCTAATAATAAAACAAATTCTGCTTATGTTAATTAGCATGATATAGAAAACAGGTTAATGTTTTCAATAAAAGATTTATTTGCCGAACATCTGGAGGACATCATGTGAAAGGAACATATAAGATTTTTCCCTTCTACTTACAAGGCCAAGGACAAGTGACGGGTAATAAGCAAAATGTTTACCTCGATTAGCATGAAGCAAATAGAAGAATCAGCTTTTTAACAATAATGTAGACAAAGTCATGTGATCACACCATAACATGCCCGCTCGAATCAAAAACAATAACTTTATGCTCTTACATCATAAATAACTATTTCGTGCTTTTTACTTTCTCTACACGTACTATGTGCATAGTGCATTGATTTCACCCAAAAATTTGATCTCGAGATTTCACCGGAAATACACAATACACAATTTAGGGTCCCTTGTATCCAAAAGATATGATGTACTACACTCACGTGACTTTCTCTAGCTGCTCTACAAACTTCTTACAAAAGATTATTCTTCTTTCTACATAATGCTAATCGATATAAACATCAGCAGAATGTTCTTATTATTTAGTTCCTTATAAGTAGAAGGCAGCTAAAAGAATGCACTATGCTAAAGTGATATTCAAAATTTTTAAAAGCTATTGTTATGCGATTGTCATTGCAAATCACTTCGTTGCTTCGCCAGAAGTAGAACAAAAGGAAAACGGACGCTTCATGCCTCAGAAAAGTGTAAATACTTCACAGTTGAAACCAATAACAAGGAATATCTTGGAAACGGTTACTTCCACAACAAAAATGTAAAGGACATAAATTGTGTGTTTTGATGATATTTAAATTTTTGTGTAGTAAGTTTTTGTCTATCTCTTACGGTTTAGCAGTTAGGCAAAATTCACCCATAATTAAGATGTCTTCAGAGGCTATTCCCAGAAAATTGAAGATGTACATTTTATTTGGGATGTATATAGCTTTAATATACGGGCTTTTAATCAAAATAGTTACACCCATTTTTAAGAAAGTAAAAAATTTCGAAACTTTTTCCATGATATGGGTAGTTTGTAGTGGGGGATTTTCTTGAAATCTTCGTGTCGCATTCTTGGAAGATACTAAACCTAAATACCAATGTTGCTATTTAAGGGTCATTTCGTTTTTGCGCTACGTTGTCCACAGACACACACGGACCTTTTTCTAAAACTGGTTTGTTTCGGACTCAAATCTCCACGTCGAATTTTTTAGAAAAATCTCCCTGCCCTAAGCTACCCTTAAATGGAAAAAGTTTCGAAAATTTTGACTTTCTAAAAAATGGCTCTAATGATTTTGATTAAAAAGATATTTATATGGCAAATAAAATGTATATCTTGAATTTTCTAGGAATAGCCTCTAAAGACCTCTTTATTCTGAATGAATTTAGCTGAATTTGCGTAACTGGTAAGCCATAAGAGTTATGCAAAAATTTACTACATAAAAGAATTTAGATCATGTTAAAACACAGAATTTATGTCATATACATTTTTCTCGTGGAATTGACACTTTTTCAGTCACCCCTTGTTATTTGTTATAAAATACTTGTCCTTTTCTCATATGAGAAATTGTCAACACCTGGCCGTACAAACAAAGGGGTTTCAATCACATAGCAACCAGCTTTCAAAAGTTTTGACTATCACTTTAGCCTAGTGTACTCCCTTATTCACCTTCTACTTATAAAGGAACTAGGTGAAAAGACCGTTTCTGCTAATGTTTTAGCATTAAATAGATAGAAGAATAAGCTTATTAACAATAATTTGTTACAGAGATGTAGAGAAAGTCATGTGAATTTAAGATATAAATTTTTACTAGACTTATCAAACACCGGAAACACGTTTTAAGATCTCCTATATCCAAAAAAAGCATTTTCAGAAAAAGGTCCTTAGGTGTGTGTGCCCGTGTGTCTGTGAGCACGATAACTTAAAAACAAAAATTCGGTAAAATACCAAACTTGGTATTTAAATTCAGTATCTTTCAGGGATGCGACATGATGATTTTAAGAAAAATTCCCCTACACCAAGCTACCGTTTAGATGGAAAAGTTTCGAAATTTTTGATTTATTCAAAAATGGTTCTTAAGATATTGATTAAAATACCGTATATTTAAGATACTTATATGGCAAATAAAATTTATAACTAGAATTTTCAGGGAATAGCCTCTATTCTGAATGAATTTTGCTGAATTTTGCGTAACTTTAAATCGTAAGAGATAGACAAAAGCTTACCACACAAAAAATTTAGATCACGTTAAAACACACAATTTATGTCGTATACGTTTTTTTTCGTGAAATTGACCATCTCTGAGATATTCCTTGTTATTTATTTCAGATTGAAAATACTTAAACTTTTCTCACACGGAAAGTTGTAAGTTCCTGCCCTTGCATAGAAACGGATTTCAACCACATGGCAACCAGCTTTTAAGAGATTTGACAGTCGTTTTAACCTAGTGAAATTCTATTATTCACCTTTTACTTACAAGGAAGCAAGTAAATAAGAACGTTTGTGATCGTGTTTATCTGGGATATATAAAGTAGATATAATATATTTGTTAACAATAATTTGTTACAGCGATGTAGAGAAAGTCATGTGAATGCAGCATATCAGATTTTTTGCTAGACTTATCATACCACCCCTTTAGTACTTATTCTTTCTGTTTTATTTTTCATAGCGGCCACAGAGCGTGTTGAAGCCCGAGACCTGTGACTGGAAGCGATCTAAGCTTTTGTTTTGTTAACGGCGAGCGCTACGAGCCGTGACAGCTGTTCACACGCGTGCGCTTGGGAGGTCGTTAATAAAACGAAGGTCGGTGAAGAGTCGGTTTTGGCAACAACGTTCCGATCTTATTTTTCTCGGCTCTTGTCACTATTTGGGAGCCAAATCTGGGACGGAAACACGTGCGTGAACTTCACCTAAAGTGTCACTCCACGTGTGTGACCGGGGGAGTAGCCGGCACGGTCGGCAATGCAGCTCTCTGCACTAGCGACGACGACGTAATTAATGCAACGGTTGTGCCCTACACCGCGCCGACGTTTATCTCTCTCTCTCTCTCACTCTGGGAGGCAACCGCGTGTGGCAACTCCTCCAGGACGTTGAGAAACACTTTTGTTATGATGAGTCAAGTTGGAAATTAAAATGCTAATGTGACACATTCACATGCCTTTCTCTACTCTATCGTTTATTAATGGCTGACAAACCATCCTTAAATAGCCTATTACTTTTCCCAGTACGTATAGGTATATAGTACATAAGGTAGAGAAAGTATTGTATTCCACCCAAAATTCATTACCGAGTCTTCACTGGAAATACATGGTTTGAGACCTCTGAATCTAAAAACAATTTTTAGAAACATGTCCGTGTGTGCCTGTGTCCTTGAGTCAAAAACGAAAAATCCGCTTAATACCAAACTAGTTATTTAAGTTTAGCATCTCCCAAGGTTGCGACTGCAAAATTTTGAGAAATGTCTTCGTACCCCAAATTACCCTTTACATGAAAAACAAATTTCAAAAATTTTGATTTTCTCAAACTATTTTGATTGCAATGCCTTATATTAAAGATATTTACCTGACAAATAAAACGTATATCTAGAATTTTCTGGGAATAGCCTCTGAAGAGTACCTTATTCTGAAGAGCATTTCATAACTGGTAAACTGTAAGAGACTGGCATAGTAACTTCACAAAAAATGATGTGTTCCATTCACATGACTTTCTCTACATCTCTACAATAAATTATGTTAAATTGTTCTTCTATTTACTTAACGCTAATCGAGAAAAAATAAGCACAAAAGTTCTTATTACTTGCTTCCTTGTAAGTAGAAGCGAAATAAGAGAGTATCATAGGTTAAGGTGATAGTCAAAAGCTGGCTGCTATGTGACTGAATTTCCTTTGTTTGTATGGACAGGAGTTGACACATGCCCATATGAGAAAAGTATAAGTATTTTGAAGTTGAAACTAATAACAAGGAGTATCTCAAAAACGGTCAACTCCACGAAAAAAAATGTATATAACATAAATTCTGTGTTTTAACGAGATCTACATTTTTTGTTAAGTGCGTTTTTGTCCATCATTTACGGTTTACCAGTTATGAAAAATTTCGCAATATTCATCCAAAATAAACTTGTCCCCAGAAAATTGAAGATACACATTTTATTTATGAAATAAATATCTTTAAAATACCATATTTTAATCAAAATCTTTAGAGCTCCGTTTGAGAAAATCAAAATTTTCGAAAATTTGTCCATGTAAAAGCTAGTTTGGGGTGGGAGGATTTTCTTAAAATCGTGTCGCATCCTTGGAAGATACTAATTTTAAGTACCAAGTTTAGCATTTTACGGCTTTTTCGTTTGTGAGCTATGCTACCCACACACCCACACACACACGCACACATACACTCTCGGATATTTTTCTAAAAATGTTATTTTGGATTCAGGGAGTCTCAAAGCATAAATTTCCGGTGAAATCTCGGTAACGAATTTTGCAATAAATCTATACACTATGTATACGTGTAGAAAAAGTAAAAAACTCATATGATATAAATAATGTGTCTTAAGAGATCTACATCTTTTGTGCTGTGCGTTTTCGTTTATCTCTTACAGTTTACCAATTATAAAAAGTGCAGTTATTGTTTTAAATTGCACGGTTATCATAAATAGAGAATAGAACAATTAATAATATTAAAATTATAAGTAAAAATATAAAATGAGAATGAATATGAGAAATGCAATAAACGAGATTATTGACCCTATTGGTTTATTTTCAAGAAATTTTAATATATTTATGTATTTTTTATATTTCTTAGCAAGATTTATCCAAAATAAAGAGGTTTTCAGAGACTATTCCCAGGAAATTCAAGACATACATTTTTTCTGTCATGTAAATATCTTTAATATACCATATCTTAATCAAAATCGTTAGAGCATTTTTGAGAAAATCAAAATTTTCGAAAATTTGTCATGTAAAGGGTAGTTTGAGGGTGCGGGATTCTTCGTGTCGCATCCTTGGGAGATACTTAACTTAACTTTTTCTTTTTTGAGCTATGCTTTCCAGAGGCACACACGGACCTTTTTTCTAAAAAGACTTTCTTGGACTCAGGGGTCCTCAAAATGTATATTTCTGGTGAAATCTCGGTATCGATTTTTAGGTGGAATACAGTACTTCCTCTATACACAATGTACATATAACGTGTAGAGAAAGAAAACATACATTATGAAAATAACAGAAGATGATACTGGGAGAGATATTTGAAGTTATAAGTCATTCATTGTCTTTTAAAATGATATTCCTTTGCGTCACTGAAGATTGCAAGGGCTCTTGACATTAGAAGGGCCTGGAAATTCCCGTAAGCAGATATTCAGGACCCTCTTCATGCTGCAGGAAAAGAAATGTAAACAGATAAACGTCAACTGTGGCATTTCCTCTTTCCTCTTCTAATATTGCGATATTTTTCTCTTCCCCTCTTTCTCTTATTCTGCCTTTCCCTTCGTAACATCTTGCTTTTCCCCCTGTTTTATTTACCCGATTATTTCCAGTGTTTTTCCTTTCTTGCTGCGTTTCTCTCTTTCTCTTCCTGTTTACGCTTCCTGGGAAATACCCTTTGTAGCATCATTTTTCTACTACTTTCGGAGTATTTCTCATTCCCCTGTTCTTGCTGATACGCTTCTTTGCTCTCTTTCTTACCTACATCAACCGATCAAGGTGGCGACGTTGTAAAGTGTGGACTGGCATCGTTAAGTCGCACTCAGACGCATGGGTTTTATCTAGGATTTTCCCCAGTCGCAAGCTCAATACTGCAGTGATTTTACTTTCTCTAGCACGTATATACAATGTACATAGTAGATACAGAAGGTATTGTATTGCACCCAAAAATTCGATACCAAGCTTTCACCGGAAATACATGTTTTATCTCCCCCTGAATCGAAAAAAAGCTTTTTTAGAAAAAGGTCCATGTGTGTGTGTGTCTGTGGACAGCATAGCTCAAAAACTAAAATACCGTTAAATACCAAACTTGGTATTTAAGTTTGATGTCTTCCAATGATGCGCCGCGAAGCTTTTCAAGAAAATCCCCCCACCCCAACTACCCCTTACATGGAACATTTTTCGAAAATTTTGATTTTGTCAAAAATGGTCCTAACTGTTTTATTAAAGATAAAGAAAATGTATATCTTGAGTTTTCTGGAATAACTTCTGAAGACATCTTTATTCAAGATGAAATTTGTGGAATTTTGCATAACTGGTAAACCGTAAGAGAGAGACAAAAACTTACTGTACAACACTTGTAGATCTCATTAAAACATACAATTTATGTTAGAAACATTTTTCCGTGGAGTTGACCACTTTTGAGATATTCCTCATTAATGGTTTCAGCTTTAAAATACTTATACTTTTCTCACACAGGACTTTGTCAACTCCTGGTCATACAAATTCACTTCAATCACATGGCAACCAGCTCTTAAAAGATCTATCGTTTTAGCCTAGTGTACTCCCTTATTTCCCTTCTAATTACAAGGAAGCAAGTAAACTGACCATTTCTGCTAACTTTTTCTCGATTAGCCTGAAAGAAATAGAATAATAAGCTTTTTAGTATATAAACTTATGTATATGCCCTGACAAGTTCTATGTTCAGTGACTTCCTGGCCTAAACGAACCTGCAGAATGCTTTCTAATCTAATATAATCTTTGACAATAATTTGTTACAGAGATCTAAGAAAAGTCATGTGAATGGAATACATGAGATTTATTACAAAAAGGTCTGTTTGTGTGTGTGTGTGTGTGCGCGCGCGCGCGCTTGTGGGCAGCATAGCTTAAAAACTAAACAACCGTTAAATACCAAACTTAATGTTTATGTTTACGATACACCACAACCACAAACTACTCTTTACATGGAACATTTTTCGAAAATTTCGATTTTCTCTAAAATGGCTCTAAAGACTTTGATTAAAATGCCATATATTAAAGATATTTATGTGCCAAATAAAATGTATCTGGGAATAGCTTCTGAATACTTCTTTATTCTAGATACATTTTGCAGCAATTTGCATAACTGGTAAACTTGAGGCAAGCTTGTGTCTATCACTTACGGGCACAAGCTTGCCCCACAGAAAATGTAGATCTCGTTAAAACACAATTTATGTTATATACATTTTTTTTCGTCGAGTTTTCGAGATATTTCTCTTTGTTAGTTTTAGTTTTAAAATACTTTTCTCATACAGGAACTTGTCAACTCCTGGCCACGCAAAGAAACGGATTTCAATCCCATAAGAACCACATTTTAAAACATTTGACTGTCAATTTAGCTTAGTGTATTCCCTTATTCCTTTCTACTTATAAATGAACTAAGTAATAAGACCGTTTTTTAATGTTTATCTCGATTAGCGTAAACTACATAGAAGAATTGCACGCTTAACAGTGGAGATGTAGAGAAAGTTAAGCGAATAGAGCACATCTGATTTTTAGTAAAAGGTCCGCGCGCGCACGTGTGTCTATGAACAGCATAGCTTAAAAACGAAAAAAAAAAAAGAAAAAAGAAAAGAAACGTTAAATACCAAACTTAATATTTATGTTTTGTAATTTTCAAGGATGCAGAACGAAGATTTTCAAGATAATCCCCAACCACAAACTACTCTTTACATGGTAAAATGTTAGATTTGTTTTTCTTCTCAAAAATGGCTATAAAGATTTTGATTAAAACACCGTATGTTAAAGATATTTACGTCACAAAATAAATGTATATTTTGTATTTTTTGAAAATAGCCTCGGAAGACATGTTTAATGTGGATGAGTTTTGCAGAATTTTGCATAACGGTTAAACCGTAAACGACAGACAAAACTGTTGGCCTCGTTAAAACACATAATTTGTCTTATACACTTTTTTTATTGTAGAGTTAACCGTTTTCGAGATATTCCGGATTACTGGTTTCAATTGTATGCCACTTAAACTGTTCTCAAACGGGAGGACATCTTACTTCTCGTTTCTTGTGTTGTTATTTTTTTTTTAATTCCTGGCAAGCAAAGAGATTGGAATTTGAATTGTTGACTATCGCTTTAGCCTGTGCATCTTTTTATTTCCCTTCTACTTACAAGGAAGCAAGCATAAGATAACAGATGAATAAATGGTTTGTTTGTCGAACAGCTAGAGGTAATCATGTGAATGTAACACAATAGATGTTTACCCTTCTACTTACTAGAGACCAAGTAATAAGGACATTTTCTGCTAATGTTTATCATGATATAGATAGAAGCATACGACTTTACCAACAATTTATTACAGAGATGTAGAGAAAATTACGTGAATGAAACACATCATATACATTATTTTTAATTGTTTCTTTTATTTTGAGGGTTTTGCATTAGAAGCAACTCGTCTGTACGTTCTTTACGTTGGGTTTAAATCACACACATTCACTCTCACATAGATACTTCCAGACTCTGTGGCAGATAGGGAGTAATACTGGTTAAAGAAAAATTCCTCGCCCCAACCGGTAATCGAACCCGAGACCTCCATGTGAGAAGTCAGCAATGTATTTTCTTTTCTTTATATACGTTTGTCGTTTATTGACAGCGGTTGTCAATCCAGTGATTTTATTTGCGCGAGTTCAGCGCGGTTCACTGTTGTGTCATACATCAGCACTGTAGTACGAAATGAGCTGCGGGTTGCCTAAACAGTTCTTTGTGCCCGCGACGACAAAAGATGGCCGATCGTGAAGGGGGAGGGGAGAAGGTGAGCGATGCAAAACAATGCTTGCAAAGTAAGAGGGGGATAGGAAGAGAAAAACAAAAGCAGTATTAAACAATGGACGGTTGGCAGGCATGCACACGTGTCAGAGGATGGAGAGGTGTATGTGTGTGTAGGGGGAGTGATGGATGGATGGATGGAAGAGTGCGGAATTCCATCCCAGCTAAGGCTTCCACGTGGCGTCCCAGACTTTCACGGTTTTTCGCCGTGTCTTTGACCCAAACCATGGCCACGTGGTGCTGATTTTTGCATTCTTCCTGTCCAGGGACCATCTTCGGAACTCAACACGCGTTACGGTTGAGTTACTTCTTATCCACTATAGGCGTGTCTGGGTAAAAAAAATATGTAGATGGCGGGGTCTATGTGATCCTCAGAACTCAAATGCACGTTCTTATTTTGCATTTAACTTTACTTTTAATAATCTTATACTATAGTTTTCGTACTTAAAACAAAAACAAAACAAAAAAAAATAAACATCTGTTGTATTCCATTCTCATGACTTTCTGTACATCTCTGTAACAAATTATTGTTAAAAAGCTTATTCTTTTATCCACTTCATGCTAATCGAGAAAAAATTAGCAGAAATAGTCTTATTACTTGCTTCCTTGTAAGTAGAATTAAACATGTCTTCCGAGGCTATTTTCAAAAAATACAAAATATTCATTTATTTTGTGACGTAAATATCTTTAACATACGGTGTTTTAATCAAAATCGTTATAGCTATCTTTGAGAAGAAGAAAAAAAAATCTAACTTTTTTCCATATAAAGGGTAGTTTGTGGTTGGGGATTATCTTGAAAATCTTCGTTCTGCATCCTTGAAAATTATTAAACATAAATATTAAGTTTGGTATTTAACGTTTCTTTTCTTTTTTTGTTTTTTGTTTTTTGTTTTGTTTTTAAGCTATGCTGTTCACAGGCGCACACACACACACGTGCGCGCGCGAACCTTTTACTAAAAATCAGATTTGCTCCATTCACATGACTTTCTCTATATCTCTATAACTAATTATTGTTAAAAAGCTTATTCTTTTATCCACTTCATGCTAACCGAGAAAAAAATAAGCAGAAATAGTCTTATTACTTGCTTCCTTGTAAGTAGAAGCGAAATAAGGGAGTATCATAGGTTAAAGTGATAGTCAAAAGCTGGTTGCTATGTGACTGAAGATCCTTTGTTGTATGGACACGAGTTGACAAATCCCTGAATGAGAAAAGTATAAGTTTTTTGAACCTGAAACCAATAATCAGGAATATCTCTCTATAAATCATAAAGACATTGGAATATTTATCTAATTCGTCTTTCTTTTGTTTTATTCCTGGCCGGGCAAAGAGATCCGATAATCAGTCACTTAGCGAGCAGCTTTTGAAACATTTGACTATCGGTTTAGTCTAGTGTATCCCCTTATTTTTTTCTTTCTACAAGGAAATTAAGTAACAAGATCATTTCTGCTAATGTTTATCCCAATTAGTCTGAGGTAACCTTGTGGCAGAACAGATAGAGAAAGTCAAATGAATGGAACACATCAGATGTTGTTTATCTTCAAACTGGTTATGTAAATAGAATATGATTTTAATACCATCAGATAGCGATGTTAAAACATTTCATTATCGGTTTAGCCCAGCATATTTCCTATAAGGAAAAATCCGATGTGTTCCATTCACATGACTTTCTCTGCATTTCTGCCACAAATTATTGTTAAAAAGCTTATGCTTCTATTTACTTCATACTAATCGAGAAAAAAATAGCAGAAATATTCTTATTACCTGCTTCTTTGTAAGTAGAAGCAAATAAGGGAGTACCATAGGCTAAAGTGATAGTCAAAAGCTGGTTGCTATGTGACTGAAGTTCCTTTGTTTGTATGGATACGAGTTGACAAATTCCTGTATGAGAAAAATATAAGGTTTATCAAAGCTGAAACCGAAGACAAGGAATATCTCAAAAACAATCAAATAAATATGTATATAACATAAACTGTGTGTTTTATCCTGATCTACGTTTTTGGTGTTATAGGTTTTTGTCTATCTCTTACATTTACCAGTTATGCAAAATTCAGTAAAATTCCTCCAGAATAAAGAGGTCTTCAGATGCTATTCCCAGAAAATTCAAGATATACATTTTATTTGTCACGTAAATATCTTTAATATACGATATTTTAATCAAAATCGATAGAGTCATTTTTCAGAAAATCAAAATTTTCGAAAAAAGTTCCATGTAAAAGGTAGCTAGGGTGGAAGAATTTTCTTGAAAATCTTCGTGTCTCATCCTTGGAAGATAGCAAACTTGAATACAAAGTTTGGTATTTAATGGTCTTTTCATTTTTAAGCTATGCTGTCCGCAGATACACACAAACAGGTAGACAGACAGACACACATGGACCTGTTTCTGAAAATGTTTTTTTCTTTTTATGTTGCATTCACATGACTTTAACGTTAAAGTTGGCACACAAAAGAAGGGTCAGCAAACGCCATCTATGTACAAGGACATGCTAGCTCACCAAATTGCAGTGGTAGCTCGTGATTGAAGATATAATCACCTCTATGACGTAATTCTCAATCAACGAAGGCTTAGGAACTGACTTGACACACATTTTGGGGGACAAGATTGTGCAATAAATTGGAATTTTGATTAAATATTTAGTGCAATTACTACAGTAATACCATATTATTTAACTAGATGCAAAAGTGGAACTTTATTAATGAGTGGGTCAAGTTAGATCACGACCTCACTTTATCAACGTCTATTTAAAGGCATGTAGGTAAGGTCGAAATTTCACGAAAAATTACAAAAAATCGACTTTTTAATTTGAATTCGATAAAATAATTTAAACATTTTGAGTACAAAAATCTGATGTGTTACAATCACATGACCTTCTCTTCAGCTCTGTAACAAATTATTGTTAAAAAGCTTATTCTTGTATCTACTTCATGCTAATCGAGATAAAAATTAGCAGAAATTCTAATTACTTGGTCCCTTGCAATTAGAAGGGAAATAAGAAAATGCACAGACTAAAACGATAGTCTCGTCCTTTCAAAGCCGGTCGCAATGTGAAACAATTGCAATTCCAATCTATTTACTTTCCAGAAATAAATGAACGAGATGAAATATGTCTCTTCCCGTTTCAGAAAAGTTTAAGTGGTTAAAATTGAAACTAATAATCGAAATGTCTAAAAAGAACTGTAATAAAAAAGGGGAAAAATGAAAATATGAGATCTATATTTTCTGTGTAGTAAGTTTTTGTATACCTATCTCTTACGGTTTGCCAGTTATACAAAATTCATCCAGAATGAGGCTATTCCCAGAAAATTCAAAATATATATTTTATTTTTCTTTAAATATTTTTAATGTATCGACATTTTAATCAAAATCGTTAAAGCCATTTTTGAGAAATTCAAAATTTTCGAACATTTTTCCATGTAAAGGATAATTGGGGGTTAATTCTTCGTGTCGCATTCTTGGAAGACACTGAAGTTAAATACCAAGTTTGGTATTTTGGACTTTTCGTTTTTGAGCTATGCTGCTCACTGACACGCACGGACATTTTTCTAACAATGCTTTTTGGATTCAGGGGGTCCTAAAACGTGTATTTCCGGTGAAATCTTGGTATGGAATTTTTGGGTGCATTACAATACCTTCTCTATACACTATGCTCATAGTACGTGTAGAGAAATAAAAAAGGTATACCATTTTTAAAAGCTTTTAAGTCAAAGCATTAGAGGTGATACTGTACTGGATTCAGTTCCACAAGATCTCATTCGCATCATGCAAAGTAAAAACGAAGTTGTGCATACGAAGAGTAGCAATGCAAGAAGAAAAGTTCAGAAAAGGCAGCAGCAGAGGAGAGAGGGTGCAACCTACCAATCTCGTTGATTTAATTTAAATCCACCAATCATTCAAATCTTTCCTTGTTTTCTCGCAAATGATATTTTCAGCATCTTTTGCGAAGCATTTTTTCTGTTAGACAAATAAAATGTGTTTTACATGTACACAGAGGGACAATGAATAAGAATTGGCCTAGGTTTTACTAACAGATATATTTAAGCATATGTTTTCCATTTTTAAACACAAAAATGATATTTTAAGGCAAACCATTTTGGAGCCTAAACTAAAGAAGACACAGAGAAACCTGGGGCAATTTAAAACAGTAGATGTGTTGTAAACCTAGGGTTAAAATAGTAGACCAAAATTGTAATTTTTTTGTGGCAAGAGACTTTTTTGTGACATGACATTGACATAAATATTATTAAAACTTCCAAACTATAAGAGTAATATGTATGAAATTTTCACTGTAACTTATTTGTATTGTATTACATATGCGGTATAAATTTCAAATAGAATTAGTTTGGAATTTCAAGCTTTCGGACATACATCTCCTTAAGGAAGTACTACGTTTTTAATGCAGGAAATAATTATAATATGGCATATTAAATGTTATATCAATAAACAATATTAATACTATTACTATTTGTCGTGAACTCGATTGTTGTTATGGTAACTATTGTAGTTAATTGAAATCAATAAATCGCAATTTTCGATAATGGATGTTAAAATTATGGATGATGTTTATCAAATTATGCAGAGTCTGGTTTTGGTAATCCTATTGAATGTGATACGCGTAACCAGATAAACGAAGTTGGTGTCAGCAGTGTAACAAATGAGTCAGTTCATGTGATAATATGACTCTCAAGTCAATGTTAAAAGTTGTAGAAATTGTCAGATTGCTATAAATTCTGAATTTTCTTGTGTGATTTATGGTTGAACTCATACTTAACCTAAAAGTTATAATTTGTTTTCATGTATGATTAGTTGGCAACAATCAGTAGAAGAATGTCTTCTTTTCTTTTCTTTACATTGTGTATAGAGAAGGTATTGTAATGCACCCAACAATTCGATACCGAGATTTCACCGGAAATACATGTTTTGGGTCCCCCTAAATCCAAAAAAAGCATGTTTGAAAAAAGGTCCGTGTGTGTGTGGTGTCTGTGGACAGCATAGCTCAAAATATTTAACTTAGATATATTTCAAGGATGCGACACGAAGATTTTCAAGAAAATCTCCCCACACCCAACTACCCTTTACATAGTATTTTTTGAAAATTCTGATTTACTCAAAAATGGCTCTAATGATTTTGATTAAAATCTCTTATGTTTAAGACATTTACATGCCAAATAAAATGTATATCTTGAATTTTCTGGGAATATCCTCTGAAGACATCTTTATTCTGGATGAATTGTACGGAATATTGCATAACTACTAAACTGTAAGATATGTACAAAACCTTACCACACAAAAAATGAGGCTCACGTTAAAACACACAATTTATGTTATATACATTTTTTCGTGGAGTTGATCGTTTTTTAGATATTGCTTGTTATTGGTTTCAGCTTTGAAAAACTTATATATTTCTCATAAAGAAATTTGTCAACTCCTGTCCATACAAACAAGGGAACTTCAGTCACGTAGCAACCAGCTTTTGACTATCACTTTAACCTATGGTACTCCCTTACAAGGAAGCAGTAATAAGACTATTTCTGCTAATTCTTTCTCGATTAGCATGAAATAAATAGAAGCCTAAGCTTTTTAACAATAATTTGTTGTAGGGATGTAGAGAAAGTCATGTGAATAGAACACATGAGAATGTTTTTCAAGGCCTCCTCGGGGAAACAATATTCTAAATATTTGGAAAGGGAAATGTTTATTTCTTAAGAATCATGACGTAATCTATAAAGAGATTTGCAACAACTTGCTATGTGGAAATACATAATGAAGTATATGTTATATACGAAAATAAACACAAGCTTTTGCAATAGAAAAGTATCAATGAATGGCCTGCTTTTGAAATATAATCATATTACAGTGTGTATGCTTTTAACTACCTGAAAAATAATTAAATAGTTAATTAGTTGATTTTATCAGAAAGTGACTTTAACGATTTTGATTGAAACACCATTAATATATTTAGGTCATTTTTCTCACAATTAAAATCGATATATTGAACTCTCGGGGAATAATCTATAAAGCCCTCTTCATTCTTAATGTAATTTGTAAATCGTTGTCTAACTCTTAAGAAATAGAAAAATCATACGTGTTTCATTCACATAACTTTATCTACCTGTTCTGGAAACAAGCTATTCAAAACAGCTCTTATCTACCACATACTAATCGATATAAACATTAACAGAAATGAATTTATTACTTTGCTCCTTGTAAGCAGAAGGAGAAATAACTAATACACTGGGCTAAAGCGCTAGTCAAATATTTTAAAAGCCGATCGGAATGTGCTGCAATTGAAACTCGCTTCTCTTAGAATGACTGGGATTTCCTATTAGAGAATAAGTTAAGTACTGGAAATTTAAAAATCAATAACAAGTAACATCTCGCAAATGATTACCTCTACAAAAAAAACTGTATAGGCCATAAATTGTCTACTTTAACGAGACCTAATTTTTTTGTGTAAACTTACTACAGAAAAATACAGATCTCGTTAAAATACATAATTTATGGCATATACATCGGGAAGTCCCCTTTCATCTCATATCCCTTTTGTTTTTTTCCTGGCCTGCAAATAGAACCAAGTTTCAATTGTTTCACAACTTTTAAAAGATTTGACTATCGCGTTAGCCTAATGCATTCCCTTATTTCTCTCCTACTAACAAGTAGTAATAAGACCGTTTCTGCTAATGTTTATCTCGATTAGCATGAAGCAGTTAGAAGAATAATCTTTTGCAAGAAAATGTTGTTACAGAATAGATAGAGAAAGTCATGTGAATGGAACACAAACGATTTTTAATGAGAGATCTATCTCTTAACTTTGAAAGCTTTAGGTCCCTTCAGTAAAACTGTGGGCAAGGTGGTGCCACTGGCTTTGTAAGTTAGGAGCAGAAAATGCTCTATTTCTCCCCAATTCTACGGTTTTTTGGTTCCAAAGTGCATACAGAGCAGTCAGCGGTATAAAGAGAGGTTAGTGGGGAGGGGTTTGTAGTGTAAACATGCATACGTTGAGGTATAATCTGTTTCAAAAGTAGCTATTTACATATATTGACATTATGTACATCATTCTAATTCATAAAGTAACACAATAAAGCAATTATTTCAGAATGTGATTAATATCTACATAAAAACGCTTTGTACTTATACAATTAAAAGTAAAAATTAAATACAAAAAATCAAGATAATAATGTGCAGAGCTTTGAAACGACCATGAAAATAAATCAACCAAATTCACTCAGAATTCATTGCAGTAAATTACAAGAAATATCTTTACTGTATCGAAAGAAAAGGCTCTGCTTCTGTCATTCAAAATTTGTTTGAACTATCCACAATTTGTTTAGTGTTGAACGTCTACCCTTTCATATTTTCGGCATTTTTCAATCTACGCTCTCATTCAGTGTTCACTGATTTATCTACTAGCAGGAACTGAACGAGACCGAGCAGTGAGCAATGCTAGAAAGTGCAACACGTTTCAAAACGAGCTGTGCGTATCGAACCTCAATTCGGCAATTTCGTGACCCCGAAACGAGCTCTACTGATAAGAAATACAGGGATGAAATTAGATACTAATAGCAGATAGGATAAAATTGGATACTAATAGAATACGAGATACAAGGATAAAATACATGCCTATCACCTAGACGGCCGGGGTTCGATCCCAAGCGACCGCATGTGAGATTTGTGGTGGACAAAGCGGCGCTGGGGCGGGTTTCCTCCGGGTACTCCGGTTTCCCCCGCCATCGCATTCCACCGGTGCTCCATCATCATTCATGTATCACCAGTGTCATCGCCTGCGGTGCCATAAGTAGTTAAAGCGGGCGTTAAACACTACCAAAAAAAAGTACTAATAAGAGGTAGTAAATAACATAGGAACTATATAAAGACAGAAGGATAAAGCCTGGCGCTAATAATGGATAGAAGGAAAGAACTAGGTTCTGATAGGAGAAAAAAGGATAAAATTAGGTACTAAACTCATTAGAATAAGAGAGAGAAGAATAAGATAAGATGATGATGATAATTATGACAATAGTAATAATAATAACAATAATAATACGATAAAATTAGCTCCTAATAACAGACATGATAAAATTGGGCAACCAATAAGTGACAGAAGGATAAAATAGGAACGATTAAGAGATAGAAGAATAACATTAGGTACTTGTGACAATAGCATTTATACCCTAACATAATTGTTTCGACTATCTATTAGTATCATACACGGAGAAGAGATTGGTAAAATATAATAACGTAATCACAGACTGAAATTACAGCGTTGATTCTCTGACACAGGTGGTGTTCAGCGATGGCTCCCACGGTGTTCATCACGGCAAACAGTCCCGAGAGTGACCAGGAGAAGGACGATATATGCAACATTGTCCCACATTCGCCGGGTAAGTACCCACATACTTCCAACTTTTAAGATGTTTTAAATGTCGTCACTTGTTCTTTTGTCATAAAACCACAAAAATAACCAATACAAAGACGAGATTGTGATCGCAGTCAAGTGTTATTTGCATCAAAATACTGGAAATTCATTAGCCGGTGCTGGAATTCAATACCAGGTGGCCCAGTAGCGCCGTATTTCAAATTAGCAGATAACCCGGAGGAGAGGAGTTCCCGGGTTTGTTCTACAGTCCTTGATCACGTACACAGGAACCAGTGCAAACAGGTTTTCCACTTTGGATGCAGAGCTTTTATTTTTGAGAGAATAAAATCAGTCACTTATTAGATTCGGAATTAATTAAAATATATTTACTTCATCTATAGGTATCCAGCAATTTTATAATTATTTCAGTTCTTATTTAACACAACAGGATAAATCAAAACATTAAAGCGCAGTAATCAAAAACATGCAAGAGAACTCGCATTGTTTCACTGTATTATTATTATTATTATTATTATTATTATTATTGTTGTTGTTCAGAAAACGTATGGTAGAACGTTACTCTTTGCCAGCGTGGCATTCATTTAAAACTGGTTTTGTGGCAGCGTTTCGCTTATCTGAAATATATTGCCACCAGTGTGGCATTCTTTTAAGTATTAGTAACAGTACTGCAAATTTATAGAATAATTGAATTAAATGTTTATTACATGTTTATTTTCTGCTCTTAGTACATAGTACACAGGTAGAGAAGGTATTGCTTTACACCCAAAAACTGAAAACTTTGATTTTACTGGAAATATTCATTTTAGGATCCCCTGTATCCAAAAAAAAAAAAAAAAAAAAGAGCTGTGTATGTTTTTATGCGTATGAAGAACATAAATCAAACACAATAATTCGTTAAATACCAAATTTGATAATGAATTTCGGCATCCTGCAGGTAGGTATGCGTCATGAAGATTTTCAAGGATATCCCCTATCCCAAACTACCCTTTAAATGCAAAAAGTTTAGAAATGTTTTATTTTCTCAAAAACGGCTCTAACCACGCTTCCTTGTAAGTACAAGGTAAATAAGGGAATACAATAGGCTAACGCAAAGTAAAATATTTTAAAATACTGTTCCTATATGACCAAATGAGGTGCGGTTTGCTTTGAATGGTCCAGTTGGAGAAAAGTTACAATAACAAGGAATATCTCTGAACGGACAGCTCAACATAAAAATCTGATGTGTTCCATTCACATGACTTTCTCTATATCGCTGTAACAAATTATTGTTAATAAGCATATTTTTTTATCTACTTTATGTTAATTGAGATAAACATTTGCACAAATCGTCTTAATTACTTGCTTCCTTGTAAATAGAAGGAAAATAAGAGAAAACACAGCCTAAAACGATAGTCAAAACTTTCAAAAATCCGTGCCATGTGGCTAAAATCCGTTTCCATACAGGGCCAGGAGTTTATATCTTTCCGTGTGAAAAAAAGTGTAAGTATTTTAAATTCTTAAACAAATAACACGGAATATCGCAGAAAGTATCAATTCCAGAAAAAACCGTATAGGACAAAGATTGTGTGTTTTAACGTGATCTACATTTTTTGTGTAGTAAGTTTTTGTCTATCCTTTACGCTTTACCAGTTACGTGAAATCCAACAACATTCATTCAGAATAAGGAGCTCTTCAGAGACTATTGCCAAGAAGCACAAAATATACATTTTATTTGTCATGTAAATATCTTTAATATACAGTATTTTAATATAACCGTTAGTGCCATTTTTCAGAAAATTAAAATTTTCGAAAAATATTCCACATAAAGGGTAGTTTGGGCTGAGGGGATTTTCTTGAAAATCTTCGTGTCGCATTCTTGGAAGATACTGAATTTAAATATCAAGTTTGGTCATTAACCGACTTTTGTTTTAGAGCTATGCTGTCCTTAGACAGATTTGCGATGCAATTTCGGTATTGAATTTTTGGGTGGAATACAATACTATATCTATCCACTATGCACATAGTACATACGGGCTAGAGAAAGTAAAAAGGGAGTGAGTATTCATTCCCAACGCGAGTACGTACTGAATCGTCCTCGTGTAGCTCTTGTGCGCAAGAAACTAGGGCAAAATGAACCAACATCGTATGGAGTACACTGTATACTTTATACAAAGAAGCACTCTGTACCAAGTCCACTAAATTAGGCGATATTATGCAAGTTATGAACTCCAGCAGCTCATAATTCATTTAGGGATAAAATACGGTGACGTCCTAAATACCATGGTGAATGGATGAATTAAATTTATTTCCACTTGTTACTTTTTCTACACATACTATGTACATAGTGTATAGAGAAGGTATTGCATTCCACACAAAAGTTTGATACCGCGATTTCATCGGAAATATATGTTTTAGGGTCCCCTGTACCGAAAAATCATGTGTTCCATTTACAAGAAATTCTCTGTATCTCTGCAAGACATTATTGTTAAAAAGCTTATGCTTCTAATTACTTCATTCTAAATGAGAAAAAATTAGCAGAAATAGTCTCATTACTTGCTTCCTTGTAAGTAGAAGCGAAATAAGAGAGTACCATAGGTTAAAGTGATAGTCAAAAGCTGGTTGTTATGTGACTGAAGTTCCTTTGTCTGTATGGACTGGAGTTGACATATTCCTGTATGAGAAAAGTAAGTTTTTTAAAGCTGGAATCAATAAAAAGGAATATCTCAAAAACGATCAACTCCATGAAAAAAATGTATATAATATAAATTGTGTGTTTTAACGTGTTCTTCAATTTGTGCATGGTAGGTTTTTTGTCTACTCTTTAGGTTTAGCAGCTATGCAAAATTACGTAAAATTCATCCAGAATAAATTAGTCTTCAGAGGCCATTCCTAGAAAATTCAAGATATTCATTTTATTTATCAGGTAAATATCCTAAATATACGATATTTTAATCGAAACATATAGAGCTATTTTTGAGAAAATCAAAATTTTTGAAAAAATTTCCATGTAAAGAGTATTTGGGGGTACGGGAATTTCTTGAAAATCTTCGTGACGCAACCTTGGAATATACCAAACTTAAATACCAAGTTTGGTATTCAACGGTCTTTTCGTTTTTGAGCTATGCGGCCCACAGACACAGACACCCACGCACAGACCCACACACGGACCTTTTCCCAAAAATGTCTTTTTTTTATTTAGGGGGACCCAAAAATGTATTTCCGGTGAAATCTCGGTATCGAAATTTTGGGTGGAATACAATACATACTCTATACACCATGTACATAGTACGGGTAGAGAAAGTAAAAAGAATTTTTCAGAAAAAGGTTCCTGTGTGCATGTGTGTGTGTATGTTTGTATGTTTGTGTGTGTATGTTTGTGTATGTCCGTGTATCTGTGAACACGATAACTCAAAAACGAAAGTCGGTAAAATACCAACCTTGAAATATAAGTATAGTATCTTCCAGGGATGCGACATGAAGATTTTGAAAAAAAAAAATTACCCCACGCCAAATTAACCTTGACATGGAAAAAAAATTAAAAAAAGTTGATTTCTCAAAAATGGCTCTAATTCGAATAAGAATTCGTATATTAAAGATATTTATACGAAAAATAAAATGCGTATTTTTAAATTTTTGGGAATAACCTCTAAAGACTACTTTATTCTGGATGAATTTTGTGGAATGTTGCATAACTGCTAAACCGTAAGAGATGGGCAAAAACTTACCACACAAAAATGTTCAGTATGTGAAAACGCACAATTTATACCATATAAGTTCTTTTTTCGTGGAGTTCACCATTTCTGAGATATTTCTTGCCATTTGTTTCAGATTTAATATACTTAAAACTTTTCTCACACGCAAACTCGTGGCCTTGCATAGAAACGGATTTCAACCGCATGGTAACCAGGTGTTAAAAGATTTGACTATCACTTTAACCTAGTGTATTACCTTATTTTCCTCCTATTTACAAGGAAGGAAGTAATTCAGACATTTTAATGTTTAATGCTAATGTTTATCTCGATTTCATACAGTAAATAGAAGAATATGCGTTTTAACAATAATTTGTTACAGCAAAGTAGAGAAAGTCATGAGAATGGAACACATCGGCTATTTTTTTCTATCTTTTACGGTTTACCATTTATGCATAATGATTTCTCCCAGAAAATTCAAGACATACATTTTACTCGTCATGTAATTATCTGTAATGTATTCTATTTTAATCAAAAACCGTTAGGGCCATTTTTGGAAAAAATCTTATGTGTACCATTCATATGACTTTCTCTACATCTCGGCAACAAATTATTCTTAAAAAGCTTATAATTCTATTTACTTCATGCTAATTAGAGAACAATAGCAAAAATAGTCTTATTACTTGCTTCCTTGTAAGTAGAAGTGAAATAAGGGAGTACCATAAGTTAAAGTGATAGTCAAAAGCTGGTTGCTATGTGACTGAAGTTCTTTTGTTTGTCTGAACAGGAGTTGACAAATTCCTGTATTAGAAAGGTATACGCTTTTCAAAGCAGAAACTAAAAACAAGGAATGTCTCAAATACGATCAACACCACGATAAAATGTATATAGCATACATTATCTGTTTTAACGTGCTCTACATTTTTTGTGTAGTAAGTTTTAACCATCTCTTACGGTTTAGCAGTTATTCAAAATTCCGTAAAATCCATCCAGAATAAAGTACTCTTCAGTGGTTATTTTCAGAAAATTTTATTTGTCAGATAAATAGCTTTAATACATGCTATTTTGTACAAAATCGTTAGAGTCATTTTCGAGATAGTCAAAATGTTCGAAAAAAGTTCCATTTAATGGGTAGTTGGGTGGGGGAATTTTTCTCATAAACTTCGTGTCGCATCCCTGGAAGACATTAAACTTAAATACCAAGTGTGGTATTTTACCGACTTTTCGTTTTTGAGCTATTGTGTTCACAGACACACGGACACACAGACATTCACACATGGACCTTTTTTGTGAAAATGCTTTTTTTGGATACAGGGGTCCCTAAAACATATATTTCCCGGGAAATTTCGGTATCGAATTTTTAGTGGAGTGCAATACCTTCTCTATACACTATGTGCATAGTACGTGCAGAGAAAGTAAAAATAAACGTTTTCGAAAAAATGTCCATATAAACGGTAGTTCGTGGCGAAGGAATTTTTCTGGAAATCTTTGTGTTGCATCCTTGAAAAAGTTTATGACTCAAATATCAAGTTTGGAATTGAATCGATTTTTCGTTTTCGAGTTATCGCGTTTTCAGACACATACATAGAGGCTTTTTTTTTTTTTTTTACTCAGAAGATCTCAAAACATATATTTCTGGTGAAAGCTCAAAATTTTGTGGATTTTTTTTTTTTTGCTTCATTTGTATAGCCCCCTTTAACGGGGGCTTTGACTTGTGAAACTGTAGGTTCAGAACATTAGGTTAATAAACTTTATGTTACAAAACACAGGCACATTCATACATCCAGACTCTATGGGGGATAGGGAATAATTGCGGTTAAAGAAAAATTCCCCGCCCCAGCCGGGACCTCAGGGTGAGAAGTCAGCTTACCACTCGACCAAGGAGGCAGTCATTGGTGGAATTAAATACCTTTTCTACCTACTAAATACGTAGTATTGTATAGAAGGTACAAAGGATTTGATTTTGTGATCCTGAATTAAATAAATGGTTTTGGAAGGTTCCAGTGATAACACGTTTCCTTTGTAAAGTTTTCAATAATATCCCCATTTTGACCTTAAGAAACATGCATTTTCAAAAATAAAATAAAATTCGGCAGCAGTAGATTTAAAATCATATTTTAGAAACAGTTTTCAAATCTCGCTCCTAAAGAAAATGTGAAAATGAGTTTTGCGAATTTTAAAATAATCCAGAGATATTATGTAAAATAAATCTGGCAGCGCTATGTCCAAGGCTGGCCTACCATACATAGAGAAGCTATTGTATTTCGCACGGAAAGTAGATGTACAGATTTCACCGGAAATGTATGTTTTGAGGTCCTCTGAGTCCAAAAAAGTCCATTTCTATAAAAATGTTCGTGTGCGTCTATGAGCAGCACAGCTCAGAAACGAAAAGACCTGGTTATTTACGTTGAGTGTTTTCCAAGGATGCGACATCAGAATTTTGAAGAAAATCCCCCCACCACAAACTACCCTTTATATGGAAAAGCTTTTGAAGATTTTGTTTTTCTCAATAATGGCTCTAAAGGTTTTGATTAAAATACCGTATATTAAAGATATTTACATCACAAATAAAACGTGCATTTTGAATTGTCAGATTAAAAGCTAATAAGACCCCTTTGTTCAGAACGAATCCTGCAGAATACTGTATACATATTAAACAGTAAGAGATAGACGAAAGAGTATGTAGATCTAGTAGAAACGCATAATTTGTGCCGTATACTTGTACGTTTTTCTTGTAGAGTTGGCCGTTTACGAGATATTCCTTGTTATTGGTTTCAGTTTTAAACTACATAACCTTTCTCAAAGGGAAAGCCATCTTTCGTTTTACCTGTCTTGTTTTGTCCTCCAAGGTGTAGGTTCTTATACCCAAGGTCGCGGGTTCAAACCCGGCGGAGAGCGATGGCTTTTTTCGGGCGCAAAAATCCGTTAGCATGGCTTCCTTCGGAAGAGGGAAAGACAAAAGCAAAACAAAAACAAAAAATGTTTGTCCCGTGTCGTAAATTTACGCCACGTAAAGGAAACACAAGTCTGGTAAAGAGGCCTTGAGCAAAATTAAACGGTCTTTCACACCGAATATACAGAATGATTTATGTAGAACTGACACATTTCTTTCTTTAATTATTCCGTTGGGAATTCATTCTATGACCCAATTTTAGTACCAAAGTATGTAGAATGTTCTGGAGTTTCGATTTCTTGTCACTAGATGCGTATATGTTTATGTTTTATTCCTAATTGCATTGTTGGCAGCTGTTTCGACATTTTATTCTTGTAGTCAACGTGAAAATGCAGCACGATGTAGAGCCGAGTCAAGGCTATTTTCAGCAAGATGGCACTACATGCCATACATCAAATGAATCCATAAACCTAATTGCAAGTTTCTCTGACGACCGGATAATTTCCAGGAACCTGTGGCCACCGAGATCTCCGGATTTGACTTCTTTCTATGGGGTTACCTAGAACACAGGGTTTACACCACACGTCCCCAGACATCGGACGATCTGAAGCACATCACAAAGGAGATTCAAGCTATTGACAACAGAGTCCTCCAACGAGTGGCCAGTACGACGTGTTGAGTTGCGTCTTATGCAGGATGGAGGACACTTTCAACATTTGTTATTGAAGTAAATAATTTCCCAAAATTCCTCTACAATTTAGGTATAATAAGTTGTCGCTAGCATAACACGTTTTGAAACAATTAATGAAAGAAATATGTCAGCACTATATAAATCATCCTGTAGAATGGAAAGCTGAAAACCACAGTAGTTAAAGAGCGTCCATAAATAAAACTCCATTTACATTTACATTTTATCTTGTTTTACTGGAGGCCATGCAAAACGAGCCGGACCTCAATTGTTTCACACAGCAACCGGTTTTTAAAATATTTGATTATCGCTTTAGCCTAATGTATTCCCTTATTTCCCTTCTACTTACAAGGAAGCGAGTAATAAGACAAATGCTGCTAATCTTTATCTCGATTTAGCATGATATAGATAAAAAAATCTTTTGTGAGAATAAATTAGATATTCAACAGCTAAACAAAGTTGCAAACTTGTCATGCCAATGATGCTCTGAGTATAAGTGACGATAAATGAAATACCCGAACCAGTGGGATTTGCGTGTTCGTCAAAGCTGCAGAAGATCATTTAGTACAATAATGATTTTGAAAATCTTGAAGTCTTTAGGTATACTTTTCTGCCTGTAATACTACAGGAAAATGAGACACACAACTTGTTTCATTAGCATATACATATATCGCACGCTCCAGTGTCGTCATTTTTCCATTGAAAGAACTTTTCCTTCCTACAAGAATGGCTACTCATAGCAGGGAAACACTCTTGCCTGAAAATGTGAGTGTCGATGTACTTATCTACAGTTGTGTTCTATTCAGATGACGTTCTCAAGCTGTTCCACAAACAACCTTTCCTTCCAAGAGCTTCTTCTTTTATCTACTTCATGCTAATCGAGATAAACATTATTGGAAATGGGATTATACTTAGTACCTTGTAAGTAGAAGGGAAATAAGGAAATACACTAGACTAAACCGTTAGTCAAATATTTTAAAAGCTTGCGCTGTATGAAACAATTGAAATTTGGTTCTCTTTTATATTCCTGGGAGTGAGACAAAAAAAGATGAAGCAAAAATTTACTTTTCTGCTGGAGAAGCGTTTAAGTAGTTTAAATTTGAAACCAATAACAATGAATATCTCGGATGCGGTTAACCCTACAAAAAATGTACGTGGTATAAATTGTGTGTTTTAATGAGATATACATCTTTTGTGCAGTAAGTTTTTGTCATTTATTAGGTTTAAAAGTTATACAAACGTCATCCAGAATGAAGAGGTTTTTAGAGGCTGTTATCAGATAATTCAAGATATATAAAGGGTAGCTGTTGTTGGAGGAAATGTTCTTGAAAATCTTTGTGTCGCATCCTTGGAATATTCTGAGCTTAAATATCAAGTTTGGTAATTAACCAAATCTCCGATTTTTTAGCTATGCTGCTTCAAACACAAAAACAGACCTTTTCCTAAAAATATTTTTTTAGGATTCAAGGATTCCTAAAACATATTTCCGGTCAAATCTCGGTATCGAATTGCAATACAATACCTTCTCTATACACCATGTACATAGTACGAGTAGAGAAGGTAAAAAAAAATCTGATGTGTTCCATTCACATGACTTTCTCTATATGTCTGCAATAAGTTATTGTTAAAAAGCTAATGCTTCTATTTACTTCATGCTAATTGAGAAGAATTAGCAGAAACAGTCTTATTACTTGCTTCCTTGTAAGTAGAAGCGAAATAAGGGAGTACCATAGGTTAAAGTGATAGTCAAAAGCTGGTTGCTATATGACTGAAGTTCCTTTGTTTCTATGGACAGGAGTTGACAAATTCCTATATCAGAAAGGTTTAAGTATTTTAAAGTTGAAATCAATAACAAGGAATATCTCAAACCCAATCAACTACATGAAAAAATTGTATATGACATAAATTTGTGTTTTAGTGTGCTCTAAATTTTTTGTGTCGTAAGTTTTTATCCATCTCTTACGGTTTAGCAGTTATGCAAAATTCATCCAGAATAAAGTGGTCTTCAGAGGCTATTCCCAGAAAATTCAAGATATACATTTTATTGTTCAATATAAGAGATTTTCATCAAACTCGTTGGAGCCATTTTTAAGAAAATCAAAATTTTCGAATTTTTTTCCATGTAAAGGGTAGTTTGGATTGGAGGGATTTTTCTCAAAATCTTCGTGTCGCGTCCCTGGAAGATACTAAACTTAAACACCAAGTTTGGTATTTTACCGATTTTTTGTTTTTGAGTTATCGTGCTCACAGTCACACACACGGACTTTTTTTTTCCAAAAATGTTTTTTTTTTGGATACAGTGGATCCTAAAACATCTATTTCCGGTGAAATTTCGGTATCGAATTTTTGGGAGGAGTGCAATACCTCTATACACTATGTACATAGTACGTGTGGAGAAGGTAAAAATAAGTAAAAAACATTTTGGTGCCTGTACTGATCCACGAAGCACATTAACACGAACTATAGCTCTAAACAACAGTATTAAAGAAGATCGAATGTAAGATATCTATTTTTAGAAATGCTATTGAATTTGAAATGGCCAGCGGTCACATGGAGGCGTGCATGCATCTGAATTGACAACATGGGATTCACGCTACTGAGGGGGTGTAAAAAGTTGATGGCGGAGTGAGAGAGTGAGGGGGGAGGAGAGCACGTGAGCCAAAAGTCACAAGGCACTCCCGGCCTCACGTGTCCGAACACGGGGAATAGGCCAGACTCGCCTGCCTGCCACAAAATTAACACCTTGTAAAATAAACGCTCCAAGGCGTTTGCCAATTTTTGGCGATCGAAGTGTGCAGCTGTTTCCTATACTCGTTTCTATATGTCACTGTGATAATAACAGTTCTATACAGCAAACACTGCTATTAATTCATTATGAGTTGAATAAACTGTTTCAAACCAATTACATTACATAATTATTCAGTACATTGCAAAGGAGAATTGAAATCGATTTCGGTGAACACTTTCACCGCATTCGTTCGATACTCGTACTAACACAAATTTGTATTACTCTCTCTCTCTCTCTCTCTCTCTCTCTCTCTCTGTCCCTCTCTAATACGTATGTACATATAAGGTACATAGTAGCTAGAGAAGAACAATACCTTGTTCAAATAAGAGCATTTTTAGAAAAAGGTCCGTGTGTGTATGTGAGTACCAAACTTGGTATTTAAGTTTAATGTCTTCCGAGGATGCGACACGAAGATTTTCAAGAAAATTCCCCCACCATGAACTACCCTTTAATTGAAAAATATTTCGAACATTTTGATTTTCTCAAAAATGGCTCTAACGATTTTGATAAAAATGCCGCATCTCTTAGTTCCTCTTTATATCCAACAAATATTTTATGCTTTAATAAGTTATATTATCTGATCATTGCATCTTTTTAAAATATTCCCCTTCGGTACACCATTTCATCCTCTGTAACCATTTTTACTTTCTCTACACGTACTATGTACAGAGTGTATAGAGAAGGTATTGCACTCCACCCAAAAATTCGATACCGGGATTTCACCGGAAATATATGTTTTAAGGTCCCCTGTATCCAAAAAAAGCATTTTCAGAAAAAGGTCCGTGTGAGACTGAACACGATAACTCAAAAACGAAAAGTCAGTAAAAGAAAAAACTTGGTATTTGAGTTTAGTATCTCCCAGGGTTAGGACACGAAGATTTTAAGAAAAATCCCCCTACCCCAAACTATCTACATGGAAGTTTTTTCGAACATTTTGATTTTCTCAAAAATGGCTCTAACAATTTTGATTAAAATATCGTATATTAAAGATATTTACCTGACGAATAAAATGTATATCTTGAATTTTCTGGGAATAACCTCTGAATATTACTTTATTCTGGATGAATTTTACGGAATTTTGCATAACTGTTAAACCGTAAGAGATGGACAAAGACTTACCACACAAACAATGTAGAGCACGTTAAAATACACAATTTATGTTATATACATTTTTTTTCGTGGAGTCGATAGTTTTTTAGGTATTCCTTGTTTTTGGTTTCAGCTTTAAAAACATACTTTTCTCATAGAGGAATTTGTCAGTTCCTGTCTCCATACAAACAAAGGAACTTTAGTCACATAGCAATCAGCTTTTGACTATCACTTTAACCTATGGTACTCCCTTATTTCGCTTCTACTTACAAGGAAGCAAGTAATAAGACTATTTCTGCTAATTTTTTTCTTGATTAGCATGAAGTAAATAGAAGCATAAGCTCTTTAACAATAATTTATTACAGAGATGTAGATAAAGTCATGTGAATGGAACACATCAGATTTTTCTAGTGCTGAAGGACTTTCTTTTTTGTAGAAGCCAATACATTCTTCGTATGTAGCTACTGCGGCTTCAGATGACTCAAATCACTGACCTCTATTATTTATGTTTTTTTTTAAATTTGTGGAATAGAGAAATGTCGCGTGGAGTCAGATCTCAACGTAGGGAGGATGGGACAAATAACTGACTCCTGCAGAAATTGAGTTGTTTCTTGTGCAGTGTGGGCAAAGGCATTGTCATGGAACAACAAAATTACAGTACAACAGTCTTAGAAGTTTTTCTTCTTCTTCTTCCTCAGTTTATTGAGCACTTGAGGCAGACATTTTATGGTGGGCCATCTGGCAGTAACAAGCGGAATCATGACAATGTAGCCATTTGCTGAGAAGAAGGAACGGGTAATTTTCTTTCCAACACTTCTCATTTACTTCATTGGGGGGGGGGGGGTTCCGCAGATGATAGTTTTTAGATCATACTGCTAGATCCAGTTTTCGTCATCTGTTAAATATGATTTTGGATCTTTCTCTGCTTTCTCTGGTACCATTTCACACATGCTTGTTTCAAGTTTTTCTTTCAGGATTTGTTTTCACTATAGCCAATTGAATACTTAGGGCATCTTAAATCTGACTCGCACCATGCGCTCTGTTTTCACCACATTTTTATGCATTGTTGGTGTCGTCCACATGCGGTCGCCAGGAATTGAACCCGAGTCGCCTTGAAGAGAAGCGAGTGGTTTTACCACTTGGCCACGACGCGGCCGTTGGTGGATTATGAAGGACAAATATCCCCAAATGACCGGGTGTTAATGAACTATACCAAAATATTTTCACAGCTTACTTAAATAAGGAATTTGAGATAGGAGCCTTATGGCCTGCTTATTGAAATGCCGATGAAACGGCTATAAGTTTCTGAAGTGCCAGTACGCCACTGGCTAATTTATGAACCATTCGAGAGCATAACACGAAAAACGAAGTGACATATTACAGCGTACCTCTCTAGCGTAGTAGTTATGATACTGGCTTTCAAGTGAAAGATAGTTTCCGAGTTCGGGTCTCGTTCACGTATCGCGGCACTTCGTCTGGAATGAAAATAATAATAATAATAATAATAATAATAATAATAATAATAATAATTTACCCTATGGTAGGAACCGAACTCATGAGCTGTGGGATAGCAGCTTCCCGCGTTACGCATTAAGCCACCAGAGCAGTTGTAAAAACGCCTCCAAAGTAGGCTACCTCAAGAACGTAGTTAATGAATGCTCTGTGACGCACTGTCAAGTGATTAGTTTGAGATTTTACAGATTTTGGCGACATTAAATCTTGAAAACGCTAGTAACGAGCTGCTAAAAATCGATATTTCTATGCTCGGGCAGCAGTTTTAAAGACATTCTAAGCCATTTTGTCAACCTACTTTGCTTTAACACCGACTTATCAGCACCTGATACCCACACGTTTAACGTTATGTTTATCCGGGAACCATGCATCGCCAATCTCAAATTACTTATATCAGTCACGTGCACAATCTCGCAAATTAAACTATATATATATATATATATATATATATATATATATATATATATATATATATAACAGGGAAAAAAAACTGGCGCAACAGATCTGGACGTGTGAAAATCTTAATGAGAGCTAGGAAGCGAGTTGTACTTTCAGATAAGCAGTTCACCAGTCGATTCATGCCTGCTGGAAGAGTGCCTGACACAGTCAATGTCAAATATCTGTCACCTGCACTATACGGCGCTGCACTGATAAACATGTGTTTTCATATGTATATTCATATCTACAAAACATCTATACAAATGGCCTACTATATAAACACAGTCATTCGTCTGTCTCCAATTCTTCCACACCTGACAGTCCTTCGTCTTCGCTCACGTCATTGTCATCATCGACGTTATCGCTACTTTCTGCACCATTACCCTGAATTAGAATTCTTTTTGATTTTCTACAATTCTTTCTAATGATTTTCAATGTTCTCAACATGTCAATATACATTTTCCCATTGTGGCCTGCCAATTTCTGCAATTCGCTGGCGACACAACTGTTCCACATCTTTTAAGTGTTATATTAAGTTTTATTTTTGTTTCTTTCTTATCTTTGAGAACCCTGGAAAAGGAACTCAGTGAAATATCAGTTGCTTTGGCTACTCTTTCATTTACTTTCTACAGGCTTTTGAAGAACTGGGGGAACAGACATTTTCTTCCTGCATCTCTGCCTCTTGTTTCATGAAGTCAAGGACATTTGTAATTATTTCTCTGCTCTGACTTAGTAATACCTTGCCACTTAACTCTGAAAACGTAGGAACCATGGTTAAAAAAAAAAATAAATAAAATGAACACCATTTACTGCCCAGTTTCAATACAAACATATGCGGAACACTTTCTATACAGACTGTTCAAAGTTTGCTCGCTGTGACTTTAGGTAAGCAAAGTATCAAAGCACGAATTCTGATAAGCTAGACTCGGTAGCTGGGTTGGCGGCCAGGGTCACGATTCCAGAAGTTTGCGCCGGTAATTCACACCACACACACACACACACACACTCACACACACACACACACACACACACACACACACACTGGGTTGTTGGAGCTCACCCTTACTTGAAAATGTTGTTGTCTAAACTTCAATCTGAAGCTACGACAAGCTGCTTAGGGTTACCATTGCTATCCATGCTCAAAACTTTGGAGTGGTTCTCGTATAATGCCAACCCCTTTCAGAAAGTATAAAGCATCTATGTTTTATTTTCTTTGTTTAACAATTATGGTAGTCAGTCATGAACATTACACCAAAAAAGTCTACGTACCAACTAGCACGCAAGAAACGTAAATATGTAGTTGATCTACTATGGCTTACAGTTTGTTCTAAACATGTGCATTAATACTGATAATACTACCAGAGATCAGCATTTTGTGGCGGATGCACCTGTCACGCAGTGGTGGCAGGTGGAGATTGCTGTGCTTCTAAATAAAAACCAAAACGTTAATTTCAAGCCTTAACGCTACTTCTGTTTTTGTGTAACATACGTTAAACTAATAGAATGTTTTGGCTTTATGTATCCTAGCTAGTTAAAAGCCACAAAAACTGTTGTAGCTCCTCACCTGTCTGTGTATTAAAATCGAGAAGCACGTGTCCACATGGAACTATGCCTTGCAGTGCATTCAACCCAAAATATAATTTAGCCAAATGTAAGACCGAGTACTCTAACACATATAAGAACTAATCACTACAGCTGTACAGAAAGCGATCAATGCACTGAAGCTGCATCGAGGAAAACAGCACGGGAACTCTTGGCTGATAAATTGCACGTGAATTTCCTGCATAAACTTTGGGTTTCCGAATATAATCTATAGAAAAAACCAAAACGGCACTAACCGCACAAAATGTGGATGAAGTTGGGAATACTCTCAATATTGTGGTACGAGGGCTGTCCCAGAAGTACCCGACCAAACAAAGAAACCACAAAAAATTTGGGGGAAAACATCTTTATTTCTCCTTTCAGCTCGATAGACTTCTCCCAACGATGTTCAAGAGCTTCGATGACCTGTTTATAGTGAGAACTATCGAGGTCTGCAAAATAGCCATCAACTGTAGACTCCACCTATTCTTTATTGGCAAAGCTTTTACCACCAAGCCATTTCTGCAGGTTTGGAAACAAAAATAATCAGAGGGACCTAAATGTGGTGAATAGGGTGCATGAGGAAGCAATTCGAACTTTAACTCATTGATTTTGCCCATGGTGATAATAGACTGATGCATAGTCTTGATGAAACAAAACTTTCTTTTTCGCTAAATGCGGTTGTTTTTGCTCTATTTCACCACTCAAACGCTGAAACAAATTCACATAATATTCGGCATTGATTACTTTTCCTTTTTTTAGATAATCAATGAAAAGTATACCGTGTGTGTCCCAGAAAACAGACGCCATGATCTAGCCTGCAGCTGGAACTGTCTTCGCCTTCTTTGGAGCCGATTCTCCCCTTCCAATCCATCGTTTTGATTGTTTCTTCGTCTCAGGTGTAAAGTGATGGTCCCAGATTTCATCCATTGTTATGAATCGACGCAAAAATTCAGATTTATTGCAGCCAAACACTCGACTGAAACATGCTGGCGAAGCTGTTTTTGTTCTCTTGTAAGCAAACGCGGTACCCACCTTGCTCACAACTTTCTCATATCCAAATTTTCAGTCAGTATGCGATGTACAAACCTTTTTGAAATGCCTACAATGTCTGCTAGCTCGCGCACTTTCAGTCGACGGTCAACAAATACCATGTTGTGGATTTTCTTTACAATTTCTGGACTGGTAACCTCATTTGGTCGACCACTGCGATGTTCATCTTGGCAGCTCGTATGGCCGTGCTTAAATTCTGACACCCCATTCACTATTATAAACGAAGGAGCACACTCCCCCAAAGTAGAATCTAGCTCAGCTTTAATATAAGTTGGACTAAGACCTTTCAAATGAAAGTATTGTATCACATAACGATGACCAGTTTTATACATGTTTACAAATTCGCTGAGAGCATTCACTAATGATGGCTGCCAAACAAATGCTAAGCAATGTAAAATCGTCAAACTTCAAACTTAAGCTGTCGAAGGTCGGTACTTGTTGTTTGAAACAACCGCTATCTATACGTCAGGTCGGGTATCACTGTAAAATGAGTCTAGTTACATGTGTGTGTGAAACTGCAGTTGCTGGAAAAGAGCCTCAGATATAAAGCATAATCTTCTATTGGTAAAGCGTTTTCAGGACGTTTTTCTCTTACCGACTGGCTACTAAATCCAGGAGATACCGTTTGTTTCCAATAAGCATCGATTTTTCAGTAGAGTTGGAGAATAATGAATATACAAATAATTTTCATTTGCAAATCTCTGCAAAGGCTTTTTTGTTCATTTTAACTCAAATTTATTGTACACAATCACAACAATTTGTGTTCTAACATGACTTTAAATATTTCTTGTTATTTCATTTTAAACGACACCTACTCCATTTGAAAGCCATTAAATTGCTGAAATAAAAGTTTTACTTTCTCTACACTGTACTAATGTACGTACGCATTGGGTAGAGAAGGTATTATATTTCAATCAAACTCTATACCGAGATTTCACCAGAACAACGTGTTTTGAGGACCATTAAAAATCTTATGTGTTCCATTCACATGACTTTCTCTACTTCTCTACAACAAATTACTATTACAAAACGTATTCTTCGATTTACTTGATGCTAATCGAGAAACATTTAGCAGAAATCTTCTTATTACTTGCTTCCTTGTAAGTAGAAGCGAAATAAGGGAGTATCATAGGTTAAAGTGATAGTCAAAAGCTGGTTGCTATGTGACTGAAGTTCCTTTGTTTGTATGTATGGGCAGGAGTTGACAAATTCCTGTATGAGAAAAGTTTAGGTTTTGTAAAGCTTAAACCAAAAACAAGGAATATCTCGTAAAAGATCAGCTCCTCGAAAAAAAAAACAAAAAACATATGACATAAATTGTGTATTTTAACGTGATCCACATTTTTTGTGTAGTAACTTTTTATCTAACTTTTACGGTTTATCAGTTATGCAAAAGTCAGCAAAATTCTTTCGGAATAAAGAGGTTTTTAGAGGATATTCCCAGAAAATTTAAGATATACATTTTGTTTGCCATGAAAATATCTGTAATATACGAAACTTTAATCAAAATCGGTAGTCAATTTTGCAAAAAAATCAACATTTTCGAAACGTTTTCCATGTAGAGGGTAGCTTGATGTGGGGTCTAGTCGCATCCCTAGAAGATAGTAAATTTAAACCCCAAGTTTGGTATTTTACCGACTTTTCTTTTTGATGTGTTTTCAGACATACGGATACACACACGGACCTTTTTCTGAAAATTCTTTTTTTTGGATTCGCGGGGACCCTAAAACGTATATTTCCGGTGAATTCTAGGTATCGAGTGTTTGGGTGCAATACAATACTGTCTCTATACACTATGTATATAGTGCGTGTAGAGAAAGTAAAATTGACGCAGAGAGTAAGCTAAATCCGCCACTGGTTTCACAGAGAAGACTATTTCTGACCCAATAAGTAGCACCATTGGAAGGGACAAGAAAATAAACATGGTAACAAAATGGAAAATTCCGTAATTTCGGTAAGTAAGTTGTGGAAGAGCACACGCAATATCGGAGACGGAACGAATTCCCATGACGGTTTGCCGAGCGCCACTAATTACGTGCTTCTCCATCCGTATTGCAGGTTAGCACGAATAAGCAATTTCTTTGCGGTCGATGAACTTTCTACGTCACAAACAATGGTCAGCCAGGATGAACACGTGTTGCTCACAAAATCAGCTGATCACTCCGTCACGCAATAATTCCAAATACACCAAAAATCCTGTCTTTGTTTAGAAACCTCCGGTTATTGCATTCGTTGTGGTCAGGAATCACGTTTATCGGCAATGCAAAACAAATTGAAACAGATTCTTCTTCTTTCTACACAATGATAATCGAGATAAACATCAGCAGACTGTTCCTATTACTTAGTTCCATATAACTAGAAGGAAGCTAACGGAATGCACTAGGCTAAAGCGATAGTCAAATGTTCTAAGCTGTCGTTAATGCGATTGTGAACACATCGCTTCTTTGCTTGGCCAGGAGTAGAACAAAAGAAACTTCCTGTCTGAGAAAAGTATAAGTACTTTACAATTGAAGCCAATAACAATGAATATCTCGGAAACGGTTACTGCCACAACAAAAACGTAAAGGAGATAAATTGTGTGTTTTGACGGAGATTTACATTGTTTTGTTTGTAGAGCAGCTGGAGAAAGTCATGTGAGTGTAACACATAAGATTTTTACTTTCTCTGTGTACTATGTAAATCGTCTATAGAGAAGGTATTGCACTCCACCAAAAAATTCGATACCGAGATTTCACCGGAAATGTATGTTTTAGCGTTACCTGTATCCAAAAAAAGCATTTTCACAAAAAGGTCCGTGTGTGTGTGTGTGTGTGTGTGTGTGTGTGTGTCCGTGTGTCCGTGTGTCTGTGAACGCGATAACTCAAAACGAAAAGTCGGTAAAATACCAAACTTGGTATTAAGTTTAGTGTCTTCCAAGGATGCGACACGAAGATTTTCAGGAAAATTCCTCCACACCCAACTAACCTTTACATGGTACTTTTTTCGAAAATTTTGATTTTCTTAAAAATGGCTCTAACGATTTTGATTAAAATATCGTATATTAAAGATATTAACCTGACAAATAAAATGTATATCTTGAATTTTCTGGGAATAGCCTCTGAAGACCACTTTATTCTGGATGAATTTTGCATAACTGCTAAACCGTAAGAGATGGATAAAAACTTGACACAAAAAATTTAGAGCACGTTAAAACACAAAATTTATGTTATATACATTTTTTTCGTGGAGTTGATCGTTTTTTAGGTATTCCTTGTTTTTGGTTTCAGCTTTGAAAAAATTATACTTTGCTCATACAGGAATGTGTCAACTCCTGTCCATAGAAACAAAGGAACTTCAGTCACATAGCAACCAGCTTTTTACTATCACTTTAACCTATGGTACTCCCTTATTTCGCTTCTACTTACAAGGCAGCAAGTAATAAAACTATTTCTGCTAATTTTTTCTCGATTATCATTAAGTAAATAAAAGAATTAGCTTTTTAACAATATTTTTTGCAGAGATGTAGAGAAAGTCATGTGAGTGTAACACATCAGATTTTTAAATTTGTAATAAAAGATGTGACGTAGTGTAATATACTTGACAGCTTTAATGCGAAATGTGATATTGCAATACTCAGCTGTGTGCTGGAAAGCTCGCTGCCTTAGATATAGTGCAACACGGTAAATGAAGGAAAATAAGGAAGAAGTCGCGTTAATTAGGTGGAGGGAAGTGGGGCAGAATGTGAAATTGGAGACATTTACCCTCCCCTGCCCTGTAACAATATCCTGCACGTCGGCAACACAATTTCCGGCCTGTCACTGCATGTCCGAGAATGGCTTCTCATCGTCATCGGCCCTTTCTTAGATAACAAGCTCATGTCCGCAACTTCCCTCTGCAAAAAACATTTAACATGCAGGAAAACCTCTACAGCGTGCTTCGTCAGAGTAATGTCCGGTATCTTGTCTATAATCTCCTTTCACAAAGATTCTTAATATTGGTTCTCAAGGACTGCTGCATCAACATTGTCTGCCCTGGCGATAAAGTTCTTGCACACTCACACCAATAAATATGTTGTGTTGCCAACTTCGACAATTAGAAAACCGCACAGGCATATAAAAATTAACCTTATTTTTGAACGGAAACCCGTACGGCGTCAACTTTTACTTTCTCTACACGTACTATGTGCACAGTGTATAGAGAAAGTATTGTATTGCACCCAAAAATTCGATACCGAAATTTCACCGTTTTGAGTCCCCATGGATCTGATCATTACATACCAAACTTGGTATTTAAGTTTAGTGTCTTCCAAGGATGCGACACGAAGATTTTCAAGAAAATCCCCCACCCCGAAATACCCTTTACATGGAAAAATGTTCTAAAATTTGGATTTTCTCAAATATTTTGATTAAAATAGAGTATATTAAAGATATTTTCATGAAAACAAAATGTATTGAGTTTTGTGGGAATAGCGTCGGAAGACATCTTTATTCTCGCTGAATTTTGCATAACTGGTAAACCTTAAGAGATAGGCAAAAACTTACCACACAAAAATTGTAGATCACATTAAAACATACAATTTATGGCATATAGGTTTTCTAAGCAGAATTTACTATTAATGTGATATTCCTTGCCATTTGTTTCAGATTTAAAATACTTGAACTTTTCCTACATGGAAAGTTGTAAAATCCTGGCCCTACATTGAAACGTATTTCGACCACATGGCAACCAGCTTTTAAAAGATTTTACTATCGTTTTAGCCTAGTGTAATCCTCTATTTCGATTATCTATCAAATAGATAGAAGAATATGCTTTTTAACAATAATTTACTATAGCGATGTAGAGAAAGTCATATGAATGGAACACATCAGATTTTTAACAAAGTATTTCAAAGTGGTATTATATAAGAAATGAAGGAAATATAGATTTTAAAAAAATATTAACGTCAAATGTGTCAATAAATATAACATAAATTCAATCACCATAATTTATTCTTCAAATGTGAGGAATGGTTTATCATTATCGAGTTCTGTACAAATTCTGTGTTTCACTTTAATATTAAATTAATGTGACAATTTCGTTCATGTCACGTGTACGTAGGAAGTGGGCAATCCAGTAGATTGGCGCGTAAAATTCCAACCAGTCATACCAATCATAATCTCTGCATTTAATCTTCTTTTTATCATGCAATTGTTTTTCTAAATTTATCGCACCCACGTTCATTTGTTTTCTGTCTGAACTAATCGTTTCACAATAATAGAATCAGAGTGCAGTGATATTCCCGTACTTAATGGAGGAGGTTCCAAAACGTTTTGGGCAAAGGCCTATCGCTGAAATATACGTATTAATTGAAAACACAAAGCCGCAGAATACTAAAAACAACAGAGAGAATGTGTGGAACCAGTTCAACGAATGATTTATGATATGGACATCAAGTTGCAGTAATTTCGGTGCAAATATACGTCGAGACAAATGGGATTTTAGGAATATTATTCTTCGTGTCCATTATTAGCTAATTATTGTTCTTTTAATCACGAAATAGTCTTATTAAATACAACTTGAGGTACAACTTTTCTCTAAATAAAAATTTGGAGCTCTCGTTATATTACTTATGATAAACACACCCCGAGCATTTAATTTCGGCATCTTTGGGCCGAGAAATAGATTAACAATCGTCACCAAAACTCATCAACTTCATTTGAATCAGTGATAGCTTCACATCTGAGGAAGTGGTGTCAGTGTTGCGTATCGTTGTCGATCGAGAGGGGGGGGGAAGACCTCTTTATTCTGAATGCATTTTGCACAACTTGTAAACCGTAAGAGATAGATAGGAACTTACCACACAAAAAATGTAGATCACGTTAAAACACAGAATTTGTATTAGATACATTTTTTCGTGGAGTGGATCATTTTTTAAACATTCCTTGTTATTGGTTTCAGATTTAAAAAACTTATACTTTTCTCATACAGGAAGTTGTCAACTCCTGTCCATACAAATAAAGGAACTTCAGTCACATAGCAACCAGCTTTTGACTATCACTTTAACCTATGGTACAAGGAAGCAAGTAATAAAACTATTTCTGCTAATTGTTTCTGGATTAGCATAAAGTAAAAATAAGCATAAGCTTTTTAACAATATTTTGCTGCAGAGATTTAGTGAAAGGCATGTGAGTGGAACACATTGTTGGAATGTAATACATTTGTCTCTCTATTAGGAACGTGATAAAGTAATAAATGAACAATGACGATAACAATCAGTTGACATTAAGATCTGTATCACCCGTGGCTACACACCATTGGAATTGATATACATATACAAGAAACATGTTCTTCAGTGTAACATAAATATTCACGGCCAGGAGGTGCGGATTAAAGTGCAAATTGGTCGGATAAGAAGACGCAAGTGTTTTTGGACAAGGGCAGCTAGCGTTTCCTTATTGCTTTAGCATTCGTCACGTAGCGAAAAGAACGCCGTTATTCTTGGAGATAATGACACAGCTGTAAAACATCATCACGTGAGTCTGCAGGCTGCAATTATAAGCAAAGTAATTAATACTTATTAAAACCATGCGCTCTATAGAGATCTTAGTTGATTATTAGGCGTGTAAAAGTATTTTGTAAACGCGACACATAAAAGGAACAAAAAGAAAAACAAATCTGGTGTGTTCCATCAACATGACTTTCAACTTTTCGGCAAACAAACTATTCGTACAAATAGTACATTGTGCACTAAGAACTACATATTGTTCGTGGTTAGCTGTAACTGAAACTATAAATCAAAATTGCTTTTCAATATTTTATTGAACATTAAGAAAAAACCTTAAGTGTTCCATTCTCAAATTATTGTTGGAAAGCGTTATCAGAAACATTCTTATTACTTGCTTCCTTGTAAGAAGAAGCGCAATAAGGGAGTACCATTCACCCGGTGGTCCAGGGTTCGATTCCCGGCTGGGGCGGGGAATTTTTCCCTAGACAGAATTATTCCCTATCTCCACAGAGTCTGGAAGTATGTGAGAGTGAATGTGTTTGATTTGTGATTTAAACCAACGTGAAAGAACCTACAGACGAGTTGTTTCTGATACAAAGCCCCCGATATGACCTTAGATGTTAAAGGGGGCTATATAAATGAAACAATAAATAAAAAAAAAATTCCTCTATGACAAAAGTATAAGTACTTTAAAGCTGAAACCAATAACAAGGAATATCTCAAAAAATGATGAATTCCACCAAAAACACTATATGACATAAATTGTGTGTTTTATCGTGATCTACATTTTTTTTGTGTGGTAAGTTTTTTTCTATCTCTTACGGTTTGCCAGTTACACAAAATTCCGTAAAATTCATCCAGAATAAAGCAGTCTTCAGAAGCTGTTCTCAAAAAAGTCAATATATATCTTTTATTTGTCAAATAAATATCATTAATATACGATATTTTAATCAAAATCGTTAGAGCCAAGTTGTACAAAACAAAATTTTCGAAAATTATTCTATGTAAAGGGTAGTTTGGGAGGGGGATACTAAACTTAAATACTAAGTTTGGTATTTTACCGACTTTTTGTTTTTGAGTTATCGTGTCCATAGACACACAGACACACACGCGGATCTTTTTCTACAAATGCCTTTCTTTTTTTTGATAAAGGGGACCCTAAAACATATATTTCCGGAGAAATGTCGGTACTGAATTTTTGGGAGGAGTGTAATACCTTCTCTGTACTTATGTACATAGTACGGGTAGAGAAAGTAAAAATGAATTCTCGATGTGTACAAATGAAAGGCTACATCTAAATTATATGGACAAAGCTTTTTTTTTTTTTTTTTTTTTTTTTTTTTGTAGCTTAACGTCCTTTAACCTGGTTGGTCATATCGGACGATGAATGAAAATTGGTGAAATGATGCTCAAATGATCTCGGGGTCAATGGAGCTTAAAGTTACTAGACATTCGTCTTCTCAGGATAAGGGAAAACCCCGAAAAAAAACCTTACCCGAGGAACTCACGCAAAGCGAAATTCGAACTCACGACTGAATGTGAAGCAGACACGCTACCACCACACTACCACCTTATTTGTTAATGAATCTTGTAATAGGCTCTTTACTTGAAGTAGCACATGTCTTGAGTGTTACGTCATTTCCTAATTGTACTGTAAGTATTAATGGCCTCTCAAACTCTTACTGTAAGTACTTACAGTGCTTGTTGCCATGGCAATTAATAAATGAATTGTAAATTTAACTTACATTACCAAGTATGTGTTGAGAATGATTAATTTACATATCAAGTATTTCAAAAAGATTAATCTTTTACCTACATCATACTAATAGAGATAAACATTACCAAAAATGGCCTTACTACAGCTCCTTATGAGTAGAAGGGAAGTAAAGGAATGTACCATGCTAAAGCGATAGTCAAATGTTCCAAAAGCAGTCGTTATGCGATTGTATATCAGATTTTTTTATCACGCATCATATATATATAATGGTAAAGGTTTCATAATTTGAATTACGTTATTATAAAATGAACATTAATATTGTATGAATAGAATTAAAGTTGCACAAAACTGTCAAAGAAATTAACGCCACAAATAAGTTCCAAGGACTATATATTTATGCATTTCCGCATAGTTAAGTTACGATAAAAACTCCATCACGTGAGAAAAAAATGTAAATGGCGTTTTATTTATGGACGCTCTTTAACTGCTGCAGTTCTCAGCGTCCCATTCTATACTGGGCGTGAAAGACCGTTTAATTTTGCTCAGAGGTCTCTCTATCAGACTTGAGGTTCTTTTACGTACCGTAAATCTACGACACGGGACCAACGGCTTTACTTCCCTTCCGAAGGAAGCCATGCTAAGGATTTTTACGCCCGAAAAAAATCCATCGCCCTCCGCCGGGTTTGAACCCGCGACCTTGGGTATATGAAGTTAGCATGGTAACCATTACACCACGGAGGGCGACTCCATCACGTGAGAACTGAAACCAGTCGACATCATGTGATCTGGACTCACATGTTACAAAATCTTGTCTGAATCACGAGAGAAAGCGATCTAATGATATAGTTCTTCAATATGGTATAAACCGTAAAAAGGACAACATTTTAATTCCCCCTACCCTGTCAAGGTAAAACAAGAGTTAATGATAATCAAGTTGTAAACTCCAACTTCCTGTTATTTATTTCAATGACAATATTTCTAAATTTTATCTTAGCTAACCTCAAGGACAGATTAAACGCCTTATGCTCTCAATGTTAAATCTAATAAATCCATGTTCCACTATCTCAAGTTATTTGAAATATCAGGCCGAACATTTTAATGTCGAATCTACACCGAATCAAGATTCCTAGGGGCGTTCAATAAGCCCTTATAAAATCCAAAAAATTATCATAATTGCTTGCTTCCTTGTAAGTAGAAGGAAAATAAGGGAATACACTAGGCTAAAACGATACTTAAATCTTTTAAAAGCTGGTTGTCATGTAATTTCCGTGTGATAAATCTGAAACAAATAACAAGCAATGTCCCTGAAATTTTCAAATAAAAAAAATCAGATGTGTTCCATTCACATGACTTTCTCTACTTCTGTGTAACAAATTATTGTTAATAAGCTTATTCTTCTATTTGGTTCAAGTTAATCGAGAAAAAATTAGCAGAAATAGTCTTATTACTTGCTTCCTTGTAAATAGACGCGAAATAAGGGAGTATCATACGTTAAAGTGAAGTTAAAAGCTGGTTACTAGGTGGCTGAAGTTCCTTTGTTTGTATGGACAAGAGTTGACAAATTAATGTATGAGAAAAGTACAAGTTTTTCAAAGCTGAAGCCAAAAACAAGGAATATCTCAAAAATGATTATGTATATAACATAAATTGTGTGTTGTAATGTGCTCTACATTTTTTGTGTGATAAGTTTTTGTCCATTTCACGTTTGGTAACAGTAGAGAGTCATAAAAGGTTTTTTAGACAGTTGATACTAAAAGTAGGTATTTATGTCAGTAATGTTAAAAGTAGAAAATTCTGTTAGTGAGCGTTATAATGGAGCCAACTTTGGTTTATGCGTCCACGGCCTCATTCAAGTAGGCTATGACCCTGAAAGCTTCGTAGCACTGGGGATCGTGGGTTCGCGTCCCGCCTTGGGCATGGGTGTTATATGTTTGTGTATATGTGTGTGTTGTAAAAGTAAAAAAACAGTAATAAACAATAATAATACGGCTAAACAAAGTAAAAAGAAAAAGGTGAATAAAAGTAGGGTCGCGTTTTAAATTGTTCTACTCCTGGATAAACTCTCTGCTTATCCACTTATATAATCTATTACTATTATGTTTGTTTTATTTTCTTTTATTTCACTCTAATACATCGTTATTTCCGGCTATGCATTTACTAAGAAGCAGTATATAAGCAATAACCACATAAAGAAACGAAAAGCTTGACTGGGTTGCACGCAAAATATTGCATCCGCTCTTGTGCTGAAATTTCACACAGTTGGCAGCAACATGACCCATTTTCGTGTATAAATGCTTTAAAAAGGTATGACGTAATGAGTTGCCAAAGTTGGAATGAGTGCACCAGGATGAAGAAAAGGACATCTCAAGAGATTTACCTCGAGCAGAATGGAGTGAAAACAAAAACGAAACCAGTGCAACGAGTCGCCAGCTTATCTCTATGAAAAGAGGCCGTTTTCGGAACAGCAGACTGGTATTAACAAATCAATGAGCACGCTTTAGAAAATAAAAATACTGTCGCGCTCAGTACCTTCGTAATGAATATACAATTATAACTGACAAAAGAAGTCCTCTGGTGCAATGGCGCGTAACTGTTTTATTTCTGTGACCTGAAGAAATTATCTTTTTAGACACCATGGCCTAAAAGCATCTCATGTGTTCCATTCACATCACTTTCTCTACATCTCTGTAACAAATCATTGTTAAAAAGCTTATTCTTTTATTTACTTCATGCTAATCCAGATAAACATTAACAGAAATTGTCTTATTACTTGCTTCTTTGTAAGTAGAAAGGAAATTGGGGAAAATATTATAGAGACTTTCAAATGGGATGAGGTTTGTCCATGAGCGCCACCAGGCCGGCAGCCAATCGGAGTGCGGCTGTGTTGACATTGCATTCCCGCTTAACTGGGGAGTAACGCGCTAAGTGATTCCGTCTCGCATAAATACAATTGCGCTAAGCCAAAATATTCAAATGTTGCCAAAAAGTAATTCAAGAGGAAGATAGGGAGCAATATTCGTAGTAGAACAGGAAAAACCACAGAATTTTAGCTCAAATAGTTTTCATAATACACGTGAATAAACACTATGTCGGGGGCAGATTTGCATGCTCAGTGTGCGACTGAGAGAGAAATATGAAAAGAGTGGGGGTAGCGACCTGGCAACGCAGAGCACGATAACGCATCTCATTCGCTGCAGCGTAGAACTCTTCCCATTTGAAAACATCTTATGTGTTCCATTCACATCACTTTCTCTATATCTCTGCAACAAATTATTGTTAAAAAACGTATTCTTCTATTTACTTCATACTAACGAGAAAAAAATTAGCAGAAATATTCTTATTACTTGCTTCCATGCAAGTAGAAGCGAAATAAGGGAGTACCATAGGTTAAAGTGATGGTCAAAAGCTGGTTGCTATGTGACTGAAGTTCCTTTGTTTGTGCGGATAGAGGTTGACAAATTCCTGTATGAGAAAAGTATAAGTTTTACAAAGCTGAAACCAATAACAAGGAATACCTATCAAACGATCATCTCCATGAAAAAAATGTATATAGAATAAATTGTGTATTTTAACGTGGTCTACATGTTTTATGTTTTAAGTTGTTTTTTTTTTTTTTTTTTTTTTTTTTTTGCATCTCTTATGGTTTAGTAGCTATGCAAAATTCCGTAAAATTCATCCAGAATAAAGTAATCTTCAGAGGATATTCCCAGTAAATTCAAGATATACATTTTATTTGTCAGGTAAATATATTTAATATATGATATTTTAATCAAAATTGTTAAAGTAATTTTTTAGAAAATCAAAATTTTCGAAAAAGTTCCATGTAAAGGGTAGTTGGGGGTGGGAGTATTTTTCTCAAAATCTTCACGTCGAATTCCTGGAAGATACTAAACTTAAATACCAAGTTTGGTATTTTAGCGACTTCTCGTTTTTGAGTTATCGTGTTCACAGACATACGGACACACGGACACACACGGACCTTTTTCTGATTTTTTTTGATAAATGGGACCCTAAATCACATATTTCCAGTGAAATCTCGGTATCGAATTTTTGGGTGCAGTGTAATACATTCTCTATACACTATGTACATAGAGAAAGTAAAAACATTATAGGCTAAAGCGATTGCCAAATCTTTTAAAAACTGGTTGCTATGTGATTAAAATTCCTTTGTATGGAGTTGAGAAATTGCCGTATGAGAAAAGTGTAAGTACGAGGTCAATCGAGAAAGTAACAGACGATTTGGAATAATTAAAGATATTAACACAAACATTTTATTTACGAAGTTACTCTATTTGTCAACGCAATCTTTATTCTCTCAAGACATTTATTGAAACATGATGTCAGTTTTTCACTGACAATGTCATAGCGCAAGCGTATGGTAATAATGCCATAAACGGGTCTTCAGTTAGGAAATGGCACATAATTTAGAGTCATCAAGGAAGAACCAGCGTGCACGACAAAGACCGAAGTGAAAGTTCATCAGTCTTTATGAAGGAAATGAAAGTAAATGTTGGTAAAATACTTAAAAATAATCTGATGCGTTACACTCACATGACTTATTCTAATTACTCTACAAACTTCTTACGAAAGATAACTCTTCTTTCAACAGCATGGTAATCAAGAAAAACATTAGCAGAATTGTATTACTTAGTTCCTTATAAGTAGAATGGAACTTAGGAAATGCACTATGCTAAAGTGATAGTCAAATTTTTTAAAAGCTGTCGTTATGCGATTGGTATTGCAAATCGCTTCTTTGCTTGGCCAAGAGTAGAACAAAAGAAAAACGGACACTTTGGTCTGAGAAAAGTATAAGTACTTCACAATTCAAACTAATAACAAGGAATTCCTCAAAAACGGTAAGTTCCACGAAAAAATGCATGTAACATAAACTGTGTATTTTAACGAGATCTGATTTTTTTGTATCGTAAGTTTCTGTCTATCTCTTACGGTTTACTAGTTATTTCAAATTAAGAAAAATTCATCCAGAATAAACAGGTCTTTAGAAGCTATACCCAGAAAATTCAAGATATACATTTTATTTGCGATAAAAGTGGCTTTAATATGTGGCATTTTAATCAGAATCGTTAGAGCCATTTTTAAGAAGAAAAAAAATATCGACAATTTTTCCATGTAAAGGGTAGCTAGGGGTGGGGGATTTTCTTGAAAATCCTTGGAAGATACCAACCTTAAATACCAAGTTTGGTATTTAACCGTCTTTTCGTTTTTGAGCTATGCTGTCCACAGACACAAACACACAGACAGACACACACACCATTCCCTGTTTCTAAAATGCTTTTTTTTGGATTCAGGGGATCCTAACACATGTATTTCCGGTGGAATCTCGACATCAAATTTTTGGGTGGAATACAATACTTCTCTATCCCTATACATTGTACATGCGGGGCTAGAGAAAGTAAAAAACCGGTGTTTCCCTTTGGATACCATACATGACTTTTTAGGTGAAAAAATTCCCAATCCCAAAGTGGCAATATATCTTTGCTCAGATCTTTGGCGGTGGCAGAGTATAACATCTACAATAAAAATCGGTACCACGTGTCAATAAATACCTTAATAGCAACAGCGTGTACGTTGAAATAAAAAAAAATATGATGCATTCCATTCACATGACTTTCTCTACATCTCTGCAATAAATAATTGTTAAACGCTTGTGCATCTATTTACTTCATGCTAATCGAGAAAAAAATTAGCAGAATTTGTATTATTACTTGCTTCCTTGTAAGTAGAAGCGAAATAAGGGAGAAACATAGGTTAAAGTGACAGTCAAAAGCTGGTTGCTATGTGACTGAAGTTCCTTTGTTTGTATGGACACGAGTTAACAAATTCCTGTATGAGAAAAGTATAGGTTTTTCCAAGCTGAACCCAAATTCAAGGAATATCTAAAAAAACGATCAATTCCACGAAAAAAATGTATATAGCATAAATTGTGTGTTTTAAAGTGCTCTACATTTTTGTTTATTAGTTTTTGTTCATCTATTTCGATTTAGTAGTTATGCAAAATTCCGTAAAATTCATCCAGAATAAAGTAGTCTTCAAAAAATATTCCCAGAGAATTCAAAACATACATTTTATTGTCAGGTAGGTAAATTTTTAAGAAAATCAAAAATTTCGAAAAAAGTTCCATGTAAAGGGTAGTTGATGGTGGAGAGATGGAGAGAATTTCTTGAAAATCTTCGTGTCACATCCTTGGAAGATGTCCAACTTAAATACCAAGTTTGGTATTTAAGGTCTTTTCGTTTTTTGAGCTATACTGTTCACAGACACACATACAGACACACACACACGCACATACACGTACCTTTTTCTGAAAATCCTTTTTTGGATTCAGGGGACCCAAAACATGTATTTCCAGTGAAATCTCGGTATCGAATTTTTGGGTGCAATGCAATACCTTCTCTATACACTATGTACATAGTACGTGTAGAGAAAGTAAAAATAGAATAAGGTTCTGTAACTTTGTAAATAAAGTTTTGTGTTAATGTATTTCGTTATTATTTAGTTACGCCAAATCATCTATTACTTGCTGGATGGCCCGCGTATTTTAAAGCTGAAAACAATAACAAGGAATGTCTCAGAAACGGTTACCTCTACCAATAAAAGGTGAGTGTGTATTTTAACGAGATCTATATTGTGTTTAGTACATTTTGTCTATCTCTTAAGGTTTACCAACTATGCAAAATTTAGAAAAATTCACCCAGAATAAAGAGGTCTTCAAATGTTATTCCCAAAAAATTCAAGATATTCATTTTATTTGCCATGTAAATATCCTTAATATACCATATTTTAAATAAAAATCGTTAAAGCCATTTTTGAGAAAATCAAAATTTTCTAATCTTTTTCTATATAAAGCGTAGTTTGGGATGGGGAATTTTGCTTAAAATCTTCGTGACGCAGCCTTGGAAGATACTAAACTTAAATACCAAGTTTGGTATTTAACAGAATTTTTGTTTTAGAGTTATCGTGTTCACTCACATTTTTCTAAAGATGCTTTTTATACAAAGGACCCTAAAACGTGTATTTCCAAGGAAATCTCGACATCGAATTTTTAGGTGAAATACAAAATGCTTTCTATGCATTTAATGAAAAAATGGTAAACAAATCCACGTTAATTATACAGCACTAGTTTATTTTGACTATATCCTTATCAGTTTAAAGAGAATTCTGAAAGGGCCTTCTATAACTTATTTCAGCACCTGGGTGCAGCAAAAAGCATGTTGACATCTTTGTGTAGATGTTGCTCTAGAAAATATGTCTCAGTCCAGCAGTAGCCCAAGGTCAGCAAGGAAGCTTCTGCCCACTTCAGAAACAGCAAAGGCACGACCAGTTTTCCTCATCCAAAACACGCAGTTTCACTTTTCGTGGGACGTATTCATCAAGATATGTCTTATTGACATTATTGATTAGAAATGAGATGAATATTGTTCGAAACTGGAAGCCACTGCGCAGACCATTCCAAGCGAAGTAAAATCATTATAAATGTACACAAGTTTAAAATCGCATCCATTAATGCTGTTTTGTCAAATAAGTTTCAAATGATACTGCTCTATATGCAGATAGAGCACATGATAATTACAGGATCGAAAGAGGAGATACAGACAAATAGAGAGAGAGAGAGAGAGAGAGAGACAATTTACATAGTCTCTAAACATAAGAAAAAATCTGATGTGTTCCATTCACATGACTTTCTTTACATCCCTGTAACAAATTGTTGTTAATCCAGAAAAAAATAGTGTGTGTGTGTGTGTGTGTGTGTTTGAGGAAAATAAAATGATTTAAACCAAACGTAAAAAAAAGAGCCTACAGACAACGAGTTGTTTCAAGTAAAAAGCCCCCGATATGACTTTAGTTGTTAAAGAGGTCTATATAAATGTAACAATAAAAAAAAGTTGTTACTTAGATGTAGAGAAAGTCATGTGAATGGAACACATCAGAATTGTTTTAGCTACCCATTTCTGCTTGGGGATGGGGTTTTGTTAGCCACTGTTCAGCCTGATCCCAACTATTTATAACTGATTTGCCTGTGCAAAGATATGACATAAGATAGGTAATGCGGATTTGCTTCGTCACTTGTATTTTATGATAATGCCCTGCCTATCACGTGGCTCTGCAGCGTGGCTGGGAGCATTGATTTATCATCTGCACGTTACGAAACATTCCTCATTGTTTAGCAATTGTAAGCAAATACATATCGTTTCCTTCTCTTACATATTAAACAGCGCATGAATTTCTATACTTGCCATATTTTCCCCTCATCATTTTTACTTTCTCTACACATGCTATGTACATAGTGCATAGGGAAGGTATTGTACTGCGCCCAAAATTTCGATACTGGAAATATGTTTTGAGAACCCCTTAATTAAAAAAATCTGACGTGTTCCATTCACATGACTTTCTCTACATCTCTGCAACAAATTATTGTTAAAAAGTTTATGCTTCTATTTACTTCATGCTAATCGAGAAAACTGAGCAGAAATAGTCTTATTACTTGCTTTATTGTAAGTAGAAGCGAAATAAGGGAGTGCTATAGGTTAAAGTGATAGTCAAAAGCTGGTTGCTATGTGACAGAAGTTCTTTGTTTGTGTGGACACGACTTCCTGTACGAGAAAAGTTTTTCAAAGCTGAAACCAAAAACAAGGAATATCTCAAAAACGATCAACTCCACGAAAAAAATGTATGTAACATAAATTTCGTATTTTAACTTACTCTACAATTTTTGGCTGGTAAGTTTTTGTCCATCTCTTACGGTCTAGCAGTTATGGGAAATTCCGTAAAATTCATCCAGAATAAAGTAGTCTTCAGAGGATATTCCCAGAAAATTCAAGATATTCATTTTATTTGTCAGGTAAATATACTTAATATAAGATATTTAAATCAAAATCGTTAGAGCCATTTTTGAGAAAATCAAAATTTTTGAAAAATGTTCCATGTAAAGGGTAGTTGGGGTGGGGGGATTTTCTTGAAAATCTTCGTGTCGCATCCTTGGAATTTATCAAACTTAAATACCAAGTTTGGTACTCAACGTTCTTTTAGTTTTTTTAGTTATGTTGTCCACAGTCAGACACACACACACACACACACACACACACACACAGACACACACGCACACACACACGGACATTTTCCTAAAAATTCTTTTTTATTGGATTGAGGGGAACCTAAAACAAGTATTTCCTGTGAAATCTCAGTATCGCATTTTTGGGTGGAATGCAATACCTTCTCTGTACATAGTACGTATAGAGAGAGTAAAAACATTTTTAGGAAAATGTCCGTGTCTGGATAAACAGAAAATATATGACAAATATTCAGTTAATGATTTTACAACAGATAAATTAATTAAGGAATAAGGCATTGATTTGCGGCGTTCTGATAGTTATAAAATATGGTAGGCCATGTATGAATACTAATTTTGTTTTTATTGCTGCTAGTTTCAAATTGATTAAGTTTACGATGGACGTTGAGAACGTTAATATATCGGTTCCAAACGATATATTAAATGAAGCAAAAGAAGCAGTCGAGGCTTTATTGCTGTCGAGTTCACGGAAATTATACGAAAAAGAGTTAAAAGGTTATAGAAAATTTGTAGTTATCAACAATTTATTTATTTACTTTATCCCACTCGTTACCGTTGCGCTAATAACTATCGCTTTGATTTAAAGTGCAAGTTTTCTTTTGTCGCTTCTGCATAGCAACGGTGTCTATTGCAAGTATCTGTAGGATAAAAGCATTTTATAAATGTTTATTCCAATTAGCGCTAAGTAGATACAAGAATGAGCATTTATAAGAAAAGTAGAATGGGTAGAGAAGGTAAGTCATCAACATATTTTTACCTTCTCTGCACGTAATATGTACATAGTGTATAGAGAAGGTATTGTAATACACCCAAAAATTCGATACCGAGATTTCACCGGAAATATATATTTTGGGTCCACCTGAATCTAAAAAAAGGTTTCTGGAAAAAGGTCCGTGTGTGTGCGTGTCTGTGTGTGTTTGTGTGTGTCTGTGTCTGTGGACAGCATAGCTCAAAATACCGTTAAATACAAACATGGTATTTAAGTTTGGTATCTCCCAAGGATGAGACACGAAGATTTTCAAGAAAATCCCCGCACTTCAATCTACCCTATATATGGAATTATTTTTAAAAAGTTTGTTTTTCTCAAAAATGGCTCTAAACGATTTTGATTAAAATCTGTTATACGATATTTACGTGACAATAAAATGTATACCTTCAATTTTCTGGGAATAGCCTCTGAAGATATGTTTATTCTGGATGAATGTTGCAAAAACGGTGAACCGCAAGAGAGAAACAGAAACTTACAATACAAAAAATGTATATCTCGATAAAACACACAGTTTATGTCATATACATTTTTTTCGAGGAGCTGACCGTTTTAGAGATATTCGTTGTTATTAATTTCAGTTTTAAAATACTTAAAACTTTTATCACACGGGAACTTGTCAACGCTTAGCCACGCAAAGAAACGGATTTCAATCCCATAGCAACCACATTTTAAACATTTGACTGTCGGTTTAGTCTAGTGTATTCCCTTATTTCCCTTCTACTTATAAGGAACTAAGTAATAAGACCGTTTCTGCATGAAATAGAAGAATAAGCTTTTTAACAATAATTTGTTACAGAGATGTACAGAAAGTCATGTGAATGGAACACATATTGTTTTGTAAATCACAGATGTGATCAAAGGTGGGTATAACTTTTATCACAGAAGCATATCACAGCTGGATATGGTCAATTATGCTATATTACACTATAAAATGTTTTATTATATCCATTTGATATAGGCCTAATTAACGTAGAGTCGATAGAACAGCAGGCATTTATAGGAAAATTTTGTTGAAGAATGGGTATAGGAGGTAAGACATCAACATATTTTTTTTAAAGCTTGTAGGCGGGCCAAACAAAAATAACTCGCGGGTTGGGTCCGGCCCCAGGGCAAATCCTATTTTAATAGATTGGGATGGGTGTGAAACGCCTGACAATTTGCGTAAAGCAAGTGAAGTCAGAATAACTAACCTCTATGGCTGACCCATGACCCGAGTAATTGACCTCACGTCTTGGATGCCGCAACGGCCAGAACGTATTTTCCTCGTGATAATTATCTCAGGAGACTGGAAACCGCGCGTGGACCAAAGGTAGTAATTATTGCTCCTGGGTTTATAAAAATCTGTTCCACAATAAGAAGCACTCAAGCGGCCCTGAGCTGTACTTATCAACTTATAACTAATTATATCAACAAAAACTCTCATCTCTTATTAACATCTTAAATGTTTTTGTTTATTTTATATGGCTTCTATAAACCATTATTACGAAAGTTTATTACTTAGTCTACTACGTATATAGTCAGGGAAATACTGTATTCCACCCAATATTTCGATAACAAGATTCCATCGGAAATACACGTTTTAAGTTTTCTGAACAAAAGACAAATCAATTTTGGATTAAGTTCCCTGTGTATGTGTGTATTCGAACAGCAGAAGAGCATATCTCTAAAACGAAAAAAAAATATATAAATAAATAAAAAAAAACTTGCACCCAACATTCGATATCGAGATTTCACTGGGAATACACATATTAGGGTACCCTGTATCCAGAAAAAAACATTTTAGCAAAAGATGTGTGTGTGTCCAAACAGCAGAAGAGCATGTCTCAAAAACGAAAACAGAAAGAAAGAGAGAACAAAAAAGAAGAACAAAAAACAAATTTGCACCCAAAATTCCCGATATCGAGATTTTACTGGGAATACACGTATTAGGGTCCCCTGTATCCAGAAAAAAAACACATTTTTAGCAAAAGATGTGTGTGTGTGTGTGTCCAAACAGCAGAAGAGCATATCTCAAAAACGAAAACAGAAAGAAAAAGAGAACAACAAAGAACAACAAAAAACAAACTTGCGCCCAAAATTCCCGATATTGAGATTTAACTGGAAATACACGTATTAGGGTCCCCTGTATCCCGAAACAGTATTTTTAGCAAACGATGTGTTTGTTTGTGTATGTGTGCATGTGTGTGTCTGTCTGTCTGTGTGTGTGTGGGGGGGGGTCTGTGGACAACATAGCTCAAAAACGAAAAGACCGTTAAATATCAAGTTTGGTATTTAGGTATAGTATCTTCTAAGGATGCGACACGAAGCTTTTCCTGAAAATCCCCCCACTACAAACTACCCTTTACATGGAAAAATTTTCGAAAATTTTGATTTTCTTAAAAATGGCTATAACGATTTTGATTAAAATCACGTATATTAAAGGTATTTGCACCCCGAATAAAATGTTTATCTTGAATTTTCTGGGAATAGCTTCTGAAGACCTCTTTATTCTGGATGAATTTTGCCGAATTTTTGTGTCCGGTGTCTGTGAACACCATAACTAATAAGCGAAGAGTCGCCAAATTATCAAGCTTGGTATTAAGTTTAATATCTCCCAAGGATGCAGCACGATTATTTTGAGGAAAATTCCTCCACCCCACTCTACCCTTTACATATAAAAATGTTTATTTTCTCAAAAATTGCTCTAATAATTTCGATTAAAATGCTGTGTATTTAAGGTATTTATATCACAAATAAAATGTATATTTTGAATTTTCTGGGAATAGCCTATAAAGAGCTCTTCAATCTAGATGGATTTTGCAGAGTTTTGCATAACTAGTAAACCGTAAGAGATAGACAAAAACTTACTACACAAAAAATGTAGATCTCAGTAAAACACACAGTTTGTCATATATGTTTTCTTTCGTGGGATTGACAATTTCCAAGATATTCCTTATTAGGTTTCAGTTTTAAAACACATACTTTTCTCATACAGGAATGTACTGGCGATACAAAGGAATAAAATATTTGACTATCGCTTTAGACTATGGTGCTCACTTATTTCCGTTTTACTTTCAAGGAAGCAATAATAAGAAACTCATTTCTACTAATTTTTTCTTGATTAGTATGAAGTATAGAAGAATAAGCTTTTTTATCAGTAATTTGTAGCACAGATGTAGAGAAATTCATGTGAATGGAACACATCAGATTTTTTTATCCAGAAATCTTAAAATCATGTATTTCCGTTGAAATCTCGGTATCGTAATCGTTTTGGGTGTAATACAATGCCTTGTTTAGCTTCTATGTACGTACAGCACTTGATAGAGAAAATAAAACAGGAAAGTTCTTCCGGGATTCGATAATATCCCTCCGCCCTAACTAAGAATTTCTCAAAAATGGTTCTAACGATTAAAATACCATAAATGTTTAAGAATATTTTCTTGCGTAGCCTATTAGTCCTCTTCATCATGCATGACTATACGCACGAAGCAGAGACAAAAAAAATCTGATTGTTACACTCACATGACTTTCTCTAGCTGCTCTACAAACAAACTTCTTACTAAAGATCTTTCTACACCATGCTGATCGAGATAAACATTTGCAGAATGATTTATTACTTAATCACTTATAAGAAGGCAACTAAAGGAATGCACTATGCTAAAGAGATAGTTAAATATTTTAAAAGCTGTCGTTATGCGATCATCATTGCAAATCGCTTCTTTGCTTAGCCAGGAGCAGAACAAAAGAAAAACGCACACTTCCAGCCTGAGAAAAGGATAAATACTTTACAACTGAAATTAATAACAAGGAATATTTCGAAAACGATCCACTTCACGAAATAAGTGTATATAACATAAATTGTGTGTTTTAGTGAGGTCTACATTTTATGAGTGGCAAGTTTTTGTTTATCTCTTACTGTTTACCAGTTATGCAAACTTCCGCAAAATTCATGCAGAATAAACATGGCTTCAGTGGCTATGCTTAGAAAATGAAGATATACATCTTATTTGTCACATAACTATCTTAAATATAAGAGATTTTAATCAAAATTATTAGTCATTTTTGAGAAAATAAACATTTTCGCAATTTTTTCCATGTAAATGGTATTTTGGGGTAAGCTTCGTATCGCATCCGTGGATGATACTAAACTGGAATACCAAATTTGGTGTTTTATCGACTTTTCGTTTTTGAGTTATCGAGTTCACAGTCACACGGACACACTGATACACACGGACCTTATTCTGAAAACACTTCTTTTGGACACAGGGGACCCTAAAACGTGTATTTCCGGTGAAATCTCGATATCGAATTTTTGGGTGGAATTCTATAGCTACCTTCTCTATACACTATGCACTTAGTACGTGTAGAGAAAGTAATAAAATTGACTCCCAAGAATTAGGATAGGACGCCGCGACACGCCTCACTTGTTTCAGGGGATACGAAGCCTTGAGGCAGCCGGGCTTTGAACCGCGGATGCAGTGTCGAGGTGACGTTGGAAGGCTATCACGTTCCTAGGCTCGTGACCAGGCCTTTATTTGCACATAGCATTACCATTTTACACAAGCTTCCGGCCACAATGAAACTCTACACTCAGCCTTTGGTTTCTTTCCGAGGAGATCAAAGGTTCAGTCGTAGCTGCGGCGTGTCGTAACCAGGGCTCGATTTTTAGGTCGTATTAGCGTTATTTAGCCTTTTACGAGGGGCATCCAGAAAGAGACAAGACGATTTGGCACATCTAAACACAACTTTATTTACAAAGTTACAGGACCTTATTCTATTGCTCAACGTAATCGTCATTATTATCAAGATATTTGTTGTCACGTGGTATCAGTCATCACTGATCACAGTACCACTGATCACTTTGAGGTCTTCATGGCTGGGAAATCCATCCAAAGTGTCCTGTACGGTGTCCAAAGTGAAACATTTGCTTTCAACTCCTCCATAACGATTGATGAACTTCCACTGATTCTTCCTTGATCACTCTTAAACCACGCGCCATCTCCTCACTGAAGACTCGTTCGTTGCATTATCACAACACACTTGCGTAATTCGCCTATAAAATTCGATTGGTCGAACATTTTGTACATTCAAAACGAACAAGTTCTTTGGCGGTAGAGAAGTATATTATCGGCATTGAAAAACCGGTACTACGTGGCAATGACGATTATGTTGAGAAACAGAGTAAGGTACCGCAACTTTGTAAATAAAGTTTTATATTGATAACTTTCGTTATTATGTATTTACTTATGCCAAATCGTCTGTCTGTCACCTTCTGGATGGCCCTCGTATAATGTACATAGTAGATGGAGAAAGTATTGTATTCCACCCAGAACTTAAATGTAGAGATTTCACATAAAATGTATGTTTTGAGGTCCCCTGAGTCCGAAAAAAACATTTTTACTTTCTCAATATGCACTATGTACATAATGTATAGAGAAGGTATTGCATTGCACCCAAAAAGTCGATACCAAGATTTTACCGGAAATACATGTTTTGGGACCCCCTGAATCCAAAAAAAAGAAGCATTTTAGAAAAATGGCCATGTGTGTGTCTGTGATCGCCCTCCATGGTGTAGTGGTTACCATGCTGACTTCATATACTCAAGATCGCGGGTTCAAACCTGGAAGAGGACGAAGGAATTTTTCGGGCGTAAAAATCCTTAGCATGGCTTCCTTCGGAAGGGAAGTAAAGCCGTGGGTTCCCTGTCGTAGATTTACGGCACGTAAAAGAACCTCAAGCCTGGTATAGAGGCCTCTGAGCTAAATTAAACGGTATTTCACGTCCAGTATAGAATGGGACTTTGAGAACCACAGCAGTTAAAGAGCGTCCATTTCACTTCTGTGTCTGTGGGCAGCATGGTTCAAAAATGAAAAATCCGTTAAATACCAAACTTGATATTTAAGTTCAGTATCTTCCAAGGATGCGACACGAATATTTTCAAGAAAATCCACCCACCTGTAACATACCCTTTACATGGAAAAAATTACGAAATTTTTGGTTTTCTCAAAAGTGACTAACGATGTTTATTAAAATAATATATGCTGTATAAGACACCTTCCGACAAATAAAATGAATCTATGAAGGTGTATCTTGAACATGTTGACATGTCCCCTGCTTTCTGAATGACTTTTACACAGTTGGTAAACCGTAAGAGATAGACACAAAACATGTGGATATTATTACAGCACACCAATTTTGTGCAGTTAAGCACTCTCCAGATATTCCTTTCATTTTTAAAATACTTACATATACTTTTCACAAAAGAGAAGTCGTCTTTCTCCTGGTTAAATAAAGAGAACTGAATTCCAACAGCTTTTAAAACATATGTCTATGGCTTAAATCTACTGTATTCCATTACATATATAATGATCTGTTACATTTACATGACTTCCTCTGCCTGTTCCACAAGCAAAATGTTCTTACAAAAGATTATTCTTCTACCTGTATAGAGATAAATCTTAGCACAATTGGTCTTAGTACTCAGTTCCTTATTAGCAGAAGGGAAATAGGGAACATACCAGGCTAAAGGGATACTCAAATATTTTAAAAGCCAATTGATATGTGTACAATTGAAGTTCGGATAGCTTTGCATTTCTAGGAAAAAAAAAAAAAAAGAGATGAAATGAAACTTAAATACAAAGTTTGGTATTCAACGGTCTTTTCGTTTGTGTGCTGTGCTGTTCATAGACACCTATGAGCCTTTTTCTACAAATTATTTTTTGGACTCGAGGGCCCTCGAAACATATAAGCGGCGAAATATGGCTATCGAATTTTTTGGGTGGAATACAATACTTCCTCTAAAAATCTGATGTGTTCCATTCACATGACTTTCTCTAGATCTCTGCATTAAATTATTGTTAAACAGCTTATGCTTCTATTTACTTCACGCTAATTGAGAAAACTGAGCAGAAATAGTCTTATTACCTGCTTCCTTGTAAGCAGAAGCGAAATAAGGGAGTACCATAGGTTAAAGTGATAGTCAAAAGCTGGTTGCTATGTGACTGAAGTTCCTTTGTATGGACACGAGATGACAAATTTCTGTATGAGAAAATTATAAGTTTTTTAAAGGTGAAACTAAAAACAAGGAATGTCTCAAAAATAATTGTGACTTATATGCCATCAAGAAAGCATGACTGTACTTATTCGAGACAAACAAAAACTGAAGCTTACCTAATACACACTGATTCTAAATCCAGCATACAGGTGCTACAAGATCTGTTCTCTACAAATACATTAGTCCAAGAAATTAAAAAATTATCTATATTTCTAATGAAACAAGGAAGGAAAATAGCCATAATATGGATACCCTCACATCAGAGCATTTTAGGCAATGAGCATGCAGACTCTGCAGCAAAGGAAGCCACAAGGCATGAAGAGACACCTTTATCCCACAAAGATGTTGCAAAATATACATCCAGAAAAGTTTACAACCTCTGGCAAACAACATGGGCACAATCACTTCCTAGCAAACTACACGAAATTAAACAGAACTCCAGAACACTATATCTACTGCAGAAACTGAGACGGAAAGACCAGGCTACGTATCGGACATACCAAGTTAACCCATTCCCAACTACTGAATAAAACAGCCCAACCTAAATGTCACACTACCATCACTGTACGCCACTTACTCTCAGAGTGTTCTCAGTATCAACAGCAGCGAGCAGAATGCAAACTACCAGACATCCAAGAAGCGCTCAACAATTCATCACACACCAAAATAATACTTTAATAATTAAAACTAACAAATATGTATAATGAAATATAATATTATTCATGAAATTGTATTTACCAATGTCAATTGTTTGTAAATGGTACCATGTAAACATGTTGTCGCGATATCTCTACTTTGTAAGTTAAAGCGACATAAATAAATACATTTTAAAAAAAATATATCTCAAAAACGATCAACTCCACAAAAAAATTCATATAACATAAATTGTGTGCTTTAATGTGCTCCACATATTGGTGTGCTACGGTTTTGTTCATCTCTTATGCTTTGCTATTGTGCAAAATTTCGTAAAATTCATCCAGAATAAAGTAGTCTTCAGAGGCTATTGGCGGTGGGGGATTTTCTTGAAAATCTTTTTGTCGCATCTTTGGAAGATATCAAACTTAAATACCAACTTTGGTATTCAACGGTGTTTTCGTTTTTGAGCTACAACTAATTATTGTTGTAAAGCTTATGCTTCTATTTACTTCATACTAATCGAGAAAAAATTAGCAAAAATAATCTTATTACTTGCGTCTTGTAAGTAGAAGAGAAATAAGGGAGTACCATAGGTTAAAGTGATAGTCAAAAGCTGGTTGCTATGTGACTGAAGTTCCTTTGTTTGTATGGACACAAGTTGACAAATTTCTGTATGAGAAAGGTTTAAGTTTTTAAATGCTGAAACCAATAACAGCAATACCTGAAGAAGGATCAACTCCACGAAAAAAATGTATATGACATAAATTGTGTGTTTTATCGTTGATCTACATTTTTTGTGTAGTAAGTTTTTGTCTATCCCTTACGGTTTACCAGTTATGCAAAACTCAATAAAAACCATCCAGAATAAAGAGGTCTTTAGAGACTATTCCCAGAAAATTCAAGATATACATTTTATTTGTCATGTAAATATCTTAAATATAAGAGATTTTAAACAAAATCGTTAGAGCCATTTTTGAGGGAAACAAAATTTTCTAACATTTTTCCATGTAAAGAGTAGCTGGGGATGGGGGGATTTTCTTGAAAATCTTCATGTCGTATCCTTGCAAGATAACAAACTTACATACCAAGTTTGGTATTTAAAGGTCTTTTCGTTTTTGTGCTATGCTGTTCACAGGCACATAGGACATTTTTCTAAAAATGTATTTTTACTTTCTCTACATTATATACGAGAAGGTATTGTAATGCATCCAAAAATTCGATACCGAGATTTCACCGGAAATACATGTTTTGGGTCCCCCTGAATCGAAAAAAAAGCATTTTTACAAAAAGGTCTGTGTGTGTGTGTGTGTGTGTGTGTGTGTGTGTGTCTGTGTATCTGTGGATAGCATAGCTCGAAAACGAAAAGACCGTTAAATACCAAACTTGGTATTTAAGTTTGGTATCTTCCAAGGATGCGACACGAAGATTTTCAAGAGAATCCCCCCACCCCCAGCTTCCCTTTACATGGAAATTTTTCCGAAAATTTTGTTTTTCTTAAAAATGACTCTAACGATTTTGATTAAAATGTCAAATATTAAAGATATTTACCTGACAAATAAAATGTATATCTTGAATTTTCTGGGAATAGCCTCTAAAGAGTACTTCATTCTGGATGAATTTTACGGAATTTTGTAAGACTGCTAAACCGTAAGAGCTGGACAAAAACTTAACACACAAAAAATGTAGAGCACATTAAAACACACAATTTATGTCATGTATATTTTTTCGCGGAGTTGATGGGTTTTTACATATTGCTTGTTTTTGGTTTCAGATTTGAAAAACTGATACTTTTCTCATATAAATTCTTGTCCATACAAACAAAGGAACTTCATTCACATAGCAACCAGTTTATGGTTATCAGATTAGCCTATAGTACTCCTTTATTGCCCTTCTACTTACAAGGAAGGAAGTAATAAGACTATTTCTGCTATTTTCTTCTCGAGTAAAATGAAGTAAATAGAAGCATTAGCTTGTTAACAATAATTTGTTGCAGAGATGTAGGGAAAGTCATGTGAATGGAACACATCATATTTTTTTGGATTCGGGGGTCCTCGAAACATATTTCCGGCGAAATATGAGTATCGACATTTTTGGGTGGAACACAATACTTCCTCTAAGAACTATGTACATAGTAATAGCATACATACACCATTTTCTAGAGAAAAAAAACCATCTAGCCAGCTGCTACTAGGTATAACATTGGATCACATTGTGACGCCATCTTGGCGTAAGAAGTTCGCACGTGCTGCTTACAAAACCACCTTCTATAAATCACTCACTGCAGAAGCCCGACACTACGTCACAGCGGTACAACTCATAGAAGTGAGCAATTCTTAGAAGAACAAAACACTGCGAGGAGGAAACTCATTTGTTTCCCAGATTTACGACATTGACCTTAGACAAGAGCTATTTTATTGTTTGGAATCCGTGTATCTGTTAATTGGGATTGTGCCATATCCTCACTTACTTTTAGAGTGGCGTCTATCGGGCAAACAACGCGGTTTTCTTTTTTACTTTCTCTATACTATGTGCATAGTGTATAGAGAAAGTTTTGTATTGCAAAAAAAAAAAAAAAAAAAAAAAAAAACTCATGTGTTCCATTCACATGATTTTCTCTACATCTCTGCAACAAATTATTGTTAAAAAGCTTATGCTTTTATTTATTTCATGCTAATCGAGAAGAAATTAGCAGACATAGTCTTATTACTTGCTTCCATGCAAATAGAAAGAAAATAAGGGAGGAGCATAGGCTAAAGTATTGATCAAAAGCTGATTGCTGTGTGACTGAAGTTCCTTTGTTTGTATGGGCAGGAGTTAAAAAATTCCCATATGAGAAAAATATAAGTAATTCACGAAAAAAATGTATATAACATAAATGTTCTGTTTCAACGAACTCTAAATTTGTTGTGTGGTAAGTTTTTGTCTATTTCTTACGATTTACCAGTTATGCAAAATTCCGAAAATTCATCCAGAAAAAACAAGTCTTCAGAGGCTATTCTCAGAAAATTTAAGATAAAAATTTTATCGTCATATAAATATCTTAAATATTAAGGATTTCAGTCAAAATCGTTAAAACCTTTTTTGTGAAACCCCAAATTTTCTAATTTTTTTCCATGTAAAGGGTAGTTTGTGGTGAGGGGATTTAATTAAAAATCTTCGTGTGGCATCCTTGGAAGATATTGAACTTAAATATTCAGTTTGGTATTTAACGGACTTTTCATTTTTGAGCTATGCTGCCCAAATACACACGGAATTTTTTCTAAAAATGCATTTTTGGTATTTAGATAGTTCCAAAACATGATTTTCGGTGAAATCTAGGTATCGAATTTTTCGGTATATTACAATACCTTTTCTACACACTATGTACATAGTACGCGCAAGATCATTTTTAGAAAAATGGCAGTGGGTGTGTCTCTGCGTGTGAGTGTGACTGTGAACACGATTACATAAAAAAAAACGAAAAGTCGGTAACATACCAAACTTGGTACATAAGTTTATTATCTTTCAAGGATGCGACACGAAGATTTTTAGTTAAATCCCCTCACCACAAACTACCCTTTACATGGACAAATTTTCGAAAATTTTTATTTTCTGAAAAATGGCTGAAACAATTTTGATCAAAATATCGTATATTAAATATATTTACATCCCAAATAAAATTTAATCTTGAATTTTCTGGGAATAGTCACTTTATTCTGGATGGATTTTGGCGAGCTTTGCACACCTTGTAAACTTATGAGATAGACAAAACCTTACTGCACAAAAGATTTAGATCTTGTCAAAACACACAGTTTATATGCTTTATAGTTTTGTTGTGGAGGTAACCGTTTCCAATATATTCCTTGTTATTGGTTTCAATTGTAAAGAACTTATACTCTTCTCAGACAGGAAGAGTGGGTTTTTCTTTTGTTCTACTCGCCAAGCAAATAAGCGATTTGCAATGACAATCACATAACGATAGCTTTTTTTTCTTTGTTTGTTTGTTTGTTTTTTTAAGCTGTAGCCATTAGAATGAAATTCGGCTCTCTTTTTTTCTTTTTTTTTTTTAAATTTTGAGAAAAAATTATTTCAAATCTAAGATTACTTTTTGAACCATGACCTGTTAATGAACTAATTTTTAAAAAGGTAATAATGAAATAGTGAAAGGCAGCTGTTTTTTTTTTGTTTTTTTTTTTTGTAATGGGATTGGTACTCTCTTTGGTAGTTCGGGATTTTATTGGAGGAGAACCAAGAGCTCTACATTACAACAGGCCAACAGAAAGAGGAATAATGCATGATCTAGCATCCAAGATCATTCCGGATCGATATATCAGGTGCTCATAGCTTGTATATCCAGGGTTTAAAAGAGTTGATTCTGTTGTGTCCAACCATCCGCCACCTCTCTGCTTTTAAAACATTTGACTATAGCTTAAGCATAACGCATTCCCTTAGCTATGTTTATCTGGATTAGCGTTGTGTAGAAAGAAGAATAATCTTTTGTAAGAAGTTTGTGGAGCAGCTAGAGAAAGTCATGTGAGATTTTTTTAAATTCAGGAGTTTTAAAATTATTTTATAGAATTAAAATAAAGATGTCGATTTATTGGTGATTTTTCATGAGCTTTCAGTCATACATACCCTTAATGAGGTAGACAATAAATACTTTTGCAAATTTGTAACCATAAGAATCTAGAAATGTGGTGTTTTCTGAAGAGTCATCTGGTAAGCCTGTGAGGTTGACCATCAGATTGCAGGACATCATTAATTGAGACGCACGCTGGAATAATTCAACTTGAATTACATTCAGTGCTGTCCTTGGGCGGGAGACAATAGGCAGACCTTCGCGATGCATGTGATGGAAAAGGGCGAAGGCGTGGGCTCAACAAAGGACGCTCGCTCATTTTGCGCGTTAAAACACTTGAATGTCATTTCACTACTTCTTGTAACTTTCTTCCTGCATGTGACTTAAAATGACAACGACTGTAAATTATAGGTATAAGAAAGGAATGTCAAGGCCCACATTCAGACGCATGCCTGCGATATGTAAAGCAATATACTTGCAACCTTCAAGGTTCTTTTGTCTACAGCTGGTGATTTACTCCCGTACCTCCCCTCACGTGGGGCTTCCTGCTTTTGTTTTCCACGTGTCTTCAAAGCGTTTTATTTTCCTGACCATGTACATTGTACACAATAGATAGAAAATATATTATATTCCACCCAAAAAATTGATACCGTGATTTCACCGGAAATAGATATTTTGACAGTAAAAAAATCTGATGTACTCCATTCTCTGGCTGTTCCACAAACAAGTTTTTCTTACAAAAGATTATTCTTTTATCTACGTCATGCTAAACTATAAACATTAGCATGATGGATTTTTTACTTGCTTCATTGTAAGTAGAAGGGAAATAAGGTAATGCATTTATGCTTAAACGATATTAAAATCTTTTAAAAGCTGGTCGCTATGTGAAACAATTGAGATTCGGTTCGCTTTGCATGGTTCCGTTTGAGAATAGCTAATTTAAAATTGAAACCAATAACAATGAATATCTCGAAAACGGGCAACTCTATATATTACATAAACTATATGTTTTAAGCATATCTACATTTTTTGTGTAGTAAGTTTTTGTCTATCTCTTGAGGTTTAACCGTTATGCAAATTTCAGAAAAATTAATCCAGAATAAAGAGGACTCCATAAAACACTCCCAGAAAATTCAAGATACACAGTTTATTTATTAGATAAATATCTGTATATACGATATTTTAATCAACATCGTTAGAGGCATTTTGAGAAAATCAAAATTTTTGAAAAACGTTTCATGTAAAGGGTAGTTGGGGTGGGGGGATTTTTTAAAACTCTTCGTGTCGCATTCTTAGGAGATACTAAACTTAAATATCAAGTTTGGTATTCAACAAATGAAGAATGAAGAAAATGAAGACAGTGTTTCGAAAAATGTCGGATTTTCAATAATTAGTGAAATACAAATTGTCTACGAGGTGTTGCTATGGAAATAATTGTTTATGGAGCATCTTGCCCAATAGTCGATGATGTGTCCTATTTCTAATCACATCTTGTTTTTTTCAAAATACACTGGTCAAAAAAATTAGAGGAACACATGTTTAAACCAAAGCCAAAACATGAAATAGTGAGGCAATGTAAATATTGACAGATGTTATGTTTGGAAGTATTGTTTAAAACCACAATGAAGTTCTTCTAAACATTTGTTAGTTTTTCTCAGTGAAGTTGAAAAATCTGTGGAAATCAACGTGAGAGCCCTTTGATTTATTGAGATTCAAAAACAGGTTTTAACAGAAATCCGTGGTAAAAATTGTGTTCTCTGAAGCTAATTCTTAAGAATGCGACATTCTGAAAGCAGTTGCGTGGATGGAAGATGGTCATTCCATTCGCTTTGTCTTCAGGATTCTTCTGTCATCCTCAGGGCTTGGAGATGATATATACAGACAGGTGGGTTCAAGAAGCGGCCCGGACAAGGGCGTAAGAAGCAGACAACAGCGGTACAAGATGGAACAGCCAGAGATCTGCAAAATGACGTACGAACAACTGGAGTGGTGATTTCTGATCAGACAATAAGAAACAGGCTGAGAAATGCAGGGTTGAGATCTAGAGTCCCCGTTAAAGCCCCTCGTTTGACACGTCAGTACAAGGAAGCCCGGCTGAGATTTGCTCAGAATCATGTCTTCTGGCAGCTCCGCCAATGGAAGACTGTTCTCTTCTTAGACGAGTCAAGGAAGACATCGTGGTCAAAGTCTTGCTGCAGCCACTATTGTTGAACAGGACAGATTTGGAAGCGGTCCGGTTATGGTTTGGGCTGGCATTACTGTTGAGCCTTGGACAGAGCTTGTGGTTGTCCCACAACGCATAAATGCTGATGTTTACATAACATTATCCTTCAACATGTCGTACCCTCCCTAATTTTCTTTTACAGCACGATAGTGCTAAACCCCATACAGCACGGAGTACCAAGGATGTCTTACAAGAATGCCAAATTCGTGTAATGGACTTGCCTGCACACAGTGCTGGCCTCAATCCGATTGAACATCTGTGGGATAAGCTGGAAAAACTTGTTTGCAAGCGGCCTGCTGTGCCACAGAACCTGACAGAACTCGCAAATGCACTCACTGAAGAATGGGAGAAAATCCCACAGATTGCTTGCTATTAGGAGGCTGTTGTGAAGCAAGCCACGTAGGTGTTACGCAGTTACTTCAGCTCATGGAGGACACACTAAGTATTGAGTGTTGAAATAACAGTGGAAATACTGATTAGTAAACAATGTAATCTTATATTTCCACATTGTTTTGTGCATCAATCATTAATTTGACCGTATTTCCAATCCTGCGAAATAAAAATGTATTACAATGCATATAATAATTTTGCACAATTCTTCAATCTATAATTACAAACTATCAAAAATTGAATTGTATCAATATTTGTTTTGCGACATTGGTTTAAACATGTGTTCCTATTACTTTTTTGAGCAGTGTATAAACCTTGTTTATGTGCCAATCGGAGACGATTCCCCTTTGAGACGTTATGAATGTATGCTGTTGTGCATTGTAATCTATGTCTTGAGAGAAAATAAAACGGATAATGATGCTGATGACTTGTTGCACAATAGCGATTGAATGTATGTAAATATTAAAATTGTTAGTTCCCGTGTTTGTTTACCACCCAACCTCAATCGCCTTACACTGCTAGTGAAAATATCACAGTCTACACTGCCCCATGTTTCCTTCTATTAGTACCACTGCGTACACACTGCATTGTCAACACATGCACCATGCTGCGCTACCTTCGATTCTGTCCTGCTATCGGTCCCCAGGATGCTATCCCTAGTGACTACATTTTGCAAATTGGAGCACACCAAATACCCTTGCGCTAGCGAGATTGCAGATTCAGCCTCTTTCCTGAGGCTTTCCTATTGGTTACGGAGGCAATATGCCTACGTGACAGGTGGACGATAGGTTTCGAGATTTCGTCGAGGTTTGGCTACGTTAGGTTAGGTGTATGTAAATGAACTGGATCGAAATAAAGGGTAAAAATCTTATGTGTTCCACTCACATGACGTTCTCTACATTTCTGCAACAAATTATTGTTAAAAAACTTATGTTTCTTTTTACTTCATGTTAATCGAGACAAAATTAGCAGAAATATTCTTATTACTTGCTTCCTTGTAAGTAGAAGTGAAATAAGGGAGTACCATAGGTTAAAGTGATAGTCAAAAGCTGGTTGCTATGTGACTGAAGCTCCTTGGTTTGTATGGACAGGAGTTGACAAATTCCTTTATGAGAAAAGTTTTTCAAAGCTAAAACCAAAAACAAGGAATATCTCAAAAAACGAGCAATTCCACGAAAAAGTGTATATAACATAAATCGTGTGTTTTAACGTATTCTACATTTTTTGTGGTTTAAGTTTTTGTCTATCTCTCACGGTTTAGCAGTTATGCAAAATTCCGTAAAATCCATCCAGAATAAAGTAGTCTTCAGAGGCTATTCCTAGAAAGTTCAAGATTACACATTTTATATGCTAGGAAAATATCTTTAATAACTGATATTTTAATCAAAATCGTTAGACCCATTTTTGATAAAATCAAAATTTTCGAAAAAAGTTCCATGTAAAGGGTAGCTTCTCAAAATCTTCGTGTCGCATCTCTGGAAGATACCAAATTTGGTATTTTACCGACTTTTCGTTTATGATTTATCATGTTCACAAATACACGGACACACGGACCTTTTTCTGAAAATACTTTTTTTGGATTCAGGGGATCCTAAAACATATACTTCCGGTGAAATCTCGGTGTCGAACTTTTATGTGGAGTGCAATACCTTCTCTATACACTATGTACATAGTACATAAAGAGAAAGTAAAAATTGACTTTCTAAATATCAGTTCTGCTTTCCAATGCGAAATTCACTGTCTGTTTGTGCATGGGCAACCATGTTGGTCAATCGACCAATGGCAGAGTCAAATCTAAAACTGAACTAGAATCTGCAACGTCGCCTTGCGCTAACCGCAACCAGCAACATATGACAAATGCAATCTCAGTTCCGTAATTGTAAAGTTGCTGCTAAGCAGAAACAAGGGGCAGGTGGCATCCCTGATCTAGATTCAGTGCTCACGTGACTATGGATGTTGTTTGCAAGACATAAAGGTCAGAGATTATGCAGCTGAAGCTTAGCAAACACTTCTAAAGCGTCATTGTTTGTCTGCATCAGCCTTGAAAAAAAAAAAGCAAAACATCGGGAGATGAGCGCTACTTTAAAAAAATCTGATATGTTCCGTTCTTTACATCTCTGTAACAAACCATTGTTAATAGTCTTATTCTTTTATTTACTTCATGCTAATCGAGATAAACATCAGCAGAAACTGCCTTATTATTAGTTCCTTATACGTAGAAGAGAAATAAGAGAATACACTAGGCTAAACCGACAGTCAAATGTTTTACAATGTAGTTGCTATGTGACTGAAGTTCCTTTGTTTGTATGGACACGAGTTGACAAATTCCTGTATGAGAAATGTACAAGTTTTTCAAAGCTAAAAGCAAAAACAAGGAATACCTGCAAAACGATCAACTCTACGAAAAAAAGGTATATAACATAAATTGTGCATCTTAATGTGCTCTACATGTTTTGAGTGGTAGGTTTTTGTCCATCTCTTACCAGTTTAGCAGTTATGTAAAATTTCGTAAAATTCATCCAGAATAAAGTAGTTTTCAGAGGCTATTCCCAGGAAATTCAAAATATACATATTAGTTGTCAGGTATATGTCTTTAATATACGATATTTAATCAAAATCGTCACAGCCATTTTTGAGAAAATCAAAATTTTCGAATTTTTTTCTATGTAAAGGGTAATTGGAGTGAAGGGAATTTTCTTGAAAATCTTCTAGTCGCATCCTTGGAAGCTACCGAACTTAAATACCAAGTTTGGTATTTTACCGACTTTTCTTTTTTGAGTTATCATGTTTACGGACACAGGACATTTTTTTAAAAATGCCTTTTTTGGGATACAAGGAACCATAAAACGCGTATTTTCGGTGAAATCTCAGTATCCAATTTTTGGGTGGAATACAATACCTTCTCTACACACTGTACATAGTACGTGAAGAGAAAGTAAAAAGCAAAATATTGGAATATGAGAGCTGCTTTAAAAATTTTGATGTGTTCCATTCACACTAATTTCTCTCTATTCTCGTAACAAATTATTGTTAAGTTTATTCTTCTATCTGCTTCATGCTAATCGAGAAAAGCATTAGCAGAAACGGTGTTATTACTTGTAAGTAGAAGGGAATTAAGGGAATACACTAGGCTAAACCGACAGTCAAATGTTTTAAAATGTGGTTGCTATAGGATTGACATCCGTTTCTTTGCGTGGCCAGGAGTTGACAAGTTCATGTATGAGAAACGTTTTAAGCAGTTTAAAAATGAAACCAATAAAAGGAATATCTCGAAAACGGTCAACTCCACGTAAAAAAATGCATTTGCGTTTCAAGATCTACATTTTTGTGTAGTAAGTTTTTGTCTATGTCTTACTGCTTACCAGTTATTTAAAATTTAGATATACATACTACATTCATAAAGTTCTCGAAATGTGTAAAAATTTATTTTGGCACACACACACACAATCTCACACACACACACACACATACATACATACATACATATGTACATACATATATGACATATTTCACATTTTCATAAAAACATTTTAAACATGGTTAATGGTTTCAATTTTAAAACGCTGTTCTCAAACGGGAACATGTTATGTCTTTTTATTTTGTTTTACTCCTGGCCGTGTAAAGATAATCGAACTTCAATTGTATAGCTACCAGCTTTTAAAACATTTGACTGTCACTTTAACCTGTGATACTCCCTTATTTCGCTTCTACTTACAAGGAAGCAAGTAATAAGACCATTTCCGGTAATACTAATGTTGATTAGCATGAAGTAGATAAAAGAAACCTTTTGTATCAGAACAGGTAGAGAAAACATGTATTTCCAGTGAAATTTTGGTATCTCACTGCAACAGCTTCTCTATCTATTATCGTGGTGGAGAAAGTAAGAATATCGGGAATCGCTGAAGCGGGGTTTAACGGGAAGAAAGTAGTCACATTCCTGAACCATGTGCCTCTCCCCACCACGTTGCCAGCGCGCGCGCGGCCGGCCCGCCTCAATGTCACAGATGGCACTTGCAATGAGGTTACCAGACGGAGAAGACGGGTAAAGCACTAGTCATTTGTTACGTCGCCTCATTAAGAGGCGCATGCGTCCGCCATAACGTTACTTCTAATTTATTATTATAGTTCGGTGCTTGCGAGCGAGTGTGTGGTGTAAAGTGTTACCATGGACGAGAGTAGGAATCACATCATGCGTCTTCGTAGTGGTATGTACAATTAAATAATTTTATAAACAATTTTAATTTACAGCATTAAAAAGTCTGACATGACTTTCTCTACATCTATGTCACAAATTATAGTTAGAAAGCTTATTCTTCTATTTACTTCATTCTAATCGATAAATAAATTAACAGAACTTCTTTATTACTTGCTTCCTTATAAGTTGAAGGGAAATAAACAAATACACTAGGCTAAACCGACAGTCACATGTTTTAAAGTGTGGTTGCTATGGGATTGAAATCCGTTTCTTTGCTTGACTAGGAGTTCACAATATCTCAGAAACGGTTAACCCCACGAAAAAAAAATGTATAACAAATGTTTTGTGTGTTTTAGCGATATCTATATTTTTTGTGTAGTAAGTTTTTGTCTATCTCCTACAATTTACCAGTTATGTGAAACTCACAACAATTCATCCAGAATAAACCTGTCTTCAGAGGCTATTCCAAGAAAATTGAAGATTACCATCTTATTTGTCATGTAAAGATCTTAAATGTAAGGTATTTTAATCAAAATTGTTAGAGCCATTTTTGAGAAAATCAAATTGTTTGAAACTTTTTCCATGTAAAGGGTAGTTTGGGGTGGGGGAACTTTTCTCAAAATCTTCGTGCAGCATCCGAGTAAAATATTAAACTTAAATACCAAGTTTGATATTTTACGGAATTCTCGTTTTTTAGTAATCGTGTTCACAGACACACACACACACACACACACACATGAACCTTTTTCCAAAAATGCTTTTATGGATACAGGTGACCCTAAAACATGTATATTTCCGGTAAAATCTCGACATCGAATTTTTCGGCGGAACAAAGTACCTTCTCTACACACTATGCATATAGTAGTACTTCTAGAGAAAGTAAAAATGTATCTGATATAAACTCTGTGTTTTAACGAGTTTACATTTTTTGTGTAGTAAGTTTTTGTCTATCTCCTACAATTTACCAGTTATGCGGAAATCAAAACAAAACATCCAGAATAAAGAGATCTTCAGAGGCTATTCTCAAAAAATTGAAGATATACGCTTTATTTGTCATGTGAATATCTTAAATATAAGAGATTTTATGCGAAATCCTTACAGCCATTTTTGAGAAAAAAAAAGTCGAAATTTTTTCCATGTTAAGGGTAGTTTGGGGTTGGGGGGTTCTTGAATATCGTTGTGTCGCAATCTTGGAGTATACCAAACTTGCATACCAAGTTTAGTATTTAACGGAACTATTCGTATTTGAGCTATGCTGTCCACAGACACACACACACACACACACACACACACACAACTTTTTCTAGATATATTTTTTTTTAGATTCAGGTGGTCCCAAAACATGCATTACCGGTAAAATCTCGGTATCGAATTTTTGGGTGTAATACAATACCTTCACTATCCGCTTTGTACATAGTACGTGAAGACAAAGTAAAAATTTGGCACGACTTTCACTATATCTGTGTAACAAACTATAGTTAAAAAGCTTATTCTTCTATTTTCTTCATTCTAATCGATATAAAAATTAGGGTTTCCGGGCGGAACCACGTAATTTTTAGCCCGCCTGGGTAGTGTGGTGGTGGCGTGTCTGCTTCACATTCAACAGGTCGTGAGTTCGAATCTCGCTTAGGATGAGTTACCCGGATAAGGTTTTCTTTCGGGGTTTTCCCTTATCCTGAGTAACTTTAAGCTCCATGGACCCCGAGATCATTTGAGCATCATTTCACCAATTTCATTCATCGTCCGATATGACCAACCAGGTTAAAGGACGTTAAACTACATAAAAAAAAAAAAAGGTCTTATTACTTGCATCCGTATAAGTAGAAGGGAAACAAGCGAATACACTAGGCTAAATCAACAGTCACATGTTTTAAAACGTGGTTGCTATGGGATTAAAATCCGTTCCTTTTTATATGACCAGGAGTTGACATGTTTCCATATGAGAAAAGGGTATTTTAAAACTGAAACTAATAACAAGGAATAATTCGGAAACGGTCAACCGCACGAAAAGAAATCTGATGTGTTACACTCACATGACTTTTTCTAGCTCCTCTACAAACTTCTTACAAAAGATTATTCTTCTTTTCACACAATGATAATCCAGCTAAACATGAGAGGAATGAACTTATTACTTAGTTTCTTATAAGGGAACTAAGGGAATGCATTAGGCTAATGTGATAGATGTTTTAAAAGCTATCGCTATGCATTTGTCATTGCAAATCGCTTCCTTGCTTGGTCAGGAGAAGAACAAAAGGAAAACGACACCTCCTGTCTGAGAAAAGTATAAGTGTTTTACAATTAAAACTAATAACAAGGAATATGTCCGAAACGGTTACCTCCACAACAAAAATGTAAAGGACATAAATTGTGTGCTTTGACGAGATCTAAATGTTTTGAGTAGAAAGATTTTGTCTATCTCTTACGATTTACCAATTATGCAAAATTCAGCAAAGTTCATTAAGAATAAACTGGTCTTCAGAGGCTATTCCCAGAAAATTCAAGATATGAATTTTATTTTTCATTCAAATATCTTAAATATACGAGATTTTAATCAAAATCGTTAGAGCCATTTTTGAGAAAAACATTTTCGAATTTTTTCCATATAAAGGGTAGTTGGGGATGGCGGGAATTTGTTGAAAAGCTTCGTGTCGCATCCTTGGAAGATACTGACCGTAAATATGAAGTTTGGTATTTAACGGACTTTTCATTTTGGAACTATGCTGTCCACAAACACTTTCTTTTTGTTTAAAATATTTTTTTGCATTCAGGGGGTCCCAAAACATGTATTTCCGATGAAATCTCAGTATCAAATTTTTGGGTGCAATATAATATCTTCTCTATACACTATGCACATAATACGTGTAGAGAAAGTAAACAGATCTGATGTGTTCTATTCCCATAAGTGTCTCTAACTGTTCTGCAAGCAAAATATTACCTTTATATTATCCTTGTATCTACACCATGCTAATCGAGAAAAAACATTACCGCAATTTGTCTTAGTACATGCTCACTTCTAAGCAGAAGGGTAATAACGGAACACACAGTCAAATCTTTTAAAACCCTGTTACTATGTGAACAGTTGAATTTCGATTCCCTTTGTATCAAACAAAAGTGACATAGAGCGAATCTCGGAAACGCTCAACTCTACAAAAGAACTATAAATGGCATAAATTGTGTGTATTAAGGGCATCAACATTTTTGTGCCCGTGCACAGCATAGCTCAAAAACGAAAAGACCGTTAAATACCAAACTTTGTATTTATATTTTAGTATACTCTAAAGATGCGATCCGAAGATTTTCAAGGAAATTCCCCCACCACAAACTATTCTTTACAGGAAAATGTTTTGAAAATGTTTTTTTTTCTCAAAAATGACGAACGTTTTAGAATAAAATACTGTGTATTAAAGATATTTACATTATAAATAAAATGTATATTTTTAATTCTCTGGGAATAGCCTCTGAAGACCTCTAGATGAATTTTTTAATTTTGCATAACTAGTAAACCGTAAGAGATAGACAAAAACTAAATACACCAAAAATGTAGATCTTAAAACACACAATTTATGTCACATACATTTTTTGTGCAGTTGACCGTTTTGGAGATATTCTTTGTTATTGGTTTTAGCTTTAAAATCCTATATTGCAGCGGCAACAATAGATGGGAGTAGTTTATTTATTATTCTTCACTAAAGCAGATCTAATAATCCGCTAGGTTTAAGCAGAAATATTGATAAAAATTCGTTTTTCTCTGGGTCCTTGGAGCTTAAAGTTACTCAACATTAGTCTTCTCAGTATAAGGGAAAACACCTTATCCTGGTAACTCGCCTTAAGTGAGAAGCGAACTCGCTATCTGTTGAATGTGAGGCAGACACGCTGCCACCACACTACTTCACTTCTTTACGTCATTTTCCTGCCGTGTCAAACCTTACACCTAGATAATCGAAAAGTTTAACATGTATAGTTTCTTTCTCCCCGTATTTCCACTTTTCCTGCTGACCGTACACGTAACCATTTTTAAATGCCAGTGCTTCACTTCCATGCCCTATTGTCTGCAAAATCGTGGCAATGCGATTGCAAACCATTTATTGTTTTAGAAAGAACTAGCTGACCCGGCGAACTTTCTTCCGCCTTAGAAGCAATAAATGAGCAGATTTTGGATTTTATTAAGTTCAATTTTTATTAGGATAATAAATATAAATAGAAAAAATCAGGTATTTTAATGATTATTTATTGGCCGTGTATTTTGGTGCATGGGTTGCACTCTTCAGTGAAGCACCTTGTGATAGACGACATTTCTTGTTTTATTATCAGGCGCAAGAACAAATAACGCAGATGGTCTTCCGACCCGTGAACATGCCACATATAATTGACCATGGGGAAAACATGGATTTTCTAGATTCAGACCACAAATTTTCAAGGATTGGCCTTGTGATTTGTTAATGGTCATGGCGAATTCAAGACGGATCGGAAATTGAAGTCGTTTAAACTCAAACGGCAAATCGGTTGGGATCATCGGGATCCTCGGAATGATGAGAACTTCCTCACCTTCGAATTTTCCTTTGAGTATCGTCGCGTAAATCACATTGATCATCAATTTACTTGCCACCAAACGCCTTCCGTTGCACAGTTTTGGTTGGTTTATGTTTCGAAGCATGATTACTACGGAGCCAACCTTAATTCGCAAATTGTGCGGTGGTAAGCCAGGCACATCCAAGGAGTTTAAAATTTTAATTGGATAGTTGCTCTTCACGTGCAATTTCATTCGCAATGTTTCGAATCCTTTGTTGGGAAAGATTCGATTGTCTTGATTGCGGCATTGTTAATGATAAAGCTAATAGAAACTCGAAACAAACACCATAGACAACAATGCGTTTAGCTGTCTGTTGCGTTTTGTTATACCACATTTAATGTCACGTCCCACGGAAACAGGATAAAAAGTATCCTATGTCCGTCTCCTGGTTCTAAGCTACCTCCCAACCGATTTTCAGCCAAATCGGTTCAGCCGTTCTTGAGTTATAAATAGTGTAACTAACACGACTTTCTTTTATTTATATATATATATATATATATATATATATATATATATATATATATATATATATATATATATATAACAATGTCATCAGCGTACAAAAGAATTGGTATTTTTTCGCCTTCAACTGTCGGCGCATTTATGTCTAACTCCAACATCATATTAACAATGTCATCATGCCGGAAGTATTTTTAGCTTCAAACAGACGAAGGACAGCATTCTGGGACTTGATTCTAAACAGCCAAAACTGGCCAGGCCTGGGCACATACTTAATGGAAGTTCGTTCACTAAGAGATAAAATATTTGTGTAAATATTGTATAGATTTACTTGGTGTTTGAGTAATCTATATGTGTGAATACGTGGTGTAGTTGTGAGTGTAAATGTGTGTGTGTGTATGTGTGTGTGTGTGATATTAGTGTGTGCTTTCTTTTATTGTTCTATGGTTTTGTCGTCCTAGCACGCGAGCATATGTATGTGTGTATGTGTTTGTGTGTGTATTTCTAATGTTGTTAAGATATATAAAATAGATATGTAGCTAATATTCTAAACTCAAGTATTTTTAGACAGATGTACGGTCACCCGACCCATGCGACTGTGTGACGCAGATATTGTAAACTTAATAATAAAATACTACTACTTCTTTACGCCTGAAAGTCAGACACCTAGTTATAACCAAAAATCATTCGGTGTACTTACCATTCCCAGTGCATGTGCTATCTGAAAGACAAATGCCCTCGTCCTGAAAAAAATGCATTTGATCATCAGAAAATGAAACATATGACACTGTCAGATACGTGCTGAAACAATAACTAAACTATACGGTTATGGCAATAGTCTTCCTTAACATAGGCTGTTTAACATGACAATAGAAATAAGCATTCATTATATTATACTAATTCCCGTTTTGTAGTTATACAGGAAATTGAGATGATAACCATGTGTTTAAATGTTGGCCTTTAAATGTCACACTCTTTCAACAACCATCGTCAGAAACAACTTATTCGCAATTAAAAACATGATAAAATGTTAACAAATTCAACCCAATAGCATCGGAGTTCTCCGAAATCACTGATTTAAAAAAACTATTTGATATAAGTTGTATTTTAAAGATATTCATTTATTGGTCCCTTAACTGAGGCGCGAATCTCGAATTACAAGCAGAGATTAGGAAACAGAGATTTTACTACGTTGCCTCTCGTCTCTAGTATAAATGTAAATGACGTTTTATTTATGGACGCTCTTTAACTGTTGTGGTTCTCAGCGTTCCACTCTATACTGGGCGTGAAAGACAGCTTAATTTTGTTCAGAGGCCTCTCTATCAGGATTGAGGTTCTTTTACGTGCCGTAAATCTACGACACGGGACCCACGGCTTAACTTCCCTTCCGAAGGAAGCCATGCTAAGGATTTTTACGCCCGAACCGTTTGAACCCGCGACCTTGGGTATATGAAGTTAGCATGGTAAGCATTACACCACGGAGAGCGACTATTTGATATAAGTTGTATTTTAAAGATATCCATTTATTGGTCCCTTAACTGAGGCGCGAATCTCGACTTGCAAGCAGAGATTTCAATCTCTACGAAACAGAAATTTTACTACGCTGCATCTCGCCCCTAGTATAGGGTCGACTTTTGTTTGCTAATGGTTTTTGCCCAGTCGCAGGGGGGAGCGGTCCCGTGAGAAAGCGATCATGTTTTGGAGAAAACTATAAATACCAAACTTGAACGTCTTTTCGTGTTTCAGTTATGCTAGTCACAGGCGCACACGCGCGCGCGTGGACCTTTTCTAAACGTGGGAGCTCCAAAACATGTTTTTCCGGTGAAATCATGATATCGAATTTTTGGGTGGAATGCAGTTTCTTTTCTATCCTCTATGTAAGAAAGGTTTGGAGATGACAAAAATAAACGATAGAGGAAGTCATGTGAATACATCTCAGATTTTTATAGAGGAAATGTTTACATAGTTGAGAAAATAGTGTGGGCGTGGCATCACCTGATGCGCTTCCGAGAACAAGAGACTGTCGCGTGAACAGAAAGTGAAAGTGAGCTGTTTCACTCCCGCCGTTCTCAACGGCCTGACGCAAACATCATCAGACGCGACTATATACGGCTTTATTAATAGAAATGTTCTCTTGTCAAGAAACCTTAATGAACAGAGTCGCATTCACAATGGAAACTTCGACTAGGAAAGTTGCTCGCCTCACTTCCTCTACAACTTTCCACACATCAATGTCGGCGAAGAAGCCGTCAAAAATAAACTTTCTAAAAAGTGTTTTGCTTCTCAATGTCAGGATCTTATCCGAGGAATCACGTGAAAAGGATCTTAAATGCGGCTTTAACGCAAAGAACTCACAAAGAGACTAAAGCCAGGTTCACATTAATCAAAGAATGGAAACGGGAACCAAGACGAAAAGCAAAACAACACATCTTTGCTCAAGAACACCGGCAACAAAACGGGAACGCATTTGATGACCATATCAGTTGCATCTTGAGATGTAAAACTCTACTTTCTCTAGCACTATGTAAGATGTAACAGTAGATAGAGAAGGTATTGTATTCCACCGAAAAATTCGGTATCGAAATTCCATCGGTTTCATAATTACTGCTGAATGATCAAACGAAACAAGAGCACGTGCATAAATTCTGAAATAAACAGAAGGAATGAAACTAGATACCAGGATAAATATAGGGCCGTTCAACAAGTCCTTAGAAAATCAAGAAATTACACTCGTAGCATCAAAAAAGTTTTTATTTAGAAAATGTCATCTCTTACTAGATGGCAGTTAAAGTTTCAGCTAGGTATATCCATTATGTGGTTTCGTTGCCATAGACGATTAAATCAACAATGTTGTGCTTCTTAAGAAAGATGGAAAAAATGAGTTTCGTGTGGTGATTAGCACTTCTATTTAAAAAACTTAACACCGAAAGAGATGTCACATCTATTCCTGCGTTTGCAACAATTTACAATTCGATAAATGAAGACCGTACATCCACATATGAACATCGTCTAGTAGAAGTGACTTCCTCGAGGATATAGTTTTGAGTGAACGACGAAACAAAGTTCGCGAAATAGTAGAGACCACAGACATATCACAAGGCACAGATTCTCAATTTTGTACTAAAAGTTAGGTCTGACAAAGATCTCGGGAAGATGGGTGACGCGTTTGCTCTCAATGGAGAATGCACTCAATCGTGATACGATTCGAAAGCTGGTTTGTCATTTTTCCGTCGCAATTCTGACGAGTTTCTGAGTCGATACCTAACTGTGAATGAAACATGAATATACTAATACACTAATACACTCCAGAGACAAAAGTGAAGCTGAAACAGTGGGCTTATAAAGGCGAAGGAGACTCCGAAGAAGGCGAAGGTGGTGAAATCTGCAGACAAGATGATGGCCTCGGTTTTTTTGGGATGCACGGGGAATCATGTATATTGATTATTTGCATAAAGGAAGAAAGATAATCTGAGTGCATTATGCATCGTAATTATACCGGTTTAACGGATAAATCAAGAAAAAACGCCCTCATCTGGTAAAGAAAAATATTTTCTTCCATCAAGACAATGCAAGAGTGCACACCTGCGTAGTTTCGATGGCCAAAATTGTAGAATTGAGGTCCAAACTACTAGAACATCCACCGTATTCACAAGATTTGTCCCAGTGTGAATTTTTTTTATTTCCAAACTTGAAAAAGTGGCTTGGCGGAGAACGACTCACGTTTTCCAAAACAGTGCCTATTTTGAGGACTTTCCGATATCCTACTTTTTATGAAGGCTTTAAACAGTTGGAGAAACGCTGGGAAAAGTGTACCGAGCTAAAAGGATATTATGTTGAAGAATAAAAACAAGTCTACCAAAATAATTTGTTTTTCTATCTTTTTCTAAGGACTCGTATCGCCCCTCGTATCTGAAAATGGTTTAGAGGAGTGCTTCCAGTCTCTTTACACGTGGTGGCAGAGTTGTATCGCTGCGGAAGGGAACTATTTGAAGGAAATGTGTAAATTGCCTTATGGTAACTTATTCGGGGAAGTTCTTGAAAGTAGAATTTCTAATATTTTATGGAACCTTTGAAATATTTTACGCCCGCGATATAAATGCAGTCAGTGTTCCGTACAATTTTTAAATGATCGGAACAATAGAAGTATTACTAATGCAAAATAAAATAAATGACTAACAGGTGTTAGTTCTAGCAACAAGGTTAATGACATTTACCTTGGTGGCCATCGATTTTCCCCACCTGGTTGTTGACCTTTAAAAAACAAATAACTTGCAGCTTATACGTTGCTTCTGCAAGAACTAAATCGTTAAGTTAATATTAACAAAATTAAAATATGTAACGTCACAGCAACTATGAAATATGGTCGTATTCCATATGTGCAAAGTTAAATATATAACAATCCGATGTGCTCCATTCACATGACTTTCTCTGTATCTCTGCAACAAATTGTTGTTAAAAAGTTTATGCTAAGTGAGAAAAAATTAGCAGAAGTAGTCATATTACTTGCTTCCCTGTAAGTAGAAGCGAAATAAGGGAGTGCCATAGCTTAAAGTGAAAACCAAAAGCTGGTTGCTATGTGACTGATGTTCCTTTGTTTGTATGGACACGAGTTGACAAATTCCTGTATGATAAAAGTATGTATTTCGAAGCTGAAAACAAAAACAAGGAATACGTCAAAAACGATCAACTCCACGAAAAAACTTATATAAGATAAATTGTGCGTTTTAAGGTGCTCTACATTTGTTTGTATTGTAAGTTTTTCTTCACCTCTTACGGTTTAGAAGTTATGCAAAAATCCATAAAATTAATCTAGAATAAAGTAGTCTTCAGAGGCTATTCCCAGAAAATTCAAGATGTATATTTTATTTGTCGTGTAAATATCTTTAAATTTTAATCAAAATCGTTAGAGCCATTTTTGAGAAAATCAAAATTTTCGAAAAAAGTTCCATGTAAAGGGTACTTGGGGGCGGGGGGATTTTTCTCAAAATCGTGTCGCATCCCTGGAAGATACTAAACTTAAATACCAAGTTTGGTATTTTACCGACTTTTCGTTTTTGAGTTATCGTGTTCACAGACACACACACAGGCTTTTTCCAAAAGTGGTTTTTTTGTATACAGGGGGCCCTAAAACATATATTTCCGGTGAAATCTTGGTATCGAATTTTTGGGTGGAGTGCAATACCTTCTCTATACACTATGTGCATAGTGCGTATAGAGAAAGTAAAAACGAATAAGTTCTTTACGGTCATGTAAAACTGGTACCACGTGACAATAAATGCCTTGACAGAATGGAGATTACGTTGACAAATAGAGTATGGTACTGTAACTTTGTAAATAAAGTGATGTGTTGATGTCTTTTGTTATTATTTAGTTATGCCAAATCGTCTGTTACTTTCTGGATGACCCCAGCCATGTTTCGAACCCCGTAGCTCTGAGAGCATCTAAAAGAACCTTGGTTGTAACATCAGCACTTAGTGACCCATATCCTATGGCATGTTTAAGTCGTAAAACTTTATTTAGCTCTTATGAACCAGCTTGTATAAAATGCATGTGAAAGGGCTGCGCGTGCAGTTGGGGTCACAGCGTGTCCCTGACGTAGTGGCACACTTTGTTTAGGAATGTAGGTCAAACCCGTGTCGTCGCCGTCGTTGTCACCAATCAAACTATCATATAGTGGAGGCGTGGGAGGCAGGTCAACTTTTCTTAAAGCTTTCGTCATCATAACCTGGAAACATGGTATGGTTACTAAAGCAACACACAAATAAATATTTCCTTTAGGTAGCGTATCTGAGAAATTTTGGTTCCATTCACATGACTTTTCCTACATCTCAGTAACAAATTATTGTTAAAAAGGTTATTCTTCTATCTACTTCATACTAATCGAGATAAACATTAACACAAATGCTTTCTTGCAAGTAGAAGAGAAATAAGGAAATATAGTAGGCTAAAGCGATAGTCAAATCTTTTAAAAGCTGGTTGCTATGTGGATGAAATCCGCTGTTTTACATTGCCAGCAGTTGACAAATTCCCGTATAAGAAAAGTTTAAGAATTTTAAAATTGAAACCAATAATAAGAAATATCTCAAAAACAGCCATCTCCACGAAAAAAAATGTATATAATATAAAGTGTGTATTTTAACCAGATCTACATTGTTTGTGTGAAGTTTTTGTCTATCGATTATCGTTTACCAGTTATGCAAATTCAGCAAAATTCATCCAGTATGAACAGGTCTTTAGAAGCTATCTCTAGGTATTTCAAGATATACATTTTATTTATGATGTAAATAGCTTTTAATATGCGGTATTTTAATCAAAATCGTTTTGAGAAAATCCGAAAAATGTTCCATATAAAGGGTAGTTGGCGGTGGGGGATTTTCTTGAAAATCTTCGTGTCGTATCTTTGAAAGATACTGAACTTAAATACCAAGTTTGGTATTTAACGGGCTTTTCATTTTTGAGCTTTTCGTTGCTGACCACAGACACACACATACGGACATGCTTCTAAACATCTGATGTGTTACACTCACATGACTTTCTCTAGTTGCTCTACAAACTTCTTATAAAACATTATTCTTCTTTCTACACAATGCTAATCCAGATAAACATTAGCAGAATGTTCATATTATTTAATTCCTTATAAGTAGAAGCGAACTAAAGGAATGTACTAGGCTAAAGTAATAGTCAAATGTTTTAAAACTATTGTTTTGCAATTATCATTGCAAATCGCTTCTTTGCTTGGCCAGGAGTAGAACAAAAGAAAAACAGACACTTCCTGTCTGAGGAAAGTATAAGTACTTTACAATTGAAACCATTAACAAGAAATATCTCGGAAACGGTTACCTCCACAACAAAATCGTAATGGACATAAATTGTGTGTTTTCACGAGATCTACATGTTTTGTGCAGTAGGTTTTAGTCTATCTCTTACGGTTTTGCAATCAAGCAAAATTCGGTACTCATCCAAAATAAAGAGGTCTTCAGAGACTATTCCTAGAAAATTCAGGATATGCAGTTTATTTGGAATGTAAATATCTTTAATAATAATCACAAGAGCCATTTTTGAGAAAATCAAAATTTCCCAAAACTTTTCTATGTAAAGGGTAGTTTGTGGTGGGGGGATTTTTTTTTTTTTTTATAATCTTCGCGTCGTATCCTTGGAATATATTAAACCGAAATACCAAGTTTGGTATTTAACGGTCTTTTCGTTTGTGAGCTATGCTGTCCATAGACACACACGGAACTTTTTCTAAAAATGTATTTTTTTCGAACTCAGGTGACCCCATAACTCGTATTTCCGGTGAAATCTCGACATCGAATTTTGGGCGGAATAAAATACTTTCTCTATCTACTATGTACATTGTACATACGGGCTAGAAAAAGTAATACCTACATAAATTTAAATTAATAATAAAGTCTACCCCTTTCACAATATCCGCACGTCAACACTATCTGAGAGAACAAGTTCTTCAATTGCCCTACCAACTGAGCTTGCTGAACAAACGCAGCGCCAACGCTGTGCTGCATCCCGGACATTTCGAGATGCATTTTTAGATTACAAACTTCAACTTATGGGTCAACTTCAACATCCATGAACCAAACTACTTGACAACGCCAATTATATCTCCACAACATGGGACTTACCGAGTTCTGTTCTTTATTAGATTTCAACACTCTTGTTGCATAGGTTAAATGACTCAATTTATTACTAAGAAGTAGAATCTGATTTTTCCATGCTGTCCATGTTTCCATGAATGTCCATAATAGCCGGATTATTCTTGCTAAAAAACAAATATAACATGAATAATGGTTAACAAGTACTTACTACGTTTTTTGTGGTAAAGTGCGTGTTTTTGCAAGGAACAAGGCCAGTTGTACGCGCTACTGAAGGCCAGCAGGCCTGCAGACCTACCGTAACGTGACACAGTCACGGGATGGATTAGATCTCGTGTCTATGAACTGTGTAATACTTCTTATCACGCGTCTCACGCAAATAAAGTGAACAATACCAATTATAAATGGCTAACGGGACACATCTGCCCCTACGTAACGGTATCTACTTTTTATTCACGCTTAGGCTCGTTTCACGCTGGGACACTGTTGACGGTCACTGGTTGAGATACATTCGTTTGAATTGGAAAATTCACACCGGGACGCTACACTGTCTCACCGAGTCGCTGTGACGGTCACTGATAGAGATACATTAGTTTGAATTGGAGCATTCACACCGGGACACTACACTGTCTCACCGAGTAACTGTGACAATCACTGATAGAGATACATTCGTTTGAATTGGAGCATTCACACCGGGACACTACACTGTCTCACCGAGTAACTGTGACGGTCACTGATAGATATACATTCGTTTGAATTGGAGCATTCACACCGGGACACTACACTGTCTCACCGAGTAACTGTGACGGTCACTGATAGATATACATTCGTTTGAATTGGAGCATTCACACCGGGACACTACACTGTCTCACCGAGTAACTGTGACGGTCACTGATAGAGATACATTAGTTTGAATTGGAGCATTCACACCGGGACGCTACACTACCTCACCGAGTCACTGTGACGGTCACTAATAGAGATACTCACCGAGTCACTGTGACCCAGCAGTGTCTCACCCTCGCCAAATGTGTCGGACATGTTCACTGTTCAGTGCAGTCACCGCCGGACATACACTAGTTTAAATGGGAGTGTTCGCACTCGGACACAGGTCACAGACGAGGTGTTGCAGATTTGCCATTTCTGAGCACAGATAAACATCTATTTTACATTATACTGCACATTGGAACCATGAGTTGAGATTTAATTAATACGGAAGATTTTATAAGTGAAGTAGAAAGCCGTCCTGCTATTTAGTACATTAAAAGCGATGACTATAGCAACAAAGTGGCGACTAGTAAACAGAAAGCGTTTTGTGTTTTGCAGTTTGCAAAGACCGAATCTGTAGTTACTGTGCAACGTGCGTTCCATAGTAAGTTCGGTTGTGATCCTCCTAGTGATAAAACCATTCGTAGATGCTGTAATCAGTTTGAAGATACTGGCTGCCCTTGTAAAGGGAAGAGCACGGGACGACCAGGAGTAAGTGAAAGACTGTTGAGCGAGTGAGAGAGTCGTTCACTCGTAGCCCAAAGAAATCAGTCCGGAAGGCTAGTCGTGAATTACAAGTTCTTGTGTCGACTGTTTGGAAAGTTGTAAGAAAACGCTTACAGCTACGTCCTTACCGTTTACAGTTATTACAGGCTATAAAGCCGACAGACCACGGATTACGTGCCAAATTCGCAAACGACATGTTGTTTCATGACGATTTTGTGGATCGTGTTGTCTTCAGTGATGAATCGGCCTTAGTGGACATGTTAACACTCATAATGTGCGCATCTGGGGCTCAGAAAATCTTCACGAGATGGTACAAATGCAACGAGATTGCCCCCTAAGTGAATGTTATTTGTGCCGTATCCCGGCGAAAAGTTTATGGGCCTTTCGTTTTTTGGTGAAACTACTGTAACTGGCACTTCTTACCTTGATACACTAGAGCAATGGCTCTTCCCTCAGCTGGAAGAAAATGAGCCAGAGAACTTTATTTTCCAGCAGGATGGTGCGCCACCTCACTGGCATAATGAAGTACGCGATTGGTTGAACGTCACTGTACCCGAGCGCTGGATAGGCAGCAAGGGCCCCAATGACAGGGCTTGCTATTCATGGCCTCAACGTTCTCCTGACCTAACGCCATGCGATTTTTACCTTTGGGGCTTCATCAAGGATCGTGTGTACGTGCCTGCGCTAGCAGCTGACCTCCCTGAATTAAGAAACCGGGTTGAAGCAGCTGTTGCTACAATTACTGAATACACACTTATTAACGTTTGGGAGGAACTCGGCTATAGACTTGATGTGTGCCGTGTGACAAAGGGTCACATTGAACATTTTTAAACTTCTTGGTAAAGCTTTTTGAATTGCTTTTTCATTTGACATATCATTCATAACTGTAAGTTGAATGTAATAAATATTATAAAGAGTTAAAACCCCGATATTCATTTATATACACCCTGTACATAACGAAAGAAAAAACTTTTTGGGAGATGTATAGTTTAAGAGACACCGTTGTTGATAATTATCAATCTTGGGGTGGAAAGCAGCAGCACAAACAGCTCACACAACCATTCTTATCTGGAGGGAGAGAGCGAGTAAACGTAAGGTATCGCATACATTTATTTATTTTTTCGCTCGTGTTTTTTTAGAGCTAATTATTACATGTGTATCCATTTACTTTGTTATGACTAATTATGCCTAACAGAATATTTTAGTCGTCGTTGAAGCTGTCGGAATAAGGGCTCTGTTGTTTTACATTATAATATGCCACGTGTACGCGCCACGTGCTCGTGAAAGTATGATATTTCTGGCGCGAATGGCGGAAGACTACATTATAACGGTGCACTGGTCGCCTGGGTTTTGTTTTGGCGAGGGTCAACTTAAGGCTGAATAGGTCATAGGACAGTTACATAAATCGTCTACAAATTGCAATAACTTTTCTTGAAATGTCGCAAGCTAATGCATAAACATTCTCAGCACCACAGTTTTCAAGTTTAATTAGAATTGACAATGTAGCAGTAGCGGAAACCGCAGTTTCGCCCGCATCATTGCAGATATTCTTTCTTTCTCCCTCTAGCTTCTATTTCACTCTCCAAGGGGCAATCCCCAGAAAATTCAAAATATACCTTCCATTTTTCATTTAGAAAACCTGATATGTTCCATTTACATGACTTTCTCTACATCTCTGCATTAAATCATTTTAAAAAGGTTATTCTTCTATCTACTTCATGCTAATCGAGATAAATATTAGTAGAAATGGTCGTATTACTTGCTTCCTTGTAAGTAGAAGGGAAACAAGGGAGAACCATAGGTTAAAGTGATAGTCAAATGTTTTTATAAGCTGGTTGCTATGTGATCGAAGTTCCTTTGTATGGTCAGGAGTTGACAAATTCCCGAATGAGAAAAGTATGTAGGAGTTAATTTAATCTTCTTCCCTCAACACTTTTTAGGGTTAGCAGGAATAACTCGACGATATTCAGATTATCCAGATGCTTATACTTCATGAAATATTGTATCATCAATAGGATCAATAATAGTACTTTAAAACTGAAACCATTAACAGGAATATCTCAAAAAGAGTAAGTTCCACGAAAAAAAGGCATGAAACATAAATTTTGTGTTTTAACGAGCTCTACATTTTTTGTTGAGTATGTTTTTTTTTCTATCTCTTACGGTTTTCTAGCTATGCAACATTCTTCCAGAATAAATATGTCTTCAGAGCCTATTCCCTGAAAATTCAAGACGCACCTTTTATTTGTGATGTAAATATCTTTAATATACGATATTTTAATCAAAATCATTAGAGCCATTTTTGAGAAAAGCAATTTTCGAAACTTTTGCCATGTAAAGGGTAGTTGATATGGAGGGATTTTCTTGAAAATCTTCGTGTCGCATCCTTGGAAGATACAACTTAAATACAAAGTTTCGTATTTAACGGATTTTTCGTTTTTGAGCTAAGCTGTCCACAGACAGACATACATGGCCATTTTTCTGCAATTGTTCAGGGAGTCTCAAAACATATATTTCCGGTGAAATCTCGGTATCGATTTTTGGGTGGGATACAATACCTTCTCTATACACTATGTACCTTCATAGAATGTGTAGAGAAGGTAAAAAATAAAGAAACAGTTTTATTTATGGTCTTTCTATAACTGTTCGTCCTATCATATATTGGGCATGAAAGACCGCTTAATTTTGCTCACATGTCTCTTTATTAGGCTTAAGGTTCTTTTAGATGCCTTGAATTTACGATAACGGACCACTGGCTTTACTTCCCGTCCGAAGGATTTTTACCCCGAAAAAATCATCGTCCTCCGCCGGATTTCCACCCAGAACCTTGGGAACCAAGCCGGGTGAAGGCACATAACCTTAATTAGGCTGTCACCTGTATTAATGGTCATTTTTCAGAGGAACCACTGGTAACGGCTTTAAACAGTTTTCGCTGTATTTTGGGGTACAATGAATATAAGATTAGATTAGATTGGAAAGCATTCTGTAGGTTCGTTTGGGCCAGGAAGCCACTGAACATAGAACTGTCAAGGCATATACATGAATACATATGCTAATATACTACGAAAAGCAAGAGAAGGAACACAATGTATAAAGCTCTAGTGCTAAAAGCATGGGTTACAAAAACAGCAGAATAGACATATAATCACATTATTTGCCTTTTGAGATCTGTACGCCACTGATCTATACTTAATGTGCTCAATAAAAGCATATGTACATATGTGCTTCCTTTTCTGCATGCACTTATAAACAAAGAGTATCAAAATTAGTGTTAAAATGTATAAATAAATATAATTTCATTATATGTAACACTGATGTAATGTCAGATGATAGTTTTCTAATTATCGGTATAATAGTTACTACTAGTAATTATATGAGACTAAAATATGATTATTGTATTATGCACTCTCCATAAATGTCAAATTATTTACAAATATGTTATAGAATTTACAATTATGTACCAGAGTATAAAAATATCAAAGCATCATTGCTAAATACTAAAACATTCATTAGACACAAATTTCAAGTAATGATTGTGATATGCGATAGTTTTCGCTAGGTTTATGTAAAGAAAGGAAAGTTTGCAAACAAATATAGCTCGACTGTAGGAGGACGGCTGTGTAAATAGTTACACATGTCATTAACAGAGTGCGACGTCAGAGCGTCACGTTTTCAGTCACGCCACTCGACCACCAGACACTACGCTTCCCCCAGACTATCGATTATAATACAATAGTGAGAAATAACTATCGATTGTAAAAGTACCTCTCTGCCAGGTACTACATACCGACATACTTGATACAGAAGATATTGTATTCTATCCAAAACTTCGATACCGATATTTCACCGGAAATACATGTTTTCGGAACTCTGAACCAAAAAAAAAAAAAAAAAAAAAAAAAAGAATCTAATGTGTCCCATTCACACGAATTTCTCTACATCTCTGCAACAAATGATTCTATTTACTGCACCTAGTCGAGAAAAAATTAGCAGAAATAGTCTTATTAGTTGCTTACTTGTAAGTAGAAGCGAAATAAGGGAGTACCATAGTACAATTTTTGAGAAAATCAAAATTTTCGAAATTTTTTCCATGTAAAGGGTAGTTGAAAATCTTCGTGTCGCATCCTTGGAAGATACGAGACTTAAATACCAAGTTTATAATTTAACGGTATTTTCGTTTTTGAGCTATGCTGTCCACAGACACACACACACGGACCTTTTTGTAAAAATCTGATGTGTTCCATTCACATGACTTTCTCTACCTCTGTGTAACAAGTTATTATTAATAAACTTATTCTTCTATTTACTTCATGCTAATTGAGAAAAAATTAGCAGAAATAGTCTAATTACTTACTTCCTTGTAAGTAGAAGCGAAATATGAGAGTAACATAGGTTAAGGTGAAGTCAAAAGCTGGTTCCTAAGTGACTGAAGTTTCTTTGTTTGTATGGACACGAGTTGACAAATATCTGTGTGAGAAAAGTACAAGTTTTTCAAAGCTGAAACCAAAAACAAGGAATATCGAAAAAAAAGTATATAACTTAAATTGTGTGTTTTAATGTGCTCTACATTTTTGTGTGGTAAGTTTTTATCCATTTCTTACGGTTTAGCAGTTATGTAAAATTCGTCCAGAATAAAGTAGTCTTCAGAGGCCATTCCCAGAAAATTCAAGATATACATATTATTTGTCAGGTAAGTATCTTTAATATAGATACGATATTTTAATCAAAATCGTTAGAGCCATTTTTGAGAAAATCAAAATTTTCGAAATTTTTTCCATGTAAAGGGTAGTTGGGGTGGAGGATTTTCTTGAAAATCTTCGTGTCGCATCCTTGGAAGATACCAAACTTAAATAACAAGTTTGGTATTTAACGGTCTTTTCGTTTTTGAGCTATGCTGTCCACAGACACACACACAACACACACGGACCTTTTTCCAAAAATGCTTTTTTTGGATTCAAGGGGACCCAAAACATGTATTTCCGGTGAAATATCGGTATGGAATTTTTGGGTGCAATACAATACCTTCTCTATACACTATGTACACAGTACGTGTAGAAATGCTTTTTTTGTATTTAGGGGGGACCCAATGGATGTATTTCCAGTGAAATCTCGGCATGAAATTTTCGAGTGCAATACATACTCTATACACCATGTACATAGTACGTGTGGAGAAAGTAGTAAATAATGTTGTTATTACATCCAAGATAATGATCCTAAAAATCTGAAAAATTCATTACACATAAAATGCATTCCAGAGATTGTATGCAAGGTTTTTGTATGGGCTAAATTGCAGACATTTGAAATTTGAAATGCTCCTGCCCCTTTACATGTAGGAACTCCTTCGCCAAAAGTTGCGAATTCGCCAGTCACGAATTTCGTGACCTATATAACTGCAGTGAACATGCGAAGAGGCAATAACTAGAGCACGTCTGCGATTGCAATGAGTTCTGAACACGATAGTGGCAAACAACTGTTCTCTTGCCAAATGAACAGTCTATTACGAAAGGTCGCTCAGTCAGTCGGTCCGCAAATAGACGATGCAATCTGCATACCTCAGCTGTTCGGGGGAGTTGCCGATCCCAAGCACCACCCTCATTTCACTGCAGGGTTAATTTGCGCATTGTCACTTAAACGCGATATACGTATTATCGCATTTATTGGCAAGTACTTTACCATTTTAATGTATCTAACTCGCACATAATGATTACATCTCATCTGGGTGTCCCGGACTCGATTCTCAGCTGGGGCGGGGAACCTTTCTTTAACCAGAATTATTCCCTATTCCAACAGAGTCTGGAAGTAAGAACGTGAGAATCAAAATGTGATATAAAATGATTAGCCTTAACTTCCAAAACTACAGTAATACAAGTTGTTTCACAAGTCAAAGAACGCTATATGATCTTGAAGTTAAAGGAGGGCTATACAAATGAAACAGTTAAAAAATAATAATTAGAGAATGTACTGCATTCCACCCAGAAATTCAATACCTAGAGTTTACCGGAAATACATTTTCCGAGGATCCCAGAATATTTTTTCTTGTTTTTATGAAAAAAGGTCCATGTGAGGGTGTCTGTGAACAGCATGACTCAAAAAGGAAAAATCCTGCCCAAGAGATGACACAGAGACACTCTCTCAACACGTGGGCCGACCAATCTGCCTGGGATATTTTCGTGGTTTCCCTTACTCGCCAAGGTGTATGTGTGTGTGTGTGCTCGCACGCGCGAGATGTCGGAGAGGATTCCGCAGTGCAGACATTGGTTTATTCCCAATGGTCACATTCCAGAAAGTTAGAAAAAGATCAGCATAATTTAAAAGGGCAGCCGAACGCTGACGACGGAGGAGCCACCGTGGAGAGTTCCTAATATATTCGAAGCAGTTCTTCATCCCGACGCGGGGAGCGCTAGGAGCCCGCGCCCCAAATCTGACTGAACTTCCTAGGTCTACACAATATTTGACGCCATCCCGCCGCCGAGAGATGTATTTCCAGAGCGCATTCACCGTGCGAAGGAAGCCACCACCGCTGAACTCGCTAATACTTACAACCCAGAAAGAGGCCGGTTGGATGAAATGAAGGAACAGGAAGTTCGGGGGGATGAAGAAACTTCCTTACCATTTGCCTAGTGGCCCGGAAAAACCGAAAAAAAAAAAACAGGGAAGATTACTAAATTGAATAATTTTAACTCCTGATTTTATTTGCTTACCATTTGTTATAAAAATTAAAAATCTTCTTTCAAAGGCTTAGTTAAGTAGTTAATGAGGTTATTAAGGGAATTTGACCCCGCAAGAGAGGTGGGCCGCGGGAATCGATCCCACGACATACCGAATGCCAGTCTCAGACGAAACACCTGGACGGCCTCGGTCAGTAGTCTCCAAGGTAAATACCGAATTTGATATTTAATATCACGCCTAAAGTTCCACCTTCGGTCTAAAACAACAGTAAAACAGAAAATAGACTTTAATAACGACTGCGCTGCCATCTATCACATATACATAAAGTATCTAGACTGAATGGCGACCTAACCCATCTACTTGTCCGGGAGCAAACGCGGAGCTGGCTGAAATCTGTCATCGAATGAATGGAGACAGTTCGACTAGAGGCCATATCACCATCTGACTACGGATGTGAAAGCAGCCAGACTATGGTATCTAATTGCCATCTGCTTTGCCCGATAGCGTAAGTGAAATGGTACTGGGATAGTCCTAAAAGACTACTGTCAACCACATACCGTCAACGAGATATCTTACTGAACAAATCCGATTTGACTTAGAAGTTAAAACGACGTAAAATAAAATAGATTAGAATAGACAGGAGCTAATTTTGGAGCAGATTATACCTCAAAGTGTGCATTTTTATGCTACAAACCCCTTACCACTACCCTGTCTTTATACCGCTGACTACTCTGTGTATTCGTAACTGTGTGCGCTTCGAACCTAAAACCGAACTCTATAGATTACAAGGACCAAGCGAGATGGCTCAGGCGGTAACATTTGGTTCAAAACCCATGGGTCCACCACTCTGCCTAAGGTTTTATCATTGTTTCCCGTCGGCAAAGTAAATACCGGACTGGATATTGTCGTAGTATATTTTTGTAGTGGGGAGAAAGAATGACAAAGGTGTGCAACACTTTTGGTAGACTCAAATAAAAGAGAAGTTTCACTTAACTTCACTGTAGACTTCCTTTATTGATGAACTGTTGTTATTTTGAGGCACTAGCCCTGCGAGCGACCCCCGACATAACCGATCGCGAACTTGATGAAGTAGTTTTATTTAAGTGCTAATTCCACTTTTACGGAGTTGCTATATCTGTACACTCGTCACCGTAATATTGAATTTCACGGTCCGTATAACATTTACGGTAATAATTGCTCGTCTGTTTAAGTCATAACACACCGATTTCCTAAACTGTACTCCGCGCTATTTCTTGTACATGGTTTCCTACTAGCCTTGCTATTTACTGTGAACCTTGTGAGCCTGTTAGCTACATTGAGAACATTACTAGCCCGATTTCTAGTAGTATGTGAGGTTATTTGGTTAGTCGGTGACTAACCTTGGCTGGTTAGGGTTTATTCCCTTGTTTTTGGAGGGGGATCTTATCGCGAGTATGTCGCTATACCAGGGTTTTTTTTTTTTTTTTTTTTTTAGGTTGGGAGGGTGGGGTTTCTGGGTCTAATTTGGTGGTTGGCGTGACCATTGCTGTTTGTGTTGAGTTTTAGTATTTTATGTACAAATATATATTTATGAGTTATTTTTTTATATTATTTTTTATTTGTTTTTTTGTTTTTTTAATTGTATATATCTATTTTTTTATTTTTTTTTATTTTGTTATACAATTTTATAACTCAACTAGGTCAAATCGCTTGATTTTTTATCGGTGTTGGTGATGATTTATGACTATTTTGTGCTCGTTTTACTCTGGATCTTTTAGTTTATTACGTGTTGTAAGTATTCTTGAGCTGCTGCTTCATCTTCTTCTCGTGTTTTTGTTACGATCGTCTTGATGTGTGACAGGGTGCGGTGCGGTGGTGTGATAACTCTGTGATGGTTTTGGGCGTTTCTTTTGTAGCCAGTTATAGATTCCAGGAGATTCTTTCTGTGTTCAAGGCTTGCTGACTTTGTAACGTATTGATGGTAGCCTCTAGTAATGAAGTCCTGTAGATGTTCTATATTGGTCAGTTTGTACAGGTCTTTTTTTGGGTAGCATCTTTCTAGTGTGTACAGTTTGTCTAATGTGGTCTGTGATGTTGTGGGTATGAGTGCCGATGCGCCATATGTAAGCACTGGTCTAACCAGGGCTTTGTATAGGTGTATGAGTGCTTTCTGGGTTAGGCCTTCGCCGTTCTTTCTGGCTAGGTAATATAATGTGGAGAGCATTGCATTTATTTGTTTTATTTTTTGGTTGTAGTGTTGAATGCTTTTTAATTTGCTGATAATTTTTAGTTTTGACTTTACTTCGTGTGTGCCTATTTTGATCTTTATTGGGTTGCGCCTGAAACATCCTTTCCGTTTTATGGCTAGTAGTTGTGTTTTGTCGGTGTTTGTTTTGATTCGCCAGGTATTTGCCCACTCTGTGAAGGATTGTCCGATTTCTTGTACACGCAACATTTATATACTAAAAGGTTCGAGTATTGCCCTCCTTTTTGATTGGCTGCAAAAAGGCGCGTAACAGTGGCGTTGTCACGTGACTATCGGGGATTTTTCATTATTTTACACCCCACGTGACCTTGTTCTACAATGAGAAATTCCCTCTTTCAAGTTTTAAAGGGGGTGAACCTTTCTTCCTCTCAAAGGTTGTTACTTGTGTCCCTAATGCACTAAAATTCGTGTTATTTTCAACAAAGCACGTAGCCTTGAAGAATACAAAGGGAGTTTCTACTCGTTATGGTACTGCGTTCTACTGAGCAAATATTACAAACTAATGAAACTAATAATATATGCGTCGTGCTAAAATACTGTCGTTATATGTAATACCATATTATATCTCTGTAACAATTATTGTTAAAAAGCTTATTCTTCTATCTACATCATGATAATCGAAATAAACGCTAGCAGAAATTGTCCTTTACTTGGTTTCTTGTAAGCAGAAGGGAACAAATCTAATGTGTTCCATTCACTCCATGTTCTGTAGCTGTTCCGCAAACAAATCTTTTATTCAAAAGATTAATATTTTATCTACATCATGCCAATCAGGATAAACATTAGCAGAATTAATCTTATTACTAGCTTCCTTGTAAATAGAAGAGAAATAAGGGAATGCCCAGGCTAAAGCAATAGTCTCGTCCTTTAAAAGCTGATCGCTTTGTGAAACAGTTTAAATTCCATTTTCTTTTCTTGTCAGGAATAAACAAACAAGAAACGAACAGAAAGATTTCTTCCTGTTTGAGAAAAGTTTAAGTGGCTTAAAATTGAAACCAATAATCCGGAATATCTCGAAAACGGTTAACTCTACATTTTTATATAGGTAATCAGTTTTTGTATATATCTCACGGTTTGCCAGTTAAAGTAAGTCATCCAGCACGAAGAGGTCTTCAGACGCTATTCCCAGAAAATGCAAGATATACATTTCGTTTGTCATAAAAACATCTTACACATAAGGTATTTTAATCAAAATCGATAGAGCCTTTTTTGAGAAAATCAAAATTTTCTAAAAATTTTCTATGCAAAGGGTAGTTCGGGGTGGAGGATTTTCTTAAAAATCTTCAAGTCGCATCCTTGAAAAATACTCAACTTAAATACCAAGTTTGGTATTTAACGGACTTTTCGTTTTTGAGCTATGCTGCCCCCACACACACCCATATGGGCCTTTTTCTAAAAAAATGTTGTTTTTTTTTAGAATCAGGGGGACCCAAAAGCTGTGTTTCCGGTAAAATCACGGTATCGAATTTTTTGATGCAATACAATACCTTCTCTATACACTATGGACACAGTACGTGTAGAGAAAGTAATAAATAGTAATTGTGATTAGCTGAATAGAAAGCATCGGATGGTACCCCAGCGCCCTCTGCTTATCCCGGAACTAAATAGTTTAGGTATATGGTACGAGAACCAGAGGCTGACTGTACACCATCTGAGTACAGATGATGTAAAAGTAACCAAAGTTTAAACTCTTGCACATCGGCTTGGCACGAAGCTGTACACGGGGAAAGGACCATGAAGGATACTGTCCACCATACAGATCAAACGAGAATCATAAACAGAACTATTGCGACGTGGCCAATATACATTACAACGCTGGTTATTCTGTTCGTATATACAGCGATGCCCAACCTTTTCTGTTATGAGCTAATGGCGTCACCTTGTGTCCTAACCGCTTTGTGCATGACAGAGATGACCAATCAGCGAGCTACAGATGACATGAAGAAAGCATTTAAATCAGTACAACAAACACAACCAGCAAAGAAATATAAATATGCAGTCTTACATAGTTCTTAATGTGACATGTTAATGAATACATTTCTAATTAACGTTATTCAGTTTGTTGCTTCCCCCGAAACCAGACTTCTCTATCCAGCAGACAGTAAAAAGAGAAATCTAAGGTCAAAATGCTATCTCTTTAACTTTAAAAATAGCACATATCATTTACCCTTCATTTGATAGTTCACAGGAGCGTTAATGAAAACAAATGAGCTCCAATATTTACGTCGTTTTTATGTTTTTGTGAGCTAAAACTAACTATAGACTTCTTATTAACAACAATATATTAAAATTGCCTGATAGAGTGGAAAGGAATATTTTAGAGCGCCGGTAATTAGAATTAGTTAGGGTTGAGGCTACCTCGAATTACAAAAAAACTTGGATTATACGGAAATATCACTAAATAAATGGGTAAATCATGAATAAATGTTTAACGAGCACAATAATGGTTAAAAATATATAAAAAAAAATCTGGTGTGTTCCATTCACATGACTTTCTCTACTTCTGTGTTACAAATCATTGTGAATAACCTTATTCTTCTATTTACTTCATGCTAATCGAGAAAAAATTAGCAGAAATAGTCTCATTACTTGCTTCCTTGTAAGTAGAAGCGAAATATGGGAGTAGCATAGGTTAAAGTGAAGTCAAAAGCAGGTTACTAGGTGACTGAAATTCCTTTGTTTGTATGGACACGAGTTGACAAATTCTTGTATGAGAAAAGTACAAGTTTTTTAAACCTGAAACCAAAAACAAGGAATATCTCAAAATCGATCAGCTCCTCGAAAAAATGTATACAAGATAAATTGTATGTTTTAATGTGCTCTACATTTTATACAAAATTTCGTAAAATTCATCCAGAATAAAGTAGTCTTTAGAGGCTATTCCCGAAAAATTCAAGATATATATATATATATATATATATATATATATATATATATATATATACATATATATATTATTTGTCAAGTAAGTATCTTTAATATAGGATGTTTTAATCAAAATCGTTAGAGCCATTTTGAGAAAATCAAAATTTTCGAAATTTTTTCCATGTAAAGGGTAGTTGGGGGTGGGGGATTTACTTGAAAATCTTCGTGTCGCATCCTTGGAAGATACCAAACTTAAATGTCGTTTGATATTTAACGGTCTTTTCGTTTTTGAGCTATGCTGTCCACAGACACACACACACACACACACACACACACACACGCACACACCGGAAATAGAGTTTTAGAGTCCCCTGAATCCAAAATAAATAAATAAATATATATATATATATATGTATTTTTAGAAAAAGCTCCATTTGTGTCCCTGTACCCGTGTGTCTGTGTACACGATAACTCCAAAAGAAAAGTCGATTAAATACCAAGGTATATAAGTTAAGTATCTTCCAAGGATGAAACAGGAATATTTTGAGAAAAATCCACCTACTCCAAACTACCCTTTACATGAAAAAATTTTCCAAAAGTGTAATTTTCTCAAAAATGACTCTTCGATTTTGATTAAAATACCATATATTAAAGCTATTTACATCACAAATAAAATGCATATTTTGGATTTTACGGGAATAGCCTCCGAAAATCCTTTATTCCAGATGAACTTTTCTGAATTTTGCATAACTAGTAAAACGTAAGAAATAGACAAAAACTCACTACACAAAAAATGTAGATCACGTTAAAATACACAATTTATGTCATATACATTTTTTTCGTGGAGTTGGTCGTTTTTGAGATATTCCTTGTTATTGAGATTTAAAAAACTTTTCTCAAACACCATTTTTTTGTAGCTTAACGTCCTTTAACCTGGTTGGTCATAACCGGGTAACTCACCCTAAGCAAGATTCAAACTCGCGACCTGTTGAATATGAGGCAGACACGCTATCACCACACTACCCAACTCCTGTCCATACAAACAAAGGAACTTCGGTCACATAGCAACCAGCTTTTGACTATCACTTCAACCTATGGTACTCCCTTATTTCGCTTCTACTTACAAGGAAGCAAGTAATAAGACTATTCCTGCTAGTTTTCTCTCAATTAGCATGAAGTAAATAGAAGAATAAGGTTATTCACAATAATTTGTAACACAAAAGTAGAGAAAGTCATGTGAATGGAACACACCAGATTTTTTATGACTACTTTTGGAGGTTTTCCTGCTGGTTTGTGTTAAGACATTATCACGTAGCAGTGATCTTGCATCACAAATAAGCAGCAGCAGCAGCAGCTCGACAACGTGACCAATTCTCGCCTTAGAGTAACCTTGACAAGGCTCGGCAAACATTGAATAAACGAGTTAAGAAACGTGTCCTCTTATCAGTACACGTGACATGTCTGTCCCTCGATAACACTGCTGCTTTTCCACAAAACAGTAGACACAAGTAGGTACTTCATACATTGCTCAGTAAACATAACACACGTGTCAATGATATCAGAGCAAGGACCAAAGTGTCTGTATTTTACTTTCTCTACTACGTACAGTAAGCAGAGGAGCACTGTATTCCACACACAAAAAAAAATCTGATGTGTTCCATTCTCATGACTAACTGTAACAAATTATTGTTAAAAAACTTATTCTTCTATCTACTTCATGATAATCGAGATAAACATTAGTAGAAACAGTCTTATTACTGAGTTCCTTTAAAAATAGAAGGGAAATAGGGGAATATACTAGGCTAAACAGTCAAATGTTTTAAAATGTGGCTGCTATGGGATTGAAATCGCTTCTTTGCGTGGCCAGAAGTTGACAAGTTGCCTTATGAGAAAAGTTTAATAAAACTGAAATCAGTAACAAGGAATAGCTCGAAAATGGCCAACTCCACGGAAAAAAAAAATGTAAATGACATAAATTGTGTGTTTTATCGTGATCTATCTTGAATTTAAGATATTTAAATCAAAATCGGTAGAACAATTTTGAGAAAATCAGCATTTTCGAAAGCACTTTTTGGTTTTGAATGATCGTGTACTCAGACACATGGACACACACACACACACACCTTTTTCTACAAATGCCTTTTTTTTTTTTTATACAAGGAGCCCTAAAACATATTTCCGGTGAAATCTCGGTATCGAATTTTTAGATGGAATGCAATATCTTCTCTATCACTATAGGCATAGTACGAGTAGAGAAAGTAAAAAGTCTGATGTGTTACATTCACATAAATTTCTCTGCATCTCTGGAACAAATTATTTTTAATAAGCTTGTTCTTCTATTTCATGCTAAAACATTAGCAGAAACAGTATTATTACTGAGTTCCTTTATAAGTAGAAGGAAAATAAAGGAATGCACTAGGTTAAACCGATAGTCAAAGTTTTTAAAAGTTGGTTGCTATGTGGTTGAAATCCGTTTCTTTGCATAGCCAGGAGTTGACAAATTCCCGCATGAGAAAAGTTTAAGTATTTTAAAACTGAAATCAATAGCAAGGAACATTTAAGAAATTGTCAGCTCCACGACAAAAGTATATGATATAAATTCTGTGTTTTAATGAGATCTACATTTTTACTTTCTCTATACGCACCATGTACATAGTGTATAGAGAAGGTATTGCACTCCACCCAAAAATTCGATACCGAGATTTCACCGGAAATATATGTTTTAGGGTCCCCAATATCCAAAAAAAGCATTTTCACTAAAAGGGCCGTGTGTGTGTCCGTGTTTCTGTGTGTCCGTTTGTCAGTGTGTCCGTGTGTCTGTGAACACGATAACTCAAAAACGAAAAGTCGGTAAAATACCAAACTTGGTACTTAAGTTTAGTATCTTCCAGGGATGCGACACGAAGATTTTGAGAAAAATCCCCCCACCCCCAACTACCTTTTACATGGAACGTTTTTCGAAAATTTTGATTTTCTAAAAAATGGCTCTAACGATTTTGATTAAAATATCGTATTTATCCGACAAATAAAATGTATATTTTGAATTTTCTGGGAATAGCGAAGACTACTTTATTCTGAGTGAATTTTCCGGAATTTTGTATAACTGCTAAACCGTAAGAGATAGACAGAAACTTACCACACAAACAATGTAGAGCACATTAAAACACACAATTTATGTTGTATACATTTTTTTTTTTTTTTGGAGTTGATCGTTTTTGAGATATTCCTTGTTTTTGTTTTCAGGGTCGAAAATCTTAACTTTTCTCATACAGGAATTTGTCAACTCATATCCATACAAACAAAGGAACTTCAGTCACATAGTAACCAGCTTTTGACTATCGCTTTAACCTACGCTACTCCCTTATTTCCTTTCTACTTATAAGGAAGAAGGTAATCAGACTATTTCTGATAATTTTTCTAGATTAGCATGAAGTAAATAGAAGCATAAGCTTTTTAATAGTAATTTGTTGTAGGGATATAGAGAAAGCCATGTGAATGGTACACATCAGATTTTTTTGTGTAGTAAGTTTTTGTCTGTCTCTTACGGTTTACCAGTTATACAAAATATATGTATATAAAAAGTTATCCAGAGTAAAGGGATCTTCAGAGTTTATTCCCAGAAAATTCAAGTTATACATTTTGTTTGGCATGAAAATATCTTAAGCATATGACATTTTAATAAAAATCGTTAGAGCCATTTTTGAGAAAATCAAACTTTTGAAAAATGTTCTATGTAGTTGGAGTGATTTTCTTGAAAAAAGTCGTGTCGCATCCTTGGAAGATACTGAACTTAAATGCCGAGTTTGGTATTTTACTGACCTTTCATTTTTGAGTTATCGTGTTCACAGACACCCACACATGGACCTTTTCTAAAAAAAAAATTGATACAGGCGGCCGTAAAACGTGTATCTTTTGGTACATGAAAAAATTTCGAAATTTGTGATTCTCTCATACATGGCTCTAACGATTTTGATTAAAATATCGTATATGAAAGATATTTACATGGCAAATAAAATGTATATCTTGAATTTTCTGGGAACAGCCTCTGAAGACTATTCTGGATGAATGTTGCTGAATTTTGCGTAACTGGGAGACCGTAAGAGATAGACAAACATTTACTACACAAAAAATGTAGATGTCGTTAAAACACACAATTTATGTCATATAGATTTTTTTTTTTTTTTTTTTTCGTGGAGTTGACCGTTTTCGAGATATTCTTTGTTATTAGTTTCTGTTTTAAAATGCTTAAAACTTTTCTCATACGGGAACTTGAAGCTCCTGGCCACGCAAAGAAAGGTATTTCAATTCCATAGCAACCACATTTTAAAACATTTGACTCTCGGTTTAGTCTAGTGTATTCCCTTGTTTCCCTTCTACTTATAAAGGAAGCAAGTAATAAGACCGTGTTTGTTACTTTTTATGTCGATTAGCATGAAGTAGATAAAAGAATACGTCTATTAATAATAATTTGTTATATAGATGCAGAGAAAGTCATTTGAATGTAACACATCAGACTTTTTTTTTTTTCTCAAAACGGCCCTATTTAAAGTGACGTGTTGAATATATTGGCTGATATGAATTTTCTGTTTATATCCCTCTATTTAAATACGTTTTATATACTTTTGAATTATAAAGAAAACTTAAAAGCTAAGCAAATACTTTCTCTCTTTCCTCCCTTCATATGCAGAACTTACAAGCCAGCACCTAGGTCAGACGCCTATTGAGGAGCAGAGAGAATGTCTGGTATAAAGGTGAGGAAATGGATGGCGAAATGAATGATAGGGAAAATAGTTATGGAGTAATTGGTGGAATGAAAGGCGGGGAAGAATCCGGTGAAGCTTCGTCCACCACAAATCCCACATGCGGGCATCCGGGACCGAACCCGGGTCGTCTAGGTGAAAGTGAGCGATCTAACCGCTCGGCCACGGCGCCATTATAAGCAACTATTTACTAAAGGAAAATTGTAGAGCACATTAAAATACTAAATTTGTAACAAAAAAAAAAAAAATGTTTTTCGAAACATTACATGTAGAAAAATCTTATGTACATGACTTTCTCTAGTCGTTACACAAACAACTTTCCTTACAAATGATTATTCTTTTATCTGTGACATGTTAAAACAGGTAAACATTAGCAGAAATTGTCTTATTACTTGCGTCCCTGTAAGTAGAAGGGAAATACGCTTGGTTAAAGCGATAGTCATATCTTTTAAAAGCTGGTCTTTATGAAACAGCACAGGTTCGGTTCGCTTCGCGTGGCCTGCAGTAAAACAAGAGAGATGAATCGAAACGTCACTTCCTGTTTGAGGAAAAAAAAAAATAGTTTAAAGTTGAAACCAACAGCAAGGAATATCTCAGAAACGGTCAGCTCTACATAAAAAATGTATATGACCTAAATTATGTGTTTTAACGAGATCTACATTTTTTGTGTGGTAACTTTTTATCTATCTCTTACGGTTTAACCGTTATTCAAAACTCATCCATCTTCAGAGGCTATTGCCAGAAAATTCTAAATATACATTTTATTTGTCATGTAAATATATTTAATATACCACATTTTAATCAAAAAAGTTTGAGCCATTTTTGAGAAAATCAAAATTTTCAAAACATTTTCCATAAAAGAGTAGTTGAGGGTGGGAGAATTTTCTTGAAAATGTTCGTGTCATGCGTGGAAGATACCGAATTCAAACACCAACTTTGGTATTTAACTGACTTTTCGTTTTTTGGCTATACTGCACACACACAAACACGGACATTTTTTCTAATTTTTTTTTGTTTTTTTTTTGGATTCAGGGAGTCTCAAAACATATATTTCCGGTGAAATCTCGGTATTGAATTTTTGGGTGCATTACAATACCTTCTCTATACACTAGGTGCATAGCACTTACGTGTAGAGAAAGTAAAAATGTCATGCTAAGAGTCATGCTGTTTCTTTTCTTTCCATCGCATGAATTTGTTGCCAGAGTAAACAGGCATTTTTGGAAAAAGCTACGTGTTGTGTGCCTATATAGCATAACTCAAAAATGGAAAGTAGTTAAATACCAAACTTGGGTCAGTATCTTCTAAAGATACGACACGAAGATTTTTAACAAAATTCTTTACATGAAATATTTTTCGAAATGTTCTCAAAAATAATTCTATCCTTTTTGGTTAAAATACTATATGTTAAATATATTTTCATGATAAATAAAATGTATATATTGAATTTTCTTAGAATAACTTCTAAAGTCCACTTCATTCGGAAGAAATGCCGTATAATCTTGTATAGCTGGTAGGTAAATGTTAGTATTAAAACGCACTACAGGAAAACGTAGCTCTCTTTAAAATATACAGTTTATATCATAAACCTTTTTGTGCGTAACTGCCGTAAGACATTTCCAATGGATCGAATCGTGCATTAATTGGTCATTCTTTCCAATCTTTTCGATGTTCATTTATTTCTCACGTTATCATAGAAGAAATATGAAAGTTTAAGACCAGTATATGCTACATTCATAATGAAATGCAAGCGCAAATGCAATGTAAGCGCAAGCGTTTGGACTCATGTTATTTAATGTAAGCATTCAAATAGAATCACGCAAAACGCAACGCAATGCAATGCAACGCAAGAGTTTGCAAACTCCAAACTTTATCCTTGCGTTACGTGCAGAGGATGAATCTGCTTCTTTTCTCTGTGCTATGAAATCAACAACAGACGATCGCATTACAAGATTTTACAAGGCCTGCTGTACATGCATGCTCTTCTATTTGACCGTGCAGCTCCGCGCAATCATTAATTTCCTTCAAGAGGTTATGACACTCTCCTTGCGAATCCTTTGATTTAATCATCTGCGTCTAGGTTTCTTGGTTCTCATAAATTGAAGGCGCAGATAGATAATTCTAGTTCATTAAATGTGTAGCGTTATCATTTTCTGCAGTCTCTATGCTTGTACTATTCATAATAATTTTGAATGAGTAAATTATTGTGACGTCACTGCCTGAGCGTCAGTTGTTAGTATGTAAGCTTTTTATAATATATTTATTTGTAAAAGATTGAGTGAATTTTCTTAAGGGTAGTATTGGTTATATTATTCAATTTGAAACTTGCGGTGCGCTTGGAAGATATTCGTATTTAATTTACAGATCCAGAAACCCGTGCCAACTTCTTGCGTTACGCTTACGAGTACATTGTGAATGGTCTTCCCTCGCGCTTGCGCTTATGCTACATTATGACTGCGCTTGCATCTCATTGTGAATGCAGCATAAATAGGGTCCAGTTGTTAAACATTTGATATCGGTATTCCCTTTGTATCTCTTACGAAATTTGTAATGCAGCTATTTCTTCAAAGTTTTATCTCTATTAAAATGAATTAGCATAGTTTGCATACCACTAATAAACGACAGAAGGGTAGAGAAAGTCATGTAAATAATTATTTTCATGAGTTTGGATTATGAGCGTCTTCATTTGTTAAAAGTTTGTTGTTATTTATTCGCCATCTAGTTACATATAATTTTCTTGGGCCATTCCACATCGAAAATTACCGAGAAGCAACTTTCCTGGGTTCGATGCGGGTACCCTGCTCAATAACGCGAGAGAGCGCTGAGCGCCCCCGCGACAACACATCAAGAGGTGACGTATCAAGATGGCGGCGCGGCTGCGCGGAGAGTAGTGTCGAACGCTTGCCTATCCTGGATGCTGGAGCGTTGACCCAGGCCTGGCTTGTATGTAACAGACCTACACCACACCAGTGCCAGTTTTCCCGAGCGCCGTACCGCTCAGCTGGACTCGATACAGTGCAGTTAAGTGACGGATTTAACAGTGTCTGTGTTCTATTTTCACTGGTAAATTGTGCATCGAGAGGTTATGCCACTATTCATTGCTACCACTAAAGGGTTATGTGCTGCTACTTTCCTCATCTTTCGTTGTAGAAATTGAAAGTGCGAGTCATTCACAGTACTGCTGCTTTCTTACATTTCCAAAATATTCATTCTTTAATGCATGTTGTCTTTTCTTCTGCTGCTATATCGACATACATAGCGATCCACTTTCAAAATGCAGTTTCAAAACTGTTACGGAATCGATAAACAATTGAAAGTGTGTCTAGCAGAAAACATTACAGCATCGCTCACTCATTCCTCGTTTGTTTCGCTGAGATGTAAACACAATAACATGCTTGCATTCTTTTAATTTAATGAAAACCCGTATATTTTCTTGCATATATGGAAAAAAGATCGTAATGTTTAAACTCCAGAGCGTTATTTTCACAATATTGATCCTTCGCGCATACTTTGTGAAACGCTGAGGCCACTTCCCCCTCCCAGAATAAGGACCAATGGCAGCGAACTAAAGATAGAGACATGTATGAAGAGTTGAAACAGAAGTATTTAAAGAATAAACAACAAATTGATCTTGGTTTTAACATACCAGATTTACACACTATTACATTGATTAATATCCAAGGCTGTCTTATAAGTACGTTCACTTTCATTATAGTCGATAGCAGTTATTTTCAACTCCAGTCAATGACCTGGCATGACCTACTATATAGTGACTAAGGTAACCTTTGCGCAACATTGCAAAATACATACTTTCCTGCACACTTGATTAAATATATGCAGAAGGGCATCCTAGAACATTTAGCGTTATTAGAAACGATTGGCGCTTTGTAAAATAACTGTATTTAGAGGAAAATTTTATTTTAAAATATGTTTTATAAGGAGATACACAACTTTTTTGAAAGTGTTTAACATTTCTATTAAAAACTGAAATTTGCAGAAACGACGAATGAAATGATGGGCAATGGAGTCGGGATCCACTGATTGTGAGCCGACATTTGTGGCGTGTCATTTAGACAACTTGCTGTAACCAAGATTCGAACTCGAATCCTCCAGTTAGAACGCAGATATACTACACACTGAGAATGCCTATAAATTAATAAAACAGTAATACAAATCTTCGTTTTAACCTTGTTATACTCAAATCATATTATTTAATGCTGATTTTAAACACCTAAGCCGTTTTCCACAGAAATATTAGTTTATGGCTACATTATGAAAGTGGAAAAAAACAAGGCAAGCATTCTAAAGGATTAAAAATACTTTTAAAACAAATTTTTAGCTTTTAGATGGACCATTGAAATGATACTTTTTTAATTTTCGATAGGTATACATATTTCGCCAGTTTCGGTTTTTTCAGGTGTTGTGTTTTTTCAGACATGATTTCCTAACATACATAAACCACGAATTTGTAAAATCCCAGCCATCACAAAAATGTTTATTACATAATAGAAGTAGCATTTAAGACGATGCTCTGAAGATTTTTAAAACAGTGACAATTATTGCCAAACCATGCTTAAGTTTCTATTGAAACTGAGTAAATGATTGCCGCAACACAGTTTATCTATTTCTTACATTAGGTAGTTTTTTAGACCCAAACGATTTAAAAGGAAAAACGTTATTTGTCACAATTTATAAGGCAAATACGTTTTGGCACTTCATTTATAAATAACTGACAAGCATTTTTAAAATTATTTTTTATTCCACGTAACGTTTGTAAATAAGCTTCTTTAAAATTAAAAATAGGAAATCCATATACTTGATTCCACACAAAAAAGACCAGCAACCTTTCAAAAAAAATTTTTGATATGTTACACTCACATAACTTTCTCTAGCTGTTCTACAAACAAACTTCTTACAAAAGATTCTTCTTCTTTCTCCTCCATGTTAATCGAGATAAACATTAGCAAAATTTTCTTATTCTTAGTTCCTTATAAGTAGTACGCCATGCTAAATCGATAGTCAAATGTAAAAGCTTCGCTATGCAATTGTCAAATGAAATTCGCTTCTTTGCTTGGCCAGAGGCAAAACAAAAGAAACATGGGCGCTTTTTATTTGAGAAAGGTATAAGTATTTTAAAATTGAAAGAAAATACAAGGAATATCTCGGAAACAGTTACCTCCACCACAAAAATGTAAATTGCATAAATTGTGCGTTTTTTCGAGATCTATATTTTTGTGTAGTAAGTTTTTATATATCTCTTATGGTTCACCAGTTATGCAAAACGTCATCCAGAATGAAGAAGACTTCAGATGCTATTCCCAGAAAAGTCAAGATATGCATTTTATTTGTCATGTAAACATCTTTAATATACGGCATTTTAATCAAAACGTTAGATCCATTTTTGAGAAAATCAAATTTTCGAAAACTTTCCCATGTAAAGGGCAGTTTGGGGTGGAGCGATTTTCTTGAAAACCTTCACGTCGCATCCTGGGGAGATACTGAATTTAAATTCCAAGTTTGATATTTAACGGACTTTTCGTTTTTGGGTTATGCTGTTCATAGACACACACACATACACACGGGCCTTTCCGGTGAAATCTCTGCATCGAATTTTTGGAAGGAATACTATACCTTCCCTATCTACTATGTACGCTGTACATATGTGCTAGAGAAAGTAAAAATAACAGTGAACATTGCGAATTCAGCAGAAATTGAGATATTTGCAAACTGAATTTGTATCAAAATAAATGTTAATGGATTGTATGTAATGAAATAGTGTCGGATAGTATATGCTCGTTTCAAACTAAAGAATTAGAATGCATATGGAGACAGTTACTCGTATAAGGATAAAGCCCAGAATTCAGAGCTGAAAGATATTTTGCTAAATTATATGTTATGATCTCAAGTGTTTATGTTATGTCAAGTTACGAGAAAAGAATGGCGAGCACATTTATTTAGACAACACAAAAACTCTGGCAGGATTTAATTAAACTATTTCGCAAACAAAATGCTGCAAATATAATACATATTTTATCAAATAAACTAATACAAAGTTAAAAACTAACCTCCAAGTTGATATACGGCAACTCGACTGCTTCGTTGAAATGTTGATAAAACAAAAGCTAGGGAAGTGACAAACACAAAACGCGATGGACAGCCACAATTGGTTAAAATGCAACGTTCCCTTTCATTTTGCTCCCCAAGTAGACAAATGGGAACACTCCGTTAAATTAATCCGGAAGATTAGAAGTTACATGTTAGATGCTTTGCCATTTAAATTAAACTCTAAAACCTTGATAGGCATAACGAAACCAATTTTAGTTTATAGCATTTCTAGTCAAATTAAAAAGTATATATATATAATGTCATATATTAACTACATTCAAATATGTCGCCCTCTGTGGTGTAATGGTTACCATGATAACTTCATATACCCAAAGGTCACGGGTTCAAACCCGGCGGAGGACGATGGATTTTTTCGGGCGTAAAAATCCTTAGCATGGCTTCCTTCGGAAGGGAAGTAAAGTGGGTCCCGTGTCGTAGATTCACGGCACGTAAAAGAACCTCAAGCCTGATTCAGAGGCCTCTGAGCAAAATTAAGCGGTCTTTCACGCCCAGTATTTTCGGGCGTAAAAATCCTTAGCATGGCTTCCTTCGGAAGGGAAGTAAAGTGGGTCCCGTGTCGTAGATTCACGGCACGTAAAAGAACCTCAAGCCTGATTCAGAGGCCTCTGAGCAAAATTAAGCGGTCTTTCACGCCCAGTATAGAATGGTACGCTGAGAACCACAGCAGTTAAAGAGCACCCATAAATAAAACGCCACATTCAAATAATTTTCTCTATTCATTCTTACAAACTATTTTTCTTCTACTTCTCGTTAATGGAGATAAACGTATTTGTTTTGTTTTATTTTGTAACGTCCTATAACCTGGTTGGTCATATCGGATGATGAGCGAAATCAGTGAACTGATGCTCAAATGCTGTCGGAGTCTATGGAGCTTAAGGTTACTAGGACATTCGTCTTCTCAGGATAAGGGAAACCCCCGAAAAAAGAAACTACCCGGGTAACTCACCATAAATAAGATTCGAACTCGCGACTCTGGAATGTGAGGCTAAACTTTCATTACACACTTTTACATTCGTTATGGTTATAAAAAGAGTACATACACATATACACAGACACACACGGACATTTTTCTAAAAATGCTTCTTTTTGTTTGTATTCAGGGGGTCTCAAAACATATTTCCGGTGAAATCTCGGTATCGAATTTTTGGGTGCAATACAATACCTTCTCTATACACTATGTACATAGTACGTATAGAGAAAGTAACAATATTGTTTTACGTTCACGGAGATTTCTCTACCCATCCTTCAGCAAACTATTCTTACAAAAACCAACTCTTTATTCACTTCATGTTAATGCATAATTATAAAGCTTTGCAGAAAGGATCTTATTACATAAGTTTTGTAGATACCAGGGGAATTAGGAAACACAGAGAGCTTTAACGATAATCAAAAAATCTTTTAAGAACGGTTCTTGAAAATCCGTTCTTTTTGCATCACCATGAGGAAAAAAACAAATAAAACAAAAACAATATTTTCTTTTATTTACTATAGACAAGTGAGAAAGCAAGTAAAATCCGAGCATTTCCTTATTTAGTGAATTGAATTATACTTCTAAATTAATGCCGGCTCGTAATACTTAAATTAATATGGAGAAGAAGGATTGAGGCAAAAGAAAGCGCTGAGTTTTCAAGATAATCTGGGGGTGGAGGTTAAAATCTGCGAGCTATGAGCTAAAGGTCATTTTACCCTGATATCCAAAAATGAACTAAAATGGATTAAAGAATGAAATGGACAAAGAGATATTAACGTTGCACTAGCAAAAGCTACAGCTTCCTTCTCGTTTGCTTAGTACGTTCTTCTTCAACCCTCTTCCCCTTTCTCTCTGCCTCTGCGTAGTTTTTCCAAAATCTAATTTTATTTTTTCTACTTTATATAGTAAGTATTGTACTTCCCCAAAATACTCAATACCGATATTTCAATGGAAATACATGTCTTGAGATTTCCTGAATAAAAAAAAAAACCATGCAAACAAAAAAAAAAAAAAAAAAAAAAATACAGAAAATGTTCACTTATGTGTGCGAAAAGTCGGTTAAATACCAAATGTTGTATTTGTTAAGAAATTTTCAATGAATTAAGCCTTACTGTTCACTTCCTATATTACGTATAATAAGCAGGAGAAATATTGTATTGCCTCCAAAAATTCGATTTCACCAGAAATACACGTTTTGTGACTCCCAGAATTTAAAAAATGTTTAGAGAAATCTTATATGTTTCATTCATATGACTTTCTTTACCTGTTCTACAAACACACTTCTTACAAACCATTATTCTTGTTTCTTCTTCATGCTAATCGAGATAAACACCACAACAAATGGTCTGATCACATAGTTCCTCATGATTAGAAGGGAATTAGAGGAATATAGTATGTTAAAGCGATAGTCAAATGTTTTAAAAACAGTAGATTTGTGATTGGTATTGAATTCGTTTTTTGTATGGCCCAGAGTAAACTAAAACAAACACGGATGACTTCCTGTTTGAGAAAAATACAAGTATTTTAACATTGAAATCGATAACAAGAAATATCTCGGAAACGGTCAGTTCTACCAAAATAACGTATATGACATAAATTATGAGTTTTGCACTTTCTGTATAGTGAGCTTTTTGTCTATACGGTTTGCCAGTTGTACAAAACTTAGCAAAATGCATCCAAAATAAAGAGGTATTTAGAAGTTATACTCTGAACATTAAATATATACATTTTATTTGTCATGTAAATATCATTAATGTATGATATTTTAATCAAAATAATAAGAACAATTTTTGAGAAAATTGAAACAAAATGTTAAAATGTTCCGTGTAATGGATAGTTGGGATACAGTGATTTTCTTGAAAGTCTTCGTGTGAAATCTTTGGAATATACTTAACATAAATACTAAGTTTATGCAAGCCTAGCATTAAAATGGCTTATTATGGCAGCATAAAACGTGCGAAATTGTCATATTTTTAGCATCATAGCCAGAAAATAAATGACGTAGATCCCATGGCAACAAGACAACAATGGCATCATAAACGTCAAGTGGAATACAATCCATAATTTCGATAGTTTTATCATTACCTTCCATTTTCCTCCATAAGTGTTGGAACAAATGAAATATCATCTGCTTAGCAACCAGATTACGTCATATATATGTGATATTGATACATTATAATTTTTACGTTCTCTACACGATAGAGAAAGTATTGTACTGCACTCAAAAATTCGATGCCGAGATTTCACCGGAAATACACGTTTGGGGACCCCAGGATTATAAAAGAAAGCATTTTTAAAAAAGGCTCCGCGTGTGTGTGTGTTTGTGTGTGTGGGCAGCATAGCTAAAAAGGAAAAGTCCTTTAAATACAAAACTTGATATTTAAGTTCAATATCTTCCAAGGATGCGACACGAAGATTTTAAAGAAAACTCCCCACCCCCAACTCTCTTTAAAAAAATAGAACATTTTGGTTTTCTCAAAAATAGCTTTAACGAATTTGACTAAAACTCCCTAATATGTAAGATATTTACATGACAAATAAAATGTATATTTTGAATTTTCTGAAAACAGCCTCTGAAGACCTCTTTATTCTGGATGAATTTTTCTGAATTTTGCATAAGTGGTAAACCGTAAAAGATAGACAAAAACTTAACTGTATCAAAAATGTAGATCTTGTTTAAAACACACAGTTTATGTCATATACTTTTTTTCGCGGAGGTTACCATTTTCGAGATAGTTCTGTTATTGGTTTCAGTTTTAGAACACAAACATTTTACGTACGGGAACTTTTCAACTCCGCCGGTCCCCATCACCGCGCTCGTCAAGGCGGCGTCACGCTTTAGTGCTTCGGGATCGTGGGTTCGAGTCTCGCCTTGGGCATGGGTGTTATATATATGTGTGTGTGTGTGTGTGTGTGTTAAAGAATAAAACGGCAATTCAGTAATCATACAGCAAACAAAGTAAAAAAAAAAAAAAAGGTAAATACAAGTAGGGTATAAAAAATAAATAAATAAAAATAAAAAAACAACAACAAATTCCTGGACACGTAAGGAATCGGTTTTCAATCCCATAGCAACCACATTTTAAAATATTTAATGGTCGGTTTAGTCTAGTGTATTTCCTTATTTCTCTTTTACTTACAAGAAATAAGACCGTTTCTGTTAATGTTTGTCTTGATTAGCATGAAGTAGATAGAAGAATAAGTTTATTAACAATAATTTGTTACAGAGGTGTAGAGAAAGTTCATGTGAATGGAACACAACAGATTTTTAGAAGAAGGCATATGCATGTGAACAGCATAACCAAAAAATGAAAGTTTTCAGATATTTTCACGACACATGAATTGTAGGCATATCATGAATTTTCACGGAATAGCCTCGAAGTTCGATTGATTCTGAGCGATTTCTGTGTTATTGGTAAACCGTAAGAGATAGACAAAAACTTACTACATGAAATATTTAAATCTCAAGACAGACAATTTATCTCCAATACATTTTTTGTGTAGTTAACCACATCCCTCTTTTTTGAAATGTCCCAATACCTACTTATACCTTTTTTTTTTCTTTTTTTTTTTACTCATGGCCATGCAAGAGAACCGAATTTCACATAGTGACCAGTGCTTAAAATAGTTGTGCTCGCTTTAGCTTAGTATATTTCTTTATTCCTTTATATCTACAAGGAAAAACGTAATAAAATCATGTCTACTAATATTTATATTGATTAGATGAAGCAGATAGAATGAGCGTTTTTAAGAAAAGTTGTAGGATAGATAGAGAAAATCGTATGATGTAATACATAATATATTTTAACTTTGTCTTCACGCATATAAGTGCTTTTTTGGATTCGGGAAGACTTAAAATTTAAATTTCCGGTAAAATTTCATTGTAATTATTGGGTAAAATACAATATTTTTTCTACGACGGAGCATAATTGAGTAGTTCACGAGCTCATTTCAGATCGCGAACTTGATTCTTAGGGAATCCACGCGCAAAGAAGCGCAGAAAGCGTAAAATGCAAGCGTAAAGTAATTTTGTTCCAAGTTTACGCTCGCCAAAATAAACAGTTAATGGACCGTACATTTACCATTACTAAGAATTCAAACTATAGCAGGCCATGATAAACCAATATTATTATTATTATTATTATTATTGTTTATTTTTGTAGCTTTACGTCCTTTAACCTGATTAGTCATACCGGACAATGAATGAAATTGGTGAAATGATACATAAATGATCTCGGGTTCCATAGAGCTTTCAAATTACTCGACATTCGTCTTCTCAGGATTAGGGAAAACCCCGAAAGAAACCTTATCCGGGTAAATCACCCTAAGCGAGATTCAAAATCGCTACCTGTTGAACATGAGGCAGACACGCTACCACCACACTACCCAGGCGGGCTCCAATATTATTGTTGTTCTGTGATGTATTTTGAGAAAATGGCAGATTTTGATAATTATGAGCTGCGAAAGAAGTAGAATTAAATTTAATAGCTGCCAAATCCCGGAAAATTATGAGACACAATATGAGAAATTTATGAAGTGGTGTTTAGAACTATAACCCTTGATGAGTGGCTCAAACTTAACCTCAAATTTATTTCATTTTTCGTTGCTTTTCTTCTAATATCAGATTATTCTCGTAGAAAAAACATTGTATGATACGCGAGCGTAAAATTTCTTCAAGGACCAACTTCTCTCCAGTTCCCTGATGATGGCGGTGGAGGAGTCGTTGAAAGCTTGGAAATTAATCCAACATTTACCTGGCTGACGTCCCGAGAACAAATCATTAGTAACATTTCTTTTGATTCGTGTGGTTGTGAAATTCGACTGCGTCTCGTTTCATAATATTCCCGATCGAATCAAAACTAATAACTTTACGCTCTTACAATCTAAATGACTGTATTATTAGTTACCAACCTAATAGAGAAAAAAATCTGATGTGTTCCTTTCGCACAACTTTCTCTACATCTCTACAACAAATTATTGTTAAAAAGCTTATGCTTATTTTTACTTCATGCTAATCCAGAAAATATTAGCAGAAACAGTCTTATTACTTGCTTCCTTGTAAGTAGAAGCGAAATAAGGGAGTACCATAGGTTAAAGTGAAAGCCAAAAGCTGGTTGCTATGTGACTGAAGTTCCTTTGTTTTTATGGACAGGAGTTGACAAATTCCTGTATGGAAAAAGTATAAGTTTTTCAAAGCTAAAACCAAAAACAAGGAACATCTAAAAAAAAAAATGTATAAAACATAAAGTGTGTGTTTTAATGTGCTCTAAATTTGTTGTGTGGTAAGTTTTTGTCCATCTCTTACGGTTTAGTAATTATGCAAAATTCCGTAGAACTCATTCAGAATAAAGAAGTCTTTAGAGGCTATTCCTAGAAAATTCAAGATATACATTTTATTTGTCAGGTAAATGTCTTTAATACACGATATTTTAATCAAAATCGTTAGAGCCATTTTTGAGAAAATCAAACTTTTCGAAAAAAGTTCCATGTAAAGGATAGTTTGGGGTGGGGGGATTTTTCTCAAAATCGTCGTGTCGCATCCCTGGAAGATACTAATCTCAAAAACCAAGTTTGGGATTTTACGGGCTTTTGAATGTTGAGTTATCGTGTTCACGGACCCACGGACATACGGACACACAGACACACTGATACACGGACACGCACGGACCTTTTTCTGAAAATGCTTTTTTAGGATACAGGGGACCCTAAAACATATATTTCCAGTGAAATCTCGGTATCAAATTTTTGGGTGGAGTACAATACTTTCTCTATACGATATGTACATAGTACGTGTAGAGAAAGTAATAAGACATGAAAGTGTAAGAAAAGTGTAGATTTTTAGTTTTTCATAGATTACATTGTTTTAAAGAGTGGTAGTGGAGTATGAAGCGCTTGGACCAAAAACTTAACGTCACGCACCACCAGGGCATGACTGTCTTATATAAACATAGGGACTTAGGAATGCATGAGCAACATGTGTTCATTTGTTTGTCTTTATAAAAATAAAGTCAGGACGACACGTGCCCTATAAACGTGAAACTGGGTCACTTGGAGAGGGCTGTCCAAAGACGCGCGCCACACACTGGGGAAACTTCACGCGCCAGAACAGCTTAAAAACAGATACCAGCTGGGTATAATAATTTTGTGTAAACATACACGAAAATCTGATGTGTTCCATTCATATGGCTTTCTTACAAAACATTTCCTACAAACTATTCTTACAAAATATAATTCTTTTATCTACATCAGGCTAGTCGAGATAATTACTTGCATCCTTGTAAGTAAAGAGAAATAAGGGAATACACAGGTTAAAGCGATAGTCAAATCTTTTAAAAGCTGATCGTTATGTGAAACAATTGAGGTTCGGTTCGATTTACATGGTCCCCTTGAGAAAAGTCAGGTGACTTAAAAATGAAACCAATAACAATAATGAATATCTCAAAAATAGTCAACTCCACGAAAAAATGCTTAGGAAATAAATTGTGTGTTTTAACGGGATCTACATTTTTGTGTAGTAAGTTTTTGTATATCTCTTACGGTTTACCAGTTACGCAAAATTCACCCAGGATAACGATGTCTTCAGAGGCTATTCCCAGAAAATTCTGATATACATTTTATTTGTGATGCTAATATCTTTTTTTCAAAAATATTATTTATTTAAGGTCACAGAACTCAGTTTTTTTTTTGTGTGTGACCACCCCTAACTACACTTTATAGGGATTTTTTTCTCAAAACTGTTTATTTTCTCAAAAATGGCTAACGATTTTGTTAAAAATACCACATATTAAAATAAAAAAAATTGAAAATGTAAAGGGTAGTTTGAGGTGGGGGATTTTCCTCAAAATTTGCGTGTTGCATATTTGGACGATTCTAAACCCAAATACCAAGTTTGGTATTTTACCGACTTTTCGTTTTCGAGTTGTGTTTACAGGCACACGGACACACACCCACACCGACGTTTTTCTAAAAAAATTGTTTTTTACATTCTCTACACGTAATATATACATAGTGTATAGAGAAGGTATTGCACTCCTCCAAAAAATTCGATACCGAGATTTCACCGGAAGTATATGTTTTAGGGTCCTCTGTATCCAAAAAAAAGTATTTTCAGAAAAAGGTCCGTGTGTGTGTACGTGTGTCTGTGAACACGATAACTCAAAAACAAAAAGTCGATAAAACATCAAACTTGGTATTTAAGTTTAGTATCTTCCAAGGATGCGACACGAAGATTTTGAGAAAAATCCCCCCAACTGAAACTACCCTTTACATGGAACTTTTTTCGAAAATTTTGATTTTCTTAAAAATGGCTCCAACGATTTTGATTAAAATATCGTATATTAAAGATATTTACCTGACAAGTAAAATGTATATTTTGAATTTTCTGGAAATAGCCTCTGAAGACTACCTTATTCTGAGTGAATTTTACGGAATTTTGCATAACTACTAAACCGTAAGAGATAGACAGAAACTTGCCACACAAAAATGTAGAGCACATTAAAACACACAATTTATGTTGTATACATTTTTTTCGTGGAGTTGATTGTTTTTTAGACATTCCTTGTTTTTGTCTTCAGGTTCGAAAAACTTAACTTTTCTCATACAGGAAGGAATCTGTCAACCCCTGTCCTTACAAACAAAGGCACTTCAGTCACATAGCAACCAGCTTTTGACTATCGCTTTAACCTATGCTATTCCCTTATTTCCTTTCTACTTACATGGAAGTAAGTAATAAGACTATTTCTGCTAATTTTTTGTCGTTTAGCATGAAGTAAGTAGAAGTATAAGCTTTTTAAAACTAATTTGTTGCAGAGATGTAGAGAAAGGCATGTGAATGGAACACATCAGATTTTTTTTATACAGCATGCATTTCCGGTGTAATCTCGGTATTGATTTTTGAGTGAGATGCAACACCTTCTCTACACACTGTTTTATAGTACGTGTAGAGAAAGTAAAAATGTATTTATTTTCTACCTAATCGTCATCTTCCGTGGTCTAGGGTAGCATGTTAGCCTCCCATCCTCAAGGTCGCGGATTCGAACCCTCCGGAGAACAATGGATTTTTTTCGGGCTTAAAAGGCAAGTAAAGCCATTAGTCCGTGCGTAGATTAACCTCAAGCCTGATAAAGAGGCATCTGAGCAATATTAAGCGGTATTTCACTCCCAGTGTAGACTGGGACGCTGAGAACCACAGCAGTTAAAGAGCGTCCGTAAATAAACCTCCATTTTATTTTCTCTAGCATGTATACACAATGTACATAGTGGATAGAGAAGCTATTGTATTCCATCGTAAATTCGATACCGAGATCTCACCAGAAATATATATATTGAGACCAACTGAATCCAAAAATATCTGGTGTGTTCCATTCTAGCTGTTACACAAACAACTTTCCTTACAAAAGGTTATTCTTTTATCACAACATGTTAATCAATGTAAACATTAGCAGAAATTGTCTTATTACTTGCTTCCTTATAGGTAGGAGGGAAATGAGGAAAATCGTTCGAGCCATATTTGAGAAAAACAAAATTTTCAAAAATGTTTCCATGTAAAAGTTAGTTTGGGGTGGGGATATTTTCTTGAAAATCTTCGTGTCACATCCTTGGAAGATACCAAACTTAAATAGCAAGTTTTCTTTTCAACGGTATTTTCGTTGTTGGGCTATGCTGTCCACAGGCATGCGCGCGCGCGCGCACACACACACACACACATGGAAATTTTTCAAAAATGTTTTTTTTGGACATATATTTCCGCGAAATCTCGATATCAAATTTTTGGGTGGAGTACAATACCTTCTCTATCCGCTATGTACATAGTACATGCGGGTTAGGGAAAGTAAAGATGCTATTACATAAAATATAGGAAATTTCCTCTAGTTAAATGCATTACCTATATTTATCGTGAAGTGAGTCGTACAGGAGATATTGGCAAAAAACTGTTATAGGCACATTTTTCCAATATAGCGGGGTAAGCGGCAATGGTGGCGAAGTTGAAGTTCTCAAAGAGCACATCGAAATCTATAAAATCACCACTTTTCAAAACTCCCGGAAAATTTTCCAGGTAAGCTCATTTTTAGCACCTAAAATGAAACATTGTCCTACTTTTGGAAGCACTTGCTAGGGAAAATGCCCCAGGGTCACACCGAGGCTGAATTTCTAGAATTAGGCAGAACTGGTAAGATACGGGCTGCAAATTGCTGCAAGGCAAACTTTCTGGTTCTTCGGGGCAATTAGGAAAGCGATCAAGTAACCTTTCGTGTGCCTTTTTACGTAATCCAGCGTTATTTGTTTGAAAATGTGCCGGTATTTAAATGATTCTTCAGGAAGCTGCTCAATTCATAATTAATTACTGTTGTTTGACACAAAGGACTTGAGGAAGATTAGGATCATCTGTTTGCTTTCACTTGTTGATGGGGACCGAGCTGAATCAGTACACTCCTTTCGTATCAGGAAGTTCCGTTTTTACTTTCTCTACAAATACCAGTTACATATGTATAGAGAAGATATTGCATTCCATCTAAAAATTCGACTCCGAGATTTCGCTGCAAATACACGTTTTAGGGTCTCCTGTATAAAAATGTAACTCAAAAACGATAACTCAAAAACGAAAAGTCCGTAAATTACCAAACTTGGTATTTAAGTTTAGTATCCTCCAGGAATGCGACACGAAATTTTTCAAGAAAATCCCCCCACCACAAACTACCATTTACATGGAAAAAATTTCGAAAATTTTGTTTTTCTCAAAAATCGCTCCAAAGATTTTGATTAAAATACCACATATTGAAGTCATTTCCATTACAAAAATGTATATCTCGAATTTTCTGGGAATAGCTTCTGAAGACTTGTTTCTTCTGGATGATTTTTTCTGAATTTTGTATAAATAATAAACCCTAAGCGATAGACAACAACTCACTACACAGCTCGTTAAAACATACAATTTATTTCATATACATTTTTTCTAGGAGTTGGCCGTTTCCGAGATATTCCGTGTTATTAGTTTCAGTTTTAAAGTACTTAAAACATTTTTGATACGGGAACTTTTCAACTCCTGGCAATACAAAGCAACGGATTTCAATCCTATAGCAACCAGCTTTTAAAATATTTGACTATCGTTTTAGTCTAGTGTATTTTCTTATTTCCCTTCTACTTACAGGAAGAAAGTGATTAAGACAATTTCTGCTAATATTTATCTCGATTATCATAGAGTAGATAGAAGTAAGTCTACGACACGGGACCAAAGCTTTAATTCCCTTCCGAAAGAAGCCATGCTAAGGTTGTTTACAGCCGAAAAAATCCATCACCCTCCGCCGGGTTTGAACCCGCGATCTTGGGAACCGTGGCTAAGGAGTTAGTCGACAGTTCTAGTTGCGATCATGGCCTTACGACAATTTTTTTCAGCTTAACGTCTTTTAACGATTAATGAAATAGGTGAAATGATGCTCAGATGATCTCGGGGTCCATGGAGCTTAAAGTTACTCACATTCGTCTTCTCAGGATAAGGGAAAGCCCCTAAAAAGGTATTATCTGGGTAACTCACCCTAAGCGAGATTCGAACTCGCGACCTGCTGAATGCGAGGCAGACACGTTACTACCACACTACCCAGGCGGGCGCTTATACCAATAACACATTTATTTAAAAAGATGGAATTGCCACTTCATATAATGTGTAAATATTTCATAATTAATAATATTCCAATACTGACCATGAGAAGCCAACATTGTAACACGCCATGCTCTTCTAGTATTTTTTTTTTTTTTTAGCAATAATCATAAGTATATTAATTAGTAACAAATGCTGATTCCTTTTCTTTCTGGAAGTTAATAGCGTATACTGAAATTTCAGCAGTGTCCATTCATGCATATTTTTAAAACTTTTGATTTTGAACACACAGGTATGCGAGGCAATTTTCGCATCCTTGGCACATCCTACAGACATGAGTTCATCCTTGTAGAGTCCTACTTCACGTACATATATGTTTCCTGGGATGACCATGTTCAGAAATTAATACAATTACTTTCCTTATGCCTGATCTATCCAACCTCAGGAGAAATGAGGAAAAAATTGCAGGAATGCATATTTCTGGCTTGTCTTTTGTCCACGATAGGTTTCCAACCTGATTTCGAGTTTTTACTTTCTCTACACGTACTATGTACATAGTGTTTATAGAAGATATCGTATTGCACCCAAAAATTCGATACCGAGATTTCACCGGAAATACACGGTTTGAGACCCCCTTAATGCAAAGCCTTGCTAGAGAAAATGCCCCAAGGTCACACCGAGGCTAAGTTTCTAGAATTAGGCAGAAGTTGACAGGTACAAATTGCTGCAAGTTTTTTCTCGACAATTAAGAACGCGATCAAATAATCTTACGTAAGCCTTTATACGCAGTTCGGTGTTATTTGCTTGAAAATGGTGCCCTATCCTTCAGGAAGCTGTTGGATTTCTAATTAAGGCCAAGGTTGTTGTCTGACACGGTCGAAAAGGAAACCTAAACGATTTGAGGAAGGTTAGGATCGTTAGGTTTGCTTCCAGGTCACAGCACCTGCATTATACTACAGTCCTCTTACTGGTGGAAACCGGACTAAATCCGCACCTTCCTTTCGTCGAACTCTGCAATATACGTTTATATTGAAGGATGAAAACGTCATTTCTGATGAAAACAATATCTGTGTTCCATTCACAGGACTTTCTCTACATCTATGCAACAAGTTATTGTTAAAGCTTATGCTTAGTCAAAAGCTGGTTGCTATATGACTGAAGTTCCTTTGTTTGTTTGTATGGACAGGAGTTGAAAAATTTCCGTATGAGAAAAATATATGTTTTTTAAAACTGAAAACAGTAACAAGGAATATCTAAAAACGATCCACGCCACGAAAAAAAATGCATATAACATAAATTGTATGTTTTAACGTGATCTACTTTTTCTTTTAAGTAAGTTTTTGTCTATCTCTTGCGATTTGCCATTTATGCAAGTTTCCGTAAAATTCATCCAGAATAAAGTAGTCTTCAGAGGCTATTCCCAGAAAATTCAAGATATATATTTTATTTGTCAGGTATATATCTTTAATATACGACATTTTAATCAAAATCGTTAGAGCCATTTTTTAGAAAATCAAAATGTTCGAAAAATTTTCCACGTAAAGGGTAGTTGGGGTGGGAGGATTTTCTTGAAAATCCTCGTGTCGCATCCTTAGAAGATACTGAACTTAAATAACAAATTTGGTATTTAACGGACTTTTCGTTTTTGAGCTATGCTGCCCACAGACACACACACATACATACCTTTTTATATATATATATATATATATATATATATATATATATACACCGAACTATTTTCACTGAATTTGTAGATTACTTAAATAATTAATTTGAGATAGGAGACCTATGGCCTGTTTATTGAAATGTCGAAGTAACGGCTATAAGTTTCTGAAGTGCCATTACGCCGCTGACTAATTTATCAACCATTCGAGAGCATTAACACGAGAAACGAAGGGACATATTACAACGTACCTCTCTAGCGTAATGGTTATGATACTGACTTTCAAGTAAAAGATAGTTTCAGAGTTCGGGTCTCGTTCACGAATCGCGGCACTTCGTCTGGAATGAAACAAATAATAATAAAAAAAAATTACTCTATGACAGGAACCAAACTCAAGACCTTTGGGATAGCAACTTCCCGCGTTACGCAGTTCGAGATTTTACAGATTTTTGCGACATTAAATCTTGAGAACGCTAGTAACGAGCTGCTAAAAATCGATATTTCTATACTCGAACAGCAGTTTTAAAGACATTCTAAGCCATTTTTCCAACCTTCTTTGCTTTAACACCGACTTATCAGCACCTGATACCCACACGTTTAACGCTATGTAGCTGCGTTATGTTTATCCGGGGACCATGCATCGCCGATCTCAAATTACTTATATTAATCACGTGCACAATCTCGTAAATTATTTCGGTGTAACAGCCTTTATATTGATTCAGGAGTGCTCAAAATATGTATTCACAGTGAAGTATCAGTATCGAATTTTTGAATGGAATACAATACCTTCTCTACTTCTTATGTACGTACTTTCGGTAGAGAAAGTAAAAAAAATTGCATTCCATCTGAACCTGGCCCTGATCATTACTTTCGCAGACGTTGCCAACGCTCTCTACCGTATTCAGCAACAACGTCCGCGACTGACTATTTATGTGCCTGAGTGTACACACACAGTTACAGATACGGGGAAAGCGGCTGGTATAAACGCTCTTTAGTGCTAGCAATGCGAGATCGGAACAATGGAAGAGTGTGACTATTGCGGCGGTGTCAACTTTTGAAGAAGCTCTTCAGCACGGGGTCCTCACCACGCAACTCGTCGGAGTCTCGCTCCGCAGGTAAATCTTTGTGTCAGCGTACTATTTTGTGTCAGATTTGGGTCAAGTGCCCTGCTTCTTACTTTTTTCATTGGAAGATGTCCTTTAATGACTGGGTCTTCCGCGAGTAACCTTCTGCGATGTTTATATGCAGAGTGTCACTATAATAATGTGATAAAACTGACGTGTTCCATCCTCATGACTTTCTCTACATCTCTGCCACAAATTATTGTTAAAAAGCTTATACTTCTATTTACCTCATGCTAATCGAGAAAATATTAGAAAAAATCGTCTTATTACTTGCTTTCTCGTAAGCAGAAGTGAAATAAGGGAGTACCTTAGGTTAAAGTGATAGAAGCTGGTTGCTATGTGACTGAAGTTCCGTTGTTTCTATGGACAGGAGTTGACAAGTTCCTGTATGAGAAAAGTATTAAGTATTTTAAAGCTGAAAACAATAACACGGAATATATAAAAATGGTCAACTTCACGAAAAAAATTGTATATAACATAAATTCTGTGTTTTAACGAGATCTGCATTTTCTATTAAGTAAGTTTTTGTGTATCTCTTATGGTTTACCTTATGCAAAATTCCGCAAAATTCATCCAGAATAAAAATATCTTCAGAGCCTATTCCCAGAAAGTTCAAAATATACATTTTATTTGTCATGTAAGCAATCTTTAATGTATGGTATTTCAATCAAAATCGTTAGTAATTTTTGAGAAAATAAAAATGTTCTAAATTTTTCTCAAATTGTAAATGGTAGTTTGGGGTTGGGGGAGATTTTTATCAAAATCTTGTGTCGCATCTCTGGAAGATACCAAACTTAAACATCAAATTTGGTATTTTACAGACTTTCCATTTTTGAGTTATCGTGTTCACACACACGAACCTTTTTCTAAAAATGCTTTTTTATACAGGGAACCCTAAAACGTGTATTTCCAGTGAAATATCGGTATCGGAATTTTGGGTGGAATGCAATATTCGCTCTATACACTATGTACATAGTACGTGTAGAGAAAGTAAAAAGGATATCCAACAGATAACACCATGAACTGTAATAATGGTTTCTATTTTGGTCTGCTTAGAATACCAGTGTTTTCATTATAATGAATAATTATAAATACATTTATTTAAGGATATGCATGACTGAAAGTTTGAAATTCCAAACTAATAATGCTAACTTTTTGAAATTTACACCACATGTGTAATACAAGGCAAATACGCTACATTGCAAAGTTGATATTTTCCTCGAATAATTTGGAAGTTATTGTTAAATGTATTTGTGTTTTTGTCACATCACTAAAAAGTCCCTTGCGACAAAAATTAAAACTTTGGTATAATATTTTAACCTTAAGTTACTTTCTGAAAGTAACTTCGTTCTTGTGATTTTTCATGAAATTTCAGTCATACATACTCTTAACTACATTATTTTATGCCGTTGCAGAGTGCTTAGACCACTCTTCTCCTATCTAGGTGGCCCGAGTTCAATTCCAGAGGACCGCATGTGGGACTTGTGGTTGACGAAGCGGAATCTGGGGAGTTTTATCCGTGTCTTCCGGTTTCCGCCGCCACTCGTTCTACCAATTGCTCCATAAACACCTTTCGCAAACGTTTGATATCATCTCCTTCCTCAGTTCATAGCAAGCATTAGGCTGATCCCCCTTCCCTGGTTACTCTATCTGATCCATAATGCTCAACAGGCATCTGAAGCGGGGAATTAGCTGGGTAGACCTGCCAGACGTCGTGCATTATACAGGATTTGCCGCATCCGAGGAGAAATAATCGTGTACCGTATGGAATGTCAAAAAGTCTGTATTTCATTCTATGTCAATCATTATATCTTGAAATGTGAGCATTTCCTTGCGTACATTGGTATTGCTATAATATGGCTTTAGTTTTATGAACTTGGTATGAATGGCTGCTAAATCTTATAGCAATGCAAGAAGTTGCAAGTATGAAGCATAACACTCCTCCATCAGAACATGCATGTGCCTAATATTGTATGTTGTGGAAATATGTTATAAAACAGTATATTGCGACATAAGTGTGAGAATTTGTATACTGTTAACGCCCGGTTTTACTGCTGTAAACCGCAAGCGATGTCACTGATGATACATGGAATGAAGTGTTATTTATGAACGCTCTTTAACTGCTGTGGTTCTCAGCGTCCCATTCTATACCGGACGTGAAAGACTAACCGCTTAATTTTGTCAGAGGTTTCTTTATGAGGCTTTAGATTCTTTTATGTACCGTACATCTACGACACGGCGCTACTTCCCTCCGAAGGAAGCCGTGCTAAGGATCTTTGCACCCGAAAAAATCCATCGTCCTCCGCCGGGTTTGAACCCGCGACCTTGGGTATATGAAGTTAGCATGGTAAGGAATGAAGATGGAGCACTGGAAATTACAATGTAGTTTTATTTATGGACGCTGTTTAACTGCTGTGGTTCTCAGCGTCCCATTCTATACTGGGCGTGAAAGACCGCTTACTTTTGCTCAGAGGCCTCTTAATCAGGTTTGAGGTTCTTTTATGAGTCGTAAGTCTACGACACGGGACTAACGGATTTACTTCTCTTCCGAAGGAAGCCATAATAAGGATTTTTACTCCTGAAAAAATACATCATCCTCCGCCGAGTTTGAATCCGGACTGGTGGAATGCGATGGCGGGGGAAACCGGAGAAAGCCCACTTGCGCCACTTTGTCCACCACAAATATCACATGCGGTCGCCTTGGTGAGAGGCGAGTGGTACAAGTGTGAGAAGTGTACTACTACAGAATCGAGGAAAATGTACGAGATTCTGCAATATACTTAACACGAATTAGTGTACAATACAATGCAAAAATGTTGAAACGAAAAAGATATTCAGATTAACGAAAAGAATTTGTTGGCGTATTTTATTTGACAGATTCGAGCCTGCAGGTAGTTTACAGTCAGAGCCGAAAGCTACTATAAAGTTGAATGATCGTATTGACATTTCATTCAATATATCAAAATAAATGTTGCAACCATTTTACTTACCGCATGTTTGCTTTTTGAGTACATGTCAGTATAGCGGTTTCTGCCACCCTCCATGGTGTAATGGTTAGCATGCTAACTTCATATACCCAAGGTCGCGGGTTCAAACCCGGCGATGGATTTTTCAGGCGAAAAATCCTTCGCATGGCTTCCTTCGGAAGGGAAGTAAAGACGGTGGTCCCGTGTCGTAGATTTACGGCACGTAAAAGAACCTCAAGCCTGATAGAGAGGCCTCTGAGCAAAATTAAGCGGTCTTTCACGCCCAGTATAGAATGGGACGCTGAGAACAACTGCAGTTAAAGAGCGTCCGTAAATAACACTACATTTTATAGCGATTTCTTTTGTTTCTATAGCAACCATATTAGATGTGGGGATGTAAACTTACGTACAGTAACAACAAAATCAGTAAGTAGTAGAAACTAGCACACGGTCCAAAAATAAATGTACCTATATATAAAGCCACCTTGCGCCTTCCGTTGAAATACTCATTCAGAGTACAAATCCACGTTTAATTGATACACATATAGTTTGTTTTTTCTTTCAAGTCGACATTTATTGTATCGCCTCTGACATTCAGAAAGGGGAGAAAAAATGTCCCATGTTGCCATTCTAAAAAGTCTAGTTCTGGAGGGGATATGTAAGTCCTTCAAGTGAGGAGTTAAGCAGCTAGAGGAGAAGAAGAAGCAAGTGTTTTTTGCCAGTAATACCCAAATTGTAGGGCTACAAAAACTGAAATAGAAATGCTTCATAATTACTGTTAATTAATTTATATGGGCTAAAAAAGGGGGATTGCAACTTCTATTTTTAAAAATATTCTGATCTACTCCCATGGCTTTCTCTATCTAATCCGCAACAACCTATATTTACAAAAGTCAGTTGCGAGCCTATATACTGTGGAGGTATGATGACTGCCTCACATTTAAAAGGTTCCGAGTTCGAATTCGGTTAGGATCAGTTGTAAAACTTGAAAATTATAGATAACGACAATTATCATTCATTTACAGTGTGATAATAATCAAAACAGTGGGTAAAGAGATAATTTTGTCTTAGATAATCTCGCCCCCTTCTATCCCCTTTAATTATCAAAACAGTTTACATGTAAAGGGTAGTTAGGGGTGGGGGGATTTTCTTGAAAAGCTTCGTGTCGCATCTTTGGAAGATACTAAACATAAATACTTAGTTTGATGTTTAACGATCTTTTTCTAAACATTTTTTTTTTGAACTCAGGGGACCTCAGGACATATATTTCTGGCGTAATCTCCACATCGAATTTTTGGGTGGAATACAATACTTTCTCTATACACTGTGTAAGTATATAGTACGTTTAGAGAAAGTAATAAACTTTCGTAAGAATAGTCTGTAAAGCCACTGATAACGATAAAGGGTAGGTAGAGAAAGCCATGTGAAAGCTCTGAAAAATAACCAACCATTTTTCTAAATTACACGTGCTAATATGAAGCTAGGAATAATCTTAATTAAACAAAAATATCTAACCTCCAGCCCAGTATCGATCCAGCATCTTTAAGATTTAGAAGTTCGTAATTTGATTACTAGAATATTGTACAACTTAACAAAAACAAAACAAAATACCTTTTTCAGCAACAGTTGCTTTGAACATATCGATATCGCTGAATGATACGCAATTTTTCGTTTAGATTACTATCTACCTACCAATCAATGAATACAGTTCAAGGCTAAAGCATTATGGTCAATTTATTTGAACAAAGTAGGCCGGAGATGACGTCACAAACGTGTAGTTTTGAAATCTGATGTACTATTGAATAAGTTATCTCCCAAACTTCTAGGAAACCTTCCTTGTTTAACTCAATAAAACCGCACACGAATCGAGAACATTAGTTATAAGAATGAATCGGCGTATTACGAAATAATTACTGTGACCTTCAATGATCTTGGAAAGGTTTATCTTTAAAATAATATTGCATCCTACATTGTTCTGATTTATTACTTTCTCTACACGCACTATATACATAGTGTAATAGAGAAAGTATTGCATTCCACCCAAAAATTCGATGTTGAGATTTCCCCGGAAACACACGTTTTAGGGTCCCCTATAAATATATAAAAAGCATTTTTAGAAAAATGTGCGTGTCTGTGTGTCTGTGAACAAGAAAACTCAAAAACGAAAGGTCGGTAAAATACCAAACTTGGTATTTAAGTTTAATATCTTCCAAGGACGAGACACGAAGACTTTAGGAAAAATCCCCCCACCCAAAACTACTCTTTGCTTGGAAAAAAGATTAGAAATGTTTTATTTTCTCAAAAATTGTTCCAACGATTTTGATTAGAATATTGTATATTAGAGATATTTACATGAGAAATAAAATGTATATCTTAAATTTCCTGGTAATAGCTTCTGAAGACCCCTTTATCCTGGATGAATTTTGCTTAATTTTGCATAACTGGTAAACCGTAAGAAATAGATGAAAACTTACTGCACAAAATATTTATAACTCGTTAAAGCACACAATTCGTACATTTTTTTCGTGGAGTTGACCATTTCCAAGATATTTCTTCATATTGGTTGCTCTTATAAGATATTTAAAACTTTTCTCATACGGGAATTTGTCAACTCCTGGAAATGCAAAGAATCGGATTTCAACATATTGCTACAACTTTTAAAACATTGACTATCTCTTTAGCCTAGTGTATTGCCTTATTCCTCTTCTACTTATAAGGAACTAAGTAATAAGACCATTTCTGCTAATGTTTATCTCGATTAGCATGAAGTAGATAGAAGAATAAACTATTTTTAACAATAATATACACACACAAACATTTCGGCAACAAATTATTGTTAAAAAGAGCTTTTATATTGCAATAAATGTACTCAAATACAACAATGTGCATTAGTATGCATTGCCTTAACCTTTTGGCGGGATTTTCACAGAGCGTGAAGCAGTGGTGGTTTGATTAAAGCGCTGTAAAAGCTTCTTATTCTTCTTCTTCTTCTTCTTTTTTTTAGCCTAACGTCCTTTAATCTGGTTGGTCATACCGGACGATGAATGAAATTGGTGAAAAGACGCTCAAATGATCTCGGGATCCATGGAGCTTAAAGTTACTCGACATTCGTCTTCTCAGAATAAGGGAAAACTCCGAAAAAACCTAATCCGGGTAACTCACCCTAAGCGAGATTCGAACTGGCGACCTGTTGAATGTGAGGCAGACACGCTACCACCACACTACCCATGTCGAAACTTGAATGTAAGAAAAAAATATTTAAAAAGTACCAATAAATATAACATACTTATTTCTATTTGTGAAACCTTTTTGTTGCGAAAAATGTTCTCTGTATGATACTGACAGCTAAAACATGGAGTATGTGATAAATTCGCAATAGTTTGGCGAGGCCGAGCAGTTTTTGTTTGCTAACAGATAAGGATGAGTGATTTACCGTATTCTTGTGATAAGATATAAAAGTGCAACATGCGCCCTGTAAGTCACGTGTTTGCAAGGAAAACTGGATCCAGTAATTTCCGGTTTATATACTTGTCACAGATTCCACGTACTTCCTGAACAAGTCATATACTTGGTGTAAAAAATAATCGTCCTCGAATTATATCTTTTTATTAAAAAAACAACAACAAAAAAACATGCACGTGTCTAGAGGTATAGCTGTAATGCTCTAATGCAAAAATCTGTTGTGTTACACTCACATGACCTTTTCTAACTGTTCTACAAACAAACTTCTTACAAAAGATTATTCTTTCAACACCACGCTAATCGAGATGAGCATTAGCAGAATGTTATCACGTAGTTCCTTATAAGTAAAAGGGGACTAAAAGAATGCTCTATGCTAAAAAGATAGTCAAATGTTTTAAAAGCTACCGTTATGTGACTGTCATTGAAATTGCATTCTTTGCTTGACCAGGAGTAGAACAAAAGAAATACGGACATTTCCTGTCTGAGTAGTGTATTTTAAAATTGAAACCAATAACAAGGAATATCTTGGAAACAGTCAACTCTACAACAAAAATGCATATGACATAAATTGTGTGTATTAACGAGATATACATATTTTGTGTAATACGTTTTTGTCTATCTCTTACGGTTTAACCGTTACGCAAACGTATGCAAAATTCACTCAGAATAAAGAGGTCTTTAGAGGATATTCCCAGAAAATTCAAAATATACATTTTATTTGTGATATAAATATCTTTAGTATGCGGTATTTTAACAAAATCGTTTGAGACATTTTTCAGAAAATAAAAATGTTCGAAAAATATTCCTTGTAAAGGGTTTGGGGGGAAGGGGGATTTTCTTGAAAATCTTGTCGCATCCTTTGAAGATACTGAACTTAAATGCCAAGTTTGGTATTTAACCGACTTTTCATTTTGAGCTATCCTGAACACACACGGACCTTTTTCTAAACATGCTTTTTATTTATGCAGGTTACTCTAAAATGTGTATTCTCAACGAGACCTCAGTATCGAATTTTTGGGTGGAATGCAATACCTTCTCTACCGATAAATATACTGTGTGCGTGGTAGAGAAAATAAAAATTCATGAAATGCAATTTGAATCTAAGGTTACGCGTCAATTATTTATAGATAATCGACAGTAATAGCTCATGTGCTGATAGATTTTGTTTCCCGACAATCTCAGTGAGGTTTGCGAAAGCTTTTCACGATAAATATTTTGAGACCGAGAATTGAGAAATAATTACTCTTATGAAAATATGAATTAATTTGAAACCAAAATTAAGTTGTCGAGGAAAACTGGTAGCACAAGAGTTACTCGGCTTGATAATAATACGAAAAGTTAGTTTATTATAAACTTACCCAGTTCAACGACAGCCAAGTGTTTTCATCCTGTCGATAACTCACGACTGGAGCGAAGCGACAGGAGTCAATAAAATTGTCCTAAGAGATGAAAACATGAGTTGTATTTGATAAGACAATTCAGCGAAATAGACTATTAATACTTTATAATATATAGAAAGGAAGGTTTTATCAGGTTATGATTCTAATACTTACATTAGTTCTCAAATGGTAAATGACGTATTCGATCCACAGAAATTCGATATGGTCATGTTTATTTACCGAATTTTTGTTTCTTCCGTTCTTCGCTGCCTCCTGAATTATGTTATCAACTGTACTGCACCCAATGTACGGATATCGATTGCATCAACAGAAATAGGGAACAATTATTTTGTTTCAGTTTTTAATAACTAATACATGAAATGAAAACAAACGTTAATTTATTTGAAATGAAAGCAATAACCTCAAATAACCGAGACAGGAGATTAAACAAACGAACGTGCTACAAGATTTCAAAGAAATGAACATCACTTGCGATAAAATGTTTCCACAATATCGCTCCAATCAGATGACCGCAAGTGGTTGAAATTGCATTGGCGGTTTGAGCTGAATTGTCAGAACAGTAATCGAAGATGCATTTACTATTAGTGTAGCACGGCTGTGATTGGCCACCTGTCTAGCATACTGTTATTGGCTAATTAGCTAATACACTGTGTCATTGGAATATTGAATGATATTATCACAACCATTTTTATAGAATTGATTATGATCGTCGTTATATGTTGTCGTCCTCCGTGTTAATAGGGGTAGTATGCTGGCCTCTAGTTCCCAAGGTCGTGGGTTCAAACTCAGTTGAGGGCGATGGATTTTTTTTTTACTAAAAATCCTTAGCATTACTTCCTTTGGAAGGGAAGTAAAGATGTTGATCCCGTGTTGTAGATTATAAAAGAACCTTAAGCCTAACAAAGAGGGCTCTGAGCAAAATTAACGGTCTTTCACGTCCAGTATAGAGAACCTCAGCAGTTAAAAAGCGTTCATAAATAAAACTCAATTTAATTTAGTGATTTTTATCGTTATCACCTTTATTTCGTCCTCTCAGGTTAAGGGAAAGCCCCGAAAAACGACATAATTGCAGGGCGTAAAACATGTTCGAAGAAAGCTCCTAACCTCAACAGATAATGGAAGTATACAAGTTTATGTTTTTTACTCTCTCTACACGTACTATATACATGTATAGAATGTATAGAAAAGGTATTTAAATTGCACCCAAAAACTCGATATCGAGATTTCACTGGAAATATACGTTTCGAGATCCCCTGAAACAAAAAAAAAACATTTTTAGAAAAATGTCCGTATATGTCTGTGGGCAGCATAGCTCAAAAACGAAAAGTATATATCAAACTTGGTATTTAAGTTCAGTATCTTCCAAGGATGCGACACAAAGATTTTTCAAGAAATTCCCTCCACCCCCACTACCCTTTACATGGAAAAGTTTTCGAACATTTTGATTTTCTCCAAAATGGCTCTAACGAGTTTGATTAAAGTATTGTATATTAAAGATATTTACACGATTAATAAAATGTATATCTTGAATTTTCTGGGAATAGCCTCTGAAGACATCTTTATTCTGGAAGAATTTTTCCGAATTTTGCATACCTGGTAAACCGTACAAAAACTTACTTATTAGAAAATGTAGAGCTCGTTAAAAGCCACAATTTATGTTATATACATTTTTGTCGCGGTGTAAATCGTTTTTTAGATATTCCTTGTTTATGGTTTCAGCTTTAAAATACTTATACTTTTCTCATACGGAAATTTGACAACTCCTGTCCATACAAAGGAACTTCAGTCACATAACAACCAGCTTTTGACTATCACTTTAACCTATGGTACTCCTTATTTCCCTCTTTGTTACATGGAAGCAAGTAATAATACCATTTCTGCCAATGTTTTCTCAATTAGCATGAAGTAAACAGAAGAAAAAGTTTTTTTACAATAATTTGTTGCAGAGATGTAGAGAAAGTCATATGAATAGATCACATCAGATTTTTTTCACTCGAGGCGAGAGCGTAAGAGACTAGTTAGGATTTGTATTCAGTGGAAGTCAGACAATATTAATAAACATGTTTTGTTTTTCTTTTTTCAGGTGGCGGTCTACATGTTAGAAGATCGCATCGGCCCGTAAGGGCCACAAAGGTGAGTCACAACAAGCATTATGATTTTGCGTACCTCATGAGTATAAAATAGCTATAAGGTCCTACAAGCCTAAACATAGTACCTAACGTGGATTTGATCGCCAATCCTCTACTTGCCGAGCAAGTTGGCTCAGCGGTAACGCGTGAAGCTACATTCGGGAGGTCCCAGGTTCAATTACCGTCGATCACCCATTCTGACCTTTAAATGTTTATGCTTTTTCCGTAGGCGTATGCTGGAGTGGTTTCTCTCCACCAAAATTTCCTTTCCCTCGTTTCCTTTCATTCTATTTCCTTCTAATGTTCCAAGAGGGCTTTTAGTTTCGTGGTGTGCGGTGGTGCCGGGCAGATGGCGTGGATGCTTGCTACAAGGAAAGATGTTCCCCGTAGACTCAGAAGGCCGCCTGGTTACGTGGGTCTTTCTACTAAATACTGCTTATTAACACTTTTAATGCATGACTTTAAGTTGCCCATGAACACCTATTTAAATACAATTTCCAACTCAAAGTTAAAGTATTGTATTTTCAAATCTGTACGTAACTATTAACCGAATCAAACATCAAGTGCTTTACCTACACATTTTTTGTAGAGTTAATCGCTCCCGAGATATTCCTTGTTATTGGTTTCAATTTTAAACTACTTACACTTTTTTCAAGCGGGAAGTAACCTTCGTTTCATCTCTTTCGTTTTACTCCAGGGAATGCAAAAGATAATCTATTTCAATTGTTTCAAATTGCGAAGGCTTTTAAAAGATTTGACTATCGCTTTAGCCTAGTGTATATACTCCCTTATTTCCCATCCACTTACAAGGGATTAAGTAATAAGATAATTTCTGCTAAGGTTCTCACCCAGAGTTCCCAGGTTCGATTCCGGCTGGGCCGGGGAATTTTTCTTTAACTGGAATCATTCCTTATCCCCCACACAGTCAGGATGTATGTGTGTGAGAGTGAATGTACGTGTGTTTAAAGAAAATGGTTTAAACCCAACGTAAGGAACATACAGACAAGAGTTATTGCTAATGCAAAGCCCCCAATACGAACTTAGATGTTAAAAGGGACTATATAAATGAAGCAATGAATATATATGCTAAGAAGTTCTCGATTAGCATAACGTAGATAAAAGAATAATCCTTAGTATGGGAAGTTTATTTATGGAACAGCTAGAGAAGGTCGTGTGAATGGAACACGTCAGATTTTTACTTTCTATACACGTACTATGTACCTACATAATGTATAGAGAACGTATTGTAAAATTTGATACCGAGATTTCACCGAAAATGCACATTTCGGGTCCCCCTGAATAAAAAAAAATCTTATGTGTACCATTCACATGACTTTCTCCATATCCCTGCAACAAATAATTCTTAAAAAGCTTATACTTCTATTTACTTTATGCTAATCAGAAAAAATTAGCAGAAATAGTCTTATTACTCGCTTCCTTGAAAGTAGGAGCGAAATAAGGGACAACCGTAGGTTAAAGTGATAGTCAAAATCTGGTTGCTATGTCAATGAAGTTCCTTTGTTTGTATGGATAGGAGTTGACAAGTTCCTGTATAAGAAAATTATACGTTTTTCATAACAGAAACCAAAAATAAGGAATGTCACAAAAACGATGAACTCCACGAAAAAAAAGTGCTCTACATTTTTTGTGTAGTAAGTTTTTGTCCATCTCTTACGGTTTAGCAGTCATTCAAAATTTAGTAAAATTCATCCAGAATAAACCACTCTTCAGAGGCTATTCCCAGAAAATTCAAGATATACATTTCATTTGTCAGGTAAATATGTTTAATATCCGAAATTTTAATCAAAATCGTTAGAGCCATTTTTGAGAAAAAAGTTCCATGTAAAGGGTAGTTGGGGGTGGGGGGATTTTTCTCAAAATCTTCGTGTCGCATCCCTGGAAGATACTAAACCTAAATACCAAGTTTGGTATTTTACCGACTTTTCGTTTTTGAGTTATCGTGTTTACAGGCACACGGACACACACACACACACACATACATGTGCGCGCGGACCTTTTTGTGAAAATGCTTTTTTTGGATATTGGGGACCCTAAAACATATATTTCCGGTGAAATCTCGGTATCAAATTTTTGTTGGACTGCAATACTTTCTCTATACACTATGTACATAGTGCGTACGGAGAAAGTAAAAATGCATTTTTAGAAATATGTCCATGTGTGTGAGTGTGTATGTGTGGAGGCAGCATAGCTCAAAAGCAAAAAGTGTGCTAAATACCAAACTTGATATTTAAGTTTCTTCCAAGGGTGCGACGCGAAGACTTTCAAGAAAATCACCCCACTCCCAGCTACCCGTTTACTTGGAACAGATTTCCAACATTTTGGTTTTCTCAAAAATAGCTCTAATGATTTTGATTAATGTCTCTTATGTTAAAGATATTTACATGACAAATAAAATGTATATGCTGAACTGTGAATGGTCTCTGAGGACGTCTATATTCGGATGAATGTTTCTGAATTTTACATAACCGTTAAACCGTAAGAGATATACAAAAACTTACAACATAAAAATGTAGATATCATTAAGCACACAATTTATGTCACATACATTTTTTTCGTGGAGTTGCCCGTTCTCGAGATATTCCTTGTTATTGGTTTCAGTTTTAAAATACTTAAACCTTTTCTCATACGGGAATTTGTCTACTGGCCACGCAAAGAAACTGATTTCAATCACATAGACTGTCGGTTTAGCCTAGTGTATTCCCCTATTTCTCTCTACTCTAAGTAATAAGACTGTTTCTGCTAGTATTTATCTCGGTTAGCATGAAGTAGATAGAAGAATAGTCTTATTAACAATAATTTGTTACAGAGATGTAGAGAAAGTCATGTGAAAGGAATACATCAGATTTTTTAAACACGGGTGCTTAATGAACCGCCCTCGTACTCCATCGGCCGCACCTTCCCCGTGAGACTGCTCCACGTAGCCTCATCACTACCATATGTGGAATATGAAATCAGGTGCCGGGCTGTTATTCGACTGTTCGTCTGGCTAGATCTCTTGGGGATTAAGATCCCCAAAGTTGCCGCTTTGGTCAGCACCGGGCTCGCAGCATAGCTTGTGGCACACCAAACACACTGGGGCAGCTCCAACAGCAACGAGAGCTTTCCATATGATCCAAACATCTGTTCGGCACCGTAATTTACAACCCCTACCAGCAATACTGAATGGTTCTTTACACCCTAAAAGACTCGTCTAAGGTCTATTTTAATTGCTAGTGATTAGCCACCTCTCATTGGCTGCTTGATGGAGTATGCACAAAGTATTTCCTTATTTAACATGAATAGAGTGTCAGTCAAAAGTTTAAGGACACACCTAAGTATCAGACTTTTCATTCCTGTCCTTAAACTTTTATGAAATCTCAAGATGTTTACACGTGGACCAATCGCGTGTAAAAACTGAAGTTTTGTGTTGCAAACCAGAACTCGCTATCTTTAAAACTGTGGACAACATGGTGATTTCTCAATCAAAAAAACTGGTTAAAAATGATGCATTTTTTAGGAAAAAATTAATTTGCTCTTGATGGTTGCACTTGTCAAAATGAATTTTGCTATAGAGGGATACTTACTTAAAATAGCTCTTGGGTTGCTATCACTTTTTAATTTAAAAATTTATGAAGTCTTTGTATTCACATTTAATACCAGACTCCTCCCCCCTCTCTCCATTTTCTAAGGTTAAGATAGTCTTTCTTTGCATTTGAAGTTCGCGGCAAATGGATGTTTTGCTGTCACGGCTACATAGAACATGATCTCGTAGGTTGGTAGCACTGGTAAACGACCGATTTTTTTTTCTTCTGTTTTTAGCGTCAGTTGTGGATTTTACTTTAACCTTAGAAAATCGGGGAAAAAGCTGGCATTAAATGTAAATAAAAGGGCTTCATAAATTTTTAAATTAAAATGTGATAGCAGTCCAAGAACCATCCCATGGCAAAATCATTTTACCAGGTGCAACCATTCAAGAGTAAATTAATTTTTCCCATAAAAACTGCATCATTTTTACCAGTTTTCTTGATTGAGAAATTATCATACTATCCACAGTTTTAAAGATAGCGAGTTCTGATTTGCAGCAAAAAACTTCATTTTTGAGATGCCTTTGATCCCTGTATAAACACCTTGAGATTTCACAAAAGTCTAAGGACAAGAATGAAAAGTCTGATATTTATGTGTGCCCTTAAACTTTTGATAGACACTGTATTCACGTTAATATCCCCGAAAAGAATTATCATATTAAATGCAATGTGAGTTATCTCTTTGCGCCTTACGATTTGTGAGAGCCAAGACATCTAGACATGGATGGTGGGTACATCCATTAAATCAAGGAACGATTTACAAGGAGACTACCATAACCCCTTGAGGGAGCTGAGAGTTGGTGCGACACGACCAAATAGAAGAGTATGTGTATGTACAGTAGGTGATTTAAAATCCCGCATTGCGAACGTCTGCTGTTAAACAGTTTTATTACTTCATGCTAGTGCTTCGCCGATTGATTATAATTACCAACTGACATCACTTAACATAACGGAAAGGTAAAGATTCACACTGACAAAATCTTAGGTTATGTCGCGTTAAGTCAACCCCAAATAGCTCCATTTACTATGTGTTAGATTTTTACGTTACGTTCAAAATGAAATGGTATTTTATTTATGGACGTTCTTTAACTGGTATGGTTCTCAGCGTCCTATTCTATGCTGGGCGTGAAAGACCGCTTAATTTTGCTCAGAGGCCTCTTTATCAGGTTTGAGGTACTTTTGCGTGCCGTAAATCTACGACACGGGACCAACGACTTTACTTCCCTTCCGAAGGAAACCATGCTAAGAACAAGTCACTTAAAGTCAGCCCTAAATTTACTACAATGTGTTAGACTTTCAAGTTAGGTCGCGTTAAGTCAACCCTAAATAACTCCATTTACTAAAATGTGTTAGGCTTTTACATTACGTCGCGTTAAGTTCATCTTAATCCCGGATTACTCTGATACCATCGAGAATAGGGGTTCTGTCCTTATTTTCAATCTTGTTGTATTTAACTATAGAACTAGTGTGATATAAGGGCAGTGCCCTTGTAGGTGGGCTCCAGATGCCCCCGTGTGGAGACCGATATGGCAACAATATTGTGGTGGTGGTCCTCTCACTCCTCTGGAAAGCATGAACGCACGCCAGTGTATTCTGTTCTTTGACAATACCTTAATTTCCATCCAGCTCTTTCCAGAAACTTCTGTCTCTTTCTTAACTGTGCTGTGCCATGTAATTCTTGGTCTATCTGATCTAGTTGACCCTTGAGGGTTCCAATCAAAAGCCGTTTCAGCTTCTCTCATAATGTGCCCAATCCATTTCCATTTGCTATATTGGCAACAATGTACTTTCTAAATGTGTCACTTGTTGCTAATACGAAGTTTTGTGTTTTGCAGGCACACAGGACCCGAGGCAGCGTATGGCTACAGTCGCCTCTGATGGGTCTCACGGCTGAGGACTCCCGACATTCCGTGTCCAGGGAGGAACCTGAAGCGCACATATCCGCCAGCAGCAGTATTGACGGCAGCAGCAGAAGCGACGATGACAGCAACAGTGTTAAGAGCAGTACGGACTCGAGTTGGGAATCTGCTACCTCCGGTCGCCACGAGCTTCTTCAGCAACAACAAGAACAGTGTCGAAGATTGCTGCTGCTCAAGAGAAGAGAAGGTCTCATCGACATCACCTTGCGTACCGTCAACCTCATCCGGCGAAACCAGCAGTTGCAACATCGACTCGCTGCTCTCCAGGCCGAGACCAGGGCGTTCGTCAGGTGAGATACACCAACATACATACATATATACAGTTTTTTACTTCCTCTCCGTCGCCCTCCGTGGTGTAATGGTTACCATGCTAACTTCATATACCCAAGGTCGCGGGTTCAAACCCGGCGGAGGACGATGGATTTTTTTGGGGCGTAAAAATCCTTAGCATGGCTTCCTTCGGAAGGGAAGTAAAGCTGTGGGTCCCGTGTCGTAGATTTACGGCACGTAAAAGAACCTCAAGCCTGATAAGAGAGGCCTCTGAGCAAAATTAAGCGATCTTTCACGCCCAATATAGAATGCGACGCTGAGAACCAAAGCAGTTAAAGAGCGTCCATAAATAACAGGCCATTTTTTACTTTCTCTACACGTACTATGTACATAGTGTATAGAGAAGGTATTGCATTCCACCTAAAAATTCATACCGAGATTTCACCGGAAATACGTGTTTTGGGTCCCCCTGAATCTAAAAAAAGCATTTTTAGCAAAAGGTCCTTGGTATTTAAGTTTGGTATCTTCCAAGGATGCGACACTAAGATTTTCAAGAAAATCTCCCCACCCTCAAATACCCTTTACATGGAACTTTTTTCGTAAGTTTTGATTTTCTCAAAAATGGCTCTAATGATTTTGATTAAAATATCATATATTAAAGATATTTACCTGACAAGTAAATTGTATATCTTGAATTTTCTCGGATAGCCTTTGAAGAAGACTACTTTATTCTGGACGAATTTTACGGAATTTTGCACAACTGCTAAACCGTAAGAGATGAGCAAAATCTTACCACAAAAAAAATGTAGACCACATAAAAACACAAAATTTGTTATATACATTTTTTTCTTGGAGTTGATGATTTTTGAGATATCCCTTGTGTTTGGTTTCCACTTTGAAAAACTTATACTTTTCTCATACAGGAATTTGTCAATTCCTGTCCATACAAACATAGGGGCTTCAGTCACATAACAACCAGCTTCTATCACTTTAACCTGAGACTATATCTGCTAATTTTTTCTCGTCTAGAATGAAATAAATAGAAGCATAAGCATTTTAACAATAATTTGTTGCAGAGATGTAGAGAAAGTCATGTGAACGGAATACATCACATTTTTTTGAAAAAGGTCCATGTGTGTGTCTGTGGACAGCATAGCTCAAAAATGAAAAGACCATTAAATACCACACTTGGTATTTAAGTTTGGTATCTTGCAAGGATGTGACACAAAGGTTTTCAAGAAAATTCCCCCACCCCCAACTACCCTTTACATGGAACTTTTTTTTTTGAGAATTTTGATTTTGTAAAAACTGGCTCTAACAATTTTGATTAAAATCTCCTATATTTAAGATATTTGCATGACAAATAAAATGTATATCTTCAAGTTTCTGGGAATAGCTTCTGAAGACATGTTTATGCTGGATGGATTTTACTAGATTTTGCATAACTAGTAAAGCATAAGAAATAGACAAAAACATATTACACAAAATAGGTAGATCTTATTGAAACATGCAATTTATCTCACACACATTTTTTTCATAGAGTTGACCATTTTTGAGATATTCCTTGTTATTGGTTTCAGTTTTAAAATACTTAAAACTTTTCACATATGGGAATTTGTCTACTTTGTAATGTAAAAACATGGATTTCATCTACATGACAACCAGCTTTTAAAAGATTTAACTATCATTTTAGCCTAGTGTATTTCATTATTTCCCTTCTACTTACAAGAAAGTATTTCTGCTAATATTTATCTGGATTAGCATGAAGTAGATAGAAGAATAAGCTTTTTAGCAATAATTTGTTACAGAGTTGTAGAGAAAGTCATGTGAATGGAACACATCAGATTTTTTTGTAGAGTTGAAAATGCAAGCATACATTCATTCAGTCTCTGTTCCCTTAACTTCAATTCATTTTTTATAATTTAAGCTCACAGTGTTTTTCCAAAAGAGATGAAATTTGATTACATGTTTCTAAATTCTAATAGTTATGTATCCTGTTTCAGATCTGTACTAAACAATCCAGAGAATCAGGGGATTAAAGAGCTTGCGGCAAGATCAGCTTTGCTGCAGAAGAATAAAAGAATAAAGAGTGAAGACGATGAAGAACAAGACGATATTGTGATTAAAAGAGCAAAAAGTCAGGACCTAAGTGTGAATGAGAAGGACTCAAATATCTCAGAAAGTAGCAGCTGCAAGGACGATGATGATTACGAATGCCAGAAATGATTTCTGTGTCATGCAGTTTAATATTCTGTGGAAAATGACCTTTTTAACTTAAATATACAGAAAGTTAGCAAAGATTTGTGCATCCACTGCCCTCAATTCTCAGGACAGATGTGATCTTTAAATGTTTGCAATTCAGTCAAATGAAATGTAAGTATTCACAGTGGAACTGTGAAACAGATGTTATGATGACAAAAGGATTTAATTTTCTGTTAGTAATGTCATAAGGTTTATAAATGCAAACAAGAATCTTAAACAAAGCAATATAATACATTAACTCAGGTTAATGCTAGAGGAATTTGTTTTCCAGTTTCCATAATTGTTAAGATGACTGTACAATGAAACGTAGCAGCCTTGTGTATCTAATACATATATAAAAGCACAAGTACAGGTTCCTGTTAGGACTGTACTCTAAATAATCAGCTAATGTTTAAGTTTTCAATAAAAGGACATGCCTAATGTAAACTGTGAGAAACGCATACTAACCTACCTTGATGTAAAAGGAAACCATCCTGAAGTGATAAAACACGTTGAAAAATGTGATTGTCATATTCTTAAAGACATCTCACTTACATCATCAGCATTTTAACATCTAAAAAGTGTGATAATTTTTAATTTATTTGTAGGAAAACTAGTTATCATTCTTCAAGTGTACACTCATTGACCATTACAAGCCAATATCAGTGATCACCAAATCATCAAGAAAACACCTGGTATAATCTGCATGCTGCCAGTTTTAATGCATAAGTTCAATAAATATTTACCCTATTTGAAGTGTATCACTAGTTTTATAATTTAAAGTGCTGCTGTTATCGGAAGCACTTGAAGGGTATTTATGTTTTAGTTCCTAAAGCAGCTGTCATGCCAAAACTTTGTTGGAAATTAAATTATATTAATGCAGCAATAGAAATACAACAAATATTTGTAATAAGTATGTTCTCAAATGATAATATCACACTTGCAGTGCCATTAATAAAAGTCTAATGTGTTATAATGTTAGTTTCATATATATTACTTAAATAATTGATAAATAAAACCTTGTTTTTCTACTCCTTGTTAATCAGGGTAAATGTTTTCCAAAATGCTTTAAATGTGTATTTTATAGTAGCTACATAACAGCATATAGTACGCTAGTATGAGTCAGGTATTTAAAAAATTGTAACAAGTCTGTTCTACAAACAGACGCCCACGACAGGCATCATGGATGGGGGCAGTATTGGAGGGTGAGAAGTGATGAGCACCTCGAAGCCCTCCCGGCCAGTTAATGTGGTCCTCTCAACCTGCAGCCGCTACTTTTCCATCAAGCAGCTCCTCAATTGGCCTCCCAGGGACTCACAAGGCTGACACAAACAAACTTCTTACAAAAGAATATTCTTCTTTCTACACAATGCTAATCGAGATAAACATTAGCAGAGTGTTCATATTACTTAGTTCCTTATAAGTAGAAGGAATGTGCTATGCTAAAGTGATAGTCAAATGTTTTAAAAGCTGTTGTTATGCGAATGTCACTGCAAATCACTTCTTTGCTTGGCCAGGGGTAGAACAAAAGAAAAATGGACACTTCCTGTCTGAGAAAAGTATAAGTATTTTAAAATTCAAACCTAAGAAATAAATTGTGTGTTTTAATAAGATCTACATTTTTATGTAGTAAGTTTTTGTCTATCTCTTACAGTTTAACTTATGCAAAATTCTGAAAAAATCAACCAGAATAAAATGCTCTTCAGAGACTATTCCCAGAAAATTAAAAATATTCATTTTAGTTGTGTTGTACATAGCTTAAATATACAGAAGTTTAATTAAAATTGTTATAGCCATTATTGAGAAAAGCAATGTTTTCAACAAATTTTCCATGTAAAGGGTTGTTTGGTGTGGGGGGGGGATTTTCTTGAAAATCTTTGCGTCACATTTTTAGAAGATAATAAACTTAAATACCAAGTTTGGTATTTAACAGTCTTAGTTTTTGAGCTATGCTGTCCAGACCCACAGACCTTTTTCTAAAAATGCTTTTTTTGGTTTCAGGGAGTCTCAAAACATATATTTCCAGTGAAATCTTGGTATCAAATTTTGGGTGCAATAATATACCTTGTCTATGCACTATGTACATAGTATGTGTAGAGAAAATAAAAATTTCCCATGTCATATTTCTTGGAGCCTGTTTAAAGTCAAAAGAGATTATTTTTTACATCTCTAACTAAACACCTTAGTGTTCCCAGAGGAGGCTCTGGTTAGTTGCAGGTGTGTTGATCCTTGCTTTGCAAGTTCATTTCCTTTCTCATTGTCTTCAAATCCTTTATGCCCTGGCACCCATGACAAACAAACTATGTTGTGTTCTGCCAGGTTGAATAATGCATTAAAACATTTGAAGACCTATAAGCCTGCTAATAACAATTTACGTTTTTCCCTCTAAAATAATTAAAAGTTTGTGAACATTCTGAACTGTAGTGTCAAAGAATTTTTCATTCTACCATGTCAAAGAATTTTAATTATAATACAAAGAATATATATTAACAATAAAATTACATAGCTTGTTAAAATGTTGTGTGCACATATAGTTTATGTTTTGAGAATATGTTAAAAACACCAAGAAATTACAAGAAAACTGTGAAGTTTTGGATTTTCACAGATGCATTGCCTTACGAAAGTTACAGGAAAGAAAAAACCTAAAAGTACTTTTACCAAGTTAAAGTCTGCTTTATACAATTCCACACTGTATATTACATGCACTAAAGCTTTCATTGCCACATTATAAAGTATTTACAAAAATATTTTCTTTCCTAGCTGCATTCAATTGGCTTATTCAGAATATTAATTTAAAAATCAAAAGTATATTTACAATAAAATATAAGATTTTCAGCATATAATAACACAATTTCACAAGTATATATTATAAAAAAACTAGCTCTTTTAAACTTATCTATAAGCTTCTCTTCCTGCATTGTATGTGTTAGGTTAGGAAGCTTTTATTCAAGTTTTAAGGTTGCACCACTTTAGAAAAAAAGTAAACGAGTAGGTATTAAACAACAAGCATTTAGCAATGTGTAAGCAATTAATGTGATAAACCTTCTCAAATTGCCACAGTTCAAATAAAGAATTACACAAAACTGTCTAACAGAGTCATGTTCAATTACTTCTCATGAGTCAATTAAAAAATAACCATCTAAATAACAATCAAAACTGTGCTGGACTTTGAGCCTGCTAAGTATTACTTGAGAAAGTAATATGATACTTAAGACATTTATGTGTAGTTCTAATTTAGATACGCTGCATATATATAAACTTCGAATTATATTAATTTTCCAAGTAACAGATATTTAAATAAACCTTTTGTTGTTTCTAAATTTTTTAATAACATTTCTGATTTTAACAAATGGCACTGCTGGTATGTGTGTTAATTTTTTTTTCAGTGTGGTAGAAAGGAGGAGGAAGATAATGAAAACCATCTTCTCAATGTACAAAAATACAAATCCTGCAGATTATGTTGACAGACTGTTTTTACGTGTACTCCAAAAATTGAAAGCAATTATGTTTTTAAATGGAAAGACATCATTGATGGTAAAATATCATTCCAAATTACAAACTAGTTTAGCTATTAACAAGAGCATAATCAACCAATTTTAGTTTTATTGATTGCAGTTTCTTTAAAGAGATATATATTTGAATGTGATTATGTTGTCAGTTGTTAGGATTGAAAGTTCATGTTAAATCTTACTAAATGCATATATTTATGTCCTAAAGCAGAAAAACCTGTTGCACAAATTTATGGTGTTTTCCTTAAATAACATTATTTAGCAGCAATGTCTATTAATTTCACAACCTATTTTATTTTATTTATGTACTCACCAATACAATTGCTGTTTATCAAAACAAAACTGCCACATTTGATGCTCCATTGTCTATACTTGCATCAGAATCACAGTTGTTCTTTGTTAACACTAGATAGATTATACATCTGAGCAAAAGTGAAGGAAACCAAATTGAATAATATTATGAAATCAATATCAATACTGTTTATGATATAAGTATGATATAGTTTTAGCAAATACCAAAATGTAAAATAAGTTAAAATATATTTAAATGGAAATGAAATGGAGTTTTATTTATGGATGCTTTTTAACTGCTGTGGTGTGAAGGAGCACTTAATTTTGCTCAGAGGCCTCTTTTATCAGACTTGAGGCTATTTTATGTGCTGTAAATCTACAATATGGGACCAACAGCGCAACTTCCCTTCCAAAGGAAGCCATGCTAAGACTTTATGCACCTGGAAAAATCCATCGCCCTCCACCAGGTTTGAACCCATGACCTTGGGTATATGAAGTTAACATGGTAACCATTACACCACAGAGCAGGACAATTTATTTGGATGTCCCAACATTAATTGTTGCTTCTCTTCTTGAAGAATCAGAATTAGGTGAAAATCTGAATATGCAATCCATATGACAATAATATGAAGACAGTTCTCCTGGAACAATACCAATCATAACAATTTACTCTGTCCCTCTCTGATGATAGAAGTATAATATGACCCTCCTACTCCTATTCACTCTTGTATTCTATTGGTGGTAAAGAAATTTACTCTTTAAAATGATAACAATTTAAATTGGAAAATTTCTGGAAAAGTCTAAAAAAACCTGATCTCTATACAAAATATAGGTTATGTTTTTGTCTATGAAGCTTTCAAATTTCACCAGCACCATCATGCACATGATTCTTAAGAATTTTCCTGTAATTTTCTTATACTAAATACAGTTATATTTATGGTAACTTTTAGTCCTGTAATAATATTTCTTTCATTTGCTTATAATATTCTGTTGATATCAAATTTCATAAAAACCCAACCAGTCTTTGTATTGTATTAATTGTAAACTATTTTGGCAGAAGTAAGTGTAATGTATAATGTAATTCTATTACTGTTTTGGCCTACATGATTTTTATAAACACCATGTTTAGTTTGTTATCAATTTCATGAATTCTACCACCATAACTTATACAAACAATGAATTAAATGGTCTTTCTTTCTTTCCTCCTTAGAATTACATAGTAAATTGTAGATAATGTTTTTTTCCCTTCAAATTTGCTGACTATATTAACTTATTTCATTAGTATTTTAAGGAATAAAACAGAAAGAAAAGAAATGCAGATGCATGAACTTTCAATTCCTAACTATAGACAAAGAAGAGCACAGAATACCTTTCATAAAAAGCTTCAAACAAAAGACAAACATATTATTATTATTAGTTTGGATTTGTATGCAAAATGATGTTTTAAATGTTTAATGCAAAAATGTGTTTTACTCTGGAATGTATTAAATTTTTCCCTTTGAGCTAATCAGTAATTTATTAGTACCTTTGTGCTTATTAACCTCTCTTAATATATAACATAAAATGGATGTAGTATGTGCATGTATATTCCAGCATAATCTGGAGCAGCTTCAACCAAACTTGGTATACATGTGGCTTACAATCTGAAAAACAATACAAAGCATGGGGGATGTGAACAGATGAAAAAATGTGTATAAAGCTCAAGATTAGTGTCGTATCCATACTTTCGGGGTCACTAAGCTGAACAAATTTCCTTGTAACTAGTTTGAATTCAGTTCACATACACACTGTAACCTAATCTTGGCTTAAATCCCCAAAATAGAGGACCCTGTGTGACTAGCTAGGCCTGATGGCTATGCACTAATAGTGGGAAGTCACCAAAGACTGTATTAGTTTTTGTACAAGATTAACCATAAAAATAGTTTATCTTATTTTTGTCCATTTGTGTTCACGTAAGGTGCTTTTATTTTGTGCATGCATATTTTACTAATTGATTATGCATACAGATCCTTGTCTAATGATTATTAATGTTCATAGAGCATCTATGTTTAGAAATAGCTTTTTAAATTAACAGAATTTAAAGAAAATGTGATCATTTAGCTTCCTTCAGAACATATTATGTTGTATATAGATGTGTGGGAGCACACGAGTTATATTCTCATTAAATTTATTTAAAACAAAAATGTTAATTACAAAAAACTGTGTACCAATTATAATGTAGAAGTGCCTTTTGAGTCTTCTCTTTTCTGCAGTAATCTATTACACTTTGGACTTCAGTTGCTGTTGTCAGTTCACCTATCTTCCCACTCCAAGAATATAATTCTCTATTCTGGAGCTGCCCCTTCTCCATAAATCTCTTTTGAATCGTGGGTATTAATATCATATAGCCTTAACTTTTTATTCAGATATCTAATACAAGAATTGAATTGAATATTCTGTGATAATCATTGTCTGCATTGTATTTTATGTATGTTTCTTACCATGTACCATAACCTGATCAGAGGGACACTATACTCTTTCCAAAATAAGAAACACACTTGAGGTAAACAAAGGTAGAAGCTACCCCAGCATGTGACTGCAACACTCAGCCTAAAAGTAGAAAATAGATTCCTTGTTTTCTTTGTATTGTTAGTTTTAAAATGCGGTAATGGATATGTTTAAAGACTTCATTACAATAACATTTTCACTGCTATTTGGAAACAGAAACCATGTCTCAGCAGTTAATACATATCGATTGCATATGCTGTGCACAAGTTGGGTGGGGTAATACAAAAGTGTGTTTCTTAGACCTGATTCAGTATAGTTCTGAAAAAGGAAGAACATTACAATGATCATAACTTTTCTCATATTGGAATAGTAATTGTTTAAAATAATTGTTTTGGAAGTTACTTTTTCTTCTCATTTGTACAACATATTTATCTCATTGAGATGTTCAACCTAACCTAAAAGCAATATAAACAAGCTTTTTTTATAAGGTCCTAAAGCTTTAAAGTAAGCTACTCAAATTAATGCTTCTTTAGATGTTGAAGTTTTCAGGACATCACTTTGATGTAAAACTAGGGTTGCCATAAAATCAAAACAAATACAGAAGGTTAAGTTATTCCCAGTTTTACTTTATTAATGATGGTATAGTGCCAATACAATGCAACTATTTGAGAAGTTGAGAACTTGATGTACAATTCACATTTTTTAAAATGTTTACATGTCTTGATTTTCAACACTTTATTAAGAATTTCACATGCTTTAGCTTTATGGACATTTGATTTCATACATCAAATATACTTTTTAGAAGATTTTATTGGCACTTTTGCTGGTTGCTATGAGAGCAAGTGAAATATTTACTCCCTCCCTTAGTTTTAAGAATTGACCAGTACATTTCCAACTAAGAATGTGCAAGCAGCTAATTTGATAGCTTCCTAACACTAATCGATAAATTAAAGTAAAGCAATTTTCCAAACAATATGGTTGGGGTGATGAAAATTTCAGAGTGGAAATCATTCAAATGACACATTGTATGGCAATTATTTTCGTAAATAAGATTTTTAGCAATTCAACCCTCAAAACTGGGAAAATCGTAGTTTTCTGGGATGTATGGCAACCCTACATTAAACAGATATAAGACATTCTTAAAAATAATGGGAAAGAGAAATGTGATAATATTATCAGATTAATGTGTAATATGTCCCTGAACAACAGTGTATAGCACATTTTTAAAATTCAACATAATGTGATTTGTGTGTAGGATGTATGCGTACGTTGCCTTCCATATAGAACAATAAATGTGCCTTACAGCATTGTTCAGGGCCATTCTTCAACTATAATTACATCATTGTTATACTGCTATATCATGATAAGTAATTCAAATTCTAATAAGCCATCCTCATACAATATATTCTAAAAAAAAGTAAAAAATGAAAACAGGTCATTCTACACAAAATTGTGTAACCTGCAAAGATATTTCCAATATTCAAAATATTTTTACTTATGTAGGGCTTGGGGTTGCTGCCAAGTGATACGAGTGGTTTATATATAATGACCCTGTCAATTGCCAGGATCGCACCAACAGTGCCAGTGTGCTGGAATTTTATCCTGTAGGGGTTCTTTTACATACCAATAAATCTAGTAGTAAGACCAAATTAATAATCGGCCAGTCTCATTTTCTGAAACATCTTGGTGTATTTTTTGGGTTTTTTTAAAGGAATACTAATATGCGGCCCCCAACTCTTTATACATTTCTTATCTAAGATACTCAGCTGCTGCTACCTCTCTAGTGTGGTGGTAACATTTCTGCCTCAAATTCAAGAGATCCCAAGTTCTAATCTCGGTTTGGGTAAATTATCAGGGGTAATTTTCTGGGGTTTTCCCTTATCCTGAGAAGATGAATAATGTTGAGTAACTCTAAACTCTATGGATAAGGCTCATTTGAGCATAATTTCAACCATTTCATACTTCATCTGCTATGATATACCACATTAAAGGACATTCAATTAAAAAAAAAAAAAAAAAGAATATATGATTCATATGCAGATCAAGGATTTCTGTAAGGGCACACCTGAGAGGCCCAAAAATTTAGATTATGAAATAGAAAAAATTGGAAGAAACATGTGATAAAAGACGCTAAGTAAATAATACTATATCTGATACTAATAATATTTATTATATTTTGAACCACTAAACAAAACCATAAGAGTAGAAACGTGTACTATAATTTAAAACTGGCAATGTATAAGTAAAAGATTCTAATATTTTTGCATAGAAACATAAAAAACACAAAGAGAGCATCCAGTGAAGAGTAAAATCTTCCTGTTTACATACATTTTGACTTAAATGATAAAGTCTATATTTGTGTGTTTTTGCACATTAAGATCTGTTTAGAGGATATGTCAGTGACATAACCTCAACTTGTCTAGGCTGATCACTGTCCCATTACTTAGTTCTGCTTGTGGAGAAAAATCATCATTCAATCTTTTCTTAATGATGCATTTTGTAAGATGCATACTATACAAGAAAGCAAACGTAAACGTCCCAAAATGGCAGAATAGCACAACCGTCAGAATTAGTAATTGCTATGCTCTCCCCACCCACCATCAAGGCTCAGCAGACCCGAGTAAGCCCATTAAACATGCATCAGGTTAGGGAAGCAGACTACATTATTTTAGTTTTATTTACTTTGCACAAATCAGTCCTACCTACATTTATATTTGTATTACTAATATTATGTCCAGTCTTGGTTTGAAATTTATTATGTTGCAGCCTGTATTTTTTTTTTTTTTTTTTAAATCAATATTTTACTTATTAAGGATCTACCCTTGATATGATTTAATTTATGGTTTTGGTTAAAACACCCAAGTTTTAAATCTGCAGCACATTTTGAAATGTCTGCTTACTTGGGCAGGAAACTTTTATAATAATTGCTATCAAGATAAATGCAGTTTAAATGAATCAAGAAAGAAATTATTAAACTTAAGGCTTAGTTTATGTCCTTTCTACAAAAGAGTATTCTAAAGGTTTTGCAGTATGTGTTGACCTTAGTATCCTAACTTATTTATTGTTATTACCGGCAGAAATAAATAAATTTCATATATGAATGTGTACTAGAATCCAATGTCCAGGTACTATATTTAGAATAACAAGCATTGTAACTTACACCAAGTGTAACAAATGTTTTGTAGTAATGAAGTTTTCTGGTGACAATTTTGTGCAGAATGACTCAAATCTAAGTATGTTGTGAACTTATTTTTACATTCCAATTCTATTTATTTTACACACAGTAAATTCTTTATTTATTCCCGTTTTAAAAAAATGTGCTCTTTCATTAATGGGTAGCTGCAAAACAACATAATAAAATACCTACAAACCAAAACTGTTATTAAAAATTTGACTGCCTAATGCAATTAATTTGACACAAAAGCAGAAAATATTGTGACTATGCCTTGCGGCCATATCCCACTCCTGACAACGTACAACAAAAATTCTCTCATTATTACTACAACATACAACTCTTTATTTCTTCCCTGATTACAAATGAAAATCTGTTCACAAATGTCTGTATTGGATGCTTCTGCAACAATTCTACTGCATAGTTTCCTTTCACCATTTGCTGCAGCAGCAGTTACTACTGCATGCTATGAATTTCTCTGTGAAACTGACTCAACTGTTGCACACTATACATTCCCAGTTGAAACTCAACTCTCTCAGAGCTCGCTATCTCTTTTTATACCTGTGGATGATGTGCCAGGAAACTTCCAAAAGCAGTCACACATGCAAACTACTGTAGGTGTCACAAACCAAACCAGTGTAACAGTGGGTGGCTTCGATATAAGGGAACTTGCTGATGGCACACGTGTCCACTCATGCAACTCTAACAATGTGTGGAAACTATCAGCTATGACCTCTGAAGCAAGCTGCTCACGCATGTGCTGCAATTATGGCCGCAAGGTGTAGTTACACTATCTATACATTATATAGTTGTAAACTGTGTTGTTCAAGGACAAAACATTTATGTTCTGCTTCATGAGCATAATATTCTGCTCTGTTAAATACAGGTATATGCAGCTTGTTAACAACAGCATTAAAATATATTATGCAAGCATAATTAAAACTCCTTTTATATTGTAAGTTAAGTTAGTGAATGACATTACATTAAAATAAGAGCTGAAGCTTTCCTGACAACATATTAAGTCTTAAGTGTTCTCGGGCTTCTAGCCACCTTTGTCTTCAGGATAAACTGATAACTTGAAAGTCTGGATTTGCATATTTATGTATAGTGCCCAAGTGAAGCTAGCTTCTGATTGGTTCACATGATATTTTTTGGCCGTAAAGCAACTGATATTTAATATGATTGAGGCATGGACACAGACCTGTTATAGCACACATGTTTTGAAGCACAATCTGTTGTATAAGAATGCAGTGAAGTGAGCGCAGTTGGGAATTAGGTGTTAAGGCTCTTTACTTCGATGTTCATGCTGTATGTAGTTGTGGCCTGAATCACGATCAAGATTATTTCAGATGAAACAACTAAGACTTCTTTTACTCTTCTTTCTCAGTAGCTCAAACATTTTGCCACTAGCCTGGTGTTGGTAAAATTGGCCCTGTGACTGTTTCCAATGCAATGTCCACATGTTTTGGTTGCATAAGCCTGAAGGATCTTTGGTGTTCAGTGATGCATGTGGCAATAGTGTATCCTGTTCAACCAATGTAGGTTGCACTGCAATCACAAGGAATGTGGTAGACACCAGGTACCCTTTGAGCTAAATTATCATTTTCTGGCCTGAAGATAAAGATGTTGTAAATCTTTGAAATGTTGGAGTCAATCCATCTACTTACATCGTTAGAAATCCGAGAACACTTAGAATTATGACATTATATCTTTAATGACTGTAAGCATTAAATGCACGTTTTCTCATCTGGCATGCCTTCAATAGCCAATTGCATCAATGTGGGATGTGAGGAACAAAGGAATTGAGATATGGTATTTATTGTGCAGATTAATTTAAACTTAAGCTTTGGACAGTCATGTCACATTACTTGGAATAAAATGTATGATGCAGCTAATCAGAGCACAGAATCGTTATGGTTTACTTCAGAAACTCAACCTGAAAAAAGTATGTCCTATTTTTATTTCTGCTTTTAGTCCTTGAGGTGTTTGGAAAAAAGCAATCAGTAGTACTCATTTTACAGTGCCTTCTTTGCTATTACATTCACATCAAATGCTCTTTATTTGTAAGCAATCAGAAAGGCTTGATTACTCACAGTGATTGTAGTAAAATATGACAAAACCTGATGTCAGAAACATGAAATAATAGAACTGTTTAGTAAAAAATGTTCAGTGTCATTATGTGTTTCATAATGCTAAGAACTTTATTGCTATACTTTATTTCATGTTTGTATGTTATTTTCTCATCGCATGGTTAATCAATTCTTATAAAATTTCAACCACATGTACTTTCAATCCAACTTATTTTCAATTAGTTTCGAAAGCTTGTACATTCTGAATTAATCAGATTTCATGAGCACATGCCAAGGCAATTTTTGCACAAATTCTCCTATAAGCATCCAAAGAATCCTACAGGGCCTACTCGCAGCAGCCTAACATGGCTTTTTGAGTAGGTACACACTTAACACTGTTTGTGCACACTTAATACACACAATATGTTAGTAAGATATTCTTCAGATTTACATTTTGTTTGCTTTTATTGCTTCCTGCACAATCCTTTACCCACTTCCCAAACACTTCATCAGTTTCCTTGAAACTCAGTGCATTATAATTGGTGAAAAATTAACTTGTGATTGACATTCCTGCTGATACGTGGCAGTCTCAGTACGCTGTTGCCATATTTACTCACTGTCCATCTGTAGCGCCACAGGTTCCACTGCTTCCTCTAAACTGCCTTCTTTCCATGCATTTTCTATCACACTTTTTGTATGCTAAACTACATTCCTCATTAATTACCTCATCTATTCCTTTCAACATTGGGTCCTGTACTTCACTAAACCTAAAAGTTTTACTATTGCGGCTAACGTAACCTCAACTCGTTTATCCCAGCTGTAAGACATTTTCAAATCACAGTATCAGTTGTGGTAGTTCTAGAATGAGAACAAGAGCAATGTCTGCGATATTTAAAAGATAGTAACGACTATAAATGTAAAGCCTTACAAAATCACTGTGTATAACACAACCAAACTTTTCACAGAATAAAATCAAACACTCGAGATTGCAAACAATTAGATCAGTTATGCATGAGAATGTGCACGTAAATTTCCACTGAGCCTGTAGAGGTTGCAACACTGATGACATGATCTCTCTGACGGTTATGTATTCTTACACTATGATTGGTCAGCAACCTGACGAGCCCCTGCCAGCAGATGACACACCCCATGACACAATCATGAGGAAATTTCTCACCGACCATAGGTGTCACCAACTCACTTGCTCTGTGCATTGTAGTGGGTAAACATGTGATATCAGATAGAGACAGGCTTCTGGCAGCAGTGGTGGGCCTCTTGCTCCTTGCACAGTGTATTATAAGTCAGCTTATAATGTCCAGAACAGAAAATAATTCAACACACAGGTCATCGACTCCTCCTTGCCTGCCTTATTTTTAGAAAGTGGCATACATTGAATATATTGTAACTATTTTGTAATGTTACTTGTTTTCATAAGTTGGATAGGTAGAGTTAGGCTGAAAAATTCAATGCCATAGCCAGGATTTGAACCAAGGATCTACCCTTTATAGCCAACTTTTCTAACCACTGAGCTACCCGGTAACATGCTAGCACAGCATTAAATCCCCCAACTGACTCGCATATTTCCCAGTAAACCACAAGGTGATCCCAAATTATTTTGAGATGACATACCCCAATGGCAACTTACATTGTTGTAAATTCTTTAAGAGCTGGGCTTCATATATTAACCAAGTGTTAAATTCCCCCCCCCCCTCACACAAGTTGGATAGGTAAAGTCAGACTGAAAAATTCAATGCCATAGTAGCACCAATTACTTTAACTATTATGTACATTGTAGGTTGCTTGAATTGTGTACTTACCAAGATGCCTGTTCATATTTACTATTATAAATATTAAACTTTATTTTGTGTTAAATACCAATTAATTTTCAAGAGACCTGTTCAAACCCTGCTATAAATGTGAAAGGTTTTTGTTACAAATTAATTGTCACAGTGTTAGCATTATAATGCATCTACAATTGTATTGAACAAGTTAAGGATCTTGTTTCACTATTCTAAAATTATAATAATTATAATTATTTTTTGAAATTGTTTGTTACAACTACCAAACCGAAGAAAATATTTACGTTTAAGTTCACATGAGAAATATTAATGTAAGAGGCATTATAACAGAGCAATTATTCTACCATTCATGAACCTACAATAAGTATATTAACCCATGAACAGTGGATTATGTACTTCAAATACAAAATGTTGCACACCGCCACTGTGCTGACAAACTTCTGCAAAGTTGAAGGTCATGCAGTGCACAGTAGGTGATTCAGTGTGAGCAAAGAGCAAGGTCACTCTCTCTGCTTTACTCAAAGAGTAACCAGTTGGTGACGCCTGGTATAAACCAACAGCATAACTTTATGATCATGCACATGAATGAAGTTTTGAAAATTGTATTGTTAATTTATGACAGTATACTATACAGCATGTCATGCAACAATACTTGAAATCCTATTCATTTACGGTAGATTTCCCCAGAACCTATGATATACTAATTGTGCATCGACTGTGTCATGCTATGATTTCAACCTAACTAATTGTATGTATATCAATGTAAATATATTGACTGTATGCCAAAGATCTGATTTCCATGATCATAGGTTCAAAACCCAGTACACTTAATTTTGCTCAGAGGCCTCTCTACCCAGCTTGAGGTTCTTTTATGTGCTGTAAATCTATAAACAGGACTGACAGCTTTACTTTCCTTCCAAAGGATTTTTACAAAACAAAAAATCCATCGCTCTCCTTCCCACAAACTTTGGGACTAGAGGTACCATGTTATTACAGAAAATGGAGGACAACATTAAATTTCAGATAATTACATCCGAAAGTAGGCGGCACCGTGGTTGAGTGGTTAGACCGCTTGCCTCCCATCTAGTTGGCCCAAGTTCGATCCCAAGCGCCCGTATGTGATATTTGTGGTGGACGAAGCAGCATCTGGACGGGTTTTCTCTGGGTCCTCTGGTTTCCCCCACCACTCATTGCACCAATTGCTCCATCATCACCTTTCCAATCATCAATTTCACTTACATTTCATATCATCCACTTCATGTTCATGCCTGGCTATGGGCCGACCCCTCGTAACAGGTTCTCCATTCTGTGGTTTCATGCTGTTGGCTCCCCAACAAGCTCCTGGCCCCTTGGCATTGACTTATAAGTCCTAGGGGTGTACCAATCCTGCAAATACGGGAAGGGTAAGCCGATTACAAAAAAAACATCTGAAGGTTATTTTTGAAGAGGTACAAAATAAAATTAAATTTTGAAAAAGTACTTATCTAATTTTTATAAAAATATTTGCTCAATTTCACTGAAATTTACAACAGTCATGAATTATTGTGTAAAACATATCCAGATTTTGTACAGCTGATTAAAAAGAAAGAAGTTATTTTTTTTGTAATACATTATATTTTATTGACATCTCCCCTTATCTTTATATAACAATTGTATAGCTTCAAGGACTGCTGAACCAGCATAATCAACTCTTCATCTATTGCAAATGGCTTCCCTGAAGTACAAGGCATATTAAGTATATTCGTATTACAGAAAATGTCCAAAATAGCTAATCGCAAGAGGCTATTAAGTGATGACCAGCCAGCATATTCTAGTTATTTTGACACAGCTTACTGTGCGCCAGTCATTTTCATAAAATGAATCTAATGAGTGGTTGCCACAGCATGAGGGGTGCAGTAGGTCATCAGGAAATGAGCAACAAGCTCTTTTTATAAATGATATGGAAAATACTCCTTGGCAGCTCCCAAACTTACATCCAACAGGACAGGGTTGGTGCATGGTTGAAATGCAGTAGGTTATGTGGAAACCCACCTTTATTCACCAAACATTGCAAGAATACAAAAATAAAGTGTCGCTTCCCCAGAATGAATTATGCAGTCTCATTGTTGCAGTATAACAACAGTTCTACAGAAACCTTCCCTAAATACATTCTCATGTACTCTCTAGTTTCACTGAATCATCCTCAGAATTCACAGATCGAAATATGCAAAATACATATGTGATTATATGCATTTTGTTTATAATTCAATAAACATTCATGCTCAAATGAGAGCAGCAATCAAAACTGTTCTGCAATTATCATTTTTTCATGGGCAGTTCAATGCAAACTGATGTTTAAAAGCCAGCAGAAACAATCACTGAGACTTATGCTTTCTTCTGTAACTTAATAATTATAACCTTACAGTTATAGCTTTTTATTGCATTTTGCCTTGGTTTTCCAAAACATTAATACAGCAAACTTTGGATGCTTTCACGGGTAGGTATTAGGCAATATCTGTTTCCCAAATTAATTTTAGTTGCATAAAGGAAAGTTAAAAAATATAGAGTTTCAAAGTTGTAATTTTAGAAATGTAAAGAACTTTATTTTAGTTAACTATAGAGAGTGACATTGTGAATTATTGTTTTAACATTAATTATTACATTTATATTTTGTTTCCATGGAAGTAAAAAAAAATTAATGTGTATTTGTGAGATGAGGGTGTAAAGGTGTTGTAAAGTTTGCAGAAAATGTCAAACTTTGTAAGTTAGTACTGGAGAAACTTTTAAAAAATGTGATGTAATTTTGTATCATTTTAATTATTTTATCCTTTTAGAGCGTTAGCAGAAAGTACTATAATGCTAAATGTATATTTATTTATTTATTAATAATTTCCAAAACTCCATTCTAACCCCTGTAAAAAAAAAAAAAAAAAAAAAAAAAAAAACTTGGAATTGAGAGGCAAGCTGCATTATCATTCTTGTGAAAGCTGATACTTTTAGTTGAATAGAAAACAATTTTCATTTTATGTGACAGCTGTACTTGTTTGGTGCTTCACAACCAATAATACAAAATATATAGTTCATGTTTCATTATTGTGTTCTTATTTATTCCTATGATATACCTATCCTAGTTATTAGAACAATCAGAAAAACTTACAGCATTCATTATCTTTCATAAGGATTCAGCAAAGAATTTATGTAAAAGGTTATGCACATGCACTTCTTGTTAATCAGGATCACAAACCTAGACAGAGTATGAAATACATAATTCCTGGGTCTTCTTATTGATTGTAAGATGAAATGGAAACACCATTTTGATTATATCCGAGTTCTGCATGTTGTGCAATCTGATCCTTAACTCAGCTTATAAATAAAAGCATACTAAAAACAGTTTATTATATATATTTTCGTTCATTCACGACAATGATGATAATATTTTGGGGAAATTTGTAGAAGCATTCCATTCACATGACCTTCTCTACTCTGTGTAACAAATTATTGCTAAAAACCTATTCTTCCATTTCATGATAATTGAGATAAACAATAGAAGAAATTGTCCTTTATTACTTGGGGTCCTTTGTAAGTAGAAAGGAAAAAATCTTACTTGTTCTATTCACATGATGTCCTTTAGCTGTTCCGCAAACAAATCTTTTATTCAAAAGATTAATGTTATCTACATCATGCTAATCAAGACAAACATAAGCAGAACTAGTCTTATTACTAGCTTCCCTGTAAGAAAGGAAATAAAAAAATGCACAGGTTAAAGCGATAGTCTCTTCCTTTAAAAGCCAGTCACTCCATGAAACAATTGAAATTATAATCTCTTTGCTTACTAGGAGTAAACAAACAAGAAAGATGTCTTCCAGTTTCATAAAACTTAAGTGGCTAAAATTGAAACCAATAATCAAATATCTTGAAAACAGTTAACTCTACAAAAAAAAAATGTACAACATAAATTGTTTGTTTTAGTGAGATCTACATTTTTTGTGGCAAGTTTTTGTCTATGTCTTACGGTTTGCCAGTTATACAAAATGAAGAGGTCTTCAGATGCTATTCCCAGGAAATGCAAGATATGCAGTTTGTTTGTCATTAAAATACTTTAAACACAAGGTATTTTAATAAAAATCATTAGAACCATTTTTGAGCAAATAAAAATTTTCAAAAAAATGTTCCATGTAGTTTCTTGAAAATTTTCATGTCGCATCCCTAGAAGATACCAAACTTAAATACCAAGTTTGGTATTAAGTCTTTTCATTTTTAAGCTATGCTGTCTACAGATACAGACTTTTTTTTAAAAATGTCTATTTTTGGATTCAGGGGGTCTCAAAACATGAATTTTCAGTCAAATTTAAGTATCAAACCGTTTGGTGCAATACAATACCTTCTCTATGCACTATCTTCAAAGTACATGCAGAGAAAGTAAAAAAACTATCAGTTCTCTTTGGCAGTTCACTACAGCAAGCCTTACCTTGGCAGTTTCACTATGCAATTAGTTCACTTCAGCAAGCACGTATAGTCTGTATTACTTTGTCACTTCTACTTTAAGCCTTCACCCATATGAGCTCCTGGATATAGTAAAACAAAAGGATAGAAGGGTAGGTAGGTCAATGCTTAGGGCAACTGGAAGAAAAACAGGAGATCCAAGATTCAAATCCCAGCTTTGGCATTGAATGATCAATCTGACTATCTTTCCAACTCCTATCCTCTGCATTGTAGCCATTGGCTTACTGTATGTTAGACCCCAGGAGGATAAGATGAGATGAGAGTAATTACACCAGGCGGCTGAAACCAGACAGCAGGGAGGGAGCCACCTTGGAGGGTCTCTAATAATTTCCAAACAGCTCATCTCTATGTAGAGTACTAGGAGCCTGTGTCCCAGGTCTGACTGAACTCCCTGGGTCTACAGATGACTTCCAACGCCATCCCACCAATGAGAGTTGTATTTCCAAAGCACCCTCTCACCCCAGCTGGTAAACCTAGGGGTTGGGAACTTGGCTTGCGAGAGGTGTGGAGATGGTTACTTGGGAATGGGGAAAAGGGATAATTTTAATCTAAGGGGGTTGGGAGACAATCAGGGGATTAAGAAAAACCGAGGCATGATACAGCTAACTTTAATATTGGCAATTTTACAAATATTCAGGCCAAGCTACTTAAGATCAGGACCTTAACTCCTGACTTACCTGGGTTTATGTCGGCTTGCACTACTTAAGGCTTATCGCCATTTTAGAACTACTCTCCTACTCCTGGTGAAATACATCTTGATGACCAATCATGCAACTGCAGAGCAATGGACATAAGAGATCATGAAACTAGGTCGACCAACAGTTTTTAAAGCATCCTTAGACTTATCAGCACTTCTGAGTGTGTGCAGTGTCTTATTCTATATGCTTAAGCCTTATCTAATACTTCCTACTTCTTATGAAATTTGGACTTTTCCAATAAGCCATGATGGTAAGCTACAATATCAATGGCTGCCATGGCAATGCAACAAAACTTAAGGTTCCATGTGTTATAAAATGAATGTTTTGAGGCTAATCCATTGGTTTATTGAAAGAAATACAACCTTGGTAAGTCACCCTCTTCACTAGGGATATTTCTGGCATATCCAACAAGTCAACATTTACATGAACAGTCTAAAATATTCTTGCTTGGTTTATTGCAAGTGATGTACCATATTTATCCGAATGCAAGATAAAACCCATTTTTCAGAACTTAATTTTGGAAGAATTTAACACATCATCTATATACATAAAAAAGAAGACATGTTAAAAAGATATATAAAAAGAATTTTTCAAGGAAAGTTGAAGGTTTACCATATATACTTTGAACAAACTAATGGACGCTTAAGCTGATTAAGTCCCCCACCCCCCCCTTTTTTTTAAACTGAATTTGAGCAGTTGGCAGAGAGAGGAGTATGGAAATGTACAGCATGGGTGTGATGGTACAACATGATGGCAGGGTAACTAACGACTGTGATGGATATGATTTTGTATTTACACAACATTTATTTGAATTTGCACAGAAATTCACATTGTAAATGGGAGACACAGAAATGTATAGTATGTGAGCGATGATAGAAGCAGTATAGCTGAAACGACAATGATTGATGTGATTTTCTATTTAGGCAACATACCTACTGTAATATATTGTACAATTTTTTATCTAATTTGAATTTGCGCAGAAATTTACATTGCAGGCTGGAAAGAGATAGAGAAGAGAGAACGGAAATGTACCACTGTGTACGAGTTTGGTGGCAGCTTAGCTGTAATGACTTATGAGTACAATTTTCAACTAAGATAACATACTTAATATTTACCTAATTTGACTTTGCACATACATTCATATTTTGGACAGGAGAGATGGACAATGGAGTATCAGATGTACGGAATGTGTGTGATGATGTAACGTGACAGCAGTGTAACTGTAACAATGATTATGTATGCTATTTTCTATTAAGGCAACAAACTTGGAAGTCATCTAATTTTATTTTACTGTTGGAGAGTAATTTTTTTCCAATGAGAATGTTCTATTCACATTAACAGCTAATTTTTGTTGCAAAATGGAGCGCGCAAAATCAGCATACTTGCAACCTTGGCAATAATCTATACCATTCCTCCAGGCTTTGCCACAGCTGTACCCGCGAAGTCTGAAACTTTCCTTTTCTCTGTGCGGCATTCAAAAAACCGTATCACGAATGCAAGACAACCCCCTCATTTCAGAACATTAATATTTTGGAAAAAAAACCTGGTTTGTATTTGGATAAATACAGTAGTTTATTCAAAACTGAGTGAACTGTTATTAACAAAATACAGTATATGGATACTGGAATTTTGAAATATGGCAATATAATCACTTATTGTATGCAATAACTGCTAACGGTTATTAACAGGATATCTTACATATACACTGTGGGTTTTCCAAATTTCACAAATTCATTACCTTAAGACACTTAGTTGCCGAAGGAAGAATTGTCTGGCAAAAACATTAATTCACTTGGTACAATAAATTATTTTGAAATGCAATATTAATTTGATCATATGGGTAGAGTAAGAAGGAAAGGTATGATCATGGAGACAGCACTCAAGTTTTAGTTTAGAATTTTAAATTTAGATGAAAATGAACTGCTAAGACAATGCTTAGAATAGGGTTTAAAAGGGAATAGATGGTGCTATAGTATAAAATATAAGCTGGAAAGCAATGGTCTGGGAGAAATTTGGAGAATGAGGGAAAACAATGTTAAAGGCTTTTGGAAAGGAGTTAGGAGAAGATTTGAAGGCATAGAAATACAAACACTGTTTGCTGTTATAGTTGGAAAAAGATCATTAGATTTGTATATTACAATTGAAAGTACATGGGAAAGACAAGAACATATAGACAAACTAAGTAAAGAACAAAGACAGGGCAAGAGCAGGTGTATGGAGGCTGAAAGGGATAAACAGATTTTCCACAAAGACAGTGAAACATGCAGGAGAAAAGAATGTATAAATGAGAAATGGCTTAAAATGGATAGAAAGATATTAATTAAAATTTTTAGTAAAGATTATATGAAAGCTGGAGAGTTTTATATGAAGTTAAAAAAAATGGAACTGATCATTAAAAAGAGAAGTGAATAAAATATAATTTTAAGGAAAATTAATGTGTGGGTAGTAGAAGTTTGGACTGAACACTTAACCATATTCCTTGTATTTTTTATTTGTAAGAAGCTTAGTACAAATAGAAAAGAAAAAAAAAAATTTAAATCATTGAATTTGTGTAAACTAACTTATCTTATAAAAACTAAAAAACTTTCTTAAGTTTCTTGTAAAATGTGATACAACTGCAAAAAGATTATACACTTTAATGTGACTTATCAAAATGAAATCACTGATGTTTGTAACAGGAATTGGGGCTTCTTCATGCACCATACTTCTTGTCTCTGGAGTCCAAGATAGTCATTGCAGAAATCCTAAGCACCAAAGACACCATTTCCTTGATCATTTTGTTGCATCTGAAACATGAAGTTTAATCTTAAAATGTACTTATAGATATGTGAACCATGAGATGAAGAAATAAGAGTGTGTTATTAAAGTATTGTTCATCAAACCATTCAGCTTCTCCAATCTGCAATACTTTGTAGTAGTGATGGGATAATACCACTATTTCTCCATGCTCGATACCAGTATGATTTTTGAGCAGCGATAATAGACACAAGCTTTATAAAAGCCGAGTTCCATCAATCCTTAATTCACTGATAATGTAAACAAAAGCAATATTGCAAAAGCTCTGGTTGTTGAACGTTTTACTGCTTTTCTTTCTCACAAGATAGTTCCTCTTAAATTGTGAAGAGAAGTATAAAATGTGTTAAACTATACAATGTTGTCAAAATACGAGGGGTGTTCAATAAATTCTTTAAAAAATCCAAGAAATTACACTTGTAGCATCAAAAAAAGTTGGTATTCAACAACCGTAATTTCAGCTATATCCAGCATGTGGTTTTGCTACCAACCATAGGTGAATCAACAATCTTGTGCTTAGAAAGATGGAAACAAAAAACAGTTTCATACAGTGATTACACACTTCTATTTAAAAGGCTTAACCCTGAAAGCACATCTGCTCCTGCATTTGCAACAATTTACAAATGAACATAATCTCGGACGACCAGTAGATGTGACTTCCTCCAAATGATTGTAAAATCCAGGATGCAATTTTGAGTGATTGACGAATCAAAGTTTGCGAAATAGTAGAGGCCAAAGGCATATCATAAGGAACAGTATTCTCAATTTTGCAGCTAAAATTAAGTCTGGCAAAGGTCTTGGCAAGATGGCATAATCGCAAGGAGAGAGGTCTGGACTGTATGGAGGATGACTGAGAACCTCCCACTTGAATTTCTGCAAGAGTACCATGATTGGTTGGCCATATGAGGTCTTGCACTGTCATGGAGCTGAATGTCCCCATGGATGAGCTTGCCTGCTCATTCAGTTTGATTGTTTGCAAGAGTGGTCAAGTTTCCTAAGAATGCTACATACACAATGAGATGCAATCACAGACGTAAAGAACGTAGCAAAAGTGCAGATGCGAGGAAACACCATTCACAATGCAATCGTAGTGTAATGCAAGAAATTGGCACAGGATTCTAGATCCGCAAGAGTTACATGCCAATATTTTCCAAGCACTACGCAAGTTACAAACTGAATAACATAACCAACAATACCAGATAAGAAAATTAACTCAATCTTTTACAAATAAATATGTTATAGAAGTGCATGTATGTACAGCAGGCGCCAGTGCGATCGTCTGTTGTTGAATTCATAGGCAATGCATAGAGAAAAGAAGAGTTATTCCTCCTCTTTGCATGCAACGCAAGGATAAAGTTTGGAGTTTGCAAACTCTTGCATTGTATTGCATCTTGCGCATTTCTATGGGAATGTTTACATTAAATAATATGAGTCCAAACTCTTGCGCTTACATTGTGTCTGCACTTGCATTTCATTGTGAATGTAACATTATACTGAGAAGTCATGGTCATTTTCCATGCTGCAGGAAGCTATCAGAAGGGAGCCAGCTTGGTCAACAAAGAATATCAGCATAACATTTCCTGCTCTTGCGTGGATGGTGATGGTGATCCTGGATGCTTTCACTGGAGAATTTGTTGTTTTGATTCTGGTTTGAAGTGAAGACAACAGTAATCCCTGGCCACCACTCATTCCCTTCCCTGGCATAACGCTAAAGATGATCAAGACAGTGCATCATTCAGAATGCTTCTTGTTATGGTTGAAAACTGTGGGGCACCCATTGGGTGCACACTTTGCCCAAGTGCTGCACAGCGGCTCTATTAATTCTGCCCTCTGTAAAAAGGAAACTATGTTGTATCTATATTAGGAAATAAAAGTGTAATGTCTGCATTGTGGTGAAAACACAAGTTTTAAGATCTGTTAATAAATAGAAGGTGCAGAATTACCCTGATTTATGTGTAATTTGGCAGGTATTGAATTCACAATCTTTGCTGGATTTGAATTACAGACTTTCAATTTATTAACCAGTTTTAAATTACTTTCTGTGTTTTCACCACAATCTACACATTTCACTTTTATTTCCTACTATAGATACCCTGATGTAGTTTCTATTTAGCAGAGGCAGAATGCAGCCGATATATGTTTAATTTGGTCAGAATCGAATTCACGATCATTGCTGAATTTGAATCGCAGACCTTCCATTCCCTTTACATGACCAGGATAAAAAAATAAATAACAATTTCTCATTGAGAAAATTATAAGTATTGAAATATTTAAACCAATAAAAAGAATATCTAGGAAATAGTTAACTCCATAAAAATATTTATGTGACATAAATTGTATGCTTTAACAAGATAATCTAGCTGCATATGCCCAAGGACATGGGTTAATACCTGGCAGAGGACAATGGATTTTTTGGGCATTTAAATAATTCTTAGCACGACTTCCTTTGGAAAAGTAAAGCCATTGGTCCTGTGCCGTAGATTTACAGCACGTAAAAGAACCTCAAGCCTGATATAGAGGCCTCTGAGGAAAATTAAGTGGTTTTTCCACCAGCATAGAATTGGACGCTGAGAACCACAGCAGTTAAAGTGTGTCCATAAATATAAAAAACTCTATTAATAAGGTGTACATTTTTGTGTAGAAGTTTTTGTCCACCTTTTACAGTTTACCAGTTCAAAAATTATCCAGAATGAAGAGGACTTCAGAGGATATACTTACAAAATTAAAGATATTCATTTCATTTGCCATGAAAAACTTTTAAACATGCTATTTTATAAAAATTGTTACAGTAATTTTTGAGAAAGTCAAAATTTCTGAAAAAATGTTTGATGTAAAGGGTAGCTTGGTAGTTTCTTTTCCTAAATATGCTTTATTTATTTATTCATTCAGGATCTTTAAAACTGTGCATTGTTGGTGAAATCTCAGATTAATTCTTGGGAGAATACAATACTTACTCTACCAGCTATTGGTAAACAGCAAGTAGAAAAATAATTTACAAGATTACCAACCGTTTCCGATTTTCCATTATTCTTGAAATGCTGTCCACTAGAGCTGTACACTTATCAGCAACTTCAACATGTACTTCATCCCTGTTATCAATTGAATCTTGAAGCTTTTCCAATGTATGTTTAGCATGTGATAATATATCCATTATTTGTTCTGTAAATAAAAAAATAAATGAATAAAAAAAAATCTGATGTGTTCCATTCATATCACTTTCTCTACATCTCTGCAACAAATTATTCTATTTACTTCATCCAATCGATAAGAAATTAGCAGACATAGTCTTATTTGCTTCCTTGTTAGTAGAAGTGAAATAAGGGAGTACTATAGGTTAAAGTGATTGTCAAAAGCTGGTTGCAATGTGATTGAAGTTCCTTTGTTTGTATGAACAGGAGTTGACAAATTCCTGTATGAGAAAAGTATGGTTTTCAAAGCTGAAGCCAAAAACAAGGAATATTTCCGAAACGATCAACTCCACAAAAAAAAATTATAAAATATAAACTGTGTTTTAACGTACTCTATATTTTGTGTATTTTAAGTTTTCATCCATATCTTATGGTTTAGCAGTTATGCGAAATTCCGTAACACAATTCATTCAGAATAAAGTAGTCTTCAGAGGCTATTCCCACAGAAAATTCAAGATATATATTTTATTTGTCAGGTAAATAGCTTTAGTATACAATATTTTAATCAAAATCGTTTGAGCCATTTTTAAGAAAATCAAAATTTTCAAAATTTTTTCCATGTAAAGGGTACTTTGGGGTGGGGGATATTTTTTTTTAAAATCTTCGTGTCGCATCCTTGGAATGATACCAAACTTAAATACCAAGTTTGGTATGTAACGGTCTTCTTGTTTTTGAGCAATGCTGCCCACAGACAGACACACACACACACACACACATAGACATTTTTCTAGAAATCTCTTTTTTGGATTCAGGGGTCTCAAAACATGCATTTCTGGTGAAACCTCGGTATCCAATTTTTGGGTTCATTACAGTACCTTCTCTATACACTGTGTACATAGTATGTGTAGAGAAAGTAAAAATAAAACAATATATTGCCAACATGAGCAAATGCAAATAAGGTGTGATCCAAAAGTTTCTGGAATGAGACCATTAACACAGCACAACATTTGTCTATTTTACACTGTCACCCTTGAAGTAATCTCCTTGGAAGATTTGTCCCAGCATTTTTGTCACTGTTGGAAGCATCCTAAGAAGATCACTTGCATTTTGTGCTGAATAAAATCAACGTCCCCAAAATAGTGTCCTCGGAACTGAATTTTAAATCACAGGAAAAGAAAAGACTGCTGGAGCCAAATCTGGAAAATAAGCAGGATGGAGAACAGTATTCATTCTATTTTTATAAAAAAAATTGGCAGATTTTCCATTCCTCCACTTCTTCAGCCATTCGCGTTGCACACTCTCCCTTAACCCTTTTAGTGCCAACCATGATCAAATCGTGATCCAAAAATTCTGCGAAAACTGCCAATCTAATCGTGATGCAGTTTTTATATGCTTTTAACTCTTTCCTATGTTTCTCTTTCTTACGTTTCTTGACATCATAGCCATAGAGAAAGGTTTTCTGGAGCATTTCGGGACCTTATCTTTATACTCCAAAGTGCGTAATTAGCTCCAAATTTAATTTCCTAGCCATTGTTGGTTTAGGTTGGTTGAAACGGCATCACTAGCCTAACACTACGAACTGAAGAGGAAATTTGCGATGTATTAGAAGAAAGTGAGCGATTTTGAATTTTCAGACCTTGATGAACGTTTCTGACATTGACATAAGAGAGGAAGATATATATTCTAGCTTCAGCAATGAAAATGCATCCGATAATGGCCCTTGTATGCATGCAAATAATCGGTGTACTTATAAAAATGGATATACACAGGTGTAATCAGACAACGAATACAATGTGAATCAACCATTCAGCTACGCAATAACACAAGTGTTAAATTGTACAGCAATCTATGCTACATTTGTATGCTATTGCTTTATGCCATTGCCATTACCATGCGCACGCGCGCGTGTGTGTGTGTGTGTGTGTGTGTGTGTGTGTGCGCGCGCGCGTGCGTGCATTTTTGGTGAATTTTTGTTTTAGTTTCAGGTTACATGAATTAATTTTTTGTATTTTAAAAAATAAAACACAAGATAACAGGATATTGTTTTAGTATGGAATTATCTATACTTATAGATAATTATCCTCAACTTTCTGTGTTATAAGTTTTTGTATGCCTAATTATTGATTTTGGAATTTTTAATTTCATTTTCAAATTTTTCTTTTATTTTTAATTTTTTAAAAATATTGAAGAGACTTCTCATCCATATAATGCATTTTATACATTAGACAAGAGGGTTTACTAAAAATGAAAAAAAGATTTAGCTCTCTACGTCATTTGGTACTCATTTTATTACTCATAATTTAAAACCCTAATCCTCTAAAATTGCTTGTCATTTTTCAGACAGCATTTTGCTATTCAGGCTGGCACTAAAAGGATTAATCTTCGCAACACTTGTTTGTGGTAAGCTAATGGCTGATATTGTTAAATAATCAGTAACACAAGGGTAAATCAACATTTTAATGCAACAAACTGCATCAACTTCAGCAACCACAATAATTGTTAAAAATCAGCAATTGCACCATTCCACTTTTATTTTTACTTTCTCTACACGTGCTATGTATATAGTCTATAGAGAAGGTATGGCATTCCATCCAAAAATTTGATACCGAGATTTCACCGGAAATACACATTTTAGGGTCCCCTGCATCCATAAAAAGCATTTTTAGAAAAAGGTCTGCATGTGTTGTGTCTGTGAACATGATAACTCAAAACCAAAAAGTTGGTAAAATACCAAACTTGGCATTTAAGTTGAGTATCTTTCAAGGATGAGACACAAAGATTTTGGAAATGGATTTTCTAAAAAATTGCTGTAACAATTTTGATTAAAATACTGTATATTAAAGATATTTTCATGACAAGTAAATTGTATATCTTAAATTTTCTGGGAATAGCCTCTAAAGACTTCTTTATCCTGGATTAATTTTGCATAACTGGTAGCTCATAAGAGATAGACAGAAATTTACCATACAATAAATGTAGATCTGGTTGAAACCCCGAATTTATTTATATACATTTTTTTTTTTTTTGTGGAGTCTATCATTTTTTAGATATTCCTTGTTGGTTTCAGTTTTAAAACATTTAAACTTTTCACAAATGGTAATTTGTTAACTCCTGGCAATGCACAGTAACGATTTCATCCATATGACAACCAGCTTTTAAAAGAGTTGAGTATCGTTTTAGCCTGATGTATTCCATTTATTTCCCCTTTTCTTACAATAAAGCATTTCTGTTAATTTTATCTTGATTAGCATGAAGTAGATAGAAGCATAAGATTTTTAACAATAATGGCCACTTCAGATTTTTATTAAACATACTTACCACTTTCATTTGGATTAACAGTAGCACCCTTGACTGGTAACTGGCTTACGTTATTTTGTAAATCATTTCTGATTTGAGATACATCATCCAATAGGTTAGGATATGACTCTGAAAAAATAATTTTGGTACAGCTACATTCAAAGTTGTGAACATAAATACATGAACTGATTTAGAATTAAGCTAGTAGATCCCATCCTAAATAGTTTTATACACTATGTATGCATTTCTGATACAAATGACACTAGAAATAATACATTTAAGATACCCTACCAATGAATGGCTACATGTTTATATTGATGGTTCCAGCTTACCAAATAACAGTGGTACTGGCCCCCCTCTTTGCTTTCTACAAAAGATTAAGTTTAAATATTACAAATTTTGACAGAGATTTCAGCAATACTTCAGATCTTACAAAACTACTATATCATATAATTAAATTTGAAACATTTATATTATCATCTGACTCTAAAGCAGCTATAACATCTCTAACATCTGAGTAACACCTAATAACTTAAAATATTGCAGGATGCCGCAAAATCATAAAACTACTAATTTAAATAAAAGATTAATACTTCAATGGATACCAGCACATTGTGGAATACAGGGTAATGAAACAGCTGACTTTCTAGCCAAGAAAGGTAGTAAAATTACATCAGATTCATCTGATCCAATAAGTTGTCATTCTATCAAAAGAAACATTATATCAACATATAATAAAATATTAAAGAAGATAATTACAAACAAAAGGAAAACCACAGAAAAATTTATGTAATAACATGACCGGAAACACTACACTACCAAGAAAATCCCTTGTAGCAACTTTTAGACTCCTAACAGGTCATGATTGTCTCAATAAACATTTATTCAAGATTGGCATATAGTGAGATTTCCTGTGACATTTCTGTATACTTAAATAAGATATGGATGGAAACCATCTACTGTGCTGCCCAACCTTTAGTCAACATGATAACATATCAAAATACTGGAATGCAAGAGTGTGAATAGCCTCACTGTCAACTGTTCAACATTAAATACCAACCTACCACTATGTATGCATGTTTTCTTGGGCACTGGTTTAACTGGGAACCAAGGGCCAGGGGAAAGAAGAAAGAGCACTTCTATCTTTTTGCAGTGTTGTCAACCCCTCAGCCATTATGGTGAGCAGGTTATCAACTAGGGGTGTTCAAAAATGATATGCACTACAATTTTTTTTTTCTTCTTCACAGGAACCATTTAATGAACAAACTCATTCAGGTTATATTACAGATATTCACCGCCAATGTCTATGCATTTTTTCCATTGCTCTGGAAGCTTCCGTATTTGCATAGCAAACCATTCTTTGGGGATATCCTGATACCACTGTTTAACAACTGCATGAAGTTCATCATTGGTGGTAAACTTCTTACACCAGATGACCTCTTTCATCAAGTCGAATGGGGCATAGTCACTAGGAGCTAGATCTGGTGAATATGGTGAGGGTATATGCTACCCATTGGGCACACATCCACCTCATCTTCAAATCTTCATGGATTAAGGTGTGGAGCATTCCCCATGATAGACCTGTTGTCTGCACTAGTTCATCATGTGATTCGTCTGTTCTCCATTATCAGGTCATTGACAAGCTCAGTATTGCTTGGTTTGTGTGCATTTGCTGGATGCCCAGTGCTTTTGCATTTTTCAGCATGGTCCCTGCCTTCTTTGAATCATATATGGCCACTGAAGCAGTCACTCCTTCCCTCCAGAGGAACCACACAGTCCATCTTTGCCCGCGCTTGTCTACTTCTATGTTGTTTTATCGATGTCCACAAGCGTACTCACAAACTGATACAATTGCCGCTCTAGTGAGCTACTTATGGGAAGCAGCAACATCATCTGGAGGCAGTAGACAGTATTAAGCTACATTCACAATGTAAGCGTAAGGCAGGTAGTTGACAAGGGTTTCTAGATCTGAAAATTGTATACATATGGATATCTTCCAAGCGCTCTGCAAGTTTCAAATTGAATAACATAACCAACAATACCACATTAGAAAAATCACTCAATCTTTTACAAATAAATATGTTATAAAAATTACATACTAACAACTAATGCAGTGACGTCACAATAATTGCTCATTCAAAATTGAAAATAGTACAGTCATAGAAATTACAGAAAGTGATAAAACTACACATTTAATGAACTAAGAATTCTCTCTCTGTGCCTTCGATTTATGAGAACCAAGAAATAAAGACAAGATGATAGTTACATCTATTAATTCAAAGGAGGATTCACAAGGAGACTGTCATAACCTCTTGAGGGAAATTAGAGATGGCACAGCACTGCACAACCAAATAAAAGAGCTGGCGTGTATAGCAGGCCTTGTAAAATCTTGCAGTGCAATCGTCTGTTGAATTCATAGGCAATGTATAGAGAAAAGAAGCAGAATTCCTACTCTATGCAAGGATAAAGTTTGGAGTTTGCAAACTCTGTGTATCATTTGCGTAGCATCTTGCGTGTTTCTATGTGAATGCTTACATTTATTAGCATGAGTGCATAGTCTTGTGCTTGCATATCATTGTGAATGTAGCACTATAGTCGACCTTCATGTATACATTGACACATATTTCAAACTGCTACTTTGCAGCAGATATAGGGGGAGTGCCAATCATAATTGTACGACCTAAATAATTTACCCCAAAGTAGCTTAATTATTAAACGAAACACAGCGCATGTATGTGAACTCTGGGATCTACAGACAGAATGAAACCTTAGCATTGAAGCCACTATATGTCAGGATGTATAGCATATTTCATGTCTCTAGTGGTTGCCTTGCTCTCCTGCCGAAATTGCATAAAACCTACCAAATGAAGTTTAGGGAGTCGAGTACCCAAGAAAATGTGCATGCATAGTGTAGGGTATCACCATGCTACTGAAAAGGTTAATATATGCTTTCTTTGTTAATAGAAACTCTCAGGTAACACACTGATTATTCTGGGAAGTCGCCGACGTTTTGCAGTGCACCAATGAGCGTGTCACTTCAGCCAATGAAATGTAGAAATCACAAATGACAGAAAGATGTAGACTACATGTGTAGCAAACACAACATTACAACATCTTGACTGTTTTCTCTCGTTCATCTCATTCATGTAGTTTTCACAGGTGCAAGTAATATTTATTGTATTCTTAAGTATATGAAGGCCTTGAGACGTATCTAGCTTTGATGCTAGAAATAATAGTAATCCAGCTAGTTTTCCTTACAAAAGGGGTTAAGTTAAACAGTTGCTAGTGAAGTTAAGGTTCCGCTCTCGCACATTAAATAAGAGGCGCGAGATTATGGAATCAGCAAGGATTGTGACATGGAGATATTGGAATTTGAGTAGACTAAACTATTTCAGGCAGAAAGTATATCATGTAATTTATTTAGATGAATCTTGGTACGACACTCATGACGTAAGAAAAGATTCTGATGACGGCAGTTCTCTTGCTGCCTTCCATTCCCTGTGTCACGTGGAAAAAGAGTCATGATCTTGCATGCAGGTGGTAGCCAGGGTTGGATTGAGGGGTACTTATATTTGGCTTCTAAAAATATTTGGGAATCCTTGGCTGATTCACATCACGAGATGAATGTAGAAATATTTGAAGCTTGGTTCAAGAACACACTTTTGAAAAACATTCCTCCCAAGAATGTTATTGTGTTAGATAATGTTAGTTATCACTCCTGGCTAAAGATCAAAATTTCCAGCATGTCCAGCAGAAAAGACGAAATGATCAGATGTGGAAGAACTTAATTTAGATCCTGTAAAAGCTGCACTTTTGAAGGAAATTTGGGAAGCCAATACACAGAAAGTGTATGTAATAAACGAAATGGCAAACATCATGGCCTGAAGTCCTCAGGTTACCACCATATCACTGTTGTCTCGATCTGAATGAGCAGATAGGACATGCCTTAAACATGCCGTAAGAAAGCAGAATGTGACTCCTTCTATAGCGGCAGTGTGTGCAAAGTGTGAGAGAATGTGTTCCATATATAGATTCAAGTGTGTGGGAAAGATGTGTTCAGTAGACCATGTGACAAGAGCGATAATTTCAACTGCCTGGTGTTTCACATGACAATGCTCCATTTTTTTTTTGGTAGTTAAACATCCTTTAACCTAGTTTGGTCATATCGGACGATGAATGAAATTGGTGATATGATGCTCAAATGATCTTGGGGCCCGTGGAGCTTAAAGTTACTCAACATTCGTCTTCTTAGGATAAGGGAAGACTGCGAAAAAACCCTATCTAGGTAACTCACCCTAAGCGAGATTCGAACTCACAACCTTTTGAATGTGAGGCAGACACGCTACCACCACACTACCCAGGTGGGCAATGCTTCATTTGTGTTACATGCAAGTGAAAATGACAGTGACAGCGAGGAAGGCGAAGACAGTATAATGTCAGTAGAAAGTGTGGTTAGATATTATTGGCATTGTATAGTACTCTTGCTGCACTTAATAACTTGTAACTTAAGACCGATCGATAAGCAAACTTTCTACATATACTGACGTTTAAATGATATGCTAAACTTTGACTTTACTCTAAATTCAACACTTCAATTCTTTGTTATATTGGACGCGATTTCTTAACACAACAAGCGTGGATTTATTCAGCAAGAGTAACTTTGACAGAATCATCTTCTTCTATACCGTCTTGGCAAGAGTTTTGTGCTCACATGCCATTGGCTACTTCTAAGCTTGAGAGTTGTAGCTTCATATTAACATATTGTGCAATTTCATTGTTACTGACCCATGGGAAGCAGGGATACAATGGAAAAAAAACCTGATTCCATATTTTTAGGGAAATCCTCGCAAAAGTGTACTTGGGTCCATATTGTACATAGAATAGTGGTGTAGTACAAAAGACTGAAAAGTAGGTCAACGCTCCCCTTACAATAGAAGTTGGAGAAAACAACCTTTTGTTAAAATAGCAAGCAAAACACAAAAGTTTCGCATCTCATGTATAAGATAAATTCTAGCTTACACACAGAAATTAAATTAAATAATCATTGTGTGCACACAGATCACAAGAATTACATCCTCAAAATCTGAAGCTTACTTATGAATGCAGACTGAAAATCTGCTTCTAATTTAGCCAATGTGCGTGATGTTGGAGCAAAGTACTGAAGTTCTAAACTGCATCTTCTTAGTGATTCAAATTGATCCTCCAGTTTTTTCAGATCTAATTTCTTTTTCTGAAACAAAAGAAGTAAACACTTTCTTTAAAATCCCATCCTTTAGGCACTCATTCAGGATTCAGCGAAAATTACAAGCAATTTTCTTTAACAGCTTCTTGGTTGTTTACATAAATAAAATATCTAAATTGGGAATATCATTTCACAACTCTTGTAATAGAATGGAATAAGCTTGTTTTACAATTCATACAAATCTTCACAAATTTAGTATAAGGATAAAATAGAGTTTGTACTTCAAAGCTTGATATATTACTTTAGAAAATTCAAGACAGAAGTACCTTTAAAATCAATAGGACGATTATGGGTCAAGTGGGTAGATCACTTGCCTCTCACCTAGTTGGCCCAGGTTTGATCCCAGGGGATTGTGGGATTTGTGGTGTACGAAGCAGCATCTGGGTGTTTACCCCATCATTCATTACATCAATTGCTCCTTAATTATCTTTATCATCCATTTGAATGGAATAATAATGCAGAGAATAACATTTTGGTATAAATGTTTGGTAAAAGAAAATAGAGAAATCTTAAAGCTATATATGAAGCAGCAAAAAAATCTAGAGAACAGAAATAGTTGGTGGGCAGGGGTTGGAAAAATTATGGAGAAAATAGGAACAGAAGATATATGGAGGCTTGAAGAAGGAAATGAAAGATATGTAGGTAAAATAGTAAAATGCAGGGTAGAAGACATAGAAAGATAGGATATGGGGAAGTTTAGAAAACAAGAAATCTGTACAATTTTATAAACAAATAAAAAAAGACTGGGGAAGAGAACCTTATGTAGACTATTGTAACAGGCAAGAAGAAGGACTAGCTTGGATGAGAACAAGAACATTTCTAAGAGGGATAACAGGCCGTGAAAAAGGAATATGTGAAATGTGTGGTGAAAAAGAAAAGTATAGAACATTATATGATAGAATGCAAGGAACTAGCAATATGGAAAACCAAGGTTTGGGCGAAAAAATAGAGGGGAAAATTATAGCTATAAAAATGTTAACAGGGAAGGAAAAAAGATGAGAAGCATAGGCAGGTTCTTGCAGAAAGCAAGGATAAGTAAGGAGTGCAAAAGAAGATGATAGAGTGGAGGAGAGGGATAATTAAGATAAAGGGTTGAAGGGTTGACATAAGCTACTCCAGAGGCTAATAGCCTGGGTGCCATGCAAACCGAGTTAGCAATAAGGCAATTGAACTTTGTACATAGTTTAGGTTAGAGTGCGAAAAATCTGATGTGTAACATTCATATGGCTTTCTCTAGCTGCTCTACAAACTTCTAACAAAAGATTCTCCTTTCTACATCAAGCTAGTCAAGATAAACATCAGCAGAATGTTCTTATTACTTAGTTCTTTATAAATGGAAGGGATCCAAAGGAATGTGCAATGCTAAAGTGATAACAAAATGTTTTAAAAGCTGTCATTATGCGATTGTCATTGAAAATTGCTTTTTTGCTTGGCCAGGAACAAGGAATATCTCGGAAACAGTTACCTTCACAACAAAAATGTAAAGAAAATAAATTGTGCATTTTGACAAGATCTACATTTTCTTTGTGCAGTAGGTTTTTGTCTCTCTCTCTCTCTCTCTTTAAGTTTTAGCAGTTAAACAAAATTCATCCAGAACAAAGAGGTCTTCAGAGACACTTCCCAGAAAATTTAAGATACCCATTTTATTTGGGATGTAAATAGCTTTAATACACAGGGTTTTAATCAAAATCGTTAAGTCATTTTTGAGAAAATCAAAATTTCCAGAAATTGTTTCATGTAGGCATAGCTGGTTCTGGGCTTGATATAGCACTTATTCTCAGGGGTGGAGACAGGAAAAGAATACAGGTAAGGATGTTGGGTGATTAATTAATGAGATAAACAGGATCCTTGTTCACTCTAATGTTTCTTTTCTGCTAAGCAGAGGCAGAGAGAATCTACAAAATAACAGGTATATGCATACTAAACAGGTCCTGCATCAAATATGGTGAACTCATCCTGATTGCCTGTATGCTGTCTGACATTGCTATACAAGCACATCCAAGATAAGTATATAGAGAGCACCACACTCGCACACATGCCAAAATGACGACAAACAATCCACAATCTATATATATATATAAAAATAAATTGCTGAAATGTATGTACGCATATCACTTCCAAACGACTGCATCAAATTGAACAATTCTTTTTCTGTTGTGTTTGTTATTGTCACGACAAGGTTTCTGGAAATGAAAATGTTTCAAAATAGTAAGGGAAAGTATTTAAAATCTCATAATATGAATAAAAACCATGCCATGCAAAAGCTTTTCGGTTAATAGCCACCAGATGGCAGTGGTACCATGGTTATTTGTTGCTAAATTGTCGTAATAGTGCTATATTTCCCCTCCCCATTCAATGTTAAGGTAATGCACCAGTTTATCAACACAATGCAGCAGTGAAATTTAAATACATTTTTATATATTAGCCATCCTTTCCTTACTCCTACTGTTCAAAATAGAGCAGCAAAGAAGCTTTCCTTGCGACATATAGCTAGAGTAGTACTTATTTATTTGCCACTGGATGGCTGAAGTAGTATTTTCCCTCCTCATCCAATGTTAAGGTAATGCAGCAGTTTATCAAGATGACACAACGCAGCAGTGTAATTCAAATATATTTTTGTGTATTAACGGTCCTTTCCTTACTCCTATCGTTTAAAATAAAGAAGCTTTCCTGGCGACGAAAACTTAAAATACGTACTTATTGTTTGCCACCAGATGGCCATAGTACCTACTGCTCTATTTTTCTTCCCCATTCAATGCTAAGGAAACGCACCCAGTTATGGGGACAATGATGCAAGATAACAGTGAAAATCAAATATGTTTTAACTATTGTTCCCTTGGTCCCATCGTTTAAATAAAGAAATAAGTATATTTTTGTTGTAATTCTTTAAAATGAACAAATTATAAACAATGCAGATAACCATTAATCCTTCTTGGAATCTGAAAATGGTGGGAATCCGTTTTAGGTTTAACTTCCTATTGCAGATGGTTATTTGACGTTATGTGGTACATGAGCTAGCTAAAGAACATGAAGATACCCACATCACCATCACACTGCAATTGCGGTGCTCTTAATGCATTTGATCAAGTAATATTTTGGGTTAAATGGAAAAATTTAATACACAAAGATATCATCAAATAAAAGCTTATCAATTGCTCAATTGATTTACTTGCTATTTAGTTATGTCATTGTTAGCCTTAATAATGGATGTTTAGACATAGAAGAAAATAAAGAGGTGGAAAACATTAGGAGTAAAGGAAAGAAAGAAAGAGATTTGGAAGAAGCATGAATGTTACTTTGTACTTTCTCCTCATTACCAGCATTTACCCGCCACACTATGGATGCGCTGCCATTACTGTTATTATGCCAACGACATCGTTATGGTTGCCCATGCTGTTAACTGCATATGTCATCCTTTCCACACTACCTTATGGGTGCTCTGACTTCGTCCTTTTCGCAATACCAACTACATATATATGCTACATTGCGCAGATCATGCGCTTCATTACGCTTTTCAGATGTAAAGGCATTAGAAGACATTGTCAATGGGAAAATTCCTGTTGACACTTCTACTGGCTGCATTTTGTTTCCATCAAATTTTTGTCACTTCACAACATCAAGGAAGAATTAATATCGAAAGTGTTCCCAAATATTGGTGCAAATTACAAAAACTATGCTTGGTTGAGCGAACAAGCATTTTAGCAGCAACTTATAAGAATGTAAAAATTCAGGGTAAAATTGTTGGACAAATGCATTCATTTAAGTCGATCAATTCCATTACCAATCCAAATGAAGTCGTCAATTATCTAACTGAATTCCTAAATTCATTGGATTTGCCAGGATTCCCGCCACACAATTTACAGCTCAAGGTTGACTCTGTGATAATTATACTATTCAATATTAATCAGCCAAAATTATGCAGCGGAACAAAACTCACTGTTAAACGAATTATGAAAATTGTTATTTAAGTTGCTATAACATAGGAAAGTTCAAAGGCAAGGATAAACTTATTCCAAGAATACCAGTAATGTCAACCGACTTTTCTTTTGCAATGATAATAAATCCCAAGGTCAATCGTTAGAAGTGTGTAATATACCTTGAATTGTGTTTTTCGCATGTTGTACATTGCATACTCGAGAGTCGGCAAACTATTGGCGCTATTTTTTTCTCTCTGGAAGGAAAGTTGTACATTACAAGGCATACAATAAAGCGTTGTCAAATTATTTAATTGTAATTTTATTTCATTGCATGGTCGTACTGTAAACGGAAGGTTTTATCAGAGTTTTTTTTTTTTTTTGGTAATTACACCAGCCATGCAAAGTCTGGGCAGGCAGCTAGTACTCTTATAAAATATACTTGTCACATACTAAGTTTTCAGCACATTTTGTTAAGTGTGTGGATTACGCCTCTGAGCAACAGGAATGACTGTATAAACTTACAATATACATTGTCACATACTTTATGATTTTGTTGCTGCAAGTAGCGCAGATTACTCCTCAGACAAACTGTGACAATTCTTAGTTTGTGGCAACTAAAAATAGTCACACTAGCAAATGATCTCCTTAATGCTGATTGGCTAAAACTTTGTTCCAAAAGTTACCTCGTCATCATCAGATCCATTGTACTGACACCATATGATAGACGAGTACAATGAAAAATACCCTCTTTGCAGAATGTTTGGAACTTTTCCCAAGGTCACACTTACACCTCTGATGCACATAAGTAAAATAAAGAAATCCTGCAAACTCTCTAGGTTTCCACATACAATAGGGGATGCCTTTAGTAAATATTCTAATGCGTATTTTCACAGCTTTGCCTTAGAACAAGTTAACATAGCTGACATTAGAATTTAAAACATAAATACGAAATAATGCAGTATGTTGCTTATATAAACATGTAATTAAGATAATTAAAGTATTGTGGATCGTCTATAAACACTTAATATCAAGACAATTGCAGTGACGTCACAGCACAAAAATGCTCTCACTTGAGATCCATCCTAGCATATAGCGTAGCAACACCTGCTAAACATACACATGCGGTGCTGATGATGCACATTGAGTATACTAGTGTTGCTATCTGAATTTCAATCTGAAGTCAAGAAAAGCTGCTTTGACTTACCATAACTCATTGCTAATTCTCAAAACTTTTAGTGTGACCCTGCACAAAGTAAGTAGGTCAGTCAGTCTCTCTCTACCCCCTCTCATACATACAAAATCTCAGTTGCCTTTAATCATAACTGGTAAACCTCTTGAACAAGTGATTGTTGAAACAGCTTACCTCAATGTCACATTTTGCTTTTACCATATTATTCTCTCGATATTTTTGTATGCATCTTGCTTGAAGATATGCATTATAAGCTATCTGAATCTCATCTTGGACACTGTTTCCTTTGTTGCCACCTAGAACATAGAAATGAAATGTTGCATGAATATTTAACCATTGATGTTTTCAAAAACAGAAAGTTTCATGGTTTATTCTGGGACTATGTAATGGATTTATAATTCCTGAATATTGCTATTTAATGGGGTTGGTTGGTATCTAATATTAAATGCTTGATAATGAAATCATTTGTTTTCTTGCACTCCAATATTTTGGAGTTATGCTGTCCACAGATGCATGTGCACCTTTTTTCTAAAAATGTTATTTTATATTTGCAGAAACACTTTTGTTAATAATAGGGAGGAGACTTTTTGATTCCTTCCAATGATTAATTATTATTAACATTTAATGAAAGCTTACAGAAACCAACCTGGACAAAAGTCTAATGTCTAATCCCTCACCTTCACGTGGTGCAGCTGTTAGTTTTACATAATAATTCTATTATTAACAGAAAAGAGACCCTTTAATCCCTTCTAAATTTGAAGACTTAAAGGAACCTATCTGATCAAAACCATGTGATGAACTAAAGGGAAGGGCTACTCTAAAGTAAGCACCAGTCAACTTGGCAAGTTACTGACCAAATTTGTATTTGTTCCTCCTCTTATATCAATTTACTCTTTAAACTTTTCTATCCAGTCCCTCTTGACTGAACTCTTGTTTTCTTCGACCCTCAATGGCATTAGAGAATTCGTAGTCTAAGGGATCATTTCAACTTCTTTCCTATTACTTGGGTGACGTAACCGCCAAATACATTTGTTTAATATACTTCCTATTCAATGTAAAATGCATCAAAGTTACTGTTGGATATACATTAGTTAATAACAATCTTGCCATTTCATTTCTAGCCGACTTTTGGTCAAAAGATATAAATTTAGAGGTGGCCTGATGTACATGAACTTTCACTAAACTATGATATAACTCAAGTATTAATATAAAAATAATATTTGTGTTATTACTTCATTGTTAATAGCTTCTTTTTACATTTATATGATATAACTATTACTGTTATATGGTGGACTTTGTGAAGGCAATATGTTCCATAATTGAAATTAATTAGCAAGTAAATTTTGTAACACATCGCTTTTATTATTGCAAAACAAGTTCCAGAAACTATGTGCTTCCATTGTAAATTCCTTTAGTAGACTGCTGGTATCGCTTGCTGAGGTGGTTTGCTGAACCTCTGCATCAGTAAGTCGCCTGGCGAGATTTCAAAATTGAAAATGCAGTTCTTGTTTTTCCAAATATAGATACTCTCCCAAACTTTTAATTCCGTTTTCCTTATAATATTTTTTGAGTATTTTTGGACTTCTATTTATAGCATGTTGCTTTTTCCAAAAATGCCAATCTACCGCTGATTTGTGTTGTTTTAGTTTAATATTGCTGAGGTGTTCTTTTGCTCTTGTTTTTGTCTCTTTTAGTTTGGCTAATGTTGATTTTTTTCACAGTCATTGCAGCTGAACTGGTATATTCCTGGTTTGTTTTCTTGTGAAATATCATCTTTTAATTTAGAATTTAATATGTTTTTTAATGGAGTAAGTTTTTTTTCTTTTGGGCCAGAATGATATGTTGTTTGAAGATCCTCTGAAATTTGTTGAAAATTGTAAGGTGGTATTCAAACTTTCTTGTAAATTTTGTTTTCTTTTTCATTTGGAGTGAGTGTGCTAACTTCTTTTATTCTCTTCCTATTTTTGGCTCTTTCAAGGTAGGATTGGAATATCTGCTTAACGTTGCCTATTGGTATATTTCTAAAATTACTTTCGACAACAGGCAATGTATGATCTCAAAACCTCTCAAGTTTAAAAAATTTTTGGTAGTGTTTAACGCCCGCGTTAACTACTACTTATGGCACCGCAGGCGGTGACACTGATACATGAATGATGGAGCACCGGTGGAATGCGATGGTGGGGGAAACCGGAGTACCCGGAGAAAACTCGCCCCAGCGCCGCTTTGTCCACCACAAATCTCACATGCGGTCGCTTGGGATCTAACCCCGGCCGTCTAGATCTGAGGGGAGTGGTCCAACCACTCGCCCACGGCGCGGCCATAAGTTTAAATTGCATAATGCACAACTGTACATGCACTTGGCAAGACTTACAAAATTTATAACAGAGTGGTCTTACAGTATAAGTTAAAAATAGTGTTTCCGAAAACTATTTCATTATTATATGCTATGGTTCCACCACTTGGCATTATTTCAATACGTAGGTACTTTTGCTATTGTCATTAGAGCCGCTTTGTAGTTACTTACTGGTCTAACGTAAACGTTTATGGCCCTAATCCGAGGGATATTTTTTATACGTCGAGGAGTGTAGCAGTTGCGGAATGACGACTGGGCGTAGCCGAGGGATCTACGAAGCTAAAACCCCAATGATCCAAGGAAGTCAAAACTTAGGCAATCTGGCGAATTTCACATCTGAATTTAATGTTAAAGAGCTGAAGGAGCTTGATGTTTTCAACACTTTCAAATATGGATCGCCAGGAGACGTCACTTAGACTACTACTTAAGATCATTGTGACTGTGTCCGACCTGTAAGAGCTGTTCGGATGCAGTCAAAATAAACGTTTAACTTAACTACCAAGTTCGGTATGGTTGGATTTTTCATTTTTAGGTTTTAACACACATTCACACCGACTGTCATTCATCAAATACATTCTTCTGAAGTTAGTGTATAATTTAGTGCTCGCTAATTAATAAGAGTCGTCGCGCGAAATTACCTAATAGTCCATCTCATAACCAAGCATACAATAACTGCCAGCATGCTGCCAGTACCATAAACGTCTTTTAGTACTTGCCTCCTTCATTTTCCATTCTGGAAGAACTAGCACTTGAAAAAGTCGTATCCATAGATTTCGTATCTTTTTTTTTCTGTCTATGATCCATGGTTTTCACAAACTGCATTTCCAATAATTATAACTTCGAGTACTCGCTTCCAAATGAAATATATAGACCCCGAATTCAAAGGCGCGTACCGCGTAACGGTTCTGCGTCCTTTTCAGATGAATTCAGCTCATGCGCAGTATATCCAACTTACGATCGGTAAAGGTAGTTAGATTTAAACAGTTAAATCCAAAAGTCATGCAACACCTACATAAAAATACAAAATTAATTCTCCATTAAAAAATATGCTGAACTATTCATGATTTTAATGTACAATATATATTATATATATATATACATGCAGGTCTTTCAAGGTAGGATTGGATATTCTGCTGCAAGTCGCCTATTGGTGTATTTCTAAAATTACTTTCGACAACAGCCAATGTATGATCTCGAAACCTTTGAAGTTTGAATTGCACAATGCACATGCAGATGTACATACACAATAGGCTTACAAAATTTGTAATATGGTGGTCTTACAGTATTTGAATACGGTGTAACTCAAAATAGTGAAATGGCGATAAAGGCTGGCAGTAGCGTCACCAAATAAGTGCCGTGCAAGAAAGGACAAAATATTGAAAGAAAACAGGAAAACATGGCAGCCATTGTAGACGGAAGCAGGTAGGGTTAGGTTTTGTTTGAAAATAACACGGATTATTTATGATTTGACTGTATGAAAGAGGTTACGAAGTATATATAAGTAAGAACATTCTCGTTCGAAAAGGAGATCACCATTACCAAGGAGTAGCAATTAGCTTATAATTTGGAAAGATGTTGAGATTTTTAGGTTAAAACCCCAAGTGACATGAGAATGGTCATAATAATAGTAGGATACGCACAGATGTGCATTACTACTCTTTGCAGTATTCCATTAGAGTATTTGTTATAAGTGATATTGGTTACATGCATGCATTGTAGAGTTGGCTATCTGTATGACGTGTTCAATGTCCCCGGGCCTGGCTCGAAGATGGGACCAGATGAACAAAACAAACAAACAATGTTTGCTGCACAGAGCGCTCAGAATATCTATAGAAGGCTCATGGAAATTCCTTCGAATACACAATCTGCGAAGGAATCCGTGCATTGCCTATATGTTCTGTGGGTTATGTAATTTATTCTGGTGTAGTTCCTGTGGAGAGAAATCAAGATCAATTTCTTCTCTTTTTTTCTCACTCTTATCCATAAAAAATCTGTTTCCTGTTTGGTAGAGGGCTGTAGTCTGAATTATTCATTGAGAAAGGGCTCCTGTGCCAAGATATAGGTCATTCTGTTCGGCAACATTTTAATGTGCCTATGTCCTTTTGAGAAATGTCTTTCATTTCTCCATGCAATTTAGAATCTATTAACAAGGATGGTTCCAAATTAGTTCCATAACTTTATAACTAGGATAACTTTGCTTGGAAGAGGAGCATTGTAAACCACTTTGTTTCTTCAAGCATGCCATTGCAGCTCTTAGCAGATAGCTAAGCACTATTATACACCATAACAATGACATGAGAAAGCAGCTGTCTTCTGTTATGCCATGTTTACACAATGCCAGTTGATGAGACAAACGTGGAAGGCAGTTGTCCTCTGGTTGCAGTAAAATCACTAGCCAGTCCAGTTGAACTAGAACCTGTTCACACGGGGAAGCTATTGGTACAGCAGTAGATAGAAAGAAATGCCAGGTGTTCAGCACCTGTTGTGCCCCTTGAGGAATTAGTTCCATGTGTAATAAATAATCTTTGCTGAAAATTTATTGTCAAGTCATGCAAAGTTCTAGTGGAGGAGTTAGAAAAAAAGCGGCAGAGAACCAGAAAATTTGAGAGGTAATCTCACAGAGTTTTGACGAGCATCCTTGTTGGTCCCACAAACACTGTAGTTTCCTACAACTCACGTTTGTCTCATCACTCCACTTTGGAGCCATAATTAAGCATACTAGATGTTTTAAGTTAACAAAATACACAGGATGCTACACTTTGAGGTTAAAGCATGGCTTAGCTATTGTCACAACTATTGTCCTGTTACGTTCACATGGCAACAGTTGTCCCGACAGTGCTGCACTGCAGGTGGTGGGGGTGCAGCTGGGCCCAGCTGCTTGTCTTTGGTCTACTCCTCGAGAGAATAGATTGGTGTGGCAATTGGACTGAACTGTTCACATGGAGCCAATAATTTTATACCATCATGTAAACATGGCATTAGTAACAGCAAGGGCATGACTTTGGGGCTGTTGCCAGTTGTGCTGTTCTAAATCCAGCAATAATAATAAAATACAATGCATTAGAGTATTTGTGTTGTGTTGCTTACTGCTGGTTTAGAGCAGCATGGTTGGGAACAGCCACTGAAGTCTGCCCTTGCCAGTGCTAGCAGACAGCACCCGGTAATTGCCACTTATTCCTGTTTTGCTTTCTATAACATTTCGATGACCAGTAGGTTAATTCTCCAGTTTCATACAGCCAACCAGAAATTGTAACTGAATATTTAAAATAACTGATATTTTGGAGCATAACATGATCTGTATCTTTTACAGACTAGGAAAATGTGAAGTATGTGATGATAGTGAAGCTAAATATACATGTCCAAGATGTGAGCTGAAAACCTGTTGTATTTCCTGTGTTAATATTCATAAAAAGGAATTTGATTGCAATGGTCAGAGGGACAAAGTTGGTTACAAATCAATATCAAAATTCACAAATTTGGATCTTCTTGGAGGTGAGTACCTAAACAGCTAATGATGTTAAATGGAGCAAAACATATAGGTGCTTTTATTGAAATGTTGCCACAGAAGTTGAATGTCGTGGTGGATACTGTTAATGGCAATGTCAGATACCAATTGCGACAAAAGGAAAGCATGAACTAGTAAATAAATGCAAAGAAAATAAAATATACAAAGCAATAAATAAATATGACACAAATGAATAATAGACATAAAACACGAAACAAGGAAATGTTGCTCGTTCTTCTGTAAACCTTTCTAAGTCCCAAATTTCATTCAGTATTGCACCATTATACAAAATTTCATGGTCCACAACAATGCATAGGTTGTCAATGTTTAATATTCACAAATTCTCGCAACAAATAAACATATATAAACATAACTGGAAGTAATGTAGCAACTTTTATGCATTTAAAAGGCACAATAATATTTGTTAGCAGATTTTTAGCAAGTATTATTATTGCCAGGTTGCTAGTCGACACTTTTCAGTACCTGCCATGACATGTCGAAATCTACAGCAACATTACTGTTTTTTTTTTTTTTTTTTTTAATTCCATAACAGTTTTCTCTAAAATAAAGAATAAATAACTTACCTTTGGTATCTGATTATTCCCATAATCATGTTATATGCTCATGCATTATTTTGGTAGTTTTATTTGTTAACAACAGCTAAAAGAACAAGATGTGCGATATGATGACATCTGGGTTATTAAAACCTATGTTCATTTTGCTGAATTTTTAGAGAGCTACTTGACAGAATACATGTTTAAATGCAAATGTGACCCATTAGGCAAGGCTATGGTATTTTTAGAGCAGCTGTAACTGCTGAATTATTTAAGGTAGGTTGGTAACACTATTCACAGTGTAACCCTGAAGTAAGGCCCTAAGCTGCAAAGTGTAGCTGAGGGATGTTTTATAATAAGGGGAGGCATAATCAAGGGGTTTGTGAAGCTAAACCTAAATGATCCTTGTGTGTGAAAGAACTAAAAACATAGTTTCTGAGAAATATTTCTAATAGTATTTGAAAAAGCAGAGCAACTTAGGGTTTTTTTTTTTTTGGAGGGAACCTCCAAAATCCATTGTGTAGTCAATTACAGACATTGGAGCAATATATTTTATCTTTGGAACCTGTGGGTTTGAAGGTTTGTTGCAATACTGCACTCTTCAGTGAAGTGATCCCTAGCATATAACTTCTAAAAAAACTTACTCCAACTTTCATTGCCGGTAGGTAACTGTTTATGTTTCAGATTACAGATTAATGGAAGAAACAACCCGCAAAGTGGAAATCTTTGTGAGAAATCCTGTAAAGCATTATACACGTACAAATAATTTACCTTTTGTAAGTATTGTTAAATTATGCTTATATTAAGACAGCAGATTTTAGGCAAATCTGTTTTCTTAACATAGACTTACCTAACTTTTTGTATTTGTATGTTTCATAAATGTTTCGACCTAAATAAAACATTCTGATAGTGGATTTCTATGGATAATTTAAAGAAAGTGCTTATTATTTATTGTAAATCCAACTTTGGCAATAATGTTTAAATCTTAAACTATAATTGCAGGTATCCATGTCAATTCTGAAATGTATTTGACTTATTTTAAAGTCAACATTGCACATTAAATCAAGTTAACCCTTTATTGCATGAAATATTTTAATACATGTGCTGTTCTTCCTCTAATTTGCAAACTGGTATTTACATCCCTTTGACTGGCACCACAATTGATGCGACTTAATATACGTGATCATTAGTGCAATACAAATTGAACTGAACATCGATTCAAAGCCAAAAGCCGCGAGTTCAAGTTCCAGCAACTACAGTCAAAAGTGCCTGTGGTAAAGGAAGGGGAGGGCCCAAGTAAACTAACAGGTGTGATGGCACATTTGACTGCAGTTGCGTGGATTTTTTTTTTTTTTTTTTTTTTTTTTTTTTTTTTTTTTTTTTTTTTTTTTTTTTTTTTTTTTTTTTTTTTGGCGCTCTCTCCCTAAAAAATATATTAGGTTTGCTGCAAAAATATTTATATTTTTAATATAAAACAACTATAACTAGTCTAATTTTACTGTTGAAATTAGCATAATATAAAATTGGAAAAGTATGCTTTGATTAATCATCTTTGTTGCATAATTGCAACACCATGGATTAAATCACTTACATCACTGTTTGTGTTTGTTTTAATATCTATTTTTAATTTTATATAGTGTAAATCTAACAGTTAAGAAACCGAACCTATTTTAAGCACTGGAAGCATTACTTTCTAGTGTATAAACTTCTGCTCTCTAATATTCTATACTGCAACAGTAAAAAAATCTGTTACTTTTCATTTTTTGTTTAGCATTTGCATAAACTTCGAACAGCTGCAAGCCAAAGAGGAATAGATCTTCACTTTCTACCTCGCAATTTCTCACGCAATATAAGCAATACAACTTTCTACGACTGGAAGCAGCAGCTAATATATTGGAGGGTTGAGTGGATTTTTCCACAGGCAGGGAATATAAAATGCATTTCAGAGAGGTAACAACACTTCTTAAGTCTTTTTTTTTTTTTTTTCTTTTTTTCTTTTTCTTTCTTCTTCCCCGCATTGGTTGATATAAGATGCTTATACATATGTTTAATTTTTTATGTAATCATAACTTTTTTTGGTCATACAGAGTTTGGAAGCTTGCTCTGTTACTGGATTATGCAAATTTCATTAAAAGGGGGCAGGGGGAATTATTTACTTTGGCTACTTTTGTTCCATTGCCTGATAATAAACGGTTACAAAAACATTTTTAGCTGGTTTTCCAAACACAAAAATAATATAAATTCATTTAAAAGACCTTTTTCTAAAACTTTTTTTTAAAATAACTTTCTCTAGTCATACTGTACATAGGGATAGGGATCTAAAAGTATTGTATTCCACTCAAAAAATTTGTGTCGAAATTTCACCGGAAATATATGTTTTAGGATTCCCTGAGCCAAAAAAAAAAATCAGTTTTTAGAAAAAGGTTGTGTGTGTCTGTGGAAAACATAGCTCAAAAACAAAATGACTGTTAAATACCAAACCTGGTATTTAAGTTTAGTATCTTCCAAGGATGCGACACAAAGGTTTTCCAGAAAATGGCTCTAACAATTTTGATTAAAATACAATATATTAAAGATATTTACATCCCAAATAAAATGTATATCTTGAATTTTTTGGGAATAGCATCTGAAGACCTCTTTATTCTGGATGAATTTTGCTTAACTGCCAAACCATAAGAGATACCAAAAATGTAGATCTTGTCAAAACACACAATTTATGTCCTTTACATTGTTGTGGAGGTAACCATTTCCAAGATATTCCTTGTTGATTTCAATTGTAAAGTACTTAAACGTTTCTCGGACAGGAAGTGTCTGTTTTTCTTTTGTTCTACTCCTGGCCAAGCAAAGAAGCAATTTGCAATGACAATCGCATAACGACAGCTTTTAAAACATTTGACTATCACTTTAGCCTGGTGAATTCTCTCAGTTCCAGTCTACTTATAAGGAACTAAGGAATAAAATCTGCTAATGTTTATCTCTATTAGCGTGGTGTTTAAAGAATAATTATCTTTTGTAAGAAGTTTGTTTGTAGAGTAGCTAGAGAAAGTCATGTGAGTGTAACACATCAGATTTTTCTTTCTTTCTTTTTTTCTTCTCCCTCACCCAAAAATTCAATACCAAAGTTTCACTAAAAATATGTGTTCTGATGACCTCCGAGTACATAAAAAGCATTTTTAGAAAAAGTTCCGTATATGCAGCATAAAACAAAAATGGCAATCTGAGATGTAGGTTAAATACAATACTTGCATTTAAGCATAGTATCTACCATGGATGTGACAAGGTTTTCAGAAGAATCTCCTACCCCAAACCACCCTGTGCATGGCAAATGTTTTGAAAATCTGAAAAAATTGTGACTAAAGTGTGCGCTAGTGACTTTCATCTCATAACCGCCTAGAGTAGGCTATACGGCAAAGATTCTAATATGATGCCTGGGAACAGGAACGAGAAAATTGAAACTTGGGGCCCAGAAAGTTTTGCTGTTAATTATGATCACTCCCATTAAAATATATGTATTTCAATTTTGCCATTACTATTGTTGTGAACCAGCCTTTACAAATTTAATAATACTACATCCCAACTCGGTAGTGTAGGGACATTTAAGAGGTTACAATCTTGGTTAGAGCTAGTTACCCAGATAAGATTTTTACTATGGTTTTACCTTATTACAAAAAGATGAATATTGGCTAAGCTCTAATGATATTGGCCTCATTCAAGCATTCTAATAATTTCATTCACCATTCAACATGATTGACCCAGTTAACAGATATTACACTAAATTTTACTCAAAAAAAGTAAATAAATATATTGCATTCACCCTGCCATGTGCTAAAATATGGTATACATTACACATGAAAATCTTGCATCAACTTTGAATTCACACCTCAAAAACTATGTATAAATTCAGTAAAACTATTAAACAAAGTTTTTCTAGATCTTAATTTTTGATAAACAGGTTCTTTCTCTAGCACATATGTAAATGTAGGTACAAAGTAGATAGAGAAGATATATATTCCATCAAAAAATTTGTTACATAGAGTTTATTGGAAATAGATATATTGAGACCCCCTGAATAAAAAAAAAAAAAATTAGAAAAAGTCTGTGTGTGTGCAGCATAGATAACTTCATCAAATTCCAAACTTTGTATTTTAAGTTCAGTGTCTTCCAAGGATGTGGCATGAAGATTTTCAAGAAAATCCCCCCATCCCCAGCTAGCCTTTACATAGAACATTTTGATTTTCTGAAAATGGCTCCTAACGCTTTTGATTAAAATACCAAATGTTTAAAATATTTTCATGATAAACTAAATGTAAATCTTGAATTTTCTGAAAATAGCATCTGAAGACCTCTTCATTCTAGAGGACCATAAAAGATAGATAAAAACTTACTGAACAAAAAATAATAGATTTCATTAAAACACAAAATATTTCTTGTAATTTGTTTCAATTTTAAACTCCTTAAACTTTTTTCAAACAGAAAATCACCTTTCATTTCATACCTCCTTTGTTTCACTTCTAGTTTTGCAAAGAAAACTGAATCTCAATTGTTTCAAATAGCAATTACTTTTAAAAAATCTGACTATCACATTAGTTTAGTGTATTCCCTTGTTTCTCTTCTACTTACAAGGAAAAAAGTAATAAGACAATTTCTGTTAATGTTTAACTCGATTAGCTTGATGTAGATAAAAGAATAATCTTTTGTTAAAATATTGTATTTGCAGAACAGGTAGAGAAAGTTATGTGAATGGAACATATTTTATTTTTATAGGTTGCTGGAAAATGAGATACTCTCCAAGCATTTGAACCAGTATTTGGATCCTTTGCAATGCGACCCTATTCTGTGGGATAAGCTGCAATTTTACCAAAGTGCAGGCCACAAAGGCATTGTGTTGCTGATGAAAACGGAAAAGTCTCCAGGTGCTCGATATCATGAGCTGGATACCTCATCAACTCTAAAAGCTAACTTGTGGGGAAAAATTTTAATTGAGTACCCAATTATACATATTCTGTTGAAAGATCATAAATACACATATGATATTTTAAGTCCAGGTAGGTACTTGTAAAATAATCTAATCCAAAAATGCAATAGCTTATATTTTCAAAGAAAGAGAAATGCCATAGGCCTTGCATGTTATAGTGCCTTCAGAATTCAAGGATAGCATATTATTCTTGAAATGGTTTAAATTAGTGCCACATGTGCCTGTTCACATCCAATACAGAATGTTAATCACTCTATGACTGTCCATTACACGAAAGGAAACAGCTCAGATTAATAATGCAATTCTGTAATAAATCTTTCATTCCACCACTATACCACATTGTTAGAAAACAACATTGCTACTCAGAATTAAAATATTTGTCATTAAGATATGTAATTCATATATTTAAATTACTTAATACTTAATATAAAAATAATAGTTGCAACAAATCTTCACTTATCTTTTGGAATCCTTGCATTAATCATTATTAACACTGCTTTAATTAATGGTTTTAATACTGATTTTATGAATAAAAAAATTGAGAAGTTTAAATATCAAAAAGCTATTAAAGATATTTCTATGCTTAAGAAAATAAAAGATAATTACATTTTTAAAAAATTTACTTATCACCCTTGGGCAAATAAAAAATTCACAAATATTTTCAAAGAGCATGGCATAATATTGGTTCCTCAAAATAAATACAGTATAAAAAATTTGTTAGGCTTTTCTAAAAAGGATGAAATTTCAAAAAATAAAAGATCTGGCATTTATCAATTAAACTGTTTAAATTGTGACCTTGTTTATATTGGTAAGACTAAATGTCATTTGGAAACCAGAGTAAAAGAACACTTTAGGAATATTAAATACAAAAAAATTGATAAATCAGCTGTAGCAGAACATTTTTGGAAATTTAATCATGAAATAAATCCAGATGTTAAATTATTAAAACACTTAAATGGGCCCATAGATTTAATGGTTTGGGAGAAAATATTTATATTAAAGTATAGAAATCATGCAATGAATTTTGATATACCTCCAATTGACACTCTTACCAAATTTGTTTTGATTCCAGTAGTTAGCAATGCATTAGTACACAATCCATCTAGTAGCAGTAACCATAACAGTGTAAATAAACAACATCAAAAAAGAGACCAAAAGGATATGTTGATAATGCAATGAAATCGTTGCGGAACTAGTCCAGGCAAGGATTCCAAAAGATAAGTGAAGATTTGTTGCAACTATTATTTTTATATTAATATTTGTGTTATTCTTCACTGTTACTAGCTTCTTTTTACATTTATATACTTAATACTTATTTATATAAATAACTATTTTACATTTCCAATGAATGTGTTTCTATTTTTATTATTTGTCTATTTACATTAATGCTAATTCTTTTGTTGTGACATTTACACTTAATATTAACTGTTGTTATGTAATAGTATACGTTGTTTACTACTATAGTCGTAATATACAATTGTAAAACTGGATTTTAACATTTCGGAAATGGTAATATACATATATAAATTTTAATTACTGGTAGTGGTACACTGTGAAGCCAGCAATTAGTTTTAATATTGGAGTCGAGTATATACACATGTGCTTGACAAAAATTTATGCAGAACTAGTTTTGCAGTAGACAATGCATGCAGAACTAGTTCTGTGTAAGTTTTTGTGAAGCACATGTGTATATACTTGACTCCAATATTAAAACTAAATAAATATATATTCCATTAGTGTTGCTAATTGCTATACTGTGAATTAAAAGAACTTTCCTAGTAGAAGTTTTTAATATTGTTTAAATAAGGTAGAGTCAAACTGAAAATGCAAAGTCATAGCCAGGAGTTGAGCCACAGCTTACAATGCTGTAAGTACTTCAATTTCTGGGCTTCATAATTTTTTTTCTGCACTAAACGCACGAAAGACAGAAGTTAATAATTTGTTTAGGTACTAAATTATTACATATGTAAAACTGTGCCCTAAATTTGGCTATAGCCAGTTTTCAAAAGGCAGCCTTTTAACAATTGAATATTATAATCTTTTATTTCTTATGTTTACGATTACCAATTATTGTTCCTTTCCTTTATTACAATCCATTTCCATTTGGTTTTTACATTCTCCAGATATTGCCCTATGTTCTTACAGTTTTGTGTAAAATGTGATTTATATTAGTTAAGGTATTATTTACCTTAGACAACAGCTGTCTTCTTCAAATCTCTGTTTCTCTGCATTCAAATAAAATGTGTTGTATATCTTCCTTTCCCCCATAGTATTCACCTTGCGGATAACCTTTCCACTGCTCTTTTACCTCCATACTCCTGCTCTTAACCATGTTATCCCCCTCCCCTCTTTCTTCCTAATTTGTATTGTTTTTATATGTCTCTCTTTGCCAATTGTTTTTTTATTGTAACATAGAATACTAATAACCTCATCTCAGTTATTTGACTAAACGTTATGAAAGGAGTTGGAAAGGTAGTCAAAACTGAAAAATACAATGCCATAGCCAGGTTTTGAATCATAGATCTCCCAGTTTTGGTCCTTCCAAAATCGTACAGTACTATTGGGGATTTTAGATCTCCTTGTAGCTTACTAGGTAAAATGTGAATCAATTGGAGAATTGAATATCTTGTCTGCGTGTTACCATGGTAAAGAAATGAAATGTAGTAGTATGTGGGTGTTCTTTAACCACTGTGCGTGTGTGCGTGTCTGGTAGGCCCGTGCTGAGCCTGGGTGTTGTTGCTGTGTACCTACCCTGGTAAGGGTTTAACCACAGGAATGAGGTGAAGGTTGAGGTTTCGAGTGTTGGTGTTAAGGAGGTAGCTCTGGTAGGCTCCTCGAGCGGGTGTTTATTTTGTTTAAATATGGTGGTGAATTTTGATAGACCTCTCCCAATGGGAGGGGGGAGTGCTTTGTTCAGCTATTATGCTGTTGGCTGGTTTATAGCCGTTGTTACCGGGGGTGCCCACAAGCCATGCGGGGAACCCGGAACCGCCTCTTTCAGCGTTCAGAGGGTAAGTACTCCCCCAGAGATCTGATAAGTGCGTTCTCATGTTCGCCCAATCTGGCGTAGAATTTTTGAGCCCGGCACCTAATAACATCTTCCACATATGGGGGGGCCGAATCTTCATGTAGTAGCCTCAAAGGGAAACGTCGACATACAGAATATATGGACCGGAGTCCTCTATTCTGTACCCGCTGTAACCAGAGAAGCCAGGAGTCTGCTGCCATACCCCACACTTTGCAGGCATAGAGCATTAGGGGGACTATAAGCGCCTTGAAAAGGCGTAACTTTAAGTGACCCGGCATCTGGGAGGCCAGCACGGGGTAAAGGGAGGCTACTGCCCCCTTCGCCCTGTCCGACGTTCCCCGCACGTGTTCAAGAAAAGTTAGGCCCTTATCAAGAATGACGCCCAAGTATTTGATGGAATTACCCCACTCTATCCTTTGGCCCTGGTAGGAAAAGTTGGGTATCTGGTTTATTTCGGGACGTTTTCTGGTGAACAGAACAGCATGACTTTTGCCCGGATTAACGGACATCCGCCACTGTCTGCACCAGTCCTGGACGAGACGGAGGTGTGTCTGTATGGGGTTGAAGGCTCTGCGTATGTTCCTGTCAGTGCAGTAGAGCAGGACGTCATCAGCAAACTGGGCCATGTTGACACCCTGCACCATAGGGAAGTCTGCCATAAAAAGGCTAAACAAGGTGGGTGATAATACAGAGCCTTCTGGGACTCCGCCTCATAGGGGTTTTGGTGTAGATGTTTGCCCCGCAACTGCAACTACGAAGGTGCTATGGTGTAGGAAGCTTGTATGATGTTGATTAACTGTGTATGTAGGCCAATCTGGATGAGTTTAAACAGGAGACCCTCATGCCAGGTGGTTGAGAAGGCCTTCTCAACATCCAAAGACACCGCCAGCGTGGAGGCCTCGTCCTGGAACCCCAGGGCGGCAGCCTCCACCACCCGCAGCAGCTGTTGGGTTGTCAAGTGCCCAGGACGGAATCCAAACTGATAACCACTGTGTTTCTCAGCATCCCAATTTATATTAGGCATGTAAGACCAATTCATTTTGCTCAGAGGCATCTTTATCCGACACGATACCAACGCCTTTACTTCTCTTCCCAAGGAAGCCATTCAAAGGATTTTTACTCGAAACAAATCCATCATCCTCCGCCAGATTTGAACCCGTGACCTTGAGTATATTTAGTTAGCTAGCATGGTAACCATTGCACCACGGAAGCTCGGTGGTTAGAGCAGCTGAACATAGACCAGAAGACCTGTGCTCCAAATCCTGATAATGGCAAGGAGTTTTTCAATCTGACTTAACCTTTCCAATTCAAGTACTACATGCAGCATGTGTAGAAAAACAATTAATTGAAAGGCTAAAATAAGTCACAATTATGATTTCTGAAATAATTATCTGTGTAAAACATATGTTGCAGAGGAAGAAGCAGCAATTGAAACAAAAGTTCTGGGAGATGCTCCAAAAGAAAAGACAACAAATTTCTTGTTCAATGCCTCTGATAGCTCAGATGGAAATGAAGAAGGAACAGCCTCCAAGAACCAAAAACCAAAACAACGGAATAACAGAAGAAGGAAAAGATTTAGAAGACCAAAACCCTATCATTTTGTACAACAACAAAACTAATGAATAGCTTATGTGTCATGTGAAGGAATTGTATGTAAATAAATTTTCCTTCTTTTTTTGCTTTAAACCCAAACTTGTAAAACTTTAATTCTTTAATAAATCTATTTTTCATTTTAGAACAGAAACAAAATATTGTCAAGCTAAGTGCAATAATTAATTTACTATATGCCATAGATGAACTTCAATGGTTTTAAAAAGTCTGATGTGTTCCATTCACATGACTTTCTCTAGCTCTAGCAAAAAATTACTCTTTTTTTACAACATGCTAATCGAGGTAAAAATTAGCAGAAATTGTCTTATTACTTGTTTCTTTGTAAGTAGAAGTGAATACACTAGGCTAAATTGATAGTGAAATATTTAAAAAAGCTGATCCTATGTGAAACAATTGAAGTTTGACTCACTTTATATGCCTGAAGTAAAACAAGTGAGAAGAAACAAAACGTTGCTTCCTGTTTGAAAAAAGTTTTAGTAGTTTAAAACTGAAACCAATAGCAAGGAATCTCCAAATCCCTTATGGTTTAACCGCTACGCAAAATTGTTCAGAACATAAGAGGTCTTCAGAGGCTATTCCCAGAAATTTCAAAATATACAGTTTGTGACGTAAATACCTTTAACATACAGTATTTTAATCAAAATCATTAGAGCCATTGAGAAAAACAAAATTTTTGAAAATTTTTCCACGTAAAGGGTAGTTTGGAATGGGGGGGGGGGGAGGGATTTCTTGAAAATCTTTGTGTTGCATCTTTGGAAGTCTTTCCGTTTTTGAGCTATGCTTTCTACAGACACAAATAGACCTTTTTCTAAAAATACCTTTTTTCAGTCTTAGGGAACCTCAAAACATATATTTCTGGTGAAATCTTGACATCAAATTTTTTGGTGGGATATATAATACCTTCTCTATCCACTGTGTACATTGTATATACAGGCTAGAGAAAATAAAAGAATTGACCCTCTTTTTACAGTTCACTTTTATTTAGGAGACTGACAATGGAGGGAAATCATTCCCAAACCTGACAAAGATCACTCCAAAGATATTAATTATTGCAAACTCTTGGGGAAAATGACCTGCTATTGCCTCAGATGAATTTACAAACAAGCAGTAGAGACAATGTACAGACTGAAATTTGTGATGCTCTGGCATTGAAACAGCACATAGTTGCAGTGTGAAAATTAAAGGAAATATCTTGGGTTCATCATCAGTTTCTTGGCTCACAGATTTTAGATCGGAAATGCTCTATCCTTATGCATTGTGGTTGGTGAAGCAGGATTTTCGTGCAGTTGCCATAGTTAGCCACTACACTTTTTAGATGAGCACACAAAAATAAGATTTTGTGATGTTAAATGTTCAATTAAACAGTAAAATTAGACTAAGTTATAATCAATATGTGTGCGGTGTTTGGTTGTAGTTTCTTGAATAGCAGAACCAAAAATAAGGAAAGGGAAATATGTTTCAATCCATAAGTTAGCTTATTAAAGTGATTTTGTGAGGTTATATGTTCAATTAAACACTAAATTTAGACTAAGTTTTAAACCATTAAAATGGTTAATTCCTGTGTAGTGTTTGGTTGTACTTCCTCATATAGCAGAAGCAAAAATAAGGAAAGGTAAAAATGTTTCAATATATAGGTTAGCTTATTTAAGTGATTTTGTGAGGTTAAATGTTCAATTAAGCAGCAAATTTAGACTGTTTTAAACCAGTAAAATGCTTAATTTTTGTGTAGTGTTTGGTTGTTGTTCCTCGAATAGCAGAAGCAAAAACAAGGAAAGGGAAATGTGTTTCAATACATAGATTAGTGTGGTTATGTAACAAGCTTTTGGTAATATACTTAGTGAAATATTTCAATGCACAGGTTAGAGTACTTATTTAAATGATTTTTCGGTGGTATATTTAGTGAAATATGTTGTACATTATCAACAGAACAATTCTGTATTGTTAGTTAAATTTTAGATTTCCAACTCTTAGACCATTGAGAAGATTGGATAAAGGCAAATCCACACACAAAATTGGCAACCTACTCCAGTTTAAAAGAAACCTTTTGCTGATTTGTCCATTTAGCAGCTATCGTGAGAAATAATTACTATCAAATAATGCGCTTATGATATCAGAACTGTGAGAATAGAGGGTGTGTTCCTTGGAATCAGTATACAGTGGCAATTATCGCAAATTCCTCAACCGAAATTCTTGATTAATATCGCACATTCTACTAAAGCTTTAAACCAATGGTATAACATATGGTACAGCCTTTTGCAACATTAACAGTAGTTTTAGACCATGAAATTAGAACAAAGTTAAGTTATGATGGTTACTCCAATAATACCAATTTATCAATAATAACTTCTAACAGTCCAAAAAATGTGATTGTATTAAATATTCCCTTCAACTAAAGATCTCTCCCCTTCCACTATCCTTTATCTTTCATTTCAAAAACTTAAAAAACCAATTAATTTGACAGATGTTGCATATGGTAGTGTGTAGTGCCACAAGATGGTGGCACTTGCTTCTGCAAAACGGTAGCATTTCCGCCCTGTGCTTCAAGTGCACATTCAAGATAAATTATCCTTCTCTATAGAAGTGGTAGATCTGCTTCAAGGTTCTGTAGTGAGCATACTTTACACCTTGTTGCTATAAACAATAACCTGATTTCACACTCACTGAAATATTTCTCTTTGAAGATTTACTCTTATGCAGTGGAAAAAATATGCAACTGACAACACACTTGTTGAAATATTTTTGAATACTGTCTGCACCTGTACTGAAAGTTCAGCCAGCTTATATCCAAAAGACCATATGAATGCATAGCTTTCTCTAAGACCAAAAGGATTTACAAGTCAACATTAGTCTCAATATTGATGACCATTAATTTACATGGAACAAATACTTGCAAAATCCTTGGCATGGCATTCAACCAGAAACACTACATTGTCTCTAAAAGTAGAATATATATCCCAACTAAACACCGTAAAAATATTATCTCTAGCAGGGCATTAACTCCAAATGCTTAACCTTTTAATGCCAACCACAATCTAATCGTGACCCAAAAATTGCCAATCACGATCTAATTGTCCTCCCATTTTCATACATTTTAACTCTTTCCAGCAGGAAAGTGTGTGCAATTTCTACATCATAGCCACAGAGAAAGGTTTTCTGGAGCATTTCAGGACCTTATCTTCACTTGAAAGCGCTAAATAAGTTCCAAATTTAATTTCTCTACCTGGTGTTTGTTTATGCTGGTTGAAACATAGCATAATCTTACTGAAGAGAAAATAAGAGCTGCAGTTCACAATGGAAGAAAGCTTGTGATTTTGAATTTTCAGACCTTGATTAAAAGAGTTTCTGATATTGACATAAGAGAGGAAGATGTATATTCTAGCTTCAGCAATGAAAATGCATCCAATAACAATGGACCTCGTACGCATTCTAATAATCGGTGTACATATTAAAATGGATTTACGGAGGTGTAACCAGATGACAAATACAACGTGAATCAACCATTCAGCGATGAAAAACAAGTGCTAAATTGTACAGTAACATTTGTATCCTATTGCTTTATGCTTTCATTGATAGTGATGTGTGTTTGGTGAATTTTTTTTTTCAGTTTCAGGCTATGCAAATTCCTTTTTGTGTTTTAAAAACTAAATCACCAGACCAAAACAGCATGCTGTTTTAGCAAAGAAATATCTATACTTTCTTTAATTAGCCTCAACTTGCTGTGTAGTAAGCTTTTGTATGTTTAATTATTATTTTGGGATTATTATATTTATTTTAAAATGTTTCTTTTGTTTTTAATTTTTTAAAAATATTGAAGGGACACTCATCCACATTATATAGTAGACAAAAGGTTTTACTAAAAACGAAAAAAAAGATTCAGCTCTTTGTCTCATCTGGTGCTCATTTTATTACCAATAATTTAAAAACCCTACATTCTCTTCTAAAATAGCTTGGCACTTTTCCAACAGCATTATGTATTTGGGCTGGCTCTAAAAGGGTTAACACATTTCAATAGTTGAAGTGCCAAGAAACCCAGGATTTTTACGCCTACTTTGAGTTATTATTTACAGTACATCAATTAAATCTGCCGAAAAGTATGACATTCAAGGATTTCTCAACAAGTAAGAAAATAGTCCTAGCTTCTGTGTTAATATTTTATTCTAAATTTACAACTATCAAATGAGTTTGAAAAAAAAATGCATAAAGCTGCTTACACTCCATTTTTCAAAGTTCGAAAAACTCTCCCTCAGAATCAGTTTTCCACATTTTCAGTTCACAGAAATCAAGGAAAATGCAGTATTTTAACATTTAAGAGCACAAACAACAAACAGATCACCACCTTCAAAGAAAATGGTGTGACTACCCCGAGAGCAGCCAATATTACTAAATCTAAAATTCCTAATAGTGCACTAAAGCAAGGACAGATGGCAGCACAACTCAGATAACCGACGTATGTTGTTTGCCGCATAGCCCAAGACTGAGTTACGGTCGTGGAATTGCATTAAAAGCGTTAGAAATACCTGCCCGAGCTATGCTCTGGCTTGGCCTCCATCTATAGAGGTCTAATCCAGTCCAATTAGACTATGGGGTTGGGTATAGCTTAGCAAGTAGATGATCCCATCAGCACTGCAAGACATGAAGTTGGGGGCTTTTAAATCCAGCAGCTTGCTTGCAGCTTTTCCTTTGGACTTGCATTAGAAACAAATGTACTTCAACTTTCTTCTCACCAAGTAATCCAACATATTTTTAACCCTTTAGTGCCATTACTTTTTGCCTTAATGCTCACAGTATTTGAATCACTTTGGTTGTGGTGCCTGTGAAAGGGATTAAAGACTGGTTTAGAAATTGGAGAAAGATAGGCATATGTACCAAAATAACAATATACTATGAAAGTAGAGTGGATAAACAGTTCATGGAATGCAGTTGTTCAAGTTGTGTTACTGTATGTTTCAAAAGAAAATGTTATTCTGCCAAAAATGAAACAAAAAGAAACCATGTTTGTTGCACATCAATTCATTACTCAGTTTCTCAAGATTTGGAAAAATTGCATTAGCACAAGCTATGCAAAGAATTGCTGTTAAAAGCTCACCTCCAAGCTAATCTCTTATTGGAGATAACTTTATTTTAATAATAGAAAACACTTAACATCACAAAGCCCATAGATTGTTTAGGTATACAAGGAAATGTGTTAACTCCTAGGCAAATTAAAGAAATAATTAAATATTATGAGTGCCATCTGCACTATGCCATAAACACAAAGATTATATTTTAAATTGGCATCAAATTTAGGGGCATCCTAAATACTTATAATTCCAACTGCACAAAAGTTAAACAGATAAAGTAAACAATTTCCAAAAGCCGCAGCATTTAAAATGCTTAACTGTTCCAACAGGAGAAAGGGAAGAAACAAAGGAAGTATGTTCTGCTGATTGAGCAAATATGTTATGCTTATTATTCTGGCTCTCATACAAAGAATTGTTAATACTTCACATATTTATTAACACAATCTTTTCCCTGTTCTTAATACATGTGAACACAATTAAATGTACATTATCTGCAGGAGTGTGTCATTACGAAGCTATTTACAAGATTTATTTCATATTACTTGTATTAATAATGGCCTATTATGAAAATAAAGGTTTACAGGCATTTGTATAAAAAAAGATTTGAAACATTCAGACCTTGTGTTTTTTGCTTCAGAAATCTCACTCACTTTAGGCATACCATTTGAGATTTTCATTCAAGGATATTTAAAGCACATATTATCAACAAACGCACCTTGTCCACAGTGTCATTTGATGCTCAGTAGTAAAGATTAGAGGAGCTTGAAGGAATATACGCACACACCAATGGAAATGGGTAAATAAACTCGTCACAGCCTGTCTTCTTCACAGCACCCAGAAGTACAAAACGAACACCAACAGTGCTACACAGCCTACTGCAGCTTTCATATACATCGACTTTGTGTTTAGGAATGTAGCATCCTTCTTGTATTTCTGTGATAACATCGACAGATTCTGTGCCTTTGTATCCAGCTCTGAAAAAACACATCTTAGCTTTTATCTGACACATTAGTAAATATTCATAAATAACATGCACGCAAGAAATCACATCTAAGGCATTTTACCAGTAAAAATAAAAAGTCCACAGTTTTAATTACTTTGTTTTTTCTTTTTTGTTTACCATATACTATGAACATGAATCATATTGCCCATATAACAAAAAAGTATGTAAATTTAAGTTTTTACTTTTTCTACACATTATGTACATAGTGTACAGAGAAGCTATTGTAATACATCCAAAAATTTGATACCGAGATTTCACCGGAAATACACGTTTTAGGACCCCCTGGATTAAAAAAAAAAAAAAAGAATTTTTAGAAAAATGTTGGTGTGTGTGTGTCTATGGGCAGCATAGCTCAAAAATGAAAAGTCTGTTAAATACCAAACTTGGTATTTAAGTTCAGCATCTTCCAAGGATGCGACACAAAGATTTTCAAGAAAATCCCCACCCCCATCTTTGATTTTTTCAAAGATGGCTTTCAATGATTTTGATTAAAATATTGTATATTAAAGATGTTAACATGACAAATAAAATGTATACCTACAATTTTCTGGGAATAGCCTCTGAAGACATGTTTATTCTGGATGAATTTTGCATAACTGGTAAACCGTAAGAGACAGTCAAAAACTTAATTCACAGAAAATGTAGAGCTTGTTAAAATACACAATTTATGTTATATACATTTTTTGTGTGGAGTTGACCATCCTTGAGATATTCCTTGTTATTGGTTTCAGTTTTAAAATACTTTTCTCATATGGGAGTTTTTCAACTCCTGTCCATACAAGCAAAGGAACTTACTCACATAGCAATCAGATTTTAAAAGATTTGCCTATCACTTTAGCCTATAGTACTCCCTTCTACTTACAAGGAAGCAAGTAATAAGACCCTTTTTCTTCTATTAGCATTAAGTAAATAGAAGAATAAGCTTTTTAATAATTTATTGCAGAGATGTAGAGAAAGTCATGTGAATGGAACGCATCCAAGTTTTTTCTTCATAATTTTTTTTTTTCATGGTAATAAGAAAAGCACCTTGAACCAACAGTTTATTGTATAACACCCAAATTTTATATGCTCATCTGTTATTTGATTTATTTTATTTTTTTATCTATTTCATTTTACATTCAACTTTTTGGTCATGTTGCAACAGATGTTTTTGTAAAATATCTCTGATGGTATGTGGTGGACATTAGCCTTTCAGGACTCATCCCTGCACCATACCATTCACTCATGCCAAACAGAGGTGATATGGTGCCACAATCTAGCTGCTCTTACCATCCACAGTCAGATGGCAGCATACAGCCAGACATTGAGGCCAAATACCATATTGTTTTGCTCTACAACAAGCAGATGACATTAAGATGCCATTCAATCTAGCTGGTTTAACTATCTATGGATAGATGGCAATGCAGTCACTATTACTATATATTTCCAGTTTTATTATTGTTTTAGACTGAAGTTGGATTTTTGGGTTGTGGTATTCAATATCCAATCTGGTATTTACCTTGGTGCATGAGGGAAACCATTTAAAAACCACAGCCAAATTGGTCAGCCCACTGATTTAAAAGATTCTTAGCCCTGTGCATTTTCTTATTCTCCTTGTACACACAAAGAAATAGGTAATAAAACCAGTTCTGTTAGTATTTATCACGATTAAACCATAGTAGATGAAACATAGTTTGCTGTATAATAGGTGAAAGTCACATGAATGAATGTCACACATCAGACTTTTGACTATGCATAGTTATCTAAAACTGACACTTAAATTATCACATGGCTCATTAGTATTGCTTATCTTTAATGTCACTTTGCTGTTGGAAATATTGGAACAGGAACCAGTATTAGATGAAGGAACTAGAATCATAGATTGTTTTAGAGCACAAGAATCAACAAAATGAGAAAGAAGTTGGATATATCAATTAAAGGAAATTGTAAGAGAACTTGGATTCGGCAAGATAGCCAATCAACATATACAGGGGGACGAAAACTATGGAATATAGTGAAAGCTAGGTAGATGACAAGAAATAATAGGTAGTTTAAGGGATAAGAGTATTTTAATATTATATAGGAGTGTTAGGGAAGAATGGGGAAGAGAAAAATATATTGATGTCTATGAAAAAAAGGAAAGAGAGGGTCTGGCATTGACAATAAAAATAATTCCCTCTGTATCCCAGAAAACACTTGCTGACAAAACCTTGTTAGCTGACAAAATTGACTGCCTTTTTTGGAGTTGGTTCACCTGGCACAATCCACTGTTTTGACTGTGATTTACTTTCTGGAGTGTAGTGAAGTATCAAAGTTTCATCCATGGTAATATATTGTCTCAAAAATTCACTGGAATTTTTATGGTAGAGCTCCACATGCTTAACAGAAACAGTTTTTCTTTGCAACTTTTGATCAGGTGTCAACAAACGCGGTACTCATCTTGTACAGACCTTGTGAAAACCCAAAACATTACTTAAAATCTTACCTGCACATTCTTTTGATATGTTTACAGCCTCTGCTATCTCAAACCGCTTTAATCTGCGGTCTTCCAGTACTAAACGATGAATTTTTTCAATGATTTCTGGAGTTGTCACTTCTACAGGGTGTCCAGAGCGAGACTCATCACTAGTGTTCGCATGTCCCATTTTAAACTCTGCAACCCATCTTTTAATCATTGAATATGAAGGGGCAGAGTCTTTCAACGTACTGTCCATTTCCTCCTTGATTTCTTTAGGCATTAAGAGTTTCAAATGGAACTATTTAATCACTATTTGTTTTTCCAAATCCTCCATTTTCGTGAAAACTCTAAAGTTATCTTGTTTAAAATGCTGTCATTCGAAAACTAAACAAGTTATTGACCTGTAACTATGGATACAAGCTAGTCTAGAGTTAAACTTTACGATGCTACCATCTAACTGGCGTTGTTGTGCCATATCTGTGTGAGGCCCAGGACTTATCAGCCAACCCTCGTACATAAATAACCAGGGTATTAACTGTATATGATACTAAATTCAGCAACTCAAGAAAAGTAACTATATTATGTATAATGTTTGTAACTTGAAAAGATGAAATAAAGTATCTGTCTACTTTAAAAACCTACTTCCTAAAATGGTATAACAGGCAACAGCTTTCTCTTGTAATGCATTCTGTGCCAACAAAACACACACTTTACTGGTACTTTATTTCTGGCTTACCTGACAATACAACGCCTCGCTGGAGTACATCATCAATATTCTGAACCATTATTCTCTGAACATCTTGAAGTTCAGTGTTAAGAGCTGAAAGATTACGGCGGGCCCTTGAATCAGTGAAAACTTTTTTTGCCTTCTGTATATATGTATCTGAAAGCAATTAATATTGATTCAGCCATACATTTATCACCTTAGCATATTTTGAACTACACTTGTGACTTTAAAAGTTTTTAAACCTGCATATGCAGAAACCTCAAAATCTTATCATTTTCAACTGATACAACTTGACACTTTGAACTCACAAAACCATCAACAGCACTTCTCTATGTAAAAGAAATAAGGTATTTGCTGACGTATAAGATGCACCCCATTTTTACAGGCATATTTTTAGGGAAAAAGATTTTTCACTTAATGAATATTGGCTGGCATCTTCTATGATATTTTATCTTAATCTGATACAAAGCTGATATATCTTTATAAATCTTGAAGACCATGATGTTAATCCAGTGAAGTCAATGGTTGTTTTATAGTGGATTTTCCTTTCTTTTGAGAATAATAAGTTTTGCAAGTAAAAATAAGTGATGTTTGTGTTACAAAAACCAACTCAAATTCTTTTATTTTTCATTTAATCACATCACTATCACAAGCTTCTATGCATATTTGCAAGTTTTGAATTTAATCCGATTAACAAATCGTTAGAAGCAAATTTTCCCGGAAAACTCAACACATGTGCCATGTGGTGCATAACTAATACCAGGAAAAATGGAGGTAATACAGCATTCTATGAAATTCAACGAAAATCTTGATGGAGCTAAGGTAGGTGTTAAATCTTTTTTAAAACTAGAAGAAAAGAGGAAAAAGAAAGAGAGCCATATCATGAATTTTGATTTGCCACCATACAGCAACAGATGCCTCCACAATTAATACACCACCACCCCCATCGTTGATGCCAACGAAGAAAGATTTAGTCGGAATTAAGGATTGAAAATGGGAACAACTGTTACTTGAAACTGGACCCCAGTAAGTAAAAATAGTGATGTTTGTGTTACAAAAACCAACTCAAATTCTTTTATCTTTTATTTAATCACTTCACTGTCACAAGCTTCTATGCATATTTGCAAGTTTTGAAGTCTCCTTAAGTTTATTTTGAAATTCTATTAGAAAATGCTTAAAATATAATAAACTGTTCAAGCTGCCCTCTCCCTTAGTTTACTACTTGGCAGAGATTTCTTGGTACAGAAGTCACAGTAGAACTGTTATGGCTGTATGGTGTACTAGTGGTGACATCATCTTGTATCCATATTACTTTCTGAACAAACATAAACTATAATGTATCCATATTCCACTTACTAGCTGATAACATTTCTATGAAATTTTACACCTGCATACGCATAAGCTTCAATTTCATGTAAGGACATTTAAAGGTGTTATATTTCATAAATGATAGCAATACACAGCTGAACACAAACAAAATTTAGAAAATTACTTTCTAGTTCCCTAACTTTCGGCTTTGCTCTGTGCCTTGCTATGACTACTTTGAATGACCAAGTCAAATTATCCCTGAGAAATGTGCATAATAATTTTATATTAGCAGAAATTAACCTTTTCTTTATACTAATGTTTATGCTATGGAAACAGAAATAGAAAAAATTACAAAACCTTAATGATTTAGATCTGATAAGTTATGACTTGCATTTAAAACTTAAAAAAAACTTTGGGGGATGTACTGTAGCAAAATTTGGAACAAAAGCTATTTGAGGTTATGAACATATGCATAAGGCAAAGTGGAAAACTTAAAATTTACACCAAAAGCAACAAAGAAACAAAAGATATTAAAAGTTATTGCTGCCAAACCAAAAATAATTAACAACATTTTGTTAATTTATCCAAGAAATCATTCACAGAGAAAGAAATAGAAGTGTTAAACAAGGAACCAAATTCTTGCATCAGCTTTTCCTATAATGTTGATGAATACGCTGCAGAAATAGATGTGGCAATCTTTGATTTACCAAAAACCATATGAATTTAATCAGAGTAGAATGTGAAAAAACTTTAAAGCAATTGAAAAAACCCCAGAGCTACCACAATTCATACCAGAGAATGCTAAAATAATTAAACAAAAAGGAGGTTTTCCTCACAAAAGTTGATAAAGGAAATAAAATTGTAGTCATGATTATGAAAACAACATGGAAAAACTTTGCAGTCAGAAGAATATATGGAAATTTTAACAAAATCCCTACATGAAACCTTGAACAATGTAAAAATAATCAGTGATGAAAACAAAAAGAAACTCATTCCAAGTAACCCCTGTACACCAAGAATATATGAACTTGCCAAAAATACATAAAGCAGGAAACAAAATGTGATCCATTGTAAACCCCATCAACTCCCCAACACATAAACCAGCAAATTGGCTCACAAAGCAATTCCAAACCCTACCACAGTGCAACCGTTTAAAAATATATAATTTTTTTTAACTAATAGAGCAAATAAAACACACAAACCTAAGTGATGATAATTGGTTTCACTTTTCCTGAGTATCCTGAGAGAAAGGCTACTTTCTGCACCACATAAATGGCTAACTACCACAGACATTTCTAGTGAAATAGCAGAGGATTTACTGAAGCTCACCCAGCTATGCATTGACCAAACTTATTTCACATTCAGAAGCAAATTCTATGCACAAAAGATAGTTCAGCCATGGGAAACCCACTATCTCCAATTCTTGCAGACAATGAGCAATTTAGAAACCCATATAACCACAGCCTTCCCACAAATATATAAAACCTGGTACAGATATGTACACGACATATTGGTGGTAGTAAACAGAAAAATAGTCAAGTATAGCACCAAATTGCTAAATCTTCAGGATAACACCATAAAATTCACAAAAGAAAAGCAATCGAATAACATGCTTCCCTTCTTGGACCTAAAAATAATCAAGAATCATAACAGACTAGAATTTGAAAGTTATAGTAAAGAAATACAGATGGACAACTATATAATTAACAAATGTGCCATGATCAATGGCCTTGCATTCAGAATGGTAAACCTACCATTAAGTCAGAAAAAATAGAAACTAGAGCTTGATCTTATCACAGAAATTGCACAAAAGAATGACTGCACAGAACATTTGTAAAGAAGAAAATTAATACATCTATGAAACAGAAGAAAGTAAAAGAAATCAGCACTCTAAAAAGAATAAATCCAGAAACCAGCTTCAAAAATATCACTCACCACCCTTTGGCATACCAAAAATTCCAAAAGATTTTAAAAAAATGGAACATCAAGTTAGCCCCAATAAACAAACACAATTTAAAAAACCTCCTCCATACAAATGTGGAAAAATGTCAAATTTTGATATACCAGAAATAAATTATATCATCTCAAAATTCATTTACTCAGAAGAGAGACATCTACAGGCTGTTACCATGAGTTAATGTGTAAATCTCTGAAGATGGAGGCAATAGCCATTGAAACATGTTCAAAGTAATTAGTATCAAATTTGTTTCAGCAATTTGTGACAAATTACAATATGTGACGCTAACATCATCCAGATTGAAACACAGCTACTCACTGAACCACCCTTGTAATTTGTATTCATAATAATAAACAGAGGGTACAGAAAGTCATGTGAATGTAATTTCAGATTTTTATATAATACATTCAACATATCTCAATAAAGTACTCCATTTTATAAGTACTGTGCATGTGCACAGGAAATTACCAACCCAACTGTATTAGAGTAATCCATGAAAATGCATGTTTCTAGTTGCTCTTACACACTTGTTAAGCTTAAGCTAGGCAACCATCTAAATCTTGCTTGTCTCCTTTACTGTGTAATTTGTGATATACTCGTTGTTTGAAACCAATTCTTGTTCTAAACCTAATCTCGACACCAGAAGAACCTGTTAATTCACAGGTTGCTATGGCCTCCACTTGCCTCTTTCTTGTTTATTTCCTTTCTTTAATCACATTCATGTTGTATCCTTCAATTTCACAACTTTTTTTTTCACTTATATGTTGACACCGCTTCAGGAAAACTGCACAGCTAGTAAATGTTTACTAATGGCCAAACTATCAATTAGTTAAGCAAAGATAGAACAAAGTTGAAAAATATTAGACACACCATGCTACAAGCAACCAACAAATATCTTGTCACAACAAGTTTATTTTACCTCCTACTGGAAAATTACACCTATAGCCCCACTGGACTATGACATAAAAAGGTTTGCAAATTGTATTTCTATGCCCTGGGTGGAGCATAAGCACTATCTGAAGACACATGGAAAACCTCCACAGGTGATCCAGATTTGAAAGTGTGGAATATATTAAAATGTCCAGGCTTGGAATCCACTAGATTACCAAGGTTTTATCTTCTTGGAATCATTGGAATTTTAGCTTTACCATGTCATTGCTTCTCAATTGTGGCCATAGTCCACTCCTCTACTTACAAAAAAATCCCTTGACCATGCTTTGTGGCTTAGGCCCCTCCAACTTAGACTGCGCTTTACAGCTTGAGGCCCTAAAAGTTTATTACAGAAGATAGTAATTAAAAAGTCTCTACTGGCAGAATCTGGATCAGATATGGAAGTAAGTGGCTTGTTGCCTTCTTTCTTTAATCACGTTCATGAAGCATCTTCCTCCTGCCCATTTCAATCTCACAGAGTGTTTCACTCAAATGTTGGCAGCTCTTCAGATAAATCGCACAGCCAGAAAATGCTTCCTAATGGCCAAAACAACTAGGCAACCATGAAAGAGAAACTGAAGATATTAGATATACTGTACTACCAACATAAACATCTGCTACAATAAATTTATTATGCCTCCTACTGGCAAATTACACCTATAGACTCACCAGGATTAGAAGAGAAGCTGATGTAAACAAAAAGCTATGAAATATTGGTCTGCAAATTGTATTACTACAGCCAAGTGGAGCATATTTATGCACTATCTGAACACACATGCTTCTGACCTGAACCACTTGACCAGCAAAATGCACATCAGCTGTGCTTATGTTTTGAAACCAGCTTGTGCTTTTCTTTACATCAGGTTCCTTTCTAAGGCCAACTGGTCTATACAAATGTACATACTTACCAAATTCTATAAAACTGTATGGTCTTGTAACAGTATTCACTTTTTTCCCATACTGAGAATGGAACTCTTGCGCCAAATCTTCAAGATATGAAAATGCTAGTCTTTTGGAATAGTTTCTTTCAGACAACACCAAGTAACAAACATCATTTTCAATGAGGTAGCTGAAATAAACAGAGAATAAAGGTAAAATCCTACTGTAATTAGGTCATAAGAACACACTGGAACTACCTGCTTCAGGATTAATGATTTTCAGACACACACTAATGAAAATTAATTTGTATTGTTAAAAGATTTACTATTTATAGTCTTGAACACATACCAAAGCGCTAGTACTGAAACAATAGTTTGGAGAAATAAATCAAACTTGGGGAATTAATCCCAAAATGGGAATTAACTGCATCTTTGGCTTTCTATACCAATACTTTACCACTGACCTACTGTTGCAAATTGTCCAAATGGGTATTAACATTTCTCATCCAATTCATGTAAACTTTCAAAGACAATATGTAGCATTGCAAGAAGTTGCAATTTCCAATCTTTATGGTTAACCACTATTTGGGTTAATTTATGTTGTAAGGCTGGTTCATAACAGTCAAGAACTGTAACCAGAATGAATTGACACAGTTGAAACACGTGGAGCATTCACAATAGGGAAACTTTCCCGGGCCCCAGGAACGGGAAACAACACTTACTTGGCCATAACCAAGGCCGCAGGTTCAATTCTGGCAGAGGACAATAGATTTTTTTGGGCGTAAAAATCTTTAGCATGGCTTCCTTTGGAAGGGAAGTAAAGCTGTTTGTCCCATGTCACAGATTTAGGCACGTAAAAGAACCTCAAGCCCCTGATAAAGAGGCCTCTGAGCAAAATTAAGTGGTCTTTCATGCCCAATATAGAATGGGATGCTGAGAACCATAGCAGTAAAAGAGCATCCATAAATAAAACTCCATTTCCATTTTTTTTTAAAACTTGGCCAAGTTTTAACTTTCTCATTCCCTGACACAGTGTATTAGATCTATATTGTCCATATTAGACTTTTCACTACATTATATTCTAGGTGGCATACAAACAGCTGCTAGAGCTCTCTCTAGTTGCAATTATTTTGAAATTTTAACATTGGCTGATGGAATTGGAGGCAGGTAAAAAAAATTATTGGTCAGACAAAAACAATGCATAAAATTTACCTTCCATTTTGAGATCAAAGTGGTCATCGATATGCACTACTACTCCATTTCCAGGCTGTAAGAAATTAAGTTGTTTTGGCATTTTACTTTTTTTAACAAAAACCTGCTTGATATTTATGCATTAGCTGCAGTGTAAAACAATGTAGAATTATACAAATTCTCTTCTCTATCTCAACTCATGGTTTCGGAGAAGGACATTTGTGCTATATTAAGTAAATAATAAAGCAATATTTAAACTCAAATGCCACTGATTTATTAACTTAAAATCAACAAAGACAAGCAAATGGCTTCTTGTTAAACAGATCAACTTTTATCAGTAACCCTATGCAAATTACATACAGCGCACATCTAACTCAGATGAAACTATGCTATGAAAGGTTTGCCCACTGCTTGAGATTACCCATGATGCTCTGCTTCTTAGCACATTTATTAACATTACATTTTCAGCACAATTATCTACACTTTAATAATTACAGCGTTTTATGTCTTTTTCTCACAATATTTCATTGTGTACAGATTTCCCATGTATTCTTGGTGATTTTCTCCTTTCTTTACATACACATAAATTTACACAATCAAATGCATATTTAAAATTTTCTGTGGCTATTTGATAATACTGTCACAGGGCTATTGTGATACAAACTTTAATTTCATGATTTCATGCACATGTACTAAAGTTGAATGGAACCAACATTGTAAAAGTTAGAGCCACAGCCAGGATTTAAAACAAGTTGATTTAATTCTACTGCACATGGCCACTATGAAAGAGCAATTAGAGAGGTAAGATTTTGTGTTGACAATTGTTTTAAACATTTGTATTAATAATTTTAATTAGTGGCGTTTTGTGTTGAACTTTTTACCATAAATTTGCATAAATGTCATGCTAAGTTTTGGGTACAGTTAATGAGTAATGACATGACAAAAATTATTATGTAACTACAGTAACATTAATGGTAAAACACATTTCCAAATTCCAACCCTTTTATTTCAAACCAATATGTTGTATCAAATATCACCTATCAGATATCACCAAACTGCAACATACAACAAGTTGTAAGCCCGCCTGGGTAGTGTGGTGGTAGTGTGTCTGCTTCACATTCAAAAGGTTGCGAGTTCGAATCTCGCTTAGGGTGAGTCACCCGGATAAGGTTCTTTTTTGGGGCTTTCCCTTATCCTGAGAAGATGAATATCGAATAACTTTAAGCTCCATGGACCCTGAGATCATTTGAGCATCATTTCACCAATTTCATTCATTGTCCAATATGACCAACCAGGTTAAAGGACATTAAACTACAGGGAAAAAACAACCAAGTTGTGACATTTTCAGTTTTCATGGTTGTCCTTCTGTCTGTTACAAGTTAGTTATATGTAGCAAAAAATTCTGAAAAACAGAAGAACGCTTGGAAGGTGTATTAAAACTGTTAAACTACAATAAAAATCTATAAAACTCACAAAGGAGAAAGAATGCAATGGATACCTACCCTTATTTGACCTCAAAAACATCACAAAAGAAAACCACCTGAATTTGGCACCTACAGGAAACTTACTCACACCAACCGTTATGGTCGGTGAGAAATTTCCTTGTGATTGACATCTGGAAGGTGTATAGTTAACAGCAGGGCTCGTCAGGTTGCTGACCAATCATAGTGTAAGAATGCGTTACCATCACAGATATCATGTCATCGGCATTGCAACACCTATGGGCTCAGTGGAAATTTACACACATATTATCATGCATGTCCTGATCTGATTGATTTAATTCTGTGAAAAGGTTCATCGTGTTATATACAGCAATTCCATAAGGATTTACATTTATAATAATCTTTTTTTTGTAGCTTAACTTGGTTGGTCATATCGGACGATGACTGAAAAAGGTGAAATTATGCTCAAATGATCTTGAGGTCCATGGAGCTTAAAATACTCGACATTTGTCTTCTCAGGATAAGGGAAAACCCCAACAAAAACCTTAGCTGAGTAACTCAAGCTAAGTGACATTCAAACTCATGACCTAATGAATGTGAGGCAGACATGCTGCTACCACCACTAACCAGGCAGGCGATCCATAAATAATGATTAAATTACCTTAAGGATAACAGTATAATTTCTTTTGAGAGTTCTTAACGAAAGAGAAGATTGTGACCTTGATGTTGGATTAAGATTAGCTTTGGGTGTAGATGTTCATAAACTAGGTCTGTTCGACCTTTAAAATCTTATATGGCCCGAGTTGAAACTGGCAAAAACCAGGTTGGTTTCTTTTATATCTCATGGATATTGCTCTTATTCTAATCCTAGAACTACCACAAGTGGCACTGTGATTTTAAATGTCTAACAGGCATGATAAATGCGTTGAAGTTATGTTAGCCAAAATAATAAATCTTTTATGTTCAGTGAAGTACAGGAATAGGAGCTAATGTTGAAAGGAATATATGAGGTAACTAGTGAGAAGTGGGGAAAAAAGTAGTTCAACATATGAGAGCTGTAATGGAAAATAAATGGAACGAAGAAGGCATTTTAGAGGAGGCAGTAGAATGTGTGATTATAAACTTTAGTAACAGCAGCAATTCCAGTGAAGATAGCAAAAGTGATTAAATTATCAGTGAAAAGGAGGTGAAAGAGGCAGTACAGTTGAAGCAGATGGACAGTGAGGAAATATGGCAACAGCGTACCAAGACAGCCACGTGTCAGCAGGAATGTCCATCACAAGGTAATTTCTCACCATTAATACATAATACAAATAGTCCTGTTCCCCACTAGCATGTAGTTCTCAATAGTCTTACACACAGATTGATTAATGTCTGTGTGCAAAGAAGAATCTGACCATGAACTAAACAACATAATGGAAATGAATATAGCTATAGAAAATAGATTCTGGACAAAAATGGTAGTCACAAGAAAATAAACAGTGCAAAAATGGAAAGAGAGTAAAAGAGACCAGCACACCCATCCCAAATGAAAAAAAAAAGTGTCAGGAAGTTCACATTCCAGAGGATGTTCAAATGACATATAATTTAAGTCCCAAACTCTTAACTCCGTAAAAAACATGAAATTTTTAATTAGAAGACAACATCCCACAGGAAAACTGGGCAGGAATATACCAGTTCAGTTGTAATGACTGTGAAAAAGTTTACATTGGAAGAACAAAACAACACCCAGAAACATAAGACAAATCAGCAGTAGCTTGGCTTTTTTGGAAAAACCAACACACAAATAAAGTCCCAAAGTACTAAAAAAATGTAGCTAGGAAATAGAAATGGATCTGAATCTTCAATTTTGAAGCATCCTATTGATGCACAGGTTCATCCAAGCACCACCAGGGACAAGGCCAACCATCAAGTCAGTTGACAGTGACAGTCAAATGGGAATTGACGATAGAAGCAAATAGCTTCAGAAACATTTTGCCATATATAATAGTATATAATGTAATTTTATAAAAATCAACTCCCTAATTAATCTCAATGATTAGAACACATCACTATCGCAATATCCATTATAACAAATATATACTATAATTTGAGGTCTATGGAACTATTTTTCACTTTTCAAAATGTTCCACATGTTTCCTATGGTATTTTTCCAATTATTTTAAACTTTTTATTACTACTCCACAACTCTGCTTCTCACCACAATATGGTACTACAAAATTTTAAGAATTTCTTAGACCTTAAGGTTCCATAAAACACAAAATTTATATTTAAATTGCTGAAACTACTATGTTAGCTTTGTTGTGCTATGCGATTTGCAACTACAGTGCTACCAACATGGTTCATCAAAGCATGGAAACTTATAAACTCATTTTTGTGCAATTAGTTTTTTACCAATTCCCATTGGCCAGGAAGGTCTTCTTTGGTGTGTGTAAATAAACTGATTTTTTGTGTAATCCAGGAGCCAATTAGACTTCATTCCCTACATTACACTGGCAATTTTGTAATACAGACAAAATAATATACTTTTCTTCTCCACGATGCATAATTTTTAGTACTTAAGTGTCTTAACAGGGCAGATGCAATAAGTTATTTCAAGGCATGAGGATGCTTTTTGGGTTTTTTTTAAAGCAACAAAATATTTAAAAAAACTAGAAACCTACAATGACAGGAATTTAAACTTTCTATTGTTTTAAACTAAAGCTAGTAATAGAATAATTTCATAATATCAAGCATTTTCCTGCTTTGAAATCCAATAACTCAGAAACTATAAAAAATTAAACTGAAATTTAAATTCAAAATCTTCTCGGGCTTCTAGCCAGCTAAAAACAGTTTTTACCTGGCTAGAAACCTGAGAAGATTTTGAATTAATACGTCGCCAGGAAAGCTTCAGTTCTTATTTTGAAATTTAAATGTTTACATAAGCTAAAATTGAAAAGAAATCGGTAATTGCAGAGAGCTTGGGCCCCTCTATAAATTAAACAAATTGTGGTTTGACTGTAAGTTTGGTTTATACTTGTTACGTTTTCACCAATTTTTTTCATCGGAAAAGCTCCGTAATTAAGTTAAATGCTAATTTATTATGTGCGCGTAGCGATCCTTTTTTTGTGAATATTTATGAAGTATGCTGCCTAGAAGGAGTAGAATATAAATAAAGAAGTCTTGTAGTACTTTTGCAATGTAAATATATAATAATACTACACACTAAAGTGCCTAAAACCTGAGTTTCATTGTCGGTGGCAGGCAAACAGTGTTGTGGAATGCAACACTGGTATATGTTGCTAGGCGCTGTGCTGATGTATGACAAGTAAGTTTCACACAGATACAGCTGTTCGGTGAATTTTATTATGCAGAACTTCGGCCACTCTAAAATCGAATGAAACTAAGTGCAATTGATTGACTTTGTATTTATGATGCCAATTTCAAAACCTGTGGATTTCAAATTTAGCGCGAGGTTCGCTTCCAATCCGTTTAGGTTAGTGTGTGTATATAAACAGGTTGCAACATTAGTTTTTTAAACCATCTCCCCACCCCTAATCCCCCTCTAACCACACCGGTCCTGTTAGAGTGCAAAACTGGTATAAGTCGCAGTGGAGAGAGTTAGCGGCCCAACTTGTAAATAATTACCAGAAATCTGCTAAATTGCCTGAAAGCTTTAGAAAATCACATTTTCAGTGTAGCAACACCATTAAGTTAAACCAAATTTGCTGATGTTTAAGCAGGCATATATTTTAAGTGGTGCTGTCCATCTGCAAAAAAAACAAACTATTTTAATTGTTTAGTACCAACTATTTACCAGCAGTTAGAAAAATATAATTTTCTTACAGCCCTAAAGCTTTAATCTTTTATAAAAAACATCTCTCTCTGGCTAAGTTTCAATATTTTAAGAAAATGCACTAAAAATATGACTATAGCATGAATCTAAGCAGGTCTAATAATAGCTTATAAACAGACTTTCTCCTAAACTTGTCACACAGACGATTCGAATTTTAGATGGGTTGATTCCTCAGCTAAGTTTTGTGGCTTAAGACAGGATTATGAAGAACTTTACTTAACATGATGGGATGTAATGTGAAGTTAAGAAATGCTATAAGCCAGAGGTTAATTAGGATCATTTAACATAAAGGGAACGATTCTTGGTTGGTTTTCTTTATTCCTTCATGCCAGTTGATTCTATTTGCCATCAAACTTAATGTAACAAGAAGGAAAATATTGACATTGCCAAAATCTGAAATTATGTTACTTTAAGTTAATCGTAATCACGAGATTAGGATCCGAACAATGGGTTACGCTTGAGTGCGCGCCAAAAAGTGCCACGAATATTGGAGATTGTCCCCATAAACTATATTTAGTTCTTAAATACTGAAACAAAAAAACAAAACAAAACAAAAAAAAAAAGCCTTGCAAACCTGTGAAATTAGCCTAATTCATCTAAATTATACATTATAACCGAGATTAAGGTAAGACTAAGGTGTTTCAAGTAATTTGAAACCAACATTTCTGGCCAGCGCTACAGTTTCTCGAAAACACTGAAAGGATAAAGCAAAAATATAAACAAATTTCGGTCACTTACTGAAATAAATATGGGCCAGTTTCAATGGTACATCGTGAAGGACTAAGTGTGTTCAGCTTTCTAAATAACATTTTAGCCTGGTTCTGGTAATCCAGGATGCCCTTGCCCGACTGTAAATTAAAAATTAGGCAACATTAGTATTTCTTCTAAGTTAATAATTAAAAGCGATTATGCAATGTCATACTAGTACGAACAATAAACCCTTTAAACTAACCTGTTCATCTTCCTGCATGGTTGCCGCTAAAGGCAAACCATCTGATATTCTTGCAATCATTGTCATTAAAACCATTTTGGAATACTATGTGATATTTTGCTGCCAACTAATGTTACTTTCGCGTTATTGTGCATTAAATTCCATTTGAAAATTAATGAGCCTTTTTAATCTTATATAGTAACTTCAACACATTGGCAGCGCCAGCACTCTCGGCCAATTGTTGAAACATGTGATGATCTGACCTACACGTCACAAGTCAGGTGATGAAATCTGATCGAATATTAACAAACAAATTCTGAACAATGTTTTAACTCTTTAGGATTATATAACTCACAAAGTTATGCCTTCCTTAGATTTAACACCATTTTTCATAACGTGAAAGCAATTTAATGTAATAATGCATCTACTTATAAGTTTGCTTTAGCGTGTTTTCGCTAGGTTGGTAGTTCCCACTTTCTTGTTGAACCGACAGAAACACTCGGGGCGTGTAAAAATTGAAACCCACTTCCAATTGGATGTCGACGAATAGGCGCAATACTCGAAAGTGGTAAATGAGTTTACTAATTTTGTGACTCATGCTATTTCCCAGTTCATCAAAAGCATGTCCCTAGCTAGCCATGTATTTTCCCACATCTATCTATGCAGCAAGATCTATTACTCAATACAAGAGTTTATGGATGATTAGTAAAATGTGCCCATGTGTCTTTGTATTAGTTCTAATGTATTGCATTCCAGATAAACATTAGTTATTGATCTTGTGTGTTATTCTCATGAATTATAGAAATGAGAATTGTATATTTGTGGTTGAAATTGAAAAACAAATTAATGTTTAGTAGTTGAATTCTTGATGATGGTGGTTAAAATGGTTATGTTGCATGGATTTGCAGTAGTTGTTTTTGGTATGATGTGTTCAATTTTCTCGAGCCTGCTCAATGGTGGGACAAAATGAACAAAACAAAAACAAATCATGTGTGGAACTTTGGAGCAACATATGCTGTATGTGTTCATGACATGGTTAACGAGATAGGCTTCAGTGCGAGCTGCAATCATGTGATTCTTCTAGTCGAGCATGGTTCGGTGAAATAAAATTACAGTCGCCTAATAATCTACATTCCACACGAGAAATAAATTGCTTGTTAAATTCGTAGTAAATATACAGTTAAATCATGGAGCAATTCAATGTTAGCCATGTTTAAGAATACCATTGCTGCTCAATGCTGATTCGTGCCACAGCCTGTCTTCTCATTAGCCATGGATGATGATTTCCAATGCACATACTCTCCCTTCAGATGTCACTGAGTCTATATTTTTTAATGCCATCTATAATTGATAATTTTTCAGGTCAATAAAACATGCAATTTATTTCCTTTGACATGCAAAACTATCCTTTCCTAGCACCGTTAAAATTAATACATTATAAAGCATATTACATCATGGCAGGTAGGGTTTCCAATCATAACAGCATACAGAACAAGCACATGTTATTGGACAGATTTATACATTACAAAAATAAGTAGTAGAGATTACAAATAGTTATAATCAAAGTAGATAAGATGTTCTAACATGTTATTACTAATAGGAATATTTTTTACATGAACTAAATTATTCTTCTTTACTATAAAAGTAATTACTGTAAGCGAATTCCTACAGTCTACTTTAAATATGTTAACATTAGTCACATTTTTAATGTTATTTAGTAAGTGATTAAATATTTATGTGGTGCTTCCCTCAAACTATGTTTATAGTACATAAAATATATAATTGTCTAAATAGCTTCTGATGGCTACTTTTTCTGGTTATTTATTCATAATTCTAGTATCTCTTTACATTTTTAATATTGCATTAAACATTATTGAGTTTCCCCAAAACCTGAACCCATAAGAATACAAGTGAATTGAAGCATAATAAAGAACTTGCAAAGAATCTATCTAAAAGTGTATATTGTGGGTATGTGTAAATAGTTTTCCTCATTTTAACCAATTTTAAATAAACATGGTCGCCTTTAAGGGAAGGTATCATTTATATTCCTTCAATAAATAGCATACAAAAAATACAATCACTACAAGTCCCGTAAACGGCTTCCCTCTTTTATTTGAATTACCACATATTAAAATAATATGTACATCTTGAATTTTCTATGAATAGTCCATTTAGTTCATAATGGATTTTGTAAAATTTTGTGTATCTGGTAAACTATTAGATGTAGGCAAAACCCTTCTTCTCTTCTGGCTCTACAGCCCTTGGTGAGCTTTGGCCTCCTGCACAATCTTCCTCCACATATCTCTATCTTCTGCTTTACTTTTCCACCCTCTGATTCCAATTTTTCCGAGGTCTTCCATCACATCATCTAACCATCTTGTTTTTGGTCTTCCTTTTTTTCTTCTAGCGTACAGTCTTCCTTTCAATATTCTTTTTGGCATTCTATCTTCTGTCATTCTATGTGTCCTAGCCATCTTATTCTTTGTGCCTTTATAAATTTCACAATATTTTGCTGCCTAATTAGTTCTTCTATCTCATAATTATATCTTATTCTCCATTGGTCTTTATCCTTTACGGGTCCAAAGATTCGTCTAAGTATTTTCCATTCAAATCTTCGTAGTACTTCTTCATCTACATTGTTTAGGGTCCAGGTTTCTGCAGCATACGTTACTATTGGTCTTATTAGTGTTTTATAGATCTTGTATTTTAGGCAAAACCCTACTGCGCAAAAATAAAGATCTATTTCAAATGCACAATTTTGATTTTAATAACTTTGGGTGGCATCAATCATATCTGACATATTTGTTGTTATTGGTTAGAAGTTTATACAATATTTATTTGAAAATAACTTCCCATATTTATGGGTTGCCACAAAGGATAAAGTTGCCCTCCATGGTATAGTAGTTACCATGATTGCCAGTTCAAATTCAGCAGAGAGTAATGGATTTTTTTCAGACACAAAAATCCTTAGCATGGTTTCCTTCAGAAGAGAAGTAAAGCTAGTGGTTCCGTATAATGTTTATTTGCATGTAAAAGAACCCCACATCTTGAAAAATGTAGGTTTCTGGGCAAAAATCTACTATTCTGCATCCACAAGTTGGGATTTTGTTCTACAGTGCCATCTGTGCGCAATGAGCCAATACCTTGTCACCATGGCACATAGGAGCTACAGGAAATTAACAAAGGATAAAATATAATAAAATATTTAAATAAAATTATTGGATAACATTATATTAGTTTATAAAAAGTAAATGAATATGTATTGGCTAATATAGTAACAGTAATTCATTCTGTAGTGGGCTTACCCTCCCCATATTTAGGACTGTCATCCCCCTAGGACTTACAAGCAGATGTCTAGGGGTCAGAGGTCTATCAGGGAGCCAACGGCATGAAACCACAGAATGGAGAGCTTGGAATGAGGGGTCAGCCCATAGCCAGGCATGAGTACGAGGAAGTTGATGATATGAAATGCAAGTGAAATGGATGATAGGAAAGGTGATGATGGAGCAATTGGTGGAATGAGTGGTGGGGGAAGCCAGAGGACCCAGAGAAAACCCTCCCAGATGCCGCTACATCCACCACAAATCGCACATGCAATTCCCTCGAATTAAACCTGGGCCTCCTACAACATGTGCACATTTTTTTTGGGCACTTAGTTCCTTAGCTTTCACTCAGTAGGTTTCACATTAACTTTGGAAGCAGAGCAACAGCATTGAGACATAAAGTACATTATACAACATGATATCTAGTGGATTCAATACTAAGGTTTCATTCTGTGTATAGATCCCAGAGTTTATGCACATACATTATGTTTTGATAATTTAGCTAGTTTGCAGTAAATTAGATAATCTATTCATCATAATGGCTGAGGACCTCAAAGAAAGAAACTTTCTTTATAGTGGTATGCAAACTTCTTGTAAAACTTGTTTTCTTTCTCGTTTGGAATAAGTGTGCCGACTTTTATCCTCTTCCTATTTTTGGTTTTGTTAATTTTTTTGTGTACCATTTCTCCTCATAATCTATTTTCTGAAGCTAGGTCCAATGTTTTTTTCCAGTTTACAATCGTATTCTTTTTTGGACAATCTGTAGTCAATGTACTGATTGAGTACTGCATGCTGTTGTTACCCTCTGTGGTGTAATGGTTACCATTGCTAACTTCATATACCCAAGGTTGCGGGTTCAAACCCAGCGGAGAACAATGGATTTCTTTGGGCGTAAAAATCCTTAGCATGGCTTCCTTCAGAAGGGAAGTAAAGCCGTTGGTCCCATGTCGTAGATTTACAGCACGTAAATGAACCTCAAGCCTGATAGAGAGGCCTCTGAGCAAAATTAAGCAGTCTTTCACGTCCAATTTAGAATGGGATGCTGAGAACCACAGCAGTTAAAGAGCATCCATAAATAACACGCCATTTACATTTTTGTACTGCTTGCTGATGGGAAATAGGATTGTAACTCTCTTGTTTTATGTAATTGTTTGTGGCCTTTATATATAGTTTGATGAAAATCTCTTTTTGCTTTAAAGAGCTCCAGTTAGTTACCACCTTATTCCTCAGAGTGACTGTCAGATTTTTCTGAAATTAGGAAGTACAGTCTGCTGTTGGATGATCATATTAGGGTCTTTTGATATTGAGGATATTTAGACATTTATTTGGTGGGTTGATATACAAGCCTATGAGCTACTATAATTATTGCTGTTCCAACTGGAACTAACATTTTTTGTTGACTTACAACAATATATGGATCAAAATTAATTTACTTAAGACACATAAAAAAACAACCAAATAGAGAAATCAGCAGTAGCCTCACACCTCTGAAATGAAAATCACAAAATAGAAAATAGTGTACACCTTGTAAAATTGGACATAGGGAAAAAGATTTTTATCCTAAAACAAACATCAAAACTAATGAATATTGAAATTCTCACTAAAGACATCCCACTTTACAAGTTCATTAATTGAACCCCAGAGAAACACAAGAAATACATGGAGGATCTCGGCAACAGGCCCAACATGCTGCTAATGTAGGCAACTTTACCCACAAAATATGTTCAGCTAATTTCTACTTAGTAAAATAATAGGTATAAAATGTTTTAATGCACTACCAGATAGAATATGCAGCCTTAATCTTTAGGTATATAAGAATAGAGTCTATACATGGCTGATAAAAAATCCTGTATATAGTACTCAGGAATTTGAAGAGCTGAACAAGAATAGCACATGAGTTTGAGTGTTGTTTTATATATTGTATAGCCAGGAGAATATGGTTGTATATATAGTTGTAAGTGACAAATTCTATTGTAAATGTTTGTATTTACCCACTGACTGATAAATAAATTCAATTCAATTCAACACTCAAGTTTAATTTTAACTCCTTTTGCAATTTATGTACAGAGTGTATATAAATGAATATCAGGGTTTTAACTCTTTATAACATTTATTACATTCAACTTACAGTTATAAATGATATGTCAAATGAAAAAGCAACTCAAACAGTTTTGTTTGTTGGCACAAGTGCACATGTGCGTGCAATGTTTCTGCCGCAATCCGCTAGACAGCGGTAGTAGCAAAGATGGTGACTAGTAAACAGAAATCATGACGATTTTATGGATCGTGTTGTCTTCAGTGATGAATCGACCTTTCACCTTAGTGGACATGTTAACACTCATAATGTGCGCATCTGGGGCTCAGAAAATCCTCACGAGATGGTACAAATGCAACGAGATTCCCCTAAAGTGAATGCTTTTTGTGCCATATCCCGGCAAAAACTTTATGGGCCTTTCGTTTTTGGTGAACCTACTGTAACTGGCACTTCTTACCTTGATACACTAGAGCAATGGCTCTTCCCTCAGTTGGAAGAAAATGAGCCAGAGAACTTCATTTTCCAGCAGGATGGTGCGCCACCTCACTGGCATAATGAAGTATGCGTTTGGTTGAACGTCACTGTACCCGAGTGCTGGATAGGCCGCAAGGGCCCCAATGACAGGGCTTGCTATGCATGGCCTCCACGTTCTCCTGACCTAACGCCATGCGATTTTTACCTTTGGGGCTTCATCAAGGATCGTGTGTATGTGCCTCCGCTACCAGCTGACCTACCTGAATTAAGAAACCGGATTGAAGCAGATGTTGCTACAATTACTCAATACACACTTATCAACGTTTGGGAAGAACTCGGCTATAGACTTGATGTGTGCCGTGTGACAAAGGGTAGTCACATTGAACGTTTATAAGTTTCTTGGTAAAACTGTTTGAGTTGCTTTTTCATTTGATATATCATTCATAACTGTAAGTTGAATGTAATAAATATTATAGAGTCAAAACCCCGATAGTCATTTATATACATCATGTATATACATATGTGAGTTAACTAGAGAATTGCTCTGGATGGGGAACTCCATTAAATCATCCAACTTTTTGTTTTTGAGGTAAGCTATTTCAAGACACACATGTACACCCATTGCCAAAAAAAAAAGTCATGTTTGGTATGCCAAATTCGTCTAAGTCCTACATGGCACAGCACCTTGTGCACAACATCCGCAATACAGTTGTGTAGCAGCACCAACAAATTGTCACAAGCTCCAAATCTTTATATTACTAACCCATAATATCAATAATCATAATCAAATACATAACTTAAGCTTCTACAACAAAACTATCCATATTAACTAAAAATATTGACACAAAACTTGATACAGTTTGTATTGTATGGCATTACTAAATCTGCCACCTTCCATGCATATTCACAGTAGCAAAACATAGAGTACTCCTCTGCTGGTTTGCTTCTCTCATGTAGCAAACCTTTTTACTTTCTCTAGCCCCATATGTACAATGTACAAAGGGATAGAGAAGTATTGTATTCCACCCAAAAATTCGATACCGAAATTTCACCGGAAATACATGTTTTAGGACCCCCTGTATCCAAAAAAAGCATTTTCAGAAAAAGGCCCGTGTGTGTGTCCGTGTGTCTGTAAACATGATAACTCAAAAACGAAAAGTAGCTAAAATACCAAACTTGGTATTAAGTTTAGTATCTTCCAGGGATGCGACACGAAGATTTTGAGAAAAATCCCGCCCACCCCAAACTACCCTTTACATGGAACTTTTTTCAAAAATTTTGATTTTCTTAAAAATGGCTCTAACGATTTTGATTAAAATATCATATATTAAAGATATTTACCTAACAAATAAAATGTATATCTTGAATTTTCTGGGAATAGCTTCTGAAGACCTGTTTATTATGGATGAATTTTGCTTAATTTGGCATAACTAGTAAACCGTAAAAGACAGACAAAAACTTACTATACAAAAAATTTAGGTCTTGTTAAAATACACAAGTTATGTCATATACATTTTCCTTGTGGAGCTTACCGTTTTAGAGGTATTCATTGTTATTAGTTTCAGTTGTGAAGTACTTCTACTTTTCTTAGACGAGAGTGTCCGTTTTTCTTTTGTTCTACTCCTGGTCAAGAAAAGAAGCGATTTGTGATGAGAATCACATAACGACAGCTTTTAAAACATTTGACTATTGGCTTAGCCTAGTGTATTCCCTTATTTTTTTCCTACTTATACAGAACTAAATAATAAGAGCATTGTGCTAATGAGTACGTCGATTAGCAAGGCACAGTAAGAAGAAGAATCGTATGTAAGATGTTTGTAGAACAGCTAGAGAAAGTCATGTGAGTGTAACACATCAAATTTTTTTCCCCCCTTCTCTTAATGATGTTGAATCAACAACCTATTTATTTTAGACATAGCTATTTCATACACATCATTTGGTATAGTTAATAATATGATAGTGATTATGATGCTTCTTTAAGGGTTTATTCTACCGAACAGCAATGTGCTGCACATGAAAGCATGTGGTGTGCAGAATGATATGCAAATGCATTGGGCACAAACAGTTCCCTCTCAATGAAAAAAAGACTTAAGAAAACCAATGTTTTGAAACATTTTTAGAAATCCAATTTTGGGCAAATTTGATTTTTTAGGATGTAGGAAATTTGTTTACATATAAAACATGATATATATACATTTTCTTCCAAAGAAGTCCCGATACAATACAAAATATTCCATCATGGTGGCGTATCTGTATCATGTTGGGGCTGGATATCAAGGGACGGTCTAAGGTGTGCTGTGGCAGTTTGACAATATATTGAATGGTGTGCGGTACACGGTAATGCTCAATAATATTTTGATTCCCATGAGGATGAGATATCCTGATGAAATTGTTAAATTTGTACAGAATAATCTCCTGTCCACACATCTCAAAAGGCTTCAGATAAGTTTTCAGAGAGGCAGGATGTCAGAGTGGTAGAATGTGGAATGTGTGGGTTGAGGTGAAAAGGGAGCTGCGCTCCAATTTACCTGTAGATGAGTGAAGGACAAAAGATGTCTTTCAGGCACAAATTCAAGAAGTCTGGGATCTTGTATCTTCATTATTATAAGCATTTAATTTTGTCTATGCCCTGAAGATTTAGGGCAGTTATACAGGCTGAGGGTTCATAGACCTGATATTAATTATGTTTATGTTTTCTTTTAGTTTTAGAAGATAATAGTTTGTTTACACATTTTTTTTAGTTATTTAACACAAATGTTAGTAGAATTATGTTTTTGTATGCATAGATAGGCCCATAACTTCAAATGCCAAAGTTATATTAATGCAATATTATATTCATATCCAGTCATAAAATTAACAAACATAAAAAAAAAAAAAAAACGACAAGCAGTGCAAGATTTGAACTTAGGAACTTGTGAGTGGAAGAGTAAGGTTTTCTTAATCTATCCGCCACCCGAGCGCTGTTTTGTGACCTATTTTCAGTACTCATAAGTTAAGCATTAGCTGTCACTCATAGATCATTGCACAGTTTTTTAGTGTGCTTTTGAACACAGTTTTTATGAAGACACATGAAGCTCTTCGTTTGACTCATGGAATCCGAGAATGACTCATTTTTTGTGTCCACAGGTGTGCATTCCTAAATAAATTTATTAATGATTTTAAAAAGAGGATAGTTAATAGTTGAATTATTAGGCACTGGAAAAGAGGGATTAACTCTTGCACTTAGGAGTCTTATAATGTGTATTTTCAGTGTGAATTTGTGTCTAATGGAACACGCCCAAAGGTACACAATGAGGAAGCAAAAAGAGAGAAACAATGGGAAAAAGGATATGCCAGTTCAGGATATGAAGGATACGGTTAACATAAGTATGTTAAGATTTACAAACCATTTTTGTTTATTTGTACTAATAAAATAAAATATACATTTTTATAATAGAAAACCATCAACTTTTCTTGTTCTTTGGTTTAAACCTGTCCAATACACTAACTGCCTTTGGTTTATCTTGCAATTCTGGTGCAGTATCCTTAGTAACTAATTCATCAATAACTTGTTTCTTTTGCTTGATGAAGTTCTGGAAAACAAATGAGTACAGATTAAACATTGAATATGAGTGCTAAACCAGCAATGGAGGAGTAAAACTGCATGTCATATCATGAGATATTTAAGGAGAAAGGGCACATGTAAATAAACAAAAATGTGTGTCAGTAAAGAGGTGTACAGCAGGAAGAATTGGACTTCTTACTAATATTTTTACTTTCTCTGGCCCATATTTACAATATACATAGTGGACAGAGAAGGTATTGTATTCCATCCAAAATTTAACGATGATATTTCACCAGAAATGTATGTTTTGAGGTCCCCTGAGTCTGTAAAAACCTTTTTAGAAAAAGATCTCTGTGTGTTTGTGGATAGCAGTTCAAAAATGAAAAGACTGTTAAATACCAAACTTGGTACTTATCTTTAATATCTTCCAAAGATGCGACATGAAAATTTTCAAGAAAATTCTCCCACCACAAATTACCCTTATATGGAAAAATTTTCGAAAATTTTGTTTTTCTCAAAAATGTCTCTAACGATTTTGATTAAATACCATATATTAACAATCTTTACATCACAAATAAAATGTATATTATGAATTTTCTGGGAGTACCCTCTGAAGACCTCTTTATTCTGGATGAGTTTTGTAGAATTTTGCATAACGGTAAAACCATAAGAGATAGCCAAAAACTTACAAATGTAGATCTAGCTAAAACACATAATATATGTCATGTAAGCTTTTTTTATGTAGGGATGATAGTTTCTGAGATATTCCTTGTTATTTTTTTCATTTTTAAACTAATTAACTTTTCTGAAACGGGAGCATGCAAAGAGAACTAAACCTCGACTGTTTCACAAAACGACAAATTTTTAAAAATTTGATTATTGCTTTAGCGTAATGTATCCCCTTATTTCCCTTCCACTTACAAGGAAGCAGGTAAAAAAACTAAATCTGGTAAAGTTTATCTAGATTAGCATGACTTAGATAAATAATCTTTTGTAAAAACAATTTGTTTGTGGAACAGCTAGAGAAAGTTATTTGAAAAGAACACATCAGATTCTTTTTTTATATTAGCCCGCGGAAAAAAAATTTGGAGCTTGAAATATATCCCAACTGAAGGAAACTACTATGGATGAAGCTCAAGGACAGAATAAGAAATAAGAAGATCACAGAATAACCGGTATGGGAGATGCAATTATCATGACATGGAGTTTCAAATGGAAATGGGGAGACCACATTGCAAGAATGTGTAACAACATATGATCTTATAGAACAACCACATGGGACCTCAGAACAAGAAGAAGATACGTGGGCAGGCAGAGGACCAGATGGACAGACTTCTGTAAGTAGAAAGTGGGACATTGTGGCTGAGGTGTGCAAGAGACATAAAAGTGTAGAAGTAACTCTTAAAAATTTAACGTAAAATGTGCATGATTAGACGGAACAAAAACAGAGTAATACAGAAGAAATTTCAAAAGTTCAAAGTAAAACCAGTGTTAACTCTAAGTGTTCTTGGGCTTTTAGCCAGGTGTGTTCAAGGATTGACTACAAAGTTTCGAAGATGTATATCATCTTCGTCTTCAGGGTAAACTGAAACTTGAAAGTCCAGATTTGCAGTGAAGCTAACATCTGATTGGTTTATATGACATTTTTTTGCTGTGAAGCAACTGATATTTAATATGACTGAGGCCATGGACCTCCTAGAAAACTACATATAGTGGTTAAACGCCTAATGTTTTGAACTTGAGCACAGAGCTGTTTGAAAACATTTTATAGCACACATGCCTGTGCGCCTATGGGACATTATGGGCTAATACTAATTTCTATGTAAAGAAAACACCTTAGCACCTGCTCCATATTTATACATACCTTTCTTACTTCCTCACGTAGGATCTTCTTTGCCTGTGAATTCTTAACGCTTCCTTTTTTCTTTCCACTTTTCTTACGTGGCTCAAAGTCTAATTTAGGTGGCTTCATGAACTGAAAACAAAAAGTTTATTTTTATCATTAAAATGCTTCATACCTAAGAATGATTTTGGATCTAGTATAACCATCTCATTATTTTAATGCTTTCTTGAAAGTATCTTAAGTTGAAATTGGAGTATATATAACTACTGATAGAGGCAACAGAAAAATGCTGCAAGAAATGGGATTTAAAAATAAATAAAAGTAAATCCAAAATCATGGTATGTAAGAACAGGAATAAACTCAACAGAGAAGTAAGTAGAAGTAAGTAGTTAGGATAAATAAGAATGAAAAATAAACAGAGCAAAGGAAAAATGTGCTAGGTATGGGGAAATTAACTATTAATAGCATAAGAACATGCTTAAGAAAAACCAAATATGAGAGTAAACTGCTAGAGAGAATACCTATATACGCAGCAACAGTGGAATCAAGAATAATGCATGGAATAGAGATTTGGGGACTGAAAAAGGGTAGGAATGTGGAGATAAAATTCATAGATCCTTTTGCAAAATGATATTGGGATTACCAAGAGTAGCCCCTAATGGGGTAGCATTAGTTAAACTGGGAAGAGCTGCGAGGAAGGGAACAGTGGTCAAACAGATAGTGAAAAATTGGAATAGGATTCAAGTATTAGAGGAAGGAAATATTATCAAAGACTGTTATAGGGCACAAAATCAGCAAATGGGAAAGAAGTTGGTTATGTCAATTAAAGGAAATTGTAAGAGAAGTTGGATTGAGCGAGCTAACAATCAACAGACAATAGGGGGACAAAATCTATAGAATATAGTTTTTTTTTTGGTAGTGTTTAACGCCCGCTTTAACTACTTAAGGCACCGCAGGCAGTGACACTGATGATACATGAGTGATGATGGAGCACTGGTGGAATGAGGTGGCGGGGGAAACCAAAGTACCCTGAGAAAACCCGCCCCAGCGCCGCTTTGTCCACCACAAATCTCACGTGCGGTCGCTTGGGATCGAACCCCGGCCGTCTAGGTGAGAGTCAAGTGGTCTAACCACTCGACCACGGCGCGGCTGATAGAATACAGTGAAAGCTAGGATAGACAACATAGAGAAGCAAGAAATAATAGGTAGCTTAAGGGATAAGAGTACTTTAATATTATATAGGAGTGCTAAGAAAGAATGGGGAAGAGAAAAATACACTGATGTTTGTGAAAAATAGAGAGAGTGTCTGGCATGGGTAAGAACAGGAACAATGTTATTAGAAGGACTAAAAGTTGATAAAGATCTATGTCCACTATGTGGCAATGTCGATAAAATTTACACTGTACAATTGAGTGCAAGGAAACAAACTTGGAGAGAGATAGTATGGAACAAAAACTGGGAAAAGTTACTGTCAGAAATATTGTACTTAAAACTTTTTGGAAACAATAAGAAAGAATTTCTGAAACAACTATGTAATTCTACAGGGAAAGTAAGACAGAAATGGGGGAATAAAATTGCCAAAGAAAGAGAGGATATTAATAATAGAACTGATGACATAATTTATAGAAGAGGTAAATAGATTAAGTTGGTAGGGTGTAAAAATGTACAAATAGAGAGAAAGGTACATATACATAAATAACCAGGATGTTAACTGTATGATACCAAATTCAGCAACTCCAGGAAGGTAACTATAGATGTATAATGTTTATAATTTGAAAAGATGAAATAAATTATCTATCTATATAACTACTGAGTGATCAAATTTATTTGACTTTTACCACGACAGAATTTGAAGTAATAATATAAGTGCTAGTCAGCATGCCCTTCCAGGTCTTGATCAAAACAAAATTACGTTCCCTTCCAGAGCATTATCTGGTAGATGTTAATGAACTGACATGCCACGTAAGTGCTAGTTCCAGGACTCGACCTAGTGGGCAAGACAAACCTAATGCCTACCAGAGCATCCCTAGCTGATGTTAAAGAACATACCACGACTGGCAGATTTAACTTAAGGCAAGACCACATGCATGCAAACAGTCAGTAGAATGGAGTGCAAAACTGAGCATATTCTTTCATGATCAAAAGCTACGAGGGGCATACTGAAAGTCATGAGCAACACTGTTTTACAATCTTAATATTTATTTTTAAGCCAAACCAAATACATCATCATAATCTACAGACTTTCTTTCACTTTGCGACAGTCTCCATTGTTTTGCACACATTTTCCCCATCGTTCTACAAGTTTGAAAATGCCCTTGTAATAGAACTCTGTTCCAGCTGCCCGCCGACCCTGACGCACTACTTTCCGAATATCCTCCAGCGTCTCGTAGCGTTGGCCATGCATCTGCTCCTTCGCAGAACCGAAGAGATGGTAGTCGGAGGGTGCCAAGTCTGGACTGTAGGGAGGATGTGGAAGAGTTTCCCACCCTAATACCCTGATCTTCTCCACAGTGGCACGGGCAGTATGCGAACGCGCATTATCCTGTTGAAGGATGATCCTCTTTCCAGGGCGTTTATCACGGAGCTTCAGAAGTGTCTTGATGCAGCGGGCAGAATTTATGGTTTGTCCAGGTTCAAGAAAGTCAACCAGAATGCAACCTTGTGCATCCCAAAAGACACTTCCCATAACTTTTCCTATAGACTGCACTGTCTTCGCTTTCTTCTTCGATGGTGAATTCAAGTGGTGCCATTCCATACTCTGACGTTTCGTTTCTGGCTCATAGTGATGGAACCAGCTCTCATCTCCAGTCACAATACAGGTCAAAAATTCATCACCTTCATTATGAAATCTCTGAAGAAGGTTTTGTGCAATTGTTCTTCTCTGAAGTTTGTGGTCTTCAGTCAATAAACGGGGGACCCAACGGGCTCAGACCTTTCGATAACCCAAGCTGTGGATCATTTCTTGCACTGCACTATGTCCTATTCCAAGTTGCGCAGCAATTTCATTCACAGTGAAACGCCTATCTCCTGTAATGAGCTCATCAACTCTTTCCTTGTTGCGTTCTGTAGAGGCAGTTCGAGGACGCCCGCTACGAGGCGCATTTTGCAGACTCGTGTTTCCATCTTTGAAATGTTTCACCCATCTTCTAACACTGCTGGCACCCATGCAGACACCTCCATACGCACGTTGAAGTCTGAGATGAATTTCAGGAGCAGATTTTCCTTCTTTCACAAGGAATTCAATGACAGCACGCTGTCAAAACGAAAAATCAATGTCAGCCATTTTTCAAACACCGTCTGTGGTCACATGATAGAAGCTAATGACGTCACAATATGTCAACATGTGGCTTAAAGTCTGTAGATTACGATCCTGCAATTCGTTTCGTTACATTGTTGAAATTTAAATTTTTACAATGGGTTGCTCGTGACTTTCAGTATGCCCCTCGTATTTTAGAACTGGTAGAATAAATCAAGAAACATTCCATTAAATACTACCTGTTTTTACAAGTGTACCAACATAACTGCAAGCTGCCAAGTGAAAAATTTCAGCAATGCAGGTAATTAATTCAGAGATTTTCATCCCAACTTTTGGAGTTATAATCAGTTTATTATAATCTGATGTTAGTGGTGTAATTTCAGAAATCTTATCAAAACTTTACAAAATGATATCATTGGACAACATAGTTTCATATTGTACAGATAACAAAACACAGATTTTCTAAAAATAATATTCTACCTTCCTCTCTTACTATATGGAGCACAAAACTGGGCCCTAACAAACAGAAAAAGAAAAATGTTGGCAATATGCCAAAGGAAGTTGGAGAGAAAGATTCCTGGCATCAGCCTCCATGACAGAATCCACAACTGAGGAAGATGACAGGCATCAAAGACGCAACATCATGAGGATGGACACAAGGTCGGCAGAAAAAAAGATGGGTAGACGATATGAAACTCCACTTTGGACACAATGGACGACAGTGGCCAAGGATCTACTATGGAGACTACAGATACATGAAGCATCAAAAGAATGAGGATTTTTCCCAAACTGGCCACGTAGGATTGCCAGAACAGCCACATTGACAGCCAAGAGGCCCTTGCCCTACAGGGATTCTATGGGCTAATTCTAATTCAAATGTCAGGAAAAAAATAAAATAAATAAGTAAAATATTATCACTTTTAGGTCCAGAATTTTGGTATGCCTATATATTTTAGCCGCAATTATAGTTTACTACTTACCAGCAATTTCTCTTTAGCTTCAAGCCTCTCCTTTAAGCTGGGTACATTAACCTCTGCAATTACTGCTGGGTCTAAAGTAATAAGCTCTGGCTGAATCTGAAACACATAAAGCATAAAATATTAACTGCACATTGTAGATGATGTAATTAATTCAATTCAATTTATTGTCCATGGAGATTACAAAATCTATTAGACATTGTCAATACAGCTAAAATACAATGCATAAATAAATACAGAGAAAGAAATACTTATAAATGATATACAAAGAAATAAATACATCAGTTACCCATAAACTCTTCAACTGAATAGTATGCCTTACTTACTAAACATTTACATAGTTCTTTTTTAAACTTTTTTTACTTCCATTATTAACTTTATTTCCTTTGGCAGTTTATTATACCATATAATTCCTTTATATTTCGTACATTTTTCAAACATTTTTAATCTATGGCTTACAATACTATATTCATCCTTATTCCTAGTGTTATAGGTATGATTATCAGAATTTATTTTGTTATAATGTATCTTAGTATATTATATGGCTTTAAAAATTAATAAACAAGGAAATGTCAGTAATCTCATCCTTATAAATTCTGATTTAACACTTTGTCTTAATTTGAATTTTAGCATAATGCGAATTGCCCTTTTTTGCAGAACTAAAACTCTATTTATACTTTCCTGTGTAGTATCTGCCCACAGCGTCACACAATAGTTGATGTAACTCATAAATAAACCGTGCTAGATATTTAATAGTACATTAATATTACAAAAGGCAGCCATATATCTCAACAAATAAATAACACTATTCAACTTTTTACAGCATTCATCAACATGGGCATGCCAATCAAGATTATTGTCTAATAGTTTCCACGTCCTCCAAGCTTATTCCATCAATATTAACATCAACCTTAAAGTCATTTATTTTGTTAGATATAAACATATGCTTGGTTTTGTTAATATTAATATTCAGATTGTTGTATTTTAAAATTTGAGTAAGATGATTAATTACATTGTTCACATTAATTTCCAACTCTTGTAAACATTTATGTGTACAGCATATTGCTATATCATCAGCATATAATATTAATTCATTATTTTGTAATGACTTGCAGGAACTAATTATGTCATTAATATATATTTTAAACAAGAAGGGTCCAAGAACGGAACCTTGTGGTACTCCATTTTTAACAGTAATTATGGATGATTTGGTAAGAGTGTCAATTGGAGGTATATCAAAATTCATTGCATGATTTCTATACTTTAATATAAATATTTTCTCCCAAACCATTAAATCTATGGGCCCATTTAAGTGTTTTAATAATTTAACATCTGGATTTATTTCATGATTAAATTTCCAAAAATGTTCTGCTACAGCTGATTTATCAATTTGTTTGTATTTAATATTCCTAAAGTGTTCTTTTACTCTGGTTTAGTCTTACCAATATAAACAAGGTCACAATTTAAACAGTTTAATTGATAAATGCCAGATTTTTTATTTTTTGAAATTTCATCCTTTTTAGAAAAGCCTAACAAATTTTTTATACTGTATTTATTTTGAGGAACCAATATTATGCCATGTTCTTTGAAAATATTTGTGAATTTTTTATTTGCCCAAGGGTGATAAGTAAATTTTTTAAAAATGTAATTATCTTTTATTTTCTTAAGCGTAGAAATATCTTTAATAGCTTTTTGATATTTAAACTTCTCAATTTTTTTATTTATAAAATCAGTATTAAAACCATTAATTAAAGCAGTGTTAATAATGTGTTTATATTCTTTATAGAATTCATCTTTATTAAGGGGTAAATTAATTAACCTATAAATTAAACTATTAAAAACAGCAAATTTATGTGAAAAAGGGTTAAAGCCATTATTTTTTATATAATTATCAGTGTGGGTTTGCTTTCTGTATATTCCAAAATTCAATCTATTGTCTCTTTTTATTATTTTTAAATCCAGCAAAGGGAGATAGCCATCACTTTCAATTTCTAATGTGAATTTTATAGCCTTATCTTGTAAATTTAAAAGTTTTAAAGCATCATTTACATGTTTATGAGGAACAATAGCAAATATATCATCTACATATCTATACCAAGTTTTAAAAATTAGAGGGAATGCTTTAGTGACCTGTATTTCAAAATAGCTCATGAAAAGATCAGCAAGAAAAGGTGAAAGTGGACTACCCATTGCTAAACCAGAAGTTTGTTGATAGAATTTGTCATTAAAGCTGAAAAAATTTTGATCCAAACAAAGATTAGTAGGATAACAAAATCATTTATTACATTTTCATTCAGTTCTATAGAACTTAACCATTTTTTTAAAAATGTCAAAAGTTTTTCTCTAGGAATGCTTGGAAACAAAGCAGTTACATCAAAAGAAACAAGTTTATCATTAGTAGATAATGTAATATTGCTGATCCTTTCAACTAGCTCAAAAGAATTTTTAATACTTAAACTCTCAAATTTTTCAAAATTTGAGAGTTTAAGTATTAAAATTTATTTAAGTTTAAAATTAAAATTTTAAGTTTAAAATTCAATGTTATTTAAGTTTAAAAACTTAAATAACATTGAATTGAAATTATATAATTTGCATCTTAAACTTATAAATGTTTTAGGTAATTCAATTTGGCTAAATTTGGAATATAAATTGTTTGAAAATTTGAACTTTAGCATGAAAAATAAAACAAATAAACTGAAAAATAAGTTAAATAAATTATGCTTAAAACAAAATAAATTGAAACCAACTAAAGGGAATAACCCTAAAGATAATGTAATTAACCTTTCAAATTGTAATTTCAATGAGAAGGAAATTAATTTTTTGAATAAAGGTTTAAAAACCTGTGTAGATTTTTCAAAAAATATAGATGATTATGTAGCAAATATAGAAATTGCTAATCAGGATTTAAATGAAAATAATAAATTATTGGTTAAAGAAAAATGTAGTAAAATATTACAGAATTTGAATAAAAATCACCCTAAAGTAAATCACAATAAACAAATTATTAAATCATTAAAAGAAAAAGATGTAATCTATACTAAAGCTGATAAAGGTAACAGCATTGTAATTTTAAATAAAATTGATTACAATAACAGAATGGAACTCTTACTTCAAGGTGAAGATTACAAAAGCATTGATATTAACCCTTTAAAATCCTGCATTTCAATTTTTAATAAGACCCTTAATGAAACTAAAAGTATTACAAATAAAGAAAAGCAAATTATAAAAATCAGTAATCCAATTTTACCCAGAATATATGCTCTTCCCAAAATTCATAAACCTGGAAATAAAATGAGACCTATTGTAAATTGCATAAATTCACCTACTTACAGCCTAGCTAAATGGTTAAATAAAAAATTCACTAATTTTAAAAAATTTGAGAGTTTAAGTATTAAAAATTCTTTTGAGCTAGTTGAAAGGATCAGCAATATTACATTATCTACTAATGATAAACTTGTTTCTTTTGATGTAACTGCTTTGTTTCCAAGCATTCCTAGAGAAGAATTTTTGACATTTTTAAAAAAATGGTTAAGTTCTATAGAACTGAATGAAAATGTAATAAATGATTTTGTTATCCTTACTAATCTTTGTTTGGATCAAAATTTTTTCAGCTTTAATGACAAATTCTATCAACAAACTTCTGGTTTAGCAATGGGTAGTCCACTTTCACCTTTTCTTGCTGATCTTTTCATGAGCTATTTTGAAATACAGGTCACTAAAGCATTCCCTCTAATTTTTAAAACTTGGTATAGATATGTAGATGATATATTTGCTATTGTTCCTCATAAACATGTAAATGATGCTTTAAAACTTTTAAATTTACAAGATAAGGCTATAAAATTCACATTAGAAACTGAAAGTGATGGCTATCTCCCTTTCCTGGATTTAAAAATAATAAAAAGAGACAATAGATTGAATTTTGGAATATACAGAAAGCAAACCCACACTGATAATTATATAAAAAATAATGGCTTTAACCCTTTTTCACATAAATTTGCTGTTTTTAATAGTTTAATTTATAGGTTAATTAATTTACCCCTTAATAAAGATGAATTCTATAAAGAATATAAACACATTATTAACACTGCTTTAATTAATGGTTTTAATACTGATTTTATAAATAAAAAAATTAAGAAGTTTAAATATCAAAAAGCTATTAAAGATATTTCTACGCTTAAGAAAATAAAAGATAATTACATTTTTAAAAAATTTACTTATCACCCTTGGGCAAATAAAAAATTCACAAATATTTTCAAAGAACATGGCATAATATTGGTTCCTCAAAATAAATACAGTATAAAAAATTTGTTAGGCTTTTCTAAAAAGGATGAAATTTCAAAAAATAAAAGATCTGGCATTTATCAATTAAACTGTTTAAATTGTGACCTTGTTTATATTGGTAAGACTAAACCAGAGTAAAAGAACACTTTAGGAATATTAAATACAAACAAATTGATAAATCAGCTGTAGCAGAACATTTTTGGAAATTTAATCATGAAATAAATCCAGATGTTAAATTATTAAAACACTTAAATGGGCCCATAGATTTAATGGTTTGGGAGAAAATATTTATATTAAAGTATAGAAATCATGCAATGAATTTTGATATACCTCCAATTGACACTCTTACCAAATTTGTTTTGATTCCAGTAGTTAGCAATGCATTAGTACACAATCCACCTAGTAGCAGTAACCATAACAGTGTAAATAAACATCAAAAAAGAGACCAAAAGGATATGTTGATAATGCAATGAAATCGTTGCGAAACTAGTCCAGGCAAGGATTCCAAAAGATAAGTGAAGATTTGTTGCAACTATTATTTTTATATTAATATTTGTGTTATTCTTCACTGTTACTAGCTTCTTTTTGCATTTATAAATTTATTATGATGTTTGTCAAGACAGGTGCAATAAAGTTATTACATATTTTAAACAAGTTAATGGAAGTGTTTTATAAACTGTAATGGTTTTCTAGGAGAGAAGGATGGAATAATGAACTTGAAGGCCACAATTTCCCTTAGAAAACTTCAAAACTGCCTTTATATACGTTCATATGGCATTATAACAAATTTCTGGTAACTTTAAAATTCATTTCATTATTATTAGAATTGAAAAATTCAATGCCACAGCTGGGATTTGAATATGGTTCTCCCACACTCCGTACTGTTGCTCTAACCATTGAGCATTATATTTTACCCAATGTTGTGGTTTTCTGTCCAAAAATGGTGTGACACAGCAGATTTGTCTGACACCAAAGGAACACCAGAGAAACATTAAACTAAAGCAAATTGACAAATCTGCTGTGGACAGAAAGGCACAACATTGGGCATAATATAAAATTGTTAAAACACTAGCGTCATCAATAGAATTGGACATCTGGGAGAAAATACACATAATAAAAATCTGATATGTTCCATTTACATGGCTTTCTCTACATCTCTGCAACAAATTATTGTTAAAAAGCTTATGCTTCTATTTACTTCATGCTAATTGAGAAAAATTAGCAGAAATAGTCTTATTACTTGCTTCCTTGTAAGTAGAAGCGAAATAAGGGAGTAGCATAGATTAAAGTGATAGTAAAAAGCTGGTTGCTATGTGACTGAAGTTCCTTTGTTTATATGGACACAAGTTGACAAATTCCTATATGAGAAAAGTATAATTTTTTTAAAGTTGAAACCAATAACAAGGAATATCTCAAAACCGATCAACTCCATGAAAAAATGTATATGACATAAATTGTGTGTTTTATCATTATCTACATTTTTTGTGTAGTAAGTTTCTGTCTATCTCTTACGGTTTACCAGTTATGCAAAATTCAATAAAAATCATCTAGAATAAAGAGGTCTTTTGAGGCTATTCCCAGAAAATTCAAGATATACATTTTATTTGGCAAGTAAATATCTTCAATATAAGAGATTTTAATCAAAATCATTAGAGCCATCATTAAGAAAATTAAAATTTTCGAAATTTCTTCCATGTAAAGGTTAGTTGGGGGTGGGGGGAATGTTTTGAAAATCTTTGTGTCACATCCTTGGAAGATAATTTAAATACCAAGTTTGGTTTTTAACAGTCTTTTTGCTTTTGAGCTATGCTGCCCACAGACACACACACACACATGGACATTTTTCTTGGAATTCAGAGGGTCTCAAAACATATATTTCAGGTGAAATCTCAGTATCAAATTTTTGGATGCAATACAATACCTTCTCTATACACTATGTACATAGTACATATAGAGAAAGTAAAAAACAGCAATTATGTAATAAATTTTGAAATCCTGCCACTGAATGAAGTTTTAAAACTTTGCATCCCCAACACCAGATGGCAACAGGATGGGAAACATCAGGAGGAGTAGGAGGAGGAAACAGAAAAGGAGCATCAGTCACCAAACAGCTGAAGACGAGGACAAACGTTCTTGAAAGCATTTCAATATTTTTTCAACAATTTAAGTGTGACTCAGCATAACTCTAAGATGATGACTACTTCATGGTTTGTAGTGCTTCTGTTTTTAATATTTAAGTATAATTTTGTTAGAAATATTAATTATGCTTCAGATTCATATAAAAGCACTCACCTTTTCAAGCAGAGCCTTCACCTCGGCTTCTCTTCTTTGTGATTTAGTTTGGAATGGGTTGCTTTCAAATGCATCAAAATTAGGTTCACCACTCCCTGTTGGGAAATAAAAGACATATATAACTCAAAACATGGATTGATGAAATTCAACAAAACAGAACATAATAACATGGGGGAAGGAAAGAGAATATTTGTGCATCTTTTTGTTCATTTTACCTGGGATTTCCTGTGTGCTGATTTAGCAAGAATGACATCATAGTTAACTGGTAGTCTACATTGAAGCCATGGCACTCTCTACAAGGAGAAGTAGGACTCATTTATGGAAAAGGAAGCTATCACAGCGACCTTTAGATTGAAAGAACAGTAATGGTTTATAGGAGAGAAAGCAAACCACATTCAGGATGTAGTTTGGTTGCTAATATAACCAGACTTTATACACCCCTCCCATTGTGATAATGAATAACACTCAAAGGTTGCTCTGTTCTTTGTTGAGAAGATGAACACAGCACACCTTGTCACTACAGTTGAGTGTTGATATAATTCTGGCAACTTTTAGACTCCTAACAGGCCATGACAGTCTCAGTAAACATTTATTCAGGATTGGTATAGTGAGATCACCTCTATGTCCTTTCTGTACTCTTAAAGAAGATATGGATGGAAACCATCTACTGCGCTGCCCAACCTTTAGTCAACATGATAATATGACATCAAAATACTGGAATGCAAGAGAGCAAATGGCTTCATTGCCAACTGCTCAACATTAGATTCTGGTGTCATCAAAGAATTACTACACATATATGATTTATATCGCTGCATAGATATAAGATGCACAAAGATTTTCTTAAGTACTCTACTCCTCAATCTTCATTTGATAGGTTTTGCAAAATTTCGGCAGCAGAGAGAGTGACAACTTTGGGACATGAAGTATGCTATACATCCTGAAATCTAGTGGCTTTAATGCCAAGGTTTCTTTGTTTGTAGATCCCAGAGTTCATGCACTTGCGCTTAAGTTTCATTTAATAATTCAGCTAGTTCGCCCTCTCTTCTAGCCCCTGGCTCTCACTACCTCATAAATCTAGCGCTCAAGAAAAGGTGTATGCATTATTATCAACTCCATGCCAATAAGCAAAAACACCTGCCATAGGACGGACAGTATTAAAGTTGCCTCATCAGGATGGCATCATATTCAGTGGCATAAATTTCTCTCCCTCTCTCTCACATATATTTTATACATAAGCTTATTGTCAGGGACAAATTTTTGCCGGGATGGATAGGATGGGATGAATATTGCTATCCTCTTTGTTACTAATTAGCTGTATTTCCATATAAATAAGTTGTGAAGCAATAAGTCAAGAATTGCAAATTGGCTTCTTTGGCAAACAAAATGTTTCTTATTGCTAAGGTTAATTTACCTGGAATTAAGAGGCTTGAAAAGCCTTCCTCAGTTGCAACACCAAGAACATCTTCATGTGGACAGAACTGCATATTTCCTATCTTCTTTACCATTCTGTGTCTTAGATATGGGGTTTCTGCCGTTTTCAAACAGCAGTCCCTAAAAATCTGAAATTATAATTAAAATAATCACCAACCAAATTTGTAGAATTAATGCAATTTCAACTTCTAAAAATCTATGATTCAAATTGTATTTATTTTAGTTGGAATGCATAATGTTATTTGTTCCAATGCTTTCTACATAAGCATTGGAAATGGTTAGCTCCAAAACTACATGTAAAGGACATAAATTGTGTGTTTAAATAAGATCTAAATTTATTGTGTAGTAAGCTTTTGTCTGTCTTAGGTTTGGTTTAGTAGGATGCAAAAGTCATCCAGAATAAAGAGGACTTCAGGGGCTATTCCCAAGAAATTCAGATTACACATTTTATTTGCCATATAAATATATTTACAGCATTTTCCATGGAGCTTAAAGTTACTCAACATTCGTCTTCTCAGTTTTTAGTAGGTTAACTGACCTTGGGGTTATCTTTCCAAATCTGTTATATGGTATAGAAATATGGGGAAGCTGCCCAAGGTACATCTGGACAGAGTATTCATCCTGCAGAAAAAGTGTATTAGGCTAATTTAAAAAATCTGATGTGTTCCATTCATATGACTTTCTCTACATCTCTGCAAAAAAAATATAATTAAAACGCTTATGCTCCTATTTACTTCATGCTAATCAAGAAAAAATTAGCAGAAATAGTCTTAGTACTTGCTTCCTTGTAAGTAGAAGTGAAATAAGGGAGTAGCATAGGTTAAAGTGATAGTCAAAAGCTTGTTGCTATGTGACTGAAGTTCCTTTGTTTGTATGGAGAGGAGTTTTTCAAAACTGAAACCAATAACAAAGAATATCTCAAAAATGATAACTCCACGAAAAAAATGTATGTTAATAAATTGTGTGTTTTAACGCGCTCTACATTGTTTGTGTGGTAAGTTTTTGTCCATCTCTTAGGGTTTAGCAATTATGCAAAATTCTGTAAAATTCATCCAGAATAAAGTAGTCTTCAGAGGCTATTCTCAGAAAATTCAAGTTATACATTTTATTTGTCAGGTAAATATCTTTAATATACAACATTTTAATCAAAATTGTTAAGAGTAATTTTTGAGAAAATCAAAATTTTTGAAAAAAGTTCCATGTAAAGGGTAGTTGGGGATGGGGGGATTTTCTTGAAATTCTTCGTGTCGCATCCTTGGAAGATACCAAACCTAAATACCAAGTTTGGTATTTAATGGACTTTTCGTTTTTGAGCTATACTGTCCACACACACAGACAGACGGACATTTTTCTAAAAATGCTTTTTTTGGATTCAGGGGTCTCAAAACATGCATTTCCGGTGAAATCTCGGTATCAAAGTTTTGGGTGCATTACAATACCTTCTCTATGCACTATGTATATAGTACGTGTAGAGAAAGTAAAAATTCTGACTCTTGTGTAAATATATTTAAAGAAAACAAAATCTTCACACTTTACTCACTCTATGTATATAAAGCACTTCTCTTTGTTGTAAACAAGTTGAGTGGAAGAATAATGATGTACATAACTTCTATACTGGACATAATAATGAATGTTTTTGTAATGGAGTAAATGTTATATAACAAGCTGTCCAGAATAATTAAGACATTAAATGGTACAAAACAGTAAATTAAAAGACTTCATAATAGAAAAGTGTTCGTATAAACCTAATGATTTGTAAATATCCTACTGTTCTTACATTGTATCCTCTTATTTTATTTATTATTTTCACTTTATATATTATGTAAATAGTTTAGCATTGACATTGTCAGAAACTTGTATAAATATACTGATGGAAAATAAAGAAATATAAATAAGAGAAAGCCCACCAAAAAAAGCTAACTCCCCAGGACCTCTTGTGTAAAGAGAAAATCTTATTCATCATTGCTGTTGAGGCTCCACTGGCATTGCCACAGTCACCTCCAACATGAAGATACATTTCAATTCAACCCATACAAGAATTTCTGTGCAAATAAAATCTTGCATTTGAGGTTGTCTTGTGTGTAATAATTCATTTTGAGATAGCTTACTATAATAATTCATTTTGAGACTAACTTACCGCAGTAATTCATTTTAAAATAGCTTACTGCAATAATTAATTTTGAGATACCTTACAAGGGGTTTCAAAAAGTAACAGGAATTTTTTGTTTGGACACCATGGACTTTTTTATTCAAATTTAATTACACACTTTCAAAATAATCTCCTTCTGAGACTACAACATTGGTTCCACCTTTCAAACACTCAGAAGAGCCCTTGCTTGACATCCTGTTCAGTATACCTGAAATAACAGTATTTAGTTCTGTATCAGTTTCAAAATGGTGCCCACGAAGATGTTTTTTCACTTGTGAAAACAGGCAGAAATTGCAGGGTGCTAGATCCACCGAATATGGAGGGTGGGGCATGATTTTGATTGCCTTTTGTGCTATGGCTCGATGAGCAGGGTTGTTATCCTGATGGAGGATCCATCCACTGGGAGCAAGTTCTGGTCTCTTGGCAGCCATTTTCCTCTTGAGTGGTCCTTTAAGGACATTACTGCAGTATTGAGGAGTTACGGTGATGTGTTTAGGAACCATGTGGTCATAAATTACCCAAATTTTGTTGAAAAACACAACATGCATGACTTTCCCTGCATTTGGTTGCACCTTTGGTTTTTTCACCATCTTGAAATTTTTTATGCCATTCAAAACCATGTTTTTGATAAAGATTAGTTTCCATATGCTTCCTGTATCATTTGCAGCATTTCAGTTCCCGACTTTTCAGAAGAACACAAAACCGAATTGCTGATTGCTGTTCTAGCTTGAAACCCATGTTGGGTCACTGAAACACGTACTTATACAATGGCTCCCTCAGACAAACTGAACCGCGCACGAGCAGTATCAGTCAAGGTCAGGCCTCTCTGTTACTGATTGGCAAATTTTGACGGGCCCACGTTTAAATAGAAAAAAATAATTCCTGTTACTTTTTGATACACCCTCATACTGTAATAATTTATTTTCAGATAACTTACTCCAGTAATTAATTTAAAAATGGATAGGTAGGGTCAGACTGAAAAATGCAATGCCATAGCCGGGATTTGAACCACAGATCTCCTGGTCTCTCTAGTTGGTTGCTCTACCACTGAGATACCATGACAACATGCCGGCATAGCATTGAATTTCTCAACTGACTCGCATGTTTCCCAGTATACCACAAGGTGATCTGAAATTATTTTGAGATGACAACCGCAATGACCACTTACAATGTTGTAAGCACTTTAAGTCCCAGGATTCATAGAATAGCCAACTATTATGGTCATTTGGTATTGGTTTTAATTGTTTTTCACACAAGCTGTGTGTAGGATAAGAGTTGGATAGGTAGAGCCAGACTGAAAAATTCAATGCCATAGCTGTGATTTGAACCTCGGATCTCCCGATCTCTAGCCAGTTGCTCTGCCACTGAGGTTTATCAGAAAAGATGTGTAGTTGGAGAATTTAATGCTGTACAAGCATGTTGACATGGTAGCTTAGTTGGTTAGAGAAGCTGCAGATTCATGGTTGAAATCCTGGTTATGGGACTAAATTTCTCAGGCTGAATACAACATACTTACCTCCACACAGTTGCCCATTCCAACAGCCAACATATGTTTTTGACTGAATGCAAGATTATTTCCTACAGCTCGTAGCTTATAGTACTGCAGAGGACCATCCAAATTTCTGATATCCCATATTTTCAAACCCCTATCCACAGATGATGTAGCCATATATCTATAACAAAGATAACAGAAACATTTCCTCCATTTACGTAATTTTCAGTCATATTATAAATGTTAAACGATATTTAATTTGAACTGAAATATGATAATAAACAGGACTAATAAAATCACTTTAGGTTAAAAAATTGAATAAACTCAGAAGTTTGAGACAAGTGAAGTAGTTCAAGTATAACAGTTGAAAATGAGTCGGAATAGTGACACTCACCTCACTTAAATGAATTTTTTTCAAAACATATATTTCAAGGGCATTTGCCCTCTTCTTCAGTTGAGGTCCGACTAATGGCTGGAATTTGTGTTCTGTGGTCTGTTACGGTGGAGACATCTGGTGCTCTCAGTAGAAATTCATAATCATGTGGCTGTATTTCAAAATTTATCAGTTGGTCTTTGTGTTGTGTAATGAGAATATTCTCCCAAACTGTGAGTGCTGCCGGGTTGTTTATAGGTTTTAGCAACTTTATGTCATTTTCTATTTCGTGATGTGATGTCCAAAAATGGTGTGCTACTGCCGATTTATCTGTCCGTTTCTGTTTGATATGTCTGAAATGTTCTTTTAACCCTGTTCCCAATCTTCTTTTTGTTTGACCAATGTAACATAATTTGCAGTCAATTGTGTAGAAGCCTGATCTCTGGTTTGTAGGTATGGTGTCTTTAATGTCTGTTTTCAATGTATTTTTTATGTTGCATTGGTTACTTGAAGCAAACTTGTATTTCTTGAAAACTTTTTTGAATTTTCTATCTGCTGTTGGGTGATAAGTGAATTTTTTATGTATAACTTTTGGTTTTTGTGTGGACAGAGTGGTGATTTGTTTTGTTTTTCAATTTTTTGGTCAATGATGTCAGGGTTAAAACCATTGGCTGAGGCTGTGTGTTTTAATTGGAGGTATTATGTGTTGTACTCTTCTGGGTCAAGTGGGATGCTGAGGAGTCTGTGTACTGAGCTGCTGAAGACTGCCTGTTTGTGAGCTTCTGGGTTGAAACTATTCCGTTTTATGTAACTGTCTGTATGTGTGGTCTTCCTGTAGATGCCATAAGTGATCTTTTGTTCTTTCCGTGTTAGTTTTAGGTCTCGGTATGGTATAACTTGGTATTTTTCTGTTTCCATTGTAAATTGTATATGCCTGTCCTGTAGGTTTAATGATTTCAAAATTGAAAAAATGTCATTTAATTGAGGTGAGTGTCACTATTCCGACTCATTTTCAACTGTTATACTTTAGATTAAGTTCAAAGGCAAATAAAATGTTATTCTCCATCTAGGAGCAAGATTGCTTAATGACTGTGCATCATACTTACATTCCTGCAGGATCGATTGCAAGTCCTTGCAAAGGATGCTCATGACACAGCATCTTACATAATGGTTCTCTAACATTCGGACTCCACATGGACACAATACCTGTACACAGAAAAATGTCAGTACAGTGAATAAACAACTGCTGACCAAATTAAAATATTTATATAATTTCATACATACCTTTTGAATGGCCCAAGCACAATACTGCGTTATATGGATTCTGTACCATTAAATTTAATCTACCCATTTTGGAGTTGAACTGTGCAACCATTTGGCCTATAGAGACGTCCAACCAGCTCAAGTAGCCTTCCTCGCTCTGCAAGCATTTCCAACACATGTATGAGGGTTGCCAGGACTGGCTTTTAGAAAAAGTTCATTTTAATGCCACTAAAAATACAATACTCATATGTTCTTACAAAACACTCAAATCCTTTGCGATTACCATCACTTTTAGATATTGTAATGGTGGTGCACCAGCTTACATGATTATGGCTGTAGCCAGCCTGACAATGAGCGAGCTGGGTATACAAAGGCCTTTGTGTATTTTCCTGTAAGACCTCTCAAACCATCTTTCACTACAAGTTGAGAACATTCCTGTTGCAGAGTAATCTCTTTCCAATGGACAAAGTGTAATGTGCTTGTAACGTCTAAGATTGAAAAGCCAGTATGGAATATATAAGGGGACGGCGAGTGCCAGAAAAGTGAAGTGAACTAAAGTAAAATGACAAAGTGAACAGACTGCACGAGAGTAAAGTAAACGAAGGGAAGTAAACTGAACTGAACAAAGTGAACTGTAAAGCAATAAGTTGAACTGTAGTGAAGTGAGTTAAAGATCCATCTAAACTTGGGGAGATCCATAGTAGCCCCAGACAACCAGCGTGCTGTCTCAGCTGATAATGATGAAAATGAAGTAGATAATGTAAGACAGGAGCACCTGCCCAGCGACTGAGAGGTTTTGTGCTGCAGTCATGGACAGGGCAAAGTGGAAACTATGTGACAGAACAGCCACGAGATAAGGCAACTGTCAGGGATCACTAAGTATCTCTCCAACTTTAGTGATGTTGGCTGAGAAAGTGACGTGAACTGAGTGATTCCGTTACTTGTAGAACTAAAGTGTTACATTATGTGTGGAGTTCTTGTGGCCAATAAAGTGAATTTAATTGTGTTCTCATTTGTCACAACATACAGAGAGCAACAAAAATGTACGGCACAAATTGCAGGACACATTCCTCACGTGTAGACATAGAGTCGAAAGCAGTAGACAATGCATGTAACACGCATGCGAAACTAGTTCTGCGTAAAAGTAAGTTTTTGTGAAGCACATGTGTGTATATTCGACTACCAATTAAAAACTAATTGCTAGCTTCACAGTGTACCACTTCCAGTATTCAAAATTATAGAAATTATGTTATATAAACACTTTGTTTCCACATTACAGCTTATTAATCATGGGAAACACACACGAACAGAATGTTGGAATCATGTGTTATTTGTAAGCTGACAAAATGAGATACTCTTATGTGTTATACACATTCTTCTCCACTAAATATCAAATTATTTGCACTTTTTCACCTCTTCCCCTTTATATTTTTAGACATAAGAAAACTTGGGTAGGAATATGGCAAGATAACAGCAGATGTATAGCTATATTCTCTTGTATGCTTACTTTGCACAAATAAATAAATATACACAAATTAGGGACAAAAAGTCACTTAGTTTTTACAATGAATGTAAATCTACACCAAGGAGAGAGTTATATGTTTTTTAAGGTTTGTGAAAACTATGAGAGAAAAGGGATTGCTTAGTTTCATTTGGGGATATGGAAATTGAGGAATGAAAGGAAGAATGCATTGAAAGAAAAATGCCCACTCTGTAATGGTAAGGAAAATGAAATCCATTTGTTCAGGTACACACAATTGGAGAAAACAGTGATTTGTAGGAAATGGTTACAAAGAAATAATGAAAGACGCCGAGAAAAAAATTTTAAACACCAATCTGAACTAAGTGGATTTGGAAAATGTTTATGGAATGTAACAAACTAATGGAAGTGGTCAATAAATAGGACAGTAAAAGAATGAGACTTTCGTGGCTTAACTGTGGACTTTGTAATTGTTATGGGTTTGTGTATTGTCTGGTGAATGATTAGGGCCAATATCAGACAAAAGATATGTAAAATTAGCACTAATAAACACTAAAAAAAAATATATATATATATATATATATATATATATATATATATATATATATATATATATATATATATATACTAGTTATGTTAGATTTGGTGCCCAGGTGTTTTCAACTGTTGGAGAAGTTGGATTTTTGGATTCAAAATTTAAAAGCTGTAAATCCCTGTAAGTGCCCTGAGTAAAAGCTCAACTTTTTGACCTACTAATACACCTTTATTAACCTAATTTGTAATTATACAAACATGCTAGAGAAAGTAAAAATGAGGTGATTACTTTGTGTTTGTTGGTAGATAATTCTGGTTTATATTTAATTAAACCTCATATGTCTAACTGAATTTTGCATTGCCTGTAAACTGCTTGCAGCTTGCATATTTGCCAATTTGCAGAATGAACTGAATAAAACAAGTTTAAGATATCAATTCCCAATTACTTATAAGTTAGTATACTACAGAAAACTTAATTTCTTAAAGTGTAAATATCTTTATGTAAAAATGTGCACTGTTTAATGTGAGAATACGTACTGCTGTAGCCAGAAGAAAATGATATGGCAAGAACTCCATTCGCAGGATCTTGTGAAGCTTCTTTATGCAGTGAAGTTCAATACCTTGGTTATCATATATGTACACCCACAACTTCTGCGCTGCAGCAAACATTGTCTCTACATGCAGCCACCTAAAAATGTTCATAGTAACAAAGGATGATGAGTTGGTATTAGTAACACTTACAATTTTTGTTTTACTTGTAATGTTTAGAAATGTAGTGAGTTAATTATAGTAACTTAGAAGTGTTGCAAATATACAATTTCATTAAATTAGGTTAATCACCTCAATACAGCATCACTTGCTAGGCAGGAACAAAAACCTGCCAATTTAAATATTTCTTTGGAAGTTATGTCCAAGATTAATGAACTTCAAGATCCCAATGGACGAAATTCATAGAACCACCGCCAGAGGGACTAAGAGACAACTGTAACCATCAGAGGAGAGCCAACCAGTTGTAATCAGCTGACAATGAGGGAGTGATTCCTTGAAACTAGTTCTGAGGTAATTAACCTAATTTAATGAAATTGCATATTTTAAACCACTTTTAATCTATAATAGTTAATATTTTCATTGTCTTCCAATTCAAAAATGATGAATAGTTAGTTAATTGTTCATTGACCCAGTAAATCATATTATATACTGGTAACGTAAATGAAAAAGGACACATCAAATAAACATATCATGCACAGAGGTTGTTTCCGATATCTGGTAACAAATTTCCCTTTGAAATTTGTCTTAGGAAATTTATGTCTCCATTGCTTATAAGTCCCTTCTTTATTGCTATATCTCAGCATCTTGATTTCTATTGCAGCATCTTGATTTCTATTGCAGAAGGCTTTTATGGAGTAAAATAATGTGAATCTGTTCCCACTCCTCTTTACTCATTTTTTTCTAATCTACAGAGATACGGTTGGTTAGTGGAGAAGGTAGCGACGTCCTGCATAAAGCAACTTTATTAGTTGCGGTATAAGTTGCCGCTGCTGAAGGCAGGCTCGATTGACTGAGTAGCCAGGTGCCCAGGTATTGCCAAAGCTCTGCCTGAGTTCCTGGGGTCAAAGAGATTAATCTTAATATAAGTGGGTTACCGACCTCTGATATTTCAGTTTCTAAAGTTTGTACTATTTAGCAAGGTTTGCAGCAAATACACAATTGCACAGCAACATTACCTCTTTACCTATTGAGATTAATACAAGAATTCAGCTACCATCTGACACTTACTGGACATCATAAACTGCTTCCATTACATTTACTTCACAGAGCAGTCTCTTTGTCACCCAATCTATGGCTGCCACATGACCACGTCTTCCCCCTAATAGTAGATGTCGTCCATTTCTACTGTAGTTCAGCCTGCAAATTAAATGGATTAAAGCTAAATGTTCTTAAAAGAAACATGAAAACATGGGAGCATTACATATGCTAGAAAGAAACACTTATGACAGCTAAAAAAAAAATAGTAGTTTTAAAAACGCTACATGGTTTCATCCGCGCCTTTCTATAATAGTGGCAGACGGTAACAAGCCCCAAGGGAGCGGACAGGCAAAATACTGTGCAGCTGGTACTTACAAGGAGGCAAGTAATAAGACTATTTCTGCTAATTTTTATCTTGATTAGTATGAAGCAGATAAAAATTAATATTTTGTTTACAGAACAGGTAGAGAAAGTCATGTGAATGGAAGTGATCAGATATTTTTCAATCTGGCTTTACTTTTCCAACCTTGTACTACACATGGTTGTGTGGAAAAAAAAAAGTCATAATATGGCTTATCTTAATGTAACTAAAAAGTTTTTTCGCTATCAATTTTTACTTTCTCTACACGTACTATGTACATAGTGTATAGAGGAGGTATTGTAATGCATCCAAAAATTTGATACTGAGATTTCACCAGAAATACATGTTTTGAGACTCCCGGAATAAAAAAAAAAGCATTTTTAGAAAAATGTCTGTGAGTGTGTCTGTCTCTGTGTGTGTGTGTGTGTGTGTGTGTGTGTGTGTGTGTGTGTGTGTGTGTGTGTGTGTGTGTGTGTGTGTGTGTGTGTCTGTAGGCAGCATAGCTCAAAAACGAAAAGTCTGCTAAAAACCAAACATGGTACTTTGGTGTGGTATCTTCCAAGGATGCGACACAAAGATTTTCAAGAAAATCCCCCCACCCCAACTACCCTTTACATGGAACTTTTTTCGAAAATATTGATTTTCTCAAAAATGGCTCTAATGATTTTGATTAAAATGGCATATATTAAAGATATTTACCTCACAAATAAAATGCATATCTTTAATTTTCTGGGAATAGCCTCTGAAAGCTACTTTATTCTGGATGAATTTCACGGAATTTTGCATAACTGCTAAACTGTAAGAGATGCACAAAAACTAATCACACGAAAAATGTAGAGCACGTTAAAACACACAATTTATGTAATATACATTTTTTTCGTGGAGTTGATCATTTTTGAGATATTCCTTGTTACTGGTTTTGGCTTTGAAAAACTTATATTTTTCTCATACAGGAATTGACATAAACAAAGGAACTTCAGTCACATAAAAACCAACTTTTGACTATCACTTTAACCTATGCTACTCCCTTATTTCACTTCTACTTAAAAGGAAGCAAGTAATAAGACTATTTCTGCTAATTTTTTCTTGATTAGCATGAAGTAAATAGAAGCATAAGCTTTTTAATAATATTTTATTGCAGAGATGAAGAGAAAGTCATGTGAATGGAACACATCATACTTTTTACTTTCTCTAGCCCCATATGTACAATGTACATAGGGATAGAGAAGTATTGTATTCCACCCAAAAATTTGATACTGAGATTTCACCGGAAATACATGTTTTAGGACACCCTGTATCCAAAAAAAGCATTTTCCGAAAAAGGTCCGAGTGTGTGTGTCTGTGTGTCTGTGAACACGATAACTCAAAAAACGAAAAGTAGTTAAAATACCAAACTTGGTATTTAAGTTTAGTATCTTCCAGGGATGCGACACAAAGATTTTGAGAAAAATCCCCCCACTCCAAACTACCCTTTACATGGCACTTTTTTCGAAAATTTTGATTTTCTTAAAAATGGTTCTAACGATTTTGATTAAAATAACATATATTAAATATATTTACCTAACAAATAAAATATATATCTTGAATTTTCTGGGTATAGCTTCTGAAGACCCGTTTATTCTGAATGAATTTTGCTTAATTAATAACTAGTAAACCATAAGAGATAGACAAAAACTTACTATACAAAAAATTTAGGTCTTGTTAAAATACACAAGTTATGTCATATACATTTTTCTCATGGAGCTTACCGTTTTCCAGGTATTCATTGTTATTAGTTTCAGTTGTGAAGTACTTATACTTTTCTCAGACGGGAGCGTCCATTTCTATTTTGTTCCACTCCTGGCCAAGAAAAGAAGCGATTTGTAATGACAATCGCATAACGACAGCTTTTAAAACATTTGACTATTGGTTTAGCCTAGTGTATTCCCTATTTTCTTCCTACTTATACTGAACTAAATAATAAGAACATTGTGCTAATGAGTACCACGATTAGCAAGGTGCAGAAAGAAGAAGAATCTTATGCATGAGGTTTGTAGAACAGCTAGAGAAAGTATGTGAGTGTAACACATCAGATTTTTTTTTCTTTCCCTTTATGTTAAGTTTGATATCACATGATAATTTGAAACCATTGGAGTGAAGCAGAAGTATGGATTATAAAACAACAGGAAATCCCTTTGTATCATGTTAAGTACATCATAGTTAGAGTGTTAGTTGAGCAGCATTTCTTAATTTTATATTCCATTCTTTTGCAAAAAGTTTTACCTTAATTAACTTAGTGAGCTTAACCCTTAATTGCATGGTGTTGCACATATGCATCAAAGATGATTAATCAAATTTTTTACTATTTTTAGTGGACTTTTTTCTAATTTTGTATTACACCAGTGTTTTTTAAATAAAAAACAGCAAAATCCATGCAATTGCAGTCAAATGTAACCTTGCCAGCATCCAAGCATGTCATCACACTGGTTATTTTACATGGGCCCTCCCTTTCCTATACCAAAGGCACAATTGACTACAGTTGCAGGTATCGAACTCACTACATTCGGCTTTGATGTGTCTTCAAATTTGATTCTATAGCCCTCTGTAAATACGGAGGTGTTGGCAAAAACAAGAGGATATTTTAATCTTCTCAGGAGAGAAGCTATTGAAATAGAACTGCATCCAAATAACTTAAACAAAGACGGTGGTTACCAGATAAGTAAGACCTGGAAACTGGTATTAGTAAACAAACAGCTGGTTGACCTTCACACGCCGCCTGGACACATATGTACGTTACCTATCACCCCTTCCAGTGTTCCTCTCCAGCATCGCATTTACCTCCTGCAGTGACTGCCACTGAAGATGCCAACCGTAGAAGTCGGCAAAAAATATGGTTCACATTTTAATCTATGACCACAGCCCGGATAATACATAACGATCACAGCTATTCAGTTGTCATGCCTCTGAACAGGATAAATACTGGTTTGTGAATTAGAGGAAGCATGGCATATGTAGCAAAATAAATTATCTAATTAAGGGTTAAGAGTAATGTAACTAGTAATCTCGGACTTACATATAAATTTGTTTTTCCATCTATTTATATATGTATGTAGCATGATGTTTACCTGTAGGGTCCGAATTCTCTCAGATCTAAATCAAAATGCTTTGAGGCACTTGTGATGTCAACATTTTCTGCTATTTGATTCTGAGTATACTGTCTTGTCACCTCTCCAGTATCTGCCAATATATATCTAAAACAAAAACATCACAGGAAATTTTAATCAGCTTTTTGTTGCATCACAGGAGCTGAGTTATTAACTATAGCCCAGATGATTGTGTCTTTGAGTGGTCAGGATTCTGGTTTCTCAACCCAGAGGTTCATTCAAAGTCGGCTTACCCTCCCCTTATGTAGAACTGGCACTCCCCTAGGACTTACAGGCAGACACCTAGGGGTCAGAAGCCTGTCGGGGAGCCAACGTCACAAAACCACAGACTGGAGAACCTGGAACGAATGTCACACCTTAGCCAAGCATGAGTATAAGGAAGAGGACAATATGAAATGCAAGCAACGTGGATGATAGGAAAGGTGATGATGGAGCAATTGGTGGAATGAGTGGCTCAGAAACTGGAGGATCCGGAGAAAACCTGCGCCACCTTTCAACTCAGAGGTACTAGGTTAAAATCCCAGCTGGGATAGGAGACTTTTTGGTAATTAATTACCTTAGAAACAGAACAGATTTATTGATTTTGCCTTGTTGGGATGTATTAGCTGTTTAATTTTAGCAGTTTAGTGTGTAGAATAGTAGAAATGACTGGCTTACAAATAATTTGTCCACAAAACAAATTCAGCCTGAAGAACATTCTAAACAAACTTCTTAAAAATACAATTTAGAGCACATTAAAACCTGGAACCAAATTAATTGTGAAATGGAGTTTTATTTTTACACCTGAAAAAAATCCATTCTCCTCTGCCGCGTTTGAACCTGCGACCTTGGGTATATAACGTTAGCATGGTAACCATTACACCACTGAGGATGACATTAATTGTGAAAACTGTGAGAAATATTACATTAGGCAAAACAAAGAGAAACTTGGAAACCAGAGTAACATAAAACTAAAGCAAATAGACAAATACACTGTGTCACACCATTTTTGGACAGAAAATCACAACATTGCACCAAATATAAAATTGTCAAAACCGCTAGCATCACCAATAGAATTGGACCTCTGAGAGAAAATACATCTAATAAAAACAGCAAACATGTAATAAATGTTGAAATCCTGTCACTGAATGACGTGTTAAAACTTTGCATCCCCAACACCAGATGGCAAACAACAGGAAGAAGAAGAGGAGGAAGCAGAAAAGGAGTGTCAGTCACTAAACTGCTCAAGATGAGGACGAATGTTCTTGAAAATGTTTCAATGTTTTTCAACAAATTAAGTGGAGGTGAGTGTAAATAAGTGTGACTTAGCATAACTCCAAGTTGGTTTTACAGTTTTTTTTATATATATAATTTTTACGGACCTGGTGAAAATTAGTGAAAAGTTTGATTAAATGTTCACTTTCATGTGGTTGTTGATGTTAAGGTCTCATTGGTTAATTATTCTGTCCAACGGTATGAGATAAAATCATGGCCAATCATTTTTGAGGATTTGATCATGTGATATGCTCATTCACTATTTCATTTAGTTGATTGACAGAACAAAAGGAGCAAGACTGAATTGGATTGTAAACTATTTTTGAGTATTGGGCAGAGTACATGTTCAATTACCTATTGGCAAAGATATGTGCATTTTTAGAACAGCTGCATCTTTATATCCACCAAAATAGTAAGGTAAGTTGGTGACAACAAGACTCTGCAACAACTCATATGGCCAATTTTTCAATAAGAACACTTAAAAGTGTGTTTCAGGGCAGAATTATTAGTAGAAATTTGTGGTCCCCTGTGATTTCTATCTCTAGGTTAATTAAAACGAAGTGTACAAGACAAACCTACACACTCTGGAAGAATTAAAACAAAATTTCCACCAGGAAATTGCCAGCATTTCTCAACGTGAACTAGGGCGAGTGATGGATAGTTTCCTAAAGAGCTGCCAAAAATGTATGGACAAAGAATGTGGCCAGATTCAGCATCTCCTGCCATAAATGTGGTACCTAAGTAAGGTCTTTAAAAGCAGTTTTAAAAATGTTTTATGGTTTCATCCTTGCCTTTCTAGGATAGTAGCAGACTGCAATGAGCCCGAGGTTGCAGACAGGCAAAACACTGTGCGGCGGGTTCATACTTTTTTGACTCACTTGTTATTGTGGTCATGTACAGCAAGGGTTGTTGTGAAGTTAATGTAATTATCTGCAAGATAGCTCAATCGAATATATTCATTTACAGCTAGAGTTTAAGATTTTTTGGGGTTTTAAAAAAAGGTCTACATGAACGATGGGGCCCAAAGCCACTGATACTACATATAGCCTTTGGTTGTGGTATAAAAACTACTGCTGTGAGCTGAATTACCCCATCCATAATTTCACAATTCTGAAATTTTCATTGAATAAAACCATTATACAAATTTATTAGGTGTCCAACAGAATTCTCTCAAGAATCTGTACAAGATAGCAGTAATGCTTCTGACATACAAAAACAAGTGGGCATGCAAACTAGAACTGCTGCAAATTGTTCCATGGTAAAACAACATATATGAAAAATACAAAACACTGAATTAAACTCAAGAACATATCTATGAATTACTTAATATATGTAAAATAAACAAACATACCCACTATCTTCTGGTAAGAGCAACTCTGTTCTTGCCGACTGTTCAATTGCAAATTCAATCTTTTCTTCCTTCCTCAGCAACTGGTTTTTATGAAAAGCACTTTTCACACCCTCTGCAGAGAATCCTTCACCACGGCTGTACCGAGCCAGCTTTTCTTGAGGAACAGGAACCCTTTCGGATTCCTTCTTCATTGTCAGAGGCTGCAACCTTTTTAAATGCACCTCTTCTTCAAATGTTCTGCCTTTCCATGGTTTTCCCTTTAATTTGGCAACAGTCACTAGAGTTTCAACTTCTTTCTGTGTAGTTTTAAATTTTGATTTTAAATTCTTTCTTTTCTGCTTCTCTTCTTTAGCATTTTTTTTAGACAATGTTTTATTCTCCTGCTGATCATTGCGTTTCTTTTTATGCGGTCGGGCCATCTGAAATTAGATGAAACGCTGTCAGTAATTGTTAAATACAAATTCAGGCAAGACTGGCCACATCTTGTAAAACGAAAAGCCAATTTGTACTAAAATAATGCAAATAACTATTTTACTCACACTTACTAACCTAATGTTGTAAGTTTACATGCTGTCTCACACGCATACATAATATACAGCAATACCGTTGAGCATAAAACCAGAGTTAAAATAGTCCAAAAATCCACTTACCTTCACGATACCTTGAATATCAACACATTTATTGTCAAAACAATTCCAAATATAAAAACCACATGGAGCAGTCACATATTACAGCAAAAACACAAACTGACGCATAGTGCGCTCTGTCGATAAAAAATATCACTAATCACTTATTAGTCCAATGTCACCAATACTAAAGCACAAGTTCCCCGTACATCCCATCTGAAATCACCCTTATTTCAGTCAAAATCCCCTACATTTTTGTAGCTTCAATTATATTTCTTTAAAAAATCATCATGACCTGTCTCAATCCTGAGTGACGGTATATGATATAGAACTTTTAGTTGCATAAAATTCGCACCTTACTTTATAGTGCTTATGGGTGTCTTTCATTGTGTTAGTCTACATTTTACGTAAACTCCACTTGAGTAAGATTCCCCTCAAGAGGGCCATAGCCCTCCAAGATCCGCTCGCAGATTTTAAAGTTCTTTATTCACTCAAGTTAACAATCTGTGGTAATAATTCTATAAAGTCTATAGTAATTCGAGACACTTTTTGAAACCAGAATAATGGGTAGTATAAAAACAAGCAACTTTGGCTCATATCGCACTAATTCTAGGGAATTGCTCAATTTCGTATAGGTACATAAAAATTGGTTCTCAAATTTTTGTTGACTGATCGCTGAGACACGATATAGTAAAATTAAAAATCTGTTGTGTTCCATTCAAACGACTTTCTCTACCTTTTCTACAAGAAAAAAACTATTCTTTTATCTATATAACGCTAATCGAGATAAACACTACCAGAGGTTGTCTTGATACTTCTTTATAAGTAGAAGGAAAATAGGGGAATGCATTAGGTTATAGCGACAGTCAATTGTTAAAAAATCTGTCACTATGCAATTATCAATAAAATTCGGTTCTTTCCACGGCCAGTAGTAATACAAAAGAAAAATGAAATGGGCGAGGACTTCCCGTTTGAGGAAAGTTTAAGTATTTTAAAATTGAAATCAATAATAAAGAATCTCTGTAAACGGTTAGCTCTACATTATAAGAAAAAACAACTGTACATGGCATAAATTGTGTATGTTCTAACGAGACTACGTTTCTTGAGTTGTAAGTTTTATTTTCTCTACATGTACTATGTTGGATAGGTAGTCAGACTGTAAACCCCAATCAAAGCTGGGATTTGAGTCACGGATCTCCCTGTCCTACACACGGCTTGTGTGAAAAAAGAACGAAAAAAAAAAAACAACAACAAATTCACGTACTGTGTTGCAGTTGGTAAAAAATGACGCTTTTAATGGGCGCTATTCAACTACTTTGGTTCGCAAGGTCCCATTCTATATTGGGCGTGAACTACCGTTAATTTTAATCAAAAACCTCTTTAACAGGCTTGATTCTTTTATGTGCCGTAAATCTACGATGCGGGATCAACTGCTTTACTCCCGTTCCAAAGGAAGCCATGCTAAGATTTTTACGCCCGAAAATAATCCATCGCCCTCCGTAGGGTTATGTAGTAGGTAAATTCGATACCGAGATTTCACCGGAAACATGTTCTGAGGTCCCCGGAAAAAAAAGGTCCATGTGCATATGTGTTATGTTGTATAACTCCCGCTTTTATTACATATGTCACTGCAGATGATGTCATTGATGATACATAAAATGAAGATGGAGCACCGGTGGAATGCGACGGCGGAGGAAACCGGAGAAAACCCACCCCTGTGCCACTTTGCCCACCACAATCCCATTTGCGGTCACCTGGGATTGAACTCGGGCCGTCTAGGTGAGAAGATAGGGGTCTAACCACTTGACCACGGCGCGGCCTGTGTGTGTGTGTGTGTGTGTGTGTGTGTGTGTGTAAGGAGGAGGGGGTCTATAGACAGACAGCATGGCTCAAAAGCGAAAAAACAATTTGGTATTAAGTTTAGCTTTGAAGGATGCGACAGGAGAATTTTCACCCTCCCCCAAATTACTTTTACATGGACATTTTTTTTAAAATGTTGTTTTTCTCAAAAACGACTCTTAACAATTTTGATTAAAATACAGTATATTAAAGATATTTACATTACAAATAAAACATATTCTTAAATTTTCTGGAAATAGCCTTTGAAAACCTCTTCACTCTGGATAAATTTTGCATGACTGGCAAACAGTAAAAGATAGCCAAAAATTTACTGACAAAAATGTAGATCTCATTAAAACACACAATTTGTCATATTTTTCTTTCCTTTTTTTTTCTCTGTAGTTAACCATTTCCAGGATACCTCTTGCTATTGGTTTTAGTTTTAAGCTACTTAAACTTTTCTCAAATGGGAGATCATTTTTCATTTCATCTCTCTTTTGTTTTCCTCCTGGCTGTGCAAAGCAAAAACTGAATTTCCCTTCTACTTACAAGAAAGTAATACAACCATGTCTGTTGTTGTGCAAAGCGAAAACTGAATTTCTATTGTTTCACATAACAACTTAAGATTTGACTATCGCTTTAGCCTAGTGTATTAGCTACTTATTTCCCTTCTACTTAGAAGGAACTAATACAACCATGTCTACTGTTTATCTCAATTACCATGATGTAGATATAGGAATAGTAGAGAAAGACATGTGAAAGGAATATATCAGATATTTCTACCATGTAAAACAAAATTCACAAAAGCAAGCATATCTCCATTGAATTCGTTTTCTAAGTCTGGAATAGTGTAGTTGCAAGATACTCTGTCATATGATCTTTAAAAGTTTTTACTCCTCTGTGTCCTTTCTGTACACTTAAAGAAGATATGGATGGAAACCACCTACTCTGCTACCCAACCTTTGGTCAACATGATAATATAACATCAAAATACTAGAATGCAAGAGAGCATATGGCTTCACTGCCAACTGCTCAACATTAGATACCAACCAATTACTTTCCAATATATACATACATCAGCCAGTTTCCCTCATGGATAATTAGTGTTGTGGGTGGAATATGTCCCTTCTCTATAAGCTAGAAACAAGGAGAGAATAGAGCTTTCGATGCTTTAAGCTGCACTCAACACTATGATATGTTCAAAGAGGGTTCCAAAGAGGAATCAGCAAGCGAAGGCTTTGGAAATCAAAATCTCCATACCACAAATGAAGGTCCCTGAACAAAATCGTTATGACGAGACTAGTTTGTTTCCATCTTTGGAATCAAATCCTGGCTATGTCATTGAATTTTTGTCTGATTCTTCCTATCTAAATAAACTTTATTATACAATGGTTTTGCAAACTTAGCATATTTAGAATGAAGGAAACTAGTCCTTCAAAATATGTTCCGGCAAAAATACCCAAGTAAGTGTTGTTTAGTGTAATTAATCACCTTTCAAATAGATGATTATAACAAGACTGTTTACAAACTTCCATAAAATATATGTGAAGCACTTTTTTTTTAACCACATGTGGTTAAATGCATTTAACAGATAATGTAAGGCATTTTTGGAGAGAACATTACAACTCCAATTTTATTAAAAGGCAAAGAAACAGTAAGGAATTGGAAACTTGGGAGAATACCTTCATCTGGAAGGACAGAAAACATTTAATTTCAAAATTCAGTCTGGAGACATCCTTATCCAGATGCTCCAAATCCACCACCATGGCACTGGGAGTCAAAAAGCTGATAATGGAAGCGATGGTACTTCCAAAACGTCCTAAGTAATTAAAACATATAAGTGAAAGAAACGTTTTTTTTTAGTGTCATATCGGACAATGAATGAAATTGGTGAAAAGATGCTTCAATGATTTTGGGGTCCAAGGAGCTTAAAGTTACTCAACATTCGTCTTCTCAGGATAAGGGAAAACCCCAAAACACACCTTATCCGAGTGACTCATCCTAAGTAAGATACAAACTTGCGGCATGCTACCACCACACTATCAGGCTGGCTGATATTTATTGCTATTGGTTAAATTTTCCAATGTATACACTTTTCCCAAATAGGAAGTTATTATTCACTTTTATTCTCCTGATCACACAAAGAGAATGGAATTTCAATACTATAACATAGCAACCAGCTCTTAAAAGATGTCATAATCACTTTAGCCTAGTATACCTACAAGGGGAATATGTTTATCTCAAGTATTGTCTCAACTGGCATGAAATAGATAGAAAAATGTGTTTTTGTAAGAACAGTTTGAAGGTGGCATCGTGGCCGAGTGGTTAGATCACTTGCCTCTCGCCTAGATGGTTTGGGTTTAAATCCAAGTACACTCATGTAGGATTTGTGGTGGATGAAGTGGTATCTGGGTGGGTTTTTTCCGGGTCCTCCAGTTTCCCCTGCCACTCATTCCATCAATCGCTCCATCATCACCTTTTGTATCATCCATTTCGCTTGCTCATGCTCATGCCTGGATATGGGCCCAGCAGTTGTTCCAAATTCTCCATTCTGTGGTTTTGCGCCATTAACTCTCCGACTGACTTCTGACCTCTAGGCATCTGCTTGCAAGTCCTTGGGGGGTGTCAGACCTAAATAAGGGGAGGGTAAATAGACTACAAAAAAAAAATAAAAATTGATGTGCTCCATTCACATGACTTTCTCTATATCTCTGCAACAAATTATTGTTAGAAAGCTTATGCTTCTATTTACTTCAAGCTAATCAAGAAAAAATTAGCAGAAATAGTTTTATCATTTACTTCCTTGTAAGTAGAAGGGAAACAAGGAAATACCATAGGATAAAGTGATAGTCAAAAGCTGGTTGCTATGTGACTGAAGTTCCTTTGTTTGTATGGATAGTTGACAAATTCCTGTATGAGAAAAGTATGTTTTTTAAAGCTGAAACTTATTGCAGTATAATCCAATAACAATAAAGAGCAGCTAAACTGTTTAGAAATCCTACAAAAGAGAGCTATTAAAATATTTTATCATTTTAATATCTTAAAGCCTTCCGTATAAATATTTAAGGAAACAAACATACTACCAGGAGCCAGGAGCAGGAACTAGTCACCCGAGTGTACTCGGGCGGGGGCAAATCACCACGGTACCTATCCACTTTTCTCGCGGATTTACCCATGTGATATAAAAGATGTAGTCTTGTGCAAGCGTTTATGTCTGTGTCGAAGTAATGTGGGCAGGGTGTTTCCCTCTGTGCAGCCGGCGCGGACTGGCTTACCTACCTGAGTGGTCACCCACCCAGAGAGGGACCAGGCCCGATGCTGCTTACCTTGGCCAGCCGCTTGCGGGCTGTCAAGGAAAGCAGTGCCGGCTAGCGGGGAGAAACATACTACCATTTTTCTATCTGTGTAAATACAGTGAATCTCTATTCATGTGAAAAACTGAAAATAACCTCCTACGTACAAACTCTGTAATCAAACACAAAAAAAAGATATTCACTCCTACAAAACAAGATCAGCCGATCACATACACATAGAATCAGTTAACTCTACCAAATGTGGAATAAAAAGTATATTACATAGTGCCACCAAAACATACAACAATCTCCCATTTAACATTAAAGAATCGCTTAGCTTATCCCAATTTAAAACAAACTCTTCAAATACCTACTTGAGCAATACTGTAATTCCTAAAAATTTTGACTACAAAAAATCCCTATGGTGTTTTTTTAAATATTGCATTACGTTTAATCATACACCCACACAAATTAGGTTAAAAGAATTATATATATAATGTATAAAAATTTATACTTATGTACTCCTTTTTATATGTGTTAATGTGTTTATTTTATTCTTTGTATTTTGCTTACCGCCACACTAAAGGGAAGTCCCTACCTAGAGCAATATGCTCATTGGGACATTCTATGTAAATAAATGAAAATAAAAAAAATAAATAACAAGGAATATCTCATACACAGAATGCAAATTAAATAACTATAAATCTTTATTATTTATTATATCATCATCGCCATCATCGTCATCATCATCATTGCAACCAATTTCTCTTGTGCAGATACTGCCGCTTTGTGTTTGTCATTACAGGTCCCATTCTGCAGCAGTAGGAAAGAGCCTGGTGTTGGCAGAAAACTATTTTGGATTATTCTTTTTACAATTTCTGTATATATAACTCAAATGTAACAAAATTTCATTGTATTTTGACGATGCCATAGAATCTGTATTTCTTCAGGCTGATAATAAATCTATCTATCTAAAATGATCAACTCCACGAAAAAAATGTATATAACATAAATTGTGTGTTTTAATATGCTCTACATTTTTTTGTGTGGTAAGTTTTTGTCCATCTCTTATGGTTTAGCAGTTATGTAAAATTCTGTAAAATACATCCAGAATAAACTAGTTTTCAGAGACTATTCCGAGAAAATTCAAGATGTGCATTTTATCAGGTAAATATCTTTAGTATACAATATTTTAATCAAAATTGTTAAGAGCCATTTTTGAGAAAATCAAACTTTTCGAAAAAAGTGGCATGTAAAGGATAGTTGGGAGTGGGGGGATTTTTTGAAAATTTGTGTGTCATGTCCTTGGAAGATACCAAACTTAGATACCAAGTTTGGTATTCAACGGTCTTTTCATTTTTGAGCTATGCTGTCCACAGACACACGCGCATGCGTGCACGCGCACACACACACACACACAGACAGACCTTTTTCTAAAAATGCATTTTTTTATTCAGGGGTACCCAAAACATGTATTGCTGGTGAAATCTTGGTATCAAATTTTTGGGTGCATTAAAATATCTCCTCTATACAGTATGTGTGCAGAAAGAAAAAAAAATTAATTTGTTGCACAATAGGTAGAAAAACTCATGTGAATGTAATAATCAGGCAACTTTTTTTAAAACTGTTAAATGAGTGCTGGAATCAAATGGAAATGCAAATTCAAAAGGTTTCAAATAAAAGTTGCAAGTACACAATTTAATTATAATATATTTCTCTAAAGTACAGGTATGCTTAGTGAGCATAACATTTCCCTATACAGGATGTTTCTTAAACACAATATACTTCATAGTAATTTTCATCAATAATTTTTACAGTTTGTAGTTGGGGGAAAAATATAAAAATGTTAAAAGCAGGGGTAAGCTCACAAATGTACTTATTTCTTCAATTTGTAGCTGTTAATTATTTATTACTGAAATTTATTTATTACAACCTTTTAGAAATGTTAACAATTTTTGTGCATATATTAATCTCTACAATTATCGTCAAAATTCACATCCTTTACTCCTGTCTCATTTTGTAACTATTCTTTAACCTCACACCTTCATACATAAGCTTAAAATGAAACACTTGACAATTTTGGAATGAAAATATTCAGAATCAGAAGGAATGTCTAAAACAATTGCAATACTGTTGCTTTTTACATTCTATGGAATGTTAACACTTCAACCTTTTTACATTTGTTTGCATTATTATTCAGTAATTTGATTTACAGATATTGCTTCCCCTTTTAAAACATAACTTTCTATTCTATCATTTGTTCAAAATGATAAAATGTATTCACTATTCACTTCACTAAATCATTAACAAAAATTTTAAACACATATACATTTAACTGAAAAGTTTTATGAGACCATTTGTTCCAGTTCAATTTAATCTTTTGTCACACATTTTAAATATCTTCAGTGTAATAGAGCAGCGGTCATGCTGCTTGCAAAGTTTTGAGATTCTATAAAAAGTGTAATCCACTTCAGGAAAATATATCTTTACCAATATGATGGAGCCAGTTTTTTTTCTGACTGACTTTTGCACAGTGCAATTAATTTAATGTCTCATTGAAGTGTTTTGTTTGCTAATAAAATTTTAAGCTTAATGATTCAGGACCCTGGTATTTACATTAATAATTTTTCATAAAACTCCTTTAGCGCACAAAAGCAAATTATTTTACATAGTGATTTAAAAATAATTTGCTGTTACCATGTTCACCAGGAAAATGAATCATCAGGTTGAATCTTTATGTAAAATAAATAAAGTTGAGTAAATGTAATAATTATTGTGATTTTTAAGAAACTACAAAAATATGTTTAACATCAAATTAACTGCCTTAGTCAGCCAGAGCAAAATTTCACATTCTTTCAAACCTCAATGGCTTTTAATTATGTTCAACAAAAACATATACTTTAAAAGTTAACCTTAATATATAAAATAGAACAGCTGTTTCTATAACTTTGTATCATTAACAATCAGAATGTCTATTATCAGCCCATAACATTTCTAAGTACAGGCTGCCCTAATTGTCAGTTAATGTGACCAAAGATGTTCAGAGAACTTAAAACCTAATACGCTAGAAACTTTTGTACACAAAAATATTGAAACTATATACACACATGATGATGGCGAATACTTTTAACCTACTTTCCAGGATGTTACTTGCTGTTGACCTTTTAAATAAACTTAATCCCTTTATTTTCTTACATAAAAATAAGCTGACGAGTTCATTGTTCATCACAAGTTACTGTCATTCAAGGCACATTTACATCTTATCACCATCTGCAGCTCACAATCCCCCTTTAGCAATCTTCATTGTTGAACCACATTTTGAGAAGTGAAGCAAATCATTTCAAAGCGCACAATGGCAAGTTTTAAGGCACTATTGCAACCATCTAAGTTCAGAAAGGCACAAAAGGCTTTGTTCAAACTGCTTCTTTCATCAGAACTACTACACTAGTTTGTAGTTTAATTAATTAAAAAAATCACAGATTTTATTATGCTGAAAAAACACCACCATTTTAGCACTTTTTTACAGCATTTTACAGTCTATGAAAAGTCAGTACCTTCATTTGCACTGCGATTACTTTTAATGTTACTTTAACTGCACATCAAAAACATGCGAGCAGAAGGTAGCAAACATTATTTTCACAAAACACTTTTAAAAAGAGATACAAAAGTCAACAATCAACGTGCAACCTGAATGGCTGTCTCTGTTCTTGCTTTATAGTTTACAGTTGTGGAACAGAAAGCTTAATAATGTACAAAATTATACTATTGGGTATTGTAAATTATAAACTGAAGAGAGCCTGAAACAATTTTCTTTTGTTTTACTTAAATATGAATTTGTCAATACTGAGATTTCATGGTTTGCTTGGCGTGTTGAAGACATGTTTGTTTATATATACTGTACACCTTAGAGCTATAATCCCAACAAGTAGTGAAGTTCAACTTCAAATATAGATCGCTTCTGCTTGCTTTTGATGTTGACTACTTGTAGCATAAGCGTTCGCTACAGGACTGTGAATACCTTCTGACCAGTCTGAGTTAGAATGTGGCGACGAGGAAGACCAATGTCCAGGAGATTCTGGTGATGGTGTAGGGAAGTTTTCTGGAGCTTGAATATAATGTTGAGGTGTGGCTTCTGGGTTCTGCGAGTGCTGGCTTGGTGGCGTGAGGTAATGATAGTAATTCTGTTGCTGCTGTTGTTGCTGTTGTTGCTGTGCCTGCTGTGGGTTGCCATTGGCGCTGCTCATTGTGGGCTGTTGCTGCTGTTGCATTTGTTGCTGTTGCAGGTTTCCCAGTTGCTGGGATGCCCCATAGGCTAGCGGAAGCTCGGCAGCAGCAGAGAAATCAAAACCCATTGGCAGCTGTTGCTGCTGGGGTATGCCCCCATGTTTCTGGTGCGTGGCTGCTCTCATGGCAGCGATGTGAGTCGGCGAGGTGGGTAGAGAAGGCCGTGACTTGGCAGGAGATGGAGATCCCATGTAGCTGGTGGGAGGGGACATTGTCAGATTTGAGTTGACGCTGTGTGGCGGAGATTGTTGGTTGCTGTACGGAGGTGAGAGAGTGTTAGGATGTTGCAACTGCTGCATGGCAGCAGACTGTGCAGGAATGCTCAGAGGGAGCGAAGTTTGGCGACCATGCTGCTGTTGCTGCGGAGGAAGGCCTTGCTCGTGGAAAGAAGGCAGACCCCCATAGGTCCCTCCCCCGTATGTGTCGAGGCCAATGGTGTGCAAGCTCTGTAGGGATGCTGCGCTCTTGATGCAATCCTCGTACGAGGGAGGCTGCTTCCCAATCTCGAGACCAGCGTGGTGCAACTGAGCCAGCGTCAGACCACCATTGCTGTATAGCGAACTGTCATATGGACTTGGAGTACCATCCGTAGTACTCAGGCTACCAACTGTGTGCGGAGACTCCAGCGACGTTACTGGTGAAGCAACACTCTCCACACTTTGTACGCCATGAGGGGGCTCTGTGGGAGCCTGTGCTGCTGGTTTCTTGGTGTTCTTTTTCACGCTGGGCTTCCTACGCACGGTGACACCTGCTCCTTCAACATCTGGACTTGTGGGAGAGTTGCCAGTGGCGCCCACAGGTCCATTGTTGTTATTGTTATTTGAACCTGCTTTCGGCCTCTTCTTTGATTTTGATGGTTTTGCTCCTGCTCCTATAACTGTTGGATGTGTTATCAGATGATGGTGATGGTTTGGCGAACCTGTAACAATAATAACATATCATAAGAGGCCTTTGCAACTACAGACTAGCATTTATTGCTGCACTATCTCCATTGCCTGCTTGATATTCTAAGCTGCTTTAATGACCTACATCCTAGATGACATTGCTTAATATTACAAATAATAGATTCTATAAACATGTTTACAAAGGTACTTCTATCTAAAATATTTTTGCTACAAACTGGTACACATTAATAATAAGACCATTTGTACCATTTCAAAGAAAATAAGAAATAGCAATATTTATTTTGGGTAAGGCAAAATTCCTTCAAGATCTTTTGCTTGCTATATAGATGAATGAGTTAATGCTGTTCACAAGCATACTATACACGCACATTTTCTTGGGCACTCGATTCCCTAGTGCTTCATTTGGTAGGTTATGTGCAAATTTAAGAAACAGAGCCAAGCGATAACATTAAGAAATGAAGTATGCTATACACCATGATATCTAGTGACTTCAATGCTAAGTTTTCATTCTATCTGTTGATCTGAGAGTTCACACACGCATGTGCACTTTATTTTTTGTTCTAATCAGTTGATCTGCAGAAAATTAGACAATCTATTCACCATAATGGCTGAGGAGCTCAAAGAAAGAAACTCCCTTTGTTTGACTACTCCACAAAAACAGTGGGGAGGCAAGCTCTCACTTCTACCCCCCTGGCATTGCTTCCATATAAAACTAGTGCCCAAGAAAAGCTGTGCAAATATTATCTAAAAATTCCTTTTGTTTCAATTCAGAATCTCAAAATGCATATTTCCAGTGAAACACAAGCTTTGAATTTTTTGGTCGAATGCAAGTAGCTTGTGACAGAGAATGTATAACTTACATGAACTCAATGAGTATTTATGACATTTTGTTTCAAATTACGAAGCAGATACTGAACTTACCTATGATTGGACCATTGGGTATGACTGTCACCATTTGTGGGCTTCTGGGAACATGTTCGTCCAATAACCTGACAATATCATGGTGGAGTCTCTCAACTGCCACATCTCTTGGCAGCCTGTCCATATGGTCTGTAATTTCTCTGTTGGCAAAGTTGTCTAGCAATGCTTTACAAGCTTCATAACTGCCTTCACGTGCTGCCAAGAAAAGTGGTGTTTCATCCTGCAAGCAAAATAAAAACAACATGTGTAAGTATTTTCAAAGATGCACTGCATTAAATTATTAAGAAACAACTATAAACTGTTGTCCTCCTATTCACTTTTTCTAGCACTAATGGTTTATGGTAAAAATGTGGCAGGATGCCTTAATTCCCTGTAAATTTTGGAGACCACTTTCCTCGGGTTAAGCTTGTTTTCATTATTATTGATATATGGTGGACTTTGTGACAGTGATGTGTTTTAACAATTGAAAATTAGTTGAGTTGATTTTATAACACTACATCACTTACTTTTTATTTCGGAAAGCATGTTTCAGAAACTATGTGCTTCCATTGTCAATTCCTTTGGTCGACTGCCAGCATTGCTTGCTGTGGTGGTTGCCTCTGTCCCTGGTGGTAGTTTGATGAACCTCTGTATCAGTAGGTTGCCTGGGAACCATGTTTTCAATTTCAAAATCCTGCCAGGCGACCTACTGATACAGAGGTTCATCAAACCACCACCGGGGACAGAGACAACCACCACAGCAAGCAATGTCAGCAGTCGACCAAAGGTTGACAATGGAAGCACGTGGCTTCTGAAACATGCTTTCCGAAATAAAAAGTAAGTGATGTAGTGTCACAAAATCGACTCAACCAATTTTCAATTGTTTTAATTACTTTAATGCTGCATGAATGGTCTGTATAACTTATTGAACATAATATATAATTCAAAAGAGGACTAAGTTCAAAGAAAGCAAAAATTAACAAAGATATTTTTAAATGCTAAATTGCTTTCGTTATGTTACATAGTCGCTTATCCTCCCCATACGTAGGGATGACATCTCCTTAGGACTTATAAGTGAGTGCCTAGGGTTCAGAAGCCTGTCGGGAGGCCAACGGCACATAACCACAGAATAAAGAATCTGGAACGAGTGGTCGGTCCATAGCCAGGCATGAGAATTAGTAATGATGAAAAGAATGAAAAATGTATTATTAGGAAAGGTGATGACAGAGCAATTGGTGGAATGAGTGGTGGGAAAAACCAGAGGATCCAGAGAAAACCCGCCCAGATGCTGTTTCGTCCACCACAAATCCAACAGGATCAAACTCAGGCTGCCTAAGTGGGAGGCAGGTGGTACACCCACTCTACCTCAACACTGCCTTAATTTTTTTCATGTAAAGAAAAATCATTAAAGTATTAAATACTTAAACATTCCCACCACTAATAATAGAAGGTCATATCAATTTCAAGGATGTGGTTTCAAAGTTCCTAAAACTATGCACATTATAAGTTATTATTTACTACAGTCACATGCCATTTTTACAAGTACCACTTTAACAAATATTTCTGTTCAATGAATAAAATTGAGTTCCCTTTCTGCATGTTAAATTATTTCAATTGTACAAATGTCAGCGCAAGGAAATTGTCAATGTAACAAAAATAATAAATTCCCCTTAATGAATGTATGACTGATTGAACAAATTTTTAAAATGTCTGTCAGACTTTTTTTGATGCGTGTGTTTGGGCATGTGCATGTGAATGGTATGATATTCCAGAAAACTTCTGGCCAAGGCCAGCATTGAACTGCAATTACCATCAGCAAATTCTGATATAATAAGAACAGAAATATACTACACAAAGTTTGAATTCTGAAGAAAGTAAATCCACTTAAGAAATTCTTTAAACTACTACCAGTAAAGTTTTAGTGAACCACAAGGTATACTCAGAGACTTATGCAACAGTCAGTAGTACCTGAAAATGTCCGCAGTCACCTATAAAAGGTGGTAGTTTAATAAATTAACTTCAGAGCTGTAAATGACAGAAACAATATTTGCTAATATTATAGTTTTTAACATACCTTATCATCTTGGGCATCTCTGTTGGCACCATGTGCTAGCAGAATATTGACGGCATCAACATTATTGACAGCAGCTGCCCAGTGAAGTGCAGTTTTACCAGAATTGTCTGCAGCGTTAATATCTGCATCAGCATTTATCAGATCTTCTACCATTCCTTCAATTGCTAATCTTGCCGCCAGAATCAGTGGAGTGGTACCATCATGCATTCTGGCATTGAGATTTGTTGCCCTATTTCTCAACAGAATCTGTAAAAGAGAACCGAAAACATATAAATACAGGTAAAAGAATAAACACTGAATAAAATGAGAAATCAAAGGATAATGTCTATTTGGTGGTGTTTTAGCTAGTGGGATGGGGTGCCCTTCCAAGCAGGTAGAGGTTTAGCAAGTGGAAGGAGATAGTTTTTTCTTAGTCTGAAGCAAGCAAGGGGAGTGGAAGAGTGGAAGAAGAAAGCACTGTTGCTGATAATATTTGTGTACTGTCTGATTCCTGTAGATTTTGAAGACCGCCATCTGACTTTGAGTAAAGTATTTCAACACAGTTGACTGTTTTGCCATGCATGGAATGAGTTCAGCATATGTGTACCCCTCCCCAGGTTAAAGTGTTACTTGAGTGATAAGTCACCCTAACCCTCTAGCTATAATACTGCTGAACAAACAGTATGCATACATTTTTATGTTTTGTTCTCATAGTGCTCAGACAAGAGGACATCAGTGGCAAAGTTGAAGGGGTGTTTGAAAGTCTCATGTTACCCAAACTAAATATAGATAAATTGTATTTTATATTTGGATATAAATACAAGGGCCATTCAAATTTAAACCTGAATTTTGTTCATTTGACTTGCATGTGACAGTAACATACCGGGGTGTTGTTGGCAAGAGAGTGGGGAAGCGGTAGCCTTGTCTACAATCCTCTCACTCACTCACTTCAACTCTCAGCTGAGGCAGCAGAGTTTTTGTTTAATTAGAACCATTGCCTATCCTCCGTAGAGTCTGTAAGTGTGATTCCTAGGAAAAATATGAGGGTTGTCCAGAAAGCAAAGAACAATTTGGCTTAGTTAACTAATGACAAAAGATATAAGCACAAAACTTGCTAAGAATGCAAAGAACACATTGAACATGTTTTCAGTGAGAAAATTGTGCATATATTTAATCAACAAAGAACATTGGTGGTAGCATGTCTGCCTCACATTCAACAGATTGCTTAGGGTAAGTTAGCCGGATAAGGTTTTCCCTTATGCTGAGAAGACGAATGTCAAGTAACTTTAAGCTCCATGGACCCCGAACTCATTTGAGCATCATTTCATCAATTTCATTTCATCGTCTGATATGACCAACCAGGTTAAAGGACGTTAAGCTAAAAAAAAAAAAAAAAAAAAGTGCACAACAGTTTAGAGTAGGAGTTAATCAATCATTATGGAAAAGTTGAAAGCAAATTTTGATGAATGAATTCAGGAAATCCAGCATTTCACTTTGGACACCTTAAATGATTTTTTTGGGTGCAAAAAGCAAAGTAGATTTTTGGCTATAAGAGAGTATAACATCACCGTCTGCGGTGCCATAAGTAGTTAACACTACCCAAAAAAAAAAAGAAAAAAAAAAGAAAAAAGAGTATAACATTGGCATTTAAGAACTGGTACTATGTGAGAATAAATGTCTTGAAAGCAATGACAATAATGTTGAGAAATAAAGGTAGGTACTGTAACTTAGGCATACTGAGACTCTGGTAGCCAAATATCATTAGCAACACTACACTGTGGGAAATAACACACCAGCTACCAATTAATAGAGAAATAAAGAAGCATAAATGTACATGGATGGGACATATACTGAGAAATGATCGTGGAATTATAGCTAGACAGATATTAGAACGGAATCCTCAGGGAGAGAGAAGGATTTGGAAGACCAAGGTAACTTGGAAAAGAATAGTTGAAGCGGAATTGAGAGAAATGAATAGATCACAAGTCTTGACAAGGAATAGAGTTTGATGGCGAAGATTTGTAGTAGCCCTATATTCCACGTAGGAATTAAAGGAAATCATCATCACTATAACTTAGAAAATAAAGTTTTGTGTTGATATCTTATGTTATTATTAATTAGTTCTTTACTTTCTGGATGACCCTGCTACAGTTTGAGTTATTTGTTACTTGTTGCTGAAGTCAAAATCCCCAATATGATCTCAGAAGTTAAAGGGAGCTACACAAATGAAACTTAAGTATACTCTCGATTATCCAGGGTAATGTGGGGGAGAAGAATCATGAATAATTGAAAAACACAAATGACCGAGAAACCTGTTATTTAATGCTCTCAAGGTACAATATACATATATAAATAGAAAATTATGTTTAAAAGCTTTATATTTCAACATGTATTCTTTGTTCAAAAGTTTATTCTGTGCATAGATATTGTTTTTCTTTAGGAAACAGCAAAAAAGGACCCGCCATGTAACAATAAATGACATTTCCATTGTTTAAACGATCACCACATGACAACAGAGTATCATTGCAAGTGTTATCGATCTGCCTGTTCTGTGTAAATTAAAAACCAATTCAGTTTTTCTGATGATAATCAGCATGTAAGAGACAATGAAACAAATTAAAAGAAATATATAAAAGAGATAGTGGAGAAAAAAAAAAAAAATGTGTGTTGACCTTAAAACAAAATAATCTTTTTTTGGATAGGGGGATGCACAGATAATTCACAAATTGGATACTCCACACGCAATTAATTGGGAGCATACTATATGTTGAAAATAACTTACCTGGAACACGCCCATGGCATCAGCAGCAACAGCTGCATGCAGAGGAGTTCTACCAGTGTTATCTTGTGAGTTGGCGTCTGCTCCGGCGTCCAAGAGTCTCTTGGCTGCATCAGCTCGAGCATATCGCGCAGCAAGGTGAAGTGATGTTTCTCCTGTCTTATCCATCGTAGCATTGAGCTCAGCACCTTGTGCTACAAGATCTGCTATCACCGCAGCAGTGCCATCTTCTTCTTCATCTTCCCCTGTGTCCATACCACCCCCTCTCACTGCTGCTACCATGAGTGGCGTCATTCCACAGGGTCCTCGCACATCCACGTCCTGAGCCCCATCCTGAAAATAAACAAGCTTCCTAAGTAATCATACATTGCTAGCTTGCAAATCAATTTTGATTCCCAAAGCCGGATCTCCTTGTCTCTCAATAAAACATATTCATTTAACACTTAACACATTAGAGCCCAAGCCCGAGTATAGGTCGGGTCGTGCGAAATGTTCATAAGGCCCACGCCCGAGTATAGCTCGGACAGGTATTTCTAACACTTTTAATGCAATTCCACGACCATTACTCGGTCTTGGGCTATGCGGCAAAGAACATACACCAGTTGTCTGATTTGTGCTGCCATCTTTCCTTGCTTTAGTCAACTATTAGGAAATGTTGTATGATTTAGTAATATTGGCTGCTCTCGTGTAGTTGTGCCTTTTTTTTTTTTTTTGAAGGTGGTGATCTGTCCACGAGATACAAATAAAGCTGTGGAAAATTCTGATTCCGAGGGAGAGTTTTACGAACTTTGAATAAATGGAGTGTAAGCAGCCTTACACATTTTTTTTTTTTCAATCTCATATTTGATACTTGCTGTAAATTTAAAATAAAATATTAATACGGAAGAATATTAAGAATTTTCTTACTTGTCGAGAAATCCTTGAATGCCATAGTTTTAGATTGTCCCTATACTTTTCGGCAGATTTAATTGTTGTACTGTAAATAATAACTCAAAGTAGGCGTAAAAATCCTGGGTTTGTTGGCATTTCAACTATTGGAACACCCGGGCTTCAATGTGTTAAAACATTAATAGGAATGCAGTGAAGTTACTAATCAATTAAGAGTAGAAACACACAATCACACAAATTCACTAGTTGAAATAGGTAATTTTCTTTGCACATGTTTCAGCTATTGCCACCATCTTTAATGGAGATTTCCAAGTTATTCAAATCAGTGTAGAATTCATTTGGATTAACAGTTTGTAAAACTTAGCAATTCTAAAAAAACAAAAGTCATACATTTTATATACCACAAACAAATGATCTCATCTCAAAATTCATCTACCCAGAAAAGAAACCCCCACAGACCGCTACCACGAGTTCATCAGCAAATCTCTGCTGAAGGTGGTGGCAACAGCCGCTGACACATGTCCAAAGTAAATTATTTATTTCAGCTATTGAAGTTTGAGTGCGATCCTGTATTTTTACTCTTCATTTATTTAATACCTACAGCTCAACGTGTTGGCCGTTAATGAGTGTCTCAACTGATCAACAAGTCTTGTGTAAAATACTGATTCAAAATGTTTTGACTTCATCTAATTGCTTTCCACCTGTAATTGAGAATATGTTGAATGTGATATATACTGAGTCTACTTTCGTGCAGACCTGATTAACTTCAGCAAGGCACAATCTAAACAACTGACCCAAGCACCTTATTGATTCTCCTTTGTGAATCAGAAGACATAGTGAAAAGATTACATAAAAGAATTTATAATTAGTCACAATATATAGTTTCCCTAAATGAGATTAATTTTGCCATGTAATATTTAGTTTATTTTAGCACTGTGACTTATCCATGAGAACATTATACTGATTCTAGTCAAAGACTTAATTGATAGATGTAAGTATAAATTATGTATAATATGTGCACCTTTTCTTGGGCACTAATTTTACGAGTTAACGAGGGGCGGGGGGAAGAAGCCTCAATCACTGCTTGTCTATCAGTAGTGTCTTTCTTTCTTTAATGCCCTCAGTCATTATAGTGAATGTGTTTATCTTATTTACCGCAAACTAGCTAAATTATTAAATAAAACACAGTGCACGTACATGTGCGTGAACTATGGGATCTACAGACAAAATGAAACCAACTTTAATATTGATGTTAGGATGTATAGTGTAGTACATAATGTCTCAAAGGCTTATATGGATGATTAAACTTTTAAGCTATTGCAGGTTGCACAAAATAAGAATTATTCATGGTGGCGACTGGTATACCATAACTAAACAAAATCCATGAGGACTTGTCTGTACTCTACTTTCAAGAATATGTTTCACAACATACACACGATTTCTACCGCCGTCTTCAACTGGCAAATCCAGCAGTGTAACAACTTGGAAACTACAATATTAATTAACATATAAGATACAAGACCCAAAGACTGCCTTAAAAGACTGATTTTCCAGATTATTAGCCTGTCCTAAATGTATCGTCAGAGACTGCTTGTCATTCGATACTATTATCATTGTAAAAGGTATGCATTAAAAAAGAAAGTCTCAAAGTTGTTGCTCTGCTCTGCACTAAACCTATCGAATGAAGACTAGGGAGCCAAGCATCCAAAAAATGTCTGCACATAGTATATGCCTCCAAGTGTAATTGTAATATATTCATGGCAAGATTACAACTGGATATGCTGTTTAAATAAAATGTTGAATATCCTTATAAGAGCATAAAATTAATTTTCTGCTTCCGTTACTCTTATTATTAACATGAAAAAATACTCCTTCCATTCCTACTCTGCAATTTTTAATCTACCACTTTGTGTTAAATTTTTTAATAATTCTTTTCAAAAGCTTTAAGAGCATGATATTTACCAAGCTTGGTGGAGTCAGGATTGCAGGATCGGGTCGCTGTCTGATATCTGCAGCTTCTAGATGTTGCTGAGTCCACATTCTTGGCTCGCTCTCTTCGTAATCTGTTATGGCAGTGTGGTCGCTGGCATACCCTGCTTCGCAGGCACGTATTCTCTTTGGTGGTGGAAGATCAGACTCATCATCCGACCATTGTTGTCCTCCATGTTGTCCAGTCATGGTATGGGGAGGGATATCCACATCTATGCAACCTGGGGCCTGTTTGTTGAGGTTCCTCATTTCCTGTCCGTCTGGCCCACGACGTCGAGATCTGCGACGCTGTCCGCTGTTCAACATTGACACAAACACTGTTGTTACCCAGAGCAAAATAAAAATCAAAATACTCTAATATGTATACATACATACTATAAAAATATGGAAATTATATTTGCTCCTAAGGGTTTGGTGCTATTTCCTGTAATATTAACCCATAAGTATTAATCACAATCTAATTACAATTATAAAATTCTTCTAAATGGGCCACAACAATCCAATCATACTCTCACAAATTTGTTTTTGTTTTCAATGGATTTATTTAGTTACAACCATTAATGAAAGGTTTTCTGAAGCATTTCACAACCTCTTGGTTACATTCCAAAGTCTACACTATTTTCCAAACTTAATTTCTCTTGCAGATGTTTAAATTAGCTGCAAAATGGCATACTCATGAAACAAGTTACAAACAAAAGAGGAAATAAATATTGTATTTGAGAGTATGATGCCTACTCTACAAAAGAAAAAGTGGTATACAAAAACTTGCTACATTGTAAATGTGTGCAGCAATGCAAAAATGAAATTATTAAATGAACTTCATTTAGATAATTTAGTTTTGTTTTCTGTAAGCACATCATTTTTGTGAAAAATTTGATCACTGCACATGTGCCAGTTTTTGCTGGTTAGATTTAATTATTTCCATACTAAGCTATTAGACCAAAGGATATACTGATGTTAGAGGAGAAACATGTATATTTTGATGCTATTGGTCTGAATTTGCTGTGTAGTATGGGTTTCTATTTCTTCACTTCTCTTTTAAGATTATTTTTTTGTTTATTCTTATTAATAGGCAAATGATTATTCATTTATATAATGTAACTATACGGCAAAAGGCAGTATTTCCAGCAAGTTACAAAAACACTCAGCTCTCAATGCATTTGGATCTCAATTTGTAGCCTATTCTTTTAACCCCTGCAATCTGTTCAAAAACTACTATAATACTTTGTTATTCAGGTTAGCATTAAAGAGGTTAATTCAAACTCAACTAAGATCTTAACATAACTGAATTGATGCATTATTTAATGTGCTGGTTTAATGCCAAATGTTTAATCACTGTGTTTATCTGATGATGTTTTTTTCCAAAATATTAATGTTGAGGACTGGGATCGTCTTGCATTCACATATGTTTTCCAATAGCATGCATAAGATTTTTTTTCAACTAAAAGGATTTCCTATTACATCTGTGGTTGCGATTAATCAACAGTCAAACAGAAAGATAGAAGACATACCGAGTATGTTTCCATCCATTACAAGAATTTTTGTGCAAATTAGAATAACATAACACTTTTTACAACAATGTGTTATATTAAGTATGTTGTAACTTATCCTTCATTGTCATTGAAGCTGCACTGCTGTTGCCATCATAAAATATCACACAATGCAGTATATTTCCATTCTCCCCTCTCCCACCCGTTACAAGAATTCCAGTGCAAATTCAATTGGGTAAAACTGTTTACAATGAGGAGTTATGTTAGATATATTATCTAATTAGAAAATCTTACCCAGCGTCTTCATTGAAGCTCTGCTTCTCCCCCCACAATTTTGATGAAAGAAATGGGGGTTAACTTTATCAGTTTAAGTGACCCTTAGTTTGATGACAACATCCATTTAAAAATTAATTTATCATACCATCTTTTTATGTAGATGATATGCTAAATTCCAAAATTAAGTTTTCATAAAAGGGGATCATCTTGTATTCAGATAAATGTGGTAAGTTTGGTGCATACATAAGCAAACATTCACACTGCCTACCTGTTGTTGCGAAGGAATCCTTCAGGGAACCAGGTGATTCCTGTAGCTCGTTTCCGTTGTGTTGTAACAAGCACTCCAATAAGAAGACATGCCAGCAGTATGACCACAACACCAATGAACACATATTTCACATTTGTAGGTGTTTCATCTGGAATTGTGGTTCCAGTCATACCACGCACCTGGTAAATGGGGAAGGTCGTAGACAGGGAATGTGTGGCAGCAGTGGCTGCAAGATAGTCTGCGGCCTGCAAATAAAAATGTTCTTTAGTCTACAAACCTCGGCTTCTGGCCTAGATTTAAGTTTATTACAATATTATTGTTTTGGAAAAAAATTGGTAACTTGGAGAGTATGAGGATTAAAAGAAAGAGGCTTTTGGAAAGATATAAATTTTATTGATCTAACAAAATTCAGGAAATATTTAATAATTTTAAAAACAAAAAGTCACTAAACATTTACAAGGATTTAAAGTTAGAAGGAGAAGAAACAATTATGTGGAAAAGAAGATAAAAAGGCCAAGGAAATAATCATAGAACCAGAACATGGATTCTACTATTGAAATTGGCATGTGATTCTTGAATGTAAAGAAACTAAAAGAAAAGGGATAAAGATATTAATCAAGAAAGCCAAAGCAGAACTTAAGAGTAAAATTTTGTATAGGATCACTCCTGTGGGACTCAAAAGATGTTTTCAGTTAATAAAAGTTACCTTATTATAAATAATACCTAGATTAATATGTAATACTTCAAAGTTTTCCAGCTGAATATTAATATGTATACTGCCAGCCAAACATTTCCTGTCATCCAGTGAAAATATTGATTTTCTTTCTGTGATTTTAACACCTGATTTTCTCATTACAAAAAATTATGTTATTGTATGCTGACATGCAATTTTTATTTATTGTATAATATACTGGCTGAAAAAATGCAATCATTTGGTACAACTTCAACTGCTCTCTACCATTAAGACAGACTATTTCATAAACAAAAATATGCTATTGGAAGAGTATAGCTAGATCTGATGACTGCTCTATTTTGACCGTGGATTAGAATGGGGAGGGCCAAAGTTACATTATCAGTGGTAGGGCATGCCTGAATGATGACGGGCAGGCAGAAGCACCAAGTGTATGCTTATTTTGTAAATTATCAAAATGTTCTCACTGTTTTAAACAATCAACTGTAATCTTAGGTTTTTGTATTTACATGGAATAAATAATAATTATTTAAGCTAACTGATTGACACCTTAAAGGGGTATATGGAAACTGTGACTGACAATGTATGTATATATGCACATTCAAGAGATAAATTTCTCTTATGTATACATAGGACTCAAAGGAAAGAAATTTCACACCTAAAATAGATAAATCATCTGATGCAATGTAGTAAGAAACTCTTAGTTACCTCATTTGCAGTGGGAAAACATTCTGCTCCCTCTGTATTAGTGCACTTCCGATTATCAAGCTCTAGATACACAATCACTCCCGTTGTTGAGTACGGGAAGGAGCCTCCTGGACGCCCCATGTCACTTCCTACTTTATATGAAAAAATCATATCATTGCCTTCATCATCTTTCTTGACTCTCAAAGTTGTGCGCAGTTGATGACCCATCTACAAAAGAAACAAACAAGTTAAAAAAAGGGACTAAAACACAAGAACAGTCCACTGTTTATTAATAAATTTTTATTTTCTTACAGCCTACTGACAAAAAAATAATGCATTCTACTATAGTGTTTTAACTTTAACATTTCTGCTTATATTCACATACAGCAAAGAATAAGAATGAAAAGAAACTGTAAACCCTTACTGTTGCATGATTTTTTATTATTCAAATAAACATGTTTATGAATTACACTAAAAATAATGTTCATTACCTCTCGTAAGAAAGCAACGAGGTGACTACGGAAAGTCTGCATGTCCACAAGAACAATAACTGAAATCATTCCCTCTGCTAACTGTGGTTCTTTCTTCTCACAATCCAATCCATCCCAATTACATTCTTCATTGTTGCAACCCTGGTCACAGTATCCATTGCCATAATGTTTCTGGCAATAAGCATCATAGATAGGGCTGAAAAAAAATACAAAGTTGTAAAATATGATACACAGTTGTCTTTTTACACCACTTAAGAGTAATTTTGGATATTAAAGTCTGTTTCACGCTGATCAACAATCATTCTTTAACTCTGCTCTCAAGCAACAATGCAGCTATTAATCTATTTTTAATTGGCTAATATTTGTAGCACAACAATTTGCATTCAACATTTTCTGTAACAATTACAATTTTAACACTGGATGAAGCAATTTACCGCTGATAAGTGGTTACATGTGTAATCTCTCATTTCTGGCACTTTCTGTTACTAGTAAGGGCTTCTAAATAATGTTTCCTGTTTTGAAAGGGTTTAGGAACAGATTCTAGTTTACAGTTTGGCACAACTGAAGTACAGCAAATATACTACAAAACTTGGCCATCAAGCACACAGTCCATTTCCCGGTCACATAAGACACTTGGCTGGTAGTCGCATGGCCCTTCACCCGGGCACACATCGTGAACATCAAATAAAATCTCAAATCACATTAACAATTATCAAAATAAACACCAAATATACCTAACACAGGAGATGTTGGAAATTCCTGGAAAATAGTATCCTTATATAGTTTGAGTTTTAAAAGTTTTGTTGCTTTCCATGCTGAAGCTTTTGAAATGTCAGTTTCTTGTGCAAGACGCCTAAGAGAGTTTCAAGGTGACCGTTCACCGATTTCATTTAATTACTACTCCATAAGCACATGCCTTTCTTTTCCTATAACAAATTGATCCCATCTACCTAAATTTATTTATAACAAACGAATGCCTTATCTGTTCGGAACAGCACCCAGGAAATTTAGTTTCATCCCTGCAAGATGATGTAAGCATATCATATTGTACATAAACACTCTTTGTGCTAATGTATACTGCAAGCAAAACTTAACACTTCTAAACATTCCTAATGTTATTCATGTGTGAACTGGACTAGAACAGAAGTAAGAGCACGCAGGGAAATGCAGTGGTCACACGGGCTGTTTCCTGGCAGCCAAGTTTTGTAACAAATGTACTGTATTCATCAGTAAATTGGATTCACTGTATCATGCTTCTACATAAAACCTAAACTGGTTCATCACTTTTGTTAGTTTTCCATGCAGTATTTATACTTCTGCGGTCATTTACTCTTTGTTCTAAGATTGGAAGATTAATTATTACTTTGGTAAATACTGGAGTTGAATTTTTGCAATAATAACCTATTTAACAACACTTAGTTATTTAACAAGAAAAATAAATGGGCAACATGCATTTTCTTAGGCAGTATTTTTTTGTTGTTCTTTTTAAGTTTAACGTCCTTTACCTTTGTTGATCATATTGGACGATGAATAAAATTAGTGAAATGATGCTCAAATGATCTTGGGGTTCATGGAGTTTGAAGTACATTTGTCTTCTCAGCAGGGTAAAACCATAAAAAAACCCTTACCTAGGCAATTCACCCTAAGCAAGATTTGAACTTGCAACCTGTTGAATGTGAAGCAGATGGCTCCTTAGGCATTGTCTTCAAACACAGAATGAAGCCTCATGATGATGTAAAATAATCTGATGGTAGCTCAGTGGTTAGAGCAATCAACTATAGACTGGCTATGGCAATGAATTTTTAGTCTGACTCTATGTATGTAGTGTAGGTCTACTTTGAGGGTTGCACGTTAAATGGTTTAGGATTGGCCCATACCTAATCTACAAAACCGCTCATATTCTTGAAAGTTTGCACTTTTACTGCAAATCTTATCAGAATGTGCTACTACTCAACATATAACTTGTTAATCCTAAACTAACTCTAATACATACATGCAAAATAAGACTTTTACTTACTTGCATGGGCTAAGACTTTTATCACAGTCTCTTCCATCAAACAGGCACTGTGGGTTGTTGCATACTTTGTCACACTGTCCATTCATGAACACCTCCCAGCAATTGATTGGAGCTGTGCAGTTTTTCCAAGGGTTGATTCCCAAAGAGCAGTCATTTCCATCAAAATCACATGCATAGGTATTGCATTCTTCATCGCAGTGACCATTGCCAGACTTTTCTCTACAGCCATTAGTAATACACTTTTCTCGTTGACGTTCCAGATCTCTGTCAATGGGAGAGATGGTGTTGGTGGGTCTCTTAGGACTAGCAGGGTTGTTTATTATTGGCTGTCCAACTCCCCCTAGGAAGCTAGGGTCGTATATATCACAGTTCTTGCCACCCCAGTACTGGGGACAGAAGCAAGCATAGTCTCCGACTCTGTCCTGACAGTAAGAATCGTGTTTACATGGGCTGCTGGCGCACTCATTCCTGGCGTCAAGTTCACAGTGGGTTCCTGTAGTACCTAGAGGGCAGTCACATCGATAGCCACCGCCCTCCACCAGCCTACATGCCCCACCATTCTGGCAGGGGTCAGAATCACAGTCAAACCCAGAGAACTCGCAGTTCTTCCCGTAGAACCCTTCACGACAGATACAAGAGTGGCCAGCCTCTCTTGCATTGCAAATACCTCCGTTCAAACAGGGAGAACTGTCGCAGAAGTTGACCTTGACCTCACAATGGCGACCCATGTAGCCAGGCTTGCAGTTACACAGATAGTTGTTGACCAGTTGGACGCAATCCTGAGTTCCTGGAGAAACACATGGGTTCGACAAGCACTCATTGATGTCGCCCTCACAACGTGGACCAACAAACCCTGGAGGGCAGCGACATTCAAAGCCTCCAACGCGATCTGTGCATGTTCCATTGTTATGGCATGCTCCAGCCACACAGTCATCTATGTTGATTTCACAGATTATCCCAAGGGTACCTAAAAAAGAAAAAGTGAATGTCTATTATGTGCGGGAAAGGTAGATGCTCAACATATAATTTTTGATTGTAAGAAAACTGAGAAATGGAGAAAAGAAAATATATGATCAAAAATGTATAGGGAATCCAATATAAATAAAATTATAGATAAAAACTGTAATACATTGGAACAGTATTAAAAAAGTCACGCACACACATGTGTGTGTGTCTGTGGACAGCATACCTCAAAAACGAAAAGACCGTTAAACACCAAACTTGGTATTTAGGTTTGGTATCTTTAAAGGATGTAACGCAAAGATTTTCAAGAAAATCTCCCCACTCTTAACAACCTTTTACATTGAAAAATTTTCGAAAATATTGACTAACAATTTTGATTAAAATCCTGTATATTAAGGATATTTACATACTAAATATAATGTATATCTTGGAATTTTCTGGGAGTAGCCTCTAAAGACCTCTTTATTCTGAATGAATTTTGCCACATTTTGCTTAACTGGTAAATCATAAGAGATACACAAAAACTTACCACTCAGATGTAGATCTCGTCAAAACACACAATTTATGTCCTTTACATTTTTGTTTTGGAGGTAACCGTTTTTGAGATATTCCTTGTTATTGGTTTCAGTTGTGAAGTACTTCTCAGACAGTAAGTGTCCATTTTTCTTTTGTTCTACTCTTGGCCAAGCAAAGAAGTGATTTACAAAGATAATTGCATAACGACAGTTTTTAAAACATTTGAATATAGGTTTAGCCTAGTATATTCCCTTATTTTCTTCCTACTTGTGAGGAACTTAGTAATAAGAACATTCTGCAAAAGATTATCTTGATTAGCAAGGTGCAGAAAGAAGAATAATCTTATGTAAGAAGTTTGTACAATAATTACAGAAAGTCATGTGAGTGTAACAATAAGATTTTTATTATTTTTTGACTGGTTCAAATAATAGCTGAGTAATATTAAATAAAACATTGCACACATGCATTTGTATGAACTCTGGGATCTACAGACAGAATGAATGAAATCTTAGCACTGAAGCTACTAGATATCAGGGTGTATAGCATACTTCATGCCTCAATGTTGTTGCTCTGCTTCCGAAATTGCACGAAACCTACCGAATGAATACTAAAGAGCTGAGCACCAAAGAAAACGTGTATCTACAGTATAAATTCCCACATTCGCAAAGGCTAAATCTGCACCATGCCACCCCACAAACCAAACTTCATACTTAGCAGAACCAAGGACTAAATATCAGACATAAGAGTAACTGAATTACCTTCTGTTAAACTATTGGGATTCTGCCTTGATCCAAAACTTGGATGGAAAAAACAGGTGGAAAATGTATGTTACTAAATTATTACGAGTAATGTTTCTATTTAGAAAACTGAGGTCACTCATGTCACTTGATACTCTCAGACAGGTATACTACATAAACTATGGCATACATTTATGGGGTCACTCAACCAAGGTTCATAAGATCCTCCTCCTACCAAAAAAAGGTACTGTGGATTCTTTTAAATAAAAATAGCAAAGAACCCTGTAAACCACTGGTAACTAAGTTGACCACGTACAATCTCTTTATATACAGATCACTAATTTACATCAAAATGAACATTAACCATGATTCCCTCAGAGCTGATCTCCATAATTTTAATACAAGAAATAAGCATACATTAGACTATCCGAGATGCAGATTAACCCTTAGCACAAACACTTGCTTTTATAATGGTATTAATATGTTTAACAAACTACCAGAAGGAGCAAGAGTAGTCCCAATTAATAGATTTAAAGTGTGTATTCACAACTAGTTAATAAACAACCCATTTTACTCAATTAATGAGTTTATGGATGGTACTGTTGACATTATTCTGTAACCTGAATCATGTTGACATTATTCTGTAACCTGAATCAATGTAAATAAACTATAATCATATATGTAAATATACTTTTTGATGATGTCATTTCTGGATGTATTCTAGTTTCTGACAAATAAATAAATAACTAAATAATAATAATAATAATAATAATAATAATAATAATAATAATTTATTATTTATTTTTATTATTATTTTCAAAAGTTTGTCTCTGGTATAGGAAGCTTCTTCAGTTCCTCCCCCAGTTAATACCCTATCCATCTATTCAGGATTCATCTATTACTGATAGGACGGCCAAAATATATCAAACACCTTATGAAATGCATGAATTGTTTCAGAATAACAAACATGCAACTTACCTGGTGGACAAGAGCAGCTGAAGCTATTGACAAGGTCATGACAAGTTCCTCCATTCTGACAAGGGTTGGGCTGACAGTCGTCCACATTCAGCTCACAGTTCTGTCCTTGAAACCCTTTAGTGCACTGACAGGAATACGAGCCTAAGAGATCCTTGCATATGGCTCCATTCTGACATGGTGCAGATTCGCACTCATTGATCTCGTCTTGACAGTAACTTCCAGTATACCCTTCTTCACAGTGACAACGGTGGCTGTTTCCAATATTTTCACAAGTGCCATTGTTGCATAGCTCTTCTTTGGTTACTCCTGTTAACAGTTGAATGTTAGTTAATGACTTAGAGACACAGCATAACTCCAAGAATAAAATGAAAATGGTAATTTTGATAGGTAAATCATTCTTATTATGCACACTGAAAATTATGATTTATTTCTACAGAATTTAACAATAAAATAATTTCAACTCTTCAGAAATATACTTAAGTATTCTTGTTTAAGACAAACATTGATGTTATTAAGTTTTAGTTTGTTGCTATGTAATAATGCTAGGTGCAGAATGCGAATACAGTAAAATCCTACTGTATTAATTATTTCTTTTTTCCACACAAGCCATGTGTAGGACACAAGTTAGATAGGTAGAGTCACACTGAAAAACTCAATGTCAAAGCTGGGATTTGAACCACAGATCTCCCGGTGTCCAGTTGGTTGCTCTAACCACTGACCTAACATGACAATGTACCAATATGACATTAAATTCCTCAAATGACTTGCATGTTGAAATGGAAATGGCATGTTATTTACGGACGGTCTTTAACTACTCTGGTTCTCAGCGCCCCATTCTATATTAGGCATGACAGACCTCTTCATTTTGCTCAGAGACCTCTTTATCAGGCTTCAGGTTCCTTTCCCTTCTGAAAGAAGCCATGCTAAGTATTTTTACGCCTGAAAAAATCCATTGTCCTCCACCAGGTTTGAACCTGCAATCTGACTCACATTTTCCTGGTAAACCACATGGTGATTTGGAATTATTTTGAGATATACCCCAATAGTGACTTACATTGTCATAAGCACTTTAAGACGTGGGCTTCATAGTTTAATCAACTATTAGGTCAATTAATTGTTTTTTTTTTCACATATTCAATCTGACTCACATTTTCCTGGTAAACCACATGGTGATCTGGAATTATTTTGAGATATACCCCAATAGTGACTTACATTGTCATAAGCACTTTAAGACGTGGGCTTCATAGTTTAACCAACTATTAGGTCAATTAATTGTTTTCTTTTTTTCACATATTCAATCTGACACTACTTACCCAGTTTCTATCCACTACATGGCTTGAATGGGCAAAAAAATAATTTCAAGAGTTTTGTGCTTTACTTTGTCAAATATACACTAACAACATAAGCTTCTTTGGGATTTTCATCTAGATACTAGCTGTTGAAGGATTTATTTATTTCACCTACAGATAAACATTTTCTTTGAAATAGAACATTATGTATCACATCCTTCACAAGTTTGTAAGCTATTTGACAGCAGACACAAATACTGCCTAGTAAAGCCGATACACAGACACCCTCATTTTCCTTTTTCTATCATCAGATTTTGATGATTCACCAATAAATCATCTGAAAGCACATCACTATCCTCAAAAAATAATTTCAAAGCATTGCATTTTCTAATTCTTTGGATCAGCTATTATTACTCCTCTGCCACTCAGTAAATGACAGAAGTTTGGCGGCTTCTCAGAGAAATGACTCACTCGGAGCATTCTTTTGCTGATTCAATACAAATAACTATGACAGCTTTTTTAGTCAGAGATATCTCTTGCAGATTTGTAGGACCAAAACAGATAATATAACCAGTCCAATCGGTAATAAAGCACGCATAAAATTGTTGCAAACATTGAAGATGGAAATACCCATCATTGTACAGAATGGCTAAGTTAAGCAATGATGGGTGAACCTATCAAACTATGCAAATGGGTTAAGACTTTGAAACAAAACTTGAGAGAACTGCCGGAGCAAATAATACTGCCATCATTTAAAGTACAGTTGAAACTTGCTTATAAGTTATTCACTTCAACATTTTTTGCACATATACGCAACAATTTTAGGGACCAGTCGTTCTCCATTAAAATGTTGTTCAATTATATGTTTTGGTTGTACGTTTTCTCGGTAATGCATCACTTTTTCTGATCCCCAAACACAAAAGGTAGCCATTTATATGTTTTTATAAAAAACATATGGTGGTATGCTTGCTATGTATAGCCTTGGAATTGCCTGAACTGAGGTTTTCATTGTTGTCAAACCATTCCACAGTCACTTGTCTATTTTATGTGGAGTTTCGAGTTACAAACAGGAGAAGAAACATGTGTGAATATCAACCAGCAAGGAAGAAAACAATAAAATCCCTAACTTTTGGTGAAAAATTAAAAAATCTAGATGAGGTCCATACCAGAAGAGAAAATCAGTTACACGTTTTCTCATTTATACAGTATTTTATAGTCTCCCTTGAAAAACGTATAAGTGAGATTCCACTGTATAAACAACATAAATACTGAAGTTGTGTTTCTAAATTTTGCGGAATACTTCACATGCTTGAAGTACATAGATGAAGAATATATTAGTTTTACCTTTACGAATAGTTGCGTCCTTGCAGGACACCATCTCCACATCGCAGACCTTGCCTGTCCACCCAGGACCACACAAACACTGATATGTGTTCTCCGTCTGCTTGCAGGTGGCCTGGTTCATACACGGTTCTGTGCCACACCAATCCACGTAGGAGTCACAACGTTTCCCAGTGTACCCATAAGGACAATGGCAAGTGTAGTATTTTACATGATCATGGCAAGTTGCTCCATTCATACATGGATGACTGTCACACTCATTTATACGATACTGGCAGTTTGATCCAGTATACCTGAGAACAAAATGGATTATTAGCAATAGAAATGGATTTCTTAGGGAAGAACATATATAACTTGTAAAGTAATTCAGGAACAACTGAAGTGCAACACACAACAGGCTGCTTCAAAATGACACTGAACCAAGATGTGGATGGTGTTGCTCAGATCCTATTAACACCATGACATGCATAAAAGGTAATGTTTCACTGTATTGGCATAAGTGTAAGCACTCTCTGTTATACACATGTTAGTGTAATCTCTTTAATTATCTTGCATGCATGTCTACTACTTGAGTCATTAGGACCTATGACTCATTTCTAACTAATTTGAGCATATATATTAGTAAAATAACTGTTTGCTGAATACCAGTAGTAAGTAATCATAGAATATTGCAAGTGTAGTAGCAATTGGAAAAGGTATTAAAATTGTAAATATTGAATTATTTGTGATGGCAGTGCGAAAAAAAATGATGGTGTTAAAAAATAGTTGCATGCATCGCAGAATTGGCTATTTGCATGATGTGTTCTATGTTCCCGGGCCTGGCTCGAAGATGGGACCAGATGAACAAAAGCAAACAAACAAACAGTAAGGTGCTATTTTGAATTTACAGAGAACTATCTACATATTTCAGTAACATTTTTACTTTCTGCACATGCATGTACTATGTACATAGTGTATAGAGAAAGTATTGCATTCCACCCAAAAATTTGATACCAAGATTTCACCGGAGATACCCATATCCCCTGCATCAATAAAAAGTATTTTCAGAAAAAGGTTTGTGTATGTGTGTGTGTGTGCGTGTCTGTGTCTGAGTACAATAACTCAAAAACGAAAAGTCAGTAAAATACCAAATTTGTTATTTAAGTTTAGTATCTTCCAGAGATACGACACAACGATTTTGAGAAAAATACCCCCACCCCAAACTACCCTTTTTTGATTTTCTCAAAAATAGCTGTAATGATTTTGATTAAAATAATGTATATTAAAGATATTTATATTGCAAACTTAATGTATATCTTGAATTTTCTGGGAATGACCTCTAAAGAATGAATTTTACTGAGTTTTGCATAACTGGTAAACTGTAAGAGATAGACAAAAACTTACTTCACAAAAAATGTAGATCATGTTAAAACACACAATTTATGACATACACTTTGTTTTCGTTGAACTGACCATTTATGAGATATTCCTTGTTATTTGTTTCATATGTAAAATACTTTTCTTACACAGAAATTTGTGAACTCCTGGCCCTGCATAAAAATGGATTTCATCCACATGACAACATGACAACCGGCTTTTAAAAGCTTTGACTATTGCCTTAGCCTAGTGTATTCCATTATTTTACTTATACTTGCATGGAAGCAATAATTAAGACAATTTCTGCTAATGTTTATCATGAAGTAGATAGAAGAACATCCTTTTTAACAATAATTTGTTACAGTGATGTAGAGAATAGAACACATCAGATTTTTAATTCTGTGCCATGAACTGTAACTTACCCAGGTTGACAAATACAGGTGTAGTTATTGATGCCATCCACACAGGTTCCACTGTTCATACAACTGCTGTCTGTGCAGTCTTCATCGTTGGTCTGACAGTTAATGCCAGAGAATCCAAGAGGACATGTGCAAGTGTACGAGTTGACATATTGGTTGCAAGTGGCACCATTATGACACGGTTGTGACAGACATTCATCCACATCTATCTCACAGTGCTTTCCTCCAAAACCATCAACACAGAGGCAGGTATAGTCACCTATTCCATCCAGGCAAGTACCTCCATTCTGACAGGGATCTGAAAATATGTCCAAATTTCTTGTTAGTTTCAGCATTATTGAAAACAGATAATTATTTAACACTTTTTACTTTCTTTACATGTATAGTGTATAGAGAAGGTATTGCATTTCACCCAAAACTGAGATTTCAACAGAAATACGTGTTTTGAGATGCCCTGAATCCAAAAAAGCATTTTTAGAAAAATGTGTGTGTGTGTGTGTGTGTGCGCGCACGAGTGCGTGTGTTTGTGGGCAGGATAGCTCTAAAACGAAAAGACTATTAAGAACCAAACTTGGTATTTAAGGTTGGAATCTTCCAAGGATGCGACACAAAGATTTTCAGTAAAGCACCCCCTCCCTCAACTTCCCTTTATATGAAACATTTTCCGAAAATTTTGATTTTCTCAAAAATGACTCTTTTGATAAATCTTTTATATTTAAGACATTTGTGTGACAAATAAAATGCATATCTTCAATTTTATGGGCATAGCCTCTAAGGACATGTTTATTCTCAATGAATTTTTCAAAAATTTGAATAACTGTTAAACTGTAAGAGATAGATAAAAAGGTACTATACAAAAAATGTAGAGCTTGTTAAAACATACAATTTGTGTTATATACATTTTTTTCGTGGAGTTGGCCATTTTTAACATATTCCTTTTTATCAGCTTTAAACTACTTATACCTTACTCATAAGGGAGTTTCTCAACTCCTGCCCATACAAACAAATGTACTTCAATCACATAGCAACCAACTTTTAAAAGATTTGACTATCAATTTAACCTATGGTAAGCCCTTATCTCCCTTCTACTTACAAGAAAGCAGGTAATAAGACTCTTTCTGTCAATTTTTTCTCGATTAGCATTAAGTAAATAGAAAAATAAACTTTTTAACAATAATTGATTGCAGAGATGTAGAGAAAATCATGTGAACGGAACACATCAGATTTGTTTTTAAATGCAGGATAATTATTACAAATCTACCCAAATCTATTTATAAACCAGAAGGACATTGGCTGAGTACAAATGCAAGTAGCTCTATTTAGGAAAATGAAGTCCAAATAAATTTTTTAAACATAATTGTGCATTTCTAGCTTGACATAATATTATATGGATTTATGCGATTGTGATGTTGAAAAAATAATATAATGTTAGAATAATAGGTAATGTAAATAGTAGACACACATGCAGATTAATGTTTAAACAATATGGTATACTGACTGTTCATTGCATATATATATATATATATATATATATATATATATATATATATTTATGAAAGTATAAAATATGTTTTACAAGAAAATGAACCGAAAAATGACGGTATGCCTACACATATTCTAAGAAACAATTATGATTATTTCAGACCAGTAATGAGTGACACATTAAGCAGACATTGTAAAAAAACATGTGAAAAGAAGTTTATAGCGCATTAATTAAGAATTATAAATAAATTGTATCTGTAAATAATTGTTGTATCTGATGAATCCACAAAATGGATATTTACATAGATGAAATAAATTGAAATTGAAATTTACGCCCTTAATTGGCTATTAAATAGATGGTGCATCCCTTAAATGGCTGCCATACCACCAGTTTAAATTGGTTTTTCTCAAAACTACATTTTATGTTCCTTTTTCACTGAAAGTCGCAGGCCGATTATAGTGATACTTTGCAGGGACATGTAAACATTATACCTAACTTGAAGTATAATCATCTGTGTATCCTGAATAATATGGACGTCTGTGAATATTACATTAAAAATATGCATTTGTTTTTTGAGGCCAATAATTTTTTCATTACATAATTTTTTGTGAAAACTCTATAATTAAACTATAGGTTTGTTCTAGTTCAAATAAAATAATATATTACTGAGAGTCTTTGTACTAAATTTCAAAGTTACATCATTCATAGTTTCTGCAAAAGAGGAACATAATGTGCTAGTTAAAAAAAATGTATTGTACTTACATGAAGCACAATCATCAGTATTGATGACACAGTCTCGACCTTCATAACCTTTAGCACAGACACAATGATATGAACCATTAGTGTTCCTGCATGTGGCTCCATTACGGCAAGGTGAAGAAACCACACACTCATCCACATCTTCATCACAAAGCCTTCCAGTATACCCTAAACCACATGTGCAGGCAAAGTCCAGGAAATTGCTTGAAGGTGAGCACTTGGCACCATGTCGACATCTGCAATTAAAATAAACATCTCAGTTTATGTCCTCAACCTTTTTAACTGATATTAAACTAAAAATACCAAACAGTAGAATATTTCAAATGATTTTTGTAATTTCTAATGTTCCTACGACATTCCAGGGAATCTCATTCCACCAATGGACCCATTATTTCCAATGGTAGATTTAAAATGGAAGTGAAACAAGGGGTTCTACAACTTTTAGTGTGGACTCCAAACCACATTAGACGTTAATGAAGAAAAAAACAATCTCTTCTTGAATTAGCTGTTAACAATTATATAGTGTTTCCTTAAAGGGAACTTCTTTGCCAATTTCTGAGCCAATCTTCATATTGTTTAAATGATAATGACAATTTAAAATAGTGAAAAATTATGGCCTGGAAATGTTCTCTATTCAAATTCATTTTTGGGTGAACACAAAATCTTTAGATGATAATTTATCAATCTATAGCAAAAAACTACACAGCAATCAATACAAAAAAAAAAAAAAAAAAAAAAAAAAAAAAAAAAAAAAAAGAAAAAACTAATATAACTGTCAGATATAAACAAAATTCACTTTTTATTAAAGAAACATGGCATTTTAAACATTTTTAGTGTCACCCTCATATTATGCTTTGAATTAAGTTAATACTAGTTGGTCACGATATGAGTGCATTAGGTGGGAAAAGGAACTAAATATTTACAGAGCATCAGTAGTACAGTCAAATAAAGAAAACATCCACAGTTCTAAGTTGCATTTACTAATGAGATTCAGGCCTACAAATGGACTACTAATTTTATTGTGTGACCATATATTCCCACTATCGACTTACTCCTCATTCTCTTCTGATTCCTTATACATTTTCAACAAAACAGCAGTTCGCCCTTAAAAGTGTTAATATCATGGTAAACTAATCCTTAACACCTTCCGGTTCTCTCTCTCCAAATAAACAGTAAAATCCTGTGATTACGTTCCCCATTACAGTACTAGGCCATTCATTGCACTAAGTCTCTGGATGTTCTGCATTAATGTTGCATGATTTAATCACCTTCAATGCTTCCAAATCCCAACTTGTGTGGCTTAAATAAAATATATTTGTTTCCATGCTTACTTGTTTGGAGTGCAAGGATCCAATTTGTCCTGGCAGTCGCGACCAGTGTGAGGCAGCTCACACACACACTTGTAATCATTTACAAGATCAATGCAAGAACCCCCATTTTTGCACGGATTTACTGCGCAGTCATCCACGTTGGTCTCACAGTTGGTGCCTGTGTAGCCTGGCAAACACTCACAAGAGTATGCATTCAGATGATCTTTGCACAACCCTCCATGCTGGCAAGGATTTGATCCACATTCATCAACATCCTGCTCACAACGTTTTCCTGAAAGCAAAAACGAGATGAGATCAGTGAATCAGCACTGTATTATTGTTACTATAAAAAAAAAAATGGCAGCAAATGAGCTTAATATACAGCATACCATCTGGATAAATAGTTGTAGAGTTTAGCTTAATAATATTGTATTTAATAAATGTATGGCATTTCAGAATAAAAGATCCTTCTCTCCATGTTGCTAACTTTATCAAAAATAATATACATACACATTATCAAATTTCTCAAACATTTTCTAGCACTTTATAATAGATTCATTCAAGGCAAGTTCAACAATGTCTGCAGTGTCATCCTTCATTGAATACATAATGAATGCAACTGATGGTGGAGTTCTCTGCAGGTGTCTTACTGGATCTTATCAGAGCTTTTGATTGTATACAGTTTACTTAATAAATTATATAAACTTGGAATAAGAGGTATTGTACATTATAGGTTATAATATAACTTTATTTTCTGAGTTAATAGCAGAGGGAATTTTTATTTCTGAAAGTAGAGACATTCTGTTAAGATTTCCTCAGAGCTCTGGTTTGGGAGCATTTATTTATATTGTACATTAATGATATCACCATGAAATATCTAATAGTGCTAGTTTAAATCTTTATGCTGATGGTATAACAATAAGTTTTCAGAATAATGAACTTAGAACATAGTTTACCTCCGTAACCAGGGAGACAGTGGCAGATGAACTGGTTGACACCATCCTCACAAGTACCACCGTTCATGCATGGATCACTAGCACACTCATCCACATCACTGAGGCATCGAGCATCGTAGTACCCACGTGGACACTCACAACGGAATCCATCTACCAGATCCATGCAAACCCCTCCGTTGGCACATGGGTTGCTTGCACACTCATTGATGTTGGTTTCACAGTGTTGGCCAGTAAATCCAGGAATGCACTCACAAGAATATCTGCAACAGCAAGATTTGCTTATGGGTCCCAAATACAGGAGATGTAACATTCTGATTCCTCCTTGTGGACTGAATATTTTTAGCAATTTTCTTTTTAAAAAGTGTTCAAACATTTACACAATACTACAATCTTAAGGGGAATGAGGAGAGAGATTATCCTGGAAAAAGTTTCCAATCTTGGGGAGAAGGAAGATGAAGTTCACATTATCTTTCAGTGTGGGCCACAAATAACTGGGGGTAAAATTTAATAAATAGGAAATGGCCACTGAGGAACACCCAAATTACACTTAGAAAGATTTTTGAGTATCATAAACAGATATCTAAATCAGGAGAGTTTTTTTTGGAAGGTAAGGATGAAATGGAAATTGTCAGTTGAAAAACACGGAAACTAGATTAATGTTAGAGGATAAAGAATACTTAGTAATGCCTTGAAATTTTGTACATTTAATATTTATGCCCTGGCCAGTTAATAAGGGTTAAGGTCAGTTCATAATCATGTACACACTTAGCAATATAAATAAATAAAAAATAATAAAATCATGCTCTTGACTAGTCTTTTCATTCAGTGAAAGGAGGAGATATGGACACTATACGGCTACATTAGCAACTATTACAAAGTGTCATTTCACATAGCAGACCTGGACAGAGTAACCTGTTTTCTACTTTCCCCTTTCCACTGTCTCAAAAGACTGACCAAAGTATATACTGATGCAATTACTTCTGAGTTATAAAACTTTTCAAAAGTTTTAATATAAGTATTCTAAAATACAAACTTTAGTTTGGAGTTGTAAATAATATCACCAAAGAACTCGGCCACACAACTAAACACTTATTTTAAGCTATAGATTAACTTCTGTAGTTCCGAGTTGCATTTACTACTGAGGCTGTGATTGTGCAACGTACATTCCCAATATCATCATGCCCCTTCCTCTTATCTGATCGCTAGATTTAATTATGTTATGAATTATCAACAAAGAAGTGGTGCCCTCTTTCAAGTGTGCTCAAATTGTAGCCAATTAGTACATTATCATTCTAAGACGCCATCAAAACATGCAAGAATCATAGTACTAGAAAGCTCTAAGTTTCTGCCAGCCTTTTCATAATCTAACTACAATGTAGGCTTACCAACTTCTGAACTCCAAATTCTGGGAGAAAATTAGATATAGCTAGAAAAATCAATAAAAAAAACAGTCATATGAACTTTTCCAGGCATAGCTAAATGTGCAATGGTATTTCTTTTTCATTTCTACTCCCAATGAACTAGCCATTACAATAACCAACTTACCACTACCACCATTGTCAAAATCCTTGACTTAAAGACCTCAAACTACTAATAATTACTAATTTTGTGATTTTTATTTGTAAATATAGCAAGACTTGATTTGATATTGATGCAACAATTGGTTTCCCTTCTCCCTTCTGACTTCAACACTGCCAGCACACAAACCAAAACATCACTATTTCCATCTATGTACTGTCAAATCTTGTATAAAAGAGATGAAATACACGTATTTTATAAAAACATAGTATATAAACAACAATAATAATAATAATAATAATAATAATAATAATAATAATAATAATAATAAAGAAATAAGGAGATAACACATTATTCAGATTTAATTTTAGTTCCAGGAGTCGGGAGATGCCATTCAATTCCAGGAGACTCCCAGCCATAACAGGAGACCTATACAACAGCTAACAATATCTTTAATTTTAAAACAACATGTTATGTAAATATTAATATTCCATAAAATATACGGGAATAAAATAATGAATGAAGAACAGCTAGGGTATATTCAGCTGCAGGAAGAAAAACTAATTATAGCAGCACATGCAACAAAATTTGCAAGAATTATGGACGTGGCTCTGATTAGGAAGTATTAGTATGCACTTTATGGGAATTATGTTTGGACCTGTTGCAGAATGGTGTATTGTCATATATATTATTGCAAATTGTCTTTAGTATTATCATATCTTACCTGTTGATACCATCCACACATTTAGCACCGTTGCGGCAAGGGTTGCTGTAGCACTCATTAACGTTAATCTCACAGTTGGGACCAGAAGTACCAGGTTTGCAGCGGCATTGGTATCCATTAATGAGATCTTCACAGTGCCCTCCAAACTGGCAAGGATCACTTTCACATTCATTGATCTGAGTTTGACACAAGTAGCCTGTGAAACCAGGATGGCAATTGCATGTGAAAGAATTCTCGCCATCGATGCACTCTCCACGATGACAGGGGGAGCTCTGGCAATCATTGATGTTCGTCTCACAGTTAACACCTGAAATGAAGAGTATTGTTTTAATCACTGATGCAACAGGTAGAAGAAAATAAGGAAGGTAGCATGCTGTTTGTGAAATACAACTACTCTGCATTAAAATAACTACAATTTATCTTCAGATTAAGGGTCAGCCTTTGCTCTATGCTATCTCCCAAACCAATAGGAGACTGACAGTGATTGACCTTGTTTTGTAAGGCATTATTGGTGTATTCTTAATCTGGATAACTTAATGGTGAAGTCTTTCATAGGGTGACCAACTGCCATCAGATTTCAACAGACATATCCTGCTTTATTAGCATTTTGTAAGAGCCTGGGCGACTTTTTGCAATAAAGCCAAAATATCCAGCATTCTTCCTTTCAACAACATAATGTACCAAATACTGAAACATGGTATACAAGATAACATCCGAGGTCAACAGTATATGTTCTGTCGCTATATGAAAATGATATATTTTAAAAGAAATTTTGCTGTTTGTACAAAGTAGTGTGTTGATGCTGCTCGTGGTTAATTGCGTCAATACTCACAAAGAACTTCTGACATTCAGATAGAATTATGTTTCCTGCACTATATGATTGATTTGTTTCAATGCATAATTTGTTCTATCTATTAAGCATTATTTAAATATAATTATTCCCCACATTGATGCTAAATTGAAGTTCCACATTTAAAGATACTAAAATGTTATTTGTGAAGATAGAAATCAAAATTTAATAAAAAGTTAAATGACTATGAGAAGCAAATATCCATACTTGACATGCTTTACTGCAAGTTGTGTAGAAACAGTACAAAAACTCACAGAATGTTACTGTTACATATGACAATTTTGGAATGTCACCTTAAAACAACTAAACATGTTACATGCTTTAAAAGTTCATCTTACCCTCATGTGGGGAAAAAAACATCAAACTTGTTTTTATTGATTTCTATTTTCCCCACACCCAAAAAGTCCATCCCCCCCCCCCTCTTTCAATGGACCTGCTTTTGAAAGGTCATTCTAGTCTTTGATCACAGATATCTGAATGATTAAAGAAAATGTCCCTTAATTTCATGTTATGCTTAATTTTGTTAAAGGCTGTAAGACTGTATCCATATTTGTTAACTTCCTGAAATTCAAGCCTGTAAAACTTTTCCTCATCCAGCAAAAGTATAATAATGTTTTGGTGAGATAAATTTAGAATGAGTAAAATATTAAATGTAGTAACATAGAAAAATGTCATGTAAAATCAATGTGACTTCTATTTTCAAAGAATCCTTGAAGACCAGGTAGTACTGTTTGTTTCAGCTATAAATACTTAAATTCATCTACTAAAATAAACATGTATTGCATCAAAGTACAATGATTTCTAGTCCATATTTTACACTTCATAACATGAAGCATAAACAAAACCTATCACATAAATTGAAAATATATTCCCCCAGCCAGAAGAATAAGTCAAGCCTCATGAATAATTTAAACAATTTACCCGCCTGGGTGGTGTGTTGGTAGCATGTCTGCCTCACATTCAACAGCTCGCGAGTTTGAATCTCGCTTAGGGTGAGTTAGCTGGATAAGGTTTTTTTTTTGGGGGGGGGGGGTTTCCCTTATCTTGAGAAAATGAATATCAAGTAGCTTTAAGCTTCATGGACCCTGAGATCATTTGAGCATAATTTCATCAATTTCATTCATCGTCCAATATAACCAATCAGGTTAAAAGACATTAAGCTATATTAAAATAAAAATGTACAACTCACAACATCTATTACTGAATGTTCACACCCATTTACTGCTGGTTACAGAGGTCACTAGTTATGAATCACATTTTAAATCTGTACCTTATAAAGGGGACTATGAAAGATAGACACACAGATAAACCTTAGCCTATTATACCTGCACTATAAACCAATTAGCGCAGTTAGTTCAGTCTGTAATCAAAGTTACAATGCAATACAATTGAACATAATGTTCTATCATATCTCTAGTGAAAATCTATAACATTTTGAATCTACCAAAAAGCCCTAAAAGGCATCCTTTGCCACAAAGTGTAAAAAGGCCTCTCTGTTCTTGTAAATGTTATGGGCAAACTGTCAAAGTTGGCAAGCACGAAATTGTATCTTCATATAGACCATACTGTTCAGTTTAATGTATTTGAAAACTCTGTGTAGAAACTTACCAGTAAATCCTGGAGGACATTCGCATGTATATCCTGCAATGGAGTCATGACAGATACCACCGTTGCGACAGGGGTTACTCTCACAGTCATCAATGTTGATCTGGCAGCGGTTCCCAGTGAAACCAATGGCACATACACATTTAAAAGTGTTGATGAGATCATTGCAGATCCCACCATTGAGACATGGGTTCATCTGGCACTCATCTATGTCAATCTCACACTGCGTTCCAGTGAAACCTGAAATTCACAACAAACAAACAAATGTTTAATTAACTTTGGCATGAAAGTTGAGACAAACTATCAAGGACTGTTGTTGAATAAAGAGAGAGAATTGTGTTTAGTGTAATTTATTTCTCTCTCTCAATGATACACAATGCATACCAACTACAAATACTGCAGGCTTATCAGGACATTATCATTTCTGTTAAAGTGAAAATTTTATGTTATTAAATAGTTTCAGAACTAAAGAGAGTTACAGTTACAGTTCTAAGAGGATTTAGCACAAAAAAGTGATCATTGTAGAATATTTTCATATTTTCATATGGGAGAAGTTTTGTGAAATTAATTACATCATTCAAGATTTAAAAAGCTGTCTGTGCATTAATAGGTAGTGAAAATTGTGCTTCATAATGTCCCCTACTTAATGTTTCACCAAAACTGTTGCACAGAAAACTCTGACTAGTGATCAGTGAAAAGTGAAGTACCTATTTAAAATTGTGTAAGAGAGGAGAGTTTAACCACAGAAGAATTAAAAGTCTAGTAGGGGGAGAGAATAAGGTGTAATATTGCAAAAAGAAATCAAAATTATACCCATATAAACAACCTAACCTTAACTGGAACTGAGTTATCATGAGGCTATTAAAGGAATATATTTAGAATAAATAATTTGTAAGTAACATTTGATTGTGTTTATTGTAAACTGTTTCTTTACTTGATTCTATTTTTTTATTGTAAGTATTAATTACTGAATGCTCAACATGGTTATTAATAAATTTAAATTCAGGCATTTTGGCTATTTGTAATTACCTAGAATCCCCAATCCTGTCAAGATAAAAAAAAAACTATTTTATTATTTACTAGTGTATTTTTATTTTTAGTAACTACTCAATTCTGTCTGAATCAGAGGCTTATCAATTATGATATGAACAGAAAGTCATGCATTTCTACACAATGGAGTTAGAAATAAAATTAAATTGTATGACAAGGGTTTGAGAATGCAGAGGAAATTCTTAATGGTAAATTTATAAGTGGTCAATACGGAAATTATTGGTAGCATTTTGTTTAATGAGCGTTAGTGAAGAATTAGGACACTAAATAACAATTGCATCAATAAAACTTGTAGAACATCCCCGTAATCTAGCTTTCTAAACGGATGCATCCAGCTAATGGCCTGAAATAATCGCCTCCGGATTAGGAGAACCGCAATAAATGGCTCTATAAACAAGATGGTCGCCATTTGAAATGTAAAGTGTATAAAACACGACACTGGCGGGTTAGATCATTCACCGCCAACTATAATTGGATAGCTTTGTAAACGCTGCCTTTTGCAACTTGCGGTCGTGATGTTCCCGCGCACAAAATTAGCAAAAAATGCTTGGAGAAGTGCAGAATTGGCACTATTAGTGCAGCGGTAAGAGCTTTCGCTTTGCCGACAGAAATAACTGTCAATCTGCGGGAGATTTGAATGCGCGAATAAGCCACGTGGTTGTGATGAAGTGTCATTGTGGTTGAATAGGTAGGTACATTCCCGTATATCCCAGGACGGTGAAGATGGCCTTGCCGGCAACAACAGGAAGCCGGCCGCGGCGTTGCCACGTATTGCAGCATCACCAGGACCATATGTACAGTCTGCCGAGGAAGCAGCGCACTAAATTCGTCCTGTAACGTCAGGTATCACTAAAGCCTGTATGTAGGACACAATGTGTTCCTTTCGTGTAACCTTCTCTACGTCTCGCTAACAAATTATTGTTAATAAGCTTATTTTCTATCTCTTCGTGCTAATCGAGATAAACATTAGCAGAAACGGTCTTAGTTCCTTATAAGTAGAAGGGAAATAAGGAAATACACTAGGCTAAACCGACAGTCAAATATTTTAAAATGTGGTTGCTATGGGATTGAAATCCGTTCCTTTCTGCGTGCCCAGAAGTTGATAAGTTCCCGCATGAGAAATGTATTTTAAAACTGAAACTAATAACAAGGAATATCTCGAAAAGGTGAACTCCACGAAAAAAATGTATATGACATAGACCGATTCTCTTATAAAGAGGGATCGGAATGAGATCGGATCGAAATATATAGCATAGAAACACTTATTCAAATCGTTTTGAGTACGGAAAACATACTCTTCTTCTGCCACACTCGTTAATGATTTTTGCTTACTTCTGTGTTAGATTATACCAGAACCACTTTTATGGTTTCAATAGTTTGCAATGTATTCTCAAATATTATAAGTATTTAACTTCAACCTGCTTAAAATACACAGATAATAAATATGTGGTTAGAAGGCTCGCCAAAGCAGTTCCAAGATGACCAACATAAATGGATGATTAAATTATTTTTGAAGCTTGCGATTTCAAAATGATCTCAATTCGTATTGAATTTAAATTGTAAAACGCGGGCCGAATCGATTTAAATTCCCCATGGAACCGTGGTAGTATAACAATGTAACAAATTAGCTGTAACAGTATGCATGTTTCAATTTTCTTCTGGACAAAAATGGTTATAATTGTATTATTTCAACAACAATATATAATAAGATAACCACAGGAATCCGGGAAATATTCTGAGGGCATCTTGGTTTGCTAAACCATAATTCCTGTGCTACCTTAATCGTAACTCTCTTCTGAAGCCGACATGTTGCGAGTTAAGATAACACTTGAAGGACGAGCGGAGTTTTAGAGGGCCGTGAATCTTGGCGTGATTTATCCCGAGTTGAGAAGTGACAAGAGAGAAGGTATGTGTTAAAACAGCTCATTTCGTATTCCGTACACAGCGCCATCTACCCGGTACACTTGCTGACAGCGTTACGGCTGCTTCTGGTGTGCATTTATAACAGTCAAAGTTATTTTTAATCCGCATTTTGCCACGTTCAAACACCGCTTCTGCTGCGGTAATGTGAATCAGTCACTGCGAGCGGTAAAACAAGGCAAAGTTTCAGATTAGGCGTCCTTATGCCTACTGTCTGTCAGTCAGTCCAGCATTAGAATAAAGTGAAATAAGTGGCTAGATACTCCATGTTAATTTTATACGAGAAGTTTGTTTATGAACATCTGCTATCGTGGTTATGCTATGTTGGCAATGTTGCATCCTAGCGTTAATGTTTTCCCATTCTTATTGTTATTACTACTGTTGTACAATTTATACACAAAGAGCTGTAAAAATGTGCATATGGGTGCAAATTTGTTAACCAATCTTTTATCTATAAGCATAGAAAATAAAATAGGGTAGTTTTAACAATTTCGAGTAGGTAATATATAATTTTCAAAATGTTGGAAACATTACATAACTTGGGGGGCTTTGAGGTTAGAACCCTCCTTGATGAAAGAAAAATGTAAAAAGTAACAGCAAAATCTAAATATGAATATAACATTCATTTTTAAATAGTTCTACTCAGGATTAATTCATATATATATATATATATATATATATATATATATATTTGATTTTATACAAATTGTTTGAAAAATGAAAGCGTATACATAACCCCCTTAATATTGTTTGGTTATGCTACTGCACACAAACCAAAAATTTCTTCTTTATAATATTAATATAGAAAACCAACTTCTTTCCAGCCCATTCCTACGTCTAACGCTATTCTTAATAATAATAATAATAATAATAATAATAATAATAAACTTTATTGTCAATGATCAACCACTGTACACATACCTATATGCGCAAATTGCATCAAAATGGATGTTTGTCACATTAAAAAAAAAAAAAAAAAAACCCATGAATGTACAAATAATAAGTGCAGTACTGACAATTATAATGAACTAAAATAAAGACGACTTTAAATAATAGATACAATGTTAACAACCATAATAAAGTAAATAAATACAACATGAATTTACAATAATAATTATATTCGAGAAAACATGTTATTTCTCATTTTGTTTGTATCTTTGACAATATTTGCTTCTTCCCTTGATTTGATCGCGTCCAAATATTTCAATATATGATTTACAGCTATGCCTATTCAGGTAGGAGAAGCACTGGGTAACTCTTAAATGCTCTACGAATAAATTGCTGAAAACTTAGTATTTTTCTATGCAGTATAATCGGAATGTACATAAGGATAATGCAGCGCTAGTAATCTGGACGACTAAAACGCGCGCAAAGCTAGCCGAAACCGGATCTGATTATAATACCTGCCTTTCCCCAGCATTAAAATCACCGGTAATACGGTCGAGATGGTGGGAGGAGCGAGAATGATGACGCAACAGGTCAAAGAGTCGCCGTATGCAGGTGAGCAAGGGAACAAGCTTGTGTTTATGCTAACTCGTTAGCTGGTCGACGCCCAAAAACCACTTGTTACACTGGGCCCAGCGCTATGGGAACCTGTACAGTGTTCGGTAAAACCTTGCCGCCACTCTATACGTGCACAGGAAAAACTATATTGTATCGTGTTCAAGGTTATGTGTGTGTGCGAGCTTCTGCTACGTCATACTATGTTACGCTATTCTTCCGGTTTTTACTGAATTCACTGATATCACGAGAATTATTAAAAAACCTGATGTGTTGCATTCACATCACTTTCTCTATTTATTCTGCAAACTATTCTTACAAAAGATTATTCTACCTACATCATGCTAAAGAGATAAACTTTAACACAATTATTACTGATAAGCAGAAGGGAAATAAGGGAATATACCAGGCTAAAGGGCGGCGCCGTGGCCGTCTCTCATCTAGGCAGCCCGAGTTCAATCCCAAGCGCCCGCATGTGGGATTCGTGATGGACAAAGCGGCGTCTGGGCGGGTTTTCTCCGGGTCTTCCGGTTCTCCACCACTTTTCCAATCATCAACTTCGCTTACACTTCATATCATCCACTTCCTCATGTTCGTGCCTCGCTACGGGCCGACCCCTCGTTCCAGGTTCTCCAATCTGTGGTTTCGTGCCGTAGGCTCCCCGACAGGTTTCTAACCCCCTAGGCATTGGCATGTAAGTCCTAGGAGGGTGTCAGGCCTTCAATTACTGGGAGGGTAAACCGATTACGGTTTACGCTAAAGCGATAGTCAAATCTTTTAAAGTCGATCGATATGTGAACAATTGAAGTTCCGTTCGCTTTACATTTCTGATGTGAAACAAAGGTAGCCCCGTTTGAAAAGATGCGTAGCTTAGAATTGAAACCATTAACAATGAATATCTCGAAAACAGCCAACTCTATAAAAAAAATGTATATGACATAAATTGTATGTTTTTAACGAGATCTACATCTTTTGTGCAAAGCTTTTGTTCATCCAGAATGAACAGGTCTTCAGAAGCTATTCCCAGAGAATTCAAGGTATAGGTACATTTTATTTGTAATGTAAATGGCTTTAATATGCAGTATTCTAATCAAACCCCGTTAGAGCTAATTTTAAGAAAAACAACATTTTCAAAGAATTTTCCATTTAATACCAAGTTTGGTTTTTTTGCGGCCTTTCCGTTTTTGAGCAATACTGTACATACACGCGCGGACTTTTTTTAAGATTTCTTTTTTTGGATGCAGGGGATCTCAAAACATTTATTTACCGTGAAATTTTGGTATCGAAGTTTTGGGTGGAATGCAATACCTTCTGTATATACTATGCACATAGTACGTGTAGAGAAAGTAAAAAGGAAAGACCAGTATATCAGCTTAGTGAGTTAATATTCATGTACAGTTTAAATCTTGTTTTGACCATGCTGTCAGGTCACCTCCTTCACCTCTTACTTCTCTTTGGTTAGCCACTTAACATTTCGAGAAGTAACCTTTACCATCTATCGACCAGCAAGACATAACCTCGCATTAATGGCCGCGATATCGTGAGGCCATCTTGTAACGTGTTCTTTCATAAATCAAACTCCACCCATCCCATCATTTGTCGCCTTTACATTAAACACAAAACACTTTTTACTTTCTCTACGCGTACTTTGTAATAGTGTATAGAGAAAGTATTGTATTCTACCAAAAAATTCGATACCGAGATTTTACCGGAAATGCATATTTTGGGTCCCCGTGAATCCAAAAATAAAAAAAAAAAAAAAAAAAAAAAAAAAGAACATTCTAGATAAGGTCCGTGTGTTTGTCTGGACAGCATAGCTCAAAAACGAAACGACCGTTAAATACCAAACTTGGTATTTAAGTATGGTACTTCCAATTAATACGAAGATTTTCAAGAAAATTCCCCCCACCCCAAACTACCTTTACATGGAACATTTTTTTAAAATTTTGATTTTCTCAAAAATGACTTAACAATTTTGATTAACATACCTTATGTTTAAGATATTCTTATGACAAATGAAATCTACATATATTTTGAATTTTCTGGAAATAGCCTCTGAAGAGCTATTCATTCTGATGACTTGTATAACTGGTAAACCGTAAGATACACAAAAGCTTACTACATAAAAATGTAGACCTCATTAACATACACAAGTTATGTTATCTACGTTTGTTTTTGTAGAGTTAGCTGTTTTCGAGATATTCCGGATTATTTATTGTAATCTTAGCCAGTTTTAACTTTTCTCAGACGGGAAGATACACTTCTTCTCGTTTCTCTGTTTGTTTACCGAATCTCAATTGTTTCACACAGCGACTGGCTTTTAAAGGGCGAGAAAATCGCTTTAGCCTGTGAATTTTCCTATTTCCCTTCTACTTACAAGGAAGCTAGTAATAAGACCAATTCTGCTATTGTTTATGTTGATTAATATTATGTAGATAAAAGATGAAGCTTTTGAATTAAAAGATTTGTTTCCGGAACAGTTAGAGGACATCATGCGAATGGAACACATTAGAATTTTTCCCCTTCTACTTACAAGGAAACAAATATAAAGACAATTTCTGCTAATGTTTATATCTATCAGCATGATAAGCTTTCGAACAATAATGTAGAGAAAGTCATGTGAGTGGAATACATGATTTTGTTTTCGCACTCATCTGAACCAATCGTCGGCCCTTTCTAGAACACCATAAGAAGGAATCGACAATATCTTGAGAGTACGCAATGACGCTGTTTGCATTCTGATTACTGTGCACGTTGTCTACCGTTTATGGTCAAATGTCTCGGAAGTTAACATGATGCTCATCTTAATTACGGAAAACAAACGAGCAACGGTTGAGACCGTAGATATAAACGTACGTGATACAAATTCTACAGGCTAACGAACTAGTTTCGCCTGTGAAAGTATACTGCAAGCCAGAAATGCGATCTTCTTTCAGTTTACTTACATTTCTGGTTTCGTAAATATTCCGTGGGATTTGAATTAATTAAGAAAACTCCTTTTGTCTACTTTCTCCGCTAGAATGAAGAACCTGATCGAAATTGGACACTTCTGTGTTCCGCCAAAGAACATTTATGTTGTCTTGTGGACATTTTGTTCTGTACCTCATAGGATAATTCACAAAGAAGGTATGGTTTGTCAGTTTCACGAAGGTTTGCGTGAGGGATAATTTGGTTCATTGCGAAATTCATCTTACTCCACTTTTTCTCTTCAAATATCTCCTTGTTAACGGTTTCCTAGAAAGCAACTTTTAACAATTGCAAGTAAATGCCACGCAAAACATTCATTTGTTAAAATTATGCCCACAATCTTTTCTTATTTTCCCAGCACGTACTATGTACATAGTGTATAGAGAAGGTATTGCATTCCACACGAAAATTCGATACCGAGATGTCACCGGAAATACACGTTTTAGGGTCTCCTGTATCTAAAAAAAAAAAAAAAAAAGTATTTTTAGAAAAATGTCCATATATGTGTGTCCATGTATCTGTGAACACAATACCTCAAAAACGAAGAGTCGGTAAAATACCAAACTTAGTATTTACGTTCTTCCAGGAATGCGACACGAAGATTTTGAGAAAAATCACATTTAACCGATCGAGAGTTCGAATCTCGCCTGGGGTGGTTTACCCGGATAAGGTTTTTTTCGGGGTTTTCCCTTATCCTGAGAAGACGAATGTCGAGTAACTTTAAGCTCCATGGACCCGAGATCATTTGAGTATCATTTCACCAATTTCATTTATCGTCCAATGTGACCAATTTGGCTAAAAGACGTTAAACTAAATAAAAAACTTAAAAGCAGGAGATTGAAGCGATAATCAAATATTTAAAAAAGCGGATCGCTATACATTGCCTTTGAAAGGCTTCCCATAACATCACGAGAAACAAAAGAACAACGACTTAACGCTTCAAAATCTAAGATAAACGTATTGGAATACTGAAACCAATATTTTGGCTATGATAATACCACAATAAATTTTATTTACAGAAATTATAGATATTTTTTAAAACTATCTACATATTTTGTGGAATAAGATTGTCTATCTTCCATATTTTACAGGTTATACAAACGTAGACAAATTTCGTTTGATGTTGACTTCACAGGCTGTTCGCAGAAAATTTATCCATCTGGCTTTTAGTTTTTGAATAATGCGCTCTCTCTCTCTCTCTCTCTCTCTCTCTCTCTCTCTCTCTCTCTCAGTGCGCTAGGGCTTCTTTTGATTCAGGGGATTTCAAAGTATGTATTTTCGATAGCATTTATATTTCGAATATTTAGGGAGTTTCTCTACCTTCTATTAGTAGGTAGCAGTGAAAGATAAAACGCATTCTTTGAAATTTGTCGCTTAGTTTTTGCAAATTGTAATTTATAACACCATTTGTCTGTTCTGCCTGACAAAGCAGGATTCGATAACTACCTGTAAAGAACGCATGTACAGAGAGAAGCGGATAATCCAAGCAAGGAGAAAACTCCGACTAACTACCTTGTAATTTTCTAAAAACGCCGTCCGTAAATCTCGAAAGCGCTTTCGGACAGATGGGGCTGGATTATAAATCGTTTGTCACTCAATTTTCTTTTATTTGGAGACAAATGAAAGGTCTGGCAGTGGTCACGTTAGGGGGACATCGCCCCTACTACAACATACGGCTTCACTTCGCCCGCGTTTGTTTTGCTTTGTCTCTCCCGGTTCATCCCACTGCTTTAAGGGCCATTTTGTCCACACACAGCCCGGGCCGGTGAGCCTAAAGCTATTGCAGCGGCCGAAGAATGCGGTTGAGGCAGAGAAAAAATGAAGATCGCCGTGACAAAGTGCTGCTCGGCCGGCAACAATGGACCGAGTAGGTAATGTGCAGCAAGTGTGTGTGTGTGTGTGTGTGTGTGTGTGTGTGTGTGTGTGTGTATCACACACACGCTCGTAAAATGGGAGTTTCAGAGTGCCGTCCCAAGCTCAGTGGCGGACTGTGTTTAGCAGTATACTTTAGATTGCTCCTTCAGAGGAAATATCGTCTTTAAGGGGAGTCGAAATGGGATTATCATAATTTTTATTTTCCATTTTCATGTTTTAATTCCATATGGACATTCCGAATCACCTGCTCATTTTTATATAACTTTCATAGAGGTACGCTAATTGTAAATAGTTTAAACATATTTTTGAAAATAATACTGAGTAGAGTTTTTTTGTTTTCTTTTAGAGTATTTTGCTAAACTCATGGTAAAACATCAATAGTTTTGTAAATATTAGAGGGTGTTAAAGGAAAGATTTGTGTTTATTACTTTCTCTAGTCTCGTATGCACAATGTACGCAGTAGATAGAGAAGGTATTGTATTCCACCCAAAATCCCATACCAGGATTTCACCGGAAATACATGTTTTGGGGGCCCCTGAATAAAAAAAAGCATTTTCAGAAAAAGATCCACGTGTGCGTGTCTGTCTGTCTTGTGTGTCTGTGAACAGAATAACTTAAAAACGAAAAGACGATTAAATACTTAATATTTAAGTTTGGTATCTACCAAGGATGCGAAGATTTTCAAGAAAATCCCCCCACCCCCAACAACTTTACATGGCAAAATTTTCGAAAATTTTGATTTTCTCAAAAATGGCTCTAACGATTCTGATTAAAATGTCGTACATTAAGATACATGACAAATAAAATGTATATCTTGAAATTTGTGGGAATAGCCGCTGGAGACATCTTTATTCTGAATGATTTTTGCGAAATTTTGCATAACTGGTAAATCGTAAGAGATAGACAAAAACTTACTGCACAACAAATTTAGATCTCGCCCAAATACACAATTTATGTCCTTTACGTTTTTGTTGTGGAGGTAACCGTTTCCGAGATATTCCTCGTTGTTGGTTTAAATTGTAAAGTACTTATACTTTTCTCAGGCAGGAATGGTCCGTTTTTCTTTTGTTTTACTCCTGGCCGAGCAAAGAAACGATTTGCAATGACAATCACATAACGACAGCTTTTAAAACATTTGACTATCTCTTTAGCATAGCGCATTCGTTTAGTTCCCTGCTACTTATAAGGAACTAAGTACTAAGAACATTCTGCTAATGTTTATCTCGATTAGCATTTCGTAGAAAGAAGAATAATCTTTTGTAAGAAGTTTGTTTGTAGAGTAGCTAGAGAAAGTCAGGTGAGTGTAATACATCGGATTTTTAAATCTTTTCTTTCTTGTGGAATAAAACCTTTCCGAGACTAATTTTTATCAGTCTACATTTTAAAATGCAGGAAAGTTGGTGTTTTCGCAGAAGAAGCTGCAGAAGTGCCTACGCTTAGCCAAGAATCTGAGCCGATTAAGGATAAGAAATGCCATTTAAATTGTTTTTTTTTACAACAGGGAAACAATAACATCACTTAAATTTAGATAGCATCTGTAATATATTTCAATTGAATCAAACTGCTCAAAATTTCCAGATGACTGACTCCCGTGGTTGACTATAAATACCGCAGAACAAAACAATTGCAAGGCAAAGTGCATACCGCAACAGATCATAAACACTATAATGGTGCAAGAATACAATTTATAAAAAAAAATTGTGTGTAGCAGTCATTGGGTACTGTAAAAAAATATTTCATAAGCTTTCTTCTATTGCAATGAGTTTAAAACGCGATATTGCACACTAAAACCTGAGTGATGAAAATCTGATGTGCTCATTCACATGACTTTCTCTACATGTCTGTAACAAATTATTGTGATTACGTTTATTCTTCTATTTCATGTAATCGAGATAAAGATTATCAGAAATTTGGTTCTGTACAAGTACAAGGGAAATAAGGGAATACACTAGGCTAAACCGACAGTCAAATGTTTTAAAATGTGGTTGCTATGGGATTGAAATCAGTTTCTTTGCGTGGCACGGAGTTGACAAGTTCCTGTATGAGAAAAGTATTTTAAAACTGAATCAAATAACAAGGAATATCTCAAAAAAACGGTCAACTCTACGAAAAAATGTATAACAATAACATAAACTGTGTGTTTTAACGAGCTCTATATTTGTTTGTTATGTAAGTTTTTGTCCAACCCTTACGGTTTACTAGTTACATAAAATTAAAAAAAAAAAAAAAATCCAGAATAAAGAGGTCTTTAGAGGCTATTCCCAGAAAATTCAATCTTTAAATTTTATTTAACATGTAAATATCTTAGATATAAGAGGATTTTATCAAAATCGTTATAGTCACTTTTGAAAAAATAAACATTTTCGAAATGTTTTCGATGTAAAGGATAGTTGGGGGAAGGGGGATTTTCTTGAAAATCTTCGTGTCGCATCCTTGGAGGGTACTGAACTTAAATACCAAGTTCGGTATTTAACGGGCTTTTCGTTTTTGAGCTGTGCTACCCACAGACACACACGGACATGTTTCTAAAAATGATTTTTTTTATTCAGTGGGGTCCCAAAACATGTATTTACGGTGAAATCTCGGTATCGAATATTTGGGGGCAATACAATTCCTTCTCTTTACACTATGTACATAGTACGTGTAGAGAAAGTAAAATATGTATAGCAGTCACTGGGTGCTGTAAAAGGTTATATGAAAAGTTTTCTGCTCTTGCAATGAGTTTAAAACGTAGATATTGCACTTATTAACGCCTGTGAGTTAATAATGAAGCAGTTTAATTGTCGTGCACTAGTATTTAGCACTAGCTTCCAGAGACAAATAATTTTTATTTTCAAGCATTTGTGAATAAGTCACACTAACAAGTAAAGAGCTGAAATCATAGAAACACACGCCGTGCTTAATAGGCAGCACGCTGAACTCTTACGTCGCGCGGATAGCAAACTTTGAACAGTTTGGGTTCACTCGTCAGAACATGTTTTTGATATGTGAGAAATTGGGATTGTCATTGTCTTCTAGTATGTGAAATGGTTAACGGCTCACTAATATACAGTCAAGTAAAATACTAGAACAAAATCTGATGTGTTTCATTCATATGACTTTCTCTAAATGTTCTGCAGCAAACTATTCTTACGAAAGCTTATTCTTCTATGTGCGATTAGCATGAAGTAGAGAGAAGAATAAGCTTTTTAACAATAATTTGTTACGGAGATGTAGAAAATGTCATCTGAATGGATTTTTAGATTCCGGAAGTCTCAAACCTTGTATTTACGGTGAATTTAGGCATTGAATTTTTAGGTGGAATACTGCTTACTAACGTAGTAAGAAAATAAAACAGAAATTCTGAAATACAAGCCCAGAGATAACCAGTTTATGCTCGATTATTTTCCTTGGCCGAGTATTTGCTGACCGGTCAAATGTAAATTGATTATATGCGTCTCTATATAGAACAGTTCTTTTTTACTTTCTCTACACGTACTACATACATAGTGTATTGCACCCAAAAATCGATATCGAGATTTCACCGGAAGTATATGTTGTCGGTGTGTGTATGTGAACGAGTGTGTGTGTGCGTGTATGTTAACAGTATAGCTCATAAGCGAAAAATCGGTAAAAATCCCCCACCAAAAACTACCGTTTACATGGAAAAATTATTGAATTTTCTGGGAATAGCCTCTGAAGACCTCTTTATTCAGGATGAATTTTTCTGAATTTTGCATAACTGTTAAACCGTAAGATAGACAAAAACATATTACACAAAATATGTAGATCTCGTTGAAACACACAATTTATGTAATATACATTTTTAATTCGTGGAGTTGAACCTTTCCAAGATATTTCTTGTTATTGGTTTCAGTTTTAAAACACATACTTTTCTCACACGGAAATTTGTCAACTCCTGGCCTCGAAAAGAAATGGATTTCGATCGCATAGCAACCGCATTTTAAAACATTTGACTGTCGGTTTAGTCTAGCGTATTCCCTTATTTACCTTCTAATTATAAGGAATTAAGTAACAAGACCGTTTCTGCTAATGTTTAGCATGAAGTGGATAGAAGAATAAGCTTGCTAACAATAATTTGTTACAGAAATGTAGAAAATGTCATGCGAATGGAATACTTAGATTTTTTTTAGGTGGAATATAAAACGTCCCTGCTTACTAACGTAGTAAGAAATAAAACAGAAGTGCTGAAATACAAGACTAGGGGTAACCAGTTTATGTTATGTTTGAATGTCTGCTCGAATACTTTTCTTGGCCGAGTAATTTCTGACCGGTCAAATATAAACCGATTATATGAGTTGTGCTCCGCCACTGGTTTATCGTAAACTCGCTAGATATTGATGGAGCTTCCAGATTGTAAGTGTCCTAACTTGGTCAGCATGGACGACCAGAGCATTAGCAGTTGTGACAGCAAAACACAAGGTTCGAGTCAAGGTTAATCTGCTGTAGCAGCGGCGGCAGTCTTTGTGCCGGGTTTATGTCCTCGCGCAGTAGAGTTTACAATGGCTATTAGAGAAGAATGTCTGCTGTGGCTTATGACCATCGGCAAACACCATCATTTTACATATGCTTTATAGCTCGACGAATAAACAGGCTTTTCTGTGCTTAATACGCGCTTTCCTTTGTCTTGGCCATATGCGCACAGAATTCTTTTGTCTCGTCCTCGCCGTGAAACATAAACAGTAGACAATCTACAACAGAGATTTAGCAGGTAGTACATTTTATTCTGCTTCTTTCGCAGCTCTAAGCATATAATTCTTAAAATCTGCCATTTTAATAAAATACATCACAGAAGAACAATAATATTGGTTTGTCATGGCCTGCTATAACCGTACCGTTATCGCGCCCAGCAACCGCAAAACGAAACTAGACCCACTGAACGCACCCTATCCTAAAGAACTATAACTCTTGGTGAAAGACCCAAACTTAACCTCAAATTTATTTCATCTTTCGTTGCTTTTCTTTAAATATCAGGAAATTCTCGTAGAAAAAACATTGTAGTATACTCGAGGGCAAAGTTTGTTTTTGATTCTCGCGTATTTGTGAAACTCGACTGCGTCTCGTTTCACAATATAGAATAAAAAACCATAAATTTACCCTATTACATCATAAATAACTGTTTTTATTCATCTAGGGATCCTAAAAACATGTATTTCCAGTGAAACCTCGATATTGAATTTTTGGGTGGAAAGCAATACCTTCTCTACCTACTATGAACATTGTGCGTGAAATTATGCTTTTAAATCGTCAACTTAACAAGACAAAAATAGCGCTGAAAGGCATTTATTTCAGTGTGAAAGAAGTTAAAGATGTTTCGGAGGCAAAAAACGCCAACAAGTTTCGAATCTATAGGCCCATCAAGCGGAATTTTATATACTTGGAGAAAGTGTAAAGATAACAAAAGCCACAACAACTGTTGTGAGTTAGAAGGAAGCGTTGAAGTAAACAGATATCAAGCTGTTTCTAACGCACTAGAGTAACACACACATGTGTGCTAGAAGTATTAAATATCAACTTGAACAGCTGACGTAAAGGGACTAGGATACCCGTATTATTACTTTACTAACATGTAAGACGTAGACATTAATTTTTACTTTCTCTACATGTACAATGTAGTGTATAGAGAAAGTATTGTATTGCACCTAAAAATTCGATACCGAGATTTCATCGGAAATATATGTTTTGAGTAAAAAAAAAAAAAAAAAAAAAAAAACATGTTTGGAAAAAAGTTCTTGTGTGTCTGTGGACAACATAGCTCAAAAAATTAAAGACTATTAAATTCCAAACTTGGCATTTAAGTTTATTATCTTCCAATGATGTTACACGAAGATTTTCAAACACTTTATTTTTAATACAGGAGATACTGAAATGTGTATTTCCAGTGAAATCTAAGCATCGAATTTTTGGGTACTATATACGAAGTAGAAAAGTAAAAATGTTAGTCTACTGCTATTCAAGAGTATTACAGCGTGCTTTCTACACGGATATGCGCAAGTGAATGATAAACCAGAAATCTCTGGTGTCGCCAAAATGAAACCCTGATCTGTCACATTGGTAACCAATTTAAATGCTCGACTATACAAAACGGCTACACATAACTTTCTCTAGCTGTTCCAAATACAAATTCGTACAAAACATTATTCTTTTTTCTACATCTGCTAATCGAGATAAACATTAGAAGATTTGATCTTATTACTTGCTTCGTTGTAAGTGAAAGGGAAATAAAGGAATACATTAGCCTAAAGCAGTAGTCAAATATTTTAAACGCTAGTTGCTATGCGAAACAATGTTCGTATTGTATAGTCCCGTTTGAAAAAAGTATAAGTATTTTAAAGCTGAAACCAATAACAAGTAATATCTCAGAAACGGTCAGTTCTACAAAAATCTGATGTGTTCTATTCACATGGCTTTCCCTATATCGTTGGAAAAATTATTGTTGAAAAGCATATTTTTCTATCTATTTTTATGATAATCGAGATAAACATTAGCAGATATTGCTTAATTACTTGGTCCCTTGTAAGCAGAAGGGAAATAAGGGAATACACTAGACTAAAACGATAGTAAAATCTTTTAAAAGCTAGTTTGCCATGTGGTTGAAATTCGTTTCTATGCAAGGCCAGGAGTTTACAACATTCCGTGGGAGAAAAGTTTAAGTATTTTAAAGCTGAAACCAATAACAAGTAATATCTCAGAAACGGCCAGTTCTTTACAAAAAACATATATGACAAATTATGTGTTTTAACGACATCTACATTTTCTGTGCGGTAAGTTTTTGTCTATCGCTTACGGTTTACCAGTTATACAAAATTCAGCAGAATTCATCCAGAATAAAGAGGTCTTCAGAAGCTATTCCCAGAAAATTCAAGATATACATTTTTTTGTGATGTAAATATCTTTAATTTACGAGGTTTTAATAAAAATCGTTAGAGCTAGTTTTGAGAAAATAAAATTTTTCGAATCTTTTTCCATGCAAAGGATAGTTGAGGACTGGGGAGGGGGATTTTCTTGAAAATCTTCCTGTCGCATCCTTGGAAAATACTGAACTTTAATATCAAGTTTGGTATTTAACGGACTTTTCGTTTTTGTGCAGACACACACGGACCTTTTTCTAGAAATGCTTATTTTGGATTCAGGAGGTCTCAAAACATATATTTCCGGTGAAATCTCGATATCGAATTTTTTGGTGCTAATACAATACCTTCTTTATACACTATGTACATAGTTCGTGTAGAGAAAGTGAACGTTTAAGTCTACTTTTATATGGGTCGAGGATATACGAGTATTACAGCCAGTTTTCTACACGGATATCTGCTGTCACCAAAATGAAACCCTGATATCTCACATTGGTAACCAATTTAAATGCTCGACTATACAAAATGGCTACCGGTTTCTCTCACGGACCTAGGACTTCGCCACGCACATCTAATTAAAAAACGCGTTTCTTGACGTGCTGAGAGTTGCCATTCCTCTGTGATTGCGCAATGGTCTGTCGTGGGGGAGGCATTTCTTATTGCTCCTGTCAAAACGGAGCTAAGTGGCCGAGAACCTTTCTCCGCTCAATTGGCCTAATTCCGAGCTAACTGTCAAGCTTAATAGAGGTATCGCCAAGTTTATAGTCGATCTCGTAATGTCTCTTTCACTTTTGATAGCTCCCAAGAGAATGGCCTTAGTGCAATAGTTCAGTAACGACATCTTTCATCTACCCTGCTAACTATTTGTTTATATATAAGCATTTGTTGTATATAATTACATATAAAGACAAAAGGAGCAGCAAATAAGGGAAAAATCTGATGTGTTCCATTCACATGACTTTCTCTACATCTCTGCAACAAATTACTGTTAAAAAGCTTATGCCTCTATTTACTTTATGCTAATCGAGAAAAAATTAGCAGAAATAGTCTTATTACTTGCTTCCTTGTAAGTAGAAGCGAAATAAGGGAGTACCATAGGTTAAAATGATAGTCAAAAGCTGGTTCCTATGTGACTGAAGTTCCTTTGTTTGTATGGACAGGAGTGACAAATTCCTGAATGAGAAAATCATGTTTTTATAGGTGAAACCAAAAACAAGGAATATCACAAAAACGACCAACTTCACGAAAAAAAGTATATAACATAAATTGTGTGTTTTAACGTGCTCTACATTTTTTTTTTGTGTGGTAAGTTTTTGTCCATCTCTTACCGTTTAGCAGTTATGAAGAATTCCGTAAAATTCGTCCAGAATAAAGTAGTAGAGGCTATTCCCAGAAAATTCAAGATATAAATTCTATTTATTAGGTAAACGTTTTAATATACGGTATTTTAATCAAAATCGTTAAGAGCCATTTTAAGAAAATAAAAAATTTCGGTAAAAGTTCCATGTAAAGGATAGTTTGGGGTGGGGGGGATTTTTCTCAAAATCTTCGTGTCGAATCCCTGGAAGATACTAAACTTAAATACCAAGTTTGGTATTTTACCGACTTTTCGTTTTTGAGTTATCGTGTTCACAGGCACACACGCGGACTTTTTTCTGAAAATACCTTTTTTTTTTGATACAGGGGACCCTAAGTAATATTTCCGGTGAAATCTCGGTATTGAATTTTTGGGTGCAGTACAATACCTTCTCTATACATTATGTACATAGTACGTGTAGAGAAAGTAAAACGTTAATAGAATTTTGCGAAGTTGATAACCTATTAATGAGTAATGGGGCTAAAGGAGCAGACAACTTAATAATAGAACTCGAGTTGCAAACTAGTTGCAATTTATAGAAGAGGTAAACAGATTAAGTTGGTAGGATATAAACATGCACAAAAATTCTAGCTGTTTGGTTGTTTAAATAATAACTTTTACTGTCTAAATTCATTGTTCTAATAAAAATGATGCATTCTCAAAAGCATTGACATAAAAAAGCCAGTGTTACACAAATGAATTTACAAATAGATCTGCCCTAACATATTTTTATATTAGCTATATATTATATATTGCAGAAAATGTATTACTCTTCATACTTTCCAAAATTCTTGATATCTTTTTAAATTTAATAATTTATTGCTCAAAATTGGAGCATTAATTCGAAAAAAAATGTAACAATTTTTTTTTGAGGGAATATAAAAAGTTTGAAAACAAATTAGTGAAAAATTGCAACATTGGAACATTTTGAGTTCGTATAAAAAGTGTTGGAAACAAGTTTGCGAGAGAAAACAAGGTTTACAGTCAATAAGCATTCGCCTACGTATTTACAGCTACAGTTAATCTGCGCAAAGTGGGAAAACACAATATGTACATATATTTCTATTTTTTCACAGTTTTTTGTCGGGTTTCAGGAATCATCACCGTATCCCAGAAGACCAAAAGTGCAACAAAACGAGACAAGTAGCTTACCTGGCATGCAGACACACCGGAACGTCCCGGGATCGTCTAGGCAGGAACCGTCATTCTGGCAAGGGTGAGACTCGCACTCGTTCACATTGGTCTCACAGCGAGGGCCGGTGAATCCCTGCGTGCAGTTGCAAGCGAAGGACCCCGGCGTATTCACACAGGTGCCATCATGCTCACACGGAGAACCTGCAAAACAAAATACTCACTCAGATCCTGAAACAATAGGGAAAAGAAATTGTCATGTTATGGATACCTTCACACCAGTGTTGCCAGATTGGGCGAAAAGTCGCCGTTTGGGCTACTAAAAGATGGGTGTTCCGACCGATTTTTAATTGAGGCAATTTGCAAATTTTTGAGCTACTTCTGAAATCACGAAAATAATTTAAAAGTATTCCTTGAAAAGTATATAGTACATCGTTTTAAAATTAAGTAATGAGTAGAATGATGTGTTCCTGCTATGAAAAAGGTGTGAAATACGTGCATACACAGAAGAGAAAGTAGCTGCTATACTATTTTCCTCGTTACGTCGCTATTAATGCAGTCGCACCGAGTTCAAGAGAACTGTGTGAATCAAATGCACCAGTTGAAAGCAAATATATATTAGTATTACATGCACTATATTAGTTTTTGAATAATACATTGATTCTGTATCTGCAGTTTAAATGCTTATATGTAGTAATTTGACTTTGTGAAGGGTCCCGGGTTCTATTACCGACTGGGGGTGAGAAATTTTCTCTAGCCGATATTATTCCCTATCCTCCCCAAAGTCTGGAAATATTGATTAGAGTGTGTGTAATCTAATGAACAAAACCCAAAGAGAAATAGAAACCAACTATATCACAACACGAGTTAACACCATTGCCGATAAGCAATTTGTTCCAAAGAGAAATCCTGCAGATATAACTTTGCAGTTGTAAAGTTGAAATTAATAAATAAATGACTTTAGTGGGTTTTTGTGATATAACTTTTTGTTTTTTTTATTGTAAAGTTTGCAACTCAGAGCCCAGTGGTCTAACTAAGAAACATGACGTAAAAACATAACAACATTCTAAACCAAATCTTAGAGACATTTTCAGCCCTCCCCCCCTAAAAAAATTAGAATGTGAAATTGGACGATTTCAATATGAATTTTGCGATTTTTAAAATAATTCTGGCGATATTTTGTGAAATGAATCTGGTAACCCTGCTTCATACTGTGACAAAACTGGTAATGAACTGGCAGATCTTAATACAAAGATTTATTGACATTCATAAATAAAAAGATTAAAAACCTTTGGAGCACACACTATAATGAAAACCACAAATACATGCCAGCTGCAGAGAACAGATCAAGTTTTAATGACAAGATTCACACCAAGTTAACGGACTCCAAAGAAGAGCCGCCAGAACGCAGCAGCTGTAAAATACCCCTAACAAAGTTCCTAACATCACTTATATTCCATGCGGATTGCAATGTTTATTCACTAAAACTCCTCTGCCTAGTCATCACATAGTGACCAGGTCTTAAAATATTTGATTATCGCTTTAGCCTAGTGTATTTTCTTATTCCTTTGTTGTAGTTCTCCGTGGTGGCTAGCCTCTGGTTCCCAAGGCTGAAGGTTCAAACCCGGCGGAGAGTGGTGGATTTTTTCGGGCGTAAAAATTCTTAGCTTGGCTTCCTTCGGAAGAAAAGTAAAACCAGTGATCCCGTGTCGTAGATTTATGGCACGTTCTCTGAGCGGTCTTTCACGGCCAATATAGAATGGGACGCGAACAACCATAGCAGTTCAAGAACGTCCATAAATAAAACTCACTTTAATTTTAATACACACACGGACCTTTTTATAAAAATGCTTGTTTTAGATATGGGGTTTCTCAAAACATGTATTTTCAGTGAAGGCTCGGCAAATAATTTTTGCGTGGAATAGGTTGATTTGGTTTGGGAGGGGAGATTTCCTTCAGAACTTCCACTGGAATGCTTAAAAACGTGTAGCTCAAACATGAAATTTGGTATTCATCTGATTTTTGGTTTGTGAATTATGCTGTTCACAGACAAAACTACAAATGCGTTTGGGTGTAATACAATAGGTACAGAAAGTAATAATAAAGTGGCAGAGATAACATGTGACAGTTATCAAAGAACACCGAAAATATGCTCGTGAAAATTTTGGCCACCAAAACTCATCAATTCTGTTTCAAACAGGCAATGATGCTGAAAGAGAATAATTGTTTTAACAGCTGCGTCATGCCGAAAAAATGAATCCATACAAGAGGGTCGAAGGTGAGATCAAGGATCGTGAATCTGGGAGAAAGTGAGGTTATTTTGTGGTAAGGGTCGGGTGTGCACGTGCGTTTGTTCCATATGCCTGCACAATATGGTGGGAGTATTGAGGAAAAGTGCGTTTGGGGATTTCCTAAACTTCTAACGTAAGTCGCTAAGGTTCTGGGCCAAGCATTCCATATCCCTGAGACCACTCCTCTCTTCAAATGGGGAACCGTGTGGCGATAGCAAAACGTTAAATTGCGTGTTTGTAGGTTTCGCTGGTTCCGAGACTTCTCCCACCCTGGTAGCATGTAACAATACCGCCGTTCACGACTACGAAACGATCCCAAAATATTTGCATTTTTGAGTAGTCTTCTGTTTTTAAATTCCACATTGAGTTGTGGTACCAATATGGAGGTATTTGTTGTCTCTAAGTATGTCAGAAGTGTTGTACTTGAAGTAGCAAGTCGCCTTCTGTGGTGTAACAGTTACCATGCTAACTTCATATACACAAGGTCGCGGAGGACGATGGATTTTTTTTCGGATGTAATAATCCTTGGCATGGCTTCCTTCGGAAGGGAAGTAAATCTGTTGGTCCCGTGTCGTAGAGTTGCAGCACGTAAAAGAACTTCAAGCCTGAGTAAAAGAGATCCCTGAGCATTTTTTCACGTCCAATATAGAAGTAGACTGAGAACCATAGCAGTTAAAGAGCACCCATAAATAACATTCCATTTCATTTAATTTTGAAGTACACACCAGCTGTCCATGTAAAAGTTCACAAACAACACAAAACGAGGACAGTCAATTTCCCTGACTTAAGGCAGCCCTGTGGGGATCTCCAGACTGAGGGCTAGCTGCTATACAGGAAGGAATGACAAGTAGACCATTCCCTGTGGACGCTAAGGCAGTCTAGTTCAGAAATGTCTGAAAGCTAACAGTCAATATTTTGAGCACTTTATGAGGCTGGAGAACTCAAGAATGACTTAAAGGATGTCTTCATACTTTTGGTAATAAAGCTTTGTATAAAATATTTTGAAAGTGTATGCGGTTTTGGTCATCTGTATACAGGAACTAAGAAGTTGATACACATACTCCTCTTAGTCACTTGCTGGAAGTCTGGACACGTAGTTGGCCTATCATTGCTGATCTAGGGGTAGGAAATGATATGTCCGCCAAATTTATTTGGTTGCTTAAATTGATAGTAATGTTTAATATACAAGCCCTTACAATCTAAGATCAGGCAATAAAACCGATATAAACACTTGTCTAGTTAACGCATATGCAGTTCGGCCGCCTCCTTTGAGGAGCCTTTATAATCGTTATCAACTGATTACCTGTATGAATTTGCCAACAGTGCTTTTTGGCAACGCCACCTGGTTTCAGAAACTTCAGCCAGCAGGAGATGCTCATTTCTTTGTTTAAAGCATCATGAGCGGGAGAGTGGTTCATTGTGAGTACAAAACAGCCGAAACGATTTGTCCGAAAAGTATTGGGGACCCTAATTTCTCCTTAAATTTCTCCATTTCTCCTAATATAGTGGTTATTTAGATATGCATTATTTAGATGTTATCTCTCATAAAAAGGGGGAAAAACAACTAACCGAATGTGTAGCTACGTTATATATACCTCTATTTTTAGGTTAGTTTTTTTTTTTATATGCGTTTTCCATTAAAATGTAAAGCAGAGCCGATTATGAAAGGTTTCCAACTACCCAACAATAAAAGATACCCTTCTTCTACATTTTTCACTGAAAAATTTATAACCAAAAGGAGAAAAATATATATTGGAATCACAGTATTCATACAGATGTACTGTTGAGGAGGAATTATGACATAACTTGAACGATAATTCCACAAACATGCATTTGCAAAAGTTATATTACTTTTTTTATAATTTTTATTGCATTTCAATCCCCAATTATGCTTTTGATTGGCAATCATGTCAATTAACCAGAAAAAATCCATTGATCAAATCTGATTCTAGAATCTCTAATCAAACACTGATTGTCCTTTCTGCAATAGAAATTTAACTGATTGCCAATCAAAGCTGTCTTCATTTCCGATCAATTTTGATTCGCTCTCCTGCAACCGGGCATAAGGCTTCTGAACGATGTGTGGAGGTTCTCAACCACGATCCATGGAACAAAAGTTGGCAGGCTCAACGAGACATACACCTGACCTTTACAGAGCAGTCAAGAGTAATTGAAACACGAAGCGAGCCAGTCAGAAATAAACAAATTTCCATTCCAAGTGTGAGTTTTTAATTTCATGAAGGGCAAAGACAGGGGCAAGTTCTTCCACCTCGGCGCCCAGAAGGGGTAACTCGAGGAGCTGTGTAACTCGAGATATTGGGTGCTATCGGCTGCAAGGATCTGTAGCAAGTAGCCGAGAAGGATTGTGTTTCAACAAGAACATAACTCAATTCTGAAGCCAACCATTAACACACATTATTTTCTTCAATCATGTTAGACTTTTAGTTCGGGATGCTGCTATAACAAGTCAATAATCTCTGCTCACATTAAGATTTCAAAGCAGATACTGCTGCATCTCTCTGCAGCCAGGTGGCATAGACTTCGTGTTCTGCCATGTATTTCCAATGCACATGCGCGGACTAGCTGCAGCAACCGTAATCAGCAGGAGTTCCTGAAATGTTCTGAGACATCCCAGAAAATGCCGAATGGGGTTTAAATTCGTTTCACATCAAGATGAACGAAAATGGCTTCATTTTATTTTTAGTTTTTTTGAATTTTCGACATTTTATTATTTACTGGTCATCTGTTGGCTGTTCTTTTTCTTAAGCCTTTCAAAGATTAGGTCTTTACGACCTGTTCCGACCTCAATTCCAGTGGCCTTTCTATGTCCCTCTTTCCTATAGGTTTATGTTAGGCCAACTTTGGAATCCGCATTTCTTCCATTCTTTCCAGATGACCTTTCCATTTTTGTTATGTTGTTCTCCTTTATCCTTTACTGCAAAACTATTCAATTCTTGTTTGATTACTTCATTAGGAATACTGGCCAATTTAGTACAACCTTTACTTTAACTGATCGTAAACATTTAATTTCTGTAGCCTGTATACAGGTACAACCCTTTATCCTCACCACCCAGAATTCGCTGTCATAAAGTAAAACAGGTAGAGCTATTATCTTATAAAATGTCATTTTTGTATCTCTTCGTGTATTTTTTAATTTTCTGCTTACTGTACCACATATACTTTGATATTTCTGTAATGTAATGTCTATATCCTTATCCTGGTTAAAAATAATATAGCTTCCTAAATAGTTAAACATTTGAACTTGATCTAAGATCTGATTTTGAATTACTATTTTGCTTCTGACTGGGTATGTCCCATGGAATGCCATTGTCTTCGTTTTAACTATGAACTATGAGGTGACGATATTTAGTTCATGTTACATTACCTATAGCTACATCATTCTGACTTTGGGCCTGTTACATTATGTATTTGCATCTTTTATATTCGTTCCATACCAAGTCGTCCTCCGTGATCTTAGGGTAATGTGTTAGCCTCTGGTTCCCAAGGTCCGGTTTCAAACCCGGCGTAGGGCGATTGATTTTTTCAGGTGGAAAGGAAGTAAATCCATTGGTATGTGTCGTAGATGTATGGCACGTAAAATAACCTCAGGTCTAATAAAGAGACCTCTGAGCAAAATTAGGCAGCCATTCACGCTCAATATAGAATGGGTCGCTAAGAACCGCAATCAAATTTTCCGTACGCAAAGTTCTGGACATTGAAGTTACTCGATACTGCCGAAAGAAACCCTCCAGAACTACAGGAAAGTGGCATAATGGGCTTCGTTTGTGAGGCTATTGTGTTTGTTTCCTTCTATTCTGCGTAGGGGGAGAGGTCTAACAATGATCTAGTCTAGACACTAGCAGGTTGTTCGCGCAGCAGATATAGGATGTTTGCATTAAAATAAAGTATTCATCTTGAATTTTCTACGAATAGCCTGCGATGTTCTCATTCGGAGTTGATTTTGTATAACTGATAAACCATAAGAGATAGACAATGCTGACATGCGTATTCCTGTTTTAAGTAATGACGCCGGATCTAAAAGGGAGTCATGCCTCTGCATCAACAACAGCCAAAAGCAGAATGGCCACTAATTAATCACTCGAAAACAAAACAAACAAAATACAGAGAGGATTAGATTAAAATCAGAAGCTAGTTAAAAGGAAAAACGCCCACCTTGGATCAGGCTGTAACCCAGAATCACTAATTACATCATATTATTTCTTTTTTTGCAGAGTAATTGTTTTACGGGCGTTATCGAATACCTGGAACTGGTAGCCATCACGTGATTTATATCGAAAACAATTGCAGCTCGAAAGAAATGGAATGTTGATGGAACTCGCGTCCACCATATGGCGGTGACCTGAGGTTTGCTGTTATTTAAAACTGTATTAGGTACAATATTCCACACAATAGAAGCACAAGTGCTGGCCTTTGTTACGTGTAACAATATTATTTTAGTGTTACAAAGTAACTAATTATATTCTTCAGCAATATAGGTGGTTTCTGTACCCAACAATTTAAGCTATATATCTAAATGACATTTCTCCCTTCAGAATTTGGAAAACGATGAGCATTCGCTTCCCCTACGTACATTGGGTTGTGTTTTAAATACCTTTTAGTCAATTTAGCTAAAACATTAATAAAAAAAACTGTGTTGTATAAATACAAACTTTAAATTCTTTATTTTCCCTTTAGTCCCCGATTGTTATGTTTGAAGATCAATTTTATAATCACATGTCAAATGTTTCTTACAGTACATTTTTTAAAAAAATTTTGGTTTTCAGTAAAATGAGTACATCTGTTTATTTGCACAACTGTACATAATAATTTGAAAGAAAAAATAAATGATGTATTACATTCTCGTGCCTTTCTCTATCCATTCGTATACATGCTTTTTCTTCTATCTACTTCACATCGAGGTGCAGATTTATAAACTTTCTTTTATTACATAATTCCTTGTAGATATAGTGTAAACAGGGGAATATACTACACGTTAATGCTAGTCAAACCTTTTAAGAACTAGTTGCTATGTGACGGCATTGAAGTTCCATCCAGGAAGGAAAAAAATATCGACTTCCCAATATAAAAATGTTAAGTATTTTAAAAACAAAGAATATATAGAAAATGATTAAATCCAGAAAAACTGTAAGTGACATAAATGATAAGCTTTAATTGCACTTACATTTATAGTGCAGTAAGATTTTATCTAGCTCTTAAGTTTTCCAGTTGGCCAAGTCATTCAGAATAATGAGTTCGTAAGCCTTTCGACCAATATTAGAATACAGTGCTGCATGCTAGGATGCGTATCGGGTTGGGCAAAAACTGGCACTCGAGAGAAAGTTAAAAAAAGAGTAGCTAAATTTGTAGACAGAGGAAAACGATTCAAAAAGCATACACTGCTACTTCCTGGGAAACACTAATAAAAACGTAGCAGGGTTATGTGCAATTTTTGGAGCTTATAAGGGGGAATCTGCCTGGAAAGATATATCCAAGCGGTTATTAAAGGCATTAAACTGTGGGAGAAATGATCATTAGAAAAAAATTAGAAATAGGCAACAGAAAACTGACACTGGCAAATTTTCCTTCGTAAATAGAACAATTAGCAAATGCAACAAAATAGCGCGTGTCTGTGTCTGTCTGTGGACAGCATAGCTCAAAAACGAAAAGACCGTTAAATACCAAACTTGGTATTTAAGTTTGGTATCTTTCAAGGATGCGACACGAACATTTTCAAGAAAATCCCTCCACCCCAACTACTCTTTGCATGGAACTTTTTTAGAAAATTTTTATTTTCTCAAAAATGGCTCTAAAGGTTTTGATTAAGATATCGAATATTAAGGATATTTACTTGACAAATAAAATGGATATCTTGAATTTTCTGGGAAAAGCCTCTGAAGACTACTTGAATCTGGATGAATTTTACGGAATTTTGCATAACTGCTAAACCGTAAGAGATGGACAAAAACGTACCACACAAAAATGTAGAGCTCGTTAAAACACACAATTTATGTTATATAATTTTTTTCGTGGAGTTGATCGTTTCTGAAATATTCCTTGATTTTGGTTTCATCTTTAAAAAAAACTTATACTTTTCTCATTCAAAAATTCGTCAACCCCTATCCATATAAACAAAGGAACTTCAGTCACATAGCAACCAGCTTTTGACTATCACTTTAACCTATGATACTCCCTTATTTCGCTTCTACTTACAAGGAAGCAAGCAATAAGACTATTTCTGCTAAATTTGTCTGGATTATATATACTTTTTGGAACATATATTTCCGGTGAAATCTCGGTATCTAACTTTTTGGTGTAATACTATACCTTCTCTATACACTATGTACATAGTACGTGTAGAGAAAGTAAAAAGAAACTAAAGAAGAGTGTTTAAAGTCGGAATAGTAAATATAAATATTGCGTTATCATTGGTATTAAAACTTTTAATATTGTATTATTGTTATTATTTTGGTAGTATACTATGATGTATTGTCATTCTGACAGAGTATTATATTACCCTTATTATTTTAATTATATTGTACATTGTATTATTACATTGACAGCGCTGCTACCGGGCCATGCGCTAACCAGTGAAATAAAGCATCTATCTAAATGTTTGCTTACCGAAGATGTTCAGCAACACTAAGTGGTGCATTCCTGTAATGTCAGAATTTGGATCAGAAATACTTCGGCGCAGCTCAGATAATTCCAAGTTGCGGTTCAAGTCAAAGTTCACTAAGAGATGTCTCGAAAAAGGCAATGTCTGCGCCTGCAGTTAATTGCTGGGTTAATTTAATGTTGGATCCTAACATGGAAGTGGGTCAACTGCAGCAGACGAAGAGGTAGTGTAGTGGACAGTGTCACTGGACCAGATCAAGAGCTCGTGACTAAGACAAAGAAATCTCCTCCCCACGAGGAAGTTCTATCCCAATAACGGTTTTCTTCCTAATTGCATCCGTCAGAGGGAGAAATCGTGTCCCTCCCAACGGCCATCTTGACAAAATGACATAGAATTAAAGAGTTCTGTGACCACAGCAAGCCTGGTTCAGTTCGGTGTCTTCACGCACATCTTGCGGTACAAATCGCGACAAGGAAACCAGCCATGTGAAGGCTCATTATTCATTTGTTTTGCCATTTACATACCTAGAGCAAAAGTGTTGCAAATCCTTCGGGCAAAATGCTGAATTACTTTCTCCCATAAAATGAGACACTGAAAATACAACAGGCTAAAAAATTCCAACTTCCCTAAACCCAGACTGAATTCTTTCAGGGAAGAAAATACAAAGGCAGGCTTTGTTTCCAAATATACATTTTTAATCAAACTCTTTGGTATACTTGATAATACTGACAAAATCAAGAGAAATGAAATACTACCTCCACAACAAAAATATAAAGGACATAATTTGTGTGTTTTAACAAGATCTACATTTTTTGTGTAGTAAGTTTTCCTCTATCTCTTACGGTTTAACCGTTATGCAAAATTATGCAAAACTCAATCAGAATAAAGAGCCCTAAGGAGGCTAATCCTAGAAAATTCAAAATATACATTTTATTGCTGATGTAAATGTCTTTAATAGACGGTACTTTAATCAAAATCGTTAAGAGCCATTTTCAAAACAAAAAAAATGCCATGTAGTTGGGGGTTTTTGAAAATCTTCTTGTCGCACCCTTGGAAGATACTGAACTTAAATGCCAAGTTTGCTATTTAGTCGACTTTTCGTGTTTGAGCTATTCTGTCCACAGACACACACGGACTTTTTTCTAAAAATGCTTTTTTCGGTCTCAGAGGGTCTCAAAACATATTTCCGGGAAATCTCGGTATCGAATTTTTGGGTGGAATCCACTACGGGCTAGAGAAAGTAAAAATTTCTTGCCTCTGCCGATGAATTTCAGCACCTCATTTTCACTTCATACAGCCACTGCTTTTTTCACACTCTTAATAAGAGAGTCCTTGACTCCAACTGTGGACAAGCTGTTAGTTTTACGTTCATCACTTAAGGATTCCCAGAGACAAACAAAAACAAGCAACAACTCCGCTCTTCGTTAACTCAAGTCAAACGTTTCTGCTGCATTTAGAACAGAGCATTCATTGTTTATTTGATAACTTCCCTTCTGCGTCAGTAGATGTCACTTTCTTTCCACACTGGTGTGCGTTACCATGCACAAAGTTGTATGACGCGAAGAATCTCCAGAAGTATTCTAAAAAATATTCTGATTTTCGGCATGCTGGGAGCTCAAGCACAATTGGGGGATGGTAGTGTTAGGGTGGAAGAAAAGTTACCTTAAATCCAGTGGGTGGCCGTCCACTCTGACTCAAGGGTTTTTCGAGGTTTGTCCGGGCTCACAGGCGAATACTGAAGTGGTTCATACTCTACCTCAAATTTTCTGTCCATTTTCTTTCATCTATTTGGGATTAGTCGTCCTCTGTGGTGTAGTGGTTACGATGCTAGCCTCTAGCAACCGGCGGAAGGTGAGAGATTTTTTTCGGATGTAAAAATCCTTAGCATGGCTTCCCTCGGAGGGTAATTGATCCCGTTGTTTGTATGTAAAATTCCGTCGTTTTCACGTTCGCAAAGTCGTGGTTTCTTCCTATGGCGCTATCTATGGACGAGGAAAATATCTCTCGTCGGCATGCATGCAGTGGCGGTATCTCGCACTAGAAGTTCTACTCGATCAAGAAAACTCCCTAGGTGACTCACATACGCCGACATGGCATGATCAAACTTGAACGGACTGTTTCAGGACTAAAGAACCAGGCGATGTTGTTTGGCGTGTTGCGGCCGATCGGTGCCGGTTCACTATGCAAAGGTTTCTTACTGGCCTCGTTGAGGAACCCACTTTCGGGGGATCCTCACAGGCTTGGGGCTTGTGAGTAGGGCCCAGGCGGTAGATGCATTCGATCTGAAAATGTTAGAGACCGCGTCCATACTACACCTGTTATTTGGATCCCTGCCTCCCTCCCGGGGCTACGTTAGTTGTGAAGACCCACAATAGCATACGAGCGGTACTCTGCCACAGTGGCCCTATCCGCGATAATCCTAATCCTAGCGAGAGTTACCATCTACAATATACTGCAATAGAAATAAATGTATCCGTTATCATAAAATCGTGAAAACCCGTACTTCCATAAATTAAGGATTAGAAATAACTGCCTCAAATGCCCCGCGTTGCACGGAGGTTTGATTTTTTGTAGGTGCTTTCAAATATTAATAGTTATTCACGAAGCACTTACATTTCAAACTTACTAATTACTATTTATTATTATTTGTTGTAATTAGTGTTGCGTTACAGCAAAATATATATTATAGAGTAAACATTCTCCGTGTTTAATTATCTGTGCATATTAATTTTCATAGCGATCGATTAGAAAATGATGCGCGTTATATTCGAGGTACGTCCAAAAAGTAAGTTCCGTTTGGTATTAAAATTAAATTGTGTACAAATACAGAATAATTATTTATTGCACAAAATTCTACAACTCTTAAACTGCTTTTCCACATAACTGCCGAAATTTTGCAGGCATTTGTCATAGCGTGGCACAAGTTTTTGTATACCTTCTTCATAGAAGCTTGCCGCCTGTGTCTTTAAAAAGTTGGAAACATTTTCTTTCAGCTCTTCGTCATTGTTGAAGTTTTGACCGCCAAGGAAAGATTTGAGATGTAAGAACAGATGAAAGTCGTTAGGAGCGAGGTCAGGGCTGTACGGAGGATGGTCAATCACGTTCCAGCCAAATCCCTGTAGGAGGTTTTTCGTCACATTTGCAGTGTGTGGTCGTGCGTTTTCGTGAAGAAAAACAACACCTTTTGACAGTAATCCTCGGCGCTTATTCTGTATTGCGCGGCGCAATTTCCTAAGTTCACAATAAACACCTGCTTTGATTGTTTGACCACGCGGTAAGAAATCAATGAGTAAGATGCCTTTCCAGTCCCAGAACACTGTGCACATCATTTTTCGAGGTGTCAAGATTTGTTTCGGCTTAACCTTTGCTGGGGATGAAGTGTGCCTCCATTCCATTGATTGCCGCTTACTTTCAGGGGTGTCGTAAGAAACCCAAGTATCATCTCCTGTGACTATCTGTGTCACAAATTCTTCGCCGTCTTCATCATAACGGGTTAAAAACTGAAGTGCACTACCCATCCGTTTTGTTTTGTGTTGCTCAGTAAGAATCTTTGGTACCCAACGTGAGCAAAGTTTATGAAATTTCAGTTTTTCGGTAACAATTTCATGAATTAGTGATCGTGAGCTTTGGGGAAATTCCATAGCGAGAGGACTAATTGTAAACTTGCTGTTTTCCTAGATCTTGTCATTAATCGCGTGAACCAGTTCTTCTGTAACCAAAGATGGACGCTCACTTCGTTCTTCATAGTGCACTTCACTACATCCTTCATTGAACTGTCGGACCCATCTTCTCACTATTGAATCACTCATCGCATTTTATCCGTAAACTTCGCAAATTTGGCGATAAATTTCAATTGGTTTCACTTTCCTAGCATTCAGAAAACGAATCACAGATCTGATTTCACAAGCGGCGGGATTTTCAATCAACACCGACATTGTAGACAAGCACAACAAAGCGTATGTGGCTGGCAGCGATCTCAAAATGGCGCACGTTTCTTCTCCTTGACACAGAGCGTCTACCGCGCATGTGCGGAACTGCGATCGCAGCGCTGCAGCGGAGATAAATTGAATCGGAACTTACTTTCTGGACGTACCTCATATATATAAATGAACCTTTCATGCTAGGATTAGAATTAAAATTATCACGGTTGGCCCCCCAGCAACTGAGGCAGAACACCGCCCATAATCCATTCTGGTCAATACAAGTTTTTCGTTAAATTCATAGGAGAATTTAAAAAATCCAATTGTTGCAAGTATAATTTTTGTTACTGCTACAATCAGAATAATAAATACATAAGATGTGTATTCCAATCGTTTTTATTAATTCCAATAAGATATATATTAAATTATATTTAATATTTATATTATATATATTATTTAGCAATTTACGTGGTCTCTGGGAGGAAGGGATGAGGGGAGAGAAGGACGACCAGATTTGGACGACGGATGTATGGACGACGCAAGGAAGAATTCTTTACGTTGCGCACAGGCACCGCTCAGCCGCACCGTGCTTAACACCGTCGCCTGGTCCTTCAGCTTTGAAACGATGATAAAGAAGTGTTGGGTACAGAAAATTATGGGTCGGAAAATGGTGACATAAAATGAACGTACTCCAACATTCGCCTGCCGACTCGGGGAAACCATGAAAAAAGATGGTCAGAGTGGGCGAAAATGTAAATAGCGTGTTGTTTATGGACGCCCTTTGACTACTGTGGTTCTCGGTGTCCCATTCTAAATTGGGCGTGAAAGGCCGCTTAATTTTGCTCTATCAGGCTTGAGGTTCTTTTACGTGCCGTAAATCTTCGACACGGGACCAACGGCTTTACTTCCCTTCCGAAGGAAGCTATGCTAAGGATTTTTACATCCCAAAAAGTCCCTCATCCTCCGCGACCTTGGGTATATGAAGTTAGCATGGTAACCATTACACCATGGAGGGCGACTCAAGTGGGCGGTCACCAGAATTCGAACCCGGAACCTCTCTGTTTCCTGCTAGGAAGTACCGGCCTGCGAGCCACTTGAGCGCCAATGTAGTGGAAGTTTGGAATTCCAATAACTTGGTATTTCTTGATCTCAGTGGGAGAGCAAGATGAAGAACATAAATCTGGATAAACATCTGTTCGCCATTCGCTTCCTGCTGGGTCCTAAAGGAAATGTCAAAAAATTGTCACCGCGACCCCTTAGGGGCTTTACACGAAAACGTAAAAACGTTAATTGCCTTGTGTCAACCTACTTCCTCGCAGAGCCGTCGCTATTGTGTTTCATCTAGCTGGTAATAAAAAGTGGGTGTTTGTGACGTGAAAGAGCGTCTGCTTAGCCACCCAGAAAGTTGCAACTTCGACTCCCGTTCGCACCTCATTACCTTACCAAGTTCTCACCATTTCACGCTGCATCGATCGTCATACTCTGATAAACTCCTCGGAAAGACCCACAATATTTACGACACACGTGCTAACTTCTCCAGATTAGGGAAATAAAACAAGAAACTACAGCGATAATATGCACTTTAAAGTGCAGTCGTTTCCAATATAAAAATCTGATGTGTTCCATTCACATGACTTTCTCTACATCTCTGTAACAAATTATTGTTAAAAAACTTATTCTTCTATTTACTTCATGCTACTGGATATAAAAATTAGCAGAAAGGGTCTTATTACTTGCTCCCTTGTAAGTAGAAGGGAAATAAGGGAATGCACTAGACTAAAGTGATAGTCAAGTGTTTTAAAATGTGGTTGCTATGGGATTGAAATCCGTTTCTTTGCCTGGCCAGTTGACAAGTTCCCGTATGAGAAAACAATAAGTACTTCAAAACTGAAATCAATAACAAGGAATATCTCAAAAAAGGCCAACTCCACAAAAATTGTTTATATAACATAAATTGTATGTTTTAGGGAGAACTACATTTTTCGTGCAGTAAGTTTTCGTCCATCTCTTACGGTTTACTAGTTATGCAAAATTCAGTAAAATTCGTTCAGAATAAACAGAAGCTACTCCCAGAAAATTCATGGCATACATTTTATTTGTGATGGCTTTAATATGTAGTATTTTAATCAAAATTGATAGCCATTTTTGAGAAAATCACAATTTTAATTTTTTTTTCCATGTTAAGGGTAGTTGAGTGTGGGGGATTTTCTTGAAAATCTTCGTGTCGCATCCTTGGAAGATACCAAACTTAAATCTCAAGTTTGGTATTTAACGGTCTTTTCGTTTTGGGCCTATGCTGTCCACAGACACACACACGCACACACGGATCTTTTTTTTTTTTTGATTCAGGGGGGCCCAAAGCATCTATTTCCGGTGAAATCTCGGTATCGATTTTTTGGGTGCAAATCAAAACTTCCTCAATACACTATGTATATAGAACGTGTAGAATGGTGGTAGTCCACCTAGAGATAACATTGAAATAAATAATGTAAATTTGATGATTTTTTTTATGATTTATTAAATTAAATCTTTGTGAAATGTAGGATACATTTCTTATGTTAGTTAAAAAAATTATGATTTTATATATCTCTTACGACTTATCAATTAAACAAAAGTTATTCAAAATTCTGTTTATAAGGAACTAAGTAATAAGATATTTCTGCTAGTGTTTATATCGATTAGCATTGTGTAGACGGAGGAATACTATCTTGTAAGAAGTTTGTAGAATACTTAGTCATGTAATGGGAGAGATTTTTACTTTCTCTACACGTACTATGTACATGGTGTATAGAGAAGGTATTGCACTCCACCCAAAAATTCGATACCGCGATTTCACCGGAAATATATGTTTTAGGGTCTCTTTTATCTAAAAAAAAAAAAAAACATTTTCGGAAAAAAGGTCCGTGTCTGTGTGTGTGTGTGTGTCCGTGTGTCTGTGAACACCGATAACTCAAAAACAAAAGTCGGTAAAATACCAAACTTGGTATTTAAGTTTAGTATTTTCCAGGGATGCGACACGAAGATTTTGAGAACTATCCTTTTTCGAAAATTTTGATTTTCTCAAAACTAGCTCTAACGATTTTGATTAAAATATCGTATATTAAAGCTATTTACCTGACAAATAAAATGTATATTTTGAATTTTCAGGGAATAGCCTCTGAAGACTACTTTATTCTGGATGAATTTTACGGATTTTTGCATAACTGCTAACCCGTAAGAGATGGACAAAAACTTAACAAAAAAAAAAAATATATATATATATATATATATATATATATATATATATATATATATATAACACGTTAAAACACACAATTTATGTTAAGACATTTTTTTCGTGGAGTTGATCGTTTTTAGATATTCCTTTTTTTTTGGTTTCAGCTTTATACTTTTCTCATACAGGAATTTGTCAACTCGTGTCCATGCAAAGGAACTTCAGTTTCATAGCAACCAGCTTTTGACTATCACTTTAACCTATGGTATTCCCTTATTTCGCTTCTACATACAAGGAAGCAAGTAATAAGACTATTTCTGCTAATTTTGTTGTGATTATCATGAAGTAAATAGAAGTATAAGATTTTTAAGAATAAGAGATGTAGAGAAAGTCATGTGAATGGTACAATCAGATTTTTAAGATCTGGGATAGGCTGGATATTTTCGGAAAGTAGGCTCAGCTGTTTCTGTGTATAAATTGGAGTTTTTGCTACTTAAAGTGGTGTTTGAAATTAGTGAGCGTGTTTATGATTTATGATAAGCAGTTGACAGCAGCCTGGTTTGGTGTGTACGTGTTTTTTTACCCCTCTTCCTCGCACATATGTTTCTGTTTCTGCTGAGAAATCACTGCCATTTGCTCGAAAGCAGCAGCAAGATGGCAATTCCGTCAGCTGGGCTTCTGAAACACATGTCGATATTGTGGCTTTTCTTGCTTCACATTCCCCACCAGTTTGTCATACAAAGGCACTTTGCTTGACCTCCATGTTTCACTCATACGATGATTCAACATTCAGCTCCAATTAAGAATGCGTAATTATTTTCCTTCTGGCTGTAAAAAGGAAGTTAACTTGTAAAATATCTAAGATCTATTCCTCTTTTACCATATGCGATCAACAAAGGCAACTTTTAATTTAGGCCAAATGGTCTATTTATCGTTTTGTGATAGCATTTCACTAGCTTTTGTTTTATAAAATGTCCATAACAAAATCAAGTTCCAACTGCTAGTCTTAGCTTTCCTTAACGGAAAATTTAAATTGTATAAATTCATTCCTCATTCAAATAATCTCATATACCAACTTCATTACCGTTTATCTGTAAAATCGTGTAATAAATATCATTCGACCTCTCATTTTCACTAGATGAATTTATAAAATCCTTAGCATGGCTTCCTTTGGAAGAGAAGTAAAGCCGTTGGTTCCATGTCGTAGATTTACGGCACGTAAAAGAACCTCAAGCCTGATAGAGAGTATAGAATGGGACGCTGAGAACATTTCTCTATCTTTCGTTCTATAAAATTTCCAGAAAAAAATAGAGTTCCAAATGTTAGTCTTGGCCTTGATTAAACGAAAAAGTTCAATTATATAAATTAAGTTCTACATAAAATATTTCATGATCGTTTATCTGTGAAATTGTGTAATAAGTCATTCGACTTCTGATTTTCACTGGATAAATTTATGAAATCACATTCAAATTTGGTCTTTCACTTTCTTTGCCCTTAACAACGACAGAACATTACATCCAAAAAAATGTTATGTGTTCCATTCACACGACTTTCTCTACCTCCTATATAAAGCACCTCTTCCTACAAGATATTCTTTTATCCACGTCATGATAATCGAGATAAAGGTTAACAGAAACGGTCTTATTACTTAGTTTCTTATAAGTAGAAGGAAAATAAGGCAATACACTAGGCTAAACCGACAGTCAAATGTTTTAAAAGCTGGTCACTATGTGAACAATTGAAGTTTGGTCAGCAGTAAACAAAAGCGAGACGAAAGTAAATGTAACCACGTTTGATAAAAGTTACGTAGTTTGAACTTGAACCCAATAACAAGGAATACCTTGGAAACGGTCAACTCTACGTCAAAAAAAAAAGCATGTGACATAAATTGTGCATTTTAACGAGAGCTATTTTTGTGTCGTAAGTGTTTATTTCTCACGGTTTACTAGTTAAGCAAAATTTAGCAAAATCCACCCAGAATGAACAGGTCTTCAGAAGCTATTCCCAGAAATTTTAATACATCCATTTTATTTGTGATGCAAGTAAATAAAGTATAATATATGATATTTTAATCAAAAATGTTATTAGGATCCCATAATCCAAAGCACTTTTAGAAAAAGATCAGTGTGTATATGTGTGTGAAAAGCATGACTCAAAAATGAAAAGTCAGATAATACCAGACTTGGTGTTTAAGTGCATTAACTTTCAAAGATGCGACAAGAAGATTTTAAAGAAAATTTCACATCTGAAACTACCGTTTACATGGAAACATTTTCCAACAATTTTATAATCATGTTTCTAACGAATTGGATTAAGATGCCACAATAAAAGATATTTAGATGACATGTTTTATCTTGAAATTTGTGGAAATAGCTTGTGGAGTCCACATTTCCAAGATACCCGTTATTAATGATTCATTGTTTGCCCTTTTGCATGTTTTTTTCGATGTTCTGTGTTTCTCGCGACTGTGGAATTTTAAGGTCCGCTTAAAGCGTCTAATTCTTAAAACATTTGACAAATGCTATTCTGTGTGTAATGTGGCCTATTTCTACAACGATTTGATCTGAATTAAAATGAAATATGTAGAAAAATAAACATTCCTAAGAATAGTTTGTACTATAATGTTTAAACAATGATAGAGGATAGAGAAAATCGTGTGAATGTAACATGCCAGATTTTCAGAAAAAGGCCCTGTATACGGGTCTGTTTGTCTATCTGTAAATAGCATAACCCAGGAACGGAAATACGCATTTAGTTCAACTTGTAAGAACGCAACATGATGTTCACGAAATGTTCCTATCCTAAACTACCCTTTAAATGGACAATTATTATTTTAAAGAAATGAATAATTATAATTAAAATGCGTAATCCTAAGATAGTTATATTACCAATAAAATGTAAATGGTGTATTCTCTGCGAACAACGTTTGAAGTTATCTTCATTCTGAACGTAACTTTTGTATTTTCTGGGAACAGCGTGTGAAGTTGTCTTCATGCTGAAAGGATTTTGTGCAGGTTTGAATGACTGATAAATCAAGAGAGAGCTGTATCAAAAATGCAGAGCTCGTTGAACTACATAATTCATGCCAAATGTTTTTGTAACATTATCCCTTTTTGAAATATTTCACTTTTAAACTTTTTTGGAGGTTAAACTGTCATGCGGCATCTATAAATATTTAACGCGATTCTTCCTTTTTATCGCACGGCTGCATTAGTTACAAAAACTGACCAGCGATACGAACAGTTGTGTTTGTTTGCCGCAAGGCAGCTTCATATTGATTTATTTCAGATTATTTCTTTAAAATTGAATACTAGGAATAATTTGAGGTTGTAATGGGTGGAGAAAGTCGTATGAGACACATCAGATATTTTTATCAGGTGTAAGATAAAAAAACTAAATTTGTATATTATTTATAAATTGAGGATATTACGTTATTTCCAAGATAAGTATTCATAAAGCCGCTCGCCTCCCACCTAGGCGGCTCAGGTTCGATCCGAGTGACGAGGATGCAGTGCCTGTAGGGCACTCAGGGAATCGCTGCAAACAATAAAACTACCAGGTGCTAAAATCAAGATACAATCTAGAAAGTAAAAGATAGCGTACAGTTCGGCGGTGAATACCGAACTGGCGTCCGCAAGGCGATTATTATGTGTTTCCCCATTTAAGTAAAAGGCAAAACCTGTAAGCTTCTCCCAGCTGGGAACCATCAGTGAATACCGGTGCATACGCCGGTACCTGCCCAGAAGTTCGTTAAACAGTCGCCGAAATACCTCCGGAGCGGTCGAGGGTTTCACAAGGTTCGAGAGGGTCAAGTCGAAACTGGGAAGCCTCAGTTACCAAGGAGGTTCGTGGTATACAAAGACGCGCTCCACAAGAGGCAATCGCCCGTATGTGGGATGTGTGGTGGACGAAGCGACGTCTGGGCGGGTTTTTTTCCGGGATCTTCGGTTTCCCCGCCACTCGTTCCACCAATTGTTCCATCTTCACCTTTCCTATCATCCATTTTCTCACGCTCATGCCTGGCTACGAGCCGACCATTCCGTGGTTACGTGCAGTTGGCTCCCTGACAGGCTTCTGACCCCTAAACATTAGCTTGTCAGTCCTAAATATGGGGAGGGCAAGCTAATACGAAAACGACGAAACTTTTATAGTATGTAACTTTGTTGCTATCATTCAATGAGTGCTTCTGAAGGCACTATAATGCAACGTTCCCCTAATTACAACTGTGTTTAAGACAAGACTATACCGCCCCGCCTCGACGTGTGCCACGTCACAAAACCTCCAAGCAAACATTACTGAATTTCCGACCACATTTAGCCGGCGCCGAAGCCTAGTCATTAAGAAAGCCAGAGATCATAAACATATGTTGACACATTCGCAAGAAATATATGAAAAGGGATTTAATTGTACCCTATGTTCAGTTTACCATGGGGTCAACACATGGCTTAAAGCAAAGTGACCATTCGGTCGCCAGCGTTTCGGAATTTCATAGCTACGTGCTTGGAAAGTCAATGTTTTGTCGGCGGCCATTGTATTCCGAACTCTTGCTGGCAAGAGGTTCGCCATTCGTTATTATAATTGGACAAAGAAAAACATCTCAACCGGACGATAGGCCGAGACATGCGCAATACGCCTTGTGTATAAATATTTTATAAGCTCCTGTCTCATGTGCAGGATTTGCATATTCAATCTCTTTCTGAGATGAAGGAAAAGGAAGCAAAAAAAAAAAAAAAAAAAAAAAAAAAAAAATCCAGATGAATCGTTTCGAAACGCTCTATTTAGTCTAATGTTGATCGTTTTATAATTTGAGATGTGCGATTGTTTTATGGACTACCGGACTAGAGTCCAAATGGCAGAAGGACGTCAACATTAAATCTCATTAAAATAAACAAACCAGACAGTACAAATTTGTATCCTACCAGTATCAGACACGATTGAAATGCGTTCGCTTGTTTCTTTCTCTCTTTTTCGTTTTCCTCCCCTCTCCCTAAGGGCTTTCTATCTATAACGAGACGAAAAGTCAAAGATCCCAGTCCAAAGAATAGTAAATGAGGTGGAATAAATAGTACAGTATGCTCCAAAAGTCATTTGCCTGACGCAAAAAAGCAAAGTACAATACGCAGACCTTCAAAAAATAAAATCTGATGTGCTCCATTCACATGAAATTCTCTACCCATTTTACAAAAAAAAAAGTATTATTTTATCTAAATCCTACTAATCAAGATTAAACAGTAGCATTATTACTTAGTTCCTTTTCAAACATTTGACTATTGCTTTAGCCCGGGTTCGGTCCCAAGCGACCGCATGTGAGATTTGTGGTCTACAAAGCGACGCAGGTGCGGGTTTTCTCCGGTTTCCCCCGCCATCGCATTCCATCGGTGCTCCATGTTCATTCATGTATCACCAGTGTCATAGCCTGCGGTGCCACAAGTAGTAAAAGAGGGCGTTAAACACTAGCACTATCACTTTAACCTGTGGTACTCCCTTATTTCGCTTCTACTTACAAGGAAGCAAGTAATTTAACAGTAATTTGTTGCTGAGATGTAGAGAAAGTCATATAGGTGGAACACACCAAGTTTTTCATTTTCATTTACAGAAAATATCTGTTACACTCACATGACTTTCTCCACATATTCTACAATAAACTATTCTTGAAAAAGCGCATTTTTCTAAATACTTCACTTTAATCAGATAAACGTTTGCTTTTATTGCATATTTCCCTGTAAATACACAGGAATAAGGATATACACCAGGCTAAAGCGATAACTAGTCCAATCTTTTAAAAGCTGGTCGCTATGTAATGGGTTTTACTCTTTGATTCGCCAGGGGCGCGAAAAATGAATAACGTCATAATAAATTGTACTATACCTAACACTTTTTAAATACAAAGCCAACACACCTAAAATTTAACGCTATGCGTAAGTTCGATTTAGCTTTATTCAGTGAATAAGTTTAAGTACTTGCTACTTACTCTGAATAATACTTTGTTTGTTTACGACGCTATCAATTACCAGATCAAACCAGCTTCGCCGGTGTGCCAGAATTTCGTCCCGCAAGAGCTCTTTAACATGCCAACGCCCACCTGTAGCTCAGAAGGCCAGCACCAAATCAACTGAGCTACCACAGCGACGCTTACTCTAAATTCTCGACATCAAAGAAATACATCTTCTACATCGGGCGATATTTTTAACCCTTTTAAACCAAATGGTGCTATTATTATATATTATTGCTCTTGAAAGTAAAGTAAAACATTGGACTTGATTGGTCAATCTTTCTGTCAACTATATTTCACTGAGCGATACATATTAAATTCAATTTATCGAAAATAGCATATATTCCAGTAATTTTCGTAGGCGGCTTACTCTCCATGTATTTAGGATTGACACCCCAAAACTAACAAGCGGGTTCCTAGAGGTCAGAAGCCTGCCGAGCCAACTGTACGAACTCCAGAATGAAGAACATGGCCCATGAGCGCAATAGATGATAGGAATGGTGATGACGGAGCAATTTGTGGAATGAATGGCGGGGAAAACCGGAGGACCCGGAGAAAACCCACCCAGACGCAGGCGAGCAGTCTAACCACTCAGCCACGGCACCGCCTCTAACGAAAAAGTCCACAGTAATAATTATTTACCTAAATGGGAAAATTGCAACGTTCGCGAATGTCAATTACCGTTTATTTTACATGGGTCCTCCCCGTCCATCACCACATGCGATGTTTTCAATGACATAAACTCCAATAGGCCAGGGATATTAATTACTTAACCTGTGAGTTATGAACCCTAGACGAAGTAAGGCTATCAAGAAATGTTCGCAGCAAGTTTATATCCAGTGGGTATCGGGAATCCCCAGCTGTCCGCTGCGACGACGCGCATTATGACGAAGAGCACGAACCAGAAGCTTGGAAGCACAACAAATTGCCAGCAATTACAGCACATGTTCATCACAAAAAGAGACAAATGCCACCTGGATACCGGAGTCACATCTGAGCAAACATCTGAGTGGTGGGAAGGCGCAACTTAACAATTAGCCGTTTGTATCTAATTGAAAGATGCCTCCCCCTCCTCCCAAACCAACTCTTCTCTTTGGTTCAAGGTTGTCCAGTGCTCTGTGTGTTTTATTGCACTCACGAGAGAAAGAAATTGCCGTTTATTTATATTTCACGTCCACTTGGATTCTTTATTTTTCGGCAGTATCTTGTTCCGGGCCTGGAATTTCAGCATTTTTTCCGTCAGATGTAAAAAAAAAAGAAGCGTCTGCGGTATAACAACATCTCTACAGGGGGGGGGGGCTGAAATCTGTTACGAGATCACAAGTTTATGATGGTGATTTTTACAACTTCCAGCATATTGTTATTCTGCGACGTGCGTTATGCTGGTACTTTAATACCAAAATAATTGAGTCCTGGATACTGACAACTCTTCAAGTCCACATACCAATTCTATGTCCTTTGATCGGAACCTGATAACTCCAAAAATGTCGTTTTTGTGCTATGAAAGTAATGGTATAAAAGAAACAAGTTTAGTGAAGCCCAGATATCTCCAGAGATAATCCTCTACAATTTGGTAAAGCCCTGATATCTCCAGGAATAATCCTCTATCGTTTCGTGAAGCCCAGATATCTCCAGGAATAATTCTCTATTATTTGGTGAAGCCTTGATATCTCCAGGAATAATCCTCTTATCATTTGGTGAAGCTCAGATATCTCCAGGAATAATCCTCTATCGTTTCGTGAAGCCCAGATATCTCCAGAAATAATCCTCTACAATTTGGTGAAGCCCTGATATCTACAGGAATAAACCTCTATCGTTTCGCGAAGCCCATATATATATCCAGCACTAATCCTCTATCGTTTGGTGAAGCCCTGATATCTCCAGCAATAATCCTCTATCATTTGGTGAATCCCTGATATCTCCAGCAATAATCCTCTATCGTTTGGTGAAGCCCTGATATCTCCAGCAATAATCCTCTATCATTTGGTGAATCCCTGATATCTCCAGCAATAATCCTCTATCGTTTGGTGAATCCCTGATATCTCCAGCAATAATCCTCTATCGTTTGGTGAATCCCTGATATCTCCAGCAATAATCCTCTATCGTTTGGTGAATCCCTGATATCTCCAGCAATAATCCTCTACAATTTGTGAAGCCCTGATATCTACAGGAATAAACCTCTATCGTTTCGCGAAGCCCATATATATATCCAGCAATAATCCTCTATCGTTTGGTGAAGCCCTGATATCTCCAGCAATAATCCTCTATCATTTGGTGAATCCCTGATATCTCCAGCAATAATCCTCTATCGTTTGGTGAAGCCCTGATATCTGCAGCAATAATCCTCTATCGTTTGGTGAATCCCTGATATCTCCAGAAATAATCCTCTATCATTTGGTGAAGCCCTGATATCTCCAGGAATAATCCTCTATCGTTTGGTGAAGCCCTAATATATCCAGGAATAAGCCTCTATCATTTGGTCAAGCCCTAATATATCCAGGAATAATCCTCTATCATTTGGTGAAGCCCTGATATAGCCAGGAATATTCCTCTATCATTTGGTCAAGCCCTGATATAGCCAGGAATAATCCTCTAGCATTTGGTCAAGCCCTAATATAGCCAGGAATAATCCTCTATCATTTGGTGAAGCCCTCATATAGCCAGGAATAATCCTCTACCATTTGGTGAAGCCCTAATATAGCCAGGAATATTCCTCTATCTGGTGAAGCCCCAATATATACAGGAATAATCCTCTAGCATTTGGTGAAGCCCTAATATAGCCAGGAATAATCCTCCACCATTTGGTCCAGCCCTGATATAAGCAGGAATATTCCTCTACCATTTGGTGAAGCCCTAATATAGCCAGGAATATTCTTCTACCATTTGGTGAAGCCCTAATATAGCCACGAATATTCCTCTATCTGGTGAAGCCCCAATATATACAGGAATGATCCTCTATCATTTGGTGAAGCCCTAATATAGCCAGGAATAATCCTCTATCATTTGGTGAAGCCCTAATATAGCCAGGAATAATCTTCTATCATTTGGTCAAGCCCTGGTATAGCCAGAAATAATCTTCTATCATTTGGTCAAGCCCTGATATAGCCAGGAATAATCTTCTATCATTTGGTCAAGCCCTGATATAGCCAGGAATAATCTTATATCATTTGGTCAAGCCCTGATATAGCCAGGAATAATCCTCTACCATTTGGTGAAGCCATAATATAGCCAGGAATATTCCTCTATCTGGTGAAGCCCTGATAGATCCAAGAATAATCCTCTATCATTTGGTGAAGCCCTAATATATCCAGGAATAATCCTCTACCATTTGGTGAAGCCCTAATATATCCAGGAATAATCTTCTATCATTTGGTAAAGCCCTGATATAGCCAGGAATAATCCTCTATCATTTGGTGAAGCCCTGATATCTCCAGGAATAATCCTCTATCATTTGGTGAAGCCCTGATATCTCCAGGAATAATCCTCTATCATTTGGTGAAGACCTGATATCTCCAGGAATAATCCTCTATCATTTGGTGAAGACCTGATATCTCCAGGGATAATCCTCTACCATTTGGTGAAGCCCTAATATAGCCACGAATATTCCTCTACCATTTGGTGAAGCCCTAATATAGCCAGGAATATTCCTCTATCTGGTGAAGCCCCAATATATACAGGAATAATCCTCTACCATTTGGTGAAGCCCTAATATAGCCAGGAATAATCCTCTATCTGGTGAAGCCCCAATATATCCAGGAATAATCCTCTATCATTTGGTCAAGCCCTAACATATCCAGGAATAATCCTCTATCATTTGGTCAAGCCCTGATATAGCCAGGAATAATCCTCTATCATTTGGTGAAGCCCTGATATCTCCAGGAATAATCCTCTATCATTTGGTGAAGACCTGATATCTCCAGGAATAATCCTCTACCATTTGGTGAAGCCCTAATATAGCCAGGAATATTCCTCTACCATTTGGTGAAGCCCTAATATAGCCAGGAATATTCCTCTATCTGGTGAAGCCCCAATATATACAGGAATAATCCTCTACCATTTGGTGAAGCCCTAATATAGCCAGGAATAATCCTCTATCTGGTGAAGCCCCAATATATCCAGGAATAATCCTTTATCATTTGGTCAAGCCCTAACATATCCAGGAATAATCCTCTATCATTTGGTCAAGCCCTGATATAGCCAGGAATAATCCTCTATCATTTGGTGAAGCCCTGATATCTCCAGGAATAATCCTCTATCATTTGGTGAAGACCTGATATCTCCAGGAATAATCCTCTACCATTTGGTCCAGCCCTGATATAAGCAGGAATATTCCTCTACCATTTGGTGAAGCCCTAATATAGCCAGGAATATTCTTCTACCATTTGGTGAAGCCCTAATATCTGCAAGACTTCATCAAATGATAGAGGATGCTTTCTTTTATATCACTACTGCCTTAGCACAAAAAAGGTCATTTTTGAAGTTATGTTCTGGCCAAACGTCACAAAATGTTTATTTTCTAGCATGTATGCACATTGTACATAGTAGATAGAGAAAATATTGTATTCAAGCCAAAACTTTTGTACCGAAATTTCACCGAAAATCATATTTCGGGAACCGCTGAATCCAAAAATGCAACATGTTCCATTCACATGACATTTTCTTTACCTCTGTAACAAATTAATGTTAAAAACTTGCTCTTCTATCTTTTTCATGCTAATCGACATAAAATAACTAGAAATGATTTTATAATTTTTTCCTTGTAAGCAAGGGAAATAAGGGAATACACTGGGCTAAAGCGATAGTTAAATATTTTAAATTACCATGTGGATGAAATCGTTTATTTACATTGCCAGGTGTTGAAAACTTCGGTATTTTAAAATTGAAATCAATTACAAGGAATATCCCAAGAATGGTCTACTCCACGAAAAAAGTGTATATGACATAAATTGTGTGTTTTAACGAGATCTACATTTTTTCTTCAGTAGGTTTTCATTTATAGCTTTCGGCTTACCAGTTATTGAAAATTCAGCAAAAAGTCGTCCTGAATAAAGAGGTCTTCATAGGCTTTTCCAGAAAATTCATCTTAATTACCAAGAAGTAGATAGAAGAATAAGCATTTGTAAGAATAATTTACTGCAGAATAGGAAGAGAAATGCATGTGAATTGATTTTTCTAATATAATCTTTGTCCAGGCTTTGTAAATCCATTGAATTGTAGCAGCTGTTAGAATGCAAAGGTTAGAGTCATGGCAATCCTCGGGTTTAACTACCTTACAGAGCGAAAGTAATTTACGTTTAAAGCAGGGTTGCAACTAAATGAGCCCGCATATTGATGGCATTCCAAAGGTTTCACTCAAGGACGTCGCCATCTTGGAGAACAAGCCTGCCAACTTTCGTCAAAGATAAACATCCAGGTTTTTCCGAAATCTTCTCGTAACACTTATGAGAAATACGATTAGTAATTTTACATTATGTACACGATAAACAATGCAATTGGCTTCTTTCAGCTGTTACGGACAATAAAACAAATGACTGTAGAGATAATGTACCTAAAGGAAGTATTCATAGCCATTAAAGGGTTGCTTGCGGCGGCAGGTACAAAGGAAGAATTCATTGAACAAGCCATTACTTTAACCTCATACAGCTAAGATGCCAAACACAGGTCATATAACAATGTACAGCGGTTCGATATCTCATCGTCAGCTGATAATTACTTCAAGCAAGATTTTCTTGTTCTGAGCAAAAATACTTTAAAGCAGGACTTCTTGAACACCTTCCAAAGAACCAATTTATTACTGGGAGTACATAATGTTTGGAGAGTAAATGTATAAGGCGTTTGGAGAAATGTTTCAATTACAAAAATCTGAAGTATTCCATTCACATGACTTTCTCTAGTTGTACACAAACAATTTTCCTTACAAAAAGAACTACTTACAGCAGGGACATAAGGGAATACACTAGGCTAAATCGATAGTCAAATCTTTTGAAAGCTGGTCCTATGTGAAGCAATTGAAGCTTGGCTCGCCTTGTGTGGCCTGCAGTAAAACAAGAGAGATGAAACGAAGCGTCACTTCCCGTTTCGGAAAAGTTCAAGTAGTTGAAAATCGAAACCAATAATAAGGAATATCTCAGAAACGGCCAGCTCTACAAGAAAAAAGTATAGTACGTTTTTGTCTATCTCTTGCGGTTATGCAAAATTCTGCAAAACTCATCCAGAATAAAGAGATCTTCAGAGGATATTCCCAGAAAATTCAAGATATAATTTTATTTGTCATATAAGTATCTTTAATTTATGACATTTTATTCAAAACCGTTAGAGCCAGTTTTCGGAAAATCAAAAATTTTGAAAAATTTTCTATGCAAGGGGTAGTTTGGGAGTGGGATTTTCACGAAAATCTTCGTGTCAATCCTTGGGAGATACTTAACTTAAATACCAATTTGGCAGTTAGCGGTCTTTTTGTTTTTTGAGCTATACTGTCCCCAGACACTCATGGACCTTTTTCTAATTTTTTGTCTAACTCAGAGAACCTCAAAACATATATTTCCGTGAAATCTCGGACATCGAATTTTTGAGTTGAATACAGTACCTTCTCTATCCACTATATACATAATAGGTGTGGAGAAAGTAATTAATTGCCTAAGAATAGTTTGTGTGCCCACTAATAAACAATAGTGGATAGAGAAAGTCATGTAAACGTAAGATTTTTATAGCCTAAAAACGGAATTGGGCGTTCATATATGGACGAAAGTGGCTTCACATTTTATCAAAATATAAGTTGTAAGAACGCAATACAGTTTCTATAAATGCTGAAAGCAAATGGCATCGTGGAAGGCGATCTCGCCGCTAATGCCAACATGACGTTGCCCTTGCTCATTATCAGGCTTGTTGTCACGAGTTCTATCTGCCCGATGTTTAACATATGTTGAGATGTTATCCTTGGGTGAAGCCGTGCTGATGTAAATTTCTTCATTAGCGATACCAACCTGCTTCCCACTCAGTTCTATATCGGGAGCGCATGCTAAAAGCTTCTCTACCGCCAGAGACCAGGTTACGGGCCTTCATTAGTTAATGGGGAGAAATGTTCGCAAGATAAACCACTTTTCGGCAACTGATATTGGGAGGTCCTCGGGAGTGGCCCACCAGGATGGTTTCCTAACATTCGGTCGGTCATGTTCCGATACTGTTTACGTGTTCGAAATAAACTACCTCAACGTATGCAAATTTAGGGTCTTTAATATGATGATTCGGACACTAACATTAAAAAAGGTCTAGTGTTTAATTCACATTACTTTCTCTATATTATCGTAGCAAATGATTGTTAATAAGCGTATTCTTCTATCTCCGTCATGCTAATCGACATAAACATTAGCAGAAACGGTTTTATTACTTAGTTCCTTTATAAGTAGCAGGGAAATAAGGGAATACACTAGGCTAAGCCGACAGTCAAATGTTTTAAAAGCTGGTTGCTATGGGATTGAAATCCGTTTCTTTGCGTGGCCAAGAGTTGAAAAGTTCCCGTGTGAGAAAAGTTTTAAGTATTTTAAAACTGAAACCAATAACAAAAAATATCTAGAAACGGTCAACTCCAGCAAAAAATGTATATGATATAAATTATGTGTTTTAAGAAGCTCTACATTTTTTGTGTAGTAAGTTTTTGTCTATCTCTTACGGTTTACTAGCTGTGTAAAATTCTGCAAAACTCAACCAGAATATAGAGGTCTTCAGGGGCTGTTCCCAGACAATTCAACATATACATTTTATTTGTGATACGAATATCTTTAATACACGTATTTTAATCAAATCGTTAAGAGTCATTTTTGAGAAAAACAAAAATTTCAAATATTTTTTCCATGTAAAAGATAATTTGGAGTCAGGGGATTTTCTTGTAAATCTTCGTGTCGCATCCTTGGAAGATACGAAGTTTGATATTAATGGTCTTCTCGTTTTTGAGCTATGCTGTCCACAAACACACATATAGACCTTTTTCTAAAAACGCTTTTTTTTTGGACTCAGGAAAACTAAAAAAACTAAAAAAAAAAAAAAAAAATGTTTGCGGTCAAATCTCGGTACGGAATTTTTGGATGGAATACAATACCTTCTCTATACACTATGTACATGGTACATGTAGAGAAAGTAATTATTAAAGAAGTAGAGTCACACTATGTTGCCATGGTAGCTCAATGATTTGAACAACTGGATGGAGACCAGGAGATCCATGGTTCCAATCCCGAATATGGCGTTGATTTTTTCAGTCTGACTGTACCTCTCCAATTTTTTCCTGCACACGACTGATGTGGAGAAAAACAATTAATTAAAACATTATTAGGTTTTGAAAAATTAAACTTCGTGTTTACCACAAGTCAAAAAATGTAAATCCTAAATACGCATTCCATGTTCCGTCGTGTCACGTTAAAAACACCTCCACAACGATGTCACACGCAAGTACATTCTCACGGAAACGAGCCTTCGAGTGGAACAACTCCAGCATCGAAACGAGACGCAAGGTGTGGAAATACATTATTCCATTTCGCTAGCAATGAAATAAATGTTGCTGAGTGGTTCATTACCATAAACGTTCCTGAGTATCGCGGAATTTCTCGGCTACGTGACCCACCTCGGTTATTATTGCTGCTCCTTCATTACATATGCAGTAGCGCTCCTCTACATCTGCTAGATAGTGCTAAATGTAACAGTTGTGTTTTCTCGCCCTCTTTTATTCTGTACAAGAGTTACTAACGACGCTGTCAGATTCTTATGCTTGAGACATTCCATTCCCAAATCTTTTATTCAAGAATATTGAAATAGAGTTTAGCTATGATACGTAATTCCATTGCACGACAAGGGTTCTAGGCCTACCGCCCAGCCGCAGCATCCCCCATCTCGGCCCGAAGGTGCAGTGCTGGAGGGTGAGACGTGATCAGCGCCTCGAGTCCCTCCCGGCCGGTTGATGCGGTCTTCACGATCTGGAACCGCTACTTCTCAATCAAGTAGCTCCTCAATTGGCCCCCCAGGGACCTCACGAGGCTGAGTGCGTGCATGGAATGAAGATGGAGCACCGGTGGAATGCGATGGTGGGGGAAACCGGAGAACCCGGAGAAAACCCGCCGCTTTGTCCACCATAATTTCACATGCGATCGCACCTTTTTGTAAAAGTGTTTCTTTTTACTTTCTCTTCACGTATTATGTACCTACATAGTGTATAGAGAAAATATTGTATTGCACTCAAAAATTCAATACCCAAATTTCACATGTAATAGACGTTCAGGATCTTCTGTATCAATAAAAAAAAAAAAGGAGCATATAGAGATACGACACCAAGATTTTCCAGGAAAATCTCCCCACCCATAGCTACCCCTTACATGGGGAAAAAAATCGAAAATTTTTATTTTTTCAAAAATGGCTCTAACAGTTTGATTAAAGTCCCTTTTTAAGATTTTTATATGGCTAGTAAAATGTATATTTTGAATTTTTTGGGAATAGCCTTGGAAGACCTCTTTGTTCTGGATGAATTTTGTTGAATTTTGTATAACTAGTAAACCATAAGAGATAGACAAACACAAAAACGGTGGATCTCGTTTAAACACACAATTTATGGCATAGTTTTTTTTTTTTTTTCGGCGAGTTGACATTGTTCATTCATAGCGCCTAAAGCCATGTATTTCCAGTGAAATCTGAGGATGGAAATTTTGGGTGGAATGCAGCATTTTCTCCAGCGTGTTGAAGAGCCAAAAGGAGGAAAATGATTTGATTTGACTTACCTTGTTCACACTCGTCGATGTCCTCGCTGCAGTTGATACCTTTGTAACCGCTGGCACAGGAGCAAGTGTAGGAGCCGTTGATGGGGCTGGTGTCACAGATGGCGTCCGCGTGACAAGGGTTCGAGGTGCACGCGTCATCCAGATGACACAATAAACCTAAACAGATTAATCATAACCTCACTTAATACTACTCACACTTAAGGGACATTGTGAATTACTTTTTTTGCTACAAGCAGTAAAAAAAAAAAAAAATTATAATAAAACCTAAAGTTCATATTGATGCAGGTTTAAAAATAATTTTGAACCATATATTGTTGCAAGTCAACTGAAATGTTTTTAAAAATAAATCTTAATAAAGATATAGATATTAATAAAAATCTAATAAAACATAACAACAAATATATCAGAACCTAAGATAATTTCAAATACTCCTGACAGATATAAATTTCATTTTAAATCATCCTAATTACCATGTCATAAATAATAATAATAATAATAATAATAATAATAATAATAATAATAATAATAATAATAATTTAAAAACCAATAGCGTCCATTTGATTTTGTGGCCTAACCGCGGATGCTGGCACAGCTTTTACCCAAATAGTTGTTGAAACCATTGAACATTCTTACAGAATCAACATTTATCTGTCCTCCCCACCCCCTACTTTGGGCTCTAAAATAATTTACAGATCATATAAAACACCTATTTCCTCGCACACTGTTTCATAAAACAGCAGTTTTGTTAAAACTACATTTTCACACTTTTCAAAATGTTCCTTAATGTATTCCGTAGTCGAGTGGTCAGCGAGCTGACTTCTCACCCGAAGGTCCCGGGTTCGATTTCCGGCTGGAGCAGGGACTTTTTCTTTAACCAGAGTTATTCTCTATTCCCCACAGTCTGGAAGTATGAAGAGAGAATGAATGTGTGTGTGTGTGTGTGTGTGTGTGTGTGTGTGTGTGTGTGTGCGCGTTTAAAGGAAAATAAAATGATTTAAACCCAACGCAAAGCATCTAATGACAGCGAATTGTTTCTAATGCAAAGCCCCTGATATGCTTTAGATGTTAAAGGGGGCTATATAAGTGAAAAAAAATATACATATAACTTTTTTAATGTGCAGAAGTATCTATTGTAATATTACAAAAGACGATATAAGACTAATTTCCCCCACATATATGTTTATAAAAATTAATAGTTTTAAGATTTCTAACCTTTTTAAAAGAAATTATAATAATTCAATAATAAAAGTTATGAAATACCAAAGCTCCAATTCAGAAAATGCCAAACAATTTTCTCAAACTTTGAGGCGCATGGAACATTTAGATTATGCAACAATTTACATAATAAAGTTTATGAAATAATTTCTATCTCGCGAAGTATTAATCCCATTTGAATGAAATACAGCAATGCAATCACAATAAAACGTTCAGAAATGTACGTAGGTCACGACCTCCTGATATAGAGACGCACACGCTACCGCGGTGCCACCTCGTTCGGCGACGCAGCTATTAGAGAAGTTTTAACTTCTCAAAGCACTCGTAGAAACGTACCGAGCCAGGTAGCTCAGGCGAGGCCTTAGGATCGATTCCCGCGGCCGACCTCTCTGACCCAGGGTTGGGGGGGGGGGGGTTCTCGGGTCACTAATCAAATGCTGAGGAGGTTTCTTCATTCCCCAAACTTCTTGTCTTTTCATTTCTCTCCACTTCATCTAATGGGTCGTATTCAAGGCTGTAAGTGTCAACGCGACTGCGGTGGTGGTGCCCTACCGTGGTGGAGTCTGCGCGGGATGGTGTTGGAAGTCCTCTGTAGACTCAGGGAGTTGGCTCAGACCAGACGCGCGGGCTACTAGCGCTCCCCACGCCGGAATGAAGAATTGCATGGAATATGTTAGGGACCCTCCACGGTAGCTCTTCCCTATGTCCGGTTCGGCCGCCCTTTGAAATTACTCTCTCATCTCTTCTCATCCTATCCTTCTGGATAAGCCACAGGCTGCAGTACAGAATCCCCTCCGATATTATATACTCATACACACACATAGCGGCCCGGGTTCGATCCCAAGCGACCGTATATGGGATTTGTGGTGGTGAAAGCGGCGAAGGGGCGGATTTTCTCCGGGTTCTCCTGCCATCACTTCCACCAGTACTCCATATTCGTTGCATGTATCATCAGTGTCGTCGCCTGCGGTGCAGTAGTAGTGAAAGCGAGCGTTAAACACTATGCGGAAACGTGCGGTTCCAAGGAACACCCTTTGAGAAACCCTCCACTGACCAGAGTCATGAGATAATGCAAGAAGCCCGCAGACTCCGGGCAGTCTAGACATGGCAGTAAAAACCAAAGTTTCCAGAAGCAGCTAGCGACTGACAAAAAGCACTTTTGATAAGCAATTGACAATATTAGTGGCTGCCTGTTCACGCAATGCGCTTGATGTCGCCGTTTTTATCGTGCCGTATTGACCATGCATTAAGAAAAGAGTGCTGAAAGCGAGACGAGTGCCATGTACCACACGGTCAGCGACCTTATTGATCTCAATTGACCTCGCTAAACACGTGTAGGCTTCAGCTAATAAAAATTTATGAACTATGCCACTAATATATTTTTCACAGTCTCCAGGATTGTGCAAGAAATGCATTATCTGTCTACTCGGAGTTCCGGCTACGTCTTCATGTCAAGTTTATTGCGAGTGTCGAGGATACCCCAGCACTTCTGTTAACAGTTCCTGCAGGTCTCTTGGGGATGGCTGCGAGTAAACGTGCTGGATTACCAATCTGTTTGGGGAGGCAGGATTGCTTGCAATTTTTAATGTCAATTTTGACACATTTAACCTAATAAAAATGTTATTTTATTCGTTTTACCCCTAGATTACCCTCCTCTTTTTTAGGTGTTATATCCCCAAAATCTTACAAGTCTTGGGGCATTTTTATAGTGTTTAACGCCCGCTGGCACTGGTGATACATAGAATGATTATGTAGCACCGGTGGAATGCGATGGCAGGGGAAACCGGAGAAAACCCGCCCCTGCGCCGCTTTGTCCACCAGAAATCTCGCCTTGGTGAGTGGCAAATGGTCTTACCACAGCGCGGCCCCTTGGGATATTATTAGCCTGTCGAGAAGAAAGCAAACTCTAGATCATAGCATATGGGTGATCTATTCAATGTTATGCCCGAAAAATCCATCGCCCCCGCCGGGTTTGAACCCGCGACCTTGCGAACCAGAGTCTAGCATGTTACCCACAGACATGATGATTTGTTTAAATACTAGATTCTCACAATTAAACCTTCCTGTAGTGTTTCGATCTTACCTCATTAATGCTTCAAATTTCTGCGTCTGAAACTATAATACTTTTTAAGATGTAGTAAACATACGGAAATTACACCTTAAGTGAGTTGAATTACAACTGCTCTTAAAGTATTCAATTGTTTTTCTAGAAATTTGTATAAAGTAATCTATAAATCATGAAAATTATTTCAAGTGTTTTTTTGTATTGATAGCTTATGTGTTTGAGTCTAAAAAACTTACTTCATTCAACAGAAAAGTAATAAAACTTGGTGTTAAAACTTGTGAATTCATGTACCTTTTTCTCTGATACTACTTACAATACATAATCACACTTTTGCATGCTTGTTCTTAGTATAATCCGCTATCTTCTAAACCTCAATTATTTAGCTATAATGCAACTTCAGTAGAAATTAAAAAAGGCAATTAATTTGCAAATTAAGAAAGGTAAAAATGTGCAAAATTTGCAATGTAGTTGATTTCTTAATATGATCAATATATACTATTACATCACGATTGTTTCAGAAAGTTCAAATACGTGTTGTATATATGTGCTGAAAATTTCAGCTTTCCAGCTCTTATAGTTTTTCAGAAAAAGGTACACAAGTACCCAAAAATGCTGTTTTGAGAAAATTGAATTTAAAGACACAAATGTTCTAAAAAGGGGCATTGCATAAGAGCTTTAAGAAGTGCAGACTACCATTTAAATATCCTCTTCACCCCCCAAAAGTACACATTTCCTAAAACTAAAAATAATAGAGGTCTAAAACAAAACAAAAATATTTTTTACCGTTTCAGAGTACATTGTCCTCTTAAAGAGAACGTGGGACAGTACAATGATCACTTTCTGTGAATTAATTTTAATAAATCTATTTAAACCTTTTGAGCTATTATATTTTACATACAAACAAATCATTAATCTCGCTTTATAATCTTTGTTACTCTTTCAGTTGCCTCTAGCTAAATATTTCCAACACCGGTTATTTGTGTATAAACACCATACTTACTTCTCACCTAGTCATCAGTCTATATTTTTTTAGCAACTATACCAACTTTTAGACAGGTATCCTTTCGCGGATTTCTGAAATTGAAATTGTTAGTCTCCATTTTCTTTAATTTTTATAAATACTTCTTCCATTCTTTTTTGTTGTTGTAACTTAACGTCCTTTAACCTGGTTGGTCATTTCGGACGATGAATGAAACTTGTGATATGATGCTTAAATAATATCGGAGTCCATGGAGCTTAAAGTTACTCGACATTCGTCTTCTCAGGATAAGGGAAAACCCCGAAAAAAACCTTATCCGGGTAACTCATCCTAAGCGAGATTCGAACTCACGACCTGTTAAATGTGAGGTAGACACGCTACCACCACACTACCCAGGCGGGTCTTCCATCCTTTAGATTTCCATTATAATGTTCTTGTTTAACTACTTTGGCGCCGCAGGCGGTGACACTGATGATACATGAAGATGGACCACCGGTGGAATGCGATGGCGGGGGAAACTAGAGAACCCGGAGAAAACCCGCCCCAGCGCCGCTTTGTCCACCACAAATCTACATACGGTCACTTGGGATCGAACCCGGGCCGTCTAGGTGAGAGGCGAACGGTCTAACACTCGGCCACGGCGCGGCCTGTGAATACGTAACTGAGAATATTTCAGCGGTAATATTTGATTCAGCATGTTTTTGTTTCCTAGCATTTTGATACATATGCCTGTACACAAATATTCTGTCGCCCTCCGTGGTCTAGTGCTTACCATGCTAACTACAATCCCGGCGGAGGACGATGCAATTTTTCGGCCATAAACATTTTTAGCATGGCTTCCTTTGGAAGGGAAGTAAAGCCGTTGGTCCCGTGTTGTAGATTTACGGCACGTAAAAGAACCTCAAGCCTGATAAAAGAGAACTCTGAACAAAATTAAGCGGTCTTTCACGCCCAGTATAGAGTGGGACGCATAGAACCACAGCAGTTAAAGGGCGTCCATAAAAGAAACTGCACTTAATTTCATTTAACACGAATATCCCCTTTCACGCCCCAGTTCTTGAGTATACCGAACTCTTACTAATAAATGTGGACTCACCTGTCTTGCCCGGAGTGCACCTGCAGTAGAAGCTGCCCACTCTGTCTATGCACGTCGCACCGTTGAAGCACGCAGCTCCTGCACAGTCGTCGATGTTGAGGCTGCAGTCGGCGCCTGCCCAGCCGTTGACGCAGATGCAGGAGAAGCCCCCGATGGAGTTGGTGCACGTGGCGCCGTTCTGACAGACGCTGGGACGCAAGGAACACTCGTCCACGTCCTGCTCGCACAGTTCCCCCATGTAGGTCGGCGGACACAGGCACGAGTACCTGTTGATGTCGTCAACACAAGTCGCACCGTTCTGACACAAGTTCCCGGGACAATCGTCGATGTTCTCCTCGCAGTTCTTGCCTCTGTAACCTGCAACAACAGAAAAACAACCTTTTAGATAGTTGATGCTAAAAGTAGATCTTTTACCAGATGCCAGAGGTGTTAAAAGTAGAAAATTCTGTCATTCAGTTTTAAAAAAGTATAACACTCCAATGTAGGTTATGACTCTGAAAACTCGTATCGATCCATAAAATGGCGGATGATTTGAATGTCATAAACATGGAACCTGCTAAACCAGATGAAATTATGCAAGCAGTGGACAGAGCAAAATTACGACTGCTACACTACCTCCGTTGTATAGAATGTTTTCGTTCTGTACGAGTAAGTCATCATGTTGTCAGCACTGATGCTAAGCAAGGCAACAACTGAATATCACAGACCATTAAGCATGAACTCCGTGAAATAGGCAAAACTATTTATAATTATCTGTCTATAAATATTGAGAACTGTCTAAAAATAGTATATAACACGTGTTAAAATTGTTTTACGTTGTTCGCAAGATTACTGTACTCGGCTAGCCTCGTTTCTCAAGCCTTGTACTGACAATTTAAAGCAGTTTAACCACTTGTACCATAAATAACTATTTACCAACCGTTCGGTTTATATGTTTACCCTGTAACGGCAAAAATTATGTGTGTTTTCCCTCGATTTTCTTACCGATGTTCTTGTGGAATATCTGGATGTTGAAGTACTCTACTTAAAGATGTAATGTGTAATTAAAACTATTACTATTATTATTATTAAATAATTTTCAATGCGATTCACGTCTTCTGACAGCTAAATATCAAGTCATAGTCATTTATAAATGTTTCTCACAGCCAAAACTATTCTTCTCTACCCAACCATTGTCCTCTTAATTATCTTCTCTCCTTGGCTTCCACAATAACACTTTTCCTTGCTGCCTTGCTTTCCTTTCTTTTGCTAGAATTCACACATATACCCCCAGGAGGAGAGAATGAGATGACAGTAATCACAGCGGGCAGCCGGACCCAAACGGCAGAAATGAGCCATCGTGGAGGGTACCTAACAGTTTCCAAGCAATTCTACATCTCAGCGCGGGGAGCGCTAGAAGCCTTCGCGTCAAGCCTAACCAAACGTCCTGAGACTACAGCCGTCCCGTCGCTGTGAGCTATATCTCCAAAGCGCAGTCACCTCCACGAGAGGGCGCAGCTACCGTAGTCCTTGCTGACAGTTTTAACCCTTACAGAGACTGAAGGTACAAGAAGTTCGAGGAATGAAGATACCTACCCAGCATTCGCCTAGTGGCCCAACATTTCAGTTATATTAAAAAAAAAAAAAAACTAAGCTGACTGAGGAGTAATTTATATTAAACATTGCGTTTCTAAAACAGTTGTCACTTCCATTTTCTCAACATATTAATACTAAAAACGTTATGTAAGCTTACATCTGGACCTCACCAGACCTCTGATTCTTGGGCGCCTCCATGCAACCTCTGAGGTGGACCTTAAGGGCACTTGATTACTTTTAATTTCCGTGCTTCTAATTTAGAGCTAATTTCTGTGGGCAGTTATGAAAGAGGTGACCAGATAAGGAAACATTGACATGCAGTCCAAGGCCACCTGCCGAAACCCGGCGACATTTTAATGGTCACGAATTGCGGCGACCAGCAACCTGAATATGGATGTGCCCTGTTGGCCGCGCGCCGCGTTCACAGTCCCTGATTTATATAACGACGTCGGCGAGCTCCATTTGCAACAGCTCTGCTGCATGTCCGTGAAATGGCGAGCACGAAGATGGTATCTGGAGCTGAAGGGAGGTCACCGTCATGACTCGGATTTACCGCAAATTTCTCTTTTTTCTTGAGAGTTGGGGGTCGCTTTTACAGATCATGATATTCTACACCAAAAGTGTTTCATAATCAATCCGTTTTAATTTGGCTTCTATTAATACTTCATGTATCAACTGCTTTAGTGTCTCCAGAGCAAAGAAACAAAAACTTTTTTTTTTTAATTCTCACCCGGAGGTCCCATTTCGATTCGGGGAGTGTTTCTTCAACCAGAATTATTCCCTATACCTCACAAAGCCTTAAAGTATGTATGTGAGAATGACTGTGCAGGTATTACGAAAAAAAAAAAAAAAAACTATTTAAACCTAACGTAAAGAACCTACCGACGAGTTGTCTCTAATGCAAGTGACCTTAGATGTTAAAGGGGGTTATGTAAACGAAACAGTAATAAGAAAAATAAATAAAAAGTTTTTCAACCAAGGGTCAGCGATTGTCGATTTATCAAAGGAAAGTACAGTTTCATATTTTAATACGATCGCTTATAATAATGCGCACTGTTAACTTTTTCTACTTGAATTCTACAATTTGTAACTTAATATGCTGCACATCTTACTGTGTGAGATTACCTAAGCAAAAAGCCTTAGAAATGTCTCAAAGTACATATTGTTGGTTTTAATTTCTGATTAATTGTCCGTTTGAATTCGTTCCACATGTTACTAATTTCATGACCAAATTTTTAAAAAATGCAAAAGCATTTTCCTTTATGAGAAACTATAATCTAAACAAATTAAATAAAATGGCATTTAATTTTATCTTCTTGTTCTGAATTGAAATAAAACGAAAATAAAATATCCAGCATTATTTTATTATACCAAGAAGAATTTGAAAAAATAATGGAAATTTTTAAAAATTGTATAGTGTGCATTTAAAAGAATAAGTTACTTAAAATCTAGTGCTGATGCAGGATTAACATGCAGTTTTTAAATTATTGACTACCATTTTATAATCTTGCATCGAGGGCATACTCTTGTAACATTATTCCTTGAAATCTAGAGGCTAGTCTATCATCTTACCAAATTTACTTTTAACCACACCAAAACAAATATATTAGCAATTTCTGTAACATTTGACTTTAAATTTAACCACTGCTTTAGTAGTTCATTTCAACAGATGAGGTAATCTACTTCAGGAATTGTTTTGCTATGGGTTTACCATCAAGTTTCCATAACCTCTTTGTCGATTAACAACCTGCCCAAACACATTTCGCGGTATCTTTGTTATTTGGTGAAGTTGCTACTTCGTTGCTTTAATACGTATATCGGAATATTTGACGAAAATTACGGCTTAATGTTCTAGAAATCTATAGATTCCCGAACCTTGTACATGGCGTTTGTTTGCAGCGAAGCGCGTTATTCAAATAAACAAAGGAAGAACGCCAGGCGTGTGTGGGAAAATTGACCATGGCCTCCTGAAATAACACAACTCGAGGCTGTTAAGAAGAACAGCGTAGGTCAGACGAGGCTTTAGACTTCTTCTGACGTGTTTGTTTGGCATTCTGATGCTCATGCACGATCGAAAATTTGATTTTCATTGCCAACCTCGACAAGAAAAACCTCGGTAAACAAAGGCCGGATCGAAAGGTCGTTAAATTCACCGTTTAAAATGAAGAGCATGCAAGGAAACGTTCCTCTCTTTTTGTTACAACTTCGTGGCTATCGTTTTTTGTTTAGGAAAATGAAAACAACGTAAACAAGCTTGACATTGCATCGGAAGACACTACTTGGAAGTCAGAAATCGAAACTACACATTTTTGAAACGCGTCGCAACAACAAGATCAGCTGAATTCTAGCAGCAGCAGCTATGAACGCTCCTAATGAAGTCTGCGGTCGGCATCTTGCCTTGCTACATGCCCGTCTAATTGAGGAGCCCGTTCACGATCGTACGAGATGACAAAGCAAAACATTCAATAAATTGCGGAATCGTGCGCCCTCTGCAGAACAAGAAATTAGCTGACAACTGCCAGCAATTTCTTTCTCTTGTCGTCGAAAACGTTATAAAGATAAAAAAAACATTTGATGCTTCTGCATACAATAGCAAACAAATATTTTGGTCAGCGATGCCTTTAGGAAGATTAATATTTATATCGATGAAGAAAAAGGAAATGGAGTTTTATTTATGGACGCTCTTTAACTGCTGTGGTTCTCAGCGTTCCATTCTATATTGGGCGTGAAAGACTGTTTAATGTTGCTCAGAGGCCTCTCTATTAGGTTCTTTTACGTGCTATAAATATACGACACGGGACCAATGGCTTTACTTGCCTTCCGAAGGAAGCCATGCTACGGATTTCTACGCTCGAAAACATCCATCGCCCTTCACCGGGTTTAAATCCGCGACCTTGGAACTATACCGAAGAGACTCCTAGGTAAGTAGGTAGCAGACCTGAAACTGTCTTCAAAATCTGAAGCTTAAAATTATGTTTTTTTTTTTTTTTTTTTTTTTTAATGATTTATTGATCGATCAGCGCATGTGCGCTCTACAGATCATTGAGAAATTATGTTTAGAAACGCAGATTCCCTTTTATCTTTAAGAGATCGCATAGCTAAACATTAACCAAAAAATTGTATATGTTCCATTCACACCAGCTTCTCTGCCTATTCAGAAACAAATGTTCTTACAAAAGCTTATTCTTCTATGTACTTCATGCTAGTCGCGATAAACATTAGCAGAAATAATTTTATTACTTACTTTCTTATAAGTAGTAGAGAAATAGGGGAATACACTACATTAAAGTGATAGTCAAATCTTTTATAAAACCGGTTGCTATGTGACTGATATTAATTACGTTCTCTTTGCACGACCTGGAGTAAAACAAATAGAAATAATAAATTCCCGCTTAAGAAAAGTTTTTTTTTCTTTTTCAAATTTGAAACCAATAACAAGGAATATCACGAAAGTGGTTAACCCCACTAAAGAAATCCATATTCCATAAATGGTGTGTTTTAACGAGATCTACATTTTTTGTAGTAAGCTTTTGTCTCTTACGGTTTACCAGTTATGCAAAATGCGTCCAAAATGAAGAGGTCCTCAAATAGTATTCGCAGAAAATTCAAGATGTACATTTTATTTGTCATTTAAATATCTTCAAAATGGTATTTTAATAAAAATCGTTAGAGCCATTTTTGAAAAAATCAAAAATGTTTAAAACTGTTCCATGTAAAGGGTGGTTTGGGGTGGACGGTTTACCTAAAAAATCTTCGTATCGCAGCCTTGGAAGGTACTGAATTTAAATATCAAGCTTGGTATTTAACCGATGCAGACAGACAGACAGACAGACAGACATACTATAACTTTTTCTAAAAATATTCTCTTTTTTTTTTTTTTTTTGCAATTTATACTTCCAGTAAAATCTCGGTATCGAAGTTTTGGGTGGAATACAATACTTTTTCTTCCTACGTACTATAGAGAAAGTAAAAATGAAGTTTAACATTTTTGTGCTTAATGAGTTTCTATGAATCTACGTACAACTTGGGAGTGTAGCTTTGAGAGGGGGGGGGGGATACGAATGAAATTTAGACAATTATAAACGATGGATTAACGTATGTTATTAATGATCAAAACAATACGGATGTTCAAGAGATCAAACCTTGATTTCATTTTAAGGAGGGGTTACAACCATCGATACACAGAAAAGATGGAAAACATATATTTGCAAAACACAGATCAGTATTCTCCAAAACTTTAAATTTTTAAAAAGTTAGGAAATAACTTTCCCAAAAAATTGGTGCTATATTTCGAGAAAAAAAAAATATGCCAATATTGTTTTATGTACTTCTGAGAGCCAGCACAAAATTTTGAAACAAATTAGTAAAAAATTGAGTCATTATTTACCTTTTTAATGATTGATATCTTATGAAGGAAGATTTCTTTGCATAATTCGTATAAATGAAACTGTAAGGGAAGAGTAAAAAGGGGCCTTAAATGTAAATACATAAGCTGTGCATTCAAATTTGGAGCATGTTCAGTATGGATAAAATTCGGAAAATTTTCCGAGAAAACAAGAAAATTAACCGTAGACGCACTGACATAGAATATAGGCGCAGAATTAAATACATTCTCAATGACAAACGTAAATGTAGACAATAACCAATGAAACAAATGAACTGCGCCTTGCGAGTGAATGGCAAACTAAAATGGCTGGCTGAGACGAGAGTGTGGCAGCACATGCAAACTGGAGTAGCCGATTTGCTTGGTGTTTTAGATTTTAAAGAACGCTTGTGTCGTTGCAGACGATGCTGGATTCATCTCCCTAATCAAAAAGAATTAACGGAAGAGAAATGAGAGAGAATCAACAAGCGAAGCTATTTTAATAACACATCGAGCAGTGCTCGCATTGGTTGATTCATGTTAACTTTGACGCAAAAGATTGGCGTTTGTAAGCTTCTATGTTAACGTACTACGGTTATGTCTACATCAATGTCAATGTAACCATTGTGAATGAGCCTATAATATTGGCTGCAAGCTTCTGTGTCTACGTTACGTCTACCGTTGATTTTCGATGTGAATGGCCCTTTAAAGTTGGGCGCGTCTATTAATAAGAATGTTTAAGTTCAATTGATTGGTGATTTGAATGCGTCAAATGGGAAAGAACGTAATATGTTCTTGAGGTTTAGAATTCACATCATCTTATTATATATATACATCTATATATTCTTTCCCATTTGACGCATGCAAATCACCAATCAATTGAACTTATAAAACACACGTGCGTTACTGTAAGGCTACGCCGTGGTTGAATGGTTAGACCGCTCGCCTCCCGTCTAGGCGACCCGGGTTCGATTGCAAGAGCCCGGATGTGGTATTTATGGTCTGGGCGTGTTTTCTCTGGGTACTCCGGTTTCCCCCGCCACTTATTCCACCAATTGCTCAATCGTCACCTTTCCTGTCATTCATTTCGCTTTTATTTCATATCATCCACCTCTTCATGCTCATATCTGCCTACGGACCGACCACTCGTTGCAGGTTCTCCATTCTTGGTTTCGTGCCATTTGCTGCTCGACAGGCTTCTGACCCCTCGGTATCCAGAGGTGTCAGTCCTAAATAAGGGGAGGGTAAGCCGATTACGAAACGAAAGCGTTACTGTAATAAAGCACAACTGAATATGAATACGGACAGTTCATTTTTTTTTTTTTTTTTTTTAATTGTTTCCTTTACATAGCCCCCTTTCACATCTAAGGTCATATCGGGGACACTGCATTAAAACAATTCTCGTTTTCTGTAGGTTCTTTAGGTTGGGTTTAAATAGTTTTATTTTCCTCAAACGCACGCGCGCGCGCGCGCACACACACACACACACAGACACACACACACACTTCCAGACTCTGTGGGTGATAGGGAATAATTCTGTTTAAAGAATTCATTAATCTTGTATTTAAGTTTCTAGACACATCTGCTACAATTTTGACCTTAAATGTGAAGATATTCAGAATTCAATTTTCTGAGTTGTTTAATGTGCGCGAGAGTCTCGAATAGGTGTTCCGTTTTGGAAAGTAAAAACAAAGCAGGGTCTGGCGCTGGTCATGTTTCAAGCTGATGCGAGATAAAAAGGAAAAGTGGTAACGCTGAACTCCTGGGTCGTGAAAGGTTAAGAATCCCACGCTTTCCGACCTCGGCACGTGACACGACCAGACGAGGGGGTGGAACACCTTTAAACTGTAGATCAAGCTAAGCAGCTCTGCGCATGTACGGAATTAGCACTCTTCACGACCATCTTAATGGCTACGTAACATTTTTACTCCTAAGTAGGAATCAATGAGTTGTAAACCTCTGGGCAAACAATATCAGGAGATAATGTACAAGTTGGTAGCTGCACATCAGATTTTACTTTCTCTAGCACGTATGTACAACATACATAGTGAACAGAGAAAGTGTTGCATTCCACCCAAAAATTCGATACTGAGACTTCACCGGAAATATGTTTTGAAATCAACTGAGTTCGAAAAACGAATTTTTAGAAAAACCTCCGTGTCTGTTTGTATGTCTGTGGACAGCATAGCTCAAAAACGAAAAGTCAATTAAGCATGTGACCCGAAGATTTTCAAGAAAATCCTTCCACCCCCAACAATGCTTTACAGGGAACATTTTGGTTTTCTCAAAACTGGCTCTAACGATTTTGACTAAAATGTCAGACATTAAAGTGTTGCGTTTTAATAAAAATCATTAAGACATTTTGGAGAAATTAAAAAATTTCAAAAAATGTTCCATGTAAAGTGTAGTTGGGGTGGGAGGATTTTCTTGAAAATCTTCGTGTCTCATCCTTGGAAGATATTGAACTTAACCTACTTTTTGTTTTTAAGCCATGCTGCCCACAGACACACACACACGCATATTTCTAAAAATGCCTTTTTTATTCAGGGAGTCTCAAACCATATATTTCCAGTGAAAGCTTGGTATACATTTTGGGTGGAATACAATACCTGCTGTACCCGCTATGTACATTGTGCATACGCACTAGAGAAAGTAAAACTACTCTACTTATGACTTCTACATTTAAATTATTTGAATCACTCCAAAAATCATGAGATGATAAAGAAAGCCAAACTTGTTTTGAGAGTGTGGGAACCAATTTTACATAGCGGTTATTTAATTTGGTCAACATGCCATGAACTTTCCAACAAGGATCTGTGGCCGAACATTAAGCCAAAATCACGCAAACATGGTTGAACATTTGCACATCTCAAGGCTGATTAGCCCTACAGCAGCCCTGACCCAAATTCTTTGAGTAACAGCGCCATAATTGAGCCTTACGTTTGATATTCCAGTGGGAAGTTTTTCAGAGAACTGACATATATTATTTGAATCACTCCAAATATCACGAGATGATAAAGAAAGCCACTTGTTTTGAAAGTGTGGGACCAATTTTACATAGTAGTTACTTAATTTGGTCTACTTGCCAACAAGAATCTATGGCCGAATATAAAGTCAAAATCACGCAAACATGGTTAAACATTTGCACATCTCAAGGTTGATTATCCCTACAGCAGTCCTGACCCAAATTCTTTGAGTAACAGCCCCATAATTGAGCCTTACGTTTGGTATTCCTGGCGGGATGTTTTTCAGTTGTTACTGGCATATTGGTCAAGCCGGCTCGGGGTCAGCTGAGTAATGAGTGTTGTCGACAGCTGCTCCTGTGGGCGGAATGAACTCCGGTCTACGGAGTACAATGCCAAGGGTAAGCGGAGAGTAATGGAGCATCATTGTCACTGGAATTTGTAGCTTGCTCGCAAGGTTGACAATGCTCCAGAACCGGTTCTTTTGATATCTTATAATTTGTAAGGCCTGGCATAACATGAGCGTCCATAACTCAAACCACTGCCTCCTGTGTGTTTGTTTGTACTTCCTTGAACCAGTCGTAGAGGTACGTTACCAAATCACACGCAAGCTAGATTGGTTCATCTTTAATACTCTGTCCAAAATTATATATTTCTGCTGTTCAAAATTGTGTTCTTTATAAGCATATTTTCCTCGGTTTAATGATTTCAACTGTCAACATGCTTCTACATTCCTGGGATTATCAGTTCGTCCTTTTGTAGATAAATTGTGGCTAAATTTGTGCGAGGTACATATTGACTTATTGTATCCTTGTAACCATTAGCACAGTTTTTTTTTGTAGTGTTTAACGCCCGCTTTTAGGAGCCAAATGGTTCAAAGAAGCGAATTCATAGTTTTCAATGATTACATCTGATCTCCACCAGAATTTTAATGATATAGGATTACTAAAACTGCGCACCTGGCTTTTTTGTTGACACTATAGATATCTTAGCAGATCTTAAAGCGAATTGATAATATTCCACGGAATACCACTTCAATATTAGTGAAATATGTTTTACGTTTATAACATTTAAACTTCACAATCATACATCGATTTCGAGTTTGCCAATGCTAGTCATAAGTTTATCCCACTCGCAGTTACTCGTAATGGTTTCATCACCATTCCTTATAGACCAGTTTCAGCCACACGAATAAAGGGCATGCCTCCACTGCTTCTAATTCCCTAGAAATGGCATTTGTAAAGCATTCTGTCATTCTTAACTTTAGCTACCTTTTATGCCAGGTTTGTTTAATTTTATGAATAATCTTGTTTCAAACGATTGTGTATCTAATCAGACACACTTGTTTATCCAAATAAGTGTGTCGAAGGAAACATTTAGAACACATTTAAAAGAACAAAGCCACAATTTCGGCATTTAAGAGCAAATATGCTCAATTTTAACTTAAAATAGGCAAAAATTCCCAGAATGCACATATACGAAATTGGAAAGCAGATGTTGGGTTAAAAATGTAAATGGCGTATTATTTATGGACGCTCTTTAACTGCTGTGGTTCTCAGCGTCCCATTCTAAATTGGGCGTGAAAGACCACTTAATTTTGCTCAGAGGTCTCTCTATCAGGCTTGAGGTTCTTTTACGTGCCGTAAATCTACGACACGGGACCAACTCTTTATTTCCCTTCCGAAGGAAGCCATGTCAAGGAGATGTTGGGTCGAATAGGGCGGTTTTAAAATTTTAAGCTGTCTCATTTGCTTGCTTTTAAAAATAGGCATAGGAAAATAAAACTTGGGAATCATTTTAATGTTCCTAAATTTCAGAAATTGAACTGGAGAAAACAAAAAGTCTTACAAATAAAATTACTTCGAATTGTTATAAATGTCTGTTATTCAAGGAACATACACAAACTACAATAAATATGACGCTATCATAACAAGTGGTGGGTTTTCTGCCTAAATACCAGAAATCAACCTTCTTCGGTGAAGCTACCTTGGTGGATACCTACAGACAACATTTTAGGGTGATCTTTCTCTACCAACCCAGGCGTTTGTAACCGGGTTAACATTTTAATGAGCCTTAGTCACCATAGGGCTACCTTCAGTTGTAGGCATTATACGAGTAGTACAAATTCACGTATCTTAGTTTGCCTCGTATATTAGCAAGTGTCTTCCTTAAAATGGAGGAGCAAATTCTCTTGACCTGGATTTACTGTCAATGATGTTGACTGGTTGGTACATTCCGGAGGGCGTTCTACACAGCAGAAACTATGGGCTTATTGTGCATCAGGCCCCAGGAGGATAGAATGATAGAGTGACCGAAACCTGACCGTGGGGAATGAGCTACCGTGGTGGGTCCTTAACATAGTCCAAGCGGTTCTTCATCTCGTTGCGGGGAGCACTAGGAGTCCGCGCCCTAGGTCTAACCGAACACCGTTGGTCCCACAGACGACTCCAATACCATCTCGCCGCCGAGCGCTGTATTTCCAAAGCGCATTCATAACCACGAAAGGACCGCAGTCTTCGCCGACACTTACAATCCAGAAAGACACTGGTTGGAACGAAATGGAGATGAAATGAAGTAACAGGAAGTTCAGGGGAATTAAGAAACTTCCCTGTATTCCCCTGAATCCATGGGTCAGAAACGTGGGCCACGAGAATCGTACCCACGACCTCCGGAATGTCAGTGCTAGACGAAACACCTGAGCCACCTGGTTCGTTAGCGTTACTTCGGAAAAATATGCAATTATTTTCTTTATGTGTTTTTGAGAGGCAGCATAACAATTTTTAAACAAATTGGTAAAAAATTGTATCATGCGGAGCATTCTGAGTATGGAAAAGCGTTGGCAAAATGTTTCCGAGACATTACGGTTTAAAGTTGGGAATGTCTATTTATAAGCATGCACCTGCACATTTAAAGCTTTAGATAATTGGTAGTGAAACTGCACCAAGTGGGAAAAACTATATTTTCTTCAAGTTTTTCACAATTCCTGGTCAAATTTCATAGATGCATCACTCTAAGTACGAGAGTAAAACAATAAAGTCAAATAAATAGGAACTCCTCAACGCTTACGAAATTGCGAAGAGCATGTAGTCACGGCTGCCAAATGAGCAAACGGGGTCTGTAAGAAGCAAAAGATGCCGCAGAAGAAAATAAACTTGAAGAACCGGTGGGAACAAAGGGTAAAGTGATCTGCTCTCGTGCCGACAATGTCCACGACATGCCCGTCATCTTGTCGTCATTGTGTAATCTCACCTTCTTCGTCGTCGTGGATGACGCTCCAAAAATAATAAACAAACACTCAATTAAGTGGCTTAGCCTTATACAATCGCCTCCGTGATGTCCCATTAGACAAGGCGTGAGGAAACAGCAATTTGCATAGGAAGACGAATTCACCAGTGCATACAGCGGAAAATATGTGTGCATCAGCTCTGGGCCGTTACGGGACGCTCCTTCCCTTTCAGGAGATTAAATACGTCATTACTTACGCCACTAGATTTGTAACTCTGTAGGATCGTAAAAATGATGATTTTCTTCAGAAGCGATGTATGGGACATCCAAACTTATGCCTTGCTCTTGGTGAATGTGAAGTGAAATGAATAAGATATCGCTCTCATGCAAAAGAAGGTGGGAGTACCGTAGATTATAAGAACAATTACTTGAGAAAAATCAGTGCGTAACGTAACTCCATGGCACGACAGTCCACAAGGGACCATGGCCTACCACCCGACCGCTGCATCCCCCATCTGGGTCCGAAGGCGTTATGAATGGGGTGCAGTGCTGGAGTGTGAGACGTGGTCGGCCCCTCGAGTCCCTCCCGGCCGGTCTTCTCGATCTGGAGCCGCTATTTTTCAATCACGTAACTCCTCAATTGCCCCACCCAGGGACCTCTGGAGGTTGAGTACACCCCGGACCAGGTCTCCCAGCGGGGGAACGTTCCCAACGCCGGTATCGGGAATCGAACCCAGGTCTCCCGCTTGGCAAGCAGCCAGGTTGAGACGAACGAAAATACATTACAGCGGAAAATAGAAGAAATGCATTTTATGGATTATGTTACACGGTGTCATTATACATGATATTTCCGATTACAAATTTGAATAACTATCGTTAGGAGATACTTAGAAACATATTGGTATCGATGGAAAGAGAAACTCAATTATTCTGTTGTGTTGGTGAACCTGTTGTATATTTATTAATTTCGTTGCTAGGCGACGATATAACAGAAAAATAGCTGCAAACGAAGACAGGAGGGCATTTTGTTCCTAGATATTCACGTATCCCAGTTTTTATCACTGTACAACGCTATTTTAGAAGAAAATAAATTGGTGTTGATCCACCCAGCGGGCCCAGTGTTGGTAAGTAGTACGCTGACTTCAAAACGAGGAGATACATCTGTAAGCGGAAGACAACCGGTCGTCCATCAGTAAGTGAGGTAAATGTGGAGTGTGTGAGAGAGAGTTTCGCACGAAACCCACAGAAATCCACCGTAAAAACCAGTAGAGAATTAAACATCCCCCCAAAAAAGTGTGAAAGATTTTACGGAAACGAGTCGCATACACGGGGAGCCGTGTATAACTTCCACATACACGCTATGCTTTTCCAAAGCCCATGTCCTGACATTGTGTCTCTGTACTTTTCTCACAGATGGAAAGTGGCTTCAGCACTAACACTAATGATTCGATGAAACCTTCGGTTTTCATTCTGAGTTGCATCCCATCACAGAAAGGTTGTCGCTTGGATTCGTCGCCTGCAACAATAATTGCCGACGGTATAGATGCAATTTCAAAGTCTTGTTAGACATAAAGCAGTTTAGCAATCAAAGCACTACAAATGAGAACTTTCTCAGCACAATAAGCCTTAAGCGGTGCTAATGTTTTCACTGAGAGAAAGCAAATGAGAACTGGGGCAGTAGTGTCATAACATGGATGAAATGCATCTCATACCATGTTCCCACATTAACAGGATGTAGTCATGGCGATTATCAAGATAAAACATATATAATGAAACTTAACTAAACATTTTAAACATACCTTCAGTCAGAAAGATACCCGAAAAAGAATCAGCCATTAAAGTTACTTGCGATATATGTTAAAGCTATTAATAGACGCGTTCAAGACCTTACAAAATCAAAGAAATTGCACTCGTAGCATCGACAGAATGTAGACATTTAGAAACCGTCGTCTACTACTAGATTGCAGTTAAAAGTTTCAGCCATATCCCTCACGTGGTTTTACCACAGGCGATTGAATCAGCAATATTGTGCTTCTTTAGAAAGAGAGAGGTATGACTTTCGTGCGGTGATTCAACACTTCTATTTAAAGGACTTAACACCGAAAGAGATAAAAGCCGAGTTAGATGATGTTCATGGCACATCTACTCCTGCGTTTGCAACAATTTACAATTGGTTAAATGAATTTATCCAATTTAAACGTGGCCGTACATCCACAAATTATGAACATCGTTCCGGACGTCCAGTAGAAGTGACTTCGTAAGAATTGGTTGACATGGTTTTGAGTGATCGACGAATAAAAGTTCGCCACAGGCATATCACAAAGTACAGTGTTCTCAATTTTCCACCAAAAATTAGCTCTGACAAAGGTCTTGGCAAGAGGGGATCTTCTCAATGGAGAATACACGCAATCTTGTGATCAATTGGGCAGCTGATTTGGCACTTTTCCGTCACAATCCTGACGAGTTTCTGCGTTGATACATATTATCTGTGGATAAAACACGGATACACTACTACACTCCAGAACAAAAGTTTAGTAGAAACAGTGGGTTTTTAAAGGCGAATCGGCTCCGAAGAAGGCAAATGTAGTGAAATCTGTAGATAAGGTGATTACCCATTTTTAGCGATGCACGCGGAATCATCTACATTAATTACTTGCAGAAAGCAGGAATGATAGATGGAGATTATTATGCATCGTTATTGCACTAGTTAAACGGAGAAATCAAGAAAAAATGTCCCCATCTAACAAAGAAAAATATTCTCATCACAACAATGCAAGGGTCACACCTGCACAGTTTCGATGGCGAAAATTATAGAATTAAGGTTCGAATTACTACAACATCCACCGTATTCACCAGATTTGGCCCCCAGTGACTTTTTATTTCATAACTTGAAAAAAATGGCTTGACGGAAAACGATTCACGTCTAACGAAAAGTTCATCTCCGAAACAGATATCTATTTTGAGGAACTTCTGAAATTCTACTTTTTGGAAGGTTTAAACCAGTTGGAGAAACTTTGGGAACAGTGTATCGAGCTAAAAGGAGATTATGTTGAAAAATAAAAATAAATCTACCAAAAATAAGTTGTTTTTCTATCTTTTTGTAGGGACTTAATAACCCCCTCGTACATTCTCTGTTTGTATGGATAGTGACAGACAAATGTCGACAGAAGATTCTGAGTCTTTCTGACATTTGCAAGTAAAAACCGCAAAACTTGAAGGTAATTACTCTATCGAAAATTAGGGTTACTTTGGGCAAACTGTTCTAGAAATTACATCTGTGAGAGCTATTAGCATTTTAGGTTCTGGAGCTCAATTTCTTGGGTCAGCTTCCAACAGACGAATGACTACCTGACATTCCTTACCTCTAGGCAAGCGTAAATTACAGAGAGACTAGAATTACTGTTTCCAAGGTCTTGTGGGGTGCGCGTATCAGGTCGTGACACCATTAACGTTCGTAATTAGCTACTGGAAGATCATCAAGATCACCATCACTTGATTGACGTCACATCTCACAGAGATAAGGAAGCACATCTCTGCTGGTTACCAGCTGCACAGGTCTTTTCTTACGTAACGTCCTGCACGCAAGTCTGCCGTGTTTCGGATAGAGACCCCGAATCAACTCCACGCTTTAAGGACGTGTATGACTGAAAGTTTGAAATTCCAAATTTATAAAATTAAGTGTGTAGTCAACTTTGGTTTATGCGTCCACGGCCTCATTCAAGTAGGCTATGACTCTGGATGCTCGTATCGATCCATAAAATGGCGGATGATTTGAATGAACATGGAATCTGCTGAACAAGTCGAAATTATGCAACCAGCGGAGAGAGCAAAATTACAACTGCTTCACTGCCTACGTCGTATACTAAATACCCAGATCATTAAACAGGAACTCCGTGAAATAGGTAAAACAATCTACTTATAATTGTAATATGTCTATAAATATTGAGAACTGTCTAAAAAAAATCTGATGTGTACCATTCACATGACTTTCTCTATATCCCTGCAACAAATTATTCTTAAAAAGCTTATACTTCTATTTAGTTTATGTAAGTTAGAAAAAATGAGCAGAAATAGTCTTATTACTTGCTTCCTTGTAAGTAGAAGCGAAATAAGGGACTAACATAGGTTAAAATGATAGTCAAAAGCTGGTTTTATGTCAATGAAGTTCATTTGTTTATATGGATAGGAGTTGACAAGTTCCTGTATGAGAAAAGTATAAAGTTTTTCATAGCAGAAACCACAAATAAATAATGTCTCAAAAACGACGAACTTACGAAAAAAATTTATATAACATAATATCTGTGTTTTAACGTGCTCTACATTTTTTGTGTAGTAAGTTTTTGTCCATCTCTTACGGTTTAGCAGTTATTCAAAATTCAGTAAAATTCTTCAAGAATAAACTACTCTTCAGAGGCTTTTCCCAGAAAATTCAAGATATACATTTTATTTGTCAGGTAAATATCTTTAATATACGAAATTGTAATCAAAATCGTTAGAGCCATTTTTGAGAAAATCAAAATTTTCGAAAAAAGTTCTATGTAAAGGGTAGTTGGGGGTGGGGGGATTTTTCTCAAAATCTTCGTGTCGCATCCCTGGAAGATACTAAACTTAAATACCAAGTTTGGTATTTTAGCGACTTTTCGTTTTTGAGTTATCGTGTTCACAGACACGGATACACTGACACACGGACACAAACACACACACACACACACACACACACACACACACACACACACACACACATACGGTCCTTTTTGTGAAAATGCTTTTTTTGGATATTGGGAACCCTAAAACATATATTTCCTGTGAAATCTCGGTATCGAATTTTTGGGTGGAGTGCAATATCTTCTCTATAAACTATGTACATAGTGCGTATAGAGAAAGTAAAAATCTGATGTACTCCATTCACATGACTTTCTCTACATCTCTGCAACAAATTATTGTTAGAAAGCTTATGCTTCTCTTTAGTTCACGCTAATCGGGGAAAAATTAGCAGAAATAGTCTTATTACTTGCTTCCTTATAAGTAGAAGGGAAATAAGGGAGTACCATAGGTTAAAGTGACAGTCAAAAGCTGGTTGCTATGTGACTGATGTTCCTTTGTTTGTATGGACAGGAGTGACAAATTCCTGTATGACAAAAGTATAAGTTTTTCAAAGCTGAAACCAAAAACAAGAAATATCTAAAAAAAAAAAAGATCAACTCCACGAAAAAAATGTATATAACATAAATTGTGTGTTTTAACGTACTCTACATTTTTTGTATGATACGTTTTTGTCCAACTCTTACAGTCTAGTTGTGCAAAATTCCGTAAAATTGAGCCAGAATAAAGTAAACCGGAAGCAATGCAGCGATGCTCATTTCTGATTTTGTGTCGAACCTTTGTTAAAGAAGGATATCTTATTCGCCGCCTGTTTTCAAACCTTAGAATTAGTCATACACATGCATCATTATAGGAAACACTGCAACAGCGACTGTTTGTTCTTGCTTTCTTATTTATTCTACCGTGTACAATGTCAAATTTAATACCGAGACTTCATATGACTTTCGCTACATCTCTACAACAAAAGATTATGCTTCTATTCACATCGAGAAAAAAATAGCAGAAATAGTCGTATTAATTGCTTTCTTGTAAGTAGAAGCGAAATAAGGGAGTACCATAGGTTAAAGTGATAGTCAAAAGCTGGTTGCTATGTAACTGAGGTTCCTTTGTTGGTATGGACAGGAATCGACAAATTCCTGTATGAGAAAAGTATAAGTTTTTCAAAGCTGAAACCAAAAACAAGGAATACGTCAAAAACGATGAACTCCACGGAAAAAATGTACATAACATAAATTGTGTGTTTTAATATGCTCTACATTTTTTGTATGATAAGTTTTTGTTCAACTCTTACAGTCTAGTTGTGCAAAATTCCGTAAAATTCACCCAGAATAAAGTAGTCTTCAGAGGCTATTCCCAGAAAATTCAAGATATACATTTTATTTGTCGTGTAAATATCTTTAATATACGATATTTTAATCAAAATCTGCTAGTGCTTTAGCATTAAATAGAAGAATAAGCTGTTTAACAATAATTTGTTACAGAGATGTAGAGAAAGTCATGTGAATGGATCACATCAGATTTTTTTGGACCCAGGGAGCACCAATGCATATGTTTTCAATGAAATTTGGACATGGAATAACTACACAAAGTAAACAGGATTAGATTACGAAAAACTAACTGTCGATCAAGGTTATAATACTCATCTGGAGCGCTTGAGAGCAGACACCTGCAGAGTGTTTTCAGGATGGTCGTGTCCTGGTAATCACGTCCTCAATAATGCAGCAAGTACGAGAGACATCCGTTGTGTTGTATGGAAATGTGAGAGAAAATTCTAACTTTAAAGATGTGACCCCACAACAGATAAATAATAACTGTGATCCCCCCAAGGGCAAAAAACAGCACAGGTAGGCGACTACTTACAGCGGTGAAGTAAATCATAGGCTGCTGAACACAAGTTGTCAGGCTTACCAACACTACAGGGGAGTTGTACCTGCTATTTCTCTCAGTGCCAAGGAAAAAACTTAATTTATACCGCCCTGGTTGCTTCCTGACTGGAAACAAGTGACTCAGGGTCCACGATACACATCTCTATCTTATGTTTTTGCTCTTATGTGTAGAAGCACGGGTTAAATTAACAAGGGAGACTGGGAGATAATTTTCTGCTCTTGTTAAATAATTTCTTAACAATTCAGGGAAATATTCCCTGCGTTTATCACTTTCTGAGAACCTAAAATTGATGCTAAATTTCAAAACGGTGTTTAAATTACTGTATTTCAAGCCAACTCTAGCAAGAAAGTGTTTTCAGCCACAGAAAAGATACTAAAATATATTCCGAATTGTTTGAATTAAAAATATGGTGTGTTCTATTCACAGGACTTCCTCTACCTAATAAACGTTTGCAGAAATAGCCTTATTATTTGCTCCCTAGTTAGCAGAAGGGAAATAAGCGAATACACTAGGCTAAAGCGATAGTCAAATGTTCTAAAAGCTGGTTGTTATGTGATTGAAATTCGCCCCATGGCCAGGAGTTACAAATTCGCGCATGGGAAAAGTTTAATTATTTTAAAACTGAAACCAATCACAAGAAATATCAGATCCACGAAAAAAATGTATATCGTATAGCTTTGTCTGTTTCTTAAGCTTCATTAGCTATGCAAAAGTTATCCAAAATGACGAGGTTTCCTAAGACTAGTCCCAGAAAATTCAAGATATACATTTTATTATCATGTAAATATCTTTAATATACAGTATTTTGATCAGTATCGCTAAGCTATTTTTGAGAAAATCAATATTTTCGAATCAATAGTTTGGGGTGGGGGGATTTTCCTCAAAATGTTCGTGTTTTGCAACCTTGGAGTTAACTTAAATACCAAGTTTCGTATTTTACTGATTTTTCGTTTTTGAGTTATGTTCACAGACACACGAACACACATACACACATGGACCTGTTTCTAAAAGCGCTTTTTATACAGGGATTCCGAAATGTGTATTTCCGGTGAAATCTCGGATCGGATTTTTGGATGGAATAGAATATCATCTCTATCTACTTAACGTTGTACATATACACTAGAGAAAGTTAAAATTCGATTTTGAGATTTCGCCGGATATGCATGTTTTGAGGTCCGCCAAAAAGCGCGTTTTATGTATTACTTATATTGAACAATTATATGAGAAGAACTTCAGTTAAAACAGCTGAGTTTGTATAAATTATCAGTTGCAGGTTCATTCTGCCCACAGTTTCCTAAGAGCCATATTTCCCCGAATTCCCCAGCACTGATCGAACTTGATTTATGCTCGGCGTGACCAGGAGATATGTGAACACCGAGAAAGTGGGCTAGACTGGTTTGCCTCTGGCGACAGGAGCACATGGTCTGTTAATGATATGCTACTCATGAGCTGTGCGCATAATCACACATATATATTCAACACATTAGCATTTCTTGGGATGCACGTTCTAATTCCGGATACGCCATTCCATTTTTTTGTCATCTTGCGGGAAACTTCCAGTTAACATTCCAGGGGCAACTGATTGCGCATAACAACATCTGCTGAAGTTATAATTCCCGAAAACATTCTATGTCAGCATGTGCTGAAATAAATGTAATTATAATACAGGATTACTACAAAAGAAATAGACAACTTCAACTGCCTGTAAAACAAACACTATTAGAGATAGCAACATAATTATTTTGAGGTATGTTGAGAAACTCTCAAAGTTTCGTTTGTTACTATTGGTAATGCTGTAGTGTTTTGTTTGTTGTTGCAGAAGCTGAAATGGCGGAAAATCCTGTGGAAAAGGCATATTGCGTGTTGGAATTTGCTAGAACGCAATCAGCAACTGTTGTCCAACGACATTTTAGAACACGTTACCACAAAAATGAAATTATGCGCTCACAAAAACCAGCATGTCATGTAAATATCTTTAATATACTTAATTTAATTAAAATCGTTAGAGCAATTTTTGAGAAAATCGCAATTGTAGAAACATGTTCCATGTAAAGGGTGGTAATTTGCTTGAATATTTGCGCGTCGTAGCCATAAAAGATGCTGAACTTAATTAGCACATTTGGTATTTATATAACCGAGTTTTCTTTCTGAGATCTGTTGTTCAGAGACACGCACACGCGGACCTATTTCTTAAGCCACAATCACAGAGATGCAAGCGCAGACGTAACACAACATAAGCGCAAGCGTGAGGGAAGATCAGTCGTAAGTGTAACGCAACAAGTTGGCACGGGTTTCTAGATCTGTACATTAAATGCGGATACCTTCCAAATTTCAAATTAAATAACATAACCCACAATATGAAGATTCACTAAATCTTTTACAAATAAATTTGCTATACAATTAAATTCTAACAACTGACGCTCGCGACAGTGACGTCACAATAATTGCTCATTCAAATTTTTGAAAATAGTACAAGCATAGAGACTGCAGAAAATGACAAAGCTATACATTTAATGAACTAAGAATTATCTCTCTGCGCCTTCAATTTATGAGAAGCAAGAAATCTAGACACAGTTGATAGTTACATCTGTTAAATCAAAAAAGGATTTGCAAGGATACTGTCATAAGTTAGCCTTTTGAGGGAAGTTAGAGATGGCGCGGCACGGCACGGCCAAATAGAAAAACATGCATGTACAGCAGGCCTTGTAAAATCTTGCAGTGCGATCGTCTGCTATTGAATTTATTGGCAATGCACAGAGAAAAGAAGCAGAATTTCTCCTCTTTGCAAGCAACGCAAGGATAAAGTTTGGATTTTGCAAACTCTTGCATTGCATTGTGTAGCTTCTTGTGTGTTTCTATGTGAATACTTACATTACACAACATTAGTGCAAAGTCTTGCGCTTACATTACGTCTGCGCTTGCTTCTCATTGTAAATGTAGTATTATGTGATTTTAGTGACCTAAAAAGTGTACTTCCGGTATTTTTGGGTGGAGTGCAATCTTTCTGTACCTTCTGTTATGTACTATGAAGAGAAGTAGGGTTTCTAAAGAATAGTTTGTTGGAGAATGAGTGGAGAAAGTCATGTAAATGTAATGAACTGGATTTTTTTAAACTGAAAGTTGAACTAGTGCCTGTTAACTCATAACGATATGCAGGACCAAAACTTGGTGCATCACTTCCCAGACGGAATGCTGGGTAGAACACTACCAGCTGTTGTCGGAGACGTGTCTAGGGGAGAAATAGGCCCATTTAGAAGGACAAGGAAATCCTGATTCTGATAAAGCTCGCAGCGAGAAAAAACACACTATCGGCATTAGTGTTCACACCGGCCCAACTCTTTGTTACGGATTCACGCACGACCAACCAATTTTGTTGTCGACTCATCTTCTTCGCTCCCCAAATGCGATAATGGGGTCCTGTCAACCGTCGCATCCTTAACCCTTTTATCGCCCTCTTGGTCAGGGAAATTACACACCTTGAGCTTAAGGATTCTAGTAATCATTCACCAGTCCTCCCTTTTCGATTACTGATATATGGCTGCTCCCGAAATTTGAGTCAATCTTCAACAAAGAGAGGATAAGGAACCACCAATAACAGAGCTAAAAGGCAAACATGTTGGTGTTTGTAAGCGTTTTTCGAGGTTCATCTAGAAAGTGACAGCCAATTTAACATAACTAAACAATAACAAGTTATCATAAGTAATATAACGGGACCTCCAACTTTTATCGACAAATTCGCGACCAACTTGAATAGAGAAAAGTTGTATTTCTTGAATAAAATAGCAATGATTAGCCTATATGGACTCGAAGAATAATATTCCTAAAATGTCTTGACGTATATTTGCACCGAAATCACTGCAACTTGATGTCCACATCAAACATTTCAGATCTCTTTGTATTGCTACTTTCTATTATTTTGGCTTAGTAAAGCATCATTGTAATTAATATGTCTATTGGAACTTTCGTCATCATGTCCGGAATATCAGTGTACACAGTGAAAACAATTGCACGTGGGTGTGATAAAAAACGATTAAAATGCAGATATGAGTTCCGATTGGTTGCAATTTCACGCGCCAATGTACTGAATTTTCCACTTCCTACGATTATGTACGTGTCATGAACGAAATAGTCAACACAAATGAAAAAGGGGCTATGCAAATGAAGCACTTAAAAAAAAAAAAAAAAAAAAAAAAAAAAAAAAAAAAAAACATATATTTCGTATTTCTGGTGAAATCTCGGTATAACATTTTTGGGGCTGAATACAATGCCTTTTCTACCTACTATGTATGTACAGAAAAAGTAAAAAACTGCTATGTGTTATGTTTTAGAGGTTAGCATGGTAACTACTACAACTTAATCCCGACATTAGAAGATAATAAAGTAGTTAAAATTTCACGAAATTATGGGTAGTTTTTATACAAAACCAATTTAAAATCAACATTCTATTTTAGCTTTCTCAGATGTATTTATAAAGTAAACATTTTACCACGCTGCTACCTTATTTCTGGCATGGAACGAAAGCTTTTAGTTTGCAAAGACCTACGGTTTCATGATTAAATTTGGGACATGTTTCCTGGTCCACAGTTCGGTTCCTTTGTTCGGAAGGGCGCCGGATGCTGTATCTCTAATTTGAAATTCGACTCGTGGCCCGGAGCGCAAGACGGCTCCACAGGTGTCTGTTCCCAGGCAATTTGCATGTTTTTCCCATATCCGTCTCGGTTCTCAGCTTTGCGATATATCGAGACCTAGGGCACTATGCTACTGGGAGTCGTGACACACGCCGAGTTCGACTGATTTTATATCGCGATTCGCTCCTGCAAAATCATAGAGATACCTAACTGAAATAGTTACACATTAGGAAGCAGATATGCAAAGAAGATAACCTCAGCGGCCAAGTGAAGAAGCAGCCCAAAAAGTACATATTAAAGAGATGATGTGATACATTTACACAGCTTTTTCTACCCATTCCTCTATCTACTTCAAATTTATCTAAATAACATTTTGCAGAAACACCATTAGTACATATTTCCTTGCAGACACAACAGGAATATCGAAATACACATGGCTTAAGGATAGTCAAATCGTTTAAGAGCTTGTCGCTTTGTGATGACGTTGAAATTCTGTTCTCCTAACCCGACCAGAGGAAGAAAAAGAATAAATGAATTCTAAGGTGAGAAAATTATCTTAAAATCAAAACTACTAACAATGAATATATCAGAAAAAGTTAACTCCAGAAAAAAAAAACAAAAAAACTTGTATATTGAATAAATTGTGTGTTTTGGCAACATCTACATTTGCAGAAACACCTTTATTGGGCATTTTTCTTGTAGATACAAAGGGAATAAAGAAATACAATAGACTTTAAGGATAGTCAATTCTTTTAAGAGCTTCTCACTTTGTGATGACTTTGAAATTCTGTTCTCTTTGCTTGAGCAGGAGAAAGAATAACGAATTGGTATTTGCAAAAAGTATTTTCGTTGAAACCAATAACAATATCTCCGAAATTGTTAACGCCAGAAAATAATCGAGATTTACATTAATAGAAAGCTTCTATCAATCTTTTACGGATTGCAAATTGGACAAAAATCATTCAGAATGAAGAGGACAGATGCCACGCCCACAAATTTCAATATTTTGAAAATATCTTAAATATTCCGTATTTTATTAAAAATGTTAAAACAATTTTGAGAAAATCAAAATGTTCGGAAATTGTGGCATAAAAAGTGCTTGGGATGAGGAATGTGTCGCATCCTTGGAAGATGCGGAACTTAAACATCAAGTTTGGTATTTATGCAACTTTGTGTTTTTGAATTAAGGTGTTCACAGACACAATACACGGGCTTTTTCTTTTTTTTTAATTCACGGGGTCTCAAAGCGGTATTTACGTGAACTCTCGACATTGAATTTTTGGATGTAGCTCAATTTCCCCCTACTTACTATACATAGTAGGGAGTAAAAGTAAAAATGACATTCTCCAATGGCCTGCTTTTACGGATATCTATTTATATTCATCTTTCACCCCGAGTCCTCGCTACCCCGACACAAAAACTGACCTTGGAAAACATCCGCAGACAACACAGTGAGTGGGAAAAACAAAGGCAAGATTTGTACATCAGAACAGGTGCAGAGAAAATTGATGCTTGCAGTGTAGGAGTAAAAGAAATATATAGGCTGTATCAGAAATAATGTTACGAAAAGTCGGTTCGGGATTCGATCTACGATCGCTTCCACCAGAGTCGTTTGTTTACCGCATTCGTGTAACACTTATAATTTTCTCGACAGTCCTTTAACTGTTGCCCTCTCAAACTCCACAAGAGTTCAAGAACCCTCCCCACCCGAAATTACTCTTTCCATGGAAAAATTTCGAACATTTTGGTTTTCTCAAAAATGGCTATTTGTTTAAAACCTCATATTTAAGATATATGTATAAATATCAAATAAAATATATATCTTGATAGACAAAAACTTATTACAGAATAAATTAAATCTCATTAAAACACACAATTTATGCCACATACTTTTTTTCGTGGAGTTTACCGTTTTCGAGATATTCTTTATTATTGGCTTCAGCTTTAAAATATGTATTTTCTCACAAGGGAGTTTGTCAACTCCTGGTCACGCATAGCAACCACATTTAAAAAATAACTGACTGTCAGGTTAGCTTAATGCATTCTCTTATTTCCGTTCTACTTACAAGGAAGCCAGCACTAAGACAATTTCTGCTATTGTTTATCTCGATTAGCATAAATTAGATAGAACAATAAGCTCATTAACAATACTTAGTTACGAGGTGTAAAGAAAGTCATGTGAATGAAACAACAGATTTTTTCATATACTTAATTTAATAGCTGCATTACATATCACATCACATATTCAAAGCCAAATGTTTAAGAACTGGAGCTATATACCGGCATTCAAAATCCAAAGTGCGTGCATGCAATCGGGAGAAACAACTGAATATCGAATGCACTTTGTTTATCCCTTAATATATACCAGTTATACATGATTATACAAAATTCCTTCCGAATGAAGAAGGCTATTCCCACAAAATACAAGGTATACATACGGGGGGGGGGGTTCCTGAAAATCTTCGTGTAACATCTTTGGAGGACGCTGAACTTAAGTACAAAGTTTGGTATTTATCCGAATTTTATGACCTTTTGTTTTAAAAAAAAATCCCTTTTAATGAATTCAGGGGCCTTCAGCTAAATCTTGGTGAGTAGAATGCAATGCTTTATCTCCCTATTACGTACGTGATAGAAAAAGAGTGATTATATTAAAAATCAAATATTCCAGAGAGCATAAAGAAGCATAAAGCCACCTTATATAACAAGTGGCAACTTTCTAGACCCTCTCAAATCATTGGTTTTTTTCCCGGGCGTGGAGACCGCAGTGCACCTACATGATCCATGAGGCCGTGATCCTATATATCATCTCAGAGCCTGATATATTACAGCGCCTTCTAAACCATGTTTTGTGCTACTATTTTACATACCATCTTTATAAAGCTGCCTAAAGCGGCGAATAAACCAGTTCTTTTATTTCTTTCTCGCTCTCCGGAATTTAATTACATGGTCCTTCAAAGCCTTCCTTCTATTAACAAAAACAACAGCGATGTCTTGTTTCAACTAATACAATTTAACCTTGAGGTGTTGGATATAAACTTCAGAAAGGAAGTATATACCATTAATAGAAAAACTTGGTTCAAACTGTTCTGTACATTTTCATCTTTGATTGCTTTAGTACCGTTGTTTTCTAAAGTATCTAAAAGAGTAAAACTGAGTTTCAAAAAATGAAAATTCAAGGTCCTTTTTGGCAGGAAAAAAACAAACTTAAATTTGTTTTAGAAAAATAGAGAAAGTAAGAACTCGGCGAAAACCTAGCTTTATATTTGACAGCAATGCCCAACCTCTTCTCTTATGAGCTAATTACCCTCAACTCCTTCATCCTAAAGTTTCCCTTCCCTGACGGTTGATCGCAATAATGTATTACAAAGTAATTAAACATTAGAGGAATTTGTTTGTGACTGTCATGAGTACATGCAAGCGTCACAGCTCTGCGAACAGTATGTGGTAAATCCATTCTCCCCTCTTTTGCTCTTTTTCTAATAGTGTTTAACGCCTGCTTTCCAGGGAGACACTTGATGCTTCTTTTTTTTTTCTTCTTTTTTTTTTTTTCAAACAAACTGTCACCCCCCCTATTTTTTCTGTTAACTTTTTCCTATTAGTTTTCCAGTTCTTTTTGTTGTTTTTTTTTTCTACAGATATATACATACTTTTATAAGGACACAAACACATATGCCCAAGGCGAGACTCGAACACACGATCCCCTGTGACACGAAGCACCACAGCTAGACCCTTTAGTAAGCGCGGCCATGGCGACCGACATCTCTATAATACTCTTCACCAGTGTTCCCAACCTTTAAGTAATGCATCTGTAAGATTGTGAAAAATCATTTTTTTTTTTTCACAAAAAACAATACAAACTCTGAATTTTAAGAACACATCTTGCTTTTTCCACTTGGTGCATTTAACTACAAATTAAGTGAAGCCGTAAATGGATCGACCTATGCTTATAAAATAGGCCAGCCCAGCTTTAAACCCCATATACGTTTGGGGGGGGGGACTATTTTAGAATTAAATTAGTTTTGGAAATTTTCTGCAGTAATTAAAGGCTGATATAAAAATAATCTGATACTTATTTACTGTAAAATTTGAATCTTTATATGAATATTTTAGAAGATATCCTGGAGTATTTTATTAGAAAATATATTTACAAATTAGACAGTTTTATTTAAAAAACGATGCAAGCTAGAATTTAAAAACATATCAAAATATATCACTGCAAGTGTGTGTAGTAAATGGCATCAGTTTCAGTAACAATCTTGCCAGTTAAGTATTTTCCTAATTTACTGATGCATTGTCTTAAGCAAAAGAGGGGAGGGTGGATTTACCACCACGTACTCTTCGCAGAGCTGTGACGCATTCTTGTACTCATTGCAGTCACAAACAAACATCTCTATGTTTGGTTACCTTGGAACATATCATTGCGATCAACCGTCAGAGCGAGTGCGCGAAGGGAAAGTTTGGAACGAAGGAGTTGAGGGTAAAACGACAATGTGACGTCATTAGCTAATAAGAAAAGAGGTTGGGCGTCGCTGCTTATCGTTGTCAAATACGTACGCGCTTGGTTTTCCCCGAGTTCTTACTTTCTGTATTTCTCTTCACCGTTTAATGGAATATTTATGAGATGTTTCTAAATCAAATTAAAGCTTTTTTGCTGCCAACAAAGGGCCTTGCTTTTTCATTTTTATTCCTTTGGATACTTTCGAAAAACGGGGAATTTTTTTTTGAAGAATGTCATAAACTAACACCTACATATGACTACAGCTTAAACTCAACAACAAATGAAAATAGACAAATAATGGACCGAAATAGTTTTTCGAGCAATGCTGTTAGGCAACGCATCTGTGAAAAATAACAATCAACTGCGAATCAAACACAATCATCTCATAGCCTACCGTGATTGCTTCAAATGGACCCGGGCTCTCAATTGGATTGGTCAATATTGAAGTGACAATTCAGCTCAACTATTAAAGCACCAAATTGCCGAAATTAGGCAATTTCAACCAATCGCGGTCATCTGACTGGAGCGATATTGTCGAAACATCTTATCGCCGCTGATGTTCATTTCTTTGAAATCTTGTTGTTCGTTTGTTTAATTCAGGAGGCAGCGAAGAAAGCAAGAAGAAAAAATATTCGGTAAATAAATATGGCCGAATGCGCCATCTACAACTGAGAACTAAAGTGTTACAATGATAACCTGATAAAATCTCCCTTCCTATATATTATACATTATTAATAGTCTTTTTCGCTGAATTGTCTTATCAAATACAACTCGTGTTTTCATCTCTTCGCTCCGGTCGTGAATTATCGACAAGATGAAAACACTCGTGCTATTACTTATGATCATTCTACGGACAACATTGTGAGCCCTAACCTTTCTTACTGAAGACTTGAGTTTGAAACAGAATGAATGATTGAGCGGATATCCCATTTTTCCATTCTGCTCGACGAAATCATAAAACGACCATTACGTCTGTAATAATACGACCATCCTGAAGCTGTTATCCCGGACAAGATCTGCAGCTTGAATTAATTATCGCTCTGGCAATTTGCCTTGATTACGCATTAGCGTACGTACGCTCAGCACAATGAAAAGAAAGGGCGGCCATCTTGAGTTTCCCACGACGACCTCACGTCATTGGTCTGCTGGAAGAGGAAGTGACGAATTACGGTGCCAGGAGACGAGTTGAATAATAATAACAATAAACTGGAGTAGGGCAAATTGGAAGAAAACTGTCGCGTGGGTTCTTGGTACATCGCTGGTCAAAAGTGATTCTTATGGCGGGGGAGGTTGCTTTTTCAACTGAAATATTGCCTTGCACTGTTCGTTATTTCCTTTCACGTAATCTTAAAGGTCTTGTCCACGCGTACAATGTACCTACACAGTGGATAGAGAAGGTAATGTATTCCACCCAAAAATTTGATGTCGAGATTTAACCGGAAATACATGTTTTGGGGTTCCCTGAGTCCGATTTTTTTTTTAGAAAAAGGTCCGTGTATGTATCTGTCTCGCATAGCTCAAACGAAAAAGTCGTTAAATGCCAAGCCTGATATTTAGATTTGATATTTTCCAAGAATGCGACAATGCGAATGATATTTTCAAGAAAACCCCCCACCACAAACTACTCTTTACATGGAAAAATTTTCGAACAATTTTATTTTCTCAAAAATGGCTCTAACGATTTTATTAAAATATCGTATATTATAGACATTTGTATCACAAATAAATTTTATATCCTGAATTTTCTGGGAATAGCCTCTGTAGACCTGCTTATTCTTTATTAATTTTACGGAATTTTGCATAACTGCCAAACCGTAAGAGATAGCCAATAATTTACTACACAAAACACACAATTTATGTCCTTAACGTTTTTGTTGTGGAGGTAACCGTTTCTGAGATATTCCGTTTTTCTTTTGTAACATTTGACAATCACTTTAGCATAGCGCATTGCCTTAGTTCCCTTCTAATTATAAGGAACTAAGTAATAAGAATATTCTGCTAGTGTTTATCTCGACTGCATTGTGTAGAAAGAAGAAGAATCTTTTGTAAGAAATTGGTAAAGATATACGATGGTTCCACCACACACAAACACACACACACCCACAAACTGTTTACTGCGATTCATACTTGAAAGTGTTGAAAAAATTCAGTTGTTCAGATGTGAAAGTTGCCAGATTGCCGACATTTTGACTTCTTCTTGGGATCATTGGGATTTTAGCTTCACAGATCCCTCGGCTACACCCTGTCATCGTTCCACAGTAGCGGCCTTCGGTCAGTAAGTAACCACAATGTGGCTCTAATGACTAAATAACAAAAGTGCCCACGTAAAAAAGTAATACCAAGTGGTGGAACTATCGTATACCAATAACAGAAGTTGTTTGTAGAACAGTTAGAGAAATTCATGTGAGTGTTAATTATTACAGCAAGTCACTCCGTATACAGATACAGGTTTAGGAAAACACTGTGATTCTCTGCTGTTCCAAACGGGTGATTTTGAAATGGTAGTATATTGTTTTCGGTTGCAACGTGTAGTGACCAGTGTATCACGTGACGGAAATGTGTGTCAGGGCTACTAGGGATGTATTAGCGCCAATCTGTCTGTTACATCCCATGGGAGGTCAGCCGTGAATGTAAAGGGACAGATGCACTTCATAGATTAAGTATGGTGGGGGGGACTTTGTTTTCGTCCTTCCAGACGACCTCTTTGCGTTTTCATTTCCTCTCTTCTTTATCTCACACATCGTTTCTGTTTTTACTTCTACGATCCCAATTTTTTCTCTCTCCAAGGGCCTAAACTGGTGGCATTATGAATGAATACCAACCTCCTCAAAAGAAATGAGGCGTATCATTAAGAGAAAACATCCAAGAAGGCTGCAAGGCGTCTTCCACATACAGAAACCAGAACTTGCATCCCCTCCCTACTAAAAGGCGGCTGTTTTTATTTGTGTTGGCAACAGTGGCTTTATTCTTAATCAAACAACCTTCAAACATCTTACACAGTTGAGGGAATTGTTCGCCTGCGGACATTCAAAATATGAATATAGATCATGCCAAGAGTAATGCTACATTCACAGTGAGATGCAAGCGCAGACGTAACATAGCAAACGCGCAGACGCAAGGAGACACCAATCACAATGCAATCGTAACCGCAACGCAAAACTTGCCACAGGTTTCTAGATTCATAAATATGAGAATATAATGTACCGTGAGTTTAAAATTTAACAACATAACCAGCAATATATCAAAGAATTAACTTAATCTGTTATAATAAATAAATAAGTTATAAAATTATACAGGCAAATTACGCGACAGTGACGTTATAAACTGACAAAAATATTGAAGATTGTGCAAATATGAAGACTGCAGTTTCTTTTGTTTCTTTTTTTTTTTTATGTATTTTAATGTCCTTTAACCTGGTTGGTCATATCGGACGATGAATGAAATTGGTGAAATGATGTTCAAATGATCTTGGGGTCCAATGGAGCTTAAAGTTACTCGACATTCGTCTTCTCAGGATAAGGGAAAACCCTGATAACTTCTTATCAGGATAACTCACCCTAAGCGAGATTCGAACTCACGACCTTTTGAATGTGAGGCAGACACGCTACCTCCACGCTACCCAGGCGGGCTACAGAAAATTATAAAACTGCACTTTTAATGCAATGTGCATTATCTCCTTGCCCATTGCGAATTGTGAGAGCTAAGAAATCTAAGTCTATGTGAATGCTAACATTGAATGACATGGATGCAAAGTCTTGCGCTTACATCTCATTGTGAATGAGGTATAAGATGTACTGTGCTCTGAACTTACCTGTAGGACACTGGCACTCATAGCTGAGGGCGTCTACTTGGCGACAGGAGCCGTCATTGAGACACGGCGATGGATCACATGGGATGTACTTGTTCTCGCAGTTCTGTCCGGTGTAACCAGGGTGACACATGCACCTGTAAACACAAGTTACATCACCGTTAAAACGTAAACAAATAGTAACATTGATTCTGAAGAATGATCATAGCTATCCCTATGATTATTATCATTAAGTCTAAACATTCAAAATATGTACCATAATGAGACCCACAATTAAAATTAGGCTGCATCCGAATATTCGAGCGAATTTTCCCCCGTATTTTGAAATATTCAAAATACGTCATCACTCCCGGTGCGTGCCCGTCCAATTCGGCAATACTGGAATGCAGCAGTTGAGTCTCTTACAGTAGACATGTTCGAATCAAGTCAAAATGCACAAAGTAGAATATTAATATCCATTAGTGATAAAGAAAACAGCAAGTTTAACCTGTTGTGGCTCGTTTAGTTTACTCCTGTTTACATACGCTGTGCTGTTGTTTTGATGATCAGACTGTACTGCACTATATTCCAGCCTTCTCTGACCGTTTTAAACCGTGCCATGCTACACCAGCGACCTCCACTAAGTACAGCATTCTTTCGCCAGGCAAGTAGTACTGCACTATATTCTAGCCTTCTCTGACTGCTCTAAACCGTGCCATGCTACACCAGCGACCTTCACTAACAACTGCATTCTTTCGTCAGGCAAGTAGTACTGCACTATATTCTAGCCTTCTCTGACCGCTCTAAGCCGTGCCATGCTACACCAGCGACCTCTACTAACAACAGCATTCTTTCGTCAGGCAAGTAGTACTGCACTATATTCCAGCCTTCTCTGACCGTTTTAAACCGTGCCATGCTACACCAGCGACCTCCACTAACAACAGCATTCTTTCGTCAGGCAAGTAGTACTGCACTATATTCCAGTCTTCTCTGACCGCTCTAAACCGTGCCATGCTACGCCAGCGACCTTCACTAACTGCATTCTTTCGTCAGGCAAGTAGTACTGCACTATATTCCAGCCTTCTCTGACAGCTCTAAACCGTGCCATGCTACACCAGTGACCTCCCCTAACAACTGCATTCTTTCGTCAGACAGGTAGTACTGCACTATATTCTAGCCTTCTTTGACCGCCCTAAACCAAGGCATGGTATACCCTTTCGTCAGACAGGTAGTATTAGGAAATCCTTCACCACGGTCCGGTTTCGGCCGCCCGTCGATAATATTTACTTTAATACCATCTTACCCTCTTGGGATCTGATCCACCGTGGCTGCAGAATGGATCCCCATGAAGAATGACACATATAAAACCCAGTTCCACAACAAGCATTTGAACTGTACGTCGTATTTTATGTTGGGTTAAACTTTTCGTTACATTAAAGAAACACTAATAGCTTCTTTGGCTCTCGGTGGAATTTTGCAATTCTCTCACGCAGGTTTTGTTCTTTGCTTTCGCGCAACTCATTTTCTGCACTCGCTAATGTTTTCTGCCTTATTATTTTCCATGATGGCTGAAAATGCAGATCTTGGAAGTTTTCTCAGACGGGCTGGGAACCACGAGAAAGGGGGCGGCATCCCTTAGAGCCCGCGGGGTTTATGTATACAATTTGAATTTGTTCCAAGCAGTAGTTACAGGATACTCGTCACGAAACACACCGGTGGCGGCGCTACTGTGAAACAAGTGCGTGCACACCTTCAATTTGCTATTCACATACCGTGCGGGGGAACAGAGTGGACTGTCTTTGAGGATTTATGATGTTTGACGTGATGACTCCAGGTTCAATAGCCCACCCACCTTCTAATTTCCTTGCTGAAAATGTCCGATCCCCACTTTCTGGTAGTATTTCCTACGGTAATCTTAGGTTAGTGTTCTTAGGACGCGGACAGATGACAGTCTACGTATTCCTCATCTGTAGAGCCCGAATTTTAGGAAAAATACCTCTTTACTTTCTCTACCTATTACAAGCAGTGAAATACTGCATTCCACCAAAAACTCAACACCGAGATTTTGATCCAAATACCTCTGAATAAAACAATTATTAGAAAAGTCGGTTAAATCCTAACTTGGTATTCAAGTTCAGTATCTTACAAGGATACTGCTGGGGAAGATTTTCACGAAGATGGCACGAACATTTTCAAGAAAATCCTACCACCCTAACATAAAACATTTTTTCAAAAATTGTATTTTCTCAAAAATGGCTCCAACAAATATTTGTTGAAGAGTGCCTCCGTGGTCGAGTGATCACGGAGCTGATTTCTCACCCGCGGGTCACGCAATCGATTCCCGGCTGGGGCGGGTAATTTTTCTTTAACCGGAATTATTCCCTATCCCCCACAGAGTCTGGAAGTATGTATGTGCATGGTTTAATCATATAAAATTGATTAACCTAACGTTCTAAACGTACAGTAATACGAGTTGTTTCACAAGCCAAAGCCCCCGATATCACCATACAAGTTAAAGGGGGCTATACAAATGAAACAATTTTTTTGTTTTTTTTTGTTTGAAAAACCGTATGTTTAAGCTGCTTTTATGACAATCGAAATGTGTATCTTGAATTTTCTAAGAATAGCCCTTGATTACCTCTTTACTCTGGAGGACTGTTGCATAGCTGGTAAACTTAGACAAAACTTACCACACAGAAAATATGGCTCTCATAAAACACAATTTATCTCATATTATCATCAACATTATTTGTGTACAGTTAATCGTTTTCCAGATGTTCCTGTTATTGATTGCAATGTTAAATCACTTATACTTTTCTCAAACGGGAAGTCATCTTTCATTTCATTTTTCTTTTGTTTCACTTTTGGCCATGCAACGGAACCGAATTTCAGTTGTTTCATATAGCGACCAGCTTTTGAAAGATTTGAATATCGTTTTAGCCTTCTATATTCCCTTATTTCCTTTCTACTTACAAGGAAACAAGTAATAAGACAACTTCTCTTAAGTTTATCTCGATTAACATGGTGTAGACAAAAATAATATTTTGTAAGAATAGTTCGCTTGCAGAATAGGTAGAGAACGACATGTGAACGAAACACACATTTTTTGTCTGTAAAATCTCAATTACGAATAATAGAGTGCAATAATAAGCGATAAAACAAACATTTTACAGCAGAAACAACCCAGAATAGCGTTTTCAAATTTATTTTTGATAAGTTGGTATGCTTAAGTTCCATACATTAATGTGTTATAACATTTACAGCTGCTTGGTAATTAAAAACACAAACTCCATTATTTTTGGAGCTATTTTTCATTCCGGAGAAATTTACTACCTGCTTAAGAATATGATTTAAGGCAGAATGAATTAAAATGTTTTGCATCTACGTAAATGATTATAATAATATGCAAACAGTAGAATAAAGTATTGTTGCCAAAGCAAATATGCTTGCTGCATACAAAAGTGCAATGGTGGTGAAAAACAGTGGAATATCTAGTTGCCTGCTGTGCGTATAATTTATCAGAAGTGCATATTGCGAAGTCTTGCTGGGTTTACATAACTCCTTTCCTCTGTCAGGTGAACAATTTGGAGTAATATATAGGAAACAGTCGTTGGTGGTTTTTTACCTTCTGTAGCACGTATGCACAACAAACATGGTAGATAGAGAAGGTATTGTATTTCTCCCCAAAATTATATGTCGAGCTTTCACCGGGAATACACATTTTGAGAGCCCCTTAATAAAAAAACATTTTTAGAAAAAGGTCATTGTGTGTATGTTGTGAATATAATAACTCAAAAACGTAAAATCCATTAAATACTAAACTTGACATTTAAATTTAATATCTTCCAAGGATGCGAAACTAAGATTATGAGGAAAATTCCCCAACCCAAATTATCCTTTACATGGAAAAAATTTCGAAAAAATATATTTTCTCAAAAGGAACTCTTTAACGATTTTGATAAAAGCAGGGTATGTTTAAAATATTTACATGGCAAACGAAATGTATATATTTTTCTGGGAGTGGACTTATTACACAAATGTGTAATTATGTCTACATAGTTTTTTTTAGTTATAAAACTAGCCATTTCAGAAACATTTCCTGTTAAAATACTTAAAATTTTTTCTAAGCAGAAATTCGTCGTGCGTTTCGCACCTCTTTTATTTTTCTCCTGGCCATGACAGTTGCATAGCGAGTGCCTTTAAAAGCTTTGATGCCTAGTGTATTCTAGGATATAATGTACTTAGATAAAACGATAATATTTTATTTTCAGAAGAGCCAGAGAAAGTCATGTAAGTAGAACATAAGAGATTGTTTTTATGAAAGTGCGAGGGATGTCTTTGTTGACTACCCAATTTTCCATCATTCCGCAACACGTTTCTACGACCACTGTGAGAATACATTCCACCACTTGGGGACACATGCAGTTTACAAGGGTCGCCCAGAAAGTAACAGACGATTTGGCATAACTAAATGATAACGAAAGATATCAACATAAGACTTTATTTACAAAGTTAAGGTACCTTAGTCGACGTAATCTTGACGTGGTCCCGATGTTATACTCTTCCACCGCTAAAGATATGAGAAAGATGTTTCAGGACTTCATCGGTTGGGATACCTATATAAGTCATGTATGGTGTCCAAAGTGAAAAACCTGCTTTTCTTAATTCTTTTATCAGCATTTGCTTTCAACTCCTCCATAACGATTGGTTAATTTCCATTCCGGTATTTATCGTAAACACTGGCTCTTCCTTGATTACTCGTAAATGATGCGCCATTTCTTCACTGAAGTTTTCTTCATTGCATTATCATCATACACTTGTGTTATTTCCCTATAAAATTCGGTTGGCCAAACATTTTGTGCATTCAAAAAATGTTGATGTGCTCCATTCACATGACTTTCTCTACATCTCTGCAACAAATTAATGTTAAAAAGCTTATGCTTCTATTTACTTCATGCTAATCGAGAAAAAATTAGCACAAATACTGTTATTACTTGCTTCATTGTAAGCAGAAGCGAAATAAAGCAGTACTAATGGCTAAACTAATAATCAAAAGCTGGTTGCTGTGTGACTGAAGTTCCTTTGTTTGTATGGACTGGAGTTGTATAAGTTTTTAAAGCTGAAAACAAAAACAAGGAATATCTAAAAAACGATCTACTCCACGAAAAAAAATGTATATAATATAAATTGTGTGTTTTAACGTACTCTACATTTTTTGTGTGGTAAGCTTTTGTCCTTCTCTTACGGTTTAGTAATTATGCAAAATTCCATAAAATTCATCCAGATCAAGTAATCTTAAGAGCCAATTCCCAGAAAATTCAATATATAAATTTTGTTTGCCCTGTAAATATCTTAAATATAAGTGATTTTAATCAAAATCGTTAAGTTATTTTTTAGAAAATCAAAATTTTCGAAAAAAATTCTAAGTAAACGGTAGTTGGGGTGATGTGATTTTCTTGAAAATTTTCGTGTCGCATCCTTGGAAGAGATTAAACTTTAATACCAAGTTGGGTATTTAACGATCTTTTCGTTTTTGAGCTATGCTGTCCACAGACACACACGCACGCACACACACAAACGGACCTTTTTCCAAAAATGTTTCTTTTGGATTCAGGGGGACCTAAAACATGTATTTGTGGTGAAATCTCGGCATCGAAGTTTTGAGTGGAATACAGTATCTTCTCTATACACTATGTACATAGTACGTGTAGAGAAAGTAAAAATGAATAAGTTTTTTGACGGTAGAAAAGTATAATATCGACATTGAAAAACTGGTACCACGTGACAATAAATGTCTTGACAGAATGGAGATTACGTTGAGAAATAGAATAAGGTAAATAAAGTTTTGTGTTGATAACTTTCGTTATCATTTAGTTATGCCAAATCGGCTGTTACTTTCTGAATGGCGCTCGTATTTAACTCAAGTTTCTTTGTAAGCGGATAAGAGAAAGGTTAATTCAATCAGCATAAGAGTTGCAATCAGATAATCTGTAGAAATAGACGCATGCAAAAACTGGCTGACCATGAGATATCAACGTTTCATTTAACCAAGGTTCTAATTCTCTGCTACTTTCTCATGCAACAGCCATATTCTACTGCAGGAGTTGCTGTAATGATTTACCAGCATTTTACCGGAAATGCACGTTTTGATGGGCTCTTGTTTAAAACATATTTGAACAATTATGCTATGTATTCGCACAAGGCATTTATCAAAGATTTTCGGGGACGTTTCCGTCTCAAGGTTGCAGGTTCAAACCAGACGGAGGGTGGTGGAATTTTTGGACACAAAAATCCTTATCATGGCTTCCTTTGGTAGGGAAGTAAAGCCGGTGAAATGTCTATTTGCACTTAAAAAAAAAGCATAATTTGAAAGAAGAAGGTTTCTGGGCAACAAACCGCCATTTCGCGTCCGCAAGTCATGATTTAGTACTACAGCAATCAAGCAAACACGAACGATGCTCTATGCTCTACTTAAGAGATCAACTTACTTTATACCAAACCTTGGTTGTCTTTTTTAAAACTTGAGTTTAATGAAAGTATTTGAGGCTATAGCATGAAACTGGTTCTTCGGGAAACTACAAATAAGTATGAAGTAAAAAACATAGTACATAAAAAGTCTAGATGTTGCAAAAAAGCAGTTTACATCAAGTTCTCACAAGGACGGTGTTCGGAAGCAAAAGGGCGGACTGCCGATGGTCATTACTACAATAATCTGTTTGCGTTAGTTCTACCAGGAAAAAACAATTGGCATTGCATTCATATGATTTTTTCTATGCATTCTATAACGGGTTGTTCTTTAAAAAGAACTTATTCTTCTACTTCATGTTAATCGAGATAAACTTTTGCGGAAATAGATGTATTACATGTTTCTTTGTAGATACAATGTGAGTTGCGAAATAGACTTAAGCGATAGTCAAATCTTTTAAGAGCTGATCCCTATGTGACGGTATTGAAATTCCAGCCGAATGGGCTACATATGGCCGCGACAGAAAGAAGACGGCTATGGATGATTCGATGTGTTGAGACGTGTTATCTGAGACCACGTTGGAAACGAACGGGCTACACTTGGCCGCGATAGAAACAGTGTTTATTTAATACACCAGAAGACGGTCAAAAGTAACAAGTGATGAGGCATACTTGGAAAGGGGAAAATTTATGAGGAATGTGTGTGTGTGTGTGTTCGACGGCAGAAAATATCCAAGAAAATGAATAAACTCAAAGGAAACCATTTGTCTTAACACACCTGAGAAACATTCCATGTTGACATTTCCTGAGCTAGGGCTCCCACATGCCCACACCATTCCATAATATCCTAAACCTGCACGCGGTATTCGAACCCGGGACCACTATATTCGGAAGTCAGAGCAAGTTACTAAACGTTACGCCATCATGAGCGATACACATGAGTCAGTATACAGAATTAAAAAGCAAACAGAATGTTTTTGGACAGAATAACAGAGACCAGCTATTGATGATCAAGCAATTGCCCCTCAAGGAAAGTAAAAAAGAAGAAGAGGTGTGTTGAGCACGCGATTCTGACATCAGCTGGGCGGGTAGTTGTAATGTTCCCACCGACCACAACCTCGCCACACAAGGACACACGTACCGGACCTCCGGCCAGTGATTCCATTACATACTCAGCCAGCGTACAGCAAATATTCCATTAATAGCTTTTCAAATCTTGTGTCTCATACAATATCTGGCTCCAAATAATTCAATACATCAATAAGTTCAGTAATCTACCAAGATTTTCAACAAAATCCCCCATCTCCAAACTAAACTTTACATGGAAATTTTTTCGAAAATTAAGAGTTTCTCCAAAATTGCTCTAACGATACATAAGAAATAAAATGTACATCTTCAATTTACTGAGAATAGCCTCTGAAGATATCTTTATTCTGGATGACTTTTGAGGAATTTTGCATAACTTGTAAACCGTAAGAGATACACAGAAACTTACTACACACAAATTTAGATCTCGTTAAAAAACACAATGTATATCCTCCACTTTTTTTTTTTTTCGTGGCGTTGACCATTTTACTTTCTCTACACGTACTATGTACATAGTGTACAGACAAGTTATTGTAATGCACCCAAAAATTCCATTAGGAGATTTCACCGGAAATACATGTTTTGGGTCCCCGGGAATAAAAAAAGGAAACATTTTTGTAAAAAGGTCAGTGTGTGTGTGAGTCTGTGGACAGCATAGCTCAAAAAGAAAAACCCCTTAAATACCAACTTTGGTATCTAAGTTCAGTATCTTCCAAGGGTGCGACACGAGGATTTCAAGAAAATCTACCCCTTACATGTATCTTTTTTCGAAAATTTTTATTTTTTAAAAAATGGTACTAACGATTTCGATTAAAATATCGTATATTAACGATATTTACATGACAAATAAAATGATTATCTTGAATTTTTTGGGAATAGCTTCTGAAGAATTTTGCATAGCTGGTAAACCGTAAGAATGGACAAAAACTTACTACACAAAAAATGTAGAGCTCGTTGAAACATACAATTTATGTTATATGTATTTTTGTCCCTGGAGTTGATCGTTTTTGAGGTGTTCCTTATTATTGGCTTCAGCTTTAAAAAACTAATACTTTTCCCATACGGCAATTTGTCAACTCCTGTCCATAAAAAAACAAAGGAACTTCAGTCACATAGTAACCAGCTTTTGACTATCACTTTAACCTATGGTACTCCCATATTTCACTTCTACTTACAAGGAAGCAAGTAATAAGACAATTTTTTCTCGATCAACATGAAGTAATTAGAAGAATAAGTTTTTAACAATATTTGATTGCAGAGATGTAGAGAAAGTCATGTGAATGGAATACATCAGATTTTTAAAATATATTCTAGACTTTCTTGAATCTAGATTCAATAATAATAATAATAATAATAATAATAATAATAATAATAATAATAGCGATTATATTGTATGTTTTACAAGGTTTTCCATGCCTGCATGTTTGCGGCTATCCGCAATACCTCTGGAGGTATAATTGTAGGTTTAACATGATATTATGGTTTTTATGCTTTATGGCTGTTTTACAATTATTATCATCATTAAAGGCAACCTGTTCCTGAAGTACATCGCGAGAAGTCTGGCCTTGACCTACGAGTTTTTGTTCCTCGTGCTTTAAAAATGCGCCTTTGCAGCGCAGTGCAAATTCATTCAATTGTCTGCTGTAGCCTTGATGAAAATGTGAAATGTAAAGTTCTTTTTGAAATACTTGATTTATATGTAAGTTAACCATTCTGAACACATATTTGGTAATGTAAGCTAAATTTACAATTCATGTATTGATTGTCATGCCAACAAGCACTTTAAGAGTTTGAGAGGGCATTAATACTTACAGTACAATTAGGAAATGTAACACTCAAGACATGTGCTACTTCAAGTAAGGAATCTATTGCAAAATCCATTAACAAAAGAGTGTATAAGAAGGCTTTGTCCATATAATTTAGATGTAACTTTTCATTTTTTGCATCGAGAATTCATTTTTACTTTCTCTACACGTACTATGTGCATAGTGTATAGAGAAGGTATTGCATTCCACCCAAAAATTCGATACCGAAACTTCACCAGAAATAGACGTTTTAGGGTTCCCTGTATCAAAAAAAGTGTTTTCAGGAAAAAGCCGTGTTTGTGTGTGAAGTCGGTGAAATACCAAACTTGGTATTTAAATTTAGGGTCTTCCAGGGATGCAATACGAAGATTTTGAGAAAAATCCCGCCACCCCAAGCTACCCTTTACATGGAAACAATTTCGAAAATTTTGATTTCCTCAAAAATGGCTCTAACAATTTTGAGTGAAATACCGTATATTAAAAATATTTATATGGGAAATAAAATGCATATCTTGAATTTTGTGGGAATAGCCTCTAAAGACCTCTTTATTGTGGATGAATTTTGCTGACTTTTACGTAACTAGTAAACCTTAAGACACAGACAAAATGTTACTGCACAAAAAATGTAGATCACGTTAAAACACACATACATTGGTCACATACATTTTTAGTAGAGTTGATCATTTTTGAGATATTCCTTGTTATTGGCTTTTATTTTAAAATACTTATACTTTTCATATACGGGAATTTGTTAACTCTTGGCAATGCAAAGAAACGGATTTCATGAATATGGCAAGCAGCTTTTAAAACCCTTGTATACCATTATTTCCCTTCTACTTACAAGAAATCATTTCTGCTAATATTTATCTGGTTTAGTATTAAGTAGAAAGAAGAATAAGCTTTTTAACAATAATTTGTTACAGAGATGTGGAGAAAGTCATGTGAATGAAGCACATCAGATTTTTCCTTAATGATCAATAAAATATTGAAAAGAAATTTTGATTTATTATTGTTTTTTTTTTTTTTTTTACAGTTTTTTCAAATATTTCAAAAAGTAATTGGCTAACCCCGAACTGTAAGTTACTTAGCATGATTGGGAAAACTCGGTCCTGCGGACCACGAATTCCTCGACCTGATAAGTATAACTTACAGTTCTTAGTACGCAATATACCATATACTGAAACTAATCCGCGTTTTATACCCATCCGATTTTAAGGAGCATCTAGGTTGCGCAGAACATTGGCTTAGAACGCTGTTTCATAGATCTTGACACGCCGACTCCTGACATGAGCTATCCATACCTGTGGTATTCATATATTTAAAATCTGACTTTCTCTATCTGTTCTGCAAACAAGCTATTCTACACAAGATTAGTCTTTGCTCTGTTTCATGTTAATCCAGATAAATATTAGCTGAAATTGCTTCTTTGTAAGTAAAAGGAAAATAAGAGAAAGCATTAGGCTAAGGCGCTGGTCATATCTTTCATAAGCTGGTCGATGTGAGAAACAATTGGATTAGAATCTTTTAGCATGGCCAGGAGCAAAAAAAAAGAGAAAGAAGACTTCCCGTTTCAGAAAAGTTTAAGTATCTTAAAACTGAAACCAATAACAAGGAATACTTCACACACCGTAAGAATACGGACATAAATTGCGTGTTTTAACGAGATCTATATTTCTGGTGCGGTAAGGTTTTTTTTCTTTCTTTCTTTCCCCTCTTCTACCCTATCTCTTACGGTTTAAGAGGTCTTCAGATGTCATGCAAATATCTTTAATGTAAGGTGTTTTAATCAAAATACGCGGCGCCGTGGGTGAGTAGTTAGACCGCTCGCCTCCCACCTAGGCGGCCCGGGTTCGATCCCAAGCACCCGCATGTGAGATTTGTGGTGAACGAAGCGGCGCCTGGGCGGGTTTTCTCCGGTTTCCACCGGCACTCATTACACCAATTGTTCTATTATCAATTTCACTTACATTTCATATCATCTACTTCCTCATGTTCTGTCCCCTAGAAACTGGCTTGTTAAGTCATAGAGGGTTGTCAGATCTACAAATACGGGGATGGTAAGCCGATAACAAAACGATTTTAATCAAAACAGAACCATTTTAGAAACATTTTCCATCTAAAGGGTAGCTTGGGTTGGGGGGATTTTCTTGAAAATCTTCGTGTCTGAAATATACTAAACTTAAACACCAATTTTGGTATTTAAAGGTCATTTCGTTTTTGAGCTATGCTTTCCATATACACACACAGAGGCACGGACTTTTTTCTAAAAAGGCTTGTTTTTATTCAGGGGTCCTCAAAGCATGCTTTACACTAAACAATAGAGTAGAGCAATGTTCTTAAAAATCTTTGCCTGGTAGACTTAACCTACCGTTCTGATTCCAAAATGAAATTTGGTTTGTGTTTCGTTTTTTAGTTATGCCTTAACAAAATTTAGCTCTTTCTCTAAAATAACTTTTCAGATTTGGTGAGTCGTGCATTTCCGGTGTAATGTAGGCATAACATTTCTGGGAAATAAGTAGGGAAAATAAAACTGATCCAAAGATTTAGAACCTGAGCACTAATAATGACTTTTGCTAAACGATGCAAAGGAACTCTTGTCGTAAATCAAGTTGGCAGCAGACGTTAATGAAGACGAACACTTAAGTATATTCTATCTCTTAAAGCTAACGAGGAAATACTGGCAACACTGTTAAGACTCCGAGTATATGCCTAAGGGAAGGGAAAACAGCGTTACTCAACTGTTAACATTGAAACAACTCGGTGACATGTCTAATATCACGAATCCAGATTATACATGACTTTCTCTGCATCTCTGTAACAAATTATTCGTAGTATTCTTCCATGTATTTCATGCTAATCCAGATAAACATTAGCACAAATGCTTTCTTGTAAGTAGAAGAGAAATAATAAAATACACAAGGCTAAAACGATAGTCAAATCTTTTAAAAGCTGGTTGCCATGTGGTAGATATCCGTTTCTTTTCACGTCCATGAGTTGAGAAATTCCCGTATGTGAAACGTTTTAAGTAGTAATCAACAACAAGAAATATCTCAAAAATGGTCAACCCCACGAAAAAAAATGTATGATATAAATTACGTCTTTTAACGAGATCTACATTTTCTGTGTAGTACGTTTTTGTCTATCTGTTACAGTTTAGTAGTTATGCAATATGCATCCAGAAAAAAGAGGTCTTAGGAGGCTATTCCCAGAAAATTCAAGATATACATTTTATTTTTATGTAAATAGCTTTAATATACGGTATTTTAATCAAAATCGTTAGATCCGTTTTAGAGAAAGTCAAAATTTTCGAAATTTTGTCCATGTAAAGGGTAGTTTGGGGTGTGGGAGGGATTTTAATCAAGATTTTCGAGTCGTAGTCTTGAAAGAGACAACTTAAATACCTACCAGGTTTGGTATGTTCTAAAAATACTTTTTTTATTCAGGTGACCCTAAAACGTGTATTTTCGGTGAAATCTCGGTATCAAATTTTTGGGTGAAATGCAATAGGTGCCTTCACTATACACTATGTACATAATATGTGTAAAGAAAGTAAAGATCAAAATTTTCGGGGTGGGGGGATTTTCCTCAGAATCTTTGTGTCACATCCTTGGAAGATACTAAACTTAAATACCAAGTTTGGTATTTTACGCACTCTTCGTTGCTTTTGAGTTATCGTGTTCACAGACACGGACACACATATGGACCTTTTAGTAAAACATGTGAAATCTCGGTATGGAATTTTTGGGTGCAATACAATACCTTCTCTATACACTATGTACATAGTACGTGTAGAAAAAGTAAAAATTCAAACCTTTCAGTAGTGATTTCTGTTGTAAGGATTGAGGCGACAAACAAATGCACATCTAAGGAAGAGGAAATGATCCAGATCTACATGGAAACGCTTGCTGTTATTTTTTGTCGCGTTCCTGTAACGGGATTCCTGAGATAAAGGGGTTCGTGTAGTGTCGCACTAAGGCAAAGACTTTTTCTAATTGGTTCGTGGATGTTAACCGCTCACGATCGCAGTGTTACAAGAGGCGACATTGTGAGCTCCTCCTAATTGATTCACTCTGATTGGCGGTCTCAATCAATGATTCCAGCATCCAGAGCAGAAACTTCCATAGTCGCTCAACCTCTTTTTTCAGTCGACTTCATTCTGCTTGCGAAACTTGGACACGGCTTGCAGAAAACATCGTAATGTGTTCCATTCGCATGACTTTCTCTACATCTCTGTAATAAATTATTGTTATAACAGCTTGTTCTTCTATTTACTTAAGTTAATTCAGAAAAAAGTTAGCAGAAAGGGTCAACTGAAACCAATAACAAGGAATATTTCAAAAAACGGTCAACTCCACGAAAAAAAGTAGGTATATAACATAAATTGTTGTACATTTTTTTGTCTATCTCTTACGGTTTACCAGTTCAAAATTCATCCAGAATAAACATGTAGTTAGAGGCTATGCCCAGAAAATTGAAGATATACACATTTTTGTCATGTTCTTAAGTATAAGAGATTTGAGAAAATCAAAATTTTCGAATTTTTTTCCAGTAAAGGGTGGTTGGGTGTGGGGGGATTTTCTTGAAAATCACATAATTGGAAGATACCAAACGTAAATACCAAGTCTTGTATTTGACGTAATTTTCGATCTCGAGCTATGGTGCCGACATAGACATGCGATATTTTTCTAAAAATATTTTCTTATTCAGGGGTCTCAAAACATGTATTTCCGGTGAAATCTCGGTATCGAGCTTTAGGATGAAATACAACTCTTTACCTGCTTGATATGCAGTAGAAAAAGAAAAATCTCATGTGTTACACTCACATGAGTTTCTCTAGCTACTCTCCAAACAAGCTTCTTACGAAAGGTAATTCTTCTTTCAACACCACGCTAATCGAGATAAAACATTAGCAGAATTGTATTACTTGGTTCCTTATAAGTAGAATGGAACTAAGGGAATGCACTAGGTTAAAACGATGGTCAAATGTTTTAAAATCTGACGTTTCAAAAAAAAAAATAAAAAAAAAACATTATTAGTTTGGAATTTCAAACTTTCAGCCGTACCTGTCCTTAAACAAAATTCAACAATAACAGGCCTTCAACGAACCAAGGATTGTTTGTACATGCGGCCATGGAAAGTCTCGAGGATTGTATAATTGAACAGCAAGTATTGGATCAGGAAAGTGCTTCAAGTTTGTAACTGATCACCAGATGCCACGGTTAAATAGTTGTTATTGAAAGCTTTTAACGCTGGACCATACGCAGAGAGCAATAGGAGGCTGGAAAGCTGAAGAAAAACCTTGCATGGGCCAGAAACAAGGCATAAACGGAATAAAACGGACGTGGAGCCCGCCTCTTCCTTGTCGGAACAATTTTATATGCTTCGCTAGGTCCATGTCGACATAATTAAAACATATCATGTTAAAAAGATGCTCCTCGAAGGTTACAAAACGGCGATATCGAGGCAGAGCACACTCTAGCTGGTCAAGTACCTCAACTCTTGAGACTAATGATCCTGAAGTCACCGGCTCAAATCCTTTAAAGCATGATTATTACTTGTATTATTATATCATTGTTGCTTCATTGTTGTTTAACATAAGAGATGAAGAAACACTGGACCAAAAGAACACAAGCTGCAGATTCTGCCAATAAATTAACAAATAAAGAAATACGTAATTTTCAGAGGTTAACTTTTCGATCATGGTACAAAATTATTCAGCAAGTCTTGAATGAATTCCAATGCTGAATATACATTTCTTGCATTAATAAACATAAAGGCAGATCTCTTTAAAGAACACGAATTATTTTGAATAATGTATTGTGTAGCATCAGTCATTTCTGAGATATCCATTATGAAAAGTACACCTAACATTATTATTACTTTTATTATTATATAATTATATTATTATTGCTTTATTATTGTTGAAGAAAAGGAGCCGCAACGAGACGAAGAAACACTAGATCAAAAGAACACAAAGATGCTACAAAATTACTCAACAAGTTTTGCATGAATTCCAAGCTGAAGATGCAATTTCTTGTAGGTGTAATAATTAATAAACATAAAATTAAAACTAGCTGTTTGATGTCGCACAGAAGCACGAAACTGTATTTTCATTATCCCAAATTGCAAGCCGAAACAAAACACAACTGCAATAAACAAGGCACTATCTTCCTCCATACAAGGAGTTGATTAATGACTATCCATCAGCAAGGATGAAGAATTGAAATTAAGCAAACCGGTTCCATAACCTCTTATCTGCAGCCATAATATTACCGAGTACAATTGACATGGGTGAAAACGCAATCGTGTGTTGCCTTTACATTGTAAATGACAAACGATTGCCAACCTTAGCGTTGCAGGTGGTCTTCAAGTCGTTGTTAGATTAGCCAATAGATTTAGGTTGTCAGCCCTGACGTGGTTATATTTGATAAAACTCCAGCATGAAAAGCGTTAAAAATGACGCCGCATGGGCTCCGAGGTTGTGGCGTTGGCCTTAATAAGATGGCTGTGTGGAGCGGTATTGTTGTTGATAATGTTTGCTGTGAAATACGGCGAGAAGGATACGTTCAGAACGGACCCGGAAACCTTCTCTGAAGCTATTTGCATATTTTAAAGAGTGTCTTTCTTTCCCAGGTTTGTATATTTGAACTGCGGGATATCATAAACAACTCTTAGGCTCAGTGTTACCAACGACAGATATAAAAGTCCATTAAACTATAAAAAACATTCTGTGACGTCTATTACAAAAACTATTTCGTTCGTAGGAAGCGGCCAATCCAGTACATTGACACGTAAAATTCCAACTAATCGGAACTCATTATCTCTGCATTTTAATCGTTTTTTTATCACACCTACGTGCATTTGTTTTCTCTGTGAAATGTTCGTCTCATAACAATAGTATCAGTGTGCTATGATATTCCCGTACATAATGGCGGAAGTTCCCAAACGTACTTATTTTACGCCAAAATAATAGAATGTAGTGATACAAAGAGATCTGAAATTTAAGATATAGACATCAAGTTGCAGAGATTTCGGTGCAAATATACGTCAAGACAAATGAGGTTTTAGGGATATTATTCTTCGTGTCCATATAGGCTAATCATTATTATTTTATTCCCGAAATAGTCTTATTAAATACAACTTGAGCTTCAGCTTTTCTCTAGATGAATTACTTATGATAAAATTCAAAGTAAATATCATAGTTTCCTATTTCGTATTATCACAAAGAACCCAAGATAGGTTACGAATTTATCCGAAGAATCTCGTAATCTCGAACAGGATTTAATTAGAATATTCCACGAATGATGATGCAACAACTTGTACAAAAATGATATTATCAATGATTTGTTTCTGTCAAAAAGTGTGTTTTAGAATAAATGTTTGACGTGTCCGTGTGTCTTTTGAAAAGCATTTTCATTTAGCGGTAGCAGAAAATGTATAATAAAACAGCGTAGCCAGAAAAATATTAAGGGAGGTGATGTGTAGGGATGCAATTTTAAAACATTTATATAAATCAAATGATAAAATTATGTGAATGCTAGTTAAAATATCTTTAAAAAGCCGTTCATATTCATAGATTAAGATAAAACAATTAGAATTAAAATTATATTTTGCTATTACTTTTAAACAATTTTTAGTAATGCTGGTTCCAACCCCAACAACTCCCTAACTACGCCTTTGTAATAAACTATAAGATTATCCCAAATACATATGAAAAAATGTGTTAGATATCAGCCAATCAGAACCACGTATCACGGAATATGTATATACTTATCGAATAATTGTCCTTTAATCAGATTGAAGGATCCTTCTACATTGTATTACAAGAGTTTTCTGATATGGTATAGTATTTTGCCATGCTACCCAGAACGCCATTTGCCACGATAAATATTTGTCCCCATCAGTAAGTAACGCTTATCATATTACACCATTTGAAAACCTTGGAAATGATTTATTAAAGGGTACCATTTAGCATATATTAGAAGAAGAGTAGGTAAGAATAGGTAATTCTGGAACCATGGCTCAGAGATCTGATTATTTTGAGGTTATGGTCACACTAAGTTTTGTGTATGAACTTCCATAAGCTTATATCATTTGTGGTCATAACTGTTCGCAACCCAAATGAGGTATTTCATGATTTTTCTTACAGCATGATGTTTACAGTAAACCTTTCACATTAGCTGGGTCAGAATTTCGCATTACACTGTTTTATTTGGGTTTTCCTAAAGTGGTGCATCCACATATCGTGTTTCAATGTTTACAGAAACTTAGAACTGGCTGGAGCCATGCTTGTTATTTAATGTTAAACTGCAAACTTCTTTTTGAAACTGGGTCTAACTATTTGTCTGTATTCCTTATTTGTGAAACACACAAATGCAACCCACAATTGCGTTAAACTAACTTGTGGCATTTTTATAATAATACCACATAATGCAATGAGAGTAGCTATAATAGTAGTTATTTCATGTAAGTTTATGAAACGAGCGGAGTGAGCATCTTAATCAGGGGCGGCTCGTCCTTACGTGCTGAAGAGCTGCAGCACGCTACTTTTTTTCCTTCTAAATTACATAACAGACATGCTGAAGGACCATGTAACAAACATAACACATTATGGTAGTAATAAGAAAGGCAGCACTGCCAATGACGAACTCTCGAAGCAAGGTAAACACGCAAGTTTAGCTAATGGAATGCATCCACGTGCTCAAAGCGATCAAGCACGGTAGGTGAATATTGCGCTTGCGTAGAACCTTCCCCTCTTACCCCCCCTGACGGTCGCTGTCCCATCGTTTTCGCACTGCTACGTGCTGCGTTTGGCTAAAGCACGGAATCAATGAAATCGCTACGAGTGTTAGTTCTTTTCCTTATAATCGTTTTGGCAGCAGACGAAACAGCCCTGCCACACTCACCTAAGTGCCACACTAAACATCAGAATTTAGTGAAATTAATTAAAGCGTATTACAACGTTTTATTTTAGTTATAATAACTAATTATATCTTTGTGATACAAACTGAGCCATAAAAGGACTATTATCTCCATACCTTATTCACATTGGAACGTACAGAACATTGTTTGTTATATTGTTTGTTAACATTGGTAACCATAAGTTCATATTGGCGCAATGTGTTACTTCCGCAAATGTGAAATCTAACAGGCCCACGTGTATCACATTGAAACAAAGTGTTCTGTTGTGTAAATGTTATTCAGTGTCAGTTTTCAGTTTATTTCCAACTGTGATCGCACTTTATTATATTTCAGTATCATTCAGTGTAGGTTTGTGTTACTTTCATAGGTAAGAAAACTTTAGTCATACATAATGAATATAGTTGATGAGCTGTTAAAAACTCCCTTTTCAAGGCGATCGTTAGATGAAAAGATCAGGATAAAAAATTTAGGGCGACCTACTCCTGATCTAAAAATTGAACAGAAAGCAAAAGGAAGTAAAAATTCTATTTACACAAGAAAGTTTAACACAAATATATATGACAACAGTGACTGGATCTGTGGTTGTGAAATCAGAAACGCGCTCTTTTGCTTTCCTTGCCTCTTGTTTGGAAGTACAGATTCGTGGTCTACGACTGGTGTTAAAGATCTAGGTCATGTTAATGAATATATAAAAAAACATTCAAATAGCAAGAAGCATATGAAAAACTCGCTACAATTCGTTACAAATATCAGGGATTTCAACGTCAGAGTGATGGACAAATTCTGCATGAAGAAACATCGGCGTATGGACTTCATTTTTCGAAACTAGGTGAGTTGCATGCATTTTTTTCCCCCCGTGCAGCACGCTACTTGTTTTAGGCACGAGCCGCCACTGATCTTAATTCACATAATAGTCAAGTTTTATACGACTATTGATGCTTGACTTTGTGTCTGAGTCCACAAGATCCGCTGGTTTCATACTACACGATAAGTCTTCGAAATACACCGGCAGTTTATTTTTTGTAAGTGAGGTATTGCATTTTAATTTTACTCAAATCCATGAATTGTGCATAGCATTTTTCGTACATGTTTCTTGATTATTTTTTAAAAAAGTTATTAGTCATATCGTGTGCCTTTACAGAAATTTACGGCGATATAGGTTGCATCTCGCTGTCACTCGTGTCCAATATTTTTACTTTTTCAAAACCCACGCTTGTTCTTCGATTGAACACACGAGAATACAGTTGCACGCTTTCAACAGTTTGTGCCTGGCACCGTTATGAGATGTGCGTAAATGCGAAAGTTGCTTTTACTTTCCCTTTTCTTTTTTTTTTCTTTTTTTTTTAAAGCTTAAGTTCTTTGTGGAGCTTAAAGTTCGCAAAATCCCGAAAAAAACTAATCCGGTTAATTCGTCCTAAGCAAGATTCGAGCTCGCGGCCTTTTGAATGTGAGGCAGGCTGAATATTAATTTGATAAGAGTATTGATTGTTACATTTGGATCTTTGATATCTGGAAGCCTGCACTTTAATGGGGTCCATAAAAGTGCAGATACCAGACGTATTTAAAAATTATTTGTTTGCCAGGATCATATCAGCGCCAGAATTTCGTCCCTCAGGAATTCTTTTACATGTCAATCTGTTAACGCCCGCCTGGGTAGCATGTCTGCCTCACGTTCAAAAGGACGTGAGTTCGAATCTCGCTTAGGGTGAGTTACCCGGGTAAGGTTTTTTTCGGGGTTTTCCCTTATCCTGAGAAGACGAATGTCGAGTAACTTTAAGCTCCATGGACCCCGAGATCATTTGAGCATCATATCATCAATTGCATTCATCGTCCGATATGACCAAACCAGGTTAAAGGACGGTAAACTACTAAAAAAGAAAAAGAAAAAAAAATCTATTAACATGAGGTTGTTCATCGTGAGATCAGAAAGGCAATGCCTAACTAACTGATTTACTCAGACCAACCACCAGACGTATAATTACTACAATTTAGGCATCGAGCATAAACAATTATAAAGCTCTATGTTAAAGTGTTACCTCGGCTTCAACAAAAACTGCGCTGTTTAGAAACAAATGAAGAGCATCAAGGCAAGCGAACCTAACCTCAAATTAAGAGAGCAAATTTTAAATCTGTTAGTCCGTGCGAAAAAGGTATACACATTTTAAAAGTAATTGTTTTATTGTTTCTTGTTCGTTGTACTTGGAGCATGCGCTCTTGTAACATTTTCCAACGCGGGCCACAATTTAGAAAAGACTGGTTTAAAGCACCGCAAAAATATCTTCATTTGCGGTAGCTTGTGAACTCCTCTTCTATACTCGTGTGAAATGGCTTGAGGAATCTTCAAGGACGCAGACTCTATCCCCGCAACCTGCATGTTCTTCACCACTATTATAAATGTACATATGAGCAACTTAATTATCCGCTGGTTCAATGTGTTTAAGATTCCTGTCACATAGAACTAAGCAAATGTTGGCAATAACTCTTTTATAATATTAAAAGAAAACGAGAGGTAATTGGCTTGGCAAGGCAACGCGTTAGAGAAGTGGTTCGACCAATCACATGGACAGGGCGGGAACTGCGAGGACAGGAGGTGGGAGCGATATTATACCCGCGCAGGCTCAATAACATTGCACTTGCTCGCATTATCTGGGTCGTGGGAAAAACGTCCGCTAACCTGCTCGCCACCATGGGCGTGGGGGAAGTAGCGCACCGTTTAGGTTGGTACTTGTGATCCACAGAAAGGTGAGAGGCGTGTTCTCTTCGACGTCCCCCACAGAACGAGGTTGAAAAAGACCTCATATCTGTTAACTTTCATCTTTCCTCAAACATAAGGCACGTTTAAGATACTTTTTACTGCCTCTAAGCGTATCGACAAGCCAAAAGGTCGACGTTTCAAAATAAATACACATTCAAATGAGGTCAAGAATATAAATAAATCACTAAGTTAAACAAGTTGATCGTCATTTGGATATCGCACAAGCATGCGCAGTGTGGAGGGTTCTTCTTATAATTGTCTCACATAAGAACAATGGGTAGTGTGGCGGTAGCGAGTCTGTCACACATTAAACAGGTCGCGAGTTCGAATCTCGTTTAGGGTAAGTTATCCGTATAAGTTTTTTTCGGGGGTTTCCCTTATCCTGAGAAGGCGAATGTCGACTAACTTTAAGCTTCATGGGCCCGAGATCATTTCACTGATTTCACTTATCGTCCGATATGACCAACCAGGTTAAAGAACGTTAAAACATAATTTTAAAAAAATCCATTGAAAGCACATGGAAGGGAAGAATGATAAAGATAGTGATACGGAACACAGATGTGTTACATTCATCTTCCTTTTCTACCTATTTTGCTACCCACTATTCTTACAAAACCTTCCACTTCGTATCTACGTAATGATAAGCATTAGCAGAAATAGTATTATTATTTGGTAAGTAGAAGGGAAATAAAAGACTACACTAGGCTAACGCGATAGCCACCTCTTTTAAGAGCTTGTCGCTAAGTGATGGTCTTGAAATTCCATTCTATTTACATGAGCAGGATGAAAACAAAATAACTTCTCGTTTGAGAAAAGTATCAATAGTGGTCAACTTAAACGAAATACAATATCTCAGAAATTGTTACCTTCACAAAAGCTGTAGATATTCGAGATATATTGTGTGTTTTAACGGGATCTAAATGTTTTCAGTAGTATCATTTTGTGTATCTGCAACAACTGGAGGCGAGGGCTTTGGAAGCTAATTCCAAAAAACCCAAGCTAGATATTTTCTTTTTCATGCAAATAATATGGGGCATTTTAAATAAAATGTTGGAGCCATTTTTGAGAAAATTTAATATTTCGAAAAATCTTACATTGTAGTTTGGGAGCAGGGATGTGCCTGAAAATCGTCGTGTCGCATCTTCGGAAGATGCTGCACTTAAATGCTAAGCTTGGTGCTTAACTGACACAGGGACCTTTTCTTTTAAAATGTTTACTTTGTTTTATTGCGGTGAAATATGAGCGTGTCTCGTTCGGTAAGGGTCACACTCGACAAACATAACCGATCACAGAGCGTGTGTTACATGACTAGGAGACTCCGAAAGCCTGACGTGAAGTGTGTAAATCGGTCTACAAAACCTCAGACTTGTAAACTTAAGACTTGATGTATTGAAGGGAAGCAGTAATCAAGCAATGAGTTGATTCAACAGACTTTTCTTGAATGAACGACTTGTGTCGATGGTTGGATACGGTCATCGAGTTAGCCCAGGCAGGTCCATTCTAAACAGTAGCAAGTATTTGAATGTCCATCAAGAGAGAGACCACCCTGTCGTGTTCACGGTTGGACGGACGGGCATTGTTACACGCACTAGCTTGCTCCAGATCTGCCGATTGAAGGATGGGATCTATTAGAGTGCCTGGCAACGTACTGATGAGATTTGTGGTAGTGCCTTTGTCACTGCAGGATCGTATCGCTGACAGCAATTTGTTCGACCGTGTACCCTTATAGGGCTCATCCTGACTGACAAGACTGACCGTGACTTCACTGATCCATCAGTTCGTCAAACAGATGTACAACACACGTATTTGGGGGCTTTTTGTATCAGCAGAAAAACTGGAATAAAAGTGATGCCTAAAGAAATGTGAAATAACCACAAGGAAATTCATATTACCTATATCTCGTCTTCATGTACAGTTTCAGGTGTATTAACTCCGTGCATCCCTATTTCTGCTACCTATTCCTCCCCATCCGCTGTATTTTCTTGTCCATGTTAATTTTCTCTACACGTACTATGTACATATGTGTAGAGAAGGTATGTTGTATTACACCCAAAAATTCGATACCGAGATTTCACTGGAAATACATATTTTGGGACCTTCTGAATGAAAAAAAAAATTAGAAAAAGGTCAGTGTGTGTGGACAACATAGCTTGGTAGTTAAGTTTAGTATCTTCCAAAGATGCGACACGAAGATTTACAAGAAAATCTCCCTCAACCCAACTACCCTTTACATGTAAAAAAACAAACAAACAAACAAAAAACGAAATTTTTGCTTTCCTCAACAATGCCTCTAACAATTTTGATTAAAATATCTTATATTTAACATATTTACATGACAAATAAACTATATAAGTTTGTATCTATCCCATTTCTCGCCGATTTCCAGAAATCTTACATAATTTTATTCTTCTTGCATACCTATTTCCATTACCCAGCAGTACTTCTCGTTCTAATAAATAAATTCACTTAATAATGATTAAAGGAGCAAGTAAAATTAAAAAGAGAATGTACTTACTTGTAGGATCCGTGCGTGTTGTAGCAGGTACCGTGGGCACAGGGCTCATCGTTACACTCCTCGATGTCCTCGGAGCACGACGCTCCCACGAAGCCCGGGGCGCAGGTACACTTGTAGGTGTCCCCCAGGGAGGTGCACTCTGCCCCATTCCTACATGGCATCGAGGCACAGTGGTCTTGGAGCTCGCAGTGTTGACCTACAACATAAAAATGTAATTAGAACTCTGCCGAAACACCCGATCCGTGGGCCTCTTTGTGCCCCACCAAAGGATATGATGACAGTCACCTGCTTGCCAATAAGGTATGATGGAACGTTTTAGACATAATTGGGATGAATCCAGAAATTTATTCTTCTCTTGTGTGCAGAAGAAGAAACCCATTACACCTTCACACCATACTTCATATTCTAAAGATAGAACTATGCTACATTACAGATTTTAAGTCCATTGAACGTAAATAATGTTTTGAACTTGATAATTGAAATGAATTTGCATTTCGTTTCATTGGATTTTACGTGTCTTACAAGGGCCCACTGACCCACTGCTGTTACAGATCTACTGGGACTTTTAGTGAAAGTAGATAGAAAATAAAAATACCCGTGTTTAGGCTCTCTCTCCCATAGGTCCAAGTTTGACAATAAAAACATGTGATGATTTTTATTCATATGGCTTTCTCTACATCTCTGTAACAAATTACTGTTAAAATGCATACTCTTGAATTTCCTTTATGCTAATAGAGATAAACACTATCAGAATGGTGAATTATTTAAGTGATCCTTGCTAACCGATTCATCTTTAACAATATTCCAGACTTTAAGAATACTTTACTTTCTCTACTAAGTACATATATGATAGATGGAGAAGCAGTTGTATCCACCCAAAAATTCAATACTGAAATTTCACCGGAAATATCTACATGTTTTGAGGTTCCCTGAATAAAAAAGGTATGTATGTGTGTCTGTGAACAACATAGGTTAAAAAAGTAGGTAAGTTAAATGGATGCAACACGAAGATTTCCAAGAAAATCTCCCCATCCCTAGTTACCCCTTATAAGGAGACACTTTTCGAAAATTTTGTTTTTTCACAAAAATGTCTCTAACGGTTTTATTTAAATAACGTGCATTGAAGATATTTACATGAAGAAATATGTATATCTTTTTAATTTTCTGAGAAATGCTTTCCTCTAAAGAAAGAAAGAAAAAAAAAAGTACATCTCGTTTAAAGGCAAAGTTTATGCCATATACATTATTGTAGAGTTGGCAATTTCCAATATATTCCTTGTTATTAGTTTTAATATTAAAATACTTAAATTTTCTCAAACGGGAATTTATCGTTACTTTTTTCTTTTGTTTTACATATACCCTTATTCCTCTTCTACTTACAATGAAGCAAGTAATAAGACACATTCTATTCATATTTATCTTTATCAACAGGGAGTACACAGAAGAAGAAGCCTTTGTAACGATAGTTTGTCACAAAAAAGTAGAGGACGTCATGAGCATCAAGCCCATCATAGTATTTCCATTGCCATTCTTTCTGCGGGTGAGATATGTCTACAGTTTTCAACAGTAGTGTACCGCATTGGAGATAGATGCTTCAGGTATCGGCGGGAGGAGCTAGCATTTCCGCAACAAAGATATTTCAAGGCAAGGGGGATAGAATCTTGGGCTCTTTGGGGCCGCCCATGCCCCAACTGATCCCGGTAATAAGCGCTTAAGAGACCGTTAAAGATCATGAAGAGTTTACTGAAACCTGTTCCCGATCAAGATGCAATTACGATATCATACGATTGGTTATTCAATTCTGGGTCTAGCTCATACAGAAGATGGCTATCACGTGGACGTCACGCCATTTCGTCTGGTTTAACGCGCAGGCCATTTGGTCATACGTGATGTCCAGTTGGCATCATTCTCAAGAATACTGCTAAGGAAAACTGATTGCAATTTTTATTTTCCTTACACGAACTATGTATATAGTGTATAGAGAAGGTAGGTACTTATTGTATTCCAACCAAAAATTCGACACCGAATTTTCACCGGAATTACATGTTTGGGGACCCCCTGGATATATAAATTACAAAGAAGGCCAGTGTGTGTGAGTCTGTGGACAGCATAAATGAAAAAAAAAAAGTCCTTTGAATACCAAACTTGGTGTTTAGGTTTAGTATCTTGCAAACATTCGTTACGAAGATGTTCAAGAAAATCCCCCCACCCCAAACTACCCTTTACAAGAAAAGCATTTTTAGAAAAAAAAAAAAAAAAAGGGCCAGTGTCTGTGTGTGTGTGTGTGTGTGTGTGTGTGTGTGTGTGTGTGTGTGGAAGCATAACTGAAAAACAAAAGGTCCGTTGAACACCAAACATGGTACTTAGGTTTAGTATCTTGCAAGGATTCGAAGATTTTCAAGAAAATTTCCCCACCCCAAACTACCCTTTGTATGGAAACATTTTCCAACACTTTGTTTTTCTCAAAAATGGCTATGAATATTTTTTATTAAAATGTTGTATAACAGATATATTTACATGACAAATAAAATGTATATCTTGAATATTCTGGAAATAGCCTCTGAAGACTTCTTTATTCTGGATGGATTTTGAGTAACTGGTAAACCGTAAGTGATAAACAGAAACATATTCCGCAAAAATGTAGATTACACCTAATTTATTATTACTTTCTCTATACGTACTATGTACGTAGTGTACACACAAGGTATTGTATTGCATCCAAAAAATTCGATGCCGAGATTTCATGTATAATACATGATTTTGAACCTCTGAATCCAAAAAGAACATTCTTAGAAAAGATGTCCGTGTGAGTTTGGGTTTGTGTGTGTGTGCGTGTGTGTGTATCTGAAGACCTCTTTATTCTGGATGAATTTCAAATAACTCGTAAACCGTAAGAGATAGACAAAAACTTAGTACATAAAAATGTATATCCCGTTAAAACATAATTTTTTAACAGCTGGTCGTTTCTGAGAAAGTCCTTGTTATTGGCTTCAGTTTTAAAACACTTAAACTTTTCTCTTATGGGAACTTGTCAACAACTGGCCACGCAAAGAAACGGATTTCAATTCCATAGCAACATTTGATAGTCGGTTTAACCTTGTATATCCTTATTCCCCTTCTACTTACAAATAAGCACGTATTTAGACCATTTCTGCTAATTTTATCTCGATTAGCATCAAGTAGATGTGGAGAAAGTCATATGATTGGGACACATCAGATTGTTTTGGTTACCTAATACACCACAAGACTCCCATGACATCACTCTGGCAGGCACATCTCAAACCCAGACCTCCTAGCAGCTTCCGGATACTCCGGTTCTGTTACACATGAACGCACTCTAGTTTGCGAAAAATGACACCTTTGAAAACAACCCCGCAGATATATCTACTAGCTATGGGAAAAGTGGAGTATGGCCCTGCAATTTGATATTCTCCAAAAACAGCACAAAGATTGCCTCTGTCTTTAGGATTACCACAGAGCGTGTGCATTTCCACAGAAACTTGTAATAGAATAGATAGTAAATTCCTTGCATCTACAGAGTGGGGACTATTTATCAAAGGACCGTGCAAGGAAAGAACTGAGAGCCTGCTAAAATGTAGCAGACTTCAGCTGAGAACAATTGCTGCACGTCCCTGTGAAAAAGCATCCCAACACAATTAGAGTGCTTCAGGGCAACTTAAACTGCAGATTATGCAGGAAGGAGACTGAAACAGCCCAAAAGGTTTACAGAACCATAAGAAATATCATCTATACCCATTGTATGGCTGCACTGCTTGTCAAGGGATGTAGGTGTAATGGGTTGGCTCTGAATGATACAGATAGCTTTTTTTCGCTATTACTTTCTCTAAACTGTGTTTTTTTTTTTTTTAAATACGGTACCGGAGTCTGATCGGGACTCCGGCACTGTATACCCTACTTTTTTTATTTATTTACCTTTATTTTCATTTTTACCTTGTTTTTTTCTGTAGTATTACTGGATTGCTGTTTTCTTACTATTACAACACACACACATAAACACCCACGTCCAAGGCGGGACTCGAACCCACGATCCCCAGCGCTACGAAGCACCAAAGCGGGACGCCTTGGCAATGTCCGAAGGGAGCCGGTCCCCATGGCCGCGCTCGCTAAAGTGCCTCGCGTTGGTGTTTCGTGGCGCAGGGGATCGTGGGTTCGAGTCCCGCCTTGGGCATGGGTGTTTGTATATTCATAAAATGTGTGTGTGTGTATGTGTGTGTGTTAGCAGCAAAACGGTAATCAAACAGAAAAGCAAAGTAAATGTTAGGGAATGAAGAAAAGAAAAAAAAGATTACGATAAACAGATTACAATGCAATTCAGATGTCCCCCAATTATTCTCAAATAAAAACCCTCGTCATTATCACGATTAAGTTGTATTAACAATAACTAAGTTTTAACAGTTTTAATTTTCAAAATAAACAATAGTTAGTTACCCCTCGCAAAAATAGGAAGTATAACCAAGATGCTGTCAAACCCAAGATCATATCGACGCCGCTGATGTGCCGGAATGTTGTCCCTCAGGAGTTCTTTTTTATATGCCAGTTAATATATTTGCATGGAGCGGTCACTTTTAAGCAAAATTAAAAACATCGTATGGGCCGGATTTATTCCCTTTTACTTATAAGGGAGCAAGTAATAAGACTTTATGCTACTGTTTATCTTGATTAGCTTGATGTAGATAAAAGAATGTCCATGGAGCTTAAAGTTACTCGACATTCGTCTTCTCAGGTTAAGGGAAAACCATGAAAAAAACCTTATTCGGGTAACTTACCCTAAGCGAGATTCGAACTCCCGACCTGTTGAATGTGAAGCATACACACTACCACCAAACTACCCAGAGGGCTTAAAAGTAGTAAATGAATAGATTATTGATAGCTAGAGTCAGTCTCAAAAGCTCAATGAAACAGCCGAGATTTGAACAACGGATCTCCCGATCTCTAGCAGTTTGCTCTGCCACTGAGCTACCATGGCAACATGCCGGCATGGCATTGAATAGTGTAGTGGAATTAGCTCTGTGGCTCAAATCCCGGCTATGGCATTGCATTTTTCAGTCTGACTCTACCTATCCAACTCCCGTCCTATACGCGGCTTCTGTGAAAAAACGATTAATCCAATAAATTATTGTTGGTACTTTAATACCTATCACTGAACTTGTGCCTGTTTGCCAACCTGATTGAAGTTTTTAGAGCTTGATGCGGAGCTGATGCGCAGAAGCATTTGTTCTACGTGCTGGCAATATTTCAGTTTAACTGACGAGAAGCAAATTTCGACAATATACGTACGGTCGTTTATTGCCAAGCATGGGCCAGGTAGCAATTTGGGTGAAATGGCGGCTTCGTGTCCAGTTTAGGAACAGCTGGTGTGAGTAGGCAACGTTTTCAATTTGTCGTCCTGTGACCTCCCTGCTGCAGCAAGTGGGCCGGTATGAAATATCGACTCTATTAAACCCGCTCTCAGTCTTCTTGATGGCCTGCTGCTGCTGTGATTATTATCTCATTAACTCTGCTTAATTGCAGCATATTGCACATGTGGGGTATAGAGATGATCGCAAAATCAGGACTGGCTCTTAGGGCAATGAGCCAATTTCATTTTATAGACTTTCAACACGATACAACTCATACCAGAATTCCTTCTAGAAGAAGTATTAGACTCGACCCCCCAGTCTGGTGTTACATTCACAAAACCGAGCCAGGTGCCTTGGCGACAAAAACTTAACCCACAGAAAATGTAGATCTTGCTAAAACACATAATTAATGTCATGTACGTTTTTCTCGTAGAGTTGACCGTTTTCGAGATATTTCTTGTTATTGGTTTCAGTTTTAAACTACTTAACTTTTGGATAGGTAGAGTCAGACTGAAACATTCAATGCCACAGCCCGGATTTGAACCACGGACCTCCTGGTCTCTAGGCGGTTGCTCTTCCACTAAGTTACCATGGCAACATGCCGGCATAGCATTGAATTTTTCAGTCCGACTCTATCAACTTCTGTCCTACACGCGGCTTGTGTGAAAAAACTACATCAATACTTAACTTTTCCCAAACGGTACCATGCAAAGCAAACTGAATCTCAATTGTTTCACATAGCGACCAGCTTTTGAAAGGTTTGCATAACGTTTTAGCCCAGTGTATCCCTACTTCCCTTCTACTAACAAGGAATTAAGAAATAAGACAAATTCCACTAATGTTTATCTCAATTAGCATGATGTAGTTAAAAGAATAATCCCTTGTAAGAATAGTTTGTATGGAACGGCTAGAGAAAGTTATGTGAATGGAACACAACAGATTTTTAGTTTATATGAAGTCTGGTTTTCTAAGGTGGATCTGCAGTAGCTCTTTACTGGCCTTTGAATTCATCAGCGAAGTGAAATCTGCACACGTGAAATAGGACACTATTGGGTCACGTGGTATTTGATTCATACGATTATGAAAATGTTAATTTGAAACTTTTTCTGCGAATATATTAAGATAAAATATTGTATAAAATAAGAAAGTACTGTCGGGGAGATCCACAGTGATCCCCTCATCTGATAAGAGGTGTGCCTGCCAATAGATTCATGCTACGTAAACAATGATGTCATCCTTGTTGCAACATGTAACAAACATTCCTCAAAGCAGTTACAGTTGGCGACGAGTAAACTCGGGGAGATCCATAGTGATCCCTGACAGCCAGCGCAGTCTCAGCTGATAAGAGGTGTGTCTGCCAATAGATTCATGCTACGTAAGCAATGATGTCATCCTTGTTGCAAGATGTAACAAACATTCCTCAAAGCAGTTACAGTTGGCGACGAGTAAACTCGGGGAGATCCATAGTGATCCCTGACAGCCAGCGCAGTCTCAGCTGATAAGAGGTGTGTCTGTCAATAGATTCATGCCACGTAAACAATGATGCCATCCTTGTTGCAAGATGTAACAAATATTCCTCAAAGGTGTTACAGTTGGCGACGAGTAAACTCGGGGAGATCCATAGTGATCCCTGACGGCCAGCGCAGTCTCAGCTGATAAGAGGTGTGTCTGTCAATAGATTCATGCCACGTAAACAATGATTTCATCCTTGTTGCAAGATGTAACAAATATTCCTCAAAGGAGTTACAGTTGGCGACGAGTAAACTCGGGGAGATCCATAGTGATCCCCTCATCTGATAAGAGGTGTGTCTGCCAATAGATTCATGCTACGTAAACAATGATGTCATCCTTGTTGCAAGATGTAACAAACATTCCTCAAAGGAGTTACAGTTGGCGACGAGTAAACTCGGGGAGATCCATAGTGATCCCTCACAGCCAACATGCTGTCTCAGCTGATGAGAGGTGTGCCTGCCAATAGATTCATGCCACGTAAACAATGATGTCATCCTTATTGCAAGATGTAACAAACATTCCCCAAAGCAGTTTCAGTTAGTGCCGAGTAATCCTAGTGTAATTGTAATTATAAGCAATAATAATGACAGTGACAGCAACTTTAGAAACAACGATGATGATTTAGCTGTGGAGCTCCTGCTCAGTAACTGAGAGGTTTGGTGCTGCTACCTTAGACGGGACGAAGTGGCAACAGTGTGACGGAGCGGCCGCAAGGTACGGCAACTGTCAGGGATCGCTAAGCATCTGTCCGGGCAGCAACAAATGTGAACTGACCAATTAAGAGGTAGAAGGCTAAGTTATATGAAAATATGTATGTGAAGACGAGTACCTGTGAATCCCGGAGCGCAGGTGCAGGAGTAGCTCTCCAGGCTCCTCAGGGTGCAAGTGCCGCCGTTGAGACACGGATCGGAGTCACACGAGTTGGCGATGGGTATCTCGCACAGCGACGCCGAGTACCCGATGGGACACGAGCAGAAGAAGGATGGACTGGACGCGGCTGAGGTCCGGACGTTGCAGGAACCGCCATTCTGACATCTGGGACCTGGACCCGTGTGACACGGGTTCATGTACTGGCAGTACTCCCCCACATGCATCGCCGTGCAACTGAAACAAAACACAACACAGTTAGTAAACATTGTAGGTTAGTAGTTTGAACATAACATCTTCCAACAAGTAAAAAATCTGTTATATTCACATGAATTCCACTACCTATTCTGCAACAAACTCCTGTTACAAAAGCTTAGGTATTATTCTATCTGTTTCATGCTAATCAAGATAATGTCAGTAATGCTTTTATTACTTATTTTCTTAAAGGTTAAACAGGAACAAGGGAAAACAATAGGCCAACGCGATAGTCAAATATTTTAACAGCTGTTCTTGAGTGATGACGTTGAAATTCCGTTCCCCTTACGTGGCCTGTGTAAAATAAAACCAAATGACACTTCTCTTTTGAGAAAGGCGCACGTATTGGAGCCAATAAAAGGGAATATCTCGGAAATGGTTAACTCCACAAAACATATGAAGAACTTTAAATTATAAGCCTTAACGAGATCGGCCGCGCAATGGCCGAGTGGTTAGATCACTCGTCTTTAACCTAGGCGGCACAAGTTCGATCTAAAGTGACCGCAACTTGGATTTGTGTGGACAAAGCGGTGCAGGGGCGGGTTTTCTCGGGGTTCTCCGGTTTCCCACGCCATCGCATTCCACCGGTGCTCCATCTTCATTCCATGTAGCATCAGTTCCTGCTGTGCCATTTATAATAAAATAAAAAGAAAAAAAAAACTTAACGAGATTTATATTTTATGTGTATTACAATTTTTGCTAACCGTCCTCTGTAAAGTGGCGATAGCGTGTCTGCCTCGCATTCAAGCGGTCGCGTGTTCGAATCTTGCTTAGGGTGAGTTATACGGATAAGGATTTCCTTAATCTGAGAAGGCGAATGTCGAGTAATTAAGCTTCATGGACCCCAAACTCATTTGAGCATCATTTCGCCGATTTCATCACTATCCGATGACCAACCAGGTTAAAGGACGTTAAAAACAATTGCCTATCTCTTAATTTAAACCAGCTATGAAAAAGCATCCAGATTGAAAAGATATTCAGCGGCTATTCCCAGAAAATTTAAGTTATACATACCATTTATCATGTAAGCAACTTAAACGTGTGGTATTTTAATCAAAATCGTTAGAGTCATTTATGAGTAAACCACAATGTTTGAAAACATTCCATGTATAGGGTAGTTGCTTCAGCCTAGTGTATTGTCTTATTCCCTCGTACATGAAAGCAAATATGCCTTGAAGCCATTTCTGCTAACGTTTACCTCCATTAACATGAAGTTGATAGAAAAACTACATTTTGTACGAATAGTTCTGGTGCACAATAGGTAGCGAAAATCATATGAATGTTACATAAAAGACTGTTCTGGTCATGTAAAGAGCGTGAAATTTCAAGGCCGTCACTTAATAATCTGCTTTTTGAAACTGACTATCGCTTTACCTACTGTATTCCACAACAAAATTGTGAGTTGAAAGTCTATCATAAGAAATACCATGCATTTTTTCATCTTGTCGATAATCCACGACCGGAGCGAAGCGACGAGAGTCAATTGTCTTAAGAGATGAAAACACGAGTTGTATTTGATAAGACAATTCAGCGAAATAGACTATTATGATCATAATATTTAAATTAGTTCTCAAACGGTAGATAGCGCATTCGACTATGTTTACTTACCGAATGCTTTTTTTCTTCTTCTTCTTTCATTCTTCACAGCCTCCTGAATTATGATATGGCCGACCGTATCTATACCCAATGTACGAATATCGATAGCAACAATAGAAATGGGGAACAATTATTTTATTTCAGCTTTTAATAACTAATACATGAAAGAAAAACAAACGCTATTTCATTTGAGGTTATTGCATTCATCTCATACATAAGAAATACAAATAATGATTATTTTTGGATTGAGTACATTATGAACTGCATAAAACTTTAAATAAACATTGTAACTGAATTAATTGAAAGTACAATTGTGGAACTGACATTATTAAAAGTGAAGGTTGGCTGACTGGATTGTCACCTTGTTACCAATAACCAAGACAAGAGATTGAACAAACAAACGGCAGGTACGACAAGACTTCAAAGAAATGAACATCGCTGCGATAAGATTTTTCGAAAATATCGCTCCAGTCAGATGACCGCGATTGATTGAAATTGCCTAATCTCGAGCCATTCCATTGGCACTTTAATAGTTGAGCTGAACTGTCAGAAACACACGAGTAAAGTACATAGATAAGTGGAATGATAGTAAACAGATGCCATAAACTGTAGTATCGAAGCTATGTACCGTCAGTTGTTTCTTTTTTATTGTTTCATTTATGTTGCCTCCTTTAACTTCTACGGTCATATCGAGGGCTTTGCTTTAGAAACAAGTGCTGGTGTTTTGCTCGCTGAATTGTAGGAATACTTAATGTGTGTTTTTCCTCTCCAGTTTTACGCACACATAGTCACTTCCATATTCATACTTGCAGACTCTGTGTGGTCGATAGCAAATGCTTCCAGTTAAAGACACAACAAATAGACCTTAATCCGTGCACATTTTTATTCTATTTTTAAATTGATTTTTTATATTTCCGGCAGAGAGCCTATTTGATTGAAAATATACAATTGCAAATGCATTAGTTTTCCCGCCAGAAATGCCCGAATTTCTGATCGTTGAACTGAATTGTCTGCATAAACAAGAAAAGAATAGCAGAATACGATTTTGTAAGAATAGTTAACGGAAGAATGAGTGAAGGAAACATGTGAAAGCCCATCAGTTTTTTTTATCACAGACATTTCCTGATTGTGCAACAAGTTGCACACGGACTTGAGTTAACCAATCAACTAGAAGCAATTGCCTTACAAAGTTCTCGCGTGTTTGTGGACGATTACGAATAACGGTGCAAACTTTTGCGTACGACAACCGGTTTGAGACCACATCGATGATTCTGGTGCATCGATATACAAGATTCCAATGTTAAATGGCTTGTACCAGCTCTGCAGGTAACTTGCTGATTAGCGGCAAACAATGGTTCATTATGGCAGAACGCTGACCTAACAACGGCAGCAGCTTTTGTTTCATCTGTCATAGTCCATCGATGACTGGCACTCCTATTGTAATCGATTTATATACATCTCAGGCTTTAGCTATTATTAAATAGTGGCTAATTGGATTAGAGAGGAATAATGGGCATCTTCGTTTATTGCCAGGCAAGGGTCAGAAAGTACGCGAATCCTGACCTCCGTCACGAGGAAGGACTACTTGGCTATCTTCCGTGTGTATTCCTGCAACGTTAAAATAATTGTCTGCACACAGGACTTCTCTCATCATGACTACGAGGGTCATCCAGAAAGTAACACACGATTTGGCATAACCAAATTAATAACGAAAAATATCAACGCAAACGTTATTTACAAATGGTATCGCATTAATTGTTTTTTTTTTTTTTTTTCACACAAGCTGTGTGTAGGACAGGGGTTGGAGATAGAGTCAAACTGAAAAATTCAATGTCATAGCCGGGATTTGAGCCACGAATCTTCCGGTCTCTAGCCGGTTGCTCTTCCACTGAGCTACAGTGGCAGCTACCGGCATAGCATTCAATCCAATTCAATGCAATTCTAGTATGTATCCATGTATCTTCCAAGGACGCCATACGAAGATTTTGAAGAAAATCCTCCCGCCCCTAACTACTCTTTACATGAACATTTTTTCGAACACGCTTTTCTCAAAAATGGCTCTAACGATTTTGATTAAAATATCGTGTATTAAAGATATTTACCAGACACATAAAATGTATATCTTGAATTTTCTGGGAATAGCCTCTGCAGACATCTTTATTCTGGATGAATTTTACGGAATTCTGTGTTACTGGTAAACCGTAAGATATAAACAAAAACTTACCTTATAGAAGATGTAGAGGTCGTTAAAACACACAATTTATGTCATATACATTTTTTCGTGGAGTTGATCGTTTTTTTTAGATATTCCTTGTTATTGGTTTCAAGTTTAAAATACTTCTCATTCAGTAAACTAACCAAAAGTTAGTTAAGTAACAAACTTGGAAGTTTCAGCATCTTTCAAGGCTACCACAGGAGGACTTTCAAGAAAATACGCTCATTCCAAACCACCCTTTAAATATCAAGTTTGTTATTTAACGGACTTTTGGTTTTTGAGCTATGTTGCCCCCCACACACACCGATGTTTTCCAATAAATGCTTTTTTTGGATTCAAGGGGTCCCAAAACATGTGTTTCCCGTGAAATCTCGGTATCGAATTTTTGGGTAAAATACAATACCTTCTCTTTATACTGTATACTTAGTACGTGTAGAGAAAGTAAAAATTAAGGATAAGAAACTCAACGATACCAGCACACGAATAACACCATTGCCAATAGACAACACATTCCAAAAGTGAAGCCTTCCCCGGGGTTCCAGGGTACGATTCCCGGCTGTGGCAGGGAATTTTTCTTTAACCAGAATTATCCCCTATCCCCCACAGAGTGTAGAAGTATGTATGTGAGGGTGAATGTCTGTGTGTTTGAGGAAAATAAAGCGATTACACCCAAGGTAAAGAACCCACAGACAAGAAGTTGTTTCTAACGCAAAGTCCCTGATATGACCTTAGTAGTTAGAAGGGGGCTATATATCTAAATGAAAACAATAAAAAAAATCTGATGTGTACCATTCACATGACTTTCTCTACATCTCTGCAACAAATTATTCTTAAAAAGCTTGTACTTCTATTTACTTCATGCTAATCAGAAAAAAATTAGCAGGAATAGCTATATTACTTGCTTGCTTGTAAGTAGAAGCGAAATAAGGAAGTACCATAGGTTAAAGTGATAATCAAAAGCTGGTTGCTATGTGACTGAAGTTGCTTTGTTTGTATGGACAGCAGTTGACAAATTCCTGTAAGAGAAAAGTGAGTTTTTTAAAGGTGAAATCAAAAATAAGGAATAATACAAAAACGATCAACTTCACGACAAAAATGTAAATGACATAAATTGTTTGTTTTAATGTGCTCTACATTTTTTGTCTGATAGGTTTTTGTCCATCTCTTATGGTTTAGCAGTTAATGCAAAATTCCGTAAAATTCATCCAGAATAAAGTGGTCTTCAGAGACTTTTCCCAGAAAATTCAAGATATACATTTTATTTGTCAAGTAAATATCTTTAATATACGATATTTTAATCAAAATCGTTAGAGCAATTTTTGAGAAAATCAAAATTTTCGAAAAAAGTTCCATGTAAAGGGTAGTTTGGGTTGGGGGATTTTTCTCAAAATCTTCGTGTTGCATCCCTGGAAGATACTAAATTTAATAGCAAGTATGGTATTTTGCTTACTTTTCGTTTTTGAGTTATCGTGTTCATAGACACACGGACACACACACACATATGGACCTTTTTCCGAAAATGATTTATTTAGATAAAGGGGACCCTAAAAATATATTTCCGGTGAAACCTCGGTATCGAATTTTCGAGTGGAGTGTAATACTTTCTCTATACACTATGCACATAGTGCGTATAGAGAAAGTAATAAAATAAATAGAAATACACTCCAAAGATGAATGCCCATAGGATTATGCGATTATAAAGAAGGGAACTAACGACGGAATAAACACACACACACACACACACACACACACAAACTGAATAATAAAGTTTCCTTCGTCTATCCGGAACTTCATCATCTGATCTTGGAAGTTTTTCGCCATTGTTTTTGACGTACTTAGCGAAATGCTTGATTTTTTTTTTTTTTTTTTTTTTTTTCTTTTTGCTTTTTGCTCACGAAGTTGGCCCCCTGATTGCACCAGGTGTTCCCTAATGGAAGTGACCACCCAAACAGCCCCTGTTCGCACCAACAAGACGTCAACCCTACCCACTCCACTTCTACAGCTTAATTGCACCGAATTACTTCATCGCGCCACCTTTATTCCTAGAATACTAGAACTATAATTTCCACAAGACGCGCTAATGGAACGGGCACCGTGACTCAGTTGTTTCAGATTCCAAGCAACATGATAAAGCACGGCACGACGCTTTTCCATTTCGTTTGTGGTTTCGGCTTGCAGAGTGCTACACACCCCTACCAATAATTGTTTCCTCCCGCAGCTCAAGATAACGTCAATCTCCTGCTTGATCCTCCAGAGGATCACGACTATCTTGATGGAATGCTTTTAAGGTGGTACCCAGCAGGTATGTTTACATCAGCAACTTTCTCCAGCCTCATACTAATGATGGCCACTATCGAATGAACCACTATTCGATTGTTACTCAAGCATTCGGTTTTCATTCGGTTTAAAAATGTATTGTAATGCACCCAAAAATTCCATACCGAGATTTCACCGGAAATACATATTTTGGATCCCCCTGAATCCAAAAAAAGCATTTTTGGAAAAGGTCTGTGTGCGTGTGAGTGTGTCTGTGGACAGCATAGCTCAAAAACGAAAATACAGTTAAATACCAAATTTGGTATTTAAGTTTGGTATCTTGCAAGGATGCGACACGAAGATTTTCAAGAAAATACCCCTACCTAATTGTTATTTTCTCAAAAATGACTCTTACGATTTTGATTAAAGTTTCTTATTTTAAAGATATTAACCTAATAAAAATTATGTATATTTTGAACTTTCTGGGAATAGCCTCTGAAGACTACTTTATTCTGGATGAATTTTATGGAATTTTGCACAACTACTAAACCGTAAGAGCACAAAAACTTAATACATAACAAATGTAGAGCACGTTAAAACACACGATTTATGTTATATGCATTTTTTTTTTCGTGAAGATGATCGTTTTTGGTTTTAGCTTTGAAAAACGTATACTTTTCTCATACAGGAATTTGTCAACTCGTGTCCATACAAACAAAGGAACTTCAGTGACATAGCAACCAGCTTTTGATTATCACTTTAACCTATGGTACTCCCTTATTTCGCTTCTACTGACAAAGAAGCAAGTAATAAGGCCATTTCTGCAAATTTTTTTTCTATTAGTATGAAGTAAAGAGAAGCATAAGCTTTTTAACAATTTGTTACAGAGATGTAGAGAAAGGCATGTGAATGGAACACATCAGATTTTCTTAAGTTCAGTGCAAGCCGAAATCAGCGAAGTGTTCGTTTTCTCAATGAGAGGCTCTATCAACAAGGACATCTGATGATTATTTTGGTTCTAGAGGTGTTAGCAACAAGATTGATCAAAGCCTCAACATTTGCAGAGTTGTATGTGCATTCCTGACTAGATTCTCGACACCAAACCCTCCGTTATCTCACTCCGCATCTCTAAGTGTAATTACTAATTAGAACAGTTCCAGAGCGCGTGCAGGCGATACGGCATCTGTCACACTCTCGCCCGTTTCACAACCCGGGAAATTGAATTACATGCAAACAAACAAACAACTTGGAGCAAAACCGCGGCTACATGCAAATCATGATGTCATCTCCAGTAACACGTGACACTTGAAGAAGCTGGAGCAATTGCTTCTGTAATTGGATAGTGACGTCTTCAGGAAGACGGACAGACTGGCTCTGGAATGAATTAAAACTTCGCCTGAAGATGTTATCAGTGCAACATCCATCAAACGTGCTGTTGTTCCGGTACAAACCACTTCAACCATCCAACCTGCTGTTCAATTACTTCATCGTGATAATCACAGGCTTTAACTTTGTGGATGAACACTGGGTGTGGCATCTGATTGGTGAAATATGCTTCCAAATGGTAGTGCTTACCCCTCTGTCTGGGTTTTTCTTCAAACTGGGTTTGTTTAGATTGATGGGTAGAGGGAAAAAGAGTTAAACCTTAAAATAAAATAAAGGAGTTCAGCGTATAAGTGAACTGATTATTCACTGGACTATGGGTAGTGTTGGGAGTATTCGAATGCAAAATGTCAATGCATTCGATTCTTGGATGTTCTCGAGATATTTCAAAACCGGAATGCTGTATTCGAATTCTTCACTCGGATGGGTTCAAATGCACGGTTCTCGTTTGATAATATCCTTAATGCAGTATTCGAATGCTGCAGCAGGATAGGTGCAGGTGCACCGAACTGAATCAAGATCTCCTCTCGAGATGGTGTTGGCATAGCTACTCTTAAATCTGATTGGTTCTTATTCTTACAGCTGATTCATACGCTTGGGCACTTACTGGAAAAAGCGCAGAAGTATGCTCACATAGTAACATTCTGACTAATTCATTTTATTTTGTAAAAGAATTTTCGGATATTCAGGTCCTATAGTTCAAGTTTTTCATTGACAATGGTGAGAATAGAGAACACCACACGAGTGAGGACAACATAGCATCCGAAAATTTGCATACGAATACAGGCTGATTTTGATTAGCGAAAACAATGAGTTGTAGAGAACTTGTACTCTAATGAAAGTTTCGATTCCTGAAAATATTCAATTCTGCCCCACACTAGCTATGAGCATATAGTGCTTGCGCGATCATTTACCTATCTTCATTTCTAAGATTTGCCTCGATTGTGTTTCATTTCGATAGATTGGCAGAATTGATGATACACTGACGGGTATCAAATAACTTCCAACTCTTCTGGGCTAGTAAGAGATGCAAGATAAGATGTGTTAAATATCAGAAGCGACTCTGTGTGATAAACAATAACATCTGAATCAGCATTCACCTGGAGACCAACTTCGTTCTGAGAATATGTTACAGGATTACAACTTATATAAGCGTTTCTTTAGAAATACAAATCTAGACTTCGTATTATTAAACAATAACAAAAGAAAGCTAATAATGTATAACTCGCTTTCTGTTTCATCAGTATCGTTATGCTTCTAAAGTTTCATTTCAGAATAAACATGGTGTATATGCAGGACACAGAGAAATGAATACAAATATGTATTCACATCCAGAATGAAGAGGTCTTTCCCAGAAAATTCAAGATTTACATTTTATTTGTCATATAAGTATCTTGAATATACGATATTTTAATCAAAATCGTTGGAGCCACTTTGGAGACAATTTTTTTTTTTTTCCAAATTTGTTTCCACGTAAAGGATAGTTGGGGTGGCAGGATTTTCTTGTAAATCTTCGTGCTACATCTTTGGAAGATACTGAACTCAAATACCAAGTTTGGTATTTAATGTACTTTTAGTTTTTATGCTATGCTGCCCACAGACACATACACACATGGACTTTTTTTGGTGCATTACAATACTTATCTGACCGCCTCCGTGATCGAGTGGTCAGCGAGCTGGCTTGTCATCCGGAGGTCCCGGGTTCGATTTCCGGCTGGGGCGGAGAACTTTTCTTTAACCAGAATTATTCCTTATCCCTCACAGAGTCTGGAAGCATATGTGTGCGTTTATGAGGGGAAAAAATTATTTAAACCCAACGTAAAGAACCTACTGCTATTTCTAATGCAAAGCCCCCGATATGACCTTAGACGTTATAGGGGGCTATATAAAGTAAATAATAATAATAATAATAATAATAATAATAAAAATCTGAGTCATTCACATGACTTCTCTAAATCTTCTCAACCAATTAATGCAATCACTTTAACGTATGTTACTCCCTTATTTCGCTTCTACTTCAAGGAAGCAAGAAATAACACTATTTCATTTATTTTTTTCTCGATCAGCATGAAGTAAATAGAAGCATAAGCTTCTACTGATTGTTATGTGACTGAAGTCCCTTTGTTTGTATGGACAGGAGTTGACAAATTCGAGTATGAGAAAAGTATATGTTTTTAAAGCTGAAAACAATAAATAACAAGGAATATCTAAAAAAAAAACGATCAACTCCACGAACAAAATGTATCTGACATAAATTGTGTGTTTTATCGTGATTTACATTTTTTGTTAAATAAGCTTTTGTCTATCTCTTACGGTTTATCAGTTATGCAAAATTCAATAAAAGGCATCTAGAATAAAGAGCTCTTCAGAGGTTATTCCCAGAAAATTCAAGATATAGATTTTATTTGGTATGTAATATATCTTTAGTATAAGAGATTTATACAAAATCGTGGAGCCATTTTTGAGAAAATCAAAATGTTCGAAATTTTTTCCATAAGAAGGGTAGTTTCGGGTGGGGGGATTTTCTTCAAAATCTTCGTGTCGCATCCTTGGAAGATACCAAATTTAAATATCAAGTTAGGTATTTAACGGTTTTTACGTTTTTGAGCTATGCTGCCAACAGACTCACACACGGACCTTTTTCCAAAACTAGTTTTTACTTTCTCTATACGTACTATGTACATCGTGTATAGAGAAGGTATTCCATTGTACCCAAAATTCGATACCGAGATTTCACTAGAAATACATGTTTTGAGACCACCTGAATAAAAAAAAACATTTTTAGAAAAATGTCTGTGTGTGTCTGTCTGTCTGTCTGTCTGTGGGCAGCATAGCACAAAAACGAAAGACCGTTAAATACCAAACGTGATATTTAAGTTCAGTATCTTCCAAGGATGCGACACGAAGATTTTCAAGAAAATCCCGCTACCCCCAACTACAGTTCACATGGAAAAATTTTCGAAAATTTTGATTTTCTAAAAAATGGCTCTAACGATTTTGATTAAAATATCATATATTAAAGATATATACTTAACAAATAATATATATATATATATATATATATATATCTTGAGGAATAGTCTCTGAAGACTACTTTATTCTGGATGCATTTTACGGAATTTTGTGCAACTGGTAAGCCGTAAGAGATAGACAAAAGCTTACCACACAAGAAATGTAGAGCACATTACAACACACAATTTATGTTATATAATTTTTTTTTTCGTGGAGTTGATCGTTTTTTAGATATTTCTTGTATTTTGTTTCAGCCTTAAAAAACTTATACTTTTCTCATATAGGAATTTTTCAACTTCTGTCCATACAAACAAAGGAACTTCAGTCACATAGCAACCATCTTTTGTCATCACTTTAACCTATGTTACTCCCTTATTTCGCTTCTACTTACAGGGAAGCAAGTAATAAGACTATTTTGCTAATATTTTCTCACTTAGCATGAAGTAAATAGAAGCATAAACTTTTTAACAAAAATTTGTTGCAGAGATATAGAGAAAGTCATGTGAATGGATGACATCAGATTTTTTTTTATTCAGGGGGACCCAAAACATGTAACTCTGATGAAATCTCGGTATCGAATTTTCGGGTAGAATGCAATACTTTCTCTATAGACTACGTACCTAGTAGGAGTAGAGAAATTGCGCCCCATGCTCAGTATTGTGACATTGTGGCTGCGGCCCATGTTTCCCCTCGGTTTATTAAAGTTTACTGACAGTACTTTACACCTAGGTCCGAAGGAAGGGAACCCCGTCGTTAAACCCTAATTGGGTATAGCACCGGGCGAGGGCCACGGCGAGCAAATTAGTTGATGGATTTACGATTGCCGCGCGCACTATCATATTTTAATTCCTTTGCTTGGGAAGCAAGCGCGTGCTCGAGGGCGTGTTCGTGACTGCCCGGTGTGACCCCTGGCAGGGTCATGCCGCAGTTTCCTTTATTTCACTTGAGATCGCTGGTCAAGCTCGCGCAGCGTGTTTGCTTCGGGCTTCACTTACTCATTTTTAATTTCCTCTGCCAAATAGACATACAACAATGGAACTTTTATTGCAAACAATACCTTATAAGTAGAAGGGAAATAAGGAAATACACTAGGCAAAACCGACAAATGTTTTAAAATGTCGTTGCTATGGATTTGAAATCCATTTCCTTGCGTGGCCAGGAGTTGACAAGTTCCCGTATGAGAAATGTATAAGTATTTTAAAATTGAAATCAATTACAAGGAATATCTCGGAAACGCCCAACCGTACGAAAAAAGTGCATATGACATAAATTATGTGTTTTAACGAGCTCCATATTTTATGTATAATAGGCTTTTGTGTATCTCTTACGATTTAACAGTTATGCAAAATTTAAAACAATTCATTCTGATCAAAGAGGTCTTCAGAGGCTATTCCCAGAAAATTCAACATATACATTTCATTTGTGATGTAAATATCTTTAATATACGGCATTTTAATCAAAATCGTTGGAGCAGTTTTTGAGACAATCAAAATTTTCGAAAAAAGTTCCATGTAAAGAGTATTTGGGGGTGAGGGGATGTTCGTGTCGCAACCTTGGAAGATCCAATTTTGGTATTTAACGTCTTTTAGTATTTGAGCTGTGCTTGCAGTCCAGACCCACACGGATATTTTTCTAAAATACTTTTTTGGACTCAGGGGACCTCAAAACATATTTCCGGTAAATCTCGGTATCGAATTTTTGGCTGGAATACAAATACTTCCTGTATACATCATGAACATAGTTTTTTTTTTTTGTTTTTTGTTGTTTTTTTTTTTTTTGTTTAACGTCCTTTAACCTGGTTGGTCATATCGTAGGATGAATGAAATTGGTGAAATGATACTCAAATGACCTCGGAGTCCATGGAGCTTAAAGTTACTCAACATTCGTCGTCTCAGGATAAGGGAAAACCCCGAAAAAATTACTATATTCAGATAACTCACCTTAAGTGAGATTCGAACTCGCGACGAGGTAGACACACTACCACCACACTACCCAAGCGGGATTACATAGCACGTGTAGAGAAAGTAAAAAGCTCCGAATTCACAGAACTAATGGATAACCTCATAAAAGCTCACTGAGATAACTTATCTCAATCGATTTTGTTTTGGAGCCTTCCGGAATTCGATACATTCACTCGTTTTCACTGCGCTGAAAGCGTTTTGACAAAAGACAGAGTATCAGGAAAGCAAAAGGAAAAGAACGCATGAAAATGTAAGTTGTTGACTCGTGTATCGCACCTCGAACAAATGAAGAACGTTATCGCCCTGCACAACACGACTAACGTTTGCATTTACCTACAGGTTACATAACCTAACATTTCCCGTCTGTTTGGCTTCTTTTCTGATAGCATAATGTTGGTGTGTCGAGGTTTAATTGCATCATGTCATTCGAGTTAGGCTTGCAAGCGGTGAATCAAATGAATTCACTGTCACTCTCGCCCGCTGTAATAGGTTTAACTGCTGCTTACTGGGCGAAACTTTTCAGACTAACTCAAAAGTATAGGTTAGTGCAGACCATTTCGTTTCACACAATTCTTAACGCATCAATAACATTCTCCACCCTTTCTATCTACGTCATAGGCCGATATAAAACCTCTATTAAAGTGAGTACTGCTGTTGGAGACTTCGTCTTTAACAAGCTATGTGGATACAGGAGTCTTAACACCACGGAAACAAAATGGAGATAAAAAGCTTGCAAAATCTCGTTACTTCTCTGCATGTCATTTTCCGTCCAGTTAGAGAAAATTCACACACAAAATATATTCAGGGTGTTAATCAACTACACCGAAATAAGTTGCGAGATTGTGAACGCACGTGACTGATATAAGTAATTTGAGATCGGCGATGCAAGGTCCCCAGATAAGCACAACGTTAAACGTATGGGTATCAGGTGCTGATAAGTCGGTGTTAAAGCAAAGCAGCTTGAAGAAATGGCTTAGAATGTCTTTAAAACTACTGCCCGAGTATAGAAATATCGATTTTTAGCAGCTCGTTACTAGCGTTCTCAAGATTTAATGTCGCAAAAATCTATAAATATCGATTTTTAGCAGCTCGTTACTAGCGTTCTCAAGATTTAATGTCGCAAAAATCTATAAAATCTCGAACTAATCACTTGACAGTGCGACACTGAACATTCATTAACTACGTTCTTGAGTTATGTAGCCTACTCTGGAGGCGTCATATCAACTTCTCTGGTGGCTTAATGCGTAACACGGGAAGCTGCTATCCCACAGGTCATGAGTTTGATTCCTCTCATAGAGTAAATGTTTTTACTTTCTCCATACGCACTATGTACATAATGTATAGAGAAAGTATTGCACTCCACCAAAAAATTCGATACCGAGATTTCACCGGAAATATATGTTTTAGGTTCCCCAATATCCAAAAAAAGCATTTTCACAAAAAGGTGTGTGTGTGTGTGTGTGTGTGTGTGTGTGTGTGTGTGTGTGTGTGTGTGTGTGTGTGTCCGTGTGTCTGTGAACACGATAACTCAAAACCGAAAAGTCGGTAAAATACCAAACTTGGTATTTACGTTTAGTATCTTCCAGGGATGCGACACGAAGATTTTGAGAAAAATCCCCCCACTCCCAACTACCCTTTACATGGAAATTTTTTCGAAAATTTTGATTTTCTCAAAAATGGCTCTAACGATTTTGATTAAAATTTCGTATATTAAACATATTTACCTGACAAATAAAATGTATATCTCGAATTTTCTGGGAATAGCCTCTAAAGAGTAGTTTAATCTGAATGAATTTTACTAAATTTTGAATAACTGCTAAACCGTAAGAGAGGGACAAAAACTTACTGCACAAAAAATGTAGAGCACATTAAAACTCACAATTTATGTTATACACATTTTTTTCGTGGAGTTCGTCGTTTTTGTGACATTCCTTATATTTGGTTTCTGCTATGAAAAACGTATACTTTTCTCATACAGGAACTTGTCAACTCCTATCCATATAGACAAAGGACTTCATTGACATATCAACCAGCTTTTGACTATCACTTTAACCTACAGTTGTCCCTTATTTCGCTTCTACTTATAAGGAAGCGAGTAATTAGACTATTTCTGCTATTTTTTTCTGATTAGCATAAAGTAAATAAAAGTATAAGCTTTTTAAGAATAATTTGTTGCAGGGATATGGAGAAAGTCATGTGAATGGTACACATCAGATTTTTTATTATTTTTTTCATTCCAGATGAAGTGCCGCGATACGTGGCGTACTGGCACTTCAGAAATTTATAGCCCTTACTTCGACATTTCAATAAACAGGCCATAAGTCTCCCATCTCAAATTACTTATTTAAGTAATCTACATATTCTGTGAAAATATTTCGGTATATTTCATCAACACTCTACGGCCGCGCCGTAGCCAAGACGTTAGGCAACTCACCTCTCACTTAGACGGCCCGGGTTCGATCCCACGTGACCGCATGTGGGATTTGTGGTGAACAAAGCGGCAGAGGGGCGGGTTTTCTCCGGTTTGCTCCGCCATCGAATCCTCCGGTGCTCCATCTTCATTCCATGCATCGCAACATCAAGCCTACGGTGATATTTGTAGTAGAAGCGGGCGTTAAACACTGTCAAAACACACACACACACACACACACACACGTTACACAAGTACGTTAAGGGAAACTAGGAGTGAAATTTCAAATTTCTATAAATATTTTACTGTGACTCTATCGCTGTTATGTTAGTATGAATACCAAATTTGCTTCAAATTGGATAAATGCTTTGCAAGATATAAATGATATTGCGCAATCAAAATGTGCTGGCATTTTCTGAATTGGAGCTTTGAACCACACATAAAAAACACAAAAACTACAAAAGGTGATATTTCAAAAACTATGATTATTAAATGTATTATGAAAATTGGGAACTTCAATGTCTAAGATTCATAGAAATATTCAAACGAAGACGTTAAAGTGGCGAAAAAGCCCTAGAGGTGTTTGGAAGATACACAGTCTGGCCATTAATATTTTCATATCTCTCGCCATGTTGCTGTTCCCAGAATTGAGATTGGCAATGCATCTTCCAGCGAAGATGACAATCTTACAACAGGTGCGTTATGTCCTACTTGAGGTTTCTTGTTTTCTCATTTGCTCATCGTTGCTTCCAGGTAAACCGGTCTCATTTTACAGCTTACGAGACCAGAGTGTTAGGAAAAAACTTGCCTCGCCCGTTAACATTCTTCATTCTATTTCCTGCTGCAAATATTCCAAAATACACACAGGGCGAGTAGTTAGACCGCTCACCTGCCATCTAGGCGGCCCGTGTTCGATCCCATGTGGGATTTGTGGTGGACGAAACAGCCGTCTCGCTGGTTCTCTCCGGGTCCTCCGGTTTCACTCCCTCCACCAACTGCGTTCCTATCATCATGCTACATTCACAATGAAATGCAAGCGCAAGAGTTTGAAAACATGTTATTTAATGTAAACATTCACATAGAAACACGCAACGCAGGAGTTTGCAAACTCCAAACTTTATCCTTGCGTTACGTGCAAAAAGGATGAAGTCTGCTTCTTTTCTCTATGCATTACCTATGAAATCAACAACAGACGATCGCACTACAAGATTTTACAGGGTCTGCTGTACACGCATGCTCTTCTATTTGGCCGTGCAGTGCCGCGCCATCTCTAATTTCCCTCAAGCGGTTATGACAGTCTCCCTGCAAATCCTTCTTTGATTTAATGAATGTAACTACCATCTGTGTCTAGATTTCTTGGTTCTCACAAATCGAAGGCGGACAGATAATTTCTAGTTCATTAAATGTGTAGCTTTATCATTTTCTGCAGTCTCTATGCTTGTATTATTTACAATAGTTTAGAATGAGCAAATAATTGAGACTTCACTGCCAATTGTTAGTATGTAAGATTTTAATAAAATATTTATTTGTAAAAGATTGAGTGAATTTTCTTAAGGGTATTATTGGTTATGTTATTCAATTTGAAACTTGCGATGCGCTTGTAAGATATCCATATTTAGTTTACAGATCCAGAAACCCGTGCCAACTTCTTGCGTTACGCTTACGATTGCATTGTGAACGGTCTTCCCTCGCGCTTGCGCTAAAGTTACTTTACGTCAGAGCTTGCATCTCATTGTGAATTTAGCATCATTTCGCTTGCATTTCATATCATCCACTTCCTTATGCTCATGCCTGGCTATGGGCCAGGTTCTCCATTCTGTGGTCTCGTGCTGTTGGCTCTCTGACAAGCTTCTGACTCCTAGGCATTCGCTTGTAGGTCCTAGGGAGGTGTCAGTCCTAAATTCGGGGAGGGTAAGCTGACTATGGAATATATATAGAAAATACGTTTACAAATTTCCCACTCCGAAAATTTACAAACCAAATGCAGTTATTTACCAATCCTATTTTAAACATTCAAATTATTGATATTCATTATACTTGCTTCTTTGTAAGTAGAAGCGAAATAAGGGAGTACCATAGGTTAAAGTGATAGTCAAAAGGTGGTTGTTATGTGACTGCGTCCTTTGTTTGTATGGACAGGAGTTGAGAAATTCCTGTATGAGAAAAGTATAAGATTTTCAAAACTAAAATAAAAAACAATGAATATCTCAAAAACGATCAACTCCACGAAAAAAATGTATAAAACATAAATTGTGTGTTATAACGTGCTCTACATTTCCTGTGTGTAAAGGCTTTGTCCATCTCATACGGTTTAGCAGTTATGCAAAATTCCGTAAAATTTATTCAGAATAAAGTAGTCTTCAGAGGCTATTCCGAGAAAATTCAAGATATAATTTTTTTTGTCAGGTAAATATCTTAGGATATGATATTTTAATCAAAATCGCTAGAGACATTTTTGAGAAAATAAAAAAAATTCCAAAAAAGTTCCATGTGGGTGGGAGAATTTTCTTTAAAATCTTCGTGTCGCATCCTTGGTCTTTTCGTTTTTGAGCTATGCTGTGCACAGATACACACATACGCACACACGGACCTTCTTCCAATGTTTTTTTTTTGATTCAGGGGGGACCCAGTATTTTCGGTGAAATCTCAGTATCGAATTTTTGGGTGGAATACAATACCTTCTTTATACACTATGTATAGAGAAAGTAAAAATCTTTTGCATGGAAAATCCTTCGTCCGTTGCAGTGGATGATGGATTACTGATGCTATGCAAGGCTGTTTTACGGAAATTTCCCTCTTCAGTTGAGGTTCGGTTCGCTTTACGTGGTCCCGTTTGAGAAAAGTTAATTTAAAATCGAAACTAATAACAATGAATACATGGAAGACGGTCAAGAAAAACGTGTATGACATAAATTATGTGTTTTAACGAGATCTACAATTTATGTGTAGTAAGTTATCTTTTACGGTTTAACCGTTACGTAAAATTCTGCAAAACTCATCTAGAATAAAGAGATCTTCAGACGCTATTCCCAGAACATTAAAAAATTTACAGTTGATTTGCGATTAAAATTACTTTAATATACGGTATTTTAATCAAATCGTTAGGGCCATTTTTGAGGAAAACAAAACGTTTCATGTTAAGGGTAGTTTGGGGTGGGAAAATTTTCGCATCCTTTGTAGATGTTATAAATAAATACCAAGTTTGCTTCTTATTTAGTTTTTGAGATATGCTGTCTACATTTCCAAAACTGTTTTTTTTTTTCGGACTCAGGGACCTCAAAATTAGTACATTTCTGGTAAAATCTGAACATAGAATTTTTGGGTGGAATAATGTACCTTCTCTATCCACTATGTACATTGTATATACGGATTAGATAAAGTAAAAAGTCATATAATAAATATACCAGATTTTTAAATGTTAACTTTTCACTTTTGGCTTAGAATGCTACGTAATCTCAAATGCATTTTTACTTTCTCTATACGTACTATGTACATAGTGTATGGAGAAGGTATTGCACTCCAACCAAAAATTCGAAACCGAGATTTCACCGGAAATATGTGTTTTAGGGTCCCCCTGTATAAAAAAAAAAAAAAGCTTTTTCAGAAAAAGGTGCGTGTGTGTGTGTGTGTGTGTGTGTGTGTGTGTGTGTGTGTGTGTGTGTCCGTGGACAGCATAGCTCAAAAAGGAAAATGCGTTAAATATCAAACTTGGTATTTAACTTTAGTATCTTCCAAGAATGCGACACGAATATCTTTAAGAAAATCCCCCCAGCCCCAACCACCCTTTATATGGAAAAAAAAATCGAAAACTGTTATTTTCTCAAAACATCTCTAACGATTTTGATTAAGATCTCTTGTATTTAAGATATTTAATGACAAATAAAATGTATATCTTGAATTTTCTGGGAATATCCTCTCTGCAGACCTCTTTATTCTGGATTAATTTTTCTGAATTTTGAATACCTTCTAAACCATAAGAGTTACACAAAAATTTGGTGAACAAAAAGTGTAGATTTCTTTAAAACGCAAAATATTGATGTTCTTTTTTTTTTTTTTTTTTTTTTTTTTTTTCCCGTGGAGTTGATCGTTTTTGAGATATTCCTTGTTATTGGTTTCAGTTTTAAAATACTTAATATTTTCTCATACGGTAATTTGTCAACTCCTGGCAAGCGGATTTCATCCACATGACAACCAGCTTTTAGAACATTTGACTGTAGGTTAAGCCTAGTGCATTCCCTTATTTCGCTCCTACTTTAAAGAAAATCATGTGAATGGAACACGTCAGATTTTTAATTAACCAGTGGCTACATTTGTATGGACATTTGGAACATGGAAGGGTGTCGCAGAATGTTAAGGAAGCTCGCGTCACGAAATTCCAAAGGTTCCACGGTTCGACTCAAGGTACGTGACGTGCAATTTTCCAGTGCATTCCTAGGGATTCTGGAATGTGACCGATCTGGAGCATCTCACGGTGACACGCCAACAGTTTTGGTTCAACGCTCGACACCCAGCAAACCACCCACGGCGACCTATATGCGCACACCAATTAAGCGTGTTCGGTCCTCAGAGGGCAATAGGCTAACAAGCTTGGCTCGGCGAGATGAAGATGAGATAAATTTGTGTTGAGAGAGGTACAAGGTGATGCAGAACAAGTCTCCTCAGATCGTGCTGCGATATGACCTACGTCACAGCTGGCAGTGACCGGAACGATGTCTCCGATGATCAGCCTATCCTCGTTAATACTGAGAATGGTCACGCTAAGGCCTGCTCTCTGGAATACTTCCGCGGTCATGCGAAGGGCCCAGTTTCACAAGGATATAAGTGAACTTTTGGTATTAATTATTGTCTCAAAATAAATCCCAAGACCAATCGAGCGGTATAGGCGTATGGGCAACATTCGGGAAGTTCTTGGTTCAAATCCCGTCAGCCGACCAATTTGGCAGAGGTTTTACATGGTTTCCCTCAGTCGCCAAAGTAAATATCGGATTGGATGTTTTATACCACGATTCAAAATTCCACCTTCAGTCTAAAACAATAGTAGAGTGCCTGCCTGGGTAACGTGTCTGCCTCATATTCAACAGGTCGTGAGCTCGAATCTTGCTTAGGGTAAGTTACCCGGATAAGGTTTTTTTTTTTTTCCTGGGTTTTCCCATATGCTGAGAAGACGTATGTCGAGTAACTTTGAGCTCCGTGGATCCCGAGATCATTTGAGCATCATTTCACCAATTTCATTCATCGTCGATATGACCAGTCAGGTTAAAGGACGTTAAGCATATAAAAAAGTAGAATATTTTTCAGAACATGATAACCCTCGAGCAAGGGCGACGAGACTTTAATTTTGGGTTTAGGAAACCAATCATCGCAGTTGTCAAGTCTGTTCGTCCGAGATCTGATAGACTCGTGGTGAGTCTAGCAAGGTTGTGTACCTACCCTGGTAAGGGCTTAACCACAAGAATGAAGGATGGTTCAGGTTTGGTGATTATTGTGAGGTTTCGGATGATGATAAGCTCTTCGAACGGTTGCATTTTTCAGAAGCAGCATCCTTTTCCTCTGCCCCGCTGAAGTTTGATTTGAATAAATTGTTTCTGTTGGAGAATTCTGATTGACCACTCCCAATGTTGGCAGGGGGAGTACTTAGTTCAGCTACCTGTAAGTGTCTAAAAATAAATTTCAAATTCAACAGAGCGGCATAGCTAGGAATGTCTGTGGGCCGCATTCGGGAAGTTCTAATAATTTGCCTGAGTTTTTTTTCTTTCTCTACACGTACTATCTACATGGTGTATAGAGAAGATATTGCACTCCACCCAAAAATTCGAAAACGAGATTTCACCGGAAATGTGTTTTAGGGTCCCCTGTATCAAAAAAAAAAAAAAAAAAGCATTTTCAGAAAAAGATCTCTGTGTGTGTGTGTGTGTGTGTGTGTGTGTGTGTGTGTGTCCGTGAGTCTGTGAACACGATAGTTTAAAAACGAAAAGTCGGAAAAATACAAAACTTGGTACTTAAGTTTAGTATCTTCCAGGGATGCGACACGAAGATTTTGAGAAAAATCCCCCCACGCCAAACTATTCTTTACATGGAACTTTTTTTCGAAAATTTTGATTTTCTCAAAAATGGCTCTAACGATGTTGATTAAAATTTCGTATATTAAAGATATTTACACGACAAATAAAATGTATATATTGAATTTTATGGAAATAGCCTCCGAAGACTACTTTATTCTGGATGAATTTTACGGAATTTTGTATAACTGCTAAACCGTAAGAGATGGACAAAAAGTTACAACACAAAAAATGTAGAGCAACTTAAAGCACACAATTTGTTATATACCTATACATTTTTTTCGTGGAGTTGATCGTTTTTGAGATATTCCTTGTTTTTTGGTTTAAGCTTTAAAAAACATTTTTCTCATACAGGAATATAACAATTCCAGTCCATACAAACAAAGGAACTTCAGTCACATAGCAACCAGGTTTTGACTACCACTTTAACCAATAGTACTCCCTTATTTCGCTTCTACTTACAAGGAACTAAGTAATAGGACATTTCTGCTGATTTCTTCTCAGTTAGTATGAAGTAAATAGAAGCGCAAGCTTTTTAACAATAATTTCTTGCAGAGATATAGAGAAAGTCATGTGAATGGAACTCGTCAGATTTTTTTTTTTTATAATTTCCCTTTGTCGTCGAGGTAAATATCGGATAGGATATTTAATACCACGACCGAAAGTTCCACCTACAGTGTAAAGCTGAAAAATAGATGGTCATTGTGATTAACCTGCAATCTATCCACAGATAGCGAAGCAGCTAGACCGGACAGTACTCTAGCGCCATCTGCTGGTCGCGGGGCAAAGTCGTATGATGTGTCAGGTATACTGTCTTGAGTACAGATGGTGAAAAATAGCCAGACTGGATGGCACCCTAGCACCATCTGCTGGTCGCGGAGCAAAGTCGCATGATGTGTCGGGTATACTGTCTTGAGTACAGATGGTGAAAAGTAGCCAGACTGGATGGCACCCTAGCGCCATCTGCTGGTCGCGGAGCAAAGTCGCATGATGTGTCAGGTATACTGTCTTGAGTACAGATGGTGAAAAGTTGCCAGACTGGATGGCACGCTAGTGCCATCTGCTGGTCGCGGAGCAAAGTCGCATGATGTGTCAGGTATACTGTCTTGAGTACGGATGCTGAAAAGTAAGCCAGACTGGATGGCACCCTAGCGCCATCTGCTGGTCGCGGAGCAAAGTCGCATGATGTGTCAGGTATACTGTCTTGAGTACGGATGGTTAAAAGTAAGCCAGACTGGATGGCACCCTAGCGCCATCTGCTGGTCGCGGAGCAAAGTTGTATGATGTGTCAGGTATACTGTCTTGAGTACAGATGGTGAAAAGTAGCCAGACTGGATGGCACCCTAGCGCCATCTGCTGGTCGCGGAGCAAAGTCGCATGATGTGTCAGGTATACTGTCTTGAGTACAGATGGTGAAAAGTAGCCAGACTGGATGGCACTCTAGCGCCATCTGCTGGTCGCGGAGCAAAGTTGTATGATGTGTCAGGTATACTGTCTTGAGTACAGATGGTGAAAAGTAAGCCAAACTGGATGGCACGCTAGTGCCATCTGCTGGTCGCGCAGCAAAGTCGCATGATGTGTCAGGTATACTGTCTTGAATACAGATGGTGAAAAGTAGCCAGACTGGATGGCACCCTAGCGCCATCTGCTGGTCGCGGAGCAAAGTCGCATGATGTGTCAGGTATACTGTCTTGAGTACAGATGGTGAAAAGTAGCCAGACTGGATGGCACTCTAGCGCCATCTGCTGGTCGCGGAGCAAAGTTGTATGATGTGTCAGGTATACTGTCTTGAGTACAGATGGTGAAAAGTAAGCCAGACTGGATGGCACGCTAGTGCCATCTGCTGGTCGCGGAGCAAAGTCGCATGATGTGTCAGGTATACTGTCTGAGTACAGATGGTGAAAAGTAGCCAGACTGGATGGCACTTAACGCCATCTGCTGGTCGCGGAGCAAAGTCGCATGATGTGTCAGGTATACTGTCTGAGTACAGATGGTGAAAAGTAAGCCAGACTGGATGGCACTTAACGCCATCTGCTGGTCGCGGAGCAAAGTCGCATGATGTGTCAGGTATACTGTCTGAGTACAGATGGTGAAAAGTAGCCAGACTGGATGGCACCCTACACAATCTGCTTGGCACGAAATGTAAATGATATTTGCAAGGGGAAATACTGTCCACCATGCAGATGAAACGAGTTACACGAGCAGAATCCTTGCGATATCACCAAGTGACGTTCCTCAAATCTATCAGTAATCAGTTCAATGGATCAATTGTTAGAGGACTACTAAATTTCTATATTTGAAAGATATATGCTGGGTTCTCTTAATGCATATAGATTTATATCTTGAAAATCATCAGAATGTGTCCAGAATTAATGCAGCTACTGTATTAAACTATTACATGCTTAATTAAGAAACGATTAATAACATGGAAACTAATTTTAGATGGCTGAATTTTTGCAGAGTGAAATAAATACACAAAATTCAAATTATGGATTTTAAGATTTTTATTTGACTCTTCCCCTTCAAAAAAAAAATAAACTTTAGTTTTGAAACAGGTCGCCTTTTAGACGTTTGTTAGTAAACTTGATAGTTTCTGTAATAGGCATATTTTATTTCAAGAAATTCAAGAGATTAACACGAGATTGTAAAAGATCTTGAAGCAAGAGCATTTAATTTTCTTCCCATTGTAAGTGTTAAATTCAATTTCTTATCGTTGAATAATAATATATTCTATTAAACGTAATACGTTATGCTTTTGAAAAAAAAAGACAACAATAAGATTTTAATTAATTACGCTAACATGTTTCTATATTTTACTGTATAAATGTTGTATAATGATAAGAAATGCTTACCTCCCTAGAGGAAATTACACAGCATTTACGTAACGAATGGACTACCTTGTCAAATCTAATTATAAGCTTTGGTTGACTTTGAAATTTATTCCAAAGCCGCTGTTGAATTTATTCTTCGTGCGTGAATAATTTTCACTTGTGATATAATTTTCTGTTTGTTTGGATGTGCAGTTGCATTTCTTAGGCTGCTACTTGCTTTAGCCGTTGCTTTCTGCAAATGAATACAGAAATTATTTTAAACACTTTATCGATATGGAATGTCATAACGTCTGTTATTCCTTCTTGCATTAAAACAATTTAATACTGATATTATTTACGAAGGCCATCCAGAAAGTGACAGACGATTTGGCATAATTAAACACTAACGAAAGTAATCAACACAGAAAGAGGAAAAATGAATACAGCGCCGGAGTCGTGACAAGCCTCCGTAACTGTATTTTTTGATAAAAAAATACCTGGTCGTTTCAAAAAACAAATAATTGCTAGACATTTTACTTCTCTACACGAACTACGTACCTATTGTCTAGAGAAGGTATTGTATTGCACCCAAAAATTAGATACCGAGATTTCGCCGGAAATATATATTTGAGACCTCCTGAATACAATAATAAGTGCTTTTATAAAAATGTACATGTGTTTGTGTGGAGGGGTGGTAGCATAGCTCAAAAACGGACAGTCCGTTAAATACCAAACTTCGTATTTAAGTTCAGTAACCTCCAAGGATGTGACACGAAGATTTTTAAGAAACTCCTCCCACCCCCCAACTACATGGAAACATTTTCGAAAATTTTGATTTCATCAAAATGGCTCTTACGATTTTGATCAAAATATCGTCTATTAAAGATATTACAAAAAAAAAAAAAAAAAAAAAAAAAAAAAAAAAAAAAAAAAGCCTCTGAAGGAATGACTTTTGCGTAACTAGTAAACCGTAAGAGATAGACAAAAACGTATTTAATAAACACTGTAGAGCTCGTTAAAACACACAATTTATGCTATATACGTTTTTTTTTCATGGAGTTGACCGTTTTGAGATATTCCTTGTTATTGGTTTCAGTTTTAAAATATACTTTTCTCATACGCGAATTTGTCAACTCCTGCCCATACAAACAAATGAACTTCAATCACAGAGCAACCAGCTTTTAAAACGTTTGACTACCTAATGTATTCCCTTATTTCCCTTCTACTTACAAGGAAGCAAGTAATAAGAGCATTTCTGCTATTGTTCTCTCGATTAGCATGAAGTAAATAGAAGATTATGTTTTTTAACAATAATTTGTTATAGCGTTGTAGAGAAAATCAAGTGAATGTAAGGCATCAGATTTTTTTATGTGAATACAGGATATAACATATATTTAACAATGAATGAAACCAAATATCTGACAAAGAGAAATTTATAGAGCCCGTATTGTTAGCACAAAATCTTGTCTCTGAAGAGTCATCAACATGTCATAACGGAAAATTTCGCTGGGGAACGCTCAAAGGGATAAAAATATCATGGCGGGCAGCAACCTATAATTTAGCCCGTATCAAATGCGATCGCCATGCAAAATATGGTGATTATAGACTCGCTGACTTGGCCGATTACCCGAAACAAACGGATTTTGCAAAACATTTATAAGAAAAATAACGCTACGAAATGGCCTCCGATGTTGTATATCACGAAATGGAGGCACCGGAACTGACGTCAGCTGATTGTTGTGCCGATAGGTTAGGACTGATGCGAAACAAATGACTCGTGAAACATTCTCCGGTGCCAGTCGTGCGCAGAACTGCTTGTATCTATCTGTTTTTCATATCACACGAAAGGAACCGAAATTTCCATTACTGTCTGACGTTCGTTTTAACTGCCGGCGAATTCCAGTATTAATAATTAATCGCGGCAATGAGTTACCTTTATAAATCATACTGGAAATGGGACAAAACTGGGTGGGCAACGTGTGTAAACGAGGTTTAAGTGACCTGGGAAAAAAAGCTGGTTTAACATATGGCCTCGCTAACGGTCCACCGGTTACAACAGACAACCTATCAGGGCGCGTTTCGCTTATATTCTGCTGCAATTTAATGTTAAATAAACAATTATCACGAAATCCAAAACAGCATGTATTTATAAGCAGTGTTCTACAATATAGGTGCATTTATAATGACTTAAGTACTTTAATTTAATTACTTTCTCTACACGTACTATGTACATAGTGTATAGAGAAGGTAGGTATTCCACCCAAAAATTCGATACCAAGATTTAACCGGAAACACATGTTTTGGGTCCCCCTGAATCCAAAAAAAAGCATTTTCAGAAAAAGGTCCGTGTGTGCGCGCGCGCGTGTCTGTGGACAGCATAGCTCAAATACGAGAAGACCATTGAATACCAAGGATGCGATACGAAGATTTTCAAGAAAATCCCCCCACCATTTACTGCCCTTTACACGGAACTTTTTTCGAAAATCTCGAACAGATCACTTGAAAGTGTCAATGGATTAACTTCCTTTTTACGTTATGTGGGTCTCTAGAGACATTTATTTAATTGCTCCTGTGGCATAATGTGTAACGCCAAAAGCTAATGACCCGAAAGCCATAGGTTCGTTTCCTGACAGTCATTTTACCTTCCTTTTTTAATTTTAAGCCCATATGCAGAATAGTTGCTTGGCGGAGAGATTAAAATTATATACGTATATAAAAAAATCTGATGCGTTACACTCTACAAACAAACTTCTTACAAAAGATAATTCTTCTTTCAACACCATGCTAATCAAGATAAACATTAGCAGAATGTTATTACTTAGTTTCTTATAAGTAGAATGGAACTACGGGAAGCACTAGGATAAAGTGATAGTCAAATGTTTCAAAAGCTGTCGTTATGCGATTGCCGTTGCAAATCGCTTCTTTGCTTGGCCCAGAGTAGAACAAAAGAAAAACGGGCACTTCCGTCTGAGAAAAGTATAAGTACTTTACAATTGAAACTAATAACACGGAATACCTCAAAAACGGTAAGCTCCACGAAAAAAAATGTATATGACATAACTTGTGTACTTTAATAAGATATACATTTTTTATGTAGTAATTTTTTGTCTATCTCTTTCGGGTTACTAGTTATAGCAAATTAAGCAAAATTCATCCACAATAAACAGGTCTTTAGAAGCTATTCAAGATATACATTTTATTTGATAGATATGGCTTTAATATGTGGTATTTTAATCAAAATCATTAGTCATTTTTAAGGAAAGCAACATTTTCGAAAAGTCCGCCTGGGTAGTGTGGTGGTAGCGTGTCTGCCTCACATTCAACAGGTCGTGAGTTCGAATCTCGCTTAGGGTGAGTTACTAAGCTCCGTGGACCCCGAAACCATTTGAACATATCACCAATTTCATTCATCGTCCGATATGACCAACCAGGTTAAAGGACGTTAAGCTTACAAAAAACACGTAAAGGGTAGTTAGGAGTAGGGGGATTTTCTTGAAAATCATCGTGTTGCAAACTTAGAGATACCAAACTTAAATACCAAATTTGGTATTCAACCGTCTTTTCGTTTTTGAGCTATGCTGTTCACAGACAGACACACACACGGACCTGTTTCTGAAAATACCTTTTTTTTTTTTTTTTTGATTCAGGGAGTCCTAAAACATGAATTTCCGGTTAAAGCTCAACATCGAATTTTTGGGTGGAATACCATACTTCTCTATCCCTATGTACATTGTACATACGGGGCTAGAGAAAGTAAAAAGAAGAGACTACCTATTGTGCGAAGTTAATGTCAATACCATTATACCAGAAAGATACGCTCTTCAACGGCGCTTCGTTTTTTGGGGTTGTGTTCTCGAATAGTAACATCAACCAGTGGCGGACTGGTAGTTTAGAACAGTTATCCGTAACTTCGAAATTTGAACGACAGATCAGAGGTCTGCTATCTCAAAATACTTGTTTAAGAAACCTCTTTATTCTTTGAAAAAGGATACACAAACGCACACATATAAAGAAAACTTGTGTCACGAAAATATAAATACAATTACGTAAGCATGTTCAATATAGGCTATCATTATTTTAGTGCCTTTGACACAAATTATTCACGTTAAAACTAAGGTCTTTTAAGGCGTCTCGAGCCTATAAGCCGCCACTGGTCCGTTCGTAAGCCACTCTCCACACGACTAGAGCCATCTAGAGAATAAATGACTAGCGGAAGCGAAATCTTTCCAACTCCAGCACACAGATAACCTTCCACAGAGACCATAAAGTCTTTCCGCATGTGCTTCTTGGAGCTGTAAAACTTTTCAGAACGCCTTATCGCGATGAAAGCAAGCTGACAGACAGACAGGGTGCGGTGGGATTGTTTTCCGAGCCGTTATTCGCGCACAGGTGCACAGTGCAATATACCTAAACGGAAAAAAGAAATGCTTTACTCAACCAAATCATGTGGTTAAAGAATTTAAATAAAACGTTGTCATTTATAGACATATGGAGAGAAATATTAAGGCAACAAAACAACAAAAAGTGTGCGTGTTTGTATGAAATCACAATAATTAGAAGAAAACTAATCTGATGTGTTCCACTCACATGACTTTCTCTGCATCCCTGTAACAAATTATTGTTAATAAGCTAGGCTAAACCGACAGTCAAATGTTTTAAAATGTGGTTGCTATGGGATTGAAATCTGTTTCTTTGCGCGGCCAGAAGTTGGTAAGTTCCTTATAAGAAAAGTCTGTGTTTTAGAACTGAAATCAATAAAAAGAAATATCTCAGAAATGGTCAACTCTACATAAAAAAACTTATATGACATAAATTATGTTTTAACGAGATTTACATTTTTTTTTTTTTTTTTTTTTTTTTTTTGTAGCAAGTCAGTCTATCCCTTAGGATTTAACCGATATTCAAAATTCTGCAAAATTACTCAAAACTTCTGAATAAAGAGGTCTTCAGGGGCTGCTCCCAGAAAATTCAAAATATACTTTATTTGTAATGTAAATGTCTTTAATATGCGGTATTTTAATCAAAATCGTTAGAGGCATTTTTGAAAAAATCAAAATTTCGAAAATTTTTCCATGTAAAGGGTAGTTTGGAGTGGGGGGATTTTCTTGGAAAATCTTCCTGCTTTATCCTTAGAAGATATTAAATTCAAACAGCAAGTTTAGTTTTTAACGATCTTTTCGTTTTTGAGCTATGCTATCCACAGACACACACAGAGTATGAATAAACACATGCAATTTTGGAGTAAATTCAATTAGAGAGGGAAATGGAATTAAAAAGGCTTGCATGTTCACATGTCTCTGTATTACTTTATATAAAGCTAAAAAGAAAACTTATAAATTATTGTTATTTTTAGAATTTATAATTCATTAATTCAAAGTGTAATGTAATTAGGAACTGGTAGTTGGACATTAGACAGATCACATGCAAATAAATTATTGGGGTAGAACGGAAAGAAAATGGATAAAATCAGAAATAGAGGAATTAGAGATTTGATGAAAATGTATAACAATATTCTTGAAGCAATTGAAGAAAGAAAATAGATATGGTTTGAACAAGTTAAATGGATGCAAGAAGACAGAATTCCGCAAATGATTTTGAAATTTAATGCTGAAAGTAAAAGAACAAGAGGAAAATAACAGAAACTATGGATGGATGGCATCGGGAGGAGTAAGAATAGGATAGAACTGAATGGAATTGGTCGCTCAAGACAGAAATTTGGGGGATAAAATTACTTTGGATTGAGGGAAACGGTACCCAAGTTTAGAAAAACTCCTAAATATCTAATAAAATTATATAGTAATCTCAAATCTCCCATAAAATATTAGTACCTAGTTTATCAGGAAACTAATCTTTGAATTCAGGGACAATGCTAACAAAAGAAGCGGGCGGCACGAAAGAAACTACACGGAGAAAAGAAACGCGGATCCTGTTAAGCGTATGAGACATTTGCAGAGATAGCCGCAAAGACGGATGTATTCTTTTTGGAGGGTTACGACCTCTGCAGGATGACAATGTTATCAAAGAGAAGCGTTAATAACGACGCTGGGAAAAGGAAACCAACAAGTTGTTTAAGTCACGTGGTAAACCGGAAGCAATGCAGCGATGCTCATTTCTGATTTTGTGTCGTACCTTTGTTAAAGAAGGATATCTTATTCGCCGCCTGTTTTCAAACCTTAGAATTAGTCATACACATGCATCATTATAGGACAGCAACAGCGACTGTTTGGTCTAGCTTTCTTATTTATTCCACCGTGTACAATGTCAAATTTAATACCGAGACTTCACATGACTTTCGCTACATCTCTACAACAAATTATTGTTAAAAAGTTTATGCCTCTATTTACTTCATACTAATCAAGAAAAAAATAGCAGAAATAGTCGTATTAATTGCTTCCTTGTAAGCAGAAGCGAAATAAGGGAATATCATAGGTTAAAGTGATAGTCAAAAGCTGGTTAATATGTGACTGAAGCTCCTTTGTTGGTATGGACAGGAGTCGACAAATTCCTGTATGAGAAAAATGCTGTAACCAAAAACAAGGAATACGTCAAAAACAATGAACTCCACGGAAAAAATGTACATAACATAAATTGTGTGTTTTAATATGCTCTACATTTTTTGTATGATAAGTTTTTGTCCATCTCTTATGGTTTAGCAGTTATGCAAAATTCCGTAAAAGTCATCCAGAATAAAGTAGTCTTCAGAGCCTATTCCCAGAAAATTAAAGATATTTTATTTGTCAGGTAAATATCTTTAATATGTGACATTTTAATCACCATTGTTAGAGCCATTTTTGAAAAAATCAACATTTTCGAAAAGTTTCATGTAAAGGGTAGTTGGGGTGGGGGGATTTTTTTGAAAATCTTCGTGTCACATCCTTGGAAGATACCAAACTTAAATACGAAGCTTGGTATTCAACGGTCTCTTCGTTTTTGAGCTATGCTGTCCACAGACACACACACGGACCTTTTTGTAAAAATGCTGTTTTTTTGGATTCAGGGGGACCCAAAACATGTATTTCCGGTGAAATCTAGGTATCCAATTTTTGGGTGCATTACAATACCTTCTCTATACACTATGTACATAGTACGTGTGGAGAAAGTAAAAAAATGAAAATCCCATTAAATATCACAGTTCACACTTCCTCGTGCTCATGCCTGGCTACTGGCCGACAACTGGTTCCAAGTTCTCCATTTTGTGATTACAAGACGTTGGCTCCCCAACAGGCTTCTGACCCCTAGGCATTTATTAGTAGGGAGGTGTCAGTTCTAACTAGGGGGAGGGTAAACCGACTACAAAACGAAAAAGATAGGTACATATGGTGACGAGTTGAGTTCATAGCCCGTAGATGGCACTATAGGATTAAATCACGACTTGCGGACGTTAACATGCATACAGCAGTTAAAGGGCAACCTTGTCTAGCGAGTGAAGGTGAAATTTATCGCCAGTGTGCATCCCTAATACTGGCCATCTGGTGCACCGTAACCTGGATTCCAGGGGCATCTCCGTCCTGAGGGATAGCCAGCCGCCCTTGGAGGAAACGCCCAGAGTGGATCGTCCTCATTACGTCCTCCTGATGAAGACATTCGTGTGAAACCGTACCGGGGTCGACCCTAGCCGCATACACAGGATTTCACGCACGAAGTCAGCGAGATGCCGCTCTTCCGACAAGAGGTGCAGTATGGAAATACACGGGAATTTGCTACAGGGCGATCAAAAAGTCTCTTCCTCATACACCATCTGGGATTTCCCGTTGTTACGAATTACCACTTGTTCTAAATCAAAGTGCATTCCTTTCGGTCTGTCTGCTGTATTTATAATTGAAATCTTCTGAATTAAAATATCTTAATATGTTTAAACTCACATGAGTTTCACTACACATTCTCCAACAAACTGTCGCCCTCTGTGGTGTAATAGTTACAATGCTAAGTTCATATACCCAAGGTCGCGGGTTCAAACCCGGCGGAGGACGATGGATTTTTTCGGGCGTAAAAATCCTTAGCAAGTCTTCCTTCGAAAGGGAAATAAAGCAGTTGGTCCCGTGTCGTAGATTTACGGCACGTAAAAGAACCTCAAGCCTGATAGAGATGCCTCTGAGCAAAATTAAACGGTCTTTCACGCCCAGTATATAATGGGGCGCTGAGATCCACAGCAATTAAATAAATAACCATAAATAAAACGGCATGTCATTTTCCAACCAATTATTTTTACTTTCTCTACACGTACTATGTATATAGTGTATACAAAACGTATTGTAATGCACCCAAAAACTCGATATCGAGTTGTCACCGGAAATACATGTTTTAAGACCCCTGTATAAAAATCATTTTAGAAAAAGGTCCAAGCGTGTTTATCCGTTTGCCTGTGAACACGATAGCTAAAAAACAAAAAGTCCGAAAATTACCAAACTTTGTGTCTTCCAAGGATGCGAAAGAAAGATTTTCAAGAAAATCGCCCACCCCCAACTACCCTTTACATGGAACATTTTTCGAGAGAAAAATTATTTTCTCAAAAATGGCTATAACGATTTTGATTAAAAATACCGCATATTAAAGACATTTACCACGGCAAATAAATTTTCTAAGACTAGGCTCTGGATACCTCTTTATACTGGATGAATTTTGCTGGATTTTGAGCAACTGGTAAACTGCGAGAGATAGACAAAAACTTATTACACAAAAAGATGTAGATCTCGTTAAAACATAAAATGTATGTATTATTCATAGATCTGACCATTTATTTGAGATATATCGTGTTATTTGTTTCGTTTTAAAATGCAACAAAAATTTGTGAACTCCTGGCAATGCATAGAAATAGCCAACTATTGTGGACAACCACATGGCAACCAGCTTTAGCCTAGTGTACTAACCTTAGTTCCTCTGCTTACAAGAAAGCCTTTCTCCTAATGTTTATCTCGATTAGCTTAAGCTTAAGCTTTTTAACAATAATTTGTTACAGAGATGTAGAGAAAGTCATGTCAGGCTTTTACTTTTATATTTATAATTATATTAGCTTAAATTTATTCGTAAATTATGGTGTAATTATACAAGTTAGCATTGATTTAAATAATTAGGTACCAGAATTCTTATTCGTATTTTTATTACTTTCTCTACAGTACTATTTACATAGTGTACAGAGGAAATGTATTCCAGCCAAAAATTTAATACCGAGATTTCACCAAAAATACAAGTTTTGGGTCCCCCTGAATCCAAAAAGGAAGTACTTTTGGAAAAAGGTCCGTGTGTGTATGTCTGTGGACAGCATAGCTCAAAAACGAAAATACCGTCCAAGGATACGACAGGAAGGTTTTCAAGAAAATTCACCCACACCAAACTACCCTTTACATAATGTTTATTTTCTAAAAAAATGGCTCTAACGATTTTGATTAAAATATCGTGTATTAAAGATATTTATGTGACAAATAAAATGTACATCTTGAATTTTCTGGGAATGGTCTCTAAAGACTTTATTATGGATGATTTTATTGAATTTTGCATAACAGTAAACCGTAAGAGACAAATAAAACGTACTACACAAAAATGTAGATTACGATAAAACACACAACTTATCTCATATACATTTTTTGTGGAATTGATCGTTTTTTAAATATTCCTTGATATTGGTTTCAGCTTTAAAAAACATATTTTTCTCATAAAGGAATTTATCGACTCCTGTCCATACAAGCAAAGGAACTTCAGTCACATAGCAACCAGCTTTTGACTATCACTTTAACCTATAGCACTATCTTATTTCACTCCTACTTACAAGGAAGCAAGTAATAAGACTATTTCTGCCAATTTTTTTCTCGATTAGCATGAAATAAATAGAAGCAAAAGCTTTCTAACAATAATTTGTTGCAGAGATGTAGAGAAAGTCGTGTGAATGGAACACATCAGACTTATATATATATATATATATATATATATATATATATATGTATATAACATGGGGGCTAGAGAAAGTAAAAAGGATTCAAAATGAAGAAGACTTGCCGGAAAATTCAATTTGGAAGAGTGGATGCTGTGACATGCACGTTCAGTTGCCACCCACACGAAGTGTGCACCCCTGGGTCATCTTCATTGGGATGCGGAACGAATCCGTGATCCAATCTGCAGCAGGCAGTAGCAGCATCATTACTCATTACGAACTTGACCTTCTCTAGGGTAACTCCTTAAAAGGCCCGCCGCCCACGGGGCTTGAGCCCTGCATCGCGAAATTGGTTCCCCCTATGGGCGGATACACAGAGAACAATGCTTCAAACTATGACAGCTTTCGTCAGCTTTGATGCTCATGAGCATGGGCCAAATCTGATAATCATAATTTGGTTACTAATGTTTTGGCAACTGTGATTCAGGAATCTAATAAAAAGTTGTCAACAGTCTACACCAGAAATGTGCATCGCTAGCACAAGTCGGAGTAGTACACGATCATGTGACCCTCCCTCTCTCAAGCTTCCACATGTTGATTTCTCTGAAGAGGTTGGTGACTGTCAGAGGCAGTGTTGCCAACTAAGCAGGAAAGTAGCTATATCTGGGGTACTTGAGAAACAAAACAGCAACAAAAATCCATGTTTGTGATTGGCGACTTTTTTGGGGTCTGTTTGGATATATTAAGGAAAATGTTGACAATTTTTACTTTCTCTACACGTACTATGTACATAGTGTATAGGAAAGGTATTGCATTGCACCCCAAAATTCCATACCGAGATTTCATCGAATTTCTGGTAAGTCACTGCGCTATGGCACTTTATTAGAGAAGTGTACAGTGTGTAGTTGTGTATATGTGAATGCTAAAAGTCGCAAAAAAAAAGTTGGATTGATGTGCTTGTGGAATACTTCGGCAAATTTTCAAAACAAGTCTGCATTTCTAATTTTACGGAAGAATTTTATATTTTTTCTCTCTTTTCGAATTTTAACATTCACATATACACGACCACACACTGCACATTTCTTTAATATAGTGCTATAATACCAGAAGAGGTAATCTAAAGATGGAACCGGTCCCACTCCTTCAAGATACGAGTAATTTGTTGCAGTTGCAATCGAACTGTCTGAATCATCACAGAGATTGATAATAATTATTGGGCCAACGAATGTCCACCATTCCCTCCAAATCTTACCTTGTTTACTCTTCCCGAACAATGTGTGAATCACATTCACTGCATTTTCGGCTGTCACTTGTTGAAAAACTGTTTGCACAAGATGTCGCGCCGAAGCTTATTTAAAAGTTTTGCACACTTAATGCTGCTTTCGGAAACACCCGTAAATTCTCCCGTCAAACTAAGAACACTGTTTAATAAAAATATAAGGTACTTTTCACAAAACGTATTACATATACACTAGCGATAATTCTTTCCTTGCTTATGTTTCCGCTGACTAGCCGTTGAACTGCACAACAGATATGCATTGTTATATAAAGAAAATATGATTAAATAATCATTAAATTGTGTTCCTTAATCATTCGTACTACATTAAGATAATATTGTATGGCGTAATGCGTTGTTTTTGTAATCGCTAGACAATTTAAGAGGAACTATTTTGTGATGCAGAAAAGCTGTAAAACGTTTAGCAACCAATCAGAGCCTGTTGCTTTTGTTTACATTACCGGTGAAGTAAGGCTGGACAGAGCATAGAGCCAGTACAATTGTACGACAGACGAACCAGCTTAGCGCCACCTGATTTCTTTACATCGCCAGCGAAATAAGGATAGACAGATAATATAAGTGTTTACAATACAACTAGTTGGAAACGTTTTGTTTTCTTTTGAAAGCCTCTAACTTTCACCGACATAAGTTACAGAAGTGCCAATCATGACTAGGCCACGCATGTAAACGACCTGTCAAGAAGTTGACGATGGGGTTAATCGGGTACTAATGAACATTCCAGAGAGTGGTGAGTATGGGGGCTGGTCTCTGATTTGCATGCAGCTGCGACAGGTGCACAACAAACTGGTGGATGTGGACATCTGCCTCTTCCGGGTGAGACGGTAGCGGAACAGGTTTCCACTTGCACGGATTTCTGCTTTCCTCTTGCTTGAGCCGACCTACAGGTTTCACTCTTTACTAGGGCTCCCAACTTGAGACGTCACAAAAAATGCCAGATGATATAAATTCGCTTCGTCTCAAGGTGCCGGTCCCCATGGCCGCGCTCGCCAAAGCGTCTCGCTTTGGTGTTTCGCAGCGCAGGGGATCGTGGGTTCGAGTCCCGCCTTGGGCATATGTGTTATATGTATATGTGTGTAAACAGTAAAACAGAAATTCAGTAATCATACAGTAATCACAGTAAACAAATTAGGTAAATAAAAAGTAGGGTATACAGTGCCGGAGTCCTGATCAGACTCCGGAACTGTATTTAAAAAAAAAAAAAAAGGTGGATCAAAATTACTTCATTTATTTTTCATTTTAGGCATTTCGCTGTCAGGACAGACTTCTCCAATATTGCAGACATGGCGACGTTTTAATTCCTAACTATGAAGTAACAAATAGCTCAGGTGATGATCTAGCTGCATTATAACTTTGGCCACGTTACATTTTTACTTTCTCTACACGTACTATCTACATAGTGTATAGAGAAGGTATTGCATTCCACCCAAAATTTTGATACCGAGATTTCACCAGAAATACACTTTTGGGTCCCCCTGAATCCATAAAAAGCCTTTCCAGAAAACGGTCCGTGCGTGTGTGTGTGACTGTGGACAGCACAGCTCAAAAACGAAAAGACCGTGGAATACCAAACTTGGTATTCAGGTACATAAATACTATATTTTGTCCGAGACGTAAAAAGGTTGAGTTGGTAATTTCTCAGCAAGACCTTCATTTGCGGCTAACAGGTTGCCCGGACTGCAGTAATGAAGTATCGAAGTCCAGACCGCGTGGGCACGTGTCAAATCACGGGCGCCAGCTGCTGTTGTTGCTGAACGGCAGATGGAGGCCCGAACCTGCAACAGCCAGCAGGTGTTTGTTCAGCTATTGGCAATCCTGACTATTTACCAGCACTGGGTGTGCCGCGGTGATATCTCAACTGTTCATTCATAATTTATATCACAAGCTGTTCCCATAGCTCTGCAAACTTGATTTAATATCGTCCTAATCTTCTGGCAACCTTCTGGAGGCCTCAAGGGGAGGCAAAACGCCAATGCATAAAAACATAGTTACTTTATCTACACGTACTATGTGCATAGTGTATAGAGAAGGTATTACAATACACCCACAAATTTGATACCGAGATTTCACCGGAAATACATATTTTGAAGTTCCCTGAATTAAAAAATAAAGGATAGCTCAAAAACGAAAAGTGAGTTCAATACCAAATTTGTTATTTAAATTTATGTCCCAAGCATTCTACACGAATATTTATAAATAAAAACAAATTCCCAACAGCCCTTGGTAAATGTTTATTTTTTCAAAAATATTTCTAACGATTTTGATTAAAATACCTATCAGGTGCTTAGTAATCTGTGTAAGTGGTAAACCAATAAGAGACAAGAGGAATTTGAACCAAACTTAAATACCAAACTTGTTGTTTAAGTTTATTTCCCAAGCATGCCACACGAATATTTTTTAAAAAAAAAATCCCCAACCATCCTTTACATGGTAAATGTTGATTTTCTCTAAAATATTTCTAACAATTTTCATTAAAATACCTATCAGGTGCTTAGTTACATGTATAAGTGGTAAACCATAAGAGATAGAGGAATTTGAACTACGCAAATAATGTAGACCTCGTTAAAATTTAATTTTTAGCACTATAGTGGGAAAGCACATTTCACTGTTGCCAACACTGCTTTGAGTTCCTGTTAGTTACTTATGACTTCACCAGCCGGCCACAAGAGCGTCGCTTAATCTCCCCTCTAGCGGGACCGGGAAGCACGACCCCAGCAGTGGAGCTCGAAAGGAAGCGCGCAAATACCTGCAGTATCTTTCTAGCCAACCGTCGCTGAGTCTCTGAATCTGCTTGAAAATTGAAAGAGCAAAACTAAAACATAAGAGAAGAGATCCGTGATAGAAAACACAATTCAGCATTCGCCTTGGCCACTAGCGGAAAACCACGAGGAACCCCTGGTCAGATCGAACCCGGGACCTCACGTTACTGCGTCACCCTCTCGCAAAACATCTGTGCTTATTATACTTTACCTTAGGTAGCCGGCTTAGCCTCCCCATATGTAGGACTGTCAGGCCTTTACCTAGGGGTCAGAAGCTTGTCAGGGAGCCAACAGAATGAAGAAGCTGGAACGAGTGGTCGGCCCATAGATGATATGAATGAAAGCGAAATGGAAGACAGAAAAGGTGATGGTAGACCAATTGGTGGAATTAGTGGCGGGGGAAACCCGCCCAGCCGCCGTTTCGTACACCATAAATCCCACATTCGGGCGTTTGGGATCCAGCTCGGGTCCCCTAGGTGGGACAATGAAATGGCGTTTAATTTATGGACGCTCTTTAACTTCTGTGGTTCTCAGCGTCCCATTCAATACCGGACCGCTTAATTTGCTCAGAGGCATCTTTAACAGGCTTGAGTTTCTTACGTGCCGTAAATCTACGACGGGACCAACGGCTTTACTTCTCTTCCGAAAGAAGCCATGCTAAGGATTTTTACGCCCGAAAAAAATCCATCGTCCTCCGCCGGGTTAGAACCCACGACCTTGGGTACATGAAGTTAGCACGGTAACCATTACACCACGGAGGGCGACGCCTAGGTGGGAGGCGCCGGTCCTATTGTACTAATGCACAAAATTATAGTTGGAAGTAATTCCATTGAGGTTCTTAACACCTCCATTTACGTTCACGACTGTACAACAAAATGTTTTTCAGGTCTAAAATGAACATAGATCCAACCAGAACGTTCTTAATGCAATGCTCGTTACCCTCAATACACCTTGCTCAACAGAGAAATTGTTTTGTGCCTTAGGCTTAGATGTTTCTGCGGACATAACTGTTATTTTCTGGTTAACAATCGCCTTTCTGAGTCTACCATTGCACCTTCAATTATTTTTAACTCAGGTAATGGACGCGGCGAGATGAATCATTATATTTTATGGCATACCACTGCATTACTATGAACTTCCATTTTTATATAGTATATAGATGAGCTTGCGTTTTCTTGAACTTACAGATGTAAGGCAAGAGGTAAGACGTAAGAATCTCGTAGTAACTCCGCTTATTTTTATGCATCCAAAATGGCTCGGGCGGTTTCGTCTGTAGTCGACATTCGGGAGGTCGCCGGTTTGTTTCCCGTGGGCGGCCAACTTGACCCATAGGTTTTTACGGGGGTTCCCCCGGGGTCACTAGGCAAATGTTGAGGAGGTCGCTTCATTCTCCCGAACTTCCTGTTCCTTTATTTTATCTCCATTTCATCCAACCGGTCTCTTTCAGGGTTATATCGGCGTTGGCTCCACTGCGCGGTGGTGACTGCATTCTAAAATAAACACTGCAGCCATTGGCTTATTGTGCGTCAGAACCCAGGAAGCTAGGGTGAGATGAGAGTAATTTCAAAGGGCGGCCGAAACTAGATATCGAAGAGCAACCGTGGAGGGTCCCTAATATATTCCAAGCAATTATTGACCTCAACACTGGGAGAGCTAGGAGCCCATGGCCCAGATTTGACCATATTCCCTGAATCTACAGACGACTTCCAACGCCTTCCCGCCTCTCACTTAGATGGTCCGGGTTCGATCCCAAGCGACCGCATGTGAAATTTGTGGTGGAAAAAGCGGGGCAGAGGCGGGTTTTCTCCGGGTTCTCTGGCTTTCCTCGCCATCACATTCCACCGCTATTCCATCTACATTCCATGTATCACCAGTGTCATCGTCTGCGGGGCCACAAGTAGTAAAAGAGGGCGTTAAACACTACAAAAACGCCTTCCCGTCGCCGAGAGCTGTATTTCCGAAGCGCAGTCACCACCACGGAAGGATGCTCCAACCACAGCCGACATTTACAATCCTGAAAAAGACAGGTTGGATGAAATGGAGATGAAATAAAGAGATAGGAAGTTCGGGGGAATAAAGAAATCTCCCCAGCATTTACCTAGTGATCTGGGAAAACCCCGAAAAAATTCATGGGTCAGAATCGATCCGCTAACCTCCCGAAGCACCTAGTCCTCTGGTTCGGTTATGTTGTATGTATATGCGTGCTACAGAAGGTAAAAAGACATACAAGAAACAGTTTTTAAGTGTTAAAACCAACAATAATCACTGAAGTCACGAAATGTTGCCAGATTTATTACTCTCCAGATTAGTCACGAAGCCAAGTAAAACATTTTATCTGATTTTTGTGCGCCTTGTTTTTAATTGCGACCATGGAATGGCGTGTCTCTCTAAATAGGCTGTTCTTGACTTAATTTCTTGTGGAGAATCCAACAGACAGAAGAGTTTCGACTTGAAACAGTTGAGCTTACACGTTTACAAACAAGTGAAGACACGGACAGTGTTCCGAATCAAGGGAAACTAATTGAAGTGGTAACAACAGATTAACGTGCGCAGAGTCGATGCGCAGTTTACGATGATAGGTTCTGTGGTGCAAACAGCTGTCATTAACTGTCTAATTATCCCAGTTGTAGCTGTTCCATCTTTCTCTTACTCTCTCTTTCCAAAGGCGGAGTATAAGCCTTAATTAATTGACGTTATGAAGCAACTACTGAAAGTGCTAGCGTATTGGGCGAGCCAATTACAGCGTTTCTTGCTAAAGCATATACACCGATCACTTTCCAACAGCAAAAACAGCTTATTTTTACTTTCTCTAGCACGTACATACAATATACATAGTAGATAGAGAAGGTATTGTATTCTACGAAAAAAATCGATACCGAAATTTCGCGGGAATTACATGTTTTGAGGAACCCTGAAAAAATAGAAAAAGGTCCGTGTGCGTGTCTGCCCGTCTATGTGTGTGGACCTCCTAATTCAAAAAATTGTATGTGCTCCATTCACATGACTTTCTCTACATCTCTGCAACAAATTATTGTAAAAAAGCGCATTCTTCTATTTATTTTATGCCAATCGGGAAATAATTAGCAAAAATTGCCTTTATTAGTTGCTTCCTTGTAAGTAGAAGGGAAATAAGGGAATACACTAGGCTAAAACGATAGTCAAATATTTTAAAAGCTGGTTGCTATGTGATTCAAGTTCCTTTGTTTGTATGGTCAGGAGTTGAAAAGTTCCCGTATAAGAACAATATAAGTATTTTAAAACTGAAATCAATAACAAGAAGTATATAAAAACGACCAACTCAAAAAAATGTATATAACAAAAATTGTGTTTTTTAACGAGCTCTACATTTTTTGTTACGGAAGTATTTCCCTACCTCTTGCGGTTTATCAGTTATGCAAATTTCCGCAAAATTCATTCAGAATAAAGACGTCTTCAGAGGCTATTCCCAGAAAATTCAAGATATACATTTTATTTCCCATCTTCAATATATGATGTTTAAATCAAAGCCGTTACAGCCAATTTTTGAGAAAATTAAATTTTCGAAAACTTTACCATATAAAGGGTAGTTAGGTGTGGGGGATTTTCTTGAAAATCTCCGTGTCATATCTTTGCAAGATACCGAACTTAAATACCAAATTTGGTATTTAACGGACTTTTTCGTTTTAGAGCTATGCTGTCCACAGACACACACACACACTGACAGACAGAGGCATACACATGGACGTTTTTCTATATTTTTTATTCAGAGGGTTTCGAAACATATTTTCGGTGAAATCTCGGTATCAAATATTTTGGGTGCAATACAATACCTTCTCTATACACAATGTACATAGTTATTTTCGATTTTCTCAAAAATCGAAACGATTTGTATTAAAATACCGTCTATTAAGCATATTTGCATGGCAAATAAAATCTATCAAAATGGTCAGAGAAATATTTTGTAATACAGTAAAACGCAACTCACGCTTGAAGACATTGACATTAAATTTTGTAACAGTTCCTAGAGTACTAAAAGCAAGCCAATGAAACCCCAGTTTTATTTGGTATTTGCTTCTGAGACCAGGAAAAAAGTGACACTCCTTTTCTCCATCTACCCCTTCAACTCGATGGTCATCGTGCTCAAATTTAACACGTTGTTGCTTTTTACTTTCTCTACACGTACTATATACATAGTGTATAGAGAAGGTATTGCACTCTACCCAAAAATTCGATACCGAGATTTCACCGAAAATATATGTTTTAGGGTCCCCTGTATAAAAAAAAGCATTTTCAGAAATAGGTCCGTGTGTGTCCGTGTGTCTGTGAACACGATAACTTAAAAACGAAAATTTCGGTAAAATACCAAAGTTGGTATTTAAGTTTAGTATATTCCAGGGACACGAAGATTTTGAGAAAAATGCCCCCAACCCAAACTACCCTTTACATGGAACTTTTTTCGAAAATGTTGATTTGCTTAAACATGGATCTAACGATTTTGATTAAAACATCGTATATTGAAGATATTTACCTGACAAATAAAATGTATATCTTGAATTTTCTGGGAATAACCTCTGAAGACCTCTTTATTCTGGATGACTTTTATGGAATGTTGCATAACTACTAAATCGTAACAGGGACAAAAACTTACCACATAAAAATGTAGAGCATGTTAAAACACACAATTTATGATTGTTTATAAGATATTCCTTGTTTTTAGTTTCAGCTTTGAACAATTTGTACTTTTCTCATACGGGAATTTGTCAACTCGTGTCCATACAAAGGAACTTCAGTCACATAGCAACCAGCTTTGACTATCACTTTAACCTATGGTACTCCCTTATTTCGCTTCTACTTACAAGGAAACGAGTAATAAGACTACTTCTGCTATTTTTTCTCGATTAGCATGCAGTAAATTGAAGCAAAAGCTTTTTAACAATAAGTTGTTGCAGAGATGTAGAGAAAGTCATGTGAATGGAACACATCAGATTTCTCTACCAATTACTGCAATGTCAAGTGATTTTTAAGGCTTTGGCAATCAAATTTATGAATATTTCGCTGCGCACTGCAACATCGTTGTCTTCCTTTGCTTACGAATTTCAGTGAAAGAAAGTAACTGTTACTTCAGTTGAGAAAGACATGGCCATAAAGAGACTAAAGTTTCCTTTGCTGACAAATGCGACGAATATCTGCAGGAAGTTTTGTGTTTCAGGCTGCACATCTACAGAACCAAAACAATGAGAGATTTCGCTTTGTTTGGAGACCCCGGCTTTGCTTGCAGAAATGAAAATCGTGGGAAGTGGGCCTAAAAAGGATTTCGATAAGCACTTTTCTCCCTAAGCCATTGTCTGCCTGATGAATAGCGAATCAGATATTCCGGATGGTCCTTGCGTGGGAATTCGATGCAGTTTCATTAAACGAACTTAGGTGTGCGTTTTGGAAAAACCTTTTCTTCATTGTTCTTGCCATATTTTTTCTGCATAAGTCCAGAATTTTAGAGGAAATGCTATTTCCTGGACCGTGGGAAACCGGTTATTAAGTTTTGGTGGTTCACAGACTGCAATTTGATTATTCGATGTGAATTGTCTTTTGTTTGTAATAGATAACCTCAAGGTGTTGCTTTACCAATTGAATAAGCTGATTTTTGTTTTAACCCCACAAAACCTGGAGTGTTACATTCTGTTTTTTACTTTCTCCATACGCATTATGTACATAGTGTATAGAGAAAGTATTGCACTCCACTCAAAAATTCGATACCGAGATTTCACCGGAAATATATGTTTTAGGGTCCCCAATATCAAAAAAAAGCATTTTCACAAAAAGGTCCGTGTGTGTGTGTGTGTGTGTGTGTGTGTGTGTGTGTGTGTGTGTGTGTGTGTGTGTGTGTCCGTGGGTCTGTGAACACGATAACTCAAAAACGAAAAGTCGGTAAAATTCCAAACTTGGTATTTAAGTTTAGTATCTTCCAGGGATGCGACACGAAGATTTTGAGAAAAATCCCCCCACCCCCAACTACCCTTTACATGGAACTTTTTTCGAAAATTTTGATTTTCTCAAAAATGGCTCTAACGATTTTGATTAAAATTTCGGATATTAAACATATTTACCTGACAAATGAAATGTACATCTTGAATTTTCTGGGAATAGCCTCTGAAGAGTAGTTTATTCTGGATGAATTTTACTGAATTTTGAATAACTGCTAAACCGTAAGAGATGGACAAACACTTACTACACAAAAAATGTAGAGCACATTAAAACACACAATTTATGTTACATACATTTTTTCGTGGAGTTCGTCGTTTTTGTGACATTCCTTATTTTTGGTTTCTGCTATGAAAAACGTATACTTTTCTCTTACAGGAACTTGCCAACTCCTATCCATATAAACAAAGGAACTTCATTGACATAGCAACCAGCTTTTGACTATCACTTTAACCTACGGCTGTCCCTTATTTCGCTTCAACTTACAAGGAAGCGAGTAATAAGACTATTTCTGCTATTTTTTTCTGATTAGCATAAAGTATATAGAAGTATAAGCTTTTTAAGAATTATTTGCTGCAGGGATATGGAGAAAGTCATGTGAATGGTACACATCAGATTTTTATTTATGAATTAATAACAATGAGGACTTATTACTTTCTCTACAAAATTTCGATACCGAGATTTCACCGGAAATACACATTTTAGGGCATTCTGTATCCACAAAAAGCATTTAAGAAAAATGTCCGTAATTCAAAAACGAAAAGTTGGTAAAATAACAAACTTGGTATTTAACTAGTTTCTTCAAGGATGCGACAGAAAGATTTTGAGAAAAAAATCCCCTCATCCTAAACTACCCTTTACATTGAAAAACTTTCGAAAGTTTTATCTTCTCAAAAATGACTAACGATTTTGATTAAAATACGTATTAAAGATATTTATATAATCAATAAAATGTTCATCTTAAATTTTCTGGGAATAGGCTCTGTAGTCTTCTTCATTCTGAATGGCTTAACTACACAATGTAGAGCTCGTTAAAACATATAATTATGTCAAATACAAATTTTTGTGAAGTTAACGATTTCGATTTTAAAATGCTTAAACGTTTCTCATACGGGAATTTGTGAACTCCTGGCTCTACAATTTCAAACAAATACTTTTGAAAGGATTGACCATCAGTTTAGCTTCGTATATTCCCTTATTTCTCTTCTACTTATAAGGATTTCTGCTCTCATTTCAATTATCATGAACTAGATAGAAGAATAAGTTTTTTAAGAGTAGTTTGTTTACAGACATACAAAGAAAGTTATCTATGTGAACGCACACATCTGATTTTTTTTATCTAGTTTATTTTATTGGAGATAAACCTTTGCCGACGTAGTTACATTATACATTTATTTATAGATATGTATAAACGGAATTGGAATTAAATATCTCAACATTTCATACAGTTTCCATGCAATCGCGAGAAACAACTGAATATCGACAGAAGTTTGAAGGAATACATTATACTATGTTACCACTGTGATTTACTCACCAACTTTGAGTGTCTTTTTACATTTTTATTGCTTACATTACCATGTACAAAAATCCTTGGGCAATGCAAGCAGGATGTTACACAATTAAAAAAAGAATCGGCATACTGCAGGCACGGGAAGGCAAACAGAAAACAAAGAAATAAAACAAAATACGGACTGCATTTCCGTAGCAGCGGTTTGTTCATGTGACACGCGAACTACAAAAAAAAGAAAAGAAAAGAAAAAAAAAATACCTACGCGAAAAACGCAGCTGTATTTGCGTGTATATTGTCGCATTTGCACGGAAATCAAAGAAGGGAAATGGAAAACCTATAATTATTTAATATTCTTTCACAGAAGTCCATAGTATACTAAATCTGGAAATATAGAATAATACTACAAATTGTAATACTTTAGCCGGAATTTTAACTAAGGAAATCTGAAGATCCATGGTTCGAATCCCGACTATGGTATGGTAAATTTCAGTCTATTTTACCTTCCCTAAGGAAATCTAACAGAAAGGAGTTGATCTGAGGTCCAATTGACTTACCCGCTGAAGATCGAGAGAGAAAAATTGGTTGTGAACACTTACCTGAAAATAACAGAAAATAAAAATCAGTATTGGATCATACATATAAAAAAACTGAATTTATATTCATAAGTTATCTAGTAACCACCATTTAATTTTGCTTATCTTCTTACAACTAATCTCATAAATCTTATTAGTTGTTACTTTCTCTACACGTACTATATGCTCAGTGCATAAAAAAATCGATGTCGAGATTCAACCTGAAATATATGTTTTGAGGATCCCCCGAATAAAAAAGGTATCTCAGGAAAACTTCCGCGCACGCGCACTATGAAAAGGAAATGAAATGTCCGTTAAATACCAAACTTGATCTTTTAAGGATGCTAGACGAAGATTTTCTAGAAGATCCACTATCCCAACATCCCTCTACATGGAACATTTTTCGAAAATGTCGATTTTCTAAAAAAAAATGCCTAAGGATTTGATTAAAAAAGCATATATTTAAGATATTTCCATGCCAAATGAAATCGGTAGCATGAACTTTCTGGAAAAAGCCTCTGGAGACCTCTTAACTGTGAGTGACTTTAGCATAACTGGTTAAACATAAGAGAGAAAATAACTTACTACACTAAAAATGTAAAACACACAATTTATTTATTTATTTATTTTTTGAATAACCATTTCAGAGATATGCCTTGTTATTAGTTTAAATGTTCCAATACTTATCATTTTCTAAAATGGAAAGTTGCCATTCTTTTTTTATTTTTCCCCCCCCCTTTCTTTCTTACTCCTGGACAAGCAACAGAGAACCTAATTTCAAAATTACCATTTGGAGACTAGCTCTTAATAGGTTTTACAATATTTTTACTTCATATTATATATGAAGTCAATGGTTTGCCTGTTTTTTATTTAAGTCTCCTATTGGTTATTTTAAAAGGCAGATAAGAGCCGTTTTAATAAATAATCCTCTTTATAAGGTACAGGAACTCTTTACAATTGATTGGTAATAAATCATAATTATTATTTTTTATTTTACTGTACATGTATATATATTTTGACAATAAAAAAATCTGTCTTTACTCCTAAAATATGCACACAAAATTAAATTACCAATACCATTGAGTAAGCAGTACTAAATAGGTGTTGATGGGCTTGGTGGGAAAAACACACAGTTTCACTTGATATTAGTTAAGTTAACAAGGTGTGCAGGCATGCCAACCGCAACCATGAGAATGTGCATGTCGACATGTCTTCCAACGCACGTAGTGGTGGAAACAGCGATCACAACAGAGCAACGCGGGTGTCGACTGTCGATTGTCTGCTGACGTAAACAACTTGCGCCAGTTAACACCACGCCAGCACCAAAGATTGCAGAATGTTCTGATGATTCAGTTTCTAGCCGATCTAACCAATCTTGTCGACTTCAGCTGCTGCCATTTTCACTGATACACTTAAAAATATAACCTTAGCACTTGATTCATCAGCAATATTTTTATTTTGTCTACCATATACATGTAATATGCACGATTGGAGGTGGGGCTTATACATTCTAAGAAAGTCTCAGAACCTTTGACTTCGTTTGTAAAAGCGTTTGCAAGCGTATTTTATTCCGTAAAGTTTCCATCGAATTGAACACATCAACTGTATCAATTTGTAGGCCACGCCGTGGCCAAGTGGTTAGACCACTTGCCTCTCACCTAGGCGGCCCAGGCTCGATCCCAAGCGACCGAATGTGGGTAGGTGCGAGATTTCCGGTTTTCCCCAGTGTCACATTCCACCGGTGCTCCATCTTCATTCCATGTATAATCAGTGTCAGCAGTTCTATGGTAATAAAAGCGAGTGTTAAACGCTTTCAAAAATAAATTTACGATATAAAACACAACTTACGAGCCTTTTTTTCTTTTTGTTGATTTTGGTAAAAAAATGTCCATTATTGTAATTTTTGTGCAAAAAAAAACATACTTTAAAGTCCATATTTTCAATATTTTACTCTCCTTTTTTCGTTATTTTTGCCATATTCAAAAATCTAATGCTGCTACAGGTCTGAAAATTGTTCCCAACGTACTTAAGAATGTCTAAAGTAAAAAGATATATTGGTATTTGTAATATTTCGGAAAATAACTTTTAGCACTTCGATATTTTTTAACCTTAATTCTGTAACTATGTAAAACGCTTTTGTTAAGATCGTATGAAAAAGTATTGTACCATGGTTGTTCTATTCTTTACAGGATTTCGGGGGGGGGGGGGATCTTCCCTTTTAAAGCTCTTCCTTGGTTCTATAAGCTCGTGCTCCAAACGGCTATTTTGTGGGTATCAGTGCTGACTTCTAGCTTCTGTTTCTTAGTCGGCTTACCTTCCCCGCATTTAGGACTTACAAGCGGATGCCTAGGAGTCAGAAGCCAGCAGCACGAAACCACAGAATGGAGAACCTGGAACGAGTGGTCGGCCCGTAGCCGGGCATAAGCGCAAGGAAGAGGAAGGTGATGATGAAGCAATTGGTGGAATGAGTGGTGCGGGAAACCGGAGGACCTGAGAAAACCCTCCTAGACGCCGCTTCGTCCACCAAAAATCTCACATGCGGGCGCTTGGGATCGAACCCGGCCACTTAGATGGAAGGTGAACGGTCTAACTGCTCAACCAGCCGCGCTCGCTAAAGTGTCTCGCTTTTGTGCTTCGTGGCGCAGAGGATCGTGGGTTCGAGTCCCAACGTGGACATGTGTGTGTTTTGGAAGAAAACAGCAAAACGGTAATCAAACAGAAAACAAAGGAAATGTTAGGAAAATGCAAAAAGAGGAAGAAGAAAAAAACACACGGCGTCTTACTTCTGTATATCGAACATTGTTTCTTGAGATATGTACTTCGATAAGTATCGATTCTAAGGAAAACATGAAACCCAGTAATGTGGCCACACGAGTACCACACTTCTGGCGAGGGGCGCACCTATTTCGATTCCCACGCATGTTTCCTGATGACTTGGAGCTAATTGGTGTCCGAACGCTGGTGCCTATCATAGGAAGTGATAAAAGCTGAGCCCCATGTCGCTTTTTTTCCTCTACATCCCCAAGTATATCTGTTTGTGACTGGTGGATAAGCGTGCGGAAGTGGGGCAGATCTGTACCACAAGTTACGCCAACATTTTAAAATCAACTATTTTCCCACCATCCGCTGCTGCCGACGGAATCCTGTGCTACTGTGGACACGCTTGGAGTCAACAAATAGGCATACGTAATTATTAGGGGTGGTGATTTTTAGAATTTAGCATTTTATAGCCTTAATACATTTTCAATTTAGCATTTTATACAATTTTGAAGAAAAGCATACATCTTGAATTGATTCTGATTGTCTCATGAAAAAGTTATAATGTGATATTAATATCACAGCATCAGTAAACAGGAATTGAACTCTCAACAATAACAATGACACTCACAACAATAACAAAATAATAAAATATTGTCGCATAAACAGTAAGCGAATGAGATAAAAATCGTGTGTGAATGTATACATGTCAGTGTCCTAATTTTTTTTTTTTTTTTTTTTTAGTTTAACGTCCTTTAACCTGGTTGGTCATATCGGACGATGAATGGAATTGGTGAAATTAAGCTCAAATGATCTCGGGGTCCATGGAGCTTAAAGTTACTCGACATTCCTCTTCTCAGGATAAGGGAAAACCCTAGAAAAACCTTATACAGGTAACTCACCCTAACCGAGATTCGAACTCACGACCTTTTGAATGTGAGGCAGACACGCTACCACCACACTACCCAGGCGGGCTGACCCCATTTGAGGACATGATATTTAATTCACATTTTTGTATACAAATTTATGCACAACTTTTTGTAAATAAAATAGAGTCCCTTTCTTTAATATTTATTAATAAGTAAATGTGATTATTATTTAAATTTGATAACTATGAAGTTGATTTATTTCTATATGCCAAGTCCAGATTTATATATGCACGAGGGTCGTTTTTTGTCAACATCCGATAGGCTATAAATAAAAGTCAAGTTCATAGAAAACAATTATTATATTACTAAAAGTTTTGTACACTTATGGTTACTTTTCAACATAATCACCGAAAAGATTGAGACATTTATCGTACCTGTGCACAAGCTTTGCAATACCCGCTTCAAAAAATGTTGTCCCCAATGATTTCAAATGAGAATTGACGTTGTTTTGAAGATCTTCGACGGTTTGAAAGTGCTGCTCTCCTAGCCACGTCTTCAGTTCAGGGAAAAGGTGAAAGTCGCTGGGTATCAGGTCAGAACTGTACGGCGGATGATTGAAAATGTCTCACTGAAATTGTTCAAAGAGATTTAGGGGGTCTCAAAACATTTTCCGGTGAATTCTCGGTATGTACATAGTACGTGTAGAGAAAGTAAAAATTGCTCTTCTGCGGTTTATTACCGAAAAACAAAGAGGAAAATATAAATGGAGTTTTATTTATGGACGCTCTTTAACAGCTGTGGTTCTCAGCGTCCCGTTCTATACCGCATAATTTTGCTCAGAGGCCTCTTTGTTAGGCTTGAGATTCTTTTACGTGCCGTAAATCTACGACATGGCATTACTTCCCTTCCGAAGGAATCCATGCTAAGAATATTTTTATTTTCATAGTCGGCTTACCCTTCCCATATTTAGGACTGACACCCCCCTCTAGGACATACAAGCGAATGCCTAGGGGTCAGAAACCTGTCGGGGAGCCAACGTCACGAAACCGCACATTTTTTACTTTCTCCATACGCACTATGTACATAGTGTATAGAGAAAGTATTGCACTCCACCAAAAATTCGATACCGAGATTTCACCGGAAATATATGTTTTAGGGCCCCAAATATCCAAAAAAAGCTTTTTTACAAAAAGGTCCGTGTGTGTGTGTGTCCGTGTGTCTGTGAACACGATAACTCAAAAACGAAAAGTCGGTAAAATACCAAACTTGGTATTTAAGTTTAGTATCTTCCAGGGATGCGACACGAAGATTTTGAGAAAAATCCCCCCACCCCAACTACCCTTTACATGAAACTATTTTCGAAAATTTTGATTTTCTCAAAAATGGCTCTAACGATTTTGATTAAAATTTAGGATATTAAACACATTTACCTGACAAATGAAATGTATATCTTGAATTTTCTGGGAATAGCCTCTGAAAAGTAGTTTATTCTGGATGAATTTTACTAAATTTTGAATGACTGCTAAACCGTAAAAGATGGACAAAAACTTACTACACAAAAAAATGTAGATCACTTTAAAACACACAATTTATGTTATATACATTTTTTTCGTGGAGTTCGTCGTTTTTGTGACATTCCTTATTTTTGGTTTCTACTATGAAAAACGTATACTTTTCTCATACTGGAACTTTCAACTCCTATCCATATAAACAAGGGAACTTCATTGACATAGCAACCAGCTTTTGACTATCACTTTAACCTACGGTTGTCCCTTATTTCGCTTCTACTTACAAGGAAGCGAGTAATAAGACTATATCTGCTAATTTTTTCTGATTAGCATAAAGTAAATAAAAGTATAAGCTTTTTAAGAATTATTTGTTGCAGGGATATGGAGAAAGTCATGTGAATGGTGCACATCAGATTTTTTTAATAGTGCCCGCTTTTACTACACTGATGATACATGGAATGAAGATGGAGCACCGGTGGAATGTTATGGCGAGGGAAACCGCCAGCTTCTCCACCACAAATCCCACATGGGGTCGCTTGGGATCGAACTGGGCCCGTTAGGTGAGAGGCGATGGTCTAATCATTCGGCCACGGCGCGGCCAAACCACAGAATGGAGAACCTAGAACGAGTGATCGACGCTTGAGCGTAAGGAAGTGGATGATAGGAAAGGTGTTGCAGCAGCTGGTGGAATGCCTGGCGAGGGAATCCGGAGAAAACCAGCACAGGCCTGCGGGCGCTTGGGATTGAACCTGGGCCGCATGCTAAGGATTTTTTCGCCCAAAAATACATCGTCCTCCGCCGGGTTCGAACCCGCGACCTTGCTTGAGAAACGGTTGAGTAACCGCCGTATTGGTTCATTAATGAAATCTTAAAATGCCGTGATGAAGGAAGCTATTCAAGAAGGAAGGTTTTCTCCACAGCCGCTATGCCAAACCGCTAGAGTATCAGATTCTAGAGAAATGCTAAACTCTTGCGGTCATTTCACAGCGTGTGAACGTGAACCCTTCACCAGTTCACATATAAATGTTTTACAGACACATTTGATATTCAAACCATATCATGAATATATTGATATCAATAGTGGCTTTCGTAATGTGGATACTGTTTCCATTTACGTCACGTGTTCAAATTAAAATAAAATCCTTGGACTGGCAAGAAGTACAGTAGGTGATCACTAAAAAATTGATTGAAAAATCTAAGTGCTGCTTCACATGACTTTCTCTACCAGTTCTGCAAACTAAAGCTTCTTCTTTTATGTACATCCTGCTAAACGATAAAAAAGTTAACAGTAATGGTCTATTATTTGCTTCCTTATAAGTAACGGTTTCCAAATATGTTATTAGTTTTAACTTTTCGATGTGAAAAATATTTGACTATCGCTTTAGTCAAGTAAATTCACTTATTTCCCTTCTACTTACAAGGAAGTAAGTAATACGATCGTTTCTGCTAATGTTTATCTCGATTACAATGAATATTAAGGTTGTTAATCCTACCCTATCTTTCATACATTTCATGTATCTTAGGAAACAAAACACATTGTTGTGTTTTTTTTTTTTTTTTTCCTTCTTCTTTGTAGTTTAACATCCTTTAACCTGGTTGGTCATATCGGATGATGAATGAAATTCGTGAAATTATGCTCAAATGATCTCGGGGTCCATGGAGCTTAAAATTACTAGACATACGTCTTCTCATGATAAGAAAAAAAAAAACCTTATCCGGGTAACTCACCCTAAGCGAGATTCGAAATCACGACCTGTTGAATATAACGCAGACAAGCTACCACCTCACTACCCAGGCAGGCTGAAATGAGCCTTTATTTCCTGTAAATTATTTTAACTCCTTTGGCAGCTCCCCATTCTTTAAATGATGAAAATTCCTTGTCATATAAGTCCTTCGACTTGCCGGGTAACAAACTAAGTACAGTTTTTATAGCATATTCTAAAACTTCTTCGGGAATATCCATTTTCATTCATTTACTGATTTATTTGGTGCAGTTTAAACAACCAGAATCGAAACTGTTTATTCCGGCGGGGTTACGCAGCAACGAACAAACAAACCTACGTCACGACCAAAATTCAATTCCTCGTAATGACGACTCTAATAATATTAATAAATATAAGAATAGTTCAGTTAATATTAGGATAGGATAGGCTTATTGGACTAGGTATTAGTTGCTCATGCTTACGCGTTCATGCACTAAAATTCCACTCACGAATAATAGTCAAATAAGTTACTTATAATATAAAAACTATTATCAATAATTTGTTACACATGCAGAGAGAATAAAGTGAATAGAGTACATCAGATTTTTTTTTAATGGATCCAGGGGTCTCAAAATACATTTCCGGCGAAATTTCGGTATCGAATTTTTGGGTGGAATACAATGAAACTGGAGAACTCGGAAGAAGACCTAACGACACCAGAATCAGAGATAATAATGAAGATAATTTTCATTGTATGTGTGTGAGATTATCAGGGTCGTGCCGGAAGAACATGGGATCCCGCCCCGTGCTGTCTGTCGAGGTCGGTCAATACTTGCTAATGAACGGTGGTCCGCCATGTTGATGTGGTAACCCGATGACCTTCGCTCCCAACTCTTTCTTTCCCACGTGGATCCCGTGTCTTTTTTTCTGCTACACTCAACTTCCTCTCTTCATTATACCACCACCTTGCATGTAATTCGCAGCTCGGGGTTCGATTCCCGATCTCTGCAATCTTTCCATGAGAAAAACTCTGGCTGCTGGCATCCACAGCCTTTTATTACTACTCTGTTCTTTGAGCTGTTACATTGCATATTTCTGCAATCTACAGAACTCTGAAATGCTTCTGGTTTTTGCTTCCTCTATACGAACCATGTACATAGTGCATAGAGAAGGTATTGTATTGTACCCAAAAATTCGATACCGAGATTTCACCGGAAATACATGTTTTGAGACCCCCTGAATAAAAAAAGCGTTTTTAGAAAAATGTCCATGTGTGTGTGTGTGTGTGTGTGTGTGTGTGTGTGTGTGTGTGTGTGTCTGTGGGCAGCATAGCGCAAAAACGAAAGGACCGTTAAAGCCCAAACTTGATATTTAAGTTTGGTATCTTCCAAGGATGCGACACGAAGATTTTCAAGAAAATCCCCCCACCCCCAAACTACTCTTTACATGGAAAAAATTTCGAAAATTTTGTTTTTCTTAAAAATGGCTCCACAATTTTGATTAAAATATCGTATATTAAAGATATTAACCTGACAAATAAAATGTATATTTTGAATTTTTTGGGAATAGCCTCTGAAGACTACTTTGTTATGGATCAACTCTACCAACTCCACGAAAAAAAACATATATGGCATAAATTGTGTACTTTAACGAGATCTACATTTTTTGTGCAGTAAGTTTTTGTCTATTTCTTACGGTTTACTAGTTATGCAAAATTCATCTAGTATAAACAGGTTTTCAGAACCTATTCCCAGAAAATTCAAGATATACATTTTATTTGCGATGGAAATGGCTTTGAAGTGTGGTATTTAAATCAAAATCTTTTGAGCCATTTTCTTGGAAATATTCGTATTGCATTTTGAAAGATACTAACCTTAAATAGCCAGTTAGTCTTTTTGTTTTTGAGCTATGCTGTCTACGGATAGATAGACAGACAGACAGACACACACACGCACCTTTTTCTGAAAATGCTTTTTTTGGATCCAGGTGGTCCTAAAACGTGTATTTTCGATGAAATCTCGACATCGAAGTTGGGTGGAATACAATACTTCCTCTATACACCATGAACATAATACGTGTAGAGAAAGTAAAAAAGTAATGCGCGCTAAATTTGAAACGTTCGTAAATGTGACAGTATCGACTGGATGTCAGAGACTATGGATATAGAATGGCCAGGTGTATTCAAGGATTGCTACCATTTTTTTGTGTTAGGGCTGTTAAACACTCTTCAAAAGAATTATTGTCCCCTGACCCTAGGATTTGCAAAGCGAGCGACAAATCCCTCGTTTCCTGTGCAAAGAAAGCAAAATGCGTTGCCCAATTCGTGACGGCTGTCGAAGTCTGTTGAATGGTCAGCGAACCCCATCGGCGCAAGGCCTTGTCAAAATGTATCCCTTTTGGGAAATAAGTCGGGCATGAAGACCACGCGCAAGCTTTTGTGCCGTTGCTAAGCAACACAATGGAAAGCTCCAGTGTGGCAGCGATACAGATCTCGAGATGAATGTGGCTTGGGACCAACCAAGCTTTGTCAGCGTTAAATGAATGGGGAAAGATTTATCAAACAGAAAATAAACCATCACATCTGAGAGTGTTTCCAAAGACTGCGAAAACCTAGCAAGCAGATTTGCGGAGTGTCTAACCGATATTGTGTTTTAATTGTGAGTAGGCAGCTTGGAAACGAGGCCATATATTGTTTTACCGATTTCACGGAGTTCGTGCTTAATGGTCTGCGATATTCAGTTGTTTCCTTGCTTAGCATCAATGCTGACAACATGATGACTTGAATCTGTTGCATGCGATGTCATACTGATTTCTTAACTTGTTTGGTAGCACTTGTAATTTTTCTCTCTTCGTTGCTTGCATAATTTCGCCTTGTTCAGTAGATGCCATGTTAAAGACATTCAAATCAAACGCCATTTTATGGATCGATAAAAGCTTTCAGAGTCATAGCCTACTTGATGAGACGTGGACACATAAACCAAAGTCGGGGTGTTATATAACACGAGTGACGGAATTTTCTATTTTTAACACTACTAACAACTGGTAAAAAAAACCTACGAGGCGCTCACCGCGTGTCTCTCTCTCTCTCTCTGTCGAATACTCCACCCCATCCATGACGACTATCATGGACCGAGATGGGGGACGCAGCGGCCGGGCGGCAGGGCAAGGTTCCTTCTGAGCTGCCGTGCCATGGGGTTATTATTATAGAAAATGTTGCAGGTGAATGTAATAGAAAGTTAAAGTAAATTTATTTATAAATATTCATTATAATGACACAACTGACACCCAAAACAGAATAAAATAGGAACCATTGCTACAGCTTTAGGTTATCCTTTTTAAAAGTGTTTTAAAAGGTTTGACGTAGTGTAATATACTCGACAGCTTAAAATGTGTTCATTGCGTGTGATCAAAGGTTGTGACACAGAAATGTGATAGTGTAATATAGGCCTGAGAGGAAAATATCTGTCTCATTGTTCTGCCAAATGATGAAGTATTCTGTATTAGTGCCAATGAAAGTTACGCAACATTCTGGGAAAATCTCGTCCAAACGCTGGAATTCCTTAAATTCCGTTGCATAACGTTCTGAATATAAAACGTGGAGGTGTAACAGTGATTTCTCATTCAGGAGCGAGCGCTTCCAGAATTGGTAGCCATACCGACCAAAATCTGATGGGCACTCTGCACGTACACCTGCTTCTTATAACACCGCTGCCAATTTGCTATACAATGACTCGGACATTGTCACCTCCGGACAATATTCTACCAAAACTGTTCTTTATTGCTCAAATCTCTCGATTATAATTAGTCTTTATGCACACCAATACTTGCAGTACAATGTTTCTTGTCGTCGCTTCCACGCGAACAGTACCGGAGACTAGTCGGGACTCCGGCGTTATATTACCCTTTCCCCTCTTTTATGTTTCATTATCATTTTGTGGTTTTCTTCCAATACACACACACATGTATAAACATATAAACAAATATGCCCTAGGCGGGACTCGAACCCAAGAAGACACTCACAACTCAGTCGAAGCTGACTCATCTGACTTCAGCTCTCCTTTTTACTTTCTCTACGCGTACCATGTATATAGTGTATAGAGAAGGTATTATATTGCACCCAAAAATTCAATACCGAGATTTCACCGCAAGTACACGTTTTAGGGTCCCCTGTATCCAAAAAAAAATCTGATGTGTTCTGTTCACATGACTTTCTCTACGTCGCTGTAACAAATTATTGTTAAAATGCATGTTCTAATTTATGATAATCCAGATAAACATAAGCAGAAATGGTCTTAATTATTTGCTTTCTTGTAAGTAGAAGGAAAATAAGGGAATACGCTAGGCTAAAACGTATATCAAATCTTTTAAAATCTAGTTGCCGTTTCTATGCAGGGCCAGGGGGTTTACAACTTTCCATGTGAGAAATCTAAAACAAATAACAAGGAATATCTCAGAAATGGTCAATTTCACGTAAAAAACGTAAATGTCATAAATTGTGTGTTTTAACGTGATCTACATTTTATTACAGTAAGCTTCTGTCCTTTTACAGTTTACCAGTTGCGAAAAATTCATCAAAATTCATTGAGGATAAAGATCTCTTTAGAGGCTGTTCCCAGAAAATTCAAGATGTACCTACATTTTATTTGCCATATAAATATCTTTGATATACGGCATTTTAATCAAAATTGTAAAAGCCATTCTTGACAAAATCAAACTGTATGACATTTTATAAATGTAAAGAGTAATTTGGGGTGGGGGGATTGTTCTGAAAATCGTGTTGTCTCTCTGGAAGACAGTTAACTTAAATACCAGGTTTGACTTTTCCTTTTTGAGTTATCGTGTTCAAAGACACATGGACCTTTTATTTGGATACAGGGGACCCTAAAACGTATATTTGTGAAATCTCGGTATCGAATTTTTGGGTGGAGTGCAATACCTTCTCTATACACTATGCACATAGTACGTGTAGAGAAAGTAAATATTTGTATTTAGAGTATAGTTTTAGCGCTCAACAAACGATGTGAGAGAGCTGGCAACACCGCCAGGACTCACAGCTGCCTGTATGGCTATGTAAAGTGGCTATTTTATATGCAGTGTTTGTGTGAACAAATACACCTGCAGTATCAGAGATTAGCGATAACCAATGCTTTGCCTCCTTCCTACCACATAATATGTGAATGTTAAGTTTGTCTTGACAAGGGATGAAGGCCATTCGGGTTCATATCAAACATTCTTCACAACATCGCCCAACAATACAAAACTCGGCTTCTCTTAAAATTACTTTCGTTTTTACTTTCTCTATACGTACTATGTGCATAGTGTATAAAGAAGGTATTGCACCCCACCCAAAAATTCTATACCTAGATTTCACCGGAAATATGTTTTAGGGTCCCCTGTATCCAAAAAATCCGTTGTGTTCCATTCGCATGCCCTTCTCTATATCTCTGCAACAAATTATTGCTAAAAAGCTTTTGCTTCTATTTACACCATAATAACCGAGAAAAACTGAGCAGAAATAGTTTTATTACTTGCTTCTTTGTGAGCAGAAGCGAAATAAGGGAGTGTTATTGGTTAAGGTGATAGCCAAAAGTTGGTTGCTATGTGACTGAAGTTCCATTGTTTGTATGGACAGGAAATGTTAAATTCCTATACTTTTTTAAAGCTGAAACCAAAAACAAGGGGTATCTCAAAAACGATCAATTCCACGAAATAATGTATATAAGATTAACTGTGTGTTTTAAGGTGCTCTACATTTTTTGTGTTGTAAGTTTTTGTCCATCTATTACGGTTTAGCAGTTATGCAAAATTCCGTAAAATTCATCCAGAATAAAGTAGTATTCAGAGGCTATTCCCAGAAAATTCAAAATATGCATTTTATTGGTCAGGTAAATACCTTTTATATATGAAATTTTAATCAAAATCGTTAGAGCCATTTTTGAGAAAATCAAAATTTCGAAAAAAGTTTCATGTAAAGGATAGTTTGGGGTTGGGGGACGTTTCCCAAAATCTACGTGTCGCATCCCTGGAAGATACAAAACTTAAATACCAAGTTTGGTATTTTACCGACTTTTCGTTTTTGAGTTATCGTGTTCACAGACACACGGACACACACACCCGGACCTTTTTCTGAAAAGGCTTTTTATTGGATGCAGGAGACCCTAAAACATATATTTCCGATGAAATCTCGGCATCAAATTTTTGAATGGAGTGCAATACCTTCTCCTTACACTATGTACATAGTATGTATAGAGAAAGTAAGAAAGCATTTTCAGAAAAAGGTCCGTATGTGTCCGTGTGTCTGTGAACACGGTAACTCAAAAACGAAAAGTCGGGAAATTCCCAAACTTGGTATTTAAGTTCAGTATCTTCCAGGGATTCCACACGAAGATTTTGAGACAAATACCCCCCACACCAAACTACACTTTACATGCATTTTTTTTCGAAATGTTTGATTTTCTCAAAAATGGCTCTAACGATTTTGATTAAAATGTATATTAAAGATATTTAAGTGACAAATAAAATGTATATCTTGAATTTTCTAGGAAAAGCCTCTGAAGACTACTTTATTCTGGATGAATTTTACGGAATTTTCCATAACTACTAAAGCATAAAAGATGGACAAAAATTTACCACACAAAAAATATAGATCACAATAAAACACACGATTTATGTTATATACATTTTTTCGTGGAGCTGGTCGTTTTTTAGTAATCTCTTGTTTTTGGTTTCATCTTTGAAAAACTTTTACTTTTCTCATGCAGGAATTGTGTCAACTCCTGTCCGTACAAACAAAGGAACTTCAGTCACATAGGAACCAGCTTTTGACTATAACGTTAACCTACGGTACTCCCTTATTTCACTTCTACTTACAAGGATGAAAGTAATAAGATTATTTCTGCTATTTTTTTTTTTCTCGATTAGAATGAAGTAAATAGAAGAATAACAATAATTTGTTGCAGAGATGTAGAGAAAGTAATGTGAATGGAACATATCAGATTTTTTTTTTTTCAGAACATAATGACCCTCGGCGTGACTTTGAAGTTTGGGTTTTGGTTGATTGCGGTTGGAAACCAACTCTCGCAGTTGCCAAGTCTTCCACTTACTGGTCCCTTAACTGAGGCGCGAATCTCGACTTGCAAGCAGAGTCTTCAGAGTCTCCAGGAAACAGAGATTTTACTACGTTGCGTCTCATCCCTAGTACACGCTCGTCTTTTGTTTGCTAATGGCAGAGGGGAGCGGTCTCGTTTGAGGGTCATCATGTTTTGGAGAGCGCGCACATAATAACCAAAAGGGAGGATGTGGAAGGAACTTGCGCGGAGAGCAATGAAGAAGATGCTCGTGCATGTAGAGGTTATCGTGTAAGGGCATATTTATAACGAGAGTAGCACAAGAAACACACCTGCTCTGTTGAACAAGTGGCAAGACAAGCTGACATCAGATGGTAACATTCCCGAGTTTACTCAAACCGCGAGCGTCATAAATTCTTCTTCCTAGACGACACTCGGCTAAATAAGGAAACCTGGATAAGCTTTCTGGCTGGGAAAAGAAAAAGAACACCACTTCGTGAGGGTTATGCTGCACACATTTTTACTTTCTCCATACGTGCTATGTACATAGTGTATAGAGAAGGTATTGCGCTCCATCCAAAGATTCGATACCGGGATTTCACCGGAAATACATGTTTTGGGTTCCCCTGAGCCCAAAAAAATATTTTTGGAAAAAGGTCTGTGTGTGTCTTGTCAGCATAGCTCAAAAACGCCGGTCCCCATGGCCGCGCTCACTTTGGTGCTTCGTGGCGCAGGGGACGTGGGTTCGAGTCCCGCCTTGAGCATGGGTGGTTCTTTGAATGTGTAAACGGTAAAAAAAGAGGAAATTTAGGGAAAGAGGGGAAAAAAATAGGAATAAGAAAAACGAATACAGCGTTGGAGTCCCGACCAGGCTCCGGAACTGTATTTAAAAAAAAATGAAGAGACCGTTAAATACCAAACTTGGTATTTAAGTTCAGTATCTTCTAAGGATTCCTCCACCCCTAACTACACTTTACATGGAAAAAATTATGAACATTTTGATTTTTTCAAAAATGGCTCTAACGATGTTTATTAAAATACTGTACAGGTATTAAAGATAATTAAACGACTAATAAAATGTATAACTTGAATTTCCTGAGAATAGCCTCTAAAGATTTCTTTATTCTGGATGATTTTTATTGAATTTTTCATAACTGGTAAACTATAACAGATAGACAAAAACTTACTGCACAAAAAAATGTAGATCACGATAAAATACACGATTTATGACATACTTTTTTCGTGGAGATGGTCGTTTTCGAGATATTCCTTGTTATTGATAACAGTTTTAAAAACAAACTTTTCTCGTACGGGAACTTGTCAACTCCTGGCTACACAATGAAACGCATTACAATCCCATATTTAATAAAACATTTGACTGTCGGCTTAGCCTAGTGAATTCCCTTATTTCCATCCTACTTATAAAGGAACTAAGTAATAAGACCGTTGCTGCTAATGTTTTAGTATTAAATAGATAGACGAATAAGCTTATTAACAATAATTTGCTACAGAGATGTAGAGGAAGTCATGTGAATGGAACACATCAAAGTTTTACTTTCTGTATCTTTGATGATTGCTTGCCGTATCAGATGTAACCTAACTTCTTCAGATCCGCCTTGTATCCTCTGGAAGTTACCTCAAAGAGTAAATCAGAGAACAATTTCTTTTTCTTATGTGCTACCATATGGTAAGCACACACATGGGTCATTTCAGAAGTCATGGCAACTAGCTTGTATCACTCAATAAAGCTGCAGGAAAGTCGCTGGAATGTTCTTCGGAGTGCTGGAACTAAATTGGGATCCGGGTACAAGGGGCTATGGGTAGGGGACATTGGAACATGCGTAAATAGTGATCATTGTTTTATTCGTATTATGTACAAAAAATCTTATGTGTTCCATTCACATGACTTTCTCTACATCTCTGCAACAAATTATTGTTATTCTGCTATTTACTTCATTCTAATGGAGAAAAAATTAGCAGAAATAGTCGTATTACTTGCTTCCTTGTAAGCAGAAGCGAAATAAGGGAGTGCCATAGGTTAAAGTGACAGTCAAAAGCTGATTTCTGTGTGACTGAAGTTCCTTTGTTTGTATGGACAAAAATTGACAAATTCCTGTATGAGAAAAGAATAAGCTTTTCTATAAGTTGCCAAAGCTATAAATTAAAGTTTATTATAACGTGATCGTAGTTGTTCGACCATTAATTTGCATCAGTAGACAGAAAAAACTGGAGAAAGTCGCCAGGACTGTTTTACAAAATATTCTTGTTAGTGTCGACGGTTAGATCCTGCTTTCTAATGTCAGTGCACAGCATGAATTAATTTTCGGCATCACAAGAGTTGAGAGTGTTCCCAGGTCCGGTAAAGAACCTCCTATTGATGGCGACTTGGAACCTGTTCCTTCATGGTTACCTAATGGGTCCAGAGACATAACACTTGAGAGCTATATTGAAAAAGCTTGTATTTCCACGCTGGTCACATAATCCTGCATAAGTAAGAGGGACTCTTTTCTGCCAAGGTTAATGTCGACCTCACCCATTTGTTTTGGTCCAATGTCATCCTGGCCGTCTGAAACCATCGTCTAAATCACAGTATCTTCTCGTTTGTGAGAATTAGGCTATTGTTAAAGCGGTCTCATTATTGTCAGCAGTTCAAGTTCCGTCACCCTATTTTGACGCAATGGACCACCTTAAAGAGGTTTTTTAATCAGAAAATTATTACATAAGGCTTTCAAGGTCAGCATTGTCAACTTGGTTGTATATGGTAGCTGAGCTTGCAGGCCATGGTCCAAATGATTTCATTACGCTATTAATCCTCTGGACCAAAACTTTGTTCGCTGAAGATGCCGGACGTAGATTTCGGCGAAACATCCGTAATGAAATCATTTGGACCATGGCCTACAAGCCCGCCTACCATATACAATCAAGACAACTATTAGTTCGTGATTTCGCCACTATGTGCACAATTTGACGAGGAATCAACTCATCGCACATTGAAGCAGCACGGGATTCTAATAAATGGAAGGGTTAGGGGGGGCGGGATTTTCACCTCTTATTAAATCATTTCTAAAAAAGGATTCCTTCCCTTCGAGGAAAGTATTTTACTTTCTCTACACGTACTATGTACATAGAATATAGAGAAGGTATTGTAATGCACTCAAAAATTCGATACCGAGATTTCACCGGAAATGCATGTTTTAGGACACCCTGAATACAGGTGTATCTGTGGACAGCATAGCTCAAAAACGAAAAGGCTGTTAAATACCAAACTATCCTTTACATGGAAATTTTATCGAAAATGTTGTTTTTCTTAAAAATGGCTCTAACGATTTTGATTAAAATACCACATATTAAAGCCATTTCTATCACAAATAAAATGTATATCTTCAATATTTTGTGAATAGCTTCTAAAGACCTGTTTATTCTGTATGAATTTTGCTTAATTTGGCATAACTAGTAAACCGTAAGAGATAGACAAAAAAGTAAGAATCAAAAAATGTAGAACTTGTTAAAATACACAAATTATGTCATATACATTTCTTTCGTGGAGCTTGCCGTTTTCCAGGTATTTCTTATTATTAGTTTCAATTCTGAAGTACTTATACTTTTCTCAGACGGAAGTGTGCGTGTTTCTTTTGTTCTACTCCTGGTAAAGCAAAGAAGCGATTTGCGATGGCAAATAACGACAGATTTTAAAACATTTGACTATCACTTTGGCCTAGTGCATCCCGTTAGTTCTAGTCTACTTAGAAGGAACTAAATAGTAACATTATGCTAATGTTTATCTCAATTAGCATGATGTTGGAAGAAGAATTGTCACTTGTAAGAAGTTTGATTGTAGAGTAGCTAGAGAAAGTCATGTGAGTGTAACAAATCAGATTTTTTTTATTTCTAGGTTATTACTGCTCTCTTTGAAAATACAGGAAGACACGGAACGCTTCCGATGCAGAATGTACATGGTACGAGTACAGGCTAAACAATATGCAATTCTCGGACTAGCTGGATTGGTATTTGGGGTCATAACTTCAGCATTTGCGCAGTATGGAGAAATTTTGACAAGAAAGCATAAAGACAACGATGTATCCCACTTCAAATTTCAGAACTCAACTTCAAATAATTTTAATGTTCAGCTAAAATCGCAGCATTGGAAGTGGCCTGTGTTAGAGAAAATAGTAAGTGCACTGCACTAACCGTAGGATGTATAAACAAAATCAGAAAATGGAAATCAAATCTGTTTAAGTCCCCCTCCAAATCAGAAAGTCTGATTCGAAACATGCGGACGTGAAAACGACAAAATTTAGCTCAGGTACCTTTTCTTTCAAGATATAGGTTTCTTTAATGTGTAAATAAACATTACACGGGACCAACGGCATTACTTCCCTTCTGAAAGAAGCCATGCTAAACGTTTTTACATCCGAGTAATTGGGTTTTATTTATGGACGCTCTTTAACTGCTGTAGTTCTCAGCGTTCCATTAATATACTGGACCTGAAAGATCACTTAATGTGGCTCAGAAGCCTCTTTATCTGGCTTGAGATTCTTTTTCGTGCTGTAAATCTAAGACACGGGACAATGGTTTTACTTCCCTTCCGAAGGAAGCCATACTAGGATTATTACGCCCGAAAAAAATCCATCGTCCTCCGCCGGGTTTGAACCCGCGACCATGGTAATCATTACACCACGAAGGGCGACATAGCTATAAAGAGCAGTTAAATAACTTTCAGTTGAGGAAAACTGAAGTAATGTTTCTGTTTATTGTTTAATAATTGCAAACGTAAGCTCTTTTAAGGCAAGTGTAATGTGAGACATAGATTTTGATCCAAAACTGATCATTAATGCAGAACAATGAGATGGTCTTCAAAGTACTTCTTTTGCCGGTATTTGGAGATTAGTAAAAACATTATCTATCTGACTGTGGCATAGTTTGGTTTAACGACCTCCACAAATCAAAGAGAGAAGATTTAGAAGAGCAAAAAGAGAATACGAAGGGAATTTCCAGATTCCTATGTAATTGGAACAGATCTCAAGGTCCAGGATTACTCCCCAGCATCCGAGAGCCAGGCTGGTTGGCTTTCTACCGCAGCGCAACGCCTCGGGGTAATCTGCATACAGTTCTTTTTGTAAAGACTGGAACATCTCACGAACATTTGCTTCCCGGGAAGACTTCACAGAGCGTAAAGCACGAGAAACCTGTTAACACAAGCTAGCTACTTTCACAAGGACGGGCGTGTTCTTAAACCACAATAATAATTGAGACCTCATTGCCAAACATACAATCTGCTACTTTTATACGCTTCTCTATTTGTTCACTATTTATTTGCGTTAAAGAAAACGTTTTCTGTTTTCTCTACTAAATGTAATAAGTACGAGAAATATTGTATTCAAACCAAAAATTCAACACGGAAATGTACCGGAAAAATGTTGAGAAGCAACCTGGCTGATGATGAAAATAATAACAATAATAGTAATAATAATCATAATTATACGCAATTTACAAAAAGGTCTGTGGTGTCAACAGCATAAGTAAAACTCTGATGTGTTCCATTCACATGACTTTTTCTACCTCTCTGCAACAAATTATTGTTAAAAAAGCTTATGTTTCTCTATATGCTAATCGAGAAAAAAATAACAGAAACAGTCTTATTACTTGCTACCTTGTAAGTAGAAGGGAAATAAGGGAGTACCATAGATTAAAATGATAGTCAAAAGCTGGTTGCTATGTGAGTGAAGTTCCTTTGTTTGAATGGACAGGAGTTAACAAATTCCCGTATGAGAAAAGCCTAAGTTTTTCAAAGCTGAAACCAAAAACAAGGAATATCTCAAAAACGATCAACTCCACGAAAAAAAGGTATATGACATAAATTGTGTGTTTTAATATGCTCTACATTTTTGTGTAGTTAAGTTCTTGTCTATCTCTTACGGTTTAGCAGTTATGCAAAATTCCGTAAAATTCATCCAGAATAAAGTAGTCTTCAGAGGCTATTCCCAAGAAATTCAAGATATACATTTTGTCAAGCAAACATCTTCAATATACCATATTTTAATCAAAATCGTTACAGCCAATTTTGAAAAAATCAAAATTTTCGAAAAAAGTTCCATGTAAAGGGTAGTTTGGGGTGGGGAGATTTTTCTCAAAATCTTCGTGTCGCATCCCTGGAAGACACTGAACTTAAATACCAAGTTTGGTATTTCAGCGTCTTTTCGTTTTTGAGTTATAGTGTTCAAAGAAACACGGACCTTTTTCTGAAAATGCTTGAAATCTCGGTATCGAATTTTTGGGTGGAGTGTAATACCTTCTCTATACACTATGTACATAGTACGTGTAGAGAAAGTAAAAATAGAAGTCTGTTAAATTCCACACTTAATATAAAATAACAGCATCTTCCAAATGAAATGTAGTGTTATTTATGGACGCTCTTTAACTGCTGTGGTTCTCAGTGTCCCAATCTATACTGGGCGTGAAAGACCGCTTAATTTTGATCAGAGGCCTCTCTATCAGGCTTGAGGTTCTTTTACATGCCGTAAATCTAAGGACACGGGACCAACGACATTACTTCCCTTCCGAAGGAAACCATACCAAGGATTTTTAACCCCCGAAAAAAAATCCATCCTCCTCCTCCGCCGGGTTTGAATCCGCGACCATGTGTATATGAAGCTAGCATGGTATCCATTATACCACGTAGGATCTTCCAAGGATGCGACAAGATTATCATGAAATCGGGCTATTTTCCCAAAAATGACTAACAATGTTGATGATATTTCGTATCTTTTAATATATTTTCATGATACATACATACATATATATATATTGAGGACTGGCACCCCCCCTAGGACTTAAAAGCGGATGCCAAGGGGTCAGAAACCGTATCTAAAAATGGTCAACTTTACGAAAACAATTTATATGACATAAATTGTGTTTTAACTAGATTTACATATTTTGTGTAGTAAGTTTTTGTGTATCTTTTATGGTTTACTAGTTATACGGAATCCAGCAAAATTCAGATCTTTACAGCCTATTCCCAGAAAAGTCAAGATATACATTTTATTTGTCGTGTAAATATCCGTTATATACGGCATTTTAATCAAAATCGTTAGAGCCATTTTTGGTCAAATAAAGATTTTTCGAAAGTTTTTACGAAGTAAACGGCAGCTTGGGATGGAGGGATCTTTTTGAAAATCCTCGTGTCTCATCCTTGTAAGATATAAACTTATATACCAAGTTTTCTATTTTGAGTTTCGTGTTCACAGACACGGACACACACACCGGACCTTTTTATAAAAATGCTTTTTTTAAGATACAGGGAACCCTAAAGCGTCAGTTTCTGATGAAATCTCGGTATCGAATTTCTGGGTGGAATTCAACATCTTGTCTACACTATGTACACAGTAAGCGTAGAGAAAGTAAAAGTACTTTTTGGGCATGTATATTCTGGTGAAATCTCAGTATCGAGCTTTGTATGGAAAACAATACCTTCTCGATCCACTGTACACGTTATGCATATATGCTAGAGAAAGTAAGAAGGTTCCTAACGAGATATGTGCTATGGCAATGCAGTCATTGTAACCCCAGAGGCTGCACGCTCCATCACTCAGTGAAACACCTCAGTTATCACTTGGAAATCGTGAAGAAAGCGGGAAATAGCAAATAATGGTGATTATTGCCAATTTCAAGAGGTTTTCTAAGAAAACATGTACTTTACACATGTACACCTTTGATCAGGTGAACCCACAACTGCAACAGGTGGGTGAAAACGGTGGCAGCGAAGCCTCCAGGACACCAGCGACCAAACTGATCATTACACCAGGACACAAACTGGCATTTTCTGTAGCAGGCTGCATTAAAATACCTACTCAACAAAACATCTCACGTTTTCCATTCACATAGCTTTCTCTCCCTGATCCACATACAAATTTTTCTTACAAAGGATTATTCTTTACCTACATCTTGTTAATCTAGAATAATCATTACCAAAATTGGTTTTATTACTTGCTTCCTTGTAAGTAGAAGAGAAATGAGGAAATACACTAGGCTAAAACGGAAGTCAAATCTTTTAAAAGGTATCGCTATGTGAAACAATTGTGGCTCGGTTCACTTTACATTCTACCGTTTGAGAAAAGTTAATTAGGTAGATACTTTAAAATTGAAACCAACAACAAATGAATATCTCGAAAATGGTCAAGAAAAACGCATATGACGTAAATTAGTCCATATGCGTGTGGTGTAATGGTTACCATGCTAACTTCATATACCCAAGGTCGCGGGTTCAAACCCGGCGGAGGACGATGGAATTTTTCGGGCGTAAAACTCCTTAGCATGGCTTCCTTCGGAAGGGAAGTAAAGCTGTGGGTCCCGTGTCGTAGATTTACGGCACATAAAAGAACCTCAAGCCTGATAGAGAGGCCTCTGAACAAAATTAAGCGATCTTTCACGCCCAATATAGATTGGGACGCTGAGAACCAAAGCAGTTAAAGAGCGTCCATAAATAACACGCCATTTTTCATTTGACATAATTTACGTAACTTAACGAGATCTACATTTTTTGTGTAGTAAGCTTTTATGTACATGGATAGGTAGAATTAGACTGAAAAATTCAATGCCATAGAAGGGATTTGAACTACGGATCTCCCGCTTTCGAGCCGGTTGCGCTTCCAATGAGCTACCATGGCAACATACCGGCATAGCATTGAATTTCTCAACCGACTCGCAAGTTTCCCGGTAAATCACAAGGTACTCTCAAATTATTTTGAGATGTCAACCACAATGGCAACTTACAATGTTGTAAGTACTTTAAGTCCCAGGATTCATAGTATAGCCAACTATTATGGTCAATTGGTATTGGATTGTTTTTTCACACAAGCCGCGTGTAGGACAGGAGTTGGATAGGTAGAATCAGACTGAAAAATTCAATGCCATAGCCGGGATTTGAACAACGGATTTCCCGAAATCCTAGAAAGTTGAAAATATACATTTCATTTCTGATGTAAATATCTTTAATATAAGGCATTTTGATTAAAATCGTTTGAGCCATTTTTCAAAAAATAAAAATTTTCGAAAAATATACCATATAAAGGTTAGTTGAGGGTGGAGGGATTTTCTTGAAAATGTTTGTGTCGCATTCTTGGAATAGACTGAGCTTTTTTTTTGGGGTAGTGTTTAACGTCCGCTTTAACTACTTAAGGCACCGCAGGTGGTGACACTGATGATATATTAATGAAGATGGAGCACCGGTGGAATGCGATGGCGGGGGAAACCGGAGAACCCGGAGAAAACCCCCAGCGCCGCTTTGTCCACCACAAACCTCACATGCGGTCGCTTGGGATCAAAACCGGGCCGTCTAGGTGAGAGGCGAGTGGTCTAACCACTCGGCCACGGCGCGGCCCAGACTGAGCCAAGTTTGGTGTTTAACCGACATTTTGTTTTTGAGCAATGCTGCCTTCAGAAACACAGGATCCATTTTTACTTTCTCTACACGTACTATGTACAGTGTATAGAGAAGGTGTTGTATTGCACCCAAAAATTCGATACTGAGATTTCACCGCAAATACGAGTTTTGAGACCTCATGAAACAAAAAAAAGCATTTTTAGAAAAATGTCCGTGTGTGTGTGTGTGTCTGCCTTTGGGTAGCATAGCTCAAATACGAAAAGTCCGGTAAATACCAAACTAGGTACTTAAGTTCAGTATCTTCCAAGGATGCGACACGAAGATTTTCAAGAAAATTCCCCCACTTCAACTATCCTTTACATGAAAATTCTTGAAAATGTTGGTTTTCTAAAAAATGAATATCGATTTTGATTAAAATGCCATATATCAAAACTATTTATATGAAAAACAAAATGTATATCTTGAACTTTCTGGGAATAGCCTCTAAGGACTTATTTATTGTTAATGGATTTTGCTGGTATACCGTAAGAGATAAACAAAAAGTTACTACACAAAAAATGTAGAGCTCGTTAAAACACGTGATTTATGTTATATTCATTTTTTTTTCCTGGAGTCGACCGTTTTTACATTCTCCATACGCACTACGTACATAGTGTATAGAGAAAGTATTGCATTCCACCCAAAAATTCGATACCGAGATTTCACCGGAAATATATGTTTTAGGGTCCCCAATATTCCAAAAAAAAAAACCACATTTTCACAAAAAGGTCCGTGTGTGTGTCCGTGTGTCTGTGAACACGATAACTCGAAAACGAAAAGTCGGTAAAATACCAAACTTGGTATTTAAGTTTAGCATCTTCCAGGGATGCGACACGAAGATGTTGAGAAAAATCCCCCCACCCCCAACTACCCTTTACATGGAACTTTTTTCGAAATTTTGATTTTCTCAAAAATGGCTCTAACGATTTTGATTAAAATTTCGTATATTAAACATATTTACCTGACAAATAAAATGTTTATCTTGAATTTTCTGGGAATAGCCTCTGAAGAGTAGTTTATTCTGGATGAATTTTACTAAATTTTGAATAACTACTAAACCGTAAGAGATGGACAAAAACTTACTACACAGAAAATGTAGATCATATTAAAACACACAATTTATGTTATATACATTTTTTTTTCGTGGAGTTCGTCGTTTTTGTGACATTCCTTATTTTTGGTTTCTGCTATGAAAAACGTATACTTTTCTCATACAGGAACTTGTCAACTCTATCCATATAAACAAAGGAACTTCATTGACATAGCAACCAGCTTTTGACTATCACTTTAACCTACGGTTGTCCCTTATTTCGCTTCTACTTACAAGGAAGCGAGTAATTAGACTATTTCTGCTATTTTTTTTTCTGATTAGCATAAAGTAAATAGAAGTATAAGCTTTTTAAGAATTATTTGTTGCAGGGATATGGAGAAAGTCATGTGGATGGTACACATCAGATTTTTAAGATATTCCTTGTTACTGATTTCAGTTTTATACTACTTAAATTTTTCTGATACGGGAACTTGTCAACTCCTGCTCACGCAAAGAAACGGATTTCAATCCCATAGCAACCAGATTTTAAAACATTTGAATGTCGCTTTAGCCTTGTGCATTCTCTTATTTCACTTCTACTTATAAAGGAACTAAGAAATAAGACCATTTCTGGTAAATTAAATAGATTGAAGAAGCTGATTAACATATCTAATTTGTTACGAGATGTAAAGAAAGTTATGTGAATGGAGCACCAAGTTCATTCTGCTGTCAAAACAGTCTCCATTTCACGGCCGGAAATATGCTGTTGGTGGGGTGTGGGGAGGACGCCGGGTGCTCTATCTCGCCTGTGTTTTAGGATGGGGAGGGCCCAAGTTAAATAATCGGCGATACATCATGCCTGAGTGATGACGGGGGAGTAAGAGGAACCCGGTGTGATACCTGTTTTGTACATTTTGAAATATATTAGTATACTCGGTTTTTTAGTTATTAGTGCATATTATTGTATTTTCAACTTGAAATAGGCGTATTTAAGCGCGTGTTATTGGTCAAAACCAAATTTCGGAAAAACGTTAAAGCACCATACCCACTTACAGTCATCCATTTAAATCGTCACTTGATACGGTTTAAAGCACCGCATGGTAATAAAAACAACAAGAAATTGAACTACAAGAATTACGTTATTTAAATAGGCAAAAAAATCATGTTTGCACTTTTTAATCAATTTTCACAGATGGGTATCCTTAACAATATCTAATTTGTTACACAGATGTAGAGAAAGTCATGTGAATGGAGTACATCAGATTTTTTTTAAAAATACTTTTTTTCGGACGCAGGGATGAAATCTGGGTATCGATTTTTTTGGTGAAATGCAATACTTTTGTCTATCCACTATGTACATTGTAGATGTGGTCTAGAGAAAGCAATAATTTGTGTTGAGCTGGAGAAGAAAAGAGGCGTAGCAGAGAATTATAATAAGACAGTGTGAAGGTTTCCTTCTTCTGCACTTCGTTAAGAGAAAAGTGATTATCTCGGGTGGCAACAGGCATATGCGCATTCGAATTTATAATGCCATAAATTTCTCTCAAGACACTGTAACGAGATTTGAACGCTGGTGTAAGACAGGATCTGAACCAGCTGATAACACTACTGTGCACGAAAACTGCTCTACGCTTTTGAAATATCGTTTCTATGCGCTGTTAAACTCGTTTAAAACTATGTAAACACGTCAAGAATGTTAAATTACCGTGATTATCTTTAGTAAAGCTGGCAAAAGATGCTCAACAGGGAAACTGGATAAGAATCTGCTGCCTGTAATCTGTAATGTTTTGTGTTAATTGACAGCGTTTGCAAGAGAAAACTCCAACACAGCTTTCCTATCAACAAGAAACTGTTACAAACCGTAGGAATTTTCCAGTAGACTTACAGGAAATGAAATTTGCGGGATGTTTCTCCTTTGTTTTTTACTTTCTCTACACGTACTATGTGCATAGCGTATAGAGAAGGTATTGTATTGCACCCAAATATTCGATACCGAGATTTCACCGGAAATATATGTTTTGGGTCCCCCTGAATTAAAAAAAAATCATTTTTGGAAAAAGGTCCGTGGGTGTGTGTTTCTGTGGACAGCATAGCTCAAAAACGAAAAGACCGTTAAATACCAAACTTGGTATTTACGTTTGATATCTTCCAAGGATGTGGCACGTAGATTCTTTAAGAAAATCCTCCCACCCCAGCTACCCTTTACATGGAAATTTTTTCGAAAATTGCCTCTGAAGACTATTTTATTCTGGATGCATTTTACGGAATTTGGCATAACTGCTAAACCGTAAGAAATAGACAAAAACTTACCACACAGAAAATATAGAGCACATTAAAACACAGTTTGTATTATACACATTTTTTTTCGTGGAGTTGGTCGTTTTTTGAGATATTCCTTGTTTTTGGTTTCAGATTTAAAAAACCTTTCTCATACAGGAATTTGTCAACTCCTGTCCATACAAACAAAGGAACTTCAGTCACATAGCAACCAGCTTTTGTCTATCCTTTATTTCGCTTCTACTTACAATGAAGTAAGTAGTAAGCCTATTTCTGCTAATTTTTTTACTTTCTCTATACGCACTATGTACATAGTGTATAGAGAAGGTATTGCACTCCATACAAAAATTCGATTACGAGATTTCACCGGAAATATATGTTTTAGGGTCCCCTTTATCTAAAAAAAAAAAAAAAGCATTTTCACAAAAAGGTCCGTGTGTGTGTGTGTCCGTGTGTCTGTGAACACGCTAACTCAAAAACGAAAAGTCGGTAAAATATCAAACTTGGTATTTAAGTTTAGTATCTTCCAGGGATGCGACACGAAGATTTTGAGAAAAATCCCCCCACCCCAAACTACCCTTTACATGGCACTTTTTTTCGAAAATTTCAATTTTCTCAAAAATGGCTCTAACGATTTTGATTAAAATTTCGTACACTAAAGATATTTACCTGACAAATAAAATGTATATCTTGAATTTTCTGAAAATAGCCTCTGAAGAGTAGTTTATTGTGGTTGAATTTTACTGAATTTTGAATAACTGCTAAACCGTAAGAGATGGACAAAAACTTGATACATAAAAAAATGTAGAACACGTTAAAACATACAATTTATGTTATATACATTTTTTTCGTGGAGTTCGTCGTTTTTGTGACATTCCTTATTTTTGGTTTCTGCTATGAAAAACTTATACTTTTCTCATACAAGAATTTGTCAACTGCGATCCATACAAAGGAACGTCAGTGACATAGCAACCAGCTTTTGATTATCACTTTAACCTATGGTACTACCTTATTTCGCTTCTACTTACAAGGAGGCAAGTAATATGGCTATTTCTGCTATTTTTTACTGATTAGAATGAAGTAAATAAAAGTATAAGCTTTTAAGAATAATTTGTTGCAGAGATGTAGAGAAAGTCACGTGAATGGTACACATCAGATTTTTTCTGGATTAGAATGAAGAAGATAGAGGCATAAGCTTTATAACAATAATTTGTTACAGAGATATAGAGAAAGTAAAAGTGAACGTGGCAACATTGTCACCAGTAGTGACTGAGGTGGAGGTCAGCAGGCGTGTATGTTCATTAGAGCCCTTTGTGCTGTGAACCGGTTTCCTCCCTGACCATTGTTAAACTGCTCTTCACCAAAGAAGGCTGCGTTGCAACAGTAATTAATCTTGTAAGCTATTGTCAGAGATTGACTTCTAATTAAGTGTTTTAGACAAAAGAACTGCAAGCGAGCGCATACGTTTCCAAGGAGACACTCGTTTTGTCAAGTGTCTCTTCCTTCAGTATTGTCCTCAGGGGCTCACTTTCGGATATTTCTTGCACACGAAATATGATGCTCTAAGTAGTTTTTTACTTTCTCTACACGTATTAAGTACACCGTGTATAGGGAATGTATTGTATTGCATCCAAAAATGCAACACCGACATTTCACCGGAAATATATGTTTTGAGGTCCTCTGAGTCAAAAAAAGCATTTTTAGAAAAAGGTTCTATGTGTCTGTGGACTGCATAGCTCAAAAAATAAATACCAAACTTCTTATTTAAGTTTTTTTATCTGCCAAGGATGCGACACGAAGATTTTCAGCAAAATCCTCCACTTCTTTATATGGAATTTTTGTTGTTGAAAATTTTGTTTTTCTGAAAAATGGCTCTGATAATTTTGATTAAAATACCATTCATTAAAGGTATTTACCTGACAAATATAATGTATATCTTGAGTTTTTCTGGTAATAGCCTCTGAAGTCTATTTAATTCTGGATGAATTTTACAGAATTTTGCATAACTCCTAAACCGTAAAAATGTAGAGGACGTTAAAACACACAATTTATGTCATACATTTTTCTCATACCTACAGGAATTTGTCAACTCCTGTCCATACAAACAAAGGAACTTCAGTCACATAGCAACCAGCTTTTGACTATCACTTTAACTATGGTACTCCCTTATTTCGCTTCTATTTACAAGGAAGCAAGTAATAAGACTATTTTTTCTCGATTAGCATGAAGTAAATAGCTTTCTAACAATAATTTGTTTCGCCCACCTAGGTAGTGTGGTGGTAGCGTGTCTGCCTCATATTCAACAGGTCGTGAGTTCGAATCTAGCTCAGGGTGTGTTACCCGGATAAGGGTTTTTTCGGGGTTTTCTCGTATCCTGAGAAGACGAATGTCTAGTAACTTTAAGCTGCATGGAGCCCGAGATCATTTTAACATGATTTCACCAATTTCATTCCTCGTCCGATATTAACAACCGGGTTAAAAGACGTTAAGCTATTAAAAAAAATTTGTTCGACTGCCTCCGTGGTCGAGTGGTCAGCGAGCTGACTTCTCACGCGGAGGTCGGCGGTCGATTCCCTTTACCCGGATATATTCCCTATCCCCCACAGAGTCTGGAAGTATGTATGTGATGATGATTTAAACCAAACGTAAAAGAACCTACAGTCAACGAGTTGTTTCAAGTGCGAAGCCCCCGATATGACCTTAGATGTTAAAGGGGTCTGCTGTATAAATGAAACAATAAAAAAAAAGTGTTGCAGAGATGTAGAGAAAGTCATGTGAATGGAACACGTCAGATTTTTTTTTTAAATTAAATACAAACAAGGGCATTTTGCAGAACTGGAGTGCATTGTTTAACATTTGATTTTGTATTTACTTTGCGGTTGTAACAAATGAAAGCCGACTTGGGAACAAAGGCGCGCACTGTCTGTGTCAGCAAAGGAAACGTCGTTAATCTGAATACTAAAACTTTTGATGGCTAACTCAATATTTAACTTATAAGGGAACTGCTTTCCAAATATGGAGACTTGTTTCAGCGACTTGGCTGCTTTGTATGTGTAGCGCATGCGTCCCATCCTTTTCCTTTTGTTTCACATTTCTCTGGACACAGACCGACCGGTTGGTGAGTAATATCTGAAACCTCGGCCTGAACCTTGATAAGCCGTGTTCTGTGCTGTCATAACAGAACGTCTCACGTTCACTCCTGCACAATGGGGCAGTTTATTGGGTTACTGTAAATCAGGGATGCAAAAAATATCACATTAAATAGCACCAATAATTGTAGTAAGAATCGAATTTCAACTCTACAACTCAACCGATATTTCTGGTATGTAGATGTCCAAGAATTATAATGACCCTTTTAACTTTCCAAATTCGTATTCCACGGACAAAATGAAGTAAACAATTCTTATGCACAGTAGATCTCGTTAAAACACACAATTTGTGTGATATACATTTTTGTTGTAGAGTTGGCCGTTTCCGAGATATTCTGCGTTATTCGTTACAAATTTAAGTTACTTCAGCCTTTCTGAAACGGTAGGTCATCCTTCTTTTGTTTCCTCCTGGCAAGCAAAGAGAACGAATTGTTTCGCATAGCGACTGTCTTTTAAAGGAATTGCCTTGGCTTTAGCCTAGTGTACTCCCTTATTTCCCTTCTAATTGCAAGGAAGAAAGTAATAAACACCATTTCTACCAATGTTTATCTCGATTAGCACGAAACAGATAAAAGTATAATCTTTAAAACAAACGTTTGTTTATGGAACAGCTAGAGAAAGTCATGTGAATGGAACATATTATATTTTTTAATTCAGTGGTACTCAAAACATACATTTCTTGTGAAATCTCGGTAGTGAAATCTGTATAAAAAAAAAATGGCGTGTTATTCATGGACGCTCTTTAACTAACTCTGGTTCTCATCGTCCCATTCTAAATTGGGCGTGAAAGACCGCTTAATTTTGCTCAGAGGCCTCTCTATCAGGCTTGAGGTTCTTTTTCGTGCCGTAAATCTACGACACGGGACCAACAGCTTTACTTCCCTTCCGAAGGAAGCCATGCTAAGGATTTTTACGCCCGAAAAAAATCCATCGCCGAGTTTGAACCCGCGACATTATGTAGTCAGCATGGTCAGCATGGTAACCATTACACCACGGAGGGCGACAGTGAAATCTTTGGTGGAATGCAAAGCCTTCTCTACCACCTTTGACATTCTATGTGGTTTCGAAAGCAATATTGAAGTTAGTAGAGTCAGACTGAAAAATTCAATGCCATAGCCGGGATTTGAACCAGGTTCTCCCGGTCTCTAGCGGTTACTCTATCACTGAGCTACCATGGCAATGTGCCGGCATAACACATAACACTAAATTCATCAACTGACTCTCATGTTTCTCGGTAAACCACAAGATGATCTCAAATTATTTTGAGATGACAACCCCAATGGCGACTTACAATGTTGTTAAGTACTTTAGTCTCAGGATTCACAGTATAGCCAACTATTACAGTCAATTATTGTCAATTTAATTGTTTTTTTCGCACAAGCCGTTTGTAGGACAGGAGTTGGATAAGTAATGCTAGATTGAAAAATTCAATGCCTTAGCCGGGATTTGAACCACGGATCTTCCGGTCTCTAGCTGGCTAGCACTATGCCGGCATGTTGACATGGTAGCTCAGTGGTAAAGTAACCGACTAGAGACCGGGAGATCCGTGGTTCTATTCCTGGCGACGCATTGAATTTTTCAGTTTGACTCTACTTATCTAATTCCTGTCCCATACACGGCTTGTGTGAAAACACAATTAAATTAACAACATTGAAGTATTTCACTAGGAGTAGTAAGAGTGAAGACTTTTGGGCAACGTGTTCCAACAGAATGTTTCAGGCGCCCCACGAAGATCGGTTCAACAAGACCAGCTGCTGACGTAACACTAACAAAAAACCCGCTTCTGGACAAAACATTTACCTGGAGGTCACTGAAATGACACGCTGCGTACAATCAAATTCCCCGCTACAAGACAATAACCACCAACATCGAACAGGATCTTCCTCCAATTACCAGGATGTCTTGCACACGCCGATGTAAAAGAAGTGTCTTTTTCTTTTGTCTCGCCTGACAACCTTTGATTTATTTCCAGAAACGTACTCCGCTGCTGTCTGTTTGAACAACGTGTTTATTGATACGGCACAGCATACCTCAAGAACTTGCAGGTGATGGATGTGCGAGTCCCAGCCGAACATTAGCAATTTGATTAACCCTCCTTGACTTGGTATTACACCGCTGTCAAACGGATAATGAATCATCTGGCAATGCGACAAATGTCTTACGTTTGTTTTACACTCAGTCCAAATTCATTAATGGCGTTTATATTTGCCTTTTTCGTATCATTATTTTCCAATTTCTTAGTAGCGGTACACTATTTTTCAGAACATGATGACCCTGTCCCACTGTTCTTCCAAAGGTGATTCGAAATGAGATTTTCGTAATTTTTTTACGTTTTCATGTTTTAATTACATGTGAATATTTCGAATCTTCCGCTCATTTTGGTATAACTTTCACAGAAGTATGCTAATTGTTTTAAAATACTGTTCAAAATAGTCCTGCGTAGTAGTTTTTAGAACATTCTAATACACTCACTTGTAAAACAGAGATGCATTCGTCAATATTAGCGTTAGAAAAGACATCTTTTTATTTTGATCGGAAAGTTTTACTTTAGCTATTCGTAGTATTGGTATCCCGCTCACTTTTCTCTCATGTGAGAGTTAGGAAATTCTGCAAAACGTTTTGAAAAGTTGGGTTACATTTTTTTTTTAAATGTTATGTTTGAAAGCAATTTTTGAAGAAGTAGAACTGTCTCTACAAATGCCCCATTATCTCAGAAACTAATTAACTAAGGGCTGAAATTTCTACAACATATTTGCACTTAAATAGCTTTTATTTTAACGAAAAAGTTTTTATGTATGGATTAGCTATACTTTTTACATTATCGTTTTTCAATAAAATGATAAGCGCTTTATTAAAAACAAATCATGCCTTTTCTTATAATCAACAGAAGTATTTTATTTTTCATCAATAAACAGTAAAGGTTGCTGAATGTACATTGAAAACAGACCTCTCGTTCACGAGTCCGTACCTTAACGACTTCGGCGACCGCTGTCGGAAAACTCTATAATTAGAAAGCATACTTTTCTCCTTCCGAAATTATTTGTGTTAGGGTTACCTATTTTTTTTTTTTAATTTTATTGTTGGCAGATCAGTATTTATGCTATACAGACCATAAATAACAAAAATGTTAAATACATCAACATTTGAGGTTGGCAATGTTGGCTCCTCTAACATAAACACAAATAGTTATTAGTACAGAAATGAACAACTTAAATAATGGGGCATTTGTAGACGTGCTACTATTATTATTATTATTATTATTATTACTATTGTTATTATATTTAACTATTTGTTTATAGCTTTTTTGTTTAAACCTACAATGGAGACTATAACAACAACAAAAATAATAATAATAATAATAATAATAATAACAGGAGTCGTCAGTGTCACTAGTTAAGAAATGTTGTGGTAGTTTCCTTTTCAGCCTTTTGTGAGGAGATTTCATGCGAAATTTATTTTTTTGGCAAATGCAGAATCATTTTTCCCCCCGTATTATTGAAATATAACTTTACAAATAAACATTACAATTGAATGAAAGTATAACAATATTCAATTTAAAAAAAATCTGATGTGTTACACTCACATGCCTTTCTCTAGCTGCTCTACAAACCTCCTACAAAAGATTCTTCTTCTTTGTACACGATGCTAATCGAGATAAATATTAACAGAATGTTATTACTTAGTTCCTAATAAGTAGAAGGGAATAAGGGAATGCGCTATGCTTAAGTGAGTGTCAAATGTTTTAAAAGCTATTGTTATGCGATTGTCATTGGAAATCACTTCTTTTCCTGGCCAGGAGTAGAACAAAAGAAAAACGGACACTTCCTGTCTGAGAAAAGTTTAAGTACTTTACAATTGAAACCAATAACAAGGAATATCTCGGAAACGGTTACCTCCACAACAAAAACGTAAAGGACATAAATTGTGTGTCTTGTCGTGACGTACATGTTTTGTGTATTGAGTTTTTTTCTATCTCTTACGGTTTGGCGGCTAAGCAAAATTCATCCAGAATAAAGAGGTCTTCAGAGGCTATTCCCCAAAAATTCGAGATATACATTTTATTTCGGACATAAATAGCCTTAATATACGGGATTTTAATCAAAAACGTTAGAGCCATTTTTAAGAAAATAAAAAATTTCGAATTTTTTTTCCATGTAAAGGGTAGTTTGTGGTGGGGGATTTTTTTTAAAAGCTTCGTGTCGCATCCTTGGAAGATACTAAACCTAACTACCAAGTTTGGTATTTAACGGTCTTTTCGTTTTGTGGCTCCGCTGTCCACAGACACACACGCCTTTTTTTTTTTTAAATGCTTTTTTTCGGACTCAGGGGACCCCAAAACATATATTTCCCGTGAAATCTCGGTTTTGAATTTTTGGGTGCATTACAATAGCTTCTCTATCCCTATGTACGTTGTACATATGGGGCTAGAGAAAGTAAAAATGAAACTACAATTCTGGAGTAGAACAACATGATTATGAAATGTATGGCTATTTTTAAAAGTATTTATTAAACAGGATTCAAGTGATTTTGTCGTCTTATTTTCAACTCTTTACTAATAAATATCTAATAATAATTATGTATTCCTAACTTTTGCTGTTTTTCATCCTCAGCATTCTCTGTCGTGGACCTGGAGACAAGAAAGGCAGATCATACAAGGATGCTCGGTCGTGCTCTTATTAGAGTCAAATGATTTTGCACGACCGCGTGTGCTGAGAAAACAAGGGAACATCATTAGTGGAGTTAGCGTGCGATTGCATGGCGATATCTACAGGGCGTGTGGTTGTGAGAAAGGAAAATATTATTATGTATCGTGACGCTTCTGGCTGTCACGCGCGACCAGACAATTGCGAAGTCCTGCTCTCGATTCCCGAAAATAGCCGATTAGGGCTTGCTATTTTCAAAGGCTACCGTATCTAAGTGTCTGAAAACCTCGGGATAAAACATCACCTCCCCCCCGTTTTATGTCATTATAAAGCTTTCCTCTGAAACGCTTATGGGACTAAATTGCTAAAAATCGGGGTCCATGGAGCTTAAAGCTACTCGACATTCGTCTTCTCAGGATAAGAGAATCCCCCCCCCCCAAAAACTCATCCGGGTAACTCACCCTAAGCGAGATTCGAATTCGCGACCTGTTGAATTGAGGCAGACACGCTACCACCACACTACCCAGGCGGGCAATAAATTATTGTTAAACAGCTTATGCTTCTATCAACTTTATGATAATTAAGTTAAAGATTAGCAGAAATTGTTCTTTAATTGCTTGCTTGTTTGTTTGCTTGCTTGCTTGTAAGTAGAAGGAAAATAAGGGAATACACTAGGCTAAAACGATGGTCAAATCTTTTAAGAAGCTGGTTGCCATGTGGATAAAATCTATTTCTATGCAGGACCAGGAGTTAACAACTTTCAGTTTTAAAACGAAAAATAACCAGGAATATCTCACAAATAAAAATGCATACAATATAAATTGTGGGTTTTAAAGAACTCTATATTTTTTGTTGAGTAAGATTTTGTCTGTCTCTTATGGTTTACCAGTTATGTAAAATTCCGAAAAATTCATCGAGAATAAAGAGGTCTTCAGAGGCTATTTCCATAAAGTTCAAGATATACATTTTACTTGTCATGTACAAAATATCTTTAATATAGGATATTTAAATCAAAATCTTTAGAGCCATTTTTGAGAAAATCAACATTTTCGAAAAATTTTCCATGTACAGGGTAGTTGGGGTGGGGGATTTTCTTGGAAAACTTCGTGTGGCATCCTTGGAAGATGCTGAACTTAAATACCAAGTTGCGCTATGTTACAGACAGACAAAGAGTCGCCCTCCGAGGTATAATGGTTACCATTCTAACTTCATACATCTAAGGTCGCGGGTTCAAAGCCGGCGGAAGGCGATGGATTCTTTCGGGCGTAAAAATCCTCAGCGTGGCTTCCTTCGGAAGGGAAGTAAAGCCGTTGGCCCCGTGTCGTAGATTTAGGCAGAAAATAGCCTCAAGCCTGATAAAAAGGCCTCTGAGCAAAATTACCCGGTCTTTCACGCCCACTATAGAATGGGACGCTGAGAACCACAGCAGTAAAAGGGCGTCCATAAATAAAATGCCATTTCATTTCATTTCACAGACAGAGACACACATTTTTCTAAAAAAAATCTTTAATCAGAGGTTCTCAAAACGTGTATTTCTAATGAAATATCGGTATTGAATTTTTGGGTACAACACAATACCTTCCCTATATAGTATGCACATAGTACGTATAGAGAAAGTAACAAGAAGTGAGGAGAAATGTAGATAAACAAGGGCACAGAAAATGATGTAGGTAATGCAACATGCAAGCAGCGCAGTGATGCTATTTTAGCTCGATAGGAATACAGAGGGCGGTGACTATTCACACGTGACGAATTCCCGTTAAAATTCAGCGCACACTGAACGGCGATCGCTCATCCAAGAAGTTCTCGTCGGTCATCTTCTTGGCACCGGCAAGGAAGGAAGCAGACGAATTAAAAATAGGAAGCAAAGGTACAGAGGTGAAGTTTCCCTTCTAGGAAACGGGCACGAATTTGAAGAATTTGTTGTTTTCTTTTGATTCATTCACCTTTATCCTTCTGGGCTAAGGCGTTTACCCTCTCTCACTTGTAAGTGTGGCCTAAAATTACTCGAACACAGTAACAAAGTGTAAATAGTTAAAAGAGACATGTAATAAACACAAAAGTATGTATTCTTGTTGTAATATTCATAAGAAACAAAAGAAAGAGCACTCGCCATTTCAAGGTGTACTGCTTAAAATGGCAATAATCACTTGAATCCCTATCAACAAATACTTTAAAAATAAGTTCCATTGTAATAAAAAAAAAACTGACGTATTCAATTCACATGACTTTCTCTATATCTCTGCAACAAATTATTGTTATAAAGCTTATGCTTCTATTTACTCCATGCTAATCGAGAATAAATTAACAAAAATAGTCTTATTACTAGCTTCCTTGTAAGTAGAAGCGAAATAAGAGATTACCACAGGTTAAAGTGATAGTCAAAAGCTGGTTGCTATGAGGACAGGGATTGACAAATTCCTGTATGAGAAAAGTATGTTTTTTTAAAGCTGAAAAAAAACAATATCTAAAAAACGATCAACTCCACGAAAAAATGTATATAACATAAATTGTGTATTTTAACGTGTTCTACGTTTTTTGTGTAATATAAGTTTTTTATCTATCTCTTACAGTTTAACAGTTATGCAAAATTCCGCAAATTTCATCCAGAATAAAGTAAGTTTCAGGGGCTATTCCCAGAAAATTCAAAATATACATTTTATTAGTCAAGGAAATATCTTTAATATACGATATTTTAATCAAAATCGTTAGAGCTACTTTAGATAAAATCAAAATTTTCGAAAAAAAGTTCCATGTAAAGGGTAGTTTGCGGTGGGGGGGGGGATTTTTCTCAAAATATTTGTGTCGCATACCTGGAGGATACTAAACTTAAATACCAAGTTTGGTATTTTACCGACTTTTGTTTTTGAGTTATCTTGTACCTTTTTCTGAAAATGCTTTATTTGGATACAGGGTGCCCTAAAACACATATTTCCGATGAAATCTCGGTATCGAATTTTTGGGTGGAGCGCAATACCTTCTCTATACACTATGTATATAGTACGTATAGAGAAAGTAAAAATGAACAATAGAAAAAAGTATAAAGGATCAAAATATATAACAAAGTAAAGAATAGTTTCTGACAATGTTTTTAAAGTAATTTAGTGCCATAAACGTTTCTGAGTAAAAGCTTTATAATGCCATATTGTCTCTTATTTCGAAAGCATGACTTTTTCAGCTCTTTGGTAATTATGATCTTATAATTTCAATACCCATGCGAAATATATGTTTTGACTCTGCAGAGTGAAAAGAAAATCTGAATTTTGACGTAATAAACGCTAAAGTATGTATTATTGTAAAACAGTTGTAAGAAACAAAGGAATTAATACCTGACATTTTGAACTGCATTGATTAAAATGACGATAATTTAAACAAAACATTTTTGAATATCCTGGATATTCTTAACACTACACAAATTTTAATTTTATATTAATTATTTATTTTGTCGAGAATTAATAGCTTCCGCTAACCAACAACAAGAAATATCTCGAAAATGGTCAGCTCCACGAAAAAAAAAAAAAAAATATATATGACATAAGGAGATCTCCATTTTTTATGTAGTACGTTTTTGTCTATGCTTTACGGTTTGCTAATTATGCAAAGCTCAGCAAAATTCATCCGGAATAAAGAGGCCTTCAGAGGGTTTCCCAGAAAATTCAAGATTAACATTTTATTTGCCATATAAATGTCTTTAATATACGGTGTTTTAATCAAAATCGTTAGAGCCATTTTTGAGAAAATCAAAATTTTTCCCATGTTAAGGATAGTTTGTGGTAGGAGGATTTTTCTCAAAATCTTCATGCCGCACCCCTGGAAGATACTGAACTTAAATATGAAGTTTGGTGTTTAAGGGACGTTTCGTTTTTGAACTATGCTGTCCTCAGACACACACACACACACACGGACATTTTTTTTTGGATTCAAGGAGTCCTATAATATATATTTCCAATGAAAGCTCGGTATTGAAGTTTTGGGTGCAATGCAATACCTTCTCTGTACACTATCTACATAGCACGTGTAGAGAAAGTAAAAAGATACAAAGGAAGAAACTATCCAGTCCCGGCGATAATTTGTATGGATCACGTCACACCGGAAATGAACACAAAAGAGACAGGTTTACCTGGGCTCTTCAAGAGATATATTGTAATGCGGAGATTTGGGATGCCATAAATGCGGGTGTTTTAAACCTGATACACCAATAGGGGCTGAGCGTTTAAATTCGTTGTGATATCGGTTTTCATCGCAGCTGAAGCTCTTGCAGTCACGCATAATGCTGACCACACGCTGTAGTAGTTTCCTAATTTCCTCGTTGTCAGCTACCTGTTGGTCTTGACCCCTGACATCCTTATTCCGTGTTTCAACTTCCAACAGCAAACATCATTCGATCTTCTTTACCCAATTCCACAGCCATTACACAGTGCTTTCGACAACAGCTTATTACTTTTTCTAATAGAAAAAGTGTTGCATTCCACCCAAAATGTTGATACCGTGATTTCACTGAAATGATAAGTTTTAGGGTCCTTATGCATATAAAAAAAAAGTATTAGTAAACGGACCGCGGGTGTGTGTGTGTGTGTGTGTGTGTGTGTGTGTGTGTGTGTGTAAAAGACAAACTAAAAAACGAAAAATCAATTTAATATAAAATTTGATAATTAAGTCCAGCATATTCCAAGGACGGGACACGAAAATTTTCAAGAAAATTCCCGTACTTTAAAACTACCATTTACATGAGAAAATGCTCGAAGATAATGATTTTCTCAAAATGGCTCTAACGATTTATTAAAATCCTGTATATTAAATATATTTACCTGACAAATAAAATGTCTATATTGAATTTTTTAGGAAGAGCCTCTAAAGTTCACTTCATTTTGAATGACTTTTGCATAACTGGTAAACCAGAAAAACGAAAACTTACTACACGAAAAATGTAGATCTCGTTAACGCATTTCTAAGGTATTCCTTGTTACTGATTTCATCATTTTTCTGTAACGGGAATTTGACATTCCGTTTTGTTTTGTTTTACTCCTGGACATAAAAAGAGAAGCGAATTTCAATCGCATAGCGACCAACTTTTAAAAGATTTGGTTTTCGCTTTAGGCTAGTATATTCCTTTATTTTCCTCCTATTTAGAAGGAGCAAATTGTTGCCCGATGCAATAACTGAAAGAATGAAATAAGTTGAAGTTGAAAGATGCTGAACTAAAAATATCAAGTTTGACATTTGATTTCTCATTTTTAAGTTATGGTGTTCACAAATACGCGGACACACACGCGGACCTTTTTCTAAAACTGCTTTATTTGGATACAGTAGGCCCAAAAATGCATGTTTCATGTGAAATCTCGGTATCGAATTTATGGGTGTAATGTAATAGTTTCTCTATACACTAATTACATAGTACGTGTACGGAAGTATATATAAAAACGCCAGTACAGAAGCTGTATATCCTTTGTTCTTTCTGCACACTAAAAATTCTAAAAATGCAGACGAACATTCTCTACAGTCATTGTACTTTGTTTTCATATATTTATATCTTCGAAACGTTTAAGGGAAACAGTCCTGGTGACCAAAACAGTAACAATATTCATAGAGCCTTTACAAATAATACTATAGGAAGAAAAATGAAGAGGGAAAAGCGTGAACAAGAGTATGTCAGGAACAGGGAATAAGTAATTCAAGAAAGGCTGGTATAGAAGAGAAGGAATAAGCAGGAGAATAAGAAGAGGGAAACAACAAAAACGGCCTGCTCCTCTTGGCGCCCGACGATATATTGAGATAATTTCAATTTCCATAAAGGCTATGGTCGGCTCGAGACAAGAATGATGTATTTGACAGCCTCTGATATAATGCCCAGCAAAGATCTTAATGGGTCAGAACGAGCGATAAAACATGCTTAGGAACTCGGATCTTGTCCCGATGCCGGTAGATTTACTACCTCTGCCCCTATCTACTTGCCATGCGCGATCTCAGGACATGCAGATAAGATAATATATGTACTTGTTTCAGATGCGTTCTTTGCGCTCGGCTTCGCTCCACAAAGGACTCTAGAGAGATGCCTACAAGTATCGAGTTTGATGTATTCTCCATAACAGTTTATTTGTCTTTGAAAGCTAATCAACGGTTTCGGATATTTGCATCTAGCACACAACTACAAAATAATAGTTTCTCTTTCAACACTAAAATAAAGAGTTCTATATTTGTACTTTCTCTACATGTACTATGTACATAGTGTATAGAGAAGCTATTGCATTCCACTCAAAAATTTGATACCGAGATTTCACCGGAAATAAACGCTTTAGTCCCCTGTATCAAAAAATCTAATGTGCTCCATTCACGTGACTTTCTCTACATCTCTACAATAAATTATTGTTAAAAAGCTTATTCTTCTATTTACATAATGCTAATCGAAAAAACATTAGCAGAAATGTACTTATTACTTGCTTCCTTGTAAGTAGAAGCGAAATACGGGAGTACCATAGGTTAAAGTGATAGTCAAAAGCTGGTTACTATGTGACTGAAGTTCCTTTGTTTGTATGGGCAGAAATTGACAAATTCCCATATGGGAAAAGCATGTTTCTTAAAACTGAAACCAATAATAAGGAATATCTCGAAAACGTTAAAGCTAGGAAAAAATTGCATAGTATATAAACCGAGTGCTTTAAGGAGCTCTATATTTTTTCTATAGTAATTTTTTGTGTATCTCTTACAGTATACGAGTTGTGCAAAGTTCCGCAAAATTCATCGAGAATAAACACGTCTTCAGAAACTATTTCCAGAAAATTGAAGATATATATTTTATTTTTCATGTAAATGTCTTAAATATAAGAGATTTTAATGAAAATTGTTACAATCATTTTTGAGAAAATCAAAATGTTCGAAACATTTTCCATGTTAACGGTAGTTGGGGGTGGGGATATTCTTGAAAGTCTTCATGTCGTATCCTCGGAAGATACTGAACTTAATTATCAAGTAATGGGCATAACACACGGACATTTTGCTAAAAATGTTTGTTTTTTCTTGGTATCGAATTTTCGGGTGCAATACAATACCTTCTTTATACACTATGAGTGAAAATCATTGATCAAAGAGTCCTTAATTCCTAAGAATTGCGACATTCCAACAATTGCTACTGGCTCCAGACTCCGCCTGTGTCTACGTCGTCGGTGCAGAGACATTACATTGTATTACAAAATGACGGTAGCGGTTGCACCGTGAAGAATGGACAAAAGAGAGCAGCAGGCGCCGCGTAAAGTCGGAAGCAATTAAAAATGTTCGACTCAGATCAGAAATTTGACGCGGTAATTTTCCGCTAAGCGCTCTTTCTTTAGACACGGCATGTTATGCGGCGACCGACTCAAAGGAAAATCTCAGCTGGAGGAAAATGAATGTCAGATGTTCTTATGCTGTTTCCTCAACCGCGAGATATGAATCGCAATACACACCCACTCTGTTTCTTTCTTGGAACTCTTTTACGTAAGATGGCCAAGTAAATGATGCCTTACAACTCTGCATATTAACTTCCGAGACCTTCCCTCATATTTTTTCTTCCTTGTGTGTGTGCCTTTTCGAATTTCAGCACAATCAACGGCTAAGATACGAAAATTCTGCCCTAGCAATATGAATACATAAGAGCATCGTTATCCGGATAATTCTAAACGTACTTGAAACGAATCTGTAGCTAAAGACTTTGTTTTCAACAAATTACCCAAGTATCAGAAAATCGGACATGACTCTCCACATCTCCATAACAAAGCTTATGCTTCTATCTACTTCATGCTAATCGAGATAAACAAGAGTAGAAATGCTTTCTTGTAAGTAGGAGAGAATGAAATATGCTAAATCGATATTAAAATCTTTTTTTGAAATGCTTGATATGTAAGTAAATCATTCTGAACACATATTTGGTAATGTAAGCTAAATTTGCAATTAATCTATTAATTGCGATGCCAACAAGCACTGTAAGTACTTACAGTAAGAGTTTGAGAGGTCATTAATTCTTACAGTACAATTAGGAAATGACGTAACACTCAAGACATGTGCTACTTCAAGTAAAGAGTCTATTGCAAAATTCATTAACAAAAGAGTGTATAAGAAGGCTTTGTTCATATCATTTAGATATAAATAGCCTTTCATTTGTTCACAATGAGAATTCATTTTTTCTTAATGCACAATAATATATTGAAAAGCAATTTTGATTGATTTTGGTTTTTTACAGTTTTTTCAAGTATTTCATAAAATAATTGGGAAAACACGGCCCTGCAGACCTCGTATTTCTCGACCTCATAAGTATAACTTACAGTTCTTATACGCAATATACTATTAAAAGCTGGTTGCCATGTGAATGAAATCCGCAAGATCATTGCTAGGAGTTGAAAAATACCCGTATGCAAAAGTTTTAGGTACCTATTTTAAAACTGAAATCAATATCAATGAATATCTCATAAATGGTCAACTCCACGAAAAAAAATTATTATGCCTAAATTGTGTCTTTCAACGAGATCTACGTTTTTTATACTGTAAGTTTTTGTCTATCTGTTACGGCCTACTATTTATGTAAAATCTAGCAAAATTCATTAGGAATAAAGTGGTCTTCAGAAGCTCTTCCCAGAAAATTCAAGATATACATTTTATTTGACATATACATCTTTATATACGGCATTTTAATCAAAATCGTTAGCCATTTTTGAGAAAGTCAAATTTTCGATTTTTTTTCCATTTAAAGGTAGCGGGGGTGGAGGACTTTCTCGCATCCTACGTTTGGTATTTAAAGGACTTCTCGTTTTTGAGCTATGTTGTCCACAAACACACACGGGCATTTTTCTAAAAATTTTCTTTTTTTTTAATTCAAGGGGTCTCAAAAGATATTTCTAGTGAATCTCGTTATCGAATTTTTTGGTGCAATACAATGCTTTCTCTATACACTATGTGCATAGTTCGTGTAGAGAAACTAAATTTTTAACTATTTCGTATTATATCTGCTAACTTTTGTGTACCAAAACCTTTATGGTTAACGCAACACTTGTTTCCCTATTAAAAGTAACAAATGCTATACGGCGAATCCCCTAACGATCACCGGCAAGTGGGGTGATGACCTATATAGCTCGACGACAGAAGTGCAGAACGCCCTCTCACGCAATCAAACTCTGAAATGAATAACTAATGAAAGCTAAAACCTTTTTACTTTCTCCATACGCACTATGTACATAGTGTATAGAGAAAGTATTGCACTCCACCAAAAATTCGATACCGAAATTTCACCGGAAATATATGTTTTATGGTCCCCAATATCCAAAAAAAGCATTTTCACAAAAAGATCCGTGTGTGTGTGTGTGTGTGTGTGTGTGTGTGTGTGTCCGTGTGTCTGTGAACACGATAACTCAAAACGAAAAGTCGGTAAAATGCCAAACTTGGTATTTAAGTTTAGTATCTTCCAGGGATGCGACGCGAAGATTTTGAGAAAAATCCCCCCACCCCCAACTACCCTTTACATGGAACTTTTTTCGAAAATTTTGATTTTCTCAAAAATGGCTCTAACGATTTTGATTAAAATTTCGGTTATTAAACATATTTACCTGACAAATGAAATGTATATCTTGAATTTTCTGGGAATAGCCTCTGAAGAGTAGTTTATTCTGGATGAATTTTACTAAATTTTGAATAACTGCTAAACCGTAAGAGATGGACAAAAACTTACTGCACAAAAAATGTAGAGCACATTAAAACACACAATTTATGTTATATACATTTTTTTTCGTGGAGTTCGTCGTTTTTGTGACATTCCTTATTTTTGGTTTCTGCTATGAAAAACGTATACTTTTCTCATACTGGAGCTTGTCAACTCCTATCCATATAAACAAAGGAACTTCATTGACATAGCAACCAGCTTTTGACTATCACTTTAACCTACGGTTGTCCCTTATTTCGCTTCTACTTACAAGGATGCGAGTTATAAGACTATTTCTGCTAATTTTTTCTGATTAGCATAAAGTGAATAGAAGTATAAGCTTTTTAAGAATTATTTGTTGCAGGGATATGGAGAAAGTCATGTGAATGGTACACATCAGATTTTTTTTAATTAATAACAATTAAGTATTGATTAATTATAGCATTTTTTACAAACGTACAAAAATTGATAAAGAAAAGTTGATATTTTAAATATTAAATATGGAATATTTGGCCCCTCTCAGTAAGAATCTTTGTTCCCACACTGCATAGTATCGTATACTAACGGAAAAACTCCAAATTGGTCCAATAATGGTAACTTTTGAAATGTTCGTATTGCAGTTATTTGGGTACCCACTCCTAAGAAGAGGTACGTGTCAGATGCCCACTCTCATCAAGGCAGCTGTGCATGTGTGGATTCCTATCGAAGCAGGTACTGAGTTTGCAAACACCTGTTCGCTTTCTCCTTATATGTAGATATCGGGTTTGATTCAACAAGTGGATTTAACCTGTATTTCGCATAGTTCTGTTTAAGATCTGAAACGTAGACAGAATCTGCTCAATCCCGAATTCATCACCATCTTTATCAGATTTCACGTAGTTTTGTTTACTTTTATTTCTTTTTACTTTCTCTACATATACCATGTACATAGTGTATAGAGAAGGTATTGCACCAAAAAATTCGATATCGAAATTTCATCGTTAATACAGATTTTGAGACCCCCTCAATACAAAAGCATTTTCAGAAAATGTCCGTGTATGCGCGCGCGCGTGTGTATATATATATATATATATATATATATATATATATATATATATATATATATGTGTGTGTGTGTGTGTGTGTGTGTGTGTCTGTGAACAGCATAGCAAAAAAAGAACAAATAAACAAACAAACAAAAAAAAACACACATTGCTATTTTAAGATCAGTATCTTCCAAGGATGCGACACGAAGATTTTCAAGAAAATCCCCCCACCCCCAACTACGCTTTACATAGAAAAAATTTCGAAAGGTATTATTTTCTCAAACATGCCTCTAACGATTTTGACTGAAACATCCTATACTATATATGTTTAAATGACAAATAAAATGTATTTCTTGAATTTTTTTGGGAATAGTCTCCAAAGATCTCTTTATTATGGATTCTTCTTTTTAATTTTGCATAAATAATAAACTGTAGAGACAAAAACTTACTACACAAAAATGTAGAACTCCTTAAAACGCATAATTTTGTCATATACGTTTTTTCGCGGAGTTGGCCGTTTTCGAGATATTCCTTGTTATTATTTCCAGTATGTGAAGAAATCACATACTGGAATTTGTCAACTCCTGCCAATATTAAGAAACGGATTTCGATCCCATAGCATCCACATTTTATAACATTTGACTGTCGGTTTAGTCTAGTGCATTCACTTATTTCCCTCCTACTTACAAGTAAGCAAGTAATAAGGCCATTTCTGCTAATTTTTTCTCGATTAGCATGAAGTAAATAGAAGCACAAGCTTTCTAACAATACTTTGATGCAGATATGTAGAGAAAGTCATGTGAATGGAACGCATCAGATTTCTTTGATAAAGTGTTGTGCGCTTGGAGTTCCCAGCTGTAAAATAACGGACTGTTTTTTCCTTCCAAAGAGAAATGAAGCACATATATTTCCGTTAGAATACCAGAAGAGTTAATTCTTTCAACACGCCGTCAGAAACACAACACAAAACATTTGCTTGTGTAGACAGAACACAGCTTCCTTTCTCTGAGCACAAGTTCCGTGCAAGACCTTTACCACTTTTTGCTCCTTGCACTGCTCCGCGAAATTAAGGAAGTGTTTTACGTGCACAATAAGTTATCTAGAGTTTTTACATCGTTTAGCTCGCAAGTACTGACAATGTGCATAGTAGATAGGGAAGATATTGTATTCCACTCAAAATTCGATACCGAGACTTCATCTGAAATATATTTTTAGGGTCCATTGAATAAAAAAGAAAGCATTTTTACTTTCTCTACACGTACTATGCACATTGTGTATAGGAAGGTATTGCACTCAACCCAAAAATTCGATACCGAGATTTCAGCGGAAATATATGTTTTAGGGTCCCCTGTACTCAAAAAAAGCATTTTCACAAAAAGGTCCGTGTGTGTGTGTGTCCGTGTGTCTGTGAACACGATAACTCAAAAGCGAAAAGTCGGTGGAATACTAAACTTGGTATTTAAGTTTAGTATCTTCCAGGGGTGCGACACGAAAATTTTCTGAAATATCCCCCACCCCAAACTACCCTTATTTCGCTTCTACTTACAAGGAAGCAAGTAATAAGACTATTTCTGCTAATTTTTTTCTCGATTAGCATGAAATAAATAGAAGAATAAGCTTTTTAACAATAATTTGTTGCAGAGACGTAGAGAAAGTCATGTGAATGGAACACATCAGATTTTTAGAAAAAGTTTCGAATAAGTGTATGTATGTGTTTTTTGTTTTATAGTCTTTAACGTTCGCTTTCACTACTATAGCACCGCAGCCGAGGCATGCAATGAAGACAGAGCGCCGCTTGAATGCGCTGATGGGGAAACCGGAGAACCGGGAGAAAAAAACCCTGCGCCACTTTGTCCACCACAAAACTCACGTGCTGTCGCTTGGGTCGTCTAGGTGAGAGGCGGGTTGTGTAACCACTCAGCCACGGCGCGGCCCGTGAGTGTAAGTGTGTGTGTGGTCAGCATAGCTCAAAAACGAAAAGACTGTTAAATTACAAACTTAGTATTTGAAGTTCAGAAATCTTCCCATCTCCAGCTACCCTTTACACGGAACATTTTCCGAACATTTTTACTTTCTCAAAAATGGCTATAAAATGTTAAAAATAAGATATGTTTAGCATATTTTCATCACAAACGAAATGCATATCCTGATTTTTTGTGGGAATAACCTCTGAACATCTCTTCATTCTGCACATCTTTTGTCTAAATGGTAAACCATAAGATGGTGTATTAATGTCATTATTTTTAAATTATAAAACTATAATCCTAATATGCATTATGTACAACAGGATTTAATCTGTGGAATATATATAAAAAAATCTGACGTGTTCCATTCACATGACTTTCTCTACCTCTCTGCAACATATTATTGTTAAAAAGCTTATGCTTCTATTTGCTTCATGCTAACCGAGAAAAAAATTAGCAGAAATAGTCTTATTACTTGCTTCCTTGTAAGCAGAAAGAAAATAAGGGAGTACTAATGGCTAAACTAATAATCAAAAGCTGGTCGCTATATGACTGAAGTTCCTTTGTTCGTATGGACAGGAAATGACAAATTCCTGTATAAGAAAAGTATAAGTTTTTCATAGCTGAAACCAAAAATAAGGAATATATCAAAAACGATCAACTCCATGAAAAAATGTATACAAGATAAATTGTGTGTTTTAATGTGCTCTACAGTTTTTGTGTGTTAAGTTTTTGCCCATCTCTTACGGTTTAGCAGTTATGCAAAAGTCCGTTAAATTCATCCAGAATAAAGTAGTCTTCAAAGGCTATTCCCAGAAAATTCAAGATGTACATTTTATTTGTCACGTAAATATCTTTAATATACTATATTTTAATCAAAATCATTAGAGTCATTTTTAAGAAAGTCTAAATTTTCAAAATAGTGCCATGTAAAGAGTAGTTGGGGGTGGGGGGGTTTTCTTGAAAATCTTCGGGTCGCATCCTTGGAGGATAACAAACTTAAATACCAAGTTTGGTATTCAACGGTCTTTTCGTTTTTGAGCTACGCTGTCCATAGACACACAAACACACACACACATGGACCTTTTTGCAAAAATGCTGTTTTTTGGATTCAGGGGGATCCAAAACATGTATTTCCGGTGAAATCTCAGTATCAAATTTTTGGGTGCATTACAATACCTTCTCTATACACTATGTACATATTACGTATAGAGAAAGTAAAAAAGGAACTCTAAATATATGGGGGTGAGGGTAAAAAGTACAATATTTTTTAAGCGGAAATCCAAAATCAATTATTAAAGTCGAACTCAGCACGTCTGTATAAACGTAACAGTTAAAAGAGTCGGTTTTTTTTTTTTTTTTTTTTTTTTTTTTTAAGACTTTACAATTGAGGCAGCCATGCCTATGTTACTCATGACAACGTCTACGTAACCAATAATGGTTGTGAAACGCGGCGCTGTGTGGTGGGTCAGGAATAAAGCCGACTGGCGCATGACTGATCTTCACGCCCGATGACGATATAAATTGAATCTGTAATCACATACACCACGTAATTTCAGAACAAAGTGGGCGTTAACTTACGTTGCGACAGATTCTGCGTTTCCGTAAACGGCAATACGAAATGAAACCGTGACATGTCACAACCTCGTGCATTGGAATCACTCACTCTGATTAATGCTGATAGCTTTGGGTTCTTCGTCACTTTACATGGGGATTCTGTAACTAACTTCAGTGTTGATGCTACGAGGGACATACAGAAAGTGATAGACGATTTGGCATAACTAAATGATGAAGAAAGCTAACACAAAACTTTATTATCAAAGTTACAGTACCTTACTCTATTTCTGAACGTAATCATCCGATCTGTCAAGATATTTATTGTCACGTGGTACCAGTTTTTTAATAACGATGTTATTCTTTTCTACCTTCAAAACACTTACTCCTTTTTTTGAACGCAAAAATATTCGGCCAATCGAATTGTATAGGCAAGTGTATAGTGATAATGCAATGAAGTCTTCAGTAAATAAATGTAAATTGCGTGTTATTTATTTATGCTCTTTAACTACTGTGGTTCTCAGCGTCCCATTCTAAATTGGGCGTGAAAGACGTTAATGTTGCTCTCTATCAGGCTTGAGGCTCTTTTACGTGCCATAAAATCTACGACACGGGACCAACGGCTTCATTTCCCCTCCGAAGGCAATCATGCTAAAGATTTTTACAACTGAAAAAATCCATTGTACTCCACCGAGTTCAGTGAGGAAATGACGCCTTCTTTACGAGTAATCAAGGAAGAACCAGTGTGCCCGACAAAGACCAGACTCGAAGTCCATCAATCGTTATGAAGAAACTGAGCGCAAATGTTGATGAAAGAATTAATAAAAACCGGTGTTTCAGGTTGGACACCGTTCACGACTTTTTGGGTGGAATAGATTTCCCAACCGATGAAGGCCCCAAAGTGGCAAGGACATCTTGACTCATATCTTTAGCGGTGGAAGAGTATAACATCTGCATTGAAAAACCGGTACTACGTGACAATAAATACCTTACGGAGATTACGTTGAGAAATAGAGTAAGGTAGTGTAACTTTGTAAATAAAGTTTTGTGTTGATAACTTTCGTTATTGTATTTGTCAAATCGTCTGTAACTTTTTGGATGGGTCTGGTAAGTGCTTGGTGAATCAGCTCCTCCAGAAAGTGGTTCTAATGAAGATCACCGAGAGAGTTCCTTGCTCTAAATGTATTCCACATACTGAACTGTTCACTTGTTCCCGGCGACTTTATCTATTTACAAAGTGATCAGTTAAACAGAAGCATTGACATTTGTACAAAAGCTTACGTTTAGAACCGCACAGCGCCCGTCGCTTTCAAGATGCAATCTCTACCAGTTCACATTCAAGTACAGAAAGAAATTTGTAGTTAATTAGACACAGAAACAGCGGTATCTTATACCTTAGTTGCCCGCACCTGCATTCCTCATGTCTTCATAAATCTTTCTTTGAAGGAAGCAACTTTTATGCAAAAGTCTACAGTACTATCTTAAGCCTTTGTTGCCCGTCGGTACTTACAGACACCGCTTGTGAAATCAGGTTTATTCTTTAGGGTTAATTTCGTGTTAACTGTCATTCATAAAATACAACTAAGACTGCATATATTGTAAAAAATATTACATTTTTGCCACAAATTTGTGATTTTTACGTTTTCTACACGTACTATGTACATAGTGTTCAGAGAAGGTATTGTATTGCACACAAAAATTCGATACCGAGATTTCACCGGAAATATCTGTTTTGGGAAACCCTGTGTTAAAAAATGCAATTTTAGAAAAATGTCCGCCCGCGCGCGCGCGTTTGTGTGTGTCTGAGGGCAGCATAGCTCAAAAACGAAAAGTCCGTTAAATACTAAGCTTGATAGTATCGTCCAAGGATGCGACACGAAGATTTTCAAGATCTTCCTCCCACCACAAACTACCCGTTGAAAAAAGTTATGTCATAAATTATGTGATTTATTGAGATCTACATGTTTCGTGCAGTAAGTTACGGTTTAACCGATATTCAAAAATCTGCAAATCTTATCCAGCATAAAGAAGTCTTCAGAGGCAATTTCCAGAAATTTCAAAATATACATTTTATTTTTTATGTAAATATCTTTAATATAGGTACGGTTTTTATTTAAAATCGTTAAGAACTAGTTTTGAGAAAATCAAAATTTTCGAAAATTTTTCTATGTAAAGGTAGTTTTAATAGGGGGATTTTCTTGAAAATCTTCGTGTCGCATCCTTGGAAGATACAAAACACAAATATCAAGTTTGGTATTTAACGGTCTTTTCGTTTGTGAAATGTGTTGCCCATTAACACACTCACAGACCTTTATCTAATTTTTTTTTTTGGCATCAGGGGGTCTCAAAACATGAGAAACTCGGTATCGAATTTTTGGGTGCAATACAATACCTTGGATATGTAAAGTCAGACTGAAAAATTCAATGCCATAGCCGGGATTTGCACCGCGGATCTCCCGGTCTCTAGCCGGTTGCTCTTCCACTGAGCTACCATGGCATAGCATTAAATTTCTCAACTGACTCGCATGTTTCCCGGTAAACCACAAGGTGCTCTCAAATTATTTTGAGATGACAATCCCATTGAGATCACCTTGTGGTTTAGTGGGAAACATACGAGTCAGTTGATAAATTCAATGCTATGCCGGCATATTGTCATGGTAGCTCAGTGGAAGAGCAACTGTCTAGCGACCGGGAGATCTGTGGTTCAAATCCCAGCATTTTTCAGTTTGACTCTACCTATCCAACTCCTGTCCTACACACGGCTCGTGTGAAAAAAACAATTAAACCAATACAATACCTTCTCTATACACTATGTGGGTACATAGTGCGTGTACAGAAATTAAAAATATTAAATTTTTTCCACAAAGTTGCTATTTTTTACTTTCTCTACAGGTACTATATACCCACATAGTATATAGTGAAGGCATTGTATTGCATCAAAAAATTCGATACCGAGATTTCACCGGAAATGCATGTTTTGGAACCCCTGATTAGAAACTACAATAATGCAATACAATAATTTGTCTATACACTATGTACATAGGACGTGTAGAGAAAGTAAAAACGTTTTCCATTGATACAAAAATTCATATCTGAGAAATGAAATGTTGCACTATAACTGGTGAATCGCTGGTTAGGAATGTCCCAAGTTGAACATCCATTCAGTAGGCAAGAGGCGCCAGGATTATGCAACGCCACTCCCCCGACTGTTGGACGAGATAAGCACATGTATGGTACGGAGATGTTGGCAAGCTTGACGATGAAGATCAGACTGATATAAGATGTCATGGTCTACCACTCAAGCATCTCTCCGCCAATTTTCAAACGTACGTGTCAACAATGCCCCGCTCACACGCCTGTATTGGCTAACCACAACTGTTCACTTTTTTAACGAGTCACCAGTGGCGTATCTTCTGAATCACATACACGGATTGCGTTAATGCGACACAAAACATCTGATGTGTTCCATTCACGTGACTTTCTCTACATCTCTGCAACAAATTATTGTTAAAAAACTTATGCTTATATTTACTTCATTTTAATCGATAAAAAATAGCAGAAATAGTCTTATTACTTGCTTCCTTGTAAGTAGAAGTGAAATAAGGGAGTACCATAAGTTAAAGTGACAGTCAAAAGCTGGTAGCTATGTGATTGAAGTTCCTTTGTTTGTATGGACAGGAGTTGACAAATTCCTGTATGAGAAAAGTTAAGTTTTTCAAAGCTGAAACCAAAAACAAGGAATATCTAAAAAATGATCAACTCCAGGAAAAAAATGTATACAACATAAATTGTGTGTTTTAATGCGCTTTACATTTTTTGCGTGGTAAGTTTTTGTCCATTTCTTACGGTTTAGCAGTAGTGCAAAATTCTGTAAAATTCACCCAGAATAAAGTAGTCTTCAGAGGCTGCTCCCAGAAAATTCAAAATATACATCTTATTTGTCACGTAAATATCTTTAATATACGACATTTTAATCAAAATCCTTAAGAGCCATTTTTGAGAAAATCAAAATGATCGAAACAAATTTCCATATAAAGGATAGTTTGGGGTGGGAGGAGTTTTCTCAAAATCTTTGTAACGCATCCTTGGAAGATACTAAATTTAAATACCAAGATTGGTATTTTACCGACTTTTCATTTTTGAGTTATCGTGTTCACAGACACACACACACACACACACACACACACCACACGCACGGACCTTATTTCTGAAAATACTTTTTTTTTGGATACAGGGGACCTTAAAACATATTTCCGGTGAAATCTCGGTATCGAATTTTTTGGTGGAGTGCAATACCTTTTCTATACACTATGTTCATAGTACGTGTAGAAAAAGTAAAATGTATGTACACTTAAAATAACGTCTCGGAAGTGAATAGGTCGATTTAATATCACACGTTTTCTCTCGTATAGGATTCCTAACAACAATTTGTATAAAATACATTTATGTGTATATTTTATCGATGTCTATATACCTATTTCTGCAGTTACTTCTTATCTATCTCTTACGGTTTATAAAATTGTATACAATACATCCAAAATGAAGAAAACATCACAGGTTATTCCCAGCAAGTACAATTTATACATTTCATTTTCTTTTTTCATTAAAATATAATAAACATTCGATATTTTTGAGAAACTCATCTCATTCTCGGAAGATATTAAAATTAAATACCATGTTTGGTATTTAACCGACTTTTCGTTTTTGAGTATCGTGTCCACAGACAGAAACACAGATACAATGTGCACCTTTTTCTAAAAATGTGTTTTTCTTTCTTTTTGGGATTCAGGAGATATCAAAACGTGTATTCACCTTCATCAACTAAATTCACTAGAAGGTAAAGTAATAAAAACTAGAACTACTGCTAGTAGAATTATTCAAAGATGTAATTCCGTTGACATCTGGTATCGAATTTTCTGGTGGAATACAATACCTAAGTATATTGTACATACGTGCTAGAGAAATTAATTAGCTTTCGTAAGAACAGTTTGTATATCCACGATACAGGTTTGAAAAAGCAAGAGAATTTAGCACATTAGATTTGTTTTAATTTACATAATTAATAGATCTACGTAATTAATATTTACAGCACATGTATGAAAATTGACTTTATTGAATAATTAATGACGGTTTTTAGAACATGAGGTACAGAGGCAAATGAAGCCTATTTTAAAATATATTAGAACTGTATTCCAAAACAAGTGGCGCATACCTCAGTCGTGGACTTATTTTCCTTAGAACCAGTGTCTGCCTTTCCCTCCATCTACTACCGGGTGCGTGAATTTGCTCTCAATATATTGTGTCAGGCTAGTAGTACCTTTACAATAGGCAACACTACTATTTAAACGCCCATTCCCATGTCTCAAATCCATTGTTCCTGCATTTACTAAACGTCTTAATTTTAACACACGCATTAATTATTTACCCTGTTCCTTTAAACAAGGAATTATTTCAAATAATTCTTCTCAGATCCTGCTTAACATGAGATCTTAATATCAACAGATTTTAGTGCATAATTTGGAATGCTTGCGTGCTGTAAGTAAATAAAAGAACTATTATTTAACGAAAGTGTTAAACATGCTTTGTTCTCCCCTTTCTTTTCTAAATTACATGAAACAGCAAACGCTAAGTCTCGCTCTGCCAACCGCGCGTTAAGGAAAGAAGCTGTAATGTTTCGCACAATTTAAACTGTAAACCTACACCCTTGTGTTCAAATTCTTGAGGCGAAAAATGTTTTATCCAGCTTAGCGGAAAATCTAGCGGTTTTTAAGCGCCTGTAAAGGTAACGGCTAAATAAAACATTTTTTTTTATTATTATTATTATTATTATAATGTAATTTTCATGGTGCTACTAGGTACCAATTATTACTTTTCTTTGATTTTAAATTAAAAACAATATTTTTACGTATAATTTTACTCCAGTTTCATTAAGACCTTTGAAATTTCGAAAATATGCTATATATCCTTTTAGTAATATACCCTAAAAGTCAAATATATATTTTTAAAGAGCCAGATGAAAAATTCAATGCTATAGCTGGGATTAAAACACATTATTGAATTTTTTAGCTGATTCTAACAAATGATTTTAAAATTTAACAACCTGGTGGCACCGTGGCCGAGTGGTTAGACCGCTCACCTCCCAACTAGGCGGCCCGGGTTCGATCCCAAGCGTCCGCATTGTGGACGAAACGGCGTCTAAATGGGTTTTCTCGGTTTCCCCCGCCACTCATTCCACCAACTGCTCCATCATCACCTTTCCTATCATTTATCTCGCTTACATTTCACATCATCTACTTCCTACGGGCCGACCCTCGTTCAGTTCTCCGTTTTGTGGTAAGGTGTCGTTGGATCGTCGACGGGCTTCTGCTCCTAGGCACCCGCTTGTACGTCCTAAGGGAGGGGGTCAGTCCTAGGTAAGGGGACAGTAAGCCGACTATAAAAAAATACAACCAACATAAGATTTTTTTTATTTTTTTTTTATTTTAGAACCTGCGCTTTTTTGTCTCTAATGAAGAAAGAAACATTAAAAGTTATATTGTATCATATTATATTTATATAATTTATATTTGAAAAGCTTCAAATGAATTTAATTTCACGAACTAAACAAATATGTCACCATTTTATTCAATATTTAGTAATAAAAATTATAATATACTTCATTACAATAAAACTTTTAGTTTTATACTTATGGTTCCTATAGACTTTTTCTTTGTGGCATAGTACATTCAACTAGACAGAACCAAATGCATTTGCATCGATGTCGCCCTCCGTGGTGTAATGGTGGACCATGGATTTTTTCGGGCGTAGAAATCCTTAGCATGGCTTCCTTCGGAAAGGAAGTAAAGACGTTGGTCCCGTGTCGTAGATTTATGGCACGTAAAAGAACCTCAAGCCTGATAGAGCGGTCTCTCACGCCCAAAATAGAATGGGACGCTGAGAACCATAGCAGTTAAAGAGCGTCCATAAATAATACACCATTTACATATCGATGTTGCTCACATTATGTACCACATAAAGTAAAGATATGCATTGAAATCCAGTGTCAAGCTTTGTGAATACTTGTTCGTAGTAAAATCTGTAACTCAACAACACAATGCTGCCCAGCTTCTTCTATTTAATAGTTAAAAGAATCGGACGTGTATCACAATAGCTTAGTAATTACGCAGGGTCGCGGGTTCAAAACCGGCGGAAGAGGATAGATTTTCTCCGGTGTAGAACTCCTTAGCTTGGCTTCCTTCGGAAGGAAAGAAAGCCGTTGGTCCCGTGTCGTAGATTTACAGCACGTAAAAAAACCTCGAGCCTGATAAAAGATGCATCTGAGCAAAATTAAGCGGCCAGTTTAGAATAAGACGCTGAGAACCACAGTTAAAGAGCGTTCATAAATAAAACTCCATTTCATTTCATTTCATTTCTAGCATAGAAAGTAAATGATATTCATATTTTGAAACCTGGATTACGTTTATTTTTTAAAAAATGACCGAACTTAAGGTTGTAATCTCATGTCTGCAATGATGATTGCATGTTTGCATTGAGTGCATGTCTTGGATGAACAGTAATCCTTTGCACAAATCATAACTTCGACGTCAAATAATAATATTTAAACACTAATAGCTGGACATTTTGGATTCAAAATTGCGGGTTTTCGAAGGCCATCTAGCGGGAGTCTTAAGTAATAGTAGGTATGTGCTGGCAATCCTGACTTGATCGCCACTGAAGGAATGAAGTGACCAAGTACATGTCAGACAATAATAACTAGAGGAAAAAAAAGAATAGCGTTCCCACAAATCGCTGATAACTATGGTATACATCAAATAGAGTCTTCAGTTTTTACAGGAGGCTTTGGTAAAGCGGATTTGGGAAGTAACGGACAAACCATTGCCGCAAATTAGCTGTCCACTGTCACTCAGTTTCGAGATTAAAAACGGTACTGCATTGTCGCTATGGTCCAGTTGCTTCGGTACTCCGAGCAACAGCAAAAAACCTTTGATGAGCACAAACAAGTTTAGTGCTCTCTCAGTAATCAACAACAAATTAAACTTAAACCGGTTAAGAAAATTGCTTTAATCGCAGATTAAATTGCTACTAAGATCCCGAATTAACGAAATTGAACTACATAGAACAAGGCATTTTAAGTTGCTTCAAAAAGCGGCTCAGCAATTACTGAGGGGGCTGAGAAAGTGCCTACGAATGAAGCACGAGGATCGAATTGAGAATATCCTGCTGCAGCAGCTTAAGGACATGTGTAAAAGTTATAAATTCCAAACAAATAATGCTAGCATTTTTAAATATATACATGTAAGTTAAAGTGCAAATTTCATTCATTTTGCTCGAACAGTTTGGAGGTTATGGTCAAATTTCTTTTGCTACCTCACTAAAAATTCCCTTGCGACAAAAAATGTAAAACTTTGATCAATATTTTCACCCAGAGTTCACAATACATCTACTTTTTTAAAATTGTCCTAGGTTTCTCTGTAGCCTCCTTTCATTTAGGTCCCAAAAATTTTAAAGTCATGAATGTGCTTAAATATATCGACAGCAAACCTAGTTCAATTACTATTCATTGCACATCTTTGAACATGTGTAGCAAATTTTATTTGTGTCACGGAAAAACTGTTCCACAAGGAGCATTTTACAGGAAGGAAAATGATGAAAATATCAATAGCGAGAAAGATTTGAATGCGGCTCACATTAAAATCGACCAGGTTGGTAGGTTGGATCCTCAGCTTAAGTTTTTTTTTTTTTTTTTTTTTTTTGTCGAGTCCAATACAGTTTTACTTCTAATGCTTTGCTTTAGCTCCAGTTAAGGCATATAAAATGGCACCTGAAGGCCAATTATACCTTTTTTATATTCAGGAACATTTATACTATTTTATGGAATTAAAATAAGAACTTCGATTTTTTGAGATTTTTCACGAAATGTCAGTTGTACATACTCTTAATGTGTCCTCAGTACGTGGTTAATAAATAATTGTATCTACTTTAATATCCCTGATTACAATACATATTACTTATAAGCATGGTCAACTCTACGAAAAATGCACATGACACAACGTGTGATTTAATGAGATCTACATTTTTTGTGTAGTAAACTTTTGTCTATCGCTTATGGTTTACTTATTACGCAAAATTCAACAAAATTCATCCAGAATGAACAGGTCTTCCGAAGCTATTCCCAGAAAATGCAAGACATATGTTTTATTTGTTGTGAAAATAGCTTTACATTTGCCATTTTTGACAAAATTAAAATTTTCTAAAAATGTTCCAAGTAAATGGTAGTTGTGAGAGGGAGGATTATCTTGAAAAGCTTCATCTCGCATCCTTGGAAGATACTGGACTTATACCAAGTTTGGTATCTGACCGACTTTTCGTTTTTGAGCTATCCTGTTCACAGTTAGACACGGGTCTTTTTCTAAAATTGTTTTTATCTGACTCAGGGGACCCCCAAAATGTATATTTCCGGCGAAATTTCGACATCGAAGTTTTGGATGGAGTACAATACTTTCTATATTCACTGACTACATTGTATACGTGTAGAGAAAGTAAAATGGAAAAGAAAGAAAAAAAAAAAGGAATACTTCCTGGCAGGGCAGAAGATTTTTTTAACGATCCAGGGAAATTATTTAATGAGAGGGGCAAATCCTCCTCCTTCCGGATTTTAAGCGAACTCCCATTTACAGGTGCGTGCCTTAACGACTTTAGCTACCCGTATGTGATGTAACACAATTGTTACTGTTTGCCATTAATAGAATGTTTCAACTTAAAAATGTTGTCCTGATAGATCCCATGCTCGATTTGCGGAATATCAGCGGTGATTTCAACGATGGGTTAAGCAACGAACCTTAACCATTGGGAAGGTAACGACCTGATGGAAATGTTGAGCGCGGGGGGACAAGGGAGGTACTAGATATACCGTTTTTGCTAGTGTTGTTCTAGCAGCGGTTAGTTTCTTCGACGTCATTAAGGCAGATATAAATTAAGGTTGGCAGAGCCTCCCCCGAGAGACGACGGCGGGGCATTGACAGTGAACAACCTCAGTTCTGGCAAGAAGCCTCTGGTCTGGAGCACGCTACTGAATACCGATGTTTTCGGCTGGGGGTGCTGAACCTCGCGCGAAGCTTACTCCCACATTTACCGTTTAATGCTAAGGATAATCTCAAAACATACTTGATATGCATGTAAGTTAATCATTCTGAACACATATTTGGTAATGTAAGCTAAATTTACAATTCATTTATTATTTTCATGTCAACAAGCACTGTAAGTACTTACAGTAAGAGTTTGAGAGGTCATTAATACTTACAGTACAATTAGGAAATGACGTAACACTCAAGACATGTGCTACTTCAAGTAAAGAATCTATTGCAAAATTCATTAACAAAAGAGCGTATAAGAAGGCTTTGTCCATATAATTTAGATGTAGTCTTTCATTTGTTCACATCGAGAATTCAGTTTTTCTTATTGTTCCATAAAATATTGAAAAACAATTGGCTAACCACGACCTGTAAGTTAGTTATCAGATCTTAGCCAGAACTAGCCAGATTTCTAAAGCACAACTTCTTCATAATCAGAAAACCATTAAATATTTAAATTGCCCATTTAACAATTACATTTTTTTTTCGGGTTTACTGTAATCAATTTACATATCTAAAACTTAGGAAACCAATTTTTAATATCCTTATTCTTGTTTTGATAAACCATTTTTGTTTCTTGTGGGGGTAAAACGCATATTTAGAAAACATAATTTAACGATTTCTGATTTTTAGAGTACTTTTCTGATTAATTAAACGCAAGAAACTTCCCGAGAAAAAATTCTAATGTGTTCCATTCAAATGACTTCCCTAGCTGTTTCACAAACAAACATTTCTTACAAAAGATTATTCTTTTATCTACATTATGCTATTGAAGATAAACAATACCGGAATCGGTTTTATTACTTGATTCTTTGTAAATAAAAGCGGAAAAAATGAATACACTAGGCTGAAACGACAGTCACATCTTTTAAAAGCTGGTCGCTTTGGGAAACAATTGAGGAAATGGTTTTAATACATACCCATGTTCTAACAATTTCAAAAGGAAATAGTGAAGTACACATAAATCTAAGCGATAATCAAATATTTTAAGAACTGGTCGCTAAATGATGGCACCACAATTCTCTCAATTTGCTTGACCAGAATGAATAAGTGACGAGATATACATTTTTATCTATTTCTTACGGTTTACCAGTTATACAAAAGTCAATCAGAATGAGGAGGGCTACAGAGTATATTACCAGGAACTCAAGATATGCTTTTAACTGTCTTAAAACATTTTAAACCTATGCTAATTTAATCAAAAGTGGTAGTCATTTTTGAGTAAAAATACTTTTTGAAAATCTATCCACGTAAAGGGTAGTTATGAGAGGGAGGACTTTCATAACGATCTTCGCGTCACGTCCTTGTAGGATACCTTAAATATCAAGTTTGGTCTTTAACCGAATTTTCGTTTTTGAGTTATCCTGTGCAGACAGACTTTCTACTTTCTCTATGCATACTATGTACACAATGTACAGAGAAGGTATTGTATTGCACACAAAATTTGATACCGAAATTTCACCGGAAATATATGTTTTGAGACCCCCTGAATCCACAAAAAGTAGTTATAGAAAAATTCCGTGTGTCTGTGGGCAGCATAGTTCAAAAACGAAAAGACCGTTAAAAACCAAACTTGGTATATAAGTTTGGTATTTTCCAAGGATTCTGCACGAAGATTTTCAAGAAATCCCCCGCCCCAAACTACCCTTTACATCTAAAAAATTTCGAAAAATTTTATTTTCTTAAAAATGGCTCTAACGATTTTGATTAAAACCCCTTATATTTAAGATATTTAATGTATACCTTGAATTTTCTGGAAATAGGCTCTAAAGACCTCTTTATTCTGGATGATTTTTACTGAATGTTGTATAATTGGTAAACCGTAAGAGATAGACAAAAACTCACTACACAAAAAAAATGTAGATCACACAAAACACAATTTATGTCATTTGCATTTTTTTTTCGTGAAGTTGGTCGTTTTTGAGATATTCCTGCTTTTTGGTTTCAGCTTTGAAAAACTTATACTTTTATCATACAGGAATTTGTCAACTCGTGTCCATACAAACCAAGGAGCTTCAGTCACTTAACAACCAGATTTTGACTATCACTTTAACTTATGATACTCCCTTATTTCGCTTCTACTTTCAAGGAAGCAAGTATTTCTGCTAATTTTTCTCGATTAGTATGCAGTAAATAGAAGCATAAGCTTTTTAACAATAATTTGTTGTTGCGGTGTTGAGAAAGTCATGTGAATGGAACTTATCAGATTTTTTTTTTCTAAAATGTTTCTTTTTGTTTCAGGGGACCCTAACACGTGTATTTCTGGCGAAATATCAAGGTTTTGGATGGGTTGTAATGCCTTATCTACCTAAATATGTCGTGGTAAAATAAAAAATAAAAAAGACAGGTTTATTTCGCAAAGTTTGAGCATAGGATCTGTTTTTAAAACGTGACTATTGTCTCAGCCCCCTGCGATCAATAGCTTCGAATGAACAGCTCCATAAAGAAGAGTACAAAGTGCTTATGAAACGGCAATATGTAGAGAAAGCTGTTACACAAAAGATATGATACAGCTAATAGAGGAATAAAAGAGAATGTGTGAACCGGATGGCTATCGATTAGATTGCATTCTCGAAAGGGATAGTTTCGAGGAATCGAATGACGTAGCGAGCTCAATTTACTTGTCACTCCAGCAGTTGAAACTCCTCCACCAATCACCGTCATCATTACAGCGCCAATAATTGGAAGAGCGTGAAAGGCGTTGGTTTATGGGAATGGGGTTGAGATGTTGCAAAACGATGTTCAGCCCCAGGCACCGTACAGCCTTTGTCCGGCACGCGTCTCAATACAGCCCACTTTGGCGTCTAGAAAGCCGCCGCGAAGCCTGGCCCCTCTGGATCTATTATTTGGTAGCGGCAGGAGAAGATTTCACCCGAGTAAACAATGGTTCACCACGTGGCCACCTCTGCCCCTCACGATCATCATTAGGCCTCTATTATCTGACATTATCTGGTCGGCGATTTCTCCTCGACATCGCTGCAAAGTGATCCCAAATGATACTAAAATATAGATGATAATATTAGAGTTGTTTAGTCAATGATGGGCTTCCAGCGGATATTCCAGTTCGAAACGTGTGCTTGGATTTCAGTTAAACATTTCAAATAACCTCTCCCTGCTTATTTAATTATTTGGTTGCAAAGGAAGTTTTTCATAAATAGTACCACGAGTGTTTTCTTCTTGCCGATAATTTACGACGAGAGTCAATTGTCTTAAGAGACGAAAATACGAGTTGTATTTGATAAGACAATTCAGCGAAATAGACTATCATTATCAGGTTATCATTGCAATACTTACATAGTTCTCAAAAAGTGACGCATTCGACCATGTTCATTTACTGAATGTTTTTTCTTTCTTTCTTCACTGCCTCCTGAATTATGATATGGCCGACCGTAACTACACCCAATGTACGAATATCGAATAGCAACAATAGAAATAGCGAAAAATTATTTTCACTCCCTTTTTGAACTAAATACATTATGAACTGCATAAAACGTTAAATATACATTGTATCTGAATCTATTGAAAAACAATTGTGGAATTGACAGCTATTAAAAGTGAAGTTTGGCTTCATGGATTGTCACCTTGTTACCAAAAACCAAGACAGGAGATTAAACAAACGTCAGGTGTGACAATATTTCAAAGAAATGAACATCAGCTGCATTAAGATGTTTTGACAATATCGCTCGAGTCAGATGACCGTGATTGTTGAAATTGCCTGATCTCGGCCATTGCATTGGCTGTTTTTTAGATGAGGTAAATTGTCAGAAACAACCCAGTAAAGTAGATAAGTGTAATAACAGTGAACATGTGCAATAAATCGTAGTACCGAAGCTATGAATGTTTTGTTTTTTTAATTGTTTCATTTATGTTTCACATACACACACACACACACACACACGCACATATTCACTTCCACATTCACACATACTTGCAGACTCTGTGGTGGATAGGAAATGCTTCCAGCTAAAGACACGCAAATATCCCTTTATCCGTGTAGATTTTTATTCTTTTTATTCATTTATTTATTTATTTCCTGCAGAAAGCCTACTTGATTGGAATTACACAATTACAAATTTACTAGTTTCTCCACCAGATCTAGAGCTTATAATGGAAATTCCTGAATGTCTGATCGTAATCGTTACAGCCAGTTTATGGAAAATAAAACAAATATTGTATTAGGCCATCCCCTCCAAACAAAGAGTTATTTAGTATTTGGAAAAGTATTCTGCCCCTCCATATTATTCCACTAACAGTTTTATTCAGGCATCACCCTAGTGTTTCAGGGTTGGAAGTGCTTGCGATGGTGTTTCGGTGCAGCGTGGCAAGGAAAAGTAATTATCAGTGTATGTGGACCGCTTCCTTGAGAGGGGACGAAGGATCCTCTAGGTGGAGCGGGGATGTCCGGTATGAGTGTCCGACTGCCGAGGCAACTTAATCTGGAAACGGTAGCTGTGCCGCCACTCCTGGTTCCGGCCGGTATCTCCTCTCACCTCGAAAGGCGTAGATAAAATCTCCCCACTGACTCAGTGCTGAGTCCACTCCAAACACGCCCTATTTCGGATATCAACATTGGCAACCGTGAGAATAGAAATTAGTGATTTTACGGTTTGCTTGTACATTTCTGCATTAGTTAACTTTATACATAATAATGGAATACTCATCTATACAATATTTTATTTTGTTCCAACTTTATCTCTCCAAAATAATTCACGATATTAGTGTGTAAACATAACTGATCACCAGACAAACATTTAAAATTAGCCGTGCATGATATAATTTTATATTTAATGTCAATAAGCGACAAATATTCTTTCGTAGCTCTAAGGGTTTTATAATTCTCAAAATACATCACAGAACAGCAATAATATTGGTTTGTCATGGCCTGCTATAACCGCACTGTCATCGCACCCAGCAACCACAAAGCGAAACTATACCCACTGAACGCACCCTATCCTAACGCTGCGAAATAAATAACGAACTATAGTCCTTGGTGAATGGCTCAAACTTAACCTCAAATTTAGTATTTAATCTTCTTTAAATATTAGAAAATTCTCTTAGAAAAGTCAAATAATACGCGAGCGTGAAGTTTCTTTTTGATTCTCGCGTGGTTATGAAAACTCGACTGCGTCTCGTTGCACAATATTCCCGATCGAATCAAAAACCATAACTTTACGCTCTTACATCATAAATAACTATTATGCATTCGTTTTACATTCTCTAGCCCCATATGTACAATGTACATAGTGGATAGAGAAGGCATTGTATTCCATCCATATATTAGATGTGGAAATTTCACCGGGAATATATGTTTTGGGGTCCCCTGGCTCAGAAAAAAGCATTTTTAGAAAAAGGTCCGTGTGTCTGTGGACAGTATAGTTCAAAAACGAAAAAACCGTTATATTCCAAACTTGGTATTTAAGTTTAGTGTCTTCAAAGGATGCGACACGAAGGTTTTCAAGAAAATCCCCCCATTCCAAACTACCCTTTACATGGAAAATATTTTGAAAATTTTGTTTTTCTCAAAAATGGCTGTAACGATTTTGAACAGTATATTAAATATATTTACATCACTAATAAAATGTATATTTTGAATTTTATAAAAATAACCCCTGAAGACCCTTCACTCTGGGTGAGTTTTGAATGACGTTTAAACCGTAAGAGATAGACAAAAACTTAATACACAAAAAATGTAGATTTCGTTAAAACACATCATTTATGTCATACGTTTTTTATACAGAGCTGACCGTTTCTGAGATATTTCTTGTTATTGGTTTCAATTTTGAACTAATTTAACTTTTCTGAAACAGGAAGTGACGTTTCGATTCATCTCTCTTATTTCATATAAGAACAGGCTATGACTATCGCTTTAGCCTAGCGTATTACCTTATGTACCTTCTACTTACAAGTAAGCCAGTAAAAAGAGGATTTCAGCTAATGTTTATCTTGATTAGTAGGTAGTAGATAAAAGAATAATCTTTTTTTAAGGAACATTGTTTGTGTAAAGCTAGAGAAAGTCATGTGAATAGAAGCGTAGTTAAGTCTAATGAACTAATTAATACTTTTTGTCAAAAGAAGGATCTATTTCCCAAAGCAAAACAAATGAGGAACAAACCTCACACAGGGTGAATCATTGCGATGAGTTTAATTTCTCGCAGGTAATGGCGGACTTTACGGGAAATCGGCGATGAATTAAGTTGTTAATTGGCTGAACTCAACTCACGTTTTCGAACGCACGTTAACTGCTAAATCTGCCACGCTCCCCACCGCTCCAGGAAATTATTTTCCCATCCAAATGATTTTCCATCAGAGAGGGAACTGCGCATTAGGTACGATAAAAGTTAATAGGCTTCCATCAGATTGTCAATACACCTGCGTCGTTGTTCTTTACTTTTTGTACTTCGTCGGGTTAATCAAGAGGTGGAGCAATTATGTTTACACTGCCTTTAAATGTGCAGCCTCGAAACCTATTTCCGTAAGTGCATACACTTTCCGTTAGGGTTTACAAACATTTGCAACTCACAAAAACATCTGATGAATATTTTCTCACGGAAAATCGTCTTGTAGGTCTGTCTCGTTTAAACGGCGACGTGGTTAGTATCACCAGTTCAGACAGAAAATGGCTCCGGGCCTCTGACAGAATTTCATTACGCTTTTGGGGACCGTTAGAATGTATAATGTGATCGATATAAACCTGAACTGTTTTAACAGGCCATAATTTCTCTCTGAAAGCTCGTAGAAATGTGAAATTTGTTTTAATGACCTCAGTGGCTCAGGTAGAATCCACAACAATTATGACAACAATCGATTAATGCCATCTGTTGACTATATTGACCATTTTGGATGGAAATTACGAGTATTTTCATGGCATTGTAGAATGGTGGTCATGTTTCCCACTCTCATTAACGAGAATCTTCACATACCCAAGGTCGCGGGTTCAAACCCGGCAGAGGACGATGGATTTTTTCGGGTGTAAAAACCCTTAGCATGACTTCCTTCGTTAGGGAATTAAAGCCGTTGGTCCCGTGTCGTAGATTTATGGCACATAAAAGAACCTCAAGCCTGATAGAGAGGCCTCTGAGCAAAATTAAGTGGCCTTTCACGCCCAATTTAGAATGGGACGCTGAGAACCACGGTAGTTAAAGAGCGTCCATAAATAACACGCCATTTTTTTTTCTAACGAGTATACCAGTTGTCTCCAGCTTTCTTGCTAGCGATAAAAGTGTTGCCCTTGTCGGAACATCCCGTACATTAAATCTTAATCAAAATCATTAGACCCATTTTGAATAGATAAAAAAAAACAAAAAACAATACAATTTCGAAAAAAATTTCATTTAAAGGATAGCTTGGGCTGAGAAAATTTTCTTTAAAATCTTCATGTCGCATCCTTGGAAGATGCTGAACTTAATTATCAAGTTTATTATTTAACCAACTTTTACTTTTTACTTTCTCTACACGTACCTACTATGTACATAGTGTATAGGGGAAGTATTGTATTCCATCCAAAAATTCGATACCTAGATTTCACTAGAAATATACGTTTTGAGCTTGCCTGAATCCGAAAAAATATTTTTAGAAAAAGGTCCGAGTGTGTGTGTGGACAGCATAGCTCAAAAGCGAAAAGACCGTTTAATACCAACTTGGTATTTAAATTCAGTATCTTCCGAGGATATGACATGAAGATTTTCAAGAAAATCCCCCAAAGCCAACTACCCTTTACATGGAAAAATTTTTTTTATTTTCTCAAAAATGTCTCAAATAATTTTGATTAAATATCTTATTTTTAAGATATTTTTATGACAAAAGAAATGTATCTATTGAATTTCCTGGGAATATCCTCTTCATTCTGGATCACTTTTGTATAACTGGTAAACCGTAAGAGATATACAAAAATATAGGTCTCGCTTAGATACATGTTTTCATGGAGTTGACCGTATTTGAGATATTCTGCATTATTGGTTTCAATTTTAAACTTTCTCGAACGGGACGGCATCTATTTTCTCGTTTCTCGTTTGTTTACACCTGGCAAGCAAAGAGATTCAATTTCAATCGCTTCACACAGCGACAGGCTTTTTAAGGACTTGACTATCGCTTTAGCATGTACATTCTCTTATTACTCTTTTGAATAAAAGGTTTGTTTGCGGAACAGCTAGAGAAAGTCGTGTGAATGGAACACATCAGATTTTTACTTTCTCTATACGCACTATGTACATAGTGTATAGAGAAAGTATTGCACTCCACCCAAAAACTCGATACCGAGATTAAACCGGAAATATATGTTTTAGGGTCCCCAATATCCAAAAAAAGCATTTTCACAAAAAGGTCCGCGCGCGCGCGCGCGTGTGTGTCTGTGTCTGTGTGTGTCCGTGTGTCTGTGAACATGATAACTCTAAAACGAAAAGTCGGTAAAATACCGTGGTGTAATTGTTACCATGCTAACTTCATATACCCAAGTTCGCGAGTTCAAACCCGGCGGAGGACGATGGATTTTTTCGGGCGCAAAAATCCTTAGCATGGCTTCCTTCGGAAGGGAAGGAAAGCTGTGGGTCCCGTGTCGTAGATTTACGGCACGTAAAAGAACCTCAAGCCTGATAGACAGGCCTCTGAGCAAAATTAAGCGATCTTTCACGCCCAATATAGAATGGGACGCTGAGAACCAAAGCAGTTAAAGAGCGTCCATAAATAACAGGCCATTTCATTTTCGGTAAAATACCAAGCTTGGTATTTAAGTTAAGTATCTTCCAGGGATGCGACAAGAAGCTTTTGAGAAAAATCCCCCCACCCCCGACTACCCTTTACATGAAACTTTTTTCGATTTTCTCAAAAATGACTTTAACGATTTTGATTAAAATTTCGTATATTAAAGATATTTACCTGAAAAATAAAATGTATATCTTGAATTTTCTGGGAATAGCCTCTGAAGAGTAGTTTATTCTGGATGCAGTTTACTGAATTTTGAATAACTGCTAAACCGTAAGGGATGGACAAAAACTTACCTCACAAAAAGTGTAGAGCACATTAAAACACACAATTTATGTTATATACATTTTTTTCGTGGAGTTCGTCGTTTTTGAGACATTCCTTATTTTTTGTTTCTGCTATGAAAAACGTATATTTTTTTTTCATACAGGAACTTATCAACTACTATCCATATAAACAAAGGAACTTCATGGATATAGCAACCAGCTTTTGACTACCACTTTAACCTATGGTTGTCCCTTATTTCGCTTCTACTTACAAGGAAGCGAGTAAATAGACTATATCTGCAATTTTTTTCTGATCAGCATAAAGTAAATAGAAGAATAGAATAATTTGTTGCAGGGATATAGAGAAAGTCATGTGAATGGTACACATCATATTTTTATACATAAAAGCTAAACCCAGAAGTGTAAAATGCATCGCAGTTGAAATGTTAAAGCAGTGCAGTGTCATTGATGTAGTTAACAGGACATGATTTCGTTTCCCGAAGTCATACTTAGAGATTTACACGGTTTACTACCGTATCGTATAATAGGATTTGCCTTCCCAGTCGATATTTACCTCTTTTGATTACACACGATTTTCTGCCTCTCGTGGAGCACAATTGCTCGTGTTAGCATACGATAAAACACTTCCAAGAAGCGTCGCGAATCAAGAAAGCGATCTGAGGGTGTAGGTAGCAAAAGCAATAAACGAGCAAATTGCTGTGTGCAAGTGTTCTTTTGTTGTGCGTTCTCTACCACAAACACTACGTGCAACTCTGGCCACATGGATATCTTATTGACCACTGATGAGCAGTGAAATACTTCAAGTGCTTCTTCACCTTTATTTCCAACACAGTTAGGGTCTTCACAATAAACTTTAGCATAAAACTACACTTCTTTATATGTCAACGGAATTATAATATTAAATACTCTTTCTTTACTTTCTCTACATCTCTTAAACAAATTATTATTAAAACGCTTATGCTTCTATTTACCTTTGCTAATTGAGAATCTTGCTTCCTTGTAAGTAGAAGCGAAATAAGGGAGTAACATAGGTTAAAGTGATAGTCAAAAGCTAACTGCTATGTGGCTGATGTTCCTTTTTACTTTCTCTATACGCACTATGTACATAGTGAATAGAGAAAGTATTGCACTCCACCAAAAAATTCGATACCACCGGAAATATATGTTTTAGGGTCCCCTTTATCTAAAAAAAGCATTTTCACAAAAAGGAGGTGTGTGAGTGTGTGTGTGTGTGTGTGTGTGTGTGTGTGTGTGTGTGTGTGTGTTTGTGTCCGTGTGTCTGTGAACACGATAACTCAAAAACGAAAAGTCGGTAAAATACCAAACTTGGTATTTAAGTTTAGTATCTTCCAGGGATGCGACACGAAGATTTTGAGAAAAATCCCCCCCCCAAACTACCCTTTACATGGAACTTTTTTCGAAAATGTTGATTTTCTAAAAAATGGCTCTAACGACTTTGATTAAAATATCATATATTAAAGATATTTACCTGAAAAATAAAATGTATACAGGGTTACTACAAAAGAAATAGACAACTTCAACTGCCTGTAAAACAAAAACTATTAGAGATAGCAACCTAATTATTTTGGAGGTATGTTGAGAAACTCTCAAAGATTTGTTTGTTACTATTGTTAACGCTGCAGTGTTTTGTTTGTTGTTGCAGAAGCTGAAATGGCGGAAAATCCTGTGGAAAAGGCATATTGCGTGTTGGAATTTGCTAGAATGCAATCAGCAACTGTTGTCCAACGACATTTTAGAACACGTTACCACAAAAATGAAATGATGCGCTCACAAAAACCAGGATCGTCTTCATCATGTCGCAACATGTCGATGCAAAAGTCACGCCGTATGACCTTATCTTCTTCACTCAGAAACTGCAACATCTGTAATCTGTAAGGCATCATGTGCAGTCGCTTCCGCAAGATTTTCCATACAGTTTGCTGTGGAATTTGTAATTGCATGCTTGCCCTAGATGTCGATTTCTGTGGGCTTCTTATGTAGGCAGAACGAACACGTTCAACGTTTTCTTCCGAAACTCTTGGTCTTCCCGAGCTATTTCCTTTGCACAAACATCCCGTTGTCTCGAATTTTCTATACCAGTCGTAGATTGACTGTGTAGTCGGTGGCGTTTTGTGGTAACGTGTTCTAAAATGTCGTTGGACAACAGTTGCTGATTGCGTTCTAGCAAATTCCAACACGCAATATGCCTTTTCCACAGGATTTTCTGCCATTTCAGCTTCAGCAACAACAAACAAAACACTACAGCGTTACCAATAGTAACAAACAAAACTTTGAGAGTTTCTCAACATACCTCCAAAATAATTAGGTTGCTATCTCTAATAGTTTTTGTTTTACAGGCAGTTGAAGTTGTCTATTTCTTTTGTAGTAACCCTGTATTTTGAATTTCCTGGGAATAGCCTCTGAAGACTACTTTATTCTGGACGAATTTTGCATATCTACTAAACCGTAAGAGATGGACAAAAACTTAACACACAAAAAATGTAGAGCACGTTAAAACACACAATTTATGTTATATACATTTTTTTCGTGGAGTTGATCGTTTTTTTAGATATTCCTTGATATTGGATTCAGCTTTGAAAAACATACTTTTCTCATACAGGAATTTGTCAACTCCTGTCAATACAAACAAAGAAACATCAGTCACATAGCAACCTGCTTTTGGCTTTCACTTTAACCTATGGTACTCCCTTATTTCGCTTGTATTTACAATAAAGCAAGGAATAAGACTATTTCTGCTAATTTTCCTCGATTAACGTGAAATAAATAAAAGATAAGCTTATTAACAATAATTTATTACAGAGAGATAGAGAAAGTCATGTGAATGGAACACATCAGATTTTTTTGTATGGACAAGAGTTGACAAATTCCTGTATGAGAAGTGTTTTAAGTTTTTTAAAGGTGTAACCAAAATTTAAGATTAACTCAAAAATTATCAACTCCACGGAAAAAATGTACATAACATAAATTGTGTGTTTTAACGTGCTCTAAATCTTTTTCTATGGTAAGTTTTCTCCACCTTTTACGGTTTAGCAGTTATGCAAAATTCCGTAAAATTCATCCAGAATAAAGTAGTCTTCAGAGGCTATTCTCAGAAAATTGAAGATATACATTTTATTTGTCAGGTAAATATATTTAATATACGACATTTTTAATCAAAATCATTAGAGCCGTTTTTTAAAAAATCAAAATTTTCGAAAAAAGTTCCATGTAAAGGGTGGTTGGGGGTGGTGGGATTTTCCTGAAAATCTTCGTGTCGCATCCTTGGAAGATGCCAAACTTAAAAACCAAGTTTGGTATTCAACGGTCTTTTCGTTTTTGAGTTGTGCTGTCCACAGGCACATACACGCGCGGACCTTTTTCTAAAAATGCTTTTTTGTATTCAGGGGGACCAAAAGCATATATTCCCGGTGAAATATACAACACCCCAGCATTGGCCTAAACAGCCCCAGGTCCAGAGTGCGCGGTCGACGGGGGGCGAACCTGGACCTCCCGAATGCATGGTCCATATGAAAGCCGGTTTTACGCATTAACATACTGCACTGTATATATACCTAACGGTTTCTTTTGTTAATAAATGGCAACACTTGCATACCCATTACCTGTACATCTCTCTGTGGTGTATGAACATGCCTTTAGCAGGCAGTGCGTTCAATAAAACTGAGAATGGTTTGGAAAACAAGTTACAAGCATAAACAACATTATAATATATGAGGGATTCGAGCCCACGCCCATCTGTATGCAAGGTTTAGTTCCGGGATGGAATAGACTTTCTCCAGGGCAACTGATGCTCCATATCGCAGTCCCCTAATTTCATCCCACGGTCTGCTCGCCGTTATATGCTCATTTTTATGAACAAGCAACTAGTTCGCGTGCGCCTCGGGCGAGCGTTTTACATGGTTACTCATCTCGTCATTACATCACCAACAACGCTGCTCAAAACATCGAAAACTTGTCTCTAACGAGATATACACATTCTATCGATAAATTCGCCAGTGGAATTATCTCTAAGAATATAAAGCTAAAAAGAATTAGTTAAACATCGAATAAGTGTAAAACAGGTCAAATACACACATAGACTGTGGCTTAAAGCAATAAAATGCACCCAATAGATTCCTCATACCTATGCTCTCATAAGTGGAGTCCATTTCTGCGACGACAGTTTCCAGATCAGCATTGAAGTCTACAAACGTTCGAGGACGATTATAAAGTTTGCTCTTCACCCCAGACAATTTGGGATCTTGGACGCCTTAGTATGTTCCATATTTACTTTATCTACACGTACTATGTACATAGTGTATAGAGAAGGTATTGTATTCCACCCAAAATTCGATACCGAGATATAACCGGAAATACGTGTTTTAGGTCCTCCTGAGTAAAAATAAAAAATGAAAAAAGTTCCGTGTGTGTGTGTGTGTGTGTGTGTGTGTGTGTGTGTGTGTGTGTGTGTGTGTGTGTGTGGACAGAATATCTCAAAAACGAAAAGACCGTTAAATACCAAACTTGGTTTTTAAGTTTAGTATCTTCCAAGTATGCGAAAATTTTGACTCTCTGAAAAATGGCTCTAACGATTTTGACTACAGTCTCTTACATTTAAGCTATTTACATGCCAAATAAAATGTACATCTTGAATTTTCTGGGAATAGCCTCTAAAGACCTGGATGATTTTTATTGAATTTTGCATAACTGATAAACCGTAAGAGACTACTACACAAAAATGTAGCTCACGATAAAACACAATTTATGTTATATACATTTTTTTCGTCGAATTGGTCGTTTTTTAGATATTCCTTGTTATTGGTTTCAGCTTTAAAAAACATACTTACCTCATACAGGAATTTGTCAACTCGTGTCCATACAACCAAAGGAACTTCAGTCACATAGCAACCAGCTTTTGAGATGTAGAGAAAGTCATGTGAATGGAACACATCACATTTTTTGAGATGACTTGATTCTGAAATATCCAACACACAGCTGGCATGGAAATTCTAGCAGTGTGCGCTGTGGCAACGTTTTGCTGAACCTATTTTGGCTCTTCCAGGGTGAGTCATCTGGACATACAGGGCAGTTGTTATTCAACCTCCTTATCTTAATATCTGCTGGGATATTTTTGTTTACATTAACTATTCCTTGTTCGAAGTTTCAATTTACCGATAATATTATCTTTCTCGGATTTCTTGGAAAAAGTACGAAAATTTTAAGCCCGAATTTAGAGATCTGCTTTTAAAATCTTTTGCCTATAGCTTCAGCATCAGGTGTGCATCATATGCACAATAAACTGTGTAGCGAAATTACTTCTGTAAACACTTCTTATTTCGATTAACCCGAAATAGACAGAAAAATAAGGTTTTGTAAAACAATTTGTAGATGACATGAAATTAACACTGCTACTTACAGAAAGTCATTTAAATTAACATATCATTTTTTTTTTTTTTTTTTTTTTTGAGATTTCAAATGAAATCAGGGGTTTGAATTTAGGCCCGTATGACCAACTGTAGAAATTAAACGTTTTAGAACATAGAAGGGACGCAATGGACTAAACACATTGATACAAGCATTTCATTAATACTTAAGACATTTCAAGATCTAAATATAATGTCGGGTTTGATCAACCGTCGTCAAGACATCTGAGATCGTCAAACTTTTGACGGTTTGGCAAAAGCGGAAATTCCGTTTCATCAAAGTGCGTCATCCTTTCGACCGCCGTAATTCCCGTCAACTTTTGAGGCAACATTTCCTTTCCTTCAAATCACTGTGAGTCGTTACAGATTATCAACACGAGTAAGTACTGAAAAGTTAAGAAAAGACTGAACCGAGAGTAGAATGTCGTATGAACAGAAGTCGGCCACTCGCACAGATTCAACAGTTGGTAACGCTCAGATATTTAGCCATGGGGTGGTTCCATATTGTTAATGGTGGCTGTACCAGATTTTCGAAACCCACGATGTCCAGATACGTGAAGAAAATATCGGAAGCAATCGTTTCCTTACGACCACCCAAGAACTTTATACAATTGAAATTTGTCCCGGCGTTGAACGCTCCACTGGCTGTACTCGAGTGCCCACTTTGTCATCGATGGGCAAAATGCAATGGTAGGTACTGATATACATAGTGTTACGATTGCGTGTCCCTCTTCCGCCCGAGGGCACAGCTGCCTGGCCCGCTATACAGCGAACAATAGCAGGACAAAAGTCTTTGGGCGTTTCCCTGCAAGATTTCTTGGATATTCCTTATCTCTATATCCAAAAAAAAATCCACTTCCAGAGTGTTCTCATTCTGAATGGCTAAAACGTAATTTTCCCCTAGTTTATAAGACTGGAACTTTCGGACTTCTTGGACATTCCTTATCTCTAAATCCAGAGAATTCCACTTCCAGAGTGTTCTCATGCTAAATGGCTAAAAGGAAATTTTCCTCTAGTTTATAATTACTACTTTCCATTATATTGTGGCACGCTAGTTTTATATTTGACAACAGTCGATGGGGTATGATGTTTGAGACAGGAAAACTACATGACATTCTACTTGGTGACAATGGTTATCGAATGGCATGGCGAAGGCACAACTTCAGCAAACATTACTGTTGCCAACATTATGTGAGAATTGTCGTAATTGACGAACCGTCATTCTGATGTGGTCATTTCGGGTCAAATTAATAGGTTCCTTGATCCTAAAACATGTATACTGCTTACGGTTGTAAAGCCTAGGATTAAATTGCCAATAGAAAGTACTTTCCTAGCGCCGTACATTCAACCCTTGCCTTAAGGCTACAAGCCACTTAGTCCAGCAAATCAACAGAAAACTGCTACAACCCATGTGAGGTTAAAAGTCATCTAAACCATGAACTGGAGATTATCAACGGCTTCGATTCTTTTCATACCGCCACTTCCTTGATTTGCAAAACGCTATGGGCAAGAACAGAAAAATAAATCTCTCCGAATCCGAACCAGTATGACAACGGTTGCTTTTTCATCGTGATCATAATCCTCTTCGGAACGAATGCTACGAAGAGGTGCTGACGATATGAAGCAGTGTCGGCATCCTTTTCCTCTGCACCATCTGCTACCTCGTATTTCATTAGGGTCAAGAGGGCTTAACTCCAAACTCTGACGGTAACGACTGTTCCAAGTCTGAGCTTTTAGAAAGGCTGGCCAAAACAGAGAGCACATTCCTGTACTTGACAGCAGAAAAGAGTGCAACGAAAAATGTGAAGGGTAATTAGGTACCGAAATTTTATGGGTGGTTCTTTACTATGAGTATGTCTACCACCACATTCTCCACTGCCATGTTATTTGACACGAATAAAACCACTCTAAAATAGCGCACATATATCCATAAAGCATTCGTCCCCATTCTTGTGTATTCCATTCATATGACTTTCTCAGCTGTTCCAGAACAAACGTCGCTTACAAAATATTATTTTATCTACACCATACTAATTGAGATAAACCTTAACAAAATTGGTCGGATTACTTGTTTCCTTGTAAGTAGAAGGTAAATAAGGGAACACCCTAGGCTAAAGCGATAGTCAAATCTTTTTAAAATTTTGCTATGTGAAACAATGGAAATTCGGTTCTCTTTTGGGTTCTCAGGAGTAACATAAAAGAGTTGAAACGAAAGTTGTGTTTAAGTTTCAAAACTCAGCTATAAAATTGAATTTTCCAGTCTGGCTAGAGTGTCCTTTCGTACGAAAGCGTCTACTTAATTTTAAACGAGATAAACCTCTGAAGAAATAACTACATTACACATTTCATTGTAGATACAAAGAGAATAGCGAAAATCAAATGTTTAACAACTGGACACTACTGCTTCTATGACAACGCAAGAAAAACTGAAAATCGACAGGACTTTAAAAGAATAACATTTAACAATTCGAACTACTAACAACGGATATCTCAAAAATCATTTAGTCTATAAAAAATTGTTTGAAATGTGTACCGATTTTTAAGGTCATGAGGATCGCATTAACCGGCCGGGGGGGTTCGAGGCGCTGACCACGTCTCACCCTCCAATACTGCACCCCATCCATAACGCCTGTCAAGGACTGAGTTGGGGGACGCAGCGGCCGGGCGGTAGGCCAAGGTTCCTTGTGAGCTGTCGTGCCATGGCTTTAATTGCCTATTTTTAAAGAATTTCTGGGAATTGAAGATATAAATTTCATTTGTCATGAAATCTCTAATTTATGAGGAAATAAAACATTTCGAAAAAATGTTGCACTAAATGGTGGTTAGAGGTGGTTCGTATCGCATCCTTGAAATATAACTTAAATAACAAAACTTTTCGTTTTTGAGTTATGATTTACACACGAACATAGTTATATTTCGGTGGAATTTCGAAATAGAATTTTTTGGGTGAATACAAGACTTCCCCTACTTACTACACGTAGTAGGGAAAGTAAAAATGTATTAAGAATTCCTAATTAGCCTCTACTTATGGCGTTGAGTTAAGTATCCTGTAGGTAGACATATTTGAAAGCAAATAATATCTAATTTAAAATTTCGCACAAAAAAAGCCCGAACGATTTCTAAAGCATTCCAAGGTTTGCATATTGACATGTAATCAATGACCTCTGAAGTGTGCACCCCAACACCTGACACTAAAATAAACACCAGCCAAACAAAAACACACCGCTCCAACGTACTCGCTAACTGAAGGTCGAAGTTTAAGTCGATTTAATCGATTCTCGCTAACCACCTCGACGAGAGGGGTTAATCTTGAGGCTCGGCATAACCAATTAACGGGCGACGAAGATGAACACACTTATGGCAGACTGAATTAACCCTGAGGACCTCTGCAATCGTTTCAGTAGCGGGCTATACTCCATCAATAATGGCGCTTCTTTGTTGTTTTTCTGTTGGCAATACGAAAACGGTACCTAATAGCAGATGACCCTAATCTGGCCCAGTACCCCCGGAAACTGGGGCATATGGGATCCAACAATGAAACAAAGAGAAATTGAAATTAACTTGTATGCAAATGTGAGGTCCTTACGGTTACCGGATCAAGTCTGTAATCACGTGACCTGTTGATCAGCGCCCTTGGTGCGAGTATGACATCACTCATTCAGGAGCCTGCAGTCATTTGGCACCTTTTGCCCCGTCGTTATCATTCCGATATTTTAAACTTGTTCGTAATAGTTTACTAGTTTACCTCGGCTGTTCTTCAAAATGGAATATTGAACATTTGCACATGTGGAGAATATAATATTGCAACGTCGCATTATATATCTGAGTCAGATGTTTTAAAAATAAACCTCTTCAGCATAATGCAAGTGTGAAGTGTCTGGCGTCTTGGAAAACAGTGTTGAACACGAAATATAACTTTTCTCATTTGTTTAAGAGATACAATACTATATTGCGTACAAAGAATTGTAAGTTATTCTTATCAGGTCGAGAATGCAAATTGGGAATACGAGGCCCCCAAGCATTCGAAATAGAATAACTCACTTACAGTTCGTGGTTAAGCAACTACTTTTTAAAATACTTGGAGAAAAAAAAAAAAGAAAAAGAAAAAAAAAAAAAGATACTAAATCAAAATTGCGTTTCAATATTTTCAATATTTTACTGAACACAAAGAAAAAAATCTGATGTGTTACACTCACATGACTTTCTCTAGCTGTTCTACAAACTTCATACATACTTCTTCTTTCTGCACCTTGCTAATCGTGGTACTCATTAGCACACTGTTCTTATTATTTAGTTCAGTATAAGTAGGAAGAAAATAAGGGAATACACTAGGTTAAACCAATAGATAATGTTTTAAAAGTTGTTATGCGATTGTCATTACAAATCGCTTCTTTTCTTGGCCAGGAGTAGAACAAAAGAAAAACGGACACTCTCGTCTGAGAAAAGTATAAGTACTTCACAACTGAAACTAATAACAATGAATACCTCGAAACAGGTAAGCTCCACGAGAAAAATGTATATGACATAACTTGTGTATTTTAACAATACCTAATTTTTTGTATAGTAAGTTTTTGTCTATCTCTTACGGTTTACTAGTTGTGCCAAATTATGCAAAATTCATCCAGAATAAACAGGTCTTCAGAAGCTATTCCCAGAAAATTCAAGATATACATTTTATTTGTTAGGCAAATATCTTTAATATATAATATTTTAATCAAAATCGTTAGCCATTTTTAAGAAAATCAAAATTTTCGAAAAAAGTTCCATGTAAAGGGTAGTTTGGGGTGGGGGTATTTTTCTCAAAATCTTCGTGTCGTATCCCTGGAAGACACTAAACTTAAATACGAAGTTTGGTATTTTAGCTACTTTTCGTTTTTGAGTTATCGTGTTCACAGACACACGGACTTTTTTCTGAAAATGCTTTTTTTGGATACAGGGGGCCCTAAAACATGTATTTCCGGTGTAATCTCGGTATCGAATTTTTGGGTGGAATACAATACTTCTCTATCCCTATGTACATTGAGCATATGGGGCTAGAGAAAGTAAAAATCTGATGTGTTCCAATCATATGACTTTCTCTACATCGCTGCAACAAATTATTATTAAACAGCTTATGCTTCTATTTACTTCATGCTAATCGAGAACAAAATAGCAGAAATAGTCTTATTACTTTCTTCCTTGTAAGTAGAAGCGAAATAAGGGAGCACCATAGGTTAAAGTGATAGTCAAATGCTGGTTACTATGTGACTGAGGTTCCTTTGTTTGTAACAAATTCCTGTATGAGAAAAGTATAAAATTTTCAAAGCTGAAACCAAAACAAGGAATATCTCAAAACGATCAACTCCTCGAAAAAAAAAAAAAAAAGCAGAAATTGCCTTATTACTTGCTTCCATGTAAGTAGAAGGAAAATAAGGGAGGTTAAATTGATAGTCAAAAGCTGGTTGCTATGTCATCGAAGTTCTTTTGTATGGACAGGAGTTTGACATGTTCCCTATGAAGAAGTTTTAAGAAGAAGAAGAAACTTACGTGAAAAATATGTTGTTGTTTTTTTCAATAACTGTTCTAAAACAAATCTAGGTTCAAAATAACCAATACGTCAAAGAATACTTACGCACTAAGTTAACAGCAAGTGCAATACTACAAACAACTTATTTTATATCCTTTTTTTTTTTCGTAGAGTTGACCATTTTCGAGGTATTCCTTCTTATTGGTTTCAGTTTTAAAATACTTAAACTTTTCACATGCAGGAATTTTTTAACTCCTGGCAATGCAAAGAAACGTATTTCCGCCACATGGCAACTGGCTTTTAAAAGATTTGACCATCGTTTTAGGCTAGTGTATTCCATTATTTTCCTTCTACTTAAAGGAAGCATCATTTCGTCCAAATTCCAGGTAAAGACATTTCCCATGGGCAACCGCCCTAATGAGCCGAGAAGTTAAAGTTCGACTTGCTAATTTAACCTTGCATTTTACATAATAATGACATTTATATAAGAACTGAAGTTTGATATTTCACCACATATTTCTATACGTTTGTGATTGCATGTGTTTTGCACTCATATTACTAAAATTAGCTTATTTCATGAGCTTTACTTTCATCCCGAAATATTGTAAATACTTTTGCGTCATTAGATGGTGACAACTGTATAGTAAAAACAATGGCTGCACTCGCACGATAATCAATGAATTCTTAGAAACTTCCTTTTTATAGAGTTTTAAAATGGTCAATGGCTCCATAGAAGTGCTGTAACAGGGGAAGACATTTAAGGTCCGGTACCAAAACTATTGTAGCTTGCGCTTTGTCATTTTGAAGTATTACTCAAATGCTTGATGAAGTCCTAGGTATTATATTTAATATGCCAATAATTTTTCAGTTTATACACATTAGTAAGAACTATAATCTTAATTGAAAAACATCAGCACATAACGTTGTCAAATCACAGCACTGTGCCAACATTTTAGTCAATTTGGATAAAGAAAGAGACATTCCTTAAAAATTGTCCCAATGACTTGAGTCAAGTATTTTGCCGAACTCCTGTTTTCGGGGGGAGCAAATGATGCTCATTAACAACTCACTATCGAGTTTAAGGATCCTTAAAACTGTGAGTGTGGTACCGATGCCTCCCGCGGTCAGAAAAATAGCCCCGAAGCCTCCCGGACCCTTTAAGGTCCCTAGTTACATAGCCCCCAAGCCTCCCCAAAGCAGGTAGGCTCCCGGTCAAAACACGTAACAGTTGCAGTTTGGTGTTTATAATATTTGATGAAGCATTACATACTTCTAGTGAAAGATGTTACAATGGTTACTTCTTCCGTGTTTTCTCTCTTCGGTTGCTGGTATATTAGTTTTGATGGCCTTTCACATATATCTTCCGTAGCTTTTCTCTTCAGATCACAAAGAACTTTCTGTCACCAGGTGGTGCCGCGTGGTTATAGTCCTCTTGAATATCCAGGACATCAATTTCTTCAATGCAAAAGGTTTTAATACAATTTTTAACCTTGCACGTCCATCGCGCTACCCCACTTTTTAAACATTTCTGGAATCCGAAAGTGTAACCGTTCCGAAGTAGACTCTTCCTTCCTGTCCTACTCACCGTAATTTGCGTCTCGTCGGAGAACATGTTAACTGTGAACTAATTTGCCGCACTGAAATAAATCAAGGAAAAAATTAGGCATACCCATTCCACCCCACCTTCTGGCTAATTACACCGGTTTCGCGGGATTCTTGGGGGTTGTTACCAGCTAAGCTTACCTGGGTACGGGAGGCTTCGGTCCTGCGTCCAAAACTGTAGTGGACGAGTAGTAACATCTTTCTAAGAATTTTATCTTTGGACGAAATGATGCAGCCCCACAAGAAGATATTTCTGCTAATGTTTATCTCGACTAGTATGAAGTAGATAGAAGAATTTAACAATAAAATTGCAGAGAAAGTCATAAGAATGGAACACGTCAGATTTTTTGGAAATGATCCAGTGATCCTTGTGACTTCCTGCTCGGCATGACTTTCTCTGATCGGAGCCAAAGATGTTCCGGCGGTGGTGTGAACAATATTACACTTGAAATATATTACCTTTTTTCTCGTGATATAAGACTGGCATCAATCACGATACCAAGCCAGTCGGTCATTAATAAGCCCACATCTCCTTACTTTCATCTGAATGTGACGTCGCACATAGATCAAGTTTTGTGGGAGGGACGCGCGCTATTAATGCAATTTCATCATCGCCGCTTCAAAAGATTTCGCTTTCTGGAAGAACGTTCGTGACCGGCATAGTGGTCCAGCGGGTTCAATCTTGCCCGCCCCACCATCTCCCTGCGAATTTTATTTTATTTAAATTAGGCCGTTTTTCGCGCAGGAAGAGCTGACCAGTGGACAACAAATGTTTCAGCTGAGAAATAAAAATGACCTGTTACCAGAATCTCTCAAGATCAGACCTAAAAGAAACAATAAATAACACAAAAAAGTCATTTTTACTTTCTCTACACGTATTATGTACATAGTGTATAGAGAAATGACCTTAACTCTGGTTTTCTGCGTCCCATAAAAGACCGCTGACTTTTGCTCAGAGGCCTCTTTTACCAGGCTTCAGGTTCTTTAACGTGCCGTAAATCTACGACACGGGACAAACGGCCTCAATCCCCTTGTGAAGGAAGTCATGCTAAGGATTGTTACGCCCGAAAAACTCCATCGTCCTCCGCCGGTTTTGACCCGCGACCTGAGGTACATGTAATTAGCATGGTAACCATTACACCAGGGAGGGCGACGTGTCTAGAGAGTGGATTGTATTGTACCCATATATCTAACACCGTGATTGAACCGGAAATACATGTTTTGGGACCCCCTGAATCCAAAAAAGGCCTTTTTGAAAAAGATGCGTCTGTGTGCTCAAAAACGAAAAATCTGTTAAATACCAAACTAGATATTTAAGTTCAGTATCTTCCAAATAAGCAACACGAAGATTTTCAAGAAAATCCCCCCACCACCAAACACCCTTTACATGGAAAAAAAATCGAAAATTTTGATTTTCTTAAAAATGGCTCTTAACGTTATGACAAATAAAATGTATATTTTGAATTTTCTGAGAATAGCCTCTGAAGACCTCTTAGTTCTGGATGAATTGTTCTGAACTTTGCATAACTGGTAAACAATAAGAAATGGACAAAAACTTACTACACCAAAGATGTAGATTTCGTTAAAACATACATTTTATATACTTTTTTCGTGGAGTTTTCGAAATATTTCTTGTTATTAGTTTTAAAATAGTTTTCTCAATTTTTGGCCATGCAAAGAATCGGATTTCATAGCAACCACATTTTAAGACATGTGACTGTCGGTTTAACCTAGTGTATTCCCTTATTTCCCTTCTACTTATAAGGGACTAAGAAATAAGATCGTTTCTGCTAATGTCTATCTCGATTAGCATGAAGTAAACAGAAGAATAAGCTTTTTCACAGTAATTTGTTAGAGAGATGTAGAGAAAATCAAGTGAATGGAGCACATCTGATTTTCGACTTAATACGTTAATAATTAATCAGACACTAAAAGTAACAATGATTCCTAATGTGTCTATTCATAAAACAGACATGTAATTTTTACCTCTACACGTACTATGTATGTAGTGTATAGACAAGGTATTGCACTCCACCCAAAAATTCGAAACCGAGATTTCATTGGAAATATACGTTTTAGGGTCCCCTGTATCCAAAAAAAGTATTTTCAGAAAAAGGTCCGTGTGTCTGTGAACACGATAACTCAACAAAAAGTAGGTAAAATACCAAACTTGGTATTTAAGTTTAGTATCTTCCAGGGATGCGACACGAAGATTTTGAGAAAAATCCCCCCACCCCCAACCACCCTTAACATGGAACTTTTTTCGAAAATTTTGATTTTCTCAAAAATGGCACTAACGAATTTGATTAAAATATTGTATATCAAATATACTTACCTGATAAATAAAATATATATCTTGAATTTTCTGGGAATAGCCTCTGAAGAGTACTTTATTCTGGATGAATTTTACGGAATTTTGAATAACTGCTAAACCGTAAGAGATGGACAAAAACTTACTGCACATAAAATGTAGAGCACGTTATAACACAATATATGTTATATACATTTTTTCATCGAGTTCATCGTTTTTGAGACTTCCTTGGTTTTGGTTTATGCTATGAAAAACTTTCTTTTCACATTCAGGACTTTGTCAACTGCTGTCCATTCAAACAAAGGAACCTCAGTGACATAGCAACCAGCTTTTGACTATCACTTTAACTTTATTTCGCTTCTACTTACAAGGAAGCAAGTAATAAGTCTGTTTCTGCCGATTTTTTCTGATTAGCATGAAGTAAATAGAAGTATAAACTTTTAAACAATAATTTGTTACAGAGATGAAAAGAAAGGCATGTGAATGGTACACATCAGATTTTCGTAAATTACAGTTAATGTTTATCTTTTCTTTCTTCCATAGAATCCATATTATTCTTTTATTAGTTAGCTACGTAGTGTAATGACGTTTAAAAGACGTTGCCAGTTCTGGAAAACAGCGTTCAGAATGAAGAAGTTTCTCCAACTCATTGTGGCTTCCTTCACGGAAAGCTCCCCTCCAGCAGAAATTTGAGACGCTTTACAGGGGGGAATGGAACCACGGAGTTATTTACTTCCTCAACAGGCGTCCATACACGGTTTGGGGACAGCCAACATACACAAATGCTGAAAGTTACAAAAAAAGCTCAAAATGAAGGGAATACTATTTTCTTGTTTTGTTTCATCGTATTTTCGACTGCTAGTAAATATAAATGTTGGAGGTTGGCTTAAGAACACTATCACCAAAAGGTTTTTCTTTTTACCTATAACTCCTACTTGAGTTTAAGGACAGTGGGACGTGTGGAAAACACAATACTTATGTTTAACCACGCACTTTTGAAAAATCAGAATTCAAGGGTTTGCTTTTTCACAGGACAATGAAATTCATATAATGTAACAAGCAACTATTTCTTAACATGTTGATAATGTAAATTATGTAATATAAATTGATACTTTTTCTCAGAAGGTTTTTAAAGTGAGGTCAACAAACAACATTTTCAAAACACATATTATTATTTAAGTACACAGAACGGGCACAATTTTTTTCACAGAAAATCCAATTTTATAGGAGAAATAAAACACTTAGTGTCGCATAAAATGAGCGAAAAAGATATTTTTAAATACAACATTTTGAATTTTTAAAAATTTAAAAACTCTGAGTTTTAAGGGAAAGAATATTTTTATCAACTTCAATAATGTTTTTGTGTATATATTTCAATATATAAAAATTCTAATCTACCCACTAAGTGTTTTATATCTCCTAAAAATTGGATTTTCTGTGAAAAAAATTGGGCCCGTTAAGAACACTATCACCAAAAGATTTTTCTTTGTACCTATAATTCCTACTTGAATTTAACTAAAATTTACCGTGAAAAGCAAACCGAACTTCATTTGTTTCACATAGCGTTCAGTTTTTTTTTTTTTTTAAAGATTTGACTATCGTTATAACCTAGTGTGTTCCCTTATTTTCCTTTTACTTACAAGAAAGCAAGTAATAAAGACAATTTATGTTATTTATCTCGATTAGCATGATAAAAGAATAAACTTTTGTGAGAACAGTTTGTATATACAACAGCTAGAGAAAGTTATGCGAATAGATTTTTACTAAAAGGGGGCCTCTGTAAAGACAGGATTTCGCCATTCTAAATGATCACTTTATGAAGCTTGAACGTGAATTGTTAAGCATGAAGTGGTATACAGTACCATCAGATTTCTCCTCAGGTTATTAAAAGTGAACTACAAAAACAAGTGCAAAAAGAAAATGAGAGGGTGATGTCTGTCAAGTTGGAGGATGCTGGCTCCAGCAGGTAATAAAGAGCTAAAATCCCAACTGGTGCCCCTGTGGTGAATGGCGAGTTTATATCTTCACTCTGCATTTCATTTTGCGTATCAGCTTAGACAACCTTTTACTTGGCACATCTCTCGCCCTCATTCCACTGACGCCCTTTTTTTTTAAGTCATTGCCTGAAGGTTTAATTTTAAATTTCGATTATTTGCATCATATTTAATGAGAATGAAAATATGTAGTTTCACAGATACTTGCGAGCAAACTTTCTCTAAGAATAAAATGTAGATTCAAATCTCTAAACTTTTAAAAAAAAAACATCACAATTCAGTAATCAAAGTTATTGAAGTATCTGCGTGTATGACTCAAACCTCCAATTCAAAAAATGGCAACCATATTAGAAATATTAACCTCTAAAAAAATCGTATGTGTTCCATTCACATGACTTTCTCTACATCTCTGTGACACATTATTGTTGGTAATGTTGCCGTTTAAGGGTCGGTTGGCCGCGCAAAGCCGCAAAACCATACCAACTTTAGAAATTGAAAACCCGCTTTGGAACTGAGCACATTGTGCCAAAGGAATGCAATCGGTGAATAGCTGCAAGATGGCAGTAGTAGCACGGTTATATGTTGCTAAATGGCGGGTATATGACATAGCCGAAGGGCCTAGCAATTCTTGAAGACGACGGCATCTATCTTACACCATTAATACTACTTATTGCAGATGTAGATTATTTGAGGTTATGTGGTATAAGGGCGATTTCATCAAAACATAAAGATAACCCCATCTATGTCACACTGCAATTGCGGTGCTCTTAATACGTTTGATCAAGTGATATTTTGGGTTAAATGGAGAAATTTAATACACAAAGCTACTGTTAAATATGAAGTTATCAATTGCTTCGTTTCTTTTTAATGAAAACAGGAGCATTAGTAGTAAGTAAAAATTATTATTATTATTATTATTATTATTATTATTATTATTATTATTGGTGTTACTAATATTATTCTTATTTATATTATTGTTATTATTTATATTACTGTTACTAATATTATTATTTTTTGTTATTGTTCTTGTTGTTAGTTGCAAGAATAACTGTCAGCCAAATCAGATCTACTTGCTTTTTAGTTATGTCATTGGTAGCCTTAAAAAGGGCTGTTTTGTCATTGAAGAAAATATGAAAGAGGTGGAGAACAGTAGGAGATATTCAGAAGAACAGTATATGCGCCCCCTGACGCATATAATTGCATATTTCAGCGTTTCGACACTTTCCGATGAATGCACTGCCTCGTTGTATTCATTGTATGTATTTCTGGGTTTCCCCGCCTTGCTATGGTTCTTCCTAAGGCATATACTGTTAATTGCAAATTTCATGCTTTCCACACTACCGTATGACTGCGCTGCCTTCCCTCCTTTTCGCAATACCAACTATATATGCTCCATTACTCTCAACATTGCACCTTTCAGATGCAAAGGTTGGCTACCTGACGTTACGCAGCCAACTGACCCTTAAACGGCATTACCTTATTGTTAATAAGCTTATTCTTATCTACTTCATGCTAATTTGACAGAAACATCAACAGAAACCGTCTTATTGCTTTTCCTTATAAGTAGAAGGGAATACACTAGGCTAATCCGACAGTCAAATGTTTTAAAATGCGGTTGCTATGGGATTGAAATCCGTTTCTTTGCATGACCATAAATTTGACAAGTTCCCTATGAAAAAGTTTAAGTACTTTAAAAATGAAAACAATAACAAGGAGTATTTCGAAAACGTTCAACTCCACGAAAAAAAAAAAAAAAAAATAGCAGAAATTGTCTTATTACTTGCTTCCATGTAAGTAGAAGGGAAATAAGGGAGGTTAAATTGATAGTCAAAAGCTGGTTGCTATGTCATCGAAGCTCTTTTGTATGGACAGGAGTTTGACATGTTCCCTATGAAGAAGTTTTTAAGTATTTTAAAACTGAAACCAATAAAAGGAATATCTGGAAAACGGTCAACTCCACAAAAAGAAAAAGGTATATGAAATAAGGTGTATGCTTCAACGAACTCTACATTTTTTGTGCAGTAAGATTTTGTCTATCTCTTATGATTTACCAGTTGCGCAAAACTCAGACAAATTCATCCAATTTAAAAATGTCTTTAGAAGCTATTCCTAGAAAATTAAAGAATTATATTTTATTTTGTCATGTAAATATCTTCAATATAAGATACTATTTTTGAAAAAATCAAAATTTTCAAAATTTTTTCCATGTAAATGGTTGCAGTGTGGGATTTTCTTGAAAATCTTGGTGGCGCATCTTAAATACCAAGTTTAGTATTTAACGGTCTTTTAGTTTCTGAGCTATTCTGTTCACAGACATACACGGACCTTTTTCTAAGAATGCATTTTTTACTCCGGGGACCTCAAAACATAAATTTTCGGTGACATCACAGTACCTTTCGAATTTTTGGGTGGAATACAATACTTCCTCTACACACTAGGTACGTAGTACGTGTAGAGAAAATAAAAAAGATGCGATTTTCGATATTTTATGACCGATTGTGATGAAGATTTCACTCCTAGCCTTATGACGTACTAATGTTTACCGTAACTTCTAACGTCATATTTGAAAAAGAAGATGATTCGAATAACTTACCAAAGTATTCTAACATTTTTATTTTATCAATAATGAGTACACAGTATCAGCCACAAATAACTACAAGGAAAAGAAACCTTGCTCTATCTGCTGAAAAGTCTTAAGTTCGCATGCACAAAAACGCTTTTCTTTTGTATCAATAGTGCCAACCTGGTCGATTTAGGGCTCCTCCTATTGTGAAGACAAAAGCAGAACGCCTTTCTCGATTTGTCGCATTTTATCCACGTTTGTCAACTGTAAGTTCAATAAAAACAGATTAGTGGCTGACTGTGAAGGTAATTCCAGTGCTTTCTAGAGATTTTGCTGCGTCACGCTCGAGAAAGGCTTAGTTGCAGCAGTTAAATAGTAACATGGAAATAGTATATATCGTACTAAGAACTGTAAGTTATACATATCAGGTCGAGAATGCATATTGGGAATACGAGATCTGATAAGTAACAGTTCGTTGTTACAATTACTTTTTGAAATACTTGAAAAAAAACTGTAAAAAAGAACAATAATAAATCAAAATTACTTTTCAAAATGTTATTGAACATTAAGCAAAAATGAATTCTCGATGTGAACAAATGAAAGGCTACATCTAAATTATATGGATAAGTCCTTCTTATACACTCTTTTGTTAATGAATTTTACAATAGATTATTTACTTGAAGTAGCACATGTCTCGAGTGTTACGTCATTTCCTAATTGTACTGTAAGTAGTAATGACCTTTCAAACTCTTACAGTGCTTGTTGGCATGGCAATTAATAAATGAATTGTAAATTTAGCTTACATTACCAAATATGTGTTCAGAATTATTAACTTACATATCAAGTATTTAAAAAATGAAATTAAAAGTTAATTCTGCCCCACCGGAGTGGGCCTTGAAACAATTGCTTTACGAGTATTTATTATATTGGAGCACGGTATTATTGCTGGGCGTTTTGCAAATATCTACAGAATGTTAAAGTAAGAGTGTTACCTTTCCTGATGGAGTATTAATTCTAAATTTGCTCGTGCTTCTAGCCATGCAAGCACATGGAGCGACTATGTATCTACATCATTTTCGTCTTGAGGGTAAACTGATGATTTGAGAGTCCGGATTCGCGTATTTACAGTGCCCGAGTGAAGCTAGCATCTCCAACACTAATTACGTGGTTCAAATATTCATTTTGCCTATTTCACATACTGCATTCTTTCGCTGCATCTACCATTATCATTTAGTGTATATCCCAAATATTAAAGGCCCGCCTGGGTAATGTCGTGGTGGAGTGTTTGTCTCACATTCAATAGGTCGTGAGTTGGAATCTCGCTTAGGAAGAGTTACCCGAATAAGCTTTTTTTTTTTTTCTTTTTCTTTTTTCTCTCCCGTGGTTTTCGTTTATTCTGAGAAGACGGATGTCGAGTAGCGTTAAGCTCCATGGACCCTGAGATTATTTGAGTATAATTTCACTAATTTCATTCATCGTCCTCCGATATGACTAACCGGGTTAAAGGATGTTAAGCTACCAAAAAAAATCTTTACTTTTCCACTACCTCATCTCGAAAACTTGGGTAACCTTTTCTGCCTTTTTATAAATTAATATTGCATTTATTCTTTTATTAATTTATCTCCAGTCTGTTTTCAGTTAGTCCCATATTTTCCTCCATTGCCAGTAGTAAAATTTCATAAATGCCAGGGGTTATTAGGGAAAATATTCAAAATTATTTGTTTCGTAGCCTTACTTAGGCTTGACACCCCCCTAAGACTTACAAGCGGATGCCTAGGGGTTAGAAGCCTGTCGGGAGCCAACGACTTGAAACAACAGAATGGAGAACCTGGAACGAGTGGTGCGCTCATAGCCGAAGTGGATGATATGAAATAAAAGCGAGATGGATGGTAGGAAAGGTGATGATGGAGCAATTGATGACGGGGAAAACCGGACGACCCGGAGAAACCCCGCCCAGACGCCGCTTCGTCCACCACAAATCCCCCATGTGGGCGCTTGGGATCGAACCCATGCCGCCTCAAAATTATTTTGAGATAAAATTTGAAATTTCTGGATATCTACGAGCGAAAAAATAAACATATACTAATGGTGGATCTGCTAAACAATGCTAAGCAAAGTGCGGTGTTTTGCCACTGCTTTGCACCGTATATAAAGTAAAAATCTCAGAACAACAGAAAGGTAATTCCTGTACGTTCGAAAAATTCGTGCCCGCTGGAATAGAAGCCCGGTCACTTTAATTGCTAGCCAGCATAACTGACCCCCATGTAATAGCAAGGTTGGGCCACTTCCTCTCACCTAGAAGGCCCAGGTTCGATCCCAAGTGACCGCATGTGATATTTGTAGTAGATAAAGCGATGCAGTGGCGGTTTTTCTCCAGGTTCTCTGATTTTCCCCACCACCGCATTCCACCGGTGTTCCATCTTCACTGAGTCATCAGTGTCATCGCCTGCGGTGCCACAAGTAGTAAAAGCGGGCGTTAAACACTAGCAACAAAAACAAAAATACAATAGTAAGAAACAAAAGAGACGTAATATTTAATGTACATATGTGATATTGGAATGCCACTTGTTCTAGTTTGAGGAGAGGGAGAGCAACACGCGACAGTTGGCAGGCTTGCAGCCTGGAGGCAGGCGCTCGCTCGCTATAGCTCCACTCGTTCCCACGGTCCCTCGCCCGCCTTCCTACGTCTTGCCCCACCACTACCTTATCGCTGTCATGTCCGGAATACACTGCGAGTCAATGACATCGACCCTCTGCAAGGTGCCTGCGGAGCCGAACCCCGGACCTTCCTTACACTACCACATCTTAATGTGGTACAGAAAGGTTCAATTTGCCCGCGATTAGCGCGATAATAGCTCTCAGCAATTCATTAGCCAATAGCATCTAGAGTATGCAAAACAGATGGCCAATCAAAGCCGTATGCTGGTAGTATTTCATTGTTGTGCACTTGTTTTAATTTATAGGAATGGAGATCACTTAGGCCATGACTATTTTTTTTTAAATTGTTATTGTTGGCAGATTAGCAATTATGCTATACAGACCATAGATAAAAACAACATTAAATACATTAACATTTGAGGTTGGCCATGTTGGCTCCTCTAACATAAACAGAAATAGTTATTAGTACACAAATGATTATATAACTTTACAAATAAGGGTTACAATGTATTGTAAGTATAAGTAATAACAATAATAAATTTAAAAAAATGTAAATGCATGATTATGAAATTTATGAATAATTATTAGCAGGTGTCCTCTGTGCCACTGGTTAAGAAATGTTGCGGTAATTTTCTTTTCAGCCTTTTGTGTGGAGTAACTACAAAAATCTACATCTCCTTAACAAATTATTATTGTTGATAAGCTTATTCTTAATTCTACTTCATGCTAATCGAAATAAACATTAGCAGAAATGCTTCCTTGTTAGTAGAACAGAAATAAGAGAGTACACCACGCTAAAACGAGTCAAATCTTTTAAAAGTTGGTTGCCATGTGGTATTTTAAAACTGAAACCAATAACAAGGAATATAACAAAAATTATCAACTCCACGTAAAAAAACTACATATGACATAAATCTGTGTTTTAGCGAGATCTCTATCTTTGTGCAGTATTTTTTGTCTATCTCTTATGGTTTACCAGTCATATAAAATCCATAAAAATTCATCCATAATAAAGAGGTCTTGAGATGTTATTCCCAGAAAATTCAAGATTTACATTTTGTTTGTATTGTAACTATCTTAAATACACGTATTTTAATCAAAATCGTTAGCAATTTTTAAGAATATCAACATTTTCGATATTTTTTTTTTCCACATAAAGGGTAGTTTGGGGTGGAAGATTTTCCTCAAAATATTTGTGTCACATCCTTAGAAGATACTATCCTTATATACCATGTTTGGTATTTTACAGACTTTTCGTTTTTGAGTTATCGTGTTCACAGACACAGACGCGGACCTTTTTCTAAAGAGGCTTTTTATACAGGAGACCTTAAAACGTGTATTTCCGATGAAATCTCGGTATCGAATTTTTGGGTGGAATACAATACCTTCTCTATACACTATGTACATAGCGCTTTACTATTCAAAGAATTGCTAATGTAACATCATATTTTCATTTTGTTTATCTATGTCTTTCCCATGCATGTATTTTTGCCTTTGACAAGCATGCATAAATGGTCGCCGCTAATTTAGGTAAGATAAATAAATAAATTTTACTTGTCATCAAGCCGAGGAGCACTTCTGCTAGTTTTCCACGACAAAATAATTTTGTTTTCCTCAAACTCATGTACATTTTCATAAGACAATGACTTCAAGACCGAAGGTAGAAAATCAATTGTTATTATAATGAAAAGATGCATTTGTTAACCTCAATTAAACAGTCGGAAAATTATCAGCACTTATGCCAATACAGTTGATAACTGCAAAAATATTAAGAAATGACGGCAATTTTAACTGAGGAACATGAAAAACTCCTGCACACCAAGGAGATACCATTTAAACACAGGATGATTTATATAGAGCAGACACATTTCTTTCTTTAATTGTTTCAAACCAAATTATGGTAACAACTTATTATACCTAAATTGTAGAGGAATTTTGGGAGATTATTTATCTCTATAGGAAATGTTGAAAATGTCCTCCATCCTGCATAAGGCACAACTCAACACGTCGTTCCATGTTACTAGCCAATCGTTAGAGGACTCCGTTGTGAATAGCTTGAATCTTCTTTGTGATGTACTTCAGATCGTCGAATGTCTGGGGACGTGTGGCCTAAACCCTGTCTTTTAAGTAACCCCATAGAAAGAAGTCCGGCGATGTCAAATCCGGAGATCTCGGTGGCCACAGGTTCCTGGGAATTATCCGGTCGTCAAAGAAATGTGCAATTAGGCTCAAGGATTCATTTGATGTATGGCATATAGTGCCATCTTGCTGAAAATATCCTTGACTCAGCTCTACATTGTCCAGTTGCTCAACAAACTCCATGAAAATCAGTCGGTACTCTGCAGTATTCACAGTCTGGTTAAATATCTGCGCATCTAGTGACAAGGAATCGAAACTCCAGAACATTCTGCTTAATTCCGTGCTAAAATTGGGTCACTGAATGAATTTCCAACGAAATAATTGAAGAAAGAAATGTGTCAGTACTATATAAATCACTCTGTATAACATGGATAAGTAGGCCCAAATAGAGGTTAAGATATAAAATATAGTATACTCCAAGGGCCCCCCCCCCCCGGGTAGTGTGGCGATAGCGTGTATGCCTCACATTCAACAGGTTGCAGTTCGTATGGATGAGTTACCCCGGATAAGTTTTTTTCCCGTTTTCCCTTATCCTGAGAAAACGAATGTCAAGTAACTTAAGTTCCATGGACTACGAGATCATTTGAGCTTCAATTCACCAATTTCACTCATCGTCCAATATAACCAAGCTACAAAAGAAAGGGTAAAAACCCAAATACATGTTCCTCTATTTTAAACAGACATTAACACGAAAATACGACGGCGCTGCTTTGAGATTATGAATACAGTTAGACTCAGTGATGCAAATCTAATTGTGGCCGCGTCTCTCACCTAGACGGCCCGGGTTCTATCCCAAACGACCGCATGTGAGATTTGTGGTGGACAAAGCGGCGAAGGGGCTGGTTTTCTCCGGGTTCTCCGGTTTCCCCCGTCATCACATTCCACCGGTGCTTCACCTTCATTCCATGTATCACCAGTGTCATCGCCTGCGGTGCCACAAGTAGTAAAAGCGGGCGTTAAACACTACCCTCTAATTTTACAAACGCAATTTTTTTCAAGGGAGTTTACATCCTAATTATATAAAATAAATAAAAAATGTATAAATTGAGGAGTTTATTCTGTATCTGTCTATTCGTTGTTTTAAACGTGTTATAGAACACTAAATATGTTCAGAATTTTTTCTGCGAAAATATATTACAAATATTGCTATATTTACAACAAAGACGTAACAATTTCGGAATGCTGCAAATCTTCAATCGTCTTTTCACAGATAAACCACATGGTTAATAAATACAATGTTTCAAAAAATGCAAATCTAACAGTTCAGAAATGAACCCAATGTGAGTTAGCTTGCAACACTCGTAGAGAACCTAACAAATTGTACAACAATTCACAAGTACGTAACTTCCCCGCACTTTCTCTACAACTCTGCAACAAATTCATCTTAAAAAGCTTATAATTCTATTTACTTCATGTTAATCAGACTTGTCTTATTACTTGGTTTCTTGTTGCTATTTTTGCTTTGTTCCTTGCTGGTTGCTATGTCACCGAAGTTCCTTTGTTTGTATGGAAGCAGTTGACAAATTCCTATATGAGAAAAGTATAAGTTTTCATAGCAGAAACAAAAAAAACAAGGAATGACTCAAAAACGATGACTCCACGAAAAATATGTATAAAACATAAATTGTGTGTTTTAACGTGCTCTACATTTTTCGTGTAGTAAGTTTTGTCCATCTCTTGCGTAAAATTCATCCAGAATAAAGTAGTCTTCATAGGCTATTTCCAGAAAATTCAAGATATATATTTTATTTGTCAGGTAAATATCTTTAATATACCAAATTTTAATCATAATTGTTACAGCAATTTTTAAGAAAACCGACATTTTCGAAAAAAATTCCATGCAAAGGGTAATTTGGGGTGGGGGATCTTTTTCAAAATCTTCATGTCGCATCCCTGGAAGATACTAAACTTAAATACCAAGTTTGGTATTTTACCGACTTTTCGTTTTTGAGCTCTCGTGTTCACTGACACACACGCACACACACACACGCAGACCTTTTTATGAAAATGCTTTTTTTGGATACAGGGGACCCTAAAACATATATTTCCGTTGTAATCTCGTAATCGAATATTTTGGTGGAGTGCAATAGCTTCTCTATACACTATGTACATAGTGCGCATAGAGAAAGTAAAAATATTTCAAAGTGTATAATTAACAGGTTCTCTGACGTTCTATATATATATATATATATATATATATATATATATATATATTGAATTCTACTTTTCATATAAAAGCTAAAGTGTTTCTATCAGCTATACTGGTTTTTCCCCATAATTTGTCAGAACGTGTTATTCCTTATGTAACTTATTCAAATACATTGTAAATACGCAGCTGTAAGTGTTAATGTTGGCAACTCAACAATCGATCGATGTAGTGTAGCATAAACTGTAAATTTGGCATACTTGTTACACGTATAATTATTCGGTTAAAGCCTGAGTGTGGAAAATGATAAGTATGATAATTATAGTTTTGTTTCCCCTCTTTTGATGACACGATTTCTTTACATAACCTGAAAAATATGAATTAGTATGTACCGATGTTGCAAGAGAATAAAAAACATACCTAATAAGTGCAAGATTGCCACATTTTATGTATCGGCACTTATATTATTAATTTACTAAATTACATTCAGTAAAATAATTAGCGAGTGCATAAAATGTTATGTAATTATACTTACAATTCCTTTGCGTATATAATATAAATGTGAAAAGGTAAATATTTAAATTAGGTAAAAATAAGTTTAAAAAATCTTATGTGTACCATTCACATGACTTTCTCTATATCTCTGCAACAAATTACTCTTAAAAAGCTTATACATCTATTTACTTCAAGTTAATCAGACTAAAATAGCAGAAATAGTCTTATTACTTGGTTCCTTGTTCCTATGTTTGCTTTGTTCCTTGCTGGTTGCTATGTCACTGAAGTTCCTTTGTTTGTATGGAAGCAGTTGACAAATTCCTATATGAGAAAAGTATAAGTCCTCATAGCAGAAACCAAAAACAAGGAATGACTCAAAATCGATGACTCCACGAAAAAAATGTATAAAACATAAGCTGTGTGTTTTAACGTGCTCTACATTTTTCGTGCAGTAAGTTTTTGTCCATCTCTAACGGTTTAGCAGTTATTCAAAATTCCGTAAAATACATCAAGAATAAACTACTCTTCAGATGCTATTTCTAGAAAATTCAAGATATGCATTTTATTTGTCAGGTGAATATGTTTAATATACGAAATTTTAATCAAAATCGTTAGAGCCATTTTTGAGAAAATCAAAATTTTCGAAAAAAGTTCCATGTAAAGGGTAGTTGGGGGTGGGGGGATTTTTCTCAAAAGCTTCGTGTCGCATCCCTGGAAGATACTAAACTTAAATACCAAGTTTGGTATTTTACCGACTTTTCGTTTTGAGTTATCGTGTTCACAGACACACGACACACACACACACACACACACACGCGCGCGCGCGCGCGCGCGGACCTTTTTGTGAGAATGCTTTTTTACTTTCTCCATACGCACTATGTACATAGTGTATAGAGAAAGTATTGCACTCCACCAAAAATTCGATACCGAGATTTCACCGGAAATATATGTTTTAGGGTCCCCAATATCCAAAAAAAGCATTTTCACAAACAGGTCCGTGTGTGTGTGTGTGTGTGTGTGTGTGTGTGTGTGTGTGTGTGTGTCCGTGAACACAACTCAAAAACGAAAAGTCGATGAAATACCAAACTTGGTATTTAAGTTTAGTATCTTCCAGGGATGCGACACGAAGATGTTGAGAAAAATTCCCCTACCCCAAACTACCCTTTACATAGAACTTTTTTCGAAAATTTTGATTTTCTCAAAAAGGCTCTAACGATTTTAATTAAAATATCGTATATTAAAGATATTTACTTGACAAATAAAATGCAGATCTTGAATTTTCTGGGAATAGTCTCTGAAGACCACTTTATTCTGCATGAATTTTACGGAATTTTGCATAAGTGCTAAACCGTAAGAGATGGGCAAAAACCTACCACACAAAAAATGTAAGCACATTAAAACAAACAATTTATGTTATTTACATTTTTGTCGTGAAATTGATCGTTTTTGTGTTATTCCTTATTTTTGATTTCACCTTTAAAAAACTTACTTTTCTCATACAGGAATTTGTCAACTCCCGTCCATACAAACAAAGGAACTTCAGTCACATAACCAATGGTATTCCCCTATTTCTCCCCTGTTTACAGGGAAGCAAGTAATAAGACTATTTATGCTATTTTTTTCTCGATTAGCATTTAGTAAATAGAAGCATAAGCTTCTTAACAATAATTTGTTGCAGAGATGTAGAGAAAGTCATGTGAATGTAACACATATTTTTTTTTTTTTTTTTTTTATCAAGCAATCATAAAAGAAGGCATTGCCGCTGAAAAATGGCTAATTTTTCCCTTAAGAACGAAATGAAATACGGATCCAAACATTTAGACAATTTATTCTCCGAGAAATATAATAACGTTAACAAGCTTCCCGCAGCTGAAAGGAGAGTTTTTAATTTTATTTACTGCGGGAAAAATATGGGACGTAAGTATAGCTTTTCGCGGTTCAATGGTCACTTAAACACTCAATAATCCATCACTTGCAATGTTCGCATTACAGTTTGATTTATACTGGTACACCAAGCCTGAGATCTAAGTCACGCGCGAGAATATAAAGATCAGACACGCCTGCATTTTCTAACAAAGTACCTTACATTAGAATTCTAACAACGCGGAAGACCCATGTTAACGATGAAAATGCAGAGAAAGTGTGGTAAAATAATTACAATAAAACGATTGGCACACTAGAGACAAATAAATCACGAATATTTTATTATCTCGTTAAATTTTGTTTTGGGTGTATGTAGTGATTGAAGTTAGTCAGAACGAAGGAAGTCTTTTCTCTTACTGACATTGATTCACAACTTCAACCTCATAATTTCGAAGCTATATCAGTCAAACAAAATCTCTCCAGGAATTTCACTCTAGATAACTTGCAATTTTCGCCGTGTTTAGTCCCTCTTTGCGGAAGAATAATATCATGCTGAAGAAAGTAGTAAGAATATAGGTTATGTTACCCCTCTCGTACTTCGAATTTAAAATGTTGAAACACTCAGTGATTCATTTAAGTAATGAATACTAAGTCTGTTTAATTAATTATTTAATGTCATTTTAACGTTTAAACAAGGTTATAAATACACAGATTTTATCTGGTTTTAGACATTAATTTATTACGGCGCAACTCAATAAAAGTACGTTTTTGGTATTTAAGCCTGCCGGTCTCCATGGCCGCGCTCGCCAAGGCTTTGGTGCTTCGTAGCGCTGGGGATCGTGGGTTCGAGTCCCGCCTTGGGCATGGGTGTTATGTTTGTGTTTATGTGTGTGTTGTAACAGTAAGAAAACAGCAATCCAGTTATAATACAGAAAAACAAGGTAAAAAAAAAAAAGTAAATAAAAAGTAAAATAAAAAGTAAAAAAAAAAAAGCCTGCATGTTACAAGGAGCGACTCGGAGATTTTTTTTTCAGTCGCCCTCTGTGGTGTAATGGTTACCATACTAATTTCATATACCCAAGATCGCGCGCTAAAACCCGCCGGAGGACGATGCATTTTTGCGGGTGTAAAATCTTAAGCATGGCTTCCTTCGGAAGGGAAGTAAAGCAGTTGGTCCCGTGTCGTAGATTTACGGCAGGCTGAGAACCACAGTAGTTAAAGAGCTTCCATAAATAACACGCCATTCACATTTTTTTCGGAGATTTTTCGAGAACATTCCCTCACCTAAATTAAGCTTTAATAATAATAATAATAATAATAATAATAATAATCCGTGCCGCTACAGCCCTGATGGTATCAACCTGACAAATAAAATGTATATCTTGAATTTTCTGGGAATAGCCTCTGAAGACTACTTTATTCTGGATGAATTTTGCACAACTACTAAACCGTAAAAGATGGACAAAAATTGAACACACAAAAAATGCAGAGCACGTTAAAACACACAATTTATGTTACATACATTTTTTTCGTGGAGTTCCTTGCCAACTCGTGTCCATACAAACAAACGAACTTCAGTTACATAGCAACCAGCTTTTGGCTTTCACTTTAACCTATGCTATTGCCTTATTTCGCTTCTATTTACAATAAAGCAAGAAATAAGACTATTTCTGCTATTTTTTCTCAGTTAGCATGAAATAAATAAAAGAATAAGCTTATTAACAATACTTTATTACAGAGATATAGAGAAAGTCATGTGGATGGGACACATCAGATTTTTTTTTTTCGATTCTCATGTGGCCTCGCTTCATAAAATCCACTTTGTTTATATATAATAAAAAACAAAACGACGGCTTGACACACCTGTATCATAACTAGGTTCATAATTTGTTATATTAAGTTTTAGGAATTTATTTTTCTGCTTTTTTTTTTTGTATAATTTTTTTTTCTTCCGAGGCAATGAATACAGCGCTCGTAAATTCCATCCTTAAATCTTTTGATACCAACTTGAGATTAATGCAAATTTAAATATAATAGTAAAACTGAAAAGCAAGAAATAAATTTCCTTCTTTAATTCGTTAATAACTGCTTTATCTTGCCCTTATTTAGGACTGACACCCCTCTAGGACTTACAAGCAAATGTCTAGAGGTCAGAAGCTTGTCGGAGAGTCAACGGCACGAAAACCACAGAATGAAGAGCCTGAAATAAGTGGTCGGCCGTTGAGAAAGTGAATGATATGAAATGCAAGCGAAGTGGATAATGTTGATGATGAAGCAATTAGTGGAATGAGTGGCGGGGGTAAAATGGAGGCCCCGGAGAAAACCGGTCCAGATGCCGCTTCGTCCACAATTCCCACAGCGCGCGTTTGGGATCGAACATGGGACGCTTAGATGGGAGGCGAGCGCTGTAACCACTCGGCCACGCGCCGCCTAAATATTTCATGCGTAAAAATGTGAAACTGAGAAAAAAGTACATTTTAAAAGGCGATGTATGGCTGAAAAGGTAGCGCATGGGTGATTTAAACACACTGGTTGGTGGATTGTGAAAATCTTCGGCCAAAATGATTCCAATTGTCTGTAGAATATAATATAATACATCTAAACATGGAAGGCTTTGTGACTTTCAACTAATTTTCAATGTCAGTATTCCCTAACTACAATACAACAGACTTCTTTACACGAAAACTTTTGTATTTTTGAGAGTTTTCATGAAATAATCATCTACCCTGACAACATATGGACATTTTGAGAATTGAACGATTGCTGGCTGTCTCGTGGATACCACAGAGATCCTCAGACACCTGTTGAACATTATGAAGGCCGTAAAGATGACAAGGTGGTGTGCACGACGGTGGCAACCTCGCTGGGAACTAAGGTAACACGCCACTGATTACCGAGCAAGCAACAGTCACGCAATATTACAATAATAAGAAAAACTGCTTCCGGTCACTTTGGGTGGAATAATGCGCTCCAGTATCTTGTGTAACAAACTTGCATCAGCAGTTCAGTCCAAGATCCTCCTGGTCTCTGAAACCTGAGACTCAGCTCATCTTCTGCCTCGTGTGTCCTAACTAGATAATCTACAACACGATTTCTACTTTCTCTACGCGTACTATGTACATAGTGTATACAGAACGTATTGCACTCCACCAAAAAATTCGATATCGAGATTTCACCGGAAATATGCGTTTTAGGGTTCCCTGTATCCAAAAAAAGTATTTCCAGAAAAGGGTCCGCGCGCGCGCGTGTGTATGTGTGTGTATGAACACGATAACTCAAAAACGAAGAAGATTTTGAGAAAAACCCCAACACCCCAAACTACCTTATACACGGTACTTTTTTAGAACATTTTGATTTTCTCAAAAATGGCTCTAACGATTTTGATTAAAATACCGCATATTAAACATATTTACCTGACAAATAAAATGTATATTTTGAATTTTCTGGGAATAGCCTCTGAAGACCCATTTATTCTGGATGAATTTTACGGAATTTTGCTTAACTGCTAAACCGTAAGAGATGGACAAAAACTTACCACACAAAAAATGTAGAACACATCAAAACACACAATTTATGTTATATACATTTTTTCATGGAGTTGATCGTTTTTGAGATATTCTTTGTTTTTGGTTTCAGCTTGAAAAACTTAACTTTTCTCTCACAGGAATTTGTCAACTCCTGTCCATACAAACAAAGGAACTTCAGCTCACATAGCAACCAGCTTTTGACTACCACTTTAACCTATGGTACTCCCTTATTTCTCTTCTACTTAAAAGGAAGCAAGTAATAAGACTATTTCTGCTAATTTTTTGTCGATTAGCATGAAATCAATAGAAGCATAAGCTTTTTAACAATAATTTGCTACAGAGATGTAGAGAAAGTCATGTGAATGGAACACATCAGATTTTTATTTTCTCGACACATAGTGTATACATACTGTACAGAGAAAGTATTGTACTGCACCAAAAACTTCGGTACCGAAATTTAACCGGAAATACATGTTTTGAGACCTGCTGAATGTTTTTTTAGGAAAAAGTCCGCGCACGCGTGTGTGTGACTGTGGGCAGTATAGTTCAAAAACTAAAGACCGTCTTCACGCCAAATTTTAAATTTTGTTTATTCGCATGGTGACCACACGTGGAATTCAGATGGATGAAGCAGCGTAATTTTTTTTTTTTTTTAAATACCTTTCAGGTGTAATCTACTTGACCATCAGAAGCGTAGAATAACCTAGATATTACACAAACACAGAAGCACGCAACACTGACTATCCACACCCATAGCGGTATTCGAACCCGCGACTCTTTCGCGGCACAATATCAACGTCAAACGCGCAAACGGCCACGGCTACCGGAGCCGGCAGCGGGTTTTGAAGCAGCATATTAACATTTTGTTAATCTATGATAATTTCTTTATGTCTCCATTTATGGAATGGTCCTTTTTATTGTTTCAGAAGTATTTTTTAATCATTCTTTTAAACTTTTTACTCCGGGTCCTCCGGTTCATGCCACCAATGTTCCCATTCGCAACTTTCCTATTATTCATTTCGCCTATATTGTATATTATCTACTATCTCAATTCGTACCAGGCATTGGGCTGATTCCCCATCCCTGGATACCCTATCTTAACCATAACCCGTCTCTCCACATATGGCATCTAACCCTAGGCATTGGCTTGTAAGTCCTGGTGAATTTAAGTCTCCCATATGAAGAGGGTTAGTAGGTGAAGAAATTTCCTAGCAACCTTTTTTCAACATTTTCCCAAACACAAAATGTTTCATATGATGCAATTTTTTTACTAATTTGTTTCAAAATGTTTATATTGCCCCTTAAAAGCACCTTAAAATCAGTATATACCTACTTTTTAGAAACGTACTCTATTTTTTTTTAAATTACATTCGACGCCAATGCCAGAAGATGTTACACAATGAAAAAAGTCAGCATACTACTAACACGCGAACAGAAAAAGAAAAAAAAAAATTAAAAAATGGACTGCATTTCCGTAGTTTATGTGAAATGACATATCACGCGAACTGCACAAAAAATACCTACGTCAAAAACGCAGCTGTATTTGCGTGTTTGTTGTCGCATTTGCCCGGAAATCAAAGAACTAAGGTAAAAGAAATATCTTTGATAATTTAGCATTTTTTCACAGAAGCCTAAGTATTCTAAATCTGGAAAGATAGACTCAGACTAAAAATTCCAACACTATAGCCGGGATTTTAATCAGGAATGTTGAAGTCCGTGGTGCAAGTCCGGACTATTGTAGCTATTGCAAATTTCGGTCTGATTCTACCTTGCTTAAGGAAATCTAACAGAAAGGAGCTGATCTGAGGTCCAATTCACTTACCCACTGAAGCTAGACTGAAAAGTTGGTTGTGAACACTTACCTGAAAAGAACAGAAAATGAAAATCAGTATTGGATCATACAAGCAAAAAATCTGAAATTACATTCATAGGAATTTTTCTTGCAACCATCATTTTTTTTTTTTTTTATCTTCTTACAACTATTCTTACAAAGCTTATTTTTCTATTTACTTTAGATAAATACTATCGATATTTGTAGTTTTTGTGTAAATGTGGTATAGTTTAAAGTACATATTTGCAATGTTTGATTCTAATAAAAGGGTAAAACATATGTTTTGGACGCAACTTTTACGAGGAAAAAGAGAGAGTTAACCCGCGAGTCTTTCCGCAGGGTTGTCAACCAAAGAAAGTTTGAAACCCTCAGCCATTATGATAAATATGTTATCTAATTTACCGCGAACTAGGTGAATTATTAAACTAAACACAGCACACGTGCGTGAACTCTGGGATATACAGACAGAATGAAACCTCAGCATTGAAGTCATATATGTAAAGGTGTATAGCACGCATGTCTCAATGTTGTCGCTCTTGCCTGCTTCCGAAGTTGCGCGAAACTTACCGAATAAAGACAAGCCGAGAGCTCAAGAAAAGGTGCGCGCATAGTATGACTACTCCCTATGTCAAACTTTAAAGTAATTTTTATCAGATTCAGTGTTTTTGTTATTTTCTCATATTCAAAATATAATTTCACCTGCAAAAATTCTGAAAATTTTCCTCGAGGCACAGAATGTGCGTAATAAAATGTCTGCCTAGAATTTAGGTATTAGCTATAATTAGTTTTCTAAAATTAGGCGAAGATTTTAATCACAAATTTTTACAAAAGTATTAAGGAATATAATTTTTAAAAATGGTTGTGTATAAGTAGTTCAATATCTGTAAAAGAAAGAGTTTGATTTTATAAAGTAAATCGAATAAATTAATTAATATATTCAGAATGAAGACATTTAAATGAAACTTGGCCAGTGATTAATTAACATAATTATGTATGTATATATTGTCTGCAATTGGGTGCAGCCGGTGGCAGATTTACAATAATAATCTTACAGCAAATAATAGTGGTACAGTATAATACTAGTAAATAGAAATTAATGATAGTAATACAACTAACATACTATATATACATAGTTTTGAAATATCTAACTACTTATTAGGCAGCATAACAATACTTTTGTCAATATATTTATAAACAGTTACTATGAGTCCTCAACATTAATAGTACCTTAATTACTTCATAATATTTACTTTAATTAATTATTTAACATTTATTCTCTTTAAATTACCCCATAACTTCCTTAAGGTCAGAGGGCAGCCCTGACAGGCTACCTCAGCAATTCACTCCACTCTTTAAAAGTCATATTAAGAAAAGAAAAGTTTGCTACGTTGGTTAGACCGCTCGCCTCCCACCTCTGCGGCCGGGGTTCGATCCCAAGCGCCCGCAAGTGGGATTTGCAACGGACAAAGCCGCATTTGACCGGTTTTCTCCGGGTCCTTCTGTTTCCGCCGCCACTCATTCCACCATTGCTCCATCATCACCTCTCCTATCATTCATTTCGCTTGCATTTCATATCAAACCTTACTTCACGCTCATGCCTGTCTATGGACCAGGTTCTCCATTCTATTGTTTCGTGCCGTTGGCTCCCCGACAGGCTTCTGACCCCTAGACATCCGATTGTAATTCCTAGAGCGGGTGTTAGTTCTGAATCCGGAGAGGTTAGCCGACTACAAAACTAAACTAATAATTTTGAATGTTTTCCGCAATAACTTTTGGCATTTTTGACACCATTTACGAAATTCTACAGACTAAATAAAAATCTAATGTGCTCCATTCACATGACTTTCTCTACATCTCTGTAACTAATTCCTGTTAATAAGCTTGTTCTTCTATTTCATGCTAAAACATTAGCAGAAACGGTCTTATTACTAAGTTCCTTATAAGTAGAAGGGAATACACTAGGCTAAACTAACAGTCAAATGTTTTAAAATGTGGTTGCTATGGGATTGAATTCCAACGTTGAGAAGTTCCCGTCTGAGAAAAGTTTTAAATTTTTTTTTAAAATTGAAATCATTAGTACGGAATATCTCGAAAACGGCCAACTGCACGAAAAAAAATGTATATGACATAAATTGTGTGTTTTATCGGGTCTACATTTACAGAATGAAGAGGTCTTCAGAGGCTATTCCCAGAAAATCCAAGATATAAATTTCGTTTGTCATAAAAGTATGCTAAACCTACGATATTTTAATCAAAATCGTTAGATTCATTTTTGAGAACATCAAAATGTTCAAAGGGTAATTGGGGATAGGGGGATTTTCTCGAAAATCTTCCGTGTCGCATTCTTGGAAAACACCAAGTTTGGTATTTAACTGTCATTTCGTTTTTGAGCTACGCTGCCCGTAGACACACACACACACACACACACACACACACACACACACACACACACGGACATGTTTCTAAAAATGTGTTGTTGCTTTTTTGATTCAGGGAGACCGAAAACATGTATTTCCGGTGAAATCTCGGTATCAAATTTTTGGGTGCAACACGATACCTTCTCCATACACTATATACATAGTACGTGTAGAGAAAGTAAAAATATAACGACAATATTAATTTATAAAAGGCAGAAATAGTTACACAAGAAGTTGAGGTGAGGTAGTAGAAAAGTGAAGAAATTTACTTTTTTCTTCTATGGCTTAACGCTCTTCTACGTTAATTTTCTATACATTTTTATGGTATTTCTTTGTGGAAACACCGACACGGAAGTTTGCAGATTCCAGTCGCTTATCCCACAGTCAATTAAGCGGGAGGTTCCACCTCTTAACACATATGAGTTAAACAACTCTCTTAGCTCAGGTGGGCAACCAGTAGCCCGCTAAATATCTTCAAATTTATCTTCTCTACATTCCCAGAGCGGAGATGCTGGGCCAGATATCTTCATTCCTCGTTCTTCCCCCCCCCCCTTCTGGAAGGGGGATTTGTTTTCATTCAGTTCTTTGTTTTCCTCTTTTCTTTCTTTACTTCATTGCTTATCCTCGCTATCTGTTTTCCCTACCCATGTTTCTCTACTAATTCTGTTGAAGAAGCACAACTTTTTGTCGATGAATTCTTCTGTTTCGTGCTGTCCTTCAAGCGCGTTCCCCTTGTGTCTTCTCAGTATTAATATGTGATCATATCTTCCGTTCATATGACTTTCTTTACCTTTTGTGCAACAAACTGTTCTAACGAAAGCGTATTCTTCTGTCTACTTCATGCTAATTGGGATAAACATTAGCAGAATGTTCTTATTAGTTAGTTCTTCATAAGTAGAAGGGAAATGCGGGAATACTCTAGGCTAAACCGACAGTCAAATGTTTCAAAATGTGGTTGCTATGTGATTGAAATGCGTTTCTTTGTATGAGAAAAGTTTAAAGCATTTTAAAACTGAAATCTATAACAAAAAATATCTCAAAAACGACCGACTCCACGAAAAAAATGTATATGGCATACATCATTTTTTTATACAGTAAGTTCTTGTCTATCTCTTAGCAGTTAAGCAAAGTTCATCAAAATTCATCCTGAACGAACGGGTCAAAATCTATAGAGCCATTTTTTAGAAAACATTTTTTTTTCCATGTAAAGGGTAGTTTGGGGTGGGGAGATGTTCTTGAAAATCTTCATGTTGCATCCTCGGAACTACCAAACCTAAATACCAATGGTATTTGACGGTCTTTTTGTTTTTGAGCTATGCTGTCCACAGACACACACACACACACGGTCCTTTTTCTAAAAACGCTTGTTTTTATTATTCAGGGATACCCAAAATATGTATTTCCGGTGAAATCTCGGTATAGAATTTTTGGGTGCAATACAATACTTTCTCTATACACTATGAACATAGCCCATGTAGAGAAAGTACAAAAAAAAAAATTAATTTCTTGAAAATAGCTTCACTGGTTTAAGCTTTAGTTAATTTTGAATTGAAATGTTTTTATGTTGGATGGCATGAGAGCTGGTGGAGGTTCCATTATCTCCCAAGAGCACTTAGCCAGCAGGTCTGGTTGGTGTTGGGCAAGGAACATCTTGTGTTAAGAGAGCGTGATATATACACATGGTGTTCATTAGCAAAGAGTGTAGGTAACCTTTCTCCTCTTTATGCCACCACCTTTCACTCTCTGACCTATTTGTCAGTTCCTGTCGCGAAGGCGGTTCCATTAATGGTATTCATGCTGATCGACCTTCTTGTACACTGATCTAATACACTCTCACTCAGGTACTCCTTTGCGAAATATTAAAATTCTTATATGTTCCACTCACATCACTTTGTCTATCCTTTCTGCAAACAAACTTTTCTTAAAAAGGTTATTCTTCCAGCACATAAACATTACCGGTAAATACCAGAAGTAACCACCAGTATATTTGACAACGGCCGTGGAAGCTTACGAATTTACATTACCAGAAATGGTCTTATTATTTAATTATTTATAAGTAGAATAGGAAGAGGCTATAGCCAGAGTCAAATCTTGTAAAAGCTCGCTATGGGACTACCATTGAAAGCTGGTTCTCTTTCCATGGACGGGACTAAAACAAAAGAGGTATTAAATGGCTGAGGGCTTCCAATTGAAAAAGGTTTTTAGTATGTTAAAGTTGAAACCAACAGCAGGAAATATCTCTGAAATGGTTAGCGCTACAAAAAAATGTGACATAAATTGTGTGTTTGAACGAGATTTGTGTTTATTTTATTTATTTATTTATTTATTGTGTGTAGTATGCTTTTGTCTATCTCTTACGGTTTACTATGTGTAGTTTGTAGTGGGAGAATTTATTTGAACATCTTCGTGTCGCATTCTTGGAAGTTTGGTTTTTAACAGTCTTTTCGTTTTTGAGCTCTACTAGACACACACACACACACACACACACACACACACACATACACACACAGACTTTTATTTAAAATGATTTTTTGGGGCTCACAGGACTTCAAAACATATTTCCAGTGAAATCTCGACATCGAAATTTAGGGTAGAATACAGTACCTTATATATCCACTATATACATAGTGCATACGGGCTAGAGAAGGTAAAAATAAAAAAATCGGGTGTGTTCCATTTACATTCTTTCTGCAAACTATTCTTACAAGAGATTATACTTCTATCTAATAATGCGAATCAAGATAAACATAACCAGATAACCAGAAATTGCCTTACTATTTAGTTCCCTGTAAGAAGAACAGGAATAAGAGAATACACTAGGCTATAGCCAGAATCAAATCTTGTAAAAACTGTCGCTATGGGACTGTCATAGAAATCTGGTTCTCTTTCCATAGCCGGGAGTAAAACAAAAGAAGTATTAAATAGGTATGCATTTTAAAATTGAAACCAACAACAGGGAATATCTATGAAATGGTTAGGTAGTGTTTAACGCCCGCTTTTAGTACTTACGGTACTGCAGGCGATGACATTGGTGATACATGGAATGAAGATGGAGCACTGATGGAATGCGATGGTGGGGGAAACCAGAGAAAACCCGCCTCTGAGCCGCTTTGTCCACCACAAATCTCACATACGGTTGCTTGGGATCGAACCCGGACCGTCTAGGAGAGAAGTGAGTGGTCTAAACGGCGCATCCATGAAATGGTTAGTGCTATAAATTAAAAGCATATTTCAAATTGTGTGTTTGAGCGAGATCTAAATTTTTTGTACAGTAAGTTTTTGTATATCTCTTACGGTTTGCCAGTTATACGAGTACAAAAGTCATCCAGAATAAGGTCTTCAGAGGCTATTCCCAGAAAATTCAAGATATATATTTTGTTTCTTATGAAAATATCTTAAACATAAGGTATGTAATTAGTCAGTCTATGAAATGATAATAGTTTACCTTGAGGAAGGCACATGACTGTTACACATTAAACGTCCATCTGTTGATTAGCGACTTAGGCAGGCCGTTTTATATAAATGGAATTTTAAAAGCTCCGGCACGTTAAATTTATTGCAAATCATTCCTCAAAGAAGCAAATCAAAAGCCACCGCCTACAAACGAGCAAAAACGGACTTGCATATAGCCGACGGCTCCCAAATGATACTTAATCGAGGGTGAAATTATTTCTTGTGGCAGCCAGTAGGAGGAGGAAGTAAGTCGCTAATGATCTACGATCAAGAGAAATGTTAACCTTTCTAACGGGGACTTCACACTCCACTTCGGTTTTGTTCATTCGACTTCATCAAGACCCCTCTTGTCCTGATTAACATCAAAGCCTTTATACTAATTACTTCAGTGAAATTTTCTTCTTTTGCTGGTTTCCAACATTATTTATTTTACCGAGTAGAGTTCTATGTTTCATACTTATTCAGACAATATTTTTACTTTCTTTACTAAGTAGGGGAAGTATTGTATTCACCGAAAAATTCAATATCGAATTTCCAACGGAAATTAATGTTTTGGCGCTCCCTGACTCCAGAGAGAGAGAGAGAGAGAGAAGTTAAACAATGAAGTGTGTGTGTGTGTGTAAGTTTTAATAGCATAACTAAAAAAAATCTGATGTATTACACTCACATGACTTTCTCTATATCTCTGCAACAAATTATTTTTAAAAAGCTTATGCTTCTATTTTCTTCCTGCTAATCGAGAAAAAATTAGCAGAAATAAACTTATTACTTGCTTCCTTGTAAGTAGAAGCGAAATAAGGAAGTACCATAAGTTAAAGTGATAGTCAAAGGCTGGTTGTTATGTGAATGAAGTTCCTTTGTGTGTATGGACACGAGTTCACAAAGTCGTGTATGAGAAAAGCATAAGGTTTTTATAGCTGAAACCCAAAACAAGGAATATCTAAAAAAAAAACAATCACCTCCACGAAAAAAAACGTATATAACATAAATTGTGTGTTTTAAAGTGCTCTACATTTGTTGTGTGGTAAGTTTTGTGCATCTCTTACGGTTTAGCAGTTATGCGAAATTCCGTAAAGTCGACCCAGAATAAAGTAGTCTTCAGAGGCTATTCCCAGAAAATTCAAAATATACATTTTATTTGTCAGGTAAATATCTTTAATATACGATATTTTAATAAAAATCGTTAGAGCCGTTTTTTAGAAAATCAAAGTTTTCGAAAAAAGTTCCATGTGAAGGGTAGTTTGTGGCGGGGGGATTTTTCTCAAAATCTTCGTGTCGCATCCCTGGAAGATACTAAACTTAAATACCAAGTTTGTTATTTTACCGACTTTTCGTTTTTGAGTTATCATGTCCACAGACACACTGACACATGGACACAGGGATCTTTTTCTGAAAATACTTTTTTTGGATACAAGGGACCCTAAATCTTATATTTCCGGTGAAATCTCGGTATCGAATTTTTTGGTGGAGTGCAATACCTTCAATAAAACAAAAAGTCGATTAAATATCAAACTTGGTATCTAAATTCAACATCTTCTAAGGCTGCAACAAGAGGATTTTCGACTGCCACTGCAGTTGAGCGGTCAGCGTTGTGGCTTCTCGTCCAGAGGTCCAGGGTTCGTTTCTGGCTGGAGCAGGGAGTTTATGTTTAACCGGAATGAATCCTTATCCCCCACAGAGTCTAGAAGTATAAACATAAGAGTGAATGACTGTGTGTTTAATAATAAAACCGAAAAAACAAACGTTAAGAAGCCTACAGTTCAGCGAGATAAACACCAACTGTTGTTTCTGAAGTCAAAGCCCCCGATATGACCATACAAGTTAAAGGGGGCTATACAAATTAAAGAAGAAGTAGATTTTGCCCACCCAGGTAGTGTGGGGTCAGAGAGTCTGCCTCACGTTTAACAGGTCGCGAGTTTGAATCTCGCTTAGTTAAGGTTTTTTTCGGGATTTTCCCTTAACCAGAGAAAACAAATATCCAGTAACTTTAAGCTCCATGGACCTCGAGATCATTTGAGCATCATTTCACCAATTTCATTCATCGTCCGATATGACCAACGGGGTTAAAGGACGTGCTATAAAAACAAGCAAACAAAACAAACTCTCATCTTCCCAAACTACCTATCTTTCGAAAAGCCTAATTTTCTCAAAAATGGTTCTAACGATGTTGATTAAAATACTACATGATTATGATATTTTAGTGACAAATTATATCTTGAATTTTCAGGGAATAGTCCCGGAAGACCTGTTCTTTCTGGATGACTTTTGCATAACTGGCAAGCTGATCACAAACTTGTACGTACTTTTTGTAAAGTCGCTTTCATTTACATTCATGGGATCTAAAATCGTGTCTTTTCGATCTTGAATTTTTAAAATTTGTTTATGAATTAAGCTTTTTAGTAACGGTGCCTATATGAAGGCACGAAAGAAAAAAGAATCACTGTGCAGTTATGGTCTGCACCTTCCCTTAAGATGTTAATTGAGCGTTTCGAGTAACGGAGGAACGTTACCCCATGTTGACCCCAGGGAAGAAGAAGAACAAGAAGCCCGGACTCCGATCTGGAATCCATCGCCATACTTGCTCCCGGAACTTACCTCGTCCGGCACCACAAAGAAAACCTGGAGCGCCTAAAGCGTTTTATCACGCCGAACATAATCTGCTATTGAAGCATGAAACGGATCTTAGGAACGTAATTTATGCGTTCCACGGCTTCAAACTGTGAAGCCAAACATGGATTTATTGATGTGTTAGCTTCTAAAAACGGAATAAAACTGCCAGATGCAGCCATTTATTTCCTGGAATCCACAAGGATGTCCAGTCTCTGCCAGTTTGATACTCCTGCAAAACTGAACGAGTTTCAAGCACACTTTAGCAACTTCGGACCACAGAAATATAAATTACTTGTTTTACTTTCTCTACACGTACTATGTACATAGTGTATAGAGAAGGTATTGTAATGCAAATTCGATAACGAGACTTCACCGGAAATACATGTTTTGGGTAACTCTGAATCCAAAATAAAGCATTTTCAGAAAAAGGTCCTTGTGTGTGTGTGTGTGTGTGTGTGTGTGTGTCTGTGGACAGCAAAGCTCAAAAACGAAAGGACCATTGAATACCAAACTTGATATTTAAGTTTGGTATCTTCCAAGGATGCGACACGAAGATTTTCAAGAGAATCCCCCCGCCCCCAACTACCCTTTGCATGGAACTTTTTTCGAAATTTTTGATTTTCTCAAAAATGGCTCTTTAACGATTTTGATTAAAATGTCTTATATTAAAGCTATTTACACGAAAAATAAAATGTATATCTTGAATTCTCTCGGAATAGCCTCTGAAGACTACTTTATTCTGGATGAATTTTACGGAAATTTGCTTAACTGCTAAACCGTTTGAAATACACAAAAACTTACCACACAAAAATGTAGAGCACATTAAAACGCACAATTTGTATCCCATACATTTTTTCGTGGAGTTGCTCGTTTTTACGATATTCCTTGTTTTTAGTTTTAGCTTTGAAAAACTTATACTTTTCTGATACAGGAATTTGTCAATTCCTGTCCATACAAAGGAACTTCAGTCACATAGCAACCAGCTTTTGACTATCATTTTAACCTATTGTACTCCCTTATTTCGCTTCTACTTACAAGGAAACAAGTAATAAGACTATTTCTCCTAATTTGTTCTCGATTAGCATGAAACAATAGAAGCACAAGCTTTTTAACAATAATTTGTTGCAGAGCTGTGAGAAAGTTATGTGAATAGAACACGTCAGATTATTTCATATTAATTTATGCAGTGATTGTATTAATCTGAATGGCTACAATGCATTTAACTGACATTTCACTCAAATATGAAAGCGCCAATGGAATGGCTGAGATTAGGCAATTTCAACCAATCGCAGTCATCTGTCTGGAGCGATATTGTCGAAACATCTTTTCGCCGCTGATGTTCATTTCTTTGAAATCTTGTCGCACCTGACGTTCGTTTGTTTAATCTCCTGTCTTGGTTATTGGTAACAAGGTGACAATCCAGTCAGCCAACCTTCACTTTTAATAAGTGTCAGTTCCACAATCGTACTTTAAATTAATTCAGTTACAATGTTTATTTAAACTTTTATCCAGGGCATAATGTATTTGGTTCAAAAAATCTGAATGTGTTACACTCACATGAGTTTCTCTAGCTGCTCTACAAACAAACATCTTTCAAAAGATTATTCTTCTTTCTACACAATGCTAATCGAGATAAACCTTAGCAGGATATTCTTGTTACTTAGATACTCATAAGCAGAAGGGAACTAAAGTAATGCACTAGGCTAAAGTGATAGTCAAATGTTTAAACAGCTGTCGTTATGCGATGGTCATTACGAATCTCTTCTTTGCTTGGCCAGGAGTAGAACAAAAGAAAAGTGGACCCCTTCCTGTTTGAGAAAAATATAAGTACTTTACAATTGAAATTAATAACAAGGAATATCTTGAAAACGGTTAACTCCATGAAAAAATGTATATGACATAAGGTGTGCATTTTAACGAGATGTACATTTTTTGTGTCGTAAGTTTTTGTCTATCTTCTACGGTTTACAAATTATGCAAACTTCAGCAAAATTCATCCAGGATAAACAGGTCTTCAGAAGATATTCCCAGAAAATTCAAGATATACATTTTATTTGTGATGGATATGGCCTTAATATGTGATATTTTAATCAAAATCGTTACAGCCATTTATAAGAAAAACAACATTTACGAAAAATTTTCTATGTAAGGGGTAGTTAGGGGTGGAGGGATTTTCTTGATATGCGTGTCGCATCCTTGGAAGATACCAAACGTAAATACCAAGTTTGGTATTTAACCGTCTTTTCGTTTTTGAGCTATACTGTCCACAGACACACGTACACATCAACCTTTTTCAAAAAATCTGATGTGTTCCATTCACATGACTTTCTCTACAGTTCTGTAGATAAATATTATTAAAAAGCTTATACTTCTATTTACTTCATACTAATCGAGAAAAAATTAGCAGAAATAGTCTCATTACTTGCTTGCTTGTAGGTAGAAGCGAAATAAGAGAGTAGCATAGATTAAAGTGATAGTCAAAAGCTGGTTGCTATGTGACTGAAGTTCCTTTATCTGTATGGACAGGAGTTGACAAATTCCTGTATGAGAAAATTATGTTTTGCAAAGCTGAAACCAATAACAATGAATATCTCAAAAACGACCAACTCCACGAAAAACATTTATTTTACATAAACTTTGTGTTTTAATGTGCTCTACATTTTTGTGCAGTAAGTTTTTGTCCATCTCTTACGGTTTAGCAGTTATACAAAATTTCCTAAAACGTTCCATGTAAAAGGTAGTTGGGGGTGGGGGGATATTGTTGAAAATCTTCGTGTAGCATCCTTGGAAGATACCAAGCCTAAATACCAAGTTTGGTTTTTAACGGACCTTTCGTTTTTTAGCTATGCTGCCCACATATACACAGACACACACACGGACATTTTTCTAAAAAAAATTTTTTTTTGATTCAGGGAGTCTCAAAACATGTATTTCTGGTGAAATCTCGATATGGAGTTTTTGGGTGCAATACCTTATCTATACACTATGTATATAGTACATGTAGAGAAAGTAAAAATGCTTTTTTGGACCCCAAAACTTATATTTCCGGTGAAATCTCGGTATCGAATTTTTCGGTGGAATACAATACCTCCTCTATCCACTATATACACTGTACATGCAGGTTAGAGAAAGTATAAAGAGATTCATTTACATTCTACTTTCCCGAACACCAAAATAATTAATGGCATATGTTTTGCCTGAATAGAGCAAAATACAGAAGCATGCAGCTTGTAGAAGACAGACTGTGAATGTTAGATTTTGAGATTACAACGCAAAACGTATATCTAATAAAATATATGGTTAGAATCGTTCAAGAAGCATACAAACACCGGTTATAAATAATTCTTTTGCGTTTATTATCAGTGCTAATACAAATAGGACCGCGTGTAAAGATGTATCACACTTGCTAACGCAAATCTTTATTCAGAATTGCCTACATCATATTTTGGAACGTGTTTTTGTATGTACTGGGTCGACTACGTATATTTCATTTTGAGAAATGTCTGGGTTACTTCACTTGAGGCAAGACCTGGAAACTGCGGCATATGGTCTGTCTGTCTGGAATCTGTACCCAAAGGCAAGGCAACATTTCAGTCATTCTTATTGGGGATATCTTCTCGTCCTTGATTCTTGGTATTCTTCCTAGCCCTTCGTGTGCTTCATTCCAGAGTCCGGTTGTTTTTCAGCGAAACGTTTCAAACAAAGAAAACTGATTTTCAGCTGTGAACACCAACATTTCATTATTCTTTGTGACTCGCTCAATTCCATAAAGGCAATTAGCAGACTCCCCACGAATTGTCAGAAAGCTAGATCCCGGGTTCGCTTCCCGGCTGGGGCGGGAATTATTCCCTATCCCCAACAGAGTCTGGAAGTATGTTTATGAGACTGAATGTGTGTGTGTTTGAGGAAAATAAAACGGATTTAAACCCAACCTAAAGAATCTACCGACGAGTTGTTTCATTAGTAGTATACGATGGTTCCACCACTTGACATTACTTCAATACGTGGGTACTATTGTTATTTCGTCATTAGATCCACTTTGAACGTACTTACTAGTCTATTATAAACATGGAGGGCCCTAAGCAGCAAAGCGTGCCTGAGGAGTATTTTTATAAGTAGAGGAGTATAGCAATTGCGACCGAAGGCCGCTACTGCGGAACGACGACAGGGCCTAGCCAAGGTATCTGTGAAGCAAACCCCAGTGATCCCAAGAAGTAGGCAAACCTTCGGCAATCTGGCGACTTTCACGTGTGAACAACTTAATGTTTTCAAATTTGGATCGCCAGTAAACGTCACTTAAACTACTTCTTGAGACCGTTGTGTGTGTGTGTGTGTGTGTGTGTGTGTGTGTGGAAAATAAAACGATTTAAACCCAACTAAAGAACCTACACACAACGATATGACCTTAGATGTCAAAGGGGGCTATAAAATGGGGAAACAAAAAGTAATTAATAACCCATAGACAACAAAATATAAGACATTCAGATACTGGGCCACTCTTTGAAAAAAAATCTCATGTGCCTCATTCACGTGACTTTCTCTACATCTCTGTAGTAAATTATTATTAATAAGCTTATTCTTCTATATACTTCATGCTAATCGAGATAAACATTAGCAGAAACAGTCTTATAACTTAGTTCCTTATAAGTAGAAGGGATATTAGTGAATACACTAGGCGTCAAATATTTTAAAATGTGGTTGCTATGGGATTCAAATCCTTTCTTTGCGTGACCAGGGGTTGACAATTTCCCGTTTGAGGAAAGTTTTAAGTATTTAAAACTGATACCAATAACAAAGAATATGACAAAAATTGTGTGTTTTAATGAGATTTTCAATTTTGTGTAGTAAGTTCTTTTTCTATCTCTTGCGGTTTTACCAGTTATGCAAAATTCAGAAAAAATCCATTGAGAACAAAAGCGACTATTTCCAGAAAATTCAAGATATACATTTTATTTGTCAGTAAATAATAAGAGATTTTAATCAAAATCGTTAGAGCCATTTTTGAGAAAATCTTTGAAAATGTTTCTATACAAAGGTTAGTTGAGGGAGGGGGAATTTTCTTGAAAATCTTCCTTGAAAGATTCTGAACTTAAATGCCAAGTTTGGTATTTAACTAAATTTTGAACTATGCTGCCCGCAGACACACACACATAGACATTTTTTTTTCTAAAAATGCTTTCTTTTTTGATTCGGTCCCAAAACATGTATTTCTGGTGAAATCTCGGTATCGAATTTTTGGGTACAATACAATGCCTTCTCTATACACAATGTACATAGTACGTGTAGAGAAAGTAAAAATTGTCATCTTATGGATACCTCCACACTGTGACATAACTGGCAGATCTTGTATACAAAACTACTCACATTCATAAACAAAAATATTAAAAACCTTTGGACCAAGCACTACAATGAAAACCACAAATGCATGCCAGCTACAGAGAACAGATCAAGCTTTAATGACAAGATTCACACCAAGTTAACGCACTCCAAAGAAGAGCCGCCAGAGCGCAGCACCTGTAAAATACCTCTAAAAGTAAACACCTTACAACAGAAACACAAAATATCAAGAATTATCACAGCGCTGAAAAATCTAAAGTTCTTTCATAATACTGTTTGTTACTTTAAAAATGTTTCTTTATATAAATCAATTTAAACCGTAACACATAACTTTGTATTCCTTAGTGATTTGTAATGATATTATTACCTATTTAATGTTTTATGTAAGTTTTAGAAATAGTTTTTGTCAATGTTGTGTTTAAAAAAAAAACTGAGTTCTGCGGCCTTAAATAAATAAATAAAAACTGAGTCGATAAACGTCAGGGTGGACTTTCGCATTTCAACTTTTTATGGTGTTTTCCTTCTTTCGTTAAAAACAAATGTTAGAGATAAGGTAACGAGGTTTTTCATGCTAACTTGTTGAGCCGTGTCGGTAGAAAGGAAGGTTTTTCCGCTTGTTTTTGTTGTTGTTTATAAAGGTAATATTTTAAAGAAATCAGGAGGCCATTTTTGAAAATTATTTCACGCTTATTGGACATCGGGTGCAACACTTGGGCATTCTCGAGGTAACCTGATACTAGATCACATCTAAAAGTAACGATTTTCTGGATTTTGGAATTATATTCAACCGTGATTCAATCTTTTTTACTAAAATTATACCTAAAAAACATGAATAATTCTTATGTGTTCTATTCTTTTCTATCTGTTCCACATAAAAAACATTATTTTATCTAATTCATGTTAATCGAGATAAATATTAGGAGAAACGGTCTTATTACTTGCTTTCTTGTAGGTAGAAGGGAAACTAGGGACTACACTAGGTTAACGCGAAAAATCTTTTAAAAACTGGTCGCTATGTGAAACAATTGAAGTTCGGTTCGCTTTGCATGGCCAGCATTAAAACAAGAGAGACGAAACAAAAGGTGGCTTCCTGCATGAGATAAGTTACGTAGTTTAACATTGAAACAAATAACACGGAATATCTCGGAGACGGGCAACTCTGCTAAAAAAAATATATGACATAATTCGTGTATTTTAACGAGCTCTACATTTTTAAGTGCGTTCTTTTTTATCTCTTGCGGTTTAACAGTTGTGCAAAATTCCGCAAAATTCATTCAGAATAAAGATGTCTAAGAGGTGTTTCACAGAAATTTCAAGATACAGGTATATTTTGTCGTTTAAATGTATTTAATATACAGCATTTTAATCAAAATCATTAGGAGCCATTTTTTATCTACATCAAATTGTCAAAAAGAAATTCATGTGCAATGCAGTTTGGGGGGGGGGATTTTCCTCAAAATCTTAATGTCGCATTCTTGGAACATACTAAACTTAAATATTAAGTTTGGGATTTTATAGACTTTTCGCTTTTATCGTGCTCACCACACACACACACACACACACACACACACACACACACACACACACACACACACACACACACACACACACGGGATCCTAGTGTGTATTTCCAGGGAAATCTAAGTATCGAAATTTTTGGGGAGTGCAAAATAGTTATTTATGATGTAAGAACATAAAGATGACTTTTGATTAGATCGGAATATTTCCTTATCCTGAGAAAACGAATGTCTAGTAACTTTAAGCTCCATGGACCCCGAGAGCATTTGAGCATCATTTCACCAATTTCATTCATCGTCCGATATGATCATCCAGGTTAAATGACGTTAAACTACAATAATAATAATAATAATAATAATAATAATAATAATAACAACAATATTGGTTTGTCACGAACCGTATCGTTATCGCGCCCAGCAACCACGAAGCGAAACTAGACCCACTAACACACCCTATCCTAAAGAACTACAACCCTTGGTGAAAGGCTCAAACTTAACCTCAAATTTATTTCATCTTTCGTTGCTTTTCTTTTAATATCAGATAATTCTCGCAGAAAAAATAATGTATGATACGCGAGTGTAAAGTTTCTTTTTGATTCTTGTGTGGTTGTGAACACCGAACACCGAGAGAAAAAAAAAAAAAAAAAACTCATGCGGGTAGCTCACCATAAGCGAGATTCGAACTAGCGACCTGTTGAATGTGAGGCAGAATCGTTACCAACACACTACCTAGGCGGGCTAAACCAATATTATTGTTGTCTGTGATGTGTTTTGAGAAAGTGGAAGATTCTGCAAATTGTTATATTTGTCACTTATTGACGTTTAACATAACATTATATCGTGCACGACTAATTTTAATTGTTTGTCTGTTGATACACATTAATGTCGTGAGCGTAAAGTTGGAACAAAATTACTTCACGCTTGGATGCCGTAAAAAACAAGTTTGTGATCTGAAATGAGCTTGTAAACTACTCAATTACGCTCGGTAACTTGGTAATGCTGCAGTTTGTGGAACAGCCTGTAGTAGGGAGAAACGTGTGAGGCCCGGGTAGAAAAGGATGGCACATTTCTACAACACAATGGTGGAAGGTCTTATATATCGAGGGGAGATTTCATTTGTACTACTGCAGCCACCGTTCTTCAGGACAAAGAAAACAAGAACACGGCCAGGAAAATGGAAGAAAACGAGGAGGCCTGCTTGCTCCATCTTTATGCTTAGGTACACAGCCTCCGGGTATCAGGGCATTTCGTGTTGCTTGGTGTCGTCATGTACATGCTAACATCTCGTTACATGCCCCGAGGAAAACTTCGTTTTTACCTTCTCTGCTTAGTACATAGGTAGAGGAGGTTCTGAACTCCGCCCAAAAATTCGATACCGAGATTTCACCGGAAATACACGATTTAAATTCCCCTGTATCATAGAAAAATCTGATGTGTTCCATTCACATGACTTTCTCTACATCTCTACAATAAATTATTGTTAAAAAGCTTATCCTTCTATTTACTTCATGCTAATTGAGAAACAAATTAGCAGAAATGGTCTTTTCAATTTTTTCTTGTAAGTAGAAGGAAAATAAGGGAACACACTAGGCTAAAACGATGGTCAAATCTTTATAAGGTGGTTGCTATGTAATTAAAGTTCCTTTGTTTCTATGAACAGGAGTTGAAAAATTCCCGTATGAGAAAAGTATAAATATTTTAAAGCTGAAACTAATAACAACGAATATCTCAAAAACGGCCAACTTCACGAAAAAAATATATTTAACATAAATTGTCTTTTAACGAGCTCTATATTTTTTGTGTGGGGAAAATTTTCTTTATTTCTTACGGTGTACTAATTACGCAATATTCCGCAAAATTCATTCAGAATAAACATGTATTCTGAGGTTATTCCCAGAAAATTGAAGATATGCATGTACGTATAAGAGACTTTAATCAAAATCGTTATAGCTATTTTTGAGAAAATCGAAACTGTAAAGGCAAAAGCTCAAAAGCTTTGCGTCGCATCCCTGGTAGATACTAAACTTAAATACTAAGTTTGGTATTTTACAAACTTTTTTTTTTTTTTTTTTTTTTGAGTTATCGTGATCACAGACACACTGACACGCACGGATATTTTTCTGAAAATACTTTTCCTTGGATACAGGGACCCTAAAAGGTGTATTTCTGGTGAAATAACGGTGTCGAATTTTTGGGTGGAATGCAATACCTTCTCCATACTAAGTACATAGTCTGTGTATAGTAAGTAAAAATGGTTTTAGAAAAAGATTCGCACGAGCGCGTGTGTGTCCGCGTATCTGTGAAAAAGATAACCAAAGGTCGGTAAAATACCAAACTTGGTATTTATGTTTATTACCTTGCAAGGATATGACATAAAGATTTTGAGGAAAATCTCTCCCCAAAACTACCCTTTATATGGAAAACATTTCGAAAAAATGTATTTGCTCAAATATGACTGTAGCGATTTTGTTAAAAATACATTATACGTACTATTAAATACATTTATATTGCAAATAAAAAAGAAAAAACTATATATCTTGAATTTTCTGGGAGTAAGCTCTGAAGACCTCTTAATTCTGGATGACTTTTGTGTAACTTGTAAAACGTGAGAGACAGATAAAAAATGCTACGCCTAAAATTAGGATATCATTAAAATGCACAATTTATGCCAGTACTTTTTGGGTGTAGAGTTAATCGTTTCCGAGGTATTTATTTTTGTTGGTTTCAATTGTAAAACTACTTAAGTTTTTTTTTCAAGCAGGAAGTCAACTTTCATTTCATCTCTTTTGTTTTACTACCGGGTATGCAAAAGGTAAACAACGTTTGACTATTGTTTTAACCTATGGTACTCCCTTATTGCCCTTCTACTTCAAGGAAGCAAGACCCTTTCTGCGAATGTTTATCTCGATTAGTATGACATAGATGAAAGAAAAACGTTTTGGACTGCCTCCGTGGTTGCGTGGTCAGCGAGCTCACTTCTCACGTGAAGGTCCCGGGTTCGACTCCCGGCTGGGGCGGGGAATTTTTCTCTAGTAAGGATTATTCCCTATCCCCCACAGAGTCTGGAAGTTTGTATGTGAATGTGTGCGTGTTTGAGTTAAACAAAATGAGTTTTAAACCAACGTAAAAGAACCTACAGACGAGTTATTTCAAATGGAAAGCGTTTTGTAATCTATGACACGGGACCAACAACTTTATTTATTTCCCTTTCAAAGGAAGCCATGCTAAGGATTTTTATGCCTGAAAAAAAAAAATCCATCGTCCTCTGCCGGGTTATCCCTACACCACGGAGGATGACACACATATGGAAACACTCCTGTCCCTCGGGCCCGAACTGCCCTTGTTGTGTACCACAGCAGGAAACGCTATCCACCGCGAGTAGATTTACGGCACGTAAAAGAACCTAATAAAAAGGCCTCTGAGCAAAATTAAACTGTTTTTCACGCACAATATATAGATGGGACGCTGAGAACCACAGTAGTTAAAGAGCGTCCATAAATAAATCTCCATTTTCGCGCATCATACACCACTAGAGTATGCCGAAATGAGGACCAGAAAAATTCGTGATATTAGCAAAACTACCCCAGCATTCGTCTGGAACAAGGGAAGACCACGAAGAAACCCAAGTCAAAGTGGACGCTCGACAGCAATCGACCCTGCGACCTTCCGAAAAATAATTTTTGAAACCTTAAAATTCAAAAATGTACATATACAGGCCGTTTCAAAATGACACCAAACGAAGCTAGTAATCGATTAGCTTACACATTGACTTGTCCGAAACTTGATGTAGCAACTTCCAAACTCTTCTATTTAAAGTTATGTGTGTTTAAACATAGCACACATTTGGGATTAGGCAGCGAAGGAACAACGGTTGTCATACGTCACGTAAGCTCAGAACGTGTTATACGAAACACATAACAAAACCCACCCATTACTAAGGTGACCAGTGCGGCGCTGGCGTGTCTATCAAACCACGTCTATACCGCGCGATTGGGTCCTTCGCTACCAACCGGCATCTCTCTTGGAGTGGGCCATGCACGTGCCATTTGGTTATGTACGACTGCGTGATCCATGGTGATTTTACGGCAGGTTTTGTATATGCCGAATTTAGAGCTGAAAATTATATTCGCGTATCAGGTACGGTATGACCAACAAGGTCCACATCTTCGATTGGTGTCATTTTGAAATACTCTGTAGATTAATGTAATAATGAACAGTTTCAAGCAAGAATAAAACTCGTTTTGTTTGGTGAGGGTGAATTGGTTCAGAATTTGGGTGACAGATGAATCCGCCTGAGCCATCCTGCTCGGTTAGGTTGCATTTATTTATTTGTGATAGCTGCATGGTTCTATCAGGAACTTTTCCCTTTGGAACATATTACCTATGTATCGGCAATGATTTTAACTTGTGTATTGATGTCGTTAGGGTTATCTTTAATTTTAGAACGCAAACACATTCACACTTCTAGACTTAGGGGAGCACAAGGAATAATCTGGACTAGATAAAAATCCCTATCCCCGGGAATCGAACCCGGCACCCCTTACAAAGCAAGCAGGTGCTGTACCGGGACGAGCCAAGGATTTATCCCTTTCTCTGCACGTGCTATGCGCATAGCTATAGAGAAAGTATTGCATTCCACCCAAAAATTCGATACCGAGATTGCACCGGAAATACACGTTTTAGGGTGCCCTGTATCCAAACAAATAGAAAAAGGTCCGTGTATATGTCTGTGTGTCCGAGAACACGATAGCTCAAAACGAGATTTAAAATAGTTTTATTCTCAGAGGGGAATTTGTAAACTCCTGGTCACGCACAGAAACGGATTTCAACCATATAGCAACTGGCTTTTAAAAGATTTGACTGTTGTTTTAGCGAATGTATTCCATTATTTTCTTTCTACGAGGGTGATTCAAATATAAACGGTATTTTGTTAAAAATATTTATTGATTAAATATATACACAAGTGACTCATCAGCATTTCTCAACATAGTCTCCTTCACACTCTAGACAATTTTGCCAACGATTTGGAAACTTGAACATACCTACTTCAAAAAAATTTGAAGGCATGTCGCCAACTAATTGCGCACATGCTGCTCGACGTCCTCGTTGTTTTCGAAATGTTTCCCTCCAAGCGATTCTTTCATGGGTGCAAACAAAAATTAGTCTGGGAGGGACAAGTCTGGACTATAGGGAGGGTGTTCAAGGGTTTCCCAGTGCGTGTCCGCTATTGTGTCTATTGTCAAATTGGCGGTGTGAGACGTAGTGTTGTCTTGGTGAAGGATGACATCTCTGATGGGCATACGACGTCTTTTGCTTCAGTAGGCAGCTTTAACAGACCTTAACAATTGGCAATAGTAAGCTGCAGTCACTGTACGTCGATCATGAAGAAAATCAACCAGCAAAACTCCTCTATAGTCGAAAAACACTGTCGCGCGGACTTTTCCGGCTGAGTGGCGTTGTTTGGCCGTTTAAATTTGAATCACCCTCGTACTTACAAGGAAGCAAGTATTTAAGACAAGTTCTGCAATGTTTATCTCGATTATCTTAAAGTAGATAGAAGAATAAGCTGTTTAACAATAATTTGAGGAGCGCTGTAGAGATTGATATTCAGAGTTTTGAAATGACATCCAGATGAGAAAGGAAAGGGAATGTCCCCGTTAACGGTGCAGCACGATGATCGGTTTTCGTGTGCACGTGACGAGTGCTAAACTGTTGTAATTAGGAGAGTAGCTTGCTGGGAGCACCCCCAGGGCCCGCGTGGGCCGGACATTTACTGAAACTCAGGTTATGGTTCGCAAAATGATACGTTGGCGAAGTCACGGATTTCACGGCGTGGTCGGCCCGCGGGGACGTCTTTGTGAAAGGCGAGCTGTTCTCGGTACCCGCTCACAACAGGACCGGAAGTCGTTAAAACAGGGCCGCCCTTCCCGACTCAGTCCTCATACCGGGGCGAGGTCCTCAAAAGAATACAGATTTTGCACTTGTAAATGTAATCTATTTGCAATTCTAACCAATTATAATCTAGGCGGCCCGGGTTCGATCCCAAGCGCCTGCATGTGGGATTTGTTGTGGACGAAGCAGCGTCTGGGCAGGTTTTCTCCGGGTCATCCGGTTCTCCCCACTAATTGCTCCATCATCCATTTCGCTTACATTTCATATTCACTTCCTCACGCTCATGCCTGGCTGTGTGCCGACCACTTGTTCCACTCTGTCATTTCGTGCCGTTGGCGGCCCCTTGTGGGGCTTAGGCACAACACTGGTTTGCTCCCTTTTGGCATTAACTACTTCCGAAATATTCTTTACAATTGGTTTCACTTTGTTTCGTAGTTGGCTTACCGTCCCGTATTTTAGGACTGATGCCAAGGAGTCAGAAGTCTGTTGGAGAGCCAACAGCACGAAATCACAGAATGGAGAGCCTGGAACGAGTGGTCTGCTCATAGCCAGGCATGAGCTTGAGGAAGTGTATGATATGAAACGCAACGAAATGCATGAAAGAGCAACTAGTGAAATGAGTGAAATGGGAAACCGGAGATCCCGGAGAAAAACCAGTTCAGACGCCGCTTCGTTCATCACATATCCCACATACGAGCGCTTCGGATCGAAACCGGGCCATCTAGATGGGAGGCGAGCGGTCTAACCACTCGACCACGGTGCCGACACGACCCATTACTTATGTATTTATTCAGGGTATTCTAGTGATATCAGGGTATGGGATTTTTATGTGGAACACAATACTTACTACTGGCATGTGGTAGAGAGGGGAAGGGCAACTGACCTTCTTGACCGCGCTGGACGTAATCTCAATTGCGGTAAGTCCCTTTGTGGGGCATGTCCGACAAGAATATGCATCTCCGCGAAGGAAAGAACGGAACATTCACCTTTCAGTTGAACAACCACTGAATCCACCCCCAAGGGAACAAACAATTCGTTTCGGTCTGAAAGAGGTTGTTAAACGAGCTCGGAGTAACAAGCATTGCAATGAACGGTACTCCATCTTGAGGGCATACATTTTGCAAACGAGTATTTGCGAATTATCTTGCACATGTGATGAACTTGTAAAAGCAGACTTTAAGATAGGAAGAAAGAAAATTTAAATCTGCATAACATGTTCCACCTCCAAAATGTTTCTTTACTTGCTTGAGTGTGAAATTTGTGAATACAAGGTGTTCGGTGTAACACCTGTTCGGCTCACACGGTTCTCCACTCCTCACGACATGCTTTCTGTCCTTCGGTTACCACGTAGTCATTAGCTTTAGGTTCTCTTTACTGACCAGATACGAGGGTCATCCAGAACGATTTAGCATAGCTAAATAATAACGAAAGATATCAACGTAGTTCCATGGCACGAAAGTCCACGAGGGACCTTAGCCTGGCCGCTGGGGGTCGCATCACCGTCCCCTGCATCATTTCGTCCAAATTCCAGGTAAAGCAAATTAAGGTTCGACTTGCTAATTGAACCTGGGGTTTTACATAATAATGACATATTTATATAAGAACTGAAGTTTAATATTTCACCATACATTTCTATACTTTTGTGATTGCATGTGTTTTGCACTTATATTACTAAAATTAGCTTATTTCGTCAGCTTTACTAATAGCATTATTTTCATCCCGAAATATTGTAAATACTTTTGCGTCATTAGATGGTGACAACTGTATAGTAAAAACAATCGCTGCACTCGCACGATAATCAATGAATTCTTAGAAACTTCCTTTTTATAGAGTTTTAAAATGGTCAATGACTCCATAGAAGTGCTGCAATAGGGGAAGACATTTAAGGTCCGGAACCAAAACTAAACTGTAGCTTGCGCTTTGTCAAATACTCAAATGCTTGATGTAGTTACAGGTATTATATTCAATATACCAATAATATTTCAGTTCATATAATAACACATTAGTAAGAACTGTGATCTTAAATGGTATATTATAAAACATCAACAACATTTCAGTCAATTTGGATAAACAAAGAGACATTCCTTAAAAGTTGTCCTAATGACTTGAGTCAGGTATTTGGACCAGCTCCTGTTTTCGGGGGGACGAAATGATGCTCATTAACAACTCGTTATCGAGTTTAATGATCTGTAAAACTGTAATGGACGAGTTGTAACATTTTTCTAAGAATTTTATCTTTGGACGAAATTATGCTGAGACGAATTGCTGCAGCCCCGGCCGCTGCAGTACTGGAGGGTGAGACGTGATCAGCGCCTCGAGTCCCTCCCGGCCGGTTGATGCGGTCTTCTCGATCTAGAGACCCTCTGTTGCCCCCCCCCAGGGACCACACAAGGCACCCTGGACCAGATCTTCCCGCTTGGCAAGCAGCCGCGCTAAGGAGACTACCGAAAGTTATCAACACAAAAAACTTTATTTACAAGGTTACCGTACCTTACTCCATTTCTCAACGTAATTTCCATTCTCTTAAGGCATTTATTGTCACGTGGTACCGATATTTCTCAATGCACATGTTATACTCTTCCACCGCTAAAAATCTGAACCAAGATGTTACTGCCACTTTAAGGTCTTCATCGGCTGGGAAATCTTTTTCACCCAAAAAGTCATGTACAGCTGTCCAAAGTGTAACAATTTCTTAATTCTTTTATAAACATTTACTTTCAACTCCTCCATAACAAATGATGAAATTCCACTCCGGTATTTATCGTACACACTGATTCTTCCTTGATTACTCGTAAATTATGCGCCATTTCTTCATTGAAGACTTGTCCATTGCATTATCGCCATATAATTGCGTTATTTGCCTATAAAATTCGGATGGCTGCACATTTTGTGCATTCAAAAAACCGTTGGCGGTAGAAAAGTATAACATCGCCATTGAAAAACCACGTGACAGTAAATACCTTGACAGCACTGACGTCACGTTGAAAATTAGAGTAAGGTATTGTAAATAAACTTTTGTGTTGCTATATTTCGTTATTATTTAGCTATACGAAATCGTTCGTTAATTTCTGGATATCCCTCGTATTTAAAATAATTTTATAAAGTATTCGTTTGGTTTATTGTAATGTTAAAATTTATAATCCACTTTCATTTACAAAGAAGAAACGGTAATTATTATCTATAGAACTGGATATTTCTATGCAAATGTTATTTTCTGGAATACGAATCGGCTCGTCCTGTTCCTGAAGTCTCCTGCACAACTGCCTCCTTTCAGAGCTTCAATTCATGAACCTGTTATTATATTTCAGACTTCTGTTCAGTGTCAAACAAGAAATACACGCGGAGACGTACAGAAGGTAGCAGAAAGAAAATTAAGATGAAATGTGCGGAAATATTAAACGTTCGCCACGAAAATCACTCATGTATTGCACAAACATAAGGCAAACATATTAACTGAAATATAAATCATTACACTGGACAAACGAAATCGTGTTTATTCGGTACAAAGCTTGCTTAATTGCGAGAGGACCACATTTCAAACATTTGCTATGAAATAAGACTCAAGTTTCTTATTTTTATGTATGCTTATGGAATACAGGTTTAAGGGGACATAGAAAAGCTTCTGTTTAGAGATTTTATCAACAATTTAGAGTTTTGGATTTTTTGAATGTTTATTTCTCCTAGGGTGGATATAATACATGTTTTGTACGCCATTTCAAAGCGTTGCTATGTCAAATTTTAAAGCCATTTTTCTCAGGTTCAATTTTTACTTTCTCTAGCCCCATATGTACAATGTACATAGGGATAGAGAAGGTATTGTAATGCACCCAAAAATTTGATACCGAGATTTCACCGAAATATATGTTTTGGGGTCCCCTGAGTCCGAAAAAAAGCATTTTTAAAAAATGGTCCGTGTGTGTATGTAGACAGCATAGCCCCAAAACGAAAAAACCGTTAAATACTAAACTTTGTGTTTAGGTTTAGTATCTTCCAAGGATGCGACACGAAGATTTAAAAAAAAAAAAATCCCCCCACCACAAACTACCCTTTACATGGAAAACATTTCTAAAATTTTGATTTTCTTAAAAATGGCTCTAACGATTTTGATTAAAATCCCGTATATTAAAGCTATATAAGTCCAAAATAAAATGTATATCTCGAATTTTTTGGGAATAGCCTCTGAAGACCTCTTTATTCTGGATGAATTTTGCTGGAGTTTGCTTAACTGCTAAACCGTAAGAGATAGAAAAAACTAACTACACAAAAAATTTACATCATGACAAAACACACAATTTATGTCTATGTTTTTGTTGTGGAGGTAACCGTACCCGAGCTATTCCTTGTTATTGGTTTCAATTGTGAAGTACTTTTCTGAGACAGGAAGTGTCCGTTTTTCTTTTGTTCTACTCCTGGCCAAGCAAAGAAGTGATTTGCAATGATAATCGCATAACGATAGCTTTTAAAACATTTGACATTCACTTTAGCATAGTGCATTCCCTCATTCCCTTCTTCTTATCAGGAACTAAGTAACAAGAACATTCTGCTAATGTTTATCTCGATTAGCATTGTATACAAAGAAGAATAATCTTTTGTAGGAGGTTTGTAGAGCAGCTAGAGAAAGTCATGTGAGTGTAACACATAAGATTTTTTTTGTTATTTTCCCGTATTCAAAATCTATCTTCCCCCATAAAAATACAGCCAAAGCTCTGAAAATTGTTCCTAAAGCACTGCTGAATATTAGTAATATAATATGTGTTTGGAATTTTGATATTGTCATTGATAAGTTTTAAAACAATATGTTCCATATAAAGATACACGCTTCATCCCGCATTGAACTCACCAAGTATCTAAGCCAGTATTTACAGTCTTTCTTCCTTTTCCGGGGGATGGCATTTGATATAAGAGATAAAACTAAATCTTACTACACAAATAAATGTAACTGGTACAAATACACTATTTATGTCATATACTTTTTTGAGTTAATAATTCCCAAGTCATTCCTTATTATTGGTTTCATTTTTAAAATTCTTTTCTTAAACGGACATTTCTCACTCATTTCTCTTTTGTTTTACTCCTGCTCATGCAACGAAAACCGAATTTCAATCAGCCACCAACCACATTTTAAAACATTTGACTGTCGGTTTAGCCTAGTGTATTCCCTTATTTCCCTCCTACTTACAAGGAACTACGTAATAAGACCGTTTCTGCTAATGTTTATCTCGATTAGCATGAAGTAGACAGGAGAACAAACATTTGAAGAATATATTGTTACATTTGTTATGTATTAAACTATTTATCATAAGTAATATAACGAGAGCTCCAACTTTCATCGATAAATTCGTGAGAAACTAGTTATTTATAATCTAATATTCCTAAAATCTCATTTGTCTTGACGTATATTTGCACCGAAATCACTGCAACTTGATGCCCATATCATAAATCATGGTCTCGTTGCTTAAAGAATCCGTTTAGCTCGTTACACACACATACACTCTCTCTCTCTCTCTCTGTGTTGTTTTTAGTATTCTGTGACTTGAGCTTTCAAATTATATGTCTATTTCACCGATTGAAATTTCTCCAAAACGTTTTGGAACTTCCACCATTATGATACTTTTTTTTTTTTCTCCCATAACGGACGATGAATGAAATTGGTGAAAAGTTGCTCAAATGGGTCCATGGAGCTTAAAGTTACTCGACATTCGTCTTCTCAGGATAAGGGAAACCCCGAAGAAAAAAAAGCCTTATCCGGGTAACTTATCCTAATTGAGATTCGAACTGACGACCTTTTGAATGTGAGGCAGACACGCTAACACCACACTACCCAGGCGGGCAGATACTATTATAATGAGACGAGCATTAGTTCAGAGAGAAAACAAATGCACGTGGGTCCGATAAATTTAGAAAAAACAATTTCACGTGGGTGTGATAAAAACGATTAAAATGCAGAGATAATACGTTCCGATTGGTTGGAAATTTCCGCGTCAATGCATTGGATTGGCCACTTCATACGATCACGTGTCATGAACGAAATAGTCTGCATTTCTCCATGTACTTATAAAAGTAGGTGTAATTACTCCAGTAAGGAGTGGGAGTGAATTGGTTTTGTATTGCAAGGATTCGATAACAATTTCCATTCCTTTCAACACCTGCGGAGAATATCCCATTTGTCAGGCGCGGTGTAATGATAACCATCTGCAGTGTAAATCATAATTCATGTGGGATGCTTCTTCGCGACTTGAGGCAATTTGGGCAAGCCGCAATGCTGTCAGTGCAATTAAGGAGCCCTCATTTTCGTTTCTCTCTCTCTTTTCCGCATGGGGTCGTTTTTGTGGCTCTAATGAGTTTCGAGAGCACTGATCTCGGTTTCATACCGATTCTTCATTTACAGGACAATACTCCCAGCAATTTCACCCAACATACTCAATCCAGCGTTTAGTTTTTACCGCATTTTAAATATAGTGATGCAAGTTTTCCAGCAACCGCTGTTGTTCGGCTGAACAATAGACCGCTATAACGTTACCAAGGAAAAAAATTGCGTTCCTGCGTTTCAGTACAGAACATAACAAGATATTCTGACCACTAACTTAGCTAGTTTAACCCCCGTATCTGTGGCGACGTGGCGATTAAACTTGTGGTGGACGAAGCTGCATATGGGCGGGGTTTCTCCGTTTTCCCCCGCCATTCATTCCAATTGCTTCATCATCACCTTTCCTATCATCCATTTCACTTGCATTTTATATCATCCAATTCTATGTACCTACATAGTACGTGTAGAGAAAGTAACAAGTACCAGAATCCGGGCCGAGATTATTTGTAAGTATTAAAAATGTTGTTTACAATAAATTGCTTTCACAAGGAGGTTAGTATTAATTCTTAGGGAACAGGCGAGTATTTCAGATTACGCTGCGCTGCTTTTTCACGCCCTTCTCCGTAAAAGCGCTTTTTATTGACCTATAAATCCACAAATTCAGCCCATTAGCCATTCAAAAGATACATTAACATTTAAAGGATGTTGTCTTGTTTCTCTGTTTCGTGCTTTTATTTAAGAAGCTTTTGGAATCCATGTATTTTACTTCACTGTCACTGTATCGGCTACTCCGCTATATCTCGTATTTCGTTTCAAATAATGGTGCAACATTCCATCTGTGCAGGATCCGCAAATAAATTCGGTAGCAGCAACCAGTTCTGAGCGTGGAATTTGATATCTTCTGTTTTCCAGGCCTGCTAAAATCCCTGATATTCACCTGTTTCCCCTCCCCCTCTTATAATTTATTGCCGAAGCAAATTATTAATAGAAAGTCTTACATTATGACTGCAGTTTTAAAGCCAAAGGAATTTAATTGCTCATTGGTTGCAATATATTATAGCAGACTGTAGAATTTATGCAGGTCTTTGAAAACTAGACGCTTAAATCTTGTTTGCTTTACTCCGAAACCGCTTCGGGCGGTGGTATTTTTCACCATTCCCACGTAGAAGACCTTTTTCACTATCTGTTTATGTGTAGCATAATTACTTTCTCTTGCCCCGTATGTACAATGCATATAGTGGATAGAAGGTATTGTATTCCACCCCAAAATTCAATACCGAGATTTCACCGGAAATACATGTTTTAGGACCTCCTGATTCAAAAAAAAAAAAAAAAAAAAAAGACATGAATATTTTCAAGCAAACCCCCCCTCCTTCCAAAACTAACCTTTACGTGGAAAATTTTTCGAAAATTGTTTTTCTTAAAAATGGCTCTAACGATTTTGATTAAAATACCACATATTAAAGCAATTTCCATCATAAATGAAATGTATATTTTTAATTTTCTGGGAATAGCTTCTGAAATCCTATTTATTCTGGATGAATTTTGCTGAATTTTGTGTAACTAGTAAACCGTAAGAGATGGACAAAAACTTACTATACAAAAAATGCAGAACACGTTGAAACACATAATTTAAGTCATATAGGTTTTTTCGTGGAATTTACTATTTCAGAGATATTCCTTGTTATTTGTTTCAGATTGAAAATTCTTTTCTCGCACGAAAGCTGTGAGCTCCTGGCCCTGCATAGAAACGTATTTCAACCACATGTCAACCAGCTTTTAACAGATTTGACATTCGTTTTAGCCTAGTGTATTCCATTATTTTCCTTCTACTTACAAGGAAAAGTAGTTACGAAAATTTATACTAATGTTTATCTCGATTATATAAAGTAGATAGAAGAATATGAATTTAATTATAATTGGTTACAGGGATGTAGAGAAAGTCATGTGAATGGAGCACATCAGATTTTTATAATTTATTGCCTAAGCAAATTATTAATAGAAAGTCTTACATTATGACTGAAGTTTTACAGCCAAAGGAATTTAATTGGTATATTGTTGTCGACTATAGAATTTATGCAACTGTTTGAAAACTAGACGCTTAAATCTTGTTTGCTTTACTCCGTAACGCTTGGGGCAGTGGCATTTTTCACCATTCCCACGTAGAAGACCATTTTCACTGCCTGTTTATGTGTAGCATAATTTGTGAATACCAACATCAAAACACTTGATATTTTTATGGCTGAATTGTGGTTGAAACTGCAGTCCGCGGTTTTATACCCTCCCTCGACTGTCTTCACTGCTATGTAATTTAGAGCCATAGAAACTTTGAACATAATTGCAAAAGTATTTGCCGCGGCTGCATCGGTGAACGTAATTATAACTGACAGAATATTATTATATTTTAAAAATAATAATGTTAGAATAAAAACCTGATGCGTAACACTACATGACCGTGTCTACCCATTGGGAATTCACGTACACATAAACACACGCATACACACTGTAATATAAAATTGATTTTTCTATCCATTTTAAGCTCTTGCAATAAACGTCGCCAAACCACGTTTATTATATTTCAATTAACCTTTCTATGTATATTATATTTACGCTTTATAAGGGTTTGTAGAAGATTTCAATATGCCTTGCTCTTCAAATGCCCCATAGAAAGAGTCACATGCATAGATATCTGGAGATACTTGAGGCCATACAATATTTATATTTCCCGAAATGATTTGACTTCAAAAGAAACGATACACAGCTGTCAGAGAAATTCTAACAATGTGTACTATGGCACTGTCTTGCTGGAACAATTTCGTCAGCTCCTTTGTAGACATTTCAGAGGGAAGTTAATGCTACTCCAGCCGATGACCAATCGCATAGCAGGCTGTCAGAATGTCGTCGCAGAAATGAGGACCATTTATCAATAGAGGACATAACGTCCTTCTTCTTCTTCTTCTTCTTCTTCTTCTTCTTCTTCTTCTTCTACAACTACTTCTTTCTCAGAATACCCTGATCTTTGTATCGTCATATTCAACAGATTTTATCAGCCCAATGCCTAAATAAAAGTGAAAAAGCAATTGATGATAGTAAATTTTGCAGATCAAATTATTCAACCCAGCGACCGAAGAAAACCGGGAGAAAAGGCTTCGGTCATAGACCGGCTGAGCCGCTCTATTGACATAATTTTTAACAAATTAGATACATAAAAGTCACTTATTATTGCCATTAACCTCAAATATTTAATAATATTGTTTACTAAACACGTGCAAAAAGGATAGTATCAATGAATGGTCTTGCATAAAATTCAATCAGAGTACATATAAAACTTGTTCCACTGATTGCGAAAACAATTTTAACATGTCAACATAGCAAGCACTTGGTATCTTAATCGAAGCGGTTAGACATATTTGGGAAAGTACAAACTATGAAGGTTTCCATCAACTTTGGTGGGAGAATTTTGGGAATATCTTCGTGTTGCAGCCTTAAAATCTGCACCCAGTTTGGTATTCATTCGACTTTTGGTTTTTCAGTTATGCTGACCACAATCACCAGCATACTTTCCTTTCTGGAGATCCAAATTGTAGGTTGGAGCATAACATTTACTTTGCCTACACAGATGAACAATACGAATATTGAAGGATGTGCAATTTCTTTTTCATCTGTAATTATTGAATTATCTCCGGATAAGAAAGTTCTTCATTTCGGGACCGGTAGGATGCGTCACTAACACTTCCAACGACAAGAATATTTGCTCGTTCTGTTGCAATTTTACTGCCAGAGCAAAGTTTCCACACCTTGTTTATTGTAGCAGCAGTCTCATTGTTTAGGTTCCGAAACACTTGCCATTTTAGCGCTGCGATTAATCAATATGAAGCTCGCAAACCTTTCACTTTGTTTGTTCTTATCTGGTGCGGTCACGACAGGGCGCTTGTCTCTGTGAAATGCGAGCAGAGGGCGTGAGTATCCTGCCTCTTAGCATTTGGATACTGAGAAGAGACTCGACGCTGATACAGACTCTATCATGACGTATCGACACCAGTATTTGCTTTCTATGAAAGTATTTTTAGCTGAGAAACAGCTCACACGGAATATGGAAGTTTCTAGCAGTGGCAATTCAGCTTAAAGCGCCAATGGAATGGCCGAGATTAGGTCATCTGACTGGAGAGATATTGTTCCAACATCTTACCGCAGCTGATGTTCATTTCTTTGAAATCTTGTCGCACCTGACGTTTGTATGTTTAATCTCCTGTCTTGGTTATTGGTAACAAGGTGACAATCCAGTCAAAAAATAATCATTATTTGTATTTCTCATGTACGAGATGAATGCAATGACTTCAAATAAAATAACGTTTGTTTTCATTTCATGTATTAGTTATTAACAACTGAAATTAAATAATTGTTCCCTAAGTATATTGTTGCTATCGATATTCGTACATTGGGTGTAGAATACAGTCGGCCATATCATAATACAGGAGGCAGTGAAGAATGAAAGAAGAAGGGGGAAAAAAAAGCATTCGGTAAGTAAACATAGTCGAATGCGTCATATACCATTTGAAAACTAATGTAAGTATTACAATGATAACCTGATAAGATCTCCCTTCCTATATATTATAAATTATTAATAGTCTATTTCGCTGAATTGTCTTATCAAATACAACTCGTGTTTTCATCTCTTATCACAATTGACTCTCGTCGCTTCGTGAATTATCGACAAGATGAAAACACTCGTAGTATTACTTATGAATATACGGTTTCAAGAATTCCATTAGCTTTGATTATTTTGAATGCCTTCACAGACCACCATATCCACAGTTATTTTCCGCTTTTCAGGAAAATGTGTTTATTTTAATACACATATTTGGCGTTCAGGATTAACCTAATTGGCCATCACAGGAGAGAAAATAACTTACGTAGAACAGAGAAAAGCACAACACTAAATATCCATGCCCATGGCGGGTTTCGAATCTGCGGCCCTTTCGTGGTGGAGCCCCAAACGCGCCAACAACCACGGTTACTGGGGCAGGCAAATTATATTTCCAATGCTCACACTTGAGGTGATAGTTTAATAACCTTTAACTCATATTGGACGATGGATGAATTAGGTGAGATGATGCTCATATGAACCCGGGGTTCTTGGAGCTTACAATTACCCGACATTCTCAGGGTAAAGAAACACCCCGGAAAAACCCTTAGCCGAATAATTCACACCAACCTAGATACGAACGTGGGACTTCTTGAATGAGAGGCAACACTGTACCACGGAACTACAGAGGCGGGCTATTTCCACTTTTAATGATATGGGAAACGATATTGGTTTGGTAGGGACCGGACTCATTTTTACTTTCTCTACTACGAATAGTAAGTAGAGATTGTATTCCATTCAAAAATTTTATGTCGTAATTTCACCGAAATGTTGTTTAAGGTCCCATGAACAAAAAGATGCGTGCGCGATCGTCCGTGAACAGCATAACTCAAAACAAATAGCCCGTTAAATACTAAACTTGGTATTTAAGTCCAGCATCTTCCAAGGATGTCACAGAAAGATTTTCAAGAAAAATCCCCTACCCCAAACTACCCCTTACATGGAAAAAAATTCAAACTTTTTGACTTTCTCAAAAACAGCTTTGGAGATTTTGATTAAAACACCGTATATTCAATATATTTACATGACAAATAAAAAGTATATTTTAGTTTTCTGGGAATAGCCTCTAGGCTTTTTAATTCTGAAGGACTTTTGCATATTTGGTAAACCGTAAGAGATAGAAAAAAAACAACTTACTATACAAATAAATGAAGAGGTCGTTAAGACATACAATTTATGCTCATACTTTTTTGTTTTTACTCCTGACCTTGCAATGAAACGGAATTTCAATCACTTAGCAACCAGTTTATAAACGATTTGACTATCACGTTAGCCAAGTGTTTCCGTTATTTCTCTTCTACTTACAAGGAAGCAAGTAATAAGACCATTTCTGCTAATGTTTATTTTGATAAGCATGAAGTGGATAGAAGATTAAGCCTTTGTAATAATAGTTATAGAATAGACAGAGAAAATCATGTGAATGGAACGCATCTGATATTTGTATCTTGCACAAACGGAAGAATACGTATCCATAATCCAGAAGCTTTGCCTCGAGGCAGTAATTTTGATTTAAAATTCCTGTAATGCTGTATAGCGTATTAAAGTGCACATGTGGTCCAATGACAATTACACATGCGTGTGACGTAACTCTCGTGTCCACTTCCGCAAAGCTTTACGTCCTTTGTTACGAATGTGGGATACAGAATTTCCTGCTAATGGGGTCGTGTGGTTCGGAATCATTCCTGTGGCCAACAAATATGGTCAAGACGTGACTGAAACCGTCCAAACTCAGTAACTTCCTTTGTGGGATGCGTTTTGTTCATCAGTCATGCGCACGGAATCGGGGTTTGATCTCATGTGCCGAGTCATTGATATCACTTTGACTTTTGTGTCACAATGGTTGAGAACCGTTCGTTACAGGGCAGGCACAAATCTATATTTAATGCTCTTTCACTTTTAGCTTCATAATATCCAGTGGTGCTTTCTCTGAAAGTAATTATCGAAGAAGGAACTTGTATTGATTTAATTATTTTTTCACACAAGCCATATGTAGGATAGGAGTTGGAAGCCGGGATTTGAACCATGGATCTCCCGGTCTCTAGCCAGTTGCTCTACCACTGAGTTACCATGGCAACATGCCGGCATAGCATTAAATTTCCCAACTAACTCGCATGTTTCCCGGCACACCTCAAGGTGATATCAAACTATTTGAGATGACATACCCTAGAGGCGATTTATAATGTGGTAAGTACTTTAAGTTCCCAGGATTCATAGTATAGCGAACTACTATGGTCAATTAGTGTTGAATTAATTGTTGTTGTTTTCCACACAAAAGTTGCGTGTAGGACAGGAGTTGAATAGAGACTGAAGAATACAATGCCATAGCCGGGATTTGAACCACGGATCTCCTGGTCTCTAGCCGGTTGTTCTACCACTGAAATACCATAGCAACATGCCTGCATAGCATCAAATTTCCCAACTAACTCGCATGTTTCCCGATAAACCACAAGATGACATCAAACTATTTGAGATGACATATCGTAGTTGCGGCTTACAATGTGCTAAGTACTTCCCAGGATTCTTACTACAGTCAACTAGTTTGATCAATTAGAGTGTAGGACAGGAGTTGGATAGTTTGAGTCAGACTGAATAATGCAATGCCATAGCTGGGATTTGAACCACGGATGTCCCTGGCTCTAGCCGGTTACTCTACCACTGAGCTACATGGCATTAAATTCCTCAATTGACTCGCATGTTTCCCGGTCTTCTCAAGATAAGTGAAAATCCCGGAAAACCTTATCAGGGTTACCCACCCTAGCCAAACTCACGACCTCTACCCGAACATTACAGAGGAAGGCTTTCATCAGTTTTGATATTAGCATACAAGAACATTTTGTCTTAACTGGTAGGTCTTATCGGACAATCAATTTAATGGATGAAATGGTGGTCAATACACCTCAAGAATTATTCCACATTCGTCATTTCAGGATAAGGGAAAATCTCGGGGGGAAACCCTTACCCAGGTACCTCACCCTAAAGATTCGAAATCGGGACCTCTTGAATGTGAAGGCAGAAACACTACCACCACACTACAGAGGCGGGTTAATTTACTATTCTGTTGTTTTTGTTATTAGACTGCGCCGTGGCCGAGTTCGATCTAGGCGGCTCGGGTTCGATCCCTAGCGCCCGCATGTGGGATTTGTGGTGGACGAAGCTGCGTCTTCGTGGGTTATCTCCGGGTCCTCTGGTTTCCGTCATCACCTTTCGCCTGCATATCAACATCCACTTCCTCTCGCTCAAGTTTGGCTACGGACCGACACCTCGTTCCAGTATCTCCACTATGGGGTTTCGTGCCGTTGGCTCCCCGACAGGCTTCTGACCCCTAGGGGAGTGTAAGTCCTAATTAGGGGCAGGGTAAGTCGACTACGCATTATCACCACCATTACCACCACCGAAATTAAGAACAGTGTTTTTATGTGACCTTGTGCATTTGAGTTCTCGGAAAGAAAACCTTAGGTTTGACGTTGGAGGATACATTATCGGAAGCGAATGTTCGATTCCAGCTCGGATTAAAGCAAAGAAAATCGTCCTCAAAATTTCAAACTAGGATTAATATTAATTTTCTATTTTAACAGTTCATTTCTGAGCCTCCTTTAACTACTATGGCCATATCGGGGGCTTTTCACTGAAACATCGGTGATTTACACTTCGAACTTTTACAGTAGGTTATACGCACGCGCTTTCACTTTCACATGCATACTACCAGATTCTAAAGAGGTAGAAAATAATCCTAATTAAAGAGAAAACTACTACCCTCCTGCTGGGAATCAAACCCGGACTTCCGAGTCAGAAGTCAGCTCGCTGACCACGATCACGAAGGCATTGAGTTATATTTCCATTTTGGCTAAAATATAAATACATTTAAACGATTTTTTCGGACCTTAGTTTGCCCTGTCTTTAATCAAAAATCATTGGACTGTTTCCAAAAACGCAAATCATTTCTGGAATTTTTATTAATTGGCAAATGCCAGCCTGGGGCAAGAACTATCAGAAAGGTAATAATTTTAAAAGTGATATTGACAGTTACGAGGAACAACTTCTGTATTTGGTAACGCAATTATCGATGTGTGTTCAGAGTATTGGAACCCCTTTTCAAACCAGTTGCTATTTTATAATTGATTAATAATTTGAAAATTATATTTCGTTTAGTTCAAATTGCAAAACGGCCCTAAGTACACACAGGTGTAACTGAAATATGGCTCCTTGTTCACATTGATTAACTCTATTTAGGTATTCGAATTAACAGGAGGGGCAGAGGGATTTCCCAGTCTCATAAAATTGTTTAACTGGCATTATTGTCACTTTGCTAGGGAAAAACGTTTCCCCCTCTCACGATTCTGGAACGATATTTGTTTTATAGCTTCTCGCGTGATGAGCCATACATAGTTTACAGATACGAAAGGTCGACAACAAGAATAGATGTAGTACCAGTGGATTAGCGAGGCCGCTGAACTACTGAGATATACGTGCTACTCCTCTCATCATCCGTCCCTTCATATTTATAATGCGCAATATTCATGTGTATAGCTTTATAATGTCTTAATGAAATAGGAATACAAATATAGTAAACAACAATTGAGGGGGTCAGCGCAACAGTGGTCTAACCTAGAAAAAGATTTGCACCACACTAATAAAAGTTGTTAGGTATATTTCAACATTATGTTAACAATACTCAATGTTTTGTTGTGCAATAATCTGGAAAAGTGTCAGTGAAAAATCAGTTCGATTAAAATGAGGTTTTCATTATTATTAAAGAAACCAGGTGTGTTTAACTGAACTATTCTTCATTATTTAAAAAGATGTAACCCATATTTTTTCAGGTATGAAATAATTTATCTGGGTATTACATAGATATTAATATCGGAACTTCTCTCTTATTTGTTAAACTTTGAATATAATGTCATCAAAACATTAAAATCATCCATTAAAACAATGGTAATAAACTCTCCAACATTTACGAGATTAAGGAATAGCTTCAAATGTGAAGAATAACTGACAATATACCTTAACAATTACCAGTTGACATGGGGAATTGAAATCAATTTAAGCTAAATTCCATTTCAATACGACCCGTGTTTTATATGTTAAATTCAATAGGAATTTTGAGTACGCAAGCTTCGAGAATAAACCTATTAATCCCTTTATGTTGGTCAACTTGCATTGGCGAGCCTGTTAATGATATATCTGTTATTTGTGTATTTATAAGCAGGGTTTGAAGTTAAATAATTACAAACTATAGAAACCACAAAAAAGTTGTTATAATCCGCCACAGAGCAATAAACAAAAACATTAACATATGACTACCGTGTGCAACGAGTCTAGCAGAAGAAGAGTTTCTCTGATCGAAATGTTTCCGTGCAACATATTTTGATCCGATTTCATTCCGATCCCACTTTCTAAGAGGATCAGATCCAAAATTTATACGATTTGAATCTATGTTTCATTGCAGTATTCCATATGGTATGTGTACTCAAATCGACTTCACATAAAATCGTAAATAAAAGCTAAGAAAAACGAGTAACTCCGAACACTTGCGAAGGAAAAGCGCTGTTTACGACATTAATCTGAAACTACTCCCTTGTTTGCTAAAACATTAAGTATAATATATTCAAATGATTAAAATCATCCATAAAAGAATTGTAATAAACCCTCCAAAATGTATGTAGATTAAGCAATAGCTTCAAATGCACAGAACAGCTGACAGCAGATTGTAACAATAAAATTCTTTTCTTATTCAAGAGACCAGATGCCAAACTTTTGAAAGCCACTGTTACAATCAAAAACATATATTCCATTCACATTACTTTCTCATCTCCGTAACAAATTAATATGAATTGGCGTATTCTTCTGTCATGCTATCAAGACAGACATTAGCAGAAACGGTCTCATCACTTAGTTCGTTATTAGTAGGAGGGAAATAAGGGAATACACTAGACTAAACCGACAGTCAAATGTTTTAAAATGTGGTTGCTATGTTATTGAAATCCATTTCTTTGCGTGGTCAAGAGTTGATAAGTTCCCATATGAGAAAAGTTTAAATATTTCAAAACTGAAACCAATAATAACGAATATCTCAAAAACGGCCAACTTCAGGGAAAAAATGTATATTACATAAATTGTGTGTTTTAACGAGCTTTACAGTTTTTGTCAAGTAAGTTTTTGTCTATCTCTTACGGTTTACCGGTTATACAAAATTCATCCAGAATAAAGATATCTTCAGAGGCTTTTCCCAGAAAATTAAAGATATACATTTTATTTGCCATGTAAATAAATATTTGCCATTTTTGAGAAAATAAACATTTTCAAAAAATTTTCCACGTAAAGAGTAGTTGGTTGGGGAGGATTTTCTTGGAAATCTTCGTGTCGCATCCTTGGAAGAGACCAAACTTAAATACCAAGTTTGATATTTAACGAACTTTTCATTTTTGAGCTATGCTGCACACAACACACGGACTTTTTCCATTTTTGTTTTATTCATTGGGTATCAAACATATATTTCCGGTGAAATCTCGGTATGAAATTTTTGGGTGGAATACAATATCTTCTCTATAGACTATGTACATAGTACGTGTAGAGAAAGTGACAAGGTTATTTTCCTGCACTCAGCTACACAGTCTGTTTTATGAACCATTTCAAAAGCCTACTTTACTTGCAAACTCGTTTCGTGTTTCTGTATTCTTCTTCGCCGTGTATATGGAAATGATGCCGTCGGAGCGAAATACATTTGAGCTGAACACAAGTCCTTGATTCGAGACCCCGCAGTAATTCTCTCATTCAGCGCACATGTAATTAAATTCCTCAAGAGTGAAGTTGCCTGTATGACTGACGACACTGGAACAGGCCATCTAGACAGCAAGCTATAAATTATCTTGCAGAAGCATCCCTACCTTATGTTAATGGCGCTTGCCGCAGGGTTAGCTCATCAGATTCATACAAGCAGCTTCTTGTTCACGAAGAAATGGCCACCGCCCGAACACGGGTAATTTTATTATTAGTCGTGGAAACAAAACACTATCGGGGCTTATCCCGCATGTCTGTTACATTCGCCACGTTTTGCATTTAGCAGGCAGTGATATTCTTCAGCCCCTATGCTGGTGAAATCTCATAGATTCTGAGGGAATTCCACAAAATATTTTCACTTTCTCTACACGTGCACAGAGTATAGAGAAGGTATTGCATTACATCCAAAATGTCAATACCGAAATTTCACCGGAAATAACAGTTTTTGGGTTCCCTGGATCCAAAAAAAAGTATTTTTAGAAAAAGTTACGTGTGTATATGGACAGCAAAGGTATCTTCCAATGATGCAATATACCCTTTACATGGAAACTAATTTCGAAAATGTTGATTTTTTTCAAAAATGGCTCTAAAGTTTTGATTAAAATCTCTTATATTTAAGATATTTACATGACAAATAAAATGTAAATCTTGAATTTTCTGGGAATAGCTTCTGAAGACCTGTTTATTCTGGATATATTTTGCTGAATTTTGCATAACTGGTAAACTGATAAAGATAGACAATAACTTGCTACACAAGAAAAGCAGATCTCGTTAAAATACACAATTTATGTCACGTACATTTTTCTCATGGAGTTTGTCGTTTTCAAGATATTCCTTGTAATTAGTTTCAATTGTAAAGTACTTACACTTTTCTCAGACAAGTAATAAGAACATTCTGCTGATGTTTATTAGCATTGTGTAGAAAGAAGAATAATCCTGAAGAAGACCTGTTTATTCTGGATGCTTTTTTTAATCTTATTTTTGCATAGCAAGTAAAGGCGTAAGAGATAGACAAAAACGTATTGCACAAATAATCTAGAGCTCCTTAAAACACACAATTTATGATATATACTTTTTTCCCAAGAGTAGACCGTCTTCGAGGTATTCCTTGTTGATTTTCCTCAAACAAGAACTTGCCAAAGAAACATAAACCTGTACTTCCTGTGAAATCTCGATATTGAATTTTTGGGTATATTACAATACCTTCTCTGTACATTATGTACATAGTACGTGTAGAGAAAGTAAAAACCCACGGACCTGTCCCTGGATTGCACGCATCCCTGATTATTCGGTTCTCTTGCACGCTTATTCCACATATTTTCAAATTTCTCCCGGGGGCGCCCATCAGGCTTGGTGCCGTATCCCATCACCTGAGTCATTCCGCTCGGCGTGGCATAGGATAAATGTAAATGGCGTCTTATTTATGGATTCTTTTTAACTACTGAGATTCTCAGCGTCCCATTCTATACTGGGCGTGAAAAACCGCTTAATTTTGATCATTAGGCCGTAAATCTACGACACAGGACCAACGGCTTTCTTCCCTTCCGAAGGAAGCCATGCTAAGGATTTTTACGCCCGAAAAAAATCCATCGTCCTCTGCCGGGTTTGAACCCGCGACCTTGGGCATATGAAGTTAGCATGGTAAACATTACACCATGTGCAGCTTTGAGAAACATACTTTTCTCATACAGGAATTTGTCAACTGCTGTCCATACAAACAAAGGAACTTCAGTCACATAGCAACCAGCTTTTGACTATCACTTTAACTTATGGTACTCCCTTATTTCGCTTCTACTTACAAGGAAGCAAGTAATAAGACTATTTCTGCTAATTCTTTCTCGATTAGCAAGAAGTAAACAGATGCATAAGCTTTTTAACAATAATTTGTTGCAGAGATGTAGAGAAAGTCATGTGAATGGAACACATCAGATTTTTTTATTCAGGAGGTCTCAAAATATGTATTTCCTGTGAAATCTCGATATTGAATTTTTACTTTCTCTATACTCACTATGTACATAGTGTATAGAGAATGTATTGCACTCCACCCAAAAATTCGATACCGAGATTTCACCGGAAATATATGTTTTAGGGTCCCCTGTATCCAAAAAAAAAAAGTATTTTCAGAAAAAGGTCCGTGTGTCATTGTGTTCGTGTGTCTGTGAACACGATAGCTCAAAAACGAAAAGTCGCTAAAATACCAAACTTGGTATTTAAGTTTAGTATCTTCCAGGGATGCGACACGAAGATTTTGAGAAAAATCCCCCCCATCCCAAACTACCCTTTACATAGAACTTTTTTCGAAAATTTTGATTTTCTAGAAAATGGCTCTAACGATTTTGATTAAAATATCGTATATTAAAGTTATTTACCTGATAAATAAAATGTATATTTTGAATTTTCTGGGAATAGCCTCTGAAGACTACTTTATTCTGGATGAATTTTTCATAACTACTAAACTGTAAGAGATAGACAAAAACTTAACCCACAAAAAATGTAGAGGGCGTTAAAACACACAGTTTATGTTATATACATTTTTTTCGTGGTGTTGATCGTTTTTGAGATATTCTTTTTTCTTGGTTTCAGCTTTGAAAAACTTATACTTTTCTCATACAGGAATTTGTCAACTTCTGTCCATACAAACAAAGGAACATCAATCACATAGCAACCAGCTTTTGGCTTTCTCTTTAACTTATGGTACTCCCTTATTTCGCTTCTACTTACAATAAAGCAAGAAATAAGACTATTTCTGCTAATTTTTCTCGATTAGCGTGAAATAAATAAAAGATAAACTTATTAACAATAATCATTTACAGAGATATAGAGCAAGTCATGTGAATGGAACACATCAGTTTTTTCTAGAAGTAAATAGAAGCATAAGCTTTTTAAGAATAATTTGTTGCAGGGATATAGAGAAAGTCATGTGAAAGGAACACATCAGATTTTTGATATTACAATACCTTCTCTGTACATTATGTACATAGTACGTGTAGAGAAAGCAAAAACCCATGGACCTGTCCCTGGGTTGCACGCATCCCTGAGTTGTCCCTCAGATATTTTCAAATTTCCCCCGGGGGCGCCCCTCAGGATGGAACATGGACTGTAATTAATTGCGCTGGACCTTATAAGGCAGGGATTTTGAGATGTTTTGCACACCTATTGTTCCATTGGATACTGGTACGCATGCAAATGAGCCCAGAGCTGGCTAGGAGTGTCCGCTATAAATAAGACCACTGCAGCAGACAATGAAGAATGGCACGTGATTAAAACTCCGCCTGCGTGGCTGATACGGCGTTCTTTATAAATCACAAAATAACAACAAAAACCTGTGCATAATGTAAAGCATCTAGGGGCCTGTTCCGCACGGCTGGGTCCCCACCAGCCCGCACCACACGTTTTTGTGTGTATATACCCAGCCACCTTGCATCCGAGTGCAACGGACCACGGTTTGAAACACATCTCCCTCCAAGCCTTTTCTGGACAATGGACCGACTCAATAGCTGATACATTTACTAAAATCATCTTCCAATGATAACTATTACAGCCATTTTCTGCTCCGCCTGTTGCATAATAGTTGCTGGATCCTTTTCTTTCCTTTTTCTATTCTTTTTTTCCTTCTTTACTTTTTTTTCTTTCTTCAAGACCTGCACAGTATTGCCTGGTACGGCACTGCAATGCCGAGCTGAAATGAAATGAAATTGAGTTTTATTTATAGACGCTTTTTAACTGCAGAGGCCTATCAGGCTTGAGGTTCTTGCCGTAAATCTACAACATGGGACACACGGATTTACTTTCATTCTGAAGGAAACCATGCTAAGGATTTTTGCGCCCAAAAAAATCCATCATCCTCCGCCGGGTTTGAACCCGCGACCTTGGGAATATGAAGTTAGCATGGTAACCATTGCACCACGGAGGGCGACTCTCTACATAATATGTGCAGTACGTGTAGAGAAAGTAAAATGCTCCTTTTTTTTTTTTTTTTTTTTTTTTTAAACAGTAATGGAGTCTGATCAGGACTCCGGTACTGCATCCCTATTTACATTTCCCCCCGTAGGTTTTACTGATTACTGGTTTTACTGTTTCTTTTACAAACATATACCATTGCACAAACACATAACACCCATGCCCAAGGCGGGACTCGAACCCACGATCCCCTGCCCACCAAGCACCAAAGCGAGACGCTTTAGCGAGCGTGGCCATGGGGACCGGCTCATTCAGGGGCCCTAAAACGTGCCTTTTCTGTGAATTCTCGGTATCGAATTTTTGGATGGAATGCAATATCTTCTCTATACACTATGTACACAGTACGTGTAGAGAAATTAAAATGCCTTTTTTTTATTCGGGGACCCTAAAACGTGTATTTTCTGTCCAATGTCGGTATAAAATTTGTGGACGAAATGCAATACCTTCTCTATACACTATGTGTATAGTACGTGTAGAGAAAGTAAAAATGCTTATTTTTATTCAGGGGGCCCTAAAACGTGTATTTGCTTTGAAATCTCGGTAAGGAACTTTTGGATCGAATGCAATACCTTCAAAGGATTTTGCTTATGCTGCACTTTTCAGGACTTTAGAGCGGTGATAATGATGATCATTTCGAGCTACAGTATATTTCAAGTCCAGAGCTGTTCCATCGCTTCCATCTCTAGGGAGCAAAAAGTGAATATAGCTTCACGCTTAAAATTGTTGCATCCCAGTAAGGGAAGTGTATTTTCGCTAAACAAAGCAGAACAAGAACTGCTGCGCGGATCATAAAAGTAATGCGCGGCCCATAATTAGAGACGTTCATAATCTTGCAAATGCAGCTGGGAGGAATGTAAAAACGAACAATTATGTCTCTCCCGATGCTTTTTGTCTGGTGCAGGCCAGTCATTAGTTGCTCTTTGCGATGCGAATCCATTGGACATGCTTTCTTGGTTAGACGAGAGGCAAATAGCTTCACTGGTTGCTTTTTTAAACGATTTAAACTTCTACAGGGAGGTGCTGTTAGCATCATTTGTAGCCCTTCGCCTTAGTTCATTGTAATCTTTTAGTGTTCATTCTCTGCCATCGATTTGCTTTGTTACATCATTAGAGAGAGGAATTCATTGCCTGGAGACCCAATAGAAGTTCTCTTATCATGGACAACACCCTACCTCAGGCGTTTCATCAGAGGCTGGCATTTTGGAGGTCGTGGGATCGATTCCCGTGGCCGACCTCTCTGAACCATGTTTTTTTTTTTGGGGGGGGGGGATTTCCCGGGTCACTAGGCGAATGCTGGAGAGGTTTCTTTATTCCTCCGAACTTCCTGTCCTTTAATTATTTCTTCTCAACCGGTCTCTTTCAGGATTGTAAGTATCGGAGAGTACTGCGGTGGCGATGCCCTTCCGTGGTGGTTCTGCGCTCTGAAAACACAGCTCTCGGCGTCGGGGTGGCGTTGGAAATCTTCTGAAGACTCAGGGAGTTTGGTCAGACCCTGAGACGCGGGCTCTTAGCGCTCCCCGCGTCGAGATAAACTGCTTAGAAAGTGTTAGGGTAAGGTTGTAATTAAAGAAGAATTTCCCGCCCCACCGGGGATCGAACCCGGGACATCAGAAGCAAGAAGGCAACTACAGGAATGAGTTATGCTAAAGTGATAATCAAATGTTTCAAAGGCTGTCTTTGCATGGCCAGGCTAGAATAAAAGAAAAACGGACACTTCCTGTCTGGGATAAGTAGAAGTACTTCACAATTGAAACGAATAACAAGGAATATCTCGAAAACGCAAAGGATATAAATTGTGTATTTTGACGAGATCTACTTTTTTGTCCAGTAAGTGATTGTCTATCTCTTGCGGTTTCGCAATTAAGCAAAATGCATCTAGAATAAGCAGGGGATATTCCCAGAAAATATGATATACATTTTATTTGGGATGTAAATATCTTTAATACATGAAATTTTAATCTAAATCGTCAGAGCCATTTTTAAGAAAATCAAAATGTTCGAAAATTTTTCTGTGTAAAGTGTAATTTGTGGTGGGGGAGATTTTCTTGAAAATCTTCGTATCGCATTCTTGGGAGATACTAAACCTAAATACTAAGTTTGGTATTTAACGGTCTTTTCGATTTTGAGCTATGCTCTCCACAGACCACACACGGACGTTTTTCTAAAAATGCTTTTTCGGACCCCAAAACATATTTCCGGTGAAATTTCGACATTGAATTTTGGGTGGAATACAATACCTTCTCTATCCATACACATATTGTTCATAGGGGGCTAGAGAAAGTAAAAAAGTTTTATTACCGCATACAAAAAGGTTAAATACCAGGAATCCAATAACTGCAGAACATAATATGCGAGTCAGCAATATGGCGAATAACAATACTGCAAAAACAGCAACAAAAGCCTGCCGCAATATTGCATTTCTGCAACATTGAGAAGCCTTGATGCATTGCAAAGGTTCATGCATTATTCAGCGCGTACATAAAAGCAGATTGCCTCGCATGGAAATTAGATCACTCAGATAATGACTCCCATCCGGTGTTAAAATATCGAGGTTAAAGTTTTAAGATTCTGACAATGAATTTCTAGTCCATGGGAATTCTGTAATGAATTGACAACCAGTTCTGCGATAGCTGGAATATTAATAGCCTCTTGGCTTACGATAGTGAGTAAAAACATTTTTACGTATGCCCTTCATTTATTACTTTTCTTGAGTTTGTTTATAATATGGCGATTATAAAATGTTATGTGTTACACTTAAAACACTTTCTCTAGCTATTCTACAAAAAACTTCTCACAAAAGACCTGAAAAGGGAACTAAAATGTACTACGTTAAAGCGATAGTAATTGAAATTAGCTTCTTTGCTTGGCCAGGAATAAAGCAAAAGAAATATGGCCGATAAAACTGTATAGGATAGTAATTCTGGGTTTTGACGAGATCTTCTACATTTTTTCTGTAGTAAGTCTATCTCTTACGATTTACCAGTTAAATAGAAGTCATCCAGAATAAAGAGGTCTTAAAAGGCTATTCCCAGAAAATTCAAGATATACATTTCTTTTGTCATGTAAATATCTTAAACATATGACATTTTAATAAAAATCTTTAGAGCCATTATTGAGAAAATCAAAAATTTCGGAAAGTGTTTCATGCAAAGTTGGGGTGGGAGGATTTTTTTTTTTTTTTAAATGTTCATGTTGCATCCTTCCAAGACTTTTTCGTAATCGGCTTACCCACCCCGTATTTTAGGACTAACAACCCCCTAGGACTTACGAGCGGATGCCTAGGGATCAGAAGACTGTCGGGGAGCCAACGGCACGAAACCACAGAATGAATAACCTGGAACGAGTGGTCGGCTCTTAGCCAGGCATGAGCTTGAGGAAGTAGATGATACGAAATGTAAGCGAAATGGATGACAGGAAAGGTGATGATGGAGCAATTGGTGGAAGAGTGGCGGGGAAACCGGAGGACTCGGAAAAAACCGCCCAGACGCCGCTTCGTCCACCACAAATCCCACATGCGGGCTCTTGGGATCGAACCCGGACCGCCTAGATGGGAGGCGAGCGGTCTAACCACTAAAAAAAAAAAAAAAAAAAAAAGGATTTCCGGTGAAACATTGATGTCAAATTTTTGGGTGGAATGCAATAGTTCTCCTACTTGCTAGACATAAAAGAGAAAGTAAAAAAGTACAATACAATGTAAATTATTGTTTTATCATGTCCGTGATAAAAATTTGCAACACTTTGTGTCATCTCCCTAAAAGCAAAACCTGCAAGCAAACACTGCGGTAAAGGCGTAAATTTTAGGGCAAATCTCTCTCTATCATATCACCATGCCCCATAACACAGAGTTATACTATATGATTTATAAAACCTTCTTTATCGAGTGTTGTTTTCTTTTGCCTCTGTTGTATAGTCATTTGTTCATTATTCCTCTGAGTGTTATTGTGTCGTCATTTTCACTTTTCACAATAACTGTCACTGTTATTTCTTTTACTATTTACATATTTACATTATATATATTAGAACTGTTAAGCTTAATGTGTAATAGTGTGTATGTTCATCATGTTATTGGTATGCATGTATGCTGTCAATATATCGTGCATTTGGGTCTATGTTCGTCCTACACAGTACTTTTTTACAATAAAGGTTGGAAAGTCTATGTATACAGGATGTTTCAAAAATACGGGGCATAATTTCAAGTATGTATTTCCCACATGTAGACAATCAAATTAGTTCATTATAAAATGTGTCCGGAAATGCTTCATTTCCGAGTTATGGCCTTCACAACATTGAAATTCACTGGAACGTTTTTCTTTCCGCAGGTTGTTGTCATTACAGAAGATGTTCAAAATGTCCACCTTCTGCTTGAATACAGACCTCACATCGATGTCTCATTGACTTGCGAACACGATCCCAAACTCCAGGAATGTTGCGTATGTCCTCACAACTTGCCACAATTCGATTCCGAAGGGATTCCAAATCCGGCACCGGAGACGAATAAACCAATGATTTTAAATGGCCCCACAAGTAGAAATCGAGAGGGTTCAGATCAGGTGAGCGTGGAGGCCAAGCAATTGGGCCACCTCTACCTATCCACCGATCAGGAAACCTTCGATCCAAGTACCGGCGAGCCGTAAGACTGAAGTGTGCAGGAGCGCCATCATGCAAGAAGTGAATGTGTTGATGACTGATCAGTGGAGTGTCTTCGAAAACGTCAGGTATGGTGTTTTCCAGGAAGTTTGTGTACGTCTGTTTACAAGTACATGGGGTCCAACTAATCGATCACCAATGATACCGGCCCACATGTTGAGGGAGAACCGCACCTGGTGATGAGATGCAACAGTTGCACGTGGGTTTTCATGCGACCATACATGCTGATTGTGGAAATTTGTTATGCCATCTCTTGTGAACTGTGCTTCATCTGTAAATAATACGACGGCAGAAAAGTTCGGATTTACACCACACTGCTGCAAGAACCACAGAAAGAACCTAACTCGTGCAGGGTAATCTGCTGGTGACAGGGCCTGTACACGTTGCAAATGATAAGGATACAATTGATACTCATTCAACAGTCTCCAGACAGTCGTATGAGGAACATTGACTTGCAACGCTAACCGTCGTGTGCTGATAGAAGGAGTCCTGTCCACAGCCTCCAGAATCTCCTCCTGCACTTCTGGAGTTGTAGATCTTGGTCGTCCCCTTCCCAAACCAGGAGAGGTGAATGTTCCATACTCGCACAGACGGGAATGGAGACGTACAAATGTCTTCCGATCTGGACATTGTCGCTGTGGGTACCTCTCCTGGTACAAACGACGAGCCAGCGCAGCATTGCCGTCCGCCTTACCGTACATGAAGTGTATCTCTGCCAGCTCTTGATTTGAATACATGTCGCACAGTCTTAACGCCTAAAGAACACTGAATGTAACCTTTCTCAGAATGAACTATCAGAGCGCCCTCCTAATGTCTCCTTTGACGGCAAAGACCTGCTGAAAGAAAAACGTTCCAGTGAATTCCAATGTTGTGAAGGCCATAACTCGGAAATGAAGCATTTCCGGACATGAACTATTTTGATTGTCTACAGGTGGGACTTTCAATGTTGTAAAGGCCATAGCTCGGAAATGAAGCATTTCCGGACACATGTTATAATGAACCATTTTGACTGTCTTCATGTGGGAAATACATATTTTTGAAACACCCTGTATATAATCGCAGGTGGCATGGGAATGTATGAAGTCAGTATTCCAGAGGAGGGAAGAGCACCTAGTTCAGGATTAACCGGCCCACCCCAGGATCGAAATGCACACTCCGGAGGTACAGTGCTACCGCAACGCCGCTACAACAAAACTGTTTATTACTTGAAAAGAAGACAAAAGCCCAGGTTTTGTTGTCGACCGGCCAGCCCAGTCGGTTCAAGGTCGGACGTAAGGACGGCTGTGCTGTATCGGAAAACAATCATCGCCCGCTGCTCCTCCAAACTTCAGGCACGGATCCTTGGACCGCAAAACCACGCGTTAGAACAGAGCTTTGCTTCATCGATAGCTCTTCTTCGGCATTTTCCGTATCTTTTGACTCGAAGAGGAATAATTCCTGCACCCCATCCAAAACTTTCACATTGAGATTTCATCGCAAATACATATGTCCCCCCAAAATGTGTTGGGTAAACATACACCAAACTGGTACTTACGTTTAGTATCTTTTAAAGAAGAGACACGAAAATCCCCCATTCCAAATTACCCTTTATGGAAAGGACTCTTATCGTTAGCTGCAGAACAAAATATAAAAAGAAGAAGAAGATAGCGACATTTTGTGTACAGGTTTTATTTATCTCTTATGGTTTACCAGATGTATAAAAAAAAGCTATCCATAAAGAAGAGGACTTCATAAGCAATATCCAGAAAGTTCAAAATGTGAATTTTATTTGTTATGAAAAAAAATTAACTTGTAGCACTTAATTCAACCGTTTTGAAAAATTAGAACATTTGGAATAATGTTCCAAGTAATGCTACACAAGTTCCGTGTAGTGATTTTGTTGAAAATCTTCATATAGTATCTTTGAAACATTTTTTTTTGTAGTCGGTTCACCCTCCGAGGGGGTGCCTAGGAGTCAGAAGCCTGTCGGGGAGCCAACAGCACGAAACCACCTGGAGAGGCTGGAAGGAGTGGTCGGCCCGTATCCAGGCATGAACATGAGCAAATGTTGATATGAGATGTTAGCGATATGAATGGCGGGGGAAACCCGCCCAGACGCCGCTTCGTCCACCACAAATCCCACATGTGGGCGCTGACGATCGAACCAAGTTTGCTATTTTTCCAACGTTTCGTTTTTTGAGTTATGTTGTTCATAGACACACGCGCGCGCGCTCTGATACACAAATACATGGACGTTTTTATAAAAACGCGCTTTTATTTAGGGGTCCCAAAACATAAATTGCCAATGAAATTATACTATCGAATATGTCGGTGGAATGCTATACCTTTCTAATGTGCGTGGTAGAGAAACTAATTAACAAAATTTCAGCATGTTTTTAGCATATTTCATTTATCACTTTGTAAGGATTACGATAAATTGAAAAGACGAACACATATTCATGTTGATAACAATTTATATATTTACTAAATTTACATGTATGAAGCTCTCTCAATGAACAGGAATATGCAATACCGAACGCCACATCTTACACCAGCAGCGTGTTGCAGCACAACATTAAAGGGCGTTTCAACACAAAAAAGCCCAATTTCCGCACTAGATACAGCGTCCATGTTTGTAACCGGACGTAGGAAGGTCAACGTTGATCGCTTTTACGAGATTGTAGATTCATTACAAAATGTAGTACACTTATCGGTTTATGAACCTTGAGTTTTTACTTTCTCTACACGTACTATGTACATAGTGTATAGAGAAGGTATTGTATTCCACCCAAAAATTCGATACCGAGGTTTCAGCGAAAATATATGTTTTAGGGTCCCCTGTATCACAAAAAAAAAAAAAAAAAAAAAAAAAGTATTTAAAAAGAAAACGTCTGTGTGACTGTGTGTGTGTGTCCATGTACCTTGTAAACACGATAACTCAAAAACGAAAAGTGGGTAAAGTACCTAACTTGGTATTTAAGTTCAATATCTTCCAGGGATGCGACACAAAGATTTTGAGAAAAATCCCCCACCCTGAACTACCCTTTACTTAGACATTTGTTCGAATTGTTTTATTTTCTCAAAAATGGCTCTAACGATTTTGATTAAAATATCGTATACTAAAGATAATTACCTAACAAATAAAATGCATATCTTGAATTTTCTGAGAATAATCTCTGAAGAATATTTTATTCTGGATGAATTTTACGGAATTGTGCATAACTGCTAAACCGTAACAGATGGGTAAAAGCTTACCAAGCAAAACATTTAGAGCACGTTAAAACACACAATTTATGTTATATAATGTTTTCGTGGAGTTGATTGATTTTTAGATATTCCTTGTTTTTGGTTTTACCTTTAAAAACTATACTTTTCTCATACAGTAATTTGTCAACTACTGTCCATACAAACAAAGGAACTTCAGTCACATAGCAACCAGCTTTTGACTATCACTTTAACCTATGGTACCCACTCATTTCGCTTCTACTTCCAAGGAAGCAAAGACTATTTCTGCTAATTTTTTCTCGATTATCATGAAGTAAGCATAAGCTTTTTAACAGTAATTTGTTGCAGAGATGTAGAGAAAGTCATGTGAATGGAGGTGTGGGTCGCATCATAAAACCACAACTGTTTCAGTGGACAGATGGCCTAGCAGAAACACAGTTGATTTTATTCGTAAGTCGGTCGGAGTTAAAAATCTGATGTGTTCCATTCACATGACTTTCTCTATAGCTCTGTAACAAATTATTGTTAAAACTGTTTCTTCTGTCTGCTTTATGCTAATCGAGATAAAGATTAACAGAAATTATCTTATTACTTGCTTCCTTGTATGTAGAAGGGAAATAGCGGAGTGCACTAGGCTAAAGCGATAGTCAAATCTTTTAAAAGCTGACTGTCATGTGATTGAAATTCATTTCTTTGTATGAGCAAGAGTCGACAAATATCCGTATGAGAAAAAGTATGTTATCAAGGAAATGACAAAATTCACAACAAAAATATGACAAATTGTGTGTTTTAACGAGATCTACGCTTTTTGTTTGACAAGTTACGGTTTACCAGTTATGCAAAATTCGCCCAGAATAAAGAGCTCTTCAGAGGCTTTTCCCAGAAAATTTAAAGTACACATTTTATTTGTCATTTAAATATCTTCAACATACGGCATTTTAATCAAAATCGTTAAGAGCCATTTTCGAGAAAAAAAATAATTTTCGAAATTTTTCACGTAAAGAGTAATTGGGAGTGGAAGGAATTTCTTGAAAATGTTCGTGTCGCATCCTTGGGATATTTTTTTTTTTTTATAAAGGGGGTCCCAAAACATATGTTTACGGTGAAATCTTGGTATCGAATTTTTGGGTGCAATTGAATACCTTCACTATACATAGTGTACAAAGAAGGTACATAGTAGTGATGGGACAAAAATAACACAACTATTTTGAAACAGTTTCGCTAACACAACTATTTGAAACTGTTTCACCACTACAACTGTTTCATAAAACACTTCTGGAAATTGCGTGCATTTGCAACATTTACTACGTGCGGTTATGTTCCACAAGCGTAAATATTTTGTCATTGCTTACCGCCTTTGTACCTTGTAGCGCGCGGCCTCATATAATCCGCGAAATTCGAATATACTATATCCCCTCCGCTGAATCCTTGCACTTGACAGTTAGGAGTTAAGTTGCTAAAGCCCGCAAATAACAAATGAAAAGCTTTACCCGTTTGACTTTCTGAACCAATCACAAAGCAGCATTCCGGTCGGTCGGTCGGTCGGACAACGGAAGCGGATCTAGATGCCGCACCGTTTCAATATCTGGCTATTTCCAACCGTGTGCTCAGTTTGTGAACATGTGCGTTGAGCTGTTCTGTGCAAGATACTTATTATTCGTTATTATTTATATTTGTTGATAGTGTTTTGGTGTTTGCTTGTACGTGAGGGAACATAACAAGACTTTAACAATTATAGAGGTGGATAGTCTTTTGTGGGAAGGTGTGCGACTTCATGGAAGAAGAAAGTGAATCATGTGCACAAAATAATACGAAAAACACAGGAATTAGACGGAATCATAGTGAATGTGAACCACTTATGATATGTCTTGGTAAATGGAAATGGTGTGTTATTTATGGACGCTCTTTAACTGTTATGGTTCTCAGCGTCCCATTCTATCCTGGGCGTGAAAGACCGTTTTAATTTTGCTCAGAGGCCTCTCTATCAGGCTTGAGGTTCTTTTACGTGCCGTAAATCTACGACACGGGACCCACGGCTTTACTTCCGTTCCGAAAGAAGCTATGCTAAGGATTTTTACGCCCGAAAAAAAATCATCGTCCTCCGTCGGGTTTGAACCCGCGACCTTGGGAATATGAAGTTAGCATGGTAACAATTACACCACGGAGGGCGACTATATGTCTTGGTGACGACAATGATGTTGATGATGACAATGACGATAATGTTTCCGAGAATGATGACGTCGGAGACTTGGATGGAATTCTAAACCGATTAAAATCATTTTGTTATACCTTGCTCCCACTGTAGCAATCTATTTTGCATTAATCTGTTTTATATTGTTGTCAATACGTAATGTATGCTACATGCGTTACAGTGTTTTTGGTAGTGTTTAACGCCCGCTTTAACTACTTATGGCACCGCAGGCGATAACACTGATGATACATGAATGAAGATGGAGCACCGGTAGAATGCAATAGCGGGGGAAACCGGAGAACCCGGAGAAAACCAACCCCAGCGCCGCTTTGTCCACCACAAATCTCTAGGTGAGGGGCGAGTGGTCTAACCGCACGGCCTCAGTATCACTGTTATTTTCATTAAGTAATTAGTTTCATTATTCATCGGCATTCATTTACTATGTTCACTGTTTATATTTCGTCTTTACTCACGATAGAGACATTTGTAATCACCTATTGTTGTTTACTAGTTACTCTGGCAACGCCGCAAAAACAGCATAGCCCACCTTACGCGAAACCACCCGAACTGTCAAGCGCAAGGATTCAGCGGCGGGTGTATAATCAAACTCCTTCCCTCTCGTTAACGCGCAACGATGCTTTGCTTCCGTAATTTATAATTTCCTCATGAGTGTACCTGGTGAGAGTTTGCATTTGGCGCATTGTGATCGGGGTTTGTAGCAGAAACAGATTAAACTGTTTCGCAAAAAAAAAAAACTTTTCCCGCCTCTAGTACACAGTAGGTGTAGAGAAAGTAAAAATGTTGATAAAGGGAACCACAGAACTGATGTAAAGTGGCGCGGGATGCTGCACGTGTCCAGAAATATTTCCACTTGTTGCAGGAAAAACAAGGTCAGGGATTACACGCCAAGTGATCGTGGCTGGAGCATCATCACGACATCTTACAATTAACTGAAGTGCCCCCCCCCCCATCAGCTATCGCTAAGAGATCGGAATGTGCTTGCTTGCAACTGCACCACCCGACCGGGTTAGCAGTAATTGCAACTTTACCGCGCTGCGCAAACCGCGAGAGCTACTCAAACGTAATTAAATGCAAAAAACACTTGAGCGGTGCAGGTTTGTGAGTAATTGTTGCGGTCTTACAGGAGCAGCTGTTACTTATTGCTTCCTGGTAACGCGACGGCGCGGCGCTCATATCTCTTACATTCACACGCCTTTCTTACGTATACTTTGACTTGCACGAATGTGTCAAATGAATTTTTTAGTATTTGGCAATGACACAAGGTCTGTAAAGCCTGATGCTTTGATATTTTACACTTTAGTACATAATTGTAAATTTCTGCATTGTAAATTCTATAATATATTTGTAAATATGTACTGTAATTTGTTAACATTTATGAAGAGTACATAATACAATACTCATATTTTAGTTTTATATAATTATGTCGATAATTAGAAAACTATCATCTGACATTGCATTAGTATTACATATAATGACATGTTTATTTATATATTTTAACACCAATTTTTATACTCTTTGTCTTTATGTGCATGGAAAAGAAAAAAGGGTACATATGCTTTTATGGAGCACATTAAGTATAGTGCAGTGGCGCAAAGGCCTCAAAAGTAAATGATGTGATTATATGTCTATTCTGTTGTTTTTGTAACCCGTGCTTGTAGCACTAGAGCTTTATAATTTTTTTTTCATAGTACATAAACAAATGTATATACATGTATATGCCTTGACAAGTTCTATGTTCCGTGGCTTCCTGGCCTAAACGAACCTACAGAATGCTTTCTAATCTAATCTCTTACTATTCCGCTGCTAGCTTCTTGCAAACGTTTATTCTTCTACATATATTCTATTTCTTATCTGTATTATTCTATTATAAATTACCAGAAACTGTCTTATTACATTGTTCCACATAAGTAGAATGAAATTAAGGGAATACACTATGCTAAAACGATAGTCAAATGCTTTAAAAAACTATACGAATTTCGTAAGTAATACCACGAGTGTGTGTTTTTCTTAGATATCTTACTGTCCTCAAATTTGATTGGTCATATTCCACGGTGAATAAAGATTGATGAAATGTTGCTCAAATGATCTCGGGGTCCGCAAAGCTTAAAGTTGCTCGATATTCATCTTCTGGGGATAACGGACAACCCCGAAAAGAAAATCTATTCAGGTAACTCACCCTAAGCGAGATTCGAACTCGCGACCTGTTGAATGTGAGGTAGACACGCTACCTCCACGAGTGTTTCCAACTTGTCGATAATTCACGACCGGAGCGAAGCGACGAGAGTCAACTGTCCCAAGAGAGCCGGTCCCCATGGCCGCGCTCGCCAAAGCGTCTCGCTTTGGTGTTTCGCAGCGCAGGGGATCATGGGTTCGAGTCCCGCCTTGGGCATGGGTGTTATATGTGTGTGTATAAAGTAAAAACAGAAATTCAGTAATCATACAGTAGTCCCAGTAATCAAATTAGGTAAATAAAAAGCAGGGTATACAGTGTCGGAGTCTTGATCAGGCTCCGGAACTGTATTTACATAAAAAAAAAAAAAAAGAGGAGATGAAAACACGAGTTGTGTTTGATGGGAAAATTCAGTGAAATAGACTATTAATAGTTTTTAATATATAGGAAGGGAGATTTTATCAGGTTATCATTGTAATACTTACATTAGTTCTCAAATGGTAGATGACGTATTCGACCATGTTTATTTACTAAACGTTTTTTTTTTCTTTTCTTTCTTCACTGCCTCATGAATTATGTTATGGCCTACTGTGTTCTACACCCAATGTACGAATATCGATAGTAACAATAGAAATAGGGAACAATTATTTTATTACAGCCTTTAATAACTAATACATGAAATGAAAACAAACTTTATTTTATGTGAGGTTATTGCACTCTCTCATATATAAGAAATACAAATAATGATTATTTTCGCTTCTTTTTTTTAACTAAATACATTATGAACTGGATAAAACTTTAAATAAACATTGAAACTGAATTAATTGAAAGTACAATTGTGGAACTGACAGCTATTAAAAGTGAAAGTTCCCTGACTGGATTTGTCACCAATAACCATGACAGGAGATTAAACAAACGAACGTCAGATGCGACAAGATTTCAAAGAAATGAACATCAGCTGCGATAAGATGTTTCGACAATATCGCTCCAGTCAGATGACCGCGATTGGTTGAAACTGCCTAATCTTGGCCATTGCGTTGCCGCTTTAATAGCTGTGATGAATTGTCATTGAAATTCGCTTCTTTGCATAGTCAGGAGTTAAGGAAAAGAAATACGGATGACTTCCTATCTGATAAAAGTTAAAAGTATTTTAAAATTGAAACCACTATCAAAGCACATCTCGGAAACTGTTAGAATCACAACAAAAATGTAATGTAAAAATGTATATGTTGTATATCTTGTTTTGACAAGATGTATATACTTATGTAGTAAGTTTTTTTCTATATCTTACCAGGTTTACCAGTTATACAAAAGTCATTCCGAATGAAGAGGTCTTCAGACTTTCCTCAGAAAATTCAAGATATACAGTATCCTTCAGAACACGATAACCCTCTGCCAAAGTCTGGGTTTAGGAGGTTTGCGGTGTGAAACCTACCCTCACAGTTGCCGAGTCTTCCACTTACTGGTCCCTTAAATGAGGCGCGAATCTCGACTTGCAAGTAGTCTTCGAGTCTCCAGAAACAGAGGGTTTACTACGTTGCTTTCGCCCCTAGTACAGAGTCGTATGTTTAGAAATGGTTATTGCGTAGTGGCGGGGGGAGCAGTTCCGTTTTAAGGCCATTATGTTTTGAAAATTATAAATGCTGTTTGAAATGTAAATATTTGTAATATACCGTACTTTAATTAAAATCGTTCCAGCTATTTTTAAGAAAATATTCCGAAAAGTGTTCTATGTAAAGTTTGGGGTGGGGGATTTTCTTGAAAATCTTCGTGTTGCATTATTGGGAGGTACTAAAAAAACCAAGCTTTGTATTTAATGGAGTAATGCTGTGCCAAACATACACACATAACCTTTTTCTAAAAAAATGTATTCAGGAAAGTCTCAAAACATGTATTTCCGGTGAAATTTCAGATCGAATTTTTGGTGGAGCATAATACCGTATCTAGCTACTATGTACATTGTACATACGTGCTAAAGAAAGTAACTAGGATGTTGTTAAATGACATTACAAATGGCAGTCGATTCTGGCAAGAAAAGACGTTTTTGTACAAGACAGGTTGTATCATATGCTGACTCAATAGTGGTGGTTAGCATCAAACATAATACGTGACCAGGCTTCACAAAATACGGAGAAAAAACTTGTTAAAATGCATGTATGGTACCAGACGGGGTTTGAATCGGCGACTTCTCAGTTACGAAGGGTTCTAAACTGGCATACTGCAGATATATAGGTTCTTTTAAAACTAATTTCAAACGTTAAAGCGCTAACAGTATTATAATACTTGAGCTAAAGCAGTCGCACACTGGGCAAGTAAAGTGGTTTTGTTTTCTTTTGGTTTTTCTTTCTCTAGCCCCGTATGTTAAATATACATAGGGATAGAGAAGTATTAAATTCAACCCAAAAATTCGATGTCGAGATTTCACCGGAAATATATGTTTATGGACGCCCTGAATAATAGAAAAAGAAAAGAAAGAAAAAAAAAAAAGAAACAGGTCCGTGTGTATGTGTGTGTGTGTGTATGTGCGTGCGTGTGTGTGTGTGAACAGCATAGCTCAAAAACGAAAAGACGGTTAAATACCAAACTTGGTATTTAAGTTTGATATCTTCCAAGGATGCGACACGAAGAATTTCAAGAAAATTCCCCCTCCCCTAACTATCCTTTACATGGACATTTTTTCCGAACATTTTGTTTTATCAAAAATGGCTTTAACGGTTTTGATTAAAATATGGTATATTAATAACTCCATGGCACGACAGCTCACGGGGAGCCTTGGCCTACCGCCCGGCCGCTGCGTCCCCCATCTCGGTCCACTACAGACGTCATGGATGGGGTGCAGTATTGGAGGGTGAGACGTGGTCAGCGCCTCGAGCCCCTCCCGGCCGGTTAATGCGGTCCTCACGACCTGGAGCCGCTACTTCTCCATCAAGTAGCTCCTCAATTGGCCCCCCAGGGACCTCACGAGGCTGAGTGCACCCCGGTCCAGGTCTCCCAGCGGGGGAAAAATCCCCACGCCGGTACTGGGGATCGAACGCAGGTATCCCGCTTGGTAGGCAGCTGCGCTACCACCGCGCTAAGGAGACGACCATATATGGTATATTAAATATATTAAATATATTTAAATGTATTTACCTGACAAATATATATATATATATATATATCTCTTGAATTTTCTGGGAATAGTCTCTGAAGGCTACTTTATTCTGGGTGAATTTTACGGAATTTTCCATAATACTAAACCGTAAGAGATGGACAAAAACTTACCATACAAAAAATGCAGAGCACATTAAAACACACAATTTATGTAATATACATTTCTTTCATGGTGTAGATAGTTTTTTTAGATATTGCTTGCTATTGGTTTCAGCTTTAAAAAGCTTATACTTTTCTCATACAGAATTTGTCAACTCCTGTCCATACTAACAAAGGAACTTCAGACAAATAGCAACCAGCTTTTGACTATCATTTTAACCTATGGTACTCCTTTATTTCCCTTCTACTTACAAGAAAGCAAGTAATAAGGCTATTTCTGCTAATTTTTGTCTCGAATAGCATGAAGTAAATAGAAGCACGAGCTTTTAAACAATAATTTGTTGCAGAGATGTAGAGAAAGTCATGTGAATGGAACACATCAGATTTTTTTAATGTCATTTGTATAGCCCCTCTTTGAGTTCAATTATATAGGGGGCTTTGACTTGTGAAACAATTCATATTACTGTAAGTTTAGAACATTAGGTTAATTATTTTTATATTACTAAACTCACGCACATTCACATTCATACCTCCAGACTCTATGGGGGATAGAGAATACTTCTGGTTAAAGAAAAATTCCCCACCCCACCCCAGCCGAGAATCGAACTCGGGACCTCCGAAAGAGAAGTCAGTTCGCTGACCACTCTACCATGCGTTTGATGTGACTTTTGAAATACCCTATATATTTAGTGCTCTTCATGTTGCTCTCTCCCTCCCTCCCTCTCTCTCTCCACATACCTATCATTACAGGTTTAGATTTTACGTTGGGCATTGGACATGAAGGAGTCAAAATGAGAAGTGAAAAGTGAGACATGTTATGGGCAGGAAGGCTAGTGGAATGCAGTAGGCGGGGTCTACAGCCACGAGAAGGGCAGCAGGATGACGGGTTTAAAGAAACCAAAACGAATCTGTATGTACAATTATACCCGCTTTTTATATTCCATAGCTGTCTTTTGTAAGGAATTCCTGAAGACCATACGATTTACATAAACACGACGTTCTTAGGCATGGACTCATGTCCAATGAAGGGTGGTAACATCTGTGGCCCTCACTCGGGAGGTCCTGGGTTCGATCTCCAGACACTGCCCATCCTGACCCATGGGTTTTTCATGGTTTTTGCGAGACGTCAGGTGAATGCTGTGTAGTTCATTTTGTAGCACGTCTTTCCTGTTCATAATTTCCAGAACTCATACCTTCCTTGTCATCTGTTTCAGGGTTGAAGGACTAGACGACGGTGTTCGGCATGTTGCAGCTGGGCAGTGTCTCTGCACTCTGTAAATCAGAGCAGAGCTTGAGGAAGGACCGCGGTAGCCTGGGCAAATGTTATACCACAATACTTGCGTCCCGTCACTTCATTTCCAACATATGATTCAGCCGTGACGACAACTTGCCATCAATGCTGTGCTGTATTGCATATTGCAGGTAGATCCCTGCGAATCACGAGTTACTCGCGCAACCAATGTGGAACAGTCTGCTATAAAGTTACCTTACCTTCCAAGCTCGAGGCTTGTGAGTAAGGTTTGAGTGGTGTTAGTTGCATTCGATCTAGAGACGTTAGGGATCCCGCCCATGGTCATCCGGATCTAGACGCCCTTCTGGTCTCTTCCCTCATCCCCCATAACAGGGGTCACGAAGGTCGCGCGCGCTGCTGCCCCCCTGTCTGAGGGCCCCATCGCGATAATCCTAATCGTATGTCCAATGACATATGCGCTGTGGAATACATAAGATACCTTGCTGAGTGACCAAATTCATTAGTAACGGATATTTCGGAAATGACTTAAGGCACAAATAAACTAGTTTGACATAACTTTAATATTTAAAGAGCTCTTCGTACTTTACGACGTTTGCGGAGAGCCATTCAAAACAAACGAAGAGGAATGCTGACTTCAGGAACTGTGTTGATCCAAGACAACGCTCGGCCACACACTGCTGGCACAACCCATCGGCTCCTTGAACAATTTCAATGGGACATTTTCGATCATCTGCCGTACAGTCCTGACCTGGCACCCAGAGGCTCTCACCTTTTCCCTGAACTGAAGACGTTGCTAGGAGGGCAGCCTTTCAAGCCGACGTCAATGCTCGTTTGAAATCATTGGCGGCAACATTTTTTTAAGCGGGTATTGCAAAGCTTGTGCACAAAAGTAACCATGAGTTTACAAAACTTTTAGTAATAAAATAATGTTTTCTATTAACTTGTCTTTTATTTATTAGCCCTCGTATGTTTTAAACTGATTAAAATCCTCTTAACCCCCAAAAGTATACATTTCCTGGTTGGTCATATCGGACGATGAATGAAATTTGTGAAATGATGCTCAAATGATCTCGGGGTCCATGGAGCTTAAAGTTACTCGGCATTCGTCTGCTCAGGATAAGGGAAAACCCCGAAAACTCCCTTACCCGGGTAACTCACCCTAAGCGAGATTCGAACGCACGACCTGTTGACTGTGAGGCAGACACGCTACCACCACACTAACCAGGCGGGCTAATAGAGGTTTTATTAGTGTCTAAAAGAAAAAATAATATTTTTTACCATTTCAGAGTTTGTTATGTTTGGTCACGGAAACTATTTTGTATGCCTGACAATGGATGAAAATAAATTCACTTTTTCCTCCAAGATTGAAAAACAGTTTTAGTTATTGATTAAACACGTCCGTGAGGTTTCTCAAATTTATCGAGGATAAATACTCGTTTGCATACAAACGGTGAGAAATGAGGTTTTAAGGAAAAAAACCTTTTCAGTCCAGTTTTGCGCGAAACAAAAAGTGGACGACAAGGAAACTCGCGGGAGGGCGTACCACAACTTTCAAGTTTTTTACGGACAGAAAGGTTGCCTGCCGATGGACGTGGATTGATTCTCGTCTTGTGTTCCAGTGAAGCCATCTCCACAGACCGCCCTGTTCAACACAACACTTCATTTATCATCACAATGTTCTCAACGCCCTAATGTCAGTCCGGACATTTGCCCGCTCTTTTACGTCTTTGCCTTAAACTCCTTCCTCTTTGTCACGGAGAAAGGCCATTTTCGAGCTAACAGAACTCTACAAGACCACCAGCCCATTTTTCATCATCATGTACGTTTACCTGGCGACATTAGGCCCTTGGCATGTTCTGATTCAAGATATGTGGATATCATCAAACAACTATGGCAACATCCCTACGATGCGCGCATCCTTTCTTGAGCGTTCGTCTTCAGTCTACGTTCGGTAAGTTTCGCGCAATTTCGGAAGCAGAGTGACAGCAAATTTTTACTTTCTCTACACGTACTATATACATAGTATATAGAGAAGGCATTGTATTGCAACCAAAAATTTAATACCGTGATTTCATCGGAAATACATATTTTGGGACCACCTGAATAAATAAAAAAAAAATAGAAAAAGGTCGGCGTGTGTTTGTGAAAAGTCCATTAAATACCAAACTTGATATTTAAGTTTACTATCTTCCAGGGATGCGACACGAAGATTGTGAGGAAAATCCCCCCACCCCAGACTACATGGAACTTTTTTCGAATTTTTCTGATTTTCTCAAAAATGGCTCTAAAGATTTTGATTAAAATATCATACATTAAAGACATTTACCTGACAATTAAAATATATATCTTGAATTTTCTAGGAATAGTCTCTGAAGACTGCTTTATTCTGGACGAATTTTACGGAATTTTGCATAACTGCTAAACCGCAAAAACTTACCACACATAAAATGTAGAGCACGTTAAATCACACAATGTATGTTATACGCATTTTTTCGTGGAGTTGATGGTTTTTGAGATATTCATACTTTAAGTTATACTTTAAAAAACTTATATTTTTCTCATACAGGAATTTGTCAACTTCTGCCCATACAAACAAAGGCTTCAGTTACATAGCAACCAGCTTTTGACTATCACTTTAACCTATGGTACTCCTTAATTCGCTTCTACTTACAAGGAAGCAAGTAATAAGACTATTTCTGCTAAAGTTTTCTCGATTAGCATGAAGTAAATAGAAGCATAAACTTTTTAACAATAATTTGTTACAGAGATGAAGAGAAAGTCATGTGAATGGAAGACATAAGATTTTTCATCATGTAAGCTTTTACCTGTGGAGATTAGGCCCTTGGCATGTTCTGATTCAAGATAAATATGTGGCCGGCCATCATCAAACAAGTATGCCAACATCTGTAAGATGCGCGCACTTTTTCTTGAGCGTTCATCTGCCTTCTGCGTTCGGTAGGTTCCGGGCAATTTCGGAAGCAGAGCAAATGTAGTAAAATCTGTTTCCTGTAGACTGCTTGCAAGTCGAGAATCAGCTGTTGATTAGGGCTTTATTAATAATAAAACATTCATTCAGTAATGATTCCATCACGTGAAAGATATTGTCCTGTCTCTTCCGCTTTTAATTAACGTCATTTTATTACTGCATTAGTTTTTGTGTGTATCTGTTTGTAGCATCGACTTTCTCTTGAAGAGTTCTTGACGTTGTGGAGCTATTACTCATGAAGATTTACTCACGTAGAGCACCAGTTATGACGATTCGCAGCGTGTGAAAGTTCCCGAAGGACATCAGGGCTGACCTTTCCGATACGTACAATATGCAAAAGCTCTCCAGTCACGCCTGCCTTTTAGTGCTCTCATGCTGTTATAATGCATGTAGCAATTAAAATCTTATTGGGTTGGGTTTCTCTGAGCACTCCCAGTGTTGCCAACTCTCAAATAAAAATGTCCCTAAGTTTCACTGTAAATAAAATCAAATGTGGTGCTCCGTTTATAGGACTTGCTCTACACCTCTGCAATAAATTATTGTTAAAAAAACTTATTCTTCTATTTACTTCATGCTAATCAAGAAAAAACTAGCAGAAATAGTCTTATTATTTGATTCCTTGTAAATAGAACGGAAATAATGGAGTACGCTACCCTAAAGCGATAGTCAAATCTTTTAAAAGCTGGTTGCCATGTGATTTAAGTTCCTTTATTTGTATGCCAAAGAGTCGACAAACAACGGAAACAATTAACAAGGAATATCTCAGAAATGATCAATGCCACGAAAGAAAAAATAAACATATATGACATAAATTGTGTGTTTTGACGTGAAATACATTATTTGTGTAGTAAGTTTTTGTCTATCTCTTGCGATTTACCCGGTAACGCAAAATTAAGCATAATTTATTCACAATAAATAGGTCTTCAGATGTTATTCCCAAAAAATTCAAAATATACACGTTTTTATCATGTACATATCTTTGATATACAATATTTTAATCAAAATCGTTAAAACCATTTTTTGAGAAAATAAAAATGTTCGAAATGTAAAGGAAAATTTGGGGTGGGGAAATTATTTACAAAATCTTGGTGTCTTATCCCTGGAACACACTAAATAAACTTAAATACCAAGTTTGGTATCTTACCAACTTTTCCTTTTTAAGCTAAGCTGGCCATAGATACACGTGGAACTTTTTCTAAAAACATTTATTGCACTCGACGACCTCAAAACATATATTTCCGGTGAAATCTCAGTATCGAATTTTTGGGTGGAATGCAATACTTTCTCTATACAATATGTAAATAGTGAAATAGAGAAAGTAAATAGTTAAATAAAGCTCCTTCCGAATGGAGTGATCTTCACAGAATACTCCCGGAAAATTTAGGATATTTATTTTCTCATACAAATATACTTAATATTTGTATTTTAGTCAAGGGCCTTTTTTGAGAGAACCGAAAATTTCGAAAAATCTTCCATAAAAGTTTAATTTGGGATGGGCGATTTTGTTGAGCTACCAAATAGGTTGACGAAGGGTTGCAAATTGAATACGCACATGTTCTGAGTCACCAGAAAGTGCTGAAGAAGTGAGTGACTACAGGACAAAAGAACGCTGGGCAGCGAACACAGAATCACCATTGTTTGTGCATTAGGATCGGCATCCTATTGTTTGCTTTGGTGTTAGCGCCTAGAGAGCTGGAATGCCGACACATAGCCCACTGGGTGGGGCGCAGCACTCAAGAAACCACACGAGCACGTCATTCATTACCATTTCATCAGCACCGTGACTAGTACAGCCCCTTCTCTTCTTCTCCATTGATTAAAACAAAAATTACCTTATTACACCAACACTTTCTATATCAATCTTCAAGCATTTTACATTCTTTATGCACAAAACGAAATAGGAAGAAACAGACATGGAAAAATAATGCTAGGTTCGAGAAGTCCCGGAATCGTTTATTTTCTCTTTACGAAAACAAAGGATATTTTACTTTTAGACGTTGAAAACGTTCATGACGACGATACTTAATTAAAATTTGCATGCTAATAACGATTATAGTCTTTGCTTGGCAGCTAGTTTTTGTTGTATATGCATGTTCGTTTATCGTATTTCATAATACCGCCAACGGAGCGTATTCGAACATAAAGTTTTGTGTTTTGTTAAACAAATCTCCCTTAAAGTCATTGGAAGGAGCTTATGGTGAAGCAGCGATGAAGAAAACTGAGGTGTACGAATGGCATAAACGTTTCAGTCAATGTTTTCGAAAGCTAAAGAAATTACTGTACATGCGACAAGGGCACTATGATAGGTATCTGAAAATGGCTTCCAGTCCCTTTTACACGCAGTGGCAGAAGTGTCACTTAGGAAGGGAACTGTTTTGAAGGAAATGTGTAAATTGCCTTGAGGCAATATTTGCCGATATTTTGTAAATGTTATTCCATTTTGTAAATTTGATGTTCAGATGTTTTCTTGTTGCATACCGAGATTGAAACCATGGGTACAATATAATTATTCCTTGTTCATCCGTTATGTATAAGTGTTTTGATTTTCTCTTTACGATTTTGTTCATTTAAACAAGTATCGTGGCAACATGTTCCGTTTTACTTTCTCTACACTACTATGTACATAATTTATAGAGAAAGTTTTGCATTCCACCCAAAAATTCCATACCGAGATTTCACCGGAAATACAAGTTTTGGATCCCCCTGAATCCAAAATAAAGCATTTTTAGAAAAATATCGTGTGTATGTGTGTGGACAGCATAGCTCAGAAACGAAAAGACCCTTAAATACTTAACTTTGTATCTTCCAAGGATGCGGCACGAAGATTTTCAAGAAAATCCCCCACCACAACTATCCTTTACATGGAAAAAAAGCTGATGTGCTCCATTCACATGACTTTCTCTACACCTCTGCAACAAAGTATTGCTTAAAAGCTTATGCTTCTATTTACTTCATACTAATAGAGAAAAAACTAGCAGAAATAATCTTATTACTTGCTTCCTTGTAAGTAGAAGCTAAACATGGGAGTACCATAGATTAAACTGAAGTCAAAAGCTGGTTACTAGGTGACTAAAGTTCCTTTGTTTGTATGTATGGATACGAGTTGACAAATTCCTGTATGAGAACAGTACAAGTTTTTCAAAGCTGAAACCAAAAACAAGGAATATCTCAAAAACGATCAACTCCTCCAAAAAAAAATGTGTATAACATAAATTGTGTGTTTTAAGATGCTCTACATTTTTTGTGTGGTAAGTTTTTGTCCATTTTTTACGGTTTAACAGTATGCAAACTTCTTCCAGAATAAAGTAGTCTTCAGAGGCTATTCCCAGAAAATTAAAGATATACATATTATTTTGGGTAAATATCTTTAATATACGATATTTTAATCAAAATCGTTAGAGCCATTTTTGAGAAAATCAAAATTTTCGAAAAAAGTTCCATGTAAAGGGTAGTTGGGGGTGGGGTGATTTTCTTGAAAATCTTCGTGTCGCATCCTTGGAAGACACCAAACTTAAATACCAAGTTTGGTATTTAACGGTCTTTTCGTTTTTGAGCTATGCTATCTACAGACACACACGGGCCTTTTTCCAAAAATGCTTTTTTTGGATTCAGGGGGACCCTAAACATGTATTTCCGGTGAAATCTCGGTATCGAATTTTTGGGTGTATTACAATACCTTCTCTATACACTATGTACATAGTACGTGTAGAGAAAGTAAAAATTCGAAAATTTGATTTTGTCAAGCATGGCTCTACCGATTTTAATTAAAATCTCTTATGTTTGAGATATTTACATACATGGCAAATAATATGAATATCTTGAATCTTCTGGGAATAGCCTCTACAGACATCTTTATTCTGGATGATTTTTGTTTTTTTTTTTGTTTTTAATTTTGCATATCTAGTAAACCATAAGAGATAGACAAACACTTATTATACAAAAATGTAGAGCTCCTAAATACACACAATTTATGGCATATGCATTTTTTCCTGGAGTTGACCGTTTTTAAGATATTCGTATGTTATTGGTTTCAGTTTTAAAAACAGAGAACATGAGTTTTCTTCATATCTCAAGTATAATATTTATAACGGTTTGAATTGACTTTTGAAATACTTCCTGAAGCAGAATATACGAATTTCATTGCATCTAAAACAAATCTAAATTACCGTTTTGCTTTCTTGAATTGAAGAGCGTTATTTTCCCATCGAAATTCGTTGTAAAATTATTTGCACCGCTTCTGTAAGCAGCAGGACGAAGTTCAGGTTACTAAATGCAACACGTCAATTTTTCAGCTGACTCTACCGTAAAAACAGTCAACAGAATAATCAACATGAATATCTTACACGTCAATGATGTCATTTTCCATTGAAAGAAATTTTGCTTCCTACAAGAATGCGTTACGTGATACATTGTAATTAAGTTTTAACGATCGCCACTTGAACGAATATCCCATTCAACGAAAAGCTAGTGTCATTTCCTGATTCAGCGAATGCTTTGTTTATCCCAGACCAAGCAATCATCCCTCGACACGTTTATCCCAGCTTGGGATGTTACATAAAAATCTGCCGTGTTAAACTCACATGCCTTTCTCTAGCTGCTCTACAAACAAACTTCTTACAAAAGATTCTTCTTCTTCTTCTTCTTCTTCTTCCTACGCAATGCTAATCGAGATAAACATGAGAGAATGTTCTTATTACTTAGTTCCTTATAAATAGAAAGGAACTAATGGAATGCGCTATGCTAAAGCGATAGTCAAATGTTTTAAAAGCTGTCGTTATGCAATTGCGATTGCAAATTGCTTCTTTGCTTGGCCAGGAGTAGAACAAAAGAAAAATGGACACTCCCTGTCTGAGAAAAGCATAAGTACTTTACAATTGAAACCAACAACAAGGAATATCTCGGAAACGGTTACCTCTACAACAAAAACGTAAAGGACATAAATTGTGTGTTTTGACGTGACCTACATTTTTTGTGCAGTAAGTTCTTATTTATCTCCTACGGTTTGCCAGTTATGCAAAATTCGGCAAATTTCATCGAGAATAAAGAGGTCTTCAGAGGCTATTCCCAGAAAATTCAAGATATAAATTTTATTTGGGATGTAAATGTCTTTAATCAAAATCGTTAGAGGAATTATTTTAGAAATTCAAAATATTCGAACATTTTTCCATGATAAGAGTAGTTTGGAGTGGGGGGGTTCTCAAAATCTTCGTGTCGCATCTCTGGAAAATATTAAATTTAAACACCAAGTTTGTTATTTTACCGACTTTTCGTTTTTGAGCTATCGTGTTCACAGGCGTACTGACACACAGACACGCGCACGCATGGACCTTTTTCTAAAAATGTATTTTTGGGCACGGGTGACAGTCTATTTCGGTATCGAATTTTTGTGTGCAATACAATACCTTCTCTATATAGTACGTGTAGAGAAAGTAAACAAAATACAAAAGAAATCTTTGACAATGTAATTCTTTGTGAATAGAAGTTCATAATTGAATCTCACTAAACTAGGAAATCGCCGCGTGTCTGCCTCTCATAAAAGGGAATACGAGTTCGATTCTTGCTTAGGGTGAGTTACCAGTTAAGGTTTTTGTTTTCTTTTTCATGTTTCCCTTATCCCGTCGACTAATTTAGAGATCCACAGATCCCGGGGTTATTTGAGCATCATTTCACCGATTTCATTCATCGTCCGATATGACCAGTCAGGTTCAAGGGCATTAAACATAAGAAAAACGGAAAATTAACGGTGCTTGTACTGATCCACAAGTAAAATGTTACAAAATAAATAAATACATAGATAACAAGAATTACGCCCACAAGGACCATAAATGAAGGTTTATGCCACCTAAAATCCGGACACTAGCTGTACGTTCTGAATGGGTGGGTTTAAGATTAACTCTCGGATGGGAACCCCAGTCACAGAAGCACACGCCCTAGAGGCATTTTTGACTTTCGTGAGTCCAGGGAGAGAGGGATGAGGGGAGAAACACGAAGGGCATTCAGATCCGGAGGACTAACAAAGCATGGAGCCCCGCTAACGTTTCCAAATACAACGCACTCGACATCGCTCGGGGCCCCGGTGGGTGGCACCAGAAGGATTCCGGAGACCCCAGCAACGTGCCAAGAAACCTTTACAGAGAGCAAGCCACCGCCCAGCCACAACCTTTTCTTTCCTTTTTTTCCAGTTTTTTCCCCTGTATTCCTTTTTCTTTTCCCCTCTTATGTTTTCCTTTTTTCAGTTTCCTTTGTTGACCTATTTGCCGTTTTTTTTTCCTTACACGTGCATACCTATACCACGTACAAACACCCATGCTCAAGGCGGGACTCGAACCCACGATCCCCTGCGCCACGATGCGCCAAAGCGAGCGCGGCCATAGGTACCGGCATTCTTCAACCCTGAAGCGATGAACAAGAAAGCATAACATAATATAAGAACTCCATGACATGACAGCTCACAAGGACCCTTGGTCTACCGCCCGGCCGCTGCGTCCATGACAGACGGCAATTGGAGGGTGAGAGTGGTCAGCGCCTCGAACCTCCCCCCGGCCGGTTAATGCGGTCCTCATGACCTGGAGCCGCTACTTCTCCATCAAGTAGTTTCTCAATTGGCCCTCCAGGGACCTCACGAGGCTGAGTGCACCCAGGACCAGGTCTCCCAGAGGGGGAAAAATCCCCATGCAGGTACTGGGAATCGAAGGCAGGTCTCCCGCTTGGCAAGCAGCTGCATTACCACCGTGCTAAGGCGACGACTCCAAGAAAACATGGTAGAGGACCCCAGCTTTCGCCTGCGTCAGAAAGACCGGTCAGATGGGCATCGAACTCGGTATCTTGAGAATGCATTGCATATCATTCACTTCCTCGTGTTCATGCCTGGCTACGGGCCGACCTCTCGTAACAGGTTCTCCATTCTGTGGTTTCGTGCCGTTGGCTCCCCGACAGGCTTCTGACCCCTAGGCATTGGCTTGTAAGTCCTAGGAGGGGTGTCAGCCCAGGGTAATCCGATGGCGAAACGAAACCACGAGAATGCTGGTCTTACCGCCGCGCTGGGTGAAAGTAGTGTGACAGTAATACCTGAGATTTTCTCTTAACGTGATCCGGAACACGTCCAGAGAAGCTGTAAATCTACATTATATCCAGTACAATGATCTGGATCTAGACACAAAAACAACTCTCCTCTCTCCTGACCTGAACGCTTGTACAACAGAACCAAGAATAAATCTAAATTCCGTCCGTTCCGACTTGAGTCCTTCGTGACGAAGTTGCCGCTGTGATAAAACTGCATCCTGCTACAAGCGTATTCATACATACGTATCGGGCAGTTCCCACGAACCTGCGCATGCGCACCACGCACACCAACATGGTAACGGTATCTTAGCAACAACATGTCGCCTTTATAATGTCTTTATCGTTGGAACATAAAAAACCCGCAGTTAAGTTCTCGTGTCACAGTCTGTAGGGGGCAAAGATGTGTTTTATATCATTTGTCTTTTGTCTAAGATATGCTGAAAGCGTTTACTTAACTTAGGATTTATATCGTGCTAAAAAAACGTACTTGTCCTTGAACATAAGTTAAAATGAGAGAGAGCGCGCGCGCTACTTCAACAATGTCAGCAATATCGCAGAAATTGCTACTGGTAATTGGTAAATATTTGTCGTCAATTCCAATAATTTACCTCAACTTTTAAACTTAACTGATTTATATCATGCTAAAATAACCTTTTTTTTTTATTTTTTGTTTTCTTTTTAACGCCCTTTAACCTGGTTGGTCATATCGGACGATGAATGAAATTTGTGAAATGATGCTCAAATGATCTCGGGGTCCATGGAGCTTAAAGTTACTCGACATTCGTCTTCTCAGGATAAGGGAAAACCCCGAAAAAAAACCTTATCCGGGTAACTCACCCTAAGCGAGATTCGAGCTCATGAACTTTTGAACGTGAGGCAGACACGCTACCACCACACTACCCAGGCGAGCTAATAACACTCTTGTCCTTGATGATAAGTTAAAATGAGAGAGAGCGCTACTTCAACAATGTGAGCAATATCGCATAGATTGTTGTTCAAAAGTGCTCAATATTTATCAATTCCAATAACTTACCTCAACTTTTAAGTGTGAATATAGAACAAAAGAAAAACGGTAACATGGAACGAAAATACAATTAAAAGTTTAAACATTCATTTCTGAGTAATACGTATTCTATCGTAGAAACAGCAATAGGGAATATTGAATAATCTATTCCAATATTACTATGGTCATCAAGAAAGTAACGAACGATTTGGCATAATTAAATATTAACGAAAGATATAGACACAAAACTTTATTTACAAAGTTACAGTACCTTACTTTATTTTTACTTTCTCTACACGTACTATGTACATAGTGTATGGAGAAGGTATTGCATTTCATACAAAAATTCGATACCGAGATTTCACCGGAAACACATACTTTAGGACCACCTGAATCCAAAAAAAGCATTTTCAGAAAAAGGTCCGTGTTTATGTGTCTGTCTGGACAGTATAGCTCAAAAACGAAAAGACGTTGGTATCTTCCAAGAAGCTTTTGAGAAAAATCCCCTCACCCCAAATCACCCTTTCCATGGAAAACGTTTTGAAAATTGTAACTCTCTCAAAAATGGCACTAACGATTTTGATTAAAATGCCGTATATTGAAGATAATTACACGACAAATAAAACGTATATCTGAAATTTTCTGGAAATAGCCTCTGAAGATATCTTTATTCTGGATGAATTTTGCATAACTGGTAAACCGTAAGAGATAGACAAAAATTTACTGCACATAAAAACGTAGATCTCGTAAAAACACACAATTTCTTATATACATTTTCTTAGAGTTGACAGTTTTTGAGATATCCCTTGTTGTTGGTTTCAGTTTTGAAATGCTTATACTTTTCTCACAAGGGAATTTGTCAACTCCTGTGCATACATAGGAACTTCAATCACATAGCAACCAGCTTTCAAAAGATTTGAATATCGCTTAGGCTAATGTATTCCCTTATTTCTCTTCTACTTACAACGTAGGTGTAATAGCACAATTTCTGCTAATTTTTTCTCGATTAGTATGAAGTAAATAGAAGAATAAACTTTTTACCAATAGTTTGTTCCAGAGATGTTGAGAAAGACATGTGAATGAACACATCAGATTTTTCAAGGCAATCTCTTTTCTGCCAAGACATTTGTCACTGGTAGCAGTTTTTACAATGTAGATGTACTTGTCTACTTATTCCTTTTTTTTTTTTCTTTTTTTTTTTAAATTCACAAAATGTTCGGACAATGGAATTTTATAGGCAAATAACGCAAGTGTATAGTGATAATGCAATGAACGAGTATATATGTTGGTATTTGATACTTTTAATGTTCTGCATCAATGTAGGCGCAGCCTTCAGTTGAAGTAAGCAATAAATTATTTCCCAAAAGGTATAGCTTTATCCTCAAAATTTGCCTTCTCATGTCGAATACAAATGTTGTTAGGCATGCTTCTAAATACAAGTAAAATGAATCAGCCCGTTCCGGTAAAACCCATTCAATTGTTCTTCATAAGCCTCACGCATGGAGAAGGTTAGCTGCCAGATTATGGAGTGTAGCATCCTCCAGTATTAGGAGCTTCCAGGAAACTTGTTTAGGGCGGGATGGAGTGAGCAATATCCGGTGGGGGAACTGGAGGAATGTGAAGAGCATTCGGAACAAACACCACTTTCAGGAGTAAAGAAATCTAAAATGTGAGTTTGTCAGGCACAAAGTCAATGTCCAAGAGAGGACAGAACCACAGAGGACAGACGGGTTCACTTCAAGGAAGAGCTGTAACTTGTGACGTCACGAATTCGTAGTTCAAGTAACCCTCGCCAGATCTTCGTACTTTACGACGTTTGCGGAGAGCCATTCAAAACAAACGAAGACTTCAGCAATTGTGTTGATCCATGACAACGCTCGTCCACACTCTGCTGGCACAACCCATCGGCTCCTTGAACAATTTCAATAAGACTTTTATCAATCATCCGCCGCACAGTCCTGACCTAGCACCCAGCGACTTTCACCTTTTCCCTGAAATGAAGATATGGTTAGGAGGGCAGCACTTTTTTTTTTTTTTTTTTTTTAAATACAGTTCCGGGGTCTGATCAGAACTCCGGCACTGTATACCCTACTTTTTATGTACCTAATTTGTTTACTGTGATTACTGTATGATTACTGAATTTCTGTTTTACTGTTTACACACATACACAAACATATAACACCCGTGCCCAAGGCGGGACTCGAACCCACGATCCACTGCGCTGCGAAACCCAAAGCGTGACACTTTGGCGAGCGCGGCCATGGGGACCGGCAGCACTTTCAAACCAACGTCAATGCTCATTTGAAATCATTGCGGCAACATTTTTTGAAGCGGGTATTGCAAAGCAGGTACGATAAATGTCTCAATCTTTTCGGTGATTATGTTGAAAAGTAACCATAAATGTACAAAACTTTCAGTAATAAAGTAGTTGTTTTCTATGAACTTGACTTTTATTTATAGCCTTCGGAGGTTGAAAAAAAGCGGCCCTCGTACAATCCCCTATAGGGAATGAACCCCTCTGTCGTTCGTCAGTCCGCCAGCATTGTCTGCCACTGATCGGGCAGTGATGAACAAAAGAAGCACGTAATATACCACTCCGCCATAATTATTTTATTACAATCTCGTAGCGCTATATAATTTTGCATTTATCGCGAATTATATTCTTCCGCTATCATCGAATGGACCCCCTCGGATGTGCGTAATGGCGGTCATCATTCCTTTTATGAATAACAGACAAACGGGTTTTCAACAAAAAGAGAGGGGGGGGGGAATAGTAATCTCCTTAAGTAGCGGTGGATATATTGGAATAAACTAGGCGAACTAACCAGGAAGTTGGTGGCAAAGTTCACGCAATTTGGTAGTACGGGCTGAAGAGGTTTAGTACCAGCAGACAGCTCCGCGGTGACGTATTCCCTTCTACCGCCCACTCTAACTTTCAGTTTGTATAGTTACTTTCTCTACACGTACTATATACATAGTGTATAGAGAAGGCATTCTATTGCAATCAAAAATTCGATACCGAGATTTCATAGAAACATGATTTCGGACCCGCTGAATCAAAAAACAAAACAAACACATTTTTAGAAAAATGTCCGTGTATGTGTAGGTGGACAGCATACTCAAAAACGAAAGTCCATTAATTATCAAACTTGGTATTTAAGTTCAGTATATTCCAAGAATGCGACACGAAGATTTTGAAGAAAATTTCCCCACCCCGATATATTCTTTACGTGGAAAAGTTTCGACAATTTTTTCTCAAACATGGTTGTAACGATTTTGATTAAAATCGCTTATATTTAAGATATTTACATGACAAATAAAATGTATATCTTGAATTTTCTGGGAATAGCCTCTGAAGACTATTTGGATGATTTTTATTGAGTTTTTCATAACTGGTAACCCGCAAGAGATAGACAAAAACTTACCACACAAAAACGGTATAGCTACTTAAAACACACAATTTACGTTATATATAATTTTTCGTGCAGTTGCTCATTTTCGAGATATTTCTTGTTATTGGTTTCATTTTTAAAATACTAGGAACTTGTGAACTCCTGGCCACGCAAAGAAATGGATTTCAATCCCATAGCAACCACATTTTAAAACATTTGATTGTCGGTTTAGCTTAGTGTATTCCCTTCTATTTACAAGGAAGCAAGCAATAAGTTCATTTCTACTTATGTTTATCTCGATTAGCATGAAGTAAAGAGAAGAATAAGTTTGATAACAATTTTTTTACGGAGATGTAAGTAATGTGAATGGGGCGCATCAGAGTGTTTTCAAGGAGACCCAAAACGTGTATTTAGATGCAATCTCGCTATCGAATTTTTGGGTGAAATGCAATGCTTTTCCTACTTACGGAAAGCAAAAAAGAAAAGTATCATGAATGTGTAGAGTTCACTGCCTGGGCTTATTACAGACCGCAGAGGTTCAGCATCTGAACAACGAAAGGGATTCTCACACACGAGACCTGTCATTAAGGCAAGTGAATGTCCAATCGGCTAGCCTACAGCAGTGGCGGCTTGTACAGCCCGTGGCGTTACTTGGGCACCGCCCCCGCGCTCTTCGCCTGCATACGCCCAAGCAAGTCCTTAGTCATGCGAGTTTTAGGTAAGGTTCTCCTCTTTCTTTTGTTCTTTGTTTGGTCTGCTTAATATTCAATTGGTGTGAGCTAGGAATCGCCTAGCAACCGACTAAGGGAAAAAGAATGCTCTCATACTTAACTGCATGGTTGTTATTGTTGTTACTGTTTCCGAGCTAAGTGGCGCTGCCGTCACTCTGTGAGTCGTATTCAGGAGCTCCTTAGTTTCATCCCCGTCAACAGCTATGACTCATTGGCTTTTCGCAGTTCCCCCGGGTCGGTAGACGAATTCTGGGGTTGTTTTTTATCCACCACGATTCCCATTCCAATATTTCCCCTACATTCCTTTCAAGTGTGATTCTAGAATCGTGGTGGATGCATCCTCAAAGAAAATACTAACAACATGCTACAGGTGTTCTGTAATGCTGCTATTTATTGTTCCATTTAATATTTAAATGCTACCAAACCAAGTTCATAGAGGTGGTTGAGGACCATAAAAGTTGAATGTGTCCATCTTCTGGCAAAGGGCCATGATCTTTCGGGGATCAAAGAATCAGAAATACTTAAGGCAACAAAACTGTAAAGCACCGAGCGGGATGATTCACGCGGTAAACTACGTGGTCCGCACTTGGGAGGTCCTCGGTTCAAATACTGTGGACTGACCAGTTTGGCAGAGGTTTTTCGTGGTTTCCCTCAATCGCCAAGGTAAATATCGGATTGGATATTTAATACCATGACCCAAAGTTCCACCTTCAGTTTACAACAATAGTAAACTGAAAACTACGGTCGGTGAGAAATTTCCTTGTGATTGACACTTGTAGGCTGTGTCCTCTGCTGACAGGGGCTCGTCAGGTTCCTGAGCAATCATAGTGTTAGAATGTATAACCACCAGAGACATCATCCATCGGCGCTGCAACATCTAGGGTTCAATAGAAATTTACGCGCGCGTTCTCATGCATGACTGATCTGATTGTTTTCAATCTGATAGATTTAAATTTATAATCGTTACTTGCTTTTATACATCGCGGACATAGATCTTGTTCTCATCCTAGAACTACCACAACTGATAATATAATTTGTAAATGTCTTACATCCGTGATAAACGAGTTGAGGTTACATTAGCGGAAATAATAAAAACTTTTACATTTAGTGAAGTACAAAACCCAATGTTGAATGGAATATATTAGGTAACTGGTGAGAAATGGGTGAAAGTGGTTCAACTTACGAGAACTGTGATAGAAAATGCATGGAAAGAAGAAGGCATTTTAGAGGAAGCAGTGGAACGTGTGATTATAAACTTAAGTAACATCAGCGTTTCCAGTGAAGGTGAATGTGATGAAATTATCAGTGAAGAGGAACTGGAAGAGGATGCTGATCTGGGAGTACAGACGGACAGCGAGTAAATATAACACAGCCAAGTGTCAGCAGAAATGTCAATCACAAGGTAATTTCTCACCAATTATAGATTGCCCCGCCATATATTTACTTTTAATGAAAGCAGCTAGACCGGACAGTACCACAATATTATCTGCTTGTCGCGCAGCAAAGTATTAGGCGTATAAGGCAGAAAATTGACTATTCCGTCTGAGTTCAAATGGCCAAAAAGTAGTCAGACTGGATGACACCCTTTCACCAACTGCTTGGCGTATGACCACGAGGAGGACTACTACCAACATACAGATAGGGCGAGTATCAGAACAGAACCGTCGCGATATGACCAAGCAGTTAAAGCGACGTTAAATAAAGGCAATGCCGTCCATGCTTGCGACCTTTCTCATGTTCGCTGTGGTATGCGACAGTGGAACTAGAATGTGATTCATCGCAGTTGATGCGTAAACAACGCGGGTCGAAACAGGAGACTTCGGAACGTGACACATTGACATCACGATTCTTCCGATATTCGAGATATGATTTTGAGTATCTTCGAGCAGTTTCCAGAAAGTTTGTGACGTCATTTTCTCGCTACACGTATGTGGAAGAATTGCAGTTGAGTGGTATTATGAATTGCACTGAGTCGTGAGTGACAGGACTGTTAGTGCGCAGTGGTGCGCGACCCTAGGATGGGGTACAACCCTAAATGTAAACTGTCTAACGTCGAAGCAGTGACTTAAGGAACTCTATTTGAAACTAATTGTTGAGTCAACAAAGACATTTATTCTATCCTATAGACTTCCTGTATACATTTCATGTATCCTAGGAAACAACAAAAATGAGTTTATTTCATTGTAAAGTATTTCAATTCCTTTGGCAACTCCCCATTCTTTAAATAATGAAAATTCCTTGTTATATAAGTCCTTCCGCTTGCCGCGTTACAAACTAAGTGCAGCTTGTTTAGTATAATCTAAAACTTCTTCGGGAATATCCATTTTCATGTATTTATTGATTTATTTGGTGCAGTTTAAACAACCAGAATTGGGGTTACGCAGCAACGAAAAAACAAAACACTACCTACGTCACGACTAAAATTCAATTCCTCGTAATGACGACTCTAATAATATTCATATTAGGATAAGATAAAACGTTGTATATTACACGTGGCTTATTAGACTATTATTTGCTCATGAGAAATTAGAACGCATGTGTACTAAACATCCCACTCACAAATAATAGTCTATTTAAGCCACTTATAATATAAATAACTATTTTTACACTATATACAATTAAAAATAAGTAAAGTAAAGAAACACATATGTTTAATAAAAACTGTTCTTGATAATTAATGGACAAAAGTAATGAGAGGCGTTTAAACATATGTAGATATTACATCTACAATCTCATTTCGACATCTTGAAAGCCTTTTCGGACGAATGTCCACACTGCCTACACAAATGCACCATCATCACTGTATTTGGTGAACTTCCGCAGAATCCGAGCTTGTTGACTCTCGTGGGTTTGTTGCACTTCCGCACAGCCAAGAACCGACCTACGGACTCCTGCTGACAGCATGACTTCATAGAATAACCCTGGCATTTAACGGATGTTTGCCGATGCAAGTTCGCCAGTTTTTTGCTCAGTTTCTGCGTACCCGGATACTCTAAAGCAAATATACCAATATAATTTTATGACATAAACGTCAGAAAATGTTTCTAAACCTGTTTTGGTCTAGCAGCTATTTACACAGATCGCTGGAGAGTAAAAACGCTCGTTGATTAACTGCTTTATGGGTTAGTTTTTTAAAAGTATATTAAAGCAAATATCCGTAATCAACGTCTATAAAATCCCAAAATAATATAAGATAAGAACATGGAAAGGAAGAACGAAAGGTCCAACAGGGTTTATTTCTGTGTCAGGATGTTTATTTCTCAAGTCTAAAAGTCTGATAAAACCATATTTATGGATTTATTCTCTAATATAAATCAAAAGGCATTTTCCATGTTAAGCGAAAAACGAATTGAATTATGGGATCCAAATGTAATGTTACACTATGTAAAGATGTAATACGAGTTCAAACAAGAAACAATCTGTCATTAAGTAGCTCGTAACAATTAGAAAAGTCTGAACACTGATGATAGCACTGTGATCGGAGAAGTTCAATGGTCTTAAAGTTTCGCATTGATGCATTTACATATGTAGTAATAACGCTTTAAAATAAATATATTTACATCATATTGAAAGATTAGAATGTATATTAGGACCTTATATTTGTGATCCAAACAAATAAACTACTACGCGACCACGATATGAATGTACTTGGAGGGCACTAGTATTTTGTTGACATTGTCAAGAGGGAGCGAAGGGCAGATCGACAATGGGAATGTACAGTTACGCAATGAAAAAAATCACCAACCTGCTGGTGTCTTCACATTAATTCTCTAGGAAAATTACTCAAAAATGATATGTTTATAATGCTTCAATAAATGTGAAGACTCTATATTGTCTTGAAAAAGCAACACGAATCAAAAGCGAATTTCTAAGGCCAAGATTGTTATACGAATATGTGTCACTGATAGAATTTTTTGCTGGCATCAAAAGTAAAAGAAAGTATAAAGATCACGGCTTGCACCGGAATGACTGAGCCACCTTCCATTTCAATATGCACATCATAATGTTCTAGGTGAAACGTCACGCCGAGCACCAGAGGTCAAATACCAACGTTTAACTCACTGGTCAGTGAAATGAATTTATATGATTGATAGTAAAGAAGGAAGAGGAAATGTCCTATAAACACAGAAAAAGTTATCTTGATGCAATATGTCCAATCCTTCAAGAAGAGAAAGTGCGTTGTTGTGGGTGATGGAGTGACTTCTGCCAACATTAACTGGAATGAGGAACTACGTGAGATACACACAAAATCAGGCTTTTTGTCAACCCAAACTTCTGCTGCTGCTGGGGAAAAACCAGGAAACCTTGTTGAGCACTGCCAAATTCTCCCTGCCTCGAATGATTTCTCTTTTTGGACTTCTTCTTAGACGATATGGTGTGCCCTTGACCTTCCTCCTATATTGCTTTTGCTATTCCTTGACCGATGTGTACATTCCCAAATCGAGCACACAATTACGTGCTGGAATATGTTTTAGACATTCAAACTATCAAATCTTGGATCTTTAGCAGAATTGTTACAACAGGACGTTTGGGACAAATAGAGTTGTTACTGAGGAAGGAATTCAAATAATTCTGCTGAGAAAAGAAAGCTTCCATCAAACTTACAGGAAATCCATATCTGGTGATTACCGAAAGTTTCATGCATATGGTAAAAATCTGATGTTTGCCATTCATATACATTTCTCAAACTGTTCCATAAACACATTTTTATTACCAAATATGATTCATTTATCTATGTCATGTTAATCTAGATATGTTCCTTGTAAGTAGAAGGGAAATAAGGGAATACTCAAGGATAAAGCGATATCCTCCCACCACAAAATACCCTTTACATGGAAACATTTTTGAAATTTTTGTGTTTCTAAAATGGCTCTAACGATTTTGATTAAAATACCGTGATATTAAAGCTATTTACAAAAAAAATAAAATGTATATTTTGAATTTTTCTGGAAATAACCAATGATGACCTCTTTATTACGGATGAATTTTGATAAATTTTACATAACTGGTAAACCGATAGAGAAAATTTATTTCTCAAAAAATGTATATCTCTTTAAAACACACAATTTATATCATATACTTTTTTCGTGGAGTTCATCGTTTTCTAAGTGTTCCTTGTTATTGATTTGTTTTTAAAATACAAAGAAACGGATTTCAATACCACAGCAGCCGGTTTTAAAATATGTGACTGTCGGTTTAGTCTAGTGTATTCCCTTATTTCACTTTTACTTATAAGGAACTAAGATATAATACCATTTCTGCCAATTTTATCTCGATTAGCATGAAGTAAATAGAAGAATAAGCTTATAAACAAAGTGTTTTTTTATACAGAGATATAAAGAAAGTCACATCAGATTTTTATACAAATCCTGTGTCTACTTTTACATGGACTAAATCCTCTGGGTGAATGATGTTCGCGGTTTATGTCAGACATCGCCTTTGTAGTTCTATTGCAAACATCATCTGTCCTAGCAGATCCAACAACATCTGTCTCTGAATGACTCATTCTATACTTGTTGCTTGCTGATTTTTTGTTTTGTATGTTGTTCCTTTTGTGGTCTAGAACAGTTTTTCTTGGAAACTTCAGTCTACTTACATAAGCCGACCTTCAACTATGTTTCTAACGGTAAGAATTCTGCTGCTATACGTGAAAACCTTTTACACGTCATAACGTATGCTCTGATTGGAAACCTGATTGGCAAGTTGGTTCATTTTATTGCCGCGTTGCATCGCTCCCATGAATATCTCTTCATCATTCATATTTACAATTATCATAAGTAATACTATGAAAGTTTTCATCTTGACGATAGTTCAGCAAAATAGACTATTAATAATTTATAATATATGAGAAGGGAGATTTTATCAGGTTATGATTGTAATACTTACATTAGCTCTCAAACGGTAGATGACGCATTCAATCATGCTTATTTCCCGAATGTTTTTTTCTTTCTTCACTGCCTTCTGAAATATGATATGGGCGACCGTGTGTACACCCAATGTACGAATATCGATAGCAACAATAGAAATTGGCAACAGTTATTCTATTTCAGTTTTTAATAATACATAAAATGGAAACAAACGTTATTTTATTTGAGGTTATTGCACTCATCTCATATATAATACAAATAATAATTAAGTATTTTCACTCCTTTTTACTTTCTCTATACTCACTATGTGCGCTCCACCAAAAAATTCGATACCGAGATTTCACCGGAAATATATGTTTTAGGGTCCCCTGTATCCATAAAAAGTATTTTCAGAAAAAGGTCCGTGTGTGTGTCCGTGTGTCTGTGAACACGATAACTCAAAAACGAAAAGTCGGTAAAATTACAAACTTGGTATTTAAGTTTAGTATCTTTCAGGGATGCGACACGAAGATTTTGAGAAACATCCCCCCACTCCAAACTACCCTTTACATAAAACGTTTTTCGAAAATTTTGATTTTCTAAAAAATGGCTCTAACGAGTTTGATTAAAATATCGTATATTAAAGATATTTACCTGACAAATAAAATGTATATTTTGAATTTTCTGGGAATAGCCTCTGAAGACTACTTTATTCTGGATGAATTTTTCATAACTACTAAACCGTAAGAGATGGACAAAAACTTAACCCACAAAACATGTAGAGCACGTTAAAACACACAATTTAAGTTACATTTTTTTCGTGGAGTTGATCGTTTTTGAGATATTCCTTTTTCTTGGTTTCAGCTTTGAAAAACTTATACTTTTCTCATACAGGAATTTGTCAACTCCTGTCCATACAAACAAAGGAACATCAGCCACGTAGCAACCAGCTTTTGGCTTTCACTTTAACTTATGGTACTCCCTTATTTTGCTTCTACTTACAATAAAGCAAGAAATAAGACTATTTCTGCTAATTTTTCTCGATTAGCATGAAATAAATAAAAGATAAGCTTATTAACAATAATTTGTTACAGAGATATAGAGAAAGTCATGTGAATGGAACACATCAGATTTTTTAACTAAATGCCTACATTATGAACTGGATAAAACTTTAAATAAAAATTGTAACTAAATTAATTGAAAGTACAATTGTGGAACTGATAGTTATCAAAAGTGAAGGTTGGCTGCCTGGATTGTCACCTTGTTACAAATAATAAAGACAGAACATTATACAAATGAAGATCAGGTGCGACAAGATTTCAAAGAAATGAACCTCAGCTGCGATAAGATGTTTCGACAATATCGTTCCAGTCAGATGACCACGATTGGTTGAAATTGTTTACTCTCTCGGCCATTTCATTGGCGCTTTAATAGTGGGGCTGAATTGTCAATCCAAATACAATTGTCCCTTCACATCCCTGCTTTCAGGACAGGTGCTTGTGCTAGAGCCGTGGCTTAAAAGATCTCCAGATCGGTGAAATCATTTTCTGCAACATCAGATCGCTGTTCTGTTATCAAGTAATATAACGAGAGCTCCAACATTTATCAATAAATATTTTATCGAATGTATCTAGAGAAAAGTTGTAACTCAAGTTGTATTTAATAAGACCATTTCGTGAATAAAATAACAATGATTAGCCTATATGGACACGAAGAATAATATTCCTAAAACCTCATTTGTCTTGACGTATATTTGCACCAAAAACAGTGCAACTTGATGTCCATATCGTACATTTCAGATCTCTTTGTATTGCTACATTTATGTCTATTGGAACTTCCGCCATTATGTACGGGGATATCACTGCATACTGAATTTCAGAGAGAATACAAATGCACGGCGTGATAAAAAAAATTAAAATGCTGAGATGAGTTTCAATTGGCTGGAATTTTACGCGCCAATGTACTGGATTGGCCACTTCCGACGATCACGAGTCATGAACGAAATAATCAATTAAAATACAATTGCTCCTTCACATCCCTGCTCCCAGGACGGTGCTTGTACTAGAGCCGTGGCTTAAAAGAGATCCAGATTAGTGTCCGAAATGTCATTCTTTGCCCCAGAAAACGACTTCCTGACCGGAGAAATCATTTTCTGCAACTGACTTTGCTAGCATCAGATTGCTGTTCTGTTTTCTATGTAAATGCACACCTGATGGAATTTGGAAGACACTCAATCAGGCATGACGTCAGAAATTAGCCCATTGCGCGAGTATTTGCTCACCTAGCCACCACACCTGGGAGGTCTGTGTTTCGCCAGGCATGCGTGACATATCGTACCTTGTCTAGATGTGGGCGGCCATGCTAGCGAGCATCGGGATATAAATTTATCACAAGGCTACAAGCGTCGTAAATCCAATGTTCCCGCTCTTCGCTCCTCGTTAACTGATTTCGCGGTATCTTCCTCGTTACTCTTTGTCGCCGGGTCCCCGGGCTCGGATCGCAGATGTTCCTGACCTTACCGACATCATTACGAAATTACTGTCATTACGATACTTGTCATCGCCGCCGTCCGGAGCTCTGAAGAATTTGCGTACAACGCAGCTCTACAAGAAACTGGGAACATCAACCTTCTCTTTCCAGGAAGACTTAGTTTTCTGCATACCTTCTTCCTGAGAGTGACAGATGTTCTGCTTTAGATTCCTGTAACAGACCTTCTCAAAATGAAGCTGTGTAATTTCTTCATTGTATACTGTTCAGTTTTTAGTTCCATCAGTATACGTAATTTAAAAAATCTGATGTGTACCATTCACACGACTTTCTCTACATCTCTGCAACAAAGTGTAGTTAAAAAGCTTATGCTTCTATTTACTTCATGGCAATTGAGAAACATTAGCTGAAATATTATTATTTGCTTGCTTGTAAGTAGAAGCCAAATGAGAGAGTACCATAGGTTAAAATGATAGCCCAAAACTGGTTGCTATGAAACTGAAGTTCCTTTGTTTGTATGGGCATAATGAGAAATGTATGTTTTTCAAAGCAGAAACGAAAAACTAAGAATATCTTAAAAGTGATCAACTCCACGAGAAAAATGTATATGACATAAATTGTGTGTTTTAACGTGCTCTACATTTTTCATGTAGTAAGTTCCTGTCTATCTCTTACGTTTTAGCAGTAATGCACAATTCCGTAAAATTCATCCCGAATAAAGTAGTCTTCAGAGGCTATTCCTAGAAAATTCAAAATATACATTTTATCTGTTAGGTAAATAACTTTAATATACGATATTTTAATCAAAATCGTTACAGCCATTTTTAAGAAAATCAAAAATTTCGAAAAAAGTTCCATGTAAAGGGTAGTTTGGGGTGGGAGAATTTTTCTCAAAATCTTCGTGTCGCATCCCTGGAAGATACTAAACTGAAATACCAAGTTTGGTATTTTACCGACTTTCGTTTTTGAGTTATCGTGTTCACAGACACACGGACACACACACATGGACCTTTTTCTGAAAATGCTTTTTTTGGATACAGGGGACCCTAAAACATATATTTCCGGTGAAATCTCGATATCGAATTTTTGGGTGGAGTGCAATACCTTCTCTATCCCTATGTACATTGTACGTACGGGGCTAGAAAATTAAAAACCTGATGTGTTCCATTCACATGGCTTTATTACTGGCTTCCTTGTAATTAGAAGTTATATAAGGGAGTACCATAGATTAAAGCGATAGTCAAAAGCTGGTTGCTATGTGACAAAAGTTTTCAAGGCTGAAACCAAAAACAAGGAATATCTCAAAAACGACCAACTACACGAAAAAATGTATGTAACATAAATTGTGTGTTTTAATGTGCTTTACACTTTCTGTTATATAAGTTTTTGTCTATCTCTTACGGTTTAGCAGTTATGCAAAATTCCGTAAAATTCATCCAGAATAGTCTTCAGAGGCTATTCCCAGAAAATTCAAGATATACATTTGATTTTTCAGGTAAATGTCTTTAAAATACAATATTTTAATCAAAATCGTAAGAGCCATTTTTGAGAAAGGCAAAATTGTCGAAAAAAGTTCCATATAAAGGGTAGTTTGGGTTAGGGATTTTCTTGAAAATCTTCGAGTCGCATCCTTGGAAGATAATAAACTTATGTACCAAATTTTTTATATAACGGTCTTTTAGTTTTTGAGCTATGCTGTCCAAAGACACACGGACCTTTTTTTAAAAAGTTTTTTTTTTTAATCAGGAGGTCTCAAAACACGTACTTCCAGTGAAATCTCGGTTTCGAATTTTTGGGTGTAATACAATACCTTGTCCTTACACTATGAACATAGTACGTGTACAGAAAGTGGAAAGTCACGTTTATGGAACATCATAATTTTTCCCCCATTACGTTTTATTTTTTCCCGCAAAAAAAAGAAGAGGGTTTAAGCACTGCGTATGTATCCAAAGAGGAAGATATGAGATGAAAGATCCGAAGGGATGATGCCCGGACTAAGTAGCGGCAGGTGCAGACTTTGCGGGGTTCCTCAAGTTCACAGAAGGTGACAATCTTAAGGGCTCCATCTGATGAACAGGTTCGAACTGCCTGGTTCCAAACTAGAGGAGAAAACATTTACATAGCGCGTATCCATTACGCACCACACACTCCACAGTCAAGCCTCGTATAGTTTTCTCTAAAACATGATGGCCTTCAAACGGGACCGCTCGCCTCTGCCACTGGGCAATAACAAAAGACGAGCCTATACTAGAGGCGAGAGGCAACGTAGTAAAAGCTCTGTTTCCTGGAGACTCTAAGACTTTACTTGCAACTCGAGAGTCGCGCCTCAGTTAAGGTTTAAGTCTTGGCAACAGCGAGGGTTGGTTTCCAAATGTACACACCCTTAACCGTTAAACAGAAACACCGCAAACCCTAACTTCAAAATAATGCCGTCTCTATATGTTGTACATTATTTTTCAGGACATGATGGCCTTGCCTTCTTCCAAAGGTTTCCTGACTTTTATGTTGCGATTAGGATTGTGCGGCTGGAAACCAACCCTCGTTGTTGCCAAATCTTCCACTAATTGGTCCCTTAACTGAGGCGCGATTCTCGACGTGTACGCAGTGTATCTAGGAAATGTTGCCTCTAGTACAGGCAAGTCTTTTGTTTACTAATCGTTATTGTCCAGTGGTAGGGGTGGACACTCTTTACCTACTGTGTTTCTCAGTGTCCCACTCCAAATTGGGTGTGAAAGACCGTTTAATTTTGCTCAGGAGTCTCTCTTATCTGGCTTGAGGTTCTTTTACGTGCCGTAAATCTACGACACGGGACCAACGGCTTCACTTCCCTTCCGAAGGAAGCCGTGCCCGAAAAAATCCATCGTCCTCCACCGGGTTTGTACCCACGACCTTGGGTAGAGGAAGTTAGCCTGATACCCATTACACCCCGGAGGGCGACAGCTAGGGGGGGGGGAGCGGTCATGTTTTGGAGAAAACAATACATAGCGCATATTCATTGCACACATCACACCACCAAACGACCTAGTCAGGCTTCGCACCTCGAAAGGTCATAAGAAATGAAACGATGGGAAAAATTCGTGGTATTAGAAAAACCACCCTCGCATTCGCCTGGCGACAATGGACGAAACCACCTGAGCCGTTCTGTTCGGTTACACATAAATAGCATAATTGCTTGTAACTTTAGAAAACGCAAGGTTTAAGGTATTTTGCTGGGTAAAGAAAGAATATACTAGTTGATGAGAAAAGTATAAAAAGGTACTTTAATAACCACTATTACCGACAATGCCAGTGTTTATTGCGTCGGTTGGAGCTTTGTTTTTCTGCCCTAGCGGAAGTGGGATTCGGAATGAGTTGGTAAAATCTAGCCAATTAATTAGATGTGAGCAAGGAAAACACAATCTGGTACAACATTAGATATAGCAGCTTCCGGTGCGTCGATAACAACAACTTGAAGATTTCCACCAGTAAGAGCAGCATTCCTGTTGCAACCGCATACATAGCCTCGTAAACTGCACTTTTATCGTCAACCGTTAGCTTTAAACGGCGCGGCGTGGGAACTTACGGGTATCGATACCCTTCCAGGTGGTAATGTCTATGACCTGTAAATTGAGATCCCGAGTTCGAACCTGGCTACTCTGGCCCATGGGTTTTTCGTGATTTCCGCGGCGTCGGCAGACGAAAGCTGGGATGGTTCATATTCATACACTTGCCAGATGCCGTATTCCAGAAGGAAGAATCGTGTCCCATATTGCCGTAATAAAAATCTCGTATTTCTTTGCTTGATTTAATCGTCATCGAGTATTTTATGGACTGCGTCACCAACCACAGATTTATACCTATCGTAACTGAGTCAACTACTTCTAACGTTTATTAAATTAATCACTAATTTATCTGAAAAACAATAATCATCAGATTACTGAAAAGCAAGTTTCGTGATCGGCTTACCCTCCCCTTAATTAGGAATGACACCCCTAAGACTTACAAGCGGATGCCTAGGGTTCAGCATCCAACAACACGAAACTACAGATTGGAGTACCTGGAACGAGTGGTGGGCCGGTAGTCAGGCATGAGCATGAGGAAGTGGATGATATCAAATACAAGCAAAATGGATGATAGGAAAGGTGATGAAAGGTGATGAAGGAGCAATTGGTAGAATGAGTGATGGGGAAACCCGCCCAAGTAGCTTCGTTCAACACAAATCCCAAATGCGGGCGCTTGGGATCGAACCTGGGTCATCTAGATGGGAGGCGAGCGATCTAACCACTCAACCTGTATTTCTTTCTATGTGTAAAGATTGGATTTTGAAATCTACGCATCTCATTGGAGAAATATATATTGGTGTGATCACATAACTATTAGTCAGGCTGTGTACGTGTGTGTCTGTGTGTAATGTCGGAGAAGAATCCACACAGCAAGCCATTGGCTTATTGTACGTAAGACCTCAGGATAGGATGAGATGTGAGTAATTTCAAAGGGTGGCCGAAACAGCAAGGCGGGGGCAGAACCACCTTGGAAGGTCCCTAACATTATCCACGCAGTTCATCTCGACGTTGGGAGCACTAGCAGCCGGCGCCCCAGGTCTGACCGAACTCCCTAAGTCTACAGACGACTACCAACGTCATTCCGCCACCGAGAACTATATTTTTCAGAGCGCAGTCACTATCACGAAAGGGCGCCTCCATCGCAGTCTTCACCGACACTTACAACCTTGAAAGAGAACGGTGAAATGAAATGAAGTTACTATAAGTTTGGGGAAATGAAGAAACCTCCCGAATGCCAGTTCCAAACGAAACACCTGAGACACCTGGCTCGGTCTGGTCACACTGCATTACTGTGTGCGCATGTTCGTCATGGGGTCATGTGATGCAAGATGTGTTGCCAAAAGATCGCCAACAGGAAGAAGCGCTTGTGGTTTTTGACATGTTTCGTATTTGCCACTTACGCCTCATAAAACAGCAGTGTAGTCTTTTTAACAGAAAAGCACTTTCTTTGTGAGGAACAGTTGGTCACTCCCCGTAGGATGGAGGTTCCGACCTCCTCAACTGCTCCGGTACGAGCGCTGGCGACTCAAGAGCACCTGTGGTACTTCTGACGTTACTAGAAGTAGCCAGGCCGACATCTGAGCCCCTCCCGAAAGGGTGCGTTCGGATTGAGTTGGACTCGACGGGTCACTGGTCCCGAAACGCATGGGAGATTGGATATATCCTCGTTGTCCTCTGGTACTAACCTGGAGAGTTAGTAGACGGTATCTTCGGTAGTAATACCCTCTAGGGGTTGAAGCGAGTAAGTGGACGTACTTATTTTATAAGCCTATCACTTCAGCCTGATGTAACCCAATAATTTGGTGCAGAGATGTGGAGTAAGTCATGTGGATGGAATACATCAGATTTTTCATCAATTAACAGTAAAGGTATTGCTGAATATACCTTGAAAAATGTAGCTCATTATGTTGAATAGTAGTTGTGGGTCAAGCTTTAGCATTAGTAAGATAGGGCATTTGGAGTCAAAGGTGATCTCGTTTTGGATGAAGTTAAAAAACCCTCAGGTACACTTGGCACCGTTCATCATTGTCAATGCAACTGACATGAACAAACACGAGGGCGTGTTACAAGTAACACTCCACAAAAACTCGCTCTAGCCTTCCTTCGTCTTGTTCCACGAAGCCAGTGACAACTGACCATCCGCCTTGCGCTACACAACGTATATTGAGTTTTTGTTAGAGAAATCTGATGTGCTCCATTCACATGACTTTCTCTACATCTCTCTGACAAATTATTGTTAATAAGCTTTTTCTTCTATTTAATGCTAAAACATTAGCAGAAGAGAAATAAGGGAATACACTAGGCTAAACCAACAGTCAAATGTTTTAAAATCTAGTTGTTATGGCATTGAAATCCGTTTCTTTGCGTGGCCAAGCGCTGACAAGTACCTGTATGAGAAAAGTTTTAAGTATTTTAAAACTGATATCAATAACAAGGAATATCTCGAAAACGGCCAACTCCACGAAAAAAAAGTATATAACATAAATTGTGTGTTTTATCGTAATCTATATTTCTTGTATAGTAAGTTTTTGTCTATTTCTTACGGTTTACTAGTCATGCAAAATTCAATAAAAATCATCCAGAATAAAGAGGTCTTTAGAGGCTATTAGCAGAAAATAGATATACATTTTATTTGTGATGAAAATGGCTTTAATATGTAGTATTTTAATCAAAATCGTTACAGCCATTTTTAAGAAAACAATTTTCGAAAATGTTTCCATGTAAAGGGTAGGTAGGGGTGGGGGGATTTCTTGAAAAGGTTCGTGTCGCACCCTTGGAAAATACCAAACCTAAATATCAAGTTTGGTATTTAACGGTCTTCGTTTTTGAGTCATGCTGTCCACAGACACACACACTCACAGACCTGTTTCTAAAAATATTATGTGTTCCATTCACATGACTTTCTCTACATCTGTGTAACAAATTGTTGTTAAAAAGCTTATGCTTCTATTTAGTTCATGGTAATCGAGAAAAAATTAGGCAGAAATAGTTTTATTACTTGATCCCTTGTAAGTAGAAGTAAAATAAGGGAAACCATAGGTTAAAGTGATAGTCAAAAGCTGGTTGCTATGTGACTGAAGTTCCTTTGTTTGTATGGATAGGAGTTGACAAATTCCTGTATGAGAAGAGTATAAGTATAAGCTGAAACCAAAAACAACGAATACCTTAAAAACGATCACCTCCACAAAAAAAAAAAAATATAACATAACTTGTGTGTTTTAATGTGCTCTACATTTTCTGTTCAGTAAGTTTTTAACCATCTCTTACGGTTTAGCAGTTATGCAAAATTCTATAAAATTCATCCACAATAAAGTAGTCTTCAGAGGCTATATCCAGAAAATTCAAAATATACATTTTATGTGTAACAAACTATATTTTAATCAAAATCGTTAGAGCCATTTTTGAGATAATCAACATTTTCGAAAAAAATTCCATGTAAAGGGTAGTTGTGGGTGGGGGAATTTTCTTGAAAATCTTCGTGTCGCATCCTTGGAAGATACTAAACTTAAATACCAAGTATGGTATTTAATCTATTTTCGTTTTTGAGTTATGCTGTCTACAGACATACACACGGACGGACCTGTTTCTAAAAATGTTTTTTTCGGACTCAGGAGACCTCAAAGACTTATACTCCCGGTGAAATCTCGAAATCGAATTTTTTGAATGCAATACAATACCTTCTCTATCTACCATGTACGTTGCTACAGAACGTAAGAGAATAAGTTGTACGTAGCCTCGTCTGTAATTTCGCTTCGGGCACAAAACCCTTCACGCACCTTGCAGAGCACAAGAATTAAAAACGAAAGACGGTAATTTGAGATTTATAGCCTGACCCTAAACGCAAACAAGTACCCAATTATGCCAGCTACGGAGTTACAATAGATAATACTCCCGGAGCACGTATATTACTTTGATGTATCGCGCAAGCGCACCACTTCGCTACGGAAGATGCAATGCCTCGATAATGGATGCTTAGAGACGCGTTATAAATTCCAGTCTTCTTCCTCTACTTGACTCGACATCTGGTCACGATAGCTGGAGATGGGAGACAAAACAGTTGTGTATATGCGTTTAGCCGATCGCTGCAGTGTTTTACGAGAGAGCATTCGCATAAAAAAGTTGTTCTGTGAAATACATACAAAGCAAACTGCAACTTCGACCGTAAAAACTGTTCTATACTCCAGCTGCACCAACCCGAAAGCGAAGTTCTACTCCATACACATATTATACCTGTTCTACAAAGTATTGCTTGCTCTACCTTCAATAGGTAGAGGTGATATTTGTCTTCCAAATTTTCTCAACTAGCTTGGCTAGGAGAGATTTTCGTTATGATTCTTATTAATTTCTCTACACGTACCATTTGCATCGTGTATAGAGAAGGTATTTGCACTCCAACCAAAAATTCGATACCGAGATTTCATAGGAAATATATGTTTTAGGGTCCCCTGTATCCAAAAAATGCACTTTCAGAAAAAGGTCCATGTCTGTGTGTGTGTCCGTGTGACTATGAACACGATAACTCAAAAACGAAAAGTGGGTAAAATACCATACTTGGTATTTAAGTTTAGTATATTCCACGGGTAGGACATGAAAATTTAGAAAAATCCCCCCACCCCGAACTGTCCTTTACATGGAACTTTTTCAATTTTTTTTTATTTTCTCAAAAACAGCTCTAACGATTTTGTTTAAAATATCGTAAATTTCAAACAAATAAAATATATATCTTCAAAATTCTGGGTATAGCCTTTGAAGACTACATTATTGTGGATGAATTTTACGGAATTTTACATAACTGCTAAACCGTCAGAGATGGATAAAAAACTTACGCAAATAAAATGTAGAGCACGCTAAAGCACACAATTGAAGTTATATACATTTTTTATGGAGTTGATCGTTTTTGAGATATTCATTGTTTTAGGTTTCACCTTTAAAAACTTAAACTTTTCTCATACAAGAATTTGTCAACAATTTCCATACAAAGAAACTTCAGTCACGTAGCAAAATCTGCTTTGTCCAAATTATTGTTAAAAAGCTTATTCGTATATCTACTTCATGCTAATCGACATAAATATTTGCGATATTGTCCTTATTACTTGTTCCCTTGTAAGTAGAATGGAAAAAATCTAATGTGTTCCATTCACGTGGTGTCCTCTAGCTGTTCGGCAAACAAGCCTTTTATTCAAAACATTAATCTGTTATCTACACCATGCTAATCAAGATAAACATAAGCGGAATTTAGTCTTATTACTAGGTCCTTGTAAGTAGAAGAGAAATAAGAAAATGCACATAAGAAAAATGTCTTCCTGTTTGAGAAAAGTTTAAGTGGCTGAAATTGAAACCAATAAACCGAAAAAGAAAGAAAGAAAAAAAAAAGAAAGAGAGAGAGAGAGAGAGAGAGAGAGAGAGAGAGAGAGAGAGAGAAGTATATAACATAAATTGTGTGCTTTAATGAGATCTATGTTTTTCGTATAGTAAGTTTTTGTATATCGCTTACGGTTTACCAGTTATACAAAAGTTTTCCAAAATGAAGAGGTCTTCAGAGGCTATCCCCAGAAAATTCAAGATATATATTTCGTTTGTCCTAAAGGTAGCTTATACATAAATATTTTAATCAAAATCGTTAAGAGTCATTTTCGAAAAATGTTCCATGTAAAGGGTAATTGGGGGTGGGGGGATTTTCTTGAAAATCTTCCCGTCGCATCCTTGGAAGATGCTAAACTTAAATATCAAGTTAGATATTCAACGATCTTTCCGTTTTTGACCTATGCTGTCCACAGACACGCACACACACACGCACACGGACATTTTTCTAAACATGCTTTTTTCGAACTCAGGGGACCCCAAAACATATATTTACAAAGAAATCTCGACGTCGAATTTTTGGGTGGAATACAATATCTTTTCTAAACCACTATTTACATTCTACAAGCGGGTTTAGAGAAAGTAAAAATGTGCTGTGTCCCATTCACACGACTTTAGCTTTTCCTAACAAGTTATTGTTAAAAAGCTTATTCTTCTATCTACTTCATGCTAATTGAGATAAACATAAGTAGAAATGGTCTTATTACTTAGTTCCTTTGTAAGTAGAAGTAAATAAGGGAATACACTAGGCTAAACAGACAGTCAACTGTTTTAAAATGTGGTTGCTATGGGATTGATTACCGTTTCTTTGGTGGCTAGGAGTTGACAAGTTCCATACGAGAAAGGTATTTTGAAACCAATAACAAGGAATATCTCGAAAATGGTCAACTCCACGAAAAAAAAAAAATGCATATGACATAAAATGTATGTTCTAACCAGATCTACACATCTATGTAGTAAGTTTTCGTCTATGTCTTAGACAAACTCAGCAAAATTCATTCACAATAAAGAGATCTCCAGAGATATTACCAGAAAATTCAAAATATAGGTTTTATTCGATATGTTAACATATTCAATATCGGACGTTTTAACCAAAATATTAGTCATTTTTTTAGAAAATCGAAAATTTCCAAGAATGTTTCATGTAAGGGGTAATTTGGGTTATGGGGATTTTCCCGAAAATCTTAAAAGATACTGAATCCTTATAAGATACTGAATTTAAGTACCAACGGACGTTTTGTTCACGCATCCACACATACACACACAAGCGCGCGCGGGGATCTTTTTCTTCAGATTTTTTATTCAGAGGACCCTAAACCGTGTACTTTCAGTGAAATCCCGATAACGAATTTTTGGGTGGAATACAAAACCTTCTCTACCCATTCACTGGGTAGAGGAAGTAAATATCATAGAATCCTTAACGTAGAATATTCTGTTATAAAAATCTGATGTGTACCATTCACATGACTTTCTCCATATCCCTGCAACAAATTATTCTTAAAAAGCTTATACTTCTATTTACTTTCTGCTAATCAGAAAAAAATAGCAGAAATAGTCTAATTACTCGCTTCCTTGTAAGTAGAAGCGAAATAAGAGACAACCGTAGGTTAAAGTGATAGTCAAAAGCTGGTTGCTATGTCAATGAAGTTCCTTTGTTTATATAGATAGGAGTTGACAAGTTCCTGTATGAGAAAAGTATACGTTTTTCATAGCAGAAACCAAAAATAAGGAATGTCACAAAAACGACGAACTCCACGAAAAAAATGTATATAACATAAATTGTGTGTTTTAAAGTACTCTACATTTTTTGTGTAGTAAGTTTTTGTCCATCTATTACGGTTTAGCAGTCATTCAAAATTTAGTAAAATTCATCCAGAATAAACTACTCTTCAGAGGCTATTCCCAGAAAATTCAAGATATACATTTCATTTGTCAGGTAAATATGTTTAATATCCGAAATTTTAATCAAAATCGTTAGAGCCATTTTTGAGAAAATCAAAATTTTCGATAAAAGTTCCATGTAAAGGGTAGTTGGGGGTGGGGTGATTTTTCTCAAAATCTTCGTGTTGCATCCCTGGAAGATACTTAACTTAAATACCAAGTTTGGTATTTTACCGACTTTTCGTTTTTGAGTTATCGTGTTCACAGACACACGGACACACACACACACACACACACACACACACACACACACACACACACGGACCTTTTTGTGAAAATGCTTTTTTTGGATATTGGGGACCCTAAAACATATATTTCCGGTGAAATCCCGGTATCGAATTTTTGGTGGAGTGCAATACTTTCTCTATACACTACGTACATAGTGCGTATGGAGAAAGTAATAATGGATCAAAGAACAAATAAGCGGTAAATATCCAATATTTTTTGGGAAAAAGGAACACGAAATGAACTTTAACATAGGTGAGAAAGGGCTTTTAATGTCCCCTGAAGAATGACTGGTGTAAATCTAAAAATAGCTGGTTTGTTTGCAAGTTGCAACTTTCCAGAAAGCTTGTTAACTCGTCATTGTGTAGAGGACATCTCTTAATCTAGACGAAGCTATTTCTGCGACATTCGGAAGAAAAGCTAATCAGGGGACATCGGATCAGCATTGGAACTATTTGAAGCGTGAAATGGAAATTTGTTGACCCGATTCGGTACAGTTTGTTAAAGCGAGCCGTTAACAGTAATCAAGATCAAGATCATCCGGTCATTGCAACCGTTCTCAGCTGTTATGAGAACAGTTTCAAGGAAATGTCACGCTAGTGTGGAAAGCAATCATCCAGATAAGTGTTTGAATCAAATAATGGCTCGTTAAAATCTGCAATTGCCCAATTGCAACAAGACTTTCAACCTTGTTTTTTCCTTTCCCTCCTTTTTCTTTTTTACTTTCTCTCTACGTACTATGTATAGAGAAGGTATTGCACTCCACCCCAAAATTCGATACCGAGATTTCATCGGAAATATATGTTTTAAGGTCTTCTGTATCCAAATAAAGCCTTTTCAGAGAAAGGTCCGTGTGTGTATGTGTGTATGAACACGATAACTCAAAAACGAAAAGTCGATAAAACACCAAACTTAGTATTTAGGTTTAGTATCTTCCAGGGATGTGACACGAAGATATTGAAATAAATTCCCCACCCCCGACTAACCTTCACATGGAACTTTTTTCGAAAATTTTAATTTTCTTAAAAATGGCTCTAATGATTTTGATTAAAATATCGTATATTAAAGATTTTTACCTCACAAATAAAATGTATATCATGAATTTTCTGGGAATAGCCTCTGAAGACTACTTCATTCTGGATAAATTTTACGGAATTTTGCATAACTGCTAAACCATAAGAGATGGATAAAAACTTACCACACAAAAAAATGTAGAACACATTAAAACACATAATTTATGTTATATACATTTTTTTCGTGGAGTTGATCATTTTTTAGATATTCCTTGTTTTTGGTTTCAGCTTTGAAAAACATACAGGCATTTGTTAGCTCCTGGCCATACAAGACAGGAAGTTCAGTCACGTAGCAACCAGCTTTTGATTATCACTTTAACCTATGGTACTCCCTTATTTCGCTTCTACTTACAAGGAAGCAAGTAATGAGACTATTTCTGCTATTCTTTTTTCTCGATTGTCATGAAGTAAATAGAAGCCATAAGCTTTTTAACAATAATTTGTTACAGAGATGTATGGAAAGTCATGTAGTGGAACACATCAAATTTTTCCGAGATGTAGTGGTCATCATGGTAGTTTCATATACTCATGATCGCGGATTCAAACTCGGGCTTAAAAATCTTTGGCATGGATTCCTTCGGAAGGGAAGTAAAGCCGTTGGTTCCGTGACGTAGATTTTAGGCACGAATAAGAGCCTCAAGCTTGATAAAGAGTCCTCTAAGCAAAATTGAGCGATCTTTCACGCTCAGTATAGAATGGGACGTTGAGAGCGTCCATATATAAAACTCCATTTCTTTTTACTTTCTCTACACGTACTATGTACATAGTTATAGAGAAGGTATTGTATTGCACCCAAAAAATTCGACATCGAGATTTCATCGGAAATACATATTTTGACACCACTGAATAAAAAAAAAATAGAAAATTCAAGATATACATTTTATTTGTCAGGTAAATATCTTTTGTATACGTTATTTTAATAAAAATCGTTAGTCATTTTTACTTTCTCTATACGCACTATGTACGTAGTGCATAGAGAAGGTATTTACCTGACAAATAAAAGGTATATCTTGAATTTTCTGGGAATGGCCTCTGAAGAGTAGTTTATTCTGGATGCATTTTACTGAATTTTGAATAACTGCTAAACCGTAAGAGATGGACAAACATTTACTACACAAAAAATGTAGAGCACGTTCAAACACACAATTTATGTTATATACATTTTCTTCGTGAGTTCGTCGTTTTTGAGACATTCCTTATTTTTGGTTTCTGCTAGGAAAAACTTCTACTTTTCTCATACAGGAACTTGTCAACTCCTAGCCATATAAACAAAGGAACTTCATTGACATAGCATCCAGCTTTTGACTATCATTTTAACCTATGGTACTCCCTTATTTCGCTTCTACTTACAAGGAAGCAAGTTATAAGACTATTTCTGCTCATTTTTTCTGATTAGCATAAAGTCAATAGAAGTATAAGCTTTTTAAGAATAGATTGTTGCAGGGATACAGAGAAAGTCATGTGAATGGTACACATCAGATTTTTTAAAAAAAAAAGTTCCATGTAAAGGGTAGCTTAGGGTGGTGAGATTTTCTTGAAAATCTTTGTGTCGCATCTTTGGAAGATACTAAATTTAAATACCAAGTTTGGTATTTTACTGACTTTTCGTTTTTGAGTTATCGTGTGCACCGACACACACACATAAAATGCTTTGTACATAGTACGTGTATAGAAAGTAAAAAACAAACGGATACTACATCAATTGAAGGTAGCCAGGTACCGATATGATGTCCTGCGGTTTTGTATTTCGTCGACAAAGCGTCGCCAAATAATGTTTAGGCCACGTGACCGAGAGGTAATTAGCAAGGCATTGACTGAAGGGAGGGTGTGCGTAACCAAAACATCTGCTGCATATTTTCAGTTGTGTGGGGGGAATGAGTGTTTCCCACGATCGGTAGGCACTCGCTTACTTTACGCGCGCGCTCAACTGGATGACTGACTTCGGCGGCGGCGTCAGTCAGGGAGTGGTTCAGGTGCGTGGACAGCCGGGGGCCTTCAACACATGACGCACCATCTCCTCGGCGATCGTTTTAATGCACTGCACAAGATATACTTAGCATGGCTTCAAAAATCTGTAACATTTTTTTTTTTTAGCTTAACGTCCTTTAACCTGGTTGGTCATATCGGACGATGAATGAAATTGGTGAAATTATGCTCAAATGATCTCGGAGTCCATGGAGCTATAAGTTACTCGACATTCGTCTTCTCAGGATAAGGGAAAACCCCCAAAAATCTTATCCGGGTAACTCACCCTACGGGAGATTCGACTTAATTCAGAAAAAATTAGCAGAAATAGTCTTATTACTTGCTTCCTTGTAAGTAGAAGCGAAATAAGAGAGTACCATAGGTTAAAGTGATAGTCAAAAGCTGGTTGCTATGTGACTGAACTTCCTTTGTTTGCATGGACAACAGTTGACAAATTCCTGTATGAGAAAAGTTTTTTAAAGGTGAAACCAAAAACAAGGAATATCTCAAAAACGATCAACTCCACGAAAAAAATGTATATAGCGCAAATTGTGTGTTTTAACGTGCTGTACATTTTTTATGCGGTTTCTGTCCAAATATTACGGTTTAGCAGTTATGCAAAATTCTGTAAAATTCATCCAGAATAAAGTACTCTTCAGAGGCTATTCCTATTTTATTTTTCAGGTGTGTATATATATTTAATATACGATATTTTAAACAAAGCCGTTAGAACCATTTTTCAGAAAATCAAAATCTTCGAAAAAAGTTCCACGCAAAGGGAAATTGGGGGTGGGGGAATTTTCTTGAAAATGGCTCAAACGATTTTGATTAAAATGCCCTATATTCATGACATTTATATGGCAAATAAAATGTAATTCTTGCATTTTCTGGGAATAGCCTCTAAAGTGCTCTTTCTTCTGAATGCATTTTGTTTAATTTTGCGTAAATAGTAAACTAATGGTTAGACAGAAACTTACCACACAAAAAATGTAAATCGCGTTAAAACACACAATTTATGTCATATACCTACGTGTTTGTACTTTCTCTACACGTACTATATACATAGCGTATAGAGAAGGTATTGCACTCCACCCAAAATACGATACCGAGATTTCAGCGGAAATATGTGTTTTAGGGTTCCCTGTATCCAAAAAAGGCATTTTCACAAAAAGGTACATGTGTGTATGAGTATGTCCGTGAACACGATCACTCAAAAACGAAAAGTCGGTAAAGTAGCAAACTTGATATTTAAGTTTAGTATCTTCCAGGGATGCGACACGAAGATTTTGAGAAAAATCCCCCACCTCAAACTACCCTTTATATGGAACTTTTTTTCGAAATTTTTTATTTTCTTAAAAATGGCTCTAACGGTTTTATTAAAATATCGTATATTAAAGATATTTACCTGACAAATAATATGTATATTTTGAATTTTCTGGGAATAGCCTCTGAAGACTACTTTATTCTGGATGAATTTTACGAAATTTTACATAACTGCTAAACCGTAAGAGATGTACGAAAACGTAAAAAATGTAGAACACATTAAGACACATAATTTATGTTATATAATTTTTTTTCGTGGAGTTGATCGTTTTTCGGATATTCCTTGTTTTTGGTTTTAGCTTTGAAAAACTTGTGCTTTTCTCATACAGGAATTTGTTAACTCGTGTCCATACAAACAAAGGAACTTCAGTCACCTAGCAACCAGCTTTTGAGTATCACCTTAAGTTATGAAACTTCCTTATTTCTCTTCTACTTACAAGGGAGCAAGTAATAAGACTATTTCTGCCAATTTTTTTCTCGATTAGCATGAAGTAAATTGAAGCATAAGCTTTTTAACAATAATTTGTTGCAGAGATGTAGAGAAAGTCATGTGAATGGAACACATAAGATTTTTTTCGATTTTTTTTTCGTGGAATTGGCCATTTCTGAAATATTTTTGCTATTTGTTCCAGATAAAATACTTGACCTTTTCTCACGCAGAAAGTTGTAAACTTCTGGCCTTGCACAGAAACGGATTTCAAGCACATGGCAACTAGCTTTTAAAAGATTTGACATTCGTTTTAGCCTAGAGTATTCCCTTATTTTCCTCCTACTTACAAGGAAGCAAGAAATTAAGACAATTTCCGCTAATGTTTATCTCGATTATAAAGTGGATTTAAGAATATGATTTTAGCAATAATTTGTTACAGCGAGGTAGAGAAAGTCTTGTGAATGGAACACGTCAGATTTTTAAGTGTTTCATTCCAGGAATTTAGAGCACGGAATTCTATTTTCTGAACCTCTAGAACAGAAAGAAATAATTAAATTACAAGGGAAAGTATGTTAAAGGCGGAGTGATACACTCTCACTTGAAACAGAAAACGATAGTAAAGGAATTAAATCCCGATGTGATTAACAACATTCCAGTGTGCTGAATAATCGGAGCCAAAAGCTGCCCCGAATGTGTCTTAGCATGCAAAACGCAAGAGAACGTACAGACGTGCTGGAAAGAGAAAGAGTATCACTTACGTAATGGGAAGAAATGTGAGGGAAAAATCCCTATTGCAGACACTGTAAGATTTCCTCTTTTTATTATTGCTAGTGTTGCAATTAACACACAACACGCGATCTTGCGGAGGTGGTATCATTTTTCGCAAAAGCGGCGTGCGGTTGTAGTCATGGCAGCAGTAAATGTAGACTTTACAGCATTTTATTGCTATCTTTCACACCTTTCCTAGCTTTGCATTGCATTTTCGTTTGGTATTTCAAGACAAACTGGCGGTGTTTCTTTAACTCTTCAGCTCCTCAGTAACATATACTGGATGATTAGAATGGAGTAGAAGAGGTTCCGCGACTCTTAGCCGACCGGCGGTGCTGCTTATTATGCGCATTATTTTGAATTATTATTTATTGGAAATGTGCACATTTTCCCCTGTAAATTCTATAACATATTTAAAATATATATTGTAATTTGTTGACATGTATGCACTTAGGAAAGTGCATAGTACAATAATCATATTTTAGTTTTATATAATTACTAGTAGATTCGATAAATCGAGAACTATCATCTGACATTACATCAGTGTTACATAATGAAATTATATTTGTTTATACATTTTAACACTAATTTTTTATATTCTTTGTTTATACGTGCATGCAAAAAAGGAAGTAGATACATATACTTTTATGGAGCACATTAAGTACAGTGCAGTGACGTACAGGCCTCAAAAGTCAAATGATGAGATTATGTCTATCCTGCTGTTTTTGTTACCCGTGCTATTAGCACTAGAGCTTTATATATTTTTTTCGTAGTATATAAACATATGTGTACATGTATTTCCCTTGACAAGTTCTATGTTCAATGGCTTCCTGACCTAAATGAACCTAAAGAATGCTTTCTAATCTAACCTAATCTTTATTTTGCGATATATGCCGTTCTTCCTCTAATTTGGAAACTGGTATTTATATCCCTTATACAGGTACCACAACTGAAGCGACTTGAATAACAGTGACCGTTAGTGCGTTAAGAAATAGTCTGGCCATCCATTCTCGTGAATTCGAGACCAAGCGACTGCCAGTGGTAAAGGATGGGGAGGGTCCAAGAAAAACAACTGGTGTGATGTCATGCTTGCATGCTAACTGGGGTTACATTTGACTGCAGTTGTGTGGATTTTGCTTTTTTTATTAAAAAAAACTACAGTTCTATTGCAAAAATATTAATAATTTTACAATATAAAGCATCTATAACTAGCCTAATTTTATTGTTGAAGGTTAGTGAAATACGAAATTAGAAGAAAAAAAAATGCTAAAAGTTTTGATTAATCATCTTTGACAACCGAGCCGGATGACTCAGGTGGTTTCATCTGTGGCTCACATTCGGGAGGTCGTGGGTTCGAACCCCGCGGCCGGCCTACGTGCTCTATGGGTTTTAGGGGGCGTTTCTCCGGATCACCAGGATAATGCTTTTTTTTTTTTTTTTAATTCCTTATGGTGTTTAACGTCCAATTTTACTACTATGGCCCCGTAGATGATGACACTGATGGTATATGGAATGAAGATGGAGCACCGGTGAAATGCGATGGCGGGGAAAAACGGACAATCCCGAGAAAACCTGCCCTTACGGCACATTGTCCACCACAAATCTCACATGCGGTCGCTTGGGATTGTACCCGGGCCGTCTAGGTGAGAGGAGAGTGGGGGAGGGGTGGCGAATGCCGGGTACGTGCATTTCATCCCCAGAATTTTCCAGTCATTGCATCAACTCTTTCAGGCTTAAAACATCAGCGACGACGGTTGGTGATTTGTGCTTTATGAAAGGTTATCCTGTCGTCGTCAGGAATACTCGATCAGGGCTCCCTCTGGGGTTCGCCGAGAGGGTCAGGGCTCGTGACCAGGGCCTAGGGCGGCGTCGGAAGCGTTAAAACTGTAACCGATAAGGACTCCATCCATGCTTGTGCCCGTCGTCAACCCGATCTGGTCGCCCTTCGGAACTCCCCTCATCCCTCCCACTCTCGGGTCACGTAAGTGGAAAAGGGCCACAAGGGCTACGTGCAGTGCTCTGCCCCAGTGTTTGGGGGGGGCGTCCGTGATTAATCCTAATCCTAAGCGGGTACCAGTATGTCCGCAGTAAATATACTACGGTTTGTCGCGTTAGTTATTTCTAACAAAGAAACAGAACGAAAACACTTTAAAATAAAATTGCTCACATATATCAAGCCAATAGGTGCTAAAAGTACCTCCAATCGTTGTTCAAGTATTTCTGGCACCTGCTTAGAAAATTGGCCATTACAGGCTGCTGCTCCCCCTGAGGAATGATCGTAATATCTTAACGAAGTTATTTTTAAATTCCTCTAAAATGTGCGGGCTAGTATTCTTAACTTTCTCTTTTAATCCTGCCAGAGATAAAAATCACAGGCGGTTAAATCGGGGGAACGCGGAGGCCACTCGAGGATTCTGTACGGACGTATGCATCATAAATGAAAACTTTTAGGTAAACAGAGTACTGGTACCTGAAATGCCTGAAGTCCTCCGCTTCATTGCCGGCCGGCTAAGAGCCGTGAAGCCTGTTCTGCTCTATGATAATCATCATACCAACTTCCTGGACCAGCAAAGAATAATTTTACGAAATGAAATTTAGTGTAAAAGATCCAATGTAGTAAATATACTAAAATTACATGTAAAATAAATTAAAAGGCCCTTAGAAGAACCCTTGAAAACCTGGTAGCATTGCTTCTTTAGCACACAAGCTAAAATTCTTCCTGGTACCACAATAAACACGAATTAAAGCAAAGAACTCCACTTCTCAAGCTATGCACAGAATTTTAGTCCATATGTTATGCTTCAAGATATGAATTAAAAACAAAAAGGCATAAAGATGGGGAAATTGTATCTCGCGGCCATGGAATGCGAATAAAATAAATAATTTACTAGAGACAGTTACAATAATTGATGTCCATTACTGAATGTTCGTGCCCTTTGCTTTGGCCTATTAGAGCACTATGTACCAATTAGTGTGGTCCGGTACTTTCAGTCAGTTACAATATAACGCAGTAGAATGTGATGTTTTGTCATGTCAGTGATGAAAACCTTTAACACTTTGATGTTAAAAGCCGCTAACGTCCTAATTGCCCTGAAGTACCAAATCGTAAATGTTGGCAAAGTAGACGTGTACGAAACCCCATGTGATTTTATTTTTATTGTTCTTTTTTCTGGTTGAATTTATACAACTAACTTGTACTTATACTATTTAATGTATTCTCTCTCTCTCTCTCTCTCTCTCTCTCTCTCTCTCTCTCTCTCTCTCTCTCTGCATTGTAAACATGAAGGTAACAGCACCGTATACTTATCAAAATCACATTATAACGCACCCCTAAAACTATCCTCCTCAAAATTGATTTTACGTTTAAATTTATTTTACCAGTTTAAGCAACCTAAATTTAAACTTTCACAGTACCTTATTTTAAAGATAAATACCACCTGAAATCCATCGAAGTGCTAGGACTGGTAATAGGAGCATGAGAACCATTATAAAGAATTTGTATACTTTTTATAAACAATTTCGTTTAGATTCAAAATTCATGAAAGAAATCGTTTTAGCGGCCTTAAAGGGGTCGCTCAATATATTAAAAAATAATTAGCATATAATTTTGTTAAAATATTCAGGAGAAAACTTTTTATATTTTTTTAATTTTTATTTAATTTATATATTAATGTCACTCAATAACAGGTGTGTATATATATGTCATACGAGTAGGTCTGTAACTTCTGTACGAGTAGGTCATCATGTTGTCAGCACTGATGCTGAGCAAGGCAACAACTGAATATCGCAGACCATTAAGCATGAACTCCGTGAAATATGTAAAAGATTGTATTTATAATTATAACATGTTTATAAATATTGAGAACTGTCTAAAAGTAGAGTATGACCCACGTGTTAAAATTGTTTTATATTGTTCAGAGAATTACTGTACTCGATCTACGGCCTTGTTTCGCAAGCTTCCTACTCACAATATAAAACACCATTTTTACCACTTGTAGCATAAATAATTGTTTTTTTGTTTTTATTTTTTTACGCTAAAGTAGTAGTCATTTTTTATTTTCTCTACACGTACTATGAACAAAGTATATAGAGAAGGTATTGTATTGCACCCAAAAATTCCATACCGATATTTCACCGGAAATACATGTTTTGGGTCCCCCTGAATAAAAAAAACATTTTTGGAAAAAAACCCGCGCACGCGCGTATTTGTTTGTGTGTGTGTGTGATACTACTTTTTACATGGAAAAAATGTCGAAAATGTTTATTTTTCAAAAATTACACTAACGATTTTGATTAAAGATATTTACATGACAAATAAAATGTATATCTTAAATTTTCTGGGAATAGTCTCTGAAAACTACTTTATTTTGGATGAAGTTTGCGTAACTTCTGCTAATTTTTTCTCGATTCACTTTAAGTAAATAGAATAGGCTTTTTTTACAATAATTTATTGTAGAGAACGTCATGTGAATGGAACGCATCAGCCTTTTGCTTTTGTTACTCAGTTTCTTTTTACTTTCTTTCTTTTTAATGGAAGGTAAAAGGAGAGAGGAAGATCCAGTAGAAAAGGCGGGATCACAGAAGGGATATTTGTATTATTATTTTTGTTTCATTTTTATTTTATTTGATTTATTTCGCCTTTCTTTGTTGTTCCTATTTACATTTTGGGGAATTTTGTAGAATGAGTGTTCTTCACAAGCAACAAACACTTTAACATCATTGATACCAATTCAAAAACTATCCGAGACATTTTGCTTTTAATGAACGTATCCATTAATAAAGAACAGATTCGGGTGCTGACCTCCAGGATATGGAAATTCCTGAAGTTTCCCATGATCTGAAGTTCCGGAACGGCGGCGTTTGTCTGGAAGTAATATCCTCCACGGCGACGACGGTTAATTTCAAACCTCCTCGCGTCGCCATTCACAAGGATTGCGTTTGAGACGTTCTGGGAATCCAGTTGGGTCCTGTTTTAATTAACAGCAAATGCGAGGCGTTTTCTCGTGTGAATGAGATCTTTATGAAAATTACACCGGCACATATAGAGCACAGTCTTGTCGTACACATGGGCGAACCTGCTAATGATTTAACATGCGCTTTATTCACCACTCTTTCCTTAATGAGAAAAATCTGATGCGTTACACTCACATGGCTTTCTCTGCCTGTTCTACAAACTTCTTACAAGAGATTACATTTTTTATTACACCATACTAATCGAGATAAGCTTTAGCAGAATGTTCTTATTACTTATAAGTAAAAGGGAACTAAAGGAATGCACTATTCTAAAGCGATAGTCAAATGTTTTAAAACTTCGATATGCGATTTCTATTGCAATGCATTATTTTTTTTTTTTATTTATTTTTTTATAAAGCTTAACGTTCTTTAACCTGATTGGTCATATGGGACGATGAATGAAATTAGTGAAACAATGCTCAAATGAGCTTAAAGTTATTTGACATTCCTCTTCTCTGGATAAGGGAAAACCCCGAAAAAAAACCTTATCCGTGTAACTCACCCTAAGCGAGATTCGAACTCACGACCTGTTTAATGTGAGGCAGGATTCATTTCCTCGCTTGGCCTGGAGTAGAACAAAAGAAAACCGTACACTTCCTGTGTGAGAAATTTGAAACCAACAACAAAGAATACGGTTTACTAGCTATGCAAAACCCAGCAAAATTCATCCAGAATAAAGAGGTCTTCAGAGCATGGTCCCCAAAAACTCAAAATACACCTTTTACTGGTAATGTGAATATCTCTAATATACAGTATTTTAATCAAAATCGTTACAAGCATTTTTTGAGAAAATCAAAATTTTCAAAAAAATTTCCACATAAAGCGTAGTTTGGGATGGGGGCATTTTCTTGAAAATCTTCGTGTCGATTCCTTAGGAGATACCAAACTTAAATACCAAGTTTGGTATTTAACGGTCTTTTAGTTTTGAGCTATGCTGTCTATAGTCACACACACACACACACACACACACACACACAGAACTTTTTTTCTAAAAATGCCCTTTTTCGGACTCCGGGGATTTCAAAACTAATATTTCCGGTGAAATGTTGGTATCAGATTTTTGGGTGGAACACAGTACCTTCTCTAGTCACTATGCACATTGTATATATGGGCTAGAGAACGTAAAAATGCTACTTTTTTGATACAGTGCACCCTATTACTTGTGAAATTTCGGAATCGAATTTGATTATCTTGATTCCCTTTATCTATAACGAAATTGTAATGTAGCTATTTCTGTAAAAGTTGTTTATCAGTTATTTTATTTGTTTTTGTTTTTATATTTTGTTTATTTTTTAGTTTTATATTTTACTGTTTTTTGTTTAATTGTTTATTACTTTCTCTACACGTACTGTGTACATGGTGTATAGAGAAGGTTTTGTAATACACCCAAAACTCCGATACCGAGATTTCACCGGAAATACATGTTTTGAGACGCCATGAATCCCAAAAAAATTAGAACAATGTCCGTGTGTGTCTGTAGGCATAATAGCCCAAAAACGAAAAGTCCGTTAAAAAAAAACTTGGTATTTAGGTTTGGAATATTCCAAGGATGCGACACGAAGGTTTTCAAGAAAATCCCCCCACCCCCAGCTACCCTTTTCATGGAACTTGTTTCGAAAAGTTTTATTTTCTCAAAATGGCTAAACGATTTTGATTAAAATACCATATATTAAAGATATTTACCTGACAAATAAAATGTTTATTTTGAATTTTGTGATAATAGCCTCTGAAGACTTACCACACAAAAAATGTCGAACACATTAAAACACACAGTTTGTGTTACATACATGTTGTTGTTGTTGTTGTTTTTTTTTTTTTTTTTTTTTTTTTTTCGTGGAGTTGATCTTGTTTAGATATTCCTTGTTTTTGGTTTCAGCTTTAAAAAACTTACTCTTTTCTCATACAGGATCCTGGTTTGGTCATATCGGACGATGAATGTAATTGATGATATGATGCTCAAATGATCTCGGGGTCCATGGAGCTTAAAGTTACTCGACATTCGTCTTCTCAGGATAAGGGAAAACCCCGAAAAAAACCTTACCGGGTAACTCACCCTAAGTGAGATTCGAACTCACGACCTGTTGAACGTGAAGCAGACATGCTACCATCACGCTACCCAGGCGGGACAGGAATTTGTCAATTGCTGTCCATACAAACAAAGGAACTTCAGTCACATAGCAACCAGCTTTTGACTATCACTTTAACGTATAGTACTCCCTTATTTCCTTTCTAGTTGCATGGAAGCAAGTAATAAGACTATTTCCGCTATTTTTTTTTCTCGACTATCATGAAGTAAATAGAAGCATAGGCTTTGTAACAATAATTTGTTGCAGAGATGTAAGGACAGTCATGTGAATGGAACACATCAGATTTTGTATGGTAGTAGAATGTTCTAGAGCTGAATTTACCCGCAGATTTTGACAAACTCTGAGAACTCTGGTTTGTTATTGCGACAAGCGAGTACCGAAGCGTAAGTTAGCTGATGAAATCCGCGTAATCGCGATGATGTGAGAATATTCCCAAGCTGCACAGATGGTCTCGAATCTCCAAGTATCTGTTCGTGTTTAACGCGTGGGAAACGGAGGGGATCATCATGGTGACAATAGATTCCGTGGCGAAGTCTCCAGGGGTAGTGCTCCGGGTGCCCTGATCATCGGGGCGTGCTCAGTACAGATTACCATTTACCTGACAGCGATACGAGCAGCGTAATTCCCATTGTGTCCAAAATTCGCTGCAGTGTATCAAAAAAAGAAATCTACTGGGTGTTTTCGTGCCGTCTATTTGTCAATGGTTTAAGGAGACAAGATTGAAGTTTCGTCTTTTTGACAAAAGAATGTTTAAGTTTTCACCATCAAGTCTTCAAATAATCCTATATAACGGGTGGAAGGAACTTATTACATTCCTTCCAATATGTGCTTCATAGAAGCATTACAAACTAAAAAGTCTTATGGCATTTTGTTCTTTTTTTTTCTTCCCCCCCTCCAATAATATAGCCCCCTTTAACATCTAAGGTCATATCGGGGGCTTTGCACTTGAAACAACTCGTTGTCTGTAGGTTTAAATCATTTTATTTTCCTCAAACACACACACACATTTACTCTCACATAAATACTTAAAGAATCTGTGGAGGATAGGGAATAATTCTAGCTAAAGAAAAATTCCCCACCCTAGCCGGGAATCAAACCCGAGACCTCCTGGTGAGAAGTCATCTCACTGACCACTCGACCACGGAGGCAGTCTTTTGTTTCTTAATCTGCCGATTTCGAAAAAATATGTGCTCCATTCACATGACTGACTTTCTCTCCATTTCTGTGCCTAATTATTGTTAGTAAGAGTATTCTTCTATCTAGTTAAACTTAAAACATTGTTTTAATATACCTGTTATTATTAAGGGAATACACTGACAGTCAACTGTTTTAAAATGTGGTTGATATAGGATTAAAATGCCTTTATTTGCATGACTAAGCGATGACAAGCTCACATATGAGAAAAGTATTTTAAAACTGAAATTAATAACAAGGAATTTCTTGAAAACGGCCAACTCCACGAAATATAGATATATGACAAATTGTGTGTTTTATCGTGATCTACATTTTTTGTATACTAAGTTTTTGTCTATCTCTTACGGTTTATCAGTTATGCAAAATTCAATAAAAATCATCCAGAATAAAGAGGTCTTTAGAGGCTTCACAGAAATTTTAAGATATACATTTATTTGGTGCGTAAATATCGTAAATATAGGAGATTTTAATCAAAATCATTAGAGCCATTTTTGAGAAAATCAAAATATTCCAAAAAGTTCCATGTAAAGGGTAGTTTAGGGTGGGGGGAGTTTCTTGCAAATCTTCGTGTCGTATCCTTGGAAGATACAAAACTTAAACACCAAGTTTGGTATTTAACGGTCTTTTCGTTTTTGAGCTATACTGTTCATAGACAAAAACGCGCGCGCGGACCTTTTTCCATTTTTTTTCACTCAGGGGGACCCAAAACATGAATTTCCGGTGTAATATCGGTATCGAATTTTGGGTGCAATGCAATACCTTCTCCATACACTATGGTACATAGTACGTGTAGAGAAAATAAAAATAAATGGTTTTTGTTCCAAATTGGATGCGCAATTCCACAAAGAATGTACGAAGATAATAGTTTCTTACTTGTAAAATGCGTAGAATAACGCATTTCTGACAGTTTTGGTTATAATTATGGGACACCGCACAGAGTTTCGAAATAATTAATCACTTAAAAGTATTAAAGGAATATTCTGAGCAGCTTTGTCAGATGTGAAGTAGCTCGGCAACATTGCATTGAGGTTGGTCAGGGATCTGAACCAGCATCTGGATGTAAACACGCCTGTCGCTTGCAAACACGACGCAGGGTAGTGTAATATTTTGGGTGATGACGAGTGCAACTGGCATTCTTATTGGCCTATACCAAGTCGTAAGATTATAAATTTGGAATTACAATTTTAAAAATGTATTTTCATTCAGAGCTGGAACAAAAAGAAGTCTATAATAATCTTGCGCACCGTGATCAAATAACAATGAAATTAAAAGGTAAAATAATTTTTAACATTTCATTCTATGTAGTGTTCGGCATGGGTCAGTAGCAGTTGAAATTGAAAGCATTTCAATCTCCACGTGACAAAATTCTGAAAAAGCTTTCAGCCGAATTGACTAAAGCTTCAGCAATGCATTTCTTCGAAGTTATTAACGCCTATAAGTCTGAGTTATAAAATTCGAATAAGTTATTGTAGCACACACGTCTGTGATATAACTCTGAAACCGTTGAAATATAAAAGTTGACAATCTCAGTGGTGTGTCGTCTAAGCGAAATATCGGAAAGCAATTGTTCTTATAAACAAACACCAGATATCGGATTCCGTGGCGTTGCGGTGAGGACATGCAACGGTTTTTAAAATCGATTTATGCCTGAGAAGACCTTTGAAACCACGACATTGTGGTAGTAGTCGCTGGTTTCTGCAGGCAGCGGTAGAAGCTGTCATCAAACAAGCTTTTTCTGGCTGCGGGAATCCTTTTTCATCCACCAGGAGGTTTAATTCCTGCCTGTGTGCTGTTTCCAGGTGCGTTTTTGCCACGTGAGCGTACAAAAACATCAAAAAGATATTCCACTTTTTAAGGCATAATAGGCATCTTGATGATGAAAATCTTAAATAAAACATTCACATTTCGGTGGAATCGTTGCTTAAGAACAGCTATTATAATAATTAAGCTTCAAAAAAGTCACGCAAATGCATTCTTTCTCAAACAAACCATCAATAATATACCTTATAGGGCTCCAAACTAGCAATTCTAAACAGCTGCATAAGTAATCTGTAAGAAGTTATAAAACATTTTGAGTGAGTGCTAGTTAAGAAAATCGGATTACAAACTTACGCAAAAGAATAAAATCTTTCAGTTATCTAGATTGATAGCTGCAGTATACAATAAAAATCTGATGTGTTCCATTCTCTACATCGCTGCAACAAATTATTGTTAAAAAGCTTATGCTTCTATTTACTTCATTTTAATCGAGAAAAAATAGCAGAAATAGTCTACTACTTGCTTCCTTATAAGTAGAAGGGAAATAAGGGAGTACTATAGGTTAAACTGATAACCATAAGGTGGTTGCTATGTGACTGAAGTTTATTTATTTGTATGGACAGGAATTTATATGAGAAACGTATAATTTTTTCAAAGCTGAAACCAAAAACAAGGAATATTTCAAAAACGATCAACTACACGAAAAAAATACACATGACATAAATTGTGTGTTTTAATGTGCTCTACATTTTTTGCGTGTTAAGTTTTTGTCCATCTCTTATGGTTTAGCAGTTATGCAAAATTCCATAAAATTCATCCAGAATAAAGTAGTCTTCAAAGGCTATTCCCAGAAAACTCAAGATATACATTTTATTTGTCAGTTAAATATCTTTAATATTTGACATTTTAATCAAAATCGTTACAGCCATTTTTAAGGAAATCAAAATTTTCGAAAAAAGTTCCATGTAAAGGGTAGTTGGCGGTGGGGCGGGTTTCTTGAAAATCTTCGTGTCGCATCCTTGGAAGATAAAAAACTTAAATACCAAGTTTGGTATTTAACCGCCTTTTCGTTTTTTGGGATATGCTGTCCACAGACACACAAACACACACACACACACACACACACACACACACACACACACACACACACCTGTTTCTAAAAATGCTTTTTTTTGGATTCAGAGGGTCCTAAAACATGTATTTCCGGTGAAATCTCGACATCAAATCTTTAGGTGGAATGCAATACTTCAATATTTCTATGTACACTGTACATACGGGGTTAGAGAAAGTAAAAATGACATTATCACTTCAAAACGTCGCAGTATTGAAATTAGTTCTACCGTGATTATCTACAGGATATAAGGAAGTTCAAATTATTATTCTATTTACTTCAAGCTAATAGAGATTAAATTAGGAAGAATTGTCTTATTGCATGCTTCCTTGTAAGTAGAAGGGAAGTGGAAGTACCAAAGGATAAAGCGATAGTGAAATATTTGAAAAACTGGTTGCTGTGTGATAGAAGTTCCCTTGTTTGTCTGGCCAAGAGCTGACATTCCCATATGAGAAAAGTACAGTATTTTAAAACTGAAACCAATAACAAGGAATATCTCAAAAAAACGTATTTAATATAAAATGTGTCTCTTAACGATATCTCCATTTTTGTAGTAAGTTTTGAATATCTCTTTGATATATGATATTTTAATCAAAATCGTTAGCCATTTTTGAGAAAATAAGAAATGTGGAACTTTTTTCCATCTGAAGGGTAACTGGGAGCAAGGGGATTTTCTTGAAAATCCTCGTGACGCATCTTTGGAAGATACTGAAATTAAATACCAAGTTTGGTATTTAATGGACTTTTCGTTTTTGAGCTACGCTGCCCCAGGCACACACACTGACAGACACACGGACATTTTTCTATTTTTTTTTTTTTTATTCAGAGAGTCTCGAAACATATATTTCCGGTGAACTCTCGATATCGAATTTTTGGGTGCAACACAATACCTTGAGAAACTAATGTTTTTTTATCCTTGGGTTCGTTGACCTCAAAACGTGTATTTCAGTGGTATCTCTATCAATTTTTGGGCGGAACATGATACTCACTAAGAGTAAATTAAAATTAAATTCCAGATATATTCAAAGATGTACTGTGGAGAAAATGTAAACAGTATACAGATAAACGTTATTGTATTGTCTGTAATATGGCAGTTAATATCCTTCCAGGAGCTGGGTTTTATAAAAGCTTTTAATAACATTATGATTACATACGAACGGGATCCCTAACGGTTTCTGATACAATGTCTCCGACGCCACTCAATCCCACTCGCTAACCCGAAAACCCCGCAGGAGGGCCCCGATCGAATGGTCGGCTACGACGCCAGAATAAACCTTTACACTGCACAGGCCACATCTACCTGAACAACCCGCCCACACAGAGGCTTCGTCCTTCAACCCTAAAAGGGCCAAGGAAATTATAGGAACAGGAAATGACGGATAGGGAAATTCTAAGAATGCAATTAAACTTCCCTGCATTCGTCTGGCGATCCGGGGAAACCCCCGAAAAATTGTACAGGAAAACCGCCCACGTATACGGATTACAGACGCCATGCCAATGTGTTCCGATCACATAACTTTCTCTATCTGTTCTGCAGAAACAAAGTATTCTTACAAAACATTCTTTTATCTACGACATGCTAATCAAGATAAACAATAGCAGCAATTGTCTTATTACTATCTTCCTTGTAAGTAGAAGGGAAATAAGAGAATAAAATAGGCCTTTTAGTTTTTCTCTAGCCCGCATGGACAATGTACATAGATAGTTGATAGAGAAGGTATTGTATATCACCCAAAAATTCAATGTCGAGATTTTACCGAAAATATGTTTTGGGGTCTTCTGTGTCCGAAAAAAAACATTTTTAGAAAAAAAAAAAGGTCCATGTGTGTGTCTTTGGACAGCACAACACAAAAACGAAAAGACCATTAAATACCATACCCCCACCCCAAACTACGCTTTACATGGAAAAAACTTCGAAAATTTTGATTTTCTTAAAAATGGCTCTAACGTTTTGATTACAATATCGTATATTTAAGATATTTACTTGCCAAATAAAATGTATATCTTGAATTTTCTGGGAATAGCATCTGAAGACCTCTTTATTCTGGGTGAACTTTATAGAATTTTGCATAACTGCTAAACCGTAACAGATGGACAAAAACTTACCACATAGAAAATGTAGAGCACATTGAAACACATAAATTATGGTATATACATTTTTTTCGTGGAGTTGATCGTTTTTAAAATATTCCTTGTTTTTTGTGTCAGCTTTGAAAAACATACTTTTCTCATACAGGAATTTTTCAACTCGTGTCCATACAAACACAAGGAACTTCAGTCACATAGCAACCAGCTTTTGACTGTCACTTTAACCTATAGTACTCCCTTATTTCGCTTCTACTCACAAGGAAGCAAGTAATAAGACTATTTCTGCCAATTTTTTCTCGATTAGCATGAAGTAAATAGAAGCATAAGTTTTTTAAGAATAATTTGTTGCAGAGATGTAGAGAAAGTCATGTGAATGGAACATATCAGATTTTTACTACTATGGCACCGCAAGCGATGTCATCGGGGGAACCGGAATAAAACCAGCCCCTGCGGCACTTTGTCCACCACAAATCCCACATGTGGTTGCAACACAGCAATCTTTTTAAACCTGTTGCTATGCCATTGTTATCAAAGTTGGATACTCGGCCAGGAGTAATACAAGAGAGTTGCAACGGACGAGACTTCCCGTTTGAGATAATATTTTAAAATGTAAATCAATAACAACGAATATCTCTAAAATGGTTAATTCGAACAAAAAAAAAGTTTCTGGAAAGGTAGAGTCAGAACGAAAAATGCATTGCCGTAGCCGAGATTTGAACCATAGATCTCCTGGTTTCCGTCCAGTTGCGCTGACCACTGAGTTATGAATTTGAGATCTCCTAATGGTTTACCGCGAAAAACGCGAGTTAGTTGGAAAATTTAGTGTCGTTCCGGCAGATTGCCATGTTAGCTCAGTGGTCAGCGCAGCTGGAAGGAAACTACGACATCTGTCACTCAAATCCCGGCAAAGAAACGGATTTCAATCCCATAGCAACCACATTTTAAAACATTTGACTATCGGTTTAGTCTAGTGTATTCCCTTATTTCCCTTCAACTTATAAAGGAACCAAGTAGTAAGTCCGTTTCTGTTAATGTTTCAGCTTTAAATAGATAGAAGAATAAGCTTTTTAACAATTATTTATTATAGATATGTAGAGAAAGCCATGTGAATGGAAAACATTAGATTTTTCTGTGAGTACTGTTAGATGGTATATACAACGAACTCAATTGAAGAATCTCGTATTATTTACACTGATCTTTAAAGCTGTTTGTATCACCCACTTCAACATTATATCAATAACAAAAGAATAACGGCTCCCCTCGACGGTAACGAGCGATATCGACTTTGGATCTAATTGAATTTATTGTTACGCACTTCATCAAGGGGGCGTGGCAGATGTGCACCTCGAAACAAGTGACGCTAAAAAAAGAGAAGCGTTTTATGCTTTACATGCATTCAAATCTCCTCCTCTGTTCAATGCCTTTCTGACAAGTGATCAGCGGTTGGGCGCAACAATGGTGAGGACGTAGGTGACAATGGACACGTGGACAAGGGTGGAAATGTGCACAACCCTAGGGGTCCGTCCAAACGGAACATACGGCACAACAATGTTGCTTTGGGGGGGGGGGGGGGATCAAACTTAACCCTTCGGCTGGGCATCGCTTCCTAGAGCAACACATGCTCAAGTTAGCGTGTATTTTTACTTTCTCTACACATACCATGTATATAGTGTACAGAGAATGTATTACATTCCACCCAAAAATTCGATACCGAGATTTCACCAGAAATAGACGTTTTAGGGTTCCCTGTATCAAAAAAAAAGAAGCCTTTTTAGAAAAAGGCTCGTGTGTGTCCGTGTGTGATAAAATACCAAACTTGATATTTAAGTTTAGTATGTTCCAGGAATGATAAAAAAAATCCAAGCCAAACTAGGTACCCTTTATATGGTAAACATTTTAAAATGTTTGATTTTCTTAAACATGGCTATAACGATTTCAATTAAAACCCCGTATATTAAATATATTTACATTTGAAATAAAATGTATATCTTAAATTTTCTGGGAATAGCCTCTGAAGACCTCTTTATTTTGGTTGATTTTTATTGAATTTTGTACAACTGGTAAAACGTAAGATATGGACGAAAATTTACTACACAAAAAAATGTATATCTCGATAAAACGCACAATTCATGTCATAAACATTTTTTCTTGGAGTTGGCCATTCTAGAGATATTCCCTGTTATTGATTTAAGTTTTAAAACACTTCAAACTTTTCTGTTACAGCAACTTGTCAGCGTTTAGCTGCGCAAAGAATCGGATTTCAATCCCATAGCAACCACATTTTAGAACATTTGATTGTCGGTTTAGCCTAAATAGAGTATTACCTTATTTCCCTTCTACTTATAAGGAACTAAGTAATATGACCGTTTCTGCTTGTTTATCTCGATTAGTATGAAGTAAATAGAAGAATAAGCTTATTAAGAATTGAAATTGAAATTTATTTGTAACATGCCAATAGTACATGGTTTTACACGTGAGTATAATAAGAAAAACACAGTAAAATACATAACTGATAGCATTTTAAAACTTGTAGCTTAAAAAGTCTTTCACTGAATAGAAACATTGATTCATTAAAAATCGTTTTACATTTTGCTTAAAGCTGTTGTAAGACAATTTTTGCATATTCAACGGTAACTTATTAAAAAGCATAACGCCAGAATAAGCAGGTGATGTTTCATATTTTACGAGTTCATGATTTTCAATGGATCATAAATATGCATTCGTGTTGTAATTATGAAAATCTGAATTTTTGTAAAATAATTTCTCATTTGATTTTAAAAGGAGATGTTACAGAGATGTAGAGAAAGTCATGTGAATCGAGCACATCAGTTTTATTTAGGGAGTCGCAAACATACATTTCCGGTGAAATCTCGGTATCGAATTTTTGGGTGGAATGTAATACCTCCTCTATACACTATGTAAGAAAGTAATAATTGTTGAGGCAATTCGTTTCAAATTCGGATTGAGTCAAGAGGAAGAGGTCAGAAGACTTTGTGCAACATCACTCAGCGATTACTAGACAATTCTCGGAAAGACGTGACTGAGTTAATAAACCCATTTGATCGGCGTGGGAGGAGGAGATAAACGCGGTGGGCGTTGTTTGGATAGAGGGTGTAAGAAGAGGGTGTATTCTTGAAGATGTGCGACCGCTGCTGGGGGGAAAAAACACAATAGTTCTTTATAGAGAAATTAAGGGAAGGGAACAAGCACTAAATGAGCTACGCGTCTTTATGGAGATTAACGAGATGAATATAAAAACAGGAAACCGTCTCTTATACACTTCTGTCTCAGAACAAAGGAGCATCACTTGAAGAGAAACTGTGGCCACTTGAAGTTAAAACTCAACCGAGACCTCCAACTTTGTACTCGCTTCCTGATACATCAACTATTGAAAATACGCGGGCCATCCAGAAAGTGACAGACTATCTGGCATGATCTCGGGATCCATGGAGTCTTCTCAGGAGTAGGGAAAAAAAACCAAAAAAAACCTTATTTGGGTAACTCACCCTAAGTGAGACTCGAACTTGCGACCTGTTGAATGTGAGGCAGACAAACTAACTTTTTTGGTAGTGTTTAACGCCCACTGTTACTACTTGTGGCACCACAGGCGATGACACTGGTGATACATGGAATGAAGATGGAGCACCGGAGGAATGCGATGGCGGGGGAAACCGAAAACACATGCGGTCGCTTGGGATCGAACCTGGGTCGTCTAGGCGGGCAGATAGAATGTTGATACATCAAAAAAACGATCACTTTTATTCTGTATAATAACTGGTATACATTCCAATGAGATATTTAACAAATTTCACCTTAATGGAACCAATGGGCCCGCATTCGGAAGAACGCAGGTTCGATCCCCAATGAGATCTCCAATGAAATGCTTTAACCACTGATGTCATGGCAACATTCGAGTCAGTTGAGGAATTTAATGCCGTTTCCGCACGTTTCCACGGTAGCTCAGTGAGACCGCGAGATGGTTCAAATCCCGGCCATGGTATTGAATTGTGCCTTAAGTTTTACATTTGAGCATGAAGTGTTGCACAAACAGTTGATGATATGTTAATCGCATTTACTTAAATCCTGAGCAACTGTCGATGTTGCAATGTAATCTGGTGCCGCTATCAAGTTAGTAACGATCGACTACGGTTCACTTGCGGGTCAATCGCTGACCCCCTTGAAGAAGAAGAAGAAGAAGGTACAAAGAATCGCCACACGTTTGCGAAAAGGGGTCACCAGTGCTGTACAAGTAGTCTTTTGCAATTTTAATAATATTATAAACACAACGGTTCAACAATTACCATGCTGCATGTATTCTCGTGTACCGCCTAAAGGAACTGGTTCTGCATGTAGGCCTGGTGCGAAAACATACAGCAAAAACAAAAGGGAACACTCGGCCTACTTGTTCCCATCGAAGCAATAGAGCAGTGCTTTAATCATTCTATGCGTTCCAGAAGTTTGCGTGGGAAAGCAAATATTATACAGCCATTCTCAACCTCACAGATACTCAACAAGCCTTAAGGTGATACATGTCTGAAATTTGGCCAAAATGTTGATAACTTTAAGAAAATATGTCGTTTTACTCACTTGGTGCACTTTAACTACCAATTAATTGAAGCAATTGGTCAGCTCGCATCGGTAGTGTGAGGGTAGCGGATCTGCCTCACGTTCAAGAGGTCGCGAGTTTGAATCTAGCTTAGGGTGGGTAACCCAGATAAAGTTTTTTTATCCCTTATCCTGGAGACTTTAAGCTCCATGGAGCCTGGGATCATTTAAGCATCATTTCACCGATTTTATTCATCGTCCAATAAGACCAACCAACTTAAGCGAATAATAATAATAATAACAACAACAATAATAATAATAATAATAATAATAATAATAACAACTAATCAGCCATACTTATTAATAGGCTCACCAACTTTAAACCTTATTTCCTAGAAAAAATTTTCCAACACATTTCCGTAATCAAATGCTCCTCAAGAGTAATTTTTTACAAATGTGTTTCAAATGTTTGTGCTGCCTCTCAAAAGTACATTAAATAAAATCGTCTTATAGTTTTTTTCGAAATAATGTCCCAATTTTGAAAAAATAGAATATTATATTTTGAAAAAGCAGGAATTTTTGGAGAGTACAAAAAGTAAAGATGTTTCTACAGTAATTAGGGTTGGAATAAAAAATATGATATGACAGATCTATTTGTAAACTCTATTGTAAACGTTGAATTTGTCGTGTGAATGTTTTTAAAAATACATCATCTGACTCATTTTATTAAAACAATGGATTTATACAGTAAATTGTTGATGATGATGATAATAATAATAATAATAATAATAATAACTGTAAGAAAAATTTTAGGCCCACAAGTCGCAGGTGAACAGTACAGACTCAGAAGCAAGAATGAAATAAAAGTATTTACGGATATTCACAGTGATATTAGAAAACGAAGGTTAAAACTGAATGGACATATCAAACGAATGAATTCTAACAGGCTCACAAAACAAGTCATTGAATTTTATGAAAATAGAAGCAAATCACATGTAGACATATGAAATGGATTGGGGAAGTAAAAATTGATTTAAAATTAGCAGGAATTACGCAAGAAGATATATTAAACAGATAGCTCTTCAGAAACAAAGTTCATAAATGGCAAGTTGACCACGAGGACAGACTGAAGGAAAAAACTGGAGCAATGTGGACAGACGAGAGAAAAGAAGCCCACAGTCAAAGAATGATAGAAATATGGGTTCAAAGGAAAACAAAGAGACGTTTCTAAGTACTTTGCGTAGTCCCTCATGGGCTCATTCGTGATTAATAATAAAATAAACATTGTAAGTTAATAGTAATGCAATGTGAGTCGTTTTTATGCAAGATTGTTACTTTGGTGATCTAGGACAGATCTTATGATACCGGTTCTGCTGTGTAAGTCCTACATCATCAAAGTAACAATGTTGATGAAGCCTTGCATAAAAACGACTCTAGTGCATAACCAGTGTTCCATTCACATCACTTTTACTAGCTCTTCCACAAACAAGCTTTTCAGGGAACAGGGCAACCAGCAAACCTATCTTTGAGAAAGACAAGCCAGGAAATTGGTGATAGGTTCCATTGCAACACTCTTTCCTCATCTTTCCTAGATGAGATAGATCAGGAATGCATTCATTTCTGAACATGGTCAGAACATCAGACTCCGTAACGATGAAATGATCTGTGGAACGCACAAAGGTAACGCTTGCTCTACACGATTTCTAAATATTTTAGTTACTAAAACGCAATGCTTGGCGAATCATAAAATAGGTAAACTGTTAAATATTTGCAAACTCTTCTCGTTTCATGCTAGATCAGAGAATGTCCTTTATTAGCCTCAAAAGCATTCAATCCTAGACAATAACTCTCAAAATTAGTAGCAAATCTTATTTAAGGCAAATTCGTGTCTGTTAATTTCTGGAGAATCCAGAAGACGAGGAAGATGCACTTCTTCGAAACGTTGGTGCCAAGCCAAGTTTTTACCTGGCTAGAAGCCCGAGAAGATTTTGAATTAACACGTCGCCAGGAAAGCTTAAGTTCTTATTTCATTTATCTTTATGAATAAACTCAAATCAACAGAATTAAAGAGCATTTTAGACATATTACATGCAAACAGATTGCTAAATCAGCTGTAGCAGATCATTTTTGGGAATTTTACCATGAAGTAAGCCCAGGAGTTATAAAACACTTAAATGAGCCAATAGATTTAATGGTTTTTGACAAAATACTTGTTTAAAAATAGAGATCAACTAATGAATTTTGATATAACACCAAATGATTCTGTCGCCATATTTGTTTAATTCCAATAGTTGGTAATACCGTAGTAAATGCAACAATAACCATAACGACGTAAGTAGATAACAATGGTCAGTTGAATAAAAATCACTAATATTTTATAAGTTATTACTTGACAAGGAAAGTTAAGACTAATCACTAAAATTAATGATTTTAATTGAATAACAGTTCACTTTTACTAATAAATAATGCCTTGGAAAATTTTCAGTATAAACTGAATAAACAAATGAATAACTGGATAGGAGGCCTTGCCATGGAGGAGCATATAGCAGTATTTGCGTGTGTAGGCAAGTGCACCAATGACTGATTGAAACATAAAGCGAGATCATTTTTCTTTCGCTTCTTGAATTTCAAATTTGAGGTTGGAAATTGTATCCAGTTACTTGCCTTTGCTTCAATTCTATTTGCCACGAAGTCTATGATCTTGCACACAGTGAAATGATGAATACCAAAATCTACTTCAACTGGGTCAACTAAATGGCGTAAAAAAGGCTCATTTTCTGATGTGAACTTAATGCTCCACCCCTTGTTTCATCCATATCGTCTAGAAAACAGTTTGTTAAAAAGTTTACACTTTCAAACCTCAGAAGCTTCTTTGAATCACCGGGACTAATATTATTGCAGCTCTTTACCTGGTGTATGAGTCAACTCTACAGCAAACTTAAAAATGTTTCAGCAAATACTTAACTCAACAAGTAATCACTGAATGTTGTTCAAACAAATTTTAAGTATTTCCTGGAAAAACTATTAATTACTGAACAACTAAAAGTAATAACTTGTCAGTAATCAGTAAACCTGAATTGTAAGAAATTACTTATGGTTTATGCTACATTCACAATGAGATGCAAGCGCAGACGTAACGTAGCATAAGCGCAGACGCAAGGAAACACCATTTACAATACAATCGTTTGGCACGGGTTTCTAGATCCGCAAATTACATGCGAATATCTTCCAAGCCCTCCAATAGTTATAAACTGAACAACATAACCAACAATATCACATAAAAATTCACTCAATCTTTTACAAATAAATATGTTATAAAATTATATACTGACGCTCGCAGCAGCGACGTCATAATAATTGCCTATTCAAAATTATTGAAAATCGTACAAGCATGGAGACTTCAGAAAGTGATAAAGCTACACATTTAATGAACTAAGAATTATCTCTCTGCGTCTTCGATTTATGAGAAACAAGAAATCTAGAAACAGATGATAGTTACTTCATTAAATCAAAGAAGCATTCGCAAAGAGACCGTCATAACCTCTTGAGGGAAATTAGAGATGGCGCGGCACAGCACGGCGAAATAGAAGAGCATGCATGTACAGCAGGCCTGTAAAGTCTCACAGTGCGATCGTGTGTTCTTGAATTCATAGGCAATGCATAGAGAAAAGAAGCGGAATTCTTCCTCTGCATTGCGTTGCGTCTTGAGTGTTTCTATATGAATGCTTACATTAAATAATATGAGTCCAAACTCTTGCGCTTACATTGCGTCTGGGCTTGCATTTCATTGTGAATGCAGCATTATTCAATTTGTTATCAGTATTGACTTAAAATAATGTAAGTAAAAGAGTTTACTGACTTTTGCTCAGCTGAGCCATTGAGTTTATTCACACAGACAAATGAAGTTTTATTGCAACTTATTAATTGTTGCATTAATATTGCGTTGCTTCACTGTTGATATTTACATATTATACGCCTATACTCCATTTATCTGTACAAACGTCAACAGAGGCAGTCGACCACAAAGAACGTTCCTCTCGAGCTTCTGCGGTTTACGGAAGAAACCATCAAGGACATCCAAAGGAAATAAATATAAACTGTACTTACTTGCAATAGGACTCTCCTCGAGGTTTCGATATGCATGCGCCGCCATTCTTGCACGGATTTGGCGAGCAAGATACGAAGCCTGCAAACAAAAAACAAACACCAGTTATATTATGTAAATACGCATTTTTTTTTCTTCATAAAAATACAATTTCGGAGTCTTGTCTGGACTCCTTCGCTATATTCCTTTTTACTTTCTCTACACGTACTGTGTATATAGTGTATAGACAAGGTATTGCACTCAACCCAAAAATTCGATACCGAGATTTCACCGGAAATATATGTTTTGAGACCCCCAAAGGAAAGGATTTTTAGGGAAATGTATTTGTCTGTCTGTCAGTGTGTGTGTGTATGTGTGTGTGTGCAACACAGTTCAAAAACGAAAAGACTGTTAAAATACCAAACTTTATTTGGATAGGTAGAGTCAGACTGAAAAATTCAATGCCATAGGCGGGATTTTAACCACTGACCTCCCGGTCTTTAGCCGATTGCTCTTTCACTGAGCTACCATGGCAACATGCCGGCATAGCACTGAATCTCGCATCTGCCTCTACCTATCCTACACACGGCTTGTGTGAAAAAATTATTAAACCTTGATATTTAAGTTGTGTATCTTCCAAGGATGCGACACAAAGATTTTCAAGCACCAAACTTGGTATTTAGCGGTCTTTTATTTTTTGAACTATGCTGTCCACAGACCTTTTTCTGTAATCAAGGTAACTCAAAACATATATTTCCGGCGAAATCACGGTATCGAATTTTTGAGTAGAATACAATACCTTCTCTGTACACTGTGTACATAGAACGTGTAGAGAAAGTAATAAAAGGGATAGTAACATAAATGTGCTGAGAGAGTGTTGATGCCGGACAAGCGGCAGACGACGGTAACGATGCAATGCCAATGTAGCATGTACATAAAGCATCACTTTGAGAAGCTGCTTGCCGACGTATAATAATGAGAGCTCAGAGGGACATCCAGGTAGTCACGAGCAGCTCCCTTCAACACACACATTCATTTCAGCTTTCAAACATCAAACGCTCATACATATTTATTGCAACGCTTACTTACGATATCTTTACTGAAATGCCCTACCTTGCCAATGTTAAAGTTTGACCCATTATCTCAGCAACTATTACAATAATTAACTACATGTTTACTTTCTCTACACTTACTATGTACATAGTGTACAGAGAAGGTATTGCACTCCACCCAAAAATTTGATACCGAGATTTCACCAGAAATATATGTCTTAGGGTCCCCTATATCCAGAAAAAGCATTTTCATAAAAAAAAAAACTCCACGCGCGCGTGTGTGTGTATATGTCAGTGTATCTGTGAACACGATAACTCAAAAACGAAAAGTCAGTAAAATACCAAACTTGGTATCTAAGTTTAGTATCTTCCAGAGATGAGACACGAAGATTTTGAGAAAAATCCTCCCAACCCAACTACCCTTTACATGGAACTTTTCGATTTTCTCAAAAATGGCTCTAACGATTTTGATTAAAATGTCACATATTAAAGACATTTACCTGACAAATAAAATGTATATCTTGAATTTTCTGGGAATAGGCTCTGAAGAGTAGTTTATTCTAGATGAATTTTACGGACTTTTAGATAACTGCTAAACCGTAAGTGATGGACAAAATACTTACTGCATAAAACATGCAGAGCACGTTAAAACACACAATTTATGTTATATACATTTTTATCGAGGACTTCATCGTTTTTGAGACATTCCTTGTTTTTGGTTTCTGCTATGAAAAACTTATACTTTTCTCATACAGGAATTTGCCAACTGATGTCCATACAAACAAAGCAACTTCAATCACATAGCAACCAGCTTTTGACTAATACTTTAGCCAGTGTTACTCCCTTATTTCCTTTTTACTTACAAGGAAGCAAGTAATAAGATTATTTCTGCTATTTTTTCCTCGATTAGAATGGACTAAATAGAAGCTAAATAGAAGCATAAGCTTTTTAACATTAATTTGTTACAGAGATGTAGAGAAAGTCATGTGAATGGAACACATCAGATTTTTCAAGGCATATTCAGCAATACTCATAAAGAAAAATAGAATACTTCTGTTCGTTAGAAAAAAAAGTATGCTTAGTTTTTAATAAAGCTCTAACAATTTTATTGAAAAAGTATTATTTTTAAATTGTTTAAAAAAATATCGAACTAATCCATATATATAAAACTTTTTTCGTTAAAATAAAGCCTATTTAGATGCAAATGTGTGATACAAATTTAAGCTCTTTGTGTCAATTGTTTCTGAGATAATGAGGCTTGTGTATAGAAAGTTTTACTTATTCAGAAATTGCTTTCAAACATAACATTAAAAAACATCTGATGTGCTACACTCATACGACTTTCTCTAGCTGCTCTACAATCTTCTTACAAAAGATTATTCTTCTTTCTACACAATGCTAATCGAGATGAACATTAGCAGAATGTTCTTGTTACTTAGTTCCTTGTAAGTAAAAGGGAAGTAGAGGAATGCGCTATGCTTAAGTGATAATCAAATGTTTTAAAAGCTGATGTTATGCGATTGTCATTGCAAATCGCTTCTTTGCTCGGCCAGGAGTAGAACAAAGAAAAACGAACACTTCCTGTCTGAGAAAAGTAGAAGTACTTTACAATGGAAACCAATAACAAGGAATATTTTGGAAACGGTTACCTCCACAACAAAAACGTCGAGGAAATAAATTATGTGTTTTGACGAGATCTACATTTTTGTGTGGTAAGATTTTGGCTATATCTTACGGTTTAGCAGTTAAGCAAAATTTGGCAAAATTCATCCATAATTAAGAGGTATTCAGAAGCTATTCCCAGAAAGATATATTTTATTTGGGATCTAAATAGTTTTTGTATACGGGATTTTAATCAAAATCGTTAAAATCATTTTTAAGAAAATCAAAATTTTCGCAAATTTTTCCATGTAAGGGGTAGTTTGTGATGGGGGGGGGTGGGTTCTTGAAAGTCTTCATGTCCTAACATCCCTATAGAACTTACAAGCGCATGCCTAGGGGTCAGAAGCTTGTCGGGGAGCCAATGGCACGAAACCACAGAATGGAGAACCTGTAACGAGTGGTCAGCCCTAGCCAGACAAGCGTGAGGGAAGTGGATGATATGATATGCAAGCGAAATGGATGATGGAGCAATTGGTGGAATGAGTGGCAAGAGAAACCGGAGGACTCGGAAAAAACCCGTTCAGACGCCGCTTGTGGCTGAACCCGGGCCACCTAGGTGAGAGGCGAGCGGTCTAACCACTCAGCCTTTGCATTATTATCTTTAAATTTACACGCACACTTCTCATTTATTCTTCCAGACTCTGCGGAAGAAATAATTTCAACTAGAGAAAAATTCCTACCCCCGAGCCAGGAATCGAACCTAGGACACCTCACAGGTGCTCTAAGCAACAGGGCCAACCTGACACAGTTTTCCGCATTTTGGTGTGTGTTACTTTCTCATATGGCTGATATTAGCTAGATAAACATTCCTACCCCCGAGCCGGGAATCAAACCTGGGACCCCTGGCAAGTGCTCCCAGCTACAGGGTCTACCTCACACAGTTTTCTGCATTTTTGTGTGTGTTACTTTCTCATATGGCTGATATTAGCTAGATAAAAATTCCTACCCCCGAGCCGGGAATCAAACCTGGGACCGCTGACAGGTGCTATAAGCTACAGGGTCAACCTCACACAGCTTTAAGCATTTTGGTGCGTGTTGTTACTTTCTCATATGGCTGGTATTACAGAATGGGCGGATGATGTCACATTTACTTTCGCCAGGCAGCCGGCCCGGGAGCGAGCGAGAGAGAGAGAAAGAGCGATACATCACGAAGTGGTTTTGGTCCCCCGCGAGGATCATCCATCATCAGGTTGTGGCAGATTCCGTCTTAACACTGCTGCCGGCCCCAACACTAGGTACAGTCTCATGGCATTTATCACCAAACACATCTACAGTACTTCCGATGACAATCTCGGCATCCTCACTTTGTTAAACTTCGTCGCACTGCCACATTCTGTGTATCGTCACTAATCCCGTTTGGGCAAGACAAAGCATTCTAACCCTCAGCCCAACGTCCCTTGATCTTCCTTCTCCACTTAATGTTTCATCGGTGAATTTAACGCATTACGAATTTAACGCATTACCTGCTAAGCAAAACCGACCATACAGAGTGATTCAAACCTGTGGACAGGTTCTTTACATCAAAACAAGAAAAAGTGCTCATATAAACACATGTTCCAAAACCTTCAGTCTCGATTTGAGGTTAAAAGTGTTATTAAACAAAACATTTGAAAGTGGCACATTATTCTATTTTTGACGTCACCTTGTTAGGAAGTATTCTACACATTGCCGGCGCAAAACTTCTGGAATCGTGACCCTGACCACCAACCCAGCTCCGAGCCTAGCTTATCAGAATTTGTAATATGATACTTTGCTTACTCAAAGTCACGGCGAGCAAATTATGTATAGTCTGTATCGAAAGTGTTCCACATATGTTTGTATTCAAAGTGGCAGTAAATAGTGTTAATTTTATTTATTTTATTTTAAAACCATGACTGCTACGTTTTCAAAGTTAAGTGGCAGGGTATTATTTATCAGAGCAGCGAAATAATTGCAAATGTCCTTTACTTCATGAAACAAGAGGCGGAGATGAAGGAAGAAAATGTATGTTCCCCGAGTTCTTCAAAAGCCTGATGAAAGTGAATGAAAGAGTAGCCAAGGCAACTGATATTTCACTAAGTTCCGTTTCCAGGTTTCTCAAAGATAAAAACAAAGAAAAACAAAACTTAATATATAACTTTTAAATTAAAAGATGTGGAACAGTTGTGTCGGCAGCAAATTGCAGAAATTGGCAGGCCAGAGTGGGAAAATGTATGTCGACATGTTTAGAACATTAAAATCGTTAGAAAGAATCGTAGAAAATCCAATATAAAAAAATTCAAATCCAGGATAATGGTGCAGAAAGTAGCAATAGCGTTGATGATGACAATGACGTGAGCGAAGATGGACTGTCAGGTGTGGAAGAATTGGAGGCAGACGATTGACATTGTTTATATAGTAGGCCATTTGTATAGATGTTTTGTAGATATATATATATATATATATATATATATATATATATATATATATATATATATGAAAACACATGTTTATCAATGCAGCGCCGTATAATGCAGTGCATAAGAGAAGACAGATATTCAGGCACTCTTCCAGCATGCATGAATCGACTGAAAATACAACTCGCTTCCTAGCTCTCATTAAGATTTTCACATGTCCAGATCTGTTGCGCCAGTTATACCAAATGATCCTTTTGCGTTTAGACACGGATGCACTCATCGAATCAGGGTTGCCAAATGATGTATGATTCGCAGGCTTACATGACACGTAGATTAAGATTTATTCATCCAGAATGTCTGCAGCATAAACCAATAGTTTAAGACGCCCCCCAAAAATGAAAAAGCTGATACGTTTCATGTAGTTTGGAGTGGAGGGATTTTTCTCTAAATCTTCGTGTCGTATCCCTGGATGATATTAAACCTAAATACCAAGTTTGGTATTTTACCGACTTTTCGCTTTTGGGTTATGGTGTTCACAGACACACGGACCTTTTTCTGAAATTGCTTTTTTTGGTTACAGCGGACCCTAAAACATATATTTCCAGTGAAATCTCGGTATCAATTTTTGGGTGGAGTGCAATACCTTCTCTATACACTATGTACATAGAACGTGTAGAGAAAGTAAAAATATAACATCTTCCATTAGAAAGTAGTATGTAATGCTTCATCAAATATTATAAACACCAAACTGGAACTGTTATCTGTCTTGACCGGGATGCTGTCTGCTTTGGGAAGGCTTGGGGGCTATGTAGTTAGGGACCTTTAAGGGTCCGGGAGGCTTCGGGGCTATTTTTCTGACCGCGGGAGGCTTCGGTACCGCACTCCTTTCCTAGACCTGACAAGTTAAATTTCACCGACTCTACTTAGTTCCTTATAAGCAGCAGAGAAACAAGGGAATACACCAGGCTAAAGCGACAGTCAAATCTTTTAAAAACCGATTAATATGTGAAAAATTTGCATTTCCAGAAAGACAAAAGAGAGATAAAATAAATGGCGTTTTATTTATCAGCGTCCCATTCTATACTGGGCGTGAAAGACCGCTTAACTTTGCTGAGAAGCCTCTCCATCAGGCTTGAGGTTCTTTTACGTGCCGTAAATCTACGACACGGGACCAACGGTTTTACTTCCCTTCCGAAGGAAGCCATGCTAAGGATTTTTACGCCCCGAAAAAAATCCATCGTCCGCCGGGTTTGAACCCGCGACCTTGGGTATGTGAAGTCAGCATGGTAACCATTACACCACGGAGGGCGATCAAAAGAGAAATGCAACGAAAGGTGCCCCAGTTTGGGAAGATGCATAATTCAAAATTGAAACCAATAACAATGAATATCTCGGAAACGGTCAATTTTGCAACACAAATGTACATATATGACATAAATTATGTCTTTTAACGACGGACCTTTTTCCGAAAATGCTTTTTACTTTCTCTATACGCACTATATACATAGTGTATAGAGAATGTATTGCACTCCACCAAAAAGTTCGATACCGAGATTTCACCGGAAATATATGTTTTAGGGTCTCCTGTATCCAAAAATAGTATTTTCAGAAAAAGGTCCGTGTGACTACTTTATTCTGGATGAATTTTACGGAATTTTGCATAACTGCTAAACCGTAAGAAATGGACAAAAACTTACAACACAAAAAATGTAGAGCACCTTAAAACACACAGTTTATGTTATATGCATTTTTATCGTGGAGTTGATAGTTTTTGAGTTACTCCTTGTTTTTAGGTTTCAGCTTTAAAAACATACTTTTCTCATACAGGGATTTAACAATTCAGGTCCATACAAACAAAGGAACTTCATTTACATAACCAGCTTTTGCCCATTACTTTAACCAACAGTACTCCGTTATTTCGCTTCTACTTACAAGGAAGCAAGTAATAAGACTATTTCTGCTATTTTTTTTTTCTCGATTAGTATGAAGTAAATAGAGCATAAGCTTTTTAACAGTAATTTGTTGCAGAGATATAGAGAAAGTCATGTGAATGGAACACATCAGATTTTTTTAGTTAAAGGGGGCCCTAAAGCATACATTTCCGGTGAAATCTCGGTATCGAATTTTTGGGTGGAGTGCAATACCTTCTCTATACATTATGTACATAGTGCGTATAGGGAAAGTAAAAACTAAAACAATGTCCATTAATATAGAATTTAGAAGTTTTACCTATGGGCACCCTTAAAAGGAATGGCTGGATTTATGATGTATCTCCAGTTTTTTTAAAGCTTAACGTCCTTCAGCCTGCTTGGTCATATCGGACGATGAATGAAACTGGTAAAATGATTATCAATTGATCACGGAGTCCATGAGCTTAAAGTTGCTCGACATTCGTTTTCTCAGGATAAGGGAAAACTCAGAAAAAAATCCTTACACCCTAAGCGAGATTCGAACTCACGACCTGTGGAATGTGAGGCAGACACTACTCAGGTTATAGGCAATGAGAAAACCGATTACAATTTCACTGTTTCGTTTCGTACCTAGTGGAAGTCTCAATACTACTTCGGGCCCCAGATGTAAAGGAAGTTGATGTTTTTCGACAGCCACTGTGAGAAAAGACGGAATTTTCCTTTAAAATGGATAACGAAGCACCATAAGGTAAACAAATCCTGGCGAGGAACTTGTTAACCACTTCCTTCACCGGATGAGGGTTAGAAGGGCTTCCGGGCAGTCTTCTACCTCATCTGGGTATGAGGTAACCACAGCGCAGTTGCCACGCGACGCCTGGACCGCGGGCCAGATTATCATCGTCATCATGCCGAGTAAATTGTTTAATTCCACATGTGAGTCATGTAACATCATTACCTCATACTCTCCGCTCTAAAAGTCAAGCTTAGTCCTCGACAAATAAACTCGAGAACACGTTTGTAAATTTCCTTCTTGGGGACTACGTTTTTATTACCAAAAACATGTGTGGTGGAAACATGGTTATTTATACGCGAGATGTAAGCAACAGGGGTCCAGACTGTTACGTAAAAACAAAAGCAGGCCTAGCAAGAAGGCAACCTAGGGAAAACGAAGACACAAGATTTGTTCCATTAACATGACTTTCTCTACAATTCTTCTTAAAAACATCTTCTTCTAGCACTTCATGCTCATCGAGATAAACACTAGCACAAATGGTCTTATTCCTAAGGGAAATAAGGCTAAAGTGATGGTTACCTCTTTTAAAAGCTGGTTGTTGTGTGATTGAAATTTGTTGTATGAGAAAAGTTTTAATATTTCAAAGTTAAAAACAATAGCAACATATTAGTTTAATTGTTTTTTCACACAAGCCGTGTGCAGGACAGGAGTTGGATAGGTAGAGTCAGACTGAAAAATGCAATGCCATAGCCGGGATTTGAACCACGGATTTCCCTGTCTCTAACAGGTTGCTCTTCCACTGAGCTACCATGGCAACATGCCGGCATAGCATTGAAACGTGTTTACCGGGAAACATGTGAGTCTGTTGAAAAATTCAATGTTATGCCGGCATGTTGCCATGGTAGCTCAGTGGTAGAGCAACCGGCTAGAGATCCGTGGTTCAAATCCCGGCTATGGCATTGAATTTTTCAGTGTGACTCTATCCAATAGCAAGGTATAACTCGGAAATGATTAACTTTATAAAAACAATGTATGTAACATAAATTGCGTGTTTTGGCGAGATCTACATTTTTATGCAGTAAGATTTTTATCTATCTCTTACGGTTTACCAATTATGCTTGAGTCGTCCAAAATGAACTCCTCAAATGTTATTCACAAAAAAAAAAAAACTCAGGATTTACATTTCATTTCATGGTTTTTAGTATGGACGCTCTTTAACTGATGAGGCGCTTTGCGTCCCATTCTATACTGGGCGTGAAAGAGCGCCTAATTTTGCTCAGAGGTCACTTTTATCAGGCTTGAGGTTCCTTTACGTGCCGTAAATCTGCAACATGACACCAATGGCTTTACTTCCCATGGTAAGGATTTTTACGTCCTCCGCGGTGCTTGAACCCGCGACATGAAGTTAGTTTGGTGACGATTACACCACGGAGCAGGTTTTGAGCTATACCTGACAGGCATATTGCTAGTAATGGTATCTACATAGTTTTGGAGGAGAGTGTACGATTACACCACGGAGCAGGTTTTGAGCTATACCTGACAGGCATATTGCTAGTAATGGTATCTACATATTTTTGGAGGAGAGTGTACGGGTGTAGCGAGCGAGCGACAAGTAGCCTGATCATGTACTGGCAACCTCGACACGTCCGTGACACCGCCGCACGCACGCGGACAGTGCAAGCCAACCAAACTGCAGCAGCCTCTTCTTCTTCACGAATTCGGCATCTCGCCCCGCATAAATTTTAATTGCAGATTCCTCTTTAAATTCTCCTAAACGTCATTTACACACGAGCAAGTGTTTTAATGTCTGCAAGTTAAAAACCAAAATCTGTCTGTATCTATGAAAAGCATACGGAGGGGATACTTTAACGAAAATAACATAACTGTGATGTGTGTAATGTTAAAAAATCTGATGGTTCCATTCATATGATTTTCTCTACATCTCTATAACAAATTATTGTTAAAAAGCTTATTCTTCTATCTACTTCATGCTAAACATTTGCAGAAACGGTCTTATTACTTAGTTCCTTATAAGAGAACAGCAAAAATCTAGTGTGTTCCATTCACATGATGTCTTCTAGCTGTTCGATAAACAAACCTTTTATTCAAAGCATTAATCTGTTATCTACATGATGCTAATCAAGATAAACATAAGCAGAATTAATTTTATTACTGGCTTCCTTGTAAGTAGAAGGGAAGAAACAGGCTAAAGCGACAGAATCGTCCTTTAAAAGCCGGTCGCTATATGAAACAATTGAAATTCCAATATCTTTGCTTGCCTGGAGTAAACAAACGAGAAACGAGAATAAACAAAATGGATGTATAGCATAAATTGTGTGTTTTAATGAGATCTACATTTTTTGTATAACAAGTTTTTGTATATCTCTTACGGTTTGCCAGTAATACAAAAGTCATCCAGAATGAAGAGGTCTTCAAAGGCTATTCCCAGAAAATTCAAGATATGCATTTCGTTTGTCATGTAAATATCTTAAATATAAGAGATTTTAATCAAATTCATTAGAGCCATTTTTGAGAAAATAAAAATTTTCGAAATTGTCTCCATGTAAACGATAATTAGGAGTGGGGGTTTTCTTGATTATCTTCGTAACGCATCCTTGGAAGATACTGGACTTAAATATCAACTTTGGTACTTAACGGACTTTTCGTTTAGTTATTCTCCTCACAGACACACGGACATTTTTCTAAAAATGTTTTTTTTTTTATTCAGGGGGTCTCGAAACATATTTCCGGTGAAATATCGGTATCAAATTTTTGGATGGAATACAATACCTTCTCTATACACTATGTACATAGTGCGTGTAGAGAAAGTAAAAATCAATTTAAACAGACCAACTGAGTATTCAGAAATAAAAATTAATTGTTTAATTTTTACCCTCTAACATGTAATGTCTCATAACATGTACAGAATATTTTTTATATGTAACATAACGAGAGCTCCAAGTTTTATCAATAGAAAAGGGAGTTGTATTTAATAAGACTATTTCGTGAATAAAATAACAAAGATTAGCCTATATGGACACGAAGAATAATATCCCTAAACTCCCATTTGCCTTGACGTATATTTGCACCGAAATCACTGCAACTTGATGACCATATCATAAATCATGGCCTCGTTGCTTACAGAATTCCTTGAACTGGTTCCACATTTTCTCTCTGTTGTATTCTACGGCTTTGAGTTTTCAATTAGTATATCTATTTCACCGATAGACGTTTCCCAAAGCGTGGTAGAAGTTCCAGGAATATCACTGCACACTGATACTATTATTATGAGACATGGGTGTGATAAAAAGCAATTAAAATGCAGAGATAATGAGTTCCGATTGGTTCGAATTTTACGTGCCGATTTACTGGATTGGCCACTTCCTACGATCACGTGGTCATGAACGAAATAGTCACTATGAACTATTTCAGTTTATCGTCAAGTTTCTTCCCTCTGTGGAAGCCAACAATAACGCTATTACAGTAAATTGAAAAGGCTCCTCAAATCTGTTTCAGGGCAAGAGCAATAAATATTTCAAACCTGACTAAGGAACACTTTGGTATTCCGTATGATGAGAAATGAGGCAGTCCTATTGTTGTTTCGCGACGCTCCCTCCGCGTGTTTGGTCACAGACGTTTTCTACTTTATGACTTGGTTACGCTTGAGGTCACACCCTCATATTTGCTTCGCGTTGAGGGAAACCTGGGAAGACCACCTGGGTCACTGCGTGTTCCTTTATCGCAGCATCGTATTTCCGGTGTCTGCATATTAACTCTATGACGATATCATGTCTTCAGGCTTCTGACCTCTCGCAGGCCTTTAGAAACGCCACTCTACCGACTTCACGATAACCAGGGTAATGTTGTCAGCACGTAATGCTTTGCTGTAGGTAGCTTACAAATAAAGTCGATATGTGGGTTCTTTCAAAAACACTTCAAACATTACACCGTATAAATATAATTCCTATTTGAGATAGCCTAAAATCTGCATGGAAATATATAGCGCCAACAAAGTAACTAGAGGTATAGTTATGTTACGTGTTTTAAAAAATCATGTGTGTTCCAATGGCTTATGAACAATTTATCATGGACAAATCCATAGCCATTGAGTTATGGTATTTTATTTTGGGGGAACCATACTTTAGCTAAAAATATACTTTTATCACAGAAAAAGGCAATTCGAATTTTATGTGGTGTAGCCCAACGAAGATAATTTCGGAACATAGATTGTATTTATGACTATTTTTCATAGCAAATAAGGCAGTGGAACACAAGCAATGAAATCAAAGTTAAAACGCCCAACTTAACAAACAAAGGTTCATTGTAAACCATTGAATCTTTTAAGAGGTCAGTGAAGCGCGCTTTGATTTTAAATCCATTTTATTGTTTGGAAGAATTTTATGATACTGCCAATTGTTTTTATATTACTTGTATTTGACGTTGTTACATAATGTAGGCACTTTGTTCTGACAAATAAACTTAGCTATTTATCTGTCTGTCTGTCTGTCTATCCAAGCGATTATTAAAATGCCATTATACTGTGGGAGAAGTAATCGCTCGAAAAAAATAACAGGGAACAGTAAACTAACATAGATAGATTTTCCTTCACAAATAGACAAAATAGCTGCTGAGCTACTGGAGACTTTGGCTCAAAGTATAAATTGTTTTAATATTATATTATTATTATTATTATTATTATTATTATTATTACTGTTGTTATCATTATTATTGTAATAATTTTAATTGTTTTTTCACACAAGCCGTGTGTAGGACAGGAGTTGGATAGGTAGAGTCAGACTGAAAAATTCAATGCTATAGCAGGGATTTCAGCCTCGGATCCCCCGGTCTCTAGCCGGTTGCTCTACCACTGAGCTACCATGGCTACAGTCTGACTCTACCTACCCAACTCCTGTCCTACACACAGTTTTTGTGAGAAAACAATTAAATTATCACTATTGTCTATAATAGTTGGCTATACAATGAACCCTGGGACTTAAAGTACTTGCAACATTGTAAGTCGCCATTGGGGGTGTCATCTCAAAATAATTTGAAACCACTATGTGGTTTACCGGGAAACATGTATAATACTCTTCCACCGTTAAATATTTTCCACCCATGCATGGTGACCAAAGCGAAATACCGATTTCTTTTTTTTAATTCCTTCATCAACATTTGCTTTCAATTCCTACATAACGACTGATGAACTTCCAATCTGGTCTTTTTCATATACACTGGTTCATTATTGCGTCATTTCCTCACTGAAGACTCGTTCATTGCATCATCACCATACACTTGCGCGATTTGCCTATAAAATTCGATTGGCCAAACATTTTGTGCATTCAAAAAGAGGAATAAGTTCTTTGGCGGTAGAAAAGTATAACATCGGCATTAAAAACTGTTACCTCGTGACAATAAATACCTTGATATTAATGACGATTACGTTGACAAATAGAGTAGGGTACTGTAACTTTGTAAATAAAGTTTTGTGTTGATATCTTTCGTTATTATTTAGCTATGCCAAACCGTTCTTTACTTTCTGGATAGGTCTCGTATTATGCAATTACGCGGTTTAAGAAGAAAGATTGGAAGACCTATGAGATGGATACATTCCCTGCAAACCATAATAGTTCATTTATTTTGTGCTAAAAATGAAGTTACCTAGAAAGTTTTCCAGTAGCTTTGAAAAGTGGTGCTTTTATAGATTTTGATGTGCTCTTTGTGAATTTCAACTTTGCCACGTCGTAACTTTGTTGCTCACGCTGATATAATGGAAAACTGGCGCCTAAAAATAGTTTTTGGACAAAATCTGACGTGTTCCATTCACATGACTTTCTCTACGTCTCTGCAACAAATTATTGTTAAAAAGCTTATGCTTCTATTTACATCATGCTAATTGAGAAAAATTAGCAGAAATAGTCTTATTACTTGCATCCTTGTAAGTATAAGGGAGTACCATAGGTTAAAGTGATAGTCAAAAGCTCATTGCTGTGTTAATAAAGTTCCTTTGTTTATATGGACAGGAGTTAACAAATTCCTGTATGAGAAAAGTGTGAGTTTTTTAAAGGTGAAACCAAAAACAAGGAATATCTAAAAAACGGTCAACTGTACGAAAAAAATATAACATAAGGAGGACCCAAAACATGTATTTCCGGTGAAATCTCGGTAGCGAATTTTTGGGTGGAATACAATACCTTCTCTATACACTATGTATATAATACGTGAGAGAAAGCAATAGCTATATCATACATTTAACTACAGAAATTTTCTCATAATTTATGTAATAACCTTTTTACTTTCTCTACACGTACTATATACATAGTGTATAGAGAAGATATGGCATTCCACCCAAAAATTCGATACCGAGATTTCACCGGAAATACGTTTTGGGCACCCCTAAATCCAAAAAAAAAATTTTTTACAAAAAGGTCCATGTGTGTGCGTGTGTGTGTGTGTGCGTGTGGTGTCTGTGAGTCTGTGGACAGCATAGCTCAAAAACGAAAAGACCGTTGAATATCAAACTTGGTATTTAAGTTTGGTTTCCTCCAAGGATGGGACACGAATATTTTCAAGAAAATTCCCCCACCCCCAACTACCCTTTACATGAAACTTGTTTGGAAATTTTGATTTTCGCAAAAATGACACGATTTTGATTAAAATAGTGTATATTAAAGGTATTTTACCTTTAATAAAATGTATATTTTGAATTTTCTGGGAATAGCCTCTAAAGACTACTTTATTCTGGATGAATTTTACGGAATTTTGCATAACCCTTAAACCGTAAGAGATGGACAAACAAAAAATGTAGAGCACTTTAAAACACACAATTTATGTTATATACTTTTTTTCGTGGAGTTGATCGTTTTTGAGATATTCCTTGTTTTTGGTTACAGCTGTAAAAAGCTTATACTTTTCTCACACAGGACTTTGTGAACCCGTGTCCATACAAACAATGGAACTTCAGTCACATAGCAGCCAGCTTTTGACTATCACTTTAACCTATGGTATTCCCTTATTTCGCTTCTACTTACAAGGAAGCAAGTAATAAAGACTATTTCTGCTAATTTGTTCCCGATTAGCATGAAGTAAATAGAAGCATTAACTTTTCAACAACAATTTGTTGCAGAGATGTAGAGAAGGTCATGTGAATGGAAAACGTCAGATTTTTTTTTTTTTTTTTTGGTCCGCCTCATTGAAATGTTGAAGACGAAATTTGAAGCTGCGAATATTATGGTGAAACAAGCCACAGAAGGTGCTGATACACCAATAATTAAAGAGTTTTATCGAGTGCAAAAAGCGCCTGGCACTGCTGCAACCACCAAGATGCAATGCTTGTTTGTTGTGTAAACACTACGACATGTAAATCTGGCTGGGTGGACATCCTGTAAGTCGGGACCGGGTGAAGTTGACCGAGTTTACAGCTAATTACCCACAATGCAACACGCTGTTTCCGGCGGCAACTCGTCCTGTCAGGTGAAATACAAGATTTACTGGATCCCGTTATACGGCCACTGCGATGTGTTTCTTTCTCGAAAACTCGAGTTTATTTTATAAACTGGAATGCTGATTAACAAATAAACATGAAAGACGATGGGGCACTTTGCTATAAAAGCCAAATTCTTTTCTTCTCTGGCTATTTCAACTATATGTGTTACAGGTTTATAAATCAGATGAGATATACAAAAGTAAAGAGACGCTGGGAGTGAATTTTCAAATGTCTATATTTCTGTAGCACAGATTTTTCTGGAAATTTTACTGTGACTGCATTGTTATGTTAATATGAATATCAAATCACATTCAAATTGGATACATACTTTGGAAGATATACTTGTTTCATATAAAATGTTCCACGCACCTCAAAATTTGAGAAAACTGGTTGATATTTTCTGAATTGGAGCTTTGAACCCACAACCATAACTTTAGAACAATTTGTAGCTTTGGTTACTGAATTAATGTAATTTTAAAAAAACGTTAAACTGTTAATCTCCAAAATTAATAATGTTTCTTACAAACATACTTTTTGAAAAATTGCTATAATGTTAGAATAATTTTCCCTTTGTAATACAAAACTAGATACTTCTGTACATTTTAAAAGTGTTTAACGCTGTTTAATGAAATGGAACATCAGGAAACAGGTGATTGTACGATCTTTAAATGGTTGTAGATCCGAAGAGTAGGGAACACAATTATTATAAATGTTTATTCGTATTTATATCCAAATGTTCCAACAAATATTTGTAAGACTGCCTACGTGGTCAGCGAGCTGAATTCTCACCCGGGGATCCCGGGTTCGATTCCTGGCTGGGGCGGGGAATTTTTCTCTAGCCAGAATTACTCCCTATCCCCCACAGAGTCTGAAAGTTTGTATGTGAGTGTGAATGTGTGCGTGTTTGAGTGAAAAAAAAATGATTTAAACCAACGTAAAAGACCCTAGTGTTTCAAGTGGAAAGCCTCCGATATGACCTTAGATGTTAAAGGGGGTTATATAAATGAAACAATTAGAATAAAAATATTTGTAACAAAAAAAAAAAAAAAGAAAAAAAAAGCAATTTGCGATTTTTCGACGATTATAGTAAGAAGTTACTTCCCAGTGTCCCTTAAAAGTCTTAAAACCGATGTTTAAAATACAGTTTTAAAATATGTATCCACATCTGTTATTGAAATATCCGTTTATTAGTCGCTATGCACACTATTCTAACGAAATTTTATTTTTTCTGTAAACTTAATTTATATCAAGATAAACTTTAACATAAATAGATAGCTAAACATTTCATTATAGAAAAAAAAAAAAAAAAAAAAAAAAAAGAGTATAACGCTACCCAAGTGTTAAAAACCACACGCTATATGCTGACTTAAAATCCATACTCTACCTATGCATTGGTAGAACCAAGTAAAAGTCGGTGGGATTTTGAAAAGAATTTACCAATTCGAACCATTCATAATGGATATTTCGGAAACTCATTGTACCACAAAAATATTTGGAATAAATTAAGTTTTATAGAGTTCTACACATTTTGTTAGTATATCGCTTACGTATACCAGTTACACAAGATTTTTATTCTACTGGTGTGTACCTAGCATACTTGTCTCGTCTAATTTAACCCAACATACAAGAAAGAAATCAACAGTTTATGTAATACTGGAGAAGAACTATTCGTGTGTCAATTTTATATAAACTTTCGAAAAAAGAGAAGTTTTAAAAACGTTCATAGAAAAAATCCTAAAAAATTGTAGAATTACGCTTTTGTCTTTCCGGCCATTTAAATTCACAAACACAACATTTAAACTGACATACCTACGTGGGTTTCTGTATATAACGTGTGAAATTTTGAAATTTGATTTTCTTATATTTTTGCCACCTTAAAAGTTCTCCATTGTGCAACTTTTGTGAAGGTCTGGAGATATCTAAAAAGTATTTTCTTGATATAAACTATTGTTTTGGATGCCTAAGGGTTTTAATAACTTAAGACATGATTGTTTCTTACAAAATAAAATGTATTACAATATTTATTCAGGAAATGTTTTAATTTAATCTATTGGAGATAATATGGACAACTCGTGGTGTAGTGGTTACTATACTAAAACCCAAAATTGCAGGTTCAAACCTGGCGGAAGGTGATAGACTTTTTTTTTCCGGACGCAAAAATCCTTAGCATGGCTTCCTTTGGAAAGTTAAGTAAAGCCAGTGGTCCCATGTAATGTTTATTTGCATATAAAAGAACCCCATGTCTTGAAAGGAGAAGGTTCCTGGGTAACATTTTCCACAATTGCGCGTCCGCATGTCGTGATTTCGTCCTACAGTGTCATCTGTGGCGAACTCACGAACTAGAAATTCAAATCCGATCATGGAAACATCGTTATGGTGCCCTTTGCTCCACTTAGATTGTCACAACAATAATGAAATGTTCTCTAGTCAATTTGAGAAATAATCTTTATTGGAACAAATTGTTTAATTATTAGTGTATTTAATTTGAATTTGTATGATTACATAGTATCAATATTTTTATTGTTTTATTATTGTTACTGCCATGTTTGCTTTCCATCACCATGTGATGAAAGAAGAATTTCTGGAAATATTTAAAGACAAATCGACTGTATAGGATTTGTTCTCCATCAAGCTAAAATTGGCGGTTATTTATTTAGATAATGCATTTCCAATGAATCTAGGAAACCAGAGAGTAACCTAATGAATATAAAAAGCACGTTTGAAAGCCAGGAGTGAGTGTTGCAGTTTTCATCACAGAGACGGTACACGTCACATGGACGCCTTAATGCTTCTCATCCGGGATATGGCTGGTGTAATGGACGGATAATAGAGACGTATATGTAGGAGGGCGACAGTGCCACTTGAGAATTAAGCCCTGCATTACTACGCATGCGCCACACGCCAAAAATCCGCTCGCGGCACGTTTCCTGTACATAACCACGCCTCTTGCACCCTCATACGATATCCCGACAAATATTAATAGCTGTTATTCGATTCACATTTTAAAAACCAGGCTCCACATAAAAACAATAGAATATTATCATAAGTAATATAACGAGAGCTTCAACTTTTATCGATAAATTCGCGACCAAGTTGTAACTCGAGTTGTATTTAATACGGCTATTTCATGAATAAAACAGCAATGATTAGCCTATATGGACACGATATGGAACTTCCGCCATTATGTACGGGAATATCATTGCACACTGATACTAGTATTATGAGACGAACATTAGTTCAGAAAGAAAACAAATGCACGTGGGTTTGATAAATTTAGAAAAACAATTGCACGTGGGTGTGTCAACAAAAACCAATAAAATGCAGAGATAATGAGTTGCGATTGGTTGGAATTTTACGCGCCAATGTACTGGATTGGCCACTTCCTACGATCACTTGTCATGAGCGAAATAGACATTTAAAACTACAGAAAATTATTATTTGACATTTGCGTTTTGAAAGCTTTTCTAAATATTACTTTCTCTACGCGTACTGTGTACACAGTGTAGAGAGAATGTATTACATTACACCCAGAGATTCGATACCGCGATTTCACAGGAAATAGATGTATTGGGACCTCCTGAATTAAAAAAAAAAATGTTTTAAAAAGCTCCGTGTGTTTGTTTTATAGTGTTTTACCGCCCGCTTTTACTACTTATCGCAGGGGATGACACTGAAGATACCTGGAATGAAGATGGAGCACCGGTGGAATAGATGGCGGGGGAAACCCGGAGAAAACCCGCTCCTGCGTCGTTTTGTCCACCACAATTCCCACATGCGGTCGTTTAGAATCGAAACCGTGCGTGCGTGTTCGCGTGTATATGTGTGTGGGGGTGTAGTATAGCTAAAAATGAAAATTCCGTTAAACACCAAACTTAATATTTCACACGAAGATTTTCAAGAAAATCCCCCATCCGCAACTACCCTTATATTGAAATAAATTCGAAAATGTTGATTTTCTCAAAAATGGCTGTAACGATTTGGAATAAAATCTATCATATTTAAGACATTTACATGACAAATAAAATGAATATCTTGAATCTTCTGGGAATAGCCTGTAAAGACCTCTATTCTGGATGAATTTTGCATAAATGGTAAACCGTAAGAAATAGACAAAAACTTACTACACCAAATATGTTGAGCACGTTAAAACACACGATTTGTGTTATATACATTTTTTTGTGCAGTTGGCCGTTTTCGAGATATTCCTTGTTATTGATTTGTTTTAAAATACTTACTTTTCTCATACGGGAACTTGTCAACGCTTGCCATGCAAAGAAACGGATTTCAATCCTATAGCAATTAGACTTTAAAACATTTGACTGTCGGTTTAGCCTGAAGTAGTCCCTTATTTCCCTTCTTTCTATAAAGCAAATAAGTAATAAGACCGTTCCTGCTAATGTCTTAGCAGAGTAGTTTAAATAGATAGAAGAATAAGCTTATTAATATTAATTTGTAGCCCGCCTGGGTAGTGTGGTGGTAGCGTGTCTGCCTCACATTCAAAAGTCGTGAGTTACCCGGATAAGGTAACTTTAAGCTCCATGGACCTTGAGCACCATTTCACCAATTTTATTCATCGTCCGATATGACCAACCAAAGTGACAATGGTGTAGAGAAGATCGTGTGAATGGAAAACATCAGATTGTTTTTTGACACAGCGAGCCCTAAAACGTCTATTTCCGGTGAAATCTTGGTATCAAATTTTTGGGTGCAATACAGAAAGTAAAAACAGTCCAAATGATAGCGACATAGAAATCGAGGCATAATAGATTTTAACTGATATCTTTGTCCCTTCAGTATAGGATGATATGACACTAAATTATACGAGTGTTTGATCTTAAGATTCTTCCAAAATGAACACAGTTGAAATAAGTATCGTTTATAGAGGTCAAATCTATACTAACAGAAACACATAAATACCCACACAAGAAGTCGGCATGAAAGCTAAATTCTTGTCTTTAGCAAACAAATTGGCCTACATATGGCGGTCTTTAACATTTCTTCGAATGTTAGAGAGACAAGTCAATAAATAACAAGGAATGGAATATTTAATGATAAGAAAACCTGCTCCGCAATTCAATCAGCATGTTTTAAATGCAAGCATCTGCGGAATCTGGCAAATATTTGTCCGCCTTTATGTATATGGTAAAACTAATGAAGAGGCATATCTTCTTTGTATAAAGGTTTGCTTCGGCAAACTCCTGCATTCTTGTTCGAGAATTTGTCCTAAGTAACACAACAAGAGCTCCAACTTTTATCTATAGAAAAGCTGTAGCTCGAGTTGTATTTAATAAGATTATTTCGTGACAATGGTATTGTATTCCACCCAAAAATTCGTTACCGAGATTTCACCGGAAATACATGTTTTGGGTTTCCCTGAAACCAAAAAAAGCACTTTTGGATAATGGTCCGTGTGTGTGTCTGTGGACAGCATAGCTCAGAAACGAAAAGACCCTTAAATACCAAACTAGATAAATTTCGAAAATTGTGGTTTTCTCAAAAATGACTAACGATTTTGATTAAAATCTCTTATATTTAAGATATTCACATACCAAATAAAACGTATATCTTTAATTTTCTGGGAATAGCCTCTGAAGACCTCTGTATTCTGGATGATTTTTATTGAATTTTGCATAACTGGTAAGCCGTAAGAGATAGACAAAAACTTGCTACACAAAAAATGTAGATCACGATAAAAACATAATTTATGTCATATACATTTTTTCATGGCGTTGATCGTTTTTTGAGGTGTTCCTTGTTATTGGTTTCAGCTTTAAAAAACGGATACTTTTCTCATACAGCAATTTACTACTTTGGCACCGCAGGCGATGAAACTAATGAATGAAGATGGTGCACCAGTGGAATGCGATGGCGGGGGAAACCGGAGGACTCGGAGAAAAGCCGCCCCTGCACCGCTTTGTCCACCACAAATCCCACATGCAGTCGAAAATTTTGTATATGGAACAGCTAGATAAACTTATGGAATACATAAGATTTTTTAATTTTGGCAACACTTTTCAGTTATATCAGGCTCCTGTATTTTAGAAATGTGAGTAGATACATTCAAACGCTTGTTTACACGATCTTTTCTAAGTTGATGTCACAGAGACACCTGTTAGGAGATTTATCGAGACAATAGCTGGCGGATGTGACGTCAAGAAAGATGGCAACAAGAGGAGCGAGGGTTTTCATTGAGAAGGAAGATGTTGGCGAGGAGGCTAGGGTGTTCCCACAAGCAACAGTCGTCATAACTAGAACGATTTCTCGAGACAATGGAGCAAAGGAACAAACCTTACTGTTACACAAGATTCTAATCTCCTCCACGATTATTAGATTTGGGAACTTTTCCTCTACTCTCACACGGAAATGCTAAACGCTTTCATGAATGAAGTCAGTGCTGCCAATTACTGCGCTCTAAATGCAATTCGTTTCTGTCACCATTAACAAATGATGGAATAACAAACAGAAACATTTCTGCGACTTTTACATGCTTAGCTGCGACGTTCCGATAAATTTAAACTTCAGTTAATAATCTGAGCCTCAAAGCAAGATTTGGATTCTCAGCAACATTAATCTCCCCTCCTTGGAACAGGGGCGATGCATTTATAGGAGGTCATTGTCATATGATAGCTTTTAGTGCAAATATATCGAAAAAAATCTGATGTGTTCCATTCACATGACTTTCTTTACATCTCTGTAACAAAATTTGTTAAAAAGCTTTTATTTACTTCATGCATGTCGAGAAATGAAGAAGAACCGGATATTTGGGATGTTAAAATAGCAATACAGAGCCTAAAGAATAATAAAGCACCAGGAGAAGATGACACAATCGCTGAGCTAATTAAATATGGTGGGAATGCAATTATGAAAGCAATACATAAGTTAATATTAGAAATATGGAGGAAGGAACAGATGCCTGAAAACTGGAAGACAGGCATAATATGCCCAATATATAAAAAGAGTAATAAATGTCAATGCCATAATTATAGGGGAATTACATTGCTAAATGTAGCATTTAAAATATTTTCAAATATTTTAAATAATAGAGTATCAATGTGGATTTAGAAGTGACAAGAGTACGATAGACCAGATATTTGTAATACGACAAATAATGGAAAAATTCTATGAGCATGGCATATATTTATGCTTTCTGTTTATTGACTTTAAGTTTGCATTTGACTCGATTGACAGAGAAGTTCTGTATAACACCTTACAATGTTTTAAAGTGCAACCGAAAATAATAAGACTAATAAAAGTGACAATGGAAAACACAAAAGCCAAAGTGAAGGTAATGAATAAATTAAGTCCGGATTTTGATTATAACACAGGAGTAAGACAAGGTGATGGACTATCTACGACTCTATTCAACCTAGCCCTGCACAGAGCAGTAGAAAAAATAAATACTAAAGGAACAATATTTTTTAAGTCTAGTCAGATATGTGCATATGCAGATGACATATTGATTGTGGCAAGAGATAGAAAAATGTTAGTTGAAGTTTATGAAGAATTAGAAAGAGGGTCTAAAGAAATGGGATTAGAAGTAAATGAAAAAAAAACTAAATACCTGAAAATGACAGCAGACAAAAGCAAAACAATAATTGAAAATCTAGTAGTTGGAGACAAAACATTTGAAGCGGTATCCAAGTTTAGATATTTAGGAGCGCTTGTAAATAATGATAACAATGTAAACGAGTGCATAAAAAAAAGAATTCAAGGTGGAAATGCAGCCTATTATGCAAATTTAAATCTATTAAAAAATAGGCTTATTAGTACAGGGACAAAATACATGATCTATAAAACACTAATAAGACCAATAGTAACGTATTCTGCAGAAACCTGGACCCTAAACAATGTAGATGAAGAAGTACTACGAAGATTTGAACGGAAAATACTTAGACGAATCTTTGGACCTGTAAAGGATAAAGACCAATGGAGAATAAGATATAATTATGAGATAGAAGAACTAATTAAGCAGCAAAATATTGTGAAATTTATAAAGGCACAAAGAATAAGATGGCTAGGAGACATAGAGAGAATGACAGAAGATAGAATGCCAAAAAGAATATTGAAAGGAAGACTGTACGCTAGAAGAAAAAAAGGAAGACCAAAAATAAGATGGTTAGATGATGTGATGGAAGACCTAAGAAAAATTGGAATCAGAGGGTGGAAAAGTAAAGCAGAAGATAGAGATATGTGGAGGAGGATTGTGCAGGAGGCCAAAGCTCACCAAGGGCTATAGAGCCAGAAGAGAACACGTCGAGAAAAAAATTAGCAGAAATGGTCTTATTACTTGCTTCCATGTAAGTAGAAGCTAAATAAGGGAGTGCCATAGGTTAAAGAAATAGTCAAAAGCTGGTTGCTATGTGACTGAAGTTCCTTTGTTGTATGGACAGGAGTTGACAAATTCCTGTATGAGAAAAGTATGAGTTTTTCAAAGCGGAAACTAATAACAAGGAATATCTTAAAAGCAATCAATTCCACGAAAAAAATGTAATTAACATACATTGTGTGTTTTAAAGTGCTCTGCATTTTCTGTGTGGTAAGTTTTTGTCCATCTCTTACGGTTTAGCAGTTATGCAAAATTCGGCAAAATTCATCCAGAATAAAGTAGTCTTCAGAGGCTATTCCCAGAAAATTCAAGATATACAGTTTATTCGGGATGCAAATAGTTTTAATGTACTGATTTTAATCTAAATCGTTAGAGCCATTTTAAGAAAATCAAAATTTTCGAAAAAAAGTTCCATGTAAAGGGTAGTTTCTGGTGGGGGGATTTTCTCTAAAATGTTCGTGTCGCATCCTTGGAAGATATTATACCTAAATACCAAATTTGGTATTTAACAGTCTTTTCGTTTTTGAGCTATGCTGCCCACAGACACACAGACACATACACATACAGACACACATGGACATTTTTCTAAAAATGCTTTTTTTGGATTCAGGGGTCCCAAAACATGTATTTCCGGTGAAATCTCGGTATCGAATTTTTGGATGCATTACAATACCTTCTCTATACACTACTGATGTGTTCCATTCACATGACTTTCTCTTTATATCTTCATAACAAATTAGTGTTAAAAAGCTTATTCTTCTAATTACTTCATACTAATCGAGATAAACATTAGCAGAAATGCTTTCTTGTAAGCAGAAGGGAAATAATGGAGTACACTAGGCTAAAACAAGAGTCAAATCTTCTGCTTGTCATGTGGATGAAATCTGTTTCTTTTCATTGCCAGGAGTTGACAAATTATCGCATATGAAAAGTTTTAAGGATTTTAAAACTGAAACTAATAACAATGAATGTCTCAAAAATGGTCAACTCCACGAAAAAAATGTATATGACATAAATTGTGTGTTTTCACCTGATCTACATATTTTCTGGAGTAAGATTTTGTTATCTCTTACGGTTTAGCAGTTATGAAACATTCAGCAAAATTCATCCAGAATAAATAAGTCTTCAGAGGTGATTCCCAGAAAATTCAAGATATACATTTTATTTGGTCTGTAAATATCTTTAATATACGGGGGGTTTAATCATAACCAGAGCCGTTTTTGAGAAAATCAAAATTATAGAAAAATTTTCCATGTGGGAACTTTTTTAGAATCTTCATGTCGCATCTTTGGAAGATACTAAACCTAAATACCAAGAGTAGTATTTTACCGGCTTTTCGTTTTTGAGTTATCCTATTCACAGAAACCGACACACACACACACACACACATACACACAAGAAAAAAGAAAAGTAAAAATCCGTGTATTTCCGGTGAAATCACGGTATCGAATTTTTGGGTGAAATGCAATAGTTTCTCTGCCTACTATGTACATTGTAGATACGTGCTATAGAAAGCAAAAACTGCACTTATTGCTCGGATCTCTGGTGCTGCATGAAGCTTGTAAAGTTTTAGAACACTTTCAAGAAACTTTACGGAGTTCTGAAAACGTATTTGTAGCGAGAATGAGACATCCCAGAAGCTGCTGAACGTAGTCGTTGAGATGTCTAAGATGTCACGAACAAATATGGGAAACAAACAACGGAAGCAAGATTTCCGCTACCTCAGGACGATGAAAGACCTTGCATTCCGTGCAGAGTATCGTGTTACCCTTCCGAAGGACACACTCGCTTTATATAAATGTTAATATAGATTGAAATTACATCTAGCCTTCCAATGACATTGCAGTCAGTCATTCCGTATGTGAACACTAAAAGGTTTCACTGAGTATTGCAATAAATGCTAATAGATACTTCAGCTGATGACTGCTAGCGTCTATACTCTCTACAGAAATGGACTCCTTTAATTTACTGAGCAAGTATAGTTTTCTCCATGACATGATGGCCTTCAAACGGGACCGCTTCTCCCTGCTGGGCAATTACCATAAGCAAACAAAAGATAAGTCTGTATTAAAGTCGGAGAAATCCATAGTGTTCCCTGATAGTTGCCTTTCCTCGTGGCCGCTCCGTCACACTGTTGCCACTTCGTCCCGCCCACGGCTACAGCACCAAACGTCTCAGTCGCTACGTCATTTTCATCTTAAACTTCATCTTGCTAAACTCAAAGTCACCGTCACTGTCATTATCATTGCTTATGCTTACAAATATACAAGGATTGCTCGACACCAATTGAAACTGCATTGTGGAATGTTTGTTACATGTTGCATCCAAGGATGGCATCATTGCATGAATCTATTGGCAGACGGCTGAGACTGCGCTGGCTGTGAGGGATCACTATGGATCTCCCCGAGTTTACTCGGCGCCAACTGAAACTGCATTTGGAATGTTTGTTACATCTTGCAACAAGGATGACATCATTGCTTACGTAGCATAAATCTATTGGCAGACACACCTCTTATCAGCTGAGACTGCGCTGGCTATCAGGGATCACTATGGATCTCCCAGACTTTAGGGGTGACAGGCAACATAGTAAAATTTCTGTTTCCTGAAGACACTGCTTGCAAGTCGAGATTCGCGCCTCAGTTAAGGGACCAGTAAGTGGAAGACTTGGCAACTGCGAGGGTTGGTATCAAACCGCAAACCTCCTAATCTCAAACTTTGAAGCCTTTGGCAGAGGGTTATCATATCCTAAAAAATACTGTATACGGGTCCGTGTGTGTCCGCGCTTCCGTGTTAACATAACACAAAAAGTCGGTAAAATACCGAACTCAATATTTAATTTAAGTATCTTCCAAGGATGCAACGCCCCCCCCCAACACAGTTTGCATGGAAAAATTTTCGAAAATTTTGATTTCTCAAAAAAGGCTCTAACGATTTCATTAAAATATCGTATATTATAGATATTGACATGATAAATAAAATAATGAATACATGATCAAATTCTATTGAATTTTCTGCAAACAGCCTTGAAGAGCTGTTCATTCTGGATGAATTTTGCAAAACTGGTAAACTGTAAGAAATAGACAAATACTTACTGCACAAATAGTGTAGACTTCATTAAAACACAAATTTACGTCATATAGATTTTTATGCTGGAACTGACCATTTCCGAGATATTCCTTCTTAATGGTTTCAGCTTTAAAATATTTACACTTTTCTCATACGGGAACTGTTCAACTCCTGGCAATGCAAATAAGCGGATTTCAATCACATAGCAACCAGCTTTTAAAAGATTCGACTATCGTTTTAGTCTACTGACCTTCCTTGTTTCCCTTATACCGACAAGATAGCATTTCTGCTAATGTTTATTTCGATTAGCATGAAGTAGATAGAAGAATAAGCCTGTTAACAATAATTTGTTACAGAGATGTACACAAAGTCTTGTGAATAGAACACATCAGAATCTAAAATAACAATATAAGAAAGAGACTGCCTCCGTGGTCGAGTGGTCAGCGAGCTGACTTCTCACCCGGAAGTCCCTTGTTTCATTCCCGGCTGGGAATTAGCCAGAACTAGCCTATCCCCCACAGAGTGTGGAAGTATGCATGTGAGAGTGAATATGTGTGTGTGTGTGTGTGTGTGTGTGTGTGTGTGTGTGTGTGTGTGTGTGTGTGTGTGTGTGTGTGTGTGTGTGTGTGTGTGTGTGTGTGTGTGTGTGTGTGTGTGTGTGTGTGTGTTTGAGGAAAATAAAATGATTTAAACCGAACCTAAATAACCTACAGACGAGTTGTTTCTAATGCAAAGCCCCCGATGTTAAAGGGCGCTATACAAATGAAACTAATTTAAAAAAAAAATCTGATATGCTCCATTCACATGACTTTCGCTACATCTCTGTAACAAATTATTGTTAAAAAGATTATGCTTCTATTTACTTCACACTAATCGAGAAAAAATTAGCAGAAATAGTCTTATTATTTGCTTCCTTGCAAGTAGAAGCGAAATAAGAGAGTACCATAGGTTAAAGTGATAGTCAAAAGCTGGCTGCTATGTGACTCAAGTTCCTTTGTTTGTATGGACAGGAGTTGATAAATTCCTGTATGAAAACATTAAGGTTTTCATAGCTGAAACCAAAAACAAGGAATATCTAAAAAACGATCAACCCCACGAAAAAAATATGTATATAATATAAAGTGTGTGTTTTAACGTGCTCTACAGGTTTTGTGTGGTAAGTTTTCGTCCATTTCTTACGGTTTAGCAGTGATGCAAAATTCCGTAAAATTCATCTAGAATAAAGTAGTCTTCAGAGGCTATTCCTAGAAAATTCAAGATATACATTTTATTTGTCAGGTAAATATCTTTAATGTACAAAATTTTAATCAAAATCGTTAGAGCCACCTTTAATAAAATCAAATTTTTCGAAATTGTTTCCATGAAAAGGGTAGTTGGGGTGGGGGGATTTTCTTGAAAATCTTCGTGTCGCATCTTTGGAACATACCAAACCTAAACACCAAGTTTGGTATTCAACGGTCTTTTCGTTTTTTAGCTATGCTGCCCACAGACGTAACAGAAATTTTTCTAAAAATGCTTTTCTTTTTTTCTTTTTTTTTTTTCTTTTTTTGATTCAGGGGGTGAAATCTCGGTATCGAACTTTTGGGTGCAATACAATACCTGCTCTATACGTATATACTTAGTACGTAAAGAGAAAATAAAAAAAGAAGAAATAAAGATAAGAAAAAGAAACTAATTTCACTCACATGGCAACCAGCTTTTAAAACATTCGACTATCGTTTTAGCCTAGTGACCTTCCTTATTTCCCTTCTACTTACAAAAAAAGTATTTCTGCTAATGTTTATCTCGATTAGCATGCAGTACTTAGAAGAATAAATTTTTCCACAATAATTTGTAACAGAGGTGTAGAGAAAGTCGTGTGGATGGAGCACATTCAGATTATAAAATAACATTATATACAAAAGCCTCTAGACGCGCTTGAGAGCTGGCCAGCGAAGCCACTTATTAAAACATAAGACGATAGCAAGCTGGCTGGCTGACAAACACACATAATTCCACGTAGCAACAATATAACTGCCGTCATAACAGACCTCAGTCAGGGGTGCACACACCACCTGAATTAAAGTGTTCTCTCTGCCTATTTAAACACAAGTATTTACTGCCCTGTCTCGTTTTGTATTCACAATGGGCTTCACTTTTAACATATGGGAGAAGGAACAAAAGATATAAGGCACTTCTTTTTGTACTTATAATAGAACCCTTCCGAGAAACGTATTTGCTAATGCATAACCGTAACCTTATCGCGTTTTCCAGCTCGAAAGGTTTAATGGTTACTGGTATCTTTGAACGTTTTATTTGGTTAGATAAATCAACGCAACATCTTAGACAACAAACAAAAAGTCGTGTCGGATGCGACGCGAAGATTTTCAAGAAAATTCTCCCACCCCCAACTACCTTAATTGTATATTTTGAATATTCTGGGAATACATTCTGAACAGATCTTTATTCTGCAGGAGTTTTGTAGAAATTTACATCACGGTTAAACCGTAAGAGATAGACAAAAACTTACAGCAAAAAAAAAAAAAAAAAATGTAGATCACGTTAAAACACACAATTTATGTCATATACTTTTTACTTTCTTTACACGTACTATATACATAGTGTATAGAGAAGGTATTGCATTTCACTCAAAAATTTGATACCGAGATTTCACCGGAAATACATGTTTTGGGTCCCCCTGAATCCAAAAAAAAAACATTTTCAGAAAAAGGTCCGTGTGTGTATGACTGCGTGTGTGTCTGTGGAGAGCATAGCCCAAAAACCAAAATATCGTTAAATACCAAACTTGGTATTTAAGATTGATATTTTCCAAGGATGCGACACGAAGATTTTCAAAAAAATCCCCCACCCCAAAATACCCTTTACATGGAACTTTTTTCGAAAATTTTGATTTTCTTAAAAATGGCTCTAACAATTTTGATTGAAATATCGTATATTGAAGATATTTACCTGGCAAATAATATGTGAATCTTCAAATTTCTGGGAATAGACTCTGAAGATTAGTTTATTCTGGATGAGTTTTACGGAATTTTGTATAACTGCTAAACCGTGAGAGATAGGCTAAATTGCCACAAAAAATGTAGAGCACCTTAAAACACACAATATATATATTTCGTGGAGTTGATCTTTTTTAGATATTCCTTGTTATTGGTTTCAGTTTTAAAAAACTTATAATTTTCTCATACAAGAATTTGTTAACTCTTGTCAATACACAAAGGAACTTCAGTCACATAGCAACCAGCTTTTGACTACCACTTTAACCTATGGTACTCCCTTATTTCGCTTCTACCTTCAAGGAAGCAAGTAATAAGACTATTTCTGTTAATATTTTCTCGATTAGCATGAAGTAAATAGAAGCATTATCTTTTTAACAATAATTTGTTGCAGAGATGTAGAGAAAGTCGTGTGAATGGAACACATCAGAGTTTTTCTTTTAGAGCTCACCGTTTACGAGATATTCATTGTTATTGGTTCCAATTTTAAACTAATTAACTTTTCTCAAACGTAACTGAATCTCAAACGTCTCACATAGCAACCGGCGTTTACAGGAATTGACTATCGCTTAAGCGTAATGTACTCCATTATTTCCCTTCTGCTTACAAGGAAGCAAGTAGTAAGATCAATTCTGCTAATGTTTATCTCGATTAGCATGACGTGGACAAAAGAATAATGTTTTCTAAGAAAAATGTGTTATATGAATGGAGCACATCAGAGTTTTCGTTTCTGAGTTACCTTGTTCACAAATACCACATCTCCTTACACGTGTATTTGCATGAAATGCAAGCATCATATTTTTGGGTAGAATGCATTACTTTCTCTGCTTATGTACTAAACTGCATATCTCCAACACTAAAGAGTAACAAGAAATAGGCCTGAAGACAATGTTATAGTCACAAAGAAACTACATATTTTCCCATAGGGTTCGTTTTATGTCCTCTCACCAAATCCAATAAAAAAGACCTCTTCTAAGAGTCTAGATGTTTTTATTTGATGCAATCAAGATTAATTTAGTGCAAGTTTTATTTCAATTAATTCCGTCTTTAATAAGGCGTACATCTTCCTGCATGAGAACCGGCTTTTTGTGCCACGACACAAAACTTGTATCTAACCAGTTATCCAATTCAGAGCAATAAACGCTTGTGAAATTCTCGAACAGGATTTTCCTCCAACGCCCAAGCTCGCTCCCGCGGAAGTATACAACATGACATGGTTTATAGGTGTTGTGGCCATTTCCAATCAACATGGCTTTAACAAAACCTTCTTACCTGCTTTCTTAAATACCTACATGCTATTTAGCAACAAAATTAATCCGAAAATGATAAAGCTACCTATACCTTCATTAAAATAACTACATTATTATTATTATTATTATTATTATTATTATTATTATTATTACTACTACTACTACTACTACTACTAACCAGATTGGTGCAAAACGGGAATTCAAAAATATGTGTTACATTCACATGACTCTCCGCCTGCCGGTCCTCGCGGCCACGCTCTTTTTCGTGATTCGTGACGCAGGGGATCGTGGGTACGAGACCCGCCTTGGGCATGGGTGTTTGTGTATTTGTAAATGTGTTTATGTCTGTTTATTAAAAGTAAAAGTGAAAACGGCAACCAAATAGAAAAACAAAGGACATGTAGGGAAAATGCTAAAAAGGAAAAAAGAGGTGGAAAACCCTATAAAGTTTATTAATGCCTATTATATACTCGTCTTTAAAACTCTACATTCTCTAACACATTTGTATAACATACATAGTAGGTAGATGCTGTATTGTATTCAACCCAAAGCTTCGATACCGAGATTTCATCGACAGTACTTGTTTTGAGGACCTAGAAAATAGTCCGTGTGTGTGTGTGTGTGCGCGCGCCTGTCTCTCTGTGCGTCTTAGGGAAGCATAACTCAAAAACGAAAAGTCAGTTAAAAACCAAACTTGATATTTAAATTCAGTATCTTCCAAGTATGCAGCATGAAGCTTTTCGGGAATATCTCCACATGCCCGAAATACCGTTTGCATGGCAGACCAATAAAATGTATATCTTGAATTTACTGGGAATAGTTTCTAAAGCCCTCGTCAATCTGAAAGACTTGGGATAACTGGTAAAATATAAAATATAGTCAAAATATTTCCACACAAAAAGGTAGATGTCTAAAACACACAATTTATGCTGTGTCCTTAAAAGCATGCCTCTTCCAATACTGACACAAGCATTTCGTATGCGGGCGTTCATGTTGGCAGGACTGGTGATGCTCTGTGCATCTGCTGTTCATCAATGTTTAATTGTCTATATCAGTACAAGAAAATGGTTTAAACAAAAGCTGTTATTTTTTGATGGGGAATAAGGGGAAAAAATGTTGGTTCCCATTTAAAAAACATACTTTGACCCTCAAATTACCATCCAAACCTTCTCCAATTAGAATACAACAACTAACATTTACTTTCCCTCATCATATCAAGTAACTTTTATTTGAGACGTTTCTTTCTGTAGGTCCACCATGGCAATGGCGGTTGGCAATGGAAGAAGCGAAACCGATAGACGCCCCGCAATAGCGAACACACCTAAAACACGTTTACGTAATACTTTAATGGGCATTTTGTGCTCCAACTCTAGCATCCAAGGACACATAAGCACATTTATGTCGAAAGGGAGACGGTTATACACCTGTTTTTGTTCCTGTTTTGTGTATCTGTTGTTTCAGCTCAACTATTCAAGCGCCAATGGAATGACAGATCAACCAATCGCGGTCATCTAGAGCGATATTGTCGAAACATCTTATCGCTGCTGATGTTCATTTCTTTGAAATCTGGTCGCTCCTGACTTTCGTTTGTTTCATCTATTGGTAACAAGGTGACAATCCAGGCAGCCAACCTACACTTTTAATAAATTGCAGTTCCACATAAAGTTTTATCCAGTTCATAATGTATTTAGTTCAAAAAACTAAGTGAAAGTAATCATTATTTGCATTTCTTATGTATCAGATGAGTGGAATAACCTCAAATAAAATAACGTTTATTTCCATTTCACGTATTAGTTATTAAAAGCTGAAATAAAATAATTGTTCCCTATTTTTTATTGTTGATAATCGATATACGTGCAGCATTGGGTGTAGACAAGGTCGGCCATATCATAATTTAGGAGGCAGTGAAGAAAGAAAGAAAGAAAACATTCGGTAAATAAATATGGTGGAATGCGTCATCTACCATTTGAGAACTAATGTAAGTATTACACTGATAATCTCATAAAATCTCCCTTCCTATATATCATAAAGTATTAATATTCTGTTTCGCTGAATTGTCTTATCAAATATAACTCGTGTTTTCATCTCTTAGGAGAATTGACTCTCGACGCTTCGCTCCGGTCGTAAATATCGACAAGATAAAAACATTCGTGGTATTACTCTTATGTTCCAATAGTGTCATAATATGGATATACACACAGAATATCTCTTTGGTATCAGTACTTAAATACGAGGGTCATCAGCAAGTGACAGACGATTTGGAATAACTAAGTAATAAGGAAAGTTATCAACACAAAACTTTATTTACAAAGTTACAGTATCTTACTCTATTTCTCAACGTAATCTCCATTCTGTCAAGGTATTCATTGTCACGTGGTCCTACCAGTTTTTCAATGTCGGTGTTATACTTTTCTATCACCAAAGAACTTATTCCTTTTTTTTTTTTTTTTTTTCGAATGCACCTAATGTTTGGCCAATCGAATGTTTTAGGCAAATAACGCAAGTGTATGGTGATAATGCAATGAACAAGTCTTCAGTGAGGAAATGACGCATACTTTACTAGTAATCAAGGCTGAACCAGTGTGTACGATAAAGACCGGAGTGGAACAGCAAATGTTGATAAATGAATTAAGAAAAACCAGTGATTCATTTTGGACACTGTAAATTACTTTTTGGTTGGAAAAGATTGGAGACATCAAAGTGACAGTGACATCTTGGCTCATATCTTTAGCAGTGAAAGAGTACATCTGTATTGAAAAATACAGTAAGGAATTATAACTTTGAAAATAAAGTTTTGTGGTATATCTTTCGTTATTACTTAGTTATGTCAAATCGTCTGTCACTTTCTGGATGGCCCTCTCGTCGGTTGGCAGCGGAAGAAGCAAAACCGACAGACGCTCCGCAATAGCGAACACACCTATAACATATTTACATAGTACTTTAATGGGAAATTTCTGCTTCTATTCTAGAAGACAAGGACGAACATTTATCTCGAAGGGGAAAGGGTTATATACCTGTTTTTGTTCCAATTTTGTGCATCTATTGTCGACAATTTTATGTTCCAACACAGTATCATAATGAGGATGTACACTCAGGACATGTATCTCTCTGGTATCAGTGGATACATAAATCACAGAGATACCTGTATCCCGCCAGCTACCGTGTACCAACATGGCAGCTGTGCAACGTGGTTTCCTTTTTTTACTTCTTCACATCTTTCATCGCCCTGACGGTTTCGTGACGATTCCTCCCACAATAAAGACAAATGGCTGTAATCTATCAAAGCGAGATAAAAGAATAGCATAAAAAGTCCTAAGTGGAGACGGGAACAATGCTGTGGTCATAATAGAGCCTTAAAAATAGATTTCTAGATGTGATGACGAGTTTGCGAGGATCTCAGGTTACAGACAAAGACGTTAATGGGATTTTCAGCTAACTGACTATACTTATTAGAGATGAGGACCATAAATAACAACAGCTGATGTCGATGCTTTATTGTTCGTGCCGTCTTCGAGAACAAATCAACATGTAATGGATGCATTTGCTTAGAAGGAAAGTATTCCTAAAATAATACAAAAAGATGCGTTACATTCGCATGACTTTCTATACCTCTCTAGATGGTGCATACAGAAGGTAGCGCATTCCACCCCAAAATTCTATACCGAGATTTCACTGGAATTATGGTGCACTGAATCCAATAAAATCATTTTAGAAGAAAAAAAACCCGTGTGATGGGTTCCGTTCACATGGCTTTCTCTACATCTCTGCCAACAAATTATTGTTAAAAAGTTTATGCTTCTATTTACTTCATAGTAATCGAGAAAAATTAGCAGAATTAGTCTTATTACTTGCTTCCTTGTAAGTAGAAGCGAAATAAGGGAGTACCATAAGTTAAACTGATAGTCAAAAGCTGGTTGCTATGTCACTGAAGTTCCTTTGTTTGTATGGGCAGGAGTTGACAAATTCTTGTTTGAGAAAAGATTAGTTTCTCACAGCTGAAACCAAAAACAAGAAATATACTCCGCGAAAAAAAAATGTATACAACATAAATTGTGTGTTTTACATCTTTTGTGTTGTAAGTTTTTGTCCATCTCTTATAATTAAGCAGTTATGCAAAATTTCGTAAAATTCATCCAGAATAAAGTAGTCTTCAGAGGCTATTCCCAGAAAATTCAAGATATACATTTTATTTGTCAGGTAAATATCTTTAATGTACGAAATTTTAATCAAAATCGTTAGAATCATTTTTAAGAAAATAAAAAATATCGAAAAACGTTCCATGTAAAGAGTGGTTTGGGGTAGGGGGATTTTTCTCAACATCTTCGTGTCGCATCCTTGGAAGATACTAAACTTAAATACAAAGTTTGCTATTTTATCGACTTTTCGTTTTTGAGTTATCGTGTTCACAGACACACGGACATACGGACACACTGACACACGGACACACACGGACGTTTTTCTGAAAATGCTTTTTGGGGGGATACAGGGGACCCTAAAACATATATTTCCGGTGATATCTCGGTACCGAATTTTTGGGTGGAGTACATAGTACGTATAGAGAAAGTAAAAATGAAAGGTCGGTTAAATACGACTATAAGTTTGATCCTAGGTTTCGCGTCTTCCAAGGATACGACACGAAGATTTTTAGGAAAATCCCCCGATTCAAACCACCTTTAACATGGACATTTTTATTCAAAAATGGCTCCAAGTGGTTCTGATTAAAATACGGTATATTAAAGATATTTTCATGATAAATAAAATGCATATTTTGAATTTCCTAGGAAAAGCCTCTGAAGTCCTGTTCATTTGGAATGACTTTTGCAAACTTTTGCAAGAGAAAAAACTTATTACACAAAAATGTACATTCGTGAAAACATACAATTTATGTCCCATTTATTTTATTGGGCGGTGCCGAAACAGGGTGGTTCCACCGTTCACCTCCCACCTAGGCGGCCCGGGTTCGATCCCAAGCGCCCACATGTGGGCTTTGTGGTGGACGAAACGGTGTCTGGGCGAGTTTTTTCCGGATTCTCCGGTTTCCCCCGCCATTTATTCCACCAATAACATTTCATACACTTCCTCACGCTCTGCCTGGCTACTACGCACCACAACCACTTGTTACAGGTTCTTCATTCTGTGTCGTCCCCCCGATCGGCTTCTGACCCCTAGGCATCCGCTTGTAAGTCCTAAATACGGAGAGGGTAAGACGACTACACAACATTTTTATTGTGGAGCTAACCATTTCCGAGATATTACTTGTTATTGGTTTCAATTTACAAATACTTTTCTCAAACAGGACTTACAAGCCAGACACCTATTGAGGAGCAGAGCCTCTGGATCAGAGAGAAGCCAGGATGTGTGATTCATCCGATGCCTGCTACGAAACATGATTCTGGAGCAAATGATGGAATGAATGGCGGGGGAAACAAGATAAAACCCACGCAGACGCTGCTTTCACACAAATCCTGAGATCGATGTCCAGTAAAAAAGTCTCATATCATAACGGTGATACTATTGACATTATATTAAAATAATTTCTCTAATAAAAGTTTGAAAACACTATACACTAACTTCAGAACACGTAAACTGTAACGTCGTTAGTTTTTAAAAGCGAGACTTTCCTCTCCGAATGTATGGCTGAAAGAACTTTTTTAAAAAGAATCATTGTGGTTCTTATAACCACCATCTAATGTGAGTAGAGAAAGTAAAAGCCACTTGGGAAGAAATGACGACAAGCTTTGATAGGAACGAGGCAATGTCTTTCCCTTTCTTTCCTTTTTTGCATATCTCGTTCTAAGGTATATAATATACATAATAGCAACTATACATGCTTTTGAATAACCTCCAGCACCGACATAAAAAGGAAAACAATTGCTGGATCACTTTCTCGCGATTTGCGATGTGGGAATAGGTGCATTGTGTGTTGGATGCGCGCGCACAGCTTTCCCTCCGCCATGCCAGGGCCCCAGGGGGTGAAGATAGTTGTACTGTTGTATTACGTACACCAATTACAAGCAAATGGTCGTCGCTTGATTTATAACTACTCCTGGGAATATTTAAATGCTGGAAATTAATTCAGGATCGAGGCGAAATAGTTACTTTCACCAGATCGTGGTCACGACTTCATGCAATGCAATGTAAATCCCATGGGGTGAAATATTATCTAGATTGTATTGCTTCCTTTGTTTTGTGAGTGGAGCTTCGGTTCGAACATTCATAAGTAACACCACGAGTGTTTTCATCTTGTCGATAATTCACGAGTCAATTGTCCTAAGAGATGAAAACTTTAGTTGTATTTGATAAGACAATTCAGCGAAATAGACTATTAGTAATTTATAATATACAGGAAGGGAGATTTTATCATTGTAATACTTATATTAGTTCTCAAATGGTAGATGATGCATTCGACCATGTTTATTTACCGATTTTTTTCCTTTCTTCACTGCCTCCTGAATTATGATATGGCCGACCGTGCGAACACCCAATGTACGAATATCGATAGTAACAATAGATATAGGAAACAAACATTATTTTATTTGAGGTTATTTCACTCATCTCATACATAACAAATATAAATAATAATTATTTTCACTCCTTTTTGAACTAAATATATTATGCACTGGATAAAACTTAAAATAAACATTGTAAGTGAAGTTATTGAAAGTACAATTGTGGAACTGACAGTTATTAAAAGTGAAGGTTGGCTGACTGGATTATCACCTTGTTACCAATAACCAAGACAAGAGATTAAACAAACGAACGTCAGGTGTGACAAAATTTCAAAGGAATGAACATCAGCTGTGATAAGATGTTTCGACAATATCGCTCCAGTCAGATGACCGCGACTGGTTGAAATTTTGTAATCTGGGCCAGTGCATTGGGGCTTTAATAGTGGAGCTGAATTATCATAGGTAATCTCTAGGGCTTGGAAGTTGATGTAATGTCATCCTCTTTTGAAACATCACAGAAAACGCTGGGTGTGATACAAATTCTTGAGATGAAACGACACATTTAGAAGCCCAGTGATCTAGAATGTTCTTGAAATAGCCTCTGAAGTCCTCTTTGTTGTGAACGATTTTCGAGATAGACAAACGGTTACTGCACAAAAACATGTAGATCTCGTTGTGTCAAATGAATTTTTTGTAGAGTTAACGATTTCCGAGGTATTCCTTATTATTGGTTTCGATTTTAAAATACTTCAGTCTTCGTCCGTTTCATGTTTCTTTTGCATGGCCAGGAGCAAAGCAAAACCCAATTTCAGTGTATCGCATAGCGACCAGCTTTTAATACACTTGACTATTTCGTTAGCATAATGTATTTCCTAACTTCCCTTCTACTTGCAGGAAAACAACCAATAAGATCGTTTCAGGTAATGTTTATTTCGATTAGCGTGATGCAGATAAAAGAGTGGTTTGTTTGCAGAACAGATAGATAAATCCAAGTGAATGGAACATAATAGATGTTTTTGTGTAAAAATATGCTTTCTGAGTCAATGAATAAAGCAATAAATTGCATACAAAACAGAGCAAAATTAAAAGCAAGAAATAAGTTTCATATGCAAAAATGTAAAACTAATGTAAAAAACATAAAATAGGGTTAAAAGTTAACGCATGTGTGATAAAATATATTTCTGGACATTTAAAAATAGTGAATCGTGACAAAGGTTTGACCAACATGATTCACAGATATATAATATTTATATGATAGAATTAAAAAATCTAACGTGTTCCATTCACATGTCTTTCTCTACACCTCTGTAACAAATTGTTGTTAATAAGCTTATTCTTCTATCTTTTCATGCTAATCGAGATAAACACTAGCAGAAACGGAATTATTATTAGTTTGTTATAAGAAGAAGGGAGATAAGAGAATACACTAGGCTAAACCGACAGTCAAATATTTTAAAATGTGGTTGCTATGGCATTGAAATCCAATTCTTTGCGTGGCCAGGAGTTGACAAGTTCCTATATGAGAAAAGTTTAAGTATTTTAAAGCTGAAACTAATAGGTAGGTCAATTTCATGAAAAAAATGGGTATAACATAAATTGTGTGTTTTAACGAGGTCTACATCTTTTGTGTAGTAAATTTGTGTGTATCTCCTACTGTTTACTAGTAACGCAAAATTCTCAAAAACTCATCCCGAATGAAGAGGTCTTCAGAGGCTATTCTCAGAAAATTCAAGATATACATGTTATTGGTAATGTAAAGTTCTTAAATACAACAGGTTTTAATCAAAATCGCTAGAGCTATTTTTAAAATATCAACATTTTCGACATTTTTTTCACATAAAGAGTATTTGGGGGTGGGGGAAATTTCACGAAAATCTTCGTGTCGCATCCTTGGAATATACTGAACTTAAATATCAAGTTTGGTATTTAACAGACTTTTCGTTTTTGAGCTATGCTGCCCACAAACACACACACGGACATTTTCCTAAAAATACTTTTTCTGGATTCAGGGGGTCTCAAAACCTACATTTCCTGGGAAATCTTGGTATCAATTTTGGTTGCAATACAATACCTCCTCTATACACTATGTTACATACTACGTGTAGAGAAACTAAAAAATATTGTTTGTGAAATGGAGGGCGAAGTATAAAATTAATAGAAGTGTTGAACAAGGAATCACACAAAACATTTTAAAACATTCCGTAGCCATTTGTATGGTTTAAACAAAACGTAAAATGTATATGCTTTAGAAATCGCTTTATTTTTTTAGTTTTTCTCTTTTATTGTTATAGCTTTTATTGTTGTTGCACACCTTTTATAATTGTTGTTACAATTTGCTCTCTTAACTTAATTTTATATAGCTATTATAACGTATGGTAATAGTTATTTATGTTATAAGTGTCTTAAATAGACTATTATTTATGTGTGGGATGTTTAGTACACGAGCGCGTAAGCAAATGAGCAAATAATTCTAATAAGCCACGTGTAATGTACACGTTTTATCGAATCCTAATATTAACTGAAGTATTCTTATATTTATTAATATTATTAGAGTCGTCATTACGAGAAATTGAATTTTAGTCGTGACGTACATAGGTAGTGCTTTGTTTGTTGTAGCGTAACCCCGCTGGAATAAACAGTTTCAATTCTGGTTGTTTAAACTGCATCAAATAACTCAATAAATGAATGAAAATGGATATTTCTGAAGAAATTTTAGAGTATGCTAAAAAGTTGTACTTAGTTGTTACCTGATAAGTCGGAAGGACTTATATGACAAGGAATTTTCATTATTTAAAGAATGGGGAACTGCCAAAGGAGTTAAAATAATAAAGACGATGAAATAAATACTTATTTTTGTTGTTTCCTGGGATACATGAAATGTATATATGAAGTTTATAGGATAAAAATGTTTGTAATATTCACTTAAACATTTTTTGTTAAAACCTTAAATGTATATCTTGTTGTGTGTCACTAGCCAAACTCATCTATGAGTCAGCTAATAAATAAATAAGGAAATCTCTTGAGCTCGGTAGTTGATGAAATTTCATCTTTTTTGTAAGACATTACAGAAAACGATGTATGTGATATACATTCGTTTTTATTCAAGATGAACGAAAATTGATTACTTTTATTTTGTGCTTTTCTGAATTTTCATGCATACTGGTCATCATTGGTACATTTTCATTTTTGTACTACGTTTTTTCTCTGTCGTGAAAACTGTTTGGCCAAAATGATTCATAAATGTAGTACATTTTTATGATATAATTAAAGGACTTCACTAGAAACTCATCCTGGTATCCCTTAATACATCTCTGAGACTTAGCACAACTGAAGTGTAGTCTTTCTCTACGAGAATAAGAACCAAGGGCCCATAACGAATTCCCTTTATTGCAACTGTAATACTGATTAAAGAGACATGCAATCACAGCCCCCCCCCCCCACTCAATAACCAGTTTGCACCCCTAACAGCCATTACTGGAACGCCCAGCTGCTGTGCCGACCCCCTACCACCATACCCGCTTCTCTATTCATCACGATCTTCACCTGTCTGAGGAAAACGTCGGTTATGCCAAGCCACGCCATGCTGCAAGATTCAAATATTGCAAGGGATGATGGCTGGGGGACACGAACAGACCATTAAATTATCCAGTAAAACAGCCTTGTGACCTTTTAAAGCTTTCTATCCCTTTAACACGTATCCGACTCATGTTTGAGGTATTTAACTCACAATTATTTATAAAGAATCGTAATAAAACAAATCTATTGTATTCCATTTCTCTAGCTGTTACTTCCCTTACAAATGATTATTCTTTTATCTACATCATGCTGGTCAGGAAAACATTAGCAGAAATTGTCCTATTACTTGCTTACTTGTAAGTAGAAGGGACATAAGGGAATACGTTGGGCTAAAACGATAGTCATATCTTTTAAAATATGGTCTTGTATGAAACAACAGAAATTCGGTTCGCTTTGCATGGCCTGCTGTAAAACAAGAGAGATGAATCGAAACGTCACTCCCTCTTTGAGAAAAGTTAAAGTAATTTAAAGTTGAAACTAATAACAAGGAATATTTCTGAAACGGTCAGTTCTACATATAAAAACATATAATTATGTGTTTTAACGACATCTATAATTTGTGTGTAGTTAGTTTTTGACTATCTCCTCAGAACTCATCCAGATTAACTGGCAAACCGTAAGAGATATACAAAAACTTACTACACAAAAAATATAATTTCATTAAAACACACAATTTATATTATACACATTTTTTGTAGAGATAACCGTTTTCCAGATATTCCGGATTATTGGTTTCAATTTTAGCCACTTCAACTTTTCTCAAACGGGAAGACACTATCACTTTAGCCCGTGCATTTTCTTATTTCTCTTCTACTTATAGGGAAGCTAGTAATAAGATTAATTCTGCTTATGTTTATGTTGATTAGCATGATGTAGATAACAGATTAATGTTTTGAATAAACGGTTTAATTGCCGAACAGCTAGAGGAAATCATGTGAATAGAACACATTCGATCTTTTACCTTCTACTTACAAGGGACCAAATAATGAGGGCAATTTTTGCTAATGTTTATATCGATTATCATGAAGTAGATAGAAGAATAAGCTTTTTAACAATAATGTGTTACAAAAATGTAGAGAAACTCGTGTGAATGTAATACATCAAAACTTGTACCACCTATTTTAAGAGTTAGTGGCCACTGCGTCGGGCTCTAGTTACTTTTACTATAACAGCTGTATAATAAAGACTGGAGTATTGAGAGACAAGAGAAATGTTATCTCCTTGATATTCCAAGTCTATTTAACATGTAGAGCTGTTGCTGGAGCTGCTGGCAACCGAACGGATAAAGTACTAGAGATGAATACGTAAGCATATGTTGATCTGGACGCAAGGACCTGCCAAACCACCCACTACCATCTCTGGCTGTCCTCAGCTGCCAGAATGTGCACTCGGCCTATTATAATATACCGGAGATATGAAAGGTAAAAGCAGGTCATAAGATTTGGCGCCGTTACAATCAAGAAAAGCAGCAGGTGCCAGAGAAACTTATTAAATTTATTCGAGTGGAAGAAGCACAAATTTAAGGCCGTAGAAATCGGAGGTTTTGGCTAGGTTATCTCTGTTAGAATTCTGTGTTTTTGACAGACTTCAAGAGGATAGTAAATAATCTCTGTTAGAATTCTGTGTTTTTGACACATTTCAAGAGGCTAGTACGAAATCTCTATTAGAATTCTGGTTTTTGACAGATTTCAAGAGGATAGTAAATAATCTCTGATAGAATTCTTTGTTTTTGGCAGATTTCAAGAGGATAGTAAGCAATAGTAAAATTCTCTGATTTTGACAGATTTAAGAGGATCGTACGTAATTTCTGTTAGAATTATCTGATTTTGACAAATTTCAAGAGGATAGTAAGTAATCTCTGTTAGAATCCTATGTTTTTGACAGATTTTAAGAGGATAGTAAGTAATCTCTGTTAGAATCCTGTGTTTTTGACAGATTTCAAGAGGACAGTAAGTAATTTCTGTTAGAATCCTGTGTTTTTGACAGATTTCAAGAGGATAGTAAGTAATCTCTGTTAGAATCCTGTGTTTTTGACAGATTTCAAGAGGATAGTAAGTAATCTCTGTTAGAATCCTGTGTTTTTGACAGATTTTAAGAGGATAGTAAGTAATCTCTGTTAGAATCCTGTGTTTTTGACAGATTTTAAGAGGATAGTAAGTAATCTCTGTTAGAATCCTGTGTTTTTGACAGATTTTAAGAGGATAGTAAGTAATCTCTGTTAGAATCCTGTGTTTTTGACAGATTTCAAGAGGATAGTAAATAATCTCTGTTAGAATCCTATGTTTTTGACAGATTTCAAGAGGACAGTAAGTAATTTCTGTTAGAATTCTGTGTTTTTGACAGATTTCAAGGGGATAGTAAGCAATCTCTGTTAGAATTTTTTTGTTTTTCGCAGATTTCAAGGGGATAGTAAGCAATCTCTGTTAGAATGTTTTTGTTTTTCGCAGATTTCAAAGTGATTTTGTTAGATTCTGTGTTTTTGACAGATTTCAAGAGCATGGTAACTAATCTATTAGATTTCTGTCAAAACAAACCAAAACCCATATGGAAACAGATTTATTAGCCAGACCCAAAGATCATTTTTGCTGGCAATGTGTATTGCCTTTACAATTGAGGTGGGGAAACTGATTATTTTTCAATAACAGTTTTGAGTTCCTATTCCAAAATAATATAACCGCTCCAAAATACCTCTAAAGTACTATTTAATATTTTACTATTTACACATTATCATAACAAAATATTGTTTCCACTGTTGCTTGACCCCTCTCATCACACATACATGCCAAAATTCGTGACTATTGTTAACAAAAATGGATATTCGCGATACCATAAATAATAACTATTACTTGATGCTCACTTTACTCACGTTCAAGGAATTTACATCATTATCATCATCGTATCAGTTTCCTAGATGCTAATGAGTACGTGTTCCAAAACGCATTTAGGATGTTTTACCTGAGTTTCTCAAGATCTCGATAATATAATAAATCTGATTGGTCGGGGAAAGCTTAATGGGTATTACCTATATTGGAACTTGGAAGCAGGTCTTGCATCATATGCCGAGTAGTTTCTATTACCATGCGAGTTACTTTTGGGCTGGTTATAAAAACACTCGATGGATCAAGTTAGCCCAAAGTTGAGGGACTGCTATTTGGAGCCACGTATACAGCCACAAAATCCCCAGTTCATTTAGATACCAACATCCCTGCCTCTCCTCTACAGCCCTGAAGAGACACTATGCAACTCGCATCTGTTTCTTTGTTTTAGGAACTTTTTTACTCGACAGTGTTTTGTGGGTGATGATGACGTCAAAACAGAGGCTCAAGAAGGTTTCATCAACGGAGCTTTTTAGACCTAAGATGCAGACTTATAACAACTCACGTATCTCTGTTGCATTACGTCTTGTGTGAAGTCAGAAAAATCTGATGATACATTCACACGACTATTATAAACCCACATATATAGCACTCATTAAAATGTATTCTCATATTCAGGTTGTATTCTTCGTGTTAATATTTTTTTGCCTAGGAAGTATCAAAATTATAAATTATCTTGGTCCAGAGTTTCCAGGGCAGTTAGCCCTGAGGAAGCCTTATCACAAGATGGGCGAAACGTCGGCAGATTTTAGCCTTAAGACGCGGTCTACACCGGAAACTCTGGACCAAGATAATTTTAATATTGGCCGTGGAAGTTTACGAAAACATATAAAATTATAAATGCTTAGTTAAAAGTGAAAACAGCATTCAAATGTCAAAATCAAATAACTCACGAATAAATTTCAGAAAGTCATGTGAATAGAGCACATCAGATTTTTTTTTTTTATTTTCACGTGTAAACCGACTTTTCGTTTTTGAGTTATACAGTTCACAGACAGACGCACATGATGTCCTTTTTCTAAAAAGCCGATGTGTTCCATTCACATGACTTTCTCTACGTCTCTGCAACTAATTATTGTTAAAAAGCTTATGCTTCTATTTACTTTATGCTAATCGAGAAAAAATTATCAGAAATAGTCTTATTACTTGCTTCCTTGTAAGTAAAAGCGAAATAAGGGAGTGGCATAGGCTACAGCGATAGTCAAATATTTTAAAAGCTGGTTGCTATGTAATTGAAGTTCCTTTGTTTGTAAGGCCAGGAGTTGACAAACTCCCGTTTGTGAAAAGTATTTAAAACTGAAACCAATAACAAGGAATATCTCAAAAACAGACAACTCTACGAAAAAATGTATATAGCATATATTGTGTGTTTTCACCAGATCTACATTATTTGTGTAGCAAGTTTTTGTCTAACTCTTACTGTTTACCAGTTCTACAAAATTCCGCAAAATTCATCCAGAACAAAGATATCTTCAGAGGCTATTCCCAGAAAATTCAAGATATACATTTTATTGTATACGATATTCTAACCAAAATGGTTAGAGCCATTTGTGAGAAAATAAAAAAAAATCGAAAATTGTTCCAAGTAAAAGGTAGTTTGGGTGGGGGGATTTTCTTGAAAATTTACGTGTTGCAACCTTGGAAGACATTTAACTTAAATACCAAGTTTGGTATTTAACGGACTTTTCGTTTTTGTGCTATACTGCCTACACACCCACACATACACGACATTTTTCTAAAAATGCTTTATTTTGGATACATATATTGCCGGTGAAATTTCGGTATCGAATTTTTGGGTGTAGAGCAATACTTTCTCTATACACTATGTACTACATATACGTGTAGAGAAAGTAAAAACTGCTTATTTTGAAAATTAGTTTGAGTGTGTGTAATAAAAAAGGAAAGAGCCAGATGAGCGTTTCTGCTTCCATGTGTAAGAACTCGTTGCATCTACAGTTTTAATTGCGTCGCCTGTAACACAACCAGCTTACATATTTTTGCAAGAGCTTTCCTCAGTTGTTCCCGCGCTTTCTCCTGCGATGCACACACAGTTAGCCTGTAATGAGTTAATTAACAATCGGTATTTACACGCTCCCGGAAGACTAAAGTAAACAGACAACTTCTGCTGACAAAGCAACATGCAAAAACAGATGCAACAAGATAGAGCAAAGAAAAGAACACACCAACAAGATAGTAAAAGCCAACCTTAGTAGTGGTCGACTCCTTAGCGCGGTGGTAGCGTTGCTGCTTGCCAAGCGGGAGACCTGGGTTCGATTCCCGGGGGACTTTTCCCCCGCTGGAAGACCTGGACCGGGATGCACTCAGCCAATTGAGGAGCTACTTGATGGAGAAGTAGCGGCTCCAAATCGTGAAGACCGCATTAACTGGCCAGGGATGGGGGATCGAAGCGCTGACCACGTCTCAACCCCCCTCCAAATACTGCGCCACATTCATGACGTCTGTAATGCACCGAGATGGGGGACGCAGCAGCCGGGCGGTAGGCAAAGGCTCTTAGTGAGCTGTACCAAAGAGTCAACCTGAGTAGTGTAGGGGTAGTGTGTCTGCTTCATATTTAACAGTTCGCGAGTTCGAATTCCGCTTAGCCAGAAAGTTTTCATTTTTTCGGGGTTTTCCACTATCCTGGCACATAAATAAATAAAATCCGAATATATCTACTATCTCGGCATCTAGGTAACTATACCGCTTCATACATTAGTGGTTCAGTGGTTAGACCGCTCACCTCCCATTCCAGGCACCCACGTGTGGTGGACGAAGCGGCGTCTGGGCGGATTTATCTGGGTCCTCCAGTTTCCCCCGCCACTCATTCCACCCATTACTCAATCGTCACTTCTCCAAGCATCAATTTCGCTTGCATTTCATATCATCCACTTCCTCATGTTCATGCCTGGCTACGGAACGACCAATCGTTCCAGGCTCTCCATTCCGTGGTTTCTTGCCGAGTGCTCCCCGACAAGCTTCTGACCCTTAGGCATTGGCTTGTAAGTCCTAGAGGGGTGTCAGTCCCACAAATACGGGGAGGGTAAGCAGATTACGATATATTTTTGCAGATAACTAATCTAAAAATTAAAAATTCAAATTAAAGTCAATAAACAAGGATCTTGAATATAAAAAGAAAAATTAAGGTGTAATTAAATTAAATATAGTCTAATAAAATAAATTATTCTAAAACTAAAATACCCTTGTCCTGACAAGACGAATGTCGAGTAACTTTAAGCTCCATAAAACCTGAGATCATTTGAGCATAATTTTACCGATTCTATTGTATTGCACCCAAAAAATCGACACCGAGATTTCACCAGAATATATGTTTTGGGTCTCCCTGAATCAAAACAAAAAAAAACACGTTTTTGGAAAAAGGTCCGCGCGCGCGCGCGCGCGTGTGTGTGTGTGTGCGTGTGGTTTCTCTGTGGACAGTAATCCGTTAAATACAAAAATTGGTATTTAAGTTTGGTATCTTCCAAGGATTCGACAGGAATATTTTCAAGAAAATCCCCCCACCCCAACTACCCTTTACACGGAAAACATTTTGAAAATGGCTATAACGATTTTGATTAAATTATCGTATATTAAAGATATTTACTTGACAAATAAAATGTTCATGTTGAATTTTATGAGAATAGCCTCTGAAGACTACTTTATTCTGGATGAATTTTACGGAATTTATCCAGAATAAACGTGTCGTTTTTTAGCTATGCTGCCCACAGACACACACGGGCATTTTTGTAAAAATGCCTTTCTGGTTTCAGGGGGTCCTAAAACGTGTATTTCCAGTGAAATCTCGGTATTGAATTTTTGGGTGCAATACAATACGTCCTCTACACACTATTTACATAGTACGTGTAGAGAAAGTACAGATGAAGCTCATGATCTTAAATAATTGCTGAGATAATAGGTCAAACTTTTAACATTAACAAGATAGGGCATTTCGACTACCCTTAAAGCGAAATAAAATAAATTAGGGCAGGGGGAGAGATCGTAAATATACTCTTAGCATTATCTTACTGGTGCTTTTGCAACATTTTGTGTCTTCAATTCCGATATTTCCTAAATTTAATGTTTTTTCAATTAACTATTCTTATTAAATTTTGGATGGAATGCAATACCTACTTTGTGCACAAAGCTTGTGGTACATAAAGTAAAATTTACAGATGGATCCCTTACCAAGGGTAAAGTTGGCAAGAGCAGTTGTGTATGTAAAACTATTTTTCTACGACCAAGCGTAATTGAGTAGTTTACGTGCAAAGAAGTGCAGCAAGAGTAAAGTGATTTGTTCCAACTTTACCTTCGCCATAATAATGTGTATATATCACTGATCAACAGACAAACAATTAAAAATTGGCCGTGCAGGATATAATGTTATGTTCGACGTCAGTAAATGACAGGCATTCTTTCGCAGCTCTGAGGATATTATCATTCTCAAAATGCATCACAGAACAACAATAATATTGGTTTGTCACAGCCTGCTATAACCGTGCCGTCACCGCGCCCAACAATGCGAAATAAATAACGAACTATAACCCTTGGTGAATGGCTCAAACTTAACCTCAAATGTATTTCATCTTTCGTTGCTTTTCTTGTAATACCAGAAGATTCTGGTAGAAAAAACATTGTATGATACGCGAGCGTTAAGTTTCTTTTTTATTCTCGACTGCGTCTCGTTTCATAATTTTCCCGCCCGAATCAAAAACCATAACTTTACGCTCTTACATCATAAATAACTATTTTGAAGTTTATCGCATAACTTGTAACGATGCTTTATGAGGAAAATGATATTATTTCTTTGTGAGCGATATGAAAGACGACACAAGAAAATGCGACTGGAGCACTGCTCTCTCATTGAACATTAAACAAAGACAGTAAGTTGTGGCGCATTAGCATTTGAATAGCTCGTAAAGATGCGGCAATCTCAAGTTTTATGCGCTGTATGAGCAGAGTAATTGGCATCTTAAAGGCATTATGATTACCGTTGTTATGATTTAGCGCGGGGTACAACATCTTCCAGTGCTTTCACTGAAAGCGATCGGCGATCGAAAGAGAATGTCACGCTGCCTTTTTATACAATATAGCTACCATTTTTTCCTCTCCTTTAGTAGAACAGCAGCTCTGACGGGTACAGAATCTTTTATACTCCAATGCACTGCTATTTTTTCCTTCAGAAGTCACTGCTACACGTAGAACCTTCTCCTACTCATCATTTCGTAATATAAATATGCAGGATGATTCACAATTACAAACTTATAGAGGAGGACTAAGTAGATACAGTTTTGATTAAGAACCCTTGTCTGGAAATGTATCGTTTCTAAGCAAAAATCAGTTTGAATCGATTTTACTACAGACTTGTATGGATTATAAGATGTTCATTACACAAAGTATACCCGTCGTACACAGAGACCTGGTGTGTGTTCAATACTGTGAACTGCCGCTAGAACTTTTGCAACAAGGTATTTTTCCAGCTCTACAGCAGTCTCATAAACAGGGCTCTTCATGTGGCCCCAAAAGAAAAAGTCAAGAGTAGTTAAATCTGGCGATCGTGGTGGCCAAGAGATTGCACCACCTCGATCTATCCATCTTTCCCTAATTGTTTGGTGATGTTCGCGGACTTCAAATGCAAAGTGCGCTGGGGAGGGAGTGATGAGTGACCCGAAGGGCGATTAGATCCGCAAGTATGGACAGGGTCCCTAACGGTTGCACATGGAACGTCTCCGAAGCCGCCCGGTCCTACACACGAGGCCTGAAGGCTGGTCCTGACCGAGCGGTCCCGCGACGATATCAGGATAAACTCTGTACACAACCAACCGTTCAGCCGTAACCTGCCGAACACCATCGCCTAGTCCTTCAACCCTGAAATAAATGAAAGGAAATGATGGGAACAGAAAATAGACAGGAAATTTAATAGAACTCTCCAGCATTCGCCTAGCGACCCGGGAAAACACTCGAAAAAACTCACATCAGGAAGACGCGGCCACGAATCGAACCCATGACCTATTGAATGCGAGTCGCACGCGTTAACGCGGTGCTACCTCGCTCGGTAATTGAATTGTTTTATCTATTTATGGACAATCTTTAACGGCTGCGGTTCTCAGCGTCCCGTTCTATAACAGACCGAGCTTTGCTCAGAGGCGTATTAGGCTTGAGGTTATTTTACGTGCCATAAATCTACAACACGGGACCACCGGCTTTTCTTTCCTTCCTAAGGATTTTAATGTCCTCTGCCGGCATTGAACCCCCGACCTTAGGAACTAAAGGCTAGCATATTACCCCTAGACGGCATCGTGGCATTTAACAGTTTGTTCATTTATTTTATATCTATCTTTTGAAAAAAGTTAAATTTCTTCTAACCCGTAGGTCCCGGGTTCGATTCCCGGCTGGGGCGGGGAATTTTATCTTTAACCAGAATGATTCCGTATCCCCCAAAGAGTCTGGAGGGCCGCGCCGTGGCCGAGTAGTTAGGAGCACTCACCTAGACGGCCCGGGTGAGATTTGTGATGGCTAATGCGGCGCAGGGGCAGGTTTTCACCGGGTTCTCCGGTTTCCCCCACCATCGCATTCCACCGGTGGTCCATTTTCACCTCATATATCACCAGTGTCATCTCCTGCGGTTCCAAAGTAGTAAAAGCGGGCGTTAAACAACTCACGAGTCCGGAAATATGTATGTGAGAATGAATGTGTGTGTTTGAGGAAAATAAAACGATTTAAACCCAACGTAAAAGAACCTACAGGCAACGAGTTGTTTCTAATACAAAGCCCCCGATATGACCTTAGATGTTAAAGGGAGCTATATAAATGAAACAACAACAACAACAACAAAAAGTTAAATTTCTAAAAATCAACACAAATTCCTTCTACAATTTATTACCAACATCTCTTAAATTAACACTAGTACTAATTTTATACTCTTCTTCATGTTCGATGTTGTAAATACTACGACAGCGAAAACAGTCTCACCACTTTCAAAAAAGTAACTAACACAGTCTGGTACTAACTAAAGCAGTGCAGACAGAAATACCAACATCTGCATTTACTACAAAATACCTACAGATGTGCAGACAGAAATACCAACCTCTGAAGCTACTACAAGAGACGTACAGAAGTGCAGACAGGGTTACCAACTTCTGCAACTTTAGAAGTGCAGACAAAGCTACCAACTTCTGCAAGTACTACAAGAGACCACCACCGTATCAAGTAAAAGGAACTTTTACGAAACGACTTGCTACAGGTGCAACAACAAGAGTGCAAGATTTGAGAGGACAGAATACTGACCCTGAGAGTTGCTTGGACGGGGTCGACCAGGAAGACGTAGTGTTCCTGCTCCAAGTCTCGCTATTCCACTTCCACCTGCACGTCGGTGAAAAACAAACAAATCCTTCTTAAAACTCACAATTTCAAAACATACTACCAATATCTTATTTCTTTTCAGATATTAATGAAAAATAATTTTAAAACGTAGCTGTAATAAATTCACATAACTTTCTCTACTCTTTCTTTAACTACTACTCTCTATACGCGTAATATCTGTGCACCTAGTGTATAGAGAACGAATTGTATTCCAACCAAAAATTCCCTTTTTTTTTTTTTTTTTTTTAAATAGCTTAACGTCCTTTAATGATGCTCAAATGATCTCGGAATCCATGGAGCTTAAGTTACTCGACATTTGTCTTCTCAGGATAAGGGAAAACCCCGAAAACACCTTATCCAGGCAACTCACCCTGAGTTTCGAACTCATGACCTTTCGAATGTGAAGCAGACACGCTACCACCACACTGCCCAGGTGGGCTCCAAAAATTCCTTGTTTGTCGTTTAAATATCTTTTATATGCGGTATTTTATTCAAAATCGTTACGACCATTTTGAAGGAAATCAAAATTATCTAACTTTTTCCACGTGAAGAGTAGTTTGGGGTGGGGTTTTTTCCTGAAAATCTTCACGTCCTTGGAAGATACCAAACTTAAATCCAAAAAGTTTGGTTTTTAACGGTCTTTTAGTTTTTGAGCTAAGCTGTCTACAGACACACATACACAGACACACATACACAGACAGACATACACACACGGACATTTTTCTAAAAAAATGCTTTTTGGACTCGGGGCTACTCCGGTGAAATCTCGGTAAGAGTTTTTGGGTGGAATACAATACCTTCTCTATACACTATGTACATTGCACATACATGCTAGTGAAAGTAAAAATTAAGGCTCTAGTTTTAATACTTTAGAAAATCAGTGTTATTACTTCTATATTTAAGGATGTTTTAAACCTTTATTTCGTCAATAACCCGTTTTACAAGTTAGAGGAATACTTTCATTATTAGTTATTTATATTATAAGTGGCTTAAATATACTTATTATTTGTGAGTGGGATGTTTAGTACACGCGTCTTCTAATTTCTAATGAACAAATAATAGTCTAATAAGCCACGTGTAATATACAACGTTTTAACCTAATCTAATTTTAACTGAAATATTCTCATATTTATTAATATTATTAGAGTCGTCAAAACGAGGAATTCAATTTTAGTCGTGACGTAGGTAGTGTTTTGTTTGTTCGTTGCTGCGTAACCCCGCCGGAATAAACAGTTTCGATTCTGGTTGTTTAAACTGCACCAAATAAATCAACAAATGAATGAAAATGGATATTTTCGAATAAGTTTTAGAAGATGCTAAAAAAGCTGTACTTAGTTTGTTACCCGGCAAGTCGAAGGACTTATATGACAAGGAATTTCCATTATTTAAAGAATGGGGAGCTGCCAAAGGAGTTGAAATAATTTACAATGAATTAAAACATTTTATTTCCCCTGAATACAACAAAAAGAATTTTAGAAAAAGGTCCGTATGTATGTATGTATATATGTATGTCTGTGTGTGTATGTATGTATGTATGTATGTATGTATGTATGTATGTATGTATGTATGTATGTATGTATGTATGTATGTATGTATGTATGTATGTATGTATGTATGTATGTATGTATGTATGTATGTATGTATGTATGTATGTATGTATGTATGTATGTATGTATGTATGTATGTATGTATGTATGTATGTATGTATGTATGTATGTATGTATGTATGTATGTATGTATGTATGTATGTATGTATGTATGTATGTATGTATGTATGTATGTATGTATGTATGTATGTATGTATGTATGTATGTATGTATGTATGTATGTATGTATGTATGTATGTATGTATGTATGTGGGCAGCATAGCTTAAAAACGAAAAATCCGTTAAATACCAAACTTGGTATTTAAGTTTAGTATCTTCCAGGGATGTGAAACGAACATTTTGAGAAAAATCCCCCCACCCAAAATGACCTCCAATAAAAATGATTCCTTTTAATGCTCTCCAGGTCCCTCTACTTAATACTACTGTTTTATTAGCTTCTGGAATTACAATTACTTGAAGTCGCCCTTTACTTGAAAAAAAAATTAAAATTTATAACGTTTTCAATTAAAATACAGAATATTAAAGATATTTATATGGCAAGTAAAATGTATATCTTGATTATTCTGGGAATAGCCTCTGAAGACCTCTTTATTATAGATGCACATCCATATGACCTTTGCATAACTGGCAAACCGTAAGAGATAAATAAAAACTTACCTAACAAAAACTGTAGAGTTCGTTAAAACACACAATTTATGTCATGTAAATTTTTCGTGGAGTTGGCCGTTTTCAAATATTCCTTGTTATTGGTTTCAGTTTTAAAATATACGTTTCTCATACGGGAACTTGTCAACTCCTAGTCGCGCAAAGAAACGCATTTCAATCCCATAGCAACCACAATTTAAAACATTTGATTGTCGGTTTAGACTAGAGCATTCAATGTTTATTTTGATCAGGATGAACTAGGTAAAAGAATAGGCTTATTAACAATAATGAGTTACAAGATGAAGAGAAAGTAATTTTAAAGTTGATAAATCAGCTTCTTTTACCTTGAAAATACGTTTCTGATTGATATTGTAATGCCTTTATTATTTTAACAGTTGAACATTGAACTGAGGAATCAAGTCAGAGAGAACATAATGAATGATATGAAGGAGGCCTTGAGATGCAACCTTGCTACAATAAAAGGGGAAACGGTATTGTTAAGAGCTCCCTGTAACCAAACGTTGCTCCTCCACAATGGAGGGGAACGCGATTTAAACCGTGCAGCTGTCGAGCGAGCGAGCCGGCGGACCGTTCTTCCGGACTCGACTGGTCGACCCTGGTGCAGCTGTCGTTCGTCCGTTGGAAAACCAACCAACTTGTTGCTGGATGATTTCATCACCACGTTGTGTAATGAATAGATCGCTTCAATGACACGCGGATCCTCTTACCCACATTTCCGCATTAAATACTCTTGTTTTATGTAGAGGCGTTCACCGCGCTAGTCTTTTGTTTACCGTCCATATTTCCACTTCTGGTAAACACATAACACTAAATGTATCCAGGGTATTCGTGATTTTAAACGCTTCATGTATTCAATTATCACAAAAACAACAATAATAATAATAATAATCCCATTGATAATGAAAAGAAGATAAACAGAGAGGTTTCTGGTTCTTTTTTTTTTTTTTTTACAGTGATTCCAGAAAACCTTCGCCTGCAATTATATTTTCTCCACACGCACTACGCACATAGTGTATAGAGAACGTATTGTATTGCACCCAAAAATTCTACACCGAGAATTCACCGGAAAAGTATGTTTTGAGGTCTACTGTGTCAAAAAACTAAAAGACTTAAATACTAAACTTGGCATTTAAGTTTAGTATCTTCCAAGGATGCGACACGAAGATTTTCTAGAAAAGCCCTCCATTATATTACTTTCTCTACACGTACTATGTACAAAGTGTTTAGGTACAGAAGGTACTATATTGCACCCAACAATTCGATACCGAGATTTCACGGGAAATGTGTTTTGAGGTCCCCTGAACCAAAAAAACTAAATGACCGTTGAATACGAAACTTGGTATTCGCATCTTCCACGGATGCGACACGAAGATTTTCAAGGAAATTCCCCACAACTCAAAAATGGCTGTAACGATTTTGATTGAAATATCGCATATTTAAGCTATTTACATGACTTACAAAATGTATATATTGCATTTTCTAGGGATAGCCTCTGAAGGTATCTTTATTCTGGATGAGTTTTGTAGGAGAGAAAAAAAAATCGGATGTGTTCCATCCACAAAACTTTCTCTACATCGCTGTAACAAATTATTGTTAAAAAGCATATTCATCTATCTACTTTATGAAATCGAGTTAAACATTACCAGAAATTTCCTTAATTGCTTGCTATCTTGTAAGTAGAAGAGAAAAAAATAAATAAACTAGGCTAAAGCGAGTCAAGTTTTGTGAAGGAAGTTTCTGTGTACCTCTTACGGTTTGCCAGTTATACAAATTCATCAAAACTTATCCAGGGGCTATTCCCAAAAATTCAAGATATTTTATTTTTCATGTAAATAGCTCTATTATAAGAGATTTTAATCGAAATCGTTACAGCTATTTTTGAGAAAACCAAAATGTTCTAATTTATTTCCATGTTAAGGGTAGTTTGGGGATGGGGGGATTTTCTTGAAAGCCCTCGTGTCATATCCTTGGGATATAAACTTAAATACTAAGTTTAGAATTTAACGATATTTAGTTTTTGAGCTATGCTGCCCACACACACGGAACTTTTACTAAAAATGCTTTTTTTGTCTCAAAACATAAATTTCCGGTGTAATTTCGGTATGGAATTTTTGGGTACAATATAGATACGTAGAGTCAGACTGAAAAATTCAATGCGATGGCCAGGATTTGAAGCACGGATCACCCGGTCTCTAGCCGGTTGCTCTTCCACTGCGCTACCATGGCAACTTGCCTTCATAGCATTGAATTTCTCAGCTGACTCGCATGTTTCTCGGTAAATCACAAGGTGCTTTCAAATTATTTTGAGATGACAATCTCAATGGCGACCTACAATGTTGTAAGAACTTTAAATCTCAGGATTCATAGTAGAGTAATCCAATTGTTATTGTTTTTTCATACATGCCGTGAGTAGGACAGGATTTGGATAGGTAGAGTTATACTGAAAAATTCAATGATTTGAACCACGGATCTCCCGGTCTCTAGCCGGTTGCTCTTCCACTGCGCTACCATGGCAACTTGCCTTCATAGCATTGAATTTCTCAGCTGACTCGCAGCTTCAGTCTGACTACCTATTCAACTGTACTACCCAGGGCTGGTGTGAAAAAACAATTAATCCAATACCAATATAATACCTTCTCTAAATACTTGTATTTAGTACGTGTAGAGAAAGTAAAAAAGTGTTTCTACGCACAATATCACGTCTCGGTGCTGTACATGAACGCACGCCCGCTGAGAATCACTGCGCCACAACTGCAGGTGTGTTTAAGGGAATACATTTTTCTTCTGCAAAATATGTTGGTTTGTGTGTGTTTTATTAGCTCCACATTTTAATTATTATTAGCTTGAATCCTGTTTCGCTTTATTGCCCGAAAGGGACTCGAAACTGGTCCCGTAAGTAAGGAAGAACGTTCATCTCGACAGATGAAAAATGAATCACACATCTTGGAAAGCTGCCATGCCATGCACAAAACGCATAAACCGCAGATAAAGGCATAAAAATTTATGTGATCTATTCACATGACTTTCTCTACATCTCTGCAACAAATTATTGTTAAAAAGTTTATACTGCTATTTACTTCATGCTAATCGAGAAAAAAAAAAATAGCAGAAATAGTCTTATTACTTGCTTCCTTGTCAATAGAAGCGAAATAAGGGAGTACCATAGGTTAAAGTGATAGTCAAAAAGCTGGTTGCTATGTCACTGAAGTTCCTTTGTTTCTATAGACACGAGTTGACAAATGTTTGTATGAGAAAAGTATAAGTTTTTCAAAGCTGAAACCAAAAATAAGGAATATCTCAAAAACGACCAACTCCACGAAAAAAAAAAAAAAAAAAACATATAACATAAATCGTGTGTTTTAATGTGCTCTATATTTTTGTGTAGTAAGTTTTTGTCTCTTACAGTTTACCAGTTATGCAAAATTCAATAAAATCATCCAGAATAAAGAGGCCTTTAGAGGTTATTCCTAGAAAATTCAAGATATGCATTTTAACTATCAGGTAAATATCTTTAATATACGATATTTTAATCAAAATCATAAGAGCCATTTTAGAGAAAATCAAAATGTTCGAAATTTTTTCCATGTAAAAGGTTGTTTAAAGTGGGGGATTTTCTTGAAAATCTTCGTTTCGCGTCATTAAATATAAAGTTTGGTATTTAACAGTCTTTTAGTTTTTGAGCTATGCTGTCCGAACACACACGGACCTTCTCAAAACATATATTTCCGGTGAAATCTCGGTATCTAATTTTTGGGTGCAATATAATACATTCTCTATATATTATGTATATAGTACGCGTAGAGAAAGTAAAGTGTTTCTATACACAACATCACGTCTCGATGCTGTGCATGACGCACGCCCGCTGAGAATCACTGCGTCACAACTGCAGGTGTGTTTAAGGGAATAAATGTTTCTTCTGCAAAATATGTTGGTTTGTGTGTGTTTTATTTTAGTTATTATTAGCTTGAATCCTGTTTCGCTTTATTGCCCGAAAGGGACTCGAAACTGGTCCCGTATGTAAGAAAGAACGCTCATCTCGACAGATGAAAAATGAATCACACATCTTGGAAAGCTGCCATGCCATGCACAGAACGCATAAACCGCAGGTATAAAAAATAGACGGAGCTCGGAATTCGATACCTAATCGGTTGAGTTGTAGTGGGACCGGTTTACAACGGGTCCAACTTGTGTTCATGCCTGGACTGAAAATCGTAGCGACAGTTTATCTTCTGCTTCAAGTGACAACTTCCACATGTCATACCACTATGTGACACAAACGAGAAATGTGGCAATCTCGCATTTTCGGACTTCATCGCTGTCTCTTTGTCGCCCAGACATATCACACGTGATGTACCACGCTTTTTGCTCACTTACACATTCAATTGTTTCACTTAGCGACCAGTTTTAAAAAGATAGGACTGTCGTTTTAGTCTATATATTCTTTTGTTTCCCTATTGTTCTTTTATTTGCATGTTAATCGAGATAAACATTAACAGAATTGTTATAATTTTAATGCTACATTCATAATGCAAGCGCAACGCAAGAAGTTGGCACGGGTTTCTAAATCTGTAACTTACATGCGAATATCCTCCAAGCGCTCCGCAAATTACAAAATAATTAATATAACCAACAATATCAGATAAAAAAAAATCTAATACGTTCCATTCACATGACTTTCTCTACATACCTACAACAAAGTATTGTTAAAAAGCTTATGCTTCTATTTACTTCATGCTAATCCAGAAACAATTAACACAGTCTTATTGCTTGCTTCCTTGTAAGCAGAAGCGAAATAAGGGACTACTATAGATTAAAGTGACAGTCAAAAGCTGGTTGCTATATGACTGAAGTTCCTTTGTCTCGACAGGAGTTGAAAAATTCCTATATGAGTAAAGTCTAAGTTTTTCAAAGCTGAAACCAAAAACAAGGAATGTCTCAAAAAGTATCAACTCCACGAAAAAAAAAAAATTATATAATATAAATTGTGTGTTTTAATGTGCTCTACATTTTTTGTGTGGTAAGTTTTTGTCCATCTCTTAAGGTTTAGCTGTTATGCAAAATTCGTAAAATTCATCCAGAATAAAGTAGTCTATAGAGGCTATTCCTAGAAAATTCAGACATTTTATTTGGCAAATAAAAAATATAAGAGAATTTAATCAAAATCGTTAGAGCCATTTTTAAGAAAATAATAAAATTCGATTTTTTTAATATAAAGGGTAGTTTTGGGTGGGGGGATTTTCTTGAAAATCTTCGTGTCGCATCCTTGGAAGATACCAAACTTAAATACCAAGTTTAGTTTCTAACGCTCTTTTCGTCTTTCAGTTATATTGCTCACAGACACATACACACGGAAATTTTTCTTAAAATGCGTCTTTTGGATTCAGCGGGTCTCAAATCATATATTTCCGGTGAAATATCGGTATGGAATTTTTGGGTGCAATGCAATACCTTCTCTATGCACTATCTACATAGTACGTGTAGAGAAAGTAAACATTCACTCAATCGTTTAGAAATAAATATGTTATAACATTACAAACTAACAACTGAAGCTCGCAGCAGTGACGTCATAATAATTGCCTATTCAGAATTATTGAAAATGGTACAAGCATGGAGACTTCAGAAAGTGATAAAGTACACATTTAATGAACTAGAATTATCTCTCTGCGTCTTCGATTTATGAGAACCAAGAAATCTAGACGCAGATGATAGTTACATCATTAAATCAAAAAAGGATTCGCAAGGAGACTGTCATAACCTCTTACAGATGGCGCGGCACAGCACGGTCAAATAGAAGAGCATGCATGTACACCAGTCTCGCAGTGCGATCGTCTGTTATTGAATTCATAGGCAATGCATAGAGAAAAGAACCAGAATTCTTCCTCTTTGCATGCAACGCAAGGATAAAGTTAGGAGTTTGCAAACTCTTGCGTTGCGTCTTGCGTGTTTCTATGTGAATGCTTACATTCAATAATATGAGTCCTAACTCTTGCGCTTGCGTTGCGTCTGCTCTTGCATTTCATTGTGAATGTAACATAATTGTTTTCTCACAGAAACCGTGTGTAGGACAGGAGTGGAACAGGTTGAGTCAGACTGAAGTCCTACACACGGTTTCTGTGAGAAAACAATTAAAATTATAACAATTGTCCATAAGAGTTGGCTATACTATGAATCCTGGCACTTAGACTACTTACAACATTGTAAGTCGCCATTGGGGTTGTCATCTCAAAATAATGAGATCACCTTGTGGTTTAACGGGGAAAATGCAAGTGAGTTGAGGAATTCAATGCTATGCCGACATGTTGCCATGTTAGCTCAGTGGTAGAGCAACCGGCTAGAGACAGGGAGATCCGTGGTTCAAATCCCAGCTATGGCATTGAATTTTTCAGTCTGACTCTATTATCCATTAGCAGACTTGGTCTTATTACTTGCTTCCTTGTAAGTAGAAGGTAAATGAGGGAATACATTAGACTAAAGCGATAGTTATCTTTTAAAAACTGCCCGCTACGTGAAATAAATTAAGTTAAAATTGAAACCATACCAAGGAATATCTCGAAAACGGTCATCTCTACAAGAAAAGCGCATATGAAATAAATTATATGATTTAACGAGGTTTACATTTTTTGTGAAGTAAGCGATTATCTCTTATGGCGTACCAGTTATGCAAAATACAGCAAAAATCACCCAGAATGAAGAGATCTTCAGAGGCAATTGCCAGAAAAGTCAAGATATACATTTTATTTGTCATGTAAATATCTTTAATATACGATATTTTACTCAAAACTGTAAAAGGGTAGTTTAAAGTGGGGAGGGGGGATTTTGTTGGTAATCTTCGTGTCGCATCCTTGGGAGATGCTTAACTTAAATAACAAATTTGGTATTTAACGGACTTTTCATTTTTACTTTCTCTAGCCCCATATGTACAATGTACATAGGGATAGAGAAGTATTGTATTCCACCCAAAAATTCAATACCGAGATTTCACCGGAAATACATGTTTTAGGACCCCCTGTATCCAAAAAAAGCATTTCCATTTGGTATTTAAGTTTAGTATCTTCCAGGGATGCGACATGAAGATTTTGAGAAAAATCCCCCCACCCCAAACTATCCTTTATATGGAACATTTTTCGAAAATTTTGATTTTCTTAAAAATGGCGCCAACGATTTGGTTAAAATATCATATATTAAAGATATTTACCTAATAAATAAAAAGTATATCTTGAATTTTCTGGGAATAGCTTCTGAAGACCTGTTTATTCTGGATGAATTTTGCTTAATTTGGCATAACTAGTAAACCGGAAGAGATAAACAAAAACTTACCATACAAGAAATTTAGGTCTTATTAAAATACACAAGTTATGTCATATACATTTTTCTCGTGGAGCTTACCGTTTTCGGGGTATTCATTGTTATTAGTTTCAGTTGTGAAGTACTTATACTTTTCTCAGACGGGAGTGTCCGTTCTTCTTTTGTTCTACACCTGGCCAAGAAAAGAAGCGATTTGTAATGACAATCGCATAACGACAGTTTTTAAAATATTTGACTATTGGTTTAGCTTAGTGTATTCCCTTATTTTCTTCCTACTTATACGGAACTAGATAATAAGAACATTGTGCTAATGAGTACCTCGATTAGCAAGGTGTAGAAAGAAGAAGAATGTTATGTATGAAGTTTGTAGAACAGCTAGAGAAAGTCATGTGAGTGTAACACATCAGATTTTTTAATTATGCTGTCCACATACACACGCACACTCTAATGAATCCTTATCTAAAGATGTTTTTTTCGTTGATATATTTCCGGTGAAATCTCGACATCGAATTTCTGGGTGGAATACAACAGCGTCTCTAGATCTAAGTGTATTTCATGTACATAGGTGCCAGACAAAGTAAATGTAATCAAAATAGCAATTAAATGTAGATGGTTATTAACTTTACAGGGGGAGGAAAGGCTTTGGTTTTAAATTATTGCACATATTTATAATTTTTTGTTCTAATATACATAATGTTTTATTACTGCTGATGGATTAAGTTTGTGGCTGACTGGCAAGAAACAGAAAAATGCTGGTAAAGCACTCGGACCGATTCTTCACGTGTTCCTTTAGTTCGCTGGTGGAAACCCAATATTGTCCAGGAAGAGATAAGAAATGCATGTTTACTTCCAGATATGTTAATCTCGCCTTTCCGGAGAGGACTCCAAGCTTAAAAGGGCAAAATAAAGTGTCTAAAGTAAAATGTTTTTCAATAGTTAGGTCAGAATTTTAAGTACTGTTGAGGTGTGCTGCAAAGGCTAACAAAATAATTGGTGATTTAAACGCGCGGTTGCTCTTAAAAGTTTATTTTTACTTTCTCTAGTCCGTATGTACAATGTATACATATGTATAGAGAAGGTATTATACTACACCCAAAAATTCATACCGAAATTTCACCAAAATGTGTGTTTTGGCATCCCCTGGACCCAAGAAAAGCATTTTAGAGAAAGATCCGTGTGTGGCTATAGACATAGCTGAAAAAAGAAACGTCTGTTAATTACCGAACTTGATATTTAAGTTTAACACCTTACAAGGGTGCAACACGAAGATTTTTAAGAAAATCCCCGACCCCAACTACCCTTTACATGTAACATTTTCCGAAATTTTTGATTTTCCCAAAAATGGCTCTCACGATTTTCATTAAAATACCGTTTATTAGGGATATTCACATCTGGGAATTATGGTTAAAAAGATTATGCTTCTATTACCTCCATGCTAATCGAGAAAAAATTAGCTGAAATAGTCTTGTTACTTGCTTCCTTGCAAATAGAAGCGAAATAAGGGAGTAGCATAGGTTAAAGTGATAGTCAAAAGCTGGCTGCAATGTGACTGAAGTTCCTTTGTTTTACGAGAAAAGTATACGGGTTTTAAAGCTGAAACCAATAACAAGGAATATCTAAAAAATTATCAACTCCATGAAAAAAATGTATGTAACATAAACTGTGTGTTTTAACATGCTCTACACTTTTTGTGTGGTAAGTTTTTGTCCATCTCTTACGGTTTAGCAGTTATGCAAAATTCGGCAAAATTCATCCAGAATAAATTAGTCTTCAGAGGCTATTCCCAGAAAATTCACGATATACATTTTATTTGTCAGGTAAATGTCTTTAATATACCATATTTTAATCAAAATCGTTGAAGCCATTTTTGAGAAAATCAAAATTTTCGAAAAAGTTCCATGTAAGGGGCAGTTGAGGGTGGGGGGATTTTCTTGAAAATCTGCGTGTCGCATCCTTGGAAGATACCAAGTTTGGTATTTAACAGTCTGTTCCTTTTTGAGCTCTGGTGTCCAAATACAGACACACACGGACCTTCTTCTACTTTTTTTATTTAGTTAGACCCAAAACATATATTTCAGGTGAAATCTAGGTAACGAATTTTTGGGTGCATGTACATAGTATCTGTAAAGTAAAAAATCCGTATGGTCAGGAAAGAATGGAGACCTTTCTCACTTCCTTCAAGTGAAATTTTGCAGCAACTGTATCAACCACATGTTGGAAAAGCTTTTATGAACCTTAATGAAGTATTAGAACATTGCTAATCACCATATTCTCAAAAACTAGCACAGCGCCTACCACGGAAATATAATGAACCAGCCAAACAACTTTAAGACATTGATTTATAATTATTACGCCAGAATGAACTATTCCAAAAACAGTTAAGTGTTACCTAAATTAGGTAAAACAAGTGTCATAATTTTGATTTAATTATATTTGGAGTCCCTCATTCCTGAACTTTTTTTTTTTTTTTTCTTCTGGAATCCAAATGAAGGAAGGATGGTCACTGAATTTAATTTGCGCTCACGAAGTCAACTTGGACTATAAATTATATGAGATGATGGTAGGAAAAACCAGCACACATGTCTTAGTTTCCGTTGCCATATTCGTATACTCACCGTGTGTTGCATTAGAGAGGGAAGCACAGAGTAATTATGCGACGATCTTTAGTACACCAGATTAGTGACTAAGATATGAAACGGCAAGGAACAATGTTTTTACGTGCTTTCAAATGGTACACATTTCCTATTACTTAAGGGAACACAGAACTACCTTTTACTCTAGACGTACTATGTACATAGTGTATATTGCACCCAAAATTCGATGCCGAGATTTCACCGGAAATACACGTTTTAGGGTCTCTGAAACCAAAAAATGAGATGTGTTCCATTCACATGACTTCCTCTAAATCTCTGTAAATTATTATTGTTAATAAGTTTATCTTGTATTTATTTCATGTTAATCGAGAAAAATTAGCAGAAATAGTTTTATTTCTTGCTTTATTGTAAGTAGAAGCGAAATAAGGGAGTAACATAGGTTAAAGGGAAAGCCAAAAGCTGGTTGCTATGTGACTGATGTTCCTTTGTCTGTATGGACAGGAGTTGACAAATTCCTGTATGAGAAAATTATAAGTTTTTATAGCTGAAACCAAAAACAAGCAATATCTCAAAAACAATCAACTCCACGAAAAAAATGTATGTAACATAAATTGTGTGTTTTAAAGTGCTCTACATTTTTTGTGGGTTAAGTTGTTGTCCATCTCTTACGGTTTAGTAGTTATGAAAAATTAATCCAGAATAAAGTAGTCTTCAGAGGCTATTCCCAGAAAATTCAAATTATACATTTTATTTGACAGGTAAATAACTTTAATATACGACATTTTAATCAAAATCGTTATAGCCATTTTTTAGAAAATCAAAATTTTCGAAAAAAGTTCCATGTAAAGGGTAGTTTGGGGTGGGGGGATTTTTCTCAAAATCTTCATGTCGCATCCCTGCAAGATACTAAACTTAAATACTTAAATACTGATACACGGACACACACGGACCTTTTTCTGAAAATACCTTTTTTGGATACAGGGAACCCTAAAGCATATATTTCCGGTGAAATCTCGGTATCGAATTTTTTGGTGGAGTACAATACATTCTCTATTCACTATGTACATAGTACATAGTGCATATAGAGAAAGTAAAAAAGCATTTTTGGAAAAAGGTCGGTGTGTCTGTGAACACAATAACTCAAAAAAGAGAAGTCTGTAAAACACCAAACTTGGCAATTAAGTTTAGTATCTTCCAGTGATGCGACACGAAGATTTTGAGAGAAATTACCTCACCTCAAACTACCCTCTACATGGAAACATTTTCGAAAATCTTGATTTTCTCAAAAACGGCTCTAACGAATTTTATTAAACTACCGTACATACAAGATATTTATATGGCAAATAATATACATATCTTGAATTTTCTGGGAATAGCCTCTAAATACCTCTTTATTCAGGATGAATTTTGCTGAGTTTTGCGTAACTAATAAATCGTAATAGATCGCCAAAAACTTACTGCATAAATAATGTAGCTCACGTTAAAACGCACGTTTTTTTTTTTTTTTTTTTTGTTTCTTTTGTTTTTTTTTCGTACAATCGACCATTTCTGAGATATTCCTTGTTATTGTTTTCAGATTTAAGATACCACTTTTCTCACACGGAAAGTTGTGAACTTCTGGTCCTGCATAAAAATGGATTTCAACTGCATGGCAACCAGCTTTTAAGAGATTTGACATTCGTTTTAGCCTAGAGTATTCCCTTATTTTCCTTCTACTTACAAGGAAGCAAGAAATTAAGACAATTTCTACTAATGTTTATCTCAATTATCACAAAGTAGATAAAAGAATATGCTTTTAACAATAATTTGTTACACAAAGATGTAGAACACATCTGAATGAAACACATCAGGTATTTTTTTAATTCCGATTTTTGGATTTAGATGTAAAAATCTAACGTGTTCCATTCACATATCTTTCTTTCTCTTTCTGTTCCACAAACAAATTTTTCTTACAGAAATGTATTCTTTTATATACGCCATGCTAATTTATATAAAATTAACAGAATTGGTCTTATTATTTGCTTCTTTGTAAGTAGAAGATAAATAAGGGAATACATTGATTCGCTTTGCATGGTGTCGATTGAGAAAATTTAATTGGTTTAAAATTCAAAGCAATAGCAATGAATATGTCGAAAACGGTCAACTCTACAATAACAGCGTGTATAAAATAAATTATATGATTTAACGAGATGTACATTTTTGTGAAGTAAGTTTTTGTCTATCTCTTACGGTTTACCAGTTATGCAAAATACAGCAAAAATCACGCAGAATGAAGAGATCTTCAGAGGAAGTTGCCAGAAAATTTAAGATATACATTTTATTTTTCATGTGAATATCTTTAATAGACGGTATTTTAATCAAATTCGATAGAGCCATTTTTGAGAAATTTCTAAAAATGTTAAATGCAAAGTGTAGTTGCCGGTGGGGGAATTTTCTTGAAAATCTTCGTGTCGCATCCTTGTAAGATCAAAACATCGAATTTTTGGGTGGATTACAATTCCTTCTCTTAGATACATATGTACTAGAGAGAGAAAACACAATTCCTAAAGCGACAGTCAAATGCATATGTTTGGGTTTGAGTTTCTCTTCCGCTCTAGTATATCACTGAAACCCAGACATTCCTTAGTCCTATACACGCCCACGTCCATGCGGCTGACCTACAATTCTCAGCACGATATTTCTTTTGGCTGTAATCTTCTCCTACTTTCGTTACAGAGACATGATTTGCAAGTTCGTTTCTACCTTTAAGTACATACAGAGGCGAATTTCAGTTGTCATCCCAATAGCCGCTGTGCCATGTATGTTTTTTTCTTCTTTTTTACTTTCTCTAGCCCCATATGTACAATGTACATATGGATAGAGAAGTATTGTATTCCACCCAAAAATTCGATACCGAGATTTCACCGGAAATACATGTTTTAGGACCCCCTGTATCCAAAAAAAAAGCATTTTCAGAAAAAGGTCCGTGTGTGTCCGCGTGTCTGTGAATACGATAACTCAAAAACGAAAAGTCGGTAAAATACCAAACTTGGTATTTAAATTCAGTATCTTCCAGGGATGCGACACGAAGATTTTGAGAAAAATCCCCCGCCCCAAACTACCCTTTACATGAAACTTTTTTCGAAAATTTTGATTTTCTAAAAAATGGCTGCAACGATTTTGATTAAAATATCGTATATTAAAGATATGTACATGACAAATAAAACGTATATTTTGAATTTCCTGGGAATAGCCTCTGAAGACTATTTTATTCAGGGTCAATTTTACGGAATTTTGCATAACTGCTAAACCGTAAGAAATGGACAAAAATTTACCATACAACGAATGTAGAGCACTTTAAAACACACAATTTATGTTATATACATGGTTTTCGTGGAGTTGATTGTTTTTGAGATATTCCTTATTTTTGGTTTCAGCTATAAAACGCATAAATTTTTCATAAGGGAAAACCCCGAAAATAAGCTTATCCGGGTAACTCACCCTAAGCGAGATTCGAACTTGAATGTGAGGCACACACGCTACCACCACACTACCCAGGTGGGTTCGACATTTATTGATCTTAAAAACAAAGCTTTTATTCAAAAGATTAATCTGTAATCTCCATCATACTAATCAAGATAAACAAGCAGAACTAGTCTTATTATTAGCTTGTAGAAGGGAAATAAGAAAATGAGATGTCTTTCCGTTTGAAAAAAGTTTGTGGCTAAAATTGAAACCAATAATCCGGAATATTTCGAAAACGATTAATGCTTCAAAAAATGTATATGGCATAAATTATGTGTTTTAATGAAATCTACATTTTTTGTGTAGCAAGTTTTGGTATATCTTTTACTGTTTGCCAGTTATACAAGTCATCCAAAATGAAGAGGTCTTCAGAGGCTATTCCCAGAAAGTTCAACATATTTATTTTGTTTGTCATAAAATATCTTAAACGTAAGGTATTTTAAACAAAAGTGTGTTAGAGTCATTTTTGAGAAAATCAAAATTTTCGAAAAATGTTCCATGTAAAGGGTAGTTGGGGTGGGGAGGATTTTCTTGAAAATCTTTGTGTCGCTACTGAACTTAAATAACAAGTTTGATCCGTATTTAACGGACTTTTCGTTTTTGAGTTATGCTGCTCATAGACACACACACACAAAGGCCGCGCCGTGGCCATTTGCCTCTCAACTAGACGGCGCGGGTTCGATCCCAAGTGACCGCATGTGAGATTTGTGGTGGACAAAACGGCGCAGGGGCGGGTTTTCTCCGGGTTCTCCAGTTTCCCCCGCCATCTCATTCCACCGAGGCTCCATCTTCATGTGTCATCGCCTGCGGTGTCAGAGCAATAAAAGCTGGCGTTAAACACTACCAAAAAAAAAAACAACCACATACCAACATTTTTCTAAAAATGCTTTTATTTGGATTCAGGGGTCTCAAAACATGCATTTCCGGTGAAATCTCTGTATGGAATATTTGGGTGCAATACAACACCTTCTCTTTACACTATGTACATAGTACGTGTAGAGAAAGTAAAAATATACAAATGTATTCTCATATTTCAAGTCAAGTTGATTCATTCGCTGGCCTTGATATGGCATGGCACTCCTTGTTGCAGCGGTTAAATGTCAATTAACTATGAAATCAAGTTGTTATTGTCCATTCTAAAACGGAACTTAAGCGGAGTCGTGAAATGAAATCATGAGCACAGACGTATGAATAGGCATTGATTACATTTTATCATAAGTAACATAACGAGAGCTCCAACTTTTATCTAGAGAAAAGTTGTATTTAATAAGACTATTTCGTGAATAAAATAGCAACGATTAGCCTATATGGACATGAAGAATAATATTCCTAAAATCTTATTTCTATTGACGAATATTTGCACTAAAATCACTCTAACTTGATGTCCGTATCATAAATTAGTAAAGCATGATTGCAATTAATATGTGTAATGGAACTTCCGCCATTATGTTCGGGAATGTCACTACACACTGATATTCAGAGAGAAAACAAATGCGATAAATTTAAAAAGAAATCTGGTGTGTTACTACACTCACATACTTTCTGTAGCTGCTCTGCAAACTTCTTACAGAACATTATTCTTCTTTCCACACAACGCTAATCGAGATAACATTAGCAGAATGATCTTATTACTTAGTTCCTTATAAGCAGAAGGCAACTAAAGGGATGCCCTATGCTAAAATGATAGTCAAATGTTTTAAGCTATCGTTATGCGATTGTCAATAGGACACTTCCTGTCTGAGTGAAGTATGAGAAACTAATAGCAAGGAATATCTCGGAAACGGTTACCTCCACAACAAAAACGTAAAGGACATAAAGTGTATGTTTTGACAGCACCTACTTTTTTGTGTGGTATGTTTTCGCCTATCTCTTATGGTTTAGCAGTTAAGTACAATTTGGCAAAATTCATCCAGAATAAAGAGGACATCAGAGGCTATTCACAGAAAATTTAAGATATACATTTTGTTTGGGATGTAAATATTAATATACGGCATTTTAATCAAAATCATTAGAGCCATTTTTCAGAAAAACATTTTCAAAACTTTTTCCATGCAAAGAGTAGTTTGGGGTGGGGTGGGGGGTTCTTGAAAATGTTTGTGTCGTATCCTTTGAAGATACCAAACTTAAATATCAAGTTTGTATTTAACGAACTAGGCTGTCCACAGACACACAGACCTTTTTCTAAAAATGCTTTTGGTCTCAGGGACCTCAAAATATATTTTCGGTTAATTTCGACATAGAATTTTTGGATGGAATACATAACTTCTGTGGAATTATGTAAACAGTCAGAATCCCAAGCCTGTTTATTTTAAGTTAATAATCAACAAGCGAGATGTATAATTGCTTGAATATCACACACCGCGGACTTGTTAAAGGGTTGCAGGACATTTATCTTCAGCTCTACTTGACTGACACAGAGTTTTTATTACTGAGAACTCCACTGCCAATTATGATAACGGGTTGAGACATATTTTATCATTTGCTTCCATAAAAAACTGACCGTCTTCGCTATACTTGGCGCTGGTTTCGCTTGCCACTTCATTTGTTTCAGCGATAGACGACATAGAAATTTATAGCAGAGAAACGTCACGATTTTGACGTGAATATATCTGCAGTTCTTCTGTGCCAACTTTCCGGTTCAACATGCTGTACACGCACTGGCTAGATGTGTTCCATAACACAGCATTCCAAATGCCAAAGTATACAGAGCCAAAAGTGACAGCGCCGGCTTTTTCATCCGGGTTTTCTTTGGACATTCGAGTCCTGGGTTTCTGCTCCTTTGACTTTCTTTAACTACAATTTTCAACAATAATTACACAAGTTTTTACTTTCTCTACCACATATAGTAAGGAGGCGAGGTAATGCATTCCATCCGAATATTCGATACAGAGATTTCACCGGAGATACACGTTAAAGACTCCTTGAATTAAAAAAACAAAATGTATAAAATGGTCCGTGTATTTGCGTCCGTGAAACCAAAATTCTAAAACTCATCAAATACCAAACGTGGTAGTTAAGTGCAGCATCTTTCAAGGATGCGACACGAAGATTTTCAAGAAAATCGCCCCACCCCGAACTACTACTACTTGAAAATGGCTCCAACGATTTTGCTTAAGGTATTTTCATGACAAATTAAGTGTATATCTTCAATTTTCTGGAAATACCCTCTGAAGCACTCTTCATTCTGTGAGACTGTATTATTGGTAAACCGTAAGCTGCAGAAAAAATGTAGATCTCGTTAAAGCATAATGTATTTTAAAGTAAACATTTTTGTAGAATTAACCAGAATTAACATATTCCTTGTTATTGACTTCAATTTTAGAATACTTAAGACGTTTCTCAAACGAGAATTCGTGTTTCTCTTATTTTGCTCCTGGCCATGCGAAGAGAGGCTTTTAAAAGGTTTTACCCTCGCTTTAAAATAGTGTATTCCTTTATTTCCCTTCTACGTATTAGGAATTAAGCAATAAGACCGTTTCTGCTGATGTTTATCTCGATTAGCATGAAGTAGATAGAAGAATAGATTTTAAAGAATGATGTGTTACAGAGAGTTAGAGAAATGCGTATGAAGAAAACACGTCAGATTATTTTCCCCCTATGCTATGTAGATTACTTGTGTTTGTTTTATAACTAGACAATTACCTCGTTTCCATGGGGAATTGAAATCTATTTGAGCCCAATTCCATTCCAATACGATCCTTGTTTCACATGTTAAATTCAATACGAATTGAGATCGTTTTGAATACGCAAGCTTCGAGAGTAAATATATTCATCCACTTGTGTTGGTAATCTTGGAATTGCGTTGACGAACCTGTTAAACATATATTTGTTATTTGTATATTTTAAGAAGGTTTAGAAGTTAAATAATTATATTTTAAAATACACTGCAAAGTATAGAAACCATAAAACTGGTTGTTATAACCTATCAGAGCAATGAACAAAAAGTATTAACACAATACTACTACATGTAACGAGTATAGCAGAAAAAGTTTGTTTACTGTACTCGAACAACTTGAATACGAAGGTGTTTGCATGTGACATATTACGATCCCACTTTTTACTTTCTCTACACGTACTATGCACATAGTGTATACAGAAGGTATTGAACTCCACCAAAAAATTCGATACCGAGATTTCACCGGAAATATATGTTTTACGGCCCCCAGGGGAAAAAAAAAAAAAAAAAAAGCATTTTCAGAAAAAGGTTCATGTATGTGTGTCTGTGAACACGATAACTTAAAAACGAAAAGTCGATAAAATACCAATCTTGGTATTTAAGTTTAGTATCTTCCAGGGTACGTCACGAAGGTTTTGAGAAAAATCCGCCCACCCCAAACTAACCTTCACATGGAACTTTTTTTCGAAAATTTTGATCTTCTCAAAAATGGCTTTAACGATTTTGATTAAAATATCCTATATTTAAGATATTTACTTGACAAATAAAATGTATATCTTGAATTTTCTGGGAATAGCCTGCAAAAAGCTCTTTATTGTAAATTAATTTACCAGAATTTTGCGTAACTAGTACACCGTAAGAGATAGACAAAAAATTATTATACAAAATATGTACATCACGTTAAAACACGCAATTTATGTCATATACGTTTTTCTCGTGGAATTGACCATTTCTGAGATATTCCTTGAACTTAAAATTTTCTCATACGGAAAGTTATAAACTCATGGCCCTACATAGAAACGAATTTCATCCTCAGAGCAACCAGCTTTTAAAGATTTGACTGTCGGTTTAGCCTATTGTATTCCCTTATTTCCCTTCTACTTATAAGGAACTAAATAATAAGACAATTTCTGCTAGTGTTTATCTCGATTAGCATGAAGTGGATAGAAGAATAAACTTTTTAACAATAATTTGTTACAGAGATGTAGAGAAGGTCATGTGAACGGAACACATCAGCTTTTTAAGAATATCGGATCTAAAACTCAATACGATTTGAATCCGCATGTTGCAATACGATAAGTGTGCTCAAATAGATTTCAATTCTCATAGAAGCGCGGCATATGTAAGGCAGAACCGCCTACATGTCTTGCAGATCTGGACAGGCGTGCACGTGTACAGATGGAGGAAAATTGATTCATTCAGAGGCACGTTCATCCCTTCAAGTCTTTTTCGAACTGTTGCTCCCCTACCTGCACTGCACCGGAATTTCTTTTGGTGTAGTTGAGGCAACATGTGGGTCTAACCGTCTCACACAGCAAGGCTGAGAGGGGAATCTTAAAACAGGTAGACCCGGCTGGTCGGTCAAGTACAGTCAACCCACAAATTCCACCACACGTCCTCCGCATGGACCTTCAAAGTGCAGCTGTCGTACAGGTTGTACAATTCCCTGACGTTACAGCTGTTTGCCAAATAAGAGTACACAGCTCGCACCTAGGCTTGACGTGGAAATTGCAAACAGTTCGGAACCACAAAAGATGAAAATGTAACACTCACACGACTTTCTCTAGCTGTTCTACAAGCTTCTTACATAAGATTCTTCTTCTTTCTACTCCATGCTATTCGAGAATGTTCTTATTACTTAGTTCCTTGTGTAGAAGAGAATACTAAACTAACCGATAGTCAAATGTTTTATGCGATCGTCATTGCAGGAGTGGAACAAAAGAAATACGGACATTTCCTGTCAGAAAAGTATAAGTACTTTGTAACTGAAACCAATAGAAAGGAATATTTTGGAAACGGTTACCTTCACAACAAAAATCTAAAGGACATAAAATGTGTTTTGACGAGATCTACATTTTTTGTGCAGTGAGCTTTTGTCTATCTCTTACGGTTTAGCATTTAACCAAAATTCATCCAGAATAAAGAGGTCTTCAGAAGGTATTCCCAGAAAATTCAAGATATACATTTTATTTGTGATATAAATAAATTTAATATACGGCATTTTAATCAAAACTTTCCATTTTTTTTCACGTAAAGAGTAGTTTATGGTGGGGAGATTTTTTTGAAAATCTTCGTGTCGCATACTTGGAAGATACTAAACCTAAATACCAAGTTTGGTGTTTAACAGTCTTTTCGTTTTTGAGCTATGCACACACACGCGACCTTTTTCTAAAAATGTTTTTTTCGAACACAGGGGACCTCAAAACATACATAGAATTTTTGGATGGAATACAATTCCTTCTCTATGCACCAGTACATTTACATAAGGGGCTAGTGAAAATAAAAACGAATGAGATATTTTAAAAGTAATGACTTTAAAATTACGTATTTATTATTCTGTCCACAGGCGGATACCGTTTCTATTAATTTGCATTTTCTCTTGGGGTATTTTTTCGTGAGTTTTATTTCAGAAGATCAATAATTAGCATCTAACATCTCATTTTCTCCAACGGTCTTCCGGTTTAACCTCATTCAGAACGGCATTTGAATTTGCAGCTTTCACTTTTAATAGTGTTCGATATCAGTGAATCAAGTATTGCACAAAATACAGGCTAATTCAAAAATCGCCAAGTAGCTTTGGCTAAAGAATAAATTCCAATGGTAAATAAAATTTGCGGAGTAAGATTATAAACGACAAATGAATGTATGGTTCCAAAATTATTGTACTTATACTGTTTTTGTTGTATAGAATTCCTACCCGCAGAAGTACCTAAATGCTGCCTACCATTTGATTTTATGAATTTATTAACATACGATTTTATTAATGTCTTACTAATTCTAAAGAAAGACGAAACATATTACAGAAATAATTCTAAATGGTGTCTAATATCATTGAATGAATCTATATCAAATTGCTCTGTATATTTTTATATCTCTTTCTTTTGTTTTGCGCCTTAAGTACTTAAATGATGAAGTAAACTTGATGTGATATGGTCAAACCTATCTCAGCTGTATAAAATGTTTTTAGTTTGTTTTTTTTTTCTGAAACTCTTGCACAAATTTTAAACAAAATTACACAGTAAAAACTGTGATTTGTGTAAAAGTTACTAATCTACAATTACATTTATATTCTAAGGACATTTTTTATTTCTTTCTCAAAACTTCTATTTTTATGCTTAAAATTCATAAAAGCTATGCAGCCACAAATAAAATCTTAATGCATGAAATCCACATCTCCTTGATAGTGCTATTATATATAAAACTTTCATGTGAATATCTGTAATCGTTTCTGAAAAAAGGGCAATTTATTAATAATATTTACTTCCGTAAAAAAATAGATTTAACAGTGCTCTAAAGTTATATGTTAAAAATGAGCAAGTCCACGAGATAAAACTGATCTGTTTACATAAAATAATTTGCTATACCTACATTAGTAGCAGAAAGTTTAGATTTACCAGATGTGTTTTGTTTGATGTTTACCTTGCTATATTTTATTTATTCCACTATTATATTGCAAATTATTTGCCAAATTAGAAGTTTAGAATGCATAAACAGTTAAAATATCCTTAGTAATATGTTTTGAAAAATTAATATTAGGAATCATATTAATACTTACAATTAATTAATATTAATTATACTTAGTATAATCATGATACAGAACATGTAATGAAAGATGTAGTTATTTACATATTTCAATGAATGAAATACAGAAAATTTCTAAACATATTATGTGATGATAACTGATAAAATACGACGTGTAATGTTAAAAATGACAGTTGTCAACAAAATTTCAAAACAATATTTAAAATGCTTATAATTGGAATAAAATAAATTACCTGAAAATTTAATTACATGAAAAAATATCCCCCCCCCCCGCCGCCGAAAAGACGTTGCGGGCGAGCACTCTAATGCTGCTATGATGGTTTCAGAGAGCCCAGAAAGCTATCATTTTACTTACAGATCGAGTCAAACGAAATGGAAATGGAGTTTTATTTGTGGACGCTCTTTAACTGCTGTGGTCCTCAGCGTCCCATTCTATACTGAGAGGCCTCTTTATTAGGCTTGGGGTGCTTTAAATATACGACATGGGACCAACGGCTTTACTTCCCCTCCGAAGGAAGCCAATCTAAATCGATGACATTACTGCATCGTATGTAGATTTTCCAAATTATTTAAGGGGACATGGTTCTCTGAAATGGTTAAAAAAAAAAAAAAAAAAAAAAAAAAAAAAAAAAAAGAAGAAGCATTTGTTATTTTAGACACTAATAAAACCTCTATTATTTCTAATTTCAGAAAATGTATACTTTTGGGGAGTTAAGAGACTGTAATCAATTTAAATATAATTTAAATGTTAGTGTGCATTTCCTTAAAGCTGTTATGCAATGCCCCTTTTTAGAACATTTGTATCTTTAAATTCGGTTTTCTCAAAACAGCATTTCTGGATACTTATGTACCTTTTTCTCAGAAACTATGAGAGCTGCAAAGCTGTAATTTTCAGCACATATATACAACACATAGCTGAACTTTCTGAACCACAATTGTAATGTAATAGTATATATTGATCATATTAAGAAACCAACAACATTGCAAATTTTCAACATTTTTATTTTTTTTTTAATTTGCAAATATATATTTATTTTTTAATTTCTACAGAAATTGTATCGTAGCTAAATAATTGAGGTTCAGAAGATAGTTGATTATACTAAGAACAAGCATGTAAAAGTATGATTATGTATTGCAAGCAGTATCGGAGAAAAAGGTACATGAATTCACATGTTTTAAGATTCAGTTTTATTATTTTTCTGCTAATTGAAATACTTTTTATAGACTCAGCCACATAATCTATTAATGCAAATAACCACTTGACATAATTGTCATGATTTATAGAATAATTCTTACATCTTTCTGTAAAAACAACTGTATATTTTAAGAGCAGTGGTAATTTAACTCACTTAAGGTGTAATTTAGGAATGTTCCGACTGTTTTGTCCCCTTAATTCACCTTCAGTGCCTACTCTCTCTATGGATGACAATATACCTATTTTATAAATTCTTTCAAACGCATGTGTTTTTACTTCCTTAGCTCAGAGGTGTGGCAAGGGTTTCATGGGGTCATTCCTTGCAATAAATGTTTTTTAGCTTTAGATTTCCATATCTGTTGAGCAACAAAAAACTGTAACTTCTCTTGTGAGGATAAGAAAAACAGAACTGGAAATAATCTCCTTTGCAAATTTCTGACATCTCGAAAATGTTGATTAAACTGAAATGAGATTTTTGCTTCAAAATCAGATACGGTCTCGCTAAGTCTTTGAGATACTTATGCGTGATAAATCTATAACCTCCACACACGTCACATATTCCCAGGAAAGCCTTTACACTAAATAAAGGTGTATATTATATATTAACATCATGACATCATTTTTTAAATTTTCCACTTCTAAAAAAATTTAATGTATTATATTCACATGACTTTCTCTACATCTTTGTAACAAATTATTGTTAATAAGCTTATTCTTCTATCTCTTCATGTTAATCGAGATTAACATTAGCAGAAACAGTCTTATTACTTAGTTCCTTGTAGTAGAACGGAAATAAGAGAATACACTAGACTAAACCGACAGTCAAATGTTTTAAAATATGGATTTCAATCCCATAGCAACCACATCTTTGCGTGGGCAGCAGTTGACAAGTTTCCGTATGAGAAAATATTTTAAAATTAAAACCAATAACAAGGAATATCTCGAAAACAGTCAAGTCCACGGAAAAAAATATATATGATAAATTTTTGTCTATCTCTTACGGTTTACCAGTTATGCAAAACTGAGTAAAATTCATCCAGAATGAACAGGTCTTCAGAAGCTATTGATATACATTTTATTTGTGATGGAAATGGCTTAGATATGTGGTATTTTAATCAAAATCTTTAGCGCCATTTTTGGGAGAAACAATATTTTCAACAAAAAAATTCCGTGCAAAAGGTAGTTTTGGATGGGGGAGGGATTTTCTTGAAAATTGTGTCCCATCCTTGGAAGATACTAAACTTAAATACCAAATTTGGTATTTAACGGTCTTTTCGTTTTTGAGCTATGCTGTCCACAGACACCCACAAACACACTCGGAACTTTTTCTGTATTTTTGTTATATATTTCCAGTGAAATCTTGGTATCGAATTTTTGGGTGTATTGCAACACCTTCTCGACGTACATAGTACGTGTAGAGAAAGTTGTTGAGTTGTGTTATCCACAAACACACTGGCCTTTTGCCTAAAAATGTTTGTGTGTGTGTGTGTGATTCTGCGGGTCCCAAAACATGTATTTCCGGTGAAATTTGGGTATCGAATTTTTGGGTGCAATACAACACCTTCTCTACACACTGTGTACGTAGTACGTATAGAGAAAGTGAACATGTAAAGGATAGAGCAAAGTGTACGGAGGTATGCTGTGTCGCAAGACTGTGCCATGAAATTTCGAGCAGAGCTGTACACTAGATAATGCGCCTGGTCTGTTCACCACCCCAGCCGGGTGGACTGCCGGCGAGGAAACCACCTCTCACACTCACCAGAAGAGAAAGCCTGAGAAAAACAGAGTACGCTTGGCAACCTCGTTCCTACAGTATCCTTGCCTTGCATACTTCCTGAACACATTGCACACCTACCTTAATCATTTTAAGGTCATTGTCACACGTGGTGATAATTCGGCACGTAATGTCCATAACGAGAATGCCATTTCTTACCACTGTACTCGGTAACAAGGGCGAAACTTAAAAAATTACTACCTGCTATAACAAAAGCGCGGCGACATTCCATCTCAGTCCTGCCAACCTGTGTGAGCTTCATTTGTTTCCAACTTTGCATAACTCAAATCCTAATGCGAAGTTTTCTATGAAACAGAAATTAGTGTATGTCTGTGTGCATGCTGTTTTAAGAAAATAATGTTTTTAAATCACTTCGGAGTTAAAATCATAACGAAAACCGCAACAAACTATTCTTACAAAAGCTTAATCTTTTATCTGTTCTAGATTCACGTCTAACATCGTTTATACCACCATTAAATCAAATTATTCACAAACAGTGTTGTTACAATTCCAGGTCTTTGTCAATAGAATATTTTAATCCATATAAATAGTTACCTATTTTATTAGGAATAAAGTTATTCTCCTTTTACTCTTGGCTAATGTTTATTTTACAATTATTTTTAATGTTATCCTTTAATTCATAAATATATATATATATATTGTATTTAAACTACAGCCCTAATATACGTTTGCAAAATAGAGCTCATTATCTTTTGGAAAATCAATAAATAATAAATATTTGTTCTACAAATAAACTATTCTTACAAATGCTTTTTCTATCTATTCTCTGCTAATCAATATAAACATTAACAGAAATAGTATTAATTATTCCTTTGTTTATTCCTTGGTAGGTAAAAGAGAAATAAGATAAAACTCTAAGTAAAGCGAAAGTCAAATCTTAGCTGGTCGCTATGTGATGACATTGAAATTTCGTTCTCTTTGTGTGCTCGGGAATAAAAAATAAAACAGAAAAGATTTGCAGCTTCTCATTTGATAACAGCAAACATATATTTTGGAAAATTTAAACCAATTATAAGGAATATCTGGAAATCGTAAACTGCACGAAACACATGTACTGGGCATAATTTTATGTGTAGTAAGATTTAGTTTCTCTTTACTAGTTATGAAAGTATACAGAATGAAGAGGAATACTCCGGCTATTCCAAGAAAATTCAAAATTTACATTTTACCGTGATGTAAATATCTTTTAATCTATCTATGGCATTTTAATCAAAATCTTTAGAGCCATTTTTAAGGAAATTGAAAATTCCGAAAAAAAAAGTCTATGCAAAGGGTAGTTTGGGGCGCGGAGTTTTCTTGAAAATCTTAAGTGTTGCTTCTTTAGGAGACATTGAACTTAAATACATACTAAGTTTGACTTCTCTATGTACTATGTGCAATAATAATAAAATAAATGCCATTTTTATTTTCTCTACCACTTATCTGTAAAGAGTTAGACCAAGTATTGTGTTCCATTAACAATTTTATGTCGAAATTTATGCAAAGATTGAAAGCCTATCCCGCCAATGTTAATTAACATCATGACATATTTAAACATGCGCTCACCCAAAAATTCTATAACAACATTTCACCGGAAACACATGTTTTAGGGTCCACTGAAAAAAAAATTAGAAAAAGGTTCGTGTGTCCGTGAACACGATTATTCAAAAACTAAAAGGCATTAGAATACCAAACTTGGTATTTAAACGTAATATCTTCGAAAGATGCCACGTGGAAAAAAGTTCGAACATTTTTATTTTCTCAGAAATGGCCCAAACAATTTTGATTATAATACCGTACATTAAAGATATTTACATGACAAATAAAATATGTATTTTGAATTTCCTGTGTTAATCGTAAGAGAGACAAAATCTTACCACAAAAAATTGGACCTCGTTAAAACATACATTTTATGTCATATGCATTTTTTTTCGTAGAGCTGACTATTTCTGAGATATTCTTAGCTATTCCTAGCTTCAGTTTTAAAATGCGTAAACCTTTCACATCCGGGAATTTGTCAAATTCTGGCAATCAAAAGAAACGGATTTCATCCACATGGCAACCAGCTTTTAATAGATTTGACTATCGCTTTAGCCTAGTGTATTCCCTTATTCCCTTTCTACTTACAAGGAAGCAAGTACTAAGACCATTTCTGCTAATGTTTACCTCGATTATCATAAAGTAGACAACAATTTGTTACTGAGACGCAGAGAAAGTCATGTGAATGACGCATCAGACTTTTTTTTTCGTTTTTGGAAATTAATCAGTAATTAATTTTTGAAAAATTGCCCAGTCATCTTATATCAATACAGTTCCATAAAAGCATCAAGCTATTATTTTTGTTAATACAAAATTTCAATAGGCTATCCCATATAGTTTGATAAACGGTCATTTATATTAGAAAATATTAATTGCAGAAAATGTGCCTAATTCGAGCTAAAGTGTAGCTCTTTTTTGCAGGAAGTATAAGAATTGTGAACTTTTATCTATGAAGTACTTCAGAATACTAAATGACAGATATAGGCTTAAAACAGTATTTAAAATAATGGTCCTACAACGATAATGTATATATGAACTTAAAGAGGAAATTCAACATTTCAAAACTGTTAAAAATTTAAAAATACAAGTTTTTAAGGTCCCTGTGTCAAAAAACAATTAAAAAACTATAAATATATGCAAGTAATTGAAAAATGAAAGGCCAGATAAGGATCAGTGTCTTTCAAAGGCGCGGATCCCCCCCACCCCCAGTCCCAAACCGAAAGGGTTTAGTTTATTTTAAATGCTCTCAAAATTTACTCCAAAGAGTTTCCATCAAAATAGCATTAGCTATTTACATGATTAATAAAATGTATATATTATACAATTAAATTTATAACTTAATTTCGAATTGCAAAGCTTCAAAATACAATCGCATGTAACAAAATTACTTCGTATATGTCAAAGTAAACTAATTTGAAGAAAGTTTAATGAAAATTCCTTTTCACCTTTAGCCATTTTAGTACCAGTTAATTATTCCCTCAAATTCTTTTAAATTCAAGAGATAACTCTGTGGACTTTATTTTCAAAAGTTCTCATTACACACAGCTTTTAGAAACCATTGAATTATGCGAATTTAAATAAATAATATTATAAAACTTTTAAAATGATTTAAAGCATTAAAATGTAATTTTTAGTGCAGGAGTAAGATAACTAACCTAAAGCATAAATTGTTTCATTATATAAATCTTCAATATGTTTGTTATTAAGCATTTAGTTGCGTTAGAATTAAACATTACGCTCCATCAAAATTGATAAATGCGGAATATTAAATATTCGAATTTTTTATCTTTATAACAAAAATTACGGCCTGGCACTATGAGATTTCTTTCAAAAATGAGCACATTAATAAATGAATATGCATAAATTGCAAAGATGATCTTCAACTTAGAAAGCATAAAAACTGTTCTAACAACTCCTAGAAACATTAAATAGAACCTATCACATAATAAATATTTATCCACACGTGAGTTTCTTTATTAGTATTTCAACTCGAAATACCATTTCTTAAGTACATGGATTAGTTATCGCTTAAATATTGGGGTTTACTCACTTTTAAAGCCAGAATATTTTGCTTATATTTAAACATGGTTTATGTACTTCGGTTACACCACATTACTTCAAACGTGATCAGGATTTGGTAATTTTGATATTCTGTCATTAGAGCTGCGTTTTACTTTCTCTACACGCACTATGTGCATAGTGTGTAGAGAAGGTATTGCACTCCACCCAAAAATTTGATACCGAGATTTCACCGGAAATATGTTTTAGGGTCCCTTATATAAAAAAAAAAAAAAAAGCATTTTCACAAAAAGGTCCGTGTGTGTGTCTCCGTGTGTCTGTGAACACGATAACTCAAAAACGAAAAGTCGGTAAAATACCAAACTTGTATTTAAGTTTAGTATCTTCCAGGGATACGACATGAAGATTTTGAGAAAAATTCCCCCACCCCAAACTACCCTTTACATGGAACTTTTTTCGAAAATTTTGATTTTCTAAAAAATGGCTCTAACGATTTTGATTAAAATATCATATATTAAAGATATTTATCTGACAAACAAAATGTATATCTTAAATTTTCTGGGAATAGTCTCTGGAGACTACTTTATTCTGGACGAATTTTACGGAATTTTGCATAACTGCTAAACTGTAAGACTTAGATAAAAACTTACTGCACAAGAAGTGTAGAGCACGTTAAAACACACAATTTGTGTTATAGACATTTTTTTCGTGGAGTTGATCGTTTTTGAGATTTTCATTGTTTTTGGTTCAACTATGAAAAACTTACTTTTCTCATATATGAATGTGTTAACTCCTGTCCATATAGACAAAGGAACTTCAGTCACATAGCAACCAGCTTTCGACTATCACTTTAACCTATGGTACTCCCTTATTTCGCTTCTACTTACAAGGAAACAAGTAATAAGACTATTTTTGTTAATTTGTTCGCGAGTAGCAGGAAGTAAATAGAAGCATAATCTTTTTAACAATAATTTGTTGCAGAGATGTAGAGAAAGTCATGTGAATGGCACACATCAGATTTTTAGTTACCTAATGGTCTGTTATAAATGCATTGGGCCTTGAGCCGCAAAGCGTAGTCGAGAGATCTGTGAAGCTAAAACTCCAGTGATCCCCAAGAAGAAGTCAAAACCTCGGAATCTAGCGGATTTTACATTTGAACAAGTTAAATGTTTCCAACACTTTCAAATTTAAATCACCTGTGGAAGTTCTACCCACCACTTAAACTACTTCTTAAAAGTGATCGTATATCTTGACGATTTAAACTAATTAATTACATTTTAAATGCATTTGCCTTAAAGTTAGCAATGTTATAGTACCACTATTTTTAATAACATATCTGGAATAAAGAGAACTTTATGACGAGCTTAAATGTTTCTCCCTCACAAAAAAGCACGCATTAAGCTCAGTTTAAACGATTTGTCATTTAATAGGAAACAAAGACTCGGATTTTAGGTTATAACTTATAATCTTTGCTTACAGAGACTATATCGCTATCACAATGCAATACCTTCTCTATACACTATGTACATAGCACGTATAGAGAAAGTAAAAATGCCATTCGTCAAAAACTGGTGCGCGACCTGTACAATCTAACAAAGAAACAGCGAGTTTACATATTTTGTTATTCAACATCTGAAATTGATTATGGAATTTACAAACAGTCAAAAAGTGAAATCTATTATGCTTAAAAGCATAGGAGATCCAGGCTGATAGTATTCTAACTGGTTTATAAAGTTTCAATGCTCCGTGTTCATGGCAACGAAGAATGGCTACAGATTAAACGGGCCGGTCCCCATGGCCGCGCTCGCTAAGGTGTCCCGCTTTGGTGCTGCGTAGCGCTGGGGATCGTGGGTTCGAGTCCCGCCTTGGGCATGGGTGTTATATGTTTGTGTTTATGTGTGTGTGTTGAAAAAGTAAGAAAACAGCAATAATAATACAGAAAAACAAGTTTAAAAAAAAGTAAATAAAAGTAGGGTACCATATTTAAAAAAAAAAAAAAAAAAACGGAATGCCTGTTTCTTCGAAATGGCCTATGTTAAAGTTTGACCCATTATCTCAACTGCTATTTAACATAATGAGCTAAATTGTTCAAGGTATGTATATTCAGCAATACCTTTACTGTTAATTGAGGGGAAATAGAATACTTCTGTTCATTAGAAGCAAAGGTATGATTTTTTAAGATAAGGCTCATAAAATTTTACTGAAAAACGATTATTCTGAAATTTAAAACAAATAAAAAATCCATATACATAAAAACTTTTTCGTTAAAATAAAGCTTATGTGTTAAAATTTCAGACCTTAATGTCAGTTTCTGAGATAATGTGGTATTTGTATACGAAATTTTACTTCTTCAGAAATTGCTTTTCAACATAGCATTTTAAAAAATATGTTACCTAACTTTCCAAATACAACTTCGCAGGAAAAATGAACGGGATGCCAATCCTGCGAATAGCTAAAGTAAAACTTCCCAGTCAAAATAAATTAAAAAAAAAGCACCTTTTATCTAACACTAATATTTACAAAGCTGTTGATCTTTTACCAAGTGAGTGTAACAAAACTACTAAGTAGGATTATTTTCACAATATTTACAATTAGCGTACCTTTATGAAAGTTATACCAAAACGAGCGGGAGATTCGAAATATTCTAAATATTTATATGCAATTAAAACATGAAAATGAAAAGAAAAAAAATGACAATCCCATTTCGACTACCCTTAAGAATCCGAGATCAACAAAGGTAACGAGTTTGAAACATTCTCCGAGAGTTACCCGACATTTTGTTTTCCAGGACAGGGAAAAACTACGAAAAAATGCAGGGTATCCAGACAAATATTCCAACGATAATGCATTGGTACATTTTACACTACGAAGGGCAAACACAGATAATGCATCTATGTGTCTTAATATTGATGATGATAATAAAAACAACTTACATAAACTCAATACGCTCATAATTTTGGGGGAATGCACCAATGAAATATTATGGACATTTCGGAAAAAGGGACTTGAGGACTGCATGCTCGGAATATTTAAAGGATGTATATAACTCCATCATTAATGCCTGACTTTGGTTTTGTAAATGTCTACCTTTATATTCATCAAGGAAACGGACTGCAATAAAATTAATTTCATTTTAAAATTCGATCTTTGGGAACTTTTATCTCAACACTTTTGTCATTAAAATTGTTTTATATAATTGAATTTTCATTCACTTCTTTTAAATGTTTCATGCACACTTCAAAATATCAAATATATAAATATTTCATATAAATATTTTGTGCTGCGAAAGGTTTTTGAATTATTGCCATTTTAAACAAAAAATAAAGTTGTAAAAATCACATTTACAATATTCCGAGAGGTGTTATACGCTGTCATAGAAACAGCAGGGTTATATCTCTTTTTAAAATTGCATCAATGTTTTTTGAAGCTTCTTGAAAGATATCGAACTGAAATGTTACACCTTTTATTGTAAACCTGAAGGGGTAAACTTACAATAAAATTTAAAAAATGGGGTATTCGGTAAAGATGGCAAACTCGATAAAGATTGGATTTTGAAAAATAATGATGCTTGAAGGTACGATTTAATTTATTCAGTAAACACTGTTTCACGGGTAATGTGCGTTTTCTTTGCAGCGGCATACACATTTTTTTCTAAATGAACTTAGCCCTATGCACCACTCGACAAATACAAAACCCGTGCTTCTTATGTTTATCGAGATGTGTATGGAGTGAAACCTGTTGATTTCGGCAGTCAACCACTGCGACGCTCAAAATAAAACGGCGTCGCACGCTGCGCATCTGTAAAACCACGCGGAACGTTTCAAGCTCCGTTTTAATACATTTCTCCGCGATTGGTTTAGAGCAGCATTCTTCATACCGTAGTTAAAATAGAAAACATTTGAAATATACAATTTAGCATGGGCAGGCTCCAAATTGTACATTATTTAGCCATGTATGCTTTTCTTCTGTCATTCCAGTACACAAAAGTATAATTCACAGAAAGTTACAGCACTCAATTGAGGTAAAATGTAATTTATCCACATGTGCGGTAAAACATACAAACCAATGCATGTGACAGCATCCTTGGAAACAAGAACCTAGCACAAAAATACGCTCAAATCAGAAACCAAACTGTGCACCATCTGAAAACAAATTCCTACCTTTGACTTGAGGTATCCTTAGAGAAATCACCAACACTATAAGCAAGGCCGACAACACAAAATAATCCTCACGTCGCCACATGATGGAGCGGCGGTAAGCGTTGAAAACTATTCCTCAAGAGGCACACGCATCAGTTTTACACACATTTAAACCACTTCTCAAAACCAAAAACCACACACACTGTTAACTGAAAGGCATATTCACGCACTAACTACATGTGTTTCGCTGTTATGTTCCGAATTATCCGTGCTGGAGAAAGAAGAAGAAGGAAAAAAGTCTGTCACTCACTACACATTCCAGACCCGCGCCACGATCCACTCTAAACTCCCATTGTTCGCTCCAGTCACGGAAAGTAGTTCCCATGCGGCGAGTGCCGGTATCACTGCGCGCCTCGAACTGTGGGAAAGTTTGCTACTGTGTGAAACTTTAACAAACATCGTACATACAACTTTATTAACTATTAAACATCTACATCATTGTGTATTTATCAACCCCTTTAGTTATTTATTTGTTCTTTGTCAGAATTGTACACCAAACTGTGCGTATACCAGAGGAACTATGTTCACTGGAGGATGCACAGGAATGCACTGTTGCAAAGAAACTAGCAGCCAATAGGAGAAGTTCATTCACATTCAATGTTGCTAAAAAGATGATCTGTGTTTGTGTGCATAGCACGAGTCTACGGTAGCCGAGTACAGCCGATCGACACTCCGAGAAGAAAACCAATGCATTTCCTAGCATCCTGTTTATTTTAGTACACCTATCAGTGTGACATAAACCGAGTTGCAAACATTTAAATACATTGCGGTATTTGCATAAAATGACAACTATCCCGGTTTCGACAATGTTTCTTAAAATCCACAGTTTTACTCTGAATGATCTACCATACTGAGGACACAAAATATAATATAGTGTAAATGTTTTAATGAGCTGTCATTGTTGACAAGATATTATTTTTAGTTTCTTACACGTACTAAAAAAAAATCTGATGTGTACCATTCATATGACTTTCTCTATATCCCATCAACAAATTATTCTTAAAAAGCTTATACCTCTATTTACTTCATGTAATCAGAAAAAAATAGCAGAAATGGTTTTATTACTTGCTTCCTTGTAAGTAGAAACGAAGTAAGGGACTACCATAGGTTAAAGTGATAGTCAAAAGCTGGTTGCTATGTCACTGAAGTTCCTTTGTTTGTATGGACAGCAGTTGGAAAATTCCTGTATGAGGAAAGTATACGTTTTTCAAAGCTGAAACCAAAAACAAGGAATGTCTCAAAAAAAATGAACTCCACGAGAAAAAAAAAGTATATAACATAAATTGTGTGTTTTAACGTGCTCTAAATTTTTCGTGTAGTAAGTTTTTGCCCATCTCTTATGGTTTAGCAGTTACGCACAATTCCGTAAAATTCATCCAGAATAAAGTAGTCTTCAGAGGCAATTCCCAGAAAATTCAAGATATACATTTTATTTGTCAGGTAAATATCTTTAATATACGATATTTTAATCAAAATCGTTAGAGCCATTATTAAGAAAATCAAAATTTTCGAATTATTTTCCATGTAAAGGGTAGTTTGGGGTGGGGGAGATTTTCTTGAAAATCTTCGTGTCGCAACCTTGGAAGATACCAAACTTAAATACCAAACTTGGGCTTTAACGGTCCTTTCGTTTTTGCGCTATGCTGCCCACAGACACACACATACACACAGACAAACATACACACGGACATTTTTCTAAAAATGCTTTGTTTGGATTCAGGGGGTCTTAAAACATGTATTTCCGGTGAAATCTCGGTATCGAATTTTTGGGTACAATACAATACTTTCTCTATACACTATGTACATAGTACGTATAGAGAAAGTAATAAAATAAAAATCTGTATAATAACTCTGGCACCTAACTACTAAAACCAGTGCTAATATTTTAATATTTATTAAACTTCACATTTATACATACACAGGCCCGAATTTAGGACCTCTGACGCCCTTGGAAAAAAAAACATTTGCTGCCCCCCTCCCAAATTGCAATACACATATTACTTAAATTTTCACAACATAAAGAATGGTTTCACTAGTTTGGATACTTAAGTATGAGTGGCAAACACCATAAGTGAGTTTATTAAAATTTAAGTAGAAACATGTTAATAGAATGAACTTACTCTAAAGAGGCATCACCCCATATGAGATGTCAAAACATATACTGTTTAAATAACAAGAGGCTTCCTCCCTGCCCTGTCATAGTCCATTTACACTGTTAAGTCAGATTCAGTTGCAAGAACACCAAGATTATAAAGACGATCCTTCACTTGTGATGTTCGTAAATAATTATGTATGCGTCTTAGAGCAGAAAAGGATATCTCAGTTGGAAGCAGGAGTGCTCAAGTACATTTGAAGCTTTCCAGTAATTTTGCCGCCCTGGGCAGTTGCCCTGCCGTAAATACGCTCCTGATAATACATGATCATTTAAAAATAAACTTAAACTAACATAATTGTAAGCATAAATTTTAAATATAAAAGTAAAATTATAACTTAGATCAAATAAAAATAAAAAATAAATATAAAATACTAATTAAATTTCTAAAATATACTAAATAATAAATTAAAACATCAAAAACACATCATACTTAGATTCATAATTAACACCAATAATTAATATTATTACCATTTCTAAACAACAATAATAAATATATAAAAGCAAATTACCAGATTAGTTATCCTTTAAATTCTTTTTTTTTACTAAAATAAAATATAATATGTACACAGTATATAGGAAGGTATTGTGTTGCACCCAAAAATTCGCTACCGAGATTTCACCGAAAATATATGTTTTGAGACCCTCTGATTAAAATTTTAGAAAAAAGTCAGAATGTGTCTGTGGCCCACATAGCTCAAAAACAAAAGTCCGTTAAATGCCAAATTTGGTATTTAAGTTAAGCACCCCCAAATGATGCGACACGAAGGTTTTCAAGAAAATCCCCCGACTCCCTACTACACTTTACATGGAAACATTTTTGAAAATGTTTATTTTCTCAAGAGTAGCTATAACAATTTGGATTAAAATATTGTATATTAAAGATATTTATATCATAAATAAAATAAATTTATATCTTGAATATTCTAGTAATAGCCTCTGAAGACCTCTTTATTCTATATGAATTTTACATAACTGGTAAACCTTAATAGATAGAGAAAAACTTAGCACACGAAAAGTGCAGATCTCGCTAAAACACACAATTTATGTCATATACATTTTCTTTTTTACGCGGAGTTGACTATTTTTCAGATATTCCTTGTTGTTGGTTTCAGTTTAAATTTGTCAACTCCTGGTCATACTAGCAAAGGAATAACAACCACATGGAAAAACATTTGACTGTCGGTGTAGCCTAGTGTATTCACTTACTTCCCTTCTACTAACGTTTATATTGAAGCATAACGTAGATAGAAGAATACGTTTTTTTTAACAATAATTTGTCATAGAGATGTAGCAAAAGTCATGTAAATTTGGATGCCAGGTTTTTATATTTAAAATTAATTGCTTTTTGATATGTTAATACGAAATACATCTTGAACCTTACTGTTTACCACGTTAAGACAAACTTTTACTTTCTCTACTTCGTATATTAAGTAGGGGCAGCATTGTATTCCACTCAAAAATTCGATGTCGAGATTCCACAAGGAACATGTTTTGATGTATCCTGAACTTAGGTGATGCATCCGTGAAAGTTTACTAACAATTGTGATTTTTTTTTTCAAATAAAATGATATGAGTTCTAAACTAAGAAAGTATATGCATTTGACGCACTTTAACTGAAACAGTAGATGCGTAGGTGCATGCTTATAAATAAGTCACTCCCAACTTTAAATCTTAATTTCTCGCAAAGTTTTCCATACTCAAAATGTTCTACAAGCTGCAATCTTTCACTAATTTGTTTCAAAGTGTATATCGGCTCTCAAATGTACATTAAAGAAAATTGTCATAGTCGGCTTACCCTCCCCCTATTTAGGACTGACACTCCCCTAGGACTTGCAGAACCTGGAACGAGTGATCGGCCCGTAGCCAGGTATGAGTATAAAGAATTGGATGATATGAAATGGATAGTAGGAAAGGTGATGGTGGAGTAATTGGTGGAACGAGTGGCGGGGAACCCGGAGAAAACCCGGCCAAACGCCGCTTCGTCCACTACAAATCCCATATGCGGACGCTTGGGATCGAACCCGGGCCGCCTAAATGAGAGGCGAGCGGTCTAAACAATCAGCCACGGCACTGTCATGGTCATATAGACGTTTTTCGAAATAATGCTCTATTTTGAGATACAAATTGTTGCATTTTGAAAAATTAAGAGTTTTGGAGAGTACGAAAATATATAATATTCAATACTAATTAAACCTAACATAAAAGTAAAATATAACAGGTTTGTTTATAAACTCATTTGCTGTAAAACTGGATTTTATATGAATATTTTTTAAAAATCTTATGTGTTCCATTCACATGACTCTCTCTATATCTCAGTAACAAAGTATTGTTAATAAGCTTATGCTTCTATTTACTTCATGCTAATCGAGAAAAAATTAGCAGAAATAGTCTTATTACTTGCTTCGTTGTAAGCAGAAACGAAATAAGGGAGTACCATAGGTTAAAGTGATAGACAACAGCTGGTTGCTCTCTGACGGAAGTTCCTTTGTTTGTATGGACAGGAATTGACAATTTGCGTATGAGAAAAGTAACTTTTTCGAAGCTGAAACCAAAAACAAGGAATATCTCAAAAACGATCAACTCCAAGAAGAAAATGTATACAGCATAAATTGTGCGTTTTAATGTGCTCTACATTTTTTGTGTGGTAAGATTTTGTCAATCTCTTACGGTTTAGCAGTTATGCAAAATTCCGCTAAATTCAACTAGAATAAAGTAGTCTTCAGAGGCTATTCTCAGAAAATTCAAAATATAAATTTTATTTGTGAGAAAAATATCTTTAATATACGATATTTTAATCAAAATCGTTAAGAGCCATTTTTGAGAAAATCAAAATTTTCGAAAAAAGCTCCATGTAAAGGTTACTTGGGGAGGGGGAATTTTCTTGAAAAATCTTCGTGTCGTACGTATCCTTGGAAGAAACCAAACTTAAATACCAAGTTTGGTATTCAACGGTCTTTTCGTTTTTGAGCTATGCTGTCCACAGACACACACACACCTTTTTGTAAAAATGCTTTTTTTGGATTCAGGGGGGACCCAAAACATATATTTCCGGTGAAATCTCGGTATCGAATTTTTGGGTGCAATGCAATACCTTCTCTATACACTATGTACATGGTACGTGTAAAGTAAAAATCATTACATAAAAATCGGATGTGTTCCATTCACATGACTTTCTCTACATCTCTGCAATAAATTAGTTTTAAAAAGCTCATGCTTCTATTTACTTCATGCTAATCGACAAAAAATTAGCAGAAATAGACTTATTACTTGCTTCCTTGTAAGTAGAAGTAAGGGAGTAGCATAGGTTAAAGCGATAGTCAAAAGCTGGTTGCTATGTCACTGAAGTTCCTTTGTTTGTATGGACAGGATGATTGATGGTTAGTGTTTATGGACACTCAACTACAAGGTCATCAACGCCCTTATTAAACAAATCATGGCAAAAGCCAGATATAAAGCTCAATAAGAAATATTATTAATAAGAATGAAAGATTAGTCTAAAAATTAATGTAAAAAGAAAAACATAGAAAAAGCCACTAATTGGTGATTAGAAAAAAGAAAGGAAAAAAAAATCAAAACTAATACAAAAACAAGGATAAAAACAACTAAATCCGAAATTTGAAGGGTATCTTCGATAAATATTCAAAAATCTTAGCTACCGCTCGACTATCGTCCGCCAGGAATTCTGCAAGACTGACCGGCAGTTGCAGTGATTCCCGAATATGTGCTAGATTAACACAATCTAGCAACACATGACGGACAGACAAATCTTCTCCACAAAGCGGACACAATGGAGCTGATTCACTCTTAAAAAGGAAACTATGTGTAAAATTGCAGTGGCCAATACGCAAACGAGCCAAAATTACTTCCTCCCGTCGGGAATGACGAGAGAAAGTTACCCAGTTTGTTGGAAGGTCTTTCACTACTCTAAGCTTGTTTCCGCGGAGAGCTGACCACTCTTCGTGCCAGCACGAAAGTATCGCTCTGCGCACAACAAGCTTAAAGTCTTCCGATGTTATACAATGAATTTTTGTACTGGGCTCGGTGGCTGCCGTCTTTGCTGCAAAATCTGCCAGTTCATTCCCTGGCAAGCCAATGTGACTAGGAATCCATGCACACTCCAAATTAACCCCGGAAATATATAAAACGTGGAGGGCATCCTGGATACGCTGCACGATAGGATGATAGTTGTAGAGATCACCAAGGCTCTGAAGTGCACTCAAGGAATCACTCAATATAAGGCAGTCACTTAAATTTCCACGGCCAACGTGCAGAATGGCTCGATATATTGCGTATAGCTCCGCACTACAAATTGATGTGTCACTATGAAAACCGAATGTACATTGTTCGGTATCATAAACAAAGGCGCACCCAACACCAACGGTACACTTGCTTCCGTCAATATATATACAAGCTCGGTCATTGTAGTTTGACAAAAATTCTAAAAAACATCTACGGATACTAGAAAAAGGCATTGTAGACTTTCGGTATGCCGTCATCCCGAGGTTTACGTGGGATGTTGTGTGTAACCAAGGTGGGTGCACCCTTTCCCCCTTGGGAAACATCCTAGGCAGTACGATATCGTGCTTATGAAGGAGCATTCGGAAGCGAACACCTGGAGGTCGTAGACAAATTGAGATATTTCTATAACGTTCGTCCAGTTCGGTGTTAAAAAATGAAGTGAACGTTGGATGCGAAGGCATGCACTTTAGCCCACAGCCATAATTTGTTAATAGAATATCTCGTCTACACTGCAGAGGGGGTTCCGCCGATTCAGCATAAAGGCTGGCTACTGGATTAGTTGGAAAAGCTCCAACAGCCAGACGTATACCCTGATTATGTCTAATCTTCTAAGCACAGATGATCTTGCCGAAGAATAAACTATGCATCCGTAATCTAACTTGGCTCGGATCAGTGAGCGATAAAGTCGCAGCAAGACTGTCCGGTCCGTTCCCCAAGATTTGCCACTTAGTATCCGTAGAATATTCAGAGAACGGTTACAGCGCGCTTTCAGCTGTGCTATATGTGGTGACCAACAGTTTTCTATCGAATATCAACCCAAGGAATCTCGTCTCATCCGCGAATGGTAGTAAAACTGTGCCAAACCGCAGCGAAGGTGGTAATCGCCTCCTGCGGCGCCAGAAGTTCACGCAGAGTGATTTCTCAGCAGAGAAGCGAAAACCATTTTTAGAGCTCCACTCTGAGAGGTTGTCTAAACACCGCTGCAGACGGCGTTCCGAAAAAGGTGTGCGCTGAGAAGTACAATAGATGGCAAAGTCGTCTACGAATAAGCAGGGAATAAGCAGGACGATACTCCTGGGAGAACACATTTCGAGATAGAAATAATTGCTATAGCAAACAGCGTGACGCTTAGTACCGATCCCTGTGGCACTCCGTTCTCTTGAAGAAAAATATTTGATAAAACCGAGCTGACCCTTGCTCGGAAAACGCGGTCCCTCATAAACTCCTGAATGAATAACGGAAGGCGTCCACGTATGTTCCAGTTGTATAGGGAACGTGTTATCCCTGCCCACCAACACGTATCATAAGCCTTTTCGAGGTCAAAGAACACCCCAACGGTTTGACAGTTCTTCATGAATAAATTCATTATCTGCGTCGAAATCGAGACAAGATGGTCAGCTGCTGAACGACGTCGTCGAAAACCGCACTGGGTGTTGGTCAGTAGGTTATGAGTTTCCAGCCACCATATCAACCGTCCATTGATCATGCGTTCCACCACCTTGCAAACGCAACTGGTGAGGGAAATTGGACGGTAGCTGGATGGAAGAAAACGGTCCTTTCCAGCTTTTAAAATAGGTACGATGGTGGCCTCTCGCCACATTTCTGGAAAAGTGGCGTCAACCCAAACGCGATTATAGACCTCGAGTAGGAAGGCCTTACCTTCAGGAGAGTCGCCCTCCGTGGTGTAATGGTTACCATTCTAACTTCATATACCCAAGGTCGCGGGTTCAAACTCGGCGGAGGACGATGGATTTTTTCGGGCGTAAAAATCCTTAGCATGGCTTCCTTCGGAAGGGAAGTAAAGCTGGGGTCCCGTGTCGTAGATTTACGGCACGTAAAAGAACCTCAAGCCTGATAAGAGAGGCTTCTGAGCAAAATTAAGCGATCTTTCACGCCCAATATAGAATGGGACGCTGAGAACCAAAGCAGTTAAAGAGCGTCCATAAATAACATGCCATTTCATTTTTTCATTTACCTTCGGGAGAGAAATGTTGCAACATTTGGACGTGATTCCATCAGGACCTGGTGCAGAGTTTCTCACCACTCAGAGGTTGCCCACTGAGGGAGTCAAGGTTGGCTTGGGACCCCGGGTGCGCCAAACCCGTACCTACCGTAGTAGGCCCCTGGGGGGTGTATGGACAGGAGTTGACAAATTCCTGTATGAGAAAAGTATAAGTTTTTCGAACCTGAAAACAAGAACAAGGAATGTCTCAAAAGCGATCAACTCCAAGAAAAAAAAAAAAAATTGTATACAACATAAATTGTGTTTGAATATGCTCTACATTTTTTGTGTGGCAAGTTTTTGTTTATCTCTTACGGTTTATCAGTTATGCAAAATTCCGTAAAATTCACTCAGAATAAAGTAGTCTTAACGGCTATTCCCAGAAAATTCAAGATATACATTTTATTTGACAGGACATTTTAATCAAAATCGTTAGAGCCGTTTTTGAGAAAATCAAAATTTTCGAAAAAAGTTCCATGTAAAGGGTATTTGGGGAGGGGGGATTTTCTTGAAAAATCTTCGTGTCGCATCCTTGGAAGAAACCAAACTTAAATCCAAGTTTGGTATTCAACGGTCTTTTCGTTTTTGAGCTATGCTGTCCACACACACACACACACACACACACATGGACCTTTTTCTAAAAATGCTTTTCTGGATTCAGGGGGACCCAAAACATATATTTCCGGTGAAATTTCGGTATCGAATTTTTTGGTGGAGTGCAATACCTTCTCTATACACTATGTACGTAGTACGTGTAGAGAAAGTAAAAATTATTACATAAAAATGTAACCCTCCTTAAAACGCGTGCTTCATATCAAACACACACTCACTCACTCTCTCTCTCTCTCTCTCTCTCTCTAATGAGCAAAACTAGCATGTCTAATCATCTGCGATGAAATAAATGTAAAGACAAATAAAAGTTCCATTCCCATCTTAGAAAGTCAATAAATGCTATTGACAATGTTATAAAAACGTATGGAAGCAAAAGTACAATACCCAGCATTCATGGAATGTGCAAATTTATTGAAATTCCTATTTGAGTAAAACATTTGCCAGCTCCCAGACAATAGAGGTTTAACAGTTGATGGCATTATGCTCCTCACTGACGTATGTATCTTTGGAATGTTTTAACTGCCTACGCAACAGTTGGACAGAGTTTCTGCAGAACCCCGTGATAGGTATACTAACCGTAACACAAAAATCAGCGTCTCTTCCGCGGCCCTCTAACCAACAATCGTTCTCATAAAATTGCAGCAATAATACAAGTCGATGTGTAGCAGTCACACTATTTTCTGTAACAGCATCTCTATACGTACTATGTACATAGTGTATAGATAAGGAATTGTATTGCACCCAAAAATTCTATACCGAGATTTCACCGGAAATAGACGTTTTAGGATCTCTTGTATAAAAAAAAGTTTTAGAAAAAGGTCCGCGTGCGCGTGTGTATCCGTGTGTCCGTAAATACGATAAATCAAAAACGAAAAGTCGGTGAAATACCAAACTTATAAAGTTTAGTATCTTCCAAGCATGCATAATGAAGATTTTGAGGAAATTTCCCCACCCCCAAACTACCCTTTCAAGGAAACATTTTTTAAAATTTTGATTGTCTCAAAAATCGCTCTAACGATTTTTATTAAAATATCAAATATTGAAGATATTTACATGACAAAATGTATATATTGAATTTTCTGGAAATAGCCTCTGAAGACAGCTTTATTCCGGATGAATTTTGTGGTAAACTATGATAGACAAAAACTTACTCAAAAATGTAAAGCTCGTTAAAACACACAATTTATGTTATATACATTTTTCTCGTGGAGTTGATAGTTTTTATATATTGCTTGTTATTGGTTTCAGCTTTGAAAAACTTATACTTTTCTCATACAGGAATTTGTCAACTCCTGTCCATACGAACAAAGGAACTTCAGTCACATAACAACCAGCTTTTGACTATCACTTTAACCTATGGTACTCCCTTATTTCGCTTCTACTTACAAGGAAGCAAGTAATAAGACTATTTCTGCTATTTTTTTTTTCTCAATTAGCATGAAGTAAATAGAAGTATAAGCCTTTTAATAATATTTTTTGGCAGAGTGGTAGAGAAAGTCATGGGAATGGAACACATCCGTTTTTTACTTTCTCTAGCCCCGTATGTACAATGTACATAGAGATAGAGAAGTATTGCATTCCACCCAAAAATTCGATGTCGAGATTTCACCGGAAATACATGTTTTAGAACCCCCTGAATCCAAAAAAAGCATTTCCAGAAAAAGGTCCGTGTGTGTGTGTGTCCGTGTGCCTGTGAACACGATAACTCAAAAACGAAAAGTAGCTAAAATACTAAACTTGGTATTTAAATTCAATATCTTCCAGGGATGCGACACGAAGATTTTGAGAAAAATCCCCCACCCCAAACTACCCTTTACATGGAACTTTTTTCGAAAATTTTGATTTTCTTAGAAATAGCTCTAACGATTTTGATTAAAATATCATATATTAAAGATATTTACCTAACAAATAATATCTTGAATTTTCTGGGAATAGCTTCTAAAGACCTGTTTATTCTGGATGAATTTTGCTTAATTTGGCACAACTAGTAAACCGTAAGATATAGACAAAAACTTACTTTCAAAAAATGTAGGTCTTGTTAAAATACACAACTTATGTCATATACATTTTTCTCGTGGATCTTACCGTTTTCGAGGTATTCATTGTTATTAGTTTCAGTTGTGAAGTACTTATACTTTTCTCAGACGGGAGTGTCCGTTTTTACTTTCTCTACACTCACTATGTACATACTGAATAGAGGATGTATTGCACTCCACCAAAAAATTTGATACCGAGATTTCACCGGAAATATATGTTTTAGGGTCCCCTGTATCCAAAAAAAGTTTTTTCAAAAAAAGGTCCGTGTGTGTGTGTGTGTGTGTGTGTGTGTGTCCGTGTGTCTGTGAACACGATAACTCAACAACGAAAAGTCGGTAAAATACCAAACTTGGTATTTAAGTTTAGTATCTTCCAGGGATGCGACACGAAGATTTTGAGAAATATCCCCCCACCCCAAACTACCCTGTACATGGAACTTTTTTCGAAAATTTTGATTTTCTAAAAAATGGCTCTAACGATTTTGATTAAAATGTCGTATATTAAAGTTGTTTACCTGACAAAATGTATATTCTGAAATTTCTGGGAATAGCCTCTGAAGACTACTTTATTCTGGATGAATTTTTCATAACCACTAAACCGTAAGAGATGGAAAAAAACTTAACCCATAAAAATGTAGAGCACGTTAAAACACACAATTTATGTTATATACATTTCTTTCGTGGAGTTGATCGTTTTTGAGATATTCCTTTTTATTGGTTTCAGCTTTGAAAAACTTACACTTATCTCATACAGGAATTTGTCAACTCCTGTCAATACAAACAAAGGAACATCAGTCACATAGCAACCAGCTTTTGGTTTTCCCTTTAACCTATGGTACTCGCTTATTTCGCTTCTACTTACTATAAAGCAAGAAATAAGATTATTTCTGCTAATTTTTCTCGATTAGCATGAAATAAATAAAAGATAAGCTTATTAACAATAATAATTTACAGAGATATAGAGAAAGTCATGTGAGTGTAACACATCAGATGTTTTACTTTCTCCATACGCACTATGTACATAGTGTATAGAGAAAGTATTGCACTCCACCCAAAAATTCGATACCGAGATTTCACCGGAAATATATGTTTTAGGGTCCCCAATATCCAAAAAAAGCATTTTCACAAAAAGTCCGTGTGTGTGTGTGTGTGTGTGTGTGTGTGTGTGTGTGTGTGTGTGTGTATGTGTGTGTGTGTGTGTCCGTGTGTCTGTGAACACGATAACTCAAAAACGAAAAGTCGGTAAAATACCAAATTTGGTATTAAGTTTAGTATATTCCAGGGATGCGACACGAAGATTTTGAGAAAAATCGCCCCACCCCCAACTACCCTTTACATGGAACTTTTTTCGAAATTTTTTGATTTTCTCAAAAATGGCTCTAACGATTTTGATTAAAATTTCGTATATTAAAGATATTTACCTGACAAATAAAATGTATATCTTGAATTTTCTGGGAATAGCCTCTGAAAAGTAGTTGATTCTGGATGAATTTGAATAAATTTTGAATAACTGCTAAACCGTAAGAGATGGACAAAAACTTACTACAAAAAATGTAGAGCACATTAAAACACACAATTTATGTTACATACATTTTTTCATGGAGTTCGTCGTTTTTGTGACATTCCTTATTTTTGGTTTCTGCTATGAAAAACGTACTTTTCTCATACAGGAACTTGTCAACTCCTATCAATATAAACAAAGGAACTTCATTGACATAGCATCCAGCTTTTGACTATCACTTTATTCACGGTTGTCCCTTATTTCGCTTCTACTTACAAGGAAGCGAGTAATTAGACTATTTCTGCTCATGTTTTCTGATTAGCATAAAGTAAATAGAAGTATAAGCATTTTAAGAATTATTTGTTGCAGGGATATGGAGAAAGTCATGTGAATGGTACACATCAGATTTTCTTTTGTTCTACTCCTGGCCAAGAAAAGAAGCGATTTGTAATGCCAATCGCATAACGACAGTTTTTAAAACATTTGACTATTGGTTTAGCCTAGTGTATTCCCTTATTTTCTTCCTACTTATACGGAACTAAATAATAAGAACATTGTGCTAATGAGTATCACGATTAGCAAGGTGCAGAAAGAAGAAGAATCGTATGTAAGAAGTTTGTAGAACGGCTAGAGAAAGTCATGTGAGTGTAACACATAATATTTTTTTTAACTTAACGTCCTTTAGCCTGGTTTGTCATATCAGACGATGAATGAAATTGGTGAAATGATGCTCAAATAATCTCGGGTCTATGGAGCTTAAAGTTACTCGACAGTCGTCTTCTCAGAATAACGGAAAACTCTGAAGGAAAAAAAAAAACTTATGCAACTCACCTTAAGCGAGATTCGAACTCGCGACCTGTGGAATGTGAGGCAGACACCACACTACCCAGGGGAGCAGTCTCTTGTATTGTAAATAACTACCAGGTAACTACCTATTTCCTTGTGCAGAGTAAGAACGGCGAGACTTTGCAATACCTTGCGGTACTAATTACGTGACCAAAGGTCAACGTAGAGTGTAACCCATTACTGCAAAACAGCTATCACAGCATAAACAGAACCACGTCGGTAAGAAGGAAAGCATTCGAATAACATCTTTGTTCTACTAAATTTTGGACAACATTTATTTTATACCTACAGTAAGTTTTCTAGCAGTGTACTTATTCGTGCACTTGTTTAGAAACCGATGGGAGTTCCAGTATACAAACTTCAGTCATCTAGTAAAGGAGCAGCTTCACAGAAATATATTAATGATTGCAAATTTGTTCAAAAACCAGGCCCGAGTTTAGGACCTCTGACGCCCTTGGGCACAAAAAAAAATTTGCTGCCCCCCCCCCAAATTGCAATACATATATTACTTAATTTTCACAGCATAAAGAATAGTTTCACTAGTTTGGATACTTAAGTATGAGTGGCAAACACCATAAGTGAGTTTACTAAAATTTAAGTAGAAACATGTTAATAGAAAGAACTTACACTAAAGTGGCATCATCCCATATTAGATGCCAAAACATATACTGTTTAAACAACAAGAGGCTTCCTCCTTGCCCTGTCATTTGCAAACAAGTTTATTGAGTTCGTCAATTAACGTTAATGAATAACAAACACACACTTCTTGATCTTACAACTTTTTGCGTGTGTTAATCGATTCTCACTATTGGAATGTGTTCGCTTTGTCTCCGCTACGTGCGCATAGCGTGCAAACTAATCAACATAGCCAACATGCGTTAGTTAATATTCGTCTGCGAGTGGCAAATTTAAATGAACTTGACGTTTCATATCTATGTTTTTTTTTTTTTTTTTTTTTTTTTTTTTTGCAGCTTTCCAGTAATTTTGCCGTCCCCTAAAATGTGCCGCCCTGGGCAGTTGCCCGGTTTGCCCGGCCCTGCCCACAACTATCATGCCGTTACAGTTCAAGTATGAAACTGACTGAATCCATGCTGTGTGTAGAACTGCCAAGACGAATAAACTAATCCACGAGTATCCTATCGGAAATGAAGAAGAAAATGAAAAGGGTAACTGAAAGGAATGCAGGGTTTAGTGTGATATATCGCATACAAGCTGCACTTTTAAATCCCAACAAATACTATTTTTTTTTTGGTGATATCGATATGGAACTGATAAAATATTTCAAATACGCCCTGATGACGTCATGTGAAGTGGAATGAACTTTTTCGCATTATAAATCTTGTTTGTCGTAACGTAAAATGAGATTTTATTCGAAAGACTTCAGAAGTACATTTTTTACTTTCTCTATACGCACTATGTACATAGTGTATAGAGAATGTATTGCACTCCACCAAAAAATTCGATACCGAGATTTCACCGGAAATATATGTTTTAGGGCCCCCTGTATCCAAAAAAAAATATTTTCAGAAAAAGGTCCGTGTGTGTGACCGTGTGTCTGTGAATACGTTAACTCAAAAACGAAAAGTCGGTAAAATACCAAACTTGGTATTTAAGTTTAGTATCTTCCGGGAATGCGACACGAAGATTTTGAGAAAAATCCCTCCACTCCAAGCTATCCCTTACATGGAACTTTATTCGAAAATTTTGATTTTCTAAAAAATGGCTCTAACGATTTTGATTAAAATATCGTATATTAAAGATATTTACCTGACAAATAAAATTTATATTTTGAATTTTCTGGGAATAGCATCTGAAGACTACTTTATTCTGACTGAATTTTACGGAATTTTGCATAAGTGCTAAACCTTAAGAGAGAGACAAAAACTTACCACACAAAAAATGTAGAGCACATTAAAACACACAATTTATGTTGTATACATTTTTTTCGTGGAGTTGATTGTATTTGAGATATTCCTTGTTTTTGGTTTAAGCTATTAAAGAGATAGCAAGAAATAAGGCTATTTCTGCTAATGTTTTCTTGATTAGCAGGAAGTAAATAGAAGTATAAGCTTTTTAAAAATAATTTATTGCAGAGATATAGAGAAAGTCATGTGAATGGAACACATCAGATTTTTTTTTATTGTTTTATTTGTAATTCTGGTTAAAGAAAAATTCCCCACCACAGCCTGGAATCGAACCCGGGACCTGCTGACTGACCACTCGACCACGGAGGCAGTCAGAAGTACATTATTGTTTTTAGTAATTCGGTTACAAATGAGTAAAGATTTATTTTCATTCCTGCTTTGGTTTTTACCTAGTAAGAGTCTTAAGATATTTAAGAAATTAATTTTATTATTTGGATATTATTTTACATTCAATCAGTAAATATTACAATCGTATTATAATTGCTTGGGTGTTTTCATAATGTACACATGTAAAGAAGGAAATCGGAACTCAGCTTGTATATAGACAACAATTGGTATTTTATATAATTATTTAAATAGGTGTGCATTTACGAATGTCTCATAAGCAATTTTTACTTTCTCTACACTATTGTATACATAATGTATAGAGAAGGTATTGCACTCCCCCAAAATTTGATACCGAAATTTCACCGGAAATATGTTTTAGAGCCCCCTGTATCCAAAAAAAAGCATTTGCAGAAAAAGGTCCGTGCGTGTGTGTGTCCGTGTGTCTGTGAACACGATACCTCAAAAACGAAAATTCGGTAAAATAACAAACTTGGTATTTAAGTTGGGTATCTTCCAAGAATGCGACATGAAGATTTTTAAAAAAATCACCCCACCCCAAACTACCCTTTACATGGAACTTTTTTTCGAAAATTTTGATTTTCTCAAAAATGGCTCTAACGATTTTGATTGAAATTTCGTATACTAAAGATATTTACCTGACAAATAAAATGTATATCTTGAATTTTCTGGGAACAGCCTCTGAAGACTACCTTATTCTGGATGAATTTTACGGAATTTTGCGTAACTGCTAAACTGTAAGAGATGGACAAAAACTTACCACACAAACATCTAGAGCACGTTAAAACACACAATTTATGTTAGATACATTTTTTCATGGAGTTGATCGTTTTTGAGATATTCCTTGTTTTTTGGTTTTAACTTTGAACTTGTACTTTTCTCATACAGGAATGTGTCAACTCGTGACCATACAAAGGAACTTCAGTCACATAGCAACCAGCTTTTGACTATCACTTTATCCTATAGTACTCCCTTATTTCGCTTCTACTTACAAGGAAATAAGTAATAAGACTATTTCTGCTAATTTTTTCTCAATTAGCATGAAGTAAATATAAACATAAGCTTTTTAACAATAATTTGTTATAGAGATGTAGAGAAAGTCATGTGAATGTAACACAGATTTTTGTTCTTTGGAAATAATACTGTTTACTTGACAACCGGTTTGTTTACCTGCCTTCTTATCTGTGACTCGTTTTGATGCGGTGAGATGGTCGGTCGCAACCTATATGACGGGACGGCGAACGGTACAAACTTCCTAGCTCTGCTAACTACCTTCTGCCACAAGGTGTTATACACTACATATACTGCGGATGTAGAAACCATATTTAGTCCTCAAATAAAATCCTTCAGAAAGCTAACAATATATGTGTTTACACAAAATCCGCTGGTCTTTGATCACTCAAATTTTGGTTAACGACGCAGCCCGTCTATCTCTATTTGGACCTATGAATGTGCACTGAACTATACTGTGTTAAATCTGTAGCTGTCGTTTTTATCAGGAAGCGAATACCATTTCAAGGTCGAACTATTCGACTGGCCCAATATTCGCTGCACCGGCTACATTTCTTGGTCTCTACTTGGACAGCCGGCTTACATGGAGTTGTCATACTTTGTGCTAACCAAGATTGGGAACCCTTCAACATATGTCGCTCTGTTCCGCACACTTGGCGGGGAGTCGATCCTTCTGCCTACTTCTTTTATTGATACTGGAGTTCGTCTCATCGTCTTTGGAAATTCCCCCCTATGTTTTGACTAAGCTGGATAATGCTCAATTCCGGACTCCTGAGTCAATGAATGCGCTTTTAGTGGAGACAGTGGCGACGTCAGCTGATATTTACTGCACGGGTGGATATACACCCGCAGTTGCAACCTATCATGGCCTCTCAAATGCCTAAAATCGTACCCGTGTAAACCGGGTATAGATGTCCTGTGCATCGTGCATCGGTCCGACTCGGTTCGGCTCGGGACAATTCGTACTGAGAAATAGTAAGGGGAAGATGCGGATTAGGAAAACAGGCGGGCTAACACGGCAAGCATAAGGAAAGAGAGACAGCTCTATTGCTCAAGCCAAGGAGTCGGAGTTTGCATTGGCGTCAACCACCAAATGGACTTTGTACCGGTGCAAAACGCTGAGAAGCGCTGCTTTATACGAATGATTTTTTTCGAGAGCTCCGGATATACGCAAAGTGCCTTGTTGCTACTGGATTCCACGAGCTTGTATTCCACTTGCTTTAAAAGTCACTCCATTGCTGGTTTCCAAACCCGCTTTAGGAAGCTTTCCAAACATTACCTCCCGATCTACCTCCTTCACAATAGCGGTCTTAATGCTATTGTAAAACCTAAAAGTGTTCATATTAAGACAAAATTAGGCCCTTAAAGACCATTCCCTAGTGATGAACATCCAAGACGCCAGTTGTTCAATACGACCGAAGAAAACGTCGCAAATATCTAGTATTAGCTGACTTTGTCAAGGCCACATAAGATCAACTATTCCAGCTGGGATGAGCGTCAAAGAGCAAGCAAGTTACTCACAAATGACATAGGACTGCCTGCAGTATGTATTACACTCACCATTGAGTGTAAGGTATCATCACGGCTTAATGAAGTGAAAGAAAAGGCAAACACTGGTATTGCTGGCGCAAAACTTCTGGAATCGTGACCCTGACCACCGACTCAGCTACCGAGCCTAGCTTATCGGAGTTAGTGATATGATGCTTTGCTTACTTAAAGTCACAGCGAGCAAACTTTGTACGGTCTGCATCGAAAGCATTCTGCATATGTTTGTATTCAAATGGGCAGTAAATAGTGTTCATTTTATTTATTTTATTTTTTTTAACCATGGCTCCTACGTTTTCAAACTTAAGTGGCAAGGTATTACTTAGTCAGAGGAGAGAAATAATTGCAAATGTCCTTGGCTTTATGAAACAAGAGGCAGAGATGAAGGAAGAAAATGTATGTTCCCCGAACTCTTCAAAAGCCTGTAGAATGTATGAAAAAGTAGCCAAGGCAACTGATATTTCAGTGACTTCCATTTCCAGGGATCTCAAAGATAAGAAAGAAAGGAAAAAAAAAAGAATATAATAATTTTAAATTAAAAGATGTGGAACAGTTCTGTCGCCAGCGAATTGCAAGAAACTGGCAGGCCAGAATGGGAAAATGTATGTCGACATGTTGAGAACATTGAAAATCGTTAGAAAGAATTGTAGAAAATCAAATAGAAAGAATTCTAATCCAGGATAATGGTGCAGAAAGTAGCGATAGCGTTGATGATGACAAAGACGTGAGCGAAGACGAAGGACTGTCAGGTGTGGAAGAATTGGAGGCAGACGATTGACATTGTTTATATAGTAGGTCATTTGTATAGATGTTTTGTAGATATGAATATACACATGAAAACACATGTTTATCAGTGCAGCGCCGTATAGTGCAGGTGCATAAGAGGTGACAGATATTTGACATTGACTGTGTCAGGCACTCTTCCAGCAGGCATGAATCGACTGGTGAACTGCATATCTGAAAGTACAACTCGCTTCCTAGCTCTCATCAAGATTTTCAAATGTCCAGATCTGTTGCGCCAGTTATACTACAAGCTTCATCCAGTGAGATATTAGCTACCATGCTCCCCCTCTAAACTGCCTCGGAGAAGTGTGGCTGAGTATGAGCGAATACTCTGATTCAACCGAACAGGATTGGAACAGTTTGCACTAAATCGAGTTTGGAACATTTGCACATTTTTACACGAAAAAACTCGCAGCGCGGTGGGATGGGTGCCGCGTTTGATAACAGTCGATCAGGCGCCCGAATGAATATCTCATGGGAGTACTTGGACATCTTCAGAGACGACTCGACCGACGTTTTGTGAGGCTACCACTCTGCTGACGAAATATAGTTCACTACTCCACCAGAGACGAAGTATCAGTCTAAATGGGTGCAAGAGAGTGAAGGCGTTCCAAAGAAGGCCACGAGTGCTACTTCAACAGGAAAGTTGATGGCCACTGTTGCTTAGATGTCTGGGTTGTGGTATTGGCAAATGGGCAAAATTACTATCGGAGAGACTATGCTGCAGCAGTGCTATGAAGGTCAAATGTCCGCATTTGTTAAAGAGGCAGGCACTGAGTAAGTTATGTATGTATTTATTTCTCTGCAAGTGGGTATCGCCCGGTGGCAGAGTTATATAAGATATATAAACAGTAAATCACAGCTGCCAGTTTATGGCTTATATTCCGCGACAATGCGCTCTGCGGTTGCAAAGTTGATGCCTTGCGTAATATTTAGCTCGCAGTGACTTTTTTCATTTTCTAAATCTGAAGAAATGACTCACTTGGACAGAAATTTACCGTCGAAAGTAAAAAACAAAGTAAAAACAAATAAGCCCTTTGGCGGTAGAAAAGTATAACATTGGTATTGAAAAACTGGTATTACGTGACAATAAATGTCTTGACAGAATGGAGATTGCGTTAGAAATAGAGTAGGGTACTGTAACTTTGTAAATAAAGTTTTGTGTTGATAACTTTCGTTATTATTTAGCTGTACAACATTGTCGTTATTTTCTGGATGGGCCTCGTAGATTGGGACGCTAAAACCAGAAAAGATAAACAACGACCATAAATAAAAGTCAATTTCAGAAATGAACCTCAAATGCGGAGATCTTAAGTTATACAGACTCTTCTTTTGCAGAGTTCGACAACTCATTTTATACTGAAGATATAAAAAACTATCGTCCATGTGTAGAGAGTTGAAGGGCGACTTGAAAACTAAAAAATCTGATGTGTTCCATTCATATGACTCTCTCTGCCTGTTCTGCAAACGAACTATTGCCACAGAAGATTATTCTTTTATCTACATCATGCTAATCAAGATAAACGTTGCCAAAATGAATTAATTAGCTGTAAGTAGAAGTAAAATAAGAGAAATACACTAGACTAAGGCGACAGTCAACTCTGTTAAAAGCTGTCGCTATGCGATTTACATTGAAATTCAGATTTCTTTACTGGACATAAGTAAAACAAGAGAAAAGCGGATGACAACTTCCTATTTGATAGAAATTGAAACCAATAACAAGTAATATCTCGGAAATGGTCAACTCCACAACGAAAATGTATCTATATGCCATTAACTGTATGTTTTAACGAAATTTACATTTTCTATGTAGTAAGTTTTTGTCTATCTCTTACGGTTTACCAGTTATGCTAAAGTTCAGAATGACGGACTTCAGGAGCTATTCCCAAATAGCTCAGAATATAATTTTATTTCTCATGTAAATATCTTTAATAGTTTAAGGAATTTTAATTAAAGTCGTTAGAGCCATTTTCGATAAAATCGAAACATTTCTTAAAATGTTCCATGTAGGTAAAGAGTAGTTTGAAGTGGGGGAATTTTCTTGAAAATCTTCGTGTCGCATTCTTGGAAGGTTAACACTAAACTAAATTATCAAGTTTGGTTTATAACCGACGTTTCGTTTTTGAGTCGTGTTATTCACAGACTAACACACATACGCACACGGACCTTTTTCTAAAAGCATTTTCTTTGAATTCAGGGCACCCTAAAATGAGAAATCTCGGAATTGAATGTTTGGGTGGAATACAATATCTTCTCTACCTCTGTAGTATGTACTAAGCAGAGAAAGTAAAACTCTGATCTGTTGCATTCATACGACTTTCTCCAACTATTCCTATAAAATCGCATTCTTCTCTTTATAACATGCTAGTCGAGGTAAAAATTAACAGAAATAATTGCACTGCTCAGTTCCTTGCAAGAAGAAGGGGAATAAGGAGGTACAATAGACTAAAGCGGTAGCTAAATCGTTTAAAAGCTGGTCTTTATATGATGCAATTGAAATTGCCTTATCTTTGCATGACCAGGATCAAAAATCTGAATTACAACTTTCCATTTGAAAAAAGTCGTATTGGACAGCTTAAAGCCAATAACAAGGAACGTCTTGCAAATGGTTAGCTCTACAGAAAATGAATACGAGATCTACAAATTTTGTTTCGTAAGATTTTATGTATTTCTTACGGTTTACAGTTATTCGAACGGTCTCCAGAATGAACAGGGCTTCAGAAAATATTCTCAAAAATGTAAGATATAGATTTTGTTTTGCATATGAATATCTTTAATATACCTATGGCAATTTAATCAAAATCGTCAGAGGCATTTTTAGATAGTCAAAGTGTAGTTTGGAGTGGGGGATTTTCTTAAAATTAAATACCAACTGATTCCAATAATAAAAAAGCATTACCCTATGTAATATTCAATATATATATATAACAGAGGAGTATAGATAGTGCTTACAAAGGTAAGTCGCTATTCAGGTAGTTCTCTGAAGGGACACATACTGGTTGTTTGAACCGGGTAAAAAACATATAGTCATTTGGGAGATTGAATGTCATACCGGTATGATGTCGCAGTAGTTCAATGGTTGGAGTAACCGCACGCAGAGCGGGAAAACCTTATTCAAGTCCCGGTTCCGATAACAAAATATCATTACACTGTGTAATATTCTATATATGTGTGTGTGTGTGTGTTTGTGTATCAATATAAATAAGAGTACTATTACCATGATAACTTAAATACCAAGTTTGGTATTTGACCGACTTTTCGTTGTTTTTTTTTTTCGAGTTGTGTGGTTCACTCACAAAGACACACACAAATTATATGTTAAGAATTTCATTTGATAGGGGAGGGAATTTCTGAAGTTAGCTGGTATTGAAGAGGCAGGCAGGCAGCTAAGGTGGATATCAAGATAGCGGTGTTCAAGCGCAACATCTGCTTGTAAAGACAGTGTTTGTCATTCTGAGTGATTCGGAAACGGGATTTACTCTTCCACTTGTCCAACTTTTAGCACGGGTCTTGTTCTGTCAGCAAATAGACATCCAGCCAGATCAAGTATGTGAATGCAAAGTTCGACTGAAAATGTTTTCTTAATCAGTATTACTAATTACTTTCTCCACACGTACTATGTACATATTGTATTGTATTGCAACAAAAAATTCGATATCGAGGTTTCACCGGAAATATATTTTGAGACCTCCTGAATCCAAAAAAGGTATTTTAGAAAAATGTTCGTGTGGTGTGTGTGGGGGGGGGCGGCATAGCTCAAAAACGAAAAGTCTGTTAAACCAAACTTGTTTAGTATCTCTCAAGGGTGCGACACGAAGATTTTCAATAAAATCCCCTCACTCCCGACTACCTATATATGGAAGAATTTTCAAAATTTATCAAAAATGGCTCTAACAATTTTAATTAAATATTATGTGTTAAAGATATTTACGTGACAAAATGTATATCTTTAAATTTCTGGGAATAGCCTCTGAAGTCATTTTTATTCTGGATGACTATTGCGGAATTTTGCATAACAGGTAAACCGTAAGAGATAGACCAAAACTTACTTAAAAATATGTAGATCTCGTTAAAACACACCGTTGACCATTTTTTAAGTATTCTTTGTTATTGAATTAAATTTTAAAATACTTATACTGTTCTCATGCGGAAATGTGTCAACTCCTGGGCATACAAACAAAGAAACTTCATTCACATAGCAACTAGCTTTTAAAAGGTTTGACTATCACTTTAACCTACGGCACTCCCTTATTTCCCTTCTAATTACAAGGAAGTAAATACTAAGACCGTTTCTGCTGATTTTTTATTTTCTCAATTAGTATGAAGAAAATAGAACAATAATTTGTTGTAGAGATGTAGAGAGAGTCATGTGAATAGAACACATTAACTGTTTATATTTTTTTCTAGTCGACTTACCCTCCCCATATTTAGGACTGATAGATAGCCCCTAGGAATTACAAGCGGATGCCTAGGGGCCAGAAGCCTGTCGGGGAGCCAACGGTCCGAAAACACAGAATAAAGAACCTGGAACGAGCGGTAGGCCCGTAACCAGACATGAGCGTGAGGAAGTGGATGATAGGAAAGGTGATGATGGAGCAATTCGTGGAATGAGTGGTGGGGCAAACTGGAAGACCCGAAGAAAGTCCACCCAGACGCCACTTCGTCCTTCACAAATTCCACATGCGGGCGCCTGGGTGGGAGGCGAGCAGTCTAGTCATTCAGCCACGGCGCCGCCGAATTATTATAATAATGATATAATAAATAATAATTTAATATTTATTTGTTCAAAATCAATGTTTATTACCTTTCCTGAATTTTACTTCACTCTCTTGTTCCATTTAAATAAAACTCTACTCAAACTTATTAGAGGAGGAGTCAGAAAGGCTACAGAGTTATTTACTGGACTGTAGGCATCCTTCAAGGAGACTCTGTGGTGGCCAGGACCAAACTGTCCAAAATATACTGCTAAACTGCAAGGCATTGAGGAGAAGAAGATCTTTGGAGCCCCAATTCTGACCAAGTTTAAATATTCTATTTTAGGAAAAGGAGTCTTGGTGCTAACATCAAATAACTCGAATTCATAAAATACAAAATGAAACAGCACAAAAGACCAAATGATCGAGATGCGAGGGTCTTTGAGCACTCAAACTTCCGAAATACGTATTTAATCTAATTCATTTAACAGCAATGGTCATAATGCGGCATTTTTACTTTCTCTACACGTACTATGTACATAGTGTATAGAGAAGGTATTGTACCCAAAAATTGGATACAGAGATTTCACTGGAAATATACGTTTTAGGGCCTCCTATATCCAAATAAAAAAAATCGAAATAAAGGACTGACATAGGTTAAACTTTTAGTAATAAAATAATTGTTTTCTATGAACTTGTCTTTTATTTATAGCCTATCGGAGGTTGAAAAAATACGGGCCTCTAAGTTCTCCCAATATCTGTTTCCCAGCAGAGTTCTTCCTTCCTAGAAGTGCTGATAGGGCCACCAATTCTACTCAAATGTGTAACTAAGGGCCATCTAGCGGATGTGCTTGAACTGTATTTGTCAGGGAATCGTAGCGGTAAATTTAAAACTGGACGCCATGATCACGCGCACTGCACTGTGGTTTTCATCTCCTTGACAACCCACTTTGGAAACAGCTGCAATACATGTTATTACCTCTCACTCAGAGGCACGATCTAGGATTTTAAAAATGCCGCAAGGAAATGGCGAAAACAATCTTTTCGACATAAACAAACAAATTTTAGAAATCAAGAAAAAGATCCAACTATCAGGTAAATTCAAGCTATGCAGAGAGAAGAAAATAGGGGCATATTTTTGTGGAGTTTTTAAAAAACATACATCTCTAATACAATTACTGCTTAAATAAATCATTTTTTAAGGAATTTCTTTTTTCAACTCTTTATTGAGAAACAGTATTATAGCCTCATATAAGGAAATTTTTGGTTTAAGGTAGCTCTGGAAACACCATATATCATCCTTTGATTTAATACGTTTTATTTCATTAATATTCCAGCACACCTTTATTTTATTTATTAAAAACAGATTAAAATACCAGCTGCCTACAAAATAAAGCATCACTGAAGGGTATTTGGGCTGAAATAAAATCTGATGTGCTACATTCATATAGCTTTCTCTAGCTGTTCCATACACAAACTATTCTTACTAAAGATTTTTATTTTATCTACATCATGCTAATCGAGATAAACATTAGCAGAATTGCTCTTTTCATTTGTCCTTTTGTAAGTAGAAGGGAAATAAGTGAATGCATTAGGCTAAAGCAATAATGAAATCACTTAAAAGCCGATTGCTACATGATTGAAATTCTTTGTTTGCATGGTCAGGATTTGACAAATTCCTATATGAGGAAAGTATTTTAAAGCTGAAACCAATAACTAGCAATATCTCAAAAACTGTCAGCTCTAAAAAAAAAGTATAGGGTGAAATTTGTATGTTTTAACATGATCTACATTTTATGTGTAGTAAGTTTTTGTCTATCTCTTACAGTTTAACTGTCATGCAAAATTTAGCAAAATTCATACAAAATAGAAAGTTCTTCAAAGGCTATTCCCAGAAAATTTAAAATATATATTTTATTTGTGATGTGATATCTTTAATATACATTATTTTAATCAAAATTGTTCCATGTAAAGGGTAGTTTGGGGGGGTATGGTATTTAATCTACTTTTCGTTTTTTAACTGTGCTGTCCACAGTCAAACTGACAGAAAGACACACACACACATGGACTATTTTCTAAAAATGTTTTTTCAGATTCAGGGGACCTTAAAACACATATTTCTGGTACAATTTCAGTATCTAATTTTTGAGTGCAATACAATACCTTCTCTATCTACCTTGCACATTGTACATGCAGGCTAGAGAGAGCAATAATTAAGTGCTTTAGCTCTGTATTTCTTTATATATATATATATATATATATATATATATATATATATATATATATATATATATATTCTGCTGCTTTTCTTCTGTCACAAAAGAGCTAACTGGTGGGCTGGAGCCCATCCATGAGTATTTTCAGCTTGTCAATTCAATTTATGGAGCTTGCCAAATGTATCCTGGTATAATATATTCAATTTGAAAATAAAAATATATAATGTACATATTAAATATAAGCAATGCCAAATTTCACGAGACTCGTGGGACTCTACAGATAATTTATTGAATATATTAATGGCAAGTACATTGGACTATTTCTTATGAACTGTAAGTCTATTTCTTGAGCTATTAATTGGAAATTACTTTGAGTTGAATACTGACTTGAGTAAAATAGCCATTTAAATTGGTTTTAATGCTTACTAAACAAACAGTATTAAATAGATTAACAGCTATAAACAAACCTTGCTTTTTGAACAATGATCATCCCATGACAAGCCAGGTAGATACCATGTTTCCATGAGGAATTGCAATCTATTTAAGTACATCTATTGTATTGAATACTGCATGGAAATGGGGACTGAATCTTGTGTCCAATCCTCTTAAAAAGTACGATCCGAATGAGATCAGATTAAAATATGTTGCATGGAAACACCTCTGTATTCAAATTGTTTAGAGTATGCTAAACAAACTCTTCTTCTGTTATACCTGTTGCATACAGTAGTCATTTGTTAATATATTTTTTGAAATATAAGTGGTACATTATAACAGGATATTTATGGTTTATATGCCTACTTTACAATATATTCTCAAATATAATTATTTAACTTCAAAACCTGCAAGTAATACACAGCTAAAAAATCTGATGTGTTCCATTCACATGACTTTCTCTACAACTCTGCAACAAATTAGTGTTAGAAAGATTATGCTTCTATTTGCCTAATGCTAATCAAGAAAAAACTAGCAGAAATAGTCGTATTACTTGCTTCCTTGTAAGTAGAAGCGAAATAAGAGAATACCATAGCTGGTTGCTATGTGACTGAAGTTCCTTTGTTTGTATGGACACGAGTTGATATATTCCTGTATGAGAAAAGTATACATTTTTTAAAGCTGAAACCAAAAACACGGAATATCTCAAAAACAATCAACTCCACAAAAAAATGTGTATTACATAAATTGTATGTTTTAATGTACTCTACATTTTTTGTGTGGTAAGTTTTTGTCCATCTCTTACAGTTTAGCAGCTATGCCAAATTACATAAGATTTAACCAAAATAAAGTAGTCTTTAGAGGCTATTCCCAGAAAATTCAAGGTATACATTTTATTTGTCTGGTAAATATCTTTAATATACAATATTTTAATCAAAATCCTTACAGCCATTTTTGAGAAAGTCAAAAGTTTCGAAAAAAGTTCCATGTAAAGGGTAGTTTGGGGTGGAGGGATTTTTCTCAAAAACTTCGTGTCGCATTCCTGGAAGATACTAAACTTAAATACCAAGTTTGGTATTTTACTGACTTTTCGTTTTTGAGCTATTGTATTCAGACACATGGACACACACGGATCTTTTTCTGAAAATACTTTTTTGGATACAGGGGACCGTAAAACATATATTTCCAGTGAAATCTTGGTATCATATTTTTGGGTGGAGTACAACACCTTCTCTATACACCTTGTACATAGTACATGTAGAGAAAGTAAAAATATATGTTTAACAGATTCACCAGTGCAATTAAAAGTTGACCAACATGAATGGATGAATAAAATTATTCTCAAGTTTACATACTCAAAACGATCTTAATTCATAATGAATTTAACATGTGAAATGTGGATCATATTAAGATGGAATTGGACTCAAATTGATTTCAATTCCCCATGGAAACATGGAAGAATATGGGTAGACTTTCTTGAATAATTAGAACCCTTTTGATACTACTACAATTATCCAGATATAAATACCGTAATTAATTATATTCTGGAATAAGTCAAAATATGTACAGCTAAGATAATTTTTAAGTATCAACATTTCAATCACCTTAAATCTATCCACCAAATGAAAATGAATATAAAGTGAATAATTATAGATTAAATAGATTAATATCTGTCTTCTGAACAATGGTCTACAATGATCCTCCAATGACATATTTATATTTAAATAATTGGGAGTGAAATGATCACTCCCAAAAAATAAGAAATAGGGAACAAAAAACTGACATAGGTAAATTTTCTTTAGTGAATAGAACAAATAACGAATGGAAAAAAAAAAAAAAAAAAAAAAAAAAAAAAAGCCTGCAGTTACCAGAGACTTTGTCTCAAAGTGTAAATGACTTTAAAAAGACTAAGGAAAAATCATTTATAGTTCATATAGTTAATATGTTGCATCTTTGGAAGATCCTGTACCTAAATACCAGTTTTGAATTTAACTGATTTTTCGTTTTTGAGTTATGCACACGCACGCACACACACACACACACACACACATACACACACAGACCTTTCTCTAAATATCTTGTCTTGGATTCAGGGACCCTCAACATATGTATTTCTGGTGTAATCATGTTCTCAAATTTTGGGGTGGAATACAATAGCTTCTCTGCCTATTATTTACATTGTGCAAGTGCTAGAGTAAGTGATAAAATTTGGCCACGCCGTGGCCGAGTGGTCAGACCACTCGCCTCCTACCTAGACAGCCTGGGTTCCATCCCAAGCGACTGCATGTGAGATTTGTGGTGGACAAAGAGGCGTAGGGGCGGGTTTTCTCCAGGTTCTCCAGTTTCCCCCGCCATCACATTCCACTGGGGCTCCATCTTCATGTATCATCAGTGTCATCGCCTGCAGTGCCAGAGCACTAAAAGTGGGTGTTAAACACTACAAAAAAAAATGATAAAATAGGTTATGATCATTTCAGTGATCTTGCTGCTGATGAAGTGCAGAAGTAAACTGCTAAATTAGTACCTACACACTAAGTGTGCACATTTTTTAGGGTGCTTGGTTATTTTGTCTTCATTCAATAGGTTTCATGCAATTTTGGAAGCAGAGCAGAGCAGCAACATGAAGACATGAAGTATGCTATACACCCTGACATCTAGAGGCTTCAGTGTTAAGGTTCATTCTGCCTAAAGATCCCAGAGTCAATGGCTTGTGTTTTGTTTAATTCAGATAGTTCACAATAAATTAGAGCAAGCTGACTTCTCACTCAGAGATCCTGGGTTCAATTCCTGGCTGGGGTGTGGAAGTTTTCTTTAACCAGAATTATTCCCTATCTCCCCCCCCCCCAGAGACTGGAAGTATGTATGTGAGAGTGAATGTGCATGTGTTTGAGGAAAATAAAATGATTTAAACCCAATGTAAAGAATCTACAGAAAAGTTGTTTCTAATGCAAACCCCTCAATATAACCTTAGACGTTAAAGGGGGCTACATAAATGAAACAATAAAAAAATAGATAAAAAATAAATAAATTAGATAATGTAAGCAGCACAATGGTTGAGTTCTTCAATGAAAGAAACTTTCTTTGGTTGACGACATTACAGAAAGACAGGCAGGAGGCAAACACTCTCTTCTTCCCCCCAGTCCTGCTTCCCCATAAATCTAGCACCCAAAACAAAGGCAAAACTATTGATTCTGTCATACATAATTCTGAGTCCCTCCTCCACAGCAATTTAGGAGATTAAATTTTACTGAAGAAAAAATGTCAACTCCTTTTTTCTACCACATATCTATTGCATTCTACCCAAAAATTAGAAATTGCGATTTCAGCTAGAGTAAATGTCTTGAGATACCCTATATCCAAAGAGAGTGAAAGTGAGAGAGAGATACTAAACCTGCCTTAATTCAACACCTTCCTCCGTGGTATGGGGTAACATGCTAGTCTCTGGTTTCCAAAGTTGCAGGTTCAAACCCGGCAGAGGGTGATGGATTTTTTTCAGGCGTAAAAATCCTCAGGATGGTTTTCTTTGGAAGGGAAGTAAGGCCATTGGTCCCATTGCAGAGATTTACAGCATATAAAGAACCTCAAGGCTGATAAATAGGCCTCTGAGCAAAATTAAGCAGTTTTTCAAGCCTTATATAGAATGGGATGCTGAAAACCATAACAGTTAAAGAATATCCATTAATAAAACTCAATTTTCTTTCTTTCTAAGGATGAACTTAAAAGATTTTCAAGAAAATGCTGTCATTCTAAATTATATGTATGAACAATTTGTCATTACTTTTATTTGCTCAACAATAATTTTGATTAAAGTATTGTGCATTTGACATTATAATATAGGGACATATAACAATGAATGATACTTTAGTTTTCAGATGAAAGATCTATGCATTAAGATTGTATTATTTCAGAGGGTCAGAGAAAGGCACATTATGAAGAATGTGACACTGAAAAGAAAAGAAATAAGGAAAAGATACAACAGCTAAAAAAGGAAATAAAGGACTTACAAGTACAACTGTCAAAAACAGAGCAGGTATTAGATTTAGCATTTTGTTAGGAATTCCTTCAGATGAGTTTTGTCTAAAATTTCAGGTAGATACTTTTAATTGCAATATTTTTCTCAGTGTAATAAGGCAAAATGTATTAGTTTTCTCTGTAGATTAAGCATTTTGCTAATGAACCTTATTTATTTACATATTTACATTTATTTATTTACTTATTTATTTAATTACATAGAATGTCTGATTGAGAATATTGTTCTACTTATGAACTGCTTTTTACTGAGGTGGTAAGTAAAATACAAAGAATAAAATAAACACATATAAAAAGAGTACATAAGTATAAAAAAATATATATATATATATATATATATATATATATATATATATATATATATGTACAGTATTTTTCAGAACATAATAACCCTCTGCCAAAGGTGGTGTGATTTTGAAGTTTGGGTTTGGCTGGTTTGTGGTTAGAAACCAACCCTCACATTTGCCAAGTCTTCCATTTACTGGTCCCTTAACTGAGGCGCAATTTCGACTTGTAAGCAGTGTCTTTGAGTCTCCAGGAAACAAGAGATTTTACTATGTTGGTCTCTCACCCCTAGTACAGAGTTGTGTTGTTAATGATTATTGTCCAGTGGCAGGGGGGGGGTGCCGTTTGAAGGCTATCATGTTTTGGAGAAAATTATACATATTTTTTTAACCTTTTATGTGTGTTTGTGTGAGTAACCTTAATGCAATATTTCATCAAACACCATAGGAATTTTCTGTTATTAAATTGTTAGGAATTACAGTATAGTTCAAGCAGGTATTTGAAGAGTTTATTTTTAGATTGGGATAAGGTAAGTGATTCTTTGATGTTAAATGGGAGACTGTGTTATGTTTTGATGGCACTATGTAATATATACATAATGTTTATTCCATATTTGATAGAATTAATTGATTCCATTGAGATTTGATTGACTGATCTTGTTTTGCAGAAGTGAATATATTTTTTTGTGTTTGATTATCAAGACTTATTTTTAGTTTTGTACATGAATACAATAAATAGTGAAAATATACTTTTAATTGTCCTATTATTAATAAAGCTGCAAAGAGCTTTAAAATATGTGCACTATCAAAATTACAGAAAACAGACAGCATACTGAAGGCTTGTCGGAAATGTTCCAAGGAAGTAGGAGGGCTGCAAAATAAGACACCTGATGAAGTTAAAGTAGTCCTTGATAACAGAGCAACAGATCTCAAGAAGAAGCTTGACCTTCTTCGCCATCAGTCTAACAAGGTAAAAATATGGAACATTTACTGGTGATTATGTGTTACAATAACAACAATGATGGTGGTTTTGGTCACAGTGGGTGTGGTACAGTACTCCCAATTATTCAGAGTAATTTAGGGGAGAAGATGAACTAATAATCAAGAAACCTTCTTTACGCTTTTTCGTGCAGATGGACCAGAATTAGAATCACATTTCTGACAAAATTCTGTATTTTCTACTTATTCTTTTTAATGTCCCAAACAGTCTGAATTCCAATACCATAATCTGCACTTATTTTGCAGCAATTTCCCCCCCCCCTTTTTAAATCTTTCAATTAATTCTAATTTTTGTTTTAATGTCAATATGTTTTTTTTTGTTTTTTTTGTTTTTTTGTTTCCCATCTCTTTTACAAATTTCTTTGAACTTGCTTCATTGACATAAGAAAATTAGCATAAAAAAACTGAACTTGTTTTTGATTTACAGAATAGTCTGGCCAATAACAATGGAAACAATACTCTGTTGTCATGCAGTGATCGTTTAAACAATGGAAATGACACTTTACAAGTGGGTTACTTATTTCTGTTACCTAGAGACAAATTTTGTACACTTTTTTTTTTTTTTTTAGATGTTGAATAATAAACAAACTGGATAATCCACAAAACAGATAATCTGCACACAAATAATCAGGAGTATACTGTATTTCTGTAGAAGGTTGGTAGTGCTGGTGGTGATGTTGAACACACTGATAATGGGTGGTGGAGGAAGTGGTGATAATGGTTATAAGTATATGATGATGGCGATTTAATTAGTGTTTTTAAAATTATTTTGTTTGTTAATGGCGTTGTCAATTGCCAGGATCATAATAGCACTACTGGTATGCCAGAATTTTGGCCTGCTGGAGTTCTTTAACATGCCAGTAAATCTACTAGCATGGGGCTGTCGGTCTGGGCTGAGTTTGAACCCGCAATCTTGAGTTCAGAGGGCCAGTGCCTAACCAACCAAGCTACCCAAACTGACTTGATGGGGATAATTATGGTGGTGGTATAGATGGTGGTGGAAATAATGATGTGGTTTATAAGTAGTGATGGTAATGATGGGATCTGTTGTTTACATATTTCTTTTGTAATTTGCATAGTTCTATTCCCTTATAACACTTAACAATTTTCCTTTTTTTTATATTAGAAATGAGTAAAAATGCTATTCTTTCTGTACAACAAAACAGCAACAAACTCTTTACAGAAAATTAGAAACCTCACTTCCTCTTTTGAAGATAAAGACATGTCTTCAAAATCTACCAGCATTGCCTAGTAGCTCAAAAATAAATTTTCTAATTTTTCTATAAATTCCAGTTTCTCTTTGAATTTTGCACAAAGAATAATTCATTATAATTTGAAATAATTTAAATTCTCTTCCTCTTTGAGTGAAAAAAGAATTCTTTAAGTTGATATGAATTTGTATTTGTGTTTCCACTAAAACTAAGGAACAATAAAGTACATTTCCTATGAATGGTTTCAAGATTGTTTTCCCTGACTTATAAATCCCAAAAAGACTACTGACTCAATTTCAGTCCCTTTGAAGTGTTTGTGTTTAACTGCCTTATGCACAATTTTAGATTTTTGTGATAAAGGCTGATTATAAAGTATAATTCAGTAAGTACTTCCTATCAGCACTATTACATAACTGCCATCATTTTCAGAGAAACAATAATTCTTTGGTTATCTAGTACGTTCAAATACTGAACACTAGATTCACAAACAATCTAATGAAAATTTTGAAGAATGGGTAACAATGTGTTGTGGTAAACTAAAGCAGGTCTTCCTTGCTTTAGATTGAATTTCAGATAGCAACATGTGCAAGACCGAGCCGGGCAGCTCAGGCATTCAGGAGGTTTGGGTTCTATCCCTATTTTTGTTTTGGTAGTGTTTAATGCCTGCTTTTACTATTTGTGGCGCTGCAGGTGATGACACCTGGAATGTAAAGGTGGGGGAAACCAGAGAACCCAGAGGACCTGGAGAAAACCCGCACCTGCGTTGCTTTGTCCATCACAAATCTCACATGTGGTCGCTTGGGATCTAACCTAGGCCATCTAGGTGAGAGGTGAGTGGTCTAACCACTCGGCCATGGCGCAGCCCTCGATCTCCATTGACTGCGTACTATGGCCCTGGGTTTCCTGGCATTGCTTAGGCAAATGCTGGTGTGCTGTGTATCTATATGGTTCCTTTCCCTTTCATTCCTTCATTTCATTTCCCTTCTTCATCTTTCAGGTCGGCGCAGGTGTGACTTGAGGCTTTGTAGGCAGATGGCAAGGTTGCTTGCTCCGAGTGAAACTCTCTTCCCACTGATTGCGATGGTTGAAGCTAAGTGCCACTGTATATCCTCCATGGCGCACCAGGGCTGTCATTTAATGAATCTGTTAGGAGCTTCCATGTGTCTCTGTGCTTAGCTCTGTCATTTCCTGTATTCTGGCTTGTGGTTTCCCCTCCTCTCAATCCCTTCCCCCTACAGGAAGGTAGGCTGCAAAAGATCAGTATTTGGTTGCAGTGCTGAGGCGTCCTCCGACGTTACCATGCTCTAACCATGTGCAAGCCTCGGAGCAGTTCAACAATGTGCAGCAACATCACTTCTGTGCTCTTGCTACTCCATTTTCTAGCATGGATCTATAGAAAGAGCATTTTGTGTGGGAATTTCTAGACTTTTAAAATCGTTTAGGGGAGAGAGAGCCTTTAAAGACTGCATTGGGCATCTGGGGATCTTTGCCCTTTACAATACATGATTTATTGACATGTTGCAGAGTTTAGAAGAGGGGGGGGATTTCCTCAAAGATTAAGACACTGCAGGGTGGATGGCTACATCAGCAATGAATGAAAATATGATGAAAGCAGAGCATACACATTATTGAAAACATTATCAGTTGCCAGAAGCCTTGAATATTGGATTCACAGCAGTGGACAGACAAAATGAAACAGGAACATTTTAGAAACATAAGAAATAAAGAAATGGATAAATCAGCTGTTGCCACGCATTTTTGGGAGAAAAATCACAATATTAAAGATGAAACTTGTCTGCTAAAATCCGTAAATAAGACTGCAGAACTGTAGAACTGAACACACAGGAAAATATCTACATGGAAAAATTTGGAGGAAACCTCATGAATTTTGATTTGTCTGTAGAAGACAACATTCTTTTGAAACTCATAGAATCAACACCAGATGTCACCAGTAGTCAAGACCAAGATGTTCCTGAGAATCCCACCATTCAGCCATAGCTAAGGATGCCTTCAAGGAAGGTGAAACAATTGTCTTAATTGAAAATAAGATTTGTGAAGCATAAGAGTGTTTATGTTGAATAAATGTTAGTTAATTATTATAGTGAACATAATGCATAAAATAAAACTTCACATCAGGAAGCTATGCAGTCATTGGATTCTCCACCACCTCACAAATGAACAGAAATAGGCAATGTGCAATGGTGCCAGGTTTTACAGAAAAATTTGATGGGGAAAGATCCAAATACATATTTAACCTCACAAAGGGTGATGAAAGCAGGATGTACTAATATGATGCATAAAACTAAAGACAATCATTGCTACAGGATCCTCCAACAAAAGTGAGGCAAGCAAGATGATGATCTGTACATTTTTCTCAGCTAGTGGCATATTATGATAATTCCAGGTGAGAGACAAAAGACTGTTACTGCCAGATGGTGCACCACAAAATGTCTGCCACATGAACTGAGAACAAAATGTCCTAAAACTGATATTTGCATGGAATTTTGTTGCATCCCAGCACTTCTATCTACACTGCACTGGAGACAACTCTGTGCCAGTCAGGAGCCAAACATTTATCCTATCCTTACTAAAGTACAAATATGGCCTGTGTGAATGTTTTTCTATTCCCAAAATAAAAGAAGAAATTTGAGGTCAACAGTTTGAATTAACTTAGGCTGCAGTAGTTGCTTCATGAAGAATGTATATGTACTCTACCCAATGAAGAATTGCATTAAACATTTGAAAATACTTTGAAAAGATGCAATTATCAGATCTAAATTTTTAAAATTATATTGTGTTAATTCTCAAAACTTTTGGCATGACTGTTGTACACTGTTGACATATTCTGTCTATCTGATGTAGTTTTTTTTTTATTTATTTACAGACGTAGTCAGGGCTGACATTAACCCTTGTTGGCCAGGCAACTTTTACAATATTATAGCTATCCTTAGTTATCTTAAATTTGAACTAGGTACTATGTTTCTCAACTGGCCATTTCCATTTTACCTTCCACAAAAACTCCCCTAATTTAAGTATCTGCTTCTGATCTTCAAAATTCTTCAATTTCTTTGTTCCTCAATAACATTTTTTATTCATTAGGCTTTCTCTCCAATCCTTTGTGGTCTTACATTAAAGTAAAATGTGAATTTCATCTTCCCTGTCCCCACAAATAGGGCATATTTTTGGAATAATCTCCTCCCTCATTCCCCTTAGTTTTCAAACACCCAATCTAAACCAAGCTAACCCTTCTATTTCATGTTTTTTACAAATTAAAATGTACTTCTCCTTCTCTGGGTCAGCTTTTAGTTCCTTGTAAAATGATAGTGGGCTTTTCTCCCTAGTCTCAACAAATAGTATTTGCCTATCTATACCTTTCATTCTTGATCTCATTTCCCTACTAAAACCTCTTCCAAATCCTATTTTTAATCCAAATATCTCCTAACCCAATCTGATGTAGTTACTTGTTTTATTGCATACCAAAATTGTATTACAGCAAAAATACAACTAATTTTGAATGACGCATTTTACTTTGTATTTCACTTGTGTGCCTGTCATACAATGCAAATGAAGGCAAGTAATGAGATGTACTTATGATCAACTTGATGATGCTTACAGTACCAAGAGAAAATGAAGACATTGGCTGATGAATACCATACCTTGTTACATCGCACAGCCGTTCAGCAAAACAAAGCAAGAGGAGAACCTCTTGAGCATGTGGTAAGAGATTTTTGTATTAAGTAACAGTAATATACATGTTTTGAGAGAGTTAATATATAATTGTAACAAGGAGGTACAAAAAATCTGATGTATTTCATTCACATAACTTTCTCTATTTACTGTTGTTATTTTTCTTTATTTATAGTCGCTTTGACAACTAGGTCATATCATTACTTTTATCCATATATGCAATATTAACATTCTATACATTAAAATTCATTAAAGTAATACATTATCTAAAATTGTTACAAAGATATTTTTCATTTTGAATTCTGGAATGTTTACTATGCAAATTTTCACAGCCTAATGCTCTATGGCATAATTTTCTGGGGAACATGTTATGAGAGTGAGCAAATATTTAAATTACAGAAAAGGACAATTGGAATAATAAGTGGCAAGGACGGTCGGTGCTCATGTAGAGATCTTTTCAGAACAAAAAATAGTGCCTCTTACTTGCGTATTTATATTGGAGACATTAACTTATATTAAAAAAAAAATGTACAATCAGCTTGAAATAAATCAAAGCCGCCATCAATACAGCACTCGACAAAAGAATGCAATGCATACTCAGTTCTGTGGAATCAACATAACTAAAAATAATGTAAAAATTTGGGTATCAGACTATTTAACATATTGCCTCAGAATATCAAAGTAATTACTAAAATCCACCATTTTAAAAAAAACCTTTAAAATCATTCCTACTACTGCATACATTTTATTCCATAGATGAGTATGTATCATATTGTACAAATACCATAAGTTAATAAGTGTTATAGTATAGTGTGTATTAAAAATATAATGTAAATTACTAGCTCTTAATAACTTAATGATGTGTAATTGAAAATTGTTTATTGTCTTATTATCTAGCTACAGTACTACTGTACACATGTATAAAATTAGTGGAATATTTATACCATTGACATGTCCGAATACAATGTAAATTGTTCTAAAAGGATAAATAAAACATAAACATAGCTGGAACATTATAATCTATTATATATTATACACTTTATTTGATATCTATGTTATAATTACATCTTGTTTAGGAGTTTGATGTCTTTCAAGAAAAAAATAACATTTTTGCAATGTGGAGGGTTGTTTAAAGTGCAGGGATGCTGTGCCTTCCTCTTGCCTTGGAATAACTTCTGCATTCAGTGATTAGGTGTTCGATGGTAATGTGGGTATTGCAGGTCTCGCAGTGTGAAGCATTTTCCTTGGTGAGTAAGAAGGAATGGGTTAAGCATGATCGTAATCATGCTCTAATCAGTTGATCCTTTCTTTTTAGGGATTGCAATGTGCCGGGTTTTCTGGAATTTTTCCTTACTGTGTGTAGTTTGCTTGATGTTCTTTCCATCTTTTCTCGCTTCCATTTGCCATTTGGTCTACTACAAAAATAACTTTGAGCTTCTCTATGGATATTTTTCCACTGTTGGAAGCAATCTACTTACTATTATTTACTACTTTCTATGGTGTATACAGTATGCAGATAGTATTGTATTCCACTCAAAAATTAGATGTTGAGATTTCACAGATATACCTATATTTTTTCAGGTCCTGGAATCCAATAAAGCATTTTAGTAAAAATGTGTGTATGTGCATGGGCATGTGTATGCATGCATGTGTGTGCATATGTAGAAGCGAAATAAGGGAATACACAAGGCTAAAGTGACATCAAATCTTTTAAAAGCTGTCACTATACGATAATCACTGAAATTTTGCTCTCTTTGCATAGCCAGGAGTAAAAGGAAAGAGATATGAAATGGATGAGAACTTCTCATATGAGAAAATTTCAGTATTTTAAAATTGAAGCCAATAACAGGGAATAACTTGAAATGGTTAGCTCTAAAAAGTAAACAAAGTATTTGACATAAATTGTATTCTTCAAGATATACATTTTTGTGTGGTAAGGTTCTGTCTGTCTCTTACGGTTTACAAGTAATGCAAAAGTCACTCAGAATGAAGAGGACTTCAGGGGATATTTATTATTCCCAAGACATTTGGGATGTACATTTTATTTGCCATGTAGAGCATGTTTTAATATATAGCATTTTAATGTTTGTCTGGATTAACTGTAGATTAAAGTAAAGTTCTTTTAAGAATAGTTTGTAGAGAGAGTCATGTGAATGTAACAAATCCAATATTTTTTTCTCTAAAAGTGTGTAGTTTTATTGATGATTTGCTTCTCTTCACAGGAAATTTCAGCTTTGGAGAACCAAATTAACAGAGTTGAAATGAATTTAATGGAAGCTCAGCATATCAAGAAGAAGTATAGATCTATTAGAAACAGCTTGCTGGATGACAGTGTTACTTTTGAAAGTTCTTTATTAAAACTTGAAGTGGATATAAAAAAGCAAGAAGCTGAGATCAAACATCTTCAGGTATAAACACTCACTACTATTTGTTTTATAAAATAGCTATAATATGATATCTCTCATTTTTACTTTCTTTACACATACTATGTATATAGTGTACAGAGAAGGTATTGTATTCCACCCACAAATCTGATACCATGATTTTACCTGAAATACATGTTTTGAGACTCCCGAATTAAAAAAAAAAGCATTTTTAGAAAAAGGTCCATAAGTGTGTGTATTTTGCAGTTTGTCTTGGGAGTAATTGTTTTACAATTTGGGCAGAACAGTGTAGCAATACTTATTTTTTCTGTTCTACATGTGGCAAGTATTTTAAAAAATGTAATTTTGAACATCAACTAGAAAATTCTATTTTTCTCAATTTTTGTCTCATTTTAATTACTGGTTGTATGGCTCCTTGTTATAAATATCTGTATTTTAACTCATTCGTACTGTTTTAGTACCTTTTTACTTTCTCTACATGTACTATGTACATAGTATACAGAGAAGGTATTGCACTCCACCCAAAAATTGGATACCAAGATTTCACTGGAAATATATGTTTTGGGACCCCTAAATAAAAAAAAAAATTAGAAAAAAGTCTGTGTAGATGTGTGTATCAGTGGGAAGCATAGCTCAAAAATAAAAAGCCTGTTAAATGCCAAACTTGATATTTCAGTTCAGTATCTTCAAAGGATGCGACACGAAGATTTACAAGAAAATTCCCCCCCCTCAACTACCCTTTACATGGAAAAAATTTCGAAAATTTTGATTTTCTCAAAAATGGCTCTAATGATTTTGATTAAAATATTATGTATTAAAGATATTTACATGACAAATAAAATGTATATCTTGAATTTTCTGGAAATAGCCTGTAAAGACATTTATTCTGGATGAATTTTGGAAATTTTGCATAACTGGTAAACTGTGAAAGATAGACAAAAACTTATTAGTAGAAAATGTAAAGCTTGTTAAAAACACACAATTTATATTATGTACATTTTGTTCATGGAGTTGATCATTTTTGAGATATTCATTACTATTAGTTTCAGCTTTAAAACACTTATACTTTTCTCATATGGGAATTTGTCAACTCCTGTTCATACAAACAAAGGCACCTCAATCACATAGCAACCAGCTTTTGACAATCACTTTAGCCTATGGTGCTCCCTTATTTCCCTTGTACTTACATAGAAGCAAGTAATAAGACAATTTCTGCTAATTCTTTTTTTTTTCAATTAGCATGAAGTAAATAGAAGAATAAGCTTTTTAACAATAATTTGTTGTAGAGAAAGTCATGTGAATGGAACATATCAGATTTTTTTTATGTGTCCCCTTCTATTTCAAATTTTATACGTCCTTTGGACTTATATTTCCCCATAAAGAAATTCCTTATTTTATGTGTGAGTGGATCAGAGCTTAATATACCTGTTTTAAGGCTTCACTCCCCATGATTCTCTTGGTTTGTCTCATTACATATATACCTTTGTTTATTTTTTTAGCTATTTAGCTTTCAGCTATAATGTTTATCAATTACAACCCCAAGAAAATTTGTTTGACATGTCTCCAAAATACTCTCACCATCAATTTACAATTGTCATATTCCTTGGACCCTTTTTAAGATCAAAATTCATCCAACATGTTGCTGTTTTTTTTTTTTTTTTTTTTATCATCATCATCATCATCATCAAATTTAATGCTGTGAAATATTGTTTTACTATATTTAAAATTTCATTTGCTTTCCGTTTGACTTCCTTGTCCGAAGATCCTTTAATTATAAAGGCAATATCATCAGCATATCCTACTATAGTACCATCATATCTCTGTATCAATTCAAACAGATCATTTACATTAGTAAAATAAGCTTTTGTAATAATAGTTTGTTGAAGAATGAGTAAAGAAATTTGTGTGAATGTAAACACCAGACATTTTTTTTTAGGAAATTCATAAAGAAGCTCTTGAGCTGCGGGATATGACAAAAGGAACCTTACTAAAGCAAGAGATAAATGCAGTAAATGCTGGCAAAGGAAGAGAGAAAGAGCTTCAAGAACTAAGGTAAAATATGTGACGAAAACACTCAAATAAACAAAAAACAAACTACAGAGAATTTGCAGGGTAACACACTTAAGATCATGAAGTAACATTGTAGAAGCCTAGAGACAGTGAAGCAACATTGAATTCAATTGTAAGTCGAGGTGTATACACTTATTTCTTCACTTACTGTTTTTTTTAAACACGACATGTTTCAAAAGTAGTTAACTATATCTTCAGCTGTAGTTTTTCGACTGCTGTGGATGACATGGTCTTGAATATCAGTGGCTTGTAGATGGCATAATGTACTTGTCAAATACGTCTGGTGACAGTATTTCAAAATTCATGAACTGGTGCAAGTTCTGTTTGATAAATTTTTGTTTCCAAATATATCTATGTGTTTGGAAAAAAATATTTTTCCAAAAGTGTTCTGGAAATTCAAAAGGATTTTTAAAGACTTTAATATAAAACTGGCCACTCAAAATAGATATATTATCTGGAACTTATTGAATCCCCCTTTGAAAGGTACCATACTGAGCACTAAAATATCAGGAATTTATAAAATAAGCTGCTGAGACTACAATAAGATTTATATTGGAAAAACAAAACAAAACTTGGAAACTAGGATGAAAGAACGCTTGAGAAGCATTAGGTACAAGCATGTAGACAAGTCTGCAGAAGCACATCATTTTTGGTCTGAAAATCATAACATAAAGGAAGAAATAGAGTTGATTAAATGTGTAAAGGAACCTTTGGAACTGCAAATTTGGGAAAACATCTTTATCACCAAAGAAGAAGATTTCCTTATGAATTTGAGGTCTCTGCCATTGATGAAGTCATCCTGGTGAACAAGAGTAGAGGGTAGCACAACACCAGGCTGCACATACCGCCTGTTGTATGTAGCATCAGACAACCCTGGAACTGAAGATAGGGTTAAGGTACCCTGTAACAGGTCTTTCCAAATGAAGGCAAAGTGGAACAAAAAGTGTTAAAAGTTGACTCATTTCATTTAAATTATGACACTCCACTGTCTAAAATACTTTGTTTTATTTGACATATAAACATATCAACCATATGTGAACCACTCCATTGACCTATATGTTTGGGAAACAATATTTATGAAATAGAACTTACACCGGGTCCTGGATTTTTAAAAACTGCCACCAGACATATTCAACAAGTAAATTATGACTGCCTCCGTGGTCGAGTGGTCAGCGAGGTCCCGGGTTCAATTCCCAGCTGGGACGGGGAATTTTTCTTTACTCAGAATCATTCCCTATCCCCCACAGAGTCTGGAAGTATGTATGTGAGAGTGAATGTGTGTGTGCATGAGAAAAGAAAATGATTTAAAACAAACGTAAAGAACCTACTGAAGTGTTGTTTCAAGTACAAAAGCCCCCGATATGACCTTAGATGTTAAAGGGGGCTATATAAATGAAAAAATAAAAAATAAATAAAAAGAAGTACATTTTGCCATCTACAAACCATGGAGGAAACAACGCCATCCATGTTAGTCGAAAAACTATGGCTGAAGATAAAAGCAACGGCTTTTGAAATGTGTCCTGTTTAAAGAACAATAAGTGATGTAATAACTGTCTACACCTCGACTCATAAATTTAACATTTATGGTTGTTGCTTTTAGGATACAAGTAAATGAGCGAAAACTGGAGCTTGAACGACTGGAGCGCTGTATTTTCCCAACTGGAGGAGTACGAACAATTGTACATCAGGAATCAGTCAGCTCGCAGGATGGGGCACAATCAGCTGCTGATGACACTGTAAAAGTTACTGACTTCTATGAAGATGCGTTCTCCAAACTAAAAGCTGCTACAGGTAACGCAGATATATCTGTTCTTGTGGGGAAAACGAGAATTATAATGTGGTGTTTAAACTGAGCTTTAAAAAACTCTACTGCTTAATAATAACTTCAGGTTTTAAATCTGCATAAATAGTTGTTTATGATACAAGTGGTAAAAATAGTGTTTTATATTGTGAGTAGGAAGCTTGCAAAATGAGGCCATAGGCCGATTAGTATAAAACAGCATGTGTAAATACACTATTTTATAGACAGTTCTCAATAGTTATAGATAGCCTGCCTTGGTAGTGTGGTGGTAGCATGTCTGCTTCACATTTAAAAGGTTGTAAGTTCGAATCTCGCTTAGGGTGAGTTACCCAGATAACATTTTTTTTGGGGGGGGGGGGTTTTCCCTTATCCTGAGAAGACGAATTTCGAGTAGCTTTAAGCTCCATGGACCCCAAGATCATTTGAGCATCATTTCACCAATTTCATTCATTGTCCAATATGACCAACCAGGTTAAAGGATGTTAAGCTACCCAAAAAAAAAATTATAGACATATTATAATTATAAATAGATTGTTTTACCTGTTTCATGGAGTTAATGTTCGATGGTCTGGTTAGCATCAGTTTTGACAGCATGATGATTTACTTGTACAGAACGAAAATATATAACAGAGGCAGTGTAGCAGTTGTAATTTTGCTCTCTCCACTGCTTGCATAATTTCATCTAGTTCAACAGATTCAGGACATTGAAACCAACTGCCATGTTATGGGTCGATACAAACTTTCAGAGTCATAGCCTACTTGAATGAGACCATGGACGCATAAACCAAAGATGGCTGCATTAGACTATTATAATGTTAAAACACTGAGTGACAGAATTTTCTACTTTTAATGCTACATCTGGCAGCATCAATTTTCTAAAAACGTGTTTTCTGGTTTTTTTACATTTTAGAGCAAAATTTTAAAAACTTTGTGACATATTCAGAATGGCTAACCACTCAGCACATTAATGCCAAACAAATTTTCTGCAGTATTCAATTTTGTGGGCTCGATCCCACCATGGGGATATGGATTTAATGTCCCAGGTATAGGTCCAGGTGATAGTGATCTTGGCCCCATGATACCCAACATTTCAGCTGAAGGATGGATAATTTCCTTGTATTGGGATCATCCACCTCTACTTTAACCAATGAGCAACCTGGTATCATGTGCAACTCACACTTGGCAGGTCCTGGGTTCAATTTTTGCAATAAGCCATTCTGACCCATGGCTTTTATCCGGAGGTTTCTCTGGATCGTCAAGTGAATGGTGGTGTGGTTTCTCATATCCCCAAATTTCCTGCCCTCTATATTGTTCCATTAATAATTTCATTCATCCTTCACCCCATTTGGAAGTGTTGGCAATGGTGTTTTGGTGCAGCATGGCAGAGAAAAAGGATGCTCTATGAGGAACTTTCTCTGATCCTTGGTCTTCAGCTGGTTGCTGAAGGCACTGAATCCTCTGCATGGAGCAAGGTCTCCGGTCTGCCTATCTGACTACTGGGGCATCTAAATCTAGAAATTGTAGGGCCCTGTCACCTCTGTCATATCACTCATGGTTCTGGCCACCCAGTGTCTCCTCTCACTCCATCCTTCCTTCCTAGGGTGCATATTTGTGGGCTGTAGATATAATATCCTTCCTGAATCGATGTCTAGTTCCCTAAGCAGACATCCTGCCCACCTCTGCCATGTGTAAGTGGGTGTGCAGCTGGCAGTTGGTTTAGTAGCCCCAGGCCCATGAGACCTGTACCAGCACAGATTCAATTTTGTCTAACATTTTCCAGCTATCTGCTAATGAGCATTGATTCTACAATTAAAAGACATCAATATGGCAATTTTATTCAAGATAAACCTTTCAGAAATTGCTGTGTTACACATTTTATTCTAGGCACAAAGAGAATAGCGATAGTCAAATGTTTAACAACTGGATGCTCTATATCCATGCCTTAAAATTCCATACTCTTTCCATGGAATTATGAGAAACAACTGAAAATTGACAGGACTTAAAAAGAATCTCAATTAATAATGAATTTCTTGAAAATCATTTGTCATAGAAAACCATTATTTGGTATACACTGGGCTAGATCTACATTTTTTGTGTGGTGTGTTTTCATCTTTTCCTTTATGATTACCAACTTTGAGTAATGAGGTTCACACACATACTGTATACACTGACAGATACTTTGACTTTTTTAGATTCAGTTGGCCTCAAAATAAATAAATAAATATATGTGTGACATTAATATATCCTTTTTTTTAATTCTTCCATTTCCTTATATTTTTTGTGGTTCTATACACTTTTCTCAATATCACAAAAACTGACTTTTTGCTTTAGGTGAAACTGAACCAGAAGATGTACAGAGAAGATTTTCTTCGCAGAAAAAGACCTTTGCCCGGCTTTCATATTTAAGGAACATCACAGAAGAAGAAAAGAACAAGTTACAGAAGCGGAAGGACTTCATGCTTGGAGAACTCGAGGCTTTCAAGTTTGCTGAAGTAAAGGATACAGAACAGTAAGCACAGAAGCTATAGAAATATACTGTGTATGTAAACCTTTCTGGTTTCATTACTTTTGTATTACATTTGCTTACAATGGTTCCTAAATTCTTATTTTAAGGGGGGGGGAATAAATGACAAAATTGAGGTAAAAGCGCACTTCCTTTTTACTTTCTCTACTGAGTATTATATAGGCACATAAAGGTAGAGAAGATATTGTATTCCGCTTAAAATTCTATAACAAGATTTCATCAGAAATTCATGTTTTGAAAACCCCTGAATTAAAAAAATTAGAAAAAGGTCAGCATGTCTGTGTACAGCATAAATAAAAACCGAAAAGTCAGTTAAATACCGAAGTTTAGTCTGTTCCAAAGATGCAACACAAACATTTTCAGGAAAATCCCCCCCCAACCCCCCAACCACCCTTTACATGAAACATTTTACAAACATTTTGAGAAAATGGCTCTAACGATTTGTATTAAAGTACCTTATGGTACCCCATTGTGTTGCTAGTCGCCCTCCGTGATGTAATGGTTACCATGCTAACTTCATATGCCCAAGGTCAGCCGGTCCCCATGGCCGCGCTCGCCAAAGCTTTGGTGTTTCACAGCGCAGGGGATCATGGGTTCGAGTCCACCTTGGGCATGGGTGTTTTTTCAGGTGTAAAAATCCTTAGCATGGCTTCCTTTGCAAGGGAAGTCATAGATTTACGGCATGTAAAAGAGCCTCAAGTCTGATAGAGATGCTTCTGAGCAAAATTAAGCGGTCTTTCACACCCAATTTAGAGTGGGACGCTGAGAGCCACAGCAGTTAAAGAGCGTCCATAAATAACAAGCCATTTATTTCCATTGTGTTGCATCCAAGGATGCAATACAAACATTTTCAGGAAAATCCCCCACACCCCCAACTACCCTTTACATGCAACATTTTACAAACATTTTGAGAAAATGGCTCTAACGATTTGTATTAAAATACACGATGTTTAAGGTATTTTCATGACAAAAGAAATGTATATCTTGAATTTTCGGGAATAGCATCTGAAGACCTCTTTATTATGGAGAACTTTTGTTTAACTTGGTAAACTATAAAAGGTAGACAAAAATTTACTCCATGAAAAATATAAAGCTTGTTAAAACACACAATTTGTGTCATATACATTTTTTTCTTTTTGTAGAGTTAAGCATTTCTGGGATATTCCTTGTTACTAGTTTTAATTTTAAACTACTTAACCTTCTCCTCATGTGGAGAATGTACAACCATCATGACTTACAAAACAATATTTGGATCAGATAAAGAGTATCCAGGGATGAATGATCAGCCCAGTGCCTGGTATGAACATGAAGAAGTAGAGGATATGAAATGCAGATTAAATAGATGATTTAATAGGAAAGTTTGTAATGGAATAATTGGCAGGGGAATATGGAGGACCCAGAGAAAATCCACAAAGACACTACTTCATCCACAGCAAATTCCATGTGGCCTTCTGGGATTGAACCCACACCACCTAGTTGGAGGTGTGCAGTCTAACCACTCTGCTACAGCACTGCCTCCCTGACTGCAACAGGCATAGGAAAGGTCCATATGTATGCATAACTCAAAACTGAAAAATCTCATGTGTTCCATTCACATGTCTTTCTCTACATCTCTGTAACAAATTGTTAAAAAGCTTATTTTTGCACCTATGCCATGTTTATTGAGATAAACATTACAGATACTGTCTTATTATTTGCTTTCTTGTAAGCAGAAGGGAAATATGGAAATACACTAGGCTAAACGGTAGTAAGGTAAAATATTTTCAAATATTTTAAAAGCTAATTGTCATGTGACTGCATGGCCAGGAATTGAGAAACTCCTGTATGAGAAAAGTTAAGTATTTTAAAACTGAAACTAACAAAAAAGGAATATCTTGAAAATGGTCAACTCCACGAAAAAAATGTATATGACATAAATTGTGTGTTTTAATGAGATCTACATTATTTGATAGTAGTATTTTTTATCTACCTTTTACAGTTTACCAGTTATACAAAATTCATCCAGAATAAAGAGGTCTTCAGAGTGTATTCCCAGAAAATTCATGATATACATTTTATTTGTCATGTAAGTATCTTTAATATATGCATTTTAATCAAAATCACTGGAGCCATTTTTGATAAAATCAAAATTTTCGAATTTTTTTCCATGTAAAGGGTAATTTAGTGCGAGGGAGATTTTTTTTCAAAATCTTCATGTCACATCCTTGGAAGATACTAAGCTTAAATACCAAGTTTGGTATTTTACAGACTTTTTGTTTTTAGTTATGTTCACAGATGCGCACACACACCCACGCACGCATGCACACCCACACCCACACACAGACCTTTTTCTTAAAATGCTTTTTTTTTGATACAGGAGACCCTAAAACATGTACTTCTGGTGAAATCTCAGTATCAAATTTTTTTCTCTACCTTAAAATTTATTAAATACCAAACTCGGTTCTAGTTCATACATCTTCCAAGGATGTATTACACAGATATTTTAAGAAAATCTCTTACCTCCAGAGGCTATAGACAAAAACTTACTGTAAAACACACCTTTATTCCAATAATTTTTGGTGGCAATAGCCATTTATGAAAATCCTTTATTTCTGATTTAAAGTTTTCGATAATTTACTATTTTTTTTAAATTGCTCTTAGTATTCAATTGTTTCTCCTATATCATGGAAAAGGTATGGAATTACTATACCATCATATGGTGAGACTTCTCCAGCTATTAGCCAGCTGTGCTCTGAAGAAAGGCCCAAAGCTAATGCCACTCTCAACATCATGGTTCTCCCTCTATAATGGTTCAAGAAAGTCAATGTGAATGGTGCCCATTAGAGGTTTTATTTAGTTTTGAATAACTTTATCCATTTTATTAACTCCTTGTTTGTAAATCTGACCATTTTATTTTGTATTCTTACTGCATTTTTTACTTTTCAAGGAATCAAGAAGAAACTGAAAGAATAAAGCAGATGATCCAAGATGAGGTGGAAAGGAAGCAAAGGCATGATGAAGAGATACTAATAGTCACAGAACAATTAAATGATATTAAAAGCATCATCTATATGTTCTGCAAGATGTTAGAGGTACGTACATTATTGACAGCACTGCAGCTGAAAAGCTAGTTCCTTATATTGCCTGTCACAAATTAGGGGTCCACAGAAGATAGCCAAAATATCTACAGGTAAAATAAAGTAAATCTAGTTCAGATTTTGGTGTTTACGTCTAAATACATAAGCTATACTTGGCAGAAATCTCACAATTTTTATTACATCAGTCATTAGTGGGGTGAAAAAAATATATTAAGAATGCAAAAGAGAGCAATTAGAACAATGATAAGCCTGAAAAAAACAGCTAGCTGTAAGGAATGATTTAAAAACCTAAATTCGTGACACTGCCTAGTATCTATTTTTATGAGATTGCTATACAAATGAGAAAAACTTGGAAAATTATAATAAAAGTTCAGAAATAATCATAATACTAGGAAGCAGTTACATGTGCATGTTGCCTTTCATAGAAATAAAATATATGAGCTTAGTTTCAAATACAATGGTATCTTTAATAGATTTCCTCAAGAAATAAAACTAGTCACATTGTTTAAAAAATTTAAAAATGGCTTAAAAACATATTAGATAAGTAAATGCTATTTTTCCATAAAGGAATACTTAAGTGCTAAAAATCTGATGTGCTCCATTCATATGACTTTCTCTACATTGCTGTAACAAATTATTGTTAAACAGCATATTTTTCCATTTTATGATAATTGAGATACACATTAGCAGAAATTCTCTTAATTACATGCTTCCTTGTAAGTAGAAGGGAAATAAAGGAATACACTAGGCTAAAATGATAGTCAAATCTTTTAAAAGCTGGTTGCCATGTGATTGAAATATGTTTCTACGAAGGGCCAGGAGTTTTCAGCTTTACCTGTGAGAAAAGTTCAAGTATTTTAAATTGAAACAAATAACAAGGAATATCTCAGAAATGGACAGTTCCATGAAAAAAAATGTATATGACATAAATTGTGTTTTAACATGGTCTACAGTTTTTGTGTAGTAAGTTTCTGTCTACCTCTTATGGATTAACAGTTACACAAAATTCAACAAAATTCATTCAGAATAAAGAGGTCTTTAGAGGCTATTCCCAGAATATTCAAAATATACATTTTATTTGCCATATAAATATCTTTAATAAACAGTATTTTAATCAAAATCATCAGAGCCATTTTTGAGAAAATCAAAAATTTTAAAATCTTTTCCATTTAAAGGGTAGTTTGGGGTGAGGGGATTTTTCTCAAAATCTTTGTGTCACATCCCTGGAAGATACTAAACTTAAATAGCAAGTTTGGTATTTTACCAACATTTCATTTTTCGGTTATCGTGTTCACAGACACACTGACAGGCAGACAACACACACATGGACCTGCTTCTAAAAATGCTTTATTTGGATACAGGGGACCCTAAGAATGCAAGAAACGTGGTAACACCAGGTATCCTTAGAGCTATATTATCTTTTACTGGCCAGAGCAATTTCTGATATAGGCAGTGTCTGATAGATGCTTTTGATGCCATATTTGTAGTCATCTACTTATCTTTCCAGAAAAATTGCCTGTAAACGGTATGTAGGCTCTAAAGACTGTCTTAGCTTTCCCTTGAGTGTCCTTTTTTGTCTGGCTCTTTTTAAAGCAGCTGTAATATCCTTGGCAGAATATCCATTTTGTTGAAGTGTAAATTATAGGTGTTGAAATTCAGTTTGAAGGTTATCTGGATCTCGAAAGAAACTGCTCTATGTGCCAATATGTTAAGAATGTCCTTGGAAGATGTGCAACTTAAATATTAAGTAACAAGTATTTTACTTGTACTTTACTTTCTCTACACGTAATATGGTGGAGAAGGTATTCCACAAAAAAAATTTGCGTCAAGATTTCTTTGGAAATATATGTTTTGAGGTTCCCTGAATTAAAAAAAGAAAACATTTTTGGAAAATGGTCCACGAGTGTGTGTGCATTTGCATGACTTTGAAAGCATATCTCTAAAACAAAAATGTTGTTGAATACCAAAGCATTATTAAAGGATGTGACAAAAAAGTTTTCAAGAAATCCCTCCGCTTTAAACTATCCTTACATGGAAACTTTTTGATTTTCTCAAAAACGGCTCTAAGAATTTTGCTTAAAATACTGTATGCTTAAGGAATTTCATCACAAATAAAATGTATACTTTGAAATTTTGATAATGGCTTCTAAAAAACTCTTAATTCTGAAGGACTTTAGATGACTGGTAAACCATAAGATATAGACAAAATCTACTAAGCAAATCATGTAGAGCTCATTAAAATATACAATTGATATTATATACATTCTTCTATGGTGTCATCCTTTCCAAGATGTTCCTTGCTATTAGTTTCAATTTTTAAATACTTCTTTTTCAGAAGGGAAGTCGTCATTCATTTCATCTCTCTTGTTTTACTCCTGGCCAGCTAAGAGAACCAAATTCAATTGTATGGCATACAACTTTCTTGACTATTTTATTACCTTAGTCTAGTGTATTTCCTTTCTATTTACAATGAAGCAAGCAATAAGTCCATTTCTGCTTATCTCAATTAGCATGATGTAGGTAAAAGAATTATCTTTTATGAGTAGTTTGTTTGTAAGAAGGGTAGAGAGAGCGAGAGAGAGAGAGAGATAACACACACACACACACACACACGCATGAACGTGCACACACTCATAAACCATGGACCTTTTTGCAGAAATGTTGCTTTGATTTCATGGAGTCTAAAAAAGTGTATTTTCCTTGAGATCTTGGTATTAAATTTTTGGTTGAATTCAATGCTTACCATTGGTAACAGTATAGAATGAAAATGTTGAAAATTGCAATTTCATGCATCATCCCTTAAACATTTCAATTCTTTTTCACAGCATATCAATGTAAAACCAATTCCTCTATTAACTGCTGATGTTGAATTAATCCTTGAAACACTAGAAAATCAAATTAAAGACACATTGGATCTTGTTGGATATGGAGATGACTTTGATAAAAAAGTGCAACTGATAAAGGATGAAAAGGTAAGTAGGTATCCTTATTCTGCTTAAAGAAATTAACTTTACACACTATGTTTATATTCACTGATTGCTAAGGTGTTGATATTTTTATGCTTATCTTGTCTACAGAATCTTTCATCTATTATTTGGGATCAGAATACTTAATAAAATTTGCTGGATTAAAAGTTGTAATAGAACAAAAGAAAATAATTACTATCCTACAGTAGATACAATAATTAGTAACATTAACTGGGGATGAGAAACAAAAGCATATGTCTCAAGAAGCCTGAAAACTTCTCACTGCTGAGACCAATAAAACAGTTTTCTGCATCATATGGTACTAGTAATGATTTCTTCATGACAAGTAATTTAAAATCAATGCTTCTGTTCTGTGAACTGTAAATTAGACAGTCCTTTTTAATGAACTGATAGTTCAATCACCTCACATTTCTTATAACCTCTAGTATCCATAGATTTCATTAATGATACTTTGGGCTTTGGGCATTTTTCACATCACTGAATGAGTTAAAGTAATAATGGTATGTGCTATCATGTTTGATATATTCTGCATTGCAAGCTAATATTTCTTTTTCTATCTCCATCTGCTGTTGACGGCCAAATTAAAAATACCTATAAAAACTTGATATAGTTCCACAGTAACAAAAAATCTGATGTGTTCCATTCACATGACTTTCTCTACATCTCTGAAACAAATCATTGTTAAAAAACTTATTCTTCTATCCACTTCATGCTAATCGAGATAAACAATAGCAGAAATGTTTTCTTTTAAGTAGAAGGGAAATAATGGGATACACTAGGCTAAAATGAGAGTCAAATCTTTTAAAAGCTGGCTGCCATGTGGTAGAAACCTGTTTCTTTGCATTGCCAGGAATTGACAAATTCCCGTATGTGAAAAGCTTTTAGTACTTTAAAACTGAAACCAAAAAAGGTCAACTCCATGAAAAAAAATGTGCATGACATAAATTGTGTGCTTCAATGAGATCCACATATTTTGTGTAGTAAGTTTTTGTCTATCTCTTACAATTTAATAATTATGCAAAATTCATCCAGAATGAAGATGTCTTCAAAAGCTATTTACAGAAAATTCAAGATGTACATTATATTTGTTGTGTAAATATTCTTTAATATATGGTATCTTAATAAAAATCATTAGCATCATTTATAAGAAAATAAACATTTTCGATAGTTTTTTCATGTAAAGGGTAGTTTGGGGTGGGGGATTTTCCTCAAAATTTTTGTGTCACATCCTTGGAAGATACTAAACTTATATACCAAGTTTGGTATTTTACCGACTATTCATTTTTGAGTTATCATGTTCACAGACACACACACACACATTCTAAAAATCTTTTCTGGATAGAGGGAACCCTAAAACATCTATTTCCGATGAAATCTTGGTATCAAATTTTTGGGTGCAATGCAATACCTTCTCTATACACTATATACATTGTATGTGTAAAAAAAAAAAAAAAAAATATATATATATATATATGTATGCCATTTTTGAATCCTCTGAAAAATTTGTGTTTGAAAATTATGTTATATTTAGACCAATAAAAACCATTAAGCACAAACTTAAATACAACTTAATTTGATCTAGAGGATATTTCACATAAATTATTTAACATTTTGTAACAACATTTTTATTTCAATATCTGCAACAACTTCTTTTGTCATGTGACTCCCAACCTCTCAGCTGCTATGGTGTCTCTTTGACCCAACTGCCCTCTCTGAAGACTGTCACAACTGACTCACTGCAATTATTGCACAATTTCCACCACAAAGGTGAAAAGTTTTCTCACAACTGCTGGAGACACACACAAAGCATTTGTTTACTGGGCCATTATTGCATGTGTTCATTTGATCTAAGGTGGCAGACCTGCTGGGCCAAAGTACTTATCCTGCGGCACATGTCCATACAGTCCTGGCAGCTACATAAGGGCACTAAGCGTACCCATACTCCACAACACAAATCTACACAAAGGCCAGAGTCCCTGAAGGCTCTATATGGTCCGCCATGCTATTTAACGTCTACATGGCCGATCTTCCAACTGAAAAGCATGTCCACATAGTCATAGTGCAATATTCTGATAATATGTTGTACTGTACAACCAAAAACCTAAACATGGAAAGTTTATCTCCTCTGGGAAGCATAGGACCTTGGAGAACGAACACTGTTTTTATTTTCTCTAGTACATATATACAATGTACATGGTAGGAAGAGAAGGTAAGGCATTTCACCCAAAAATTTGATACCGACATTTCACCAGAAATACACATTTTAGGGTCCCCTGTATGAAAAAATTTTTTTTAGAAAATGTGTGTGTCTGTGAACATGATAACTCAAAAGTGAAAAGTATTTAAGTTTAGTATCTTCCAAGAATGCGAGACAAAGATTTTTAGGAAAATCTCCCCACCTCAAACTACCTTTTGCATAAAAATGGTTGTAACAATTTTGATTAAATTACTGTATATAAAATATATTTACATGGCAAACAAAATGTTTATCTTGAATTTTAGGGAATTGCCTCTGAAGATCTCTTCATTCTGACTGACTTTTGCATTACTGGTAAACTGTAAGAGATAGGCAAAAAATTGCAGCACAAAAAGAGTAGATTTCATTAAAATACACATTCTTTTTCGTGGAGCTGACCATTTCCTTATTATTGGTTTTAGTTTTAAAATACCTAAGCATTTCTCATATGGGAATTTGTCCACCCGTAGCCATGCAAATAAACAAATTTCAATTACACAGTAACAGCTTTTGAAAGATTTGATCACTTTAGCCTAACATATCTTCCTTATTTCCTGTCTTAGTGATGTCCAGTTTTGTTAGGCTGCACCATATGAGGCCAAGTGGTTAGACCATCGCCTCTCACCTACATGGCCTGGGTTCGATTCCCAAGTAACAGCATGTGAGATTTATGGGACAAAGCAGCGCAGGGGTGGGTTCTCTAGTTTACCCCACCATTGCATTCCACCAGTGCTCCAACTTCATTCATGTATCATCAGTCATCACCTGCAGTGCCACAAGTAGTAAAAGCAGGCGTTAAACACTACCAAAAAAAAACAGTTTTGTTATCTTTTGTTTATATTGATTAGCATGAGGCAGAGAGAAGGATCAGCTTTTGTGGGAATAATCTGCTGTAGAACACATGTGAATGGAACACATCAGATTTTTTTAACAATGTCTTAATTTCTAACTCTTACCTGAAGCTTATGTCTTGTTTTCTGTCTGTGCCAGACCATCTATTCTTGGGAAAATTTGGAAAAGTCTTGTAATTATGTGCAATCGATCACTGTTAATATCTGGAAAAACTTATCTGTGTTGTAAATGATAATACTCCAATAATGAAATATGCAATATTGCTCATATAATGTATTGTGTAGGGTCCGCTATATTGTGTTGTCTACATTTACGGGTATGCCATTTTTACTTTCTCTACATGTACTATGTACACAGTGTGTAGAGAAGGTATTTTATTGCACCCAAAACTTTGATACCAAGATTTCACTGTTAATACATATTTTGACACCTCCTGAATCAAAAAAAGTTGTTTTTTTTTAAAAAAATGTCTGTGTGTGTCTTGGGTAGCATAGCTCAAAAATAAAAAGCCTGTTAAATACCAAACTTGATATTCAGTATCTTCCAATGATGCTATACAAAGATTTACAAGAAAATCCCTCACCCCCAACTACCCTTTACATGGAAAAATTTTTGAAAATTTGATTTTCTCAAAATTAACTAACAATTTTGATTAAAATCTCATTTATTAAGATACTAAATGACAAATAAAATGTATATCTTAAATTTTCTAGGAATAGCCTCTGAAGAGCTGTTTATTCTGGATGAATTCTTCTGAATTTTTCAACTCCTGGTAAACATAAGAGGTAGACAAAAGCTTGCCACGTAAAAATGTAGGTCTGCTTAAAATACAAAATTTATGTCAAACATTTTCTTCATGGAGTTGATCATTTTCGAGATATTCCTTATTATTGGTTTCAGTTTTAAAATACTCAAGCTGTTTTCTTACGGAAACTTGTCAACTCTTGGCCATGCAAAGAAATGGATTTCAATCCCATACCAACCAGATTTTAGAACACTTGATGGTCGGTTTAGCCTATAAAACCAACAGAGCCTAGTGTTATAATTAAATGTGATTGCCTTATTTCCCTTCTACTTATAAGGAACTAAGTAATAAAATCATTTCTGCTAATGTGAGAGATGTAGAGCAAGTCATGTGAATGGGATACATCAGATTTTCACTTTCTCTACATGTACTATGTACATAGTGTATAGAGAAGGTATTTTAATGCCCCCAAAAATTTCATATCGAGATTTCACCAGAAATACATGTTTTGGGTCCCCCTGAATCCAAAAAAAAAAGCATTTTTGGAAAAAGGTCCATGTGTGTATATCTGTGGACAGCATAGCTCAAAAACGAAAAGTCTGTTAAATCCCAAACTTGGTATTTACGTTCAGTATCTTCCAAGGATGCGACACAAAGATTTTCAAAAAAATCCCACACCCTAAACTACCCTTTACATGTAAAAATTTTCGAAAATTTTGATTTTCTCAAAAATGGCTTTAACGATTTTGATTAAAATATTGTATATGAAAAATATTTATCTGACAAATAAAATCTATATCTTGAATTTTCTGGAAATAGCCTCTGAAGACTACTTTATTCTGGATGATTTTATGGAATTTTGTATAACTGGCAAACCGTAAGAAATGGACAAAAACTTACTTAACAGTTTTCATATTAGTAAAGATATATATTGACAATAGTTGATAATAGACAGGTGAATATTAGGATTTGCCTAACAGTTTCTCTTCTTTTTTTTTTTTCAGTCTGGAAAGCAAATTGATGAAGCTATTTCATTAAACCCACTAAAAACAGCTGACACTAAACAGGTGATAATATCATCTGAGACTGATGATGAGGATGATGTTCCAACAAGGAATTTTTTGAAGCGACAAGCTCAAATAATTGTGGATGCCAAATCTCGTAGAAAAGGATTTCCAATGGCTCGTGGGAAGAAAACATTTACACTTAAATAAAAAAAAAAATAATTTACCCACAGGAGTCTACAGTACTGTTATTAAAATTAGCAAATCCATATCTTCATTGTACTTAGGTACATTAAACTATCCATCTCAAAATTAAATACTTGAACACTAAAATATCATTCTCCATTAAATAAACAAGAGGTAAATATAGTTTTTGTAAAGCATGACAAGGTTGTTACAAATAATATTTTTGCTTCCTGGTTCAGTTGCTGTAAGGAATGCAGCATGGGAGGTTACTGAAGTGCAGCTTTGACATTTTTCAACATAATTTCAATGTAATTCACTACATTCTGATGATATTCTAGTTTATAGATACCATTCACAGCTGGCAATTACAGGTTGTACCTTTAATAGTGACAAATATTTATTACAAGTCAACAAGTGATACCTCTGAGAAACGTCTACAGTCAATGTAATAACCATTGTGTACACTTGGTGCCAGCAATGTAGAAGGCATAGTAATCCTTTTTGCAGCACCTGTTCTGTTGATGTTTCTGATGGACCACCCTATTGCCTGCAGAATATCAGGAACAGTCCAGAATCAAGTGCTACAAAGAGGTTCCTTCATCTTTGGGATTAAGTCATAATCACTAGGGTTAAGTCAGGTGAATGTGGTGGATGGAAAAGCAGTTCCCACTCCTAACGATGGTACAGATCAGCTACAGGTGTGCCACATGTGTCTATGCACTATCTTGCAAAATGATGGGAGGTCCAAGTAGCCTTTGTCATACCACAGCCATTGCCGTGCCTCCATCAAATCCCAAGGAACCCACAGAGATGCAATTTTTTGTATTTTTAGGCATTTCTTTAGAATACAAAGTGCGATATTCCTATCTCCTGGGCTAACTCACATATGGTCCATTCTTGATCAATATCTAATAGCGCAGAAACAACATGCACATCCTCTTCACTTACACTTGGATGGCCTGACCTAAGTAAGTTTGCCACATGGTCATGTCCTTCGTTGAAAGCTCACCAGTCTGGAAGGTACCACACCACCTCTCCACATGCCTCAACAAGACCATAAGGTCGCGCTGTACTACCATGGGCAGATTGAATTTAGAGTCCATTTACAGGGAGGGGGGGAGGTCATTTGTAGAAGTGACAACAAATAACTTTGTCTCATTTCGCTTTTACAGCAGCATTGCCATTATTAAAGTTACACCCCATGTATGCACCTGTTACATGTCCGAAGGTCTCTCAAAAGTTTTGAGCATGGATACAACAAAATATTAAACATTTATATCTGATCACTGCATCTTTTCAAAATTTTCCCCATTGCATTCTATAGACATCTCATTCTTTCAAACCATTTTTCAAACAATGCACACCAATCTTCATTAACAGCTACAGCGGTTTCAGGTGACTCAAATCGTTAATCTCAATTTTTTTCTTTCATTTTGGGAAATAGAAAAAAGTCCCATGCAGCCAAATTTGGACTGTAGATAGGATGGGACAAACATCTGACTTTTCACTCCTGCAGAAACTGGATTGCTTCTTGTGCAGAGGCACTGTCATGGTGCAACAAAAATCTGCACAGAGCAGTCTTAGGATGCTTTTTTTTCAGTTTATTGAACACTTGTGGCAGGCATTTTATGGTATACCATCTGGTAGTGAAAGTCTTTTGTCCCTCAAGCGGAATTGTCACAATGTGGTCACTTGCTGAGAAGCAAGTTGGCAATGCTTCTCATTCGCTTCACTTTTGTTAGGAGATCCTCCTGGGGAGACGCAGACTCTCAATTGTTTAAGTGTCTGGATCATACTGGTAAATACAACTTTTGTCACCCGTTACAATTCTAAATACAGTGATGGAAATAATTATTGCAATATTTCAGTATTTTTGTGCTAATCATTGAATAACCAAGTTAAATTGGCTTGGTTTCTATTTCTATTAGGAATTATTAAATACAATTATACACAATACTTTTTATTTATTTTATTCTCATGATGATTTCTATAAAACAAATATGTATTTGTAATTATGCATTTTTAGAAAAAAATGGATGTAAGCACATATGGCTGTTACTCTGTTTTTTCTTCTGAAATATTAATACAAATGATGGGCAAACACTAAAAATTAATGTTGTGATTTAAAGCTCATATGTTTTAGTATTTGTAAATATATAATTGCCTCACATGAATGCACTGTTGCCATAGCTCCACCATGTACTTTTATCACCATTTTGCATCATGAAGGCATGAAAAGAATTTAATGCTTAATGTATTCCTGATTGAGTTCAAGAAACCACACATGCACAAGTCTCCAACAATTCCTGTTTATTTCATGGCTTCTTTTTGGCAACAGCATTCCCCATAATCTTCCAGCAATTCTCTATAGGGTTCAAATCAGGACTATTTCCAAGCCACTCTAACACTTGAACCCCATTTTGCCTAAGGAAGTTTTTTACCTGAAATGTAGAAACACATGATTATTATACTGGAACATGCTCTGCTTCATGCTTGGTACAAATATTGATCACAGGGCTTACATTCAAAGCTCTATGGAAAGGAGCAGAACCATCCTGAAAAATGCAATTGGAAACAGCTCCAAAGTGGTCTCTTATTGTGGCCATAAGCCTTCTTTCAAGAATGCTCATGTACACATTTGCATTGACATTACAGTTTATGAAGTCAAGATGGCCCACTCCATAGCTGGAAACGCATCCCCAGACCATCTGCCCTTATGGATGTTTGACTATTTGTGTTATACATAAAGGTAAAAATTCTTCACCTTTCCTCCGTCGTACGAACACTTTTCCATCGGAGCTATGCAGATTAAATTTAGATTTATCTGAAAAGGTTATTCTGTCCCACATCTCTAGAGTCCATGTAACATGCCCATTTTAGTCGCTGTTGTCGCATGGTTTTAGTCAATAATGGCTTCTTTCTAGAACAACGAGCAGAGAATCCAGCTTCCAGTAGTCTGTTTCTGACAGTTCTATTGGTTACTGAGATGTCACACATTTCTTCAATCTCACTTTAGTTCAGTGGATGGTAGGCGATAATCACTTAGAGAAAGTCTTTTCAATACCCTATCCTATTTCACAGTAGATGCCCTTTTTTGACCTCTTATTTTCTTCCTTCCTCCCTGTATTTTTTGAGTAATCTTGAAATAGTACTCTGATTAAAACTTGTCTTAGAGGCTATTTCTCTTGTGCTGAGACCAACTAATGAATAAGCAAGTATAGCATCTTTCTTTTCTGATGTTAATTACACTGACCTGCCCATCTTTACATTGCCGTATCTCAACATAAAATGACTCTATACACATGGCTTCATTACAAATCAAAACAATGACAACAAAGAACTGTGTATTGTTGGAAAAATATGATAGGAAGTCTTAACTATAAAGGCAAGAATATGCCACCTATAATTTAACAACTGACTCCCATAACCTGAAGCAAACAGCTGCCAAAAATAAAAATACTGACATATAGATGCATTATTTTCACTATTGTATGTTTTTGGATCTTTCTCCGTTTAATTTTTCATGTGTTTCCTAGCACTAATGCATTTGTTTCTGCCCATTTGCGAGGTGATTGGGCATCCAGCAATGCAGGACTTTCTGACGTTACATTTTTCTTTCAGGGTTGCTGACCATCCAATATTTAGAGCTTCTTGAATCTGATCATCTTCCCACATGTTCCGTTTTCACCAATTGTTATTGTAGCTGGCAATCCTGCTCAGTCTTCATCTTTGAAGGAATCCCTCTCTCTTCTCGAAGGTGGATTGCTTGTAAAGAGCAAAGATCCCCAAATGCACAATGCAGTCTTTCAAGGCTTACACTCTTCCCTAAACACACTTTAAAGTCATAGAAAATCATAGCCCAGCACATACAAACATGGTGTCAATGATGCACATTGTTGGAGCACGCCCAGACTTGCACATGTTGCTACTGAGCTTCAATCTGAAGTTAGGAAGAGCTGCTCTGGCTTAAACTCATTGTTGTCTATTCTCAAAACTTTTGGAGTGACCTTCATGGTGGGAAGGGCAGTTATATTGTATCTGTTACATTGGCACTCTGGTATACTATTTGCAAGTGTTCTACCCTACATTCCAAACATTTAATCACCAACTGATTATACAGCCAACTGTGAAGTGTGTTTCCAGCTGAAATTCACTGTCAACTAGTAAAGATTTACAGTTAAAATGTAATGGCAGATGGAATGATGAGAAAGTGAAGTGGGTTAGGCAATTCAGGGATGGACAATCCAATGTTTAAAACAGCACGAGTGGGTGGCCTTCTGTTGTCACTGATGGTTTGATTGAACAAGGAGGAATTTGTGAACACAGATGATTCACAATAAGAATGCTTTGGTTCCACAAATTTCTAAAACGGTTTTGCATGAGATTGTCATAAAATGGCAGCTTAGAGGGCATACAGAAGTTGATTCCCCACTATTACAGATTGCTGAACAATGGTGGCAACTATGTTGAAAAAAGGGTTAAGCAATGCTCTTTCATTTAAAAACAAATATTATTGTGAAAACAAGTAGTTTATGTTTTTGCTAAACTGGTACTTACTTTCCACACATGCCTCGTATATCATTATATTATAGTTGTAATAATTAGGCTAATAATATAGACATTAAATTACTTAACCATTATTATTAGGTTATTAATTATTTAAACTTACCTTTACTTTTAACTAGAAATTTGAATTGTTTTTGCAATATTTGGTGCAAGTGTTGTCTGTATGGGGTTTTATTTTTAGAAGAACTACTGCATGGAGAAAACTAAGAAATTAAATTGTTGGATTTAAGTATGCCAAAATCAAATTATTATGATTGTAAGTTTTTCTTCATACTACTACAATGCAGAACTTGCTATGTTTAATAACATATGCATGTTATATAAAGTATATCCATGTCCATGGTATGGTTCAGTCTTTAATTTCATATTTTAGATGCATTTATTTGGTTGTAAGTTATCAACATACAAGGAAGGTGATCAAATGAATAATTTTCTTTTTTAATGTTAATTTAATAATTATCTAATGTATGTGCCATGACAATGACTCATAATACTAAGAGAAGGTACAAATAGTGCCTGTTGTAAATTTTTTCTGATGAATCTTAGTGACTCAAGTTAGAATGTTGACTGTCCTGTTCTGCGGTATCAGCTATCTTTGCTTTTTGGTAACCTCTCATAGGCAGTGTTCCCTTTGCAATAAGGGTCTGGGACAGGTCCTTCTATAGTGACCAGCTCTTTAAAGATTTGACTATTACTTTATCCTAATGTATGCATTTCCCTTGTACTTACAAAAAATATATAGTAAAGCCATTTCTGCTAATATTTATCTCAATTAGGATGAAGTTGAAAGAATAAACTTTTCAAAAAAGTGTTTGTTGCAAAATAGAATGTTGTCACATGAACATAACACATCAGATATTTTCTCTTGGAAGCAAATACCCAACACAGAGATTGAGGTTTTTTTTTTTTTAAAGGGATAATTTGTTACTACATACACAAAACTTTTGTCAGTTATGTTCTCCACTGATTCAACTCTTCTGGGATTTTTTTTTTGTTAACATATTACAAACTCAAAATTAATTTTTAGCTAACCTAATTCATCTCTTTGCCAAGAACTTACTAGAACACATTTTAGGCACTGTTATCTCCATAACTTTTCTCAACACTCTGCCACATATCCTCTTGTAGCTTGAAGATATTTCCTGGCTGGCTGTACTGTGAATTATCTTCATATGGGACATCAACATTTTAGAAATTGTGTTTATTACTTTTTCTACTACATAGTAAGAAGGGGAAGAATTATATTCCATCCGAAAATTCAATGGCTAAATTTCACCAAAAATATATGTTAAGAGGACCCCTGAATAACAAAGTGTTAAAAAGAGTTGGGTAATTGTGGAATCTAATATCCCAAGTTTTGTATCTTCCAAAGATTGAATGCAAAGATTTTCAAGAAAAACCCCACCCCCAAACTACCCTTTACATGGAAAATGTTTAAAAAATTATGATTTCCCCAAAAATGGATCTAACAAATTTGATTGAAATCCCATAGGGTAAAGCATTTTCATGACAAATAAAAGGTATATCTTGAATTTTCTGGGAGTAGCCTACAAAATATTTGTTCTGGATGACTCAATTGATAAACCTTAACAAAACTTACTACACAAAAAAATGTAGATCCAAATCCGAGTTATACCTTGATATTGGTCTAAATTTTGAAATACTTCCTCAAATCGAGTTTAATCAGTTAACAATACTGATTAAAAACAAATTCAGAGCCAACACAAAGGAAAAGATTTCAACTGGAGAAATTTCTGACATTTACAAAATTGGATGTACTGAATATGGTAAAATACACAGAGAACATAAAGAGTAGCATGGATAAGTTTAAAGAAGAGGCATAAAAACAATAAAGATACTGATGAGCCAGTAGTAGCAGCAGGACATTTTTGGATCCCAGCACTTTGGTTAAAAGAAGTCCTTTGATGACAGCTCACCTTCTCATTTTAACTTTTTCTACTATGTAAGAAGAAGTAAAGTATTACACCCAAACATTCAACCCAAAATTGCACCAGAAACAGATATTTTAGGACTTCCTAAATCCAAAAATAGAATTTTTAGAAAAAGTTCTGTATAGGTTTCTATGAACCGAGTTCAAAAATGAAAATTCTGTTAAATACCACACTTGGTATTTTTGGAGAATCTTTGCCAACCTATTGTGTAGACTGAACCTTGGTCTCAACATCATAACCGTAGACCCACATCTCATCACTAGTTATGGAACATCTCGTCCTCATTTACACGATCCAAAAGCTCTTCACAGATTGCGAGGCGATGATCTTTCTGGTCTTGACTTAAGAGCCGTGGGACGAAATTGGTGGCAATACGATGCATTCCAAGATGCTGTGTCAGGATTTCATGACATGATCCAACTGGAATGTTACATTCTTCTGCAATCTCTCGGATAGTCAGTCTTCGATTGGCACGCACAATTTCGTTGACGTTCCTGACATGAGCATTGTCAGTAGACGTCGAAGGGCGTCCTGAATGAGGGTCATTTTTAACTTCTGCCTGGCCATTTTAAACCGAGTGAACCATTCGTAACACTGAGTATGGCTTAAGCACTCATCACCATAGGCTTCCTACATCATTTGGCGTGTCTCAGTAAAGGTTTTTTTGAGTTTCATGCAAAAATTAATGCAGACTCCTTTAACTCTGCTATCTCAAAATTAGCAAACTGTGCGACACGTTCTACTCAATACAGCACTGAATGATAATTAACATACAACAATGAAACTTTCGGTAGTTATACATCAAACACAGGTGTGTGCAGGGATGCTAACATTGGCGTGAAATTACAAATGTTCCAGAACTGTTTGAGCATACCTCGTATATAAAAATACTTACACGACAAATGAAATGTTTATCTTGAATTTTCTGGGGATAGCCTGTAAAGTCCTCTTCATTCAGGTCTTTTGTATAATCTTGTATAACTAGTAAACATTAAGTGATAAGAAAAAGCCTAAACCATTTCCAAGATATCCGTTATTAAAGATTGAATTATTCAAGGCTTGGTCATTCTTTCAATTGCAATTACATGGAACAGTATGAATTTTAAGTATCATCCCTTTCTATCCATAATGAAATAAGTTTGGTAGCTATTTCTGCAAAGATTTATCTCAATTAAAGTGAAGTAGACAGAAAAATAAACTTTGGTAAGAATAGTTTGTTTAGCCACTAATAAACAATAGAGGTTGGAGAAAATTATGTGAATATAACACAAGATTTTTTGTAAAAATTATTTTTATACATAAAAATAAGTAAAATCTTTTACTTTGATGTCCCATTTGAAAATCTCATCTCACATTACAGTGGCCTACAATACCATCTGCAAGTCACAGGAGGAACTGTAGAAGTGAGGCCAGAAGAAAAGAGCCTCCAGATATACATTGCAGTAAACTTCTTGGTAAAAAGGGTGGATCAGGGTGATTAAAAACGTCCTAGTATTTTTTTAAATAAAATACTTATGATAATGAGAGGTCAAGATGCATAAATTGTTAAAAAGGTCTTATCAGGAGGTAAACAAACCAGGAATATGAATTGTTTCTTCCACACCAGTCAAGTGTAGGACAGGAGTTGGAGAGGTAGAGTTAGACTGAAAAATTAAATGCCATTGACAGGATTTAAACCGTGGATTTTCTGGTCTCTATCCAGTTGCTATAACCACTGAGCTACCATGGCAACATGCCAGCATGACACTAAATTCGCCAACTGATTTGCATACTTTCCGGTAAACCACAATGAGATTTGTTTCAAGATGATATACCTCAATGGTGACTTACAAACTTTTTAAGTGCTTAAATCCCAGGCTTTATAGTTTAAAAAACTAAACACTTTGATATCTCTTTCTAGTGGTTTACTAGGTAAAATGCAAGTCAGTTTGAACATTTAGTGCTGTACCATGGCTGCGTGTTACCATGGTACAAGGTGGATCAGAAAGTAAAGCACAATAATTTTTTTCTGCACTGGCATTGCGGCTGGGAAAACAAATTTCACCAAGAAATAGTTTAAAGCTTCCGCTACAGACTTTATTTGTTGCTCATGTGTAATTCTAGCAAGAGAAGCGTGAACTATGCAACAAAGATGGCATGCATGTCACTATTGCCCACTTATGAAGAGTGTAGTGCGATTTTTATGGACTAAAGATCATAACCCAAGTGAAACGTACAGGAACATGCGTGGCGTGTATGGGGACAACTGTATGGACTATACAAAGTCACCAGGTAGTGTGCATTCTTCAAAGATGACTGTGATAACCTTTGTGATGTGCCATGTTCTGGAAGGTAGATCCAACTGCGAATCTTATCTCAGCAGTTCAATATTTCATAAGGTGCCGTGTACAATATTGTGCATGACAGGCTTGCTGGTTGCCTGAGAACTTGACAGGCAACCACAAGAGTCAGTGAATGGATGACAAGCTTGGATCACTTATTGTGTTATGCTGCAGAAGGGCATGACTTTCTGAAGGGAATTGTCACTGGTGATGAGTCATGGGTGTACTACTACATGCCCAAAACAAAGGAGGCTCTATGGAGTGGAAATATGGTGATTCCCTGGTAAAGAAAAAATTCAAGTGATTCAATCTGCTCGTAAAGTGCTTGTGACAGAATTCTAGGCTATGAATGGTGTGGTATTGGTGGACTTTGCTGAACAAAGGACTACTGTGAATGCTGCAGCCAACACTGATAAATTTGTGTTGTGCCATTTGTGACAAATGCTGTAACATTCATGTTGATGGTGTCAAATTTCTTTATGACAATGCTGCATGTTGTTGCAGCTGTTCATGAGAATCAACAAATTTGGTTGGGAGGTGCACTAACATTCTCCATACAGTCCAGACCTAGCAGTCAGACTTTCATTTGTTTGGTCCCATGAAGAGATTCCTGGCCAGTAAATGTTTTGCATTAAATGCAGAAGTGAAAATAAGTTTGCAGATGGCTGTACTCCAACCAAACAGACTTCTATGAACAGGATATTTTGAAACTGGTATCATAATGGAAGAAATGGTTGAGAAAATTGGTGATTATGTACAAAAAGTTATTGTGCAACTCTTTCTAATCCACCCTTGTAGCTCGGTGATTAGAGCAACTGGATGGAAACCAGGGTTCAAATCCTGGCTATGGCATTTTATTTTTGAATCTGACTTTACCTCTCCAAAACAGGAGTACTGTGGAAGGTACATACTACTCATAAATAAAAACACTTCTAGGTGGTATGTGAAATAGATATTTCACTCACATTATCATACACGAAACAAAACTTGGACTGTTTTAAGTAGCAAAGCTGAAACACTTTTTCCATGTTTATTTCAAATGAAGCCTCTTTCAGTTAACCACAAAGATTAACTTTAATGAAGAGGAATTTGGAACATTTTGTTTCAAATCAAAATGCTCTGTACTGACTAGTACAATATTATTACAAAAACTGGCAGTGATACAACTGGTCTAAAATGCAATGGAATGATATCTTGCAGTTTTATTTTCATACGTATATTCACATTCAGTTCTTCTTATATGCAGCTCTACTGCTTTATGAACGGCCACTTCACTTTGTCCTTTTATATACAATAATACAATCCATAACATAAAATTTGTGAGAAAAATCATGCAGCATTTTAAATGCAATACTGATATCTCCCACAGGTATATGAAAAAATGTTACATCTTCTATTACTCAGCAGTATTGATGGGTGGAGGGGGGGAATGCTATTTCAAACAATCCTGTTTCATGCAAAATTCTGTCACCCTGAAGTTATTCCTTTTTCAGTCTTATTTGATAAGTATCTGTTAACATACCAAGTACATTCACCAAAGATGTTTTGAGACACAGTTAAATCTTTTTTTTTTTTTTTTTTTAATCCATCATGAGACAAATTTGTTCTGGAGAGAAACATAAATACATAAGATTTATATGTGTGTTGTCTCAAAGCATCTGATATAATTACAGATAGCATCCAAACACTGTTTTAAATTTACAAAATATGTTGATTTCTCAATCCCCAAGCCTCAAAATATTTGTTAAGCATTAAAAATTCCCTAGTAAACAATGAGCCATGATCAGGGATGCAGTGGTTTCAGAATGCTATGAAATAAACCTAGAAACACATCAGCTCATTGTTAAATTCAAATTGAATGTTTGAGTCTTTCATATTGCTTTCAAAGTAATTACTGGCTCTATTCTAGCAATGCTGCTGTTGTATAAATGTTCCTAGATGTCCACTTTTAGGAATGTATATTTGTAAAAGTCCAGAAATCTAAAAAAGTTTTCCCTTGTCTAGCAAAACATAATACTTTTGCAATGACATGAAATTTAGAATGTGTAAACTGTTCGGTGTATAACATACAGAAAACTTGGAAAATATATGAGAATTCCATTTTATGAAATTGGTACAATAAACATGTAATAAAGCAAAAAATGAAACTTCCTAGGCTGTATATAGATGTCTAGTCCATATTTGATGCTTCATAAAATGAACTGTCACAAAAGATGGGGAAAAGTATCCTTCAGCCATGGAATGTGAATAAGATAAATAATTTACGCAGGCCAGTTGACTTTAAAATTCCATTTCTGAATGCTTGTGTCCATTTATTGCTGGTTACTAGAGATCACTAGTGTTGCAATCATATGTAAATCTGCTTACTATGGGTTTTTTTGCAGTCCAGTTTTCAACATTTTGAAAACTAAATTTTTGTAAATACCAAAGTAAAGTGTTGATATGAAGGTCACTCCAAAAGCTTTGAGAAGGCAAAAGTTGTGGTAAGCCAAAATAGCTTTTCCTAACTTCAAATTGGGGTTCACATACATAGTAACATGTGCAAGTCTGAATGTGATTCAACAATGTGCTAGGATCGATCTCAAGCAAGCCAGTCCCCATGGCTGCACTCACTAAAGTGTCTTGCTTTGGAGCTTCGTAGCGCAGGGGATTGTGGGTTCAAATCCTGCCTTGGGCATGAGTGTTCATATCTTTTAAAAATGTGTGTGTGTGTATTAGAAGCAAAAACAAATGGTAATCAAACAGAAACGAAGTAAATGTTAGGAAAATGAATAAAGAGGAAAAAAGAAAGAGAATGCATTGAAAGACTGCAATGTGGATTTGGAGATCTTTGCCCTTCGCAATCCACCATTAATCAAGAAGAGAAAGGGATTTCTTAGAAGATGAAGACCAAGCAGGATGGCTGGCTACAGCAACAATGGATGAAAATAAGGCAAAAACAGAGTGAATGTTGTGAGAAGATTTTTGTTACACATATGGTCAAATTCAAGAAGCTCTAGTACTGGCTCGGCAGCAGTGAAAACAATCCAGAACGAAAAATTGAATGTCAGGAACCTCTGCAAATGAGCAGACACAAGCACACGTGTAATGGTGCCAATAAACTATTAAAAATTCAAAAATATGTTTAACACTGATATAAGTGATGAGAGATGGATTTACCAGTGTGATCCAGAAACTACACAAGTCATCAGTCTAGGTTTTCCCAGAAGAACCTCCAATAAAAATGAAGCAAACAATAAATCTTGGTAGGAAGACGACCTGTTCTTCTCAGCAAGTAAGGATTCCACTTAAGGGACAAAGGATTTTACTGACAGATGGTAAACCATAAAATGTCTGCCACAAGCATTCAATGAACTGAGAAAAAAGTGTCATAAGACGTCTGCATGGGATTTTGTTGCATCATAACAACGCCTCTACCCACACTGCACAAGAAACAACCCAATTTCTGCAGGAGTCAGATATTTATCCCTTCTTTCCTACAGACCTGATCTGGTCCCATGCAACTTTTTTCTATTCCCCAAAATGAAAGAAAAAATTTTGAGGTATATGATTTGAGTTACCTGAAGCTGCAGTAGCTGCTCACGAAGAATGTATTTGCACCGTCTCCAAAGAAGAATGGTGCTCAACATTTGAAAAATGATTTAAAAGGATGAGATGGAATGGAGAATATTTTGTAAGATGCAAGGATCAGAACTTAATTTTTTATATTTTATTTGATTCATTCTCAAAACTTTTGGAGTGATCCTCAAAGTATAACTTTAAAAATTAAAACTGGAAACTAGCTGAAATCTGTTTCAGTAACGACAGCAACTAATTTAGGGGGGGAGCAAGTCCAAAATAAATTTAAATTATTACTGCATCCCTGGCCACAAGGTATTATGCAGAAACAACACATCACAATACACCACCATAGTCAACAAAAATAACATACAACATCAGTACAAATAGCGACAATAAATATACATCTTAAAATTGTAACTTTAACTTATAGGTGCATTGATTTAAAACTAAAAACATCCAGGGTAAATTTTAGGAATATATGCATGCTTGTATTGTCTTAGTTGGAACATTTTATTCATCAGCACCTATAAAATACACAAGTATTCCTATAACTCACCCTGTTTATTCTGGAAGAGGGAAGTCCACACGGTAAAAAGCTTCAAGTTGGTATACATCAGAATTATCTACAGCCAAGTGCATTTTAAATGCACAGTTCCATTTATTCACAAAATATATCTGCATTACACAAATGCTTAACCTTGTTTAAAAAAAAAGATATTGAACTTCTCCCTTAAATGAAGAGGTTACACATGTTGCATGTCAAAGCAAGATAACATACTGCAACAGCACATTCTTTTAATATTTTATAATATTTATGTGCATCAAACTAAGTTTACATGAATAAAAGGAAGAACAACAATTAAGGATATGGAATTAGGTTACTTTAATAGTATTCCAAGGAAAAGGGAGGTAAAACATAGGAACCTTAAGCTATGTATTTGCTGACATATACAGCAGCTTCAGTGTTAGGTTCAAAATTTTGACAATCTTCAACAATACAAAGAGACAATGACTTCTTTCTTGCCCAACAAGGAAGGTGCTATGTGCACACCTTTTCCTGGGTACTTGCCCTAGTCTTCGCGCAATTGCAGAAGCAGTTAGGGTCTTCTGCATATATATAAGAAGGAAAAAGAAAAAAAAAAAAAAAAAAAAAAAAAAAAAAAAAAAAAAAAAAAAAAAAAAAAAAAAACCTGTGTGTGTGAGAACATAATTCAAAAATGAAAAGTCCTTGAAATACCAAATTTGATACCACAGTTTCGTATCTTCCAAGGATATGACATTTATAAAAAAAACATCCCCTTCATCATAAACTACTCTTTACATTGTGGCCTTTTGAAAATTCTGATTTTCTCAAAAATGGCTCTAATGAATATGATCAAAACACCATATGTTTCAAGATATTTTCATGGCAAATGAACTAAAGGTATAGCTTGAATTTTCTAGAAATGGCCTCTAAAAGTCCTCTTCATTCTGGATGGCTTTTGTATAACTGGTAAACCGTAAGCAATAGCAAAATCTTAGGACACAAAATAATGTAGATTTCATTGAGGACATAATATCAGGCATATTTTTTGTGGGTTTAACCATTTCCTTATTATTGATTTAAAATTTCCAACACAATTTCCTCCTAGGACAATTTTTTCTCCTTCCATGCAAAAGGAATGAAATTTAACAATCATCACATAGTGACCAGCTTTTAAAAAAACCAATCACTGTGGTGTAATGTATTTCCTTATTTCTGTTGTACCTACAAGGAAATGAGTAAAATAATCAATTTCTGCTCATATTTATCTTAAGCATGAAGTAAATAGAAGAATATGTTTTTGTGGAATATTTTGTTGCAGAATTGGTAGAGTAAGTCATGTCAATGGACCATATCAGATATTTTGATAATACTTTTTAAATTTCAAACCTAAAAGGAAAAACACTTCATAGAAAAAATGACTGCTAATATTCAATATTCTCCTGAGCTTTTCAAAAAGAACCAGAAACAGCAAGAAGGTTTCTGCAATAATTGGCATCTGTACAGTACTGTTCATAGAGTTTACCAAAAAACCATAAATGTGGAGGGTTATTTTACGTGACTCAAAAAGAAAACCATAATGTTCCAATAAGAATAACACAAAATGGAATAGTAGGCAGAGATCAGAATAATGGATAGTGATTCCACAGAAGACAAAGATATGTAAAGTACAGAAGAATTAAAATATGATTAAAGACTGCTATTCAGTGGAATGGTTGTATGAAAGAAATCATTACTGAAACTATGGTTTTTAATTTTGTAGGAACTGTACAACTACTCTATAGAATGTGAGAAATTAACATTCCAGTGATAAGCACTGAAAATTAAAATTATGTGTTTTTTGGTGTTTTACTAAAGCAGAAAATAGTACTAAAAACTTTTGCACATGGAGAGTTCGAAATTAAATTTTGGTTTTCATTTCCATACTAATACAAAATGAGTATACTGAGAACTTTTGCATTTGATATGCCTGGATTGAACTATGTGGTGTTTCACAAAAGTCCTTTGTCCCCAAATTTCTTCATAACATTGATACATTTTTGTTAGTTTTTCTCAAAAACAAGTCAAACATGTTTGATTCAGCGAGATACTTACATGACAAAATGAGCATTTTGCAAAGTTTAAGTTTCATGCTGAATGAACTGTAGAAAATGTATATAACTGTAAAACTCTCAATGCCAAGACAGAATTAAACTATCGAAAATTATGTAGAACTCATTAAAATGTTTCATTTAGGGGGAGGGTTGTACCTTTAGCCTGTTTTCCAATAATTCAAGCTAAAAGTTTTTCAGTAATGTTCCATAATTACTCTGCAATCTAAATCTGGAAGAAAGATGCTTAAAAAAAAACAAACACACACAATTTAGATGTGAACAATTTGGAAAACTAGTGCCCACCAACCACCCAATTGTGCAGTGGCACGCCAATGAAGGGAGGGAAATCTGCTAAAGTAACAAGTTTTAGCTTCTTAGGATCTTTGGCTGCGCTCTGTTGTTGCTCTACAGTTGCCACAGCTTCACTCCTCTACTTCTAAAATCATATCCCTTGTCTATGCTTTGGGGCTCAGGGCCCTCAGTCCTGGACCATTTACAGCCTAGGGCCTCTCTATGTTTAATATATAGATATTGGCATATGAACAGCACAACCAAAGTGTGAAGTAAGTTTGTAGGATAAGTGTGGAACAAAGTCATTTTGAAGTTTTGTCATTCCTTTGTTTGCAAAAGCATGCAGTATCAAACATAATTCATAATGACCTTTATTTTTAAAAATGTATCATCCTAGGCTTCTTGTAATGATTTAATAGGTCATTTGGATAGTGTTTAACGCCTGCTTTTACCACTTGAAGCACTGCAGGCGATGAGACTGATGATAAATGTAATGAAGCTGGAGCACTGGTGGAATGCGATGGTAGGGGAAACCAGAGAAAACCCGCACCTGTGCTGCTTGGTCCACCACAAATCTCACATGCAAGTGCTTGGGATCGATCCTAGGCCATCTGGGTGAGAGGTCTAACCACTCGACCACAGCATGGCCCTTAATAGGTCACAATGAAACTGTACAGACTCTATGAAAACATTTACTCCTAACATCAACAGCAATAGAGAGACATTATTTTGCAAATAATTTGTACAATTTAAATTAAAATATATACTGTGAAATGCCTGTTAACATATACCAGTCAGTCTGGGTGGCTCAGTTGGTTAGGCGCTGGCCTTTTGATACCAAGGTTACAGGTTCAAATCTAGCAGAGCCCAATAGATTTTAGTGTACTTAAAAGTGACAGTCACTGTCAGTAGATTTACTGGCATGTAAAAGAATTCCTGCGGGATGAAATTCTGGCACACTGGTGGTGGTATGATACTGTCAATTGTCAACATCATTAACAAATAATTTTTTTTAATATACAAGAGATGGACACTGATGATCCTTGAAACAATAAGTAGGAATGGCTCTATAATCGCCATATTATAACTCGTTCCTTGAGACAGTTCTGGCATCACATGGCAGCAGTGTGAATAAATCTGTAAATTGTGGAATCATTACATTATCCTGGAGGTTATACGCAGAAGGGTCAAAGGGATGTTGAACTGTGTCTAAGAGTATTGGCTGTCACATATTTAGCTGCAGTGATGTGACCGTCACCGAGTTGTCCAAAGGGCTATTATAGTTTAAGGTATCTCCACTTTATTTGACAATTAATAGGACTGAAAAAAAAAACTGGGAGTAATCTCAAATCAGGATGATAGTCCTGGCAGGTTTGAGCTGCAAATTTCCCAATCCTGAGCTTGTACCTTCCTTAACAACCTTCGTCACCCAAGTCAGTGAAAATAAATTGTGAGTACAGAAAATTGTATGATTGTAGCATATCTGTTTTTACATACTTTTTTTTACATGGCTTGGTCTTATCTGACAGAACTGTTCAGTAAGACACCTCGCTGATGGATGACAGGTGCCTTCTAAAGTCTCATCCCTGTACCATATTACCTTCGCTTCGTGCCAAGTATATAGGGCTAGAGCACTGTCCAGTCTAGTCATTCTACCTTCCGTAGTCAGATATCAAAATGCAGCTAGCCCTTTTAAGTCCACTTAGCTCCACTACAGGTAGATAGGGTTAGGGTGCCATCCAATCTACTGTTGATAGATGGCAGCGCAATTGCATTATCATCTATTTTCAGTTTTGCTATTGTTTTAGACTGCTGGGTCATGGTATTAAATATCTAATCGGTGTTCGTCTTGGTGACTGACAAACTCACGAAAAATCCCCAGCCAGATTGGTTGGCTCATGGAATTTAAGCCCAGGACCTCCCAACTGCAGGCCAGAGACTTTACCCTTTGAGCCACCCCACTTGGTTTCTATACTTGCTGGTACAGTTTATCTATAGCATTCTTACCATTACTTTAGATCTGCTTCAACATTTGGGGCAGTAGCAAATACATGAATACTTATTCTAAGTGTTCAGTGATTTAAAATTCTGGGCATGCTCTTAAAATATAACTTTTTGTCACAAATTTTGTTTTTAAATAAATCTAAGAAAAGGGCATCAACTTCTACAGTCTTTTAAACCCCTGTACCTCCATTTTAATGGCTGCTCTTACTATGTGCTTCTGAGCATAATTCCTTTCAATTTACGCATATATATAGGTTTATTGCTGGAACATGGAGAGATAATTGAAATAAATCTGCACAGTATTTAAAATGTGTGAACACAACTTAGTACACAAACTTTAAATCTGTCTCTTTTCCTCATAAACACTGCAGCTGCTGCTTTTCTTATTGAGGAAACCTAACTTCAGGATGAGAAAGTTCCAATGGCAGGTCTACATAAACATTACAAGCATTAGATTTTAAAAATAACATTTAAATTCATATCAATGAGAGAAGGCCTGAAAATCAGTACAATTACATTGTCTTCCGTGTATCAAATTAAATTTAAAATATACACACAACTTTCTCATAACAATAACAGTCACACTTCCAATTTTCAAAATTACATACATAACATGCATGCAGATATAGTATACATATTCTCACTTTTGCATACAAAGACAGCAACAGATAAATATGTACATTCTGTTCATTTTGTTATCACACAAAGACATAAAACTGGCATCATTATACTTTCAGTTAATTTCTGCTCATTTGCATGTGAAAGCAGCTCTAATAAAAAATATTCTATCAGTGTTGCATTACATACTTTGTCAAATGATAACTATATAACATTGTTTTTAAATTTCATGATTACATTAAAAATGTATACAATAGTTTTAATTCAATTTAAAAAATAAATAAAATAAAAAAAAAACAATATAGGGCTTGTGCTTGTAAAATATCCCACTTAAGACACAAAGGTTATGAATAACTAGAGCTCGGATGTTAGGCAAAATGCCTTTTTTAACCGGAGAGTATATACGAAAGACCTATTAGGGATAAACACATTTCCACACATTTGGGGACAATAGGAGCAATTTTTAGTTTGCCTTTTTTGCCTATTTTAAAGTTAACTGCTTTTTTAGCCTTTTTACCTTGTTATTGTATATTTTCTTTATTTTTAATACATTTAAAAAAGCTTGCATGGATTATATTAAAAAACAGAAATAATGGTTGCATGAATTAAAAAATGTATTCACCTCACATAAATATTAGCTGAGAATCTTATTCTCCAGCAATATATATATATTTCCAAGAAGTGTTTGAACAGTATAACAGGTTACTTCAGAGTTTACCAGCGAAAGAAAGTAGTACGTGGAGAGTGTAGAAAGGAATGCATGTTTGCAAGTATCTTTCGTAAAATGTATATTATTCGCTTCCCTCGCCCGATGGTCAACTCATCCCTTTTCAAGCCAGGTAGCTCTGCAAAGTTACCTTTTCCTCCAGAACCCATTATTGCATACTTTAAACTCTCTAATTTCTTCTCACACCCCTCTTTTTGAATCAATACACAGTCAGGTTTTCCCGATCTCTGAAAGGGCCTCAGCAAGTAGAAACTGTTAGTTTGAGACTGAATTTGTATTAAACAACTCCATCAGCAGTTTTCGTGATTATTGCAATATTTATCATACCGAAAGTGAGTGCACAATTAAGTAGTAAACTGCATGGTTATGTCCATGAATTTGGTTCAGATACACTATCTATCGATGGTACTGTTCCGATGTTCAAAGTTTGTGAAAAAACAATTAAACATGAGAAAAGGTATTTCATACTTCAACATTTTGCAACAGCAAAGCATAAGAACTGGAATTACTAAAATGGGTGGGCAGAAGAAGCTCTGTTTAATATCAACAGCGATTGCAACAACTAGTAAACAATCTCAGTTTTCTCTGGGTATATGCAAGACTTTTTCCTGCATGAAAAACCTGCTCTCTGACAGGCAGCTCAATATGTCAGTTGAACTTAAAAAAGTACTTGTTGTGGAGTTTAACCAAGAAAAGTGAGTACATGCGAGATAGTTTATTAAGTATTTATCTTTTTGTCTGTTTCTGATTAATAAATACCTATTTTTGCTATTTTTAGTGCCCATATGCCTGCCTATTTTAACCAAAATAAATGCCTAAACATTTGGGCTCTAATAACCTATTTGAATATACAATTCAACCATCAAAGCTTACAGATTATAATTAATTTATATTATTTTTAATCATTTCCTAAGTTCAATTCTGGACTTCTTGGTAATTGTAGTTATTTCCTGTTGCCCTTAAGTGGAGCATAGGGCATGGTTACAATGTTTCTGTGATTGGATTTAAATTTCTAGTTAGTTCACCACTATGCATAATGTAATAAGGGATTAAGCCTGTTGCCCACAGTAGGCACTGTAGGACAAAATCACAATTTGCAGATATGTGAAATGGTAGAATTTTGCACAAGACTTTTTCTTTCAAGGTATGGGGTTCTTTTACGAGCAAATAAGCATTACACAGCACCACTTCCCTTCAAGGAAACCAGGCTAAGGAATTTTGCGTCTGACAAAATCTATTACCCTTTGCCAGGTTTGAACCTGCAAATGTGGGATTTTGAGGCTAGCATGATAACCACTACACCACAGAGAGCAACCTTAATAATGATAGCCATTCAAAAATACTAATGCTAAGGGTGGCATGTACTGAGCTTACCTAAGTAAGCTCTACTTCTTCAGTTAACTACAATTACAAAACACTGCCAAATTTTATATGAGAATAAACTGTTCCAAATTTACTCTTTTCAGACATTCCTGAAATAAACTACTACAGACCCATCATATTGTATATTATTATGAAATAAACAAAGTGCAAATATAAGTAAGAATTTATTTTTGAAACTTTGGAGCATTCACCTCAAAAATCGCTGAACAAATTGTGCAGCAAACAGGTGTACCTCTATCTCCTGCTTGAAATGCTATACGTCTTTTGAAGCTAAAACCTTATTGCTAAACATGAGTGCAAGCATTAAAAGCAAATGATCCCTGTAAATATGTGAATTGTTGGTTTTTCCAATCTGTAGAAAGAGGTTTCATTGATCCACAGCTTTTGGTTTTCTCTGACGAATGTTGGTTTCACTTAAATGGACATATGAATAATAACAATTCATGCTACTGAACTCCAGTGAGTGAGTGACAACATTTTTAAGATGCGACGCTCGTTTGAGAGCAGGTCAACATTTCCAGCATCTATTATAAGGTAAGAATTTCAGTACCCTCTACCTGCATAGTTTTCCAGGTAACCTCCGGCTGTCTTGCGCATTGTTAGAGTGTGCGAGTAGGTTACCATATAAAATAATGACCCTATATAAAAGGCCTGTAATACAAATCCTTGAATAAATCTTCTAACATTTAAGTGATGACCACTTTATAAATGAGGCAAAGCAGAGCAGCCTATTAATACTGTGCCACATGGTGGACACCCAGTATTCCAACTGAACATGTGCCATTCTAGGGCACATAATTCAATAATTAGGCCATTGTTATTAACTATAGAAATATGGTGTAACTTAGATCTTGGAAATGTTACCAATTCAAGACACCAGAGTGTTGAATAATATGCCTAAAACAGCACTATTTGCGTCTTGTGTTGCTGAGGTCCCAGTTTAAAATGGCATCCAATTGTTTTTTGTTCCCCCCCCTCTTATAGAAAAAAGAATAATTTTGTAAATGAAACAATATTGTTTAATGTTGAGTCATTTTCCAGTGTTTAATTATTTTATGCCACTTGGGTATGAGTTTATATGGTGAGTTTTTATTTTTACTTTCTTTACACATACTATGTACATAGTGTATAGAAAAGTTATTGTATTCCACCCAAAATTTTGATACTGAAATTTCACCAGAAATATATGTTTTGAGACCCCCCTGAGCCCAAAATAGGCATTTTTAGAAAAAGGCCCTTGTGTGCATCTGTGGACAGCATAGCTCAAAAATGAAAACACTGTTAAATTCCAAACTTGATATTTAAGTTTATTATCTTCCAAGGATGTGACACAAAGATTTCCAAAACAAATCCCCCCACCCCAAACTAACCATTATATGAAAAAACTTTTAAAAATCTTACATGTCAAATAAAATGTATATCTTGAATTTCCTGGGAATAGCTTCCTTGTTCATTCTGGACAAATTTGTCTGAATTTTGAATACCTTGTAACACGGTAAGAGATAAACACTTACTACACAAAAAATGTAATCTGCTTAAAACACATGATTTAGGTCATATGCATTTTTGTTATAGAGTCGGCCATTTCCAAGATATTCCTTGCTATTGGTTTCAGTTTTAGAATACTTATACTTTTTTCAGACAGGAAGTGTCCGTTTTTCTTTTGTTCTACTCCTGGCCAAGCAGAGAAGCAAATTGCAATGACAATCACATAATGACAGCTGGGTGTTTGCGAGCAATATGACTATTTATGTAGCTGCCTTGCAGCACAATGTTACCTTAAAACATTGGCAAAAAAAAGTTAAAATGCTTTAAAAATAAGTTTCCAAAAACCGTCATGTGCAACTGAGAAAATTAGCTAAGAAGTATAATGATACACTCATTGTAACTCATTCAGACATTTCTACATAAATGCACTTACATTCTTTCATGTGAAGGATTGAGGCTAGGCAATATACATGCTATGTCTAATGCTAAACAAAATTTCCTTTTATACCAATAAACCTTTCTTTAAACCTTTTTTATTTTAAATTATGGAACTAAATATGATTCTAAAATGTGTGCTCTATTCTCATAATACTTTTTCTTCCTTTTCCCTGTATTTCTAAGTGGTAACAGAATTTTACCTGAAACAGAATGTCTCAGTGATGAGCATTTAAAAGAATGCCCACCTGTAACAACTCTAAAAGCAACTAGCAAATTCACAGCATTTTCACTGTCTGGCCCTCAGCCCTTCAATATAATAATGTACAGCTTACATCAACCTAGTTTTTCACATGGAGGCAGTGAGTTTTCAGCACTGGCAGTTTTATATATATATTTATATATGTATATACAAAATTGACGATTGACAATGATTGTATAGGACCAGGAATTTTTTTAAACTGTGGAGCTTTTCTTTTTTCTTTTTTAACAAATATATATATTTTATTTTTAGAGTCCACACAAATACATACATACACAACCACACGTGCACCATCATTCTTTCCAATTCAGTCCCATCAGCCAATAAATGTAATTGGCTTTACAATTACAAAACAAAGCTTAAATATTATCCAAATTAACTTCCAAAGAAGTAGAAGGATCATTTAATCAATTTTAAGTTACTAAATTATTGGGTTCTGAAGCTCAGAACCCAATGCATTTAAAATAACTTAGCTTTCCGTTTGTTCTTTCTTAGGAGCAATTTCAGAAAGCTGATTAGCGTTGATAAATTACATACAAATATCTGTAAATTACACTGTAAGAGAATGCATTTAAATTTACAAAAACAATCAACAAACTATTAAATGCTGTGCTGATCATGGAGAGTTAAGAAGTTGAAGGTTTAATTTGGTATAAACTACAAAGCTGTTGTCATTTCTCTGATTTTTAGTATGAATACCTAAGTGTTCAATCAAAATCATTAAAAAAGCTAGTTCAAAACAAGCTACTTCTGCAGCAACACTGTCATCATCAAATATTCAGTTGTAACAGCACAATTCTGAACATTCAAGAAGTGATTGCATTGAAATAAATCATTATTTTCTTATTCCTCCAAAACAAAATCATTTTTTGTATGAAATGTATTCTAGGAGCATGGTTTCTTTTCATTCATTAATAGATGCACACTTTTTCTTGAGCTCTAAGCTCCTGGTGTTAAGAACAGTTCAAGTCAAGAAGGGACATGCTTTGCCAAAGGAACAATTAAGCATCATTGTTCTGTTCCAGTGTTAGCACTTGTGCATTAACTATATTGGGTTACTATTTTGCCATCCTCATTTCATCATAATATGCTTGAAATACACTTTAACTTGTCAGTGAAATAAACTTAAATCATAATTAAGAATTAATTTGCTAAATATGCAAAACATAATCGCACAATAGATTTTTAATTCAACTGTTGGGGGAGAGGAAAAAAAAAAAGTGAAAAATCAACTCACGCCCTTCTGTGATTTAATCACGCCCTTCTGTGATTTAATTTAAGGCATGACTGTATAAAAACCTCTTTCCATAAACAGCAATAATGCTCAGATCTCAAGAAAACGCATGCAAGTAGTAATTGTGTGCTTGCAGAAGCATTTACTAGCATTTAAATTAGCAGATTTTTACAGCATTACATTTTTCTTTATTTTTAAAAAATTATGCGATGCTAAATTTGAACATTTAGACTAAGGGCAGGTATATATTTAGAAAAAAAAGAGAGAGAGAGGAAAAAAAAAAAAAAAGAAAAAAAGAAAGCAGCATTTTTATTTACTTGCACATAACCCCAAATTTATTCAAAAACGTTCATAATTTACTCACTAAAGTAGAAAATTTGACATTTCAATGTCAATTTATATAAAAATATTTTCTTTCCAACAGTTGCTTGTAGTACTAAACTTATTAAATGGCCTGAACATCACATAATAGGAAGGAAACATATGAATGTTTAGACTATAAAGTCAAAATATTGTTCACATAATAAGGTGAATCAGAGTGTGTTACAAGAAGAGGGAAATATAGGATTTACTGTGTTAGAATGCTATGGGTTCTTGTCAGCACTATATCAAGTTTTCCCATGCTTCCTTTATTTGTTCCTGGACCATAAACTCTCAAGGCAAACTGTATTTGAAGCCATTCCTTATTTGTATTTATTTAAAGAACTTAAAATAGTCTAGTTTTGATCACTTAGCTTCAATTGGACATTTAGTTGCACACATTCTTACTCTCCACAAAACAGGTTTTATCTTAAAACATATTTCACATATCTATTGTGTGCATCATCACTTTTCCACAATTGCTTGATTGTTGATGGGTTTTCATCTCTCAATAGTTTGACAATCTTTATGATGGGGTTCTCCAATGACATGTCAAATTTCGTCAATCTGCTCCTTAATTTCACCATACTTTTCAATATGGTTGACTCTGCTGCTCATTGAACTCTCTTAATACCTTTATAGGACTGTGGCCTCTGTGCATTAATACCTAGATAAGGTCCATATAACATGGATGAATGAAATGATGTTCAAATGAGCCTGGAGATTCAAAAAGCTTATAGCTATCCAACATTTGTATTCTCCAGATAAGGGAAAAACCTCATAACTCACCCTATTTGACATTCAACTTAGGATCTCTTGAATGTGAGGCAGACTCGCTACCACCACAATACACAGACAGGCTAAAATGGGTCTTTTGGATTTTATACCTGCAACCAAATTAAAGTTCAAGGTTCAGCATATGAATCACTCTATAGGGGCTTTATGGTTACCATGCTAACTTCATATACTGAAGGTGGCGGGTCAAACCCGGCAGAGGATGATGGATTTTTTCGGGCGTAATAATCCTGGGCGTAAAAGCATGGTTTCCTTCGGAAGGGAAGTAAAGCCATAGGTCCTGTGTCGTAGATTTATGGCACGTAAAAGAACTTCAAGCCTGATAAGAGAGGCCTCTGAGCAAAATTAAGCAGTCTTTCACGCCCAGTATACAATGACTATTGCTTTAGCCCAATGTATTCTCTATTTCCTTTCTACTTATAAGGAACAAAGTATTCTTAATAAAACCATTTCTGCATGAGGTAGACAGAAGAATAAGCTTTTGTAAGAGCAGTTGGTTACAGAACATTCAGAGGAAAGTCATGTGAATGGAACAAATTAGTTTCTTTATAATGTTCATCAGCAGTTATAATTGGTGAGAAATTACCTTGTGATTGGCATTCCTGCTGACATATGTCTGTCTCGGTATGCTATTGCCATATTTACTCGCTGTCCATCTGCAGCGCCACATGTTCCAATTCTTCCTCTAAAATGCCTTTTTTCCATACATTTTGTTTCACAATTCTCATAGATTGAACTACTTTTCCCATTTCTAACTAGTTACCCCATCTATTCCTTTCAACATGGGTCCTGTACTTCACTAAATGTTAAAGTTGTTGGAACTTGTTTATCATGGCTCTAAGACATTTTCATATCACAGAGTCATTTGTATTTCTAGGATGAGAACAAGAGCAATGTCAGCGATATATATAATAGGTAGTAACAATTATAAATGTAAATCCTAACAGAATCATTGTGTATAACACAAACAAACTTCTCACAAAACGAAATCAATCAATCACATCAATCTTGCAATGAGAATGCATGTGTAAATTTCCATTGAACCCGTACGTGTTGCAATGCTGATGTCATGATCTCTCTCTCTCTCAGTTATGTATTCTTACACTATGATTGGCCAGCAACCTGACGAGCCCCAGAAGAAGAGACACCAATCTGTGTCAATCACAAGGAAATTTCTTACCAACTGTAGTTAACTTTATGGAAAAAGATACTTATGGTAAATTTTAGGAACACATTCCTGAGTTTTGACAATTTAACTAACTACTGAGAGCTCAGTCCCCAGTACCTTCTACCAAGCAGTCAACAAAACTCAAGCCTAAAATATGCTTTAACATATCCATTGATTGCATTACCACATTGAAGCCCAGGCGTTTCTTTAGTTGAGGGGCTAAGAAACCCAGGGTTTTTACTCCTACCTTGAGTTATTACTTACAGTACATCAATCAAATCTGCCAAAAAATATAGGGACAATCTAAAAGTATGGTACTCAAGGATTCCTCAATAAGTTCAAATATGAGTTTGAAAAAAAAAGCGTAAAGCTGTTTACACACCATTTATTGAAAGTTCGAAAAAATCTCCCTCAGAATCAGAATTTTCCAGAGCTTCATTTGTATCCTGAAATTCAGCTTCAGTTCACAGAAATCGAGGAAAATGCAGCATTTAACATTTAAGAACACCAAACGTAACAAACAGATCACCACCTTCAAAGAAAATGGTGAGACTACCCGAGAGCAGCCAATATTACTAACCCTCCTAAATTTCCTAATAGTTGACTAAAGCAAGGACAGATGGCACCACAAATCAGACAACTATACGATAACTGGTGTATGTTCTTTGATGCATAGTCCAAGACCAAGTTAAGGTCGTGGAATTAAAAGTGATAGAAATACCTGCCTGAACTACGCTCGGGCTTGGACCGCATGAACATTTTGCAAGGCCCGAGCTATACTCGGGCTTGGGCTTCAATGTGTTAAAACTTTTTCTACGGAGCATAACAGAGTGTGCAACTCAATTTTATTGGTTTCAGTTCTAATTCACTGTATAGAGTCCCAATCATTCTAACCAAGCTTAATGTTCAGGTTTTCAGAGACTAATTATTGCAGGTAGAATTTGGGGTTACCTTTAACCCAGTCAATACATATTGGCTGTGTCTGAGCTTAACCGTCACAATTAACAGGTGTGATGAAATTGTTAAAAAAACGTTGTACATTTTCTTTAAAAGTAAATTGCCATAATTTACTTTGCATTTAGCAGGGGTAAATATTTTATAGGAGGAAAGAATGTTGTTCTGCACAGGCACGCACAAAGTATGGAGAACCATTCCATTACATACTTTTTCCCTCCACTAGACACAAGCGCATAAATAGTGAGCATGTTTCTCCTACAGTGAAAATGACTGATTAACTGGCTGGCGGGCAACATGGAGGAAGGGCTTGAGAGACAGGAGTGGGGAAAGCAGGCTGTCAAGCGCGCCTCTCAACATTCTTTTCTAAGTTGTCAACCTTAACAGATCAATGTTATACCAACGCAATATTTTGAACATTTGCTTTGTAAAATTAACATTACGTGCATACAGTTTGCTGTTCTTTGTATTAATTATTATGGGTATTATGCCTTTAACCTTACATATCTGGGAGAAAAAGGGACCAGCAGGATGAGTGTGCTACAACAGCAAACTCAAAATTACAGAATCAGGCTCCAATATGGAAGGGATTATTTCATTACTGATAACCGTGAGTTGAATATTTATTATTAATATTGTAATCTGATAATACATGCAAACTTGCTTGCAGCTATGTATTTCCTTCATTTGTCCCATTCATTGCATACCAGGTGGAAATGACTTACAGTGCAAATGGCTTCTGCCAACCAGAGAAAAAAAGAATGCAGAGGAACACATTTTCATGTTAGAATCAGCTAAAGAATTCAGTGCCATAGCTGGGATTTTCCCCACTCTCCATGCCGTTGCTCTAACCAGTGAGCTACTATAACATGCAAATAGGACACTAAATTCTCCAATTGATTAAGAGTTATTACCTGGTAGCCAACACGTATATCTCGCTTAGAGATAAGCCTTAATGGCGCCTTACTTTCATGAGTATTTAGTACAGGGTGCAAACTACTAGTGGGTAATGTTACCCGATAAAAGCTCAATCAATTAGAGAATTTAATGACCTACTGGCATGTCATCATAGTAACTCAATGGTTAGAGCAACTGCACTAAGAGCAGAAGAACCCTGGCTATGCCATTAAATTTTTCAACTAATTCTAAGTATAAAAACCCTAAGGTCAGGCTTGACCTTTAATAATATGTTGTATATATTTATATGCATAAAAGCATTTCAATGTGTATGTGGAGTAAACCTAGAAAAAACAGGTTATTAACAGAGTGATGTTCAGGAAATTGAGCCCATATTTAAATGTGTACGGCATAAATATTCAATTAATTTGGAACTTGTAATATTCTTTTACTGATTTTGACCAAGAAGCTATCTAAAATTTATAAAGTTCCACCCTTTGTTAAACTATAAAGTATACCATCCACTTGATTGTTAAAATGCTCCTTAATAAATTATAACAATATTGCCAAGAGAAATGTCCTCCTGAGGAATTAAAGGTTTTCAATTCTGTTAGAACTAAGTCCCTAAAAGACAAACTTTGAAATTGTACACTCCATCCATTACTTGTATGCAACACGCTCCTTATAAAACTCAAGCCCTAGTTACTCCAAAGGGTGGGACTGGAACAAAGTAGGACCCAGAATGAATTTCTGATGAAGTTATATACTGCCACCTTCCACAAACGTGCCAATACATACTGCCAAAAAAACTTGAGTAAAACTAGATACTGAATCTCAATCCAACAGGCTTAAATAGGAAAACACTGTTTGCTGCTACATGGTACACTGTAGAGCTCACAGATGAATTGCATAACGCAAAACAATCACAGGTTTCCAAAAGTTTGCTTTACTCCAAAGAAAAGCATCTTAAACAGGACGACAGAAAATATTAAGCCAACAAATAAAACCTTATATTTTGACTGTGATACAAAAAGGCACTTACAGCTCAAAAAAGAGTACTCTTTATTATAGTCAACAACAAAAAAGTGTAAATAAAAATGCTTATAAAAAGGAGATCAAATAATTGGATGTAAGGCAAAACAAAAACAAAAACAGCTAATGTTACCCAACAATAACAAACTTTTGGAAATATAAAATATTATACAAAAACTTTGGAATACATTTAAAATTAAATACATAATTTACATTAACTGTATACTCCAAAAGCTTATAAACATACATATAAAAATTCCCAGTCCTACCAGAAAATGAATAATGCATCAGTCAGGTGGGGGGAAAAGTAACAATCTGCATTCTTCTCTGGGAAGAAAGAAAGAGGCTTGTGATGTGCCTGGTGAGTGATACAAGTATTAATGGCACAAATGGTTAGAACAATGTGCTCCAAAGTATGCACCTCACCTACCAGGTAACTATGAACACAGTGAAATGCGAATGATCAGATCGGCGCTTCTCTTCTCTATTATCACACATCATCAGAATAACAGAAGAAAGCATTTATGTTTGACGATTTCTTATTTTCCCAGCTGCTCCACCAAATGTACACTCATGTGTTATGCAAACAATATTATAATGGCTTTGGTAAATGCTTGCTTCCTTTATTCCTGTGTATTAAAATAATTTGTACAACTTAGCTAATTGTCATTTCATTATTGTTACGTGGCTGGACCCTCCCATTCAATAAGATACTGGGTTTTACCTGATGGAGTCGTTCTCTTGGCGCGGACAGTGAACTTCTCCCCAGAAGCAATCCTATTTGCTGCACCAAAGTAAATGTTTACAGACGACTTGAGTTCGTCCAGTGATATTTCTACTGGAGTTTGTTTTACTGGAGAGGATTTGGCAGAGGTTGTCTGGGGACCTACTACTTTCCTATCGTTAACCTTGCTTGCTTCCTGCCTTTGATTTGCTCGCAGACGGCGACCATTTAGCACATAATCCACACAGGTGCCCACCTGACCACTACTTGTGCTTGCACTACACGAAGGAGCACTATTGTTATTATTGTACATACTACGCAGGGATCGCATGGACGTACTAGCTCCGGTCCATAACTCCGTTTTTCCGCTGGCATCAGGCCGACCTGGGACATAAGTTGCACTTTTACTGGCTGCAATAGAGGAATTTGCTGCAGCATTAGCAGAACTCGCTCTATTACGTCGATGTCGTCTTCTCTTCACTTCTCCATTACGATCAATTCTAATGTCTTTCTCACTTAGCTGCCTTTTGGCAGGTCGTGGCGGGCACGGAAGAGGCAACACAGGAGTCAACGGTAAGGGTAACGTTATAGGACTGGTATTTACTACACTAGGAGTGGTATTGGTGTTGAACAAACTGGCAGTGACATTCAAACCATTTGGTGCGGACAGAAGTTCGGTTAGGCTGCGAAAAGGATTGTTCTTACCTTCAAAGTCCTTAGGAGGGGGAATGAAGGAATCAAGGGTGCCCCTGGAGGAAGTTTCATCACCACTATCACCAGGAGTGATTGGAGGCGGAAATGAAGCTGCACTTGTTGATGGGGGAGCAGATAATGAACCTCCAGAAGCAGATCTTCCTGGTCCTGATGGAACTGGGGTTGTGGCACTTGAAGAACCAGATGCTGAAGCCGATGTTGATGTTGATGTTGATGGCTGGGCCACTTCTGTTGTAGAAGAGGACGGAGGTGTTGGTGGCAGATCTTGAGTGCTTTTCTGACTCTAAAAATAAAATTTAAATATACTGGAGGTTTTGAACAGATAATCTTAAAAAAACACATAAAATCACAACATAAAAACTATTTAGTTACAATATTAAAAAAATACGAGAGGTGTTCCGAAATGATTTACGACAGCATTGTTTTAAAAATACTATTCAATCCATGAGCACACCCTCCGATACTAGTACGCCACGCAGATGCTAGATTGTGAGCATAGTGCATAGTGAAAGGACTGCACTTGTTTGTTGTCAAGTAAAGAAAGCCATGGACAAGATGGAAGACAACTAACTGGACAAAGGTGGACTACATAGCTTTTGTGGCCTAGCAGCTTCTGCATAGAAGACTGTTTACAACTGGATCGCTGGAAGGGGATCTGAGATTGTGTCTGACCTTTGGCAAACTGGAATTGCAGACAGGGCTCAATCGCACAACCTTGTACACATTATCCATGATGATTTGGATATAAAAAAGTGTGTGCACATTGGACTTGACACAAGCCCAGGAGAACACAGTTGAAGTCTGTAGTCGACTATTGGAAATGAACAATGATCCAGATATTTTTGGAGATGACTGCAAAGTTGACATCACTGAGATTGATTATTGTGTCACACCCACCACATTCACTGGATCTTGCCTTGTCTGATTATGATCTATTCGACAACTTGAAGGATGTGCTGTGAGGGAAAAGGTTTGGCAACAAGGAATTGCAGGCAGTTATCCATGAATAGATATGCAGTACCCCCCAAACAATGGTTTTGAAACAATAATAAAGTTGACAGAAAGGTGGCAGCAGTGTACTGACATTGGTGGAGAGCATATCGAGAGATCCCATGTATAATAGTTAATGTTCATCAATAAGGTACAAAAAAACTAATACTGTAAACCATTTCCAAAGTAATGAAATGAAAGAAATCAGTTGGCTTACCGTAGCAATTGCATTTTTGAGCAATTTTCTAGCTTTGCGAGCAGTAAATTCCTTTGCCTGTCCTTCTATTTGCTGAGTTTTATATCTTCGCTGCTTTAGAAGGCGTTCTTTTTGCTCCTTGTACTGCGGAGAGCTGTTATTGATATTCTTCAGCCTGCGACGTAGCAGAGCATGTTGCACACTCAATCTATTGGCTGGAGGATATGACGTGGATTTCTTTGCAAATCCTCCTGTGCAGTACTCTGAACTCTTTATACATACCTGGGGCAACAGATAGAGCATAAATACTTATTAATTATGTAACACTCAGCTGAAAACAAAGAACATTTTGAAACTTGTATATCTGCATAACATACGACTCAAACACAAAAGTAATTTATCAAATAAAAAGAAGTATTTTCGAAAGTGGAGAGCCATAATTTAAATGAATTGAGTTACCTTTTTTACACTTTTTTTTCTGGAAATTCAAAAGAATTTTTAAAGACTTTAATATGAAACTGGCCCCTCAAAATAGATATAATATCCGGAACTTATTGATTCCCCCTTTGAAAGGTACCACACCGAACACTAAAAAAATCAGGGATTTATAAAATGAGCTGCCAAGACTGCAATAAGATTTAAATTGGAAAAACAAAATGAAATTTGGAAACTAGGATGAAAGAACACTTGAGAGGCATTAGGTACACGCATGAAGAAAGTCTGCAGTAGCACATCATTTTTAGTCTGAAAATCATAATATAAAGGAAAAAATAGAGTAAATTAAATATGTAAAGGAACATTTGGAACTGCAAATTTGGGAAAACATCTTTATCACCAAAGAAGAAGATTCCCTAATGAATTTTGAGGTCCTTTCTGTGGTCATCCTGGTGACAAGAGTAGAGGCTGTTGCATGTGGCATCAGTCATCCCCGGAACTGAAGATAGGGTTAAGGTACCCTGAAACCAATCTTCCCAAATGAAGGCAAAGTGGAGCAAAAAGTGTAAAAAAGGTTACTCAATTCATTTAAAACAAGTATTTATGTACATATTCTGAAACTTAAAAATACATACTTGTTACTAGTACTGAAAGTTTGTCTATTTGTGCAGGGTTTTTATTTTAGAGGAAGTTCTGCATAGAAGAAAGCCAAGAAATTTCATTTTTTGCTTTTTCACCACAATCCTATTTAGATGAAACTATGTTATTCTTTATACTATTACAGTACAGCAATGTGAGTTTCTTGACTTACCCAAGTTATATAAATTAATACCATAATACAGTTCAATGCTTAATTTAACATTTAAGATGCATCCATGCTATTAGTTATAGATAATGATTATGGCAGAGATGGAAGGTGATAGTCTAACTCATTGCACTTATCTGTTTGTAATTTTTATATAAGCTGAAATAATATGACAATTACTCATATTACTAGCAGAAATCAAAGCAATATCTTCATTTTTTAAGTGTGTGAGGACTAAAAATACACACTCAGAAATAAAAAACATGGTATTTAAGAATGGAAGAAAGCTACGTAATAATGAAAAATAGTGTTGGGAAGAAACAAGAACTGGGATAGTTAATAAATTTTATTATTTTGGAATTAGGCTTAATAAAAATGGAGGATAGAGGGAGCAAACAAGGAAAGCTTTAGCATTAGGAAGATTAGCCTTGAAAGGTAAACTGTCGGCACAAGGTACCACAAATGCATAAAGTGGTTGGAGAAAATATACGTGGTATTAATGAGTGATGGCTAATGTAGATTTGATTCACCGGAAGTTTTGTAAACAAATTTTGGTATTACCAAAAAGCTCACCAAATCTTGTTTGCACATGCATACAGTTACTGAATTATGAATGACAGACATTAATGTATATTTATAATAAAAAGGTAGACAGTAAGAAATTGCTTTTAAGCAGCTTCCTAATCCGTTTGCAAGAGTCGCATTTACTTTACTTACCACATATGTATAATTTAATAGGTAGAAAAGGTATTGCACTCTACCCAAAAATTTGATACCAGGATTTTGCTAAAAATACACGTTTTGAGGATCCATACTTTTTTTTTTTTAATATAGAAAAAGTCCATGTCTGTCTGTCAGTGAACAGCATAACTCCAAAGTTTGTTAAATACCAAACCTGGTATTTAAGTTCTGAATATTCAGAAAAACTCTGAAGTCAAAGAACACTTTACACTAAGCTTTTCAATCATTTTGATTTTCTCAAAAATGGCTCTGGCAATTTTGATTAAAATGTCATATATTAAAGATATTAACATGACAAATAAAATGTTTATCTTGAATTTTCTAGGAATAGACCCTGAGGCCCTTTTCATTCTGGATGAATTTTGCATAACTGGTGAACTGTTGTTCACTTTTTTTCACCATGGACATGCAAAGAAAATCAAATTTCAATTGCACCACATAGCAACCTGCTTTTAAAAGATTTGACTATTGCTTTAGCCTAGTATATTCCCTTATTTTCCTTCTACTTATAAGGAAGCAAGTAGTAAGAGCATTTCTGTTCATGTCTATTTTGATTAGAATAAATAAGAAAGAATAGCTTTTATAAGAATAGTTTGATGCAGATTAGGTAGTGAAAACAGCAGCAGATTTTTCTTCACATACCTTGTCTCGAATTCCTTGTGGCCGGGTATTGATATGAAGCAGTTTCACTCCTGCTGGTGTAGAAGGAAGGCTATTATTGTGTATCTGACTTCCCTGATGACCTATCATTGAATGATTCAATGATGAATATGATGTCATAGTGGAACCTGATGAGTTACCAGTCATGCCTGAAGTCATACCGCTCTTTATCATGCTAGTGTGTCCATTCATAACTCCTTCATTTCGTAAACTTTTCCCTAACTGGCATTTTCCTGATGCAAGTGAACTAAAAGACAAAAGAATCGTGCCATATAAATATTTTATTTATGGTAAGTAAAACAAAACACAAATTTTGTTTGCTAGTAATTCTAATAAAATATTAGCATAGCAAATTCAACAGATAGGGACATGCAAAAACTGTGTGTATTATTTAGTAAAAAGCAGTATTGCCTTTCACCAAAATTGGTGTCATTTTTAATACAATTTTAATAATTGTAGAGTTAAATAATAAAATAAAACAGAAGTCTTCAAATTATTAATATACACACACATAAATACAAAGAACCCAATAAGCACATAGTATCTTCATGTTAATCCATGTCAAACATATTGTCGCTCTCCATGGTGTAATGCCTACCATGCTAACTTCACATACCCAAGGTTATGGGTTCAAACCTGGTGGAGGACAATGGATTTTTTCAGGCATAAAAATCCTTATCATGGCTTCCTTTAGAAGGGAAGAAAAGCTGTTTGTCCCCTTATCATGGATTTACGACGTAAAAGAACCTCAAGCCTGAAAAAGAAGCCTCTGAGCAAAATTAAGCAGTCTTTCACGCCCAGTATAGAATGGGATGCTGAGAACCACAGCAGTTAAAGTGTCCATAAATAAATAAATTAAAAAAAAAAGTCCAATATATCAAAGATCTGAAGCTTTCCCATTATTGATTATGGTTTTTTAGGTTTAACATGCAGGTGAGATTTAGGTAACTGTCAAAGCTTTCAGCGACTAACTCCGCTGCCATCCCAGAGGATTCTGAGCTAGACAACTGGGACTGCTTTATTTATACCCATCCACCTCACACCGACCTCCCATTGGTTGGGGGCTTCCCCTATGACGGAAAAAATTGGAAGGATACTCGCCAAATACAACATCAAAACTGTGTTCAAGCCCCTGTCAAAAATAAAACAGTTCTTAGATTCTATTAAAGATAATTTGGGTCTCCATACACTGGGCTTCTATGAAATCTCATGTGAATGTGACAAAAGTACATATAGGACAAACAACTGAAGAACATATTAAGAAACACCAATGCTATATCAGTAGTGGACAGCATTGTTGCCCATGCTCCAGTGTTACCACTTGGTCACCTTGTTTTAGTTCTCAGTGTTTCACCAATTCAAACAGTAATTTAAACCTTCAAATGGCTGAAGCATATCCAGGACATTCAATGGTTGCCAGTAAAATATACCTAAATCATGACAGTTAATTTGTTTATTATGTGAAACATAACCTCACAATAGCATTTTAATCCAACAGTAGGTTAACCTGAAAAAAATCAACGGCAGAAATTGCATCTGGCAGTATTCTACGATATAATTTAATTTACATCATAAAAGACATGAAAAACCTTGATTCCACTATAGAGCAACAATGCCATTTGAGAGCTCAAGAAAAAGTGAGTGACTAGTACCTTAATAACTAATTAAAGGTTAAGTTTATTATTTATTTATAATAGCCAAACAAACAAGCAGGAAGAAAATGAGATTTAAAACTTAAAAAAATTTGCACAAACATTAAAATCTTACCACCACTAGCAATCTGCAAGAATTTGTTCCTTTAAACCACCAAACTGTAATTCGTTCACAAGATTTTGTTAGCATACAGCAAAATTGAGAAGTATTTCCAATACCTGAGTGAAGGGGGTAGGAACTTGACTCGTTTATTCGCAAACAATAATTCCTTGAGCAATGCATCATTTACTGGGCGGACGCTTGGTAGGGTAAAGGCAGGAGCATGCGGAGGTACTCTTACTCTCAGACCCCAAATTGTAGTCCTCTTTTTTATTTCACGTCCACATTTAAATCTGAAACAAACAACATATTTCCTCAGCATAAATTTAAACAAATAATTTTGTAAACTATACATACATTGCAATCTGTAGATCCTATTTTGAAGTTAGACTCTATGCCCAAACTCTAAGATGCAGATCATGTCAAGAATTACATTTATACTTAATACATTTACACATAATATCTGACAATGAATTTTCAGAGATGTTAGTTTTGATTAATTTACAATTACATGTCTGTTTCCAAAAACTTACTTGTACACATGCATTCTTAGAATATTCACATTTATTATATTTACAATGTTATATTATTACCAGTATTTTTTGATTGAATGAAATCCTCCTCTGTATAGAAGGTGTGAGTAATAAACTATCTTTTTAATTGTGATCTAAACTTGTTTTTGTTCATTTGCAATTCTTTTATTAAAGAGGGAAGTGAATTAAACAAAACTATTCCTTTGTAGTAAACCCCTTTTTGGAATGACTTCAAATTACTTGTTGGTCTATGTTAGTCCTGTCTTATGTCTGGTCTCCTTATTATGAATATCTGCATTTTTTGTCATATTACAAATGACAATATGGCTAGAATATATTCACATGCTAATGGTAAAATTCCAAACATTTTCAAAAGTGGCTTGCAGTGAGTTGATCTTGCCTCTGCCATTATTATATTACCTTGTTTTGCATAATAAACACTTTTCAGCATCTACTGAATTTCTCCAAAATACTATTTCATAGGTCATCAATGATTGAAAATATTTATAATAAGCTGTTTTTAGTATGCCTTTATTTATAAGCTGAATTAAGGATTGGAATGCAGAACATGCAAAGCTCAGTTTGGGTAGGATGTATTTGTTTTATTTCTTTTTATTTATTTATTTATTTAATATGGTGTTTTCAATTCAAGTTACAATTGACCATAAGACCCAGGATCTCAGTATTTAATAGAATCCTTATACTCTCTTATGTATTTTAATAATTCTATTGACAAGTACATCTGATACTTGAATGCTCACACCTTAGTTGCTTAAATCTGTAGCCATTTGCAAACGTTTTTCTTATGCTACAGCAAATTTTAGTATGAGGATCACTCCAAATGTTTTGAGAATGGACAACAATGAGTTATGGTAAGCCAAAGCAGCTCTCCCTTACTTCAGATTGAAGTTCAGGTAGCAACATGTGCAAGTCTGCACGCACTCCAACAATGTGTATGCTAGAAAGGATCTCAAGCGAGAACACTTCCCTGCTATGATTTTCTAAGGCTTTAAGGTCAGTGTAGAAGAGAGACAATACCTTATAAGACTGCACCATGCATTTGGGGATCTTTGCTCTTTGCAATCCACCATTTATGACGGTAGGTGGAGTTTAGAAGAGGAAGGAATTCCCTAGAACAAGAAGACTGAGCAGGTCCGCTGGCTATAGCAACAATGGATGAAAATGAGGTGAAAACAGAGCATATGTTGCAAGAATATCATTGCTGTACAAATGGTCAGATTCAAGAAGCCCTAAATATTGGATCAGCAACAGTGAAAATAACCCTGAGAGAAAAATCTGTTGTGTTCCATTCACATGACTTTCTCTACATCTCTGTAACAAATTATTGTTAATAAGCTTCTTCTTTCTACTTCATGCTAATCAAGATAAATATTAGCAGAAACAGTCTTATTACTTACTTCATGATAAGTAAAAGGGGAATAAGAGAGTACACTAGGCTAAACCAACAGTCAAATGTTTTAAAATGTGGTTGCTATGAGATTGAAATCTGTTTCTTTGTGGCCAGGAGTTGACAAGTTCCCATATGAGAAAAGTTTAAATATTTAAAACTGAAACTAATAAGAAATATCTCAAAAATGGTCAACTCTGCAGAAAAATGTGTATATGACATAAAATGTGTGTTTTAATGAGCTCTACAACTTTTGTGTAGTATGTTTTAGTCTCTCTCTTACAGTTTACCAGTTCATGCAAAATTCAGAAAAATTCATGCAGTATGAAGAGGTCTTCAGATTTTATTTCCTCAAAACTCAAGATATACATTTTATTTGTACGGTAAATATCTTAAATATATAAGCTTTTAATCAAAATCGTTAAGAGCCATTTTTAGATAAAAAATTTTTGAAATTTTTTCCATAGGTGGGGGTGGGGCGATTTTCTTGAAAATCTTTGTGTCCTTGGAAGATACTGAACTTAAATTTTAAGTTCCCCAACAAAAGTGAAAAGGGATAAAATACTGTTATACCACATGGTACAACACAAAATGTCTGCCACAAAAAGAGAAAAAGCGTTGTAATACTAGTGTGGTTTTGTTGTACCATGAAAATGCCTTTGCCCACACTGCACAGGAAACAACACAATTTCTGGAAAAGTCAGGTACGTACAGACCAGATCTGGCCCTAAGCAACCTCTTTCTATTCCCCAAAATGTAAGAAAAAATTTGAGGTCAACAATGTGAGTTCCATGAAGCAGCAGTAGTTACTTATGAAGAATGTATCTGCACTCTCTAAAGAAGAATGGTGTTTAGCATTTGAAAAATGGTTTTAAAGGATAAGACAGTGTTTAGAATGCAACGGGAATATTTTGAAAAGATGTCAAAACCTCATTTTTTAATATTTTATTGCATCCATTCTCAAAACTTTTGGAATAACCCTCGTACGCAGAACAGAACAAAGCTTACCTGTGTCTATTATTTGTTAATACTGACACTATATTATCCTTCCTTTCTTCAGGGCTAACATCAAGAATCTGAAATCAAACAAGTCTCAAGTATATATGTGTTTTATTCAACTTCAAGACTTTGTCAAATAGTGCAGGAAAAATATAAAATACGAGGGCTGATCAACAAAGACTGAGACTGATTTTTTTTTTCACAGATGTTTATTACTCCAATTCAATGTTCACATGATCTTTTTCAAAGTAGTCCCCTCCTACTTCAATGCACTTTTTATAGCGTCTCTGCCAGTCCTTGAACACATGCTACAGACCATTCTTTGTCAGGTCCTTGAGAATCACCTCACTTTTCTTGAGCAGTGCTTCAGAGTTCTCAAATCGAATACCCCTAAGCTTTGCCTTTAGTGATGGGAATAAAAAAAAGTCACAGGGTGCAAGATATAAGGTGGATGTGGCATACGGGTAATGTTGAATTGAGCCAGAAACTGCATGACTTGATTTGCGACTTGAGGCTGTGCATTATCATGATGAAGTGTCGCCACCCAGTCCAAGAAAGCTCTGGTCGTTTCTTTGCAATGTGCTTCCTCAGGGTACCAATACTGACGTGTAGTATGCTGCTGTAACAGTAGTGTGAGGGGGAACTGCATGCTGGTAAATCATTCCATTACAATCAAAAAATGTGATCACTTCACTTTCCCTGCAGACCAACTTTTGCCTTTTTTGGTGTTGGAGAATCTGGCGATTTCCACACTGTGCTGGCTTGTTTTCCTTCAGGATCACAATGATGCAGCCATGACTCATCACCAGTGATAATTGATTTAAAAAGTGCATCCCCTCCATCAGCAAAGAGACGCAGCACCTCACGGCTTGTCTCCATTCACACAGCCTTTTTATCGGGAGTCAACAGATGTGGCACCCAACAAGCACAAACTCGGGTCATATGGAGATGGTCGTGCATAATTGTAAACTGCCATATGAAATTCTCAACACTTCACTGAGGTTATGTAATGTTATACGCCGACCCTCTCGGACAATCACAGCAGCTGTGTTGACTTCAGTCACAGCAGAAGCCGAAACACCAGGCCCACCTTGCTTAACACTGACAAGTCGGCCTTCTTTGAAGTCCTTGAACCACCTAAACACTGTTGCATGAGGTAGTGTATCTTCACTGTATGCTTGCTTCAGCTTTTCATAAGTTTCGGTGGCTGTATGGTTTAAACGAAAACAGAATTTGATTGCGCTGTACTGCTCCTCTCGCGTCACCTCCATTGTCTGGTATGCGAAAAGCACCTAGGGTCTACAAAATAGAGCATTACTACCTGCTGCTGCCTATGGACATTATGCATAAAAATTCGCTCTTTTCAAATATTTGTTACATATATGAAACTATCACAGAAGCTACAGGAAAAAATCAGTCTCAGTCTTTGTTGATCAGCCCTCGTACATTAAAATCTGACATATCAAAATTAAGGAATACAAATAACTGGTGTACGTACAAATAAATATACACAATTATTTACAGCTTTATTAAACTATCTAGGAATTACTTAACTGAATAAAAAGAATTTAATAACAGGAATGATCACACTTTTTTGTAAATATTTATCTAGCTCTGCTGTGTATTTTGCAGGTTTTACGAGTGTAATGTTTGGTGATTCAGAAGTGGTGTAAAACTGCAGATTTCTCCATCTGCTTGTATTTTGTGTCTCTCATTTGTTCTTTAAGTCTGGTCTCCAAGTTTCTTTTTGTTTTTCACACATAGCTTCCAAAAGAAGGCACAAAAGATCTGAACAATTGGTTTGATAAACTCCTACTCTTTTGTTCTGGACCACTAATCACACATCACACCAAACATAAACTCTTAAACCCTGCAAAATACACAGCAGAGTACCCAGGAAAAATTTTCAACCCTGAAACATTAATGCCATTTAACGAATTTTGAATTGGCACCACCGAATCAGTTATGGAAGTACATCTCTCCACCACTAGATAACAGATGCCAGACTACCTCCATGGCTAACGAGCTGACTTCTCACCCAGAGGTCCCAGGTTCGATTCCTGGCTGGGGCAGGCAATTTTTTTTTAACCAGAATTATTCCTTATTCCCCACAGAGACTAGAAATATATATGTGAGAGTGAATGTAGGTATGTTTGAAAAAAGAAAAGATATGCCAATGGCAGCCAGTAGGTCTCTGAAGATGAGAGCAAAATGTATTTCTCGGAAACTGGTCAAACAACAAAAAATGTAAATAATTAAAGTGTTTCTAAACTAAAGTGTTTTTAAAGCTTCTCTTAAATTTCACATCACTGTTACTAGCTTTCCATTTATAAGAATTCTTATAGTTACCAACAAATTTATTTCATTTATGTGGTTTTTGCTTATGCGTTTCTTTGCATTAATACAATTAAATATGAAGTCCTTAGATGAGCAAAACAAAGTTTATTTATTTATGCCGGTTTTACAGTCTAAGTATAAGCTGAAGCTTTAATAAAACTGTACGCTGCTAAAGCTAGGAAAAAATGAAATGGCCTGTTATTTATGGACGCTCTTTAACTGCTTTGGTTCTCAGCATCCCATTCTATATTGGGCGTGAAAGATGGCTTAATTTTGCTCAGAAGCCTCTTATCAGGCTTGAGGTTCTTTTACGTGCCGTAAATCTACAACACGGGACCCACAGCTTTACTTCCCTTCCCGAAGGAAGCCATGCTAAGGATTTTTATGCCTGAAAAAATCCATCGTCCTCCGCCGGGTTTGAACCCGCGACCTTGGGTATATGAAGTTAGCATAGTAACCATTACACCACGGAGGGCGACTAAAAGAAAGCTAGGATTATGCTATGGTTTACACTTTGTGATTTTCATAATCGAATAATCATGCTTGTCTTCACTGATTGAGTTGGACAATTCCACAGAATTCAGAAGTAAATAACGCTTGTACATGAATTGCATATGAATTCTCATTGTCTACGACGATACTGCTTTTGAAACACACTTTTGTAGGTTATCCAGCAATATATACTTAAAATGACTGAAAAATCACCAAAAGGTAGGAAAAAAATTGTGTTGCGAAGAGTGGATTACAATAGTTTGAGACAATTTTATGGCTTGAGATAATAGCAAAATATACAAAAAGCACTGTTCCTGATATGAGTACTTTGTTTCTGAAATATAAAACATTTTATAGATGAGAAGATCAGTTTGACAAAGTATTGAATAAAAGTATGAAGTATAGATTTCAAATTAAGTTTTGCCCACCAGCTGGTTTTATGTTTAATTATATTGATAATTTCTGTACCATCATTCCAGACTATCTACTTAATTGAAATCTTGCATAAAATTCTCAGTCATTCCATACACAAGAGTAGTTTGGACGTATTCCATACGGCCTGTATCTTAGTAGCTATAAATCTCATAAAATTTTTGTATCTTCTGCCTTCCAGGCAGATGTTTTGATTTTGATTCTTGGAAGTCAGCAGACACTGTACTGATATGTTTATTCTCATTACAAATAATCCTTTTTCACCTCATCCCAATATGTATATTGCTTCAAGCAATGAAAGCAAAGAAAACTTACTGGATGAATGCTGCCTATTCCACATTTAGTAAACATTCAACTGTGCATCAAAAAAGCACAGCCTGGATTTATTTGATAACTTCTTTTTACTTTTCTAACCATCAGGCAATAAATCAGCATTCACTAAATGTTTGCATGGATTTTAATGTCATGAATCCTGTAAACGTGAAATGCTTCATCATATAATCTCAGAGTGTATGATGTAGTTATTGCAATTCTGTGGACAGTGGGTTTAAGAATCTCTCTAGGAAATTAACTATCAATCAGTGTAACTTTCTGGTGCAAGTGATGTTTTATTTTAAGCAATATGTTTGATCTGTGCATTTTGTTTTATGGTATTATTTATTTTCATTTCTGTGATTTTACACATAATCTGCATATATTTATGCATACCATTGCCACATTTATACACATTTCACTTTTATTTCCCAGTATAGAGAACACATATTTAGTTCTTAAAGTGACTTTATACAAACTTTTATTTGGGTTATTATCATGTTATCTTCTATTTTTAGTTTCGTTTTACCCTTTTATGTATCATTTTTATGTGCGTTCATAATTTATTTGTTCACAGTACTTTGTCAATTACACAATTACAATTACAATCTACATCTGTAGAAAGGTTTGTTAAATAAAAACAAGTAAATAATATTTCCAGTAATGGCAATGAATTTTTCAAATCCGATTTACAACCTTAGTTTTCCTGCAGCCAGAGTGAAAGACCAGCTATCAAAACATGAAATTATCAAACACTTGACTTTTATAAGTGGCATTGTTAAAAATAAAAAATAATTATGTGAAAAGCAAAAATTCATCTCTTACCTTTGGTGGCAGTTGGAAAGCGTTCCAGTGCTGGTTTACATATGGAACTATGATAGTATCTAAGTCATAGTACTTCTTTGCATTGAAGATTGTGAGATTAAACAATGCCAAGTGCACTATATCTACCCATTTCATTTCTAGCCGTCGAACAAACTCCTTCCCATAATTACACAATGAACACACGAATATATAAAACCTGAAAAATAAGAACATTTCCTGTAGCTTACATATTCATGATTATCCTTTATTTAGTTAAAGAACAAAATTTAGTACAAAATAAAATGGAATTTGTTTTGCAAAACTCTCAGGTTGGCAATCTGTAAGGTACAGCTGTGATACCCTCATAATTATGAAGGTGGACATAAGTGCAGATAATTTTAAACCCGAATTAACATGCTTATCAGAAAAGTACTTCTCATAATATTTTGCCCTCAAACATTACATTTTAAAAATAAGGAATGTTATTGCAATCACAATAGTTTTATCTAAAACTGATTCTGAAAATTAATGACTATAAATCTCATAAGAACCAGAAAATGCTACAAATAGTAACAATGCACATGGAGTAGAAGTGTTGGCATGTTTTTTGATGTGTGTTAGTTTTTATCAAAAATTTGTTTCTATATAGCTTACTATTCAATGAAGTGAAATGTTTCTATACTTTTGTTTCACATTTGTTTTTATATCGCGGTAATGATGAGCCTCTGCTTCAAGAAATCTTGAATTAAGCCTACCTCAGAACTACTCCATTATTATTATTATTATTTCAGGTAGTTGTACCAAAACAGACAAGATGTTCTAACGCGTTATTATTACTAGGAATAATTTTTACATGTGCTAAAATATACTTCTTTACTACAGTATGTTGTTACAAAACTTGGCCGCCAGCAGCAAGGTCCGTGTTACCTTCACTGCCTTTCCTTGTGTGTGTGTGTGTGTGTGTGTGTGTGTGTGTGTGTGTGTGTGTGTGTGTGTGTGTGTGTGTGTGTGTGTGTGTGTGTGTGTGTGTGTGTGTGTGTGTCTACACTTGTTCTGTTGTAACACGTGACGGTCTTACTTCTGTTCTAGTCCATTAAACACATGAATAACTTAGGAATGTTTATAAGTCTTTGGTTTTGCTTGAAGTGCTTTCAAAGTGCAGTATACAGTACCACAAAGAGAGTATGTGCTTACATCATCTTGTAGGGAAGTTGTAAGGCAATTTGAAACTAAATTTTCTGGTGTGCATGCTCCAAGTACAGAGGTCATTAGTTTGCTTTAAATAAATTCAGGAAGTCGGGATCAATTTGTGATAGGAAAAGAAAGGTAAACAAGCATGTGCTTATGGAGCAGAAATTAGATGAAATCAGAGAAAGGTTAGAATAGTCACCTTGAAAATCTCTTATGCACCTTGCACAAAAATTGACATTTTGAAAGCTTCAGCATGAAGAGCAACATTTTTAAAACTCAAACATACAAGGTTACTGTTATCCAGGAGTTGCTACCACATGATCACCAGAGTCGGGTAAATTTCAAGTGGATTTTGAGCAATGTTAATGAAGGAACAATGGATCCACAATTAATACTGTTCAGTGACGAAGCATGGTTTCATTTACATGGTATGTGTCCTCACACACAACCAATATTATGCTACAGACAAACCCAATTTTGTTCATGAAACTCCCTTGCATGATCAAAAAATCGGGGTAGGATGCACAATAAATGGCTACAATCCTGTGATAAGGTATGTTTTGTTTGTTCTGATAATTGTTAATGTGGTTTGAGATTTTATTTGACATTCACGCATGTGTGACTGGGTGATGGGCGTGCTACTGCCAGCAAAATGTAAGGTATGTGACCAGGAGATGGGCCATGGGTCATGTGCCTGACGGCCAAGTTTTGTAGTACATGTACTGTATATGGACAATGATTGTACATGAATTCCTTCAGTCTACTTGAAAATATGCCATTGCATACCATACAGTCCTCCATAAAGAACAGTGTGTCTACCTCCAGTTCCACGCTGTAATCTCAGTTACAGTAAGGTTAAGGTTTTTCTTGGGATTTTACCTTATTTTGAAAAGTTGAATATATATAGGTAAATTATTATCATTACTTAATATCCCTAAAACTTAGGACTTCTCGGGAATTCATCTTCTCAGAATAAGGGAAAATTCCAGGAAAAATCTCAAGTAACTTACCCTAACTAAGATTCTAACTTGGAACTGGAGGTAGACACACTGTTGTACATGGAGGCCTGTATGGTATGCAATGATATGCTTTTAGATAGTAACTGATAATAATACTGAGTGAGTCAAAAACCTTCGAACTGGCTGTGTGGTGTTTTTTCACTGAGTATGTGGACATATGATTCTGCACTGCTGCTGTAAAAAATTTATGCTTCTGATGCAGTTTTGCTCTGCCCTGGAAATGCAGTGTTGAGTTGACAGTGACATGGCATAGTTCAGTTATTACGAGTGACTTCTTATTTTGTCCTGTACTTAAAGTATATTATGGTGCAGCATATGTTTTCTACTGCACAGTGTGTATTTATGATCTTATGTGTTAACTCAGCTCACCAAGTGAAAGTATGATTTGCAGAAAGATTTCCTGGTATAAAAGTTCCAGACCGTACAACAATCCATGAGCTTTACAAAAAATTTCAGGCCAAAGAAAGTATTCAGATGGTATATGGTTCTTACTGAAGAAACATTAGATGATATCCCATCACTGTTTGGAGAATTCCTCCCCAAAAATCGCTTAGGTGTCTTTTAACAACAGGTAAGTATTTCTTATGGCTCTGTGCAAAGAGATACCAAACTTCTGAAGTTAAAACCATATAAAATAACTGTGGCACATGCTCTTACCACGTGATTCTGTAATTCGGTGCACATTTTGTGAGTGGATTCTCATAATATATACACGGCGAAATTGACCCACATTTAATATTTTTCATGGACGAGACTTAATACCACCTTCATGGAAATGTGTGTAACAAAATAATTGTTATTAATGCTCTGAGAAACCTAATATAGTTCATGAAGTATTTCTTCATGATGAAAAAATTGGTGAATATTGTGCCATTAGCAGAGAGAGAGTTACAGGGCCAATTTTTTTTGAGTCAACAGTTGCTGCCTGTACATATGTGAATACAATCCCCCCAGAGAATTAATAGACAGATTTTGCCTTTTTTCAACAAGACAATGTAACAGCTCATACGGCCAATCTTTTGATGACAGTTGAAAGTGTGTTTCAAGACAAAATTATTAATAGAGATTTGTAGGACCAAATCCCCTGATCTATCTCTGACATAAATTAAAACAAGACAAACCCACACACCTTGGAAGAATTAAAACAAAATATCTGCCACGAAATAGCCAGTATTTCTCAAGGTGAACTACAGCAAAAGATGGACAGTTTCCATTTTAGGTGCCAAAATGGTATGGATGATGGTGGTGACTTTTAAAATTTCCTTTAATAAAATTGGTAAGTAAAGTCTTTAAAAGTAGTTTTAAAAATGATATATGGTTTCATCCGTGCCTTTCTAAGATAGGAGCAGACATCAACGAGCGCAGAGGACATGGTCAGGCAAAACATTGTGCAACCAGTTCGTACTTTGTTGACTCACTTGTTATTAAAGTGCATCATAATTGTACTATGTGTGCACCTTTACTTGGGTGCTGGTTTTATATGGAAGCGATGGCTGGGGGAGAAGAAGAGCTCACCCAGCCATCTATCTTTCTATATTGTTGTCAGGGCTCTAGGCTCAGTCTTCATTCAGTAGATTTTGCGCAACTTTGGAAGCAGAGCATAGCAACAGCATTGAGACATGAAGTACACTATACATCCTGATATGTAGTGGCTTCAGTGCTAAGGTTTCATTCATCCCAGAGTTCACCCTTGAACTTGCTCTATGTTTTGTTTAATAATTCAGTTTTTTTGTGGTAAATAAGATAACCTCTTATTCATAATGGCTAAGGACTTCATAGAAAGAAACTGCTGAAAGACAGGTGGACAACTTCTCTCTTCTTCCTCCTCTGGTCCTTACTTCCCAGTAAAACTAGCACCCAAGAAAAAGTGTGCACATAGTTGATTGATGTTTGGAGGAATTTAGTAACAGAGACGGCCAAATCATATGTAGTATTAATTTGTTGAGTTGGTTTTTTAACACTACGTCACTTACATTTTTATTATGAGGGACTAGTTTCCAAAGCCTGTTGAAAATGAAAGCATAGGCTTTCAAAACTAGTCCCTCATAATAAAAATGTAAGTGACATAGTGTTAAAAAACCAACTCAACAAATTAATACCACATGTGCACATAGTATTTCTTTTTTTAATTATATTATACGGGAGTTCACATGTGACAAAGTCTCAAAAACAACAAGTGTTGATTAATGAAGTGCAAATAGCTTGTGTTGCAGCTTCATGGGAGAAGAAAGTAAATCATCCTGATATATGGTGGACTTTGTGACAGTGATGTGTTTTAACAATTGAAATTTAGTTGAGTCGATTTTGTAACACTACATCACTTACTTTTTATTTCGGAAAACATGTTTCAGAAGCCATGTGCTTCCATTGTCAATTCCTTTGGTCGACTGCCGGCATCGCTTGCTGTGGTGGTTGTCTCTGTCCCTGGTGGTGGTTTGATGAACCTCTGAATGAGTAGATCACCTGGCAGGATTTCAAAATTGAAAACGCGGTTCTTGTTTTTCTAAATATATATGTTTTCCCAAACTTTTAAATCTGTCTTCCTTGTGATGTTTTTGAGGATTTTTGGGCTTCTATTTATGGTGTGTTTCTCTTTCCAAAAATGCCAAGCTACTGCAGATTTTTCTTCTTGTTTGAGTTTAATATTTCTGTGGTGTTCTTTTGCCCTTTGTTTTTATATTTCTTTTTGTTTGAGCGATGATAGATTTTTTCACAGTCATTACAGCTGAACTGATATATTCCTGGTTTGTTTTCTTGTGGGATATCATCTTTTAATTTAGAATTTAAAATGTTTTTTATAGAGTAATTGTTTTTAGGGGCTAGAATGATGTTATGTCGTTTGAAGATCCTCTGGAATTTGTAGAAAGTTGTAGGGTGGTATGTAAACTTCTTGTAGACCTTATTTTCTTTCTGGTTTTGAGTGAGTGTGCTGACTTCTTTAATTCTCTTCCTATTTTTGGCTTTATTAACTTTTTTGTACACCAGTTCTGCTCGGAATCCATTCTCTGTAGCTACGTCCAATATTTTAGTAAGTTCACATTGGTATTCTGTTTTGCCCATTGGTACATTTACCAATCTGTGTGTAAGGCTGTTGAGTAAAGCATGCTGATGGGGGATGGGATTGTAACTCTTTTGTTTTATATAGCTGTTGGTGTGGGTAGGTTTTCTGTAGATGCCAAATGTAAGGTGATTATTAGTTTTGATGATTTTTAGGTCGAGGAATGGTAGTGTTACAAAATCGACTCAACTAAATTTCAAAGTAAATCATGTTCATTAACTAAGAGTAAAGGAAATAGAATTATCAGTTTACCATTAATGATAAGCCTTGGTGACGACAATGACAGAGATTTAGATACAATTTTAAATCAATAAGTGAAACATTCTTTGTTATGTCGTGCTCATATCTATTTCATTTCTTTCATGTAAAAAATAAGTTTTCGTTTATTACTTTCTGTACTGTCAAAAGTATACAATTTATTGTAGATAGGTTATATTATGTTATAGGTCGTTATTTTCAATTCACAATAATAAAAAATTAGTTATTACTCATCTACATTCACTACTTATGTACCCTGCAGCTTAGAGACACAATAGAGATGTACATAATCAGCAGTTGTTACTAGCAGGGATATATTCACAAAAGGCATTTCTCATTATGGCATTACTAATGCGCCCAATTGTGAAAAGTTACCTTAATATCAATTATTTAATTTTTGGAACATTCAGAGTGAAACAACACTATAAAGTTTAAAATCACTTGTAGTATACCATCTACTTCACTTTTTAGAACAATTTTTTTACAAGCCATCATTCTTATATTAAAGAAGACAATGTTGTGATAATGATATGATAATTTTTGTGCATAATAACAGTTTGAAACTTCAATATATTGAGCAAACTGTCCTCATTTTCTGGGAATCATGAAAATTCTTAAGTGAGAAAGGCAAAATCAGGTTGTCAGGTTGAACACAGCAAAACTACAGATTAATTTTCAATTTTGATGATCAAAACACAACAGAATAATGTGTTATTGGACACTTTTCCCTCTATAGTGGGAAGATTTTTGGGGAAGGGGGCGAGGTCATCTAACCCCCAGAAGTTTGCTTAGTTGAAATTTTAGAGCAAACCATGACCATTAAGTGTGGCAGTTAAATAAAACATGTTCAGGTGTTCTTAGATATGTTACACTAATGTTAGATGATACATGATTTGCCAAAACAATACAAAGATAAAATAGCAATACCAGAAAAACAAACACAAGCTTTCTATAAGCTTTGTAATTCATTTGTGGAACAGGCTCTAAGTAGATGGAATGATTCTAAAGACTGTTCTGCAGTTTGGCTTCACACCCAGAGGTCCCAGGTTTGATTCCCAGTTTTTCTTTAATGAGAATCATTCCCTATCCTCCAAAGAGTCTGGTAGTATGCATGTGAAAGTGCGTGTCAAATAACTATAATACTGAAAAAGTTACAGTTTAGCAAGAAAACACAAGCAGTTGTTTCTAAAGCAAGATACAAGTTTAAGGGGGTATGTAAATGGAAAATAAAAAGATTCTAAGTTATAGGTAACAACTTTAATTTGCAATGCAGTAGAAATGCATATACAGTTGCAGAACTGGAAAATTGAATAATAATTGCATCTCAAAATGCATGCAAGTATGCAACAAGTGATTTAAAATGTTATAAACTTTCTAAATATTTAAAATTTTTGGATCTTCTTGAGTTACAAAACTTCTGCTCCTTGAAATATTAATTTAAAAGGCAGCAGGAGATCATCTGCTAAAAGAAACTAAAGCAAGTAAATTACTTTAATTCTGTAGTTAAAGCTGCTTGCCTGACAATGAATATTAAATTTTACCTTAACAGAAATTTCTTTTTAACCTCAGTGTCAAGATCAAATTAGAACAGCTGTTATTTTTGTTCTTAATGAGAGTTTGCCCCTCTCCCAAAAAGAAACTATATAGTTTTTCTTTAAAGGGGGGGGGGGGGGGGTTAAATAGTTACAAACTTTAATCTGTGAATGAACATGCATTATTCATGACTAAAACAACATGGATGTTTAAAAGATCAAACACTGATTTTAATTTGAAGGGGAATCATACACACCTCAGGGCTATATCAAGTTTTTGAGGATCTTTTTTTTTTTTTTTTTTAATTTATCCATTGATACACAGCAGACACAGATAGCAAAAAATATTAGCATGCACTGCAAAATGTATCAAATATGATATATGATACTATTAACACAAGAAGTTTAAGTCATAAGATTAGTAATTTTAATGATGGTGAAACAGACCATGTCTCTCCTCAAGATAATTCTGAACTAAATAAAATCAATATTATTTTCATTAATGTGAGAAATACAGTTATTCAGAAGTCCATGAAACATTATACTACAGTAAAATAAAGAGAAACCCTTCGTGATTTGTTACATAACTAAAAGTGCTCAATAAGTCCATCTTTGCTAATACAGCAGACATCCATCTGTTAATTTATCTCACTCCATATGATTTGTAACATATGCAGGTCGCCAGAGCCATGGCAACTGAGCACGAGCTTTCTGTATTAAAAAACTTGGGAGTGTTTCTCTCTCTCTCTACCAGGATATATAAATTACCAGGATTTGTCATTAACCCACTCAACGATACCCAATAATGGTGGTGGGTTTTAAAATAAATTTTAAAAAATTTACTGTGTTCTATTCACATGACTTTCTCTGGTTGTTCCATATACAAACTATTCTTATAAAAGATTATTCTTTTATTTATATCCTGTTAATTGAGATAAACATTAGCAGAATTATTCTTATTACTTGCTTCAATGTAAGTAGAAGGAAAAAAGAGAACACATTAGGCTGAAGCGATAAGTCAGATTTTATAAAAGCTGGTGCATGTGAAACAATTAAGGCATGGTCCGCTTGAGAAAGTTAAGTGGCTTAAAAATGAAACAATAACAAAGAATATCTTGAAAATGGTCGACTCTACAAGAAAATTATATATGATAAATTATGTTATGCAAACTTCTGCAAAACTCATCAGGAGACTTCAAAACATATATTCCTGGTGAAATCTTGGCATCAAATTATTGGGTGGAATACAATATCGCTACTATGCACATTGTGTGTACATACATGCTACAAAAAGCAAATATTTTGGTACTCTGGGGCATGAACCTCCAACAATACCAGTAAGGTCATCTCTCGCATATGTCCTAACACCAATTGCTTTAGTTGGGCCCTCCCCATCCTTTTCCACAGTTTCTCTTGAAGCAGAACATACATTTTCAAGGTCAAATGAGCTTGAATTATTTAACGGAGCTATCCGATATTATTCGTTGATAAAATGGTTATTTAACAGTCGTGCACAGGACCTCATTTCACGTTCATATCGCTGAAGGGGTGAAACTTTAAATTGCTGCATGGACTTAGGAATAACATACATATTTAATTCTGTGCTAGTAAGTCTCATTCTGTGTTACCTATCACCACAATATAATGGATATTGTAAGCATTTAATGCATTTTTCATGAAACCATTGCCTGCAACGGCAACACTGTAGCATTTGCATGAACCATTCTCCATTCTTCCCACAATAGCAGTACATCTGCTCCAGGTTACTGCGGTGACTCAGGTCCCAGTTCAGTTCTTCCAGCTGCAAAAATTACACAAATTTCTACAATGTCCACTACTGCAAGAAATAACGGAACATGTAACATAAGCTAATAAAACTATTTGACAGAAAATATTAAAATTTGAAAACTATACTTCTGAACACTCAGTACCTGATGCTAACGAAGAAAGAAAAAGAAAAATTCTGTGTTCCATTCACATGACTTTCTCTACCTATTCTGCATGCTGCTATAGTAGCTCAGTGGTAAAGCAACCGACTGGAGACCAGGAGATCCATGGTTCAAATCCTGGCTATGGCATTGAATTTTTCTCTACCTAGCCAGAAATGGTCTTATTTCTTGCTTCCTTGTACGTAGATGGGAAATATGGTAATACATTATGCTAAAGTAATAGGCAAATCTTTTAAAAGCTGTCGCTATGCATTGCATTGAAATTTGCTCTCTTTGATGGTTGAGAGTAAAATAAAAGAGAACACAGACGACTTCTGTTGGAGAAAAGTACACATTTTCCAAAATTAAAGCCAATAACAAGTAATATCTGGGAAATGGTTAGATCCACAACAAAAATGTATAGAGCATAAATTATGTGTTTTGACAAGATCTACATTTTTTGAATTGTAAATTTTTGTCTATCTCTTATGGTTTACCAGTTCTGCAAAACTTGCCTTGAATGCACAGGACTTAAGAGGTTATTCCTAACAAATGAAGATACACATTTTATTTGGCATGTAAATATCTTTAATATACAGTATTTTAATCAAAAATCTTGCAGACATTTTTGAGAGTCAAAAAGTCTTCCATGCAAACGGTAGTATGGATGGGTGGGCCCCTGAAAATCTTTGTGACACATCCTTGGAAGACGCTTAACTTAAATACTAGTATGGTAGTAACCTCTCTCACTACCTCCCTTCCTCTCTCTCATGCACGAGTATGTGCACACAAATTTTATTTCAATAACAATCCACTAATAAGTAAAATTTATTGTAATCCATTATTCAACTTATAACTGCACCTTGACTTGAAATATTAATTAATTTTATATTCAGAAAATTAATTGAAAGTAAATTTTCTAAAAATGTTTTTTTTTTTTGGATTCAAGGGATCTCAAAATATATTTCTGGTGAAATCTTGGCATCAAATTTCCAGGTTAAATAAAATACTCTCTCCATCTATTACATATAATAAATGTATGTGGATAAATTAAATAAAGAACAAAGAGAGAATATTGCTTGGGTACGAGAGGGTGTGTGGAGACTAAAGGGTATGAGAAAAGGACTCCAAAATGTGATGAAAAGGAAAATATGAAACGTATAGTTTATGACTGTAAAGGAACAGAGCTTTGGAGGTAAATGGCTGAAAATGGACAGAAAGATAACCTTAGTCAAACTTTGTAATAAGGATACCAAAAAGGTAGGTGATTATTTGGCTAAAGTAAAAAAGAAATGGATATGGTCCGCAAAAAGAGAAGTAGATGAAACATAAGTTTATAGGTTGTTTTAAGAAATGTTGAGCATGACGTTGTCAACTTTTATTATTATTATTATTATTATTATAATAATATAATTAATCCTTATGATTAAAATAAAAGTGCTAGATTATAAGGAAAACTTGTTTAGGAATATGGCAAGATAACAGCCTGGACTGATGTATAGCCATATTCCTTGTATGGGTGCTTAGTGCAAATGAACAAATAAACTGTAAATAATGTGTAATAAGTAATCATACATTGATTAAAACTTCACTTGTCTCAAACTTCTGAGTTATTTAATTTAATTTAATAATCATACATATATTCAAATTTCCAGGTGAAATAAAATACCTTCTCTATCTACTACATTTATTGTACAGGGTGAGTGGAAAGTCCCTCTACAATGCCTTAACTCGCTTCTATCAAGCAAAGAAGGAAGAAAATTTGTAATACAAATATGAATTATCAAATGCATAATATGATTATTGATATGGCCAGTAGATCTGACAATGCCAATAGTGATACCAGAAGCAATACACAACAAAACTTGCTCAAAATGGCATTCTTTGTGTGTCTTTGAATGCCGAAACACTGGACAAACAATATAGGATATTCAGAACAACTTTGTGGTGCATTTTGGCAAAGCAGAGAAAAAGAATTTTGCCATGGGAAGTGTTCTTGATGTACAATGTAGTGGGTGACCAAGCACTCGTGCTCAAACTTGTGTTGCTGTGGAAGCATCAACTGAACATTCCCTGGTGAAATCATTAGGCAAACATTCTGCAGAGTTAGGCATTCCACCCTTGACAATGCGAGACCACAAAAAGATTTAAAACCGAAATGTTTTCATCCAACCAGTTAATGAATTGTCAGATGCTGACCTGGATTGACGTGTGTATGCATGTCAGTTATTGCTTGAAATCTTTCAGAATGCACACAACACAAAGAATGTCATGTTTTCTGAGGAGTTCTCATAGCTGTAGTGTGTTTTCTGGACAGAAGACAATCCTCACTTTTTAAAGAGATTCAAGAGTATTCCGCCTCATATTATTGTTTAGACAGGAATGACAGCCTGTCACCTGCTGGGTCCCTGTTTCTTCAATGGCCCTGTCAAACACACTTATTTGGAAATTATTGAAGAATGGATACTTCCAGAATTGATGAATGAGTTGCAGACACTCTTCTTCCAACATGACACAGCACCAGGACATTTCCCCATCTGCATCTGCCATTGCTTGGATGAAATTTTTCCAAATCACTGGATTGGATGTGGCTCAGAACAATCCCTGGCTCAAACATCTTGGCCTGCAAGAAGTCGTCACCTCACCACACCTGATAATGCACTGTAGGGTATTGTGAAGGAAGATGTGAGAAAACACTGACATGTAAATGATAAAAATGCAATTTGTGTGGTATTTCAAACTATCACCCCTAATATGCTGTTGCAGATGAACAATCGGACATGGAGGTGCATTAAATTATGCTACAAACATGGAGGAACCCAAACAAGACATTTTGGGCACATAGGAGATAAGCTGTACCTAACTTACAGTTTCAAAGGTAGTACAGGGGACTTTCTGCTTGCCCTGTACATACGTGGTTGAGAAAATAATAATCTCCATATGAACCCCTATAAGATGACCACTTGAATAAGCTTGCTCAACAACAAAGCACCACAGATTTAAGATTGCTCACTGGGTGCATGTTAATTGCAAGCTCTCAGTGTAATGTTTGCTTTTTGGAGCAGGCACATTTTCATGTGGACAATGTAGTTAATAAAAAAAATGTATGCTAAGTTAAGCATTAATTTGAGTCCATAACACTTTCACCACTTACACTGTTTTATTATTGACATTGCTCCCATTATCAACTTTTTGACATTTTTTTTTTTATTTCTTACATGAACAAATCAATATATGTATCATTTCACACACATTTCCAAACCATTTCAATGACAATCAAATGCCTTCCCCCATAAATACTCCGGACCTCAACCCATGTGACTCCCTTATTTTGGGGTAACTAAAACAGCCACAAGATTTACTGAAGCTTGGATTTATTCTGCAAACTGTGAGTAAAAAGTAATCGTTTACATCAGTGTTTGCAGAATAAACTTAAACATCAAAATGGTGGCCATATTGAGCAAGTTCTTGACTAGGAACAATTCTCATTGAGCACCGTGCATTATAGTATAAGTGTATTTGAGATTATAAGTGCAATGACACGTTTATTAAAAAACAAAAATGTTAACTCATTTCATGTGCCACCTTGAACCAGAAAAGAATATCAATGCATATACATTACTCACATCATACGGAAGTTTGTAGCTCTCTTCCTCATCGTCGTCATCATCTGGAGCCAACAATATGCTAGTACTGCACATCTTGCGAGCACTTTCCTTCTTTAAAAACTTTTCTCTTGCTTTACTAGGCATATTTTCAAGACATCTCTTGCATATCCATTGTGCTTCAGGATTTGTGCTATCTTTAGGTATATGAGGCTGAAAATAAAAAACACCACAAATTTGAATCAGCAATTGATCAACCATAAAAGAATGGAGGAACTATTACTTACTTTAAGTTGTAGGGCTCCACTTTGTTTTCAATCACCTAATATCTAAGATAATATTTGTACACAGCTAATACATTCCGATAGCATCTGCATATTCACACTTAATATTGTGATATACAGAGAAATATTTGGATATTAGTATAAATAAGTATATGTATGTAGGTATTGTTGGCGTGAGCATTACAGCATAGCTTCGATTACAGAAAAACATGTTGTGATTGGCTGGTTCAAGCCACGCTGTAGGGGTTATGCTCGATTGAGCATCATTTGGGAGTCGTTAGCTAGCCATGAAGATGAAAACACACACATAGCTCTCTGGCCCAACAACACAGATTAAGTATGTAATAATGTTATTGTGCTACTGAGTGAATACATTTATATGAAGTGAAACCAGCAGTTCCCTGGTCCTCTCCATGCCTTTATTAAAAGTTGATGTATTGCCCCATCTAAACGCATCTCTAAACGCATCTCCCAGTCTCAGGTTTAAATATTAAGTGGCTCAGGACAATATTTCCCGCAGGTGTGAAAAATGCTTGAAATATCAGTTTGGGCATTCGTAACTACCATCAATGTATTTGTTAATTTATGTTGCAGGATGCCTTGATATTGATTTTACTTACATGAAAATTTTGATGTCACGGAAATACTTATATTGTTTAGGTAAAGCAATTTAATGTTATTCCTTTAGTACTACTTATCACAATATACTTTAAATTATCTTATATTTAAATGCAGATGATTCCATGTCAAATCAACACAAGTATCATGTCCAACCTGACTCTCTCTGATCTCTTTCAAATTCGGTACATCCAGAGACCATAAGAGATGAAAAAATACCAAATTTCAAAGGTATGCGACAGTTGTGAATAGAGCTACACATCCTCAAATTTGAAAAATGTTGTGAAATTTAAGCTTGTCTGTCTGAAGATAAAAGGCTATAAGTCCAGTTCTAATCCGCATGTAGTAATGAAACATGTGCCAATGAATAGCTACTGAATATAGCTTTACATTGATATGTAACATGGCCTGTTTCAAACAATTTTTAAGTTGAAGGTCAATGACCTTTAAGTCAATGACTATCTCAATTTTTTTTTTTTTAAAAAGTATATTTTATTGCTCCAGTGCAATGGTATAAATGTGACAAACATCAAGATGGCACACCAAAGATATCATATTCAAAAAATTAACTTTGTCTACATCATTTCGGTACCAAAATGCAGAAAATAGCTATATTTCCAGTTTTAGTCCTTTTTTAATTTAACCTAGTTAGAATTGATTGACAGCTATTATGAATGATCTCTTACACGTAGTTTGTGAAACTAATTTTATATTTCAGTCCTGGTGTGATCAATGTCATATCTCAAGTCAATGGATGGCACCCTCTTTCTAAAAACTAAGGCTAAATACAGCAGCCAATAGCAGCTATTGTTATTCTGTGCAACCATGAACATTTTGTTTGGGGTCAGCCAATAAAATCAATTTTAATTCAACCAATCATCATTAGCTTGTTGTCATGGCCATGTGGCTTGTTTAGTGAAGTGTTTTTTTTTTTTTTTTTGGGGGGGGTAGTGTTTAATGCCCGCTTTAACTACTTATGGCACTGCAGGCGATGACACTGATGGTACATGAATGAAGATGGAGCACCGGTGGAATGAGATGGCGGGGAAAACTGGAGAACCCAGAGAAAACCCGCCCCAGCGCCACTTTGTCCATCACAAATCCCACATATGGTCGCTTGGGATCGAACCCGGGCCATCTAGGTGATGTGAGTGGTCTAACCACTCAGCCACGGCGCAGCCCATTTAGTGAAGTGTTCATGTGCTGAGTTTTTGTCTTAATAGTTTGTAAAAAATGGATTTCAAGACAAAATTATACTGCTGTAACCCATACAAAGAAGGAGGTCATGCACGAGTGCGGAAGAATTTCAGAATGGTAAATAACTGTGCAAATGTATTGTAAGGTGGGAAAATTAGAGCAAATATAGAAAAAAAAGTATTATCTGCTGAAGTGGCCTTGGCAGTGCCAACTACAGTGTACTCTCAATTATCCAAGTAATGTGGGGGAGAAGAAGCACGAATAATCGAGAAACCCATAATTTAATGCTTTTAAGGCACAAGATACATATGTATGTAAATAGGAAATTATGTTTAAAAGCTTTTTTCAACATGATTTCTTTGTTCAAAAGTTTAGTCTACTTTAGTGCATAGATATTGTTTTTCTTTAAGAAACAGCAATAAAGGACCTGCAGCATGACAAAAAGTATCATTTCCATTGTTTAAACAATCACCATGTAACAACAGAAAACTGTTTCCATTGTCATCGGCCTGGCTGTTCCATGTAAATTAAAAACAAATTTCATTTTTCTTATGTTAATCAGCATGTAAGCGTCAACGAAGCCAGTTTTTTTATATATATAAAAAGTGTGTTGACATTAAAACAAAGGGGGATAGGGGATGCATTGATAATTCACAAAATGGATAATCTACACATGAATAATTGGGAGTATACTGTACTTCCAAAGAATCTGTAACAAGTGAAGATGAAATGAATCAAATTTTAAAAAATAGCCACTGTTACTTACCTGATGACAGAGCTGATGATAACCCCGACCACATTTATCGCATACAATTATCTCATTCTCGGTCTTCGGTTGTGACTTTTTACAGATGACACATAAAAGATCTGATTCTGGCAAACTTAACTTGGTGAGATCTTTAAACGATGACCAGCTTTCAGTGTCATCCCCAAACTTGATCAAACATTGCTCTGTGACCAAGTCCACCTGAAAGGTTAATGACAAACACTGCTTTAAAACTGTGTAATTTAAACACTCATCATTTTTAATATCTTGTACAGAAAACTGAGCCCTTTCAGATAGGCTAAATATCATCCCGCATGTTTTGGAAAACAAAACTACTTTTACATTCTCATGTCAGTTAAAGCTGTTAACTTTCTTTGCATTTACAATAGGGAATGCAACATATGAAACATTCCTAAAGTGCAACTAGAACATTTTTCCATCAGTATGTGATTGATGTCACTAGAATTTGGCAATATTCTGGTTGTTAGTTTCCATTCAGCATGTTTCATATATTGGGAAAGTGATTATATTGTATGTATTAAATTGGCACCCTAGTTTATTATTCACAGTTGATCAAACTTTGCATTTGGATCATTTAGTTAGCAACTGAAGCGGTGATTAGCACATTAATTACGTATTATTTCACTATGGTTATATTAATTAGCCTAATTATATGACCATTTAAGGAGACTCTTTAGTAATAAATGAAACTTCTATTAAACTGACATTTTTATAAAAGCGCATGAAATATTTTCAAAGGTTTCAATTATTATTTTTCAAAATATGAATCTCTAACTTTTCACATTTGATGCAAATTTGGGGAATACTTTTTAAAATTAAAACTTAACCAGGTCATTCAGAATCTGCATGTTCCCAGTAGAGCTAACTAGCAATAAATATGTGCATGGGTTCGAAAAATCTTGTAAATTTGTGGCATTAATTTTTCAACATTTTAAGGAAAATAAAATGGGCTTTTCCCAAAATTTATGATAGAAAAAATGAATCTAACATCAATGAATTAAAGTATCAAAAATTGATACACAGTTTATTTTATTATGTCTGGCTACATGGGTGGTAAAGTTTTCATTCTGATCCGTTAAAAATGGTCAAGATGGTTGCAGATCTTAAAAAGGACTAGGAATGTATTTTTTATGGGCAATTCTAAATGGTGGTTATTTGAATACTAAACCTTAATTGGGTTTTCCCAAACATAGAAAATATGCAGCTCAGGGTATAACCAAATCACTGAACAAATTAGCGCAGCTAGAAATGCAACAAGTCTGTTGAAACTAAACCTTATCACTAAACACAAGTGCAAGCATTAAAAGTAAATGGCCCCAGTTAACTGTGAATTATTGCAATTGGTTTTTCCAAAGAGGTTTCATTGACTCACAGCTTTTGTTTTCTCTGTTGAATCTTGGTTTCACTTAAATGGGTGTGCTATTGAACTCCAATGAGTGACAACATTTTTAAGAGATACAATGCCTATTTGAGAGCAGAAGGTCAACATTTCCAGCATCTATTATAAGGTAAGGATTTTAGTCACCTCTACCTGCATTGTTTTCCAGGCAACTCCCAGCTCTCACACTCATTGTTAGAGAAAGCGCGAGTGGGTTACTATATAAAATAATGATTCTGTAGTTAGTGCAATAGCGAGTAATCATAATTTGGTGACGAACTATATAGCTATTAATTCAAAATCTTCTCGGGCTTCTAGCCAGGTAAAAACTTGGCTTGAGAAGATTTTGAATTAATACGTCGCCAGGAAAGCTTCAGTTCTTAGTTTATATAGCTATTGTAATTACTGTTGGCTGCCTTGCGTTATGTGATATAAAATGGATGATTTGGTTGCACTGCATTCTTCAATATAGCTACCTGTGCTATAAGTAAATAATTATAAATCTTAAGTTATGTTAAGAAAATGTTTTCTGGCATGAAATCATATAAAAATGATTTTACAGCCATATTAGTTAAGAAAATATAAAGCCATACTTTGCATGACTCAGAAATAAATTTCTGGCAAAGAACATTACCAGATACCAGATTTTAAAGGGAATTTCCTTTTTTTCCCACAGTTCCCCCCCCCCCCCACCTTTTTCTCAAATTAATTTTCCTTTTTTGATCCCCTTTTAATTAATATATTTTTAAAATGTAATGCATTGCCCAGTATTTTAGTGGAACACTTTAACTTTCACTACATATCATTGACAAGAAAAATTCCTTTCACCCCAATGAAAGCTGGACTGGTCTAAGAGATCTTAAAGGGTGTAAAGAACAAAGTAGGCCAATGATTACCTGATATGATTGATAGCACAAAAAGGACAAGGACAATTTTAACAATTGACTGGCCTTTCCCAAAGGGTTGACTTTTAGAAAGAGAAATGAAGATTCACTTTCTTTCTCTTTGGTTTAGGGACTTGAAGGCAATTGTGTAAAGCCTTCCATGGGTCAGTGGTGGTATGGTCCTTCTGTTACCAGTTTGTAACATACTGAGCGCTAACGTTACGATCGAGAGTGCATTTTCACTGCAGTAATGAATTGACAGTCCATTATTGACTAGTGTGACTGCAAACGATTTACAGCTGGCCATTAAATGCTTTGTTAAGAGGAAAACCCATCCCTCCTAACCCATGCTGAAGTGAAGTGAACATGAAATATAGATGTGTCCCTTATTAATACTTTTGTATCCCCTTTTCCTAAGTCCTCTTTTGATTGAAAATTTTCCCTTTAAAATCCGGTCTCTGATCATTACACATAGAATAATTCCTCTCGGGATACAACAGGTGTTGCACACGCGGCATTTCTTTGTATCTACTGCTGTGCCAAGAGCCTCCCCGTGTGAACAGGTTCTCATTCAACTGGACTGGTCAGTGAATGTCTTACAATCATTAGAGGACAACTGCCCCTGACAATTGTCACAACTGGCATTATGGCCACAGGATGCAGTCACAATATTTAATGCAAAAATGTCTAGGATGGTGTCAATTACAGGGTTTCCAAGAATAAATTAATCATTTACCTCAACAACTGTTCCCAAATAATAACGCCCATCCTTATGTTGGAACAAGACATCTTCTCCTTCACCAAAACCACTCCGGTCCCTGGTGGTGCTATCTGGCGCAGCAGGACTTTCATCTATTGCATCCTGAAACATAAATAAGGGTTGCAGTTTATAATAATCCACATGACTTCCTCTATCTGTTCTGCCAACAAACTATTATTACAAAAGATTATTCTTCTATCTAGTTCACTAATCAAGTTAAACATGATCAGAAATTGTCTTATTATTTAGTTCCTTGTTACGTAGAGGGGAAATAAGGGACTACACTACGCTAAAGGGACACTCAAATCTTTTAAAGGCTGTCACTATGTAATGAAATTGAATTTCAGTTCTCTTTGTATGGCCAGGAGAAAACAAAAGAAAGATGAAACAAATGACAAGTTGCCATTTGAGAAATGTTTGAAGTATTCTAAAATATCTCAGAAATGGGCAACTTCATAAAAAAGAAGTATATGGCAAATTGCATGTTTTAAAGAGATCTACATTTTTTACATTCTCTACATATACTACGTACATAGTGTAAAGAAAAGGTATTGCAATATTTTATACCAAGATTTCACCAGAAATATGTTTTGAGATCCCAAGGGAGAGAAGGAAAAAAAAGAAAGAAAGAAAAAGTAAAGAAAAAAAAAAAAAAAAAGAAAAAAAAAAGCACTTTTTAGAAAAATGTCTCTGTGTGTGTGTGTGTGTGTGTGTGTGTGTGTGTGTGTGTGTGTGTGTGTGTGTGTGTGTGTGTCTTTCTATCTGTTTGTGAATGTGTGTGTGTCTGTGGGCAGTATCTCAAAAACGAAAAGTTTGTTAAACACCAAACTTAAGTTCAGTACCTTCCAAGGATGTGTATCTTCAAGAAACCCCCCCCCCCACCCCAACTACACTTTACATGGAAAATTTTTCAAAAACTTTAATTTTCTCAATAATGGCTCTAACGATTTTGATTAAAATATTATATTAAAGATATTTACAAGGAAAATAAAATGTACATCTTGAATTTTCTGGGAATAGCCTCTGAAGACATCTTTGTTCTGGATGAATTTTGCCGAATTTTGCTTAACTGCTAAGCCATAAGAAATAGACAAAAATTTGCCTAACAAAATATGTACGGCTCGTTAAAACACACAATTTATGTTATTGACTGTTTTCTGTGGAGTTGGCCGTTTTTGAGATACTCCTTGTTATTGGTTTCAGTTTTAAAATACTTATACTTTTCTCATACAGGGATATGTCAACTCCTGGCCACACAAAACAACTTCAACCACATGGTAACTAACTATCTTTTAACACATTTGACTATCACTTTAGCTTATGGAACTCCCTTATTTCCCTTCTACTTACAAGGAAGCAAGTAATAAGACCATTTCTGCTAATTTTTTTCCCTTTTAGCATTAAGTAAATAGAAGAATAAACTTTTTATCAATAATTTGTTCCAGAGATGTAGAGAAAGTCATGTGACTGGAACATGTCAAATTTTTATGTAGTAGGATTTTGTCTATCTCTTCCAGTTATGCATAAGTCCTCCAAAATTAAGGGATCTTCAGATGCTATTCCCAAATAATTCGGATAAATATTTTACTTATTAATATTCCAGGAAGGAGAAAAATCAGCTGCACAGACAAACTGGTCATTAAGAGATCGACTAGTGTGAAGATGACTTGGAGGATTCAGCCATAACCTTCTCTTCTATAACATGTATGATCCAATAACCAAGAATGTTTCACTACGTATATAATAAAGTTGGCTAGTCTGAGCCTTAGCATGGCTTCCTTTGGAAGGGCAGTAACGCGGTTGGTCCCGTGTTGTAGATTTACGGCACGTAAAAGAACCTCAGGCTTGAATGAGAGGCCTCTGAACAAAATTAAGCAGTCTTTCATGCCCAATTTAGAATGGGACGTTGAGAACCACAGCAGTTAAAAATGTCCATAAATAAAACACCATTTCATTTTTTCATTTTGAGTCTTGAGAGTAACTTACTCATTTACTTCATGACAAACCTAAACATTGTTTTAAGTGAATATAATTGCACATTTGCAATAATGGCACTATGGGTAATGATAAATTCATAATACTTTAGAATCCCTTTAAAAATTCTTTGCAGCCAGTTACTTACATGAGATTAAGTAATCAATCCCTCAACCCTCCTGTGAAAGAAATATTTACACAGGTAACAATAAAATCCAATCGTTCTCCAAGCATTTCCTTTCTCTGCTGCACAGAAACTCACTGCCCTTTTAAGAAAGGCAAAATCTGCTTCACATTTATGTTTAATTAGTCCATGTGAGGATTAAAGTGTGATACTAGGTGGTGTACATATTAGCAAGTTTTAACTCAGTTCTCACCAATTTCAAGCAAATGCTCAGTTTTGTATAAGCAAACAATTTATCCTCAAAATCTTCCTGAGTTAAACCTTGCTGTTTTTATATGTTTTGTGCTCACAAAACATATAAATAAAAAAAATTTGATGTGTTCCATTCACAAGACTTTCTCTACATCTTTGTAACAATTTATTGTTAAACCAAAAATGCACCTAATCTGAAAGACGTTACATTCCATCCAGATCGGAGTGCTGCTCCTTGCTTCTCCCTTCATCTTCAGCTTGCATTTTATACTTAATGGTGGTGTCTATCCATACTGGGAAGTTGTGTGGCTTTCATTTACCCATATTTCATTGAGAAAATACAGTTTAAATCCTTCCTGTTGTACATGTGAATTTTCCTGAGGTAGTCCCTTCTCCATAACAATATAGCCTCGTGGTCAACAATGACATTCTTATCACTTCTTTTCCAAATTCAAAATAAATGTGCACTCCTAAAAAATTCATCACACTGAACTTTTAGCATTGACTTTTTACAGTTCAGTGATTTTCCAGTTTTGGTTAACTTGCTTTCTTTTAACCTTCCACTGTGTGCAGAATTTATACTTAAAGCATCCTGTAAACTTTGCCATCATATTAACATTCTTGATGGCCAACATGCGATATTTCTCACTGAGTTTGTGAAACATATTCAAAATTATAAATTTCTCACCACTCATTAAAGACTTACCTCTGCAATGTTCTACCAACTGCCATGATGGTTTACAAACGGTCTCCCCTTCCCACCTACAAAGCTCACTAGCAGTAAGCTGTTTGCTCATTTTCTAATTAAGAGCTATTTGATGGCTTACTTTAGATACATTTTACTGCAGCTATATATATTAACATGCTAACCATACTGTTATTAAATAATAGACAACACAGTACTTTTTGTTAGTGCTCAAAAGAACTACTTTGAAACTGATATATCGTGTAATATGCAGTATTGAACATACACTTGATTCACTTTTGTACACGTATCTCTGTTTATATGAGTACCAAATCATCCTTCAAACTACCACAGAACTAGGTGCAGAAATGAGCTAATAGAAATGAAATCCTCAACAGTAAACAGCTCATCTGATATTTGATTTGTACAACACTTAGTTTAATGTATTTATAAAGAGTACACTTATTACTTTCTCTACCCTTACTAAGTACATAATGCATAGACAAGGTATTCTAATGCACTCAAAAATTTGATACAAAGATTTCACTGAAAATACAATTTTTCGGACCCCCTGAATCCAGAAAAAACGAAGCATTTTTAGAAAAAGGTGTGTGTGTATGTGTGTGTGAGTAAGTGTGTGTGTGTGTGTGTGTGTGTGTGTGTGTGTGTGTGTGAGTGAGAGTGTGTGTGTGTGTGGGGGGGGGACTTGGTATTTAAGTTTGGTACCTTCCAAGGATGTGATTTTCAAGAAATTCCCCCCATCCCAAACTATGGATCTTTTTTCGAAAATTTATATTTTCTAAAAATGGCTCTAACAGTTTTGATTAAAATATTGTATATTAAAGATATTTACCTGACAAAATGTATATCTTGAATTTTCTGGGAATAGACTCAGAAGACTACTTTATTCTTTACAGAATTTTGCAAAACTGCTAAACCGAAAAAGATGGACAAAAACTTACCACACAAAAAATGCAGAGCACATTAAAACACACAATTTATGTTTTATACATTTTTTTCGTGGAGTTGATCGTTTTTAGATATTCCTTGTTTTTAGTTTCAGCTTTGAAATACTTATACTTTCTTCATACAGGAATTTGTCAACTCCTGTCCATACATACAAAGGAACTTCAGTCACATAGCAACCAGCTTTTGACTATCACTTTAACCTATGGTGCTCCCTTATTTCACTTCTGCTTACAAGGAAGCAAGTAATAAGACTAATTTTTTCTCGATTAGCATGCAGTAGACAGAAGCATAAGCTTTTCAACAATAATTTGTTGCAGAGATGTAGAGAAAGTCGTGTGAATGGAACACGTCAGATTTTTTAGTTTTAGGGTCTATTTACCTTAGTCAATTTCCCCAAACTGTATATATTGTGTTTAGCATAAAGAGGCTTACTCTGCTCTTCTGCTCCCCAGGAATTGCTAACCCTATCTTCATACTATGCTGCAGGAATGGAATACCAAGTTTGGTATTTTATGGACTTTTCGTTTTTGAGTTATCGTGTTCACAGACACACGGACCTTTTTCTGAAAATGCTTTATTTGGATACAGGGGACCCAAAAACATATATTTCTGGTGAAATCTTGGTATCAAATTTTTGGGTGGAGTGCAATACCTTCTCTATACACTATGTACATAGTATGTGTAGAGAAAGTAAAAAAGAAGCCGAGAAAAGGAGAAGGGCTATGCTACTGGTCCAGCAGATAGTGGAAGGTGAGGTCTCTCTCAAGGGATCCTCCAGAAATCACTAGGTGGCCTATGCCTGTCCTAACACCTCCAAAAGAGGCACAGGGAAGACTCCCTCTCAATGAATGGGGTAGTGAAACACAGTTTTGACCCTAAAACTGGAAAGGAATATATTTCCCATAGCTCCTAATGCAGGGCTGGGTGTCCACTTCAAGGACAGGCCTTGCGAGAGAAAGTGTTTACGTGTGTGGGATGGGCCAACATGATTTCTTTCATTCCAGCTAACCTCCAACAGTATTACTGCCTCTAGGATGTCATTTAGTAGCATAACAAAGCGGAATCTGGAACCTTGGCTTAGGTTTGGTCACATTCTGTCTTCAGCAAGGCTGGTTTGTGGCCTTTCATGAAAAAGACTGTTAAGAAAATTAAATTGGTTTCTTCACTTTACAGCTCTATAAAAGCGTGGGTGAGGACAGTGGTTTTTATACCTAAGTCAGGCAGACCATTCTACTGCAAGCCTAAGGATTTTTGTCCCATTTCATGTTGTAAGTTTTGGAAAGACTAGTGGACAAGTATTTGAGAGAAGGGGTATTGGTTGACAGACCCATATACATCCTCAGCAGTATGTCATTGGCCAGGAATATCCATAGAATCGGTGCTCCACCAGCCCATGGTTGGACCGGAGAATCTTGGAGAACTGGCCATGGTGGTATTTCAAGACATTGAGGGTGTCTTTATGCATATGACTCTGGGTACCATTAGGAGATGTCTGGAAGATAGAGGCATCAGTCTGATCATCTCAGACTAGATCTTGGAAGATTGTCATGCAGTGGCAGCTCTGCCCTTAGAACATCAATACCCCCGGGTCTGTCCCAAAGAAGTCTTCCTCTGTGGTCTAGGGGTAACTTGGTTCCCAAAGTCACAGATTCAAATCCAGCAGAAAGTAATGGATTTTTTCAGACATAAAAATCCTTAGCGTAGCTTCCTTCTGAAGTGAAGTTACGCCATTAGTCTGTGTTGTATATTTATGGCTAGTAAAATAATCTCAAATCTGATTAAAAGGCCTCTGAGCAAAATTGAGTGGTCTTTCATGCCTAATATAGAAAGGGACACTAACAAACGCAGCAGTTTAAGTGTCCACAAATAAAATTCAATTAATTATGTTCCGATGGAGGAGTCTTGTCATCCATTTTGTGGTGCCTAGTGGTGGGTGATCTGCTGAACAGACTCAACAAAGGGGGAATTCATGCTCAAAGTTACGTGGACATATGCCTTGTAGCATGTGGATAACCTCTAGCACAGTCTCAAGCTCATTCAGGGCTCCTTGCTTGCTATAGAGGAATGGTGTATGAAAATGGACTGTCTGTTAAGCCAGACAAAACCGTGATCATGGTCTTCTCAAGGAGGAGGGCCATATCATGTTTGATACAGCCCCTCCTGTTTGGGAAGAGATTGAAGCTAACTGATTCAGTCAAGAATCTAGGAGTTATCTTGGATGCCAAGCTGAGTTGGGAAAAGCCAGTAGATTACAAAGCCAGAATTCTTTGAGGGCAGGAAAAAAAACTATTAGCACATTCAAAAAATTCACTTACCACCCCTGAGCATTTAGAAAATTCAAAAAAATTTTCAAAGAACAAAACATCACCCTGGCTCCAATAAACAGATTTTCTGTCATAAAGTTACTAAATTTAAAAATAAAAGGTGAAATTCCACCAGAAAATAGGTAAGGAATATATGCACAAATTGTGAAAAGTTCTACAAAGGACAAACCAAAAGAAGTTTAAAAATCAGATCCAAAGAGCACTTTAGAAACCTAAAATTGAAACAAGAAGATAAATCGGCAGTAGCATTTCACTTTTGGAAAGAAAACCACAACCTAGATCCAAATCCAAAATTGCTAAAAACCATGTCAGGCCACAATGAACTCACAACCTGGGAAAACATCCTCATATGGAAAAACAAAGATCACCTAATAAACTTTGAAATCCTGCCAGTAGACAGCTTAGTTAAGAAGTTCATCATTTCGCCACCAGAGAAGAGAGCACAAGCAAATGCAGCCAGCAATGGCAGTTGGACCCATGAGGTTGAAAATGAAAGCATAGGCTTTCGAAACTAGTCCCTCATAATAACAATGTAAGTGACGTAGTATTAAAAAACCAACTCAACAAATTATTACACAAATAATTTGACCAGTCACTGTTACTAAATTCCTCCTAACATCAATCAAGGATTTAACTGTGCAATATAAAATGCTCCCTGCAGAGGTTCTCATGTTTCATGTATGAGGTGTGGTTTTAGGTACTGTTTTGATATGTAGGGGAAAAGAAAAAACTTTTTGTAACAATTTTATTTTACATGAAATACCAACCTTTTATCTACCTTTCCACATAATTGCCACCATTGTTAAGGCACTTACATTGAACAATAAGCATTTGTATTCCATTGTCATAGAAGCTTGACACCTGACTTGACAGCCACCGTAGCACAAACATTTTGAGGCTATTGTCATCGCCATCATGGCGCTGACCTCTAAAATGCTTCTTCAGTTACAGAAACACGTGGTAGTCATTGGGTGCTAGATAGGGGCTGTATGGAGGACGATCAAATGTTTCCCAGCCAAATGATGCAATGAAATCCAAGTTCGATTAGCCCCATGTGGACAGGCATTTTCATTCAGCAAAACGATCTCTTTACTCAGCATGCCGCATCTTTTTCTTTTTAATTGGTAGTCTCACAATATGTTTCAGAATTTATTGTGGCAATACGAGGTAAAAAGTCAACAAGCAACATACCCTTCCTGTCTCAAAACATGGCACACATGATTTTCCCGGCTGAAATTGTCTGCTTAAACTTCAGTTTTGTGGACGATGTTGAATGTCGCCATTCCATGGATTGCTGTTTTGTTTCTGGTGTAGCATATGCCCCCCGTCTCATCACCTGTGAAAATTTGGCTTAAAAAATTGTCACCTTCAGCATTATAGCCTAAACGTTTGATTTTGAGCTCCTCAGTCAACATTTTTGATACCTATCGTGAACTCAATTTTCGATAGTGTAAGTGTCCAGTAACAACTTGTAGATAACACTCTTGAAGAAATGCCTCTGATAACAAATAAATCGTGAAGCATCTGTTCCTTCACTTTTTCATTGATTTTCTGCACCCAAATCATCAGTCATCTTTGAAAGCTCTTACCCATTTGTGTACATTACAGTACTCATAAATGTTTTGTACGTGTACTTCACAAAGCTGGAAGTGAATGTCAACTGCCTTCATGCCTTTAGCACTAAGAAAATGAATAACACTGCATACTTCACAGTCGGCGGGATTCTCAATCAGTGGGGGCACTTTAAACACGCTAAACCAAATGTAAACACAATTGGTTGTTGCCACAATGGCATCTGTGGCTTGGGGAACTAATTTAGGTATACAGTGCACATGCTCAGGACACTGACTGCGGCACTACACTGCAAAGGTGGAATTTGAAAACAGTACCTGCTTAAAGAACACACCTCGTATAATATTTGGTAAGCATGTTCCTAATGCACATGCAAATAAAGTTTGATCTGAATTTTGTTATATAATAAAAGCAAAAGCTGGATATTGTTTGTATCTGCAGTTTTTTAAAACTATTTGTTTAATATATGCCACACAAATGCTGAACTAACTAACTCTATCAAAACCCAGACCAAATTACATAAAACAAAGATCCTTGAGAGATTATATTCTAAATTTCATAATAATCTGCCCAAAATTGCTGTGCAAAGGATTTTTTTGTACAATGTTCTGAGAAATGGAAAAAAAAAAAAAAGATATGATCATTAGAAGTTCCATGCACTTTCATATTTAAATGGCCAGGCAAACATTTAAAAATGATGCAGAGTAAAAAATTATATCACTTTTATGAGGATAAAGAAACAAAGAACTCTCTAGTAACAAAACCAAAAAACAATCATAAATTTGGTGCAAAACCTCAAATTTTCATTTGACTGTTGCCTTAACCTTTTCCCCAATGGCCATTTAAACCCTGGATGGGCTGTGAATGGATACCCAATAAACAGCATAAGACATATAAATATTAAATGGACTACCAATGCTTCATAAATACACATTCGTATCTTTGATATTTATTCCATTATTTTAATGAAGCAAGAACTGGATTAAAGCGCCATAAGGCAGTATATACCAACAGTATCAACCCAGTGAGATTAATTTAAAAAATCTGATGTGTACCATTCACATGACTTTCTCCATATCCCTGCAACAAATAATTCTTAAAAAGCTTATACTTCTATTTACTTTATGCTAATCAGAAAAAATTAGCAGAAATAGTTTTATTACTCGCTTCCTTGTAAGTAGAAGCGAAATAAGTGACAACCGTAGGTTAAAGTGATAGTCAAAAGCTGGTTGCTATGTCAATGAAGTTCCTTTGTTTATATGGATAGGAGTTGACAAGTTCCTGTATGAGAAAAGTATACGTTTTTCATAGCAGAAACCAAAAATAAGGAATGTCACAAAAACGACGAACTCCACGAAAAAAAATGTATATAACATAAATTGTGTGTTTTAAAGTGCTCTACATTTTATGTGTAGTAAGTTTTTGTCCATCTCTTACAGTTTAGCAGTCATTCAAAATTTAGTAAAATTCATCCCGAATAAACTACTCTTCAGAGGCTATTCCCAGAAAATTCAAGATGTACATTTCATTTGTCAGGTTTAATATCCAAAATTTTAATCAAAATCGTTAGAGCCATTTTTGAGAAAATCAAAATTTTCGAAAAAAGTTCCATGTAAAGGGTAGTTGGGGGTGGGGGGATTTTTCTCAAAATCTTCGTGTCGCATCAGATACTAAACTTAAGTTTGGTATTTTACCGACCTTTCGTTTTTGAGTTATCGTGTTCACAGACACACGGACCTTTTTGTGAAAATGCTTTTTTTGGATATTGGGGACCCTAAAACATATATTTCCGGTGAAATCTCGGTATCGAATTTTTGGTGGAGTGCAATACTTTCTCTATACACTATGTACATAGTGCGTATGGAGAAAGTAAAAAAGCATCGCAAATTCACAGTTATTTGCAGGAAGCTAAGTCATTCTGTGCATTGAGACATCTCATTTGTGAATCAGCCAATTTACTGAGCATACTAGTGATATAGCCTTACCAAAACATTTCTTTGACTCAATATCTAAGGGTAACAAGGCTACCATGCGGTTTCCAAGGTCGCAGGCTAAAGTCCAGCAGAGGTAATGACTTTTTCAGGCATAAAAGTCCTTAACATGGCTTTCTTTGGAAAGGAAGTAAAACTGTTGGTCCCATGTCATAGATTTATGACACACAAAACCACCTCAAACCAGATAAAGAGGCCTATGAGCAAAATTAAGTGGTCTTTCATGTCCAAAATTAATGAGACACTGAGAACTGCAGCAACTAAAGAATTCCATAAATAAAGCACAATTTAATTTTAATTTTTTGATTCAAGGTCTTTAATTTAGTTTAGCTACCATGTAATTCTTGTATGTCATATTGTGCAATACATCACGCTGCAAATAAAACAAATATCTCTGACAGCATTTGTACGTGTGGGTCAGAATATTTTTTCAAGTGAAGTTTGCATGCTGTAGCTTATTTTAGCTGCATTATGGATTATTTACAAATGCTGGTTTCACTTAGAGTCAAGTATTTATTTAGCTGTATTGGGGTTCAGAGAGATTTCTTTTAGGTGATTGAAAAGCACATTTTAAATGTTTATAATTCAATACTAACCATAGCTTCAACTAGTAATGTAGCAATTAACTTAGCTTGCATAGGAAGTGAACAGGCTTTGGGAATTACTTCAGAAAATGTGAAGGACTTTTTGCTGTAATTTGTAAAGTGAAGCCAAGTTTTCATATGAAAACTAACAAGATTTGCCGTGAATGTGGAGATATGGCCTTGTGGTTGATCCTTGTTTTGAGGTGTACCATTCCAGAAGCAGCTTAAATAAGCCTTGATCTCTTATAGAATTTATCTTAAGGGAGAAAAATTAAAATCATTAGTAATTATTTCTTCTCGGGATGTCAGCCAGGTAAGTGTTGGATTAATTTTCAAGCTTTCAACAACGTACTCTGTCGCCATCATCAGGGAACTGAAGCCCAGTGTGTTTGGCCAGTATGTAACTTGGTCAACCAATGGCATATACAATGGGCCTGAGGGGCACTCCTTGTTTGTGTATTTTGGGTAAACCGTAGACCCTTGGTGGAATGGAGGGATGAGGGGAGACCGGCCATACAGGGAGGCCTGTGGAAGAGTGCATCAAATAACATCAACGCTGCATCAGGTTGGACTATCCAGAAAAGTCCACAGTGATGCAACATACTTATGGTACTGGCAATAAGATTAATTTTTCATCCACCAAAATAATAGAAAATTCTTATCAGATATCATCTCAGACGATAAGAGAAGCAATATACATAAAAACAAATATTAAATTTAAAAAGATGAAGATTTGTAATTAAGCAAAACATGGCTACCTATAATTCATTACTGCTTGCCCCATCCTCCTCAACCCCCATTGGCCAGTTCTGACCAATGACAGCACAAAAGACTGCCCTTCAGCCTTCCCCTCCAGGTTTATATTCCACTGCCAGAGCAACTTCTCTCTAGTTCCCTGATGATAGCAACAGAGTACATCATTGAAAGCTTGGAGATTAATCTAACACATACCTCTGACATCCCGAGAAGAAATAATTAATAACCAGTGCCAGGAAAGTTTCAAGTCCTTGATTAAAATCATTAGGTTTGAATAAACATTAAATACATGTTGCAAAGATCTATAGATGTCCATATTGCTTCTGCTGCATTTTAAAATGAACACCAATTGACGCCAATATCAGTGAAAGAGTTAAATCTGATAAACAGTATAAGCACACTGTCAACTTTAAATATTTTCACTATAATATCAAACTAATTTTCTGTAACTCTGAAAGGTTTCTAAATACAAAACACTCATTCTTATGCCCATCACAAAGGTGGAGCAAGAGTGAATCCACTAACAAACATACTTTAAGCAGAAATATAGTAGGTACATACCTTTCTAACAGCACCCTGAATGGACATGGTTACTGCCTTTCCTCACCAAGCACACAATCCAGAAGCACACCTCACCAGGCCCAATCAGCGATTGGCCTCAAATCTACAAGAAAAAACAACATCTTTAATCCCATTTCACTGTATAAATATTTTATTGCTTTTATCATCTCCAAGTTAATTACATATTGCAAACTATGTTTTACAATGCAAAGAATTATTCTCTCCTGAACATCCTACAGATTGGGTACCAAACACAAGTATTATACAACCACAAAATACTGATCTCAAATTTTCTTGTAAAATATTCCTTAAACTTTTTGCATGCACACAATTTTGATCAATAGTGCAATATACAAATAAAATTCTGTTCACCCTGTATTAATTAAATTTGTAATAACTTTGCCTTACTGAAACACACAGCATGATATAATTCACCCGCAAGTTAACCTATTCTCCAGGGTGAAAACCAAATTTCAATGATCTTAACATATTGTTGTTGCCATGTACATATATTCATCCTAGAAACAGCATCTTTACTCATACTAATCTGCACTGGGATTAGACCTTGGAGTAAATGTGTGTATTTACACATGTTCATACTATGTAAGGTTGTGTACATTTAACATTTTTAAAAAATTCAAATTTGAGTGGAAAAATTGGATAAAAATCTAATGTGTTCCATTCACATGACTTTTCTGTATGTTGCTGTAACCAATTATCATTAAACAGCTTATTCTTCAAACTACTTTGATAATCGAGAAAAACATTAGCAGAAATTGTCATAATTACTTTTTCTTGTAAGTATAAAGTATATAACGGAATACCTAGACTAAAACGACTAAAAGCTGGTTGTCATGTGGTTGAAATCCATTTCTATGCATGGCAAGTTTACAAATTCCATGTGAGAAAAGTTTAAGTATTTTAAATCTGAAACAAATAACAGGGAATATCTCAGAAATGGTAAACAAAAAAACAAACAAACAAAAACAAAAAAACAGTAAGGCATAAATTGTGATTTTTAACGAGATCTATGTAGTAAGTTTCTGTCTACCTCTTACGGTTCACCAGTTATGCAAAATTCATCCCAAATAAAGACTTCTTTTGAAGCTATTCGCAGAAAAATCAAGATATGCATTTTATTTGTTCAAATAAAATCTTTAATATACAGTATTTTCATCAAAATCACTGGAGCCGTTTTGAGAAAATCAAAATTTTCAGAAATTTTTACACGTAAAGGGTAGTTTGGGGTTGGAGGATTTTTCTCAAAATCTTCATGCCACATCTCTTGGAGATAACTTAAATACCAGGTTGGTAGAAATTCTTTTTTGATACAGGGGACCCTGAAACTTGTATTTCCGATGAAATCTCGGTTTCCAATTTTTGAGTGAAATCCGATACCTTTTCTATACACTATGTACATAGTATGTGTGCAGAAAGTAAAAATTATAAAATTTTTATTTTCTCAAGTAATTAAGACAATTTCTGCAAATAATTACTTGATTATCATAAAGTAGATAGAAGAATATGCTTTTTAACAATAATTACAGTGATTTAAAGAAAGTCATGTGAATGCAACAAATCAGATTTTTTCCCACGTAAAAGCTAGTTTCGGGTGGGAGGATTTTTTTTTCAAAATCTTTGTGTTGCATCCCTGGAAGACACTAAACTTAAATACCAAGTTTGGTATTTTACAGACTTTTCGTTTCTGAGTTATGGTGTACACCCACCCACCCACACACACACACACACAGGCTTTTTCTAAAAATGCTTTTTTTTTATACAGGGGACCCTAAAAAGTATATTTCCAGTGAAATCTCAGAATCAAACTTTTGGGTGAAATGCAATACCTTCTCTATACACTATGTACATAGTAAGTGTAGAGAAAGTAATGAAGTGGATGCCACTAATCTGCAGATGCTTAAGAAACTTAAAACATTCTAACACAAGTTACATCCGTTAGTGCAGAACTGATTTGTGTGAAGGATTCATCAGAAGATGTGACAAGACAAGATGGCCAGCACTTCCACCATCTTCTATACAGGTGAATAATGCATACTGTTATTTAATCTTGTGTCCAATTTCTACCAAGCAAGACTGGGGATTGTCACACCAGACCAGCAAGTCCTCACAATGTTCACTAAGAAGCACTGTAGATACAATGGGAATAGGGAAACACACTAAGCTTCAGCAACAATCAAATTTTGAAAGAGTTAGTTATGTGATGGCTTTAAAATATTTTGCTTAGCCAAAAGAAAGAAAACAAATGAACTTCCCATTTGAGAAAAATATAATCATTTTAAAATTTAAACCAATAACAAGGAATATCTCAGAAATAATTAGATCTACATCTTAGGTTTAGCAGTTATATAAGCCATTCAAAATGAAGAGGACTTCAAGAGGCTATTCCCGGAAAATTCAAGATATACAGAGGTCTTAAATATGAGGTAATTTAATAAAAATCATTAAGTAATTCTCAAGAAAATCAAAATTTTAGAAATGCAAGGGAAGATTAAGTTTAAATACCACAAATTTCGATGGAGAGATTTTGGCAATACTTCAGAGCTTACAAAACCTACTATATCATATAAATAAATTTGAAAAAGTTGTATTATTATCTGACTCTAAAGCAGCTATCACATTCATAACATCCGATGTAACACCTAATAACCTAAATATTGCAAAATCATAAAACAAATAATTAATTTAAATAAAAGATTAGTATTTCAATGGATATCAGCACATTATGGAATACAGGGTAATGAAACAGCTGACTTTCTAGCCAAGAAAAGCAGTAAAATTATATCAAATTCATCTGATCCAATAAGTTATTCTATCAAAAGAATCATTATATCAACAAATAATAAAAAAATTAAAGAAGATAATGTATTACAAACAAAAGGAAAATCATGGGAAAATTTATGTAATAACACGACCAGAATCACTACATTACCAAGAAAATCCTCTGTAGCAATTTTTAGACTCCTAACAGGCCATGCTGTCTCAATAAACATTTATTCAGGATTGGTATAGTGAGATCCACTCTGGGCCCTTTCTGTAAACTTAAAGAAGATATGGATGGAAACCATCTACTGTGCTGCCCAACCTTTAGTCAACATAATAATATAACATCAAAATACTGGAATGCAAGAGAGCGGATGGCTTCACTGCCAACTGCTCAACATTAGATACCAACCAACCAACCAACTTTTTTTTAAATCAGAGAACCTCAAAATATATATCTCCAGTGAAACTTTTGGGTTTAATGCAATACCTTCTCTACCCACTAACCAGAAGGTAGAGGAAGTAAAAATACAGATGTTAACCTAATGCTCCACAATGCTCTTACTTGGCTGAGTGTTTAGCAGTCACATTGGGAGAAAGGAACAGCACCTGGCTGAAGTCCATTATGTAACGCAGTCACTTAGTAAACATTCTTGCATGAGTAAACTAAAGTTAACACAAGACATGCACACTCAGTGTCAAAGAGGTTTCCTAACATTCAGATTAGTTGGAGAAAATGGCCTCTAAATGCCATGCATCCTGTAAAGGTCCAACAGATGTTGAAGTGCTACTGTCTACCACAGAAGCAATTTCATAACATTTTCATCTGAAGAAGATGGATGAAAACGTCAGCAGACAGATGTCAATCGACTTAGAAACTAGCACAGATTGGGACATAAATGAGAGGAAGATACGGAGACAACACTGTGGCTTTTTCAGATCTATTGCACATCCCCAGTTTTATTTTCATTGATCCAGAAGTTCGACATTCATACTGAACTGAATCAGACTCTGGATCATGATCTTTGAAAACTGAGGGCTCTTTGTCGAGTACATGCTGGACACTCAGACAATAGAAGGGTGACATCTCATCTGCCTGTTGACACCATTTAAGGTTGGTTCCACATAAATTTGTCCCTTATTTGTAACAGTATCCTGACTGCCACTGTGGAATAGGCAGTGTGCTGTACAATTACTGTATTTAATGTGATAATTTATTTTACAATTTTCTTCTGCGTTAAAATAAATGATCACATTAAATACAGTAATTGTATCCATTGAAGTATTAATCTTTTACTTAAATTAATTAGTTGTTTTATGATTTTGCGGCATTCTGCAATATTTAGGTAATTAGGTGTTACATCAGATGTTATGGATATAATAGCTGCTTTAGAGTCAGATGATGATAATACAACCTTTTCAAATTTACTTATATGATATAGTAGGTTTTGTAAGCTCTGAAGTATTGCCGAAATCTCTCCATAAAAATTTGTACGAATCAAATATATCACACAAGGAGAGTTAATGCATCTGCAATGCATGTAAATTATTATCACAAAATAAATGGGAGGACCCTTTACTTTAAACCTGCCTCTTAAAGTGATGATAGTGAATGCTTCCATCATTAGATTGGTTATATAGCTTTTATCGTTTATGTGTCCATGGTACACAGGATGTCAGTGCAGAGCAATATATCTCTATGAGGAAAGCCTACAAGAAACAAGGATTACAGGCAAGAGTCGCTTGCTGTCCCAATCTGTGCAGGTGCCCTAGTGGCCTGTACAGAGATTCATTGTCATGAGAGCTTTGTCCTGCTTAATTTTAGCAGTTATCACGGCCAACTTCTGTCCAATATCCACAAGGTGGGCATACAAATCTGATGTGTTCCATTCACATAACTTTCTCTAGCTGTTCTAGATACAAACTATTCTCACAAAAGATTATTTCTATCTACATTATGCTAATTGAGATACCCATTAGCAAAATTGGTCTTATTACTTGCTTCATTGAGAGTAGAAGGGAAATAAGGGAATACATTATGCTAAAGCAATAGTCAAATATTTTAAAAGCTGGTTGCTACATGAATCAATTGAGGTTCGGTTCACTTTGCTTATCCCATTTTGAGAAAAGTATAGTAGTTTAAAACTGAAACCAATAACAAGGAATATCTAAAGTACATGATCACCTATAAAAGAAAAAAAGTATATTACATAAATAATGTGTTTTAACAAGATCTCCCAAGGTCGCAGGTTCAAATCCGGCAGAGGACAATGGATTAGCATGGCTTTCTTCGGAAGGGAAGTAGATTTAAAGCACGTAAAAGAACCTCAAGTCTGATAGAGAGGCTTCTGAGCTAAATTAAGCGGTCTTTCACGCCCAATTTAGAATGAGATGGTGAGAACCACAGTAGCTAAGAGCATTTATAAATAACGCGCCATATAAATTTAACGAGATCTACATTTTTTTGTGTAACAAGTTTTTGTCTATCTCTTAACGGTTTAACCATTATGCACATTCTGCAAAACTCATCCAGAATAAAGAGGCTTCAGAGGCTATCCCCTGGAAAATTCAAAATATACATTTTATTTATGATATAAATATCTTTAATATACTACATTTTAATCAAAATCATTAGAGGCATTTTTAAGAAACATGTTTTTGAGCTATGCTGTCTATACAAGCACATGCATGCAGACAGATCTTTTTCTAAAAATTCTTTTTTGGGATTCAGGGGACCTCAAAACATATTTCTGGTGAAATCTCGACATCAAATTTTTGGTTGGAATAACCTTCTCTAGCCACTATGTACATGGTATACATATGTGTTAGAGAACGTAAAAACATACTCTGCATATATTTAATTTTACACACAATGAATATATACTGAACCTATTCATTATGTATGCCCTCACAAACTAATCACATCTGCTACTGATTGTGCTAGGAAAAGCTTGGTGCATTATCTCTAAGAACATTTGCACCTCACAAGCATACAGGCAAGTGGAATTGCATCCCCTCGTCTTTTTCATCACTTACAGAAAATCTCAGATCACACAAAAATGTGTTTTTTGTGTAGTGGCAGAAATTTTTTTTTTAAGAAAATGATCTGCATACTTGTGCATTAACAGCAAAAATAAACAAAAGTGAAATAAATCAATAAAAAATGTATTTTTAAAAAATTATCTCAAAAACAAAAAGTTTAACTACCAAACTTGTATTTAAGTTCAGTAAGGATGTAACAGGAAGATTTTCAAGAAAATCCTCGCACACCTTTCCGTGTAAGATTTTCCTGCATTTCAATTTTCTCAAAATGGCTCTAATGATTTTGATTAAAACACCACTAAATATATTTACATTGTAAGTAATATAACTTGAATTTCCTGGAAATAGTGTTTTAAATCTTCTTCATTTTGAATGACTTTTACATAACTGGTAAACTGTAAGAGAAAAACAAAAAGTTACTACACAAAATGGGTAGATCTTATTGAAACACAATTTATATCAATACATTTTTTTTTTTTTTTTGAGTTAACAATTTCTGAGACATTCCTTGTTATTGGTTACAGTTTTAAAATACAAGTATTCTTGAATGAGTATTTCTTTTTTGAAAAGCTTCCACAGGACATCCAGATTGAAAATTCTAACCCGAGCAATGAATATTCACATGGAATGTTGTCTTTTAGCAGATGTGATCACTTTGAGTTGCTGTGGTCCACCCACCTGCCATAATTAAGTCAGTGTCTTATATATAAAAGTGATCACAAAATATACACAATATACTCCATTTTGTAATTTATTATGCATGCACACCTATGCTGCCAACCTATTTTTTTTTTTATGAAATCTTTTGAGTCTTCTTTTCCAATAAGTATGTGTTGCCATTTTCTTTCAAATTATTGATTTGATTCACAAAAACATAACACTAGAGAATAGTTTTCTGATAAAAATTGGCATGTAGGGGCGTGAAAACACAATAGTGATAAAAAATGAATTTAAATGTTCTTCACTCACAGTGCTGGATTGGTCCAATTACTGCCGCACAATTATTTACACATATTAATCTAGAGCAAAAGAGTGTTCAGTCACCTTGACGCACACTTAGCTGAAAATTACACGAAAATTAGTAGATATATTCAGACACCCACACTAATTAGTTCATTTAGAGACTAACCAAAAACTAAAAGAAAGTATGTTTGCTTCACTAGGAGCTTTGGTGAAACCACTGGGGGAGGAAAAAAAAAAAAAAAAAAAAAAGGCGGGGGGGGGGGGGAAGAAAAGAATAAAAAAGTGCTGCTTTCATTCCTATACTTTGGTGAAAGCAGTGGAAGTTATTAAAAGCAAGTCCATGAAAATCAATTTTAAAAAAAAATTCCAAATTAAAACAAATATGAGAGAACTTCTAATTAAAGTGTGCACCCGTAACCCACAGGATTGCTATGCAATAGCTGTATTCCTATGTGCTTAAAAATGTACAAGAGTCCAAAAGCCCTTGGACATCAGTATAGATGACAACTTGCCATCTCACGGTATTTTTTGTATTAATGTTTGCCACCAATAATACAATGAAACATACTGACAGAAACAATGAAAACCTTGTAACCAATACATAACCACTCCTAAAGACAAAGTAATATAATCTGGATCGCCAAAGGAAGAATATCTGTTTTTTCTTTCTCCTGGTGACGCAAAGAAAATAGAATTTCAAAGTCATCACATAGTGATGAGCTCTTAAATGATTTTTGCTCTATTCTCACTGTATCTAAACATAAATTTGTAATAAAAGCATTCCTGCAAAGGTTTATTCTGATTAATGTCTATCAGATAGAAGAATAAGCTTTTTTAATTTCTCTAGGACATGTGTACATGTATTCAGTAGGTAGAAAAGGTATTCCATCAAAAATTTGATAAAGTGATTTCACCAGAAATATATGTTTTGGGGACCCCTGAATAAATAAAATCAAATACAAAAAGTGGGTTAAATATCAAAGAAGTTACAAAAGTTCCTATTATTTTTGCACAGTGGGAGATTCTCTGCTGGCATTCTATTTCTCTATTATCAAGAAACAGGCTTAACAAGTTTTTTTTAAAACATGTATCACATGTAGTACAGAGATTGAAAGCAGGCAACCTAAAAGAAATCTGTCAGCTAGCAGTCACTGGCACAGATACCCTCAATTCATATGCTTAGATTTCTAAAATGCAGTTTTAATAGTCTCCTACTAACACCTTGTACTATCAACATTTTTGCACTTTTAAACTCTCCATTCACACATTAATTCCAGCTGTGAATTTGTTGCAATTTCTTATATTTTCTTTCAATTAATTTGTTTGATGGCTTCCTTGTATATTTTACTTTTCAACCAAACTAAGTATCACTGTTAAATTAATTACCACAATGAGGTACATAACTTGTTTTATACTACTTTATTTGCCTTAAAATATATTTTACATGTAAAATATATATATTAGCTTAACTTAACCTGGTAGGTCATAATGGACGATGAATGAAATTGGTGAAATGTTTCTAAATGATCTTGGGGTCTATGGAGCTTAAAGTTACTTGACTTGTCTTCTCAGGATAAGGAAAAACTCCGAAAAAATCTTATCCACCCCATGTGAGATTTGAACTTGCCACCCGTTGAATACGAGGCAGACATTCTACCACTACACTACCCAGGCAGACTAGTATTCTTATTCCCACAATCTTTAATGATTCTAACTTCTTTTGTTTTGCCTTGTAATTAAGTGCTGCTATGTTCATATATTTCTTAACAAGGAGCTTAAATCTTTGGTTGGCTCTTACAAAGTGAGAACCACAAGTCAGAGATGTTTTTATTGGCACACTAACTAGTGGTGTAGTGCAAAAATGTTGATATTCTACTACTGCATTATATGAATACTGACAAACAATATGAAGTTTCTAATAATTGTAATGTTTAATGTTGTAAATTGGAACATATGTATCTGCATTATGTGATCACAAATTAATATAAATTATATCCTTTTCCAATATTTCTCATACTTCTGAAAAAAATTAATTTTCTAATAGAGATTTTGTAACTTTAAGTAATATTAGTAAGTTTTCAATACCTTAGGACAGCCAATAGACAGTAAGTAGATAACTTTTCATATTGACAAAGACCACTTTGTTGTATCTATCAATTGTCCTCTGTTTATTGTCTCTCCTTGTTGGTTTCTGCAATTCAATTCTTCCATACTTTTGGAAGTCACCCTCTTTTTCATCCCTGATACAATCCATTCAAACCCAATCTTAGCTACTAAATCTTGATCAATACACATACGCATCACATGTCCATACCACATTGTTTTGTTTAAATATCATATTATATTTTATTTATACTTTTAGGTGCCTAATCCAATGGAACAAAAATGTATACAAGATAAAACTGTGTGTTTTAATGAGCTTTACATTTTCTCTGTAGTAAGATTTTATATATCTCTTATGGTTTACCAGTTATACAAAAGTCATCCAGAATGAAGAAGTCTCCTGATTTAAATTTAATATCAACATTTTTGAAAACATGTTCCATGTAAAGGGAAGTGAGGTTGGAACGTTTTTCTTGAAAATCTTCATATTACTACTCCTTGGTAGATACTAAACTAAAATACTAATTTTGGTGTTAAACTGACTTCGTTTAAGTTATGCCCCACACACACACACACACACACACACACACACACACACACACACACACACACACACACACACACACACACACACACACACACACACACACACACACACACACACACACACACACACACACACACACACACACACACACACACACACACACACACACACACACACACACACACACACACACACACACACACACACACACACACACACACACACACACACACACACACACACACACACACACACACACACACACACACACACACACACACACACACACACACACACACACACACACACACACAGACTAACCTTTTTCACAAAATACATATCCGGTAAAATCTCGGTATCAAATTTTTAAGGACCCCTGAATCCAAAAAATGCATTTTTAGAAAATGATCTGTGTGCATGTCTATGTTTCAGCATAACTCTAAAACAATAAGTTGGCTAAATACTTAACTTGGAAATTAACTTTAATATCTTCCATGGGTGCGACTAAGATTTTCAGAAAAATCTCCTCCACTCCAACTACCCTTTACATGGAAAGAGATCAGAATTTTTACAAATGGCTAACGTATTTTATTAAAATGCTCTACATTAAACATGCTTACATGCTAAATAAAATGTATATCCTGAGTTTCTTGGGAATAACCTCTAATGTCCTCTTCATTCAGAATGATGTTTGTATAACTCGTAAACCATAAGAGATGGAAAAAAACCAACTACACAGAAACATGTAGATCTTGTTAAAACACACAATCTATGCCTTATGCAGCTGTTTATTTACTTTCTCTACACATACTATATACATAGTGTATATAGAAGGTATTGTAATGCACCCAAAAATTTGATACCAAGATTTCACTGGAAATACATGTTTTGGGTCCCCCTGAATAAAAAAAAAAAAGCATTTCTGGAAAAAGGTCTGTGTGTGTGTGTGTGTGTGTGTGTGTGGCCCCCGGGTGCATGCGTGTGGGCACGCGCGTGCATCTGTGGACAACATAGCTCAAAAATGAAAAGACTGTTAAATACCAAACATGGTATTTAAGTTTGGTATCTTCTATGGATGCAACACACAGATTTTCAACCCCTAACTCCCCTTTACATGAAACTTTTTTCCAAAATTTTGATTTTCTCAAAAATTACTAACGATTTTGATTAAAATATTGTATATTAAAGATATTTACCACACAAATAAATGTATATCTTGAATTTTCTGGGAATAGCCTCCTGAAAACTACTTTATTCTGGATGAATTTTACAGAATTTTGCATAACTGCTAAACTGTAAGAGATAGACAAAAATTTGCCATACAAAAAATGTAGTGCACATTAAAACACCTAAATTATGTTACGAGGGGCATTCTGAAAGTCATGAGCAACACTGTTTTACAATCTTAATATTTATTTTTAAGCCAAACCAAATACATCATCATAATCTACAGACTTTCTTTCACTTTTCGACATAGTCTCCATTGTTCTGCACACCTTTTTCCCATCGTTCTACAAGTTTGAAAATGCCCTTGTGATAGAACTCCGTTCCAGCTGCCCGCAGGCCCTGACGCACTGCTTTCCGAATATCCTCCAGCGTCTCGTAGCGTTGGCCACGCATCTGCTCCTTCACAGAACCAAAAAGATGGTAGTCGTAGGGTGCCAAGTCGGGACTGTAGGGAGGATGTGGAAGAGTTTCCCACCCTAATGCCCTGATCTTCTCCATAGTGGCACGGGTATTATGCGGACGCGCATTATCCTGTTGAAGGATGATCCTCTTTCCAGGGTGTTTATCACGCAAAGCCCGACGGAGCTTCAGAAATGTCTTGATGTAGCGGGCAGAATTTATGGTTTGTCCAGGTTCAAGAAAGTCAACCAGAATGCAACCTTGTGCATCCCAAAAGACACTTCCCATAACTTTTCCTACAGACTGCACTGTCTTCGCTTTCTTCTTCGATGGTGAGTTCAAGCGGTGCCATTCCATACTCTGACGTTTCGTTTCTGGCTCATAGTGATGGAACCAGCTCTCATCTCCAGTCACAATGCACGTCAAAAATTCATCACCTTCATTATGAAATCTCTGAAGAAGGTTCTGTGCAATGGTTCTTCTCTGAAGTTTGTGGTCTTCAGTCAATAAACAGGGGACCCAACGGGCACAGACCTTTCGATAACCCAAGCTGTGGATCATTTCTTGCACTGCACTATGTCCTATTCTAAGTTTTGCAGCAATTTGATTCACAGTGAAATGCCATCTCCTGTAATGAGCTCATCAACTCTTTCCTTGTTGCGTTCTGTAGAGGCAGTTCGAGGACGACCGCTACGAGGCGCATTTTGCAGACTTGTGTTTCCATCTTTGAAATGTTTCATCCATCTTCTAACACTGCTGGCACCCATGCAGACACCTCCATACGCACGTTGAAGACAGATGAATTTCAGGAGCAGATTTTCCTTCTTTCACATCTGGAATTCAATGACAGCACACTGTCGAAACGAAACATCAATGTCAGCAATTTTTCAAACACCGTCTGTGGTCACGTGATAGAGGCTAATGACGTCACAATGCGTCAACATGTGGCTTAAAGTCTGTAGATTACGATCCTGCAATTCGTTTCGTTACATTGTTGAAATTTAAATTTTTACAATGGGTTGCTCGTGAATTTCAGTATGACCCTCGTATATACACTTTTTTCGTGGAGTTGATCGTTTTTGAGATACTCTTTGTTTTTGATTTCAACTTTAAAAAATATACTTTTCTCATACAGGAATTCAACTCCTGTCCATACAAACAAAGGAACTTCAGTCACATAGCAACCAGCTTTTGACTATCACTTTAACCTATGGTACTCCCTTATTTCGATTCTACTTACAAGGAAGCAAGTAATAAGACTATTTCTGCTAATCAAGAAAAAATTAGTAGAAATGTACTTATTAATTCCTTATAAGAAGACGGGAAATAAGGGAATGCTCTAGACTAAAGCAACAGCCAAATCTTTTAAAAGCTATTGATGTGTGATTGTCATGTCCAGGAGAAAACAGGGATGTGAAATGGACGAGGGCTGTTGGGAAAAGTATAAAGTATTTTAAAATTGAAACCAATAACGAAATATCTGAATTGGCTAGCAAAAAACTATAAAAACAATCTGATGTGATCCATTCACATGACTTTCTGTACATCTCTGCAACAAATTATTGTTAAAAAGCTTATGCTTCTATTTACTTCATGCTAATCAAGAAAAAATTAGCAGAAATAGTCTTATTACTTGCTGCCTTGTAATTTGAAGCGAAATAAGGGAGTACCATAGGTTAAAGTGAAAGTCAAAAACTGGTTACTATGTGACTGAATTTCCTTTGTTTGTATGAACAGGAGTTGACAAGTTCCCATATAAGAAAAGTATAAGTTTTTAAAGGTGAAACAAAAACAAGGAATATCTCAAAAACGATCAACTCCAAGAAAAAAAAAAATGTATACAACATAAATTGTGTGTTTTAATAGGCTCTACATTTTTTGTGTGGTAAGTTTTTATCCATCTCTTACGGTTTAGCACTTATGCAAAATTCCGTAAAATTCATCCAGAATAAAGTAGTCTTCAGAAGCTAATCCCAGAAAATTCAAAATATAAATTTTATTTGTGAGAAAAATATCTTTAATATACGATATTTTAATCAAAATTGTTAAGAGCCATTTTTGAGAAAATCAATATTTTCGAAAAAAAGTTCCCTGTAAAGGGTAGTTGGGGGTGCGGGGATTTCCTTGAAAATCTTAAGTGTCGCAGCCTTGGAAGATACCAAACGTAAATACCAAGTTTGGTATTTAACGGTCTTTTCATTTTTGAGCTATGCTGTCCACAGACACACACGCACATACACATACAGACCTTTTTCCCAAAAATGCTTTTTTTGGATTTAGGGGGACCCAAAACATGTATTTCCAGTGAAATCTCAGTGTCGAATTTTGGGTGGAATACAATACCTTCTCTATACACAATGTACATAGTACATGTTGAGAAAGTAAATATATATAAACGTCTTTGTAGGTGCTTCAAAACTGATGTTTCCACTGTGCACCTGGTAAGCTTTGAACACTCCTGGCAGATGGCAGAGTCATAGCACATCAAAATGGCATCTACATACAACTCCCATTACAAGCATTGTATATTATTGAACTCTGTGTGCGGAAAAAGAACGTGAACATCCATAAATGTTTGTGTGCAATGTATGATAATGATACAGTTGAAAGGAGTACAGTTGGGCGATAGACGCAATAGGAAATGCAGAAACAGAGCTGAATTAACAGCCACGCTCAGATGTCAGACATGCTGAATCGTGCAGATGCCACTATTCATACAGACCTGTGTATCCCAACTCAATAAGTGCCTCTACAGTTATTGGTCAGCATTGGAAGTGCATGTCCAATGATCAAGACTCTTGAGTACTCAAAGACATGCTCAAGATGGGTTCCATGAATGATCACAGCAGACCACAAGATTCAAAGAAAGGCCATTTCATCTTAATTGTTGCAGTTTTGAGACTGATGGAGAGGCCTTTCTGTCACAGATCATTGCAGGGGATGAAAACTGGGTGCACCACTTTGCGCCAGAAACAAAAAGGCCTGGAGTGACATCATTCTCATTCACTACAAAAGAACAAATTCAAGGCAACTCCTTCTGCTGAAAAAGTCATGATCACTCTTCTGGGATTATGAAGGTGCCATTCTCATGGATGTGATGCCAAGAGAGTCAACCATTAATTCAAAAGCATACACAAAGTTTCAATAAATTCGGGAATCATTTCTGTGTTCAGTTTAACAATCCAGAAGAGACTGCTGGAGGTCCCGGGTTCGATTCCCGACTGGGGCAGGGAATTTTTCTTTGACCATAATTATTCCCTATCCCCCACAGAGTCTGGAAGTATGTATGTGAGAGTGAATGTGTGCGTGTTTGAGGAAATAAAATAGTTTAAACCCAATGTAAAACCTACATACGAGTTGTTTCTAATTCGAAGCCCCCGATATGACCTTAGATATTAAAGGGGGCTATATAAATGGAAGGGAGGAGAAGAAGAAGAAGAAAAAAAATCCAGCAGAAATCTTGCAACAAGATAATGCATACCCACATTGTCAAATTGGGTTGGACATCATTGCCACACCCACTCTGTAGTCTAGACCTGGCATTCTCAGACTATTATCTCTTTGGGCCATTTAAAGATTCTCTATGGGGGACACTGAAGATGACGAATGCAATTCATGCAGTGAAAACATGGCTACATATACAGGACACAAGCTTTTACTGGCAGGAATACATGCTCTTATACAATGTTGAGTAAGGTCAAAACAACCTTAAATAAACATTAAAACAAAAAGGCAGCCTCCATGGTCAAGTGGTCAGCAAGCTGACTTCTCAACTAGGGGTCCCAGGTTCAATTTCTGGCTGGGCCAGAAAATTTTTCTTTAACTGGAATTATTCCCTATCCCCCCTCCCCCCACAGAGTCTGGAAGTGTGTATGTGAGAGTAAATATGCATGAGTTTGAAGAAGAAAAAATTATTAAAACTTTTAAGAACCTAAAGTCATGTTTCTTAATTTAAAGCCCCTACTATGACATGTTAAAGGGGACTATACAAATAAAAACAATTTAAAAAATGTGAAAAGGAATAGCCATTTGCAATTGAAAAAAGTATGAAGTATCTGCAAATAAAACCAATAGCAAGAAATGGTTAACATCACAAAATATTTTTTATTAGGCATAAACTGTGTACTTCAAAAATATGTACATTTTTGTCTCTTATGGTTTACCAAGTACACAAAAGTGGTTAAGACAAGGACTTCCAAGAGGATAACCTAAAAAATTCAAGATATACATTATGGTATGAAAATAACTTAAGCATGTGGTATTTTAATCAAATAAGCCATTTTTTGGAAACTTAAAAAAGAGAGAGAGAGAGAGAGAGAGAGAGAGAGAGAGAGAGAGAGAGAGAGAGAGAGAGAGAAACATTTTCCGTGTAAAGGACATTTATAGTGGGGGATTTTCTCCTAAATCTGTGTCACATCCTTGGAAGGTCCTGAACTTAATTACCAAATTTCGTACTTAATAGACTTTTCACTTTGAGTTATGCTGCTCACAAATAAATATACAACTTTTATTAAAAACTTTTTTTTTGGGTGCAGGAAACTTCAAAACACATTTATGGCAAAATCATGGTTTCAATGTTTTGGGAGTAATACAATTTTCCTCTACTTACTGTCAGTTCTTGGTAGCGACAGTATAAATGCCTTTAATCCAATTAATGCTACTGTCAGTTCTTGGTAGCAACAGTATAAATGCCTTTAATCCAATTAAAGCTTAATTAGCAAAATAAAAGTTAACATCTAGTCAGGAACTCAACCCCATCTCTTGCATGACAAAAGCTTTCCTCTGCACATTAACAACAGAATAGTTTTGTGAAATATAGATGCTGCAAAGTGAAGGTCAAACTTATCATATTTAAGAAAAAATCATGCATTCAACTGAATGATGCATCATTAGTTATACACCTCTCAGGCTTAACATTTTATATTATCGATAGGGGTGGTGATGTTTAGCATTTTGAAATCAGAAACTTTGCATTTTGATTTGTGCATTTAGCATTTTGTAGCATTAATACATTTTCAATTAAGCATTTTATAGCATTTTGAAGAAAAGCATACATCTTGAATTGATCCTGATAAACAGATATTGTCTTATGAAAAAGCTTTGTGACATATTAGCAAACGGGACCTGAACTATCAACAATAACATGACAAAAAGTCAAATATTGTTGACATAAACAACAAGCATATGAGATAAAAAGCATGAGTCAATAATGTATACACGAGGCCAGTGTTCTCATTTGAGAACATGTTTTTTATTCTATTTTTTTGTATACAAATTTATGCACAAATTCTTGAATACTTCTAAACAAGAAATTATTATTATTATTTGATAACTATGAACTTTGTTTATTTCTGCATGCCAAGTTCAGATTTATAATGTGTATTTTACAAACAGACGAGGGGATTAGTTTCACATTCCAGATCAGTGCGGTGGACAAATGTGATATTTATACTTGAACATGTACTTTATCAAAAAGTCAATGCAATGAAAATAGTGTAGCTTAAAATGACAATCCAGATGTCATCATACCACATTTCTGTTCCCTTTAACCGCCATTACCCAACTACAGATAGGAGCATATCATATGATCAATCCTCAATATTATTGGCCATAACACTTATCTTGTACCATTGAGCAGAACAATTAACCAACGAGAATGTAACTAGTGGCACATTCGAAACCATATGTATGCTCCATCAGACAATTTCTGGAAAGTTTTCTTAACTCCAAGAAATTGGTAAAAAGTGTCAACATCAATTATTCACAAACCAATCATTTTCGAAACATACTCTAGGCAGTTGCATTTTCACTTAGTACATCCAAACCTCAAAAATTGAATAAATCCATCCTGTAGTCAAAGTAAACTTTTACCTTAACATCACCAGATAAGAAAGTTGTGTTTTTATTCCAGCCAATTCTGTAGGTAGAGTAACTATATTGCTGACGCAGAATCTTTACTCTTAACAGTTAGGGTGGCCTCGCAGTATGTTGGCTGTATTGTAATTGAGACACTATTAGAGCACTAGTAAACAACATCTACTTATAAACCTATAATATCTGAAGGTGCTTATAACACTGTAATTATAATAGTGAATGTTGATGAATAATAAATAATTTGTTTTTGTTAATTGAAAATAACACATGCATAATGTATTACATGGATGTAAAATAAATTACATATTTTCAACAATATAGAAATTAATGCAAATTTTCTCGTTACAAGAGAAATAAAACAGATATATAAGCATGGTATAACAAAAGGGCTTTCCATCCATCCGTTTAAAATTGTAAAGGCTCAGTTCCATACAAATCTCCATTAAAATTATTCTCAGAAGCATCATTGTCATTGCCTTCACGTTTCACTCCCTTGATAATAACAGTTCTTGTGCTTAGTCCAAGAGTTGCTGCAGTTCGCTGCCTGTTTTATCAGCAGGAAGAGGGATGCACATCAACTTTCACATACTCCTCCCTTTCAAAGAATTCCCAGGTTCCTTTTTAATTCCAATGCTTGGCAATTGAAAGATACACCTTAAAGGTATATATTATTAGAGTTCACGTCAAATCTCCTGCATATGGCAGTAGCCAATAGGAGTGTGGTACAACATAGCCATATCATATGCTTCGCATGAGAGAGATAAAGTTAGTAGTATGCAGCGCAAGGTGTTATCAAGCATTTTTAGTGAGCTGTAGATTAAAACCTAAGTAAAATTTGGCTATTTAGTAAAACTAAATAAATGACAATAGAAATTAATTTACTTGCTTATTCCAGAGGGATGGTCAGAGGCTAATCGTCACTGCATGACTACGTAAAACACTATATTTTGGTTCTCTTCTTTCACTAACGCAATCACTTGTTTTACTTAGCACCATGTTGTAATCTAACTATATTTTATTTATTTATTTATTTATTTATTTATGCTAAGCATTATACAGGTGAATATGATCGGTGTTTAGCCCTGGCTCTTTACCGGTCATACTCATATTTTACAATAGTTTATTAATTCTAGTTTATTGCATCATTTTGTCTATTTACTGTCCATATCCATTTATTTTTCACTTTGCATAAGAATTGTCCAATCTTCTTACTATCTTTTTGAAACATTTCAACTACTACTACATTTCTATCTATTTTAAACCATTTCTTATTAATATACTTTTTTCTCCAAATTTCAGTTCCTTTACATTTAAATAAAATGTGTTCTATATCTTCATTTCCGCCACATATAGGACATTGATTTTGTGGAATACCTTTCCTTAGACCTTTTAATCTCCATACTCCTGCTTTCAGCCATGCAATACCTTCTCGCTCCTCTTTATTTGTCACATCAATGTACTTTTCCCTTCCCCATGAGACTTTCATTGGTATATAGAAAACTAAAGATCTCTTTTCAGTTATTTCACTAAATATTTTTTGTATTTCTATATCCTCAAATCTTTTCCTTGCCAACTTCCAGAAGTTATTCACATTATTTTCTCTTCTTCTCCACATTTCCCCTAACCCACTACTTTCCAGGTTATTTCGAAGACAGTCTACCCATCCCTTGTTCTTTAAACTTTTCTCTTGATATACTAAACACTGTTTTAACAAATTCCTTTCTTCCAATTTCAATATCCTATGCCAAAATTTCAATGCCCTTTCCATAATCTTTCCCTTACTTGCCACTCTACCCAGCTCTATTTGTGCTACCTGCCTAACAGTTGCATTTGGTAACCCCAGTATTTCTTTGCAAAATTTCCTATGCACCTCATCTATGCCTTCCCATCCTCCTTCTAATCCCCATACTTCTATCCCATATAGCATTTTTGCCTCAACCACCATATTGTACACTTTTTCTAACCATCTAATATTTATATTAGGTGCTTTGTATTTGCAACTTCTAATAGCTGATAAAGCTCCTTTTCCTTTTGCCAATGCAAATTTCTTTTGCTTTTCCCAATTGCCACCACTATCAATTTTAACTCCTAGATAAATACATTCTCTCACTACCCTGTACTCCTTTTCATTCTCATTCTTCCATTTTTCATATTTGCTCAATTTTCCCCCTTTTTTGAACACTACAATCTGCGTCTTGTCCTGGTTCACTTTTAAACTCCACTCTTTACAGTAATTATTTAATGTTTGCAAGGATTGTTTCAAGCCATTCACTGTAATTGCACCTATAACTAGATCATCTGCAAACAGTAATCCTGGAATCTGAATATTATTAATTACTGGCATCGAGTTATTATTTCTCCCAATTTCTGTTAATACATCATCTATATATAAATTGAATAGGACTGGACTTAACTTACATCCCTGTCTAAGGCCTTTCTCTTGTTGGATTTCTCTTGTTACAACCCCTTCCTCCACTCTTATACAAAAAGTATTTTCCTTATATAATGCTCTAAGGGTGTCCACCATTTGTTTACTCACTCCTTTAGTCAACAACTTATGCCACAGCAATTGAAGCTCTATCCTATCGTATGCTTTCTCTAAATCCACAAAAGCCATATATAACTTTCCTCTTTTGTCTTTCAAGTATTTATCTACCAGTGTTTTTATAATAAATAAGTTATCAACTGTCCTCCTCCCTTTTCTAAAGCCCATCTGAAGTTCCGAGAGGATATCATATTCTTCAACCCATGTTTGTATCCTGCTTGCCATAATACCAGTAAAAATTTTTCCTACATTTGATAATAATGCAATGCCTCTATAGTTGTTTGGTTTGTCAACACTACCCTTGCCTTTGTATATTGGATGTATGATTGCTTTCCTCCACTTATCTGGTATATACCCCTTCACCTTAATTGTGTTAAATAAGTCTACTAAAACCTTAACTCTGTTTATTTCAGTGCACCATTCCTTAAGGAACTCTGGAGGGATTCCATCTATTCCCGTTGCTTTATTTCTTTTCATTATTTTCACCTGTTGGATTATTTCTTCACTTCTTATTATATCATCGAGTATATCTACATAGTTATTACCTATTTCCCAATTTCCTATCTCATTTTTACTCTTTTTTTCCCCATACAAATTTTTAAAATATTCCATCCATTCTCCTGGTTTTATACTTGGTTTTGTTACATATTTATTATACATTGATTTCATAACCTTCCATATCTCATTTGCATTATTTTCATTTAGAATTCGTATCAAATTACTTTCATATTTTTTCATCCAGCTTGTTTTCTTTTGTTCCAGTAATAAATTATATAAATCCCTCCCTTGCATATACTCTTTCTTTAATTCTATGTTTCCTAATTCCCTCCACTTTATGAGCAGCTGTTTGACTTGTCTTTTAGTTACTCTACATTCTTCATCAAACCAGCCCTCATCTCTTTTGTAAACCTTCTTTCTCATTTTCATTTCCTCCCCAGCCCTTAGCATAATGATATTTAAGATATCCATAGCACTTTCAATTTCTTGTTCCTTTATCATAAAACTTATTCCACACTGACATATCTGGCCATAATTAGAGTTTAGTGTCTGCCTAAATTTATTGCAATACTCTTCCTTCCATTTGTATCTACTGTATTCTTCTATGTTGCACTTTTCCTCCCTTAAATTATAGACTATTTGCTCTGTGCATCTAACTATATAGAGCTGCATATTAACTTCCTGTTTTGTCCCCTGGTCAGAGTGTTTAGGGGTGTATTAGGAGAAAAGAGAAGCTCAATGGTACATTAGTACACAGGTTAATCACAACTCTTTTAACAGTTCAAAGTCTGTTTTTCATTTCTGACAAGATACACATAAAACACAACTGTGTATATGTATCAAACGGCTGAAACTAAAATGATGCTCTTTTCATACATGCTTTCTCGATCATTCTCTTTATATCTGATATAAGTTTCAAGGTTGTAATAAACCATTAGTATACAAGCATTAATTACTAAGCGAGGCATGGCTAGTTCTGATTTGGCAACATTGCACACCTGTGATTCGCTACAGACATGCAGCCTCTGAAGATCATATGCATAGGTTTTTGAAGCGAATTATAACACTACCAATAATAACAAATAATGTGGAGCTTGCAAAGAACTAAACGCACATATTAGACATCACAAACTGAAGCTCAAGGCTGGAAATAGCCAGATCTGCAATCCAGCTGCTTCCAGTACCATTTCCACTTTGTGACCAAATGACTGGAATGCAGCCTTATGATTGTTTCAGGAAGTTTTAACGAGTAAAGCTTTTCTTCCATTTTGTACCAGTCTGTCAACTTAACTCTAGCTGGCAAGTGCAAATATTCAGTGGAGTGGGTTTATATGGACTCTTGTTATTCACTGTGTAAATGCTAGTATTTCTTAAAAAATTAAACGTAAATCAATGTAGAATTATAAATATAACAATAATACACACTTGAAAGGTGGAAGAAAGGTTGCTCCTTCCATAACAAAAAAAAAAATAAATAAATAAATAAAATAAGTATTTTCATATATAACAGAACAAACTGTACGCTCACAAATTAAACCACTGACTTATGCTTTTAAAAGTACTGTACTGCTGTAGTATGGGTTTTTAAATGACTGATGCAAAAGGATTAAAATGCCAATTCTAAGCTGGCAAGTTTTCTTAAAAAAGAAGTACACAATTTTCTTAATCTGATTTTAAATTCATGTGCTTACACTTGGGCGCAATGACTAAAGTATTTACATTTTTTTTTATGACAAATCTGAAAATAAAGCAGAGCAGTACTACCAACAATAAATAATCTGAACTCGAAGTTGGATTAGCACAATTTCTGCTTCCCAAGAATCAAACCAACAGAACATTGAAAATTTACCACTTTAATGGTAACAATTGAGCAAAAGATAAAATGATTATAATCACTGTTTTATCTTTCTTCCTACATGCTTACCTATGTAAACAAATTGCATTTAACAAAAAAATTCAATATGGTGATTTTGTTAAAAATTTACATGCAAGTTAAGAACACAAAATTTCTAGTGCTAATTCACATCCCAAAAGTTTGATTCATTGGCATGACAGATAAAATGCATATTTGTATACTGAAGTTCTATAAATAGCCTGAGAGGTGTATTTCAACTGAATTTTATAAACATTGACCAAAATCTACTACAAAAGCATATTGTTTTTTAAAATGAACATTTAGACGTGGATATCTTATGCTACTATTGCTCTTATATTTTAAACATTTCAAAATTAGTGCTCTCCTTTTCTTTTGCATGAGCTAAGAGTTCACAAAATTTAACCTCTTATACATACATATGTGTTGTTTTCCTGTATTGCATGCAACCAAGTCCATTCGGTCCTTAAAAATAAATTATTTACATTTTGCACATACAAACCACAATAATTTAAAATGCATCACTAATGGTGTTGAATGTATTTTTTGGTGAAGATGCCACAACCTACATGTGTTCAAAATCTTAAGTTTCATTCACTACAGGACCTTCCAAACAAATGCAAAGAGCTAAGCATTTGAAAGTATCCATTATGAATTAACCTAAAATATTTATGACGGCAATCAACAACAATCAAAGCTGACTTGCACAACGCGTTATTGTGCCTAAAACATTTTTGATAATTATAGAGAACTTGGGCCCCTCTAGAAATTAAACAAATTGTGGTTTGACTATAAGTTTGGTTTATACTTGTTACATTTTCACCAATTTTTTTTACCGGAAAAGCTCTGTAATTAAGTTAAACGCTAATTTATTACGTACGCGTAGCAATCCTTTTTTGTGAATATTTATGAAGTATGCTTCCTAGAAGGAGTAGAATATAAATAAAGAAGGCTTGTAGTACTTTTGCAATGTAAATATATAATAATACTACACACTAAAGTGCCTTAAACCTTAGTTTCATTGTCGGCGGCAGGCGAACAGTGTTGTGGAATGCAACACCAGCATATGTCGCTAGACGCTGCGCTGATGTATGACAAGTAAGTTTCACATAGATACAGCTGTTCAGTGAATTTTATTATGCAGAACATCGGCCACTCTAAAATCGAATGAAACGAAGTGCGATTGATTGACTTTGTATTTATGATGACAATTACAAAGCCTGTGGATTTCAAATTTAGCGCGAGGTTAGGTTCCAATCCGTTTAGGTTAGTGTGTGGATATAAATTTATGTTTCTAATTTTATATTGTGGTAGTACCTCATTATCGATATTTCCAACAACTCCTAACAGCGCAATGGATACAACATTAGTTTTTTAAACCATCTCCCCACCCCTAATCCCTCTCTAACCACACCAGTCCCGTTAAGAGTGCAAAACTGGCATAAGTCGCAGCGGAGAGAGTTAGCAGCCCAACTTGTAAATAATTACCACATTTTCAAAAGATAATTATAATGGCATATGTAGGGCACAGTGCTTTTTTGGACCTTATTAAAAAAAAAATCTGATGTGCACCATTCACATGACTTTCTCCATATCCCTGCAACAAATAATTCTTAAAAAGCTTATACTTCTATTTACTTTATGCTAATCAGAAAAAAATAGTAGGAATAGTCTAATTACTCGCTTCCTTGTAAGTAGAAGTGAAATAAGGGAAACCGTAGGTTAAAGTGATAGTCAAAAGCTGGTTGCTATGCCAATGAAGTTCCTTTGTCTATATGGATAGGAGTTGACAAGTTAAAATATGAGAAAGGTATACGTTTTTCATAGCAGAAACAAAAAATAAGGAATGTCATAAAAACGACGAACTCCACGAAAAAAATGTATATAACATAAATTGTGTGTTTTAATGTGTTCTACATTTTTTGTGTAGTAAGTTTTTGTCCATCTCTTACGGTTTAGCAGTTATTCAAAATTTAGTAAAATTCATCCAGAATAAACTACTCTTCAGAGGCTATTCCCAGAAAATTCAAGATATACATTTTATTTGTCAGGTAAATATCTTTAGTATACAAAATGTTAATCAAAATCGTTAGAGCCATTTTTGAGAAAATCAAAATTTTTGAAAAAAGTTCCATGTAAAGGGTAGTTGGGGGTGGGGGGATTTTTCTCAAAATCTTTGTGTCGCATCCCTGGAAGATACTAAACTTAAATACCAAGTTTGGTATTTTACCTACTTTTCGCTTTTGAGTTATCGTGTTCACAGACACACATACAGACCTTTTTGTGAAAATGCTTTTTTTTGGATATTGGGGACCCTAAAACATATATTTCTGGTGAAATCTCGGTATCGAGTTTTTTGGTGGAGTGCAATACTTTCTCTATACACTATGTACATAGTGCGTATGGAGAAAGTAATAAAAAGCAACCACACAAAATGGCAATTCAAATCCTAAACTTCCAAATTCATTCAAATTAAGAAAAGGAATGACAAAGATAGTGGAAAGACCAAAGAACAGAGATAATTAGACTAGTGGTATGTAGTGTTTGCCACAAGATTTGTACCAAATCTTCCACAGATAATTCAGATTATAAAGTGTTGAAATTATTAACATATCAGTTTGAAATCTATTAGATTGCCGAGATTTTAACTCCTCCTTGGAAGCAATTGGGTTTTAGCTTCACAGATCTCTCAGCTGCACACTGTAGTCCACTCTACTTATTAATAACATTCCTCTGCTACACTTTGCAGCTTATGGTCCTAAAAGTTTATAACAGACATAGTAACTACAAAGCAGCTCTAATAGAAAAATAAAAATACGAAATCCTGATCACATAGCAAGTTAAATGTTATTATATATTAAAACAAATCAAACAAAAACCTCATGTAGAAAGTAGAATGAACTTGACTGCATGTCAATAACGTGTTAATATTGGAGCTACATTGCAACACCATTTTATCTTGCAAAATAACACTTCTACTTAGACAACTATATATGACAAATTTAAGAGGTCAATGATATTTGATTTTATAAGATTGAAATTTTGTAATATTTAAGTTTAACATTGCCATACATGTATAAAAATGTTTTAAGGACTAAACATGTCTAATCTCATAGTGTACAGCCTACTAAATGTTGCTACCATGGCATTGGGTAGGCTGTGATTGCTAAAGGTATCAAGGCATTTATTGTACAAAATATTCAAATATCTCAAAAAATGCTCAATGTATGACCAGGGACTATTAGTTTATAGTTATAGAGATTCAGATTTAATCAACTTAGTTTGTGATATAGTTAAATATCTACTACATTAATTATTTTGTTTACATACTGGTGTTTCTCAATTAGCAACATGGGGGGAACTGTTGTCAATTCACATCATTTCTATCCTAAAAATGCTCTGTAGTCTTTGCATTCCAAAAAATTAAGAAATCCATTAAACACATTTCCAAATGACAAAAGCTTGGTTACTATTCCTGATACCGTTCAAGAAATCAACAGCAGTGTTACAAAAAACTATAAGCCCAAAACTGACACACCAGACATTACTGAGGAGCAATGAACTAATTATGAGAAATAGGATCCAAAACATCTTAGTTACAAGCAACTTAGCATTGAAAACCCATTTTTTTCAAATTATAAAATTACTCCTATTGTACCTTCAGAATCCATTTTAAATTAAAACTCAGGTTTTCATTCCTTTGGATGTCAGCACCTAATTCCTCTCCACAACCATTGTATTAACATTTCAATGTAAAATATGGTTACAAATATATATTTTAACCAGGAAAAGAAAATAATGAAAAGATAAAAACAATCGTACCTTTCTACAGTGTAGAGATTAGGAATTTGTAGTCATCATAAGTCATACAATAATATCTATTTACAGAAATGTCTTTAAAGCACGATTTAGCTATTGAACTTGTGGCACAGTTACTATTACAAAAGCATAAACAGCCTAAGCAAACTTGCAATACATTTGTGATCTTTAAATGTAAAAGCCTGTATTTATATCCTGGCCATACCTTTGTTTGATAACAGTCATTTTAAAACAGAAATTTTAATGATTCTGATTCCGCACCAAACTATTTTTCTGGTCTTCATTAATCCTAGACGTTTAACAAACACGGGACAATACCGTCGTAATGCATCACTCATTCTTTGTAATGATATATCCTACGTTCTAAAATCACAATTTCGTGAATAACCACCACCAATTAATATTATTCTCTTCTCAGTACCCTTCGTTTGGTAATCGGCCTAGAACAATTTGTCCCAATTTCAGCTCCATTTGTGTATTAAAATGTTATTTCCGTCAATCTACAGAAACTCAAATACATTTATAGGATATTGCAGAGTGAAATTACACACACTGCATACATTCTAAATCATTAATTACCCTTAATCAACGATATTCATCCACGCAAGATCCTTTCTTCTTCATTATTGAATGTCAGCCATATTAGGCATAAAAAACTGAGTGCAAGAGCGCGACGCGCGGCAAAACGGACGGTATCGGTTTCTGTTCATGTATACTTTATGACGGGCACTTAATGTCATTACCATATTATTAAATAGCAGAAAAAGGACTCAGGAAATACAATAAGTTTCACTATGCCTCAATTCAACGAAATAAATACACACGATGGCTTGAAATGGGAAATAAATTCAAAACTTACGATACACCATCTTGAGATGAAATTAATACTACGTAAGACAATCACGCTCCTCTTTGCCTGCTAATTTAAACACAACGAACGTTAGCTGGTTTTAAATTCATAATTTCGCACTCAGACTACTAGTGAATAATAAAAATCACTTAAATGAAGCGTATTATTGGACAATAACTTCATGTTATTCATGTTAATTAACAGATATGTTATGTCCGGTACACACGGAGCAAAAATTATCAACACAAACCAATGAGAAACTTCCAAAATTGATAAATCGATGTAACGGCAATGGGGAATTTAAATTTAAAGTTGAACCGTCACATATTTTCTGTCGATTTTGCTTGAATATTCGTAAAATGTAATTACACACGTTCCTTAATTAAAACTCTGCTAATCATTAATTTGATAATAGATATACGAAGTTACGCTCCGCACAACCACAGCATCGGTATCACTCCACGGTAATCAGTAATCAGCTGAGCACCACTTCGTGCAAGAATTAGTATTATGTCATCCTTTTCTTGCCTTAGCACCTCAAATATTAAATGATTAAAATAGAAGATGAAGTGATAAACCTGTGAAACAGACAGCAGGGTTTCAAGTCATTATGGAAACATTATAGCACCGAAGAATCATAGGTTTGCGATGTTGAACATTTCTCTCCATTTCACATCTACTGATGCAAAGCTGGGGCAGTCATAAAGCAGAGATGCATAGAAAGCACATGATTTAACATTCATATTTTTAAATTTGGAATAATTTCATAAAAAAACTCTGAAATTATCGTGTGCCACTTTGGCCATGGCCGCCTTGTATATTCTGAACATAACATTCGCAATGAGCCAGAACCTAAGTTAAAAATTAAAATTCATTTTATGTGCCATGTAATTACTTTTAATATACGGTATTTTAATCAAAATCATTAGAGCCACTTTTGAGAAGATCAACATTTTCGCAAATTTTTCCATCTTAAAAATCTTCGTGTTGTACACTTGAAGATGCTGAACTAAAGTATGACGTTTGGAATTTAACCAACTTTTCGCTTTTGGTTTATCGTGTTCACACACAGACGAACCATTTTTTCTAAAAATGCTTTTTTGGACTCAGGAGACCTTAAAACATGTTTCCGGTGAAATCTCGACATCAAATTTTGTGTGTAATACAATACCTCCTCTACCTACTATGTACATATATAAGTACGTGCAGAAAAGTAAAAAAGCTTTTATGTGTTCCATTCACATGACTTTCTCTACATCACTGTAACAAATTATTATTAAAATACATATTTTTCTGCCTACTTTATGATAATCGAGATAAACATTAGCAGAAATTGTCTTGATTACTTGCTTTCTTGTAAGTAGAAGGAAAATAAGCGAATACAATAGGCTAAAACGATAGTCAAATCTTTTAAAAGGTGGTTACCATGTGGTTAAAATCCGTTTCTATGCAAGGCCAGAAGTTTACAATTTTCCGTGTGAGAAAAAATGTAAGTATTTTGAATATGAAACAAATAACGAGGAATATCTCAGAAATGATCAATTCCACGAAAAAAACCCTATAAGACATAAATTGTGTGTTTTAAAGTGATCTATATTACTTTTTCTATAAGTACTATGTACATAGTATATAGAGAAGGTAATGCATTCCACCCAAAAATTCGATACCGAGATTGCGAAAATATGTGTTTTAGGATCCCCTGTATCAAAAAAAAGGGGGGGAATTTCAGAAAAAAAGGTCTGTGTGTGTGGGGGGGTCAGTGTGTCCGTGTGTCTGTGAACACGATAACTCAAAAACGAAAAGTCAGTAAAATACCAAACTTGGTATTTAAGTTTAGTATCTTCCAGAGATAGGACACGAAGATTTTGAGAAAAATATCCCCACCCCAAACTACCCATTACATGGAACTTTTTCGAACATTTTGAAATTTTAAAAAATGGCTCTAACGATTTTGATTAAAATATAGTAGGTATATTACAGATATTTAGCTGACAAATAAAATGTATATCTTGAATTTTCTAGGAATAGCCTCTGAAGACTACTATATTCTGGATAAATTTCACGGAATAATGCATAACTGCTAAACCGTAAGAGATGGACAAAAACTTGACACCAAAAATGTAGAGCACGTTAAAACACACAATTTAAGTCATATATATTTTTTCGTGGAGTTATTCGTTTTTGAGGTATTCCTTGTTATTGGTTTCAGCTTTAAACAACTTACACTTTTCTCAAACAGGAATTTGTCAACTCCTGTCCATATAAACAAAAGAACTTCAGTCACATAGCAACCAGCTTTTGACTATCACTTTAACCTATTGCACTCCCTTATTTCCCTTCTACTTACAAGGAAGCATGTAATACGACAATTTCTGCTAATTTTTTCTCGATTAGCATGAAGTAAATAGAAGCATAAGCTTTTTAACAATAATTTGTTGCAGAGATGTAATGAAAGTCGTGAGAATGGAACACATCAGATTTTTTTTTTTTTTTTTTTTTTTTTTGTATAGTAAGTTTTTACCTACCTTTCTTACGGTTTACCAGTTATACAAAATTCAATCAAATTCATTCAGAATAAAGTAGTCTTCAGAGGCTTTTGCCTCAAAATTCAAGATATACATTTTATTTCCTCTATAGATATCTTTAGTAAACAGTATTTTAATCAAAATCGTTAGAGCCATTTTTGAGATAATCAAAAATTTCAAAATTATTTCCATCTAATGGGTAGTTTGGGGTAGGGGATTTTTTCTCCAAATCTCCGTGTCGCATCCCTGGAAGATACTAAACTTAAATACCAAGTTTGGTGTTTTACCGACTTTTCGTTTTTGAGTTTTGGTGGAAGACTCTGTCCGACTGCCAAACGGATCGTGTTCACAGACACACGGACACACACACGGACCTTTTTCTGAAAATACTTTTTTTGGATACAGGGAACCCTTAATCATGCATTTCCGCTGAAATATCGGTATCGAATTTTTGGGTGGAATGCAATATATTCTCTATACACTATGTGCATTGTACGTGTAGAGAAAATAAAATATGCGTTCCATTCACATGACTTTCTCTACATCTCGTAACAAATTATTGTTAAAAAGTTTATTCTACTATATACTTCATGCTGATTGAGATAAATATTAGCAGAGATGCCTTATTACATAGTCCTTTATTAAGTTCCTTAGAAGGTAAAAAAAGGGAATGTATGTACTAGGCTAAGCGATTGTCAAGTCTTTTAAAAGTTTGTTGCTATGTGATTGAAATTCGTTTCTTTGCATGACCAGAAGTTGACAAATTTTCGCATATGAAAAGATTTAACTATTTAAATCTGAAACCAATAACAAGGAATATATCGGAAATGGTCAACTACATGACAAAATGCATATGACATAAATTGTCTATTTTAACAAGCTCTAAATGTTTTGTTCAGTAAATGTTTGTCTGTTTCTTAAGTTTTACCGGTTATGCAAAATGCATCCAAAATGAAGAAGTCTTCAGAGGCTAATCCCAAAAAATGCAATATATACGTGTTATTTGTCATGTAAGTATATTTAATATAAGGTATTTTAATCAAAATTGTTAGAAACATTGTTGAGAAATCAATATTTTCGAAATGCTTCCATGTAAGGGGTAGTTTGGGGAGGAAGGATATTCCTCAAAATCTTCGTGTCGCATCCTTGGAAGATATTAAATTTAAATACAAAGTTTCATATTTTATAGAATTTTAAGTTGGTGTGTTCAATAACACACGGACGGGCACACACATGTATCTTTTCATAAAAATAATTTTTAAGGAGACAGGGTCTTTAAAACGTGAATTTCCGGTGATATATCTGTTTCGAATCTTTGGGTGTACTATGTACTAAGCAGAGAAAGACAAAAAAAAAATTTGATGAGTTCCATCTTTGCATGGCCAGGTGTTGACAAATTCCCAATGACAAAGTATAAGCATTTTAAAATTGAAACTAACAAGGAATATCTCGGAAATGGCTAACTCCACAAAAAGTAGTACTTATATTACATACATTTTTGTATGGTAATCTTTTTAGTTTTCTCACACAAAGTTGTAAATTCCTGGCCCTTCATAGAAATGGATTTCAACCATATGGCAACCGGCTTTGAAAAGATTTGACTATCGTTTTAACCTAGTGTATTTGTCTATCTCCTACGGTTTACCATGTATGGACAAGCCATTCACAATGAAGAAGACTGCAGAGACTATTCTCATAAAACTCGAGATGTACATTTTATTTGTCATATAATTATCTTTAATCATAAGTAGAGCGGTTTTTTTTTTTTTTGTTAGAAAATCTAAATGTTCAATTTTTTCATGAAAATGGTTGTTGGGGGTAGAGGATTTTCTTGAAAATCTTTGTGTCTCATCCTTGGAAGATGCTAAACTTAAATATCAAATTTGGTATTTAACCGTCTTTTCGTTTTTGAGTTATCACGTTCAAAGATAGACACACACCCAAGCGCGCGCGAACCTTTTTCTGAAAATGACCTTTAAGGGTTCAGGGAATCCTACAACGCGCATTTCCAATGAAAACTCGGTATTGAATTTTGGGTGGAATGTGATATATTTTCTAAGTAGAGAAACGCTATGAATCTTCAAAACCTAACTGAGATTGTAACGTAAGCCTTCGGGGTCTCCATTTGATATTAATATATGTGGACGGAGAGGAATCATAACATGATCTATAATGAAAAATCTGATGTGTTCCAATCACATGACTTTCTCTGCAACTCTGCAACAAATTATTGTTAAAAAGCTTAGGCTTCCATTTACTTCAAGCTAATCGAGAAAGAATTAGCAGAAATAGTCTTATTACTTGCTTCCTTGTAAGTAGAAGCGAAATAAGGGAGTACTATAGGTTAAAGTAATAGTCAAAAGTTGGTTGCTATGTGACTGAAGTTCCTTTGTCTGTGTGGACAGGAGTTGACATATTCCTTTATGAGAAAAGTATAAGTTTTTCAAAGCTGAACCCAATAACAAGGAAAATCTCAAAAAGATCATCTCCACAAAAAAAAATGTATATAACATAAATTGTGTGTGTGTTTTAATGTGTTTTTTTTTTTTTGTATGATAAGTTTTTGTCTATCTCTTACGGTTTAGCAGTTACGCAAAATTCCATAAAATTCATCCAGAATTAAGTAGTCTTCAAGGGCTATTCCTAGATAATTCAAGATATGCATTTTTTACTTTCTCTACACGTACTATATACATAGTGTATAGAGAACGTATTGCACTCCACCAAAAAATTCGATACTGAGATTTCACCGGAAATATATGTTTTAGGGTCCCCCGTATCCAAAAAAGTCTTATGTGTTCCATTCACAGGACCTTCTCTACATTTCTGCAACAAATTATTGTTAAAAAGTTTTGGTTTCTATTTACTTCATGCTAATCGAGAAAAAATTAGCAGAAATATGCTTATTACTTGCTTCCTTGTAAGTAGAAACAAAGTAATGGACTACCATAGGTTAAAATGATAGTCAAAAGCTGGTTGCTATGTGACTGAAGTTCCTACACGAGATGACAAATTCCTGTGTGAGAAAAGTATGTTTTTCAAAGCTGAAACCAAAAACAAGAGATATCTTAAAAACGATCAACTCCACGAAAAAATGTATCGAAAATAAATTGTGTGCTTTAATGTGCTTTACATTTTCTGTGTAGTAAGTTTTTCTCCATCTCTTACGGTTTAGCAGTTATGCAAAATTCCGCAAAATTCATCCGAATAAAGTACTCTTCAGAGGTTATTCCCAGAAAATTCAAGATATACATTTTATTTATCAGGTAACTATCTTTAACATGTGATATTTTAATCAAAATCGTTAGAGCCATTTTTCAGAAAATAAACTATTTCGAAAAAGTTCCATGTAAAGGGTAGTTGGGGTGGGGGGATTTTCTTGAAAATCTTCGTGTCGTATCCTCGGAAAAAAGTTTGGTATTCAACGGGCTTTTCGTTTTTGAGCTAAGCTACCCACAGACACACTCACATACACACAGACACACACACACACACACACACACACACACACACACGGACAGTTTTCTAAAAATGCTTTTTTTGGATTCAGGGAGTCTCAAAACATATATTTCCGGTGAAATCTCGGTATCGAATTTTTTGGTACAATACAATACCTTCTCTATACACTATGTAGATAGTGCATATTTTCAGAAAAATTTGATGTGTTCCATTCACATGACTTTATCTATATCTCTGCAACAAATTATCGTTAAAAATCTTATGCTTATATTTACTTCATGCTAATCGAGAAAAAAATAGCAGAAATAGTCTTATTACTTGCTTCCTTGTAAGTAGAAGTGAAATAAGGAAGTACCATAGGTTAAATTGACAGTCAAAAACTGGTTGCTATGTGACTGAAGTTCCTTTGTTTGTATGGACAGAAGTTCACAAAGTCCAGTATGAGAAAAGTATGTTTTTATAGCTGAAACTAAAAACAAGGAATATCTCAAAAATAATCAACTCCACCAAAAGAATGTGTATAGCATAAATTGTGTGTTTTAAAGTGCTATACATTTGTTATGTGGTAAGTTTTTGTCCATCTCTTATGGTTTAGCAGTTATGCAAAATTCCGTAAAATTGACCCAGAATAAAGTAGTCTTCAGAGGCTATTCCCAGAAAATTCAAAATATACATTTTATTTGTCAGGTAAATATCTTTAATATAGGGAATTTTAATCAAAATTGTTAGAGCCATTTCTTAGAAAATCAAAATTTTCGAAAAAAAATCCATGTAAAGGGTAGTTTGGGGTGGGGTTGGATTTTTCTCAAAATCTTCGTGTCGCATCCCTGGAAGATACTAAACTTAAATACCAAGTTTGGTATTTTACCGACTTTTCGTTTTTGAGTTATCGTGTTCACAGACACACGAACACACACACACACACACACACACACACAAACACATACACACACGGACCTTTTTGTGAAAATGCTTTTTTTGGATACAGGGGTCCCTAAAACATACATTTCCGGTGAAATCTCGGTATCGAATTTTTGGGTGGAATGCAATACTTCTCTATACACTATGTAGATACATAGTATGTACAGAGGAAGTAAAAAGGTCCGTGTGCCCCGGTGTCCGTGTGGTGTGTATACGATAACTTAAAAACGAAAAGTCGCTAAAATACCAAACTTGTTATTTAAGTTTAGTATCTTCCAGGGATACGACACTAAGATTTTGAGAAAAATCCCCCCACCCCAAACTAACCTTTACATGGAACTTTTTTCGAAAATTTTGATTTTCTAAAAAAGGGGTCTAACGATTTTGATTAAAATATCGTATATTAAACATATTTGCCTGACAAATAAAATGTATATTTTGAATTTTCGGAGAATAGCCTCTGAAGACTACTTTATTCTGAGTGAATTTTACGGAATTTTGCATAACTGCTAAACCGTAAGAGGCAGATAAAACCTTACCACACAAAAAATGTAGAGCACGTTAAAACACACAATTTATGTTATATACATTTTTTCGTGGAGTTGATTGTTTTTTAGATATTCCTTGTTTTCAGTTTCAGCTTTGGAAAAACTGCTGTCACATAGCAACCAGCTTTAGATTATCACTTTAACCAATGGTACTCCCTTATTTCGCTCCTACTTACAAGGAAGCAATTCTAATTTTTTTCTCGCTTATCATGAAGTAGAAAGAGACACAAGCTTTTTTAACAATAATTTGTTGCAGAGATGCAGAGAAAGTTATGTGAATGGAACACATCAGATTTTTGTAAGGTAAATATCTTTAATATATAATATTTTAATCAAAATCGTTAGAGTCATTTTTGAGAAAATCAAAAATATCGAAACAAGTTCCATGTAAAGGGCAGCTGGGGGTTGGGGGATTTTCTTGAAAATCTTCGTATCCATTCTTGGAGGATACCAAACTTAAATACCAAGTTTGGTATTTAACGGTATTTTGGTTTTTGTGCTGTGCTGTACACACACACACACACACACACACACGGACCTTTTTCCAGAAATCCTTTTCTTGGATTCAGGGGGACCCAAAACCTGTATTTCCGGTGAAATCTCGGTATCGAATTTTTTGGTGCATTACAATACCTTCTCTATACACTATGTGCATAGTGCGTGTAGAGAAAGTAAAAAAGCTTCTAGAAAAATCTGATGTGTTCCATTCACAACACTTTTTCTAAATCTCAGCAACAAATTATTGTTAGAAAGCTAATGCTTCCAATTACTTCATGTTAATCAAGAAAAAAATAGCAGAAATAGTTTTGTTACTTGCTTCCTTGTAATTTAAAACGAAATAAGGGAGTATCATAGGTTAAAGTGATAGTCAAAAGTTGGTTACTTTGTAACTGAATTTCCTTTATTTGTATGGACAGGATTTGACATATTCCCGCATGAGAAAAGTATAAGTTTTTTAAAGCTGAAACAAAAAAACAAGGAATATCTCAAAAACGATAAACTCCACGAAAAAAATTATAAACATAAATTGTGTGTTTTAATGTACTCTACATTTTTTGTTCGGTAAGTTTTTGACTGTCTCTTACAGTTTAGCAGTTATGCAAATTTCCGTAAAATTCATCCAGAATAAAGAAGTCTTCAGAGGCTATTCCCAGAAAATTCAAGATATACATATTATTTGTTAGGTAAATATCTTTAATTTACGATATTTTAATCAAAATCTTTGGAGCCATTTTTGAGAAATTTAAAATTTTCAACAACAAAAAAGTTCCATTTAAAGGGTTGTTCGGGGTGGGGGGATTTTTTTTGAAAATATTCGTGTCGCATCCTTGGAAGATACTGAACTTAAATGCTAAGTTTGGAATTTTACCGACTTTTCGTTTTTGAGTTATCGTATTCACAGTCACACGGACCTTTTTTGTGCAAATGCTTTTTGGATACAGGGGACCCTAAGCCACATATTCCCGGTGAAATCTCGGTATCGAGTTTTTAGGTGCAATACAATACCTTCTCTATACACTATGTACATAGTACGTGTAGAGAAAGTAAAAATTATCCTCCGCCCTCAAGAGGTTTATAAAGTATTTTTCCGTATTAATATTGATCTTATTTTCCCTCCTTTTATATAATCTCTTAACAGTAATTTACGTTGATTTACTGTCATTTATCCGTGTTATCTCTTTTATTTTTTTACGGTTCTTTTTCACCCTTCCCACCATTTTACTTTCATAACTGATTTATATCCCCACCTTTCTTACATGAAATTCTCTCTTTGCAGTGGTTCGCTTCTTTGTTTGTGGTTCTCTTTTATTCTCCTTCTATCAATTCTACATTCATTGTCATACCAACCCTCTCGTTTCATATTAGCTCTCTCTCTCTCTCTCTCTCTCTCTCTCTCTCTCTCTCTCTCTCTCTCTCTCTCTCTCTCTCATCGCCTGCTTGTTTAACCAACCTCACTAATTTCACAATGATTTCCCCTATTTTCCTTTCCTTCATTAGAGCGTCCATATTAACCTTAAATGCTCCAAAATTAGCTCCTAACTTTCTTAAAATACAGGAACTTAAATATATTGTTGTGCAAGTACAATGTAATTTTCTTAAATAGCAAAATTGGATTCCTAATATGGGTTGGCGTTTTACTTTCTCTACACGTACTATGTACATAGTGTATAGGGAAGGTAATGTAATCCACCCAAACATTCCATACCGAGATTTCATTGAATATATGTTTTAGGATCCCGTGTCCAACAAGAGCATTTTCAGAAAAAGGTCCGTGTGTCTGTGAAAACGATAACTCAAAAACGAAAAGTCTCTAAAATACCAAACTTGGTATTTAAGTTCAGTATCTTCCAGGGATGCGACACCAAGATTTTGAAAAACAAATCCCCCCTCCCCAAACTACCCTTTACATGGAACTTTTTTCGTAAATTTTGATTTTCTCAAAAATGGCTCTAACAATTTTGATTAAAATATCCTATATTAAAGATATTTACCTGACAAAATGTATATTTTGAATTTTCTGGGAATAGTCTCTGAAGACTACTTTATTCTGGATGAATTTTACGGAATTTTGCATAACTGCTAAACCAAAACAGATGGACAAAAACTTACTTAGAGGAAAGTATAAGTTTTTCAAAGCTGAAACAAAAAAACAAGAAATATCTTTAAAACGATCAATTTCACGGACAAAATGTATATAACATAAATTGTGTGTTTTAATGTGCTCTACATTTTTTGTGTGGTAAGTTTTTGTCCATCTGTTATGTTTTAGCAGTTATGTAAAATTCCCTAAAATTCATCCAGAATAAAGTAGTCTTCAGAGACTATTCCCAGAAAATTCAAAATTTACATTTTATTTGTCAGGTAAATATATTTAATATACGAAATTTAATCAAAATCGTTAGAGCCATTTTTGAGAAAATCAAAATTTTCGAAATTTTTTCCATGTAAAGGGTAGATTGGGGTGGGGGATTTTTATCAAAATCTTCGTGTCGCATCCCTGGAAGATAATAAACTTAAATACCAAGTTTGGTATTTTACCGACTTTTCGTTTTTGAGTTATCGTTTGTGTTCACAGACACACGGACCTTTTGCTGAAAATACATTTTTTTGGATTCAGGGGATCCTAAAACGTATATTTCCGGTGAAATCTCGGTTTCGAATTTTTGGGTGGAGTGCAATACCTTATCTTTACACTATGTACATAGTATGTGTAGAGAAAGTAAAAGTGCTGCTAAACTGAATGCCTAATACGATGCACCTTAACATAAGAGATGTTACTGGAATTACTATTGTTTGCTAATTTTCATTACCTAATGCTATTGCTTCACGCCGATTAGTTCTAATTATTATGTGACGTCACTAAACGTAACGGGAAAGAAAAGTTTGTCACTGTCAAACTCTTTTAAGTCAACCCTAAATAGCTAGATTTAATACAATGATTTAGACTTTCATGTTACATCACGTTTAATCCCGGCATAATTTGGTGGCAATAGCGCACACAGTCGCCCTCCGTGGTGTAGTGGTTAACTCTAAAGCCCAAGATTGCTAGTTCAAACCTTTTGGAGGGTGATGGATGTTTTTCGGTCGCAAAAATTCTTAGCATGGCTTCCTTCGAAAGGGAAGTAAAACTGGGGTCCCATGTAATGTTTGTTTGCACGTAAAAGAACCTAATACCTTGAAAGAAGGCTTCTGGACAAAATTCCGCCATTTCGCGTCCGCAAGTCGTGATTTCCTCCTATAGTGCCATCTGTGAGCGACGAGCCGATACCTTGTCACCATGGCGCATAGCGGCGAACTCAGAACAATACATTTAAATCTGATAAAAAATGGAGTTTTATTTATAGACAGTCTTAAACTACTGTGGTTCTCAGCGTCCCATTCTATATTGGGCGTGAAAGACCGCTTAATTTTGATCAGGCTTGAGGTTCTTCCCGAAAATTTACGATACGGTATCAATGACTTTACTTCCCTTCCGAAGGAAGCCGTGCTAAGGATTTTTACGCCCGAAAAAATACATCTCTTCTGGCGGGTTTGAATCCGCGACCTTGTAATGGTTACCTGCATGGAACAACTACACCAGGGAGGCGACAAACATCCGATCACAGAAACATCGTAACGTTTCCCTATGCGTCACTTAGGAGCTACAGGAACAAACTAATGGAGCACAGTGTCTGGAAACAGCTTCATCAACTACTGAAATTCCCTGATGCATCTTCAACTTAAAGGGTAGTTGGGGGTGGGGGAATTTTCTTGAATATCTGCGTGTCGTATCCTTGGGAAATAGTGACTTAAACACCAAGTTTAATATCTAACGGACTTTTTGTTTTTGAACTATGCTGTCCACACACACACACACACACACACACACACACACACCAAAAATGTAGAGCACGTTAAAACACAATTTATGTCATATATATTTTTTCGTGGAGTTATTCGTTTTTGAGATATTCCTTGAAATTGGTTTCAGCTTTAAACAACATAGTTTTTTCATATATGAATTTGTCAACTTCTGTCCATACAAACAAAAGAACTTCAGTCACATAGCAACCAGCTTTTGACTATCATTTTAACATATGGTACTCCCTTATTTCCCTTCTACTTACAGGGAAGCATGTAATAATAATAATAATATTTCTGCTAATTTTTTCTCGATTAGCATGAAGTAAATAGAAGCATAGCTTTTTAACAATAATTTGTTGCAGAGATGTAGGGAAAGTCATGTGAATGGTACACATAAGATTTTTATCTTTTGCTGTCCCAAAAACTCTGACCTAAGAAAAAAATATCCTAGTTTAAAGTTATTCACACGACAAACAAAATCTACATATTAAATTTTCTGAGAATAAATAGCCTTTGAAATCCTTTTCATTCGGAAGGTATTTTGTATAATCTTGTATAAATGCTAACGATTACGAAAATGTACTACGTAAAAATGTAGATCTCTTTAAAACATAATTTATATAGAGTAACTTTTTGAAGAATAAGCCATTTCGAGTTATCCGTTAATAATGGTTTGGATTTTCAATATTTCGAGTTAAGATTAAATCTTCCATATGAGTGGTGTCTCAAGAATACTCTTTCATGAAAATAGTGTGCAATTTTAAGTTCAGTATATAGCGTCCATTTGAATATTGCTTTTCTTTTTGTATCTATAAAGATACGAGCATTACACTATTTCCGGAAAATCTTATCTTAATTATACGAGGGTCGTTTTATAATTTATAAGCTCTTGGAATCGCCAACAATGGTCATCGCTAGCGCAACACGGTTCTGACGCAATTATTTCTATGAGTGCACATGTAGCGTTTCACTGCTCTGTTGCGGACGATTTATTTCTGTTGTTCCGGTGTAATTTTTTTAATTTCTTTTTTAATTCAAGATACTTTTATTATACATTATGTACAACAATCGTACTGGTAAAATATAATATGTGTAAATATAAATTGAGCCAGCAGTCCTACGACTGTCCCTAGCATAAACAATAATAACGGGTCATCAATAAATCCCTCCGCACCTCTTGTGTAACCAAGATTCCCCTAAATAGAGTCGGGAATTCCGGTGGCAGCCCTGGCTGCCGCGAACGTATGGTTATGTCGTTCTGCTTTCTAAGAAAACTATTAGATTATCAAACGCTTGCCATTCATGAAAGGTAATTTAGATAAATAACATGAAACTCAGTTTTTAAAGAAGATGTTGAAAATGTAAACATTTTCTTGAAGACATAGATTTCTTTTTTTCTGCTTTGTGTGCCGAACCGTAAGATATATCACATTGCTTGGCCAAATTGTATATCGATTTCTGTGGACTTTGGAGCATTCTATCCAATATATCTGCCAGCTTTTCTTCTGTTAAGACACTCGATTTACCACTCTTGGTAGCATCGTGTACGCAACCTGTCACGCACAGTATTTCGGTGCGGTATCTATGAGGTAAGAAACTTGGCAATGACATTTTGTTTCATCTTCTCAGTTTAATTTCCGCGTTCAGAAAAAGTTTTTTCCCTAAAAACACACGTTCCTCTGTAGAATACATTGCAGTCATATACACCCATAGTACTCACAAAATGGGACACCAAACTGACCAGCACAATAGCAATTAATCTGCTCCCAGCTGGCAAAAAGTGCTGCAAACAATAACATCCAGTCGGAATGGAATGGGGAAAATACAGTAGTGCCAACCTTTTCTCGAGCGGTAGCCACAAGCACAGTGCGGAGGAAGTTGTTGATGACCCGTTATAATTTACAAGTAGAAAAGAAATTTTGAAGATGGTAAAAACCGGATTGGAGCAGTGATAAAGTACTCTATAAAGAAAGGTAGGTATGAAAGCACATGGAATTCAAGCCGAAGTGTTCAACAGCAATTGGAGGACACTGCTCCTTCATATTCAACTGTTGATAAATGAATTAAGAAATTTAAATTTTGTCGGGAGAGAATAAAAGATGATCCGCATAGTGGTCAGCCAAGATGTGACACCACCCAGGAATGCTTAATAAAGTCCATGAAAGGAACTTGGAGGATCGCCTACTGAAAGTGCGAAAAATTGTAGCGATATCATCTGGAACAAAAAGAAAGAAAGAAAGAAAGAAAGAAAGAAAGAAAAAACAAACAAACAAACCGAAAAGTCCGTTAAATATTTGGTATTAAAGTTGAGCATCTTCTAACGATGCGACACGAAGATTTTCAGAGAAATTTCTCCAACTCCAACTACCTTTAACATGGAAGATTATTCGAAAATATTGGTTTTCTCAAAAATGGCTCAAATTATTTTGATTAAAATACTGCATGTTTAATATATTTTCATGACAAATGAAATGCATATCTTGAATTTTCTGGGAATAGCCTCAGAAGACGTTCGCCTGCTCTAAGGCTTTTGTGTACTGATAAACCTTAAGAGATAAGATAAACCTTACTGCACAAAAAATGTACACAAAATCACAGTTGTACATTTTTGTTGTGGGGCTAATAATTCCAAGATATTCCTTGTTATTGATGTACATTTTAAAATACTTCTACTTTTGTCAAACAGGAAGTCCATATCACTTTTCTTTTATTGCAGGTCATGTAAAGAAGCGAATTTCAATGACAATCAAATAGCAATCAATAGCTGTTAAAAATGTTGACTATCGCTTCAGCATAGTGTATTCCTTTAGTTCCCTTCTACTTATTATTACTGAATCACCATTTATTTAACCATATTTTATAAAAGTATATTAGGCTTATATTTTTACTTTTTCTATACGTACTAAGTACATAGTGTATAGAGAAGGTATTGTATTGCACCCCAAAATCCATGCCGAGATTTCACCGGAAATATATGTTTTAAGACCCCCTGAATAAAAAAAAAAGCATTTTTAGAAAAATGTCCATGTGTGTGTCTATCTGCCAGTATGTGTGTGTGTGTGTGTGTGTGTGTGTGTGTGTGTGGGTGGGTGGGTGGGTGGGCGGGCAGCATAGCTCAAAAACGAAAAGACCGTTAAAAACCAAACTTGGTATTTAAGTTTGGCAACTTCCAAGGATGTGACACGAAGATTAAAAAAAAAAAAATCCCCCCACACCGAACTACCCTTTACATGGAAAAAAATTCAAACATTTTGATTTTCTAAAAAATGACCCTTGTGATTTTGATTAAAACTTCTTATATTTAAGATATTTATTTGCCAAATAAGATGCATATCTTGAGTTTTCTGGGAATAGCCTCTGAAGACTAGTTTATTCTGGATGAATTTTGCGGAATTTTACATAACTGCTAAACCGTAAGAGATGGACAAAAACTTACTACACAAAAAATGTAGACCACGTTAAAACAAACGATTTATATAATTTTTTTTTCGTGGAGTTGATCGTGTTTTAGATACTCCTTGGTTTTGGTTTCAGCTTTGAAAAACTTACACTTTTCTCATACAGGAATTTGTCAACTCCTCTCCATACAAATAAAGGAACTTCAGTCACATAGCAATCAGCTTTTGAGTATCACTTTAACCTATGGTACTCCTTTATTTCGCTTCTACTTACAAGGAAACAGGTAATAAGACAATTTCTGCTAATTTTTTCTCGATTAGCATGAGGTAACCTTTTTAACAGTAATTTGTTGCAGAGATGTAGAGAAAATCATGTGAATGAAACACCAGATTTTTATAGTACGATAGCATACAAAATAATCTGATGTGTTCCATTCACATGACTTTCTCTACATCTCTTTAATACATTATAGTTAAAGGTTGTTCATTTACTTCATGCTAATTGAGATAAACACTATCAGAAAGTCTTACTACTTGCTTCCTTATAAGTAGAATGCAAATAAGGAAATACAGTAGGTTAAAACGATTGTCAAATCTTTTAAACCCTATTTGCTATGGGATTGAAATCGTTTCTTTGCATGACCAGGAGCTGACAGTTCTCGTATGAGCTATTTTTAAAACTCAAACTAATAACAAGGTATATCTCGGAAACGGCCAAGTCCACGGAAAAAAATATAAGACGTAGATTATTGTTTTAACGAGAATCTATCTATACTATTTTTTGTACAAAGTTTTTATCTATCTCTTACGGTTTACCAGTTATGCAAAATTCAGAAAAATATCATTCAGAATAAAGAAGTCTTCAGAAGCTATTCATAGAAAATTCAACATATACATTTTGCCATGTATATATATTAAATGTAAGCGATTTTAATCAAAATCGTTTGAGCCATTTTTTGAGAAAACCGAGGCTAGTTAGGGGGGGGGGATTTTCTTGAAAATCGTGTCGCATATTTGGAAGATACGGACTTTTCGTTTTTGAGTCATGCTACCCCTCCCCTTCCCATACACCAGGACATTCTTCTACAAAGGTTTTTTTTTTATTCGGGGTGCCTCAAAGCATGTGTTTCCGGTGAAATCCCGGTATCAAATCTTTGGGTGCATTGCAATACCTTCTCTATACACTATATACACAGTACGTGTAGAGAAAGTAAAAAGAGAACTATCATATTCCCTTCTACTTATAAGGAACTAAATAATAATATTCTGCTAAAGTTTATCCTGAGTAGTTTAGAGCAGAAAGAAGAAACATCTTTTGTAAAAGGTTTGTAGAGCAGGTAGAGAAAGTCAAGTGAATGGGAACATAGTGTTAATGATGATGATGATGATGATAATAATAATAATAATAATAATAATAATAACAACAACAGCGTAGTGTCTTTTATTAAGGTAGGAAATATCGGACAGTTGATAAATGAAATGGGTGGAATGATAGTCAAATGAGCCCAAATTCCACAGACCTTAAAATAATCGTCATTCGTCTTCTCAAGATAAGAGAAATCCTCGGAAAAAAATCTGATGTGTTACACTCACATGACTTTCTCTAGCTACTCTATAAACAAACTTCTTACAAAAGATAATTCTTTTTCAACACCATGCTAATCGAGATAAACATTAGCAAAACTGTATTACCAGTTCCTTATAAGTAGAATGGAACTAAGGGAATGACTAGGCTAAAGTGATAATCAAATGTTTTAAAAGCTGTCGTTATCCGATTGTCATTGCAAATCACTTCTTTGCTTGGCCAGGAGTAGAACAAAAGAAAAACGGACACATTCGTGTGAGAAAAGTTTAAGTACTTCACAACTGAAACTAATAACAAGGAATACCTCTTAGCGGTAAGCTCCACGAAAAAAGTGTATATAACATAAACTTGTGTATTTTAACAAGATCTACATTTTTGGTATTGTAAGTTTTTGCCTATCTCTTACGGTTTATTAGTTATACCAAATTAACCAAAAGTCATCAAGTATAAACAGGTCTTTAAAAGCTATTCCCAAAAAATTCAAGATCTACATTTTATTTGTGATAGAAATGGCTTTAATATGTGGTATTTTAATCAAAATCGTTAAGTCATTTTTAAGAAAAACAAAATGTTCGCAAATTTTTCCATGTAAAGGGTAGTTAGGGGTGGGGAGATTTTCTTGAAAATCGTGTCGCAACCTTGAAAGATACCAAACTGAAATACCAAGTTTGGTATTTAACAGTCTTTTCGTTTGAGCTATACTGTCCACACACACAGATCTGTTTCTGAAAATGCCTTTTTTAGACTCAGGGGGTCCAAAAACATTTATTTCCGGTGAAATCTCGAAATCAAATTTTTGGGTGGAATACAATACTTCTCTATCCCTATGTACATTGTACATACGGGGCTAGAGAAAGTAAAAATATATTGATATAACTCACCCTAATCGAGTTTCTAACTCGGAGCCTCTAGAAGGTGGCAACTTTGTACAGTAACATCTTGTCTGTTAAGGCTTACCAGTTATGCAAGTCATCTAGAAGAGGGCTTCAGAAGCTATGCCTAAAAGCTTAAAACTGAAACCAATAAATCTGAACATCTCGCAAACAGTTTAAAAAATCTTTTGTGCTCCATTCTCATGTTTTAAAGTACATCTCTGTAACAAATTATTGTTAATAAACCTATCCTTCTATCTGTTTAATGTTTAAACATTGGTAGAACACGGTCTTATTACATAGTTCCCTTAAAAATAGAAGGGAAATAAAGGACAGTCAAATATTTCAAAATGTGGTTGCCATGGGATTGAAATCTGTTTTTTTGCGTGGTCAAGCGTCGACAAGTTTCCGTATGAGAAAAGTTTATTTTAAATCTGAAACCAATAACAACGAATATCCCGAAAACGGCGAACTCACGAAAAAAATGTATACGACGTAAATTGTGTGTTTTATCGTGAGCTACACGTTTTGTGCAGTACGTTTTTGTTCTATCTCTTACAGTTTACCAGTTATGCAAAATTGAATAAAAATCATCCAGAATAAAGAGGTCTTTAGAGGCTATTCCCAGAAAATGCAAGATATACATTTTATTTGGCATGTAAATATCTTAAATATAAGAGACTTTAATCAAAATCGTTAGCCATTTTTGAGAAAACCAAAATGTTCGGAAGTATTTCCATGTAAAGGGTAGTTTGGGGTGAAGTAAATATAAACATTAGATTTCTAATAATATTTTTGCAGAGATGTAGAGAAAGTCATGTGAATGGAACACACAAGATTTTTTTATATACCCTCTAGTAACTTTTCTTATGAAGGCAAATTTTTTTTCTGCTTCATTTTAATAGATATAAACCTTTGCAGAATTAGTTTTATTACACATTTTGGCCGTTTAAACTCCATATTACCATGTCATGAGAAACAGCTCAATAGTAACACCACTTTTGTGCTTTTTAAAGAGTTCCAAGTTTCTGTTTAGTACATTTTGTTTATCTTGTAAGGTTACTAGCAAAAAAAAAAAAAAAATTCTATGCATTACATTCACCTGACTTGCTGCATCTATTCTGCAACAAATTATTCTTGCAAAAGCTTATTCTTCCATATAATGCTATTCAAGATGAACATTAACGGAAATGTCCTTTTAATTGCTCTACACGTACTATGTACATAGTGTATAGAGAAGGTATTGTATTGCACCCAAAAATTCGATACTGAGATTTTATCAGAAATATATGTTTTAGGAACCCCTGAATACAAAAAAGTATTTTTAGAAAAATGTGCATGTGTGAGTTTGTGGGCAGCATAGCTCAAAAACGAAAGTCCATTAAATACCAAACTTGTTATATAAGTTTAGCATTTTCCAAGTATGCAACAAGAAAATACCCACAACTCAAACTACCCTTTACATGGAAAAAATTTCGAAAATTTTGATTTTCTCAAAAATGGTTCTAACGATTTTGATTAAAATCTCTATATTTAAGTTATTTGCATGACAAACAAAATGTACACCTTGAATTTTCTGGGAAAGCCTCTAAAGACCTCCTTATTCTGAATGATTTTTATTGAATTTTGCATAACTCGTAAACCGTAAGAGATAGACAAAACCTTACTACACAAAAAATTTAGATCTTGATAAAACACACAATTTATATCACATACATGTTTTCGTGGAGTTGGCCGTTTTTGAGATATTCCTTGTTATTGATTTCAGTTTTAAAAGACTTGAACTTTTCTCACAAGGGAACTTGCCAACGCTTGGCCATGGAAAGAAACAAATTTCAATCCCATAGCAACCACATTTTAAAACATGTGACTGTCGGTTTAGCCTAGTGTATTCCCTTCTACTTATAAGGAACTAAGTAATAAGACCATTTCTTTTAATGTTTTAGCATGAAATAGAAGAATAAGCTTAATAATAATTTGTTAGAGAGATGTAGAGAAAGTCATGTGAATGCAACACATCATATTTTTAGTTATTTCCTTGTAGGTACAAGAAAAATAAGGGAATATACTAGGCTAACATATAGTCAAATCTTTTAAACGCTGGTAGTTAAGTGATGACAAAATAATTCTGCTCACTCTGCAAGAGTGGGAAAAAAAGCAAAGAATAACCAATTTGCATTTGAGAAAAGCATAAATATTGGAAAGTTTAAACAACTAACAAGAATATCTTGGAAATTGTGAACTTCTCTTGAAGGTGGGAGGTATGTGAAGCAATATTTCTTATAGTCTACCAGCTATACAAATTATCCAGAATGAAGAGGACTTCAGAGGCTATTCAAAATATATGTTTTATTTGTGAAGTGAAAATTGTTAAGATCCATTTTTGAGAAAATCAGAAATTCCAAAAAATGTATTTATATAAATGGTAGTTTGAGGCAAGAGGAGAGGATTTTCCAGAAAATCATTTTTTTCCCCCTTTAACCTGGTTGGTCATATCGGATGAATGAAATTGGTGAAATGATGCTCAAATGACCTCTGGGTCCATGGAGGTCAAAGTTACTCGACATTCGTCTTCTCAGGATAAGGGAAAACCCCGAAAAAAAAACCTTATCAGGGTAACTCACCCTAAGCAAGATTTGAACTCGTGACCTGTTGAATATGAGGCAGACACGCTACCACCACACTACCCAGGGGGACTAGAAAATCTTTGTCGCATCCTTGGTACACTGTATAACTTGGCATTAAACCTACTCTTCATTTTTCAGTTCTGATGTTCACAAAAACGGATTTAACTAATAAAGGTTCATTTTTAGATTCAAGGTTCCTCAAAATATGTATTTATGGTGAAATCTCAATACCAATTTTTTGGGAGTGGAATACAATACCTTCTCTATCCACAATGTATATTGTACATGCGTTCTACAGAAAGTAAAAAGTAAGAAACAAACACATTTAAAATTTTCCATGTAAAAGGTAGTTTCAGAAGTAGGGATTTTCTTGAAAAATTGTTATGTTGCAGCAAGATGCTGAACTTAAATACCAATTTTGATATTTATCCGACAGTTTGTGTTTGAGTTCTGCAGTTCACACAAACTATTTTGTAAAAATGCTTTTTCTGATTCCTGTGGCCTCTATTTCCAGGATTTTGGGTGAATACAATTTCTTCTCTACCTTCTAGGTTCATGGTAAAGAAAGTAATAATGATTCTATGAATAATTAGCATTGGTACATTCTATAAGTATGGGGTCAGTATGGGTGACTCAGTTGTTTAGGTGCTGGTCTGCCAATTTCAAGATTAAGGGTTCAAAGACCCCGAGACTGAAGTGTGCTTGAAAGCGACAGCCCCTTGTCAAATTTAATGGCAAGAACTCCTGCAAGGTAAAATTCTGGCACACCAGCAGCACTGATATGGTCCTGGCAATTGTCAGGGTAATTAACAAAATCAAAAAATTAAAAGAAAGAAAAAGGTATGGGGTTGAACAAGGTTAGGGGTGGGTTTTGAAAGTTGTAATTAGAAGTAGATTGCAATTTGTACTTGTCAGTAAAGTCCTGTTCAGATTGGTCAAGTAATGACCACTGGTGCATACAGGGCTGAAAAATATGAGAATGTGTAGCTTTTTGAAGCCGTATGGTATTCTGTAATTTTCACAAAGTCATAATCCAAAGACACAAACTTGTACTCCAATTTCAACAAGCAGACTAACTTTGTCTTAAGGGGTAGCATGTCCAATGCTGTTTTTTTTTACGTTCTCTAGCCCCAAATGTACAATGTACATAGGAATAGAGAAGTATTGTATTCCAACCGAAAGTTTGATGTTGAGTTTTCACCGGAAATACATGTTTTAGGACCCTCTAAATCCAAAAAAAAAAGCATTTTCAGAAACAGGTGTGTGTATGGACAGCATAACTCAAAAACGAAAAAACAGTTAAATACCAAACTTGGTATTTAAGTTTGGTATCTTACAAGGATGCGACACAAAGATTTTCAAGAAAATCCCCCCACCCCTAACTACCCTTAACATGGAAAAATTTTCGAAAATTTTCTTATTCTTAAAAATGGCTCTAACGGTTTTGATTAAAATACCACATATTAAAGTCATATCTATCACAAATAAAATGTATATCTTGAATTTTCCGGGAATAGCTTCTAAAGACCTGTTTATTTTGGAAGAATTTTGCTTAATTTGGCATCACTAGTAAATAGGAGATAGACAAAAACTTACTTTAAAAAAATGTAGATCTTGTTAAAATACACGAGTTTTGTCATATACATTTTTTTTGTGGAGCTTACTGTTTTCGAGGTATTCCTTGTTATTAGTTTCAATTATGAAGTACTTACACTTTTCTCAGAGGGAAGTGTCTGTTTTTCTTTTGTTGTACTCCTGGTCAAGCAAAGAAGTGATTTGCAATGACAATCGCATAACGACAGCTTTTAAAACATCAGACTATCACTTTAGGCTAGTGCATTACCTTAGTTGCATTCTACTTATAAGGAACTAAGTAATAAAATTCTGTTAACGTTTATCTCAATTAGCATGGTGTTGAGAGAAGAATTATCTTTCTAAGAAGTTTGTTTGTAGAATAGCTAGAGAAAGTCATGTGATTTCATCCAATTTTTTTGTAGTTTAACACCCACTTTTACATCAGGCAATGCAGACGATAATGAAGATGGAGCACCAGTAGAATGCATTGCTGGGGAATTCAGAAAAACATGACCCTGCACCACTTTGTCCACCACAAATCCCTCATGTGGGTGCCTGGGATCAAACCCATGCTACCTTGGTAAGAGGCGAGTGGTCTAACCACTTGGCCATAGTACAGCCCTCCTGCGTTGTGGTGCACTAGGCTAGAGCTTAGTGTTCTGGTTGCTGGCTGCAGAATTCACTTGATGAATGATCAAGTATGGGTATGATCCCAAATGGGGGTGCAGTTTTAACTATTAGGTTCAATAACAATGTCCACTCAGCACTGTGAGAAGGTGCAATAGGCAACAGTCATGACCAAGAAAGAAGCATTAACACCTGTATTCGTTGGATGAGTGACCTCTTGACATGCATGAGAATGCCAGTCATGTTGGCAGCCCTAGGCCTCAAGCAGTCTGTAGCACCATGAGATTTATTTATAAGGGGTTGAAAACAGTATACTTCACTCAACGACTTGAAACTTTCCTGACACAGGTTATTAATGATTTTTCAAGATGCCAACCAGATTAATTACCAAGCTTTCAACGACTTACTCTGTAGCCATCATCAGGGAACTGGAGGCAAGCTGCTCTGGCGGCAGTATTTATACCTGGTGGAGAAGGCTGAAAGACCACTCTGAGCATGGTCATTCAATGCTGGCCAATGGGGGTTGAGGAGGATGGGCCAGCAGTATTTTGCTTATTTGCAAACCTTTGTCTTTGTTAACCCAACGCTGGTTGATATCCAGATTATAGTTTGTCCAAATTCTTAAGATTGCTTACCCATCTCATGTCTGTTGATACTTTAAATTAGGGTAATCCGCAGTCTTTTCTTAAACCTGCAAAACGGGTGATTTTATTGTTCTGTTCTACAACTTTACACCAGCGGAGTGGAATAGGCAAGCAAATTTTTACTTCTTGGAAAAAAGTTGTCAAGATTTAGGCAGGCTGGTTTTTAAGAGCAATTCACTTCAGAAATTCTGGCACACATATGGTCTACTATATTGGGAAATCATAAGACAAATGTCATATGTTACAAATGTATAGACCAGCAGATTAAATGGTTTATGGAAATCATAAGATGACCTATGATTTTAGCTATCCATAATGTATAATTATGCAATATTTTGACCATAAAGTTTAAGCAGTACAGATTTCTACATATAGGGTTGAAAATATTATAGGAATAGTATTTAGAGTTGTAAAATAGAGTCGGCAAACCATCGGAGCTATTTGTTTTCTCTCCGGAAGGAAAATTGTACGTTACAAGGCATTACAATAAAATATTGTAAAATTATTTGATTGTAATTTTATTTCATTGCATTATTAAATTGTAAACAGAAGATTTTGTCTGTATTTTCATTAGGTACAACCCCCTATGCAAAGCCAAATAAGGGATTATATTAGGTTAAAGCGATAATTAAATCTTTTAAAAGCTGGTTGCTGTATGAAACAATAGAAGGTTCAGTTCTCTTTACTTGGTCAGCAGTAAAACATGGCCAGACAAAACGAAAGAAGGCTTCTTGTTTGAGAAGATCATAGTTTAAAACTAAAACCAATAACAAGAAGTATTTCGAAAACGGTCAACTCTATAAGAAAAATGTATATATTATCAATTATGTGTTTTAACAAGATCTACATTTATTTGTGAGTAACTCTTTGTCTATCTCTTACAGTTTATCAGTTATGCAAAATTCAGCAAAAATCCACCAGATTTAAGATGTATTCAGAAGCTATTTTTGGAAAATTATAGACATACATTTTATTTGTGATGCACATATCTACAACATAAGGCATTTTAATCAAAATCTTTAGGGCCATTTTTGAGAAAAACAATATTTTCAAACAATTTTCCAGTAAAAGATAGTTTGGGGTGGGGGAATTTCTTGAAAATCTTTGTGTCACATCTTTGGAAGATACTAAATATAAATAAGAAGTTTGGTACTTAATGGTCTTTTCATTTGTGAGCTATGCTGTCCACAGACACACACAGACTTTCTTTCTAAAAATACTTTTTTTGGACTCAGGGGACTCTAAAACATGCATTTTCAGTGAAATTTCGACATCAAGTATTTTGATAGAATACAACACCTCCTCTAGCGGCTGTGTACATTATGTGTATATACATGCTAGAGAAAGTAAAAAGAAGTTTTGTTAAATATCTTTTGCAGAATATGTTGTCTTTAGGTCCAATATTTTAATTGCTTAGATGCCAAGTAAAATACAAATAAAACCATTTTTGAAAGTTACACAATATAGGTAGGGGCTACTTACATTTAAAAAAAATCCTAAGTAGTACAACAGAGATATTGATTTATTTCCAACACTTATTGGCAAAAAAAACAAAAAACAATTTGTGATCACATCAACATCTATATAAAGCTTCAAGGTATATATTTCCTTTGGTAACACTTTCACAAGCAGCATTTTAACAGTTTATGAACCTTTTATATAAAGTGATAGAAAAGTATAAATATAAATGACACAGTGAGATTGGAACTAACACTGTAAAGCACACTGTTGATTATTATTTAATCAACTGAAATCACTAAACTGCTCCATAGATCTTAATTTTCCACTGGTAAAAATGTCCAATTTAAAGATATGAAGATCAAATAGTGTGTATAAGTTAAGTCAGTTGATTAAGTAATGATTATAAATAGCAACTTTTTTCACAGAAGTGCAGGATACAAACATTTTCTTATTGTACATAGTGAAAATGGTACATAATATACACACATTTGGTTACATTATTACAATTTATTAATGTGTTTTGTTTTGATATCAAATACACAAAGAGCATTTCCTTACAGGTGAGATGGTTGGTTGTCTACTCAAAATTCAGGAGGCGCCTCTCTGCAAAATATGTTAATGGGATGAACATAAAGTATGGAATATTAGTTTTATAATTAATCAAAATCTTTTCAGAATTTTACTCCCAGATATCCTATTTATACTCCACTGAGGAAATTCCCTCCAGAAGTTTAGTTCACTGAAGAAAATCTCCAGAGAATTTTATTCCACTGATGTCCTATCTATACTTTACTGAAGAAAATCTTGACTCACTCATGTCCTATTTATACTCTTGAGGAAAATCCCTTCAGAATTTTACTCCACAGGTACCCTATTTATACTCCACCGAGGATATTCCCTCCAGAAATTTACTTCACTGAAGAAAATCTCTACAGAATTTTACTCCATGTCCTATCTATATTCCACTGAAAAAATCTCTTTACTCCACTGATGTTCTATTTATCCTCCACTGAGGAAAATCTCTCCAGAATTTTACTCCTTTGATGTCCTATCTATCCCCCACTGAAGAAAATCCCTCCAGAATTTTACTTCACTGATGTCCTATCTATCCTCCACTGATGCCCTCTCTATCTATTGGAGAAGAAGCTGTTGTGTCTCTCGACTTCACAAAATGAAACTGTAGGAGAAAGATGTAAGTGACGGCAGTAAGCATAATTGATTCTATAGAAGAAGGTTATGATGGTGTGACATCTTAGAAGAATGTCACCAAAGAGATGGCCATTAAAAATACACAATTGGCAGCTTCCTCAACGTGAGAAGAGAGGAAGACTGCAGCCAATTTGGATGGATGGTATGAGACAATCTATTGAAGATACACAAATGGCAGATGGTGATCGGCATGTCAGAAATATGGAAATGTGGATGCAAGAGACACTTAACTTAAATTAAATGTCCTTGAGGATAGATAGGAATGAGTCACAAGCTAAAACATGTGACAACTACATCAATATCCACGTTTTTCATCATGAGATATGGTCAGGCACCTTTAGTTAAATGCCAAATTTGTTGGATATCCTCACTTAGTATTTTGTATTACCTCCATAATAATTTGATGAAGGCAACCAATTCTAATAGGTGTCTATATTCACATACCAAGAAAATAATTTAAAAGAGATATTCTAAAACATACAAGCAGGGTTTGAAACAATGGGGGCAAGGACATTTCCCCCCTGTTATTCATTAATTTCCATGGCTAATTAAAAGAAGAATTCCTTCCTTGCTGGGGAAGTATTTTATTATTATTATTATTATTATTATTATTATTATTATTATTATAAGCACTATTACTGCTCTCTTTGAAAATACAGGAATACACGGAACGCTTTCAATTCCAGACTGTACATTGTATGATTGTGAGCTGTGAGTCAGCAAAACTATTGTATCACTGATACCAAGTTAAACAATTCTCGGTTTGATTAGCTGGGCTGGCATCCAGTAGTTTGAACCAACAATTTAGATTGCAATATTCAGTTCAGTTTTTTGCTACAGTGAATGTTCTATTACTGGTCAGCATGAATAGATTTATAACAAGAAAGTGAAAAATTACAGAAACTAATGTATTTCTTTCCAATATCAAGCTTCAACATCAAGTAATCTTAATATTCAGTTAAAAATTGCAGCACTGGATGTGACATGTATTAGTGAAAAGAATAAATGCATTGCACTAATTGGAGGATGCATAAACAAAATCAGGTTTGAAAAATGGGAAACAGATCATCACTGGCTTTATCAAACAGTTCCAGAAGAGTTATATGCCTATACTGCACAGAAAAACAAAATTATGGTGCTCTTAAAGACCATAAAATACATATTGAGCTAGCTTTTATTCAAGGGTTCAATGCAAACAAAAGCAAAAAGTTGAATGGTATATATTACTGGTATAAATATAACACAAATACTAATTCTTAAGGCCCCCGACCCCTCAGTCAGAAAGTCTGATTTGAATTCTGCATGCAAGTGTTGAAAACAAGTTTTCTTGAATGGTAAATTTTTGAGTGACATTTGAATTCCATATTAGCCAAGAAGATTGATATATCATGAGACCCAAAAACATCTGTATGTTTTTTCAATACGCACACAGACACATAACACACAGCTGCTGTACACAAGGTCAGGTGCTGACTTGTTTTTCTCTGCTCTGAAAATGCAGTATTGAGCTGATGGTGATATCATGTGGTCGAGTTATTACCAGTGTGCTTTATTATTCTGTCCAGTACTTAGTCACAAAGTGTATTGCTTTCAACTGCACAGTGTGTATTTATTTATGATTTCTGTGTGTTGACACATTTTGTGAGTGGACTCTCAATAGTGTGTACAATGGTGAAATTGACCCACGGACAAGATTTGGTTCCACCTTCATGGATGTCATTATTGGAGCTCTGAAAAACCTAATATTGTTCATGAAATACTCCTTCATGATGAAAAACTTGGTGTATGACACCCATTAGTGGAGAGTTATAGGCCCAATTTTTTTTTTTTTGAGTCAACAGTTGACACTCCTATATACATGAATACAATTTTGCCCTCTTTTTTTTTAGAGAATTAACAGACGGAGCACAATTTTGCCTTTTTTCAACAAGACTCTGCAACAGTTCATACAGGCAATCTTTTGATGAGAACAATTGAAAGTATGTTTCAGGACAGAACTTAAAGCATAAAGTGTACAAGACAAACCCACATACCCTGGATGAATTAAAACAAAATATCCACCAGGAAATTGCGAGCATTTCTCAACACAAACTACAGTGAGTGGTGGATAGTTTCCTAAAGAGGTGTCAAAAATGTATGGACATGGCGATGGCCAGTTTCAGCATCTCCTTTAAAAACATTGGCAAGTAAAACTTTTAAACATAGTTTTAAAAATGTTGCATAGTTTCATCTGCACCTTTTTATGATAGCGGCAGATGGCAACCAGCACCAAGAGCACAGAAAGGCAAAACTCTGTGCAGCCAGTTCGGACGTTTTTGGATCACCTGGTATATGTCCTTGTGCAGTAATTGGCATAACTGCATTTCTATCTGAACTTTCTGTTTCAGTTAAAAGTTAATGGTGGATTATTACCACAGTCTCTACATTTTATCTAGACCCACAGATGCCTAGTAATCTAGAAGAATGAGGTCTGAAGTGAAGGAGATATAGAATTAAAAATTGAAATAAAGGAAACAAATAATTGATCTCGGAATATACACAACTGACATTAGATTTAAAGATTGCAAGTATGTTTGTTCTTTGGAAAAAGTGTTAATTCTTTTGACAGAGTGTGTACAGAAGAAAATATAAATTTCCCAAACTATGCACAAAATGTTGGGAGGTTTCTTTAGCAAATGCAACAGTTAACAATTCTTAGACAGTTGATGCTAAAAGTAGGTATTTTACCAGATGCCAGTAGTGTTAAAAGTAGAAAATTTTGTCACTTAATGTTATAAAATTATAACACTTCATTGTAGCCAACTTTGGTTTATGCATCCACAGCCTCATTCAAGTAGGCTATGACTCTGAAAGCTTGCATCAATCCATAAAATGTTGATAAACATGGATTCTGCTGAACCAGTTGAAGTTATGGAAACAAAATTACAACTGCTACACTGCCTCTGTTGTATGGGATGTTTTTGTTCTGTATGAGAAAGTCATGTTGTCAGCACTGATGCTAAGCAAGGCAACAAATGAATATTAATGAATGAACTCCGTGAAATAGGTAAAGCAATCTATTTATAATTATAATATACCTATAAATATTAAGAACTGTCTAAAAAGCAGTGTATGACACACATATTAAAATTGTGTTATATTGTTCTTCGGGCTACTGTACTCAGCCTATGGCCTCATTTCACAAGCTTCCAAATCACAATATAAAATACATTTTTATCAATTGTATCATAAATAACTATTATGAAACATTCAAATTATAAAGTTATCAACAATATTCCATACTTTTTCTTCACTCCATATACAAAAACCTACTCTGACTAACAGCAGGATTTGGCCATTTGCCTTCGGTAACATTGCTTCACCAATCTATTGTGTTGTAACAGTGGGAAGTGTAACAAACGTTCACAATATCTGGAAATAGTTTAACACTCACGTTGTTACTTGGTAAATGTAGGTGACAGAAGAGAACCATTTTAAGTTTTTCCACTTCTAAAGTAAATTATTCAGTTACTGGGATGTGTGCGCATTTACCAAGGCATGATGTAAATGTTGGATGACAAAGTTGAAATAAAATTTTACTCAAATTTCAGGGCTGCCAATCTAAACACAATGCATACCAACTATGACAAGTATTGTGAAACTCCAAGTTCAATGAAACATATTCAAAACACTGAAACTATAACAGTATTTCAGATTTGCAAAATTATGAGATACCTTTTGAAATGGATAATTAACATGAGTTTGGAAGAAATATAAGGAAGCTATAAATGATTTTCTCACACAACATGAAATCAAAAGAAAAGGATGGTAATAGAAAACTGGCGAGCATTAATATCATACAGTATAAATGTGATCAAAAGACCTTGGATCATACTGTAATTTATAATATCCAAATTGTTCAGCAAGTAATACTATGAATGCACAAACTAATGTGATACATTTTCAACTTTCACTAAAGGTAATTGTGAAAATATTTCCAACATTTACTTAGGTCTATTTAAACAATTTTACATTTACTAGTAATTGCTTGCAATAACCAGTTTCCACTTTGACCATAATGAATGAAAGCATCACTTTCTAAAAGCACAGTGAGTATTCAATAAAGGACCAAAATTGATCTAAAAATAACATTTATCTCCTTCCGACATCAAAATTACTTCTGTGCTATATATTTGTAATTGACAATTATTTGAGAACTGTAAGAAAGAATATATACCCATTTATCATTCAACATTCATATAATTTAGATATTACAAGCATTTAGTCGCCCTCCGTGGTGTAATGGTTACCATACTAACTTCATATACCCAAGGTCGCGGGTTCAAACCCGGCGGAGGACGATGGAATTTTTCGGGCGTAAAAATCCTCAGCATGGCTTCCTTCGGAAGGGAAGTAAAGCTGTGGGTCCCGTGTCGTAGATTTACGGCACGTAAAAGAACCTCAAGCCTGATAAGAGAGGCCTATGAGCAAAATTAAGCGGTCTTTCTCGCCCAATATAGAATGGGACGCTGAGAACCACATCAGTTAAAGAGCGTCCATAAATACAGGCCATTTTCTTTACAAGCATTATAACCTATACTGAATAATACACTAACAAAATTGTCACTTGCCAACATCATATTACTGAATTTCATTTGCAAATGACATAAAAATATTACTTGCAAATCTGTTGCATATACAAGTAGGTACATAAGCAAAGATCAAGCATTACAAACAGAGTATCTGTAAACATTTCTAGAAATTTTAATTTATAAATATGATAAAACATTACTTATACTTTGAATATACTTTACAATAAACAAGCTGTTTCAATTATTATAATTTGTGAACCAAAATTAAGCATAATAATGTATACAAATTCCGAGTTTATAAATATGCAGTTTCATTGGCATTTTAATTGTTAAATTATTATAACTTTGGCATATACTATGGTGCACTGAAAAAGGAAAAGTTTATGTAGGTATTAACTGTTACCTCCAGTTTTGACAGATAAATTATGAGAAAGATATAGCAGACTGTATTTTCATTTAGTTTTGAACAATCAGTGTTCCCGCAATTCTCTCAAAACAATCTGTTGCTAGAAGAGATCTTTGAAATTTATAGTGATGTTCTCTATAATAAAACAAAAAGTAATGTACATTTATTCTTATGGTTTCCAGCATACATTAGCACATTTCATAAATGCTATAACAACTTGGACTTACTTTTCATAATGCTGAAAATTATAAAATTAAGCATTCAGTTTTCCAAACTGCAACCAGTAAATACCATACATTATGCACTCATAGAGTAGCACCACTAGTTCCTCGGTAGTTACGCATTACTATAGTCAAAACAATTTTTTCTTAACAGCTGTATATCTATCCATATATTTATCATAGCCCTCTGCTTCTGAAAAACTCTTCATATCAAATAAATTCCCTTCCAGTGCTAAAACTGATATTTTAGAATCAGTTAGTATCCTTGCATGAATTGCTGATACTTGAAGGCAGTTTTCTTCTAACCTTAAGGTTTTCAAACGAGGACACTCTGCAATTTTTTCTGAGAGAGATGAAATCTGATTTTGGTTCAATATTAATTCTGTCACATGAATATTTGCTACACCATCCGGGACACTAGTTAATTTATTTTTCGACAAGTCCAACACATCAAGATGCTTTAATCCACAAAACATTAGCGGAAATTGGGTCAGTATATTATCACTTAAATACACTTGCTTTAAGTGAGAAAGCCGAGATACAGACTCTGGTAGAGCTGTCAATCTGTTTGAACATACTGACAAGCTTTCAAGTTTATTAAGTTCCCCAAGTGAATCTGGTAAATTTGCTAACCTGTTATTGCTTACGTTTAGATGCTTAAGCATTTTGAAATTTCCTATTTCATTAGGGAAGCTGCTAAATTTATTTTCAGACAAATCCAAAGTACGCAGAAGAGGTTCAAGCTGTTTGAGGTTAGAGGGAAACTCTGTGAGCTTCGCTTGCGACAACTTCAGCACTCCGGTTTTCTTCGCAGTCTCGTAATGCTGCTTTACCGCAGAATTTCCCATTTCTGAAATTGACAGCGATATTGAAACATTTATTCTTCCAAAAGAGCAACATCTGTATTTATAATTGAAGAACAATTTTCATTATTTGTGTAACTTAACCACAAAACTTACTTCATGAGTTTGCGTGAATGTCTACTACCAAAAGCACATATATTTAGATTATGCTACTAAACATAGATCACAATCACATATTATATACTTTATATGCATTATTTTCAATTAGAAATGTCCCTAGTTGCAGCCAACACTGCTGTTCTGCTGTTTCCCTCGTACTTCTACCGAAAGATGGTGCGGCAGTAACTTGACAGAAAAGATGGGTGACAAGTTGAAGTAAGGGATAAACTGACTGTTGACATTTAAGAATCTTGGTGGAATGTGATGGTGTGGTTATGTGTAAAGTAAACATCAAAGGTGTGGTGAATCCGAAGGGCATCCAGTTATGTCTTCAACACCAAAAACGGATAAAAATGCTTCAGGTAAGCTTGTAATTGAGCAACCCCACCTTTTTCTGCACGTCTGTATATGATGAATAAAAAGAATGTACATAAAGCTGGTACCATGTAACAACACTTACTTGAAAAACCACCGCGGGTTGTCATTCTGATTGGAAAATAAACCTAGACACTTTAGACTATAAAATTTGGAATACTGTCCGGATAGCTGAGGATGAACTAACCGCTTCAGCTTTTGACATTTATGTCAAGCAAGTCAAAACAGATGAAAATAGAACAAAATGCACAGGGTGTACTATCGAAGTGAGTGCAGAATCTTTGACCCTGAACAGCATACCGATATGTGAGACACAGAGGAAAAGTACATTAGTTGCGGATTTTGCATAAAGTATAAATTGCTAAATATGTGTACTGTTCATAATTTTCTTATGATTGTAATTTTAGTTTTTAGGGACTGACAGCTTCTTTCACCCAACATTTTTATGTAATGACAAATAAATAACCTTCTTTGGTTGTTTAAAGTATTATCAGATAACATGTATTCAAAGTTTACTACAAAATGACTGGGAAAAGGATGGTAAAATACGAGCTTCTCAGCATTTTTGTTTGTTTGTTTTGAAGTAAATAGAATTGATTGAAAAATAAATAAGTGTAAGAGACGGAAGGAAACTGGTAGAGGTCTTGGTCCTACACCTAATATTTGATAGCGTTTGAAAATTATAACCATGATTTTTAATAACTCCTAAAATTAATCCTGTACTACAAAATTGGCTAATTGTGCATTAATTTAAAATTCTTATGTCATATTGTTACAACTGATAATATGACAAAAAATGCAGGGCTTAAAACTTACTTATAAGTTCTCTCTTTTATCCTATTATAGGCGTACTCCTGCAGATTTTGTAATAATATAGTGAACATTTTGACATATTTGTAGCCTAAATTTAAAAATATGATGTTATATTGATTCAACCGATAAAATGGAGAAAAAAAAATGCACGGGTTGAAAAATTATTTTCAAGTTGTCACTTTTACCCTATTACAGGCATACTCCTGCATATTTTGTAATAATATAGTGAACATTTTGATATATTTGTTGCCTAAATTTGAGAGAGTAAAGATATTTTGCGATTTTTATCTAGGATGCATTATTATTGTTATTATTAAGTTAATAATAATAACAACAGTAATAATAATAATAATAATAATAATAATAATAATCATCGCTCTTTGAATCAACATGAATGAATGATAATGTAAAATGGATTTCTTGCAATAAAACTCTAATTAGTGTGAGTAGTTACAGTGTAAGTGTTTTGCAGAAGTATCAGAAAATTATGAGAGATAAGAGATAAGGAAATGGTGAAGAAGAATGCAGATTAGTTCCTAACCAATAAATTTACAACATAGAGCAGGCTGTGGCTGTTCAAGCTTTGGTGGGCGCCAGCGAGTATCTCGCGCCTCTAGGAGATCTACCTACAACATGCAATACGGCGAGTATCGTGACATGACCTTTGCTTAGTGAGTATTGACTACTAAGCTCCTCCTCCAACTCTACTATGGGTTTTGTGGCTGAGTACGCGCATGTACCCTTGCTTAGACGAGTCGAATTTGAATAGCTTGACACAAAGAATAGTCGTATTTGTAATAAAAATATACATTTATACTAATTAGTGATGGTCTTATCCATAGCGCGGTGGTAGCACGGCTGATTGCTAAGCGGGAGACCTGGGTTCGATTCCAGGTACCGTCGTGGAGAATTTTTCCCCTCTGGGACACCTGGCCCGAATCTCGTGTGGTCCCTAAGGGGCGCAATTGAGGAGGTACTTGATTGAGTAGCGGCTCCATTTACTCTAAATATCCAAAATCAATTTGTGTAATTCTAGCTTTTTTTTTCTTCTTCTTTTTTTTTTTTAGCCAAAACCTGCTGAATCATCAATAAGTTTTTGTTAAAGAAGTGCAACAAAAAATATTAACACTTATTTCTTTAGTATTTAAGATCTTTGAAAACAGCATCAACCGGCCAGGAGAGACTCGAGATACCCCACGATGGGGTACCCTGGGAGGGAGGGATAAGGTGAGAGGATGCACCGGTTGCCGGAACTAGGAGCGGTGACACAGCAAGATAGGGTCCCTTCAGTTTATAGATTGAAGCACCCCGACAGTCGAGCAGGTAGACTGGGGCCCCCGCCACATATACGGCCCACGAGGAGGCACCCTGGGAGGGAGGGATGAGTTGAGAGGATGCACCGGGAGGCCGGAACCAGGAGCGGCGACACAGCAATGACAGGGTCCCTTCAGTTTCCAGATTGAAGCACCTCGACAAACAAGCAGGTAGTACGGATCCCCGCCCATATACAGCCCACGAGGAGACACCTCAGGAGGGAGGGATTAGCCCACGAGAGAAGATGCACCGGACGGCAAGTATCCCGATAGTCGAGCAGGCTAGAGCGATCCTCATCCTGGCAATTAGCCAAAGTCGGGGGTCGCAGAGAGACACTTTGAGCATCCACCACACCGAGTACCATCGCTGACACCTCCAACCCTGATATAGATCAATGGGATGAAGGATGTGTGAAATGTTAATAAAGCGACAGGAAATACGGGGGATGAAAGAAACCTATACAGCATCCGCTTGGCGACCCGGGGCCGGCCACGAGAAGCGAACCTGATGAATTCGAGCCAAAGACGAAACTGCCTGATATCTCAGAGTAATAGGGTGTCCAATTATATTTTCAATTAAAGAAAATCGTATGTGTTCCATTCATATAACTTTTTCTAGCTGTCCGACAAGCACATGTTTCTTATAAAAGATCATTCTTTTATGCTTCCATATAAGTAGAAGGGAAATAAGGGAATCCACCAGGCTCAATCAAGTCTTTTAAAAACTGGTTACTATGTGAAACAGTTGAGGTTCGGTTTGCTTTGCATTATCTCGTTTGAGAAAAGTTAATTTAAAATTGAAACCAATAACAATGAATATCTCGAATACGGCTAACTCTTCAAGAAAAGCTTATATGACATAAATGTGTTTTAACGAGATCTACGTTTTTTGAGTAAGTTTTTGTCTCTTACGGTTTAACCGTTATGCAAAGTTTATTCAGAATAAAGATATCTTCAGAGGCTATTTCTAGAAAGTTCAAAATATACATATTGTTTGTGATATAAATATCATTAATATACGATATTTTAATCAAAACCGTAAGAGCCATTTTTGAGAAAATCAAAATTTGCGAAATATTTTTCATGTAAAGGGACTTGGGGGGTGCTGATTTTCTTGAAAATCTTCGTGTCCCATGCTTGGAAGACACTGAACCTAAATACCAAGTTTGGTGTGTCACCGACTTTTCGGTTTTGAACTATGTTGCCCACAATACCTTCTCTGTCACTATGTACATTGAACATATGGGCTAGAGAAAGTAAAAAAGTCTGATGTGTTGCATTCTTATGACTTTCTCTACATCTCTGCAACAACTTATTTTTAATAAGTTTATTCTTCTATCTACTTCATGCTAATCCAGATAAACATTAGCAGAAGCGGTCTAATTACTTAGTTCCTTATAAGTAGAAGGGGAATAAGGGAATACACTAGGCTAAACCCACGTCAAATGTTTTTAAATGTGGTTGCTATGGGATTGAAATTCGTTTCTTTGCGTGGCCAGAGTTAATAAATTCTTATATGAGAAAAATTTCAAGTATTTTAAAACAGACACCAATAACAAGGAACATCTTGGAAATGGATACCTCCGCAACGAAGACGTAAAGGACATGAATTGTGTGTTTTGACGAGATCTATAATTTCTGTGTAGTTTTTGTCTATCTCTTACGGTTTTGCAGTTAAAATTCAGCAAGATTCATCCAGAATGAAGAGGTCTTCAGAGACTATTCCCAGAAAATTCAAGATATATATTTTGTTTCGGATGTAAATAACTTTAATATACAGTATTTTAATCAAAATCGTTAGAGCCATTGAGAAAATAAAAATTTTCGAAACATTTTCCATGTAAAAGGTGGGTGAATTTTCTTGAAAATTTTTGTGTCGCATCCTTGGAAGCCTAAATATCAAGTTTGGTATTTAACGGTCTTTTCATTTTTACTTTCTCTATAGTGTACTATGTATATAGTGTATAGAGAAGGTATTGCACTCCACCAAAAAATTCGATACCGAGGTTTCACCGGAAATATATGTTTTAGGGTCTCCTTTATCCAAAAAAAAGTATTTTCATAAAAAGGTCCGTGTGTTTGTCCGTGTGTCTGTGAACACGATAACTCAAAAACGAAAAGTCGGTAAAATACCAAACTTGGTATTTAAGTTTAGTATCTTCCAGGGATGCGACACGAAGATTTTGAGAAAAATCCCCCCACCCCAAACTACCCTTTACATGGAACTTTTATCGAAAATTTTGATTTTCTAAAAAAATGGCTGTATCGATTTTGATTAAAATATCGTATATTAAAGATATTTACACGACAAATAAAATGTATATTTTGAATTTTCTGGGATTAGCCTCTGAAAACTACTTTATTCGGGGTCAATTTTATGGAATTTTGCACAACTGCTAAACCGTAAGAGATGGACAAAAACTTACCCTACAACAAATGTAGAGCACCTTAAAACACACAATTTATGTTATATACATTTTTTTCGTGGAGTTGATTGTTTTTGTGATATTCTTTGTTTGTTTTTTTTTTTCAGCTATAAATACTTATATTTTTCTCATACTCTTGTGAACTCGTGTCCATACAACAAAGGAACTTCAGTCGCAGAGCAACCAGCTCTTGACTATCACTTTAACCTATGAAACCCCCTTATTTCGCTTCTACTAACAAGGAAGCAAGTAATAAGACTATTTCTGCTAATTTTTGCTCCATTAGATGAAGTAAATAGAATAATTTGTTGCAGTGATGTAGAGAAAGTCATGCGAATGGAACACATCAGATTTATAAGGAATTCTGTCCACAGACACACACGAGAACCTTTTTCTAAAAATGTATTTTTCGTACTCAGGGACACCAAAGCATATATTTACAGTGAAATTTCGGTATCAAATTTTTGGGTGGAATGCAATACTTCTCTATCCACTGTGTACATTGTACATGCGGGCTAGAAAAAGTACAAAAAAAAACTAGCAGGAACTGAACGAGACCAGGCATAGTGCAATACGTTTCGAAACGGGCTGTGCCTTCTGCATCACGTCATAGTTACCCTGTGTGTACCGGACTGTAATTCAGCAACCGGGATCTAGCTCTACTCATCACCAACATCTAAGAAGTTCGGAAGCATCATCTGTAGGGAAGTTTTGTCGAACACTACACGCCAAGTAGTCATCGCCAGTACGTCATATTCCTAAATCGTTTTCGGCTACACTCAGATTAGTCACTTGAGACTTCTGCATACAGGTATCATTTTCAGCATGGCAATGACCGGCCTCATACTGCGCTTGTGGCAGTTGCAACCATCCCTGACCGTGGCTTTGACACTTCCACAACCGCCATACTCACCAGATCTCGCTCCGAGTGATTACCACTCAAAAAGCGTTGCGGGGAAACATTTTCTTCCGATGAACTGGTGCACGAGTGGCTGCACACACGACCACAAGATGTTATTTTTTCCCCAGAGAATTCCGTCCACATCCTATGCGCTGGAGGACGTACATGGTGGGAGAAGTATTCACACCTTTATATTATTTATCCTGCCTTTATATTTAAAGCAATGAAGTGTCGCCTTTGCTATGTCCATTTTTACTTTCTCTAGCCTAAATGTACAATATACACAATGAATAGAGAAGGTACCTATTGTATTCCACCCAATTTTGATTTTCTCAAAAATGGTTCAAACGATTTTGATTAAAATACGGTATATTAAAGATTTACATGAAAAAAATCTGATGTGTTACATTTACATGACTTTCTCTATATCTCTTTAATAAATTATTTTTAAAAAGCTTAAGCTTCTATTTACTTCCTGCTAATCGAGAAAAAATTAGCAGAAATAGTTTTTTTTCTTGCTTTATTGTAAGTAGAAGCGAAATAAGGGAGTACCATAGGTTAAAGTGAAAGCCAAAAGCTGGTTGCTATGTGACTGAAGTTCCTTTGTTTGTATGGACACGAGTTCACAAAGTCCTGTATGAGAAAAGTATACGTTTTTTTTATAGCTGAAACCAAAAGCATGGAATATCTAAAAAATAATCACCTTCACGAAAAACATGTATATAACATAAATTGCGTGTTTCAAAGTGCTCCACATTTGCTGTGTAGTAAGTTTTTGTCCATCTCTTACGGTTTAGCAGTTATGCAAAATTCCGTAAAATTGACCCAGAATATAGAAGTCTTCAGAGGCTATTCGCAGAAAATTGAAAATATACATTTTATTTGTCAGGTAAGTATCTTTAATATACGATATTTTAATCAAAATTGTTAGAGCCATTTTTTAGAAAATCAACATTTTCGAAACATGTTCTATGTTACGGGTAGTTTGGGTTGGGGGGATTTTTCTCAAAATCTTCGTGTCGCATCCCTGGAAGATACTCAACTTAAATACCAAGTTTGGTACTTTACCGACTTTTCGTTTTTGAGTTATCGTGTTCACAGACACACGGACACACACACACACGGCTGAAAATGCTTTTTTTAGATACAGGGGACCCTAAAACATATATTTCCGGTGAAATCTCGAAATCGAATTTTTTGATGGAGTGCAATACTTTCTCTATACACTATATACACAGTACATATAGAGAAAGTAATGAAATAGATATCTTGATTTTCTAAGAATAGACTCTGAAGACCGATTTATTTTGGATGAATTTTACTAAAATTTGCATAACGAATCTATGTCAGATACATTTTTTTCCTGTAGTGGCCATTTTTGAGATTCTCCTTGTTATTTGTTTCAGATTTAAAATACTTAATACTTCTCTCACACAGAAATTTGTAAACTCCTGGTCATGAACAGAAACGGATTTTAACCACATAGCAACCTGCTTTTAAAAGATTTGACTATCGTTTAGCCTAGAGTATTCCCTTATTTCTCTTCTACTTAAAGGAACTAAGTAATAATACAGTTTCTCCTAATGTTTATCCGTAAGCATGAAGTGGATAGAAGAATAAGCTTACTAACAATAATTTGTTACAGAGATGTAGAGAAAGTTATGTGAATGGAACACATCAGCTTTTTAGAAAAACATGTCCGTGTGTGTATGTGTGTGTGTGATTGGGCAGTACAGCTCAAAAACGAAACTTAGTATTTAATTTTAGTACCTTCCAAGGTTGCGGCACAAATACTTTCAACAAAATCCCCCACCCCCAACTACCCTTTAAATGGACATTTTTCGAAAGTTTTGATTTTCTCAAAATGGCTCTAACGATTTTGATTATACCTTATATTTAAGCTATTTTTATGACAAACGAAATGTATAGCTTGAATTTTTTGGGAATAGCCTCAGAAGACCTCTTCATTCTGGATGACTTTTGTGTAACTAATAAACCGTAAGCGATAGACAAAAACTTTTTTTTTGTTGTTGTTTGCAAAATCGCTATGTCAAATTGTTGTGTGGAATACAATACGTCCTTTGCCCACTATAGATGGAGATTGAGAAATTAAGTCACCCATAAATATTTCAGTTACAGCCGTGTAGATACAGAAATATATTAGTATAGTTACTAGGGGTGTTCAGTAAGTGCTTATAAAATCCAAAAAATGACATTCGTAGCATCGAAAAAACATTGTATTTAGTAACCGTCGTCTCTTTACTAGATGACAGTTAAAGTTTCAGCTATATCCATCACGTAGGCGATTGAATCAGCAATCTTGTGCTTCTTTAGAAAGATGGGGAAAAATGAGTTTCTTGCGGTGATTAAACACTTCAATGTAAAAGACTTAACACCCAAAGAGATAAATGCCAAGTTGGATGATGTTCATGGCATATCTGCTCCTGCGTTTGCAACAATTTACAATTGGATAAATGAATTTAAACGTGGCCGTACATCCACAAATAATGAGCATCGTTCCGTACGTCAGTAGAAGTGACTTCTCCGAAATGGTTGACAAAATCCAGGATATGGTTTTGAATGATCGACGAATCAAAGTTGGTGAAACAGTAGAGACCACAAGCATATCGCAAGGTTCTCTATTTTTCACCAAAAATTAGTACTGACAAAGGTCTCGGCAATATGGGTGCCGCGTTTGCTCTCAGTGGAAAATAAACGCAATCATGTGATCGATTGGGAAACTGGTTTGGCATTTTTCTGTCGCAATCTTGACGAGTTTATTCGCCGATACATAAATGTAGATGAAACATGGATACACTACTACACTCCAGAGACAAAAGTACATTGGAAACAGTGGGTTTTTAAAGGCGAGCCGGCTCCGAAGAAGGCAAAGGTGGTGAAATCTGCAGACAAGGCGTGGCCTCGGTTTTTTGGGATGCACGCGGAATCATCTAAATTGATTACCTGCAGAAAGAAAGAACCATAAATGGAGAGTATTAATCATCGTTATTGAACCGGTTGAACGGAGAAATCAAGAAAAAAACATCCTCATCTGGGAAAGAAGAAGATTCTCTTTCTTCAAGACAATGCACACCTGCACAATTTCGATTGTAAAAATTGTAGAATCAAGGTTTCGAACTAGTACAATATCCACTGTAATGAGCAGATTTGGCTCCCAGTAACAAAGCCTATTTTAAGGACCTTCTAAAACCTTTTTTTTTTTTTTTTTTTTTTTTTTTTTTTGGAAGGCTTAAAACTGTTGGAAAAACACTGGGAAAATGTATCGAGCTAAAAGATATATATTCTAAAAATAAAAAATCTGATGTATTCATATGACTTTCTTTACATCTATGTAGCAAATTAATCTTAAAAAGCTTATTCTTTTATTTACTTCATGCTAATCAAGAAAAAAAATAGCAGAAATTGTATTATTACTTGTTTCCATGTAAATAGAAGGGAAATAAGGGAGTACCATAGGATAAAGTGATAGTCAAAAGCTAGTTGCTATGTGATTGAAGTTCCTTTGTTTGTGTGGACAAGAGTTGACAAATTCCCGTATGAGAAAAGTATTAAGTATTTTAAAAATGAAACCAAATTACAAGGAATATCTCAAAAACGATCAACTCCACGAAAAAAAGTATATAACATAAATTGTATGTTTTAACGAGCTCTACATTTTCTATTAAGTAAGTTTTACGGTTTACCAGTTATGTAAAATTCCGTAAAATCCATCCAGAATAAAATAGTCCTCACACGCTTTTCCATGAAAATTCAAGATATACATTTTATTTGACAGGTAAAAATCTATAATAAATGACATTTTAATAAAAATCGTTAGAGCCATTTTTGAGAAAATCAAAATTTTCGGAAAAGGTCGCATTTAAAGGATAGTTTGGGGTGGGGGGATTTTTCTCAAAATCTTCGTGTCGCATCCCTGGAAGATACTGAACTTAAATACCACGTTTGGTATTTTACCCACTTTTCGCTTTTGAGATACCGTGTTCACAGACACACGAACACATGGACATTTTTCTGAAAATGTTTTTTTTTATATAGGAAACCCTAAATCGAATTTTTGGGGGGAGTGCAATACCTTCTCTGTACACTATATACATATTACGTGTAGAGAAAGCAAAAATAAAAATCTGATGTGTCCATTCACATAACTTTCTCTATCTCTCTGTAACAAATTATTGTTAATAAGCTTATCTTTTATTTATTTCATGTTATTCGAGGAAAATTAGCAGAAATAGTCTTATTTCTTGCTTTATTGTAAATACAAGCGAAATAAGGGAGTACCATAGGTTAAAGTGAAAGCCAAAAGCTGGTTGCTATGTGACTGATGTTCCTTTGTGTGGACAGGAGTTGACAAATTCCTGTATGAGAAAAGTATACGTTTTTCAAAGCTGAAACAAAGAAAAAGGAATATCTCAAAAACGATCAGCTCCACGAAAAAAATGTATATAACTTAAATTGTGTGTTTTAACGTGCTCTACATTTTTTGTGTGTTAAGTCCATCTCTTACGGGTTAGTAGTTATGCAAAATCCATCCAGAATAAAGTAGTCTTCAGAGGCTATTCCCAGAAAATTCAAAATATACATTTTATTTGTCAGGTAAACATCTTTAATATATTATATTTTAATCAAAATCGTTAGAGCCATTTTTTAGAAAATCAAAATTTTCGAAAAAAGTTCCATGTAAAGGGTAGTTTGGGGTGAGGGGATTTTTCTCAAAATCTTCGTGTCGCATCCCTGGAAGATACTAAACTTAAATACCAAGTTTGGTATTTTACCGACTTTTCGTTTTGGAGTTATTGTGTTCACAGACACACGGACACACACACACATACACATAGGATCTTTCTGTGAAAATGCTTTTTTTTTAGATAAAGGGGACCCTAAAACATATATTTTCGGTGAAATCTCGGTATCGAATTTTTTGGTGGAGTGCAATACTTTCTCTATTCACTATGTACATAGTGCGTATAGAGAAAGTAAAAAGAATTTACCAAAAATAGTTTGTTTTTCTTCGTTTTTGTAAAGACTTATTGAACGTCCCTCGTAGATACTAAGGCATACGTTACTCAAACTGATATAGCAGATTTTATTCTCACGCCACCTCGCGTACAGCGATTGAAACTTATTGAGGTGCATGGAAACATATCTAGAACTTGAAGAAGCCGTGGCCAAGCGAAAGTTTTGCGGGCCATTAAATCTCTAGCGGACAGGAATGCAGTGCACCCGACCGACCACATCGGGAACAAAAGCTACTGAGACATTTTGCCAGGAACCATTCAAGCATGTTGAGAGCCGCGAAGTCGTCTCTCGCTACTCACTTGTTAATAGCCTACTTTGTTTGGGGGAAAAATTATGTGTTCCATTCACACTACATTCTCTACTGTCGGTGAGAAATTTCCTTGTGACTGGCACTTGTAGGGTGTGTCCTCTGCTGACACGGGCTCGTCAGGTTGCTGACCAATCGTTTCACACTGGGACACTATGCCCCCACCGCTGAGTCCTTGCACTTGACAGCAGTGTTGCCAGATTGGGCGAAAAGTCGCCGATTTGGCTACTAAAATCAGCTTTTTACGACCAAATGTTGATGAAGGCAATAAGCTTATTAACAATAATTTGTTACAGAGATTTGGAGAAAGTCATGTGAATGGAAGACGTCAATTTTTACTTTCTCTATACGTACTGTGCTGTGTATAGAGAAGGTATTGTATTCCACCCAAAAATTCGATACCGAGATTTCACTGGAAATACATGATACCCCTGAATAAAAAAAATAATTTTTAGAAAAATGTCCATGTGTGTGTCTGTGCGTGTCTATATGTCTGTGTGCAGCATAGCTCAAAAACGAAAAGACCGTGAAACACCAAACTTGGTATTTAAATTTGGTATCTTCCAAGGCTGCGACACGAAGATTTTCAAGAAAATTCCCGCAGCTTCAACCTTTACATGGAACATTTTTCGAAAATTTTGATTTTCTCAAAAATGGCTCTAACGTTTTTCATTAAAATATCGTATACTAAAGATAATTACCTGACAAATAAGCTGTATATCTTGAATTTTCTGGGAATAGCCTCTGAAGACCACTTTATTCTGGATGAATTTTACCCAACTGCTAAACCGTAAGAAATGGACAAAAACTTACCACAGAAAAAATGTAGAGCACATTAAAACACACAATTTATGTTATATAATTTTTTTTTTTTTTGAGGAGTTGATCGTTTTTGAAATATTCCTTGCTTTGGTTTCAGCTTTGTAAAACTTGTACTTTTCTCATACAGGAATTTGTCAACTCGTGTCCATACAAAGGAAGGAACTTCAGTCACATAGCAACCAGTTGTTGACTCTCACTTTAATCTGCGGTACTTACTCCTTTATTTCGCTCCTACTTACATGGAAGCAAGTAATAAGATTATTTCTGCTGAAATAAATAGAAGCATAAGCACATTAGATTTTTTTTATCACAGCCATGTGCAATTGTTTTTCTAAAATTTTCGCACCCAAGTGCATTTGTTTTCTCTCTGAATATCAGTGTGCAGTGATATTTCCGTACAAAATTGCGGAAGCTCCAATAGACATAGAAAATGCGATCATGCTTTACTAAGGCAAAATAATAGAATGTAGCAATAGAAAGAGATCTGACATTTATGATATGGACATCAAGTTGCAGCGATTTCGGTGCAAATATACGTCAAGACCAATGGGATTTTACGAATATCATTCTTCGTCTCCATATAGGCTAATCATTGTTATTTTATTCAGGAAATAGTATTTTTAAATACAACTCGCGCTACAGCTTTTCTCTAGATAAAAGTTGGAGCTCTCGTGTCACTTTCTGGATGAGCCTCGTGTAGTAAAAGGCGCGAGACAGCGGCCTGCTGGTGTCCGGATTGCCATTAGTTGTGTGAAAAGGCAAGCAGATTGTGGATGCTGAAGGTCTCCCCCGGAACGCACAGTTAATGAGTATCTCCGCTCGTTCGCTCCCTAGGGACTGAAGGGGAACTGCATATAGACAAAGGATCGTGACCCCAGGCATCGATTCCGATATGGAGGGGAGCCCCATTGCTTGTTTAACGCACAAGAAATCACCAGGTGCCGTTGAAACCTTCCACCTTCTTCAAGAATATGTATCTGCAGGGCCTTCTTGCGTTCAATAAGATCTGAGAAAAATATAGAAAAACAAATTATTTTTGGTAGATTTTTACTTTCTCTATACGTGCTATGTACATAGTGTATAGAGAAGGTATTGCATTCCACCCAAAAATTCGATATCGAGATTTCACCGGAAATACATGTTTTGAGACCACCTGAATCCAAAAAAAGCATTTTTAGAAACATTTCCGTGTGTGTGTGTCTGTGGGCAGCATAGCTCAAAAACGAAAAGACTGTTAAATACCAAACTTGGTATTTAAGTTCAGTATCTCCCAAGAATGCGACACGAAGATTTTCAAGTAAATCGCCCCACCCCCACTACCCTTCATATAGAAAAATTTTCGAAAATTTTTATTTTCTAAAAAAAATGGCTCTAACGATTTTGATTAAAATATCGTATATTAAAGTTATATACCTGACAAATAATATGTATATCTTGAATTTTCTGGGAATATCCTCTGAAGACTACTTAATTCTGGATAAAATTTACGGAATTTCGTGTAACTGGTAAACCGTAAGAGATAGACAAAAACTTCCCAAACAAAAAATGTATAGCACATTAAAACACACAATTTATGTTATATACATTTTTTTCGTGGAGTTGATCGTTTTTTAGATATTCCTTGTTTTTGGTTTCAGCCTTGAAAAACTTACACTTTTCTCATGGCAGAAATTGTCAAGTCCTGTCCATACAAAGGAACTTCAGTCACATAGCAACCAGCTTTTGACTATCACTTTAACCTACGGTAATCCCTTTTTTCACTCCTACTTACAAGAAAAAAAAGTAATAAGACTATTTCTACTATTTTTTTTTCTCGATTAGCATGAAGTAAATAGAAGCATTAGCTTTTTAACAGTGATTTGTCGCAGAGATTTAGAGAAAGTCATGTGAATGCAACTCATCAGATTTTTATTTTATGTTTCAACATAATCCCTTTTTAGCTCGCACTTTTCTCAGCGTTTCTCCAACTGTTTTTAGCCTTCCAAAAAGTAGGATTTCGGAAACACCTCAAAATAGTCATCTGTTTGGGAGATGACCTCTTGTTAGATGTGAACCGTTTACCGCCGAGCTACTCTTTCAAGTTTGGAAATAATAATAATAACAATAATAATAATGAGAGAACGTAGGCTTTGACGGCCGGAGTCATTGTAACTAAGAAATGTTTCCGGGTTGTTTTGCCGTGGTCTGCTGGTGTTAGGAGTACCAGACGTTTCGTCCACAACTACGGTGGACATCTTCAGTGGCGCGGTCGAAGACACCAGCAGACCACGGCAAAACAGCCCGGAAACATTTCTTAGTTACAATAATAATAATAATTAAAAAAATCTGTTGTGTTCCATTCACATCACTTTCTCTACATCTCTTCAACAAATTATTGTCAAACTGCTTAGGCTTCTATTTATTTCATGCTAATCGAGAAAAAATTAGCAGAAATAGTCGTATTACTTGCTTACTTGCAAGTAGAAGCGAAATAAGGGAGTATCATAGGTTAAGGTGATAGTCAAAAGCTGGTTGCTATGTGACTGAAGTTCCTGTGTTTATATGGACAGGAGTTGACAAATTCCTATATGAGAAAAGTATGTTTTTCACAGCTGAAACCAAAAACAAATGATATCTAAAAAAACTATCAACTCTAAGAAAAAAGTTTATATATCATAAATTGTGTGTTTTAACGTGCTCTACATTTTCTGTGTGGTAAGTTTTTGTCCATCTCTTACGGTTTAGCAGTTATGTAAAATTCATCCAGAATAAAGATGTCTTCAGAGGCTATTCCCAGAAGATCCAGGATATACATTTCATTTGCCAAAAAATATCTTAAACATTAGGTATTTTAATCAAAATCGTTAGTCATTGTTTTTAGAAAATCAAAATTTTCGAAAAATGTTCCATATTAAGGGTAGTTGGGGTGGGGGATTTTCTTGAAGATCTTCATGTCGCATCCTTGGAAGATACTAAACTTGAATATCTAATTTGGTAATTAACGGTCTCTTTTAGTTTTTGAGCTGTGCTGTCCACAGACGCACATACACGGACCGTTTTCTAAAAATTTATTTTTCGGTGAAATCTCGGTATCTAATTTTTGGGTGGAATACAATATCTTCTCTATCCACTATGCACATTGTACATGCGACCTGGAGTAAGTATAAATGTATATGACATACATTGTGTGTTTTAACGAGATCTACATTTCTGTTTCGTTAGTCTTTGTCTATTTCTTACAGTTTATTAGTTTTATAGAATTCAGCAAAATTCATCCAGAATGAGCAGGTCTCCAGAGACTATCCCCAGTAAACTCATGATATACAGTTTATTTGTCATGTAAATATCCTTAATATACCGTATTTTAAACAATTCGTTTACAGTTATTTTTGAGAAAAACAACATTTTCAACAAAAAAATCCACGTGAAAGGTAATTTAGGTTGAGGGAATTTTCTTGGAAATCTTCGTGTCGCATCCTTGGAAGATACTAAACTTAAATTCCTAATTTGGTAGGTATTTAATCGTCAGCTTTTGAGCTATGCTGTCCGGACTCGCATACAAACACCTTTTTATAAAAATCTGATGTGTTCCATTCACATAACTTTCTCTACTTCTCTGCAACAAATTACTATTTACTTCATCTAATCGAGAAAAAATTAGCGTGATAGTCAAAAGCTGGTTGTTATGTGACTGAAGTTCCTTTGTTAGTATGGACACGAGTTCACAAAGTCCTGTATGAGAAAAGTTAAGTTTTTCGAACCTGAAAACAAAAACAAGGAATATCTCAAAAACAATCATCTCCCCGAAAAAAATGTATATAACATAAATTGTGTGTTTTAAAGTGCTCTACATTTGTTGTAGGGTAAGTTTTTGTCCATCTCTTACGGTTTAGCAGTTATGCAAAATTCCGTAAAATTGACCCAGAATAAAGTAGTCTTCAAAGGCTATTCCCAGAAAATTTAAAATATACATTTTATTTGTCATATCTTTAATATACGATATTTTAATCAAAATCGTTTGAGCCATTTTTTAGAAAATAAAATTTTTCGAAAAAAATTCCATGTAAAGGGTAGTTTGGAGTGGAGGATTTTTTTCAAAATCTTTCTGTCGTATCCCTGAAAGATACCAAACTTAAATACCAAGTTTGGTATTTAACGACTTTTCGTTTTTGAGTTATCGTGTTCACAGACACACGGACACACTGACACACGGGCACACGGACACACACGGACCTTTTTCTGAAAATACTTTTTTTGGTTACAGGGGACTCTAAAACATATATTGCCGGTGAAATCTCGGTATCGAATTTTTTGGTGGAGTGCAATACCTTCTCTATACACTATGTACATAGTTCGTATAGAGAAAGTAAAAATGTGTTTTTGGACTCAGGGGACCTTAAAACTTATATTTCCGGCGAAATCTCGTCATCAAAATTTTGGATGGAATACAATACATACCTTCTCTATACACTATGTACATTGTACAAGCGGGCTAGAGAAAGTAAATATTGAAATTTTGGATGGAATACGATACTTAGTCTACGTTAGGTAGATAAAAGATTTGAACATGTGACAGTAAAAATACAGCAAGTTTTAGTAGAGTTGGGGAATTTGGCAAATGGTGACATGAGAAGGCCGGGCAGGAGGCTTGCATCATTGTTCCAAGTTTACCAACACTCTGCCACGACCACCCGTGCCAAAACTCAACCGAAATAAACCTTCGCTCTCTTTCTGCCAAAGCCAGCAGCTATGTGTGCAAATCATTGCCACTTGTATTTAGTCTTCGGGAATTGTAACATTCGTGCGCCCGCTCTTGCGTGAGCGAATTCAACTTAATTGTTTCTCAGAAGCAAACGTAAGAATGTCAATGTTTTCAGGCAGTTTCTGATTGTTAGCTTTTGTCTCTGTGCGTGTTGTGGTTTCGATTCTTCAGTGCAGTGCTTTCGAGTGAAACAGTGGTGGTCTGTAAGTGTTTTCCTTTCCTCGAGCCATCGCTTTCATCTGTCTATTCATTTTGAAGTAATTTTGTCATAAATGATCGTTTTGATGAAAATCAAAATATGTAGTCTGCCCTTCTGAGTATAAGTCGTGTCCGTTATCTTTACCCAATGCCTTTAGCAGAAGTATTGCATTGCATCTAGAAGATGAGAGAGCAGTATAACCGAAAAAATCTGATGTGTTCCATTCACATTACCTTCTCTACATCTCTGCAACAAATTATTGTTAAAAAGCTCATGCTTCTATTTACTTCATGCTAATCGAGAAAAAATAGCAGAAATTGTCTTATTACTTGCTTCCTTGTAAGTAGAAGCAAAATAAGGGAGTAACATAGGTTAAAGTGATAGTCAAAAGCTGGTTGCTATGTCACTGAAGTTCCTTTGTTTATATGGGCAGAAGTTAACAAATTCCTGTATGAGAGAAGTATAAAATTTTAAAGGTGAAATCAAAAACAAGGAATAACTCCATCTCTTACGGTTTAATAGTTGTGCAAAATTCCGTAAAATTGATCCAGAATAAAGTAGCCTTCAGAGGCTATTCCCAGAATATTCAAGATATACATTTTATTTATCACTTAAATATGTTTAATATACTTAATTTTGATAAAAATCGTTAGAGCATTTTTGAGAAAATCAAAATTTTCGAAAAAATTCCATGTAAAGGGTAGTTGCGAGTGGGAGGATTTTCTTGAAAATCTTCGTGTCGCATCCTTGGAAGATACTGAACTTAAATAACAAGTTTGGTATTTAACGCACTTTTCGTTTTTGAGCTATGCTGCTCACAGATACACACACGGACATATTTCTAAAAATGTTTTTTTTTGTGTTCAAATGTTTTGAATACGTGTCCTAAAACATGTATTCCCGGTGAAATCTCGCTATCGAATTTTTTGGTGCATTACAATACCTTCTCTATCTTTTATGTATATAGTTCGCATAGAGAAAATAAAAATTTGATGCTTTCCATTCACATTACTTTCTCTACATCACATGCACATTCTTCTACTCCATTGTAATCGAGATAAACATTAGCAGAAATTGTCTTAATTACTTGCTTCCTTGTAAGTAGAAAGCCAATAAGGGAATACTCTAGGCTAAGGCGATAGTCAAATCTTTTAAAAGCCGGTTGCCTTGTGGTTTGAATCCGTTTCTATACAGGGCCAGGAGTATACAACCTACCGTGTGAGAAATGTTTTAAGTATTTTAAATCTGAAACAAATAACAATAAATATCCCAGAAATGGCCAATTCCATGAGAAAAAAAAACGCCTATGACATAAATTGTGTGTTTTAACGAGATCTAAATTTTTTGTGTTGTAATTTTTGTCTACCTCTTATATTTTACCAGTTTAAAAAAAATACAGCACAACTCATTCAGAATAAAGGGGTCTATAGAGGCTATTCCCAGAAAATTCAAGATATACATTTTATTTGTCGTGCAAATATGTTTAATATACGGTATTTTAATCAGAATCGTTAGAGCCATTTTTGAGAAAATACAAAATTTCGAAAAATTTGCCATGTAAAGGACAGTTTGGGGTGGGGAAATTTTCCTTAAAATATTCGTGTCGCGTCCTTGGAACATACTAAATGTATATACCAAGTTTGGTATCTTACCGACTTTTCGTTTTTGAGTTATCGTGTTCCAGACACACACACACACACACACATACATACGGACCTTTTCTAAAAATGCTTTTTTGGATACAGGGGACCCTAAAACGTCTTATTTCCGGTGAAATCTTGGTATCGAATTTTTGGGTGCTTTACAATACCTTCTCTGAATTGCAATACCCTGAATCCAAAAAAAGCATTTTTGGAAAAATGTCCGTGTGTGCGCGCGCGCGCATGTGTGTGTCCTTTTTCTAGGAATGCTTTTTTTGGATTCAGGAGGACCCAAAACATATGTTTCCGGTAAAATCTCAATATCGAATTTTTGGGTGCGTTACAGTTACTTCTCAATACACTATGAAGAGAAAGTAATACTAGTATACTGATAAACTAAAAAGTTTCCTGTTCAATCGACTCCTCGCTTTTGATTTAATTATTTTGTTCTCAGACAGTCTGTCTCTCTCCCTCTAACTACATTTTTGGGGGAAATGTAAATGTCTAGTTTCACTAAATTGCTATTCATACTTAAATTTTGGAGAAGCTAGGTGCAGCAGAATATTTTCTAAGTGTGCCTAAAAGTTTGGCATTTTCGTGGAGTAGTGTTCGGTGAAAGTGGATAGACAGTTGAATGGCCAGAAATATGGCGTGACGCATCAGGTGTTTACGTGCAGGAAAACATAAGAGGATCAGCGCGCGCGATAATGCTGGTCGATATGTTTAAGTGGCAGCAGGAATGTGACGAAGACCCAAAGTGGTGCAGTTGACATAGTGGCCATCGCCAGCATCATGCCCCAGTTCGACGAAGGGTTCCTCGACTTACCTGAGAGAGGTCGGCGTTGCTACAAAGTGAACCAAGGTCGTTGTGCCTACCTGGAGTCCGGTCGCCTCACCCCTCTACTACTGTCGCACACCCCCATCTCCTCCTCAGATGAAGGTAAATCGTCTCTCAACTCTTGATTCAGATACCATTTTGTGTAACCCCTCCCCGCTGAATGCTTCCATAACCTTTGAAATTAGTTGATTCCTTCATTTTACAGAGGTCTAAGACTTTTGCGGGAAACCGCTCCATCTCCTAATTATATATAATTTTATAACACTGAGGGACAGAATTTACTACTTTACTATTTTCAACACTACTGCCATCTGGCAAAAGACCTACTTTTAGCATCAGCTGTCTAAAAAATATTTGATGTCTTCTATTCACAGGACTTTCTCTACATTTCTACAACAAATTATTGCTAAAAAGCTTATGCTTCTATTTATTTCAAGCTAATCGACAAAAAAATTGCAGAAATAGTCTTATTACTTGCTCCCTTGTAAGTAGAAGCCAAGTAAGGGAGTACCATAGGTTAAAGTGATAGTCAAAAACTGGTTGCTATGTGACTGAAGTTGCTTTTTTGTATGGACAAGAGTTGACAAATTCCTGTATGAGAAAAGTTTTTCAAAGGTGAAACCAAAAACAAGGAATATCTCAAAAACGACCAAATCCATGAACCAAATGTATATAACAAACTGTGTGTTTTAACGTGCTCTACATGTTTTATGAGGTAAGTTTTTGTCCATCTCTTAAGGTTTAGCAGTTATGCAAAATTCGGTAAAATTCATCCAGAATAAAGGAGTCTTAGAGGCTATTCCCAGAAAATTCAAAATATACATTTTATTTGTCAGGTAAATATCTTTAATATACGATATTTTAATCAAAGTCGTTAGAGCCATTTTTGAGAAAATCAACATTTTCGAAAAAAGTTCCCTGTAAAGGGTAGTTTGGGGTGGGGGGATTTTCTTGAAAATCTTCGTGTCGCATATTTGGAAGATACCGAGCTATATACCAAGTTTTGTATTTAACGGTATTTTCGTTATAGAGCTAAGCTGTCTGCAGACACACACACGGACCTTTTTCTGATTTTTTTATACAGGGGGCTCTAAAACATACATTTCCGGTGAAATCTCGCTATCGTATTTTTGGTGCATTACAATACCTTCTCTATACACTATGTACATAGTATTACAGAGAAAGTAAAAATCTGTGTTATATTCACATGGCATTCTCTAGCTGAACAAATTTTTCTTACAAAGGATTATTCTTTTATGTATATCAAACTAATCGAGATAAACATTAGCAGAATTGGTGTTATTGCTTGATTCTTTGGAGTAGAAGAGAAGTAAGGTAATACATTGGGCTAAAGTGATAGTCAATTCTTTTAAAAGCCGATCGCTATGTGAAACAGTATATATTCCGTGTTCTTTTCTTGCTAAAAATAGGTGAAAGAGGACAGAGGAAAGAAAGATTAACTTATCGTTTGAGAAATGTTTCAGTAGCTTAAGATTGAAACCAATATCACGGAATATTTCGAAAACGGTCAACTCTACATCAAAGAAGTACATATATGGCACAAATTGTGCGTTTTAACGAGATCTACTTTATTTGTGCACTAAGTTTTTGTTTGTTTCTTGCGGTTTACCAGTTTCCAAATTTAAGCAAAATCCATCCAGAATGAACAGGTATAAAAGATATTCCCAGAAAATGTAAGATATACATTTTATTTGCCATGTAAAAGTCTTTAATGTACGGTATTTTAATGAAAATCAAAATGTTCTATTCATATGACTTTCTGTACATCCGAGTAACAAATTATTGTTAGTAAGCTTATGATTCTAATTCAGGCTAATCGAGATAAACTTTAGTAGAAGTGGTTATATGACTTACTTATAAGTAGAAAGGATATGAGGGAATGCACTAGGCTAAGCCGACAGTCAAATGTTTTAAAGCTGGATTTACTATGGTATAGAAATCCGTTTCTGTGCGTGGCCAGGAGTTGACAAGTTCTCATATGAGAAAAGTATAAGTATTTTAAAACTGAAATCAATAACAAGGAATGACTGCCTACGTGGTCGAGTGGTCAGAGAGCTGACTTCTCACCCGGAGGTCTCGGGTTCGATTCCCGGCTGGGGCGGGGAATTATTCTTCAACCAGAATTATTCCCTATCCCCCACAGAGTCTGGAAGCATGTATGTGAGAGTGAACGTGTGCGTGTTTGAGGAAATAAAATGGTTTAAACCCAACAGAAACCTACAGACAAGAGTTATTTTTAATTCGAAGCCCCCGATATGACCTTAGATGTTAAAGGGTGGGAGGGTAAAAAAAAAAACAAGGAATATCTAAGGGGAAAAAAAACGGTCAACTCAACGCAAAAAATGTATTAACATAAATATGCAAAATTCATTCAGAATAAAGAGTTCAGAGGCTATTCCCAGAAAGTTCAAGATATTCATTTTATTTGTAATGTAAATATTTTAATATACGACATTTTAATCAAAATCAATAGGCCATTTTTGAGAAAATAAAAATTTTCGAAAATTTTTCCATGTAAAGGATAGTTTTGGGCATCCTTGGGAGTTACTAAACTTAAATACCAAGTTTGGTGTTTTACGATCTTTAAGTTTTTGAACTATTCTGTCCACAGACACACATAAGGATCTTTTTATATAAAGATGTTTTTTTCGGACCCAGGGGACTTTAGAACCTATATTTGCTGAGAAATGTCGAAATAGAATTTTTGGGTGGAATACAATAGCTTCTTTAGCTACTCTGTAATTGTATGTGTATGCAAGAGAAATATGGCTAGAGAAAGTAAAAAGCGAATATTAGGTTTATTCATAGAAGCTTCTTGATAAAGGATGGAAATTGCGGACGGTAGGTAGCATTTCAGAGTATGTGTGTAGGTAAACTGCGTGGTGTTGGATGTTTGCGTTACCATGCAACGGGCAAATCGGTGCTATGCTAACGTGCAGAGGTCATTCTGTAAAAGGTCACATTCTCCCAGCGAACGTAAAATGTCAGTTTCTAGCGCCTGTCTGTAATTTCCTGTCGACTCGCTCCGTCACTTCGGGACTAAGAAATATCTCTTTACCACACCCTTGAAAATGTTCAAATAGAGGGATGAACACATTCAATAGTACTATATTATATTCAAAAGGTCGTAGTTCGAATCTGGCTTAGGGTGAGTTACCCGGATAAAGTTTTTTCGGGGTTTTCCCTTATCCTGAGAAGACGAATGTCGAGTAACTTTAAGCTCCATGGACCCCGAGATCATTTGAGCATCATCTCACCAATATCACTCATCATCTGATATGGCCAACCAGGTTAAAGGACGCTAAACTACAAAAAAAAAAAAAAAAGTACTATATCCATTTTGTGATAATACATTTAGATTTTACTTTCTCTAGCCCGTTTGTACAATGTACATAGTGGACAGAATAGATATTGTATTGCACCCAAAAATTCGATACGAGGTTTCACCAGAAATATGTTTTGAGGTCCCCTGAATCCGAAAAAAGCCTTTTTGGAAATTGGCCCGTATGTATGTGTGTATCTGTGGACAGCTAAGCTCAAAAACGAAAAGTTCGTTAAATACCAAACTTGATATAAGTGCAGTATATTCCAAGGATGCGACACGAAGATTTTGAAGAAAATCTCCCAACCACAACTACCTTTACATGCACAAATTTTCGAAAATTTTGGATTTCTCAAAAATGGCTCTAATGATTTTGTTTAAAATACCTTATAAATAAGATATTAGCTTGATAAATAAAATGTAGTCTTGAGTTTTCTGGGAATAGCCTCTGAAGACCTTTTCATTCTGGATGAATTTTTCTTAATTTTGCATAACTGGTAAGCCGTAAGAGATAAACAGAAACTTACCACACAAAAATGTAGAGCTCCTTAAAACACAAAATTTGTCATAAAGGTACTTTTTTCGTGGAGATGAGAGTTTTCGAGATATTCGTTGTTATTTGTTTTAGTTTTAAAATACTTAGATAGACTTTTCTCACACGAAAACTTGTTCACTCGTGGCCTCGCAAAGATGCAAGTAAGAATTTGATGTGCTAAAGTCACAAAACTTTCTCTAGTTATTGTGCAAAAAAAAAAAAATACTCTTACAAAGCTTATTCTTGTGTGTATTTAATGTTAATCTAAATAAAACCAGGAGAAATAGTTTTATTGCGCTTTTCCTTGTAGGTACAATGGAAATAAGATATAAGGTTGACGGTCTTTTCGTTTTTGAGCTATGCTGTACACAGACACACACGCACCTTATTTCAAAAATGCCTTTTTTGGATTCAGGGGACCCAAAACATGTATTTGCAGTGAAATCTCGGTATGAAATTTTTGGATGGAATACAATACTCTATACACGTACATAGTACGTGTAGATCTTGTTAAAGCACACAATTTATGGAATTGACATTTTTTCGTGGAGTTGACCATTTTTGAGACATTACTTATTGTTTTCAGTTTTAAAAAAATTGACTATCACTTTAGCCTAGTATACTTTCTTATTTGCCTTCTACTTACAAGGAAGCCGTTAATAAGACCGTTTCTGCTAATGTTTATCTCGAATAGCGTGAAATTTATAGAATATTATGCTTTTTAACAATAATTTGTTACATAGATGCAGAGAAAGTATTGTGAATAGAACACATCATATTTTTTGTCAGGTGTTAGGTACGTTATTTGTAAAACTTTGTACTCATCTGTTTTAGAATGTGGCAAAAATGAAGTATCGTATATCTTCCGAAAACTTCCACTATTCTTATTTACAACGCGTTTCACATAAATCAACACATTTTGGCTTCCGGCAGCCTATTAACATCAGTTATTCATTCAAAATCGAAAACTACGATCACAGGCTTCTTTTACAGCCAACAAATGATCGGTTTCCGTGGAAAAGGCGTGACTCTGAACGCATATCATAAATAAGAAACGAGCGTAATGAGAACATATTGAGCTCATAAGATCTACATGGAGTTGGCTACTGTATGCTTACAATCGAATCATAATAATTCAAATAACGAAGAGTTACAGGCTTGAAATTAACCTACCTATACTATTCGTACAAAATATAGTTTATACTACATTATATGACTTTCTCTGCCTACACTTGTTTATGTTTACCTAGATTTTATAAACCATTCTTTAAAATAAACTTTATTACTTTCTGTGCCATGCAGGCAATAGGTAGAGCAGGTGTTACATTCTATTCAAAATTTCTGTGCCAAAGGTTTGACGAGAGTAATTATTTTGAAGACTCATAAATAAACGAAGGCATTTAAAAAAAAATCTCATGTGTTCCATTCACAGGACTTTCTCTACATCTGTGTAGCAAATTATTGTTAAAAACCTTGTTCTTTTATCTAATTTATGATAATCGAGATAAACACTAGCAAAAATGCTCTTATTACTTGGTTCCTTATAAGAGAAGGGGGAAAAATCTAATATTTCCGCTCACATGATGTCTTCTAGCTGTTCGGTAAACAAACCTTTTATTTAAAGCATTAATCTGTTATCTACATCATGCTAATCAAGATTAACATAAGCAGAATTAGAATTATTATTAGCTTGCTTGTAAGTAGAAGGGAAATAAGAAAATGCACGGGCTAAAACGATAGTCTTGTCCTTTAAAAGCCAGTCGCTATGCAAAATACATTACATTTCAAATGTCTTTGCTTGCCAGGAATAAACAAACGAGAAAAAATATGTCTTCCCGTTTGAGAAAGGTTCAAGTGGCTTGAAATTGAAACCAATCATCTGGAATAACTCGAAAGTGTGTGTTTTAATGAGTACAACATTTTTTTGTACAGTAAGTTTTTGTGTATCTCTTACGGTTTGCCAGTTATACAAAAGTCGTCCAGAATGAAGAGGTCTTCAGAGGCTATTCCCAAAAAATTCGAATATACATTTAATTACGGACATAAAAAGTTTTAATATACGGGATTTTTATCAAAATCGTTAGAGCCATTTTTAAGAAAATCAAAATTTTCGAAATTTTTTCCATGTAAAGGGTAGTTTGTGGTGGAGGGATTTTGTTTAAAAATCTTCGTGTCGCATCCTTGGAAGATACTAAACCTAAATACCAAGTTTGGCATTTAACGGTATTTTTGTTATGCTGTCCACAGACACACACACACAAGGACCTTTTTTTAAAAATGTTTTTTTTCGGACTCAGGGGACCCCAAAACACATATTTCCGGTGTAATCTCGGTATCGAATTTTTGGGTGCATTACAATACCTTCTCTATCCCTATGTACGTTGTACATATGGGGCTAGAGAAAGTAATTATGTACACGTGGTTTCACCGGAAATACGTGTTTTGAGGATCCCTTAGTAAAAAAAGAATTAGAAAAAGGTCGTGTGTGTCTGTGGAGAACATCCCTCACAAACAGAAAGTCGGTTAAACACCAAACTTTGAATTTAAGTTAATTATCTTCAAAGGATAAAACAAGAGATTTTTCAAGAAAATTCCCTACCCAAACTACTCTTCAAATGAAAAATAAAATATTTCAAAAATTTCGATTTTCTCAAAAATGTATCTAATGATTTTGATTAAAGTGCAGTACATTACAGATACTTATATAACAAATAAAATATATGCATTAATTTTCTGGTTATAACCTTTAATGTCCTCTTCATTTTATATAATTTTTCCATAACTATAAGAGATACAGAAAAGTTTAATTTACAAAAAATACTAGACAGCAATTTATATCAAATGCATATTTTGTGAGTTAACAATTTCCGGCATATCCCTTGTTATTGGTTACAATTTTAAGATAATATTTAAAGCTTTTCTTATCCGGGAATTTTTAAACTCCTGGTCATGCAAATAGATCCGAATTTCAATCGCATAGCAACGAGCTTTTAAAGGAGTTGACTATCGCTTTAGCCTACTCTGTTCCTTCTGCTTATAAGGAGCTAAGCAATAAAATAATGTCTGGCAAAGTTTGTCATGTAGATAAAAATATTCTTTAGTTAGAATGGTCTATTAGCAGAAAAGCTAGAGATAGTCATGTGAATGGACCACATCAGCCTTTTAATTTCTCTACACATACTATGTACTTACATAGTGTATAGAGTAGGTATTGTATTCCATCCAAAAATTCGATACCGAGATTTCACTTTGGGGTCACCCTGAATTAAAAAAAAACAAAAAAAAAAAAACAGGCCCGCATATGTATGTGTCTGTGGACAGGATTAGCTCAAAAGCGAAAAGACCCTTAAATATCAAATTTGGTATTTAAGTTTGGTATCTTCCAAGGATGCGACATGAAGATTTTCAAGAAAATCCCCCCTTCCCAAACTACCCTCTACATGGAAAAAAGTTCGAAAATTTTGATTTTCTAAAAATGGTTCTAGCCATTTTGATTAAAATTTCTTATATTTAAGATATTTACATGACAAATAAAATATTTATATTGAATTTTCTGGAAATTACCTATGAAGACCTCTTTATTCTGGATGAATTTTGCCGAATTTTGCTTAACGTTAAGAGGTAGACAAAAGTTCACGACACAGAAAACGTAGTGCACGTTAAAACACACAATTTATCTATATATATTTTTTTTTCGTGGAGTTGATCGTTTTTGAGTTATTCATTGTTTTTGATTTCACCTTTTAAAAACTTATATTTTCTTATACAGGATTTCGTGAACTCCTGTCCATACAAACAAAGGAACTTCAGTCACATAGCAACCAGCTTTTGGCTATTACTTTAACCTATAGTACTCCCTTGTTTCGCTTCTACTTACAAGTAAGCAAGTAATTAGCATGAAGTAAGTAGAAGCATAAGCTTTTTAACAATAATTTGTTACAGATATATAGAGAAAGTCATGTGAATGGAACACATCAGATTTTTGTGATGTGTTTGTAGGCCTGTTCTTCAGTGAATAAACGTGGGCTAGCAGTGCGCCTTGTTGCAAGCAACCCGCGTGTCAAAGCGCTGTGGACAGTTGCCTTACCACCAAGGTGACACGTCTCTTCGCTGGGGACTAGACCTGGCGTTGATTTTGGATGAAGGAGATTCCAGCTGCAGCCTTATCTCTTGATAAAATCAATAAAACTCCTGCCAAGATAAATCCGCACGCATTTGTTGTCTCTTGCACTTCTGCAATTAAATTCTCGCAGCGGAGAATGCGTTCTTTTTTTTTTTTTTTTTTTTTTTTTTTTTTTAGAACTGGGGGAATTCTTTGCCATTCGTGTTCCTCAAAGGCTCCATCCATCCGCTCAATGAGAGAAAGGCTTATTCACAAAAGCACATGTGCTGTAACTACAAGCTTCATGTCGGTCGATGAGCGTGGCGCGGAGGGGGGGGGGTGTAACACTCACATGATTCCTCTACTCAGCTCTGCTTCCTGTAAAATAATACCTTTGTACACATGCGGTAAACATCTTTCTGCGTAAAACAATAATGCATATTTTGTTACACGTTGGTTCAGGGGTGTGAAAAGATTTAAAAAATCTTATGTGTTCCATTCACATGACTTTCTCTACATCTCTGCAACAAATTATTGTTAAAAAGCTTATGCTTCTATTTACTTCATGCTAATCTAGAAAAAAAATAGCAGAAATAATCTTATTACTTGCTTCCTTGTAAGTAGAAGGGAAATAAGGGAGTACCATAGGTTAAAAGTGATAGCCAAAAGCTAGTTGCTATGTGACTGAAGTTCCTTTGTTTCCATGGACAGAGTTGGCAAATTCCTGTATGAGAAAAGTATGTTTTTCATAGCAAAAACCAAAAACAATGAATATCTAAAAAACGATCAACTCCATGAAAAAATGTATATAATACAAATTGTGTGTATTAACGTGCTCTACATTTTTTGTGTAGTAATGTTTTATCTATCTCTTACGGTTTAGGAGCTATGCAAAATTCCGTAAATTTCGTCCAGAATAAAGTAAGCTTCCGAGGCTAATCCCAGAAAATTGAAAATATGCATTTTTAGGTAAACATCTTTAATAAACGATATTTTAATCAAAATCGTTAGAGCCATTTTTAAGAAAATCAAAATTTTCGAAAAAAGTTCCATGCAAAGGGTAGTTTGGGGTGGGGGGATTTTTCTCAAAATCTTCGTGTCGCATCCCTGTAAGATACTAAACTTACCCAGTTTGGTATTTTACCGACTTTTCGTTTTTGAGTTATCGTGTTCACAGACACAAACACACGGACCTTTTTCTGAAAATACTTTTTCTCTATACAGGGGACCCTAAAACATATATTTCCGGTGAAATCTCGGTATCGAATTTTTGGGTGGAATACAATACTTCTCTATCCCTATGTACATTGTACATACGGGGCTAAAGAAAGTAAAAAAGGCACAGAAAGATGTCTTAAAGTGATGCTTCTGTGAAGTTTGGCCAATAATTGTGAAAAATTAAAAAAAAAAAAATCTGTTGCATAATAAAATAATATGGATTCTAAAATTTAAGAAAAGATATAGTTTTCCCACTTAGAGCACTTTAATCACAATTGATGGTATAAATTAGTAGGCACATGCTTGTAGGCTCTTCCAACTTCAAAACTTATTTGCTCGCAAACATTTTTTGTTGTTGTACTTTTGTATGCTGAAATTGTTCCATGTGATGCAATTTTGTACTAATTTCTTTCGAAACATGTATACCGTCTCTAAAATGTACTTTTTTTCGAAATGTTGCTCCAATTTTTACTTGCTCTACACATACTATGTACATAGTGTATAGAGAAGATATTGTATTCCACCCAAAAATTCGATACCGAGTTTTCACCGGAAATATATGTTTTAAGGTCACCTGCATCCAAAAAAAAGCATTTTCACAAAAGGTCAGTGTGTCTGTGAACACGATAACTCGAAAACGAAAAGTCGGTAAAATACCAAACTTGGTATTTAGGTTTAGTATCTTCCAAGGATGCGACACGAAGATTTAAAAAAAAAAATCCCCCCACCAAAAACTACCCTTTACATGGAAAAATTTTCGAAAATTTTGATTTTCTTAAAAATGGCTCGAACGATTTTGATTAAAATCCCGTATATTAAAGCTATTTCTATCAAAAATAAAATGAATATCTTGATTTTTTTGGGAATAGCTTCTAAAGATCTGTTTATTCTGGACGAATTTTGTTTAATTTGGCCTAACTAGTATACCGTAAAATATAGACAAAAACTTACTATATAAAAATGTAGATCTTGTTAAAATACACAAGTTATGTCATATACATTTTTTTCGTGGAGCTTACCGTTTTTTTTTTTTTTTTTTTTTATAGATATTCCTTGTTATTAGTTTAAATTGTGAATTACTTATACTGTTCTCAGACGGAAGTGTCCGTTTTTCTTTTGTTCTACTTCTGGCCTAACAAAGAAGCGATTAGCAATGACAATCGCATGACGACAGCTTTTAAAACATTTGACTATCACTTTAGCCTAGCGCATTCCCTTAGTTCCAGTCTACTTATAAGGAACTAAGTAATAAAATTCCGCTAATGTTTATCTCTTTTAGCATGGTGTTGGAAGAAGAATGATGTTTTGTAAGAAGTTTGTTTCTAGAGTATCTAGAGAAAGTTGTGTGAATGTAACACATCGTTCTTCTTTTTCGAAGTGTTGCTCCAATTTTGATAAATAAATTAGGGACTATATTTTGAAAAATTAAGAGTTTTGTAGGGTAAAAATTTAATATTTTTTTCTACACTAATTAGAAATAATATAAAATTATAATGTTATAGATTTCTTTTAAATTCATTTGCTGTGAAACTGGACCTTTTTATGCGAATATTTTTAAAGATACACCACGCGGCTCATTTTTTGTAGAATAACGAATTTGAACAATAAAAATGATTACAGTAAAAGCCCGTAATTACACTCTACAAGAGATTTTGGCGTAAGTGCGCAATAATCGGAATAGGTCTACATACGGGATATGGTATATTAGGTAGGAAGAACAATAGTGACTCTATGATAAATGTTTCTAAATATTCGGGTGGAGTACAGTGCAAAATGCAGAACAAGAGATAATTTCTTATGAAAAAATCTGACATGTTCCATTCACACGACTTTCTCTATATCTCGGCAACAAAATATTGTTAAAAAACTTATGCTTCTATTTACTTCATGCTAATCGAGAAAAAATCACCAGAAATAGCCTTATTACTTGCTTGCTTGTAAGTAGAAGCGAAGTAAGGAAGTACAATAGGTTAAAATGACAGTCATAAGTTGGTTGCTATGTGACTGAAGTTCCATTGTTTGTATGGACAGGAGTTGACAAATTCCTTGTATGAGAAAAGCATAGGTAAGTTTTTCAAAGCTGATACCAAAAAACAAGGAATATCGAAAAACGGTCAACTCCAAGAAAAAATTTATGTTACATAAATTGTGTGTTTTAACGTGCTCAACATGTTTTGTGTGGTAAGTTTTTGTCGATCTCTTACGGTTTAGTAGTTATGCAAAATTCCGTGAAATTGATACAGAATAAAGTAGTCTTCAGAGGCTATTCCCAGAAAATTCAAGATATACATTTTATTTATCACATGAATATCTTTAATATACGATATTTTAATCAAAATCGTTAGAGCCATTTTTAAGAAAATAAAAAAAAAAATCGAAAAAAGTTCCATGTCAAGGGTAGTTGGGGGTGGGGGGATTTTCTTGAAAATCTTCGCGTCGCATCCTTGGAAGATACCAAACTTAAGTACCAGTTTGGTATTGGACGGTCTTTTCGTTTTTGAGCTATACTGTCCACAGACATAGACACACATACACGCACACCCACGGACCTTTTTTCAAAAATGTTTTTTTTTTTTTATTCAGGGGGACGCAAAAAAAGTATTTCCGGTGAAATCTCGGTATCGATTTTTTGGGTGCAGTGCAATACCATCTGTATACACTACGTACATAGTACGTGTAGAGAAAGTAAAAATCTTCGATTGTTGATTGCCATGTACTCTTACCGCTAAGTATTACGTTTACGATTTGTTTTGTCGTTGTTGTGTTTTTGCACTACTGTATGACTACTCGCTATACACTATACAGATTTCAAAGCAAGACTGCAGTGCGTGAGGTTTATGTTGAAACATGGCCATTTTTCTGTTAGCTGACTGACTTAGAGGATGGAGTGCAATAATGAGGGTCCGAGTGGAGGAAAAAGTCAACCTTCACTGCCTATTACTCTCTCAATATCAGTTGTAATGGTATTGTTACCAGTTGTACTTGTTTTCTGGCAGTGAAATATTAGGCAGTTAAGGATTACCAACTGCCGTGTGGAATGTAATGCTACCTGTTTCTACTTACGCTGTTTCAAGTTAAAGCAAATACACAGTAAAAGGATAAAGCAGTTTGGAAGCCTTTTGAAAGTGTAAATAACTTTCAAGAAAAAATACTGTTATAGCTAGATACTGCAGAACGTAGGGGTTTTCTAGGTAAAGCGATCGAGCCATCGACCGCTGAGTACAGTTAAACTACATATTTTCTCATCATACTTATGAAACATTAAAAATGTCACAATTTATTTACATTGTATGTGTTCTTTTTGGCCCTAAAAAGCGTAAAAAGTGAGATTTGGAAGTAAAATAAAAGTAAAATCTTGCAATGTTATTATGGAATATCCACGGACTTTACAAATGGGATAGCGTTATAATCGGGAGCGTACCGCAGGGCTTGCTGTTTTTAAACAAAACAGATAGAGAAGGCATCTAAATGGAGTAATCATACATTTTTGAGAAAATATTGAACTTAGGTACATTAAATAGTTGATAAGTCATACATGTGCTGTTATGAATCTACTCTGGTTTAATAACAGCGTTAATTGTGTTTAAAAATTGCTGATACAACTTAATCAAAATATGGTAATAATAGGAAAATAATAACATTTTCTTTAAGTTTTATTTGATAAAATTGGTTCAGAGAACTAAGAAGGAATTTATGTTTTGGTACGAGGGGTGGTCAAATGAATACTTAAAAGTGTAATAAAATTTCGCATCTTCGCGGTTGTACTGTAAGTTGAACCAATGTTTTAAAGCAGTGATGGCCAATTAGTAATGCACTGGGCCAGAATACGATAAGGGTTTTACTTGAGGGCCAGGAAAATTAATAGTATAACTATATTAAAAATTAAATAACGTACCACACATACTACTTTACGACGTTTGCGGAGAGCCATTCAAAACAAACGAAGTGGAATGCTGACTTCAGGAATTGTGTTGATCCATGACAACGCTCGTCCACATACTGATGGCACAACCCATCGGCTCCTTGAACAATTTTAATGGGACATTTTCGATCATCCGCCGTACGGTCCTGACCTGGCACCCAGCGACTTTCACCTTTTCCCTGAACTGAAGACGTGGCTAGGAGGGCAGCACTTTCAAAACAACGTCAATCTCATTTGAAATCATTGGCAGCAACATTTTTTGAAGCGGGTATTGCAAAGCTTGTGCACAAGTGCGATAAATGTCTCAATCGTTTCGGTGATTATGTTGAAAAGTAACCATTAGTGTAAAAAACTTTTAGTAATAAAATAATTGTTTTCAATGAACTTGTCTTTTATTTATAGCCTATCGGAGGTTGAAAAAAAAAACAGCCCTCGTAGATTTAACCCCTTTCGAGATATTCCTTGTTATTGGTTTCAATTTTAAATTTCTTAAACGGAAAGTTTCATCTCTCTTTTGTTTCACTCCTGGCCCTCCAATTGTTCCACATAGCGACGGGCTTTTGTCGCTTTAGCCAACTGTATTACCTTATCTCCTTTCTATTCGGAAGGAACATACAACCTAATGTTTATCTTAATTACCACTATGTAGGTAAAACAATACATTTTCAAATAATAGTTTTAGAGAAAGTCATATGAATGGAGCACAGCAGATTTTAGATTTTTATAAAGTATCGTTGTTCAGTAATCGGTGTTGGTATCGAGAAACAGTGATAGATACCTTGCAAACTTGGTAAAAATTGTCACAGTTTTGCAGTTGTGACATCAGTAGGCTTGTAAAACGTTTATATTTTTACTTTCTCTACACGTACTATATATAGTGTATAGAGAAGGTATTGCATTTTCCACCCAAATATATGATATCGAGATTTCACCGGAAATACATGTTTTGGATCCCGCTATATCCAAAAAAGCATTTTCGGAAAAAGGTCCGTGTGTTGAGTGTGCGTGTCTGTAGACAGCATAGCTCAAAAACGAAAAGACCGTTAAATACAAACTTGGTATTTATGTTCGGTATCTTCTAAGGATGCGACATAAAGATTTTCAAGAAAATCCCCCCACCCCAAGTACCCTTTATATGGAGCTTTTTTTGAACATTTTGATTCTTGTCAAAAATAGCCGTAACGATTTTGATTAAAATATCGTATATTAAAGATATTTACATGAAAAACAAATTTTCTGGGAATAGCCTCTAAAGTCTACTTTATTCTGGATGAATTTTGCGGAATTTTGCATAACTGCTAAACCGTAAGAGATGGACAAAATCTTACCACGCAGAAAATGTAAAGCACATAAAACACCAACCTTGTTATATACATTTTTTTCGTGGAATTGATCGTTTTCGAGATATTCCTTGTTATAGCTTTCAGCTCAAAAAATTTATACATTTTTCATACAGGAGTTTCTCAACTCCTGTCCATACAAAGGATCTTCAGTCACATAACAACCAGCTTTTGACTATCACTTTAACCTATGGTACTGCCTTTTTGCTTCTACTTACAAGGAAGCAAGTAATAAGACTGTTTCTGCTAATTTTTTCTCGATCAGCATGAAGTAAATAGGATCATTTAAAGCTTTTTAATAATATTTTTTGCAGAGATGTAAAGAAAGTCATGTGAATGGAACACATCAGACTTTTCTAGTAAATATGTTTACACTCCGCTAATTGTGTTTCTTTTGTTACAGGTACGCTTATAATGTGTTGTGGCAACAAAAAACAGGTAAATTGCGTCCTATGTAAAATCTCCGTAAGTTTAAGCGTAAGCTGCATCATAAAGTATAAGCTATTATGAATTATCTGATATTCAGTGCTATAAGATGTATATTCAATATCATAATTATTATTAGCGTAAGTAATATGATTATTATAAATTGCTGAATTTGTTCGGAGTTGGATTAATTTAAGGGTGACAATACTGTTTAACCTTTGACAAAATTTCGAAAGAGATCAACTTTTGCTTTTAGAGAAAATATTCAGTTACAACTGACTTTACCTATCCAACTCCTGTCCTTCACACGGCTTGTGTAAAGAAAACAATAAATACAAATCTGCTCTTTCCTAGAACAAAGGAAATACAAGGGTACAGGGAAAATCAATTTTACTTTCTCTCGCAACTATGCACATATAATGTACACAGTACTTAAAGGTATCGCTTGGCCGCGCCGTGGCCCAGTGGTTAGACCACTCACCTCCCACCTAGACAGCCCGGGTTGGATCCCAAGCGACCGCATGTGAGATTTGTGGGTTTTCTCCAGGTTCTCCGATTTCCCCCGCCATCGCATTCATCTTGCTACATCTTCATTATCATTGCCTACAGTGCCAGAAGTAATAAAAGCCAAAAAAGAAAAAGTGGGTATTGTATTTCAGCCACAAATTTGATGTCGAGATTTCAACGGAAATACACATTTTGAGACTACCTGAATTCGAAAAAAGGGTTTTTACTTTCTCTACATGTACTATATACAGTGTATAGAGAAGGGATTGTATTGCACCCAAATATTATATATTGAGATTTCGCCGTAAATACTTGTTTTGAGACCCAGAATCCAAAAAAAAGCATTTTTAGAAGAAAAAAAAAGGTCCGTGTGTGTCTTATCTGTTGTCAGAATGTCTCAAAAACGAAAAGTTCGTTAAATACCAAACTTGATATTTAAGTTCAGTATTTTCCAAGGATGCGACACGAATATTTTAAAGAAAATCCCCCCACCCCCAATACCTTTTACATGGAAAAAAATTCGAAAATTTTGATTTTCTCGAAAAGGGCTGTAATTATTTTGATTAAAGTAACGCACATTTAAGATATGTATATCACAAATAAAATGTATATTTTTAATTTTCTGGGAATGCCTTCTGAAGAGGATGAGTTTTGCAGAATTTTGCATAACTGGTAAACCGTAACAGATAGACAAAAACTTACTACACAAAAATGTAGATCTCGTTAAAACATAATTTATGTCACACACGTTTTTCTAGTAAGAGTTGACTGTTTTTAAGATGTTGCTTTTTATTGGTTTTCAGTTTTAAACTACCTAACTTTTCTCAAACGGGACCATGCAAAGCGAACCGAACCTCAATTGTTTCCCATTGCGGCCAACTTTCTAAGAGTTTGATCATCGCTTTGTTCTACTTGCAACAAAGCAAGTAATAAGACTATTTCTGCTTATGTTTATCTCGATTACCATGATGTAGATAAAAGAATACTTTTTTATAAGAATAGTTTGTACATGGAACGGTTAGAGAAAGTTTTGTGAATTGAACATATCAGATTTTTACTTTCTCTACATGTACTATGTCATAGTGTATAGAGAAAGGCTAGTAATGCACCCAAAAATTAGATACCGAAATTTCGCCGGAAATACATGTTTTGAGACCCTCTAAATTAAAAAAATTAGAAAAATTTCCGTGTATGTGTGTGTGTGTGTGTGTGTGTGTGTGTGTGTCTGTAGGCAGAATAGCTCAAAAACGAAAATCCGTTAAAAATAAACTTGGTATTTAGGTTTGGTATCTTCCAAGGATGCGACACGAAGATTTTCAAGAAAATCTTCCCCACTGCCAACTACCCTTAAAATATCGTATATTAAAGATATTTACCTGACAAATAAAATGTATATCTTGAATTTTCTGGGAATAGCCCCTGAAGACTACTTTAATCTGGATGAATTTTACGGAATTTTGTATAACTGCTAAACTGTAACAGAAGGACAAAAACCTACCACACACAATGCAGAACCCTTTAAAACACTCAATTAATGCTATATGCATTTTTTCCTGGAGTTGATCATCTTTGAGATATACCTTGTTTTTGGTCTCAGCTTTGAAAAACTTATAATTTTCTCATACAGGAATTTGTCAACTCCTGTCCATACAAACAAAGGAACTTCAGTCACATAGCAACCAGCTTTTGACTATCACTTTAATCAATGATTTGTTATAGATAAGTAGAGAAAGTCATGTGAGTAGAACACATCAGTTTTTTTTTTTTTTGTTAACGATGCTGTTAATTGCAGCGCTGCCAGTGTGCTGGATTTCGTCCGGCAGGAGTTGTTTAACATGCCAGTAAATCTACCTAGATGAAGCTGTAGCTTTTAAGCACAATTTAAGCCCATCAATCTGGGCCGGGTTTGAAGCCGGGACCTTGAAATCAGAAGGCCAGGGTTTAGGCAACTGAGCTACTCAGACGAACATTTAAACCTATACAAGCAATATCTCGGAAATGGTTAGCTCTACAAAAAATATTTACATTAAATAATTTGTGTGCTTTAATGAGATCTACATTTTTACTCTCTCTACACATACTATGTACATAGTGTATAAATAAGTAATTGTAATGCACCCAAAATTCGATACCGAGATTTCACCGGAAATACATGTTTTGGGTCCCCCTGAATCCAAAAAAAATAAAGAACATTGTGGAAAAAGGTCCGTGTGTGTGCGTGTCTGTGTGGACGCGCGCGTGTGTGTGCGTGCCTATGGACAGCATAGCTAAAAAAACGAAAAGATCGTTATACATCAAACATGATATTTTAATTTGGTATCTTCCAAGGATGCGACAGGAAGATTTTCAAGATAATCCCTCTACCACCAACTACCCTTTGCATGGAACTTTTTTTCGAAAATTTTGATTTTCTCGAAAATGGCTCCAACGATTTTGATTAAAATATCCTAGATTAAATATATTTACCTGACAAATAATATGTATATCTTGAATTTTTTGGGAATGACCTCTGAAGACTACTTTATTCTGGATGAATGTTATAGTAATTTGTATAACCAAACCGTAAGAGATAGATACACAGAAACTTACCTCACAAAAATGTAGAGCACATTAAAACATACAATTTATTTCATATAAATTTTTTCGTGGAGTTGATCGTTTTTGAGATATTCCTTGTTTTTGGTTTCAGCTTTGAAAAACTTGTACTTTTCTCATAAAGGAATTTACCAACTCGTGTCCATACAAACAAAGGAAAATCAGTCACATAGCAACCAGCTTTTGGCTTTCACTTTAACCTATGGTACTCCCTTATTTCGCATCTACTTACAAGGAAGCAAGCAATAAGACTGTGCTAATTATTTTTGTTTGTTTTTTTCGATTAACATGAAGTAAATAGAAGCATTAGTTTTTTTTTTTACAATTTGTTGCAGAGATGTAGAGAAAGTCACGTAAATGGAACACATCAGATTTGCTGTGTAGTAATATTATATCTACCAGTTATTGCAAAAGTCGTCCAAAGTGAATAGGGCTTCAGAAACTGTTCACATAAAATTCAACATATGCATTTATCATGTAAACTGCTTTACTGTGACAGTTTAACCAAAGTTGTTTGAGCCATTTTGATAAAATAAAAAAGTTCGAAAAGTGCTCCGCATAAAGGGTTGTTTGGGGTAGGAAGATTTCCGCAAAATCTTCGTGGTGCATCCTTTAAAGATACTAAACTTAAATACCAAGTTTGGTACTTAACCGACTTTACGTTTTTTAATTATGCTGTTCAAAGACACGCATGGAGTTTTTTTGCTAAAAATTACTCTTATGGATTTAGATGCATTTCCGGTGAAATTTCAGTAGCGAATTTTTGGGCGGAATGAAATACTTTTCCCTACGTTGTACAAGCTGGTAGAGAAAGTAATGAACTTATTGACAGAACAGCTGTGAGAATAAAGGATAATACGAGGACCGTTTTTTTCAACCTCCGATAGGCTATAAATAAAAGGCAAGTTCATAAAAAACAATTATTTTACTACTAAAAGTTTTGTACACTTGTGGTTACTTTTCAACATAATCACCGAAAAGATTGAGACATTTGTCGTACCTGTGCAATACCCGCTTCAGCTGCCAATGATTTCAAATGGGCACTGACGTTGTTTTGAAGATCTTCGTTGGTTTGAAAGTGCTGCCCTTCTAGCCACGTCTTCAGTTCAGGGAAAAGGTGAAAGTCGCTGGGTGCCAGGTCAGGACTGTATGGCGGATGATCGACAATGTACCAATGAAATTGTTCAAAGAGCCGATGGGTTGTGCCAGCAGTGTGTGGACGAGCGTTGTCATGGATCAACACAATTCCTGAAGTCAGCATTCTTCTTCGTTTGTTTTGAATGGCTCTCCACAAACGTCGTAGAGTACGAAGATCTTCAAAACAACGTCAATGCCCATTTGAAATCGTTGGCGGCAACATTTTTTGAAGCGGGTATTGCAAAGTTTGTGCACAGGTATGATAAATGTCTCAATCTTTTTGGTGATTATGTTGAAAAGTAACCATAAGTGTACAAAACTTTTAGTAATAAAATATTGTTTTCTATGAACTTGTCTTTTATTTATAGCCTATCGGATGTTGAAAAAAAAAAAAAAGGCCCTCGTAATACACGTGATTGCTGTGTGTTAGAATTTAAGAGTATAAAGTAGTAATGTATTTGTTTTCTAAAAGTTGTTCATTCCAAGATTCTACGTGTCTTGTGTCTAAAGCAATTTTAAAACCATTTTCAAATACGCATTCATTTGGTTACGCGAGGCGTCTTGGCAAAAGCAATTTGTTCTTTACGAGGTTTTCAGGCGACCGAGTGACATTTACAGTCACATTGCTTACCTCGCCGCGCACCAGAGAGCAGCACCATTCACACCCCTTTCTCGATGGTGTTAATCATGCTTCCGCACCCTGCCCTCCCAAAACATGTCAAAATGAAGAGCTTGTTTCTAGATGCTTTTATTAACCAAAACTCATTTTACAGAAAATCTTATGTGTCCCATTCACACGACTTTCTCTACGTCTCCGCAACAAATTATTGTTAGAAAGCCTATGCTTCTATTTACTTCATGCTAATCGAGAAAAAATGAGCAGAAATAGTCTTATTACTTGTTTCCTTGTAAGTAGAAGCGAAATAAGGGTGTACCATAGGTTAAAGTGATAGTCAAAAGCTGGTTGCTATGTGAATGAAGTTCTTTTGCTTCTATGGACACGAGTTGACAAATTCCTGTATGAGAAAAATAAAAGTTTTTCAAAGCTAAAACCAAAAACAAGAAATATCTAAAAAACGATTAACTCCTCGAAAAAATGTATATAACATAAATTGTGTGTTTTAACGTGTTCTACATTTTTGTGCAGTAAGTTTCTGTCCATCTCTTACGGTTTAGCAGTTATGCAAAATTTCGTAAAATTGAGCCAGAATAAAGCAGTCCTCATAGGCTATTCCCAGAAAATTCAAGATATACATTTTATTTGGCATGTAAATATCTTAAATATAAGAGATTTTAATCAAAATTGTTAGAGCCATTTTTGAGAAAATCAAAATTTTCAAAAAAAGTTCCATGTAGAGGGTAGTTAGGGGTGGGGGATTTTCTTGAAAATCTTCGTGTCTCATCCCTTGGAAGATACCAATCATAAATATCAAGTTTGGTATTTATTTGGCTTTTCGTTTTTGAGTTATCGTGTTCACAGACACACGGATACACACACGGACCTTTTTGTGAAAATGCTTTTTTTTTTTTATACAGAAAATGCTTTTTTTTTTCTGGTGAAATCTCGGTATCGAATTTTTGGGTGGAACGCAATATCTTCTATATACACTATGTACATACTATGTATAGAGAAAGTAAAAAGGAAAGAAAGAATAATTTGTAATTATAAGTACAAATAGAAGGTTTATTGTAATATTGAATTGTTACTTATGAAAAGTGGCCAGGCCCAAATATAGGGGACAGTTTAACATATGTTATAACATAGTATTTCAATTGTTATTATTATAAACAATAACTTAGACGTGTGTAATATTTTGAAAGTGTGAAAATGTACAAAATAGTATGTTAGGCAGTAAATGTGTTTTACCATATTTATATAGCTGTAGAGCCTGAAGCAATAGCGGGCAGGTAAATATTGGTTCTCTATGAATACCCAAAAATTCAAACAACAATTTGCTACAAAAGTGCTATTTTCGATGTTTTGACTGAATGTCTGTGTTCCTTAAACTCAAACGTGGTGCGACACAAATATGTTGGAGCATATGAAACGTGTTTGATTTCACAGCCCCTTGTTAGCATGAGCACTTCCATAATCGTACCGGAATCTGTAATGAATCTAGAAAAGGGATAATTAGAAGAACCGTGGCTAAGTCCGTTGGGGCAGCTGTTAGCAGAAACTAACCAAACTGGAAACTCCTCGAGGAAAAGTACAGGCTGACAACATTTTTCTTTCGACAGCTCGAACCCTCCCCGTGCTGGGGCAGGATGGCAGTTACTATGGCAACACATACTACTGCTTGCAAGTCAGACCTCGCACAATCTCCCGTTTTAACAATATTACACAGTCAGCATATCTTCTAAACACAAATATTCAGCTTATCTTTAATGGGACATTAACGTATTCATGACCCTTTAAAAAGACAGTTTTAGTCAACATTTTGTTATTTTATAATTACTTGTTCTTTCTTCTGTACAAATATAAGTAGTTTATATATAATATCTTGTTTTAATTGGCCACTATCTCCATTTTCTAACTGGAAACAGTGAAGACTTCAACCGAAATCCAAAAGTTGGTGCTTCGTTTTCATATTTATTTATTTTTATGCATTTTGATTTTCTCTATCCCGTATGTACAAAATAAAAATAAAATGAAATAAAAATCAGTAAAAAAACCCTGGTATCTAATTTCTAAACCCAGGGCTAATATGCCAAATTTTTAAAAAAATTGTTAAATTCATACAACATACATTTATTATTTACAGAATATTGATAAGTTTAAAAAAATAAAATATTCAGCATAAAATAAAAATAACAAAAATAATAAATTATAATAAACTACATACATAACAAAAACTAACAAAAATAAGCAAAATAAAATAATAAAAATATTTTAACATTTAAATAATTACATTTTCATAATCTAATCTAAATAAATAACCAATAAAATACAAATACAAATTAAAAAATATAATAACAACTAAACAAATCACATAATACACAAAAACACACCACAAACATAAACATTTTTGATACCAAAATTTATCTTCAACTTCATATATACCTAATTCTTCTAGAATTATGTAACTATGTACAATTATGCCCGTATGTGCAATGTACATAGTGGATAGAGAAGGCATCCATAAATTCAATACCGACATATCACCGGAAATATATATTTTGAGGTCCCCTGAGTCCGACAAACGGCTTTTAGAAAAAGGTCTGGGTGTGTGTGTGTCTGTGGACAGCATAGCTCAAAAATGAAAAGTCGGTTTAATACCAAACTTGGTATTTAAGTTCAGGATCTTCCAAGGCTGCGACACGAAGATTTCAAGAAAATCCCCCCATCCCCAAACAACCCTTTACATGGAAAAATATTTGAAATTTTTGACTCTCTCAAAAATGGCTCTAATGATTTTGATTAAAATGTGATATATTAAAGCTATTCATATCACAAATAAAATATATTTTTGAATTATTTGGGTATAGCCTCTAAATACTTCTTTATTCTGAATGAATTTTGCTGAATTTTGCATAATTGTTAAACCGTAAGAGATAAGCAAAAACTTAGATTTCGTGTAGATTTATATCACATATGTTTTTACTTTCTCTAGCCCCATATGTACACTGTACATAGGGATAGAGACGGTATTGTAATGCACCCAAAAATTCGATGTCGAGATTTCACCGGAAATATATGTTTTGGGGTCCCCTCTGTCCGAAAAAAGCATTTTTAAAAAAAGATCCGTGTGTGTGGTGTGTGTGTGTCTATGGACACCATAGCCCCAAAACGAAAACACCGTTAAATACCAAACTTGGTATTTAGGTTTAGTATATTCCAAGGATGCGACACGAAGATTTTCAAGAAAATTCCCCCAACCCCTAACTACCCTTTACATGGAACATTTTTCGAAATTTTTGTTTTTCTTAAAAATGGCTCTATCGATTTTGATTAAAATGCCATATATTAAAGCTATTTCCATCACAAACAAAATGAGTATCTTGAATTTTCTGGGAATAGCTTCTGAAGACCTGTTTATTCTGGATGAATTTTGCTGAATTTTGCATAAATGGTAAACCGGTAAAGAGAGGCAAAAACTTAATACACGAAGAATGTATCTCTCATCAAAGTACACAATTTATGTCATACCATTTTTGTCGTGGAGTTTACCGTTTTCAAGATATTCCTTGTTATTAGTCTCAACTGTAGAGTACTTATACTTGTTTCAGACAGGAAGTGTCCGTTTTTCTTTTGTTCTGCACCTGGCCAAGCAAAGAAGCAATTTGCAATGACAATCGCATAACGACAGCTTTTAAAACATTTGACTATCACTTTAGCCTAGTGCATTACTAGAACTAAGTAATAAGAACATTCTGATAATGTTTATCTCGATTAGCATTATGTAGAAAGAAGAATAACCTTTTGTAGGAAGTTTGTAGAGCAGCTAGAGAAAGGCATGTGAGTGTAACACATCAGATTTATTCTTGTAGAGTTGACCGTTTTCGAGATAGTCATTGTTATTGGTTTCTGTTTTAAACTTTTATTAAACGGAACCATGCTAAGCGAACCGAACCTCAGTTGTTTCGCACAGCGATCAGCTTTTAAAATATTTGACTATCGCTTTAGCCCAGTGTATTCTGCTAGTTTATCTAGGTTAGCATAAGGTTGACAAAAGAATGACATTCTGTAAGAACAATTTGTTTGTGGAACAGTTAGGGAAAGTTATGTGAATGGAACACATCAGATATTTTAGTTTCAAAAAATAATAGACCCACAACATAACACCTAAAATAGCTGTATCTTATACCTAATTGAGGGACATTAAATACTCTATGTTCTGAAACAAAACAAAAAAGAAACAAACAAAAACATTTGTACAATAAATAGAAACTTACTGAAGAAAAACAGTCTCACTAAAAGAAAAAGAAAAAAAAAAAATGAAATGTAAAAATATACTTTGGCATAACAAAGCGGCACAGGGGCGGGTTTTCCCCAGTTTCTCCCGCCATCACATTTCACCGGTGCTCCATCTTCATTCATATATCATCATTGTCATCGCCAGCGGTGACGACAGTAAAACCGGGCGTTAAGTACTACAAAAAATAAAAACAATAGGTTAAAGCGAAGAGTCAAATATTTTAAGAGCCGGTAGCTATGTGATGATTTTGAAATTCCGTTCAATTACATCCCTAGTTCACCGAGCCAAAAGGCTCAGACGTTTCTTCTGGAAGTGGCATTCGGGGGGCCGTGGGATCGGTTCCCGCGGCCGACACCTCTAAACATGTTTGGGGGGGGGGGTTTAGGCGATTGCTGAATAGGATCTTTCGTTCCTCCAAACTTCTTGTCCATTCATGTAATCCTATCCAGTGTCTTTCAGGGTTGTAAGTGTCGATGAGGACTGTGGCAGAGGCGCCATGTCGTGGAGGTGACTGCGCGCTGGAGATACAGATCTCGGCGGCGGGATGACATTAGTGGTTTTCGGGGGCTGAGGTAGTCTATCCGGGACTTAGCCACAGGTTATTGGTGCTCCCCGTGTCGAGAGGAAGAACTGCTAGCGAACTGTTAAGGGACCCCCACGGTGGCTCTCTCCCTGTCCGGATGTCGGCCGCCCTCTGAAATTACACTCATCTCATCCTTCCTCCAGAGGTCTGACCAACAATAAGCCCACATTTGCAGTGGAATACCCCTCTGTAACACGCATCCCTAGTTCAACAATAAACTATAAGGTAAAAACGCTGCAATAAGAGTGTGCAGAAAATACTTGAACGAGTTGCTTTTAAGGCAGAAAGAGAAAATGCTGGCTATTAACGTTTAATTGCAAATCAGTAAAGCAGGGAGCATCAGAGAAAGTGCCTCTAATTAGAAGTCGCGTCCATTTAGAAAACTGCCAACTTCATGTTGTATAGCAGCCGTCCCTATCTCATAAACTAGCAAGCTATGTATGGAACTTTATTCACTTCTAGTTTTATGAGAGTGGTTCTATAATTACCCGGGCTACGAATGAAAGCATAATTTTTTTTTTACAAATAAATCTGATGTGTTCCATTCACATGACTTTCTCTACATCTCTGCAACAAAATATTATTAAAAAGTTTATGCTTTTATTTACTTCATGCTCATCGAGAAAAAATTAGCAGAATTAGTCTTATTACTTGCTTCCTTGTAAGTACAAGCGAAATAAGGGAGTACCATAAGTTAAAGTGACAGTCAAAAGCTGGTTGCTATGTCACTGAAGTTCCTTTTTTTGTACGGACAGAAGTTGGGAAATGTATAAGCATTTTAACTAGGTAATAGCAAGGAATATTTCGAAAACGGTCAACTACACGAAAAAAACGTATATGACATAAATTGTGTATTTTAGCGAGATCTACTTTTTTGTGTAGAAAGTTTTTGTCTATCTCTTATGGTTTACTAATTATGCAAAATTCAGCAAAATTCATTCCAGAATAAACAGGTCTTCGGAAGCATTTCCAGAAAATTCAAGATATACATTGCTTTAATGTGTGGTATTTTAATCAAAATCTTAGAAAATTTTTCTATGTGAAGGGTGAGTTAAGGTGGGGGGATTTTCTTGAAAATCTTCGTGTTGCATCCTTGGAAGCTAACAAGTTTGGTATTTAACGGTCTTTTCGTTTTTGAGCTATACTGCCCACACGCACACACACACGCACACACACACGCACACACACACACACACACACACAGATCTTATTCTGAAAATGCTTTTTTTTTTGGATTCAGGGAGTCCTAAAACATGTATTTCCGTTAAAATCTCGGTAGCGAGTTTGCCTCACATTCAACAGTCCGCGAGGTCGAATCTCGTTTACGGTGAGTTGCCCAGATAAGGCTTTTTCGGGGTTTTCATTCGAGCATAATTTCACCAATTTCTTCCATCGTCGATGTGACAAACCAGGTTAAATTTACAACAACAACAAATCTGATGTGTTCCATTCACATGATTTTCTCTACATCTACAACAAATTATTGTTAAAACACTTATATTTACTTCATGCTATTCGAGAAAAAAATGATCAGAAATGGTAAGCAGAAGGGAAATAAGGGAGTACCACAGGCTAAAGCGATAGTCAAAAGCTGGCTGCTATTTAATTGATATCGCTTTATTTGTATGCATAGGTGTTGACAAATTCCCGTAGGAGAAAAGTGTTTCATAACTGAAACCAATATCAAGGAACATCTCAAAAACAATCTACTCCACGAAAACAATGCAAACAATATAAATTGTGTGTTTTAGCGAGCTCTAAATTTTCTATTATGTAACTTTTTGTCTATCCCTTACTGTTTACCAGTTATGCTCAATTCCGCAAAATTCATTTAGAATAAAGATGTCTTCAGAGGATATTCCCAGAAAATTCGAGATATACATTTTATTTGTAATGTAAATATCTTTAATATGTGATATTTTAATCAAAATCGTTAGAACCATTTTTGAGAAAATCAAAATTTTCGAAAATGTTTCCATGTAAAGGGTAGCTTGGGTAGCCTTCTTGAAAAGGTTTGTGTCGCATCTTCGAAAGATACTGCACTTAAATATCAAGTTTGGTATTCAAAAGATTTCTCGTCATTGAGCTATGACCTTTGGTGAAATCTCGGTATCGAATTTTTGGGTGCAATACAATATCTTCTCTATACACTATGTACGTAATAGGCGCAGAGAAAGCAAAAATGTAGATCTGATTAAAACACACAATTTATGTCGCATACATTCTTAGTAGAGTTAAACGTTTCTGAGATATTATTTATTTTATTTCAATTTTAAACTTTGTAAACTTTTCTCAGTCTGGAAGTCAACTTTCGTTTTATCTCTTTTGTTTTACCCGGAATGCCAAAAAGAAGTGTTTGATATAGCAACCAGTTATTAAAAGATTTGACTATCGCTTTAGCCTGGTATATTCCCTTACATCTCTTCTACTTACAAGAAAGCAAGTAATAACACAATTGCTGCTAATGCTTATCTCGATTAGATAAAAGAATAAATTGTGTAACGATAATTTGTTTACGGAACAGCTAGAGAAAGTTATATAAATGCAAGACACCAGCTTTTTTTACTTTCTCTACACGTACTATGTATAGAGTGTATAGAGAAGGTATTGTGTTGCATTCAAAATTTGATACCGAGATATCACCGGAAATATGTTTTGAGGTCCCCTGAGCCCAAAAAAGCATTTTTAGAAAAAGATTCATGTGTGAACAGCATGGCTCAAAAACTAAATACCATACTTGGTATTTAAGTTTGGTATGGTAAAACGTAAGACATAGACGATAAGTTGCTACACAAAAAAATATACATCTCATTAGAACACACAATTTATGTCATATATATTTTAATAGAGTTAACCGTTTCCGATATATTATTTATTTATTTCAGTTTTAAACTCTAAAACTTTTTAAATCGGAAAGTTAACTTTCGTTTCATCTCTTTTGTTTTACTCGGAATCGGGTAACGTGAATCGAATTTCAAGTGTTTCACGTAGAAACTAGCTTTTAAAATATGTGAGTATCGCTTTAGCCTAGTGTATTCCCGTATTTCCCTTCTACTTACAAGGAAACAAGTAATAAGACTATTTCTACTAATGTTTATGTCGATTAGCGCGACTAGATGTAACCAATTTGTGTTTTATGTAAACGATGTAAAATAACTGGAAATATGTGAATCAGTAGTAGAAAACCGACATAATTGATTTTGCAGCGTTCCTGATAATTAATCGAATATCATAAATGGACATAACGACTTTTACTGAAGTTTTGCGAGAAGCACATCGTGAATGTTGTACAATCTTTGGACATAACGAGTTCTGCTGCAGTTCCAGATGTTCAAAGCTTTGTCAAGTTAGATAAAATGGAGGATGAAACGCTTCAATGCGAGTACTTCGTGCATTTCAAACCTTAGAAAAACTTTTGTCGATTTGAGAAAAACTTGGACAAAACGAGTTTTGCAACTGGACTATTCTAGTATACCCTGTAACATCAGAGTTACTGTGACCCCTTGTTGCTATGCGCGCACTTTTTCTTGGGCGCTCGGCTTCCTAGTCTATCCGGTAGATTGCGCGCAATTTCGGTAGCAGAGCAAGGCGACTGGAGTGCGACATCTAGTGGCTTTAACGATAAGGTTTCATTCCTTGTATAGATCCCAGAGTTCATGGCGGATTTGTTGTTGTTATTACATTATGACCAACATTATACAACAATTATTTCCACCATTATGTAACAATTATTCAAAACATTATACAACAATTATTTCAAACATTAACACAGAAAATTACATGCTTACACTTTATCAAACAAATTAATATGCTTAATATCGGCGGATTTTGTATTGTTTTCTGGGGTCTTTTGAAGCGTACCCTACACTAGGAGATAATATGGGCTACTAATTATGATAAGGGGCTTGTGACAAACTCTACATCTTTGTATTTTAACCAATACGTAAACATGTACTTCATTTCTACGCCATTTTGTAACCTTTGTTGTAGTTATTGGCGTAGGTAAATATTTAGGAGCAGTGGCGCACCCTCGCACCGCAATCTAAATAAACCAACTAGGGCTTCGCAAGACCATGTACAACGATAAATAAGACCGAGTTTTTTTTACTTTCTCTACACGTACTAGGTACTCTACCCAAAAATTCAATACCGAGATTTCACCGGAAATATATGTTTTAGGGTCGCCTGTATCCAAAAAAAAAAACATTTTCAGAAAAAGGTCCGTGTGTGTGTCCGTGTATCAGCGTGTCCGTGTATCTGTGAACACGATAACTCAAAAACGAAAAGTCGGTAAAATACCAAACTTGATATTTAGGTTCAGTATTTTCCAAGGATGCGAGCACGTTAAAACACACAATTTATGTTGTATACATTTTTTTCGTGGACCTGATCGTTTTTTGAGATATTTCTTATTTTTTCTTTCAGCTGTGAAAAACTATACTTTTCTCAGACAGGAATTTGTCAACTCCCGTCCATACAAACAAAGGAACTTCAGTCCAATAGCAAGCAGTTTTTGACTATCACTTTAACCTATGGTACTCCCTTATTTCGCTTTTACTTACAAGGAAGCAAGTAATAAGACTAATGCTACTATTTTTTTTTTCAATTACCATGAAATAAATAAAAGCATAAGCTTTTTTAACAATAATTTGTTGCAGAGATGTAGAGAAAGTCATGTGAATGGAACACATCAGATTTTTGTACATACATATGCGCGGTGTTTTTGTTTAATAATTCAGTTAGTTCGTGGCAAATTAGATAGCCTATTCACTATAATGGCCGAAGGTCTCAAAGAAAGAGATTTTCTTTCGTTGACAATACTTCGGAAAGACAGGCGAGCGGGCTCTCTCTCTCTCTTCTCGCGCCCTCCCGAATATCGCTTCCCCGTAATGGCTTTACGGGGAAGCGATATTCGCACAAGAAAAAGTGCGGGTACGGTAGTGGCATTCGTTCTGGACACTATATAAAATTAACTTTCAAAATTTGAATATTGCATTCAACTCTCATTCAGGATTGTTCTTATCTGATAAAGTATAATCAATAACTGTTATCATAATACAGTATTGAATTCTTACCATGAACTGGAGCTAATTTGGCCCAACTTTGGAAAAATATTATTTTATTAGCATGCATATACGTAGATGTGTATTTAAGTTTATATCATATCTAATGTGAAAATTGAAATTATTGCTCTCATATTAAGCAGAGAGCTCAAATTTTGGGAAATCCAGTAATTTTAAATCTATGACATTTCAATACCACGAACAACACTATAATCTTAAAAAAAAAAAAAAAAAAAAAAAAAAAAAATCTGGTTTGTTGCATTCTCATGAATTTCTCTGCATCTCTGCAACAAATTATTGTTAAAAGGTTTATGCCTCTATTTACTTAATGCTAATCGAGAAATAAGTTGCAGAAATAATCTTATTACTTGCTTCCTTGTAACTAGGCAGTACCAAAGGTTAAAGTGATGGTCAAAAGCTGGTTTTTGTGACTAAAGTTCCAAAAACAAGGAATATCTCAAAACCATCAACTCCAGGAAAATAATGTATATAACATAAATTGTGAGTTTTAATGTGCTCTACATTTTTTGTGTGGTAAGTTTTTGCCCATCTCTTACGGTTTAGCAGTTATGCAAAATTCCGCAAAATTCATCTTGAATAAAGTAATCTTCAGAGGCTATTCCTAGGGGATGTTGCTTTATTAATAGCTATTGCATGAATAATAAATTTTGGAAGATGGAATTATGTTTTTTATTTAGATTGTTTATTTAATAGGAATGAGATGTATTTAATTTCAAGAAATACATTTTATTTGTCAGGTAAATAAATACTTTTTAATATACGATATTTTAATCAAAATCGTTAGATCCATTTTTGAGAAAGTCACACTTTTAGAAAAAAAATCCATTTAAAGGGTAGTTGGTGGTGGGGGGATTTTTCTCAACATCCCTTAAAGATACTAACTAAACTTAAATACCAACTTTTCGTTTTTGAGGTATCGTGTTCACGGACATTTTTCCGAAAATGCTTTTTTTGGATACAGGGGACCTTAAAACATTTATTTTCGGTGAAATCTTGGTATCCAATTTTTGTGTGGAGTGCAATACCTTCTCTATACACTATGTACATAGTACGTGTAGAGAAAGTAAAAAAATATGTGCACATTATAAAATAATACATTTTCCAAGGTGGCCGCGCCCTGTTCGAGTGGTTAGACCACTCGCCTCTCACCTAGATGGCCCGGGTTCGATCCCAAGCGACTGCATGTGAGATTTGTGGTGGACAAAGCGGCGCGGGGGTGGTTTTCTCCGGGTTCTCTGATTTCTCCCACCATCGCATTCCACCAGTGCTTCTACTTCATGCCATGTATCTTCAGTGCCATCGCCTGCGGTGCCACATGCAGTAAAAGCGGGCGTTAAACACTGATTTTTTTTCAAGGCTGGGTGAAAGTAACCATTTAGTGCCAAATTATCTCCACTTCATGGTAATAGGTATTACATTATGGTAACAGTTTCTGCTATCGTCTATCAGATAAGAATGATTCAGAATTAGAGCTGAATGCAATTTTCAAATTTGAAAGACAATTTAACAAAAGTGACCAGAATTAATGTCTCCACTGTTGTAATTCCGCAACGACGCCAAGGAAGAATCAAAGCGCACATCGTCTGTCCAACCGCAACTCACCGAACACCGTAGCCTGGTTCTCAACCCTGAAACTGTTGACAAGATAATAATGAATACAGAAAGACAGAAAATTCGGGAAGAGGAACTACCTGCTGACTCGGTGGGCCACGAAAAACCTTGAGCGTCGCTTAGGATCGAACCTAGGCCCTCCCGGATGCGATTCGCTTACGTTATTGTGGTGTGGTGATGTGATTGGTGACACACAAAAAATCCAATGCTCTCAGTAAGGTTCCAGAAGCGGAACGCTCGAGGGAGAGCTTTGAATGAGCATAAGATTCTACAAGTGGCTTTCTGCCTTCTAAACATGTGGCATTGGGACGGCGGGCGATTTCCCATACGCCCTAGAGACTGACGTCATTAAAATTTAAGGTCGGTCCTCCAGATAAGCGTGCAAAAATATCGATACCTCTCGAAATTCCATTTTAAGTTAATAGCGAGATAGATATGATGTGGCGGGTCGTTGCAACAGAGGAGTGGTAATGGACTTGAAGGGAAAACTCGATATCACCATATTTAAAGCCTTAATTAACTCCTGGTGCAGTTACAATCCGATTACTGATTGGAACGCTTGAGATAAATACAGCTGGCCAGAGAAAGTGGCAGCCAACTGCGTTCTCGGCATGCAGTGCTCAATCAAAGAAGTTGTTAGCTTCAGTGCTATAGGAGATATTGTGTTCTACCTAAAAACTCAATATAGAGATTTAACTGGAGATTTAGGCAGTACTAATGAATGTAAGAAGAGGCAAATAATTAATACGCAAGCTAGTGTATCTAAATATATGTGTGGTACAGAAGTGCGGTTATATTATTTGAGGATGTTAGCATAAGCTTAGTTGTAAGAGAGCCGAGAGCGCTAAAAACTGTACATGGGTCATAAAACAGAAATCTTTCGCAAGGTTTTTATGGACAGTAGCCAGGGAGTTGGAATGAAAAGTATAAAAGAATACCCTGAGTTAAAAAGACAACGCAAGTCTTAGAGGGGGGGGTGAGGTTATGAAAGTTACTGAGAGCTAGCAGCCTAAAGCCGATGTCCCACAGTCAAATATTTTGGTCCAATACTCTTCAAACTACAAATTGGATCGTGGGACATCGAATAATTTCATTGTATACAATTTCCGTCCTATTTTTTGATCCAATTCCAGTTTGCTACAACAGGATACAGCGGTTTCTAATTTTTTATCCAAACGTATGAAATCAACCAATGAGCGACTTGGTGGTATTGGCGTAATAAGATGGCAGCTAGCGCTGGGTCTTCCTTCCCACCAACGTGATTGTATCTTGTAGACTTTGTCCTAAATAATAGGGTTATAGTAGCTGAGGAATGTTTGAAATACACATTTTTTGTGCGGCAGAGATTTATGAAATAATGACTCGGGTATTTAAAACCCCTGCAAATGTATTTTATCGGATCCATTTGTACCTAACCTTCTTTTCTCAACAAAATATAAAAATGCTACATTTGATTTGCTGGTATGGACTGTTTCCAATTTGTGTCTTGGTGAGTGATTTTTGCCTCAACTAAGGACAACTTTCCAAACAAATTTTCGTGCATTCTAAGCAAGGTAAAATCATTTACAGGGTCAGAAACGAGTTCATTTTTCAGTGTATGTAATACACCTCTTCCAGCCATGGTTTAGCCATGATTATTTTTTCTATTATATGTTCCTGCAATGGATACATAAACTAAGCATGCGACAGCGAACGTAAATAGTTGTGGATCAGCAACCTCCATCATTTTCTATCAGCTGTTCATGTGCATGCGAGAAATATTTGGACCAATACACACTCCCGTGGGAATGGTACGGAGAAATTGCACATAAAGTTCGCGTTGTATAAAAAATGTTGGAACAAATTTTGACCGTGGGACTTGAGTGAAATAGTAAGATACTTTCTATTGACTCGTGAAAAGAGACGCTGCTTGGAGCGGTAAAACAAGCCAATTAGAGCCCAATTTTTATACTCAAGCAGAACAAGGGTGTTCGATATATATCCTTAATAGACGCAAGTTCTCACACAGTTTGTCCTCATTTACTGTACAAGTCAGTTCGTCTTCAGGTATAAGTGCAGTCAGTTGTTCTCCAGAGTACTTCGGTCCAACATATAAGCGACATTTAAGTTTCATTTGAGATATGAATAACAAAAGCCACACAACCTGGACAACACCATGCAGAAGAAGCTGCCGCTACGGATACACCGCTGAAAACTGCACTTCAACACGAAATCTAGCATCAGTTTGTTGACAGCGTGATCTTACCACAAGCCGCCGATACTGCTCCGTCTGTCGCAGACATGTCGCCCTCCATGTGGTTACCATGCTAACTTCATATACCCAAGGTCGTGGATTCAAACCCGGCGGAGGACGATGGATTTTTTTCGGGCGTAAAAATCCTTAGCATGGCTTCCTTCGGAAGGGAAGTAAAGCCGTTGGTCCCGTGTCATAGATTTAGGCACATAAAAGAACCTTAAGTCTGATAAACGAGGCCTCTGAGCAAAATTAAGCGGTCTTTCACGCCCAATCTAGAACGGGACGCTGAGAACTACAGCAGTTAAAGAGCGTCCATAAATAAAACTCCATTTTCCATTTTAGACACGAACATTACACCGGCCAGACCTGTTGCCTGCACTACCCCCGAATTAATGACGGACATCCACATAACAGGAAGCGCACACGGGTTTGGAACACTTCTACGGAGAGACATTTATGCGGAGTGGCACTTGTACGGAACCTCTTCCTCTACCTGGCGAGTCCGAAGTTCGTGGGTTCGAGTCCCGCCTTGGGCATGGGTGTTATATGTTTGTGCAATGTGTATATGTTTGTAAAACAAACAGTAAAATCAGTAAAACCTACGGGGGGAAATGTAAATAGGGATACAGTACCGGAGTCCTGATCAGACTCCGTTACTGTTTTTATAAAAAAAAAAAAAAGTTGAATGTTGACACTTGTACGGAAAGAGCACTAATATCTGGTAATAATAGGTTTCATAATATAGATATGTATAACCTAGGAAATTAAAAATCAAAACATATTATAGTTGCAGAAAACAGAAAGTTCACCTCTAAACGCGCGTGTTATAAATGTTAGTTATTTATTCTCTAGATAAATGTTGCATACGGCATCATAAAATAGTATTGGATTTCCTTAGTTTCGTTAAGGGTACAGCAGAGTATCAGTTTGGACATACCACCGCGATGAAGTTGGAATCTCAAATGCGGTCGCTTGGGATCGAATCCAGGCTTTCTAGGTTTTTGATTAAAATACCGCACATTAAAGCTATTTACATCACAAATAAAATGTATATCTTGAATTTTCTGGAAATGAACGACCTGTTCATTCCGCAAGAATTTTGCATAACTAGTAAACCGTAAGAGATAGGCAAAAGCTTTACTGCCCAAAAAAGGTAGATCTCGTTAAAAAACATAATTTGTCATATACTTTCTACTTTCTCTATACGTACTATGTACATAGTGTATAGAGAAGGTATTGTATTGCACTCAAAATTTGATACCGAGATTTCACCGAAAATATATGTTTTGAGGTCCCATGAATCCAAATAAAGCATTTTTAGAAAAATATCCGTGTGTGTGTGTGTGTGTGTGTGCAGCATAGCTGAAAAACGAAAGGACCGTTAAAAACCAAACTTGGTATTAAGTTTGGTATCTTCCAAGGATGCGACACGATTTTTTTCAAGAAAATCCCCCCACTCCAAACTACCCTTTGATGGAAAACATTTCGAAAATTTTGATTTTCTTAAAAATGGCTCTAACGATTTTGATTAAAATCTCGTATATTTAAGATATTTACTTGACAAATAAAATGTATATCTTGAATTTTCTGTGAATAGCCTTTGAAGACTACTTTATTCTGGACGAATTTTACGGATTTTTGCATAACTGCTAAACCGCAAGACATGGACAAAAACTTGCCAAACAGAAAATGTAAGGCACATTAAAACAAACAATTTATGTCATATACATTTTTTTCGTGGAGTTGCTCGTTTTTAAGATGTTCCTTCCTTTTAGTTTCAGCTTTGAAAACTTAGTTTTCTCATACAGGTATTTGTCAACTCCTGTCCATACAAACAAAGGAATTTCAGTCACATTGCAACCAGCTTTTGACTATCACTTTAGCCTATGGTACTCTTTTTTTCGCTTCTACATACAAAGAAGCAAATAATAAGACTATTTCTGCTAATTTTTTCTCGATTACCATGAAGTAAACAGAAGCATAACTTTTTAACAATGATTTGTTGCACAGATGTAGAGAAAGTCATGTGAATGGAACACACCAGATTTTTTTTTTAATTTAAAACAGCCCGGAAATTTTAAATTTTAAAACTATGGACACCGACCGTGAAAGCTTACGCATATATTTAATATTTTATTTATTATTTAATTATTTGAATATTACTTTATTGATTTTTTTTCTCAATTTTTGCGCAAATATCTGAGTGTGTATTACTTTCTCTAGCCCCTTATGTACAATGTACATAGGGAAAGAGAAGTATTGTATTCCACCCAAAAATTCCATGTCGAGATTTCACCGGAAATACATGTTTTAGGATCCCCTGTATCCAAAAAAAAGCATTTTCAGAAACAGGTCCATGTGTGTGTGTATCTGTTTGTCTGTGTGTGTGTGTGTGTCTGTGGATAGAATAGCTCAAAAACAAAAAGATGGTTAAATACCAAACTACCCTTTGCATGGAAAAAAATTCGAAAATTTATATTATCTTAAAAATGGCTCTAAGTATTTTGATTAAAATATCGTACATTCAAGATATTTACCTGACAAATAAAATGTAAATCTTGAATTTTCTGGGAATAGCCTCTGAAGATTATTCTGGATCAATTTTACGGAATTTTGCATAACTACTAAACCGTAAGAGATGGACAAAAACTTACCACACACAAAAAAAAAAAAATGTAAAGCACGTTAAAACACGCAATTTATGTAATAAACATTTTTTCGTGGAGTTGATCTTTTTTTAGATATTCCTTGTTTTTTGTTTTGAAAAACTTATACTTTTGTCATACAGGAATTTGTCAACTGCTGTGCATACAAACAAAGGAACTTCAGTCACATAGCAACCAGCTTTTGACTATCACTTTAACCCATGATACTAGCTTTTTTCGCTTCTACTTACAAGGAAGCAAGTAATAAGACTATTTCTGCTATTTTTTTCTGGATTAGCATGAAGTAAATAGAAGGATGAGGTTTTTAACAATCATTTGTTGCGGAGATGAATTTTTGCTGAAACAGCAGATTTCAGATTGTGTATTTTTTGTGAAATGTCGAGATTTGAGAGAAAAGTAAACTGTAGACGATTATTTAATACGGAACACTGGGAATCTGTTATATGTATGATGAAGAAGGTCTGTCTGTAGCGATGCTGATGTGAAACTGAACTAGTGCCAGAAATGTTTGTTGCGGCGTGCCTGTTGGTTTGTTTTTATCAGCCCCCCCCCCTTGCAGACTGCGGCAGTCATCTTTATCCCTTCCAAGATGTTGCCTGCACATGTGGTAGGTTTAATGTAACGGCTTCAGCTAGCTAGCGAGCGAGCGCTTAAATTCCATCAGTAAGTTACTGCCTAGAAGAGTAAACCTAGCACCTGGCTTTGACTGCTTTATAACTTGTAACCCTGGCGCTGATGTATACACTGTCACATTTACCCGTGTTCCAAAATACGTAGCTTTCAGTTTTGAGGTTCACTAAACAAACAAATCTGTGTTAAATACTGAGACAGTACTAATGAATAAAATCTGATGTGTTCCATTCACATGACTTTCTCTACATCTCTGCAGCAAATTATTGTTAAAAAGCAAACGCTTCTATTTACTTTATGCTAATCGAGAAAAAGCAGGAACTCTTACTATTTGCTTCCTTGTAAGTAGAAGCGAAATAAGGGAGTATCATAGGTTAAAGTGATAGTCAAAAGCTGGTTGCTATGTCACTGAAGTTCCTTTGTTTGTATGGACAGGAGTTGACAAATTCCTGCATGAGAAAAGTATACGTTTTTTAAAGCTGAAACCAAAAACAAGGAATATCGCACGAAAAAAATGTATATAACTTAAATTGTGTGTTTAAGGTGCTGTAAATTTTGTGTGTGATAAGTTTTTGTCCATCTCTTACGGTTTAGCACTTAGGAAAATACCGTAAAATTCATCCAGAATAAAATAGTCTTCAGAGACTATTCCCAGAAAATTTAAGATATGCATTTTATTTGCCATGTAAATATATTTAATATACGATATTTTAATCAAAATTGTTAGAGCCATTTTTAAGAAAAACAAAATTTTCGAAAATTTGTCCATGTAAAGGGTAGTTAGGGGTGGGAGGATTTTCTTGAAAATCTTCGTGTCGCATCCTTGGAAGATACCAAACTTAAATACCAAGTTTGGTATTTAACCGTCTTTTCGTTTTTGAGCTATGCTGTCCACAGATTTTTTTTATCGAATGTTACAGTTGAATACCCCCAAATTTCCTCTACCTTAGGTAGATAAACATTAAAGAAAGTTATTGCAGGAGAATATTTGTTGTCAATTTATTTTAGATTGAAACTGGATTTAATCAAAGCTTGAAACCAGTGGCCTATCAGGTTCATTATTAAAACTCAGGCTACGTTCTATTACAGCCCCATTGTGAGACATTAAAAGGGTTCAATACAACTCCTGTAAAGAAGAGTTACGCCCATTATGGGTCTAGCAACGAGCTCAAATCCAGGCGTTGGTGGTATGCACTGGCAGCAAAGGTCGAAGGTCACACTAGGGCATCGCTCACCGTTACGTATACATAGGGTGCAAGAAAAGTTTGCTAAGACGTGGCAGTAAAACGTGCAGGTAATGTTAAACCGTTTTATATGGAATATGTTCGATGTAGCTCTCAATATGTTACGCTACACTCTGTAATAGTAATTAGTAAAAGACCTGATGCGCTACATTCACATGACTTTTTCTTTTCTCAGTAGTTTATTAGTGACAACTCAGCTCAACTATTAACGCGTCAATGCAATGGCCGAGATTAGGCGTCTTCTGACTGGAGCAATATTGTTGAAATATCTTATCGCAGCTGAAGTTCATTTCTTTGAAATTTTGTCCCACCTGACGTTCGTTTGTTTAATCTCTTGCTAACAAGGTGAAATCCAGGCAGCTAAATTTCACTTTTAATAATGTCGGTTAGTTAAAACAAGGAGTGAAAATAACCATTGTATTTCTTATGTATAAGATGGGTGCAATAACCTCAAATAAAATAACGTTTGTTTCCATTTTATGTAGGTAATAGTTATTAAAATCTGAAATAAAACAATTGCTTCCTATTTCTATTGTTGCTATCGATATTAGTACAATGGATGTAGGCGACATTGCTGATTCTAGACGCTGTCATTGGTCAATTGACCAACATGCGCAAGCAGACTGTGCATTTCGCACTGGAAAGCAGAACCGATTTTCAGACAATCTATTTCGATCCAGTCCATTTACACAAACCTAACCTAAACTCGACGAAATCTCGAAACCTGTCGTTCACCTGTCACGTAGCCATATTGTCTCCGTAACCAATAGGAAATGCTCAGGAAAGAGTCTAAAACTGAACTAGCAGCTGCAATTTCGCTATGTAGACACGGTTGGCCATATATAATTCAGGAGGCAGTGAAGAAAGGAAAAAAAAAAATGGTAAATAAACGTTGTCGTTGGCGTCATCTACCATTTGAGAACTAATGTAAGTATTACATCATAACCTGATAAAAACCTCCGTTCCTATATATTATAAATTATTAATAGTCTATTTCACTGAATTGTCTTATCAAATACAACTCGTGTTTTCATCTCTTATCACAATTGACTCTCGTCGTTTCGCTCCAGTCGTGAATTATTGACAAGATGAAAACACTCGTGGTGTTACTTATGAATATAATCTATCCTTCAAAAGCTTATTTTTCCAAACACTTCATTTTATAAGGTATATTAAGTTAAACATTTGCAGAAATAGCAAATAGCACATTTCGTTATAGTCTACATACAAAGGGATAACGATAGTCAAATTTTTAAGGGATACTGAGAGTATTGACAATTGATAAAAACAATCGAACATCGTTTTTTCTTTCTCTAGCATGCATGTACAATGTACATAATAGACAGAGAAGGTATTATGCTAGTATTTTCATGACAATCTTTGTGTTGCACCCTTGGAAGATACTAAACCTAAATACAAAGTCTGGTATTTAACCGTCTTTTCGTTTTTGAGTATGCGCGCACACACAACGCGGACATTTTCCTAAAAATTATTTAATGGATTCTGAACTTCTCAAAACAATTATTTCCGGTGAAATATCGGTTTTGAATTTTTGGGTGGATTATAATGCCTTCTCTAGCTACTATGCGCGTACATAGCAAATAGTAGAGATGGTAAATCTCAAGTAAAATGGGCCCTCAAAACATGCATTTATGGTGAAATCGCTGTTTCAAATTGTTGGGTGGAATACAATACCTTCTCTACCTATTATGTAAATACATAGTAATTGTTACAGGTAATAAAAGTAATGTTTTGTATCACGGGACCTCAAAACCTGTTTTCCCCGTGAAATGTGGATATTGAATTTTTAGGTGGAATACAATAAGTCCTCTATTATGGTACTCAGTAGAGAGAGTAAAATTAGCCACAATACTTAGCACTTTTCTCTGCAAATATTCGGAGCTCAACTTTATTTTCTTTTACAAATTTGCAGTTTTAAAACTGCGTTTGAATACCAATTTTTCATTTGAATAATATCAGTATTTGCTAAACAAAAGAACAGGAATATCATGAAATAAAAAAAATAAGCTTTTTAACAATATTGGTTACAGAGATGTAGAGAAAGCCATGTTAATGGAACACATCAGATTTTGTCTGCCTTTTACGGTTTACCAGTTATGCAAAATGCAGCAAAATCCATCCAAAATAAAGAGTTCTTCAGAGCCTATTCTCAGAAAATTCAAGATATACATTTTATTTTTCATGTAAATATCTTAAGTATACGAGATTTTAATCGAAATCGTTGAGCCATTTTTTAGAAAATCAAAATGTTTGTAAATCTTTCCATGTAAAGGGTAGTTTGGAGATTTTCCTCAAAATCTTCCTTGGAAGATACTAAACTTACATACCAAGTTTGGTTTTCTACAGACTTTAGGGTTTTGAGTTGTATTCACAGACACACACAGAGCTTTTTCTAACTTTTTTATTTCGGTGAAACTTTTGGGTGAAATACAATACCTTCTCTATACACAATGTAGATAGTACGAGTAAAGAAAGTAAAAAAGAAACCAGAAGTATTTGTTAAGACACATTATTTGGCTGCGAATGTTGCAACTGTGACCACAGAGGAAGAAGGCCTGAAGACAAGACGCAGCTGATATGCTGTTTAGCTAACTGGGTAGTGCATTAAGGCATACACAAGCTTGCCCTTGTTTAGTGCAGCTCTCAGATGACTTCATGAAATAAACATAAGCTTTTTTGTTCTTTCTTTTCCCCGCCCTTCGGTTGCTCCAGCAAAAGCAAAGAACATCACTGCACCGCTAAGTGGAAAGAGAAGCCGACTTCTAAATATCTCTTAATTTGCGGTGTAGTGCGCACATTTTAGTAACCATGACTACACTCCATAAAGTTGCGTGTCGCGACTCCATGCCTTAATAATATACTTCTTTTCTCTACACATTCTTTATACATAGTGAATAGAGAAAGTATTGTATTGCACTAAAAAAAATCGATACCGAGAGTCACCAAAATACATGTTTTGAGGTCCCTGGGTTAAAATAGCTTTTTGCTTTCTCTACACGTACTATGTAAAGAGTGTACAGAGAAAGTATTGCATTCCACCCAAACATTCGATACCGAGATTTCACCGGAAATACATGTTTGGACACGATACGATGCTTCCTCTAGTGTGGTGTTATCTTCTAAGACAGCTATCATTCGTTAAAAGTTAACATTTTCCTTTTTATTGGTACATTTTCTGATGACGTCACAAAACTGCAATAGTTTGTATTTTCTTTAGCAGTAATGAATAAGTTGCAAAGCGGTGGGGATTTATTTTCAAGAATCACATCGTTGGGTAGCAACAGTCTGTGTCATTACCACGTTCCATGGGGAATTTAAATCGATTTGAGCAAAATCCCATCTCAACCGATCCAAGTTTCACATGTTAAATTCAATACGAAGTGAGATCGTTTGGAATACGCAAGCTTAAAAAATAATTTAATCATCCAATTATGCTCGTCAGCTTGGAATTGCGTAGCCGAATCTGCTAAACATATATTTATTACCCGCGTATTATAAGAAGGTTTTGAAGTTAAATAATTATATTTGAGAATACATTGCAAACTATAGAAACCATAAAAGTGGTTCTGTTACAATCTAACACATAGAAATAAACAAAATCATTAACATATGACTACCGCGTGCGACGAGTATAATAAGAGATTTTTTACTTTCTCTACATGTACTCTGTACATAGTGTTGTAGGCTATGAGCTGGTGAAGATCTGGGAGACGTACCTTTTGGTGCTGGGCTGCGCAGCGACGACTGGTCCTCTCTCCGACGTTGCAGTGCTGAAGCCGATTCTCGACTCTCCTCGGTTATTTGTGGATTCAACGACGATCAATTGAGACCTATTTATACCTTGCTCAGGTTTTGAGAGGTGATGACCTCAAGGGGATGGTACGGGAAATTAACTCATAAGCGTCGGCACTTTTCATTCAGGCAAAGGTTTATTTCCCTTCAAAAGCGTTCCCGAGAAAGTTCCTGGCGCGTTTGTGGACAATTTTTACGGAATTTTGCATAACTGCTAAACCGTAATAGATGGAAAAAAAAAAAAAAAACTTAACACGTACAATATGTAGAGTGCTTTAAAACACACAATTTATGTTATATGCATCTTTTCATGGAGTTGATCGTTTTTGAGATATTCCTTGTTTTTGGTTTCAGCTTTAAAATATTATACTTTTCTCACACAGGACTTTGTCAACTCCTGTCCATACAAACAAAGGAACTTCAGTCACATAGCAACCAGCTTTTGACTATCACTTTAACCTACGGACTCCCTTATTTCGGTTCTACTTACAAGGAAGCAAATAATAAGATTACTTCTGCTAATTTTTTCTCGATTAGCATTAAGTTAATAGTACAATAAGCTTTTTAACAATAATTTGTTGCAGAGATGTAGAGAAAGTCATGTGAATGGAACACATCAGATTTTTCAATATTCTCATTACGAAGTGTAATGTCTTCCATGCTTTCCTATATGTAGAATTTATCTGATCCTCCCATCCAGCATTACTTGACAATATTTCAGTTTACAAATCAGAAAACCGAATGAGCATTTGGGGATTCCGAAAAGAGACCTCCCACATCGGAATGTTGATGATGTCAGTGGCTGGAATGCTAGGTATGAAATAGTGGCACCGGGTGCCCCAGTATGGCTGTCGTTAACTAGGCCCGTGACGTCACATCGTGCTGGACCGAGGGCGTGATGTGGGAAGAAATAAAGACAGAGCCAGGCGGGTCCACGGATGATGTATAGTCAAAGGGAGAGAGAAAGAAAGAAAGATTTGGTGAAGACATGTGGCAGTGGCGGCTCGTGAGAGTTATTAGCTATTACTTCCTCACCTACAGTGACAGCCCCATAAATATGTTCCGTACACATGATGGGATACCTCATAAATATGTCAGGGGAGAGATATGTTTTCGTCATCAGTGGCTGCTGGATATTAGTAGCCATTCATTTCACATCGCAGTGGTGGCTGGGCTGTGTCATTCAACCCCAGGAATGTACAGTTTTAGTGTCTTAATGCTTCTCTTGAGAACCATTGCGGGGGGTGCAAAAATAACAGGCAGATGTAGCACTTGGAGACAGAAAACCAAGGCCAATAAAAGTAATATATGATGTTTAGTTATCAAGTCAGTAACTACACAAAAGTTGAAAGTTTCATAGGGAAAAGAATCAGAAACATCTCCCAACCCCAACTATCCTTTACATGGAACATTTCTCGAAAATCTATATTTTCTCAAAATTAGCACTTACAATTTTGATTGAAATGTCATATTTTTTGCTTTCTCTATACGTACTAAGTACATAGTGTACAGAGAAGGTATTGTATTCCACCCAAAAATCCGATACCGAGATTTCACCGGAAATATATGTTTTGAGACCCCCTGAACTCAATAAGGCATTTTAGACAAATATCCGTGTGTGTGTGTGTGTGTGTGTGTGTCTGTGTGACCGTTAAAGAAAATCCCCCACCCCAACTACCCTTTGCATGGAAAAAAAAATCGAAAATTTTTATTTTCTCAAAAATGGCCCTAACGATTTCGATTAAAAACTCTTATACCTAAGACATTTGCTTGACAAATAGAATTTATATCTTCAATTTTCAGGAAATAGTCTCTGAAGACACGTTTATTCTGGATGAATCTTGCGGAATTTTGATTAACTGGTAAACCGTAAGAGATAAAAAAACAATAAATAAAAAAAGTACAACACAAAAAATGCAGAACTCGTTAAAACACAAAATTAGTCATATAACATTTTTTTTTTTCCCCTGGAGTTGACCATTTTCGAGATATTCCTTGTTATAGGTTTCAACTTTAAAATGCACGGGAACTTGTCAACTCCTGGCCACGCAAAGAAACGGATTTCAATCCCATAGCAACCACATTTTAAGTTCCCTTACTTCATTTAGGCTTAAAAGGAACTAAGTAATAATACCGTTTCTGCTAATTTTTATCTGATTGGTATGCCGTGGATGGAAGAATTAGGTTTTTAACAATAATTTGTTGCAGAGATATGCAATTGGCACATGATATATTTTATTTCTTGGTGGGTCTCTGTGATGTTTTCTATGAGATCCATCAAGCTGGAAGTTGGATGAATGCTATGCCAACACTATCTAGTAAAAATGCAAGGATTGAGAAGGCGCACCGGCTGAGAGGAGTTATGCACAGAGATCAACAAATTATGGACCAGTTACTTAGTTTAAATACACCTGCTTTCTTTCTCGTTGTTCTTCAGAGGATGAAAACTATTCTTACAAAAGATTATTATTTTATCTGCTTCATGCTAGTCGAGATAAACATTAGCAAAATTTTTCTTATTACTTAGTTCCTTATAAGTATAAAGGGAAATAATGAAAAACACTAGGCTAAAGCGACAGTCAAATGTTTTAAAATCTGACGCTATGTGTTTGTGATTGAAATTAGTTATCTACCAAGGCCAGAAGTAAAACAAAACAGATATGAAGCAAAACAAAAGATGACTTTCCGTTTGAGAAAAATTTAAATAATTTAAAATTGTAGCGAATAACAAAAAAATTCTGGGAGACAGTTTAACGTTACAAAATAAGTATATACGACATAAATTGTGTGCGTTGTGTGAGATTTCTATTGTTTTTAATTATTTTTGTTGAAATTTTATAATTTGAAGTTTTGATTCATATACCAAAAAAAAAAAAAAAAAAATTAAACCGTGATATTTCAATAATATTTTATTACTGAATTACTATTTTTTTTAAATTAGACATTTTAGTCTCTAATATCTAATAAAATTATTACTGTTTTGTAATATTTAAATACATATTTCTGCACATCCTGGAACATTTTAGCCGTGTTTAATAAAAACTGAGAGGCATGTAACATTTTGAAAGTTTGAAAATATACGAGGGCGGGTCGAAAAGTAACGCACAATAATTTTTTTACAAACAAATTTAATAGTGTAAAAAGATTTTAAAATCACAAATGAACTTGCACCTTTTATCTACTTTTCGATATAGTCACCAACTTTCTCAACACATTTGTCCCGTTGTGATGCCAGTTTCAATATGCCCTGTTCGTAGAAGTCCGTTTCCCTGGAGTATAGCCATCTGCGGACTGCTGATTTCACTTCCGCAAAGCGTTGGCCGGCCAGGAATTTCATCATGAGACCAAACAGATGAAAGTCCGACGGTGTAAGATCCGGACTGTATGGTGGATGCTGGAGCACATCCCAACCAAATTTGGTGATTTTCTGACGAACAGCAGCAGCAACATGCGGGCGAGCATTGTCATGCAGTTTAACATCGTCAGCATTAATGTTGTGGCGTTTTTCACGATGGCAGGACGCAACTTCAAAGTTTTAATGCAGGCTGCAGCATTCACAGTGGTCACTTGTTCAGCAAAGTCCACCAATAAAACATATAGACATCCCAAAACACTGTCACAAGCATTTTCCTAGCAGTTTGAATCACTTTGAATCTTTGTTTTACTTGCCTGTTTTGTTTCGGGCGTGTAGTGATATGCCCACAGCTTATCACCAGTGACGATTCCTTTCAGAAAGGATTGTCATCATTCGCTGGCCTTTATGGTTGTCAGGTTATTAGGCACCCAGCGAACACTAACTTTACTTATTTCAACGTGTCATCAACACTACACCACAGCAAGAGTTGAACTGCTTAAAAGGTTCGCAGTTGCACACGCCAGTCGTTCAAAATTGCCGACTCAATGCCTCTGACATTCTACGGGGTTACAGCTGTTAACGGCCTCACTAAGGTTCATACGGTCCTCATGGAAGAATGCGCACAACCTGCAGACATTGCTACGGTCCATACAATCATCACTATATACGCCAGGCTGTGAATTTCTCGCGGTGGGACATGCGTGGACCCTGTGATCTCTCTCTTCACATGTGGACGACAGTAGCATGCGCGCCAGCTTTTTCACGTAGGTCACGCTTTTCTCGCTAAAGCTGCACATGAAACAGAAAATGCCCTCTGTAGTGAAAACTTCAAACTATATCTGTGTGAAATTGCTGCATTCCAATTGCAATATATATATTTTGTGCGTTACTTTTCGATCCGCCCTCGTAGTTTTGAGAGAAACGTTGTTTTATTAAACAGGAAGCGAGTGTTGTAGGATCTTTAAATGGCTGTAGAGGCTGAAGTAAGGTGAGGACAGATAAATGTTGATTCACTATAAACGCCCAAAGGTTCCAACAACTGTTTGCTGTAAAAGAGCGATTTTCGACTTTTTGTGCGATTGTCAGTGTCCCTTAAGCCTTCGCCAATGCCCGGTTTTAAGTTTAAGCTTAAGAGGTGAAATTGGGCCTTGGTAGCAACGTATTACGGTAATACACCACTGGAAATGACATCTGAGTTGTCACAACATAATGGACCTAATCCACGTCTTCTCCGGACACACCCCAACACTGCTCTGCCCTTCAAATGTTTATCAATAACAAGAGACGAACGACTCGAAAAGAGCAGTGAAAAAACAACATATTACTTTTATCTGACACAAGATTTCGGAAAGAGTGCATAAATTTAGAAACGTACAGTGGCGGCTTGTTGAGATTTTGTGTAGCATTTAAAATTCATTGAATTGAAGATTGAATCCGAAAGTGTTCGTTTGTAATGTCATTTTAACGCATTACCGACTGTTACTTTTCAAGGGTGGTCGCAATGTTTACTTTCTGGTCCACGTATTATATGAAATGTAGGTAGAGAATGTATTGTATGCCACTCAAAACTTCGATGTCGATATTTCACCGGAAATACATGTTTTGAGATCTCCTTAAAAAAAACAACAACAGTTTTAGAAAAAACTCCATAAGTGTGCTTCTGTCGACAATATAACTAAAAAATCTGATGTGCTCCATTCACATGACTTTATACATCTATTCTGCAAACAATCTACTCTTCTATCTGTGCTAACTAAAATAAATATTAGCAGAAATGGTTTTATTATTTAGTTCCTTATAAGTAAAGAGAAATAAGGGAATACACTAGGTTAAAATGACATTCAAAAATTTTAAAACGTGGTTGCTATGGGATTTAAATCCGTTTCTTTGCGTGGCCAGGCGTTCACAAATTCCCGCATGAGAAACGTTTAAGTATTTTAAAATTGAAACCAATAACAAGGAATATCTCGGAAGTTGTCAACTCCACGTAAAAAAATGTGTATGACATAAATTGTGTGTTTTAACGAGATCTACAGTATTTGTGCAGCACGTTTTTGTCCATCTCTTACGTTTTACCAGTTATGCAATCGTCCAGAATGAAGAGGTGTTCAGAGGCTATTCCCAGAAAATTCAATATATTTTATTTCTTTAATATGCGGTGCTTTTATCAAAGCCGTTAACTATTTTTGAGGAAATCAAAATTTTCTATTCTTTTTCCATGGAAAGAGTAGTTTGGAGTGGAGGTATTTTCTTGAAAATCTTGGTGTCGCATCCATAAAAGTTGCTGAACATAATTATCAAGTTTGTTTTTAAACCGACTTTTCGTTTTTAAGCTATCGTTTTCATATGCCTTTTTCTATTTTTTTTTTTTTGTAATCAGGGGACCTCAAACATGTATTGCAGGTGAAATCTCTACAAAGAATTTTGGGTGGAATACAATACCTTCTCCATATAATATATGTAGAGAAAGTAAAAAATGCAACTAATAGCTGTAAAATATTAATGGGTCTCGTAGTTCCATTTTACAAATGTTGCCTCATATTTTATTAAAATGATTATTTACATTTCAAAATCAACTTGTAGCAAAAGAGTAGATTTTTGTACGAACTTTTATCACACTGCTATTTCACTCGCATGCATGTATCACGTCACAGCTCACGACAAATTATTAATTTGCATGCAATAAACCCCTTGATTCTAAGTTCAGAATTCTGGGAAAGTAACTTGCATTAAACGTAGTACTTGTTTTGTTTTTACAGTATAGTTTTCACACAAAATTGCGGTGAAGTGTATGGTGTCTTTTACGTCGGTGGACATATTGTTCCTACGAGGGTCATCCAGAAAGTGACAGACAATTTTGCATAACTAAGCAATAACGAAAGTTATCGACACAAAACTTTATTTACAAAGTTACAGTACCTTAATCTATTTTTACTTTCTCTATACGCACTATGTACATAGTGTACAGAGAAGGTATTACATTGCACCCAAAAAATCGATACCGACATTGAACCGGAAATATAAGTTTTGAGACCCCTGAATCCCCCCCAAAAAACACATTTTTAGATAAATGTCTGTGTGTGTGACTATGGGCAGCATAGCTCCAAAAAGGAAAAGAGCGTTAAAAATCAAACTTGGTATATAAGCTTGGTATCTTCGAAGGATACGACTATCCCCCCATCCGAAACTACCCTTTATATGGAAAAAAAATCTAAATTTTTTATTATCTTAAAAATGGCTAAAACGATTTTAATTAAATTCATTACATTTAAGATATTTACTTGCCAAATAAAATGTATATCTTAATATTTCTGGAAATAGCCTCTGAAGACTACTTTATTCTGGATAAATTTTACGGAATTTTGCAAAACTGCTAAACCGTAAGAGATGGACAAAAACTTACCACGCAAAAAATGTAGAGCTCATTAAAACACACAATTTATATTATATGAATTTTTTTTCGTGGAGTTGCTCCTTTTTGAGATATTCCTTATTTTTGGTGTCAGCTTTGAAAAACTTACGCTTTTCTCATACAGGAATTTGCCAATTCCTGTCCATACAAAGGAACTTCAGTCACATAGCAACCAGCTTTTGATATCAATTTAACCTATGGTACTCCCTTATTACGCTACTTACAAGGAAGCAAGAAATAAGACTATTTCTGCTAATTACTTCTGGAATAGCATGAAGTAAATAGAAGCATAAGCTTTCTAACAATAATTTGTTGCAGTGATGTAGAGAAAGTCATATGAATGGAACACATCAGATTTTTCAACGTATTCGTCATTGCTATCAAGGTATTTAGAGTCACGTGGTACCGATTTTTCAATGCAGATGTTATACTCTTCCACCACTAAAGATATGAGCCAAGATGTAACTGTCACTTTGAGGTTTTCATCGGTTGGGAAATCTTTTCCATCCAGAAAGTCGTGTACGGTGTCCGAAGTGAAACTCCGGTTTCTTTTATCAACAATTGCTTTCAACTCCTCCATAATGATTGATGAACTTCCACTCCGGTCTTTATCGTACACACTGGTTCTTCCTTGATGTCTCGTAAATTATGTGCCATTGCCTCACTGAAGACGCGTTCATTGCAATATCGCTATACACTTGCGTTATCTGCCTATAAAATTCGTTTGGCGGAACATTTTGTGAATTCAAAAAATCTGATATGTTCCATTCACGTGACCTTCTCTACATTTCTGCAACAAATTATTGTTAAAAAGCTTATGCTTCTATTTAGTTCATGCTAATTGAGAAAACAGTAGCAGAAATATTCTTATTACTTGCTTCCTTAAGTAGAACCGAAATAAGGAGTTATCATAGGTTAAAGTGATAGCCAAAAGCTGGTTGCTATGTGACTGAAGTTCCTTTGTTTGTATGGACTGGAGCTGACAAATTCCTGTGTGAGAAAAATATGTTATTCAAAGCTGAAATTAAAAACAAGGAATATCTTAAAAACGATCAACTCCATAAAAAAAATTGTAAATAACATAAATTGTGTGTTCTAATGTGCTGTACATTTTCTGTTTGGTAAGTTTTTGTCCATCTCTTACGGTTTAGCAGTTATACATTTTATTTGTCAAGTAAATATCTTAAATATACGAGATTTTAATCAAAATCGTTAGAGCCATTTTTAAGAAAATCAAAATTTTCGAATTTTTTTTTCCATGTAAAGGATAGTTTGAAGTGGGGAGATTTTCTTGAAAATCATCATTTCGCATCCTTGAAAGATACGAAACTTAAATGCCAAATTTGGTTTTGAACGGTCTTTCCATTTTTGAGCTATGCTGCTCACAGACATACACCCACACGGACATTTTTCTAAAAATGCTTTTTTTGGATTCAGGGGGTCTCAAAACACATATTTCGGTGAAATTTCGGTATCGAATTTTTGGGTGCAATATAATATCTACCTTCTCTATACACTATGTACATAGTACGTGTAGGGAAAGTACAAGACAATAAGTCCTTTGGCGGTAGTGTATAACACCAGCCTTGAAAAACTGGTACTTCCTGACAATAAATGTCTCGAGAGAATGAAGATTACGTTGAGAAATAGAATAAGGTACTGTAACTTTGTAAATAATGTTCCTTATTGTTTAGTTATGTCAAATCGTCTGTCACTTTCCGGATGGCCCTCGTAGAAAGTGGCAAAGGAATTTCAGTCTCTTTGGGAAAGAGATTTTACTTGAGTTTACCATCCGTAATGGCATGTCGAGGAAGTCGGTTTTCCCGCATGCTTTGTAGTGAACATAAGCTACCCACCGCTTGTCCTGTAGGCGTTTATCACAGGAATAAGCTTTTAGTGTTGTTATTATTATTGTTGTTGTTGTTATCATCATAATCATCATTGTTATTATTACCATTATAAACATGGCTATCATGTACTTACATGTTTATTTTCTTTACCACGTACAATGTACATAGTTGGTAGAGAAGATATTGCATTCCATGAACAATTCGATACCGAAAGCTCAGCGGAAATACATGTTTTGGGTCCCCCTGAATCTAAAAAAAGCATTTTTGGAAAAAGGTCCATGTGTGTGTCTGAAGACAGCATAGCTCAAAAACGAAAATGCCGTTAAATGCCAAACTTGGTATTTAAGTTTGGTATCTTCCAAGGTTGCGACACGAAGATTTTCAAGAAAATACCCACATCGCAAGCTACTCTTTACATGGAAAAAATTTCGAAAATTTGTATTTTCTTAAAAATTACTCTAACGATTTTGATTAAAATCTCTTATATTTAAGACATTTACATGCCAAGTAAAATGTATATCTTGAATTTTCTGGGAATAGCCCCTAAAGTCCTCTTTATTCTGGATGGTTTTTGCATTTTGCATAACTGGTAAACCGTAAGAGATAGACAAAAACTTGCTACACAAAAACAATAGATCACGATAAAACACAAAATTGTTGAATTTGACCGTTTTCGAGATATTCATTGTTATTATTTTTTTGTTTCATTTGTATAGCCCCCTTCAACATCAATGGTCATATCGGGGGGCTTTGACTTGTGAAACTGTAGCTTCAGGACAATAGGTTAATAAGCATATTTATTTTCACATTCATACTTCCAGACTCTATGGGGGATAGGGAATAATTCTGGTTAAAGAAAAACTCCCCGCCCCAGCCGGGAATCAAACCCGGGACCTCCAGGTGAGAATTCAGCTCGCTGACCACTCGACCACGGAGGCAATCATTCCTTATTATTGATTTCAGTTTTAAAATACTTAAACTTTACTCATACGGGAACTTATCAACGCTTGGCCACGCAAAGAAACGCATTTCAATTCCATAGCAACCACATTTTAAAACATTTGACTGTCGGTTTAGACTAGTGTATTCCCTTATTTCCTTCCTACTTACAAGGAACCAAGTAATAAGACCGTTTCTGCTGATGTTTTAACATTAAATAGATAGAAGAATAAGCTTATTAACAATAATTTGTTACAGAGATGTATAGAATGTCATGTGAATGGAGCACATCAGATTGTTTTGGATTCAAGAGTCTCAAAATATGTATTTCCGGTGAAATCTCGGTATCGAAATTTTTGGGTGAAGTTTGCATAGTACATGTAAAGAAGTCGCCTTTCGTGGTGTAATGGTTACCTTGCTAACTTCGTATACCCAAGGTCGCGGGTTCAAACCCGGCGGAGAACGATGGTTTTTTCGGATGTAAAAATCCTTAGCATGGCTCCCTTCGGAAGGGAAGTAAAGCCGTTGGTCCCGTAAAAGAACCTCAAGCCTGATAGAGAGGCCTCTGAGCAAAATTAAGCGGTTTTTCATGCCCAATTTAGAATGAGAACCACAGAAGTTAAAGGGCTTCCATAAATGACACGCCATTTATGTGTAGAGAAAGTAAAAATTTGAAGGAAAACTATTTTTACTTTCTCTTCACGTTCTATATACACAGTGTATAGAGAAGGTATTGCACTCCACCCAAAATTCGATACCTACCGAGATTTCACCGGAAATATATGTTTTAGGGTACTCTGTAAAAAAAAAAAAAAAAAAAAAAAAAAAAAGCATTTTCAGAAAAAGCTCCGTGTGTGTGTCCGTGTGTCGTGAACACATAACTCAAAAACGAAAAGTCTGTAAAATACCAGACTTGGTATTTAAATTCAGTACCTTCCAGGGATGCGACACGAAGATTTTGAGAAAAATTCCCCACCCCAACTACCCTTTACATAGAACTTCTTTTGAAACTTTTGATTTTCTTAAAAATGTCTCTAACGATTTTGGTTAAAATATCATATATTAAAGATATTTACCTGACAAATAAAATGATATCTTGAATTTTCTGGGAATAGCATCTGAAGACTACTCTATTCTGGATGAATTTTACGAAATGTTGCATAGCTGTTAAAACATAAGAGATGGACAAAAACTTACAACACAAAAATGTACAGCACGTTGAAACACACAATTTATGTTATATAATTTTTTTTTCGTGGAGTTGATCGTTTTTGAGATACACCTTTTTTTGGCTTCAGCTTTAAAAAACGTATACTTTTCTCATACAGGATTTTGTCAACTCCTGTCCATACAAACAAAGGAACTTCAGTCACATAGCAACAGGCTTTTGACTATCACTTTAACCTATGGTACTCCCTTATTGCGCTTCTACTTACAAGGAAGCAAGTAATTAGTCTATTTCTGCTAATTTTTTCTCGATTAGCATGAAGTAAATAGAAGCAAGAGCTTACTAACTATAAACATGTTTAAAATGGATTACAGACGAATGTTTACTACGTTAACGTGAACGTGAGTAGTGCATTGTGAGGAAGTGGAATAGAGATGCTCCTGATTAGCGGAGTGTTTTGTCTGCTGTTGAAATAAACTCGGTCTTATCACTGTTGAGATCGGTAGGGAACCCCGTAAGGCGAAATAGGAAGGAAAGAAAAGGAAAGAAGAGCGGGCCATGGCGGGGGAAGGGGGAGGGACGGTTCTGTCTGGCTGACGATGTCGCTGGTAGTTCAGTCCCGCGTCAGATGATGTCCGGTGAAGTGTTGCTTGTGTTGTGAAATCTTCACTCAACTTCTGCTGCAAGTGTCAACGTTGGTAACAGTGCATTCTTATACAGGTTAGTTGATTTAACAGCTGTGTGAGCCACTTTAAGAATAGTATTTATGTTGTTATTATTATTTTTTTTAATGACTACTTTCGCTACACGTACTATGTACATAGTTTATAGAGAAGGTATTACATTCCACCCAAAAATTCGGTACCGAGATTTCACCAGAAATACACGTTTTAGGATCCCTTGTGTCAAAAAAATCATTTTCAGAAAAAGGTCCCTGTGTCTGTGAACACGATAACTTAAAAACGAAAGCAAAGAGATTGGAATTTAATTGTTTCACAAAGCGACCGTTTTTAAAGGACTTTGGGCCGTGCATTTTCTTATTTCCCTTCTATTTACAAAGAGCTAGTAATAAGACTAATTCTGCTATTGTTTACCTTGATTGGCATGATGTAGATAACAGATTAATGTTTTGAAAAGTTTGTTTGCCGAATAGCTAGAGACGTGTGAATGGAACACATTAGATTTTTTGTCCCTTCTACTTACAAGGGACAATTTCTGCTATTGTTTATTTCGATTAGCATGATGTAGATAGAAGAATAATCTTTTTAACACTAATTTGTTACAGAAATGTAGAGAAAGTCATGTGAATGGAACACATAAGATTTTTACACTTGAAAGTCTAGGGAGTTTACATGTCTTTTAAATGGTTTTAAAAACATTTTATTTAGCACTGATTTTTGCACCCGCCAGTTGTCTGTTTTAAGCACATTGTTTACTAGAGATTCTCTTTAACTTTTCACTGCACTATATTAGACGTTCCACTGTTTGAGGTGCTATCGGGGCTGCTTGCTATGCTAACTCAGTGTTGATGTTTCCAGGGCTGGTTCTATTGTTGTCATGTTGGATTTTGGTTATTAGTCTGCTATCCACTGTTGTGAAGAATTCCTTTTTGAAGTATCATCCCATTTCTGTAGCCATACATTTTTAGTCTCCAGAGAAGTTGTTTTGATGTTGTAATTTATCGTAGCAGATTTGTCATATTTTCGTTGCTTCCTTCGCCAGTTTATCAGCTAGTTCGTGATGTGATTATTATTATTATTATTTATTATTTTGATTAAAATATCCTATATTAAAGATATTTACGTGAAAAATAAAATGTATGTATTGACTTTTCCGGGAATAGCGTCTGAAGACTACTTTATTCTGGATGAATTTTACGGAATTTTGAATAACTGCTAAACCGTAAGAGATGGACAAAAACTTACCATACAAAAAATGTAGAGCACGTTAAAACACACAATTTATGTTATAAACATTTTTTCGTGGAGTTGATCATTTTTTAGATATTCATTGTTTTTGGTTTCAGCTTTGAAAAACGTATACTTTTCTCATACAGGAATTTGTCAGCTCCTGTCCATACAAACAAAGGAACTTTAATCACATAGCAACCAGCTTTTGAGTATGGTACTTCCTTATTTCGCTTCTGCTTACTATTTCTGCCAATTTTTTCTTGATTAGAATGAAGTAAATAGAAGCATAAAGTTTTTAACAAGCATTTGTCGCAGAGATGTAGAGAAAGTCATTTGAATGGAACACATCAGATTTTTCTTAAATGGAAAGCCAACTTTCGTGTTTTGTTTTGTTGTTTCCCCTGCTTGTTATGCAAAGAGAGCGAATTTTTCAGAGGCATCCTATAGTTACTGGCTCTTAAAAGATTCGCACTCCGTTATTTCCCTTAGTATAAAGTAAATAGAAGAACACGTTTAGTAAGAATAGTTTGTTAAAGAATAAGAGGTGAAACTCGTATGAATGTAACACATCAGATATTTAAAATATTTTAACTTATATTAGTGGTATATAATTGTAATGATTATGGATTAGATAATTACGATATAATTATAACTTGACACATGTGTTCAGGATTTTGTGTCCAGTAGCAGTATTGAAATGTTATTAAAGAACAAATTGGTTATTAATTAAGCGATAACACACCAGTGTTGCACACTCACATTTACTATCAGATTGAGCATACAGAGAAACTTTTTTTTTTGGATTAATTGGATTAATTGTTTTTCACACAAGCTTAACCGTCCTTTAACCTGGTTTGGTCAAATTATGCAAGTGATCTCGGGGTCCATGAAGCTTAAAGTTACTTGAACTTCGTCTTTTCAGGATAAGGGAAAACCCAAGAAAAAAATATCCTGATAACTCACCCTAAGCAAGATTTTTAAATTTTTATTTTAAATTACCCCCCGAAGGGATTATAGGGGTGATCCCTCCTACGCAAACTCTGGTGGTGATTATCCGAAAAGGCCGGTCCCCATGGCCACGCTAAGGCGTCTTGCTTTGGTGCTTCGTGGGCAGGGGATGATGGGTTCGAGTCCCGCCTTGGGCATGGGTGTTATATGTTTGTGCAATGTGTATATGTTTGTGTAAAGGAACAGTAATCATACAGGGGGGAATGTGGGATACAGCGCCGGAGTCCTGATCAGACTCCGGTACTGTTAAAAAAAAGGGGGGGGAACTACAACCCTTCCCCTACCTTACTGCCGAGGAGATGGTTATTTATTTAGTTATCCTGGTTGGAGTTAAGGCCATAAGACCTTCGCTTCCACTCTACCAGGCAAACAAATTCAATACAGCAATGATACAATGAATAAGGAACTAACATACTATTCTATACAACGTAATAAAAAAAAGGTGCAATAAGTATACTGAAATGAAAAGAAAAGAAACAAAACTGTAAACAGATTTATTTTAAGTGAAATATTCAGGTAGGTTGAAGCTCATATTAGTCATTTTTACAATTGAATACATTGTGATTTTAGTGATGGACTGCATTTATCTCAAAATCATTTGATGGTAAACAACATGTCTGCAGTAGTCTAGAGAATTTCTGTTTCAGGAAACTGTTATTGCGAAACTGTTTCATGATTGCAACAGAAACAGATTAAACTATTTCGCAAAAAGAACAACTTTTCTTACCACTATTAAGAGGTACAACATTGCAGATTCTAGTTCAGTTTTAGATTTGACTCTGCCATTGGTCGATTGACCAACATGGCTGCCCATACACAAGCAAACAGAACGAACGGAAGACTGTGCATTTCGCATTGGAAAGAAGAACTGATTTTCAAAAAGTCCATTTTTACCTCTTATTTCGATCCAGTTCATTTACATACACCTAACCTAACCTCGACGAAATCTCGAAACCTGTCGTTCAGCTGTCACGTAGCCATATTGTCTCCGTAACCGATAGGAACGGCGCAGGAAAGAGCCTTAGCATAAAACTGAACTAGAATCTGCAATCTCGCATAAGAGGTAGTGAAGGAACAAAAATAACACAACTATTTTGAAACAGTTTTACCATAACAACCATTAGAAACAGTTTCACCATTCAAATATTTCTTAAAACATTTCTGGAAATTGCGTGCACTGTGTTAATCTTTCTTTTTTGTCATTGCTTCAAAAGTTTACCACAAGGTGCGTCTTTGTACGTTGTATCGCGCGGTCTGATATTATCGGCGAAATTCGAATGTAGTAATCAAACTCCTTCCCTCTCGTTAACGAGCAACAATGCTTTGATAATTTCCTCTTCAGTGTACCTAGAAAGAGGTTGCATTTGGTACATTGTGATTTTATCGATGGACTGCATTTATCTCAATAGCATTTGGTGGTAGACAACAGGTCTGCAACAGTTTTGCAACTGATTAATGCGGCGAAACAGTTTAGGGAATTTCTGTTGCAGGAAACTGTTTCGCAAAAAAGAACAACTTCTCTCACCACTAGTAAGAGGTAATAAGGTGCTGGTCTCATGCAGTAAAGAAGAAGCAGTTAGTTGTTTCGAACTCGCGACCTGTTGAATGTGAGGCAGACACGCTACTCCCACACTATCCAGACGGGCTAAGGAGGAACCTTCTTGTAAACAAACCCAGCAGCAATAAAAGTGAACCGAGACAACTTGATGGGAATATCCGAATGGAGTTGGAAATTGCGTAGTCAAGGTAAATTAACAGAAGCATTTTCTGGTTATAAACAGGTGTAGCGTCGCTGTCTGTTAGATTTACACGAAAGTGTCATTAGAAAGAGAAACCAAACAGTTTCAGGAGAATGCTTGACCGAAACCACAGATGGCAGCACAAGAAAGAAAGAAAAAGAAGCGTTTCCGCTGTTTCGTTCATTGTTGGATAGAAGCACATTGATGGTTTGTGAATTCAACAGCGTCTGTTACAGTGGTTTCACTCCCAAACCCAGAGGCAATTGTTTCACTAGCTAAAAACTTACGGATCCGTTTGCTTCTTATATCCAGCGTAATCCTGAAGGAATAGGGAGCATATTAGACAGATGATGTTGCTCGGAGGAAGTCATTTTACACACCCACCGTCCTTGTTTGATAACTTACTTATATTCCGCAAACTAACACCATTATCAACTACTTCGTCTGCTATGAGCGCCGAAAATTTGCGGGAAATTTATGTTACCAACCTATGAAAATGTCGCAAACATGAAAATCCGCAATTTTTGGTAATTCGGGTGGGTTTAGGCCTCATAGAGGCTGCTCGTTCCTTCTAGACGAATGTCCTTTAGTGAAGATACAGTGAGCTGGCCTACCCTTGATAAACAGGCTAGAAAATAGTTTATGTTACTATAACAAACAGCTCCGCTTCTTTATGATTACGTTTCAAGAATACACAATGTACACTTCACTGCAAAGTGTTACGGGTTTATGCCATTGCCAGTGTTTTAACGAGAGATGTTTAGTTATTAATAAAAATGACAACAATTCAGAAAAAGAAGATGAGGGAGAAATGTCGGGAATAGAAGATATAAAAGAAAAATAGGTGTAAAGTGTATGGCATCACTGGGAATGTGATTATTTACTTTGTCATGACAGTACTACTGCAGGCAGAAACATAAGAATAACGTACACAACATTTGAGTGCCGTGCATGCTTCTATGTACCAAAGCTCCAGTAAAAGTGAGTATGTGTCATTCGTCAAGAACTGGCGCGCGACCTCTACCTCCTAGGCTACGCCATGGTTCATTGGGGTTTAGCTTCACAGATCCCTTGGCTACATTTTGCGGCTTAGGGCCCTCAATCCTTCGGCAATGCTTGCGTCTTATGGCCCCTCTGTCCTCGGCTAGGCTATATGGTTTCTTCCGCTATTCTAAGATTGTGAATACTGGGAACACGCTGAGACAAGGGCAGAAATTAAATTAGTTGTATTTCTGGACGCTCTTTAACTGCTCCAATTCTTAGTGTCCCATTCTATATTGGGCGTGAAAGACCGCTTAATTTTTCTCAGAGGCATCTTTTTTTCTTTTATGTGCCATAAATTTACGACACACGTCCAATGTCTTCCGAAGATTTTTATGCCCGAAAAGCTCCATCGCCCTCCGCCGGATTTGAACCCGCGACTTTGGGAACTAGAGGGTAGCATATTACTTCTAGACCACGGAGGAGACAGAGACAAGGACAGAAGCAGCACTATTGCCATAATGTCTCAGATGGGAAGTCCGTCACGTTGATGAAGGAAGTGATAAGAGTGAAAAAGTTATGATTATAAAGGCGCTATAAGTGAATAAGTATTGGAAAATGTTTTAATGTGTATTCTCCACATTTTTGTGCTGAAATAGTATCTACGTAATGAGATGGGGATATCCATTTGTAGCTGGCCACTAGGTTCGCTGTACGAGATTTTCTGAATCAACATCTTGCAGAAAGATGGATTGTGTGCTGGGAACTAAGATAAGGACTTTTGAAGCTGGCCTCCGAGGTCCCCTGATTTGACCATTTGTGATTTCTTTTCATGGGGTCATATGAAGGATCTTGTCTACATACCACCACTACCTCGAAATCTGCAAGAGCTCCGACTTCGCATCACGGCCGCCATCGTAGGTTCGGGAGTGTATTCTTTACGGCATCTCCACGTAAAGGATAGTTTGGGATGACAGGATTTTCCTGAAAATCTTCGTATTGCATCCTTGGAAGATACTGAACTTAAATTCGTGATATTTAACCGACTTTTCGTTTTTGAGTTATGCTATACGCACATAGACGCGCGCGGACCTTTTGCTAAAAATGCTTTTTGGGTTCAGGGGTACTCAAAAATGTATTTCCGGTGAATTATCGGTTTCGAATATTTGGGTGGAACAAAATATTCTACCTATTATGTACATGCGTAAAAACGCATATCTCTGTAAACCATAGAATGTACTTTAAATATTTTTTTTGTGGCATAAGCTATTTTCGAGATGGGTTATTAATGGTGCTTATTTGTTTATTACTTTGGCACACTTTGTCAGCATTCAGTTGTTTCTTGCGTTTGCATGGAATGAGTATGCAATTTTAAGTCAGCATATAACGTCTAGTTTTTAAATATTTGTTTGACCATTCGAATTCTTTTTGTGTCTATAACAAAATGTGTAATGTATCTATTTCTGCACAGGTTTATCTCGATTAAAATGAAATAGAATAATAAACGACAGAGGCTAGAGGCAGATGTGTGAATGTAACACGAGATTTTTAGTTATGCGTCATAGATGTTTTGGATATGTTTCAATAGACGGTTTGCTTTTAATACTGCGCTCTCTGTCTCTCTTCCGGTATGCAGTCAAATATTTTCCTAACGGGGCTTCTTTGATCTGTGCTTATCGGTCTCCACGCCCTAAACAGGCCTTCCTGAGAAAACTTTCCGCACGCTCATATATTTAGCGCTTTATGACTCATCACTGAACATTCCTCTAACAGTTATTGCTATAATTTTAGGTCTTCAGAAATATTTGTTTGATTCACCTCCACTCGTGCGTGCGTTCTTTATTCGATTGTCATGGCAACTAGGTACAAGTATGTTTTATCTACTTCCGTTTCAAAAGTTGGCCATTCATGACATTTTTCTGTTGCAAAAGTTTCTGTTTCTTTTCGTATAAAGTAAATAACACGTTGTTATGTATTTTCACATAGCAACGTGTTAAAAGCACTTTATAACTTGCGTCATGATTCTTAAGAAATAAACATTTCCCTTTCCAGATATTTCGTATATTGTTTCCCTCGAGTACAATAGAAGGCCTTGATAAAAAGAAGACAGTCTTCTACTGATTATTGCCAACAAATCATACATGAAAACAAATTATAACTTTTAGGTTAGTATGAGTTCAACCATAAATCACACAAGACATTTCTAACGGAAATCTATGGCAATCTGATAATTTGTACAATTTTTAACATTGACTTGAGGAGCCATATTATCTTATGAGCTGACATTTTTTTCGACCAACTCATTTGTTACACTCTAACACCAACTTCTTCATAAATCTGGTTACGCATATCAATAGTATCACATTCAATAGGACCACCAAAAACAGACTGCATGGTTTGATAAAATTCATCCATAATTTTAACATCCATAATCGAAAATGGCGATTTATTGATTTCAATTAACTATAAAGGTTACCATAACAATAATCAAGAATTTAAATTATTCACTGAAATAAGATTTAATATGTCATATAATTATTTGCTGCAGTAAAAACGTATTTCCTTAAATAAAGGTACGTAAATGAAAATAGCTTTAATTCCCTGCGGTCGTGATCTAACTTCACCTTCTCATTTTTGCACTTAGTTAAATAATAAACTATTGTTAGCGTAAGGCACTTTGGACACTTCTTGTTAAGAAATGCATCTAAGTATACAATTGTTGAAAATGTTGAAAGAAATGCACTTATGTTTCTTTTTGTGGATTTTGAAGTTTGTGTTTTTTTAAATATAATTTTTTGATTTAAAATTACTAATGACCGCAATTTATAGAACGTTCACGGCAATAATATTTTGTATTATTATGCTTTTAGGGTATTCGAATATTTAATAGGAATTGGTATATTAATTAATGTATTTTGATTATCAATTAACTGTTTCATTTGCATATCTCCCATTAATTCCATACCACTCGCCTCTCCCCTAGACGGCCCGAGTTCGATCCCAAGTGACCGCATGTGAGATTTGTGGTGGGCAAAGCGGCGCTGGGCGTGTTTTCTCCGGGGTCTGCGGTTTCCCCCGCCATCGCAATCCATCTTCATTCATGTATCATCAGTATCACCGCCTGCGGTGCCATAAGTAGTGAAAGTGAGCGTTGAACACTACAAAAAAAAAATTAACTTCCATAGTCTATTGAAGACGTTGACTTGAGAAACAGTTGCTGATATTTTTCTCACTGAAGTGTTTCTTAACGTTACTTTTTTCAGTATTATACTATTAGTCGCATGGGCATTCAATTTATATTTCCAGACTCTGCAAGGATAGGGAATATAATTCTGGCTAAAGGAAACTTCACCGCCCCAGCCGCGGATCGAACCCAGGATCTCGTTTTTTTAAACAGTAACGGAGTCTGATCAGGACTCCGGTACTGTATCCCTATTTACATTTCCCCCCGTAGGTTTTACTGATTACTGGTTTACTGGTTTTACTGTTTCTTTTACAAACATATACACATTGCACAAACATATAACACCCATGCCCAAGGCGGGACTCGAACCCACGATCCCCTGCCCACGAAGCACCAAAGCGAGACGCTTTAGCGAGCGTGGCCATGGGGACCGGCAGGGTTGAGAAGTCAGGACGCTGACCACTCTTTTGTGTTTTAACTCTTTTATTCCTACAGCAGCGTTCAACTTGGATGGTCAAATCGCCAACTTTGCTTTAGAAACACTTTCTGATTTTAATGGAATGTTACTAAAGCTTTATATTATTATTATTATTATTATTATTATTATTATTATTAATAGTAATATCATATGGAAATCCGACGAGATGTTTCTAACTTATTCGATGAAACTCGTTATTTCGAATGCGGTTTTTACTTTCTCTAGTCCACATGTACAATGTACATAGTGTATAGAGAAGGTATTGTATTCCACCCAAAAATTCGATACCCAGATTTCACCGGAAATATATATTTTGAGGTTCCCTGAGTCCGAAAAAAAAAGTATTTTTAGAAAACTGTCCGTCTGCATATAAGTGTGTGATGTCTGTGTGTCTGTTGACAGCATAGCTCGAAAACGAAAAGTCGGTTTACTACCAATCTTGATATTTAAGTTCGGTATCTTCCAAGGATGCGACACTAAAATTTTCAAGAAAATCCCTCCCTCCGCCCCAACTACCCTTTACAAGGAATATGTTTCGAAAATTTTGATTTTCTCAAAAAGGCTCTAACGGTTTAGATTAAACTACCGTATATTAAAGATATTCACATTACAAATGAAATGTATATTTTGAATTTTCTGGGAATAGCCTCTGAAGAGCTCTTTATTCTGATTTGAGTTTTGTGGAATTTTGCTTAACGCTTAAACCGTAAGAGATAGAGGAAACTTAACAGAAATGTAGAGCTCGTTAAAACACACAATTTATGTTACCTATATACATGTTTTGTGGCGTTTACCGTTTTTGAGATATTCCTTGTTATTGGATTCAGTTTTAAAATACACTTTTCGCATACGGAAACTTGTAAACTCTTGGCCACGCAAAGAGACAGACTTCAATCCCATAGCAACCACATTTTAAAACATGTGACTGTCGGTTTAGCCTAGTGTATTCCCTTATTTCTCTCCTGCTTATAAAGGAAGCAAATAATAAGTCTAATTTATGCTAATATTTATCTTGATTAGCATGATGTAAGTAAAAGAATAGTCTTTTGTAAGAAAAGTTTGTATTTGGAACAGCTAGAGGTGGTGTGAATGGAACACATCAGTTTTTTTATGAACGGTGAGGCGAGCCTTCATACAGCCACGAAAGGTTGCGAAACACGGACTGTAGGAAGAGGTAAGGAGTGAATTAATCACGTGATGTCAACAAGATATAATCGGGTGAAGAGAAAAGTAGTTTTGTTTGCACAACAATGCATTATAACACTATTCCAGTTTAACGTTCTTGATGCTCAAACGAGCTCGGGTTCCATGGAGCTTAAAGTACCTGATATTTGTTCTCAGAGTATGGGAAAACCCCTGGAAAAACCTTAACCGGATAACTCACCCTAACCGAGATTCGAACTCGGGACCTGTTGTATGCATTGATTTTATTAGGCTTTGAACAAAAATAAGAGAGTATGGCTTCATTATTGTAATTTACATGTAAACCATGGCAACTATGATTGTAAAAGAATTTACATCATCCTTATAATCTTGTTTACAACATTTTGGTGTCGGTACGGTTTGTTCAAAGCAGTTAATTAAATAATGAAGTTATTTCTTTGGCCTGACGAATTTTGGTGGAACTTCTTTCTGTGTTTATTATTCCAAAAAACGCCCTAAAGTGTTGTTTATTTTATTAAATAGAATATTAGATTTCGTCATAATTTCACACAAACCTTTATAAATACAGGTTGCCTATTGTACAACATTTCGTCTCTTGTTTGCTCTTTAATGGATAGATGTTTAATATTTATACATGTAGAGTACGTATCGTATAAAGAGAAGGTATGCATTCCACCCAAAAATTGGGTGCCGAGATTTCATCGGAAATATGTTTTGAGACTCCCTGAATCCCCCCTAAAAGAATTTTTAAAAACAATTTCTGTGTGTCTGTGAATTTTTTTTTTTTTTTTTTTTTTTTTTACAGCATAACTCAAAAACAAAATCCGTTAAATACTAAACTTGGTATTTAACTTCAGTATCTTCCAAGGATGCGGCACGAAGATTTTAAAGAAAATCCCCCCCCCCGCCTAACTACCCTTTAAATGGAATATATTTCGAAATTTTGTATTTTCTCAAAAATGGCTCTAACAATTTTGATTAAAATACCATATGTTAAAGATATTTACATTACAAATAAAATGTATATATGTAACTAGTGTATAATCTGTTTGTGACAGGAGTATATGCGAGTGAAAGCGAATATTTTAGGCAATTTTAAAGTTAAAATACATACAAAGTTAATAAATTTGCTAAATGAAAAATTATAATGTATCATAGATCAGAGATGTATAGCGTAATATGGTTTAGCATGATGTAGGAGGAAAAATAAGCTTTTCAAGAATCATTTGTTAGAGAGGTAGAGAGAAGGTCTTGTGAATGGACCACTTGAGATTTTTACTAACACAATTCTTTTTCTCCGTTTTGCATAACTCACACTCAATCCTGTCACCATTTGCAGTAAAATATTCACTCCTGTGTGCTGTTTTATTACAATGTACAGCATTCTTTTTTTTTCCCTTGCTCTCTCTCTCTCTCTCTCTCTCTCTCTCTCCACATAACTCTTCATTAAGAATGGGCTTAAGCAAAGCCAAATGTAACTACCTCAACAGATAACAGCTACATAAAACAGACAGAACATAAACCATTTTCTTCCCCACACTTTAGCATTTAACAACCCATAAAAAACAATTTTAGTATCGGCTGTACACAGAGAAGAAAGGGAAAGCGCGAAGGGAAATGTTGAAGAGAGAGTTCAGTAGAGGAAGTAAGAGGGAAAGATAAATATGGATATATAGGGAGAGAAGAAAGAAAGAGGGTGACAGAGAGAGAGAGAGAGAGAGAGAGAGAGAGAGGTGGTGAGAGAGAATAATATTTATATGTAACGCAATAATACGAGGAAAACTATGGGTAATGCTAGTATTAAAGAGATTAATTATACTTTTTACTTTCTCTACACGTACTATGTATATAGTGTATAGAGAATATATTGTATTGCACCCAAAAATTCGATAACGAGATTTCATCGGAAATATATGTTTTGGGATCCACTGAATCCAAAAAAGGCATTTCTAGAAAAAAGTCCATGTGTGTGTGTGTTTTTCTATGGAAAGCATAACTCAGAAACGAAAAGACCGTTAAATATTAAACACGGTATTTAAGTTTGTTATCTTCCAAGGATGTGACGCGAAGATTTTCAAGAACCCCCCCCCCACCCTAAACTACCCTTTACGTGGAAACATTTTTCAATTGTTTCTTCTAAAAAATTCCTGTAACAATTACTCTCTTATATTTAAGACATTGGCATGATAAATAAAAATGTACCACCCGGAGGTCCCGGGTTCGATTCCCGGCTGGGGCGGGGAATTTTTCTTTAACCAGAACTATTTCCTATCCCTCACAGAGTCTGGAAGTATGTATGTGAGGGTAAATGTGTGTTTGTTTGAGGAAAATAAAACGATTTAAACCCAACGTATAGAACCTACAGACGAGTTATTTCTAATGCAAAGCCCCGATATGACCTTACATGTTAAAGAGGGCTATATAAATGAAACAAAAAAAAATCTAATGTGTTCCATTCACGTGACTTTCTCTACATCTCTGTAACAAATTATTGTTAAAACGCTTATGCTTTTATTTAGTTCATGCTAATCGAGAAAAAAAAAAAATAGCAGAAATAGTCTTATTACTTGTTTCCTTGTATGTAGAAGCGAATTAAGGGATTACCATAAGTTAAAGTGATAGTCAAAAGCCGGTTGCTATGTGACCGAAGTTCCTTTGTTTGTATGGACAGGAATTGACAAATTTCTGTATGAGAAAAATACAAGTTTTTCAAAGCTAAAATCAAAAACAAGAAATATCTAAAAAACGATCAACTCCACATGTGTGTTTTAATGTGCTCTACGTTTTTATGTGGTAAGTTTTTGTCCATCTGTTACGGTTTAGTAAAATTGATCCAGAATAAAGTAGTCTTCAGAGGCTATTCCCAGAAAATTCAAGATATACATATTATTTGTCAGGTAAATATCTTTAATATAAGGCATTTCAATCAAAATTGTTACCCATTTTTTAGAAAATCAAAATTTTCGAACATTTTTCCATGTGAAGGGTAGTTGGGGGTGGGGGGATTTTCTTGAAAATCTTCGTGTCACATCGTTGGAAGATATTGAACTTAAATACCAAGTTTGGTATTTAACGGTCTTTTCGTTTTTGAGCTATGCTGCCCACAGACACACACATACAGACAGACACACACACGGATATTTTTATAAAAATGCCTTTTTTGGATGCAGGTGGTCTAAAAACATGTATTTCCGGTGAAACCTCGGTATCGAATTTTGGGTGCAATGCAATACATTCTCTACACACTATGTACATAGTACGTATAGAGAAAGTAAAAATTGTTAGGGAGATATAGAGAAAGTCATGTGAATGGAACACATCAGATGTTTTACTTTACGCTATCAGCAATGTTGCACATTTCGTGACGCACTTTTAAATGCCCGCATTTGATTGACCAACGCCATCAGATCATTATCAAATCGTTGACGTTTAGAGAATGTTTTTATTTGCTTTCAAGACTTTCAAAGTATTGGAAGCAATTTGACAAGAAAACTTACGAAACCGTGACAACTCTTGGAAAGTCTGATAAAACATTAAATTTGACAAACGTTTGACCATGTACAAGGATCGTGTCCATGGAGCAGAAGAAGAAATAGACTTTGGAACCATAAGATTGTGAAGGAAGCAACCGAACAAACAAGTGAACAGGAAACCAGCTCCCAATGATACTCCAGTCAATACGTGTTTGAATTATAAGGAACGTCTGTAACGGGTCGTGAAGAAGTACCTGCTAAATATGGCGATGTTGCAATGCGGATGGTTAGCAAAACGGTACTAACCAGAGCCTGTCTTGCAGCTGGCTCATATTATTTTCTCTCTCCTCCCAAATACATGATGATGCAGTATTTTCTATACAGAAGAGACATTCAAGGAGTTATACAGGCATATGAATGTCAACATAGACATATCTGAACAGTTCAAACAAAACAACTTATTGATTTAATTTTTTTTCCACACAAGCCGTGTGTAGGACAGGAGTTGGATAGGTGGTTCAAATCCCGGCTATGGCATTGAATTTTTCAGTCTGACTCTATCTATCCAACTCCTGTCCTACACATGGCTTGTGTGAAAAAAAATCTGATGTGTTCCATTCACATGACTTTCTCTACATCTCTGTAACAAATTATTGTTAAAAAGCTTATACTTATATTTACTTCATGCTAATCGAGAAAAAAATAGCAGAAATAGTCTCATTACTTGCTTCCTTGTAAGTAGAAGCGAAATAAGGGAGTACCATAGGTTAAAGTGATAGTCAAAAGCTGGTTGCTATGTGACTGAAGCTCCTTTTTTTGTATGGACAGGAGTTCACACATTCCTGTATGAGAAAGGTATAACTTTTTCAAAGCTGAAACCAAAAACAAGGAATATCTAAAAACAATCAACTCCACGAAAAAAGTATATAACATAAATTGTGTGTTTTAACGTGCTCTACATGTTTTGTGCGGTAAGCTTTTGTCCATCTCTTATGGTTTAGGAGTTATGCAAAATTCCGTAAAATTCATCCAGAATAAAGTAGTCTTTTGAGGCAATTCCCAGAAAATTCAAAATATACATTTTATTTGTCAGGTTAATATCTTTAATATGCGATATTTTAATCAAAATCGTTAGAGCCATTTTTAAGAAAATCAAAATTTTCGAAAAAAGTTCCATGTAAAGGGTAGTTGGGGGTTGGGGGATTTTCCTGCAAATCTTCGTGTCGCATCCTTAGAAGATACTAAACTTAAATACTAAGTTTGGTATTCAATGGTCTCTTGATTTTTGAGCTATGCTGTCCACAGACATACACACAGAGACACACACACGCACATGGACCTTTTTCTGAAAATGCTTTTTTTTTTTGGATTCAGGGGGGCCCAAAATACGTATTTCCGGTGAAATCTCGATATCGAATTTTTTGGTGCAATACAATAACGTCTCTATACACTATGTACATAGTAGGGTAGAGAATGTAAAAAATTAAATCAGTACCAATGACTATACTATGAGTCCTGCGACTTAAAAAATTGTAAGTCGCAATTGGGGTTATAATCTCAAAATAGTTTGAGATCACCTGGAAACATGCGAGTCAGTTGAGAAATTCAATGCTATGCCGGCATGTTGCCATGGTAGCTCAGTGGTAGAGCATCCGGCAAGAGACCGGGAGATCCGTGGTTCAAATCCCGGCTATGGCATCGAATTTTTCAGTCTGATTCTACTTATCCAAAACAAATTATCTTTAAATATTACAAATTTGATGTTTTTCATTCACAGGACTTTCTGTACATCTCGATAAGAAATTATTGTTAACGTATTCTTCTATTTACTTCTTACTAATACAGATAACATTAGCAGAAGTGGTCTTAATACTTGCTTCCTTGAAGTAGAAGGGAAATAAGGAAATTCTCTAGGCTAAGGCGATAGTCAACTCTTTTAAAAGTGGTTGCTATGCGATTGAAATTCAGGTCAGGAAAATAAATGCGGATGATTGATTATTTCTTGTTTAAGAAAAGTGTAAGTATTTTAAAATTTGAAACTAGTAACAATGAATATCTCGGAAGTGGTTAGCTCCAAAACAAAATTATACTAGACATAAATTGCGTGATTTGACGAGATCTAAAATTTTTTTTGTGTAGGTAATAAGTTCTTGTCTATCTCTAACAGCTTACCAGTTAAACTAAAATTCAGAAGGCGATTATTAAAATGATTTATTATCTTTAATATACTGCATTTTAATGGAAATCGTTAGCCATTTTTGAGGAAATTAAAATTTTCGAGAAATATTCCATGTAAAGTATAATTTGATGTGGGGAGATGTTCTTGATCATCTTTGTGTCGCATCTTTGGAAGCTGCTGAACTTAAATATTAAAGTTTGGTATTTAACGGACCTTTCGTTTTTACTTTCTCTACACGTACTATGTACATAGTGTATAGAGAAGGTATTGCACTCCACCCAAAAATTCGATACCGAGATTTCACCGGAAATATATGTTTTAGGGTCCCCTATATATAAAACAAAAAGCATTTTCACAAAAAGGTCCGTGAGTGTGTCCGTGTGTCTGCGAACACGATAACTCAAAAACGAAAAGTCGGTAAAATACCAAACTTGGTATTTAAGTTTAGTATCTTTCAGGGATGCGACACGAAGATTTTGAGAAAAATCCCCCCACCCCACACTAGCCTTTACATGGAACTTTTTTAAAAAATTTCGATTTTCTCCAAAATGGCTGTCACGATTTTGATTAAAATATCTTATATTAAAGACATTTATGTGACAAATAAGATGTATATCTCGAATTTTCTGGGAATAACCTCTGAAGACTAGTTTATTCTGGATGAATTTTACGGAATTTTGAATAATGCTAAACCGTAAGAGATGGACAAAACTTACTACGCAAAAAATGTAGAGCACGTTAAAACACAAAATTTATGTTATATACACTTTTTCGTGGAGTTTATCGTTTTTGAGACATTCCTTGTTTTTTGTTTCTGCTATGAAAAACATACTTTTCTCATACAGGAATTTGTCAACTGCTGTCCATACGAACAAAGGAACTTCAGCCACATAGTAACCAGCTTTTGACAATCACTTTAATGTATGTTACTCCCTTATTTCGCTTCTACTTACAAGGAAGCAAGTAATAAGACTCTTTCTGGTAATTCTTTCTGATTAGCATGAAGTAAATAGAAGTATAAGCTTTTTAACAATAATTTGTTGCAGAGATGTAGAGAAAGTCATGTGAATGGAACACATCAGATTTTTTAGTTATGCTACTCACAGACACACGTACACACACTTGCGCGCTTTTACTTTTTTGGATTCAGGGGTCCTCAAAAAAATATATTTCTGCTGAAATATCGACATCAAATTTTTATGTGGAACACAACTTACCCTACTTACCCTACGTAGTAGAGAAAGTAAAAATTGAGGGTATTTCAGAATTTTTTTTCTGTGGTGAAATCTCAATATTGATATTCTAATTCAGATCAAATACGGAAATTCTGTAACGCAAAGAATGAAAAACTAAGTATCAAAAGTAAATCACTGAATTGTTCATCATTCATTGTTAGCCTTGAAACGTTAATAAAAATGTAACTGAATAGCATATAACCAACATGTTTGTATTTCTGTACAGGAAATTTCGAAGATTACTAGTTACTTTCTAGCAAACAAGGTTGGCAACACAAACTCAAATCATTAACACATAGAACAGTCCCAAAACCAAAAGCGAATACTAGATAAGAAGAAAAAAATTGTGTTCCATTCACATGATTTTTCTCTACATCTTTGTAAAAAATTATTGTTCTATGTAATTCATGCTAATCGAGATAAACATTAGCGGAAATGCTTTCTTGTAAGTAGAAGGAAAATAAGGGAATACACTAGGCTTAAGTTATAGTCAAATCTTTTAAAAGCCGTTTGCTGTGTGATTGAAATTCGTTTTCTTTGCCTAATCACGATAAGTTCCCGTTTGAGAAAAGTTTAACTATTTCAAAAATGGAAACTAATAACATGGGATATCTGGGAAAAAGTCAACTCTGCAAAAAAATGCATATGATATAAATTGTATGTTTTATCGGGATCTACATTTTATGTGCAGTAAGTTTTTGTCTATCTCTTACGGTTTACTAGTTATGCAAAATTCATCCAGAATGAAGAGGTTTACAGCGACTATTCCCAGAAAATTAAAAATATGCATTTTATTTGACATGTAGTTAGCTGTAATTACGGTATTTTAATGAAAATCGTTAGAGCCATTTTTGAGAAACTCAGAATTTTCGAAGTTTTTTACAAAGGGTACTTTGGGATGGGGGAATTTTCCTCAAAATGTTTGTTTACATCCTTGGAAGCTACTTAAAGTAAATACCAGGTTTGGTGTTTTACAGACTTTCTGTTTTTGAGTTATCGTGTTCACAGACTCACACACACGGGGACCTTTTTCTAATTTTTTTTTGATACAAGAGACCCTAAAACGCGTATTTCCGGTGAAATCTGGGCGTCGAATTTTCGGGTGGAATGCAATACTTCTCTATAGATACACTATGTACATAGTACGTGTAGAGAAATTAAAAATTAAGTAACAAAATTATATCACTGATTTTGTTGCTGTTTTGTTTTTCTTCTAGCTTAACGTCCTTTAACCTAGTTGGTCATTTTGGACGGCGAAATGAAATTGGTGAAATGATGCTCAAATGATCTCAGGATCCATGCAGCTTAAAATTGCTGAAAATTCGTCTTCTCAGGATAAGAGAAACCCCCGAAAAAAAAAACTTATCCGGGTAACTCACCCTGAGCGAGATTCGAACTCACGACCTGCTACCACCACACTACCCAGGCGGGCATCATTGAATTGTTGAGCATTCATTGTTAGTTTGAAATGGTAATAAACATTTTATTGTATGAATAATATTTAACCGACGTGTTTTTTTGCTTGTATTTTCATAGTGTTTTACGCCCGCTTTTACTCCTGGGCACCGCAGGCGATGACACTGGAAACATGGAATGAAGATGGAGTACTGGTGGAATTCGATGGCGGGGGAAACCGGAGAACTTGGAGAAAACCCGCCCCTGCGCCGCTTTGTCCACCACAAATCTCACATGTGGTCGCTTGGGATCGAACCTGGGCCGTTTAGGCGGGACCACCAATGTGTTTGTATTTCTGTACAGGAAATTTGGAAGACTGCTAGTTACTTTCTAGCAAATAAAGTTGACAGCACAAACTGAGATCATTAACACTTAAAACCACAAAACAATTTTAAAAAAATGTAAATGGCGTGTTATTTATGGACACTCTTTAACTTCTGTGGTTCTCAGCGTCCCATTCTAAATTGGGCGTGAAAGACCGCTTAATTTTGTTCAGAGGCCTCTCGATCAGGCTTGAGGTTCTTTTACGTGCCGTAAACTACGACACGGGACCAACGGCTTTACTTCCCTTCCGAAAGAAGCCATGCTAAGGATTTTTATACCCGAAAAAATCCACCATCCTCCGCCGGGTTTGTATTTCTGTACAGGAAATTTGGAAGACCATTAGTTACTTTCTAGCAAATAAGGTTGGCAGCACAGACCGAAACCATTACCACATGAAACAGTCGTAAGTAAAACCACAAGCAAACACTAAGTGGGAACAGGCTAGAAAACAGCTGCAGAGCTTTCTTAGTTTTCATTTTTCTATATATTTCGGTAGCCTTTGTATTTCTGTTTACGTATAAGAAACAATATTTTAATGTCCGCGAAAATGGAACTTAGAATTGTTCTGCAGCATTCGTAGACTTTCGCTGGGGTTTTAAGGGAAATCTATATTCTCCACGAACGGATTGTTTTACTTCCCATTGTCCTCCGGAGTGGAAACAAAGTTGTCGTGTTATAATAAAAGTTAGAAACTAACCAATAGGAAAACCGGCGCTTGGTAGAAAACAGTATTGTGAAGTTAATGTATACAAGTTTTTACTTTCTCTACACGTACCATGTACATAGTGTAAAGAGAAGATATTGTATTGCACCCAAAAATTCCATACCGATATTTCACCGGAAATACATGTTTTGGGTCCCCTGAATAAAAAAAAAAGCATTTCAGAAAAAGGTCCGGGTGTGTGTCTGTGGACAGCATAACTCAAAAACGAAAAGACCGTTAAATACGAAACTTGGCATTTAAGTTTGGTATCTTTCAAGGATGCGACACGAAGATTTTCAAGAAAATCTCCCACCCCAACTACCCATTACATGGAACTTTTTTCGAAAATTTTGATTTTCTCAAAAATGACTCTGACAATTTTATTAAAATATCAAATATTAAAGATATTTACCTGACAAATAAAATGTGTATCTTGAATTTTCTGGGAATAGCTTCTGAAGACTACTTTATGCTTAATGGATTTTACAGAATTTTGCATAACTGTTAAACCGTAAGAGATGGACAAAAGCTAACAACAGAAAATGTAGAGCTCATTAAAGCACACAATTTATGTTGTATACATTTTTTTCGTGGAGTTGATTGTTTTTTAGATATTTCTTGTTATTGGTTTCAGTTTTAACAAACTTATGATTTTCTCATACAGGAATTTGTCAACTCCTGTCCATACAAACAAAGGAACTTCAGTCACATAGCAACCAGCTTTTGACCATCACTTTAACCAATGGTACTCCCTTATTTCGCTTCTACTTACAAGGAAGCAAGTAATAATACTATTTCTGCTAATTTTTTCTTGATTAGCATGAAGTAAACAGAAGCATACGCTTTTTAACAATAATTTGTTGCGGAGATGTAGAGAAAGTCATGTGAATGGATCACATCAGATTTTTATATCATTAAACACACACACACACGTTCATACCTCCAGACTCTGTGGGGGATAGGGAATAATTCTGGTTAAAGAAATCTTCCCCTCCCCAGCCGGGAATCGAACCCGGAACATCCGGGTGAGAAGTCAGCGAACTAACCACTCGACCATGGAGGCAGTCAAGGAAGGTTTGTTTTGTGGGACAGCTATAAAAGGCACGTGAATGAAACACATAAGATATCTTTAAAAGTTATTTGGTAATTGTATTCGCGTTTCCTATTTTCAAGATAAGTTATAGAATTTGCGGTTCCTCTAAGTGATAAAATGTGCATTAACTTGAAGTTTTGCTGTACTCAGAAGGTTGTTGAGGAATGAATAAGGTTGTGATTGATGTTCCCAATCATACCCTCAGACGCGTCTTGGCATCCGCATGCTAATTTAGAAACGGCGTGTCTGTCTGTAGACGCTTCAAGAATGCTTTCAGTCTGCTTGTCTGAAACAACATGGCTTGATGATAAATTGCTTACCGCAAAATCTGAAGTACTCGCTACACGTTAACAATAATGAAACTTAAGTCAAATACGAAGCAATGTGTTACTGCTAGTTTATTCTTTTATCCATCTCATACTAATCGAGATAGATAAACTTTATAGAATTGGTCGTATTACTTACTTCCTTGTAAGTAGAAGCGAAATAAGGGAGTACCATAGGTTAAAGCTGGTTGCTATGTGACTGAAGTTCCTTTGTTTGTTTATATGGACAGGAGTTGACAAATTCCTTGTAGAGAAAAGTATAAGTTTTTTAAAGCTGAAACCAAAAACAAGGAATATCTCAAAAACGACAATTCACGAAAAAAATGTATTTAACATAAATTGTGTGTTTTAACGTGCTCTACATTTTTTTGTGTGGCAAGTTTTTGTCCATCTCTTACGGTTTACCAGTTAAGCAAATTCAATAAAAATCATCCAGAATAAGTCTTTAGAGGCTATTCCCAGAAAATTCAAGATATACATTTTATTTGTAAGAGAAATATCTTTAATATACGATATTTTAATCAAAATGGTTAGTCATTTTTGAGAAAATTCAAGTTTTCGAAAAAAAGTTTCATATAAAGGGTAGTATGGGTTGGGGGATCTTTCTCAAAATCTTCGTGTCGTGTCCCGGGAAGATACTTAACTTAAATACCAAGTATGGTATTTTACCAACTTTTGGTTTTTGAGTTATCGTGTTCACTGACACACGGACCTTTTTCTGAAAAATCTGTTTTTGGATATAGGGGACCTTAAAAATCTATTTCCGGTGAAATCTCGGTATGTAAGTTTTGGGTGGAGTGCAATACCTTCTCTATACACTATGTACATAGTAAGTGTAGAGGAAATAATAAAAATTGAAATGATTGACCACGTTTTGTAAGCCGAGGTTGAAAAGCTTGGGTTTATATTGATGAAAAAAGAGGTGAGAGTAGCCCATGTGTTAGTCCGAATAGGAGCGGCTGTTGACGCCAGCCCGGCAGGTTTTTAATTAAAACCGGGGTGTTAACAGACAGACACATACACACTTCCTCAGCTTCCATCTTATTACAGTATACAGTGTGTCCAAAACTGCTGCCATAGTCCGTCCACCTTACACCGTTATAGTTCACTTTCTCTGCTTACTACAGATTACATAGTGGGCAGAAGCAATCGTATTCCACCCAAAAACTCGATGTCGAATTGTTTTGAGGTTACCTGAATAAAAAACCTCACGTGTTCCATTCACATGACTTTCTCTACATCTCTGATACACATTATTGTTAAAAAAAAACTTATGCCTCAATTTACTTCATGCTAATTGCGAAAAAATATTAGCAGAAATAGTTTTATTACTTGCTTCCTTGTAAGTAGAGGCGAAATAAGGGAGTACCATAGGTTAAAGTGGTAGTTTAAAGCTGGTTGCTGTGACTGAAGTTCCTTTGTTTGTATGGACAGCAGTTGACAAATCCCTGTATGAGAAAAGTATAAGTTTTTCAAAGCTGAAACCAGAAACAAGGAATATCTTAAAAATGATCAGCTCCACATAAAACATTTATATAACATAAATTGTGTGCCAAGTCTTTATCTCTTACGGTTTACGGGTTATGCAAAATTCCGCAAGATTCATCCAGAATAAACTTGTCTTTAGTGGCTATTCCCAGAAAATTGAAGATATACATTTTATTTGCCATGCAGATGTCTTAAATATACGACATTTTAATCAAAATCGTTAGAGCCATTTTTAAGAAAAATAAAGCTTTTAGAACTTTTTTCTATGTAAAGAGTGGTTAGGGTAAGGGGGGATTTTCTTGAAAATCTTCGTGTCTAATCCTTGGAAGATACCAAACCTAAATACCAAGTTTAGTATATAAAGGTCTTTTCGTTATTGAGATATGCTGCCCCCTGCCCCCCCCCCACACTCACATATATGGACATGTTCCAAAAAATGCTTTTTCTGGATTCAGGAGATCCAAAACACGTATTTCCGGTAAAATCTCGGTATGGAATTTTTGGGTGTATTACAATATATTCTCATTACACTGTCTACATAATATGTGTAGAGAGAGAGAGAGTAAAAATCTCATGTGTTCCATTTACCAGACTTTCTCTAGCTGTTCCACAAACAAAACTGTTTTCCAAAATATTATTCTTTTATCTACATCATTCTAGTCGAGATAAACATTAACAGAATTAGTCTTATTATTAGCTTCCTTATAAGTAGAAGGGAAATGTGGGAGTACACTAGGCTAAAGCGATCGTCAGATATTTTAAAAGCCGGTTGTTATGTGAAACAATTGAAATTCGGTTCTCTATTTTAGCTAGAAGTAAACAAAAGATAGACGAAAAGAAATATATCTCCCGTTTGAGAAAAGTTTAAATAGCTTAAAACGAAAACCAATAATTTGGAAAACCTCGAAAATCTACCCGTTTTGCGTAGTCATTTTTGGTCTATCTGTCACGGTTTACCAGTTATAGAAAAATAATGCAGAGGTCATTCAGAATGAATATGTCTTCAGACGCTATTCCCAGAAAATTCAAGATACGCATTTCGTTTGTCATGAAAATATCTTAAATGAATGAAACTTAAGTAAATATCGTTGGAGTCATGTTTGACATCAACATTTTTCGAAAAATGTTCCTTGTAAAGGGTACTTGGGGAAGCCACTTTTCTTTTGGTGCTGTACACACACACACACACACACACACACACACACACACACACACACACACGGACACGCTTCTGACAATGCTTTTTTTGATTCAAAACATGTATTTCCGTTGAAATCTCGATATCGAATTTTTGGGTGTAATACAATATAGCTTCTCTATACGCTATGTGCATTGTACATGCGTGCTAGAGAAAGTTAAAAAGCATTTTTAGAAGTAAGTCCATCTCTCTCACTGTGTAAGAGAGAGAGAGAGAGAGTGTGAACAGCATAACTCAAAAACAAAATATTGATATTTAAGTTCAACATCTTCCAAGATTGCGACACGACGACTTTCAAGAAATACCCCCACCCCAAAGCTACCCATTTACTTAGAAAAATTTACAAAAAAAAATTATTTTCTCGAAAATGGCCCTACGATTTTGATAAAAATACCATATGTTATAGATATTATCATCACAAACGAAACGTATATGCTGAAGTTTCTGAGAGCGACATCTGAAGTGTTCATTCTCGATGATTGGTATAACTGGTAAACCGTAAGATATAGACAAAATCGTACTTCATAAAATAAAATAAAAAAAGTCTGATGTGTTCCATTCACATGACTTTCTCTATACTCACTATGTACATAGTGTATAGAGAATGTATTGCACTCCACCAAAAAATTCGATACCGAGATTTCACCGGAAATATATGTTTTAGGGTCCCCTGTATCCAAAAAAAGTATTTTCAAAAAAGGTCCGTGTGTGTGTGCGTGTGTGTGTGTCCGTGTGTCTGTGAACACGATAACTCAAAAACGAAAAGTCGGTAAAATACCAAACTTGGTATTTAAGTTTAGTATCTTCCAGGGATGCGACTCGAAGATTTTGAGAAAAATGCCCCCACCCCAAACTACCCTTTACATGGAACTTTTTTCGAAAATTTTGATTTTCTCAAAAATGGCTCTAAAGATTTTGATTAAAATTTCGTATATTAAAGATATTTACCTGACAAATAAAATGCATATTTTGAATTTTCTGGGAATAGCCTCTGAAGACTACTTTATTCTGGATGAATTTTGCATAATTACTAAACCGTAAGAGATGTACAAAAACTTAACCCACAAAATATGTAGAGCACGTTAAAACACACAATTTATGTTATATACATTTTTTTCGTGGAGTTGATCGTTTTTGAGATATTCCTTTTTCTTGGTTTCAGCTTTGAAAAACATACTTTACTCATACAGGAATTTGTCAACTCCTGTCCATACAAAGGAACATCAGTCACATAGCAACCAGCTTTTGGTTTTCCCTTTAACCTATGGTACTCGCTTATTTCGCTTCTACTTACAACAAAGAAAGAAATAAGACTATTTCTGCTAATTTTTCTCGATTAGCATGAAATAGATAAAAGATAAGCTTATTAACAATAATTTGTTACAGAAATATAGAGAAAGTCATGTGAATGGAACACAGATTTTTTAAAGCTGAAACCAATAACAAGGAACATCTCAAAAACGATTAACCCCGCGATAAAAATATGTATATAACATAAATTGTGTGCTTTAACGACCTCTACATTTTCTGTTAAGTTTTTGTCTATCTCTTACGGTTTGCGATTTGTGCAAGATTCCGTAAAATTCATCCAGAGTAAAGTAGCCTTTAGAGGCTATTCCCAGAAAATTCAAGATATACATTTTATTTGTCAGGTAAACATCTTTAATGTTCGATATTTTAATCAAAATCGTTAGAGCCATTTTTGAGAAAATCCAAATTTTCCATGTAATGGGTAGTTGGGGTGGGGGAATATCTTGAAAATCTTCGTATTGCATCCTTGTAAGATACTGATATATACCAAGTTCGGTATTTAACGGACTTTTCGTTTTTTAACTATGCTGTCCAGACACACACACACACACACACACACACACACACACACGCACGCGCGCACACACACGGATCTTTTTCCAAAAATGCTTTTTTATTTTATTCAGGAGGACCCAAAACACGTATTTCCGGTGAAATCTCGGTATCGAATTTCTGGGTGGAATGCAATACGTTCTGTATACACTATGTACATAGTGCGTGTAGAGAACGTTAAAATGTAGATATTTTTAAAGCACACAATTCATCTCAATTTTTTTTTGAGCTAACCATTTACGAAACATTCCTTATTACTGATTTAAATGTTTCAACACTTATACTTTTCTCAAATGAGAAGTAGTTATTCTTTTTTCTTTCTGCCGGTCAAGCAAAGTGAATGGAAAATTCAAGAGTATCATAACGACTAGCTCTTAAAAGTTTTGACTATCTATATGTTGACAATAACTTAAAAGATTGGAAGGAACAGTTTATGTAGGAAGGAGTAGAGAAAGTCATATGGATTTAACGCATTTTAAAATCAGAATTTAATTTTTATTCTGTACATGAATCACTTCCCAAGTGTACATCGTTTCCTTCAGTTTCAACCGGTATATACTCCGGAATACACAAAGTAGTATGCTCGCCGTATTGACTTGCAGCCCGCAGTACATGCTCCCTAAGGTTTGCTGAGAATCTGTATTTGTGAGCAACAAGAAATACGCTTTCTGTCGCAGATTCCTTTCGTTAACATGGAAACTGCATATATCTGTGAAGAGTTATCTGCTTAGAAAAACCATCTGTTCGCTATCTATGTTTGCATATTTTAATGTATCTTGTCAATTCTCACATCTGTATGTGGTAGGTACTAGAACGTTTGTCGATACTTTTCAGGAGGAATAAAATTGCATGACTCAGTACTCGAAAACCGAGCCACGTGGCTCAGACCAGTATTCGGGAGGTCGGGGGATCGATTCCCGCGGCCGAAGTTTCTCACAGGATTTTTTTCAGGGTTTTCCCAGGTCACCAGGCAAATACTTATGAGGTTTTTTTCATTTACCCGAACGTCCTGTCCCTTCATTTCATCTCTATTTCATACAACCAGTCTCTTTCAAGGTTGTGTCGGCGAGGACTGCAGTGATGGCGCCCTTCCGTGGTGGTAACTGCGCTCTGGATCTCGGGGTCCATGGAGCTTAAAGTTACTCGTCTTCTCAGGATAAGGGAAAACCCCGAAAAAAGCCTTATCCGGGTAACTCACCCTTAGCGAGATTCGAACTCACGACCAACATGAATTTGAGGCAGACACACTATCACCACTCTACCCAGGTGGGCTGAGCAAACTTTGTACAGTCTGTATCGAAAGTGTTCCGCATATGTTTGTATTCAAAGTGTGCAGTAAATTGAGTTCATTTTATTTATTTTTTAACCATGGCTCCTACGTTTTCAAACTCATGTGGCAAGGTATTAGTCAGAGCAGAGAAATAACTGCATATGTCCTTGACTTCATAAAACAAGAGGCAGAGATGTAGGAAGAAAATGTATGTTCCCCGAGTTCTTCAAAATCCTGTAGAAAGTGAATGAAAGAGTAGCCAAGGCAACTGATATTTCACTGAGGTGCGTTTCCAGGGTTCTCAAAGATAAGAAAGAAAAATAAAACTTAATATATCACTTTTAAATTAAAAGAACATTTGTGTCGCCAGCGAATTGCAGAAATTGGCAGGCCACAAACGGAAAATGTATGACGACATGTTGAGAACATTGAAAATCAAATAGAAAGAATTCTAATCCAAGATAATGGTGCAGAAAGAAGCGATAATGATGATACAATGACGTGAGCGAAGACGAACTGTCAGGTGTGGAAGAATTGGAGACAGACGATTTACTTTGTTTATATAGTAGGTCATTTGTATAGATGTTTTGTAGATATGAATATACATATGAAAACACATGTTTATCAGTGCAGGTGCATAAGAGGTGACAGATATTTGACATTGACGGTGAGAGGCACTCTTCCAGCAGGCATGAATCGACTGGTGAACTGCTTATCTGAAAGTACAACTCGCTTCCTAGCTCTCATTACGATTTTCACATGTCCAGATCTGTTGCACCAGTTATAATATAAGTGCAAAAGACATGGATTCTTAAAAGTATAGAAACGTGTCGTAAAATACCAAACTTCAGTTCTTATATAAATATGTCATTATTGTGCAATATCCCAGGTTCAGTTAGCAAGTCGAACTTTATCTTTATCTGCTCGTTAGGGCGATTGCCCAAGGCTAGGCCGAACTGATGCTCGGGCAGGTAGCAAGCCGAAACTTAATTTGTCTTTACCTGGACTTTGGACGAAATGACGCTAGGGAAGAAGTGATGCGACCCTTATAATGCGCAATTTCTTTTCTTTTGTTTAAATTCCATTCAGAGAGCATGCAAAGAGAACTGCATTTCAATCACATTGAAAACCCGCTTTCAAAAGATTTAACTATCGCTTTAGCCTAGTGTACTCACATGACTTTCTTTACATCCCTGAAAAAAGTATTACAAATCGTATGCTTCTATTTAATTCATTATAACCGAGAAAAAATAGCAGAAATATCTTATTACTTGCTTCCTTATAAGTAGAAGCGAAATAAGGGAGTACCATAGGATAGTCAAAAGCTGGTTGCTATGTGGCTGAAGTTCTATTGTTTGTATGGACAGAAGTTAACAAATTCCTGTCTGAGAAAAGTACAAGTTTTTTAAAGCTGAAGCCAATAACAAGGAATATCTCATTACTTTCTTCTGGATTAATTTTATGGAATTTTGCATAACTACTAAACCGTAACAAAAGGACAAAAACTTACCACCCACAAAATGTAGAGCACATTAAAACACAGTTTATGTTATTTGCGTTTTTTTCCTGGAGTTGGTCTTTTTTGAGATATTCCTTGTTTTTGGTTTCAGCTTTGAAAAACTTATACTTTTCTCATACAGGAATTTGTCAACTCCTGTGCATACAAACAAAGGAACTCCAGTCACATAGCAACCAGCTTTTGACTATCAGTTTAACCTATGGTACTCCCTTATTTCCCTTCTACTTACATGGAAGCAAATAGTAAGACTATTTCTGCTAATTTTTTCTCGATTAGTATAAAGTAAATAGATGCATACGCTTTTTAATAATAATTCGTTGCAGAGATGTAGAGAAAGACATGTGAATGGAACACGTCAGATTTTTAAGCAGTAGAAATCCTCCCGCTACTGAATGATTGACCCTCGACAAGCAACGTCGAGGAAGGTAGGCAGGCTAAAGTGACCAGCAAGATATTTCAATGGAGACGCAATACAATGGCCTCCATATTTGGCCAGGTTCCCTCTTCACTGCAGCATATTTATCATAACAAAAGAAGTCAGACCAACCGCCTCTAATGAGTTGCCTCGTGCGAACGGGACCCTAAATCAAACAGAAAACATTCAACTTTACACCCTTAATTGCGCTGCATTGTTTGCTTATATAAGGGTTCCCACCCTCGTATTAATTGCAATTTAATTATGTAATTTCCTGCCCTTGGGAGCTCCAGTAATAAACGTTCTTTTAAGCAAAACAGAACTTTTTAACTTTTACGATAGGATATGGTCGAACCTGAAGCTATGTACTCTCTTACAAGCAAACCTTTTCATCGGACAGATAAAAATGTTATTTTTACTTTCTCTACACGTACTTGTACATCGTGTACACAGAAGCTATTGCATTCCACTCAAAAATTCGATACCGAGATGTTTCAGGGTCACCTGTATCCAAAAGAAGTTTTTTTAGGTGGTGTCTGAACAAGATAACTCAAAAACGAAAAGTCGGTAAAATACCAAATTTGGTATTTAAGTTTATGGTTAATAAAATTTTATTGGAATAAAAAAATATTTCATTTCCAGAGATGCGACACAAAGATTTTGATAATAATCCCCCTACACCGAACTATCCTTTACATGGAAAACGTTTCGAAAATTTTGATTTTCTCAAAAATGGCTTTAACGATTTGGATTAACACACCGTGTATTAAATATATTTATATCGTAAATAAAATGTTATCTTGAATTTTCGGGGAAAAGGCTCTAAAGCCTATTTTATTCTGAATGAATTTTGCATAATTTTGCGTAACTGATAAGCCGTAAGAGGTAGAAAAAAACTAACTCAACAAAAAATATAGATCACGTTAAAACACACAATTTATGTCTTATACGTTTTTATCCTTGAATTGACCATTTCTGAGATATTCCTTGTTATTTGTTTCAAATTTAAAATACTTAAACTTTTCTCACACGGAAAGTTGTAAACTCCTGGCCTGGCATAGAAACGGATTTCAACTGCATGGCAACCACCTTCTAAAAGATTTGATTGTCGGTTTAAGCAGCATATTCCCTTATTGTCCTTCTACTTACAAGGAAGCAAGTAATTAAGAAAATTTTTGCTAATGTTTATCACGATTATATAAAGTAGATAGAAGAATATGATTTTTAACAATAATTTGTTACAGCGTCGTAGAGAAATTCATGTGAATGGAACACATCAGATTTTTAGAAAAAGGTCCATGTGTGTCCGTGTGCCTGTGAACACAACTCAAAAACTATAAGACGGTAAAATACCAAATTTGGGATATAAGTTTAGTATCATACAAGGAAGCGACACGAAGATTTTAAGGAAAGTCTACTCTTTACATGGAACTTTTTTCGAAGTTTTTGATTTTCTCAAAAATATCTGTAACGATTTTGATTAAAATATCGTATATTGAAGATATTTACCTGACAAATAATATGTATATGTTGAATTTTCTGGGAATATCCTCTGAAGAATACTTTATTCTGGAAGAATTTTTCCAAATTTTATATAACTGCTAAACCGTAAGGGATGGATAAAAACTTACCACACAAAAAATATAGAGCACAATAAAACATAATTTATGATATATACATTTTTTTCGTAGAGTTGATCGTTTTTTAGATATTCCTTGTTTTTGGTTTTACCTTTAAAAACATACTTTTCTCTTACAGGAATTTGTCAACTCGTGTCATACAAACAAAAGAACTTCAGTCACATAGCAACCAGATTTTGACTATCACTTTAACCTATTGTACTGCGAGTAATAAGACTTATTTCTGATAACTTTTTTTCTGGATTAGTATGAAGTAAATAGAAGCATAAGGTTTTTAATAATAATTTGTTGCAGAAAATTGTGAATGGAACACATCAGATTTTATTATTCAACGAACCTCAAATGTTTATTTCCGGTGAAATCTCGATATTAAATTGTTGGATGGAGTTCAATAGTTCCTCTATCTAAAAGGTGGGTGAAGCAAATGCGTGTGTGTGTGTTTGACTTGCTTGTGGCAATAAGTTACTTGAAGGTTTTTGTGCAGATATGTTCGCAACGTCCTGTTGTGCATGTATCATGAAAATGTGACGGTAGGAAGTGAGTCAGACAAATGATAAAGCAGTAAGAGTTTGATGGAAGCTTTTGCTCCAAAGCACTCTTGGAAAAGTGTCGTTACAGAACTGTCTCAAGTCGCGACGTCTAGCGGCTACGACTGACTCCAAAGTCTAATTTGGGAATCAACGCATCATCCAAATTCCGCGGCGTCTTGTCTCCAGAAAGCATCTCCCCCTCCCCAAATGTTTCCAAAATGCCGAAAGTGACCCTCCGTTATTTTGCTGCTTCAACTTTTCTCGAGCGAAGTCGGCTCATTTACAAATGCAGTTCTAAGTTGTAAAGCCAAGGAACTTCAGGAAATGTGGAACAATTTTAGGGTAATAATGATATTTAGCTTCCACGACATGTTTCTTTACTTCCTTTACTACCTTTAGTAAGTTGAGGAAGCATTGATTTCTACCACAAAAAACCTGATGTGTTCCATTCACATGACTTTCTCTACAGCTCTGCAAGAAATTATTGTTAAAAAGCATATGCGTCTATTTAATTCATGCTAATTGAGAAAAAAATAGCAGAAAGTGATAGTCTAAAGCTGGTTGCTATGTGAATGAAGTTCCTATGTTTGTATGGACAGGAGATAACACATTCCTGTATGACAAAAGTTAAGTTTTTCAAAGATAAAACCAAAAACAAGGAATATCTCAAATACGATCAGCTCCAGAAAAAATTTAACCAACATTAATTATGTGTTTTAATGTGCTCTATATTTTTTGTGTAGTACGTTTTTGTCCATTTCTTACGGTTTAGCAGTTATGCAAAATTCCGTAAAATTCACTCAGAATAAAATAGTCTTCAGAGGCTATTCCCAGAAAATTCAAAATATACATTTTATTTGTAAGGTAAATATCTTTAATATACCATACTTGAATCAAAATCGTTAGTCAGTTTTTAGAAAATCAAAGTTTTCGAAAAAAGTTCCATGTAAAGGGTAGTTTGGGGTGGGGAGATTTTTCTCAAAATCTTCGTGTCGCATCCCTGGAAGATACTAAACTTAAATACCAAGTTTGGCATTTAAGCAAATTTTCGTTTTTGAGTTATCATGTTCACAGACACACAGGCCTTTTTTCTGAAAATACTTTTTTTTTTTTGATACAGGAACCCTAAAACATATATTTCCAGTGAAATCTCGGTATCGAATTTTTGGTGGAGTGCAATACCTTCTCTATACAGTATGTACATAGTACGGGTAGAGAAAGTAATAAAAAGCTTATTCCTCTATCTACTTCATACTAATCGAGATAAACATTAGCAGAAATTCTCTTATTATTTGCTTCCTTGTAAGTAGGAGGAAAATAAGGGAATACACTAGGCTAAAACGATACTCAAATCCCTTAAAACTGTTGCTGTTATTGAAATCTGTTTGCTAGCTTTTCCACAGTTGACAAATTCTAGTGTGAGAAAAGTTTAAGTATTTTAAAACTAAACCAATAAGGAGGAATATCTCGAAAATAGTCAACTCCAGAAAAAAAGTATACATAACCTAAATTTTGTGTTTTAACGAGATTACATTTTTATGTAGTACCTATTTTTCTAGCTTTTATGGTTTGCCAAAAGTCATCCACAATAAAGGAGTCTTCAGAGGCTATTCCCAGAAAATTTAAGATGTATATTTTATTTGCCATGTAAATATTTTAATGTGCGGTATTTTAATTAAAATTGAAACTTTTTTTTTTTTTTTTTAAAGAAAATCAAGATTCTCGTGTATCCGTGTGTCTGTGAACACGATAACTTAAAAACGAAAAGTCGGTAAAATACCAAAGTAGGTATTTAAGTTTAGTATCCTCCAGGGATGCGACACGAAGATTTTCAGAAAAATCGCCCCACCCCAAACTACCCTTTACATAGAACTTTTTTCGAAAATTTTGATTTTCTCAAAAATGGCTCTAACGATTTTGATTAACATTTCTTATATTAAAGATGTAAAGCTCTTCAGAGACTATTCCCAGAAAATTCAAGATATACATTTTATTTGTGATATAAATGGCTTTAATTTGTAGTATTTTAATCAAAATCGTTAGAGCCATTTTTAAGAAAATCAAAATTTTCGAAATTTTTTCCATGTAAAGGGTAGTTGGCGGGAGATTTTCTTGAAAATCTTTGTGTTGCACCCTTGGAAGATGCCAAACTTAAATACCAAGTTTGGTTTCAAACGGTCTTTTTTTTTTTTGAGCTATGCTGCCCACAGACACACACACACACACATGGACATTTTTCTGAAAATGCTTTTTTTTTTTATTCAGGCGGTCTCAAAACATATATTTCCAGTGAAATCTCGGTATCGAATTTTTAGGTGCAATGCAATACCTTCTCTATACACTATGTACATAGTACGTATAGAGAAAGTAAAAAAGGAAGACATGATTGCTGTACAGTCATACATCGCATACTCCACGCTTCACATATATGCAGAAAACATGTTTACTGGCATACGACCTAAGGTATTACATTCCCACCCAAAATTGACCTCGTATATGTGTCTGTGGACAGCATAGCTCAAAAACGAAAATACCGTTGAATACCAAACTTGGTATTTAAGTTTGGTATCTTACAAGGTTGCGACACGAAGTTTTTGAGAAAAAACCCCCATCCCCAACTACCCTTTATATGGAACTTTTACCTGACAAATAATCTGTATATCTTGAATTTTCTAAGAATAGCCTCTGAAGACTACTTTATTCTGGATGAATTTAGCATAACTGGCAAACCGTAAGAGATAGACAAAAAGTTACTTAAAGAATCGGTAGGTCACAATTTATGTGATATACATTATTTTCGTGGAGTTGATCGTTTTTATATATTCCTTGTTTTTAGTTTCAGCTTTAAAAAACTTATACTTTTCTCATCTTGTCACCTCCTGTCTATACAAAGGAACTTCAGTTACATGGCAACCAGCTTTTGACTATCATTTTAACCTATGGCACTCCCTTATTTCGCTTCTACTTACAAAGAAGCAAGTAATAAGACTATTTCTGCTAATTTTTCTCAATTAGCATGAAGTAAATAAGCTTTTTAAATAATGTATTGCAGAGATGTAGAGAAATTCGTTTACGTACTATATCGACAAGTTCAAGAAAACTTTTGCAAGAATAGTTTATGAAAGAGGTACACATGAGGCATTTTTCAACCCTGTCTGTTTCCATGTGCCCTTGTCACTCTTCATGAATGAACATTTAAGAGTAGGGGAGCAGAAGCTAGCTAATGAGCAACGTCAGGTTATATTTTTAATGTTTGCAGTCAACACTGACTCACTCACTAACAAGATGACCAGCACCAGATAACGAGCGCTTCTAAGAAGATGAAAACGACAAACTTGTTGATACTTTTATGTCACGTTCAGCTGTTCAATTCTCGTATAAATACACTCAGTGGCGGCTCGTGGATTAAACATTTAGGTGTTCACAAAATCAGCAATTTACCGCCGCAACATCAAATCCAGTAATATTAGAAATAATGATAGTGCCTAATAACAAGGATTATAAATTTGTTACACAAATCCTCACCCACCCAGTATTGTAAAGATGTTGAATTTCTTAGTCTCTGAGAGTTAACAGCAATATGAGGTGATGAAGGGCTCAAGTCCTTTGATGCAGTTCATGTGAAGAATGGTATTTGCAGTGAATAATATTTACATTGTTTGAATTACGCAATTAACACCAAATTTATTTGTACAGAAATTCCACGCGCCGGTTTTTCTAATGTGCAAACTTTTCTATCGCTCGGTGATTAAAGTATGTTATGCTGATGACCAGTTTCTTCTGAAAGCTGAAAGTGGGTCGTCAGTCATAATATTCCTAGTAAAGGTTTTAATTCTTTTTATTGTGGAAAAGCATATTTCTAGTTCTGATGTAGTGATAACAATCTTCAGTAGCTCGGTTAGTTGCGGAAAAGTTTCTTCGTTTTCAGTTTTGAACTGCTTAACTCTCGCATAAAATGCAAATTACTAAGAAAAATAGCGTGTCTCACAAAGACTGCAATTGCACTTCCGGATAGTTTTAACTAAATCTCAAAGATAGCAGCACCTCCCGCTGATAAACAGAACCTTGGAGTTGTTAATGAGAACGAAAGTGCACGGTCACACTGTGCTCATTGCTGGCTGTAAAATTCCAAGCTGCTTTGTTGCCCGCGCAAGCGCAGAGCTGATAAACGTAGCACACGAGGCCTGTGCTACAAGCGTTGTTGCCACATACTCAGGTTCTCGGCTGTGTCCAATCTGAAGGTCAGAGTGCGGTATATTTAAACAGGTGGCACCAGATAGCGCATTTTATTAAATGTTTCCTGATAGAGAAAAAGGAGATCCACTAAGAAATAATGGAGGTTCACGTGCTCTTGTGCTCCTACATAGTAGCAGCCGCTGAATACAGTCTTATGATGGGATTCAGTCTGGTTGAAGGGCACATACCAGTTTACAAACTTTATTTTCTAAAATACATATTTGTTTTTACTTGCTCTATTTAGTTCATAGTGCATAAGTAATGAAGATATTACATTACACCCAAAATTTAGGTACCGAGATTTCACCGAAAATACACGTTATAGGGTCCCCCAAATAAAAAAAAGAAAAAAGAAGGTCATAGTGTGTGTGTGTGCGCGCGCGCGAGCGCGCCTGTCAAAATTGAAAAGTCCTTTGAATACCAATAAATACCTAACCCGAGGATTTTTACAAAAATCCCCCTCAACCCAAACTAGCCTTTACGTAGAACATTTTTCGAAATTTTCGATTTTCTAAAAAATGGCTCTAACGATTTTGAGTAAAATATCGCATATTGAAGACATTTGCATGACAAATAAAATATATATATTGAATTTTCTGGGAATAGCCTCTAAAGACAACTTTATTCTCAGTGATTGATTATATATACAGGGTGTTAACGAACTATACCGAAACATTTTCACAGAATATGTAGATTACTTAAATAAGTAATTTGAGATAGGAGACTTATGGCCTGTTTATTGAAATTTCGAAGTAACGGCTATAAGTTTGTGAAGTGCCAGTACGCCACGTATTTCGGCACTTCGTCTGGAATGAAAGAAATAATAATAAAAAATATTTACCCTATGAGAGGAATCGATATTTCTATACTCGGGCAGCATTTTTAAAGACATTCTAAGCCATTTTTTCAACCTCCTTTGCTTAACATTCTTTAACCTGGTTGGTCATATCCGGATAAGAAAGAAATCGGTGAAATGACCCTCAAATGAACTCGGGGTGCATGGAGCTTAAAGTTACTTGACATTCGTCTTCTCAGAATAATGAAAAGCCCGAAAAAAATCTCATGTGTGTCATTCACATGACTTTCTCTATATCTCTGTAACAAGTTATTGTTAATAAACTTATTCTTCTATTTAGTTCATGCTAATTGAGAAAAAATTAGCAGAAATAGTCTTATTACTTGCTTCCTTGTAAGCAGAAGTGAAATAAGGGAGTAGCATAGGTTAAAGTGATAGTCAAAAGCTGGTTGCTATGAGACTGAAGTTCCTTTGTTTGTATGGACAAAAGTTGACAAATTCCCGTATGAGAATGATATGTTTTTCAAAGCTGATACCAAAAACAAAGAATATCTAAAGAAATGAACAACTCCACGAAAAACATGTATAAAACATAAATTGTGTGTTTTAACGTGCTCTACATTTTCTGTGTGTTAAGTATTGTCCATCTCTTACGTTTAGCAGTTGTGCAAAATTCCGTAAAATTGATCCAGGATAAAGTAGTCTTCAGAGGCTATTCCCGGAAAATTCAAGATATACATTTTATTTGTCAGGTAAATATCTTAAATATACGATATTTTAATCAAAATCGTTAGAGCCATTTTAAGAAAATCAAAACTTTTGAAAAAAGTTCCATGTAAAGGGTAGCTGGGGGTGGGGGGATTTTCTTGAAAAGGTTCGTGTCGCATCCTTGGAAGACACCAAGATTTGGTATTCACGGTCTTTTCGTTTCTGAGTTTTGCTGTCCACAGACACACACACACACACACACACACACACGGATCTTTTCCTGGAAATGCTTTTTTTGGATCCAGGGGGACCGAAAACATGTATTTCCGGTAAAATCACGGTATCGAATTTTTGGGTGGAATGCAATACCTTCTCTATACACTTTGTACATAGTACGTGTAGAGAAAGTAAAAAAAAAACTTATCCAGGTAACTCACCCTAAGCGAAATTCGAATTCGCGACCCGTTGAATATGAGGCAAACGCGCTACCACCACACTACCCAAGTGGGCCCAGTGATATTTGTATAACTGTAAACCGTCAGAGATATACAAACACAAAATATAATCTTGTTAAAACACACCATTTTTAGCATACGCATTTTTTTATGCATTTGTTTTAACAACTAACAATTCCAGAAATATTCTCTGTTATTTGTTTCAATTTTAAAATACCTAAAACTGTTCTCAAACGGAAATCGCTCATTCATTTCGTATCTCTTTTGTTTTACTCTTGGCCATTGAAAGAAAAGGGAACTTCAATGACATTCTCATAGCGACAGCTTTTAAAGGTTTAACAGTCGTTTTAGCCTAGTGTATTCTCTGATTTCCCTTCTGCTTATAAGAAACTAATGTTTCTGGTAATGTTTATCTCCATTATCATGATGTACATACAAGAATAATCTTTTTTTGGTAGAAGAGTAGAGAAAATCATGTGAATGGAAAACTTAGTTTTTTTTCTATTGTTTTACCCTTTCCACGAGAACCAAATTACGTCAACCGTATAGCGACAGCTTTTAAAATATTTGATCAGCGTTAGCCTAATCTACTCCCTTATTTCCCTTCTACTTACAAGGACCGTTTCTGCTAATGTTGTCCATTAGCGTGAAATAGGATAAAAGTTGTTGACAGAACAACTTGAGAAATTCATGTGAAAGTAACACATCAAAATTTTACTTTCTCTACATGTACTATATGCATAGTGTATAGAGAAGTTATTCTATTGCACCCAAAAATTCGATACCGAGATTTCACCGGAAATGCATATTTTGATTCCTCCTGAATCCAAAAACAAAAAATTAAAGAAAGGTAGGTGTATACGCGCGCGCGCGCGTGTGTGTCTGCCTGGACAGCATAGCTCAAAAACGAAGAGACCTTTAAATATCAAACTTGGTACTTAAGTTTCGTATCTTCCAAGGTTGCGACCGAAGATTTTCAAGAAAATTCCTCAACTACCCTTTTCGTGAAACATTTTTCGAAAATTTCGATTTTTCAAAAATGGCTTTCAGGATTTGGATTAAACTATCGCACATTAAAGCTATTCACATCGCAAATAAAATGTACAGCTTGAATTTCTGTTTCTGAAGACCTGTTCATTCTGACTGAATTTTGTCTAAGAGACAGATAAAAATTTACTACACAAAAGACCTAGATCTCGTTAAAACACATAATATATGTCATACTCATTTTTTTTCGTGGAGTTGACCGTTTCGAGATATTCCATGTTGTTTTTTTTTTTTTTTTTTTTTTTTTTTTTTTTTTTTTTCCATTTATTTAGGCCCCTTTAACATCTAAGGTCATATCGTGGGCTTTGCACTTGAAACAACTCGTTATCTGTAGGCATTAGATTTAAATCGTATTATTTTCCTCAAACACATGCACATTCACTCTCACATACATACTTCCAGACTCTGTGGGGGAATAATTCTGGCCCAGCCGGAAATCGAACCCGGGACCTGCGGGTGAGAAGTCAGCTCGCTGACCACTCGACCACGGAGGCAGTCATTCCTTCTTATTGGTTTCGGTTATAAAATACTTTTCTCATACTTATCAACTCCTGGCTACGCAATGAAACGAATTTCAATCCCATAGCAACCACATTTTAAAACATTTGACTGTCGGTTTAGCCTAGTGTATTCCCTTATTTCCCTTCTACTTATTAGGCACTGATTAGTAATACCGTTTTTGCTACAGATTTCCAGTGAAATCTGATTTGAATATTTGGTTAGAATGCAATACCTCCTCTACTATGTAGAGGATGTAAAAATTGGCTGCTTGTACATCCTTTGTGTAGTTTTAAGAATTATTTTAGTGAATATATATTTTAATCTTTTGATTATGTGACAATGCCATTTACATGATTGTAAATAAACATTTGCAGCGCGTGATGCACCGAAGCAAGAATACATGTACTAGATATTATTGCATGTTTCCATGGCCACCTCAGTCACAAAATAAATATAGCAGTTGCCTGCAAACGTTCTTCGTAGTGAAGATGAGGTAATTTCCTGAACGTGATGAAGCATTAGGGAGCTAGTTTTCCTCTCAATTTGTCATTTCTCCCTCCCTCTCTCCCTACAGTAGGTGTTTGATTCTCCTCCAAGGGATGCAAAAGCGTTTCACACTAATTGCTGGGATAGAAACCTTCAGGGCTTACATTGTTGTGACTCCTTTGTTTCCTAATCTCTAAGGCTTTTTACCTGTCTAGATGTGTTAGTGTTTTCTTGTCGTGGAAAATAATAAACGCTTGCATGCGGTACAAGGCAGGTCAACTTCAGACTATAGATTTTTACTTTCTCTATACACTCATACTGTATAGAGAAAGTATTGTATTGCACCCTAAAATTCGATACCGAGATTTCATCGGAAATATATGTTTTTAGAAACATATCCATGTGTGTATGTGTGTGTGTCTGTGGGCAACATAGCTCAAAAACTAAAAGACGGTTAAATACCAAACTTGATATTTAAGTTTGGTATCTTCCAAGGATGCGACACGAAGATTTTCAAGAAGACCCTAGTACGTGTAGAGAAAGCAATAAACGCAATATTTAAAACCCTTATAATACAGTGTTTCATAATGATAATACAGTATGTTATATTAACCGTCGTGACAATAAATCATTCTTCTTTTACGTACCGTCTGTAGCATTTGCTTTTACTGAAATACTATTATCATAAGATTTTATGTTTGTGTTTACATTCTGTCAAGAAAGTGCCGCAAATTGATCATTTAAAAATCCTGTTTAAAAGGGGATTCGAAATTATTGTTGTCGCTAAGTTGGTACAACTTTCCTCTATACCCACGCGGAGTTTGATCGTCATCTGTCATCTAGTTTGTTTACAGTACGCCATTTTGTTAGTTCATCTCAAAGGTGATTTGCGATTTTACGATGGATACAAATATTGAAGAAAGAATCTGTCTCAAATTTTGCATTGCAGATGGTATTTCGTGTGCCGAATCGCTGAAAATGTTAGAGGGCTTACGGTGAATCGACTTCATCAAAAACACGTGCATATGAGTGGTATGTGTTCGAGGTGTGGTGGAAGATTTGCCTCGCTCTGGTCGGCCATCAACGGTTTCAACTGAACTGAACATCGCTAAAGTGAAGAAAATGGTGTCTGAAAATCGTCATTTAGGTCTGAGAGAGATTGCCGCTGAACTTTCTGTGTCTCACGAATCGATTCGTACCATTTTAAGCGATTGTTTGGGCATGACACGCGTAGCAGCTCGGTTAGTTCCGAAAGACTTGAATGTTCTATAAAAACTCAATCGCGTAAGGATTGCTGAAGACATGCTAGAACGAGCCAGTTCCGACCCCACATTCATGAAACGCATTGTAACTTGTGATAAGACGCGAGTTTACGAGTTTGACACTCAAACCAGTCAACAAGCTTCCGAATGGCGCCTTCCAACTGAATCGAAACCTAAAACGGAACGTCAAACTCGATCAAAACTGAAGGTCATGTTGACAGTTTTTTTCGATTATCGCGGTGTCGCGCACTCAGAGTTCTTGCCAGAAGGTCAGATGGTAAATAATTTGTGGAACAACAACTCATGGATTCTGCACCACGATAACGTACCAGCTCACCAGGCTATTATTGTGAACGAATTTCTGGTCAAAAGCTCAACAAATTTCATCGAACAACCACCATATTCACCTGATATGGCTCCTGCTGATTTATTTCTCTCTCCAAAACTCAAGTTACCACTTCGAGGCATCCGTTTTCAGTCGATGGAAGACATAAAGGAAAATTCGCGGCGACAATTGACATTGATTTCTAAAAATGCCCACAAAAATGTTTTGATGATTGGATTATTCGTTGGCATAAATGTATAATTTCAGAAGAGACCTACTTTGAAGGCAATAAAATAAAATTGGATGAATAATTCATTTTTTTGTGTTTTATTGGCAAATTTCCGGAACTTTCTTGGCACAGTAGTACATATTATGATTATTTAGAAAATATAATTTGCTTACGAAACTTTCTTTTTAACCAGCCGTTGAAAAGCTCGCGTCGTATTTAAAACGCTAAAAAAGAAGTCCTTGGTGATATGTTTATCACACTTGAAAGGCTATGAATAACGTTTGTCTCTTCATAATAATAGTATATTTTAGCGAAAAGAAAAAAGGCAGGATTGCCAACTTTGGTGTAGAGTCATCTTCTTTATGGAGTGTCCCGGGGAAGACATCGCTGGGACTGTATTGTTTTCTCGCACTCAGTCGTGACTCCGTTACAAAGGAGGGGCGACGCCTGAATCAAGGTGGTCCATGATTCGCATGCTGATGAGAGACAGGCGTCCTCTTCTTTCCTGTGCCTCAATTCATCTTTTTACTTTCCCTACACGTACTATGTACATAGTGTATAGAGAGGGTATTGTAATAAAAACTCCGATACCGAGATTTCACCGGAAATATATGTTTTTGGATTCCTTCAATCCAAAATAAAATTCTGAGGTGTTCCATTCACATGACTATTCTTCTATTTACTTCATGCTAATCGAGAAAAAATAGCAGAAATAGTCTTATTACTTGCTTCCTTGTAAGTAGAAACGAAATAAGGGGGTACCATAGGTTAAAGTGATAGTCAAAAGCTGGTTGCTATGTGACTGAAGTTCCTTTGTTTATATGGACAGGAGTTAACAAATTCCCGTATGAGAAAAGTATAAGTATTTTATAGCTAAAACCAATAACCAATATAAGAAATTGTCTGTTTCATCGTGCTCTACATTTTTTGTGTAGTAAGTTTTTGTCCATCTCTTACGGTTTAGCAGTTATGCAAAATTCCGTAAAATTGATCCACAATAAAGTAGTCTTCAGAGACTGTTCCCAGAAAATTCAAGATATACATTTTATTTGTCAGGTAATTATCTTTAATATACGATATTTTAATCAAAATCGTTAGAGCCATTTTTAAGAAAAACAACAGTTTTTAAATTTTTTCCATATAAAGGGTAATTGGAGTTGGGGGGATTTTCTTGAAAATCTTCCTGTCGCATCCTTGGAAGATAACAAACTTGAATATCAAGTTTGGTATTCAACGTTCTTTTCGTTTTTGAGCTATGCTGTCCACAGACACATACACGGACCTTTTTCTGAAAAGGCTTGTTTTGGATTCAGGGGGACCCAAAACATGTATTTCCGGTGAAATCTCGGTATGGAATTTTTGGGTGGAATGCAATATCTTCTCTATACACTATGTACAGTACGTGTAGAGAAAGTAATATGATATAAATTGAGAGTTTTAATGAGATATAACATTTTAAACAACTGCCTCCGTGGTCGAGTGGTCAGCGAGCTGACTTCTCATCCGGACGTCCCGGGTTCGATTCCCGGCTGGGGCTGGGCATTTTTCTTTAACTAGAATTATTCCCTATTTCCCACAGAGTCTGGAAGTATGCATGAGAGAGTGAATGAGTGCGTGTGTGAGGAAATAAAATGGTTTAAACCCAACGGAAACCTACAGACAACGAGTTGTTTCTAATTCGAAGCCCCCGATATGACCTTAGAGGTTAAAGGGGGCTCTATAAATGAAACAAAAACAAAACAAAAAATTTTAACCATTCTACATTTTATTTACCATATAAATATCTTTAATAATGTCGAACTAGCATCGCTTCAAAGCGTGAAAGGAACACTACTTGCAAGTCTTCTGAATATTATGGATACACTTGTACAAGAATGTATCATAATAGAAACACAGGTTCACTTAGGATCGTGTTCTTCAAGATCCAGGATGTGGTTACTAAGTGACGAAAAACATCTGCGGTTACTCTAGAAATTAACTATCTTAACGAGCACTTCACGTAGCTGTGGAATTTTAGCGATGAGCTCATGTTTGGTGAGTAAATCGGAGAACTTGAATTGCGTTAATTCGTCTAATAGTTTCTGCTATTGCTTAAGGAAAATGTATCTTTAAGACGGTGTAATGCAGGACGTGTTAACGTTTTCGTCATAATATTAAGAATCTGATGGGTAAATACGCCACGTTGTTTTCACATTTTCATTTTGATTCGATACAGAACTTGTGCGTGCGTGCGAGGTCTGGAAGACTCATGGTGAGCCTAGGTGTAGCTGCTGTGTACCTACCCTGGTAAGGGTTTAACCACAGGAATGAGGTGGAGGTTAAGGTTTTGTATTTTGAGGTTTCGAGTGATGATGTTAAGGAGGTAGCGCTAGATTGGCTCCTCGAACGGTTACATTTTTCAGGGGCAGCATCCTTTTCCTCTGCTCCGCTGGTGTTTAATTTGAGAAAAATTGTTTTTGTTGGAGAATTTTGATTGACCACTCCCATTGTGGGAGGGGGGGAGGTAATACTTTGTTCACCTAATTTACTGTTGATTGGTTTGAAACCGTTGTTACCGGGGGTGCCCGCAAGCCATTCGGGGAACCCGATACCGCCTGTACCGGCGTTTAGTGGGTAAGCACTCCCCCAGCGATCTGACAAGTGCGTTCTCATGTTCGCCCAATCTGGCGTAGAATTTCTGAGCCCGGCGCCTAATGACATCTTCCACATATGGGAGGGCCGAAGCTTCATGTAGTAGCCTCAAAGGGAAACGTCGACATACAGAATATATGGACCGGAGTCCTCTATTCTGTATCCGCTGTAACCAGAGAGGCCAGGAGTCTGCTGCCATGCTCCACACTTCGCAGGCGTAGAGCATCAGGGGGACTGTGAGCGCCTGAAAAGACGCAACTTTAGGTGAACCGGCATTTGGGTGGCCAGAACAGGGTAAAGGGTGGCCACTGCCCACTTCGCTCTGTCCGACGTTCCCTGCAGGTGTTCACGAAAAGTTAGGCCCTTATCAAGGTATTTAATGGAATTTCTCCACTCTATCCTGTGACCCTGATAGGAAAAGTTGGGTATCTGGGCTGCTGAGGGTCGTTTTCTGGTGAACAGAACAACATGACTTTTGCTCGAGCTAACGGACATCCGCCACTGTCTGCACCAGTCCTGGACGAGACGGAGGTGCCTCTGTATAGGGTTGAGGGCTCTGCGTATGTTCCTGTCAGTGCGGTAGAGCAGGACGTCATCAGCAAACTGGAAAATTTTGACGCCCTGCACTTTAGGGAACTCTGCTATAAACATAAAGAGGCTAAACAAGGTGGGTGATAAGACAAAACCTTCGGGGACTCCGCCTCTTAGGGGTTTTTGTGTTGATGTTTAATGACACCAAAAAGCTCCTGGAATTTCAGGGTGGTAGCCTTCACTACCCGCAGCAGCTGTTGGGTGTTCGAGTGCCCAGGACACAGAGAATGTAAGCTTGTTACTAGAATTAATAATTGTTTAAAGAAGCAATGGAGAAGTACAGGGTGCATATCCCGTGGCCCGACCAATGTGGTTGTCTTTTTTCTTTTTTCTTTTTTTTTCGTATTTCCCTTAGTCGCCAAGATAAATACCGATTGGATATTTAATACCACGACTCAACATTCCACCATCAGTCTAAAACAACTGCAAAACTGAAAATAGATAGAAATAGCGACTGTGCCGTCATCTATCCACAGATAGTTAAAGCAGCTAGACTGAATGGTGCCCTTACAGATCAGGTCCGTCGCGATATCACCTAGAAGTTAAGGTGACGTAAAATAAAATGGATTTAAAAATGGAGAAATCAAGAAAATAGCGATAATAATTCTATATATTAAAATCAATGAATAATGAAAAATGCAGCAATTAAAATCAGTTGATAAATAAGAACTCATTAGCGAAGTTGTGTTATAGGAAGCAATTAGATAGAAAGTCAGAAAATGAAAGTAATTAAGTTCTAGGAATATCGGTAAGCAGGAACTCCATTAAGCTCAAGGCTCAGTTCTTGGAAAGTCGGTATGTTCACAAATAGTACGTAATCGGTTTGTAAGAATTACCAAAGGCCCGCCTGGATAGTGGAGGTAGCGTATCTACCTCGCATTCAACAGGTCGAACATCACTTAGAGTGGTTTACCCCGGATAAGATTTTTTCGGGGTTTCTCATATCCAGAGAAGACAAATGTTGAGTAAGTTTAAGCTCCATGGATCCGAGACCATTTCAGCATCATTTCAGCAATTGCATTCATCGTCCGATATGACCAACCAAGTTGAAGGACGTGGAGCTAAGAAGTAAGGTGGAATCATACTTGGGATTGAGCAGGCAAAGATAATGAAAAGTGCGTTTCAGATGCTAATATAGAATGCATAATTTGGCAACGTAGAACATAGGAATTGTGGTGGGATAGTCTGATGTAGGCAGAACTTAGGTTAATATAAGGGCATGTATTTCGAAAATTAATAATACCCTTAATGCCTCATGGGCTTCAAGTGAACATATTCTCGCGCTTTAAAACCCTTCTACAGTGATCCTAGCATAACCTAAACTCATCACCCGTTTAGCGGTGATTGCAAAATGATTCGCCGATAGAAATTTAGTGAGACACAATACTTAAATTCGTAACTTTAATTCGGAAACAAATTTGACTAGCACTTGAAATTATTGCTCTGTAACTGGGCAGTTTAATATCACACAGTTATAATCGCCCGGCAGATCGATTATTAGCGCCTATTAAATCGTCGGTGTATGTATGTAAGTCCAAAAATTGCATTTTACTCGTGTATTATATTCTCAGAATCAAGCCAAGAAAGGGCCAATCTTGGTGGCTGATAGCTTTCAATTATGACACAGATAATCTAAACCTTGGTGCAAATAAAATTGCTGAAATATGAAACAGTTCTTTATGAGAATTGTCTGAAATCGCTTACTTAAAGATCCTGTTTTATATTCATGCCTTTCTCTACCTGTTCAACAAATAAACTATTCTTACAGACGATTATTAATTTATCTACATCACAGTAATCCAAATAAACACAACCAGAAACGGTCTTATTGCTAGCTTTCTTATAAGTAGGAGGAAAATAAGGGAATACGCTAAATCGACAATTAAGTCTTTTTACAGCTGTCACTATCCAAATCTCATTGAAATTCGGGAAATAAGGGAATACGTTAGGCTAAAGCGATTAAGATCTTTTAAAAGCTATCGCTATGTGAAACAATTGAAATTCGGTTCTCTTTTGCATTCCCGGAAGTAAAACAAGAGATGAAGCGAGAGTTGACTTCCCGGTGGAGAAAAGTTGTAAGCAGTTTACAATTGAAACCGATAGCAAGGAATATCTCGGAAACGTTTTACGAGTTATACAAAAGTCACTGAAATAAAGAGGTCTTTAGAGGCTGTTCCCAGAAAATTCAACACATAGCTACGTTTCGTTTGTAATGAAAATATCTTAAACATATGACACTTTAATCAAAATCTTTGGAGCCATCTTTGAAGTAATCAAACTTTTCGAAAACTGTTCCATGTAAAGGGTAGTTGGTGTGAGACATTTTCATGAAAATGACTTTGTCTACATCTCTGCAACAAATTATTGTTAAAAAGCTTATGCTTCTATTTACTTTATGATAATCGAGAAAAAATTAGCAGAAATAGTCTTATTACTTGCTTCCTTGTAAGTAGAAGCGAAATAAGGAGTATCATAGGTTAAAGTGACAGTCAAAAGCTGGTTGCTATGTCACTGAAGTTCCTTTGTTGGTATGGACAGAAGTTGACAAATTCCTGTATGAGAAAAGTGTAAGTTTTTGAAAGCTGAAACTAAAAACAAGGTATATCTCAAAACCAATAAACTCCACGAAAAGAATGTATATAACATAAATTATGTGTTTTAACGTTCTCTACATTTTTGTGTGTGTTATGTTTTTTTTTTTTTTTTTTTTTTCATGTCTTACGGTTTAGCAGTTATGCAAAATTCCGTAAAATTCATCCAGAATAAAGTAGTCTTCAGAGGCTATTCCCAGAAAATTCAAGATAAACATTTTATTTGCCAGCTTTTTTAATATACGATATTTTAATCAAAATGGTTAGAGACATTTTTGAGAAAATTAAAAATTTCGAAAAAAGTTCCATGTAAAGGGTAGTTTGGATGGGGGGATATTTCTTAAAATCTTCGTGTCGCATTCCTGGAAGATACTAAATTTAAATACCAAGTTTGGTATTTTACCGACTTTTCGTTTTTGAGCTATCGTGTTCACAGACACACGGGCACACACGGACCTTTTTCTGGAAATGCTTTTTTTGGATACAGGGGACACTAAAACATATATTTCCGGTGAAATCTCGGTATCGAATATTTGGGTGGAGTGCAATACCTTATCTATACACTATGTACATAGTACGTGTAGAGAAAGTAAAAGTGTTAGTATCGCACACTTGGAAGATACCGAACTTTCGGTCTTGAGCTATGCTGCCGCCCCCTCCACACACACGGACATTTTTCTAAAATGCTATTTTGGATTCAAGGGTGCTTAAAACATCTATTTCAGGCGAAATCTCGGTATTGAATTTATGAGGGGAATACAATACCTTCTCTGCCTACTATGTACATAGTAGTCGGTAGATAAAGTAACAATTAGGAAATACCTGAAGATTGGCACCATGAAAAGGAGGCTAAAAATGTGAGCAATTTTGTGACGGAGAGTGAAACTGAGGCCTTGAAGATTGTGTTGGGATCACATAATGGGAATTTTTGTTATACAAACGGAGCAAGTTTAAATGACTTGTAAAACTTTAACGGCCTACAGATTGCCAGCTTCTTTATGCGATAACTCCGTGTAATGTTTGCTTTCAAACTTTCACTATCACAACGTGATAACATTAAACAACCCATGCCACAAGACTATGTATATTACACATTCTATGTGTTGCTTCTTGCATTACTATTCTGTTACCTTAGTAACTGTTTGTTAGATTTTGTTTTCCGTTTTCTCTGAAATAAACAAGTCTTGAAAATATGTATATTTTATGTGGCTGTCAGATATCTATAATTAACTATTAAGTACCGATAGATCAAAAAATTAAAATTTTATTACAGCCAGTAGCAGCTCGCGAACATGTAGTCTGAGTGTAGAAGCAATATCTAGAATTGCGGAGTAATAGCCAAGTTTATTTCATGTTTTGTTTGTATCTTTCATAGCCTTCTTAAGAACACGTCTTTTTTCCTTTTTATTTTATTACTCCTTGGCTATTTTTTGAGAAGATAGAATTTCGTTACAGTTTTGTTTTTTCGTCAATCGATTTTTCGTATGGCGACGAGTTGTTTAATGTTGTGCCAATAACCTATTTTAGCAACGGTCTGTTTTTTTGCAGTAACCAAGGAAAATTATAAACCTTTTACACTTCTCCTTATGACTTCGTCGGAGAATGAGGTCCTGCATTGATTGTAAGGGAGAGAGATAAAGTTTGAGGTATAATATTGCTCGTCACACAAGAAGATTAATTATATAAAAGAATTTGTGCTTCGATTTGGTATTGCGTCGGAGAATAGAGTAGCTATAATCTTCGACAAGATAATTGAATTTCCGAGGAATTATTGAAATTATCTGGAACATCTTAGTTCAAGCGAGAAAGAACATGTATTACGTGAAAGAGAAAGATATGTAATAAATTTGAATATTTCGATGGTAATAGATAAATTTCATCAGAACTACAATTTTCAATAACTTTGGCCAACAATGAAAATGTTTCGGACTCAAAAATAGTTAATTCTTATGCATTTCCATATGCTGAATTAAAAAAATCGGCATACAAGTGACAGGTTAGCTCTTGCTTTGGAGATAAAGTGACATTTCATTTTTATAGTCAACATTTTCAGTTTGGAGGAAATTTTGTTTTGGGAATTGGCACACCTGACCAATAACAAACACAAATGCTGTTAAGCTGTTTGTAAGTCTTAAACATAGATATTGTTGCTGTAACTGTGAGGTCCGTGGCCGGCCTACCTCACCCGTGGATTTTTTTCAGGGGTTTCCCCGGTTCGCCAGGCGAATACGTAGGTTTCTTTTATCCCCTGAACTTCCTGTCCCTTCGTGTCGTTTCCATTTCATTTTAGTTACGCTGTTCACAGCACATGCATTCCATTTTTAGTTACGCTGTTCACATCACCACATTTCATTTTTAGTTACGCTGTTCACAGCACATGCATTCCATTTTTAGTTACGCTGTTCACATCACCACATTTCATTTTTAGTTACGCTGTTCACAGCACACACATTCCATTTTTAGTTACGCTGTTCACAGCACACACCTTTCATTTTAGTTACGCTGTTCACATCACATTTCATTTTTAGTTACGCTGTTTACATCACATTCCATTTTTAGTTACGCTGTTTACATCACATTTCATTTTTAGTTACGCTGTTTACATCACATTTCATTTTTAGTTACGCTGTTTACATCACATTTCATTTTTAGTTACGCTGTTTACATCACATTTCATTTTTAGTTACGCTGTTTACATCACATTCCATTTTTAGTTACGCTGTTCACAGCACATACATTCCATTTTTAGTTACGCTGTTCACAGCACATACATTCCATTTTTAGTTACGCTGTTCACAGCACACACATTCCATTTTTAGTTACGCTGTTCACATCACATTTCATTTTTAGTTACGCTGTTCACAGCACACACATTCTATTTTTAGTTACGCTGTTCACATCACCACATTCCATTTTTAGTTACGCTGTTCACAGCGCACGCATTCCATTTTTAGTTACGCTGTTCACAGCACACACATTTCATTTTTAGTTACGCTGTTCACATCACCACATTTCATTTTCAGTTACGCTGTTCACAGCACACACATTTCATTTTCAGTTACGCTGTTCACAGCACACACATTCCATTTTTAGTTACGCTGTTCACAGCACATACATTCCATTTTTAGTTACGCTGTTCACAGCACATACATTCCATTTTTAGTTACGCTGTTCACAGCACACACATTTCATTTTTAGTTACGCTGTTCACAGCACATACATTCCATTTTTAGTTACGCTGTTCACAGCACACACATTTCATTTTTAGTTACGCTGTTCACAGCACATACATTCCATTTTTAGTTACGCTGTTCACAGCACACACATTTCATTTTTAGTTACGCTGTTCACAGCACATACATTTCATTTTTAGTTACGCTGTTCACAGCACATACATTTCATTTTTAGTTACGCTGTTCACAGCACACACATTTCATTTTTAGTTACGCTGTTCACAGCACACACATTTCATTTTAGTTACGCTGTTCACAGCACACACATTTCATTTTTAGTTACGCTGTTCACATCACCACATTTCATTTTTAGTTACGCTGTTCACAGCACACACATTTCATTTTTAGTTACGCTGTTCACAGCACACACATTTCATTTTAATTACGCTGTTCACAGCACATATTCCATTTTTAGTTACGCTGTTGACAGCACATACATTCCATTTTGGCTACGCTGTTCACAGCACACACACACACACACACACATTCATATTTAATTTTGAATAATGCTACTCACAGACACGCCCACACACACACACACATATACACGTTTATTTTGGAGTTATGGTCTTTATACACACAGACACGCACGCGTAGTAGTTCAGTAAAACCTTTTTATTCAGTAATCCTCAAAACATGAATTTTCTGTGAATATCTACAGACATATTTGGGTGGAATGCAATAATTTCTCCGCCTAGTGGTAGATAAAGTAAATAATATTTTTCTGAAAAGATTTGTAATGCAGCAAGAAGACAGCTCTAATTTTGTTTGGAAATGTCATCTGTTTGGATCACGACTTTGCAGCTGAAATCCTATAAGGATACATACTGACTGTACGAGGTTGTCTTGTCTGTAGATGGCAGGTACCAAATTAGGAAATAGAGTAGTTTCCTGACAACAGAATGCGTTACGCCCTGTTGTACGCAGTGCAGGCAATATCCATCATGAGGATAGCTTCAACTTCCTACATTTAAACATTGCTGAATAGTTTATTTGTTACATATAACAAGTCACAAACAAAGTTGTTTTCCTCCACCGATATCCCACATTGTAGGAAATTTAGCATTCCGCCCAGATACTTTGATGTTCACATTTCATAAGAAATACGCTTTTGTAGGTCATCTGAATTCACCTTTGTTTACTTTCTCAATACGTACTATGTACATAGTGTATAGAGGAAGTATTGTATTCCACCCAAAAATTCGATATCGAGATTTCACTGGAAATATATGTTTAGGACCCCCTGAATTTAAAAAAAGCATTTTCAGAAAAAGGTCCGTGCGTGTGTGTGTCTGTGGATGCATAGCTCAAAAACGAAAAGACCGTTAAATGCCAACTTGGTATTTAAGTTCAGTACTTCCAAGAATGCGACACGAAGATTTTCAAGAAAATCCCTCCACTCCCTACTACCCTTTACATGGAAAATATTTCGAAAATTTTTATGTTCTCAAAAAAATGGCTCTAGCAATTTTGATTAAAATATCGTATATTAAAGATATATACGTGACAAATAAAATGTATATCTTGAATTTACTGGAGTCTCTGAAGACGTCTTTTTACTTTCTCTACACGTACTATGTACATAATGTATAGAGAAGGTATTGCACTCCACCCAAAAATTCGATACCGAGATTTCACCGGAAATATGTTTTAGGGTCCCTTATATCCAAAAAAAAAAGCATTTTCACAAAAAGGCCCGTGTGTGTGTGTGTGTGTGTGTGTGATATCCAAATTTTCAGCCAGTATGCGATGTACATAACTTTCTGAAATGCCTGTAATAGCTCGCGCATTTTCAGTCGACGGTCATCCAATACCATTTTGTGGATTTTCTTTACAATTTCTGGACTGGTAACCTCATTTGGTCGAACACTGCAATGTTCGTCTTGGCAGCTCGTACGGCCGCGCTTAAACTCTGCCACATAATATTTCACTGTTGTAAACGAAGGAGCAGACTCCGCCAAAGTAGAATCTAGCTCAGCTTTAATATTAGTTGGACTAAGACCTTTCCAATGAAAGTATAACGATGACAGTTTTATCCAAGTTTTCAAATTCGCTGAAAGCATTCACTAATGATGGCTGCCAAACAAATGCTAAACAATGTAAAATCGTCAAACTTCAAATTTAACCTTTCTAAGGTTGGTACTTTTTACCATTGTTGAAACAACAACCGTTATGGTGTTGGGTACCTCTGGGAGAGCCTCTGTATGTCATACACGACATCCTGGTAAATACCCACTGTTTCCTAATAAAATTAATGGGATGCTGTAACTGAAAACAGCTGTATCCGCATTCAAATGTTTTATCAAAGTATGTAAGGAAAACTTATGCTTTGGAGACAGCGCAACTGCGACTGCATGGCACAACGCCACCTGAGTCGATATTAGTAATACACACCTGCGTTTCTTTACTGTTTATTAAAAATTGTATCTGTCCAGGACGTATACACATATAGTTCATATAACATGGTGAGTTCCACATGACTTTCTGTGCTTCTCTGTAACAAAGTATTGTTAAAAAGCTTTTTACTTTCTCTACACGTACTATTACATAGTGTATAGAGAAGGTATTGCACTCCACCCAAAAATTCGATACCGAGGTTTCACCGGAAATATATATTTTAGGGTTCCCTGTATCCAAAAAAGGCTTTTTCACAAAAAGGTCCGTGTGTCCGCGTGTCTGTGAATACGATAACTCAAAAACGAAAAGTCGGTAAAATACCAAACTTGGTATTTAAGTTTAATATCTTCCCGGGATGCGACACGAAGATTTTCAGAATAATAATGATAAATAATAATGCATGTATAAATGCAGAATTTAATAAACATTAAAAATCTGGCATATTAGCCCTGGTTTAAGTAATTAGATAGCAGGGTTATTATATAGATCTTTATTTTATTTTTATTTTTAGTGCCAATGTGCTAAAGAACGTAACAGTTTTTTTTTTTTTTTTTTTTTTTTTTTTTTTTTTTTTTTTTTTTTGATTCACGGACCCTAAAACGTGTATTTTCATTGTAATCCCGGTTACAAATTTTTGAGTGGAATGCAATGCCTTCTGCTAAAACTGGAAGGGATAATAAAAGTAAAAATGCGGTAATACCAACTGATCAAACATCTCTAGTATGTACTGAGTAGAGAAAGAAACACGAGTTTGATGATTTTCCTCGTTGGTAGAGATGACGTCACTGCATGCCCCGAAATTTGCGAGTGTTGACAGATGTCCTGGACATGGACTCGGAGGTTGACCTTGCTGACGGCGACCGCAGTTGGCGACGTCTGTTTCATCAGGTTACATTCTCTCACTTACCTGGTCCAGTCCACTTACGGAAGCTTGCCCCTGCCGCGGGTTCGATACCCGGTAGTCTTAGCGGGCATGTGCTCGACGAAAGGCGTGTTTCGTGAGAATATGTCATGTTGTCCGTATTACTTGGCAGAGGATCCAGCAGGTGAGTGTTGCCAACATTTGATTAGTTTTGCCGTCAGTCAACACCCTAAATCCGTCAAAATTATGAAGTTTCTATCAAAAATAGAAACTAAATTAAAACGCTTTGGAAACATTTCTTGGCTAGATCTGAAAGATGATCAAATGATCTAAGTGCACAGTAATTAGAGCATCTACTGAAGCTGCACGTCCATACGTGTCTTTGATGGGCTGAAATGGAAATGTTGACTGTGAAGTTGAAAAGGGTTAGCTGCTTTTATATGTTTCTTACTTTTTCCATGCACATTCACAGTGCATTGGCAATATTTGCACCCCGGGCACTTCTAACAATCATTTCTTTAATTGTTGTTCTTTTCTAAAATGTCGTTCGTGTCTCTTGCGAGATATCAGATTCTAATTCAGTTTTAGATTAAGGCTATTACCTGAGCCTTTCCTATTGGTTACGGAGACAATATGGTTACGCGACAGGTGAACGACAGGCTTCGAGATTTCGTCGAGGTTAGGTTAGGTGTATGTAAATGAACTGGATCGAAATAAGGGGTCTGATGTGTACTTTTCACATGACTTTCTCTATATCCCTGCAACAAATTATTCTTAAAAAACTTATACTTCTATTTACTTCATGCTAATCAGAAAAAATAGCAGAAATAGTCTTATTACTTGCTTCCTTGTAAGTAGAAGCGAAATAAGGGAGTACCATAGGTTAAAGTGATAGTCAAAAGCTGGTTGCTATGTGACTGAAATTCCTTTGTTTATATGGATAGGAGTTGACAAATTCCTGTATGAGAAAAGTATACGTTTTTCAAACTCCACGAAAAAAATGTATATAACATAAATTATGTGTTTTAACGCGCTCTACATTTTTCGTGTGGTAAGTTTTTGTCCATCTCTTATGGTTTAGCAGTTATTCAAAATTCATCCAGAATAAACTACTCTTCAGAGGCTATTCCCATGAAATTCGAAATATACATTTTATTTGTCAGGTAAATAGCTTTAATATACGATATTTTAATCAAAATCGTTAGAGGCATTTTTGAAAAAATAAAAATGTTCGAAAAAAGTTCCATGTATAGGGTAGTTGGGGGTGGGGGATTTTTCTCAAAATCTTCGTGTCGCATCCCTGGAAGATAAAAAACTTAAATACCAACTTTGGTATTTTACCGACTTTTCGTTTTTGAGTTATCGTGTTCACAGACACACGGACACACACATAGACCTTTTTACCGAAAATGCTTTTTTTAGTTAAAGGGGATCGTATGAGCAAGAGAACGATGTTGAAGTAAAAGTTACAGACTTGAGAAGAGTTTTGGAAAACAGAAAGAAAGATGAAATGAAAATGAATTTGTTACTTTCTCTACACGTAATATGTACATAGTGTACAGAGAAGGTATTATATTGCACCGAGATTTCAAAAAAAAAAAAAAAAAAAAATAGAACCATGTCCGTGTGTGTGTGTGTGTGGGGGGGGGCAGCTTAACTCAAAAACGAAAAGTCCGTTCAGTATCTTCCAAGAATGTGACACGAAGATTTTCAAGAAAATCCCTCCACTCCCAACTACCCTTTACATGGACCATTTTACGAACTTTTTGATTTTCTCAAAAATGGCTCTAACGAGTTTTGATTGAAATATCGCATATTAAAATATTTACATGATAAATAAAATGTATATCTTGAATTTTCTAAAAATAGCCTCTGAAGACATCTTTATTCTTGATTCATTTTGCGGACTTTTGCTTAACTGATAAACCGTAAGAGATAGTCAAAAACGCAGTTAACAAAAACTGTACATCTCGTTAAAACACACAATTTATGTCATATGCATTTTTGTTGTAGAATTGACTGTTTACAAGATATTCCTTGTTATTGATTTCAATTTTAAAATACTTAAACTTTTTTCAGGCAGGAAGTGTCCGGTTTTCTTTTGTTCTACTCCTGTCCAAACAAAGAAGCGAATTTCAATGACAATCGTAACGTCAACTTTATATATATACAATATAGTATTTGACTATCGCTTTAGCACAGCGCATTCTTTTAGTTCCCTTTTACTTATAAGGAACTAAGCAGTTATAACTGTATAGCTGCTAATGTTTATCTCGATTAGCATGGCGTAGAAAAAAGTATATCTGATCTTTTGTAAGAAGCTTGTTTGTGGTACAGTTAGAGAAAGTTATGTGAGTGTAACACAACAGAATGCTTCGTGTGTGTGCGTGCATCTGTGAACACGATGACTCAAAAACGAAAAGTTGGCAAAGTACCAAACTTGGTATTTAGGTTTAGTATCTTTCAAGGATGCGACATGAAGTTTTTGAGGTACTTTCCCCTCCTCAGGTTTTCCTTCACATGGACAAATTTCGACAATTTTGATTTTCTCAAAGATGGCTAAAATGATTTTGATTAACACACCATATGTTTAAGATACTTTCATGAAAAACGAAATCTATAGCCTCTGAAGAGCTCATCATTTTGCACGACTTTTGTATAACTAGAAAACCGTAACAGATAGACAAAAACATATCTGCTACACAAAAATCGTAGAATTTGTTAAAGCGCACAATTTGTGTCAATTTTGGAGATATTCCATGTTATATTGGTTTCATTTTGAAGTACTTGAACTCCTCATTCGATGTATATGTTTCTTCTTCTTTTTTTTTTTCGTTGCCAAGGAAAGAGAAAGAGAGCAAATTTTAAAATATTTGACTATCGCTTTGGCATAGTGTATTCCCTTATTTCACTTCTACTTTCAAGGAAGCAAGTAATAAGACTATTTCTACTAATTTTTCTGGATTAGCATGAAGTAAATAGAAGCATAAACTTTTTAACAATAATTTGTTGCAGAGCTTGCCTGGGTAGTGTAGTGGTAGCTTGTCTGCCTCACATTCAAAAGGTCGTGAGTTCGAATCTCACTTAGGGTGAGTTACCCGGATAAGGTTTTTTTTTCGGAGTTTTCCCTTATCCTGAGAAGACGAATGTCGAGTAACTTTAAGCTTCATGGACCCCGAGATCATTTGAGCATCATTTCACAATTTTATTCAGCGTCCGATATAACCAACCAGGTTAAAGGACGTTAAACTACAAAAAAACAAAACAAAAAGTTGCAGAGATGTAGAGAAAGTCTTGTGAATGGAACACATCAGATTTTTTTTTTTGATACAGGGAACCATAAAGGGTGTACATCCAGCGAAATCTCGATGTAGAATTTTTGGGTGGAATGCAATACTTTCTCTACCTATGTACTAAGTAGAGAAGGTAAAAGGGGTCATATTTTGATCGTTGTTGACATCAGTCTCCCTTAATGAAACTTTCAACACTGCGCAGGGAATACGCGACTGTAATGTAAAATGTAAGTACAGACTCTGTAGACATCGTTGCTTGTCCCCCAGGGGTATACAAGCTGTTATATATGGACAAGCCAGTGTTTGTGTATCCTCCAGATATTGGTAACTGTGCACGTGGCATATTGAGATCTGGAACTCTCCCAAATGTGCCCAGGAGGGTTAGACTGGCAGGCTGAGCATGTAAAAACAAACTCTCATGTTCCTAGGATATATCGGCACGTGTCCCAAATGCATCATCGTCTTCATTTATTTCTTTCATATTCAAGAGAAAACTGCCTTAAGGCTTGTCAAAAAGGCCAAACTTTTATAGGTTTTAGTGGCGAACATTATTATTTTTATTATTACTATTATTATTATTATTACTGTCGAAGACACATTTATCACTACCTTACACCTCTAATCAACATTACGTTATGTGAAAAACGGTTATAATGTCACAGTTACAGTGCGTTAACGGTTACATGTAGCGGTTACCAGTGACGATTAAGGCATTGCAGCTGTGAAATTTTGAAAAATCCAGAGATATAAAATGTAAATTCATTGTACAAATAAAAATGCTCCACTTGATCTATTTTAAAAATATATCACATCAAAAATCAAGTTTTAGAGTAAATGAGTTTACAAATGTTGATTTCTCATATCAGATATTTTATATTAACCCTCCACTATCGTAAAAATTATTACTTTTTTGTACTTTCCAAAACTTTTGGAATTTTTAAAAGATAGTAATTTATTTCTCAAAATTGAAGCATTATTTCGAAAAAGTATGTTTTCTTTAATATAGTTTTGAGAGGTAATACAAAAATGTTTAAATAATTAGTATAAAAATTGAATCGTGTGGAGCATTTTCAGTATGAAAAAAAATCAAATGATTTACATTCACATAACTTTCCCTACATCTCTGTAACAAACTAGTCATAAAGAGCTTACTTCTTTCTACTTGATGCTAATCGAGATAAACATTAGCAGAAATGGTCTTATTACCAGATGGAGAAGGAAAATAATGGAATACACTTGGCTAAATCGATAGTCAAATCTTTTAAAAGCTGGTTGCCATGTAATTGAAATTCGTTTCTTTGCATGGCTAGGAAGAGACAAATTCCTGCATGAGAAATGTTTAAGTGTTTTAGAATTTAAACCAATAACAAGGAATATGTCGGAAATGGTTAACTTTATAAAAACGTTGTATATGATATGTATGTTTTAATTACCTCTGCATTTTATGTGTAGTAACTTTTTGTCTATCTGTTACGCTTTACCAGCTTTGCAAAAGTCATTCAGAATGAAGAGGATTTCAGAAAATGCGAGATATAAATTATATCATAAGTATCTTTAAGAATAATATTTTCACCTATCCTGAAAAATTGCCTGAGCAAGAGTTTCCCTTTTCCTGAAAATTTCCCAGTAAGATATCCCCTTATTTTCTTGAAAGATTGCCGAAATAAGAATTTCCCTTATCCTAAAAGATGATCCGAAAAAGAGTTTATCTTTTCCTGAAAAGTTTTCTGAATAAGATTTTCCTTCATCCTGAAAAATTACCGAGTAAGATTTACCCTCGTTTTGAAAAAAAAAAAAACAAAAAAAAACGCATGGGATACACAAGTAGGACATAATTTTCAGGAAATAAATGGTTTTTGTGTTGCATAAAATGTGTTATTTGCATTAAAATAAAGTATTTGAGTTTTGTTATACAACTGTAAAAGATATCGTTCGTTAAATCGTCCTGTAAATGCCAAAATTTCTGTCCCCAACATACTGAGGCGTTTTAAAATTCTTTCTCTGTGTGAAAAAACAATTCTGTAAAAAAAATAATTCAACGTATTAGAAAATATGGTGGTTTTAAAAGTTAGAGATGAAGATCCATGGAAAATACTCAGTATCGTCTTCTACAAGCAACATCTCGCTATCTCTCATCAATAGTGAATTGTTACGTGTTATATGATGGACTTTCAACTCATCAGAAACGCCATTAACCTGCGTTCGATAACCAATAAACCACAAGGTTGATATTGGCCGATATTGCAGGTCAGGTTTGAGTAACTTGTATTGGCAAGTTCTTAAATTGTCAAAAATAAGCACAATTGGATTTATAAATTTTAATTGGAGTTATTACAAATATAACATAATAATAGTGAGCGAGAACGGAAACGGCGATCCTAACCTCAATATGATAATTGGAATTAATCGATTTCTCAGATTATTCCGCAATAAATTGGCAGAGCAAGACAGCAGCAAAGGACATAAGGGTAAAACTATATGATGGTTGCAGTACTCACACACACCCACACGCACTCGCACACATGGGCGATCCACATTTGAAAGTGTTGAACACATTTAGTTGTTCAGATGAAAAAGTGGCCAGATTGCCGAAGTTTTGTCTTCTTGAGATCATTGGGGTTTTAGCTTCACAGATCCTTCGGCTACGCTTTGCGGTTTGGGGCTACACTTTGTGGCTTAAGGCCCCAAACATTTATAACAGACCAGTAAGTAACTACAAAGTGGCTCTAATGACAGAATAACAAACGTACTACTCACGTATTGAAGCAGTGCCTAGTAGTGTAACCATCGTGACATAAAGAACCTCAAGCCTGATAAAGAGAACTCTGAGCAAAATTAAGCGGTCTTTCACGCCCAGTTTAGGATGGTAAAGTGCGTCCATAAATAAAACGCCATTTCATTTCATTTTGCAGCTGTAGCGAGGTACTACAGAAAAAGTTCTAGCGTACCTATATTTTTGGTGTGTGCCTCCTTAAAGCGATGCATTTTTAAAGTTTCACCAAAAATTTTGAAAAACTAGAAAATTATTTTTTTAAAATAGGTGCTATAATATAAATTCTAAACTTTAAGAACATTTATAGTTTCCTGCTTGGAACACTTTAACTACTAACACAATTAACTGAAGTTATAAATGGGCAGACGCTGGGTAGTGTGGTGGTAGCGTGTCTGCCACATAAACAACAGGTCCCGAGTTCGAATCTCGCTTAGGGTGAGTTAACCGGATAAGTTTTTTTTCGGGGTTTTCCTTTATCCTGAGAAGACAAATGTCGAGTAACTTTAAGCTCTATGGACCCCGAGATCATTTGAGCATCATTTCACCAATTCAATTCATCATCCGATATGACCAAACAGATTAAATGACAGGCATATGCTTATTAATAGGTACTCCCAACTTTAAACCTTATTTTCTCTCCTCAACTTTTTCTAACAGTTTTCCATATTCAAAATGCTCCACAAGATGCAGTTTTATGCTAATTTGTTTCAAAAGTTTTATACTGCCTTTCAAAAGTACATTAGAGAAAATGATCGTATATATTTTATACTTTCTCTACATAAGTATAGATGGTATTACACTCCACTTCAAAATTCGATACCGAGATTTCACAGAAAATATAGATACTTTTTAGGGCCCTTGTATAAAAACATTTTTAGAAAAAGGTACGCGCACGCGCCTGTGTGTCCGTGAACACGATAGCCCAAATCCGAGAAGTCGTAAAATACCAAACTTGGTATTTAAATTTAGTATCTTCCAAGGATGCAATACAAAGATTTTGAGGAAAAGTCCCAAGCCAAACTGTCCTTTAAATGGAAAAAGTTTCGAACATTTTGATTTTCTGAAAAACGATTCTAATGATTTTGATTCAAATCTCTTATATTTAAGATATTTACATGACAAATAAAATGTATATCTTCAATTTTCTGGGAATAGGCTCTGAAGATATGTTTATTCTGAATGAATTTTGCGAAATTTTGCATAACTAGTAAACCGTAAGAGATACACAATAACTTACCACACAAAAAATGTAAAGCTCGTTAAAACACACAATTTATGTTATATATATTTTTTTCGTGAGGTTGGCCGTTTTTGAGATATTCCTTGTTATTAGTTTCAATTTAAAATACTTATACTTTTCTCTTATAAGAATTTTTCAACCCCTGTCCATACAAACAAAAGAAATTCAGTCACATAGCAACCAGCTTTTGTCTATCACTTTAGCCTATGGTACTCCCTTAATACCCTTCTACTTACAAGGAAGCGAAAAAATAAGACTTTTTCTGCTATTTTTTCTCGATTAGCATTCAGTAAATAGAAGAATAAGCTTTTTAACAATAATTTACTGTGGAGATGTAGAGAAAGTCATGTGAATGGAACACATCAGATGTTTTTTCAAAAGGTTTATACTGCCTTTCAAAAGTACACTAAATAAACTGACCGTATATATTTTACTTTCTCTACACGTACTATGTACATAGTGTATAGAGAAGATCTTGTATTCCACCCAAAAAATTCGATACCGAGATTTCACCGGAAATACACGTTTTGGGTCCCCCTGAATCCAAAAAAAAGCATTTTTGGAAAAAGGTCCGTGTGTGTGTCTATGGACAGCATAGCTCAAAAACGAAAATACCATTAAATACCAAACTTGATATTTAAGTTTGCTATCTTCCAAGGATGCGACATGAAGATTTGCAAGAAAATCTACCCACCCTCATTTTCTCAAAAATGGCTCTAACGATTTTGTTTAAAATATCGTATATTAAAGATATTTACCTGACAAATAATATATATATCTTGGATTTTCTGGGAATAGCCTCTGAAGATTACTTTATTCTGGAGGAATTTTGCATAACTGCTAAACCATAAGAAATGGACAAAAACTTACCACACAAAAAATGTAGAGCACATTAAAGCACACAATTTATGTTATATGATTTTTTTCGAGGAGTTGATCGTTTTTGAGATATTCCTTGTTTTTGGTTTCAGTTTTGAAAAACATACTTTTCTCATACAGGAATTTGTCAATTCGTGTCCATACAAACAAAGAAACTTCAATCACCTAGTAACCAGCTTTTGACTTCACTATAACCTATGATACTCGCATATTTCGCTTCTACTTACAAGGAAGCAAGTAATAAGCCTATTTCTGCTAATTTTTTCTCGATTAGCTTGAAATAAATAGAAGAATAAGCTTATTAACAATAATTTGTTACACAGAAGTAGAGAAAGTCATGTGAATGGAACACATCAGATTTTTTTTTTTTTTTTTACTTTCTCTATGTAGTACATGGTACGCAGATATAGAACGTATTGCACTCGACGAAAAATTCGATACCTACTGAGAGTTTTCAAGGAATACACTTTTTAGGGTCCCCTGTATAAAATAAAAACATGTTTAGAAAAAGGACCGCGCGCGTATATCTCTAAACACGATAACCCAAAACCGAGAAGTCGTAAAATACTAAACTCGGTAATTAAGTTTAGTATCTTCCAAGGATCCGACAGGAAGATTTTGAGGAAAATCCACCACGCCAAACTATCCTTTATGTGGAAAAAATTCGGGTTTTTTTTATTTTCTCAAAGATGTGACTAAAAATGATTTTGTTTAAATTACCACATATTAAAGATATTTATATGAAAAATAAAATATGGTACGTTTTGATTCAATGTATTTACGTAATAGAATTTATAAAATAATTTATATTTTGATAGTATTTATCCAATTTGGTTTACATTTAGATAACAGCAGTGCAATCACAATAAAGGTTTCAGAAAAATCTGTATAGGAACTTGAAATTTCACTCCCTAAAACCTTTCTGCCTGAAGGCATTTGAAAGTCTTTGGAGGTCATGTTCCTGTGTGTTAAATGTGCCGGAAACAGACTTGAGACCAGTCCGCCACTGACCCACATTCCTCGTCGTGGTAGATGCCGTAATAATTATAATTATAGAGGTTATTATTCCGGTTCATCGGCGAAGAAGTGTAACGGCCACTGACTGTTTTTGGTAAGTTGACTTGCAGAAAATGGCATCGAGGAAATAACGTTCCACCTGCAGTCTTGGAACAGAGGAATTTGCCATATTGCACAACATGTATACAAGGAAATGTGTCAGGAAAACAGAAGCGCGAAATAACACAAACATGTTTGTGACTTTGCTCATTCATGGTGAAGTTCACCTGGGAAATAGAAAACATACGAGCATGTCTCAACTGTTCATCAATTGTTACCAACATGCTGCTATTTTAAAAATTCGATGCATTTCTCTACATCTCTAACAAATTAGTATTAATAAGTTAATTCTTCTATCTACATCATGCTAATCGAGATAACATTAGCAGAAACGGAATCATTACTTGCTTCCTTGTAAGTAGGAGGGAAATAAGGGAATATACTAGGCTAAACCGACAGTCAAATGTTCTAAAATATGGTTGCTATGTTACTGAAATCTATTTATTTGGGCCAGGAGTTTACAAGTTTCTCGTATGAGAAAAGATTTAAGTGTTTTAAAACTGAAAGCAAAAACCATATCTCGAAAACGGTCAACTCAACGATAAAAGTACATATATGACACAAATTGTGCGTTTTAAGGAGCTCTGTATATTTTGATAATAATTTATTTATCTATCTCCTACTGTTTACTAGTTAATCAAAATTCAGCCAGAATAAAGAGATCTTCAGAGATTATTCCCAGACAATTTAAGATATCAATTAAATTTCTTATGGAAATATCTTAAATATAAGAGATTTTAATCAAAATCGTTAGAGCCATTCTTGAGAAAACCAAAAATTTCAAAACTTTTTCCATGTAAAGGGTAGTTGGTGGAAGGGGGATTTTCTGGAATTTCTTCATGTCATATCATTGGAAGTTACTGAACTTAAATATCAAGTTTGGTATTTAACGGACTTTTCGTTTTTGAGCTAATCTGCCCATAGATTCCGACTCACATATTTTTCTAAAAATGTCTGTTGTTTTTACTTTCTCCACACTTACTATGTAAATAGTGTATAGAGAAGGTATTGCATTCCACTCAAAAATTCGATACCGAGCTTTCACCGGAAATACATGTTTTGGGTCCCCCTGAATAAAAAACATTTTGGAAAAAGATCCGTGTGCGTGTGTCTATGTGGTGCCTGTGGACAGCATAGCCCAAAAACGAAAAGACCGTTAGATACCAAACTTGGTATTTAAGTTTGGTATCTTCCTAGGATGCGACGCGAAGATTTTCAAGAAAATCATCCCACCCTCAACTACCCTTTACATGGAAAAATGTTCGAACATTTTTATTTTTCTCAAAAATGGCTCTAATGATTTTGTTGAAGACGTCTATATTTCACATATGTACATGACAAATAAAATGTATATCTTGAATTTTCTGGAAATAGCCTCTGAAGACATCTTTATTCTGGATGAATTTTTTTTAATTTTGCATAACTAGTAGACAGTAATAAATAGGCAAAAGCTTACTACACAGAAAGTGTACATTTCTTAAAATATACAATTTATTTTATATACATTTTTTTTCGTGGAATTTACCGTTTTTGTGACATTTCTTGTTATTGGTTTCAGTTTTAAAATATACTTTTCACACATGGAAAGTTGTCTACTGGCTGCGCAAATAATCGAATTCAATCCCATAGCAACCACATTTTAAAACCTTTGACTGTCGGTTTAGCCTAGTGTATTCGCTCATTTCCCTTCTACTTATAAGGAACCAATTAGTTCCGTTTCTGCTAAGTTTATCTTGATTAGCATGAAATAAATAGAAGAATAAGCTAATTAATACTAATTTGTCACATCACTGATATGGAAGAATTTTTCAAAATGATTAAGAAAGGAATACATAAATAATTTAATATATCAGAAACTAATTTAAACATGTATGACATATCTGTAAATATTCTGTATTAAACCCTAATCGTTGTATTAACATTTCAATAGAACAGAAGTTGTGGGTTTTTACTTTCTCTACACGTACTATGTACATAGTGTATAGAGAAGGAAGGTATATTGCACCCAAAATTATATCCCGAGATTTCCCGGAAATACGTGTTTTCGGACCCCCTGAATCAAAAAAAAAAAAGAAAAGAAAAACATTTTTAGAAAAATGTCCGTGTGGTTGTGTGTGTGTGTGTGTGTGTGTGTGTGTGTGTGTGTGTGTGTTAATATTTAAGTTCAGTATCTTCCAAGGTTGCAATACGAAGATATTCAAGAAAAAAACCCACCCCAAACTATCCTTTACATGGTAAAAGTTCCAAAAATTTTGATTTTCCAAAAAATGGCTCTTAACGATTTTGATTAACATATCCTATATTGAAGATATTTACATCACAAATAAAATGCATATTTTAAATTTTCTGGGAATAGCTAGCTCTTTATTTTGGTTGAGTTTTGCAGAATTTTGCATAACGGTTAAACCGTTAAGAGTTAGACAAAAGCTTAATACACAAAAAAATATAGATCTCGTTAAATACATGAGTTACTATGCATTTCTTGTGGAGACGACCGTTTTTGAGATATTCGTTGTTATTAGTTTCAGTTTTAAAATACTTACATTTTTCTCATAGAGGAATTTGTGAACTGTCCATGCAAACAAAGTAACCTCAGTCACACAGCAACCAGCTTTCGAATATCACTTTAATCTGTTGTATTCTCATATTTTTCTTCTACTTATAAGGAAGCTAGTAATCAGACTATTTCTGTTTTGCTTTTTTTCCCCTCGATTAGCGTGAAGTAAATAGAAGCATAGGCTTTTTAACAATAAATTGTTGCAGAGATGTAGAGAAAGTCATGTGAATGGAACACATCAGATTATCTTTTTTAGTTAATATTGATAGTTTGTTGTTGAAGAACCTTAAGTTATGTATTTGATTATGATTATTGCTCATACAGGTTAGTAATATTAAGATTTGGAACTAGTAACAACTTGTTGCTGCCGCTACACAAGTGTATTGCGGATGGTGTATACCAGGCGCTGTGCCGTGAGAGACAGACGAATTAGCGTTCCACACATGACTCATTTTTACTTTCTCTAGCCCCGCATGTACAGTGTATCTAGGGATAGAGAAGTATTGTATTCTACCCAAAAATTCCATGTCGAGATTTCACCGGAAACAGATGTTTTAGCACCCCCTGAATCCAAATAAAAGCATTTTTAGAAACAGGTCCGTGTATGTATGTGTGTGTGTGTGTGTGTGTGTGTGTGTCTGTGGACAGCATAACTCAAAAACGAAAAGACGGTTATATAGCAAACTTGGTATGTAAGTTTGTTATCTTCCAAGGATGCGACACGAAGATTTTCAAGAAAATCACCCACCCATAATTGCCCTTTACATGGAAAAATTTTCAAAAATTTTGTTTTTGTTAAAAATGGCTGTAATGATTTTGATTAAAATACCACATATTAAAGCCATTTATATCCAAAATAAAATATATATCCTGAATTTTCTGGGAATAGCTTCTAAAGACCTGTTTATTCTGGATGAAATTTGCTTTATTTGTCATAACTAGTAAACCCTAAGAGATAGAGAAAAACTTACTTTACAAAAAGTGTAGATCTGTTACAATACAAAAGTTATGTCATGTGCATTTTTTCGTGGAGCTTACCGTTTTCGAGGTATTCCTTGTTATTAGTTTCAGTTGTGAAGTACTTATACTTTTCTCAGACGGAAGTGTCTGTTTTTCTTTTGTTCTACTCCTGGGCAAGCAAAGAAGCAATTTGCAATGACAATCGCATAACGACTGCTTTTAAAACATTTGAATACATATAAGGAACTAAAAAGTTCTGCTAATGTTTATCTCGATTAGCATGGTGTTGAAATAAGAATTATCTTTTGTAAGAAGTTTGTAGAGTAGCTAGAGAAAGTCATGTGAGTGTAACACATCAGATCTTTTTATTTTTGTGGCGACGGGTGTACACGCGGGCTAGAGAAAGTAAAAAGGAATACGAAAATAATTTAATATATCAAAAAACCAATTTAATCTGCAGACGATTTGTTGTAAATGTTCTGTATTAAACCCTGTTTGTTGTATTAATATTTCAATTGATTAGAAGAAAAATTGTGGATTATTTGAAATGTAACAAATGGGTATCCTTAAGATCATTGAGAGCTGCTGGTTGGTTAACAGGGCCTTCATCTGTTTGTGTTGCAGAATCTGAGAGCAGTACACCGAACACAAAGCCACGCGGGGGTAAACTGGCCCGTAGAGCACGCTCCTTCAAGGAGGACTTCTTGGAGATCCTGTCACAGATGCGGTCGCCTGGAAGCGGGAGTGGACAGCGCTCTGGCTCGCCCCACTCCCCAAAAACTCGCACCAGCCACAAGGGGACCAGCGTGGACCAGGTCGATGGTTCCACGGAGAAGAACCCTTTGCGAGATCTTGACCTCCACGTGAAACAGGCAAGTGCCAATTCTCATTTCAACCTTTGGGTTAGCTTTAAACCTTTCCAGCCTGTGCTTTTACGATTGAAATTGCTTTTTGTAAACTGACACCATAGGATGCATTTTTGCCTCAAAAGGTTGGTCTTACTTTTATTGATGACTCAGTCGTCTAAACTTTTAAAACACTGACCATCAAGAGATTTCAAAGCCTCAGGTTAACCTAAGTTGGAATCCTCTCTATAATCCTGCGATAAAGGAAGGGATGGGCCCAGATAAATTAAACATTGATTGACATTTCTAAGCATCTCGGTATCATTGTAACAGAATGAAGTTGTTATTTTTTTTTTTTTTTAATTAACGTCCTTTAACCTGGTTTGGTCATATCGGACGATGAATGTAATTGATGATATGATGCTCAAATGATCTCGGGGTCCATGGAGCTTAAAGTTACTCGACATTCGTCTTCTTAGGATAAGGGAAAACCCCGGAAAAAAACCTTATCCGGGTAACTCACCCTAAGCGAGATTCGAACTCACGACCTTTCGAACGCGAGGCAGACATGCTACCACACGCTACCCAGGCGGGCTCGAAATTGTTATTATTATATTATTTGTTAGAAAAAAGGTATCTTTGAGAAATGTTATTTTCGCTTTTTCTTGTTCTAAGCGTATGAATATCAATAAACTGAAAGAAAATACTAAAATATACACAATAAAGCTAGAGAATTATTGAACGTTAACCTTTATCCATCTTGAACAACATATTACATCATTGGGCTGGAAAGGGTTAATAATTTGTTTTTACTTTCTCTACACGTACTATGCATAGTGTATAGAGAAGGTATTGTATGACGCCAAAAATTCGATACCGAGATGCATGTTTTGGAACCCCTTGAATCCAAAAGAAAGCATTTTTAGAAAAAGGTCCGTGTGTGTGCAGCATAGCTCAAAAACAAAATGTCTGTTAAATACCAGACCTGATATTTAATTTCAGTATCTTCCAAGGTGCGACAGGAAGATTTTCAAGAAAATCCCCCCACCACCCAAATATTCTTTACATGGAAGAAATATTTTCGGAAATTTATATTATATACATCATTTCGTGGAATGGACCATTTCTGAGACATTCCTTATTATTTGTTTCAGTTTTAAAATGCTTAAAACTTTTCTCAAATGTGAATTGTCAGCTCCTGGCAACGCAAAGAAATGGATTTCAACCACATGGCAACCAGCTTTTAATTAAATAAAAAATAATTAAAATATTTCCCGAATTAAATTCGTTTATTAAAAAACAGTATCAGGATTTAATGTTGAATAATATGGAAGAGGTGGTTTTGCCTTAATTTTTTTAAGAGAATATTTTTTAAAATATTTTACTATTACTTTAGCCTAGTATATTTCCCTTCTACCTACAAGGAAACATCTGCTAATGTTTTTCTTGATTAACATGAAATAGAAGAATAATCATTTTAACTATAAAATGTTTCAGAGATGTAGAGAAAGTCATGTGAATGGAACACATAAGATTTTTTAAACATATAGTAACAGTTCTAATATAAGAATATATGGAAATTGTAAAATATTTAATGGTTTGCACAATTCTCTTTTGCCTTCAAGCAGAATGGTTTTAGGTAACTTTTTTTTATTTTTACTTTCTCTACACGTACTATGTACATAATATATAGAGAAGGTATTGCACTCCACCAAAAATTTTGATACCGAGATTTCACCGGAAATATATGTTTTAGGGTCCTCTGTATCCAAAAAAAGTATTTTCAGAAAAAGGTCTGCATGTGTGTGTCCGTATGTCTGTGAGCACGAGAACTGAAAAACGAAAAGTCGGTAAAATACCAAACTTGGTATTTAAGTTTAGTGTCTTCCAGAGATGCGACACGAAGATTTTGAGAAAAAACCCCCCAACCCAAACTCCCTTGCCTTTACATGGAACTTTTTTCGAAAAATTTTATTTTCTAAAAAATGACTTAACGATTTCGATTAAAGTATTGTATATTAAAGATATTTACCTGACAAATAAAATGTATATTTTGAATTTTCTGGGAATAGCCTCTGAAGACTACTTTATTCTGTGTCAATTTTACGGAATTTTGCATAACTGCTAAACCGTAAGAGATAGACAAAAACTTACCACACAAAAAATGTAGAGCACATTAAAATGCACATTTTATGTTATATACATTTTGTTCGTGGAATTGATCGTTTTAAAGATATTCCTTATTTTTTGTTTCAGCTTTGAAAAACATACTTTTCTCATGCAGGAATTTGTCAACTCCTTTCCATACAAACAAAGGAACCTCAGTCACATAGCAATCAGCCTTTCGCTATATGTTTAACATATGGCACTCCCTTATTCCGCTTATACTTACAAAGAAGCAAGTAATAAGATTATTTCTGCTAAATTTTTCTCGATTAGAATGAAGTAAATAGAAGCATAAGCTTTTTAACAATAATTTGTTGCAGAGATGTAGAGAAAGTCATGTGAATGGAACACATCAGATTTTTAAAAATGATAACTCCCTTTTAACAGTATTTGCTGCAGTCCTTCAGTTTACCTGCTTCTCTTGTTACAAAGAAACAGTTGAATTATGCATGAACTTATTCTAAATAGTTGACCAAACAAATGATGTGTGAATGAGTAAATGTTGATGTATCTTGCTCACAGCTGACCTCGCTAACATTTTGTTTTAACATTTGCTTGTAGGTGCAGTTTGCCCTAAAGCATTTCCAGGATGTGGTAACCAAAAACAAACTGGAAATGTTACCGGGCAATGGCACTATAGTTCTGGAAACAGTCACAACCATCCATGGGGTGCTCAAGACTTATGTCCTAAATGAACAAAGGTAAGTAAACAGGAACTTCTCAACTCTTTACAAAATTAAATAAATAAAAGCAAATTGGGAGAACATATGCACACAGTTTTAAACTGTAGTACATGAAACAAACATTTATTATTTCCCCTCTGGTGCACCTGCTTGGCAGAGGAAGTATTGCATTCCACCCAAAAAATCAGTATCTTAATTTCATCTGGAAATATATATTTTGTATTTGTATGTGCTTGTGTGCATACATGCTTGCATGTGTAGCTCAAAAACAAAATGTCAGATAAACAATAAATTTAGTAAAAAATAAAAGAATTTGAGTCGGTTTTTGTAACACAAACATCACTTATTTTTACTTACTGGGGACCGGTTTCGGGTAACAGTTGTTCCCATTTTCAACCCTTAATTCCGACTAAATCTTTCTTCGTTGGCATCAACGATGGGGGTGGTAGTGTATTAATTGTGGAGGCATCTGTTGCTGGATCTATGAACTTCCAGAGGCATTTAATCACATCACTCTCACAAGCTTCTATGCATATTTGCAAGTTTTGAATAAACTTAGTGTTTTAAATTCAGTATATTCAAAGACGTGACACAAAGACTTTAAAGAAAAACCCTATACTCCAAACTACTGATTATTTAGAAACCTTTTCTAAATATTTGTTTTCTCAGAAATGGCTGTAACAATTTTGACTAACAATAAATAGGTAACTGAATAAACAAAAGTATATCAGTTTTGCTTAAGCTGTTACAAATAAGCTCACCAAATTTCACATTTTTGAATACTAATGTATACTATATGTATGATATAAATTTGATGTACACACACACACACATATATATATATTTTTTTTTTTTTTTTTTTTTTTTTTTTTTCATGAATCAGCTTAGATTTTATGTATTATTTTATTGGAACTATATGTTTCATTTTTCAGGAACTGTCAATGACACAACTTTGAAATTTAGTACAAAGATTCTCATCGATGTATTCTTTAAATTGAACTAGAATGAATCCAACAGCTTAATTATGTTTTCACAAAAAATTATAATTCATTAAAAAGCTATGCTTGAAGAAAAAATGTATATTTTTTAAAAATAATATTCAGTAATATCCATATTATTCAAGATACAGATGATTATAGTTCAAAATAAGTAGCCATTTTGTTTATATGTTCTTCCAAAGTTTCACTACACTTTCAGAGATAAAGGGACATAAAGTAAAGAAAATGTAGTTTTGAGGGAAACCAAATTAAAGCAGTGGAGGCATGTCAGATATAATAGGCATTCAATGTTGCAGCCATATAAAACTCATATATCATTCTGTTAGCTAGAATTACACTTTTTTGAGACTTCAACTACCTATCTCGCCTTTAAGTAGCACACATTAAATATACTTATGTGACAAGTAGATTGTAGTCTTGAATTTTCTGGGAAAAGGCTGTGAAGCTCTCTTCATTCAGAAGAAATTTTGTATAATTTTATATCTAGGATATTTTAAAATTTAGGTCTCTTATTCAGTAAAATAAGAATCACTAAATATTTTGGATAGTTATTTTTATATTTCATTCTTCATACTGTAAGCTTTTTCTGTATTGTAAGCATTTTCACAATCCTTTAATTTCTGATTGTAATGTAGAGTACATAATGGTTCCTTCTCATAGAAATTGCCTCCAGCTCATATAACTCTTGTGTAATGTTTCTGGCATCATTTTTTTAAACAAGATGTCATGACATAAATGTATTATTTGTATTGTTAGTTTCAGGGGCATGATACTGGTGGTGCTGAAGTGTAAATTTAGACACAGCTCAGAAAACAATTGATGATGTTCAGTAAAACTGGCATTTTATGACTTATGTCCTTCAAGAAGCTTCCATTCATATGCATGAATATTCCTTAAGTTGTTAAAGCTCATTTCCAATACAGAAAATTTCAACTCAGGAACAGCTACATGTTTCTAAGTGGACTCTCAGCAAAGTCTGTGACAAGCTTCTAAGACAGGTGTTTGATAAACACTGATAAGTGGTAGTAAAGTAATATGGTTTTGAAAATAGCTATTGAAGAATATTTAGTACTCTTATTTTATTAATACATACGGAGCATTCGAAAGGCATTAAGTGTAGGTTTAGTTTTCACTTTAGTATTTTATGGATTTAGTTCTGTTTCCACATTTTATTATGTGATAGCGTTCGCACTTCCACTCACATAATGAACACACACAGTTGTCATCCAGTTGGTGGAATTTTTGTGCTCTGGATATCTTGTGGTGGAAGCCATGGATGGCGAGTCTGGTTGCCACATGTCTTTCATCCTAGCATGTCTCTGTCCACTTCTGGTCCATCACTGCGCTTGCGCCATAGAAGTCTGGATTGATGTCCTCCTGTTTCTTGCATCGTGTCTCTAAGCGTGCTTGGTATGCGCCAGTAGATGGCAGCAATTGCTCCGACCTGAGGTCTTCTATAAAGAAACTGTCTCTGGCCAGTACATAGACCATCCTTGAATGCTTCCCAACTTCTAAGACTCAGGAGTTTGTTTTATGTCTGCATGGAATAATGCCATTGCTGTGGTCAGGGAGAGCTTGCTAATGTGGCTGTCGTTGCTCTTTCCTGGATGTGTATCTTGTAGGAATTCATGGTCGCTTGTAAGCTTACACCTAGGTAACGAAAGACGTTCACAGTTTCCAGCGTTTACCCTTGGAGGGTGAGTTTGTCGTATTTGTTTGATTTCCCTCATATTTAGTACTTTGTACTTTATTACAAAACAAACCTTACTTTAAAAATATCCTCTGTATAACTGCTAAACCATAAGAGACAGACAAAAACTAATTACACAAAACAAGTAGAACTCTTTTAAACACAATTTACTTCAAAAAAGTTTTATTGTGGTATCAACCATTTCTAAGATATTTGCTGTGATTAGTTTGAATTTCTCAATAATTTGTCAATTTTTGAAGTGCTGTTGCTGTGTTCATATTTCTCACAATATTGGGGAAAAGATGATCTGCATTTAAATATTTGACCATGCTTTGTTTCCTGCCTTTGTATCTAATATAAAATGAAACTAATTCTACAAATGTTTCTCTTAAAAACAGAAGTAAACTAAATATAAGTTTTTTTTTAAAGAACATTTGTAGATGCACATAAAAAAAATATAGTGGATAGAGAAAGCTATGTGAATGTTTCTAATCATTTTCTTTTTTAACTGTTATGAAATCACTAGCTTTTGATGAGATGATGTTAATAATTATGTAAAAGTTTTAAAGAAAATTGTGGATTTTTATATAGACATGTGCTATATATGTGTTGCCTTAAAAAATATTGCTGGGACATTGTGAGCAATAGTTTTTAAGGAATATTGATGACCATTTTTCCAGTTCCACATTGGTTTCTGCAACGAACAAAGTGTACCAGAGTCTTGCTAAGTTGATAAAGTTATGTGATGATGTCTTGCTTCTGGGGGAGAAGGCCCTCGATAAAGAGAATGTTACTGAAGTGATACAGCTGCTTGAAGATGCTGTCCAGGTAAGTGATTTATATATGTGACATTTATATGTGGTGCTTCAGACCTAGGTACTTTTATTACTTTCTCCTCACGTACAATGAACATAGTGTATAGGAAAGATATTGTATTGCACCCAAAAGTTTGATACCAAAATTTAACCGGAAATATATGTTTTGGTCTGCAGAATAAAAAAAACAAACAAACAAATAAAATTAGAAAAAGGTCCGCATGTGTATGTGTCTGTGAACATGTTAACTCAAAAATGAAAAGTTGGTAAAAATACCAAACTTGATATTTAAGCTTAGTATCTTCCAAGGATGCGACACAAACATTTTCAAGAAAATCTCCCCATCCCAAACTACTCTTTAATGGAATATTTTTCGAAAGTGTTGATTTCCTCAAAAATGGCTCAAACGATTTTGACTAAAATACTGTATATTAAAGATATTCATATCACAAATAAAATTTATATTTCGAATTTTCTGGGAATAGCCTTTGAAGTGCTCTTTATTCTGGATGAATTTTGCTAAATTTTGCATTTTGATTAAACCATAAGAGATAGACAAAAACTTACTACACAAAAAATGTAAATCATGTTAAAATACAACTTTTGTCATATACTTTTTTTTTTAGATATTCCTTGTTATTAGTTTCAGCTTTAAAATACTTATACTTTTCTCATTTGGGAATTTGTCAACTGATGGCCAAACAAATAAAGGAACTTCTGTCACATGGCAACCAGCTTTTAAAAGATTTGACTATTGCTTTAACCAATGGTACTCATTTATTTCCCTTCTACTTACAGGAAAGCAAATAAAAAGAGCAATTCTGCTAATGTTTATCTCAATTAGCATGATGTAGATAAAATAAAAATCTTTAGTAAGAATAGTTTGAAGCCTGCCTGATAGTGTGGGGGTAGCATGTCTGCATTACATTCAACACGTCGCAAGCTCGAAGCTCACTTAGGCTGAGTTACCTGGATAAGGTGTTTTTCTGCGTTTTCCCTTACCCTGAGAAGACGAATGTCAAGTAACTTTAAGCTTTATGGACCCCGAGATCATTTCACCAATTTCATTCATCTTCCAATATGACTAATCATGTTAAAGGACTTTAAGCTTAAAAGAGAGAGAGAGAGAGGGAGAGGGAGATGGAGGGAGAGAGAGAGAGATATTTGTGTATGAAACAGCTATGGAAAGTTATGTGAATGCAACACATCATTTTTTTGCAAATGGAATACAAATACATTCTATTGTTGCAGAACCTGGTGTCTTTAGCGCAGGATCAGATAGCAAACCGAGAAAGCAGCTCCAAAGCACTGAGCAGTAGTAATCATGCTCCATTGCTGGACCGCACTTCAAGTTATGCCCTTGCAACTGCAGACCTTCCTCAACGCAGTTCTCTGCCAGACATTCCTCTCACCCCACGAGAGAGGCAGATCCTGGAGCAGACATCATCATCTGTTCTAGAGAGACATGGTCATGGCTCAGTACCCCATTCACAGAGCTCCGAGTCTATCCTCAATGATGCAAACACACCACCACCAAAACCACCACTGCCTGGCAGGTATGTACCTCTTTCAGCCGTAAGAGTTAATCTGACTCATGACATCATCAAATACAATTTATGTACAATATTTTACAAAGAATATGTACAATAATTTGTAGTTAAAAAGATTTACAATTTAAGCTTAACAGTAATATAATCAGAATGTAATAATATACGAGGGCCATCTAGAAATTGTCAGATGATTTGACATGACTAAACAATAACAAAAGATATCAACACAAAACTTTATTTACAAAGTTGCAATACCTTATTTTATTTTATTCATTGCTATCAAGGTATTTATTGTCACGTGGTACCGGTTTTCCAATGCAGATGTTATACTCTTCCACTGTTAAAGATATGAGCCAAGATGTCACTGCCAATATGAGGTCTTCATCGGTTAGGAAATCTTTTCCATCCAAAAAGTTATGTAGTGTCCAAAGTGAGGCACCAGTTTTTCTTAATTCTTTTATAAACATTTGCTTTCAACTCCTCCATAACGATTGATGAACTTCCACTCTGATCTTTATCATACATATTGGTTCATCTTTGATTACTCATAAATTGTACGCCATTTCTTCACTGAGATTCATTCATTGCATTATAACTATAACTTGCGTTATTTGCATATAAAATTTGATTGGCTGAAAATTTTGTGCATTCAAAAAAATGAATAAGTTCTTGGGCAGTAGAAAAGTATGCCTGACAATTTAGAAGACAGTATCCAATATTTCAGCTGCAGATGTGTTTGAATGCTTAAAAATGCATTCAACATCTGCCAGGAGATGATGCAGAGGGGGTATCATTTTAAATACCTTTAATAACAAAAGATAACTGTAAAATATTAGTATTTTTTATATTATTACTATATAGAGGAGAAAAAGTAGGCATGTCTCGCCTCATATAGTAGTTGTATAATAGTCATGTCATTCAAGAGAATTCTTACTAAATTGAGTCTGTATATTTTGAAGTTTAATTAGTGGCCAAGAAATAGGTGGACTAAAAGCCCTGTACTGTGGCGCATTGGGCTGGAGTGTGGTGGTCTGGTTTCTGGCCATGGAAAGCCCCAGGTTTGATGCCACCAGCATTATGAAGAAAATGAGGAGATGCAATGGGCAGCAGTCCTGGCCAAGAAAGTTGTCACACATCTGGCAAGAGTATCATCTCCCTGTACTGGTTAGATGATCACCCTCCTCTGGCATGCATACATGGACATGAGGCCATTAGCCAGGTTGGCAGGCCCAGGCCCCATTGTAGTGTCATAGGATTTATTTTTATTGTTTTTTTTTTTTTTTTTTTTTTGGTGGTATAATAAGCATGTGCATACAAATAATAATTTTATTAAACACAACATGTACAAAGATAAGAAAAGAAATATACATTACATTATAGTTGTGGCTTCACCAGTCTTTAGTTTGTGGAATCAGTGACAGAGTTCTGCTTTTGCACTTCAGCAGGTGGCATTTAGAGCACGTTTCATTACATAACTTGCAAGTGTGGTTGTCCCTGGGATCGTGATAGGTGCTGTCCATGCATTTCCTTCCATGAAAACTATGTACAGGTGATGCAGTTGGAAGTTAGGACCTTTCCAGGAGCCTTGTTTCCAAGACAGGATCAGCTTTTCCTTGCTGCACCTCTTTTCAGTGAAGATTGCATGTGCCTGAGTTTCTGAAAGATTAAAGCTGGGCTTTATGTTGTCCACGAAGAGAGGCTCTTGCACTAGGATTAGGTGTAGCTGATATTTTTGAGAGGCATGAACATATAATTTTGATTTGTTACAGAATATATCACATGTCAGAAGGCTGCAACTCTCCTTGCGGCGAACCCCCACCTTTGCCCCCCAAGAGACGAACAAGACAGCCTCAGAGCTCTCAGACTCTAGGGCCTGGCGCAGACATGGATGGCTCAGTACACGATGACTCAGCAGCCAACTCCAGCATGACAGACACCAGCAATACAACCAATAGTGGGGGTTGTGCAGGCCGAGCATCATTGGTATCTGGACTGGCTGCTAGTTTTGACCGCATCAGCCTTCGCAGCAAGTCTCCTGAGGACACCTCCTCCCTCCTCAGTGCCTCAGCTGGCAGTCTAGACTCGGTCCTCAACCATTCAAGAGAAGAAGAGGAAATACAGGTTCTTATGGATCCTGCAGACGATGCTGTCTTCTCCAGTGATAATATTCTTGCTCAAGGTAATCACTTTACACATTCTCAATACTATAGTGTTTAGCACTAAATATAAACCTTCAAGCAGAACATATGCTGTTATCAAGCTCTTTTGTTTCACTTGACAAATTATATTTAATTTTCGTTCTGGACTTAATAAGTTATTTACACCAAATATAAATATTTTTATTGAAATTTAAAACATATGGCTAATAATAATAAAAATAATAATAATAATAATAATAATAATAATAATAATAATAAAAAAACAATTGTATACTCATTTATTAGACTAATAAATTAAAAGAAGAATGAAAAATTCATGTATTTTGTAAGTGAAAAACTACTGATTTTATGTTCATTAGACAAATTAAGAATCCCAATCTTCAGTATGAAAGACTGAATATCTTTATTAACCGCAATACTGTACAAGTATTCTTACTTTTTTCTTAAACCTTTCCTAGTCTTGCTATTTTATTCCAGTTCCCAGGAATGGGATATTAGACCCATATTGAGCATATTTGAATTGAAGAAGACTGCAACATTTAACAACAAAATGAAAATGAGCAACTATCCCAGAAACAAATTATAGCAACTTTCTAGGAGTAATAATTGACAAACAACTAAATCATACATAACATATATCACTAAAAAAATAAATAAAATATTATGAAACTAGCTAGGAATATTATGGATAGAGAAACTCTTAAGCAAATATACTATGCATTCATATATTCACATATAAAGTATGGATTACTCTTTGGGGAAATATTACAGAAGCAGACACAAAAAAGTATTCACATTACAAAAAAAAAAAAAAAACACTGAGGATAATGGAGAAAGTAGATAAACAATATTCGTGTAGACAAATTTTTAAAAATTATAAGATTTTAACTGTTCCCTGCATGTAAATATATGAAAGTATAAAATGTATTGTACTAGACAACAAGAGCAAAAAAATAACAATGCACACAAGTATTGCTTAAGAAACAATAATGAATATTTTAAATTGATACTGAGGACTAGCTTAAATAACTGAAATGTAATGGGTATGGGGAAACAACTATTTAATAAGTTACCCAAAGAAATTAAAAGTATTAAAAATAACAAGTGTATGTTAACATCTGTAAAAAAGTATTTATTAGAGAATGCTTTTAATAGCATTGAAGAATTAAAATTAAGTAATACAAGGCAAACTAAGTTGTAAATATGTGTGTATATATATATATATATATATATATATATATATATATATATATATATATATGTGAGTGTGTGTGTGTGTGTATTCTTGACGTGTCCTTAATCAATTGTATGTAATGGATGAATAAAATGAGTTAATGTTAATTAAACTCTTCATTGTAGAAATTTTTCTAGGCAGTAAATAAAACTGGGAGAAATTCCAACAAGTCTACATTCTGACCTCTTCAGATTCTTGAGCATTGGTTTTTCTAGAAAAAGTATACTTTTAGTTTCTTTATGTAATATAATCATCTATAAAATACAAGTATTAATCATTGTTTTATTTTGTGAAACTATTACATTTTTTCAATATTATTGTAGTGCTTTTTTGTTTTCTTAAAAACAAAGCAAATCCATGCAACTGCAATCAAATGTAACAGCATCCCAGTATACCATTACACCAGTTATTTTACGTGGGCTTCCCCATCCCCTTCTTTGCCGCATGCACATTTGGCATTACTAGGATTTGAACTTGCGATATTTGGCTTTGAATGGACAACCAGTCCATTACCTCCTGCCTTAACCTCATAACCATTCAAACTACTTGGATTTTAGTGCCTATGAAAGGGATATGAAAGCCAAGTTTGGAATCTGAAAGAGTAGCATATGTAGAAAAATAACCCCAGCAATAAGCGTTTGAAAAGAAACACCAAAATCTGCTAAGAATAGCAAAAACAATTAGAAATTAACATAAAACAATTAGGACTATGTGTTATTAATAAAGGAATTGTGTTTGATAAAATAGTTTGCTAGAAGAATAAGAAATTGCAATGCTTATTCAGTATATAGAAAAAGTTTGATAACCACTAACCTGCATTATGTTGGCTGAATTAATAGTTAGTGAAAACAATTATTGGTCAGTTTCTAACAAATTGTGTCCCTATGCCCAAACAACTTTCCACTTTGCTTTCAATGCTTGTAATCATTAATATGTATTTCTATTGTTATTCTGATATATTGTGAACTAAATTGTTGCAAGCTGTTTTGCTTCACATTCTCGTTTCCACTCTGGTTTCCATTCTTGAGTTATTGTGAACCAGGCTTAGTTACTTACTCAGAATAAAAGATTCATGAAGAAAAAAGTACTCAGGAAAAATATTTCTCTGAAAATAAGTTGCACTGGCACATATAGAAGAGGAGACCAAACAACAGAACACATATTATATAACTGCAGCATGTAGAACAACCAAAGGAAAAAGGTAGGGACACAAATAAGAAAGAAATGAGGAAAATAGCCAAAAGTAAACCAACTTCAAAAATATTTCTGTGAATATGTGAATGCCATTAACCTAGAAAGTTTATAATATCTAAAACAAAACAGTAGCTTAACCACAGATAAACAGATTTACAAAACATATGTAAGGGAAAACAAATGTTAAATGCAGGAAAATAAAATAAAAATAAATGGTGTGTTATTTATGGACAGTCTTTAACTACTATAGTTCTCAGCATCCCATTCTAAACTGGGCGTGAAAGACTGCTTAATTTTGCTCAGAGGCCTCTCTATCAGGCTTGAGGTTCTTTTACGTGCCATAAATCTACGACATGGGACCAACGGCTTTACTTCCCTTCCGAAGGAAGCCATGCTAAGGATTTTTACACCCAAAAATATCCATCGTCCTCTGCCGGGTTTGAACCCACGACCTTGGGTATATGAAGTTAGAACAGTAACCATTACACCATGGAGGACGACTTAAACACAGGAAATCAGACATGTAGTATTACTAATGTAATGGAACATGTAAATGAATGAAGGTACTTAAAAAAAAAAAAAAAAGTTGAAACTTTCATGAAATATTTTAATTCTTCTAAAAACAAAGTTTAACAAGTTTACATTTAATTTTCATAAAATTGTTAAAGATTCACATTAGCTTTATGCCCATGAAAATGAAAAATTGGATTTAAAACTTGAAATAAATTCCTATCTGGTATCTCAAAAACAAATTAAAACAGTGATATATTCTATCAATTGAAATTAATTAGTTGAGTTGATTTGGTAACACTGCATCACTTACTTTTATTATTGAAAAACATGTTTAAGAAGCTATGTGCTTCCATTGTCAATTCCTTAGTCGACTGCTGGTATCTGTGCTTGTCCCTAGTAGTGGTTTGATAAACCTCTGCATCAGTAGGTTGCCTGGCAGGATTTCAAAATTGAAAGCGTGGTCTATTAAAACAAGAACAAGAAGACAAATCGGCAGTAGCTTGGCATTTTTAGAAAGAGCAGCACACCATAAATATAAGTCCAAAAATATCACAAGGAAAACAGAATTAAAAGTTTGCGAGAACATATATTTGCAGATGACTTCACGGAATGGTAACCAAATTAGACTGGAATCAAAGAAATCCAAGCTTCCGACCATCTGGACTCTGTGGTCTTAAAAACAAATTGAAATTATCCTCCTCTTGATCTGAGGGTTCTCAGAAGTTAAGTGCATTGATGTGATCAGCCCGTGAATGGATGGACGCATCGCGAGATCCAGGGTGGATCACGTAAAGACCTAAGCCAGAAACTGCGCAAAGACCTGTCAGTAGATATGCAGTAAGAGAAGTTAAAACAGCATGGGCTTGGGCAATACATGGATAGATGACCGCAGTACTACACTAGAAGCGGACTGCAGAGGAAATCACGCTGAAAGCTGTTGCCAGATCAAGAAAGTTAAGCAGTATTGGGCGTGGTCTGCACTTGGATGAAAGACCATTACACGACACCATGAGCGGACCTGGGAGGAAATGAGCATGTGTTAACCTATCGCAGATCTCTTACCAGAAGCCATGTGTGATTGGTTGGGGTTGAACACAACTACAGGTACACCTCCAAGCTATAAATATTTGTTATTTACGCCGTTTTTGCCAGTTCCCTGGCGATGACCACAGAGTCAATATAGTCAAAAGCTTGAATTTCTCTGATTCCAATTAACTTGGTTGCTATCACGTGAAGTCATCTGTAATAATCAACACCAAGAGAGCTTCGAATTTTTAAGATACATTTGTAAAAACAAGAACCGCATTTTCAATTTTGCAATCCCACCAGGCAACCTACTGATGCAGAGATTCATCAAATCACCACTATGAATAATAACAACCATCAGAGCAAGCAATACCAACAGTTGACTAAAGGAATTGACAATGGAAGCTCATGGCTTCTGAAACATGTTAAACAAAAATAAAAGTAAGTGATGTAGTGTTCAAATCAACTCACTAATTAATTTCAATTCTATGATGACTTTAAGTATTGTAAAGCTCCTAATTGCTTCAGGTTAATGTTACTTGAATAAATTGCAGGTTCTACAGTAGTAATGAATGGAGGTTCCTCTTGTTGCTGTTGGGACAGTTCCTCTAGCACAACTTCCACAGAGCAGATGCAGCCTACTTCAGGATCAGTTCTTCTTGGGCAGCATCCAGAACTGCAGCAGCTAGACACCACAAGAAAGTCCCCTCTTTTCAGCACTGACTTGCCTCCCATAGCTCCAGGAACTGTCCTAGGTACCTTATTTTCTTCATTTTTGTTTTGAAACAGAATATAAAATTTGATATAAAATTAAATGTTCATGATACCGTTCCTATTGTGTGAGAATAATCCCCCATTTGAAATATGCTCTCAATAATAGGAGCTGGATAGGTAGAGTCAGACTGAAAAATGCTGCTATGGCATTGAATTTTTCAGTCTAAATCTACCTATCCAACTCCTGTCCTACACACGGTTTCTGTGAGAAAACAATTAAAATTATCATGCTCTGAATAAGTTAAATTAATAATAATAAATTAAATAATAAATTTGGTTTATTTACATATAGACATGAGATACATGTTTCAATTTTGTCTCAATGGATAATATGTATTACAATTTGCAGTTTATACATTGTCTTACATATACAAATGTTTACAAAATTAAGATTATAATTTTACAATTTTTACAAATATATGTTAAAATACTTCAGCTAGGATATTTTAATGCATCATAGGTACCTATACCACTTTGTTATGCTGGTGCTACAGTTCATCAATTCTGTACATACCTCTATCCATCAGATAATTGTTCAACATTTTAAATGAATTACCATGTGCAGATTTTATATGTTATTTAACAATAATAAACCTCTGATGCAGGGATCTTTAACTGTTGCAACTTTTGTGGTAAATGCTCTGTTATAGTTATTAATACCTCTGGTGTTATATGAATAAAGAATGATCTTTGTTTAAAGTATCAAAATTTACACTCCTTTTAATTAACAAGATAACTTTATATACATATAGTGACTCTAATGTTAAAATATGTTGATTTACAAATATTTCTTTTTAGACTAACAGCTTTTTGGTATATATATATATATACACGTTAAGCATTTTTTTTGCATTGCTAAATACCCTGTTCATATTTGTGACCAATGTTGTACCCAAAATTTCAGTGCCATACTGTATAAGTGATTGAATCAGTCCAAGTAAGGTAAAGTGTTCAATTGTTTTCTCCCTGCTTTCTAAATCTTTCTTCTTTTGTGAGATTGGTCCTTTAATTCTTTTCTCTTGTGTGTAGATTTTGTTAAATTTAAATAGTAATTATTTACACTGAATTAAGATGTTGCAACAGTAATCTATAAAATACATCTGAAGTTATCACAAAGCTCTTAAAAATAATCTGTAGCTACTGGGGTATGCACAGGGAGGGGGAGGCAGACCAGAGGGACCTTGGAACCACCATTAGTGGTTTTTACTTTTTCTAGCACATAAGTACAGCATACGTACTAGGTAAAGAAGGTTGTAATCAGCCTAAAAATATTATACCAGGATTTCAACATAATATGTGCTTTGAGACCCCCTGAATACAAGAAAAGTATTTCTAGAAAAAGATCAGTGTGTGTGTGTGTGTGTGTGTGTGTGTGTGTGTGTGTGTGTGTGTGTGTGTGTGTGCAACAAGGATAGGTGTAACAATTGCAGCTTTGATATCAAAAGAACTTATCAATGGCACATGTGTCACTAAAACAGGTATAACAATGGACACCTACAACAATCAGCTATGATTTACAAAGCAAGCTGTTCACATATGTTTGGTGGTTACAGTTGCAGGGCATAAGCACAATATCCCGGCAGCCTGGAACATACCAAACTGGCTGTGACAGTTTTTTCAACTCTCGAAACAGGGACAATTCAAGTTTTCCAGGATGTGTGGCATTCCGATATAAACTTGATGATAAAATAATATATGATGTCTAAAAATAGAGCATTAATATTTTCAAATTATAAGCTTGTAAGTAATATTGCATATAATGTTGTAAAGAGTATCATTCATCTTTATTCCGTTTGTCAACATTTCTAGTATAATAATGTAAACATGTCAGTATTGCAAAAATAATATAAATACCATATAATAGAAATATATAACATATTTGATCTACTAGCATTATTAACTGATTTATTTGACAACAGCAACATTTTCTTCACCTGAATACAGAAACTTATCTCTTAACTATTTATCTAAAAAATCTGATGCGTTCCATTCACATGACTTTCTCTAGCTATTCTGCAACAGATTATTCTCACGAAACCTGATCCTTCTCTCTGCTTTGTGCTGATCAAGATAAACATAGCAGAAGATACTAAACTTAAATACCAAGTTTGGTATTTTACCAACTTTTTGTTTTTGAGTTATCAAGTTCACACACACACACACACGCACACGCAACTTTTCCCAAAAATGCTTTTTGGGGGAAGGGGGGGCAATACAGGGAACCATATGTGTATTTCTGGTGAAATCTTGGTATTACATTTTTGGATGGAATGCAATACCTTCTCTACCTATGTACATTGTACATATTTTTATTTTTTACTTTAATTTTTTATTTTGATTTATTTTTGTTTGCTTAGAGTTATATATATATTTATTTTTTTATATTTTTACTTTTATATTTATAATTTATACTTATAATTATGTTAGCTTAAATTTATCTGTAAATGATATATTTATAATGTGAAGTTTAATAAATATTAAAAATCTGGTTTAAGTAATTAGGTTCCAGAGTTATTATACAGATTTTTATTCTATTTTATTTTTTTGTACATATGTGCTAAAGAAAGTATAAATATTTAAATTTATTTGTTGGAAGTGAACTGATATGAGTGGCAATTTGTTATATAAATTTAATCCTAAATTTTTGTAACTATGATGTGTTTTAGAAAGTCTAGAATATTAGACATCAATTGATTGCTGTGTAAGAATATTGTGACTGTGAATGGGGTCCTTTATTATATATATTGTGCATATTTTTTTTTATTAACTCCAAATAATTTTGTTATTTGTTATGTGCAGGATTTGATACGTCACTGGGGAAACTGTCATCATCCCACACAGAGTCAGGGTTTGCCTCAATGCACTCCCTGCGCAGCTCAAGTCAGAGTTACACAGCATCATCTCTTTCATCACAGCAATTTAGTTCCTCTGTATCACGTTCATCACAACAAAGCAGCATCTCGTACATGAGCTGCGAGTCCAACAGTAAGACTTCTTGGCAGGTGCACCATCAGAAGAACATCATCTCCTCCTCTTCTTCCTCCACCACTACCACCACTGCGTCCAATCAGCTTGCAGATAGTGTCTCCGAAGTTCTAGCCTCCCATCTTCCACCATGTTCACCCTCCCGCATTTCCAACAAGGATGCAGAGAGTGAAAGTGCATCGCCGGACAACAAGGAAATGGGTATCAGTGGACCTCCCGCCCTCCCCCAGAAAATGAGATCAAAGAGACGGAAAGACAGACAGTTATCAACGTATGATAACGTTCCAACTGATACTGCAGACTCTGGCAGCGAGCATCAGGAGCAACAGATCATGAGCTGCAGTTTACATCAGACGACTACCACCACCACCACGACTGCAACTGTTCAGAGCTCAGGATGTAGGAGTCCTGAGGGCAAACCTCCTCCACTACCGCTCAAGAAGAAACATAGTAAGTATCTCTCCATGTTCAAAACTTAAAGTAGATGCAGGAAGTCACTTGTATTCATTTCTGTTGTACATCAACGTTTACTTTCTCTACTGTTCAGTGGTGCCACTATATTTGTCATTTCCTTACAGACCAATGCCCAAAAATCTGTCGGAATGGTAAAAATGAGATATACTCCAATTTTCCATTCACTGTTTATTTTTTTATTCTATTTATTTATTTATTTATTTATTTTTTGTAGCTTGATGTCCTTTAACTTGGTTGGTCATATCAAACGATGAATGAAATTAGTGAAACGATCCTCAAATGGTCCTTAATGGAGCTTAAAGTTACTCAACATTTGTCTTCTCAGGATAAGGGAAAACCCCCCAAAAAAAACTATCCAGATAACTCACCCTTAGCGAGATACGAACTTGCGACTAGTTGAATGTGAGGCAGACATGCTACCACCAAACTACCCAGGCAGGCAACTTGTTTATTGTTGGATTAAAAAAATAGATAAAAAATACTCCACACTTTCAATAAAAATAAATTGTTATTTATTATACAAGTGGTAAAAATAGTGTTTTATATTGTGAGTAGGAAGCTTGCAAAACGAGGCCTTAGGCTGAATACAGTAATCCTACCATATTTTTAGATGAAAACAATCTATTCATGATTTCAGCAATGGAATGAGATGTAGCTGAAGTGTAGATTTTTATCATTCTTCTTAAATGCTTTGCTCGTGGAAGTTTGATAGCATTAGGGAGTTTATATATAAATCAACAACTTTATGGGAAACCAAATTCAAACTTTTGGTTAATCTGTATTGTTGTAGATGGATTGCTGTTGTTGTTCTTGTATTGTATGAAAGGTATTCCTTATTAAACGTAAAAATGCTTTTATTTTCATGTGTGATAAAGGTAAATTACTTAAATCAAGAGGTAAATGAAATTAATTAAGAGTTCATCTGAGGTTTAAAAAGCTATCTATGCAGCACTGAGAAAGCCAGCTAGTTTCTTTTAAGTTAGTAACCAATGTTTAGTTTATTATTTCCTCTACCACCTACATAGTAGGTAGTGAAAGTATTGCATTCCACCCAAATTTGATACCAGTTTTCACCGAAAATACATGTCTAAGGACCCCTTCATTCCCCCCTCCCCAAAAAAAAGCATTTAGAAAAACGTCCATGTGTGTTTGTGAACAGCATAACTCAAAAAGTGCCCCTCTGTGGTGTAATGGTTACCATGCTAACTTCATATACCCAAGGTCACGGGTTCAAACCCAGTAGAGGACAACGGATTTTTTCAGGTGTAAAAATGCTTAGCATGGCTTCCTTTGGAAGGGAAGTAAAGCCGTTGGTCCCATGTCATAGATTTAAGGCATGTAAAAGAACCTCAAGCCTGATAAAACAGGCCTCTGAGCAAAATTAAGCAGCCTTTCAAGCCCAGTATAAAATGGGATGCTGAAAACTAAAAACACTTAAAGAGCGTCCGTAAATAAAACTCCATTTACATTTTTAACTCAAAAACAAAAACTCAGTTAAATACCAAAGTTAATATTTAAGTTTAGTATCTTCCAAAGATGCAGCATTAACATGGAGCATTTTTCAAAATGTTTGATTTTTTTCAAAACTTGCTTCATAAGTTCTCGGAATCTCCTACAATGGTCACCACTAGCACATCACAATTCTGTTACAATAATTAACCATCCTTTATGAGTGCACAGGTGGCCTTTCAGTTTGCTGGGTGGAGAATTGTGCTGCAGATGACTTATTATGGTTGTTCCAGTGTAAGAAATTTTGAAGATGGAAAAAGCTGAGATTCAAGCAATGTTAAAGTGCTTTGTTCTTCCTTCAACTGATGGTTTATGGACCAAAAATGCTTTGCCAATGCTGATTTCTTGGGTTGTCTATACCACATGTTTCTCATATGCATTGAATTTTATGTTACTGCTAGATTTTAAGAAACGGACAGCATTTTACTTCAGGAAGAGTGTTAAGACTGAACATGCTTGAAAGTTTGAGATATTCTTTTTTATTTTCTTCTTCTGCAGGTAAAGAAATGTAAATTTATTCATCAGTTCTTCTAATTAACATTTGAACATATCTTTTCAACATGTATTTCACTAAGCATTTATTGCTTAATGTGAAATCAGGCAAATATTTATAGCGAATAACCTAACTTAGATTTTGTATGGGTAGGTACATAATGTATAAGGTATATGTATAAACTTGTAATGTGTAGAGAAGTTTGAGGGTACCACATTTTTAGTTAATGAATATATCATTTCCTAAGAACCAAATTAAAGTTTATATTATTAGATCTTAGAAGATTTATTACATGCAATGAATTTATATATAGATGGGACTTCCTGTACGTCTTTCTTCTGAATAAATAAATAAAAAAGTTAGAAAGCATGATGAAAAAAAAAGTATTATTAGCATAATAGTTTTTAGCTGTGTGATATATTTAACCAGAATTTGACAGTCGCTGAATTATTGGAGTAGGCAACTAAATGATTTGTGTTTGTTTCTCTCAGTGTTCCAATCAGTGGCCTACTCTGGTAAGTTGGTAACATCTTCCCCATAATAGCCCCTTAGGTGTTTTGTTGTTTTTAATTTAGTTCTGTTCCAATTGTATAAATGTGCAAAACCCCTCCCACTCCCTAGGTCTGAGGGTGGTCTGAAAAGTTCTGATTCTTTGTCACAAGAGGCCCTACGATTGACAAGAAAATTATATTTTATATGCTTCTTACCTTGCTAAGAATCTATTTAAAACTTTAAAGTATACATCAAAGAATTATTTAACATGTTGGTATATATAAAACTGAATGTTGTATAGTGATAAAGTTATTTTATAATTATATCATATAATATATTTATAATTACAGTTATATTAGTTTAATGTCATATAAATGTGCACTAAATTAATAAAGTACTGGGTGTTGAAATCATTTTAGAATCAAAATTATAATTGCAGGCCTATATAACCCACGTAATCAGTGGCATATATTTTGGGCTATCAAAGGCTAAGCCCATGTCTAAAGTCATTTAGAAATTAATAGGTAATATTAATAAAAATTGCAATACTAGCCAGTTCAGTTTCTCTTATGGAAAATTAGCTTGTTGTGGGTGGAATGTGTATGTCTTGTTCTCTATACTATCAAACTGAGGAGAGAATAGAGTTTCAATGCTTGAAGCTGCAACCCCACACTTTCATATGGCCAAAGAGGGGTTCGGGAGGAGGCATGCAAGCGAAGGCTTCGGAAAATGAAATCGCCACACCACACACAAATAATTTCATTGGTCATGACCTAGTGTGTTTCCTTCTTTGCAATTCTGCATAGCTCATGCAGTTAAAAACATGAAAGTATGTATTGTGTTTTTAATTGTAGTTATTGTATGATTAATTATTGTTAAAGTCCTTAATAGTTACATGAGTGTTAATTGTAATAGTGTAATTAAACAATTAGTGAAATACACACAGTTGCTTGGCGATCATGAAACAGAGGAAGCCTACACTAACTCTTCCGCACTTGCTATATAAGCAGAAGGGAAAACTTAAACATTTATAGTAGAAATATCAAAACAAAAATAAAAAGACAACAGAAGGCAAAGCATACCCTAGCTTGGTCTTATTTTATTTATAGTCCTAAACAGATCTCAACAAGCTATTACCTGCAGGTTAAAGTCTATAGATAAGTAATAAATATTTTCATCATTGCAAGGTGAAGAACTTTTCAGACTACCCTTGTATTTTGTGCTACTTTTATTTCAAAGTCATCACCTAATGGATAGAACCCTTCTGAAACCACCATTTGTGATGCTTCAGTTTTAGCAAAATTGTGGGTCACTAGTAATTGTGCACCTTTTCTAAACAAATAAAGCTTAGGAAAATGAATCTAGGCAAAGAAAGATTTTATAAAACTTTCTGAACTTCTTTACTGCTATTTATGTGGTCAATGCACACTTATAAAATAGCATGGGGTTGTTACACCCTGTTAGCAATTGCTGTTGATTGTACATTAACCGTAAATTAACATGTTGCAGTCTTAGGGACCACAACTTCTTGTCAGTTGCTTTCCTCTAATTATTGTTGTGAACTACTCAATAGCCTGCAGTTCAGAGGCAAATTTGCCAATCAAATTGTAACTTGTAACATATGCATAAATAAATTTGTTAAATCTCTATGGAAACATAAACAAGAACATTATGCTGTTTAATTTTTCTCATACCTTTTTACTGTCTCTACTATGTACACATTAGGTAAAGAAGGTATTGTATTTCATCCAACGATTCTGTACTAAGATTTCATTGGAAATGCAGTGTTCCCTGAATTAAATAAATATAAAGAAAAGGGCACACACACATGTATGCATGCATGAGCATGAACAGCATAACTTAAAAATGAAAAAACAGATATATACCAAATTGGAAGTCCAAGACTTTTTTAAAAAATTTTCAAAATGTTCTATTTTCTCAAAAATAGTAGTAATGCTTTTGATTAAAATATAATAATGCCATGGCACGACAGCTCACAAGAAATCTTGGCCTACTGCCCAGCCACTTCATCACCCATCTATGGCAGATGTCAAGGATGAGGTGCAGTATTGGAGGGTGAGACATAGTCAGCACCTCGAACCCCCCCTCCCCCCCGGCCGGTTAATGGTCCTCATGACCTAGAGCCGCTACTTCTCTGAGTAGCTTCTCAATTGGCCTCCCAGGGACCTCATGAGGCTGAGTGCATCCTGGACCAGGTCTCCCAGCAATGGAAAAGTCCCCACGCCGGTACTGTGAATTGAACCCAGGTCTCCCGCTTGGTAAGCAGCCGCGCTAAGGAGATGACCCTAGAATATAATATATTAAAGATATTTACTTGATCAATAAAATGTGTATATTGAGTTTTCTGAGAATAGCTTGAGAAGTCTACTTCATTTTGAAGGAATTTTGTATAACTGGTATACATTAAGTGCTAAAGCTAAAAAATAGTACACAAAAAATGTATATCTTGCAACTTATTCCAAATAACCTTTTTTATGACATAAGCCGCTTTCAAGTTATTCATTATTAATTCTTTTAAAGTCCTCTCAGTTTATGGTTGTTCTTGCATTAAAATGGAAAGAGTATGGAATTTTAAAGCCTATATATAGCATCCAGTTCTTAAACATTTTTTTATGTATAACAAATTGTATATAAAGCTATTTTTGGAAAGACCTATCACAATTAAAATAAAGTAGACGAGAAAATAAAACTTGCATAAAAATAGTTTTGTGTATCCACTAATAAAAGATAGAGAGTGGAGAAAGTCTGCAAATATAACACATCAGATATGTTTTTAGAATATTATTTGTATGAGAATGATAAACAACATTTTAGTTCATAATTTTTAATTTAACTCTAAAATTATCTCATCATTTGAATCCAAAACTAAGAGTTTAAACAATATAATAGTTCTGAACATTACATTCTTTCAATAATGGGTGGTCTCTGTGACTGCACTGCAATAGTAATGTATTAAACAAATGAACATGTTAATTAAAGGTTAATACCATATCTGTAATATGTTTGTAAATATTCCCTGCCAGCTCCCTTTCCTGGTTAAAACCAGTTGCTTATTCCAGTTTCAAACCAATGGATAGAAACCAATTTACTGGAGGCATGAGTGTGATGTAATGATATACATTGTATTATAATTTCTGTTGCAAATATTACCCTCTTTTTGGTTTACTGATATGGCTTCTTTTTATAATCCTGATCCCTGTTTATGTATTATTTTGCTGTTATTAAGAGTTCTATATGTCATTATCAAGAAGGAAACAACTGGTATCACATTGTTTTAAAAAATACTTATCTTGAACATGTTTCGAGAGCCTTGCCTCCATCTTTAATAGAGGTTTACTGTCAAACTCGTGATAGTAGCTTATAAGTGTTAGAGGTTAGAGCATGTTTATGTTGGGGGACACCTTGGCAACTGCAACCAAGGGCTGATCTATTGCAGCCTACCACCCCTCTGGGGAAGGGATGAGAGGGGGGAAAAACACAGGTCAGCACACAAGAAACAACGGACCTAAGTGCAGAGATGCACAGAAGTCTCTAACAGTCACTAGATGGCAGCCCTAGCTAGTCATGGAGGCTATACAGGCGCCGGGAGGCCGGAAGGAGGCCTCTACAATGGCACCTAGCCTCAATCAGTGGGAAGAGATTTTCACTCGGAGCAAACAACTATGCCATCTGCCTGCAAAGCCTCAAGACACACCTGTGCCAATCTGAAAGATGAAGGGAAATAAATGAAGGAATGAAGGGAAAGGAACCATGATGGATATACAGCACCCCAGCAGCCTATAGATGTTCTATAGAAAAAAAATATGGAAGAGAACTATGTTAAAAACAATAGCTACAACCCAATTTAACACAAACATGCAATGATCAACATCCCCACATTTACATTCATAAACCTATTATACAAATTAGAACTCTAAGGATCACCAAAACTGCATGAAAGAACAGCTACACAGAACATCTACTACAGAAGAAAATTAACAGTTTTGTGAAACAGAAGAAAGTAAAGGAAATCAAAACTCTGGAAAACATAAAAACAAAAACCAGTTTCAAAAATTTCACTTATAACCTTCTGACACACCAAATATTTAAAAAAATGGAATACAATGTTAACCCCAGTAAACAAACATAGCTTAAAAGAAGCTCTTCTGTACAAATACAAAAGAAAATCCCTTCTGCAAAAAAATCAGGTATATATGAAATTGGCTGCAGGGACTGGGAAAAAATGTATATAGGAAAAACAAAAAGAATATCCGGCAATGCTTCAAAGAGCAAATGAGGAATGTGACAGATAAGTCAGTTGTAGCTCACCATTTTTGGACTTTCCAGTGAACCAAAACTACTCAGTGCAATATCCAATTGAATTAACAGTGTGAGAAAATCTGTTTATCAGTACAAACAATAAACATCATAAATGTTTATATACCACAAGCAAATGATCTCATTTCAAAATTCATTAATCCCCCCCCCTGCCAAAAAAAAAGCAATGACAACTACTGGCCACTACTGCAAGTTCACCAGTAAATGTCCACTGCGGATGGAGGCAGAAGCTCCTGAAATACAAAGGCCATCCAGAAAGTGACAGGCGATTTGACATAACTAAACAATAATGAAAGTTATCAACACAAAACTTTATTTACAAAGTTACAGTATCTTACTCTATTTCTCAACCTAATCCATTCTGTCAATACATTTATTGTCACGTGGTATCAGTTTTTCAATGTCAATGTTATACTTCTCTACCGCCAAATAACTTATTCACTTTTTTTAATGCACAAAATGTTTGGCCAATAAAATTTTATAGGCAAATCATGCAAGTGTTTAGTGATAATGCAAGGAGTGAGTCTTTAATGAGAAAATGGCGCATAATTTACGAGTAATCAAGGAAGAACCAGTGTATACAATAAAGATCGGAGTAGAAGTTCATCAATTGTTATGTAGGAGTTGAAAGCAAATGTTGATATAAGAACTAAGAAAAACTTTGGACACCATACATGACCTTTTTGGATGGAAAAGATTTCCCAACCGATGAAGACCTCAAAGTGACAGTGACACCTTGGCTCATATCTTTAGTGGTGGAAGAATATGACATCTGCATTGAAAAATGGTACCACGTGACAATAAATACCTTGATAACAATGAAGATTACTTTGAAAAATAGAGTAAGGTACTGTAACTTTGTAAACAAAGTTTTGTGTTGATAACTTTCGTTATTGTTTAGTTTGCCAAATCGACTGTCACTTTCTGGATGGCCCTCGTATGTTCAAAATAAATCTTTTTTAAAATGTGAGGTTAGAATGTGATACCAGACGTTTCTTCTTGATAATTATGAATTACTTCACTGTGTATCCCCATTAATGTTATAATCTATATTTCATACTAAACCAAGCATAATTGTAATTCAAAAAAGGACATGAAGTTGTTGTATTACTATTGTTTTAGTTATAATCAAACACATAGTTAATGGAAAATTAAAAATAATGAGTGAAAAATTTTAAACACTTTGAAATTCTCCACTCACATATAAATTTTTTTTAAGACTAGCTTCAGGAAGTGTCCTCCCTATCTTCAGTTAATTTGTCGATTGCTGCTCCCATGTTGTGACTGGTTCCATTAAGAGTTGTGCTGCCATCTCTTGTCTTTGTTAACCGAATGATGTCAACTATGATGGGAGCAGCACTCGACAACTTAACTGAAGATAGGGAGGATGCTCCCTGAAACTAGTCTTAAAAAAGATCATAGATATGAGTGGAGAATTTCAAAGAATTTAAAGTTTTGACTCAGTGTTGAACGATTCCATTATAATGGTGCTCCACTTTATACAAATACTTCTAATTATTGATAAACACATAGTTATTTAATTATTTATCTTGTATTTTAGGATGAAGTATATTCTAATCTATTGTATATACACTTAAGTTCAAATTAATCCAAGTTATTTTCTTCCTCACATTCTTATAAAATATTCCAAGTATAAATCTGTACATATGAAAATAGCATATTAAATATTAGTGTATTCTCTTTTATTACACCACCAGCAGATGAGTAATGGATTATTTTTACTTTCTCTAGTACTTACTTATAGTAGGTAAAGGAAGTATTGTATTCTATCCCATTGTGTTTTCAGATTTCACCACAAACACATGTTTTGAGAACAGGAAAGAAAGCCTGGAACATCACTACAAAGTAATTTTACATGGGCATGTTACAAAACATGTGTCCTTCATCTTCAGCAGTTTCCAACTGATGTATATCTCTCAGTGGTTTTTAAAGTGATAGCTTTGACATGATTGGTGTTCTTGTCATGTTCAGTATGCGCCAAAATATACAGTACTGGCTTTCGTGCAGGCTGTATGCGCATGCCTGTGTGTTGTTGCAGCACCATGATGTATTGTTGGTTGTGTAACAAACAATGAGCTCTGTGGTTGGAAGTGACAATGAGTCTCGTGACGGAGGAAAAACTATTCATAGGGCAGTAATATTTTTGCTCATACAGAAATGGTTATCAAGGCAGGCCACGTTTAAAGTTAGCGGCAGAAAAATATCATGAACACTTTAATAAGCTGGCAGCAAGCAACACAGTTATGCTATCGTTACAAAATTTTGTCTTCCGGGTAGTTTCAATGGAAGGAAAGTTCTGGTGGGCCAGTAACTGTGTCTACAAATGAAAATCCTGGACTTGCCCTTAATCAGGTGTCACCCAAGTGAAGTCTTTAATGAACAGCCCTGAAATTAAACATTAGAAATACGTCACTTTGACAATTGTTTAAAGACACAGATGGATTTCCATACCGAATACAGGTTGGACAACAATTGATGGAGCAGCATAGGCATCTCAGGATTGAATATTATGCACAAATTTTGGCCATGTTGTACGAGAATCCATATTTCTTATTCAACATGGTTCTCCGATGGAAGTCACATTCACTTGGATGGTTTTATCAATCACCAAACAACTCACTTTCTTGGTTTTGAGAGGCCAGGCATTTAAGTCCAGAAACCGTTACATAGTGTGCATGTGGCAATTTAGAATGCAGTGTCAGAAAATTGTGTGCCAAAGTGACTTTCAAATGGGATGAGGTTTGTCCTTGAGCACCACCAGGCCGGCAACCAATCGGAGTGCTGCTGTGTTGACATATTGCATTCCTGCTTAACTGGGGAGTAACGGCTAAGTGATTCAGTCTCTCATAAATACTACTTGTGCTAAGACAAAATATTCAAATTTTGCAAAAAATAATTCATGAGGAGGATAGGGATTAATGTTTGTAGCAGAACCATAAAAGCCACATATTTTTAGCTCAAATAGTTTTCATGATACATATATAAACATTGTGTCGTCAGGCAGATTTGCATGCTCAGTGTGCGAGTGAGAGGGAAATATGAAAAGAGTGGGGGTAACAACCTGACAATGCAGAGCACGATAATGCATCTCATTCGCTGCAGCGTACAACTTTTCCCATATTAGGTCTGTATTTCATTGAGGAAATGAAATGCATGCATCTCTTACTGTTAACCAGGAATGATATAGGAACATGGTGATTAGGCTATTTTTTTCAGGGTCTAAGAAGGTTTTATCATGCCAGGAACATTCAGATAAATAGACAGTGGTCACAAGAAGACAGGGCAACCTGTCACACCACTCGACAGTCTATGTTGCAAGAAATCTTTCCAGGACAAATCACTTCCCATGGGACTGAGTTCCCCAACCCATCACATTCCCCAATCTGACACCCCCTGATGCTAATGTGTGGGGAATGCTAAAGGAGAAATTTGTCAGGTGTCTAGATCCACCCAAAACTGTGCCTGTATTACGTCAGCACAATGGAGCCATTTTGTACATTTACATTATCATCCCGATAAATAAATAATAACTACAATTACAGTAACATAATTTCCAGTACTGTATATTTTGGCACATATGGTGCTGTGTGGCGAGAATCAAAATTCCTTAAGTTGTCTTGGATCTTTATGATGTAGATTTTCTACCAATATATAGACCAACAGTCAACAACATAGATTCACCCACATACAAACTGTCAAAATGGTGAGAACAAAACTGTAATGCCTTGCCAAAATCCCCCAGTTTAAGCATCAGAATTCAACAGACATTATCATTAAAATATAAAATATAGAACTAAAACCAGAGGACATACAGTAGTTTCATTCAATGTAGAAGCTCTACACCGAAACATACCCATACCTAGCATGCTAGAACATCTAGCAGAATGGTTAACCCAAACAGGCATCTATAAAATAAATTTAGACTACCTAGAACTAATAGAATTATGCATAAGCCAGAACTATTTCTCATTCAACAACAAACCAGTGATTCAAGTAGCATTTTATATTAGCATATCAAATGTGATTTTATTACAAATGTAAAAACTAGACTCTCAAAAATAGTTTGACAAAGTTTATTAAAAATGTGTTTATTCTACTTGTTTATATTATGTACAAATTTGAAGTAAAAAGGAAATTGTGGACTTTTAGTTTTTTTACAAATGTATTGGCTTAAATTAAGTAATGACACTAAACAGTGTCAGTGCTTACATCATATTCAAGTTCAATTTGAGGGAGGGCATTAATAGAAGGTAGTACATGATTTAGGATTATATTGAACAACACATATTTGTACCCTACATAGAGAGCTCATTTGAGATTGAAAACTCACGAGTCATTGGTGTTAAATTTACATGTTAAGAGTTTCAAGTTTTAAAATAATATAGTCACAGCTGTTAGATCTGAAATTTTTTTAGATCTGTGTATATTTTAATGTATATTTTAAAAGTTGAAAACTTGCAAATATGCAAAGAAGCTTGTGACAGTGATGTGATTAAATAAAAAACAAAAGAATTTGAGTCTGTTTTTGTAACACAAACATCACTTATTTTTACTTACTGGGAGCAATTTCGGGAATACTTGTTCTCATTTTCAACCCTTAATTCCGACTAAATCTTGTCAAGGATGGGGGTGGTGGTGTATCACTTGTGAAGGCATCTGTTGCTGGATCTATGGACTTGCAAAGGTTACTGTATGGTGGTAAATAAAAATTCATGATATGGCTCTTTTTCTTCATGATGTAGATCTTCTCCCAGACATAAAATTCGGTGGGTTTATACACTGGTTTTAACAGTTTTATATTCAGGGTGATTTCATGTCCTGATGTCCAAACAGAAAAATCAGCAGGTGCCAGTCGTTTTTGGACATCAGGACATGAAATCACACCAAATATAAAACTGTTAAAACCAGTGTATAAATCCACAGAATTAGATGTGTGGGAGAAGATCTACATCATGAACAGAAAGAGCCATATCATGAATTTTGATTTACCACCCTACAGTAACCTTTGGAAGTTCATAGATCCAGCAACAGATGGCCTCACAAGTGATACACCACCACCCCCATCGTTGATGCCAATGAAGCAAGATTTAGTTGGAATTAAGGGTTGAAAATGGGAACAAGTGTTCTCGAAACCGGTCCCAGTAAGTAAAAATAAGTGATGTTTGTGTTACAAAAACCGACTCAAATTCTTTTGTTTTTAGTTTTAAAAGTTGTTTGTGAATTGTTATGTTACAACTGCAGCGTTATGAATGAAAATAAAGAGCGGGCTGATGATGTTGTTACAGTCATGGCATACATGGAGATGTTTGGTAACTGCTCACACCCCAGCACCAATGAGTTCCTGCGCCACTCGGTGCACACTTACAACCTGCTGCAGGCAGAGTGGCAGCAGCAGGAGGTATCGCTCACTTCCACTCAATCTTGTTCCTTCTCTATGATGTCTTCGCAGAGCAGTCAGGTCCTTCCCACCAGCATTCTTCCTCGCGGCGAAAGGTACGTCTTTAACCCAACACTGAATCTTTACACTTGACAGTTCAGGTGGCTTATTAGTGTTATTTAATAACAATTCAATTAAAGCAGAGTTAAAAGTATGATGTGTTTTTAATTGTGGTTAGTGCATGGTTAACTATCGTTACAGTCCTTAATAGTTATGAGTGATAGAATTGTATATATTAGTAAAGTATCAATACAAAAAGCTCATTGGTTTGGTATAAAGAGATCAAAGTGATGGAACAGTGAGAATTACATTGATATTTGTGATAAAGCAGCAAGAGAAGGCTTTGCTTGGCTAGAACAGGGCTGGCAAGAAGAGAAAGAGATATAGAGAAATGCTCCTTGTGATACCTCAAGGATAAAGAATGGCATATAGTTTTACAATGGGAAGAAACTAAGATACTTAGGGAGAGGATAGGGAAAAAGCAGTGGGCAACGTTACTAAAAGAAATCCAAGCGAGAAAGTTAATGAATATAAAATTTAGAAGAAATTTAATTGAAATTGGAAACATTCTGGATACAGTAAGAGCAAAATGAATAAGGAAAATTATTAAGTAGGACAAAGAACAAGAAGATGAAGAAAAATTATTCAGCAGGACGAAGAAGAAAAAGAAGAACACTAAGAGGTAATATGTAAAGATATAGTAGGATTCAATAGCTCAGCAACCTCAGGATTTGAGCCTATTTGGCCCCAGGGTAAACAACAATCAATGGAGAGATAAAAATATAAGGAAATGTATAATAATCTGTAAAATTTGTGAAAATAAATATTCATTCATTCATTCATTTATTCATGAGAGTCAGCTGATAAGTCCCGGGCCACATACAGATATGGTGCCACTAGGCCAGTAGCATCATATAGTTTAACTCTAGACTAGCTTGTATCCATAGTTACAGGTCATAGTTTGTTTAGTTTTTGAATGACAGTATTTTAAACAAGACAGCTTTAGAGTTTTCACAAAAAAATGGAGGATTTGGAAAAAAGAGCAGTGATTAAATACTTCCATTTGAAAGTCTTAACGCCTAAAGAAATCAAGGAGGAAATGGACAGTACATTGAAAGACTCTGGCCCTTCATATTCAATGATTAAAAGATGGGTTGCAGAGTTTAAAATGAGACGTACGAGTACTAGTGATGAGCCTCGCTCTGGATGCCCTGTAGAAGTGACAACTCCAGAGATCATTGAAAAAAATTCATTGTTTAGTACCGGAAGACCGCAGATTAAAGTTATTTGAGATAGCAGAGGCTGTAAACACATCAAAAGAACGTGCAGGTAATTTTTAGTAATGTTTTGGGCTTTTACAAGGTCTCTGCAAGATGGATGCTGCATTTGTTGACACCTGATCAAAAGTTGCAAAGAAAAACTTTCTGTTAAAAATGTGTAGCTTTACCGTAAAAATCCCAGTGAATTTTTGAGACGGCTTATTACCATGGATGAAACTTTGATACATCACTACACCCAAGAAAGTAAATCACGGTCAATACAGTGGATTGCACCGGATGAACCAACTCCAAAAAAGGCAAAGTCAATTTTGTCAGCTAACAAGGTTTGGCGAGCGTTTTCTGGGATATTATTTTTATTGATACTTGGAAAAGGGTAAAAGTATCACTGGTGACTACTACGCAAGCTTACGGCAATGTTTTTTGGCCCCCAAAAAAAAATCTTGTTTCATCCCGACAATGCTCCGGCCCATTGTTCAGTCATTGCAATGGGAAAAATGTGCGAATTAAAGTTAGAATTGCTTGAACATCCACCCTATTTGCCAGATCTAGCAAACCTCAAAAAATTTCTTGGAGGACGAAGATTTCACAGCAACATTGATGCGGCAAACAGCTATTTTGAGGACCTTGATAAATAGCACTACAGAGATGGTTTAATGACATGAGAACACCGATATGACAAATGTGCTTCACAGACCCAGACTACCTGGTGATTTCTTAAATAATAAATCACTAGGATTCTATTTGTAGAATTGTAGTTTATTTTATAATCATTTTGTACAATTCTAAAGTGAAACTGTTGTCACTCGATGTAATTTATTTGCTTTGTACGCATATAATTCTATGCGAATACATTAATGTACATGTAATCTCCAAGTGACCTTTTCCATACTTGTGAAAAAGCCTCTTTATTTTTTTGATAACTGGCTTCACAACCAAGAAAACCAACACGTAACTATGATACTTATTGTTGGAAAACAAAATCGCATAGAGAAAATCAAAACACTTATACATGACGAAAGCACAAGGAATAATAAACAATTGCACCCAGGGATTTCAACTTCGGAATGCAACACAACAAAAACATTTGAACATCAAATATTACAAAAATGACATGAAATTCACAAAATGTTGGCAGATTTTATGGTTAGGATATAAATATTGCCTCAAGTCATAATCTCAGCATGTGCTACTGACTGAAATGCTGCCTTGTGATCAGTTCAGGAAGTCTAACACATAAAACTTTTCACCTGTTTTTTACAAGTGTTCCAACTTAACTGTCAAGTGCGAAGATTCAGCAGCAGGAGTATAGGTGTGTTATAATGTTTATTTCCAATGCCTTAATGGTACACTCAACTATTTTTAATATCTTTGGTACTTACTGCAAACATGGCAGATGTTTAATGGCTTCTAAACCAAAAGGCTTAAGACACAATTCTATGTGAAGGACAAACATTACAACTCCTGGCACATGAGCATAAGCACTGGTTATGAAGAACATTCAACATGTCTCCATCTTAATAAAATAACTATCAGTGCTTCCTATCTGTTAATAATTTCAAAGTTTAAAGTTTTTTTTGGACATTTTTTCGCTTCTTTCATACCCAATACAAAAGAAGAAAGAATTAAATTTATTATCATTATGCAAATTTGATCAGAAAGTATTGTACTTGAAGAAATAGCACATCTTATGAAAACAAAGGGAAGATTTTTAGATTCATCATAAAATTCTAACAGGGAAAGTAAAGAATCAAAGCAAATATGTACAAGGCAGAGTATATTGTTGTTAAAGGTTTAGAATCTTTCTTGTTAAATAATCCTGGCTATGGCATAGAGTTTTTCAATCTGAATCTATCTATCCAACTCCTGTCCTACATGCAGCTTTTATGGAAAAACAAATAATTAATACATTGTATTTGTCATGAAAATATGTGAGATATGCTGCACACACATGTATTTCTGATGAAATCTTGGTATTTCTTATTCATTATTGTATGCAGTGTTATGTTTAGACCAGTGCATTGTTTTCTGCCACATAAAGATACACAAACATGAATGCAAAACAAGGCTATTAGGTAAATGACATATACTTGCATGCTATCTCTTGCTTTATCTGCTGTATTTGCCTAAAGCCAATTTGTATTTGTTAGGGATGTTAACTGATTTCAGACGTCATTACTCACAGAAGTTATCTCATCATTTTAACCTTTAGTCTGTCTAACTCTGTTATTGTGAATTTGAAGTGAGAAGTCTTACAAGTGATGAAAACATGAAGTTTTTAACCATCTTAAAATCTGTGTATGTTACATGTTTTCAGTTGTAATGAAAAAAATCTAATGTGTTACACTCACACGACTTTCTATAGCTGTTCAACAAACTTCTTCTGCGTCATGCTAATCGAGATAAACATTAGCAGAATGTTCTTATTACTTATAAGTAGAAGAGAACTAAAGGAATGCACTAGGCTAAAGTGAAAATCAAATGTTTTTAAAACTTTGATATGCAATTTGCTTCTTTGCTGGCCAGAAGTAGAACAAAAGAAAAATGGACACTTCCTGTCTGAGAAAAGTATAAGTATTTCAAATTTGAAAGCAATAACAAGGAATATCTCAGAAACGGTTACCTCCACACAAAAATGTAAAGAACATAATTTGTGTGTTATGATGACATCTATATTTTTTGTGTAGTACGTTTTTGTGTATCTCTTACAATTTACCAGTTAGGTAAAATTGGGCAACATTTCCAGAATGAAAAGGTTTTCAGAGGCTATTCCCAGAAAATTCAAAATATACATTTTATTTGTCATGTAAATATCTTTAGTATACAATATTTTAATTAAAATCACTAAACCCATTTTTGAGAAAATCAAAATTTTCAAAATGTTTCTGTGTAAAGAGTAGTTGGAGGTGGAGTATTTTTTTGAAAATCTTTGTGTCACATCATTGGAAGATACTGAACTAAAATACCAAGTTTGATATTGATGTATTATTTGGTTTTGGGCTATGCAAAAACACACATACATGGATCTTTTTCTAAAAATGCCTTTTTTTTTGGATTCAGGGAACCTCAAAACATATTTTCATTAAACTTCGGTATCAAATTTTTGGGTGCATTACAATATCTTCTCTATACACTATGTACATAGTAGTGTAGGAAAAGTAAAAATAATTTATCTTGGAAAAATGCTTCTAGTATAAGTAGTTGTAAGTAGTAAAAGTTTGTTATACAAATCTGACTTGTTGCTTTTTTCAGCATTGAAATAACAAGCTCTCCACTTAAAGAGCCACCAGGGTTACCACCAGCATTACCACCAAAACGAAACAGAACATCTAGTGTAAAGTCAACTTCAAGTCCGCCTCCTATGTCACCACCACCATCTGCGAAACAGCAAAATATTCATCCTAAAGTTAATCATGCCATGGCTGACATCGATATCACAAAAATCAGGTAATAAAACTTATTGTGTACTTAACTCATCAGTCTTCTTCTTCTTTTTTTTTTTTTTTTGTAGCTTAACGTCCTTTAACCTGGCTGGTCATATCGGACGATGAATGGAGTTGGTGAAATGATGCTCAAATGATCTCGGGATCCAAGGAGCTTAAGCTACTCGACATTCATCTTCTCAGGATAAGGGAAAACCCCGAAAAAAAACCTTATCCAAGCAACTCACCCTAAGGGAGATTCGAACTCACGACCTGTTGAATGTGAGGTAGACACGCTACCATCACACTACCGGGCTCATTAGTCTTGTTGCATGATATCCCTTATTATAATGAAACAGCGTGGTACCAATACCAGGAACATGGATGATTTAATTTGGGATTGGGCAGTGATAAGTAATGGTTTGCTATTTGTCATAGTAACGAGTGAGTCAGAAAAGAACAAACCCTCTGTACAGTGTTTTGTCACTCATTGCTATCTGCCGCTATCATAAAAAGGCGCAGATGAAACCATACAACATTTTTAAAACTACTTTTAAAGAATTAAGAGTACATTCAAATTTCACTCTTGAAATAAAGTAACTTACTTCAGACATGTTTTGGTGGCTGTTGCCACCATTTTCAATGGAGATTCATTGATGAACTAGTGGTAGTGGCCTGTGGAGGTCTCTCTTCTGGATAGATGAATTTTGAGATAATTCCATTTGTTTATGGTATGTAAAAGTTTATAACCTTGTTTTGGTTTTTTAAAATTAATAGATTTTTACTTTCCAACTTTATGAAAGGAGATGCCGAAACTGGCCACCATTGTTGTCCATACATTTTTGGCATTTCTTTAGGAAACTATCCACCACTCCCGTAGTTCACATTGAGCTGTACTGGCAATTTGCTGGTGGATGTTTTGTTTTAATTCTTCAGGGTGTATGGTTTGTTTTGTACACTTTATGTTTTAATTTACCTCAGAGATAGAATAATAGGGGGTTAGGTTTGGGGGACTGAGCTGGCCATAAATCTCTACTATTAATTGTGTCCGGATACACACTTTCAATTGTTCTCAATGAAAGATTGGCTGTATGAGCTGTTGCAGAGTCTTGTTGGTAAAAAGGATCCCTGTCTGTTATTTCTCTTCTACATCTCTTTTCATAAAATTGGTAAGTAAAGCCTTTAAAAATAGTTTTAAAAATGTTGTATGGTTGCATTTGATGATAGTGGTCGATGGAATGAGTGCTGATGATGCTGACAGGAAACGTACTGCGTAGCCGGTTCCCAGTTCATTGGCTAGAGAAAAACTCCACCCCTCCAGCTGGGAATCAAACAAGAGACCCCTCACACACAGCATGAAGGTGCTCCAACAATGAGCTACAGAGCCATCCAGGAAAATAAACTGAAAAAGTTTAAGTTGATTTAAAAGAGGCAAAAAATGGTATTTATCATTCAAATAGGCAAATGGACCTTAAAAATGCAATACAGTCAAAATAAAAATAAATCAATAACATCCATATATATTGATTTATTTTTATATTGATTTATTTTTATTTTGACTGTATTGCACTTTTAAGGTCCATTTGCCTATTTGAATGATAAATACCATATATCTCACAACTATGCCTACATGATTTTTAACTTTAGATTTATTACCACCGAATAAAAAAGGCATTTTGCTTAATTTTCGGGCTCATTCATCACCTTTTTAATTGAAATGTTGATATACAGGGGGAGCCAATGAACAGGGAGCCAACTACGCAGTGGTCTGGAAGTATATATGAGGGTATGAATGTGCATGTGACAGTGATGGCATTAATTCTGGACACTTTTATTGTTAAACTAACCTCAAATTTGAATATTGCATTCAACTCTCATTCAGGATTATTCTTACCTAATAAATGATAGTCATGAACTGTTACCATAATACAGTATTGAAGCTAATTTAGCCTTTAATGTATACTACATACATTTTTACTTTCTCTACATGTACTATGCACATAGTGTATAGAGAATATATTGTAATGCACCCTAAAATGTGATGCCGAGATTTCACCGGAAATACATGTTTTGAGAACCCCTGAATTTAAAAAAAAATAGAAAAATGTCTGTGTGTGTGTGTGTGTGTGGGTGGGTGGGTGGGTGCATGTGTGCATGCGTCTGTGGGCAGCATTTACCTGACAAATAAACTGTATATCTTGAATTTTCTGGGAATAGCTTCTGAAGACTGCTTTATTCTGGATGAATTTTATGAAATTTTGCATAACTGCTCAACTGTAAGAGATGGACAAAAACTTGCCACACAAAAAATGTGAAGCACATTAAAACACACAATTTATGTTATATATATTTTTTTCATGTAGTTGATCGTTTTTGAGATATTCCGTTTTACTGATTTCAGCTTTGAAAAACTTACACTTTTCTCATACAGGAATTTGTCAACTCCTGTCCATAGAAACAAAGGAACCTCACTCACATAGCAACCAGCTTTTGACTATCACTTTAGCCTAATGTAATCCCTTATTTTGCTTCTACTTACAAGGAAGCAAGAAATAAGACTATTTCTGCAAATTTTTTCTCTTTTAGCATGAAGTAAATAGAAGCATAAGCGTTTTAATAATATTTTTTGCAGAGATGTAGAGAAAATCATGTGAATGGAACACATCAGATTTTTTTAATTTGCACTAACAAGTTGAATGTTTGTACACAGCACTCCTAATTTGGAGGAATCCAAGAAGCCTCTTATACGTCGACTGGAGATGAATGCCCCTGTGATATCATCATCTCTAAACAACGGTCCCACAAAACGAGAAACAGCTATCATAAGTACAGACCTTTCAGATGAATGTAGTCCTCTGGAAGAACTGGACATCACAAAATATCTAGTCCTCAAAAAGGCAGATGAGGAGGGTCCTGATATAAGAGGGGGCCATCCAGATGCCCTTATTATCCACGCTACTAAAGCCAACAAAAATGGTAACTAATAAAAACTGTTTATTGTATTTGTCAAATGTATCTAAGATTTAAGTATGTTGGAATCAAAAATCTATATTTTTATTCCAGTCTTTTTAAAAGTTTTTGGTGTTGTTTTGGCATAGTAAACTAAAAGGTTTAACACTATCGAAAATTAAATTTTATTTTGAAAACCTTAAAGAAATTGAAAATTGAAAATTTTACATAATATTTAATACACTGCAGCGTGTATAGAAATATAGATATCTCATAATTCAATACAGCAATCTGTTTCCCTGAACTTGTACTTGTACTCAAATATTTCAAGTAAACTAGATGTTTAAAAAGTTTGCATTTTTAAATTTAAAAGAAGTGTTTTACCAGATGGATTTTGATTTAAAATGACTACAGAATGCTTATAACTTAGAATAAGACCATAGATGTTGGTTCATATCATTTCCTGATTAACCATCTCCAAAATGATATATGATTGAGATCAATAGCTTAATTTTAAGAGTACTACTTTGTGATTGAAACAGTAAAATATTGAACATTTTAGTTCAGAGAAATATGAAATGAAACTTCAACAATGAGCTCAGAGTAGCTGTATAGATCTATCAATCAGAAACCCGCTTCTGATTAGAAATGTCATATAACCTATACATTTTTAATATTAGAAAGTATATACTATTATGTGACACCAAAATAAAAAAATGGATCATTTTGAAAAAGAATTAATTATTTTGAAAAAAAAAATCATAATTTCCAATGCATAAATGTATATTAAAAATTCATAACCTCCTTATTCTAAAGGTTTGCAATGAGCTAACTTTGATTCATCAGACATTATTCTAATAATCTTTTTCTGAAGTAAGTGTGTATTGACAACATAGAAACTGTTACCCCAAAGCAAAGTACCATAAACTAAGAATGAAAACACAGCATCACACTCAAACTTCATTAGTTTAAATAAATAATTTACTTTGGACATGTTTCGGCAGCTTTTGCCACCATCTTCAGTGGAGATTTATTTACTTTAACATGTTGAAACATGTCCAATGTAAATTACTTATTTCAACTGGTGAAATTTGAGTGTGATGCTATGCTTTTACTCTTAATTGTTTAGTTACTTCACTGTGCATTCCCATTAATGTTATAATTTAAAATACTATAAGTTATAATGCTATGGAAATGTACATATACACATTTAATAAAGAATTTCATGAACCAAAATCTTTTCAGTATATATTATCTAAATGATTTGCTCTCTTACAGTAAATATTGTTTTTGGCTTTTGATGAATTTTCTAACTATATTTTGTTACACAGTGCAGGTGCAAAACATGCTATAATCTCCCTCCCAATGAAGCATTGATCCACAAGTTGAAGCTTTTTAGTCAATATACATCTTCCCACGGCAACCTCTACAAGAACCTGAAAAGACCTGTTTATATCAACAAATTCATCTTTTTAAATAGGTGCTCAGTGAGAGCAAAACTTTTATTTATCTAGTTAGGGTATGTCATTTAGTAAGCTATTATTAATATTTTTCATTAATATATTGGTTATGAAGATGTGTTTCTTTTGTTTTTTCCTGCTGCTGAAATCTTCCAGAAGAAAATGAAACAGGTATGTGTCAGTCAAAATAGCTTTGGCTTTGATCTCTCACGAAATGAAATTGGAATTTGCACTAATTATTTTTAACCCCTCACAATAGTAGTGTAGATGCTAATTTGCAAAAGATCTTAGCTTCAGAAGCTAACTGCAGAACTTGAGCCTGCTTTTTGGAATGAGGTTTTAATTTGTCTTTGCTGACAAAACTAAACACAGCAGTATTCTCTTAGCTTTATGCATTTTCTGAAATGTTAAGAAATAATTAAATTATACTGAAACACTAATGTAACTAAAATTTATTTGAAAATGTTTCAAGCAACATTAATCTCCATCTTCAACAAATGTTCTATTGGGTTGAGCTACAAGTTGATTTTTAATGTTGAAAGCAGCAGTATCTTAGGACAGTGAATGTGATAGCATCAACTTGCAGCTTCAACCGTAAATACATACTGAAGATTGAAGACTAATATTCTCTGAAACATGCTGATGTAAGTCTTAATTTTAGGGGTATAAGAGTTGCAACTGCCAATTAATTAATCACAAGTACATTATTTGTTTTTTACTGTTTCATTTATTTATATAGTCCCCTTTAAGTGCTACGGCCATATTGAGGGCTTTCACTTTAGAAACAGCTGCTGGTGTTTTGCACGTTGTACTGTAGGGTTTCTTAATATTGCTTTTTTCAGTTTTTATGCTATTAAGAAAAAAAAAAACCACACACACACACACATACTCTCTAGGTGATAGGAAATAATTTCTGGTTGAAGAAAAATTCCCTGCCCCAACTTGTAATCAAACCAGGGACCTCTGGGGAGCAACCAGAATGCTTGTCACTTGACCATGGAGGCAGTCAAATGCATTGTTGTTTCAAGTCTTCGGCTGCATTGTAACATTAAGTAGTATTCAAACTTGGAATTTTAAGCCATTAATTACACCTAATGAACACAAAATTTGCACAAAACTGCAAAATACTGTCAGAATTCTTTTAGAGGGGATGTTCAGAAATACTTTTACAACATTTGGGGAGGGATTCCTTACGTCAAAACAAGAAAAGAGGTTCATATAAACAAATGCTTTAAAATCCTTTATTTTCATGTTATCAATGAAAGTCTACATTCAATAGCTTTCCAAATCCAACCCAACAACTTAATTTATCTACACGCTCATTTATAGAAGATTTTGACCCATTTTACCCTGTGGAGTTGATCACATCTGCTTGGCCATGGCTGCTTGTTTGCATTTATCATTTTTCAGTTGTTTAATACATTCCCCCAGCACACCTTACAGGTTAGTCTATGGCGACTTCATTCAGAACACTCTCCCAGACTTACTAGAAGGTGTGTCCCTGCAAATTAGAAGAAACATGTGGTTTATGCATGATGGGATTCCAGCACATTCTAATCCAATGTTTGAGATGCACTGGCTGCTATCTATCATGACAGATAGGTAGAGGAGGACCAGTCCCATGGCCTGCACATTCCTCTGACCTCAGTCCTTTGAGGACACCTTAAACAATTAGTTTATGCAACAGACATCCTGGGTGAAGAAACTCTTAATCATGAAGAAATGTGTCATGGAAGACTGCAAAACCATATGACACACACAGGAAGTATTTGACAATCCATCTTTAATGATTGCATGCATATTTAGATGCAAGAGCAGGGCATTTTGAGCATTTGCATGAGTGGTGTTTGTGTTGAACACCTCTTAACAAGTTTACGTCAAAAATAGAATAATGTGTCACTTTAATATGTTTTGATTAATAACATTTTGAACCTTATTAAATCAAAAACTAAGGGTTTTGTGACCTCTGTTTGTATGAACATTTTTTCTTGTTTTGATGTAAGGAACCAGTTCCCAATCTTTGTAAAACTATTATTGAATCATCCTGTATATTTTAATGTAAAATGATAAATCTCTAAGAGTGCAAAATAGGATAAGAAATAAAAGATTAGTAATTTAGATATTTTCAGGCACATTATACTTCAATACTTTGAGTAGACCATAAATATGAAATTATTTTGGAAATTTTGCACATTCATTTATCTTTTCCTTTTTCTTTTTTCTGTGATTGTTTTTTTTTTTTTTTTTTTTTTAAATAACATTACTGTTTTTGGCTTATTTGATTGCATGTTAGCATCAGGAATGAATATCTAGTTGGTTTAGTTTTGGCCCAGTGCAGAAGATTTTTCAGGCTATGAGCTGCAGACCTCAACCTCTTGAAGCTTTCAGGATATTGCTTCCAAACACCTTTTGCACCAATGCTGCTTCTTACTTAGAAATGAATGGATACAATTTTGAATAACTACAGCAATTTTTAAAACAGTATTAAGAATACAAAATAAACATTTATAATAAGGAACTGTACCAAACATGCGAAAGAGACTAAATATAAGGCACAGCTTTGCTGTTGGGGTAGATGCACTCATGCTCAAGCAGTGCTGAACATATGCTTGGACTGCACATTTTCCTGAATAAGTCTCTTTTGCATTTTCTTACTGCTACAAAATAGCATGTGAGTAAATAAATTAAAGACAAGATTAAATTGCTCAATCTTTTGTCTTACATTATTACCTTAATTTCTAAAAGATGGCTAACAGAAGAATTGCATGCATATGCCAGGCTAATAGTGATACTCTGCATATTTTGAGAATGAACAATAATGAGTTTCATGCCAGTGAAAGTTTTCCTACTCAACATGTATAGTATCAGCATTTTCATAAGATTACTACACTAGATGTAAGAATGAAGCTCCAACTGGAGAATTTTTGCACCATGATTTTCTATGTCTTCAAAGTTGATTTGTGGGGGGCAAAGGAAAGTCTTGAAAGATTGCATCTTTGAGGATCTTTAACTTTTGCAATCCATTATTTACCTTTTATTTGTAGATTTCAGAAGATCAATAGATTTCCTTGATAATGAAGACCATGTAAGATGTCCTACTACAGCTACAAAAGATGAAGAGAAGCATGTTTCAGAAAGATCATCACTGTATACACTATCAGATTGAAGAAGCCCTAATATTGGGTCAGTAGCAGTGAAAATAATCCTCAAAGGAAACCTTTATATTAGAAAGGCCTGTGACCTTTGAATTTTCCACTATCTATCAGATGAGGAGAAAATGTTAGCAAATGTTAGAAAATTTTAATGCAAAATATAAAACAAGCATATTTAACATCATAATGCTATGAGGGCTAGAAAGTAACCACCAATTTGGGAAAACTAAATAATAAGGAAAGATATCACATGAAACTTTATTTACAAAGTTACTGTACTTTACTACAGTGCTTTATTTCCAACTCGTGGCAGCCTGGCTTTGAGGCTCACTTCTGCTGCAGAACGCACGCTACTGCAGGCCGAGTTGAATATTCACAGACCCTAAACTCAAGCGCGTTGCATGCAGACAATTCAAGTGCATAGATTTGCATGCATAGAATAACCACATATCTTTATCACAGAAAGTGTTGAAAATGATGTCCTTGCCACACATCTCTCACATCTTTTAAGAAAATTTCATTAACACGCATTAATTCTTCTTCTGAAATTGCAATAATTTCTCTTCTGGTCTTGTCTTTCAGTTCTTCCAACGTATGCAGGTTGTTACCATACACTTTATTTTTTAAGCTCCCCCATAAATAAAAGTTGCATACTGTAAGGTCTGAGGAGCGTGGTGGCCATAGTCCTACTGATGACTCTATCTTTAAAAATTTCCTCAATTAATTTCAACAAAAGATCAGCTGTGTGTGCTGTAGCAGAGTCTTGTTGAAAATATGTCTGTGTGAACTCAATGCCACAGAAATATTGCAGGAATGGTTTGATTATTCCATCCCTGTATCTCTATCCGCTAACTGTATCCTCAAAGAATATAGACCCTATAATTTGGTACACACATACAGCACACCAAACATCAATTTTCTGGTCATGCAATGACATTTCGTGTACAATATCGGGTTTTTCTGCACTCCAATATTTGTTTTGTGTCAATACAGAGTCATTTAAATAAAATGATGCTTCATCTATGAAAAAAATTAACTTTGGGTCCATAGAGCCATTATTAACTTTACCCAATACCCAATTGCAGAAAACTCTACTCACAGTATCACATAGTTACAGTTATCTTATACTGTTTTAATTTCAAAACTTTAGTGGCTTTCCAAGCCGAGAATTGTGAACATCCTGTGAAACACATGCACTGATACAGAGAAAATGGGAGCCAGGACCAGTTAGAAGCACTGTGTGCATGCAGCTACCTCCAGCCAGATGATCCCTGGGGTACATAACACACCTGAGTTGTCAGGTCACTGCTGCATGGCTTATTGCTATCAAGGTATTTATTGTCACGTGGTACTGGTTTTACAATGCAGATGTTATACTCTTCTGCCGCTAAGATATGCGCCAAGATGTCACTGTCACTTTGCGGTCTTCATGGCTGGGAAATCTTTTCCATCCAAAAAGTCTTGTACAGTGTCCAAAGTGAAACACCGTTTTTTCCGAATTCTTTTATCAACATTTGCCTTCAACTCTTCCACAACAATTGATGAACTTCCACTCTGGTCTTTGTTGTATACAATGATTCCTCTTTGGTTACTCATAAATTATATACCATTACCTTATTAAAGACCTATTCATTGTATTATCACCATACACTTAAGTTATTTGCCTATAAAATTCAATTGGTCAAACATTTTGTGCATTAAAGAAAACAAATAGGTTCTTTGGTGGTAGAAAAGTATAACATCAGCAATAGTAGTATCACTGTCAATAAATATTTTGACAGAATGGAGGTTGTTGGCAAATAAAGTAAGCTACTGTAACTTTGTAAATAAAGTTTTGTGTTGATATCTTTAGTTAGTTAGGTATGCCAAATTGGTGGTTACGTTCTGGATGACCCTCCTGGATATTCTTGTATAATTTAGAATTCAGCAACCGTCATAGATCTGTGTCTTCTCAGAAGTGTATACTCAACAAAAGTAAAGCAAGTGAGAAATGTTAGCAAGAAGTTGATCTGTTCTTTCTTCTCTTCAATTTTAGGAACTGTGGATAGTAAGCCATAAAGCATTGTACCAAAGTCTTTAATACACTGAGAACAAAGCATCTTATTGCACCTGTAATCCTATTGAAACATGAAAATGTCACTGTCATCATTGTACTGGAAGTAACTCCATTTCTGCAGGCATCAGGAGTCAAGCATTTGCGCCATCCTTCGTATGTACAGAATGGCCATAAATAAAATATAATAAAAAACAGTGATTTTGTAATAAATGTTGAAATCCCGCCACTGAATGAGGTGCTAGAATTTTGCATCCCCAACACCAGATGGCAACAGGAAGAGAAGGAGGAGGAAGCAGAAAAGGAGCGTCAATCACCAAATTGCTGAAGACGAGGATGAATATTCTTGAAAGCGTTTCAATGTTTTTCAACTATATTAAGTGAAAGTGAGTGTAAATGAGTGTGAGGGAGCATAACTGCTAGATGATGCATACTTCACTGTTATTGGTGCTTCTGTTTAATATACAGTTGGAATCAGTTGGAGTGGCCGCATGTATTTATACTGTATTCAAAGAAGCACAGCATTTGCATATATGAAATGATTTGAATGGACAAGATGTATATAGTTTAATTAAAAATACTTTGAAAAACTCAATGATTGGATCATAACTTTTTAAAATTGTATCATTTTCATAATTTCAGAAGGAACCTTATATCTTCAGTTGTCTAAAAGATAGACAACTACCTCATTTACATATTTATTTCTAAATAAAGTTTAATACAAATAATGCCATAACTTGTGCATGTGCTCTGCTTAGACTAAGAAAGATTATTTAAGCTTCAATAACTGTAACAGCATAAAAGTGCTTTGTCTTGTTAGGCAATATTCATTTTGATATGAGGAATGATTGGATTTAGAATTAATGCCTAATACTTGGAAGAGGGTAATGTAGCATTAATAAAAAAATAGCTCTAACTTGCAAATTTAGCCTTTAGAAGAGTGATTGTAAGGAATATTAGTTTTATTGTAATGACATTTGGTGTCACATGACTTACATACTGGGTGATCCAAAAACATCTGGGCCAGCTGCAAGGAGTTTTGCCTGACCATGCCCTCGATGCTCATTGCCATTTGCCGCTATCATAGAAAGGCACGGATGAAACCATGCAACATTTTACAAATACTTTTAAATATTATTAAAGGAGATGCTGAAACTGTCCATTGCTGCTGTCCATACACTTTTGGCACCTCTTTAGGAAACTATCCATCATTCACGTTGAGAAATGCTGACAATCTCCTGGCAGATATTTTGTTTTAATTCTTGCAAGGTGTGTGGGTACAGTAGCTGTGTGCCATCATGTCTCTGTGTGCACAGTGGAAAATACTGCACAGCAGTTCAGATGTTTTTGCATCACAATTATTTTTGAGTTAACAATTGACGCCCATACATACATGAGTACAATTTTGCTCCCCCTTTTTTTAGAGAATTAATAGACAGGGAGCATGATTTTGCCTTTTTTCAACAAGACTCTGCAACAGCTCATACAGCCAATCTTTTGATGAGAACAATTGAAAGTATGTTTCAGGACAGAATTATTAGTAGAGATTTGTGGCCCCCTAATTGTGGCCCCTGACCTAATCCCCTGCGATTTCTATTGCTGGGGTAATTTAAACATAAAGTGCACAAGGCAAGATAGGGCTCGATTCTTTTTTGCATTTGCAGACCCTTTATTATGCCACTTTGTTTCCAAATCCTGTACTGATATAGAAATGCCTGGAAACTTCATGCAAAAATATCCTGTGTTTCATGATATGAACTGGTAGACACGTTATTGTGATTCTTTCTTGAAGAGGATACATCCCATATTTATTTCACACATCTTAACCAAGTTGCAATAGCTTTTGTAGTGACAATACAAAATGTAGTTGCAACAGCTTCACAACAATAGATGGCAACAATGATCAGTCTAGTACTCGGGGCTGCTTTTCCATGTGCCACCCTGTAAAGTAAATTCAAACATCAAAGCTGGGCCTATAATGTAAGAAATAGATCTAGTAAACTTTTGTACTAGTCATGGAAGCCTAAGCAAACAAGAATTGCACTTATTCATATGTTTCCTTTTATCATTAATTAGGAATTAAGAGATCAAGGGCTTTAGATATGTGGTAGACCTAATGAAAATGAAGCTGCAAATATTGCAGACATCTTATTGCTAACAGGGACATAGTCTTAGCCCTGTACAGACAGAGACATTTTTTGTACAAGAGTTGGCGCCACACAATCAATATATTTGTGTTTGCCTGATCTTCTCTGCTATCTGCTCTCTGCCAACGTTTCACTGCAACCTGTGTTGAGCTTCTTCCTTGGGCCACTGGCACCGCAGCCCTAGCAGGCTGATATTTATACTCATGTGCTGGTGGGCCCCTCCTTTCTTCTCCTATTGGCTGTTGGTCTACCAATCCCCTGTCAGTAAGGATTTCCAAATTGAATTCAGTAGTTTTCCTGTGTCTCTGTTGAGTTTGCTGTTTTGTTTAAAGATTTTGATGCTCTCTCTTATTATTCTACATGAGTAACAACTGCATACTACCAGAATATTTATATTGTCAACATCTATGTGATGTCCAGTATTTTCCACATGTTTTGCGAGGGAGGATTTTTCAGCTTGCAATTGTTAGGTTGCAGCCAAACATCGGCAGAGAAAGTGTAAGAAATGATGCAGCCTACACTGGAAATCTTAACCCCAATGGATTACGACTGTGGAAGCCTGCAGATATGAGCCATAAAATTGCTTCCAAGTAGCATGCCAGTGAATGAAGCTATATTCATTACCATTTGGTAGCCATTCCAATTAGCAATGTCCAAGTGCTTAAGTTTTTTTATTGTGTCATTACAGTGCTTACTTATAATTTTCTACACATATCTAAACATAAAATGTTCTAAAGCTGCCATAGATATGCTCGCTGAATCTTACATTAAGGAAGCATGCCTCTACAACAACATGTCACCCTTGTATTACAATAAACAAGCAAGGAAAAAGGTCTTTGGAAAATTGATGTTTTTGAAGGAACATGTTCAACTCTACTCCTAATATAAAACATGAGTTGTCTTGATTAAGGCTTGAAACTTGGGACCTGGTGTACCCTGCAGTCAAACAAGACCACAGAGAATACCACAATATGTACTCAGTAACAGTACCTGTGTGTATTGACATTGAATAGAGATCAACTGGACAGTAGGAAAGAAGAATTACAAGTACAGAAATGAAGTATTTACGGAAATATTTAGGGAAAACCACAAGGGACAGCATAAGAAACTGTCAAATAAGGAATATCTTTAATCAAAAACCAGTAATAAAAAGATAGAGACAAATGTTCTAAGATGGTTTGGCCACATAAATAGGATGGATGAGAGCAGGAAACTGAAACAGGTATGGGAAGGAAGAAGAGGGAGAGGGGGACCAAGAATAGAATGGATTAAGTATATAGAGAAAATACTAGAGGGAACTTAAACAACTAACTAGGAATAGGATAAAATATTGGAAATGGATAATGACTGCCTGGGGAAACCCGATGCTCGAAAGGGTATAAGAGAGAGGAAAAGAAGAAGAAGAACAGAGGTCACATATGCACATACACAAGTTTCAAATTCCAAGCCTTGCTGCTGATGCAGTCAACTAAATGCAAAACATGTCCATCAAAATACTGATGCTTTTTTTAAAACTAAATGAAGTGGTGTTACAAATAATTTGTGTAAATCATAATTTTATGGTTCTTCACTGTTACAAGTTTCAGTTTTTGATTAATTATAACATGATATGTTGTTATGTTACAGACTTCTTGTATCAGGAAGCCTTTCTCACTACTTACCGCACATTCCTCTCTCCACTGGAACTCATCCGCAAATTATGCTACAGACATGATAGGTTCAGCTGCTCTTCAGATCTTATAAAGCAGCGCGCAGCACGTGAAGCATTTTCTCTTCTAGTCAGGGTTGTCAGTGATCTCACGTAAGTTCTACAGTACATAGACATGTCAGTTGCTAACAGGGTTACAGATTACTTTAAATTAATTGATTTGAAATATTATTGATATTCTAGTTCACCTGCAGTTGTACTTGTTTTGAATACCTGTTTTACCACTATCAGCTTTTTTTAATGCTGCACTATGATTTAAAAAAAGCAGGCGAATACTGCTTAACTAAAGGGGGCAGAGCAATTTCAGATAACACATTCTTTGGATAATCAATGGTAATATTTTAAGTGGCAAAGAAAGAAAGTACATAATTGTATTACAAATACATGTAATAATGTTTAATAAAAATCTAATGTGTTCCATTCACACGACTTTCTCTACATCTTTGCAACAAATTATTGCTAAAAAGCTTATACTTCTATTTACTCATCGAGAAAAAATTAGCAGAAATAGTCTTATTACTTGCTTCCTTGCAAGTAGAAGTGAAATGGAGTACCATAGGTTAAAATGATACACAAAAGCTTATTACTATGTGGCTGAAGTTCCTTTGTATGGACGGAGTTGACAAATTTCTGTATGAGAAAAGTGTAAGTGTTTTAAAGCTGAAACTAATAACTGGAATATCTCAAAAACGATCGACACCACGAAAAAATGTACATACCATAAATTGTGTGTTTTAACATGCTCTACATTTTTTTGTGTGGTAAGTTTTTGTCCATCTCTTACTGTGTAACAATTATGCAAAATTCCGTAAAATTCAACCAGAATAAAGTAGTCTTCAGAGGCTATTCCCAGAAAATTGAAGATATGCATTTTATTTGTTAGGTAAATATCTTTAATATATAATATTTTAATCAAAATCGTTACAGCCATTTTAGAGAAAATAAACATGTTCGAAAAAAGTTCCACGTAAAGGGTAGTTTGGGGTGGGGGGACTTTCTTGGAAATCTTTCTGTCCCATCCTTGGAAGATATCAAACTTAAACACCAAGTTTCGTATTTAACGGTCTTTTTGTTTTTGAGCTATGCTGCTGCACACATACACACACGTGCACGCACGCATGCACACACACACACACACACACACACACACACACACAGAGAGATAGACAGACAGACACACACATGGAAATTTTTCTAAAAATGCTTTTTTTGGATTCGGGGAGACCCAAAACATATTTCCGGTGAAATCCAAATATGAAATTTTTGAGTGCATTACAATACCTTCTCTATACACTATGCACATAGTGCGTGTAGAGAAAGTAAAAACTGCTACTGTATACAGCATTAAAAATTTTGTCAATATGAATGTGTATTTTAAAATGCAGGAGAAAGATATGGATATTGTTTAACAATAGATGTCTGGAGCTTACATATGAGGGGCAGTGAAATGAAAATTACAAATGTTCTCACATTTTTTGTACAGACCTCCTTATGAATTAATCTTATCAAAATTTGTTATTGTCAATTGTATACAAAGTTGTGAGGAAAGTGTAAGATTTTATCTGGATATATTTACTTCTAGAACATTATTAATGATTTAGTGATTTTCTTTTATTGTTTGTTCCTGTAACATCTAAGGTTGTATAGGGCTTATATAAAATAGGTGAATACAAATCCAAGAAACACAATCTAGTAAAACTATCATTACCTGAAACGTCAGTTAATACAATAGTGTAATAACTTAACTCTGATTTTGAATTATTCTTTTTTACTTTCTCTACACGTACTATGTACATAGTGTATACAGAAAGTATCATATTGCACCCACAAAATCACTATCGAGATTTCACTGGAAATACATGTTTTGGGACTCCCTGAATCCAAAAAAAAAAAGCATTTTTAGAAAAATGTCTGTGTGTGTCTGTGTATCTGTGTGCAATGTAGCTCAAAAACGAAAAGTCTCCTAAATACCAAATTTGATATTTAAGTTTAGTATCTTCCAACAATGCAACAGAAAGATTTTCAAGAAAATTCCTCACCCTCAACTACCATTTCCATGGGAAAAATTTTGATTTTCTCAAAATTGGCTCTAACGATTTTGATTAAAATCTTTTATATATAAGATATTTACATAACAAATAAAATGTTTATCTTGAATTTTCTGGGAATAATTTCTGAAGACCTCTTTATTCTGGATGAATTTTTGCAAGTTTTGTATACCTGATAAAGCGTAAGAGATAGGCAAAACTTACTATACAAAAAACGTAGATATCGTTAAAACACACTATTTGTCATATACATTTTTTTATCATGGAGTTCATTTTCAGATATTCCTTATTATTGGTTTTAGTTTTAAATTCTTAAACGTTTCTCATACAGGAATTTGTCAACTCCTGGCCAGGCAAAGAAACAAATTTCAATCTCATAGCAACCAGCTTTTTAAAAGATTTGACTATCACTTTAGCTTAATATATTCCCTTATTTCCCTTCTATTTATATTTCTTCTAATGTTTATCTTGATTAACATGAAAGGATAGAAGAATAAGTTTTTTAATAATAATCTGTTAGAGAGATGTAGAGAAAGCCATGTGAATGGAACACAACATAAAACACTTTTACAGACCATATTAAAACTTAACCATTGTTATCATAGCTTCCTTGAGTCTGCTATGATTGTGTATATAATAATTAAAGTTAATTAACAATAAAAAATTAAATGATGTAAAAGTATGGCATTTCTGTATACAAAATAAGAATAGCTATGGTTGACTGCTTTATTGGCTTTGACTTTGTTGATGTATAACTGTTTGTAGTTAAATTTCTCTTAAAAATCATATAAAAATGACTTTTCTAGAGATGAGGCCTATTCAGATTGATTTCTTGTCCTCCAAAATCCCTTTTCCAGTCAATTTTTCATAATCTGCCAAACAGACTTCGAGAACAGCTATACAAGATTTTGAATAATATAATGAATCAACATAAAACAATATTTAGTTTAGAGTTTAAACTGAGTATATATAATAGCCAAGATATGTATACTGAATACAGGTTTTTATGTTTTTTTGCAGGATGTCCGACCTGGATAATATTCTTCTTCAGACTATAATGGACTTTGTGTACCAGTTATTGTGTAGTGGGGATCTTACCATGGCAAAGGCACTCCGTGTCAAAATAATTGAGAAATGTAATGCTAAGAGGCTGTACAATACACCAAGCATGCTCCTATCTTCACTAAATGTGTATACAAGGTAAATGATTAAAAAAAAAGCATCAAAATTCTTGTAAGCATCCATTACCTTGCAGAAAATTTAATATACAGGTGTTTCAAAAGTCAATTCAACTTTAAACCAATATAAGTATTATGTACAATATTTGAGATAGGATAGCATAAAAACAGCAGTGGAGTTTGGTTTTCTTCTATTTTTTTCAGTTCACTGTTACCCTGGCTACAGTTTTGTTGAATAAAATAGTAATTCTATTCATACTACAATAAAAGTTTGTAAATTACAAATCATAGCTTGTGATGCGTCGGCTGGCAGCTTGTTGGCAGAGCACTTAACGAGATCTCTTTACTCTCAGGACGTGTTAGTGGTGCAGGAATTTTCTCTCAAGTTATTTTCTTTTTATTTAATAAGTTTCCAACAGCAATCAAAGTCAGTGTAAATGATAGCCTTCAGTTTGCAATACAATATATCATTTCAAATAATCGTCATTATAATTCCAACAAATTATTAGCATCACCAAAATGCTGAAATTATCTCCTATATTTTCTTTTTAAATTATTATCTTCCTTCATCACTTCAGCAAAAATATTCTGGAAAATACTCTAATACAAGGTGTATTGACGAAGAAATTATTTCTTAGAAATAATCTTCTTCCCTAATGAGGTCTATTGAAGAAGTGATTAATTTAAAATCTTACTTGATTACTGTGAAACATTTTTACATTGTTAAAACAATTTATTTATTAAAAGTCAAACTGTTCATCACCACACACAAAATTGACTGAAGAGAAACAAAAATGCAACAGAATTATGTATTTCCAAAAAGAACTCACGGAGCAATAAATAAAAGTATAGAATAACAGAAAAAATATATAAATATTGCTCCACAATGATAAATATTGCTTCAAGCTCTATCACTAAATGATAGAATACAGTTGATTTAATGCCATTATGAAAGCAAAAGGAGCTTTCTCAAGGTCTGAGAAAATTTAGAACTTGTAAGAATTTATGAACAGGCCCAAGTCCCATTCGTAATTATGGGGATTTAATTAGGAAGTTTGAGGAAACTGGTTCTGTTGCTAATAAGAAGAAATCTGAAAGGTCAAAGGTAATCAATGTCACTGTTGCTGAGGTGCTTCATATCTACATCCCTGCAAAAATATTAACTATCCAAATCTTTGGCAATTGTGTCATCAGTAGATACTTTTAAACAAAGTGGTGCCACAATCTCCAGATCTCAATTCGACCGATTTTTGGTTGTGGGGTTACCTTAAAGACAAATTTTCCTAACACATCCAACAACCCGACAGCAACTAAAGATGCTATCTTGCAAGCAGTTTTGGTTTTTTCTTATCTCAAAAATACTTTTACAACATTTGCAGATGGATCCCTGACATCAAAACAACAAAATAGGTTCATTTAAACATATGATCCAAAATGCTTTATTTTCGCGTTATCAATTTTTTTTAAAGTTACATTCAACAGCTTTCCCTGGTCCAACCCAATAATTTAATTTATTTATGCACTCATTCACAGAAGGCTTTGACCCAGTTTACCCTGAGAAATTAGCCTTGTGTTGCCATGGCTACTTGTTAACATTTGTCATCTGATGTGTAATACATTTCCCCAACACGCCTTACAAGTGCTGTCTATAGGAACTTCATGCAGAACACTCTCCCAGACTTATTAGAAAATGTATCCCTGCAAATAAGAAGACACATGTGCTGGTTTCATTGTTCAAGATGCCAGTATCTAGCATGGCAGATGGATAGGTAGAGGGGAACCAGCTCTATGGCCCGCACATTCCCCTGCCCTGAGTCCTTTGGACTTTTATCTTTTGGGGGCACCTTAAACCATTGGTTTATGCAGCAGACATCCTAGATGACGAAACTCTTAATCTGTGTGTCATGGAAGCCTGCAAAATCATACAACACCAACTGGGAGTACTTAACATTTCATGCTTCGACGAGTACATGCGTGTCTAGATGCAAGAGGAGGACATTTGGATCCTTTTCTATAAGTGGCATTTGTGCGGAAGACCTCCAAGCAAGCTGAAAACGTCAAAAATAGAATAATGTGTCACTTTGATGTTTTGATTAATAGCATTTTGAACTCCAATAAATCAAGAACGAAGGGTTTTGGAACATATGTCTATATGAAAATTGTTTCTTGTTTTGATGTAAGCCACCTGTTCCCAAACTTTGTAAAAGGATTTTTGAATCACCTGTATAATGGTTTAAAGTTTGAATTGACTTTTGAAAGACCCTGTTAATTAGTTCTGCTATAATAATAATGATGATGATGATAATCTTACTTCTTTTTCCCCTACTTCGAATCTTCTTTCCTTCCATTCTTCCTTCCTCATCCCTCTTCTTACCTGCTTCTCCTCCTCATTTTCTCCCTCCCCTCCTTCAACAGTGCTTCTCAAAGAATGTTGACAGGATAGCTTACCCACCAATCTGTGGTCTGGTGTACAATACCTGGTCTTGCATGCCACGAGCACTCAGTAGAAATGAATAGGATTATGTTCCAAGACAAGGTTTTTCAGCTAGAGGCTTAAATTTGAAGCACTACAAACCTGTGCTGATTTGTTTTTTCACACAAGCCATGTGTAGGACAGGATGTCAGACTGAAAAATTGAATGCCATAGTCGGGATTTGAATCACAGATCTCTTGATCTCTAGCTAGTTGCTCTACCACTGAGTTACCGTGGCAACATGCAGGACAGCATTCAATTTCTCAACTGACTTGCACGAGATGTCGGGAGTTGTCACATCAGACCCACAGAGAGGCAGGTAACAGTTATCCTGTTAGTGTTCACTAAGACATACTGTGCTTCTTCCTCCTACTTCTTTACTTCCTCCACAGTCTCCTATTTCCCCTCCTCTATTTTCTTTCTCCTCTCCTATTTATCCTTCCTCACTCGTCCTCTTCTTCTTTTGCCCCCTCCTTCTTCTCCATCATCTTCCTGCCCTTTTCCTTTTACTTTCTCCCTCGCAATTCTTCTTCTTCTTCTTCTTCTTCTTCTTCTTCTTCTTCTTCTTCTTCTTCTTAGTATGGTGATAAGAGCTGATATATTTACTGTGTCATTCTAGATAATTTTACTCTCAGAGATGTACAAGGGTGGTCTAAAATGTTCTTGGCCTGTTAGTGAAAAACAACAATTCATGCTTTCAAAGTAATTTTATTTTTCAACATAATCTCCTCTATATCAATACATTTTGTCCAGTGGTGTTCCAATGCCATTATCCCCTCTCTGTGGTGTTCCTCTGGAAGTTCTGCTAAGTACCCATTTACAGCCACAATTGCTTCTTCATTGGACAAAAAGTGACTACCAGCGAAGAGTTTCTTCAGTTTTGGAAACAGTTGGAAGTCTGAGGGAGCCAAATGTGGGAATAGGGTAAATTTTCCAGCATTTTCCCATTGCCAAAACGCTTTTGTGGGCAGGTGCATTGTACTGATGGAAAACAATTCTTTTCTTTTTTAACCCGGGTCTGTTTTCACGAATGCTTGCATTCAGTTTGGTTAGAAGTTGAGAGTAGTATTCTCCAGTAATGGTTTTACCTTTTTCAATGAACAAAATTCCTTTGGCATCCCAAAACACTGATGCCATGATTTTTCCTGCTGATGGCACCATCCTCGCCTTCTTTGCCGCTGAAGAATCAGCTTCTGTCCACTGCCTCGACTGCTGCTTGGATTCAGGAGTGTAGTGGTGAATCCATTTCATCCATTTTGACATATCAGCGCAAAAAGTCACTTCTGTTCTTCTGAAAATACTGTGCGCATGCATTTTTTTATCCATAGTGAGGATACACGGCACCCATCTTGCGCAAAGCTTTTTCATGTTTAGTTCCTGATACAAGATGTGACCAATATGTTCCTTTGAAATTCCAAGAACATTAGCAATTTCATACACCTTTGTACGCTGATCTTCCAAAATCATGTCATGCACTTTTGCAATGATCCAGTGTGGTTACAGTTTTGGACGTTCTTCGCATGGTTCTTCTTGGATGCTTTCACGGCCATGTTTAAAATCGGCCACCCATTTCTTCACAGTGGAAACTGAAGGTGAAGAGTCACCATACACATTTACAATTCGCAAATAAATTTCTGTAGGTGTTAAAACGTCTTTTACGAAGAATTTTATCACAGCACGATACTCGAATATCTCTATTTTCAAAGCAATGCGCACTTCCACTGTTTCAAACAACTGCCTACAGTCAACTATTTCCTGGAATGACTTGTAATTTTACATAGGGTCTATTAACATGTGTACCAAGTAAGAAAAAAAAAATTGCAAGTAGTGCTGCGATCTCTGGGTGAGGCCAGGAACTTTTCAGATCACCCTTGTAATAGAATAGCCGTGCCTTGTCAGCCTGTAATTGCCACATTGGCTTGCTGATTATTGCAGCTCTGGCAGCTTCCCTTCATTGTTACTCTTCTGTAGGTTATACATGTAATAATAAAATAGAATTTATTCGATTTAAGAAACACAATGAAATCATGGTTTCATCAAAAAAAAATGCACACTTCAAGAAACTGTGTACTTTTACATACATTATATTTTACAATAATGATCAAAATTTTAAATACAATTGGTACGAAGAACAATCTTGGTCTTGAAGACGGTTGTCAAGCTTCCTCCTATATAATAGGGGGGAAAAAAATGTTTGTTGTACTATAGGATATGCATTTATTGTAATTATTGTAGTGTATAATTTATTCCTTCCTGATACATAAAATGAAAATTTCTGTCAAACAGGCAAGCTTCCCTTTTGGATTTTAAATCTGAGCATATAGCAGAGCAGATGACACTTCTCGATGCAGATTTGTTCATGAAGATAGAAATTCCAGAAGTTCTTATTTGGGCACAGGAACAGAATGAAGAACGCAGTCCAAATCTCACAAGGTTTACCGAACATTTCAACAAAATGTCATATTGGTAAGATTATTTAAATTTCTAGTTTTATTTACTTAATTGAAGTAATGCTTATAGAAGAAATAATAAACAAAAATTTGTGTTACCATTTTTATAATTCTCTATCAACACTTTGAGTAACATGTATGTCTTTAATTTATAAAATAACACAGATTGAGTCAACCATGTAGAGAGGACAGGAGAATTAAAAGCGGTAAATGTTTGCATTTGATTAAATGTTATATCAAAATCACACTAAATTGTAGTATGGCTGTCAGGTTTTTGTAACTTTGTTAAGAATGGTTGCCAGATTTTTAGAAATGGAAGAAAAAGCCTAATTATATATTGTAGGTAATGCTTACAAAGAAATGTAATATAAAATATTGTTTTCAGTGTGTATATTTCCAAGTAAGGTAATTCTGGGTCTTGCAATGCAATTTTCACACAGAGTACAAATATATGTTAAATTGATGCAAATATAATTTTTTTTCCCCAAGTCAAAGTTTACAGTATCACATCCAGCCTTCAAAATCGGGAGGGGGGTAATTAGTGTCCCTTATTGCCCTTTCAAAATCTAAAAGTCTATTCATACTGCCCGTGCAGCAGTTAACAACCATCACTGAACTTTACTTTGATGGTCTTCCACATCTGCCATACTCACGCCTTGAGTGATTACCACCTTTTTTTTGACCATGTAAGGAGGTGGTAGGAGGAAAGAAATGTTGTACACCAGGCAGTGCATGAGTGGCTGCACACATAAGCACATCTCCCCCCCCCCACACCCCTTGTGTTCTACTTTTGTGCAATAAATTAAATTTTAAAAAATATTTCAGGTTTTTATTTGATCCTTCCCTCTGTTAATCGCAGAATGCTGTACGTAATAAACAAATGTGCAGTAAAATTAACTCATATTTTGCATTGGAACCATATGCAGGGGTACGCACTTGAAATTATTCCCTCACACCACTCTTGTATTTATTTTTGTTTTGCAGGGCGAGATCAAGAATACTGGAGCAGAATGAAGCCAAGGACCGTGAACGTTATGTGGTAAAGTTTATAAAAATAATGAAGCATTTACGTAAAATAAACAACTTCAACTCTTACCTGGCTCTCTTATCAGCCTTGGACTCTGCCCCAATACGAAGGCTGGAGTGGCAGAAACAAATCACAGAAGGATTGAAAGAGTATTGTGCACTCATCGACAGTTCTTCAAGCTTTCGTGCTTACAGACAAGCTTTGGCAGAAACCCAGCCTCCGTGTATACCATACATGTAAGTAGTAAATTTCAAGAATGAATTGTTGGCAAGGTTCTTATATTTTCTCTTTTATTTATTCATTATCATAATTGTTACAGAACAATTGTTACTGACATAACATACATCAGTAGTATCACAATTCCAAAATGAATTGTCACCCTCTGTGGTGTAGTGGATACCAACCCAAGGTTACGGATTCAAACCCAGTGGAGGTTGTTGGATTTTTTCGGGTGTAAAAATCCTTAGCATGACTTCCTTTGAAAGGGAAATAAAGCCGTTGGTCCTGTGTCGTAGATTTAAAGCACAAGAAAGAACCTCAGGCCTGATAAAGAGGTATCTGAGCAAAATTAAGTGGTCTTTCATGTCCAGTATAGAATGGGACACTGAGAACTGCAGTAGTTATAAAGAGTGTTTATAAAAGAAAACTCAATTTCCAAAATGCATTAATTGTATACAATGTCTTCCTAGTCAGATTTGTGTTTTCAGAATAAGATCTGCTCAGTCTAAATAGATATATCTAATGGATTGTAATTTAAGTGGGAATCCACAGTGGCATATTTAAGAATTATCAAGAAGAAAAAACTGATATCACTATTTTAGAAAATACTTACTTCCATATATTTTGGAGGCTCTTGCACAGCAGAGATTTACTGATCTTAAATCTAATAATTTAAATCTCCTCCAAAGTATGTTTGAAGTAAGTCTTTTTGAAAACAGTGAGAGTAGAGTATGATACTGCTTCTTTTCTTCTTGAAAGAATCTCATTAAGATGAACATTAGCAGACATATGCCACATTTTCGTGGGGAATTGAGATTGATTTGAGCCCTGTCAGTCTTGTTATTAAAATGTATTACAACTTTTGATTGGAAATTAAGTGTACTTATACTAAATACATATTTATCTATCAATCAAAATATTTTGCATAGAAACACCCGCTTATTCAGATTGTTTTGAATATGCCAAAGATGCTAATTCTGCTGTACTCTTTGCAACATGCTGCAAGTTCATTTTGTTTTTTATAGTAAACTTTTCAGGAACTGGTGTAATAAAATGCACAACAGAGGCAATTTTTATTTTTTCCATAATCTCACAATCTATTCTCAAAGACATTCACTACCTCTAAAACTGCTTATAATACTTCTGGAAGAAAAACTGGAAATCTTAAGGGATCTTCTTCTTTGCAGTAACAAATCAACTCTTTTAGTGTTTTACTTTTCTCTTGTCTTTAACCTGCTGTCCAATTTGTTCATTTGCGGACAACTATGTTTAACAGGTTTGTCAATGTAAATCCAAATCAACCAATATAAAAGCTTGAATTATTTATTGTTGTACCTTGCATATTCTTATCTGTTATCACCATCATTGGTAATGATTGTGAGAAGATATTGCACTTTTAATTTTACAATGAAAAGTAGAAGAAATGCACTCACTGATGTAAATAAATGTATTCCATGAAGGCATGTGTCTGTTTCAGAGGTTTGGTTTTACAAGACTTGACGTTTGTTCACATCGGAAACAACGATCTGCTTCCAGAGGGGTCCATTAATTTTTCAAAAAGATGGCAGCAGTTTAACATAGTAGAGAACATGAAACGATTTAAAAAGGGGTAAGTCCAAATGTGTGTCCTGGTTGTGTAATCACTAAGGCAGAATAAACCTTCATTTTAGGTTTCTTGTGTGCTTAAAATAAGATTTCTTTAGGTTTTTATTTGTGGTACAGTACAGGCACCATTTTCCATTTTTCTGTCATAAACATTTTTGTATTATCACGTAACACATTGTTGTATAAAGAAAAAGTTCTTTCAATGGAAAATTATGTCATTGGAGCATATATGCTAATTTAGTGGGTTTTAGGGATAATTTTTGTATGCTTCTCTCCCTGTAATACTAAATTAATGATGCTGATGTCTTCAAAACCATGATTCCATCAAATTGTATTTTCCCTTCTACCACATAATTCATAAATTACTGTTTCCTTGGAGTTATGCTGAATCACTTATTTACACTCATTTTCACTTAATATAGTTGAAAAACAAGATGCATAACTCCAAGATGATGAATACCTCACTATTAATAATGCTTCTCTTTTTAATATTTAATGTATTTGGTATCACAAACCAAAGAAGCAATGCGGTGACCAACGCACGTGGAGACAAGATAAGATTTTGATCTACAAAGGTTAACACAGAATTAGGTTACATAAAGAAGGATCCTGTCCAACTCCTGTCCTACATATGGTTTCCATGAGAGAACAATTTTATTTATTTATTTTTTTTATTTTTGTAGTTTAACGTTCTTTAACCTGGTTGGTTATATTCGGATGATGAATGAAATTGTTGAAATGATGCTCAAATGATCTTGGGGTCCATGGAGCTTAAAGTTACTTGACATTCGTCTTCTGAGGATAAGGGAAAACCCCGAAAAAAAAAAACCTTATCCGGTAACTCACCCTATGTGAGATTCGAACTCACGACCTTTTGAATGTGAGGCAGACACGCTACCACCACACTACCCAGACGGGCGCAATTTAAATTATCACAATTGCCCTTAATAGTTGCCTATACTATGAATCCTGGGACCTAAAGTACTTATAACATTGTAAGTCGCCATTGGGGTTGTCATCTCAAAATAATTTGAGATCACCTTGTGGTTTACCGAGAAACATGCGAGTTAGTTGAGAAATTCAATGCTGACATATTGCCAATGTAGCTCAGTGGTAGAGCAACCGACTAGAGACCAGGTGATCCTTTGTTCAAATCCTTACTATGGCATTGAGTTTTTCTGTCTGACTCTACCTATCCAACTCCTGTCCTACACATGGTTTCTGTAAAAAAACAATTAAAATTATCAAGGATTTAAAAAGGTTTCTAAAATTACACACCAAAAGAAGATATGCAGCAGTGGATGTCAATTTCTGAAACTATGCCTAAAACACAAAGTCCCTCTGATCTTTGTTCATCAAACCGCAAAACACAACAGCAACAACAAACATCAAAAAAGGCTAGAAATTTACACGATAGAGTTAGAAATTTCAAAGCATTACAGCACAATAAATAAAATAGACCTGGAGTTGTAGGACCTGCACTTAAAATTAACCAAACAATTAGGTATACACACATGACAAAACTTTGAAATGCAATACGCATGGAAAATTAAGAAAATTCATGAAGATTTTTAAGAAAGTTTTTCAACGATGTTAAGTGAAGGCGAGTGTAGATAAACGTGACTCAGCATAACTCTAAGATAGTGAACGCTGTTAATAGCGCTTGTGTTTTTCATATTTACTGTTCCCTTACCTGTTAATCCTGTCAAGTGCTTTGACCCCATTTTCATCCTTCTCTTTCTTGCCTGCTACAATGGGCAGTTTACCCTTCTCTTCCTCTCTTTTTATTAATATTGAAACTTAAGTGATTTTATATATTCTAAGCTTCCTCAGCTTCTGTGTCTTCCATTCTACTTCTTACTAGTTTCCAAATGCCATTTATGTTTCTTTCCTTTAACTTGCATATAATTGTCTCAGATTCCTATCTTTTCCAAACTTGTTTCCACCTCTTCCTACCAACCATTTTGATTAATATACTCCTTTGTTAGTTCATGCATATGAGGGTCACTCCAAAGGTTTTGAAAATGAATTCAAAAAAAGTTTTAAAAATTAGATCTCACTGTCTCATACTTTCAAACCAATTTTCAAATTCCTAATGCTATTCCTGTTTGGAGAGAATGGAAATATTCTTTGTAAGCAGCTACTGCAGTTTCAGGTGATTCAAATAAACTTTGTTATTTTATTCTGTGGAATAGAAAAAGTTACATGGGTTCAGATTTGTACTTTAGGACAGATGGGACCAGTATTTGACATTTGCATAAATTGAGATGTTTCTAGTGCAGTGTAGGCAAAAGTGTTGTGATGCAACAAAATTCTAAGCAGATCAGTCTTAGGATGCTTTGTTTTAAGTTCAGTTTTCAGATATTTTGGCAGTGACAATCTTTTGTCCGTAAAATATAACATGTCTGGCCTTTTAGGCCAAATAATAAAATTAATAAAATTTCACATGGATGGATTTAATCTAAACCAGACCTAGATTCCTGCCTTACAGCATCTTCTTCAGTTGCCCTCTGTAGTGTAATGGTTACCATGCTAACTTCATATACCCAAGGTCACGGATTTAAACCCGGTGGAGGATAATGGATTTTTTTTGGGCGTAAAAATCCTTAGCATGGCTTCCTTCAGAAGGGAAGTAAAGCCGTTGAAAGAACCTCAAGCCTGATAGAGAAGCCTCTGAGCAAAATTTAGCGGTCTTTCACGCCCAATTTAGAATGGGACTCTGAGAACCACAGCAGTTAAAGAGCGTCCATAAATAAAACTCCATTTATATTTTTACAGCGCCTTCGCACCAGCCAGCACAACAGCCAATTGGAACACAGCAGTCCACGTACAACCCTTCCCACTACTCCGAAAGCATGAATTGTTGTCCACTGTCCATGAATGTGCAGTTGCCAGCTGTTCATACCTAACTTCCTTTCTGAGGATGTCCTCCACAGCCGAGGATGAAACGTCAAATTTTAATAATTTTATTACTCGACCACAGCCTACAAGCCCAGACATGTTATATTTTACTAACAACATTAGCTGTGAAAGCCTACAAGCATATTTAATCTTTTTTCCCTGAAGCAGAATTGTCACAATATGGCCATTAGGTAAGAAGAACAAATAGTGACGTTCTTGACAACATTTCTTGCTTGCCTCAGTATTGTTGGAGACCCTCTCCAAGGAAAAGTCAGATTATTAACGCTCACAAAGTTTCTGGGTCATATTGATATATCCAGCTTTTGTCATTTGTTATAATGTAAAATATGTTTTTAGCACTTCCTCCATAAAATGTTGCTATAATTTCCTGGCACCATTGCATATTTGCCTGTTTCTGCTCATTTGTGCGGGGCTGGAGAATCCAACAATTGCATAGTTTCCTATTCAGGGCTTCTTGAATCTGAGGCAACAATTATCTTTGTGCAACATGTGTTATACTTTCATTACATTTTCATCCATTGTTGATGTAGCCAGCCATCCAGCACAGTCTTCATCTTCAAAGGAATCCCTTCCTCTTCTAAACCCTACAAACTATTGACAAATTGTGATTTGTGAAGGGCAAAAATACCCCAGATGTCCAAAGCAGTCTTTCAAGGGATTCCCCTCCCCTAAAAGATTTTAAATATCATAGAAAATCATTGCACAGAAATGCTCTCACTTGAGACCCATCCTAGTATATGGTATACACCTGCGTGCACTTACACAGAAGTGATGACACTGCACATTGTTGGCATGCACCCAGGCTAGCTAGCATATGTTACTATCTGAACTGCAGTCTAAAGCAAGCAATACTTGCTTTGGCTTACCACAACCCATTGTTGCTGATTCTCAAAACTTTCAGTGTGACCCTTGTATTGATAAGATTGCTCCCTCTTCTTTTACCAAACATCTAAACCAGAAATTTAAAATTACAAGGGCTATCCAGAAAGTAACAAATGATTTGGCATAACTAAGTTATAACAAAATATATGAACACAAAACTTTATTTACAATGTTACAGTACCTTACTCTATTTCTCAACATAATCATCATCGCTATAAAAATATTTATTGTCATGTGGCACTAGTTTTACAATGCAAATTGATACTCTTCCACCGCTAAAAATCTAAGCCAAGATGTCGCTGCCATTTTGAGGTCATCATGGTTGGGAAATCTTTTTCAACCAAAAAGTCATTTACAGTGTTAAAAGTGAAACATTGATTTTTCTGAATTCTTTTTATCAACATTTGCTGTCAACTCTTCCATAACGGTTGATGAATTTCCATTCTGGTCTTTGTCATGCACATGATTATTTGTAAATTATTCGCCGTTTCCTCATGGAAGACTCGTTCATTGCATTGTCACCATACACTTACATTATTTGCCTATAACATTTGGTTGGCCAAACATTTTGTAAATTAAAAAAAATGAATAAGTTCTTTGGTGGTAGAAAAGTATAACATTGTCATTAAAAAACTGGCACCACATAACAATAAATGTCTTGACAGAATGGAGATTACATTGAAAAATAGAATAATTTACTGTAACTGTGTAAATGAAGTTTTGCATTGATATCTTTCATTATTATTTAGTTATGCCAAATTACTTGATACTTTCTGGATGGCCCTCATATTTCTAATATTATTTTTGTTCTTCTAAAGTTACCTGCCTTGGAATAGTTAAATACTGAAAATTCTCTGTTTGCAGGACATATTCCTTTAAGAAGCATGAACGAATAATAGCTTTCTTCAACAATTTTGATGAATTTTTGTGTGAAGAGGCAATGTGGCAGATCTCAGAATCCATCAAACCACGTGGAGGGAAAAAGGCGCAATCATGAAATGAGGATACTGCTGAAGGGTTAGCACAGACAAGCCATTTTCTGACTCAGTGTGTACCCTTCCAGTAGGCAGTCCAACTGAAGATAATTTATCATAGGTGCTTTAAATTAAGGCAGCATAGTCTAACAAAGGCACCACATTGTATTACGACGGCAGTCCAAAAAGTCCCAGATGTTTTGGCCTATAGTGGCGATGAGTAGAGCTACAGCCACCATCTGAGTGTCAGAACGTTACTACATTCAGTACACATCCAGCTGTGGTAGTTCGAGCCTTCCCTACTCTGCTCTTTGTGAGTTGTCAAAATGTGCGCTGCAATAGAAAATCCTGTCACTTGTGAAGTGCGGTCTGTGATTAGGTTTTTGCTGGCTAAAAACAACAAACCGATTGAAATTTATCATCAACTTTGTGATGTTTACGAGCAGGGAATAATGAATGAAAGCCAAGTTAGGCAATGGTGCATTGATTTTAAAAATGGTTGTACCAATGTTCACGATGAGGATCTTAGTAGTAGGCTTAGCCTAGTGACTGATGAACTGGCATTGAAAATCAATGACAAAATTCATGAAAATCATTGTTTCATAAAACAGAACTTTCGGAACATTTTCCCCAAATTTCACGGAGTTTGGTGCACTTCACAAGTGGCAGGACTTTCTATTGCAGCACACATTTTGAGAGCACTCACAGAAAGCAAAGTAAGGAGGCATTGTCCTCGTGCTACCCACTGAATACATACTGAATGTAGGAATGTTCTGACCACAAGATAGTGGCTGTACCCCTTCTCATCGCCACGATAGGCCAAAACGTCCGGGACTTTCTGGACTGCCCTTGTATAAATGACGACTTGAGTTAAAGGTTGTGTATTTGTAGAATAATTTAATTATTCAAAATCAAAGCTTAAGGTCACTACAGAAATAATTTAATCTTAAGCACTGTAGTTTTTGAAGCCGTTCCTTGCCCTTTTTGTTTTTTATTTTCACCTCTTTTTCCTTGATAATAATGTATGTCTGATGAACAGATTATAAAAAAAAACATGACTGTTTTATGGTGTTTAGCTTTTTAGTTGCTTTCTGTACTCTCAAGTACAAAACACACTTTGAATGTTGTAAAAGTAATGCAAGAGACATCTGAACATGTGGATTAAGCTGCTCCTTTCCTGTTTTCTTTATTTAAATGGACCAGGAAAAGGAAAGCTTTGTTTAAGTATTTTGGTACAAAAAATGCAAATTTAATCAGTTATTTTTGAATGGTCACAAGTATAATATTTTTAGTTAATATAAAGTGACTAAACCAAAAGGTCTTGAATGTCAAGCAATTATAAACTTGAAAATCACATATGTGCATTTATTAATGATTTCAGAACTGCAGTTGTGTGGTTTTTGTATGGAGAAGCTCTGTAAATAGAAGTGGGTTTATCAGTATTACTTTTTATCCTGCACATTGCATTGCTAGTGAAAACTCATGTAAGTAGGTGACCTGAGAGGAAAATGATTGCCATAACTAGCATTGTTATTTTAATAATTAAGTCAGCAGCTTTGGTAGATCTTCACTGCATCAACAGTCAACAAAACATGTTGATTCAACATGATGAGCTCAACATGTCGACGATTAACAAGTTCTCCAAGTGGTCAACAAGTCTTGCAAAACACGCTGATTGTACATGTCTTGGCTAAGCAAAATGTTTTCCATCTACACTTGAAAACTGTTGAGTACACTATGCATTTGGTTAACTTTGCACAGTCGTGGTTAACTTCAGCCTGGCTTGTAAATAACTTCCCCATATTTACTAGAAATAAAATCAAGAAAACTGAGTGTTTATGTGAGCTTGCCCATTTTTTTAATGTGCACACCAGGACAGAGAAGAAAAAGAGGTCAAGCCTTACCTCAGTTCTGCTGATATTAAAAATGACTGCTTTGAAAATTATCTCCTATTGTGCAATTGTTGGTAAAATTATTTTCCCAAAAATGTCTCACTGGTGTTTATTGAAATTCTGTATATTAAGGATATTCACATGACAAATAAAATGTATATCTTCAATTATCTGAGAATAGCCTGTGATGACCCTATTGAAGGAATTTTGTAAAATCTTGCAGGTATAAATGGTAGGTTAAGCAATAGAATAACATACTACATAAAACATTTAGAAATCTTTAAAACACACAATTTATTCCAAATATCCTTAATGTGACATAAGCCGTTTCTGAGATATTATTAATGGTTTGAATTGTCCAATATTTTGTCATCCAGTTCTTAAACATTTGACTTTCTTTATTATAATCACTTATAGAAAACAAAGCTGGGCTTGTAGGCTGTCCAAGGGCTTCTCCCCTTGTTCCCCAGCCCAGTCACTACTGAGAGGCCACAGAGATGTATACGCCATTGAAGATGCTTGCCGTAGACACAGGTGAATCATCTATGGAACAAGGGGAGAAGCCCAGTGGACCACGGCCTACAAGCCCAGTTTTGTTTTCTATAAGTGATTCTAACACCGGCCATGAAAGCCTTCGAATTTTAATATCTTTGTTATGTTTGTATTTATAATGAAATGTGTAATGTACCTATTTCTATAAACATTTATTTTGATTAAAATGAAGTGAATAAGAAAATAAGCTTTTGTGTGAATAATTTATATAGGTGGTCACTATAACAATAGAGGGTAGAGAAACTCATGTGAATGTAAAGACACTTACTTTTTACCACAAAAGCTGATACTTGATTATCTGAATTGTGATTATTGATGCTGACAAATGCAACATGTTTAGCCTCACTTGTTTTTGCAGTGGAGATGGAATGTTGATAGGAATTGTATCTACATGTATGGCATTGCATCTTTTTCAGGTTGTATATGTCTCGTGTCGAGTGTTGATTGTTGAGGCAGTGGAGACTTGACTTAACATTTAGTATAAACAGAAAAAGCAAGCAAGATTTGTCTGGCAGATTTTACTAAGCTTTAATGTATGAATGATAATTTGTGATGTACTAATAGATTGCTGAGACAGCTATGTTAGGAATTTTTCTGAAATGACTGAAGTTGTGTGGTGTTTGGTCAGTTTAAATATACTTGCCAACTTTTAGGTTTGTCTGTAAACAGAGGCCTTTTTAGAATCTTCAGTCTTGTGAGCAGATTCAACCACAGGCATGATAACATATTATATTTAACTTAAGGGCACTAGGTAGGAGATGGACTCAAAAAATTGATTTTTTGTTTTGCATCTTAAAAAAGTTTTGCATCTTAAAAAAGCAGAAATCTTCCTCCTATACAAATGGTTGATTTAAATATTGCTGTGCACTGGGTCACATCCACTTAGCTTTTCTGTAAGCTAAGCTTTTTCAAATTTAGGTCTACTTTCCCTCAAAACTGTTGAACCTATTTTAAAGAAAATTTTACTGTAGTTGCTGAAGCATGTACTCTGTGAATGTAATCCTTTACTTTTTAAAAAATCCAAAATATAAAATTTAAAGCTGCTTAAATAAATGTTTATTGTGGCACCAGGAAGAATTTCAGTATACTAAAGTATACCAGATCTTCAAGGATAATTGAAAAACAAATTCCCATTTATTTTATATATAATTTTTACATGTTTACTGCACTGAACAATTTATGCATTCTAAATTTCATGTCATTACAAAATGATTACACTTTGTTCAAGAAGATTTTTGTTTCAGGAAGTTGGCAGTATGTATAAGCATTTTGTTAAAAAATCAGAAATTAGGTATACTTGCAAATGAAATAACAGCATTAGCATATATTGGTCAGTTACATTAATGCACTTAGGCTTTCATAAATATAGCCATTGCCTTGTATAAAAATTCCACTTTGCAGCTATCACATTTTGACCAAATACCACAGAGTTGAGCTAAAATTGATCTTTTATTGGGAATGGTTTAGACTTTTCATAAGCATTGTCAATTGTAAAACAGCAAATCAGAGGCTCAACATTTTATTTCTTTATTAAATTACATGGCTAAATCCAAACATAGTATAAATATACATACAGTAGCAAAGTTTTGTATTAAAACTGTCTGGTTCACTAATAGAAGCAATGGTTACACTACATAAAACTCAGAACAGAATCACATGTGTTTGTAGTAAGGGGTTGTTTCCTTGGCCGTTCTTGTAGAAGCTGTGAATTAAGCCCTCTCTCTATCTATCTCAGGGTTTGTGTGGATGAAGGAAAGTTTGAAAATTTATTTTATTACTGAATACTAACTGAATTAGCAACATTTTCCGAAATGTTTGTTAAAGTAATTTCTTAATCCTGCCATATAAGAGGATTTATTTTAAGAGGAAAACTGATTAACCCTCCACTGCAAATCAAGTTGCAGTATGAGAATCAGAATAAGAGTGATATTCTAGGCATATTTCCCATTTTTATAACACCTTAACACATATTTGTAACTACCTTTTAATTGGCAGCGACAATAGTGATGATGAGACATGTGAAAATTAAAGTATACATTTTTCGTGAGTTAAACATCACCATGATACTTTAAATTTTTGCTTTTGTCTATCTCTTTCTTACAGGGCAACTTCCCTCTCTTACATCTTTTGGGTGTAAAAATCCTTAGCATGACTTTCTGTATTGTAGATTAATGCTTGTAAAAGAACCTAAAATCTGATAAAAAGACTTTTGATCAAAATTAAGGGGTCTTTCATGCCCAGTATAGAATGGGACACCAAAACGACAGCAGTTAAAGAGCATCCATATAAAAACTTGATTAAAATATTACTTATTTCTTCTTATTTTACTCAGCTCACTTCAAAGAACTGAACCTATTTGTTTGTATTTTGTTTGCTACTTAGCTTCTCTCTTCTCTGTCTTCCATTTTACAATTCCCTGTGTTTCAAGTTTATTTAATGATTGTTCTTATTGCTGGCACAAGCTTCTGAATGATATTTCTACAACATATTTTACACAAAATTTAATGATTTATAATAAATATGAATTATTGACAATGTTATTTAGATTCCTTATGATATTATTATTTGCTCTATTTGCTTCACTCTTCCCCATTATTTCCACCTTGTTATTCTTTTCTGTTATCTTAATTTATTCATTATTAAGACATTCATTTATTCATAATTAGACAGGAATGATGTCAAAAAGTGCACCCACTACTGCATTCAAAAGATCTTCTTAAAACAAAATATAATTCTAGTCCTCCCACCCCCCAAATACAACTTTAAAAACCTCTTGGGAACAGCTTACAAAATCAGTTATCAGAACTTTCCAAACCTGGGATTTATAAAATAAACTGCCAGGATTGCAATGAGGTATGTAAGCACAACATAACCTCAACATCCACATCAAAGGATATATCTGAAATACAAAATATAAATAGGCACACAAATCAGCATTTGCAACACACCTTCAGGAAAGCAACCTCAAAATAGACACAAACTCTAAATTAATAGAAGGAGTAGGACACCATTTCTCAGAAAATAAAATAATGAAACCTTTTTAAAAATAAATTAGAGAGAGCTTAAACTAAAATTGCTAATGTATGTATCTATATCCTGTTTTAATATAATTTCTCCATAACCTTGTAAGAGACAGCTGCATGCATTGTGGATCAGATTCAAGTATTCTGCATTCATACATTGAAGTATTTTATCCTTCAATTAGTGTGCTTGCTAGAGGGAAATTAGGTTTTACAAGTAACCCTTCCAAAATGGCGCACATTTCTTCACTTTAAACCACCACAAAAGATTATGAACTTATACTTGAAGTGGTTAGAAAAACAGCTTAGCTTAATAAATAATCTGTCCATGCAGGTCAGTCAGAATAAGCCTAATTTTAGCTTTTAGAATACTTGTTAGCCCATAATTTCACTTTTATAGCAGCTGTGTATAATATTTAGCCGTCCTCAGGTATCTGAGTTGTACATAAAGAACACCTAACTTGATGTTGTAATGTAATAACTGCTGATAATGGAGACAGCTCAAACTTCTTCCTGACTGCTTTACAGAACATATCTTGAACAGTTTCCTCTATTCTGCACAATGAAGGAGTGCAACGAAATGCTGCGATAGATATAGAAAATGCATTCTGTAAGTGAAAATGAATTAAATTAGTAAAATGATGCCTAAATGCTGCAGGCAAATTTAGTTAAGAATAAAATAGCCCTAGGTTCAAAAAGTTCCTAGAATTGGTTTTAACATATAAACCACTTATCATAATTCAAATTACACATTTTCTTCAAAGCGAATCCTACTGCCAATGCAAGTAAAATGACTGGAAATATTACTGAAAGCCATTTTGTGAAACAAATTGAAGCATAGCATGCCATGGATATTTCCTGGTAGGTATTGTCAGTTTGTCTTATTCAATTGAAAGCCTTTCAAAAATTATCCAGTTTATACAATTATACAAATAATAATAGAATTATAAGAATAGTGATAAATGTGGAAAAAATTATCTGAAACTACCCAAAATAAGTATTTAAAGACCTGCTGGAAGTGATATTGCATCTACTGTACATCAATTCAATATGTTGATCCTTTTCTAAGATTTCTGTTGATATTTTAAATGCCTTATTTAATGAGAATCATTTGCTCATTTTGCCAGAATGTACCACAATAAGAACTATGTTTTGATTTTCAGAATTTTCATGATGTGTATGCAGAACACAAAAACTGTGCTGTTCTTAACATCATCCTTGGTCTTGGCAACAATTTTTTTTTGTTTTAAAAAAAAGTAAACCTGGTCCAAAACTGAGTTTGGATATGTTTGTCTTGCTATAAGGGTCAGTCAATAACTAATGCCTTCTAATTTTTTACTGTTTTAATTTGCAAGAAAATTAAACATTGATAGCACAGCATGAAAGCCACAATATTGAGGATTAAATTGTCACTTTTCAATGTAATCCCCATCCTTTTCCACAGTTTTAGTCCACCTTTTAACAAGGGCATGCATTTCTGTTGTGGTAAAATGCACAGTCTTGCTTCCAAAGACATTGACGAACATATTTTTTCACGGCCTCTGCATCTGGAAAGTGAATCCTGCAGTGAGCTTCTTTATCCCTCCAAATTGAAGCACTGCAAATGTTCTGAGGCTATTGTTTTTTGTGTCCTTACTCTGCTCAGTTAAAGTTGTGGGTAACCACTACGAACACAATTTTAAGTACCCCAGTTCTTGAATAATTGTCATTACACTACATTTACTGAGAGACATAATGGAACGCAATTCATCCGTTATTATCCATTGATCAGCTTGAATAATCTCAATGTTGCATAGAGTCACTGCAGTCACCGGTGTTCATCAGCCAACATGTTGGCCCTTCAGCTTCATTACAATGACAAGCCCATCTTCTGACATCCACTGCTGCATCACCATACACCTTTGTGAGCCTTTCATGAATGCAAATGGGCATTTCACATTCCACATTCAAGAGTTCAATGACATGATGTTGTCTAATATGAACATCAATGTCAGCCATTTTGTAACAGGGAGCAATGCTGCCACTGGTAGATGCATGAAGTTGCTATTGCAGTGGAATGGAGAAGAAGGTTTGAGGAATTGTACAAAACTTAAATTGTTCATATAACTTACTTAGTTCAGGAGAGAAAAAAAAAAGGAGGCACTACTTATTGACTGACCCTCGTACACAACAATAGTGATTGTGAGTACCACGTTACATTAAAATGTCTTTCTAAACCTCCATATGATTTAGCCTTCAGATGTTTTAATTCAAGAGTTGGCCTGCCATTCAAAATAGTATTGCTCACTGACTTACTTGTACATGATCCTGAGGAACAGTTTAAATGGTTCTCTATAACATATCAGAAGAGAATATTTCACTAGCAAACTTAGAAACCAAGCTTGAGGAGTGAAGTTGAAGGAAGCCAATTTTCCATAGTGTCTAACCAGCAAATAGTTTGCATCACAGACTCACCATGGTACTGAGGGTCTTGGCATAAATTCGGAAATATAAGCAATGTGTATGTATCAGTGCAATTCTTTGACATTCGATGGCAGACATATCTTTTTTGACACGTGCTACAGGAAACTGGTGGATAGAAAATACAAATTATTACATAATAAGTAAGATACTTAATTTTTAGTTTTTTTATATATTGCTACTCACAATGTGGACACTATGTCCCACCTAAGTGGCCCAGATTCACATGTGGGATTTGTGGTGAACAAAACAGCAACTAAGTAGGTTTTCTCTGAGTCCTCCAGTCCAACCACTCATTCCACCAGTTACTCCATCACCTTTCCTATCACACATTTCACCTTCATATAATATACTTCCATGCTTTCATACCAGTTATTGGGCTGACTCCCCATCCCTGGATACTCTATATCTGATCCATATTCTGTCTGCTCCTCTATAGCTGACCTCAGGCATTTGCTTGTAAGTCCTCCATATGAGGTGAAGAAGAAGGGGAAGAAAAATGTACTTACATGCTCAGTGCTTGGTTCATTTGTTGCTGTTGTCAATCAGCTGCTCAGCAGATCATCTTTGGTGCTATCGTGGCCTTTACTAAAACATTTATGCCAGGCATAAACCTCTCTTTCTTTTTAAATTTTTTTTAATATAATTTTCCTTCACCATACATCTCTTTGAGCAGTCTTAATGTCTCTGAAGGTGTTTTGTATAAGAAAACTGAAACTTTATGTTGAGTACTATGTGTCAATTGCGTTAAACAACATGCACAAACAATAAAGACTGATTGTTATGCAACCTTTAGGATGCTAATTCTAAGGAATGAGCATTACCAACATCTAATAAAATAATATCCTCTACTATCACATACATTAAGAACAAAGTATCATATTCCAGGAACTTTTTGAAGCTAGTATATATATACAAGAAGGCATGTTAAAAGAAATATGTTTGTCGAAGGTTGTTAAATTATATTAATTTATATGTGCCAGGGGTTTGTATCACAAAAGCTGAGGGATATCTTTGGAGTGTTACTGTTAATTTGTATAATGCTCTTGTGTTTTGTTTATTGCTTCTGTTGGTTTGTTGAAGAATGATTGGCATGTTGCCATAGTGCCAGATACTTCAATTATGAAAAGTAAACTAAACTAGACTGAACTCCAAAAATCAAAAGATTTTTTATGATGTTCAGATGAACTAAATCTTTAGTGTGAAGGCATTGCACACTTTAATGGTAACACAATAAATAGGCCTAATTATTAGTTAATCTTCACAGAGCTTTACATTTGAGTTTACTTTTAAATGTGGTAGGCATGTGTATATGTGTATTGGTGTTTGTGATCTGTTTTTTGAAATTGTGTTATTTGTAGTGTGTTGTTTATGTTTACTTATTTGTAAATAAATAAAATTTATTGGTGAACTTTTATGATAGATGTGGATGGAATGATCTTATATTGTTTTCTTTTTATAAATGTAAGACAAATTCACTTGCAATAATTTCTGAAAACCATCAGTGTATTCAACTTATAAAATATTGTTGGATGTGTATATGTGTGTGCGTATGTGTGTGTGCATAGAGTAAAAGTATCTGCTTGTTCATGTAGGTGTAAATTCATACAAGTGAGTAATGTGGAATGAAAATTGGAAATGCTATTATTTTTAATATGAAAATCTTCTACTGAATGTATATCAGTAAGTGAACATTAGATTTTGCATATGATGTGTGTGCAAGCAGATAATAGAAACAACTTTTATCATCATGTTTATTTTAAAAAGAGAAAGATATGATTATCAACTCCCCAAGTTTTAGGTTTTAAAAAGTTAAAATTAGGTTCTATCAGTATATTAAGATTTTATAGGAGTTTATATGTTCAATTTAGAAATTAATAGGATTTTTGGAATATAGATTTGTATAAATTACTGAAGGGCAGCGCTGTGACCAAATGGTTATACAACTCGCCTAGATAGCCCAGGTTCGTTCCCAAGCACCCGTATGTGAAATTTGTGGGGAATGAAGTGACATCTGAGCAGGTTTTTTCTGGGTCCTCCGGTTTTCCCTGCCATTCATTCCACCAATTGCTCCATCATCACCTTTCCTATCATCCATTTTGTGTGCATTTCATATCATCCACTTTCTCATGTTCATGCCCAACCACTCGTTGCAGATTCTTCATTCTGTGGTTTCATGCTGTTGGCTCCCCAACAGGCTTCTGACCCGTAGACATCTGCTTGTAAGTCCTAGGGGGATGTCAGTCCTAAATATAGGGAGGGTAAGCCAACTACAAAAAGAAGAAAAAAAAAAAAATAACAAAAAAAAACAGTGTTTAAATCACTGTGACTTTAGTATGTATTTGAAAGTACCAATTTCATTACATCTGAGCACCCTTCAGTCTCATTGAAACATGCTTGAAACTGTATTCCCTTCACATAAGGAAAGAAGTGCAAACTTCATTTGGGCTGTTTCCTCAGGGTTCCAAATCAATGATTCTTGCACTTTTTCTCCATACAGAATGCCACTGATTGTTGATACTGCCATCTTGAAATCTGGAACTAAGCACTAAAACAGCTTTTAATTTCTTTCTTATCCAGAAAACTCTCCTTTCACTATGAAAATATTTTTATATAAATAAAGGTACTCTATTTGCTTAAATAAACTTTGCTTTAGGTTTTATCACAAAAAATAGGTTTTATTAGGTCCTAACAAAAATTAGGTTGATTAGGCTCCATGAAATTAAAGTAGGTACCTAAAAATTTTAAAATAAACTTATATTTGGAGAGCAAGATGTCAGGAATAAAATAGGTCAGAACCTATGAATCTGTACATGGACTTTATAAATATGAGATAGGAGGCATGATTACTAAATCATGCTTGTTTAATCCTAGAAACTTAATAGAAGAAAAATAATATCATTAAAAAGACTCCATTTTGATAAATGTAGTACTATTAGACCATAATGTAGCAGAAGCCTTTTAGCTGATTTATCTCCACTTAGTGAAATGATTCTTTTGGATTTTATCTTTAACAAAAGAAGTAAAGGATTCTAATATAATTTGATTCCCTAAATTTGATATCATATTGCGATAATTTTAATTGTTTTCTCAAAGAAACCGAATATAGGACAGGGGTTGGAAGGTAGAGTCAGACTAAAGAATGCAATGCCATAGTCAGGATTTGAACCACGGATCTCCTGGTCTCTAGCCAGTAGCTCTACCACTGAGCTACCATGGCAACATGCCTGCATAGCACATGGCAACATGCCTGCATAGCACTGAATTTCTCAACTGATTCGCATGTTTCCCAGTAAACCACAAGGTGATCTAAAATTATTTTGAGATGTAAATCGCCATTGGTGTTGTCATCTCAAAATAATTTGAGATCAACTTGTAGTTTACCAGGAAACATGCGAGTCAGCTGAGAAATTCAGTGCTATGTTGGCATATTGCCATGGTAGCTCAGTGGTAGAGCAACCGGCTAGAGACTGGGAGATCTGTGGTTCAAATCCCGGCTATGCCATTAAATTTTTCAGTCTGACTTGTTATTATATTGATTCATTCTTTTTGATCAAAATTATATATTTGATACATCTAATATAAAGATGTACAAAATTAGAGACATTTTTATAAAGATATTTGTGCTATACCATTTGTTTAGTGTTGACTTTTAAACATATCGAATTTTTCTTCAATTTTTATTTTATTTGGCACTTTTATTTTATTTGTTTCAACGCTTGATGTGGTCATGGCTACAATTTCCCATTGAAACTGACTCAACTGCTGCATGCTGTGCATTCCCAGTTGAAACTGGCTGATTGCAAGGCTCATTCTCTCCTTTTTATATCTGTTGATGTCATGGCAAGAAACTTCTAAAAGTAGAGCTTATTGTTGCAGCTGCAAACCACCACAGTCACAAACCACACACAGGTGGAACTGTCAGAGCTATGATGTAAAGCACTCACCAACAGCACACAGGTGTAACGATGCACGACAATATAGATCATTACCTATTTATTTGATCACGACAGCAAAACATCCATTTTCTCCAAATTTAAAATGTAGGAGAATTTTAGGAAATGACTTGAAAATGAGGGCAGTGCTGTGGCTGAGTAGTTAGACTTCTGACCTCCACCTAGGTGGTCTGGGTGGGTTTTTTTCAAGGTCCTCCAGTTTCCCATGCCACTCATTCCACCAATTACTCCACCATTACCTTCCTATCATCCATTTTGTTTGCATTTCATATCATCCACTTCCTTACGTTCATGCCTGGCAACAGGCGACCATTCATTCCAGGTTCTCCATTCATCCCGTTGGCTCCCCGACAGGCTTCTGACCCGTAGGCATTTCTTAAAATATAGGAAGGATAAGCCGACTATGAACTAAGAATTGAAAATGAAACAAAATAGTTGACCATTGGTGTGATGAAAAAGCCTTGATCAAATTGTTGATAATTAAGGTGATAGCAGCCCAAGTAAGTCTATCTCTCCATAAGAAATCGCATCCATTCAAGAGCAAATTCACTTTTTCACAAAAAGTGCATCATTTGAGTCAAGCTTTCCTCACAGAAAAATTATTAAATTATTCAAGTTTTAAAGATGAAGAGTTGTAGTTGTAGCAGAAAATTTCATTTTAATAGGCATTTGATACAGGCATAAAAATATTGAGGTTTCACATATGTTTAAAAATATGTAGGTCTACCCTTAAAATTTTGACAGAGACTATTAAACAAACACAAATTTATGTTTTCTTCAGGAAAGAATCTTCCATGTTTTATTTTTTTTTTTTTTTCAATTAATAGCAACAGCAGTAACATCAGCAACAAATTACGACCACTTCAAGTCCCACAAATGTCTTCATAGCATTGAGTAACATGATTTGACCATGTGATTCTGTACATGACCATGCAAGCTACTTGAGCGACACTAGTGGTGTGGCCAGTGGTAACAATACCAGTGTCTTGGAATTATGCTGAGCCACACTTATTTACACTCACCTTCACTTAATTGTTGAAAAATATTGAAACGTATTCAAGAGCATTTGTCCTCATCTTCAGCAGTTTGGTGACTGATGCTCCTTTCTGCTTCCTCCTCTTCCTGTTGTTTCCCATCTTGTTGCCATCTGGTGTTGGGGATGCATTCAGTGGCAGGATTTCAAAATATATTATGTAATTGCTGTTTTTTATTCTGTGTTTTCTCCCAGATATCCAGTTCTATTGGTGATCCTAGTGGTTTTAACAATTTTATATTTTGCCTAATGTCGTGGTTTTCTGTCCTGAAATGGTGTGATACAGTGGATTTGTCTATTTGCTTTAGTTTTTTGTTTCTCTGATGTTCCTTTAATCTGATTTCCAAGTATCTCTTTGTTTTACCTATGTAATATTTCTCGCAGACTTTGCACAACTAATCTGGTAGATTCTGGATTTTAATGTGCTCTATGTACTGAATGAGCAAGCACTTTAAGTATAGAATAAAATTTAGGATATTTGATATCCTGTATGAAAGTAATATGGAATACAATTCTTCCATCTTGAATATGGGAAATCCTGTTTAATATCACACAGCTACCTTTTTAAAAGGGAATCTGCTCCCATCTGAATTGTCAGTCTATGATGTGTTGCTAGAGTGTGCTCCTCTAGCTCACGAACGAGCAACTCTGAAACTGCAGTGCAGAGAAAAAAGAAAGCTTAGCTATAGCCATTATTCCGTTCATGAGTGCAATGTCCCACAAAATAGCAAGCATACTGTCTAAAAACAACATCAGAACAATTTTTAAGTCCCCTGCCAGAACCAAACAACATCTGGGCATGGTCAAAGACAATCTGGGCCTCCACTTTGCCGGTTTTTACAAAATCCCATGCGAATATGGACAAATTTACATCAGCCAGATGGGGAAGACTGTGGAAGGGTGCATCAAAGAACACAATGCTGCATCAGGTTGGGCTACCCAGAAAAATCTGCAGTGGGACAATACTTACGATAGCCATAACATCAATTTTTCATCCACCAAAATAATAGTAAAATCTGCTGGATATTATGACAGATTGATAAAAGAAGCAATATACATATAAGCAAACAAAAATAATTTTAATATAATTCATAACCACTTGCCCCATCCTCAACCACCATTGGCCAGCACCGGCCAATGACAGCACATGAGGCTGTCCTTCAGCCTTCCCCTCCATGTATAAATACCACTGCCAGAGCAACTTCTCTCCAGTTCCCTGAAATGGCAACAGTGTATGTTGTTGAAAGCTTGGAAATTAATTCACCTGGTTGACGTCCCGAGAAGAAATCATTAATTTTATATTACTTTATCTCTTTGCTTTTGCCACAAATGTTTTAAGGATGCTAATAACATAGCAGTTGAGCACCTTTAGACATCATCATCAATTTCATCATCATCCTGAATAATATGGGATGTCTTGACAAATCCAGTTGTTTAGTTTCTTCACATTCAAGAATCACATACCAATAATTATCTTTCATTGTGCACGTTCGTCATTCCTCTAAATTCCTGCCTCCTTGTATTGAAAAAAGGAGACAAAACAGGTGCACTGTACACCTAGACATTGAAAAGACAGAAAGAGAAAAGAGTAAGGTAGTTTTGAAAGATAAAACTGATCTGATTATCTGCTTACACTTCCCTAACACAGAAACCATATGCATTATCTGCTGAATATGACATAATGTATTAAAGCATATCATACCCCAGTGATAGTATCCAACAGAATCACTCTGTAAATTAAGCCAATTCCTTAGCGTGTGTCACATTATATTTGAAGGGGGGATGGCTATATTTTTATGACTCTAAAAAGGTAGAAACATTCCAGACATGGAAGCTATGAAGATCAAATGTGGGATTTTCACGATTATGTTTTTGTCGATTGGCTTTGACTTGATATATGTTTCTAATCATATTTAGGTGTACAGAATCCCAAGTTTAACAGTGTTTCTCCTAAAAGACATGAAGCTGTTCACTTTGTGGCCTAAACCTCTTGTGATCTAAGGCACCAAAGTTCTTCATTGGATAATAAAACGTATTAAAATATTAAAATCAAATGTAATATCCAATGTCATAACTGTCTTTTCCATTTCTAGTGTTAACTAAATCCACTGTGAATACGTTGTGTACTGCACTATCTTTAGATTACAACTCTTATGTGAAATAGCAAGTAGAATCTTATCCATTCAGCAAATAGATGGATATGTTTTCTTCTTATTTAGGAGCCTTCTTTAAAGAAAATGGTTCTTGATTCATAGAGTGTATGTATGTTTACTGTTAGAAATTTTGTAAACATAGAGATTGTGCATCTATTTTTGTTTGTATTGCAGCTGCTTGTTTAATTTATAGTGTTTATTACCAGTTATTTTGTAACATTTACAATGTGTAGACGTCATGTTCCTATTTTAATTTGTATATATTTCTATCTATACACTTTTCTTATGTTGCAGCTAAACGTTTTCAGTTGAACTGAACAAGATTGTAAATTGTGGTGTATATCTGTTAAAAAGGTAGCTGTTACATATTGGTATCAAGGCTCAATGAATAAATCAGCCTGAACTGTTTGAAAAGCATACACATTACCAGCCTTGGAAAGAAATACAAGTTATATTGGGTTAGTGCATAAATCTGTGCTGTTTTTACAATGCCATGATTTTATTAGTACAAAATACACTACATTACAATACAATACACAAAAATCTGATGTGTAACATTCACATAACTTTCTCTAGCTGTTTCATATACAAACTATTCTTACAATACATTATTCTTTTATCTACATCATGATAATCGAGCTAAACATTAACAGATTTGGTCTTCTCACTTGTAAGTAGAAGGCAAATAAGGCTAAAGTGATAGTCAAATCTTTTAAAAACTGGTTGGTAAGTGAAACAATCCAGATTGGGTTCGCTTGGCATGGTCCTGTTTCAGAAAAGTTAAGGTAGTTTAAAATTGAAATCAATAACAAGGAATATTTCAAAAATGGTCAACTTTACATAAATTATGAGTTTTAACAAGATCTATATTTTTTGTGAAGTACGCATCTGTCTATCTCTTACGGTTTAACCTTTATGAAAAATTCTGCAAAACTCATCCAGAATAAAGAGGTTATCAGAGGCTATTCCCAGAAAATTCAAAATTCAACATTTTATTTGTGATACGAATATCTTTAATATACAAAAATTTTTAATCAAAATCGTTAGAGCCATTTTTGAGAAAATCAAAACTTTCAACAATTTTTCCATGTAAAGGGTACTTTGTGATGGGGGAATTTTCTTGAAAATCTTTGTTTTCAGTTGATGCTCTTAGCCAGTTGCTAAGAGAAGCTTTATCATTCAGTTTCATCCTTTGTGATCTAGGGGCAACATGCTATCCTCTGGTCTCCAAGGTCTTGGTTCAAACCCAGTGGAGGGTGATTGATTGTTTCAGTTGTAAAAATCCGTAGTAGATGGTGCCCTGGCCAAGTGGTTAAACTGCTCGCCTCCCACCTAGGCGGGCCAGATTCGATCCCAAGCACCCTCGTGTGGGATTTGTAGTGGACGAAGTAGGGCCTGGGCGGGTTTTCTCTGGGTCCTCTGGTTTCCCCCACCACTTGTAGATTTACAGCACATAAAAGAACCTCAAGCCTCATAAGTAGGCCTCTGAGAAAATTATGCAGTCTTTGCCCAATATAGAATGGGGCGCTAAGAACTGTAGCAGTTAAAGAGCACCCATAAATAAAAATCATTTATTTATCATCATTTAACATTTGTTCTTGAATGCTGTAGGAGAGGACCGGAAAAGATGATAATCAGAAAGGGGCTGAGCCTGTTGAATATGAAGGGTGAGGAAGCGGTTCCCAACTAAGTTCAGCAATTGCAGGTATGCATAATTATACAGCTTACTCAGTGCATGCAGATGTCGCACAATAGTTGTATGATTGCATTTCATAATTAGTATCTATTCTTGGTAGGCGGCTTTCATCAAAAAGAGGTCTTCCAAAATGTGGTTCAACACACAAGTCAAATTTTCCTTTTTGGAAACAAGAAAACCATTTCCGTGCTATCATCCCAATAAAGTCTTCCTTTCCGTACACAACGTAAATGTTTCTTGTTGCTTCTGCAGCACTAGATCCTTGATTAAACTCAAAGAGTAAAATGTGTTAGAAATGTTCATTTACCACATTTGACACTCCATTACTGATTTAATGTTGAAATGGACAAAGCAAACTATTAACAAGCTCCTGTTTGCATTAATGAAACTCCAAACTAAAGAAAAACAATTGAATGACAAATGTAGCCTTGGCAATGCAGTAGTGCCAACCCAATGAAGAATGGCACAGACTTATGTACCAACCCAATATTAATTTATCAATAAATAATTTGTGATACAACCTCACTTGGCTTTGTAAATCAACTCAAATTAACAGGCCATGTTTTGTAACCCTTTGATTACATCCTCAACTTCTGTTTTCTTGTTGACTCGTTTATTTACGTTGTTATGGTTAGAGCTGCTAGGTGATGGATCTTTCACTATGCTATTGCATATATTGGAAGTAAAACAAATTTAGTGACAGAATCCTTGGCAGTATTTAAAAATTCATTACACAATCTCTGTTTTTCAAAACAAATATTTTATTCCATTCCATTAAATCTATGCATCCATTTAAACGTTTCAATAATTTAACCTCTGGGTTTATTTCATGGTTAAATGACCAAAAATGATCTGTCACAGCTGATTTATGAATCTGTTTATATTTAACATTTCTAAAATATTCCTTAATTCTGGTTTCTAAAAGATGTTTGACTTTTCCAGTGTAAACATAGTCACAATCTAAACAACTTAATTGACATGCCAGATATTTTTATTTTTTGAAATGCTATTCTTTTTATAAAACTTAAAAATAATGTTTTATATTTAATTTGAGGAACTAACACATATCTTTGGGTCATCCTCTGTGTTCTAAAGATAACATGCTCGCCTCTGGTTCTCAAGGTCATGGGTTCAAACCTCACAAGAGTGTCATGAATTTTCTTCAGACATAAATATCCTTAGAGGGGAAGTAAAGCCGTTGGTCGTGATGTATGGCACATAAAAGAATCTCAAGCCTGATAATTAGGCCTCTGAGCAAAATTAAGCAATCTTTCATGCCTAATATAGAATGGAATACTAAGAACTACAGTAGTTGAATGTATCCATAAATAAAACTCAATTTAATTTAACTTCAGAGTCTTTTGTATAAAACTTGACTGCTCGCACAAAGTTTTGACTCTAGGTAGTAGAACATGCTTCGCTTCTTTATTAAAAATAACAAAATTGACTCTTACCTCAATAGCAAATGTTGGAAATGGTTTCCCTCTGCATATAAACAAGCATTGCACGATTAACATTTAAATTGATTCAGTTTAGCTCAGCCACTATAATCTTTCTTATTTTAGTTTGTATGTTTTACTGAAGTTCCACCAATGTGTGAGTGATTTTTGTGGCAAACATTCAAGATTTTTGCAACCTTTGATGGAATGATATTTAACATTCACCGGTTTTTGTAGTTCTTTTAGGTATTTGCAACCAAATAATGAAAGGAACTAAAGCTTTAAGTTTGAATAGAGGAGCAAAAGAAAATAAACTATTTATTTTAAACATTTACAATTATTTACTGAAAGTTACTATGCTAGCTATAGTGGTTATTAACTTTCAGGTTAATACAAACATAAAGATTTGAAGCTTTCTCAGTGTTGTAACAGATGATTGTATGGGATAGCAATCGGTTGCAATCCTGTGAAATCATCTATTAAAAACAACATAGTTAATTGCAAAAGCTTTCTGACTATTATTATCTCTGATATTTCAGTGAGTTATATTTGTATTTTGCTAACCAGACAAGGGGATATTGTTGCAGATTCAGCTGCAAGTTTTATACTGAAAATACATAAAAAACAAAACCACCCATGGTTTGACTTTCTCTCTCAGGATCCCTAACCAGCGGAAAAAATAAAGTTTTAAAGTATAACAGCTGATTTTAGGTCTGTCTCTTGCCCAAGGCTCTGATAGTGAAATTTGCCCACACCAAGGCTATAAGTCTGCACTAAAGATTTACTTATAATCAAGATTTCCTATTGAAAAGACAAAACTGGCTGTAATTACATTTAATTTAAAAATCTTCTCGGGCATCTAGCCAGGTAAAAACTTAGCTTGACCCCAACGTTTCGAAAAAGTGCATCTTCCTCGTCTTCAGGGTGAACTGATGGTTTGAGCTTGCCAGCTTTATACCAGTCTCCGCAAGCTCAAACCATCAGTTCACCCTGAAGATGAGGAAGATGCACTTCTTCGAAACGTTGGTGTCAAGCCAAGTTTTTACCTGGCTAGAAGCCCGAGAAGATTTTGAATTAACACGTCGCCAGGAAAGCTTCAGTTCTTATTTTACATTTAATTTATTTACTAGTGATGTATGCCTCCAATAAAGAGAGAAAAACTGTGCAGTTATGTGAGCTATTTTGTTTAATAATTATTAAACACTTATACATCCAAGAAATTAGATATTATTAGTGGGTCATTCTAATTTGTAAATAATTTGATCTTAAACTTGGGCCTATAGGAGAAAAAATTGGGACATGGGTACTTTTATTTTTGATCTACTTCACTACAAAAAATCCCAGTTCAATCTATAATAGCAATGTGACAATTTCCTAAGTTTATTAACAGGAAAAATTAAATGTAAAGTAACTACATATATTTTTCCCCGCACTTGAGTTTTCAAAATCACAGGACCCCCACTCCCAATATTTTTACACATCCAAGGGTTACAAGACATTAATACTCTCCAAACATTTATAGAGAAACATCAGCAGAATCAGTTTTTGTAATGTGTAACTGGCCTAATAAAGCATTAAGAATGTGATAGTTGAAAATGAGTCGGAATAGTAACACTCACCTCACTTATATGTAATTATGTTCAAAACACGTGTTTCAAGGGCAATTGCCCTCTTCTTCAGTTGAATGTGTTTGAAAAAGTAAATAGGAACATGTCAAAACAGTAAGATGGAGTAGTGTGCCAACATTTTAATATATAGCAGATCATTTTTAAGATTTATGTTAAAAATTTAAGAGTTTTACTTTAAAAGTTTAATAATTAGTGAAATATTTTTTGTGTATTATGCTTTTACAGATACTTTTCATTTTTGTGGCATTGTTTGTGTGTATGTGTGTGTTTGTAACAAAACAGTTATAAGAAGCAGATTTAATTTCCTCTTAATATCATTATGAAGTGATAATTTTGTTTTGGTGTGCAGATGTTGTCTTGAATGGAATTAATAAGTGCAGTATGCGTATTTATAGCACACCAAATCAGACTGTTATTATTACATCTGGAAACTTTTTTAGAAAGTTGTTTATTCAATTGCTTATGGCCATATAATATTTAAACTGAAAGATGCCATTAATTGTTAGAAAAACATGGTAATGAGCAAAGAATATGCTGACTGGCGTGCCATATAGTGGGTCTTGTATAACATTCCCATAGAATCACAATGCTGAAGCTATAGACGTATTCACAGAGAACAAAAGAAGTCGCATGTTAACTCTACTCATTACCACATGAAGTGAGTGTCTCACTTCTATGACTTGCATTGGGTGCTGTATCTATTTTGTAAATTCTGTATATTTAAATAAAAAGTGTATGTTTATTTAGATAGAATATTTCCTTTCTAAAAATCTTATTGTGTCGTATTACATTTGTTATTTTTTGTTTGTTTTCTTTTATTGCTGTATGATACTGTACAATATATTTTTGTTACTTATTGTTATGTAATTATACTTCTGTTATGAGAGAAATGTCTTTGTAATGAGTGACTGATAAGTAAATATACTGTAAGGTATGAACTGCATTTCATGGAATTCTTTCCCTTGCCCTTTCCTTTTATAAATTGTGAATATATATGCTCACATGACTCTCTCTATTTAGGATAATCCTTCTTCTGTTTTTGCTCTTCCTTATGCCCTTTCGAGCATCGGGTTTCCTCAGCCGGTCATGATCCATTTTCTATATTTTGTCCTATCCCTAGTTAGTTTTCTTTTAAATAGTGTTTAACACCTGCTTTAACTACTTGTGGAACTGCAGGCAACAACACTGATGATTCATGAATGCTATGGCAGGGGAAACAGGAGAACCCAGAGAAAACCCACCCCTGCACCCCTAGTTAGTTGATTAACTTCCTCAAAGTCTTTCCTTTCCTGTTCACTATTTTCTCTACATAATTACTCCATTGTATTCTTGGTCGCTCTCTCCCTCTTCTTTCTTCCCACACCTGTTTCAATTTCCTGCTCTCATCCATCCTGTTTGCGTGTCCAAACCATCTTAAAACATTTCATTACTGGTCAGGATAATTCAGAAATGCATTATGCCTTTTAATATGATGGCACTTTGTGCTAATACCTGTTTTCCCTTTAACGTAAATAACTATACTATAGGGTTGTTATAAGGTTGTTATAAGCTCTCGCAGCCACTCAATATTGGGCCAGACATTTGTGCTGGTAGAGACTAACTAAAATCCTTACCTTATAGCAAACGCTGGAAATGCTGACCTTCTGCTCTCAAACAGGCTTTTGCTCATTTGCCAAAGCTTTGTAGGAGTCCTTGTGATTTCTTGCATGATGCTTTCAGATTCAGAATTTATTCACCATTTGTAATAATAAATTGACAAGGCTTCATCACTGAAAATAACTAAAAACTATGCTTGTATAAGAGTTATGTACAGTTTTTTTTTTTTTTTTTTTAGCCTTATTTTTCCTTGTTTCTTCATTCATTTCCTTGATCTGGTGAAGTAAATGATTGAAAAAATCTTTTGCATAGTTTATAATACATTTTGTACCTAGTGAGCCTCTTAGTCTGGGTCTAAAATAATTCAATTTTGTAATTGTGTTATATTTATGAATATGTATAATTTTTTCCTCTTTGTGGGTTCTTATTATATGCTTAAGGCATTTGTAAATATATAAGTTGGGTGCTGTGAGGATTGTGTGTTTTTTAAAACTATGTTTGCATGAATCTCTTCTTTGTAGCTTTTCAATTATTCTTATTGCTCTTTTCTGCAACCTAAAAATTTTTAACCTCTTATTATTTCCTGCTACTCCCAATAAGATGATCCCATAATTCAGATGTGAATGTATGAAAACATAGTATATTTTTAGAGCACTATCTTCATCCATGATTTGTATCAATCACTAAGTTCTTGTAACGTACAAGAATGTACACATACACACATACACATACACACACACGCACGCACGCACACACACGCGCACACACGCACCCACCCATGCACGCATGCACGCACATTGCAATCTGTAGATTCTATTAGGAGCTAAGAGGATGTATGTAGATCATATCAACAATTACATTTATTCATACTTATTAATACATTTATTTACAAATAATAACTCTGACAACGAATTTTCAGAGGTGTCAGTTTTACATAATTTTCAATTACATGTCTGTTTCCAAAAGTCTACCCGTACACTTGCATTCTTAGAATATTCATGTTTATTATATTTACAATGTTACATTATTACTAGTATTTTTTGATTGAATGAAATCCTCCTCTGTATAGAAGGTGTGAGTAATAAGATATCTTTTTAATTCCGATCTAAACTTGTTTTTGTTCATTTGCAATTCTTTTATAGAAGAGGGAAGTGAATTAAACAAAACTATTCCTTTGTAGTAAACCCCTTTATGGAATAACTGCAAATTATTTGTTGATCTATGTAAGTCCTGCCTATGTCCGGTCTCTTTGTTATGAATATCTGTATGTTTTGTAAACTTTTCTGGGTTATTTATTACAAATGGCAATTGTTAGAATATATTCACAGGCTAATGGTAAAATTCCAAACATTTTGAAGAGTTGATCGTCTTTCCCCTGTATTATTCTTATTACCTTTTTTTGCATAGTGAATACTTTTTTTAGCATTTACTGAATTTCCCCAAAATATTATTCCATAGCTCATCAATGAATGAAAATATGCATAATAAGCTGTTTTTAGTATGCTCTTATTTATAAGCTGCATTAAAGATCAAATTGCAAAACATGCAGAGCTCAGTTTGGGTAAGATATAATCATTATGGTGTTTCCAATTCATGTTACGATCAATCATAAGGAATTTTGTATTACAGGCTTCTGCAATCTGATTATTTTCATATTTTATCCTCAGGTCTGCCATGTTTTTATGCTTTGTGCAAAAATGAATGTAGTTAGTTTTTTCAAGTTTATGTGGATTTTATTACTTTCAAACCAATCATTTAATGTTTTGAAAATTTTATTAGATGAATTTGGGAACTGACTGACATTGTGTTCTTTAATTATAATTCTTGTGTCATCCGCAAAAAGAACTGGATAGGCATTGTTTATTACTGCAGGTAGATCATTTATATAAACTAAAAATAATAAGGGACCCAGAATAGATCCTTGTGGGACACCATGCTTTATTTCACACTATTCAGAATATACATTGCTGTTATTTGAAGTTTTTATTATAACCTTTTGCTTTCTTTTTGATAAGTAAAATATAATCCATTGATACCTTTTGCCCCTAATTCCATAGTGTAATAATTTTGAAAGAAGTATTTCATGATTAACGCAGTCAAATGCCTTTGATAGATCACAGAATATTCCTAGTGCGTTAAGTTTACCACCATCCAATGACTTGGAGAACTTCATTTGTTAAATTGAAGATGGCATCACTAGTTGATATGCTCTTCCTGAATCCAAACTGCTCTTTTGCTAAAATATTATATTTATCTAGATGGTGATGAATTCCTTTAAACATAATTTTTTCAAAGATTTTTGAAAAAGCTGTATTTAAAGATATTGGTCTATAGTTTGACATTTCTGAGATTTGCCCTTTCTTGTTTAATGGCTTAATGACTGAATATTTTAATCTGTCTGGAAATATTCCTGTTCCTGTTAACATGAATATGTTACATATATGCATTAAAGATTTGCAAATAATGTCAGCACATATCTTTAGTGTTTTCGTGCTTATTTCATCGTATCCTGATGAATTCTTGCTTTTCAGGGATTGTATTACTTTTTTTATTTCAGTTGCACTTGTGAGTACTATCTCTAAGGATGTAAAATTTTCCATACAGGATTCCTGAAGTTACGAATTTGGATCTCTCTTAGGCTGTTTTTCTACCAGTAAATTTTCTGCCACCTGACTGAAATATTTATTAAATGCATTTGCTATCTGCAGAGGATCATTTATGGTCACTTGGTTTGCTTTAATTTCATTTATATCATTTTTCAAGTGATATTTACCAGTCTCTTTTTTAATAATGTTCCATATAGTGCTAGGCTTATTGTGAGAGGACTGTATTTGTCTTTCATAACAAAGTTTTTTAGCTGCATTTGTAACCCTTTTTAGAATTGTGCAGTACATTTTATAGTGTTGTCTACGTCTACCACACTCACTTTCTCTAGTTGCTAAATAAAGTTCTCTTTAATGTCTACATGATATTTTTATACCTTGAGTTAGCCAATCATTTTTAGAATTGTTATTAATTTTCTTTACATGGAGTGGAAAACTAGAACTATGAATTCTTACATGCATTTCTTCCCACGATTCCTCAGAGAGTTTAGCTTTAAAACACTCTATGTTTTCTTTATTTATAATTCTAAAGCTGGTTATAAGGTTTGTTTTTTTGGAATTGGGTGTATAATAATCAATTTTGATGAGTTGTCCATCATGGTGTGAAAGTCCATTAACAAACGGTTGTATTTCATGGTACTCCTTTTTACACATATCTATAAAAATATTGTTGATAGCCGTTTTGGAATTATTTTGAATTCTAGTTGCAAAATTGACTGTATGCATAAGATTGTATGATCTTAATAATGAACAAATTTGCATCTTTTGATTGCTGTCTATCAAGAAATCTATGTTCAAGTCACCACACAAAATAAATTGAATCTTTGGCTTGAAGAGCAGTTTTAGAAAGTCTTAAGTTATGTAGAAAGTTGTCAAGATTTCCTGTGGGTGTTCTATATACCACTAATATAATTAGTTGGTTTACTGTGTAAACATGAACAGTGCAACATTCAAAGGTTTGTTCCATACAGTATTTTTCAAGATCAATTACTCACATCTCCTTTAGAGAGTTTTTGTCTACAGTACCAAGCTGCTGTTTTATAACCATCCATTGAAAAATGCAATATTTCCTGTTTTTCTAAATGATGTTCTGTAATACATAAAATATCCGGACTTAACTTTTCAGATTTGAAATTAGTTAACAATTCATTTACTTTATATCTTAAACTTTGAATGTTTTGGTGAAATACTGTGAGTAAGTTCTCTTTATTTAATGACTTGGAAAAATGTTTATCTGGTTTCTGTTTATATTTCTAAAATATTTACTGCTCTATTTATCTGATTTACTCTAAAACAGGAACAACATTACTAGTGACAAGAGCAGGAATATTGCTGGGACTATCCATGGTTGCACATGAGAGACTCTCAGCAATGGAATGCATCAGCATATCCTTGCCTCGAGAGTTCAGATTCAAGCCATGTTTAGTGTAACCATACCTTTCAATGGATGACACATCAACGATACTAATGTGGCCTGTTCCCTCTCGACTAAGAAACTGATCAAGCCTGTGATTAACTGCCCTCACCCTCCTGTTAATCCAAGGCTTATCATATCTCCAGAAGAGATTCACAAAACTCTCATTAGTGTGGCTACTGGCCTTGGCAATGTGGTTCATGTCCATCTCAATTGAGTAATTGAGATTCCTATCTTGACTATTTCCAGGTCCCCGCACTATTACTACATGATCTGCTTTATCGAGATCCTTTGCAAAAGTTTCTACATTCCCCACCCAATGGCTTAGACCAGCATTGGGGTTGAAAATACTGGTAACAGTATATTCCTCCCCTAATTTTTCGCCTGGAGTCTTTCTCTGATGCCCCTAGCATGACTACTCCCTAAAACTAACACCTTACGTTTGGCATCGGAGGACCCCTTTCCTGGCTTGGACCTGGTAGCAGGCATCGTCTCCAGCGATGACGTAGTAGGCACTTCTTCTGGCCAGGGAAGATTCCGCTTCTACCGCTGCCAAAACCGAGAACCTGTTACTCAGCTCCATGATACATGAAATTAGAGAGGTGGTTCATGACGGAAGGATAAATATTGATTTGTGGCCCCCTCGTTCCTCCGGCCTAACTAGTTGTGAGTTTTATTTATGGGGTTCTTTAAAACAAAAAGTATATCGTTCTAACCCATGTACATTACAGGAACGCAAGGATTCTTGCTGCCCAGCTTAGGCGAGTAAGCGAGAACATTCTTACAAGATATGTTGCCTGTTTGAAGACACATTCAACATTTGGTCAATCCATTTACTATAAGGTGAGGATTTTAGTGCATGTGTGCTGGCAATTCTCGGTTGAGAGGGGTTAGCTTATAATTTAACAACACTATATTTATACATTTTGGGTTCCTTGCGACCTGATCTTGTGCAGTGGACTATGTTGCTTGCAGGTACTGCACTCTCAGCTGCTGGCCCATAATTGCCACATGTATGTTAGCGGTTTGCTTTGGAACGCTTAGAGTTGATTGTTGCACGTGTTTGGTCAGCACCAGCCCAGATAACAAAATACTGTCTGAAAAGTGCCAAGCAATTTTAGAGGAGAAGACATGGTTTTAAATTATTGGTAATAAAATGAGGTGGTTAGAACACTCACCTCCCACCTAGGTGGTCCCAGGTTCGATCCCAAGCGCCTGCATGGGGGATTTGTGATGGAAGCACCTGGGCAACTTTTCTCCATGTCCTCTGGTTTCCCCTACCACTCATTCCACCAATTGCTCCAACATCACCTTTCCTATCATCCATTTCGCTTGCATTTCATATCATCCAGTTCCTCACATTCACGTCTGGCTGTGGGATGACCACTCGTTCCAGGTTCTCCTTTCTGTGGTTTCCTGCCGTTGGCTCCCTGACAGGCTTCTGACCCCTAAGCATCTGCTTATAAACCCTAGGGGGATGTCTGTCCTAAATATGGGGAGCGTAAGCCGACTACGAAACAAAGTAATAAAATGAGTATCAAATGACATAGGGAGCTGAATGTTTTTATTTTTAGTAAACCCTTTTGTCTACTCTGTAATATGTATTATATAATTTGGAAGTCTCTTCAATATTTTGAAAATAAAAACAAAAGAAAATGTTGAAAATAAAATATAAAATCCCAAGATAATCATTAGGAACACAAAATCTTATTATATAGACAGTTTAGGCTAATGAAATGAAAGTACAGATATGTTTTTACTAAAACAGCCATGTGTTTTGGTCTGGTGTTTAATTTTTTAAAATACAAAAAAATGAATTCATGTAACCTGTGGGCTGAAAACAAAAAATCACAAAAAAAACACACACGCACATGCACATGCACACTCACACACACACACACACACACACACACACACACACACTATACAACTAGTAATGAAAATGACAAAGCATAGATACAGTTGTAATGTAGATTACTGTACAGTTTAGCACTTTTGTTTTTCATAGCTGAATGGTTGGTTCACATTGGCTGCGTTACACCTCCATAAATCCATTTTGATAAGTACACTGATTATTTGCACATGCACGAGGACTGTTGTTATCCTTAGCACTTTCATCGCTGAAGCTAGAATATATATCCTCCTCTCTTACATCAATGTCAGAAACGTTTTCATCAAGGTCTGAAAATTGAAAACCACTCGCTTTCTTCTAAAACCACAGCTGTTAATTCCTCCTTGGTTTGTAACATTTTACCAAATGTAAATGGAATTTTATTTATGGACGCTCTTTAACTGCTGTGCTTCTCAGCATCCCATTCTATACTGGGCGTGAAAGACCCCATAATTTGCTCAAAGGCCTCTCTATCAGGCTTGGAGTTCTTTTATGTACCATAAATCTACAACATGGGATCAATGGCTTTACTTCGTTTCCGAAGGAAGCCATGCTAAGGATTTTTACGCCCAAAAAAATCCATTATCCTCTGCAGGGTTTGAACCCGTAACCTTAGGTATATGAAGTTAGCATGGTAACCATTACACCATGGAGGATGACACCTTTCACCAGATGATACCATTTTTCAATCAACATAAACAAATATCGGCTAGAGAAATTAAATTTGGTGCTAATATAGTGCTTTGGAGTTTACAGATAAGCCCTAAAATGCTCCAGAAAGCCCTTCTCTATGGCTGTAGTGCAGAAAATACTCAAACTTTCCCGCTGGAAAGATCTAAAATGATGAATATGGCATTACGATTAGATTGTGTATAGTATAATGGACCCTAACAAAAACATATGAACAATGTTGCATATTTCATTAGTGGGCTCTATCACTTTCATTACACATTAGCTTTTGCCAGCAATTAACTGAGATTGATTGATTGAAATTATTACAAGATATCTTTCCAAATTTTCTCAAGAATCACATGGTGTAGCACAGCAAGAAAGCAGGCAGAAGCTTCAGGTAAGAGTTGGGAGGAAATTAAGGCATTGTTAAAATTCAGAATATGCAAGTGTGCTGTGCTTCCAGAGGACTGAGAGGATAGTATCACGTTTTCCCAAAACATAATCTCAAATTACCTTGAGATTATGTTTCTTATCAGAGTACATTTTTGAACACTAAAAATAAAATTTACAGGTTATTTGTCCACCTCACCAGTATCAGAAATATAGCCGCTGAACAATTCTGCTGAAGAATAAGAGAAACAGCAGGACCAGCTTCAAGGTGTACATCTGTGTCCTATATGATACAAGATGTCAAGCTGTTACTTTAACCTCATCATCGTACGTGAAGTCATCTTCAGGTATACTTAAATAAACAACATATCATGGACTCATGTGATACAAGTCCATGCATTTCAATACTTTTTTCCCAACATTTTTCAATAAAATTCAGTTATTTTCAAAATAAAAAATCTGATGTGTTCCATTCACACAACCTTTAGCTGTTCAATATACAAACTATTCTGTAAAAAAACTATTGTTTTATTTCTATTGTACTAGTCAAGATAAACATTAGCAAAATGTATCTTATGACTGCTTCTTTGTAAGTAGAACAAAAATAAGGGAATACATTAGGCTAGAGCAATAGTCAAAACTTATAAAAGCTAGTCACTGGGTGAAACAATTGAGATTGGGTTTGCTTTGCATGGTTCCATTTGAGAAAAGTTAGGTAGTTAAAAACTGAAACTCGAAATGGTCAACAAGAAAAATACTTATGATATAAGTTATGTCTTTTAACAAGATGTACATTTTTTTGTGTAGCTAGTAAGTTTTTGTCTATCTCTTATGGTTTAACTGTTACGTAAAATTCTGCAAAACTCATCCAGAATGAAGAAGGTTATTCCCAAAAAATTCAAAATATTATGTTATTTGTGATATAAATACTCTTTAATGTGATATATTTTAATAAAAATTGTTAGTAATTTTTTAGAAAATTAAAATTTTCAAAAATGTTTTTCATATGGTGGGAGGACTTCATGAAAATCTTCATTTCTCATCCTTGGAGGATACTAAACATAAATATCAAGTTTGGTATTTAACAGTCATCAGTTTTTTAAGTTATGCTGTCCAGAGAGAGAGACACACACACACACACCCACACAAACCTTTTTCTAAAACTGCTTATCTCTAACTCAGGGAACTTAAAAACATATATTTCCGGTGAAATCTCAACATCAAATTTTTGGGTGGAATACAATACCTTCTCAGTATACAGTAAACAAATAGAAAACTGGCTATCGACCAATAAGTCCAAGCTTAACATTGAAAAACCTGTGTATGTACAGTTCCATAATTATGAACAATACCCAATGCAAGTTTCTTTCAATGATGTACAAATTACTGAAGTAGAATCCACAAAATTCTTGGGCTTATGGGCAGAAGCAAACCTGACATGGGAAACACACATACATCAGGAAACTCAACTGTCTGTGCTATGCATTTAGAGTCCTCTCAAAAGTATTGCTGTTGGGGGGCTTAAAGTCAGTGTAATATGGATATGTGTAATATGTCAGTGTAATATGCTCTCATATGGAATAATAGCATGGGGGGCATCTTCAAAAAGTTTGCAGATACTTAAGCTTCAGAAAAGATTAGTAAAAATCATAAAACAGGCACCAATATGATCAGATAGTAAGATAGTATTCAAAGAACTATCTATATTACCCTTACCTTGTGTGTGTGCGTGTGCGCGTGTAAGAGTTGGTTTCTTTCATACATCAAAATTTGGATCTCTTTAAAAGAAACTCAGCCCTACATGACCACAATACAAAAGTCTGCATTAATATACATCTCAACAGTCATAGGCTCACCAGATGTCTTAAGTCTACATCACATCAGGGTATAAATTTATACAACCATCTTCCAAACAGTGTTAAAGAGCTTAATCACAAAAAGTTTAGAACAGTCGTTAAGAACCATCTCAAAAGTCATTTACCACTCACTATTAATGAATACTTCAATCAGAAACTCTAACTTGTTCCACAGAATACAAATTAAATAACTATAAATCATTACTATTTATTATATATCATCATCATCTTTGCAACCATATTTCTCTTGTGCAGATACTGCCGCTTTGTGTTTGTCATTACAGGTCCCATTCTGCAGAAGTAGTAAGGAGCCTGGCACTGGCAGAAAACTATTCTGGATTTTTCTTTTTACAAATTCTGTTTATATTTAAACTCAAATGTAACAGAATTTCTTTGTATTTTGACGATGCCATAGAATCTGTATTTCTTCAGACTGATGATAAATCTTTCTACATACATGCTAGAGAAAGTAAAAATAAAATAAAAAAACAAATAGGCATTTATAGTTATTCTAACCTAAATTAAGTAAACATAGGCAGATATTCATCTCTGAAAAACAGCTCTAAGGGTAGTGGGTTGAACATAAATGATGTATTTTTTATAATAACTTTACTGCATAAGTAAACCAGGTAGTTTCTTCTCACCTTAGAATTGTACATGAAAGCTGACTCACTCCTATGTGTTTTCCCATGCTCCATCTTTACTCTGCATCAACTGTAACATACCATTGATATATATTTATGGATTACTCTTTGTACACCTATTGGAGACAAGGCTGTATTTACAATCTACCCAGCACTCTTAAGCCCTTCCCCAATATGGATGTGAATTTGAAGTTCTGTGCTGCACTTTTAAATAATCCAAACAACCGGATAACAATGCTAATGCTACTCGACTTCAACACCAGGATATATGGTCATGCAGTCTAAGGCATGGCTGTGGTAATGGATGGGGAGGACCCAGCTAAAGCAATTGGTGTTATTGCATGGTTGGATGGTAATAGGTTTCAATTGCATGCAGATATATGCATTTTAACCCTTTTATTCTTCTTCTTCTTCTTCTTCTTCTTCTTCTTCTCCTCTTCATGGAGTAAGAGATTCTCCTGTTTTGCCCTCAACTTTCCATCTTACTCTTGATCAACCGACATCTCTTCTCTCTTGTGCGACCGCATATGAGATTTGTGGTGGACAAAGTGGCATAGGGGTGGGTTTTCTCCAGGTTCTCTGGTTTTCCCTGCCATCGCATCCCACCTGTGGTCCATCTTCATTCCATGTTTCACCAGTGTCATCCCCTGCAGTGCCACAAGTAGTAAAAGCGGGCATTAAACACTATAAAAAAATCTGATGTGTTCCATTCACATGACTTTCTCTTTATCTGTGCAACAAACTATTGTTAAAAAGCTTATGTTTCTATTTACTTCATTCAGCAAAATTAGTAGAAATAGTCTTATTACTTGCTTACTTACTAGAAGCGAAATAAGGGAGTACTATATTTAAAGTGATAGTCAAAAGCTGGTTGCTATGTGACTGAAGTTCCTTTGTTTGTATGGACAGAAGTTGACAAGTTCCTGTATGAGAAAAGTATAAGTTTTTCAAAACTGAAACCAAAAACAAGGAATATCTTAAACATGACCAACTCCTCGAAAAAAAAGTATATAACATAAATTTTCTGTGTAGTAAGTTTTTGTCCATCTCTTACGGTTTAGCAGTTATGCAAAATTTCGTAAAATTCTTCCAGAATAAAGTAGTCTTCAGAGGCTATTCCCAGAAAATTCAAGATACACATTTTATTTGTCAGGTATATATCTTTAATATACAATATTTTAATCAAAATCATTAGAGCCATTTTTAAGAAAATCAAAATTTTCGAAAAAAGTTTCATGTAAAGGGCAGTTTGGGGGGAGGGGGTTCTTGAAAATCTTCGTGTCGCATCCTCAGAAGATACCAAACTTAAATATGAAGTTTGGTATTCAACGGTCTTTTTGTTTTTGAGCTATGCTGCCCACAGACACACACACACATGGACATTTTTCTAAAAATGCTTTTTTGGATTAAGGGAGTCTCAAAACGTGTATTTTTGTTGAAATTTCGGTATCGAATTTTTGGGTGGAGTGCAATACCTTCTCTATACACTATGTACATAATGCGTATAGAGAAAGTAAAACTTCTCCCTTGTGGCTTATGATCCTATACCTGTTTAGGTAGTCGTTCCTTATTCATTCTTCTTGATGGTTCAACCAATGGATTCTGATTTCCTTTATTTTATCTACGAGAAAACAAATCAGGAATATATCAGTTCAGCTGTAATGACTGTGAAAAAATCTACATCGGCCAAACAAAAAGAAATATAAAAACCAGGGCAAAAGAACACCACAGAAATATTAAACTCAAACAAGAAGAAAAATCTGCAGTAGCTTGGCATTTTTGGAAAGAGAAACACACTATAAATAGAAGCCCAAAAATCCTCAAAAACATCACAAGGAAGACAGAATTAAAAGTTTGGGAAAACATATATATTTGGAAAAACAAGAACCGGGTTTTCAATTTTGAAATCCCGCCAGGCGATTTGCTCATCCAGAAGTTCATCAAACCACCACCAGGGCAGAGACAACCACCACAGCAAGCAATGCCGGCAGTCGACAAAAGGAATTGACAATGGAAGCACATGGCTTCTGAAACATGTTTTCCGAAATAAAAAAGTAAGTGATGTAGTGTTACAAAATCGACTCAACTAAATTTTAACATCAGGCTCTGTTTCAACCTGCCATGCACTCAGGCTTATGAAGACGTCATCAAAGAGAGGCAAAACAAATGCAACAACATACCGCGGGAGAAAATGGAAACAGATGCATGGAAAGGCCCAAACTTCTTGCTTCGGCATCTACACACACGCTTTGCAGCACATGGCTTTCAGGGGAAGATTTGTCGAAACATAAGCTATCACGGCCCGAAAAAGGACTGCAGATCTTTGTGATGAGGCCAGCTCCAAGTACCTAATGGAATGTAAAAGCAGAACCCAACCCCTTATCACAATATCAAAAGACTGGTGAAAGAAAAAGAAAACATTGATCAATATGTATACATTGCATTAATACATTTTTTATTATATCATCTTTTCTATATCTATCCAATCTTGCACATTTTATTTACTCTTCCGAGAAACCACATTTCTGCTGTCTGTATTCCATTAATATAATTTTTCTTCAAGGTCCATACTTCACATCCAAATAGAAGATTTAGCACAGCCATTGTCTTATACAATATTATCCTTTCTTTCCTTGTTTTCTTCTTTAAGTTCTTAGCAATTGAGCCACACATAGCCTGGAAGCATATTTTAATATTCTAATCCTTATCATAATCATAAGTGATATCGCAAACTAGGCATTTCAAATTCTCACTTGTTCTAAAACAGTATTATTTATTATTATTATTACTTCTAACTGTATGTTTTCCTCTGAAAGCCATTTCTTTTGTCTTTTGTAATGAGATTTTAAAATATATTCGCCACATATTGTATTTAATTTATGTGTAGCCTTTTGTAAGTTATTTCCACTATCATATGGTCATCTGCAAATAAAGGAGTATTTAAAATATTTTGTCGATTTATTAAGATCCTGTCGATAGTATACTTCTTTTATCCCTCTTATTATGGAAATAATTTCACTCAAAAGATTAGGCAGTAAATGACATCAGATAATGCTGCAATTATCATTTGCTTGGATGGCTGCATGATGTAAGACATGGTACGTGAGCAATATGATCAGAGGTTTGATTCTAAATAAACAAACATTTTATTTTTTATTCCTATTCACAAAGGATGGTTTTTAACAACAATAATAATAATGATGATGATGATAATCATTAGCCCATAGACTTGTACAAGTTTCAAGCATCGTCAAAATTAAATATGTAATTACACAATATTTACAATTCATCCAGTCTATATAAGCATTTATTTATTAAGAATGTTCTTAGTTGTCTTTGGAACATATTACCTCTTAGAGTTTTAAACACCTCAGCTTCAGTATTGGTATCTATGAAGGAGCTAATAACCCTAATTTGTAGCAAAAACTTTATGCTATCTTAAGAAAACAAATTTATATATGAAGAATAAGGAATTCTGGGATTTGGTATTTAATCTTTTATATTTAGAGTTTAATAACACCTCTTAATTATGTTCAGCCATATCATGTTTCCCTGTTTTAGTAATCTTGTTTATTTTTACTTTGCCTCATTGTTATTTAGAGTTATTATTAACTTGTATGGTTGCAATAAGTCCCAAGTCATAAAAAGCAACTAAAAATAGTTAGTACAAATAAAATACCAAGAGACACCATTAAAAAATGAGCATCTCAGATATACTCGTGTACTTGAAGTGTGATATCCATAGCAAAAACCAATAAAACAATAACTTACTCATTAATACAAACTTTTGTTTATTTAGATCTCAAAAGAGTGAGACAGAAAAGACAGAACACTAGAATAAAACAATAATGCAACTACAATTCATTTGGTATTAAAAAGGGGAAACATTAAGGAAAAAGTTAATAAAATAGTAGGTTATGCAGTCAATTTGTGACAGAACCATTTAAATAACTCTTAATTGCTTAGTCTTAAAAAAGAAATAAGAATGCAACAGAAAAGTTAATAGTAATTTCTAATACATCCACTTTCAAAAATGCTAATTGTTATTCTCCTGTCATTAGGGGATTTGATAAAAACTCCTTCCAATGTTTCCTGCATCAAAGAAAATAAGTGTAATTTATTGTTGTATGTCACCTGAAAATAAAATAGACATAACATAAACAAGCAGATTTATCTTTATCTCCATGTTTATTTCAAGCTGCATAAATTTAGAAGTTTTTAATATTTAATTCAAAATCTTCTCGGGCTTCTAGCACTTCTTCGAAACGTTGGTGTCAAGCCAAGTTTTTACATGGCTAGAAGCCCGAGAAGATTTTGAATTAACACGTCGCCAGGAAAGCTTCAGTTCTTATTTTTAATATTTGTTTAATCTAAATATTGTTATTATTTTATTGATTTAAAACTTAATATTATGTTTTATGTACACGATTAAATAATTATAGTGAAGAGACTTCTAATATGTTTAAATTCCTAAGGAACATTATACATGTCCTAAGGAACATTATACATGATCTTCTATTTGGATAATTTGTTATTCTCATTTACATTATATGCTACAAAACATTTTTGTCTAAAATTAAGTAATTGTTTCAATATGATTGATAGATAGAAGTATGCATATATTCGATAATTTATTAGGAATTAAAATTAACATTTTTGTGGAGCAACAGAGGTAAATTATGCCAAAGAATTAATCAAACTCGCAAATGCACAGTTCAATTACATGCGGGAATTTTGCATATGTACTGCCATCTACTGTTTAAAATTGGACAAGCTATACGGTTGACGATGGTTTAAAATATTTCAAAATTTAAAATATTTGAATTAATTAGGGATCCATTAATTATTTAATTATGGTTCATAATAAACTTATATTAAGAAGCGAGCTTTAGTTCATTTATATATGGTTTCTCATTTGACTAACCAACGTCAGCTGGTTTCGCAGTTCAAGCGAGGAGACAGAAATGGCGGCGCTGGTGCAAGGGGTTCAGTATGGATTGTCGTCACAGGGAAATTTTCAAGAAGATAAGTCTTTAATATTTGTGAAACTTACAGATTCCGCATATCGTGCTATAGAAGACTACCTGAGGAATAAGGTAAGTTTTTTCTGCCAGAAAATATTGTTATATATGGAAATTGAAGGAAGTGTGCAAAAGTCGTCTGCAGATCCTGCTGATGTCGCCATATTTCAAATTAGTATTGAGGTCTTTCGGTTTATTTATAATATTCTGACTGGTTGTGGAGCTTAATAGCCGTTTTTGTCACTGATATTGTAATTTGTACAGCTTAAACCGTGCGAAAAGTATAGTTCCCCGACCCCTCGCCACGTCAACAGGCGTAGAAGAAATTAGGTTGTTGTGCGAACATTTACAGATTAAATGGTTAATATACATAAAACATGAATGAAAAACAAGCGTAGGTTCTAAATGCAGCACCCAGTTAGGTATAAATTGCACTCTTTTGTTATTTAGGAGGTCTTAGAATTGTTGCTATGCAGGTCGTGAGGTTTGGTGATTGCGAAGCATATGGAGAACAATTATCCTTATTTTGAAGCCTTACATTTCGACTATTTTGTGGTACAATAAAGGATGTTGCATGCTCATTTCTTTTTTATCACAATCAATTCAGTTTTTTTTCCAAAAGCCGGTTATAGTAAATTTGAGACCCTCGGAGTATGTTGTTCGTCTCTCTGTGTAATACATGGTTACTGAATGAAAAAGTGTCATTTGTTAGTTGTTTACGATCGTACAAATTTTGTCCGAATTATTGCATAAAGTATTCGACCTATTGCGTACGTTCTTAGAACTTCAAATGTGATAACATAAATGATTTCATAACTTTCTTTTGCTGCCGTCTGGGGTGATATCGCCCGAAAATCTGATTCCTTTAACTTTCGAATTGAAGAAAATATATTTTATTTGCGTTTAAGGCGTTGTATAAATGGAATGAACATTTCTAATTTGCCCCTTTTAGTGTATACCGATTGTTGTAATAGGATCTATCTGAAACTTAGCAATAAGCTAATATGATTTTAACTACCTAATTTAAATTCATTTTACTAAGAAACATAGTAAAACTATGAGCCGTTTAGCAAACTTCAGAAGTGAAAGGAAGTGCAATTGAAGGATAATAAATATAAGATGTGAAGGGTGAAGTGGTGGTTATGTGGAATAAGGCATATCTGTGCTGTTTGTATTAAAATATTGATGCCTATATCAGGAGAAAACAAGTTACAATACAAGCAAAACTTGCACAAGTTGTTCATAATCATAGTTGCAAAAGTGACCAAGTTAAATAGACCATATAATTAAGTGATAATCATGTGCAAAGGTTAAGAAATCTGCAGTGGCTCGTTTGTACAGGTATCTGCTACATTTGTGTGGAAGATAAACTGTAGTTAATGTGCTTCAGTGTTTCGTGTGAAGTGAAAAATCTGTGATATGGAAGTGTTATTTACATTTTCAATAATATTTGAAGTACTAGGAAATTAAACAGAAGATTTATTTGAATTTAATATTGTGGTGCTTCAGTGAATTGTTGAAACTGCAAGAAATATTTGGCCAGCTTCTGGTCACAAGGTGTTTTTCTTTCTATTTATTAAAAAGAGGAAATGTTGTCTTTGTCCAATTATGTGAAGATAAACATCAGGCAATTCTTGCTGTCAGAAATTTAGGAACTTATCTTTGAGCAATATAAAGTTAATTGGGAGCAGGACTACTTTTGTTTCCAAAAAAACAAATCTCATTGAAGCAGGTGAACTCAAATTTTTGTCAATTGGAAAAGTGTGACAAACTCAGAATAATTGTGTCCTTCGTAAATGTGTACTGCTTCTTGGAAGCAAAGAAACTAGTCTTTGAGTGAACATGTGCACTTGGCAGAAGTCCATATGTATGTGAAAGAATTCTTCTGCTCGGGAGATGATCCAAAACTCTGCAGTTAAATATGAATCAGCAAAATTCTAGTACTAGTGGCCCATTTTGACATGGAAACTCATTGTGGAATCATGTATTACCTACTTATTTTTTTTTGATGAAACTGATTTTTAGTATGGCTGCACACGTTCTAATTTCTGGCTATATTTAAAATTTCCATGAATTATTCCAATCTATTAAAGTAAAAACATTTAGAACTCAGGAGCAAATGCCCAGCAAGCAGTATTAAAACATTTGATGTGCTCCATTCACATGACTTTTTCTAGCTATTCTGCAACAGATTATTCTTACAACAGCCTATTACTTAGTTCATTTATAGAGGAGAAATGAGGGAACACACAAGGGTAAAGTAATAGTCAATTTTTTTTTAAAGCTATTGCTATGCGATTGTAATTGATGTTTGGTTCTCTTTCATGGCCAGAAGTAAAACAAAAGAGATATGACACAGATGAGGACTTGCCATTTGAGAAAAATTTAAGTAATAAATTAAATTTTCCCAATAAATAAGGAATATATCAGGGGGGCAAAAATACGAAACACCTAAATAATATACGTTGTGTATTTTAACAGATCTACATTTAGTTTATGTAGTAAGCGTGTCTCTTAATGCAAGACAGTCAGAATGAAGAGGACTTCAAGGGCTATTCTGAAGAAATTTAGGATATACATTTTATATGCATTGTAAATATCTTTAATGTATGGCATTTTAATCAAAATCGTTAGCCATTTCTTAGAAAATCGAAAAATGTTTCATGTAAAGGCACCTTGCTTGTACTGTAAAGAAATAATGGCAATGGATGTGCAAATTACCACTGAAAATGGTTATAAATATGAAAAGCAGAGGCAAATTATTGTAGCAGAGATTTCAAAAAGCATTTTAGGCACCGACTTCATCATTTCCACGTTCTGGTGGATCTCAAAAACAAATAATTGATAACAATACTCAATTAAAAGTGAAGGGGAATATAGCTAGCAAGTTTTGAAGCACGGAGAGAGTTAATTCCTTACAAAAATACTGATTCTCTTTGTAATATAAAGTCGCCCTCCGTGGTGTAATGGTTACCATGCTAACTTCATATACCCAAGGTCGCGGGTTCAAACCCGGCGGAGGACATGGATTTTTTCGGTTGTAAAAATCCTTAAATTTTTGTAATATAAAGTTGAAAGAAGTGCTAAAACAATAACATATGGCATATACGTGGGTCAGTAAATTCATCATTTTGTTGCAATTTAACTTTTTTTTTTTAGAAAAAAAAAGAATTTAAAACTGCCGCAGCCGATCCAGATTTGAAAGTATTGAAAACATCAAATTTGAATTCGCTAAGATGCTGAGGTTTTGACTTCTTTTTGGGATCATTGGGGTTTTAGCTTAGTTATCTCGGCAACGGTTATCGTCACTCCGCAGTCGCGGCCTTCGGTCTTTTATTACCACGTTTCCAAGTGGAATTGAAATCCATTTGAGTCCAATTCCATCTCAATGCGATCCGCGTTTCACATGTTAAATTCTATATGAATTGAGATCGTTTTGAATACGGAAGCTTCGAAAATAATTTAATCTTCCATTTATGTTGGTCAACTTAAAATTTTATTGGCGAACTTGCTATACATATGTTTATTATATGTGCATTATAGGCAGGTTTTGAAGTTAAATAATTATATTTGAGAATACATTGCACACTATAGAAACTATAAGTGATTCTGTTATAATCTACCACAGAGAAATAAACATTAGTCATTAACAATGACTACCACCTGTAACGAATATAGCAGAAGATTTTGTTTACCGTACTCGAAACGAATTGAATACGGAGGTGTTTCCGTGCAATATTTCAATCCGATCTCATTTCAATCCCACTTATTAAGAGAATCGGATCTAAAATTCAATACGATTTGAATTACGGTTTCCATGCAGTTTTCAATACGGCAAGTGTACTCAAATCGATTTCAATTCCCCATGGAAACGTGGTATATGTATAAAACATCCCTCGGCTACGCTTTACAGTTAAGGGCCCTAAAAGTTTATAACAGACCAGTAACTACAAACCGGCTCTAATGGCAAAATATCAAACCTGATCACGTATGGAAGTAATGTCAAACGAATATATTACAAAATAATTTTTCTCGATGTTTGCCACAACGAAAATAGAATGAATTACCCAATAAAATGTTTTCTTATTAGTTGAAATGCAGAATAGACCATTAAACAGACGTGGGGGGTCAACAACACCATTCTGCTTTATATCAGTTTTATCACTCACTTTAGTACAATAGCATACGGCGCCTCTAAATGGAGTAATGCTTGTCTAGGTTATCCCTCAATAAAAGGAGTTTTATTGTCCACGTAATGGGCTTCGATACCGTCGGGCATGAAAGGAAATACTGGGATGTTGACACAGAACATTCAGTTTGCCAACAAGTTGTAGTTGGAAATCGCATGTTTTACCAATGAAATACATAAAGCCATTAAATTTTCTTACCAGCGCATTAATTGTCATGTTGTAGGTACCTACCTACATACCTGGGATATGTAGCACATTTATCATTTGTAAGATTTCCAAGGACGTTCAACCGCGATATATTATCTACATGATAATTCGGTGCATATCTGTTGAAGTGCCTTAACGTGGACAAGAAATAAAGCTTTTCGTTTTCTTTGGTTTGTGGAAGGGAGAACAGGTAGAAATGAATTACTTTAAATTTAATCGTCTTTCTGTATCTAGTACGATCAATTGGCACTTCAACATGAACTTCGATACGAACTGAAATGTATGGGGAATTGGAAACGATTTGAATATACTTACCGTGTTAAATACTGCATGAAAACGGAGATTCAAATCTTGGATCCGATTCTCTTAAAAAGTGAGATCGGATTGAACTATGTTGCATGGAAATACCTCAGTATTTAAATAGTTTTGTATACGGTAAAGAAACTCTTCTGCTATACTGGTTGCACGCGGTAGTCATTTGGCAATATAGTTTTTTAAATTGCTCGTGGTAGATAACAACCACTTTTATGGTTTCTATAGCTTGCAATCTATTCTCAAATATAGTTATTTAACTTCAAAATCTACAAATAATATATGGATAAATATATGTTTAGCAGGTTCGCCATCGCAGTTAAAACTTGACCAACATGAATGGATGAATAGAATTATCGAAGCGGATCGTATTGAGATGGAACAGGACTGAAATATAGTTCAATTCCCCATGGAGACGCGATAAATGTTTCTCCAGTTCTACCGAAAAATGTCACCATTATTAATTGTAATTTAGCAACAAATAGCGTGAATTTAAAATTGGCGTAGGGCTTTATTAACGTAGAGAGGAATGAATTTGTTGTTGAATATGCGTTTTCAGTTTAACAGCACCTCCGCTTATATACCAGAATTCGATACGGATCATTGCCTTTACGTGCATTGAAAGTGAACTCGAATGGTTTTCAAAAGTGCAACGTAAATTATAAAGCATCTCGTATAATTAAGCGAATTACATAATTGATGTTCATTTATACAATGTACTGAAATAGATTTAGTCCGGTTTCTGTATTCCGTAAACGCAAACAGAGATTCATTTCAAACTGAGTCCTAAAATGTTATCTATTCTGGTTAGGATACGGTATAGAAATTTTGCACCTAAACGTGATTCTTTCTCAACTCGTACTGAAGCCGTTCATTCATGGATTATTTTCCCCCTCCGTTCATTTGTTGGTAATTATGATGTTCCCTTCTGCCGCTTATTTAAGATTAATGAAGGGATTATTGTGTTCCACCCAGAAAATGTATATCATTACTTCACCGAAAAGAGGCACAGCTCAAAAATGAGCATTCATTAATACCTAACTTCTTGATTTGGATGCCTGGAAATAATCTTACAGAAATAACATTCCCTCAAATAATTCTTTGCAATGAAAAATTTTCATAAGGTTTTATTTGAATTATATATTACCAAGTAACCAGAAGCTTTACGGCAATGTAAATATTCATAGCGAAGCCGACAGTTTAATTTTGCTCCGTAGTACTAATATTTTTACTTTCTCTATACGTAGGAAAATGAAATAGCCTGTTATTTATGGACGCTCTTTAACTGCTTTGGTTCTCAGCGTCCCATTCTATACTGGGCGTGAAAGATCGCTTAATTTTGCTCAGAGGCCTCTCGTATCAGGCTTGAGGTTCTTTTGCGTGCCGTAAATCTACGACACGGGACCACAGCTTTACTTCCCTTCCGAAGGAAGCCATGCTAAGCCCGAAAAAATCCATCGTCCTCCGCCGGGTTTGAACCCGCGACCTTGGGTATATGAAGTTAGCATGGTAACCATTACACAACGGAGGGCGACTCTCTATACGTACCATGTACATTGTGTATAGAGGAAGTATTGTATTCCACCCAAAAATTCGATACCGAGATTTCACCGGAAATACATGTTTTAGGACTCCCTGGATAAAAAAAAAAAAAAAAAAAAAAAAAAAACAACACATTTTCAGAAAAAGATCCGTGTGTATGTGTGAGTCTGTGGACAGCATAGCTCAAAAACGAAAAGACCGTTAAATACTAAACTTGGTATTTAGGTTTGGTATCTTCCAAGGATGCGACACGAAGATTTTCAAGAAAATCCCCCCACCCCCAACTAGCCTTTACATGGAAAAATGTTCGAAAATTTTTATTTTCTAAAAAATGGCTCTAACGATTTTTATTAAAATCTCGTATATTAAAGATATTTACATACCAAATAAAATGTATATCTTGAATTTTCTGGAAATAGCCTCTGAAGAGCTCTTTATTCTGGATGAATTTTGCTAAATCTTGCTTAGCTGCTAAACGGTAAGAGATAGACCAAAACTTACTGCATAGAAAATGTTGATCTGATCAAAACACACAATATATGTCCTTTACATTTTTGTTGTGGAGGTAACCGTTTCCGAGATATTCCTTGTTTTTGGTTTCAGTTGTGAGTACTTTTCTCAGACAGGAAGTGTCCGTTTTTCTTTTGTTCTACTCCTGGCCAAGCAAAGAAGCGATTTGCAATGACAATCTAATAACGACAGATTTTAAAACATTTGACTATCGTTTTAGCGTAGTGTATTCCCTTATATTTTTTCTACTTATAAGGAACTAAATAGTAAGAACATTCTGCTGATGATTATCTCGATTAGCAAGGTGCAGAAAGAAGAATAATCTTATGCAAGAAGTTTGTAGAAGAGCTAGAGAAAATCATGTGAGTGTAAACACATCAGATTTTTTAAAATATGAAAGACTATTAATTGATAGTCGTGCGAGTGTTTACACTATAAACCGTCCGATAACGCAATGGGCCCTTAAATCTAAATTGATGGAAACCAAGTGATTACATTTCGAATCCAATTTTACGCACTACTGGGAATCGTAGTATGGAAAATGGCCTCATCGATTTCAGTATACCATGCTAACGTAATAATTATTCCGAAATTTTGGGGTTTATACAGACTGTGAGTGAACTCCTCTAGTAACTAAGCTGTGTATGTAGGGGAACAAAAGCCGTATACTGCTTTTTGCAGTAACTAAATGTAAAAATATCTGATGTTACATTCAAGTGACTTTCACTAGCTGCTCTACAAACAAACTTATAAAAGATTCTTCTTTCTACACAATACTATTCGAGATAAACAATAGCAGAGTGTTCTTATTACTTAGTCCTTATAAGTAGAAGGCAACTAAAGGAATGCGCTATGCTAAAGTGATAGTCAAATGTTTTAAAAGCTGTCGTTATGCGTTTGTCATTGCAAATCGCTTCTTTGCTTGGCCAGGAGTAAAACAGAAGAAAAGCGGACACTTCCTGTCTGAGGAAAGTATAAGCACTTTACAGTTTTCGAGATATTCCTTGTTATTAGTTTCAATTTTAAACTCCACGAAAAAATGCATATGATATAAATTGTGTATTTTAACGAGATCTACATTTTTTTGTTTAGCATGTTTTTGTCTACATCTTACGGTTAACTAATTTTGCAAAATTCATCCAGCATAAACAGGTCTTTAGAAGCTATTCCCAGAAAATTCAAGATATACATTTTATTTTTGATGGAAATGACATTAATTTGTGGTATTTTAATCAAAATCGTCGACATTTTTTAAGAAAAACATTTTCGAACATTTTTGCGTGTAAGAGGTAGTTAGGGGTGGGGGGATTTTCGTGAAAATCTTCGTGTCGCATCCTTGGAAGATGCCAAACTTAAATACCAAGTTTGGTATTAACTGTCTTTTCATTTTTGAGCTATGCTGACCACAGGCACACATACGGATCTTTGTCGGAAAATGCTGTTTTTGGATTCAAGGGAACCCAAAATATCTCGGTATCGAACTTTTGGGTGCAATACAATACTTTCTATTTACACTATGTACATATTACGTGTAGAGAAAGTAAAATCTTGGAGAACATAACATTTTTAGTTTTTTGTGCATTCTTATAAATTTCTATTTCATTTTTAAGTTGACATGCTTACCTTTGCATCATCGCAGGCTTACGTTACTGAACTTAGAAGGTATTGTGTAAAAATTTAATTCTGATATTTTAAATATTTTTCGAAATAATGAGTGATATTTGGCATTTAATTTACTCTTTAAGAGTATGTGGCAAAACCATATTTTAATTCGAAACATGTGCTAAAATATATGCGTAAGCTTTCACGGCCGGTGTCCATGGTTTTAAAATTTAAAATTTTCGGGCTGTTTTGCCGTGGTTAAAATATGTTCAGTTAAAATATTTCTCCCTAACGTTTCGTCCCTGTCTGTGGGGGACATCTTCAGAGGCACTGCACTCACGTCGCTAACTCGGAAAGTGCCCGAGTATATATACTGGCTGTAACTCGCACTGATGTAATTCTTTCCGAGTTAGCGACGTGAGTGCAGTGCCTCTGAAGATGTCCCCCACAGACAGGGACGAAACGTTAGGGAGAAATATTTTAACTGAACATATTTTAACCTACAGACCACGGCAAAACAGCCCGAAAATTTTAAATTTTAAAAACATGTACTAAAATGTTTTGTTGTGAAGACGACAGGGTATACTGAATATTGAATTCGATTCGTTAATTTTGCACAGTGCGTGTAAAACAGGATTCGCTTTAGACTGAATCTCAGATCCGATCCAGCTGAGAACAGGATTGGTTGCGTTATCCAAATTTTGCCTTTAAATTTGAATCTCGGCTTTGCATTCATTTCTCTCCTCGGATATCATTCAGTAGTTGGTCAAAAACTTAGGTTTCCTAATTTAAAATATTAGCCAGCTTGCTCCGCCCAAATAGAGCTGATTTCAGATCGATCTCAAATTGCATGCTGTTCAATGTAAAAACGCGAATCGTATTATAATTCGGAAAATGTACTGATATTTTAGTGTATAGTTGAATAATAGCAGGTCAAATTTGTATTTTTGTATGTAAAACATTTACGGAGAGTTACCATCAACACGAGCATTATAAAGAACATAGTTTTACATTATTGTTGCAACCAGATTCTACGAATTCGGATTAATTTGGAAAATATTACAAATTACATATTTTTCAGCCGGATATACAAGACTGGTATTGGAGCTATTCGCATATTTATTGTACAGAATACTCCCATAAAATTTTGGTCCACAGAGTTTCCTCACGTCCTTTCAACGCTTAATTGGAAATTGTGTCTTTTCTAAAAAAACAAAAAAAAAAAAAACACCTTTTAGGAACGGGAAAAATGGAGGCATTTTTAGTTTCTCTATACGTACTATATAGTGTATACAGAAATTATTGTATTGCACCCAAAAATTCAATACCGAGATTTCACCAGAAATACATGTTTTAAGGTCCCCTGTATATACAAAAAGCCTTTTCAGATAAAGGTTCTTGTGTTTGTGAACGCGATAACTCAAAAACGAAAAGTCGGTAAAATACCGAACTTGGTATTTAAGTTTAGTATTTTCCAGGGATGCTACACGAAGATTTTGAGAAAAATCCCCCCCACCCCAAACCCACCGTTTACATTGAACTTTTTTTCGAAAATTTTGATTTTCTCATTAAACGCTAACGATTTTGATTAAAATATAGTATATTAAAGATATTTACCTGACAAATAAAATGTATATCTTCAACTTTCTGGGAATAGCCTCTGCATCTTAATTTATTCTGGATGAAGTTTACGGAATTTTGCATAACTGCTAAACCGTAAGAGATAGATAAAAACTTATTGTACAGAAAATGTAGAGCACCTTAAAACCTACAATTTATGTTATATGCATTTTTTTCGTGGAGTTGACAGTTTTTTTATATAGATATTCCTTGTTTTTGCTTCTACTTACAAGGAAACAAGTAATAAGACTATTTCGGCTAATTTGTTTTCGAGTAGCACGAATTAAATAGAAGCATAAGCTTTCTAACAATAATTTATTGTAGAAATGCAGAGAACGTCATGTGAATGGAACACATAAGATTTTTTCACAGAAACTAAAATGTCGCAGCTGACTTAGATGTGACCAACTTCTCATGTCCATCACATTGGTTCATTTTTACTTGCTCTAAGTGCATATGTACAAAGAGAAGGTATGGTATTCCATCCAAAAATTCGATACCGAGAGTTCGACGGAATTACATGTTTTGAGACTCCTTGAATCCAAAATGAGCATTTTAGGGGGGGGGAAAGGACCGTTAAATGCCAAATTTGATATTGAAGTTAAGTATCTTCAAGGATATGTCACGAAAATTTTTAAGGAAATCCCCCACCCCTAACTACCCTTTACATGGAAAAAAATTCAAAATTATGATTTTCTCAAAAATGGTTCTAATGGTTTTGGTTAAAGTGCCTATATTAAAGAAATTTATGACAAAATATATATTTTGAATTATCTGAGGATCTCTTTATTTTGTTATATTTTTGCATAACTGGTAAACCGTAAGAGATACACAAAAACGTAGATCTCGTTAAAACACATACTTTCTCGTAAACTTGTTTCTTATGGATGCGCCGTTTTCGAGATATTGCTTGTTGGTTTTAGTTTTAAAATACTTTAGCTGTTCTCATACGGGAACTTGTCAACTCCTGGCCACGTAAAGAAACAATTTGAATCCCATAGCAACCATATTTTAAAACATTTGACAGTTGAATTAGCCTAGTGTATTCCCTTATTTATCTTCTACCTATAAGGCCATTTTTGATTGTGATTATCTAGATTAGCATGAAATAGAAGAATAAGCTTACTAACGATAATTTGTTACAGAGATGTAGAGAAAATCATGTGAATTAATACTTGAGGTTTTCTTCATTTAATCATCTCCGGTTTATTTATTGCATGTAGTCAGTTGGCGCACTTAATTACTCTTGATTTTCTTGAAATTTACGACGCCATGTATCGATGGTTATTTCGAGACCTGTGACTCATCTCACGGTCAGGGTAAATTCCACACACCTCTAAGGTCAAATTGCCTGGTGATAATTTACAACTCCAGTTCTCTCAACCCAGTCCACACTAAGTTGATAACGTGAATAAACAAAGTTGATCAATGTTGTTTGACTTCTGTTATTTGCAGGAATCGCTTGAAATGTGGAATCTGAGGAATGTAATACCATTGTTCTTTTGTCTTAGAAGCTTAAATATGAGCTATTCTGAAAAAAAAACGCAACAATAATAGTGCTAATTATGTTATTATTGCACCCATAAAATATTTCCATTTGGAATAAGGCCAGTGTGTGTCTCTTTAAATGGACTCTTGATTTTTACTTTCTCTGCGCGTATGTACATAGTATATAGAGAAGGTATTACATTCCACCCAAAAATTCGATACGGAGATTTCACCGGAAATACACGTTTTAGGGTCCCTTGTATAAAAAAAACAGAAAATGGTCCATGTGTGCGCGCCTGTGTGTCTGCGAAAACAACTAAAAAACGAAAAGTTGGTAAAATAACAAACTTGATATTTAAGTTTACTATCTTCCAGGGATGCAACATGAAGATTTTGAGGAAAATCCCCCAACCCCAAACTAGCCTTTACATGGAAGATATTTCGAAAATTTTGATTTTTCAAAAATGGCTGTAACGATTTTGATTAAAATACCGTATATTAAAGATATTTAGTGACAAATGAAATTTATACCTTGAATTGTCTGGAAAAGCCTCTAAAGACCTCTTTATTCTTGATGAATTTTGTATAACTAGTAAACCGTAAGAGATAGACAAAAACTTATTATACAAAAAATGTAGATCTCGTTAAAACACACAATTTATGCTACATACGTTTTTCGTGGATTGACCATTTCTGAGTTATTTGTTTCAGATTTGAAATACTTAACACTTTTTCTCACATGGAAAGTTGTAAACTTTGCATAGAAACGGACTTCAACCACATGACAACCAGCTTTTAAAATATTTGACAATCACTTTAACCTAGTGTATTCATATTATACTCCTAGGTAGAGTAATTATGCTATTGCACCCCAAAATCCAGTATCGGCACTTCAATGGAAAGTCCCCTGAATATCTTGCATTTTCTGGGAATAGCCTCTGACGTACTCTTCAACCTGAACGACCGTTGCATTACTACTAAGCTGTAAGGGATAGACAAAATCTTACTCTGCAAAAAAGCACGTTTTTGTGAAGTTAACCATTTTCAAATATTCCTTGTTATTGGATTCACTATTCAGATATTTAATTCTGAAACGGACTCTTGTCATTCTCCCCTCCCGACCATGCAAAAGATAACTGAATTTCAACGTTTCGCTTATTTTTCATCTGCTTACAAGAAAATTAATAATAAAACCATTTTGCTAATGTTTATCTTGATTAGCATGAAGTAGACACATAGTAATCATTCGTAAAAAAAGTTTGTTGCAAAATATAGTCATGTGAATGTAATGCATCAGATTATTGTATTTCGGCATTCCGTGAATGTTGAGAGTAATCAAACGGTATGGTTCTCTACTTTCATTACGAAAAAAAAAAAAGACCATGAGCGCAATTCAGTTTTAGTACACATTATGACGACGTCTTCCGTTTAAGAAAAGTTTAAAACTGAAACCAATAATCTGGAATATCTCGAAAATGGCTAACTCTACAAAAAATATATTACATAAATTGTGTGAGATCTGCATTTTTTTAACTTTTTGTATGTCTTTTACGGTTTGCTAGTTACATACAAGTCGTCCAGAATGAAGGCTACTCCCAGAAAATTCAAGATATACATTTCGTTTGTCATAAAAATATCTTAAACTTAAGATATTTTAATCAAAATCGTTAGATGAAATCAAACATTTTGAAAAATGTTCCTTATAAAGGGTAATTGGAAGTGGGGGATTTTCTTGAAAAGCTTCGTCGCATCCTTGGAAGATACTAAACTTAAATACCAAGTTTGGTATTTGAAGGTCTTTTCGTTTTTGAGCGGACCTTTATCTAAAATGCTTTTTTTTACTTACGGCTCTCAAAACATGTATTTCCGGTGAAATCTCAGTATCGAATTTATTGGTGGAATACAATACCTTCTCAATAGACTGTATATAGAACGTGCAGAGAAAGTAAAAATTGTGAACTATGTAAGATGAATGTTTACCATTCCTATTCACCACTTTCTTCATGTCATAAATTTGTTTTATGGGTGACGTGGTACAATTTTAATGGTAAAATCCTTCATTTTGCTGTCTCGAGCTTGTGCTTTGCTAACATAGATTTATTGCAGCGTAAAACAGCATGCTTAAGTAACAGCTGACAGCGTTGTGAAGGAACTGCAGTGAGTTGAATAAAGCATTTCTGTTGACAGTTTTCTTGCATTCCATTAGCACAAGACATAAAGACAACAATTTGATTTGCTATTACAAAATTTTCCATATCTTCTTGTTAATTGAGATTAACCATCCTCACACATTAACATACTTCGTGACAAGCATACGGTGTCGCCCTCCGTGGTGTAGTGGTTACCATGCTAGCCTCTGGTTCCCAAGGCGACGGTCCCAATGGCCGCATTAGCTTGGTATTTAAGTTTGGTATCTTCCAAGGATGCGACACGAAGATTTTCAAGAAAATCCCCCCACCCCAAACTATCCTTTATATGGAAAAAAAAATCGAAAGTTTTGATTTTCTTAAAAATGGCTCTAACGATTTTGATTAAATTCTTTTATATTTAAGATACTTGCTTGCCAAATAAAATGTATATCTTGAATTTTATGGGAATAGCCTCTGAAGACTACTTTATTCTGGATGAATTTTTCGGGATTTTCCATAACTGCTAAACTGTAAGAGATGGACAAAAACTTACCACACAAAAAATGTAGAGCACATTAAAACACACAATTTATATTATATACATTTTTTTTCGTGGAGTTGATCCTTTTTGAGATATTGCTTGTTTTTGGTTTCAGCTTTGAAAAACTCATACTTTCTCATACAGGAATTTGTCAACTCTGTCCAAAGAAACAAAGGAACTTCAGTAATAGGTATAGCAACCAGCTTTTGACTATCACTTTAACCTATGGTACTCCCTTATTTCGCTTCTACTTACAAGGAAGTAAGTAAAAGACTACTTCTGCTAATTGTTTCTGGATTAGCATGAAGTAAATAGAAGCATAAGCTTTTTAACAATAATTTGTTGCGGAGATGTAGAGAAAGCTTTGTGAATGGAACACATCAGCTTTTTTTTTTTTTTTTTCAACTTTATATTAGATTCAACTATCATTCGGGATCATTCTTATCGGATAAATTGTAGCCATGAAGTTTACCACAAACTGGAGTTAATGGGTTTCTTTGACAAATATATATATATATATATATATTTCTATTCAATGTGAAAATAGGATTCATTACTCTCGTATAAGAAGCTCAAGGTTACAAGAAATTACATAATTTTGGAATTATTACAATTCAGTACAATGAGCGCCATAATCTTAATGAAAAATATCAGATATCCCTCATTTTGGACTTCCTAATATATGAGAGCAATAATTCATTACATTTTATATTGGATATAATATAAAATAAAATGTATAATTTACAAATTTAATTTTCATTCTGTTGTGCATCCAACATGAAATATTACTCTTATAATAGGGGGTCAAAATTGGAGAAATACGAAAGTGCTCGTAAGGAATCACTTTCAATTTTTAGAAATCATTGTTATTCATGCTCTTGTATACAATGTATTGTGTACATCTAATCATGTAATAATTCTTGATATGTATATTTATGTAATGTTATGACTTTTATTGTTAACCCTATATTTATTTATGCAATTACAGTTCATATTTATACTGTTATGGTATACTTTGCATTTTGGCAATTTATTAACTGTATGGGAAGCTGTTATTCCCTAGAATAAACAACATACGATTTTAGGGATAGAAATTTAGTTGTCCACCATTAGCGCCAATAAAAGCAGTGAAAATACTAAGATGAATAAAGTAATTGTTAGTTACTATGCATGGTGTTGCTCGTGGTATTGAAATGTCATAATAGTAAAATTGCTAGATTTACCAAAATTTGAACTGATCTATGTAATATGAACGCAATAATTTCAGATTTTTACATTGAATGCTATATAAAATGTGTATATTTATAAAATAATGTATTACTTTCTCTACACGCACTATGTGGATAGTGTATAGAGAAGGTATTGCACTCCACCCAAAAATTCCATACCAAGATTTCACCGGAAATATATGTTTTAGGGTCCCTTATATCCAAAGAAAGCATTTTCACAAAAAAGTCCGTGTGTCTGTGAACACGATAACTCAAAAACGAAAAGTAAAATACCAAATTTGGTATTTAAGTTTCGCATCTTCCAGGGATGCGACACGAAGGTTTTGAGAAAAATCCCCCCACCCCAAACTACCCTTTACATGAAACTTTTTTTCGAAAATTTTGATTTTCGCAAAAATGGCTAACGATTTTGATTAAAATATCAAATATTAAAGATGTTTACTTGACAAACAAAATGTATATCTTGAATTTTCTGGGAATAACCTCTGAAGACTATTCTGTCGAATTTTACGGAATTTTGCATAACTACTAAACCGTAAGACTTAGATAAAAAGTTACTACGCGAGAAATGTAGAGCACGTTAAAACACAATTTATGTTACATACATTTTTTTCTTGGAGTTGATCGTTTTTGAGACATTCATTGTTTTTGGTTTCAACTATGAAACTTATTTTTCTCATATAGGAATGTGTCAACTCCTGTCCATATAAACAAAGGAACTTGTCACAGAGCAACCGCTTTTGACTATCACTCTAACCTATGGTACTCCCATATTTCGCTTCTACTTACAAGGAAACAAGTAATAAGACTATTTCTGGTAATTTGTTCTCGAGTAGCATGAAGTAAATGGAGGCATAAGCTTCTTAACAATAATTTGTTACAGAGATGTTGAGAAAGTCATGTGAATGGCACACATCAGATTTTTTTTTCAAAGTTGAGCCAAAGTAATCCATTAAGGGCCAAATTAGTTCAGTTTATGGTAAAAGGTTGAATACTGTCTTCGTAACATTTCCTAGCAGTAAGTTATCACTTATCAGAGAACAACCCTGCAAAACTTAGCAAACCTGTTGAAATGGCCATTCCCAAGTCATTTTGGCAACTTGGGTATGTATTATTCTACAAAGAGAATAGTTTTTAAAATGACAATAGCACCGTTACTCATCACTAGGTTGCGCCCCATGAGCAGTTGTCGCTAAACGAGTTCTGATACTGCGATTGTTTAGCGAATTGCATCTGTATGGACCCTTCATAGACAGGTGTGTTTGAACGGTAGGCTAGGCAAGGTAAGGTTGCAAGATTGCTTGGCTTCGCTTCAGAAACTGGTCCAACCAACTTTCTCCTGCCCCCCCTACTTTTGATTACATCGTTTCCCAGTAAATGTGTAGCAAACGTGTATACCAGCACATAAGCATTTTTTTCCTTTTCCCTTCTGGGCTGTCACGTGAGTGCTGGATTCGATTCTTGTTTTTACCATCTCGAGAACGCTTCAGCAAACATTATGTACACATCGAAATATGCTCTGCCCGGAGTCTAATGATCTGTTTGTGAATTTAAGGGTCCTTTCAATTTCCTCAAAATCCTTCTTGCTCTGTTTTATTATGCGTGTGCTGTGTTTCAAAGTTTTATCCGTTTTTAAACACACACACACACACACATCCGGACTCGGGGATGGGCATTTTTTTTTTTTTTTTGTTAAAGAAAACACTCCACCCCAGCCGACAATCCGGGCCCTCTGGGCTGTGAAGCCAGAATGCTGACTATTCTACAAGTCATGTTTCTATATATTAGAAGACCGAGCTACAGAAGAACAACCTTCAAGTTTTACTTCAGCGATTTTGGCGAGACTACCGGACTTTTGAATACAAGAACTATTTTGTTATCCAGAGATAAAAATAACAAAAACAAAGGGATGAAGAGGTCTCAAATAAGTTTAATCAGATGGAAAATTAATTTGGAAAAACATGAAATGGCGTTTTATTTATGGGCGCTCTTTAACTGCTGTGGTCCTCAGCGTCCATTCTACACTGGGCGTGAAAGACGGCTTAATTTTGTTCAGGGCCTCTCTATCAGGCTTGAGGTTCTTTTACGTGCCGTAAATCTACGACACGGAACCAACGGCTTTACTTTCTTTCCGAAGGAAGCCATGCTAAGGAGTTTTACGCCCGAAAAAATCCATCGTCCTCCGCTGGGTTTGAACCCACAACCTTGGGTATGTGAAGTTAGCATGGTAACCATTACATCACGGAGGGCGACGTTGATTTGGATTATTGCATCATTGTTGAAAGGCTAATTTCCCCCCTGTGGTTTTAGGTTAGTACACGGCATATCCAGTTATGTTTCTTTGGACGTAGGAGGTTTGAGATGTTTACAGTTTGAAGCTGTTCTGTGGATTCGTGGCATTCGCGTTTCAGGTGCACCTCATTGCGCAGCACTTGTCACGCAGTATACGTACGTAGCTTAATTTTATATTTAAAAGAGCATGAAAAATATTTGTTGTTTACATGACCACTAACATAAATTCATAATAGCATATAGAAGGAATCGCCAAAATAATTTATCAGAAAAACGAAACTAATGGTTTATTTCCTAGTTGTATGCGTTCACTCAATGTTGATAGTTGAGGGAAGAGACCTCGGTACGGGTTTTATTATTCATGAAATACAGGCTGGCGTAATGAAACCAATTGTTTGTTTACTTCTATATAATAAACAATTATTAGCAAATTATGTTTTTTTTTTATGCAACACGGGAACATACTTTCTTGAAAATTATATTCTCAAATTACCTCCTACAATCTGGCAGCCCTAGGGTACCTTTCTTCAAACAGATGTTAACAGAATTTCAACTGGGAAATCGTCAATTTCTCTGTAAATGTTGTATTTAAAATCCAAAAGGGTTGATAGACAGTTTGAATAAACCTTACTCCTCAAATACTCCCAGAGAAAGCAGCTAGAGAGGGGGAGAGAGAGAGACTCAACGCCATTCACTGTTTCTATTTTTCGAGAACCTATTGATATGAAAAATTTAGTAGTATGTGCTGGGACACTATCTTTGGTTATTCTTTTAGCTACGTTTAGCACGATAAACTTTGCCAGAAATGGTCTTATTACTTAGTTCCTTAAAGTAGAAGAGAAATAAAAGGAGTCCATTAGGCTAACACGGGAATCAAATCTTTTAAAAGCTGTCGCTCTGCGATTGTCATTGAAATTGGTTCTCTTTTTCAATGGCCAGGGGTAAAACAAGAGAGAGAGAAAAATGCTTCTTGTTTGAGACAAGTTAAAGTGTTTAAAAATTGAAACCAATAACAGGGAAGATTTCGGAAATGTTTGGCTCTAAAACGTAAACAAATAAAACGGTATATGGCAAATTATATGTTTTAACGTGATCTACATTTTTGTGTAGTAAGTTTTAGTCATGTAGTTCACCAGTTATTCAGAATCAAGAGGACTTCAGGGGTTATTCCTAAGAAATTCAGTATGTACGTTTTATTTGCCATGTTAATATCTGTAATATAAAGCAGTTTAATCGAAATCGTTAGAATCAGTTTTTAGAAAGTCGAAAATGTAGGAAAATGTTTCATCTAAAGGTAGTTTGAGGTTGGAGATGATCCTGAAATCTTTGTGTTGCTCTCTTGTAAGCCACTAAACTTAATACCAAGTGTGGGATTTAACTGCCTGCACACACGCTTGCGCGCGGGTCTTTTTCTAAAACCCATTTGTACTTTCTCTAGTCCCGTATATACAATGCACATAGTGGATAGAGAAGGTATTCTATTCACCCAAAAATTCGATTTTGAGATTTCATTGGAAATATTGAGGTCCCCTGAGTCTGAAAAAAACATTTTAAGAAAAAAGTCTAGGTATTTAAGTATGGTGTCTCCCAAGATTTTCAAGAAAATCCCCTCCCTCCCCAGCACAAACTATCCTTAACATGGAAAAAAATTCGAAAATTTTGAATTTCTAAAAAAATGGCTAAAGAGTTTGATTAACATGCCGAATGTGAAAGTTATTTACATCCCAAATAAAATTTATATCTTGAGTTTTCTGGGAATGGCCTCTGAAGACTATTTCATTCAGGATGAATTTTGCTTAACTGCTAAACCGTAAGAAAAAGAAAAAAAAAAAAAAAAAAACTTACTGCACAAAAAATGTAGATCTCGTCAAAACATACAATTTATGTCCTTTGCGTTTTTGTTGTGCAGGTAACCGATTCCGAGATATTCCATGTTATTGGTTTCAATTGTAAAGTACTTCTTAGACAGTAAGTGTCCGTTTTTCTTTTATTCTACTCCTGGCCAATCAAAGAAGCGATTTGCAATCACAGCTTTTAAACATTTAACTATCACTTTAGTATAGCGCATTTCTTTAGTTCCCTTCTACTTATAAGGAACCAAGTAATAAGAACATTCTGCTAATGTTTATCTCGATTAGCATTGTGTAGAAAGAAGAAGCAGAATCTTTTGTTAGAAGTTTGTAGAGCAGCTAGATAAAGTCACATGAATGTAACACATATAATTTTTCTAAAATGCTTTATTTTTGCATTAAGGGGTCTCAAAACACGTATTTCCGGTATTACTATGTCTATTGTACATGTGTGCTAGGGAAAATAATACTCAGTATGTAATTGTGAATGTGTAAAAGAAAGGTTGCGACAGCGCATAAATACCACCACCACTGTGTGTATTTTCAGAGCCATTGGTTGTGAATACCGTAGCGTCTGGGACCTGAAAGCTAATTGGTTACGTAACGTGCAGTTTGCCTGTTAAAGTTGGAGAGAGATCGTGAAAGTTTAGATGACTCACAGGTTCTGCTAAGGGGCTTTCTTTGACACTTGAGTGAATACTTCAGCATTCTGTATCACGTGGTGGCCTATGATTCCATATCTACAACTTGTTGTCTCAAGATTCCCTGGGAATCGATCTTGGATTCTTAGGCAGATAGGAACAACATTTGTCTAGGTAGTGTAGCATTCTAGCAGTCTTATTGCGTCTTATATGTTCTATTAATTTCTTGGCTGCATGTGCAGTTTTTCTACCTTTCATGAATCCGAAATGTTTTTTACTTTCTCTACACGTAATATGTACATAGTGTATGTAGAAGGTATTGCATTCCACCCAAAATTTCGGTACCGAGGCTTTACCGGAAATGCATACTTAAGGATCTTCCGAATAAAAAAAAAGTTTCAAAAAAAGGTTAGTGTGTGTCTGGACATTATAGCTCAAACACGAAAAGATCGTTGGTACTTAGGTTTGGTATCTTCCAAGTATGCGGCTCGATTTTCAAGAAAATCCTCCCATCCTAAACTTCCCATTACATGGAGAGAATTTCGAAAATTTTGATTTTCAAAAAAAGTAACGATTTTGATTAAAATACCACATATTAAAGCCATTTCCAACACAAATAAAATATATATCTTGCATTTTCTGGGAATAGCTTTTGAAGACCTTATTCTGGACGAATTTTGCTGAATTTTGCATAACCGTAAGAGACAGAAAAAAAAAAAAAAAAACTTGCCACATAAAAATATAGATCTCTCACTTTTTTCGTAGAGTTGACCGTTTTTGAGATATTCCTTATTACTGGTTTCAGTTTTAAAGTACTTCTCATACGGGAACTTGTCAACTCCTGCCCAAGCAAAGAAACGGATTTCAATCACAAAGCGACCCCATTTTAAAACATTTGTCGGTTTAGCCTTATTTCTCTTCTACTTATAAGGAACTAAGTAATAAAACAGTTTCTGCTAATGTTTATTTGATTTACACGAAATAGAAGAATAAGCTTGTAAACAATAATTTATTACAGATATATAGAGAAAGTCATGTGAATGGAACACATCAGATTCTTTGTGTTTTAAAATCTGGTTGGTATATCGGACGATGGCCGTGCCGTGGCCGATTGGTTAGACCACTCTCCTCTTACTTTCACAGCTTTCATTATGAACTCACAAACTTTACAGAAAATATATGTAAAAAAATCTGATGTGTTCATTCACATGTCTTTCTCTACATCTTTGTAACAAATTGTTGTTAAAACGCATATTCTTCTAATTCATGCTAATCGAGATAAACGGCCCGGATTCGATCCCAAGCGATGACATGTGAGATTTGTGGTGGACAAAGCAGCGCAGGGGCGGGTCTTCTCCGGTTTCCCCCCCCCCCCCCCACCAAATTCCATCGGTGCTCCATCTTCATTCCAATTTATCATCAGTGCCATCGCCTGCGGTGCCATGAGAGTAAAAGCGGACGTTAAACACTATCAAAAGGAATCTGACGAATGAACTATATGAAATATGCTCAGATGATCTCAGGGTGCATGAAGCTTAGTCACTCGACATTGATTTTCTCAGGATAAGGGGAAACCCCTTATCGAAGTAACTCACTCTAAATGAAAATCGAACTCGCGACATATTGAACGTGTAGCAGGCACGCTACCACCACCCTATCCAGGCGGGCCCCAAAATGTTCTGGAATGTGGCCCCACGTTTGGATGCTCAGCTTTTCACAAACATTAATACATAGTTTATAAGTTTGCTCAACATGTAAATTAATCTTTGTAACTAAAAAATAATTCGTGAATTACATCATAAACATCAGAAATATAAATACTGTCATTACTGACAGTGTTTTGCTCAATGGAGGTATAGGTATTTCAAAATACACTAGTCTCTCCGTAGAAGGGCCTTGGATCCACTTCTTGTATATATAATGGAACAGTTACTGCTAAAAGAAACGAAAGTAAACGTGCATTTGGATTAAAGTTTAGGCACGAATTGAGTCATAATCAACAAAATGCTCAGACTGTAAGAGTTGTGATAAGTGTACAACCAAAAACAGCCATGTTAAAGAATTAAGAGGTATTTTTACTTTATCTGCACATTCTATGTTAAGATAGAGATAATGTGGTATTCCGATCAAAAATTCAGTGCTGAGATTTCACCGGAAACGCACGCTTTAGGATCTCCAAATACCAAAAACAGCATTTTTAGAAACAATGCCCGTGAATACGATAACCTAAAAATGAAAAGTGGACAAAATACCAAACTTGTTTTATCCGTACTCAAGCACAAAAAATCTCGTGTTCTTTGTAGTGTTTGAAACATAAGACCCCATAAGTGGCATTTCCAGTTACGCTAGCCTACTCTGCCACCTGCTGGTGTGCATCTCCTTTGTGTTGATGTATGTTGTCACCATTTGAACGAAAATAGTTACGAACTCTGTGTGATTTAGCGTGGTGAGGCTTTTACCATTTTATCTGTGATTGGACATAAGTCTCTTCTTGCTTTTCAGTACACGAGGGCTATTCCAGAAAGTGACAGACAATTTTTCACAACTAAATAATAACGAAAAATATCAACATAAAACTTTGTGAATAAAATTAGAGTACCTTACTCTGTTTGTCAACGAAATCTCCATTCTGTCAAGATATTTCTGTGGCCTAAAAACTTATGAACTCTCGATATTGAATATAGGGATCACATAGATTGCTCCCTCTATTCACAATAAATGTGTGAGTGAAGTAAAATAGTGGTGGGACCGTGTGCACCATGTTTTAAAACAAACCTTTCAGAGACGTTCACTTAACCGAGGTAAACATCACCCTGTTTACTGTAGTTTAGCTGATTATTTGGCAGCGTTCTTTGCAGGTAAAGTTACAGAATGCACCCAGAAGTATATGCTTTCGCTTATTCTGTACTTGCTCAGTGTGCAACAGAGGAAAACAAAGTTTCTCCTAAAAGGATAGTATGCTTTAACAAGAGCTACATTTTTTGTGTATCTCTTACCGTTTACTAGATTGACAGAAGCCATCCATAATGAAGGGGCCTTTAGAGGCTACCCCAGATAATTTAAGATACACATTTGATTTAAGTTGTTTGAGAATATAGAAAATATCGAAAACATTTTCCGTGCAAGGGGTCCTTTCAGGTCGCAACTATGCAAGATTTCAGTTTGTATTTAACGGACTTTTCGTTTTTACCTTCTCTACACGTACTATGTACATAGTGTATAGAGAAGGTATTGCACTCCACCCAAAAATTCGATACCGAGATTTCACCGGAGATAAATGTTTTACGGTCCCCTGTGTTAAAAAAAAAACATTTTCAGAAAAAGGTGTGTCCATGTGTCTGTGAACAAGATAACTCAAAAATGAAAAGTTGATAAAATACCAAACTTAGTACAGGGTTACTACAAAAGAAATAGACAACTTCAACTGCCTGTAAAACAAAAACTATTAGAGATAGCAACCTAATTATTTTGGAGGTATGTTGAGAAACTCTCAAAGTTTCGTTTGTTACTATTGGTAACGCTGCAGTGTTTTGTTTGTTGTTGCAGAAGCTGAAATGGCGGAAAATCCTGTGGAAAAGGCATATTGCGTGTTGGAATTTGCTAGAACGCAATCAGCAACAGTTGTCCAACGACATTTTAGAACACGTTACCACAAAAATGAAATGATGCGCTCACAAAAACCAGCATCGTCTTCATCATGTCGCAACATGTCGATGCAAAAGTCACGCCGTATGACCTATCTTCTTCACTCAGAAACTGCAACATCTGTAATCTGTAAGGCATCATGTGCAGTCGCTTCCGCAAGATTTTCCATACAGTTTGCTGTGGAATTTGTAATTGCATGCTTGCCCTAGATGTCGATTTCTGTGGGCTTCTTATGTAGGCAGAACGAACACGTTCAACGTTTTCTTCCGAAACTCTTGGTCTTCCCGAGCTCTTCCCTTTGCACAAACATCCCGTTGTCTCGAATTTTCTATACCAGTTGTAGATTGACTGTCTAGTCGGTGGCGTTTTGTGGTAACGTGTTCTAAAATGTCGTTGGACATCAAACAGTTGCTGATTGCGTTCTAGCAAATTCCAACACGCAATATGCCTTTTCCACAGGATTTTCCGCCATTTCAGCTTCTGCAACAACAAACAAAACACTACAGCGTTACCAATAGTAACAAACGAAACTTTGAGAGTTTCTCAACATACCTCCAAAATAATTAGGTTGCTATCTCTAATAGTTTTTGTTTTACAGGCAGTTGAGGTTGTCTATTTCTTTTGTAGTAACCCTGTATTTAAGTTCAGGGATGCCACACAAAAATTTTGAGAAAAATCTTCCCCACCCCAAACTACCCTTTACATGGAACTTTTTTCGAACATTTTCGTTTTTTAAAAAATGAAAAACGATTTTGATTAAAATTTCGTATATTAAAGATATTTATATACCAAATAAAACGTATATCTTGAATTTTCTGGGAAAGACCTCTTTATTCTGGATGATTTTTATTGAATTTTGCATTACTGGTAAACCGTAAGAGATGGACAAAAACTCACTACACAAAAAATGTAGATCACGACAAAACACATCATTTATGTCATCATATTTTTTTTTCGTGAAGTTGATCGTTTTTGCGTTTTTCCTGGTTTTTGATTTCAGCTTTAAAATACATACTTTTCTCGCAAATGAATTTGTCAACCATACAAACGAAGGTGGTTCAGTCACATTGCTACCAGCTTTTGACTATCACTTTAACCTATGGTACTCCCTTATTTCGCTTCTACTTACAAGAAAGCAAGTAATAAGACTATTCTGCAATTTTTTTCGATTAGTAATGAGTAAATGGAAGCATAAGATTTTTAACAATAATTTGTTGCAGAGATGTAGAGAAAGTCGTATGAATGGAACACATCAGATTTTTTTAATTATATTACTAAACAATTATTTTGTTGCTTTCTCTATATAAAAGTGGTATCATTTATCCTGCACCATTTTTAAATATCTCAGTTGCCATCACTGCTTTTTAGCAGTGGCCACATCCTATCTAGCTTTGTTTTTCAAAATTACATTATTATTTTTGAGAAGTCTCTTGCGGAGCAGTTTTGACGAACTAGCTCTGAAATTTGAAATACAAGTAATGTAGAACCTTTGTTTTATAATTTGTCTGTGCTTTGATGAGAATTAGTTATTTTTGCAGTAATATAATTTAAACATTAAAAGATTCAGACTCAAAACATACCTGTAACCTTTGATTTCATTATATAGCAAAATCTGGTCCTAACTTATTTGCATGTACATAAAGAACATTCTTACCAAATATACACCGAAAAATCAAAATTGTTCTGCAAGTGTTTTTTTATTTTATAGCAAATAATATAATTTGCGATTGTAAAATTAATTATAGAATGGAAAGAATCTAGAGTAGATGGCTAAAATGTTGCAGAAAGATTACTATGGTAAGAGAAATTTGTATGCAAAATTTGAAACCTCTATCATTAAAATGTGGAATTTAGATTTTCACTTGACTGTCCTCTTAACTGTAACTTTGCAATCGAAGCTGGAGCACTTAGAGGTAGTTGGATACTTCTTTATTAGACTGGACACTTTCTTTTGCTTTTCTAGTTTTCAAAAGGCCAGTAACTACATCCTTCAGCAGACGTAATGCGTTTTTTTTTTTTTTCCATAAAACCTTCATTGTCAGAGTAGATACTTCGCGGAAAATATGTTAACATTGGTCAATTGCTCATTAAGGCAGCAGTTATTTGTGAGAGCATAAATAACTATATGTGAATGGAATCGGAATGTTTTAACTTTAATTTTCTCTGCTGCGTATAGCAAGTTGAGGAAGCATTGTATTCCACTCAATAATTCGATACCGAGATTTCAACGGAAATTATTTGAGGTCTTCTAAATTTAAAAAAAAATCACACACTTCTAGAAAAAGGTCTACACGAGTGAACAGCATAACACAAAACGAGAAGTCGTTAAGTACCAAACTTGGTATTAATGTTCAGTATATTCCAAGGATGCGGCACCAATTTTACATGGAATGTTTTTAGAATTTTCTTTTAAAATGGCTCAAACTATTTTGATTAAAATACCATAATGTTTAAGATATTTTCAGACAAATGAAATGTATATCTTGACTTTTTTGGAAATGACCTCTAAAGTCCTCGGAAGTCCTGCGTAAGTAATAAACAGAGTCAAAATATTAGTTTACAAAAAATGAAGACCTCGTTAAAGCAGCCAATTTGTCAAACGTTTTGTGTGGAGTTAACTATTTCCGAGATATTCTTTGTCTTTAGTTTAAATGCCCTAATATATTTTGCTCACACGAGCAATCGTCGTTTGTTTTTTCATACTGGTCATGCAAATAGAACAACTTTCAAGGTCGTCACATAAGCGACCCGCTCTTGAAGGATTTGACTATTACTTTAACCTGGTGTATTTCCGTACTTCTACCTAAAGGATGTAATAATACAATTCTGTTAATTTTTATCCCGATTAGCATGAAGTAGGTGGAAGACTAACTTCAATAAGATTAATTTGCTGCAGAATAGTTAGAGAAAGTCATGTGAATCTGTTTTTTTTATTAAACGAGTAGTTTGTGGATCTTCGGAATATACTCGAATTTAAGTACCAAGTTTGTCATTTATTCTACATTACGTTTTTGAGTTATGCTGTTCACAGACCTTTTACATAAATGCATTTTTGTGGGGGGGGCGGATTCAGCTGGCTCAATACATTATTTGCTGTAAAATCTGGGCATCGAATTTTTTGGTTTGAATAAATTGTCTTTATCTGCTAGGTGATATGGTAGAGAAACTAAAGGTGTGCTATAATATTGAGTATGCAATGTTACGAGTTGTATACAAAGGCTGTGGCGGCATTTTATTGACACTGGAATTATGGTGATATTGGATTAAAGCTTATAAGGAAGTAATGGGTAAACAGAAATAATTTCATATAAAATGGAGTTATGGACAAATGCATAAACTATAGGCAATTATGTTGTAGATCAGTCATTAATGAGGCATAAGATTAAAAGGGCACAAGTTAGAATTCCGTTACTATGAAAGAGTCAGTAATAAGGGCAAGTGTTGAAGGAAGCAATTAGGTAGGACGTCGATGTAGTGTGTAGTGAAGGTAATTAAGTTTCAGGAAACTCGGTAAGTATGAATTCATAAGCTCAATGTTCAATTTCTGGCAATTTAATACTGACGCCTCTTGTGCTTGAAGTTGCTCTTGTAGCGGTGACCGGTAAGGGATTCGCCGTACATAGTTCCTTTACGAGTTACGGAGCTTAAACTCATTACTTCAGAAACAAATTTATACTCTTAGAAGTTAGCAAATTTAATATGACGCAGTTATAATTCCCGTTCTTACATTCAGGAACATTGCTGATTCATCCTAAAATAATTGCTAAATCAGTTATTACATTTTATTTCGTATTCTCAGTGTGTCCATTCTCGCCACACTCACGCATACTCAGAATAGGCTTGAGCCTACTACTAGAGCCGCAGCTGACAGAACCACCACCACAAAGTGATCGTCCGTTTAGAATTGGACATAAAGATGTAGAGAAGGTTAAAAGAACGGTACCGATATGTAACCCAAGTGGAAGACAGGACTACTTAGCTCTTGGGGAAATAAACTTTGGAGGGCCTAGTATGTAATGGATACATGATTTAAGCAGAACGGATCAAGGTATTTTTGAACCTGTTTTATAGATAAAATTTACGGTCCAAACATTGAGCTTAATTTGTCCCTATTTAAGAAAACCAACCTCTGAATTATGTTAACATAAACACTCCAAATTCCGTTCACTTTTTTAATTAAAAACCCATTCGTAGTCAGATTACACGTGTGCTCCATTTTGTGAATCACTTGAGGTTTACTTTCCCCTTGTATCATCCATAACAAATGCCTTCAGACTCTTTCCCTTCTAACACTGCTTCGCCACTTTGCAAAACTTATCCTTTCTTCTGAATCATTTTATAACAATCTGCTGTGCTGCATACACATTGATGTCTTTCAATTCTATCCTTATTACGTTCTCTACTGTTTACAGTAAGTAGAAGAGGAAGTATTGTATTCCATCCAAACATTCTATACCAAGATTTCTTTGGAAATAAACTTTTTGGGACCCCTGAATTATAAAGGATATTTTAGAAAAAAAAGTTAGTTTGTGTGTTCCTGTAAAGTTCATCTTCCAAGGATGCAACACGCAGGGCTTCTAGAACATCCCCCATCCAAATCACTCTTTACAAGTATTTTCTCAAGACGGGTCAAACCATTTTCTTTAAAATAACCTATGTTTATGATATTTTCATAACATAAAATGCATTGCATATTGAGTTTTCTAGGAATAACCTCTGAAGTTCTCTACATTCTGGATAACTTTTTTATAACTGGTAAGGCTTACTGCACCAAGAAAAAATGTCTTCCATTCACATGACTTTCTAAATCTCTTTAACAGAGTAATTTTAAAAAGCATATTCATCTATTTCATGCTAATCGAGATAAACATTAGCAGAAACGGTCTTATTACTTAGTTCCTTATAAGTAGTAGGGAAATAAGGGAATAGACTAGGCTAAACCGACAGTCAAATGTTTTAAAATGTGGTAGCTATGGGTTTGAAATCCGTTTATTTGCATGGCCAGAGTTTAACAATTCCCATATGAGCAATATTTTAAGTATTTTAAAAACTGAAACCAACAAGGAAATTGACAATTTTCAACGTATTCCTCGTTATTGGTTTCAATTTAAAATCCTTATACTTTCCTTAAATGTGTTTTATTCTCTTGCTCTGGTCATGAAATTTCAAAGCCTTGCTCTTACTTGATTTAGTTAAGCGGGCCTTAAAACGTGTAGTTCCGGTGAAATCTCGATAACGAATTTTGGGTGAAATCCAATCTTTCGTCTACCTACTGTATAGGCTCAACATGGTAGTGGAGGTAAAAATGTGACAAGAACTGTCCCCAGTAATAGTGGAATTCAGCTTGTTGAAGCAGACCTTCGGAGAGTTCTTTATTTGTGCAAAGGAGAATGCATAACATAATACCGTCTGCAGGTCAGATTTTGTGAAATAAGAGCAGGTTAAAAAGCATGCAAATCACACTGTCGCCTCTAAGAACTCGTAAAACGTTTTGATTTTCTCAGTGGAGCGCCTGCGCGAGAAACAAAAGCCCTGTAGCATCATTGAAATGTGCTGTTGACATTAAAAGCCGAACCGCTAGGTGTCCTTGAGACAAACCTGGGCTGCACAACTTTGAATGTTCAAATAACTTAGTGGCTTTACTGGGGAAATTACTGCAGGCATGTCATTTCGTAAGTCAGTGAAGAAATATTTCACCTTTCAGGAAATTCTTCTTCACGTTTCAACACAGCAAATTTATGTTTGGCTTTGATTAAGATTTTAACCAGTAATTTTTTGTATCTCACATTTTTGTTTTCTCCTACACTTATAAGTAGAGAATAATTTCAATAAAATCTTTCATTGGGAATATGCTTCCAAATACCCAGGAAAAAATGAGACTGTCTTACCAATTCTGTAACAAATAATCTTAACAATTTATCCGACTCCTGCCTACGCATGGCTTGTGTCGAAAACACAGTGGATTAACACTATTCTTAAAACTTAGTTCCTTATAATAATTGCTTATAACATTCGGAAATCGTTAACAGAAAAAAAAATCTTTTCACGCGATCTACATTTTTTATAGTAAGTGTTTGTCTATGTTACGGTTTATCAGTTATGCAAAAGAAATCCAAAATGAAGAGGCCTTCATTTTGCTTTTGTGTGTGTGTGGCAACTATCCGGATATGAGTAATCAAGAAATTCCTGCAGAAATTGTCTACACGGTTCAGTTTTCGAATATATATATATATTGTAAACAATTTCTGCAGGAATTTCTTGATTGTCTACACGATTCAGTTTTCGAATAAAAGAAAAATATATTTCTGCAGGAATTTCTTGATTACTCATATCCGGATAGTTACATTGTGAAATGTTTGGTCAGTAAATTTGCAACAATGGGATCACTAAACTGTAAACCAAAGAAGCGAGAACGGCATGTTCTAACGGAGGAAAAGCTAGACGAAATTGGTGCTGCATTCGAACGCTCACCTAAAAAGTCTCTCAGCCAATTGCACAGCAAGTGGGTGTTTCACAAATCTCTGCTCATGCAGCTACTGAACTTCTAAAACTCAAATCCTACTGTGTGACTATATTGCAGAAACTATGAACAGTACGCAAGAAGTTTTATACGTGTGAATGTGATTTCATGTGATGTCAATGAGTTTGCGCTGAGACACCACTTATAACAAGGTTAGTCTTCTTGATATACGAGTGGTATTTTGTGTTACTAACACTTCGTGGGTAAGTAATGCGAAAGTAACGGAACGGAAAACCGTGCAATGTAGTAGACGGTGTGCGAAGCACGCATTCACGGGACATAAAACTAAGGCACTGTTCTTAAACTGTTTAGTTTAAAATGTATTAGTCCTAAACTATTACTAACGTTGTATTCCTTTAATAAAGGAGGATTACAATTCTTGGAAAATAAATAATACCTCAAACCTGTAATGTGTTACCGTAAGCATTGTCCAATTGTTGCGTCATAGCTACTGGTAGCAAGTTTTGTAATCTGCAACTTTATTTATTTGAAACAGGTGAATGTTTTGATTCCAGATTTTATTTTCAGTAGATGAATATAATGCATATAATAAATTCTTCAGTTTTCTTTTTACCTAGAAAAGGTTACAGTTAGCGGGAGAGTAATTTGTCATTCAGGAAGAATAGTTTCCTTTGCCTTTACATTCGTTTTGAAGCAGAAGTAAGCATATGAATGGCTGAGGAATACAATGGCTCACTTACGAACCGGTTTAATTCTCCAAGGTTCCATAAAGTCATGGCAATGCGTATGAAGTTATAATGGATGCGACAAGTTTGTAAGTTAGCGCTCCAGTTTGTGTAAAACGTCTGTGACACGTTGTCAAGCGTAATAATGCAAAGCGATAACTTCATGGACCAGCTATTGGTTGCAGATTTAACTCCTTTGTGCTGATAAAGTTGGCTCTTATCTGTACATTTACATATAATTCAAAAGATACTCTACTACGATAAAAATAGTTGCTATTTAAGTTTTAGTAGCGTATACCATATTGCTTGCTATGTGGGATAAAAATATATTTAATTTCTTTTTTAAAATGATAACCGTGGGAAAGCCTTGGAAATGACATGTTTTACTCTATATTAAAACATTATTTTAATGTATTAAATCTTAATTTTAAAATATTGTATTATTTCGTAGATTCTATGTCATTAAAAAAGTTGAAAAGATGATCTCTTTACTTTCTTTTCCGGGCACATGCAATGTGCTTAGTAGATAAAGGTGGTTTTATATTCACCTAAAAATTCAATATTGAGATTTCACTGGAAATAAAAGGTTTTGGAGACCCCCGAATTAAATTAAAAAAAAATACTGCTTTGGAAAACGGTTCGTGTGTGTGCTGTGTCTGTGGACAGCATAGCTTAAAAATGCCCGTTAAATATCCAACTTGGTATTTAAGTTTAGTATCTTCTAAGGATGGAACATAAAGCTTTTCAAGAATATCCCCTCACCCCAAACATGGAATAATTATCGAACTTTCTTTCCCTCCATAATGGCTCTAACGGCTTCAATATAGGTACGTACGGTATTTTGAAGATATTTAACTGAATTTGCTGGGAATAGTCTCTGAAGATCTCTTCATTCTGGAAAAAATGTAGATCGCGTTAAAAGACACAATTTTCTTTGGTTGGGGCCCTTAACAATTTCCGAGATGTTTCTTTTTTCAGTTAAAAAAAACTTTTCTCAAACGTGAATTTGTCATTTCTTATTCTTTTATTTTACTCCTGGCCATGCAAAGAGAACCGAAGGCAACAGGTTTGACTATCGCTTTAGCCTAGTGTATCCCGTAGTTCCTTTCTATTTAATAAGGAAATAAGCAATAAAACATATCTGCTAATGTTTAGCGTGAAGGGGATAAAAGAATAAGCTTTTGTAGAAGAAGTTATGTGAATGGAACACATCACATTTTTTTAGCTAAAAAGCCTCATTATTCACTGACCCTTCCAATTGTTTCATACATTCTATAATTTTTCAGTATTTTTCAGTTCTGATTGCTCTTGTAAATCATTTTATTAAACAATTTCCTACAAATCAGTTCCGCTTTCCAATGGTGTGTAACTCAATATTTTTACTTTCTCTACAGTACTATGTACTTGTGGATAGAGAAGGTATTGCATCCACCCAAAAATTCGATACCGGTATTTCACCGGAAATGCATGTTTTGGGTTCCCTGAATAAAAGTAAAATGAATGTGTTACACTCGCATGATTTCTCTAGCTCTTCTACACATTTCTTACATAAGAATACTCTTCTTTCTACACAATACTAATTGAGATAAACATTAGCAGAATGCTCTTTACTACTTAGTTCCTTATAAGTAGAAAGAAAATGAGGAAATGCACTAGGCTAAACCGATAGTCAAATGTTTTAAAAGCTGCCGTTATTCGATTTTCATTGCAAATCGCTTCCTTGCTTGGCCAGGAGTGGAACAAAAAAACGGACACTTTCTGTCTGAGAAAAGTATAAGTACTCGCAACTGAAGCCAAAAACAATGAATATCTCGGAAACGGTTACCTCCACAACAAAAATGTAAAGGACATAAATTGTGTGTTTTGATCAGATCAAGATTTTCTGTGTAGTAAGTTTTTGTCTATCTCCTACCGTTTAGCAGTTAAGCAAAATTTATCAAAATTCATCCAGAATAAAGAGCTCTTCAGAGGCTATTCCCAGAAAATTCAATATATACATTTTATTTGGTATGTAAATATATTTAATAAACGGGATTTTAATAAAAATCGTTAGAGCAATTTTTTAGAAAATCAAAATTTTCCATGTAAAGGGTAGTTGGGGGTGGGGGGATTTTCTTGAAAATCTTCATGTCGCATTCTTGGAAGATACCAAATCTAAATACCAAGTTTAGTATTTAACGGTCTTTTCGTTTTTGAGCTATGCTGTCCACAGACACACACACACATACACACGGACCTTTTTCTGAAAATGCACTTTTTTGGATTCAGGGGGTCCTAAAACATGTATTTCCGGTGAAATCTCGGTATCGAATTTTTAGGTGGAATACAATACTTCCTCTATACACTATGTACATAGTACGGCTTGAGAAAGTAAAAAAAAAAATTAAAAAAAGGTCCGTGTGTGAGTGTCGTGGGACAGCATAGCTCAAAAACGAAAAGACCATTGAATACCAAACTTGGTATTTAAGTTTGGTTTCTTCCAAGGATGTGACACGAAGATTTTCAATAAAAAACACCACCTCCACTACGAAAATTTTGATGGCTCTAACGAATTTGATATTTACCTAACAAATAAAATATATATCTTGAATTTTCTGGGAATAGCCTCTGAAGACCTCTTTATTCTGGATGAATTTTACGGAATTTTCTATAGCTGGCAAACCGTAAGAGATCGAGAAAAACTTACTTAACAGAAAATGTAGAGCTCTTTAAAGCACACAATTTGTTATATACACTTTTTTTCGTGGAGTGGATCGATTTTTGAGATATTCCTTGCTATTTGTTTCAGCTTTAAAAAAAACGTATACTTTTCTCATACGGGAATTTGTCAAATCCTGTCCATAGAAACAAAGGAACTTCAATGACATAGCTACCAGCTTTTGACTAATACTGCAGCCTAAGCTACTCCCTTCTACTTGCATGGAAGCACGTAATAAGACTATTTCTGCTAATTTTTTCTCGATTAGCATGAAGCAAAAGGAAGCATAAGCTTTTTAACAATAATTTGATGCAGAGAAAGTCTTGTGAATGGAACACATCAGATTTTTATAGTAAATGATCTCGCCTTCCCTGCCAATATGTATTGGACATCTTTCCTTCAGTGCATTATTTTCAGTCCTCTGTTTGCATATTCCTAAACGAAAGGAAGCAATCTCTTCTCTTTGAGTACAAACCTTAATATATACCTCTTTCTAATCAGATTTTCATTCATTGAAAAAAACTAAGTGAGTTTTTGTTCCTGAGTTGGGTAAGTTAAGTTTTTCCCATTCATATCTTACGGCCTTGCGCTTATTGCCGAGAGTATGCATATAAAGCAACTTGTGATTTAATGTTTAATTTACATATTCTGAAGATGCAAGGCGAAAGCTTTTGGAAAGCCGTGGTAAACATTTACTTGGAAGACTCTTCCTTTAGTTTGCGCTTGAGATAATTGCAAAACAAACAAAACGTGCTGCAGCTCCACTTTGCATTTAATTCTTACCAACCTTGTGGTATTTCATGTAATCAGGGCATTGGGACTTTTCAAGTTTTCTTTTGTTTTTTTTTTTTCTCTTAGGCATGTGACACTTAGAATTTCAATGTGCCATAAATACTATAATAAATGTTTTCACGAGTTTTTCGCGTCAGGTGTTATCATAGAACCTGAAAAACTTCGGATAATCGTTACTGAAAAGAAAAAGTTTGCGTATAAAATGAATTAAATTGAATCTGTTAGGAACGTAACAGAAACGACATGAAGACATCATGTTTGGTATTTAAGAAAATCGTCTTAAGTTGTACCGACATATTGTGTTGATCATATGGTATTATTAGTTGGACCTTGCATTATTGTTTTAAGGTACTGAGACTTCATTGTAAAACGCCTGTTAGACATGTTTTAAATTGCTTTGTTTATGGACTCTTCTTAACTGTTGCGATTCTCAGCGTACCACTCCATACGGCTGGCCACTAGGCCAGTTAGACGGTAGCATCGGATAGTTTAACTCTAGACTAGCTTTTATCCATAGCTACAGGTCAATAGCTTGTTTAGTTTTCGAATGATAGCATTTTAAACAAGACAACTTCAGATTTTTCACGAAAATGGAGGATTTTGAAAGACGAGTAGTGATTAAATACTTCCATTTGAAAGGTTTAATGCCTAAAAAAATCGAGGAGGAAATGGGATAGTACATTGAAAGACTCTGCCCTTTCATATTCAATGATTAAAAGGTGGGTTGCAGAGTTTAAAATTGGACACATGAACACTAGTGATGAGCCTGTCTCTGGACGCCCTGAAGAAGTGACAACCCCCGAGATCATTGGAAAAATTCATCCTTTAGTACTGGAAGACCGCAAATTAAAGTTTTCTGAGATAGCAGAGGCTGTAAACATATCAAAAGAAGTTGCAGGTAATATTTTAAGTAATGGTCTGAGCAAGATGGGTGCCGCGTTTGTTGACACCTGATCAAAATTGCAAAGAAAAACTTTCTGTTAAAAATGTGGAGCTTTATCGTAAAAATCCCAGTGAATTTTTGAGACGGCTTATTACCATGGATGAAACTTTGATACATCACTACACCCAAGAAAGTAAATCACGGTCTATACAGTGGATTGCGCCAGGTGAACCAACTCCAAAAAAAGCAAAGTCCATTTTGTCAGCTAACAAGGTTATGGCGAGTGTTTTCCGGGATACACTAGGAATCATTTTTATTGATTACTTGGAAAACGGTAAAAGTATCACTGATGACTACTACGCAAGCTTTCTGAGAGAGAAAAAAATCAATCTTGTTTCATCGCGACGATGCTCATCGTTCAGTCATTGAAATGGGAATTAAAGTTGAAATTGTTTGAACATTCGCCAGTTCTAGCACCCAGTGACTACCACCTGTTCCCAAACCTCAAAAAAGTTCTTGGAGGATGAAGATTTCACAGCAACGAGGTGGTCATTGATGCGGTAAACACATATTTTGAGGGCCTTAATAAATCGCACTATAGAGATGGTTTAATTAGATTAGAACACTGATATAACGAATGTACTAGCCTTTCTAGAGATTATATTGAGAGATAAAGCAAAAGAAAAGAAACTTTTAGTGCTGTTTTCATTGAGAGCCCCGAGACTTATCAGCCGACCCTAGTATTGGGCGTGAATGACCGCTTAGTTTTTCTCAGAGGCCTCTTTTATCAGGCCTGATATTTTTTTACGTGTCGTAAATCTGCGAAACGGGACCAACGGCTTTACTTCCCTTCCGAAGGAGGCCATTTTAAGAATTTTTACGCCCCATTTTGCTGAAGCAGTCTTTGACAACATTTCCATCCTCCCAGCTCTTCCCAATTTAACTATCATCCATCTGCAGGTGTTCTTGGTAATCCCAATATCATTTTGTAAAATGATCTATGAATTTGTTCTATACATTCTCACCCGTTTTCAGTCTCCCAAACGTCTTCCATTACAAGTACGCAAATGCACACGGGAAGTTGTCGACTCTTGAATTGCAGTGTCCTAGATGTATTTATATAGTTGTGAATTCGCGTGTGAAACTGTCTGGCCATTGAAAGGAAGCTTTGTAAGCTGGGAATTCACCCTATTTATCTTGTGCACTAACGCGACACGCAAGCAACAACTCCAATTAACTTAAGTAGCAAAGATTGCGCGAGTTAGCTCTCAGCTGCAAGGAAAATTTCTTTTCATCCACAGTTTCAACGCAAATATGACGTATTGCTTTCCTACCTCAATCGAAAACTGAAACCGTTCCCCAGCATTGTATGGTGTTTATCTATTGGTCGCTACTCCTCCCCCTCCCCGACACTCACGCTCCTTTTTACTTTCTGTTTCCAAGTATTGCACTCCACCCAATAAATCGATACCGAGGTTTAACGGGAAATCTCTTTTGAATCCCCTGAAACCAAGAAAAATCAATTTTACTTTATCTATTTAGTAGTAGTTAGAGAAGGAATTATATTCCCCGCAATAATTCGATACAGATTTCACCTAAAAAGCATGTTTTGAAGACCACAGATAAATGTTTTTCTTGTTATACTTGGTAAATAAGTAAAGAAGGTATTTTTAGAAGCGCGTGTGTGTCGGTTTCTGGCTCTCTCTGGGAACATGAGTCAAAAACGAAAAGTCTGTTAAATACCATACTTGAGACACAAGATTTTCAAGAATATCCCTCCAACCCAAAGTACTCTGCAGATTGAACATTTTTCGAAATTTTAAATATTCTGAGAAACTGCACTACCGATTTTTATTAAAATGTATATTAAAGGTATATAAATGACAAATAGAACGTATATCTTGAATTTTCTGAAGACATCTTCATGTAAACCGTAAGGGAGGCGAAACTTGATACAGAAAATAGTAGATCTCGTTAAAACACAATTTGTGGAGTTCACCATTTCCGAGATAATCCTGGTTATTGGTTTCAATTAAAAACTTTTCTCAAACGGAATTATTTCTTTTTTTACTGTTTTACTCCTGGCCGTGGAAAGAGAACCGAATTTCAATCACACAACCAGTTTTTAAAAGATTTGACTATCGCTTTAGCCTATGGTACTCCCTTATTTCACTTCTACTTGCAAGAAAGCAAGTAATAAGACCATTTCTGCAAATGTTTATTTCGATTAGCATAAAGCAACTTGAAGAATAAGTTTTCGTAAGAATGGTTTGTTACATAATAGGTTAAGGTCGTGTGAATGAAACACATGAGATTTTGTTTGAAGCAGAAGCATCAGCGAGCAGTGAAGCTATGGGAATCTCACGTGCTCAAACTGTTACAGTGGGGAAATGAAAATGCATTGAGTGTAGGTACGTAACAGTCTCCACCGACCTTGACCCCTGTTGGCGAAAATTGAATTTAGGGGTAGTACCGCACAGGAGTTCCCGAGCTTGATGAAAATCGATTTGGCGGTTCTGGCGCATTACATGGCCGAGTTCGTTTGTGGCCTGCCGAGAATTGTCAGTAGATCTGTGCAACATTAAGATAATTGCATTATTGTTGAGCTGCCTTTCGTGTGACATGTTTACAGTCCTTATAATGTCTTAAGTTACGAAAATTTGTTTATTCAAATAAAATGCCACATAGTGTACATATTTGTAAATCCAGTTGTCTTGAAAATAATCGGATGTTAAGCATTCTCACGTATTTTTGTACCAATTACGAATTCACATGTATCCGTTATAATTATACCTCATAAAAACATGTTTTGAGACTTGCTGAATCCAAGCAAATCATTTGTAGAAAAAGGTCCATGTATATCTGTTGACAGCATAGCTCAAAAACTAAAAGACCGTTAAATACCAAACTTTGTATTTAAGTTTAGCATTGCCCAAGGATGCGACACGAAAATTTTCAAGAAAATACTCCCTCCCCCAACTACCCTTTACATGGAAAATTTTTTCTCAAAAATGGCTCTTAAAATCTTTTATATTTAAAATATTTACATCACAAAATGTATATCTTAAATTTTCTAGGAATAGCTTCTGAAGACCTGTTTATTCTGAATGAATTTTACTGAATTTTGCTTAACTAATAAACCGTAATAGATGGGCAAAAACTTACTATACAAAGCTCAAAATTGACTTTCTAAATACTACACTTTAGAAGCCAAGGTGTCTTCCTATAGGTTTTACAGAGAATGCCAAGAGCAACAGGATAGAAGCTCAACCACTGCATTTCTACGCCTCTTCTGGCCCTGACTGCGTCGATTGTAGAAGCCTTACAACTTCAGCGCTTGGAGTTGAAATGTAATTGCAAGATGGCGAACTGTTTTCTCGAGTTCCGAGATCAAATTACGACAGTTGATATTGTGTTTGTCCTAATGAGTTTCTTCGGGTCGAAATATATTACATCTAATACAATAAACATATTTTTGTGAGTATCTAAAATGAGATTCAGATAGCTAAACAACTTCATTGGCTTCCTACAGAAACCGCAGCAAGGTATCTTGACTTATTACTTGATACAAAATTAAACTGGAATGCACATATTTCACAAAAAGTAATACTCACCAGTACCGGATTAAAACAGCTGTATCTTCTATTTGTCATTCAAAGCTGGGCCTTGAGTACTCAATTCTTCTATATAAATCATTAATACGTCCACTTCTCTCGTATGCTGCTCCTGTATGGAGCACAGCTAACATCGGTTACAAGTCATACAGAACAAATTCCTATAAAAGCCACAGATTGGTTCATTAGAAATGGTCAACTTCACTAGGAACTTGGAATTCTCCCTCTATGGGAATACATAAAATCCCTCTCGAAATCTTTCAACAAACTGCCTACAGTACCTGGAGCTAGCAGTTACAACTTTGGAACCAGAAGTTATCATATGAACAGACTGAAAAGAAAAGTCCCTCAAGGTCTGCTCAGTGATTCCGAAGAAATCCTACTTTAACCATAAATGTTTCATACCCATCGAGTCAGTACATTAACTATTACCATTGTAAATAATTGTTTATCCCTAACTTAGTTAGAGCAGACAAAGACCAACCTCAGCTTGTTCATATTATGTTAACTTATCAATAGTCTGTAAAGCAATATTTGTATGTTAATAACAAATTTTCACAAGATAGATAAACATTTTATTGTATGAATTAATCGTTATTAATGAAAATTCCGTAAAATTTGTCCATGTGAAGCGTAGTTGGTGTGGAATTTGTTTTAATCGTGTCGCATTTTGGCAATATACTGAACTAAAATATCAAGATTGGCAGTTAAGCGACTTTGTTTTTTACGTATCCTGTTTGTACACAGATACTCTCATACATCGGACGTGTTTTTTTTTAATTACTGAGATATTCTCAAAACGTGTATTTCTGTAAAATTTCAACATCAGATTTGTGAGTGAAATGCAATACTTCCCTCTACTTATTTAGGTACGTCATAAAGTAAAAATATATATATATATATATATATTAGCATGCAGTGCAGGAAGTACCCAACATTGTACCACCGACCGTTGTTTTTTTGATACGCTCATAGAGCGAGAGAGAAAAAAAAAAAACAGGGACGCAGGAGGGTAAGGTATCAACTGGCGCACTTGGAGGAAATGGCAACTTGCAGATGCCTTGAATGCAATCCACTTTTGCACTATGATTTGTCGAATACAATATTGGTGTTTGCAGTGTGACGGATGAAGAATTGCTTCAGAGCAAATAACAGGTGCTTGATGCTGAAGGAACCAGATGTCTGAGGCGATTTCTTCTTTTCTGTTCCAGTTCTGTCACTGGAGACTTGATCTCTGGATTAGTTTTCTACTTGGTCCGCTTGACTGCCTCTGGTAGTTCACTAGCTTTATTTGTGTGTTGGAAATCAGTTACTCAAATCGATTTCAGTTGATGTTATACGGACTCCTCTGGAGCGACCATCTCGTTGGTTGCGTTTGTAGTGAGACAAAGTGAACAGAGAAGGTATTCGATACCGAGATTTCACCGGAAATATATATTTTGAGACCACCTGAATAAAGAAGAAACAAACAAAAAACAACTTTTTAAAAAACGGTGTTTGTGTGGGAGGGGGGGGGGGAGGGATATCATAGCTCAAAAACTAAAAGACCGTTAAATACCAAACTTAGTACTTAAGTTTATCATCTTCCAAGGATGCGACACGAAGGTTTTCAAGAAAATTTCCGCATTCCAAACTAACCTTCATATAGAATTTTTGAAAAATTTGTTTTTCTCAAAAATAGCCAACGATTTTAATAACAATTTCGTGCATTTTTTTTTTTTTTTTTTTTTTTTGCGCGACAAATAAAATTACATCTTGAAGTTTCTGGAAATAATCTCTGGAGACCTCTTCATGCTGGGTGCGTTTTGCATAACTGGTAAACCAGAAGAGATGGACAAAAGTTTACTACACAAAAAACGTATACCTTATTAAATCACTCAATTTGCCATATATGTGTGTGTATGTGTGTGTTTGAAGAAAATAAAACTATTTAAAAAAACCCAACGTAAAGAATCTACAGACGAGTAGTTTCTAATGCAAAGCCCCGATATGACCTTAGATTTTAAATGGGATTATATAAATGAAACAATTAAAAAAATCTTGGAAACCGTCAACTCTACAACAATATGCATATGACAAATTGTGTGTTTTAACGATACCTACAGTTTCTGAGTAGTAAGTTTTTCTCTCTTATACATTTTATTTGGGATGTAAATACCTTTAATATAGGTAGTTTTAATTAAAATTGTATGAGCAATTTTTGAGAAAATGAAAATTTTTGAAAAATGTTCCCATGTAAAGGATTCTTTGGAGTGGGTGATTTTTTTTTGAAATCTTTGTGTCGCATCCTTGGAAGATACTAAACTTAAATACAAAGTTTGGTATTTAACGGTCTTTTCGTGTTTGAGTATGCTGTCCACAGCACACACACACCCGGACCTTTTTCTGAGAATAATTTTTTCGGACTCGGTACCCCAAAACATATATTTTCAGTGAAATCTCAGTATCGAATTTTTGGGTGCAATAAAATAGGTACCTTCTCTATACATTATATACATAGTACTGAAGAGAAAGTTAAAATATTGCATAATAATTTAGCATTACAGATTGTAGAGTCCCAGCGGCCAATCTGAGCACAACAGTTTTGCTGGTGGCCTTACATTCACTCGCTAGCTCGAGGGTGCTGAACTTGCTAATGTCAAGCGTGTTGCATATGAAACAGACAACTTCCCGGTCAATGATATGCAATGCATTATCAAAAGCGTCATGTGTGCCTCTAACTTAGTTTTTCTCACGGCTGTTCCATTTCGTCTTCTAGAAACGTCTTCGCTTTTCCCAACGTGCTCCACTGCACGAATTACAGAACTAGTATCGCCAGGTGCGTGCATAGTCAGATTTTGACAAGAAAAACTATTTTTACAAAAGGTTCTTTTATCGAGATCAACGTTAGCAGAGATGGTCTTATTACTTCCTTTTAAGTAAAAGTGAAACAATGAAATACAGTAAGTCTCCATAGGCTATTCCCAGAAAATTAAAGCAAAATAATGGAGTGCCATAGGTTAAGGTGATAGTCATAAGCTGGTTGCCATTTGACTGAAGTTGCTTTGTTTGTGTGAACAGGAGTTGACAAATTCCTGTACGAGAAAATTATACTTCTTGAAAAGCTGAAACCAATAACAAGAAATATCTAAACAACGATCATAAATTTTGTGTTCTAACGTGCTCTACATTTTAAAAATGTATACAACATAAATGTTGTGTTCTAACGTGCTCTACATTTCTTATGTGGTAAGTTTTTGTCCATCTTATGCCAAATTCCGTAAAATTCATCCAGAATAAAGAGTCTTCAGATGCTGTTCACAGAAAATTGAAGATATACATTTTATTTGTCAGGTAAATATCTTTAATATACGATATTTTAATCAAAATCGTTAGAGCCATTTTTGAGAAAATCAAAATTTTCGAAAAAAGTTGCATGAAAATCTTCGTGTCGCATCCTTCGAAGATACCAAACTTAAATACAAAGTTTGGTATTCAACGGTCTTAACGTTTTTGAACTATGCTGTCCACCGATACACACACAGACCTTTTTCTAATTTTTTATTCAGGGGGACACAAAACGTGTATTTCCGGTGAATTATGGTATTGAATTTTTCGATGGAATGCAATACCTTCTCAATGCACTATGTACATAGTACATATAGAGAAAGTAAAATAGCTTTATTTAAAATAAGTAACTTTTGGGAGATAATAAACGTCCGTTTGTGCTCCAGTGGTACATGGTCAGCAAAACTCAGATCAGATGGTAGTCTCTGCAAACACATTGACGTCATACAAGCTTGTTTTCTGCATATTGATGTTTGAATTGCATTGGGAAACGCGTCATGCATATAATTCAAAACGAAATTCAGCTGCCTCTATGTCTCAAATGAAACGAAAATATTGGAGGTCTTTCTGTTAGGTTGCAAGCGCCAGGATTTGGCAGCCGCTTTCCAAATTCAAAATTAGTCGACAGCACCATTCTCTGCAGCTTCCTGAGGCTGCAATTTTATTTTTATTTATTTATTTATTTATGCTAAGCTTTATACAGGTGAATATGACCGGTGTTCAGCCCTGGCTCTTTACCGGTCATACTCATATTTTACAATAGTTTATTAATTCTAGTTTATTACACCATTTTGTCTATTTACTGTCCATATCCATTTATTTTTCACTTTGCATAAGAATTGTCCAATCTTCTTACTATCTTTTTGAATTTCAACTACTACTACATTTCTATCTATTTTAAACCATTTCTTATTAATATACTTTTTTCTCCAAATTTCAGTTCCTTTACATTTAAATAAAATGTGTTCTATATCCTCATTTCCGCCACATATAGGACATTGATTTTGTGGAATACCTTTCCTTAAACCTTTTAATCTCCATACTCCTGCTTTCAGCCATGCAATACCTTCTCGCTCCTCTTTATTTGTCACATCAATGTACTTTTCCCTTCCCCATGAGACTTTCATTGGTATATAGAAAACTAAAGATCTCTTTTCAGTTATTTCACTAAATATTTTTTGTATTTCTATGTCCTCAAATCTTTTCCTTGCCAACTTCCAGAAGTTATTCACATTATTTTCTCTTCTTCTCCACATTTCCCCTAACCCACTACTTTCCAGGTTATTTCGAAGACAGTCTACCCATCCCTTGTTCTTTAAACTTTTCTCTTGATATACTAAACACTGTTTTAACAAATTCCTTTCTTCCAATTTCAATATCCTATGCCAAAATTTCAATGCCCTTTTCATAATCTTTCCCTTACTTGCCACTCTACCCAGCTCTATTTGTGCTACCTGCCTAACAGTTGCATTTGGTAACCCCAGTATTTCTTTGCAAAATTTCCTATGCACCTCATCTATGCCTTCCCATCCTCCTTCTAATCCCCATACTTCTATCCCATATAGCATTTTTGCCTCAACCACCATATTGTACACTTTTTCTAACCATCTAATATTTATATTAGGTGCTTTGTATTTGCAACTTCTAATAGCTGATAAAGCTCCTTTTCCTTTTGCCAATGCAAATTTCTTTTGCTTTTCCCAATTGCCACCACTATCAATTTTAACTCCTAGATAAATACATTCTCTCACTACCCTGTACTCCTTTTCATTCTCATTCTTCCATTTTTCATATTTGCTCAATTTTCCCCCTTTTTTGAACACTACAATCTGCGTCTTGTCCTGGTTCACTTTTAAACTCCACTCTTTACAGTAATTATTTAATGTTTGCAAGGATTGTTTCAAGCCATTCACTGTAATTGCACCTATAACTAGATCATCTGCAAACAGTAATCCTGGAATCTGAATATTATTAATTACTGGCATCGAGTTATTATTTCTCCCAATTTCTGTTAATACATCATCTATATATAAATTGAATAGGACTGGACTTAACTTACATCCCTGTCTAAGGCCTTTCTCTTGTTGGATTTCTCTTGTTACAACCCCTTCCTCCACTCTTATACAAAAAGTATTTTCCTTATATAATGCTCTAAGGGTGTCCACCATTTGTTTACTCACTCCTTTAGTCAACAACTTATGCCACAGCAATTGAAGCTCTATCCTATCATATGCTTTCTCTAAATCCACAAAAGCCATATATAACTTTCCTCTTTTGTCTTTCAAGTATTTATCTACCAGTGTTTTTATAATAAATAAGTTATCAACTGTCCTCCTCCCTTTTCTAAAGCCCATCTGAAGTTCCGAGAGGATATCATATTCTTCAACCCATGTTTGTATCCTGCTTGCCATAATACCAGTAAAAATTTTTCCTACATTTGATAATAATGCAATGCCTCTATAGTTGTTTGGTTTGTCAACACTACCCTTGCCTTTGTATATTGGATGTATGATTGCTTTCCTCCACTTATCTGGTATATAACCCTTCACCTTAATTGTGTTAAATAAGTCTACTAAAACCTTAACTCTGTTTATTTCAGTGCACCATTCCTTAAGGAACTCTGAAGGGATTCCATCTATTCCCGTTGCTTTATTTCTCTTCATTATTTTCACCTGTTGGATTATTTCTTCACTTCTTATTATATCATCGAGTATATCTACATAGTTATTACCTATTTCCCAATTTCCTATCTCATTTTTACTCTTTTTTTCCCCATACAAATTTTTAAAATATTCCATCCATTCTCCTGGTTTTATACTTGGTTTTGTTACATATTTACTATACATTGATTTCATAACCTTCCATATCTCATTTGCATTATTTTCAGTTAGAATTCATATCAAATTACTTTCATATTTTTTCATCCAGCTTGTTTTCTTTTGTTCCAGTAATGAATTATATAAATCCCTCCCTTGTATATACTCTTTCTTTAATTCTATGTTTCCTAATTCCCTCCACTTTATGAGCAGCTGTTTGACTTGTCTTTTAGTTACTCTACATTCTTCATCAAACCAGCCCTCATCTCTTTTGTAAACCTTCTTTCTCATTTTCATTTCCTCCCCAGCCCTTAGCATAATGATATTTAAGATATCCATAACACTTTCAATTTCTTGTTCCTTTATCATAAAACTTATTCCACACTGACATATCTGGCCATAATTAGAGTTTAGTGTCTGTCTAAATTTATTGCAATACTCTTCCTTCCATTTGTATCTACTGTATTCTTCTATGTTGCACTTTTCCTCCCTTAAATTATAGACTATTTGCTCTGTGCATGTTTTTATGTCTACTATCAATGGAAAATGCCCACTGTTGGAACTTAAATTTAGTATCTTAAAATTACTTAAAATATACCCCATATTAATTGGCCATAATACATAATCACACTTTGACCATTATTACTAACATACGTATATTCTCCATTCACATCTCCATATTTCCCATTCAAAATATCAAAGGCATTCAATTCACAGAATTCTATAAATTTCATATAGCCTTTGTCAACTATCTTATCTTTGCTGTATAGGCTGCAATTACACTATAAGGAAATCTAAGATATTTATATCGCACCATATTACACAACCATTCTGTAACATCTGACTTGAGTTTAACAACTTGCTACCAGCCATTTGATATTTTCTAACATAAGGCTAGGTCGTCTTTGGAGAGGACTGGGCACTGATCCAGAGAGAATATTCTCCGGGGGGGGGGGATGAAATGAGACACCGGGCGACCGGAACAAGAAGTGACGGTACAACAATGACAGACCGAATACCCCCGCCCCACCTGGAGTCCAGTTCCCACCATTTACTCCAGCAAGCAGCTGAATGCCGAGGTGCGAAGTAAGCTCCATACAGATATCCCTTTTCTCTGACACGCTGCACCGAAACACCATGTCCGACTATTGCTACCGTGCAATGAATCAAACAATTCATGAAATGATATGGAGGGGAAGAAATCCGGGGATTGACAGAAGGCACTCCAGCTTTCACCTGACAATCCAAGGAACCCCCCCCCCCCCCAGAAAAAACAGACAAAAAGGCCGTGGCTCATATAAGCAGTCGCCAGGAATCAAACTCAAGTACAAGTCGCATGCATAATTGCAGTACCACCTCGCTCGGTTTGTAGCATAGCATCATCTTGAGAAGAGGAGGAAACACGCAATTGTGCATATTAGATGTTTCGTTGTACGTATTACAGGTGGCTGTGAAATGAAACATCCGCTAGAGCCCACTTTAGTTGCACTCCTGACTGAGTTGGAGTCATTGGTCAGTTGAAAAAAATGAAGTTTTAATTCGCATCATTGACAAGAAGAAGAATAAATACATTCCTGTTCTCTCTACCAGGTTGTTGTGAAGCAAACTCTTGCGACCTGTATGATTTCCTGTTCTCGATTCCGCCTTGGTCACCCTTCTCTATTTATGTTCATTGAGTATTTAGTTGCAGAATAGCCCTCATAAAGTCCGAATGCTTGTAATGATTCAGTAATGAAGATCAGAACTGTATTTTTGGTACATTAATCCAGAATCGCTGCAAAAATGATTAGTAGATAGGGCTGTTAAATTATAAGCCTTTTGCAGTCTGTCTCCTTCGCTCTTCCCTCGGGACTTCAAAGAGCAAATTCCTGTCTAAGGTGTACTGGATCTCGCTTATTACTGCGTTAGCATCTGGTCCAGTCAGTCGGAGCTTCTGTCTTTACAGTCAGCATGGTGCGCAGTATTGCTAACCTTCGACTATAAGAAAACAGCAGAGATATATAAAAACAAGCCTTCACCTTGATTTCACCACCTTTGCCTTCTTCGGAGCCTTTAAAAACGCACTTTTGTCTGGAGTGTAGTAGTGTAACCATGTTTCATCCTCAATTATGCATCGACGCAGAAACTCGTCAGGATTGCGACGGAAAAGTGACAAACCAGCTTCCGAATCGATCTCATGATTGTGTTCTCCATTGACAACGAACGCGGCACCCATCTTGCTGAGACCTTTATCAGACCTAATTTTTAGTGCAGAATTCAGAACGCGGTACCTTCTAATATGCTTATGGCATATCCTGTATTTTGCCAACCATTTCGGAGGAAGTCACTTCTACTGGACGACCGGAATGATGTTCATTTGTAGATGCACGGCCACGTTTAAATTATTTGTGCAATTGTTGCAAACGTAAGAGCAGATGTGCCATAAATTTCAACTCCTTTCAGTGTTAAGTCTTTTAAATAGCAGTGTTTAATCACTGTAGGAAACTAGTTTTTTCTCTCCATCTTTCTATAGAAAAACAAGATTGTTGACTCAGAAGCCTATGGCAACGAAACCACGTGTTGGATGAAGGTGCATGTAGTAAGAAATTACTGTTACTAAATACAAACTTTTCTCGTTGCTACAAGTGTGATTTCTTGGATCTTTTAAGAACTAATTGAACGCCCATGGTACCTCATTATTAATTCATATGATAGTAAATGTCGTTTTAAGATTACACTGATATCACACAACTGCTAAAAGCAGTCAAGCGGAAGGGACATCGACCAGATTTGCCCTTGGATTTGCTCCATATGGATAAGGAGGGGGAGGGGACTTTTTAATTTATCTCTCAAATATTAGATAAACATCCACTTCATACCAGTCAGTGTGCCTTTAGAGTTGAAATTCCAAAGCTGTAGCTGTAGTAAGTTTGTTTCTGTGCTAGTATTATGGACTTGTTTCGATGCTGGACAACTAGCAACTGCTTTAACCAAACAGCACCGCGAGGAACTGGCGGTTGACCTTGTACAACCTGAGATCGGTGTGCTCGTGATTTAACCATTAGAGCAGAGACTGTATTTTGCTTCAGCCTATTAAAACACTTAATTTTAAAATACCAGTACTTTGTGTTATTGTGATCGCATACCGAGAAATCTGATGTGCTCCATTCACATGCCTTTCTCTACATCTCTCTTACAAATTATTGTTCATAAGCTTATTCTTCTATCTACTTCATGCTAATCGAGATAAATAGTCCTTTATAAGTAGAAGGGAAATAAGGGAATACACTAGGCAAAAGCGATAGTCAAATCATTTAAAAGCTGGTTGCCATGTGAATGAAATACGTTTCTAAGTATTTTAAAATTCTGAAAACCAATAGCAAGGAATATCTCGAAAACGGCCAACTCCACGAAAAAAAAAAATGTATATGACATAAACTGTGTAAGTAGATATACATTTTTATGTAGAAAGTTTCTGTCTATCTCTTACGGTTTGCCAGTTATGCAAAATTCAGAAGAAAAAAACTGTTAGAATAAAGAGGCTAATACCAGAAAATTGAAGATGTACATATTATTTGTGATGTAATTATTATTACGGTATTTTAATAAAAATCGTTAGTACCATATTTGAGAAAAACAAGATTGATACGGTAGTCTGTGGTGGGGGAATTTTCTTGAAAATATTCAGGTCTAATGCTTGGAAGGTACTACATTTTTATTTTTGTTTAGCTATGCTGTCCAAACTTAAACGCGCGCGTACCTTTTTCTAAAAGTGAAGTTTTTTGGACTCGAGAGACCTCACATATTTCCGGTGCAATCGCGACATCGAATTTTTGGGTGGAATACAATACCTTCTCTACCTACTATGTGCATAGTGCGTGTAAAGAAAGTAAAAATATCTGTTTCTGGGAGAAAGAACAGGTAGCCCTTAACACAAAAACTCCGATAGTACCAAACTTGATATGTAAGTTCAATATCTTCTAAAGATAACGACGCCAAAATGTTTAAGAAAATTCGCATCCCAAACTACCATTTACATGCAACATTTTTCTATATATTTTATTTTCTTAAAATGGCTGATTTTTTATTTAAAATAATCTATATTTAAGCTATTTATATGCATAATAAAATGCTTTCCTTGATTTTTTTAATCACCTCGAAGTCTTCTTCAAGCAGAAGGAAACTATAAGCTATATGTAAAATAGTACTATTAAAAAAATGTAGATCTTCTAAAACGCACATTTTGTTTACAAATAACTTTTGTAGCATCAACTGTTTTCGAAATAAAGACCAGCATATATTCTTTCATTTTTAAACATTTGACTGTGTAAATGTTTATGGGATTAACATCAAGTAGGCAGAAAAATAAGCTTTCGTATGAATAGTTTGTAGATATAGTCATATGATTGCAGCAAAAGAGGTTTTACTGTGATGTTAGGTGCAATCACAGCAGTATTAATGCTGTATGTCCTAACATTAAATTATGGTGCTGGTTGGAGTGTTTTGGGTGTTTTCCCCGAAGGTAGTCGCTTCTTGGAACTAGAAGGGCAGTGAGATCATTTTCTGATAGACCGGTGGTTGCTAATTGCACTGGTAGCTGACCTTGAACAAGCGATGAGTAACACTTGGCACAATCTCTGTTGCTGGCAGCACCTGTACCATTTAAACTCTTCCAGTCAACTGTAACAATTGCTTCTAAGCTGTCAATATCCGATTGAAACTTTGAGTAAATTTCATTCACTTGTTTACTCGTATTTAAAATATACCAAATGGCATCCTACAATTATACTGTTTACATTCAAACAGGAAACGACTTGTGACAGTTCCTCATAGCATGACTTTTGAACCTCTTAAGCCATTCAGAGATAGAGAAAAGTTTACTTAACAAAAGTGTTGATCTTGTTAAAACATACAATATATCACACATAGTTTTTTTTTTTTTTTTTTTTCTTTCTTTTTCCAGAGCTAAACATTTCTGAAATATTCGCTGTTATGGTTTCAATTTTAAAATACCTACACATTTTTTTTTGTTTTCCCAAATGGGAAGTCCTCATCCGTTTCATCTCTCTTGTTCTACTTCTGGCAGTGGAAAGAAAGCTGCACTTCAATGACAATCGCTTAGCTTTTAAAACTTCGCTTTAGTGTAATGTATTCTCTTATTTCCCTTCTACTTATAAGGAATGGCCATTTTATACATATAATGACCATTTCTGGTAATGTTTATCTTGATTAACATTAATTATGTAAAAGAATAATATTTTGTAAGAATTTGTTTGCATAACAGATAGTCATGTGAATGAAACACCTTGGATTTTTTTATTCAAAGTCGATATTCCTGCTCCATAGAAAACTAATGTTCTGTGGTGTGGTTGTACTGCTATGATGTTTCTATTACATAAAATTTAATTTAGCATTCCAATCGCTTTCTTCCCAGTGCTAATTTTTATTGATATCCATGCTCAATGTCTCCTCGTTCTATAATTAAACCTACTAACGAAAATTGCTATTTTTTAAAACTTTTCCCCCACCAATGTATAATTCACCTAAATCGGGCATGCTTAAAGGTAACTCTTGCAGGGTGTTGAATGTCAGTACTCAGATGGAGAAATGTTGGTTAGTCAAACATATTGTGCTCTTAGGAATGTGCTGTATTTAAGCAAACAGAATGCCAGTTTCGAAACGCCGGAAGTTTCATTTTCATAACATTTCTGAGGCTACACACGAACTACAAATGGAATTACTTGCTTTACAAACTTTTACGAACATTTTATGTAGGGAAGAAAGAGTTGGGAGTTATTTAAACCGTTACCTAAGGATTCATTTTCTAAATTGCTATTATTTGCAACACATTTAATAGCAATGCTTGTCTCCACATACATTTGCGAACAAAACTTCTCTAAAATATGTTAAAAATCAGCATCGTAGTAGATTTCGCGATGATCATTTGGTTCGTCTATTAAGGATCCTTAGCAGCAGGTCCAAAGTGAAACATCCAAAGTAATAAGTACGAGGGCCGTGCAGAAAGTAACAGACGATTTAGCATAATTAAATTATAACGAAAGATATCAACACAAAACCTTATTTACAAAATTACAGTACCTTATTCTTATTTCTTAACATAATCTCCATTCTGCCAAGACATTTGTCACGTGGTACCAATTTTTCAATGCCGATGTTATACATTTCTACTGCCAAAGAACTTATTCGTATTTTATCGGCAAGAAACAAAGTTTATGGCGATAAAGCAATGAACGACTCTTCAGTGAGGAAATCAAGGAAGAATCAGTGTGTACAATAAAGACCGGAGTGGAAGTTCATCAATCGTTGTGAAGGAATTGAAGGGAATGTCGGTAAAAGAATTAAGAAAAACTGGTGTTTCACTTTGGACACCGTGCACGACTTTTTGGATGGAAACGATTTCCCAACCGATGAAGATCTCCAAGTGGCAGTGACATCTTAACTCATATCTTTAGTAGTGAAAGAGTACTTCATCTTCGTTGAAAAACCGGTATCACGATGATAGCAATGACGATTACGTTGAAAAAGATAGCATGGTACTGTAACTTAGTAAGTAAAGTTTTGCGTTGATAACATTCGTTGTTGTTTAGTTATGCCAAATCGTCTGTTCACTTTCTGGATGACCGTCGTAAATAAACAGACAATACTAGATATAGATGAGAAAGGCCTTGTGTTTACAGTCCCTTACGTCGCCTAGAAGCATGCCCCAGTGCTTCACACGAGTGAAATAAGTTGCTACGACTTCTCCTCTGCTGCTTTAATTTGGGTGTACCTGATGTGGGTAATTCTCAAATGTGGTTTTATTAATCTTCAGGCCCCACTGACATTCTATGGATAGTTAATTACATACACAATCTTCTCAAAAATAATATCACGACTTTTCAACTTGTCGATAATTCACGACCGGAGCAAAGCGACGGGAGTCAACTGTCCTAAGAGTTGAAAACACGAGTTGTATTTGATAAGACAATTCAGCGAAATAGACTATTAATAATATATAGGAAGGGAGATTTTATCAGGTTATCATTGTAATACTTTCTCAAACGGTAGACGACGCTTTCGACCATGTTTATTTATCGGATGTATTTTTTTTCTTCACTGCCTCCTAAGCTATATGGCCGACCGTGTCTTCACCCAATGTACGAATATCGATAGCAACAATAGAAATAGATAATTATTTAAGTTCAGCTTTTAATAACTAATATATGAAATGGAAACAAATGTTAGTTTATTTGAAGTTATTGCACTCATCTCAAACATAAGAAATACAAATTATTACTCTGACTGCTTTTTTGCACTAAATTATGAACTGGATAAAACTTTAAACATTGTAAGTGAATTAATTGAAAATACAATTGTGGAATTGACAGTTAATGAAAGTGAAGGTTGGCTGACTGGATTGTCACCTTATTACCAATAACCAAGGCAGTAGAACAAGCAAACGAACGTCAGGTGCGACAGGATTTCAAAGAAATGAACATCAGCTGCGATAAGATGTTTCGACAATATCGCTCCTATCAGATGACCGCGATTGGTTGAAATTGCCTAATCTCGGCCATTCCATTGACGCTTTAATAGTTGAGTTAAATTGTCTCCATAATGCATATTTATCACATTCTTGCTAATAGGCAAATTTAATGCAAACTGCTCTAACGTGAAACACAATTTCAGAGTGTTAAGAAGAATCGCACTTGCAGGTCGATAAGAATCGATCTGCTTCTTACACTTGTTACCATGTCGGGAGTATTAAAAATATGTCTGTGTACATGGTCAACTTTGGCCTTTGTTTCGATGCACTATAAGCAAGGCTCGCCGTCCTAACCCGCATTCAAACTACTTTCCCTTTCTCGACACAACTGCATCGTTCGTTACTCTTCTCAACACAATCTGTCCTGTTTGTAGGTGCGTGCCGTGAAAAAGTCGTCACAAGTTCGGAGTTTGAGGGAGAAACTCATCTTTTTCAAATGTAGTTGAAATCGTACACAATTTGGTCTTCGTACAGAATAACCTCTAACATATTTAATTCAAGCAGACCAATCTGGAGTTATCAATCTTTGAAATGGTTTGCAGCGATTCTCCATTATGATCTCTTTTTAATTTCTCTATACGTATGTACATAGTGTATAGAGAAGCTATTGTGTTGCACCCAAAAATTCCATACCGAGACTCCACCGGAAATACATTTTTGGGACCCTCTGAATCAAAAAAAAAAAAATCAAAAAAAAGGTCCTTTGCCTCCATGCCTGTGGGCAAAACAGATCAAAAACGAAAAGTCCGTAAAATGCCAAACTTGGTATTTAAGTTCAGTATCTTCCAAGGATGCGATACGAAGATTTTCAAGAAAATTCCCCCACCCCCAACTACTCTTTAATCAATGTCTTTGAATAAAATCTGTAATACTTAAGATGTTTACATGACATATAAAATGTATATCTTGAATTTTCTGGGAATAACCCGTAAAGACCTCTTCATTCTGGACTTTTTATTGTTTTTTGAATTTTGCATAACTGGTAAACCGTAAGAGATAGACAAAAACTAACTACACAAAAATGTAGAGCTCCTTAAAACACTCACTATGTTATATACATTTTTTTTTCGTGGAGTTTATCGTTTTCGAGATATTCCTTATTTGTTTGTTTTAAAATACTAGAATTTTCTCATACAGGAACTTGCCAACTCCTGGCTATGCAAAGAAACCGATTTCAACCCCATAGCAACCACATTTTAAAACATTTGACTGTCGGTTTAGCCTAGTGTATCCCCTTAATATTCTTCTACTTATAAGGAAACAAGAAATAATACAATTTCTGTTAATGTTTATCTCGATTAGCATTATGTAGATAAAACAATTTAGTAAGAATAGTTTATTCCATTCGTTTAAGTCCGGTATAAACAGCGTACAGTTAAACATTTGATCATCGCTATTCTCTTTGTAACTATAACGAAACATGTAAAGTAGCTATTTCTGATATATTGATACAAGTGGTAAAAATTGTTGTATATTGTGAGTAGGAAGCTTACGAACAATATAAAACAATTTTAACACGTGTCTCATACACAATTTTTGGACAGTTCTCATCAATATTTATAGACATGTAATTATAACTAGATTCTTTTACCTATTTCACGGAGTTTATGATTAATGGTCTGCGATATTCAGTCGCTGCCTTGCTTAGCATCAGTGCTGGCAACATGATAACTTACTCGTAGAGAACGAAAACATTCTATGCAATGGAGACAGTGAAAATAATAAATCTGTGGTATACTGTTTTCTTAACATTTTTGGTAGCAGTTGTAATTTTGCTCTCTCCGCTGCTCGCATAATTTCGTCTGGTTCATGACAATTCAAATCATCCACCATTTTATGGATCGATATCAGCTTTCAGGCATAAACCAAAGTTGGCTACATTGGGGTGTTATAATTTTCCACGTTTAACACACTGACATCTGGTAAAGGACCTACTTTTAGCATCAACTGTCTTTTATATTTATTGCAATTAAATGAAGCATATAGAAAAATAGTTTAATGTAATGGTTCGTTTATACTCACCAATAAAGGATAGTGAAAGTCATGTAAATGTAACAGACCTTTTCCTTTCTCTACACGTACTATGTACATAATATATAGAGAAGGTATTGTATTCCACTCAAACATTCGTTTCACTGGAAATACAAGTTTTCGGTCCCCCTGAATACAAAAAAACATTTTTGGAAAAAGGTCCGTGTGTGCGTGTGTGTGTCTGTCTGTGGATAGCATATCTCAAACAAAAAGACCGTTAAATACCAATTGGTATCTTCCAAGGATGCAACACGAAGACTTTCAAGAAAATCCCCCCCACTCCCAACTACCCTTTACATGGAACTTTTTTCGAAAATTTTGATTTTCTCAAAAATGGCTCTAACGATTCTGATTAAAATATCGTACATTAAAGATGTTTACCTCACAAATAAAATGTATATCTTGAATTTTCTGGGAGTAGCCTCTGAAGACTACTTTATTCTGGATGAATTTTACGGAATTTTGTATAACTGCTAAACCGCAAGAGATAGACAAAAACTTACCACACAAAAAATGTTGAGCACATTAAAACACATAACTTAATCCATACACATATTATTCATGGAGTTGTTCGTTTTTGAGAATCCCTTGCTTTTAGTTTCAGCTTTGAAAAACTTATACTTTTCTCGTACGGGAATATATCAACTGCTGTCCATACAAACAAAGGAACTTCAGTCACATAGCATCCAGCTTTTGACTATTACTTGAACCTAATGTATTGCTTATTTCGCTTCTACTTACAAGGAAGCAAGTAATAAGATCATTTCTGCTATTTTTTTTTTTCTCTCGATTAGCATTAAGTAAATAGAAGTATAAGCTTTTTAACAATAATTTGATGCAGAGATATAGAGAAAGTCATGTGAATGGAACACATCAGATTTTTAATTCTTATATGCCCACTTTAAACTCCGGATTTAATATAATTGACTCGTTTTTATGGAAAATAATGTTGATGTAGTCGTTTGTGATGCATAGGAAGGTCCCAAAAGCGTACACATGAGAGTAGTGGTTGTGACGTTACGTAACTCAATGTTGATGCGTAGTAATTCTGTCGAGTTGACAAGTTGAAGGGTCAGTCCTTATTCAGTTACAGCCAAGTCCTCAGAGATCAAATTGTATCTACGCTCTCGCTGTGCGTTTGAAGCTGAAATGTTGGATACAAAAACAGTTTGAATAGGTCTAAAAACGTCTTAAATTTGTTTGAAATTTATGCTGAACTTAGCGTAGTGTGTTCACAAAACCTCCACAATTTTATGTAAATTACTTGCAGATTTGTTTTAAAATCTCTATGAAATTGAGAAGCTGGTAATTGGAAGGTCTTTACGTCTTAGGCAGATCTTTGCACAGGGGACAAGGTACTCTGAAATGGCCAAAAATATTATTTTTATTTTAGAAACTATAAAATCTCTTGTTTCTAGTTTCAGAAAATGTATACTTTTAGGGGGTTAAGAGGATTTTAATGAATTTAAATATAATTTAAACGCTAATCTGCATTTCTTTAAAGTAGTTATGCAATCTTTTAATTTATTTTTCTCAAAAAAGCATTTTTGGATACTTTTGTACCTTTTTCTCAGAAAGAATGCTGAAATTTTCAGCACAGTCGTGATATTATAGTACATATTGATAATATTAAGAAAGCAACAACAGTGCAACTTTTCCAAAGTTTTACTTTTTGAATTTGCAAATATATTTCTTTTTTAATTTCTACTGAAATTGTAACATAGCTAAATAATTGAGGTTCAGAAGATAGCTGATTATACCAAGAACAAGTATGCAAAAGTGGAATTATGTATTGCAAGTAGTATCAGAGAAAAAGGTACATGGATTCACATGTTTTAAGACCAGGTTTTATTACTTTTCTGAAGAATGAAATACTTTTTATAGACTCAACCACATAAGCTATTAATACAAACAACCGTTTGAAATAACTGTCATGATTTATAGAATAATTCATACAACTTTCTAGAAAAACAATTGAATTCTTTAAGAGCAATGGTAATTCAACTTACGTAAGGTGTAATTTTCGTATGTTCAGACTATGTTGTCCCCTTAATAGAATCCAGTTTATCGATACATTTAACTTTTATTGCAATTATATAAAGTTAAAGGCGGTTTAAGTTTAGGAGAGGGAAAATATAAAGAACTATTTTGTAGGTAGTTCATTAGTAGCCCTCTTATTGTAGATACAAGAATGTATCTGCACAATTAACAATACATAGTATGTGAAGTACAATTTTGAGATGAGTTTTTCACTGTCCAAACTGATCATACCCTTTTTTATCAGGTGTATATTTCCATTTTCTACACGTATTGTAATCTCAAAATAAAATTAAAAAAAAAAAAAACTGTTATTCAGTTGACTGTCTACCTATTCTACAATAAACTATCCTTACAAAAGCTTAAGTCTTCATATTTCATGCTAATCAAAACAAATATTAGCAGAAATTGCCTTACTGTTTAGTTCCTAATAAGTAAGGGCAACACACTTCGATGAAACCATAGTCAAATCCTTTAACAGCTGACGTCATGTGAAACAAAATTCGGTTCTCTTTGCAAAGGTCAAAAGTAAAACAAAAGAGAGCTGAAATAAAAGATGGCGTCCCGTTTGAGACAGTTTTAAGGAGTTTAAAGTTGAAGATGATGATAAAGAGTATTTCGGAAACGATTTGCTCTATAACAAAAATGTAATTGTATGTTTTAACGAGATTTTTTTGAGAAAAACAAAATTTACGAATTTTTCTTTCCTTGTAATGAGTAGTTTGGGGATTTTTCTGAAAATCTTGTCGCATCCTTTGAAAATACTAAACTTAAATGTCAAGTTTAGCATTTAACCGACGTTTCCTTTTCACTATGTACACAGTCTATAGGGAAGATATTGTAATTCACCCAAAAATTCGATACCGAGATTTCACCAGAAATAAATGTTTAGGGTCCCCCTAAACCCCCCCCCCCAAAAAAAAGCATTTCTGGAAATTAGTCCGTGTGTGTGTCTGTGTCTGTGTGTGTGTGTGTGTGTGTGTGTGTCTATGGAGACCATAATTCAAAAGCGAAAAGACCGTTAAGTACCAAATTTAGTATTTAAGCTTGGTATCTTGCAAGGAAGCGACACGAAGATTTTCAAGTACCATTTACATGGGATTTTTTTCGAAATTTTTTATTTTTCTCAAAAATAGCTAACAATTTTGATTAAAATATCGAATATTAAAGATATTTACATGGCAAATAATATGTATATCTTGGATTTTCTGGGAATAGCCTCTGAAGACTACTTTATTCTGGACGAATTTTACGGAAGTTTGCATAATTGCTAAATCGCAAGAGATAGAAAAAAAACTTACAAAAAAAATGTAGAGTACATTAAAACACACAATTTCTTATATACATTTTCTTCGTGGAATTGATCGTTTTTGAAATATTCCTTATTTTTTGTTTCAGCTTTAAAAAACTTATACTTTTCTCAGACCGGAATTTGTCAACTCCTGTTCGTGCAAGCAAAGGAACTTCATTCACATAGCAACCAGCTTTTGACTGTCGCTTTAACCTATGGTACTCCCTTATTTCGCTTCTACTTACGGGGAAGCAAGTAATAAGACTATTTCTGCTATTTTTTCTCAGTTAGCATTAAGTAAATAAAAGCATTAGCTTTTTAAGAATAATTTGTTGCAGAGATGTAGAGAAAGTCATGTGAATGTAACACATGCGATTTTTAGTCATGCTGTCTAAACGCGAGCGCGAGGCTTTTTCTAATTTCTTTTATTCAGGTGTTCATAAAACACGTATTTCTGTGATGTCTCGCTATTGAATTTTTGGGTTGAATACAATACGTTCTTAGCTACTGTGTACATTGTACCTACATACGTGCTAAAGAAAGTAAAATATAGAAAGTAATGTGACTTTGTTGGTTCGAGAACGAGGCATGTGTCACACAAAAAGGGATAATTTGAAATCTTGGAGATTGAAACAAGATTAGATATATTTCTAAGTAGTTTTGGCTGTCTTGCCTTATTGGAACACATTTTCAGTGACATTTTCCAGTCAATGTTCACTGTTTATCGCTTACTTTCTCTCGACAGTAAAAGCACATATAAAGACTTTCTCAAGAAGTGTTTCTAATACAAGTCTCGGAATCCTTAGCGAGGATTATATTTTCTTGTTGTAACGGGTAGAAACTTTCGTCTTGTATCGCGGGTCCTCAGCGGTTCAGAGGTCGGAAACGACTTCTTTTGGGCAAGCGTAAACTTTTCTATGCCTCAGGGTCGTATGCAAATATACGCGTTTCTTTCACTTTAGACACAATGTGTAATTGTTAGTCATTATGCTACGATTTCTTTGAGATCTTTGTGCTAATTACCTCGACAAATGAAAGCTTGTAGGCCAACAGCTGGGCCGGAGTGAAACGTAAAACATCACTTGCTCCAGTATACTCGTACATGGCGACAGATTGGGGTAAGTGGCCGCGTATTCAGACCATTCGCCTCTCACCAAGGCGGCAGGGACGGGATTTCTCCAGTTTTCATCCGCGATCGCATTCCACCGATCATCAGTGTCATCGCCTGTGGTGCCAGTAGCAGTAAAGGAGGGCGATAAACACTATAAAAAATCTGATGTGCTCCATTCAGATGACTTTCTCTACATCTCTGCAACAAATAATTGTTAAAAAGCTTATGCTTCCTTTTGCTTCATGCTAACCGAAAAAAAAAAAAAAAAAATAAATAGCAGAAATAGTTTTATTACGTGCTTCCATGCTTATTATTACGTGTATGTAGGACAGGAGTTGGAAATGGCGTGTTATTTATGGACGCTCTTTAACTGCTGTGGTTCTCAGCGTCCCATTCTATACTGGGCGTGAAAGACCGCTTAATTTTGCTCAGAGGCCTCTCTTATCAGACTTGAGGTTCTTTTACGTGCCGACACGGGACCACCGGCTTTACTTCCCTTCCGAAGGAAGCCATGCGAAAGGATTTTTACACCCGAAAAAATCCATCGTCCTCCGCTGGGTTTGAACCCGCGACCTTGGGTATATGAAGCTAGCATGGTAACCATTACACCACGGAGGGCATGAAGTAAATAGAAGCATAAGCGTTTTAACAATAGTTTGCTGCAGACGTGTACAGAAAGTCATGTGAATGGAACACATCAATTTAACTATCGCTTTAGCCTAGTGTATTCCCTTATTTCCCTTATACTGCAAGGAATAAGTAATAAGATTATTTGTACTAATGCTTATCTCTATCAGCATGAAGTATTTAAAATAAGATTTTGTAAGAATAGTTTGAAGAACAGGTTGAGAAAGTGATCTGAATGGAACATACGATTTTGGCTTATTCACACACAGCAGTTTTACTGCATGTTGCTGTATGTTGTACCGTCCTAATTTGTTTTATTTCGTCATTCCTCTCTTACATATTTTGTTGCGAGGAAGGTAGGCAGTAGTTGACATGCAATATCGATCGTTTGAAAGGTGCCGGATTCGATAAATTTAGAGCCGTGCTGAATTACTTTCACCGAGCAAGCATACAATGAATGCATTGCTCCTTTCGTGCACAGGTCATTGTGCAACAATGTATTGTTTACCAAGATATATTGCACCTCATAATCGAAAACTGTGAAAGGACATAATTTCGGCCCACAAACAGCTTGGGCAGGATCATTATTAAAAACAAAGACATAAAGGTTAACTAGCGTGCTCTTTTAAACCGTTGACATTTCTAATACTCAGATAATGGTTAAGATGCGGAATTACCCTTTTCTTGAGTTCATATCAAAGTCTTTCTGAGCTACTCACCTGAATAAAAGCTCTAGTGTAATGTGTTTTGAAAGAATATCATTAAAACATAAGAAAAATTGAATTCCAGTAAAACATTTTCAGAATCAATTATTATTTTAATTTACTTAGTGGGTAATGGGAGAAATTATATTTACCACAAATTGCAGCTTCAGTTTTATTTTCTGTAGTTTATGTACATGTACTTCGCTATGTAATGACCTCTTTCCTAGATAGCATGAAAAAAATGAATGACTTCCCAATTGAGGAAGGCATAAATATTGGAACATTAAACCTATAAGCAATATCTCGGGAATGGTTTGCTCCTATTTGGCTTAAACTGAATGTTTAAACTAGATCTATATTCAAAATCTTCTCGGGCTTCTAGCCAGGTAAAAACTTGGCCCGAGAAGATTTTGAATTAACACGTCGTCAGGAAAGCTTCAGTTCTTATTTTAGATCTATATTTTTCGTATAGTAAGTTATGTATCTCTAATGGTTTACCAGTTATGCAAAAGCCATCCAGAACGAAGAGAATTTCATAATATTCCCAGAAAATTTAAGATTTAACTTTTATTTTTCAGGTAAATATCTTGAATGTACGGTATTTTAATGAAAATCGTCAAAGCCATTTTTGAGAATCAACATTTTCGAAAACATTTCCGTATAAACGATAATGGGGAATTCTGTTAAAAATCTTCGTGTCGCATCCTTTGAAGATACTGAACTAACATCAAATTTGGTATTCAACTGACTTTTCATTTTTGAGTTGTGTACTCTTACATTTTTTTTTTTATGAAAATGCTTTTTACTTTCTCTACTTAGTACATAGAGAAGATATTGCATTCTTCCCAAAAATTCGGTACCGAGATTTCACCGTAAATACATGTTTCAGGGTTCCGTTTTTTTATAAAAGGTCCGTGTGTTTGTGATCACAACTCAAAAACGAAAAGTCAGTATAATATTTAACTTGATATTTAAGTATGCTATCTTCCAAGGATGCAATACCAAGATTTTGAGGAAAATCCCCCACCTCAAAATACTCTTTGCATGGAACAAAATAAGAAATTATTTTCTCGAAAATGGCCGTAACTATTTGATCGAAATCCTCATATTACAGATATTTATATGACATAATGTAGATCTTGAATCTTTTGGGAATAGCCTCTGAAGATCTCTTCATTCTGAATTGACTTTTTGCATAATTGATAAACGATAAGCGATAGAAAAATACTTGCTACACAGACAATCTAGATCTCGTTTAAATCCACAAATTGTCATAATTTTTTCTTGAAGTTAACCATTTCCGAGATATTCTTTGTTATTGCTTTCAACTTTAAAATACTTTCTTATACGGAAATTTATCAACTCCTAGGCATTCAAAGAAATGGATTTGTCACATACCAACCAGGCTTTTAAAAAAAGTTTATTATCGTTTTAGCCTAAGGGAGCAAGTAATACGACCATTTCTGCTAATTTTATATCGATTAGCATGAAGTATATAGACGAATTAGCTTTTTAACAATAATTTGTTAGAGATGTAGAGAAATTGTCTGAAACACAATACCTTGTGTACCTATGTACTACGTACGAAGTCGGGAAACTAAAAATGTAACATTTGTGACAACTCGGGTGACTATAATAAAAGTTACGCGATCGCTACAGTCTTTGTGTTCATTTTATATTCGTCGTAACTGTACTAAGAATATATGTAAATGTAGCTAGGTCGTTAGAAGAAAGCCGAAAGGCACAAAAGTGGCTGTAAATAGCAAAGAGGTTGATATTTGGAATGTGTGTGAGAAGCAGCTTATCTGCAATCAAGGAACCGCGCAACTTTGTGACTAGAATGTATTCACCAGCGGCCGTGTAAGTGAAAGGGGAGTGGGAGAGTCTTTATGAAACGATTTCGCCACAGTCAATTTGTTAGCAGTGTTGCCACCCTCGACAAATTGCGTATTCACGACGACCAACAGGTATTTCTGATCTTATTCAAGTGCTAGATAGGACTGGATTCTTGAGGTATGTATCCTTATGTTCCTCAACATTTTCAGACTCTCTTTATTTGCTCTTTATGAAACTATAAGACTTTCTGATCAGATAATGTACAGTCAAAGACGTTAAAAATCTGATGTTCCATTCACATGGTTTTCTCTATAGCTCTGTAACAAATTATTGTTAAAAAGCATATTCTTTTATCTTATTTATGACAACCGGGATAAACATTAGCAGATGTTGTCTTAATACTGGCTTCCTTGTAAGTAGAAGGGAAATAAGGAAATACACTAGACTAAAACGATAGTCAAATCTTTTAAAAGGCGGTTGCCATGTGGATGAAATCCGTTTCTATGCAGTGGAAGGAGTTTACTGCTTTCCGTGTGAGAAAATCTGAAACAAATAACAAGGAATATCTCAGAAATGGTCAATTCCAGGGGAAAAAAAAAACGTATATGGTATAAATTGTGTGTTTTAACGAGATCTACGTGTTTTGTGTAGTCAGTTTTTGTCTTTCTCTTATGATTCACCAGTTACGAAAAATTCAGCAAAATTCATTCGGAATAAAGACGTCTATAGAGGCTATTCCCAGAAAATTCAAAATATGCATTTTATTTACAATATAAGTATCTTTAATATACGGTATTTTAATCAAAATCGTTAGAGCTATTTTGAGGAAATCAACACTTTCGAAATTTTTTCCATGTAAAGGATAGTTTGGGGTAGGAGAGATTTTTCTCAAAATCTTCGTGTCACGTCCCTGGAAGATACTTAAATACAAAGTTTGGTACTTTACCGTCTTTTCGATTTGAATTATCGTATTCACGGACACACACAAGGATATTTTTTTCCAAAAATTCTTTTTTTTATACAGGGGACCCTAAAACGTGTATTTTCGGTTAAATCTCGGTATCGAATTTTTGGTGGAGTGCAATACTTTCTCTATACACGGTGTGCATAGTACGTGTAGAGAAAGTGCACAATCTGTCATAAACCGTTTTTTAGAGAGCTAACAATGTCCGAGATTTTCCTTGTTATTGCTTTAAATGTTAAAATGTTTATACTTTTCTCAAACAGAAAGTCGTCCTTGTTTCAGTAGTTTTTCTCCTAGTCATGCAAGAAGCAAATTTTGGTGACAATCGCATGAAAGCTTTTATAAGATTTGACTATTTCTTTAGTATAATGCTTTCATTTAGTTCCCCTCTACTTAAAGAGAAATAACTAACAGTATACTAATGTTTATCTGGATTAGTATGGAGCAGAAGAAAAAATAATCCTTTATAAAAAGTTTGTAGAACAAGTGGTGTGCATGGAAAATACATGTTTTGTTTATTTATACGCAGTTTTACTCTCTAAGCAGACTGCATAATTGCATTTTAATGATGCGCTATGCTCCCGGACATGCTTCTCTTTCTTTGCTATACCTGATTAAAATCTACTCTTTAAGCTAGAATAACTTCTGCAAACATATCCCTGTAGTGACTAAATCGAACATAAAAATACTCGTATCTCAGTTTTCTCTCCCATACGCCTAAATTTGATTAAAATATTTTAAAATTAAAATGCTTCACTAATAATATTTAATTACTTGCATATATCGATGTTTAAAAATATTAAACTAGAATTTACAAAAATGAGCAATTTTTCTCTCCAGTTTTCTTTCTTTGTATGAATTTGACAACAAAAAAAATCAACTATATTGATACTAGGATACCCAAAATCTTGGTTCACATTTGAAAGCTCAAATTAAGCCATAAGTCAGTGCAAAAACAATCTGGAAATATTAATTTTTGCAAAAAAAAAAGTATTTTTTTTCTTAATATTTTGAAATAATTGTTTTTACATCTTGTGCTACTTATTTTTCTTAGTTACATTTAGTTGATTTAACTGAAAAAAAAAATACCACAGACTTCTAATTAAAAGTGTGTAATTTCTTTTCTAAACGTGATTATATACGTTAAGGTCATTTCAGTCATTTTGTTTACTTCATATGCATAATTTCAGGTTGTCAAGAACGTTTAAGTGAATGGATATTTTGCTGAGAGCATATTATGTATTGCTTGCATTTTATTGACCTCGGTCTGTCATAGAACAAAAATTAAGAGTAATAGGTAGTCAAACGGTTATAACGGGTTGAAAGTTATTGAATGTTTCAAATCAGATTCAACTCCAGTGCCTGTGAAAAAAGCAATTTTCCGACATCTAGTATTAAAAGCTGTTGTTGCACGACTGCTAAAATTTCATTCTAACGGTTTTTATGAGGATGTACACTGTAATATGATACTGCTGTTAATTCTTACACCCCGTACATAACACAACTGATCCACCGAATCGAATCACCACTGAATCACCGAGTTACAACTCTCAACTGAGTTGCACTCTGCACTGTCCACTGTCAAGAACTGCTCTCTTTTAACTGTCCACTTATTGTGTTCACTCTTCAATCCCTGCCGGACACTCCTCGGCCCCATATATATATATATATATATATATATATATATATATATATATATATATATATATATGTCCCGACACGAAGGTACCAGTCGCCGAAATTTTTATTCCTTATCCTAAATTAATAGCATACAAAATATTCCCTAATAGACATGGATATTAAAAGCTTAATTTTATAAGAAAAACGCTACTTTGAAATTGTCGTTAAGATGAATATTAGGTATACGCATATTGTTGCTCGTATTTACAAGATATACTAAACAATGGGTAATATGTGATGGAGAAAAATCATTACAAGTGGTTTCACCATGTTTTAACTTGCCAGGACTGACATCCCACTGACTTTGGCGTATAATTGAAGCTGTACATACACTGAAATTTAATCTCTGAGGTCAATAAAATGTTTCGAAATAGCATACATTTAGATGATTTTCTGCCTTGTGTTTTAAACGCATGACTAATCCACGGGAAGAACTTCTATTACACGCATCATAAAGCTCCTAGCAAGTTTTACTTTCTCTAGAACGAATGTACATAGTAGGTAGAGAAGGTATTGTGTTCCATCCAAAAATTCTATACTGAGATTTCACCGAAAGTACGTGTTTTGAGGACCCCTGAATCTGAAAAAAAGCATTTTGAGAAGAAGGTTTGGTATTGAAATTTTGTATATTCCAAGGATGCAATACGACGATATGCAGAAAAATTCCCCCGACCCAAGCTAGCCTTCACATGTACATTTCTCGAAATTTTCAGACTTCTAAAAACTTGATATTTACGATTTTGATTAAAATACAGCATATTAAAGATATTTACATGGGAAATAGAATGCATACCCTGAATGTCTTGGGAATAGCACGTGAAGCCCTTTTATTTCTGAATGACTTTTTCACAACTGGTAAACCGTAGCAGATAGAAACTTACTGCACAAAAATGCACGTCTCGTGAAATCACGCAATTTTGTAGAGCTAACCATTTCCGAGATATTCAATGTTATTTGCTTCAATTTTAAATCACTTAAACATTTGCCATGTGAGAATTTCTCACTCCTGATCAAATAGAGGGAATGGCTTTCAAACGCATAGCAACCAGCTTTTAAAAGATTTGACTATCGCTTTAGCCTAGTGTATGCCCTTATTCCCTTCTACTTAAAGGAACTAGGTGTTTATCTGGAGTAGCATGAAGTAGGTTGAAGAATAAGTTGTTAGAGATGTACAGGTCATGTGAATGGAACATGTCAGCAGCGGAGAGAAGTGTGTGAATGCACTGAGAGTGAGGGGAAGTTGAGTCGGGACATATCAAGCTTTATCTCACGAGAGAAGTCGGGAAGAGTACTTAGAAAGTCTCTTATTAACAACATTAATTACAACTTAGTATCAAAAACAAAAGTAATGGCCTTTGTGGGGGAAAAATAATCTGCGAACTGAAATAAACCTGTGTTTTGGCAGCTATTTAAGTTACGAAGCAGAAGAATAAAACAATAGCAATAAAGTTAAACAAGTTCAGTTATGTTATGAGTGCTATTAATGATATTTTCAAACAGTCTCTGGTCCAAAGACACGTTAGGGTAAAGTCTTATAAGACACTAGTGAGGTCAGTTGTAATGTTTGGAAACGAAACTTGGACCATACGACAAAGTGATCAACAACGCATCACGTTTTTAAGAGCTGCAGATAAGAAAGAGAATATGGATATTATGAAAGAATTTGAAATTGATCCAATAGTAGCAAACATTCAAAATTATTGTGGAAATTTCCGGTCCCATGTACTCAGAATGCCTGCATCAAGAATTCCAATTCTCTACAGGGAGAAGACTGTTGGGTCGTCCGATGAAGAGATGGTAACAGGCCAATAGGCCTAATGCTTGGCGGGAGAAAGATGATAATTACAACTTAATAATGTTAATCATCTGTCATATCGTTTGTCAGCATTCGCATCTTAGGCACGTAACTCGAATGAGTGTAAACGTTTTCAGTTAGGAATGTCTCAGATACTCTTTTTGAATGCGTTGATAACTGTGTGCAATATTTCAAAATACACAACTGAAAATGCCTGTCCAAGCTCCTAGTTGGAATTGGGATGGATTCGGCTGATACCTATGCTAGATTAGAATGACCTCACACTGGATTTAAGTAATTGATCATTCTCAAAATATTCGAGTCACATCCCTAGAAGATATTAAACTTAAATTCCAAGTTTGGTGTTTTATCGACTTTTCGTTTTTGAGTTGTCGTGTTCATGGACACATACACGGATTTTTTTTCTAAAAATGTTTTTTTTGTATACATATACAGGGGACCTCAAAACTGTATTTTCGGTGAAATCCTGGTATCGAATTTTTGGGTGGAATGCAATTCCTTCTCTATATACTATGTACAAGGTACGTGTAGAGAAAGTAAAAATTAGGTCTGTTAACTTCACAGTTCATTTCTTCCCCCCTCTATTTTATTTATAAAAATCACTTAGCACTTAATTGTGCGAACAATTAATGCAGCACTAAGATACATGTAGCCCGTCTGGATAGTACAGGGGTAAAATGTCTGCCTCACATTCAACAGGTACGAGTTCGAATCTCGCTTAGGGTGAGTTACCTGGATTAGATTTTTCGGGATTTTCCCTTCTCCTGAGAAGACGAATGTCTAGTAACTTCAAGCTCCATGGACCCCGGAATCATTTGAGCATCATTCGATTTCATTCGACGTCCAATATGACCAACCGGGTTAATTGTAGATATATTGGAAAGCAGATCACAAGAAATAACTTAAAGTCTGAAAAGTGGTAGCAAAGCGGTTGATTGGTTTAAGGAAACTTCGGTTTGTTGGCGCCATGGTTAAGTAGTTAGACCGATCACCTCTCATCTAGGCGGTCCGGGGAACTTTAAGTGGGATTTGTGGTGGACGCAGCAGCTGGACGGGTTTTTCTCGAGTTCCTGTTATCCAATTCACCATTCCATATCATTCACTTGCTCACTTTCATATCGGGCATCAAGCTGATCAACTATCCTGGCTTCTCTATGTTCCCAAACCTCTGGCTTGTCATGCATACGAGGAGGGTAGAGAGAGAGAGATATATTTGGTGAAAGAAATTCCAAATTATATGCTCACTCCAATGAATAACAGATATTTCAAACATAACTGGGTAAACTAGTACTTCTGTTACATCGTCACGTCTTGTTTTTTGGCTTAAGGTCCTTCTAGATCATATCGGACGATAAATGAATGAAATCAGTGAAATGATGCTCGAATGAGCCTGGGGTGCATGAAGCTTACAATTATTCGTCTTCTCAGGATACAGGAAAACCCCAAATCAAACAGCTTATCCAGGTAGCTCTCCCTAACCAAGATTCGAGCTCGGGACTTTTTGAATGTGAAGCACTACACTATAGAAGCGGGTTATGCCTAATTATTTGTTGAACCAACCAAACGCATGGAGAGAGCTGTTAATTGTATACAACTGAAGAAGGCATTGAACGTGGAATTCCTTGTGCGGCCTTAACATGTCCAGATTACCACTCTTGGCAGAGTTAAAGGCGCCAAGGGTTTGCCAGTAAACGAACCCAGAATACATAAGCAAGAATACAACGCAATCTTGCTTGCAAGTTCCCACGAGCCTTCCATAAGCTTGAGCAACCCTGTCGGACAGTTAAGCAAGCAGCTAGAGCTGAAAAAATCTTTTATCGAGTACTTGATCTTGATGTTTGGATAAAATCGGATGATACACCGATGCTCTTTTTTACTTTCTCTACACGTACTATGTACTTAGTGTATAGAGAAGGTATTGTAATGCACCCAAAAATTCGATACCGAGATTTTACTGGAAATATATTTTATAAGGCCCCCTGATACAAAAAGTATATATATATAGGAAATGGTCCGTGTGTGTGTCCATGGACAACATCTCAAAAACAAAAAGATCATTAAATACCAAACTTTGTATTTATATTCAGTATCTTCCAACGATGTGACACGAAAATGTTTAAGAAAATCCCCCCACGCCAACTACCCTTTACATGGAAAAAATTCGAAAATTTTGATTTTTTAAAAATGGATCTAACCATTTTGATTAACATGCCGCATATTAAATATATTTACATTACAAATAAAATGTATATTTTGAATTTTGTGGGAATAGCCTCTGAAGACTTTATTCTGGATGAATTATATAGAATTTTGCATAACCGCTAAACCGTAAGAGAGATAAAAACGTAGCACAAAAAATGCAGATCTCGTGAAAAGACTAATTTATGTTATGTACGTTTTTCTTGTAGAGTTGGCAGTTTTCATTGTTTATTGTGTCTATTTTAAATTACCTAACTTTTCTCAAACGGGACCATGCAAAGCAAACCGAACCTCAATTGTTTCACATAGCAACCAGCTTTTAAAAGACTTGATTAATGCTTTAGCATAATGTAATCCCTTATTGCCCTTCTACTTACAATGAAGTAATAAGAAAATTGTGCTGATAAGTCTCAATTAGTATGGTGCAGATAAAAGAGTAATCTTTTGTAAGAATAGTTTGTATATGAAACAGCTAGAGAGTTATGTGAATGGAGTATTTAATTTGTTTAACTTTAAACTTCATTGTAACAATTTCTGTCATCCACTATGCGCTATCAACTGTGTAGATAAATCATACGAATTAATGTTTATAACAAGGCATATAAATGGCCATGTTCTTCCTTATCTGTTTAGGTATTTGGTGGTATGGTGTTTTCAGATTTTGCGGTTCATTTGGTGGCAGCTTTGGTTAGTTTTGTGGAAATACGACCTACAGTATCCTTCCTAACAAAAGAGCTGACCGCCTTTTGACCTTCCCTTACACAACTTCATACAAACTTTACCGTGGTTTGAAGTCTTCAATAGTTTTGTCATGTTGTAGCTATTGAGTTGTTTTTCACGATACCATTTCTAGGCAAGTAATAGCGAAACTGTGTTGAAACATATGACCATCGATTCAGTTGTAACCCCTTATTGCGTAACACTCTCAGTTCACATTGTCATGTTATCCGAATCTTTTAAAAGCTAGTCGCTATATGATGGATTTAAAGTTCCGTTTTTTGTGGTTTGACCAGGAGACAATTGTTTGGTCTGTCTCTTGAGGGTTTACCAGTTATGGAAAAGTCATCCAGAATGAAGAGCACTTCAGAGGCTATTCCCACAACATTTAAGATATATGTACATTTTATTGGCCATTAAAGTGTCTTTAATTAAAATGATTAGAGGTATTTTGGAGAAAATCAACATTTAAAAATCCATTTAAAGGGTAGATTTGAGAGAGGTTTCATAAAAATGTTGTTGTCACATCGTTGGAAGATGCTGAACTTGATATTTGACACACTTTGCTGCGCACACACGCGCGCTAAAGATGCTTGTTTTATTCGGGGTCTCAAAACGTGTTTCCGGTGCAATCTCGTTATCAAATATTTGTTTGGGTTACAATACTACCCCTACTTATTATACCTACATAGTAGAGAACGTAAAAACCTAAAAACCATGCAGTGTATATTAAACTTTCATCTACTATACATAGCTTTACTTTTCACAGTGGCGTTTTTTGTTCATTTCTCTGGTCCCCTTTAACTACATTGCCATATCGCGGGCTTTTTCACTGAAACATTGGTGATTTTCTCTTTGAACTTTTACAGTAGGTTTCTCACGCGCGCATTCACTTTCATGTGCACACTACCAGACTCTATGAAGGGTTCCTAATTAAAGAAATTGCTGCCCTTTAGCAAAGAATCGAACCTAGGACCCCCTGGTGAAAAATCAGCTCTCTGACCACTCGACCACAGAGGCAGCCAAAGTGGAAATTATTGTAAGATTACCTGGGAAAATTCTCAGAGTTTAAAAGTTGAGCATATCGTCTTTTGACACAGGTTTGATTTATACGTATGGGTCCTACAGGAGAGAAACTAACCAACTATAATGCTTGACCTTGGGATGAGCAGGTTAAAATGCACGAACCATCCTGAACGAGCGCGTAGTTGCACTGCTCTGAAACCGCAGGGAGCTTGAGGTTCTTTGTACTGTCCTTGAAGAGGCAGGCCTTGACATTTAAATTACGTAAAATGTGTACCAAGGCTGACAATTCGAGTTGAGCCTTTACGCCAACAAGGTAGTTCACACTGGGTTTGAATGTGTACCTTTAGGTTTATTTTGTTTATCGGTTGCTAACAGGAATCTATAGCGAATTGCCATATCTTGGTAGTTTTTTTTGCCAAATCTTGGCATTGCTTTTGACTTCCTTCAGGAGCACAGTTCTTTCGTAAACACTAGCAATTTTTGGATGGTATGTAGTCAAGTTTTCACAGTTTCATTATTAAGTTGTCAATCTGGATGTTTTACCATCCTCTATGTCATCGCGGGAAACAAAAGAATGTGGTGCCTCAGCACTAGTAAGTACTTGTTTTTATTTTTTTCCAGATTATTTGCTTTATAATGTCGACAATATTACGTCGATTTTGCAGTGTTTTCTTGTTGATATGTAGAACAGTTTATTTTATATGGATTTAGCAAACTATGATCCGACATGTGACGTAGTGAGGCGTCAATGTAGGAATTCACTAATAGCGTTGATAATGCCGAAATCTGTTTCCCAGGCAATTAATTTTCGAAACACCCCACACAAAAAAGTCTAGCCTCTTAACATTCACACTATTTATCTATTCTGCAATCAGTCTATTCTTACAAAAGCTTGCTCTACTATCCACTTCATTAAAACATTAGCACAAATGGTCTCATCACACGTTTCCGTGTAGATTCAATAGGTATAACGGAATACACTAGGCCAAAGCGATTGTCAAATGTTTTAAGAGCAAGTCCGTATGTGATATAATTGAAGCTCTGTTCTCCTTGCATGTCATAATGAAAAAAACAACATATTTTTCCATTTGATAAAAATATGGTAAGTTTAAACCAATAACTGGGCATCTCTCGGATGTGGTTAACCCCACAAAAAAGCGTGTGGCATAATTCTGTGCTTTAACGAAATCTAAATGTTTTTGTGTAGTAAGATTTTGATCATCTGTTCCGGTTTACCAGTTTTGCAAAAGTGATCGAGAATGAAGAGGGCTTCAGTGGATACTCAGAAAATTCAAGTTATTGACTTTATTTCCTATGAAAATGGCATTTTAATGAAAATCATTTTTAGAACATCGCGAATTTCGAAAACGTTAGTTAGTCAATGTAACGTAGTTTGAGGTGAAGGGATTTTGTTGAAAATCCTCGTGTCGCATTTTTGAAAATACTGAATTTGAATACTAATTTTGGTAGTGATTTTTCGTTTTTGGGTTATAATGCACTCACTCACACACACATACGAACTTTTTAACTTTTTCTATTCTTTTTTAATTCAGAGAATCTCATAACGTATATTTCCGGTGATATCTAGGTGTGGAATTTTTGATTGGAAAGCAATACCTTCTCTACCTGCGTATATTGTCTATGATAGACAAAGTAAACATTAAAAAATAAACATTTTTTACTGTTATAAATTAAAAAATTAAACCTTATACAGACGAAAACGCCCTGGAGTCGGTGTATGCCCACAGCTGATTTCTGATCACTGCCAGTCATTTGTCTGTTTATTGAGGAAGCTAATAGAAAATTGGAATTCTTGAGCCAATTATCTCGCAGGAAAGAAGGAATCTTGTGCGAATTTATTGGTAATAAAACTGAGGGTATGGTTTTACACCTGTGGTAGACCTAGTGTGAGGATTCGCCACTACCCGGACAGCTTATCCTGTTCGCCGGGACGAGGCGGGGTAGGGGAGGTAACCGGTTCCAATGGATTTATTTTGTTGTCTTGTATCACGCTATTACGGATTTGGAGTGGTTGACCATGAATATGAGGGCGCTCGCTGGTAGAGAGGTGAAAATCCCTCTCAGGGCGGTGTCACCTAAGTAGACCTCCACCGTTACAACGGTAGTGGCCTCAAGGATACTCTCTCAAGTGCGCACATCTAGACCAATTGTCTTCTTGAACTAAACTAGCGAAGGACCAGGAAACCACCAATTGTTTATATAAACGACATTATTCTGCTTGGTGAGACTGCCATCATGTGCTACAATTTCATTACAGGAACAAACTGCCATGATGCATTGGAGTTTTACACCCTTTTGTCAGAATTATTTTTATTTTTATGTACTTTTTCATCCTCTAGCAGTTGCCGGTTGTCAATTAGATAAAGAGTACCAAAAACATAACGGTGAAGCAAAATAATAGATAAAGCCGATGTCCCACGGCCAAAATTTGGTCCAAAATTTGGTCCAAAAATTGGTACAAAATTTGTTATACAACGTGAACGCTGTGTACAATTTCTCCGTACCATTCCCACGGGAGCGTGTACTGGTCCAAATATTTCTCGCATGCGCATGAACAGCTGATAGAAATTGGTGGAGGAGGTTGCTGGTCCACAATTATTTACGTTCGCTGTCGCAAGCTTAGTTTATGTAACCATTGCAAGAGCATATTATAATAGAAAGAAGAAACCAATAAAGAGGCGTTGGTGGACTAGACCATGGCTGGAACGTAGGAATGCAGACCAAGGAAGAGGTGTACTACATATGCTGCAAAATGAACTCGTTTCTAACCCTGTAAATTACTTTAACGTCCTTAGAATGGACGAAAATTTCTTTGGAAAGTTTCTGTTCTTAGTTGAGGCAAAGGTCACTCGCCAAGACACAAATAGGAGGCAGTTCATACCAGCAAATCAAAGGCAGCGTTTTTATATTTTGTTGAGAAAAGAAGGTTAGGTTCAGACGGCTCCGATAAAATACATTTGCAGGGGCTATAAATACCCGAGTTATTATTTCATAAATCTCTACCGCACAAAAAAAAAATGTGTATTTCAACCATTGCTCAGCTATATAACCCTATTATTTAGGACAAAGTCTACAAGATACAGCCAAGTTTCACACAAACAATCACGTTGGCGGGAAGGAAGACCCAGCGCTAGCTGCCATCTTATTACGTCATTACCATCAGGCTGCTCATTGGTTGATGTCATACATTTGGACCAAAAATTAGAAACCACAGTATCCTGTTGTAGCAAACTGGAATTGGACCAAAAAGTAGGACGAAAATTGTATGCAATGAAATTATCCATGTCCCACAATCCAATTTGTAGTTTGAAGAATATTGGACCAAAATATTTGACCGTGGGACATCGACTTAACAAAACTGTAGACAGTGAACAAAAATAATAAGATAAATAATGCAATCATGCAAAGGGTTCAAGGTTTAAAGTTATACTTTGTGCTCTCTAAAGATCTCGATGATTAATAGCAAGTTCATACAATGTTGTTTACTAAACCCAAATTTCTTACAACAGTTTCTAAAAAACTGTGGCACGGTTCTTCGGGCACACCAATTGAAAAATCGTCCATTTTGCTATAAAAGAATAAGAAGTGTTCTAATAAATTATTACTTTCTGTACACGTACTATGCATATTGTAGGTAGAGAAGATATTGCATTCCACCTGAAAATTCGAGATTTCACCGGAAATATAGATTTTTGAGGCTCCCCTGAGTTCAAAAAAGCATTTTAGAAAAGGTCCGTGTGCGTGTTTACAATATAGCTCAAAAACGAAAATACCATTAAATACCAAACTTGGTATTTAAGATTAGTATCTACCAAGGATGCAACACGAACATTTTTAAGAAAATCTCACCCCCAACTACGCTTTACATGGAACCTTTTTTGAAACGTTTGATTTTCTCATAAAATAGCTAGCGATTTTGATTGAAATACCGCATATTAAGGCTATTTACATCACAAATAAGATGTATATCTTGAATTTTCTGGGAATAGCCTTTGAACACATGTTTATTCTGGATGAATTTTTGAGGAATTTGGCATAACAGGTAAACCGTAAGAGGTAGAAAAAATGTAGAACCCGTAAAAGCACACAATTGATGACATAAACATTTTTTCTTGGAGTTGGCGGTTTTTCAGATATTCCTTGCTATTGGTTTCAGCTTTAAAATACTTGTACTTCCCTCATACGGGAATATGTCAACCCCTGTTCATACAAAGGGACTTCAGTCACATAGCAACCACATTTTAAAAGATTTGCCTATCGCTTTAGCCTGTGGTAATCCCTTATTTCCCGTCAATTCACAAGGAAGCAAGTAATAAGACCCTTTGTGCTAATTTTTCTCGATTAGCATTAAGTAAATAGAAGAAGAAGCTTTTTAACAGTAATTTATTGCAGAGATGTAGAGAAAGTCATGTGAATGGAACACATCAGATTTTTATTTTTAGGCACTTTTTCTTTCTCTAGCAGCTGTAGGCAAACTGGAAGTCCCTTTCGTTTCATCTCTTTAGTTTTACTATTGACTATGCAAAGCGAAACGAACTTTTATTTAATTTTTCACATAGCGACCAGCTTTTAAAAGATATAACTCCCGCTTTAACCTATGGTTACTCTTATTTCCCTCCTGCTTAGAAGGAAGCAAATAAAAATACTATTTCTGCTAATGTTTATCTCGATTAACGTGAAGTAAATAGAAGAGTAAGTTTTAATAATAATAATAATAATAATAATAATAATAATAATAGTTGCTAAATATGTAGAGAAAGTGAAGTGAATGGAACATGATCCGATTGTGCATGTCTTGTGTTATTTTCACATAAATTTCGTGATCATTCAAATGATTATAACTAATCTTAGGACGTGACTTAGGTTCATTTCTAGTATTTTGGGGAGTTGTTTACAAGCGAGCGGAGAAGGGATATATGTAAAGTTATGCGCACGTTTTTAATTTTAAATTGAATATACACCATTGGTATGCGAGTTCAGAATTTAATAAGAGAAGGAAATACATAAATTCTCTTTCCATAATCTGGTTCATCTTACCTAAACAGAAGCAGGGAATTAAAACTGTGAATCACGCTGTGTTTGCGATGCTTCATAGTGGATATGATTTTGTACGTCCAAATTGATCTTCAGTGTTTAAAACTACTGAACGTATTACTTAAGATGGCTTTTGAAAATATATCAATTAGAATTAACACTATAACACTGTAAAAAATAGTAACAAATTCAAGATTTTTTGAAGGGAGCAAGAAAAAGGTTTGAAGATATAGAAATTCAAAAATTGTTCAGTCAGCTATCAGAGAAGAGATCATTTGTATTTTATGTACCCATAAAATAGCTGGGAAAGTAAAGATATACCTATAGATAACACTGGTCAGGAAGAAAGATGGCATGGTTAATAGCAGGAATATGTAGGCTAAAAGGACAATGAAAGAGCACCCGCAAGGTGAATGCCCATTTTATGGGGGAATGGAAGACGTTCAACATCATTTTTTGATTGTAAGAAAACTGAGAAATGGAGGAAAGAAAACATATAGTGAAAACTGAATTGGAAATACTATATAAATACAATTATAGATGAAAACTGTGAGACTTTGGGACAACATTTAGAAAAAGTCGAAAACAAATGGAAATGGACTGTTAACAGAGAACTTTATAGTTCATGAGCACTTAGTAGTACTGGTAGTTACAGTAATATGTTCTTTTTGTATAACTTCAACTGGACTGCCTACTGTAAAAGTAATTCATTGGGCAGCACAATATGTATTGCTTCTTAGTGCTTCAATAAACTTAATCTTAACACTGTCAAACACTTCAAATGCATCAGATTTCAAGCTAATTCTGCCTGTAGTCTCGAAAACGCCTGCCAAACCAAGTGGATCGCTATGGGCAACGTCACGATATGACCTTGCAGTTCAACGATGCTAAATAAAGAAAATAAGAAGCCTGTATGCATATCAAGCCGGGAAGAAAATTAATACAATGAAAATGTAAAATGTCCCACATTGGGAATCTATTGTCCGGATGGTAATGCCATTTTTAATTTCTCTATCACGTACATAGTAGGTAGAGAACGTATTGCATACCACCCAAAATATCGACATCAAGATTAAATGTTTCGGGGACTCCTGCATCCAAAGAATTAAGAAAACGTCTGAGGGAGAGCGTAATTGAAGAGTGGAAATTGGGACAAATATAGAACTTTTGAGTTTTTGTTCAGTATTTTTCAAAGAATCGAAGATTTTCAAGGAAAAAAAAACCCTACCGCAAACGACCGCTTTAATGACACTTTTTCGAGATTTTTGTATTCTCAAAAAATGTTTTTGATGTAAATACCATTCCAGATGCCTGTTGAGCAGACGGAATGGATCAAAGAAAATGGCTAGTGATCAACTCGATGCCTGGTATGAGAAACTGGCGGGGGAAACCAGAGAAAACCTCACCCAGGCGCCGCTATGTCTACCGCAAATGTTTCGTCTTGGGCGAGCGAACTAAGGCGCTGCCCAAATTAAGATATTTACATGTCAAAATACATATCTGAATTTTCTAGAAATAACTTTAGAAATTCTTTTCATGCTAGAGCTGACTTATGTAATCGAGAGACGAAAACGCACCAAACAAAAAATGAGGATCTTTTTAAAACGCAATTTATTCCAATGAACCTTTTTTGTGATAAACCATTTCCGAGATACCCTTAATTAATGGTCCAGTTGTTCAATACTGAGTAATTATTTTAATGCCCTGTCGATATTCAGTTGTTCCTCGCCATTGAATGGAAAGAGAAAAGAATATGAAATATTGATGGCTGCACATAAGTGTCCACTTCTTAAATATTTGATTATCGCTGAAACAGATGTCTAATGTAGCTTTTTTAGCTTGCTTAAAATTATGTAGATTTAAAGTAACAAAAGATATATCCTATGTTTAAAAAATCTGATGTGCTACACTCACATGACTTTCTCTTGGTGTTCTACGGACTTCATACGTAAGATTCTTCTTATTTCTGCACCTTGCTAATCAAGGTACTCATTAGCACAATGTTCTTATTATGTAGTTCCGTATAAGTAGGAAGAAAATAAGGGAATGCACTAGGCTAAACCAATAGTCAAATGTTTTAAAAGCTGTCGTTATGCGATTGTCATTACAAATCGCTTCTTTTCTTGGCCCTTAGTAGAATAAAAGAAAAACGGACACTCCCGTCTGAGAAAAATATAAGTACTTCACAACTGAAACTAATAACAATAAATACCTCGAAAACGGTAAGATCCACGAGAAAAATGTATATGACATAACTTGTGTATTTTAACAAGACTACACATTTTATATAGTAAGTTTTTGTCTATCTCTTACGGTTTACTAGTTATGCCAAATTAAGCAAAATTCATCCAGAATAAACAGGTCTTCAGAAGCTATTCCCAGAAAATTCAAGATATACATTTTATTTGTTAGGTAAATATCTTTAATATATTATATTTTACTCAAAATCGTTAGAGCCATTTTTAAGAAAATCAAAATTTTCGAAAAATGTTCCATGTAAAGGGTAGTTTAGGGTTGGGAAATTTTTCTCAAAATCTTCGTGTCGCATCCCTGAAAGATACTAAACTTAAATACCAAGTTTGGTATTTTAGCTACTTTTCGTTTTTGAGTTATCGTGTTCACAGACACACGGGCACACACACACGGACCTTTTTCTGAAAATACTTTTATTGGATACAGGGGGTCCTAAAACATGTATTTCCGGTAAAATCTCGGTATCGAATTTTTGGGGTGGAATACAATACTTCTCTATCCGTATGTACATTGTACATATGGGGCTAGAGAAAGTAAAATTGCTTTCCATTCACATGACTTTCTCTGCATCTCTTAACAAATTGTTAAAACGCTTGTGCTTCTATTTACTTCATGCTAATGGAGATTAACATTAACAAAAATGCTCTCTTGTAAGTAGAAGGGGAATAATAAAACAATAGTCAAATATTTTAAAAGCTGGTTGGCATGTGGATAAAATCGGTGTCTTTTTTCCATTGCCAGGAGTTGACAAATTCTCCTATGAGAAAAGTTTTAAATTATTTTAAAACTGAAGCAAATAACAAGGAATATCTAAAATCTATGTTACATAAATTGTGTGTTATAACAAGATCTATATTTTTTGTATATTAAATTTTTGTTCGTCTTACTATTTACCAGTTGTGTAACTTTCATCAAAACTCAACCAGAATAAAGAGGTCTTCAGAGGCTATTGCCAGAAAATTCAAAATATACATTTTATTTGCCATGTAAATATCTTGAATATACGGTATTTTAATTAAAATCGTTAGCCATTTTTGAGAAAATTAAAAATTTCAAAAATTTTTGCCTGTAAAAGGTAGTTTGGAGTGAGGAGATTTTACTCAAAATCTTCGTGTCGCATCCTTGGGAGATACGTACAAAGTTAGGGACTTTTCGTTTTTGAGTTACTGTGTTCCCGAGAGAGGGAAAGGCGGGCCTTTTTCCGATTATGCTTTTTTTGTACGCATATTTCCGGTGAAAAATCGGAATCTAAGAGGAAGTAAAAAACTTATTTCATTGACTTTACATTTCAAATATTAATGGATCACTTTGGAATGCCTACGAGTTGTTAGGAACCTAAGAGGAGAATTGAAAACGACTAGAAATTTTTGCTGAATGAGAGAACCTATTCTGTCTGGAGATAATTCCGACTCCGGATGATTTTTTTCTCTCCTGTTTTAGTGCGGAATAACGTTTTCTGAGTCGGCCTCCTTGACCCCATTTACAAGGTGTCAAACTTCCTGGCACTTAAAACCGCGTCTCACAAACATCTTCCATTCCTGCTCTGCCTCATAGCAGTAGATTCAAGATTAGTTCATACGAGTCTTTAGTTTTCTTATTAAAAGGTGACATATGTAACACAAATTAGCAAAAATGTGATGTGTTCCCTTCACTAGGCTTTATCTATCTGTTCCACAAACAAACTTTTCTTACGAAAGAGCATTCTTTTATCTACATCATATTAATTGAGATAAGCATTAGCAGAATTGGTTCTATTACTTGCTTATTCGTAAGTAGAAAGGAAATAAGGTAGTGCTTTAAGCTAAACCGATAGTCAGTTCCTAAAATAAACAAAAAAAAATCTGATGTGTTCCATTCATATGACTTTCTCTACACCTCTGCAAGAAATTAGTATTACTCCCTGCTAATTGAGAAAACATTAGCAGAAATAGTCGTATTACTGCTTCCTTGTAAGTAGAAGCGAAATAAGGCAGTACCATAGATTAAAAACATAGTCAAAAGCTGGTTGCTACGTGACTGAAATTCCTTTGTATGGACAGGAGTTGACTAATTCCCGTATGAGAAAAGTATGTTTTTCAAGGCTGAAACTAAAAACAAGGAATATCTTAAAAACGATCAACTTCACGAAAAAAATTTATATAACATAGATTGTGTGTTTTAATGTCCTCTACATTTTCTGTGTGGTAAGTTTTTGTCCATCTCTCACGGTTTAGCAGTATGCAAAAATCCGTAAAATTCACCCAGAATAAAGTAGTCTTCAGAGGCTATTCCCATAAAATTGAAGATGTACATTTTATTTGTCAGGTAAATATGTTTAATGTATGACATTTTAATCAAAATCGTTTAGAGCAATTTTTTTTAGAAAATCAAAATTTTCGAAAGTATTTCCATGTAAAGGGTAATTGGGGGTGGTGGATTTTCTTGAAAATCTTCGTGTCGCATCCTTGGAAGATACCAAACTTAAATACCAAGAAAATACAACGAAAAGACCGTTAAATACCAAACTTGGTAAAAGAATAGTATCTTCCAAGGATACGACAAGATTTTCATTTGGTTTTGTAAACTTAACCGTTTCTGAGATATTTCTTATTATGGTATCAATTTTAATCTAAAACTTGTCTCAAACGGGAATTCATCTTTTTATTTACTCCTAGCTGTGCAAAGCCACCTGAAATTTATTTATTTTATTTATTTATTTATTCCATTTATATAGCCCCCTTTAACATCTAAGGTCATATCGGGGGTTTTGCACTTGAAACAACTCATTGTCTGCAGGCTTTTTTTTTTTTTTTTTTTTTTTTTTTTTTTTTTTTTTAAGTTTGGTTTAAATCATTTTTATTTTCCTCACACACACATATTCACTTTCACATACATACTTCCAGACTCTGTGGGGGGATAGGGAACAATTCTGGCCCCAGCCGGGAATCGAACCCGGGACCTCCGAGTGAGAAGTGAACTCGCTGACCACTCGGCCACAGAGGCAGTCTGAAATTCAACTGTTTCACTTCGTGAGCAGTTTTTTGAAAGACCGACTAATTAATAACCTAGTGTATTACCTTATTTCTCTTCTACTTAAAAGTAACTAATACAACCAATTTTGCTATGTTTATCTAGCTTACCAGGACGTAGATGAAGGACTGTATAATCATTTAAAAGCTAATACTTTTAGGATAAATAAGCTGTCAAAAGGTTAATTTTGTGATTATGTACAGTGTTGTCGCGTACTGAATCAAAAGAAAGTGGTGCTGGTGTTGACAGACATTCGATTCCCCATGACCGGTTTGGTTCTCATAGTTATGGTGTGCGGTAGTCTAACCCCAAGGCTAATGTTTACTGTTAGAAGAGAACATTTCAGCAAGCATACGAATAACGGCCAGTGGTATTCGGTGCTAACTTATGTCGCGAACACCTGCTTTTTGGCAGTTACCAGCGAATAAATTAATATAATTAACTCTACCACATGGCTAGTCATAGTGCACGCATTATCTGCCTGGGTAAGCTGTTTCCACATTCTGTCACGTATTAATATGGGTATAATTTTTAAGTTTTAACGTCCTTCAACCTGGACGATGAATGAAATAGGTGAAATGATGTTCAAATGATCTCGGGGCCCATGAAGCTTAAAGTTACTCGACACGTCTTCTCAGAATAAGGAAAAACCCCGAAAAAAACCGTATCCGGGTAACATCGGCATCATTTCACTGATTTCATTCATCGTCCGATATGACCAACCAGGTTAAAACTACGTATAAAGAAAACTTATTTTCGAATAAAGTGGGATTCACTGGATGCTAGAAAATAATATATTTACCCCCCCCCCACACACACACACTACATTTTGAGGTAGTTTAATCAAAATGTTAGAGCTATTTTGATAAACTCGAAAATCTGGAAAAATGTCTCCATATAAAGATTGGTTTTAGATGGAATTCTTTTCTTGAAAATCGTATCGCGTCCTTGAAAGATACAGAAGATAAATGCCAAGTGTAGTATTTAACCAACTTTTAGTTTTGGTGTTAGGTACGCTGTTCATTCACATACCAAGAATCTTTTTCTAAAATGCTGATTTTTATTACTAATCAGAGGGTCTCAAAACATATTTTCGGTGTAATCTCGGTTTCGAATTTTGGGTTGAATGTGAAACAATATCTACAAATCGTAGGTGGTAAAGAAAATATAAAAGGTAACTTTATTTGGCGAATCTGGATCAGTCTAGAGGAATAGAAAAGAACCAGTGAGAAAATACAATGGGATTAAAAAGGAATAAATTATGTAACGATTTTGTGCGAGTGGGCGTAAGCAAGGCGAATTTGGTTTGAAAGCTGATGACCTAAGAAACTGGTGTGAAAAGTCTGTTATATGTCTAGCTAAAACTATTTTGTTGGACTGAGATCTAAAATGTGTTTCTTTTTGTTTCAGGTATGTATTACAGAATCACGCAAAACTGCTTGCTAGGGTATTAACCCGTAAGTACAAGTAATTTTCTATCTTTATACTTATATGAGCAGCTACTTCCTTGACGTTCTTTTTCTAAAGTTGCGAGATGAACTTCTGCATTCCCTCTTATTTTCTTTGCTGTTTATTTAAGGTAGGAGAAACATCAATTAAAAGCCATTATTTAATTTGAAATATCTTATTATATTAAGGTGATGCATCTTTGAAATTTGGAAAATTCACTTATTTAAGATATTTTATTGAAATTTGTGCCACTTATTTTACACAATCATGATGATATTTTTCTAAGTATCAAAATTGTAGCTTGATGGTATTGTTCTAATAAAAATAAGCCACGGGGTGCTCTTTAAAACCATTCACACAATAACATCAAGTTGTGCAGCAAATGAGTTTATAAATAATTCCGTCATATCATAATTTTTATATTAACCCTAATTACTATAGAAAAAATGTGTACTCCTCAAAACTCTTTATTTTTCAAAGTTTAGTAATTTATTTCGAAAAAATATGACTTTTCTCTTTAATATATATTTGAGAGGCACTATAAACATTTTGAAACAAATCTGTAAAACAGTGAATCATGTGAAGCATTTCGAGCATGGAAACGTGTTGGGAAGAAGTTTGCAAGTAAACAAAGTTTCAAAGTTGGGAGTGTCGATTGATAGGCATACGCCTTCCCATTTAAAGTATCAGTTAATTGGTAGCTATGCACAGAGTTGGAAAAGCAGGGCATTTCCTTAAATTTTAATCTCATTTTATTATAAAAATAATTTTAATTTTTCACTATTTTTGGTTAAATTTCACAGATATAATCTAAAGAAATTTTGATTTTATTTAAGGAAATCTGTGTGTGTGCGTGAGAGAGAGAGAGAGAGAGAGAGAGAGAGAGAGAGAGAGAGAGAGAGAGAGAGAGAGAATGAGTGAGTGAGAGAGATTCGGGAAATATAAATTATTTTTTATTTAAGATGAAATATTTGAAGGTGTTGGTAGATCAACTAAAGCGATTTATATTGTTTTCATTCTTTTCAATCATATTAATTCAAGCAAAACACCTGCTAAAATTATAGATCGATACAATTCTTATTATTAAACCGGAGAGAGGGAGAGAGCAATTCGAAAATAAATACGTAGGAACGTTTAAAGGATACAAAGCGGAGATTGCTATAGCATTCCTCTGCTCTGAACAATAGAAAATATTAAATTCTGTTTTATCAAGATCCACATTTGTGTATACATTTTTGTCTCTTACCGTTTACCAGCTACGCAAAGTCGTCAGAATGAAGAGAATATCAGAGGCTATTCTCAGAAGAAAAAAAAAAATCAAGAACATTCTAGGAGCTTCAACCTTTCTAAATGGTTTATGCTTCACAAGCGAAAGTCAATAAGAGAATCTGCTCTCGTCATTCAATAGGACACAGAAGATGCCATTTATTGTTGATGTGTGAACTGGAAATTTCATTAGTCAGCATTGTTCTTTGAGAATTTGATTCTTCAAACTGGATTGCATTAGTGAAATGGTATGGAATCTAGACAGTTACTTTTAATTAGGATAGTTCCCACACTAACACCGCGGTTACTCTCTTACCCGGGCGTTGAAATCTCTCGAGCTAATCCATGGCATGTTATAGATAACAATCGTAATTCATTATTTCTGCAAGTGCAACGTATTATTTCGCCCGCTAGTTGCAACAGAAACGAAATGAGCTACCCTATCCTCGTTTTAGAAGGTCAAGTAGTGGGGGGGGGATTAAAATAGAAATGGGTAAGCAATTCTTTTACGCTTACATTTTTCGACGTGAAATTGGGTAGTTAAGCCTTTGCTTACTCTTTACTTTCTCTAGCTCTATGTACAATGTAAGGTATTGTGTTCCAATCAAAAATTCGACATTGAGATTTCACCGAAAATGCATGTTTTGAGGATCCTCTAATAAAGCATTTTTAGAAAAAGGTGTGTGTTTTAGTGTGTTTGGAAGCCTAACTCAAAAGCGAAAACTGTTAAATACCAAACTTGGTATTTAAGTTCAGTATCTGCCAGGGATGTATCACGGAGATTTTCAAGAAACTCCCCCACCCTCAATTTCCCTTTTTATGGAAAAAATGTCGATGTTTGGTTTTCTCAAAACTGGACCTAACGATTTTGAATAAAATACCATATATTATTGATATTTACATGACCAATAAAATGCATATCTTGAGTTTTCTGGGGGAAAGCCTCTGAAGACCACTTCATTGTATGAGATAGGCGAAAACTTACTAATAAAAAAAATCTAGATCTCCATAAAACACACAATTTGTCACTTTTTTATCTCCAGAGTTACCGTTTCTGATATATTCTTTGTTATTTGTTTCAGTTTTAAACTACTTAAAATTTTCTCAAACGGGAATTTATTTTCGTTTCATCTCTCTTTTGTTTTACTCGACCTTTGCAAAGAGAACCGAATTTCAATTGTATCATATAGCTTTTAAAGGATTTGACTGACTTAGCTTAGTGCATTCCCTTATTCCCCGTATAAGTAACTGACTAGTAATACTATTTGTGCTATGTTTATCTTGATTAGCATGAAATAGATTGAAGAATGAACATATAAACAGAATAGGTAGAGAGACACCTATCAATGTAACAAATCGGCGTTTATATTTAAGTGTTTTATTACAGATATACTACATACACATTCGCTTGAATTTGTGGGCGTGCTGTAGAAAACCCTTACTCTCGTAAATTTTATGATTGTTGTATTGTGCCTTCAAAGTGTACATATCTAGTTTTCGAAAGAAAAAAAAAAGTTACTAGTAATATTAAGCCTAAAAATCTAATCTGAAATTCCTTTCCGCATAAAATACTTACAACTAGTTTGTAGAACATGGTAACTTTGAAATTACATATAACATTCCATGCAATATGTGTCATTATTTAGCCCTTCTCACGAAATGTATTAAAACATAAAAACAAAGGAAATAAAGTAAACTTCATTTATTGCCGTAGATATATTTTCTATTTTGTGAGAAAGTGTAAGTCTTAGTCGCCCGGCTCTGTTTTCATAAAAAAAAAAAAAAAAATGGATCTATTGAATGATTACATGACTTCCTGAGTACTGCTGACCATGTTTTAATTTTAGATTGTAATGTGTGTTCATATATTATAATAATTCTTAGAAATAATGGTTAATTTTGAATGTAACAAACCGTCTTATTGAAAGTTACACAAGTTTTAAATGCACTGCAATATGTTTTAAAAGTTTTAATATAAAATGTGCTACACAAAAATGTAATTTATAGAAAGAACATAGAATATCTTAATACATTCTTTCAAGGTCATTTAGATCCAAAACTGCATCTAATAAGCATTAGTTTAATGTAAAAAAATGTATTCCTTTGTCTACATCTCTGTAATAAATTGTTCATAAAAAGCTTATCTTCTATATTTTTATATTAAGATAAAAATAGCAGAAATGGTATTATTACTTAGTTCGTTATGAATAAAAGGGAAATAAGGACTATGCTAAGCTAAAGAGTAGTCAAATCTTTTAAAAGCTGGTTGCTATGTGATTGAAATTTGCATGACCCGGAGTTGACAAGTTTCCGTGTGAGAAAAGTTTTAAGTGTTTTAAAATTAAAGCAATATCGATATAAATTGTATGTTTTAGTGAGCTCTACATCTTTTGTGTAGTAACTTTTTGTCTGTTACGGTTTACCCAAAAGCCATTCAGAATGAAGAGGGCTTTAGATGCTATTTCCAGAAAATTCAAGATATACATTTTATTTATTATATAAACATGTTTAATATACGGCATTTTAATCATCGTTAGCCATTCTTTAGAAAATCAAGTTTCGAAATGTATTGCATGTGACGGTTAGTTTGCGTAAGAGTGAGTGTCTTGAAAATCTTCGCGTCGCATTCTTGGAAGATGCTGAACTGAGTTACCTGTCGCGGACACACACATGGATCGTTTTCTAAAATGTTTTTATTTTTTGGAAATGGAAATGAAGAAATTTTTATTTATGGGTGCTCTTTAACTGCTATGGTTCTCAGCGTCCCATTCTATACTGGGCTCAGATGCCTCTTTTAACACGCTTGAGGTTCTTTTACGCGCCGTAAATCTGCGACACGGGACCAACGGCTTTACTTCCCTCCCGGAGGAAACCATGCCAAAATCTTTTACTCCCATTGAAAAAATCAATCGTCCTCCGCCGGGTTTGAACCTGAGACTTATTATTATCTTTTATCAAGACCATAAAACGTGTATTTCCAGTAAATCTCGGTATCGAATTTTTGGGTGGAATGCGATACCTTCTCTATGTACAATGTGTTAAGTAGAGAAAGTAATTACTTTTACTATTGAGGTCATTTTCACGCTGTCGTCTTATCCATTTGAATTTTTGTAAACGAACTTTTGGTTGAAGGACAACGAACACTGTCAGTATAGCCCTAAGTCCGCTTGTCAGTTTTTCAGAGGCTGCAACCTCGCGACTAGTGACATGAAGGCCATACAAGGTTACCTCCCCCACCTACTTGTGTGATAATTAGGTCGATAATCAACAAGTTCATAGCAATGTCGTAAGCGAATTAATGCGTATACTCTCTCAGATCAACTCAGAAAAGTATGTTGCAACAGTGCTATGCATATTTTCATAAGCCATAAGCGGGTGTTAGTCAAGAGTAAATATTTACATAAAATGATGTGGTGTATCAGCCGTGGATTAAGAAAAATCACGTGCTTAAAATGAAGGATTAGAAATCTGAAAACTGCTTATGCAACTCGCTATGCGAGGTCGCCGAATGGTAGAAATCAAGTAAATTCTTTAGAGATGTCTGAGAGATAGAACCACGCTGAAAAACAATGTCCACGGATTTAAACCACGAATCTTCTAAACAGCTGAGCTCACGTGAAAATATGCCTTCACACGATTTAGGAGATTTTATGATGGACGTCTCAAAAGTAAGCTAGTGTTTTTTTTTAAGACGCTCAGTAGGCGGGATAAGTCCGGGAGTCATAGGGAACCTTGGTCTGGGTTAGTGGCAGCACTGTAAAATGCCTATGCATTCTTTCTACTGCTTGGACTTAAGGCGTCATTCTCCGAGTTGTAATGGTTACCGTGCTAACCTCATATCCAAGGTCGCGGGATCAGATCGACGGAGAACGATGGATTTTTTTCTGGCGGAAAAATCCTTAGCATGACTTCTTTGGAAGGGAAGTAAAGCAAAGCAAAGCCGCTGGTCCCGTGTCGTAGATTTACGGCACGTAAAAGAATCTCAAGCCTTATGCAGAGGTCTCTGAGCAAAATTAAGCTGTTTTTCACGCCCAACATAGAATGGAACACTGAGAACCACAGCAGTTAAAGAGCGTTTATGAATAAAACTCCATTTCCAGTTTTTGTATTTCAGTCGCCAGTGCCCCTACCGCCGATTGCGAAATTCATCGCGAATTGTGCAGTGTGTTCCATAAAGACAATATGTCAAGACCATTTGCTTCTCATTGGTGTCAACCATTCATCGAAGGGATATCTGCGTTACACGATGAAGAACGCTGCCGACCCTCCACTTTCCGCACCGGTATATTGACTAGGTCCGAAGGGGGCATGAACACCTTAGTGAAATTCTGTTTCAACTTCCTCTAAATATTGAAATAAGCCGTACAACACTACACAAAATCGTTTCTGAGGATCTACCTAGGCATATCAAAAGTACCTGCAATTTGGGTTCCTCGCATGCTATCATAACACAAAGAGCAGAGAGTTGATGGTGCATTTCATTTTTGCAGGTTTTTGAGGATAAGAGAGAGACTTGATTCGACCGAATAGTGTCCTGGCACGAGAATTGAACCCATCAAGGAAAGGGTGAGGCAAATCCAAAAAGACGAAAGTGGTGCATCGACACGTTTCGCAGCAGAAAAAAAAAAACTGTCCATCTTCACATTTTGTTCTGTTATTGGCCAACCAAAAATCTCTAAAATTCCCTAATGTTTGATGTAGGTAATGCTTGAGTTTAATGTCAGATCGTTTCCTTCAGATTGGTTTTCATCCTTGGATATGGCTGTTTTGTTGGAATACACTGTTTACTGTAAGGTATAGGGCACAACAAGTAGGGTAGGTCACTAAAAACTCCCAAGGTGATTCATTCCGCTGGAGCATTAACGTCTTACTGTTTTTTCAGTTAACCCTTTTCATCAAAGTCCAGTACAGTACCAAATTAGCCTCAAGCATAGTAATGTGGCTGTTATAATTACCTTGACGGCGACTTCCTTTCTATAGTTGCTGGACCTTGTCTAGCGTAGTCTCCTCGTACAAGTTCGTCTGACCATCTCTGGAATGGACGACCTCTTTTTACTTTCTCTACACGTACTATGTACATAGAGAAGGTATTGTATTGCATCCAAAAATTCGATACCGAGATTTCACTGGAAATTCATGTTTTGGGTCCACCCGAATCAAAAGGATGCGGCACAAAGATTTTCAAGAAACTCCCCCCGTCCCAATTTCGATGTTATCAAAAATGGCTAAAGATTTTGATTAAAACCTCTTATGTTTAAGATGTTTACATTCCAAAAAAACATCTTGAATTTTCTGGGAATAGCCTCTAAAGACCTCTTTATTCTGGATGGTTTTTTATTTAATTTTGTATACCTAGTAAACCGTAAGAAATGTAGTTGACGATAAAAAACACAATTTGTCATATACATTTTTTTCGTGGATTTGGCCTTTTCGAGATATTCCTTGTTATTGAGTTTCATTTTCAAAATACTTAAAACTTTTCTCATACGGGAACTTATCAACGCTTGACCACGCAAAGAAACTGATTTCAATCCCATGGCAACCACATTTTAGAACATGTGAATGTCGGTTTAGTTTAAGTGTGTTCCCTTATTTCCCTTTACTTATAAAGGAACTAAGTAATAAGACCGTTTCTGCTAATGTTTTAGCATTAAATAGATAGAAGAATAAGCTTACTTATAACAATTTGTTACAGAGATGTAGAGGTGGTCATGTGAATGAAACACCTCAAATTTTTTTTCCCAAGCTGTTGTCACAAACTGTGGTCTTATGAGCCCATCTTCTGTGGTGCATGCTAGTTACATTTTAATCAAAATCGTTAGAACCAGTTTTTTAGAAAATCAATTTCTAAAAATGTTCTAAGTAAAGGGTAGTTAGGGTTGGGGATGTTTCTGAAAATCTTCATGTCGCATCACAGGAAGATACTAAACTTATATACCAAGTTTGGTATGTAACCGACTTAACATTTTTGAGTTATTGTGCACACATATATTAGGGTCTCAAAACATGTATTTATGAACTGCGGGTAATAGCTTTTGGTGGAGTGCAATACCTTTTCTACTTACTATGTGCCGCATTGTACATACGTGCTAGAGAAAGTAAAAATAAACTGATTTAATTTAGTTGACTTTAATTCAATAGGACAGCGTATTCAAGTTGTGCTAGGTTAGGTCTGTTGTTTACATGTGGAATCCTTTGCCCCCTAAAAGGAGCCTATTTGGAAAAATCTGATGTGTAACATTCACATGACTTTCTGTATATCTCTACAACAAATTATTGTTAGAAAGCTGATGCTTCTATTTACTTCATGCTAATCTAGAAAAAAGTAGCAGAAACAGTCTTATAATTTGCTTCCTTAAAAGTAGAAGTGAAATAAGGGAGTGCCATAGGTTAAACTGACATTTCAAAAGCTGGTTGCTATGTGACTGAAGTTCCTTTGTTTGTATGAGAAAAATAAAACAAGGAATATTCAAAAAACGATCAACTCCATGAGAAAAATGCATATAACATAAATTGTGTGTCTTAACGTGCTTTACATTTTTTGTGAGTACATTTTTATCTATCTCTTACGGTTTAGCAGTTACCTGTGCAAAATTCCGTAAATTTCATCCAGAATAAAGTAAGCTTCAGAGGCTATTCCCAGAAAATTCAGGATTTACATTTTATTTGTCAGGTAAATATCTTTAATATACGATATTTTAATCAAAATCGTTAGCAATTTTTAAGATAATCAAGATTTTCGAAAAAAGTTCCATGTAAAGGCTAGTTTGGGGTGGGGGGATTTTCCTCAAAATGTTTGTGTCGCATCCCTGGAAGATACTAAACTTAAATGCCAAGTTTGGTATTTAATGGACTTTCCGTTTTTGAGCGATGCTGCACACGCACACACACACATACATACACGCGCACGCGGACACTTTTCTAAAAATGCTTTTTTTGGATTCAGCGAGTTTCAAAACATGTATTTCCGGTGAAATCTCGGTATCGAATTTTTGGGTACATTTTCTTCTTTTTTTTTTTTTAGGAGTCTTCAGTCCTTGGATTAGTTTGCAGCGACTCTCCCTTCAGATCTCTCTGCTTTCCGTTCGAGTTCTTCATATTTACTGCATTTCATATCTTCCATAATTGTTTTATATATTGTGATCTTGCTCTTCCTTTGCCACTTCTTCCTTCTATCATACCTTCTATTATAATATTCAGTGTGCTCTGATGTCTTAATAAATGGCCTATTAATTTTGTTCTTCTTCTTTTAATTTGGTTCCAAATTCGTTTTTCCGCTTCTGCTCTTTTATATACTTCTTCATTTATAATTTTGTCACTCCATTTAATTTTTAGCATTTTCCTATAGCACCATGTTTCAAATGCTTCTATTCCCTTTCTTTCTGCTTTTAAAATTGTCCAAGTTTCACATCCATATAACATAATACTCCATACATATGTTTGTAATAAATTCTTCCTGGTTTCAAGGCTAATATTGTTTGCAGTAAATAGCTGGTACTTTTTATTAAAAGCAAGTTCTGCGTGTTGTATTCTTCTGGTTATTTCTGTATGCTCCTTCCATCAGCTGCTATTTTGCTTCCTAGATATTGAAATATTTCGGTTTCTTCTAATAGTTGTCCATTTAGTTTAATTGTTCTGTTACTATTCCCTTTCTTCCTGCAAGTCATAATTTTTGTTTTTGATTTATTAATATTTTAGTTGTAGTTGTTCCTTAATGTATTTTCTAATTTGTTTATGAATGTTTCTAAATCTTTCTTGTTCTCCATTAATATTGCAATATCATCTGCAAAGCGGAGCATATTGATTTTTATCCCCTGTATCTTTATTCCAGTGTCTGTTTCTTCCGTGATTTCATTTAGTGCACTCTGTATGTATTAAACAGTATTGGGGATAGTGCACATCCTTGTCTCACTCCTTTTCTTATATGGACTATTTCTTGGTTTCTCCCACAGTTTATAATGGCTTTTTCATCTTTATATAGATTTCATATAATCCTAAAATCTCTAAATTTAAATCCCAGGTTTCTAAGCACTCCAAACATTTTGATCCAATCCACATTATCAAATGCTTTCTCTATATCTATGAAAGCAATATGTGTTCTTTTATTCTTTCTTAGCCTTTTTTCCAGTATTAGTCTCATTGCTAATATTGCTTCTCGTGTGCCTGTGTTCTTCCTAAATCCAAATTGATCATCTGTTATCTCTATTTTCTTTTCTATTCTATTATATATTATTTTTGTTAATATTTTGGATGCATGCAACATTAAACTTAGTGTATGGTATTGTTCACATTTTTCAGCATTTGCTTTTTTTGGGATTGGTATAATTTTACACATTTTAAAATCTTCTGGTAGTATTCCAGTTTCATAATTATCAAATATGAGTTCATAGAGTGTCTTGTGTAGTTCATTTGCATTCTTCAATAGTTTTCCAGGAATCCCATCGTCCCCAGGTGCTTTTCCATCTCTTAGATTGTTTATAGCCTGTTCGAATTATTCTTTTAGTATTGGGTCTCCCCTATCATCTTCTACTTCATCTATGATTTCTTTTAGCTCTTCTATTTCATGTCCTTTACACAAATTCTGTATTTACTCTTTCCATCTTTTTACTTTAATCTTATCATTATCAATTAATTTTCCTTCTCTGTCTCATAGTTTGTTCCCTTGTGTTTTACATTCAATAAAAAAGTTTTTAATTTCTTTATATGCTGTTTCTAATTTTCCTTTCTTGAGTTCATCTATTATTTACATATTTTCTTTTAAAAATACTTCCTTTAATTTCTCTATTTATTTTGTTTCGTAGTGCTTTGTATTTTATTGATGCTTCTGGGTCCTTTGGAATTTTTTAGCTTTCTGCGTTCATTAATCATTTTTATAATGTCATCTGTGACCAATTCTTTTTTATTTGTTATTGTGTTAGTATTAATAGTTTCTTCAGCTGCTTTTTCTATTTTTGTTTTGATCAGTTCCCAACTTGTATTTGTACTTTATGGTTTAATTTGTATATGTTCATTAGTTTTGTTTTTATATTCTTGTAGCGTTTGTTCATCTTTTAGCTTTCTAATATTCCATTTCTTCCTATTACTTTTAATTAGTTTCTTAAATTTTAATAAAGTTTTCATCATATTATGGTCTCTATCTACGTCCGCTCCTGGATAGCTCTTACTATCTTTCACTTGATTCCGAAATCTTTGTTTTGTCAAGATATAATCTATTTGATATCTGTTTATATCTCCTGGCATTTTCCACATGTATCTCCTTCTTACATGATGATCAAATAATGTGTTAGTTATTACTAACTTGTTTTTTGCACAAAATTCTATTAATCGTTCTCCTCTTCTATTTCGTCTGCCTAATACAAATTTTAACATGAGAAGACTTCATGTCATAGTTCACTGATTCTTGAGAATTTTATGTGGTGGTTTCTCGTTGCCTTCCACATTGCAGTTTGGGTACATTATAATACCTTTTCCAAAATGTAAATGGCGTGCTATTTATGGACGCTCTTTAACTGCTGTGGTTCTCAGCGTCCCATTTTATATTGGGCGCGAAAGAGCGCTTAATTTTGCTAAGAGGTCTATCAGGCTTGAGGTTCGTTTACGTGCTGTAAATCTACGACACGGGACCAACGGCTTTACTTCCCTTCCAAAGGAAGCCATGCTGAGGATTTTTACGTCCGAATAAATCCATCGTCGTCCACCGGGTTTGAGCCCGCGACCTTGGGTATATGAAGTTAGCATGGAGGTCGGCAATACCTTCTCTATACACTATGTACATAATATGTGTAGAGAAAGTAAAAATGGAAGAGACTGTTGTGTCAGTATTGCAGACGGTAAGAAATGTGGGTCAGCGTGCTGCAGTACATTCCTATTGCGTTATGTCAGTTAATGGGTTAGATTGGGTGTAGCGATCGGTATGATTGTCACGTTGACATAAGCAGTTATTAATACTGGAGACATACGGTCAAGGTCATCCGCACATCTTCTTCTATTCTGGGCGTTTGTTGTGTCTCAGATCCCCTAGTCATACAGAGGAAATGCTTGTAGCTTACGCCCTTTAGCCTGGTTGGTCATATTGGACGAGAAAGTCTTCTATTCTGGGCATTCATTGCGGCTCAGATCCCCTAGTCATACAAAGGAAATGCCTCATAAAGGTAGTGTTTTTGTAGCTTACGTCCTTTAACCTGGTTGGTTAAATGATGCTCAAATGATCTCGGGGTTAATCATTTTCAAGCTGTTCATTGTTTAAGGACATGTATGATTGAAAGTTTGAAATTTCAAACTATTAATGCTAGCTTTTTTAAATTTATATCACACATGTAACATAATGCAAATAAGATAGTCAAATTTAATCCATTTTGCTCTAATGGTTTGGAGGATATGGTCAAATTTATGTTTTATATTTTTGTCACTTCACTAAAAAAGTCCCTTCCAACAAAAAATTTAAAATTTTGGTATAATATTTTACCTCTAGTTTTACAATGTATCTACTTTTTGAAATTGTCTTAGGTTACTCTGTCTCGTTTTAGGCTCCAAATTTTTTTAAATGTATGAATGTGGGTTTCTTTTTTTTTTTTTTTTTTTTTTTTTTTTTTGTCAAATATAGTTTTTATGTTTGAAAATTGAAAACATATGCTTAATTACCTCTGACAGTATAACCTTATTTATTGTACCTTTGTGAAATGTAAGTCAATTTCATATTTGTAACAAAAGCTGCTCCTCAAGGGACATGTTACGAAAAATGCTGAAAATATCAATAAGGAGAAAACAGGGCAAGATTTTGAATGTTTGGCTCACATTAAAAACCACTAGGTTGGTAGGTTGGACCCTCAGCTTTCCTTTTCCTCCCCTCTGCAGCTGCCTCTGCTGCCCTTTTCTTCTTGCATTGCTGCTTTCCTTTTGCACAACTTGGTTTGTTTACTTTGCATGATCTCATCTTGCCTAGTCCAATACAGTTTCAGCTCTATGTTTTTCTGTAGCTCCAGTTAGGTATTTAAAAATGGCACCTGGTGGCCAATTTTACCTTTCTTATGTTCAGGAATGTTTAAATTATTTTATGGAATTAAAATAAAAATGTAGATTTTTTTTATTTTATTTATTTTTTTGTGATCTTTAATGAAATTTTAGTCGTACATACCCTTAAAATTCTTCAGCTTTTCTTAACCTTTTTGTCATACCTGTTTCTTTAATTTTACTCCTGGCCCAAACAAAGAGAACCTATTTTGAATCACATGACAACCTACTTTTAAAAGATTTGACTATCGTTTTAGCCTAGTGTACTCCCTTATTTACCTTCTACTTACAAGAAAATAATAAGACCATCTCGTATAGCATCAAGTAGAAGAATGAGCTTTCGCAAGAATAGTTAGAGAAATAAGATGAATAAAAGACATACGATTTTTAACTTTCTCTGCCACATGATTATAAATGTTTAAAAAGAAATCAGTATTGAAAATTCGCACAAAATGACGGTTTTAAATCTCTAAATAAAAAAAACTTTCAGGAAGCAAGTGTTCGTTTATATGTGAACAGCGTTTGCCAAGAATGCGGCAGAAACATTTTCAACATCACCCCCTCACGCCAAACTTCTCTTTACTCTGATCGTGTTCACGGACACGCACACACACTTAAACTGGGATGTGTTCCATTCATATGACTGACTAGTTGTTACACAAACAACTTTCCTTACAAAAGATTATTCTTTTATCTACTTCACGCTAATCGAAATAAACATTTGTCTTATTACTTGTTTTCTTAAAAGTAGACGATAAACAAGGTAAACCCAAAGTCATATCTCTTAAAAACAGGTCCTATGTGAAACAATTGAAGTTCGGTTCGCTTTGTATGGCCTGCAGTAAAACAAGAGATGTTTGAGAAAAGTTTAAGTGGTTAAATATTGAAACCAACAACAAAGATATCTCGGAAACAGATGATACATAGTAAAACGTATTGTGTTTTAACGAGATCTGCAATTTTTATGCTAAGCTTTTGTGCATCTCTTACGCTATGCAAAATTTTGCAAAACTCAGTCAGAACAGAGGTTTTCAAAGGCTATTCCCAGAGATTTCAAAATATTAATTTTATTTGTGTATAAATATCTGTAATCTACCGTATTTGAATCAAAATTGTTTGAGCCATCTTTGAGAAAAGCACAATTTTCAAAACCTTTTCTATGTAAAGGCAAGTTTGTGATGGGGGGATTTTCTTGAAAATGTTCTCTCTCTCGTCTCCTTTTTTTATAAGCTTAATGGCATTTAACATGGTTGGGCATGTCGGGCGATGAATGAAATTGGTGAAATGATCTCGGGGTCCATGGAGTTTAAAGTTACTCGACATTCGTCTTCTCAGGATAAGGGAAACCCCGAAAAAAAACCCTTATCCGGGCAACTCACCCTAAACGAGATTCGAACTCACGACCTTTTGAATGTGAAGCAGACACGCTACCACCACACTACCCAGGCGGCCTAAAATCTTGTCGCATCCTTAGAAGATACTAAACAGAGATACTAAGTTTGGTATTTAACGGTCTTTTCGTTTTTGAGCTATGCTGTCCACAGACACACATACAGACGTTTTTCTAAAAAAAAAAAAAAAAAAACTTTTCGGACGCAGGGGACATCAAAACATTGCCGGTGAAATCTCGTTATGGAATTTTTGGGTGGAATGCAGTACCTTCTCTATCCACGATGCACATTGTGGCTAGATAAGGTAAACAAAATCGTAAATGGTTAGAAAAGTAGGTGGTAAGGTTTTTGGCTTTGCTGAGCATGTTGGTGCCGGAAGGGCAGGTTCTGGGGTGTCACATAAAACTGTCGAAGCGTTTAGGAGACTGACTGTGCCACTTTGGTAGAGTAGGTGGTGTACAGTTATAGCACCGTAAAGCTTGCCTGCCTGCCTGCACTTGAACTAGTCTTGCACTAAGCGCCTCACCAAGGTCATTACAAACAATCACTGATCTCCGTCTCTTGAAAAATTGCATCAGAAAAGTTAACCACTGGCAAGTTCGTTTTTCCTTAATTTTTTGCTTCCTTTCTTCCGAAGTACCCATTAGTTTGGCGTAGAAGGAACGTAATTGCAATAGAATGGTCTTCGTGAACCTAAGTGTTTACGTACTCTTACATATAAATTTGCTAATAAAATTACTTTTTACGTTATCTACCGAGCGTTCAAGGGAAATATACATTCCACGGGGAAAAAAATATGATGATAGACTTTCTCTACACTTCTGCAATAAATTATTGTTAAAAAGCTTATGCTTCTATTTAATTGCTTCCTTGTAAGTAGAATCGAAGCAAGGGAGTACCATAGGTTAAAGTGACAGTCAAAAGCTGGTTGCTATGTGACTGAAGTTCCTTTGATTGTATGGACAGCAGTTGACAAATTCCTGTATGAGAAAAGAATAAGTTTTTCAAAGCTGAAACCAAAAACAAGGAATATCTAAAAAACAATCAACTCCACGAAAAAAATGCATAGGATATAAATTGTGTGTTTTATAGTGATCTACATTTTTTGTGCAGTAAGTTTTTGTCTATATCTCACGGTTTACCAGTTATGCAAAATTTCTTAAAATTCATTCAGAATAAAGTAGTCTTAAGAAGCTCTTCCTAGAAAATTCAAGATATGCATTTTGACAGGTAAATACCCTTAATATGTGATATTTTAATCAAAATCGTTAAAGCCATTTTCGAGAAAATAAAAAATTTCGAAAAAAGTTCCATGTAAAGGGTAGTTGGGGTGGGGGAAGTTTTCGCAAAATCTTCGTGTCGCATTCCTGGAAGATATTAAACTTAAATTCCAAGTTTGGTATTTTACCGACTTTTCGTTTTTGAGTTATCTTGTTCAGACACACACGGGCCTTTTTCTGAAAATGCCTTTTTTTTATACAGGGGACCCTAAAACATGTATTTCCGGTGAAATCTCAGTATCGAATTTTTGAAAGAATTTAATACCTTCTCAATACTCTATGTGCATAGTACGTGTAGAGAAAGTAAAACTACCTCTAACTTCCCGTTTTAATATGTTTGGACATATAGCCTTATGGCCTGTGGAAGAAGAGGGTTTTTCAATGGTGAACGAATTATCAAACTCGATTGTGTGGTTTTTGAGATTACTGTACATGTGTACATAAACACACACCCACAACTGTTTTCCTTTTTATATTAGATAAATTATTGTAATATATAAATATATTTCACCGGTTCGTTTTAAATTGCCTTAAAGTGGAAACCTGGACCTAATGATCTTGAATCCCAAGCTTCAATTTCGTATCACGGTTATTCTTTACGCTTAATTTTCAAAGCGGTAAGTTGTTGCATGTTGTTTATACCTTCAGGTGGTTTTTAAGTTCTTTCTCTTGCAGCATTCTTTTTACGCCAGCGTTGCCAAGAGTTAGCCATATACATTATGCAACGCGAGGCACAGGACTGCATTTGGTAAATATTACAACATAACGTGACGAAATGGTATATTAACGTTTCTTTTCAAACACTGCACTGCATTGAACTTTTTATTAAACGCTCAGCAAGGTGATTTTGTATCTCTAGATTCCACCTCCAGCTTGAATCCTTTGTATTGCATTAGAAATCTGAACTTTTGTACGTAATTTAGGTCGAGGTTGTTGATTTCCGACTCAAATTGCCAATATTAAGGCATGTAAAGAAACATTTGCCCGCCTGGGTAGTGTGGTGGTAGCTTGTCTGCCTCATATTTAACGGGTCGCGAGTTCGAATCTCGCTAAGTGAGTTACCCGAGTAAGGTTTTTTGGGGGGTTTCTCCTTATCCTGAGGAGACGAACTTAAAGCTCCTGTACCCCGAGATCATTTGCGCATCATTTCACTCACGTGCCGATGTAAACAAAACAAAAACTATTTGATGTACGTGTAATTATATAAGCAAAGTGTGAAGCGCAGTAGACAAGTAAAAAAATCTGATGACTTTCTCTAGCTACTCTACAAACTTCTTACAAAAGATTATTGTTCTTCCAACACCATGCTAATCGAGATAAACATTTTATTACTTAGTTCTTTATAAGTAGACTGGAACTAAGGGAATGCACTAGGCTAAATTGTTAGTCACATGTTTTAAAAGCTGTCGATATGCTATTGTCATTGCAAATCGTTTCTTTGCTTGGCCAGGAGTAGAACAAACGAAAAACGTACACTTCCGTCTGAGAAAAGTATAAGTACTTCACAATTGAAACTAATAACAAGGAATACCTCGAAAACGGTAAGCTCCACGAAAAAGATGTGTATGACGTAACTTGTGTATTTTAACAAGATCTACATGTTTTGTATAGTAAGTTTTTGTCTATCTCTTACGGTTTACTAGTTATGCCAAATTAAGCAAAATTTATCCAGAATAAACAGGTCTTTGAAAGCTATTCCCAGAAAATGCAAGATAAACATTTTATTTGTGATAGAAATGGCGTTAATTTGTGGTATTTTAATCCAAATCATTAGAGCCATTTTTAAGAAAGACGAAATTTTCGAAAATTTTTGTATGTAAGGGATAGTCAAAAGTAGCGGGATTTTCTTGTCGCATCCTCGGAAGATACCAAACTTAAATACCAAGTTTGGCATTTAACCGTCTTCGTTTCTGAGCAATGCTGCCCCCCCTCCACACACACAGACACACACACACACACGGAACTTTTTCTGAAAAGTTTTTATTATTATTATTATTATTATTATTATTATTGTTGTTGATATTATTATTGTTATTATTATTATTATTATTATTATTATTATTATTATTATTATTCAGGGGTTCCTCAAACATGTGTTTCCGGTGAAATCTCGACATCGAATTTTTGGGTGGAATACAGTACTTCTCTATCCCTATATATATTGTACATACGGAGCTTGAGAAAGTAAAAATTATGTTCTATTCACATGATTTTCTCTACATCTCTAACAAATCATTGTTAAAAAGCTTATCCTACTCTAGATAAACATTAGCGGAAATAGTCTTATTACTTGCTTTCTTGTTAGAGAAGGGAAGTAAGAGAAAACAGAATAAAGCTGGTTGCCATGTAGTTGAAACAAGTTTCTTTGCATTGCCAGCAGTTGAAAAGTTTAAAGTATCTTAAAATCGAAACCAATAACAAGGAATATCTCAGACATGGTCAACTGCACGAACAAAATGTGACATAAATTGTGTGTTTTAGAGAGATCTACAGTTTTTTCTGTAGTAAGTTTTTGCCTATCTCATGCGGTTTACCAGTTATAGGAAATTGAATAAAGAGATCTTTAGAGACTACCCCAAACAATTCAAGATATACATTTTGGTATATAAATATTCTTAATATAGTTAAAAGCAATTTTTAAGAAAATAAACATTTTCGAATTTTTTTCCATTTAAAGGGCAGTTTGAAGTGGGAGGGATTTTCTCAAACGCTTGTGTGGCATCTTTGGAAGATACTACACTTAAATACAAAGTTTGATATGTTACCGTCTTTTAATTTCTGAGTTATAGTGTTCACACACAAGGACCTTTTTCTAAAAATAGCATTTATGATATGGGGGACCCTAAAAGTGTATTTCCGATGAAATTTCTAAACATAGAACTTGTCAAGGAATATACATGTGTACATATGTTTATATACTACGACAAAAAAATGTATAAAGGTCTAGTGCTTAAAACAACAGAATAGACATATAATCACAATATTTGGCTTTTGAGGGCTGTACGCCACTGCACTATACTTATTGTGCTACCTAAAAGCATACGTACTTCCTTACTTGCATGCAAATATAAACAGTGTGTATCAAAAAGTGCTGTTAAAACGTGTAAATAAATATCAATTCATCATGTAGCACTGATGTAATATCAAATGATTCTTTTTTTATTATCATAAGTAATATAACGAGAACTCTTTTATCGATAAATACACTCGCAAAAGTTGTAGCTCGAGTTGTATTTAATAAGAATATGTCGTGAATAAAATAACAATGATTAACCTATATGCACACGAAGGACAATATTCCTAAAATCCCAGTTTGTCTTGACGTATATTTGCACCGAAATCGCCGGAACTTGATGTCCACATCATAAATTTCAGATCTCTTTGTATTGCTACATTCTATTATTTTGGTTTAATAAAGCATGATTGCAATTAATGTCTATTGGAACTTAAGCCATTCTGTACGGGATAGAGAGAAAGCAAATGCACGTGGGTGCGATAAATGTAGAAAAACAATTGCACGTGGATGTGATAAAAAACGATTAAAATGCAGAGATATTGAGTTGCGATTGGTTGGAATTTTACGCGCCAATGTACACATATGTCATGAACGCATTTACAATTATGTACTAATTAAATATACAGCGGTTCACGATCGTAACCGATTTGAAACGTTTCCCTAAAAATCTGATGTGTTCCATTCACACGACTTTCTTTACATCTGCAACAAATTATTGTTAAAAAGCTTATGCTTCTATTTACTAAATGCTAGCCGAGAAAAAAATAGCAGAAATAGTCATATGACTTGCTTCCGTGATAGTCAAACTCTGGTTGCTATGTGACTGAAGTTCCTTTGTTTGTATGGACAGGAGTTGACAAATTCCTGTATGAGAAAAGTACAAGTTTTTCGAAGCTGAAACCAATAACAAGGAATGTCTCAAAAACGATCAACTCCACGGTAGAAATAAATATATATATATAACATAAATTATATGGTTTAATGTGCTATACATTTTTGTGTGGTATTTGTCCATCTCTTACGGTTTAGCAGTTATGCAAAATTCCGTAAAATTAATCCATAATGAAGCAGTCTTCAGAAGCTATTCCCAGAAAATTCAAGATATACATTTTATTTGTCAGGTAAATATCTTGAATACACGATATCTTAACCAGAATCGTTAGCCATTTTAGAGAAAATCAAATTTTCAAAAAATGTTCCATATAAAGGGTAGTTGGGGGTGGGGGTATTTTCTTGAAAATCTTCGTGTCACATCCTTGGAAGATACCAAACCTAAATACCAAGTTTGGTTTTTAGCAGACTTTTCGTTTTTGGGCTATGCTGCCCACAGACACACACACGGACATTTTTCTAAAAATTTGTTTTTATTCGGGGGTCTCAAAACATGTATTTCCGGTTAAACCTGGGTATCGAATTTTTGGCTGCATTAGAATACTATCTCTATACACTATGTGCATAGAACGTGAAGAGAAAGTAAAAATACATGCCGAGTTGAACATTAGTTAAACCACTACAAACCTTCCCCATATGCTACGCTGCATCAAGAAAGTGGTTGGTGGTTGTTACAAACTTTCCTCAAAAGAACGCCAGTCATGAAGATTTGAAAGACGAGCCGAAATAAATTGAAAGACACGGCAAAATGATTTTCTGTGATGCGTTTTCTCCAACGATATTGGCAAGCAGCCCAACTTAAAATGTGGTACTCAGGTGTTCCCTGAGTAATTTAATTTGCAAACTGCCGTAACGTATCCACCCTTTGATCGACTTCAATCTAGTCCTCTCTGTAGGCAAGGGACGCATTACAGAATTGCGTTTTCATCTAGCAGCTTTGAGAGGAATGTATTTGTGGAATCTTCAAGCTAAGTGTTTTATATTGCACTCAAAAATCCGATACCAAGATTTCACTGAAAATATAGGTTTAAAAAAAAAGTATTTTTAGAAAATGTCCAGGTGTTTTTTTTCCGTCTGTCCGTCTTCGGACAGCATAGCTCAAAAACTAAAAGTCGGATAAATACCAAACTTGGTATTTAAGTTTATCATCTTCCAAGGATGCGACACGAATATTTTCAATACAATCCTCCTACCGCATGTAAATTTTTTTAAAAGTTTGTTTTTCTCAAAAAATGGCTCTAATAATTTTGATTAAAATACCGTATTTAATGTTATACACAACACAAGATGTATTTGTTGAATTTTCTGGGAATAGTCTCTGAAGAACACTTTATTCCGACTGATTTTAGCAGAATCTTGCATAACGGTTAAACCATAAGAGAAGACAAAAACTTGCTACACAAAAAATGTAATCTCGTCAAAACACACAATTTATGTGATATGCTCTTTTGTACAGTTAGCCGTTTCCAAGATATACCTTTTTATTGGTTTCAATTTTAAAATACAATTTTCTCAAACAGAAAGTGTCCGTTTTTCTTTTGTTCTAGTCCTGGCCAAGCAAAGAAGCCTGTTTTAATGGCAATCGCATAACGATAGCTTTGAAAACATTTGACTATCGCTTTAGCATAGTGCATTTCTTTAGTTCCCTTATACTTATAAGGAACTAAGTAATAAGAGCATTCTGCTAATGTTTATCGCCTTTAGCATGGTGTGGGAAGAAGAATATAAGAAGTCTGTTTGTAGAACATCTAGAGAAAGCCATGTGAGTGTAACGCATCAGATTTTTCACATAGTTGAGGTAAGTAAAATAAAATAAAAAAAAATTGTCTGCTCTAACAAGGCATCGCGTGATAAAACGGGTTTTGTGTTACATTTTTGTGCAAAGTTGAACGGTGAGAGTTGCAAGCACAAATCATGCACAGGTTGCCAACTGATTATCGTGTAACACGCCTTCAGTGGAAACCTTACGGTGCTGTGGATTAGGAACGCTCCGAGTAACACATTTCGTGAATTCTCTCCAGTACACGTTTGAATAAATTAGAAACATTTTAGTTATTGCTTTTGGCTTTTTACATTTAAGTCATACATAGACATACTTTATATTTCTTTACTCCCTTAACAAAGGCATGTTTTTGAAAGAATTTTACACACTTTGGAAGTCATTGTGGAAGGGAAAAAATGTGTTACTTTCATACAACTTTCTTAAAAAAAAAGTTTTATTTTCTCTGGCAGGTGTTCCAAGAATTCGACACCATGATTTCATAGGAAATTGTTTTAAGGTCCTCTGATTTAAAACATTTTTAAAAAATATGTGCGCGCGCAAGGAAACTCGAAGACGAACAGTCGGTTAAATACCAAACTGATATTAAGTCCAATATCTTACAATGATGCGACACAAAGATTTTCAAGAAAATCTCCCCCCTCACCCCATACTGCCATTTACATGTAAGATAATTTAAAAATTTAGATTTTCTTAAAAGTAGTTCAGTATTAAAGATACGTTCAGGGCAAATTGAATGTACATCCCACATTTTTTGCCAATAGCCCCAGAAGTCCTCATTGTGAATGACTCTTGCATAGCATCTAAACCGTGAAAGAACAAAGTATCACTACAAAGAAAATGCAGTTATCGTTAAAACACGTAATTTGTCATATTTTTCTATGTAGGGCTAACCATTTTCGAGATATTCTTTGTTATTGGTTTTAAAATTTCCTCTACTTAGGACTCTCCTAAAATGGGAAGGCGTTATTGAGTCCACCCCCACCCCCAATTATGGTATGTAAAGTGAAGGGAATTTCATCTGTATTACATAGCAACCGGCGTTTAAAAGATTCGACTATAGTTTCAAAATTGAACTATTTTGTTTGTTAATGACGCTGTCAATTGTCAGTGCCGCCGGTGAACCGGAATTAGGTCCCGCAGGAGTTAACATGCCAATAAATGTACTAACTTTGGGCTATAGCTTTTAAGCACAATTAAAACACTCGGCCTGGGCCGGAACTGAGCTACCCAGGCCGACTCGCTTTGGCCTCTCTAGTCCCTTAGGTTTACCAGTTAAGCAAAATTCATCCAGGATAAAGATGTCTTCAGAGGCTATTCCCAGAAAATGTAAGTTGTACGTTTTATTTGTCTTATAAATAACTTAAATATACGACATTTTAATCAAAATCGTTAGTCGTATAAGAAAATCAAAATTTTCAAAAAATGTTCCATGAAAAGGGTAGTCGGTGATGGTGGAATTTTAGAGTCGTGGAAGATACTCAACTTGAATACCAAGTTGTATTTAAGAGACTTTTCGTTTTTTTTTTTTTTTTTTTTTTGCAATGTTGCGGGCGCGCGCGCGCGCTCGTGCACACACACAGACAGACACACAGACGGACATTTTTCTAAAAATGTTATTTTTATTTTTTTTAATTGTTCAGGAGGTCTCTAAACATATTTTTCCGGTGAAATCTCGGTATGGAATTTTTGGATGCAATACAATACCTTCTGTATACACTATGTACATAGTTCGTGTAGAAAAAGTAATAAGGTGTTACATTTAAAATTTTATTTATGGCTTGCATATGTAGAATTTATGATTTAAATCTACCTTATTGGGGAAACAAAGTGTTTTGCGACAAAATTAGGATGAGACTAAACCACATCCAGCGGATACGAAACAAACCGTGACGTATCTCACCACATACATCCTTGGTAGATAAAGGGGTCTTTTGGTAGACATACTGCTGCACTTCCTTCAGGTTTCCACTACGTACTTGGAAATGTGTTCCCTCTTTTTGTTATGGAGTTATTTATTGCAGTAAAAGATAAAGCTCGTGTCCCATTCACAAGCCATTCTTAACAAATGCCATACTTCATATTGATGGTTTGCAGAAATGGTTTCATTGCTAATTTCGGTGTAGGTGCAAGGACATAGGAGGCTGAAGCGATAGTCAACTTTTTGACGTTCCACTCCTGGCATGACCACGAGAAAAGAAACAATTGATGCGGTCCATTTCCTACAAACTTCTTACAAAATTATTCTTTTTTGCCCCATGCTAATCGGGATATACTTTAGCAGAATGGTCTTATTACTTGCTTGCTTATAAATAGAAAGGAAATAAGGGAATAGAATGTGCGATAGTATATCTTGAATTTTCTGGGAATAGCCTCAGAAAACCTCTTCATTCTGAATAACTTTGTATAACTTTGTATAACCCTATGCCAGACGAAAACTAACAACACAAAATTGTAGATCTCGGCAAAACACATGATTTATGTCCTGTACATTGCTGTAGAGTTAACCATTTCCGAGATATCTACTTGTTATTGGTTCCAAATTAAGAATACTGAATACTTTTCTCATACAGGAATTTCTCTCCTGGCCATGCAAAGAGAGCTAATTTTAATCGCATAGTCACCAGCTTTTAAAATATTTGACTATCCGTTTAGCCTAGTGTTTTCCCTTATTTCTCTTCTGCTTACAAGGGAGCAAGTTTTTTATTCGTCGTTGCTTACCCTCCCGTATTTAGGACTGGAACTTACAAGCGGTTGCCTAGGGGTCAGAAGCCTGTCGGGGAGCCAACGGCACAAAACCATAGAATGGAGAACTTGGAAGGAATGGTCAGCCCATAGCCAGACATGATCGTGAGTAAGTGTATGATATGACATGCAACCAAAATGGATGATAGGAAAGGTGATGATGGAGCAATGGTGAAATGATTGGCGTGGGAAACGGAGGATCTAAGAAAAGCTGTCCAGACACCGCTTCGTCCACCACAAATCCCACTTTTTTTTTTTTTTTTTTTATAGCTTAACGTCCTATGATATCGGGGCCCATGGAGCTCAAAAGTTACTCGACATTCGTCTTCTCAGGATAAGGGAAAACCCCGAAAAAACTTATCCGTTTAACTTACCCTAAGCGAGATTCGAACTCGCAACCTGTTGAATATGAGGCAGACACGCTACCACCACACTACCCAGGTGGGCAAATCCCGTGGGCGCTTGGGATCGAACCCGGGTAGCCAGGTGGGAGGCGAGCGGTCTAACCACTCGGCCACGACGCCGCCAGAAGGCAAATATTAAGACTATTTCTGCTAATGTTTATCTCGATTAGCATGAAATAGATAGAAGAATAAGCTTTTGTAAGATAAGTTTGTTTGCAGATCAGGTAGAGGAAGTCACGTGACTGGAACACACTTTTTTTTAGCGTGGTTAAGGGAAAAAATAGTTAAAATTGTGAAGCAATAAAACGATATAGCGGTATCTCTCGGGGACCACAGAGTGTTTGCATAACGGCCCTCAATGGGGGAGGGGGGTGTATAAAGGCATATTCATTTGCAGGCTTTCTCCCTGGATGATCGACAAAGCGATCATAACTAATTACACATAGCGGAGCTTGCAGTGAACAAATTTTGCCTTTGGCAATGATTTTATCGATGTACAGGAGAGCGGAGTGGTTTCGTTCGGCCCGAATGTAATATCGCTTTTATAATATTGACTTTCGCTGCAAGGAAGCTTACTAGTGACGGATTGTGTCGCACCCAAATCAGTATTGGCGCTCTTCCAACAACAGTCCTGACCAGACCAATATTTCAACTTTATCTCATACATCTTGTCCAACTCCTTAAGAAATCTCTTGATTCCAGTAGTTTAACATCCTATTTAGTGTTGCTGCCTCAGGTGTCTTTAGAGAGGAATATTTTTGTAGAAACCAAGTAAGGATTCTGAGAAACTTCGGCACAGTTAAAGTGGTGGGTATTTTCATAAAAATCTTGTTTATTACTTTCTGTTCATACTATGTACATAGTGTATAGAGAAAGTATTGTATTACACCAAAAATTTTCACCAGAAATACACTTTTTAGGATCCTCTGGATTTAAAAAAACAGAATTTTAGAAAAACGTCCGTACGTGTGTGTTCTTTTGTCTGTGAACACGACAGCTAAAAAACGAAACGTTTGTCAAATACCAAGATAGTATTTTTCAGCACATGGTGGTCCTGCCCCACTGTTCTTCCAAAGTCGACCTGACTTTAAAGTTTGCAATTGAGTGGGTCAGCGCAACAGTGGTCTAACCCAGAAGAATATTTGCATCACACTAATAAAAATTATTAGGTATATCTCAACATTATGTTAACAGTACTCAATGTGTTGTTGTGTAATAATCTGGAAAAGTGTCAGTGAACAATCAGTTCGATTAAAATTAGCTTTTGGTTATTCTCAAAGAAACCAGGTGTGTTTAACTGAGGTATGCTCCATTTTTTTTAAAAAGATGGGTTAGACCGCTGTTGTACTGACCCCCTCAATTGGAAACCAACCCTCGTTGTTGCCAAGTCTTCCACTTACTGGTCCCTTAACTGAGGCGCGATTATCGACTTGCAAGCAGAGTCTCCAAGAAGCATTTTACCTCGCGCCCCTAATACAGGATCTCTCTTGTTTGCTAATGGTGGTTGCCCAGTGGTAGAAGAGAGAGAGGTCCCGTTTGAGGGCCATCATGATTTGGAGAAAACTATAATACAGAGTTTCCTGTAGCTCCTAAGTGGAGCAAAGGGCATCGTTAAGATGTTTCTGTAATGGGATTTAAAGTTCTAGTTCACGAGTTACCATGGTGACGAGAGATCAACTCGTCGCCAACAGATGGCACTGTAGGACGAAATCGCGTGCGAAAAAAATCCCTCTCTCCGCCAGGTTCCAACCAGTAATCTTAAATTTTAGAAGCTAGCATGGTAACCACTACACCATGGAGGGCGTCGTAAAATAAACAAACTTGGTATATAAATTTAGTATCCTCCAAGGATGCGACACGAAGATTTTGAAGAAAATCTCCGTACCCCAAACTACCTTTTTGGAAAAATGTTCGAAAAAGTTTATTTTCTCAAATATGGCTAACGATTTTGATTAAAATATCGTATATTAAAGGTATTTACTCGAAAAATAAAATGTATATGTTGACGTTTTTCGGAGTAGCCTCTGAAGACACTTTATTCTGGATGAGTTTTGTTGGATTTTGCATAACTAGTAAACCGTAAGAGATAGATAAAAACGTGCTATTCCAAAAATGTAGATCTCTTAAAACATACAATTTATGTCATATATATATATATTTTTTTTTTCGTGGAGTTTACCGTTTTCGAGATATTCCTTGTTATTAGTTTCAGTACTTATGCTTTTCTCAGACATGAAGTGTCCGTTTTTAATTTGTTCTACTTCTATTGAAGCAAACAAGCAATTTGGAATGACAATTGCATAACGACAGCTTTTAAAATCGCTTTAGCCTAGTGTATTCCCATAGTTCTCTTCCACGTATAAGGAAATAAGTAATAACATTCCGCTAATGTTTATCTCAATTAGCATGGTATAATAAGAATAATCTTATATTAGAAGTTTGTAGAACAGTTAGAGAAAGTCATGTGAGTGTAACACGTCAGAATTTCTTTGACGTCAGTATACTGCTTGATTTTCATTTTGAATGGGGCCTAATAGACGAGAGATGTTGGGGCAGTAATGGTTTTCCTATGCGACAGTGTAGTACCCACGCACACTTGTAATTCATGCAGTCGTTCTGTTGGCCCAGACAGGCGATGTGCCGGACACGCTTGGCATTTCCGCATTCTCAGCGATGCAGATTTCACTGCTTCCCTTCACCATTTTCACTTCATCTTCTCCTTTCCTTTGTTATGCTCAAAAAGCGTGCAATACAAAACTTGAATCAGTACTTCATACTCGTATAATGTAGACTATGAGAATTTTCATAAAAAATCTGATGTGTTCCATTCACGTGATTTTCTCTACAGCTCTGTGATAAATTATTGTTCTATCTACTTCATGCTAACCGAAATAAAACATTAGCAGAAACGGTCTTATTATTTATAAGGGAATACACAAGTCTAAACCGACCGTCACATGTTTTAAAATGTGGCTGCCATGTGGATGAATTCCGTTTGCTTGCATGACCGTATGAGAAAAGTTTAATTATTCTAAAACTGAAATTAATAAAGAATATCTCGGAAACGGTTGACTCCACGAAAATAAATTATAGAAAATTGTGTGTGTTACAGAGATCTTTATTTTTTGTGTAGTAAATTTTTGTCTATCTGTTTCGGTTTACCAGTTGTGCAAAATTCATCCAGAATGGACTGGTGTTCAGATGCTATTCCAAGAAAATTCAAGATATATATTTTATTTGCCATGTAAATATCTTAAATATAAAAGATTTCAATCAAAATCGTTAACCATTTTTGAGAAAATAAAAATTTTCAAAAATGTTCCATGTAAAGGGTAGTTGGGGATAAGGGATTTTCTTGAAAATCTTACTGTTGCATGTTGGAGGTTATTGAACTTGAATATCAGTTTGGTTTTAAACATACTTTTTGTTTTTGAGCTATGCGGCCCACACACCTGCGTTCGTAGATATTTTTCTAAACATTCTTTTTTTGTGTTTAGGGTGTCCCAAAACATGCATTTCCGATAAAATCTCGGTATCGAATTTTCAAGTGAAATACAATACATTCTCTAAACACTATGTACATAGTACGTATAGAGAAAGTAAAAAATACACCAGTTTAGGCTGACAAGCGGTGAGGCTTCAGATAAGAGGTGGGCTATTTTGTAATGGAAGTAGATAGAAAATAGAAATACCAGGTCTCGGCTTTGTCTCCCATAGGCTCAAGGTTGACACGAAAAAATATCATTTACAAATAATGGTTTACTATTCAACTAAATGAGTGTATTACATGCGCAATTGTTCTTTCAAGTCTGTTTTCTTTCTTTCGTCTTTCTTGGGGACAGCTCAGTGGAGGAAAAATCTGATTTGTTCCATATAACTATCTGCTCTGCAAATACAATATTCTTACAAAAGATTATCAAGGGATAAGGCAAATATGAGTAAAAATAACTTTTTTTGGTTTGTTTTTTGTATGAAAAAATACTACAGAATTTTCTGAGTAAAATGCTTCAATTTTTATCTTTATCACTTGCTAAGGATTTTTATAGAGTATTTACCAAGGAACTGAATTAAATAGGCGTGGTCGGTCAATTGACATTTGTTTTTGTTATGAACGGATTGGTATATCTAAAGTTGCCGATTTTTGTAGGAGGAAAAGTGAGAAATTTTGAAATGGCCATACTGATGTTTGGTAACACTGATTACTGATTTATCAGGGCAACCTAACCTAGGCAGTTTATTTTGTGTAAACATGTTAGTTTGTATTGATGTTGTTGTGAATATTTTGTTGTTGTGTTAGGCTGTTATTTCAATTTGTTTACAATTCCACGAAACAGTAATAGGGTTTTCAGAAAGCGAAGAATGTTGGAAAAGCAAAAGATATCATTACAAATAATGTTGGTATTATAGATCCACACGTGGATGTTGATGTAGGTAAAGTAAGAGTGATGCTGTGAAGTGTAATAGTTGTTCTAAAAAGAAACTGCAGAGCTATGGAGATGAATACACGCATTTATTGAGAAATGTTGATGAAAATAGTACTAATTAAATAATGACTATTCAAATATTATAAGATACTCTTCATAACTCTGACAAACCCTCCAATGGTGCTGGAATGTATTGAAAAGATTAGTTCTAACTTTTAAGCTCGATATCTCAAAACTACGTTTTTTGATACATAAGGAACATTTTCTCAAAGTGTTAGACTTAGAAAGCTCATACTTTCAGGCATTATGTTTATATAAATGATAAGCATTTTAACAGGGCCATATTTTTAAAACTGTCTATAGTTTTGAAATTTTGAAGTGATTAGTATGCTATTTTTAATGAAAAAATTGACTACTGCAAAAAATTATTTCCTCTTCAAATAATTATTCTAACAAAAAAAAAAAAAAAAAAAAAAAAGTTCAAGTGTGTACAAAAGTCCATATAATGTACTGTAAAAATTGAAGATACAATAAATAGTTTCTGAGAAAATGTTCCTTGAAAGCTTAAATTTTAACATTGTCATTATATGCCTTACTGGGTCCCCTTAATTTATGTACATAAGGCTAAGCAAGAGGCATTCCAGAAATGAGCTATTACGTGCTTCCTTGTTAGCAGAAGAGTAATGAGGGAATGTTCTAGGCTAATCCGATATAGTCACATCTAAAGCTATCGGTATGCTATTGAAATTCGGTTCTCTTTCAATATCCAGGAGTAAAACAAAGAGATGTAAAACGGTTGAGGATTTCCCGTTTGACAAACTTTCGAAGTATTTTAAAATTGAAAACAATGGGAATAAAATGATGTGTTTTAACGAAATCTACATTTTTTGAGCAGTAAGTTTTTATCTCCTACGGTTGACGTCTTCAGATTATATTCCCAGAAAATTCAGGATGTACATTTTATCATGTTAATATCTTTAACATACGACATTTTTATCAAAATCGCTTCGAAAATGTTTCCATTCAAGGACTAGAGGACATGGGGGAATTTTCTTAATCTTCGTGTCGCATCCTTGGGAGATAAGTACTAAACTTAAATACCAAGTGGCAGTATTTATCCAAATGTTCGTTTTTGAATTATGCTGCGCGTGTACGTTAAGATAATGTTTTTTTTTTCGAGATTAAATTGCTCACTGGCTAGAAGATATAATGGAAATACACTAGGCTGAAGCTATAGTCAAATCTTTTAAAAGCTGGCCCCTAAGTGATGAATTGAAGTTCCCTTCTGTTTGCTTGGTCAGGAGAAAACGAATAACCACAACCCGTTTGAGAAAAGCGCAGGTTGAAACCAAAACCAGGAATATCTCTTGAATTGTTAACTTTAAAAAATGATAAATTGTTTGCTTTAACGAAATTTACAATGTTTGTGTAATAACATCTGTTTCGTCTCTATCAGTCAATGAGAATGAAGAGGGTTTCATAAAAATATCTTAATATTAATCGAAATCGTTAAGAGCCATTTTTTAGAAAAGAAAATGTTCGAACAATGTGCCATGTAAAGATAATTTGGGGTTGGGGATTTTTTTTTAAAAGGTTGTGTTAAATCTTTGAAAATTCTGCAGTTATATATCAAGTTTGGTATTTAATGGACCCTTTAATTTTTAAGTTACACTAGTCATGTTTTTTTAATTTTGTATTCAGGGGACCTCAAAACATATTTCTTATGGAAATCACATGACATTTTTGGGTGGAATACAATAGCTCCCCTGCGTTACGCGGTAGAGAACGTAATAAAATTAAAATAATAGCGGCCAAAGAAAGTAAGGTTACTGTATATCATACTTTTTCCATTCGCCTCTAAAATGCACAGTTTCGAAAGCAATACTTTTATTGTGGCTTGTACAAGTGATAACGTAAGATAATATAAAGTATATGTCGAAGTCTTCAGCGAGCAGTTCAGTTGGAATTTAAATGCGGGGAAATAAACCCCTTCATTAATAGTAATTGAGATGGAGAAAGTGAGATAATGGAAATATATTATTATAAAAAATTAATTACTCTTATTGCAGGTTTTGAGAACGTTGCAATTAAGTCTACTTTATTGACTGTGTTTAAGAAGAGTGATCAACATTTACATTCACAGAGCATAAAAAAAAATTGGAAAGTTAGAGCAGAAATGTGAAAGTTTTCCACAAATGTGAAAATATCAAACAGTACAAATTGTACCTGTTTAGCTTTTTAACCTATATATTACTCTCTCTACCACGTGCACGATAGCTAGAGATAGTGCTACTTTCTGCTAAACATTCAATAACAAGATTTCATTGTAAATGCGTTTTGTATTCCCCTGAAAAAAAAAAAAAATTGAATCAAGCTGCGTGAGTGTGCGTGTGTGTTTTAATAACACGACTCAAAAACGAAAAATCGGTTAGATGCCAAACTTGTATTTAAGTTCAGCATCTTCCAAGGATGCGACACAAAGATTTCAAGAAAATGCCTCCATACCCAACTAATTAATTTCTCTGTGCTATGTACATAATATATAGAGAAGGTATTGTATTGCCCTAAAAATTGATACCGTGATTTTACCGGAGAGACATGTAAAAGGTATTTTTAGAAAAATGTCCGTGCGTGTCTGTGAGCTGCTAGCTGAAAAACGAAAAGTCGGTTAAATACCAAACGTAGTGTTTAAGTTGAGTATCTTTCAAGTAAATCCCCTGACCCCAACTACCCTTTACATGGAATATGTTTCAAAATTTTTGATTTTTTCGAAAACGGCTCTAAGGATTTTGATTAAAATATTGTGTGTTTTAAGATGTATGTCTTGGATTTTCTGGGAATAGCCTCTGAAGACCTCTTTATTCTGGATGATTTTTTTGTATAACTGCCAAACCGTAAGAGATACACAAAAACTTACTACACAAAATACATTAAAACACATAATTTATGTCATACATTTTTTGTTTAGGGTTAACCTTTTCGAGATATTTTGGTTTCAATTTAAGACACTTAAATTTTTCTCAAACGGGAAGACATATTTTCTCTCGTTTGTTTACCGAACCTCAATTGTTTCACATAGCGACCGGCTTTTAAAGGACGAGACTATCGCTTTAGCCTGTTCATTTTCTTCCTTCTCCTTTACTTACACGGAAGCTAGTAAGTAGACTAATTGTTTGTATCTTGATTAGCAAGATCATTAATGATAAATGTTTTGAATAAAAGCTTTGTTTACCGAACAGGTAGAGGACATCGTGTGATTGGAACACATTGGATTTTTGTCCTACTTACAAGGGACCAAGTAATAGGAACAAGTTCTGCTAATGTTTATATCGATAGAATAAGCTTTTTAGCACTAATTTGTTACACAGATATAGAGAAAATCATGCGAATGTAACATCAGATTTTTTTTTTTGGTCCGGGATTGAATTTGATGAAGGCCGCAGATACGCATATTGCCATATACATGCCAGATATGGTCGGTCCACATCGATGTACGGAACACGTTTTCTGTGTGCGGTGTAAGGCAGAATTCCTGTGGTTTTCACTCGCTTCCCCAAAACAGCCTCTGCCTTCCCCCTTCACCATATTTGAAAGTGCCCGCATCGTGTGTTGCAGTTGTTTTGATCTTCGTAATTAAAGGGCAACACCTCATAATCTTCCAAGCGAGAAGTAGAACGTTTTGCATCGTGACGACCACAGGTTCGATCCTGGGCTCGTGCCTATTCTCCTTTCACGGCTGTCTTGCGCTATTGTTGGCGAGAGAGGATCTGACGTGCCGTGTATTGTTTTTAATTGGCTTTAGTGTTGGAGTTCACGGTCGCCTGCTGGCGTTGAATGCAGGCTGTTTCCTTTTGAACGGTGATATTTCCATAGCAACGCCTTTCTCTATACCTTTTCATTATGTAAGACAGCAGTATAAAATGTGTGACTTACAGGACACAGGAGTGAAATTTCAAATTTCTATATTTCTGTATTGATTTTTCTAAAATCGCTGTTATATTAATATGGATACCAAATTCCATCCAAATTGAATAAACACTTGCTACATATAAATCATTTCATACATTTTACTAGTAAATATATTGCAAATTCAACATTTTTCATGCGCCTCAAAATTTGAGAAAACTGGATGGTATTTTCTAAATTGGGGCTTTGAATTACAGAGAAAAACTTTAAGGGTGATATTTCAATAACTATTATTGCTAAATTATAATTTTTAAAGAGAGTTACAAATTTTAATCTCTAAAATTAATATACCATGTACATAGTATTCCACCCAAAAATTCGATACCGAAATTTCACCGGAAATTTCACCCTCTGAATAAAAAAAATTTTTTTACAAACATGTCATTGTTTCTGTGGCCAATATTGCTCAAAACGAAAAGTCTGTTAAGCATCTTTCAAGGATGCGACACGAAAGGGGGGGAAAAAAAAAATCCCTCACCCCAACTACATTTCCATGAAATAACTTTCAAAAATTATTTTCTCAAAAATAGCTAACGATTTTGATTAAAATACCGCATATTAAAGATATTTATATGGCAAATAAAATGTATATATTAAATTATCTGGGAATAGCTCTGAAGACCCGTTCATTCTGGATGACTAAACGTAAGAGATAGGTAAAAATTTACTGTACAAAAATGTAGATCTCATTAAAACGCACAATTTGTCATACATTTTTTCATGGCGTTGACCATTTCAGAGATATTCCTTGTTATTGATTTCAGTTTTAAAATACTTGAAGTTTTCTCATACGGGAACTTGTCAACCCGTGGCCATGCAAAGAAACTAATTTCTACCCCATAATGACCAGCTTTTAAAAAACTTGTCAATAGCTTTAGCATAGTGTACTCCCTTATTTCCCTTCTTTTTGCAAGGAAGCAAGTAATACAATTCCTGCTAATGTTTATCTCAAGCAGATAGAGATAATAATCTGTTAGAGATGTAGAATAATACATGTGAATTGAACACATCAGATTTTTTGTTATAAAAATTATGAATTACTTCGTATTTGGATAATTTTGTCCATTGCAATATTACAATAGATACTTCTGCACATTCTGGAAAACTTGCATTTAAACAAAAACGGACATATGGAAAATATTTTGAAAGTGTGAAAATGTGGTTTAGAGAAAAATTCTATTTTATGAAATAGTATGTTAGGAAACAGATGTATTATACGATGTTTAAATATCTATATAGCCCAGAGTAAGGGGGACACTAAATGTGAATTCTGTATGAATGCCCAAAGGTTTCAACAACTATTTGTAATAAAAACAATTTTTTGAGAGATTGTAGTAAAAAATTCACTGTTACAGTAAAGCGGAGTTGAACCAACCACATTCTGATGTAAGCAATTAAGTACTGATTCCGTCAGGGATAGAATAGAATGTAAATTTTTTTGATGGGTTTAAATTGCCCCACAGAAGTGCACACGAGGACAGGTTCGGCGTGGGCCGCCGCGAAACCACAGCGGAGCCCAGTGCGGTTTAATAGCGGTATTGGATATTGGAGAAGTTTCAGAAGCATTGCTTGCGAGTAATTAGCACTGAGCAGGTCTGTTGGTTGGTTCGTTGCACCATTCACGTACCACTAACACACTTCTGTGACTCCAGACTGGTTTACCTTGCTCCCGCAATTTGTCATGCTTCCCCTCTTGGGGGATGTTGGGTCATACTGCGAAGAGATGCAACACATTTTCACCGCTACACATATTCAACTTCAGCTACTATGTATTCCATCCAAATAATCACACCTCAAAATCACAGTTTCATAATACTCCAATCACAGTTTCACCGCTACACATTACTTCAGCTACTCTGTAGGCTCATAGCAGTAGGAGAAGTATTTATCCCATCCAAAAAAAAATCTCAGCTTTACAATACTCCTAATCACAATTTCACTGGTACACATATTTTACTTCAGCTACTATATAAACTCTTAGCTGTAGGGGAAGCTTGTATTCCATCAAAAAAAAAATCACAGCTTTACAACACACCTAATCACAATTTCACTGGTACACATATTTTACTTCAGCTACTATATAAACTCTTAGCTGTAGGGGAAGCTTGTATTCCATCCAAAAAAATCACAGCTTTACAACACACCTAATCACAATTTCACTGGTACACATATTTTACTTCAACTACTATGTAGACTCTGAGCAGTAGGAGAAGTATGTATTCCATCAAAATATTCCATACCGAAGTTTCCCCTGAAATATATGTTCAGATCGCCCCTGAATACAAAGAAAAATACTTTTTAGAAAAAGGTTCGAGTTTCTGCGAACAGCATAACTCAAAAACAAAGTATTTTCCACAGATGCGATACGAAGATTATCAAGGAAACCCCCACCGTCAACTACCCTTTACATGAAACTTTTCGAGTTTTATTTTCTCAAAAATAGCTGTAACGATGGCAAATGAAATGTGTACCTAACCTCTGAAGGCTTCTTCATTTTGAATGACTTTTGCATAACTGGTAAACCGTAAGAGATAAACAAAATCTCACAAAGATGCAGTACTCGTCAAAACACACGATTTGTGAATATTACTTTTTCTACATGTACTATGTTCATAGTGTATAGAGAAGATGTAAATCGCCCAAAAATTCGATACCGAGATTTCACCGGAAATATGTTTTGAGGTCTCCTGAGTCCAAAAAAAAAAAAAAAAAAAAAAAAAACACTTTTAGAAAAAGGTCCATGTGTGTCTGTGAACAGTATAGCTAAAAAAAAAAAAAAAAAGAGACCGTTAACTACCAAACTTAGTATTTATCTTTAGTATCTCTCAAGGATATTCATAAAAATTCTTCCTCAAAAAACTACCCTTTACATGGAAACATTTTTGAAATTTTTGTTTTTCTCAAAAATGGCTAACAATTTTGATTAATTTTCCGTATATTGAAGACATTAACATAATGGATAAAATGAATATTTTGAATTTTCTGGGAATAACCTCGGAATACCTTTTTATTTTGGGTGAGTTTTGCAGAATTGTGCGTAACGGTTAAACCGTAAGCGATGGATACAAACTAATGTAGATCTCGTTAAAATACATAGTTTATGTCGTATAAGTTTTTCTTGTAGCGTTGAATGTTTTCGAGATATTCATTTTTATTGGTTTCAATTTTAAACTAATTAACTTTTCACATAATGGCCAGCTTTTAAAAGCTTTGACTATCGCTTTAGCCTAATGTGTTCCCTTCTACCTATAAGGAAGCAAGAAATAAGACCAATTCTGCTAACGTTTGTATAGATTAGCTTGACGTAGATTAAACATTAATATTTTGTAAGAAAAAATTGCTAATGGATCAGCTGGAGAAAGTTAGGTGAATGGAACACATCAGCTTTATATATATATATATATATATATATATATATATATATATATATATATATATATATATTTATTATTATTTCAGCTACTGTGTACACTCATACCAGTAGGGGAAGTATTTTTTTTACATCCATAAATTCCATAAGACATTTCACCTGAAATATAATTTTCAGGTGTCCCCAGAATACAAAGAAAAATAGTGTTTACTTTCTCTAGCGCGTGTGTACAATGCACATAATGTATAGAGAAGATATTGTATTGCACTAAAAAATTCGATATTGAGAGATTTCACCGGAAATGTATATTTTGTGACCCCCTGAATCAAAAAAGGAATAGCATGTGGATAGCACAACTCAAAAACAGCATAGCTCAAACAGCGTTGGCTTTGAATACTTAACGGTTATAGCTATTCAAATCGCTTACATTAAATTGCATACAAAAGGGATATAATTAACAATTAAAGAAAGAAAGCCACATATGTGCAAAATAATCACGCAATGAAGGGTTAACTCAGGCTGTTAAACTTGGCTGTGCTCCAAAGAGCAGCGAGTTACACAGAGGGGTATTCCTTCGGCATGTAATGCGCTTCAGCATTGAGGGAAAGCCCTTGTCAAACCGGATGAAGAGTGACAAGCACAAAAACTGTGCTATGACATTCACCCAATGACATATTGGCTATTTCTCTCACTCTTCAACCTGGCTCAGAGTTTTGTTGAGTATCCACGGGTACTCTGACTCAGACGAGTGGAGTTGGAATAGCCTGAATTAAGCCATCCTTCTGACTTGTTCTTTTGTCATCCAAGAAGCTTCTATTCTAATTGCACGTTCGCCGTAAAGTCCGACAACTCCCAACACAGTTGGAGGGAGAAAGTGGGAGAATGAAACCAGTAACACAAGATGACATGCCTGATATGGAGGTTAGATATATTTTTATCTACGACGTTTTAGCATCGAAGGCCAAAAGCAAGATCGTGGTGAATGAGCGAGCGTTCCTTGGAAGTTTTCGTCCCTATTGAACTTGTGGAGGGGAGTGGGGGCTGTTGCGTAATAGGCTGTTTACATGTGTTATTTTCCTGACATCTTCGACGAGACACAAAGCCAGTCAACTATCTCTTGAACTCGTGTTGTACCACCATTTGATTGCACTCCATGTCCTAATCGAAATAGAAAATTAATAAATCGTTTTTCCCCCTCCGTGCTCCCAGGTATGCAAATGAGGGACCCGCATGTACAACTACGTCATCGCTCTGAGACTTGCAGGTGTTTTATTTGGTAGTTCAGGCGAGTTGCATCATTGCTGTAGGTGAAATTCACTCCATTCTTCGTATTCTGGGAACGCATTTCTCATTTGTAAACTCATCAAATCTAACTTGAGAGTTTAGATTTTCAGGAAAATGTACACATTTGAGTGTTTTACAACGCTTGGTTGATGTAACATTTACTCGAGTTTCTATACCTATCCTGTAATAAACCAAACTTATAAAAGCGTCGTCTACTTAATGCTAATGGAGTTAAACACATTTTCTTATAGGTGCAACGCTAAAGCGATGGTAAATCTTTATAACCGAGCGTAATTCGGAGGCCCCGGGATCAATCCCGTGAGCCGACCAATCTGGCAGAAGTAATTAAATACCACGATCCTTAGTTCCATCTTCAGTCTAAAAGAACTGAAAATAGATGGTAATAGCATCTGTGGTGCCATCTATCTACAGATAATGAAACAGACTGAAATGGCAATCCAATGCCTTCTACTCATCTCCTTGACGCGGAGCGAAGTAGTGAGACATGGGAATGTGGCCTCAAAGGGCAGGCTGAACTCTTGCCATCTGACTACGGACGGTGAAGACAGAGTAGAAGCCATGATATCTCGCTTTGCGCTCATTCTGACTACAGATGGTGAAAGCAGAAGTCGAGGTATCGTACTGAACAGACGTCGCGATATGACCAAGAAGTTAAACCATCGTAACATAAAATAGGTTTTAAAAATCTTTGATGAGCTAGTCTGTATGTGATGTGTGTACGTTCTCTTTGCATGGCTGTGATGGAAATGAACGACTTCTCATTGGAGTGTGGAAAATGTAAACCAATTAAGAATATCTCGGAAATCTACCACGCTAAAGGCGTTTCAGAAATTTCAGTATGTAGGTAAACTTAAAAAAATCATGCATATAAAGGGTAGATAGGAGTGGACTGTTTTCCTGAGGTTTCCATGTCACATCCTTGGAAAGAACGGAACTTAAATGTCAGGTTTGACCCTAACCGACTTTTCATTTTTACTTTCTCTACATGTACATGTTCATAGTGTATAGAAAAGGTATTGTAATGCACCCAAAAATTCGATACCGAGATTTCACCGGAAATACATATTTTGAGATTCCCTGAATAAAAAAAAACATTTTTAGAAAAATGTCCGTGTGTCTGTCTGTGATATTTAGGTTTGGTATCTTCCAAGGATGCAACATGAATATTTTGGAGAAAATTCCCCCACCCCAACTACCCAACTACCCTTTACATGGAACGTTTTTCGAAAATTTTGATTTTCTCAAAAATGGCTAACGATTTTGATTAAAATATCGTATATTAAAGATATACCTGACAAATAAAATTTATATCTTGAATTTTCTGGGAATAGCCTCTTAAGAGTACTTTATTCTGGATGAATTTTACGGAATTTTGCATAACTGCTAAACCGTAAGAGATAGACAGAAACTTACCACACAAAAAAATGTAGAGCGTATTAAAACACACAATTTATGATATATAATTTGTTTTCGTGGAGTTGATCGTTTATGAGATATTCCTTGTTTTGGTTTCAGCTTTAAAAAACTTATACTTTTCTCATACAGGAATTTGTTAACTCCTGCCCATACAAACAAAGGAACTTCAGTCACATAGCAACCAGCTTATCATTATCACTTTAACATATGCTACTCCCTTATTTCGCATCTACTTACAAGGCAGCAAGTAATACGACTATTTCTGCTAATTTTTTCTCGATTAACATGAAGTAAATAGAAGTATAAGCGTTTTAATACTTTTTTTTTGGTAGAGCTGTAGAGAAAGTGATGTGATTGTAACACATCAGATTTTTGAGTTATATGATGCAGACAAGTGTGCGCGGATCTTTTTAAAATTTGCTTCTAATTCAGGGGTCCTCAAATCGTGTATTCACGTTCAATTTCAGTATGGAATTTTTGGGTGGAAAGCAATACTTTCGCTACCTATGTACATTGTACGTGTAGAGAAGGTAATAAATTCGTGTTGGAAAAGCGCACCTAAGGTTCGCTCTTTCTAGTGTGAGTGCGTCCATTGCTAGAGGATATGTCTGTTGATCGGCTTGCATCATCAAATCTTGGTTCACTTCATGGCAAGTCTGCCTGATATCAAGGTTAAAGAGAAGAGGGCTGATTTATTATTTTTATATGCACGTCCTCCATGGTTTGTCACTTCCGGTTATCCGGTGAAGTCGTGGGCTCTGGTGCGGCTTCGCCACAGACAAATTCTTGCATGCAGAGGTCGCAAGGCCAATAGGAACAGGTGGTGGGCGTTGGGAAGCAACTATAATTTATTTATAACGCATTTCCCTGGGGTTAATATGACCTCAACCCGATTCACGCTAAGTATGATCATGACGTAAACAAATTATTGCCTGCGGCTACTGGGATTGGTGAGAACGAAGCTGGTTGTAACGACGTAGAGATAGCTCAACGTGTAAACGTCTTGTCATTGACGTGTGCGTTCGCTACTGTTGTGTACTTCATGTTATTCAACATAGAGATTTGTAGAAGTGCTTGAATTATTTCTTTATAGATACAATTGGAAAAGGGGGAAATACAGTAAGCTTAAGGGATAGTCAAATCTTTTAAGAGCCGGTCGTTATGATTGACTTCAAATTTCGTTTTCCTTTTATATATCGCAAAATTCAAACCGATAAAAAGCAGTAACTTGGAGATGAACTCCACTAACCCAAAACTGAAGTATAGGACATAAATTGTGATTTAAGCAGGCCTACATTTTTGTTTAGCAAAATTTTGTCAAACCATTTTACCAGTTATGAAAACTCATTCAGAATGAAAAGGACTTCAGAGCTATTCCCATAAAATTCAAGATATACATATCATGAAAATAACTTAAGCATAATATGTTATTTTAATCAAAATCCTAAGTCATTTTTGAGAAAATGGAAAATATTGAAAGCAGTTCCTTTTTAGGAAGGAGGGATTTGCTTTAAGTCTTCGTATGGTATCTTGTAACATGTGAAGTTAAATTCTAATAACGGTATTAGCGAATTTGCGTTTGTGAGTTATACTGTTAACATAAATGCAACTGTATTTCATTTTAGGGCTTAAAGACGTGCATTTTTAGTGAAGTCTCATTTTTGGGTGGAATACAATACCTTCTCTACCTACTAAGCGCATTGCACAGTATCATATCCATAGGTGAATAGAATAGAGACGCTAACTCCATGTGGGTACAAATTAATTACTGATTATCATGCCATAAATTTATAAGAAAGTCTGTAATTTGGTCTGTTTTAAGCCAATACATTATCTTTACATACCAACAGATTCGCGATCTTTGCTATTTTGTAAACAAGGGTTTACTTAGCTTTAATCGGACTACATTACGTCATAAATCAAGCAAGGCTTTCCATTCCTGTCAGCAAATATCTCTTCAAAGTAATTGGACCACGCGCCGGTATTTTAGATTGCACGCGTCACTTTTACGTTTTGATGGTTGCAAGGCTCACGTTTCCGTCTCAATTTAGAACATTGCACCACATGTGTAGTGATTTTCCATGCAAAAAGCTCGGAAGCAAATTTTGAATGAAAATTATTGAACTTTCTTTTAAATGTTACTTGTACTCTTTTGTATCTATCGTTTCTGTTCATTTGACTAATAGTTATTTAGAGAACTAATAAGTTTAGTAACGAGAGGCTCAAGTTAGAACACGATTGAAGGGAATGTTCTAAGAGCACCGGGCTACTAAACCTAATTTTGTAACGTGTTGTGCAAAATAATTTATCTACATTCAGAGTATTTAGTATATGTATATGCTGTATATTTAGTATACTTAATTAAATGTGTTTAACGATTTATAGAAAGAATAATGTGGGCTTTGGAAAAAAAAAAAAAGAAGACAGTAAATCAACAAAACATTGTTATATTCTGCAATTTTAGATGCTAGTTTCATTTGTGAATTTAAAGTAAAAATGAGCGAAGGTGATATTCGCGGTTTATCAGGAAACATTTTAAAATAAGTCCAAGATGAACTATTAATATACTGCCAGAAAAGTCAAGGAATGTTTATGTAGTTATACGAAATGATCATTAATAATATTTTATTTAACTAGGTGCAAAAGTGGAGTTTTATTAATGAGTGGGTGAAGTTGGATCATGACCGCAGGGAGTTAATAAAGCTACTTTTGTTGAATACAATACTTGATCTACGTTTATTTAAGGAAATACGTTTTTACTGCAGCAAATAATTATAATATGGTATATTAAATCTTATATCAGTGAACAATTTTAATTCTATTACTATTCATATCAGGAACTTGATTGTTGTTATGGTAACCATTGTAGTTAACTGAAATCAATAAATCGCCAGTTTCGACAATGGATGTTAAAATTATGCTGTAGAGGACGTTGAAGTAGCGGCAAATAGCGCCACTATAGGATTATTACCAACTAACCATACACGAAAACGACTGTTTTTATGTATGATTAGTACTCGAGGGAAATGTTTATTTCTTAAGAATCATGGCGTAATTTATAAAGTGCTATGTAACACGTTGCTGTGCGAAAATACTTAACGACATGTTATTTACTTGAAACGAAAATAAACAGAAGCTTTTGCAATAAAGAGATATCAATTAATGGACTACTTTTGAATCGGAAGAAGATAAAGTATATTTTACGTTATGTTTTGATTACGTGTTTTGTTAAGAGTATAAAGTATAGGCATCGTTGCCTAGTAATTACAAACTAAAGCACCGCTGGTTATCGAATATTTTAAAACTCATAATATCTGTGGCATAACTCCCAAACTGGACTTTTTGTACTAAGGCAGTAGTTATATAAATGAAACAATTCTCTATCGTTTGGTGAAGCCCAGGGGATATGAGGGTTTCGCCAAATAGATGATTATTTCTGAGAAATCAGAACTTCACAAAACGAGAGGAATGTTTCTTTTAAATCACTACTGTCTTAGAGTACGGAGTTATCTGTTCTGTTCAAACGCCACAGATAGTACAAATGGAGATATGTCCCTTCAGAAAGAAAACGTTTTGTTATAAGAAAGATTTGTGATAGAATTAGGAGCTTTTAACGATGGTAAAAACACGAAAACAACGTTCTAATTACTGTCTGATAACAGTTGTCGAACTATATATTTATTTTCGTTTTGCTTTAATTGCTGTAGATGACATTAATTTTGTAAGTTAGTCGTTGGCCTTGACCCTGAGGAGCGGCGCTTTTAGACTTTGTTTCTTGCTTATCTGTAAAACATTTGCTGTTACCTCGGCGGTCGTGAGAGTTCGATACCCAGTCAGTCGCTGTTGAAGCCAGAGCGAAATGACACCGGATGCAGTTATTGGCATAATTAAGGCTTTGCAAGCCGCATTCGTTTCGCCAACCTAGCTTTCGGCATGCACGTCATCACGGTCGCCAAGCCATGATCATTACTGCCACTGTGCACAAAAGTTCAATAAATGCACACAGTGCTGAGTATTGCTTATAATCTAACGACTCTCTAGCAATTCACAACTACAACTAGTCTTACAAATGATTGTTCTGTTATGTACTTCACGCCAATTAAGATAAACGTAGCAGAAATTGTCTTTTATTACTTTGTTAACGTAGTAAAATTTCGAAGACTGCTTACAAGTCGAGATTCGCGCCTCAAGTTAAGGGATGAGTAAGTGGAAGACTTGGCAACTGCGAGAGTTGATTTCCAACCGCAAACTTCAAAATCACGCCGAGAGTTTTCATGTTTGTTGTCGATTCTCCCTGTGCCACTGAGATCACTAAAACAAATTTCACATTTCCACGAGTTTTCAGAGAGAGTTTTAAAATGGTCCAGGTTTATATGATCGCACTGTAGTTTGATGAAAGGCATCGCAGAGTTAACAGAAACGGGGGGTGCAGGCAATAAGAGCTGTGTCGATCACTGTTGGCAGCCGTATAAGGAATGAGGACACCAGTGTGACTCATATGGCCTTATTTGGTTCCACATTTAATGTCCACCATGCACCTGCGGCGCGTCAGGTATTCCCCATTAATTAGAACTGGGTGCTCACAAATCCCCATAACCAAAACTTTACACAGGAATAGTTTCTCCAGCTATTTGGACTTGAGATTAATCGTCCGTCAGTCTCTAAATATGGTTTTTAATTTTTCTACTTGAACTAGTACATCAGTAGAAAAAGCGTTGAATTCCGCCCAAGGATTCGATTCTTAGACTTCATTGAATTAGCTGTCCCTGAATTTAAAGGAAGGATTTTTTGTAAAAACTGCCTGTGTATGTGTGCGAGATAACTCAAAAACGAAAAGTCGGTTAATACCAAACTTGATATTTAAATTCCGCATCTTCCAAGGATGCGATACAAGAATTTCAAGAACCACCACCACCTGAAACTACTCTTTGCATTGAAAAAATGTCGGAAATTAATTACTCTAATGATTTGGTTAAAATATTGCGTATTAAAGATGCTTCCTTGGCAAATGGAACATATATCTTGAATTTTCTGAGAATAGCCTCTGAAGTCCTCTTCATTCTGAGTGATTTTTGCATAACTGGGAAACCGTAAGAGACAAAAATGTAAAACTCATTAAAATGCACAACTTGTCATATACATTCTTTTGTTGAGTTACCGTTTCCGAGAGGTATACCTTGTTATTGATTTCAATTTTAAACTAAACTTTGCTCAAACGTGAGCTCATCTTTCTTTTGTTTTATTCCTGTCCGAGCAAAACGAAAGGACTTATACCCGGAGGTCCCGGGTTCGATTCCCGGCTGGGGCGGCGAATTTTTCTTTAACCAGAATTATTCCCTATCCCCCATAGAGTCTGGAAGTGTGAATGTGTGAGTAAATGTGCATGTGATCAGTAATATAAATTTTATTAACTTAATGTTCTGAACCTACAGTTTCACAAGTCAAAGACCCCGATAAGACCATTGAAGTTAAAGGGGATATACAAATTGGGGGAAAAAAAAAACAACAAAAAAGCAAAAACAAAAACGAAAGGCTTTTCAAATGTTTTACATAGCGACCAGCTTTTAAAAGATTTGACTATCGCTTTAGCTTAGTGTATTGCCTTATTTCCCTTCTAAGGAACTAAAATGACCACTTCTGCTAATGTTGCTGTCGTTACCGGGATGCAAATAAAAGAACAGTCTTTTCTAACATAGTTTTAGAGAAAGTCGTGTGAATGAAACACATCAGATTTTTTTTAAACACCTAATCAAATAAATTACTCTGTCTTGCTGTTATGATCTTAATATGTGGTTCCCAAGACAATTTTCAATCAATAAGAATACCTAAACATTGAACACACTCTAAAACTAAATCTTGAGATTTACTTTAATCTATTGGAAATCCATTTGCTCTAAACCATAATGGAAAGAATTTTCTATTAAGGTCCCAAAAAGTGGCAAGTATCTTGAAAATAAATATTCTGAATAAACATCAGACACATTAAATTATTTTGTTTATTAACGACGCTATCAATTTTCAGGATCAAATCAGCGCCGCCAATGTGCCTGAATTTCGTCTTGCAGTACTTCTATAACATGCCAGTAAATTCACTGGCATGGAGCTTTAAGCACACTTAAGGGGAGTTTCCTAATTTTTTCCATTTTCAAATACAAAAATTGTATTTTTATGACAAAAAAAAAAGCAGATTCATAACTTTAAAAATCTGATGTGTACAGTTCACATAACTTTCTCTACATCTCTGGAACAAATTATTCTTAAAAAAAAAAAAAAAAAAAAAACTTATACTACTATTTACTTCATGTTAAACATAAAAAAAAAAAAAAAAAAAAAAAAGCAGAAATAGTCTTAGTACTTGCTTCTTTGTAAGTAGAAGCGAAATAAGGGAGTACCAATCGTTGAAGTGATAGTCAAAAGCTGGTTGCTATGTCACAGAAGTTCCTTTGTTTGTATGGACAGCAGCTGACAAATTCCTGTATGAGAAAAGTATAAGTTTTTCAAAGCAGAAACCAAAAACAAGTAATGTCTCAAAAACGATTAACTGCATGAAAAAAGTGTATATAACATAAATTGTGTCTTTTAACGTGCTCTAAATTTTTGATGTTTTTGTCCATCTCTTACGGTTTAGCAGTTATTCAAAATTCCGTAAAATCCATCCATATTAAAGTACTCTTCAGAGGCTATTCCCAGAAAATTCAAGATATACATTTTATTTACCAGGTAAATAACTTTAATATACGATATTTTAATGAAAATCGTTAAGAGCCATTTTTGAGAAAATCAAAATTTTCGAAAAAAGTTCCATGTAAAGGGTAGTTGGGGGTGGGTTTTTTTTCTCAAAATCTTCGTGTCGCATCCCTGGAAGATACTAAACTTAAATACCAAGTTTGGTATTTTACCGACTTTTCGTTTTTGAGCTATCGTGTTCGCAGACACACACACGGACCTTTTTCTGAAAATGTTTAATTGGATACAGGGTACCCTAAACCATACATTTTCGGTGAAATCTCGGTATCGAATTTTTGGGTATACATTATTTACATAGTACGTATACAGAAAGTAAAAACGTTGGAGCCTAAACCAAAGAAGACGCAGAGGAAACTAGGGAAATTTCGAAAAATAGATGTATTGTGAACCTAGGGTTAAAATTTTGGGTCAAAAGTTTTTTTTTTTGTTTGTCGCAAGGGACTTTTGTTTGACCATAACTTCCAACCATTAGAGCAAAATGGATGAAAGTTGCACTGTAACTTGCTTGTATTACATCTGTGTATAAATTAAAAAAAAAAAAAAAAAAAAAAAAAAAAGCAGCAGCATAATTAGTTTGTAATTTCAAACTTTGTCATACATGTTCTTGAAACCCATCGGTCTGGGCCGAGTTTGAATCTGCGACCTTGGTTCAGAAGGCCAGTGCCTAATCAACTGAACTAGCTAGACCGACAACATGGGACATGGTATATTTAGAAACCATATCAAAAGAAGCATAAATGGATGAGAATACGAGGAGCTTACTGGAATACAGAAGCTGTGGGAGGAGTCTGTTATGGGCTCACCACACCCACAAGTAGTCCAGCCTTGGACCAGCCGCCTGTAATTATATGGCTTTTAAACTGGTGATATTTCCCTTGTGATTAGGTAACTAATTGCTTGCAAATCGATATGCTGGTCACAGCAGCCGTTTGCATAACTATGCAGCTACGCAAACTCCTTAATTATTTTACCACTCAAATTATTCGGACAAAAGTTGCTTTCAGCGAATACGCCTGTAAGTTCAGTATTGTTTTGAAAGAAAATCCATGTACGTAAAACTATTGACTTCCTTTTTAATTTGTGTACCATGTACTAGTGTAGAGAAGGTATTATATTCCATGGAGAGATTTCACCGGAAATGTATTTTGACATACCTGAATCTAAAAAGAAAAATGTTCGTATGTTAGTGTAAAAATGGAGTTTTATTTATGCACGCTCTGTAAATACTCAGCGTCCCATTCTATACTGGGCATGAACGCAGATTAATTTTGCTCAGAGGCCTCTTTATCAGGCTTGAGGTTCTTTTACGTACCGTAAATCTACCACACGGGACCAACGGCATTACTTACCATGCTAGGGTTTGAACTTGCGAAGTTGGGTATATGATGTAATGGTAACCATTACACCATGGAGGACGACGTATGTATGTGAACAGCATGCCTCAAACGAAGGTCGATTTAACACCGAGTATGTTATTTAAGTTCAGCATCCTTTAAGATTTTCGACAAAATTCCCCCACCTCAAACCACCGTTTACAAGGAATATTTTTCGAAAACTTCTATTTTTTAAAAAATCTTCTCAACGGTTTTTATTACATCATACGAGTAAAATATTTAAGCATAAATAAAACGCATATCTTGAATTTTCTGTGAATAGTCTGTTAGGTTATTTTCGTTCGGAAGTAATTTTATATAATCTTTATTTTAGTCGCTAAAAAGGAACATTTTGGTAAGGTATCTCGTTGACAATTGAGGTCTGATCCCCGCGTCATTCCTTCGCTTCGTCAATAGCAGTTGGGTGTTTGGTTGCCATCCAATCTAGTGCTTTTATTATCTTTGCAATTAGCACCATTTTCAGTTCTTATATTTGAACCCAGGACCTTCTGAATGCCTGCCACAGACGTAACCGCTTGAGCCATCCCAATCGGTTATATAATCTTGCATAACTGGTAAACGTAAAACGAAAGAGGAAAATGTACTACAATAAAATATGTTCCATTCACATGCTCTCTACATCTCTGTAGCAAATTTTCTTCTATCAACTTCATGCTAATCGAGATAATCATTAACAGAAACTTACTACTTATTACTAAGTTCCTTGTTAAGTAGAAGGGAGATAAGTGAACACACTAGGTTAAAGCGATAGTTAAATGTTTTAAAAGCTGGTTGCCATGTGTTTGAAATACATTTATTTGCATTGCGAGGAGTTTACAAATTCCCGCATGAGAAAAGTTCAAACATTTTAAAACTGAAACTGAAATGGCCAGCTTCACGTGAAAATGGTTGTCATAAATTGTGTTTAATGAGATCTAAATTTTTGTGTAGTAAGGTGTTGTGTATGTCTTAAAGTTTAACCGTTATGTAAAATTCTGCAACACTCGTCCAAAATGATGAGATATTCAGAGGCTATTCCCCGAAAATTCAAAAATATACATTTTATTTGTCATGTAAAAATCTTTAATATACTGCATTTTAATCAGTAGTGCAAGTTTTGAGAAAATCAAAATTTTCGAAATTTTTTTCCATGTAAAGAGTAGTTTGGGGGAAGGGGTGAGGTGATTTTCTTAAGTCTTTGTGTCGAATCCTTGAAAGATATTAAATTTAAATATCCAGTTTGATATTTTATGGACTTTTCATTTTCGAGTTATCGCTTTCTCGGACACACAGACCTTTTTCTAAATATGCTGTTTTTTAGATACAGGGACCCTAAAACGGTGAAATCGGTATCGAATTTTTGGGTGGAGTGCAATACTTTACCTACGTGTCCAGTGTTATGTATAGGTAGAGTAAAAATATGAATGTTGGCATGTACAGGAATTTCGGGACGAAATTCCGGCACACCGATGATGCTGTTTTGATCCTGGCTATTGACAGCGCCGTTAGTAAACTTGCAAGTAAATTCCACTATTGGGCTGAAAGTTTTGCGTAGCAACGCCTCCTTCAAATGCTACTAAAGCAGCAACGGAGTATAAAACAAAGTAGGTAATACGCAACTGTGAAGCAACAGGAGTATTGATTTGTACAAATGAAACGTTGTCCCAGCATTCAAAATGCTGATTTTGCGAGTTTTTGGTTTTTTACTTTCTCTATACGTGCTATGTACATAGTGTATAGAGAAGGTATTGTATTGCACTCAAACATTCAGTACCAAGATTTCACCGGAAATACATGTTTTGAGACCCCCTGAATCCAGAAGAAAAAGAAGCATTTTTAGAAAAATGACCCTGTGTGTGCAGCATAGCTCAAAAACGAAAAGTCCGTTAAAAACCAAACTTGGTATTTAGGTTTGGTATCTTCCAAGGACGCGGCACGAAGATTTTCAAGAAAATCCCCCCACTCCCTACTACCCTTTACATGGAACTTTTTTCGAAAATTTTGATTTTCTAAAAATGGCTAACGATTTTGATTAAAATATCGTATATTAAAGATATTTACCTGACAAATAAAATGTATATCTTGAATTTTCTGGGAATAGCCACTGAAGACTACTTTATTCCGGATGAATTTTGCATAACTACTAAACTGTAAGAGATGGACAGAAAAAAAAAAAAAAATGTAGAGCACGGTAAAACACACAATTTATGTTATATATATTTTTTTTCGTGCAGTTGATCGTTTTTGAGATATTCCTTGTTTTGGGTTTCAGCTTTGAAAAACTTGTACTTTTCTCATAAAGGAATTTGCCAACTCGTGTCCATACAAACAAAGGAACTTCAGTCACATAGCAACCAGCTTTTGGCTTTCACTTTAACCTATGGTACTCCCTTATTTCGCTTCTACTTACAATAAAGCAAGAAATAAGACTATTTCTGCTAATTTTTCTCGATTAGCATGAAATAAATAAAAGAATAAGCTAATTAACAATAATTTGTTATAGAGATAATTGAGACAAGTGAATGGAACACATCAGATTTTTTTATTGTTTTTGTGCATTTCGATGTTCTTCATAATAATGCTATGTGAAATACCTTTAGTTTAGGTGGTTTTCCAATTTGTAGAAAAAAGGTCAAAAAGGAAGTGTGCGGGAAGTACCACAATCTTACAAAGAAGTAATACCCAACCTACCTTTTAAATGGAAGATTTTTCGAAACATTAATTTTTGTCAAAATTGGCTAACGAGTTTGATTAAAACACATTGTATTAAAGAGTTTTGCATCACAAATGTTTATCTTGAATTTTCTGGAAATATTCTCTGGAGTTCTGTTTATTCTGCATGTCTTTTGCATAACTGATGAGGCGTAAGAAATAGTCAAAATCTTACTTCACAAATATGTAGATTATTTTGAGTTAGCGTTTCCACGATATTTGTTATTATTGGTTGATATTTTCCAATACTTAAACCGTTCTCAAATTGGTAATGGTGCGGTTTTTTTTGTTTGTTTTTGTTTTTTGTTTGTTTAAATACTCTTGCAAATAGAACCGAATTTCAATCCATCACATAGTGACCAGCTTTTAAAAAATGTTGTGTGTTCCATGAGACTTTCTCTGCATCTCTACAACAAATTATTGGTGAAAAGCTTATTCTTCTATTTACTTCATGCTAATTGAGAAAAAATTAGCAGAAATAGTCTTATTACTTGCTTCCTTGTAAGTAGAAGGGAAATAAGGGAGTACCATAGTTTAAACCGCAGTCAAATCTTTTAAAACCTGGTTACTATGTGATTGCAATTCCTTTGGTAGTATGACCAAGAGTTGACAAAGTATTTTAAAACTGAAACCAATAACAAAATATCTCAGAAACGGTCAACTCTACGAACAAAAAAGAATATAACAAATTGGGTGTTTTAACGAGATCTACATTTGTTAAGTAAGTTTTTGTCTGTCCCTTACGGTTTACCAGTTATGCAACATTCCGCCTGAATAAAGATGTTTTCAGAGGCTATTCCCAAAAAATTCAACATATATTTTATTTACAAAGTAAAACTCTTTAATATGCGATACTTTAATCAAAATCATTAGAGCCATTTTCGAAAATGTTTCTCTATCTTTGTAATTGGGGGTTGAGTGATTTTCTTGAAAATGCTCGTGTCACATCCTTCGAAGATATTGAACTTAAATACAAAGCCGTATTTAAAGGACTTTTCGTTTTGCGCTATTCTCACACAGGCATTTTTCTAAAAAAAAAAAAAAAAGAGGATTTTTTTTATTCAGGGTGTCTCAAAACATGTATTTCCGGTGAAATCACTGTATGGAATTTTTTTGGGTGCAATACAATACCTTCTCTATACATATGTACACTGTACGTGTAGAGGAAGTAACAAATTAAAAGAATAATGTTTTACAAGAGGTTTATGTAGCAGGTAGATGGAGAGAGAGTCATGTGAATGGAACAGATATTTCTATGATTATTGAAGAGCCAAATGGAGTAAGACGGACACACATTCCGGTCCCTGACAGAGCATAGAAAGCAGGCAGTGAGCACTTGTCTGATTGCCTCCTCACATTTGCACGGCAGCGATGAAGAAGAAGCTGGAGCTGAGTGGATGATATGAAACATCTGCTGTGTACGCGAGGGGAATGTGGTACGAGCAGGTGGTCTCGGCTACTCCAGGGGACACGTTCAAAATCAAAACGGATGTCTGGTATATTAACAGCTGCTCGCGTGGCCTTTAAATTCCTCTATTCACTTCTTCAATATTCCCGAGATAAAACAAATCTGATGTGTCCCTTTAATACAGCTTTCCTTACAAAATATTATTTTTTATTTACATCATGCTAATCAAGATAAACATAATTGCTTCTTTGTAATACGGAAATGTAGGCTAGTGTGACAGTCAGATCTTGTAAACGCTGTCCATATATGAAGCAATAGTGAAATTCCTATCTCTTTGCTTGCTAGGAGTAAACAAAAGAGAGACGAAAAGAAAGATGACACCCCGTTTGAGAAAAGTTAGGTAGCTTAAAATTTAAAATGAATATCTCGGAAGCGGTTAAATCCTATTAAAATTGTCAAATTGTGTGTTTTAACGGAAATATATTTTTTGGGCAGTAAGTTTTTGTCAATCTCTTATGGTTTACTAGTTACGCAACGTTCAGCAAAATCCATCCAGAATCCCAGAAAATTCAAAGTATATATTTTATTTGTGGATGTAACTATTTTAAATATACACTGTTTTAATTAAAATCGGTAGCCATTTAATTTTTTTTATCTAAATGTGTAAAGGTTAGTTTGTGGTGGGGGGATTTTCTTAAAAATCTTCAGTCTCACATCCTTGGAAGATTCTAAACTTATATACCAAGTTTGGTATTTAAAAGAATTTTCGTTTTTGAGCTATGCTGTACACAGACGCATACATGGACCTTGCGGTCTCGGGGGACCTCAAAACATATTTCCGGAGAAATCTCGGTATCGAAGTTGTGGGTGGAATACAATATTTCCTCACACACTATGTACGTGTAGGGAAAGTAAAATTGCAAATTAATCAATCTGTGGTGCAAATAAGCCTGACACTGGGCCCAATCTTTCGAAAGTTGGAGAGTTTGTGTGGAAGCGGATATAAACACAATCCAAAAGTAGGGTTTTCTTAGAGGCAATTTTGAGCTACTTTTCATTTACTGTTACTTGTTTCACGTAAGTTGTAAGTTTAGAATATGTATAGACTTTCTCTTGTTAATGCATTAACGTCATCTGTGATGGAAACCGTCTGAAAGCAATTGGCGTGGCGTAGCTTTAGTTTGTGCGCAGTTGGACGCTCAGCTGTTTCTGATGGCAGTGAGAAAGTGAACAGCTCTGTGGGACTTCCCCGGCTGTGAGAGCTTCTCTCATTAAGAATTTCGTGTCGCTCTGAATCTCTTATTACCCAACACTCCATTCACCATTGGAGACTTGGGTGCACTCGCCTAAACGAGGTCAAAAATTACTGCACTCTGCTCGACGTAGCTCACGACCCAACTCAAAGCTATGTCAGGATTCACCCCTTTCCAGTCCTACATGGTACTCATCTGACTTTGAAATGCCATTGTCTTTTCTTGACCACAAGAAAGAAAAACGAATAACGACTCCTCATATAAGAAAAGTGTAATTATTGGAAAATTTAACCTAAGGAAAGGAATATCTCGGTAATAGCTAATTCTGCAAACATGTATTTGGTAGAAATTGTGTGATTTAACTAGATCTACATGTATAATTTATTAAAATTTTGTCTACCTCACAAAAAAGTCAAAACACACATTTCATTTAATATAAAATACCTTAAACATATAGCATTTTGATAAAAATTTAGAGCTAATTTTGAGAAAATAAAACAGTTCGATAAATATTCCAAGTATTCTGCAGTGGGAAGAATTTCTTGAAAATCTTACATTCGCGTCCTTGGAATTTCAACACCAAGTTTGGTATGTTACCGACTTTTTGCTTTAGAGTTTTGTTCTCTCTTTCTCACATACACGCGTGTGCGGAATTTTCCTAGAAGTTTTTATTTATTTATGAGACCTCCAAACATTTGCAGTAAAACTTCAGATGGAACGTAATACCTTATCATGCTTATTGTGTATAAGGCAGAAAAAGTAAAACGTTGTTTCCTCCTGCAGTAAGGCCTATATTACACTACCAGATTTGTAGCAGAATGTGGTGAAACCTTTTATCACATCTTTTATCACAATTTTAAAAATCTGACGAGTTCCATTCACATGACTTTCTCTACATCTCTGCAACAAATTATTGTTAGAAAGCTAATGCTCCTATTTATTTCATACTAATCGAGAAAAAATTAGCATAAATAATCGTTATTACTTGCTTCCTTGTAAGTAGAAGCGAAATAAGGGAGTACCATAAATTAAAGTGATAGTCAATAGCTGGTTGCTATGTGACTGAAGTCCTTTGTTTGTATGGACAGGAGTTGACAAATTCCTGTATGAGAAGAGCATACGTTTTTTAAAGCTGAAACCAAAAATAAGGAATATTTCAAAAAACGACCAACTCCACGAAAAAAAAAAAATGCGTATAACAAATGTTGTGTTTTAAGGTGCTCTACATTTTTGTGTGCTAAGTTTTTGTCTATCTCTTGCGATTTAGCGGCTATACAAAATTCCGTAAAATTTATCCAGAATAAAGTAGTCCTCAGGGGCTATTCCCAGAAAATTCAAGATATACATATTATTTGTCAGATAAAATCGTTAGAGCCATTTTTGAGAAAATCAAAATTTTCGCATATTTTTCCATGTAAAGGGTAGTTTGGGATGGGGGGATTTTTCTCAAAATCTTCATGTGGCATACCCGGAAGATACTAAAACTTAAATACCAAGTTTAATATTTTACCGACTTTTCGTTTTTGAGTTATCGTGCTCACACATACACACAGACCTTTTTCTGAAAATACTTTTTTTGGATACAGGGGACTCTAAAACATATATTTTCGGTGAAATTTCGGTCTAGAATTTTTGGAAGGAGTGCAATACCTTCTGTATACACTATGTACATAGTACGCGTAGAGAAAGTAAAAAGGATACCCAACAGTTAATACCATGAGCTGTAATGGTTCCTATTTTGTTCGTATGTTTCTAGTCTTTTGTTTCTATTTTTATAATAATTAAGTTTTGAATTGTACAGCATTACATAGGATTCATAATAGGAAATGAGCAGTTTGGCTGTAGACACTGCACACTTGTAATGTCTGTCATTTTTTTTATTAACCATAGAGATGTGATGAAAGGTTTGATGGTGGGTATAGTTGTTATCACAACTGTATTATAGGCCATATTATACTATAAAATGTGTTATGATATCTGTTTGATCGTACAAAAGAAACCGTGTAATCTTGTTTTCGCTTCGAAAGTTTTGTCTTTGATGGTTCATTGCAGTCTCAACTGAAGGAACCACCGTCAGTGCTGTTTAGCTTTGGTCACTGCTGAAATAGCTGTATATTAAATTGCGAACCTTGTGATAGTGTTATTGCGAATGAGAATTGTATTTAGCGTTAACGTCCCTTCTGTATCTCGTCCACCCAGAAAATAAAGCTATGTCGCTGACTATTTGCTTATGAAGGGAGTCTGGTTAGAGGCTTTTCACAACCAGCTGTGATATAGCTGTGGTTTTTACCGCAAACGAATGTTATCTGAATGAACAAATTTGCTGTTCTCAAGCATTTTAGGTTATCGAAAATGCAATATCATTTAAAATACACTTATGACCTTACTCCAAAGGTTTTAGTATGTAATTGTCTGTCGTGTAGAAATCTTTGTGTTATCCCTATTCCCACAAATGCGTTGAATTCTACTATTTGTGTGGTGGAAAAACTTGTGTTCTCTTTTTGGCACTTTTGCCACCTGTTATTTTGAAACAATAATAGTTACATGTTTTAGAATAAGTTTTTACTTTCTCTAGTACGTAGTGGATAGAGAATCTTTAGTATTCCACCCAAAAAATCAATACAGAGATTTCACTGGAAGTATATTTTTTGAGGTCCCCTGAGTCCGAAAAAAAATATTTTTAGAAAAAAGGTGTGTGTGTGTGTGTGTGTGTGTGTGTGTGTGTGTGTGTGTGTGTGTGTGTTGACAGCATAGCTCAGAAACGAAAAGTAGATTAAATACCAAACTTGGTCTTCGAAGGATGCGACGCGAAGATTTTCAACAAAACCCCCCACCCCAAACTACCCTTTACATGGCACATTTTTCGAACATTTTGATTTTCTCAAAAATGGCTCTAATGATTTTGATTAAAATACCGTATATTCAAGATATTCACATCACAAAAGTATATTTTGAATTTTCAGGGAATATCCTCTGAAGAACGCTTTATTCTGGTTGAGTTTTGTAACATTTTGTATAACTGGTAAACTGTAAGAGATAGGCAAAAACTTAACTACACAAAACATGTAGACCTCGTTAAAGCACACACTTTGTAATTCATTTTTCTTTTAGAGTTGACCGTTTTCGAGATATTCATTGTTATTGGTTTTTAATTTTAAATTAATTAACGTTTCTCAAACGGGAGCATGCAAAGCGATCCGAACCTCAATTGTTTCATATAGCGATCAGCTTTTAAAATATTTGACTATCGCTTTAGCCTAGTTCCTTAGTTACCTTATACTTACAAAGAAGTGAGTAATAAGACCAGTTCTACTAAAGTTTATCTAAATTAGCATGACGTAGATAAAAGAATGTTCTTTTGTAAGAAAAAATTGCTAGAAAAATGTGTCAATGGAACACATCAGATTTTTTTAAAACATCCATTGAACTTTTCATCAAGATTTAACTTGCTAAACAGTTTTAGGTACAAGGCTCTCAACTATTTGGTGAGTAAAGCTTGATTTGATTCCTGCAGCTTGTTCACAAGAAGACATTCTAGTGTGTCTAGACCTCCTAGAGTTAGCAGCACAGTAGGTATCCTAACAACCTTGACCGGAATTCTTTACCTTGGGCCAAACTGCTGCCTTCACATGTTCAAATACAAGAGAATTGAAATTTTTATCATAAAACTTTTGAGCTGCATTTAAATTTTCTCTACAAGTACACACTTTTATTTCCATTGAATTAAAGCCTAGCTTATATTCCATGTTCTTGATTCTTTGGCATTAATTTCGACATCGAATTTTGGGTGAAATACAATACCTTCTCTATCTACTATATACATTGCACGTACGGGTTTAGAGAAAGTAAAAATCCGATGTGATCCATTCTCATGACTTTCTACATTTCAACAACAAATTATTGTTAACCAGTTTATTCTTCTATTTACTTCATGCTAATCGTGAAAAAATGAGCAGAAATGATCTTATTACTTACCTTAGGTTAAAGTGATAGTCAAAGGCTGGATGATATGTGATTGAAGTTCCTTTGTTTGGACAGGAATTGACAAATTTCCGTATGAGAAAAGTAGAAGTATTTTAAAACTGAAACCAATAACAAGATACAGCTCAAAAACAACCAACTCCACGGAAATAAAATTGTGTAACATAATTTGTGTGTTTCAATTCAGTAAGTTTCTCTCTCTCTCTCTCTCTCTCTCTCTCTCTCTCTCTCTCTCTCTCTCTGACGGTTTACCATTATGCAAAATTCCGCAAAATAAATCCAAAATAAAGAGGCCTTCAGAGGCTATTCCCAATAAAAATAAACATTTGGGTTGTAAATATCTTTAATATTTGGGATTTTAATCAAAATCGTTAAATTCATTTTTGAGAAAATCAACATTTTAAAAACTTTTCCATATAAAGTGTAATTTGTGGCGGAGGGATTTTTTTTTTAAATCTTCGTGTCGCATCCTTGGAAGGTTCTAAAGTTAAATATCAGGTTTGACATTTCACGTTTTTTTTTTCTTTTTCAGTTATGCGAACTTTTTTCTAAAAATGCTTTTTTTCGGACTCAGGGGACCCCAAAACATATATTTCCGGTGAAATCTCGACATCGAATTTTTGGATGGAATACAATATCTTCTCTATCCATCATGTGCATTGTACATACGGGGCTAGAGAAAGTAAAAATTAATAAAACTTTGTCATATAGTCGCAAAATTATTGTTTTGCTGGACAAGGGTAAATTATGGGGGTTTAAACAAGAAAATTGATCATAACATGACGGCCTATCTCATTTGAGGATCCCACTGGTTTCATCACACAATTTCGTACACAAGAGTGTGAGAAAACATTGGACTGCGTATCTCAGACGGCGTGCTGTGAGTAATGTCTCGTACGATGGTTGTGTAACCGAGGAAAGTATAAGGTCTAGTCCGTGAGTTTCCGGCATTGTTATGAATCATCGTAGGTGTGAGTGTCCGTTCTTTCTAACGTTGCCTCATCTCACATTTTGGTGCACTGTCGGAAATGTGGATTTTTCTCTGAAATTGTTTGGTCTTAATTGTATTATTGCTTTATAAATTCCTTTCACTATAATTGAATTTTTACTTTCTCTACTTAGAACATAGATCTGTTGTACTCCAACCAAAAGTTCTATACCGAAATTTCACCGGAAATACAATTTTAGGGCCCCCTGTATAAAAACAACATTCTTAAAAAGATATCCGTGTGTGTGAGCACTATAATTAAGGAACGAAAAGTTTGTAAAATACCAAACGTTTTATTTAAATTTAATATCTTTCAAGGATGCGCACCCTAAACCAACCTTTATATGAAAAACATTTCGAAATGTTTAATTTTCTCAAAAATGCGAACTATATTTACTAAAGATTTTGACATGAAAAATACAATGAAAACTTGAATTTTTTGGGAATATCTTCTGAAGAGCTCTACTCTCTGGGTGGCGTTCGTTTGCATAGCTGATAAACCGTATGAGATAAACAAAAAGTTACTACACAAAAAATGTACATCTCGTTATAATACACAGTTTGTCACACTTTTTTCGTGGAGTTGATCATTTCCTAGACATTCATTGTTATTGGGTTGCATATTAAAATGCTTATACTTTTCTCAACAGCAAGTGTCCGGTATTCTTTTGTTCTTCTATTGGCCAAGCAAAGAAGCGAAATTCAAATGCAAGTCAATTACGATAGCTTTTAAAACATTTTACTATCGCTTTAGCATAGCACATTCCTTTAGTTCTCTTCTACTTATATAGAACTAGGTAAGTAATAAGTACATTCTGCTAATGCATCTCGATTATCATGGTGTAGAAGGAAGAATAACCCTTTTTAAGAAGTCTGTTTGTGGAACAGTTAGAGAAAGATAGGCGAATTTTTAATTATTAATTCTATTGAAATCTCTGAAAAACATTCTGGTTATAGTATCATTGCACGATTTTGGACATTTTCAAAGTTGGAATAAACACCACAGTAGTAAATAAAAATTGCGAAGTCTAAAAGGGAAGCAATGAAGTATCTGGGTAGAATCTTATTTAAAATAGAAATGAAATGAGCTCGTTTTACTCGTGCAGCTGCAGCATATAATGGAATCAGGCTGAAACTAGTGGCAAATGGGAAAAGAAAGGAAATCTCATTACAAACAAAGTGCAGCGGAAATTGCAAGCTCGTCCTTGTTAGTCACAGTATGCACCGACGTTGATTAAAATGGTCTGCACTTCAGTTTTAATACGAAACTTAACACCAGTCGCAGGGTTTATTTCGTTGCGCATTTGTCCATCGATTGCTATGCTTATTTCAGGTAGACGAAAGCGTCTCTAATTTTGGTAAGCGTACAGCCGTAGATCAAGTGGAACATAAAAAAAAAGAAGAGAGCGGAATACGCAAAGAATTCGATGAAACTGAAGAACTGAAACAAATTGATATTGTCACGCCGAAGGATCGTATTTGGAAGTCTATTATGAAACGCTCAGAAACCTTATTTTAAAAGTCGGCCGATCAAAACAGAGCAGAACAAAATTTTTGGCATTACTTTTCGATATTTGTGCGCTTATTCTGGGGTTTCAATATGTAATGTACAAAAACTAGTAGGCATTGGGACTGAATTTTCTAATTTTTTACTTTCTCTAACCCTACACAGTAAATAGTGAAGGCTTTGTATTCCACACAAGAATTCGATACCGAGATTTCACCCAAAAGAGAGATTTCGAGACCGCCTTAGAAAAGAGAATATACCATATGTGTGTACGGAGCGGGACCAAATATCCCCCCCCCAAAAAAACGGAAAGTTCGTTAACTATCAAGCTTAGTATTTAAGTCCAGCCCAGTCTTTTCCAAGGACGAAGATTTTCAAGAAAATCCTTCCTCCAACTACCGTTTACATGGAATATTTTTCGAAGTTTCGAATTTTCTCAAATGCCTAACAATTTTGATTAAAATACCATAGGTTTAACACGTTTTCTTGACAAACGAAATGTAGGTGTATGTTGAATTTTCTGGAAATAACCTCTGAAGATTTGTATTTCTCGTAAAACACGCCATCGATGAGACCTGGGTTCAACATTATACTCCGGAAACCAAATAAGAATTGAAAGGGTTGCTTACATTGTATCCTCATATCATTTAATTATATTACCTTTGTATCTTATGTAAATTGTTTACTTTTGAAATGGAAACTTGTACAAGTATGTTGACAGCAAATTAAGGAATCGAATTGCTTCCGATGAATCTGCTCCAAAGGAGGACTGCAGTGAGTATTGGTCTGATTTTTCAAGAAGTTGGGAGACAGCCCCATTTGGCATAGAAGAAAATGTTATTTCACAACGCACCGACATATCCAGTGTTATCGCCGCAAAACTTTGTGAATTGCGATATGAATTACTATCGTACTCCCATATTCGCCCGACCTAAATGAGATCATCGTCGAGACAATCACATTTTGCTGAGTTTGACAATTCCTTAATGGGGAGGGGGGGGGGGTTAAAATGATGGGAACATTGGAAGAAGTATACCATTCTATAAACTTGGACTATGTTGAGAAATAAATGCTTTGTGTTTGAAAAAAGATGGCGTCATCTTTCCTAACAGGAATGCTTATTGAACGAGCCTCGTATCTTGTAACTTTTGAATGCTGGTGGAATTTTTTTGAAACTCATTGCTTCAGGGAGCCTAAAATATATCATAAACAACCACCTGAGAACTCACACAACCCACATGAGGAGGAGACAAAAGTATAATTATTATTATCCCTAGATGAAACAATCTCACCCCTGTTGACTGTAGTTGAGTACGTAGTGGAGAAAATTATCTCGACGATCTGTCGTGTTTCATTCACATGGCTTTCTCTACATCTCTGTAATACTAATTGTTTAAAAGTTCATTTTTCCTTCTACTTAATGCTAATCGAGATAAATATCAGCAGAAATTATCTTATTGCTTACTTCCTTGTAAGTAGAAAAGAAATAAGGCAATAAGTAGGCTAAAACAATAGTCAAGTTTTGTTTGTTTTTCTGTTTTTAATTCGTTTCTTTGCAATGCCAGGATTTGACAAATTCCCGTATGAGAAAAGTTGTAGTAGTTCAAAACTGAAACCAATATCCTCGAAAATGATTAACTACACGAAAAAAAAGAAAGAAAAAAAAAAGTAATGACATAATTTGTGTTATAACGGGATCTACATTTTGTAAATACAGTTTCTCTATCTCTTCGGTTTACCACATCCACAATGAATAAGTCTTCAGAGGTTAGTCCTAGTAAATTCAAGATATACATTCTATTTGTGATGTAAATATCTTCTTTATATGTGGTATTTAAGTCAAAATCGTTAGAGCCATTTTTGAGAAAAACAAACTTTTCCATGTAAGGGCTAGCTTAGCGGGGGGGGGGATTTTTCACAAAATCTTTGTGCGACATCCGCAGAAGATAGTGAACTCAAATACCAAATTTGGTATTTTAAAGAAGTTACTTTTTTTGAGCTTTTTCTAAACATTATTTTTCTTCTTTGGGTACAGGGATTCTTAAGGTGTGTATTTCCGGTGAAATCTCGGTATCGAATATTTGGGTGGAGTGCAATATCTCCTTTACATACATACTAAGCAGAACAAGTAAAAATGGTAATAAATTCTTCATTATAAGACTATGACAGCAACTCTTTGTGCAGATGTATGTGAATTTATTTTGCAACTGACTACGCCCAGGTTCTCTTGGAACATTAAGCATTATTGAATTGTTTTTGCTTCTTTCACCAACTTGGAAACTGTTGGTTTTCCTTCTACGCCCATTATGCAAATGTTACTGTAACGCTTGAAGTTTTTCTTTGCTTTTAGTCTGATGGGTTCTTTCTCAGGTACACGCACAGTAAATATGCTTTAATGTGTTAAATATTTAAATTCATTAAATCCGCTTGCTCTGATTCCTCCTTTATTAATTAAATTCCCAAAGAAAACAAAAAAAGACCAGTCACCATTTTCATGCCGCTTGGGTGTGAATCCCATCAGGGCAAACTGTAAAGTCATTAATCTTCCAGAGTAGAAAATAGAAGAAAAATTGATGTTTTACTCACATGACTGTTCTACAGTAAATTTCATACAGAAGAACATTCTTCTTTCTACACAATGCTAATCGAGATAAACATTAGCAGAATATTCTTATTACTTAGTTCCTTATAAGTAGAAGGGAACTAAGGAAATACACTAAACTAAATGTTCGAAAAGCTGTCGTTATGCGATTGTCATTGCAGTTCACTTTGCTCGGCCAGGAGTGGAACAAACGAAAAGCGAACACTTTCTGTCTGAGAAAAGTATAAGTACAATTGAAACCAATAACAAGAATTGGCCGCGCCGTGGTCGAGTGGTTAGTCCACTTGCCTCTCACATAGATGGCCGGGGTTCGATTCCAAGCGACCGCATGTGAGATTTGTGGTGGACAAAGCGGCGCTGGGGCGGGTTTTCTCCGGGTACTCCGGTTTCCCCCGCCATCGCATTCCACCGGTGCTCCCATCATTCATGTATCATCAGTGTCACCGCCTGCGATGCCATAAGTAGTTAAAGCGGGCGTTAAACACTACAAAAAGAATAACAAGGAGCGGGTGGGTGCTTAGACCGCTCGCCTCCCATTTAGGCGGCTCGGGTTCAATCCCAAGCGCCCGCATGTGGTGTTCGTGGTGGACGAAGCGGCGTCTGCGCGGGTTTTCTCGCCACTCACTCCACCAATTGTTCCATCATCACCTTTCCAATCATCAACTTATGTTCATGCCTGGCTACGGGCCGACCACTCGTAACAGGTTCTCCATTCTGTAGTTTCGTGCCGTTGGCTTACGGACAGGCTTCTGATCCCTAGGCATCCGCTTGCAACACTAGGGGGGTGTTAGTGCTAAGCCGATTACGAAACGAAACAAGGAATATATCGGAATCGGTTACCTCCACAACAAAAATGTAAAGGACATAAATTGTGAGTTTTGACAAGATCTACATTTTTTGTGTCGTAAGTTTTTGTCTATCTCATACGGTTTAGCAGTTACGTAAAATTGGGCAACATATATCCAGAATGAAGAGGTCTTCAGCGGTTATTCCCGGAAAATTGAAGATATACCTTTAATTTGGAATGCAAATATCTATAATACACGGTATTTTGTATAAATATCGTTATATCCATTTTTGAGAAAATCAACATTTTTCCATATAAAGGGTAGTTTTTCTTGAAAATCTTCGTGTCGCATCCTTGGAAAATACAAAGTTTTGTTAACGGTTTTTTCGTTTGTGAGCTATGCTGTTCAGACACAAGCGAGCTTTTTTATAATTTTTTTTTCAGGGTGTCCCAAAACTTATTTAAGTTGAAATCTCGGCATCGAATTTTTGGGTGTAATACATTATACACTATGTGCATAGTACGTGTAGGGAAAGTAAAAATGCATTATTGGATGATACTGGGATTTAGTTTACATTAAACTGAAAACTGACAGCCAAAAGAGTGAAACTGTAGAAACACCTGAAAACTGTGATAGGGTGATATAACATGCTCAATACGTCAGTTGCCCTACCTTCAGCGTACTACTAGATAATAATTCAGCTGAAAATATTCAGCGCACGCCTCGTTTGGAAACAGTCTGTTGAAGGGAATGTGATCAAACTTTGGTCAGCTGCAAACCGCACTAACCAGCAGAAAATGCTAAGATAAGTTTGTGAAAGTGCAATATTGCAACCAACCAGAACGCTTTACAACCAATTTCTGTTTAAAAATGTGATGATTCATTCACATGAATTTCTGTGCAAATTATTATAACAATAGATTATTCCTTTATATACATCGGGGTAATACAGATAAACAGTGGTTTATTGAGTTATAAGTAAAACAGTAGGCTAAAGTGATAGTCAAATCTCTTAAAAGCTGGTTGCTATGTGAAACAATGAAATCGGTTTTCGCTTTTCACGACTAGGAGTAGATAAACGGAAGATGACCTCCCGTTTGAGAGAAGTTTAAGTAGCTTAAAATTCATACGAATAACAAGGATTATCTCGGAAACGGTTAACTCCTCGGAAAAAAAAAAAAAAGTAGTAAGTTTTTGTGTCTCTTATGATTTACCTGTTATGCAAAATTCATCCAGATTGAAGAGGTTTTCGGAGGCTATTCCCAGAAAGTTCAACATATACATTTTATTCGCCGTATATCTTTAATATGCGCCATTTTATTCAAAATCATTAGCCATTTTTGAGAAAATCAAACTTAGAAATTTTGTCAAGTGCTATGCAGCTCTTGAATAGAACATATATGCTTCTATAGTTAGGAGATGGGTCGTTTTTGAAGTCCATTCTCATTGTTTCATATTTGATTATCTGCGTGGATAATTGTATAAAAGATAATTTTAATTATTGTAAAATTGGCGAATAATTCATCAAAAAGATGGGTGAAAGTGGGCAACCTAGCTTAACACGTCTGTATGGTATATCATTTTGACTACCAAATCTTAAAGTTAACACTCTAGGTCCATGGAACGCGCCTAATGCACCAAGACTCTTGAAGCATTAAGGATGACCACTTGCTTGAACATCTCAACTTTCTCGAATTCCTCTACTCTGCTGCCAAGAGTGCGCAAGTTGGGAACTTTCGCGACTTTCTTTCTGCCATCTAAATCAAAATACGTTTTTCGTTGGAAGAACCGCAGCCCTAGATGGCCAAAGTGGTTATTAGAAACACACCTCCCATTTCCAACCGCAGAGCGCATCGAAAGTCCGGAATCCATCCATCCATCCATCCTTGTTTGTAATCACATACTGTTCTACTCTACCCAAGCGTATACAGACGTCATTTCAGTTTTGTGATATAATTACAAGCATCGCGACACGCCACATTTTGTACAGTATTATAATTGTGTTAGTCGATATGGATTAAGTATACTGTACGAGTGGTTGACATACAAATCTAAACTTTGCTAATTTGTTTTAAGTTTCTTCTGAATACAGAAGTTGCCCGTAGACAAAGAATATCAGTTAAAACAAAAGGTATTTTAATAATAATTAAATGACATTAATATTACATCTTAAGAAAAAAACATAAAACCGAAACAAAACAGCAAAAAGCAAGCACTTAATGGTAACATAACAGAAAATATTTTAAAAATTCCTTTAGAAAAAAGTAAATTTTCAAAACGTTCAACTTCATGTTTAGTTTAATAAGCATCATATTAATGATTTCTTAAACATTTAATGATCCTTTCAATGCCCGAGGACCAATTTCTTTGAAAAGCTTATTCTTCATTCCGAAGTTCTTCAGGAACCTTACTATATATATATATATAATTCGAAATACTTTTTTGGACAAGAAAGATCCGATGTGTTACATTTACATGATTATTCTACAGCAAATTCTTTTTACAAAAACTTCAGACTAATCGAGATAAACTTATTATTTTTTTTTCCAGATTTCTTGTACGTATAGTGAAATAGGGAATATATTACGCTAAAGGGATAGTCAAATCTTTTAAGAACTGGTGGTGCTGGTGTTAAAATTCCGTTCTGCTTGCCTGATCAAAATGAATGGAAAAGGAAAGAAAAAAAAAGAATAGTTTATCATTGGAGAAAAGTATTATGTATTGTAAAATTTAAATCATTGACGAGGAATATCTCGGAAATAGTTAACTCTACAAACAAGTAAAGCAGACAAATTGACAGATACGAGATCTACATTTTTGTGCAGTAAGATTTTATCTGTTACTGTTTACCGGATATCTAAAAATCACCCAACATGAAAAGGATTTCAGCGGCTGTACGAGAGTACCGTTAAAATCTCCGTATCGAATTTTTGAATGGAATGCAACATTTCACCTGCGTGTATACGTACTAGAGATGGTAAACATTCTTATTTATTTCTTTGGTATGCGGTTTTCAGCTCTTGATAAATTCTCACTCAATAAATAAATTAAAATAATTACCTGATACTTCAGCATAGATTAGGAAGAATTTTATTATGGGTTTGTGATGGACTCTTCTTGATCTCTTGCATAGAGAAACATTCCATTCCAACAGAAAATTCGATTTGAGGTTTCGCCGGAAAAAAAAAAAATTAGCTAGAGAACAGAATGATCAATACGAAAAGTCGGATACAAAATTTCAAATTTGAGTAAACACTGCAAATTTCTTGCTACAAAAACAGCTTCACCATAATCACCACGTACTTCTGGAATGTCAGCGACTGACATTAACAAAAAATGTTTAATGACTTGAGAAGTATTGGGATAGATTAGATTTAATCTTCGTGTTATCTTTGTTCTGTCTTCTACATATTAATTTTATTACTATTGTTATCAAAACCTTTATTATAATTTTAAAACAGTTTTCACATAATATTTCCATATTTCATTTACAATTTGTGAAATAACTTCTTATGTATCAGAAGTTGTTTTCGAAATATTCGTTTTTACATGTTTTCCCAGGTTAGACTGACATTTAAAAATCATCTTAATGCGGTTTTGCGTGGTTCATCAGTAATTAAACCCGATTTGGATGGCATCAGTTTTATTATTTAACCTGACCCTATTTAAGGTGTGTCAAAAAACAGAATACTTTAAAACATTGAATAATCAGATACAAATAATATTGTGTTGGAAAGTAGTCTTGACAAAATAATAATAACAATAACAATAATAATAATAATAATAAAAATAAAAGAGTACAAATTCTGACAATACTATATAAGGATATACATTTGAATTTAGTTAGATGGTTTCTCAAAATGGCTACAGAACACCTTATTGTGCAAGCAAATCAGTGCATGTTGCTTACTTGGATTGTTTCTAGTAAAAAGTATAAGGCAAATGAAATAACTTCTTTGTGCTAATACATGTAAAGTTATAATGGTAAAGAACACCATGTGGATGTTATGGATTCGTTATATTTCCTTAAAAAAATGTCAAGCCTTTGCTTGAAGTTTCAATATTTAATGACCATATATTCATTAAACGTTTAGCGTAATGCAAAATTATGTAAAAATATGAAAACTAATGGTTGAATTATTAAAATAAGTGCGAAAATAAATAGCTTTACCTTCTTAAATGTCTTACCGAAATCCTAGTGCAGCAAAAAATAGACGGCAGTGCACGTTTCTGTATTTTACTTCACAAGCGAATAAGTTAGGGTTGACTATGCAGCAAAACTGAAGACAAACACATCAGCTCTACTTTATGTATTCAGCTCAAGTGTAATTTGAAATACTCTTCAGCATTTTTATCAGACGAGGAATGACGAAACTCCGGAAACTGCAAATACCTCGTCCAAAAATAATCCTCGGATTTCAAGACTTCCAACTTGCGAACGTTTCATACCTGACACTCTTTGAATATGCATCTCCCAGTTCATTAAAACTAACCCACTGAATTTGAAACGCTTTTCGTGTTAAAGATGTTTACCAAGCCCACAATTACCAAGTAACCCTGCTTGCAGTTCAGCATTGCTATAATTAGTCTGATGCAAGTGCTGAGAAATTGCCGTTGCTTTGTCGTCTGCTTTCTCTAAGCTTGAAACAAATCACGAACTGATGTATGTACAAAGATGTACGTTTAGAATTTGAATATCAGAAATTTTTCGACGTATGTAAATCGAGGCGTTCCTTCGTCCAGAGTGGCGAACAAGCTATTTCAAAATAAAGTCCTTCGACTTTTTGGAGGTACTTAATTTCTCTATTAACTATAATCAAAGAAGTACTGTTTTCACACTAAAAATCGATGTCTACTTCATCGAAATACCTTTCTGACGTCACCTAAATAAGTAAATCATTTTTGGAAACAAAAATCTATTTAAAACCACAGTTAATGTTTAATTTCAGTTTCTTCCAAGGATGTAACACGAAGGTTTCAAGAACCCCCCCCCCCATTACCATTTATTTACATAGAATTTTCGAAATTTTTTACTCTCAAAGATGGCTCTAGCAATTTTGATGAAAGCATTATATGATGTGTATCTTGAATTTTCTGGGAATGAAAAAAACAGTTTTCAGAAGTTTTATGGCATCTATATTGGTAAGAACTATTAATGTGTAATTTTATATCTCTAGTATTTCTGATATAGATTGTACATTTCGAACATCCCAAGCACATATTGTATAATTTAAAATAATTTATACAGTCTTTAAATAAGTTGAGTATAATGCTCATCCTTCTGCTATATTTTCACTAGAAATGAACTTGAAATTGAATCAGGCGTTTAGGAACTCCCCTCCCTCCACATGTCACTTGTAACATCTAGGTCATTTCAGCAGCTTTGTTTTAGGAAGCTCATGACGGTGTTTGTATCTTAGGTAATTAACTATTATCTTTAAGTTAATATTTACACTCTCAATATTTCTAGACACTGAAGAGGAGAGGAAACAATCTTGCTTAGAGAAAAATGTCTAGTAATCCGGGACTCCTCTCACAGAAGACGCTTTCTTGACTGAAGTATGGGGCCAGTGATTTATAAACTTGTACAAGCTAAAGATCTACACACAAACGAATCCCTCTTGAGCAGAGATGACATTCTCTGAAGTTATGTGTCTAGTTACCTTAAAGAAATTTGACAGGGACAGTGGGTGAGGCAGGGATGATGCAGATGCGGTCTCTTATAAGCCTGCATTGCTTCGTTGCATCCGAAGTTTTATTTTGGCACACATTCAACCGACTGACACATACTGACCTCACGTGACCTCTTACAGCTCTCACTGTGAAAATATGGCCATTTTATGCATTCCCATTACCACACTCTGTACGCAAATAACACTGCCGTTAATCATAGAGGACAATGTTGTAATCAAGCTCTTAAGGTGATACATCGGTGAAATTTCATCAACAATTGCAAAAAAAAAAAAAAAAAAAAAAAATAAAAATAAAAAATAGATTTTTTTCTCTACACGTAATGTGTACTTAAGGTATAGAGAAGGTATTGTATTCCGCTCTAAATCTCGATACTGAGATTTCCTCGAGTCCAAAAATAGCATTTTTCCTTTCTCTACATAGTACAGGGTAGTAGAGAAGATATTGCACTCCACCTAAAAATTCTATACAAAATTTCGCCGGAAATACACGTTTGGGGCCCCCTGTATTTTTTTTTTTTTTTTTTAAAGGTTGTGTGTCTGAACACCATAGCTCAAAAACGAAAAGTCGATAAAACAACAAACTGGTATTTTAAATTTAGTATCTTCCAAGGTTGTGACACGAAGATTTTGAAAAAAATCCCCTACCCCAAACTACTTTTTACACGAAAAAATGTATAGAATTTTTTTTTTATTTCTCAAAAAAAGCTCTAAGGATTTTAATTAAAACACCGCATATTAATGATATTTACATGGCAAATAAAATATATATCTTGAATTTTCTGGAAATAGCCTATGAAGTCCCCTTCATTCTGGATGAATTTTGTTGAATTTTGCATAAGTATTAAACCGTAAGATATAGACAAGTAATTTAGATTTCGTCAAAACACACTACTTGTGTCTACATTTTTTTTTTCGTGGAGTTGAACATTTTTAGATGATCCGTGTTATTGGTTTCACCTTTAAACTACCTAAAACTTTTCACATACGGGAATTTGTCAACTCCTGGCAATGCAAAGAAACGATTTCATTCAACCAGCTTTTAAAATGTTTGACTATCGTTTTAGTTGAGTATATTCCCTTATTTCCCTTCTGCTTACAAGAAAGTAAGTAATAAGTCAATTTCTAGAAATATTTAACTCGATTAACGTGAAATAGAAGAAAAGTCTCTTTAACAATAATTTATTGAGATGTTGAGAGTCAGTGAATGGAACACATAAGATCTTTCTTAACTGTCTATTTTGCTGAAACGGTACGCAATGGTCAGCTATGTTTTTTTCTTTTTAATAAACTGCTTTTTGTTATACTGGAAGGAATTCTGTGGAGCAACTGTTATATTGTGTGCTGTAACAATCCCCATGAAACCTGCAGAATCGACAAAACTTGGATCCTGGATAGGTTGCACATTTACGGAAGTCTAGACAAAGCTTTTTTTCAATGACATGCTATAAATTGGGTTCATAAGGAACAGAGATCGTTCTGTGCATGCTATGGGAATCGAGGTTGGTTCAAAGAGGAGATAAGTGGTGCTAATTATTTTATATCTGGCTCATCTTCAAGAGCTGGTAACAAATTCTTCAGCCTTGGGACCAGATTTTAATAACAGCTAGAACATGCAAGCAAGTTTGGCTCGTGTAATGGATGTTGTGGGGCCCCAAAAGCAGGAACAAGCTTGGATGATTTCTTCACGTAGTCGCAGCGTTTGCGAAACTGAGAAAATGTCAAGGCCAGGATTTGATGCAGCGCGGCTTTACATTTGCTGAAATTCCCAGGCACACTCGATCGGGACCTTTACAACTGTCGCAATCTCTGGTGTAGCGCTTGGAATCTTAATGGCTAATGGGTGTTGCCCTCAAAGTGCGTGAGTGTAGGTGCCATTCTCATTATTTACAAACTCAAAGCCGTACGTTAACCCGGTGGGGTAGGTCATTTTGGACGGATCAATGGGTGAAATGAGCCCGGGGTCCATAGAGCTTAAGGTTCCTCAGGATAAGGGAAAACCCCGAAAATAACTTCTACATGTTTTGAGGAACCAGGAATAAAAATCTGATGTGTTCCATTCACATGACTTTCTCTGCAACAAATCATTGTTAAAAAAAAACGTATTTTTTTATTTACTTCATGCTAATCGAGAAAAAAAAAAAATAGCAGAAATAGTCTTATTACTTGCTTCCTTGTAAGTACAGGCGAAATAAGGGAGTACAATAGGTTAAAGTGATAGTTGCTATGAGACTGAAGTTCCTTTGCTTGTATGGACAGGGGTTGACAAATTCCTGTATGAGAAAAGTATAAGTTTTTCAAAGCTGAAACTAAAAACAAGGAATATCTTAAAAACGATCAACTCCACGATAAAAATTTATGTGTCATAAAGTGTGTGATTTAATGTGCTCTACATTTTCTTTGTGGTAGAATTTGGCCATCTCTTACGGTTTAGCAGTTATGCAAAATTCCGTAAAATTCTTTAGTCTTCAGAGGCTACTCCCAGAAAATTCAAGATATAAGTTTTATTTGTCAGGTAAATATCTTTAATATATGATATTTTAATCAAAATCGTTAGAGCCATTTTTGAGATCAACATTTTCGAAAAAAGTTCCATGTAAAGGGTAGTTAGGGGTGGGGGGATTTTTCTTCAAATCTTATGTCGCATCCCTGGAAGATACTAAATTTAAATACCAAGTTTGGTATTTTACCGACTATTCATTTTGGAGTTGTCGTGTTCACAGACACACGGACACACATGCGGACCTTTTTCCAAACATGTTTTTTTTATTCAGGGGGGCCCAAAACATGTATTTCCAGTGAAATCTCGGTATCGAATTTTTTGGTGCAATACAATACCTTGTATATACACCATGAACATAGAACGTGTAGAGAAAGTGAAAAAAGAAAGAAAGAAAAGAAAAAACTGGCATTACTTTAAGATTAACGTAGAGTTTTATCGGTTTCTTTCGAAACATTAAAACACGCATTTGTCAACATTCATACTTTCCAAAGTGTAGGCAGTGCGGGGAACGATTCCACTTAAAAACATATTTAGAAACTAGGACAGTGTTCGTTACTCCGTATGGGGTGTCGCTGGGTTGAAAACATTTCAGCAGGGGTAGACCATGAAATTAATTATATCCATTTGTGCTCCGATCTGCGTAAGAAACTCGCCACTTGGTGAAAGGAGTATGGGTCCAAAAATGTACATTTTACCTTCTCTACCAATTACTATGTAGGTAACTCATTATTTGGTATTGCACCCAAAATTATATACCGAAATTTCACTCGAAATCCATGTTTTGAGGACCCCTAAATCAAAATAGGAAAATTCCGTGTGTGTACGCGCGTGAATGTCCGTGAAGGAATAACTTGCAAACGAAAAGTCCGTTAAATACCAAGTTTAGTATCATCTAAGGATGCAACACGAAGGTTTTCAAGTTAATTCCCCTCACCCCAAACAACCCTTTGCATGGAAGATTTTTCGAGATTTTCGTTATTCTCAAAACCGGCTGTCATGATTTTAAGTAACGATGTTCAAGATATTTACAATTTCAGGATGTCAAGTGCTAAAATCTCGCAGATCTTTGCATTCACAAAGTAAAATATTTTCTTTTGAAGAAATGTGATGTAGATGAGCAGTTAAACCAGAAAATACTGACGCGTCTGGTCTTTACACTGTTCAAGGTTCGGTCAGATATTTGAAGATCCTTGCAATGATAAAAACGTCATTAAATTCGGCAAGCAAAGTTTAAATGTTGGCACCTGTCAAAGCTGTTCATAGTAGATTCCTGGCTGGGAACCAAAATCTTATGCAAACTATGAAAATAAACAGGGTTTTGGGTTAAGGTTAAGAAAAAGAAATGTACAGCGTAGTATAATAGAGAAAACCTGGTCCCGTAAGGGGAGAAAAACACGAATTAAAGATTTCTATTCGTAAGAAAAGCTATTAGAGAAGAAAACACTTAAGTTGGATTCTTTCTTATTAGAAGATTACTTGTAAGATAGGAACCTGTTCACTGCATACATTTAACTGTAGAATAAGAAAGCGTATTAATTACTTCACAGCTGCTTGCTGTGATTGTAATGCTTAGAAGAGAGGTTGCATTTGTCGCTTTAAATTCTCTAAATTAAAATGGGAACTAAAGTAATACGTCACTTGAGTTACTTAATTGCTAGGCAAATGCTGTAAATTTCCTAAACCCATTTGAAGCACTTTTGATCGTTATTCAATTCAGTATGTACGAGCCTTAACAAAACTTCGATATGAAAGTGACAACCATATTGGTTGGTTGCTATAAGGATACATCCAATTCCATGCACTTGTCGATAGTATATGGAATACAAGTAATTAAAAGTGCATGTTTTCATTGCCAAATCTGCAATCAAGATAAACATTATCAGAAATTGTCTTATTACTTGCTTCCTCTTAAGTAGAAAGGCTATATCGATAGTCAAATCTTCTAAAAGCTGGTTGCCATGTGATTAAAGTTCCCTTGTTTGTTTGGCCAGTAGTTTACAAATTCCCGGTTAAGTGTTTTAAAACAAACCAATAAGAAGGAATGTCTCGCAAATGGTCAACTCCACAAAGAAAACTTATATGCATTTGTTGTATAGTAAGATTTTGCCTCTCTTACGGTTTACCAGCTACGCAATATTCAACCAGAATAAAGAAGTCTTCAGAGGCTATTCCCAGAAAATTATAGATATACATTATATTTGTCGAGTAAATATCTTAAATATGCGGCATTTTAATCAAAATCGTCAGAACCAGTTTTGAGAAAATCCAAATGTTCGAAAACTTTTCTATGTAAAGGGTAGTTTGAAGGGGGGGATTTTCCTTAAAGTCTTCGAGTCGTATCCTTGGAAGACACTAAACTTGTATACCAAGACACTAAACTTATAAACACACACACACACACACACACACACACATGCACAGAGAGTCGCCCTCCGTGGTATAATGGTTACCATGCTAACTTCATATACCCCTAAGGTCGCGGGTTCAAACCCGGCGGGGAACGACGGATTTTTTCGGCTGTAAAAATCCTTAGCATGGCTACCTTCGGAAGGGAAGTAAAACCGTTGGTCCCGTGTCGTAGATTTAAAAGAACCTCAAGCCTGCAAGACAGGCCTGTGAGCAAAATTAAGTGGTCTTTCACGCCCAATGTAGAATGGAACGCTGAGAACCACAGTAGTTAAAGAGCGTCTATAAATAACATACCATTTCCATTTACACGCACACACACACACACGTACACGTGGACCTTTTTCTGAAAGTGTTGATTTGTTCTTTTTTCTTTTTATACGGGAGACCCTAAAAGTGTATTTCCGGTGAAATCTCGGTATGGAATTTTTGGGTGCAATACAATACCTTCTCTATACACTATGTATATAGTAGTGTAGAGAAAATAAAAAAGTACTAAAACTATAAATGCTCCTCCTCCCTTTCATTCAGCAGAAGTCGTTAAGCCGGGAATTGCGAAGACGATCGCTTTACAATTTCAGTGTACAGCAACTAAAATCCATTCAGAAACGCAGTTTTATCATTTAGCATAATTTGTATGCAATGCCCTTGATAATCGTGTAAGGCTTTGAGCGCAGGAGAGTGGAAATAAAGTTTTATTTATGGACGCTCTTTAGTGTGATTATCAGCGTGCCATTCTAGACTGGCGTGAGGCCGCCTCTTTATCAGACATGAGGTTCTTTCACGTGTCGTAAATCTACGACACGGGAACAACGGCTTTACTTCCCTTCCGAAGGAAGCCATGCTAATGAAAAAAATGCATCGTTCTCCACCGTGTTTGAACCCGCGATCTTGGGTGTATGAACCAATTTGAGCGCGGGTATAACCTTTTTAAGCATTGAGTTGCATAATCAATATCGTAGACTCGGTTGCGTAGTCAGCCCTTAATTTAGAAGCAGGCATTTATGCATATTATGGGGCTGTGGAAAAAGTTTTTTTTTGTTTTTTTTGTTTTTTTGTTTTTTGTTTAGGCACTGATTAGTTCTTTTTCTCCTTCAGAAAGTTAACGTGTCTAAAAATTCAGCTTTTATGTAACAGTTTCAATGAGCACCGTGGTTAAATGTTTCTAAATTATGGCATTTCCACCCAACTGACTTAAAAAGAGTGTTAAGCTTTTCCTTACATAGAAATACCGGTTTCTTAATCCGTATTTGGGGTTAGACACATTAAAGGAATTCTACATTAAGAATAAAGAGATCAGAAGAAATGCAACTGTACTTCTACAAGAATATTCTGCAGTGGAAGACAGTGGGCTACATATTTAAGAATGTATTCTATTGCACAAAACATCTGTGTTCCATTCACATGGTTTTCTCTACCTATTCCGCAAACGCTATCCTTACAAAAAATTATTCCTTTATCTAATTCATGCTAATCGAGATAAACATTAGCAGAAATGGTCTTATTAAGTAGAAGGGGAAATAAGGGAATACAGTAGACTAAAACGATAGTCAAATCTTGGTATGCCATTAAAATTCGGTTCTCTTTGCATGGCCTGGAGTAAAGCAAAAGAAACAGGAATGGCGATTTTCTGCTTGACAAAAGTGTTAAGGATTTTAAAATTAAAACCAATAACAAGGAATTCAACTCCTGCGGGACAAAATTCCGCACAATGGCGCTGATATTACCAACAAACTTTTCTTGCAGAAGCGTATTCTATCGCTTTATGCTAATCGAGATAAACATTAGCAGAACTTGTTTATTTCATACTTTCTTCTTCATAAAAGGGGATAATGGAATAAACTAGGGTATAATTATAGTCGCATCTTTTAATAGCTGGTTGTTGGTATATGATGGTAATGAAATTTAGTTCTATTTACATGCCAGGACGAGAAAAGTTGAATAGCGACTTCCCATTTGAGTGAATTCCCTTTGGAAAATTGAAACCAATTATTAGGAATATCTCGGAAATGAGCCGAAAGATAATATATTAAACATATGTATCGGTCTTCAGATTTATTCTCCCTTTAGCGCCAGTGGATTTAAACGCGTGTCATTAGTTTAGTTTAGTTAGCTTCTTGTCTCAAAGGGGACGTAGGGAACTGCACCTTGGACTGCAAGCATTGCCGACAATGTAAACAGGTTGATGTAGTGGGCGGTGCCCAACTGTTTTTCACCAGGACATTTTGTGTGTTCTTTTCACTCGAGATGGAAGTGACCACCGATCACAGAATTTGCATACTTGAGTACTACTTCCATCTGAGAGAATACGTTACCTTTCAGCATAAATGCTGCGATTATGAGTTAACGAGACGATAGCAAATGTTACAAAAGTAAATATTGGAAAGGTACAATACAAGTTCTATTTCACCAAAGTGATCTCAAAACTGTTGACGTCCATCCTTTCTACTCATCGTTCGCTAGTTCTTTAACAAGAGGCAATGCGTGATAAATTCGCTGCGTAGTATTGGCGTCATTCACGGGCATATATACATATATATGCATACATAGATTTCATCGCAAATATGTTTTGAGACCCCCTGAATCCAAAAAAGTATTTTTAGAAAAATGTCCGTGGTGTGTCTCTCTCTGGGCAGCATAACTCAAAAACGGAAAGTCCGTTAAATACCAAACTTGATATTTAAGTTCAATATCTTCCAAGAACGCGACACTAAAATTTTCAAGAAAATCCCCCCATCCCCAACTACCCTTTTTATTGAAAAACTTTCGAGAATTTTGATTTTCTCAAAAATAACACTTAACGATTTTGATTAAAATATCGTACATTAAATATGTTTACATCACAAATAAAATGTATATCTTGAATTTTCTGGAAATGACCTATGAAGTCATGTTTATTCTGGATGAATTTTGCTAAATTTTGTATGACTGGTAAACCGTAAGACCCAAAAACGAATTACACGAAAAAATATAGAGCTTGTTAAAACACAATTTATGTTGTATACTTTTTCTTTCTTAGAGTTGACCGTTTTTGAGATATTCCTTGTTATTGAATTCAGTTTTAAAACACTTACGCATTTCTCATACGGGAATTTGTCATCTCCTGTCCATCCAAGAAACTGATTTCAATCACATGGCAACCATCTTTTAGAACATTTGACTATCATTTTAGCCCAGTTTATTCCCTTATTTCCCTTCTGCAGGTAATAGCTGGTGCATTTCTGCTGATGTTTATCTCGATTATCGTGAATTAGATCGAAGAATAAGCCAATAATTTATTACAGAGTTGTAGAAAAAGTCGTATGAATGGTGTACATCAGACTTTTTTATATTTATATATTACATAAATTGTGTCCTTTAACAGATATACTTTTTTTTTAGTGAGATTTTGTCCATCGCTTACGGTTTATCGTTATGCAGAAGTTACTCCAGAATGAATAGGATTTAGAGGCTATTCCAGAAAATTCAAGATATACACGTCACTGCAAATAAACAAAAATCTGATGTGTTCCATTCACATGACTTTCTCTACATCTCTGCAACAAATTATTGTTAAAAAGCTTATGTTTCTATTTACGTCATGCTAATTGAGAAAAAAAAATTAGCAGAAATAGTCTTATTTCTTGCTTCCATGTAAGAGAAGCGAAATAAGGGAGTACCATAGGTTAAAGTGATATCAAAAGCTGGTTGCTATGTGACCTAAGTTCCTATGTTTGTATGGACAGGAGTTGACAAATTCCTGTATGAGAAAAGTATAAGTTTTTTAAAGCTGAAACCAAAAACAAGGAACATCTATTAAAAAAAAACAAAAAAAAAAAAACGAAGAAAATGCATATAACATAAATTGTGTGTTTTAACGTGCTCTACATTTTTTGTGTCGTAAGTTTTTATCTATATTTTGCGGTTTAGCAGTTATGCAAAATTCCGTAAAATTCGTCCAGAATAAAGTAGTCTCCAGAGGCTATTCCCAGAAAATTAAAGATATACGTTTTATTTGTCAGGTAAATATCTTCAATACACGATATTTTAATCAAAATCGTTACAGCTATTTTTGTGAAAAACAAAATTTTAGAAAAAAGTTCCTTGTAAAGGGTAGTTTGGGGTGGGGGGATTTTTCTCAAATTCTGCGTGTCGCATCCCTGGAGGGTACTAAACTTAAATACCAAATTTGGTATTTTACCGACTTTTCGTTTTTGAGTTATCGTGTACACGGACACACACGCTGAAACTGTTTCTTTTTTGGATTCAGAGGACCCTAAAACATATATTTCCAGTGAAATCTCGGTATCGAATATTTGGGTGGAGTGCAATATCTTCTCTATACACTATGTACATAATAGGTATAGAGAAAGTAAAAATCACTTGGAGCTGTACTCTAGACTGTAAGTTGGGTGTGCAAGGAATTCCCAGTTCAGCTTCCCGATAGATGCATGGTTTTTCTGAAATGTGGGGCCTCTCACTGTCTTGAAGGAAGGAAATACGTTTTCCTTGTGATTTCCTCTTGTACCGGAACTTATCGTTTACTTCTCGCAACAAAATATTGGAATAATATTGCGCATTGATGGTCCTGCATTCCTGAAGGAAGTTAAGCATGGTCACATGATTGATGTTCGTGGTCCACGGTTAAGCGGCGTGTGCTGCGCTTTCTCTTCCCTCTGCCTTTGCGGTGGGTGTATTACACTTATCAGTAAAAAAAAAAAATGCAATGTGTTCTTACAATAGATAATTCTTTTATCTACATCATGCTAATCGAGATAAACTTTAACAGATTTGGTCTTATTGCGTTCTTCCTTGTAAGTAGAAGGCAAATATGGCTAAAGCGATAATCAAATCTTTTAAAAACTGATCCCTAATTGAAACAATTGAGGTTTGGTTCGTTTTGCATTATCCCAATTGAGAAAAATTAAGATAGTTTAAAATTGACTTAAAAAACTGGGGATATTTCCACAACGTTCAACTCTACAACAAAAATGTATGACATAAATTGTGAGTTTTAAAGAGATCCACATTTCTTGTGTCGGTACTAAGTTTTTGTCTATCATGTGGTTTAACCGTTACGAAAAATTGTGCAAAACTCATCTCGAATAAATAGATCTTCCGAGGCTACTCCGACAAAATTCAAAACATACACTTCATTTGTGATGTGAATATCTTTAATATAAGGTTTTTTAATCAAAATTGTTAGCCATTTTTGAGAAAATCATAATTTTCAAAACATTTCTCATGTAAAGGGTAGTTTGTAGTAGGAGAATTTTGTTGAGAACCATCGTGTCGCATCTTTGAAATATATTAAATCTAAATACGAAGTTTGGTATTTAACGTTATTTTTATTTTTGAGCTATGTTGTCCACAGACAGATGGATCCTTTGTACTCAGGGCTCTCCAAAACATATCTTTCCGGTGAAATCTCTACATTGAATTTTTGGGTGAAATACAGTACCTTCTCTATTTATTATGTACATTGTATGTACATATGGATTAGAGAAAGTAAAATTCATTTAGAATAAAGAGGTCTTTAGAGGCTATTCCCAGAAAATTCAAGATACACGTTTTATTTGGAATATAAACAATACGGATTTTTACACTCGAAAAAACACATCGTCCTCCGCCGGGTTTGAACCCACGACCTTGGGTATATGAAGTTAGCATGGTAACCATTACACCACGGAGGGCGACTAAATTACTTTGAGATGATATACCCCAATGGCGACTTATAATGTTGTAAGTGCTTTAAATTAATGTCATTTGACCATAATAGTTGGCTATATTATGAAGAAGCACTTGCAACATTGAAAGTGGCCGTTGTGGAATGTCATCTCAAAATAATTTGAGATAACCTTGTGGTTTACCGGGAAACATGCGAGTCAGTTGAAGAATTTAATGCGATGCCGGCATATTGGCATGGTGCAAAAGTAAAAATCGGTGCACACTCGTATTTGAGCCACCTTGTAATTTCGCAACTTTAATATACGATGTATTAATCAAAATCGTTAGCCATTTTTGAGATAATCAAAATTTTCGAATTTTCTTCCATGCAAAGGGTAGTTTGGGTTCGGAGGATTTTTCTCAAAATCTTCGTGTCGCATCTCTGGAAGATACTAAAATAACAAGTTCGGGATTTTACCGACTTTGCGTTCTTTAGTCATCGTGTTCACAGACACACGGACCTTTTTCTAAACAGAATTTTGTTGGATACAGGGGACCCTAACATGTGTGTTTCCGGTGAAATCCGGTATCAATTTTTGGGTGGATTGCAATACCTTCTCTATATATATGTACATCGTACGTTTAGAGAAAGTAAAAATAGAATCGTACTGATTGATTCGCTATACAGTTGATTCTTGAAGTACCACATTGGAAAGTACTTAGAACTGGCCATGAGTCAGCGAGTCGGTTTGCTAATTGAACTTAAGAGTTGGTGCGAAAATGAACGGTATTTGTTAATCCCAGCGCGCTCTTCTTGCCTCATAGCTCACGGCACTCCTAGCATTGCGGCGTGCATGATGACGTTTTTGGCCTACTTACAAAATATTTGGGCTAATAGGATTGCCTTTGCACCGTTCGTTCAGTTACATTTTCTCAGGCACATAAACAGAATTTACTTTATATGCTTAACGGTGTGCAATTTTCACATCATGAATGGAATTTTTTCTGGTGGTGAACAATGTTTGCAATAGCTTGTAGATTACTTTTGTAATGCTACAACACCGAACTCACCCGCTGTTAAATAAAAAAATTCGGATATGTTCCATTCACGTGAATTTCTCCATCTGTTCTGAATGTAGAAGTATATAAAAATATGTATTTACTATATCTATTAAAAATTAAGTAAAATGGAAATAAGGGAATACACTAAGGCCTGGATTAGATTTCAAGCGACCGCATGTGAGATTTGTGCTGGACAAAGCGGCGCAGGGGCGAGTTTTCTCTGAGTTCTCCGGTTTCCTCCGCAATCGCATTCCACTGGTGCTCCATCATTCCATGTATCACCAGTGTCATCGCCTGCGGTGCCACAAGTAGTAAAAGCGGGCGTTAAACACTAGCTAAAAGGGAATACACTAAGCTAAAGCGACAGCCAAATGTTTTAAAAGTTGTCGATACGTGATTACCATTTGAAATCAGGTTCTCTTTCCATAGTCAGTAGTAAAACAAGAGAGATATGTATCAGAAGTGGTCTTCCCTTTTGAGAAAATTGGAAGTATTTTAAAATTTAAACCAAAAGCAGGGAATATCTCTGAACTGGATAGCACTACAAAAAAATAAAGTGTGTGTGTGTGTTTTAACGAGATATACATTTTTTGTTCTGTTTAGCAAGGTTTTTGTGTGCCTCTTACAGTTTACCAGTTGTGTAAAGTCATCCGTTGTGTTTTGGAAATTTTTTTTCTGATAGTCAGGCAGCAGCCAACTGTACTGAAAGGACTATGTGATAAATGTGAAAAAGTGGCAGTTATTATGTGTTGAGGTGTACAGTGAAATTATGTTTTACACACTTTTTTGTGGGATACCATTACTGATGTGTAGTATTGCCGAGAAGCTTCAATTAACGTAAAAAATTTGATTTCTTCTCACATGAAAGGAAACGTCGCTTTTGTTAATATGTAAATAACTTCAGAAGTAATCGCACTCGCGTTATAAAACTGTGTATAAGCACTCGTTTTGACATTACAAGTATGTATTTTTCTCTGCCCCATGTTAGGCCCTTAATAGGAATCCTAGGATTACGCAGGGACGAGGCCCTCGGGACACAGTGCCAGAGCACCGGACCTTATGGCTCTTTGCTGCTTCAGTGACCCCAAGTTTGGGGGGGATGAGGGTAGATATCCAAAGGGCGACCATCCGGATGATGACGGGCAAGTATGGACGGTTACAGATGGAACGCTTCCGCCGTCCGATCCTTTTCCTGCCTTCGGCGGTGCCCCAGAGGACGCTCCATGACAACCCAGGATAAAGTTTTACAGTGCGCAAGCCACTTAGACCACTCGCCTCTCACCCAGGCGACCGCATGTGAGATTTATGGTGGACAAAGCGGCGCAGGGGTCGGTTTTGTCCGAGTTCTCCGGTTCATCCCGCCATCGTATTTACCAGGGCTCCATCTTCATTCCATGTATGATCAGTGCCTATGTAGTAAAAACGACCGTTAAACACTATAAAAAAACAAAAAACAATCGCAACCCACCGAACCCTGTCGCCTGGTCCCGACCAATATGCAACACATTCAGTGTTTTGCTGTCTTGGCTGTCGCTCATTGAAAAGCTGTTTGCACATAATTTCCCACTTCGGCTAATTTTAAAAATGTGTGCACTTGGAAACAGCAATAAATTCTGTTGTTATGGTAAGAATGATGTTTAATGCAAAAATAGGGTACTTTTCATAGAGCTTACTATAAGCATTAGGAATAATTCCTTTTTCGCCAATTTTTAAAGGTTTCTTCACAACACTGATATTACATTCTTTAATCATTACTCTTTGACTATAGAACAGCCGAACTGCATAACGCCTGCGCGTTCTTACATAAAGGGAACAATTTAAGTAAATTTCATTCCTTAATCATTCATACTATATTATTTAGATAGCATTGCAGAGTTTAATATATTTTCTCTTTGTAATTTAAGAGGAACTATTTTGTGATGCAGAAAAGCAGTAAAGCGTTCAGCAACCATTCGGAGCCATTGCAACCTGTTGCTTTTGTTTACATTACCGGTGAAGTAAGGATGGTAGAGATTAGACATTTTTTCACGGTTTAAGTACTATGTGTAAGATGGGTTTAGTCTATTAAGACTGCCTCCATGACTGAAGCAAATGGGTCAGGCTGCTTACAAGGAATTGAAAATACATTAAGAAAGAGAAAAGATGGAAATTAAACAACACAGTTGTAAGAAGTAGTTAAAGGGAGAAGAAGGTTGATGCTGACAAATTTGGTTCAGCAGGAGGCTCTGTTGAAAACGTCTACTGCTGTACATGTTACACTGACCGCCATAGCAGGTAACATCATTGAAACAAGTTGAATAACTTGCCCCGCAACCAAATGAGATTAACGACCGCGGAGAAACAAGTTTGGTTGTACACATACATTCGTAGCGTAGGTATATATTCCTTGCCTTTCACAACTTTTAAGTGCAAGGAAAGCCAGACAGATGTAACTTTCTCAACCTCTCAGGTTCGACCTTTACTTACTGTTCTTCATCTACATATTTCTTTCTTCAGTCTTCTTAATGAGAACTTTGAGCACCAAACTTCCAATTTTATTTATTAGTCTGACTCATAAATAAGTTTATCTAGTGACACAATAAAATATACATTTTTGAAATACTTGATGCCTAAGTTAATCATTCTGAACACATATTTGGTAATATAAGCTAAATTTACAATTTATTTATATATTATACAATCCACCAATTCAACAAGCACTGTAAGTACTCACAGTAAGAATTTGAGAGGTCATTAATTTAGGAAATGACGTAACACTCGAGACATGTGCTACTTCAAGTAAAGAATCTATTGGAAAATTCATTAGCAAAAGAGTGTATAAGAAGGCTTTGTCTATATACTTTAGATGTAGCCTTTCATTTGTTCACATCGAGAATTCATGTTTTCTTAATGTTCAATAAACTATGGAAAACCAACTTTGATTTATTGTGGTTTTTTTAACAGTTTTTTCAAGTATTTTAAAAAGTAATTGGCTAACCACGAACTGCAAGTTACTTATCAGATCTCGAATGCTTAGGAAAACCCGGTTCTGCGGACCTCGTGTTCCCAATGCATTCTCGACTTGATAAGTATAACTTGCAGGGTTTTTTTTTTCCCTTTTTTTTTCCCTTTTTTTTTCCTTTTTTTTCTTCTGGTGGTATAACGTCCTTTAACCTGGTTGGTCATATTGGGCAATGAATGACATTGGTGAAATGATGCTCAAATGATCTCGAGGTCCATGGAGCTTAAAGTCACTCGACATTCGTCCTCTCAAGATAAGGGAAAACCCGAAAAAAACCTCATCCGGGTCTGGCTCTAAGTGAGATTCGAACTCACGACCTTTTGAATGTGAGGCAGTCACGCTACCACTACACTACCCAGGCGGGCTAACTTGCAGCTCTTAGCCAACAATATACTATCAGGAACTTTAACAAAAAATGTTATAATTGAGTATTACAAAAAATATTTTACCATATGTAATAGATAAGTTGTATAAAATTAAGTTAGGATAACAAATTGTAACAAAAGATTATAAAAGATGTGCAACAATAAAAATCTGAAGTGTTCTATTCAGATGACTTTCTCTACATCTCCATAACAAATTGTTGTTAAGAAGCTTATTCTTCTATCTATATCACGGTAATCGAGATACATATTTCAGAAATGCGTTCTTGTGAGTAGAAGGAAAATAATGGGAAACATTAGACTAACTGGTAAAGCGTAAAGATAGACAAAAGGTTACAAGCTCTTGTTAATACACCCAATTCGTCATATACTTTTTTTCGTGGAGTTGCCCATTTCTGAGATATTTCTTGTTATCTGTTTATTTTAAAATACTTGAACAATTTCCGTCTGAGAAGTTTTTAACTCCTGACAATGCAAAGAAGCAAATTTCAATCCCATAGAAAACAGCTTTTAAAATATTTGACTATCGTTTATTTTCCTTCTAGTTACAAAGAAGAAAGTAATACGACCATTTCTGCTAATGTTTATCTCGATTAAAAAAAAAACTGATTTGGATTTCTGGTGAAATATGTCAAATATTTTGTGGAATACTATACCTTCTCTACCTGCTACGTAGAGAAAGTAAAAAGACCATCTTCTTTGATGAGCGAAACAAACATTTGTTTCTCAGGAAAAACATGATTCCAATGCTTGTTTAGTAGTGACTGTGTGTGTTAGATCAGAGTCGAAGATAAAACGAATGCTATTTGTTTTGGCTGGATACCACAGAATCCGTGGAACATTTCTGTAAATAGTTAGCAGAGGAGCATTGCTCTCGTCCCTGATGGGAGTAATTTATCCTGGATGGTGTTAAAAGTAACGCAAAGGGAAGAAGCATGATCTGTCATGTAGGTTCCCAAGGGAACCATAACTCAGACATCACCAGTTCCAATTTCATGCTGCAATGTCTTCCTTTGGAGAGGCTTAACATTTCCACTGCTGATCGTGTGCAGCATCAGTAAACCTTGTATAACATTTTCTAAATTGCGTGGAGGAATTGTTTATGTAAAGGCGCAAATCGTAGTGTTAACATACCCAAAATTTAACTGTTCTTTTTATTTGGGAATTCAAAGTGCGTTCTGTTGAGTATATTAAAGACATCCAGAAAGGGACAGACGATTCGTCATAACTAAATAATAACGAGAGATATCAACATAAAACTCTATTTTAAAATTTACATTACTTTATTCTATTTGTGAATGCAATTTGTCAATGCAATAAATATTTTATCAAGATATTTGTCACGTGGAACCAGTTTGTCAATGACGAATCAATTTTTCTACCGCCAAAGAACTTTATGAGTGCACAAAATGTTATGCCAACCGAATGTTGTAGGCAGTTACCGCAAGTGTGTGGTGATAATGCAATGAACGAGTCTTCAGCAAGCAAATTACACACAATTTACGAGTAATCAAGGAAGAACCAGTGTGCACAATGTGCGGAGTGGAAGTTCATTAATCCTTATGGAGGAGTTGAAAGCAAATGTTGATAAAAGAATTCAGAAAGGAGCTATACTTTGGACACCGTACATGACCTTTTGGATGGAAAAGATTTCCCAGCCATGAAGACCTCAAAGTGACAGTGACATCTTGGCTCAGATCTTTGGCGGAGGGGGAGTATAACATCTGCATTGAAAAACCGGTACCACGTGACAATAAATACCTTGATAGTAATAACGGTTATGTCGAGAATAGAGTAAGGTACTGCTACTTTATAAATAAAGTTTTGTTAATTAGATTACAAACTAACTACTGTTACAAAACCTTATTCTTTTATTAACATAGTGTCAATCAAGATAAAAGATTACCAATGGTCTTATTAGTTGTTTCGTTGTAAGCAGAAGGGGATAAGGAAATGCACAGACTAAAGCAATAGTCAAGTCTTCTAATTATATTATAATTGAAATTCGGTTCTCTTTGCATAGCTAAGAGTAAAACGGTAGAGATGAAATGAATAAAGTCTTTCCGTTTGAGAAAAATATGAATTATTTTAAACTTGAAACGGATAATAAGGGATACTTCGGAAATCGTTTAAAAAATGTCATAATTGTGTGTTTTAACAAGATTTACATTTTTTGTGTACTGTTGTCTATTTCTTACGGTTTAGCAGTATGAAGAGGTCTTCTAAGGTCATTCTGACAAAATTAAAAATATACAAAATTAAAATTAATAATAGTACTTTTGTCATGAAAATTATTAAACGTTTGGTATTGTAACAAAAATTGTTACAACTATTTTTGAGAAAATCAAAATTTTCTGAAAATATTCTATGTAAAGGGCAGCTGGGGGATGGGGGATTTTCCAGAAGAGTTTGTATTACATCGTTGGAGGATACTGAATTTAAATACCAAGTTTGGTATTTAATGGACTTTTCGTTTTTTAGTGTGCTGCCCCCCCCCCCACACACACACAAACTAACAAACACAGTACACATGGGCTTTTTTCTAAAAAATCTGATCTGCTTAATTTTGCCTAACTGGTAAACCGTAAGAGATAGACAAAAACTTACACAAAAAATGTAGGTCATATTGAAACAAAATTTGTCATCAACTTTTTATTCATGGAATTGACCATTTCTGAGATATTCCTTGTTATTTGTTTCAGATTCAAAACACTTAAACTTTTCTCACACGGAAAGTTGTGAACTCTGGCCCTACATAGAAACGACTTTCAAACTCATGACAACCAATTTTTAAAAGATTTTACTACCGTTTTAACCTAGTGTTTTCCCTTATTTTCCTTCTATTTACAAGGAAGCAAGTAATGAAGACAATTTCTGTTAATGTTTATCTCGATTAGGATGAAGTAGATAGAAGAATGAGAGCTTATGTAAGGACATTTTTGCAGCGAATGTAACACAATTTTATATATAAGGAATAGGAGTAAATGTATTTGCATATATTACAGTAGGACTTTGAGAAATATATATATTTCCACTGCTCAGGTTTTTGATAATTGTCAGTTAAGCAGTTTCTCCCTTACGGGAATGTCGTTATCAGTGCCAGACACATTTGTAACCTGACTAGTTTGTTGAATGTTGTAGAAATTAATGTGACTGGATGATTAACTGGTTCTTGTTTTGTTTTTCCAGAGTAAAAGTAATCATCAGCCGACTATCCAGTTCCAAGGAAAGGAAGGGGTGAGTATTATAGCATCTACATTTGGTTACTTGTGCGAACAAGGTTGGGCAGCGTTATGACCATTCGGGTGACTACCGACTGTCTCCCGCGGTCAGTTTTTGCTTTCTCTACACGCACTATGTACATAGTGTATGGATAAGGTATTGTATTCCACCCAAAAATTCCATACCGAGAACTTCACCAGGGAATATATGTTTTGAGACACTCTGAATCCAACTAAAACATTTTAGAAAACTGCCCGCGTGTGTGTATGTGTGTGTGTGTACAGCATAGCCCAAAAACGAAAAGACCGTTAAATACCACACTTGGCATTTAAGTTTGGTATCTTCCAAGGTTGCCACAAGATTATTTTCAACAAAATCCCTTCACCCCCAACTAACCTTTACATGGAAGTTTTTTCGAAAACTTTTATTTTCTCAAAAATTGCTGTAACGATTTTGATTAAAATATCGTATACTAAAGATATTTATCTGACAAATAAAATGTGTATCTTGAATTTTCTGGGAATAGCCTCTGAAGACTACTGGATGAATTTTGCATAACTGCTAAACAGTAAGAAATGGACAAAAACTTACCACACACAGAATGTAGAGCATGTTAAAACACACAATTTATGTTACATTTTTTTCGTGGAGTTGATCGTCAGCATCCAAGCGTGCCATCACACCGGTTATTTTACTTGGGCCCTCCCCATCCTTTATCACATGCACATTTGACTGCGGTCACTGATTCTCGAACTCGCGACGTTCCGCTTTGAATGAATGGCCAATCCACTTCGTATCACACTAACGATCACGGCTATCAAGTCGGTCTTTCGCGCCCAATGTAGGATAGGAGGTTAGTACCGCAATAATTACAGAGCGTCCATAAATAAAACTTCATTTCATTTTGAAATTAAATTATGACATTTCGTAGGGCATTTCTAAAGAAAAAAAGATCTGATGTGTTCCATTCACATGACTTTCTCTATGTCCCCGCAAAAAATGTTATTAAAGAGCTTATGCTTCTATTTACGTCATGCTAGTCGAGAAAAAATTAGCAGAAATAGTGTTATTACTGGCTTCCTTGTAAGTAGAATCGAAATAAGGGAGTACCATAGGCTAAAATGATAGTCAAAAGCTGGTTGCTATGTGACTGAAGTTCCTTTGTTTGTACGGACACGAGTTGACAAATTCCTGTATGAGAAAAGTAAGTTTTTCAAAGCTGAAACCAATAACAAGGAATATGTAAAAAACGATCAACTCCACGAAAAAAATTTATATTACATAAATTGTGTGTTTTAACGAGCTATACATTTTCTATCCTGTAAGTTTTTGTCTACCTCTTACGGTTTACCAGTTATGCAAAATTCTGTAAAATTCATCCAGAATAAAGTAGTCTTCAGAGGAAAATTCAAGATATGCATTTTATTTGTTAGCTAAATATCTTAAATATACGATCTTTTAATCAAAATCATTAAAGCCATTTTTAGAAAATCAAAATTTTCGAAAAATGTTCCATGTAAAGGCTAGTTGGGTTGGGGGGATTTTCTTGAAAGTCTTCGTGTCGCATCCTTGGAAGATACCAAACTTAAATACTAAATTTGGTTTATAACAGACTTCTCGTTTTTGAGCTATGCTGCCCACACAAAAAACACGGACATTTTGCTATTTTTTTTAATCAGGAGGTTTCAAAACATGTATTTCCCGTGAAATCTCGGTATCGAATTTTTTGTTGCATTACAATAACTTCTCTATACACTATATACATAGTACGTGTAGAGAAAGTAAAAAAAAAAAAAAAAGGCATGTTTGATTTTTCCGCGTGTTTTCGCAACCGACAGGATAGTCCTCTAAAATAAATAAATTAAAATTGTCCTGCGAAAATAGCGATTGGGAATAGCGACAGACGTTTGAAGGAAGAGGAGGAGATTTATTCAGCGTTGACATTGAGAGAGGCTATGTTAAGTTTGTCGTTATGCGAGGCACGGGCGCGAGGGGGCAAGTTAATGAGGCGAATAAGATGGCAGTAATAAACAGCCTGTAAAAGTACAACTTGGTCTCCCAGTGCACTGAACGCAACAAACTTGCCTTTTATGCGCAGCCGTTTCCCGCTAATTCACAGAGGAAGAAAGCAATAAACTGATTGTTAAACATTCACCTTTGTTACGCCGAGAGAGAGGGGTCTGTCCCCCAGTTGCAAGGGGAATTTTATTTCTGTCGACTGTTACAACACGTTACCTTCTCTATCCATTCTACAATGCAAAAATTGTTAAAAATGTTTTTAAAATAGGGCTTCCGAGATATTACTTGTTAATGGTTTCAATATTACCATACTTGTCTCAAACGGGAAGTGGTTATTTGTTTTTATTTGTGCTGTGCAAACCAGGAGACCTTCAAATAGCAGCCAGCTCTTTGAAGTAAGATACGTTTTCTGAGAAATGTGTAGACATAGTCATGTGAATGTACCTTTCTCTAGCCTCATTGTACAATGTACATATAGCCCGTTAAATACCAATACCGTTAGGTTTAGTATCTTCCAAGGATGCAACACGAAGATTTTAAAAAGAAAATTGCCCTACCACAAACTACCCTTTACATGGAAAAAAATTCGAAAATGTTGATTTTCTAAAAAATAGCTCTAACGGTTTTGATTAAAATCTCTTACATTTAAGATATTTACATGCCAAATAAAATGTATATCTTGAATTATCTGAAGACTACTTTGTTCAGGATGAGTTTTACGGAATTTTGTATAACTGATAAACCATAAGAGATGTACAAAACTTTACGACACGAAAAATGTAGAGCACGTTAAAACACAATTTATATTATGTACAGTTAATCGTGTTTAGATATTTCTCGTTATTGGTTTCAGCTTTAAAAAACTTACACTTTTCTCATACAGGAATTTGTCAACTCCTGTCCATACAAACAAAGGAACTTCAGTCACATAGCAACCAGCTTTTGACTGTCACTTTAACCTATAGTACTCCCTCATTTCGCTTCTACTTACAAGGAAGCAGGCAATAAGACTAATTCCGCTAATTTTTTCTCTATTAGCATGAAGTAAATAGAAGCTTAAGCTTTTTAACAAGAATTTGTTGCAGAGATGTAGAGAAAGTCCTGTGAATGAAACACGACTGATTTTTTCCTTTTTTTTTTTTACACTGGATGCAATATAGTTTTGAGTGCGCTTCTGTCTATGATGCTAATTTAACAATTAATACGTGTAACTGCAAATAGTCCATAAAGGCAACGATCTATTCAATCGTGAAGAAAGCGTATATAGTGGTCTGTTGTAGAAGCTGACTTGCTATTTAGCAGTATGACAAACAAGAACGTAAATCTGTTCGCAAGTCCCAAAACATTAAAGAAAACAGAAGAAAGAGCGGTAAAAGCTGTCTAGTTAGCGCATGTGCAGTTCAGTCGCCTCCTTTGAGGAATCGTTATAATTGTTTTACGACACATGCCTTGCCTCCTCAGAGCTTTCTGCAGAGTTACAACCTCTTTATAACATGATCTGTTGAGATTCCTCGTACAGTAGGAGAGTGGGTGTAATTTTCGTGAGGTAGAAATTCCACAATATGTAAGATATCTTGTATAGGTGATCTCAATTATTTTGAGATGACGTACCCCAATGGCGACTTACAATGTTGCAAGTACTTTAAGTGTGGTTCACCGGGTAACATACAAGTCAGTTGAGAAGTTTAATGCTGGGTCGGCATGTTGTCATGGTAGCTCAGTCGTAGAGCAATCAGGTGGATACCGGGAGATACATGGTTCAAATGCTGACTATAGCATTGAATTTTTCAGCCTGACTGTACCTATTAAACTCCTGTCCTACATACGGCTTGTGTGAAAAATGAATCAAGTAAGATATTTTGTTGAACTTAATACCAGTTATTATACAGTATTTTTCAGAACTTTACTCGCTGGCAAAAGTTTGTGTTTATGTGGGATGCCGTTGGAAAAACCAACTCTCGCAGTTGCCAAGTCTTCCACTTTCTGGTCTCTTAGCTGAGGCGCGTATCTCGACTTGCGAGCAGTCTTTGAGTCTCCTGGAAACGGGGACTTGATTACGTTGCCTCTCACCCCTACTATGATACATGCTCGTCTTTTGTTTGCTAGTGATAGGGAGGAGCGATCCCGTGTGAAGGCCATCCTGTTTTGGAGAAAACTATACACAATAATATTGATATTTCTCCCATGTATACAATTGTAATAAAAACGAGGCACGTGATCATGTTTAAAAATATACACATAAAATCTAGTTTTATAGAGAATTAGTATACAAATAGATTTTCATATGTTTTCTTACATTAGCCCTAATTAGTGAAGAAAAACTTATTTTCCGTACTCTCCAAAATCCATGATTTTTCGAAATTTAATAATTTATTTCTCGAAATTGGAGCTTTATTTCGAAAAATCATATGACCATTTTCTTAAATGTACTTATGAAAGGCAATATAAACATTTTGAAACAGTGAAAAATTGGTTCTTGTGGAACATTTTCAGTATGGAAATAGTTTTGAGAGAAAATAAGGCTTAAAGTTGGGAACGGCTTCAGTTAATTGTAGTTAAAGTGTCCCAAGTGTAGAAAATGTTTTAAAGCTCAGAATTCACATCATTTTGTTATCAGATGACTTTTGTGGTCAAATTTCACAGATGTATCAGCTTAAAATCAGGTTAGCTGTTGATGTTCATGGACAAGGATAAAAGTTTCCCTTTTCTGGGTTTGTGACGATCATTTAATGGGTAGGATACATATCCTTGTGAAGCAAGCACATTCGGGTTCACTAGACAAAACATCACAACTGGAAAGCTTCTGAAATGAGGCGGGGTATTCTTAGATTGGTGGAATCCAAACGTGTATAGTTGCCGCAAAGCTCGGGAAAGGTTCAAAATATGCCGCACTTTCGCACTTAATAAAGAAGCGGCATGACGTGTAGCTTGTTTGAAGTTTGCGTTTACGGCGACTTACAAAATAGCGGTATATCGTTTGTACCTTTTCGGGATCTTGCATGAAGTGATATCTCTATAAAGAAATTCAGTCGTTTCTCTTGCTAAGATAAGCTAAACATAATGCAATTGAGGCAGCTATGAGATACGTGAAGACCACCTGAAGTAAGCGTAGAGAAGAAAAATGTATTCAATTCCACAATACCATTTCTCTTGCATAAACACGGACTATAAGATGGGTGCTCGTGGGAAGAGTAAGTTCTTCCTTGCATCTAAGATCATGTTCGTCTTGAAAAACAAATAAAAAGATAAACAATCGCCTACTTTAGAGGTCCAATAACGTTATTTGCAGTCATTTGTTTACCAATTAATGTATCGTTTTATGCGATTCACAAGTAATGTATTACTTTCACCGGAAATACATGTTTTGGATCCCCCTGAATCGAAAAAAAAATCTGGAAAATGGTGTGTGTGTGAGACAGCATAGTTCAAAAACGAATAGACTTTAAATACCAAACTTGGTATTTAAGTTTATCTTCCAAGGATGCGAAATGAAGATTTTCAAGAAAATCCCCTCAACCCCAACTAACCTTTACATGGAACTTTTTTCGAACATTTTGAATTTCTCAAAAGTGGCTCTAACGATTTTGATTAAAATATCGTATATTAAAGATATTTACCTGACAAATAAAATGTACTATATCTTGAATTTTCTAGGAATAGCCTCTAAAGACTACTTTATTCTGGATGAATTTTACGGGATTTTGCATAACTGCTAAACCGTAAGAGATGGACAAAAACTTTCCACAGACAAAAATGTAGAGCACATTAAAACACTCAATTTGTTATATACATTTTTTTTTTCGCGGAGTTGATCGTTTTTTAGATATTCCTTGTTTTTTATTTCACCCTTAAAAGAACTTACTTTTCTCATACAGGAATTTGTTAACTCCTATCCATACAAACAAAGGAACTTCAGTCACATAGCAACCAGCCTTTGACTATCACTTTAACCTATATTACTCCCTTATTTCGCTTCTACTTACAAGGAAACAAGTAATAAGACAATTTCTGCTATTTTGTTCTCGATTAGCATGAAGTGAATAGAAGCATAAGCATTTTAACAATAATTTGTTGCTGAGATGTAGAAAATGTGATTTGAATGGAGCACATCAGATTTTTTTGTTTATTTTGTCATATTGAAGGGGGCTTCAGGGGATATTCCCACAAAATTCAAGATATTGCATATTAGCCATGTAAATATCTTTAATAGAAGGTAATTTAATAAAAACCATTAGAGCAATTTTGAAGGAAATCAAGATTATCGAAAATATTTCCATGTATAGTTTGTTGTGGGAGGTTTTTCTCGAAAATGTTGGAAGATGCTTAACCTAAATATCAAGTTTGGTATTTAATCGACTTTTCGTGTTGTATATATCCTGTTCACGTCACACACACACACACACACACACACACACACACACACACACACACACACATCACGGAACTTTCTCTAACTTTTGTTAGATAGATGTAGAGGACCCTAAAACCTGTATTATCAGTGAAATGTCTGTATCGAATTTTTGTGTGAAATGCAATACCTTTTCTACTGTGTACGAAGTAGAGGATTAAATTAAGTTGTATGTTACTTATGGGTGCCCTTTAACTGTTGTTCTCAGCGTTGGGCGCGAAAGACCGCTTAATTTTGCTTTTTGAGTTTTTTCCCCTCTTCCATAAATGTACGACACGGGAGCAACGGCTTTACATTCCTTCCGAAGTAAGCCATTTTTACGCCCGAAAAAAATTCATCGCACACCGATGGGTTTTGAACCCGCGACCATGAGAGATGAAATAGAAGTTAATTAAGTGGGATAAATCCACAACCCAATAACGGAATGAGTTTAAAACTAAATTTTATAATTAAAAGCTATAGTTGAAAATAAGTTGAGCAGAATTAGAAAGCACACGAAATGTCATTTGCTTGATAATTTAGATTCTATCACTTTGTCATGGTCCGAAGGATGTCCTTCTAAAAGTATTCAGCAAGGTTGAGGTTCTCATAGTTTGCATGTTAAAAGGTTACGTGGTGCCAAATGATGGTCATAAGAAGGGTACTGAACTTTCTGTTTGGCCCAAAACTCGGTAGCAAAAATTTGCCTCGCATGTTGATGTGGTCTCCAAGCAATGTCTTGACTGATATATGATCTGCCGAGTTTGATGCGACGTGTGTCAGACTCCTGCAAGACAATTCAGATGTGCTCCAAATTTGAATGTAGTTACTTCGACATGTAATAGGAATTCGGAAGGTTCCAATAAAGTATCTGATGAGGGCGATAGTGAAGAAGAATTTAACAGTAAAAGTTCTTCTAAATTTGCAATGTTGTCCTTCAAATATTAAATGTTTGCGGAATTCAAGTTTTAAGAAAGGGAAGAAGAGAGCATGTCCCATTATTAAACAGCCCGAATATGTTTATACACTTACTCGAAAAAAAAAAAAAATTGTCTCTTCCTGTTCCTCAAACTGTTCTTAAACATGTTATTCTTTTATCTATATCATGCCAATCAAGATAAACATTAACAGAAAGGGTGTCTTACGGCCTGCTTCTTTGTAAGTAGAAGGGAAATAAGGGAATACTCTAGGTTAAAACGATAGTCAAATCTTTTAAGAAGCTGGCCGCTATGCGAAGCAATTGATATTCGGTTCTCTTCGTATGACCAGGAGTAAACCAAAAGGGCGAAGAAAAGAAAGATGAGAAAAGTTGAAGTACCTTAAAATTGAAACCAATTTCAAAGAATGCCTCGGAAACCGTTAACAAAAACCAAACATAAATTCTGTGATTTAACGAGGTTTACATTTTTGTGTAGCAATTTCTTGTCTGTCATGCTTTATCAGCTATGCACTATTCCCAGAAAATTCAAGGTATACATTACCTTTGTTATAAAAATATCTTAAACGTGTGGTATTTTAATCAAAATTGTTAGGAGTTTTTGAGAAAATCGAAGTTTCTGAAAATTTTTCCATATAAAGGATAGTTTTGAATGGGGCGATTTTCTTGAAAATCTTTGTTGCATCCTTATAAGATGATGAATTTAAATAGTAAGTTTGGTAAATATCCGCAATCTTTTCGTTGAGTTCACATACACGCGTTTTTTTTTTTTTTTTTTGGTGCTTTTTTGGACTCGGGTACTTCAAAGCATCTGTTTCTGGTAAAAATATTACTGGCTTTACCCAGCTGTCACGTGGTACCAGTTTTTCAAATCTGATGTTATACATTTCTACCGCTAAAGAACATATTCGTTTTTTTGAATGCACAAAACGTCCGGCCAATCGAATTTGGTAGGCAAATAGCGCACGTGTATAGTGATAATGCAATGAACGAGTCTTTCATTGTGGAAATGGCGCATAATTTACGAGTAATCAAGGAAGAATCAGCGTACCCGACAAAAACCAAATTGGAAGTTATGAAGGAATAGAAAGCAAATGTTGATGAAAGAATTCAGAATAAACGGCATTTCACTTTGGTCACCATGCGTGGCTTTTTTGGGTGGAAAAGATTTCGTAACTGGTGAAAACCTCAACATCTTGGGTCAGATCTTTAGCGGTGGAAGAGCATAACATAGGCATTTAAACACCGGTACCACGTGACAATAAATATAGCGATTACGTTGTGAAATAGTGTAAGGTACTGCAATTTGTAAATGAAGTTTCGTTATTATTTAGTTGTGCCAAAACGTGCGATACTTTCTGGATCGCCTCTTATTTAGAGTTACTATGTTTGCTTTCTGCTCTTGTTACTTTCTCTACATGTACTATGTAGTGTATATAGAAGTATTGTATTGCAGCCAAAAATTCGATACCGAGATTTCACCGGAAATATATGTCTTGAAACCCCCTGAATAAAAAAAAAAAACATTTTTAGAAAAATGTCCGTGTGGGGGGGGGCAGCATAGCTCAAAAACGAAAAGTTCGTTAAATACCAAACTTGGTGTCTAAGATCCCGCCCATTCCAACTATCCTTTAAACATTTTCGAAAAAGTTTGATCTTATAAAAAATGACTAACAATATTGATTAAAATATCGTATATTAGAGATATTTACATGACAAATGAAATGTATATCTTCTATTTTCTGGGAATAGCCTCTGAAGACGTATTTATTCTGGATGAATTTTGCGGAGTTTTGCATAACTGGTATACTGTAAGAGATAGACAAAAACTTGTTAAACAAAGGACATAAAGCTCGTTAAAACACAGAATTCATGTTACGTTTTTTTTTTTTTTTTTTTTTTTTTTTTTGCGTGTGATTGACCGTGTTTGAGATATTTCTTGTTATTGGTTTCAGTTTTAAACTACTTGCACTTTTCTCATTTGGGAGTTTGTCAACTCCTGGCCATTCAAAGGAACTTCAATCACATAGCAGCCACTTTTAAAAGATTTGACTCACTCTAGTGTATGGTACTCCCTAATTTCAAGACCATGTCTGCTTATTTTTTCTCGATTAGCATGAAGCAAATAGAAGAATAAACTTTTTAACAAGAATTCTTTTGCAGAGATATACAAAAAGGTATGCGAATGGAACACATCAGATTTTTTTACAGGTATTTTCTAGCACAATAGCTCATATTTGAGCATACTTACGTTGTCGTGCATGCTCCGAATTAAGCAAGCGGTTAAATACCGAAGGACGTAAAGGGAATTGAACACGAGTCATTTCCATATGTTGAAGGACTGTCACATTTCAACGTAACACATCACTCAATTGAAGAAAGAGTGCACAGTCGTACATAAACGTCAGGAAAGCAATTAACGCGAAGGCTTATTGCATAATGGTTACAGGATCGATTCTCTGCTTTCCGTGATTGGTAGTAAATAAAGAAGCTGTTATGGATATCGGCGTTACTCTTTAATTACTTCATGCCGCTTTCACCTCTTCTTGATGTAACTGCGAAACCCGTGCTGCCTGGATGCGTGGGCGGGCGACTCTGACGTCACCCTGCGCTTCGATTATCTCGCCCGTTGTCCACCGAGCTGCTATCCTGACGTCATTAAAACTCTCGAGCATTGTGTGGGCTTTGCTTGCAACAAAGTAGCGGGGGTCCTTTTAATGGAATACTCCCCGCTGTCGTTTGTTTACTTCGAAGGGTGGTTCTTTGTTCTCAGTACTTGCCACTTGCGTTTAGATGCTTCTAGAAGAAGGATATGTCAGGATTTTAGTTTCAACGATGATAATTTAAAATTTGCTACACGCATTAGTCTTTATTACTTGTCAACTTCCGGTATTTATATCCCCTTCACAGGCACCACAACTGAAGGGATTTGGATTATGTGATCGTTAGTGTGATACGAAGTGGACTGGCCATCCATTTAAAGCCGCACGTCGAGGCTCAGCGACTGCAGTCAAATGTGCATGTGGTAAAGGACGAGGAGGGTCCAAGTGAAATAACCGGTGGGATGGCAGGCTTGGATGCTGTTACATTGGACTGCAGTTGCATGGCAAACACAAAATATTTATTGCAAAAATATGAATATTTTTACAATATAAGATGGATATAACTTGCCTAATGTTATTGTTGAAGGTTAGTGTAACACGGAATTAGAAAAATTTCCACTAAAAATTTGTTTTTCTTTATTTATATAGCCCCCTTTAACATCTAAGGTCATATGGGGGACTTTGCATCACAAACAACTCGTTTTCTGTAGGATCTTTACGTTTGGTTTAAATCGATGTATTTTCCTCAAACTCACACACATACTTCCAGACTCTGTGAGTGATAGGGAATAATTCTGGTTAAAGAAAATGCCAAGCCCCAGTCGGGAATCGAACCCAGGACATCCGGGAGAGAAGTCAGCTAGCTGACCACTTGACCACGGAGGCAGCCTAAAAGTTTTAATTAATCATCTTGTTGTATATTTGCAACACCGTGCAATAAAAATTTAAAGAACCTGAGAGTGAAATTTCAAAGTTATATGTTTCTGTATGGTTTTTTGTAAAGGTATTGCTATGAATGCAGTATGTTAATATGAATATCAACTTTCATTCAAATTGTATAAATAAGTTGAAGATAAAAATGATTTCATAAATGTTCTTATGTAAATACTGCATAATAAAAATATCCTACGCGCTTCAAACTTTAAACGGGGATTATTGAATTGTTATTAAATTTAGAAAATTTAATTCTTAAAATTAATCATTTTTCATAAATATATAGATATATTTTTTACTTTCTTTAGACGGTAAATGGTAATGGTACGTAGGTAGAGAAGATATTCAGTCCACCTAAAAATTCCATACCGAAATTTCATCGGAAATACACGTTTTAGGGTCCCCTGTATCAAAAACAATTTAGAAAACGGCCTGTGTCCATGAAGACAATAGCTCACACGAAACGTCAGTGAAATAACAAACTTTGTATTTTAGCTCAGTGCCACACGAAGATTTTGAGGAAAATCCCTCACCCCCAATTACCGTTTACATGGAAAAAAATTCGAAAATATTTATTTTTTCAATAATAACTAATGATTTCGATTAAAATACCATATGTTAAAGATATTTACAAGACAAATAACATGTATATCTTGAGTTCCCTGGGAATAGCCTGGATGAATTTTGTTGAATTTCGCATAACTAGTAAACCGAAAGAAATGGGGAAATAATTGCTATACAAAAAATGTAGGTGTCGTTAAATTGCGCAATGTCATATACATTTTTTTCTTCGAGTTGACGATTTTTGAGATATTCCTTGTTATTTATTTGTTTTAAAATACTGGAAACTTTTTCTTAGCGGAATTTGTTAACCCTTGACAATGCAAAGCAACGGATTTTAGCCACATGGCAACGAGCTTTTAAAGAGTTGAATTTCGCTTTATCCTAATGTATTCCCTTATTTCCCTTCTACTCACAAGAAAGCAAATAAAAATCTTGTGCTACATTCACATGACTTTCTCAACATCTCTGCAACAAATTATTGTTAAAAGCTTATTCTTCTATTTATTTCATGCTAATCGAGAACATATTAGCAGAAATAGTCTTATGACCTGCTTCCTTGTGAGTAGAAGCGAAATGAGGGAGTACTATAAGTTAAAGTGATAGTTAAAAACTGGTTGCTATATGACTGAAGTTCCTTTGTTTGTATGGAAGGAGTTGACAAATTCCTATGTGAGAAAAGTATACTTTTTTTAAAACAAATAAAAAACAAGGAATATCTCAAAAACTATCAAATCCACGATAAAACTGTGTAACACACGCGCGCAGACCTTTTTCTGAAAATGATTTTTTTCTGTCTTTTTTGGATAAGGGATACCCTAAAACATATATTTCCGGTGAATCTCGGTATCGAGTTTTTGGATGGAGTGCAATACCTTCTCTATGCACATGTACAAAGTACGTGTGGAGAAAGTAAACATTTGTGCTAATGTTTATTTCCATGAGCATGAAGTAGAGAGAAGAATAAACTTTTTGATAATTTGTTACAGAGATGTAGGGAAAGTCATGTGAATGGAGTACATCAGATGTTTTAAAGATTACTTCGTTGGTGTTAGGATAATTTTGTTTTTTGTAGTATTACAAAATTATCATGGTAACCAGACAGCTGCAATGTGACTATAAACCTGAGTGTCGAAAGGCATAAATATGTTCGACCGAAAAAAGAAAGCAGCACTTTAAATTACCTACCATATTGAGAGGTAATAAACGTTTGCATAATTACCAGCTCTGAAAAGTAATATGGTTTCATTAGTAAAACTAACGCACTTTATCGTAAACATGTTTTTGCTTTTCTGGAATTGAACTCTCAGCACTCCTGGCTTCGTTCAAAATGTCAAGCATTATTAGAAAAAGTTTCGCGCGATCCGCACATGTGTGTCTGTGAACATGGCAACTCAAAAACAAAAGGTCCGCTAAATACCAAACTTGGTATTTAAGTTCAGCATCTATGAAGGATGCGACACAGGACTTTTCAAGAAAATTCCTCCACCCCAAACTACCCTTTACATGGAAAAATATTCGACAAGTTTGATGTTCTCCAAAATAGCTCTAACGATTTTGATTAGAATACCGAATGTTTGATATTTTTATGACAAATGAAATGTATATATTTAATTTTCTGTGAATAGCCTCTGGAGACCTCTTCATTCTGGACGACTTTTGCCTAACTGCTAATGCTTAAGAGCGAGACAAAAATGTAATTCTCGTTCAAATACCCAATATATTCTTTTTAAGATTTGACTGTCGGGTTGTCCTAGTGTATTCCCTTCTACTTACAAGGAAGCAAGAGGCAAGATCAGTTCTTCTAATGCTATCCTCGATTAGCATGATGTAGATAAAAGAATAACATTTTGTAACAATTGTTTGTAAAGAAAGTCATGTGAATGAAACATCTGATTTTTTACTTATTCTACACGTATTTTGTGCATAGTGTATAGAGGGTATTGTATTGCACCCAAAAATTCGATACCGAGATTTAACCGGAAGTAGCATTTCTAGACAAAGTTCTGTGTGTGTGTCTGGACAGCATAGCTCAAGCACGAAAAGATCGTTGAATACCAAACTTGGTATATAGGTATATAGGTTTACCATCTTCCAAGGATAAGACTCAATAACAATTTTGATTAAAATCCCGTCTATTAAAGCTATTTACATCCCAAACTAAATGCACATCTTGAATTTTCTGGGAATAGCCTCTAAAGACATCTTTATTCTGGATGAATTTTCCTGGACTTTTCATAACGGCAAACCGTAAGAGAGAGACGAAAACTAATTTAACAGAAAATGTAGAGCTTGTTAAAATACACAATTTGCTATATACTTTTTTTTTTTTTCCGTGGAGTTAACCGTGTTTGAGATATTCCTTGTTATTGATTTCAGCTTTAAAAAATTTATACTTATCTCATTCAGGAATTCGCTTCTACTTGCATGGAAGCAAGTAATTAGACTATTTCTACTAATTTTTTCTCGATTAGCATGAAGTAAATAGGAGAATAAGCTGTTTAACAATAATTTGTTGCAGAGATAAAGTCATGTGAATGGGCATTGACGTAAGGCTAAGTGGGAACTAGTCTGTTAGACAAACGTAGAAACCTTAACGAAAGAAGGGGGGAGGTATTGCGTTCTAGGGGAATGGCCCAGATTGTACCTACTACAATTGCGACCTTGCATATCTTTGTGCTGGTGAACTAGTTTGCAAAAATCACCCAGCAGCATTCGCATGCTTGTTGACGTCATTTTATTTTCGATTTACTTTCACTGAAGACAATGTAAATGGAGTGTGATGACCATTCCGTGCGTGTCGCTCGGTGTTTGATCTGACAGAGACAAGTTTCATCATGTTCAGTAATTATCGTATCTGAGAAATGCAGTCAGTCTCTTTTCAGTCTGATGCAAGTCATCGAGGTCGGACAAGTATAAAAACCTTGTCCTTCATTGATACACAGTTACAAAATCTCATGTGCTCCGTTCACATGACGTTCTTTCCTTCATGCTAACCGAGATCAACATTACCAGAAATGATCTAACTTCCTTAAGGAGAGTTGAAATGTCCTATCTTGCTAGGGTTAAAGCTTAACCCATTATCTCAGCAACACTTTAACTCAACTATTGAAGTGCCAATGCAGTACTCCATTTCAACCGATCGCGGTCATCTGACTGGAGTGATATTGTCAAAAAAATCTTATCGCATCTGACGTTCGTATGTTTAAATCTCCTGTCTTGGTTATTGGTAACAAGGTGACAATGCAGTCAGGGAACCTTCGCTTTTAATAACTGTCAGTTCCACAATTGTACTTTCAATTAATTCAGTTACAATGTTTAAATAAAATTTTATCCAGTTCGTAAAGTATAGTTCAAAAATCTGATGTGCACCATTCACATGACTTTCTCTATATCCCTGCAACAAATTATTCTTAAAAAGCTTATACTTCTATTTACTTTATGCTAATCAGAAAAAAATTAGCAGAAATAGTGTTATTACTCGCATCCTTGTAAGTAGAAGCGAAATAAGGGACAACCGTATGTTAAAGTGATAGTCAAATGCTGGTTGCTATGTCAATGAAGTTCCTTTGTTTATATGGATAGGAGTTGACAAGTTCCAGTATGAGAAAAGTATACGTTTTTCATAGCAGAAACCAAAAATAAGGAATGTCTCAAAAACGACGAACTCCACGAAAAAAATGTTTATAACATTGTGCGTTTTAATGTGCTCTACATTTTTTGTGTAGTAAGTTTTTGTCCATCTCTTACGGTTTAGCAGTTATTCAAAATTCAGTAAAATTCATCTAGAATAAACTACTCTTCAGAGACTATTCCCAGAAAATTCAAGATATACATTTTATTTGTCAGGTAAATATCTTTAATGTACTATTTTAATCAAAATCGTTAGAGCCATTTTTGAGAAAATAAAAATTTTCGAAAAAAGTGTCATGTAAAGGTTAGTTAGGGGTGGGGGGATTTTTCTCAAAATCTTCGTGTCGCATCCGTGTTTGGTATTTTACCGACGTTTTGTTTTTGAGTTATCGTGTTCACAGACTCACGGACACACACACACACACACACACACACACACACCTCACACACACACGGACTTTTTTGTGAAAATGCCTTTTTGGATATTGGGGACCCTAAAACATATATTTCCGGTGAAATCTCGGTATCGAATTTTTGGGTGGAGTGCAATACCTTCTCTATACAGTATGTACATAGTGCGTATAGAGAAAGTAAAAAGGAGAGAAAATAATCATTATTTGTATTTTTAATGTGTGAGATGAGTGCAATAACCTCAAGTAAAATATCGTTTGTTTCCATTTCATATGTTGGTTATTAAAAGCTGAAATGAAGTAATTGTTCCCTATTTCTATATTTGCTATCGTTATTCGTACACTGCATGAAGACACGGTCGGTCATATTATAATTCAGGAGGGAGTGAAGAAAGAACAAAAAAAAAAAAAAAAACTTTCAGTAAATAAACATGGTCGAATGCGTCATCTACCATTTAAGAACTGGTGTAAGTATTACAATCATAACCTCATAAAAATATCTCCCTTCCTATATATTATAAAATTAATAGTCTATTTCGCTAAATTGTCTTATCAAATAAACTCGTGTTATCATCTCTTAGGACAGTTGACTCTCGGCACTTCGCTCCGGCCGTGAAATATTGACAAGATGAAAACACTCGTGGTGTTACTTACAACGATCGCATAATAATAGCATTTAAAATATTTGACTATCGCTTTAGCAAGGCGCATTATTTATTTCTCTTCTACTTATAAGGAACTAAGTAATAATTACATTCTGCTAATGCTTATCTCGATTAGCATTGTACAGAAAGAATAATCTTTTGTAAGAAGTCTGTTTGTAGAAAGTCATGTGAGTGTAACACAAATTGTTGTTACTTGCACCTTCAAAGAGTACCGTTGTTTTATTTATAGGAGTCATTCGTTTTGTAGCTGAATGATACACAGAAAACATACCTCTCACAAGCTATTTTAAATACTCTGTGGCACCGAACAACATTTTGTACTCTAAAATGTCTGCATTCTCAATTAAACAGCTTAGGAAACAATTTCAGAAGCCTTTGACTTATCAGTGATGAATGGCTACAAGCAGAATACAATCCTGACCTCCAGAAAGGTCAGCGATGTTTTAGAAAGCTTCTGTCAATCACAAAATAGCTAGATGGTGGGAAATAACATTAGACCAGTATTTCATTTTGTTGGTAGGCGACAGTGGGAGGGACAAAACATAAATAACTAGAGCAAGTTGAACTGAGATTTTAATTAGGAAACTGTTGCATAAGTTTTCTCCCCCCCCCGCCTCTTCTTGCAGAACCAGTTTATCTTGAAGGTGTTAAAATGTCTAATAAAAACACAGTAATCAAATAAGGCTTTGTAGCTGATGGCGCCCCCCGAAGGTTCTTGCTAATAGTGTGTAATTAATTTGGCATTTGCAAACGAAACAACCTATTTGCATTCTTATACTATTGATATCGTAAAGATAAAGTGATTATACAATTGAAGGTGATGGGGAACTTATTACTTCCCTCGGGAGGGAGGGAGGGACAGAGCGTAGAAATTACATTTTGTTTATGAACGCTCTTTTGTTGCTATTCCACTGGTTTTGAACCTTTGACCTTGGAACAAAAGATTCTCATTTTCCAAAGACCATGGCAGAGAGGTATATTTCTCTCGGGTTCACTTTTTTAATTTCTCTCCAGTACTTACATTGTCTATAGAGAAGGTATTGTATTGCACCCAAAAATTCCATACCGAGATTTCACCATTTTGTTTTGAGAAACCCCTGAACAAAAAGTCTTGCGCGCGCGCTTTAAGTGAACAGCATAATCCAAAAACGAAAAAACAGTTTAATACCAAACATCTTCCAAGGATGCGACACGATTTTCAAGAAAATCTCCCACACCATAAACTACCCTTTAAATGACAAACTTCTTGAAAATTTTGTTTTTCTCAAAAATGGCTGTAACGATTTTGATTAAAATAGTATATTAAAGATATTTACCTGACAAATAAAATGCATATCTCGAATTTTCTGGGAACAGCATCTGAAGACTTCATTCTGGATGAATTTTGCATAATTAAGAGATAGACAAAAATGTACTACATATAAAATTTAGATCGTTAAAACTTTTTGGAGGGTTAGCCGCTTCCAAGATATTCTATCTAATTGCTTTCAATTTTAAGCTACTTAAAACTTTACTTAGATGGCAGGACATCTTTTGTTTCATTTATTTTATTTTACTCCTCTGCAAAGCGAACCGAATTTCCATTGTTTCACATAGTGATCGGTTTTTTGAAAGATTTTACTCTCGCTTTAGCCTAGTGTATTTCCCTTCTACAGAGAAGAAATTAACCATTTCTGCTATTATCTCGATTATCACTGTAGATAAGACGATCTTTTGTAACACTAGTTTGTAGAGAAGGTCATGTGGATGGAACATATGCTTTTTTTTTTCACAGTGACATATTGGTGTGGGATGACAGGTCAATTATATGTAAAGCTGCAAGATATCAGATAAAACGGTTGCTACCCCTCACCAAGATGTCAACAGGAACATACAGACTGGCGTGTAAATGACCAGCAGAGAATACATCTAAAATACTTGAAATGGTAGAAAAATCAAGAGGCCGATATCCAATCATATACTTGAAGAGAAGAAATTTCAATTTCCCGTCTGAGAATAGGACACTCCAGATTCGCACACTGCTATCTACTCGCCAAGAATGAACCCACCATGTACACACTGAAATGCGAGGCCCCCCGTCGCTGAATCCTTGCACTTGACAGGAGTTAAGTTGGTACATCCACAGAAAACAGATGAAAAGCTACAGCTGAAAAGCTTTACCCGTTTTGACTTTCTGAGCAAATCACAAAGCAGCATTCCGGTCGGTCGGTCAGACAACGGAAACGGATCTAGATAGCCGATCCCGGTGGCCGCGCTCGCTAAAGTGTCTCGCTTTGGCGCTTCGTGGTGCACAGGATCGTGGGTTCGAGTCCCGCCTTGGGCATGGATGTTTCTGTGTTTGTAAATGTGTCTATGTTTGTGTATGTATATGTAAAAGGAAAACGTTACGAATAATGTCTACTAAGGAAATATAGGAAACTGGAAAAAATGGAGAAAAAAAAGGAATACAGCGCCGGAGTCCTGACAAGCCTCCGGAATTGTATTTTTTATCAAAAAAAAAAAAAAAAAAAAAAGAAAAGAAAAAAGATGCCGCACCGTTGCAATACCTGGCTATTTCCAACCACGTGCTCAGTTTGTGAACGTGCGTTGAGCAGTATTATTCGTTATTTATATTTGTTATTGTTATTGTTCTTGTTTGTATGTTAGGGAACATAACAAGACTTTCACAATTATACACGTAGATAGACATTTGCGGGAAGGTGTGGGGCGTAGATGGATGCGGCTTCATCGAAGTGCACAAAATAATTCGAAAAGCACAGGAATTAGACGGAACCATCAGTGAATGTGAACCACTAATGATATGTCTTGGTGACGATGGAGACTTGGATGGAATTGAGCCATTAAAATTCTAAACCGGTGAAAATCACTTTGCTATATCTTTCTCTCATTGTAACAAACTATTTTGTATTTTTGTTAAAAATTGTAAATAAAGAGAATAAATGTTAGTTAATTTGAGAATATTGTGAAATAATTAAGGATTTCAAAAACTGTATTAGTGTATATTATTATTAATGTATATATTAGTAATGTATAGTATTAATATTGAGGTTTCATAATAACTTTATAAACATGCTGGTAATTGATATATGTATTGCTATACTGAATAATAAGTGGTTTGGCATTAAAAAAAACAAAAAAAAAAACAAAACATGTATATGTAATATGTTAGTTGTATTACTGTTCTTAATATAACTTAAATTATTGTAAGTGAATTGTGTACATTTAACACTGCCACCGGGCAGTACCCAATTGCAGAGAATAAAATACATACACACACATACATACTTACTTACATACATAGATACATACATACAAATATGTAGTATGCTACATGGTTACAGTATCACTGTTATTTTGAATTAAAATCAATAATAACGAATTAGTTTCATTATTCATCGAAATTCATTTACTATGTACACTGTTTATATTCGTCTTTACTCACGATAGAAACATTTGTAATCAGCTGTTGTTGTTTACTAGTAACTCTGGCAACGCCGCAAAGGCAGCATAGCCAACCCTACGCGAAACCACCCGAACCGTCAAGTGCAAGGATTCAGCGGCGAGGGTATAGACACATTATAGCAGAATCTATTCTAATCCAAATACTCAAAACTACACAACCTTCCCACAGAATTGCACGTAGTTTTGTCAGAACCCAGCAAGACAAGGAACGTCATATGCTTAATGAAATCAAATCTTGCCCAGCTCATCTAAAGAAGAAAATCTAATCTGGTATCATACATGTGAACATCAGCCAGGAAGGTAATAAACCCTGCATCTATATAAGAACATTAACTTATCAATTAATTTGCAATTTATCCTACTTTATTATAGTATTATATTCATTATAACCAAGAATTATCATCTGAACCATGTACTCAATTCGTGTGTCTGTTGCAATAATACTTCTGTAGTGAAGGGTTGTAAAATAAAGATCTAGGATATGTCGGTGAATGTTTACTTTAAAAACCATAATTTCTTGATCTTCATATCGCATCCTTGGAAAACACGGAACTTCAAAATCGGCTTTGATATTTAACCGACCAAACACGTACCTTTTATTAATTCAGGGTACCTCAAACACTGAAATCTGGATATCATATCTGTGGGTGGAATATAAATACCTTCTGTACCGTAGGCACATTGTAGAGAACTTAGAGACAATAAACGTAAAGGACATTCTAAATTCTGAAATATATATCCCAAAAACGCTTTTGAACTGATCCAAGAGTTGAAATAGCACCGTCAGGTTGCTTTGTTTATAATGGGCAGCCTGTAGATGTTCGTCTACGGCCAAATTGGAAGGGTTTACTTTCATCTGTCAGCAATCAACAGAATGGAGGTGGATGCAGATGTTTTTATCACCACAAGATTGTCACATATTCTTGTTGATAAGCCCTGTGTGAACATAGTAGCATCTAAAGTACTTTACTAATCCAAGGTTGCCAAACGTCTGGTAGCACGTGTGTTCCCTAAAAGACGTTGCAACATGCGCCCTCAGGTTCCCCGACACGTTCCTAATCAGATGATGTCGCCTGCTTTTGTGTTTGAATGACAGATGAATGTTGTGACCTCGAGGACCATTCAACAACGCGTCTAGGAAACAGCTGTTTGAATCGATTGGAAGTGTAGGTCTACACAGACTGGCTTGTTAGCAGGATATTGAGGTGAAGCAACGCAGCACGAACATACGTGATATCCCACACGTCTGTTCTGGTGAAGAAAGTTACTAGTCTGATTCCATTTTCTCAAAATGGCTCTAACGATTTTGATTAAAATCCCTATATTAAGGATATTTACATCCCAAATAAAATATATATCTTGAATTTTCTGGGAATAGCCTCTAGAGACCTCTTTATTCCGGACGAATGTTGCCAAATGTTGCTTAGCTGCTAAACCGTAGGAGATAGACAAAAACTTATTACGCAAAAAATGTAGATCTCGTCAAAACATACAGTTTGTCCTTTACGTTTTTGTTGTGGTGGTAACCGTTTCCAAGATATTCCTTGTTATTAGTGTCAATTGTAAAGTACTTATACTTTTCTCAGACAGGAAGTGTTTTTTCTTTTGTTCTACTCCTGGCCAAGCAAACAAGTGATTTGAATTGACAATCACATGACGATTGTTTTAAAACATTTGACAATTAATATAGCCCAAAATGATATGGCGTTTTATTTATGGAGCTCTTTTAACTGCAGTGGTTCTCAGCGTCCCATTCTAAATTGGGCGTGAAAGACCGCTTAATTTTGTTCAGAGGCATGTCTATCAGGCTTGAGGTTCTTTTAAGGTAGCCATGCTAAGGATTTTTACGCCCAAAAAATCCATCGTCCTCCGCCGGGTACTTAGCCTAGTGCATTCCCTTAGTTCCCTTCTGTTACAAGGAATTAAGTAATAAGAACATTCCGCTAATGTTTATCTCGATTAGCATGTTGTAGAAAGAAGAAATATCTTTTGTAAGAAGTTTGTAGAACAGCTAGAGAAAGTCATGCGAGTGTAACAAATCAGATTTTGTGTTTTCTCGTATTGCAATCGTCGAATTCTTTTTGTGCTACCGTTACTGTTCCTTTCACACCGTCGTGTATAGAGATAGTCAGGCTGAAAAAAGTAGTGGCATAGCCGGGATTTGAACCACGGATCTCCTGGTTTCCGTCCAGTTGCACTGACCACTGAGTTACCATGGCAACATGCCGGCACAACACTACATTCTCCAAGTGACTCGCGTTTTGTCCGGTAAATAACAAATGAAATGAAATGGCCTGTTATTTATGGACGCTCTTTAACTGCTTTGGTTCTCAGCGTCCCATTCTATATTGAAGATTCTAAAGATCGCTTAATTTTGCTCAGAGGCCTCTCTTATCAGGCTTGAGGTTCTTAGGAGAGCTCAAAGCATTTTTACTTTCTCTATGCGTACTATCTACATAGTGTATAGAGAAGGCATTGCACTCCACTAAATAATTCGATACCTAGATTTCACCGGAAATATGTGTTTTACAGTCCTCTGTATCCAAAAAAAGCATTTTTAGAAAAAGGTCCTCTGTGTGTGTGTGTGTGTGTGTGTTTTTATGAACACGATAACTCAAAAACGAAAAGTCTGTAAAATACCAAACTTAGTATTAAGTTTAGTATCTTCCAGGGATACGACACGAAGATTTTCAGAAAAAATCCACCACCCGCAACTACCCATTACGTCGAACTTTTTTCGAACATTTTGATTTTCTCAAAGATGGCTCTAAGATTTTGATTAAAATATCATTTGTTAAAGTATTGACCTGACAAAATGTATATCTTGAATTTTCCAGGAATAGCCTCGATGAATTTTACAGAATTTTGCATAACTGCTAAACCGTAAGAGGTGGATAAAAATTTACAACACAACAAAATTAGAGCACTTAAAAACACACACTTTATGTAAAGTACATTTTTTTCGTGCAGTTGATCCTTTTTTAGATATTCCTTGTTATTGGTTTGGGCTTTGAAAAAGTTATATTTTTCTCATACAAGCATTTGTCAACTGCTGTCCATACCAAGGAACAAAGGACGAAATAAATAGAAGCATAAACTTTTTAATACTATTTTTTTTTTTTTTTTTTTTGCAGAGATGAAGAGAGAGTCATGTGAATGGAGCACATCAGATTTTTAGATGCTATACCTCAATGGCGACATACAAATTCCTTAAGTACTTAAAGTCCCGGGCTTCTATAGAGAATCAACATTTAGCTGTCCTCCCCTTGCTTCGGACTCTACAACCTTCTAAGGATCTTACAATACACATGTTTCCTAGCAGTGTTCGATTAAACATCGTTTTCTCAAAACTACATTTTCGCACAATTTTCCATGCGTCTCAATTTTTGTTTAAATACAACTAAAATTTTCCTGAATGTGCAGAAGTATCTATTGTAATTTTATGAAGAATAAAATCATCCTAACACCATTAATAATTGTCAATTGTCCTAAGAGATGAAAACACGAGTTGTATTTGATAAGACAATTCGCAAAATAGACTATTAATAATTTATAATATATAGGAAGGGACATTTTATCAGGTTATGATTCTAATGCATTAGTTCTCAAATGGTAGATGACGCGTTCGACCATGTTTATTTACCGACCGTGTCTACACCCAATGTACGAGTACCATTAGCAACAATAGAAATAGGGAACAATTATTTTATTTCAGCTTTTAATAACTAATGCATGAAATGAAATTAGACGTTATTTTATTTGAGGTTGTTCCACTCATTTCGTACATGAGAAATACAAATGATTATTTTCACTCCTGTTTTGAACTAAATATATTATGAACTGGATAAAAATGTAAATAAACACTGTAACTGAATTGCAATTACAATTGTGGAACTGACAGTTATTAAAAGTGAAGGCTGGATGCCTGGATTGTCACCTTGTCACCAATAACCAAGACAGGCGACTAAACATACGAACGGCAGGTGCGGCAAGATTTCAAAGAAATGAACATCAGCTGCGATAAGATGTTTCGACAGTATCGCTCCAGTCAGGTGACCGCGATTGGTTGAAATTACCTATTCTCGGCCATTGCATTGGGCCTTTAATGTGGAGGTGAATAGTCACAGTAAAACTTTCAGAAATAATGTAATTTCACTGCCAGTCTCCCTTAAAACAAGAGAATTTTCTCCCATTCTGGTTGTTACAATTGTAAGCTTTCTGGACTCGCTATTTATTTCGCTGTATCAGTGAAACTGTGCAAAAGAATGACAGATCTGCTGAGAGTAATGACACCAGACATAAATTTCATCTCCCCAGCTCTCCCAAAACAGAGATTGTATCTGCCGACCAGCAGGATATGGGATCGATTTTGTGATGCGCAGTCCCTCCCCCTCTTTATAACCGAGAAACCGTTCGCCGTGTCACGGTGTGTCTGCGGCACAAAGTACGGCTTCATTATCAACTGCAGGGTAATTCTGACTCTCTATAAGGGCAATGCACCTGTGAAATTTGGATTCCTCCTTCAAATTATCACACGAAATCAGTGATATTTTTTTATGTTTTAAAATTTCAGCGCGTATGATTATTTACATCATTTTTACTGTCCAAATTCTTTGTTGTAATAAAAATGCTCCAATGCAGTTTTAAAGGTATTCACATACATTCAAGTCGTGCAGTAAATGAGTTAATACATAGATGTGTCGCATCAGATGTATTTATATTAATCTCTTATTGTAAGAAATTGAGTTTTATTTATGGTCGCTCTAACTAAAGTAGTTCTCCGCGTCCCATTCTGTATTGGGCGTGAAAGACCGCTTAATTTTGCTTAAATGTGTCTTTAACTGGCTTGAGGTTCTTTTACGTGCCTTAAATCTACGACATGGGTCCAACGGCTTTACTTCCCTTCCGAAGGCCATACTAAGGATTTTAGCGCCCGAAAAAAATCCATCGTCCTCTGCCGGTTTTGAACTTGCGACCTAGGGTTTATAAAGCTAGGTAACTACTAGAGGAAGGCGACTCTTTTTGTAGAAAAAATATTTTTCATACTCACCAAAAATTATAACTTCTTCAAAAGTAAAATATTTTTCTCAAAATTGGAGAATTATTTCGAAAAGTACGAAGTAATTTTCTTTAATGTACTTTTGAGAGGCAGAGCAAATATTTTGAAACAAGTAAAAATTGCATCGTGTGGAGCACTTTAAGCGTTCTGATAATTTGTGGTTGACCACGTGCAGATGGATAACTCTCAAATCCCTTAATGCACTTAAGAGCTCGTTAATGGATGGGTGGATTTTTATGAACAGAAATCTCATCAGGTTCATTCTTGTTTTTGGTCGGTAAAACCCTCGCTGAACGCTCAACTTTAACCACCCAAAAGAACGAAGTGAGGTACAAGATTCAGAAATTTAAAAAAAAAAAAATGCTGTCATTAAACTTTGCTAATTGTTACAAGGACACAATAATATTCGATATATACCTCGTTCACTTTGCTACAAGCAACTACAATAGCTTCAAATTAGAAATGCCGGGCATGTAGAAACATGTTGACAGTGATAAAGAAAACCCCTTTTCAATAAAACTGAGCAAATTTTTCTTGGAAAGCACAATATTGCGTACAATTTAATTATAACAGGTACATACATAGCAATAAATAAAGAATTGTTCAAGATTGAACCACAGGGGGTACCCATCGTCCAGGATTCAGGGTGTTTTAACATACAAGTATAATAAACTTGCTAATGCATAGTGATACTTTTAATTGCTTTCTCACAGAAACCGCGTGCAGAGCAGGAGTTGGATAGATAGTCAGGCCGAAAGTTAAAGCATAGTTTGTCAGGTTCCCAGGAAAATATATCCAAGGTAACGAGCCTAATGGTGCCATATGGCATCGCTATTGTGTGTTCAATAATTATCTACATATTTAGGCATTTTTAAAACTTAATTTATATCACTGCTTAGAACAGTAAAGAAGAAAATAAAATTCCTTCTAAGATACCTTTTCCCTAACCAATACAGAACTTCATTCCGCTAAAATGTTACCAAGGTTCGGTCAACACTTACATATGCCAGTCAGCGTTTATTTAACACGGGCTCATCCCTTCCTTTATCAAAGTAGCATTGTAGCGAGGATTTAAACGTAGGTTAATCTGGATCAGTGATGATCAGTGTTTTAGAAATTTAGACAACTGAGCTACGAATAGAGAGATCAGGTAAGACCAACTTTTTAAAGCAAATATTCATTCTGTGGCGTCAGCTTTCAAAAAGCAATTTAAATGGAAAATGAATCGGCCTGGAAAGGGTTAGCATACAGCAGTGTCCAAATATAGAGGTTTCACTGCGTTTCAAACCTCGCATAAGATAAGGAACGAAATCAACACACATTTTATTGTGTCGCTAAGGTTGTGTTGCGCGGAGTAATACAAATCTGGTTTCTTAGGGCGGATCCACTGATAGTTGTATGTGCACAGACAAAGTAGCAACTCGTAAATAGCTTCAGAGCTGTCAAGATCCGAATGGAACTTGTTGCTAACGAGTAGTATTGTTGTGATACTTAACATTAATATGTCTGCAAAACCTCTTCCGTATAGAATGGCAACTTGATTTACTGACTCTCGTTTATGTCATATTTTCTAAGTGTCATTTAAGAAGCGTTGCAGTGAACTCATTAAAATGGTTATAAGAAAACTGCACACACAGTTTTGGAAACAAACAGCTTATGTGCTAGGCACGATTTTAATATAATTCTTGCCCACAGTTATTATCAAAATCTACACCTTCATCCCAACTAGACTCTCAAGAGCTGGTGCTCCATTCATATGGCTTTCTATACCTTTTGCAAACAATTTTCTTAAGGTTTTTTTTTATCTACATCATGCTAACCCAGATAAACATTAGCAGAATTGGTCTTATTGCTTGCTTCTTTGTACATAGAAGGAATATACGGGAATTCACTAGGCTAAAGCGATAGTCAAATGTTTTAAAATCAGATCACTGTGTTAAATGATTGAAATTCGGTTCAAATAGATACGAAAAGAAACATGTCTTTCCGTTTGAAAAAAAAAAAAAAGTTGAAATAACTTAAAATTGAAACCTGTAATACAGGATAATTAAAAAGCGGTTAACTCTATTTAAAAAAAAAAAGTGCTTAAACCAGATCTTTATTTCTTGTGCGGTACTTTTTTGTCTATTTCTTACGCTGTAATATTTATATGAAAGTCATCCAGACTGAAGGTCTTCAGAGGCTAACCCCACAGAATTTAAGATATACATTTCGTTTGTTATGAAAATATCTTAAATATGTGGTATTTTAATCAAAGTCGTTTGAACCATTTTTGAGAAACTAAAAATGTTCGATAAAAGTTCCATATAAAGGATAGTTGGGGGACAGTTCTTAAAATCTTCGAGTTGCATCACAATACAAGTTTGGTTTTTAACCGCCTTTTCGTTTTTGAGGTCTGCTTTCTTGGATTCAGGAGTCCCCAAAACATGTATTTACGGTCAAATCTCGGTGTCGAGTTTTTGGTTGCAATACAATACCCTCTCTATACACTCTGTACATAGTAAGCGAGGGAAAGGAACATTTTCTGAAAATGACCTAAAAACGGAGTTAAAGAATGAAAATGCGACACAAAAGTGTTACAAAAATGACTGATTGAAAAGTAGAATTACACTTAATTCAATATCATAGTGTCTCGAACTTGGAATGATCGCGGATTGATTGTTATCCTAAAGAGCATTTCTGCACATTTAGAAACTTCTGTCCACTTGATCTAACGATATAGTTGAAATAAACCATGTCTCCTAAAAAGGTCCTCCACAAGTACATCAAAGTTGAAATTTTCAGCTTGCAGAACTTAATGAATTGTATACTGTTTGGTAACCAACGTTTTTACATCATATATTTACTTTCTCTAACAGTATGCCTGCATAGTAGATATAGAAGCTGTTGTAATGCACCAAAAAATTCTACACCAAGAGTTCACCAGCAATATGTTCTGAGACCCCATGAATTAAAACAAAATTAGCATGTTTAGAAGGCGATGGATTTTTTCGGTTTGTAAAATCCTTAACATGGCTTCCTTCGGAGGGAAGTAAAGCCATTCTTCCCGTTTTGTAGATTTACGCCACGTAAAAGAGCCTCAATTTGATAAAGAGGTCTTTGAGCAAAATTAAGTGTTCTTTACCGCCTAATATAGAATGGATAGCTGAGAACCAACAGTAGTTAACGAACGTCTATAAATAAAACTCCATTTTCATTTAATTTCAGTGCCTCGGTTTGCTTTTGTTTTCTTCCTAAAGTGCATTTGTTTTAGTTGAAGCGACTTCTGAAAGTCCATAAATTATTCTATTCAATTACCTATCCTTCCTTAACGGTATGTATTACTGAAAGTTCATTAAAAATCACAAATATCGATTTGTTATTTTCATTCCATAAAATAATTTAAAGACTCCTGAATACAAAAAAAGGTATAATTGACACCAGGTACCATTTTTAAATGCCTTAAGTCAAAGCATTAGAGGTGAAACTGTAGTGGACACGGCAAGAAAAACTTCAGTTCCACAAGATCTCATTCGCATCATGCAAAGTAGAAAACGAAGTTGTGCTGAAGAAAAGCAGCAATGCAAGAAGAAACGAACAGAAAAGCAAATCAGAGTGTCCAGCCTACCAACCTAGTGTATTTCAATTCGGGCCATGCATTAAAATCTTTCCTAGTTTCTCGCTATTGATATTTTCAGCATTTTTCTTCGTGTAAAATGCTCCTAGCCGAGCAGTTTTTATGTTATATAAATAAAAATGTGTTTTTAATTTTCAAACACTAAAATTATATGTTAATGGCAAAAATAGCAGATTCATAACTTTAAAACATTTTCGAGCCTAAACCAAAAGAGAGGGAGGGAAACCTAGGACAATTTCAAAAAGTAGATGTATTGTGTACCTAGGGTTAAAATATTAGATACAAATTTTACATTTTTTGTCGCAGGGATTTTTTTTTTTTTTTGACTTGACAAAACCATAAATATATTTGGTCATAGCTTCCAAACCATTAGAGAAAATTCGATGAAATTTGATTTGCATTTTACCATGTATATGTGTGGTATAAATTTCCAAAAGCTAGCGTAATTAGTTTAGAATTTCAAACTTTGTCATACATGTCCTTGAGATAGGGGAGAGTCCTCGATCGCGCCTAACCTACCCGCAAGGCGATATGATAAGTCACGTGGTGGTGGTGTTGCTGAAGGTGGTCGAGTCGATGTTTTCGTTTGAGACAGTAAACGCGCTGCTTAATGTCGGTTGCAACATGGAAACCGGTCTGAGAAAATATGGAACGAAAGTTGTTGGGCAAAGCCTGCATCGACTGACTTCTGGCTGCAGGTTTTTTTTTTTTTTCTCTGTGTAAACGGGGCGCCCCCACCCCCTCCTCCAGGGAAGGTCAGGGAAGGACGTACGCAGTGACCACTCTCTACTAGAACGTTAAGGAGTTTGAACCAGGACCGTTCGGATTGCAGTGTTTTTCAGCTCGTCAGCTGGAAATCTTTGTGTGCTTTCTTATAAAGTGATATCTAATTCTCTAACAAATAACGCGGAAGCTAACAACGCAGCCATTTTTGTCGGCAGTATTTTCTTGACAATTCAGTTCATTAAAGCGCCAATCCAATGGCCGAGATTAGACAATTTCAACCAATCGCGGTCATCTGACTGGAGCGATATTGTCGAAACATCTTATAGCAGATAATGTTCTTTTCTATGAAATCTCTTGCACCTGGCGTTCGCTTGTTTAATCTCTGGTCTTGCTTATTGGTAACAATGTAACAATCCAGCGAGCCAACCTTCACTTTTAATAACTATCGATTCGACAATTGTACTTTCAATTAGGTTAAAATGTTTATTTAAAGTTTTATCCAGTTCATAATGTATTTACTACTGTATGTATCTGACTCTACCTATCCAACTCATGTATTTACATAGTTCAGAAAAAAATTGAAAGTAATCATTATTTGTATTAACTATCATGCGACCTCAAATAAAATAACGTTTATTTCCATTTCATGTATTAGTTATTATAAGCTGAAATTAAATAATTGTTCCATATTTCTCTTGTTGCTATCGATATTCGTTCATTGGTTTCGGTCATATCAAATACAACTTATGTTATCTTTTAGGATAATTGACTCCGGTCGTGAGTTATCGACGAGATGAAAACTCGTGGTATTGGATCATGTGGATTATTTCGATTGAAAACAGGTAGTCAACGTGAGGCATAGTTCTATAGATCATATTATTGGGAAACATACCACGTTTCCATGGGAAATTGAAATCGATTTTAATCCAAATCCATCTGAATACGATCTGCGTTTCGGACATTAAGTTTATGTCGATTTGAATACCAAAAGTTTGAGAAGCAATAATTCAACCTTTTATATTAGTCGACTTCGATTAAGTTGGCGGATCTCTTATGTTCTGTCTATTATAAGCAGGCTTTGAAGTTAGTGAATGTTAGAGGAAGAATGCATTACGAGATTATAGAACATAATCTGATGTGTTCCTTTCACATGACTTTCTTAGAGATCTCTAACAAATTGTTAAGAAATTTAGTTTTCTATCTACGTTCAGATAACATTAGCAGAAATTGTCTATTACTTGCTTCCTTATAGAAGTAGAAGGGAAATAAGGGAATACACTAGGTTAAAGCGACCGTCAACTCTTTTAAAATCTGTTGCCATGTGGTTGAAATTCATTTTTTTGTTGGGCCAGAAGTTTACAAATTTCTGTATGAGAAAATCGACATTTTAAAACTGGAACAAATAACAAGGAATATCTCGGAAATGGTCAACTCCACGAAAAAAAAAAAAAAAATGTGTAAGATATACATTTTTGTATAGTAAGTTTTTATCTACCTCTTACGGCTTACCAACATGTAAAATTCAGCAAAATTCATCCAGAATAAAGAGGTCTTCAGAGGCTATAAATTTCAAGATCCTTCGAAAGTAGAGCAGAGCAACAACATTAAGACATCAAATACCTTATACACCCTGATATGTTCCTAGGACGAATTTGCATTAAATTTTGAACCCAGTTGGATGCTTCTAGTGCAATCGTCCATACTCCTCGGAAAACAACTAAACATCTCCTTAATCCAGATTTGAAGACCTATCTTTCAAATTGCAATGTTGTTACTATCTATGAAAGTTGAGGACACATTAAAAACATTGCGCAATGTGCTGGACTTGAATTTTACTACCGTGAATGCTCTTTAACTTTCTAAGCTACGATTAGATGCACCTGCTGTGAGAAATTAGCTCTGCTTGTATATTGTCTTCTCGCAACACAGGAACTTGAAGATGAATACAGTAGTACTGTATCATGTTATGCTGTCTTCCTTGTGGCGTTTCGAGCTGTTTGTAATCAAGCTTTCATACCTCATCATCTACTATATGTGACTGAATCAGTTACAGTGTCATAAACCAGTAGTAATAGGATAATGCCACATTTGTCATGCGCAACGTGACTTCGCTGCAAATAAACAGTATTTGAGTCAGAAGCAGTAGCTTCAAGCATTAATTCAGTCACTGTGTCAGGAGCCTCGAGCGGTTGCAAATCGTAGTACTTTACGCCTGTTGCTTTGGATTAATTTATCATTCTATGCGCGTGTTTTATTGCGTTCTCGCCCACTTCTTCGCATCTAAGTAGAAAATCTGCTCAGGATAATAGATTTGCCTGCACCAAAATCACCTGGTCTGTGTACATCAGACATGGGTATTTACTGGTTCAGGAGCTTTTTGTGGTTCTTTACCTTCCCGTATCCGGCAGATGTCATTGCTAAATTTCGGTGTGCATGGCAGATTGGGTCGTGACAAAGTTCCGAAAGGAAAGTCATTATGGCAGATTCTATGTCTGTACAGGTCGATCATGATGTGAAAGCGTTCGTTGCGAAGAACTGCATAGTTATGGAACAATGGGCCGAGCATTGAGAGTACAGCCGGGTAAATAAAGCGAAAGTAGAGGTGCTACTCCCGCAAAAACTAATGTGAAGACAGCAGCAAGTTAGAAGAAGAGCAAAACAATAAACTGTGCAGTGACAACTCTGGGCTGATGGTGGGAGAAGTTGCGCCAACACCTTTGCACAGAGGCCGTAACATTTCTGTCCACGAAGGAGTGAAGTGCGGCATTCTTTAGTGTTAATGTAAGTAAACATAGTAGATTGTTAACTTGGAGAAAGACAGCGACGCCGACGTTATCAATAGCGATGTTGGATATGAGGACGAAGATGGTGGTACAGTGCGCGGCATTGAGGAGGTTTAGAAGCATGAGAGTACAATAATAATGGCTATGTTCATGGTTGCCAGTTCCTTGTTAATGGTAGCCCATACCTGGTGTACAGGATTATCTTACTGATACGCATCTGTGAAAAACCTAAAAATTTACAATTTTGCTTGGGTTGATTTGAAACTTTTAATGAATGATTTTAGTATTAAGAATAGTTCACGTATTTTGTGCAAAATAGTTCCTGTGATATTAACGTATGTATAGTGTTTTATTGTCATGTAATTATACCATTTCTCACGATGCAATTTCACTTTGAGAAATATAATACTTTGCTGTACTACTAAATTGATAAGATGAACATTTTATGTATTAGTTTAGGAGAAAAAAAAGTAATTTTATTAGCTTTTCATGTTTGCTTCTGAAATATGAATTTTGTTATTTAATTACACAAACATTGGTGATATTAGAGAAAAAATCAACTCATCAGTTTCCTTTGGTAATATTTTTGTCCATGCATACACATTTTCAAGATTCTATTTTGAAAACTGCATCGTGTGGAACAATTTAAAATTTTGAAAACGCTGAAAAATAAAAACACGAGAAAAAGAAGTTATAAAGTTTAACATTCAATATAACACTGTTTCTGATCGTATAATCTCTAGAAAACACCTGCCGCATATGTTGGCCCTTCTTTCTTCAAGCGGAGTTACCTGCGGCTTTTCTTGATGCTGGTTTGCATAGCTGCTCACTTTGGCACAAGCGGCGTTCATCCCTTTCCTCACTAATTTTATATGCAGCTCCACTAAGTTTTACTTTCTCTACACGTACTATGTGCATTGTGTATAGAGAATGTATTGTATTCCATCTAAAAATTCTATACCGAGAGATTTCACCGGAAATATACCTTTTTAGGGTATACAAAATCATGTTTAGAAAAAGGTCCGTGTGACTGTTGTCAGCATAGCTCAAAAACGAAAAGTTCGTTAAATACCAAATTTGGTATTTAAGTTCATTATCTTCCAAGGACGTGACACATAGATTTTCAAGAAAATCCCCCACCACAAACTACCCTTTGCATGGAACAATTTTCGAAAATGTTTATTTTCTAAAAAGAGGCTAACGATTTTGATTAAAATCTCGTATATTAAAGACATTTACATCCCAAATAAAATGTATATCTTGAATTTTCTGGGATTAGCCTCTGAAGACCTCTTTATTCTGGATGAATTTTGCCAAACTTGGCCTATCAGCTAAACCGAAAGAGATAGAAAAAAAACTTACTGCACCAAAAATGTAGATCTCGTTAAAACATGAAATTTGTGTCCACGTTTTTGTTATGGAGGTAACCGTTTCCGAGATATTCCTTGTTATTGGTTTCAATTGTGAAGTACTTACACTTTTATAAGCCAGGAAGTGTCCGCTTTTCTTTTGTTCTACTCCTGTCCAAGCAAAAAAGCGATTTGCAATGACAATCGCGTAACGACATCTTTTAAAACAATTGACTATCACTTTAGCATAGCGCATTCTTTTAGTTCGCTTCTACGTATAAGGAACTGAGTAATAAGAAATAGTGTAGAAAGAAGAATAATCTTTTGTAAGAAGTTTGTTTTAGAGTAGCTAGAGAAAGTCATGTGAGTGTAACATCAGATTTTTTCTTGTATTAAGTGTTTATTTAATTCCTGACCAGCTCTGCTGCCCATGTTAAACTGTAATACAGCTGGTGTTACACAATTTCTAATTTCCTTCTTGAAACCAATTTTTTGGGGAGGCATTAGAATCCTATTATATAATGAAGCCTCTTTTGATTGATGTGCGCCTTTTTAGAAGTTCATCATTAGCTAGTCATGTATGTATGTATGTATGTATTTATTCTCTGCAATTGGGTACTGCCCGGTGGCAGAGTTAAATGTACAGAATTCACTTGCAATAATAATCTTAAGTTGAATTAAGAATAGTTATACAACTAACATATGCATATACATGTTTTTTAAATGCCTAACTGCTTATTATTCAGTAAAGCAATATTACCAGTTTGTAAACGTTATTATGAAGCCTCAACAGTAATACTATACATTAATAATAATGTACACTAATGCAGTTTTTGAAATCCTTAATTACTTCAGAATATTTACTCAAATTAACTTAACATTTATTCTCTTTAAACTATTCTTAAACTTCTTTAAGGTCAGAGGGCAGCCCTGAAAGGCTGCTACAGGCAATTCATTCCATTCTTCAATGGTCCTATTAACAAAAGAAAATTTTCTACGTCGGTCATACTAGTAAAATTTGCTAATGACTAGTGACCAGAGTGTGGTTTTCATTGTAGTGTGATTATGGGTCCTCTTTAGCACTTGCTCTGTTATAAAATTACCCTTTCGACATTTATTATGTTGGGGTTTCTCATCAGTTGATGAACAGCGGTATATTGCTGATTTCATTAGATGTATATCTGGACTATTGTCTTTGATAGCTTTCCTGTAGTAATTTGTTGCTTTGACTATTGTTTGTTCTTTCAAACTTCCTGCATTTTGGCCCCCTAGTGTAATGCCCTGGAACTGTAATCCTCAATCAAATTTCGAAGCCTTGTCCCTAGTCTCTTAGCATCATGATTTATGCGCCCATCTTTGAAAATGTGTTCACACGAAAGAAGCGAAGAAATTGACCAAAATAGGCAATTTAAAACGCCACGCCCACTTAGTCTTCCATTTATATCGTCACGTGATATGGTTTAACAACCGTCGAGGAGCAATACTTGCCTCCTTCTGTCACTCCACAACCCCAACTCTCACCCGCCATCCTGCAAACCCCACAATCCCGTCAGTACGTGGTTAAGTTCTTTCCGAGAACAGGGACACTTCTAACACACCTCGGGCTGCCCTCAGCCTGCCAATTGCTGGTCTGGTCTGGTTTAACAATAAAACGGCTGAAGAACAGTCATTACATTATTTGATCAGGCGGGAAAAAAAAAAAAAAAAAAACTTTTTTTTTTTTTTTTTTTTTTACTAATTTTCACAGATTTCTTAAGATGTAAACATACAGTCATAGTATATTTTTCGTTTGTGGACTTTTATTAAAAGCTGGCAAAGGAATAAAAGGTAATAAATGAAGAGAATAAAGTAGGAGTTAAAGAGTAACCTTGACTGGCTATTTTCTTGGTACAAGCTTGACGGTGATTTTTTTCTCCATGTCGGAAACATAACACGTGATGAGGAAGTTGTTAGATTTGGTTAGCAATTATCACCATCACGACCAAGCCACGTGAAATGGTCAAGCAGTTCAGGTTTAGTGCAGTTATCATAAAATGTATTTCAAGTGCTCGCCCATTGGTTCATGTGGAAAGAGATCTTAAAATGATTCCAAGAAGACGTGATGCGTCATTCTTTTAAAACCATGTCGAGTTTCTTTTTCTTCTTTTTTCGCGTTTGCGTGAAAATACTACGGAATTTTAAGGCCAGCTTAAGCTCCTATTGTTTAAACATTTGACTATCGCTATATCTTTGTATCTTTAACGAAATGTACTTGTAGCTATTTTTGCAATGTTTTAACTCAAAAATGTGAATTAAGTTTTCGTGACAGTTTGTATAACACCAATAAACGATAGAGGATAGAAGAAATCACATGAAGTAACATATTAGGTTTTGGGAAATGCAAAGGGAAAGCAATTTCAAAAGCATCCATAACAACCCGATATTAAAAGAGTTGACTCTGTACCTACAAGGAAATTACTAGTAAAATGAGTTCAGTGAATATTTATCTCGAGTAACATGAAGTTGGTAGAAAAATGAGCTTTTGTAATAAGTTTTGAAAAGTGAGTAGCGAAAATAATGTGAGCGTAACATTGTCATGTACAGTCAAATGTATTGAAATTTCATTAAATCGGTTATTTAATATTTTTATCCTAAAAGGGGCAAAACTCAATGTTAAATGCTATACGATACTGTGTCTATTTTACCTGGTTGGTAGGTATGCAGATATACATTAGAAATAGATGTGGAAGAAAACAACACACTGCAAAATTGGCTACTAAGGTAACTTCATACACTTCGTGCCTTTACATAATAGACTCACGCATAGACACGAACTTTAATTCTTATAATTCAGCAACTCTTATCGTTTTGCGTTACGGAACGATAGAATCTGTCTCGACACATTCCTCTATTATGTCTCGGTCGTTAATAAATGTTGAAAACTTAGATGCACTGATTGTGTATTTCTTCGCTATATCAATTTCTTTACACCTATATGAGCTTCTAAGATTTTTTAACTTTTCCTTTAGGGAAAACTGCTAAATGGCTAAACCATATGAGACTACAATAAACAGATGAAGCAACCATTTAACGGTACGTTTTAAACATGCTGCCAGAATAGGAAATTCAATTCACCTTTATCCTTTTAGACATAGCTGAGCAAAATATGTATCGTCTGGGACGATCAAACCACTCTCTGAATTAAAAAGTGACACTCTAATTGTTGATTAAGTCTGGAAATTGTTTTAAAAATTCGTTCGATCGGTCATATATTCATTGAGGGGAATTATATATTTTTACTTTCTCTACACGTACTATGTACATAGTGTATAGAGAAGGTACTGTATTCCACCCAAAAATTCAATGCCGAGATTTCACCGGAAATACATGTTTTGGGTCCCCCTGAATCCAGAAGAAGCACTTTTACAAAAAGGTCCGCGCGCGCGTGTGTGTGTGTGTGTGGGGGGGGGGGGGACAGCATAGATCAAAAACGAAAAGACTGTTGAATACCAAACTCGGTATTTAAGTTTGCTTTCTTCCAAGGATGCGACACGAAGATTTTCAAGAAAATCCCCCCCCCCACTACCAACTACCCTTTTACATGGCACTTTTTTCGAAAACTTTGATTTCCTCAAAAATAGTCTAACGATTTTGATTAAAATCTCTTATATTAAAGATATTTGTCTGACAAAATGTATGGGAATAGCCTCTGAAGTGTACTTTATTCGGGATGAATTTTACGGAATTTTGCATAACTGCTAAACCGTAAGAGATAGACAAAAACGTACTACACAAAAAATGTAGAGCACATTAAAACACACAATTTATGTTACATACCTTTTTTTTTTTTTTTTTTTTTTTTTTTTTTTTTTTTTCTTCTGGAGTTGATCGTTCTTGAGATATTCCTTGTTTTTTATTTCAGCATTAAAAGACGTATACTTTTCTCATACAGGAATTTGGCAACTCCTGTCCATACAAATAAAGGAACTTCAGTCACATAGCAACCAGCTTTTAACTAGCACTTTAACCTATGCTGCTCCCTTATTTCACTTCCACTTACAAGGAAGCAAGTAATAAGGCTGTTTCTGCTAATTTTTTCTCGATTAGCATGAAGTAAATAAAATCATTCGCTTTTTAACAATTTGTTGCAGAGATGTAGAGAAAGTCTTGGAATGGAACACATCAGATTTTTGATGTGTTGAAATGATGTTTTTAACGTTTACGAAGACACAAAATTCATAAGTAGTTTCTCGCGGAATTTCAAAGTAAGCTTAAAGCGACTCGTTTGTTACACAATCACTTCAGCCTCGTGCATGGAAATAGATAAATATGCGGGAAGATTTACAGTTTTAGTACGCTTTATGATGAGTTTTTGTTAGCGTGTGACAGTTGAAAGGTGTATGAATTTATCGTTCGGTCGCGTGTGCTGTAAGACGATAATAGAACGTCCGAGTATTGAATGAAAGCATCTTAAGGTTTCCTTGAGGGCGTTAAGTTTCGCATTAGTAGGTTACCGCTGCTATTAGAAAAGTGCAGGCAAATTGCTGCAGTTTCGCAACCAGTCGCTGATACGCGTTAAGCGATTGTCTGTAGCCTTATTTCTTTCTACCTTGGAATTAGCAAGCTTTCATAAGGTATACTTCTCTGAAAATCTGGTAAATATAACGCTTTAGAAGCTATTTCAAACTATACTCCTGAGGTTTTAAACTACATTCCAAATACAGGGTGTATTATCATTAAGGATAGCATTTTGGGGACCGATAGCGGAGCGAAGTTATTGCAGCTTCGTATATAGCGATGATATGCTTGCAATGTTCTGTGTACTTAGTGGTGCTAACAGAGTGAAAATGGGGTGCTGGTTGTGTGATAGACTATGATGCTTTTACTAGAAGCGGAAAGTGATGGAGGTTGAGTGGGCGGTAAACTAAATACTAATGTTTACATAATATACTACTTGGTGTTATGCAACAAGTCAACATCATTATCTGTTACAGCTGCTCTCAAGGTGCATAGATTATAATGGCCAACAGCATACATCTTTAGCGTCTCAAAAGTGAATCGTCTACAATTGGTACTAAACAGTTCACAGATTATGAAAAACTTCGCGACGCGGTTCGGATACGTACATGTTGTTTACATGTAGCGTGTGGGGTCGTCAACACAGGCCTATCTCTACCTGGTAAGCATGTAGCGTGTATCTGCAGTCAGTCCCTCTATCGGTCCTTAAGATGCTATCCCTTAGAGTCATAATTATACAGATGATAGATTTCTAGACTGAACATTTTGACAAAGCGATCAGAGATAGATATTTTGGTTGCCACAGGATCTTGATAATTAGACCTCGAGTTTCATTGCCTGACTGCCCAGTAACCTGCGCTTAAACGTTTGGTTTGGATAGACAGGAGGTAATGACTCATTCGCTCCGTTATGCGGTGAAGGACAGCGTTGCTATTTGCTTAAAATTAAGTCGGCACTTTTGTAATATATCGATGTCCTAATTCTATCACAAACAACATTAATGAATATTTTAATTGAATATAAACGATAAAAGAATTTTCTTTTTACAACCCACTTTTTGTTTCCACAGTTCTATGATGTGTTTCTAAAGCGTTAAAAGTAAATGAATTTTAGCACGTAGATAGGCATTTTCAATTGCATTTTTGCCAAACCTCTTCATACTTTTTATATGCTGCTTAGAGTTGCAATGATTATGGGTGAAAATATTTTTCTGGCCTTGAAGCTATATAGGACTGTCGTTGCAAATTACATTTCTTCCCCTTATTGTGAAATGCCTACTCCAAACTCGTCCACATATTTAATCAACTTGTGTGTGTACTTCTGACATGAATGTGCCTCTTATTAACTCCCGATCCGACGATCGCGCTGGCCAAGGCACATGACCTTTTCTTTCAATCCAGTGATTATGGCGAGAGCGCATGTTGATAAAGCGACGTAAAATAAAACAATTAAAAGTATAATAAATCAATTTCCAGTTCATTTAATTTTAAAGGTTATGTAAATTGTTACAGCATTTCAGTTTAATATCTTCATTGATAGTCATTTATACACATAGTTTATTAGTTATATCATATTACTTCGTTTTTTTTTTATATGCCGCCTTTAATATCTATGTCATATTGGCGGCTTTTCCCTTTTGAACAAATGCTCATAATACTGTTGTTCACTCGTTACTGCTATCCATGGGTTATTTTTAATTAATTTATACGCACACATTCACATTCTCAGCTTCTGGGAAAAATAGGGAATAATTTGGTTAGAGAAAAATTTCCACCGCAGCCGGGAATCGAATCCTGGACCCCTCGCACAGCAGGCAGGTGCTCTACGTTTAATGCTATCTTTGTTTACCATATTGTATTGAACTGCAGACTCAATATACTCGTTTAAAATAAGACAATTCACTTTGGAAGTTAAATACACCTTTAATAAAGCTGTATACTATTTAATCGAGATAAACTTATTTTGCACTTTTACACATCGTTATAAGATCAGTATCCTTAAATTTAATATTTTGTTTTGTTCTTCGCCTCTCACCAAGGCAGGGACTCGCCTGTTCGATTTGTGGTGGACAACGTGGCATTTGGTCGGTTTTCTCCGAGTTCACCAGTTTCCTAAGGCATTTATTCCACCACTTGCTTCATAATCACATTTCATTTCGCTGTCATTTTATATAATCGTGTTCCTCGGTCTTATACAAAGAATCGGGCTGATCACCCATCCTGGCTACGTTGCACCTGAGTATCTGCTCAACAGGCATCTGACTCTGCGCTGTCCTGATTAATCCAATACGGGGAAGTTAAATAGCGAAAGTGTTTTAGTTTGGTTTCGATGCATATTTACTGGCCACATAATTGGACTAAAGCAAAAATGCTTACTACTTTTCTTGAAAGAACCGAGAATTACGGTGCACTTTGTGTGACATTTTAATTACACAGGTTGTGATGTAGACATTTGAATGAGAATGCCATGGACGCAAGGAGAAGACGTAAAAATGGTGGGGAGCAAGAAGTAGGTTGTGACGAGAAATCTTAGAAGCATGGAAGGTGGGGGGGGGGGGACAATATGGGCACTGATGAAATAGTTTTTGACAGTTTAGAAAATAGCTAAATTGTTGTTTGGCTGGGTGGTGTGCTACGCTGACTCCTAAATGGATTAAATGAGTTGTCAGGTTTGTGTTTATACCAGTTAAAGACAATAAGAGAGTGTGTTTTGTTTGCAACACACAGTAACCGTTGTGTTTCGGTTTTGTTGGGCCGTCATTCCGCTCTGACATTTAAAAACCTTTCACATATCGGCTGCAACATGGCTTTCATCTTCACGCATTAATCTGTAGAGACGAGTTGTGTGTTACGTGTTCAGAACTCTACCAGGAGGCCACATTGTCCTTCAAGCTAGCAGCCGGAAGTTAAATTCATTTTTACTTTCTCTATACGCACTATACATATAGTGTATAGAGAAGGTATTGTATTGCTCCCGAGATTTCACCGGCAGTACACGATTTAGGGTCCCCTGAATCAAAAAACGTGTGTGTGTCTGCAGCATAAGTAAAAACCGAAGAGTACGTTAAATACTAAACTTGGTATTTAAGTTCAGTATCTTCCAAGGATGCGACATGAATATTTTGAGAACCCCTCCAGCCCAAACTACCCTTAACATGGAACATTTTTCGAAAATTTTGCTTTTTCCAAATGTGGCTCTAAAGATTTTGTTTAAAATACCGTATATTAAAGACATTTACAGGGAAAATAAAATGTGTATCTTGAATTTTGTGGGAATAAACTCTATAAAGACCTTTTATTCTGGATGAATTTTGCATTGGTATACCGTAAGAGATGACAGAAGTTTACTGAACCAAAAATGTAAATCTCGTAAAAAAACACATATGTCATATATTTTTTTCATGGAGTTGGTCGTTTCTGAGATATTCCTTGTTATTGGTTTGTTTTAAATTACTTATACTTTTCTCATACGGGAATGTGTCAACTCCTGGCCATACAAAGAAAGTCACATAGCAACCAGCTTTGTGACTTTCTGCTTTTTTACTTTCTCTACACGTACTATGTACATTGTATATAGAGAATTCGATACCGAGATTTCGACGAAAATGCATGTTTTGAGATACCTCAATACAAAAAAAAATTTAGAAGAAATGTTCGTCTGTATCAGTGGGCAGGAAAAGTATGTTAAATACCAAAACTTGGAATTCAAGTTCAGTATCTTCCACGGATGCGACACGATTTTTAAGAAAATCCCTCTACCTCAACTACCCTTTACATGGAATATTTTTCGAAAATTTTGATTTCCTCAAAAATGGCTCTTAATGATTTTGATTAAAATACCGTATGTTTCAGATATTTTTATGATAAACGAAATGTATATCTTGGATTTTCTGTTAATAGCCTCTGAAGATCACTTCATTATGAATGGCTTGTATAACTGGCAAACCGTAAGCAATATACAAAAACTTACTACACAAAAATGTAGATCTCATTAAAACGCAGTTTGTTTGTCTTTTATTTATTTATAGATAGACTTAACCGTTTTCTTACATCCCTGAAAGATGCAGAACTTGTACATAAATCTTTGTATTTTATGTTAAAATGTTTTTGTTTGGATTCATAGGACTTATGCATCCGGTGTAATATTGACAATATAATACAGCATCTACCTCTGTGTACATTGTACGTGGTAGAGAGAACTTCCAAGGATTTGGCAAACTATTATGTGGAACATTTTTCGAAAATATTGGTAATCCCAAAATGGCTCTGGCGATATTGATTAAAACATCATTAAGTTACAGATGTTTTCATGACAAAAATTTGTGTCTTGAATTTTCTGAAAATATCCTCTTCAATTGGGATGATTTTTGTATCATTGATAAACTGTAACAGGCAAGCAAAATCTTTCTACACAAAAAATAAAGATCTCGTTAAAGCATGCATTGTTTAACCATTTACGAATTTCTTGTTTTCTTTGCGTTCCATTTATAGCCCGCCATTAACTCCAATGGTGATATCGGCAACCTTTAACCTTTGGAACTCATCGTTTATCGGCAATGGTGTTAAGTTCTCTACAGTTTCACTGAATTTATTTTTCTTTGGGTTTTTATTCATTAGAACATATAGATTCACACTCATTGATATCTCAAGACTGATTAGGTTAGCAAATGCATTTAGCCGCCCACAAACTCTCAAACTGGCCCTGGTAGTCCGGTGGTATTTGGCGCGTTTGGCTTTGACGATTTTGATTAAAATTCCCTACTTAAAAGATTTTACATGACAAAATGTATATCCTGAGTTTCTCGGGAATAGCCCCGATGTCCTCTTCATTCTAGATGACTTTTACATAGCTAGTAAACCGTAGATATAGACAAAAGCTTACTACAAAAATAATGTAGATCTTGTTAAAACACACTATTTATGTCATATACTTTTTTCAGAGATATACCTGTTCATGGTTTCAATTTTAAAATACTTTTCTCAAACGGGAAGGCTCAACCTCTTGTTTCATCTCTTTTTGTTTTACTCCTGAAAGAGCCAAGTTATTTGGTTCGTGTCACGTGATCGTAGGAAGTGGCCAATCCAGTACATTGGCGCGTAAAATTCCAACCGATCGGAACTCATTATCTCTGCACTTTGTTTTTTATCGCACCCACGTGCAATTGTTTTTCTTAATTTATCGCATTTATTTGTTTTCTCCCTGAACTAATGTTCGTCTCATAGTATCAGTGTGCAGTGATATTCGCGTACATAATGGTGGGAGTTCCAAAACGTTTTGGGGAAAGGTCTTTCGCTGAAGTGGATATATTAATTGAAAACTCAAAGCCGCAGAATCAGAGTGTGTGTGGAAAAAGTTCAACGAATTCTGTAAGTAACGAGGCCATGATTTATGATATGGACATCAAGTGGCAGTGATTTCGGTGCAAATATACGTCAAGACAAATGGGAATTAAGGAATAATATTCTTCGTGTCCATATAAGATAATCATTGTTATTTTATTCACGAAATAGTCTTATTAATACATCTTGAACTACAACTTTATCGTTGATAAAAGCTGGATCTCTCGTTATATTACTTATGATAATAGCATAGCTTCTAAAAAATGTGGCTGTTACTTTAGCCTAGTGTATTCCCCATTTCCCTTCTACTTATAAGACAGTATGTAATAAGATCATTTCTAGTGATATTTATTTCGATTAGTATTATTTAGACAAAAGATTATTTTTGTAAGAATTTGCAGAACAGATAGTCATATGAATGGAACACTTCAGATTGATTCTTTGTTGTTGTTATTTGTATCTCGACTTCAACCATTTATTATTATTATTATTATTATTATTATTATTATTATTTGTTTACCAACTTCAACCATTTATTCCTAAAGAAGTTTTCGGAGACACTTTCGCACTCGAGCTATTATTATTATTATTATTATTTGTATCCCAACTTGACCCATTTATTCCTAAAGAAGAGGTTAGAAACACCATCGCACTCGAACTAAGATTCTGAACTTCTCAGCAGAAGTGTTTAGAGACAGCTGTGAGAAGAAAGGAAGGAACACGTCCTAAATGACGTTACATGGATGAAACGTCTGTTCATTGCGATAGGGTCTAGTGCTTCCGACGCCGGCTTTTGTTTCAGGAACAATATGCTCGCGTCACTTGTTTTACAGCTGTGTAAACTGAATGGCGCCGATGTGGAATACTTACTTAGGTATACTTAACTGCTTGTACTGCGGGCGAGGGGCTTCACATAGGGATGAAATAAAACCCACCAGGTTTTCCGTTTTCGTTTCAACAGATGCCATTACCCTGTAGAAGCTCTGTGTTAAAGTTCTGTGCCAAATACTTGTATAAAAATCTGATGTTCCATTCACATGACTTTCTCTACATCTCTGTACTAATAAGCTAATTTTTCTATCTACTTTATGATAATTGAAATAAACCTTAGCAGAAATTGTCTTACTAGATTAAACCGATAGTCAAATCTTTTAAAAGCTGGTTGCCATGTGGTTGAAATTCTTTCTATGCAGGGCCAGGAGTTCACAACTTTCCGTGTGAGAAAAGTTTTAAGTATTTTAAATCTGAAACAAATAACAAAGAATATTTTAGAAATTGTCAATGACATAAATTGTGTGTATTAACAAGATCTACATTTAATGTGTAGTAAGTTTCTTATGGTTTAGCAGTTAAGCCAAGTTCGGCAAAATTTATCCAGAATGAAGAGGACTTCAGAGGCTATTCCCAAAAAATTCAGAATATACATTTTATTTGCCATGTAAATATCTTTAATATGCTGTATTTTAATCAAAATCGTTACAGCCATTTTTTTGAAAATCAAGATTTTCAAAAAATTTCCACGTAAAGGGTAGTTTGGGGTGGGGGATTCCCCTCAATCACCGTGTCGCTTCTTTCTAAGATACTTATACTACCAAGTTTAGTATTTTACCGACTTTTCGATCTTGAGTTATCGTGTTCACGGACACACACGCATACACACATTCGGTCCTGTTTCTAATTTTTTTTTTATTTATACAGTGAAGGCGTTGTATTGCACCCAAAAATTCAATACCGAGATTTCACCGGAAATACATGTTTATGGACCCCCTGAATCCAAAAGAAAAAAAAAAACACTTTTAGAAACATGTCGCGCGCGCGCGTCTTTCGGCAGCAGAGCTCAAAAAGAAAAGACCGTTAAACACTAAATTTGATATTTTAAGTTTGATGTCTTCCAAGGATGCGACACGGAAGATTTCAAAAAAATCTCTCCAGTCCAAACTCCTATTTACATGGAGAACTTTTCGAAAATGTTTGACTAAAATATCGGATATTAAACATGTTTACATTAAACATTAAATGTACGTCTTCAATTTTCCAGAAATTGCCTCTGAAGACACCTCTTTATTCTGGACGAATTTGGCTGAATTTTGCATAACTGGTAAACCGTAAGATATTCATCGAGAATAAAGATGTCTTCAGACGCTATTCTCAGAAAATTCAAGATACATTTTGTCATGTAAATGTCTTTATTATACGATATTTTAATCAAAATTGTGGCCATTTTTTAGAAAAACAAAATTTTCGAAATTTTTCCATGTAAAGGATAGGGGTGCAGGGATTTTCTTGAAAATTGTTGTGTCGCATCCTTGAGCGATACTAAACTTACATACCAAATTTGGTATTTAACGTTGTTTTCCTTTTTGAGCTATGCTGTCCGCGCGCGCGCACATACTCTCTCTCTCTATCTCTCACACACACATACACACACACACACACACACACACACACCTGTTTCTAAAAATACTTTTTTTGGATTCAGGGGATTTCGGAACCTGTTCCAGTGAAATCTTGGTATTGGATTTTTGGGTGCAATATACTGTGTACGTAGTACGTATAGAGAAAGTAATAATCACATGGCAACCAGCTTTTAAAGGATTAGGCTTTGTTTTAGCCTAGTGTATTCCCTCATTTACCTTCTACTGACATAGAAGCAAGTAATTAAGACCATTTCTGCTAATGTTTATCTCGGTTGTATAGAGTAGTTGGAAGAATAACTGTTTAATAATAATTGGCGATGTAGAGAAAGTCATGTAACATCAGATTTGTCATATACCGTAACAGTGACAAAATTTCTAGTCGGCTGTCTTATGTGAAAGTTAGATTATTTTAGTGTTTGCAAGTGAAACTAGTGTCATACAAATTAGCGGCGCCAGGAAAGTGCTGATATGTCCCGTTATCTGCTTGTAATTCTAATCACGGTATAAATATCTCAAGAAAAAAAAAAAAAGGCTTTAGGAGTTAGCATATAAATTAAAGATACACTTCACGTTTGAGCAATACATCATCCTTGGCTGGTGGATAAGATTGAATAATTAACAGAGACATTGATGGAGTTAGTTTCATAAGCAGGAAGCAGTTTTAGGTCAGTTATGAAGCAGTATATAAACTATATAGTGATATTTGTTTTCTTCTTTTGTAATAACATTTACAGAACTTTAGTCAAATTAATTGCTTTTTCACACAAGCCATGTGTAGGACAGGAGTGTGATAAATAGACTGAAAAATTCAATGTCATGGCTGGAATTTGAACCACGGATCTCCCGGTCTCTAGCCAGTTGCTCTATCACCGAGCTACCATGGCAACATGCCGGCCCAGCATTCCGCAACTGACTCACTAAACCACAATGTGATTTGACATGCCCCATGGTGACTTACAATGTCCCGGGCTTCATAGTTTATTATGGCCAATTAGTGTCAACCTTCGTGGGTGTAATTGTTACCATGCTAACTTCATATACCCAAGGTCGTGGGTTCAAACCCGGCGGAGGACGATGGATTTTTTTCGGGCGTATAAACCTTCAGCATGACTTCCTTCGGAAGCGAAGTAAAGTCGTTGGTACCGTGTCGTAGATTTACGGCACGTAAAAGAAACTCAAGCCTGATAAAGAGGCCTCTGAGAACCACAGCAATTAAAAGAGCGTCCATAAATAAAACTCTGTTTCCATTTTACGAGTCAGTTGAGGAATTTAATGCTGGGCCGGCATATTGCCATGGTAACTCAGTGGTAGAGCAACCGGATAGAGACTGGGAGATCCGTGGTTCAGATCCCGGCTATGGCATTGCATTTTTCAGTCTAGCTCTACTTATCCAAATTAATTGTAACATGCTTTTGTATTCATTCTCTTATCCATGTTCAAGTCATCCGCCATACATTACTTTCTCAATCAGTATAATGTATAGAGTTTCAAAAGTCGCTTCAAAGTTTAAACCGTTACAAAAAAAAAAAAAAAAAAAAAAAAAACACAAAAGTCATATACTGGGAAAACAATTGGGTTTTATAAAACATTGGGGAAAAGCTCTCTGTTCTCCTAATCAACGTACTGAATTCTTTCCGCCACTCCATGCACAGCATTTTGCAGTTGATGTCCTGGAATATTGGCAATTTCCTACGAGATGGCACTTTCCAGTTGGATTGAGTCAGGAAAACTCGTTCTTTAAGCTAACCCCACAACCAAAATTCGGTCGGATTGAGATCTGGAGATAGCAGCGATCACTTTATTAGGAAAGTCTTACTGATGGCACGATCACCAAAGATCTAGCTAATTAATTGTTTTGCAGGGGTATAGATATGAAGCTTCTTAGCAACAGTGACGTCATTGATTACCTTTGGCTTTCCAGGTTTATCAGCAACAGAACCAGTTTCCTCAAACTTCCTGATTAAATCCCCATAATTACGAATGGAACATGGGTCTGGTCTTAAATGGTCAAGATCAGATACCTTCTATCATTTAGCAATAGAACCATGATTTGTAACTTAGAAATTCTTATAGCAGTAAGAATAAAATTACTGATCGGTTTATTCAACAAAACTGTACACATAGTAACGGTGAACTGAAAAAAGAAAGAAAAATAAAAACAAAAGAAAGCCGAACCCCATTCCTTGCCCAGTCTTTTGATATTCTATAAATATTATAAGAAATGTATTTCACAAGAAATACATGTTTTGGGAACTCCTGAGTAAAAACAAAGTCGGATGCGTTACGTTTACACGACTTTCTCTACCTATTCTGCAACAATCCATTCTTGAAGAATCTATTTCTATATACCTACTTCACGTATCATTGATATATTATACATTAGCAGAAAAAAAAACAAAAACAAAAAAAAACTAATGACACATTTCCTTGTAAATACACGAAATACGTGAAAACACGATGCTAAAACGATGGTCAGATATGTTAAAAGCCGACTGCTATGTGACAAATAGAAATTAGCTTCTCTTTGCATGCGCACAGTAAACAAAAGAAATATGAAACGATTGATGACCTGTTTAGGAAAAGTATAACTATATTAAAATTGAAACCAATGATAAGGAATGTCTCGGAAACATCTGCTCCACAAAAATAAGCATTTACATAAATTGTGTGTTTTGGAGAGTTCTACTTTTTGGTTCAGTAAGATTTTGTCTATCTCTTACGGTTTACTAGTTGTGCAAAAGTCATCCAGAATGAAGAGGACTTCAGAGGCTATTTCCAAGAAATTCAAGATATACATTTGTAATGAAAATGTATTAAACATATGATATTTTAATCAACATAGCGGTTTTTTATAAAATAAAGATTTAGGAAAACGTTCCGTCTAAAAGGATAGTTTAGAGTGGAGGATTTTCCAGAAATCTTTTCTTGAAAACATTTGATTCGCATCCTTGGAAGGAACTACATTTAAGTGTTAACTTTGGTATTTAACCAAACTTTCAATTTTGAGAAATGCTGTTCACATACACATACGGACCTTTTTCTAAACATGTTTTTTTTTAATAAATACATTCAGGTTTCTTCAATACGTGTTTCCGTTTATATCTTTGTATAGAATTTTTGGGTAAAGTACAGGTTTTCTTTGTGACTGAAGTTCCTTTGTATGGACAGGAGTTGACAAATTCCTGTATGAGAAAAGCGGACGTTTTTTAAAGGTGAAACCAAAAACAAGCAATAATAAAATAACAAAAACGATCAACTCCACGAAAAAAGTGTATATAATATGAATTGTGTGTTTTAACGCGCTCTACATATTGTGTATGGCAAGTTTTTGTCTATCTCTTCCGGTTTAGTAGTTATGCCTAATTCCATAAAATTCATCCAGAATAAAGTAGTCTTCAGAGGCTATTCACAGAAAATTCAAGATATACCTACATTTTATTTGTTAGGTAAAATATCTTTAATATACGATATTTTAATCAAAATCGTTAGAGCTATTTTTGAGAAAAGTAAACTTTTCTAAAAACGTTCCATGTAAAGGGTAGTTTGCGGTCGTTTTTTTTTTTTTTCTCAATCTTCGTGTCGCATTCCTGGAAGATACTAAACTTAAATACCAACTTTGTTATTTTACGACTTTTCGTTTTTGAGCTATCGTGTTCACAAATACACACATACACCACGGACATTTTTCTAATTTTTTTTATTCAGGGGTCTCAAAACATGTATTTACGGTGAAATGTCGGTTTGGAATTTTTGGGTGCATTACAATACCTTCTCTATACACTATGTACATAGTACGTGTAGAGAAAGTAAAAGGCTTGAGCGTTTTAAAGGTTCTCTTAAAGGAAATACAGCAAAAAGTTTCTCTTTACGAGCGGAACTGTGGAGGAACAGTTGAAGGTGTATGCTGTATCTAAATGTTTGGAAAGTGTGAGGCAGTCAGTCGGCAGGAGAGATCTGGTGAAAGGAAACACGATCTGTCGCCTCTGCCCAAGGTCGACCGCGGTCTCCCTAACCATTGTCTCTTACCATCGGTCACGGGTATGTGGAACATGCAGGGGCACACGTGCGATAACAGTCTTCTCAAGCCGTCCTCGAAATTATTATAGCTCAGAATGATACAAGGGTCTTCAATAATGAGTGGCAGGATTTGAATTAACAACAATAAAACATTTTTGGAGCAGTCACATTATTGCAGTAATCTCCTCCAACATGAACTCGCCTCAGGGAAACGACGGATGCCATCCACAGCGTATTGTCCTAATATTCGAAAAGACCGCTCTACTGCTGATATTATTGCCTGTCTGGTTCTAAAACGAACCCCTCTAAGTGGTAATTTCATTTTGTTAAAAAGGTGGAAATCACATGGGTTCATGTCGGGAGTATGGTGGATGCTCCAGAAATTTCCAGTTCCATCTGCGGTAAATTAAGAAGAGAGGCAACCGTGTGAGAGAACACCGTCATGGGATGAGAATCCAGGTCGTAAATGGTGTTCCAGAAAGTAACTGCAATATGCACCATTCACACGAGCTCCTTGAGGAACTGAATGGGTGATAAGAACACCGTCAAAATCATAAGCAACAATGAATATGACTAAGTGTCGCGGTCGGCCAGTTCCACGTTTTTGTGAACATCTTCCCTTCCTCTACGAAATGCATTAGCCCACCTAGCCACGGTACCATAAACTTTCAGTAATTCTATATAGCATTGTTGAGCATTGATACCTCTTGCAACCTGAATTTTAATGGGGCAACTTTGTTCGTATTTACTAAACATATTTAGAGCACTAAAGATAAGTCTACAATTAAATTTACTAAAACATGTCTTATTAAAAAAAAAGTATTGTCTTCAAACTTACAGCTAACAAACATTAGATGCTCTTCTGTTTCATTGTTATCAGCTTGCATCAGTTACCGAGATACGCTAAATGCAGACAGTGTTGCCACTAATTTTTGAATCACCCATGAATTTGCATACTGGTAAGAGATATCCATAGTAATAAGTAGTGGTGGGAAAAGTTATTTTTGCGGAATAGTTGCAGACACGAAACAGTTTCGAAATAAGTTTCCTGCAACAGAAATGCCCTAACTGTTTCGCCGCATTGATCAGCGGCAAAACTGTTGCACACATGTTTTTGTATCACCTAATACTATTGAGATAAACGTTGTCCATCGATAAAATCACAATGCGCCAAATGCAACCACTCACTAGGTGCACTGAAGAGGAAATCATCAAAATGCGGAAGCATTAACGAGAAGGGATGAGTTTGTTTAGTACATTCGAATTTCGCGAGAATATCAGACCGCGCGCTACAAGGTACAAAGGTGCACCTTGCGGTAAACTTTGGAAGCAATGATAAAATATATACGTTATGGAACACAACAACCGCAGCGTAATAACTTTTGCAATAAGTGAAACAGCTACTCAGACGTTGCTGTTATTGTTGCATGGCTCTGTTGCGGGGAACTGATACATGAAAGAGCAACACAATTTCCAGAAGTGTTTTATGAGACAGTTTTAGTGGTGCAACTGTTTCAAATAGATGAAACTGTTTCAAAATAACTGAGGTGTTATTTTTGTCCCATCACTAGTAATAAGAATACAGAGTGAAGTTCCTTTCTTGGGTCACGAGTTTATCACCTTTAGAGACAGCTGAGCCCAATCACGTCACTGAACTACGTGTGAGACAGCCAATCCCCGTCTTTGCAATGCAATACCTTCTCTATATGCTGTGTACATAGTACGTGTAGAGGGAAAATAGGTCATAAAACTGATAAAATGAAAAGTTTAGAAAGTCAGGACAGTAAACTGTAATGTGTTCTATTCCTATTCCCATCACAAAGGACCAGAAACCTCAGATTTGGCAGAAAACTCGTTGGAACCCTTACCCAGGATACCAATGACCAGCCAGGCTCCGCTTTGCACGCTCACTAACATCCAGAAATTAGGCATCTGTAAGTAAGGATATGTCGCGCCCTGGTGGTATTGGCTCTAGACAACAGACCGGATAGGAAAGGCTGTTCCGATGCATCAGCAGATTAGTTGGAAAGTCCTCGCTGTCTGATGGCGTAGTGAAACAATGCAGAGGTCACCTAGACCTCCAGAAGAACTGGGTTAACAACAGTTAATTGAAGGTACCAAGCGTAATAAGGTTGCACTTGCCACGGGCTACAAACAACGGAAGCTATTAGGTCTGCTTGAGGTCGCCGTCTCCTGCTTGGGATTAACAAGTAGGTGTATTCCATTTTTACTTTTTCCATAAAACGATACCGAGATTTCACCGGATACGTTTTGAGGTCCCATGATTCCAAAAAAAAAAAAAAGTCGTTAGAAAAAGATCTGTATGCGTGCTTGTGAACAGAACTCAAAACAATGGAAATGGACGCGCTTTAACTGTTGTGGTTCTCAGCGTCCAATTCTATACTGGGCTTGAAAGACCGCAATTTTGCTCAGAGACCTCTGTTATCTGGGTTGAGATTCTTTTACGTGCCGTAGATCCACAACGCGGGGCCTTCCGAAGACGATAACTCAAACGAAAAGAACGCTTAAATATTAAACTTGAGATTTAAGTTCAGTATCATCCACGAAGATTTTCATAAACATTTCCCATACCCCAAAACCTTTACATGGTCATTTTTTTTTTTTTTTTTTAACATTGTGATTTTCTCAAAAATGGCTCTCAATGATTTTGATTAAAACACTATATATTAAAGATAATAACGTGATAAATAAAATATGTATCTTGAATTTTCTGGGAATAGCCTCTGAACACACCTTCATTCTGAACGACTTTTGTATAAGAGATAGACGAAAATTTACTACATAAAAATGTATATCTCGTTAAAACACACAAGTTTTTTTGGAATTTCTTGTTTATGATATATATTTTAAAATACTTATACTCTTCTAAAACAGGAAGTTGTCTTTTTTTTTTTTTTTTTTTTAACTTTTGTCCATGCAAAGAAGTTATTTCAATGACAATCGCAATGTGATAGTTCTTAAAAGATTCGACTATCGCTGCAGCCAAGGGTATTCCTTTATTCCTCTTCTACATACAGGGAAGCAAATAATAAGACACTTTCTGTAATGTTTATCTCGATTAGCATAATGTATATTAAATAATATTTTATAGGAATATTTGTTTGCAGAACAGATGCAGGAAAAGATGTGATTGCAATATATGCAATATATCATTCTTGTAAGTAACCCTTATTGAAAGCCACGAGATTTCAAGTAGCCAAAAGTAGCTCAGTGGTTTAAGAATGAATCAGAAATGAAACATTTGGGTCATGAACGGTATTCGATCTTCGGCTTTCCGTGCCGATCATCTAAAACAATCGTGTGCTTTATTTGGAAAGCAATGTGGGATTGTGAAAATATAACTGGCCTTCAAGGATCTATGCTGAGGATTAATTGGGCAATAAAGATTTACTTTTTTTTACCACCACTTTGGTTTTAAACTAACGAGTAGACGAGCATTGACAGAAACGAATTTGTGTTTACTGTAAAAATGTTGCTGGAAAATCGTATCAAAATATCTGAATCCCAGTCAGCTGATCATTCCATTTCATGTTATGCGGAGTTCTGATCTGGTGTCCCATGTGCTATAGAGGAAGAGGCGTTTTATAAAACAAATCTGATGTGTTCCATTCTCATGCCTTTCTCTACCTATTCTGCAACAAAACTACTCTTACAAACGCTCCTATCCGCGTTATGCTAACAAAGAGAAAAATAGGCAGAAGCTGTCTTAGTAATTTTCTTACAGATCCGAGAGACATAAAGAATTGATTACACTAGATTAAAACAAATCGAATCTTCTAAAAGCTGTTCACTATATGATTAAATTTTAGTTCTTTTTGCATGGCCAGGAATATAAAAAAAAGTATGGCGAATTCCTATTTCAGAAAATCTGTAAGTATTGGCAAATTTAAACCGATGATAAGGAATGTATCGGAATGGTTAACTCAATACCGAGCGGATATAATGTTCTGAGACAGCCAGAATAAACAAACAAATAAATAAATAGAAAAAATAGAAAAAGGTCTGTGTGTGAGTGCGACCAACATAGATAAAAAGGAATGATTAAATACAACATTTGATATTAAAGTTCCGAATTATCCAAAGATGCTACACGAAAATTTTCAGGAAATTTCCCCCCAACCCCCAACGACACTTAACATGGAACATATTTCTTAACGATTTTGATTAAAATGCCGTATGTATAAGACGTTTTCATGACAAAAGAAATGTACATCTTGAATTTTCTGGGAATAGCTTCAGAAGACCTCTGCATTCTGAATGACTTTTGTATTACTGGTAAACAGTAAGAAAGAAGAAAAATCTAAACCTGGTTAAAACACTCAGCTTGTCATATACATTTTGTTTCTAGCGTTCACCATTTCCGAGATATTCCTTGTGATTGGTTTGAATTTTGAAATATGTATACTTTTCTCAAACAGGAGGTCGTCCGTATTACTCCCTGCCATGCAAAAAGCGAATTTCAATTACAATGGCATAGCGACAGCTTTTAAAAGTTTTGGCTATCGCTTTAGCTTAGTGTATTCCCTTATTTCCCTTTTACTTTACAAGGAAGCAAATAATAAGACAATTTTTGCTAATGTTTATCTCGATTGAAGAATGACCTTTCCTAAGTATTGTTTGCAGAACAAGTAAAGTGGTATTGAATGAAGCACATCAGACTTATTTAATAAAGACTTTATTATAAAAAAATCTGATGTGTTCCATTCACATGACTTTCTGTGCATCTCTGCAACAGATTATTGTTAGAAAGTTTAGCTTCTGTTTACTTCATGCTAATGGAGAAGACATTAGCAAAAAATTGTTAAAAGTGATAGTCAAAAGCTGGTTGCTATGTGACAAGTTCCTTTGTTTGAATGGACAGGAGTTTACAAATTCCCGTATGAGAAAAATATGCTTTTTAAAGCTTGAAACCATTAACAAGGAATATATCAAATGATCAACTCCACGGGGGGGGGGGGGGGAAACACGTATAACATAAATTGTGTGTTTTAACGTCCTCTATATGTTTTTGTTTGGTAAGTTTTTCTCCATCTCTTACGGTTTAGCAGTTATGCAAAATTCCGTAAAATTCATCCATAATAAAGTTGTCTTCAGAGGTTGTTCCCAGAAAATTCAAGATAAACATTTTGTTTCCATGTAAAGGGTGGTTGGGGGGACATTCTTAAAAATCTTCGTGTCGCATCCTTGGAAGATATCAAACCTATATACCAAGTTTGGTTTTTAACGGTCTTTTCGTTTTTGAGCTATGCTGCCCCCCCTACCACGCGCGCGCGGGCACGGACATTATTCTAAAAAGCTTTTATTTGGATTCAGGGGGTCTCAAAACCCGGTAAAATCTCGGTATCGAATTTTTGGGTGCATTACAATACCTTCTCTATACACTATGTACATAGTACGTGTAGAGAGAGTAAAAAAGAATACTTGAGACATAATATCTATTACCATATCTGATGCAGTGACCTCAATGGGCGTTACATAATCTGAAGTCTTAAGGTGCAAAAAATAACAAATACCTTTAAATGTGTCATATATTACCTCTAATGAATTGCAAACTCTGCTATGAAAATTGATAAGCCTATCTACCAATGTGCCCTTGTTTGCAATTTAGTACCGGCAAATACCAACCATTGCGGACATTCTCTTTGTAATTATTGCTTCTGCCAGTTTTCAAAACTGACAAGCAAGTTTGCGCTTATATTGTAAATAATAGTACAAAAAGACGGGCGCTAAAGGATTTAAACTTTAAAACATCTGTTGTGTGCTGTTCTACAAACTTCTCACATAAGATTCGTCTTCTTTTTATAGCATGCTAATCGAGATAAACGTTAGCAGAATAGTATCACTTAGTTCCTTGTAAGTAGGAGGGAACTAAGACAATGCGCTAGCTTAAGTGATAGTCAAATGTTTTAAAAGCTGTCGTTCTGCATTGCCATTGCAAATTGCTTCTTTGCTTGGCCAGGAGTAGGGCAAAAGAAAAACGGACGCTTCCTGTCTGAGAAAAATATAAGTACTTTACAATTGAAACTAATAACAAGGAATATCTCTAAAACGGTAAACTCTACGAAAAAAATGAATATGACATAGATTGTGTATTTTAACGAAATTTAAATTTTTAGCCTATCTCTTACGGTTTATTAGTATTGCAAAATTTAGCAAAATTCATATAGAATAAACAGGTCTTTAGAAGCTACTCCCAGAAAATTCAAAATATACATTTTATGTGTGATGAAAATGGCTTTAATATGTGGTATTTTAATTAAAATCGTTAGAGCCATTTTAAGAAACACCAAATTTTCGAAAATATTTATATGTAAAGGGTAGTTGGGGGTGGGGGATTTTCTTGAAAATCTTCGTGACGCATCCTTGCAAGATACCAAACTTAAATACCAAGTTTGGTATTTAACCATCTTTTCGTTTTTGAGCTATGCTGTCCACATACACAATTTTCTGAAAATACTCTTTTTAGATTCGGGGATCCTAAAACATGTATTTCTAGTGAAATCTCGATATCGAATTTTTGGGCGGAATACAATATCTTCTCTACAATATCTAGAGAAAGTAAAATCTGATGTGTTTAATTCGTATAATTTTTTTTAACTTCCACAGACTATATTTCCTTGCCAAAAATTATTCTTTTATCTACCTCATTCTAATCAAGATTAACAGTGCCAGAATTGGTCCTGCTTCTTTGTAAGAAGACCTATATTACGCTATCATATTTCTGTGTCGCAGAAATGCGATCAAATAAATATGATAAAACATTTTAAAGTATAGCTATGGCATACTTGTGATAAAAGTTATACCCACCATCACACCTTTGATCACATATGTGAATAGAAAATAAAATGTCAGAAATTACACGTGTTCAGTGGCTGCTCACTTCCTATTATGAATCACATGAAATGCTGTACAATTCAAAACATTATTATAAAAACAGAAACAAAACACTGGTAATATATAAAAGCATAGCAGCAGCTATTACATAAGTGTATGGGAGGATTTACCGCTAATGATTTGAGGGAAAAAAATAATTGGATTGGGGAAGCCAATATTTAGAGGAACAAAATGGAAGCTATGACAACCATTAATAACTATTTTTGCTGATATCTTTGTTATTCATACTCATAAATGTAATACTGTTTTACGTTCTTTAAGAAATGCACTTGGAGGTTAAGTGGTTGGTTATATGAAAATGTTGCAGATGAATATAATAAAAAGATACATTTATTTATATATACACATACATATTCAATATAACTATACAACTAACACTCTAAACAGAATAAAGTAGGAATCATTATTACAGTTCATGATGTTAATTTTGAATATTGTTTATAAAATTGTGATAAAAGGTTTGGCGTCGTGTGATATATACTCGACAACTTTAATATCATCACAAAGATTTAATCACATTCTGTAACACAGAATAAAGGCCTAAGTAGAAGGAAAACAACGGAATACCCTAGACTAAAGCGATAGTCAAATCTTTAAAAAGCTGGTCACCATGTGAAAGAATAGACATTCGGTTCTGTATGCTTGTTATTAGTAAACAAACGAAAGACGAAATGAAATATTTCTCCGGTTTGAGAAAAGTTTAATTAGGAATTACCTTAAAACTGAAACCAATAACTCGAAATATCTATATAAAAATGGTTAATATAACATAAATATAGTTCTAATGAGATCTACATTTGTGTGTACTAAATATTAGTCCCCTACGGTTTACCAGTTATACGAAAGTTTTACAGAATGAACAGGTCTTCGGAGGCTATTATCAGAAAATTCAAAATAATTTATTACGTTCGTCATGAAAATATTTTAAACATGTGCCATTTTATTCAAAATCGTATCGGTATGGAATTTTTGGGAGGAATGTAATGCCTTATAACTACAAATCGACTATGTACGAAGTAGAGAAAGTTAAAATGACAGTATTCTCTCTGATAAGTCGGCGTTTAGCAGTAGTGACAGGTTAAGTATGTAATCCGTTATATTTATGCTAAGACCAAATTGAGGGGAAAAATTAAAAACAAAAAAACATATACTTTCTCTTTATGCTTGCATCAGATATTCCGCGCGCATTGTTTGCATATCTGAAGCGTATTTGAGTTTGAGACGGACATTACTGATGCAGATGGTGCACTAACAAGCGACGGTGCATAGCCGATCTGTTACGTAACTAGTAATATTCGTTTGCTTGTGTGGTCGGACCTAAATCAGAAGGAAAGTTGGTGCGCAAACTCTTTGACGTCAGCTTGTTGCTTAACGGGAAGTTATGGGAAAACAGGTTAAAAGCTTGTCAAATAAGATCGAACCATGTTCATTTCAACCTTCGCAGTCATATTCAATTACGTGGCACCGTCTGGTAGAACTGAACCAGGTGATATCGGAGAAGAGGTGCCGAGCACAGTTCGCATTGTCATGTCTTCTTGACTCTTCAAGCATCTGTCAAGAATTAAAACTCATTGCAATGACTTCCAATTTCTACAATTTATTTGCTATAAAGATAAAAGGCAAGCTATCAAGTTTCATCGTTTTAGCTTTAATACTTTTCTAAATATTATTACTTTCTCTACACGTACTATGTACACAGAGTATGTAGAAGGTATTGCACCCCACCCAAAAATTCGGTACCGAGATTTCACCGGAAATATACGTTTTAGGGTCCCCTGTATCCAAAAAAAAAAGTATTTTCAGAAAAAGGTCCGTGTGCCTGTGAATACGATAACTCAAAAACGAAAAGTCTGTAAAATACCAAATTTGGAATTTAAGTTTAGTATCTTCCAGGGATACGACACGAAGGTTTTGAGAACCCCCCCCAAACTACTCTTTACATGGAAAAAATTTAGAAAATTTAGATTTTTTCAAAAATGGCTCCAACGATTTTGATTAATTTCGTACATTAAAGATATTACCTGACAAATAAAATGTATATTTTGAATTTTCTGGGAGTAGCCTCTGAAGACTACTTCATTCTGGATGAATTTTACGGAATTTTGTATAACTGCTAAACCATAAGAAATGGGCAAAAACTTACCACACTAAAAATGTAGAGCACATTAAAACACACAATTTATGTTATATGCATTTTGTTCGTGGAATTGATCCATTTAGAGATATTCCTTGTTTTTGGTTTCAGCTTTGAAAAACATACTTTTCTCATGCAGCTCCTGTCCATATAAACAAAGCAACTTCAGTCACAGAGCAACCAGCCTTTGGCTATCAGTTTAACCTATGGTACTCCCTTATTCCGCTTCTACTTACAAAGAAGCAAGTAATAAGACTAATTTTGCTAATTTGTTCTCGATTAGAATGAAGTAAATAGAATCACAAGCTTTTTAACAGTAATTTGTTGCAGAGATGTAGAGCAAGTCATGCGAATGGAACACGTCAGATTATTTTATTTACGTATTTATTTATTTTTGTAGCTTAGCCTTCTTTAACCTAATTGGTCTTATCGGACGATGAATGAAACTGGTGAAATGATGCTTAAATGATATCGGGGTCCATGGAGTTTAAAAGTACTAGACATTAATCTTCTCAGGATAAGGGGAAAACCCCAAAAAAAACTTAACTCCATGGCACGACAGCTCACGGGGAGCCTTGGCCTACCGCCCGGCCGCTGCGTCCCCCATCTCGGTCCACTACAGACGTCATGGATGGGGTGCAGTATTGGAGGGTGAGACGTGGTCAGCGCCTCGAGCCCCTCCCGGCCGGTTAATGCGGTCCTCACGACCTGGAGCCGCTACTTCTCCATCAAGTAGCTCCTCAATTGGCCCCCCAGGGACCTCACGAGGCTGAGTGCACCCCGGTCCAGGTCTCTCAGCGGGGGAAAAATCCCCACGCCGGTACTGGGGATCGAACCCAGGTCTCCCGCTTGGTAGGCAGCTGCGCTACCACCGCGCTAAGGAGACGACCCCAAAAAAAACTTACCCGGGTAAATTGCCCTAAGCGAGATTCAAACTTCGAACCTGTTGAATATGAGGCAGACATTCGATACCGAAATTTCACCGGAAATACGCATTTTCCCCTGAATCCAAAGTATTTTTAGCTCGTGTGGACAGCATAACTCAAAAATGGAAATGGAGTTTTATTTATGAACGTTATTTAAGTGCTGTTGTTCTCAGCGTCCCATTCTATACTGAGCGTGAAAGACCGCTTTATTTTGCTCAGAGATCTCTTTCTTTAGGCTTAAGATTATTTTACGTGCCGTAAATCTACAACATAGGACCAACGGCTTTTCTTCCCTTCCAGAGGAAGCCATGGTAAGGAGTTTTACATCCGAAAAAATCCACCGACCTCTGACGGTTTAAACCCGCGACCTTGGGTATATGAAATTATCATTACACCAAGAAGGGCGTCAGGAAAGCCCGTTAAATACCAAATATTTAATATTTCAGTTCAGTATCTTGACAGATGGGACACGAATATATTCAGGAAAATTCCTCTGCGCCTTTACATGGAAGATTTTTCAAAACTATCGATTTTCTCAAAAATCGCCCTAAAGATTTTGATTAAAATGCGTATACTAAAGAGACACTTAGATGAGAAATAAATGCTTGTCTTCAATTTTTTAACAATATCCTCTGCATTCTGGATGAGTTTTGCTTAACTGATAAACCATAAGAGACAGATAAAAACTTAACTGTACAAAAAAATTCATCCTAATCAATTTTGCTACGGGTCTAGCCATTCCCGAGTTATTCCTTGTTGTTGATTTCGATTTTAAACTATTTATACTTCTCTAAAACAGAAGTCGCCCATGTTTCTTTTGGTTTACTCCTCACCATCGAAGAGAACCGAATTTCAGTGACAGTCTTATAGCGACATCTTTTAAAACATTTGACTGTCGCCTTAGCCTAGTGATTTCGCTTGGTTCCCTTCTCCTTGTAGGAACTAAGTAATGAGACAATTCTGCGAATGTTTAACTAATTAGCATGAAGTAGATAGAATAATCGTATTTTATAAGCAGTTTGTTTGCAGAATAGGTAGAGAAAGCCTAGTCAGTGGAACACATCAAAATTGTTTTGAAAATGTCCAACGATAAAACAAATCTTTTTAGTTTCATTACATACCTTTCTCTACCTATTCTGCAATAATCTATTTTTTACAAAAGCTTATCTGTACTTGAAGCTAATCGAGATAAACTTGCGCAGAAACGATTACATTACTTAGTTCACAGTTGTGTCTCTAGTCCAACTATGCAAGATTCGTTCAGAATTGAAAGTCCGCAGCCTATTACAAAAATGAAAACATTCAAAAAATGCTATTAAAATCGGGATGTTTTTAAAAAATAAAACATGCTTTTGTTGGTGCAAGGGATAGATGGGAGGTGGATTTTGTTAGTTTGTTTTAATTTTGTATCCCTTTATTGCGCGCGCGCGCGCGCGCGCGCGCGCGCACACACACACACACACACACACACACACACACAACCTATTTCTTATATATATATATTTATTTGGATTGAGGGAGTCCCAAAAAGTGTAGACATCACCGGTGAAATCAGGGTATCGTATTCTTGGGTGAAATACAATGCTTTCTGTACTTAGCAGTATAGAAAGTAATAAAACATTAAAAACAAAACTTGACTTAGTGTGTGGTACTAATAACTTAGGACGTTTTGAGTTTTGTTATATTGTGGCGAGACCATTTTACCAAAATTTTATTTTAACTTAAAAAAAATTAATGCTTAAATATGTTTAAATTTAAAAGCCTCATTAATAATTTACTTTAAATTTTTATGTTTTTTTTTTTCTTTCTTTTTTCAGGTGAGTGTTTCAAACTACTTATTATGGATCCATATTGGTGAGTTCATAAATTTTGCAGCATGCTTTTTTATTACTATGTTTAACATTAAGGAACTCTGAGTGAAATTGACTAAAATCTATCGTAAATCCGAAAATATCTTTTTATAGTAAACAGTTATTCCACAGGGAATCAGCATTTAGCTGTCTGCCCTTATTTTGCACTCTACGGCTATTTAAAGATCGTACAAACACCTGTTTACTGGCATACTATTTTATAAAACAGTGCTTTTCACAGATCTACATTTTCACACTTTCAAAATGCTTCCAAGTTTTTTATATGAACATTTCCGTTAATGTGCTTAAGTAATATTACAAGTAACAAAATTGTCCTAACACCAATAACAGTTTTTAAAAACATATTTTTATTAAAAAATGATGAGTTTTAGATATTAAAGTGTCTTAGATTTTTAAAAATTATAATTAAGAAATCATTTATTGAAATATCATGGCGTAAATTTTTGGTGTATGGTTAAAAGCAACAATTCAGAAAATTCTAACCAGTGTTATCAAATTGTAACGCATATGGACCATTTAGAATTTAGATTAGGTATGTAATAAATTTGAAATAATTTATAACTTGGAAAGTATTTATTCAATTGGGATGAAAATTGGTATTCATATTAACATAACAGCAATGCAATCACAGTAAATGTTTCAGAAAAAGCAATCTATAACCGAAATGTCGCTCCCAATGTAGCATATACGGTCTTTAACACCCAATATTAAATAGGATGCTAGGAACCACAGCAGTTTTTGAGCGTCCGTAAATAACACCAAATTTGATTTAATTTTACGCCGATGAAACCTTTCTTAATTTGAAAGACTAATATCAGTGTTTGCATCAACGTATATTATAAACTCAAGAGTATTTTTCATGTTCTGGGTTTTTTCAAGACTTATGACTTTCTACACATACTGAGTACATAGTGTATCGAGGAAGTATTGTATTCCACCCAAAAATTCGTTAATGAGATTTCACTGGAAACACAATGTCTTAGGTCACTCTGAATTAAAAAAAAACAAAACAAAAAAAAACAAAAAAAAAAACATCATTTTAGGGAATGATCCGCGCGCATGTGTGTCTGTCTGTGGACAGCATAGCTCAAATACGAAAGGACCGTTAAAAACCAAACTTGGTATTTAAGTTTGGTATCTTGCAAGGATGCGACACGACGTTTTTCTTCAAGATCCATTCATTTTGAATGAATTTTGCATAACTGGTAAACCGTAAGAGATAGACAAAAACGTACTGGACAAAAAATGTAGATTTCATTAAAACGCACAATTTATGCCATACATTTCTTTTGTAGGGTTAACCGTTTTCGATATATTTCGAATTAATGGTTTCAATTTTAGCCACTTAAATTTTTCTCAAACAGGAAGCCATCTTTATTCCTCGCAAGCAAAGAGATTGGAAGTTCAATTGTTTCACATAGCGACCGGCTTTTATAGAATCAGACTATCATTTTGGTCTGTGTATTTTCTTATTTCCCTTCTACTTAAAAGGTACCAAATAATAGGACAATTTCTGCTAATGTTTATCTCGATTATCATGAAATAGATAGAAGAAAATCATCAGAGATGTAAAGAAAATCATGTGAATGGAACACATCATGTTTTTTGTTGTGTACATTGAAGATGGAATTTTTCACTCAATAAATTTGGACGCTAGAATTTCTTGTTATGCATTGTTTGTAAAGTCGGTGTAAATTGAAGAACTCTGTTCTCGGCGAGATGCATTGTATGTGTTTGGAGCCGCACCGTGTCAGGCATCTGAAGTAGTTAAACTCCAGCATATTTATGTAGAAAGTTTATATTTAGGGTTCGCAGAATGCGGTTCATCTATTGCAGAGAAAGAGAGTTTTCCTGGCAACGTGAAGCGTCGCTTAGCGTTCCAGGCATTTTATTAGAAACAGCGAGCAGAGTCTACATCCTTGTTAGTAAACGGTGAAATGTAACACGATATTGCAACTTTGGTATGCTGTTGTTTACTTTCCTGCAACTTTTGTAACCTAGAAACTTTGTATTTAAGGGGAGTCGAAATGTCCTATATTGCCAATGTTAAAATTTGACCTTTACAGTCGATTGATATAAAATAGAATACTTAGATGCAAATTTATAATTAGAAGGAAAGGTATAATTTCTATTTTCTCTATACGTACTATTTACAATACTGTATAGAGAAGGTATTGCACTCCACCCAAAAATTCGATACCGAGATTTCACCGGAAATATATGTTTTAGGGATCCCTGCATCAAAAAAAAAAAAAAAAAAAAAAAGCATTTTCAGAAAAAGGTCCGCGTGTGTCCCTGTGTCTGTGAACGCGATAGTTAAAAAACGAAAAGTCTGTAAAATACCAAACTTGGTATTTAAGTTTAGTATCTTCCAGGGATGCGACGCGAAGATTTTGAGAAAAATCTCCCCACCACAAACTACCCTTTATATGCAACTTTTTTCGAAAATTTTCATTTTCTCAAAATGGCTGTAATGATTTTGATTAAACGATTGTATATTAAAGATATTTACTTCACAAATAAAATGTATATCTTGAATTTTCTGGGAATAGTCTCTGAAGCTAACTTTATTCTGGAGAAGTTTACAGAATTTCGCATAACTGCTAAACCGTAAGAGATAGATAAAAACTTACCACTCAAAAATGTAGAGCATTTTAAAACACACAATTTGCGATATACATTATTTCGTGGAGTTTATCGTGTTTTTAGATATTCCTTGTTTTTTGGTTTCAGCTTTAAAAAAACTAATATTTTTCTCATACAGTAAATTGTCAACTTCAGTCTACACAAAGGAACTTCAGTCACATAGCAACCAGCTTTTGACTGTCACTTTACCCTATGGTACTCCCTTATTTCGCTTCTACTTACAAGGAAGCAAGTAACAACACTATTTCTGCTAATTTTTTCTCGATAAGCATGAAGTAAATAGAAGGATAAGCTTTCTAACAATAAATTGTTGCAGAGATATAGAGAAAATCATGTTAATGGAACACATCAGATTTTTTAAACAAAGCTCTTAAAATTTTAGTGAAATATCATTTTTAAATTTAAAAAAATCTGATGTGTTCCATTTGCATTTTTTCTCTACATCTTTGTAACAAATTATTGTTAGTAAACTTATTCTTCTATCTACTTCATATCATTCGAGATAAATATTAGCAGAAACGGTCGTATTGGTCATTTCCATGTGAGTAAAAGGGAAATAATACAACAGGCTAAACCGACAGTCAAATGTTTTAAAATACGATTGCTATGGTATTGAAATCTGTTTCTTTGCGTGGGCAGAAGGTGAAAAATTCCCGTATGAGAAATGTGCAAGTGTTTTAAAACTGAAATTAATAACAAGGAGTATCTAGAAAACTGCCAACTCCACGAAAAAGAATGAATAACCCATTAATTGTGTATTTTAATGAGATCTACATTTTTATGTAGTAAGTTTTTGTCTGTTTGCAGTTTACTAATTATACAAAATTCAGCAAAATTCCTCCAGAATAAACAGGTCTTCAGAAACTATTCCCAGAAAATTCAACATATACATTTTGTGATGGAAATGGCTTTAATGTGTGGAATTTTAATCAAAATCGTTAGAGCCATTGTTGAGAAAATCAACATTTTCGAAAACCTTTACATGTAAAGGGTAGTTTGGGGTGGGGGGATTTTCTTGAAAATCTTAGTGTTGCACCCTTGGAAGATACCAAACCTAAATACCAAGTTTGGTTTTTAACGGACTTTTCGTTTTTGAGCTATGTGCCCCCCCCCCGCATACACACACGACATTTTTTCTAAAAATGCTTTTTTGGATTCAGGGGGTCTCAAAACATATTTCCGGTGAAATCTCTCTCGGTATCGAATTTTTGGGTGCAATACAATACCTTCTCTATACACTATGTACATAGTATGTGTAGAGAAAGTAAAAAAGCATAACCTGAATTTAGTGAAGCTTTTCTAATCAGGTGCTAGTACAAAATTGATTCAAAATACAAATAATTAACAGCAACACAATTTATACCAAGTAGATGGAGTAACTAAGTATCATTAATTATATAGAAATCACTAACATTCATAATTAAATATAACTCATTGAAACGACAAATTCGCTTAATCTAGTTCTCTTTTGATTTTCGCACGGTGAGTTATTCATTATATGCACTAACCACAGAATCGCTATCACCCCATAGGCTTTGGAATTATAGAAATTGTGGCGTAATTTAAAATTTACATTGCCTCATTTACGCTGGAGGTTTTGTGTGTGTAAACCATTTCTGAGATTTGTTATTTCTTTAAATTTTCAACACTTATCCCAAAAGGGAAGTGTTGATTCACTTTTTTCACCCTGCTCGTGCAAAAAGAACAGAATTTCTATCGTCACATAACGACCAGCTCTCGAACAATTTGACTATCGCCGTAACTTTAGTGTATTCCCTTATTCGTTGAACCAACAAGGAAACGTGTAAATAAACAATTTCTGCTAACGTTTTCCTCGATTGAGATCAATCAAATGGAATAATACCTTTTTGTAAGAATATCTTGTTTCACAATGGGTAGAAGAGGTCATGTGAGTTTAACAGATTTGCTTTCGTAAACTTCAATAATAATAATAATAATAAAAAAATCTGATGTAATCCATTCACATGAATTTCTCTATATCTCTGCAACAAATTTTTGTTAAAAAGTTTATGCTTCTATTTGCTTCATGCTAAGTGAAAAAAATTAGCAAAAATAGTCTTATTACTTGCTTCCCTGTAAGAAGAAGCGAGCGAAATAAGGCAGTAACATAGGTTAAAGTGATAGCAAAAGATGGTTGCTATGTGACTGAAGTTCCTTTGTTTGTATAGACAGGAGTTGACAAATTCCTGTATGAGAAAAGTATAAGTTTTTTAAGGCTGAAACAAAAACAAGGAATATCTAAAAAAACGATCAACTCCACGAAAAATATGTATATAACATAAATTGTGTGTTTTAATGTGCTCTACATTTTGTGTGTGGTAAGTTTTTGTCTATCTCTTGCGGTTTACCAGTTACACAAAATTCCGTAAAAGTCATCTAGAATAAAGTAGTCTTCAGAGGCTATTCCTTGAAAATTCAAGATATACATATTATTTGTCGAGTATATATCTTTAATATATGGTATTTTAATCAAAATCGTTAAGAGCTATTTTTTAGAAAATCAAAATTTTCGAAAATGTTTCCATGTGAAGGGTAGTTGGGGGTGGGGGGATTTTCTTGAAAATCTTCGTGTCGCATCCTTGGGAGATACTGAACTTAAGTAGCAAGTATGGTATTTAACGGTCTTTTCGTTTTTGATCTATGCTACACACAGACACACACGGACATGTTTCTAAAAATGCTTTTTTTGCATTCAGGTGGTCTCAAAACGTGTATTTCCGTTGAAATCTTGGTATCGAATTTTTGGGTACAATGCAATATCTTCTCTATGCATTATGTACATAGTACGTATAGAGAAAGTAAAAATCTTTGAAACTGTAAACTCAGTTATTTTTCGCGTAAAAAACACAGTATCTACGGCAACATTGGTTATGCATAACTTCAGGAATGTTCGTAGTTTCTTCTTCATACATTTCACTGTTTACCGTCAGCTGTCAAATATCACTTTCTTGCCCGTAGCGTTTCATTAAAATAATGCAAAATAAAACCTGATGGTTGACGATCCCATGAATTACCCGCACGCGAGAATGGAGAAATAACTTACACATTTTCATATCTTCTATGACTGGCATGCAAATAAGTAGTCTAAAATACTGTATTATATTTGTGTTTCATTTGACGTAATTCCTTTGAGTACTAGACTAAGGAAACGTCAGTTCCATAAGAAAATTCCTCTCTCCGTTTTCTCATGTTTGTATACATTATTCAGCTGCCTCTCTTTGAAAACGTGTACTTGAGATCAAACTGTGCTTTGTGTCTTTTTTTTTTTTAATGGTGGTAAATGTTTGCTTTATAAATTACATTTTTGAAATGCGCAACACCGGATATGTTTGAAGTTGTGTAGAACCAGGTTAAGGAATTTCAAAGTAGGAATCGAAACATTGAGAAAGCAAGGAACGGATGCAGAAAAACTGGATTAAAAATATGAAGCTAGCTTAATATCCCGTGCTGACGAAATTATGTTACAGCGTAAATAAGGAAAAACCGCGAACAATAGGTATGTTTTGTTGACATTTAACACACAGCCACTGTTTAGATACGTCTCGAGCTTAACCCTTTACTGCATGGTGTTGCCATCTAGCAGCGAAGATGATTTCAAAGTTTTAATATATTTAAATGTTTTTGTATGCTTAACGTCCTTGAACCTGGTAAGTCATATTGGAGGATGAATGAAATTGGTGAAAGATACTCCGATTATTTCGGGATCCATGGAGCGTAAAGTTACTCAAAATTCATCTTTTCAGGTTAAAAGAAAACCTCGAAAAATCCTTATCCGGATAACTGGCCCTAAGCGAGATTCGAATTCGCGACCTGTTGAATGTTAGGCAGACATGCTACCACCACATTACCCAGGCAGGCATAAGAGTATTTTGTTGTGGTTTTCATATTATAGTGGCATTTAACAATAGAGTGAAGGTGTTTTAGCTATTTTCTACCCTACTTTATTATAGTACTATTGTAGTGTTTTATTTATAACAAAAAGAAAGTCATCACACCGGTTATTGTACGCGGGCGCTCCCTGTCCTTTATCACAACCAAATCATTGCTGTCAAACGTAACGTCATCCATGCGTGCCAGCACGCCGGTTATTTTACGTGGGCCCTCCCCATCCTTTCCCACTGGTCATTTGACTGCAGTTGCAGAGATTCAGCTTAGAATGTATGGCAAGACCATTACTTTTATAGCCATAACGATCATGAGTATTGAAACTAGTCATTTCAAGGTGCCTGTTTTAGGATGAATAAGCTAAAGCGGTGCGATAATTAGAAGAAGAGTGGTAAATGTAGCAAAATAATTTACACAGCGGGCTAATGAAAAGGATTTAATACAAAGAGCAGAATAAGGTAGTCCTATCAGAATATAACGCAGGCAAGCGAACACGTACATTAGGCCAGACTTACTTCTGTAGTGCTTGGTGCTATAAGTTACCAAAATATGAAACTTTCCTGAATGCAGATATAGAAATTTAGCCTCTTGCACGAGACTTAGCTTACCACATATGTCCCATCAGAGGTGGGGAAAGATCTAACCCCATGGTCACCAAATCATTGCCCCTTGAGAGAGAGCGAGAGCGAGAGCGAGAGCGAGAGCGAGTGAGTTTTCTCGATGCTCCTGCGAATCGCCTACTGTGCACTGCGCGGAGAACAACAAATAATTCCTTCAGTGATTTAGCAAGATTTAATATTTTTGCGTTTGAATACGTAATTCACGTTTCGTGAGTTAATGCAATTTGTAGGTTTATGATTGGTAGAACAATTGCTCTATTGTGTTTCTTGTATTCGTAGTTATACTTCGGATATGGACAAATATACATATTTTCATATTTGTAAAAAATTGTAATATATATGTATATATATGTATATAAAATAGTATTATCACAGGCCTGGCAGGCAAAGCGCAAAACATGTGAACTTCCCTCCCTCTCGACCCCACTACTCTCTTTTAACAGTCAAGTAGAGCCAAAGAAACCGGTTCATTCTTGTATTAGCCCTGTGGCAGCCTTATCAGTGTGCTATATGAGTGAACGGCGAACGTTTAATCGAGACTGGGTGAATAAGTATTTTGTTGAAGTTAAGAGCTGAAGCTTTCCTGACGACGTATTAAAAGTCGTAGGGTTAAGTATTTTGTTATTTTTCAAGAATAACCGCCACTGTTGCACACGTAACCTCTCCACTTTTCTGCCAGGTGGAAGGAAAAATAAAGGGGCGATTGTTGGGGTATAGCATATCACACTGCGGCTGCTAATCTTGCCGGTCCTGTATTAACATAATAAAACAATAAGCTCCTTAACGTGTTTAATAAGATTGTAATCGACTGTAACGCCAACTTTCTTTTACCACAAACGTTCACGTTTATAGCAGTGAATATGAACATGACATCTTGGTAATTAATTGGGATCTAACTCAATGTGTAAGAAACGTTCTTCTACTTGGTAACTGTCGTACTCACTTGTATGGGTTGTGTGCTGTCGCTGCAAATTGACTTTTCTGAATGCAGAACTTTGCCGCAGACTAAACACTTATTCCGCCACTTTCTATAAATAAGGAGCAACACACGTTTGAGTGTTGGGTTGCTTTCTGTTCCCGACGCTATAAGCTAATACACGTCGCCGCACTATTAGTGGGAAGAGAAAGAAACCTTTGTCACGTGTTTACCCATTATTTACACGGAACAAGCCTATTTGCTTAGACACAAAATCAAGCGAGTTGGTGACGCCTGGCCTAATATTTGAAAGCATGTTGATGAAACTCCCATTACTGTAGATAATTTTATAGAATAAAATATTAAAGTATTTGCTGTAGACAGAAAAGTTGAAGGGCGATCCAAAATATTAAGGGGAATTGTGTAGTAGGTTACGGGTTTTTGGTTAAAACATATGAACATTTGATTGTAAACTTCCCTTAGGTATTCATAACCATTAATCACCAAAATCTTCAATTGCTGACATCTTTATCAAACTCGACTGCTTCATTAGGAAGTGGGCAAAAAGCAAAGGAAATGTGTTTTAATGGTAGCGCAAAAAGGTATATAATAAATATTGCTTTTTTTTAAAAAAAAAAAAAAAAGGCTAAATTGTTAATGAATTTTGGTAAATTTGTTTCATTTGGTTCGAGACATTCTTAAACAAGTGTAGAGTACTCTAAACCTCAGAAAATTAGGCAATATACATTTTGAAGTTTAAACTTTTTTTCTTTCTTTCTGCGAGGGTAGTGTTTATGTTTCTATTTGCCGTACATGTCTCTTCCTATTTTCCTTTACTTCGGAGCATAGAGTATTTAATTGCCTTTAATTATATATAAGATAGGTCATTTAAAATGCTATGTGGTGAGTCTATTTCTTTAAAGTAAATAATAATAATAATAATAATAATAATAATAATAATAATAATAATAATAATAAAATCAATAAATGAAATAAGGGATAAACTTTGGATTCCACTTGAAGTCTTCACTGCTTCCAGTTAGGGCGTGTAAATAATGAATAATTAAAATAAGAAATCGTATGTAAATTATATATCTTTGTACAGCAGAACAAGAGACTAGAAATTACAACATTTAAAACCCTAAAATTTTGACCAAAAGTAATTGTAAAGGGTCATGAATACCTTAAATATAGTTAATCGTACCAAGATGTAATGTTGAGGGCCCTAGATGCTTAGCGCGCGCCCGATTGCAGCGTTGGCACGATGAACTTCTAGATATGTAATCAAGCTGGAGAAAGCTTAGCAAATTTGCCAACATCCTTGCCAACAGGGTGTTATTGATTACTGCCTGTACACCAGGGAAAGTGCGGTGATTCCCAGTACGCATGCGCGACACAACCCTTGCTTCGTTGGTCCTTTGGCTCACCCAAGATTCAACTTAAATAACATCCTATGTTTGGTCAGAATTTCACTGCAGATGTCACTTCTACTAGTAATCACATAGAAAGTTTTAATCTTCTGTTTTTTGAGTTTAATATCTAAAATTTATAATGGGGTATTAAAAGTCAAACAATTACAGCAGCTGTTATACTTGAAGAAGACAAAGGCGATACAATAATATGGTTGAACGATTAATAAATGTATATTAAACTGTAATAACAGCAAAAACATCAAACCAGACAAAATATTTCATATCGCTATCACCCCATTAATCTTCGAAATATTATTTATGTCGGCCGTGTATTAGACCGCTCGCCTCACACCTAGGCGATCCCAAGCGCCCGCATATGGAATTTGTGGTAGACAAAGCGGCGTCTGGGTGGGTTTTCTCACAATCATCCGGTTTCCCATGCTACTCATTCCACCAATTGCTCCATCGTCACCTTTCCTATCTTCCATTTCGTTTGCTTATCATATCATCCACATCCTCATGCCTGGCTACGAGTGGACCGCTCGTTCCAGGTTCTCCATTGTCAGTCCTAACTAGGGGAGGGTAAGCAGACTACGAAGATTATTTATTGTATATTGATATATACAATAAATAATACAATAATAATGCAAAAGGATTCGGTATAGTTGCATGGTTACAAAAGTTCTGTGGCGCTCCAACATTACTACCATAAAGTAATAGATACCACATTCTGTGACCGTATTCCGATGTTCGGACACACACTTATTCAGCTGGTTTCCTTCTCTGTGGGAAGTTTGTGTTGTTTTATAAGCAGAAAAATAAAATTGATGACACACGAAACGATAAAGTGGGCGTGGATAACAGCAATGGCATCAAACCAGACGAAGTACCACTACTCCATTATCTCTTTTATATGTTCATTTAGTTGGTTTTTATTTTGTTTTTTCTTTCTTGCGTTTTTTTTAGCAAAATAAAGTATGTTGGTTACTGAGAATACACAAGGGTATATTGACGTTGCTTAAACTGATATTATTTCTTGCCAACCGCGTTTTTCTCTGTAAATAGCGACGAGTCTTCCCAAATGTGACAATGCGTAAATTATAGCTGCATTTACAAAAAAATTCATCATTACAAACTGATATTTGCGGTTGTTCAACCGTACTTTATCATATTGTTTTCTCAGTCACTTTTGTTTCTTTGTAGTTTCTTGATGTTGAGTGTATTGAATGATTTCTAAATACATCCGAAGAAACGTACGGCTATTGGGCAGGCAACCTAAGGCTAAATATGGAAATGATAAACCGTCAAAACACGAGCAAGGCCGGGTGTTTCAGCTAGCTCATTATAAACGTTTTAACAATTTTAATGTAAATCTAAGCATATTACTTTTTCAGTATAAATCGACCATCACATTACACGCTTGCCTACAACGCTTAAATTCCAGTTTCATTTGCACTTCTTGATTTATAAAAAATAAAAAACATATTTTACACTCAGGTGACTTCTCTACCTGTTCTGCTACAAACTATACTTATAAGAGCTTATTCATCTGTCTACTTCATGCTAGTCTAGATAAGCATTAACACCCAATGTGCTCGTTACGTATTTTCTTGCAGATATAATGGGACTAAGGCAATACATTAGGTAAAGCATAGTCACAACTTTTAAGAGTCGGTCGCAAGAATGTTTGAGATTCGGTACTGTTTCCATGATCAGGAGTAAAAAAAGAAGCAAAGAAGAAGAAAAAAAGAATGGTAACTTATTTAAGAAAAATGTAAGAGTTGGACAATTTAATGCCATAACAAGGAATATCTCGAAAATAAAGTATGACTTAAATTGTGTGCTTTAATTCAATCCTCATTTTTTGTATTAAATGTTTTGTCTCTTACGGTTCGCCAGTTATGCAAAAATTACTCGGAATGAAGGGGACTTCAAAGCTATTCCTAGAAAGTTTAAGGTATATATTTTATTTGTCATGAAAATATGTTAAAACATATAGCATTTTAGTACAAAATTCTTCGAGCCATTTTTGAGAAAAATCGCAATTTTGGAAAAGTGTTCCATGTAAAGGATAGTTTGGGGCGGGACGATATTCTAAAAGGCTTTACGTCGCACCCTTAGAAGATGTGAAAATAGTATTTAAGTTGGTATTTAACAGACGCTACGTTTTTAAGTGATACGCGCACACACCTGTTTTCTAAATAGTTTTCTTTTGTATTCAAGGGCCTTCAAAATTTGTATTTGCAGTGAAATCTAAGTATGGCATTTTTGGGTACAATTAAGTACTTCCCCTACTTACTATATGTATTAGAAAAAGTAGAAAAAGTAAAAAAAAAAAAAAAAAAAAAAAAAATAAACATCCAATGTATTCTCTTTTTTTATTATTATTTCAATTTCTCTAGTTCTACATATTCTCTGTGTTTTGGTATCTGAACGTTTAAATTCCATCACGCGATCTTTAAAACGTGAGAACTTAAAACTTGATTTTTCCGCAATTAAATTTTGTGGCATGTTACTCTCTCTAGCATATTAATAGAACACTTAAAGTTTTGATTTTCTCAAAAATGACCAACGATTTTGATGAAATTGCTATATGTTTAAAAGAATTTAATAACAAAATATATATCTTGAACTTACTGGAAATAGCCTCTGAACACCTCTTCACTCTGGATGACTTCTGTATAACTTTTGTATAACTGGTGCCTACACCGTAAGAGATAGACAAAAACTTACTGCACAAAAAATGTACAACTCGTTAAAACAATTTTTTTTCGTGGAATTTGCCGTTTTTTAGATATTCGTTTCAGATTTAAAATACTAGTAACATTTCTCACTCGGTAAGTTGTAAACTCCTGGCCCTGCATAGAAACGGATTTCAACCACATGGCAACCAGCGTTTATTATATTTGAGTATTGTTTTAGCCTAATGTATTTTCCTTCACCTTTCAAGGAAGCAAGTAATTAAGAGAATTTCTGCTGTTTATCTCGATTATCATAAGTTACATAAAAGAATAATTTGTTACAGCGATGCAGAGAAAGTCATGTGAATTGAACACATAAGATTTTTTTTTTTGATAAATTTATTAAATGCTCTCAGATATTTATTAGTAGCTCCTCTGCCACTGGCCATTTGCTTTTCTGGAGTTCTGTATCTTGTTGCAGGTGGTTGCTTTCCTTTTGTGGTTTTGGGCTTCTGTAGATGATGTGTCGTACCGTGTTTCTTCAGGAACTTGGGGGTCGTGTATTATTCGTATCTTGTACAGGTATGCTTTGGTTTTGCCATGTCCGCTAGTAATTGAGGATCGTTTTAACAAAACTCAACAAACGCCACTTTTTTTCAACATGCAGGTTTTGACTGATTCTGGTCATTTGTAATGAGAGGAAAGGAATGCACTTTTCATAACATCACAAAACTCAATATTTCCCATTGAAAAGAGCGTTTTCACGAAACACAACATCTCCATTTATTAAATTTTCATAAAATTCAACTTTGAGGAGGTAAAAGCTTTGGGTAAAGACTGTTAAAATTGATGGCAAAGAATATTGTAAAAGGTAAATTTCCTTTTAAAATCACAGAGGTGGGAATATTTACGTACAAAAAACTTGTAATAATCGTGTACAGTGTTACGTACAAAACACTTATTTTTCTGCACCAATAGAAGGTGAAGTGTATGTAAGCCAAGGCAGACAATTTCTGTAATGTGAACCTGAACTTCCAATAGTGAAGCATGTCCGCAAGTAGAAAGCTGATGACGTGAAGAAGTTAATGATTTACTTCCATAATGAATCGGAAGAGGTGAAAATATTTTATGGCATAGTTCTGAAAGGATGTGACGAAGATTCTGACAACAGGATGGGTTATGGTGAGGAACTATTTATTGCTTTGAGAGTTTGTACATTCAAAATTAAGTGATTTTGGGTATTACAAAAAAAAAAAAAGTTTAATCCTACATTGAAGTTTTTCTGCATATCAGTAATTAATTTTGAACAAATGTGTCTAAATTAACCAATTTTCAACTCAGCTATATTTAAGCATTATTATAAAACATGTGTTCCTGATTTTGATGAGGTTTTTGCCAACTGTGAATGAAAAATAATTAAACATTTTAAGTTATGTGTATTTCAAAAAATGGATATGATGAGTTTTGTAAAACTCTTAAGTTTTGTTATTTTTTCCAAATAAAATAACAAAAGTAGTTGTACTGCCTATCAGTAAATATATCTCAAAAAGAGAAACACTAACATTTTCTTCTGGAGTTACTATATTAAAAGCCTCAGAGTAAACTAAAACACAAGTTTCCTGTAAAAGTTTTAAATGGCATTTGTTGAGTTTTGTCAAAACGGACCTCAATTGCTGTTAGTTCGGGTCTTCTGTTTCATTCTTTGGATAATAGATGATATAACGTTTCTGCAAGCAACACTTTTGGTTGTGCTTCCATCGACAAAGTTGCGGATGTTTGAAGTTTTAGGTTGCTTATCGTATGCTAGGGCAGTGTTGTTTTCAACAGCAGCTTCAGTAGGAGTAGTTATTCTTGAACATTGTGTAAATGTAATCGCATCTACTTCAGGTTTCCTTATATGACTATGCATTAGCATGCTAATTCGAAACGCCTCAAGGAAAAAGGCGAAATCAGAGGACATAACACAACCTGTAATTATTGTTTATGTTTACATACCTGGTATTTGTTTTGTAAACTACCAAAACTTCCTTTTCTCTAGAACTGTTATTACGCAAATGATACTTGAGGTCACGGAGAGGCGATTCTTACTTAAAACAGGTAGGCCAGAATGCATAATAACGATATAACTTATCAATAATTTTATAAGGATGGCTATTGAAAATCTCGAAAAAATCGGCCAATGAAGCCATCCTTTGGTACAGGTTAGAATAATTTGGAAATCAAGTATGGCCCTTTAAAACATATTCATTGGAAATGCCTTCAGAAGTAACATATTTCTGGGTTGTTGGTCTGGGTGGCACAGTTTGTTTCTGGTCCCAAGGTCCGGCTTCAAACCCGGCCAGACCGATGGTGCTGTTCTGTAAGTGAACTTCCTTTAAACTGGTGGATCAGAACAGACATTGGATGGAATCGGTGAAATGATCAAATGAGCCCGGCGTCCAATGGTTTTTAAATGTGCTTAAAAGCGACAGCCCTATGTCCATAGATTTACTACCATGGAAAGGAACTCCGGAACGTTATTCCAGCACACCATCGCGTCGCTGCTGATATGATTCTGGCAATTGACAGCGTCGCGCTCTCTCTCTCTCTCTCTCTCTCTCTCTCTCACATAGTAATTTAATTAATTATGGACACATTTTTCCCCAAATTAACTTTCAAATTTAAATATTGCATTCAGCTATCATTCAGGATCATTATTAGATAAAAGTATAGCCAGAAAGTGTCACAATAATAAAGGTATTGATACCTTTTCAGCATAAACTGGAACTCATTTGGCCTTTATGGGTTATTCTGACTCAATTTTGAAATATATATTCGCCCTCCATGGTGTAATGCTTACATAGGAGATTCAAACCTGCGGAGAGTGATGGATTTTTTTCGGACACAAAAATCCTTAGCATGACTTCCTTCGGCAGGGAAGTAAAGCCAGTGGTCCAGTGTAATGTTTATTTGCACTTAAACCCCATACCTTGAAGAAGAAGGTTCCTGGGCAACATTCCGCGTCCGCAAGTCGTGGTTTCGCCCTACAGTGCCATCTGTGGACAATGAATTGATCCCTCGTCACCATAGCGCATAGCGGCGAACTAGAAATTCAAATTCCATCAAGAAAACATAACAATGCCCTATGTTCCACTTAGGAGTTACAGGAATAAGTGTATATTATATTGGTCAATATGAAAATTGGATGTATTGCTCTCATATTAGGTGTGTACATAGTGGCGCTCAACATTCGAAGAAATCTGTATTAATTTTGGGTTATGAAAATGTATCACTTTGAACACTATAATCTTACAAATATACCGCATTTACCCAAATTTGCCCTCTCCCTATTATCAAAGTAAAAATTCATTTTAATTCATATTGGATACAGTAGGAAATAAAAAATATTTTTCCCAAATATACGTTACATTTTATTGTGTATCCAATATTAAATATAATAAATTATATAAATTATAAATTATTACGCTCGTATTAAGGGAAAATGTATTTTTAATATTATGACAATCCTAAAATTACTAGATTTCTCAAAAAGTGAGCTCCTCTACATAACATGAGAGTAATAATTCAGATTTTCATATTTGATTCGATATATATATATATATATATATTTATATAATTTTTTTTTTCCAAAGTTGGGTCAAAGTAATCAATTAAGGGCCAAAAATTGGCTGCAGTTTAGGTAAATTCAATACTGTATTATGGTAATACTTTCTGGTATAAATACATCAGATAATGATCCTGAATGAGAGTTGAATGCAATATTCTTATTTGAATTAATTTAACAAAAAAAGTGTCCAGAATTAATGACTAATGTATTGTATTATTATTACTATTGTTATAGCTCGACCAAGAAATACACGGCAATGCAGAGGAAGTTGTCGAAATACCGTCCTCGTATATTCTGTTAGGCTTCGATAGGCCTCTCACCAATGCAATCCTTGATAGACTACGTCATTTCTCAAGGATACTGGCCAATCATAATGAGGGAGGCCATGCGATCGCCCAAAGGTTAGGATACAATTACCTGGAAAGTGACTAGGTAGGAAAATACCAGGGTTCGAGTTCCGCTCGTGTACCGTTAATCCGGCATATCTTTTAGCTCATTACTAACATTTACTTCTTTCAGCCAATGAACCGGCTCATTGATGCTCGCCTGCCCAATCAAATAAATGAATATACAATTTAAAAAAAAAATGTGTTTTCAATTCATTTGACTTTCTGATCTGCAAACGAACTATTCTTACAAAAATATTATTCTATTATCTCCTTCATCTAATCGAGATAAACGTTAGCAGAAATGGTCTTATTACTTAGTTCCTTATAAGTAGCAAGGAAATAAGTGAATACACTGGGCTAAAGCAACAGTCAGATCCTTTAAAAGCGAGTCGCTATGTGAAATAGTTTGAATGGCCAAGAGTAAAACCAAAGATAATGAAACATGTCTTCTTCCGGTTTAAGAAAAGTATAAGTATCGCAAAATTGAAACCAATAACGAGGAATACCTCGGAAATGTATGACATAAATTGTGTGTTTTACATTTCCTGAATGGTAAGTTTTTGTCCATCTCTTACGGTTTACCAGCTATGTCATCCAGAATGGAGAGGACTTCAGGGGCTATTTCTAGGAAATTCAGGATATGCATTTTATTTATAAAGTAAATATCTTTAATATCAGGTATTTTAATAAAAAATGTTAGAGCCATTTTTGAGAAAACCCAAAAGATCGACATCTTTCATGTAAAGAGTAGTTTGGTGTGGGTATTTTCTTAAAAAAGGCAATTATAATCAAGCATAATAAAATAATAATTGACATTACATGGCAGATAAAACGTATATAATGCATTTCTTTAGAATCGTCCCTGAAGGCCTCTTCTGACTTTTGCATAACTGGTAAACAGTAAGAGATGGACAAACACTTACTATACCAAAAATGTACATCTCGTTAAAATCACGATTTATGTATATAAATCTAGTTTTTTGTAACGTTAACCATTTCCGAGATATTTCCCTGCTTTTGGTTTCAATTTTAAAATACTTAAAATGAGAGCTAAAACTTTCCTGACAACGCATTGAATCGTAAAGGTAACATGGATTGACTCCAACACTAGCATCACTCGGGCACTATATATATGCGAATTTTCAAGTCATCAGTTTACCCTGAAGACAAAGATGATGTCCATCTTCTCATGCACTTACCTGGCTAGAAGCCGGAGAATACTTAGAGTTAATATTTAAACTTTTTACTTTCTCTACACGTACTATGTACATAGTGTATAGAGAAGGTATTTCGATACCGAGATTTTACGGGAAATACGTGTTTTGAGTCACCTTGAATCCAAAAAAAGCATTTTTGGAAAAAGGTCCGTGTGTGTATGTATGACTATGGGCAGCATAGCTCAAAAACGAAAATATCGTTAAATACCAAAGTTGACATTTAAGTTTGGTATCTCCTAAGGATACGGCACGAAGATTTTCAAGAAAATCCCCCCATCCCCTAACTACCTTTTACATGGAACTTTTTTCGATTTTTTTTATTTTCTCAAAAATGGCTAACGATTTTGATTAAAATATCGTATATTAAATATATTTACATGACAGGTGAAATGTATATCTTGAATTTTCTGGGAATAGCCTCTGAAGACTACTTTATCCTGAACGAATTTTACAGAATTTTGCATAACTGCTAAACAGTAAAAGATGGACAAAAACTTATCACACAAAAAATGTAAAGTATGTTAAAACATACAATTTGTGTTATATACATTTTGTTTCGTGGAGTTGATCGTTTTTTAGATATTCCTTGTTTTTAGTTTCAGCTGTGAAAAAATTATAATTTTCTCATACAGGAATTTGTCAAATGCTGTCTCCATACAAAGGAACTTCAGTTACATAGTAACCAGCTTATCACTTTAACGTATAGTTTTCCTTTTCGTTTCTACTTACTAGGAAGCAACTAATAAGTGTATTTTTGCTAATTTTTCCTCGATTAGAATGGAATGAATGGAAGCATAAGCTTTATAACAATTTGTTGCAGAGATGTAGAGAAATGGAACACACAAATTTTTTCAAGCGGGAAGTTCTCATCTGTTTCATCTCTTTTTGGCATTGCTCGTCATGGAATGGGAACCGAATTTCAAAGATAATAAGAGCGACAGCTTTTTACTGTCACTTTAGCCTAGTGTATTCCCTCATTTCCGTCTACTTATAAGGAACTAAGTGATGATGCCATATCTGGTAATGTTTATCTTGATTAGCATGATGTAGATAAAATAATAATCTTTTGTAAGATGAATTTGTTTGCAGAACAGACAGTGATGCGAATGGAATAGATTAGATTTTGTTATTCAGAGGACCCAATAGGTTTATTTGCAGTGTAATGCCGGTGTCAGATTTTGGTGCAACTTCTCTACCTACTAGTTATAATAATAAATAAATACAAAAATAATACAGCTTTTTACTTTCTCTACACGTGCTATATACATAGCGTATAGAGAAGGTATTGCGGTCTACCCACACTTCAATCCCGAGATTTCACCAGAAATATATGTTTTAGGGTCCCCTGTATCCAAAAAAAGAAGCATTTTCAGAAAAAGGTCCGTGTGTCTGTGAACGCGATAGCTCAAAAACCAAAAGTCGGTAAAATACCAAACTTGGTATTTAAGTTTAGTATCTTCCAGGGATGCGACACGAAGATTTTGAGAAAAATCCCCCCACCTCAAACTACCCTTTATATGGAACTTTTTTCGAAAATTTTGATTTACTCAAAAATGGCTCTTAACGATTTTGATTAAAATATCTTATATTAAAGATGTTTACCTGACTAAAATAATGTATATCTTGAATTTTCTGGGAATAGCCTCTCAAGACTACTTTATTCTGGTTGAATTTTACGGAATTTTGCATAACTGTTAAAGCGCAAGAGATGGACAAAAACTTACCACACAAAAATGTAGACCACGTTAAAATATACAATTTATGTTATACATGTTTTTCGTGGAGTTGATCGTTTTCGAGATATTCCTTGTTTTTTGTTTCAGCTTTGAAAAACTTATTCTTTTCTCATACGGAATTTTTTCAACTCCTGTCCATACAAACAAAGGAACTTCAGTCACATGGCAACCAGCTTTTGTCTATCACTTTAACCTATGGTACTCCCTTATTTCGCTTCTACTTACAAGGAAGCAAGTAATAAGACTATTTCTGCTATTTTTTTTTTTTCTCGATTAGCATGAAGCAAATAGAATGTAAGCTTTTCAACTATAATTTGTTGTAGAGATGTAGAGAAAGTTATGTGAATGGAGCACATCAGATTTTTAGTATTTCTCGCAGCATGCAAGTAATAGAATATTAGAAATGCTACTGCATTAAGATGAACACTGTTGGAAGTTACTCGATGCAAGTTAGGTGTGCTGAAGTGCAATCTTCGTTGGAATAGAAGGTACCTACGCTTTATATAGAGGTGACTGTGGAAGGCCATGTGCGCCTCTCCTCCTGGCAAGGATTGTAACGGGAATTAAGTGGAAGAAACATTGGAGGCCCGGTGTCTGTGACCCAGTCACCATTACCAACATTCAGTGAATCATTTGTACACGCGCCAGCGCAACCTTGCGGATTGTCCAAAAACTTGGCATGGTGACCTCGCAGTTGGTACAAGGTGTAGACCTCCGTCCTCCGTTTTATGTTCTCTCATAAAAGTGGCAGAGGAAAATAAAATAAAGAAATCTGATGTGTTCCATTCACATTTGGTAAGTGGTACAAATACAAACTATTCTTACAAAAGAGTATGTTTTATCTACACGCTAATCGAGATAAACGTTAACAGAAATGGTCTTATGTCTTGTAAGTAGAACTGAAATACGCGGGTACACTAGGCTAAAGCTGGCCGCGCCGTGGTGGACAAAGCGGCGCTGGGGCGGGCTTCCCCCGCCAATTCATTCCACCGGTGCTCCTTCATCCTTCATGTATCATCAGTGTCACCGCCGGCGGTGCCATAAGTAGTTAAAGCGGGCGTTAAACACTATCAAAAAAAAAAGGGGCTAAAGCTATAGCCAAATCTTTTAAAATCTGGTTGCTATTTGAAACGATTGAGGTTCGATTTGCTTTGTATGGTCCCGTTTGAGAAACGTTAGGAGTTTAAAATTGAAGCCAATGACGAATATCTCGTAAACGGCCAACTCTACAAGAAACAAACCCGGCGGAGGACGATGGGTTTTTCGGAAGGGAAGTAAAGCCGTTGGTCCCGTGTCATAGATTTACGGCACGTAAAAGAACCTCAAGCCTGATAGAGAGGCCTCTGAACAAAATTAAGCGCTCTTTCTTGCCTAGTATAGAATGGGACGCTGAATATCATATCAGTTAAAGAGCGTCTATAAATAAAACTACATTTACATTTTTCTACAAGAAAAACGTATGACACAAATTGTCTATTTTAACGTATATTTACATTTTCTGCATAGTACATTTTTGTCAATCTCTCGCAGTTTAGCCGCTATGCAAGATTCTCCAGAACTCTTACAGAATAACGAGGTCTTCAGAGGCTGTTCCGAGAAAATTTAAGATATACCTTTTGTGATGTAAATAGCTTTAATATATGGTATGTTAATTAAAATTGTTGATGCCATTTTTAAGGATAAATACAAGTTTGTTATTTAACGGTCTTTCGTTTTGTATGTGTGCGTGGACACACAATGCGCGGACCTTTTTCTAAGAATGCTTTTTTCGGACTCAGGGAACCTCAAAACATATTTCCGATGAAATTTCGGTATCGAATTTTTGGGTGGAAGCAATACTTTTTGTAGCTATAGTTTTATCCAAAACATGGTGAGCCTCAAACCGGACTGCGCCTCCCTGCCCTGCCATTAGCAAACAAAAGACTAACCTGTACTAGGGAAGAGAGGCAACGTAGTAAAGTCTTTCCCTTGAGACGCTGCTTGCAAGTCGAGAATCGCGCCTCAGTTAAGAGGCCAGTAAGTGGAAGAATTGCCAACAGCGATGGATGGTATCCAAGCACACCCCCCGCCCTAAACCCAAGGGTCTTCATGTGCTGAAAAAATACTTTACTATGTACATTGTATGCACACACGTGCTAGATAAAGTTTTTTCAAGGATTTCGTTTATTTTTCGCCTGTGTGAATATCTACATATTTTAAATGTTATACCAGAGTCTAAATACAACAGTCAAGGAGTCTATTTCAAGCACCTAAAGTATTACCTGTTTTTAGTGCCTATATTTCAGTTACTCTCAGGCACTTAGAATTTAAATGTATGTAGTTTAACGAGAAGTCAGGTTTCTGAGTCACGGCATTATGAGTCATCCCAGCCAATTTAACAGACTCTCATTAGTTAATTCTGTCTGCCAAAATTGAAGGTTAACGCGTACTTCGCCTAATGGTGGGCTTATCACTCCCCAAGACAAAGGCGTGGTGAGCTGTAAATGTTGCTGGTTGAAAACCCGGCTATGGCATTGAACTTTTCAGTCTGGCACTATGTTTACAACTCTTGTCCTGCACCAGGCTTGTGTGGATAAGCACAATTAACAAACATTGTTTAAGATTAGTGATTTTGGCGTAATTTTAGTATTAAAACATTTAATGTGTTTCATTCACAACTTGTCCTGCAAATAAACAATTGTTACAAAAGATTATTCTTTTATCTACGTCATGCTAATCGAGATAAATATTACCAGAAATGGTCTTATAAGTAAAAGGGAAATAAAGGAATACGCTAAGCTAAAACGATTGTCAAATATTTTAAAAGCTGTCGCTAGGCGTTTGCAATTTAAATTTGATTCTCTTTCCAATGCCTGGAGTAAAACAAAAGAAACGAGAGATAACTTCCGTTTGAGAAAAGTTTAAGTAGAGAAGTTTAAAATTGAAGCAAAAACAAAGAATATCTCGGAAACAGTTAACTAAAAAAGTAATATGACAATTTTTTATAGTATTTAACGCCCGCTTTTACTACTATGTCATTGCAAGCGATACCTACTGATTTGTGGAATGCGATGGCGGGGGATACCAAAGAACCCGGAGAAAAGCGGCCCCTGCGTTGCATTGTCCACTGCAATTTGGTCGGCTGGAATCGAATTTGGGCCGCCTTGATGAGAGGGGAATGGTTTAACCATTCGGCCACTGCGCGACCTATATAACATAAACTGTGTGTTTTAACGAAATATAGAATTTTTTGTGTAGTAAGGTTTTGTCTGCTCTTACGGTTTATAAATTTGTACAACATTCATCCGGAATGAAGAGGTATTTTAAAGGCTGCCCCCAGAAAATTCAAGATGCACATTTCGTTTTTTAATAAAATTATCATAAAGATACGATATTTTAATCAAGATGATTAGGGACTATTTTTGATAAAATCAACATTCTCAAAGGTTTTTCCATGTAAAAGGTAGTTAGGTTGTGGGGCTTTTCCTGAAAATCTTCGTGTTGCATCCTTGGAGGATACTGAACTTTAAATACCAAGTTTGATATTTAACCGACTTTTCGTTTTTGAGTTACATTGTCCACAGACAGTCATTCTCAACAGGGACCTTTTCCTACAATTTGTTTTTGGAGTCAGGGGTCAAAACAGGTATTTCTGTGACATTTCGGTATCGAATTTTTGGGTGGAATACAGTACTTTTCTATCTACTATGTACATTGAACATACGTGATAGAGCAATTAAGAAGTATCGCTAACTAAAACAGCACGGAATAGAGGCTGTCAAATGAAATGAAGTCAAATGGATTTCATTTGCGATTAGAAAGTTTCTCGTAGAACAAAGGCACTTTTCTATCTCTCTTTGGATTAATGTTTTCAGTTTGAAACAACTTGTTAAGCTCGATGTAATTATTGATGTAGCCAAAACAATCTTTCATCTCTCCGATAACAGAACGTGATTTCACATTGAAAAGGAAGTAACAAAGGGAACGCTCAACTAAACGTTAATGCAACGAAATTATAAGTTAGCAGTGGAACAGAAAATAGCTTATTAACCGGGTATTTTCGAAAGAAGCAGGTCAGGTTCAGGCTTGTTTCGAAAGATCCAGAAACCTCACGCAACATTCTTTGATTTTTTCTGAAGCGTTAGCTGATGCTCATACGTGTTGCAATCGCAACATAATTGATAGGATCTAGGATCATCCCTCACGATTGCTGCATGCCTGGTAATTTTGCAAGGAGGAGGGGAGGAGTCCACCGTCATTGGGGGCTATCATCCATCTCACGAGAAGGCGTTCATCAAATTCATCCTCAGGCGACATACCTAGGAACAGTTAGCTTTCCGAAAATAGAACAAAATATTGAGAGTATCCTGGAGGATGATTTCAAGATTGTGAATTTTAACTTGCAAGTTCTGGAGTGCTGGATCAGTTTTTGTGGCGCAATACACCTTCCTCACGTTTGAAACAGAATCGGTGACATTACTGTCTCTTCAAACCGTGAACCATACACTGTGATGTGCCTTTAAACAGTGAGGCATTTTCTCGCTCAGTGTTTCTACCTTCCGGCGCTGCACAAGCGACTTGGTCTGTCTCCGTATCTAAGTGTTCAAGGCGATGATTCTGCCTCTATTGACAAACTCTATATTCGTTTAAGTGGATTCCTCAAGAGCTTTGAATTGTATAAAAGTGCATAATTTAGTAAGACCAGTTCTTGTGATGTTTATCTTGATTAGCAAGATGCAGATAAAAGAATAATCTTTTGAAAACAAAATAAAAGATGTCTCCCGTTTGAAACTGAACCGAAACCAGTTACTCGGAATATCTCGAAACGGTTAACTTAAAATATTATTATTATTACTAACTATATGACATTATGTAATTTAACGAAATCTACATGTTTGTGTAGTAAGTTTTTGCCTGTCTTTTATGGTTTACCAGAACTATGCAAAAGTCATCAAGAATGAAGAGGTCATCAGAAGCTAGTCCCAGAAAATTCATGATATTTATTTTGTTTGTCATGAAAATATCTTAAACATATCACATTTTAATGAAAATCATTACATCCATTTTTGAGAAAATAAAAATGTTCTAAAATGTTCCATGTAAAGGGTAGTAGGGAAGTCAAGATTTCCTTGTAAATATTGGAGTTGCATCCTTGAAATGTGCTGAAATTAAATACCAAGTTTGGGAGGTCTCAAAATATGTATTTCCAGTGAAATCTCGGTGTCAAATTTTAGGTGGAATACAATGCCTTCTCTATCCATTATGTGCGCTCTGCATACGGGCTAAATAGATTAAAAATAACCTTAGATGCTAAAATGCCGAAAAATGCAAAACAAAGAATATTAAGTTTACGCCAGTTTCGTTCACGTTGAAGCGAAGCTAAAAAGATGAGATTTCATGAACTTGCGAGAGCTAGTAACTGCATAGCTGCTTGGTTCAACCTTCAGATATCTGCACCCTTAACGCTGGTCACCGCGTCGGCACCTGTGAAACGCTTCTCCAATTCGTTGCGCCATCTAAAAGGCTTACCTCATATGGAATGTTAATTACCCACTTATTTGTTGACAAATGCTTATCTGGTTTTCCCCCAAAGCAGCGTTTCACCCGCATGGAACGTTATCTTAAACGAAACTAGTTGTCAAAACTGTCAAATATTTACGTAGCTGATAGGTTTGTTTCTACTTTTCTCACTTTTTCTTCCAGTAACAGTGTAAATCGTTTCAACTTACAACTCAACGTTACGTAGTACTTTACGATAGACGTGTACTAGTAACTGGGGATGCTCCAAACATGTTCAGCTCAATATTTACTTTCTCTATCACGTATGTAATGCAATGCACATAGTAGCTAGAGAAGGTTTTGTATACCACCCAAAATTTTGTGTCGAAAATTTACCGGAAATATGTTTTGAGGTCCACTGAGCCCGAAAAAAGTATTTTTAGAAACAACTCCGTGTCTGTCTGTAGACAGCGTAGCTCAACAACGAAAATATCTGTAAATACCAAATTGGTATTTATGTTTAGGATCTTCCAAGAATGCGACGCGAAGATTTTCAAGAAAATGCCCGCACCACAAACTTCCCTTTACATGGAAAAACCTTTGAGAATGTTTTCTCAAAAAACCGCTCAAACGATTTTTATATTAAAGATATTTACATCAGAAATGTGTACTTTGAGTTTCTGGGAATATCCTCTAAAGACCTCTCTATTCTTGATGAGTTTTGCATAATTTTGCGTAACTGTTAAAGCGTAAAAAATGGACAAAAACTTGCTACACAAAAAATGTAGATCTCGTTAAAATACACAATTTGTCTTATACGTTTTTCTTATAGAGTGACCGTTTTCGAGATATTTGTTGTTTTTGGTTTCGGTTTTAAACATCCTCAATTGTTTCACATAGCGATCAGCTTTTAAAAGATTTGACTATCGCTTTGGCATGGTGTATTCCGTTCTACTTACAAGGAAACAAGTAATAAGACCATTTCTGCTAATGTTTATCTCGAGTAGCATGAAGTAGATAAAAGAATAATCTTTTGTAAGAATAGTTTGTATATTGAATAGCTACAGAAAGTTATGGGAATGGAACACATCAGATTTTTTCCATTTATAAACTGCTTTTTGTCATTGCAAAGTCTGCGGATGATACTACCTTTATTTTGCGACAGGTTCTTCCACTGACCGTGTAGTTTTTGCCAGTAATTCTTTTAGACATGTCACTTCATCATTTTGGGCCGGGTTTGAATCCAGTTCCTATACCTACTGAACTGGACTGACTGCAAAAATTCCAATTCAAGTTCCATCAGACAAATATTGTGTTATTGCATGATGAAGGAAATCGGTGAAATGATTTAGGGGTCTATGGAAATTAAAGTTACTCTCAGGATAAGGGAAAACCCCAGAAATCTCCTTATCTATGTAACTCATCCTAAGCTAGATTGGAATTCGCAACCTCCTGAATGTGAGCGGACATGTGACCTCAAAACTAAAGAGGCCAGTTTTATAGAATTTCTAGCTCATGAATGATCAACTCATTGCCCGTAAGTGGTACAGCAGGTGTCAAATCACGACTTGCGGACGTGAAAAATGGCGAATTTAGACCAGGGACCTTTTCTTTCAAAGTAGAGGTTCCTTTACGTGTAAATAAGCATTACACGGACCGGCGGCTTTACTTCCCTTCCGAAGAAAGCCATGCTAAGGCTTTTTACGCCCGAAAAAAAGATGCCATTAATGTTTTTCTCTCTTAAGGTTTTCTTCGCCGAGTGGAATGGATCAGGCGGTTTCGTCTGAAGCCCGGGTTCACTTCCCGTTGCCGGCCTACCTGATCCATGTGTTTTTTTCTTCCCCCTTTCTTTCTTCGGATGTTTCCCCGAGTACCAGGCAATTACTGGATAGTTTCTTTCATCCTTCGAATTTCCTGCCATTGTCATTTCATTCATCCTTCATCCCGTTGACTCCTTTCAGGATTGGAAGCATCGGCGATGGTGCTCGGCGCGGCGTGACGGGGGAAAAGGATGCTCCCCGTCCCTGATTTCAGCTGGTTGCCAGGATGCCGCTTCTGGCGGGGGCGTTGAACTCTAGATGGGGCGGGAGACCCCGGTCTGCTTTCCGATTGTCGGGGTGCTTGAATGTGGAAACTATTAAGAACCCTGTCATTGCTCTGCCGTGGCTCCTGGTTCCGGCCGCCAGGTGTATCCTCTCATTTCATTCCTCCCTTCTGGGGCGCTGTCTCGTGTGGCATAGGTACAATAACCTCAAGTGCCCTTTCCTGCCCTAAGGTTTTCTTAACCTTCAGGTAAACAAACTTTTGGCTCCTCCCAGCCGGTATTATGTCTTTGTGAAAAACAACCAGGGACATCATATACTATCAATGTGAAATGGGGGGGGGTGTGTCACATACCATCTCTATGAAAATGTGTTAACATAATTCGGCCTTCTAGACTTGTCATACTCTACAATATGTACATATGATGCTTACATATATTAGGCTTTCATCAGCGACAGGTCACGAAGGTAAAGTTATTGCCGTTAACCAAACCTAAATTAAGAAAACGGTAATGTAGCATGAAAATACAAGAGTTGTAATGCTATTCTGCAGCAGTTCGGCCTTATTTTAGGGTAGCTAAAGTACTCTGCTGTAATTAAGATCTGGGGAAAAAAGGTGATAGGGATTTGGAGAGTGGTACGAGATTTAGTCAGTACCAACATAAACAGCTTCGTTCCATTATAAGCATTAGTTGCACGAGGATGTACGTCACGGCATGCCTTGTCCGTGTCGACAGAAAGCAATAGTTTTGTAAAATGGTGCTTGTTAAACAGCTGTTTGAAATAAATTGCACGTGAAAGCAGTACCTTGACCGACCAACCAACCTCGACCTTAACAGTATGCAAGGTTCAAAGGTTCCTTATCCTGTGTCCATTTAGTTAGAAAGTAGCCGTAAATTGACACACTTGCCTTCAGATACGTGCCCTAACATTTCTGTTGTGAATAATCGATTTGTCTGAATGACGTCCTCTAGCTTTTCGGTAAGCAAACCTTTTATTCAAAACATTAAGCTGTTATCTACATCATGCTAAGCAAGATAAACATAAGCAGAATTAGGCGTATTACTAGCTTCCTTGTAAGTAGAAGGGAAATAAGAAAATGCACAGGCTAAAGCGATAGTCTCGTTCTTTAAAAGCCAGTCGCTTTGTGAAACAATTGAAATTCCAATATAGTGTCCTTTTATCAATGCTATTTCTAAATTGTTACTTATTACTCTCAAAACTAATATACAAAGTATATAATTAAAATTACAGTACTAAAATACATACATGCAAATATATATTAATTTTTAGTCTATTTAATGTAAAGTTACTGAAAATAAAAACTTCACATGACTTTTAGTCGCGTCATATCACTTAGTGTTTATATCCTTACTTAATGTGTATGAAATGTCAAAATTTGGCATTGTAATATACATTTTTAGATTAAAATATGGGTACATTGACATAATTAAAGGCACTTAATGTTTTTCATCCTTGAATTGGCTCACTGAATTGGATTTATTCCAGCGATGTCTCGGGGGAAAAAAATGGTAATTATCTACAAGGTGGCAGTGTTACGCCTGCAAAGACATAAACTGGCAAAGTTATGTGTTTACCATTATCATTTCCTGCGGAACGGGTGTCATTGACTTGTTAATAGAATAGGCTCGAAACATGAAACATCGCGGCTACCCCAATGCATTCTGGAGCTGTAAATCACTGTGGAGCTCCTTACCGGAGCACAAGGACATCCCTATTCTCCTCTGTTATAAAAGTTTGAAGATATATGGCCGTAAGGTTTTGTAAGAGGACCCGGCCAACTTTTCTCTGCCTTTTGTAATACTTCGGGATGTTGAGGGTTTGGAACCACCGGCTTGATGAGTGTGTTGGTTTCGGAAACAAATGACCCTAACTATATCTTGTTTCTTATAACATTGCACATCTCATATGGATCCATCCCTCCGCGATTTTTTTTTTACTTTCTCTACACGTGCTATGTACATTTAGAGAAGGTATTTTAAAGCACCCAAAAATTCGATACCGAGATTTCACCGGAAATACAGGTTTTGGGTCCTTCTGAATCCAAAAAAAACACCAAAAACATTTTTACTTTCTCTAGCCCCGTATGTACAATGTACATAGTGGATAGAGAAGGTATTGTATTCCACCCGAAAATTCTATGTCGAGATTTCACCATAAATATATGTTTTGAGACCCCTCAATAAAAAATCTGATGTGTACCATTCACATGACTTTCTCTATATCCCTGCACCAAATTATTCTTAAAAAGCTTATACTTCTATTAACGTCATGCTAATCAGTAAAACATTAGCAGAAATATCCATTAGAGGTGAAATAAGGGAGTACCATAGGTTAAAGTGATAATCAAAAGCTGGTTGCTATGTCACTGAAGTTCCTTTGTTTGTATGGACAGCAGTTGTCAAATTCCTGTATGAGAAATTTATAAGTTTTTGATAGCAGAAACCAAAAATAAGGAATGTCACAAAATGGACGAACTCCACGAAAAAAATGTATATAATATAAATTGTGCGTTTTGACGTGCTCTACATTTTTTGTGTAAGAAGTTTTTGTCCATCTCTTATGGTTTAGCAGTTATTCAAAATTTAGTAAAATTCATTCAGAATAAACTTACTCTTCAGAGGCTATTCCCAGAAAATTCAAAATATACATTTTATTTGTCCGGCAAATATCTTTAATATACCAAATTTTAATCAAAATCGTTAGAGCCATTTTTGAGAAAATCAAAATTTTCGAAAAAAGTTCCATGTAAAGGGTAGTTGGGGTGGGGGAATTTTTCTCAAAATCTTCGTGTCGCATCCCTGGAATATACTAAACTTAAATTCCAAGTTTGGTATTTTACCTACTTTTCGTTTTTGAGCTATCGTGTTCACAGACACACGGGCGCGCACACACACACACACACACACACACACACACACACACGGACCTTTTTCCGAAAATGTTTTTTTTTAGATAAAGGGGACCCTAAAATATATATTTCCGGTAAAATCTCGATATCGAATTTTTTGGTGGAGTGCAATACATTCTCTATACACTATGTACATAGTGCCTATAGAGAAAGTAAAAAGGCACTTTTAGAAACGTATGCGCGCGCATACCTTTGGGCAGTATTAGCTCAAAAACGAAAAGTCGGTTAAATACCAAAGGATGCGACAAGAAGCGTTTAAAGGAAATCATAGTACCCCAGACCACGCTTTACACGGAACATTTTTCAAAATGTTTGATTTTCGCAATAATAGCTTTAATGATTTTGATTAAAATACCGCATATTAAAGATATTTACATCCGAAAATGTATATTTTGATTTTTGTGGGAGTAACCTCTGAAGACCTTTTTTCTCAGAGTTTTGTAGAATCTCGCATCACGGTTAAACCGTAAGAGATAGAAAAAAAACTTAACACACAAAATGTAGATATCATTAAAACACATGGTTTTGTAAAAAATTTCTTTTTTTAACATATTCCTTGTTTATTAATTTCAGTTTTAAACTACCTACATTTTCTCAAACGGGACCATGGAAACCGAACCGAACCTTGGTTGTTTCACATAGCTGCCAGTTTTTAAAAGATTTGACTATCGCTTTAGAATAATGTATTTTCTTATTTCTCTTCTACTTACAAGGATGCAAGTAATAAGACCAATTCAGCATGAAGTAGATAGAAGAAAATTTTTTTGTAAGAATGGTTTGTATTTGGAACAGATAGAGAAAGTTATGTGATGGAACACGTCAGATACGAGGGCCACCCAGAAGGTGATAGACGAGCATAACTGAACAATAACGAAAGATGTCAACACAACTTTATTTACAAGTTACAGTACCTTACTCTATTTCTCAACGTAATTGTCATTGCTATCAAGGTATTTATTCTCACGTGGTACCGGTTTTTCAATGCAGATGTTATACTCTTCCACCGCTAAACATCTGAGCCAAATGTCACTGTCACTTTCAGGTCTTCATGTCTGGGAAATCTTTTCCATCCAAAAAGTGATGTACGATGTCCAAAGTGAAACACCGGCTTTTCTGAATTCTTTTATCAACATTTGCTTTCAACTGCTCCATAACGACAGATAAACTCCCACTCCGGTCTTTATCGTACACACTGGTTCCTCCTTGGTTACTCGTGAATTATGCGGCAATTTCCTCACTGGAGACTCGTTCATTGAATTATCACTATAAACTGGCGTTATTTGCCCATAAAATTCTATTGGCCGGACATTTTGTGCATTCAAAAAATCTGATGTTCCATTCACGTGATTTTTCTCTACATGTGTAACAAATTGTTAAAAAGTTTGTTTTATATACTCATGCTAATCGAGACAAACATTAGCAGACATTTTTTCTTGTAAGTAGAAGGGGAATAATGAATTCCAATATGCTAACATGATAGTCAAAATTTTTAAAACCTGGTTGATATGTGGATGAAATCCATTTCTTTGCATTGCCAGGAGCTGACAAAATCACGGATGTGAAAAGTATTTTAAAACTGAAACCAATAACAAGAATATCTAGAAAATGATCAACTCTACGAAAAAAAAATGTGTGACATACATTGGTGTTTCAACGAGATTTACTTATTTTGTGTAGCAAGTTTTTGTTTATCTCTTACGTTTACTAGTTATGCAAAATCCAGTAAAATGCATCCAGAATAAAGAGGTCTTCGGAGTCTATTCCCAGAAAAGTGTAGATATGCATTATATTTGTCGTGTAAATATATTTGATATACGGCATTTTAATTAAAATCGTAAGAGCCATTTTTGTGAAAATCAAAAATTTCCATGTAAAGCGTTGTTTGGGGTGGGGTGGATGGGGTATTCCTGAAAATCTTCGTGTCGCATCCTTGGAAGATACTAAACTTATATACCAGGTTTGGCATGACTTTCGTTTTTGAGTTATCGTGTTCACATACACACGGATCGTTTTCTAAATAATAATAATAATAATAATAAAAAAAACGTTATACAGGGGACCCTAAAACGTCTATTTTTGGTGAAATCTCGGTATCGAATTTTTGGGTGGAATGCTATACCTTGTCTGTACACTAAGTACATAGTACGTGTAGAGAAAGTTAAAATGAATAAGTTCTTTGGCGGTAGAAAAGTATAACATCGGCATTGAAAAACTGGTACCTCGTGACAATAAATGTCTTGAATAGAGATTGCGTTGAGAAAGAGGTACTGTTTTATGTATATCTTTCGTTATTGTTTAGTTATGCAAACTCGTCTTGTCACTTACTGGATGGCCGTCGTACTTATCGGAGATCTCCAGATTTGTCAGAAAACCGCATGCCGTTGGTAACCCTGGACGTACAGAGGGGCAATAACTTCAAAAGTAGTCCTCCTTGTTTGATAAAAGGCTTGAGTCGTACATGGTGATACTGGAGTCAGACAGGAGCCATGTTATCCCACAGTACATTGTACCTTAATTTCTGACAAGTGTTTTGACCTTGAAAGGTGTCATCGTAACACCGGAAGTTACGGCGAGGACGGTAATCTGTGTGGCCACAGGGTTGAACAAACAACTAGAGGCAGGACATAAAATAGGCACAGAAAATTGCTGCTTTGGTCTCTCCAATCATCTTCATCTGGTATGTAGAAATCTGTTTCTCTAGGCAGTTCAGCTTGGGAGAGATTTCATTTCAGTTGAAGCATTTACATCTCAAGAGGTTTACGAAATATTGGACATCAGTCAGTGTTGAGTTGAAGGTCTGCCTTATCAGAGGCAGAAAGAAAAAACTATTTTACATTCACATGACTTTATTTACCCATTTTTCAACAAACTAGTCAAAGCTTAGTCTATAATTTTAATCTAGAAAAAACGTTTGTATAAATGTCTTTTATTACATATTTCCTTTTAGATAAAAATGAGTAAGGAAATACACTAGGGTTAAACGATCATTTTAAGATCTGGACGCTATGTGATGATTTTGAAATTGCGTTCTCTTTTCTTTACCAAGGGGGAAAATAAAGCAAAACAACGAATAACTTGCCATTTGAGAAAAGCATAAGAATTTTAAAATTGAAACCAGTACAGGTTACGCGCCAGTTCTTGACGAATGCCATTTTTAAATGGGAAGTTAGATGCGAGTCACTCACCTCTAGGAGCATTGGTACACAGAAGCAGGGACGGCTGTCTGATATTGTGGACGTTATTCTCATGTTTCTGCGCTGCAGTATTAGTCACTATAAAGCAAATATCACACTTCCAGTTATATTCACTCTCATTCTCGGTTACTGCTTACACCTAATTTTCTTGTATTCTATTCCGGACATTTCTCCCCCATCTTCTTCTGATTGCTGTCATTCTCTCGTTATAACATTGGCAATGTACAATGTCATAAACCCGTAACGCACGACACTTTGCAGGCAACTGTACGCTGTGTATTCTCGAAACGTAATCATAAAGAAGCAGAGCTGTTTTTTATTGTTTATCAAGCGTAGGCTAAAGGTCATTTGTCTAGAAGGAACGAACAACCTGTAACAAGGAATAGTTAAATCCCCTTGCCCAAATGTATTGCGTCCTTTTAACGATATCTACATTTTTGTGTAGTAACTCTCTTGCGGTTTACCAGTTGTACAAAAGTCATCCAGAATGAAGAGGTCTTCAGAATCTATTCCCAGAAAATTCAAGATATACATTTCGTGTCATAAAAATGTCGTAAACATTCGTATTTTAATAAAAATAGCAATTTTTGAGAAAATCAACATTTTGGAAAAAGCTTCAATGTAAATAGTAGTTTGGCCTGGGGAGTATTTTTGAAACTCTTGGTGACGCATCCTTGGAAGATGCAAAGTTAACTACCTACCAAGTTTGGTATTTAAAGAAATTAAATTCATGATCGGAGAAGCGAGAGTCAATTGACCTAAGAGATGAAAACACGAGTTGTATTTGATAAGACAATTCAGTGAAATAGACTATTAATAATTTATATGAAGGGAAATTTTTTCAGGTTATGATTGTAATACTTACATTAGTTTTCAATTGTAAATGACGCATTTGACCATGTTTATTTACCGAATGTATTTTTTTCTTTCTTCACTGCCTTCTGAAATGTGATATGGACGACCGTGTGTACACCCAATGTACGAATATCGATAGCAACAATAGAAATAGGGAACAATTATTTTATTTGAGGTTGTTACACTCATGTCATACAAAAGAAATACAAATAATGATTATTTTCACTCCTTGTTTTAACTAAATACGTTATGAAGTGAAAGCTTTAAATAAAGATTGTAACTGAATTAATTGAAAGTACAATTGTGGAACTGACAGTTATTAAAAGTGGAGGTTGGCTGACTGGATTGTCACCTTGTTACCACAAAGAAGATTAAACAAACGAACGTCAGGTGCGGCAAGATTACAAAGAAATGATCATCAGCTGCGACAAGATGTTTCGACAATATCGCTCCATTCAGATACCCGCAATTGGTTGAATTGCCTAAACGCTGCCATTCCATTGGCGCTTTAATTGTTGAGCTAAATTGTAAACATAAATAGCTCCGTTCCATAATTGTGGACCACATTTTATGCACGAGGCTTTACATTGTAGAGAAACTAAAAATAGAAACCAGGTATAAGGCTGCAACTCTTGTAACCATGAGTTTAAGCCTGTGATATTTCAACAGATTGGGTTTCAGATAAAAGAGAGGGAATAATCGCTGTCAAGCAATGTGCCGAGAGTCGATCGTGGCAGCTTTGACCGCGTTTGTACAGCCGGGGTTACGACCCCAGTACTTCCAGTTAAAAGTAAAGGGGACACTCTGCGGCAAGGTATGTAATTTCGCTCTCGGCTATAAATCAGATGAAGATCACGAACAGAAAGCGCCGGAGTCTGGAGTTCTAACCCAGCCGAGTGGTGAAAGTGCGATTATTTGTCGCGGTCAAGCGAAGAAAAGCCTCTTTTTTGTTACCCCATGAATAAAGGCAATATATTTCTTGTCACGAGTTTTGAAAGGTGTGTAGTTTTTTCTCATTTCTGTGCTGCGGTTTTGTTGAATCTCTCTAATGGGCTGTTATTGTTATCTCTATCGCTGGTAATGTCTTTGTTTAGTTGGTAACTTAGTTAAACTGTTACACCAGCTATTCACTATCTTTAATGGCTTTGTGGGTGAAATGCTCCACTTCCACGTGAAAATGACAAATTCACAATAACCGTTATAATAATATCTGTTAAGTTATTTTTTTTAATCTGCTCTGCTCTAGAGAGAATAATCACCTACTTTCAGATACGTCCATACATTTTAGAAATTAATTATATACTACAACATTAAATTTTTCGAAAACTATTAACGCTACGAAAAAGTTTAACAGAAATTGTGCATTTTAATGAATTTACTGGTTTCCAAATGTTCCCCGTCAATGACAAATCTGATATGTTGCACCACATGTGTTATATATAAAATAACGGACTACAGTAGCCTCTGAGCGATACTGAAATCTTTTTCAGACCGGGTCCCTAATAATGGCTTTTAAACCCCATTCTTTTTGCATGGGCAAGCCGGTGGGTTCCACAAAAATAAATAAACAAAAAAATAACGACTTATATTTGAGAAAAATATGAGTACGCATTTGAAAATTGAAACTAATAACGGGGAATATCTTAGAAATGGTTAAATGTGCACGAAAAGAGAAAGCTCTGCGTCATATGATTAGGGAGCAACAAGCGCTTACTGCTGGAAGGACCATCCAGAAAGTGACATAACAAATATTAACGAAAGTTATCAGTATAAAACTTTGTTTACAGGTACACTACCTTACTCTATTTTTCAACGTAATCGTCATTACTATCAAGGTATTTATTGTCACGTGGTACCGGTTTTTTAATGCCGATGTTATACTCTTCTACCGGTAAAGAACTTACTGGTGGTTGTTTTGTTTTTGTTTTTCTGTTTTTTTTTTAATTCACAAAATGTTCGGCCAATCGAATTTTATAAGCAAATGATGCAAGTGTATAGTGATAATGAAATGAACGAATCTTCAGTGTGGAAATGTCGCATAATTTACGAGTAATCAAGGAAGAACCTTTGTGTACGATAAAGACCGGAGTGGAAGTTCAATCGTTATGGAGGAGTTGAAAGCAAATGTTGATAAAAGAATCCAGAAAAACCGGTGTTTCATTTTGGATACTTGTACATGACTTTTTGGACGGAAACGATTTCCCAGCCATGAAGACCTCAAAGTGACGGTCATCTTGGCTCAGGTCTTTAGCGGTGAAAGAGTACATCTGTATTGAAAAACTGGTACCACGTGACAATAAATACCTTGATAGCAATGACGATTACGTTGAAAAGTAAATAAAGTTGTGCGCTGACAATTCAGCTCAACTATTAAAGCGCCAATGCAATGGCCGAGATTAGGTAATTTCAACCAATCGCGGTCAACTTTCTGGAGCAATATTGTTGAAACATCTTATCGCAGCTGATGTTCATTTCTTTGAAATCTTGCCGCACCTGGCGTTCGTTTGTTAAATCTCCTGTCTTGGTTATTGGTAACAAACTGACAATCCAGGCAGCCAATCAACCCTCGCTTTTAATACCTGTTAGTTCCAAAATTATACTTTCAAATAATCAGTTACAATGTTTATTTAAAGTTTTATCCAGTTCATAATGTATTTAATTTAAAAAAGGAGTGAAAATAATCGTTATTTGTATTTATGTATGAGGTGAGTGGAACAACCGCAAATAAAATAATGTTTGTTTGCATTTCATGTATTAGTTATTAAAAGCTGAAATAAAATAATTGTTCCCTATTTCTATTGTTGATATCGATATTCGTACATTAGGTGTAGACACGGTCGGCAGTGAAAAAAGATAGAACATTTTGTTAAATAAACAGGATCGAATGCGTCATGTACCATTTGAGAAACTAATGTAAGTATTACAATGATAAAATCTCCCTACCTATTTATTATAAATCATTAATAGTCTATTTCGTTGACTTGTCTTATCAAATACAACTCGTGTTTTCATCTCTTAGGACAATTGACTCCCGTCGCTTCGCTCCGGTCGTGAATTATCAACAAGATGAAAGTACTCGTGGTATTACTTAATGATAACCTTCGTTGTTTATGCCAAATCTTCTTTCACCTCGTAGTTTTACCGGGTTAAACAAAACTAAAATGTAACAAAATGATAAGGTGAGGTTTCACGTGAGATGTGAACCGGATTACGTAGGCACCGGAATTTAGATAAAAGGACCTACACACACATCATACGTTGTGGCATATTTCCGGTATTTAATAGCCATTGCAAGCTTGAGTAACATGACACGCACATGTAACTAGGTCGCAACAAATTATATATTACTTTATCTTGATGGTGTAATAAACGCATTGTGTATTTCCATTGTTTGCCAAAAAGTATTTCACTTTAATTCTACTATTACACAGAAGGTGAAGCCCGCCTCTGTAGTGTGACGGTAGCGTGTATGCCTTACACTCAAGAGGTTCCGGCTTCAAATCTGTTTATGGTTAGTTGCCCGGATAAGGTTTATTTTCGAGGTTTTCCCTTATCCTGAGAAGACTATTGGCATTTTTATAAAAATCGTTGAGCTATTTTTTGAGGAAATCAAGATTTTCGAAAAATGTTCAATGTGAAGTAGTTTGGCCGGGAAGGGAGGATTTTCTTGAACATCTTTGTGGCGCATTCTTGGAAGATACCACAAACTTAAATATTACCAAGTTTGGCTTTTAACGAACTTACATGTCTGAGTTATGCTGTCCACAGACACACACACTGAGCATGCCTCTATCCATCTATAGCTTCAGGTAATTGGTTTTTAAAGTGCGCCATGTGGGAAAAATGTTATACTTCTTAAGGTTTACAATTAATATTACAATTTTCTTCAGTTTTCACAATTTTTGTTCAAATTTCACATGCATCACATTAATTTGCCTGAAAAAATTGGTCTTACAGTTAGTGCGGGTGATTCGGCAAATAACTAAAACAAATCTCTGGTATATATGCTCATAGGCTTAAAATTATTTTAATATTCGACCACGGCCTACAAGCCCTACCAATAAATCTCGGGTAATTGTAACTTGCGGTTCTCTTCAAATAATTTGTTATCCATAGTTATACTCTTGTACGTCAATTGTGATAAGATATATCTATTTTTACTTGCGTGTTGTAATGTGGAAATTCCTATTTATCAATATCGATAGCTAGATAAAGAGTTTCTGACCATCAGGTGTCAATAACATAAGACAATGAAGATACTGCATATGACGACTAAAGGGCTTCTGGAAAGATAATAAATAGTTCGTAAGTGAAATTGCAACTTCCTGAGAAAACAAAAACTACGGATTTCTCAATATATGACAATGTTTCTGGCTTACAACCTAGATATAAAAGGTGACACATTCGCTAGAGGGCCTAGAACTTAAACATGTTTCTTTATCTACTGTAAGGTCCCAATTTATAACTAAATTCTACCTAGTTTAAGCCTTTTCTATCTACTTCATGCTAATTGAGATAAACATTAACGGAAATGATCTTATTAATTAGTTCCTTATAAGTAGAATACAGTAGACTGAAGTAGATCTTCATAAAACTGGTTGCTATGTGATTGAAATTCGTTTTTGCATGGCCAGGAGTTGACAAATTCCTGTTTGAGAAAAGTTTAATTATATTCAAATTGAAACCAATAACAAGGAATATCTTGGAAATTATTAACTCTACAAAAAAGTTGTATATTACATAACTTGTGTGTTTTAACGTGTTGTAGTGGTGGTGGTGGTGGTGGTGGTAAGTTTTTGTATATCGTTTACAGTTTACAAGTCATTCTGAATGAAGGAAGCTTCAGAGGCTATTCCCAGAAAATTCAAGACTTACATTTATCATATAAGTACCTTTAATATATCTAAGCTAAGTATTTTAATCAAAAGCATTAGAATCATATTTAAGAAAATCAAACATTTCGATCTTTTTTTTTTTTTTCTCCATATAAAGGGTAGTTTGATGTGGGAGGAATTTCTTGAAAAATTTTGTGTCGCATCGTTGGAAGATGCTGAACTTAAATATCGTTTGGTTGTTGAACCGACTTTTCGTCTTTGAGTTATCCTGTTCACGGACTCGCACACATACTTACGCGCGGAGACCTTTTTCTAAAATGCCCCCCCCCCCCTTTTTTAAATGTATTTAATCAGGAGAGCATAAAAATTGTATTTCCGTTGAAATCCCGGTATCGAATTTTTGGGTGGTGCAATACGTTATCTACCTATGTACTCAATAGAGAAAGCAAAAACTATTATATTATCCACAGTTTTAAAATGTGTTCTGTGTTAGCACAAAATTTCACTTCTGCCAAAAATAAAAAATATTGAGGTTTCACGTCTTTCAAGGATATTCGCTCTGTCTTTAAATTTTTGACAGAGAAAATATACATATTTAAATATATATATATATATAATATATATATCAGTAAAAAGGAAATTTCAATTAATAACAGTATGCAGCGTTCTTCCTGCTCCTCGTTATCTCTGATTATTTTATTTTTTTTATTTTAAATTACGTTTTTAGTACATTGTTAATATTTTCTCCGGCTAGTTTAGTTCCTCGGTCGAACAAGTATCTCTTAACAGGATGTGAACGGTAAAAGGAACTATTCCAGAGATAACACATTTGTAACTTTTAGTTTAAGCAATTTATTTAAGCTGTTACCAAGGATTTCATAATTTATTTACACATTACACTCCTCTTTAAGACCGACTTACTGTGCAACACAAGTGAATGTACTGCTATCTAAAGACAACTGCGTTAAGTGCTGCGTCTCTCTAGAACATGTATTTGTTCTGCCTAAGCATTAAAACTAATTGGCTAGTCTTTCCGGTCTCCGTAGCGTCTCTTCTCATGAACCAATAAAAACTATACTAGTATTTCACTTTTGCTACTAGCTTCTCCTGTAACTTTCACACTTTTATTATCTCGCCACCCCTAAAGCTTGCATCGTCTTTTTAACTCAAGGATGTTCTTTTTATATTTCACCCCAACTCCCTGGCTATTGTCCACAAGAGTCTTATGAGGGATTTGTCTTTAATGGCATGTACAGCTTCAGCTTTATCTTCTCGTTATAACTAAGCTTGTGCACTAATATTATCTTATTTCTATTATTACATACATTTATTTACATTGTATTTCTTGGTAATTACTTACATCTTGCTGTCATTAGTACTGCCTCAACTGCGTATAAAATTAAAATACGTTTTCATGTTTTGTAGGAAGCTTGCGAAACGAGGCCATAGGCCGAGTACAGTAAGCCTACGAACAATCTAAAACCATTTTAACACGTGGGTCATATATTATTTTTACTTTTCTCTGCACGTGCTGTGTACATAGTGTATAGAGAAGGTATTGTATTGCACCCAAAAATTCGATACCGAGATTTCACTGGAAATATATGTTTTGAGACCCCCTGAATAAAAGAAACATTTTTAAAGAAAAATGTCCGCGTGTGTGTGTGTGTGCACGCGTGCGCCTGTAGGCAGCATAGCTCAAAAACGAAAAGTCCATTAAATACCAAATTCGGTATTTAAGTTCAGCATCTTCCCCCCCCCCCCACCAACTATTCTTCACATAGAAATTTTCGAAAAGTTTGATTTTCTCAAAAAATGGCTAACGATTTTGATTAAAATATCGAACATTCTCTAACAAATGAAATGTATATTTTGAATTTTCTGGAAATAACCTCCGAAGACTACTTTATTCTGGATGAATTGTACGTAATTTTGCAAACTGGCAAACCGTAAGAGACAAAAACTTTCTCAACAGTAAATGTAGAACTCGTTAAAACACACAATTTATGTTATGTACATTTTTTCGTGGTGTGGATCGTTTTTGAGATATTCCTTGCTATGGATTTCAGCTTTAGAAAACTTAATACATTTCTCATATAGGAATTTGTCAACTCTTGTCCATACATACAAAGGAGCTTCAGTCACATAACAATCACCTTTTGACTAATACTTTAGCCTGTGGTACTCCCTTATTTCCCTTCTACTTGAATGGAAGCAAGTAATAAGACTATTTCTGCTAATTTTTTTCTGGATTAGCATGAAGTAAAAAGAAACCTAAGCTTTTGAATAATAATTTGTTGCAGGGATGTAGACAAAGTCATGTGAATGGAACTCATCTGATTTTTTTTAGACAGTTCTCAATATTTATAGACATATTATAATTATAAATAAATTGTTTTACCTATTTCACGGAGTTCATGCTTAATGGTCTGCGATATTCAGTTGTTGCCTTGCTTAGCATAAGTGCTGGCAACATGATGACTTACTCTTACAGAACGAAAACATTCTATGCAACGGAGACAGTGTAGCAGTTATAATTTTGCTCTCTCCGCTGCTCGCATTTCGTCTGCTTCAGCAGATTCCATGTTTATGCTACTGAAATCATCCGCCATTTTATGGATCGATACGAGCTTTCATAGTCATAGCGTACCAAAGTTGGCTACATTGGAATGTTATAATTTTATAACACGGAGTGATAGAATTTTTTGCTTTTAACACTACTGGCATCTGGCAAAAGACCTACTTTTATCATGAACTGTCTAAAAATATGGTTTGTGACAATGTTGCCGTTAACGTCCTAAAGACAAACCAGAGCATAGGTCTCGAACTCGAACCCTATCAACAGCAGCAGCACTGGGCGTGACATTGCCATGTTTGGTAGCAGAACCTACCTGTGTCCCACATAACGTTACGCTCGTGGCGGTTCGGTTAAACTCGCTTTCGTTAAGATTAATTGCAATCTCGATACAATCGGTTACTGCACGATAATTGGATGTCGATATTGAATTTATCCTCCAAGTAAATTGGAGCCGTTTTGTTGGGTTCTTAACTGCGTTACGTGCCTTGCCTTGGCGAGAAACACAGACGAAAAAGCTCGGCAAAAGTAGTGAGTTTTCTCTTTTGTGCCAACCGATAACCAGGACAAGAGAGGTGGCAAAAACATGCTTCACTTCTAGAGCTTTTTAACATCAGCTTTCAGTGTTAAATGCTGTTTAATGCCTTATTCTAGATCATTGGTAATGACATGTTTGAAAACATGGAAGATTTTGACTTTCTCAACACGTCCTATGTACATAATGTGCTATAGAGAAGGTATTGTATTGTTCCCAAAAATTCGATACCGAGATTTCACCGGAAATACATTTTTGGGTCCCCTCTATCAAAAAAAAAAAAAAAAAAAAAATCTGATGTAATCTATTCACATGACTTTCTCTATATCTCTGCAACAAATGTTTGTTAAAAATCTTATGCTTCTAATTACTTCATGCTAAGTGAGAAAAAATTAGTAAAAATAGTCTTATTACTTGCTTCCTTGTAAGTAGAAGCAAAATAAGGGAGTAACATAGGTTAAAGTGATAGCAAAAGATGGTTACTATGTGACTGAAGTTCCTTTGTTTATATGGACAGCATTTGTTAAATTCCTGTATGAGAAAATTATAAGTTTTAAAGGCGAAACCAAAAACAAGGAGTGTCTCAAAAACGATCAACTCGACGACAAAAATGTATACAACATAAATTGTGTGTTTTAATGTGCTCTACATATTTTGTGTGGTACGTTTTTGTCTATCTCTTACGGTTTATCAGTTACATAACATTCCGTAACATTCATTCAGAATAAAGTAGTCTTCAGATGCTATTCCCATAAAATTCAAGATATAAATATTATTTGTCAATATGCTTTTTAATCAAAATCGTTAGAGCCAATTTTTAGAAAATCAAAATTTTCGAAAAGTTTTCCACGTGAAGAGTAGTAGAGGTTGCGGGGATTTTCTTGAAAATCTTCGTGTCGCATCTTTGGAAGATATGGAACTTAAATACCAAGTTTGGTATTGGTATTTAACGATCTTTTCGTTTTTGAGCTATGCTGCCCACAGACACACACATACACACACGGGCATTTTCTAAAAATTTTCTCCTCGCCATGCATAGAAACCGATTTCAACCACATGAGAACCAGCTTTTAGAAGGCTTAACTATCGTTTTAGCCTGGTGTATTCCTTTATTTACCTTCTACTGACAAGGAAGCAAGTAATAAGACCATGTTTGCTAATCGATTAGCATGAAGTAGATAGAAGGATAAGCTTTTTAACAATAATTTGTTACAGTGACGTAAAGAAAGTCGTGTGAATGGAACACATTAGAATTTTACTTTCCGTAGCCGTGTGTACATACAGTAGCTAGAGAAGGTACTGGTTTCCAACCGAAAATGTATGCTCATAGATATCTTGAGCCCGGTTTGTGTATGTGTGTGGACGGCATATCTCAAAAACGAAGAGACCTTTGAAACCAAACTTGGTATTTATGTTTAGTATCTTCCAACGATGTGAAACAAAGATTTTCGAGAAAATGCCCGCAACACAAACTAACGTTTCTGCTTCTTTTGTTGAGATATTGCTTACTTTTCTCATACTGGAATTTGTCAGCTCCTTTCAATGCAAGAAATGGATTTCAACCCATGGGAACCAGATTTTAAAACATTTGTCTATCGCTTTAGCTTAGTGTATTCCCTTGTTTCCCTTCTGCTTATAAGAAACCATGTAATAAGACCTTTTCTGCTATTTACCTCGATTAGCATAAAGTGGATAGAAGAATAAGCTTTCCAATAAGAGTTTGTTAGAGATGTGGAGAAAGTCGTGTGAATTGACACACTTATTCAGGGGGTTTAGGAACATATCGATTTTTTGGGTGGAATGCGATATCTTCTCAATCCACTTTGCACATTGTACGTAGATACATGTTAGAGAAGGTAATAACCAGTAAAACAACAAAGTGTCAAAAGTCACAGCGTTAAACAGCAGCCTGCACAGGTCTAATGTTTTGAAATTGTCCTAATCTATACATGGTGAGGCGACATGAACAACAAATCCTCTCCGAGCAGTTGCCAAGTTGTATGACTCGCTTGCGATCAGTTCTCAAGATAAAATGAGAATAATTTCCTCACGTGCAACGCGTGATTTAAAAGGCGATGCCTGTGCCATGAAGAAAACCTGTCCATAGCTGGTCAAACTGCGTGGATTGCAAGTCAAACAAACCATTTGGTGTGTTACCATTTATTCTTCAAACCTTTATTTTTTTAAATTCATTATAGCCATAAAAATTTGAGTTCCACTCTACAAACCACTGTTACAAAAGATTATTCCTTTATTTACATCGTGGTTGTCCAGATAAACATTAACAGAAATGATTATATTGTTCCTTCTAAGTAGGAGGTAAATAAAGTAAAATACTCTACGTTTCGAAACGTGATGCGCTATCTAGCATTGCTCAAAGCCAGGCCTCGTTCAGTTCCTGCTAGAAGATAAACCAGTGAACAAAACAGCGCAGATTGAAAACTGTCGAAAATACGAAAGGGTAGGTGTTCGACACTGAAGAAACTTGTGGATGATTCAAACATATTTTGTGTGACAGGAGGAGAGCCTTTTCTTTGAATACAGTAAAGATGTATCTTGTAATTCATTACAATGCATTCTGAGTGAGTTCATTGTCATGTACATAATCATCCTGAATATTTTCTATAAGCTTTATGCGTTTATTTAAAAGTACAAGAGGTTTGTTTTTGTTTTTATTGTTTCGTTTATGTAGCCTCCGTTAACATCTACGGTCTTATCGGGGGCTTTGCATTAGAAATAACTCGTCTATAGTTCTTAATGTTGGATTTAAATCGTTTTATTTTTCCTCACACGCACGCCCACACCACACACACACACACATACATTCACTCTCATATACATTCACTCTGTGGGGGATAGAGAATAATTCTGGTTAAAGAATCAAACCTGGGACTTTCGAGTGAGAAGTCAACTCGCTGACCAATCGACCACGGAAGGCGTTTTTATTTACTGATCATATTATGAAATAATTGTTTTATTGAGTTACTTTATGAATTAGAATGTGCAATTAATGTCAGCATATGTAAAGAGCTACTTTTGGAAGAGATTATACTTTAACGTGTGCATATTTACGCTGCAAACTCCTCTCCACTACCCTTTCCTTATACCACTGACTGCTCTGTATGTTCGAAACTGTATCGCTTCGGGACCATAAACCGAGCTCTAGTGATGATGAAAGGGCCATGCTTGTATCTGGTATCGAACAGATTCCCCGCGCCAGAGCCAGATGCGCTATTGTTGCTCTAACGTTTATATGACAAAAAAATTGCTATTTTTGTAGCTTTTTGAACAATTTTAACAGCTGCCTCGCCTAGAGAGAATAAAAGGAAAATTTCCCTTTACATCAGCTTTGGAGTTTTAAAGTCCCTTAAAACCTGCGTCTGTTTTCATGCTTCAGAACGTTCGTGAACACGAATCAGATTTCGGTTCAAGTGCACTGTGTGGTTAAACAAGGCATGCGTTCGGTTTTGCAAGCGAAATGAGTTCAAAAGAATACACAAAGGCCAAGTTAACGCAAGCGAGCGAGGCGCATGCAATTCTCTGATGCACCGAACGAGGTCTCGAACTTGGCTCTGCGTATAGTTTTACGTCGAGCTCCAAATAGATAGGATGTTTTCCTTGTTACCTTGTTTTAGATCCTAGCAACTTCCTAGCCTTGGCAGTGATCCTGTGGGTGCAAACGTTTCGTCTCTCAGATCGAAGATTCCTGCAGCGTTTCAGAAAAACATGCTTTGTTAATCGGAGGACACTAATATTTGTGTTTGTGAGCAAATGGTTTCGTTATCCCAGTTTTTTTATTTTCTCTAGCACGTATATACATATAAATGAGGTCCTCTGAGCCAAATATATATATATATTTGCCCGTTTGTCAGAAATATCTGAAATGTAAAGTATTTTAATCAAAATCCTTTGAGCAATTTTCGAAAGAAAGAAAAATGTGTCCATTTAAAGGGTAGTTAGGGGCGTGGATACACGGGCCGTTATTTTTTAAAAATGTTTTTAGGTCCCCTGAATTTAAAAAAAAAAGAAGAAGAGGAGATATTTATGATACAAATGGAAAAAATTGTGTTTATATTGTGAGTAGGAAGCTTGCGAAACGAGGCCGTAGACCGATGACTTACTCGTGCAAAACGAGAACATTCTATACATCGGAGTCAGTGAAAGTAATGAACCTATGAACATAATGTAACAAAATGCAGTTGTAATTTTGTTCTCTTTGCTGCTTGCATAATTTCGTCTGGTTCAGCAGCTTTCATGTTCATGACATTGAAATCATCCGCCATTTTGGGGAGCGATACGAGCTTTCAGAGTCATAGCCTACTTGAATGAGGCCGTGGACGCATAAACCAAAGTTGGCTATTTTGGAGTTATAATTTTCTACTTAACAACACTACTGACATCTGGTAAAATACCATCACATATTTCCGTTGAAATTTCGATATCGAGTTTTGTGGGTGGAATACAATACTTCCCCAAATTGTATACGTCATAGAGAAAGCAATAAACGATTGATACTAGAGAAGGTCATATGAATGTAGCGCATCAGATTGTTTTCAAGTTTCCAACTGGCTGGCTGTACACACTTGGAGTGAAAGAACTATCAACATCTAATTGTGTGTATGTTAGGTTCACAAGCAAAAATCTGTTTAGATTTGTTATTGTTTATTGTGATACGACGGACAAGGAATTCTCATTGTGTAAAGCTGCAGAAGAAAATTCTCACGTGCTTCTTCCAATAAGAGTGCGGAAGTGAAGTCTGCAAACGCGAAACCTTTCAGGAGACCTTGATATTAACGGACAGTTTAACCTGATCAGTGCCAGTGGCACAGAAAATAGATTTCCTGTTCCCTTCTATCCGCTCCTAGACACAGACTATCCCACTGACTTTTTTATTACTAGTTTACGTTCGTTTCTCTACCTGTTATGCAAACACTTTTTTATTTTTACTTTCTCTACACGTACTATGTACATAGTATATATAGAGAACGTATTGTATTGCACCCAAAAATTCGTTACCAAGATTTCACCGGGAATACATGTTTTGAGACTTCCTGAATAAAATAAATAAATATATATATATATATATATATATATATATATATATATATATAACGTTCGTGTGTGTGTATGAGTGTGTGTCTGTGGACACCGTAGCTTAAAAACAAAAAGACCGTTAACTACCAAACTAGGTATTTAGTTTGCTGTCTTCAAGGATGTGGCACGAAGATTTTCCAGAGAATTTCCCCACTCCAAACTATCCTTTACATGGAACATTTTTTGAAAGTTTTGTTTTTCTCTAAAAACGGCTGTAATGATTTTGATTAAATTACCACATATTAAAGCTATTTCCATCACAAATAAAACATATATCTTTGATATTTTGGGAATAACTTCTAAAGATCTGTTTACTCTGGATGAAGTTTGCTGAATTTTGCTTAACTCGTAAACAGAAAGAGATAGACAGATATGTGCTAGAGAGAGAGGGAGGGAAGGAGAGAGGGAGAGAGAGAGAGAGAGAGAGAGAGAGAGAGAGAGAGAGAGAGAGAGAGAGAGAGAGAGAGAGAGAGAGAGAGAGAGGTGTCTCCTTAAAAAACACAATTTTCGTGGAGTTCGCGTTTTTCGTGGAGTTGGGCGTTTTTTAAATAACTTCCTGTTATTATTTTCAGTTTTAAAATAATTAAAACGTTTCTCATACCATAACTTAACTCCTGGCCAGGCAAAGAAGCTGATTTCAATCATATAGCAACCACATTTTAAAATATTTGACAGTCGACTTAGCCTAGTGTATTCCCTTATTTCCCTTCTACTTACAAAGGAACTAAGTAATAGTACCGTTTCTGCTAATGTTTATCTTGATTAGCATGAAGAGAGAGAAGAATAAGCTTATTAACGATACTTTGTTACTAAGACTTACAGAAAGTCATGTGAATGCAGCACATCAGATTCTTTTACAAAAGACTATAGTACTTCATACTAATCGAGATAAACATTAGCTTTACCAGAAGCTATTGTCGTAAGCTATTTCGTAGATGTTATTAAGGTTGGAATTGTTCAATATTTGAAAATTTCGTTCTTTTTAAATTTTAGCGATTTTCGTGTTTCTCGCCAGTTCATGGGGAAAACGTGCAATTTTAGAGTCGGCTGTTTTTGAACATTTGACTGTCGTTATTCTCTTTGTGTGTATAATAAAATGTCTAATGTATTTCTGCAGTATATCTCGATTAAAATGAGGTAGATACAAAACTTTCCTGATTAGAATAATTTGTACACCTAATGAGTGATACACGGTAGAGAAAGGCATGTGAATATGACATTCGATGTTTAGTTAAGCTACGGGCGTACATATAGGTGATGTTTAGTTTTTCTACACGTAATATGTACGTAAGTGTATAGAGAAAGTATTGCATTGCACCCAAAAACCGATACCGAGATTTCACCGGAAATAGACGTTTTAGGTTACTCTTTATCCGAAAAAACAATTTTTAGAAAAAGGCCCGTGTCTGTGAACACGATAACTCAAAAACGAAAAGTCTGTAAAATACCAAACTTGGTATATAAGTATAGCATCTTTTAAGGATGCGACACGAAGATTTTCCTAAGGAGAATGTTCCCCCCCACACACCAAACTAACCTTTACATGGAAACATTTTCGAAAATTTTGACTCTCAAAAATGGCTCTAATGATTTTAATTAAAATACCCTAAATTAAAGATATTTACATATAAATAAAATATATTTTGAATTTTCTGGGAATAGCCTCTGAAGGACTATTTATTCTGTATGAATTTTGGTAAATTTTGTATAACTAGTAAACCGTAAGAGATAGACAAGAACATACTGCACAAAAAATGTGGATCACGTTAAAACACATAATTTTATGCTGTTTACCTTTTTCTTGTAGAATTGATGGTATTCGAGAAATTCATTATTATTGGTTTCAATTTTAAATTAATTTTTCTCAAACGGGACCATGCAAAGCGAACCGAACCTCAATTGTTTCACATAGCAACCAGCTTTAGTCTGGTGTATTCCCATATTTTCCTTCTGCTTACAAGAAAGCATGTAATAAGACCAGTTCTGCTAATGTCTTAGATTAGCCTGTTTTAGATAAAAGAACAATCTTTTTTAAGAAAAGTTTGTTTGTGAAACAGAGAAAGTTATGTGAATGGACCACATCAGATTTGTTTTCCTTCCTGTAGGTGCTGTTTTTGGTGTATTCAAAATCTAACATAATATGTTTCGGTATAATTTAGTTTTCGAGTTTTGCGGTAAATCAGTGTAGCTACTGTCCATCTAGCAGGTAAATTATTCATAAAGTAAAAAAACTCAACGGAAAGAACGCAGTCATATGTTTGCTTTCCTCCGTTCGCTGCGCTAATTGAAGTACTTTGGCGAGAAAGCGTTAGCCTAGGTTATTATGACTCGCATTCCACACATATCGCATCGCGATGACTCCGAGGGTCATTTTAACTGTACTTTGTTGATGACCTTTCTCTCCGTCAGAGGCCTCTGTGGGGATGCTGCCGCTCTTCGTCAAACTTTGTGTATCACTAGTGGGAGTTGGTAGACTCCAGCACCAGGCGACCCTGACGACCGTCTGGCACCCTCTGATAGGTATCGTTTCTTTAATTACAGGCCTCCTTCCTGTTGTTGGTTTTGACAGCAATCTTGTAAAACAGTTATCAAATCAATACATCGTTGACGTTAAAATTCAGCCCTGTTTATTTCCACAGGCGGTAACCAGTTATTGAAGGCCTCTAAAGTGTTTTCTACTTTAATTGTACACTGTAGAAACAGGAACCTCATTGTTTTTTGTTCATATGCTGGCATATAACTGCCTAATTTGCATTACATAACACCTAAAGCTATCATGTAATTCATTCATTCATTCAGTCAGTCAACTTTCTCAGTTCCTTCACTAAAAAAACCGTGTTATCCATCTTCCTGCTTTCCATTTCGTCTATAGTACTGTCCGGCTCGGGGTGTATTATTGGTGAGAAATTACTTTGTGATTGACATTTCTGCTGACACGTGGATGTCTCGGCTATTGCCGTATTTACTCGTAGCGTCACATGTTCTACTACTTCATTTAAAATACCATCTTTCCCTGCATTTTCTATCCCACTTCTCATATATTGAAACTATTTTCCCCATTTCTCGCTAGTTACCTCATTTATTCCTCTCAACATGGGGTCCTGTACTTCACTAAACCTAAAAGTTTTATTATTTCGTCTAATGCAACCTCAACTCGTTTATCACGGCTGTAAGACATTTTCAAACCACAATGTCACTCATGGTAGTTCTAGGAGGAGAACAAGAACAATGTCCGCTATATATAACGGTAGTAACGATTATAAATGTAAATCCTTACGGAATCACTGTGTATAACACAACCAAACTTGTACAGAATGAGAGGAATCCGATTACAAACAATCAGATCAGTTATGAAAGGGAATGCATGTGTAAATTTCCACTGAACCCGTAGATGTTGCAACGCCGATGATATAATTGTCTCTGACGGTCATGAATTCTTACACTATGATTGGTCAGCAACCTGACGAGCCCCTTCCAGCAGACTACACACCCCACAAGTGTAAATCACAAGGACATTTTTTACCAGTAATAGTAGTTACTACGCGTACACCTCACTCGAAAGCGAAGGTCGGGGAGAAGAAGAGAGAGCTCGTCGCTTTTTTGGTCAGAGCTTAACGTCCTTTAACTTTATATCGGACGATGAATAAAATTTGTGAAATGATGCTCAAATGATTTCAGAATTCATGGAGCTTAAAAGTTAAAACATTCATCTTCTCAGGATAAAGGAAAACTCCGAAAAAAACTTATCCGAATAGCTCACCCTAATCAAGATTCGAACTCGTGACACCTCTTGAATGTGAGACAGGCCTCCGCAGTGTTGTCAACCAAAGAAAATTTCTTTGAGACCCTTAGCCATTATGGTGAATATGTTACCAAATTTACCGCGAACTAGTTGAATTATTAAATAAACAACGCGCATGTATGTGCGTGAACTTTGGGATCTACAGACAGAAAGAACCCTAACATTGAATTCACTACACACGGCTTGTGTGAAAAAACAAAACAAAACAATTGACCATAATTGTTGGCTCTACTATGAATCCTGGGTCTAAAGTACTTACAACATTGTAAGTCACCATTGGGGTTATCATCTCAAAATAATTTGACAACACCTTGTGGTTTACCGGGAAACATGCGAGCCAGTTAAGAAATTCAATGCTATGCTGGCATGTCGCCATGGTAGCTAAATGGCAGAGCAATTGGCTAGAGATCGGGAGATCAGTGGTTCAAATCCCGGACATGGCAGTGAATTTTTCAGTCTGACTCTACCTATCCAATTGTCTATAAATTAGTGTTAAAATGTTTACCTTGTTCATAGGAGTACTGTACTCGGTTTACGGCCTCGTTTCGCAAGCTTCCTACTCACAATATAAAACACCATTTTTACCACTTGCAACATAAATACTATGGTAGAGCGGATTCATTCCCGGTGGAGGGTGATGGAGTTTTTCGGACGTAAAAACCTTGACATTGCTTCCTTTGGAAGAGAAGTAAAACCCTTGATCCCGCTTAATGTTTATATGCGCGTAAAAGAATCCCATACCGTGAAAGAGAACATCTCTAAAGGAAAATTCCGCCATTTCACGTCGTGATATGGTCCTGCAATGAATGCAATATGAGTGACGTCAGCATATGCGTATAGTGAAATTCCGCCCGGTAGGTGTTCCAAAATACGCCGACATGGCGTGTTAGAAATTGAACTTGAACAGGACAAGAACTCATTGAATTCCCGAGTGACAAATTTGTGAATGAATATATATTGAAAGAATCTGGAGTTACAATAACATAGCGAATGATAAACTTGAAATAAGATAGCCATAAAGGGACATTGGAACACAAGGGTAAGGACAGTTTTAAAAAGTCAGGTTTGGTAAATTCACGTGACTTTCTATAACGATTTTACAGCAAACCTATGTAATAAATTCTTTAAAAGAGTTCGTTTTGCATGGCCACCAGTAAAATGAGATATGAAACGTTGAGAAAAGTTACATAGTTTAAAATTGAAATCGATAACAAGGAATATCTCGGAGACGATTAACTCATCAGGGAAACAAAAGGTGTATGACAAATTGTTTTAACGAGATATTTTTTTTTATGCAGTAAGTTTTTGTCCTATCTCGTACGGTTTACCAGTTATGCAAAAATTCAGCCAGAATAAAGAGGTCTCCAGAGGCTTTTCCCAGAAAATTCATGATATACATTTTATTTTTATGTAAATATCCTTTGATAATACACGTGTTTTAATCAAAGTCGTTAAGAGCCATTTTTGAGAAAATCCCAAATTTACCATGTAAAGTGTAATTTGGGGTGGGGGAATTTTCTTGAAAATCTTTGTGTCGCATCCCTGGAAGATACTAAACCTAAATACCAAGTTTGGTATTGGCCGTTTCATTTTTCAGCTATGCTGTCCACATATGTATACACTCACTTTTTTTTTGTTTTTACTCGGGGAACCTGAAGACATATTTCCGGTGAAATTTCGAAATTGGATTTCTTGTGGAATACAATGCCCTCTTTACTTATTATGTGCATAGTACGTGTAGAGAAAGTAAAATATATCGAATTACTTAATGATTGGGGATTTTTAAGCTAAAGTTGGAGTAATGAACGCCCGGAAGCATTTTGATTTCGACTAACAAATAATTGGTCCAACATTACTGCTGTCCATTGACTCATATTGCCATACTATGAAGGGCATTGTGGATTGATTTGTGATGAGGATGATTATGTAAAAGAATATTTTAAAGCTTTGGTGTACTAGTGGTTATTATTCTACAACCATATAGATTCCATGGCCAGGTGATAAAATGAAGGATTAGATACACGTGTGGTCGATTCCAGATTAAAACCTTTACTTATATCCCAATGTTACAAGAATGAAGTGATAGTAATATTATTTGCCATGCTCTGCCTTCTTTAAACGTCTAGTTTTTCCCCATCCAGCTCACTAGTTCTGATCAATATGTAGGGAGAAAGGACGTTGTTGTTAACTTGACTATTTCGTTCATGTTACGTGGTACGTAAAATTCCAACCAATCGCAATCTCCGCATTTTAATCGTATTTTACTTTCTCTACACGTACTATGCACACAGTGTATAGAGAAGATATTGCATTCCACCAAAAAATTTCATACTGAGATTCCACGGGAAATACATGTTTTGGGTCCCCCTGAATCCATAAGAAGTATTTTCAGAAAAAGGTGCGTGTGTGTGTCTGTGGACAGCATAGCTCAAAAACGAAAAGTCCGTTGAATACCAAACTTGCTATTTAAGTTTGGTATCTTCCAAGGATGTGACACGAAGATTTTCAAGAAAATCCCCCCACCCCCAACTACCCTTTACAAGGAATTTTTTTCGAAAATTTTTAATTTTTGTATTTACCTGACAAATATGTATATCTTGGATTTTCTGGGAATAGCCTCTGAAGACTGCATTATTCCGGATGAATTTTACGGAATTTTGCATAACTGCTAAACCGTAGAGATGGACAAAAACTTACCACACACAAAAAAATGTACAGTACGTTAAAACACAACATTTATGGTATATGCATTTTTTCGTGGAGTTAGTCTTTTTTTTTTTTTTTTATAGATATTCCTTGTTTTTGGTTTCAGATTTGAAAAACTTACACTTTTCTTATACGGGAATTTGTCAATTCGTGTCCATACAAAGGAACTTCAGTCACATAGCAACCAGCTTTTGACTATAACTTTAACTTATGGGACTCCTTTATTTCATTTCTGCTTACAAGGAAGCAAGTAATAAGACTATTTCTGCTAATTTTTTCTCAATTAGCATGAAGTAAATGGAAGCATAAGCTTTTTAACAATAATTTGTTACAGAAATGTTAAGAAAGTCATTTGAATGGAACACATCAGATAAAAGTTTGAGCTCTCGTTATATTAGTATGAGAAGTTTAATGACAGAACATTATGACTGGGCATTAACGAATTGGCGAGTGCCGAACTCTGAAAAGGCGAGAAACCGCAACCAAACAAATGATGCGAACTATAACAGACGAGTAACGCTTGCCGCAGTTGGTTAACCATACACAACGCGGAAAAAGCAAAGCTGTGTTTACATAATTAGCTGGAAAATGTTGTACCACCTCTCCTCCCGTTCCCATTGTACTGTATAATGAGTGAAAACGAAATTTCAGCGCTGGTAGTCTGGAACGCCGTGTCGTATCTACAGTCTCTTCAAATGCTTCCCCATTAGCTGCCTGTGAGAATAGAAAAAAAGGTGTGTGATCCCCGTATTAGAAGCCATTTTGTCTCACTGTTGTAAAGCTTCCACGATTTTACTCTTGTCTTTTCCTTTTTCTAACTGTTTATACAGCGCCAATTTTACATTTGAAATGAAAATATCGGACACAATTTTCTCTTAGTCATTGTTATTTCATGTCTATTCATTCAATCATGTAAAATGTTTATTTTCTATCCAATTCATTGCAAATTATCATAAACATTTTATACGCTTACCGGTATGGTGCATTTTTCGTAGCACAAACTGTATGTTGGGGTAAAGTGGACCCCATTCATATTTTGACAGTTATGAAGGATGAGAATGAAAAAAACATTATGAACTGAACATAAATGTAATATTCACTTATACTTGGAAATTTATCAGGCAAAAATATATTGTAAGCTTCAACATGCATAAATACGGGAACTTTTTACCATTACGTGATTTTAAAGTCGAAATGTAACAGTTTTAAGAATCAGTCATTTTAACAAATTACGTGGTTTACTGCAGAACAAAGTTTTGAAATGTCAAATTTAGGTACAAAAGTAATTATGAAAGAGTGAGAAATGAAATTTTCCTATAACAGCTGGATAAAATTACATGCAATCCTCACAACATAATATATTCTCGTGTCGTTTGTTCTAGGACACTTCACATCTAACTCGTTTTACTATAACTCCCAATGACTTTGAAACTTCACTCATGGGTATCCTAACATAGTTGTTTATTAACTCCCTTGGGGTTCAACTATGCCATGCCAGGGATTTGGTGAACTCAAAGCGTGATTTTTGAAGGTCTAGTTTTAAATTGTTCCCAAATCTAAACAAAATCCAAGTTTACTGGCTTTGGAAGAAAAACAACTTTTTAGATTTATTTTTATCATATTTAACATTCCCACATAATTAAGATCACTCTTCCTTCTGCTCCTGAACAAGCTGGAAGGAAGAAAACCAATTCTCAGCGGCAATGTTCCGATTTTTTTTTTTCCTGCAGTTGATCTCCAATCATGTCGCAATGCGATTTGATATACCTAAGTTATCGGTATGGTGACCCCACCAAGGAGAAATTTATTTTCGAATATACACACTCAACGCAACACAGCCTCGACTCTCAAACAATTCAAATGGAATTGGAGTTTTTTTTTTTTTGTTTTTTGTTTGTTTGTTTATTTTTGGACGCTCTTTAAATACTGTGTTTCTCATGGTCCCCATTTATTTTGGGCGTGAAAGACCGCTTAATTTAGCTCAGATCTCTATAGGTTCTTTTACGTGCCGTAAATCTACGGCATGGAACCAACTGCGTTACTTCCCTTCCGAAGGAAGCCATGGTAAGGATTTTTACGCCCAAAAATAAAATGCATCGTCCTCCGCCGGGTTTGAACCCACGACCTTGGGTATATGAGTCCAGCATGGGAATCACTATACTACGGAGGGCTGCGCCGTGACCTTTCACCGAAGCGGACCTTGTTCGAACCCGGGCGACCGCATGTGGGATTTGTGGTGGATAAAGTGGCGCAGAGGCGGGGTTTCTTTGAGTTCTCCGGTTTCCCCCGCCGTCCAAATCCGCCGGTGCTCCCATCTTCATTCCATAGGTATGTCAGTGTCATCACCTGCGGTGCCATGGTAGTGAAAACGGGCGTTAAACTTTAAAATCAACACGGAGGGCGACCACCAACTCCAAGCATTACTGTCTGAAAGATACCGAGAGCCTCGGCGCCCAAAATGCTTACAGTTTCACATAGTAAACAAGGTTAACTGGGGTCCTCCTAACCCCACCTTATCAGTTACGGGTTATTTTCCTCACAAGGCTTGATTTGTGTAAAGAGGTTTTATGGCATGTTTTAGAATTATTAATTTCATAGAAAATTTAGAGGAATACTTCGTTGTGCAAATCAGGCTGACAAGGTGCCTTTGTCACATTGGGTTTACAGATCGAACTGGGATGGTTGATACAAGCAAACTCTAAATGATCTTTGGTTTAATTGTTTTTTTCATAAGCCGTGTATAGGACAGGAATTGGATAGGTAGAGTCAGACTGAAAAATGAATTCCAATTGACCATAATAGTTGGCTGTATTATGAATCCTGGGACTTAAGTACTTGCAGCATTGTAAGTCGTCATTGGGGTTGTCATCTCAAAATAATTTGAGATAATTTACCAGGAAACATACGAGTCAGTTGAGAAATTGAATGCTATGCCGGTATGTTGCCATGGTAGCTCAGTGGTAGAGCAACCGGCTAGAGACCGGGAGAGTCCGCGCTTCAAATACAGGCTATGGTATTGCATTTTTTCAGTCTGACTCTACCTATCCAACTCTAAATGATCAGCCCCCCCCCCTCCACTTTGAGAGATTTGATTGTAGTGAGAGAGCGCAGGTTGATATTGATTCCTGCAAGATCCGTGATTGGTATCGGAGCAGCCTTGTAGCCAAGGTGCAGCAACACGCTGGTGTGACCCTACTACATGTTGGCAGTTTGAGGGTGTCGCAACACCAATATAAGTAATTTCCTCTTTCTCACACCTCTCAACATCCGCACCCGCCTCGCCTCGCTTTGCCCACACTTTCACTGTCACGTATCCCAGTGGTTGGCGAGATATTCCCAGCACATCGCCAGACAGAGAAAATGTGTGTCGAAAATTCAACCTTTCTTCACCGGCGATGTAAACAAACCAGAATGTGTTCTTCCGCGAACGCAGGTGCACACACCACGTGGTGCTAAGCTGTTTATTCTAAATCTACGTTTCACTAAGTTAACAGGAAAAAATCTGATGTGCTCCATTCACATGACTTTATCTACATCTCTGTAACAAATGATTGTAAATAAGCTTATTCTTCTATCTAATTAAGTACATTTGCAGAAACGGTCTTATTTCTTAGTTCCTTGTAAGTACAACGGGAATAAGGGAATACACTAGGCTAAACCGACAGTCAAATGTTTTAACATGTGGTTGCTGTGGGATTGAAATCCATTTCTTTGCGTGGCCAGAAGTTGACAAGTTCTCATATTAGAAAAGTAAGTATTTTAAAACTGAAATCAATGACAAGGAACATCTCAAAAAGATCAACTCCACGGAAAAAAATAATGTAACATAAATTGTGTGTTTTAACTAGCTCTACATTTTTTTGTTTTTTGTTTTTTTGTTTTTGTATAGTAAGTTTTTGTCTAACCCTTACGGTTTACCAATTATGCAAAAATTCAGCAAAATTCACCGAGAATAAGGAGGTCTTTAGTGGCTATTCCGAGCAAATTCAAGATACAAACTTAATTTGTCTTATAAATAACTTTATACGGTATTTTAATCAAAATTGTTGGCCACTTTTTGAGAAAATCAAAATTTTTTATTTTTTTTTTCCATGTGAAGGGTAGTTTCGGGTGGGGGGATTTTTCTCAAAATCTTTGTGTCGCATCCCTGGACGATACCAAACTTAAATACAAAAATTGGTATTTTACCGAAATTTCGTTTTTGAGTTATCGTGTTCACGGACACACACGCACGGACCTTTTTCTGAAAATGCTTTTTTGGGAAACAGGGGACCCTAAAATGTTAACTCCATTGAAACCTCGGTATCGAAGTTTTGGGTGGAGTGCAATACCTTCCCTAATCACTATGTACATAGTACTCGTAAAGAAAGTAATAATTGACCTAAAAGTAATAAGCTTGATTAAGGGAACAAATTAGATAAGTCATCCAGGTGTACATCGTGACCACAATTTCATACATGCGCCAGACAGTTAAAAGTGTTTGAATGAAATCTTGATCCTTAACGCTGTCGTGCCGGTTTTTCATGTCACGTCTTTGAAAGCATAGTACCACGGCAAAGACACGCGAGTGCAAGATGAACATGGATCAAAGATAAGTTAGTTTCCTCAGAAAATGATATCGCGATGATTAGAGATTAACGACTTCATGAGGAGAGTTTGAAAACTAAACTCGGCTTTGCGATTACTTCTTACTTTCTCTATACGTACTATGTACATAGTGTATAGAGAAAGTATTGTATTGCATCCAAAAATTCGATACCTAGATTTCACCGCAAATATATTTTAGACCTTCTTAATAATAATAAAAAAAATAAATAAAAAACATTTTAAAAATAAAAGGTCGTGTGTGTCTGTGAACACGATAACTCTAAATCCAAGAGTACATAAAATACCAAACTTGGTATGTAAGTTAACTATCTTACTTGGACGCGACACGAAAATTTTCAAGAAAATCCCCCTACCCTCAACTACCCTTTACATGGAAATCATGTGGAAAGTTTTGATTTTCTCAAAAATGGCTAACAATTTTGATTACAATCCCATTTATTAAAGACATATACATGGCAAATAAAATATATTTCTTGAATTTTCTGGAAATAACCTTTGAAGGTCTCTGTATCCCGAATGAACTTTGCATACCCGGTAAACCGTAAGAGGTAGATAAAAGCTTACTATACAGAAAAGATAGGTCTCGTTACGAAAATTTTTATTCTCTCAAAATGGCTCTAACAATTTTGATTAAAATTTCGTATGTTAAAGATATGTATTTACATGCCAAATAAAATGCATATCTGTAAATTTCTGGGAATAGCCTCTGAAGACATGTTTATTCTAGATGAATTTTGGGGAATTTTGCATAACTGTTAAACCGTAAGAAAGAGACAAAACTTTTCTTAGCAAAACATGTAGATTTCGTTAAAACACACAATGTATATCATATACATTTTTACTCTCTCTACACGTACTATGTACATAGTGCTTAGAGCAGGAAATTTCCTTGCCATATAAGTCCTACCACTCACCAGTTAACAAACTAAGTACAGCCTTTTTAGCATAATCTAAAACTTCTTCGGGAATATCCATTTTCATTCATTTATTGATTTATTTGGTCCAGTTTAAACAACCAGAATTGAAACGGTTTATTCCGGCGGGGTTACGCAGCAACGGGGAAAAAAAAACAAAAAAAAAAACACTACCTACGTCACGACTAAAATTCAATTCCTGGTGACTAAGAATACTAATATTAATAAATATAAGAACATTTCAGTTAATATTAGGATAGGATAAAAATTGTGTTACACGTGGCTTGTTAGACTATTATAGTATAAATAAATATTAGTAGTAGTATTTATTTACACATTGAGTGTTAATTGTTGCTTTCTTTCTTTACAGGTGAGTATCCATTGTGGTGTGAAGTGGTTACCTTTAAAAGGTTCTATGTTGCGACAGAGAAATAGGAAGTACATAATTTACAAACGTAAGTTTTAGACAAGGTAGTGATGTAACTTGGCAAGTGCTAATTTATAGCCGTGATGTTGTGATTATGTAATATTATAACTCAACCGTGGTTTTGGTGTCTTATGCTTTTAACAAGATGACGATGCAAAATAAACGCTCATTTTAAAAATCAAGTCATAGTACTCAAGAGTCACAAGGAAACAATCCAGTCGAAATCGCTGCATCAAAGAAATTTTTCTTTCCCAAACAACAAAATTAAATGCGACACAATTATTTCCTCTGTATTGCAAATTCGTCATAATTTAATCGGAACGTCTTTAAACTATGAGCAAACCTGCTAATATTCGATAAACAAACGGGAATTGGTGACTTTTTTTTTTTTTTTTTTTTTTTTTTTTTTAGCATCTTAAGGTACTTCCCAATAAAATGCTGATGTGGCCGAGTGGTTAGACCGCTCGCCTCTCACCTAGATGGGCAGGGCTTGATCCCAAAGGACTGCATTTGAGACAAAGCGACGCAGGAGCGGATTTTCGCCGGGTTCCCCCGCTGTCACATTCCACCGATGCTCCATCTTCATTCCATGTATCATCAGTGTCGTCGCCTGAGACTCATAGTAGTAAAAGCGGGCGTTAAACACTATCCAAACATGCTGATGTAATCAATTCATGTGACGTTATCTATTCTGCAAACTATGTTTACAAAAGATTATTCTTTTATCCACATAATGCTAATCAAGATAAATATTAACAGAAATCGTCTTAATACTTGCTTCCTTGTAGGTAAAAGAGAAATAAAGGAGTACCATAGGCTAAAGCGATAGGCAAATCTTTTAAAATCAGGTTGCTATGTGATTGAAGTTCTTTTGTTTGTATATATGGAAAGGAGTTGACAATTTCCCGTCTGAGAAAAGAATTAGTATTTTAAAACTGAAACCAATAACAATTAATATCTCGAATACCTTCAACTCCAAGGGGAAAAAATGTATGTAACAAAGTGTGTGTTTTAACGAGCTGTACATTCTTTAATCAAAATCGTTAAGAGCCTTGTTAAAAGAAATTCAAAAATATTTTACTGTGGACGCTAACTCTAGATTGTTCATCTTGAAAAACTTCGTCATTTTTGGAATATACTTCTATTTATTTGGAGGATCTCAACACAGGTATTTTCGTTGAAATCTTGGAACAGATTGGGATGGAATGCAATAATACCCCTGACCATAGTCAAATTAATAAATAAAACCTGTATACTACATCCTGACGCCTAATTTCTTACACCAGGGCTAAAGCCCTATTTATTTTCATTATCTATACTTTTTTTTTTTTTTTTTTTTTTACAAATATTCTATAGGTATTAAACTAAAAGTACTAATCAAAAATAAATTATAATAAAACAAAATACAAATACAACTGAAGTAACACATTATCTAACATAAAATAAACACAAAGCTCCTACAGCACCCTTTTTTTTTTTTATTTCATTTAATGCGTTCATAGTTCTTAAAATAAATGAAAAATTGTAAATGGACAGGTACCTAGTAGAGAAATTAAATATAGAAATAAGTTAACATGACTGCCCATATCGGATTTTGGCTGATATTTTTATACTTGCGGAACTGCTTTTCTGCAGCGAGTAACCTGTTTTACTAGTGAATTATACCGACGAATTTTTCGGATACTTCTACCTAAAGAAAAGGTGTCATTAATTAGCTTGGGATTTAGATTTAACTGAAGTTGTAGCTGTTTCCTTATATAGGTTTATCTGACCTGTTTCGTATTTCGTTTCTTTGCATTAAAATGTTTTAGTCCTCGGCGTTTGCTCAAAAAGACACCGACAGAATTACCAAGCAAAGACTGTTGCTGGTTATTGCGAATGTTAGGAATACGTGCGGATCTTCTCCGCTGAAACAGCATAACCTCGTAAATCATTGGGAGATTGTTCTTTGCTACCGTCACATACGTCATTAGTGATGTCTAGCAAAGCTTATCTCAAACTCTGCGACTAGTCTACTTGTGCATGTCTGAAGGGGAAAACTGACTGTTGGCAACACACAAGCAACGTTCCACCCAGTGGTGGAACACTGTGTGCAATTACGAGATGCGTTCCACAACAGCTGGTCGAACATTCAGGGAAGAATGATCAATTTTACAAAGATTGTGCATTGGACACGCACACACACACACTTTTTATTTTCTCTGCAGGTACTATACACACAATTTCCATCAATGATTATCTCGATTTGCATTGAGTAATTGTTAAAAAGCTTATTCTTTTATCTATATCATTCCAATCGAGGTAAACATTAGCAGAAATTGTCCTTGTTACTTGGTTCCTGTAAGTAGAAGGGAAAACATCTAATGTGTTCCATTCACATGATGTCCTCTAGCTGTTCGGTAAATAAACCTTTTATTCAAAAGACTATTCTTTTACATCCTAATGTAAACAATCAAAGTAAACATTAGCAGCATTAGTCTTTGTACTAGCTTTCTTGTAAGTAGAATGAAATAAAATGCACAGGCTAAAAATACACTCTCCTTTAAAAACCGGTCGCTATATAAAAAATTGAAATTCCAATCTCTTTGCTTACCAGGACTATACAAACGAGAAGAAAGATCTCTTCCCGTTTGAGAAAAGTTTAAAGTGGCTTAAAATTGAAACCAATAATCCTGAATATCTAAAAAACGGCTCTCTCCTAAAAAAAAAAAAAAAAAAAAAAAAAAAAAAAAAAAAAAAAAAAAAAAAAAGGTATGACATAAATTGTGTTGTTTAATGAGATCTACATTTTTGTGTAGTAAGTTTTTGTGGCTCTTACGATTTGCCAGTTATAAAAGTCATCCAGAATGAAGAGGTCTTCAGAGGCTATTTCCAGAAAATTCAAGATAAACTTTTCATTTGTCATAGAATATTTTAAACATAAGATATTTTAATCAAAATCGTTAGAACCTTTTTTGATAGAAAATTAAAGCGTTCTAATAATGTTCTATTTAAAGGGTAGTTGCGGTGGGGATTTTCTAGAAAATCTTCGCGTCGCATCCTTGGAAGATACTCATCTGTACGAACTAACTTCGTTTTTGGGCTATGCTGCCCACAGACACAGTTTTTTTTTTATTCAGGGGACCTAAAGCATATTGCCGGTGAAATTTCAGTATCGAATTTTTGGGTGGAATACAACACCTTCTCTGTACACTATGTAAATAGTACGTGTAGAGAAAATAAAAATGTTTTTGAAACGATAGTTTGTTGCAGGATAGGTAGAGATCACGTGAGGTGTAACAGATTTTTTGGTGTGAAGAAAAATTGCTGGTGTGCGTGTTTTGCTGTAAAGAATCCCAACAGAAGAGATCCAGGTCGAGGAAAACAAATGTGTTGTCTGTCTGTCCGAGAATGCTGTTAGGGATCGGCAGTCAGATACAATTGTGTATTCTGCTCGAGTTCTACTCTGGAATGATAGAACAGATGCAAAGTTAGGGTGTGTCTTTATTACCTGGACTGCTACAGAAGTCTTCAAGTAATATTCCAGTTAATATAACTTTGTTTCCCAATTTTATTTAGAAGTCCTTGTCAATGTTTCAGAAACACTAAGAGTGCCGTCCGAAAGGTAAAGAACGATTTGGCATAACTAAATAATAACGAAAGATATCAACACAATACTTTATGTTTACCACGTTACAGTACCTTACTCTATTTCTCAACGTAATCTCCATTCTGTCAAGACATTTATTATCACGTGGTCTATCTTCGTGAACTGAAATACCAAATTAGGTATTTAAATAGTGTTCCCTTTTTGAGTTGCGCTGTTCACAGACATTCACAGAAGCTTGTATTTCCAGTGATTTTTTTTATTTAATACAATTCTTTCTCATGTCTACTATGTATGTTGTATATGTTAGAGAAAGTAAATGTATTTGATTCATTATACAGCGTTTCCAAAGAGAGCTTTATTGTCGATATTGAAATTCGTTCGTAGCCTTGAGGTTTAGGACAGCCTTAAGTGTAAAAACAATCCACAAGAGAAAGTATTTTCTTGTAGATTCAGGTTAAATCGCGGGATTGGTGGCCGTCCACATTTCTTCAGGAAGTTCATGTCGCTACGATACGTAACGAATACTGATTAGAAAAGTAGCAGTTTAGTGCTGAAGTTGGGCCGTAATAAATTATACGGTTAAATGTCCACACAATTATAAGATTAGAACACGCACACCTTCCATGCAAGGTATCCCTTGTATCCAAATAAAAGCATTTTTAGAAAAAGGTCCGCATGTTTGTGTGTCCGTGAACACGATAACTCACAAACGAAAAGTCAGTAAAATACCAAACTTGGTATTTGAATTTAGTATGTTCCAGGGATGCGACACAAAGATTTTGACAAAAAAGATTTTGGAAAAAAAAATCGAACATTTTTATTTTCTTAAAAATGGCTCTTAACGATTTTGATTAAAATGCCGTGTATTAAAGATATTTATATCGCAAATTAAATGTATATCTTGAATTTTCTGGGAATAGCTCTAAAGAGCTCTTTATTCTAAAGGAATTTTGCGAAACTGTTAAACCGACAGAAACTTACTACAGCAAAAATAGGCAAAAAAAAAAAAAATAGATCATGTTAAAACACACGATTTGTGTCATATAGGTATTTTTTTCGTGGAATTTGGCCCTTTCTGAGACATTACTTGTTATCCGTTTCAGATTTATAATGCTTAAAACTTTTCTCACATGGAAAACTGTAAACTCCTGGCCCTGCATAGAAACGGATTTCAACCACATGGCAACCAGTTTTTATGAGATTTGACATTGTTTTATCCTAGTGTATTCCATTAGTTCTCTTATGCTTACAAGGAAACATGTAATTAAGACAACTTCTGCTAGTGTTTATCCGGATTATCACTATAACAAATTATGTGTTTCAACGAGCACTACATTTTTTGTTAAATAAGTTTTCGTCTAACCTTTACGGTTTACCAGTTACACAAAATTCATCCAGAATAAAGATTTCTTCAGAGGCTATTCCTAAAACATTGAAGATATACGTTTTATTTGTCATGCAAATATATTTAATAAACGGAATTTTGATCAAAATTTTCGAAAACTTTACCATGTAAAGGGTAGTTCGGAATGGGGGGGGGGGGACTTTTCTTGAAAATCTTCTGTCGCATCCTTGCAAGATACTGAGCCTAAATGTCAAGTAACGGACTTTTGGTTTTAGCGCTATGCTGCCCACACACACACACACACACACACACACACACACACACACACACACACACACACACACGGACATTTTTCTAAAAATGTTATTTTTGGATTCAGCGGGGCTCAAAACATATATTTCCTATGAAATTTTTGGGTGCAATAAAATACCTTCTCTATAAACTATGTACATAACACACGTAGAGAAAGTAAAAACAAAACAATTAAATTAACATTGAATGTTTGTGGTGACATGCTCGTTCAATGAAATTGTTAAAAGGGCCGATGCCCTGGGTTTGTAAATTAATATCTATGGTTATTTCTGTAGTAGGATTTAATTTGTTGAAGAATTAATAATCCGCTGCTAACTCGACGAATTACTGGTTTCTGTAAATAAAGGAGGAATGCAAGCATCCCTACAGGAAGGATTTAATGGGGGGAATGCCATCTCAGTGGGAGCAGGATCGATAGAGGGAGAAACAGTGGGGATTCTACCTCCCCGGATTTAACATCATCCAGAGGAGGAGCTCCGGAATGAAAATGTGCCCCGCCTAGACGTCTCACGCCCGTGTCCGACGAACCAATGAGCAACAACGTCAGAACGAGGTCATCAAGTCAGGGACGTACACCTAGGGCAAGATTCCAAAACGAATTCTATATAAAGCGGCTTTGTCTGAGAATCATCTGCTCTCCGCGACGTCGTGTATTTTGGGAAGTGTCCATTAAAAGGACAGTCCACAGCGGGGTTCGGTATATAAGCCGGCCCACTCTTGGCGTGGACGGCAGATACCTCTAGGCACCAGCGCTTGTAGGGTAGTAGCTGGAGACGTCGCTGGTAAACAATTTGAATACGATTTGCTGAGACGGGGCAGGTTCATCATCAATGTCGATGGGCAGATGGCGATAAAAGATGTGTTCACACGACTTACTCTACACCTCTACAGTAAATCATTGTTAAAACGCTTACTCTTCTATTTACTTCAAGCTAATCGAGAAAAAATTAGCAGAAATAGTCTTACTACTTGTTTCCTTGTAAGTAGAAGCGAAAAAAGGGAGTGCCATAGGTTAAAGTGATAGTCAAATCTTTTAAAAGCTGTTGCTATGTGATTGAACTTCCTTTGTCTGTATGGTCAGGAGTTAGCAAATTTCCATCTGAGAGAAGTATAAGTATTTTTAAACTGAAATCTGCGGAATTTTAATGCTATATATATAGCATTAAAATTCCGCAAAAGCCAACCAGAATAAAGATTCTTCAGAGGCTATTCCCAGGGAATTCAGGTTATACATTTTATTTGGGATGCAAATATCTTTAATGTACTCCATTTTTATCAAAGTCGTTAGAGCTGTTTTTGAGAAAATCAAAATTTGCGAAAATGTTTCCATGTAAACGGAAGTTTGTGGCGGGGGGATTTTCTTCAAAATCTTCGTGAGGCATCCTTGGAAGATACTGAAATTAAATACCAAGCTTGGTATTTAACGGTTTTTTTGTTTTGCAACTATGTTGTGCACACATATTTCTGGTAAAATCTCGGTATCGAATTTTTGGGTGCAATACACCACCTTCTGTATATCATATATAGCTAGTATGTGTAGTGAAAGTAATTGCACTCATTCTCTAGTTGAGTCAATTGAATGTGTTCCATTCATATAACTTTCTCTACCTATTCTGTAACAAGCTATTTAAAAAAAAAGCGTATTATTTATATCTGCTTCATTCTAATCGAGGTAAACATTAGCATACATTTCTCATTATTTAGTTGTTTATAAATAGGAGGGAAATAAGGGAATTGACTAGGCTTGAAGGGATAGTCAAGTCTTCAAAAAGCGGATTGCTATTTAATTGAATTTCGATTCTCTTTTACATAACCAAAAGGAAAAACAAAAACATGTTAAATTCCCGTTTGAGAAAATGTTCTATTTTAAAAGTAAAAGTTTTTCCAAAGTTCTTTCATGTAAAGAATAGTTTATGGGTGGAAGGGAGTTTATTGAAACCCTTCATGTCGCATGCTTTGAAGATACAAAACTTAAATACCAAATTTCGTGTTTAATCGAATGTTCGTTTTTGAGCAATGGTGTTGACAAACACACGCACACATACATACTCTCGCGCGAACCTTTTTATACGAGGACCCTAAAGCGTGTATTTCCAGTGAAATCTTAGTATCGAATTTTATTGGTTGAGTGCAATACCTTGTCTATGTACTATCTACGAAATAGAGAAAAATGACTAACGGTGTATTTCTGTTTTACTTTCTCGACCTCGGTGAGCGAGAATATTTTCGCAAATTGTGTTGCCCGTATGTGAGTAGAAGGTCAACATTTCCGTAATTTATCTCAAGATACGTGGGGAAGTCCGTGTAATTTTGACCACTGAAGTGCTAATATCTGGACAGAAAACCTTCGTCAAAATCCACAACGCGTTAAGTTTTCAAGGTTTAGTCCCAGCTACATAATTTGTAAATTATAATTATAGAGTTTTTTCTAAGACGTGTATTTTGGACCAGAGGCGTGTAATTTGGTTTGAGAGGGTGTGTAAATTGGGCCACTGTATAAATACATTTATAATCGATTCGTATAACTTTATATTCACTTTTAAATATTGAAATTCGCAATAGCAATTAATGTAGACCTGGAATAAACATTATGGATATCATTAATATTATTCAAAATGTCCCAGTGAAGCAGATTAACTTTAACGAGATTAATATCACCTTACATCATTTTATCCAAAGTTTTGTGAACACTTAATATTTTCAGGGTTCTGTTCCAAATTAAAGGAGGATTTCACTGTTCACTCCACTTGCACCTTTCACAAAAGTAATAAATTGAATTATTGATGTCGGTACAGTCTTCATGAGCCCGTCCTTTGCATTTATTGCACTGTATCTGGTCTTCCTCATGAGATTCCACACATATAACTCAAAAAGTCTCTTCTGAGTTTTTATTTTCATCTTTCTCAGACCTTCCTTTTTCCATTTATAGTACAGATTCTTAGATTTGCTAGCTTCTCTTGTCATCTGGTAATTTACGCAACTTGTATAATATGTAATAGTAATATATACATATCTAAATAAATTACCAAAGTAAATTAAAAGCGTGACTTCAGATAAATATATACACCCATGTTTATTTGGAATATAATATTCGAATATTCCATGTAATTTGGTGCGGACTAAATTACACAACACAACACAACACAACTTTATGAGTATCACATTTCTTATAATCCTAAACTGAATTAATGAAATAACCCTATATCACACTTACCTTAATATATTGAATGTTCCGTTGTTTTAGTTTAGTTTCCAAAGAAAGATCTTTGGTGGTAGAAAACACGAAACCAAAAGCGGGACAAAATTACAACGAAAATGCTCTCAACAAAGATCACAACTTCCTTCCAAGGCTATTGATAATAGAACGCAGAAAATTGGAGGGAACGCTTACAACAAATGCTGCTCAAGATACCCATATTGTTGGTGCTCCAAACGGCACCCATTTTCTTAAACTGACATCGGTCCAAATTACACGCTGGTCCGAATTACACGGTCTTCCCCTATTTTAGTGCGCCTTTGGCGGCACCACTTTCCCAGCGACTCGGATTTCTTGCGCAGTGGAGAGAGGCCACGACAGGGATTACCTTTTAATTAAACCACCTTATATAATTTACCACGAACCTATGAGTTAAACGAAACAGCACAGATGCGTGCACATGAACTCTGGGATCTAGATATATGAAACCATAGCATTGAAGCCACTAGATGTTGATGTATAACGTACTTCATGTCTCATTGTTGTTGCTCTGCTCTGCTTCCGAAATTGCGCAAACCTACCGACAGGTGCCGAGCGCTCAAGAAAACATGCACGCATAGAGTTAGGCCACACATGAGCAGCCTTTCCCGGAGCAGTGACCTCGCAGGATGTAGTGGTTTTGCTCTGGAGCGAGAAGCAAAAATTACCTTAACCGACTATTCCAGTCATACAGAAGTTATCGAATGATGATTATGGGTATTCTGTCTCAAAACAAGTCGTGGGTGGTAACAATGGCACGACCATGGCCGCATTAGGCAAGGTGATTCTGCGGTGTTTTGCCATTGCCTTTCTCAGGAAGTTTTTCCACCATCTGAAAATATCCCCAGTGCCCTTGTGTGCGTAAACAAACACTCAAAATGTTGCCGATTTTTTCCCCACTACCTATAAGGTCGGTAATATACGATTTGATATTTAATTGTAGCGTCTTCCAATCTTGCGAATCAAAGATTTTCAAGAACATCTGCTCAAATGAAATAGAATTTTTATATATGGATGCCCTTTAACTTTTACATTTATCTATTTTAGGGGTCCTCCAGGATACTGCAAATGTAGGAAGCATATTGGATCTAGGAAAAGTGAGCGTAAAGGGATTAGTAATTGAAAGGGTATTAAAATGTTTATCTAGAATCCAGGGATTACGTAACAGTGATTTATTAAATGTGTGTTTGAATTTTCAAAAAAACTCGTAAGCAGATAAATACATGGTTCGGAAAAATCAAAAAATTGTCAATGATAAATGGGCTAGGGGATATGTGGGCTCCAGGATATAAATTAGTAAAGGGAATTTGGAAAATAATAAAAGAAAGGCTGGAGGATATAGTTAGGCAAAGCTATATGCACAAATAACGGACAAGAAGTCGCTGAGTTTTACAAAGAATGGGAAAATGAATTAGAGACAGTTACGTCTTAAAGTTTGTGAAAAGGACGAAAGAGAAGGGATTGCATGGTTTCGTTTGAGAATATGGAAATTGAGAAATTAAAGGAAGAATGTGGTGAAGGAAACATGCCCCATATGTAATGTTAGGAAAATTATATTCATTTATTATTAGAATGTTCAGGTACAGATGATTGGAGGGAACAGCAGGTCTGTAGAAAATGGTTAAATAGGAATAAAGAGTTAACAGTGAGGAACATATTCAAAGACCAATCGGAACTAATAAGTGTTCAGTTGACAGAACAGTTGAAGGATGAGTCTTTTGGAACTAAAATGAAATGTGTAATTGTTATGGTTTTATAAGTTGTCTGATAAATGGTTAGGGCCAATATCAGGCAAACACGTATGTTAATTAGCATAGCAGTTATACCAATAAATAAAACTACTATATTTCTTACGGTCCCATTCTGTTCTCGGCGTGCAGGGCTGGAAATCTTACTCAGAAACCTGATAAAGCTTGAGGTTCTTAGTGCCATAAATATACGTCATGGTACCAGGCTATTCATCCCTTCCGAAGAGTCATGCTAATGCTTTTGTTGCCCATCGCACTCCGCCAGGTTTGAACAGCGACTGCCCTAGAACGACATCCGTTCAATGCAAACTACCCCATACATGGATGGACATTCCTTGTATTGCTTTCTCTACACATACATAGCGTACAGAGTATTGCACCCAAAATTCGATACTGAGATTTCACCGGAAAGTTTTGTCTATTATCACTGATCAGTCATAAAATATTACAGGACTATCCTGAAAACTGTCAAGAAAAGCTTTGAAGTGCTTAACTATTTTCCCCACATTTACGTGAAACCACATTCCATATTACACACCTCACATCAAAGTTGATAAATACATTTGAAGTTCAAATTGATTTAATGCAAGTTTGGTGATATGAACCATATACAACCACCTAATCCCCCTCCAAGTAACTAAATCGTAAACCTCCCATTTACCCATTTGGATTAGAAGTAATTAAAAATCTGCAATGTTTCCAATAGCGTTGCAAAAGTAGCCTCTGTTATACATTTTCAGCGTGGGGGATTTGTAATTGCGTTTCATGAATGTGAAAAGAAGCTACCTCTAACTCCCAATATTAACTTTTTGAAACATTATATAGTCTGTGACTTGTGGAAGAATGACGAAATATACTCAAACGTAATACTATTAATTTAATATTTAACTATGCGAGAATCAAAAAACACTTTACGCTCGGGTATCATACAATGCTTTTTCTACGAAAATCTTCTGATATTAAAGAAAAGCAAGGAAAGATGAAATAAGTTTGATTAAGTTTGAGCCATTCACCAAGGATTATAGTTCTTCAGGATAGGGTGCGTTCAGTGAGTCTAGTTTCGCTTTGTGGTTGCTGGGCGCGATGCCGGTACGGTTATAGCAGTGACAGTGACAGCAGTTATTATTCTTCTGAGATGTATTTTGAGAAAGTGGCAGATTTTGAGAATTATGATATCCTTAGAGCTGCGAAAGAATATATTTTGTCACTTATTGACGTTGAACATATCGTATCGTGCACGACGAATTTTCGTCTGTTGGTCAGTGATGTATACACACAAATACCGTGCATCATTTTGGCGAGCGTAAAGTTGGAACAAAATTACTTTACGCTTGTTGCACTTCATTGCGCTTGGATTCCGTAAAAATCAAGTCGTAAACTACTCGGTTGTAGAAAAAAGTATGGCGGTTATTTACTTAAGCAGTAGAATTTACGTTGAAAGTAAGTTTACATTTTGGAATATCTGAATCCTTGATTTTAAACTACCTTCCGAGATTAACTCCGTTTTGTTGATTACTTACAAAAGCACTTGTTTCTGCAATGGATAAAGCAGAAAATGCCCAAGGCACGTTAACGATAACGGCTGACAATCTCTGACGTACGTATGCTAATAACCGAATAATGCCACAAATTGTTTACAAGCTGGTTGCGCGAGTGGGTACTTAACAAATGATGACCTATTGCTTCATGCTGTGCTGACATTGACCAGAACTTCCGTCGCATCTTTGTGTCGACAATTTCATTCATTCATCAGGATGAATGGTCGATCGCACGCTAGTCTGAATGACGTTACTCTCTTCGCAGTAGCACTAGATCAGTCGCGCTATTTGCATTTTGCACAACGATGGTTTGCCCTTACACAGACTGACAAAGCTAATATGCGTTGTGAACGTTTAAACACTACACACGAAAAGGTTATAACAATTGTGCAATTTCAACAAAATGTAATGTGTTGCATTTACTTGACTTTTATCTTCTCACTCTTCTACTGATTATTCTTACAACTCTTATTTTTAACTTCGTTTCGTAAGCGGCTTACCCTCCCTGTAATGGTAGGACTGACACCCCTAATAAGCCAATACCTAAGGGTCAGAAGTCTGTTGGGGAGCCAACGCACAAAACCACAGAATGGAGAGCCTGTTACGAGAGGTCGGTCCGTAGCCAGGCATGAACATGAAGTGCATGATATCAAATTTAAGCGAAATTGATGATGGGGAAGGTGATGATGGAGCAATTGGTGTAATGAGTGGCGGGAGGACCCGAAGAAAATCAGTCCGTTGAAATACAAATTTAGAATTTTGGGTGGAATGTAATACTTTCTCTGTACACTATGCACATAGTATGTTTAAAGAAAGTAAAGAGTGCGAATTTACTTCAAGATTTCGTTTTCAAATTATTTGTTGCACTTATTTATTTTGAAGCAACTGTGGTAATTCGTGGACATTTTTACTTTCTCTACACAGTACGTACATGGTAGCCTTTACATGAAAAAGTGTTCAAAATGTTTGATTTCTCAAAAATGGCGTTAACCATTTTGATTAAAATACCATACATTAAAATATATACATAGCAAATAATATATAATTTTCTGGATATATCCTCGGAAGAATTCTGAATGAATTTTGCGAAACAAATAGACAAAAACTTAACTACATGAAACGTGTAGATCTCGTTAAAACACACAATTTGTCATTTTTTTTTTTCGTGGAATTGTCCATTTTCGAGACATTTCGTGTTACTGGTTTTAGTTTTAAAATATTTAATACGTTCCCTGTACGGAAAATGTTCAACTCTTGGTCATGCAAAGAAATGAATTTGAATGACATGGCAACCGACTTTTAAAAGGTTTGACTCTCGCTTTAGCCTACCATTATTTCCCGTGTATTTAAAGGAAGCAAGTAATAAGACCATTTTTACTAATGTTTATCTCGATTAGCATGAAGCCAATAGAAGCAAAATCTTAACAACAATAACCTGTTTACAGAGATGTAGAGAAAGTCATGTAAGTGCACACAACATATTTTTTATATCAGGTATAATTGTTTGTCAACAAGAAACGACCAAAATGGTATTTGAAAAATTTGGTTTCACTTTTGGTATAGAATCGCAGCACAAAATGATATCGAGGTTAGGGTAGGGTGAAGATTGATGGTGACATGTTGAGAAATTGCAACCATTGGCATAAAAAAAAAAGAAAAAAAAAGCGTATCGTTTTGCATACAAAAAGCGTTGCGCCGACGTACGTACATTTTGCTAAACGAAATCTTACGTTACGTAACCTGATCATGTGTTACATTAGAACGTGGTGAAGTGAAAGCGTGTATGTAGTATCAACAGTTTTCACACATATGCAAGCTCCCATTCACCACAATGCTTGATTTCCGCAAAATAGAAAAACAACTCCTTGCTAATTATTGCCCATACAACCTATTTTTACTTCCTCTGCACGTACTATGCACTTAGTGTATAGAGAAGGTATTATTGCACCCAACAATTCACTACCGAGATTTCACCGGAAATACATGCTTTGGATCCTCCTGAATCAAAAAAAAAAAAAAAAAAAAGCATTTATAGAAAAAGATCCGTGACTGTGTATGTGGAAAGCATAGCTCAAAAACGATAACACCATTAAATACCAAACTTGGTATTTAAATTTGGTATCTTCCAAGGATGCGACACGAAGATTTTAAAGAAAATCCCCCCACCCCAAACTGCCGTTTATATGGAAAAAATTTCGAAAACTTTGATTTTCTCAAAAATGGCTCTAGCGATTTTGATTAAAATTTCTTATATTTGAGATATTTATAATCCAAATAAAATGTATGTCTTGAATTTTCTGGGAATAGCCTCTAAAGACCTTTTTATTCTGGATAATTTTTATTGAATTTTGCATAACTGGTAAGCCGTAAGAGAGAGAGAGAGAGAGAGAGAGAGAGAGAGAGAGAGAGAGAGAGAGAGAGAGAGAGAGAGAGAAAAGCTTACTACACAAAAAAATGTAGATCAAGATAAAACGCACAATTTATGTCGTATACATTTTTTTCGTGGAGTTGATCGTTTTTTTTATATATTCCTTGTTATTGGTTTCAGCTTTGAAAAACTTATACTTTTCTCATACAGGAATTTGAGAACTCCTATCCATACATACAAACAAAGGAACTTCAGTGACATAGCAACCAGCTTTTGACTATCACTTTAACCTATGGCACTCCCTTATTTCGCTTCTACTTACAAGGCAGAGTGTAATAAGACCATTTCTGCTAATTTTTCTCGATTAGCATGAAGTAAATAGAAGCATAAGCTTTTTAACAATCATTTGTTGCAGAGATGTAGAGAAAGTCATGTGAATGCAACACATTAGATTTTTTTACTTTCACTACACCTACTATGTATGTGCATAAAATATAGAGAAACTATTGTATTGCACCCAAAACTTCGATACCGAGACATACACTTTTAGGGTCCCGTGTATAAAACAAGTGTTTTTAGAAAGAGGAGTGCGCGCGCGCGTTTGTGTGTATCTTCAAATGATGCGACACGAAAATTTTGAGAAAAATCGTCTCACTCCAAACTACCCTTTAGATGGAAAAATGTTTTCTAAATTTGATTTTTTCAAAATGACTAAGGATTTTGATTAAAATGCCGCATATTAAAGATTATTTAAAGATGTGCCTTGTTATTGGTTTCAGTTTTAAATACTTGAATTTTTCACGTGATTCGGGAATTTGTCGACGAACCATGCAAAGAAACGGATTTCATCCAATGGCCAGTAGTTTTTAAAATATTTTATTATTTTAGCCTAGTGTACTCCCTTATTTCTCTTATATTTACAAGGAAGCAAGTAATAAGACCGTTTCTGCTAATGTTTATCTGATTAGCATGAAGCAAATAGAAGAATATGCTTTTTAACAATAATTTGTTACCGAATTATGTAAACTCGTGTGAATGAAGTAAATGCGATTTTTAGAGAAGGGTCCGTGTTGGTTAATTACCAAACTCGTTGGGCAGCCCTTTAAATGTTGATTTTTTACGTTTGGTATTTAACCGATTTTTTATTTGAGTTTTGCTGTACACACATATATACACGGATCTTTTTAAAATGATATTTTAATTTATTTATTTATTTTGATTCAGAGTACCCTAAAACACGTATTTCCGGTGAAATCTCGGTAGATATTTTGGGTGGCATACAAATCCTTGTGTAACTACTCTGTACAGTTGCACATGCGTGCTATAGAAAGTAAACAGGATGTTTTGAGACAAATCGCTTATTTCCGTTATAAAATAGTTCAAAATAAAGCAGCGAGGGAACAGGGTTTTAATTATTCTTGTGCACTTAATTGCTTTTTTTTTAAAGCTTAACGTCTTTTAACCTTGTTAGTCATGTCGGACGATGAATGGAATTAGTGAAATAATACTCAAATGATCTCGGGGTCCAGCTTAGTCATTCGACATTTGTCTTCTCAGGATAAGGGAAAAACCCCAAGAAAAAAAAACCTTTTCTGGGTAAGTCGCCCTAAGCGAGATTCGAACTCGCGACCTGTTGAATGTGAGGTTTGCACTTCATTGATTTGTACACGACCAGCGAATCAAGCTAGAAATTATTTGTTACTAACCTTGAACGAAAGCATCACTATTCTATGTTTTCTTAGCGAAGTTTAAAAGCAACTTGCTGTTGTAGAAGATTGCGATGTTCACAAAAAGCAGCAATTTCAAAAATGTTTATGATAAAATGGTAATTTGTATTCATGAGTACCCATTTGATGGCCGGATGTCTATTAAAATGGGTAGAGGTCTCTACGCCCATCGTTTCCAAGCCAATAATTCTGCAATATTGCGAGAGTCAAAGTTGAGTGAAATGCAATGAAAACTCGGCGACCCACATTGCGTTTCGCTTTGCCATTTAACTTTCGCAGGACGGAATGTCGAAATGGGGGTGTGCCGAAACGCGGGTGAATTTTAATCACATGGCGTAACGCCCTTGCACATTACCACATTTGTATGCGCTTCTCGGAAACAAAAATACTCACGAGCCAACGCCAACATTTGAAAATTATCGAAAATTCTAAAAAATTAATGCATTTTTTTGTAGTAGTAGGTACACTTTAGTGACTTTTAAAAGGGAAGGAACCGACAAATTCATTAAAGGGGATTATAGCTTTAAAAGTCTAAATTTACTAAATATTTTCCTGTAAACATTTAGTTTCATTTTTACTTTCTTCTGCGAATTATGTGCGTGCATAGTAGGTAGAGAAGGTATTGTATTGCACACTAAACTTCGATACTAAAATTTCACCGGAAATGTGTTTTGAGGGCTCCTGAATAAAAACAAAGCATTTTTAGAAAAGCGTGTATGCGCGGGCGTAGTGTGCAGCACAACTCAAAAAGTCAGTTAAATATCGAACTTCGTATATAAGTTCAGTTTATTTTAAGGACGTGTCACGAAGATTTTCAAGACATCCCGAACACAAACTACCCTTTACAGGGAAGAATTTCGAATGGCTAACGATTTTGGCTAAAATACTAAAATTTTATATTTTCATCACAAATAAAATGTATGTATATCTTGAATTTTGTGGAAATAATCTCTGAAGCCATCTTCATTTCGGTTTACCTTTTATAACTGGGAAACCATTAGCGCTAAACAAAAAACTTGCTATACTAAAAACGTAGACCTTTTTAAAAGAGACAACTTATGTCTAATACACTTTTTTGAGGCTTTAATCGTTTCCGAGATATTCCTTGTTGTTTTCATATTTTAAGTACTTGTAATTTTCTGTAATTAGGTGTCGTTATTAGCTTTTCTTGCTCCTGTTTAAGCAAAGAATAAAAACATACAGCGACCAGTTTTTAAAAACAAATTGACTATCACTTTACCCTAGTGTATTCCCTTGTATTTACAAGGAAATGTGAAATAAAAGCAATTAATACAAACTTTTTTTTTTTTTTTTTTCCACTGGATTCACGTGCAGTAAGAGTAGTTTGTTGCGGGATAGGTAGAGAAAGGTTCACATGGCTAGCACATTTTTTCTACATATAAAAATTCTGGATAAAGATTAAAAGTTATACTTTTCAAACCGAAAGTTTTCATTTAACTATTAATCCCTTGCGTTTAAAAGAAAGAGGAGTTTTATCTTACTGTTACAAAGGAAATCTCTATGTTGAACCCTTCTCACACTGAGCGCATCTGAAGTTCTAAAAATGTCAAACAAGAAAAAAATAACAAGGTAAAACAAACTAGGCGGGCGTGTAGTCATTAATTTAGCTGCAGGGCTTTAAAGTATTGCTTTTGTATAGCACTTCCAGTGCTAGTTCAGAGTTGAAACTTCAGAATTTTACTCTTAAATTGCCAGTGCTAAAGAATTGGCCCCTCTCCAAAAGCAACAGAAATGTTTGAACACTATCAAGGTATTCGGTCACCTTAAACACTATTGACCCTGAATTTATTGGAGCATCATTAATTCATCGTCTGATGTTATCTACCAGGTATGAACATTGCAAGACAAAACAGTTATCACTGAAAATGTTGAAGAAAAAAAATGAACTGTGTGCCTGTAGAAATGGGTTATATTATTATTAAAAACAGTTAACAGGATTGTGTTTACTTTTAAATTTATTTTCTAGATTAATTAGTGTTTCATTTTCAAACTTAAGTTTTAAAACATGTTTGAGACACAAAATTCAAATTTGGTTCCAAAACTTTCACATATATATATATATATATATATATATATATATATACTCGGGAGCTGCTCAATGAATCGACCATCGACTTGAATTTGGAGTTGGTAGTAGAATATATCACAAATATGTGGTTAAAAAAAACTAATTGCATGAGAAATGCAAAATTTGCAAGTTTTACCTGTTGGTCCGCTTAACCGAGCAACTGATGAATTTGTAATTACAGCAATAACAAACGATAATACATTTAACGTCTCCTGAGGTTTTTCTAAGTTTCTCATGTTAATGCTTTGTTTTTATAACTGCTCCGATTTTTAAAATTTTCCCTTTATACGATTGAGTACCTATTCCGTGCTGGAGCCCCTAACCTTCCACAAACCGGTACGCTACTTGGCAATTTTCACGCATTGCATACACCTTATCATTATCATAAGGCCAAGGCAAACATCTCAACAAGTAGTTCATCCAGTCTGACTTTTTTCTTGTGTTGCAGTTCGAAAAACTTAAAACTTGACAGTAAATATTACTTTAAATCCATAACTGATTTTTGCTACGTATTACTTATAAGTACTAGGTGCGCACCTTTTCTTGGGCGCTAGGTTTACGGGTTAGCAAGGACTGGAGGGATCTGTCTTTCCGCAGAGTTATCTACCTAAGAACGTTTATTTTCTTTAGGTTCTAGTTATTATGGTCAATAGGTTATCTAATTTACCACGAACTACCTGAATTATTGAAACCAAATACAGCGCTAGTGTGTGTATGTGAACTTCAGGGGACCTACAGACATTAAAACCCAAGCATTGAAGCCATTGCATAAAGGGTGTATAGCATGCTTCATGATGTCGCCTTCTCTTCGTCCGAAATTGTACGAAATCTACCGAATAAAAATAAGGGAGCTAGCACCCAAGAAAACATGTGTGCAAGTAACAGTTTCCTTACACTGCACAATAGTTTATTTTGCGTTAATCCCCTAAATTGGGAAAACGAAGGAGTTGGCGCTGTGATAATGAATGCGACGCACATTCGGTAGGTCCTGGTTTCGATCCTCGGCGACCTCCCATTCAGGCCCCACCAGACGAATGCTGGGATGCTGTGCTACCAGGTTCGTGGTGTATGGCAGTGCGGGCAGATTGCAGGGATGCATACTCAATGAAAAGATTACTCCCCGTGGACACAGGTGGTTATCAGGTTGACGGGTCGCTTGCACCCCTCTCTGGCGGCCCGACAGTGGGATAGGTGATTGAGTTTGAAAAAGTTCGGAACTTCCGTGTGAACCTGTAACAGGTTGTTCCAATTCTCTACGTCAGCCCGTAGTACTCGTGCAGACTCAACTACAAACTCCGGAGTTCGGCGAGAGCGGCAGGTAGTCAATATATCACTGGACAAAGACCATAGCACAAAGCTTGCGCTTGCATTGCACACGCGCGCGCGCACATTCTGAATATCAGGCGTTATTCCCGATAAAATGATCATTCCCAAGATTACACATCGTTTATATTTCATTATACTTAAAATATTCGGTTTTATTGTGTGTTTATAGTATGTTAAATAACATTGTAGCATTACTTTTATTTGTTCTCAACAGAATGCAGAGTCTTCCTCCCGCCCCCTTTTCTCATAATTATGAAGTAATGTACGTATTTGGTAGAGGATAATGGATTAAGGGCATAGTATAAACGATTAAAGTTTGAAGTTTTTATTTACTTCTTGCCGGAGTTAACTAGCAGTATAATCGCCCCACGTATATTCTGGCAATTGAAGCGATAAACTCAGTCGGTAGGAGCTATGAGATCGTTTACTCAGGGATTTGCGGATTCTAAATCCAGGCAGTAAATGTGGGAAGGTAACTATTTAATAATTCATAACTAAAATTTGTTTCTTTTGTAGAACTGAAGTTTACTTCAATTATTCTTTACAAACAATGTACGAAATCCAATCACTAGTGCTATTTAGTGCGCTTCGTCAATGTGAAAAATCCTATCTCGTCGATTCCGACTAAAATACATCCACTTTCTCGGATTAAAATACTTAATTATTTCCAGATTCTATTTTTATATTATGTAAGTTAATTTATATTCCAGTATAAATATTTTCGCGTTTTCAAAGCAACTGCACACGTCGTTTCCTAGGATTCGCTGCTTAGGAAGTAGACCTCACTCGACCACAAATAGTCTCCGAGTGTCTTTTCCTTGCTTATGGTTAGCCTCGTGTATGTGTTCTGGCTTCGCAACCAAGAAGAAACATGTTTACAACAAACAAAGTAGCAGAATGAACATCAGAACACTTGTGTGTAAAAGTATAAGAAGTTTGTACAACCTTCGGTTTCGACAATCGTAACACAACACATCCTCAATAGTTTCGCTGTAAATGTGTTCAAAACTATTATTCTTGTTAAAGAAAAAAACAGTTCAACATACGTAATAAAGAGTCGTATATATGCTACGAGGCAGGCAAATGATTACCATAGGGTGAGCCCAAATAAAACACAAACTGATAAGGATCCATTTAAAATAAGAGCTGTATTGTATAATAAATCACCATTGGAGCTAAGAACACTAAAGATTCAAAATTTAAACCTGTATTAAAAACATTTTAATAGATAAATGCCTATATGATATCTGTGAATTATATCGGATATAAATGTATGTAAATCACTTTTGTAATTATGTATTGCGGTTTTTTTGTTATTAGGATTGACCAAGTCAGATTTTCTTGTAAAAATCATTTTTGTAAATAGTTTATAGTATTCTTACTGTATTTATAAAATTGAGAATGTCAGGTGTTTTTGTAATTTGTAATTAACTAATTTTATAGGTAAAATTGACAATATCAGATGTTCTTGTAAGGGTCTATTGACTACAATAAAGTTATTATTATTATTATTAGTAGTAGTAGTAGTAGTAGTAGTAGTAGTAGTAGTATAACTAACGAGCACACAGAATAATTAATTTGCATCCAGTGATTTTGATTTCGGTATGAAACGAGAAAACATCTGAAAGACAAATATATACAAGATATAGTACAATTCACAAAATGTCGGTAACATGGGGTTGGGATATACATATGGGTTCAAGTTACAACAGTTTTTTTTCTTCTTCCATGTGTGTGCTCCCTTTAATTTCTATGGCCAGAAGAGGAGCTGGTGCTGTTTGCAACTGTTTCATGTGAGGTTTTTGACGTGGGTTGTATTTGTTTTCTGCCTTGTAACATTCCTCCGTGATCATAATTTCAAGTTCTGTGGGAGCAGGGAATGCTTCTAATTAAAGAAAAATTACCGCGACCTCTGGTATGAGAAACCCAACACTGGCCGCTAGACCACAGAGGCTTTCTATATTTTTCTTCTATTACTTAATTCAAAATTAAACTAATGTGTTTCGGCTTTAGATGCTTGCATTAAACACTTCGCTGAAGAGACTCGAAAGGTATGAAAATTGTTGTGGTAACAACTTAGCGGCAGCATCGGAGAAAGAGCCGACCTCTAATGCGCGGCATCCTTCAACTGTGGCTTCCTCAACCACTTTCAAGGGAAATGGCGCTGAAGACACAAGGCATTGTTTTAAAATCTTAGCTTTTCATTGCTAAAATCAACAAAGTTTACTGTATAACATTGACGTTCTAAATATTATGCATACATTCATGAAGCTCTATATTTCAGTGAAAATGGTTTCTGAATAGAATAAGCGAGTACTAAAAATTATAATTTATCGATTAACAATATATTCATAAAATCTGAAAAAGTTCAAATATGATCATGAAACTCGTCGAAGCAATTCATTGAAATAGTATATTGTACGAGTATAATGGTAGTAATCAAGATGGGAGTGTCATAATTTTCACACGAGAGGCATTATAGTAGAGTTTCATACGATCATATGTCTACGTTTAAAATACTTATAAATACTTGTTAATATTCCATGCTTACCTGACTCATTAGTCCATTGACCTTACCTTACACAGTGAAACAGCTGGAAGTGTTGAGGTATGGGCACAGACGCGAAAGTATTGATTTTATTCTGATACCTTGCGACAGTTCTTTGAAGTACACCAGAAGTGTATTTTCTGAAAATCAGATTATACATTTTGATTTTTGTGGCAATGAGTTATAGTCACGTCGTGTGTCTTCACAGAAATTTCCGTGGTGCAAGTTGCATATCATTGTGACTCGTGTCTGGCATTTTCACTTTTTCTAAACTCGCGCTAGTTGGATTTCAACAGTTGGTGCTTGGTAGCTTACAAGATGTACGCGTGCGCGAAAATATTGATTGTTACATGTGTATCTTCTGATTCATGAAGTCCATAAAAGTACAGCTATCAGAAGTATAATTACGACATTAGACATGGTCGAGCATGAAGTATTTTAACAGCTGCCACATTGTGAAATATGATTTTCTATATTGCCTTGCAAATATGGCCAAAATGCCTGAATAATGTCCATGTTGCCATAGAGCATAAGGATGTACCATTTTTCGAGGTCTTTCTACTTTTAAGAAACCCTTCCCTTCTTTTAGTACCATGTTTTTAAACTTGTTTCTCAGAGCAGATTTTTAATAGGAGCACTTGAGTTATTACCAAGCAACTTTTAATCCACTCAAGATTCGATCTCGAGACGTTTGGAGAGTAGTTGTTTAAAAGGATATTGATGGAACCAAAGCTGTCAGATGTTACCTTTTGAAAACACCTTGTACAATCGATCGCAGGAAGCAAGAAAGCAAGGAAAAAAACAGATTGATGTACAGAGGAGCTGGAGTCCAGTGTTCCAGACTGACGTCACCTACTTGTTCTCCCGCCCAAGGTTATCTTCATCTGTCAGGATCACGGGGGCGCGCGCCTCTTGAACAATCAGATCGTCTCTTTCCAGAGAATTAAATGCCGTACTTTGAACATAAATTTGAATGCGGATGTAACCAGCTCAGCAGCTCTTCTCAGGAGTTGCTAAAAACTGTACCAGATGCGAATTTAGCGTTTAGGACTTTTTGTGTATATTCTTGTAGGTTCTTGTAAATGGAGATAGCATCTTGGGGACCGATAGCGGGACAGAATCGAAGTTAGCGCAGCATGGTATATAGTTGTGATGTGGTGACAATGCAGTGTGTACGGGATGGCACTAATAGAAGGAAAATGGGGCAGTGGTAGACTGTGATGTTTTCACTAGCAGTGGAAGGCGATTGATGTTGGTTAGGTGGTAAACATAAATACCACTGATTTAATAAAAAGAACTCACAATTGTAATATTTACATACATTCCATTGCTGTTGTGTAACAACACATATCTTCATAACATCTCAAATGTAAGTCGTCTCCGATTGGCTCGTAAACAGGCTTTATATTGTGAAAAACTTCGCTCTAATCACATCCACTATTGGGTAAGATACGCCATTAGCAAGTATTTCCGCGGCAACACCTCGTAGAACATTTCGTATTTCAAGCATTATTGAAAATCCGACATTTTTTTCCCCAAACACGATCTAAAACGGGTGTCATAGGTTTCTGATTAATTGCTTATACGAGTTTGACAGCTTTCAGGACTGGAGGCATTTCAGTGTTCGATGTTTCCAAATTTGTGTTATTGTAGATATAACTGCAAAGTTCTTCTGTATGAATTGCAATTCTTCATGCAATCGATTTGAGGCAAGAGATATATTGACTGAAGAGCATGCACTATCATCAAAGGAATTAATTGCTCGTAAAGCAATATTGTAATATACTGTATAGTATACTGCTGTGTCGAGCCAGTTCCCCAACGCGTTACTACAGGTTGTTGACATGCGGCGCGTGCAGTCGCCATTACAATTGGTATGCACATGTGTGCCTCTATTGGCCCCCAAGATGCTATTCCTAGTTATAAATATACTGTCGATCCACCTCAGAACCAGACTTAATGTAAACAAGCGTTTCAAAGTTACTACTTTCTTGAAGGGGGTGTAGGAGGTGGGATTCTACTACATTTAATATTTGTCCAATACATTCTCTTGTAACCAATGGTAGCGTACTTGTTATTAGAGACAGCTGCACTTCATCTCCAAGTTTAAAATATAAAAGATAATAAAATAGAAAATGTGTGCCATTCACATAAGCTTCTCTAACAGTTCCACAAACAAAGAAACTACTCTTACAAAAGATTTTACATTCATGTGCTAATCGAGGTAAACATCCGCAGAATTGGTCTTATTACTTGCTTCAGTGTAACTAGAAGAGAAATTAAGGGAATACACTACGCTAAGCGATAGTCAAATATTTTAAAATTTGGTCGCTGTATGAAACAATTGAAATTCCTTCTCCTTGCAAACGGAAAAACAAGAGAGATGCTAGGAAAGATGACTTCCCCATAAGAAAAGTGACGCAGTTAATTTAAACTTTACGCTAATAACAAGGAATATCTATTTAAAAAAAAAAAAAAAAAAAAAAAAAAAAACGTCAACTCTATAACGAAAAGTATATGGCCAATTGTGTGTGTTTTAATGAGATGACATTTTTTTGGCAATAATGCACCCCTCTCACAGGGTGATACAAAATTAGTTTAATCTTTTCTCTGCGCACATATTGTAGCTCTATTACCAAGGTAATTCGCACACGTGATGGACAATTTAACTCGCAGCTTATACTGTTCTAACGGAGCGTCGAGCGGGGTGAGGGATGAAGGGATATATTGCTTACTTCGTTGAACCAGAATGGCATCAATGAAAATCGGCTAAAGATACAAGTCCCGGTCAAAAGTTCACATTTTCAGCAAAATCACGTCTGTCGTGTACATACGTTCTAGAGAAAGTAAAAATCCTAAAATTTCAGATCAAAATCCGTATTTCCGACAGCACCAAAATTTGGACCACAGTTAATTGCTGTGTTTCTCATTCCTAAGGAGCGAGCTATCTCTAAACGATGTTATTGGTGTGAGAGTGCAAGACTTTTATCACCAGGGCACAAAATGCTTATGCAGCACATTCCTCTTGCTCGCCTTCTTCTCGTGTTCAGGTAGTAAGTAATTTGATTGCTATAATTGTTTAATGTTGGGAGAAATACATGCTGTGTACGTCTCTACCTTAAAACACCCACTCAATAGAGAAAGTGAAGTAGGTATCCAGGATCAATTATTTGAAGCCGAACCAGCTCTCTGAGGAGAGAACTTGATTACGGACCAGTGAGATCACATGACAGGATATGTATGTATTCGATATTCCAGTTATCTGCATGACACTAATGGCATCATTAGCCGCCATCCGGTTTGCAAATTTCGAATTTTAAATCATGTATATTTTTGTCGCATTTACGATAATATTGTGCAAATAACCCGAATTATCATACATGTCCCCTTGTTTGTTACCGGAAACATTCTAAAGCCACTTGATTTCTCTGGCGTTATCTAGTTTAATGCCTGACGTATTTGACAGCAAAACAAAACACAGCCGGACTTATCTAACTATATTTAATGTAAATTCGGATATATTTTCCTCTAATATCTTTGATCTACAACAAACAAACAAAAAAAAGGAATATAAAAAAAGTTTTGTTTCATTGAATGATTTTCTCATCTGTTGGAAATGGAACTTTATTTATAGACGCTTTTTAACTGATGTGGGCGTGAGAGACCGCTTAATTTTACTCAGAGGCCTCTTTATCAGGCTTGGGGTTCTTTTAAATTTACGACACGGGACCAACGGCTTTGCTTCGCTTCCAAAGGAAGCCATCCTAAGGATTTTTATGCCCAAGGGCGACTTCTCATCTATTCCTTAATAAACTATTCTTACAAAAGCTTATTCTACTTTATGCTAATCGAGTGAAGAATTAACAGGAATCGCTGTATTACTTAATTCTTTTAGGTAAAAGGGAAATAAGGTCATACATTAGGGTAAAGCGTTAGTCAAATCTTTTAAAAGCTGGTAGTTATCCAGCATGGGCAAGAGGAAAACCATGTATAAATGGTGTTTAAATAATAACAATTACAAAATGATTAATTCCACACCCCAAACATATATTTTGACTGCCTTCGTGGTCGAGTGGTCAGCGAGCTGACTTCTCACCCGGAAGTCCCGTGTTCGATTCCCGGCTGGGGCAGGGAATTTTTCTTTAAGCAGATTTATTCCCTATCCCCCATAGAGTCTGGAAGTATGAATGTGAGAGTGAATGTGCGTGTGTATTAGTAATATAATAATGATTAACCTAATTTTCAAACCTACAGTAATAATATAAGTTAAAGGGGGCTGTACAAATGCAACAATAAAAAGAAAAAAAAACAAACATATTTTGTATTTGATCATTACAGTTTGTAGGAGAACTGTTAGTGTTTTAACTGAAAACGACCTAAGGGGATGAAAACTACATTTTCAAAAATCGAAGCATATGGTTCCGTAATATGCTTCCTCAGTAACTTAAGACAAAGGAGCGATTGAGCATTGTGATAAATATAAACATTTGGAGTTATACTCAGTAATAACTGAAGAATTACTTCACAACTGAAAGCACGAATTACAAAAGGGACGTCTGTTATATTACAGCTTGATACTACTAAAAGTTATGGTTGAATCGGTGAAAGCAGCTCTGTATGGTTTAGCAGTTTGGTAATTTACAGGTTATGTTCTGCACAAATTGACATAAAAGAGGGCAGCATAATATGACAAAATGGATGTAGCATTTGAGTAATACAACTAGTATATGTGGGTGGACATTTGAAGTGAATGAATTGGAAAAAGAAATAGAAATAAAGGGTCACTACAAATGGACGAGGAGAAAATGCAAAGACATAGATGGAGAGAATAGAATGGTTTTCGGTACTTCGAACAAATTTTGTGTTTATAATACGTATTCAAATTACATATGTGCACACATGTGAATTTATTAGTGATTGACTGTTAAAAAAATGACAAAATTCACTGAATGAAGATTGCACCGTTTAAATCACCCTTAAATCTATCCATTTATTATTTCCTCACTTTTCTTGCCGTAATATGGAATTGGCTTTAATAAATGTTCAAGTAATAGAACTATTTCTGCTAATTTTTCTGGATTAGCATGAAGTAAATAGAAGCATAAGTTTTCTAACAATTTGTTGCAGAGATGTAGAGAAAGTCATGTGAATGGAACACATCAGGTTGTTTTTTTTTTTCTGGTTTTAGTCGAGATTTTATTTTCTGAGGGCGCTAATAGCCTTTGTAGTTGAGCGTCCTTAAACACAAATCATCATCATCATACATTACCGGTGAAATCTTGACATCGAATATTTGGGTGGAACGCGATGGATTCTCCTTACTAAATGCACAGCATGCGTAGGGGAAGAAGAAACGTGTTTCAGGGTTTATCGGAAACAAACTGAAGCGGATCGCTGACCATGTTCGGATGCAGCTCGGGGTGCACCAGGATGCGGAGGGGCAAAACCCAGAGACCGTCGTGGGAATCCCCGTCGCTGCGTTTGCAACTCGCTATCGGCGATCAGCGAGAAGATATTGCTACACTGTTTAAGAGGTTACGTCACTGCGAACAAATGCGATCGATGATTTTCAGCGTCCCGAGATAAGGGAATGGACCGAAGGCTGTCCACATGTTGCAAATTGGCACAGAGACCGTGATCGAGAACTAAATTCCATTACTGCAATATCGCAACACAGATCCAGATACCTTGAAAACTCTGGCACGCGTGCAACACTTGAGCGATTTCATTTGGGTAAGCCAAACCGCAATGGTCAAACTTTCTCTGTCCCGTGTTTACCAATCTTAAACAATTATATTTATAATAACTGTGCAATGGCGTCATTCAGACAAAATTAGGTGTTTAAACGCCTGTTTGGTACTTCATTTCTGTGCGTTATTAAATGCACTTTTTCTACGGCGCAGAACAATAACGGGGAGAAAACTATTATATCAAAATTAGGCCATAGTCACACCTTTTCCCCGTCATCTCTGATTTTTACTTTCTATACACGTGAAACAAATGAAGTCTAAATACAATTGCAACAAGAGGCGCACAACCAGCAGCTACAAGAGCAAGATATTCCAGTAAGGATTAACCGAAGAAGACAGTTTTGGATTTCTACAGGTTGTATGGAAGCTGTCCAAATAAGACAACTACGCCAGGATGAAGATGCCCATTAGTACTTAAAGACTCTACACTTACAATTTATAATAAACTGTCCAGTAAGAAAAAAAAAAAATGTAAAATTGTAGATGTAGATAGAAGAATAATGTTTTGTAAGAAAAAATTGTTTGTGGAGCAGCTAGAGAAAGTTTTGTGAATGAAACACATAAGATTTCTTAAATGTCTTAATTTTATAAGAGTTTAAATATAACAGTTAAGAAGCCTGTTTTAAGCTCCTAAAGCACTAATTTTAGTGCCTTAACTTCCGCTCTCTAGTGATAAGGTAAAATAGCCATGACAGCCTTTAACTGAACAGTAATAAAAAAATCTTGTGTGTTCCATTCACATGACTTTCTCTACATCTCTGCAACATATTATTGTTAAAAAGCTAATGCTTTTATTTACTTAATGCTAAACGAGAAAAAATTAGCAGAAATAGTCTTACTACTTGCTTCCTTGTAAGTAGAAGCGAAATAAGTGTACCATAGGTTAAAGTGATAGTCAAAACCTGGTTGCTATGTGACTGGCAGGGTAGTTGGGGGTGAGGGATTTTCTTGAAAATCTTCGTGTCGCATCCTTGCAAGATACCAAACTTGAATACCAAGGACCTTTTTCCAGAAATCTTTTTTTTTTTTTTTTATTCAGGGGGCCCAAAACATGTATTCCGGTGAAATCTCGGTATCGAATATTTGGGTACATTACAATACCTTCTCTATACACTATGTATATAGTACGTATAGAGAAAATAAAAATGTAAATGGAGTTTTTATGTATGGACGTTCTTTAACTGCTGTGGTTCTCAGAGTCCCTTCTAAATTGGGCGTGAAAGACCGCTTAATTTTGCTCAGAGGCCTCTCTATCAGGCTTAAGGTTCTTTTACGTGCCGTAAATCTACGACACGGGAACAACGGCTTTACTTCCTTTCCGAAGGAAGCCATGCTAAGGATTTTTACGCCCGAAAAAGTCCATCTTCCTCCGCCGGGTTTGAACCCGCGACCTTGGATGTATGACGTTAGCATGATAGCCATTACACCACGGAGAGCGACGAGCAATAATAAATAAGACATTTAACGAAAAGTTGAATAAAACAACGAACAGGAACTGATAAGTCCTACTTTTGGTGCATCAAAGAAACTTGAAGAAAACATTGGTTTTTTAGAATGTATTATTTTGCGGTTTGGACAAAACTCAAGTTGGCAATAACACGAGATACGTGCTTGCTAAGTAAGCCTTCGATATTTGTATAGCGCTGAGGAGGACACAACAGTTGATGGCGTGTTATTACGTGTTCCATTCGCATGACCCTCGACATCTCTGCAACAGATTATTGTTAATAAGCTTATTCTTCTATCTATTTGAGATAAACATTAGCAGAAATGGTCTTATTACTTCCTCATAAGTAGGCTAAACCTACAGTCAAATGTTTTAAAATGTGGATGCTATGGGATTGAAATCCGCTTCTTTATGTGGCCAGGAGTGGACAAGTTCCCATATGAGAAAAGCATTTCAAAACTGAAACTAATAACAAGAAAATTCTCGAAAACGGTCAACTCCAAGGGGAAAAAATGTATATGACATAAACCTAGGGGTTTAAGGAGATGTACACTCTTTGTATAGTAAGTTTTTGTCTATCCCTTACGGTTTACTAGTTAATGCAAAATTAATTAAAAAAAAAAAAAGTCATCTAGAATAAAGAGGTCTTTAGAGGTTATTCCCAGAAAATTCAAGATATAAACTTTATTTATCGCGTAAATATCTTTAATAAACGGCATTTTCATCAAAATCGGTAGTCATTTTTGTGGAAATCAAAATTTTCGATTATTTTTTCCACGTAAAGGGTAGTTGGAGGTGGAGGAATCTTCTTGGAAATCTTCGTGTCGCATCCTTGGAAGATACTGAACTTAAATACCAAGTTTGGTATTTAACGGACTTTCGTTTTTGAGCTATGCTGCGCGCGCACACACACACACACACACACATTTTTCTAAAAATTGTTTTTTTATTCAAGGGGCCTCAAAACAAATATGTCCGGTGAAATCTTGGTAACGAATTTTTGGGTGCAATGTAATACCTTCTCTATACTCTATCATTTGGTGAAGACCTGATATCTCCAGAAATAATGCTCTATCATTTGGTGAAGACCTGATATCTCCAGAAATAATGCTCTATCATTTGGTGAAGACCTGATATCTCCAGGACTTCACCAAACAATAGAGGTTTGTTTCCTTATATCACAACTGTCTTAGTACAAACAGCCTAGTTTTGGAGTTATGTTCTGTCCAAATGCCACAGAATTGTTATTTTCTAAATTCACTGTTCCAATAAAAACGAGATATGTGATGCATTTTTAAAAATGCCGTTTACGGTAAACGAGTGTTCAAATAGTTCTGTTATATTAGTTGTAATTAACTGGGGTTTCCCCCCCCCCCTTCAAAATGTATCTATGAAAATTAGAGCATTATTTTGAGAAAGAAAATTGACCGTTTTCCTTAATATGTTTTTGAGAGGTGGTATAAAATGTTTGAAACAAGTTAGTGAAAAATTGCATACTGTGGAACATTTTAAGTGTGGAAATGTGTTGGCAAAACGTTTGCATGAAAATATCATTTAAAGTTGGGAGTGGCTAAAAATAAGTATGCGTGCCCATCTATAGCTTCAGTTAAGTGGTAGTTAAAATTCACTAAGTGGGAAAATCTATATAAATTCAAATATCATTTATTCGTTTCGTAGTCGGCTTATCCTCCCCGTATTTACGACTGAAACTCCCCTAGGATGTACAAGCGGATGTCTAGAGGAGCTTGTGGGGAGCCAACGGCACGAAACCACACAATGGAGAACTTGGAACTAGTGGTCGGCTCATAGCCAGACATTAGCGTGAGGAAATGGATGATAGGAAAGGTGATGTTGGAGCAAGAGGTGGAATGAGTGGCGGGGGAAACCGAAAAAACCTCCCAGACGCCGCTTCATCCACCACAAATCCCACATACGGGCGCTTGGGTTCGAGCCCGGGCCGCCTAGAGGGAGGCGAGTGGTCTAACCACTCGGCCACGGCGCCGCCTGTATCATTAATTATGAAACTAAATATTTTTTTTAATTTTTCACAATTTTTAGTCCATTTTCTGAGATTAAAATAATGTGTAATTCACATACCTTCTTATTATTCGCCTAAGTTTGAAACAATCTTCCGAGATGCACAATGGCACAGTTCTTTTGTGTTTTAATTTGTTATTTTAAAGCTTAACGTCCTTTAACCTAGTTGGTCGTATCGGACGATGAATGAAATTGGTGAAATGATGCTCAAATGATCTCGGGGCCCATGGAGCTTAAATTTACTCAACATTCGTCTTCTCAGGATAAGGGAAAACCCCGGAAGAAAGAAAGAAAAAGACTTCTCCGGATAACTCACCCTAAACGAAATTCGAACTCGCGACCTGTTGAATGTGAGACAGGCAGATGTTGTTAGCAAATAAAAGAAATAATGAAGAACTGCGTGTGCCAGTCAGAGATGGCTTATCATTTAACACGTGCATGTGAAGATGACGCGGTTAAGAATCCTGATCGTCCTTGCTCAAGGTTCTGACCAGCTGAGCTGTGTTTTAAAGCGAATGGAAACGTCAACAAAGTTTTCATATGTGACTTTCATTGTTGGGTTCTGATGATACCTGTCTAATCATAGACATTGCTAAACTATGTATAAATCCTTACAATGAGTCCCACATTATGAACAGTTTTATTTTCTCAGCATAGTATATAGGTAGAGAAGTATTGTATTTCACCCAAAAATTCAATACCTAGATTTCATTGGAAATGTTCATTTTAAGATCTACTGTATCAAAATAATAATACCAGGGCCGTAATTTTTTTTCAACCTCCGATAGGCTATAAATAAAAGTTGATAGAAAACAATTATTTTATTACTAAAAGTGTTGTACGCTAATGGTTCCTTTTCAACATAATCACCGAAGAGATTGAAACATTTATCGTACCTGTGCACAAGCTTTGCAATACCCGCTTCAAAAAATGTTACTGCCAATGATTTCAAATGAGCATTGGCGTTGTTTTGAAGATCTTCGTTGGTTTGAAAGTGCTGCCCTTCTAGCCACGTCTTCAGTTCAGGGAAAAAGATGAAAGTCCTGGGTGCCAGGTCCGGACTGTAAGGCGGATGATCGAAAATGTCCCATTGAAATTGTTCAAAGAGCCGATGGGTTGTGCCAACAGTGTTGGACGAGCGTTTTCATGGATCAACACAATTCCTGAAGTCAGCATTGCTCTTCGTTTGTGTTGAATGGCTCTCCGCAAACGTCGTAAAGTACGAAGGTCTTAAAAACAACATTAATGCTCATTTGAAAACATTGGCGGCAAAAAATTTTAATAAAAAATAAAAAATTACGATATTACATCATAAATAACTATTTTTGGTTAGAGGGTGCCCTAAAACGGTCTATTTCCTGTGAAATCTCGGTATTGAATTTTTGAAGGGAATGTAATGCTTTCTCTATACACAGTGCTTGTAGAGAAAGTAAAAAGTGTCATTGGCTTTTTTTTTTTTTAAATCTTGGGTCAGAGAACTGCCAGGTCTTATAGCGACCACATTAAGAGAGTTATACAGTCTTACATCCAGTATACAATGAAACATTAGAACATAAGCAAATGCATTGTGCTAACGGGGATTAAAATATGCATCTACAGTGGCTTTCAAATGGGATGAGGTTTGTCCTTTTGCGTCACCAGGCCGGCAGCCAATCGGGGTGCTGCTGTGTTGACATATTGCATTCTCGCTTAACTGGGCAGTAACGCGTTAAGTGATTCCGTCCCTCATAATACCACTTGTGCTAAGACAAAATATTCAAATTTTGCAAAAAATAATTCTCGAGGAAGATAGGGAGTTATGCTCGTAGCAGAACCGTAAAAACCACAGATTTTAGCTCAAATAGTTTTCATAGTGCACATGGAATAAACATTATGTCGTCAGGCAGATTTGCATGCTCAGTGTGCGAGTGAGAGGGAAATATGAAAAGAGCTACCTGGCAACGCAGAGCACGATAATGCATCTCATTCGCTGCAGAGTAAAACCCTTCCCATTTAAAAAACATAATGTTTATTGGTATATGAAAATAATGGTTTAAGTAGATATAATATAACACTATTAAAATTATATTACACGAAACAGTGACAATTGAAAGTAAATTAGGTATTACTGTTAATAATTATAATTCTGAGAGTTTATATATAATTATGTAGATTGAGTTTTTTAATACATGAACTAAACTTTTTGTGTCTAAATGTTAATGCAGTGTTTTTAGAAACTGTATGCTGTTTTCTGACATAATTAGATTTTCGACACTGAAATATAAAATATATATGTTTAACTGAAAAAGGACTAATGCACTTCTATTGACAGTAAATATGAATGTGCGAGTTCTGTATGACCTCTTAACATGAATGATGCATACTTATCGTTATTAGTGTTCCTCTAATTACCATTGTCTATTGTGTAGGGTGGAATTTGGGAAGAACCAATGAGCACAGCAAGCAATGCGATAGCTCGTGCTGATTGTTATAATTTCACTGCACCGTTTGGAAAGCTTTCATTAGCTTCTTGCACACGAAACTTTCTCCTTCTCATAAAGAGCAAGAAATGTAAGGAGGCCTTGCTGGGTGTTTCGCAATCCAGCTTTTTAAAATGGAAAGCTCTCGATTGTGGACTTGCTGAAACTCCTGGGTAGGAGCACATTTGCTAGGTGGTGCACTCGCTTGCTATTAATACACCTTTGGCCCTTTCAAAATAAAACTGGGATAACTTACGGTAGAGGAAATATGTATTCCACCCAAAAATTCGATATCGTTCGAAAGTTCCGTGTAAAAATAAACGCTTTCAGGTGTCTCGGATTCTTAACGAAGACCATCTTAGAAAAATCTGATGTGTTACACTCACATGACTTTCTCTAGCTACTCTACAAGCAAACTTCTTACAAAAGGTAATTCTTCTTTCAACACCACGCTAATCGAGATAAACGTTAGCAGAATTGTATTACTTAGTTCCTTATAAGTAGACTGGAACTAAGGGAATGCACTAGGTTAAAGTGATAGTCAAATGTTTTAAAAACTGTCCTTATGCGATTGTCATTGCAAATCGCTTCTTTGCTTGGCCAGGAGTAGAACAAAAGAAAACGGTCACTTCCGTCTGAGAAAAGTACAAGTACTTTACAACTGAAACTAGTAACAACGAATATATCGAAAACTGTAAGCTCCACGAAAAAAATGTATATGACATAACTTGTGTATTTTAACAAGATCTACATTTTTGTATAGTAAGTTTTTGTCTATCTCTCACGGTTTACTAGTTATGCCAAATTAAGCAAAATTCATCCAGAGCAAACAGGTCTTTAGAGGCTATTCCCAAAAGATTCAAGATAGACATTTTATTTGTGATAGAAATGGCTTTAATATGTGGTATTTTAATCTAAATCGTTAGAGCCATTTTTAAGAACAACAAAATTTTCGAAAAATTGTCCATGTAAAGGGTAGTTAGGGGTGGGGAATTTTCTTGCAAGTCTTCGTTTCGCATCCTTGGAAGATACCAAACCTATATACCAAGTTTGGTATTTAACGGTCTTTTCGTTTTTGAGCTATGCTATCCACACACACACACGTACGCGCGCGCGCGCGGGGACCTGTTTCTGAAAATGCTTATTTTGGACTCCGGGGGTTCTAAAACATGTATTTCCAGTGAAATTTCGTCATCGATTTTTTGGACGGACTACAGCACTTCTCTATCCCTATGTACATTGTACATGCGGGGCTAGAGAATGTAAAAAGGGTCACCTTGAGAGAGAGAGAGAGAGAGAGAGAGGGGGGGGGGAGAGAGAAGTAGAACAAGTACCATATTTGCTATTTAAGCTACAACATGTAAGATATGCAATTGACATTTATACCAGTTATTATACAAAATAATAGTGATATTTTTGCCATGTATCAAAATTCAAACTTGTATAGTTTTTACTTTAATGCATTTTTACTGTGGAAACCACTCCCATAAAAATTCAAGTTATATAGTAAATGGAGTTTGCAGATACATTTGTCATATGTTTTATATATCAATCGTAAGCATTGTAGGAAGATTTTAACTTCTGTATTCTCAAAACTCCTTATTTTTCAAATTTTAATAATTTATTTCTGAAAATTGGAGCATTATTTCGAGAAAGGGAGAGAGAGAGAGAGAGAGAGAGAGAGAGAGAGAGAGAGAGAGAGAGAGAGAAAATACATAACTGTTGTCTTTAATGTACTTTTGAGAGGCATTACAAAAGTTTTGAAACAAATTGGTAAAAAAAAATGACATCGTGTGGAGCATTTAGATTATGGAAAAGTTGGAAAGAAGTTTATGAGAAAATGGGTTTAAACTTGGGTGTGTGTATAACAGAGTGCGCATGACCAGTTATAGATTTAGTTAATAATTAGTTAAAGTGCATCAAGTGAGCAAAACGTTATATTTCCTTAAAGTTTACAATTTGTTATGGTTTATCAAAAATCCTTATTTAATTTTTAAAAATTTTTGGTCACATTTCATATCTATATCAGCTAAGACCAGTGTCTTTCAAGGACATACTAATTGTAATTTGAACTGTAACGTGTTTTCGAGAAAATTCCCTGACACAAACTATCCTTCACATGCAAAAATGGTCATTATTTTCTCTTTTCTCAAAAATGGCTCTAAGGGTTTTGATTATTCTGTACGTTATTTTTGCATGAAAGATATCTTAAATTTTCTTCTAAAGCCTGCAAAGCCCACTTCATTTTGAATAAAATTCATAGCATGGTTCAAAGATGCTGGGGTTTAAACGTGAAGGTTTGTACTTTTTGAATCGCGCATACGCTCTCTCTCTCTCTCTCTCTCTCTCTCTCTCTCTCTCTCTCTCTCTCTCTCACACACACACACACACACACACACACACATACACACACACACATACAGTCTTGCTCTCACTATCATTGATTCAAAGGACTTTTGTACTTGTATTTCTGAAATCTAAACATTTTTGGACAGGTTGAATTATCAACCCATAACTTTTGTTTCTTGTAACCTTGGTACGGTATCCTGCTGCGCACTTTTCCTTCCTCTTTTCTCTGATTGGCTAGTTAATTCGTGATATGCACACATTTGCTGTGCAAGGTCAGGTGATAAAAGCGATTTAAACATTGTCGTGACGTAGGTGCTTTCGTCATCCTCATACAGGTTTAATACGAAGGAATTTCCTCTGTATTTGACAAAAATGTATTCGCATTTCGGATGTATTAGCTCTTGTATGAGATTCATACAGTTACAAAAATGTAAATTGACATTTCACTAATCATGTAAAGGCGATGCATCTGTGAAATTTGACCAACATTTTTGAAAAATTAAACATCTGCTGTATCATAATAAACTGATGCGTTCTAAACCTTAAGAAAATATGCTTATTAATAGATACTACCAAGCTTATTTTGTTGCGAGATTTTTCCAACGCTTTCCACATTCAAAGTGCTCCATACGATGAAATTTGTTACTAATTCGTTTCATTTTATACTGCATTTTACCACTGCGCATTAAAAAAATTGCTGTATTACTTTTTCGAAAAATTCTCCAATTTTGATAAATAAAATGCTACTCTTACATTTTAAAAATCAAGAATTTGGAGAGTACGAAAAGGAATAATTTTTCTCCACTAATTAGAGCTAATATAAAAATGACATCTCTCTGTAAACGCTATAAAACTGGATTTTTGTATGCGAATATTTTTAAAATGTATCACGTGGCTCATTATTGTTAGAACAATGAATTGAGGCAACAAAAATTATTATTTAAATAACCATGCAATTTTGATACATCACAAAAATATCACTATTGGTATAATAACTGGTATAAATAATTACAATAAGATAAATTCAAGATGGATTTAAACGAGATGTTTCTAATGCAAAGCCTCCGATATGACCATAGATATTAAAGGGGGCTATATAAACTAACCAAAAATAATGAAAGGCTACATCTAAATTATATGGACAAGGCCTTCTTATATACCCTTTTGTTAATGACTTTTGCAATAGATTCTTTACTTGAAGTAGCACATGTCTTAGGTGTTACGTCATTTCCTAATTGTACTGTAAGTATTAATGACCTCTCAAAGTCTTACGTAGGTACTTACAGTGCTTGTTGGCATGGCAATTAATAAATGGATTGTAAATTTAGCTTACATTATCAAATGTGTGTTCAGAATAATTAACTTACATATCAAGTATTTCAAAACTACATTTTAAACGTTTAAATCAATCACGCGCCTGTGCATTTGAACTGTCACGGCCCATACGCATGATGATCACAGACGAGGGTTTAGGAAGTTGAACATGGTACTGCTTGGTGGGGAAGCACCTCTGCGCTCTCGGGATTTTCGCTGGCACGTGAGGTTCTAATACGCGAGAAGAGGATTATCTTAAGGTTAACAAAGTCCATCTAATCTGGGTGCCAGGTCGATCCTGTGTGGGTGGGTGAGAACGGAAAGGCCGATGGCCTTGCTAAAGTTGAGACTTGGGCCAGCCCATTTGGTCTAGAGCCATTTGCACGGGGTTCCGAAACTTGAAGGCAACACAAAGCTCGACCATCCGGAACCCGTCTGGCGCTCATGCCTTCGTCTCTTCAGAGCTAACATCCCTGAAGCAGCCCAAATTTCATCTGAGAAGAGGGATATTGAATTTAAAACGTACAAACTTTTGGGTATAAGTTATGTAACAGAAGACTGTATAGACCGCAGCTACTTTGGAATATGTACATGTGGTCTGGCTTCTTACTCAGAGGTCCCGGGTTCGATTTCAGGCTAGGGTGAGGGACTTTTTCATCGTTCCTCACTTCCGTAGGATCTCGAAGTATGATTTGTGTGTGTTTCATCGAGGGGGGAGAGGGAGGAAATCGAGCAATGTGCTGCGTTGATGCGTGTAACTCGCATTCTTGCAATTCCAGGTTCGATTCCCGCAGACCGTTCAATATGACCGATTGGATTTTCGTGTTTTTTTTTTTTTTTTTTTTTCCCTCGGATTCGACATCGAATGCAGGGTCCAGCTGTATGGCAATGCGGGGAGATGGCGCGGATGCATGCTCAATAGAAATATTACTCCCCGTGGGCACAAGGTCAACGGATTATTTGCACATTTTCCTTGGCCCGGCAGTGCGACAGGTCATTGGGTTTGAAATTTAGGGACTCCAGCGCGTCTCTGGTGACCCGTCTGCCTGTGATCTTCAGTGGTTCTTTCACCTCGTCCCATACTTCTGTTTTTTTTTTTGTAGTATTTAACTCCCGCTTTTACTACTTGTGGCACCGCAGGCGATGACAATGGTGATACGTGGAATGCGATGGCGAGGGAAACCGGAGAAACCCCACCCCTGCGCCGCTTTGTCCACTACAAATCTCACATGCGTCTAGGTGAGAGGCGAGTGGTTATCCTCGTGGGGGTGTTCGCCAGAATCGATCTGCACAGATTTAAAACGTTCGAGATGTCCCTCTCCGTTATCTACCGTTCCTCCTTTACCTTTTTGTCGTAAAAGCGAATAAAACCAAAACCTGCAGTTGAATATATAATATACAACGCCAACATCAAATCCCGAATATAAAAGGAAGTATAATCAATTGTTAATGACTTTAGGATATAACAGGACGTTATCCCCAATAGAGATTTTAGTCGGAAAAATAGATGTCTGCGTGCTCTTCAAGCTTGCATAGCTCATGAGAATACTACAACAAAAACACATTTCCCTGATTACGAGTTGCAAATCAGAATTTCACGTCAGTTAATGTTTATACTGGTATTTAAGTTATTGGGACGCTTGAGAGTTGTAAGGAAATGCTCACACCTCAAACAAGGAAGATTATTTGCATTTTATTTAAAAAAAATCTGATGTTCCATTCACATGACTTTCTCTAAATCTCTGTAAAAATTATTGTTAATAAGCTTATTTTTTTATTTATTTCATGCTAATCGAGAAAAATTAGCAGAAATAGTCTTATTTCTTGCTTTATTGTAAGTAGAAGCGAAATAAGGGCGTACCATAGGTTAAAGTGAAAGCCAAAAGCTGGTTGCTATGTGACTGATGTTCCTTTGTTTGTATGGACACGAGTTGGCAAATTCCTGTATGAGAAAAGTATAAGTTTTTCAAAGCTGAAACCAAAAACAATGAATATCTCAAAAACGACCAACTCCACGAAAAAATGTATATAACGTGGTCTACATTTTTTGTGTGTTATGTTTTTGTCCATCTCTTACGGTTTAGTAGTTATGCTAAATTCATCCACAATAAAGTAGTCTTCAGAGGCTATTCCCAGAAAATTCAAGATATACATATTATTTGTCAGGTAAATATCTTTAATATACGATATTTTAATCAAAATCGTTAGTCATTTTTTTAGAAAATCAACATTTTCGAAAAAAAGTTCCATGTAAAGGGTAGTTGGGAGTGGGGGGATTTTCTTGAAAATCTTCGTGTCGCATCCTTGGAAGATACCAAACCTAAATACCAAGTTTGGTTTTTAACGGTCTTTTCGTTTTTGAGCTCTGCTGCCCCCCCCACACACACACACGTTTTTCTAAAAATGCCTTTTTTTTTTTTTTTTTTTTGATTCAGGAGGTCTCAAAACATATATTTCCGGTGAAATCTCGGTATCGAATTTTTGGGTGCATTACAATACCTTCTCTATACACCATGTACATAGTACGCATAGAGAAAGTAAAATGGTCCTAACATTTATGATTAAAATAGAATATATTACAATATTTATGTAAACCACAAAACGAATGTCTTGACTTTTCTGGGAGTTGTCTCTGAAGACCTCTTCATTCTGGAGGACCTCCGCTTAGTCATAAGAGATAGATAAAATCTTATTACACAGAAATTAGATCTCGTTAAAACACACAACTTTGTCCAACAGTTTTTTGTGGGGATAACTGTTAACAATTTTCGGGATATTTCTCGTTAGTAATTTAAATTTTCCAATGCTTATACTTTTCTCAAATGCGAAGTTGTTCGTTTTTCTTTTTGTTACACCTGACTAGGCAAAGAGAGTGGTGTTTCAAAGTCATCACTTAGCGACCAGCTTCTAAAATATTTGACTATCGCTTTAGCCAATGTATTCCCTTATTTCTCTTCTACTCGCAAGGAAGCTAGTAATAAGGCCATTTCTGCTAATGTTTATTTCAATTAGCATGAGATAGAAGAATACGTTTTTTAGGATTAATTTGTTGCAGAATAGGTAGAGAAAACGAAGTGAGGGGAACACACTATATTTTTACTTCGTATAACCGTGTGTAGTCAGCAGGGGAAGTATTGCAGAATTCGATGTGGAGATTTTACCAAAATATGTTTAGAAAAATGTCCGTGTTTGTGTGAACGGCATAGCTCAAAAATGAAGGTAAACACCAAACTTACTTATTAAGTTTAGCACCTTCCAAGGATACGAAGATCTTGTAGAAATTGCCAAAGCCCAAAATACCGTTTACATGGACAATTTTTGGAAGATTTTGATTTTCTCAAATGTTAATAACGATTTGGATTAAAATACCATGTTTAAAGTAATTTCATGATAAATGAAATATATATCTTGAATGTTCTGGGATAACCTTTGAAGTCCTTCATTCTGGATGACTCGTATAACGGACGGGACGGAAAAAAATTACTGTACAAAAAATGTAGTTCTGGTTAAAGCACATAATTTGTCAGGTTTTTGTGAAGTTAAGCATTTCCGAGTTATTATTTGTTATTGATTTCAACTTTAAAATTCTTATCCATTTATGGAAGCTTAGTTTCTCTTTCTCAAGCAAAGAGAACATATTTCAAGGGGATCACTTAGCGACCAGATTTGACTCGCTTTAGCCTGATGTATTTCTCTTGTCCCCGAATATCTACAAGGAAATGTGTATTAAAATATTTCTGAAAATATTTGTCTCGATGTACTTGGAAGTAGATCGAAAACTAGCTTTTGTAAGACTAGTTATGTTAATGAGTAGAGAAAATCATGTGATTATAACTGTGTAATGCATCAGATTGTTCTCTTTGCAGCAGCTTTGCAACATTATAAAGCGTGTTTATGTTGTAAATATTGCAGCCTTCGTTTGATTCACAAGTTGGCGTCCTTGAGAAGTTGTTTTGAAAAAGCTGTCAAATTATAATGAAGCAGTGTTCCTCAGACCGCTCATTATTTACAACATAGTTGCCGAATAGTAATCTTCTGAGGCACATAATATCGCATAACAAGCGTCCAAACAGCCAGTAGGAATGTCACTTTTCACTTTTATGTTCCGAAATAGTGTTGATTTTCTTTGGGCTTTGTAAGGCATGGCGGAATCTTTTATTGGATTTATTACCAAATTTATTTTTTGTGCTCCAAAAAATCAATTAAAATTCTGACAAAAATAATAGTTTGTAATAAAGACCCAGTGCGCGTTTTAGGGCCATATTTTGAATTAAACCCGCATTTGATTCTATTTTGCTAAAGCAAGATTTGGCATAAAAATTATTGAACGGTTACTAGTTTTCGGATATGGTGGACAGACAGTAAGATGTCCCAAACTTTCAAGTTCAAACTTTTGATGGGAACAAAAGTAAATTTATCGGAGACCACTCAACTGATTTTTAATTTCTCTAGCACGTATGTACAACGTCCGTAGTGGTTGGAGAAGGTGTTGTATTCTACCTTAACAATCGATAGCGAGATTTCACCGGAAACATTATTCTGAACAGCAACGTTCAAGAACGAAAAGAGGACTGTTAATTTGGTATTTAAGTTTAGTATCCAAATATGCGACGTGAATATTATCAGTAAAATCCCGCACCCCTAACCACGCTTTACACGGAATATTTTTTTTTTTTTTATTAAAATATGGCTTTCAGATATTTTCATGATAAACGAAATTTATTTTTTGAATTTTCGGGGAATGGCATCTGAAGAACTTTTCATTCTGGATGACGTTTGTTTAACTGGTAAACTGTAAGTGACGGACAAAAACTTACCATACAAAAAATATAGACCTCTTTAAAACAAAAATGATGCCAATGTGTCGAGAAAGTAATAACTATCAATCAGAATAATTCTCAATACGTTAAGTGTATACTAATTTTAACTTTAGGTTATCACCGTATCTTAACTTCTTGTTACTTCCGGTCATCGTAATTCGGGCTTTAGGACAGTCACCGTCAAATTAAACGGGTAAGTACCCCCGTGGACAATTACGTTTAGAACGCCAAATCCGTCTTTAGTCCTACACGGCACAGCGACTTGTGTTCACCATCCGCAGTACAGTTGTGTAGTGGCAGCAGCAAGTCACAACCGAATCTTAATTGTTAGCCCATATATCAATAATCAAAATCAAATACATAACTTGCGTCTGTTCAACATCAAACTATCAATATTGTCTAAAAATATTAACGACCATTTTTTTTTTTTTTTTTTTTTTTTTTTTTTTTTTTTTTTGTGCGGTATTACTAGACCTTCCATGTAGTGCTGTGGCAAAACTTACGTTACTCCTCCGGTGAGGGCCGTAGGTTCGTTTCTCGCATCTAGTAAACATTTTTCCTCCCTTTTCTTAATGATGTTGAATTAACGCATAGTGGCTGTTTATTTTAGACATATTTATTTCATATACGACATTCGGTATAGTTAATATGATAGTATAATGTTTCTTTAAGGGTTTATTCCACCGAACAGCAATATGCTGCACACAGGTCCATAACTTGAAATGCCGGAATTATTTAATGCAGTATTATGTTCTTTACATTCAGTCAAAAAATTAACATGAAATGACAAGCAGCGCGAGATTTGTACCTAGGAAGTTATGTTTGGAAGCAAAGCCTTCTTAACCTCTCGGCCATCGTAACGTTGTTCTGTGATCTGTTTTCAGTAATCATAAGTTAACCTTTGCGTTGTCAGTCACAGACCATTGTACAGTTGCTACGTGTGCTTAGTGAACCCAGCTTTTACGAAGACACACGAAGCTTTTCGATCGACAAATGGAATCTTGGGATGACTGAGGCCATCTCCTTGCTTTAAATTCAAACGCTCGAGGGCATTAAAGCCACAGTAAATAAAATAGAGCGAGAAGCTGAGGAAAAATAGATATGAGACATCTTGTTTCTGGGTTCATTAACAGTATAAAGTATCCTTGATTTTCGCTTGCACTGATCGGCCTTCGTCGCGAGGAAGTTGGGCAGCTATAAGGACGCCAGTCGCAGGTATTGCTTTCGTAGCTTTGAAGGTCATACGAAGATGAATTTCTGGAGTTCGTTTTCTTTCGTATTTAACTGGGTGCGATATACATATTGATGAGAATTTCAGCTTGCTCTGCGGTTTTAGAACTAAAGGACGTATGTGCCCATTCACATGACTTTCTCTACCTCTCTGTAACAAAGTATTGTTAATAAGCTTATTCTTCTATGTACTTCATGCTAATCGAGATAAACATTAGCAGAAACGGTTTTATTACGTAGTTCCTTATAAGTAGGAGGAAAATAAGGAAATACACTTGGCTAAACCGGCAGTCAAATATTTTAAAAAGGTTGTTGCTATGGGACTAAAATCCGATTCTTTGTCTGGCCAGGATTGAGAAGTTTCCGAATGAGAAAAGTATAAGTACTTTAAAACTGAAACCAATAAAAAGGAATATCTCAAAAACGGACAACTCCACGAAAAATGTATATGACAGAAATTGTGTGTTTTAACGAGATCTACATTGTTTTGTGTAGTAAGTGTTTGTCTCTCTCTTTCGGTTTACTAGTTATCCAAACTCAGCATAATTCATGCTGAATAAACAGATCTTCAAAAGCTATTCCCAGAAAATTCAAGATATAAATTTTGATTTGTGATGGAAATGGCTTTAATATGTGGTATTTTAATTAAAATCGTTAGCCATTTTTGAGAAAATCAATATTTTCGAAAATTTTTGCATGTAAAGGGTAGTTTGGGGTGGAGAGATTTTTTTGAAAGTCTTCGTATTGTATCCTTGGAAGATACCAAACTTAAATGCCAGAACACACTCAAGGACCTTTTTTCTAAAAATGCTTTTCTTGGATTCAGTGGGTCCTAAAACATGTATTTCCGGTGAAATGTCGGAATCGAATTTATGGGTGGAATACAATACTTCCTCTGTACACTATGTCCATAGTACGTGTACAGAAAGTAAAAAAAAAAATCTGGTGTGTTCCATTCACATGAATCTCTACAAACTGTTGTTACGAAAGATTCTTTTATCTACATTATGGTAATCGAGATAGACATTAGCAAAAATTGTTGTATTAGTTCCTTGTAAGTAGAAGGGAAATAAGATAATACACTAAATCGGTAGTCAAATTTTTCCCGGGGTTTTCCCTTATTCCGAGAAGACGAATGTCGAGTAATTTTAAGCGCCATGGAACAGAAATCATTTGAGCATCATTTCACCGAATTCATTTATTGTCCGATTGACTAAGTTAACGGGCGTTAAACCACACAGGGTCCAAAGTCCTCCTGCTACGGAACCAGGAGTGCCGGGGGGGGGTGCTTGTGTCTCCATATGTAAATGAACCCTTCGGAACTTTCATCTCATCCCTTTCTCCCAGAGACTCCGTACGGCAAAATAGGCCGCAGTGCTTAAGGGTGTAATGACTGAAGGTTCATGAAAAAATCACAAAAACCTACTTTTATTAATTTTAATTCCATAAAATAATTTAAACATTCGTGAATATAGAAAAGGTATAATTGGTGCGTTAACTGGAGCAACAGAAAAGCATTATAGGCGAAACTCTACTGGAATCTGCAAGAAAAACTTCAGTTCGACGAGATCTCATTCACATCATGCAAAATAAAAAACGAAATTGTGCAGAAGAAATGCAACGATGCCAGAAAATAGCAGCAGCATAGGAGAGTTAAAGGAAAGCTGAAGGCCAAATCTGCCAACCTGGTGGGTTTCAATGTGAGCTATTCATTCAAATGTTTCCTTGTTTTCTCGCTATTGATATTTTCAGCACTTTTCTCCTTGCGGAAAATTTGCTATACATGTTTACAGAGGTACACTGAATAAGAATTGCTGTCACATATTTAAGCATATGTTTTCAATTCTTAAACATAAAAATGTACTTTTTATAACAAAAAATCACATTTATAACTTTTAAACATTTTTGGAGCCAGAGAAACATAAAGCGATTTCAAAATTAGATGTATTGTGAATCTAAGGTTAAAATATTTGCACCTTAACTTATTTGTAGTAAATTGCATCTGTGACATAAATTTCAAAAAGTTAGCATTATTAGTTTGGAATTTAAAACTTTCAGTCATACATGTCCTGGGTTGGCATCTTATCTGCTATTAAGCCACGTTAGGTTGGCTTACCTTGATTACCTGGATTGGCGGTTCACCCCAACAATCGCCTGTTTGCTCGTTCAGTAGTTTGAAGTCATGTTTGTCCGGGGAGCATTTAAATACTCGTGGGAATTTTTAAGTATCTTATTTGAGCATGAATCGTGTGATACAAGGAATGATCTTGGGTAAGTTTCTGCTGAGATCTTTTAATTTATTTACTTTAAAATTATAACTGCAAACGTAATGAACCAAAGCAAATTTAACCATAATTGCTTTTAGGGGCTTCCTTAATGTGACATTCACTAACACATTACAGATGTTAAAATACTGCTCTTATCAAATATAATTTATAAAATATTAAAAGCTTGATTAAAATGATAACTCATTTACAATGGCGTGTGTTGTACAAAATTCGTCGATTAACACTTAGTGCACTTTTTGTTTTTCTTATATTTTTAACTATACATGCATCTTCAGTTGCTCGAATTTATACAATATATTTAGGAATATCGAGGTTTATAACACTCGTCTACCCAAAATGTACGATGCTAACTTTTTTTCCTTTTGAGAGTGATTTTTTTTTTTCAACAATGTTTGTTTGGTAACCATAGTTAGAACAAAATCTCGTCTACATACATAAGGTTATATTCCTATGTTAATTTCATGGTTATATTAATACCAATGGCTTTACCTAGGAATCCTGGTTGTTTTATATAAATCCTCTTCTGCCCAGAGAGACGACTTGAAGACGCATATTATAATGAAAATGTTTGATAAAATAATAAATGGAAGAGTTGAAGAAAATATACAGTAGTGACATGACCTTGATAAAGAAATACAAGAAAAGTACAATGTTGAGAGTTGTGAGTACCTAGCACTCCCACACAGATAATATTGATGCTCCGATAGATATCGTGAAATAAATCTACAGAAGCAAGCCTGCCTGGCACGACACAGATAAATCTGTGCAATAAGACTCACCGGATCGATATCGGAGTCAACCGGATCTCCTTTACATCGCAAGGATATTTCTTGTGCTGGCTTACCAACGATCTTGAATGAATAAAACAATGCAATGCTCAGACTAGGCGTGGTGTAAATGCATTGTGCAACAGCTAAAAAATCTGATGTGTTCCATTCACATGACTTTCTCTACATCAACAGCTTATTCTTCTCTCTAGGTACTTTATGATAATTGATGTAAACATTAGCAGAACTTGTCTTAATTTCTTGTTTTCTTGTAAGTATAAGCTAAATAAGGATGTACACCGAGTTAAAACGATAGTCAAATATTTTAATGTGGCTGAAATTCGTTTCTATGTAAGACCAGGAGTTTACAAATTTCCGTGTGTGAAAGTTTTAAGTATTTTAAATCTGAAACAAATAAGGAATATCTCAGAAATAGTCAGTTCAACGAAAAAAAAACGTAAATGAAGATATTCCTTGTAATCGGTTTCAATTGTAAAGTAGTTAAACTTTTCTCAGACAGGATGTGTCCGGTATTCTTCTGTTTTACTCCTGGTCAAGCAAAGGAGCGATTTGCAATGACAATCGCATAACGACAGCTTTTAAAACATTTGACTATCACTTTAGCGTAGCGCATTGCTTTAGTTCCCTTCTACTTATAAGGAACTAAGTAATACCATTTATCTGGATTAGCATGGCATAGAAGTTTTGTTGTAGAGCAGCGGGAGAAAGTCATGTGAGTGTAACACATCAGATTTTTCTTTTATCTAACACGTCCTCCTATATGCTTGGCAAGAACCTTTAACTTCAAACATTAGAACGAAAAAATAAGTGCCAGCAATCTGTATGGGACGGAACTGCGTTTATAGTGTGCATTATTTCTGAGATCGTCGTGGTTCTCTCTCTCTCACTCAGTATAAAAACGTAGCGCAGTCGGGGTGCTGCCCTAGGGGAAATGCTCCCTAAATAGCAGGAAACGGCAAATAGCGGAATCTATTTTAGGCAATTTGAATCCAGTTAGGAGGAAAACTGAGAGAAAAATGCCAGTCCTATTCCTGTCGGCATTCTTTCTAACCTTCCCGTGACAACAATATTATATTTTTAGCTTCTCTTCGCGTTGAGTATTTCTGCGAACTGCAGCCAGTTCTTTCATAAATAAGGAAGATAAACATGATATAGTAAGAAAAGGTAGAAAGGAATGAACATTAAGTGAGAAACACGTACTTGAGTGATTTTTAAAGCGTCTTTTCTTTCATAACCGCGATTATTTACACTGGGGGTATTACTTGGCTTTGTAACTTTAAACAGCACGCGATGCGCTGAAGCGATTACAAGAAGGTCGTATATAAGCCTCTCTTGAAGGTGCCAATTGATGTCGCGGATTCAGTTGTAATTTTTATACGAAAATACATCGAAAACAAAAATACCCGTGTTTCGGCGTTCGCACCCATAGGGTCTTTATTCGTCGGTGGAAAATGGAGGAACCCTGGAAGTTAAATGTCTGTTTCTGTGTAGATTTCTCGAAAAATTGAAAATTGCATTGGTGGTATGTTAATATGAATACCAAATTTCATTAAAATTAGATAAATATTTTGTAAGATATAAATTATTTCATAAATCTTATTATGTAAATATACTGCACAGTATAATTGTTTTATGCGCCCCAAAATTTGAACTTTTTTTTTTTTTTTTTTTTTTTTAAATTTGAGTTATGAACCACTCCCCAAAACTCATGTGGTCATGTTTCAATATCTTTGATTGCTGAATTATTATACTTTTAAAAAAGAGAAAGTTAAGTATTTAAAATTAATGATTTTTCATAAAAATATTTTTTGAAAATGTTCTGTCTAAGATAATTCTGTTGTCTGTAAATTTACAATAGACACTTCTGGACATTACGGAGAACTTTAGTTGTGTATAAACAAAAAGTTAGGCGCGTGGAACACTTAGATTGTGCAGAATATTTACATAATAAAATTTATGAAATCTATTACATCTTAGAAGGTATTTATCTAGTTAAAATGAAATTTGTTATTCATATTGACATACCATTAAAGCAATCTTATCAATTTTTCGAGAAATCTATTTGTGTTGCTATTATTAACAAGATTATTATTGTAAGTGAATTTTCTACATTTAACTCTGTCAACGGACAGTAAATGCATACATTCAGTTATGTTGTAGAGTCAGACACGGTGCAGTGCGTGTTGCATCTAATGCTAACTGCGACAGGCGAGTAGCTTTTAGAGCAGCCTTTGAAATGCTAGGCTATGTGTGTGTTTAAATGATATTTTGAGGATGCAAGAAACCGTTCTCGTAAGAGGATTAGCCGCCATTCTGACGGAGAGCCGACCTTAGAAATACGTGTAAAAATAATCTGTAGTAGACACTCTTGAGGCGAGTCTCGGCAAATTGCCTGAGAAAAGTTGCGGCACCAGACAATACTGCAGTACCAAGCTGTGATTGGAAAAAGTCTCATCACTCGTGTGCTAATCGAGATAAACGCCTGCAGAAATTGGTTTATTGCCTACTTTGTTGTAGGTACAACAGAATACAGGAGGTTAAAGCGACAGTAAAGAAAAACATCTGATGTGGTCCATTCATAAAACTTTCTCTACCTTCTCTGCAAACAAACTTTTCGTACAAAAAGTATTCTTCTATCTTCGAGATATACATTATCAGAAATGGTCTTAATACGTGCTTCCTTGTAATGAAGGGAATACACTGTGTTTCTAAGTGGAATCCGCATCTCTTTGCATGATCAAAGAGTGCTGACTCGCGTCATTCACCTCACAATATTTGTTTATCCAAAACATTGAAAATAATGCAAGCATAGAGACTGCAGAAAGTGATAAAGCTGCACATTTTTGTGAATGCTCTCTTTTGCCCTACTGTAAATGAGAACCAAAAATCTAGACCCACATGGTGGGTACATTGATTAAATCAAAACTGGATTCACAAGGAGACTGTCGAACTGATAGTTGGTGCGGCACGGCCAAATAGAACATCATCCATGCACAGTAGGCTCTGTAAAATCTCGCAATGCGCTCATCTGTTGTTGAACAGCAGGCAATGCATGGAAGAGTGAATGCATTGTGTACGTGTATTGCATTGCGTAGCGCGTTGCATGTGTCTATATGAATGCTTACATTGATAGCGTGTGCAAAGTCTTAACGCTTACCTTGCATCTGCGCTTAAATCTCATTGTGAATAGGGAATTACCCTCAATATTAAGTTGTACTGCATTATAAAAATCAGTGGAATAAAGAGTGTTACTTTCGAATTAGGAAATGGAGTTTTGTTTATGAGCGCTCTATAACTACTATGGTTCTCAGCGTGCCATTCTATACAGGGCGTGAAATCCCGCCTAATTTTGCTCAAGAGACCTCTTTGAGGTTTTTTACGTGCTGTAAATCTGTGACTAAAGACCAACGGCTTTACTTCTCTACCGAAGGAAACTATGCCTAGGATTTTTACGCCGGAAAAAAATCCATTGCCCTCCTCCCGGTTTGAACCCGCGACCTCGGGTACAAGAGCTAGTATGGTAGTCAGTACACCACGAAGGACGACCTACTTCCGAACTGGAAGAATACGTTACCTATCAGCATAAATGCCACAATTGTGAGTTCACTAGACGCATGTGAATGTTGCAAATGTAAATATTGGAAAGGTACGATACAAGTCCCATTTCACTAAGGTGTCCTCGAAACTGTTGACTTCCACACCTTCTACTCATCGCTTGCTATAAACTCGCTGCCTAGTGTTGGCATCATGCGTGGACAAATGGCTGGCGGAAAGGCCGAATAAATCCTAAGTGTCTGCTATCACAGTACATTTGGAGCTATTAACTGAACTGCTGACTTGCTAAATTTCTGTCAGAGCTCGTGAGCTGGTGGACGAACAGTACATACTTCGTATTAAATAAATCAACTATGTAAGCAGTATGCCCCCCCTCTCGCAACTCAAGACTCCGGTTGACTCCTTCTCGTGGTCTACCAGTGACTCGACAGTGATGTCGGTTATCTCCTAAACAAACATGTGCCTCCCTTCCTAAGGTCTCACCACACAGAAAACAGTTTGAACAAACATGCCGACCCAACGCACGTGGTCTTATCTGCTGCATGGTAAACAATGGGACATAAACCACCTCCAGATTTCAGTTTTTTTGAACAGATAAAATCCACTGCCAGCTGCTTGATTTAAGATGTCTTGTGTTAGGATTGGAGACCTTTAACACAGCAAATGAGTTTGCTTTTTTTTTGTTTTTTCCTGCATCGGTGCCAAACAACAAAACTGATAAGATAAACGCTTTTATTTTCCACAGATTTGTTTATTATTCAGCACACGTTTTATATAAGTTGTATATCCTCTTAAGTGAAGCTGTTTTCATTGAATGCGCCCATTTTACGAACAAATGTGGAGAGATAATTTGCAGCAGGTAAGAAGAATGTGCCTGTTCGCTTCTTGGGTGGCCCAAAGTTCCATGAATCAGCTCCCCAAATCACTGCTCGCATCCAGCAGTCACGGATACCAATACATACTTGACTGCTCATTCCACACGTGTCAGTCCATTTATGTAACCCACCAATAGATATGGAATACCTACCTTTTCACTTTCTCTACGCGCACTATGTACACAGTGTATAGAGAAGGTATTGTATTCCACCCAAAAATCAGATACCTAGATTTCACCGGAAATACATGCTTTGGGACCCCCCCCCGAATGCAAAAAAAAAAAAAAAAAAAAAAACTTCTTTAGAAAATGCCCGTGTGTGTATGTGGACAGCATAGCTCAAAAACGAAAACACTGTTAAATACCCAACTTGGTATTGAAGTTCAGTATCTTCCACGGATGCGACACAAAGATTTTCAAGAAAATCCCCCACCCCGCCCCCAACTACCCTTTTCACGGGAACAATTTCGAAATTTTTAATTTTCTCAAAAATTACTCTAACGATTTTGATTAAAATCTCTCATATTTCAGACATTTACTTGACAAATAGAATTTATATCTTCAATTTTCTGGGAATAGCCTCTGAAGACACGTTTATTCTGGATGCATTTTACCGAATTTTACATAACTGTAAACCGTAAGACAGGCAAAAATTTACTTAACAGAAAATGTAGAGCTCATTAAAACACACGATTTATGTTATATTATTTTTTTCTTGGAGTGGGTCGTTTTGAGATATTTCTTGTTATTGGTTTCAGCTTTAAAAACTTACACTTTTCTCATACAGGAATTTGTCAACTCCTGTCCATACAAACAAAAGAAGTTGTCACATAGCTACCAGCTTTTGACTATCACTTTAACCTATGGTACTCCCTTATTTCGCTTCTATTTACAAGGAAGCAAATTGCTAATTTTTTTCTCATTTAGCATGAAGTAAATGGAAACAAAAGTTTTATAACAATAATTTGTTTCAGAGATGAAGAGAAAGTCATGCGAATGGAACACATCAGATTTTTCTTATCAGTGTAGACAGTGAGAGGATTGCGCTTATTGAGAGGGATAAAACAAAGATCGCCCTCTTCAGTTTACCACTGGGCGGTTTTACTTTGAAAGAGCCCCGTTTAAGTATGCAACTCTTTTAACACATGAAGGAATATTTGAGCACTTCAAATGCAGAACAGTCGGCTACCTGGTGCATTACCGCCATCTACAAACGCTGCGTTTGAAAGGATTGCAGAAAGAATGTTATTTAAGTACAGATTGCATCATATTTATGGAATAATTATTTTTTCAATTTATAAATGATTTATGTCTAATTTTACTTGTAAGCATAAAAATCCGATTTGTTCCATTCATATTACTTTCTCTACATCTGTGACAAGTTATTATTAAAACGCTTATTCTTTGATCTAGTTCATGATAATCGAGATACACATTAACAAAATTTTCTTTATTACTTTCTTGTAAGTAAAAGGGAAATACGGGAATACACAGGCTAAAGCGATACTCAAATTTTCAAAAGCTTGTTACTATGTGGTTGAAATTCCGCTTCTTAGCATGGCCAAGAGTTGAAAAATACCCGTATGAGAAAAGATTTAAGTATTTTAAAACTGAAATCAATTACAAGGAATATCTTAGAAATGGTGAGCTCTACGAAAAAATGTATGACATAAATTGTGTGTTTTAACCAGATCTACATTTTTATATAGTAGTTTTTTTTTTTCTATCTCTTACGGTGTGCCAGTTGTGCAAAATTAATACAGAATGAAGAGGTCTTCAGAGGCAATCCCCAGAAAATTCATGATTTACATTTTATATATTATGTAAATATATTTAACATACGGTATTCTTATTAAAATCGTTAGTGCCATTTTTGAGAAAATCAACATTTTCGAAATTTTCTCCGTGTGAAGGGTATTTTGAGGTGGGGGATTTGTCTCAAAGTCTTCGTTTCGCATTATTGGAAGATACTAACCTTAAATGCCAAGTTTGGTATTTTACTGACATTTCGTTTTGGAGTTGTGTACACACGGATCATTTTGTAAAAATGTTTTTGGATACAGGGGACCCTAAAACGCGTATTTCCGGGTATCTGGGTATCGAAGTTTTGAGTGGAATACAAAATCTTCTCTAATACTATGTACATTGTACATACAGGGCTAGAGAAAGTAAAACTCAAAGTTACATGGAAGTGGTACGGTTTAAGATTAGGCAATCAAGTGTTACTTATAACGGGACAAGCTGTAGTACGCTCTTTAATTCCTATGTTTCAGCATAAGCCAGATGGATTTTAGTATAAAATCGTAGCCACTAAAGGAAGTGTAGGTTGGACCTTGAATTATAAAGGGCGAAGTGCAAATTAGCATGATTTATTCTACATTGACAGTTAAATGAACGGTGGAGCGTTGGCCTTTTTGCAATAAGAAACGTAAACAAACTTCACCAAATGGGATAAACATCACAGGGCTGTCCATGTCAGACTTTCTGCATTTCTTGTACAGACATTACCGGTAACAAAAGAAGTATTTGTACCAACTTTATTCAGGTATATATTTTCGTTCTGGATATATTAATTTATTCGGTGTAATTTGCTAAATATCTGTAGAAGATTAGTACCCTAGCCCGTATGTACACTGTACATAGTGGATAGAGAAGGTATTGTATTCCACCCAAAAAATCGTAGTTTCACCGGAAATATGTTCTGAGGTCCTCTTGAGTCCGAGAAAAAGCCTTTTTAGAAAACAGTTCAGAGAGAGAGAGAGAGAGAGAGAGAGAGAGAGAGAGAGAGAGAGGGGCGGGGGGCAGCATAGCTCAAAAACGACAACGCCATTAAATACCAAACTTGATATTTATGTTTAGTATCTTCCAATAGTGCGACACGAAGCTTTTCAAGAACCCCCCCCCCCCCCCCCCAACCTTAGCATGGACATTTTTTTGAAAATGTTAAAATAAAATATATTTTTTTAATTTTCTGGGAGTATCTATTCTGGATGAGTTTTGCATAACTGGCAAACCATAAGAGATAGACAAGAACTAACTACTCAAAATGTCTAGATCTCGTTAAACCACATAGTTCGTGTCAAATACGTTTTATTTTGTAGAGCTGCCCGTTCCTGAAATACTCCTTGTTAATGGTTTCAGAGTTAACCTACGTAGCAAGCATCTTTTAAAACATTTGAACTGTCGTTTTAGCCTATTTTATTCCCTTATTTCCCTTCTGCTTACAAGGGAGTAAGTAATAAGATCGTTTCTGCTAATGTTATTTCGATTAGCATGAAGTAGAAGACTGAGATTTTTGACAATAATTTATAACATGTAGACAGTCATGTAAACGGAAAAATTGCATTTCTTAACATATTTAAGACATTGTCTATTTGAAAATTTTCTCAAGTGTATAGTATTTTTAAAATTATTTTACATCACAAAGTGGAAAACTGCAAAAAAAAGGGGGGGGGGGAACAACACATTAAATTATTTTTTTAAAACCAATCTCCTAAAATTATCAAAATTCCGGACAGACATTATGCACCTTCTGCAGTGCTTTGGGAAAGCAATTTTCAGCCCTCTAGCCTTATTTTTGTGGTAGAAGATAGATTTTGAACCGGAGAAAAATGTCTTTGTGAAGTTAGACGCTAAAATGGCTTCAAAACATGTTACATCCGAACTGGGGGAATCCAACATTGCAAATATGTGCTTGTAAGTATGGTTCATATATGCATCAAAATTTAAAAAAAAGGAAAAAAAAATATAATAATAATAATAATAATAATAATAATAATAATAATAATAATAATAATAATAATAATAGACATTTTTTACCAACATCGCTGAAAAAGCTTTTCTATGTTTACGATAAATTTACTGCACATTGGAAAAGTTTCTTTTCCTTGATTATTTTTCCTTGGAATATCGAACTGGCCTGTGAGGTAAGTTCAAGGTTCTGACAGTTTGTCAACAGAACAAAGATCAAATCACGGTCTGAGTGACAATTCTTGGAGGAGATAAGTAAATAACAAGTGCACGTAGGATGTACCGTTTATTTGTAGCGCTACTCAGTTTTATAACAATTGAATTTAGTTTAAATTTGTTTATTGGACCATAGATTTAAAACGCGTTACAGCTGCACCAAATTTTATTGCTGTTTCCAGGTTCTTCCAAAGATGAGAAGGTCCGTGTAAATCTGCAGGAACTTCTTCTTTTGGAACCTTCTGTGTATCACTTAGGAGTTTCTTTTTCAACTATGGTCCGTTGTCTTTGCACACGCCTCCACTGTTACATATTTCAATGATTCCAGGTTTCTTTACTTCATCGCAAAGTTTAGCTTTCCGCATTATATACTGCCACACTTCACTCATAATTCAATAAAATCTTGAGGGTAATTTTTCTGTATGTAAAACGTGTGTTTTGAATGGCGATTGCATTTGTTTGTAATTTTTACTTTCTCTGCACGTAATATGCACATAGTAATGCACCCAAAAATTCGATACCATGATTTCACCGGAAATACATGTTTTGGGTCCCCCTGAGCCCAAAAAAAAAGCATTTTTAGAAAAATTCCGTGTGTCTGTCTGTGGGCAGCATAGCTCAAAAACGAAAAGACCGTTAAAAACCAAACTGGTATTTAGGTTTGGTATCTTCCAAGGATGTGACACGAAGATTTTCAATAAAATCCCCCCCCCCACTCTCAACTACCCTTTACATGGAACTTTTTTCGAAAATTTTGATTTTCTCAAAAATGGCTCTTAACGATTTTGATTAAAATGTCATATATTAAATATATTTAAATGTATATCATGAATTTTCCCGGAATATCCTTTAAAGACCTCTTTATTCTGGATGCTTTTATTGCATTTTGTATGAATGATAAATCGTAAGAGGTAGACAAAAACTCACTACACAAAAAATGTAGATCAAGATAAAACTCAATTTATGTCGTTAATTTTTTTCGTGGAGCTGATCGTTTTTTAGATATTTCCGTTTTTTGGTTTCAGCTTTGAAAACTTAGTCTCATACAGGAATTTTTCAACTCCTGTCCATACAAACAAAGGAACTTCAATCACATAGCTAGCAGCTTTTGACTATTATTTTAATCTATGGTCCTCCCTTATTTCGTTTCTACTTAAAGGAAGCAAGTAATAAGACTATTTCTGCTACTTTTTCTCTATTAGCATGAAGTAAATAGAAGCATAAGCTTTTTAACAATAATTTGTTGCAGAGATGTAAAGAAAGGAACACATCAAATTTTTTCTCCCCCCCCCCCTGAAGTGGTGAGAAATCTGATTGCAAAATGGTAATACACTACCATTTTAAAAATGGATTTAAAATATACTGTGCTTAAAATGATAAAATGTGCATAATATTTAGCATATATGGGTAATTTTTTCTTTCTCTATACGTACTATGTACACAGTGTATAGAGAAGGTATTGTATTGCACCCAAAAATTCGATACCGAGATTTCACCGGAAATATTTTTTGAGACCCCCTGAATTAAAAAAATAAAACATTTTAGAAAAATGTCCGTGTGTGTGGGGGGGGAGGGCAGCATAGCTCAAAAACGAAAATAACTTTAAAAACCAAACTTGGTATTTAAGTTTGGTATATGCCAAGGATGCAACACGAAGATTCTCAAGAAAATCCCCCCCCCCTCACCAAACTACCATTTACATGGAAAAAAGTTCGAAAATTTTGATTTTTTTAAAAATGGCTAACGATTTTGATCAAAATCTTTTATATTTAAGATATTTACTTGCCAAATAAAATGTATATCTGAATTTTCTGGGAATAGCCTCTGAAGACTACTTTATTCTGGATGAATTTTACGGAATTTTACATAAATGGCAAACCGTAAGAGATGGACAAAAACTTATCACACAACAAATGTAGAAAACACACAACTTATGTTATATGTATACATTTTTTTTCGTGTAGTTGATCGTTTTTAAGATATTCCTGGTTTTTCGTTTCAGCTTTGAAAAACTTATCTTGTCCATACAAACAAAGGAACTTCAGTCACATAGCAACCAGCTTTTGACTATCACTTTAACCTATGGTATTCCCATATTTCGCTTCTATTTACTAGGAAGCAAGTAATAAGACTATTTCTGCTATTTTGTTTCTGAGCGTGAAGTAAATAGAAGCATAAGCTTTTTAACAATAATTTGTTACAGAGATGTAGAGAAAGTTATATGAATGGAACACGTCAGATTTTTGACTTTTGATCTCCCCTTAAGAAAATTGGAAGCACAATATCCGCCATTATTTCATAGTCATGACTATAAGCTGGGGTTTTGAACTTGTGATTGGGACGATATGCTTGTACGACCCTGGTAAAGGATAGTAACCTACTGTGTCTGGAAGGCTATTGTTTCCTACAAATAACCTTCAATGCAACAATGACGTGATCGTCGCCAGTTGGCATGGTAAGCAGTTTTTTTTTCCTGCAGGTGAAAGCGTGCGCACTTGTAAAAACAAACATCGTGAGAATCAATAGCGCCTCGGGTAACCACGAAAATGGATATCGGCTCATGGTTTTTCTCAAAATCACTAGATATTTGCAAGTGATGGTTTTAACTTCAGTAACACAATATTAAAAATCTGATGTGTTCCATTCACATATCTTTCTCTATATCTCTGTAACAAATTATTGCTAAACATATTATTCTTCTACTTGATGATAATCGATATAAACAGCAGAAATTGTCTTAATTACTTGCTTTCTTATAAGTAGAAGGAAAATAGGGAGTACACTTAGTTAAAATGATAGTCAAATCTGGTTGCCATGTGGTTGAAATCCGTTTTTATGTTTACAACTTTCCGTGTGAGAAAAGTTTATCTTTATAAAAAATTACAAGGAATATGTCAGAAATGGTCAATTCCACGAGAAAAAAACGTGTATGACGTATGTTTTAACGTGATCTACATTTTTACTTTCTCTATACGCACTATATACATAGTGTATAGAGACGGTATTGTACTCCACCCAAAATCGATACCGAGATTTCACCGGAAATATATATTTTAGGGTCCTTTTACCTAAAAAGCATTTTCGGTAAAAGGTCTGTGAACACGATAACTCAAAAACGAAAAGTCGGTAAAATACCAAACTTGGTATTTAAGTTTAGTATCTTCCAGGGATGCGACACGAAGATTTTGAGAAAAATCCCCCCACCCGAAACTACCCTCTACATGGAACTTTTTTCGAAGATTTTGATTTACTTAAAAATGGCTAACGATTTTGATTAAAATATCGTATAATAAAGATCTTTACCTGACAAATAAAATGTTTATCTTCAATTTTCAGGGAATATCTTCTGAAGCTTACTTTATTCTGGACGAAATTTACGGAATTTTGCCTAGCTCTTAAACCGTAAGAGATAGATAAAAATTTACAACATAAAAAATGAAGAGCACGTTTAAACACAGAATTTATGTTAATATATATTTTTTTCATGGAGTTGATCGTTCTTTTTAGATATTCCTTATATTTGGTTTCAGCTTTTAGAAACAAACCTTCCTCATACAGGAATTTATCAACTCCTGTCCACACAAACAAAGGAACTTCTGTTACATAGCAACCAGATTTTGACTATCACTTTAATCTATGTTACTCCCATATTTCACTTCTACTTTTAAGGAAGCAAGTTTTAGAACATTTCTGCTAATTTTTTCTCGATTAACATGAAGTAAATAGAAGCATAAGTTTTCTAACAATAATTTGTTGCAGAGATATAGAGAAAGTCATGTGAATGGAACACATCATATTTTTATGTAAATTTTTGTTCTCTCTTACGGTTTACCAGTTACGCAAATTCATTCAGAATAAAGAGGCTTTAGAGGCTAGATATACGTTTTATTTACCAATTACATATCTTTAATATACGGTATTTTAATCAAAATCATTAAATCCTTTTTTGAAAAAATCTGAATTTTTTCCATGTAAAGGGTAGCTTGGTGTGGGAGGATTTTTCTCAAAACCTTCGTGTGGCATCGCTGGAAGATACTAAACTTAAATACCAAGATTACCGACTTTTCGTTTTTTCAGGTATCGTGTTCACAGACAAACATACAAACATGGACCTTTTTCTAAAACTGTTTTTTTTAATCTGGGAGAATCAAAACATGTATTTCCGGTGAAATCTCTGTTTCAAATTTTTGGGTGAATCACTATCCCTTCTCTATATACTATGTACACTTTCGTGCATAAAAAATGTCCCATTTGCTTAGATCGCATTAATATTTTTCGCTCTGTAAGGTTCCACGTTAATCAAACCAGCTTTTCAATGCACCTACGCTGTCAGTTATTTACGTTACTGGTCTATAAAAAAAAACCAACCAACAACAACAATCTGCACATATACAAATGAACCAATGGACGATGTTGTGATCGTTGTAGAATGGGGGGGGTGTTCTTTATACTATCAAGTGTATCATTGCGATTGGTGCAAAAGGAAACATTAGACCGATACGAAATAATTCGGCCGCCTTTAGGAAGGGTTAAAAGAATTACCAGGCACAACTGCATGCGTCAAATATGGGGCAGTTGGACCATGTGGTATGTGAACGGTGCCCCTAAACTGGAGGACAGCTTCGGCATTTGTTTAAGAGCTTTCATCAGCCATGAGTTGAAAACAAAAAGCTGTTTGGCTTCGTTTTGGCGGTTTTATTCTTTTTTTATTTTTGCGCCTTGTGGGAACGTATTCAACTATCTTGTGTTATCATTTGCAGTTTGGGGCGGGCTAAAACAGATTTAGTTTTGATCATCTTAAAATCCAAATGTTGGCTCTTTAAGGGCTAAATTATAACTAAGCAAGTCTACAGTTAACACATTACTGCATTATTTTGTCACTTTTACAGCACTGCATCTCTTCTGCGACGCACTTCCGCCGGTCATATGGCTAGCGGATTCAGCATATCGTGCTCAAATCAAAACATGAATGAAATACACGTTGTGTCGTAAAACTCTGCTTTACCTGACGCAGTATAATATGCAAATAAAAACTATGTGTTAATTCAGGCACTTCAAAGAAATTCCAGTGATGGAGTCACACAAATGGAGCACACTGAACTGGTTTGGAGTTGGCTGTGCTCCAGAGGATGAATGAACGGTTGTTGTGGTGTGGATTCCACATTAGGTCGTCACAGATGAGAAGTATACGATGAGATGTCAGCCCAACTGGTTCTCTGTTATGGGGAAGGAATGTCAACACAAGGAAATATCGCAATTCGTTTTCTTTCCCAAACATAATGCTAGTTTGTAGCGATCTTTCTTCAGGAAGTGGCACACAATCAAATAAAGACTGCCATTCTGATTAATGTACTTCAGGTTTTGTGAGGCTTTTCAAATATATATTGAAAATAGGATGAACTAATGGTTCCGCATGCCATAGCTCTACTTCGAACAAAGTAAATAGGTAGTGAAGGTTTTGCATTCCAAGAAACAATTCTATACATAGTTAATTGGAAATACACATTTTAGGCCCTCGATAAAACGAATTGTTAGAATAAGTTCCGTGGGTGTGAAGATGTGTTCCATTCACCTGACTTTCCCTATTTCTCGATAACAAATTATTGTTTAAAAGCGTATTTTTCTATCTACTACTACTACTTAGTTCCTTGTAAGTGGAAGGGAATACACTAGGCTAAAGCGATAGTCAAATGTTTTAAAAGCTGGCTGCCATTTGATTGAGGTTCGTGTTCTTTGTATAACCAGGAGTTGACAAATTCCAGTACAAGAAAAGTTGAAGTATTTAAAAATTGAAAATAATAACATGGAATATCCCGAAAATAGTTAACTCCACAAAAAATGTATATGACATAAATTGTGATTCAATGAAATCTACATTTTTGTGTGGTAAGTTTTCTTCTATCTCGTATGGCATCCCAGTTATGCAAAATTCAGCAAAATTCATCCAGAATATAAAGAACTAAGGAGATTATTCCAAGAAAATTCAGGATATACATTTATCATTTAAATATCTTTAATATACTGCATTTTAATCAAAAGTGTTCGCCAGTTTTGAGAAAATAAAACATTTCGATTTTTTTTCCAAGTAGAAGGTGGTTTGGGGTGGGGGATTTCCCAGAAAATCTTCGTCTCGCAGCCTTGGAAGAAAATAAAGTGAAATAACAAGTCTGGTATTTTATCGACTTTTCGTTTTTGAATTGCATTCGCGTGCATAAACGTGTATTTCTGGTAAAATCTCAGTATCGAATTCTTGGATAGAGTGCAACATCTTCTCTTCCTACATATGTAAAGAAAGTAAAAAGCTGGTTAAATACCAAATTTTATATGCAAGCTCAGCATATTTCAAGGATACGACACGACTATTTTCAAGCCCCCCCCCACCAATCACAAAACTAGCCTAATCATTATATTGAAAATGTTTCGAAACTTTTGACTATCTGAAAAGTGACTAACCATCGTATATTAAAGATATTTAAATGAAAAGTTAAATGTACGTAAATCTTTAATTTTGTGGAATAGCCTCTCAAGTCCTATTAATTTTAGATGCCTTTGCATAACTGTTAACCACAACAGACAAATTCAGTCATATCGAATTCATTTTTGAAGAGTTAACAAGATCGGAGATATTCTTTTAATTGGTTTTATCTTCCAGTAGGTACTTATATCTACTATTCTCAAAATATCTGTTTTGTTTTAATTTCAAACCCTCACATAGCGACCCGCTCTAAAAGATTCAACTAACGCTTAAGCATGGAGTATTCTTCGATTCTCATTTCATCTGCATACAAGGAACTAAGAAATAAGACCACTTCTGCGAATATTTATGTTGACTGGCAGAGCTAGATAGACGAATAATCTTTAGCAAGGACAATTTGTTTGCAGAATGGGTAGAAATCATGTTAATATTACACATATTTTTAATTTCTCCACACGTACTACGTACATAGTGTATGGAGAAGGTATTGTAATGCGCCCAAAAATTCGATACCAAGATTTCACCAAATACATGATTTGGGACCCCCTGGTTCCAAGAAAAGAATTTTTAGACAAAGGTACGTGTGTGTCTGTGGACAGCAAAAACTAAAAGACCGTTAAATACCAAACTTGGTCTTCCAAAGATGCAACCCGAAGATTTTCAAGAAGAAAACCCTCCTGCAAATTTCCCTGAACATGGACCATTTTTTAGAAATCTTGATTTTCTCAATAATAGTTCTGACTGATTAAAATACCTTCTTATAAGATATTTGATGACAAACGAACTGTATATCTTGAATTGCCTGGGCATGACCTCTGAAGACCTCTTCATTCTGGATGACTTTTGTATAACTGGCAAACCGTAAGAGATATACAAAAACTAGATGCACAAAAAATGTAGATCTCATTAATACACAATTTATGTCATGTACTTTTTACTTTCTCTACGCGTACTAAATACATAGTGTATAGAGAAGGTATTGTAATGCACCAAAACATTCGATACCGAGATTTCCCCCTAAATAAAAAAAAAAAAAACACAAATTTTTAGAAAAAATTGTGTGTGTGTGAGTGTGTGTGTGTGTGTGTGTGTGTGTGTGGTGTTTCTGTGGGCAGCATAGCTCAAAAACGAAAAGACCGTTAAATATCAAACTTGATATTTAAGTTTGGTATCTTCCAAGGATGCGACAGGAAGATTTTCAAGAAAATCCCGCGACCCCAAACTGCACTTTACAGGGAACTTTTTTTCTAAATTTTTTTATTTTCTAAAAAAAAAAAAAAAGGCTCTAACGACTTTGATTAAAATATCGTGTCTTAAAGATATTTATTTAATTGATAAATAAAAATGTGTATCTTTAATTTTCTGGAAATAGCCTCTGAAGACTACTTTATTCTGGATGAATTTTACGGAATTTTGCATTACTGCTAAACTATAAGAGATGGACAAAAACTTAACAGACAAAAAATGCAGAACACATTAAAACATACAATTTTATGTTGTATACATTTGTTTCGTGGAGTTGATTTTTTTGTTAGATATTCCTGTTTCTGGTTTCAGCTTTAAAAAATGTTATACTTTTCTCATACAGGAATTTGTCAACTCCTGTCTATACAAAGGAACTTCAGTCACATAGCAAGCAGCTTTTGGCCACCTACGGTACTCCTTTATTTCGCATCTACTTACAAGGAATCAAGTAAAAATACTTATTTCTGCTATTTTTTTCTCAATTTGCATGAAGTAAATAGAAGCATAAGTTTTTAACAATTTGTTGCCGAGATGTAGAGAAAGTCATGTGAATGGAGCACATCAGATTTTTTGTAGAGTAAACCCTTTTCGACACATTCCAGATTATTGATTTCAATTTTAAGCCTCTTAATTTTTTCTCAAATGGGAAGACATCTTTTTTTCTCGTATGTTTACTTCTGTCAAGCAAGGGGATTGGAATTTCAATTGTGTCACTTGGCGACCAGCTTTTATGGGACGACACATCCCTTTAGCCTGTGCATCTTCTTATTTTCCTTCTACTTACAAGGTGCTAGTAATAAATCTCGATCAGCATGAAGTAGATAAGAATAAGATTTTTATCAATTTGTTACAGAGATGTACAGAAAGACAAGATTTTTTTTCTAAACATACGTTTTTTCAAACGTGAAGTCCTTGTATTAAATTTGTGGATGAAATGCAGTAGTTCCTCTATGTGCTGTAGGCAGGTGATATAACTGCAACTGAAGAGAAGACTGCTGTAGTGCTCCGAAGTTACGGATGACACATTATGCATGGACGTGCAGTTGTGTAATTATGTGCATAATTTGATAGGTAATGAGTATGGTAATCCGGAGAGAGGCGTCAGGAGGCGTCACGGATATTGATGGGAGTCGGCGCCAACCTGTTGCGTCCCTTTCGCTCGTTCCAGGGCGCCTGATACTCTGGCACACCTATTCCGCGACAGCGGCAGAATGCAAAAACCGTTGTAATGTAGCCGGTGTCGGTTTGTTTTACACTTACCACACATTTGACGGTTAATCCGGAATAAAACCAACTAAATTAAACGGGAAATTAGATAAAGGTGAATGTTTTCAGTTATTCCTGCCAAATTCACTTTATTCGCCACTATGCCTTGTTGCTGCCTCTCACAATTCCCTCTCTCTCTCCTCTGATTGGCTAAGTACATCAAAACTCTGTTCAGAGTGATGAAAGGGTTATAAACACTCCCGTCGTGGGTGTTTTCATCATCCTGTAGGTAGGTTTACAACGAAGGATCCTCGCCTATTTCATCACACCAGCCAGTGAGAGGTGACTAGTCACTTGACAATTAAGGTGTAAGGGGTAAATTTATAAGAAACAAGGATTAGAGTAATACATGTTACACAAAAATAACTTTTGTTACCGCGTTTGCTTCACGCATTAGCATTCGTCAGTCAATAGATTGACTTTTAACTAACTTCCGGTAGTGTTAGTCTCTCATATAGTTCCGTAGCCGGATTCCAAAAATTCCAGACGTAGAAATTACGGGAAATCGCATTTCATACATCAGAGATAGATTGCTCTGGAAATACAGATAAATAACATAACAGTATTGAGATGTTTTGCAGAGAAGCTAACACATTTGTTTGTCCGGCTATTGTGTCTGTTCGTTCTATTGTTAGAGCGGGCAGGTAGCCGTCGTTATATAAAAAGCAAAATGACATTCAATAAGAAAAACAAAATTATTTACATTCTGTAATATTAACTTGATAATGATGGCGCCGCGGCCAAGTGATTAGACCGCTCGCCTCTTTCCTCGGTCCGGGTTTGACCCAGGAAGAAAGTATGTGGGATTTTAGGTGGACGAAGCGGCCTCTGTGCAGGTTTCCCCCGCCATTCATTCCACCAGTTGCTCTATAATAGTTTCCTTTCAACCATTTCACCGTCAATATCAACTATTCACTTTCATACCAGGCATCGGGCTGTTCACCTATCCTGGCTTCTCTCTGATCTAGAGCCTTTGCTCCCAACAGGCGTCTGACCCCAGGCGCTGGCTTTTAAGTCCTGGGAGATGTAGGTCATACATATGAGGAGGGTAAACAGAGAAAGAAGATTCTTAGTTTATAGAAATTAGAAATGATTTTTGAAAACATTTATGGAGCATAGTTTATATGGTCTTGAAACTTGGTTGAACCCTAAAACCAGAAAGAAAAACATGGAAGCATTTGAAGCCTGGTAATAGAGGAAGGTGCTGAAAATTAGTTGAACTCATAATATTACCAGTGAGGTCCATCAGAGAGCAAAAACAGAAAGAGAAGATAAAGAAAATTAAACTAATAAGGCAAAGTATTTTCAAAAGCATAAGCGAAGGTACGTGGAACTAAATAAAACAATGATATGCTTTTCTTTCATTTAGTTGTGCACCCAATATGAAATGTAATACATTATTATTCTCATAATAGGGGACTCAAAATTGGGGAATTACGATTATGGTGTCCCTCATGTAATTGAAATGACATAATCCAAAAAATTTTAAATCCTCCCAAAATGTAAGCTCCTTTATGTAGTATGAGAGCAACAATTCCGTTTTTCACATTGATTACAGATAATATTGATCCTGAATGAGAGTTGAATGCAGTATTCAAATTTCGAAGTTAATTAAAAAGTGTTCAGTTTTTATGCCACTACTGTATGAAGATTACTTTGTTAGTGAGGAAGTGTGTTACTAACTCTATTTGAACGTGTCCGAGCGCTTTCTAGTTCATAATTTTATTTAGTTTTTCTTTTTATGTTGTACTTCTCCAGTACATAGTGATCGTGGTTCAAGTTTATGGATTTTCCGACCATTTTCATCGCTTCAGTTATTTCATGCTGAAGGCCGACAAAAAAGAAATACTTCAGCAATAAACCATAACTGGAAAGAGATGTAATTAGCGACCATGAAGGCCAGATGAGTAAGGCACCTCTTTGCAATGCCATTATGGAAAGTGGTTTTCAGTTGATGATAAAAACGAGTGGGATTAGTTCAAAGTTTACAGGAATAGGAAGAGAAAATCATGTGATCACAATTTTTTACTTTCTCCATATGCACTATGTACATAGTGTATAGAGAAAGTATTGCACTCCACCAAAAATTCGATACCGAGATTTCACCGGAAATATATGTTTTAGGGTCCCCAATATCCAAAAAAAGCATTTTCACAAAAAGGTCCGTGTGTGAGTGTGTGTGTGTGTGTGTGTGTGTGTCCGTGTGTCTGTGAACACGATAACTCAAAAACGAAAAGTCGGTAAAATACCAAACTTGGTATTTAAGTTTAGTATCTTCCAGGGATGCGACACGAAGATTTTGAGAAAAATCCCCCCACCCCCAACTACCCATTACATGGAACATTTTTCGAAAATTTTGATTTTCTCAAAAATGGCTCTAACGATTTTGATTAAAATTTCGGATATTAAACATATTTACCTGACAAATGAAATGTGTATCTTGAATTTTCTGGGAATAGCCTCTGAAGAGTAGTTTATTCTGGATGAATTTTACTAAATTTCGAATGACTGCTAAACCGTAAGAGATGGACAAAAACTTACTAAACAAAAAACGTAGAGCACTTTAAAACACACAATTTATGTTATATACATTTTTTTCGTGGAGTTCGTCGTTTTTGTGACATTCCTTATTTTTGGTTTCTGCTATGAAAAACGTATACTTTTCTCATACAGGAACTTGTCATCTCCTATCCATATAAACAAAGGAACTTCATTGACATAGCAACCAGCTTTTGACTATCACTTTAACCTACGGTTGTCCCTTATTTCGCTTCTACTTACAAGGAAGTCAGCAATAAGACTATTTCTGCTAATTTTTTCTGATTAGCATAAAGTAAATAGAAGTATAAGCTTTTTAAGAATTATTTGTTGCAGGGATATGGAGAAAGTCATGTGAATGGTACACATCAGCTTTTTATTTCTAGGCGTGTAAATAGAAGAATTTCAAGGTCATAACATAGCGATCAGTTGTTAAAAGATTCGATTATCGCTTTAGTTTAGTGTATTCCATTATTTTCCTTGTACCTATCAGAAAATATGTAATAAGACCATTCCTGCTAATGTTTGTCTTGATTAGCGTGAAGTGGATGGAAGAATAAGCGTATATTAAATGCTATCTACCTGACAAATGAAATATATATCTTGAATTTTGTGGGAATAATTTGAGAAGACTTCTTTATTCTGTATCAATTTTGCTGGATTTTTCATAACTAGTAAAGCGCACACAAAAAATGTAGATCTCGTTAAAATACATAATTTGTCATATAAATTTTTTTTGTGGAATTGAGAGATATTTACTGTTGTTGGTTTTAGTTTTTAAACTAATTAACTTTTCTCAAAGTTCTCCTTCAAAGTTAGGCGAACTTCAATTGTTTCACGTAACGGCCAGCTTTTAAGATTTGACTATCGCATCCGTTATTTCCCTTCTAATTACAAGGAAGCAAGTAATAAGACCGATTCTGCTAATGTTCATCTCGATTAGCATGAAGCAGATAGAAGAACAATCTGTTATAAGAATAGTTTGTGTTTGGAACAGCTAGAGAAGGTCATGTGAGTTGGGAGAGAGATAATGCACGCCATAGGACTGCCGAGAGTGCATTTCATTATTTACTTTGTCATAAGCAGCTGTTATAGAAGTAGGTGGTTTTTAAATGGAGGCAGGGCACTGGGCTTGTACGTAAACAGCTCCAGCTGTCAACTTGTTTTCTTGCTTGAGGCAGTTCTCAACAGTGGCGGGCGACTTAGGTTACACAATACTCTCGTGTAGATGTGCACCGGCCACTTAATTTAAACGTCACGAGAAACTTTCTCTCTGTGAAGTTGACTGCCAGTAGATTAGGCCTTAAACGCTTTAAAAAAAATCTGATGTGTTTCATTCACATGACTTTCCCTACATCTCTGCAACACTGTTTTAATAAAAAGCTTATGCTTCTATTTATTTCATGCTAATCGTGAAAAAATTAGCAGAAATATTCTTATTACTTCCTTCCTTGTAAGTAGAAGCGAAATAAGGGAGTACCATAGGTTAACTGGTTGCTATGTGACTGAAGTTCCTTTGCTTGTATGGCCAGGAGTTGACAAATTCCCGTATGAGAGAAGTATAATTTTTTAAAAGCTGAAACCAATAACGAATATCTCAAAAATAATCCACTCAAAAAAAATGTATTTAACATAAATTGTGTGGTTTAAGGCACTCTACATTTTCTGTTAAGTTTTTGTTTATCTCTTACTGTTTGCCAGGTATACAAAATTCCGTAAAATTTATTCAGAATAAAGTAGTCTTCAGAGGCTATTCCCAGATAATTCCAGATATACATTTTATTTGTCAGGTAAATATCTTTAATGTACGATATTTTAATCGAAATTGTTAGAACCATTTTTGAGAAAATCAAAATTTTCATTTTTTTTTTTTTTCATATAAAGGGTAGTTGGAGTTGGGGGATTTTCTTGAAAATCTTCGTGTAGCATACTTGGAAGATACTATAATTGAATACAAAGTTTGATATTTTATAATCTTTTTGTTTTTGAGATGCTGCCCACCTCCCACACACACACACATAAATATTTATCTAATTTTTTTTATTGAGGTCTCAAAACATGCATTTCCGTTGAAATCACGGTATTGACTTTTTGGGTATTTAGTACGTGTAGAGAGAATAAAAATGTCTTAATTGAGGATATCCGACAAATTAAACCGCACGAAGAAGCTTTTGACGAACATAAGTGATGGGGTTCTTTAACATAGTGTACTTTCCACCTATTTCTTAAGAATTTTTAAATAAAATCCATTTGGGTAATTTATTTATTTTGGCAGTGCTAAGGCATTTGACATTTTCTTCCGCTTAAACAAATAGAAAAAATCCTAAATACAATGATACTAGAACAAATGAACTGGGAGCCGGCTGCGTAGTTGTTTTGCATTCCGCGTCAATGGTCGTCTACCACTAATATGAAATGGCACGGATGCAACCAAACTTTTGAGGGCTCTACTTAGCAACTTTATGAAAGGAGATGCTGAAACCACGTTCAATGAGAAATTTATTGTGATTGATACTTGTGGGGTGTGTCTTCTGCTGGTAGGGGCTCGTCAGGTTGTTGACCAATCATAGTGTAAGATGAGAGAGCTCATTTCATCGGTGTTGCAACATTTACGGGTGAAAATTTACGCGCGCGTTTTCATTCACGATTGATCCGATTCTTTGCAATCTGATTGATTTCATTCTGGGAAAAGTTCGGTTGCATTATACACAGCGATTCTATAAGGATTTACGTTTATAATTTATATCTCGTGGACATTGCTGTTGTTTTCATCCCAGAACTACGAGTGACACTGTGATTTGAAAATGTCTTACAGCCGTGATAAACAAATTGAGGTTATGTTAGGTGAAGCAATAAAACGTTTAGGTTTAGTGAAGTACAGGATCCAATGTTGAAAGGGATAGATGAGATAACTAGGGGGGAAATGAGGAAAAGTAGTTCAAAATACGAGAATGGAAATGCATGGAAAGAAGGCACTTTATAGCAAGCAGTGGAACATGTGACGCTGCAGACGGACAGCTAGTAAATATGGCAACAGCGTACCGAGACAGCCACATGTCACCAGGAATGTCAATCACAAGGTAATTTATCACCGATTATAGCCAACGGCTGTGGCACCTCGGTATCGAATCTTGTGGTGGAATAAAATACCTTCTATCTACTGTGCACGTACATAGTGCAGATAGAGCGGGTAAAATGTATTCATGTTTTAATGGTGTAGAGCCGCCACTGTCTTCGTTATCCATGCAGCATAACCCCAGGTGTTGAGTTGCTACCTTTAAGGAAGGGTGCATAATTGAAGTAAACGGTCACCTTTCATGTCCGCTTCCGAGTTTTAAAGCAGAGCAAATCTTTTGTGTGGCTTGTGCTGGGTCTTAAGAACTGGGTAAGCTGTGAAGGGTTGGAATATACCTACATTTTCCAGATTGTTTTTGCTTCATCTTCAACGAACACCCTCGCTTTGTAGGGCTTACACCCCCAAGCAAACTCTGGATCTCAGCATAAGCTCAACTCCTGGTACCAGGTGGCCTAACGGCGTCCCGCCTCTCGCAGGCGACCGTATGTGGACAAAGTGGCGGAGGGGCGGGTTTCTCCCGTCATCGCATTCCACCGGTGCTCCATCTTCATTCCATGAATCATCAGCGACATCGGCTACGATGCTTAAGTACTAAAAGGGGACGTTAAAGGCTATGAAAAAAGGCGGCTCAACTGGCCCGTATTTGACGTGTGCGGCTATCCCTATGCAAAATGTAAAAATTTCATCCAGAATAAAGAGGTATTCAAAGGCTATTCCCAGAAAATTCAAGAAATGCATTTTTTTATCATATGCATACAAGATTTTAATTACATCGTTAGAGCCATTTTTGAGAAAACCAAAATTTTCGAAATTTGTTCCATGTAAAGGGTAATTGGAGTTGGAGGGGGGGTTTTCTTGACAATCTTCGTGTCGCACCCTTGGAAGACACTGAACTTAAATATCAAGTTTCGTTTTGAGCAATGCTGCCCACTCCCACACACACATTTTCTTCTTCTTCTTCTTCTTCTTATTATTATTATTATTATTATTATTATTATTATTATTATTTTTATTATTATTCTTGTTTTAATGCATTCAGGGCGCCCCAAAACGTATTTCCGGTGAAATCTCGGTATCGAAGTTTTGGGTGCAAAACAGTGCCTTCTCTATACACTATGCTCACAGCACCTACGTGTAGATTAAAAGGCATATGTTGAAACTTTGTAATGCAGCAAGAAACTTGCATAGAGTACAGCCTCTGTTATATTTACATCCATAAATCATTGTTGTTTTCAACTGTTGTATTTGTATATTTGTGTTCACTGGTAGCGGGAAAACAAAGTAGAGTCTCTGATGAATATATAACACGCAGCTCATAAGTAAACAGTAAATAAACGCGCACACTTGTTACACGCCTCTTCTGATTGTCGATTCAGTTTTAAACATTTCTCCAATCTAGCCTGCTAAGATAATTATATATTGGCTACTCTCATTACTTTCTCTACCCTTTCTTTAATGAAGTATCTTATAAAACTTATTCTTTTATTATCGTATTAACCATGCTTTGTAGAAATGGTTTTCTTGTAGATACAATGAGAATAAGGGAATACGACAGGCGCGATGGTAAAATGGCTGATCGCTATGTTGTGGCTTTGAAATCACGTTCTCTTTGCTTGACCAGGATCAAAATAAAGGAATAACGACGTATCACTGGAGAAAAGTATGTTTTTGAAATTCAAAGCAAATATCTCGCAAATCGTTAACTCCATAAAAATGAAAAGAAAAAGAAAATAAAAAAAAAATGAACCTTAATGGCATGTAGATGTTTTCTGAAGCAAGATTTTGTGTTATCTATTACGTTTACGAGGTATGTAAAAGTCATCCACGATGAAGAAGGCTTCAAAAACAATTCAAGACATGTTTTTATTAATCACGAAAGTGTGTATCTTAAACGGTTTAATTTTTTAGATTATCAGCATTTTTGAAAAACATTCCATGTTGATAGTTCCGGGTGGGCGACTTTCTTGTCGTATTCTTGGAACATGCTAAGCTAAAGAATCAGCTTATCGAATTATTTACTTCATGCTAACCGTGATAATTATTAACAGAAAGCTCTTATTATTTTACAGTAGGTTACAAGAGAATACATTAGGTTAAAGTGATAGTTAAATATTTTAAGAGTTGATGGCTGTGTGATGGCATTTAAATTCTATTCTTTTAATGACCTGGAGTAAAATAAAACAAAAATGACAACTTCCTATTTGAAAAAAAAAGGTTAAGTATTAAAGTTATAACCAATAACTGAAAATATCTCGGAAAAGTTAACTTAACAAAAACATGAAGGCAATAACTCGCAATACTATGGTACTTGGTGAAACAGAAAATACTGTGTCCTCCAATTACATGGCTTCAGCAGTCACTTTTTTTGGGATTTTTGGCGCCGCCATTTCTGTAGACTAAGTCGTTAATGAAAATGTAAATAAGAGTATAGTTAGCCCGCCTGGGTAGTGTGTGGGTAGCGTGTCTGCCTCATATTCAACAGGTCGTGAGTTCGAATCTCGCTTAAGGCGAGTTACACGGATAAGGTTGTTTTTTTTCAGGGTTTTCCCTTATCCTGAGAAGACGAGCTTTAAACTCCATGAAACCCGACATCATTTGAGCATCATTTCACCAATTTCATTCATCGTGCAATATGACCAACCAACCAATTTAAAGGACGTTAAGTTAAAAAAAAAAGTTGAGTTTTACACAAAAGATTAGTTTCCTTCAAATTTCCCTGCGTGGGCACAACACAGTCTGCTCGGAATACAGATGTGTCAGCAACGGTAGTGAAATATGAGCTGATGTAACTTTTTCTGGAAGCAGTTGACGCGTTAAGATAACTTCTACTTTCCTTAATCATAAACTAACCTTCTCCAACCTGCACTCTTTAAGTACCCTGCGGTAAATAAACTAATGCCATGCACATTTTGTCGCATTATTCTTAAAGGGAATTCATATTTTAATGTTCTTGCACAGTTGATAGGAAAGGTGTTGTATTGCACCAAAATTCTCCCAAGAGTTTACTGGAAATACATTTTGAGGACTCCTGTAAACAAAAATCTGATGTGTTCCATTCACATGACTTTCTATATATCTGTACAACAAAATATTGTTAAAAGGCTTATGCTTCTATTTACTTCATGCTAAACGAGAAAAAAATAGCAGAAATAGTCTTATTACTTGCTTTCTTGTAAGTAGAAGCGAAATAAGGGAGTACCATAGGTTAAAGTGATGGTGTCAAAAGCTGATTGCTATGTGACTGAAGTTCCTTTGTTTGTATGGACAGGAATTGACAAATTCCTATATGAGAAAAATGTGTTTTTTAAAGGTGAAATCAAAAAAAGGCATAACTCAAAAATGATAAACTCCACGAGAGTGTGTGTGTTTTAACGTGCTCTACTTTTTTGTGTGGTACGTTTTTGTCCATCTTTTAGGTTTAGCAGGTGTGCAAAATTCCGTAAAATTCATCCAGAATAAAGTAGTTTTCAGAGGCTATTCCCAGAAAAGTCAAGAAATACATTTTATTCGTCAGATAAGTTTCTTAATGTACGATATTTTAATTAAAATCGTTAGAGCCTTTTTTGAGAAAATCAAAATTTTCGAAAAAAGTTCCATGTAAAGGGTAGTTAGGGATGGGGGGGATTTTTCTCAAAATATTCCTGTCGTATCCCTGGAAGATACTAAACTTAAATACCGAATTTAGTATTTTACCAACTTTTCGTTTTTTAGTTATGTTCACACACACACACACACACACACACACACACGGAGCTTTTTCTGATTTTTTTATACAGGGGACCCTAAAGCATATGTTTCCGGTGAAATCTCGGTATCGATTTTTTGGGCGGAGTGCATTACCTTCTCTATACACAATGTACATAGTACGTATAGAGAAAGTAAAAAAGGACATTTTATAACAAGAGAGAGAGAGAGAGTGTGTGTGTGTTAGTCACAAAAGAATGCAGTTGTTAGCGGAGGTCACTGGTGTAGCATGGCACGGTTTAGAGCGGTCAGAGAAGGCTGATATATAGTGCAGTACTACCTGTCTGACGAAAGAATGCAGTTGTCAGCGGAGGTCACTGGTGTAGCATGGCACGGTTTAGAGCGGTCAGAGAAGGCTGGAATATAGTGCAGCACAATCTGACCATCAAAACTTCAGCACTAAGCGATCCACAACAGGTTAAACTTGCTGTTTTCTTCATCACTAATGAACATTAATGTTCTACTTTGTGAGCGTATGACCACGGGCGGCGGTGTTTGCATTTTGACTTGATTCGAACCCGTTCACTGAAAGAGACTCAACTGCTGCATTCCAGTATTTTCGAACTGTACAGGGCATGCACTGGGAGTGATGACGTAATACCGCTTATCTGTTTTGTGTTTGCGCATGCTTCCACTCGTGGCCGTCTGCATTCATTCTTCAGACAGGTTTCACACACACACACACACACACACACAACTAAGAAGCGAATAGTCGGACAACTACCAAACATGGTATTTATGTTTAGTATCTTCTAAAGATGCAACACAAGGATTTTCAAACAGCTCCCTCACCTTAAACGACTATTTACACCAAATAGTTTCCGAAATGTTTTATTTTCTGTTAAATGGCTTGCAGTTTTGATTAAAATGCTATATTACATAATGTATTTACTTCCGAAATAAAATGTACAGTATCTTTATCTATATCCTCTGGAGTCCTTTTCATTCTGAATGACTTTGCATAACTGTTAAACCAAAAACGATACATAAAAAACTGGATATCCTTAAAATACACAATTACGTCATACGCTCTTTTTTGTAGTTACCCAATTCTAAGATATTTCTGATTATTGGTTTCAATTTTGCAATACTTCTTACTTTCCAGAAATGGGAAGGTGTCTTTTATTTCATATGTGTCTCATTTTACTCCTGATAAGGTAAAGAAAACCTAAGTTTAATGCCCTTTAACCTGGTTGGTCATATCGGACGATGAATGAAATTGGTGAAATGATGCTCAAATGCCCCCGAGGCCCATGGAGCTTAAAGTTACTCGAATTTCCAGGTAACTCACCCTAAAAGAGATTCGAACTCGCGACCTGTTGAATGTGAGGCAGACACGCTACCGCCATACGACCATGAAGAACTGGGGCATTATGCTATGCTTTTCCCAAGCAATTCTACCCAAAAAGGGATCGAACCTAAAGCTTAGCGATAAAACGTGTTTTCTGGGCATTAACGTATCGAATATCTACATAGACGATACTTGTGAGAAATAAAATGTATTCCTGAGTTTCTTGGAAGACTGATTTGCTGTAACGTAAGGGAGTTGGGCAACTGGAAGTGATGTTGACCCATTTAAAAGGTATTGACTCCCAGACTTCCGGAGCGACCACTTTGCCTGTCTCCGACACGGCGGGCGGCGATGGTAACTTATTAAAGCGGAAATATAGCGTTAGCCTGTCTTTATCGTTCATAAACCTTACTGAAAAGTAATTATCCGGCAGGGCGTATCCATATTCAACCGTGCGAGATCTGGCTTCTGAAAACTATACACAGAAATAAAGTCTGTGGCGTTTCTCATTTGCGGTTTCGACACAGTAGAATGAGAATTTTCTTCAACATTTAACAAGGCATTTACGGTAAAAGATGGCGGTCAAATCCGCAATATAATCGCACATGTCTGAATCAACCCCATTCTATGAGGGCGATCCAGAAAGCAACGAACGTTTTGGCATAACTTTATAATACCGAAAGATATGAACACAAAACTTTGTAAATAAAGTTACAATACCTCACTCTATTTCTCAACATAATAGCTATTAATATCGAGGTATTTGTCATGTGGTTCCTTTCTTACAATGCCTATGTTATCCTCTTCCACCGCTAAAGATCTGAGCCAATATGTTGAGGTTTTCACCGGTTGTGAAATCTTTTCCACCCAAAGAGTCATGTATGGTGACCAAAGTGAAATACCGGGTTTGCTTAATTCTTTCATTAGCATTTGCTTTCTACTCCTTCGTAACGATTGATGAACACCCACTCTGGTCTTTGTCGAGCACACTGGTTCTTCTTGATTACTCGTAAATCATGCGCCATTTCCTCACTGAAGACTCGTTCATTGCATTATCACTATACACTTGCGTTGTTTGCCTATAAAATGCGATTGGCCGAACATTGGCGGTAGAAAAGTATAACATCGGCATTGAAAAACTGGACCACGTGACAGTAAATGTCTTAAGAGAATGGAGATTACGTTGAGAAATAAGACTAAGGTACTGTAACTTTGTTTTGCAAAGTTTTGTTTTGATAACTTTCGATATCATTTAGTTATCCAAGTTACTTTCTGGATAGTCCTCGTTTGCATATGCGTATGTGTAGGGGAGGGGGATCCATATAGGGGTCACTTCTGTCGAGTATGTTTGATGCAAGTCTTCGTGCTAAGGACATTGAATGGCAACGACCATGCGCAGCATCATACAAGATTAGTAGTAGGTGTAATTATCTGGCCCATGGCTCAGTCAGTGGGGCACCTGCCTGCTATACTAGGGGTATCGGGTTCGATTCCCGGCTGGAGGTGGGACATTTTCTGTAGCTAAGAATACTGCCAGAGTCTGGAAGTATGAAAAGAGTGTGAATTTGTGAGTGTGTGTGTGTGTGTGAGAGAGAGAGAGAGAGAGAGAGAGAGAGAGAGAGAGAGAGAGAGAGAGAGAGAGAGAGAGAGAGAATGAATGAATGAAAAATGTGTTGTGTTCCACTCATCATTTTACACCTCTATAATAAATTGTTGTTAGAAAGCTTATTCTTTTATCTACTTCATGCTAGTCGAGAAACATTAGCAGAAATTGTTTCATTATTAGTTTCCTTGTAAGTAGAAGGGAAATAAGGAAATACGCTAGCCTAAAGTGATAGTCAACTCTAATAGCCGGTTGCCATGTGGTTGCTGGCCGTTTCTTTGCATTGTCCGGAGTAGAAAAAATCCCATATGGGAAATCATAAATCATGTATTTTAACTATATCTACATTTTTTACTTTCTCTACACGTACTATGTACATCGTGTATAGAGAAGATATTGCACTTGAGATTTCACTTGAAATATATGTTTTAGGGTCCCCTGTAATCCCTTCTGTTTACAAGGGAACAAGTAATACGACTATTTCCAGTAATGCTTATCTTGATTAATGATTTAGATAAAAGAATCTTTTGTAAGAATAAATTGCTTCTGGAAGGGAAATTCATGTGAAAGCAACATATAATTTGAGTTATGTTTACATAGTGCGCGTAAGTGTAGCATAATTTCGGCATGTTTTAATGAGAATCACTGTATTGATCACCAATATTTTATTTGTTCTCAAAAAATTGTGCGTATACATAGCAAAAGTCCGTCAGCGGAAAAGTTATTTTAGCGAATGATTGATCAATCGATTTGGGACAACACCGTATCGAAATGCACCTCTTTGCGTGTTATGTTCTCATTGAAGTGGAAATTGCCAGATTCCACGGTCCACTGATTTCACGCCAACTGCTTTCTCCGCTGTACTTCGTCGAGTCACCCTTAGATCAGGTTATATTTTCTTATGCAAAAATCAAGGTTCTGCTTTTGTTGTCGTGAAAAGTTCTAAGTTTTTAGATACTTACTAGGCTGTATATCTTGAGGAACAGCAAATTAAAAGTACCTGATGCTTTATGTTCTCATACTATTAAATATGCTCCACTTATTTAATTTTGTTTACCCCAAAATATTTCAAGATTATAGATTTTTACATTCAAGAATGTTTGTTTACAAAACACTGCACACTGTAAAACCAGTGTTATTGTTTTAATCTAAAAAAATCTGATGTGTTCCATTCACGTGACTTTATCTACATTTCGTAACAAATTATTGTTAGTAAGATTATTCTTCTATCTAATTCATGGTAATCGAGATAAACACTACCATATACGGTCTTATTACTTAGTTTCTTATAAGTAGGAAGGAAATAAGGGAATACACTAGTCTAAACCGATAGTCATATGTTGTAAAATGTGGTTGATATGACATTGAAATCCGTTGCATTGCGCGGCAAGGAGTTGACAAATTCCTGTAAGAGAAAAGTGCTAGTATTTTAAAGCTGAAACAGTGAAAAAATGACTTTGCAAGTGCGCGAACTATCTTGGGTGCCGGGTGTATGTGTATATCAGGAACTGCTACAAGAGCGTTTTCAAGCTTGCCTTATCTGTTGCTGATACGCTACATTTTTTTCAGTAATCGTATGCAAGTGGCGCAGAAGATCTAATTTTGAAATAACCTTGCGTGTTTTTTTAATCAAACACACTCTTGTCCTTTTACCCTTCGTGCGATTAACTGCGCAGGTCTAGAACCGCCATCGCGTTTACATATTCCGTGTTTTATCTCTGTGCTATAAGCTGCAAGTTCTTAATTACTTTTGCTTTGTTACGCTGTTTCATATTAACGAGGTATATAATGTCCCTCTACTTCTACAGGTTATTTACGTGTTTCCCTCGCATGAGTCATAATGGCTTTTGGCCGAAATGTGAGCGCCATTTTTTTTAAACCTCCGATAGGGTATAAATAAAAGACAAGTTCATAGAAAACAGTTATTTTATTTCGAAACGTTTTGTACACTTATGGTTACTTTTCAACATAATCACTGAAAAGATTGAGACATTTATCGTACCTGTGAACAAGCTTTGCAATACCCGCTTCAAAAAATGTTGCCACCAATGATTTGAAATGAGCATTGGCGTTGTTCTGATCTTCGTTGGTTTGAAAGTGCTGCCTTCCTAGCCGCGTCTTCAGTTCAGGGAAAAGGTGAAAGTCGCTGGGTGCCAGGTCAGCACTGTACGGCGGATGATCGAAAAAGCCCCATTGAAATTGTTCAAGGAGCCGATGGATTGTGCCAGCAGTGTGTGGACGAGCGTTGTTATGGATCAACAAAATTCCTGAAGTCAGCATTCGTCTTCGTTTGTTTTGAATGCTTCTCCGCAAACGTAAAGTACGAAGATCTTCAAAACAACGCTAGTCACTTTAGCTATTACAGCTTCTGATTGATAAGCAATCCCTTATATATTACGATATAAATAGCTGTACGATGCCTACGATAAATCTTATACAAGGCTACAAAAGTTGGTTGTTTTTAAGTGAAGCTTGATTTAATTATAGTTTCCAGAATATCCCAAACATCCCTAAGATGTGATTATCAATATTTTTTTTAATTAAAAGTAATATTTAGAAAAAAAAATTAAAGAGATGTACTGTAAATTTCATACTTTATATTTTGCGTTCTTTTCGAATACCAGTTGGCCCAACAGCGCCGTATTTCGCGTGTACAGATTACCCTTCGTGCATTATAAAAAGTTCACACTCCATTGGGCCGGTCAGTGGTGTTGTAGGCGAGAGCACCTTCGTTCTTCTCTTCTTGCACATCAGGTAAACTTTGGAAGAATCGCGCTTTTAGAGAGGCGGTTCCCAGGCGTGTACTAGAGTCCGTCATGATATACGAGAAGAGAGAAAATGAACATGTTTTCATTTCAAGTACAGAGCCTTTATTTTTTGGAGAATAAAGTCCCCTTTTAGACTCAAAGTAATAAAAAATCCTATTTCACCTATCAATATCCGCCACTAACAAGTTTTATGATTGTGCAATTACGCTGTTCTAATTTATCATTAGATAATACCCACTGTAAGGTTAAATCAAAACATTGAGGAGCCGTAACAGAAACTATGCACGAGAGCATTTAGTATTTCACTGTATTACTATTTATTAAATTTAGCTTACTTTGCTACAATTTGTGTAAGGTGCACACCATTTTTTATATTTTGGTATTACATTTTAATTCTGTTAAATGCAGACATAAATATGATAAAAATAAAATGAAACAATTTATAATAATTCATTACACAATTCCAATAAAAGTATAATATCCCTTTCGCTTACAATGCCATTGACAGGCGTATGCTTTGTATTTATGTGGAGTTGTACACCTTTATAACGCACGGAGCGTTATCTGCACTGCTGAGTCACGCGGTATCTTAAATTATTAGGAAATGTATTCTACTCAGAAATTCGGTATCGAAATTTCGCTAGAAATGCGGTTCAAGGTCATATGCGGATTGTTTTCTTAAAGTGCTTTTATTATTATTATTACTATCATCATTCAGAGGTTCTCAAAACATGTATTTCCTGTGAAATATCGTATAACATTTTTGGGTGGAATATATCTTGTCTACTTTTTTGTACGTGGTGGTGAACATAAAAATGAAGATAAAAGCCAGAATAATAAATTGTAATATCCTATTCTACTTGTTTACCGACGCTTTCTGATACCGCAGGTTCCCCTATAGCGTCCGAAAATTGAACAATTTGTATATTTTTAAAATTATTACTGTGCATAGCTAAGTTCTATGTAATTATAATCTTGTATGTTTTACTTTGAAGTGTTGTAAGATTATTCGAAATATTTTGGGAGAAAATCGTTAAAGGATCTATTAATTTAATGGATCCGATAAAGCCTAATTTATACAGTTTATTAAGTAAACATAAATGTGCTTGTATTAATATCCAAATGTCTTATGTCCAGTGCAAATTCCGTTTCCACAAAAACAGAGTTCATTATTTATTTGACCTGTTTATTTAGAAACACGGGAGATTTTGCATATTCAGTCTGATTCTTGAAATAATAGAAACTTTATTCCTATTTATTTTAGTGTATGCTACAAAAGAATAGACAAAATACTTAATAGGAAAGGTAAAATAGATTGTTAAATCAGAATATAAAAGCTACGAGATAAATGTTCCTTTTGAAAAAAATATAATTTAATAATGAAAAGAAGCAGTAAATGATAAAGGGATTAAAGTGAAAACTCAATTCCCACATTTTGTTTGGTTTATTATAAACATTTTACTCTGACTACATTACTGCTAGTTACAATTTTACTCAAATGGGATAAATACTTTGAGGGCTTTAAATTAATTTATGCGTTTTATGTAAATGTCAACATAATTAGAGAAAATTTTATTGCAATTTTTACAATTGGAGCTCTGAATTACAAATAAAATTGCACGGAAATATATTTAAAATAAAAAATGAGAGAATTGTAAACATTGTTTTAAGACTAGATTTTAATCCTTAAAGCTAGCCACATTTTCATGAATATTTGTTTAAAATTGTGTTGGTATTAGCAGGCATTTAGTCTAGTAAAATATTGCTGTGGGTAGTTTTGCACATTCTGGCAAATTGTAATTAAATCAAACAAATAACTGAGATGTGTGGAACATTTTGAAGGCATGAAAATGTAGTATGCTATGAAACAGTGTATTGTGCAATCTTTAACTGGCTGTAGAGCGAAGCAAGAAGAGATATGTAAATGTTGGTACAGAATGTTGGCACTGATGCCCAAAGGTTTCAACAACTGTTTACTAGAAAAAATATTAACAATTTCGATTTTTTGAACGAAATTGGTTAAACAAATTCACTGTTCCATAAGAGCCTGTAATGCCACATACATCACTTTTACTACTGTACATGGTATACATGTCGCCTGGAAGTGTAGAGCACCAAGCTGTGCAGCTAAAACACAAGTTGCATACACAACAGGGGTGTAGGCTGAAGAAAGAAAAAAAAATCTGATCACTGAACTTTAATGCTTATTCTGTAACTAACTAACTTTTTTTTTTTTTTTACAAAAACGTATTCTTATGTGTCGACTTCATGCTGAGTGGTATTACTGCTCAGTTCTTATAAATAAAAAATATAAATTAGGTACTACACTAAAGCGATAGTCGAATATTTTAAAAGTGGATTGAAATTAAATTTTCTTTGTATGACGAGGAGCAAAATAAAAGAAAACACAACAGATTTCGTCCGAGAAAAAAAAGTTTTAGAATTTTAAAATTGAAACCAATAATAAAGGATATTTCGAAAAATTTTACTCCACACCAAACAAAACAAAACAAAACAAAACAAAAAAAAAACAAAAAACAAAAAAAAACTAAGTTTTAGTCTTATCTCTTATAGTTTACTAGTAGTGAAGTGGTCCTCGGATGCTATTCCATGAAAATTCAAGATATGCATTTTGTCATGAAAATATCTTTTTATGGTATTTTAATCGAAATTGTTGGAGCCATTTTTGAGAACTCGAGCATTTTGCATGTAAAGGGTAGTTAGTCTGTGGTGGGGTTTTTCTTCAAATCTTCAAGTCGTATCCTTGAAAGATGCTGAACTTAAATATCAAGTTTGGTATTTAACCGACTTCTCTGATAAATTATCATTTATTCAGAGATCCTCAAAACAAGTATTTACGGTGAAATATCGGTGTCGAATATTTAGGTGGAATAAATGCTTTTCTATCCACTATTACATTGTACATACGCACTATAGAAAGAAAGAAATACTTTAAAAATAAATGTTGGTATTAGCATGTAATTTTACTTTCTCTACACGTACTATGCATTGAACATAGCTCAAAAACAAAAAGACCGTTAAATACCAAACTTGGTATTTAAGTTTGGTATCTTCCACGAGTGCGGCACGAAGATTTTCAAGAAAATCACCCCACCCCAAACTACCCTTTACATGGAAAAATTTCGAAAATTTTGATTTTTTAAAAAATGGATCTAACGATTTTGATTAAAATATGTTATGTATAATATATTTTTATGGAAAACGAAATTTATATTTTGAATTTTCTGGGAATAGCCTCCGAAGACCTATTCATTCTGTATGACTTTAATAACAAGCAAACCGTAAAAGATATACAGAAACTTACTACACAAAAAATATAGATGTCATTAAAACACAGTTTGTCATACTTTTTTATAGAGTTACACCACATTCGAGATATTGCGGATTATTGGTTTTAATTTTTAGCCACTTAAACTTTTCTTAAACGGGAAGACATCTTTTTTCTCTTTTGTCTATTTCTGGCAAGCAAAGAAATTTCAGTTGTTTCACTTAGTGACCGGCTTTTAAAGGATGAGACTATCGATTTAGCCCGTGCATTTTCTTATTCCCCTTTTACTTACAAGCACGCTAGTAATAATACTGATTCTGCTTATATTTATCTTGATTAGCATGATATAGATAACAGCTTAATGTTTTGAATAAAATGTTTGTTTATCGAACAGTTAGAGCACATCATGTGAATGGAACACATTAGATTTTTCCCTACTACTTAAAAGGGACCAAATAATGACTATTTCTGCTAATGTTTATGTCGATTACCATGAAATAGAAGAATAAGCTTTTTAACAATAATTTGTAACAGATGTAGAGAAAATCATGTGAATGGAACACATTAGATTTTTTCCTGTAGAATGTTATGGTGGATGCTGAGATGTGTGGGCCGATTCGAAAGTATGTGGTTTCGAGTGTTTATATAATAGTATGGTAAGAAACAAGTGCAAATCTTTAACTGGCCAAAGCAGGGGAATGTTGATTCTCTGCCTAGGGTTCCAAAAATTCACTGCAGTGTTCCTTAAGAACGTTTAATATAAAATGACTTGATACATCTGTGGTTGACTGTACCCCGCAAGAGTAGAGTACCAAACAATGCAGTTAAAGCAGAGAAGTTGCAGACTCATTAGGGGTTGGCTGAAAAAATCTGTTATCACAGGCAACCAACTTTCTCTGCTACCATATACGTTCACGCATTGATTTGTTGGCTTCTCAGAAAACGTTGGTTCAATTCTGTTTGAAAATGGAAATGGAAGAAATTCAAGTGACTTTATCCTAAATCCTGATAAAATCATGTAAATTATGTAACACGTACGTGGCTAATTGGCGTAAGCCAAGTTTTGTGTGTACACGCAATGGCTTGATATGAATGTGAAATCCCGTTCTTCCCGGAAACCATTTACGCTGTACTTCATGGAACTTTTCAACCACTTGTTATTGTGGTTGCTGTATTGCAGGAAACAATAACAAATAATTGAGGAAAATCCAGCGTAGAATATACTAGAGTAAAAAGGAAGAAAAAAACATTTTATTTTTGTTGTCTGTTTTCTTGGTACTGATAATGGCTTTTCTTTTGTTTCAGGTAAGTGTTTGCTGATTGAGTCCCAGTTAACAGCTGAAGGCAAGTAATGTCTAGTGCTAGAAATAGAAATCGCGTCCTTTACTTACGTTCACTAAAACAAATAAAAACATTTATGTTTGTGCTTAAAATGTGAAATGCAGTAAAACAAAATTAGCGATAATATTTTACATGTAATTGAACGTGACTAATGGTTAAACTATTTTATTAATGTCTCTACACGTACTATGCACATAGTGTAAAAAGGAAGTATTGTATTCCACCCAAATATTCGATACGAGATTTCACCGGAATTTTGCTTTGAGCTCCCGGAAGTATGTTTCGAGTCCAAAGAAACTATTTTTAAAAAAAGGTTCGTGCGTTCATCTGTAGATAGCATAACTCAAAAACTAAAAGACTGTTAAATACCAAATACCAAACGAAGATTTTCTAAAAATCCCCTTTACATGTAAATTATTTTTAAAATGTTCTCAAAAATAGCTCTGATTTTGATTAAAATAGCGTATATTAAAGCTATTTACATCGCAAACAAAATGTGTATTTTGAATTTTCTAGGAATGACTTCTGAATACCTGTTCATTGTGGATGAGTTTTGCGTAAGTGGTAAACCGTAAGAGAGAGACAAAAACCTACTACCCAAAAATGTAGATCTAGTTAAAACACAATTTATTTCATATTCAATTTTGTTGTAGAATTGATCGCTTCCGAGATATTTTTTGTTATTGGTTTCAACTTTAAACTACGCATTTTCTCAAATGGGGTGGCCTCTCGTTTCATCTTTCTTTTGTTTTTCTAGAATAGCAAAGCGAAACGAACCTCAATTGTTCACATGTCGACCGGTTTTTAAAATATTTGACTACTGCTTTAGCCTCGTGTATTCTCTAATGCTTATAAGGCATTAAATAATATCAATTGTGTTATCATTTCTTTTAGCATGATGTAAATAGAAGAATAATCTTTTGTAAGAATAGTTTGGAGAAACAGGTAGAGAAATCAAGTTTTTTTTTTTTTAATGCCATAAGGCATATGATGCAGACGATAAGTTGTAGCACCTTGTGTAAGGTTAGATTTTCTGACCGCAGCTGCGACTTCGTAACCCTGGTGTAAATTAATATTTAAAGAAGACAGAATTGCTAACTATGAAATTTGGTGTACAAGGAGGACAAAAAAATAACGAATATACCAAGTTCACTTTCGTCGTGAACTTTCTCTATCACGTGCATAATAGGTAGAGAAAGTATGCATGCTACTTTGCTTTAGAATCCATGATATAATTATTAAGCATTTCTCTTGCATGATTTAAATTATTTCGGGTTTATGGTATTCTAATATTTTTAAAATTATTAAATTTTTATACCTAATGAGAAATGGAGTCCTGTGGATTAGAAGGGTGTGACTACCAGAAACGTTAGTATTTGGATAGATATGAGGAACTGTGTGTTGTGATATTCCGGTAAATAATAACAGTTTTGAAGGCCCATCTTGGTGGTGCACATTGCTGTAATCCATCATCGGGTGACGGAATCTCGGAGGACCTTGCGTGCTAACCCGACCCGGTCGATTAGGTATGACGTCACAGCTGCAGTGCAATATGCCTCGCTGGTTCGCTGTGCCGTGAAAAATGACATGTACGCCATAATGATCCCTTTGCGCAACTCTCGGCCACATTGAGTAACCCACTTGTTCCGCCTGGGTTTGGTTCCCGGAACTGAACACCCACGACGGGAGAATTGCGGTGAACAACGCAGAATGTGCTCCCTGGTTGTCGAATTGCTTTGAAAATTGAAAAATAAAATAATGGCTGTGCTATCGTATCCTTGTCACGTGCTTGCGAAGTAAAGCTCGAACTGAAAGAAGAATATCAGGTGTATTAAGATACCAATGTTTTTATGCGCTAGATTTATTTTTCTATCCAACACCAAAGCCGCTGTAGCGCGTAGGGAGGAGGCAACCGCACAGCTCTGAAACAACCGTGCTATTTTTTCTTTTTTTGGATAGTGTTTAACGCTCACTTTTATTACTATGGCACCGCAGACGATGACACTGGTGATACATGGAATGAAGATGGAGCACCGGTGGAATGCGATGGCGGAGGAAACCGGAGAACACGAGAAAACCCGTCTCTGCGCCGCTTTGTCCACCACAAATCCCACTTGCGGTTGCGTGCGTTCAAACCCTGGAGACTAGTGGTCTAACCACTCGACCACGGCACGGACCTTTTTACTTTCTCCATTACTAGTAGTAAGTAGGGGAATCAAAATCCGTATTTCACTAGAAATAACACGTTTTGATACTCCCCCGAAAGAAAAAAAAGAAGATATATAAATGGATCCGGACGTGTTAATAGAAGGCTCAAACGCTTAAGTCAGTTAAATACCGAATTTGGTATTTAAGTTCAGAATATTCCAAGATTTTCAGGAAAATCCCACAACGTCTGCTACCCTTTACGGAAAACATTATTTGAAAATTATAGTTTTCAGAAAAATCGTTATAGTGATTTTGATTAACGTGTCGTCTATTGAAGATATTTACTTGACAAATTAAATGTATATACTATATTTTCTGTAGAAATACCCTCTTGATTATGGATTACTCAGCTTTCCAGCCCTCATACTTTCTGAGAAAAAGGTTCATAAGTATCCATAAATGCTGTTTCGAGAAAACTGAATTTAACGATAGAAATATTCTAAAAAGGGGCATTACATAACAGCTTTAAAGAAGTGCAGACTAGCATTTAAATTATATTTAAATTGATTAAACTCTTCTTAACCTCCAAAGGCACACCTTTTCTGAAACTAAAAATAATAGAGATTTTATTAGAGTCTAAAACATTTTGAGATATTGCACCGGTAACGATCTGTGCCAGGAGGACAAGAGGAATTGCCGATTTCTAAACTGTGTAACTATTTGTTATAATTTTTTGTTCGGTAAGTTTAGCAGGATGGCTTGACGTGAAAGACAGCAATGTCCTTCCGCAAGGTGCAGGTTGTTTTCACCTTGACTCAACAGGTTCACTAAAACCATTCCGAGAAGATTGCCCTATTCATCACGAGCGACAAACGCAGTTAGTTATCTTTTTGTGTTACTGAAACAACATTCCACCAAAAGAAAGCAGGCTGTGGAGTGCTTATCTTGGTCTCCTTGGTAACGGTGGTGACATTGAAGCTGCGTGGTGGCGTGATAGTGTTTGACAACAACTTTGTAAGAGGTCAGAGTTCTTCGTTCGCCCGCTGGGGACCTTGATGTTTCGTGTTCGCATTATAGTTATTACTGTGGGCCGAATCTTGTTGACATATATCAGAACTTGGCCGCACTTCGTGGCGCAGGGGATCGTGGGTTCGAGTGTTTGTGCGTTTGCAAATATGTATGTGTGAGTAAAATGAAATCTGAAAACAAAGGAAATGTAGGTAAAATGGAAAAAAAGACAAGGTTCCGGAACTGTATTTTTTACAATTATTTATTTAAAAAAAGCAATACCTGGTTGTATAAATATTCGTTATAAGTCCTAGCCAAATAGCATCATGGATTTTTGTGTTGCTTTTTTGTTTGTTAGGTTTACTTCGTCTAGCCGTATGTACATACAGGGTACATAGTAGCTAGAGAAGGTTTGTATTCCACCAATTCGATGCCGAGATTCCGCAGGAAATATGTTTTGAGGTCTCCTGAGTCCGAAAAAAATATTTTGGAAAAAGGCCCTTGTGTCTGTGGACGCACAGCTCAAAAACGAAAAGTCCGTTAAATACCAACTTTTGTATTTAAGTTCAGCATCTTCCAAGGATGCGACAGGAAGATTTTCAAGAACATCCCCCACCCCCGACTACTCTTTACATGGAAAAAATGTTCGAAAATGTTGATTTTCTCAAAAATGGCTAACGATTTTGATTAAAATCTCGTATATTAAAGATATTTACATAACAAATAAAATGCACATCTTGAATTTTCTGGCAATATTTCTTTATTCTGGATGAATTTTGTGGAATTTTTCATGACATACACATATACTTTTTCTACAAGAATTTTCAGATATTAAAAAAAAACCAACGAAATATGAAATCAATTATGAAATCAATTTGAGGTTAAGTTTCAATCATTCACCAAGAGTTATAGTTCGTTGTTTTATTTCTCAGCTTTAGGATTGTGTGCGTTCAGTGGACGCGATGACGGTATGGTTATAGCAGGCCGTGATAAACCAATATTATTATTGTTCTTTGTTTTATTTTGAGAATTATATCCTTAGAGCTGCGAAAGAATATTTGTCACTTATTGACGTTAAACATATCGTTTATGACTAATTTTAATTGTTAGTCTGTTGATTAGTGATGTATACACCCTCATATCGTGAATTATTTTGGCGAGCGTAAAGTTGGAACAAAATTAATTTTCTCTTGCTGCACTTCTTTGCGCGTGGATTTCATAAAAATCAAGTTTGCGATCTGAAATGAGCTCGTAAACTACACAAGTATGCTCGGTCATAGTAAGTAGTTTTCATTGCCGAACAAAGCGAAACGGATAATTACGACTTCGGAAGCTATTCTCAGAAAACTTAAGATATGCGTTTTATTTGTCAAGAAAATATAAACATAAGCTATTTTAATAAAAATTGTAAAAGACGTGTTTGAGAGAACTTCCCAAAAACGTTTAATATCGAATTTTTGGGTGGAATACAATACCTTCTCTATACACTATATACGTTGTATCTATGGGCTAGAGAAAGTAAAAGTACATCAATATTATACGTTATGGAGGGTCAGAAACAAAAAAAAATAAATAAATAAAAAATAAAAGCTGTAGAGAAAATTCGCTCGTGATGAAAGCATCATTCATTATAACTTTAATCACGTCTTCGTATGGCAAGAGATCTCTTTGTCACACCTGCTGGGTCATTACTTATTAATGGTAATAAATCATTGCCTGTCACGGAGTATCAGTAATTAGACACCTACAGGGAGCTGTTATCTCAACATCTGCCACTGAAAGCGAAAGTGCTCCAGCAATTTAACTGCGAAATTAATTTAATTTGCTAACTTATTTATTTACCGGATGCTTGCGAGGGCTAACAAAACGTGCAACAAGTGGAGGTAATTATGTATCGATAATCTGGCTGCTCCTTGTTCCATAGTTTGTGTAAATAAATTAATTTGTCAACTTGCGTATAATTTCCGCTCATCCTGTTAAATTTATCAGCAGTAGACGTGTTGCTTTAATGTTCATTGTAATGCAGTCCTAATAGCTTGGAAACGTCTATTGTGTGTACCATTCACATGACTTCCTCTATAACAAATTAGTTTTAATAAGCTTATTCTTCTATTTCATGCTAATTGAGGTAAGCATTAGCAGACGACAATCTTAATACTTAGTTGCTTATAAGTAGAAGGGAAATTAGGGAATACACTAGGCTAAAGCGACAGTCAAATGTTTTAAAATGTGGTTGCTATGGGATTGAAATCAGTTTCTTTGCGTGGCCAGGAGTTAACAAGTTCCTGTATTAGAATTGTTTTAAGTATGTTAAAACTCAAGCCAATAGCAAGGAATATCTAAAAAATGACACTCCACGAAAAAATTTTATATAAATTAAATTGTGTGTTTTAACGAGTTCTACATTTTCTGTTACATAAGTTTTTATCTCTCTTACGATTTACTAGTTATATAAAATTTCCGTAAAATTCACCCAGAATAAAGTAGTCTTCAGAGGCTATTCCCAGAAAATTCGATATATATATATTATTTGTCAAGTAAATAGCTTTAATATACGACATTTTAATCAAAATTGTTAGAGCCATTTTTGAGAAAGTCAACCTTTTCGAAACATTTTCCATGTAAAGGATAGTTGGGGGTGGGGGATTGTCTCAAAAATCTTCGTGTCGTATCCTTGGAAGATACTGAATTTAAATACCAAGTTTGGTATTTAATGGACTTTTTGAGTTATGCTGTCTACAAACGCGCGCGCGCGTGCGCGCACACACACACACGGACCTTTTCCTTTTTTTTTTTATTCAGGGGGACCCAAAACATGTATTTGTGGTGAAATCTCTCGGTATCGAATTTTTGGTGCATTACAATACCTTCTCTACACACTATGTGTAAAGAAAGTAAAAAATCTGAAGTGCTGTATTCACATGACTTACGCTACCTGTTCTGCAAACAAATTGTTCTTACAGTGGATTATTCTTCTATCTTCACCATGCTAAACAAGAAAAACATTAAGACAATTGAACTTGCTATTTATTTCTTTATATAAGGGAAAACAACAGCCTAAAGCGATAGTCAAAAGACGTGGATGTATGATTAATTGAAATTCGGTTCGCTTTGCATTTCCAGAAAAACAAATGAGAGATGAAACGAATCGTAACCCCGATGAGAAGATGCAGAGTTTAAAATTGAAGCCAATAACAAGGAATATCTTGAATACCTACATTTTTTGTGTTGTAAAACTTTTATTTATCTCTTATGGAATATCAGTTATACAGAAATCATCCAGAATGAAGAGGTCTTCATAAGATATTCCCAGAAAATTCAATTTGTGATGTAAATAGTATTAATGTATGGTATTTTAATCAAAATCGTTAAGAGCCATTTTTGAGAAAAAGAAATTTCAAAAAAAAAAAAATTATGTAAAGGGTTGTTTTGGGGTGATAGGATTTTGTTAAATCTTCGTGTCGCATGCTTGCAAAATACGGAACATAAATACCAAGCTTGGTATTTAACGGTCTTTTCGTTTTTGAGCTGTGCTCTCCAGACACACAGGACCTGTTTCTAAAAATGCTTTTTTTGGCCTATGGGAACCTCAAAACACATATTCCCGGTGAAATCTCGGTATCGAATTTTTGGGTGGAATGCAATGCTTCCACTATACACTATGCACATAGTAGGTACGTGTAGAGAACGTAACTAGGTAAATATTCACCCTGGTGTCCCGTTTCCTAGCCAAAAGGGTGTCTTCAACTTCCATTTCTTCACATTAACATACCGAACTGGGATGATTCAAGCGGTTTCGTGTGTGACATACATTTTGGAGGTCGCGAGTTCGATCCGTGTCAACTGTGACTTTGCTTTTTTCGTTGATTTCTCTTGTCGAGGTGCTTTTCGAATATCAAAATTGTTTCCGGTCTCCCATTGATTCATTTCATATCATCGCTTGCGGTGCCACAGTAGTAAAAGTGGGCGTTAAACACTATTAAAAAAAACATTCAGGAGTTCGAATCTCACTTAGGGTGTTACTCGGTGTTTGGGGGGGGGCTCCTTTATGCTGAGAAGACGAATAATTATTAAGTTCCATGGACCCTGAGACCATTTCAATCATTCATTCATCGTCCAATATGAAAACGAGGTTAAATCACATTTAAAAAAAAATACCACATGCCAGGACCAGAATGCGTGTGTAAACGTTGGGATGGTGTGTGTGACAGATGGTAGATGATGTTTTGTAAAAAAGACAAACACTGACATAGTTTTGTAATGGGGGAAATTCATAATTGTATGAGCTCTTCTATATTCAATATTCTCGTACAGTGAATGAAGACGAAGGACTGTCAGGTGTGGAAGAATTGGGTAGACGATTGGCATTGTTTAGTCCATTTGTACAGTGGTATTTGTGTGTGTTTATATATCTTGTACATAATGGCGTGTTCTCCTCCAGCATGCATGCAGTCGACTGGTGAACTATTTATCTGATAACAGATATAAAACTCGCTTCCTAGCTCTCATTAATGTTTTCACGTGTTCAGATCTGTTGCGACATCTTCAACGTCAAAGAACAAGGCATAGCTAAGATATACGAGGGCCATCCAGAAGGTGACAGATTTCTGGCATAACAAAACAACAACGAAATATATGAACACAAAACTTTATTTACAAAGTTACAGTACCTTACTCTATTTGTCAACGTAATCGTCATTGCCATCAAGATATTTGTCACGTTGTACTGCTTGTACTCTTCCACCGCTAAAGATGTCACTCCCAATTTGAGGTCGTCATCGGTTGGGAAATCTTTTCCATCCAAAAAATCATGTACGGTGTCTAAAGTGAAACACGGGTTTTTCTTGATTCTTTTATTAACATTCACTTTCAAATGCTCCATAACGATTGAAGAACTTCCTTTCTGGTCTTTATATTACTCGTAAATTATGCGCCATTTCCTCACTGAAGATTCGTTCATTGCATTGTCACCATACACTGGCGTTATTTGCCTATAAAATTTGATTGGCCGAACATTTTATGCATTCAAAAAAAAAAGTTATTTGGCGGTAGAAAAGTAAATAAAGTTTTGTGTTGATAACTTTCGTTATTATTTAGTTACGCCAAGTCGTCTGTCACTTTCATGGTCCTAATATTAACGTTAGTATGTATGTTAAATAAGGAAATAGTTTGTACTGCATAACAGCACAACAGCCAATGAGAAGTCACCAGTCACGAGACAGTTAAGAGATGCATGCAAAATTATGTTCACGAGATCATAGCAACTTGTTTTGAAACTGTTGACAAATGAAGCGCCAAAGTGATCTGAATGCGACCTTCATTAATGATCGTCAAAACATTCCGCACGTGTCAGGCACTATAAACGGGAATATCTCGTCACTAATTTGTTTACATTGGTGACTAATGAACCTCTCAGGTCAGCTATCATCCTGAATGTCGCGGTAAGTGTTGTTAGCCTACTTTGCTAGTAAGAGAGTCATCCAGAAAGTAACAGATGATTTGGCATAGCTAAATAAAAACGAAAGATATCAACAAAAAACTTTATTTACAAAGTTACAGTGCATTACTCTATTTTTCAACGTATTGTCATTGCTATCAAGGTATTTGTCACGTGGTACCTGTGTTTTAATGTAGATGTTATACTTTTTCACTGCCAAGATGTCGCTGTCATTTTGAAGTCATCGGCTGGGAAATCTTTTCCATCCAAAAGGTCATGTTGGGTGTCCAAATTTTCTGAATTCTTTTATCAACATTCGATTTCAACTGCTCCATAACGAGTGATGAACTTCCACTCCGGTTTCTGTCGGGCACACTGGTTCTTCCTTGATCAGTCGTAAATGATGCACCATTTCTTCAATGAAGACTCGTCCATTGCATTATCACTATACACTGCGTTATTTGCGTATAAAATTCGATTGGCTGAATATTTTGTGCATTCAAAACCCCAATACATTCGTGGCAGTAGAAAAGTATAACATCCTCATTGAAAAACTGGTACCACGTGACAACAAATAGCTTGACAGCAATGCCGATTATCTTGAGAAATGAAGTAAGTTACTGTAACTTTGTAAATAAAGTTGTATGTTGAGAACTTTCGTTATTATTTAGTTATACCAAATGTCTGGTACTTTCTGGATGGCCCTCGTAACTATTGCTATTAACTCCAGAGAAACACAATTGGATAGCTTTGAGTTAAATGCAATAAGAAGCCGTATCGGTGACTTCTACAGCCAAAACGAGCCTGCTTGCACACGCAAACGTATTTCTTCACTTACAGAAGCTATTTCAGGGAAGCCTTAGCTCTTTGAACAAAAGCGTCCATGATCTGTATTTGAATTAAAGACAAACGTAAGAGAGAAAAATATGTGTAACATTCATACGACTATCTAATCTTCAAATCCAATTAATGGTATCGGGATAAACATTAGCAGGAAATAGTTTTGTTATACATTTCCTTGAGAAATAAGGAACACACTAAGCTAAAACGATAACTGAAGATCGCTATGCGATGACATTGAAATGCTGTTCTCTTTGCATGGGGACTGCCTCGATTTCCCATTTAAGAAAAGTGCAGGTACTTTAAAATTGAAAACAATAAGGAGGAATGTCTAGGAAATTAACTCCCAAATAAATGTAGTACACGTAATTCTGTGCTTTAAAGAAATCTACATCTTCTGTCTAGTAACGTAGTTTTCCAGTGACGTAAAGTTCATCCAGAATAGCACTTCAGAGACAATCCCAAAAAACTTCAATATATATTCTTTTTTATGTAATCATCTTTAATGTACGCTATCGTAGTAAAAATCGTAAGAGCCATTTTTGAGAAAATAAAAATGTTCGAACCTTTTTCCTTGGGAAGGAGGATTTTCTTGGAAATCTTCGAATCTCATTCTTGGAAGATGCTGAACTGAATAAGCAAGCTTGGTAGTCGGCTTACTTTTTTAGTTATGGTGTTCATACACACGTAGATATGTTTCTTTAATTTTTTTTTTTTTTTACTCGGGGAGTGGGAGACCCCAAAACACATATTTCCGGTAAAACCTCAACTCGAATTTTGAAGTGGAATACATTACCTCTTCTATCTACTTTGTGCACAGTAATTGTAGAGAAAGAAAAATATATTGTTTTTATTGCAATAGAACCATGAAAACGTAAATAAGTGGGTTATAAAAGGAAACTGTTTTATTTGTATTCTATTAAAATATCCATTAATATTTTGTATCAGAATGTGGGACACAAATTATATTGCAAAACTGCTGACATTCATGCCAATAAAGTAGCAAAGTTGTCATTCATTGCATTGTACATCTACAACGAAGCAAATGAATCACTTTGTTCCGTCTTAGCATCCACCGTAGCGCTCCAAGCGCAGATAACTTGAGCAAGAGCGCAATTAAGATCGAGGTCTTGTTATTAGGAACCTAATATTCTTTTTATAACTGGAACGGTCAAACTGCTACTAAAAACGAACATTTACCTCTAATAACCACAACTCCACAAAGGAAAAATATTTTATTTTCTAACACCCAGACTTTCTAGGCTCGCAGATATCTTGAATAAACACACCTTCTGCACTGAAAACATCACACTCGACGGCCGTTTTTCTGTTTACACAATATGGCCTTGTCTCCGGGTTTTCCCTGTAATAGAATTAACAAGATTGGAAAGCCAGAAGCAGACTGATCGTCAAGACATCGTGATAATATCTTTGATATGTTGCATCACACTGACCTGCCAATTAACTTGGTTCAGTCTTATTGCGTCACTTGCCTCAACAGATGCACTCCTCATTCTGCAAGTGCTGATACAACATGACCGAGTTGACCTTGTGTCCATCGTTGCGTGCAAGGTGTTAATGATTTTCTCAAGGGAACCAACCTAATCATCAAATACTCGGCCACAAGTTTTAACTTTTTGTATTCATCTTAGTGTAATATCACATGTCTCGCCCACAGCTTGTGCGTCGTAGGTACTGCATTCAAAAACTGGATACTGAGATTTCACCGAAAATATGTTTTGCGGACGCCTGAATCATATAAACTTATTTTTAAAAATCTTATATGTTCTATTCACATGACTTTTTTCTACATCTCTATAAGAAATTATTGTTGAAAAACTTATTATTCTGTGTACTTATGGTAATGTAAAAACAAAAGAAAAACAGCTGATGAACTTTCTCTACCTGCTCTACAAGCTTGTTGCAAAAGATTCTTCTTCTTTCTACACAATGCTAATCGAGATAAACGTTAGCACAATGTTCTTATATGTAGAAGGGAACTAAGGTAATGCGCTAGGCTAAACTGATAGTCAAGAATTTTAAAAGCTGTCGTTATGCGATTGTCATTGCAAATCGCTTCTTTGCTTGGCCAGGAGTAGAACTAAAAAACAGACACATCCTGTCTGAGAAAAGTGTATTTAATTCACAATTCAAACCAACAAAAGGAATGTCTCACAAACGGTTAAATCCACAACAAAAACGTAAAGGACATAAATTGTGTGTTTTGACATCTACCTTTTTTGTGTGTGGTAAGTTTTGTCTATCTTTTACGGTTTAGCACTTAAGCAACATTCGGCAAAATTCATCCAGAATAACGAAGTCTTCAGAGGCTATTCCCAAAAAATTCAAGATATACATTTTATTTGGGACGTAAGTAGCTTTAATATACGGGATTTTAATCAAAATCGTTTTAGAGCCATTTTTAAAAAAATCAAAATTTTCGAAAAATTTTCATGTAAAGGGTAGTTTGCGGTGGGGGGATTTTCTTGAAAATCTTCGTGTCGCATCCTTGGAAGATACTAAACTTAAATACCAAGTTTCGTATTTAACGGCCATTTAGTTTTTGATATATGTTGTCCACAAACACACAGATTCACACACCACACGGACTTTTTTTTTTTTTTTTTTTTTTTTTTCCCTCTCTAAAATGCTTTTTTTTTTCGGACTCAGGGGACCCCAAAGCATATATATTTCCGGTGAAATCTCTACATCGAAATTTTGGGTGGAATACAATACTTCTCTATCCCTATGTACATTGTATATACGGGTCTAGAGAAAGTAATATACAATAAAATAATCTGATGTGTACTATTCACAAGACTTTGTCTACCTGTTCTAATTCTTCACAAGATATTGTGTAATCGAGATATTAGTAAAAATTGTGTTATTACTTGCTTCCTTATAAGCAGAAGGGAAATAAGAGTACAACACAATAACGCGATACTTAAATCTTTTAAAAGCTATCTCTGTGTGAAACATTTGAAATTCAGTTGCCTTACGTGGCTAGGAGTAAAACAAAAGAGGTATGAAGCGAAATATGATTTCCTGTTTGAGAAAAATTAAAATGTTAGAAAATATACACCTTAACATGTACTATTTTTGAAACACAAAATGTGAGTTTTAACGAAATCTGCTTTTTTTGTGTAGTATGTTTTTGTCTTTCTCTTATTGTTTATCGGTTACACAAAAGCCATCCAGAATGAAGAGGTCTTCAGAGGCTACTCCCAGAATTTAAGATATACATTTTGCGTACCATGAAGATATGTTGAGCATATGGTTTTTAAATTACAATAGTTATCCCCAGCTATTTTTGAGAAATTCAGAAACTTTGAAAAATGTTCCATGTAAAGAACAGTTGGGGGATGGGAGATTTCTTTAAATAGCGTCGTGTTCCATCCTTTGAAGATGCTGAAAATGTAAATGGCGTGTTATTTATGGACGCTCTTTAACTGCTGTGCTTCTTAGCGTCTCATTCTGTACTAGGCGTGAAAGACCGCTTAATTTTGCTCAGAGGCCTCTATCAGGCTTGAGGTTCTTTTACGTGCCGTAAATCTAGGACACGGGACCAATGGCTTTACTACCTGTCCGAAGGAAGCAATGCTAAGGATTTTTACGTCCACCGCCGGGTTTGAAGATTCTGAACTGAAGTACTAAGTTTGGTATTCTGCTGCAGACACACATACACACAGACTCGCTTATTATTATATAAATGTTTTTTTTGGGGGGGGGATTCAGGGTGTCTCAAAACATATTCCCAGTGAAATCTCGACATCGAAATTTTGGGTGCAATACAATAGATAACTTCTCTACTTTTATACTTTCTCTACACGTACTATGTATTACATCCAAAAATTGGATACCAAGATTTCACCGTAAATACATGTTTTAGGATCCCTGAATCAAAAAAAAAAGTTTTCAGAAAAAGGTCCGTGTGTGTGTGAAGAAGATAACTCAAAAACGAAAAGTCGGTAAAATACCAAACTTTAAGTTTGGTATCTTCCAGGGATGCAACACGAAGATTTTGAGAAAAATCCCCCACCCAAACAACTCTTTACATGGAACTTTTTTTTTTCGAAAATTGCGATTTTCTCAAAATGGCTAATGATTTAGATTAAAATATCCTATATTAAATATATTTACCTGACAAATAAAATGTATATCTTGAATTTTCTGGGAATAGCCTTTGAAGACCTCTTCATTCTGGATGAATTTTACGCAATTTTGCTTAACTGCAAAACCGTAAGAGATGTACAAAAACTTACCACACAAAAAATGTAGGGCTCGTTAAAGCACACAATTTATGTTATATACATTTTTTTTTAGAATTGGAGTTGATCGTTTTTTAGATATTCCTTGTCTTTGCTTTCAGCTTTGACAAACATACTTTTCTCATACAGGAATGTGTCAGCTCCTGTCCATACAAACAAAGGAACTTCAGACACATAGCAACCAGCTTTTGACTGTCACTTTAATCTATGGTATTTTCTGGTATTTTTTTTTTTCTCGATTGGCATGAAGTAAATAGAAGCATAATTTTTTTTTAACAATAATTGTTGTAGAAATGTAGAGAAAGTCATCCGAATGGAACACGTCATTTTTGTTAGTGTGAGTGTCAATTCGCCTGGCCACTATGCTGTTGTACATAAGCGCGAGAGTAAATTTCAGCCGCTCTATGCGGGTGATATGTATATAAGCCGTGTAGGGAATAAGAGGAAAGCACAGCAGTAGCGTTGTTTTGTAAACACTGGGCTGGTTATTGCTTAATCCCTCGAGGAATTTATCAGTCACCCGGAGGCAATTGTCCTTGTAATATAACAGTTCATTTGCCTTTACAACACCACTCTGCGTCATATTACCTGTTTCTGGCTTGCAAAATATCGAAACACTTTGTGCTTTGTAGAATATTGCAACTGCTGTGTTGAGAAAACACGAGGGTTTAATGAAAATAGTCATGTACGTTTTACCATGAGTACATTTTTTTTGCAGAATATGGGAAAGAAGTCTTAATATTTGCGTAACTTGGTACTCAGTTTTGGGGGACCAAACTAAAAGTAAGCATATAATAAAACAAAATATTTTATTTTAAAAAAATTGTGTTTTATAAAAATATGATATATTCCATTCACATGACTTTCTCTACATCTCTGCAACAAATTATTGTTAAAAAGCTTATGCTTCTATTCATGCAAATCAAGAAAAACTTAGCAGAAATAGTCTTATTACTTGCTTCCTTGTAGGTAGAAGTACCATAGGTTAAAGTGATAGTCAAAGGCTGGTTGCTATGTGACAAGCTCCTTTGTATGAACAGGAGTTAACAAATTCCCGTATGAGAAAAGTACAACTTTTTCAAAGCTGAAACTAATACCAAGGAATATCTAAAAAAAAAAGATCAACTCCACAAAAAAAAATGTATATAACAAATTGTGTGTTTTAATGTGCTCTACATTTTCTGTGTGGTAAGTTTTTGTCCATCTCTTGCAGTTATGCAAAAATCCGTAAAATTCATCCAGAGTAAAGTAGTCTTCAGAGGCTATTCCCAGAAAATTCAAGATATACTTTTTTTTTTCATGTAAAGGGTAGTTTGGGATGGGGGGATTTTTTTGAAAAACTTCCGTGTCGCATCCTTGGAAGATACCGAACTTAAATACCAAGTTTGGTTTTTAACGGTCTTTTCATTTTTGAGCTATGCTGCCCGCAGACACACACGGACATTTTGCTAAAAATGTTTTTTTTGGATTCTGGGGCCTCAAAACATATATTTCCGGTGAAATCTCAGTATGGAATTTTTGGGTGCAATACATAGGGCTAAGTAAAAAGCGAAGAGGAAGAATTCGGTAGCAGCCGTTCTAGTCCCAGAAGCTGGTGTAAGTTGCAGGCAGATTTCGCAACTGCAAGTTAACGTAAAGTAGGCTGGAAAGTAACGGATAGAGTTCCCCAGTGTTGAATTTCTCAGAGTATCATGATCATATTAAGAATGTGGAGAAGAGTTGAGTGAAAGTGGGTTGTATCCGGGAGAACGAGGCGATTCAATGTCCGGCCTGGTCAGGATGCAGTTTCCACTCCATAAACTCTGCCATTCTTCAATCGGCCAGCTCCCGCGTTAAATACGGAGTCAATGATACAGAACTAATTGCCACATTCAAAGTGCCACTCAAGGAATATACGAAAACGCGAACCATTATCGATAACAGCGTGGAAAGTCTTATTGGATGTCGTTTGTTTGTGGATGGCCAATGACACTTTCACATTTTACATTATGTAGCTTAAGCAACTTCGATGTTGATGTCATTCATTATCTGTTGTGTATCATAGGTAATATAACGAGAGCTCCAACTTTTATCGAAAAGCAGTTAAGACTATTTGGTGAATAAAATAACAATGATTAGCCTATATGGACACGAAGAATACTATTCCTAAAATCCCATTTGTCTTGACTTATATTTGCACGAAGTCACTGTAACTTGATGTTCATATCATAAATCATGGCCTCCTTGCTTACAGAATTCGTGAACTGTTATTGTTTTTAGTATTCTGCGGCTTTGATTCTTCAATTAATGTCTATTTCAGCGATAGACCTTTTCCCAAAACGTTTTGGAACTTCCGCCATTATATACGGGAATATTACTATACACTAATACTATTATTATGAGATGAACATTAGGTTAGAGAGAAAACCATGGGTGCGATAAATATAGAAAAGCAATTGCATGTGGGTGTGATAGAAAAAATCTGATGTTCCATTCACATGACTCTCTATATCTGTAACAAATTATTGTTAAAACATTTTAGGCTTTTATTTACGTCATACTAATCGAGAAAAAATTAGCCGAAATAGTCTTATTACTTGCTTCCTTGTAAGTAGAAGGGAAATAGAGTACCATAGGTTAAAGTGATAGTCAAAAGCTGGTTGCTATGTCACTGAAATTCCTTTGTTTGTATGTATGGACAGGAGTTGACAAATTCCTGTATGAGAAAAACGTAAGTTTTTAAAGATGAAGCTGATAACTCCACAAAAAAAAAATGTATATAATATAAATTGTGTGTTTTAACGTGCTCTGCATTTTTGTGTGGTAAGTTTTCTCCAACTCTTACGGTTTAGCAGTTATGCAAAATTTGTAAAATGCATTCAGAATAAAGTAGTCTTCAGAGGCTATCCCAGAGAATTCAAGATGTACATTTTGTCAGGTAAATATCTTTAGTATATGATATTTTATTCAAAATCCTCAGAACCATTTTTGAGAAAATCAAAATTTTCGAAAAAAATTCTATGCAAAGGGTAGGTGGGGGTGGGGGATTTTCTTGAAAATATTCGTTTCGCATCCTTGGAAGATAACCAAACTTAAATACCAAGTTTGATATTCAACGGTCTTTTCGTTTTTGAGCTATGCTGTTCAGACACACACACACACACACACACACACACACACACACATACACACACACACACACACATACAGACCTTTTTCTGAAAGTGTTTTTTTTTTATTCAAGGGGACACAAAACAAGTATTTCCGGTGAAATCTCTGTATCGATTTTTTGGGTGGAATGCAATACCTACTCTATACACTGTGTACAGAGTACGTGTATAGAGAAAAAAATATATATATATATAGAAGAAATCCTCGCAAGCATTGATATTGTAGAAGTTATAAAAGAAGGAGAGCGCAAATTGGGAAAGTTGTGCGACAGGTGTCTTAAGCTAAGGGAAAAGTTGTAAATAAAATGGGCAGAGGGAATCCTGTGCGCTGCTTGTGGCTATGTGAGAATTGGAGTGTTTTGGAAGCGTGTTCACCTTGCGTCACACAAGAGCAAGTTGGCCGCAACTGGTGATTTTGTTCTTCAGAACCGCAGATCACGATCCATTAACTGTAACTACTTGGGCAAAGGACAGAAATAATTTGAGCTTAGCTAATGTTTGGTCACGACAGCATCCAATGTCGTACAAAACCAGTGTTGCCAACATATTATTTTTCTGTCAGACCAACACTCAAAAGCCTGTAAAAATTAGAAATTCACGTATTTTCCTCCAAACATCTGATGTGTTCATGCACATGTAATAAATTATTGATAATTGCTTATTCTTCTACCTACTTCATGCTTATCGAGATAAACGTTAGCAGAAACGGTCTTATTACTTTGTTCCTTATAAGTAGAAGGGAAATAAGGGAATACACTAGGCTAAACCGACAGTGACATGTTTTAAAATGTGGTTGCTATGGGATTGAAATCTGTTTCTTTTCGTGGCCAGGAGTTGCCAAGTTCCCGTATGGGAAAAGTTTTAGTGTTTTAAAACTGAAACCAATAACAAGGAATATCTCAAAAACTGTCAAGTGCACGAAAAAAATGTATATGACATAAATTGTGCGTTCTAACGAGCTCTACATTTTTTTGTGCAGCACGTTTTTGTCTATCTCTTACGGTTTACCAGTTATGCAACATTCAGTTAAATTGATATAGAATAAAATAATCTTTAGAAGCTACTCCTAGAAAATTCAAAATATAGATTTATTTCTTTTCTAAATATTTTAATATAAGAGATTTTAATCAAAGTCGTTTGAGCCATGTTTGAAAAAATCAAAACGATATTTTTCTTCATGTCGCATCCTTGGAAGATGCTCGAACTTAAGTACCAAGTTTGGTATTAACGGACTTTGTTTCTGAGTTACGCTGCACACACACACACACACACACTCACACTCGCACTCACACTCACACTCACTCACTCACTTTCTCTCTGACACACACCTATTTCTAAAAATGCTTTTTTTTTTATTAAGGGGGTTCTAAAACATGTATTTGCGGTGAAATCTCGTATTGAATTTTTGGGTACAATACAATACCTTCTCTATACACTGTACGCAGTACGTGTAGAGAAAGTAAAAAAAAAAGAATGTACAATAACTGTTAAATATGAAAGGAGGCATCACAATGGAACACTGAAATAGCACTGCGTTCGCTATGCTCCATTCTGAATTCACACTGATTCATAAAGTAAAGCTTACTCATTGCATTCCAACATTATATGCAGTAAAATATTTATTTATACCCGAGCAATATAGGCATAAGATATCGTATATAAATATAAACGCTGCCCTGCAGGTACACACAGATTTACATCCCTGAGTTTTTCTAAAGAAAGTCAATGTAATATTAATTAATAAATTACTAATAATATCCGTCAATAAATCCGTCGTCCGTCAAAACTAAATTTTGCCCGTCATACAACTTGCACCAATTTTGATGGAAAATCGTCAGGGTGGCAACCCTGGTTTCCACCGCGCGCCTGGAGATGAACATGTTGATCCTTAGAGAGATCGCTCACTGCACTGTCATGCAGACAAATGAACTGCATACCGCACAGGCCAGATGAAAGTGTCGTTAGAGAAAGTTGAAGGAAGGGTAACAAATTACGCCATGTTTGGCACAAATGACGTTTTGATGATAGGCTTCATCATACTACCGTTTATAGCAAAATGACTGCTTGAGAAATGTGTTTATATCGCGTATCCACTGGATCTTATGAAACAGATTAACAGTGGCGAATTGTGATTTCAGGTTGTGGTGTGCGTTTTTACTTTCTCTAACACGTATTACAATAACCGTAGTAGGTAGAGAATGTGCTGTATTCCATCCAAAAATTCGATGTCGAGATTTCACTAGAAATGTTTTGAAGTCCCTTGAGTAAAATAATGTGTGTTCCATTCAAGTGACTGGCTGTTCCGTAAACAAGCTATGCTTATAAAAGATTATTCGCGATAAACATTAGTATAAATGGCCTTAATCCTTGCTTCCTTGTAAGTACGACTTGTCTGACGAAAGAATGCAGTTGTTAGAGGAGGTCGCTGGTGTAGCATGGCACGGTTTAGAGCGGTCAGAGAAGACTGGAATATAGTGCAGTACTACCTGTCTGACGAAAGAATGCAGTTATTAGAAGTAGCTGGTGTAGCATGGCACGGTTTAGAGCGGTCAGAGAACGCTGGAATATAGTGCAGTACTACTTGCCTGACGATAGAATGCAGTTATTAGAAGTAGCTGGTGTTGCATGACACGGTTTAGAGCGGTTAGAGAAGACTGGAATATAGTGCAGTACTACTTGTCTGACGATAGAATGCAGTTATTAGAAGTAGCTGGTGTTGCATGACACGGTTTAGAGCGGTTAGAGAAGACTGGAATATAGTGCAGTACTACTTGTCTGACGATAGAATGCAGTTATTAGAAGTAGCTGGTGTTGCATGGCACGGTTTAGAGCGGTTAGAGAAGACTGGAATATAGTGCAGTACTACTTGTCTGACGATAGAATGCAGTTATTAGAAGTAGCTGGTGTTGCATGACACAGTTTAGAGCGGTTAGAGAAGACTGGAATATAGTGCGGTACTACTTGTCTGACGATAGAATGCAGTTATTAGAAGTAGCTGGTGTTGCATGACACGGTTTAGAGCGGTTAGAGAAGACTGGAATATAGTGCAGTACTACTTGTCTGACGATAGAATGCAGTTATTAGAAGTAGCTGGTGTTGCATGGCACGGTTTAGAGCGGTTAGAGAAGACTGGAATATAGTGCAGTACTACTTGTCTGACGATAGAATGCAGTTATTAGAAGTAGCTGGTGTTGCATGACACAGTTTAGAGCGGTTAGAGAAGACTGGAATATAGTGCAGTACTACTTGTCTGACGATAGAATGCAGTTATTAGAAGTAGCTGGTGTTGCATGGCACGGTTTAGAGCGGTTAGAGAACGCTGGAATATAGTGCAGTACTACTTGTCTGACGAAAGAATGCAGTTGTTAAAGGAGGTCGCAGGTGTAGCATGGCACGGTTTAGAGCGGTCAGAGAAGACTGGAATATAGTGCAGTACTACCTGTCTGACGAAAGAATGCAGTTGTTAGGGGAGGTCGCAGGTGTTGCATGGCACGGTTTAGAGCGGTCAGAGAAGACTGGAATGTAGTGCAGTACTACTTGTCTGACGATAGAATGCAGTTATTAGAAGTAGCTGGTGTTGCATGGCACGGTTTAGAGCGGTTAGAGAACGCTGGAATATAGCGCAGTACTACTTGTCTGACGATAGAATGCAGTTATTAGAAGTAGCTGGTGTTGCATGGCACGGTTTAGAGCGGTTAGAGAACGCTGGAATATAGCGCAGTACTACTTGTCTGACGATAGAATGCAGTTATTAGAAGTAGCTGGTGTTGCATGACACGGTTTAGAGCGGTTAGAGAAGACTGGAATATAGTGCAGTACTACTTGTCTGACGATAGAATGCAGTTATTAGAAGTAGCTGGTGTTGCATGGCACGGTTTAGAGCGGTTAGAGAAGACTGGAATATAGTGCAGTACTACTTGTCTGACGATAGAATGCAGTTATTAGAAGTAGCTGGTGTTGCATGGCACGGTTTAGAGCGGTTAGAGAACGCTGGAATATAGCGCAGTACTACTGTCTGAGGAAAGAATGTAGTTGTTGGGGAGGTGGCTGATGTAGCAGGGTTTGGAGCTGTCAGAGAAGTTTCGAATATAGTGCAGTACAGTCTGGCCATTAAAACATCAGCACAGCGTACGTAAACAGGAATAAACCAAACGATCCACAACAGGTTAAACTTGCTGTTTTCTTTATCACTAATGCATATTGATTTTCTACTTTGTGAGCGTATGACTAAGCGCGGCGGTATTTGCATTTTGACTTGATTCGAACCCGTCGACTGCAAGAGAGACAACTCGTGCATTTCAGTACTGGGCATGCACCGCTTATATGTTTGTGTTTAAGCAAGCTTCTACTCGTGGTCGTCTGCATTCATCCTTCACACAGGTAGTAGGACTGAAATAAGGGAATAAACTAGGCTAAAGCGATAGTCAAATCTTTTAAAAACTGGTCGCTATATGAAACAATTGATGTTCGGTTTGCTTGCATGGTACCGTTTGAGAAATGGTAATTAGTTTAAAATTGAAACCAATAACAATGAATTCTCGAAAACGGTCAACTATGTAAGAAAAACTACATGACATAAATTATGAATGACGTTTTTTGTGTGGTAAATGTTTGTCTATCTCAAACGGTTTAACTGTTATGCTAATTCTGCAAAACTCAACCAGAGTTCTTCAGAGGCTATTCCCAGAAAAGTCAAAATATAATTTTATTTATCTTTAATGTACGGTAGTTAGATATTTGTATTAGAAACGAAATGGATACATTAAATTTTCTGTGAATAGCTTCTGAAGGCATCCTCATTCTGGATGACTTTTGATATAACCGGTAAATTTGATGGATAGACAAAAACTTGCTACACAAAAACTTACTACCGTTAAAACACACAGTTTATGAAATTTACCTTTTTTTTGGAGAGTTAACTGTTTCTGAGATATTCCTTTATATTGGTTTAGATTTTAAACAAACTTAATTTTTTCAAACAGGAAGTTATCTTCCGTTTCATATGTCTTTTGTTTTACACCTTGCTTTGGAAAGAGAACCGATTTTCAATGACAAACGCATAGCGACAGCTTTTAAAAAAAAATACTCCCATTGGCCTAGTGTGTTCCCTTATTTCGCTTCTCCTTATACTGAACTAAGTACGAGTAGTAATACAATTTCTAATGTTTATCTCGATTGTCAGGATGTAGATAAAAGAACAATCTTTTATAAGATTAGTTTGTTTGCAGATGAGATAGAAAAAGTTATGTAAATGGAACACATGTTTACTTTGTCTACACGTACTGTGTACATAGTGTATAGAAAAGGTACTGTATTCCACCCAAAAATTCGATACCGAGATTTCACCGGAAATACATGTTTTGGGTCCCCTTGAATCCAAAAAAAGCATTTTTACGAAAAGGTCCGTGTGTGTGTGTGCGTGTGTGTCTGTGGACAGCATAGCTGAAAAACGAAAAGACCGTTATATACCAAACTTGGTATTTAAGTTTGCTATCTTCCAAGGATTCGACACGAAGGTTTTCAGGAAAGGCCCCCCAACCCAAACTGCCCTTTACATGGTACATTTTTCGAAAATTTTGATTTTCTTAAAAATGGCTCTTAACGATTTTGATTAAAATGTCAAATATTAAAGATATTTACCTGTCAAATAAAATGTTTATCTTGAATTTTTTGGAAGTAACCTCTAAAGACTACTTTATTCTGGATGAATTTTACGGAATTTTGCATAACTGCTAAACCGTAAAAGATGGACAAAAGCTTAACACACAAAACATGTAGAGCACGTTAAAACACAATTTATCTTGTATACATTTTTTTTTTTTTTATTTTTCGTGGAGTTGATCTTTTTTTTAGATATTCCTTGTTTTTTGTTTCAGCTTTGAAAAACTTATACTTTTCTCATACGGAATTTGTCAACTCCTGTCCATACAAACAAAGGAACTTCAGTCACATAGCAACCAGCTTTTGGCTTTCACTTTAACCTATGGTACTCCATTATTTCGCTTCTACTTACAAGGAAGCAAGTAATAGGACTATTTCTGCTAATTTTTTCCTCGATTAGGTGAAATAAATGGAAGCATAAGCTTTTTAACAATAATTTATCATGTGAATGGAACATATCAGATTTTTTTTAATTGGAAACGAACACTTTCTGGAATTACTGTTTGTACACTTGTCTGTTTTTGCAATGTGTTCAACATCTTTTATTTTTATTAAGTACATCTGATGTTTGAAATAACTTGTGTATCAAGATCAACGTACGGAACATTGTATTGAGAATAACATGAACCTTTTTTGACATTACATATTTTGGGAATGATATAAGACCTAACTGCTGCTTTGGGACAACTAGGTTGTTTTTGTATATTACAGATCAACTTTGAAATAGATATTCTTACTTCGAAGAGAACATAATACAGTTACTCACGTTTTCAACCAGAGAGGACATTTTGGGAGGTACGTTAGCGAATGTCCATCGAGCAAGGAAAGTCATAACCTAATATATACCACCTGTTTGTTTTGGCCACATTTCATGAACTTGACAAGCCAGTTATGTTTAAAGTTTAGATTTGTGATAATTATTCGCCTTTAGGCAGAAATAGCAAGGGTGGTGTACGACAGACGGCCCTGACTATGGATTTCTGTGCTAATGGGATTGCTGATGACCGACTGTGAAAACCCTACATATGCAAAAGGTACACGCACGTGAAAACCAAAGCTTTATCTGAAGAGGAGAAGTTTTTTTGCATTTGTCGGCTTCTTTACCGTGGCACAATGCGTAAACGATGTTGCAGCGATCGCCGTTTGAGTTATAAGACAACTGTAGTAGTAGGTCTTTACTTTCTTTAGCACGTACGTACATACAGTGTTAGTAGCTAGAATCTTTATTCCACCAAAAAATTTGATACACGGATTTCACAGGAAATTGGTTGAAGCGTCCCCTGGATAAAAAGAAAATCACAAAAATGGGCGGTGTTTACAGCATAATTCAAAAACAAAAAGAGTATTAAACACCAAACTTGGTATTTCAAGTTTAATATCTCCCAAGGATGTGATACAAAGATTTCCAAGAAAATCTCTCCACCCTAAACTACCGTATACATGGAAAATTTTACGAGCATTTTCATTTTTCAACAAATGACTCTTAAGGGTTTTGATTAAAATACCGCACATTAACGATACTTACACGGCAAATAAAATTGAACCTGGAATTTCTTCGGAATAGACCTCAAAATCCTTTTCTCTGCATAGCGGGAAAACCGTAAGAGACCTCGTCAAAATACAATTTCTCCTTCACATTTTTGTGGTAGAGCTAATATTCCTTGACAATCGCATTTTAAAACATTTGACTGTCCGTTAGGCCTAACGTATCCCCACCCTCCCCTTGTTTCCCTTCTAATTATGAGGAACTAAGTAATATTCTGCGAATGCTAATCTCATTAGTATGGAGCTATCTTCCATAAAAAGTTTGTTTATGGATCAGGTAGAGAAATTCATGTGACTGAAACATCAGATTTTTTTTCTTGTGTCATTCTTTTAAAGCCTTCTCAATTTTAGTTTGTTCTTGGCGATTTTATGGAAAGAGTATGGAATTTTATTGACATAACGTTACTTAAACATTTGACTATCGCTATTCTCTTTGTACTACAACGAAACGTGTTATTTCTGCAATGGTTTATCTCGATTAAAATAGTGAATAGAGTAGGAAAAGTTATCTAATAATATGCGCTACAGGGTAGAGAAAGTGATGTGAACCACTAGTTATGCAAAATTCATTCAGAATAAAAAGGTCTTCAGAGGCTATTCCCGGAAAATTGAAGATATACATTTTGTTTGTCGCGTAAATATCATTAATATACGGTATTTTAATCAAAATTGTTAGAGCCATTTTTGAGAAAATCAACATTTTCGAAAATGTTTCCATGGTAAGGGTAGTTTGGGGTTGGGGTTTTTCCTCAAAATCTTCGTGTCGCATCCTTGGAAGATACTAGGCCTATACACCAAGTTTGGTATTTTATCGACTTTTCGTTTTTGAGTTATCCTGTACACTCACGGACCTTTTTCTATTGGATACAGGGGACCCTAAAAGGTATATTTCCGGTGAAATCTCGGTTACGAATTTTTGGGTGGAATGCAAAACCTTCTCTATACACTATGTACATAGCACACGTAGAGAAAGTAAGAAACACATGTTGGAAAATAAAAGAAAAGAGTTAAATATTAAATTTAAGAAACTTTATTGGCTCATTGGGAGAAGGTTAGAACTTGGTGTACAAGTTGCTGATTTATAAGCAGGTGCTGAAACCAGTTTGGACTTGTGGGATACAGTACCCAACATCAAATGCATATAAACATTCCAAAATAAAGTCTTAAGAACAACAATGAATGCACCTTATAGTACATTCGGAATGACCACATACGTAGAACCTCAAGATTCGCTGTAGTCCAAGAGGAAATAAAAAATCTGATTTGTTCCGTTCACATGATTTTCTCTACATGTCTGTAACAATAAGCTTATTCTTCTATTTAATGCTAAAACATTAGCAGAAACGGTCTTGTTACTTAGTTCCTTTATAAGTAGAAGGGAAATAAGGGAATACACTAGGCTAAACTGACGGTCAAATGCCATATTATAAATACAATTTCTTGTAATCCATTATTCAACTTATATATATAACTGCGTTTTAAAATGTGGTTGCTATGGGACTGAAATCCGTTTCTTCGCTTGGCCAGGAGTTGACAAGTTCCTGTATGAGAAAAGTTCAAGTATTTTAAAACTGAAATCAATAACAGGGAATATCTCGAAAACGGCTAACTCCACGAAAAAAATGTATATGACCTAAATTGTGTGTTTTATAGTCATCTACATTTTTGTGTAGCAAGTTTTGTCTAACCTCTTGCTGTTTACCAGTTATGCAAAATTCAATAAAAATCATCCAGAATAAAGAGGTCTTTAGAGGCTATTCCTAGAGAATTCAAGATATACATTTTATTTGTGATGGAAATAGCTTTAATATGTGCTATTTTAATCAAAATCGTTAGAGCCATTTTCGAGAAAATAAAATTTTTCAATTTTTTTTTTTTCCATGTAAGGAGTAGTCGGGGTGGGGGGGTTCTTGAAAATGTTGCCTTGCTCATCCTTGGAAGATACTGAACTTAAATACCAAATTTGGTATTTCGTTTTTGAGCTATGCTGTTCACGCACACACTGGCCTTTTTTCTAAAAATGCTTTTTTCGGACTCAGGGGACCCCAAAACATATATTTCCGGTGAAATCTCAACATCGAATTTTTGGGTGGAATGCCATACCTGCTCTATCCATTATGTACATTGATCACGCGTGCTAGACAAATTAAGAAGACTGTAAACACCGTAAAAGAGTTTTGTATTATGAAAAAAAAAAATCAGAAATATTGCAAGCGTTAAATAAGTGTGAAATCCGACAACTGAAAAGAAGCAAACCTTTAGAACTTGAGTCAGTATAACCACAAGAACTAATGCGTAAAGATTTGGGAGTCTTCATTGGTAGGCCTTCCTATTTAAGAAAATGTTACTAGATAAGCTGATGCTTACTTGTAATTTGTTGTAATTAATAAAAAATAAAACAGATTATGACGTAGACAGCAGGTGAGGTGTCGTGGGACAAAAGGTCGCGCACGTGCAGACACACGGAAGTGCACACGATGGTGTTGCTTGACGTAGGTATAGCCAGGAGCCAAATATAGAGGAGGTTCGGTCCAGGTTTGCCAACTTTCTGATGTTCCGTACTATTTCATTTAAGACACGTGGTGAGAGAGAAGGAAAGTGGCAGAAAGCTGACAAATCTGCTTGGGTGCCGTAATAACGATAAGGAAGAGATGAATGAGTAACCGGTCTTCATAACGTGGTGAAAAAATCTCACGTTCTGCAAACTATTCTTACAAATTATTATTAAACATTAGCAGAAATTGTCTTAGTACTTAGTTCCTCTTAAGTAGAACGGAAAAACACTAGGTTCAAGGATATTCATTGATGTTTGTAAAACATCTTATGTGTTCCATTCACATGACTTTCTCTACATCTTTGCAACAAATTGTTGTTCTTTTTGCTTGCTTCCTTGAGAGTAGAAGGGAAATAAGGGAGTACCATAGGTTATAAGTGATATTCAAAAGCTAGTTGCTATGTGACTGAAGTTCCTTTGTTTGTATGGACAGGAGTTGACAAATTCCCGTATGAAAACATTATAAGTATTTTAAAGCTGAAACCAATAACAAGGAAAATCTCAAAAACGGTCAACTCCACGAAAAACAATTCATTACATAAATGGTGTGTTTTAACGAGCTCTGCATTTTCTATTAAGTAAGTTGTTGTCTACTTCTTGTGGTTTACCAGTTATGCAAAATTCGGCAATATGCATCCAGAATCAAAGTGTCTTCAGAGGCTATTCCCAGAATATTCAAGATATGCATTTTGTTTGTGATGTAAATAATGTGCGGTATTTTAATCAAAATCGTTAGCCATTTCTGACAAAATCAAAATTCTCGAAAAATGTTTCATGTGAGTGGGAGGATTTTCTTTAAAATGTTCGTGTCGCATCCTTGGAAGATACCAAACTTATATACCAAACTTGGTATTTAACGGTCTTTTCGTTTTTGAGCTATGCTGTCCAGACACACGCGAACATATACACGAACCTTTTTCTATAAATGTTTTTCTCTGACTCAGGTGATTTCTAAACATATATTTTCAGTGAAATCTCGGTATCGAATTTTTGGGTGGAATACAATATTTCCCCTATATGTACATAGTACGTGTAGAGAAAATAATTGATGTTAGCATGTTCAAAATCGTGGCAAAGAAGACCTGAGGCATAGGATGTAAAGCCTGTTGCTTTACTACTAGCTATAAAATCTCTGGTGTTTGAATTGTTATTACAGAGTTTAACTAATTTCCGTAATGTAAAGTCCTGTGTTGATTTTGAAAATATATTTGTAATCCACAATACCGCTAGCTAAGTAAGCGCATTGTTTCGTCACCAGTGTGGCAAGTACGAGAATCGAACCGGTCCCCTACTGTGGCCTTCCCGTGCATATATACTTACTGCAGCCACTTTCTTGACCCTGGTGGTCAAGGTTCTTTTCCCATGGAACGTACACGGTTGTTGGCACATCTACACCACACCTCGTAAAGCTGCTAATGAACTGTGTATATATGTTAAATCTTTGAGAAAATTTAAAAGGGTAAAAAATTGTGGCCTGTTCCATTCACATGACTTCGTCTACATCTCTGTAACAAATTGTTGATAAAAAGCTTATCCTTCTATCTAATTCATGCTAATCGAGATAAACATTAGCAGAAATTGTCCTCATTACTTGGTCCCTTGTAAGTAGAAGCGGAAAAATCTAATGCGTTCCATTCACATGATGTCCTCTAGCTGCTCGGTAAACATGCCTTTTATTCAAAACATTAATCTGGTATCTACATCATGCTAATCAAGATAAACATAAGGAGAATTCGTCTTATTACTAGATTCCTTGTAAATAGAAGGGAAATAAGAAAATACACAAGCTAAAGCGATAGCCTCGTCCTTAAAAAGCCGGTCGCTATATGAAACAATTGAAATTCCAATCTCCTTGCTTGTCAGGAGTAAACAAACGAGAAACGTGAGAAAAAAAGATGTCTTCCCGTTTGAGAAACGTTTAAGTGGATTAAAATTGAAATCAGTAATCTGGAAAACGGCCAACTCTACAAAAACAAAAAAACAAAAAATGTATATAAGTTGATTGTTTTAACGAGATCTGCTTTCTTGTGTAGTAAGTTTTTGTATATCTCCTACGGTTTGCCAGCTATACAAAAGTCAGCCAGAATGAAGAGGTTTTCAGAGGCTATTCCCAGAAAATTCATGATATACATTTTATTTGTCATGTAAATATCTGTAATATACGGGATATCAATCAAAATCGTCAGCCACTTTCGAGAAATTAAACATTTTCTATGTAAAGGATAGTTTGTGGTGGGGGAATTCCTTGAAAATCTTCGTGTCGCATTCTCGGAAGGTGCTCCTAAATACCAATTTTGGTATTTAACGTCTTTTAATTTTTGAATTATGCTGTCCATAAACACACACGGACATTTTTCGTAAAATGCTTTTTTTTTTTTTTTTTTTTTTTTTATTCGGGGGGTATCAAAACATATATTTCCGGTGAAATCTCGGTATCGAATTTTTGGGTGCAATACAATACCTTCTCTATGCACTATGTACATTGTACGTGTAGAGAAAGTAGAAATCTATGTCTTCCATTTACATAACTTTCTCTAGCTGTTCCACAAACGTTTCTTACAAAAGATTATTCTTTTATCAACGTCATGCTAATCGAGATAAACATTAGCTGAAGTGGCTGCATTACTTGCCTCCTTTTAAATAGAAGGGAAATAAGGGAATGCATTAGTCTATAGAGATAGTCAAATCTTTTAAAAGCTGTCGCTATGTGAAACAGTTGAAATTCGGTCGTTAAATTGAAACCAATATCAAGAAATATCTCTGAACCGTAAGAGAGATAGAAAACCTTTCAGAGATATTTCTTGCTATTGGTTTCAATTTAACGACTTAACACAAAAGTCATCTAGAATGAAAAGGTGTTAAGACGCTATTTCCAAAAAATTCATTTGTCATGAGAATATCTTAAACATATGTTATTGCATTTTTGAGAAAATCAAACATTTTGAAAAAAATGTTCCCTGTAAAGGCTTGCTGGGGGTGGGGGGATTTTCTTGAACATTTTTGTGCCGCATCCTCGGAATATGTTGAACTTCAATATCCAGTTTGGTATTTAGCTAGCTTTTCATTTTTGCTTTTTCTACACGTACTATGTAAATAGTGTATAGATACCGAGATTTCACTGGAAATATACGTTATAAGGTCCCCTGTATCCAAAAAAAAGTATTTTCAGAAAAAAGTCCATGTATGTGTGAGTCCGTGAACATGATTACTCAAAAACAAAAAGTCGGTAAAATATCAAACTTGGTATTTAAGTTTAGTATATTCCAGGGATGCGACGCGAATATTTTGAGAAAAATCCCCCCACCCCAAACTATCCTTTACATGGAAAAAAAATTCGAAAATTTTGATTTTCTGAAAAAGGGCTCTAACGATTTGGATTAAAATTTCGTATACTAAAGATATTTACCTGAAAAATATTATGTATATTTTGAATTTTCTGGGAATAGCCTCTGAAGACTATTTTATTCTGGATGAATTTTATGGAATTTTGCATAACTGTTAAACTATATGAGATAAGACAAAAACTTACTGCTCAAAAAATGTAGAGCACATTAAAACACACAATTTATGTTATATACATTTTTTTCGTGGAATTGATCGTTTTTAAGACATTCCTTGTTTTTGCTTCAGTTTGAAAGACATACACTTCTCATACAGGAATTTGTCAACTGCTGTCCATACAAAGTAACTCCAGTCACATAGTAATCAGCCTTTGACTATCAGTGTAACCTATGGTACTCACTTACGCTTCTACTTACCAAGAAGCAAGTAATAAGACTATTTCTGCTAATTTTTTTCTCGATTAGAATGAAGTAAATAGAAGCATAAGCTTTTTAACAATAATTTGTTGCAGAGATGTAGAGAAAGTCATGTGAATGGAACACATCAGATTTTTATATATGCTGTCTGACACACACACACACACACACACACACACACATATTTAGAAAAAGGGTCGTTAATGTTGCCATGTGTCTGAACACCATAATTCAAAAAAGAAAAGTCTGTCAAATATAAAAGTTCATTATCTTCCAAGGATGTGACATGAAGATTTTCAGAAAAATCCTTGTTCTCCAAACTACACTTTACCTGGAAAAATGCTCAAACATATTTTCTAAAAAAAAAAATGGCTAAGGAAAACCTGTTCATTATGAACTTTTGTGTACCTGGTAAACCGCAAGAAGTAGGCAACGACTCATAAGAAAAGTAGATTTCGTCAAAACACACAATTTATGCTGGATACACCCTCTCTCTCCCTCCCCCTCTCCCTCCCTCTCTCCTTCTCCCTCCCTCTCTCCCTCTCCCTCCCTATCTCCCTCTCCCTCTCTCTCTGTGTGAAGAGTTACTATTTCCGATTGTTATTGGTTTCAATGTTAAAATACTTGCAACTTTTTCTCATACGGGAACTCCTGGCCATGCAAAGACAATCGAAGGTCAATTTTATCACATAGCAGCATTTTTTAAAAGATTTGACTATCGCTTTAGCCTTGTGTATTCCTTTATTTCCTTTCCAATTACTATTTGCAGTCGCTCTTTTTTTTTTTTTTGGAAATTGGTGCATTTTGATGCTTATTATTTCGGAAATAAAAGCAGTAAATTGTGAATTGCCGTTTTATATTTACGCAGGCAAAGGTTTTAGTATCTCTCACGAGGAATTAATCAAATCCAATCTTGCATTATCACACCACTGGTTAAGCATCTGTGAAATTTCCCGGAATTTAAGCGATAGATTGTTTTGTTTGAACGTGTAATCAAGATTTAAAGCCTCAGTGACGTCATCCCGAGTAGTTGTCGTTTGTTCCCTCAGCCTGATAATCTTTTCATATCGCTTATCTTTGAGAGTATCTTCATTTTTGTCTTAACTCTTGTTTTACCAGGACAGAATGAGTACGTTTAATGAAGTTTTAGACAAGAGATGACTTCAAATTCTTGCTTATTACAATCGCTAGCAAATCTCCTCATATTGAATGCGATTATCCTAACTTTAAAAAAAAATCTGATGTGTTACACTCACATAGCTTTCTCTAACTGCTCTACAAAAGATTATTCTTCTTTATACACAATGCTAATCAAGATAAACGTTAGCAGAATGCCATTACTTAGTTCCTTATAAGTAGAAGGGAATAAGGGAATCCGCTATGTTAAAGTGATTGTCAAATGTTTTAAAAGCTATCGTTATGCGATTGTCATTGCAAATCACTTCTTTGCTTGGCCAGGAGTAGAACAAAAGAAAAAACAGACACTTCCTGTGTGAGAAAAGTTTAAGTACTTCACAATTGAAATCACTAACAAGGAATATCCCGAAAACAGTTACCTCCACAACAAGAACGTAAAGGACAAAAAGTGTGTGTTTGTCATGAGGTACATTTTTTGTGTAGTACGTTTTTTTCTATCTCTTGCGGTTTAGGAGTTAAGCAAAATTCATCCAGAATAAAGAGGTCTTCAGAGGCTATTCCCAAAAAATTCAAGATATACATTTTATTTCGGACATAAATAGCTTTAATATACGGGATTTTAATCAAAATCGTTAGAGCCATTTTTAAGAAAATCAAAATTTTCGAAAATTTTTCCATATAAAGGGTAGTTCGTGGTGGGTGGATTTTTTTTTTAAAATCTTCGTGTCGCATCCTTGGAAGATACTAAACCTAAAACCAAGATTAGTATTTAACGGTCTGTTTGTTTTGGGGCTATGCTGTACACAGACACACTCACACACATACACACACACACACACACACACGGATCTTTTTTTAAAAACGCTTTTTTCGGACTCAGGGGACCCCAAAACATATATTTCCGGTGAAATCTCTGTATCGAAGTTTTGGGTGCATTACAATACCTTCTCTATCCGTATGTACATTGTACATATGGGCCTAGAGAAAGTAAAACTAGTATGTGTTACATTTTCATTACTTCCCCTGTCTGTTTAGAACAGATGTATTTTTACAAAAAGTTATTCTTCTTTCTACATTGAGTTAAACATTGGTCTTGTTTACTTATTTCCTAGACGGTATACAAGGAATAAAATAGTACACTAGACAACATTGATAGTCCAGTATTTGAAGATATGGTCGCTAGGTAATGAAATTGCTTTCTCTTCGCCCTGGCGTAAAATAAATGAAAAACGAATGACTGCTTCTTCTTTGAGAATTGTGGAAGTATTGAAAAGTTGAAACCAATAAGTATGAATATCTCGGTGATGTTAGCTCCACACACAAAAAAGTAAAAGTAGTTGACAAATTATTTGCTTTAAGGAGATCTCCATTTTTTGGTGTGGTAAGATTTTGTATTATTTCTTAGGGTTTAGTAATTAATACAAAAATCGTCCAGAATGAAGGGAACTTGAGAGGCTAATCACGAAAAATTCAGAATCTGTATTCCATTTGTCTTGAAAGTATCTTGAACACATGGTATTTTCATAAATAATTGTTGTGCAATTTTTGAGAAAAACATTTTCGGAAAATGTTCCTTGTAAAGGGTAATTTGGGACGGGAGGATTTTCTTGAAGATCTTTGTCGCATTCTAGGAAGATGCAGGACTTCAATATTAGGTTTCAGTATTTAACGGACTTTCCGTGTGTGAGTTAATATTATTCACACACACAATGCGCAGGATCTTTTTCTAAAATGCTTGATTCAAATTTCGTCATTGAATATTTGTGTGGAATGTAATACTTTCCCTACTTAGTATACGTAGTGGAGAAAGTATAAAGAGCTACAATAAGAAATGCAAGAATCGATTTTGAAATACGTATCGGTATCCGAACCCTGTACTCGGTAACTCTCGTTGGATTTACCGCTAATATATGTGCTAATTGCTTACTTTAATATTCATTAGGAATATGAGATACTGAAATGAAAGCGACTTATATATATATATATATATATATATATATATATATATATATATATATATATATGAACGCTCCCAAACTGCTGCAGTCCCAGCGTCTCATAAAAGACTGCATAATTTTGCTCAGGCTTGAAGTTTTTTACATGGTTTAAATGTACGAGTAGCTGAAGAGGTCGCAAAGTCGGATGAGGGACCGGAAAAAGTCTTAACAGAAAAATTACCTCCGCATTCGCCTAACAAGGGAAAACCACGAAAAACCCCTAGTAAGGGTGGCCGGTCAAGGGGGATCGAACCCACGGCCTTGCGAATGCGGCCATAAATGATATCGCTTGAGCCATCCGCTCGATGCACATTTACTTTTTCACCCTTACTTCCATACTTTTAAGGGGGATGATAGAAAAAGAAAGAAAAGAAACTTCCCATCCTACAGCCGGGAATGGAGTCCGAGACAACTATAGTTTTCTCCAAAAATTATTGCCCTCAAACGGGATCCTTTCCGCATTCCAGTAGGCAATAAACATTAGCAAACAAAAGGCTATCCTGTACTAGGGGCAAGAGGCAACATAGTGAAATCTGTTTCCTGGAGACTCTGCTTGCAAGTCGAGAATTGCGCCTCAGTTAAGGGACCAGAAGTGGAAGACTTGGTATTGCGGTGCTACCGAAAATGTTAACATGGGCTTTATCTTTGTTAACACAAACCTCTCGGATGCCGCACTGATTATTCTGAGATGTCGCCGATGTTTTGCAGTGCACCAACGAGCGAGTCACTTCAGCCAATAGAAATCACGAATGACAGATGTGGAGTAAAACACAACGTCTTATCGCAGTCTTTGAAGCCGACGTGATAATCTTTTGAGTAGCACGGTAATAACTGCGAGAGTTGCTTTCCAACTGCACACATCATAATCCCAAACTTGAATGGCTTTGGAAGAAGAGTGGGGCAGGGTCATCATGTTGAAAAATACCGTAGATTTGAATACTACCACTGAAGCGTAAGATTCTCTTCGCGTGCGCGCTATATTTGAACTAAAGTCTACTCGCGCTTATGCTTGGTTTGGAGTAGCAATTGACTCTTCTCAGGGCGTTTTAACGGGCTTGTTGGGCCTCACAGACCCAGACTACCTGGCGACTTCTTAAATAATAAATCACCGGGATTTTCTTTGTAGAATTGTAGTTTATTTTGTAATCATTTCGTACAATTCTAAAGTGAAACTGCAATCTCTCGATGTAATTTATGTGCTTTGTTGGATGCTGCAAATATTTGTACGCATATAATTCTACGCGAATACATTAATGTATGCGTAATCTCCAAGTAGCCTTTTCCATACTTGTGAAAAAGCCTCTTTCTTTTGATAACTTCACAAGCAAGAAAATCAATACGTAACTATGATACTTATTGTTGAAAAACAAAATCGCATAGAGAAAATCAAAACACCTATACGTGACGAAAGCACAAGGAATAATAAACGTTTGCATCCAGTGATTTCAACTTCGGAATGCAACCAACAAAAACATTTGAACATCAAATATTACAAAAATGACATGAAATTCACAAAATCTCGGCAGATTTTGTGGATAAGATGTAAATATTGCCTCATCACCCGGCAATAGAGACAGTCTTGACCCAGTATGAGAACTTTTCTACATAATTGATAGTAAGGAAATCCAAACACCTACCTCTGTTGTCGGTTTCATTGAAGATACCTGTAGCGCTTATCGATGGTCTAAAAGCGGTTTAGAAAGGTGCATCGTGACAGCCGATGTATACCGAAGAAATAAATCTTAGTTCTCAAGGCAGATTGGATGCCTAGGCGTGACTATATTTAACAATATCTTGCTACCTGGGCCTTTGATGCAAAAAAGTGCGTGACACTGTAGGAATTCCGGCACGCACGCGTTTTAAACAATTGTTATTTGATGCATGCCGAACACGGGTTAATCTTATCTCGCATCGCTTTTGTCAAGAGGGCGCAATATTGCATTCCTTCAAGCGTGCGTCTTGAGTAATTGTAGAATGGTGAAATTCTGCTTCATACGAAATCGTGAAGAGTAAACATCATCTGCTCAAGCGCGCACGCGCACATCTGATTTGTTACATTTGCGTGACTTCCTCTACCCATTCTCAGCAAACCCTTTTTTTAGAATAGCCGGAAATACACGTATTATGATCCCCTGTATTTAAAAAAAAAAAGGCATTTTAGAAAAAGATCCTATGTGTTTTCGTGTGACTGTGAACATAACTTGGTACTTAAGTTTAGTATCTTTCAAGGATGCTACACGAAGATTTTAAGGAAAATCCTCCACCCCAAACTACCCTTTACATTGAAAAAATTGAGAAAATTATGATTTTCTCAAAAATGGCTAACAGTTTTGATTAAAATAGCGTATATTAAAACATTCACATCAAATTAAAAATTTTAAATTTCTGGGAATAGCCTCTGAAGACCTTTTTGTTCTAGTCGAGTTTTGAGGAACTAAAAAATGGCAGATCTCGTTAAAAAAAATCGGTTAATTTATGTCCCGTGCGTTTTTCTTGTAGAGTTGACCGTTTTCGGGTTATTTGTTATTGGTTTCAATCATAAAGTAACTTTTCTTTAACATGCAAAGCGAATCGAACATCAGTTGTTTCACATAGCAACCAGTTTTTAAAAGATTTGACTATCGCTTTAGCTTAATGCATTCCCTTGCTTCCTTCTACTTACAAGGAAGCAAGTAATAAGACCAATTAAGCTAATGTTTAACTAGATTAGCAATACGTAGATAAAATAATAATCTTTTGTAAGGAAAAATTATCTGTGGCAAAGCTAGAGAAAGCTAAGTCACTGGACCTTATCAGATATTTTTATGTGGAATGAACAATTCCTGTTATATTCCTTAACATCGATTTCAATTTTGAAATACGTATGTATCCTTTATACGTATAGGAAGTCGTACATGTTTCTTTTGTTTTACTCCGGGCCATGCAAATAACGAATTTTAATGACAATCGCATAGAGTTCACTATCTCTCGCTCGCTTCGCTCACATGCGCTATATTAGGTCCAGATGAGTGTGTGTGTGTGTGTGTGTGTGTGTCAATAAACTGATTGTCATGCGCTTATTGTTATTAATTTCTTTTGGTTTCTTCTCTGGTGAATTTTAAACGTTGGCAGCTTCTGGCTTGGAAACGGTATTATATCTACCACCACTGCAAATTTTCGTAATTTTTTTATTTAAGGACATATATGACTGAAAGTTTTAAATTCCAAACTAATAATGCTAGTTTTTTTAAATTTATTACACGTGTAAATAATGCAAATGACTTTCAGTGCAAATTTTATCCATTGTGCTCTAATGCTTTGGAAGTTATGGCCAAATTTATTTATGGTTTTGTCACGTACAAAAAAGTGCATTGCAACAAGGGACTTGTTTCTGAAACACAAAACTGCTCCGCAAGGGACATTTAACAGGAAGAAGAATGCTGAAAATATCAATAGCGAGAAAAGAAGGAACGATTTAAATACATGGTTCACATTAAAATCCACCAGGTTGATAGGTTGGACCCTCGACTTTTCTTTTCCTCTCTTCTGCTGCTGTCTTTTCTGTCCCTTTCTTCTTGCGTTGCTGCTTTTCTTCACAACTTTTGTTTTGTTTTTTTTATTTTGGCTGGTGCGAATGGAATCTCGTCGAACTAAAGTTTTTCTTGCCCAGTCCAGTTATAAAATGCTTTGACTTAAAGTCTTTAAAAATGGCGCTTGGTGCCTAATTATTTATACGTTTTGGTATTCAGGAATATTTAAATTATTATATGGAATTAAAATTTAAAAAGGATATTTTTGTGACTTTTCGTGAAATTTCAATCATATAAAGTGTCTTCAGGTGGCGAGTTATCACCTATTGGCTCCTGGGCGTTATATGTTGAGTAATAAGATTGGTTTCACATCTTTGGTAGCCCTACATATTTGATGCAAGCATCGTATATCTTTACCAAGACCCTGAACATGTATTAAGGGGGACAGTCGCTTATTTGCATTAATATTGAAAACTTGCACCATTTCCACAATTTTGGACTTAGGACATTGAAATTTGGTAAAATCATGTAAAACATTTTTACTTAATTTTGTATATTTTTTCAGAAAGTTTTGATTAACTTGCTTCAATTTTTAATTTTCAAATTTCTAAAAATAATAATTCCTTTTTCTAAATTTCTAACAAGACATTTCCTTTGAAACTTTGTATGTGTATTAATGCATATATAAAATAACAATTAGCTGCAGTTAGTTATTTTAATTTATTTTTTATCTTATTTTAAAAAATTATTGAAAATATAGTACATTTTAACATCCTTTTTTCCCCGAAATTTATACATATAAAACTCATAAAAAAGTTATTTTTTGAAGTTTCATTTGTAAAGAATTAAAGATATCAGCATTATAAAGCTGTGTACAAAAATTTGTTTGTATTCATAATAGTTTTGAATAAAAAGGTACCTTCATATTGAAAAGTGTATGTTTAGGAAAACACAGTTTAACGGTTAAAATATAGGGCACACTACATGCACTAAGTTTTAATATTTCAATTTTAAATATCAGTTACGTACCTTACAAAAGCAGAATATAATTTACTGTGCACAAGAGGGTCTACTTCTTATTAAAGGCAATATATTTTTTTTCTTCAATTTTTTTAAGATGTTTTTGGAAATGTTTCACCTTAGCTTGTATCTTCGGTTACTTTTTATTTGCCTTATTAAGTCGGGGTAATTTAACAGTGAGCAAATTGCATGAACATCATATATATGAAACGATAAGAATAAACACATCTTATCAGTATGTTTCCGTCTGTAAATAACTTCCAAACGAGAATGAACATATAAGCATATCAGCAACCAGCAGGTGCTAACGACGTCACTAGAAGATCCGGGACTGTTTCAAATCTTCATTTTTTCGTTGAAAACGTTAACGACGTATGGTGCCTAGCTTTGGTGCTTCGTGGCGCAGGGATCTTGACTTCGAGTGTGGCCTGGGCATGGGTATTATTTGTGTGTTCTTAAATGTGGAAAAAGAAAAAGGAATACAGGAAAAAGGAATCTTGTCAGGACTACGGAGCTGTATTTTATTTTTATATATATTCTTTGTAGTAGAAGGGAAATAAGGTTGAAGCTATAGTCAAATCCTTTCAAGAGCTGGTCGCTGTGTAATGAAATTGAAATGACGTTCTCTTTACATCTCCAGGAGTTGAAATAAAATTAAAAAAGAAAAAAAACAATGATACTTCCTGATTGACAGAAGTATAAGCACTGAAACATGTTAAACCAGTAACGAAAGAATGCATTTTTTGTCAGGTAAAATGTTGTCTCATATCCTACGGTTTATCATTTATACAAAAGTCATCCAGAATGAAGAGGTCTTCAGATGCAACTCCCAAAAAGTTCCATACACATTTGATTTGTCTTAAAAATATCTTAAACATATATCTAATCAAAGTCGTTGTTGAAAAAATCAAAATGTTCGTAAAATGTTCCATGTAGAGAATATTTTGAAGTGAGGCTGTTTCTAGAAAATCTTCGCGTTGCATTCTTAAAAATGCTAAACTTAAATATAAAGTTTGATAATTAACCGACTTACGTTTTTGAAGTATGCTATTCACAGATATGGCCGACCTTTTTCTAAAATTTCTTTTTTGGTATCTGGAGTTCTTAAAACACGTATATCCGGTGAAATCTCGGTATCGGATTTTTTGGTGGATTGAAATAACTTGTCTACTGTATACATTGTACAGTAAAGGTATTCGTTAGCAGTCCCGTTGTTTAAAATTCATGTTTGTCATATATTACAAGTTTCACCAACATCTCTATACATTTAACTCCTTTAGTGTAAACATCAGCCGTTACTTCAGGTTTCGTTGCAATTTTGGCTCAATTTTGTGCAACCATCACACTGCACCGCTTTTTTTGAATGACAATGCACATATTTTCAATGTAAATCACACAGTTTTTCCTTGTTTGATTTTGTAAAACCCACCGTTATACATTCAACTGGAATCATAAATTCCATGTTTAATGCTGAGGGTGTTAATGAATTAAAATTAGCAATAAAACTAGGACGTACCTCGAAAAACATAACTCGACCTGCTGCATGTTTAAAATAGGTGTAGAAAAATCTGATGTGTTCCAATCACATAACTTTCTCTAGCTTTTCCAAATACAAACATTTTCAAAAGATGTTTTTATCTACATCATGCTAATTAAGATAAACATTAGCAGAAACGGTCTTATTACTTGCTTTCTTTTAAGTAGGAGGAAAATAAAGAGTACGTTAGTCTAAAGCGATAGTCAAATATTTTAAAAGCTCATCGCTATGTGAAACAATTGAGGTTCGGGTGGCTTTGTATGGTCCCGTTTGAGAAAAATATAAGTATTTTAAAGGTGAAACCAACAACAAGTAATGAATCAGAAACGGTAAATTCTAAAACAAACAAACAAAAAATCCTATGTATTTTAACGACATCTCCACTTTTGTGTTATAAGTTTTGTTTATTTTTTTCGTAGTGTTTAACGCCCGCTTTAACTACTTATGGCACCGCACTGATGATACATGAATGAAGATGGAGCACCGGTGGAATGCAATGGCGGGGGAAACCGGAGAACCCGGAGAAAACCCGCCCCAACGCCGCTTTGTCCATCACAAATCTCACATACGGTCGCTTGGGATCGAACCCGGGCCGTCTATGTGAGAATGTCGGTATTTTAATCAAAACCGTTAGCAATTTTTGAAAAAAGCAATTTTCCAAAAAAAAAAAAAAAAATCGTTGTAAAGGGTAGTTGTGGTGGGTGGATTTTCTTGAAAATCTTCGTGTCGCATCCTTAAAAGATGTCAATTTTAAATACCAAGTTTGGCATTTAACGGTCTTTTAGTTTTCGATACTGAGATTTCACCGGAATACATGTTTTGAGATCCCCTGAATAAAAAAAAACATTTTAGAAACATGTCCGTGTGTGTCTGTGTACAGCATAGCTCAAAGACGAAAAGACCGTTAAAAACCAAGCTTGGTAATTTTGGTATCTTCCAAGGATGCGACACGAAGATTTTCAAGAAAATCCCCCAACCCCCAACTACTCTTTACATGGAACTTTTTTCGAAAATTTTGATTTTCTCAAAAATGGCTAAAACGATTTTGATTAAAATATCATATATTAAAGATATTTACACGACAAATAAAATGCATATCTTCAATTTTCTGGGAATTGCCTCTGAAGATTACTTTATTCTGAATGAAATTTACGGAATTTTACATAACTGGTAAACCGTAAGAGATGAACAAAACTTCTCACACTAAAAATGCAGAGCACGATAAAATACAGTTTATGTTGTATACATTTTTTTTCGTGGAATTGATCTTTTTTGAGATATCGCTTGTTTTTGGTTTCAGCTTTAAAAACTTATACCAACTTTTCTCATATGGGAATCAGTCAACTCATGCCCATATAAACAAAGGAACTTCAGTCGCATAGCAAACAGCTTTTGATTATCACTTTAACTTATGGTACTCCCTTATTTCGCTCCTACTTACAAGGAAGCAAGTAATAAGACTATTTCTATTTATTTTTTCTCCCTCAATTAGCAGGAAGTAAATAGAAGCATAAGCTTTTTAACAATAATTTGTTGCAGAGATGTAGAGAAAGTCATGTGATTGAAACAAATCAGATTTTTGGATTTAGATGACCTCAGAATACATTTCCAGCGAATTTGTGGTGGAATACAATATTTTCTCTAGCTGCTATGTACATTTTATGTACGTACGGCTACAGAAAGTAACGTTATGTGACTGTAACGCATCAGATGTTATTCTCAAAAACAGTTGTAACATGTTTCAGTTCTATTGAGATTGCAAGCGCTTGCATCAAATTGCGAAAGTTTGCTGTTAATTAAACCACGCAGAGCTTGTGTTGATATGAGAGAGTTGCATTTCAGGGTTATTAAACCTCGCACCGGAAGTGAGCCATTAATAATCGTTAGCGATATGCTTTTATCTGCAGCGACGCCTACCTGCACTATTTTTCTTTGTGCCAACATTTGTTTTGTGGCACATTTACGTTCTTTAAAACAAGTATACAGCTTGTATAGTCAAACTATTTTAAAACATATAGCTTTTCTGCCAATAACTAATATCTTGGAAACTTAATTCTACAAAAAAAAAAAAAAAAAAAAAAAAAAAGTGTTTCATTCACATGACTTTTTCTACATTTCTACAATAAGTTATTGTTAAAAAGCTTATTCTTCTATTTACTTAATGCTAATTGAGAGAAAATAGCAGAAATAGTCTTATTTGCTTCCTTGTAAGTAGGATGGAAATAAGGGAGCAACATATGTTAAATTGATAGTCATTTTAAAAGCTGGTTGCTATGTGACTGAAGTTCCTTTGTTTGTATGGACAGGTGTTGACAAATTCCCGTATGAGAAAAGTATAAGCATTTTAAAGCTAAAATAAGGAATGTCACAAAAACAGTCAACTCCACGAAAAACAATGTATGTAACATAAATTGTATGTTTTAGTGAGACTTACATTTTTAGTATGACAAGTTTTTGTCTATCTCTTACGGTTTACCAGTTATGCAAAATTCCGCAAAATTCATCCAAAGGTCTTCAGAGGCTATTACCAGAAAATTGAATATGTACATTTTATTTGTCATATAAATATCGTAAATATGAGAGATTTTAATCAAAATCGTTAGAGCCATTTTTGAGAAAATCTAAATATTCGCATTTTTTTTTTCCCCATGTAAAGGGTACTTGGAGGTGGGGGGATATTCTTGTAAATCTTCGTGTCGCATCCTTGGAACATATCGAACTTAAATATCAAGTTAGGTATTTAAAGAGCTTTTCGTTTTTTTTTTTGTTTTTTTTTTTGACTCAGGGAGACCCAAAACCTGTATTTCCGGTGAAATCTCGGTATCGAATTTTTGGGTGAATTACAATATCTTCTATATACATTATGTTCATAGTACGTGTAGAGAAAGTAAAGTGTATGTGACTAGCTTCTAGCCAGGTAAGTTCATGGATTTACTCCAACGTTTCGAAGATGTAGATCATCTTCGTCTTCAGGTTAAATTGGTGACTTGAAAGTCCGGACTCGTGTCTTTATAGTGCCCTAGTGAAGCTAGCATCTGATTGGTTGTAAAGAGTTAATATGTCGTCAGGAAAGCTTCAGCTTTAATTTTAATGTAAGCCTCTGTTTTTTTGTGTATTAATTTTATTTATATCTGCGGATATTCAAAAAGTAATCCAGGTCTTCAGAGGCTATTACCAGAAAGCTAAGATATGAATACGTTTCTTAAACATTTTCGAAGTCTGCTTGCTCTCCCCATATTTAAGACAACCCCCCCCCCCCAGGACTTACAAGCGAATGCCTAGGGGTCAGAAGTCTCGGGGAGCCAACCACACGAAACCACAGAATGAAGAGTGATCGGCCCGTAGCCAGACATGAGCGTGAGGAAGTGGATGATAGGAAAGGCGATGGAGCAAACGGTGTTTTAACTAGTGGGATGGGGTGCCCTTCCAAGCGTAGTGGTTTAACAATTGGAAGGAGATGGTGTTTTATTAGTCTGAAGCAAGTTAGGGATAAAGGCTCATGGAAGAAGGAAGCACTGTTTCTGATAATATTTGTGTTCGCTGTGTACTGTCTGATTCCTGTAGATTTTGAAGACTCGTCATCCGACTCTGAGTAAAGCATTTCCACACTGTTGACTGTTTTGGCACGTGCGGCACGAGTTCAGCATTCGTGTATTCCTCGCATATTTAAGTGTTACTTGTGCAATAAGCCACTTTTCCCTTTCCTTGTTTTTGCATCTGCTATTCGAGAAACTACAACTAAACACCACACACGTATTGACCATTATACTGGTTTAAAACTTAGTCTAAATTTACTGCTTAATTGAACATTTAACACCACAAAATCTTATTTTTGTGTGCACATTTAACCCATACAAGGCGTTGTAGTGTAGTGGCTAACTATGGGGGCTGCGCGAGAATCCTGCTTCACCACAGTACATGAGAATGGCATTTCCAGTCTAATCGCTCTCTGTATCTGTGGTTTCCAGCCGCACAGTTGCTAATCCTAAACTTCATGAGTCTCGCCGCGTTTGGTACAGGAGTGAGGCGGGGTTATCACGTTCTGAAAAATATAGCACATCGCTGGGCTGAGTAACGCCATGCATGACCAGTACTGTACATCCGCTTCGCGAAACAGAAGGGAAAGTGGAGGTTGCCATAAGCCAGTGAACAAGAATTTGGAATTACAAGGAGAGAAAAGTGTCAAGTGTCGGGGGAAACTCACTCAACCTCAACAAGGCAATAAACAACGCACAATATTTAGGCCAGCTCGCAAAACGATCGGTACCGGGTATCCATTTGTATAAATGTTCTTCGAACACAGGCACGCCATGTTGGTATCACTTGGTATTCGGGGAATTTCTTCATTGATTTCACAACAAAGTTCTACGTGATAAACAATAAATAATGTTATTAATATTTATCCCAAAATAATGCTATAGGAAGTAAAAGAATTTTGGAAACAAATTTTTGTCTCGTATAACAGGAAAAAAACTATTAAATTTATACATTTTAGTAAGATAATCAAATTAAATTGTAATTAATGCACTCGTAAATATAATTGACAGAAAAATCACTTTCAACGCTCTTTACTTTCTCTAGCACCTATGTACAATGTATATAGGAAAATTTATTTTATTTCACCCAAAAATTTGAAACTGAGATTTCACCGGAAATAAAAGTTTTGAGCACCCATTAATCCCAAAAATAACATTTTTCAAAAAGTTATATTCAAAACAAATCTTATGTATTCTATTCACATTTCTCTAGCTGTTCCATATACAGAGCAACCCATTATTCTTCTATCTACGTCATGCTAATCGAGATAAATGTTGGTAGAAATTGTATTGTTACTTGTTTCCTTGTAAGTAGAAGCTGAATGGAATACATTAGGCTAACGCGATAGTCAAATCTTTTCAAAACTCGTCGTTATGTGAAACAATTGAGGTTCGGTTCGCTTAGCATGGTCCCGTTTGAGAAAAGTTAGGTAAAATAAGAACTGAAGCTTTCCTGGCGACGTGTTAATTCAAAATCTTCTTGGGCTTCTAGCCAGGTAAAAACTGGCTAGAAGCCCGAGAAGATTTTGAATTAAAAGTTAGGTAGTTTGAAATTGTAACCAATAACAAGAAATATCTCGAAAACACTCAACTCGACAAGAAAAACTTGGTGTTTTTTTTTTTTTTTTTTTTTTAACCAGATCTACATTTTTTGTGTATCTAGGTTTAACCGTTATGCAACATTTTGCAAAACTCTTCCAGAATAAAGAGGTCTTCAGAGGCTACTCCCAGAAAATTCAATATATACATTTTATTTTCATGTAAATACTTTTAATATACGGCATTTCAATAAAATCGTTACGGCCATTTTTGAGAAAATCTTTGTGTTTCATCCTTGGGAGACACTAAACTTAAATACAAAGTTTGGTATTTAACGGGCTAATCGTTTTTCAACTATGTATACACTTGGATCATTTTCTAATTTTTTTTTTTTTTACTCGAACATCAAAACGTATTTCTGCCGAAATCTCGAAATCGATCTCTAGCCACTCTGTACATCGTGTGCACATACGGGCTATAGGGAGGGAAAAATATGCCTCTTGATTTTGATAAAATGTTTATTAGAGGCATTTACATGGCAAATAAAGTGTATATCATGAGTTTTCTGGGAATTGTCCTTTAAGCTCTCTTCCTTATGAATGACTTTTGTATAACTGGTAAACCTTAAGAGGCGTAGAAAAACTTACTGCACAAAAATGTAACTGTTAAAACACAAAATTGATGTCATATACAGTTTTTATATGCAGCTAAGACTTTCCGAGGTGTTCGCTGTTATACGTTTCAGTTTTAAAATACTTAACTTTTCTCAAAATGGAATTTCGCGTCCGTTTCGTATCTCTTTTGTTTTACTCGTGGCCATGGAAAGAGAACCGAATTCTAATTTCAAACGCACAGATAAACCAGTTTATAAAATAATTTGACTGCGCTTTAGCCTGGTGTTTTCCTTTACTTCCCTTCTACTTATAAGGGATTAAGTAATAAGACAATTTCTGGTAATGTTTATCTCGATTACCGTGATATAAATAAACGGATAATCTTTTGTGAGAATAGGTTGTTGGCAGAACAGTAGATAAGAGAAAGTCATGCTAGTGGAACGCTTTATATTTTTTTCTTTCTTTCTTCATTTGTGCGTTTAAATGTTGGCTTAAAACTTTGAGCAAATAGAATAATTACGTCGTGTGGAGCATGCAGAGATCCAGAATATCAGCTTGGAAGGTTTGTCTGTCCACGTGCACAGTGACCATCACTGAGCGATAATACAGACTACGAAACTCCCTACACTCTGAGATAATTTTAAAAATTGATTTTAATGTATTTCAGTTTATTTTCACATGTGTATCTTACATGCCAAGTTTTGTATGTATTCCTTCTACAATTCGTTTTTTACTTTCTCTGTACGTGCTACGTACATAGTGTATAGAGAAGGTGTTGTATTGCACCCAAAAATTCGCTACCGAGATTTCACCGGAAATATGTGTTTTGAGACCCTCTGAATACCAAGAAAGAATTTTTAGAAAAATGCCCGTGTGTGAGGGGAGCATAGCTCAAAAATGAAAAGGCCGTTAAAAACCAAACTCAGTATTTAAGTTTTGTATCTTTCAAGGATGCGACGCAAAGATTTAAAAAACAAAATAAATAAACAAATCCCCCATCCCAAACTACCCTTTACATGGAAAAATTTTTGAAATGTTTGATTCTCTTAAAAATGGCTCTTAACGATTTTGATTAAAATCCCTTATATTTAAGATATTTACTTGCCAAATAAAATGTATATCTTGAACTTTCTGGGAATAGTCTCAAAAGACCTCTTTATTCTAGATGCTTTTTATTGAATTTTGCATAACTGGTAAATCGTAAGAGATAGACAAAAACTTACTAAACAAAAAAATATAGATCACGATAAATCAATCAATTTATGTCATATATATTTTTTTCATGGAGTTGATCGATTTTGAGATATTCCTTGTTATTGGTTTGAGCTTTAAAAAACTTAATACTTTTCTAATACGGGAATTTGTCAACTCCTTCCATACAAACAAAGGAACTTCAGTCACATAGCAACCAGCTTTTGACTATCACTTTAGCCTATGGTACTCCCTTATTTCCCTTCTACTTACAAGGGAGCAAGTAATAAGATTATTTCTGTTAATTTTTTCTCGATTAGGATGAAATAAATAGAAACATAAGCTTTGTAACAATAATTCGTTGTAGAGAAAGTCATGTGAATGGAACATAAGATTTTTTTTATTTATTTTACTCGCAAACACACCCGATCGAGTTTCTATTCTTTTTACTTTCTCTAGCACGCATGTACACACAATATGCATAGAAGCTAAAGCAAGTATTGTATTCTACCCAAAACTTCGATGTCGAGATTTCAACCGAAATGTGTTTTTTTGAGTCCTGCGTGCCCCAAAAAAAAATTATTTAGAAAAAAGTCTGTGCGTAGACACTATATTTAATAAAGAAAAGACCGGTAAATACAAAACTTGGCTGTGTATTTAGTACATTCTTGCGACACGACGATTGTTAAGAAAATCTACCACCCTAAACTATCCTTTACATAAAAAAAAGAAAAAAAAATTAAAATATTGTTTTGCTCCAAAAATGGCTCGAGTGATTATGATTAGTATGCCTATATTAAATATATTTACATCACAAATAAAATGTATATTTTGAATTTTCTGGGAATAGCCTATGAAAACCTCTATTCTGGATGGATTTTGCATAAGTGGTAAACCGATAGAGTTAGGCAAAACTTACTGCACAAAAAACATAGGTCTCGTTAAAACACATAATTTATATCATATACCTCTTTCCTTATAGAGTTGAACGTTTTCGAGATATTGTTATTGGTTTCAATTTTAAACTATGTAACTTTTCTCAAACGGGAAGTCACCTTTGTTTCGTCTCTCTTGTTTCCCTATTGACCGTTGAAAGCGAACCGAGCTTCAATTGATAACTGTTTCACATAACGATTAACTTTTGTCTATCGCTTTAGCCTAGTATATTCCCATATTTCTCTTCTACTTACAAAGTAATTCGCTTACCCTCCCTTTGTTTTAGGACTGACACCCCGCTAGGACTTACAAGCGGATGCCTAGGGGTCAGAAGCCTGTCGGGGAGCCAACGGCACGAAACCACAGAACGAGTGGTCGGCCCGTAGCCAGAAATGAGCGCGAGGAAGTGGATGATGTGAAATCAAGCGAAATGGATGATAGTAAAGGTGATGATGGAAGAATTGGTGGAATGAGTGGCGCGGGGAAACCCGCCCAGAAGCTGCCTCGTCACCGCACATGCGGGGGCCCTTGGGATTGAACCCGGGCCGCCTGGCTGGGAGGCGAGAGGTCTAACCACAACCACGGCGCCGCCCCTACTTACAAAGAAACAAGTAATAAGACAAGTTCTGCTAATGTTTATAATGATTAGCATGACGTAGATAAAAGAATAATCTTTTGAAAAGTGGTTTATATGTGGAACCGAAGTATTTCCAATCACATCTCGATATTGAATTTTTGGTTGGAATGCAATATTTCTCTATGACTGCCTCCGTGGTCGAGTGGTCAGCGAGCTGATTTCTCACCTGGATGTCCCGGGTTCGATTCCCGGCTGGGGCGGAGAATTTTTCTTTGGCCAGAATTATTCCCTATCCCCCACAGAGTCTGCAAGTACCTATGTGAATGAGTGTGTGTGTGTGTGTGTGTGTGTGTGTGTGTGTGCGAGGAAAATAAAATTATTTAAACCTACAGACAGCGAGTTGTTTCAAGTGCAAAGTCCCCGATATGACCTTAGATGTTAAAGGTGGCTAAACAAATAAAACAATAAAATAAAATACTTCTTACGTACTAGGTAGAGAAAATTAGGTTGGCCAGTACTTCGGAGTTATCTCGGACCTCCAAAATGCTAGAACACTCGCTGGTGCCCTGGCCATCTCCCTCGATTAGTTTAAAAAGAGTCCGGTCACCGCATCACATTTTCGTGTTTTGCATAATGCCTACGAATAAAACATAGCACGTCATTTAAAAGGCCACCCTCACATCCATATGAATGCTGAGGGGCATTCATTAAAACTCCAGAGTCGCTGTAGAGGAGAAACATTTTATTCCACCGAAAAAATTTCATGTCGGGGTTTCACCGGAAATGCATATTTTCTGGTCCCTGAATCCAAATATCCTTTTAGAAAAAGGCCCGAGCGCGGTGTGTGTGTTGACATATAACTGAAAAAAATTAAAAGTCCGGTAACTACTAAACTTGGCTTTTAAGTTCATGTTCCAAGGATGCGACAGCCCGCCTGGGTAGTGTGGGGGTAATGTGTCTGCCGGGCGCGCCGTGGCCGAGTGGTTAGACCATTCCTCTCTCACCTAGACGGCTCGATCCCAAGCGACCGCATGTGAGATTTGTGGTGGACAAAGCGGCGCAGGGGTGGGTTTTCTCCGGTTCCCCCCGCCACCACCCATCTTCATGCCATGTATCATCGCCTGCGGTGACATAGTAGTAAAAGCGGGCGTTAAACACTGACATATTCAACAGGTCACGAGTACGAATATTGCTTATGGTGAGTTACCCGGATAAGGTTTATTTTTCGGGGTTTTCCCTTATCCTGAGAAGACGAATGTCGAGTAACTTTAAGCTCCATGCATCCCGAGATTATTTGAGCATCATTTTACCAATTTCATTCCTCAGGTTAAACGATGTTAAGCTAGAGGGTGGGGTGGATACGACACGAAGATTTTTAATAAAATGTCCACCATTTCAGACTATCAGTAACATGAAACATTTCTGGAACTTTTTTTCTCAAAATGGCTCCAACGATTTTGATTAAAATGGCTGTTTTAATGTCCAGTAAAATTAATATCTTTGACTTTTTTGGGAACGGCCCTGAGTTCTCTTCATTCTGGATATCTTTTGGCACAATGGTAAACCGTAAGATATAGACAAAATATTATTACACAAAAATGCAAATATCAATTTTTTATTTTCTCTACACGTACAATGTACATAGTGTATAGAGAAGATATTGTAATGCACCCAAAAATACCATACCGAGATTTCACCGGAAATATATGTTTTGAGACCCCCTGAATGGAAAAAAAGCATCTTTAGACAAATTTCCGCGCGCGCGCGTGTGTGTGTGTGTGTGTGTCTGCAGGCAGCATAGCTAAAAAACGAAAAGACCGTTAAATACCAAACTTGGCATTTTAAGTTTGGAATCTTCCAAGGGTGAAACACGATTTTCAAGAAAATCCCCACCCCAAACTACCTTTTACATGGAACAATTTTCGAAAATGTTGTTTTTCTTAAAAATGGATCTAACGGTTTTGATTAAAATACCACATATTAAAGCCATTTCTATCACAAAGTGTATATCTTGAATTTTACGGAATTTTGCATAACTGCTAAACCGTAAGATATGGACAAAAAGTTACCGCACAGAACATTTAGAGCACATTAAAACACACAATTTTTGTTATATAATTTTTTTTCATGGAATTGATCGCTTTTAAGATATTCCTTGCTTTTAGTTTCAGCTTATACTTTTCTCATGCTGGAATTTGTCAACTCCTGCCCATACAAACACAGGAACTTCAGTCACATAACAACCAGCTTTTGACTACCACTTTAACTTATGGTACTCTCTTATTTCGCTTCTGCTTGCAACGGTGCAAGTAATAAGACTATTTCTGTTAATTTTTTCTCGATTAGCGTGAGGTAAATAGAAGCATAAGCTTTTTAACAATAATTTGTTGCAGAGATGTAGAGGAAGCCCTGTGAATGGAACACATCAGGTTTTTTTTATTTAGTAATTTCCGGGAGTGCCCTTATAATTGGTTTTAATTTTCCAATACTTTTTCTCAAAATGCGAGGCTTTTCTGTTCATCCTGAACATGCATAGAGAATGGAATTTCAAATGCTTCACATAGCTTATCGCTCTTGAAAATTGATTTATCATTTTAGGCTAGTATCTCCTTACACAGAAATAATGCATGTTTGTATTAACATGAAATAGAATATTAAGCTTTTGTAGGAATAGAGAAAAGGATATGAATGAGACGTATCTGATATATTTCTGCAGAATAGTGGCTGGTAATGCAGTGGTCTCGGTATCGTTTGCAACATTGGCGGTATATAGCTTTGCGGCTGGAACAAGCTTGTGCGGTATTCTATGAACATGATAGTCCAAGTTCATATACATAAACATAAAAACAGTTGATTGTCCATACGTGTTCAGAATAATGCTCGTGTAGTCCGCCGTAACGAAGATAACCTGCATATTATAGACTAGAAAATACTGAAACCGTCTCCCAGGGAGTTGTTTTGATGTGTCACTTAGCGCGCATTTACATTAGAAGCAATAACATTCTGTGATACATGTTGAAATCAATCAGAATTCAGATATGGGAAGAGAAACGAATTTTTTTCTTCGTAACGTCTGGTTTTAAGGGGATGAGGTACTCTGAAATGGTAGAAAATAACTTTTTTTTTGTTTTGTTTTGGACACTAATAAAACATCTATTATTTCTAGTTAAGATGATTTTAATGAATTTAAATATTTAAATGCTAGTCTACATTTCTTTAAAGCTGTTTGCATCTTTGTATTCAGTTTTCTCAAAACAGCATTTTTGGATACTTTTGTTCCTTTTTCTCAAAAACTATGACATTTTCAGTACATATATATAGCACATAGTTGAACTTTCAGAACCACACTCGTGATGTTATAGTGTATATTGATCATATTAAGAAACCAACAATATTGCAAATTTTCCACATTTTTACTTTTTTGAATTTGCAAATATATTTATTTTTTAATTTCTGCTGAAATTGTATCGTAGCTAAATAATTGAGGTTCATAAGATAGCTAATTATACTAAGAACAAGCATGTAAAAGTGTGAATATGTATTGCAAGTAGTATCAGAGAAAAAGATACACAAGGCACAGAAAGAAACATTCCGTACACCGCATTTATTACCGTTTGTAGGGTAGTTTCTTACGTCATGTTTTTACTTTATTGGTTGATACTGTCACCTTGCAGGTGAGTGTTCTATATTGAACCAATAGAGCTGGGTTTGTCAACTCATTGGCTAATAGGAATAGGCACTTTACTCAACTGGAAATGAGATTAGGTAACGTGTACTACAACAGTAAGCTTACAACCTCTCCTCCTTCCCCAATTAGAGTGACGGAGCGGCCAGCGGATTTCAGAAGACACGCCCTATAAGTTCCCTACAGACAATCCGAAATTCCATGTATAATACTATTTGTGCTCTGTGTACAAGAATTCACATGTTTTATGACTAAATTTTATTACTTTTTATACCACATAAGCTATTAATGGAAACAACCACTTGAAATAAGGTCCATGATTTATAGAATAATTCATACAAATTTCTGAAAAAGGAAATAATACTTTAAGAGCGGTGGTAATTCAACTCGCTTAAGGTGCAATTTCCGTATGTTGAGACTACCTCTGATGTAAAGCACACAGAATGTTTTGCACTTTCTATTGATAAAGGAATAAAAGCTGAAGGCAGGTTATAAACGAGAGATATAATTATGCCCTGTCTGGGAGTCGATTGTTTGGTTGCAATGAGTTATATTGGGAAATGACGCATCACGTTTTTGAAAGGAACTCTGTCTTGCTTGTGCATTACTGCAGTCACGATTCAGATAATTGGGGAACATCAACTGCATCGATCCGTGGGCTTTCAGAAAACACTTTTACTCTTAGCTGGCTGGAGTTGCACCTCTTGTGTGCTTGCATAGAAATGGAAATTTGAGTTTTATTTATGGGTGCTCTTTAACTGCTCTGTGCATACAATATACATAGTAGCTAGAGCACGTATTGTATTCACTCAAAAATTCGAGATTTCGTAAGAAATTGTTTTGATATCTCCTGAGTCAAAAAAAAAAAAAAAATCAACATTTTTAGGAAAAGATCACTGTGAGTGTCTGTGGACAACGTAAACTCAAAAACGAAAATTCCTTTAAATGCCAACCAAACTTGGTGTTTTAAGTTCAGCATCTCCCAAGGGTGCGATACTAAGATTTCCAAACAAAACAAAAAAAAAAAAAAATCCCCCACCCCAAACTTCCCTTAACAGGGAAAAAATTTCGATTTGTCGATTTTCTCAAAAATGACTCTAATGCTTTTAATTAAAATAATGTATATTAAATATATATGGCAAATAAAATGTATATCTTAAATTTTCTGGGAATATCCTGTAAAGGATTGGTTTGCACCGATTCTTCATTATGATCTCTCTGCCATCCTCTTTGCTTTCTCTAACACGTATGTACTTACTGAATAGAGAATGTATTGCATTCTACCCAAAATTTCGATTCCGAAATGTCACCGGAAATACATGTTTTGGGACTCCCTGAATACAATAATAGTTATTTGCGATAAAAGTGGTAAAAATTGTGTTTTGTATTGTGAGTAGGAATCTTGCGAAGCTAGGCTGTAGGCCGAGTACAGTAATACTACGAGCAACACTTGGACGCGCTCGTCTCGCTTTGGTGCTTGGTAGCGCAGGGGTTCAAGTCCCGCCTTGGGCATGGGTGTTATGTGTGTGTGTAACAGAAGAAAAACAGTAATCATACAGCAACCAAAGTAAAAAAAGAACAGGTAATTAAAAGTAAGGTATACAGCGCCGGAGTCCCAATCAGACTCCGGAACTGTATTTATATATATATACATTTTAACACACATTTTTAGACAGCTCTCAATATTATATACACATTATAATTATAAATAGATTGTTTTACCTATTTCACGTAGTTCATGCTTAATGGTCTGCGATATTCAGCTATTGCCTTGCTTAGCATCAGTGCTAACAACATGATGACTTACTCGTACAGAACGAAAACATTCTATACAACTGAGGTAGTATAGAAGTTGTAATTTTGTTCTTTCCGCTGCTTGCATAATTTCGTCTGGTTCAGCAGATTCTGTGCTCATGACATTGAAATCATCCGCTATTTAATGGATCGATATGAGTTTCAGAGTCATAGCATACTTGAAAGAAGCCGTGGACGCATAAACCAAAGTTGGCTACATTGGAGTGATATAATTTTATAACATTGATTGACAGAATTTTATACTTTTAACACTACTGACAGCTGATAAAAGACCTGCTTTTAGCATCAACTGTCTAAAAAAGCATTTTTAGAAACATGTCCTTTGTGAAGTTTAGCATCTTCCAAAAGATGCTAAATCGAAGATTTTCAGTAAAATTCCCCCCAACCCCAACTACCCTGTACATAGAAAAAATACGAAAAGTTTGGTTTTCTCAAAAATAACGATTTTGATTAAAATCTCATTTATGACAAAATGTATATATTGAATTTTCTGGGAATACCTCTGAAGACCTCCTTTATTCTGGATGATTTCCTCTGAATTTTGCTTAACTGTTAAACCGTAAGAGTTAAGACAAAAACTTACCACCGAAAAATGTAGATCTTATTAAAACGCACAACTCAAGTTATATACTCTTTTTTTTATAAATTGTAGAGTTTTCGGATATTCCGAATTATTGGTTTCAATTTTAAGCCACTTACACTTTTAGGTTTTGTTACATTTGTATGATTAACTTTGGTGAGTTATTCTTATATTTACACATACACACACACACACACACACACACACACACTCACTCATACACACTCCAACCTCTGAGGAGGGTGGGTAATTATCTTGGTTAGAGAAAAAGTGCCACCCCAGCCAGGAATCGAACCCAGCACAACTTGCACAGCAGGCAGGTGCTAAACCGACTGAGCTCCGTGGGCAGCCACGTTAGATGTTTGTTTTCAGTAAGAATTGACTAAAACAAAAGACAACCTTTAAGTTCGCTGTTCAAAGATGCGTCACACAACAAATCCAAGGTCGCCATGACTGCACTCCAGGTTTTCTTTGAAGGCGGTTGGTTTATCGACAAAGAAAAAATAGAATGCATTAACGTCAAAGAGATGGCGCGGGGTTTTCCTCGGTACAAATATTACGTCATACACTTACGGGAAGACGCCGGCTTAAAACTGATCTATCAATGACCTTAGACAAAGGTGAAGGTCAAAGAGAACATGTCATGCATGCATACATTGGAACACCTGTGGCTATTAATTAGATGCGTATCGATAAGAGACCGGCTTGTTGCCGGGTGAATATTCCTGCAGGTTAAAAATGATCGTCACTTGTTTCTAAAGGTGACAAAATCTTGAGTACTTCCTATGTGCGCTAACAGACGAGAAGCTGAACCTTTCCAAGACGTCTGCTGTTTGTTCAAAACGAGTTGTCATGGCCTGCTTTATGGAAGCCATTTTCCATAAAATCTCGGAAATTCAAAGAAAGAAAGTGCTAATTATGAATTTCTAAAGTGTTCACACAATCACATGGTGACTCTTGGAAGTCACTATCCACTTTAAACAATTCTAGCAATGGAAATAACGCAGAGAAAATTGTGTTTAATGTGCAGAATGAACAAACGTGCGTACAGTTTGTTTTCAGATATCTAAGATTATTTTCATTATATTCGTTTTATAATGTTTTGGAAACTCCACCGACTTTACAACCTATTCGTGTGGTGTTTACGATTTTTACTTTCTCTACAGTACTATGTACAAAGAAGGTTTTGTATTGCACCCAAAAAGTCCATACTGAGGAAATATATATTTTGAAACCATCTCAATGAAAAAAAAAAAAAAAAAAAAGCAATGAAAAGTTTGGTATCTTTCAAGGATGCGACACGAATATTTTCAAGAAAATCCCTCCACCCCAACTAACCTTTATATGGGACTTTTTTCGAAAATTTTGATTTCTCTAAAATGGCTAACGATTACGTATACTAAAGATATTTACCTGAGACAAATAAAATGTATATCTTGAATTTTCTGGGAATAGCCTCTGAAGACTACTTTATTCTGGATGAATTTTACGGAATTTTGCATAACTGGTAAACCGAAAGAGATCTACATCTAAAAATGTAGATCTCGTTGAAACACAATTTATATTATATGCCTTTTTTTTTTTTTTTTTTTTTTCGTGGTGTTACTGTTTTTGAGATACTGTTTGCTATTGGTTTCAGCTTTAAAATACTTATACTTTCCCCATACAAACAAAGGAACTTCAGTCGCAGAGCAACCAGCTTTTGAAGCATAAGCTTTTTAACAATAATTTGTTGTAGAGAAAGTCATATGAATAGAACACGTCAGATGTGTTTTTTTTTTACATTAGTGGTGTTTATTTTCTCTACCGAATACCATGTGCACACATAATAGGTAGGGAAGGTAAAATAGCAATAAAAAATCCAATGTGTTCAATTCACATGACTTTTTCTGCGTGTTCTGCAAAGAAACTTCTTACAAAAGATTAGGTATTGTATCATCCGTATCATGCTAATCGAGATAGGCCGCGCCGTGGCGGAGTGGTTAGATTACTCGTTTCTAAGGCGGGTTCGATCCCAAGCGACCACATGTGAGATTTATGGTGGACAAAGCGGCGCAGGAGCGGGTTTTCTCCGGTTTCCCCCGCCATCGGATTTCACCGGTGCTCTATCTTCGTTGCATGTAACATCAGTTTTAATTGTTTTCTCACAGAAACCGCGTGTAGGACAGGAGTTGGACAGCCAGAGTCAGACCGAAAAATTCAATGCCATAGCCGGGATTTGAACCACAGATCTCCCGGCCTCTAGCCGGTTGTTCCACCACTGAGCTACCATGGCAACATGCCGGCATAGCATTGGATTAAAATCCTGGCTATGGTATTGGTCTGAAATTGAAGTCGCCATTGAGGTTGTCATCTCAAAAATAATTTGAGATCACCTTGTGGTTTACCGGGAAACATGCGAGTCAGTTGAGAAATCCAATGCTATGCCGGCATGTTGCCATGGTAGCTCAGTGGTGGAGCAACCGGCTAGAGGCCGGGAGATCTGTGGTTCAAATCCCGGCTATGGTATTGAATTTTTCGGTCTGACTGGCTGTCCATGTCAAAAAAATCTGATGTGTACCATTCACATGACTTTCTCCATATCCCTGCAACAAATAATTCTTAAAAAGCTTATACTTCTATTTACTTTATGCTAATCAGAAAAAAAATTAGCAGAAATAGTCTTATTACTTGCTTCCTTGTAAGTAGAAGCGAAATAAGGGACAACCGTATGTTAAAGTGATAGTCAAAAGCTGGTTGCTATGTCAGTGAAGTTCCTTTGTTTATATGGATAGGAGTTGACAAGTTCCTGTATGAGAAAAGTATACGTTTTTCATAGCAGAAACCAAAAATACGGAATGTCACAAAAACGACGAACTCCACGAAAAAAAAATGTATATAACATAAATTGTGTGTTTTAAAGTGCTCTACATTTTTTTTGTAGTAAGTTTTTGTCCATCTGTTACGGTTTAGCAGTCATTCAAAATTTAGTAAAATTCATCCAGAATAAACTACTCTTCAGAGGCTATTCCCAGAAAATTCAAGATATACATTTCATTTGTCAGGTAAATATGTTTAATATCCGAAATTTTAATCAAAATCGTTAGAGCCATTTTTGAGAAAATCAAAATTTTCGAAAAAAGTTCCATGTAAAGGGTAGTTGGGGTGGGGGAATTTTTCTCAAAATCTTCGTGTCGCATCCCTGGAAGATACGAAACTTAAATACCAAGTTTGGTATTTTACCGACTTTTGGTTTTTGAGTTATCGTGTTCAGACACACACACACACACACACACACACACACACACACGCGCGCGCGCGCGCGCGCGCGGACCTTTTTGTGAAAATGCTTTTTTTGGATATTGGGGTCCCTAAAACATATATTTCCGGTGAAATCTCGGTATCGAATTTTTGGTGGAGTGCAATACTTTCTCTATACACTATGTACATAGTGCGTATGAAGAAAGTAAAAAGAATCGAGATAAACATTGGCATAATTGTTTTAATTACTTGCTTCTGAATTTTCTGTTGCGGATATTTTGTTAACGGATAGCTTGATGCTGTTGAGCAGTAGCTCTGCAGTAAATAGTCTGGTTCTTGCACAGCTTCGGAACTGGAAAGCTAGAACACTGTCAGTGCAGTTTTGCATTTTTGCCACTTTTTCTTATGATGCAGAAATAAAAATGTTAATCCATCCCGCTCCTTTCATGCACAACTTTCACAATCGTGCTTATAGCTAAAGTTCGTAAAGAAAATAGGTAAAAACTGGTGGTTAATTCGCATTTCTCTTTGCTAACTCTGGAAAAACGATCGATATGCCGGAGGGAATAGCGATGCAACGCGCAGAATTAGCTCGCTGGTATCTGAGTAATGTATTGTAAGAAAAAAGATGCTGGAAAGTAAGGCGAGGCACGCGAGAAATAGTACGCACAAGTTTAAAAATAAAAAATGATGTGCTCCATTCACATCTACACCTCTATAACAAATTATTGTTTAAAAGCTTCTTTCTACTTCATGCTAATCGAGATATACATTAGCAGAAATGAATGTATTACTTGCTTCCTTGTAAGTAGAAGAGAAATAAGGGAATACACTAGGTTAAAGCGATAGTCAGATCTTTTAAAATCTGATTGCCATGTGATTGAATTCAGGTTCTTTGCATGACAAGAAGTTGACAAATTCCGTATGAGAAAATGCTTAAGTATTTTAAAACTAAAACCAACAATAAGAAATATATCGGATATGGCCAACTCCACAAAAATATCTATTTGACATAAACTGTGTGTTTTAACGAGATCTATATTTTTGTGTAGTAAGTTTTGTCTATCCTTTACGGTTTGCCAGTTATACAAAACTCATCCACAATGAAGAGGTCTTCAGAGGCTATTCCCAGAAAATGCAAGATATATATTTAGTCATGTAAATATCTTTAATATATGCATTTTAATCAAAACCTTTTAGCCATTTTTGAAAAAATATACATTTTCCAATTTTTTTCCGTGTAAAGGGTAGTTTAGGATGGGGGGGGGGTTTCCTAAACATCTCCGTGTTGCATCCCTAAAATATACTAAACTGAAATACCTAGTTTGGTAATTATCGACTTTTCGTTTCAGAGTTATCGTGCTCAAAAGCATGGGAACACACATGGACCTTCTAAAACTAATGTTATGCAAGGGACCCTAAAACGTGTATTTTTGTAGTGTTTAACGCCCGCTTTAACTACTTATGGCACCGCAGGCGGTGACACTGGTGATACATCAATGATGATGGAGCACCGGTGGAATGCGATGGCGGGGGAAAACGGAGTACCCGGAGAAAACCCGCCCCAGCGCCGTTTTGTCCACCACAAATCTCACATGCGGTCGCTTGGGATCGAACCTCGGCCGTCTAGCTGAGAGGCAAGTGGTCTAACCACTCGGCCACGGCGCGACCGTGTATTTTGGCGAAATTTCGGTATCGGATTTTTGGGTGGAGTGCAATACCTTCTCTCATGTACTAAGTAGAGAAACTAAAAATGGATCGTTTCAGCATTGAGAAGAGATTAAACGATTCCTTTCTTGCACAAAGGGAACTAAGCATGAAAGATACTTCAGTATCGTTTCAAGAGCCTACATAAGTTGAGGTTATGTCACTCCCATCGCCATTGCCTATAAACAGATTCAGAGTACAAAAACACAGAGACTTAAAGTAAAAGTATATTTAGAAAGCAAGTTCTTTTCTTACACATGTCAAGTAATTTTTAAAATGCAAGTAAAAATCAAGAAAGAATATTGTTTATTTTGCCCCTTTTACGAGCACTCTTCCAATATTTTTCTCCTCCAAAGGCTAAACATTGGAAGTTATTCTTAAAAGTTTTTGGGGAGGGTAAAGCACCTGTACCGAATTCCTGGATCCGCTCTTGCCTCAAACAAGTTATTTCTGGTGGAAAGAAAACATTTCTATTGCCTACCTTGTAAGTGCTATATAATGTCAAAGTTCATGTCTTGTGGTTTTTTCCCACAGTAAATGGTTGAGGAGTGAATTAATTTGAAATAAAAGCGTATTTTATGGAACATAGACGACTTGGTATGCCGCTTGTAACCTGTGAGCTTGTTGACAGCTGTAGTTATAACGTCGAAGGCTTTCTGATAGAGTTACGACACTATTGTTGTATAAATTAGTCTAACCCTCGCGGAAAACAATACGTAATCAGTAGTTCCATTCAATTGAAAAGATTTATTTGTTCAAACTAGTCTGATGTATACGAGGCGGATGCGAGTTAACATGCCTGCCCCACGTCGTTCTTTTGTTTTATATTTGGTGGCTTCACGCCTTTGAACTTGAACATTTTGTATTTGGTTTTTAAATTGTAAGCGTTGTTTATTACCAGAGTTACGAATTTTAGGTGCAAAATATCGGTCAAAAAGGATGCCTTAACTTAATTGAAAATGTTCAAAAATCTGCTTTATAGCATGACTTTCCCTACCCGTTTTCAACAAACTATCCTTACAAAATCTTATTACTTTCTCTACACGTACTATGTACATAGTGTATGGAGAAGCTATTTGCACTCCACCCAAAAATTCGATACCAGGATTTCACCGGAAATATATATTTTAGGTGTCCTTTGTATAAAAAAAAAGCATTTTCAGAAAAAGGTCCGTGTGTCTGTGAACACGATAACTCAAAAGCGAAACTTGGTATTTAAGTTTAGTATCTTCCAGGGATGCGACTCGAAAATTTTGAGAAAAATGCCCCCCACTCCAAACTACCCTTTACATAGAACTTTTTTCGAAAATTTTGATTTTCTCAAAAATGGCCCTAATGAATTTGATTAAAATTTCATATATTTAAGATGTTTACATGCTAAATAAAATATAAAATTAGAATTTTCTGGGAATAGCCTGTAAAGACCTCTTTATTCTGAATGATTTTATTGAATTGTGCATAACTGGTAAATAAATCGTAAGAGAGATACAAAAACTTGTCACACATAAACGTAGATCACGATAAAACGCCAATTTATCATTTTTTTTTTTCGTGGAGTGGACTGTTTTTGAGAAATTCATTTTTTTTATTTATTTATTTATTTATTTATTATTTTTTTTTATTTTAAGCTTAACGTCCTTTAACCCTTTTGGTCATATCGGACGATGAATGAAATTGGTGAAATGCTGCTCAAATGATCTATGATCTCGGGGTCCACGGAGCTTAAAGTTACTCGACATTCGTCTTCTCAGGATAAGGGAAAACCCCGAAAAATTCCTTGTTATTGGTTTCAGCTTTAAAAGACACACTTTTCTCATTCGGGAATTTGTTAACTCCTGTCCATACATACATACAAACAAAAGGAACTTCAGTCACATAACAACCAGCTTTTGACTATCACTTTAACCAATGGTATCTCTTATTTCGCTTCTACTTACATTGAAGCAAGTAATAAGACTATCTCTGCTAATTTTCTCTCGTTTAGCATGAAATAAATGAAAGCACAAGCTTTTTAATAATAATTTGTTGCAGATATGTAGAGAAAGTCATGTGAATGGAACACATCAGATTTTTTTTTAAATGACATTTGTTATATCATATATTAAAGGCATTTTAAAATTTGAATTTGGGTTTGGTCCAAGTTTAGCACCCAAAATCCACCTGTCATAAATTTGCGTAATACTATAGAATAATGACTAAATATAGGCTTTCTACCGGTCATATGAATAAATAATAACATTTTACTGGTTTTGAAGTAGTAGTAGGGTAATATAAAGTTAAAATTATCAAAACAGTTTTGACTGCACTACTTACTACAAAAATGGCTCTTCCTCACTCAAAGAGAGCACATGTCCTGTTTCACCACACGATGCTGTTCAATGCCTCTTCACAGAATTCTTGCCCATCGCTGTTCAGTTCCACAAATGTACATGTTCCACTTCCTCACGGCTGAAGTTGTTAACACTCTGAACATTAACTACATTTCTGAAGCTTGGAACTTGCTTCTGGTTTCTCTTAACACTCCTACCCAATTTTCCGGGTGGCTTGTCCGTTTCTTCACTTTTCTTTTTGGTTGCATCTCCTTATTCTCCATCTTTACAACAGACTAACTAACTTATTAGCTTCAGAATAACTGGATAAACAAATCCTTCTAAATTACAAACCATTGTTGCAATAATGATTACTGCGCAACAATGGATTACATGCTACATTTGAAAAGAAAATCTTGAACTATGGCTTAGGTGGATTCTGGAAATAATATTTTCAATGACTTAGGTGGACTTTGCAAAATAAATACGACTTTTGAAACACTATATCAATGAGACTTAAGTGAGTTTTGCAGTTTATTCAATATGTATATGCATCTTATTCACAATATCATAATAACGTAAAAAAACTAAAAATGAAAATAAACGACTTAAGTGGTATTTTGAAAAGAGCTCTTCAATTATGATACGAATTCACTCATGTGTGAAAAAGTCTTGTTTACAATTAACTAGAACTATTCCTTCAAAATTAACTTTCCAAATTATAATTTCATTTAATATACCAATATTATCCACCACCTGTGGTGCCCTTATAGTAGGAACGAGCGGTAAACATTGTTAAATTTATATATTTATTTATTTTATATAAATTAACGTCCTTTAACCTGGTTGGTCATATCGGACGATGAATGAAATCGGTGAAATGATGCTCAGGAGTTAGTTACTCGACAATCGTCTTCTCAGGTTAAGAGAAAACCCCAAAAAAAACTTAATCTGAGTAAATCACTCTAACCAAGATTCGAACTCTTGAATGTGTCACTGGGCATATATATTTGAAATTAGCATAGGATTTGTACATCGTTCCTATTGGTGTCCGTCATTGTGCCGAGGCCTTCGTTTGTTAATCGCTTATCGATTGCATCAGAGTAAGCCAGTGATGCTTATCATGTACTTTCGAAAGAGAGTATGCGTTCTGGGATGATGTAACCAAAGTATTACAAAGTCACATTTGTGACTCAGAGGCCAGGGGAAAATACTATACCTGATCAAAAAATTCGTATGATTCGTTGCATTCACATGACTTTCTCTATTATTCTTCTGTCTAAATCTTAATTCCTGATACGCAGAAGGGAATACACCAGGTTAAAGCGATTGTCAAATCTTTTAAAAGCCGATCGATATGTGAACAATTGAAAAGATGCATAGTTATAAATTGATACCAAAAATAAGGAATATCTCGGAAACGGTCAACTCTGCAACAACATTTTATATGCCATAAATTGTGTGTTTCAACGAGATCTACGTGTTTTGCCTTGTAATTTTTTGTCTCTCTCTTATGGTTTACCAGTTACGCAACATTCATCCAGAATGAACAGGATATTCAGAAAATTCAAGATATACATTTTATGTGTGATGTGAATAGCTTTAATTTAGGTATTTTAATCAAAATCGTTAAGAGCCATCTTTGAGAAAAACAAAATATTAAAAAAAAAAAAAAAAAAATTCCATGTAAAGAATATTTTGGAGTTGGGGGATTTTCTTGAACATCTTCCTGTTGCATCCTTGGGAAAACTTAAATACCAAGTTTTCTGTTAAATCATTTGGCATTTAAACAGGGCTGTAAATTGTTGCTTTTTGTTGTTTCTTTCTGTTATTACATATTGAGATATAACTTGTTTGTTCGTATGTAATATTTAAAGCAGAAATAATGTCATGTGCAATTTCACACTTTGTTGTTGTTATTATTATTATTATTATTATTATTATTATTATTATTAGTGGTGGTGGTGGTATAGGAAGCTGTAAGAGAAGAATCAAAATTAGAACCATTAAGTAAAATAATTAAAGGCAAAAATAGATAAAACACTTGAAAAACCGGGAGCGAGGAAAACATCCGTAAGCAGCACATATATGTACACCGAGAGGGGAGGGGGACGAGGAAGATCTAGAAAACGTTGGAGGAATCTGTGAAGTCGGAACGGGCTAATAAACCTAAACGATGAATTGGAAAATATATTATTATTATTATTATTATTATTTGTATTTGTATTACAACATTATTGATATTTAAATCCAGTGTAAATGCCCTGCTTTAAAACCAATCCTCTCAAATGAATTCACCCGGTATGGAACGAGAAGTTCGAGGTTCAATCCCGCCGGGAACACCCTTCCTCAGATTGTTAACGTTTCATTCCCAAATGTTATGTACTAGTCCTACAATTGGTTGAACACATTTTAATGTTTTAAAGTGTGATGTTTTCAAAATTATTTTTATGCATATAAATGTTAGATAAACTTAGCACATTTAGTTCGTAAATATTTAACTCGAATTCCCTCGATACCAGTACATAATTTTTGTAACGGCCTGTTCGGTAGCATTGCTTTGTTATATGAAAGTTTAAAATAAGGGTAGTTCCATGAACTGAAAATGAGAATTTTTAGACAGGTGATTGGATTAGATAGATCACCTGTCTTAAAATTCTTTCAACTCCACAACTATGTTGAAAATGTTATATTGTTACAAAAAACCGCTAAGGTATTAGAAGGGTGAATGCAAAGAGCAGTTAGAAAATAACCGGATTTGTAGTATCCGGTGTGAACAAGTGGATCAGATTTGTGTGGACGACCTTCAGAACTATCCTTGGTGATTCATCGAGTTGCATTCTCAGCTTCCTACTATCAGATGCGTCATATGCACAGTCCGCCACTGCACGTGGGCGGCAGCCATTACTTAACCTGGCCAAGAAAGGTTCCTCAACAGCGGATTGTTTCTCTTGTCAAGAGATCGCGACATTTCTCCTCTCTGTTTCTTGCACTAGTCCAGAGAGAGATTCGTAAACTACGAGGGTCATCCAAAAAGTAAAGAACGATTTGGCATAACTATAATAACAAAATATATCAGCACAAAACTTTATTTTCAAAGTTACAGTACCTTACTCTATTTCTCAACGTGATTTCCATTCTGTCAGGTGGTACCAGTTTTTCAATGCCGATGATATAATTTCCTGCCGCCAAAGAACTTATTCATCTTTTTGAATGCACAAAATATTCGGCCTATCGAAATTTATAACCAAATGACCCAAGTGTATGGTATGCAATGAACGAATCTTCAGTGAGGAAATGACGTATAATTTACGAGTAATCAAGGAAGAACCAGGGTGTACGAAAAATACCGGAATGGAAGTTCATCGATCGTTATGGAGGAGTTGAAAGCGAATGTTGATAAAAGAATTCAGGAACTCCGATGTTTCTCTTTGGGCACCGTACATGACGATGAAGACATCGGCATCTTGGCTCAGATCTAAGTTGAAAAACCAGTACCACGTGACAATATACCTTGATAGCAATGACAATACGTTGAAAAATAGAGTAAGGTACTGTAACTTTGTAAATAAAGTTTTGTGTTAATAACTTTTGTTATTGTTTAGTTACGCCAAATCGTCTGTCACCTTCTGGATAGCCCTGATTGTGTATTTCTCATGTTAATGGAGCAAAAGAAAACGCTGATCTGTTTTTACGCCAGATATTTTAATTTCCCAAACGTGTATGTACAATAGATGAGAAAGTATTGTATTCCACTCAAAAATTCGATAGCGAGATTTTACCGAAAATAGTCGGTTAAATACCAAATTTGGTATTTAAGTTTAGCATCTTCCAAGGATCCGACACTAAAATTTCAGAAAAAAAATCCCAAATTACCCTTTACGTGAAAGATTTTTCGAAATGTCCGTTTTTCTCAAAAATGACTCAAACCATTTGAATTACTGTATTAAGTATATTTACACAACAAATAAAATGTATATCTTGCATTTTCTGGGATAGCCTCTGAAGACATCTTTATTCTGGATGACTTGTATAACTACTAAACCGTAAGAGATATAGATACTCTACAAAACATGTATATATTGTTACAACACAATTTATTTCATAACATATTTTTTATGCAGAGATGTGCTTTGTTATTTGTTTCAATTTTAAACTATTTAAACTTTTCTCAAACAGGAGGTTATCTTTCATTTCAGTGCATTTGTTTTATGGCTGACCTTTGTAAATCAAACCAAATTTCAATTGTTTCACACACAATTTATTAGTGAGAGAGAGAGAGAGAGAGAGAGAGAGAGAGAGAGAGAGAGAGAGAGAGAGAGAGAGAGAGGGAGAGGCATTCCTTATTAATGGTATGTAATGTTCAACACATTGTCATTCTTCTCAAAACCTGTTGATTGGAATGTTTTTCCAGATCATGTTTGTTCTAAACTTAGTATACTTTGCAACAATTTATGCAAGTTGAGGAATTCTTTACATATAGATGCATTCTTGACAGTTTACTTTATCTGGTTCAGTGTACAATAGAAATAACAACACCACAATTATCTTAGTGCTGCTATTCATCTGAAAGTCACCAAATAAACAGAGGAAGTAAACTTAGAAAGTAAGTAATTTATAAACTTTGCCTATCATTCATCTCCGAAAAATTCAAAATTCCAATGGAATGTCAGAGATCTCTTTAAGGAAAGAGGTACCCTTCTGGCTACACCAAGGACGTTTTGCAAACACCAGTCTGTGTCTTTAAACTCCTGGAGATTAAAAGTGTTATTTTATATATATTGTGAGATTCTTGCAGATACTGCAATTTCATCTACATCTTACAAAAAAAAAAAAAAAGAATAGAAAGGTTACTTTCATTTTCTTTATAAATAACTAAGCACTGATTATACTTTAAACTTGTAATTTTCAATCATTTAATGTAAAACATTTTAATCAATTATTGTTTATTCTTTAAAATTTGTAATATTGTATTCAAGATTGGTGATTCAACATTGATGAGTCAATCTATGCAACGGTATGAACAATGACAATAAAGATCATCTATCTGACTTCTATCTGAAGATGCCCAAATTTAGCAAAAAAAGTACTCCATTTGGTATCGTAAACCTATCTTAATTATTCTAATTTTGAAGGGTTGAGTTTCAGAAATGCTATAATTACAATTATTGTTTGATGGTGTCATTTTATAGAAAAATAAACTTTGGATTTTCATAATGTTTTTAGTGTAAGACATTTTCAACATATTTAATGAAAATATTCATCCTTGTTTAGGTGCATATTTTCTGTGAGTTTATATTGCTAAATCCAAACTAACATTTGTTAAACTAACATTTCAAAATAGTTCCAAAATGATTTTTTTTCTAACTGGTTACTTTTTAGGCTGGGTTTTCAATGTAGCAGTCAAGGCTAAGTGAAACAGAGCAACATGAATGTCTTAATAAAACCAATTTTCATTTTTAACCACTCTTTCATACATGCAATTAAACAATGCCATTACCTAGCTTTTGCAAACTAGATTGTAATGAGACTGCTTCATTGTAGATCCATGTCTGAAGATTAAATTATTGTTTTAGCTTTTTGCAACTGCTAATTTATAGGTGTCTAATGGAAGTATTTCTTTTGCAGCATTTGTCATTTCCTGCTCCTGACTCTAGCCATGGTCAAACAAGGTTCAAATTCAGCCTTTCCAGCTTTGAGGGACCCCAAGGGAGCTTTGAATGCATCTCCCAAAAAGGCTCAAGGTATGCTTAATGTGGATTTTCTTAAGCATAACCTAATTAGAGGATGATTAACTTAGGGAAGGGTGAAAGAATAAGGACATTTAAAAAACAATTCCATATTTAGGTACCTATAAAAACTTTGTAAAGGAATCATTTTGCTTATAGTTATTTGCTCTTAAATTCTAAAAAATGTTTTAATTTTTTACAAAATTTAAATATTTTTTGGTAAATTTCATTGCAAATTTCTGCAATACTATGCATCGGCGTCTTTATTGTTAGCACATGTGATATTCTGTTCATTGTCAATATCTCTTCTTAAATACTTTCCATAAAAATTGAAGATAAGCTATTAAAAATTATATTAATTTGTTCCATTTCTGTTTATTACATACACCATATGTGATGAAAAGTCAAATGAAAATCTTCAAAATGTAATAAAAATCGGAATCCTCATGCAATTGTTCTTTAAATTAGCTTTACTGTTACCAGTGCTTTAAAGAATGCCCAACAGATGGCTGAATACTACAAACAAGTGAAACGCTGTCACAATACCTGTTCAAAAATTACTGCTGCTTGTGGCATGAAGTAACAAAATCAATTTTCCCTCATGCATTTTCTGAGCAATGAAGTTACAAAATGAATGTCCAGTGTGGTGATATATGTTCATTACTGCAGCAAGAGAATGAGTAAAACATTTAGAAATGGCATGACTTGTATAGCACATGCTCCCCATCTGCAGTGGCAAAGTTAGTCATAATTGTCTGGTGAGTTTGAGGCTTAAGGTCAGATTATCTCCATTAGCATATGAAACAAAATATCTATCTACAAGCTATACAACGACATACACTCTTGTACAGGAAATACAAGAACTCTATGATGCTTTGGTAACTTCTGGCAAGCGACTAGTCTTTGCTTGGATACTATCCCACTGTGGTATAGTGGGAAATGAGATGACTGATTCTGCTGCGAAGGAAGCAACAATCATCCTCCAACCATCACAGATTTCATGATTACCTCATGCATCTTAGGCGCACTATTTTATAGCAATGGAGAACACATTGTACAGCCACAGCTAAAAGTAAATTGCAACAAATCTGCCCAACACACAAGATTGCTTCCTCTCTTCTGACACTTACCAGAACAAACAGGTACTAATCACCCGCTTGTGCATCGGCCATACCACCCTTACCCATTCCTACCTCCTGTCGCACGAACCAGCTCCGTATGATACTGTTATCACAGTTTGTCACAGTCTGCCCGAAATACACTGCTCAAAGGACTCAATGTGGTGTTCCTACTGACTTTCAACTGCCCTTAGGTGATCCACGGTACTGGACACATGTTTTACAATTCCTGAATATATCATTCAATTGTACAATAAGATGTAACCACTGTGATTAATTTGTATTAATATTGTTTATTTTCTATAATGTAGTCGCTATATGACTTTGTGTTAAAGCGACATTAATCAATAAATTTAAAAAACAAACAAAAATATCTATCACTACAAATGGTGCTAAAATCTTTTTGAGTATTTATCTTGGATCCATTATATTTTTAAGGTGAACAGTTAAAGAATGAATAAACTTGTAAACGTGTTCTCTGATGCTGGTTTATAGTTTACGAACAAACAACATGTCCTTCCATGGATCCAGGAGTTGAATTGAGAGCACAATAGAACAGAAAACTAAGACGCCTCATAATCCACAGGTCCATGCTGCACTGGAAGCCAGAGTCTAGTCTGAGAATGCCTATAGCATTACAGTAATGTGGCTTGAAGGTGGAGCCCTTGCTTAGCAAGCCAGCATGTGTGAGTCTGGTGGTATCAGACTCCTACATTTTTAGGCTGGTTTAACACATTGAAGCCCAGGCATTTCCTTAGTTGAAGTACCAAGAAACCCAGGGCTTTTAGGCCTACTTTGATTTGTTATTTACAGAACATCAATTAAATCTGCCAAAAAGTATTGGGACTATCTAAAAGTATGGTATGCAAGGATTTCTCAATAAGTAAGAAAATAGTCATAACTTACATATTAATATTTTATTTTAAATTTACAAGTAGTATCAAATATGAGTTTGAAAAAATCTGCGTAAAGCAGCTTACACTCCATTTATTCAAAGTTCGAAAAACTCTCCCTCGGTTTCGAATTTTGTAGAGCATCATTTTTATCCTGATCTTCAGCTTCAGTTCACAGAAATCAAGGAAAATGCAGCAATTTAACATTTAAGAACACAAAACGTAACAAACAGATCACCATCTTCAAGGAAAATGGCAGACTACCTGAGAGCAGCCAATATTACTAAATTTCCTAATAGTTGACTAAAGCAAGGACAGATGGCAGCACAAATCAGACAACTAAACGATAACTGATGTATGTTTGTTGCCGCATAGCCCCAGACTGAGTTACGGTCATGGAATTGCATTAAAAGCGTTAGAAATACCTGCCTGAGCTATACTTGGGCATGGGCCACATGAACATTTTCCATGGCCCGAGCTATGCTTGGGCTTCAAAGTGTTAACTTGCTACAGAAGCATACAAAAAACTTATTGTTGACTTTTAGACACAGTTTTGTTGCTATTTACATCAAATATATAACACATAATTTATTTGAAATTTTGTTAGTATTAGAATTGTTATTAGTCGAACCTCAAAACTGCGAAGTCATACTCCATTAAAGCTTATAATAGAGCTGGGCAAATATTGCACTTCTATAATACACAATATACCACATAATGCAAATATTAAAGGAACACTTGAGTTTTCTCTGAATATCCATTGTAAGGGCTTTATTATTTTGTTATTAATGTATTTCAATTTTAATTACTTTCTCTACTATTCATATAGTTAAGTAGGTACAGATTTTTTTTGTATAATGTCCTTTAACTTGGTCATATCGGATGATGAATAAAATGGTGGAATGATGTTCAAATGATCTCAGGGTCCATGGAGCTTAAAATTACTTGACATTCGTCTTCTCAGGATAAGGGAACGCCCCCCCCCCCTTCCAAAAAAAGAACAAAAAAACTTGTCCAGGTAACTCAGCCTAAGCGAAATTCAAACTCATAACTTGTGCAATGTGAGGTAGACACTTTACAACCACACTACCCAGGTGGGCTGAGAAAATATTGTATTTCACCCAAAAATTCAATGTCAAGATTTCACCAGAAATATGCTATGAGGTCCCCTGAATTAAATTTTTTTTTTTTTTTTAAAAAGATCTGTCTTGTCTGTCCATCCATCTGTGTGTGTGTAGATCCAACTTTCCAAGATTTCCATGAATACTGTTGTTATGATTCTCACAGCATAATGCTAAATATACTTTCTGGGCAATGCACGTTTCCTGTAAATGAAACATTCAAATTTTGTTATTGTTAATTTTATATTTGCAGGTCCCTGGAAACTGTGGGGGCAATGCAGTGCAATATGCGCATCCAGGCCAAAGATGATGTTTATGAGGCTACCAAACATAGGATGGCAGTAGTTGAAGAAAATCAAAAGAATAAATGGTAAATATGTTAGAAAATTAGGTTACCAAGTCAGGGTGAACTTTTAATGTAAAATTGGTGCCAATCTGAGGTGCAATTGAGGTTAGACGTATGTATAAAAAACTGATTTGATATTTGTTTTTGTTTAAGTTTACTAACCTGGTTGTTAGTCCTTTAAAAACAGATATTGACTCTGTGACACTTCATTTGTACTTCAGTTGTTGGATTAACAGTGTACAGATTTCACTTTAAGCTTATTTACCCCTATGAATCAAGCTTGACAAAAGTGCATGTTTCATGGGTTCCATTGGTTGTTGTGCTAAGCATATATGGTGATCAGGGCGCTATATGTTTAGATTTTGAACTGTGTAAACTATAGGAATAGAAGTAAACTAACTCTAAAGAAGATAGAACAGAAATTATAAAGTCATAAATATTCCTACATATATATTTGTAAGAAGGTGACACAGATCCCTAAAGCTGAACTAGGATTGCCAACTTTCAGAAATTAAAATCAAGGGGTCACAACTGAATTGCATTGTTCACTGTCAATTACATGCATTTTAACTGTCTTCACTGCTCACTTCCTGACTCCTGGCCGGACACTCGCCCCCTTATATACGTTGTGTAGCCCAGACTGAATCTTGCAGTGTTGGAAGGTACGAGGTACCGCTAAAAGGAAGCTTTAACTGCATTACTCAAACTGAACAGGAGTAACATAATGAGCTTTGTTTCTGTGGCTATTGTGTTGGCACATGCTTTGTATAAAAAGAGATTGGACATAGACCATCAAATAATTTGCAGTCATTCCAAAAAGGGGTCTACTACAAAGGATTAGTTCTGTTTAATTCATTTCCCTCTCCTATAAAAGACTTGCATAGGAACAAAAAACAAGTTTAGATCAAAATTAATAAGATACCTCGTTACTCACACCTTCTATACGGAGGAGGATTTCATTCAATCAAAAAATACTGGTAATAATGTAACATTGTAAATATAATAAATGTGAATATTCTAAGAATACATGTGTACGAGTAGGTATTTGAAAACAGACATATAATTATAAACCTCTGACACCTTGAAAATTCATTGTCAGTCATTATTTGTAAATAAATGTATTAATAAGTATGAATAAATATAATTCAAAATAAGAACTGAAGCTTTCCTGGCGACGTGTTAATTCAAAATCTTCTCGGGCTTCTAGCCAGGTAAAAACTTGGCTTGACACCAACGTTTCGAAGAAGTGCATCTTCACCCTGAAGACGAGGAAGATGCACTTCTTCGAAACGTTGGTGTCAAGCCAAGTTTTTACCTGGCTAGAAGCCCGAGAAGATTTTGAATTAAATATAATTCATCTTAGAATTTGAGCATAGAGTCTGATCTCAAAATAGGATCTACAGATTACATTGTTATGTATGTATATAAAGCATGACCAATTGGAACAATAGCTATGTTGAACTGGCCCCTTGTACTAATGACTGCTTGTGGTATGGTCAAAATATTTAATCAAAATGATCATCCTGATTTACGGTTTTGTAACTTATAAAATATTGTATGTCACTCAAGATTAATAGTTATTTATATTATAAGTGGCTTAAATACACTATTATTTGCGAGTGGGATGTTTAGTACAAGATCGTGTAAGCGCTAGTCTTCTAATTTCTCAAGAGCAAATAATAGTATAATAAGCCACGTGTAATATACAATGCTTTATCCTATCCTAATATTAACTGAAATTTTCTTATATTAATTAATAGTAATATTTTTGGAGTCGTCATTACGAGAAATTGAATTTTAGTCGTGACATAGATAGTGCTTTGTTCGTTGCTGCGTAACCCCGCCGAAATAAACAGTTTCAATTCTGGTTGTTTAAACTGCACTAAATAAATGAATAAATGAATGAAAATGTATATTCCCAAAGAAGTTTTAGATTATTATAAAAAAGCTGTACTTAGTTGGTTACCCAGCAAATTGAAGGACTTATATGACAAGCAATTTTCATTATTTAAAGAATGGGGAGCTGCCAAAGGGGTTATAATAACTTTCACAATGAAATAAAGACTTCGTTTTGTTGTTTCCTGGGATACATGAAATGTATAGGATAAAATCTATTTAAAATATAATGAAAATTATCACTCAGGAAGCTTCGGTGTTAAATTTTTAATTCAATATATTATTTTAATCTCTTATGTCATGAATGACTATTTCTTATAGCAGTTTTTGTAAGAGCAGGGAAATAGAAAGAGTTTTTCTAAACAACTTATTTATGATGTTTGTTTTCAGCACAAGAGAGATTAAACCTGGTGGACCAGGAATAGGGCGGAAGGTAAAGGTAAAAAACCCAATCCTTCCTCCCAGGAGGGATAGGGAATACCTAGGACCTTCTGCCCCAGCACTAAAGAACAGCTCATCCATCAAAGCATCAAGTAATGGCTTCCCGCCATTTAGTCACAACAATGTTAATGGAAACTTTGTGCCAAGTTCACAGCACACCAAGCCACAAGGCAACAACCATGCCCAGAAACCAGGGAACCCGGATATTATGAGGCGACCCATAAAGTAAGTCATCACTTCCTGTTTGTTGTTCTGCATTGTTTTAAACATAATCATGAACATACAATAGAACACCACTTAACCAAACTAAAGTTGGCAGATAACTTTTGTTTTTAACCATTGATAGTAACAATGTAAAACAGGGAAAGGAAGAAAGTAAATTGTATTCAAATGTATGTAATAATGTTTCAATAAAAACTTCCTTTTTTATTTTGAAAGGCGTAGCTTTTGGCTTCCTCCATTGGGGAGGTTTCACAAAGCATACCAAACAAATGAACAAAATAAAAAAGTTATGAATAATGTGTAACATAAATTTCAAGTGTGAAAGTGAATAATCATCAAAAATTGAATGAATAAAATAGCAATTGTATAAAAGATTTATAGGTTAAAAATTATTTATAAAGAGTCAGTGTAAAAGGCTTTTCAAAATATTTAGGAAACCTTTAAAAGCTGCAATAGTAATGTTGTATATAAAAGGATTATTTAAGCAGAACTGCATACAAAATTTAACAAAAAATGAAGGAATGGTACCTCTAGCACCAATCATTAACCCACAAATCTTTGTACTGCTCAGTTGGTATTTTTATAAATAATATGGTGTTATAAGATCGTATATACTGTTTTTTTTTTTTTGAGATGAACCTCCTCTTGTTGTTTATGTGTGGTTCAGTCCTGATGGTGGGATCGATAATACATCCAGAAGATGAGCCTGGTGGTCTGTCTATCCTTCTGTAGGAGCCATCTCGGGCAACGTGTACTTGATATTGCTTCTTTTTCAAAACTTTGGCAATTATGAGCAAATGGTGTGGTGTCTTGTGTTTCTTAGCTTTTCACTGGGAGGACACATGCCCAAGATGGCCAGTTGTTTCGATCTCACTGTGACAATGTCGACAGTTGTTGTCATCTTAGGATCTTCCTGGTAATGCATATATTAATTGTTACTTTTACCGCAGATCTCCATTAGCTGCTAGTGAGTCGATGTGGTTTGCTCACCTATTGATTTTCAGGGGTGAATTCTTTGTTTAATATAAAACTCCCATACCTTTTTGTGGTAAAGCACATCATGAACTAAATTCAGTACTAAAATGTACATTGCAATATTTATAAAGACTATTACAGAAAAATCATTAATTCTTTTCTGAGTTTTCTTCTTGCAATACTTACAAGCAGCAACATCACACCACTGTTTGGTAAGCATTAATAATTTTTTGGGGTGTTGATTTACTTGTTTTGCTCCACAATACACAAGGCAATCTTAAAACAAATACTTTTGTACCAAAAACAAGTGATACCTATGAATAGAATGGTTGAGTTGGATTTGTAACAAATTAAATATCACTCGCATATTGTTTTACCAGACCAGTTTCAAAGCCATGTGGGCTTCATCTCTACAGGATGTTCCATGTTGATGTGTGACAGAGTGATGAACTTCCACAATGTGTTTTGTGGCAACAATTCAAGTTGAGCACATGGTTAATTAAATAACTCAGAAGTTTGAGACAAGTGAAGTAGTTAAAGTATAATAGTTGAAAATGAGTCAAAATAGTGACATTATGGTTTAATCAATTCAACATAAAAAATGCACTGAAAACAGACATTAAAGACACCATACCTACAAATCAGAGATCAGGCTTCTACAGATTTGACTGCATGGACTGCAAATTATGTTACATTGGTCAAACAAAAAGAAGAGCGGAAACAAGGTTAAAAGAACATTTCAGACACATCAAACAGAAAGTCAGATAAATCTGCAGTAGCACACCATTTTTGGACATCACATCACGAAATAGAAAATTACATAAAGTTGCTAAAACCTGTTAACAACCCGGCAACACTCACAGCTTGAGAAAATTATCATTGCACAACACAAGGACCAGCTGATGAATTTTGAAATACCGCTACATGATTATGAACTTCTGCTGAGAACACCAGATATCTCCACAGTAACAGACCACAGAGCACATTTGAATATATGGTGTTGGTTTTTAACGATGTGTATTTTCCCCAGATGTCAAACAAGCTCTGCTGCATATCTGGTGGGTTTTATAAGGAATATGATTGGTGATATTTCATGGTTAGTAGTCTAAAAGTGGTGTGTGACAGGTGGTTTGTCATTTTGTTTATATTTTACTGCCAAATTCTAATGGGTTTTAAAAGATACTTATTGCACAATATATATGTTTCTTAGTAATTCAATAAACTTAAATGATCTTAATAGTTGAGCACCCTTAAAAACGAACCATCATTCATTCCTAAATAGGTCTAATAAAAGCCAAACACATGCTGCAACAAAAACAGTTTCCTTTTGTGTACAATGAAATTCCTTAAATCTTGTAGATGGTGTTTTAAGATATGCAATAGTGTTATAACCATAATTTTCATTTGATTTTTTCAGAGAGAGATTAATACAACTTTTAGCAGTAAGGCCATATAAAAAGCCAGAACTCTACGATAGATTGTTTAAAGGTGGGTAGTAGACATGTAAGCTACTGAGCAATTTAAGGATGTAAAAGTGAATGTCAAGGAAAAAGAATTATCTGAATTGTTGCATTCACATGACTTTCTCTATACATTCTCCGACAAATTATTATTAAAATAAAAGTTTATTCTTTTATCTACTTTAATCCAAATAAACATTTGTATATATACTGTTATTACTCATACCCTTTTAGATATAAAGGAAAAAGGGAGTATACTAGGTTATACCGATGGCCAATTCTTTTAGGAGCTGTTTGCTATGTGAATACTTTGAAAAAGTTGGGGGGTTGATGATGACATTCCGTTTGAGGAAAGTATAAGAATTTAAGAATGGAAACCAAAATACAAGGAATTTACCAGCTGCTTATCAGTTGTTGCAAAAGTCATGCAGAATGAAGAGATCTTTTGGGCTTTTTCCCAGGAAATTTGAGATATACATTTCTTTTGTTATTAAAATATTTGTACAGTATTTTAATCAAAATCATTAGAGCCATATTTCAGAAAATAAAAGATAATATATTTTTTACATTTAAAGGGTAGTTTGCATTTGGGGAATTTTCTTGAAAATCATACATTGCATCCATGGAATATACTGAAGTTAAATCCAGTATTTAACCGACATTTCGTTTTTGCATATGTGTGTGTGTGTAAACAGTTTAGATTCAGGGAGTCTCAACATATGTTTCCAGTGAAAGTTTTAAATGGGCACAATATTTACCCTACTTACTATACTTGGTAGAGGAATACTAAAATACAGTGGATGGACGAAATCATTTGAATGTAACATATTAGATTCTTTTCCTCCCCAACATATTTGCTGATTACTAAAACAACTAAAATATTTGCAAGCATTTATTTTAAATTTGATTTGAATGCTAATGTAAAAATTATTGTGAATGGGCACATTGAATAAACCTACAGCAAGTGTTTGTATGTTTAATGCAGATTATTATCTGTGTTTTCTCGCTAAGGATATTTTCAGTATTTTTCCTCCTGTAAAATGTTCTTTGCGGAGCAGCTTTTGTGTTAAACAAATAAAATTTGCTGTATATCTTCACAGAGGGACAGTGAATAAGAATTGTCCTAGGTCGGATGTATCTAAGCATATGTTTTCAATTTTCAAACACAAAAATTATATCTATAACAAAAACAAGCAGATTCACAACTTTAAAATTTTTTGGAGTCTAAGCCAAAGAAGACACAGAGAAACTTGCAATTCCAAAAAGTAGATGTGAACCTAGGATTAAAATATTAGACCAAAATTTTAATTTTTTTGTAGCTTAAGAGTTTTTTTGTGTTGTGACAAAATCATAAATACATTTGACAATAACTTCCAAACCATTAGAGAAAAATCGACAAGCCCGCCTGGGTAGCGTGGTGGTAGCATGTCTGCCTCACGTTCAAAAGGTCGTGAGTTCGAACCTCGCTTAGGGTGAGTTACCCGGGTAAGGTTTTTTTTTGGGGTTTTTCCTTATCCTGAGAAGACGAATGTCGAGTAACTTTAAGCTCAATGGACCCCGAGATCATTTGAGCATCATATCATCAATTGCATTCGTCTGATATGACCAAACCAGGTTAAAGGACGTTAAAACTTAAAGAAAAAGAAAAAAAAAATACAAAATTTGCACTGTAATTTATTTACATTATACCATATGTGTGGTATTCATTTCAAAAAGCTAGCATAATTATTTTGGAATTTCAATCTTTCAGTCATACATTTCCTACAACAGTGTGTCCCGTTGAATCTTGACCACTAAGAAATGTAAATATCTCCTCACCTTTAAGTTATAAATATACTTTTCAGCTTGTCTTGAGAGGAAATTCTCCAAGTTTAATGATAATGAAATAATCAGCTGTTGGAAACAGGATCTGTGCTGAGGAAGAAGTGAAACGATAAGAAACCAGTGTCAGCAGTTACAGTTTAAGATGCATTTCAGCATAGCCCAAGGAAGTCAATTCGATGTGCCAGTTTAGAGCTAGGCATTCCGAAGATGACTGTTCACATGATTCCATAAAAGGCTGTCATTTAGAGCATAGAAAGTATGCAAAAGTTGCAGCGGAATGATAAATCCAAACTGGCTGAATTCACTACTTCACTGTTATCCTGCATTGCTGGTGACAATGAATTCCTCAACCACATCGCATTCTCAGGTGAAGCAACATTTCATCACTACAACACATTGGTGTTTTCTTTGCTGAAAGCATAGTAATAGGTACAACATACCTAGATATGCTGGAGAACTATGTAGTCCCACAAATACATGAGCTGGCTGACCTCCGAAGGCAGAAAATAGAAACTTATGGTTCCATCATACTAGTAATACTGTGGAACACATGGATAGAAATAGAGTTCCATCTTGATTAAAACATTAATGGGAATGCACAGTGAAGTAACTAATCAAATAAGAGTAAAAACATAGATTACACTCAAACTTCACTCTTGAAATAAAGTAACTTGTTTTGGACAGATAACAGCTGCAGCACATCATTTTTGGACTCGAAACCATAATTTTCACAGTGAGCCCAAGTTATTAAAATTAGTACAGAATCCAATTGGATTAATTATTGAGTTTGGGAAAATCTATTGATTTTAAAAAACAAAAACAAGGTCATAAATTTTGACATAGCACAAACAAATGGACTCATCTCAAAATTCATCTATCCAGAAGCGAGACCTCCACAGGCCGCTACCACTAGTTCATCAGTGAATCTCTATTGAAAATGGTGGCAACAGCCACCAAAATTGTCCGAAGTAAGTTACTTTATTTCAAGAGTGAAGTTTGAGTGTAATCTAGTTTTTAATCCCATTCCATCTTGATATTCTTCGGGTCACCAAAGGTGCTCATGTGGAGATTTATTGAAACTTGGCGAGTTTTTCTAACTTATAATTTAATTCTGGCTAGTCTGTGTCTATTAGTTTAGGAGATATTAAGGATTTTTTGTGGTAATGATTCAACGGTACGCCCTGTACTTCTTACAAAAGCACATGCAATGAAACAAACCTTTCTAGGCCACTTAGAGTAACAAATGTGTTTATTATTTTTATTTCAGATGGCTTGAGAGATAGAGAGAAACACTGTCTTTCAGTTATGCTGAAGCAGGTGGCTCAAATGAAAGACAACACTTATCATCTAATCCGCCATGTGTGGAACGATGTGCAGGAAGACTGGCCCTTCTACACAGAACAGGAGAGGCAATCGTTAAAACGGTCTGTATCATGTCAACACTTTACAACAGCTTTTGATCACTTTATCCTTCCATGCTTATCTCATATCAGCAGCATCAGGGTGAGGATTTTGATGGCATGTCATCTTTTTTTATTCTTTACATCTTTTGCAATCCTCCTAATATAAGACATGTTTTTTTTAAGCAAGTTTTGATGTGTAAAAAAAATCTGATGTGTTCCATTCTCATGGCTCTCTCTATGTCTCTGTAACAAATTATTTTAATAAGCTTATTCTTGTAAATATTTCATGCTAATCAAGAAAAAATTAACAGAAATGGTCTTATTACTTCCTTTCTTGTAACGTCGCATTACTTCCTTTCTTGTAACGTCGCCCTCTGTGGTGTAATGGTTACCACGCTAACTTCATATACCCAAGGTCGCGGGTTCAAACTCTGCGGAGGATGATGGATTTTTTCGGGTATGAAAATCCTTAGCATGGCTTCCTTCGGAAGGAAAGTAAAGCTGTTGGTCCCGTGTCACAGATTTATGGCACGTAAAAGAACCTCAAGCCTGATAAGAGAGGCTTCTGAGCAAAATTAAGCGGTCTTTCATGCCCAATTTAGAATGGGATGCTGAGAACCACAGCAGTTAAAAGAGCATCCATAAATAACACACCATTTCCATTTGTTCCTTGTAAGTAGAAGGGAAATAAGTGAATATACTAGGCTAAACTGATAGTCAAATGTTTTAAAATGTGGTTAATATGGGATTGCTATTCGTTTCTTTACATGGCCAGGTGTTGACAAGTTCCTAGTATTTTAGGTAAAACTGAAACCAATAACAAGGAATATCTCGAAAATGGTCAACTCCATGAAAAAAATTTATCTTACATAAAATTTGTTTTAATGATAAGCACATTTTTTATGTAGTAAATTGTCTACCTCTTATGGTTTACCAGTTATGCAAAATTCATCCAGAAGGAACAGGTTTTCAGAAGCTATTCCTAAAAAAATTCATGATACACATTTTATTTGTGATGTAAATTGCTTTAATATATAGGATTTTAATCAAAATCATTACAGCCATTTTTAAGAAAATCAAAATTTTCAAAAAATGTTCCATGGAAAGGATAGTTGGGGGTGGTGGGATTTTCTTGAAAATCTTCATTTCACTTCATTGGAAGATACCAAGTTTGGTATTAACAGACTTTTCGTTTATGAGCTATGCTGTGCAAAGACGCACACACGTGCACACAGACCTTTTTCTAACTTTTTTTTTTTTTACTTGGACTTCAAAACATATTTCTGGTGAAATCTTGACATCACATTTTTGGGTGGAATACAATACTTCCTCTATAAACTATGTACATAGTACGTGTAGAGGGAGTAAACTTTTTATAATGATTTTATTTTTAATGAAATACCACATTTTTATCTACTTTTCCATATAATTGTCATCATTGTTACGACTCTTGTCACAATAAACAAGGTTTTTGTGTTCCACTGTCATAGTAGGTGTCTGCCTCACTTGAAAGCCACAGCACGACTGTTTTGAGGCTATCAGCATTGTCGCACTGACTTCTAACCCTTCTAATAAATAAATTGTGAAGCATTAGTTATCTTTCACTTTTTCGTTGACTCTCTGCACCAAATTGTCAGTGATCACTGATGATCGCCCATTCCATGCCTCATCATGAATATTCATTTGGCCATCTTTGAAATCTTGTACCATTCCAGCATTGTTTTGTCTATATATTTCAGAAAGCTGATGGTAAATGTTAACTGCTTTCATGCCTTGAGCACTAAGAAAATGAATAACATCAAACTTCACAGCCAGCAGGATTCTCAATTGGTGAATTTTAAATGTGCAAAAGCAAATGTGGTTGTTGCCGCAATGGCATCTGTGACTTGCCAACACAGTGCACATGCATGGGACACTGACTGCAGTGCTGCAGAGGCGGAACTTCAAAACAATACTTACTTAAAAAACATGCCTCGTACATAAATCCTGGATATAAGTTGCTGATTACAAACTTATGGAGTTTCATGTCAGTTTTTCATTGTTTCACTGTTTTAATCTTTTAGGTCTTATTAAAAAAAATTAAGGAATTTTGATCAATTTTTAAAATTTTATTGCATGATCTGTGCTTATGCTGCAGCTAGTTTTGATGGGCTCCAGTTGGGTTACATGACATCATATAGGGAACGGGGAAGTCCTTAAATCTGTTTGTGTAAATGCATTCTTTTCGTTTCGTGTATCTGACTGCTTCAGTAAACCAACAAATCTCATTTACAAGAGTATCATTTTTTGTAACTTCATGTTATATACATACTGCAGCAATGCCAAAAGTAAAACCTAGCAAGGTACCGTTTAAGACATGCTGTTATTGAGTTTGAGGAGGAAGTGGTTCTGTATTATTTATTAAACTTTGTGAGGTTAGGGTGAGAGCTGAGAAACGTTTTACAGAGCAGCAACATATCGGCCATGGATAAAACATGTGTGCAGTGGAAATTGCTGACAAAAAGAATAAAAATAAATAAATCACAGTTGCTACTTGCGTAGAACGGTGTAGGCATAAAAGCAGGCAGATCTTCCATTTTTTGTAAGTAATTATATGACATATTAGTATCTGTGAATATTCCCTGAATAAAATAAACAGCTCTTTAAGTTAAAGGGATTTCCAGAACATCACATGACCTTAAGTTTGATATTGCAATGAGGAGGAGAAGTGTAATTTAAGGTACAATTTTTATTCAATTGTTATTGACTATGTTTACAGGAATATTTCTTTTTAGGTAATTTTCTAACAATTTTTCAGACATTTTAAGGGCATTGTTAGTCATCAAAATCCACACCCTATTCATCTCCTTTTTGTATTTATTTGTGTGTTTATTTCCTCTATTATTTCTGTCTTGCAACAATCTTAAAGATCTTGAAAACAATAACATTGCAGATAAAATTACATAATATAAGCTCTCCTTAAATGCTAATGAAAGCATAGTGAGTTGAAGAGTACAAAGAAATTCAATTACAGCTATTTAGGAAATATTTTACTTAGTACAATTGTTTCACAAAATGCCATTCTTAGGGACACGCTATTAAAATGACAAAAAATATTTGTGAGAAATTTACTTTTTTGTTGGAAATTGAATCCTTGGTATATTTAACATTTATTCATATATTGCTTTTGTTTAAATTTCAGCAGTTTATTTTTTCATTACTTAAGATCTTGTACACATGTATTCATTGTATTTTCTCTCGCCAACATTTTTAACTTCATTGTTGTATATTAAAAATATGTTTCTTGATTATGAAATCAGCAGACAAATTTTATTTCATTGTAAATGTTGCCAACTGTCATTGAAATTTGTGTGTGTATCTCTAGAATGCAATAGTTACCATTTTTTTTTATTTGTAATTTTATTTAATGTTGCCTAATTACACAGGTCTTATAGCGACATCATGTAACATTAAGAAGTTTTATAATACAATATTTACACATTAAATTAATAATTATATCTAGTTTGTAACATTAATTATTGGAATTCTAACAATAATACTTTATATGTAGTGTATCATACAACGGTATATTAAAAGTATACAATATTTTACAGTGCAGTAGTAAGTTTACAATCAGTTACCATTTTATTTCAGTAAAAAAGGCTGAATGTTATGCTACATGAAAAATTATAGCATCAGACTATATTTTAATTTGCATACACTAATCAACAAGGAAAACCTAAACCTTCAGCTTTGATTATAAAAAAAAAATTGAATTATACTAAGAATGATAACACTCCAGTTTAAATGAAGATACCATTCTATCAATGCTGCATCTCTCTTAAGCTATCATTAAGCCTGGCATGATAAATTTGCGTCAAGAAAAGATGTCAGCATTCTACTATATATATATAAAAAAAGTTGGGAAAGCCTCATTTGAGGAGGAAAGACTGCAATATTCATCTTGGTATCCAGCCACTTGCCTTTAAAATTGGCTAGTTCACTCACTGCTGTGCTTTACATTCTGAACGACACTCTTATAAGTTAAATGGTGAGACATCATACTTTCCCTCCATTTACCAGAACTGGCCTATATCATCTATTGCAATGAGCCGCTGACCTATTTTCATACCTGAGAAAAGGTGTCTTTTGCGAATTCGTTTTTTTTTTGGTTTGAGATATTTTTGGTGCAAGTTTTAGATGATGATGATGATAAATACTTTGTCAATAGACTGCAATACAGTTTCTGACATTGTCAAAAATTACTTAATTACATATTTACAATTGCAAATTTTTCAGTCCTTACAAATCATCCAGAGTATACAATTCCTTATTTATTAAATAGTTCTTAAGCTGACACTTAAAAGTGTGTATTATATTAGATTGTTTTATAGAATTTGGTAGCTGCTTGTACAAATACAGGCCCATTACACATGGATCTTTGTAACTAATACTTATCCTAAAACCTTGTCTATAAAAGTCACAGTTATGCCTTGTTATCCTGAAGAATGGTGTAGTATATGAATTTGTGATGGGTAGAGAAGGTTGTATGAAATAACATAACATTACTTTTTTTTTTTTTTTTTGGGGGGGGGGGCCATTACATCTGGACGTTTAAAGTTTCTCTTGTTGATTGTGGTATTAGGCGAGTTGTTTTAATATAAGCTTTTTTTTTTTTTTTCAGCCGAAAACCTCAGAACCTAACTCCACCAGGCAGCAGCGATGGAGGTAGCTCTGGAAGTGGGCAATCTCCTACAAGCACACATCCAGGCAGTCCCCCAAGCACCATTTCATCATCATATTCTGCCAAAAGACCAGGCTACATGGAGGGCGCAGATGGTCTGCCAACCAAACGTCAGCGTATCTCTCATTATCGCAAGCCGGCAGACCTAGCCTCTGTAACTGGTTACAGATTACCAGACTCCAGTCAACAACAACAGCGCAGTGCTGCTGTAGACTCCTCGTCCCGTGCAAATGACATGCTCTCATATCGGCGTCAGGAGAGACAGGATAGCCCACGTCATAATGGTGGGCGTAATATTAACAATAACAGTGGGGGGGAAATGACTGTCAGAAACAATGGTTACAACATCCAGAGTAATGGGGACAGTGGAAGGTGCACAGGTACTCAAGAAAACGAAGAGAATGTGGGAGGTAGTGCTCAAGGTAGTTATGAAAGTGTTGTGTCCAGTGGCAAGTACAGGTTGGCACATAGTGAAACTTTGTCGTCCAGAAATGGTGGTGATAACAGTGTTAGTGTGAATAGTAACGTGCCATCGGAAGGTCCAGCGTTAGGCTGGAACAACAGGGCAGATAGCGGAGGGGGCGTGCTGAGCACTTCCACCAGCAGCAGAGGGCATGGAGGTCACCATGACAACAGGAACAGCAGGTGGAATACCAACAACGGAGGTGCAGTATCAACACCACAGAGCATCACCAGTCATCATAGTAGTCCAGACAGTCAGCTGGAGAATGTGGACTCTACTGCTGGAGGGCCAAAAGACAGCAGCAAATCTTCAGCTGGAGAAAACAATTCTGAGTACCCAGAATATCTCATGTATGTACCTTTAACATATTTTTCTAAGAAAGGGCCATTGTTGCTTGATGTTGCAAATTAAGCTGCAATTTTTATAGTCAAAATACATTGAAATCAAAAACACATGTCCCAGCTTTCTCTTCACTTTTTTTTTTTTTTTTTTTTTTTTTGCGCAGTGTAATGAAGTCTGCATGAAGCAACCTCTTTTTTTTTTTTTGGGTTCACCTGTTGGAGAGTCAAACACAAGACCTCTCCAACCATCATTGTAGCCTCGCTTGGAGAATGCACTGAATAACCAGTACTTTGTCCCATTAGAAACAAACTCACTGACTGGCTCACTCTTGAACAAGCTCAGTTATACAGTCACTGGACTTTCTGAGAGTTCTAGAACATTCTGGATGCAGGGAGGAAGAAGGTTCCAGAACTTTCGTGTTATCTATTAACATAGTCAGTTGTTCAGCACCTTCTACTGGTAACTGCATCACAATATGCACTAGGAACAAACATTGCTAAATGTTGTGTAGTTTTTCAAAATTTTAAGTTTTATTTCTTTTATATCTTTTTTAATTTTTTCAACTTTTTATATGTGGTATACAAAAAATTATTTTACCCAAATCTAGTATTATAATACCTAAACTGTAGTAAAAATGGATTTTGATCTGAATGATGAAAAAAGTAAAAATGGTCGAAATCAGGAATTAACAATCCTTTACAGAATTTCACATTTTTTAATCTTCCATATTGCTTTCATTCCATATGAATATGCATTAAATTTCTTTTGTGTCAATCCAATCCTTCACGTTATTAGTTTAACCATTGGTATTTCGGTCATTATTCATGGAGAATTGAATATCAGCTTTAATTGCTGTTCCAGGCATTTCACATATTTATGAGAAAAAAAGGTATATTAGAGGGTTGAAATTTTTGTGCACATAGGGAGTGCATTTGTTGCATTTGTGGTGAATATTCATTCACAAAATTATTATAAGTAGGCTGTGGTACCAGTTGCATGTGGTTAGAAATTCAGTTATGTTTACATGGAGGTTTTATGATGTGGCACACATCGGACAGGGGTGGTGCAGTCGCATCATCTTACAAAATGGTTGTACGAGGGCAAGTCAATTTTTTTTTTATAATTTATTTAAAAAAGAGTACCATTTTTCAACATAGTCGATGCACATGGTTCACAGTTTCACAAGCTTTCTGATACCCTCTGCAAAAATGATTTTTGGTAGTGCAGCAAGCCATGTATGCACTACATCCTTCACCTGTTGATTGTGACTGAATGGACACTCTCTGGTTTGAATCTATATTTCGTCTACAGTGATGATCCATTTCAGAAATGTTTCACCTTTGTTAGCATGACAGTCCAGCAGGTGTTGACAGATTTGCATATGATTGCGCTTATAATGATAATAGTTTATTTACCATTTAGTAATTACAATAGGCTTCATCATAGCTTATATAAATGTACACTGAAGAAATGATAATATTACGTGTGTTTTACATGCATATTTCCAAAGGAAGTGAATTAAATATATTTATGCCATTTAACTTGTAGTACCTAGATGACTTCTGAAGTCTTAAATATGGTGTACCCACTCTATTCTTATTTCTTGTGTTATATGTGTGTATTTCACTTCTGGTGTTGTAATTTTGTAAATTTTCTTTCATATATACAAGAACATCATACAGATATAAATTGACAACAGTCAAGATTTCCAGTGTTTTAAAAAGTGGTTTGCAATGTTCAGTTTTATTCAAGTTTGTCCATATTCTAACAACCTTTTTTTGAATCTTCAGTACATTTGTTATTTGTGGGCTACTTATGCTCTTACATGAGTTGTTTTGGAATGCACCTTGAACAGACTTTATGAAAGTTAAGCCTGTAATGCATGATTTTATATGCAGAAACATGGCTGTTGGTTTTCAACATCAACAATCACTCGTTTGTCATGCAGGATCACATCACACACTCGTTCAATAATGGCATCCGTTATGGCTGTAGATGGACGCCTGGATCGTTCATCTGACATCCCTTTTGAACTGTTCAAGCCCCTGGTAAACACTTCACTGTGGCACAACATTGTCCCTGTATTGTGCTGACAGTCTTCTATGAATTTCCACTCTTGATACAACCTCAGACCACAAAAAGTGGATTAAAGAACATTGTTCTTCCCTGGTGCAAACAGAGTGGTGTGGCAACAGTGATACTGATCTGGTAACGTGACAATAAATGTCTTGATAGCAAAGGCGATTATGTTGAGAAATAGAGTATGGTACTGTAAATAAAGTTTTGTGTTGATTTCTTTCGTTATTATTTAGTTAGTGCCAAATCGTCTAATCGGATTGCCCTCGTACATTTACCTATGTGTAAGAAACAATGGAAAAATATACCCAAGTGGTCTATCAACATTAGCTAGCAACTGCACCAGTGTATCTTCCCCTGCATTACCTTTACTGTAAACCAACCTGAAGAGCAAACAAGAACAATATACCTAACGTTGTTAGAAACCTGGAGCAAAGCCTACTTATTCTGAAAGTATAATTATGGTGAGGGTGTACTCCTATAGAGCCGAAGCTGTTTTGTCACTGTGATATAAAGATTAATGTTTTGTTGGTATTTACACAGGAGTTATACTAGCATACGCAATAGTGAGCAACGCAGCAGGTACAAGGCAGACTTCAATGCAGATTACAGCGAATATAGAGATCTTCATGCTGTGGTAGAGAAGGTATCTAGAAGATTTGCACAGTTGGAGGAAAGACTTAGGCAGCATGAGAAAAATAGTCCAGCCTATAAGGTAATAGTCTACTGCTTCATTATCATACTTGCCATCTTTTAAAGTTTTATGTCAAATGTATTACTTTCTCTATACGTACTATGTACATTGTATATAGAGAAGGTATTGTATTGCACCCAAAAATTTGATACCGAGATTTCACCGGAAATACATGTTTGGAGACCACCTGAATCCAAAAAAAGCATTTCTGGAAAAATATCCCCCCACCCTCTACTACCCTTCACATGGAAAAATTTTCGAACATTTTGATTTTCTAAAAAATGGCTAACGATTTTGATTAAAATATCGTATATTAAAGATATTTACCTGACAAATAATATGTATATCTTGAATTTTCTGGGAATAACCTTTGAAGACTACTTTATTCTGGATGAATTTTGTGGAATTTTGTGTAACTGGTAAACCGTAAGAGACAGACAAAAACTTGCCAAACAAGAAATGTAGAGTACATTAAAACACACAATTTATGGTATATACACTTTTTTTCGTGGAGTTGATAGTTTTTTTAAGATATTCCTTGTTTTTTGTTTCAGCCTTAAAAAACTTATACTTTTCTCATACAGGAATTTGTCAACCTCTGTGCATATAAACAAAGGAACTTCAGTTACAGCAACCAGCTTTTGACTGTCACTTTAACCTATGGTACTCCCTTTTTGTGCTTCTACTTACAAGGAAGCAAGTAATAAGTCTATTTCTGCTATTTTTTTCTCACTTAGCATGAAGTAAATAGAAGTATAAGCTTTTTAACAATAATTTATGCAGAGAGGTAGAGAAAGTTGTGTGAATGGAACACATCAGATTTTTTTTTTTTTTCCCCTTGGGTTAACTATTTTGAGATATTCCTTGTTATTGATTTCAATTTTTCAATATCCCTGTTTAATGTATTTTCCTTGTTTCTTCTTTCACTTATTTGTTTTCAGTCTCTCTTCTGGTCATGAAAGAATAGAATTACAAAGCCATTAAATATCAACCCAGTCTTAAAAGATTTGATTTGTTTGTATTCCCACCGTGTTTACGATGAAATATATAATAAAACCATTTCTGCAAATGTTTATGTCAATTAACATGAAGTAGATAGAATTAAAAGCTTTTGTAAGAGTACCTTGCTGAAGAATTGGTAGAGAAAGTTGTATGAATGGGTCATCAAATATATATGTAGGGTTGTTAAATTATAAGGCAGCCCATGTGTGGCCTCTCTCCACTGCGCGAGAGTTACCGGGAAAGTGGTGCTGGCAAAGGCTCACTAAAATGCGTGTGAAAAATTGCGGAAATATTTACCTTCTGCTCACATATGGGCAGCACAATTTGCAAAAATATTCTCTCTCATTCATCTAAGCTTAGCAGCAGAAATCCTTGTGATTTCTTGCATGATGTTATCACTAAGTGTCTGTAGATTACACAGGAATTTCTGCTGCTGAGCAAGAACATCTTTAAATTGTTATACTGCCTGTTTGGGAGCAGATGGCCAATATTTTCAGTATTTATTTAAGGTAAGGACTCAAACATTTCCAACATTTTATTACAAATAATTATTACGTCAGCGAATTGGCGAACTAATTGATGACTCACTGTAATGTTATTATTACATCTCAAGATTGTAGCCGCGAGGGAGATAATGCATTACAGGTAATATAATACTTGTAAATGATACACTGGTTTCACTGGTAAGATGTTCTCGTATATTCTTCAATATACTGGATACAATAATTATTAACACTGTAGGATGGCAAAGATAAATTAAGTGTGCCTCCCACTAGTGCAGCTACAGCACGCCAAATGCATAGGACGCTACTCTTGTGCCGAGCAATGATGATCACATAAGGTTGAAAAAGGTTGAGCGTCTAATCAGCTCTTATATAGGCTCAAAGCTTATTCTACATGTTTCTCCTTATTAAACATTCTTTAAAGAAGTATATAATACAGACTTCCTTTTATTTATAAATAAATTACTTTTGGTACATATAATATTTATTTCATAAGCTATTTGTGCTTAGTGAATATTTAAATATGGGCACAACACTTGGGGACGCAGTATACTAGAAAGAACAATTTCCTTTTTCATACATGTAGCAATGCAATTATCATTGTTGAATTTTTTTAAATATTTTTTTTATCATAAATGAAATTATACTTGAAACACACATTAAATTGAATATTCTGATGTTCACAGAACACTTACAGGCTAATTACTTTCAGTGATTAATTTTTCCTCTACCACATAATAAATCAATAATGCATCAATTTCCTTCCATTAACGTAAAATAAACACGTGATATGAAAACGCTTGGCTTCCATATATTACTATAAGATAAGGATTTTAATGTGCCTTTGCCAGCACAACTTTCATGGTGATTGTTGGTCGGTTCTCTCGTGCAGTGTAGAGAGGCCACGAGAGGGGTTGTCTTATAATTTAACGACCCTATATCAGACTTATGGAGCATATCATGTACGCTCTATCGCAAGAAACCTAATCCTGCACATCATCTTTCAGAAAAACTGGCATTGTTTCTACATAATGATAATATGTATAAAGGAAGGTGCTCTTTGAAACATTTACTTGGTTTTAATAATTTTGTACGTTTTTTCAGAGTATAAAGCAACAAATAGTACAGGAGTACCAGGAAAACAAGCGGGACCTCAAATACCAGGAAGCAAAGAAACGGTTTCAGTACTTGCATGAGAAACTATCACACATCAAGAGACTTGTACTTGAATATGACTCACAAGCAATGGCAGGGGGCGACCGTTACTGACCCTGGCCTCCCTCGAGGGACACCTCGCCACAGTCTGCCATCCCTCTTCCACAACAAGTTGAGAGAAGAAAACGAAGGAATCTCGGCGTTTGAACTTTGTCATGCTACCATCATATTACTACACCTACACTGCCACCACAACTTCATCATTTAATGGCTATTTTAATATTTTAAACATTATTTTCGCTATAGCAGTGCTTACATTGAAATGGGAAGATGTGAGGATGACCATTGACACAGTTTTTGTTGGAGCTATAAAGGCTTATGGGAGGAATAAATGGTGCATGTATTGTGCCATGGAAGGTTTGTTTATTTTTGGATGAGAAAACTTTAAAAGTCACTTATTATTTTTGCTGGGGAAACTTTATTTAAGCATAAAGAAGTATTTTTCTTTCTTTCATCCCTGCCCCCAACCTTCTTTTCCTTTCTTTCTTGTGACAGTTATTGTTTTATAGCTCTAAAAATGAAGCATGGTGCTTGAGTCATGATGTTATTTGGAAATTGAATATATTCTTTGTTTAGTTTTTCCCAGTGATAATCAGTATTCCAGTGCATGGTAATGAAGCAGGATTTATTTATTAAACAAGGATGTCTGCAAGATAGTATTGTTTCTATTTAACATGGGTACAGCGATGGTCATAAATGCATCTTTCTCGTTTCAGAACAAGCACTAAGGGTGTTAATATTTGGGGTTTATGGACTGTTATGTCTGTACTTCAGTGCTAATGCACGTATGTATTAGCATTCCATACCATTCTGAAAAAAATATGTTCACCATTTGTATTGGAACTCTATGCCGCTGTTACGTGTTGTGTTATATTTACCTCTAAAAGTTAATTTAACAGATCCTGTAATACTTGAAGTATAAAACTAGAACTTTATAAATGCTAAGGTGGTGCTTGCTTTGTTTCTTCACCCTCTCTTACAACTTTTTTTTTTTACACCATGACTAAGAGATTTGATGAATTTGGAAGCAAATTTGGCATACCCAACAATATGTGAAGTATCTGTAATATTATTATGCAGTAGTATTCAGGCATTAAAAGTTCAGGGCAAAGTTTAGAAAATGTACCAATGTTTCTATTTTCTACTCTTGAAATCACAAATGTGCAAATTGTTACAGCAGAATATAGGGGATAGATACCAGAAAAATTCTTTGTAAGGAAATAATAATTGTAATGTAGTTAATGTACTATTTACATATAAATGTGTCTTAAAGGTTTATATTTGCAAAAGGCTTAATTAAGCAGAATCATTGTAAAATCACTATTTGTGTAAGATATATTAATATAATTTTTAGAAAATGTTTATGTATTTAATCTTTCCTGGATGAAACATGCATATATTCGTTACTGATTGCTTATGTGAGGTTCTTTTGGATACTTATGGTGCATTCAGTTATGCCATCATTTTGATTAGATAAATTGTCAGTAGATGTCATCAATTCATTTCTGCTTTCATTTTGAAGTATGTTGGTGTACCGCTGTATTAGAGAGGATAAAGGTAGTGTCTTCTTGCAAGAAAATGCTGACAATATAGTTAATTTGCAACATTATAATCTCATTTCAGAAATAATTTGGAAGTAGGTAAGGGAGTTGCGTTAGTATTAGTATTAACAATCAAGTAGTATTTATTTATTAGTCGAAGTTCACAGTAACTCACTCCTAAGCTGCGATTACTGTACTTAACAGTTCAGCACTTCCATGAACAGCATTTAAATGACCCTTTTTGTGCATGCAGGTTATATATTATAAAGCTAACTCCAATTTCTCATCTAAAACCGTCCACTTTTCTTCTGTTGTTATGTTTACAAGTTGTTTAAGGTCTACACAGTAAAATTTATTCTTTGGCATTAGTTTTTCCATAGTATGCATATGGGGTGACTGGGTGAAAATTTTTGCATTATGAGAAGAGCCTGACTCTTCTATTTGCTGAGAAAAAGGAAATCAATTTTGGTGTGAAGTAAGATGTCACCACACGAGAGGAAATATGGTTTGCTTTTTTCATGTACAATGCATGACTATATTACTCTGTCACTATTCGGCAATCATCAGGAAAAATATATGTTGACTGTGCTAAGAACGTTCAAAACTTTTGTGGGCATTTAAACTGGGACAATATAAATAAAAAATGTAATGCTGCATTTACAATGATATGTAAGCATAAGATTTTACACCCCTGTTATTCAGTATAAGCATTCACAAAGACACACACAACATGCTATGGAATGCAAGAGTTTGCAAACTCCAAACTTTGTCTTTATGTTGCATACATAGAGAAAGAATTCTGCTTTCTTTTCTCCTTGCATTACATGCTGTTCAACAGCAAACAATCACAAAGTAAGATTTTACAGGGCCTACTGTATATACATGCTCTTCCCTCAAGAGATTATGGCAGTCTCCTTGCATAATCCCCCTTTGATTTAATGATGTACCCAGCATCTGTATCTAGATTTGTGTCTTGCAAATCGTAAGGTGCAAAGAGATACTGCACTTTACATTAAATGTGAAGTATTATCACTTTCTGCAGTCTAATTGCTTGTACTATTTCAATATTTTCGTCAAACTATCAATGCCATAAGTGTCTGTTATGTTATTCAATTTGAAACTTGAAGATTCCACATGCAATTTACAATTCTAGAAACCCATGCCAACTTCTTGCATTACACTTATGATTGGATTGTGAATGGTCTTCCCTTGTGCCTGTGTTTATGCTGCATTATGTCTGTGCTTGCATATGTGAATGTCGCATTTCATGAAAGCCTTCTCAACTCCAGTGCAACATGGATAATTCGAAGCTGAAGGAACAATAAAAAAATTCTAAATATCCAAAAATTTTAATCACAAAATTTACATTTAAAATTTACATTTTAGCAATACAGATACATATATATCCATACATTTTCGACTGTTCCATTCTCACTCAGTGCACTGCTTAAAATTTTCTCCTTCTTCAGATAAGTAGACAAAGTGTTTGGTGATATCCCATATTCTTTTGTGATTTCAGAATTTTTCTTCAAACACTTTCCAACTTTTCAAATGACTGCGACTTTTTCTGCAAAAGTTAAATTTTAACTGGACACGCAGTTTACTAAGAGATATGGTGGCATTGGTTTGCAACACTGTAGCGACAACTAAAGGCACATGCATTTTAAACAAGGGAATGTGGTAGCAGGTGTAGAAGCTCAATGCTAGCAGCTAGGAAAGCTATTCCACTTCCCAAACTGCATTCCACCCCCGAGTGATAACCCCTTTGCAGAAACACGTGGTTAAATTTCAGCATTTAGATTAATGTTCAATTGGCATTTCTGAAAAACTTAAAATTAAGGAGAATGAAATTCTAACTATACGTGATTTTATTACATTGCTTTAATGCAAAATTCAAGGGACCAAGAAAAATCTTCAGATTAACGATGATTTCAAATTATCAATGTTCGAATTAGCTGAGTTCCGCTGTATAAATTTAAGAGTTGTATATTGTCGCTAACTGTTGCACTATAATGTTTCCATGGCTTAGCATAGTGATCAGGGATTAATAATGTTGTTCATCCTTGTGATAGAATGTTCTATTCTCAAAACTATCGTGAAGTATCCAGAAAAGCATGTCTGTGTTCTTTATTACTATATGGTAATAGTATATTGCTAAAATTATAATTAAAGAAAACTATCCATTTCTCTTAAAGTTATTTCTATTCTTTTTCTGTTCATAGAAAAGCAATCTTCCAAATGTTGCTAGATAAGGACTGAAGTAAATATTTCCTTGTTAAAATGTAATGTTTTGCACGAGTATCTAAATTCGCTTCTCTTCCCTCCCCCCAAGAGTTGGGTATGCCATTTGAATTTAAATCAGATTCATTCCTTAAATTATTGATTAGTGTACTAATCTGAGTAAAATTTGTTAACTCTTTTCTCTGTGTTAAGTGTAAGGTGGCATTATAAAAATTCTTTGTTTTAGGCTAAACCGTACCACAGGTAGCAATTGTCCCTGTTACTCGAGTTAGATAATTATGTAAACAAACCTGCACTTTGACATTGAAGATATGGAGACACAAACAATCTTTAAGATAGTTTGTTTTGTAAATAATATAAAAAAAAAGAACACTTATAAGGTTCATTTACTACATATACTGCAGGAACATGCTTTTGTAGTGTGTTACCTTCATCAGCTGCTGTCAACTGGTTCAAAACTTTCCATGGATCCCCTGGTAGTGGTGGAGGTTTGAACAAATTCACATATCTATCCACATCCTTACAAAGTTCATAAACTTGATCTTCATATTTCTTAATGAAAATTTAATTTATTTAATCATGGTTGCTCGGTTACATGATTACCTAACTCAAGGTAAGAACCTGGAGATAATTGCAGAGCTACATCAGCCTACTGTTCAACCTGAAAATATTAGAGTAATTGTGTTAGCAAAATTTATTCAGAATAGTATCTAGTATCCTAGATTTAATTGATGAATCATATTTCACTTACACTCCATTGAATAGATTTACAAATTCATTGAAAGCTAATAGAGCAATTTTTATGTTTGCTTGCCCAGTTATTGTTTCTTTTGAGACAGGTTTGAAAAATGAAATTTTTCTAAAATCTTAGTAAAAATTCACCACTACTTCAAATTTTTGTGTAGCTTAGCCCTACATAAAATTTCATGACAAATTTAATAAAAGAAAATATTTTATTACGCATTTTGGATGATAATGTTAAGTGTTTTCGGACATAAAATCCTCAGCATAAAAGGAAAGTAAAACAGGTGATCCCAAGCTGCAAAGTTACAGAATGTAAAAGAACCAGAAGCTTGATCAAAAGGGCTCGAGTAAAATTAAGCAACCTTTCATGCTCTATATAGAATGGGATGCTGAGAACTACAGCAGTTAAAGCAATGAATTATATAACAATTCAAAGGAAAAGTTACAAACAGTTCTTTTTTATACATGTGCCTCAGCACATAAGTGACTGTGCAAGCAAATGTATAATATAAATTGTTGAGGTTCAATTTTCATACTCGCATCGTAAATCTGGTTTTGGATATTAAAACTTCTAGCACTGTTCAAGGTATGTCCAAATGATATGTTTGTTTTTGGTTTGATTCCATACATGCTTATTTTATTCAAGTCACAAGTTACTCGACTGAAATTGGGAGTTGTGCAGGTTTTGTGATTCTTTTTCTGTATTTCACCAACCCTGAATATTGTCACTTATCTGTTTTGTAGCCTTTCAAGATCTCCCTTTTTCTCTTCATTGTGGACAGTATAACATGAATGTTCTTTGGCCTAAACAAGTACAATGAACTGACATGGAGTTTTGCGCCTGCCCATACCAGTACTTGTCTTCCTTCTTAAATCTGTAAACCTGTACAGAAAGATAACAAAATTCTCCTAAAAGCAAATGCTGGAAATGTTTTTCTTCTGTAGGTAAAAAAATATTGTATTGAGTAGACTCATTTAGATTTATATGATTTAGCTCGGCTACCATAATGTTTTGTGTTCCAGTTAGTATTTTCCTTAAGCTCCTCCAATGTGTGTGGTTTTTTGTGGCAAATGTTGAAGATGCTCACCAATTTCGTTAAATTTTTCTTCTTTCCCTGTACATCTCCAATGTACTTGGTGTGATCAAAATGTTTGCAGAATGAGGCCATAAGCACTGAACACAGGTTGATTTGTCTATTTTGCACTGTTACCCTCGAAGTAGTCTCCTTGGGAGTTGATACACTTGTCCCAGTGTTTCTGCTACTGCTGGAAGCACCTCTGGAAGTCATCTTCATTATACATGTTCAGAGCCTTCTGCGATTCACGATTGATGACATCAATATCCTCAAAATGATGTCCTCGGAGCGACGTTTTAAGTCGGGGGAAAAGAAAAAAGTCCAAATCTGGAGAATAGGCAGCCAAAAAACACAATCATAATTGGCTTCACATTGGATCAAATGTATTTATCCTTTTTGGGGCATGTGGATGAAGGACTCTTCCAGTGTGAAGTTTGTTGCTTCGTTTCTGGATCATACCCATAAATCCAGTAATAATTTTCTCCATAAACTGTGGGTCACTTTAAAGTTGTTCTTTAAGATCTCTGCAAGCAATCATACGGCTTACCTGTTGGTCATTTGAAAGCAGAGGGGCACAAACTTGGCAACAATTCTCATGTCCAAATTGTCTTTCAAAATGCTTTGAACATTTCCAAAGGATAGTCCTAATAAGTCAGAAAGTTCTCTTATTGTAACATGATTTTCTTTTAAGATCATTTCCCTCACTTATTGATCTTGTCATCAGTTTGCTGGAACAGAGTCGCCATGAATGATCTGCATCTATAATGATGTCACACCACTTCTAAATTTTGAAAACCACCATAAGCTGTTCTTAACATTTCATAGGCTTCTGTTGCAGTTTTACGGAGTTTAAAGCAATATTTGATGTTTGTTCTTTGTTCTCCAGCCATCTTTGACATACAGCTCCAAATGTGTCCGGATTTTTCTCTTTCATCCTAAAAGCCACAGTTCTTCTCTCATAGTCATTATTAGTTTTCTGATCCATGTATAGGTTTTAGTATTCCTTTATACTTCCAATTTGTTGCATTTCTGCTTAAATTTTTTAATTTTAACTATCCTTTTTTTTAAAGAAAAGTAGCACTGATTTTCTCATAAGTCATTTTTGAATTGCTACTCATATTATATTCTCCTTGTCATAACTGCACAAGGTGTTTGGATTCTCTTTGGTATGGGGATTTTCATCCCTTCTGCATATCCCCTCCTCTTATACTGTGTTTTACTTTTTTGTTATTTCTAGCCCTAGGTCTGGCGCATTCACTTTTAGTGTGACAAAGCTTTCTTCCAGTTCTCGAGTATTTATTCTACCTATAATACTATTTTTGTCGAAATGGTCTTCCAATCTCTATGTTTTTATCAGAGTTTCATGCATGATACATCTCCCAAATCCAACCTTTGAGTCAACAGATGAATTCTAAAGGAAAAGAGGCAGTGTATGAACTGCTTGTCACTTAAAACATGGTTTTTTTTCGAAGCAGCATTCATAAAATTGAATGGAAAAAAATGCAGCATTTGCACATACCTGTACACTGACTGCAATCTGGGAGAATCAACTATGTACTTGACATTAGCGTTGACATGTGGTTGCTCTCTCACACTGTTGCCACCATTCATCACTTGCTCACAAACCATGGTAACTACTAAAATCTGCCATTGGTATAGCAAAACACTGAACCATTCGTGGTAAAGTATTTAATATAATTCACATAAACCCTCCAGAAACACTAATATATGCATTTTGTCTACAAATGACAATCACTACAGTTATAAAACAATACTGTAGCAAGTGCTTTACATTGCAAGCAGGAACTCAGCTCAATTTGAGGAATGTTATAAACACATTGCAACAAGAGTGACACCTAGTGGCATCTGCTATACAAGAGCATGTGAACGAACACACTAACATGACACCTTGTGTGTTTATTGGGTTTTTAATGCTGCTAAACATAATGTATATGCAGTAATTTAAAACATAAGGCATTTAAATCTATCACACTACTGCTCTAACTCAACTCGATGAGGCATTAATGTCGGTAGCACATTTTAAGTAGCTTTTGTGTATGACATAATTGCCTTATGGGCCAAATGCATGCATGATGTGCATACTGGAAAGTGTGCCGGAATTACCTCACTCTATCAGTACAATTTAACATTAATGATACCAGAAGGTAGCTCATTGCGGTAGAATCAAGGTAGAGGCAGCAATGTTAATGCTTCTTATCACTGCACTTCTTAATATAGTGTGTCTGCCATCTAGCGACTTTGTCAGAAGTAGATAAGGTACACACATGCAAAACCTTATATTTCATACCATTCATATTCTCATCTGCAATTTAATTTTCACATTACTCCGTTCTTGCATTAGAATGCTGTACTTAATAATATACGGAACAAACAACCACAAAACTACCCCTTCTTTCATGATAGAACTTATGCACGAGTATCACCATTGTCGTTGTTGTTGGGAGCAGCTGCAGTTATACCAACTTGTTCATAACCATAACTATCAAGCCCTGTTCACCTTTCTAGAGCTGTCTGACTTTTGTGAACATCCAGAATGTATACTCACAAGCTGCCAATGATAACATCATTCCCCTCGTTGCGAGACGTCTTTATAATAAAATGGGAAACAAAGCTAGGGCAAGGCTCCTTCACAGATGACTGAGAGACGTGGCTATCATGTGCCTGTCAAGTACACAGTTAGTTCTCGCCAACCTTAACACAAGCATTGACACAAAAACTGAAAAGAGTTCTAAAAATTGAATTTATTTCATTGCTGCTATTCAGCATAACTATTTCTGGGATTCTCTTGCTATCTCAGGTTATGTATTCAATACAATAATAACGCAAAATGAAAGAGAGATTGAGGAAAGGAAAATCAAACACATCACTTAAAATATGTAAGCTCTTAAGGAATCACACTTAAGTTAGATCATATCTGCAAGTGTTACTGAAGCTACAATTAATAAGTTTAGTTACCAAGAAGCCGAGGTTGAATGTATGTACACACAAATATACATCGTCATATGTTAGTGCTTCCGTCTGTTATTTTTAATATTAGCAATGAATTAGTGCAGATGAATGTATGTAAAATCTTATTCAGAATGGAAGCAGTGCACATTTTTTTCCATTGAACGAACTGAATTCACTGACCATCCTTCTCTGTTCTTGAAAATAATTACAAAACCTAAGTAAACAGTTAGTACTGGGGGTGGATGCATTGCTTATCTAACATTAAAATCAAGAGGTTTTTGTCCATTTGTATACATTTGTAGTATGTATGCCAAGTTTACCTATTAACCATTTACTTTTCAGAAGTAGGAAAGTAATATAAATGCATTTTAAATGTTGGGTGTTTACCATTCTGGAAAGCGAGATAAAATTTGCAGATTTTGTGTTGGAAAGCTCTGGATTGCCCTCTTGGTGGGTCTTAAATTATTATGCATTTTGTGGACCACATCTTCAAATTTAGCTTTTAGGATTAATGCTATCTTTCAGGATAATCTGTGCTTATAATCATACATCTTAGACTGTGATAGCAAAAAGTCAGCCTTAATCTTTGATTTTATAGCAAGATGATATAAATAATTGATAAATAAATACATAAAGCTAGGTAGTTGTGAATTACGTACAAATCAGTATCAAAAACACATCTTTTTGATATCTAGGAAATATTATCATTTGTTAAATAGCAGCACTGGCAATCAAACAATGAATTGAGTCATGAATTTGTGTATTTGTGTTTCCTGAACAAACAAAACAGGGATACATAAAAATCATTAATGCTTAAATGTGCATGATGTCAGAAAGTTGAGTAAATAATGCATATCCATGTTAAAGTTCTATTGCAATTGAAACTCTTGCAGGTTTATATCCTGACATTGTGCAAGTGTCTCCAAATTCATGCCCTAGTTTATTAAGTACTGTTTCGTTTACGTTTCAGAATTTCAGGGGAAGAATGGGGGAGAGTTGATCTTTCATTAAAGCACTTTAAGAGATTAACTGTGTCCAGGAACTAGACAGTGTTGCCAAACTGTTTAGTCCTACGATGTCCTCCTGCAAGTTGAGCAGTGATTTCATCCGCAGTGATGTCTGTGTTCTGTAATGAGCTCATCAACTTATTCCCTGTGTAATGAGGAGACAGTTCTTGAATACTTGTGTTTTCATCTTTGAAATATTTTACTCCTCTCCTAACACTGTAGACACCTCCATAGACTTGTTCAAGATTGAGGTTAATATCAGCAGCATGGTTTAGTTTCTTTAATAAAGAAATCAAGGACAACACATTTTCAAAACAAAATATGATGTTCGTCGATTTGGAAATACTGCCTGTGGTTATGCGCTAGAAGCTATTGAAGTCATAATGCGGCAATATGTGATGTAAAGTCTAAAGATTATGTATCTGCAGTCATTTTTGTTTCACTTTTGGAATTTTAATTTTAACAGTGAGTTGCTTAGATTTATCTGCAGGCTTATCGCCTTAGTTCATTGAGATTATGGTTTCCAGAAACAATAGCCTCAGTTGGTTGCTTACTACTTTCAATATGACCCTTGTATCATTGCAGATATTTTCAACATAGCTGAAATAAAAAATACCATGAAGAAGCAGAAATTTTAACTCATTGATGTACTGTTTTTATTGCAAAATTTCTCCAGTGTAATGCCATAATTTTAAACAAAAGTTCCTCTGTCAAGTATTCGCTAATAACATAGCTTCTCCAGGATACGAAGGATTTATTTCACCGACATTGAGTGTGAAATGGAATGTATAATATCCCACTTTCACTTTGTAGGTTGTTAATGATGCCAAATACTATCATTAATGTAAATTTATAGGCTTCCACGGCTATTGTCTAATACACCGGAAGCAGTCACCAGTATACTATCACTAATGTCTGTTGAAACTAGTATTTAGGCACCCTGATTTTCCTCTTTCTCGCTACTATCTGATTCTTATGATTCATCAGAAAACGCATCACTATCCTCAAAAAAATAATTCAAATCACTTTGCATTTTCCACTTTGTACAGTTCTGTCATTGTTACTGTTCTATTGCTCATGGAATGATGGAAGTTTGGCAGCTTCCAGCAGAAATTATTCATTCTGAGCTTTCTTTTGGTAATAAAAATTCAGTCTAAAGGCAATCACAGCTTTTTGGGCCAGAGACTTCCCTTGAAGACCAAAATAAATTACATAATCAGTCAAATCTATAATGTAGCATGCATAAAATTGTTGTGAATGCTGATGACGGAAGGACCTATCAAAGTGCCCAATGGGTTGTTAGTAGTGGTAAAAACTAAGCACATTTTACACTACTTGTTGCTTAACATGCTAAGTAATTAAAAATGATTATAAACAGCAAAACATTTAACAATAATTACAATTATGAGTGAATTAGTGATAACTTTAGTTTCACTGGTCTCCATCTATTTGGCAAGCAAGTTGATCTATAGTGTGTGTGTTGCTTAATCTACATAACTCTTCAACATTTTAGCTAATGTTCCAGATTTGCATGAAACTTCTTGTTCATCTGGCTGAACTTTCAAACAAAACACTCCTCAGGGCAACCATGGGATATAATCATTGTCTGCTTTAGCAGTGCCACAGACATCCTTGGTTATCCTTTAAAAGCATTTCGTTCTTATGCAGGCAACTCCAAAAGACTCAACTCTCCCTGCATTTTCCCCTGTAGTCCTCATTTGTTATTTCTATCCCTCCCCTCTGTTGTGCCTTTGAAATTATTATAATTGTTGAGTTGTTGGTTGAATATAAAGTTTGAAATTTGTTTTAGGTGCACAATTACAAAGAGAATAAATCATATAATTTGGCAATAAATGGCACTGTTATTTACTCACCCTAAATAATAGTGTTGCCTTTATGATGCATTAGAACTGTGCTTTTGATTTGATTTTGGTGTTAAGAGCTTGGTTAAATTCAAAATGCAGAGGATGAAATAAAGTTGCAATATCTGCTGTTGGCCATTATATGTTAACTTTGTGAATACTAGTGCCTAAATTATTTTTGTTGTTAGAAGCAATCTTTAATGTAATGCTTTGTTTGTGTTTTGAAATTGATGTCACTTTTTTGATGTTAAGAGAAATTTCAGTGAAAAAAATTGGCAATAATTTTGCAGTGTATATGCCTTAAATGTTGTAAAAATGATGCAAGATGAGCCTTTTCTTTCAGTGTTGGAAACCCCCCCCCCCCCCCCCCCCCCCCCCCGCCCATTTTAGTCATACAAAACAGGCTGACATTTTGCTCTTGTCGTATTTATAATGTTATACTTATATGCATTGTATGTCATGTGTTAAAAAGGTACTCATGTTCTTGTATATTAACATTTCTCCCTTAAGAATGTAAGCTGAATTACTTATTTCAACGGATTATGCAAAAGAAGTGTGCCTTATTTGGAATTTAAAAATGAAAGTGTTTTAATTTTTGTACAAACCAACCATGAAAATGTTTTAAAATATCATCTTCATTCTAGTACAATACATAATATTTATAATTATGTTCTCTAATGCATTTATTCCCAGGAAAAAAAAAAAGTAATCTTTGTAGGGGCAGAAAAATTAATGAAGATTAAAAATGATAACTGCATTGTAAATGGTAAACAGTTCTAAATTCTTCATGCAATATTGCTTTTGCTGCTAGATGTTCATTTTCTGAATCATTAGAACATTAATTTTTTTCACTTTAGCTAAAACTTGTTAGAATAGCTACAGAAAACTCACTTGGAGGAATCTGTAGATTATTAAACTTCCTGTTTTTGACCTCATTCTCTCAGAATGCAAGTGAGTAGCATCTTCCATTTCATTATTTTTTTCATTAGTAACAAGATTTCTTTCTCAGCTGTAGTAGTATTTGAAATTTCATAAAAATTATATACTCAATGCTATTTGTGGTATATCGCAGTGTTCACTTATGCCGGATTTTACAAAATGCATGAATGTCGAATAACTATGTATTTAGAAGATGTATCATAATATTGAAGTGCATTTCATCAGGGGTAGTTGGAAGTACACTCATGCTAAGGCATTAGTTAAAAAATTGGATTGAAATGCAATTATAAAATGAATATTTGTACATTTTGTACACACATGACCAGAAAAAATATAGAAATTTAACAAAACTACTCTTTATTACTCAAAAAACTCTGATGTGTTCCATTCACCTAACTTTCTCTAGCTGTTCCAGATACAAACTATTCTTACTATCTACCTCATTATCTACATGAGCAGTATTGGTCTTATTACTTGCTTCCTTATAGTAGAAAGAAAATAAGCGAATACATTAGACTAAAGCGATAGTCAAATCTTTTAAAAGCCAGTCTCTGTGTAAAACAATTTAGGTTCGATTCACTTTGCATGGTCACATTTGAGCAAGTTCATCGGTTTAAAATTGAAACCAATAACAATGAATATCTCAAAAATGGTCAACTCTGCAAGAAAAACATGAATGAAATAAATTATGTGTTTTAACGATATCTACTTTGTTTTTGTAATAAGTTTTTGTCTATTCCTTATGGTTTGTTCATTATGCAAAATTCTGTAAAACTCAACGAAAGCAAAGGGCTCTTCAGAGGCTGTTCCATAAAATTCAAAATATGCATTTTATTTATGATGTGAATATCTTTAATATACAGTATTTTGATCAAAACCATTAGAGCTACTTTTGAGAAAAACAAAATTTCAAACTTTTTTCCATTAAAAGGGTAATTAGTAGTGGGAAATTTTCTTGAAAATCTTAGTGTAAATATCTTTGGAAGATATTGAGCTTAAATACCAAGTTTGGTTTTTAACAGTCTTCTGGTTTTTAAGCTATGCTGTCCACATACAAATCTTTTTCTAAAAAATGCTGTTTTCGAACTTTTGGGACCTCAAAACATTTCTGGTGAAATCTCGACTCAAATTTTGGGGTGAAATGCAATACTTTCTCTGAACACTATGTACATTGTACATGTAGAGAAAGTAAACATTTTGCTCTAAACTAGCACCAAGTTCATTAATTTTATTTTCTTTTAAAATGATATTGTCCTTAAATGTTTGTCTTAACACCAAAACGGGATTTTCGAACTTGTGCACGATCACATGTATAGTTTTACTGTGGGTGATATAAGTTTTGAAACCTTTCAACAAACTCCCTACATGCATAGTGAGCAGTCATATAAACGCACATTCTTTCACAGTCACTCGACAGGCCCCTGACAATATCAGCTTAGACGGGGGATTGACTGTTGGAAGTCCTGGTAGATGCCGAAGGGACATAGGCCACATGTGTCCTTATAGCAGGATGTGCAAGCGGGATTGCAATAATTATTATTTTATTTCATGATTTAAGAGTTGTGCTTCTTTGCTGTAATATCCATTAAAATTAAACAGTAAAGTAATTTCCGATAATGTTATTTGCAGTATTTTCTAAAAATGGGAGTGGTGGCAAACCAAGAGGGTTTAAATACTCAATCCTTGCAATTTCTGCAAGCCTTTATAAAAGTACATTGAACAAAAGCAACTCTTAGCTTTCATAATAAACTGTGTGAAGTAGACAAACCACAATGATTTTGAATAAGTGTGTTTTATTTCCTGTAGTTGAATCATTTTTGTCATCTGGTTGTTATTGCTAGTGCATTCATCCATTGATTATTTTGTTACAGCATGCAAATGACAACTTTTTTATGCTGATAAACCTCAGGATAAAATTCATGCTCGTTCTCATTAAGAAAGCAACATATCAGGATATTTAATACAAATTTTTCACAGAGTTTTGACAATTTCTGTGAAAAAAAAATTAATGGCCTTCACGTGTTTCCTAAGTACAAGAAATGCACACTGAAATTTTTAATGTTTCAATAGTTCCTGGAATTTTAAGCTGCTACTTCTCTTTTCTCCAATTGTACATGGATTATGGGAATTTGCTCTTGATATCAGTACCAATACTGAAGTATTCTTGCTAAAGTGGTCCACAGATCCTGCTTAAGCCATTGGTTCTAAATTGAAATGGAATAAGATGCTACAATGCATACTCTTGTTTGGGGTTTAGCTTATAGAGAGCCCTTTAAAGTAGTAATTAAAAAGAATTACCAGTTGCCTTAAAACAGCTCATGGCTGCAGTGTTTTGTTTAAACCAGAGATATTCAGTTTTCTTCTGTAACACGGCTGTCGCTAATGTTCAGGTATAAATGTATGTTAAGTTAGCTTCTTGCACCAGCGTTGCCTTTTCTCGTACTGAACAGCAGCAGCAGAATCTTGTGTTAGTTTTGATAGTTACTAGTACCCCTCGAGCGTGCACTGGGAATGAAGACCAGACATTTTAAAAACAGGCATGGTTGGAAAAGGTTGTTATTATCTTTGGATCTGTTAAATTTGATAGGCATTCCAGGGTTTGCTAAAGGAATACTGAGAGTGAAACTTTGAGTACAATCAAAAAATAAAAAGTTGCTTCTTTATACAAATAGTTCTTGGAACCTTTGAACATCTATAGAGAATCAATAATTATCTGTCCTTCCTTTTCTTCGGGGTGTACAGCCATTTAAAGATCACACAATATATCTGTTTCCTAGCATGTTATTTCATTAAACAACATTTTTCTCAAAACTATATTTTTGCATTTTCAAAATATTCCACAAGTCTCAGTTTTTTGTTTAAGTACAACTAAAATTTCTCAGGAAGTGCAAAAGTATCTATTGTAATATTACAAAGGAGCAAATTATCCTAACACCAAAAGTAATTTTTTAAACAAATATATTTTTATGAAAAAATGATTAATTTTAGAGATAAAATTTATAACTTTTTAAAAAATTATAATCCAATAATCAAGGTATTGAAATATTCCCATTTAAAGTTACTGTTTGTGGTTCAAAGCTCCAATTCAGAAAAAGGCAATTTTGATTATATAGCCTACGAAAGTCGGCCAGACAGTGACAGACGATTTGGCATAACTAAATGATAGAGAAAGGTACCAACACAAAACTTTATTTACAACATTAGTACCTTACTCTCTTCTTCATCGTAATCTCCATTCTGTCAAGACTTTTGTCACGCAGTACCAGGTTTTCAAGACATGTTTTATAGGCAAATAATGCCGGTGTATGGTGATAAAGCAATGAATGAGTCTTCAGTGAGGAAATGGCGCATCATTTACGCGCAATCAAGGATGAACGATGTGAACTAAAAGCTCTGGAGTGGAAGTTCATCAATTGTTATGGAGAAGTTAAAAGCAAATGTTGATAAAAGAATTAAGAAAAACCAGTGTTTCACTTTGGTCATTGTACATAATTTTTTGGATGGAAAAGATTTCCCAACTGATGAAGGTACCGTAACTTTGTAAATAAAGTTTTATGTTGATAATTTTTGTTATTATCGGTGTTTTCTGGAGAGCCCTCATATTTGCATATAAAATTTATAAAGTAAATTATACCTTACAAAGTATTTATCCAATTTAAAATTTCACTCCCAGTGTCTCTTAAGCCCCTTTAGAATCGAATGTTGTATCAGGAGTTAAAAAGTATTACAGGGCATAACTGATTTAGTTCCTTATTATTTCTGGAGTTGGTACACACCCTAAAGAATGAATGTAGTAATAAAATGTGGTACGCACTGAACAAGCCACTAGATTCATAATCCATTACATCTGGCTGTGTTCTGGACTCTGCATGCAAGATAAAAAAGTGTGTGAGAGAGCGTGAGAATGTTGTGACGAGTGTGAAAATAAAACTAATAACCATCTGCAAGTTTGGTTGATAGATAACCATTCTACTATACATATATATAATATATATATTTTTGACTGTGATGTTTTCGATGGCTGCTCATTCCTGTAGCAAAGATGCTGCAAATACTTACAGTAAATTTTCTTTGACTGACGCCAAAAAAAGGAAAATGATATATATAAATATATATTAAAAAATAAATATTAGATATGTTATATCCTGCCATCGTTGCCAAATTAGGGAGGAGATTTCATAGTAAGGCATGTTATGCCACTGCTTGATTGTGGAAGAAAAAAACCTTGTCCAGAGAAAAAGTTGTTTTTCTCATATCATGTCCATCTCCTGTCGATGACAAGCCTTTGTTTTTTTTTTTCTGTTTTTTTTTTTTTCCCCCTTTTTTTTTAACTTTGTTTAGGGTAGAGAATGTCTTTTGCATATGGCAACTGTGCTTATATAATACTGTATACGTAGATATAATGGAAATAGATATTTCCAGTGGCCTCAATATACAGCATTGCCCTGGCCTGAATCCTTGGTGACGACCGGAATTGTTCCCTGACTTTGGCTTTTAATAATAATTATAATAATAATTATAATGTTCTTAATAATTGTCTGTATAGTGTTTTATAAAAATGCATATAATAATTAATATAATGTTGTGTTTTTTCATTACTGTGTTCTGCTTTGTGAAATTTTGCAAGAGAAAGTCAAAAAAAAAAAGTTTTTAGTCCGGGGGTTGTGTAATGACTCTGTACTTCAAGTTCGACTTAAGTATGCTGAACATGGAGGGCTGAAGTGATTTTGTGCACTGTGCCAATGTGAATGTGCTTATGTAAGGGGGAATGCATAATTTCCATAATTTCTTGTTAAAACCCTTTGTTGCACATGCAAGCAACAGAGGGGAGTCTTATGTACAGACAATAGTATGACACAGGGTTGTTTATTGAACTGTCAAGTTATTTATGTTCAGAACATTGTAACAAATGAGCTGAAAGTCATTCCAAAATTAGTTTTGTGAGTTGAGTGCTTTTTGTTCATCCTATACAACAATTTTAGAAAGAAACCAATGTAAATAAAAAGTTTGATTGCTAACTTATATTTAAGATACTAAACTGCTCTCTAGCATTCTAGTGTTGGAATGTCATTGGGCATTAACAGAATGTTATTTGCATTATTTTTAAGACATGCTCACAGACTTACAAAGTCCTACTTTTAAGGCTGGAAAAGCACACTAAAACTTTGCAGTTTATAAATACTGTGTATTGTGGAAGTCTCCACGTATTAGACAGCAAAACTATTTACTGAGTTTGTATAAATAAGTAAATTAATTCAATTGAGATTATTGCTTATTTTTTGCAGTAAATGCTGAATCCGATGCTTTAAGTTATAATTCAGTTTTCTTGAAATTACAGTTTTCCGACAGTTATATAATTTTGAACCTCAGAGCTCCCATAAAATGACATGAAATCAGTATTAGTTAATATATAGTGCAGCATTGTATTTACAGAGACTGGCACAAGCCAAATAGAAGTTAATAGCATAAACACTTCTTAAAAAGATCTTTATAAGCAGCTATATTCAATATTTTTGTACATTATGATTTGGATTTATATTTTAATAGTTGACTGAAAATTTGTTTTAGCGTGCATGAGTAATAATTATTAACTTTTAGGGTTTATCTGTAAAATTTACAGGAGTGCAGGCTTTTTATAAATGAATACTTTATTTGTAATGAAATTTTAGGCTTATTGCAGAATGACAAAACCTTAATTTCTCTTGCACTAAATTGTAATTTTTTTATCACAGTAATGGAAAATGTTTTACTAATTAAGATTACAGTAATATTGTACAACCCAGAGCCCACCTAACCTTCATGATGCTCTCCTTTCAAGGGCTGTTGTGAGTTGTGTTTTTAGGAACAGTCAAATTCCCTTTAAAGTATGCAATTTCATACAACAGAAACATATACTGTTTATCTCAGATATTGTGTTATATTTTGTATTTCAACATTTGGTGCATTCAAAAGACAGAAATTTGAACATTTTGGCTTTATTTTAAAAGGTTGGCGCTCACAATATACTAACAGATTAGGATATGCCCGGCAAAATCTGGATGTCTAGCATTGGGGATCCAAGATTTCTATGGAGGTGGTTTGGAGGTCCTCAACAGAAAACTTTGAAAATTAGCTTAGAAAATTTAGGACAACTTATCCTAAAAGGGGCAAAATAAATATTACTGCCTCTGGTACTAATAATATGTATCACATTTTGAACAACTAAACAAAAAGTATTAGAGTAGGGAAAATGTACTAAAATAGTTGTGAAATAACTAATATAAAATTCTAGCAATTTTACTTATATTTTAAAGCCCTACTTGACTTAAGACAAAAAAGAGCACCCATGAAAAGAGTTCCTTTTTCCATACAGTTTTACTTAAATTGTGGAGTCCTTCTTTCTGTATGTTTGCCCACAAACTTTGTTTAGAGGACATGGCAGTGACATAACCTCAATTTGTGCAGTCTCCTGTACTGAAGTTAAAGATGCTTCATTGCTTTGTTCTGCTTGTGGAGAAAAATCATTGTTTAATTTCTCTTCTTAACTATGAAAGGATAATTTTGTAAACCACAAAAGAAGAAAAACAAATGTAATTATCATGTAACGGTGGAGTAGTACAACCTTCAGAAATATAACTATGTTTAAACTGGTACCACTGTCTCTTCTCATCTCACTCCCCACCCTGCCCTCTTGGTTCAGCAGACCCCTATAAACCTACAAAAACATGAAAGCTATGCATGTCTGGTTATGCAACCGGACTAGAGTATTTATTTTTATTTACGAAACGTAAATTGATTTTACTTCAGTTTATATTTAATTTAATTTTTTTTTTGAGGGGGGTTAATTTAACATCTTTAACATGGTGGTCATATCAGATGATAAATGAAATAGGTGAAACAATCCTCAAATGGGCCTGGATACCAAAGAGTTACTCGACATTTAGTCTTCTTGGAATAAACGGAAAAAACCTATATCTGAGTAGCTCACCCTAACCAAGATTGAAACTTGGCATCTTTTGAATGTAAGGCAGACATGCTCCACGATACTACAGAGAAAGTTTTTCTGATATGTACAGTTTTATTAGAGATTTATTTATTAATGTTTTGCACAATGAGGCACATACACCCTGCACCCACCCCTTCTGTATCTGCCCTCGACGTCTGGTCACACTAAGAAAGATGCTGAATTTATTCAAGTCAAGTTTCTGGGACTCTGGTACATTACAGAAATGTCTGTGGTATCTGTTTAAGTGCTAATTTCAAATGATTGAATATAAAGCTGTCTAATACCATGTGGAGACACAAATAATTCACAGTATTCAAATATTTAATGTTATGTAAAAAACTGCAAGTTACAGCTCATGTTTTATTTAAAGGCAGTTCAAAATAAACATTAAAAAGTTAAAATAAATAAATATGGTGATACACCATGCATCCAAATGTATACATTAACCTGACAAAAGTGTATTGCAGAGGAACTTAAATGCAATGCCATAGGAGCAACAGGGTTGTCCATTTTTGTTTACAAAACACTGTATTGTGTTTAAATCAAAGTCCAACTGATGTGTGATGCATCAGGTTTCAACAAAAGAAACAAATTTATTGAGAAATGTTAAGTTTCATCCTTGTTTTGGATTTATTTTTATCTGTTGTAAGAAACATGGGTTTAGTTGCAGGGTCAGTATGTATGTAACATATAATGTAAATAGTTGTTTGCCCCCTAGTCCTCACGAGCACAGTGTACATACGAGATGGAGTGAAAGCTCTTCCCAAGTGGCCTAGGTATATGGGATGTAATGGCAAAAACATTGTTTTCTTAATTAAGATCTGGTTGATTGCACACTGTTGCAAACATTTAATTTATTGAGTTTGTAAATCATATTGCATGTCTTGTAGATGATAATAATTGGTTAAGTTTAATTGCTCTGAAGAAATTATTTATTCTTGTTTACATTTTGTGATATGGTAAATGTAGTGGAAACAAAAAATGAAATGTAAAATCATATCAGGACTATTACAACTCCAGTGATAAAGTAACATAAATTTGTAATGCAGTAGAATCCTGTTTATTGAAATATTATGACAAAATCATTTTTAGACCAATTGTAAATAACAGAAACAGGTGTGTTGTTCGAAGTTGCTTATTTCTCTTTTCAGGGGCTTGCTGCTGTTATTAATGTTTATTACATCCATTGCCCATAATACTTGCAATTGTCCGCTAAAGCATAAATGTCAAACTTCCCACATTTTGTACTCTTAGAATGCCTGACAGAAAGCCAACAATCTCAAGTAGAGTATTCTTTCCAAAAGTTATCAAATAAAATTTAAAACAGAAGGTAAAAAAACTTAACGAGTTATATTAATTAAATCATAGCTATGTATCAAAATTCTTGCAGCTTTATAGAAAACCTAAAACAACAAAATTTAAATAAAAGTTTGAAGCTAGATAAACACACTGATTTAATTTGTAGCTCATGGTTAAATTATTGGTTAAGAGGTGAAGATTTTAAGTTGCCCCTATCCAGCTTTCATCTAGCTCATACAAAATATTCCCAAGGCCTAACGAGTTCATGAGCTGTAGGTCCACTCATTCCATCACCACTGTAATTGTTGTCCTATCCAGCTAATAAATAGGTTGAATCATTGCTTGGTAGGACGAAGTTCTCCAGAGGTTATAGATACTAAAAACAAGAGCAAAATCAACTTTATGTTGGACATATAAAAGGCAACTCGAAGGCCATCTCTTCCATCATGAGTGGAATTGTAACCTTTGGGACTGTTAGAGCATTCATTTAACTACATCCTTGATAGAGGATACTGTCGTAGTTAGCAGGTCAGCTGTTGATGTGCCATATTGCAGTTAGCTTGTGTAATGTAGTGTAATTTATTTGCATGCAGTCATCAATTTTACGTAGATTTTGTACATGTCAGCCCTTTATTTTATAGATTATATACAATTGCAAATTTCTGCAATTTTGTATATTTATATTACATTTAAATTATACAGGCCTTATATGTTAGATATTCTTTTAATTTACGTTTAAATTGGATTTTTGAAATATTCGGAACAGTTTTTAATTGTGATGGTAATCTATTGAAAAGCTTTTCAACCCTTAAAGCTGGGTCTCCACCTCAGTCAAAAAAACGTGTTGATCAAATATGTCAGCATTTAACCTATGTCTCCAGTGACCAGCAAGTCTTACATAATAGGTAGAATCAGTATGTCTTGGTTAATATTATAGTTGTCTACCTGTTTGGGGAAAACATTTGTGTGTGATATATTGTAGTAGTAGTCCAATGGCATAGGGGATTAATTGATGTTCATCATTTTTCCCCCTAGTTTTGCAATACAATGCCACTGTGTCACCATTTGTTAAGCCCTCACAGGCTGCAAGATGGCTTCTGTTCATTATACTATCATCACCACATAATCCACACTTCAGCAAAAGCCAGGCAAATGTTCAGCAAGACAGTTGTGGCTGGTTTCCACCCTAAATAGGGCCATTTCAGTTTTCCTTGACATATCGAGAAGTCTGCTCTAACCATGTGTTTTGGTATATTTTGTCTCTCCACAATTTCTTCTATATGATTTCTTGTTGAGCTGTAACCGGTTTTATCTGGTTTATTTCCTTATGGAGCTCTGGTTTTACTATTTGCTTCCTTAACACTTTGGCACCTTTCTTAGCCAACTGGTCAACATGTTCATTTCCACTAATTCCCACATGGGCAGGTATCCATTGCAATATCACTTATTTATTTCTTAGTTTTATTGTTTTTATTAAATTTATTTCATTGAGTGTGATGTGTGTTTTGCTAACTTTGTGCAAACCAAATTACAACCAAACATGATGAAGAAATTGGCCCGTGCATATTTATTGTTTACTAGCGAGAAAAATGGAGTAGACGATGGAAAATACAATACAGTTGAGATTCATGCAAGGCACATCTTCTGTGAGATATCCTTGAAGACTATAAAAATAAAATTGAGAAAATGTATTGTTTACATAAACTTGTCAATATTTTTAAAGCAAGAGGACATAGGGGGAAAAAAGTTAGGTTATGCCTAACATCAATTCAGCTGCTGCAAAATTCTCCTGTTTTGCAATTGTTGATAAAATTATAGTCCGCAATATTCTTGAAGCCAAATCTATTCTCATCTTTCATTTTATACAAGATGCTGTTTACATTGTTTCTGTTGGTTTGAAAAAGGTGCAACCATAAATTTCCTCTTTTATTTTTGCACTGCTTCTACATGTGATCACAGTAGCTAAATCTTGATAATCATAATTGTGCAACTATTGATATTAAAAAACTTCTAAAATATGTGGAGTACAGAGAACAGATACCTTTGTTCTATGTTTAAACCACTAAAATGAAGAACAGTGAACATAAAACAATATGTATTTACTGTTAATGAAAAGTGTTCAGTTTAAGTTTTTTTTTTTAAAAAAAAAAAATCAATCATTTTTGCTTCTTGCTTTAGAAACACCTTTTCTGTATTCTAGATTTTACTTTCCTTAATATGAGTTTTTCTGCCAGAAATGAATCATCATCTTGTTTCTCTAAATATTGAAGCAATCCATCTATATACTGGAAAATAGTTTGATGTGTCACCTGCGCAACACCTCGTCTCCTTCACTTTATTCTTGGTCTATCCCTACGTCAGGCTTACTTGTGTTGCATTCCAGCCACTCTTCATGTTCTCTTCGTTGACATTCTCACCTCCTTGAAGCGTCATTTTCTATTTTAGAAAATTGCTAACATAGCCTTCTTTCGTCGTTCAGCCATCATTAATTTCAGGAACTAATGAAACGCTAAATTTAAGAAGTGACAACGATGCACAATAAACCTGTCATTAATTTTCAGCCTTCTTGCAGTGTAGGGCTCATTGTATTTTCCCTGTGTACATTTTTTTGGGGGTTTGTAATTAAAACTGTATTTGTGGCACTCGCGGATAATCGAGGCTTTACTGTACAACCCAACATGTTTTTAAAATTTTTTACATTTAGCGTTGATTGTTGAGTGTGGAGACCTGCCTTAAAGTTCGGAAGCTTAAAAATACATGAATCACTAACCACAAATGCACTCGAACGATTGCCTTAAGTTATTGCAATCGATCTTAGAAGTTAAAAGCTAATAAGTAAAAACAAAAAAATTTTACATTTAAAAACAGTGACACATTAAGAATGTGTTTTGTGATACTTATTGCATATGAAGACATTTTCAAGGATTAAAAATTTGAGAATTAAACATATCTTAGTGGGTTAAGAATCACTTGTAATTAATGTTAAACAATGTAATTAGTTATTGCATATACATTAATACTATTTGCCAGTATCACAACTGTATTGATTGGTTATAACATTTCATCTTGAGAACAATTCCAAAGGCAACTTAATTTTCAGATTCCAAAGCTCAAAAACTGGAAACCATATCACATTTTTGTAAAGTAATTATAGGTATGGTACCTTTTTGAAATTTATATCCAAACATCATTTTTACGTACAGCATTTGTGAGGAATTTTCCGTAAAGGTTTTCCTTTGTTGCTATTGCCACTTCTCTATTCTATTGATATTTTATCACAACTTTTAACATATTAGAACAGATTTTCATGCTGCAGAACAGGTTTCAAACTATAGGTAAAAAGCAGCTTGTAGTAATCTACAGACATGATCAAATTATTAGAATTAACCTCATAAATTATTACTTCTTAACTGAGATGTTTTAAAATGAAACCTACTCATTGTTGCTGCATTTAGATATTTAAACATTTTATCTTTGATACCTTTGGATAGCATTAATATTTGTTTTAAAGTGCAAACTCTCGCTTCTCACCAAGGTGACTAAGGTTTGATCCTAGGGGACTATATCTGCGGTTTGAATGGATAAAGCAGTGCCTAAGCAGGTTTTCTCTGGTTTCCCCATCACTCATTCCACCACCTGCTCAATAATCATGTCGCCCTGCATGGTGTAATGGTTACCATGCTAACTTCATATACCCAAGGTCACGGGTTCAAACCCGGCGGAGGACGATGGATTTTTTCGGGTGTAAAAATCCTCAGCATGGCTTCCTGCAGAAGGGAAGTAAAGCCGTGGGTCCCGTGTCGTGGATTTACGGCACGTAAAAGAACCTAAGTCTGATAGAGAGGCCTCTGAGCAAAATTAAGCAATCTTTCACGCCCAATATAGAATGGGACGCTGAGAACCACAGCAGTTAAAGAGCGTCCATAAATAAAACTCCATTTCATTTCAATAATCATCTTACCTTTCATCCATTTCACCATCTGTGATCTATGAGTAACATGTTAGTCTCTGGTTCCCAAGGTCATTGGTTCAAACCCAGTGAGAGTGATGGATTTTTTTGGGAGTAAAAATCCTTAGCATGGCTTCCTTTGGAAGGGAAATAAAGCTGTTGGTTCCATGTTATAGATTTGCAGCTCATAAAAGAACCTCAAGTTGTCTCCATAGTATGATAAGAGACCTGGGTTCAATTCCTGTTACCTGGCCTGGGGAGGCCAATTGAAGAGCTACTTGATAGAGAAGTAGCGGCTCCAGATCGAGAAGACTGCATCAAACGGCCGGGAGGGAGTCAAGGTGTTGATCACATCTCCAGCACTGCACCCCATTCATGTCGTCTTCGGACCAAGATGGGGGATGCAACAGCCGGGTGGTCCTTTGCAGACTGTTGTGCCATGGAGTTAAGTTAAAGAACCTCAAACCTGATAAAGAGGCATCTTAGTAAAATTAAGCAGTCTTTCACGCCCAGTATAGAATGGGACACTGAGAACCATATCAGTTAAAAGAGCATCTATAAATAATTTAATCATTTCATAGTATCTTACTCATTCAAATACCAGGCATCCTGGCTGTTCTCTATGATCTAGAGTCTGTGTACTCCGTAAGAGGCTTCTGACCTCAGGCACTGGTTTGCAAGTCCTCCATATAAGGAGAATAAATAATGAACGAAGTAGTATTCAAAGGCATAAAATAATTTTCCAAATTTTTGTAATTTGTTTCAGCAAAAGCTTAATGCTGACCATCAATTACTACACTAATGTAACTATCATATCAAGAAATGTTTAAAAAATTGACATTTCTGCAAACATGTAGAAATGATGGTAAAGATTTAGCAAAGCTTCAGCATACTAATTTTCAAAATATTATCCAAAAATATACTAAACATTTAAAAATGCCTACTAAGCTAAGAACAATGTGTGCAAAGCACTAAGGATTATCATCATCTTGTATGTTCCACGAGTATATTTTCAAGAACAGATGGAATAACAACATTAACTCTAATCATTTAATGATGTATACTATTTTTTTCATGTAATAAAGCATCAAATAATTCCATGCTTAACTTAAAATTTCTCTAGATTTCAGTTGATCAGAGTTTCGATAAATAGGATTCTACTGTGCAGATAAGCTGCTGTGTATCAATTGCTCTTTCAGAATCCCTGTTTACGTAAAGGATAACCTCTGGTGACATTATTACATGTCAGAATGTAAACAGAGCTACAGATACAGTTCCCTAATGGCTTTGAGAGCAATATATTTTTAGATTGATTTATTTTTACAATGGTGATGTAGATAATATACTCTTGTTTTAATAATAAGTTTGAAGCTTAAAATACAACAGGATTTTCAAAGTACTCCAAGATATATTAATAGGAAGTGCTCCATAAGCAGAGAAGCCCCCCCCCCCCTTCCACCCGTTGTGTATCACTCATAGTGCCGTACTAAGCCTGACTGTGACACACCCAAATATTTAACAAAGCAGCAGACAAAAAAATCTGTTACGACACAAGACAATCATGTGACAGGTTTTCTGCCCTAAGGGGAAAAAAAAGAAATTGTTCATGTCCACTGCAGAGTGTATGTTTTATTTGTACTAGTTTGCATATGAAATCAAAGAGGATTAACATTGCACAAACTGATGTATGTGAATTCTGCTCAGGAACGCAGCAAATGCATAACTATAGAACTCCGTAATACATGTGTGCTTGAATAGGTGGAAATGTTTGGTAGGAGCAGTGAGAAGATGTATTTTTGAGAAAGCTTTGACTGGGCATTGCATTCAGATTATTTGTATATGTATGCGTGGAATGTATGTGCCACTTGGGAAAATATACTTATATATACATATATAAATATTTTCTTCCTCTTCGCCTTTTTTTTTTTTTTTTTCTGAAAGAGATTGATAAAAGAGAAGTTTTGTTTAAAAACAAGGACATATGTCCCATGGGACTATTGTAAACAGAAAAAAATACATAAAAAAATAAAAAAAAAAAAAATAAATTCCTATTACTTACATGCATGCAGCAAATCATAAATTGGATCTTTTTATTTTAGTTTTCAGAACTTCAAATGATTTTCCTTGATCTATCCACTCAGGAATCCCACTATGCGTGCTAGGTAAACAGAAGAATAGAAAGGTGGAGTCAAACTGAAAAACTCAATGCCATAGCCAGGATTTGAACTATGGACCTTCTGGTCTCCATGCAGTTGCTCTAATCAATTGGCTTAATAGTTGCTTAAAAATGAAGCCCAGAACTTCAGCAATTACACATTGTAAATTGTTATTGGGGTATGTCCTCTCAAAATAATTTGAGATCCCCTTGTGGATTACTGTGAAAATTGCAAGCCATTTGGGGAATTTAAGGTCCATAATAGAGCAACTGTACAAAAACTGGAAGATCCACGGTTCATATTCCAACTGCAGCTTTGAATTTTTCATAGTATTGTCCTATACACAGCTTTCGTGGCAAAAACACAGAAAAATAATAAGTGTGTATAGTATTCAGTATTAAAAATGGAAATGGGAACTAGAACTGGGAAAAAAGTTAAAAAGAAAAAAAACAAAACAACAAAAAAAAAACACTTCTTCTTTCTCTACCTGCACTAAATATTGCATTCCTTAAAAAATATAATATACAGATTTAACCAGAAATATATTTTTCGAGACTTCTGAATCCAAAAGAGCGTTTAAAAAAAAAAAAAAAAAAATGTATGCATAGTGTGAGAGTTCAGAAGCTTACCAAGAATCCAACATAATTTTCAAAAAAATCCCCCAATCCGTAACTAACCTTTGCATCAGGCTGTTCCGTTGCCCTCCATGATGTAGTGGTTACCATGCTAGCCCCATACCCAAGGTCGTGGGTTCAAACCTAGTGGAGGACGATGGATTTTTTGGGGGTGTAAAAATTCTTAGCATGGCTTCCTTTGGAAGGGAAGTAAAGCCATTGATCCCATGTCATAGATTTATGGCTCATGAAAGGATCTCAAGCAAATAAAATTAAGTGGCCTTTCACGCCCAATGTGGAATGGGATGCAGTTAAAGAGCATCCGCAAATCACATTCCATTTCATTTCATCAGGCTGTTCCAATTGGCTGCATGCCAAAGAGAAGCAATAACATGCTTAGGCTTTCAAGGCTGGCATTAATTTAGTAGAATCTAGTTTCTGGACTTGTAGGCTATGGAGTCATGGGCGAAACAATGTGATTTTTCATATACTGGACTACAGCATACAAGCCTGGAAACTGCTTTCTTTTGGAAAGGGCAGCAAGCTATACTTACTCACAGGGGTATGCCTGCAGTATGCAATAAATTTCGTTATTGAGGGCAGTTGTCAGGCCTGAATGAAGTGGGAACAAGCACAAACATATGTAGAGTTGAACAGCTTGTGTTACATGAAATACATTCCTTATTTTTTGTTTTACCATAAACTGCTCATGATTTTGGTTAAAATACCATTTAAGATACATAAACGAACAGGATAGCTCAGGGCCCACATTTGGGAGGTTGCAGGTTTGATTCTCATGGTCGGCCTACCTGACCCAGGATTTTTTGTGGGTTCCCCGGGTTGACAGCAAATGTTGGGTATGTTCATTACATCTCCTGAATTTTCTGGTCCTACATTTCCTGTTCCCATTTCCTAATCATCTCTTTCAGGGTTGAAGGTTCAAGTGATGGTGTTCAGCAGATTGCGGCTGGATGGTGAACTGCATATTGTAAAAAGTTATCCTGTATTTTTGTCAGGACCCATCTTCAGCTGTATGGCTCCCTCTGGGCATGCAAGAGGCAAAGGGTCCACATTCGGGCTCTGCCCCAATGTCATGTGTCTAATTTTAATCCTAATCCTAAGATAAAATGTATAGATTGAATTTTCTGGGAATAGCACATGAAGTAATCTTCATTTTGAATGACATCTAGTAAATGGTAAACCATAAAGTTAGACAAAATCTTACTGAACACAAATAGATAATGGAGAGGGTACTTGAATACTTATTTCACATTCAGCAACTGCCAGAATCAAATATTCTGAAAGTATGTTAAAGCTTTCCACGGAATAGGGTGGTAAGCAATATATGGTTGGGTAAGATTAAGGAGAAATTGGTCAATAACGGTTTAGGAGATGTGTGGTAAAGAATCTTAATGGGGGTTTTGGAGAGAAGCAAGAGATGTTGGAGGATACCTTCAAATACCTACTTGAGCAATACTGTAATTCCTAAAAATTTGATAACAAAGTCCCTATGGTGCTTTTTGAAATATTTCATTAAGTTTAATCACACACCCACACAAATTATGTTAAAAAAATTGTGAATATATATATATATAAAATAAAATTTATACTTACATACTCCTTAGAGCAATTGTTCATGGGGACATTCTATGTAAATAAATAAATATGGATAGGCAGAATCTACGTGCACAGATGAGGGAGAAAATATTTTGAAATGGCATAACAAGGTGAAGGAAAGTGCAGAAAAGGAAGAGTATCTTAAAGGTTGCTATAGAAGTGAGCTGGGATGTGGAAGCTGAAAGGTTTGAGAGGAGGATGATACTGTACATAATGTTTAAAAGTAAACAGATGAATGAATGGAGAGTGAGCTAATTAAGGGGAAGTTGTGAGGTAGGGATAAAGGTCTTCAAGCACCAAGAGTAGCTAGGAGATTTAAGAGAATTCTTATGGAAACTTAGGATGAAATGGACAAGGCAAATATAGGGTCACTAGCCTTTACACTACTAACAAGTTTTTAGGGGAGAAACACCTTGCTGAGTTAAGGGTACACGTGAAAAATTGACAAAAATGCAAAATTTGGTTTCGACCAATAACATTTGGCTATAATTTTGTGCATTTCAAGTTGAAAATGCAATCATATGCTCTAATAACTAAAAAATCTGATGTATTCTATTCACATGACTTTCTCTACATCTGTGCAACAAATTATTATTAAAAAGCTTAGGCTTCTATTTACTTCATGCTAATTGAGAAAACATTAGCAGAAATATTTGTATTACTTGCTTCCTTGTAAGTAGACGCGAAATAAGGGAGTACCATTGGTTAAAGTGATAGTCTAAACCTGGTTGCTATGTGACTGAAGTTCCTTTGTTTGTATGGACAGGAGTTGTCAAATTCCTGTATGAGAAAAGTACAAGTTTTTCAAAGCTGAAACTAAAAACAAGGAATATCTTAAAAATGAAACTCCATGAAAAAAATGTATATAACATAAATTGTGTGTTTGAATGATCTCTACATTTTCTGTGTGGTAAGTTTTTGTCCATCTCTTACAGTTTAGCAGTTATGCAAACATTCATCCACAATAAAGTAGTCTTCAGAGGCTATTCCCAGAAAATTCAAGACATACATTTTATTTTTTAAGTAAATGTTTTAAATATACAAGATTTTAATCAAAATTGTTACAGCCATTTTTGAGAAAATCAAAATTTTCGAAATTTTTTCCATGTAAAGGGTAGTTTGGGGTGCTGGTGGGGGATTTTCTTGAAAATCTTTGTGTCGCATCCTTGGAAGATACCAAACTTAAATACCATGTTTGGTTTTTTTTTCATTCTTGAGCTATGCTGCCCACAAACACACACACGTGCACACATGGACAATTTTTCTAAAAATGATTTTTTTTTATTCAGGGGGTCTCAAAACATATATTTGCTGTGAAATCTTGGTATCAAATTTTTGGGTGCAATACAATACCTTATATATAATATATGTACATAGTACGTATAGAGAAAGTAAAAAAGTATAGTAATATGTTTCAAAATTTACAAAACAGGTCTTGCACTGGGTGTTTCTACCTGCCCCGTCATTCATCCACCGATTATTTAACTTTGGCCCTCCCATCCTAAACCACAGGCGAGATAGAGCACCTGGCAGGCCTTCCCACACCCCACCAACAGCATATTGCCGGCTGTGAAATAGAGACTTGTTTTGGCAGCAGAGTGCAGCTTGACTTGGAGCAAATGACTTACTTATATATTACTTGGAATTGGTGTAAATAGTCTGTGAGAGTTTACAAATATAATTGATTTAAAAATTGCTGCAGGAGAATAGGAAATTCTAAGTCTTACAATCACTCAATCGTGATGGAATTATCTCGACTGTAGCACTGAAAGGGTTAAATTATAAGATAACCCCTCTTGGGGCCTCTCTCCACTGTGAGAAAGATCCGAAGGTTGCTGGGAAAGTGGTGCCATAAAAGGCACACTGGAGTCCTTATGTTAAATGCTGAAAATATTGACCATCTGCTTCCAAACAAGTTAAAAATGTTCTCACTCAGTAGCAGAAATCCCTGTGTAATCTACAGAACTGCATGCAAAAAATTACAAGGATTCCTGCTGTTAAGCTTACATGCATGTTGCCTGTATGTGAGTAACATTACTACCTCTTTACATAAAATTTAGATTTCTGCCAAGCACACAATTTGTAAACTTTTGTGGCACTAACATTTTCAAAATAGTCTATGTCAGGCGTCTCCAACATCTATGTCACTAGAGATGCTGGACTACACTACAAAGGTATTGGAGTCAGTTGGCAGTAGGGGGCAAAATTGCAGTGGTGCACTGTAAATGCCTATCACAGCGAAGAGTGAACTTGGTAGAGGAATTATGACACAACAGTATTAAAATCTACTTCACTGTCACATGCAATCATTTTTAACTGTGCACATAGATTTGCATCTGCTGTATGAGATTGTAAATGCGATTTTACTGTTTTTAGTTCTGAAAAATGCTTCAGTTCCTTAAGTTGATATTGCACGTTCCATCCCTAAAAATATTCATCTTCCATTTTCACTACCTTCTAAGGTATCTTTAACCCTCAATGAATTTATTAAATTATGCTCATACATAGCATTTAATTCTGATGTTAAAGATAATAATAGTAGAGTAATAATAAATAATTATGACTGGGTATGATAATCAGTGCACTTATGCTTGATGATTCATTTTGTTATAATTACTTGCCTTTAATGTTCACATGTCATTTGTGACACACACTATAATCACGTGTTGTATATCCCCATAAAACTCTTGAATCAAATAAGTCACCTTCAATTTTCGTCAGAAGCAATACAGAAAAAGTGTCCTCCTGTTCGTTCTTAAAAGTGCATACACATTTCCGTGAATTTGTATTATGATTTGGAGCAGCCATTTCACTATGACAGACAGTGCACAACTGCATGTTAAGTCATCATAAGGCCATCAGCTTTTTAAATATTTTATAATCTTACCGACGACAAAATTTATAATGAAAGTTTTCTTGTTTAACAAGCATTATACAGAATTAGCAATAAGGATGGTTTGAAGAAGAGAAAATGGAGAAAGTAATGTGAATGCAACATATTTTTAAAAATTTACTTAACTGAATTTCAGAGCTGACTAAGTTGCATCCTGATGAAAAAATACCATTGGTCAGTTTTAAACATGTGCAAAATGATTTTGTATATTATTGACATACCAATTGAAATGCTTTCAATCTGTTTAGAATATATAAAAGTTGGGGATTCAAACCTGGCCGAGGGCAATGAATATTTACTTTCTCTATGTGTACTATGTACATAGTGCTTAGAAACGGTATTGTAATGCACTCAAAAATTTGATACAGAGATTTCACTGGAAATACATGTTTTAATGTCCATGTGTGTGTGTGTGTGTGTGTGTGTGTGTGTGTGTGTCTATGGGCAGCATAATTCAAAAATGAAAACCCCATAAATTACCTAACTTTATGTTTAAGTTCAGTATCTTCCAAGGATGTGACATGAAGATTTTCAAGAAAATGTCCCATTCCCAACTACTGTTTGCATGGAAAAATTTGGCTTTCTGAAAAATGGCTCTTAACAGTTTTAATTAAAATACCATATATTAAAGATATTTATATGAGAAATAAAATGTATATCTTGAATTTCATAGGAATAGCCTCTAAGAACCTCTTTAATCTGGATGAATGTTTTTGAATTTTGCATAACTGTTAAACCGTAAGAGAGAGACAAAAACTAACTACACATAAAGTGTAGATCTTTTTAAAACAAACAATTTGTCATGTACTTCGTGGAGTTGACCACTTCCAAGATATTCCTTGTAACGGGTTTCAGCTTTAAAATATTTTAAACTTTACTCATACAGAATTTTTAAACTCCTGGCCATACAGAGAAACGGATTTCAAACATGCGGCAACCACTTTTAAAATATTTGACTCGCTTTAGCCTAGCGAAGATTTCTCTTCTATTACAAGGAAGCATGTAATAAGACCATTTCTGCTAATGCTTACCTCGATTAGCATAAAGTAGATAGAAGAATAAGCTTTTATAAATAATTTGTTACAGATATGTAGAAAAAATCATGTGAATGGAACATGTCAGAATTTTCAGGTGTAAAAACCATTAGCATGGCTTCCTTTGGGAGGAAAGTAATGCTATTGGTTCCATGTCCTAGATTTACAGCATGTAAAAGAGGTCTATGAGCTAAGTAAAGCAATCTTTCATACCCAATATAGAATGGGACACTTAGAACCGCAGCAATTAAAGATGGTTCAAATAAAATTCAATCAACTAAGATTGAAGATAAAATTCTGTATTGTGAAAAATCTTTACGTTAAAGAGGACTTTCAGTTTTTTTTTATTCTCAATTTTTTATTTATTTCACAGAGTATTAAATTTAAAACTCTGATGTGTTACACTCACATGACTTTCTCTAGCTGCTCTACAAACAAACTTCTTACAAAAGATTATTCTTTCTACACAATGCTAATGTTCTTATTACTTAGTTTCTTTAAGTAGAACGGAACTAAAGGAATGGCTATGTTAAAGTGATAGTCGAATGTTTTAAAAGGTGCCATTATGCAATTGTCATTGCAAATTGCTTCTTTCCTTGGCCAATAGTAGAACAAAAGAAAAATGAACACTTCCTGTCTGAAAAGCATAAATACTTTATAATTGAAACCAATAATAAGGAATATCTTGGAAATGGTTACTTCCACAACAAAAATGTAAAGGGCATAAATTGTGTGTTTTGACGAGATCTACATATTTTGTCCAGTAACTTCTACGGTTTAGCAGTTAGGCAAATTTGACAAAATTCACCCAGAATAAAGGGGTCTTCAGAAGCTGTTCCCAGATAATTCAAGATAAACATTTTATTTGGGATGTAAATATCATAAATGTAGGATATTTTTATCAAAATCATTAGAGCCATTTTTAAGAAAATTAAAATTTTCAAAAATTTTTCCAGGTAAAGGGTAGCTTGGGCTGGGGGATTTTCATGAAAATCTGTGTGTCTCATCCCTGGAAGATACTAAACCAAGTTTGCTATTTAATGATCTTTTCTTTTTTGAGGTATGCTGTCTACAGAGATACACACACAGGCATTGCATGCATGTCCTCTAAACCTGAATACCTGACCTTTTTCTAAAAATGCTTTTTTTGGACTCAGAGGATCCCAAAACATATATTTCTGGTGAAATCTCAACATCCAATTTTTGGATGGAATACAATACCTTCTCCACCCACTCTGCTCATTGTACATGGGGATTAGAAAAATTGAAAATAAAGAACAAACATGCTTGAAAAGTTGGATATGTTGAGGTTTGCAAACATTTTGAATTTATAATTTTATTTTTTCAATAACGGCAGATAACAATGAATTTTATTTATTCCTTCATCAACTCCTATCTACAAGGATTACCAGTACTATTTTTTTCAATCTTTTTTGAATCAGCAATATTGAGTACAACTTAAAAATACCTTTCCTGTAAAGTGTACTAAATGGCATTTGTTGAGTTTTGTTAAAACGGTCCTCAGTTATTACTTAAATCCTGAAAAGGTCTCTTCACCATCAATAAAATATGTATGCTGCAACCTCTTGACAAAATAACAGTTATAGATTGTGGCACAGCTTTGTTTTCTTCTTCCATTGCATTATTACGTTCTCTATACGTGCTATGTGTATAGTGTATAGAGAATGTATTGTATTCCACCCAAAAATTTGATACCAAGATTTCACCAGAAATATGTTTTGGGTTCCCCTGATCCAAAAAAAAGCATTTTTGGAAAAAGATCATGTGTATGTGTCTGTGGACAGCATAGATCAAAACAAAAAACAGACAGTTAAATACCAAACTTGGTATTTAGGTTTGGTTTCTTCCAAGGATGTGACACAAAGATTTTCAAGAAAATCCCCCAACCCCCAATTACCCTTTACATGGAACTTTTTTCAAAAATTTTGATTTTCTCAAAAATGGTTCTAACAATTTTGATTAAAATATTGTTTATTAAAGATATTTACCTGACAAATAATATGTATATCTTGAATTTTTTGGGAATAGCCTCTGAAGACTATTCTGAATGAGTTTTTTGGAATTTTTCATAACTGCTAAACTGCAAGAGATGGACTAAAACTTAACATACAAAACATGTAGAGCACATTAAAGCACACAGTTTATTTCATATACATTTTTTTCGTGGAGTTGATCGTTTTTGACGTATTCCTTGTTATTTGTTTCAACTTCATAAAGCTTAGACTTTTCTCATACAGGAATTTGTCAACTCCTGGCCATACTAACAAAGGAACTTCAGTCACATAGCAACCAGCTTTTGACTATCACTTTAACCTATGGTACTCCCTTATTTCACTTCTACTTGCATGGAAGCAAGTAGCAAGACTATTTCTGCTTATGTTTATCTCAATTAGCATGAAGTAAATAGAAGCTTTTTAACAATAATTTGTTACAGAGATGTAGAGAAAGTCATGTGAATGGAACACATCAGATTTTTTTTTTCCTTCTCTGCTTAAAGTGTTATGGAATGAATCCCCCCACCCCCTAACGTCCTTTCACCTGATTGGTCACATCAGACGATGTATGAAATCGGTGGAAGAAGAATGAAAGAAAAAACTGAAACATGTAACGTACAAAGGGTGAGATTCACACCCTCAACCTTTTGAATGTGAGGTAGACACGCTACCCCCATACTACCGAGGAGGGCCAGAATTAGTGTTTTTTTTGTCAAGTAAAACAACCTAAGGTGACCATATCACATCAGATGATATGACAGGATTCGAAAAAAAAAAAAATCTTATATGTTCCATTCATGCAACTTTTTCTAGGTGTTCCATAAGCATAGGCTAAATCTGATTGCTATGTGAAACAATTGAGGTTTGGTTTGCTTTGCATGGTCCTGTTTTAGCAAAGTTAATTAGTTTAAAATTGAAACTAACAATAAGGGATATCTCAAAAATGGTTAACTACAAGAAAACATCTATGACAGATTATGTGTTTTAACAACATATACATTTTTTGTGTATTAAATTTTTGTCCCATGGTTTAACCATTGGGGAAAATTCTCAAAAGATCCAGAATAAAGAGCTCTCCAGCGACTATTCTCGTAAAATTCAAAATGCATTTTATTTGTGATGTGAGCATCTTACTATTTGATGAAGTCAGAATTTTCGAAAAATGTTTCATGTCAAGAGTAGTTGGGGTATAAGAATTTTCTTGAAAATCTTCATGTTGCATCCTTGGCATATACTAAACTTAAATATCAAATATGGTATTTAATTGATATATTGTTTTTGAGATATGCTGCCCACAGACACACATGGAGCTTTTTCTAAAAAATGTTTTCTTTGGACTCAGGGGTCTAAAAACATATTTCCGGTGAAATTTCGGTATCAATTTTTTATATGGAATACAATACCCTCCTTATCCACTATGTAAATTGTACATACGGTTTAGAGAAAGAAAAAAAAAAATGCATCTGTGTTTGTATGGAGGAGCATTTGGTGGAATAAGTGGCGGGGGAAACAGGAGGACCCGGAGAAAATCCTCGCAGAAACCGCTTCGTGTACCACAAATCCCACATGCAGGCGCTTGGAATCGAGTGGTTAGAGGAAACGGCGTCTGGGCGGATTTTCTCCGGTTTCCCCCGTCACTCATTTCACCATCATCATCTTTCCTATCATCTTGCATTTCATATCAACTGCTTCCTCACGTTAATGCCTGACTTGTAAGATCTAGGGGTGGGGGGTGTAAGCCGACTTATTCATCGTAAATTGCACGTACGAATAATTGTGATGAATAGAGGTGTTAAACACCTTCTGAAAAACATTAGCAGCAGACGCCGGACTGCCAGTAGTGGTTGCGCGGGAAGCCAGAGGAGACCACACCCCCTGGCGGGAGGCGGTTGCTGAAAACGACTATCACGACATCTAGCGGCGAAATTTTTAAAGTTAATAACAGCTGACTGCAGCCAAGCGCTTATTTTCTCGCTAAGGTTGGTAGATGTCACTGATCATCATATTCATTCATACGTTGGTGCGGTTAATTCGCTAGAGGGTAAGAAATATGGCGTTAGTGTGTGTCAGCTGTTAATGGATTACTGCAAATAATTGGAACGTTTTTGATGCTCTCATATCATTTTGGTGCGAAATTTAAATAGTTGTAAACCTTATAGTACTGCTGCTATTGTGCTTATCTGTATTTATCGTTCGTGGAAGTAAACTAAGTGATTTTGACAAGACTATCGGCTGTCACCGAAGAAGGTAAGTGCCTATTTAGGGTAGAATCAAATTGTGATGTATAAGCACGTGGGTAGCATTCATTCGCTGGTTTTACATTATGAATATAATGTATTTCGTTTCTCATCTGACTTGAAGTGTGTAAAGATAACTTCATACATGCTTAACAATTAATAGGTTTCCTACAGCGTTGTGATAATAATGTAATAAATTAAATTGTGCGTGGATAGAGATTTCACAGGTGAGCTTTTGCTGCTACTGAGAAATGCCATTATACCCCCAAAAAGGGCACTAGCCGATAACGCTTAAGATACGCGCTAACTAAAGGCACAGACCATTAGTATTGATTAAAACGTATAAAGCAGGCAGGTACTCTTTCACAATTCTCACGTGTTTCAAAGAGATGTGTAAATCGCTTTCATTTGTTAGTTATCCCCAATTCCATAGGTTTTTGGTTTTGTAGATTGCCATTTATGTATTTAGTAAACGATGAGGTTAACGCCTTTCGGAAATGAATCTTGCGTATGCATTTGATTGACGATTGATATAAAGTTACTAAATTATCATTTTAAAGCTACGTTATTTTTAACCACCTAGTTAAAAGCAGAAAGTTTTCACTTTACAAGTTAAAATTTTATTTTGGTGGTGTAAGGAGCTACTTAAATTGAGCTAATTATGTTGAATTGTGCTCTTATAGTAAAATGAGAATACGATAGTGATTTTACATGGAAATATTTTTACTGAAATGTTAACACACACAAAATAATGTTTAAAAGTGATATGGGTTTTATACCTCGGCAGAAGAGGTTAGCAGATGACGTTTGACATCAACACGGCAGAGATTTTTAGTAATCAGGGAAGGATTTTGACAATCAGGATCAGAATAACAGAATTAGCGAATGCTATGAGCTAACATTTTGTGTCATGGGTTTTATAGGTATGTTAACATCATAATAAGGCTGTAACCCCCCAGAAATAATACTCTCAACTTTAAACAACTTATGGCAACCAAATTAACGAATTTTTACTTCTCCCACTACGTATGTTAAGTAGGGGGAGTATTGCATATTCAAATAAAAAAAAACATGTCGAGAGTTCACGAAAATATATACCTTGCTTTTGGTTTGAGTTTTCCAATATTTATAGTTTTCTCAAATTGGAAGTCGTGAATCGTTAGAGCCATTTTTAAGAAAATTAACATTTTTGAAAATATGTTCCATGTAAAGGAGTAGTTTGCAGTTCGGAGATTTTTCTGAAAATCTTCGTAACGCATCCTTGGAAGATCCCCAACTTAAATACCAAGTTTGGTATTTAACCGACTTTTCATTTTACAGCTATGCTGTCCACTGGCTCACATACGCGGACATTTTTCTAACCGGATTTATAAAATCATTACATAGAAACACACTTATAAAACATTTGACTATCGCCTTTGCTTACCCTATTCCCCTAATTCCCTTCTGTCTACACAAAAATGTGTAAAAAAATCATTTCTGCAAATGTTTATCCGAATAGACATTAAATAATAATATAAGAATAACATTTTGTAAGAATAGTGTATTGAAGTGACAGAAAAGTTCATGTGAATGTAACACATCAGATGTTAAGTCTGTAGAAATTACAAATGATGTTTTAGTTTACGATTTCTGGCACTTTGCTAGATTTTTCGTTACATTAGTTTTATGATTCTTTTTAACTGCACCGGTATTTTTACCTTGTCGTGTATGGGTTTACAACATTATTTTATATGCATTTAATAAAACAAAATTGTACTTTCTCTACACGTACTATGTATATACTTATGTATACAATTGCACACAAAACTTCGATACCGAGATTTCATCGGAAATACATCTGAGAACTCGCGAATCAAAAAAAAAAAAAAAAAAAAAAAAAAATGTGTGTGTGTGTGTCTGTGGACAGCATAACTCAAAAACGAAAAGTCCGTTAAATACCAAACGTTCTATATAAGTTCAGTATCATCCAAGGATGCGATTTTCAGGAAAATCCCCCCTCCCCAACTACTTTTTACAGGGAAACAATTTTCGGAAATTTTGATTTTCTAAAAAATGGCTAACGATTTTGATTAAAATATCGTATATTAAAACTATTTATATGAAAAATAAAATGTGTATCTTGGATTTTCTGGGAATAGCCTCTGAATGCCTCTATATTACTGCATAAAAATGTAGATCTGGTCAGAACACACCATTTACTTCATAAAAACATATTTCTTTACTTTCTCTAGCCCGTATGTACAGTGCACAGTGGTTAGAGAAGGTATTGTATTCCACCCAAAAATTCGATACCGAGATTTCACCGAAAATACAAATTTGGGGACCCCCCTGAATAATAAAAAAAGCATTGTTAGAAAAATGTCCGCGTATGTGAGCCAGTGGACAGCATAGCTGTAAAATGAAAAGTCGGTTAAATACCAAACTTGGTATTTAAGTTGGGGATGTTCCAAGGATGCGATACGAAGATTTTCAAGAAAACTCCGAACTCCAAACCACCCTTTACATGGAAACATATTTTCAAAAATGTTAATTTTCTTAAAAATGCCTCTAACGATTTTGATTAAATATCTTATGTTTAAGATATTGTTATGACAAACGAAATGTATATCTTAAATTCTCTGGGAATAGCGTCTGAAGACCTCTTTATTCTGGATGACTTTTGTATAACTGGCAAACCGTTAGAGATAGACAAAAACTTACTATACAAAAAATGTAGATCTCATTAAGGCACACACACTTAATGTTATATGCATGATGCAATTTCAATTATTGTTTCATATAGCCACCGGCTTTTAAAGGATTTGACTATCGCTTAAGTCTGTGTATTTTCTTATTTCCCTTCTAATTAAAAGGAAGCAAGTGATAAGACTTGGATAGGTAGAGTCAGACTGACAAATTCAATGCCATAGCTGGGATTTGAACCACGGATTTCCCGATCTCTATACGGTTGCTCTGCCACTGATCTACCATGGTAACATGCCGGTATTACCAATGTACTTGCAACATTGTAAGTCGCTTACAATGTTGCTAGTACTTTAAGTTCCAGGTTTCATAGTATAGCCAACTATTATGGTGAATTGTTTTCTCACACAAGCTGTGTGTAGGACAGGAGTTGGATAGGTAGAGTCAGACTCAAAATAATTTGAGATCACCTTGTCGTTTACCGGGAAACATGCCAGTCAATTGAAGAATTTAATGCTGTGCCGGCATGTTGCCATGGTAGGTCAGTGGTAGAGCAACCGGCTAGAGATCGGGAGATCCGTGTTCAAATCCCGGCTATGGCATTGAACTTTTCAGTCTGACTCTGCCTATCCAACTCCTGTCCTACACAGGGCTTGTGTGAGAAAACAATTCACCATAATAGTTGGCTATACTATGAAACCTGGAACTTAAAGTACTAGCAACATTGTAAGCGACAAGTAATCCAATATCAAGTGATAAGACTAAACCTGCTTATGTTTATCTTGAATAACATAATGTAGATAAAAAAATCATTTTTTGAATAAAAGGTTTGTTTGCGAGAAAACAGAGAATGGAATGATCAGATTTTTTTTTTTTTTATTTTTTTTTTTTTTTAACCATTTCCCAGATATTCCATGTTATCGGTTTCAATTTTCCCAACACTTTTCTCAAACGGAAAGTTCATACCTATTCTTTTTTCTTTCTACTGCTCAAGCAAAGAGAACGAAATTCCAAAACCATTACATAGCCACCAGCTCTTAAAAGAGTTGAGTATCGCTTAACGCTACTGTACTCCTAATGCTGTTATATCAACAAGGAAATATGTAATAAAAATCTGATGTGTTCAATTCACATGACTTTGTCTACATCTCTGCAACAAATTATAGTTAAAAAGCTTATTCTTCTATTTACTTCATGCTAATTTAGAAAAAATAGCAGAAATGGTCTTATTACTTGGTTCCTTGCAAGTGGAAGGCAAATAAGGGAGTACCATAGATTAAAGTGACAGTCAAAAGTTGGTTGCTATGTGACCGAAGTTCCTTTGTTTCTATGGACAGTATGTGACAAATTCCGTATGAGAAAAGTACAAGTTTTCCAAAGCTGAAACCAAAGACAAGGAATATTTAAAAAAAAAAAAAAAAAAACGATCAACTGCTCGAAAAAAATGTATATGACATAAATTGTATGTTTTAATGTGCTCTAATTTTTTTGCATCTGAAGTTTTTGTCTATCTTTTACGGTTTAGCAGGTATGCAAAATTCCGTAAAATTTATCCTGAATAAAGTGGTCCTCAGAGGCTATTCCCAGAAAATTCAAGATATACATTTATTTGTCAAGTAAATATCTTTAATATTTGACATTTTAATCAAAATCGTTAGAGCCATTTTTAAGAAAATCAAAATTTTCGAAAAATGTACCGTGTAAAGGGTAGTTGGGGGGTGGGGGGATTTTCTTGAAAATCTTCGTGTCGCATCCTTGGAAGATGCCAAACTTGCTGTGCTGTCCAAAGGCACACACACACACACACACACACACACACACACACACACACACAATCGGACCTTTTTGTATTCTTTTTTGAATTCGCAGGGACCCAAAACGTATATTTCCGTTGAAATTTCGGTATCGAATTTTTGGGTGCAGTACAAGACTTTCTCTATACACTGTACATAGCACGTGTTGAGAAAGTACAAATGTTTCTGTAGATTTTTCTCAACAGGAAATAGAAAGAAAAATATTTTTTTTTACTTTCTCCAAACGTACTATCTATGTACATAATGTATAGAGAAGGTATTGTATTCCACCCAAAAATTCGATACCGAGATTTCACCGGAAATACATGTTTTGGGTCCCTCTGAATTAAAAAAAAAACATTTTTACGTGTGTGTGCCTGTGAGTGTATGTCCTTGGACGGCATAGCTCAAAAGCGAAAAGATCGCTGAATACCAAACTTGATATTTAAGTTTGATATCTTCCAAGGATGCGACACGAAGATTTTCAAGAAAAATCCCCCACCCGCCAACTACGCTTTACACGGAACGTTTTACGAAAATTTTGATTTTCAAAAAAATGGCTAACGATTTTGATTAAAATCTCTTATATTTAAGATATTTACTTGCCAAATAAACTGTATATCTTGAATTTTCTGGGAATAGCCTCTGAAGACTACTTTATTCTGGATGCATTTTACGGAATGTTGCATAACTGCTAAACCGTAAGAGATGGATTAAAACCTGCCACACAAAAAATGTAGAGCACGTTAAAACATACAATTTATATTATATACTTTTTTTCGTGGAGTTGATCGTTTTTTGAGATATTCCTTGTTTTTGGTTTCAGCTTTGAAAAACATACTTTTCTCATTCAGGAATTTGTCAACTCCTGTCCATACAAACAAAGGAACTTCAGTCACATAGCAACCAGCTTTTGACTATCACTTTAACCTATGGTACTCCCTTATTTCGCTTTTACTTACAAGGAAGTAAGTAATAAGACTATTTCTGCTAATTTTTTCTCGATTAGCATGAAGTAAATAGAACCATAAGCTTTTCAATAATATTTATTGCAGAGATGTAGAGAGTCATGTGAATTGAACTCATCAGGTTTTTAAAAATAAGTTTGTTTAAAATGGGTAGAGAAAGCGATGTGAATACACCATATCAGATTTTTAAGAAAAAGGTCCTACCGTGTCTCTGTGAACAACATAACAAAAAAACTTTGCGTTCCATTCACATGACTTTCTCTAACGGTGCCACAAACAAACTTTCCTTACAAAAACCATTAGTGGAACTGGTCTTATGACTTGCTTCCTTGTAAGTAGAAAGGAACTAAGGGAATACACTAGACTAAACCAACAGTAATTTTTTTTAAACCCGATCGGTATGTGAAACGATTGAAATTCGTTCCCTTAGCTTGCTAGGAATGATTAGAAAACTTTATCTTAACCTGAAAGTGACAACTCGGAATATCTCTAAAACAGCCAACTATGCAAAAACTATGACATAGATGTGTGTTTTAACGAAATATATATATTTTGTGTAGTAAGTTTTTGTCTATCTCTTACGGTTTACCAGTTTTGCAAAATTCATCGAGAATGAAGAGTCTTCAGGGATTATTCCAGAAAATTCAATATATATGCACATTTCATATGGCATGAACATATCTTAAACACATGCAATTTTAGTTAAAATCGTTAAAGCCATTTTGAGAAAATCAACATTTTCGGCAAATATTTCATGTAAAAGGTGGTTGGGGTAGAGAGATTTTCTTGAAAATGCTCGTGACGCATCCTTGAAAGATACTGAACTTAAAATACCAGGTTTGGTGTTTGAGCTAGGCTGCACACACACACACACACACACGCACACACACACACGGACATGTTTTTAAAAATATATATACAGGGTTACTACAAAAGAAATAGACAACTTCAACTGCCTGTAAAACAAAAACTATTAGTGATAGTAACCTAATTATTTTGGAGGTATGTTTTGTTTGTTGTTGCAGAAGCTGAAATGGCGGAAAATCATGTGGAAAAGGCATATTGCGTGTTGGAATTTGCTAGAACGCAATCAGCAACTGTTGTCCAACGACATTTTAGAACACGTTACCACAAAAATGAAATGATGCACTCACAAAAACCAGCATCGTCTTCATCATGTCGCAACATGTCGATGCAAAAGTCACGCCGTATGACCTTATCTTCTTCACTCAGAAACTGCAACATCTGTAATCTGTAAGGCATCATGTCGATTTCTGTGGGCTTCTTATGTAGGCAGAACGAACACGTTCAACGTTTTCTTCCGAAACTCTTGGTCTTCCCGAGCTCTTCCCTTTGCACAAACATCCCGTTGTCTCGAATTTTCTATACCAGTCGTAGATTGACTGTCTAGTCGGTGGCGTTTTGTGGTAACGTTCTAAAATGTCGTTGGACAACAGTTGCTGATTGCGTTCTAGCAAATTCCAACACGCAATATGCCTTTTCCACAGGATTTTCCGCCATTTCAGCTTCTACAACAACAAACAAAACACTACCGCGTTACCAATAGTAACAAACAAAACTTTGAGAGTTTCTCAACATACCCCCAAAATAATTAGGTTGCTATCTCTAATAGTTTTTGTTTTACAGGCAGTTGAAGTTGTCTATTTCTTTTGTAGTAACCCTGTATATTCCGTGAGGGCACATTTTCAAGAATCCCCCACTCCAAAGTATCGCACATGCAAACTTTTGCGAAGGTTTCGAGTTTTATCTAAAATGGCTCTTTTTGATTAACAAGCCAGAAGATATCATGATCAGTAAAATGTACCTATATCTTGAATTTTCTGAAGTCTCTTCATTCTGAATGAATTTTGTATAGCTGGTAAACTGTAAGAGATAAACAAAAACTTGCTACACAAAAAATGTAGATCCCGTTAAAACACACAATTTATGTCGCAAACATTTTTTTTTTTTTTTTTTTTCAGACTTTACCGTTTCCAAGACATTGCTTGTTATTGGTTCAGTTTTGAGCTACTAAACAGCTTTTCTCAATCGGGAGGTATTCTTTCATTTCATACATCTTTTGTTTTACCTCTAGTTACGCAAAGAGAACCGAATTTCAATATTTTCGCATAGTAAGAGCTTTTAAACATTTGACTATCGTTTTAGTCTAGTGTATTCTCTTATTTCCCATCTACTTACAAGGAAGCAAGTAACAAGACAATTACTGTTAATGATTAGCATGCTGTGGATAACTGAAAAAGAAATCTGATGTGTTCCATTCACATTACTTTCTCTACTTCTCCATATGATTAAAAAGCTTATGCTTCTATTTATTTCATGCTAATCGAGAAAAAAACTAACAGAAATAGTCTTATTACTTGCTTCCTTGTAAGTAGAAGCGAAATAAGGGAGTACCATAGGTTAAAGTGATAGTCAAAAGCTGGTTGCTATGTGACTGAAGTTCATTTGTTTTTATGGACAGGAGTTGACAAATTCTTGTGGGAGAAAAGTGCAAGTTTTTTAAAAGTGAAACCAAAAACAATGACATATCAAAAACGATCAACTCCACGAAAAAAAATGTATATAACATAAATTGTGTGGTTAGTGTTTGTCCATGTCTTATGGTTTAGAAATTATGCAAAATTCCTTAAAATGCAACCAGAATAAAATAGTCTTCAGAGGCTATTTCCATAAAATTCAAAATATACATATTATTTGTCAGGTAAATATTTTTAATGTATGATATTTTAATCAAAATCGTTAGAACCAAAGTTCGGGGTGGGGAGATTTTTCTCAAAATCTTCATGTCGCATCCCCTTTTTTTTTTGGTAGTGTTTAACGCCCGCTTTAAGTACTTATGGCACCGCAGGCGGTGTTACTGATGATACATGAATGAAGATGGAGCACCGGTGGAATGCGATGGCGGGGGAAACCGGAGAACCTGGAGAAAACCCGCCCCAGCACCGCTTTGTCCACCACAAATCTCACTGCGGTCGCCGTCTAAGTGAGAGGCGAGTGGTCTAACCACTCGGCCTCGGCGCGGCCTATCGCATTCCTGGAAGATGGTAAACTTAAATACCAAGGTTGGTATTTTACCGACCTTTCGTTTTCGAGCTATCGTGTTTATAGGCACACGGACCTTTTACTGAAAATGCTTTTTTTTTTTTTAAATACAGGTGACCCTAAAACATATATTTCCGGTGAGATCTCGGTATCGAATATTTGGGTGGAGTAAAATGTAAATGGCGTGTTATTTATGGACGCTCTATAACTGCTGTGGTTCTCAGCATCCCATTCTAAATTGGGCGTGAAAGCCCGCTTAATTTTGCTCAGAGGCCTCTCTATCAGGCTTGATGTTCTTTTACGTGCCGTAAATCTACGACACGGGACCAACGGCTTTTACTTCCCTTCCGAAGGAAGCCATGCCAAGGATTTTTACACCCGAAAAATCCATCGTCCTCCGCCGGGTTTGAACCCGCGACCTTGGGTATATGAAGTTAGCATGGTATCCATTACACCACGGAGGGCGATAACTTCTCTATACACTTTGTACATAGTACGTGTAAAGAAAGTAAAAATAGGAATCGTTTATTTGCAGAACAGATAGGAATAGAACACATCAGACTTTGAGAATTGGAAGCTAGAATGTTCGGTAGCAGTTTTTGTTCAACGCCATTAGTACCTTGCATAACAAGTCATTTACCATGACAGCACAAACGTCCTGTGATTTTCCCAAGGAGATAATTTCGTTTCGTGGCCGTGAGTTTGCCTGCGTAAGACGAAAATCTGGCTAAGCCAAGTTTCAAACAATAAGAATCATATGGAAGTCAAGTTTTGTTCGACGTGATACTGAGCGTTGCCCAAAATCTGTAGTTATTTTCTATTGCTCAAGATGCAGCACACCTAAATGCATCCAAAACCTTAAGATACCCATCTGTGAAAAACCTGAAATCTAAAATTTCCTTGGATTGATTTGAAACTTTTACACAGCAAATGCATATTAATAGTTTACATGCTAATTTTCAGACTTCTGTTCAAAATAGTTCCTGTGATATTAACATATTTATATATTTTATTGTCATTTAATTAGATCATTCCACGCGATGCAATTTCAGATACAGAAATATAATACTTTGCAGTTATACTGATAAATGCAGTATTAGTAAATTGATGATATGACATTTTTATCTGGCTTTTGGTTTAGGAGAAAAAAATTATTTGTCATTTTATTAATTTTTTATTTTTGCTATGGAGATATGAAGTTTATTATTTAATTACACAAGCACTGGTGATATTAGAAAAAAAAATCATCTCATGAATTTTCTTTTGTACTATTTTTATCCAAGCATAAACATTTTCAAGCTTCTGTTTCGAAAACTGCATCGTGTGGAACAATTTGAAGTTTTGAAAACGCTGAAAAAATAAAAACACCAGAAAATAGGTTTTAAAGTTTAACAAACAATTTAACACTGTTTCATTGTAAGTCTTGGAATTTCATATTCTCCTGCAGTAATTTTTAAACCATGAATATCTGTCAACTCTCACGGACTGTTTACACAAATTCCGAATAATATATAAAGCAAAGAAAAACTGCAAGTCCACACACATACGGTCCTTTTTATAAAAATGTTTTTTTGGATTTAGGGGGACCCAAAACGTGTATTTCCGGTGAAATCTCGGTATCGAATTTTTGGGTGGAATACAATACCTTAGAGAAAGTAACAAGCCAGAGGAATCTCTACCCCAAAAGAAAAACGTTTAGTTACGTATAGTTGACATTTTCATTTACTCGAACACGTACCACTAAAAATGAGTCGTCTGGAACGCCAAATTCGTCTACATCCCTCACGGCATAGCGACACCTACAGTTGTGTACCGGCTGCAAGTTGGCACAAGTTCCAAATCTTAATATTACTAACACATATGATCAGTAATCATAACCAGATACATAACTTAAGCTTCTTCAACAACAAACTATCAATATTAACTAAAAAATAGTATTACTTTCTCTATACATACTATGCACATAGTGTATAAGAGAAGGTATTGTAATACACCCAAAAATTCGATACCGAGATAAATGTTTTGAGACCCCGTGAATAAAAAAAAGCAGTGTTAGAAAAATATCCGTGTGTGTGTGTCTGTGAACAGCATAGCTCAAAAAATGAAAGGACCTTTAAATACCAAACTTGGTATTTAAGTTTCGTATGTTCCAAGGATACGACAGGAAGATTTTCTAGAAAATCCCACCACCCTCAACTACCCTCTACATGGAAGTTTTTCGAAAATGTTGATTTTCTCAAAAAGGGCGTTAACGATTTTGATTAAAATATCGTGTATTAAAGATATTTACCTGGCAAATAAAATGTATATCATGACTTTTCTGGGAATAGCCTCTGAAGACTACTTTGCTCCGGACGAATCTTGCGAAATTTTGCATAACTGTTAAACCGTAACAGATGAACAAAAACTTACCACACAGAAAATGTAGAATACGTTAAAACACACAATATATGTTACGTATATACATTTTTTTCGTGGAGTTGATCGTTTTTGAGATATTCCTGGTTTCAGCTTTGAACAACTTATACTCTTCTCATAACAGGAATTTGTCAACTCCTGTCCATACAAACAAAGAAACTTCTGTCACATTGCAACCAGCTTTAGACTTTCACTTTAACCTATGACGATCCCTTATTTCGCTTCTGCTTACAGGGAAGCAAGTAATAAGACTATTTCTGCTATTTTTTTTTCATCTCGATTAACATGAAATAAATAGAAGCAAAGATTTCTAATAATAATTTGATGTGGAGAAAGGCATGTGAATGGACACATCAGATTTTTTTCTTATGGTTACCAGTTATACATTTTTTATCATAAAATATCTTAAACATACAATATTGTAACGTATCCAGTGTGGGTTAGGCTTTACCCCTGTCACTGCGCATTGTAAGGGGATGGCAGGTTCAGGGTAGAACGTGAGCATACTCAACCATAGCGCTAGACACAGACCGGTGTAATAAAGTAGGGATTCTATTATGCAACTGTGAGATTCCTTACCTAAAACCCTGCCCTATAATATCGGTTTGAGATGGTTAGTATAGCACTATCTGGACGAGACCGTCCTTGACTGGGATATGTACACGGACCCTGGAAGTTGATATGTTAGTCATGCTCGTTACAAACTCGCTCAAACTAACAGACAAATACTATGACGGTATGCGGCACTTTGTCTTACAAACACAGATATCTGTAGTACCAGAACTCTGGACTTCCTGTCAACATCTGCAGCCCCCTCCCCGAGATAGGGTGTGTGTTCCACACTTCGGTGCGTGCGTCATACACTGTATGGTTTTTGAAAGCGGTGCCGCAGCGCGGCGAAGAACAGACCGGATTTTGTAAGATCCCTCCGTTAGTACTATTGGTTAATTACTCCTCTATAAGGCCTGTCAAATCAGGGTTGCCAATATTGGCAATTTTTCACATTCTTAGCTAATTTTTTTCTTTGCAAGAAGCTATTCGGAAGATTAGGCGACTGGCGATTAAATTTGGATAGTAATGAAAAAAAATCTGATGTGTTCCATTCACATGACTTTCTCTACCTCTCTGTAACACGTCATTGTTAATATTATTCTTGTATCTACTTCATGCTAATAGAGATAAACATCAACAGAAACGGTCTTATTACTTAGTTCCTTAAAGGAATATACTAGACTAAACCGACAGTCAACTGTTTTAAAATGTGGTTGCAATGGGATTAAAATCCGTTTCTTTGCGTGACCAGCTGTTGAGAAGTTCCCATATTAGAAAAGTATGAGTTTTTTTTACTTTCTCTACACGTACTATGTACAAAATGTATAGAGAATGTATCGTGTGAACACGATAATTAAAAAACGAAAGTCGGTAAAATACCAAACTTGATATTTAAGTTAAGTATGTTCCAGGGGTGCCACGCGAATATTTTGAGAAACATTCCCCCACCCCAAACCACCCTTTACATGGAAAAACATTCGAAATTTTTAATTTTCTGAAAAATTGCTTAAACAATTTTTACTTTCTCCATACGCACAATGTACATAGTGTATAGAGAAAGTATTGCACTCCACCAAAAAATTCTATACCGAGATTTCACCGGAAATATATGTTTTAGGGTCCCCAATATCCAAAAAAAGCATTTTCACAAAAAGGTCCGTGTGTGTGTGTGTGTGTGTGTCCGTGTGTCTGTGAACACGATAACTCAAAAACGAAAAGTCGGTAAAATACCAAACTTGGTATTTAAGTTTAGTATCTTCCAGGGATGCGACACGAAGATTTTGAGAAGAATCCCCCCACCCCAACTACCCTTTACATGGAATTTTTTTCGAAAATTTTGATTTTCTCAAAAATGGCTCTAACGATTTTGATTAAAATTTCGTATATTAAAGATATTTACCTGACAAATAAAATATATATCTTGAATTTTCTGGGAATAGATTCTGAAGAGTAGTTTATTCTGAATGAATTTTACTAAATTCTGAATAACTGCTAAACCGTAAGAGATGGACAAAAACTTACTACACAAAAAATGTAGAGCACATTAAAACACACAATTTATGTTATATACATTTGTTTCGTGGAGTTCGTCGTTTTTGTGACATTCCTTATTTTTGGTTTCTGCTATGAAAAACGTATACTTTATTCTCACACAGGAACTTGTCAACTCCTATCTATATAGACAAAGGAACTTCATTGACATAGCAACCAGCTTTTGACTATCACTGTAACCTACAGTTGTCCCTTATTTCGCTTCTACTTACAAGGAAGCGAGTAATTAGACTATTTCTGCTATTTTTTTCTGATTAGCATAAAGTAAATAAAAGTATAAGCTTTTTAAGAATAATTTGTTGCAGGGATATGGAGAAAGTCATGTGAATGGTACACATAAGATTTTTATTAAAATGCTCGTATTAAATATATTTATATGGCAAATAAAATGTATATCTTGAATTTTTTGGTAAAAATGGTCAATTCCACGAGAAAAAAACGTATATGACAAATTGTGTGTTTTAACTTGATCTACATTTTTTGTGCAGTAAGCTTTTGTCTATCTCTTACGGTTTATCAGTCACGCAAAATTCAGCAAAATGTATTCAGAATAAAGAGGTCTTTAGAGGCTATTTCCAGAAAATTTATAACATATATTTTTAATGAATATTAATACCTTTAATATAGGTTATTTTAATCAAAATCGTTAGAGCTAATTTTGAGAAAATAAAAGTTTTGGAAAAATTTTCCATGTAAAGGGTAACTTGGGGTGAGAGGGTTTCTCTCAAAATCTTCGTGTCGCTTCCCTGGAAGATACTAAACTCAAATATCAAGTTTGATATTTTACCGACTTTTCGTTTTTGAGTTATCGTGTTCAAAGACACACGGGCACACACACGGACCTTTTTCTGAAAATACCTTTTTGGATACAGGGGACCTTAAAACGTGTAATTCCAGTGAAGTCTCTGTATCGACTTTTTGGGTGGAGTACAATACCTTCTCTGTGCACTATGTACACCGTACGTGTAGAGAAAGTAAACAGTTGAAATTTCATTGCGAGTGTCGTTTAACGTTTATCAACCGGTCCTACGTGGTGGAGAAGCTAGAAATGCAACAAATACCGAATAAGCCTGAATTAACCCACTTTTAATAAATGTATGGACTGCACTTAAACAGTTGAAGTCCTTATGTGCACCAGATGCATGGTGTTGCACTTATGCAACAAAGATGATTAATCAAAGTTTTTAGTATTTTTAGTCGATTTTTTTTCTAATTTCGTGTTACACCCACTTTCAACAATAAAATTAGGCTAGTTATATATTCTGTTTTATATTGTAAAATATTAATATTTTTGCAATAAAACTATTTTTTTTACTTTCTCTACACGTACTATGTACATAGTGTGTAGAGAAGGTATTGCATTCCACCCAAAAATTCGATTCCGAGCTTTCATCGGAATTACACATTTTAGGATCCTTTGTATACAAAAAAAATTAGAAAAATGTCCTTGTGTGTGTTTATATGGACAGCATAACTTAAAAACGAAAAGACGGTAAAATAACAAAAGCTTGATATTTAAGTTCAGTATCTTCCAAGGATACGACACGAAGATTTTCAAGAAAATCCCCCCCCCCCCCAACTATCCTTTACATGGAAGAAATGTTGAGAATTTTGGGTTTCTCAAAAATGGCTCTGACGACTTTTATTAAACTCACTTATATTTAACATATTTATATGAAAAATAAAATGTATATTTTTATTTTCTGGAAGTAGCCTCCGAAGATTAATTTTTCTGAATTTGGCATAAACCGTAAGAGATAAACACTATTTATGTCACATACATTTTTTCGTGGAGTTGGTATTCGAGGTTTTCCTTGTTATTGGTTTCAGTTTGAGTATTTTAAAACTTTTCTTATACTTGTCAATTCCTGGCCACGTAAAGAAACAGATTTCAATCTCATAGCAACCACATTTGACTATCGTTTTAGCCTAGTGTATTCGGTAAAGCTATATGATGGTTGCACCACACATACGGAAACGCGCGCGGCACCCACCCACACACACACGCGCGCGCGCACACACACAGCGGTCTTTTTTTTTTTTTTTTTTTTTATACCGGAGTCTGATCAGGACTCCGGTACTGTATACCCTACTTTTATTTACTTTTTTTTTTCTTCTTTTTACCTTGTTTTTCTGTATTATTACTGGATTGCTGTTTTCTTACTGTTACAACACACACATATAACACCCATGCTCAAGGCGGGACTCGAACCCACGATCCCCAGCGCTACTCTTAAGAAAGCCTGTCCCCATGGCCACGCTCGCTAAGGCGTCTAGCTTTGGTGCTTCGTGGGCAGGGGATGGTGGGTTCGAGTCCCGCATTGGGCATGGGTGTTATATGTTTGTGCGATGTGTATATGTTTGTGTAAAGGAACAGTAAAACCAGTAATCTTACCCAGACTCCGGTACTGTTTATATATAAAAGTAGTTTAAGTAAAAGTAGTTTTACTGGCGATGCATATTTGAAAGTTTTGAAAACATTAAGTTATTCAGATGTGAAAGTCACCAGATTGCTGAAGTTTTGCCTACTTCTTGGGATCATTGGGGTTTTAGTTTCACAGTTCCCTTAGCTACGCTTTGCGGCTTAGGGCCCTGAACGTTTATAATAGACCAGTAGCAGCTCTAATGACGAAGTGACAAAAGTACCCACATATTGAAGTAATGTCAAGTCGTGGAAACATCGTATACTAATAATGTGTATTCCCTTATTTGCCCTTTACTTATAAGGAACTAAGTAATAATAAATAAATACCGAAGAAGCCTGTGTATTACCTCAGTTGTATGGACCACACTTAACAGTGGAAGTGCACCAGATGGATGTTAATATCTCTGTGTGGTTTACTGATAGTAAAAACATCTCTCTCCACCCACACCAGGTACACCCTCGTCCAAAAGTTACATATGTCTCATCCACAGACAACTGACAGTGCATGTATTGGACTACATATTTTGTTTTGTAATTTATTCCTGCCCACATAACGGCTATAAATAACCGCTTGGTGGCTATCTATCACACGTGATTCTAGATATTTCATTGAGCACGTCATAGCATATCTAGTATTGCATTTCAACAAAGTAATAGATGTAATGGGGCGGTATTAAACTGCCATTGGATTCAGCAACACGAGACAGACAAAATATCTGATGTGCTCTAATCATACGATGTTCTCTCGACACTATAATTTATGTTTCTATCTATTCTTAAAATTATTTGTAAAATAAAAAATCTGATGTATTCCATTTTAACGACTTTCTCTAGCTGTTACACAAACAACTTTCGCCCGTGTGGTGGTAGCGTGTCTGCCTCATATTCAACAGGTCGCGAGTTCGAATCTCGCTTAGGGTGAGTTACCTGGATAAGGTTTTTTTCGGTTGTTTTCCTTATCCTGAAAAGACGAATGTCGAGTAACTTTAAGCTCCATGGACACCGAGATCATTTGAGCATCATTTCACCAATTTCTTCATTCATCGTCAGATATGACCAACCAAGTTAAAGGACGTTAAACTAAAAAAAAAAAAGAAAAAAAAAAAAAAAAAAAAAAACTTTCCTTACAAAAGATTAGCATTATTACTTTCTTTCTTCTAAATAGAAGGCATACAAGGGAATACTCTAGGCTAAATCGATAGTCATATCTTTTAAAAGCTGGTCCATATGAAACAACAGAAATTTGGTTCGCTTTGCAATACCTGCATTAAAACAGAGATGAATCTAAACGTCACTTCCTGTTTGAGAAAAGTTAAAAGTAGTTCAAAATTGGAACCAATAACAAGAAATATCTCAGAAACGGTCAGCTCAACATAACATACGTAGATGACACAAATGATGCATTTAACGCCATCTACATTTTTTGTGTAGTAAGTTTTTGTCTATCTCTTACGGTGTAAAAGTTATTCAAAACTCATCCAGAGTGAAGGGTTCTTCAGGGACGAACCAAAAAATTCAAAATATGTGTTTTATTTGTGATCTAAATATCTTTAATGTTCTGTGTTTTCATCAAAATCGTTAGAGCCGTTTTTGAGAGAGAGAGAGAGAGAGAGAGAGAGAGAGAGAGAGAGAGAGAGAGAGAGAGAGAGAAGAAAAAGCATTTCCATGTAAATGTTAGTTTGGGGTGAGGGGATTTTCTGGAAAACCTTCGTGTCGCATCCTTGGAATATACTAAACCTAAATACGAACTTTGGTATTTAACGGTGTTTTCGTTTCCGATTTATGCTGTCCACAGACACACACGCGGACCTTTTTCTAAAATGCTTTTTTCGGACTCAGGGGACCCCAAAACACATATTTCCGGTGAAATCTCGCTATCAAATTTTTGGTGGAATACAACATCTTCTCTATACACCATGCACATAACACGTACCCTTCCCATATTTAGGAATGACACCCCTCTAGGACTTACAAGCGGATGCCTAGAGGCCAGAAGCCTGTCGGGGAGCCAACGGCACGAAACCACAGAATGTAGAACCTGGAACGAGTGGTTGGCTTGTATCCAGGCATGTGCGTGAGGAAATTGTTGATATGAAATGAAAGCGAAATGGATGATAGGAAAGGTGATGACGGAGCAATTAGTGGGATGAGTGGCGGAGGAAACCGGAGGACCCGGAAGAAAATCTGCCCAGACTCTCCTTCGTCCAGCACAAGTCTCACATGAAAAGAGCAAAATAAGTTCTCTAGTTCGACACCCCTTTATGGTATGCTACCAGAGAGCCTTGGCGTGGTTGCCAAAAACTCGGTAAAAGCATGGACTAGTGGAAGACACCAAATCGAGACAGAGGAATCTGGTGCTAGGTCCATGCAACACTCTTTCCTCTTCTTTGCTGAGATTGAATAGAACAGGAATAAGGAAAATGATTGCATTAATTTCTGAACATGTCCATTCCAGGAAACATTCCTACGTGAGTAGGAATTTACAAGGATGAACCCATCTAAAGAACGTATGGAAGTATGAGAAAATTGTCGCGCACATTCTGTTAGATTGCCTTTCTTGGCAAGAGAGAGACTTGCTGTTTCTATAACCAGAGAACATCTAGGAAAGAATGTTGATATTGGAATCAAAATACTGCAGTTTTTTCAGGGAACAATGTAGGAATTGTGGTGCATAATGTGGCATCTTAGTGGGTTTTCTTCAGGCTCTCCTGTTTCCCCTACACTTCATACCACAAATTGTTCCATCACCGTTCAGCAATTACATTTTCATTTCATATAATATATCTCGCTCTCATGCGATCCTACGGACCACCATCCTATCGCGCAACCCGTTCAGGACGTCCTCCTCATGTGGAGTGTGCATGGGTTCCTGGTCATATCGGCTTGCTGGGAAAGGAACTGGTAGATTTGGCAGCTAACAAGCAAACATTCTCATGGGGCAGATAAAAATGTGATTTTTTTCCCTTCCATGTTTATAATGTCAAAACAAGTGCTTATACAAATGTTTACGCGATTACTTCGCAGTTATTAACATATTAATAAGAGCGGGTGACGTTTGGTTTCATGTGAGTAGAAATCAAACTTCTTACCTTAATGAAGCTTCTCGGGAGTTCTACACATCTCCAAATGCGGTTATTGTTCCTGAACATATATCCTGCAGTAAGTGTGTAAAACATACGGTACGGTTAGCTGCTGGCTGGACTATCAGAAAGGGAAGAAATTCCACAGGTGGACAGCTGCAAATACTTGGAAGTGTAGTTGTCAAGTAATGAGGATCAGATAAATTCTATATCTAGGAAAGCGTGGAAGACATTGCACTTCGTAATGAGAACACTGAAAAAGGGGAGCGCAAAGTCCAGGCTATTTGCCTGCAAGTCCTTAGTGCGGCCAGTTATAGGATATGAAGTAGCATGCTGGGACCCATACAGGGTTAATAAAACTGATTCGTTGGAAAAGATACAGAGACGGGCGGTTAAATTCATAAAGAGAGGTAAAGATTTTGGACTTTCGAAAGGCGAAGAGAATAAATGGGAGCCGCTAAAAGTTAGAAAGAGGTTAGAAAACCCAGCATACTACGGACGAAATGATCATTTGTATAAAATTAAGGGTATAAGGTACAGAACCGACGTAGGAAAATTTTCTTTTGTTGGACCATTGAAGAATGGAATGAATTGCCTGTAGCAGCCTTTCAGGGCTGCCCTCTGACCTTAATGAAGTTTAGGAACAATTTAAAGAGAATAAGTGTTAGTTAATTTGAGTAAATATTGTGAAGTAATTAAGGATCTTAAAAACTGTATTAGTGTATATTATTGTTAATATATATATATATATATATATATATATATATATATATATATATATATTAGTAATGTATAGTATTAATGTTGAGGCTTCATAATAACTATTTATAAACATGCTGGTGATTGACATAAGTATTGCTATACTGAGTAATAAGTAGCTAGGCATTTAAAAAAAAACATGTATATGTAATATATTGTATTGCAGGGATGATCTTAATTTAACTGTAAGATTATTATTGTAAGTGAATTTTGTACATTTCACTCTGCCACTGGGCAGTACCCAATTGCAGAGAATAAATATAAACATTTCCAAAACACAACGGATTATTGCTTTAAGAATGTGAAAGGACTGTGTGATAAATGCACAAAAAAATCTGATGTCTTATATTCACATGGCATTCTCTACACCTCTGCAACAAATTCTTGTTAAAAAGCTTATGCTTCTAGTTACTTCACACTACCGAGAAAAAATTAGCAGAAATAGTCTTATTACTTGATTCCTTGTAAGTAGAAGCGAAATAAGGGAGTACCATAGGTTAAAGTGATGGTCAAAAGCTGGTTGCTATATGACTGAAGTGTCTTTGTTTCTATGGACAGGAGTTGACAAATTCCTGTATGAGAAAAGAATAAGTTTTTCAAAGCTGATTCTAAAAACAAGGAATATCTTAAAAACGATCAACTCCACGAAAAAATGTATGTAAGATAAATTGTATGTTTTAATGTGCTCTACATTTTCTGTGGGGTAAGTTTTTGTCCATCTCTAACAGTTAAGCAGTTATGCAAAATTCCGTAAAATGCATCCAGAATAAAGTAGTCTTCAGAGGCTATTCTCAGAAAATTCAAGACATACATTTTATTTTCAAGTAAATATCTTAAATATACGAGATTTTTGTCAAAATCGTTAGCCATTTTCGAAAAAAGTTCCATGTAAAGGGTAGTTTTGGGTGGGGTGTTTTTTCTCAAAATCTTCGTGCCTCATCCCTGGAAGATACTAAACTTAAGTATCAGGTTTATCGAATTTTCGTTTCCTTGACAACGCTCGTCCACACATTGCTGGTTGTGCCAGCTGGCACAACCCATCGGCTCCTTGAACAATTTCAATGGGACATGTTCGATCAGCCGCCGTACAGTCCTGAGCTGGACCCAGCGACTTTCACCTTTTCCCTGAACTGAAGACGCGGCTAGGATGGCAGCACTTTCAAATCCTACAGACGGCTTGTGTGTAATACAATGAAATCAATCTTATTACAGTATTTAACAAGTGACATCTACAGGTATATAGAAATATGAAGGTGAATGTCATAGCAACGCCATGTAAAAGAGAGCATGGTGGTTGCCTAGCACTCACACTGTTTGATAAACTTTTAATGCTTCTTGTACGATATTAGTTATATATCGGAATATTTGGGTGGAATGCAATATCCTCTTTACCTATTATGTGTATAGTAGAGAAAGCTATAATAATTATAATTTGTAATAATATTATTTTTAATTATTTTAATAATAATAATAATAGTAATGGATTTTTAGTAGTGTTTTTACTAGTTTTTAAGCCCGCTTTTACTACTTGTGGCACCGCGAGCGATGACACTGGTGATACATGGATGAAGATGGAGCACCGGTGGAATGCGATGGCAGGGGAAACTGGAGAACCCGAAGGAAACCCGCCCCTACGCCGCTTTGTCCACCATAGATCTCTCATGCGGTCGCTTTTTTTTTTTTAAATACGGTACCGGAGTCTGATAAGGACTCCGGCACTGTATACCCTAGTTTTATCTACCTTTATTTTCATTTTTATCTTGTTTTTCTGTATTATTACTGAATTGCTGTTTTCTTACTGTTACAACACACACATAAACACAAACATATAACACCCATGCCCAAGGCGGGACTTGAACCCACGATCCCCAGCGCTACGAAGCACCAAAGCGGGACGCCTTGGCGAGCGCGGTGCTTGGGATTTAACGGCCCGTCTAGGTGAGAGGCGAGGAGTCTAACCACTCGGCTATATCTGCTTCACACATATTGAATTGAAATTAGGTACTTTCGTTTAATCTGCCATGCCTTTACTTTACCAGCTTTGGAACGAGTGACCAATAGACATGGGGCGATTCATGAACGAGTCATTCATATGAACGACTACAAGGAAAGAATCATATGAATCGTGTCAATCTTAGCATGAATCAAAAGAATCGAGAGAATCGTGCTAGTCTCAACATGAATCGTTGTCCAAAAGAATCTCATAAATCGAAAAGAATCGTATGAGTCGAAAAGAATAGCATGAATCGTGTCAACCATAGGAGGTATCGTCGTTCAGAAACAATCGCAGATTTGAAGAATCATGATCAGGTATTGTTTTTTTTTTTTTTTTTTGTTTGTTTGTTTTTTTTTTTTTCTATTCTATTGCTTAAACCTTTCGAAGTACCAAGCCGAGCTTCGACGAAAACTGACGAGTGCGCACGCTGATGCGTGCAGGGATTTATAACCATTTATTTTATTGTGAGAAAATAAATAGTGCTGAGGTCACGAGGTGAAATATAAGAATGTATAAAATACACATAAGAAAACGAACACTACCGATCATTGCCGAAGCTACCACGAGCGCCTTATATTGTTTAGGGATGAGTTATTGCACACGTGGAAGCAAGAGTTAGAATTTACAACTGTTTATATATATATATATATATAAACACAGTGTAATATACGCACAGCTAAATCGCTGTGTTGAATAATAATTACTCTGCGTATTAACATTACACAAATAGCGCCATGCAGTCCAAGTTTAGGTGTCAATTTTAGACTTAAACTTTTTATGTTGTTTTTTCGAATAATGAAGGAAATTTTACCAACTATGTTCGCAGTAGATGGAAAAGAGTAGAATGTTTTTATATAAATTGCTGTTTTTATGCTAAATGAGGTATCTTAACTATCATCCACGTGTACAATAAGTCAAACACAGGGAAGGCATGGCGACGATAAATGAATCGTGAACGAATCTTATGAATCGATTCATATTGCATGAGCGAATCGATGAATCGATTACTAAAAAATCTTATGTGTACCATTCACATGACTTTCTTTACATCTCTGCAACAAATTTTTGTTAAAAAGCTTATACTTCTATTTACTTCATGCTAATCAGAAAAATTTAGCAGAAATAGTCATTCTACTTGTAAGTAGAAGCGAAATAAGGGAGTACCATAGGTTAAAGGTATAGTCAAAAGCTGGTTGCTATGCCACTGAAGTTCCTTTGTCTGTATGGACTGCAGTTGGCAAATTCCTGTATGAGAAAAGTATAAGTTTTTCATAGCAGAAACTAAAAACAAGGAATGTCTCAAAAACGATGAACTCCACGAAAAAATGTATATAGCATAAATTGTGTGTTTTAATGTGCTCTGCATTTTTTGTGTAGTAAGTTTTTGTCTATCTCTTAAGGTTTAGCAGTTATTCAAAATTCCGTAAAATCCATCCAGAATAAACTACTCTTCAGAATCTATTCCCAGAAAATTCAAGATATACAGTTTATTTGTCAGGTAAATGTCTTTAATATACGATATTTTAATCAAAATCGTTAGAGCTATTTTTGAGAAATTCGAAATTTTCGAAAAAAGTTCCATGTAAAGGGTAGTTTGGTTTGGGGAGAATTTTCTCAAAATCTTCGTGTCGCATCCCTGAAAGATACTAAACTTAAATACCAAGTTTGGTATTTTACCGAATTTTCGCTTTTGACTTATCTTGTTCACACACACAGAGGGATGTTTTTGTGAAAATGCTTTTTTTTGGATATTGGGGACCCTAAAACATATATTTCCGGTGAAATCTCGGTATCGAATTTTTGGGTGGAGTACAATACCTTCTTTATACACTATGTACATAGTGCGTATAGAGAAAGTAAAATGAATCCTCGAACCAACTCTAGTGACCATCATGCATTACTTCAAATTTCTTTGGAAGGAAATGTAGTTGAAGTGAGTTTGATCCAGCAGTCTGTAAATTGAGCTGCTCGTGTTAGTAAGGGATATGCTGTAGCACGAATAAAACACGCGCTTTTGCCAACATAGAGTTGTTTGGCATCATAAAAACAAAACTAATAAGATTTGGCGCATGTGTAGAACCGGCAACACGCGCCGAGACAAGTTCGCTACACCTTGAATATACACACACGTGTGTGAATGGCATTTCTAGACGATCGCCAAGGCTCTCTGGTAGCATACCATAAAGGGGTGTCGAACTAGAAAGCTGGTTTTGATATCCAACGTTTCCTTGATATGCCTTGAGGCCCTATTCCAGTAATGTTATATTAGCCACATTCTGAATATAGTTTGAACCAGTAGTTAGCGTAGTAGAAGCGTTGTTAAAGGAAGATTTTGGGGGGGGGGGGTTCAAACCTTATTTGCTTAAGAAAATTAAAAAATCGGATATGTTCCATTCACACGACTTTCTTTACATCTCTGTAATAAATTCTTGTTAAAAACTTGTGCTTCTATCTACTTCATGCTAATCGAGATAAACATAAGTAGAAATGTTTTTTACTTTCTCTACACGTACTATGTACATAGCGTATGTAGAAGGTATTGTATTTTACCCAAAAATTCGATACCGAGATTTCACCGGAAACACATGTTTTGGGTTCCCCTGAATCTAAAAAAAAACATTTCTGGAAAAATGTCCATGTGTGGTGTGTGTATGTGGGCAGCATTGCTCAAAAACGAAAAGACTGTTAAATACCAAACTTGGTATAGTTTGTTATTTTGCAAGGATGCGACACAAAGATTTGCAAGAAAATCCCCCACCCCCAGCCTATCCTTTTTGAACATTTTCATTTTCTCAGAAATAGCTCTAACGATTTTGTTTAAAATATCGTTAAAGATATTTTCCCGACAAATAAAATGTATATCTTGAATTTTCTGCGAATAGCTTCTGAAGGCCTGTTTATTCTGGGTGAATTTTGCTGAATTTTGCATAACTGGTCAATCGTAAGAGACAAGAACACACTACGTAAAAATATATATCTCGTTAAAAACACACAATATTTTCACCGAGTTGATCGTTTTCGAGATATTCTTTGTTATTACTTTCTGTTTTAAAATACTTATACATTCCTCACGCGGAACTTGTCAACTTCTGACCACGCACAGAAACAGCTATCAATTCCATAGCAACCACATTTTAAAACATTTGACTGTCGGTTTAGCCTAGCATATTCCCTTATTTCCATTTTACTTATAAGGGACTAAGTAATAAGACTGTTTCTACTAATGTGTGTCTCGATTAGCATGAAATGGACAGAAGAATAAGTTTATTAAAATGATTTGTTACATAGATATAGAAAAAGGTCATGTGAATGGAACACAACAGATTTTTTCTTAACTTTTGTACTGTTTAATAAATGAATGTCACACTAAATACTTATAAGTACTTACAATTCCACCTCTACCTCACTATCGTCACCATTTTTACTCCTATTATACTCCTTCCTCAACACCATGGCTGCAAATTCAGCAATGAAGGTCCTGTTCCCTACTTCGGCACCTTCTCTCTCATCTCTATTCTTCTTCTTCCTCCTCGCTCACTCCATAACTAAATTCAGCAATAATAATCCTATACACTACACCGGCACCTTCTTCCTCATATCCATTCTTCATCTCCTTCCTCGCTCACTAACATTACTATTCATTCGGCTGCAATAATCCTATTCACTAACCCGCATCGTTCTTCCCCTCTTCCCCCTCTTCATTTCCTTCCTCCCTATCCCATTTATCTTCACATTAAATCTGCATTACTGTAAAATGTCTCTTAAATTTCAATAGTATAATTAAATTCATCCACTAATATATTTTATAAAAGTTAGTTTAAATTATCTTCCTCCAGTCTTCTATAGCATTTACGTAGAATGCGCATAGTAGGTAGAGAAGGATTTCTATTCCAAACAAAAATGCGATGTCGAGATTTCACGGAAAATATGTTTTGAGACCCCCTGAATAAAAAAGGATTAGGAAAATGCCAGAGACTTGTGTTTGTGTCTGTGGGCAGCATAACTCAAAAACGGAAAGTCCGTTAAATATCAAATTTGATATTTAAGTTAGCCATTTCCCAAGGATACAACTTGAAGATTTTCAAGACGCAACTGCCCTCTACATGGAACCTTTTTCAAAAAATTTGATTTTCTCAAAAATGGTAATGATTTTTATTAAAATACCATATGTGTAAGGCATTTTCATGTAAAGTATAGTTATGGTGGAAAATCATGTCCCATCCTTGGAATATTCTGAACTTAAATATCAAGGGTTGTGTTTAATGGACTTTTCGTTTTTGAGTCACTGCCACAGGTGTACAACTGTGGCAATGTGCGACCGTGGTGACGCAATGTCTACCACAACCTTCGTCCTTGACGTTTCAGCTGACGTGCGCATGCCAATATTTACTTTCTCTAGCACCTATGTACACTGTATATATTGGATGTAAATCGATAGCGAGATTTCGCCGGAATTCAAGTTTTGAGGCCCCTGAATCCAAAAAGAGCATTTTAGAAACATGTCTGTATGTGTGTCCATGTGCCTATAAACACAATAACTAAAAAAAAAAATTCTGATTTATCTTCCAAGGATGTGACACGACGATTTTGAGGAATATTTTCCCCCTACCCTTTACATGAAAAAAATTGGGAACATTTTTGATTTTCTCAAAAATGGCTAACAATTTTTATTAAAACACCTTATATTAAGGATATGTACATGAACAAAATTTGATGTGTTCCATTCACATGACTTTCTCTACATCTCTGCAACAAATTATTGTTTAAAAGTTTGTACTTCTATTTACTTCATACTAATAGAGAAAACATTAGCAGAAATAGTCTTATTACTTGTTTCCTTGTTAGTAGAAGTAAGCGAGTACCATACGTTAAAGTGATAGTCAAAAGCTGGTTGTTGTGTGACTGAAGTTCCTTTGTTTATATGGACAGGAGTTGACATATTCCTGCATGAAAAAAGTTGAGTTATTCAAAGCTGAAAAAAAAAGGATATCTCAAAAACGATCAACTCCACGAAAAAAATGTATATAACACAAATTGTGTATTTTAACGTGCTCTACATTTTTTGTGTGGCAAGTTTTTGTCCATCTCTTACGGTTCAGCAATTACGCAAAATACCGTAAAATTCATTCAGAATAAAGTAGTCTTCACAGGCTATTTCCAGAAAATTCAAGATATACATTTTATTTGTAAGGTAAGTATCTTTAATGTACGATATGTTAATCAAAATCTAGTCATTTTTGAAAAAATCAACATTTTCGAAAAAAGTTTCATGTAAAGGGTAGTTCGGATGGGGGGTTTCCTTGAAAATCTTCCTGTCGCATCCTTGGAGGATTCCAAACTTAAATACCAAGTTTAGTATTTAAGGGACTTTTCGTTTTTAAACTATGCTGCCCCGCCACACACACACGCGCGCGCGCATACACACACAAGGACATTTTTCTAAAAATCCTTTCTTTGTATCCGGAGGGTCTCAAAAATGTATTTCTGGTAACATCTCGGTATCGAATTTTTGGGTGCATTACTATACTTTCTCTATACTCTATGTACTTAGTACGTGTAGAGAAAGTAAAAACATTCTACAAATGTTCATCTCAATTAGTATGAAGTAGATTGAAGAATAAGTTATTAAGAATATTTTGTTACAGTATAGGTAGAGAAACTCACATGAGATGTTTCACAGATGCCTCCTCGTAAACGGCGGAGGTGGAGTAAAATTCCATCAATGACTTTGCCAATATGGTAAACAAAGTTGCCGAGATATGTGATTATTACCTTAATAATTCATTGGAATTCTCTCCGCGCGTGTTAAGTTTTGGCAGTTTTAAGGCAGTTTTGTTTTTTTGGGTTTACAAGTCGGGGCAGAAACCCTAAGGGAGCGCGTGCAGAAGATCAAGATTGCACTTTAACAACTATTACTGCTGCCTACTACTAGGCAACTGCGGCGATATTTATTTGAAGTAATAAAGGAGAAACAAATTGTTTCAAGAAATCACATACACGTGGGCACACAGCTGGCCGACAGGTGGTCTTAACAGTGTATAAAAAGATGTTTACCTTGTTGCGCTAGGAATTTCAGAAGGGTAATACAACCGCAGCTGATCTAGTATTTGTCTGTCGTAAGTAAAAGTGTTGCATTCCATCCAAAAATTCGATACTGTGATTTCACCGGTATACATGTTTTGTTACTTCCTGAATAACTTTATGTATGTATATACGAGGTACGTCCAGAAAGTAAGTTCCGTTTCAATTTATCTCCGCTGCAGCGCTGCGATCGCAGTTCCGCACATGCGCGAAAGACGCTCTGTAACAAGGAGAAGAAACGTGCGCCATTTTGAGATCGCTGTCAGCCACATACGCTTTGTTGTGCTTGTTTACAATGTCGGTGTTGATTGAAAATCCCGCCGCTTTTGAAATCAGATCTGTGATTCGTTTTCTGAACTTGTGGTCAAACAATCAAAGCAGATGTTTATTGCGAGACACTATTGCGCCGCGCAATACAGAATAAGCGTCGAGGATTGCTGTCAAAAGGTGTTGTTTTTCTTCACGACAACGCACGACCACACACTGCAAATGTGACGAAAAACCTCCTACAGGGATTTGGCTGGGACGTGTTTGACTATCCTCCGTACAGCCCTGACCTCGCTCCTAGCGACTTTCATCTGTTCTTACATATCAAGTCTTTCCTTGGTGGTCAACACTTCAACAATGACGAAGAGCTGAAAGAAAATGTTTCCAACTTTTTGAAGACACAGGCGGCAAACTTCTATGAAGAAGGTATACAAAAACTTGTGCCACGCTATGACAAATGCCTGCAAAATTTCGGCAGATATTTGGAAAAGTAGTTTAAGAGTTGTATAATTTTGTGCAATAAATAATTATTCTGTATCTGTACACAATTTAATTTTATTACCAAACAGAACTTACTTTCTGGACGTACCTCATGTATATACGCACACAAATTATGCGGCATGAAGTAAGTAAAAGAAGATGCTTTTATTAGAATAGTTTGCTGGCCTTTATATACAAGGTGGTTCACCTGTCCCTTATTCTCTGGTTTTATGCAACCCGCAGACTACTGTCTAACCTGAAAACATTGTTCCTGAGACTCATCTTCTGCACACCAACATTATAGACTTTGAGGCTGCAAGTTATAGCTAAACAGTAGCGTAATTGATTAACGCGCAGAGTTAGTGGAGTTCCAAGATGCTTGAAGCCGGTTCGAATCTTACCAAGACATTGACAATGTTTTCTCCCACTTTCTTTCTTCCTGATTTTGACACAAAGCTAGGTGAGATATCGGAACATTTCTTAACTTACTTATTTGTTTCTTTTTTGTTGTTTATTCTAACCTTATCAGTCTAGTTAGAGGCACTACAAATGAAAATGAACATTCTTAGACATTTTCATTCAGTTTCCTCTAAATATGCAGGTATTACTACAATGTTTTAAAACTTAGTAGATAATACTACAGAACCATATCCATTTTCAGGGTATCTCTAAAAAGAAAAATACACAAAATACCTAGGATGACAAACTGTGCCAAATACATAAGTATTCATCAATAATTTCAGCTGAAAAGAAAATAGGTTTAATCCCCATAATTTATAGTTCTCAATACTTTCATATTTATTTCGTGCATTTGTATCTAATGGGGCACGTCTAGACCTAAAGTGTCTTCCTGTAATATTCGCTAACCCACTGAGGGTACCAGCTGCCAAAATTTTGTAAAGATCAGAACTACAATCGATAATATGTTAGGTGTTATAGTATTTTGAAATTGTTTTTATTAAGTTTATACGTTTTGAAAATTTCCTTTATTGTTTAAAGTTTTAGTGAATTCTTTTTTTAAAATAATTACAAAGAAAATTAAGGATCGAAAACTGAAGAGTACGTTAAATGAAGTGTCGTTCTTCGTTCGCGTACCTTTTTGTTTACTCCTAAAATTATTAGTGACAAACGCTGAACTAACTTTACACCTCGATGGATAATACATACAGAAGAAAAAAGTGTACGCAGACTGTGGGACTGGAACCGCTGACACGCTGGAGATGATGAGGGAACATGAAATTAACCAGTTGAGCTATACTCATTGCGCTCGCTTGCCCCGTTAAAACTTGTAGGTATACTTCACACATGTCTCCCTCTCCGCTTCTGATCTCCTTATGACTGTTCTGGACTACTTTTTGTAGCTTAGCCGTTTGTTTAACCTTAATCCATTATAATTTACGTTGCAGAACATATGACAGCGATCCTATTGATATAACATGCACTGTAACAGGAGTTAACAAGCGCATGCTTTTGGAATGGACGTAACTTTTGCTGCTAAGGTCTATTTTCCGATGAAGAGAGGCTAGATTTGCATGGTTACCAAATGGTCAACAAACACGGGAATTTGTACCTTATTACTTTTACAGTATGAAGTGTTGCCTATCTCCATAAATAATAAGGAACAGGTGAACCACCTTGTATATGCTAATCGAGATAAACGTTAGCAGACATGGTCTTATTGCTTGCTTTCGTGTAAGTAGAATGGAATTAAGTATATGACATAAATTATGTGTTTTAATGAGATTACATTTTTTGTGTTGTAAGTTTTTATCAATCTTTTACGGTTTACCAGTTATCAAAATTAGACAAAATTCATCCAGAATATAGATGTTTCATATGCTATTCCCAGAAAATTCGAGAAATACATTTTATTTTTCATGTAAATATGTTTTTATTATACGACATTTTAATTAAAATCATTTTTTTATAAAATATAAACTTTCGAACATTTTTACATGTAATAGTTTGGGGAGGGGGAATTTTCATGAAAATCTTCTTGTCGTATCCTTGGGATATTTAACGGACTTTTCTTTTTTGAATTATGCTTCCACATACATATACACAGGCCACGCCGAGGTTGAGTGTTTAGACCGCTCGTCTCTCATCCATATAGGATTTGTGATGCATAAAGCTGCGAAGGGGCGGGTTTTCTCCGGCTTGCCCGTTATTATATTACACCAGTGCTCCATTTTTCCATGTATCACCAGTGTCATCGCCTGTGGTGCCACAACTAGTAAAATCGGGCGTTAAGCACTATAAAAAGACGCACAGACTTTTTTTTTCTCCTAAAATGCCTTTTTTACTTTCTCTATACGCACTGTGTACATGGTGTATAGAGAAGGTATGCACTCAAGAGGTCGATACCGAGATTTCACCGGAAATACATATTTTGAGACCTCCTGAATCCCCCCCTCCCAAAATTTTTTTAGACAAGTGTGTGTGTGTGGGGGGGGGGGACGTCAGCATAGCTCAAAAACGAAAAAACCGTTAATTACCAAATTTGGTATTTTAAGTTCAGTATCTTCCAAGAATGCGGCACGAACATTTTCAAAATAATCTCCCCATCCCAAACTACCCTTTACATGAAAACACGTTAGAAAATTTTGATTTTCTCAAAAAATGGCTGTAACGATTTTGAATAAAATACCGTATATTAAATATATTTACATGACAAATAAAATGTATAGCTTGAATTTTTCTGGAATATACTTGGAGGACATTTTTATTGTGGATGAATTTTGCATAACTGATAAACCGTAAGAGATAGACAAAAACTTATAGAGATCGTTAAAACATACAATTTATGTTATAAACATTTTCTCCGTGGCGTTACTGTTTTTGAGATATTTTTTGTTATTGGTTTCAATTTTAAAATACCAAACTTGCTTCAAACAGCACCATTGAAACTGAACCGAACCTCAATTGTTTCACATAGCGATGAACCTTACACAGATTTGACTACTAATGTATTCCCCTATTTCTGTTCTTAGATACCTACAAGTAAACAAGTAATAAATCCAATTCTACCAATGTTTATCTAGGTTGAAATGGCGTAAATAAAAGAATAAGCTATTTAACAATAATTTGCTACAGCGTTGTAGAGAAAGTCATGTGAAAGGAACACGTCAATTTTTCAATTTAGAGATGATTTAATGTGTAATTGTTATATGCTTCGTATGTATTAAATTTAATTGAAATGATTTACATTGTTAAGCATAACTTTCATTAAACCCTGTACAAAATTCGATAAAATATTTTGTGTACTGAAACAAAAAATCTTATGTGTTCCATTCACATGACTTTCTCTGCTTCGCTATAACATATTGTTTAAAAGCATATTCTTCTATCTGCTGTATGATCCAAGAGATAAACATTAGCAGAAATTGTTTTAATTGCTTGCTTTCTTGAAAGTAGAAGGAAAATAAGGGAATACACTAGGCTAAAGCCATAGTCAAATCTTTTAAAAGCCGGTTGCTATGTGGAATAAAATCCGTTTCTATGCAGGGCCAAGAGTTTACAACTTTTAGTGTGAAAAAAATTTAAGTATTTTAAATCTGAAACAAATAACAAGAATATCTCGAAATTGTCAATTCCACGAAAAAAAAAAAAAAACGTACATGACATAAATTGTGTGTTTTTACGTGATCTAAATTTTTTTGGATAGTAAGGTTTTTTATTATTTCTTACGGTTTGCCAATTACGCAAAATTCATTCAAAATAGAGAGGTCTTTAGAGCCTATTCCGAGAAAATTCAAGATATACTTTTATTTGTCATGTAAATATCTTTAGTATACGATATTTTAATCAAAATCGTTAGTCATTTTTGAGAAAATTACAATTTCGAAATTTTTTCCATGTAAAGAATAGTTGGAAGTGGGGGTATTTTCTTGAAAATCTTCGTGTCATATCCTTGGAAGATACCATACTTAAATACCAACGCACACACACGGACTTTTTTCTAAAAACGCTTTTTTTTGGATTCAGGGGGACCCAAAACATGCATTTCCGTTGAAATCCCGGTATCGAATTTTGGGTGCAATACAATACGTTGTCTATATACTATGCACATAGTACGTGTAGAGAAAATAAAAAAAAAACTACCTAGAGCTGCAGACTTTGAAAACGTTTTAAGCGGATGATACAAAGGTGTACGACAAGCTTTGAATGGCTGCAGTGTGTTTTGTACGGACAAAGTAACTGGTAAAGCCTTGGTACTTTGTGTTAAAGTCAAGGGATAGAGCAAGAGGCTGCTAACAAGGAGAAGCAAGGGTTACAAGGATACTTCACCAAGTACAGTCTTTTGCAATACAATTACCTGCCCCTACACGTTCATCTCACTTTCTCTGTAACAAATTATTGTTAAAAAGCTTGTGCTTCTATTTACTTCATGATAATCGAGAAAAAATAGTCTTATTACTTGCTTCCTTGTAAGTAGAAGCGAATTAAGGGAGTACCATAGGTTAAAGTGATAGTCAAAAGCTGGTTGCTATGTCACTGAAGTTCCTTTGTTTCTATGGACACGAGTTGACAAATACCTGTATGAGAAATGTGTAAGTTTCGCAAAGCTGAAACCGAAAACAAGGAATATCTCAAAAACGGTCAACCCCACAAAATGTATATAACATAAACTATGTGTTTTAACGTGCTCTACATGTTTTCTGCGGTAAGTTTTTGTCCATCTGTTCATCAATTTAGCAGTTATGCAACATTCCGTAAAACTGATTCAGAATAAAGTAGTCTTCAGAGAATATTCCCAGAACATTCAAGATATACATTTTATTTGTCAGGTAAATATCTTTAATATACGACATTTTAATCAAATTCGTTAGAGCTATTTTAAGAAAATCGAAATTTTCGAAAAAAGTTCCATGTAAAGAGTAGTACGGGGTGGGGGGATTTTCTTTAAAATCTTCGTGTAGCATCTTTGGAAGATACCAAACTTAAATACCATGTTTGGCACTCAACGATCTTTTCGGTTTTGAGTTATGCTAAAATTGAAACCAATAATCCAGGATATCTAAAAAATTGTTAATTCTACCAAAAAAAAAAAAAAAAAAAAATTATATGACATAAATTGTGTGTTTATTGTGTGTATAGTAGCTTTTGTTTCTCTCTTACGGTTTGCCAGTTATACAAAAGTCATCCAGAAAGAAGGTATCTTGAGAGGCTATTTCCCAGAAAATTCAAGATATATCTGAATTTCGTTTTTCATAAAAATATCTTTAACATAAGGTATTTTAATAAAAATCGTTATAGACATTTTTGAGAAAATAAAAAAAAAATGTGAAAAATGTTCAATGTAAAGTGTAGTTTGGGGTGGGGGGATTTTCTTGAAAATCTTCGTGTCCCATCCGTAGAAGATACTAAACTTAAATTCCAGGTTTGGTATTTAACGGTTTTTTCGTTTTTGAGCTATGCTGTCCACAGACACCTTTTTCTAAAAATGCTTTTTTCGGACTCCGGGGTCACCAAAACATATTTCCGGTTATATCTTGACATGGGGGACTATACCACCTTCTCTATCGACTATGTACGTTGCACATGCGGGCTAAGCAAAAAGGTGTGAAGTTTTCCTAAGAAGTCGAATAACTTGAAGCTATGAGATCATTTTACCGGTTTCATTAATCGTCCGATATGAGCAACCAGGTTAAGCGTTAAGTTACTCCGCCCAAAAAGTTAGGTAAATGAAATCAATTGGTTGGCCACTGCAGTTAAAAAGACTAACCTTGCAACATCGGGTAAGGCATCTAGTTTCGTATAATTACAGCTTAAGTAAATTACTTATTTTTGGCAACTGTCTCTAAAATCGATCCTTAAAATGAACCTTTAAAGGTCTTAATATGTAAAAGTTGTTTTGTTTAATGAATGAAAAAACACTCTGTAAATATATTAGAATTTATTGAAACAGGTTTAAATTGTTTAGGCGTATTTTAATTAAAGGCGCATTCACTTGTTGCATGGAACGAGTTTTGCTTCCACTGCATCTGGCATTTTAAACATTTCTACTGTTAGTGAAAAACAAAGAAACAATGGTTCCACCACTTGACACTTCTTCAATACGTGGGCACTTTTGTTATTTCGTCATTAGAGCCGCTGGTCTATTTTAAACGTTCAAGGCCATAAGCCGCAAAGCGTAGCCCAACATGGAATGCCCTAAGCCACAAAGTGCAGCCGAGGGATATTTTTTATAAGTAGAGGAGTGTAGCTACGGCGGAACGACGACAGGGTGTAGTCGAAGTATCTATGAAGCTAAAACCCCTATTATCCAAAGTAGTAGGCAAAACTTCGGTAATCTGGCGACTTTCACATCTGAACAACTTGTTTTTAACGCTTTCAAATATGCATCGCCATAAAAGTCAATTAAATTACTTCTTAAGACCGTTGTGTGTGTGTGCGTGCGTATCGCGCGCGTGTGTCCATAGGTGTGCTGCAACCATTGTATAGCTTTACCCTTCTTTCTACACAATGCTAATCGAGATAAATATTAGTAGCATATTCTTATTACTAAGTTCCTTATAAGTAGATGGGAACTAAAGGAATGCACTAGGCTAAGGTAATAGTCAATGTCTTAAGCTATCGTTAAACGATTGTCATTGCAAATCGCTTCTTTGCTTGCACAGGAGTAGAACAAAAGAAAAGCGGACACTTCCTCTCTGAGAAAATTATAAGTACTTCACAATTGAAACCAATAACAGGGTGTATCTCGGAAACGGTTACCTCCACAACAAAAATGCAAAGGACCTAAATTGTGTGTTTTGACGAGATCTACATTTTTTGTGCAGCAAGTTTTTGTCTATCTCTTACGTTTAGCAGTTAAACAGAATAAAGAGGTCTTCAGTGGCTATTCCCAGAAAATTCAAGATATACATTTTATTTTGGATGTAAATATATTTAATATACGGGATTTTAATCAAAATCGTTACATCCATTTTTGAGAAAATCAAAATTTTCGAAAAAATTTCCATGTAAAGAGTAGTTTATGGTGCGGGGATTTTCTTGGAAATTTTCATGTCGCAACGTTGTCAAGTTTGGTATTAAACGGTCATTTCGTTTTTAAGCTATGCTGTCCACAGACACGCAGATAGACACACACACACACACACACACACACACACACACACACACACACACGAGCTTTTTCCTAAAAAAAAAAAAATCATTTTTGGACTCGGGGAACCCCAAAACCTATATTTCCGGTGAAATCTCGACATCGAGTTTTGGGGCGGAACACTACATTCTATATCCACTGTATACATGTACATATGGGGCTAGATAAAATAAACACCTTATTCGGGTTACTGGCCCTAAGCGAGATTCGAACTCGCGACCTGTTAAATGTGAGGCAGACACGCTACCATTCACGCGGGCTAAAGATTCAATTATTTTAGCGATTCGTATTCATACATTTTAATTAGTGGTGGTTAGTGTTGAATATCTTAACTAAAATTGCATCCATTTGGGGGGGGGGCAGCTTATAAGTAGAGGCAAGATTTTGTTTTGACAATTATTTTAAGAATTCGCGTTTATAATTTTAATTAGTGGTTTTTATTGTTGGATATTTTATCTAAATGTGCATTCATTTCGGGCACAATTAGACTGATATTAAAACTCACAGATCACTAAAGTGTCATTAATGTTAAAATTTCTTATTTCCAAATTCAAAACATTTTATTGCAAACGTTTCGCTCAGTTGGCACTAGAGGTGATGATGTCTTCCGTGGTGTAGTGCTTACCATGCTAACTTCATATACCCAAGGTCGCGCGTTCAAACCCGGCGGAGGACGATGGATTTTTCGGGTGTAAAAATCCTTAGTATGGGTTCCTTCGGAAGGGAAGTAAAGTCGTTGGTCCCGTGTCGTAGATTTACGGCACGTAGAAGAACCTCAAGTCTGAGAGAGAGGACTCTGAGCAAAATTAAGCGGTCTTTCACGCCCAACTTAGAATGGAACGCTGTTAAAGACCGTCTATAAATAACACGTCGTTTACTAGAGGTGATATTTGATCTACTAGACCGCGACCTATAGGCCCCGAAACTACATTCTGCTGGAAATAAAGAAACTTGATACTACATTCTAAACGTATTTTCGCTTGTGAAGATATCGAAATCATTGCAGTTTCCGGCATAGCTGTCACCGATGTGTTTGTCCTGAATTTGAACTATTGCAGAGATTGGTCCCTCTGACACTAAGGTTATTAATTTGTCAGTGTCTGTGTTGAGTTCAGGAAACCCCTGATGATAATTTAAAGGGAAAACCCACACAAGTGAATTGATGCGTCTCTCAAGAGGGCGCTGGAATGGATTGATATCTCCCTTAGCAACAACGGCGCATTCAGGGAGGGTTCAAGCACGTCTTTCCTTCAAAACAGCCTAACTGCAGACTCGCTTCTACGTTGTCTCCCTCGTACATTGTGCTTTGTCGCTTTCCTCTGTATGTGCGTGTCTTTGTATTGCCCACATTTATTTTTTATTTATTACTTTCTCTGTACGTACTAAGTACATAGTGTATTGCATCCTAAAATTCGATACCGAGATTTCACCGGAAATATATGTTTTGAGACACCCTGAATCCAAAAAAAAAGCATTTGCAGAAAAATGTCCACGTGTGTGCCTGTGGACAGCATAGCTCAAAAACGAAAAGACCGTTAAAAACCAAACTTGGTATTTAAGTTTGGTATCTTCCAAGAATGCAACACGAAAATTTTCAAGAAAATCCCCCCACCCCAAACTACCCTTTACATAGAGATTTTTTTCGAAAATTTTGATTTTACGAAAAATGGCTGTAACGATTTTGATTAAAATCTCTTATATTTAAGATATTTACATAAAATGTATATCTTGAATTTTCTGGGAATAGCATCTAAAGACCTCTTTATTCTGGATGGTTTTTTATTGACTTTTGCATAACTGTAAACCGTAAGAGATCGACAAAAACTTACCACACAAAAAATGTAGAGCACATTAAAACACACAATTTATGTTATATACATTTTTTTCGCGGAGTTGATCGTTTTTCAGATATTCCTTGTTTTTGGTTTCAGATTTGAAAAACTTATACTTTTCTCATACAGGAATTTGTCAACTCGTGTCCATACAAACAAAGGAATTTCAGTCACATAGCAACCAGCTTTTGACTATCACTTTAACCTATGGTACTCCCTTATTTCACTTCCACTTAAAAGGAAGCAAGTAATAAGACTATTTCTGCTATTTTTTTTTTTCTCGATTAGCATGAAGTAAATAGAAGCATAAATTTTTTAACAATAAGATGTTGCAGAGATGTAGAGAAAGTCGTGTGAATGGAACGCATTGTTTTTGTTGATTAACGATGGCGTGGGAAAGACAATTCCTTATACTCTCTTAGGTGTGTCAGTCGAGTGATGAACTGACGACGTACAGAATTGAGAATGAGTTCACGGTGTTCGATGCCAGGACCTGTGTGTATGTAACGTGCCTTTTCTAAAGTTGTTGATCCTTTCTCTGCCTCGACGTCGCTATCTCAGGATTCGGAGCAGGATCCTGTTTCACTCAGATATTTATTCATTCCAGAGCAGTGACGTCAAGAATCACCGTCTCAGGGTATAGAAGGTATTGCATTCCACCTATAAATTCAATACTGAGAGTTCACTCGAAGTACATGTTTTATGATCCTTGAATAAAAAAAAAACATTTGAAGTGTTCCATCCACATCTGCAAACTATTCTTACAAAATATTCTTTTAACTATTACTTGTCTGACGAAAGAATGCAGTTGTTAGGGGAGGCTGCTGGTGTAGATAGCACGGTTTAGAGTGGTCAGAAAAGGCTGGAATATAGTGTAGTAGAGTCTGACCATCTAAACATCACAGTGCAGTAAACAGGACTAAACTAAACGACCCTTAACAGGTTAAACTTGCTGTTTTCTTTATCACTAATGAATACCAATTTTCTACTTTGTGAGCGTATGACCACGCGCGGCGGTGTTTGCATTTTGACTTGATTCGAACCCGTTCACTGAAAGAGACTCAACTGCTGCATTTCAGTATTGCCGAACTGTACGGGCATGCACCGGGAGTAATGACGTAATACCGCTTGTCTGTTTGTGTTTATGCAAGCTTCCACTGCATTCATTCTTTAGACAGGTAAATACTTCATGCTGAAGATAAACATTGGCAGAAACGCTCTTATTACTTAGTTCTTTGTAAGTAAAAGGAAAATAAGGGAATACACTAGATTAAAGTCGGACTGTCCCTATGCGACTGACTTTAAAGTGCTGTTCTTTTCGTGTGGCAAGGAGTAAGAATAACGAAAACGGATAGCGATTTTCAGTTTGAGAAAAGAATAACTATTTTAAAAATGAAACCAATAACAAGGAATATCAGAAACCATTACCGCCACAAAACACTATGACATAAGCTGTGTGTTTTAACGAAGTGTTTTTGTTTTTATATAGTTCTTACAGTTAACTAGTTATACAAAATTCATTCAGAATACAGATCTTCAGAGCCTATTCCCAGAAAATTCAAGATATACACTTTATTTGCCATGTAAATTACTTTTAATACACGCCATTTCAATCAAAATCGTTAAGCCAGTTTTGAGAAAATGAGAATTTTCAACAATCCTTTCATGATAAGGGTAGTTTGGGATCGGGAATTTTTTTTAAAATATTCATGTTGCATCTTTGGAAAATGCTAAACTTAAAATCGATCTCGGTATTTAACGGACTTTTCATTTTTGAGACATTCTGTTCTCTCTCTCTCTCCCTCTCCCTCTCCCTCCCTCTCCTCTCACACTCACATACACATACGCAGCTCTCTCAATTTTTTTTAAAATTATCTTTTACTTTCTCTACCACATATGACATACAGTGTACATAGTAGCTAGAGAATGTATTGTATTCCATCCAAAAATTCAATGTCGAAATTTAATCGGAAATACAATTTTTAGGTCCCCTGAGTGCAAAAAAAGCATTTTTTGAAAAAGATCCGCGCGTATGTGTGTGGACAGCATAGCTCAAAAACGTATAGACCGTTAAATACCAAACATGGTATTTATGTTTAGTACCTACCAATGCTGCAACACGAATTTTCAAGAAAATCTCCATGTCCCAAGGTACCCTTTACACAACGCATTAATTAATTAATTTTTTTTAATATTGTGAGTTGTCAAAAATGGCTAATGCTTTTAATTGGAAATGGAAATGCAGTTCCATAATAACTTTTCCTTATAAAAGATGAATTATATCTACGTCATGAAGAAATGGTCTAATTACTTGCTTTCTTGTAAGTAGAAGAGAAATAAAGGAGTACACTAGGCTAATGCGATAGTCAGATCTTTTAAAAGCCTTAGCATGGCTTCCTTCGGAAGAGAAGTAAACCCGTTGGTCCCGTGTCGTAAATATACGGCACGTAAAAAACCCTCAAACCTAGTAATTAGGTCTTTGAGCAAAATTAAGCTGTCTTTCACGCCTAATATAGAATGGGATTCTGAGAACCACAGTAAGCGTCCATAAATAAAACTGCATTTCCATTTTGTTTTAAAATCTGGTCACTAAGTGAAACAATTGGAATTCTGTTCTCTTTGCTGGCTAGGAGTAAACAAGTGAGAGACGAAAAAAGATGTGCTCCGTTTGAGAAAAGTGTAAGTACCTACTTTAAAACTGAAACCAATAATTCGGGTTATCTCGAAAACGGTTAACTCTACAAAAAAAGTGTGTGATACAAAGTGTGTGTTTTAATAAGATCTATATTTTTTGTATGATAAGTTTTTGTTTGACACTTACGCTTTACGGCCAGTTATACAAAAGTCATCCAGAATGGAGAGTTCTTCAGAGGCTAATTTCACAAAATTCCATATATACATTTCGTTTGTCATGAAAATATCGTAAAAATGTGACATTTTAGTACAAATTGTTAACCATTTTTGAGAAACTCAAATATTTCGAAAAATGTTCCATATAATGGGTAGTGGGGGTTGAACTACTTCATTCTGGATGAATTGTACGGAATTTTGCATAACTGCTAAATCGTAAGAGATGGACAAAAATTTACCACACAAAAATGTAGAGCACGTTAAAACACACAATTTACATTTTATTTTTTCGTGGAGTAGATTGTTTTTTAGATATTCCTTATTTTTGGTTTCAGCTTTGAAAAACCTATACTTTTCTCATACAGGAATTTGTCATCTCATGTCCATACAAACAAAGGAACTTCAGTCACATAGCAATCAGCTTTTGAGTATCACTTTAACCTATGGTACTCCCTTATTTCGTTTCTACTTACAAGGAAGCAAGTAATAAGACTATTTCTGATAATTGCTTCTTGATTAGCATGAAGTAAATAGAAGCATAAGCTTATTAACAATAATTTGTTTCAGAGATGTAGAGAAAGTCATGTGAATGAAACAGATCATGAACTAGATGGAATACTAAGAATTCTTTGTAGAAGAATGAGTATAGAAAATGATGCGAGTATTACACTTGTGTTTGCTTTCTTCATAAATGATCAGAGACTGTAATGAGGAGTTATGACGGAATCTGGATGGAGCAATAAAGAGATTGAATGACAGTCACGGCCGTGATTAGGGTCAACCTGACACGTCGCCATGAGCATGTCGGACAATCGCAATAAAGTGCGTCGTCCAGTCACAAGCCAGTAATTTTGTGGGCTGCCTATACTATGCAATAGGTGCCGATTTGTTAGTACAGGGTCACTCGAAAACTGAGCACCAAAAGACATATGAGGGTTGGCTGATAAGTCCCGGGCCTCACAGATATGGCGCCACCAGGCCAGTTAGACTAGCTTGTATCCATAGTTACAGGTCAATAGCTTGTTTAGTTTTCGAATGACAGCATTTTAAACAAGACAACTTTAGAGTTTTCAGGAAAATGAAGGATTTGGAAAAATTAGCAGTGATTAAATACCTCCATTTGAAAGGCTTAACGTCTGAAGAAATCAAGGAGGAAATGGACAGTACATTGAAAGACTCTGCCCCTTCATATTCAATAATTAAAAGGTAGGTTGCAGAATTTAAAATGAGACGTACGAGCAATTTTGTCAGCTAACAAGGTTATGGCGTGTGTTTTCTGGGATGCATAGGGAATTATTTTTATTGATTACTTGGAAAAGGGTAAAAGTATCACTGGTGACTACTACGCAAGCTTACTGCAACGTTTGAGTGATGAGGTGAAAAGAAAAAAAAGACCTCATTTGGGGGGGGGGGTCTTGTTTCATCACGACAATGCTCCGGCCCATCGTTCAGTCATTACAATGGGAAAAATGTGCGAATTAAAGTTGGAATTGCTTGAACATCCACCCTATTGACCAGATCTACCACCCAGTGACTACCACCTGTTCCCAAACCTCAAAAAAGTCCTGGAGGACGAAGATTTCACAGCAACGAGGTGGTCATTGATGCGGTAAACAGCTATTTTGAGGACCTTGATACAGAGATGGTTTCATTAAATTAGAACACCGATATGACAAATGTATTAACCTTTCTGGAGATTATGTTTAGAAATAAAGCAAAAAAAAAAAAAAAAAAAAAGAGAGAGAGAGAAAACAATTAAATGCTGTTTTCATTGAGAGGCCCGGGACTTATCAGCCGACCCTACAGAAGGCTGCTCACACGGCCTTGCCTTTAGTAAACTTGGAACAGGTACAGTGTGCCTTTGCGGTAAAAGCCTATTACAGCAGCCCATGAGCTGCCCCATTTTCCTGCAACTGTTGGTTTCAGCAAAACGGAGAAACAGCACTTACAGCACGGATATCGATGCGAGCCGTCCGACGATTCTTTGGTAACCATGTCATTTCAAGGCACGGTGACATGGCCCCCAAGATCGCCCGACCTGACAGTTTGTGGGGCCACCTTTAGGGGAGCCGAAATGGGATTTTCATAATTTTTTCCCATTTTCATGTTTTAATTGCATATGGAAATTTTGAATCTCCTGCTCATTTTTATATAACTTTCATAGAGGTATGCTAATTGTAAATAGTTTAAAAAATATTGTTGAAAATAATGCTGCCTAGTAGGTTTTTAGAACATTTTAGGCACACTCACTTGATAAAACATCAATAACTTTGTAAATAGAGATATTTTTTATTTATTTTGATCGGAAAGTTTTACTTTAGATATTGGCAGCATTGGCATCCCACTCACATTTCCTTCATGTGAGAGTTCCGAAGTCCTGCCAAGTTGCATTTGGAAAGTTTGGTTACATTTTTTTATGTTTGAAAGTAGTTTCTGAGGAAGTAAACTTTTTTATACAAATGCCCCATTACCTCAGAAACTAATTGACACTAAGCTGACATTTTTAGCAGACATGTGCATCTAAATAGGATTTATATAATGACAAAGTTGTGACGTATATGGATTAGTTATTTTTTTCTAAATTTAAAAATCATAATTTTTCAATTTTAGGAGTTTTATTTAAAAAATAGTGCATTTCCTTCTAATGAACAGAAGTATTGTATTTTTCATCAAAAAACAGCAATGATATTGAAAAAAATTAGCTCAATACTTTAAATAGTTGCTGAGATAATAGGTCAAACTTCAGCATGAGCAAGATAGGGCATTTCGACTACGCCTAAGATCGCGGTTTACTGTACTCGACCTGCTACCACCGAAAAACTTAAAAAAAGAATATGAGGGGAAATCTCCAGGATTCCTGATAATTTTAATTGTTTTCTCACTGAAACCGTGTGAAGGACAGGAGTTGGATAGGTAAAGTCAGATTAAAAAATTCATAGACATTGCCCGGATTTGAGACACGGATCTCCCGGCCTCTAGCCGGTTGCTCTACCACTGAGCTACCATGGTATCATGATACTGATAACGCTGAACGACATTTCACGGCAGAGAACATGACTGCTGCCATAAGAAGCAATAAAACCATGGGTAAATTTCATAATGTTTACTTTCTCTACACGTACAATGTACATAATGTGTAGAGAAGGTTAAATACTATTCCAAGGATGCGACACGAAGATTTTCTAGAAAATACCCCCATCCTCTAACACCCTTTACATGGATCACTTTGCGAAAATGGATTTTTTTTTTCAAAAATGACTAACGATATTGATTAAAATATCGTATATTAAAGATATTTACCTGCGAAATAAAATGTATATCTTTAATTTTCTGTTAATAACCTTTGAAGACTACTTTATTCTGGATAAATTTTACACAATTTTACATAACAACTAAACCGTAAGAGATAAACAAAAATATAGAGCACGTTAAAACACTGAATTTATCTTATATACATTTTTTTTTTTTTCATGGGGTTGATCGTTTTTTTATACATTCTTTGTTTTGGTTTCAGCTTTTAAAAACTTCAGTCACATAGCAACCCGCTTTTGGCTATCACTTTAACCTATGGTACTTTTTTATTTCGCTTCTACTTACAAGGAAGCAAGTAATGAGCCTATTTCTGTTAATTTTTTCTTGATTAGCATGAAGTAAGTAGAGGCATAAGCTTTTTAACAATAATTTATCCAGAGATGTAGAGAAAGTCACATGAATGGAGCCCACCAAGTTTTTTAAACATTTTATTAGAGATTTTTGTGTTGCAGCCTGTATTCTGGATCCGGCCTTGCTTCTAGGGGAAGTTTACGCAAAGAAATGAAACTGGGCAAGACAATAATAATGGAAGTGTAAATGGTGGAGCAGGTTTCGGCGAGAGGGTATCGGGTATCTTGAAACATCTGCTACACTCCAGCTGACCCAGTTTCCCTTGGGGAGGTGCAACAACCCCAACCATCACGCTTTTTAATATTCCCTCGACGATAATTCAAAACACCGACACAAATGGGCCAATATCGCTCTCCTGCATACAACACAAGCCAACTAGCCCTATTTCATTTTATCGCGTGTCGCTTGCACACATTTTCTGTACAAATTAATTGAGCGACTGCCGCATGATGAGGTTAGTGGTGGCACACAATCGTTTTCTCTACCGCTTACCTGTGGTAGCAGCAGTGCATTCGACCTCAAAATTGGATGTATTGATTGAGAGAATGAGACAGAGGGGGGACGGACACGAAAACGCTAAAACCCGGATAGACAAGAATGTCCTTATAAAATAACATACCTAAAATGGGGTTATTGGTATCAAAAAGAGCAATCTCCACCAATCTAAATTTTCCAGTAGAACCCAATTTAAATATATGCGTAAGCTTTCACGGCCGGTGTCCATAGTTTTAAAATTTAAAATTTTCGGGCTGTTTTGCCGTGGTCTGTAGGTTAAAAAGAATTACGAGTTAGCGACGTGAGCACATTGCCTCTGAAGATGTCCCTCACAGACAGGAACGTTAGGTAGAAATATTTTAACTAAAAACATTTTAACCTACAGACCACGGCAAAACAGCCCGAAAATTTTAAATTTTAAAACTAAGAACCCAATTTGTCTTGCATCTTTTTCTTCCAGTCGATTTGCTTGATATTTATCTTGCATATACATCAAGTGTATTTAATGTAAGTAACTAGAGGAACTCAATATTGGATTAATAGTTTATTAAGATATTTTAGCCTAAATGTTTTGATTCACACCTTAGGGTTCTTGTGGATTTTGCTCCATTTGATACCAACAGCGTGGACATAGCTCTTTTTGTTAAGGAAAGAAGGGAATTTATTTTAGTGAAACTACAATCATTTAATTGTATTACTATTTTCCATTGGAATATATGGTCAATAATGGTAATATAAGGTAGGCTACTTAGTACTCTTAGAAAAGTGAAAGAGATTATCTAAACTGCAAGGGGAAAAAAGAGAAAAAGAAAACATTCATGAAAGTGTTCTCCATTTAGATTTAGGTAACGAAGTGACAAAAATATTGCAGTATGGTTTTCTATCCTCAAAATGTTACCTATCTAGAACAATAAAATGTGGAAATTAAATTGCTTAGACCCATTTACCAACTTTTAACACAAGATCCTTTTCATGACAGGTTTTATCATAAGAGTGTGGATAAATTTTGGGTTCGAAACTAATAAATAAGCAACCAAGTACATTAATCAACAAATCTGATGTGCTCCATTCACATGACTTTCTCTACATCTCTAACAAATCATTGTTAGTAAGCTTATGCTTCTATTTGCCTCATGCTAATCGAGAAAAAATAGAAGAAATAGGGTTATTATTTGTTTCCTTGTAAGTAGGAGAGAAATAAGGGAGTACCATAGGTTAAAGTGATAGTCAAAGACTGGTTGCTATGTGACTGAAGTTCCTTTGTTTGTATGGACAGGAGTTGACAAATTCCTGTATGAGAAAAGGATAGTTTTTTAAAGCTGAAACCAAAATCAAGGAATATCTCAAAAACGATCCAACTCCACGAAAAAAAAGAATGTATATAATATAAATTGTGTGTTTCAAAGTGCTCCACAGTTTTTGTCCATCTCTTACGGTTTACCTGTTATGCAAAATTCCGTAAAAATGCATCCAGAGTAAAGTAGTCTTCAGAAGCCATTCCCAGAAAATTCAAAATATACATTTGATTTGTTAGGTAAATATCTTTAATATACGATATTTTAATCAAAATCATTAGAGCCATTTTTGAGAAAATCAAAATTTTCGAAAACAGTTCCATGTAAAGGGTAGTTGGGGATGGGGGGATTTTCTTGAAAATCCTCATGTCATATCCTTGGAAGATACGAAACTTAAATACCAAGTTTGGTATTTAACGGACTTTTCGGTTTTGAGCTGCCCACAGACACACACACGGACATTTTTCTACAAATGCTTTTTCTGGATTCAGGGGGTCTCAAAAAATGTTTCCGGTGAAATATCGATATCGAATTTTTGGGTGCAATACAATACCTTCTCTATACACTATGCACATAGTACGTGTAGAGAAAGTAAAAAGCATATCCGTTTAATATAGCATTAATTACTGACAGAATACAAGAATTTATCTCAGGCTTTTAGCAGGAACTATTTCCATTTCCTTACCTCCCGGACCCGTTTCCTAGCTTTTGTGGGAGTGTCACATTTTAACGCAACGTATTCATCACAGAACATTTAGAAGAAAACTAGCGCTTGTCTTTATAATATAAAGTATGATACAGTACACAGTTCAAAAACCTGAAAATATCTCTAATATAATTAACAATTTTATAATACAGCGCACTTGAGCAGAACACGCACTGTAGCCATATTGCTGCCAGTCACGTGACCAGAATGGAAGCAGCCTATAGCTTGATTTCAACAGATAGTGGAGATTGTCCTCTTTGAAACTAACATTTGATTTTAATGCACCGAAAAGATGGGACTCTGTTCGTTTAGAAACAAACAGGCTAGCTCACTTCAGTAGTATCTCAATTTCGCAAAAAGTGGAGATTGCTCTTTTTGATACTAATGACCTCAAACATGAGTTTAAAACCACTATTTTCACATTTATCAAACAGGTCATTTACTGTAAAATACAGTGCCTGTTCCAGAAGTACCCGACCTGACGTATAGATAGCGGTTGTTGTTTTAAACAACAATGATAAAAGGTACCAACCTTAGAAAGCTTAAGTTTGAAGTTCGACGATTTTACATGTTTAGCATTTGTTTGGCAGCCATCATTAGCGAATGCTCTCAGCGAATGTGTAAACATGTATAAAACTGTTTATTGTTATGTGATACAATACTTTCATTTGAAAGGTCTTAGTCCAACTAATATTAAAGCTGAGCTAGAGTCTACTCCTTCGTTTTACAACAGTGAAATTATGGGTGGCAGAGTTTAAGTGCAGCCGTACGAGCTGCCAAGACGAACATCTCTGTTTGATATTTTACCAAGTGAGTGCCAAAATGTTCTATAAAGCTAATAACCAGGAATATTTTCAACAATATTTTTAAACTATTTACAATTAGCGTATCTCTAGAAAAGTTACACCAAAATAAGCGACAGACTGGGCTGAAAATTTTACCATACATTTGCACGAAATTAGGATTTATTTTAAGGAAAAGTCTATATGTATATGGATTACTTTTTTCAAATTAAACGTAATTTTTCAATAATATTTTTAGAGGTTTATTAAAAAAATCTGATTGTACCATTCACATGACTTTCTCTATATCTCTGCAACAAATTATTCTTAAAACGCTTATACTACTATTTACTTCCTGTTAATCAGAAAAAAATTAGCAGAAATAGTCTTATTACTTGCTTCCTTGTAAGTAGAAGCGAAATAAGGGACTACCATAGGTTAAAGTGATAGTCAAAAGATGGTTGCTATGTCACTGAAGTTCCTTTGTTTGTATGGGCAGCAATTGACAAATTCCTGTATGAGAAAAGTATGTTTTTCATTAGAGAAACCAAAAACAAGGAATGTCTCAAAAACGATTAACTCCACGAAAAATATGTATATAACATAAATTTTGTGTTTTAATGTGCTCTACATTTTCTGTATGGTAAGTTTTTGTCCATCTCTTTCGGTTTGGCAGTTATGCAAAAATCTGTAAAATTCATCCAGAATAAAGTAGTCTTCAGAGGCTATTCCCAGAAAATTCAAGATATACATTTTATTTGTCAAGATAATATCTTAAATATTCGAGATTTTAATCAAAATCGTTAGAGCCATTTTTAAGAAAATCAAAATTTTAGAAAATTTTTCCATGTAAAGGTTAATTTGGGGTGGGGGATTTTCTTGAAAAGTTTCGTGTCGCATCCTTGGAAGATACCAAACTTAAATACCAAGTTTGGTTTTTAACTGTTTTTTTATTTTTGAGCTCTGCTGTCCACACACACACACACACACACACACACACACACACACACACACACACACACAGATTTTTCTAAAAATATTTTTTTTATTCAGGGGGTCTCAAAACATATATTTCCGGTGAAATCTCGGCATCGAATTTTTGGGTGCATTACAATACCTTCTCTATACACTATGTACATAGTGCGTATAGAGAAAGCAAAAAGTATGTAGCAAACTTTGTGTGTTGTAACATGATCTACATATTTTGATAAGTAAGATTTTGTCTGTTACAGTTTAACCGTTATGCAAAATTTAGCAAAATTCATCCAGAATAAGCTCTTCAAAGGCTATTCCCAAAAAATTCAAAATATGCATTTTATTTTTGTGTGAATATCTTTAATATGCGATATTTTAATCAAAATCGTTTGTCATTTTTGAAAAAAATCAATTTTCGAAAAGTGATACATGTAAAGGGTGTTAGAGGATGAGGGTATTTTCTAGAAAATCTTCGTGTCGCATCCATGGGAGACACCAAGTTTGGTATTTAACCGTCTTTTGGTTTTTGACCTATGCTGCCCACAGACACACATAGTCACATACACGGACATTTTTGTAAAAATGCTGTTTTTGTGTGCAGTGCAAAACCTTCTCTATACATTATGTACCTTCATAGTTCGTGTAGAGAAAGTAAACATTATGAAATTAACCCTGGATTTATTGCTTCTTATGGCAGCAGTCATGTTCTCTGCCGCGAAATGTCATTAATCGTCACAATGAATTAATCATGTGATTGCAGTAAGTTATCTACATTCCTGCTTCATTTAGCCTTCAAATCAATTAAATGCGGAATTCATGTTTATGTTCATTACATACATGCGAATATTACTCTGAGTAATGACTTCAGCAGCAGGCGAGGAAAAATCTGACGCATGCGCAGAATAAGGTTCTTTCAAAACCTCTACACCCTTTTAGCTTAAAGGAATAAAACTCTGATCATAACAGTATCAAAGGAATGTTGCATACAATCCTATTATTACAGAAAGGAAACCTGACAAAAATATTTTACTCTCACGTACTTTTCTCTGCTTTTGTAACAAACTTGGTCGGTGTCTACTTCATTTTAATAAAGATAAACATTTGCAGAAATTGCTTTATTGCATATTTCCTGATACATACGGTAAGAAGGATTAAGCTAGGGCGATAGTCACATTTTTAATAGCGTTTCGCTATGTAAGGCTTTGGAATTCCGTTCTCTTTGCATGGCCAAGAGAGGGAAGGAAACAATATTTTCTTCTTGAGAAAACTACAAATATTCGAAAAATAAAAACAAATCCTAAAAAATCTGATGTGTTCCATTCACATGACTTTCTCTACCTCTCTGCAAAAAAGTATTGTTAAAAAGCTTATGCTTCTATTTACTTCATGCTAATCGAGAAAAAATTTGCAGAAATAGTCTTATTACTTGCACTTTGTAAGTAGAAGCGAAATAAGGCAGTGCCATAGGTTAAAGTAATAGTCAAAAACTGGTTGCTATGTGACTGAAGTTCCTTTGTATGGACAGGAGTTGACAAATTCCTGTTTGAGACAAGTATAAGTTTTTCAAAGCTGAAACCAAAATCAAGGAATATCTAAAATACTATGAACTCCACGAAAAACATGTATATTACATAAATTGTGTGTTTTAATGTGCTCTACATTTTCTGTGTAGTAAATTTCTGTCCATCTCTTACGGTTTAGCAGTTATGCAAAATTCCGTGAAATTTATCCAGAATAAAGTAGACTTCAGAGGCTTTTCCCAGAAAATTCAAGATATACATTTTATTTGGCAAGTAAATATCTTAAATATAAGAAATTTTAATCAAAATCGTTAGAGCCATTTTTAAGAAAATCAAAGTTTTCGAAATTTTTTCCATGTAAAGGGTAGTTTGGTTTGTGGGGATTTTCTTGAAAATCTTCGTGTCGCATCCTTGGAAGATACCAAACTTAAATACCAAGTTTGGGTCTTAACGGTCTTTTCATTTTTGAGCTATGCTGCCCACACACATACACACATGTTCACAAAACACACGGACATTTTTCTAAAAATGATTTTTTTTTTTGGATTTAGGGGGTCTCAAAAAACATATATTTCCGGTGAAATCTCGGTATCGAATTTTTGGGTGCAATACAATACCTTCTCTATACAATATGTGCATAGTACGCGTAGAGAAAGTAAAAATATCCGGAAATGTTTCATATACAAATATGCTAATTGGCATAAATTGAATGTTTTAACGAGATGCAAATTTATTTTTACTTTCTCTATGTACTGTGTACATTGCGTATAGAGAAGTACTGTATTGCCCCCAAAAATTTTCTTCCGAGATTTCACTGGAAGTACATGTTTTGAGATCCCCCTGAATCATTTTTAGACAAAAGTCCGCGTGCCTGGTGAGAGAGAACGTAGCTCAAAAACGAAGAGACTGTTAAATACCAATCTTCGTATTTATGTCTATTATCTTCCAAAGATGCGACTAGAAGATTTTCAAGAAAATCCCCCCACAACAAACTAGCCTTTTCATGGACAAAATGTCTGAAAATGTTGTTATTCTCAAAAACGGCTCAGAGGATTTTTATTAAAATGCCGCATATTAAAGATGTTTACATGACAAATAACATATATACACTATTCCCAGAAAATTCAAGACACACACACACACACACATATATATTTTCTGGGAATATATGTGTGTGTGTGTGTCTTGACTTTTCTGGGAATATATGTGTGTGTGTGTGTGTGTGTGTGTGTGTGTGTGTGTGTGTGTGTGTGTGTGTGTGTGTCTTGAATTTTCTGGGAATAGTGTATAAAGTCCTCTTTATTTGCTGAATTTTGTATAACTGGTAAACCGTAAGAGATGGAGAAAAACTTACTACATAAAAAATGTAGATCTCGTAGAACTGACCGTTTCTGAGATATTCCTTGTTGTTGGTTTCAGCTTTAAAGTAGTTATACTTTCCTCGTATGGGAATTTGTTAATTCCTGGCCATACTAACAAAGGAATTTCAATTACATATAAACCAGTTTTTAAAATTTGTACTATTGCTTTAGGCGTTTAGCCTAGTTATTCCCTTATTTCTCTTCTACTTATAAGGAACTAAGTAATACGACCATCTGTGTTAAAGTTTTTCTCGATTAGCATGAAGTAGACAAAAGAATCAGCTTTTCAACACATTGTAACAGCTGTAGAGAAATTCATGTGAATGGAACACATTATTTGTGTAGTACGATTTTGTCTACTTGCTACAGTTTACAAATTATGTAAAAGTCATCCGGAATGAAGAGGTCTTCAGAGGCTATTTCCAAAAAATTCAAGATATACATTTCGATTGTCATTAAAATATCTTAAACATATGATATTTTAATTAAAATCGTTACAGCAATTTTTTAGAAAATCAAAATTTTCGAAAAATGTTTCATGTAAAGGGCAGTTGATGGTGGGGGATTTTTCTTGAAAACTCTTCGCGTCGCATCCTTGGAAGATACAAGTTTGGTATTTAACCGACTTTTGGTTTTTGAGCTCTGCTGCCCAGAGACACACACAGACTGACACATACACTGTGACGTGTTTCCAAAAATGCTTTATTTGGATTCAGGAGATCTCAAAACGTCTATTTCCGGTGAAATCTAGATATTGAATTTTTGGGTGCAATATAATATCTTCTCTATACACTATGTAGATAGTACATACGGGCTAGAGAAAGTAAAAATGGTATAAACAACCCATTCATTGAGTAGTTATTTACGTGACCAGCTTTTAAGTAATGTCACGTCAACCTGCTAAGTTTCTTAATGACTTCCCAATGTATTTAATTGATGCCATTAATAATTTTTTATGGTTCGGCAAAACTGGTTTTTGACTTGCAAATCTGTAGCATGAGATTTTTTTTTTTTTTTTTTTTTTTTTTTGCAGGTGAAAGGTAGTATGTGAGAGATTGGCAAATATGCCTGCGATGGAATTCCAATTACCTTAATATCTTGACCTTCATTAGAACGAGTTTTTAATTTCTTGTCATCCTTTCACGGCAGTGTAATGTTTACTTACAATTTGTGGGGGAATACAGCTTTTTAGGTGTCCGGTAATTGACATGGTCTTGCCAACTATAATAATCAAGTTAGGATCGTCATATTGATTTCCTCTGTTAATTTCCAACTCTAAAGTGAGGTTCTGTTTCTGAATAGAAATGTTGTTATTGCTCCAACTGATGTTCCCATAACAAACTTTACTCTTTCTATACACACTACGTAAATAGTGTATAGAAAAAATTTGATGTGTTACACTCACATGACTTTCTCTAGCTGCTCTAAAAACTCCTACAAAAGATTATTCTTCTTTGTACACAATGCTAATTAAGATAAATGTTAGCAGAATGTTATTACTTAGTTCCTTATAAGTAGAAGGGAATAAGGGAATCCACTATGCTGAAGTGATTGTCAAATGTTTTAAAAGCTATCGTTATGCTATTGTCATTGCAAATCACTTCTTTGCTTGACCAGGAGTAGAACAAAAGAAAAACAGACACTTTCTATGTGAGAAAAGTTTAAGTACTTCACAATTGAAACCAATAACAAGGAATTTCTCAGAAACGGTTACCTCCACAACAAAAACGTAAAGGACAAAAATTGTGTGTTTTGTCATAAGGTACATTTTTGGTGTAGTATGTCTTTTTCTATCTCTTACGGTTTAGCAGTTAAGCAAAATTCATCCAGCATAAACAGGTCTTCAAGCCTATTCCCAAAAAATCGAGATATACATTTTATTTCGGACATAAATAGCTTTAAATACGGGATTTTAATCAAAATCGTTAGAGCCATTTTATCAAAATTTTCGAAATGTTTTCCATGTAAAGGGTAATTCCTGGCGGGGGGATTTTTTTGAAAATCTTCGTGTCGCATCCTTGGAAGATACTAAACCTAAATACCAAGTATGGTATTAACGGTCTTTTTCTTTTGGGGCTATGCTGTCCACAGACACACAGTCACACACACACATACACACATACATGCACATACACACATACACACACATATACACACATACATACACACATACACACACATACACACACATACACATACACATACACACATACACACATATACACACATACACACACATACACACATACACACATACACACATACACACACATACACGCACATACATGCACACACATACACGCACACACATACACACATACACACATACACACACATACACACATACGCACACACATACACACATACACACATACACACACATACACACATACATACACACATACACACATAAACACATACACACAAACACATACACACATACACATACACACATACACATACACACATACACACACATACACACATACACATACATACACACATACACATACATACACACATACACACACATACACACACATACACACACATACACACACATACACACACATACACACACACATACACACACATACACATACACATACACACATACTCACACACACATACTCACATACACGCACACATACACACATACACACACATACACACACACACACAGGCACACGTACCTTTTTTTTTAAAATGTTATTTTCGGACTCGGGACCCCAAAACATATATTTCCGGTGAAATCTCGGTATCGAATTTTTGGGTGCATTACAATACCTTCTAAATCCCTATGTACATTGTACATATGGGGCTAGAGAAAGTAAAAATATTGCATTCCACTAAAGAATTCGATACCGAGATTTCACCGGAAATACGCGTCCCCTTTATAAAAGAAAAAAATCTGATTTGTTCCATTAACATGCCTTTCTCTATATCTCTGTAACAAATTATTGTTAATAAGCTTATTCTTCTATTTATTTCATGCTAATCGAGAAAAATTAGCAGAAATAGTCTTATTTATTGTTTATTGTAAGTATAAGTGAAATAAGGGAGTACCATAGGTTAAAGCGAAAGCCAAAAGCTGGTTGCTATGTGACTGAAGTTCGTTTGTATGGACACGAGTTCGCAAATTCCTGTATGAGAAAAGCTGAAACCAAAAACAAGGAATATCTAAAAACGATCAACTCCACGAAAAAAGTGTATGTAACATAAATTGTATGCTTTAACGTGCTCTGCATTTTTTGTGTGTTAAGTTTTTGTCCGTCTCTTACGGTTTAGTAGTTATGCAAAATTCATCCAGAATAAAGTACTCTTCAGAGGCTATTCCCAGAAAATTCAAGATATAATTTTATTTGTCAGGTAAATACCTTTAATATACGATAATTTAATCAAAATCGTTTGAGCCATTATTTTAGAAAACCAAAATTTTCGAAAAAAGTTCCATGGAAAGGGTAGTTGGGATTGGGGGGATTTTCTTAAAAATCTTCGTGTCGCAACCTTGGAAGATACAAATCTAAATAGAAAGTTTGGTTTTTGAGCTATGCTGCCCACACACACACACACACACACACACACACACACACACACACGTACACACAGACACACGGGCATTTTTCTAATTTTGTTTTTAGATTCAGGAGGTCTCAAAACATGTATTTCCGGTGAAATTTCGGTATCGAATTTTTGGGTGCATTACAATACCTTCTCTATATACTATGTATATAGCACGTATAGAGAAAGTAAAATCTGATGTTCCATTTGCATGACTTTCTCTAGATATCTGTAACAAATTCTTATTAAAAAGCTTATCCTTATAGTTACTTCATGTTAACCGAGAAAATATTAGCAGAAATAGTCTTATTACTTGCTTCCTTGTAAGTAGAAGTGAAATAAGGGAGGCCATAGGTTAGTGATAGTCAAGTGACTGAATTTCCTTTGTATGTACAGGATTTGACAAATTCCTGTATGAGAAAAGTTAAGTTTTTCAAAGTTGAAACCATAAACAAGGAATATCTTAAAAACGAACAACTCCACGAAAAAAATGATTGTCAAAAATTGTGTGTTGTATCGTTATCTACATTTTTGTATAAGAAGTTTTTGTCTCTCTCTTAAGGTTTATCAGTTATGTAAAATTCAATAAAAGCCATAGCTCAAAAACGTAAATCCCGTTAAAAATCAAACTTGGTATTTAAGTGTGGTATCTTCCAAAGATGCGACACAAAGATTTTCAGGATAATCCCCCCACCCCAACTACCCTTTACATGGAACTCTTGGCTCTAACGATTTTTATTAAAATATCGTTTATTAAAAACAAATAAAATGAATTTTGAATTTTCTGGGAATAACCTCTAAAGACTACTTTATTCTGGAATTTTGCATAATTGTTGAACCGTAAGAGATGGACAAAAGCTTACCACACAAAAAATCTAGAGCACATTAAAATACACAATATATGGTATATACATTTTTTTCGTAGAGTTGATCGTTTTTTATATATTCCTTGCTTTTCTCATACAGGAATCTGTCAACTCCTGTCTATACAAACAAAGGAACTTCAGTCACATAGCAACCAGCTTTTGATTATCACTTTAACCTATGATACTCCCTTTTTTCGCTTCTACTTGAAAGGAATCAAGTAATAAGACTATTTCTGCTAATTTTTTCTCGGTTAACATGAAGTAACTAGAAGCATAAGCTTTTTAGTAAGAATTTGTTGCAGAGATGTAGAGAATGTCATGTGAATGTAACACATCAGCTTTTTTTCCATCTATAGGATAGTTTTGAGTGGGAGGATTTTCTCAAAGTCGTCGTATCGCGTCTTTGGAAGATACTAAACTTAAGTATCAGTTTGGTATTTTATCGACGCAGATCTTTTTTCTAAAAATCACTTCTTTTTTTTTTTAAATAGGGAATGGAATTTTGGGTGGAGTGGAATACCCCCCTCTACTTACTATGTATATTGTACGCCGTAAAGAAATTAGAATTCACACTTGCAAACTTCTGTGTAGTTGAGTTGGTCCTACGGGCCTAGGTCGCATATACATGGAACGGTCCAGTTTTTTTCCCGTGGAGAATTGAAACGTTGCCTGGAGGCTGTGAATTCCAGGGACCACTCCCAAAACAGTTGTAGACTTACCTAGGTAACTGCGCTATTTGTGGCGTGGCATAATGAAACTGCAGAGGAAGTGATATTAGCTCTTCTAAAATGGCCCGCAAACCACCGTAGAGATTTACATGAAAATAAAACAAAACACTGTCTGTTATATCCACAGGGGGCGTAGAAATAATTACTCCTCAATATAAAACATCTGATGTGTTCCATTCACATGACTCACTCTACATCTCTGCAACAAAGTATTGTTAAAAAGCTTAAGCTTCTATTTACTTCATGCTAATCGAGGAGAAATTAGCATAAATAGTCTTATTACTTGTTTTCTTGTAAGTAGAAGCGAAATAAGGGAGACCATAGGTTAAAGTGATAGTCAAAAGCTGGTTGCTGTGTGACTGAAGTTCCTTTGGCAAATTCCTGGATAGAAAAGTGTATTTTAAAACTCAAATCAATAACAAGGAATATCTTAACAACGGTTAACTACAGGAAAAAAATGCATATAATATAAATTGTGTATTTTAATGAGCTCTACATTTTCTGTTAATTTTTTTACTATCTCTTACGGCTTACTATTTATACAAAATACCGCAAAATTCATTCGGAATAAATATGTCTTCAGAGGCTATTACCAGAAAATGCAAGATATACATTTTATTTGTCATGTAAATATCTTTAATACACGATAGTTTAATCAAAATCGTTGGCCATTTTTGAGAAAATCAAAGTGTTCGAAAAAGGTTCCATGTAAAGGGTAGTTAGGAGTGGGGAGATTTTCTTGAAAATCTATGTGTCGCATCCTTAGAAGCTACCAAACTTAAATTTAAAGCTGAAACAAAAAACAAGGAATATCTTAAAGACCAACTCCACGAAAAAATGTATGTAACATAAATTGTGTGCTTTAATGTGCTCTACATTTTATGTGCAGTAACTTTTTGTCCATCTCTTACGGTTTAGCAGTTATGCAAAATTGCGCAAAATTCATCCTGAATAAAGTAGTGTCCAGAGGCTATTCGCAGAAAACTCAGGATATATATTTTATTTGTCACTTAAATACGTTTAATATACGACATTTTAATCAAAATTATTAGAACCATTTTTGAGACAATCAAAATTTTCGAATAAAGTTCCATGTAAAGGGTAATTTGGGGTGGGGGGATTTTCTTAAAAATCTTCGTGTCGCATCCGTGGAAGATACCAAACCTAAATACCAAATTTGGTATTTAACGGTCTTTTTGTTTTTGAGCTATGCTGTCAACAGACACACAAAGACACACATACACGGACCTTTTTCCAAAAATGCTTTTTTTTGGATTCAAGGGGACCCAAAACATGCATTTTCGGTGAAATCTCGGTAACGAATTTTTGTGTGCATTACAATACCTTCTCTATACACGGTGAACGTATAACGTGCAGAGAAAGTATACACGGTGAACGTATAACGTGCAGAGAAAGTAAAGAAAAAAATAGAAAAAGTTCCGTGTGTGGGGGGTGATAGTATAGCTACTAACACCGCCCTCCCCCCCACACACGGACCTTTTTCCAAAAATGTTTTTTTTGGATTCAAGGAAATCCAGAACATGTATTTCCGGTGAAATTTCGGTATCGAATTTCTGGGTGCATTACAATACCTTCTCTATACACGGTGTACATAGAACGTGCAGAGAAAGTAAAGAAAACAATTAGAAAAAGTTCCGTGTGTGTGGGGGGGGGGCTGTTAGTATAGCTAAAACACGAGATCTCCGTTAAATACCAAAGTGGGTATTTAAGTTGAGAATCATCCAAAAATGCTATATGAAGATTTTCAAGAAAATACCTCCTGGCTAACTGCCCTTTACATGGAAAAAATTTCGAAAATTTTGTTTTTCTCAAAAATGGCTCTAACAATTTTGATTAAAATACCGTATATTTAAGATATTTATATGGCAAATAAGATGTATATCTTGAATTTTCTGGGAATAGCCTCTAAAGTTCTCTTTATTCTAAATGAATTCTGTTGAATTTTTCATAACTGGTAAACCTTAAGAGATAAACAAAAACTTACTACCCAAAAAATGTAATCTCGTTAAAACACGCAATTTATTTGATATAATTCTTTTCGTGGAGTTGACCACTTCTGAGATATTTCCTGTTATTTGTTTCAATTTAAAATACTTAAACTTTTCCCACCCGGAAATTTGTAAACTTCTGGCCATTTCAACCACATGGCAACCAGCTTTTAAAAGTTTTGACAATCGTTTTAGCCTAGTGTATTCCCTTATTTCAGTTCTGCTTACAAGGAAGCAAGTAATAAGGTCATTTCTGCTAGTGTTTATCTCGATTATCATAAAGTAGATAGAAGAACAAGCTGTTTACAAAGTTTATTATAGCGATTAAAGAAAATAATGTGAATAGAACACATCAGAGTTTTTAACAAAGCTATTGGGGTAACAAGTCCAGTGTTTTGTTTTTTCACACAAGCCGTGTGTAGGACAGGAGTTGAATAGGTAGAGTCAGACTGAAAAATTCAATGTCATAGCCGGGACTTGAACCACTGAGCTACCGTGGCAACATGCCGGCATAGCATTGAATTTCTCAACTGACTCGCTTGTTTCCCGGTAAACCACAAGGTGATCTCAGACAATCCCAATTTCGCCAAAAATGTTGCACGGAATACTGACGAATTCTCCTGTAACGTGAATCAGCATTGTACTGACTAATGCCTCCGGAGGATCTTACGGAGGTTGAGGAATGGAATTCCCATAATTTCCATTTCCATCAGTTGCCGGAAAACATTCTATGTGTGCCATTCACATGACATTTTCTGCCTGTTCTGTAAAGTATTGTTGCAAAAAGTGATTCCTCTATCTACTTCATGCTATTCGAAATAAGCATTGATAAGAATGGTCTTATTACTTTTTCCTTATAACTAGAAGGGAAATAAGTATATATACTAGGCTAAAGTGATACTCAAATATTTTAAAAGATTATCGCTATACGAATGACATTGAATTCGATTCTCTTTACAAGGCCAGGAGTTAAAAATATAAATATTTTAAAAATTGGAGCCAATAACAACGAATATCTCGGAAATGGTTAACTCTAAAAAAAAAAAAAAAAAAAAAAAAAAATTATGATGTGTTAAACTCACATGACTTTCTCTAGCTGTTCTACAAACTTATTGTTGTTGTTATTATTATTATTTCTACGCCATGCTTATCGAGATAAACATTAGCAGAATGTTCTTAATACTTAGTTTCTTATAAGTAGAAGGGAGCTAAAGGAATACTCTAGGCTTAACCGATAGCCAAATGTTTTAAAATCTGTCGTTATGCATTTTTATTGCAAATCGCTTCTTTGCTTGGCCAGGAGTAGAACAAAAGAAAAACGGACACTTCCTATCTGAGAAAAGTAATAAGTACTTTACAGTTGAAACCAATAACGAGGAATATCATGGAAACGGTTACCTCCACAACAAAATCATAAAGGACATAAATTGTGTGTTTTGACGAGATCTACGTTTTTTGCGGTAAGCTTTTTTCTATCTCTTACGGTTTAGCAGTTAAGCAAAATTCGGCGAAATTCATTTAGACTAAAGAGGTCTTCAGAGGCTATTGCCAGAAAATTCAAGATATACATTATATTTGGGATATAAACATATTTAATATACGGGATTTTAATCAAAATCGTATGAGCCATTTTTGAGAATATCAAAATTTTCGAAAAATTGTCCATATAAAGGGTAGTTTGTGGTGGGGGGATTTCCTTGGAACTATTCATGTCGCATCCTTGGAAGATAAAAAACTGAAATACCAAGAGTGTATTTAACAGTCGTTTCATTTATGAGCTATGTTGTCCACACACACACACACACACACACACACACACACACACACACACAGGCCTTTTTCTAAAACTGCTATTTTCGAAACCCCAAAACATATATTTCCGGTGAAATCTCGGTTCGAATTTTTGGGTGGAATACACTATCTTCTCTATCCACTATGCACATTGTACATGCGGCCTAGAGAAAGTATATATAATATGATTATATACTTTCAAGTTCGCAAAGCTTTAACACTTTTGAATGTCATTTCAAGATTTTTCTCCCCTCGTTCGTCTAACTCTAGTGAGTAGTGTCGTTATCGCGTCGTTCATCCATACACTGTATCGTGACCACCTGGGTAGTCTGCCTCACATTCAACAGGTCGCGAGTTCGAATCTCACTTAGGGTGAGTTACCCGGATAAGGTTTTTTCGGGTTTTTCCCTTATCCTGAGAAGACGCATGTCGATTACATAAAGCTCTAAGTACCCCGAAATAATTTGAGTATCATTTCACCAATTTCATTCATTGTTCAATGACCAACCAGATTAAAGGACGTTAAGCTACAAACCGTATCATGTGTGGGGCAAAGATAATCGCTGTATAAGATCACAGTGATTGCAACAGATCTGATTATTTCAGTTTCCAATTGCTTCCGGTAAGTGCTATTTCTAATTACCAACACTCGTGCAATTCTGTATATAAAAATAAAACTTCTGCAACATCGCATAATGGTAAACTTCTAATTATTCTCTACACGTATTATGTACTGAGTGTATAGAGAAGGCATTGCATTGCACCCAAAAATTCGTTACCGAGATTTCACTGGAAATGCATGTTTTGGGAGTTTTTAGAAAAATGTGTGTGTGTGTGTGTGTGTGTGTGTGTGTGTGTGTGTGTGTGTGTGTGTGTGTGTGTGTGTGTCTGTCTGTGCTGCATAGCTCAAAAACAAAAAGTGCGCTAAATACCAACTTGATTTACGTTATCTTCCAAGAAGCGACACGAAGATTTTCAAGAAAATGCCCTCAACCCCAGCTACCCTTTACATGGAAACATTTTCGAACATTTTGGTTTTCTTAAAAATGGCTAACGATTTCGATTAAAATCTCTTTTTAAGACACGTGTCAAATAAAATGTAGGAATAGCTTCTGAAGTCCTCTTTGTTAGGAGTGCATTTTTCCGAAGTTTGCATAACTGGTAAACCGTAAGAGATAGACAAAAACATACTACACAAAAATGTAGATCTCTTTTAAAACATATATTTCATATCATATACATGTTTACTTTCTCTATACTCACTATGTACATAGTGTATAGAGAATGTATTGCACTCCACCAAAAAATTGGATACCGAGATTTCACCGGAAATATATGTTTTATGGTCCCCTGTATCCAAAAAAAAGTATTTTGAGAAAAAGGTCCGTGCGTGTGTGTGTGCCCGTGTGTCTGTGAACACGATAACTCAAAACGAAAAGTAGGTAAAATACCAAACTTTGTATTTAAGTTTAGTATCTTCCAGGGATGCGACACGAAGATTTTGAGAAAAATCCCCCCCACCCCAACTACCCTTTACATGGAACATTTTTCGAAAATTTTGATTTTCTCAAAAATGGCTCTAACGATTTAGATTAAAATTTCGTATATTAACGATATTTACCTGACAAATAAAATGTATATCTTGAATTTTCTGGGAATAGCCTCTGAAGAGTAGTTTATTCTGAATGAATTTTACTTAATTTTGAATAACTGCTAAACCGTAAGAGATGGACAAAAACTTACAACACAAAAAATGAAGAGCACGTTAAAACTCACAATTTATGTTATTTACTTTTTTTTTCGTGGAGTTCGTCGTTTTTGTGACATTCCTTATTTTTGGTTTCTGCTATGAAACACTTATACCTTTCTCATACAGGAATTTGTCAACTGCTGTCCATACAAACAAAGGAACTTCAGTAACATAGCAACCAGTTTTTGACTGTCACTTTAACCTATGGTACTCCCTTATTTCGCTTCTACTTTCAAGGAAGCAAGAAATAAGACTATTTCTGCTAATTTTCTTCTCGATTAGCAGGAAGTAAATAGAAGCATAAGCTGTTTAAAAATAATGTATTGCAGAGATGTAGAGAAAGTCATGTGAATGGAACACATCAGATTGTTTCACTAGAGTTGATAGTTTTCGAGATATTACTTGTTATTGGTTTCAGTTTTAAAATACTTAAACTTTTCTTATGCGGGAACTTGTCAACTCCAACAGTTTCTGCTAATGTTTATCTTGATTATCATGAAGTAGATGGAAGAATAAGCTTATTAACAATAGAGATGTAGAGGAAGTCACTTGAATGGAATACATCAGATTGTTTAATAAAGAAAATATGAATCTACTTGATTTTCTCTTCTAGCCTCTAACAAGCAGTAACCTGAATTACATACAGGAAGCTAATAAGCAAGAAATACTAAATTGCTTGCACAAACGGGATTATATCGACAGTATCTAAATATCGACCACCAGTAAACACTCTATGCCATCTGTTGGAGCTCCAGAAAACTACTTTCAAACCACAGGCTGTGTAGCAATACGCGCGCGCCGTTTGAAAATAGTTCTATTGCTAAATTTTGCACAAGGTGTTTATAAGGGCAACGCATTTAATGATTTTGCATCTTTTTCCTATAATGTTGGAAATATTTCTTGCATATGTGAAAATGTATATAGCTTTTAATTAGAGATTAAATAAAAACAAATTTAAGCCTTTTTTTTTTTTTTTTTTTTTTTTCGCATTTTGTAAGTTTTTGACGATAAGGCATTTTTGGGGCAGTTTTTAGGTAACTTTGAGCATTTTAAGTATTTTTCCATAGGGCTGTGGGATTATTCGTATTTAATTAAAGATTTTTATGTTTAATTGTAATGCTCTTCACTGTCCTGCAGGTCGTGTGTAGGGCAGGAGTTGGATGGGTAGAGTCAAACTGAAAAATAGTTGTAGTGAATGACTTGAGTCGTATGCGGTGTAAATGAGAATGAAGAAGGTGATAGACAAAACATCTGTTCAGTTGGCAGAGTTTGCTGATAGAGTTGAACCTAGAAGACATTGCTTGCTTTCAGTATGCTCCAATTGTTTCCGTTGAAGTAGAGAGAAGCTGTTCCAGTACTGGCAAACAATAGATATTTTTTTTTATTATTGTTTCATTTGTATAACCGCCTTTAATTTCGATGGTCATATGAAACTTGTGAAACAGGACACTAGGTTAATAAACTTTATATTACTAAACACTCTCAGACTCTATGGGGGATAGGGAAAAATTCCCCGCCCCAGCCGGGAATCGAACCCGGGACCTCCGGGGTGAGAAGTCAGCTCGCTGACCACTCGACCACGGAGGCAATCAATAGACATTTTTGTTTTGTAATGTCCGCAAAGTTTTAATTTTTAACTGCAATTCAAAATTGTAAATGTGAACTAAAATCAATTTTCTGCAATAAAAGGTACTGTAAGTTGTTTTTAACGTAAATTTATAGTTACGCAATAAATGTTTCATGACTCAAATTATTAAAATATTCTCTATATTTTCTTTTATATTTCTTATAGTGCGTTATATTTTATGTAACTTAGTGGCCAAGTGAGTGTTTAATGTAATAAATTACATTTTTGCTGGTAGTTTCTTACTTTATATTGTTCATTTTAAAAAAAAATTGCCATTTTTGGTAATTTTTAGGCCATACATGCATTTTTTTACCAAATTATAGGTAATTAAATGCCTTTCCCTAGTGATTATAATGATGATATAGAAAGTAAGATACTAACAATTAAAACGGAAGCAACATTTTCCTTGCTCTCGTGGAATACACATTGCTGCCTTGAATTCTGTATAAGGAACATGCTGATTTCGCTGTCCCGCCCTCCACACACTGATTACAGCGGACGCAAAACTTCTGACCACCAACCCATTTGCCGCGCCTGGCTTACTCGGAGTTTGCGCTAGGATACTTTGCGACTGCTTACTCACAGTCATAGCGAGCAAAACACTGTGTTCTCTGCATCGAAAGTGTTCCGCATCTGCTAAAAGCATTAGAAGTGTACTTTTAAGGCAGTAGGCTAGGGACGGTGCATCACTGAATTATGCAACAGATGGCAAAGTTATTTTTGCTGTATTTTGTATTTCAAAATGGGCAGTAAATAGTGATTTTTTTTTTTTAACTCAAGATAGTTTTATATTCATAATGTACAATACACATATGTATAAATACACAAGAAACGTGTTTTGAAATAGCAGTTCTATGACTGTCCGCAAGCATAAACAATAATATTATTCACAAGTGAATGTCAATGAAGTCTGCGTATCTCTTCCTTTTTAATCTTCGTAGATGTCGAGGTGGTGGAAGTTGAGCAGATTATTGGGTTGGTTTTCTATTCTGCAGAAAAGACGTCTATAACTGGAGCTCAGTGTTGCATCAACGGTTGGTACGTTTAAATCTTCATGCAGGTTATGATGCATCCGCGATGAATCGAAGCGCCTGATTCTGGATTGTTTGAACTCGTTTTATCTGGACGTTTGATGCAGATCCCCACATTGCGCAACCATACATCCACATACCTAGGTCTAATCAATGACAAGTATATTATTGTTTTCAAGTGAAGTGGCAAGTCAGAAGATCCTTCGATTAAACGTTTAACTTTATGCAGTGTGTTACGAAGGATTCGAATTAGTTTATTTATTTGCATCTTTCTGATTTTATTTTTGTGACAATAACCATGGCTGCAACGTTTTCAAAGTAGCAATGTCGGCTTATAAGTCTCTGAATGAAAACAGTATTTATTTATTTATTTTTTTTTTGCTTTATTTCTCAACATAATATCCAGAAAGGCATTTGTCATATCGGTGTTCTAATTTAATTAAACCATCTCTGTAGTACGATTTATCAAGGCCCTCAAAATAGCTGTTTACCGCATCAATGACCTCCTCATTGCTGTGAAATCTTCGTCCTCCAAGACATTTTTTGAGGTTTGGGAACAGGTGGCAGTCACTGGGTGCTAGATCTTGTGAATTAGGTGGATGTTCAAGCAATTCCAACTTTAATTCCCACATTTTTCCAATTGCAATGACTGAGCATTGTTGTGATGAAACAAGATTTTTGCCAAATGATGTCTTTTTCTTTTCACCTCATCACTCAAACATTGCAGTAAGCTTGCGTAGTAGCCACCAATGATACTTTTACCCTTTTCCAAGTAATCAATAAAAATAGTTCCCTGTGCATCCCAGAAAACACTCGCCATAAGCTTGTTAGCTGACAAAATTGATTTTGCCTTTTTGGAGTTTGTTCACCTGGCGCAATCCACTGATTTGACTGTGATTTACTTTCTGGAGTGTAGTGATGTATCCAAGTTTCATCCATGGTATTAAGCCGTCTCAAAAATTCACTGGGATTTTTACGGTAGAGTTCCACATTTTTGACAGAAACAGTTTTTCTTTGCAACTTTTTTTTGATCTGGTGTCAACAAACGCGGCACCTATCTTGCACAGACCTTGTGAAAGCCCAAAACATTACTTAAAATTTTACCTGTACGTTCTTTTGACATGTTTACAGCCTCTGCTATCTCAAACAACTTTAATCTGCAGTCTTCCAGTACTAAACGATGAATCTTTTCAATTATCTCTGGAGTTGTCACTTCTACAGGGCGTCCAGAGCGAGGCTCATCACTTGTGCTCGCAGTCCCTATTAAACTGTGCAACTCACCTTTTAACCATTGAAAATGAAGTTCAGAGTCTTTCAATGTACTGTCCACTTCCTCCTTGATTTCTTTAGGCGTTAAGCCTTTAAAATGGAAATATTTAAGCACCGTTTATCCAAATCCTCCATTTTCGCGAAAACTCTAAAGTTGTTTTGTTTAAAATGCTGTCATTCGAAAACTAAACAAGCTATTGACCTGTAACTATGGATACAAGCTAGTCTAGAGTTAAACTATACGATGCTACCGTCTAACTGGCCGAGTGGCGCCATATCTGTGTGAGCCCGGGATTTACCAGCTGACCTTCATATGCATTCGGTGCATTTTTTGAAATGGGTATTGCAAAGCTTGTGCACAGGAACGATAAATGTCTCAATCTTTTCGGTGATTATGCTGAAAAGTAACCGTAAGTGTTAAGAACTTTTAGTAATAAAATAATTGTTTTCTATGAATTTGTCTTTTATTAATAGCTATCGGAAGTTTAATAAAATACGGACCTCGTATATGACATAAATTGTGTGTTTTAATGATATCTACATTTTTGGTGCAGTAAGTTTTTTGTATATCTCTTACGGTTTGCCAGTTATACAAAAGTCAACTAGAATGAACAGGTCTTCAGAGGCTATTCCCAGAAAATTCAAGATATACATTTCATTTGTCATAATAATATCTTAAGCATAAGGTATTTTAATCAAAATCGTTTGAACCGTTTCTGAGAAAATCAAAATTTTCGATAAATGTTCCTTGTAAAGGATAGTTGGGTGGGGAGGATTTTCGTGACACATGGACCTTTTTCTAATTTTTTTTTTAACAGGAGGTATCAAAACTGTATTCACTGAACTCTTGGCATCTGCCTTTTGGGTGGAATGCAATATTTGCAGGTAGAGAAAGTAAAAGTGAATATTGAGGAGGATTGTCTGCGTGTGGAAGATTAGGGCAAGTGGTTGTTTTGGGTGGCCCAAAGCGAGCTTCATGCTCGCTAAGTGGATTATTAAATCCCAAGGGCTTTACAGTTGATGATAATGTCGTTCCCGCCACTTGGGGTTTACTCTTCTTTCCGACGTGACGAGAGCAATTTGCCCGGATTCTTTTATATGCCTTACGTGACTGGAATACAAGCAGGGCTGCCAACTCTACTGTGTCACACTTTCAGTATAGCATTAGACTGCACAAAATAGCTCAGCAAATAGGTTCAATAATAAGTCCTTAGAAAATCCAAAAAAGTTTGTATTCAGTAACCGTCGTCTCTTACTAGATGGCAGTTTCAGCTATATCCATCACGTGGTTTCGTTGTTAAAGGCGATTGAATCAACAATTGTGTGCTTCTTCAGAAAGGTGAAAAAATAATCTGATGTGTTAAACTCACATGACCTTCTCTAGCTGCTCTACAAACTTCTTACAAAAGATTATTCTTATTTCTCCACAATGCTAATGAAATAAGCATTAGCAGAAACAATCTTATTACTTAGTTCCTTATAAGTAGAAGGGAACTAAAGGAATGTGCTATGTTAAAGTGATAGTCAAATGTTTTAAGCTATCGTTATGCGATTGTCAATGCAAATCGTCTCTTTGCTTGGCCAGGAGTAGAACAAAGAAAGACGGACACTTCCTGTCTGAGAAAAGTATAAGTACTTTACAACTGAAACTAATAACAGGAATATCTCGAAAACGGTAAAACTCCACGATAAAAATGTATATGACATAAATTGTGTATTTTTATTCTTGATCTACATTTTTTTGTAGTAAGTTTTTGTCTATCTCTTACGGTTTAGCAGTTAAGCAAAATTCGGCAAAGTTAATTCAGAATAAAGAGGATTTTAGAGGCTATTGCCAGAAAGTTCAATATATACATTTTGTTTGGAATGTAAATATCTTTAACATACGGGATTTTAATCAAAATTGTTCGAGCCATTTTTGAAAAAATCAAAATTTTCGAACACTTTTCCACGTAGTTTGTGGTTGGGGGATTTTCTGAAAATGTTCGTGTTGCATCCTTGGAAGAAACCAAACCTAAATACTAAGTTTGGTGTTGAACGGTCTTTTCGTTTTTAAGATATGCTGGCTAAAGACACACACACACACACACACACACACACACACATATACACACGCGCGCGCGCGCGGAGATTTTGCTAAAAATGTTTTTTTTTATGGCTCAGAGGACCCCAAAACATATATTTCCGGTGAAAACTTGAGATTGAATTTTTGGGTGGAATATAATACCTTTTCTATCCAACATGTACAATCTGCATGCGGGCTAGAAAAAGTAACATCAAGCTTCGTGCGGTTATTAAAGCCTTCTAAGAGATAAAAGCCGAGTTGGATGTAGTTCGTAGCAGATCTGCTAATGCATTTACAACAATTTACAGCTGGATAAATGAATTTAAGCGTGACCGTAAGTCAACAAATGATAGACATCGTTTTAAACGTCCAGTAGAAGTGACTTCCTCCAAAATTCAGGATATGGTTTTGAGTGATCGACGAATCAAAGTTTCCGAAATAGTAGAGGTCACAGGCATATCACAAGGTACAGTGTTCTCAACTTTGCACCAAAAATTAGGCCTGACAAAGGTCTCGGTAAAATGCGTGCCGCGTTTGCTCTCAATGGAGAATAAACGAAATCGTGTGATTGATTGGCACTTTTCTGTCGCAATCCTGACGAGTTTCTGTGTCGATACATTATTGTTATTGCACTCTTTGAACGGAGAAATTAAAAAAAAAAACAAAAAAAAACACTACTCTTATCAAAACAATATAAGGGCTTTATAAGTGGTAAACTTTTCATTACGATAACTTGTATTGTTTTCAAGGAAACTTAATATATATTTCATTGAGGTTCAGCATGCTACTCTGTCACTACCAAGTGTCCTATAAAAAGTTTATTCTTCTATCTAATTCATGTAATCGAGATAAATATTAGCAGAAATTATTTTATTGCTGGCTTTGTTGTGAGTGGAAGGGAAACAAGGGAATATACTAGTCTAAAACGATTGGCAAATCTTAAGCTGGTTGCCATGTGGTTCAAATTCGTTCCCTTTGAATGGCCAGGAGTTGACAAAGCATCCCAAACCCCAAACTATCCTTTACATGGAAAAGTTTCCGAGAATGTTGATTTTCTTGAAAATGGCTCTAACGATTTTCAATTTAAGATTCCGTAAAGATATTTACACGACAAAGTGTACCTATATCTTGAATTTCCTGGGAATAGCCTCTGAAGACCTCGTTTTGAATGATCTTTTCATAACTGGAAAGCCGTAAGATACAGACAAAAACTTACTACACATAAAATGTAGATCTCGTCAAAACACTGAATTTTTGTTGTGGAGATAACAGTTTCCGTGATATTCCGTTTCCCTGTTACTAATTTGCATTTTAAATACTTACACTTTTCTCAAACAAGAAGTTATCCTTGATTGCCTCCGTGGATGAATGGTGAGCGAGCCGACTTCTCACCCTGCAGACCCGAGTTCGATTCCCGGCTGTAGCGGGGAAGTTTTCTTTAAAAAAAGTATTCCCTGTCACTAGGGGTGGTGATTTTTCGCAAATGCGATGTAGCGTAAAATGTTTATTAAGTCTTGTACTCTTGTATTTACATATTTCACGACCTCTTAAATCTCTTTTAATGTGCTTTGAAAATGCGGCAGTTATACTAAAATGCTATATAAATGCGAAATCGCAGATTTTTTAAAATTTACTTTCTTTTTTTTCTTCTATAAATTGCATCTGATGAGTTCATGCACCCTTGGAATGTTTATGATCTGACACACTTGTCCACCATACTGATCTGGAATGCGGAACTAATTCCCTCATCTGTTTGTGAAATACATAATATAAATCTGAACTTGGCTACAGAAATAAATAAATTTCATAGTTATCAAATTTAAATAACAATCACATTTTGTTATAACAAATATTAAAGAAAGGGACTCTACTTTATTTACAAGCTTTTGTGCATAAATTTGTATACAAAAAATATACTCAAATGAGGACACTGGCCTTATGTAGGTATACATTATTGACATCACCTAGAGTGTGGAAGTTTATATGCGAGAGTGAATATGTGTGTGTTTCAGGAAAATAAAACGAGTTAAACCAAACGTAAAGGAACCTACAGACGAGTTGTTTCTAATACAAAGCCCCGATATGATCTTAGATGTTAAAGGGGGCTATATAAATGAAAGAATAAAAACAGAAAAGAAAAGGAAAGAAGTCATCCTTGTTTCTATTATTTTACTCCTGGACATGCAAAGAAGCGAATTTGAAGGGCAGCATTTAAAACGCCTCGCCTTTTTGGGGGAGAAGCTAGTGTTTGACGCCCGCTTTTACTACTTGGGCACCGCAGGCGACGACACTGGTGATGCATGGAATGAAGATGAGCATTGGTGAAATGCAATTGCGGGGGCAACCGGAGAACCCGCCCCTGCGCCGCTTTGTCCACCATAAAGCTCACATGCGGTCGCTTGGGATCGAACCCGGGCCATCTAGGTGAGTGGCTCGCCTTGGTTCCCTTCTAATCCCAAAAAGCTAAGTAGTAAGACCCCTGTGTTAATGTTTACCTTGATTAGCATTGAGCATAAAGAAGAGTTATGTTTTGTAGAACAGGTACAGAAACTCATGTGTATGCAACACATCGGATTTTTTACTTTCTCTACACGTACTAGTACATAATGTATAAAGAAGGTATTGTATTGCACCCAAAAATGCTATACCAAGATTTCACTGGTAATATATGTTTTGGAACACCCTGAATTCCCCCCCTCCAAAATAGAAAAAGGTCCGTGTGTGTCTGTGAGCAGCATAGATCGAAAACGAAAAGTCCGTTAAATACCAAACTTGATATTTAAGTTCAGTATATTCTAAGAATGCGACACGAAGATTTTCAATAAAATTTCTCCACCCCCAACTATCCTTTATAAGGAAAAATGCTGGAAAATTTTGGTTTTCTGAAAAATGGCTCTAACGATTTTCATTAAAATATCGTATATTAAAGATATTTACATGACAAATAAAATGTATATCTTGAATTTTCTGGGAATAGCCTCTAAAGACCTCTTTATTCTGTTTGAATTTTGCCCACTTGTGCATAACTGGTAAACCGTAAGAGATAGACAAAAACTTACTACACAAAAAGCGTTTATGTCATATACATGTTTTCGTGGATTTGACCGTTGTCGATATATTTTTTGTTATTGGTTGTAGTTTTAAAATACTTTTCTCATACTTACAAGGAACCAATTAATAAGACCGTTTGTGCTAACGTTTCTCTCGATTAGCTGAAGTAGATAGAAGAATAAACTTATTAACAATACTGTGTTACAAAGATGTAGAGGAAGTGGTGTGAATGGAACACATCAACTTCTTTTTTTACATTATTGCGTCTGTAAATGTTCACCAAGCGCCTACACAGCAGACACACATTTTGGGCCCAAACAGTTTTATCCACTTTGAAATTGTTACTGCATAGCATTGAGGTGGATTTTGTTTCATGTAGAAGTGGCTGCGAAAAACAAGTGATAAATCAGTTGAGATCTCGGGAGTCGCAGCAATCATTAAATTACTGGGAATCGAACTCGGGCGGAAGGAGCCGAGATATGTTGGCGCTCCCAAGGAGCTGCATTGCACCACTAATCCAGAGTTGGGGCAACTTGAGGAACGGTTAACGGCCGGAACATGCATACGCCTTCCAAACGCTCTTTGCCATTATAGTGAGAGGGTTTCTCATTTTTGGGACCTCCTGAACACAAAAAGGGATCTCTAGAAAAAGGTCTGTGTGTGTGAGTACTCAATAACGAAATACCAGACTTGGTATTTAAGTTCAGTATCCTCTAAGGATGAGACACGAAGATATTCAAGAAAATCCCCCACCCCTAATTACCCTTTACATGGAAAAATGTTCGAAATGTTTGTTTGATCTTAGAAATGGCTCTAACGATTTTGACTAAAATAAAACATATTAAAGTCATTTCCATCACAAATAAAATTTATATCTTGAATTTTCTTGGAATAGCTTCTGAAGATCTGTTTATTCTGGATAAATTTTGCTGGATTTTGCATAACTAGTAACCCTTAAGAGATAGACAAAAACTTAATACACAAAAATGTAGATCTCGTTAAAATTCACAATTTATTTCATATGCATATTTTTCGTGGAGTTTGTCGTTTTCGAGATATTCCTTGTTATTAGTTTCAATTGTATTTATACTTTTCTCAGACAGGAAATGTCCGTTTTTCTTTTGTTCTACTCCTGGCCAAGCGAAGAAACTATTTACAATGGCAATCGCATAACGACAGCTTTTAAGACATTCACTTTAGCATAGCGCATTTCTTTAGCTCCCTTCTACTTATAAGGAACTAAGTAATAAGAGCATTCTGCTAATGTTTATCTCGATTAGCGTGGTGTAGAAAAAAGGATGATGTTTTGTAACACGTTTGTTTGTAGAGCAGCTAGAGAAAGTCATGTGAGTGTAACACGTCAGATTTTTTATGTTGTCAAGGTCGAAGTTCCATGGTTCAGATCTCACAAGGACGACTCTCCCTGACTAGGTTTTTACTTTTCCTACTTTATAGTACACAGGGAACTACTGTATTCCATTCAGAAAATCGATACCGTTCATTTCATCGAAAATACATGTCTTGAGTCAGTGAATCCAGAAAAACATAAAGGGCTCTGTGCGTGTGCGTGTGCGTGCGCGCGCGCGAGCGTGAGACCAACAAAACTCAAAAACGAAAAGGATGATAAATACCACATTTAATTTTCTAACAATGGTGATTAAAGTTCTATAAGTTTAGAGTATTTTCGTGTCAAATGAAAAGTATACCCTGAATTTTCTGGGGAAAGCGTCCTTAAATTTCTTCATCCTGGATACTTTTATAACCGTAAGAATTTTTAATACACAAAAATGCAGATCGCTTCAAAACACGTAATTTATGTCAATTACATTTTTGTTGTGGAGCTAACCATTTCCGAAATATTGCTTGTTCGTAGTTTAAATTTCCCAATACGTGTTCTTTTCTCAAATGTGTGGTTGTTATCCTTTTTTCCCCCTGTTACTTTCTCTACACGTACTATGTACATAGTGTATAGAGAAGATATTGTAATGCACCCAAAAATTCGGGCCGTGCCGTGGCCGAGTAGCTAGACCCGGGTTCGATCCCAAGTGACCCATTTGAGATTTGTGATGGACAAAGCGGCGCTGGGGCGGGTTTTCTCCGGGTTCTCCGGTTTCCCCCGCCATCGCATTCCACCGGTGCTCCATCCTTATTCATGTTTCATCAGTGTCATCGCCTGCGGTGCCATAAGTAGTTAAAGCGGGCATTAAACACTAGTGTTTTGAGAACCCCCTGAATAAAAATAAACACTTTTAGAAAAATGACCGTGTCTGTGTCGGTAGCATAGCTAAAAACGGAAATTCCGTTAAATACCAAACTTGGTACTTAAGTTCAGTATCTTCCAAGGATGCGACACGAAGATTTTGAAGAACATCATTCCAACCCCAACTACCCTTTACAAGGGACAATTTTCGAAAAGGTTGATTTTCTGAAAAATGGCTCTAACAATTCTGACTAAAACATCTTACCTATAATAAAGATATTTACATGAAAAATAAAATGTATGTTATGAATTTTCTGGGAACAGCCTCCGAAGATGAATTTTGCACAATTTAACACAACTGATACAGCGTAAGACATACACAAAAACTTGCTACTTAAAAGATGTAGATTTCGTTAAAACACACAATTTATGTCGTATACATTTTTGTCGTGGACCGTTTTCGAGAACTTCCTTGTTATTAGTTTGTTTTGAAATATTTGAACATTTCTCATGCGGGAACTTGTCTACTTCTGGCCACGTAAAGAAACGGATTTCAGTTCCATAGCAACAACATTTTAAAACATTTGACTCGGTTTATCCTAGTGTATTCCCTTATTTTCCTTCTACTTATAAGGAACTAAGTAATGAGACAGTTTCTGCTAATGTTTATCTAGATTATCATGAAGTAGATAGAAGAATAAGCTTATTAACAATAATTTGTTACAAAGATGTTGAGAAAGTCATATGAATGGAACACATCAGATGGTTGAAATCCCACAAGAATCATCATCCCTCACTGAGTTTTTAAGTACGTATAGAAATTGGATACCAAGATTATGCCGAATACAAGCCTCTAGTCCCAGAATTCAAAATAGTAAAAACAATTTTTGGAAAAAGGCCAGTGTTTGTGTGGGCGCTGGCATGTGTGTAAACAGTAACACTCAAAAACCAAAAGTCCGTTAAATACCATACTTGTTAGTTAAAAACACCATCTTCTAAGGATGTGCCACGAAGAGTTTCAAAAAAATCCACACACTCTAATCTAAACTCTAAATGGAATATTTGCGGAATTTATTTATTTTTTACGTTTAAAACATTTTCTTGAGATAACCCCTGAAATCCACTACACCCTGAATGATTTTGCATAACTGGTAAACCGTAAGAGATAGACACCATTTGAATGCACAAAAATATGATTGTGTACCATTCACATGACCTTCTCTAGCTCTTCCACATATAAACTATTCTTACAAAAGATTATTCTGATGTCTACTTCATGCAATTAAGACTAACACTAGCAGAAACGGTCTTATTACTTAGTTCCTTATAAGTAAAAGAGAAATAAAGGAATACACTAGGCTAAAGCAAATCAAATCTTTTAAAAGCTATCGCTATGTGAAACAATAGAAGTTCGGTTCGCTTTGCATGGCCAGCAGTAATACTAGAGAGACGAAACGAAAGCAGGCTTCCTATTTGAGAACAGTTAAAGTTGTTTAAAATTGAAACTAATAATGAGCAATATCTCGAAAACGGTCATCTCTACAGGAAAAATATAATCTGACATAGCTTATATGTTTTAACGAGATCTAAGTGTATTAAGCTTTTGTCTATCTCTTACGGTTTATCAGTTGTGCAAAATTCAAAACAATTAATTCAGAATAAAGAGGTCTTCAGAGGCTATTCCCAGAAATTTCAAGATATACATTTCGTTTGTCACAAAAATATCTTAAACAGCCTTCTCAGATCTCAGCTGTCTTGCCTAAAGTGAAATTTATCTAGCCCGTCCGCGTCTTTCCTGCCTGCCAGTACCGTACAACATGCTTCTAACTGTCCATTTGGATTGCGGTAAATACTTTTCCCTACAATCTTGCCAGGATTTGGGTTCTCGGCAGATTCTCGTCAGTAATTTTTATTATCCGCCATGCTCCTAGTCTAATCCACGCGAGCCCCTCTCAATAGAGAACAAGTAGTTAGAGGAATGTAACACATAAGCTTTTTAAGATGAGACGCGATATACAGTGACTTTCTCAGAAGTACCCGACCTAACATATAGATAGCGGTTGTTGTTTCAAACACCAACAATGCTAAGAAGTACACCCTTAGAAAGCTTAAGTTTGAAGTTTGACGATTTTACATTATTTGCTTGGCAGCCATCATTAGTGAATATTCTCAGCGAATTTGTAAACATGGATAAAACTAGTCATCATTATGTGATACAATAATTTCATTTGAAATGTCTTAATCCAACTAATATTAAATTCTGAGCTAGATTCTACTTTGGAGGAGTCTGCTGCTTCTTTTACAACAGTGAAATATTGGGTAGCAGAGTTTAAGCGCGGCCGCACGAGCTGCCAAGACGAACATCGCAGCAGTCGACAAAAAATTGTAAAGAGAATGTACAAAATGGTATTGAATGATGTGCGCGATCTAGCAGACATTGCAGGCATTTCAGAAAGTTTTGTACATCGCATACTGACTGAAAATTTGGATATGAGAAAGTTTTGTGGAAGGTTGGTGTCGCGTTTGCTCATAATAGAACAAAAACAATCGAGGATTTTCAGTTGAGTGTTTGGCAATGTTTCGCTACAATAAAGCTGAGTTTTTGCGTCGATTCTAACAATGGATGAAACCTGGGTGCATCACTTCTTGATTTGAGACGAAGGAACAATAAAAACAGTGGATTTGAAGGGGAGAATCGGCTCCAAAGAAGGCGAAGACAGTTCCATCTACAGGCCAGCTCATGGCGTCAGTTTTCTAGGACACACGCGCGGCAATTTTCACTTGTTACAGCGCTTGAGTGATGAAATAGAGTAAAAACGACTGCATTTAGCGAAAAAGAAAGTTTTGTTTCATCAAGACAGTGCATCAGTTCACACTTCCATTGTCGCCACGGCCAAAATCAATGAGTTAAAAGTTCGAATTGCTTCCTCATGCACCCTATTCGCCACATTTAATCCTCTCTGATTATTTTCTGTTTTCAAACTTGAAGAAATGGCTTGGTGGTAGAAGATTTGCCAACAATGAAGAGGTGGAGTCTGCAGTTGATGGCTAGTTTGCAGACCTCAGTAGCTCACACTATAAACGGGGTATCGAAGCTATTGAACATCACTGAGAAAAGTATCGAGCTGAAAGGAGACTATGTAGAGAAATAAATATGTTTTTCCTCAAATGTTTGTGCTTTCTTTGTTAGGTCGGGAACAGCCCTCGTAAAACCAAAGGAATTTAAAACAATATATTACTTAGTAAAGGGTGATGGTATAATGTATTGCTTTAACGCTTTCCAGCCCGATTTATTTTCAACTGAAATTGACTTTTGTAAACTGACAGCATAGAATGGATATTTTTGGGTTGATAAAAAGTTAAGTCATACCTAATGTCCTATTAGTAGGTCACTTGTCTAAACTTCTAAAGCACTGAAGTTTACAGATGAAGATTCCAATGTTAGAGCACAATATAGGTTGGAATCTTCGGTGCAATGCTATGTGTGATAAAGGAAGGGATGGTCACAGGTAAAATAAAGGCTGAGAAGCATACCAAAATGTTGACTGGACCTCGGCATCTTTGTAGCCAAATATTTGTATTTTTGTGTTAGAAAGAAATATATATTTTTACTTTTGCATATTTTAACCTATGTTAATATTAATAAATTAAGAAATTTAAGAAATTACGGAAATATATACTAATAAAGGTAGAGAATAATTGAGCGTTAACCTCTCCAAGTCCAAAGTTTTACTCACAAATGCACTCAATGATGCCATTTGGCACCTTTGAGCTGGTAAAGGGTTAAAATGATTCAGGTAGCAGTGTAAGCTCAAGGCTGAATTGCGTCCGGAGCAATGACGGACATGTGCAGGGAATGCAAGGAATGCGCTGCAGAGCGAACATTAGTGTGCTTTACAAGATCGTTTACTGCAATACAGCGGCGATGTAATTGGACAGAACGCAAGTTAGTAAATCGGGGACACTGGCGGAAAGGCTAACGTTGCCATGGAAACCCGTAGAGCAGACGCTGTGACGTCACCGGGGGCGACGAACCCAACCCCGGGAAATAAAATAAGAGCGTGTGTATGTGTAGCATTTGTGGATCGAGTTCTGGAGATCGTTTTACAAATGAAAAGCTCGGTGCGCTAATAGAAAAGCAAATAGACCTGGGTGAAGGAAATCTGAGGTTTAATGCGATAAGCGTTTGATAGCGTTTGTTTATTAAGGACAACCGTAAAGCTTAAAATGAAAAAAAAAAAAAAAAAAAAAATTATATGTTTATTAATTTTTACTTTGTCTACACGTACCATGTACATATTGTATAGAAAAAGGTATTGTGTTGCACCCAAAAATTCGATACCGATTTCACCGGAAATATAAGTATTTGAATAAAAAAAAATCTGTTGCTACACTCTAGCTGCTCTACAAACAAACTTCTTACATAAGATTATTCTTCTTTCTGCACCACGCTAATCGAGATAAACATTAGCAGAATGTTCTTATTGCTTAGTTCCTTGTAAGTAGGAGGGAACTGAAGGAATGCGCTATGCTAAAGCGATAGCCAAATGTTTTCAAATCTGTCGTTATGCGATTGTCATTGTAAATCGCTTCTTTGCTTGGCCAGGATCAGAACAAAAGAAAAGTATACACTTCCTCTTTAAGAAACGTATCAAGGATATTACGATTAAAACCACTAACAAGGAATATCTCGAAAACGGTCAACTCCACGAAAAAAAGGTATGGCATAAATTATTTGCTTTAACGAACGAGATCTACATTTTTGTGCAGCAAGCTTTTGTCTTATCTCTTACGGTTTACCTGCTTTCCAAAATTCAGAAAAATTCGTCCAGAATAAAGAGTTCTGCAGAAGCTATTCCCAAAAAATTCAAATTATACATTTTATTTGTTGTGTAAATATCTTTAATATACGTGGCTTAGTGAAAATCGTTAAGAGCCATTTTTGAGAAAATAAACATTTTCGAAAATTTTTCCATGTAAAGGGTATATTTTTGTGGGGAATTTTCTTGAAAATCTTCGTGTTGCATCCTTTGGAAGATACTAAAGATATACTACTGTGTCTAGAAAGTTCCGGGAATTTGCTAATAAAATACAAAAATGAATTATTCATCCAATTTTATTTTATCGCCTTCAAAGTAGGCCCCTTTTGAAATTATACATTTATGCCAACGAATAATCCAGCTATCAATTGTAAGCACTTTTAGGAACCGATGTCAATTGTTGCCGCGAATTGTCCTTTGTCTTCTATCGACTGAAAACGGGTGCCTCGAAGTGGTAACTTGAGTTTTGGAAAGAGAAAGAAATCAGCAGGAGCCAGATCAAGTGAATACGGTGGTTGTTCGATGAAATTTGTTGAGTTTTTGGCCAGAACTTCGTTCACAATTATAGCCTTGTGAGCTGGTGCGTTATCGTGGTGCAGTACCCACGAGTTGTCGTTCCACAAATCTGGCCTTTTTCGCCGTATTTGTTCTGTCAAACGCCGCATAACGCTCAGATAATAGTCTTTATTTACCATCTGACCTTCTGGCAAGAACTCTTGAGCGCACAACACCGCGATAATCGAAAAAAAAAACTGTCAACATGACCTTCAGTTTTGATCGAGTTTGACGGGCCCTTTTAGGTTTCGGTTCAGTTGGAAGGCGCCATTCGGAAGCTTGTTGACTGCTTTGAGTGTCAAACTCGTAAACCCACGTCTCATTACCGGTTACAATGCGTTTCATGAATGTGGGGTCGGAACTGGCTCGTTCTAGCATGTCTTCAGCAATCCTTACGCGATTGAGTTTTTGTAGAAAATTCAAGTCTTTCGGAAATAACTGAGCTGCAACGCGTGTCATGCCCAAACAATAGTTTAAAATGGTACGAATCGATTCGTGAGACGCAGAAAGTTCAGCGGCAATCTCTCTCAGACCTAAATGACGATTTTCAGTTGAAACCGTTGATGGCCGACCAGAGCGAGGCAAATCTTCCACCACATCTCGACCACTTTTGAATGCACTGTACCATTCATATGCACGTGTTTTTGATGAAGTCGATTCACCGTAAGCCCTCTGTAACATTTTCAGCGATTCGGCACACGAAATACCATTTGCAATGCAAAATTTGAGACAGATTCTTTGTTCAATATTTGTATCCATCGTAAAATCGCAAACTAACAAATTGGCGTACTGTAAACAAACTAGATGACAGATGACTATCAAACTCCGCGTGGGTAGAGGAAAGTTGTACCAACTTAGCGATAACAATAATTTCGAATCCCCTTTTAAACAGGATTTTTAAAGATCAATTCCCGATACTTTCTTGACAAAGTATACCTAGTTTGGTATTTAACGGTCTTTGAGCTATGCAGCACACACGAGGATCTTTTTTTGAAAATGCTTTTTTTGGGCTCAGAGGACCTCAAACATAGATATATTTCTGGTGAAATCTCAACATACATTTTTGGGTGAAATTCAATACCTTCTCTATCCACATTGTACATACGAGCTAGAGAAAATAAGAAGCAGCTAGTACAGTGGGCCCGCGGGATTCGAACCCAGGATCCTCCCGAATGCAGGCCACAGACACCACCGCCTGAGCCATCTCTGTCGGTTCTGTAGATACGGCAGTGTATAGTAGAAGAAATGGGATTTGTAGAGCGGTACTAAAAAAAGACGGGACAGAAACGAAATGGGTCGGCAGATGAAGCGAGCAGAGGATTTGAAATCCGGAATACGTGGGCAGAGCACATATCATCATTCCGGAAACTGGAAACTGATTGCAGGGGTCTGGAAGAACTGCCCTCTTTCAGGGTCAACAGCCTGCGATTAGTCTGGAATCATCCACTTTATACCAGGCTTCCGTCTCCAGCATGTATGACTCGCTTGTAAGGAAGATAAGCCTTTGACCGTGTAACATGGGGAAGAGAAAAGGTTCTTATATGTTACGTTCACATAACTTTCTTTGTCGTCTGTTGCCTATCAGTGGATATACAAACTGTTCTTATGATGCCTCATTAGTTGCTCTAGCACGTGTCCAAGAAGTACCCGATCTGACATATAGATAGCGGTTGTTATTTCAAACAGCAATGCTAAAAAATACCAGCCTTTTGACGATTTTACATTGTTTGGCAGCCATCATTAATGAATGCTCTCAGCGAATCTGTAAACATGGATAAAACTGGTCATCGTTTGTGATATAATACTTTCATTTGAAAGGTCTTAGTCCAACTAATATTAAAGCTGAGCTAGATTCTGCTTTGGAGGAGTCTGCTGCTTCGTTTACAACAGTGAAATATTGTGTGGCAGAGTTTAAGCGCGGCCGTATGAGCTGCCAAGACGAACATCGCAGTGGTCGACCAAATGAGGTTCCCAGTCCAGAAATTGTAAAGAAAATCCACAAAACGATATTGGATGAGCGTCGACTGAAAGTGAGACATTTCAAAAAGCTGTACTCATCGCATACTGACTTGCGCACACAATATTCTGCGCAGCTTTTTCATTGCCCTGACAGGGTATACAGCCTCAGCCTTCCCGCTAGGTTTTTATATTCATTTGATTTAGCTCCCAAAATTATTAGGTTATGTAGACTAAGGAGGTTAATATAACCTTGATTTTTTATACCTAAGAATATTCTTTTATTTTGCAGGGGCAGATCCTACGGCCGTTTTAAAACACCCTTAGGTAAGTTTATTTTATGCAAATTTGAGTCTTAAATTGCAGCATGGATTTCATCGAACGATAGCATTACCGCTATCTTTATTTATAAACAGATGACGTGTTTTATGCTTTCCATTGTCTCCAACATTAAAAAAGATATATATTTTTTAAAACAATCTGTACACTATCCTCCCATTGTACTCTCTTGTAGCACGTAAACTTCATTTACCCAAGGTCGCGGGTTTAATCCCGGTGGAGGACTATGGATTTTTTCGGGTGCAAAAATCCTTAACATGGCTTCCTTCGGAAGGGAAGTAAAGCCGTTGGTCCCGTGTCGTAGATTTGTGGCACGTAAAAGAACCTTAAGCCTGATAGAGAGGCCTTTGAGCAAAATTAATCGGTCTTTCACTCTCAATTTAGAATGGGACCCTGAGAACCATAGCAGTTAAAGAGCGTCCATAGATGAAACGCCATTTACATTTTTTGTAGCACGTATGTACATACAAAGTACATAATAGCTAGAGAAGGTGTATATCACCTGAAACGTCGATAACGATATTTCAATGGTAATACATGAATAAAAGAAATGTCAGTGTCTGTGTGGGTGTGTAGCTCAAAAACGAAATGTCGTTAAACGCCTAACTTTGTATTTAAGATTAGTTTCTCCCAAGAATGCGACGCTAAGATTTTCAAGAAAATCCACACAACCCAAACTACCCTTTTACATGGTAAAAATTTCGAAAATCTTGATTTTCTCAAAAATGATTCCAATGATGTTGATTGAAATATCGTATATTAAAGGTATTTACATAGCATAATAAAATGCAGTCTGGAATTTTCTGGGAATAGGCTCTGGAAACCTCTTTATTCTGGATTAATTTTGAATAACTTTTTCGTATAAAAGCTTACAACACAAAAACTGTAGATTGCATTAAAATGCATAATTTTTATGTCATATCGATTTTCCTTTTTGTAGAGCTGGCCGTTTTTGGGATATTTCTTGCCATTGATTTCAGCTTTATAGTTATATTTTCTCTTACGGAAGTTCGTCAACTCCTGGCCATACAAAGAAACGAATTTCTATCAAATAGCAACCAACTTTTAAAACATTTGAATATAGCTTAGATTAGTGTATTTTCTTATTTGCGTTCTACTTACAAGGAAGCAGGTAATAAGATCATTTTGCTAATGTTTATCTCAGTCAGCATGACAGAAGAAGAACAGTTTGTTTACAGAAGAGTTATGTGAATGGAGCAAATCAGAATTGTTTTTACTTTCTCTATACGCACTGTGTACATAATGTATAGAGAAAGTATTGCACTCCACCCAAAAATTCGATACCGAGATTTCACCGGAAATATATGTTTTAGGGTCCCCTTTATCCAAAAAAATCATTTTCGGAAAAAGGTCCGTGTGTTTGTGTGTGTGTCCGTGTGTCTGTGAACACGATAACTCAAAAACGAAAATTAGGTAAAATACAAAACTTGGTATTTGAGTTTAGTTTCTTCCAGGGATGCGACACGAAGATTTTGAGAAAAATCCCCTCACCCCCAACTACCCTTTACATGGAACTTTTTTCGAAAATTTTGATTTTCTCAAAAATGGCTCTAACGGTTTTGATTAAAATTTCGTATATCAAAGATATTTACCTGACAAATAAAATGTATATCTTGAATTTTCTGGGAATAGCCTCTGAAGAGTAGTTTATTCTGGATGAATTTTACTGAATTTTGAATAACTGCTAAACCGTAAGAGATGGACAAAAACTTACTGCACAAGAAATGTAGAGCACGTTAAAACACACAATTTATGTTATATACATTTTTTTCGTGCAGTTAGTCGTTTTTGAGACATTCCTTATTTTTGGTTTTTGCTATGAATAACTTATACATTTTTCATACAGGAATTTGTCAACTGCTGTCAATACAAACAAAGGAACTTCAGTGACATAGCAACTTGCTTTTGATTATTATTTTAACCTATGGTACTCCCTTATTTCACCTCTACTTACAAGGAAGCAAGTAATATGGCTATTTCTGCTAATGTTTTACTGATTAGCATGAAGTAAATAGAGGTAAAAGCTTTTTAAGGATAATGTGTTGCAGGGATATAGAGAAACTCATGTGAAGGGTACACATCAGATGTTTTTACATTTTTTCCAATACTGTTAGATGATTTAATGTAGGTGTTAACAGGATACTTAATACGTGTAAACAGTAAACGTGTTATTAATGTTATCCCACTTATGTTGTTTCACATTCGATTTTGTTTTTCTTGTCGGGTCACCTTGTTTGATGTAAGAGAAAGGTGGATATTTTCGGCAGGACCTTCGAGATCCAGATGTCCTTAGAAAAAGACAATCCATACGACTTAAAAGCGTGCGTTTATGGACCTGTTCCCTTCGGATAAAATACTAAACTGGTTCCAAGTTCAGAGTTGGTGCTTTATTTGTCAGCTTGATTTTCATGAAAAAAATCTGATGTGTTACACTCACATAACTTTCTCTAGGGTTCCATATTAATCTTATAAATATTCATTTATGATACAATGTTAAAATTGTAGTTTTCTTTAGCGAGAAGGAAAGTTTGGGTAACGAGGCCGTAAGACCGAGTGTAACAATCCTACGTGCAAAATAAAAACACTTTCAACTTGAGTGTCACACACTGTTTTATAGACAGCACAATATTTCTAGGTTTATCAATAAATTTATAATATAAGGTTCAACATTCCTTTTGTTCAAGGAATAGTACGTTTTCCTATCGCTTGTAGGCGTGTGTGTGTGTATGTGGGATTAGAATTCGTTTATTGATATAGATTGGTAATCGATGTAGTAACGTCAGTTCTTGACTCTTGACCATAAATCTTATAAATTAACAATTCCATTCCATTCCTTCCGCTATTAAGTGATAAACTAGAGTATGTTACAACCAAATACCCAGCAAACACGTTTTATATGTTTGAAGTTGCCAATCGAAGAAAATTGTTGTCTAGTTGAGCATGTTTAGACCCGAGAACGGTCTGGTAAAGAAGGCGGTGGCACTATTATTGATTTTATTATTTTTTTTTTCTCAGGAACATGCCTCATTTTTGGCAACAACTCCAATTTAACGCTCTCTGCTGTCTCCAAAATTTTAGCGGGTTCTTCAAACTCGTCAAAATCCATATTTGTGATAGCCGCCATGACACAAGGTAGGAAGGAACGTTTTCGCTACTGCGCATGTACATTAAAAAAAATCTGATGTGTTCCATTCACATGATTTTCTCTACTTCTGTGTAATAAATTATTGTTGATAAGCGTATTCTTCTATTTACTTCAAGTTAATCGAGAGAAAAATTAGCAGTAATAGTCTTATTACTTGCTTCCTTGTAAGTAGAAGCGAAAAATGAAAGTATAGGTTAAGGTGATAGTCAAAAGCTGATTGCTATGTGACTGAAGTTCCTTTGTTTGTATGGACAGGAGTTGACAAATTCCTGTGTAAGAAAATTGCAAAATTTTCAAAGCTGAAACCAAAAACAAGGAATATCTAAAAAAGATCAACTCCTCGAAAAACATTTATATAATATTAATTGTGTGTTTTAATGTGCTCTACATTTTTTTGTGTGGTAAGTTTTTGTCCATTATTTACGGTTTAGCAGTTCTGCAAAATTCCTTCAGAATAAAGTAGTCTTCAGAGGCTATTCCCAGAAAATTCAAAATACACATATTATCTGTCCGGTAGATATCTTTAATATACAACATTTTAATCAAAATCAAAATTTTCGAAAAAAATTCCATGTAAAGGGTAGTTGGGGGTGGGGGTTTTTCTTGAAAATCGTGTCGCATCCTCGGAAGATACCAAACTTAAATACTAAGTTTGGTATTTAACGTCTTTTCGTTTTTGAGCTATGCTGTCCACATACACACATACACGCACATACACGGACCTTTTTCCAAAAATGTTTTTTTTTATTCAGGGGGACCCAAAACATGTATTTCCGGTGAAATCTCGGTATAGAATTTTTGAGTGCAATACAATAACTTCTCTATACACTATGTACATAGTACGTGTGGAGAAAGTAATAGGGATATATCGATCGGACTCCACTAGCAACGTAACTCTTTCAGAACCACAACATTCTACATAACGGATACAGTGATAGTAGCAAAACTTAAGTTGGTAACATTGGAGTGCTATAAATCTAGAGTTATAGAGAACAAATTTTAGTTCGAGCGTTTTGTGTTAAAAAGCTTACTTTCAACAGCGTCTGTCTAAAAAGATTAATCTTTTATCTACATCATGCTAATCGAGATAAACATAGCCCAACTGGTCTTATTACTCACTTTCTTGTAAGTGGAGGGGAAATAAGAGCGGGCACTAGGCTAAAGCGATAGTCAAAACTTTTAAAATCTAATCGCTATGTGAAACAATGGAGCTTTGCATGGTCCCATATAGAAAAGATGGGTAGTTTAAAATATTGAAAGCAATAACAAGAAATCTCTTGAAAACGGTCAACTCTACGAGAAAAACGTATGACATAAAGTGTGTGTTTTAAAGAGATCTACATTTCTGTGAGGTAAGCTTTTGTGTATCTCTTATGGTTTAACCGTTATACAATTTTTTTTTCGAAGCTCTTTCCGAATAAAGTTGTCTTTAAAGGTTATTGTCAGAAAATTCAAAGTATACATTTTATTTGTGACATAGGTATGTTTAATATACGGCATTTTAATTCAAAATTGCTAATTTCTTTTTTAGGAAAAACAATATTTAATAACATTTTCCATGTAAAGGGTAGTTTGTGGTGTGTGGATGTTCTTCAAAAAGTTCGTGTCACATCCTTGGAAGATGCTAAACTCATGCCAACTTTGGTATTTAACGGTCTTTTTGTTTTTGAGTTATGCTGCCTCCCCCCCCCCCTCGACGCACAAGGACCTTTTCTAAACATGATACTTAAAGGCATGTGAGTGTAGCACATCAGATATTTTTACTTTCTCTACACGTACTATGTACATATGTATAGAGAAGGTATCGTTACCGAGATTCCACCGGAAATATATGTTTTGAGAGTCCCTGAACCCCCCCCCCCCCCCAACAAAAAAAGTTTCTGTTTAAATCAATTAGCATGAAGTAGATAAAAGAATAAGCTTTTGTAAATATTGTTGTTACAGAACAGGTAGAAAGTGTGATGTGAATAGAACACATCAGATTTTCATTCTTGGAGTGCAGTGAGGTAGTTTTAATGGAAAGTGGTCAATGCAAGGGATGTGTTTGTACCGCTTGGAACGGTGGAGATGTGGTCATTTCCGAGTTCGCCCATAAAGGTGGACTCATTTAGCAGCGCATTTTTCCAAGCTCCGGTAGTTTTGAAACGCACCAAGTGCCATTAAAACCTAAAAAGAGGGAGAACCTCGTATAAGAATTGTGTCCAGCTCTTTCCATTCCCGTCAGCCTCCAACCTTAATTTGTAGAGCGCTCCCTGCTTGATAAAAAAGAGCGAATCTTCCTTCATCTGTTCGTATGCAGGAGGGATGCTTTATTTATTCCACGGCTTTATTCCAGAGAGCAAGCGAGCGAGTTCAATTGCCTCCCGGAACTATTTTACACGTTCCGGTGGCGGAACAAACAATACCTGTGGCGTTCTTCTCTTTGTAAACAGCCACTTACCCCGTTCCTTGGTTCAGCGTAAGTACAGATGCGTTACATTCACATGACTTTCTCTGTATGTAGAAGGAAATAAAGGGAATACACTAGGTCAAAGCGATAATCAAATCTTTTTGGAAATACTTGGTATGTAAGTTAATCATTCTGAACACATATTTGATAATATAAGTTAAATTTACAATTCATTTATTAATTGCCATGCCAACAAACACTAAATACTTACAGTAAAGCCGATGTCCCACGGTCAAAATTTGGTCCAAAATTTTTTTATACAAAGTGAACTTTGTGTACAATCTGTCCATACCATTCCCACGGAAGTGTGTATTGATCCAAATATTTCTCGCATACACATGATCAACTGATAGAAAATGGGAGGTTGCTGATCCACAATTATAAAAGAAAGAAAAAATCAATAAAGAGGCGTTGGTGGACTAGACCATGGCAGGCCAAGGAAGAGGTGTACTACATATGCTGCAAAATGATCTCGTTTCTGACCCTGTAAATTATCTTAACTTCCTTAGAATAGACGAAAATTTGTTTGGAAAGTTACTGTTCTTAGTTGAGACAAAAATCACTCGCCAAGACACAAATATGAAGCAGTCCATACCAGTAAATCAAAGGTAGGGTTTTTATATTTTGTTGAGAAAAGAAGGTTAGGTTCAAATGGATCCGATAAAATACATTTGCAGGGGTTATAAATACCCGAGTCATTATTTCATAAATCTCTGCCGCAAAAAGAAATGCGTATTTCAACCATTTCTCAGCTGCTATAACCCTATTATTTAGGACAAACTTTACAAGATACAGCAAAGTTTCACACAAACAATCACGTTGGCGGGAAGGAAGACCCAGCGCTAGCTGCCATCTAAATACGTCATTACCACCAGGTTGCTCATTGGTTGATTTCATACGTTTGGACCAAAAATTAGAAACCGCTGTATCCTGTTGTAGCAAACTGGAATTGGACCAAAAAATAGGACGACAATTGTATACAATGCAATTATCCGATGCCCTACGATCCAATTTGTAGTTTGAAGAAAGAGTATTGGACCAAAATATTTTACCGTGGGCTTAAGAGTTTGAGAGGTCATTAATACTTGCAGTACAATTAGCAAATGACGTAACCCTCAAGAATTTTGGTATTAGCGGACTTCTCGTTCTTGAGTTATTCTGTCCACAGACACACACGGCTCTAAAAACTTTGTGGGGGATTCAGGGGTTCTTAAAACGTATTTCCGTTGAAATCTCGGTATTGAATTTTTGTATAGAATGCAGTACCTTCTCTATACACTATGTACTTTGTACCTATGTGTAGTGAAAGTAAAAAAGTGTTAATTAAATAATCATGTAAATTAGAATTTTGATACATGGCAAAAATATCATTTATTGTGTATAATATCTGGTAAAAATTTCAATAAGATATCTTGCATACTGTGGATTTTCTAAATTTCAAAAGATGTTGATTTTTTCTTGTCTATACGTACTATATACATAGTGTATAGAGAAGGTATTGTATTCCACCCAAAAATTCGATACCGAGATTTCACCGGAAATACATGTTTTAGGTCCCTCTGAATCGAAAAAAAAATCTGATGTGTTCCACTCACATGATTTTCTCTACATCGCTGAAACAAATTATTGTTAAAAAGTCTATGTTTCTATTTACTTCATGCTATTCGAGAAAAAATTAGCAGAAATAGTCTTATTACTTGCTTCCTTGTAAGTAGACGCGAAATAAGGGAGTACCATAGGTTAAAGTGATAGTCAAAAGCTGGTTGCTTTCGTGACTGAAGTTCCTTTGTTTGTGTGGATAGGAGTTGACAAATTCCTGTATGAGAAAAGTAGTACGTTTTTTAAAGCTGAAAGCAATAACAAGGATATCTCAAAAACGATCAACTCCACGAAAAAAAAAGGAATATAACTTAAATTATATATTTTAACGTGCTCTACAGTTTTTTTGTGGTAAAGTTTTGTCCATCTCTTACGGTTTAGCAGTAATGCAAAATTCCGTAAAATTCGTCCAGAATAAAGTAGTCTTCAGGGGCTATTCCCAGAAAATTCAAGATATACATTTGTTTGTCAGATAAATATCTTTAATATACGATATTTGAATCAAAGTGCTTAGAGCCGTTTTTGAGCAAATCAACATTTTCAAAAATTGTTCCATGTAAAGGGTAGTTTGGGATGGGGGATTTTCATGAAAATCTTTGTGTCCCATCCTTGAAAGATACTGAACTTAAATACCAAGTTTGGCATTTGACAGACATTTCGTTTTTGAGCTATGCCGCCCACAGACACATACATAGACATTTTTCTAAACATGCTTTTTTGTTTTCAGGGGACCCAAAACCTGTATTTCTGGTGAAATCTCGGTATCGAATTTTTGGGTACATTAGAATACCTTCTCTATATACTATGTATTTTGTGCCTATGTGTAGAGAATGTTAAAAAGTGTTATTTAAATAATTATATAAATCAGAAGTTTGATACATGGCAAAAATATGACCTATTGTGTATAATAACTCGTATATATTTAATAAGATATCTTGCATACTGTGGATTTTCTAAATTTCAAAGTATGATGATTTTTTTGCATAAAAAATCCAAAAGTCGACATTTTTTACCACTCCTTGTCCGCTTTAGACTACATTCCTTGTAGAAGTCACTGTGGGATGTTTCCAAGTTGGAAACTAAGAAGGTTTGGTATCAAGATGTTTTGCAAACAATGTTATCAAAGCAGAAGTTTGTAGAGCAGGTGATACAACATTGCTGCTACCGACCACGATCGTCTGTCTGTCGGCTCGTGCAACAGACGCACACATCCTATTTAATTCACAAACCAAGCTTTGTCTTCAGTTCGCCGCAAATCCTTTCAAAGTTTCCCAGCTTTCCAGGCTTTTTCCCGTCCCCAAAGGCCACGTCCAGGCTCCTTGTTCCTCTCCACGCAGCAGGGTTTGGTCAGTTTGGCACCGCTAGCCTTCTTTCAAATTCGATACCTCATCTACCTCCAAACGTCAGCTGTTGTCAGTGCTATTTCGTACAGGATGAAAATATATTTTTTATGCTCATATACTGAATTGTGCTCATTTACTTTTAAAAGAAAGTTACTGTTACCGAAAGATTTTCATTAGGATATCGATTTTCACGCTTGCGCGCTGCCCTACTACTGCCTGCTAATTTGCATAAAATTACAGAAACATCTTACGCGTACAATCATCTCCAAGAATATTTAATTACCTATATTTAAGAATTATAAGAATATAAAATTATTTCCAGAATCTAAACTCATAATATTACGTAAGCAAAGTATATCATGGCATTGGCATCACAGAAACGAGGAAATTAATAACCCAGGGCATGCGCGCTAGCGCTACTTCCAACCAAGGTCAATCACAATGTTTGTTATTCTCCATGCCGTGAATTTATCATATAGCTTTTCGTAGATCTTTTTTGATTTTTGTGGAAGTAAATTAACAACATTACGCGCCTCCTCTGTTATATCAGGAGGCGTGGAACTAAATTCCATATCATTATCAACAGGCCAAAATACCTCAGTCTCCATCTTGCAAATCAACTATCAGCGTGAATTGAATTTCATTTGTTATCGACGCAAGCGTACAATACGCATAGCGGTAGGCGGAGTTCATCTTTCGTATGTAGGATATCTAAATATTAAATATATATTGTATATCTACATGTAATAGGAACATATTATGTGTGCAACTCTCATATAATAGTAGTTATTAGAATATTCGTATCCTAATAAATATCATTATAGGATCGTTGCATAAATAACTGCTGCTGATAAAATAAAAGTTATCATTGTACGAAGTGAAAAGTTAAAGGCATATAAAGGCAGGCCAGTGTTCCAGCAAAATGCTGTTGCAAAGGGTAGTAGGCCTATTAAGTGGCTCAACTGCGTCGTATTTCACGTGCGCAGATAACACTTTGTGCATTTAAAGAATTGCAGAGCTCAACGGGGCAAATCCAAGTAAACACCGGTTAGTGGCGGGATTAGCGTAGATGACCTTTGTACTATCGTGCGACCCAAAAACATCCGAACAGCTGCGCAGTGTTTTTCTGCTGCGTACACGGAAACATAACACACAGGTGCTGTACAGAAGCTCACGGTGCTGACTTGTTTTGCTCTGCTCTAAAAGTGCAGTATTAAGCTGACAGTGATATCGTGCGGTCGAGTTATTACCAGTGTGTGTTATTATTTTGTCCTGTACTTAGTCACAAAGTGCAATGTGGCTCAGCATTTGTTTTCTACTACAAAGTGTGTATTTATTTATGATTCGTATGTGTTAACATATTTTCTGAGTGGACTCTCGATAGTGTATACAATGGCGAAATTGAGCCACATTTAATATTTTTCACGGACAATGCTTGGTTCCACCTTCATGTGCTATTAGAGTTCTAAGAAACCTAATATTGTTCATGAAATACCCCTCCATTATGGAAAAATTGGTGTATGGTGTGCAGAAAGAGTTATAGGCCCAATTTTTTTCGAGTCAACAGTCGCCCATACATACGTGAATACAATTTTGCATCCCTTTTTTACACAATTAACAGACAGGAAGCCTGATTTTGATTTTTTTCCAACAAGATTTTGCAACAGCTCATACAACCAATCTTTGGATGAGAATAATTGAAAGTATGTTTCAGGATGGAATTATTATAAGAGATTTGTGGCCCCCTCGATCCCCTGCGATTTTTATTTCTGGGTTAACTTAAAGCATGAATTATAACTAAAAAAAAATTTCCGGGCTGAGAAGGCGTGGTGTGCTGGAGTTTTCAGGTCCAGACGTTCGTTCATGACTGCAGTGAACATCTTCAGTGGCGTGGTGCAAGTCTTGTCGGTGAAGGTTTGGTCGCAACTGACTCGTTGGCTGAAATAGCGGCAGTATTTGTACTCCGGCTGCTCTCACGCTACGCAGACAGACGCTCAGCCTCATCATCCCAAGCAGCCACCGCAGGACACGTCTAAGCTCCTCCTGGAACTCAACGTTATTTACACCCTCCTCCAGGAAATTTACGACGCCAACACCAGGATCGTGGAGGCAATCCAGGACCTCCATGCGGAGCTACTGAACTTGCCTTCACGCCTGACTGAACTGGAAGATCTGCTCACCAACAAGCTCGCCGACAACCACACAGATATCACCAAATGCTACACTGTCGTCCTTGACAACCAGGAACTGGTAGTAAACAACGTCGCCGAGCTTATCGCCAATAGCCAGAGACAGGTGCTTCAGAATCTTTGCACCACTAATCCACAGCTTTCTACACAAACACTCGTGAACTGCAGCCCTCAGCAAACACCAGACGCCCCCATAATGGTAGGCAACACCCCAATTAGTAGGTCTGCATCTGGGCTTCGGTCAAGACGTCATACCTACACCTAAAGTCGGTACATCCGTCCACATAGCAGTCACCCACAAACACTCGGTTTGCTTCGGCGGTACCGCGCCCCATGTCGCCACAGTTTCAAATCCTTTCTCTCCCCTTTCCTTTATCCTTCCCAAATACCTTATTGACCTGTTATCCTTATAACCTTTATTCCTGCCCCCCCCCAAAAAAAACTATAAAAAACGCGATTGGTCCGGCTGGAGCTGCATGTGCACCCCCTCCCTGCACCCCCGCACATGCAGGGAGGCAGGGAGGGGGTTTGGCACTCCGGTGCTTTTGATTCCTGATTGGTTCGGATAATCTCGTTGGGTTTGTGCCTGCTTGGTGCTCTCAAGTAGCAGATGCCAGTTTTTGCTTAATTTTTGAGTCTCTTCTTTCCTATTAAAGTTATTGGGATGTTTATAAATCCCTATGGCTTCACGTTGTAATCTAGCATAAAGTGTACAGGACAAACCCACACACCCTGGAAGAATTAAAACAAAATATCCGTCAGCAAATTGCCAGCACATCTCAACGTGAACTACAGCAAGTGGTGCATAGTTTCCTTAAGAGGTGCCAAAAATATATGGACAACGGCGGTGGTCAGTTTCAGAATCTCCTTTAATAACATGTGTAAATAAAGCCTTTAAAGGCAAGTTTAAAAGTGTTGCATGGTTTCATCCGCGCCTTTCTATGATAGCGGCAGACGGCAACGAGCGCCGAGGGCGCGGAGAGGCAAAACACCGCGCAGCCGGTTCGGACGTTTTTGGATCACCCGGTTCTTGCACATCAGCGGAAGTCGCTCATTGAGAGGAATTTCCAGGTGTGTATTAGAGGCTGTGATCTCATAATCAAGAATGTAAAGAGATCGAAAAGGTCAACTTGTTTTCCACTTCAGCTACAAAGCTTGTATTTTTACTTTCTCTAGCCGCGTATGTACAATTTGCATACATAGTGGATAAAGAAGTATTGCATTGCACCCAAAAATTCGATACCGAGGTTTCCCGGAAATTCATGTTTTAGGACCCCCTGAATCCAAGAAAAACCTTTCAGAACAATGTCTGTGTGTGTTTATGTGTGTGTGTGTGTGTACAGCACATCTCAAAAACGAAAAGACTGTTGAATACCAAACTTGGTATTTAAGTTTGATATCTTCCAAGGATGCGACACGAAGATTTTCAAGAACCTCCCCACCCCTAACTACCCTCTATATGGAAAACTTTTCGAAAAATTTATTTTTTTTTAAAAATGGCTCTAACGATTTTGATTAAAATATCACACATTAGAGCAATTTCCATTACAAATAAAATTTATATCTTGAATTTTCTGGGAATAGCTTCTGAAGATCTGTTTATTCATGATGAATTTTGCTGAATTTTGCTTAACTAGCAAACTGCAAGAGTTAGACAAAAACTTAATAAACAAAAAAATGCAGACCTTATTAAAATACACAATTTATGTCATATACATTTTTTTTCTTGGACTTTACCGTTTTGGAAATATTGCTTGTTATTAGTTTCATCTGTAAAGCACTTCTCAGACAGGAAGTGTCCGTTTTTCTGTCCTACTCCTGGCCAAGCAAAGAAGCGATTTCCAATGACAGCTTTTAAAACTTTTGACTAACACTTTATCATAGCACATTCCTTTAGTTCCCTTCTACTTATAAGGAACTAAGTAATAAAAGCATTCTGGTAACATTTAGTATGATGTAGAAAGAAGATCTTTAGTAAGAAGTTTGTTTGTAGAACAGCTAGAGAAAGTCATGTGAGTGTAATGCATCTTATTTTTGAGACAATGAAGTCACCTTTTGTATTGAAAAATAATTAAAAAGCTATTATTTATTATTATAATTATTATTATGCGCTATACGCATAACTAAGGCAAATCAAATTAAAGTGTACAAAATGCGCCGGCTTTGGCAGAAGTACAGAGAAACCTGGCAACTTCATCGCTTGAACCAACTCACAAGAAAGGTAAAAAAACAAATGGATGAGTACCGGTACTCGACTTACCAACGGCACCTCTCCAGCATTTCACCAGAAGATTCATCCTTGTGGAAAGAAACCAAAAGAGTATTAAAAGAACCGACGCTTATTCCACCCTTAATACAAGATGGAAAACACTACATAACCGACTTTGAGAAGTCGGAACTATTCGCAAATACTCTACAATGTATCTTCAGCCCAAACTCAATGATAAACGAAGAATTCAACCACGAAATTGAACGTTTTCCTGGTTCTTATACCACTGCTCCACTTCCCATTGACTTCACTTCGCCAAAAGAAATCTTGTTCATAATCCAGCAACTACCAGCAAGAAAATCGCCTGGTCATGACCTAATTCCAAATTTTGTATTAAAACATCTGACTCGTAAAGCACTTGCTATTCTAGCCTCACTCTTCAATAGTTTGATACGTATGGGCTACTTCCCCAGAATCTGGAAACACGCTATAATTATTGTTATTCATAAACCTGGGAAAAGCTCCTCAGACCCAAACAATTATCGTCCTATAAGTCTGCTACCAACTCTGTCCAAAGTGTATGAAAAGATTATACTGAAGCGTTTAACAAAATTTCTCAATGAAGCATCAGTATTACCTCCCTTTCAATTCGGTTTTCGTCGTAAACATTCAACCACCCATCAAATTCTCCGGATTACAGAGCAAGTGGCACAAGGCTTCGAGAAGAAAGAACACACAACTGCAGCTTTCCTTGACTTCACTCAGGCATTCGACAGGGTTTGGCATCAGGGTCTTCTATACAAACTGTTCAACAACGGCATTCCAGACTACCTCTATAAAATAATTTCCTCCTTTCTGTCACAACGAACATTCTCAGTCCGCATAGGTAGTTGTCACTCTTCTACAAAACCTATAGCAGCCGGAGTTCCTCAAGGATCTATCCTGGGACCAGTTCTGTTCAACCTGTACACCTCTGATATGCCTGCAACGCATACAGCTCAAATCGCTATGTATGCGGACGATACTGCAATCTTCTCAACACATCGCAATATCCACACCGCCAGAAATCACCTTCAAGAGGCCTTAAACTTAATTATGCCCTGGCTAGACAACTGGCGTATTTCGCTCAACCAGCAAAAATGTGAAGCAATGGTCTTTACACTATGCAGACAAAACTATCCACCACCAGTAACGCTCCCAGCGAAACAGATACCCTGGAAAACTAATACAGAAATAGTGAAATATCTCGGTGTACTCCTGGATCGACGACTCACCTGGAAACCACATATAAGCAACAAACTTAAACTAGCCCGAGCAAGACTGGCCAAACTCTACCCCCTCCTCAACAAAAGATCTTCACTCAAACTAAAAAACTGCACACTACTTTACACGACTCTATTAAGACCACTGCTACTATACGCTTGTCCAGTTTAGGGAGGAACTAGTCCTTTTGAAATCAAACGTATCCAGACATTTCAAAACAAAATATTGCGAATTTCAACGAATGCACCATGGTTTGTCAGAAATAGTCAACTACATAGAGAAACTGGAATCAGCATCATTCAACAGTCAATTTCTTCACAAGCCGAACAGTTTTACAGCAAGCTAAAAGACGTCTCAGGAGCCATTCACTATTCTCTTGGCAGAAAATCTAGCTATCCAACTCGCATCAAGAGTCGCTTACCACTGGACCAGCTCTCACAGCAAGACTTTCTGTAAAATAAAAACAAAAAAATGTACCTACTTATGAGGGGCCCAATGGGGCTTACCTCATTTCAATGTTATTCAGTATCATGCATGTAAATAATGTCTAAAATCAATGATCTGTAGAGCGCACATGTGCTGATCGATCAATAAATCATTAAAAAAAAAAAAAGTAGTGTCATAAAATGATAGCACATAGGTGTTTATGTTACCTTCCGTTTTTACTTTCTCCGCACAGTATATAGTACGTAGGTAACGCAAATATTGCACTCCACCTAGGTACTGAGATTTCACCGGAAATCCACGTTTTAAGTTCCCCTGAAGCCAGAATCTCTCGAATACAGGCACAGACGTTTACGGCGTGAGTCATCCCGCTTGGTGTTTTGTGATGGGTTAGGAGTATTGTCGGCGAGGAGTGAAATGCATTTACTTTGCCTCTAGCTTGAGCGAGAATTTGAAAATAACGTTTTATTTACTTCTTTTTCGCCATAAAACGTGTTGCGAAAGTGCAGGAGACTCCGTTTTCGTCACTAGCGAGGGAAGTGATATTACATTCCAGGGACGGTCTCGATATACCTCCGAGTTTTGTTTTTATGTAATGGTCTGGCGTCTAGCCAGTGCAGTATATCACCGCTCAGCTGAAAATACAAAAACCTGTATATTGCGCTTATCCGCTTTTCCCTGCAAGCCTGTCACTCAGCAAACCGCGTTCATTTTCATTTTCTCTACTTAATGCACAAGTAGAGAAGGTATTGCATTCTACCCAAAGTTTCGACACCGAGGTTTCACTGGAAATAAACGGTTTAGGGTCGCCTGATTAAAACATTTTTAGAAAAAAGTTCATATATGTATGTGAACACGATAGTTCAAAAACAGTCGCCCTCCGTGGTATACCGTGGTTCAAACCCGGCGGAGGACGATGGATTTTTTCGGGTGTAAAACCGAAGGTCCCATGTCCTTCAGAAGGGAAGTGTTGGTCCCGTGTCGTAGATTTACACACGTAAAAGAACCTCAAACCTGATAGAGAGGCCTCTGAGCAACATTAAGCTGTCTTTCACGCCCAGTATAGAATGGGACGCTGGAAACCACAGTAGTTAAAGAACATCCATAAATATCACGCCATTTTTAATCTACCCCCCCCCCCAAAAGTTACCAAATTTGGTAACTTAAGATTAATAACTTCCAAAAACTTTGATTTTCTTAAAAATGGCTTTAAAGCTTTTTTGATTAAAATACAGCATATAAAAGATATTTATATGGCACGGTAGATATGAATTAACATTGAATCAAAGCTTAGCATGGCCTACTTAGGAGGGCTGTCCCAGAAGTACCCGACCTAACAAAGAAAGCACAAAAAATTTGGGGAAAAAATCTTTATTTCTCTACATAGTCTCTTTTCAGTTCGATACACTTCTCCCAGCGATGTTCAATACCCTGTTTATAGTGAGAACTATCGAGGTCTGCGAAATAACCATCAACTGCAGATTCCACCTCTTCATTGTTGGCAAATCTTCTACCACCAAACCATTTCTGCAAGTTTGGAAAAACAGAAAATAATCAGAGGGGGTTAAATCTGGCGAATAGGGTACATGAGGAACTTTTAACCTATGGTTTTGACTATGGCGATAATGGACGTGTGAACTCATGCACTGTCTTGATAAAACAAAACTTTCTTGCAAGCTAATTGCGGCCGTTTTTGCTCGATTTCAATACTCAAACGCTGTAACAAGTTCGCATAATATTCGGTATTGATTACTTTTCCTTTTTTTGAGATAATCAATGAAAATTATCCAGCGTGCGTCCCAGAAAACTGACGCCATGACCTTGCCTGATGCTGGAACTGTCTTCGCCTTCTTTGGAGCCAATTCTCCTCTTCCAATCCACTGTTTTGATTGTTCCTTTGTATCAGGTGTGAAGTGATGGACCCAGGTTTCATCCATTGCTATGAATCGACGCAAAAGCCTAGTTTTATTGCAGCGAAACATTGCCAAATACTCGATTGAAACATTCTCACGACGCTGTTTTTGTTCTATTGTGCACAACTTTCTCATATTCAAATTTTCAGTCAGTATGCGATGTACAGAACTTTTTGAAGTACCTGCAATATCTGCTCTGGCACTTTCAGTCGACGGTCATCCAATATCATTATGTGGATTTCTGAACTGGTAACCTCATTTGGTCGACCATTGCGATGTTCGTCTTGGGGCAGCTCGTACGGTCGCGCTATTTCACTGTTGTAAACGAAGGCGCAGATTCCCCCAAAGTAGAATCTAGCTCTGCCTTAATATAAGTTGGATTAAAACCTTTCAATTAAAGTATTGTATCACATAACGATGACCTGTTTTATCCATGTTTACAAATTCGCTGACAGCATTTCCTAATGATGGCTGCCAAACAAATGTTAAACAATGTAAAATCGTCAAACTTAAGCTTTCTAAGGTTAGTACTTTTTACCAATGTTATTTGAAACAACAACCGCTATCTATACGTCAGGTCGGGTATTCTGGGGCATTGGGCTGCGAAGGGACCACCGGCAGTACTCACGACAAAAAAGGATGTGTACACTGGCGTGCATAAAAAGTAGCCCATTCCACTAGATGAGCTTTGGGGAGCTGGTAAACATAGGAAAGTGTGACGTCTCCCAGTTCCACCTGGAGTTGTAATTAAGACTATTGCTTGCCGTGTATATGTACAACAGTGGCGGAACGATTGAATTTGGTGTGTTTTAACGAGAACTGGGCGGCCTTTTACAAGCGCAGCTGACGAGTGTCAATTGAACGGAGTCCTAAATATGTGTCTTGTCTTTCACGCCAATTGCAAATTCTGAAGTCATCAGTATTCAAAGTGCTGAAATTCACCTTGAAGAAGCGTGCATATCATGTGCAAGTGTTACACCAACTCCGTAATTGCAATTGACGTGAAAGACTCGTTCAGCAAAGTATCCTCCTATTTGTTGAAACTTATTAGCAGTTTCCATATGATTTCTAATTTTGCGTTGAAACCGACGTTACAGCTCATCGCACAGAACACCCTATAGACGCCATGTAACAAGACAATACGTTGTCAACATACTGATCAGTGATCAACCTGTAACAAAAATCTGATGTGTTCCATTCACATGACTTTCTCTATCTTTGCAACAAATTATTGTTCAAAAGCTTATGATTCTATTTACTTCATGCTAACCGAGAATAAACTAGCAGAAATGGTCTTATCACTTGCTTCCTTGTAAGTGGAAGCGAAATAAGGGAATACCATAGGTTAAAGTGATAGTCAAAAGCTGGTTGCTATGTGACTGAAGTTCCTCTGTTTGTATGGACAGGAGTTGACAAATTCCTGTATGAGAACATTATGTTTTTCAAAGCTGAAACAAAAAACAAGGAATATCTAAAAAACGAACGAATCCAGGAAAACATGTATATAACATAAATTGTGTGTTTTAAAGGGCTCTACATTTTTTGTCCATCTCTTGCGGTTTAGTAGTTATTGAAAATTCCGTAAAATTGATCCAGAATAAAGTAGTCTTCAGAGGCTATTCCCAGAAAATTCAAGATATATATTTTATTTATCACGTAGATATCTTTAATATACGATATTTTAATCAAAATCGTTAGACATTTTTAAGAAAATCACAATTTTCGAAAAAAGTTCCATGTAAAGGGTAGTTGGGGGTGGGAGGATTTACTTGAAAATCTTCATGTCGCATCCTTGGAAGATACCAATCTTAAATACCAAGCTTGGTATTTAACGGGCTTTTCGTTTTTGAGCTATTTTTGAGCTCCAGATCTTTTTCTGGAAATGCTTTTTCTGGATTCAGGAGGACCCTAAACATGTATTTCCGGGGAAATCTCGGTATCGAATTTTTAGGTGCAATGCAATACTTTTTCTATACAGTATGCACATAGTACGTATAGAGAAAGCAAAAAGGTATTCGTAAGTTACCTCAATCACGAGTAGTTACTTATTTTGTGGACATCCTGTATTTTGCTTTTGAACAGGAAGAGAAGCATATGTAAATTTCATTCTGATGCCATCTACGCAGGAACGCCTGAGAATTAGGTCACCCTTCGCGCGGTTAAATAGATGTTGGATATTTATTTTTGTGAAACATTGTGCATCGGTAATTATAGAAAAATCCGCCCATATTGGCAAATTTACTTTGGAAATACTGATACACTTATCTGTGTAATCGATGGCTCAGAAGGAGACTGAAAGAATCAGGTCATCAACTGAAGAACTTCTAATGGAAGAAAAAATGATGAATGTCTCAGTGGTTTCTGCCAAAAAGCCAGCATCAGAAATTGCAGGGGCTACAGAGACAAAGCTTCTTATTCGACTACCGCAGAAAAAGGAATAAAGGATTGCTTGAAGGTATCTAAGAACATCGCAGTTCCAGCTTTAAAAAAGAGGACTGCCTCAGAGCATTTATCAAGAAAACATTTTATTGACGAGTCATATGTTCGTTATGCGAACGTTGGCTGGAAGACAGACCTAAAGTCAACCTTTAAAACTTAAAGCTTTATTATTTTTTTTCCACCGGTTAGGGCCCTATGGGAGGGAAGTTCGAAATACTTACATTTGTGTTTTCGATGTATTTTCACTATAAATATCGCAACTCAAACTACGACATCAATTTGTCAGTGTAGCCACAATTTTGGCATAAAGCGCGCCTTTCAAAATATGAATGCAAAATGAATCTCCATCGACCACTCTATTTATGCGGAATATATCACGCAAGAAATTACAGATTATTTCGACAGAAATGAACCGGCGCATTATTATATAATAATAAATAGAGCCCATAACATTCCTTCAGTGCAAGGGCCTCCTACTTGTGTAGAAATAGATCTAACATGGGAAGCCAATACATGAGAGTTTGGATGTTTACTTTCTCTATAGGCACTATGTACATAGTGTATAGAGAATGTATTGCACTCCACCAAAAAATTCGATACCGCGATTTCACCGGAAATATATGTTTTAGGATACCCTTTATCTAAAAAAAGCATTTTCGGAAAAAATGTCCGTGTGTGTGTGTGTGTGTGTGTGTGTCCGTGAACACGATAACTCAAAAACGAAAAGTAGGTAAAATACAAACTTGGAATTTAAGTTTAGTATCTTCCAGGGATGCGACACGAAGATTTTGAGAAAAATCCCCCCACCCCCAACTACCCTTTACATGGAACTTTTTTCGAAAATTTAGATTTTCTCAAAAATGACTAACGATTTTGATTAAAATGTCGTATATTAAAGATATTTACCTGACAAATAAAATGTATATCTTGAATTTTCTGGGAATAGCCTCTGAAGAGTAGTTCATTCTGGTGAATTTTACTAAAATTTGAATAACTGTAAACCGTAAGAGATCGACAAAAGCTTACTGCACAAAAAATGTAGAGCACGATAAACCACACAGTTTATGTTATGTACATTTTTTTCATGGAGTTGGTCGTTTTTGTGACATTCCTTATTTTTTTGTTTCTGCTATGAAAAACTTATACATTTCTCATACAGGAATTTGTCAACTGCTGTCCATACAAAGGAACTTCAGTGACATAGCAACCAGCTTTTGATTATCACTTTAACCTATGGTATTCCCTTATTTCACCTCTACTTACAAGGAAGCAAGTAATATGGCTATTTCTGCTAATGTTTTACTGATTAGCATGAAGTTAATAGAAGTATAAGCTTTTTAAGAATACTTTGTTGCAGAGATATAGAGAAACTCATGTGAATAGTACACATCAGATTTTTTCCAATATTTTAACTTTCCGAACACTTCTTCAACTTATTCACTTTTAGCTTGGCAATATGTAATGCTGTGATAGTAATCTCATGACTATAGTGTATTCTACTCCTATAATTAGTTTTGTCTGCGACATCAATGTTTATCTCACTTGTTACCATTCACTTGAACTAAAATGGAAGTGGGGAGGTCATGCCGCTAGACTACAACAGGATAGCTGGACTTACACTTACAACAGTGTGGGACGTCTGAACTGTAGAAGGGCAGATATACTCCAGACAGCAGCCTGGATCGCTAAGGACAGAGCGAAATGGAGAAAACTAGGGAACAAGATAGGAAAGTGGTGGCGCATTACCGTGTAAAAAAACTAATTCTTAAAATGACGTCCAGAGACTCCTAATAAGTATGATATTTGTATGAATAGCAGTTCTACTTGACTTTTTGCTGAACTAGACCACGAGTCACGTTATGGTATAGATATAAGCAAACTGTACAGCACAAGAATGTTAGTTCATCCTTCACACACGTCACTGTGACTAATGACTAAATACATTCGTCGCCTCATCAGGATTAGGTATGAGTTACGGAATTTCTCTCTTCGGAATCCACAAATGATTGTAATCGAAGTAATCTCCGATTCAAAAACAAGAAAGACGTCACAGACCACATACTAGGGGAGGGGCTGCCAATGAAAAAAAGAAAACTTATTTCACTTCTAACCTGTATTTCATTATTTCCCCCTGAATTACCCCTTGGGGTACTTATCCCTCAAAGCTCCGCCCTAGGGCAGACAATCCCCCTAAATTCAGGAGGAAGCCCCCAAGTTAGCAACACTGGATTTAAAGACGATGTTTTATATGAGATGGCATGCCATTAGGCAACCCTAATTAATATATTCACTGCAACGAAACCTGCGGTCTGGTATTTTCTGAATAAAAAACGAATGTTACTGAAAGAATGTAACAGATGAGAAGAAAGAAAAAATATCATATGAGCCCTATTCACATAAATTTCTCTACGTATTTCTTACAAATGTTTATTCTTCGGTCTACTTCATGATAATTAAGATAACCTTTGGTAGAAATTACCTCACTACTTAGTTATTTGTAAGAGTAAGGAAATATACTCAGGTAAAGCGATAGTCAAATATTTTAAAAAGCCGGTCGCTCTCTGATTCAAATGTAGTTCTCTTTGCATGGTCATGTCATAAGTAAAACAAAAGAAAAAGGAATCACAAATTCCCGTTCAAAGAAAGTATTTTAAAGCTGAAATTAATAAAAGGAATAGGTATATGAAGTGGTTAACTAAAAAAAAATATATGTATAAATATTTAACATGGTATTTTAATCAAACTATTTAATCATTAGAGCCAATTTTGAGAAAATAAAACTTCCGAAAATATTTCGAAGTAAAGGGTAGTTAGGGGATTTCTTGAAAATCGTGTTGCATCTTTGGAAGATTAGAATCAGAATTAACCCGTAGAACCCCTGTAAGGCAAGGTGCTCTTGACTGCCAATTTGGCTGTTCTGGCAATCCCGCGTAGACAGTTCGGGAAAGTACTTTACTCTTTTAATGCTGTCTCTATCAGTAGTCTCCATTCTCTGCGATCCTTGGTCGCTGTCATACAGTTGTGTCCAAAGTGAAATTTCAAATCGTCTGCCCATCTTTTTTTCTGCCGATTCTTGAATCGCTGGCTGTCGTCTTGTGTGACTATCTGTTGTGGTCCATCTTCATGACGTGGCCCGCCCACTTCCATTTGATTACTGAGCGCGGAGCTTTTTGAAAAAAAAACTGCTTGTTTTCAGAGGCTCTAAAGCGTGTATTTCTAGTAAAATATGGGTATCGATTTTTTTTGAGTGGACTGCCATAATGCAATTCTAAGTCAGACTTAACATAAACCAAGTTTCTGCTGCATAAGTCACTACAGGTGTAATTTCTGTTTTATATATTTTCTTTTTTTCCCCTTTCTGGAAATATCTTAAGATTTCGAAAGGATAAACAGGGCCCATTAACATCCATTTTCCATTTGTAATCCTTCTTTAGTTTCTTTCTGAGTCCACTATTTGAAGCTCCGAACCGTATTGAAATCTCTGTCTTGAATAGATATTTTGTTAATGTTAAACTCATCTATTTTCATCTCAAGATGCAGTAATTTGCATTCTAATTATCCTGCATTTCTATAAGAAATACTGAATTAACCTTGTGTTAATCGTGTAACATAGGTTTCATGTGAAAAACAATCTGATGTGTTCCATTCACATGATTTTCTCTACATCTCTGTAACAAATTATTGTTAGTAAGTTTATTTTTCTATCCTCTTTATGCTAATCGAGATAAACATTAGCAGAAGCTGTCTTATTACTTGCTTCCTTGTAAGTCGAAGGGAAATACTCTAGGCTAAACCGACAGCCAAATGTTTTCAAGTATGGTGGCTATGGGATTGAAATCCGTTTCTTTGCGTAGCCAGGAGTTGACAAGTTTCCATATGAGAAAAGTTTTAAGTATTTTAAAACTGAAACCAATAACAAGGAATATCTCGAAAGCGGTCAACTCCGTGGAAAAATGTAATTGGCATAAATTGTGTGTTTTAAAGAGATCTACATTTCTTGTGCAGTAAGTTCTTACCATCTCTTACGGTTTACCAGTTATGCAAAATTCATAAAAAATCATCTGTAATAAAAAGGTCTTCGGATGCTATTCCCAGAAAATTCAGCCTGTACTTTTATTTGCTATGTAAATGTCCTAAATATAAAACATTTTAATCAAACTCGAGAAAATCATAATTTTCGAAAATTTTTCCATGTAAAGTGTAGTTGGGGTGCGGGATTTTCTTGAAAATCTTCGTGTCGCATCCCTGGAAGATAACATAACTCCATGGCACGACAGCTCACGGGGAACCATGGCCTACCGCCCGGCCGCTGCATCCCCCATCACGGTCCACTACAGACGTCATGGATGGGGTGCAGTATTGGAGGGTGAGACGTGGTCAGCGCCTCGAGTCCCCCCCCGGCCGGTTAATGCAGTCCTCATGACCTGGAGCCGCTACTTCTCCATCAAGTAGCTCTTCAATTGGCCCCCCCCAGGGACCTTACGAGGCTGAGTGCACCTCGGGCCAGGTCTCCCAACGGGAGAAAAATCCCCACGCCGGTACTGGGGATCGAATCCAGGTCTCCCACTTGGTAAGCAGCTGCGTAACCACCGCGCTGAGGAGACGACCTGGAAGATAGTGAACTGAAATATTGTCACATCCTGGCTGTAGTAACATTGGAAATATTTCGTATGTTGGCGACATGGCCAATTTTAGCTTTTATAAAAACCAAAGGTAGAGTAGCGTCATTCTCTTTATCAGTGTGCACTTAGGATGGAATAGTGATAAAGGAGGGAGCGTTGTCTCCTCCAGGACACCAAACGTGGCCCCGTGCCATGGGGGAACACAAGCTAACAATATATTTGCTATTGATTTGAAGTGATCATTTTTAGAAGGTATTGCACTCCACCAAAAAATTCGATACCGAGATTTCACCGGAAATGTATGTTTTAGGGTCCCCTGTATCAAAAAAAAGTATTTTCAGAAAAAGCTCCGTATATGTGTGTGTCCGCGTCTGTGTGTCTATGAACACGATAACTCAAAAACGAAAAGTTGGTAAAATACCAAACTTGGTATTTAAGTTTAGTATCTTCCAGGGATGCGACACGAAGATTTTGAGGAAAATCCCCCCACCCCAAACTACCCTTTACATGGACCTTTTTTCGAAAATTTTGATTTTCTTAAAAATGGCTAACGATTTTGATTAAAATATCATATATTAAAGATATTTACCTGAGAAATAAAATGTATATCTTGAATTTTCTGGGAATAGCCTCTGAAGATTACTTTATTTTGGACGAATGTTACGGAATTTTGAATAACTGCTAAACCGTAAAACTTAGATAAAAATTTACTCCACAAGAAATGCAGAGCACGTTAAAACACACAATTTATGTTATATGTGGAGTTGATCGTTTTTGAGATATTCATTGTTTTTGGTTTCAGCTATGAAAAACTTACTTTTCTCATATATGAATTTGTCAACTCCTGTCCATATAAACAAATGAACTTCAGTCACACAGCAACCAGCTTTTGACTATTGCTTTAACGTATGGTACTGCCTTATTTCGCTTCTACTTACAAGGAAACAAGTAATAAGACTATTTCTGCTAATTTTTTCTCGATTAGCATGAAGTAAATAGAGGTATAACCTTTTAACAATAATTTGTTGTAGAGATGTAGAGAAAGTCATGTGGATGGTACACATCAGATTTTTAAATTAGTAGTTTAGTTCACCCATCCGCGTCCTTTTTATTGAATTAAGTAGTTTATTTTCCCTGTCGTAAAATATTGTATAGAGCTACGTTCCCATATACACGCCTAACTGTATTGAAAAGAACGTTTTTACTTTCTCTATATGTACTATGTACATAGTCTATAGAGAAGGTATTTTATTGCACCCAAAATTCCATACCGAGGTTTCAACAGAAATATATGTTTTGGGTCCCCCTGAATCCAAAAAAAGCATTTTTGGAAAAAGGTCCGTGTATGTGTGTGTGTGTGTGTGTGTGTGTGTGTGTGGACAGCATAACTCATAAACGAAAAGTCGGTAAAATACCAAACTTGGTATTTAAGTTTAGTATCTTCCAGGGATGCGATACGAAAATTTTGAGAAAAATTCCCCCACCCCCAACTACCCTTTACATGAAACTTTTCTCGAAAATTAAAATTTTCTCAAAAATGGCTCTAACGATTTTGATTAAAATATCGTATATTAAGGCTGTTTACCTGACAAATGATATGTATATCTTGAATTTTCTGGGAATAGAACTCTGAAGACTACTTTATTCTGGATGAATTTTACGGAATTTTGAATAACTGCTAAAGCGTAAGAGATGAACAAAAACTTAATGTAGAGCACATTAAAACACACTATTTGTGTTATTTATACTTTTCTCAGACAGGAATTTGTCAACTGCTGCCCATACAAACAAAGGAACATCAGTCACATAGCAACCAGCTTTTGATTATCAGTTTAACCTATGGCACTCCCTTGTTTCGCTTCTACTTACAAAGAAGCGAGTAATAAGACTATTTCTGCTAATGCTTTCCTGATTAGCTTGAAGTAAATAGAAGTATAAGCTGTTTAAGAACAAATTGTTGCAGAGATGTAGAGACATTCATGTGAATGGTACATATCAGATTTTTATTAGTCTATCCTCTCTTATCCAAGCGAATTTGTTGAATTAATAACAGTAGGTGTGACAATATCAAGTTTGGTATTTAATAGACTTTTCGTTTTTGAGTTATGCTGCCTCTCCCCCTCCCCCACACACATGACACTTTTCTAAACATTTTTTTTTATTATTATTACTCAGGGGTTCCTAAAACATGTAATCTCGGAATCGAATTTTTTGGGTGCATTACAATACCTTCTCTATACAATATGTACATAGTACGTGTAGAGAAACTAAAAACAGGTGATCAAAGTCCCAGAACAGCATTAACGGTAGTTAGCATAACGACTATTTATTGCACAAGAACATTACAGTAAATCATTCAACCGTTTCCACTTAGAGTAGTCATTTTGTACTGAGTTACAGGCAAAATAAGTTTTTTATTATGCTGGAAATGCCATTTAGGTCTCAATTAATAGGTGTACAAACAGAAATTGACTTTGAGGGATATGCTGTAATTTTGGGGTATAGTCAACATTCCAGATAAGGAGTTTTCATTGCCTTCATGCTCACCTAAACTGGGTAAACCGCTATACATACTTTCAGTTTAATTGCGCTTGAGCTTTCATCACTTGAGTTTTTAGAAGTAAAATTAAAGGTATAAGGTGAGATATATCACCTGGCGTTAAATAAGCGTTTAGAAAAAGATAAAAGAAGAACTTATTTTTGATAGATTTTTTTTTATTATTACTTTCTCTATACGTACTGTGTACATAGTGTATACAGAAGGTATTGCACTCCACCCAAAATTCAATACCGAGATTTCACCGGAAATATGTTTTAGGTTTCCCTGTATTAAAAACATTTTCAGAAAAAGGTCAGTGTGTGTCTGTGAACACGATAACGTAGGTAGACAAAGTATTGCATTTCATGTAAAATATCCATTATCGAATTTCACCGGATGTACAGATTTTTTTTAATAAAAAAATAATTTTTAGAAGAAAAGTATGCATCGATTTTTTTATTTTATTTTTTTATTTATTTATTTTGTTTTGTGGCAAGTATTTGTTTATCTCTTACGGTTTAGCAGTTATGCAAAATTCATCCAGAATGAAGATTTCTTCAGAGGTTATTCACAGAAAATTAACGATATACATTTTTCATGTAAATATTTTTAATAAACTGCATTTTAATCAGAGTCTTTACAGCTATTTTGAGAAAGAAATTTTCAAAACATTTACCATGTAAAGAGTAGTTTGGTGCGGGGGATTTCCTTGAAAACCTTCGTGCCGTGTCGCATGCTTGGAAGATAAACTTAAATGCCAAATTTGGTATTTAACCTTTTCGATATTGAGGTATGCTGTTCACACACACACACACACACAAACAGCTTTTTATAATTATTTTGGTATCGGGGACCTCAAAACATATAGGTATTCCTGGTGAAATCTCGACATCAGTTTTGTATGGAATGCAATACCTTCTGTAGCTATAGTACTTGTAGAGAAAGTAAAAAACACATTTTTTAGCATCTTCCAAGGATGCACAAGAAGATCTCCCCACTACTCTGTATATGAAACTTTTTTTGAAAATTTTGATTTTCTCAAAAATGGTACTAACGATTTTGACTATACCATATCTGGCGAGCGAACAGTAAAAAGTTGGATGGAAATAAAATGAGCCTGCTCCGAAGGTTGATCCCAGTTTATGATTTGCATACCTCTAGTTCGGATGTTGCACTGAGCTGAAGAAGAGAATGGCGGTTATAAATAAATTCTATTGGGAGGGTTTCACTACACGAAACGCTGTGAGGGAGGGAGTAAAAATAAATGGATTGGTGAGGAGGTCTAACTCTGCAGGGTGCAACCTCTGCGGATCGGCATTTGTTTCTCTAGTCGAATCAGAAGAGTGAGTGAGGTTGCTAAGGGAAGAATTACACTTCTATACTGGGTTGACAACGAGTTCAGTTTAAAAAAAAATCTGATGTGTTCCATTCACATGACTTTCTCTATATATCTAATAAATTATTGTTAATAAGCTTATTCTTCCATTTACTTCATGCTAATCAAGATACAAATTAACAGAAACGGTCTTTTTACTTAGTTCCTTATAATTAGAAGGGAAGAAAGGAATACACTAGGCTAAAGCGATAGTCAGATCTTTTTAAAGCTGGTTGCCATGTGATTGAAATCCTTTTCTTTGCATTACCAGGATGAAAAAGTGGTTTAAAGCTGAAACCAATAACAAGGAATATCTCGGAAATGGTGAACTTCACGAAAAAAAAAAAAAAAAAAAATGTATGGTATATATTATGTTGTAAAGAAATCTACATTTTTGTGCAGTAAGTTTGTCTTATCTCTTATGGTTTAGTAATTGTGCAAAATTCATTGAATACGGCTTTCTTGTAGAGTTGACCGTTTTCGAGATATTTATTCATCGGTTTTAAACAAACGTTTTTCAAACGGGACCATGCAAAGAGAACAGAGCCTCAATTGGTTCACATGGCGACCAGCTTTTAAAAGATTTGAGTAACGCATTAACCTAATGTATTCCCGTATTTCCCTTCTACTTGGAAGAAAGCAAGTAATAAGACCAATTCTGTTAAAGTTTGTCTCCATTAGCATGTTGTAGATAAAAGAATAATCTCTTGCTGACTTCTCACCCGGAGGTCTCGGGTTGGATTCCCGGCTGGGGCGGAGAATTTTTCTTTAACCGGAATTATTCCCTATCTCCCATAGAGTCTGGAAGTATGAATGAGAGAGTGAATGTGTGTGTGTTTAGTAATATAAAGTTGAACCTAATGTTCTGAACCTACAGTTTCACAAGTGAAAGCCCCCGATATGACCATTGATGTTAGAGGGGGCTATACAAATGAAGCAATAAAAAAACATCTCTTGTAAGAATAGAAACTTTTGTAAATGGAGCACATAAGCTTTTTTAACGTAGTTATCTCATTATTGGTTTCATGTTTCACATTTATTACAGCACGACTTATCTAGTCGCTCTAAAGGCCCTCAAAATAGAAATGACGTGTTATTTATGGACGCTCTTTAACTGCTGTGGTTCTCAGCGTCCCATTCTATACTGGGCGTGAAAAACCGCTTAATTTTGCTCAGAGGCCTCTCAATCAGGCTTGAGGTTCTTTTACCTGCCGTAAATCTACGACACGGGACCTAGGGCTTTACCTCCCTTCCGAAGGAAACCATGCTAAGGATTTTTACACCCGAAAAAATCCATCGTCCTCCGCCGGGTTTGAACCTGCGACCTTGGGTATATGGAGTTAGCATGGTAACCATTGCACCACGGAGGGCGACTAAAGAGCCTCAAAGTAGTCCCCTTCAACATTCACTGAATACTATCTGCATTACTATTTGACTCCCATGGAACTCTCATCATCTGTAGCTGCACATTTCCAATATCCTCACGTGTTGCAAACAGCCTACCACGTAATGGATCTTTACCTTGTCAATGAGGTCTCGGCGTACACAGAGACTGGTCATCAGGATGGTGTAGCCGTCCGATACACTCGGCTATACCTGCCCACCTCGCGACTGCCCGGTATGGCAGGCCATTGTGCCCAACTCCTTCATCGGAAATGCATGTTTTAGGACCCCCTGTATCTATTTTCAGAAAAAGGTCCGTGTGTGTCTGTGAACACGATAACTCAAAAACGAAAAGTTGGTAAAATACCAAACTTGGTATTTAAGTTTAGTATCTTCCAGGGATGCGACACGAAGATTTTGAGAAAAATAAAATCCCCCCACTCCAAACTACCCTTTACATGGAATTTTTTTCGAAAATTTTGATTTTATTAAAAATGGCTCTAATGATTTTGATTAAAATATCGTATATTAAAGATATTTACCTGAAAAATAAAATGTATATTTTGATATTTCTGCGAATAGCTTCTGAAGACCTGTATATTCTGGATGAATTTTGCTTAATTTGGCATAACTAGTAAACCGTAAGAGACAGACAAAAACTTACTATACAAAAAATGTAGGTTTTTTTAAAATACACAAGTTATGTCATATACATTTTTCTCGTGGAGCTTACCGTTTTCGAGGTATTCATTGTGATTAGTTTCATTTGTGAAGTACTTATACTTTTCTCAGACGGGAGTGTCCGTTTTTCTTTTGTTCTACACCTGGTCAAGAAAAGAAGCGATTTGTAATGACAATCGCGTAACGACAGTTTTTAAAACATTTGACTTTTGGTTTAGCCTAGTGTATTCCCTTATTTTCTTCCTACTTATACGGAACTAAGTAATAAGAACATTGTGCTAATGAGTAGCTCGATTAGCAAGGTGCAGAAAGAAGAATTATCTTATGTAAGATGTTTGTAGAACAGCTAGATTTTTAAATATGAATCGAAACTTCAGCAACATGGTGTAACGAACTTGTGCAAGGGAAATATATCCTGGAAGAGTGAGTGTTTCATTTTTCTGCGTCAAAGTATTTATAAAGTGAGGTAAGCAATAAACTAAAGAGAAAACTTGATAAAAAGTTGTTCGTCACGTCCTCATCGAGTTTCGGAAGAGGCGACAAAAATCAAGAGATAAAAAGGAAGGAAAATGACGACCAGGACCGTGATGTAATTTCCGGCTGTTTAGAAAAGTATGTAACTTGATGAATTATTTAAAACGCGCGCAGAGAAGTCAAACGGGACCGCGTTTCCGGTTCAACTCGAAACTTTGTTCCGAATACTTCACAGATGCAACAGAAAGAGTAATACTCCAAACTTGCCGTTGTTAGAGTAATACAATTAGTATTAGCCTGGGGGCTCAGGCCTCTCTCCTTGGTTAGCCATTCCTAAACGATCCTCAGGTAATTTATTCTAAATAACACGTTATATTCCCTATTATAAAGTACGCCATTGTTTTAAGAGTTAATTTAGTATATATTTTGGTCCGTTGTATGCATTTAAAACACTTGGGCCTTTACTATTATATTATTATTATTATTATTATTATTATTATTATTATTATTATTATTATTATTATTATTATTATCTGCGGTGGTAGCGCAGCTGCTTGCCAAGCGGGAGACCTGAGTTCGATTTCCGGTACCGGCGTGGGGAATTTTCCCCCACTGGGAGACCTGGTCCGGGATGCACTCAGCCCCGTGAGGTCTCTGGGGGGGGGCAAATTGAAGAGCTACTTGATGGAGAAGTAGCGGCTCCAGGTCATGAGGACCGCATTAACCGGCCGGGAGGGATCGAGGCGCTGACCACGTCTCACCCTCCAATACTGCACCCCATCCATGACATTTGTCCTGGACCGAGATGGGGAACGCAGCGGCCAGGCGGTAGGTTGGCATCTTCCAAGGATGCGATACAAAGATTTTGAGAAAAATCCAGCCACCCCAAATTACCTTTTACATTGAACAATTTTCGACAATTTTCAATTTCTCAAAAATGGCTCTAACGATTTTGATTAAAATGCCGTAATGTTTTCAACCCAAATAAAATGTATATCTTGAATCTTATGGAAATATTCTCTTGAGACCTCTTTATTCTGGACGAATTTTGCCTAGCTGCTAAACCGTAAGAGATAGAAAAATAATTACTGCACAAAAAATGTAGATCACGCCAAAACACACAATTTTTTTTTTTTCTTTTTTTTTTCTTTTTTTTTTGAGATAACCGTTTCCGAGATATTCCTTGTTAGTGGATTCAATTGCAAAGTACTTTTCTCAGACAGGAAGTGTCCGTTTTTCTTTTGTTCTATTTTTGGCCAAGCAAAGAAGCGATTTGCAATGACAATCGCATAACGACAGCTTTTAAAACATTTGACTATCACTTTAGCATAGCGCATTCCTTTAGTTGCCTTCTGCTTATAAGGAACTAAGTAATAAGAAGATTCTACTAATGTTTATCTCAATTAGTATGGTGTAGAAATAAGAATAATATTTTGTAAGAAGTTTTTTTGTACAACAGCTAGAGAAAGTCATGCGAGTGTAACACATTGTTGCACTTGTGTTCCATGTAGTTGTGTTAATGTGATGCTGTCTTTCGCTGTGGTGGTCCATCTGTTGCCGAATGTCTTGAGATCGTCTGAGTTCTCATATCATTAGCCTGTGGGTTGGGGACATTAGCAATTGGGCGCAGAGTGACGAGGTCGTTGCCGAATGTCTTGAGATCGTCTGAGTTCCCATATCATTAGCCTGTGGGTTGGGGACATTAGCAATTGGGCGCAGAGTGACGAGGTCACTCTCACTGTGAAGGTCACTTACAGGTAAATGGAGAGTAGGGTTGGCGAGGCGAGGGGATTTACCTGTGAAGGTCACTTGCCCCTTTAAGGAGGTCACTTTCAGTTTGTAACTGGGGAATAAAGTTGCTGACATGCAACTCACTGAAATAGAGAAGGGTAAATTAAATTTGAGAAATTAAATTTGTTCTACGACTATTTTGTGGAACAATTGCTGGATACTCCTTCAATACCAAAAGATATATGGAACTGTCGTCACAGAACCAACAATACTGTCGAAGGATGGAACCACCGGCTCAACAAAATCGTGCAAAGACCGCACTCTAACATACCCGCGTTAGTTAAGGCCTTGAAGGATGATGCAAGTACCTGGGATTCCTTTTCGACAGAATAGAACTCAACTTGGAGGGGGGAAACGAAGAAAGTCTGTAGTTGCACTTGACAAGAAGGTTACTAATAGCTTGAGGAAGAAACATCTTGAGGAAACCTCTCAAAACTCTTGCACAAATTAAGTTAATGAATATTTGGGTGCGATAAGAGATCACCTTCAAGTGGTGTGTCCTGGAAATAGTATGCTTTAAATACGCATAGCTGGCTAAGAATCTCCTAAATACGATTTTCAACAAAATAATAAACGTGACCATGAGCAATTAACACTTATGTGTTTCCCTTAATACCCAGCGCCTAAAACCGGTTTGGCTAGTTGCTTGATCCCTGTGCCCAACTACCACAAATTCCTGTGGGTCCATCGGTTGGGGTCTTGCGTCATAAACGCCCCGCCCATCTCCATTTTCAGTAGCTTCTGCTCTGTGCTGCGTCTGTTACTGTGTTAAATCACATTGTAATTGTTTTTTCACACAAGCCGTGTGTAGGACAGGCGTTGAATAGGTAGTGTCCGACTGAAAAAGTCAATACCGTAGCCGGGATTTGAACCATCTGGACTCTAGCCGGTTGCTCTACCACTGAGCTGCCATGACAATATGCCAGCATAACATTAAATTCAACAACTGACTCGCATGTTTCGCGGTAAACCATAAGGTGATATAAAATTATTTTGAGATGACATACGCCAGTGGCGACTTTAAATATCGTTAGTACGAGAAATACCCATCCTAACAAAGAAAGCACAAACATTTGGGGGAAAAACATCTTTATATATCTACATAGTCTCCTTTCAGCTCGATACACTTTTCCCAGCGATGTTCAATAGCTTCGATACCCTGTGAGAACTATCGAGGCTGCAAAATATCCATCCATTGTAGACTCTACCTCTTCATTGTTGGCAAATCATTGTTGGAGCCGATTCTCCCCTTCCAATCCACTGTATTGCTTGTTCCTTCGAGTCGACCTCCGAGGTGTAATGGTTACCATGCTAACTTCATATACCCAAGGTCGCGGGTTCAAACCCAGCGGAGGACGATGGATATTTTCGGGTGTAAAATCCTTAGCATGGCTTCCTTCGGAAGGGAAGTAAAGCCGATGGTCCCGTGCCGTAGGTTTACGGCTCGTAAAAGAACCTCAAGCCTGAAAGAGAGGCTTCTGAGCAAAATTTAGCGGTCTTTCACGGCCAATTTAGAATGTATATATATATATATATATATATATATATATATATATATATATATTTTTTTTTTTTTTTTTGTTCCTTCGTCTCAGATGTAAAGTGATGGACCCAGGTTTCATCCATTGTTATGAATCGACGTAAACTCAGCTTTATTGCAGCGAAACACTCGACTGAAACATCCTCACGACGCTGTTCTTTTTCTATTGTGAGTAAACGCGGCACCCGCCTTGCACACAACTTTCTCAAATCCAAATTTTCAGTCAATATGTGATGTACAGAGCTTTTTGAAATGCCTGCAATGTCTGCTAGCGCGCGCACTTTCAGTCGACGATAATCCAATACCATTTTGTGGATTCTCTTTACAATTTTTGGTCGATTGCTGCGATGTTCGTCTTGGCAGCTCGTACGGCCGCGCTTAACCTCTGCCACTGTTGTAAACGACGGAGCAGACTCCCTCAAAGTATAATCTAGATCAGCTTTAATATTAGTTGGACGAAGACCTTTCAAATGGAAGTATTGTATCACATAACGATTACCAATTTTATCCATGTTTACAAATTCGCCGAGAGCATTCACTAATGATAAAGAATGTAAAATCGTTAAACTTCAAACTGAAGCTTTCTAAGGTTGGATACTTTTACCATTGTTGCATAAAACGACAACCACTATCTATACGTCAGGTCGGGTTCTGCTGGGACAGCCTAGGTATTTATTTGCCTATAGAGCTGAAGTTTGTAGCTGTTGATATTTCGTTTTGCATGTTTGATAATTTCGTGGCAAGGTTAAGCATTTTTGAGGTCAACAGCATGTAAAGTTAGTTTTAAGGCAGGTTGAGGGCCTGTGTTATCGGAAGAACTGGAAAATTACTAAAATCACTCAGCGTAATTTATCTCCAAAGCAGGGCATTGGCCTGATTTTAAACTATCCTTCGACAGTAGCGCCAAACTGAGCCTTGTTTATCATCCGTTAATATATTACTTGAAATTAGAATGGTACTTTCTCTAGCATTCCTGTACAATATACATAGTAGATAGAAAAGGTATTGTATTCCACCCAAAAATTCTATACCGATATTTCATCATTACATTTTTAAGACCCCTGAATAAAAAAATAGAAAAAGTTTAGCGTGTCTGTCCAGACAGCATAGCTCAAAAACGAAAAGTTCGATAAATACCAAATTTGGCATTAAAATTTAGTATCTCCCAAAAATGTGACACGAAGATTTTCAATAAACTCCCCCACCCCAACTACTCTTACATGGATGTTTTTTTTTTTAAATGTTGAGATTCTCAAAAGTCGCTCTAACGATTTTGATTAAACCACCATATTAAATATATTCATGGCAACTGAAATATATATCTTGAATTTTCTGGAAATACACTCTCAAGACCTCTTCATTCTGGATGATCTTTGTATAACCCCGTAATTCACAAGACAGACAGAACCAAAGTACACAAAAATATAGATTGTTTAATACACACAATTTGTCACTTAAGATTTGTTTTTTTTTTTTTTTTTTTTTTTTTGCTCTTGACTACGTAAAGAGGACGGAATTTCAATGGCATCATATAGCTATCAACTTTAAAAACATATGTTTTTGTAGTGCATTCTCTTAATTTTCTTGTACCTATAAGGGAGTGAGAATTAACACTAGTTTTGTTAATGTTTATGTTTATCAGTATGAAGTAGATAGAAGAATAAGGTTTTGTGAGGATATATATATATATATATATATATATATATATATATATGTATGTATATATATATTTATTTATTTTCATGCTGTAACTTAACGTCCTTTAACCTGGTTGGTCATATCGGACGATGAATGAAATTGATCTCGGGGTCCATGGAGCTTAAGGTTACTCGACCCCCCTCAAAAATCCCCTTATCCAGGTAACTCGCCCTAAGCAAGATTCGAACTCACGACCTGTTGAATGTGATGCCACTACACTACCCAGGCGGGGAGGATACAGATAAAGTAAATCATGTGGATAGCGCATCGGATTTTTACTTTCTCTACACTTTGTACATAGTGTATAGAGAAGGCATTGCATTCCACCCAAAAATTCGATACCGAGATTTCACCGGAAATGCATGTTTTGGGTCCCTCTGAATAAAAAAAGGCATTTTCAGAAAAAGGTCCGTGCGTGTGCGTGTGTGTGTCTGTGTCTTTGAACAGCATATGTGAAAAACGAAAAGACCATTGAATACAAAACTTGGTATTTAAGTTTGGTATATTCCAAGGATGCGACACTAAGATTTTCAAGAAAATCCCCCCACCCCCAACTACCCTTTACATAGAACTGTTTACGATAATTTTGATTTTCTTAAAAATGGCTCTAACGATTTCGATTAAAATGTCGTATATTGAAGATATTTACCTGACAAATAAAATGTATATCTTGAATTTTCTGGGAATAACCTACACTACTTTATTCTGGATCAATTTTAAGGAATTTTGCATAACTGCTAAGCCATAAGAGATCGACACACAAAAAATGTAGAGCACGTTAAAACACACAATTTATACAATTTACATTTTTTTCGTGGAGTCGATCCTTCTTTAGATATTCCTTGTTTTTGGTTTCACCTTTGAAAAACTTAAAATAAGAACTGAAGCTTTCCTGGCGACGTGTTAATTCAAAATCTTCTCGGGCTTCTAGCCAGGTAAAAACTTGGCTTGACACCAACGTTTCGAAGAAGTGCATCTTCCTCGTCTTCAGGGTTCAGTTCACCCTGAAGACGAGGAAGATGCACTTCTTCGAAACGTTGGTGTCAAGCCAAGTTTTTACCTGGCTAGAAGCCCGAGAAGATTTTGAATTTGAAAAACTTTTCTCATACAGGAATTTCTCAAGTCCTGTCCATACAAAGGAACCTCAGTCACATAGCAACCAGCTTTTGAGTATCATTTTAACCTATGGTACTCCCTTATTTCGCTTCTATTTACAAGGAAGCAAGTAATAAGACTATTTCTGCCAATTTTTACTTTTTCTATAGGCACTATGTACATAGTGCATAGAGAATGTATTGCACTCCACCAAAAAATTCGATATTGAGAATCACCGGAAATATATGTTTTAGGGTCCCCTTTGTCTAAAAAAAGCATTTTCGGAAAAAGGTCCGTGTGTGTGTGTGTGTGTGTGTGTGTGTGTCCATGTGTATGTGAACACGATAACTCAAAAACGAAAAGTCGGTAAAATACCAAACTTGGTATTTAAGTTTAGTATCTTCCAGGGATGCGACACGAAGATTTTGAGAAAAATCCCCCCACCCTCAACTACCCTTTACATGAACCTTTTTTCGAAAATTTTGATTTTCTCAAAAATGGCTCTAACGATTTTGATTAAAATATCGTATATTAAATATATTTACCAGACAAATAAAATGTATATCTTGAATTTTCTGGGAATAGCCTCTGAAGAGTAGTTTATTCTGGAAGAATTTTACTAAATTTTGAATAACTGCTAAACCGTGATAGATGGACAAAAACTTACTGCACAAAAAATGTAGAGCACGTTAAAACACACAATTTATGTTTTATACCTTTTTTTCGTGGATTTCGTCGTTTTTGTGACATTCCTTATTTTTGGTTTCTGCTATGAAAAACATACATTTCTCATACAGGAATTTGTCAACTGCTGTCCATACAAACAAAGGAACTTCAGTGACATAGCAACCAACTTTTGATTATCACTTTAATCTATGGTACTCCCTTATTTCACTTCTACTTACAAGAAAGCAAGTAATATGGCTATTTCTGCTAATGTTTTACTGATTAGCATGAAGTTAAAGGAAGTATAAGCTTTCTAAGATTAATTTGTTGCAGGGATATAGAGAAAGTCATATGAATGGTACACATCAGATTTTTTCTTGATTAGCTTGAAGTAAATAGAGGCCAAAGCTCTCTAACAATAATTTGCTACAGAGATGAAGAGAAAGTCATGTGAATGGAACACATCAGATTTTTGTTTTCTCGTATCCTAGCAAACAGTTGGAGAAATTATGCTACACGGGATATTTTGGGGCGGGTAATGGTGTTTTGGTTTTCACAAGGCAGATGTTTACGCCAGTTATTTGACACGAAGGCGCTTGCCTTTCACTATGTAACTGGTGAATGCTCTAAAAGAATTGGCAACCTTGCAAAGTGATGCTAATAATCAATTGTTGAAAAGTGAGTCATCACATGTTACATAAGTTGTTTAATGTGGACTACTTGCGGAGCTGCTGCCCTCTGTATGTGCACATGTAATTTAGGGTAGTGGCAACAGATACCTGGAATTGAATTGCTTGTTTCAGAAACATCCCAAGCCAGAGAATATCAGGGGACAGAAAAGCTTAATTACAGAGAAAGCTTTATTGAAATCTCCAAAACAATCTTTAGCTTCTCTAGCACATTTGCATAATGTACATAGTGGACACAGAAGGTATTGTATTCCATCCAAAATTTGATACCGAGATTTCACCGGAAATAGACTTTTAGGGTGCCCTAAATCCAAAGAAAGCATTTCTAGAAAAAGGTCCTGTGTCCGTTTACACGATAACTCAAAAACGAAAAGTAGGTAAAATCCCCAACTTGGTATTTAAGTTTAGTATATTCCAGGGATGCGATAAGAAAATTATGAGAAAAATGTCCCACCCCAAACTACCCATTTACATGGAAAAAATTTTCGAAAATTTTGATTTTCTCAAAAATGGCTAACGATTTTGATTAAAATCTCTTATACTTAAGATATTTACATGCCAAATAAAATGTATATCTTGAATTTTCTGGGAATTGCCTCTGAAGACCTCTTTATTCTGTATAATTTTTATTGAATTTTGCATAACTGGTAAACCGTAAGAGATAGACAAAACTCTAAACAAAAAATGGAGATCGTGATACAACGCAGAATATATGTCATATATATTTTTCCTGGAGTTTGCCATTTTCGAGATATTCATTGCTATTGATTTCAGGTTTAAAATACTTGAATTTTTCTCATACGGTAATTTAACAACGCTTGGCCACGCAAAGAAACTGTATCAACCATAGTTTAAAACATTTGACTGTCAGTTTAGCCTAGTGTATTCCCTCATTTCTCTACTGCTAATGTTTTAGCATTAAATAGAAGAATAAGCTTATTAACAATAATTTGTTACAGAGATGTAGCGAAAGTCATGTGAATGCAGCACATCAGATTTTTTTCGTGGAGTTCATTTCAGAGCTATACCTTGTTATTGGTTTCAGTTTTATAATACTTAACCTTTTCTCATACGGAAATTTGTCAACTCCTGTCCATACAAACAAAGGAACTTCAGTCACATGGCATCCGTTTTTAAAAGATTTGACTATCGCTTTGGCCTATTGTGTTTCCTAATTTCCCTTCTGCTTATAAGGATGTAATTAATATGACCATTTCGCATCCTGATTAACAAAAGTAGAGGAAAGGATAATATTTTTTAAGAATATATAAAATGTTGCAAAATAGCTGGAATAACTAATGTGAGCGAAACACGTCAGGGTTTTATTTATTTGTTTATTTATTGAGCAACTCATCGCAGGTCAAGGTTAAAACAAAACATGATTTCGCAGTTGACATAGCTATTAGAAAGTGAAACAGTGATTTGTGATGTTTCTTGCATGTACCGGAAGGGAACGCATATATAATAATGCTGCAAGTGACGCGGTAGATGACCTTCTTGTCGCATTTCTTTAATAACATGAATATGCAACGAAAGTGAGAGATATTAGTTCTGCTACTGGCGAAATAAACTATTTTGTTTCAATTTTTACTTTCTCTAGCCGTATGTACATGCCACGTACGCATCAGCTAGAAAAGGTACCATATTCCACCCAAAATCGATTGTGTGTGTGTGTGTGTGTGTGTGTGTGTGTGCGCGCGTGTGCTTGTGTTTGTTAAGATCAGTATCTTCCAAGGATGCGACACGAAGATCTTCAAGAAAAACCCCCCATCCCCACCTACCCTTTACGTGGAAAAAAGTTAGAAAATTTTGTTATTCTCAAAAATGCTTCCTGCGATTTTGATTGTAATATCGTATATCCAGAATAAAGATCTCTGCAGAGGCCATTCCGAGAAAATTTAAAATATACATCTTATTTGTCATGTAAATATGCTTAATATACGATATTTTAATCATATTTGTTAGAGCCATTTTTGAGAAAATTAAATTTTTCTAAAAAAATTCCATGGAAAGGGTAGTTGAGGATTTTCTTGAAAATTTTCGTGTCGCATCCTTGCAAGATACCAAACTTATATACCAAGTTTGGTATTTAATGGTCTTCACGTTTTTGAGCTATGCTACACACACACACACACACACACACACACACACACACACACACACACACACACACACACTTCCAAAAATGTTTTTTTTTGGGGGGGGGGATTCAGGGGCCCAAAACATATATTTCCGGTGAAATCTCGGTATGGAATTTTTTGATGCATTACACTACCTTCCCTATACACTATGTACATAGTACGTCTAGAGAAAGTAAAAAAGTGTACCAAAAGTTGGGTTGCCAACCTTTTTGTTAGGAGAGAGTGTGTCTTATGCTACTTTTTCATAAAAACTTTTAAATTTGCTGTAAATATTTTACATTGACTAAATGAAGAAATAATTATTCTCTTAAACGTACAAATTTGATTTTAATGAAAGACATTTTGTTAACAATAGTTGAAAATAAAGTTTTTACATAACTTAGGTATGGCAGAAGTACATCATTTTCTGAAGGTCTCATGCTAGGATGCTGGTACTGGCATGTTTACCCTAAGAGACGGCTGTGGCATGTCTGACAATGAGGTGTGACCCAGTGTCTTAGAATTAGTGCAGAAGGTCTTTGTGCATCTTCAGTAACCACCATGGTTACTTCCAGTTTCTTCTTCAGATAGAAATTATTTGGATTTACTGATAGTATTGCTATATTAAAAAAAATCTGATGTGTTCCATTCACATGACTTCTTCTACATCTCTGTATCAAATTATTTTTAAAACGTTTATTTTTATACTTCATGCTAATCGAGATCAACATTACCAGAAATGTAAGTAGAAGGGAAATAATGGAATACACTAGGCTAAAACGATAGTCAAACCTTTTAATAGCTGGTTGCCATATGGATGAAATCCGTTTCTTTGCATGTCTGGAATTGACAAATTCCCGTATGTGAAAAGTTTAAGTATTTTAAAACTAAAACAGATAATTAGGAATATCTCAAAAATGGTCAACTCCACGAAAAACATGTATAGGACATAAATTGTGTGTTTAAACGTGAACTACATTTTTTGTGTAGTAAGTTTGTGTCTATCTCTTGCGGTTTACTAGTAAAATTTATCCAGAATAAAGACGTCTTCAGAGGCTATTCCCAGAAAATTCAAGATATGCATTTCATTTGACATTAAAAAAATCTTATACAGAAGGCATTATCTCAATCAAAATCGTAAGAGCAATTTTTGAGAAAATCAAAATTTTAAAAATAATCCATGTAAAGGGTAGTTTGTGGTGCGGGTTTTTTTTTTATAAGCTCCGTGTCGCATTCTTGGAAGATACTAAACCTAAATACCTAGTTTCATATTTAACGGACTTTTCGTTTTTGAGATATACTGCCCAAAAACACATGCACAGACACTTATGTTTTTCTAAAATTCTTTTTTTTTATTCAGGGGTCTCAAAACATGTATTTCCGATGAAATCTTGGTATCGAATTGTTGGGCGGAATACAATACCTTCTCTATCCGCGATGTACATTGTACGAGGGTGTTCTGTAAAGTTCTTGGCCTAACACAGAGATCGCGGCACTACTTGCATGACTGTTTTTTTGCTTACGTTGGTATACTTGTTAATAGACCCTATGTAAAATTACAAGTCATTCCAGGCAATAGTTTACTGTAGGCAGTTGTTTGAAGCAGTGGAAGTGCGCATTGCTTTGAAAATGGAGAAATTCGAGTATCGTGCTGTGATAAAATTCTTCGTAAAAGAAGGTTTAACACCTACAGAAATTCATTTGCGGATTGTAAATGTGTATGGTGACTCTTCACCTTCAGTTTCCACTGTGAAGAAATGGGTGGCCGATTTTAAACGTGGCCGTGAATGTGTCCAAGATGATCCATGCGAAGGACGTCCAAAAACTGTAATCACACCGGAAATCATGATTTTGAAAGATAGGCGTACAAAAGTGCGTGAAATTGCTAATGCTCTTGGAATTTCAAAGAAACGTATTGGTCACATCCTGCATCAGGAATTAAACATGAGAAACCTTTGTGCAAGATGGGTGCCGCGTATCCTCACTGTGGATAACAAACGCATTCACACGACACTTTCTGAAAAGTGCTTGGCGCATTTTCAGAAGAACAGATACGTCACAATGGATGAAACATGGATTCACCACTACACACCCGAATCCAAGCAGCAGTGGACAGAAGCTGGTTCTTCAGCTCCAAAGAAGGCGAGGATGTTGCCATCGCGGGAAAGATCATGGCGTCAGTGTTTGGATGTTAGCGGATTTTTTTTTTTATTTATTTTTTTTTTATTTATTTATTTTTTTATTTACTTTTTTTTTTAGTTTAACTCCTTTAACCTGGTAGGCCATGTCGGAAAATGAATGAAATTGGTGAAATGATGCTCAAATGATCTCAGGGTCCATGGAGCTTAAAGTTACTCTACATTCGTCTTCTCAGGATAAGGGAAAACCCCGAAAAAAACCTTATTCGAGTAGCTCACCCTAAGTGAGATTCGAACTCACGACCTTTTGAATGTGAGGCAGACACGCTATCACCACGCTACCCAGGCGGGCAGAGGAATTTTGTTGATTGACTATCTCGAAAAAGGTAAAACTATTACTGGAGAACACTACTCTCAACTTCTAACGAAACTGAATGCAAGCATTCATGAAAACAGATCCAGGTTAAAAAGAAAAAAATTGTTTTCCATCAGGACAATGCACCTGCCCGCAAGTGTTTTGGCAATGGGGAAATTGAGAGATCTGCACTATGAAGTGCTGAAACATCCACCCTATTCCTCAGATTTGACTTCCATCTGTTTCTAAAACTGAAGAAGTTCCTCGCTGTTAGGCGATTTTCGTCCAATGAAGAAACAATTGCGGCTGTAAATGGGCACTTTGCAGCACTTCCAGAGGAACACTACAGAGAGGGGATAATGACATTGGAACATCGCTGGACAAAATGTATTGATATTAGAGGAGATTATATTAAAAACCAAAACTGCTTTGAAAGCACGAATTGTCGTTTTTCACTATCAGCCGAGAACTTTTCAGACCACCCTCGTACATACGGCTAGGGAAAGTAAAAGACACTATTGTAATGTAGGTGTACGGCCCACTTTTTCTGCTCCGGAGTGTACATGGTGTATGAAAGGGAGCATAGCCATGGCCGGGTTTTGATGGAAGACCAGTTTGTTTGTTAATAACCGAGCTAGCAGAAGCTGTAGGATCGATATTCCTTACAAACCACCAGGGTCCTTTGCCAAGCTCTCTTCCTGTGTCCTACAGCAAATGTACTTCACAAACCAGGAGTTACTGTATTAGCAATCCCAGCAGTGCAAAAATGTATGGTTATCAATATTCAGTTTTCTATTTTCTCTACTTAGGAAAAGACGGAGCTGCATTCTGCACAAAAATTCAATACCGAGATTTCGCTACGGTCTCTTGTATCAAGAAAAGTATCCACGCGCGTGCGCGTGTGTGTCTTTCTATGAACACGATAATTTAAAAACGAAAAGTCGGTTAAATTCCGAATTGATATTCAAGTTCAGCATCTTCTAAGGATGCGGCACGAGGATTTCAGGATAATCCTCCCATCCCAAACTATCCTTTGTAAGGAAATATTTTCGAAATTTGTGATTTTCTCAAAAATGCCTCTTAACGATTTTGAATAAAATTCCGTATATATACGGAATTATATTAAAGATACTTAAAATGGCAAATAATATGTACATTTTGAATTTTCTAGAAATATCTTCTGAAGACCTCTTCATTCTGGATGACTTTTGAAAACCTGTAAACTGTAAGAGATAGACAAAAACTTACTAAAATGTAGATCCCATCAAAACACACAATTTATGTCATATAGTTACAGTATTTTGTAGAGTTAATCGTTTCCGAAATATTCCTTATTATTCCTGGTTTCAGTTTTAAACTACCTAAACTTTTTTGAAACCGGAAGTTATCTATCATTTCATATTTGATTTTTACTCCATACAAGAGAGCCAAATTACATTTGTATCGCATAGAACTTTTAAAATATATAACTTTCGCTTTAGCATAATGTATTCCCTTATTTCAGCTCTACGTATGTTATTATTCGGTGACGTTCGTGTGTGCTGTGGCAATTAGGATTTCCGAAGCCTTTACTTGCTGATTCCTGCGTTCCTCCCTTTGGCCATATAATAGTGTAGGGCTGCAGGTTCAAGCATCTCTCCTCAGAGAACGATACATATTTCAGCCCACAACACGCTAATTTTCCATGAGGGAAACTGGCTGGTGCTGCAATCATTATTAAATTTTCTAATTTACTTTAGACATGGCCTTCACTAATACCTTTGATAGTCACAATGTCTTATGGTGCTATCTAACGGCGATGAGTTGATATGACAGAATCACTCCACCATCAAATCGGAAATTAAAAGGGCAGGTATCGAGGAATGGCGGACTAGATGGAATAGTACCACAAAAGGAGCAATAACTAAATCCTTTTTTCCGCTAATTAAAAAGAGATTGAAATTTAATCTGCCAACAATTCCAGAAACTATAGCCATTTTGTCAGGCCACGGGAAAACTAAATCCTATTTACATCGATTTCACATAATAGATGACCCAACGTGCGAGTGTAACACAGCCCAACAGACAGTTTATACGACTACATAAACATAGAACATCAGAGAGCAATATTAATCAAAGAAATTATTCAGAATGGAGATACCTGGCCTGTCAGTAATCAACAACTAATATTCCGGCATTTACCAAGTTTTTTTTTTATAAATACGAGGTACGTCCAGAAAGTAAGTTCCGTTTCAATTTATCTCCGCTGCAGCGCTGCGATCGCAGTTCCGCACATGCGCGGTAGACGCTCTGTATCAAGGAGAAGAAACGTGCGCCATTTTGAGATCGCTGTCAGCCACATACGCTTTGTTGTGCTTGTTTACAATGTCGGTGTTGATTGAAAATCTCGCCGCTTGTGAAATCAGATCTGTGATTCGTTTTCTGAATGCTAGGAAAGTGAAACCAATTGAAATTTATCGGCAAATTTGCAAAGTTTACGGACAAAATGCGACGAGTGATTCAATGGTGAGAAGATGGGTCCGACAGTTCAATGAAGGACGTAGTGAAGTGCACGATGAAGAAAGAAGTGGGCGTCCATCTTTGGTTACAGAAGAACTGATTCACGCGATTGATGACAAGATCCAGGAAAACCGCAAGTTTACAATTAGTGCTCTCGCTATGGAATTTCCCCAAAGCTCACGATCACTAATTCATGAAATTGTTACCGAAAAACTGAAATTTCGTAAACTTTGCTCACGTTGGGTACCAAAGATTCTTACTGAGCAACACAAAACAAAACGGATGGGTAGTGCACTTCAGTTTTTAACCCGTTATGATGAAGACGGCGAAGAATTTCTGACACAGATAGTCACAGGAGATGAGACTTGTGTTTCTTACGACACCCCCGCAAAGGTTAAGCCGAAATAAATCTTGACACCTCGAAAAATGATGTGCACAGTGTGCTGGGACTGGAAAGGCATCTTACTCATTAATTTCTTACTGCGTGGTCAAACAATCAAAGCAGATGTTTATTGCGAGACACTTAGGAAATTGCGCCGCGCAATACAGAATAAGCGCCGAGGATTGCTGTCAAAGGGTGTTGTTTTTCTTCACGACAACGCACGACCACACACTGCAAATGTGACGAAAAACCTCCTACAGGGATTTGGCTGGGATGTGTTTGACCATCCTCCGTACAGCCCTGACCTCGCTCCTAGCCACTTTCATCTGTTCTTACATCTCAAGTCTTTCCTTGGCGGTCAATACTTCAACAATGACGGAGAGCTGAAAGAAAATGTTTCCAACTTTTTGAAGACTTAGGCGGCAAACTTCTATGAAGAAGGTATACAAAAACTTGTGCCACGCTATGACAAATGCCTGCAAAATTTCGGCAGTTATGTGGAAAAGTAGTTTAAGAGTTGTAGAATTTTGTGCAATAAATAATTATTCTGTATCTGTACACAATTTAATTTTATGAACAAACGGAACTTACTTTCTGGACGTACCTCGTATATTAAATCCATGGATATCCAAACCAAATCGATATATACATAAAATGTAGGTACTAATTCTGAGCACAGAGTAATTCTAAAAATAATTTAAACAGTCAAATGCAGTAATGTAAAATTATTTTAATGACATTTGACTGTAATAAGTTTTTTGCTAAAACAAAATTTAAGTGTATATTATTATTTATTGTAATCAATATCACTATTATGTTATAATGGCTAACAAATGTAAAAACTAGTGTGTTGATAGCATGTACTAATGGCTCAATGCATGTAATGTTATCATTGTAATGGGGCATGCAGATGAATGTTTAATAAAAATATTTGATGTGTTCCATTCACATGACTTTCTCTACATATCTGCAACAAATTGTTGTTAGAAAGCTTATGCTTTTATTTAATTCATGCTAATCGAGAAAAAATTACCAGAAATAGTCTTATTACTTGCTACCTTGTAAGTAGAAGTGAAATAAGGGAGTACCATAGGTTAAAGTGATAGTCAAAAGCTGATTGCTATGTGACTAATGTTCCTTTGTTTGAATGCACAGGAGTTGACAAATTCCTCTATGAGAAAAGTATGTTTTTTAAAGCTGAAATCCAAAATAAGAAATATCTCAAAACAGTCATCTCCACGAGAAAAAAAAAAATGTATATACCATAAATTGTGTGTTTTTAACGTGCTATACATTTTTTGTGTGCTAAGTTTTTATCCATCTCTTACGGTTTGGCAGTTATGCAAAATTCCATAAAATTCATCCAGAATAAAGTAGTCTTCAGAGGCTACTTCCAGATATACATATTATTTGTCAGGTAAATTATCTTTAATATACGATATTTTAATCAAAATCGTTACAGCCATTTTTGAGAAAATCAAAGTTTTCGAAAAAAAAGTTCCATGTAAAGGGTAGTTGGGGTTGGCGGATTTTCTTGAAAATCTTCGTGCCGCATCTTTGGGAGATACCAAACTGAAATACCAAGTTTGGTTTTTATCGGTCCTTTCGTTTTTGAGTTATGCTGCACACAGACACACACGCTCACACACACACACACACACACACACACACACGGCCATTTTCCTAGAAATGCTTTTTTTAGGTTAAGGGGTTCTCAAAACATATATTTCCGGTGAAATCTCGGTATCGAACTTTTGGGTGTCATACAATACCCTCTCTGTACACTATGTAATAGTACGTATAGAGAAAGTAAAAAAATGGCAGAAGCACGAACTAGACGTTCCAAATACGCAGAGATGGCGTGGTGTAACATGAATACTCTCTCCGTTCCAACATATGGTATAGAAACATGTCATTTATGTTGTTGCAATAAATGGTATACATACTACTCCATAATAAGGAAAATGACTGTATTATCTATTTTATTTTATTAACAATTACTGTAGCATACATTTACTGTATAGACAAAATAAGTAACATATATGTAAAGTATGTTGTTCCAAAAAATTAATAGTATACAATACACAAACATATTGTACATCTGCTACAAGTATATATATATATACACGGAATTAAGGCACATACGAGGGCAGCCCAGAAAGTCCTATCGTGGCGATGGGTAGGCCTAGAGGTGTCATAACGTATCATCCAGCCTTGGTAGCATGAGGACACTGTCTTCCTTACTTTGCTCTCTGTTCAAAATTTATGCTGCAATAGTAAATCTCCTAAACTCAGTGAAATTTGGGCGAAAGTTCTATAATCGAGAAACGACCAGTTTCACTAATTTTGTCATTGATTTTCATTGCCAATTGATCAGTCACAAGGCTAGGCCACTTGCGTGACTCGGTTCTCACTCATTATTCCCTGCCCGTAAACATCACAAAGTTGATGATAAATTTCAAATGGTTTGTTGGTTTTAGCCAACAAAAAACCTAATCACAGACCGCACTTCAGAAGTAGAGGAATTTGCGTACTGAATGCTGGAAGTTATGATACCAAGATGGCGGCTACTCATCGCCACGATAGGCCAAAACGTCTGGGACTTTCTCGACTGTCTTTGTACATCTGGTATTTGTACTGTTCTGAAATATAAAATACAGGATACAAATAGAGTAACATAAACATTTCTTGTTTGTGTTCCACATTAACGCCATTCCCGTTTATTATTAGCTATTCCAATATCTTTGTTTTTCCTCCACAGTAATGTACGAAAGAACCACATTCACTAATGAAAACATTGGGACCATCAAACTCTTGTACACATTCGTAATATTCCCATACTTTAAAGTCGTATCTATACCATATTTTGGAACGGAGGTAGTATTTGATAATAAATGTTATATCACATTTTAGTTTCTCCACACCAAATACAAAGAGAAGCTAATATTTTGAAAGATTTTCTTCGGGAGCTGTGATATCGATTGCTGTACGGAAGTTCGTGGTGAAGACGACGTCGAGACTGGCGATATTTGAGGCAGCAAGTTATTGTTTATGCAGCGGTAATTAACCCAGTTGAATGTGCTATTCGCGCCTTGTGTGGCACAGCGGATGATCCAGGTCATTGAACAGGAGCGTCCTGCAGAGATTGCATAGTCCCAGAGGGCGCCTCCAACTTTGTCTTAACCGATATTTGATCGCTTAAGTTGCGGGTCGAGGGCTCCCATTGATCAAAATGTCACCGAGAGCAAGCAGACTGGGTATACAGAGGACCTCTGACATTTTATTATAGCTGCTCTAAATGTTTTTGAATCTTTATCCCACAGTTATGTGCTTACGTACACGGCGCTGAAATGTTTCGAGTACGTACTTCTCCCATGCTGAGTGAACTATGTGCTACCAGTTTAATATTTTAAGGGTTCCTTTTCCATTTTCAGCTATTTCTAAAACCTTTGCTGTGTAAAGTGTAAAGGTTAACCAGAAAAACCTGATGTGCTAAATGCGTTTAAATTTCTTTACCTATTCAGCAACAAACAATTCGTACAGAAGCTTATTCTTATATCTACTTCATGCTAATTGAGATAAACTTTAATACATTTTTTCTTATCTTGTTAGGTACAGAAAGCGAATTGAGTAAAATGCTTTCTTGGGAGCATTTTTCAGTTTGTCACCGTTTACGAGGGTGTCGTAAAAAGTGAGGCATCACTACTGACCAATGAACTGCTGACAATTGCAATACTACAGGCGTAGTGTTGTAATGAGGACAAGGAAAGGTGGGGGAGAAGCGTAGATTCGCCTGCCCTGGTAGGAAATTCTGGTTTTAATTTTATTTAGTTCCATCTCGAAATTCTTAATGTCTATAATGTAGTATGTTGCAAATGTTGCTTGTGTTTTCCTTAGGACCCTTTAATACCGTGCCAACATTATTTCTTGCGAATGAGCACTCATCATGGCTGTTAAATATCTTGGCGAATTATAAGACACCAGATAAACGTGAAACGCTCGTGTAGAACGCTTGCTACCTCTAGAAGCACAAGGTTATATCCTCTGATAAATAGACGCTCCAGAATTGGACTTGATTGCTCCATTCTTCTGTATAAATCTCTGGTTCGACCTCTCCCCACGTACGTATGGGGTTCAGCTAGTAAAACACATATTCATATACTTCAGGTTATTCAAAATAAATTTCTTCGAGTTGTAACTAATTCTCCTTGGTTTATCAGAAACTTTAAACTGCTTGAAGATTTTGGCATCCTGTCCACCAGATCTCTCTCAAAGATCTTCTACTCTTAAGTTACCCAGCGTTTCAGGAGCTCTGGGAGAAAGAAGCCGTCAACAGCCAACACTGAAGAGAAAGTTACCTCATATATATATATATGAATCGCCGAAATTTATGTATTACGCGCATCGCTTCTGAACGACCACCAAATAGAACAATTCTTTTGTTGTTGTGTTTGTTATTGTTGGTGGAAAAGAAAATGTTTAAAAAGAAAAAGGTACGGTAAAGTGTTTAATGTCTCATAATATGACTAATAACTGCCAAGGGAACGTATTTGGCCGTAGTACTGCTATATTTTCCCTCCCCATTCAATGTTAAGGTAACGCACCAGTTTATCGAGACAATCACGCAACGCAGCAGTGAAATTCAAATACATTTTTATGTATTAACTGTCCTTTCGTTACTCCTATCGTAAAATAAAAAAGCAAAGAAGGTTTCCTGGCGCCGAACGCCTAGAGTAAGTACTTATTTATTTGTCGCTAGATGGCCATAGTAGTATTCTTCCTCCCCATTCAATGTTAAGGTGACGCACCAGTTTATCCAGACAATGACGCAACGCAGCCGTAAAATTCAAATACATTTTTATGTATCAACTTACTCAGCAGTGCATTCATTTAAGCCGATCGTATCTATCACCAATCCAAATGAAGTCGTAAATTATCTAACTGAATTCCTAAATTGGATTTGCCAGGATTCCGCCACACAATTTACAGCTCAAAGTTGACTCGGTAATAATTATGCTACGCAATCTTAATCAGCCAAAAACTGTGCAACGGAAGAAGACTCTGTGTTAATAAATATGAAAATGTTGGTTTAAACTACTATAACCATAGGAGGATGTGCTTATTCCAAGAATACCACTAATGCCAACCGACTTTCATTTTGAATTTAAGCGTGTTCAGTTTCCCATACGCTTTGCATTCACAATGACAGTAAATCGTTAGGCATGTGTGAAATATACCTTGAATTGCCGTGTTTTTTCTCACGGACGTTACGTGCTTGAGAGTCGGCAAACCATCGACGCTATTTATTTTCTCTCCAGAAGGAAAATTGTGCATTACAAGGCATTATAATAATTATGTAATTGTAATTTTATTTCATTGCATGATCGTATTTTATACCTCAAAAACGATCAACTCCATGACAAAATGCATATAATATAAATTATGTGTTTTAAAGTGCTCTACATTTTATGTGTGGTGAGGTTTGTTCCATCTCTTACGGTTTAGCAGTTATGCAAAATTCTGTAAAATTCGTCCAGAGGCTATTCCCAAAAAATTCGAGATATACATTTTATTTCTCAGGTAAATTTCTTTAATATATGATATTTTAATCAAAATTGTTAAGAGCCACTTTTAAGAAAATCAACATTTTTGAAAAAAGTTCCATGTAAAGGGTAGTTTGGGGTGGGGGGATTTTTCCTCAAAATCTTCGTGTCACATACCTGAACATACTAAACTTAAATACCAAGTTTGGTATATTTACCGTTTTTGAGTTATCGTGTTCACAAACACACACACACACACACACACACACACACACACACGGACCTTTTTGTGAAAATGCGTTTTATGGACACAGGGGACCCTAAAACATATATTTCCGGTGAAACCTCGGTATCGAATTTTTGGGTGGAGTGCAATACCTTGTCTATACACTATGTACATAGCAGTGTAGAGAAAGTAAAAACGTACTTCACCAACCATAATGAATAAAAGGACATTTCCTATGTATTATCTCTGTATCTGTGATCTAGTCTAATCTAATTACAGTATAACGTTCAGATTGTGAAGTGAGGTTGTCTTTCTGAATCCCTCTTCTAATTTTGCTTCTCTGCGGAACAAAGAGGAGCAGGAGAAAACTAATGTCAGTCTGGCTTCTTCCTACACGCCAGTATTAAGGGAAGAGAGGCGGGGAAAAAAAGGAGTTTCTGCTCTCTTTCTTCTTGATTAAGACCGAACGCTAAAAAACGAGCGACTGAATAAAGGCCAATAAAATTTGCTGGCTGTCTTGAGATGTCCCGGTTTTATTGTCCGTTTCAGACATTGCAGTCTGGGTCATTCGTCCTTCAGTTGTAAGCACTGTCGTATTCATTCAGTACTTGTGTTTACTTTCTCTACACACACTATGTATGTAGTGTATAGAGAAGGTATTGCATTCTATCCAAAAATTCGATACCGAGATTTCACCGGAAATACACGATTTAGGGTCTCCGGTATCCAAAAAAGCATATTTAGGAAAAGATCCTTTGTGTCTGAAAACGATAACTCAAAGACGAAAAATCGGCAAAATACCAAATTTTGTATTTAAGTTTAGTATCTTCCAAGAATGCCAAACGAAGCTTTTGAAGAAAATCCCCCATTTCCAACTACCCCTTACATGGAAAAACTTCGAAAATTTTGATTTTCTCTGTAACGGTTTTGATTAAAATATTATATATTAAAGATATTTACCTGACAAATAGTATGTATATCTTGAATTTTCCGAGAATAGCCTTTGAAGACTACTTTATTCTGTATATTATGAATTTTACGAAATTTTGTATAAGGGATAAACCGTAAGAGATAGACAAAAACTTACCACACAAAAAATGCAGAGCACATTAAATCACACAATTTAGTGTGATTTTTCGTGGAGTTGATCGTTTTTGAGATATTCCTTATTCGTTTCAGCTTTGAAAAACTTATACTTTTCTAATACAGGACTCGTGTCCATACAAACAAAGGAACTTCAGTCACAGAGCAACCAGCTTTTGACTGTCACTTTAACCTATGGTACTCCCTTATTTTCCTTCTACTTACAAGGAAGCAAGTAATAAGACTATTTCTGCTAAGTTTTTCTCGATTAGCATGTGAATGGAACACATCAGCTTTTGTTGATTGAGTATTGCTGGTAAAAAGGAAACGTTTAAATGGAATAATTGTGTTTTTGCTGAGATGCTCGTTGGTGTTTCCGGCCTTGTTATTTTCATCCATTTGCAAAGAGACGTTGTAGAGGTGTGTCCGTGCTTAGCATAGCAAAACACGCGCCACATAAGCGATTTCAATCACGTGTGACCAGCAAATCAGCGTTTGCTTCAACTTGCGGACCTCGAAATGTTCATGTAATTCCATTAACGTGTCTCACAGAGTTATTATACTGAACCCTACTTTCTCAAAACCGTCGCCCTCCGTGGTGTAATGGTTACCTCATATACCCAAGGTCGCGGGTCCAAACCCGGCGGAGGGCGTAAAAGCCCTTAGCATGACTTCTATCGGAATGGAAGTAAAGCCGTTGGTCCTGAGTGGTAGACTTACACTAGGTAAAAGACCCTCAAGCCTAAGAAAGAGGCCTTTGAGCAAAATGGAGTACTCTTTCAAGTCCTACACACACGCACGCACGCACGCACGCACGCGCACGCACACACACACACACAGGGTGTTGATGAACTATACCGAAATATTTTCTCAGAATGTGTAGATTACTTAAATAAGTAATTTGAAATAGGATACTTATGGCCTGTTTATTGAAATTTCGAAGTAACGACTATAAGTTTCTGAAGTGCCAGTACGTCATGTATCGCGGCACTTCGTCTGGAATGAAAAAAAAAATAATAATAAAAAACATTTACTCTATGACAGGAATCGAACTCGTGTCCTTTGGGATAGCAGCTTCCTGCGTTACGCATTAAGCCATCAGAGTACGCTACATAACACAAGAACGTATTTATGAATGCTCAGTATCGCACTGTCAAGTGATTAGTTGGAAATTTTACAGATTTTTGCGACATTAAATCTTGAAAACGCTAGTAACGAGCTGCTAAAAATAGATATTTCTACACTCGGGCAGCAGTTTTAAAGACATTCTAAGCCATTTTTTCAACCTGGTTTGCTTTAACACCGACTTATCAGCACCTGATACCCACACGTTTAACGCTATGTAGCTGTGTTATGTTTATCCGGGGACCATGCATCGCCGATCTCAAATTACTTGTATCAGTCACGTACACAATCTCGCAAATTATTTCGGTGTAGTTCATTAACACCCTGTATATACACAGTATACATACTGTTTCAAAACGACACCAAAGGAAGACAGCAGTGGATTAGCTTACACTTTGACTTGTCCGAAACTTGATGTTGCAACTTTCAAACTCTATTTAAAGTTTTATGCGTGTTTAAAAATCGCACTAATTTGGGATTAGGCAGCGAAGGAACAACGATTGTCATATGCTACGTAAACAACCTCAGAACGTGTTATACAAAACACATAACAAAACCCACATGCTACGTTTTCCATTACTAAGGTGACCTGTACCGCCCCGGCGTGTCTATCAAACCACCTTCACCACGCGACTGGGACCTTCGCTGCCAACCGGCATCTCTCTTGAAGTGGGCCAAGCACGTGCCATTTGGTTATGCACGAATGCCTAATCCATGATGATTTTATGGCAGTTTTTGTATGTGCCGAATTTAGAGCTGAAAATTATATTCACGTATCATGTACGGTATGACCAATAAGGTTCACATCTTCGTTTGGTGTATTTTTGAAACACCCTATATATATTTTATATGGTTTATCGCCCGCTTTTACTACACATGTCACTGCAGGCGATGACATGATAATACATGAAATGAAGATGGAGCACCGGTGGAATCCAAACAGGAGAAGCCGAAAAAAAAAACCGCCTATCCACCACAAATCTCATGAGGTCTCTTGGGATGAACCCGGGCCGACTAGGTGAGAGGCGTATGATCTAACCACTCGGCCACGGCGCAGCCACGCCCAATATAAAATGAATGGGACGCTGAGAACTTAATAGTTAAAAGAGCGTCCTTAAATAAAACTCCATTTCCATTTCATCTCAAGAGATGTTAAATTCTTAACGTAACATTACTGTAACATACTACCTTTTACTTTCTCTGGTATATATGTACTTTGTATGTACATAAGTCCTTGAGAAGGTAATGTATTCCATCTAAAAATTTGCTGTCGAAATTTCGCTGTTAATATATGTTTTGAGATACCCTAAATTCGAAAAAATCTGATGTGTTCCATTCACATAACTTTCTCTACCTGTTCTGCAAACAAACTGTTCCGGGTTCAATCCCAAGCGACCGCATGTGAGACTTGAGGTGGACAAAGCGGCGCAGAGGCAGGTTCTCCCGCTATCGCATTCCACTGGTGCCCCATCTTCATTTCATTTATCACCAGCGTCATCGCATGCGCTGCCACAAGTAGTAAAAGCGGCCATTAAACACTACAAAAAAAAATGGTCCTCCGCTGGGTTTGAACTCGCGACCTTAGGTATATTAGGCTAGCATGGTAACCACTATACCACGGAGAGCGACTGTGTTTGTGTATGTGAACAGCAGAGCCGAAAAACGAAAAGTCGGTTAAATACTATAACTTGCCTATCGGACGACGTAAGCCCTTTACACATATCGTGTCGGTGTATTTTATATCGCTTGACCAAGCACTCCATAGAGTTTGTACCGTGTGACCCAAATACATCCGAACCGCTGCATGGTGTATTCCCACTGCGTACACGGAAACATGATAACACACAGGTGCTGCACACAAGGTCACGGTGCTGACTTGTTTTTCTCTGCTCTGAAAGTGCAGTACTGAGCTGACAGTGATATCGTGCAGTCGAGTTATTACCAATGTGTTTTATTATTTTGACCTGTACTTAGTCACAAAGTGTATTAAAGCTCAGCATTTGTTTTCTACTGCAGAGCGTGTATTTATTTATGATTCATGTGTGAGTGGACTCTCAATAGTATATACAATGGCGAAATTGACCCACATTTAATATTTTTCACGGAAGAGGCTTGGTTCCACCTTCATGGATATGTGTGTCCACAAAATAATCGTTATTGGAGCTCTGAGAAACCTATATATGCTTTAATGTGCTCTACATTTTTTGTGAGGTAAGTTTTTGTGTATCTCATACATTTTAGCAGTTATGCAAAATTCCGTAAAATTCATCCTGAATAAAGTAGTCTTCAGAGGCTATTCCCAGAAAATTCAAGATAATACATATTGTCAGGTAAAACTCTTTAATATAGGATATTTTAATCAAAATCGTTAGAGCCATTTTTAAGGAAATCAAAACTTTCGAAAAAAGTTCCATGTAAAGGGTAGTTGGGGGTGGGTGGATTTTCTTGAAAATCTTCGTGTCGCATCCTTGGAAGAAACCAAACTTAAATACTAAGTTTGGTATTCAACGGTGTTTTCGTTTTTGAGCTATGCTGTCCACACACACACACACACATTGAGACACACACATTCACACTCACACACACACACACACACGGACCTTTTTGTAAAAATGCTTTTTTTTTTAATTCAGGGACCCAAAACATGTATTTCCGGTGAAATCTCGATATTGAATTTTTGAGTGGAATACAATACCTTCTTTATACACTATGTACATAGAGAAAGTAAGAATGTTGCATGGTTTTATCTGCGCCGTTCTATGATAGTGGCAAACGGTGAGCGCCGAGGGCGCGGACAGGCAAAACACTGCGCAGCCGGTTCGGACGTTTTTGGATCACCGCGTAATGTTACATATCGGCGGGGCAATCTTATATGAAACTAAGGATTACACTGTGTCGCAGAATCCCATGCAACTACAGGAGGTTTAGATGCATGTTAGGCAGTTCTTTTCTGGGCTAGCGACTGTGGCTAATGAAATTAGAGAAGGTTTTCTCAGTTAAATTAAGAGCGCAGAGTACGTACAAAGCTCTGTCCTACTGCGCAGTTTGCCAGCAGAAGAGTGAAACCCCTTTGATGATGAAAGTTGTGCCAGTTAAATTTCATGTGAAGTGCGTGGATCAATAAAAGACAGCGGACTTGTTTATCGAGCCACGATTGCTGATGGAGGAACCCTGTTAACCACATAATATATTACACCTGACAGGAAACTGATTAAAGTCGGGTTATCGACTTGTCTTCTCTGTTCCTCAACCTCTTTATTGCTTTTCACCAGCAAATCTCAAACTTGTCGTGTAGCACGTTACAAACAAGCCAACAGTTCTTCCACTACTGCAGGGAAATTGGAGAAATAAGTGATTTTTTCAGTTTTTGAATGCAAAAGGCAAGCCAATTAGAAGGCGCCAATCCTATCGTACATCACTGTGCTGCTAAGAATTCACCCAGATCTGGCTAAGCATTTTAAGAAAGCAAGTTTAAGGGGAGTAGAAATGCCCTATCTTGTCAATGTTAAAGTTTGACCCATTATCTCAGCAACTATTTAACATAATGATCTAAACCTTTACAAGGTATATTCAGCAATACCTTTACTGTTGATTGATGAAAAATAAAGTACTTCTGTAAATTAGAAGGAAAGGTATAATTTGTTTTAATAAACCTCTTTAAAATCTTTAGAGCAATTTTTGAGAAAAGCAAAATTTTAGAGAAAAGTTCTATGTAAAGGGTAGTTGGGGGAGGGGGGTCTTAAAAATCTTCGTGTCGCATCCTTGGCAGATACCAAGTTTGGTATTTAACGGTCTTTTCGTTTTTGAGCTATGCTGTCCCCGACCACACACACGCACACACATGGACTTTTTTTGCAAAAGTGCTTTTTTTGGATTCAGGGAGACCCAAAACATGTATTCCGGTGAAATCTCGGTATGGAATTTTTGGGTGCATTACTATACCTTCTCTATACACTATGTCCAAAGTACGTGTAGAGAAAGTAAAAAGTAACATAAGTTAGACGTTTTAATAATATCAACATTTTTTGTTTAGTCAGTTTTTTTTCTATCTCTTAGGGTTTAAACGACATGCAAAATTCTGAAAAATCATCCAAAATAAAGAGGTCCTCAGAGCTTATTACCAGAACATTCAGAATGTACATGTTATTTATTTTGTAAATATCTTTAATATGCGGTATTTTAATCTAAATCGATAGACATTTTTGAGGAAATAAATTTTCAAAAATGTTTCCATGTAAATGGCAAGTTTTTATGTGGGGGAATTTTCTTGAAAATCTCCGTGTCACATCCTTAGAAGTTCCTAAACCAAAATACCAACTTTACTACTTAATGGACTTTTGGTTTTTTGAGCTAAAGGCTGGGGGATCTCAAAACTTATTTCCGGTAAAATAACGCCATCGAAATTTTGGTTGGCATAAATGCCTTATATGCAGCTACATTGTACTACATACGTGCTAGAGAAAGTAAACTGGTTCATTCCTTGTAAGTGTTGGTCAGAAGGTGCCAACTCTATCGCACACGTCTGCTGCTGAGCTTTCACCCAGACATGGCGAAGCATTTTTGGAAAGAGAGCTTAATCAGATGGCATTAATACACAGTGTCTGCTGTCAAATAAGAGCACATGAACACCCGAACCTTTCACACCATGTACTTTTATTTGATAATTACTTTCTCTACACGTACTATGTACATAGTGTATAGAGAAGCTATTGTATTCTACCCAAAAGTCCCAAACCGAGAATTTACCAGAAATACACATTTTAGAGCCGCATGTATATAAAAAAAATCTGGTATGTTCCATTCACATGACTTTCTCTATATCTCTGCAACAAATTTCTGTTAAAAAGTTTATGCTTCTATTTACTTCATGCTAAGTGAGAAAAAATTAGGAGAAATAGTCTTATTACTTGCTTCCCTTTAAGTCGAAGCGAAATGAGGGAGTACCAATAGGTTAAAGTGATAGCAAAAGATGGTTGCTATGTGGCTGAAGTATGGACAGGAGTTCACAAATTCCTGCATGAGAAAAGTATACGTTTTTTAAGGCTGAAACAAAAAACATTGAATATCTAAAAAACGATCAACTCCACGAAAAAAATGTATATAACATAAATTGTGTGTTTAAATGTGCTCTACATTTTTGTGTGGTAAGTTTTAGTCTATCTCTTACGGTTTACCAGTTACACAAAATTCCGTAAAATTCATCCAGAATAAAGTAGTCTTCAGAAGCGATTCCTAGAAAATTCAAGATATACATATTATTTTTCAAGTATATATCTTTATTATATGCTATTTTAACATAAATCGTTAGAGCCATTTTTAGAAAATCAAAAATTTCAAAAATTTTTCCATGTGAATGGTAGTTGGGGTGAGGGGATTTTCTTGAAAATCTTCGTGTCGCATCCTTGGAAGATACTGAACTTAAATACCAAGTTTGGTATTTAACGGTCTTTTCGTTTTTGAGCTATGCTGCCCAGACACACACACACGGACATGTTTCTAAAAATGCTTTTTTTTTTATTCAGGTGGTCTTAAAACATGTATTTCCGGTGAAATCTCGGTATCGAATTTTTGGGTACAATGCAATACCTTCTCGATACACTATGTACATAGTACGTATAGAGAAATTAAAACACATTTTTAGAAAAATGTCTGAGTGCGTGCGTGCGTATGGGTGGATGGGTGTGTGTGTGTGGTGGATGGGTGTGTACACAAGAAATCGAAAACGAAAAGTCGGTAAAATGCCGAACTTGGTATTTAAGTTTTGTATCTTCCAGGGATGTGACACCAAGATTTTGAGGAAAATCCCTCCATCCCATAGTAACCTTAACATGGATTTTGTTTTTAAAAATTTATATTTTCTCAAAAATATCTCAAACGATTTGATTGAAATTTATTTGAAACATAATCTGTATTTCTTGAATTTTCTGAGAATAGACCTCTTTATTCTGAATGAATTTTGCATAAATGGTGAACCGTAAAAGATAGACAAAAATTTACTACACAAAAAACATAGATGTTGTTAAAACACACAATTTATGTCATATAATTCTTTGGTAGAGTTGACCATTCTCGAAATTATTCCTTGTTGTTGGTATAAATTTTAAAACAATTAAGCTTTTCTCATATGGGAATGAATGTTTCAATCTTGGCAATGCAAAGCAACAGGTTTCAATCACATGGCACCCTGCTTTTAAAAGATTTCACTATCGCTTTAGCCTAGTGTATTACCTTATTTCCCACGTACATATCTGCTAATGTTCCTTGATTATCATGAAGTAGATACAGGAATAAGTTTATTAACAATTATTTGTAAACAAGTCGTGTAAATGGAACACATGAGAATTTTTGTAGAAACATCAATGTTGTTTTTTCATGCAGCCATTGCAATCCAGCACCAATGCTGTCTGGTCTTGAAGAGGAGCATGTATACCACATTAAAACTAAAAGTTTGCTGGATTTTTCTGGTCACGTCAGTTCTCGAGTGAAAAAAGTTGAAGTTATGAGAAAAGCAGACCGGCTTGGATACCATTGCTGACATTCGTGTTCATATATATCTTTCTTTGTGACAGGTATTTCCTTTATGTTGCTTCTTTGTAGCAAACAGAAACTTTGATGCTAAATATTTATATCAATAAATCTTGTTTCTTAAGCTGGGTAACAGAAGCAAACAGAATACATTTTAAAACGGTGGGATTATTTCGGGAAAACTCAAATAATTTCCCAAACTTGAAACAAAATACGGCTCTCTGTCACTGGAAAGGCCTACTATGCAGATATATTTTAAATATACACGTGTTGTCAAAGTTCCACGTAACCTAGATATCATCATGAACTCGTGCACACATGATAGGATTCTATTTCAGGAACAATTTGGAGACAAAATTTAGTTAATTTGCTATAATTCATAAGTGCAGTATAGGATATCATTGCGATGTTTCCCTGATCGGATTAAATTTCTAGTTCGTGAGTTCGCCGCTATGCGCCACGGTGATGACGAAATCACGAGTTGCGGACGCGAAATGGCAGAATTTTTCCCAGGAACCTTCTTCTTTCAAGGTATGGGGTTCTTTTACGTGTAAATAAATTACTTCCCTTCTACGTTCAAGGAATTAAGTAATAAACCATTTCCGCTAATGTTTATTTCGATTAGTATGATGTAAATAGAATAAGGTTCTGAATTAATAGCTTGTAGAAGAGGCATAGAAGTTGATTGGAATGGAACACATCGCAATTTATTAAAATATTTATTCAAGGGTCTTAAGTAATGTATTTCCTGTCAAATTTCTGTATCGCATTTTTGGGTGAAATTCAATATCTTCTCTACCAATTATGTACATTCTAGGTGGTAAAGAAAGTAATAGTTTTGATTTAATTGTTTTTTCATACAAGCCTGAATTTCTCAGTCAGACTCTACCTATCCTGGTGTCCTACACACGGCTTGTGCGAAAAAACAATTAAGTTAACACTAATGTACCATAATAGTTGGCTATACTGAATCCTGGGACTTACAACATGTAACTCGCCTTGTGTTTTACCGGGAAACATGCGAGTCAGTTGAGGAACTTATTGCCATGGTAGCACAGTGGTAGCGCTACCGGCTAGAGACCGGTGCAATTCTCGGCTATGGTATTGAATTTTTCAATATGACTCTACCTATCCAAAGTAATAAAATGTTTAAATGACAGATACCTGTAGTGAGTAATATTACTTTCTCTACACGTACTATGTACAAAGTGTATAGAGAAGGTATTGCATTCCACCCAAAATTCGATACCCAGATTTCACCGGAAATACCTGTTTTGGGTCTCTGAGTACAAAAAAAAAAAACATTTTTAGGAAAAAGGTCCGTGTGGTGTGTGTCTGTGGACAGCATAGCTCAAAAACTAAAAGTCCGTTATATACCAAATTTGGTAATTAAGTTCAGTATCTTGCAAGGATGTGACACGAAGATTTTCAAGAACATTCCCCCACCCCAACTACCCTTTACATGGAAACATTTTCGAAAATATTGATTTTCTCACAAATGGCTCTAACGATTTTGGATAAAAGCTTTTATATCTAAAATATTTACATGTCAAATAAAATGTATATCCTGAATTTTCTGGGAATAGCCTCTGAAAACTGCTTTATTCTGAATGAATTTTACGGAATTTTGTATAACTGCTAAACCGTCAGAGAAGGACAAAAAACTTATCACACAGAAAATGTAGAGCACGTTAAAACACACAATTTATGTTACATACATTTTTTTCGTGGAGCTGATCGTTTTTGAGATATTTCTTGTTTGGTTTCAGCTTTGAAAAAACTTACACTTTTGTCATACAGGAATTGTCAATTCCTGTCCATACAAACAAAGGAACTTCAGTCACATAGCAACCAGCTTTTGACTATCAGTTTAACCTATGGTACTCCACTATTTCGCTTCTACTTGCCAGGAAGCAAGCAATAAGACTATTTCTGCTAATGTTTTCTCGATGAGCTGGATTTGGCTGGCTATTGTATAGCTTGTACATATCGCAGAAACATTGCCTCCAGCGCCATCTCAGTTTGAAATTGGGTTAAGCATTCTTGGTCTATATACAAGCCCTGTCGGTTGGTTTTCTTGGGATTGTTGGGATGCTGCTGTGGGTTATTGATTTCAGATGGAAGACAAGGAATGCGGCCAAGCGTCGTCTCTGATCTCTGATTCATCTGCAGTCGCCTACAAACAATTCCGAAAATATTCTGCTTCTAATGCGTTACGTTCACATTACTTTTTCTATCCGCCATTCAAATTGTGTATCCTTTTACTGTCTTTACTGTTTGTATCAGCGTTTGAGGACGATGAACCAGTATTTGCAGTTTTTTTCGGCATTTTCTAAAGTTATGTCCATAGGGAAATTTTCAGGATGTTTTTAGGATAGCTATAATTTCTATCTCAGACGTTCGGTGATTGTTTACGTAACAGGTCTTTTAACCTACTATTGGTGGTAGGATGTGAGGGGAAAATATTGATCGTACTGAAAATTCAACCTACGTAACCTACGTAACCATATATTTAAGTTTTAACATAACATTATCAACTTAAAATATTGAAACAATGTTATTATTACCACAATTTATTTATATTTGATGTTATTGAAGAAATACATAATGCAAAACAACATAAGTATTTGTAATTCCGTTCTTTAAGCTGCAAAGTCAGTATAATTGCTGTTGCAAACGTTTACTTCAACAATTAAAAAAACTCCAAATCAGTAATTAACAGAACTTATGTCACAGATCTTTCGATACATTGCAGAACGTTCTCATTTAACAACTTGACGATGTAGATATCGCCGATGATACAGTCTCTCGCAGCATTGGCAGATTCCTCAGTTGAGGCATAAGTGTTAAATATCTGCTAATTCAGCATATGTAAAGTCGTTCATTGTGTAAAGGAAATTTCTCTTCCGAGTTACATATTGTAAGCTGGTTAGCTGCAAATAAAACAATATAAAACGCATTTTCCCTTTTGTATACGAACAAAACAGCAGAGTACTTCTTAAGCACTCAAATAGCAGCCTCACCTAGCTCAAAAGCTGATGTGTTCCACTCACATGACTTTCTCTACTTCTCTGCAACAAATTGTTGTTTAAAGGCTTATGCTTCTATTTACTTCATTCAATTGAGAAAAAATAAGTAGAAATAATCTTATTACTTGCTTCCTTGTAAGTAGAAGCGAAATAAGAGAGTACCAAAGGTTAAACTGATAGTCAAAAGCTGGTTGCCATGTGACTGAAGTTCCTTTGTATGGACTGCAGTTGACAAATTCCTGTATGAGAAAAGTATTAGTTTTTCAAAGCTGAAACCAAAAACAAGGAATACCTAAACAAACGATCAACTACACGAAAAAAATGTATATGACTTAAATCGTGTGTTTTAACATGCTCTGCATTTTTTGTGGGGTAAGTTTTTGTTCATCTTTTACGGTTTAGCATTTATACAAAATTTCGAAAAATTCATCCAGAATAAAGTGGTCTTTAAAGGCTATTCCCAGAAAATTCAGGATATACATTTTATTTGGCATGTAAATATTTTAAATATAAGAGATTTTAATCAAAAACACTAGAGCCATTTTGATAAAATAAAAAATTTTCGAAAAAAGCTCCATGTAAAGAGTAGTTGGGGATTTTCTTCAAAATCTTCGTGTCGCATCCTTAGGAGATGCTGAACATAAATACCAGGTTTGGTATTTAACGGACTTTTCGATTTTACCATACTGTTCACAGACACATGCACATACACTGACCTTTTTCCAAAAATGCTTTTTTGGATTCAAGGGGGACCCAAAACATGTATGTCCCATGAAATATCGGTATTGAGTTTTTGGGTGCAATATAATACCTTGTCTATACACTATAAAGTAGAGAAAGTAAAAAAGAAAACATTAATATCCTCCCAGAAGCTCTGGATTTGGAAGCTAGCATGCTAACCACCTGGCTACAGAGACAGTTATGTTATAATTTATGTTATCAACTGAAGATCTTTGTCCCAAGCTCCTGTTGCTGAGCACAATTTATTGCGCGAAATAAAACTGCTGTGAAGATTACGGTTTATTGCAGCAATTAAAACGGTTAAAAACAAACTTTTCACAACAATTCTTTAATAAGTTTAAACTATAAGAAAATACCTGTTATGTTCCATTTCCATGACTTCCTCTATTTAGGTGTAGTAAATTATTGTTAAAAACCTTATTCTTCTATCTACTTCATGCTAATCGAGAAAACAATAGCAGAAATGGTCTTATTACTTGCTTCCTTATAATTAGAAGGAAAATAAGGAAATACACTAAGCCAAAGTGATGCCTATGTGATTGAAATTCGGGTTTTGCGTGGCTAGGAGTTGAAAATTTCCGTATAAGAAAAGTATTTGAAAACTGAAGCCTAATAAGGAATATCTGGAAAGTGCTCAACCCCATGAAAAAAAAAATCTGATGTGTTTCATTCACATGACTTTCTCTACATCTCTGCAACAAATTATAGTTAAAAAGCTTATACTTCTATTTACTTCTTGCTAATTCAGAAAAATTAGCAAAAGTGGTCTTCTTACTTGCTTCCTTGGAAGTAGAAGGCAAATAAGGGAGTGCCATAGGTTAAATTGACAGTCAAAAGCTGGTTGCTATGTGACTGAAGTTCCTTTGTTTGTATGGACACGAGTTGACAAATCCCTGTATGAGAAAAGTATAAGTTTTTTAAAGCTGAAACAAAAAATCAAGGAATATCTAAAAAATAATCAACCCCACGAAAAAGCATGTATATGACATAAATCATGTGTTTTAACATTCTCTACACATTTTGTGTGGTAAGTTTTTGTCCATCTCTTACGGTTTAGCAGTTATGCAAAATTCCTTAAAATTCATCCATAATAAAGTAGTTTCCCGAGGCTATCCCCAGAAAATTCAAGGTAATTTGAGAAAATCAAAATTTTCCATGTAAAGATTAGTTGGGGTGGGAATTTTTCCTCAAAATCTTCGTGTAGCATGCTAGGAAGATACAAAACTTAATTACATGTTTGGTATTTAACGGTCTTTTCGTTTTTGAGATATGCTGCCCCCCCCTCACACTCACACAGACACAGACAGGCAGACAAACGTACACACGGACATTTTTTTGAAAATGCTTTTTTTGGGTTCAGGAGGTCTCAAAACATGTATTTACGGTGAAATCTCGGTATCGAATTTATGGGTGCAATACAATACCTTCTCAATACACTATATACATAGTAGTATAGAGAAAGTAAAAATGTATATGACATAACTTGTGTGTTTTAACGAGATCTACATTTTTTGAGCAGTAAGTTTTTGTCTGTCTTTTATGGTTTAGCAGTTATGCAAAATTCAAGGTATAGAATTGTCATGTAAATATCTTTACTATACAGTATTTTAATCAAAATCCCTAGAACCATTTTTGAGAAAATCAAAGTGTTCGAGTTTTTTCCGTGTAAAGAGTGGTTTGGGGTGGGGATATTTTCCTCAAAAACTTCATGTCGCATCCCTGGAATATACTAAACTTAAATACAAACTTTTTGCTGTCGTGTCGTGTATGAACACGATAACTTTTGAGTTATCGTGTATATACACACATATACTTTTCCAATTTGCATTTATACAACGGACTTATAATTTTAACCCTTTCCAGCCCGATTTATTTTCAACTGAAATTGACTTTTGTAAACTGACAGCATAGAATGGATACTTTTGGGTTGATAAAAAGTTAGTCATAAGCTAATGTCTTATTAGTAGGTCACTTGTCTCAACTTCTGAAGTTTACAGATGAAGATTCCAATGTTAGAGCATAATCTAGGTTGGAATCTTCGCTGCAATGCTACTATGTGTGATAAAGGAAGGGATGGTCACAGGTAAAATAAATACTGAGAAGCATACGAAAATGTTGACTGGACCTCGGCAGCATTGTAGCGGAATATTTCTATATTTGTGTTAGAAAGAAATATATAATTAAAAGTATTTTACTTTTGCATATTTTATCCTATGTTAATATTAATACATTTAAAGAAATTACGGAAATATACACCAATAAAGGTAGAGAATAATTGAACGTTAACCTTTACCCACAAATGCCTTTAATAATGCCATATGACACCTTTGAGCTGGTAAAGGGTTAATATTAATTATATGATATTATCTTTTTTTTTTTTTTGTGGATTCGGTATCGAATTTTTGGGTGCAATACAATACCTTCTCTATACACTATGTACATAGTACTTGTAGAGTAAGTAAAAAGCTCTTGTAAGGAAAGTTTTAGTTAACAGCTAGAGAAAGTCATGTGAATGGAACACACAGGAATAGCAACTGCAGAGGATAAAATTTACCGCGCTGTTTATTGAGATAATGGGTGGGAGAAGCAGGTGTAAGAACTAAAGCGAGTATAAAACACAACACATTTCATGTTCTCTATGTGAGGCTTAACAACGTACTTACCTGCCCGTACCTTGAAATAAAAACAACATTTAAAAAATGCACTGAAAAAATATCTAATGTGTTCCATTCACACAGTTTACTTTCTCTAGCTTTCCAAATACATACTGTTCTTACAAAATACTATTCTTTTATATACATTATACCAATAGAGATAAACATTAGACAATTGGTCTTCTTGCTTTCTTGTAAGTAGAAGGGAATTAGGGAATACACTAGGCTAAAGCAATAGTCAAATACTTTAAAGCTTCTCGCTATGTGAAACAATTGAGGTTTAGAGCATTGTATGGTCCTGTTTGAGAAAAATATAGACAAGTATTTTAAAACGAAAACCAATAATGAGTAGTATCTTAGAAACTGTCAACTCTACAACAAAAATACACATGACATAAATTGTGTTTTTTAACGTGATCTGCATTTTTTGTGTGGTAAGTTTTTGTCTACGTCTTACGGTTTAGCAGTTATGCAAAAATCCGTAAAAATCAGCCAGAATAAAGTATTCTTCAGAGGCTATTCCCAGAAAATTCAAGATATACATTTTATTTGTTAGGTAAATATCTTTAATATACGATATTTTAATCAAAATTGCTAGAACCATTTTTGAGAAAATCAAAATTTTCGAAAAAAGTTCCATGTAAAGAATAGTTGGGGGTAGGGAGATTTTCTTGACAATATTCGTGTCGCATCCTTGGAAGATACTAAACTTAAATACCTAGTATGGTTTTTTTAACGGACCGCTCTTTTTTTAAGCTATGCTTTCACACACACACACACACACACACACACACACACACACACACACACACACATATTTACTTGGACCATATTCTAAAAATGCCTTTTTCCGAATCAGGGCCTTCAAAGCATATATTTCCGGTGAAATTTCGGAATCGAATTTTTGGGTGGAATACAATACCTTCTCTATTCACTATGTACATTGTACATACGGGCTAGCGAAAGAAAAAATACATATTTGAGAATGAATTATATGATTCTTAGGACGGTTTCACCGGTTATAGTGTATACATTTGACGACTGTTTATTCTATGACAGTCATTTAACTCATATTTGCTGTTATTCAATGCAGTTTTATTTTGACGGTCGTGATATTTACTTCACGGCTAGGGTTCTCTTAGGACCGGTGTGGTATTGAACCCACGTATCACCGCGTGCCAAACAACCTGCATTGTCGTCCCTTCACTTCTGCTGTAACACCACCACCTAAAGAGAAGACCTTTCTATACGAAGTAACCGAGACACCTTTTGGCTTTCTGTGAGTCCGTCAAACCAGTACTGTGTGCGAAAGTTAAATTGTGTGTCTGTGGACAGCATAACTGAAAAATATAAAATATGTTCGTATTTGAGCTCATTATTATATACGAATGCGACACGAAGATTTTCAGGAAAATTTCTCACCCCAATCTATCCTTTACATGGAACACTTAAAATTTTCTACTTATTAAAAACGATTTTTGCTAAAATACCGCATATTAATCTGAATGCATTTGTGAAATTTATACAAAATTAAAAAAGCGTTGTTTCATAATAATATGAAATCTAGATTTTAAGAAAATATTAGTTTTTAGTAATTCGCAATGTCTTGACTACCAATATAATGAAGCTATAAGGCGTATGCATATTGATAGCTACTCCCAAACTTTTTTTCTTTCTTTAGCCCACATGTACAATGTACATAGGGATAGAGAAGGTATTGTAATGCACCTGTCAATACCGAGATTTCACCGGAAATATATGTTTTGTGGTCCCCTGAGTCCGAAAAAAGCATTTTTAAAGAAAGGCCCGTGTGTGTGTCTGTGGACAGCATAGCCCCAAAACAAAAAGACGTTAAATACCAAACTTGGTATTTAGGTTTAGTATCTTCCAAGGATGCGACACGAAGATTTACAGAAAAAATCCCCCCACCACAAACTACCCTTTACATGGGAAAATTTTCGAAAATTTTTATTTTCTTAAAAATGGCTCTAACGACTTTGATTAAAATCCCGTATATTAAAGCTATGTCCGAAATAAAATATATATCTCGAATTTTTTGGGAATAGCTCTGAAGACCTCTTTATTCTGGATGAACTTTGCTGAATTTTGCTTAACTGCTAAACCGTAAGAGATAGAAAAAAATGTACTGCACAAAAAATATACCTTATGACAAAACACACAATTTTTGTCGTTTACATTTTTGTTGTGGAGGTAACCGTTTTCGAGATATTCCTTGTTATTGGTTTCAATTGTGAAGTACTTAAACTTTTCTCACACAGGAAGTGTCTGTTTTTCTTTTGTTCTACACCTGGCCAAGCAAAGAAGTGATTTGCAATGACAATCGCATAACCATGGCTTTTAAAACATTTGACAATCACTTTAGCATAGTGCATTCTCTTATTCCCTTCTACTTATAAGGAACTAAGTAATAACATTCTGCTAACATTTATCTTGATTATCATTGTGTACATAGAAGAATAATCTTTTGTAGGAGTTTTTAGAGCAGCTAGAGAAAGTCATGTGAGTGTAACACATAAGATTTTCTAACACTTTTCCACACAATGCAATTTTTCACTACTTTGTTTCATACTTTTTACTGTCCCTCAAACCATTTTAGAAGAATTGTTCTTATTATTTTTCCGAAATAGTGCTCCAATCTTGATAAATTATTAAATTTTCTAAAGTTATCAGTTTTGCAGAGTACGAAAAGGAATAATGTTTCTCTACTAACTTGGGCTAATATTTTGCGGAATTTTGCATAACTGCAAAACCGTTAGAGATAAACAAAACCTTACTACACAATATATGCAGATCCCTCAAAACACATAATTTATGTTATATACGTTTTTACTTACCAAGTGGGAGACCTGGGTTCGATCCGCAGTACCGGCGTGGGGATTTTCCCCCCGCTGGGAGACCTGGCCCGGGGTGCACTCAGCCTCTTAAGGTCCCTGGGGGGGCAATTGAGGAGCTACTTGATGGAGAAGTAGCGGCTCCAGGTCATGAGGACCGCATTAACCGGCCGGGGGGACTCTAGGCGCTGACCACGTCTCGCCCTTCAATACTACACCCCATCCATGACGTCTGTAGTGGACCGAGATGGGGGACGCAGCGGCCGGGCGGTAGGCCAAGGTTCCCCGTGAGCTGTCGTGCCATGGAGTTGTTATTACGTTTTTACTTTCTCAACACATACTATTTAAATAGTGTATAGAGAAAGTATTGTATTTCATCCAAAAATTCGATACCGGGATTTCACCAGAAATGCATGTTTAAAACCCCTTGAATAAAAAAAAACATTTTCAGAAAAAGGTCCGGTCCGTGTGTGTCTGTGGATAGCACGAAAAGTCGTTAATACCAAATCGTATTTAGGTTTGGTATCTTCCAAGGATGCGAGACGAACATGTTCAAGAAAATCCCGCACCCCAAATTACCCTTTACATCGAGAGATGTTTTAAAATGTTGCTTCTCTTAAAAATGGCTCTAACGATTTTGATTAAAATACTACATATTAAAGATATTTCCAACACAAATAAAATGTATATCTTGAATTTTCTGGGAATAGCTTCTGAAGATCTGTCTATTCTGGATGAATTTTGCTGAATTTTGCATAACTAGTAAACTGTAAGAGATAGACAAATACTTACCACACAAAAATATAGACCTCATTAAAATATGTACACAATTTATGTAATATACCTTTTTTCGTGGAGTTGACCGCTTCCAAGATATTCGTTGTTATTAGTTTCAGTTTTAAAATACTTAATTTACTCATGCGGGAACTTATAAACTTCTGCCCACGCAAAGAAACGGATTTCAATTCCATAGCAACTAATTTTAGAGCATTTGAGTGTCGATTTAGCCTAGTGTACACTTACTTCCCTTCTGTCTACAAGGAACTAAGTAATAAGACCGTTTATACTAATGCCTGTCCATTATCATGAAGTAGATAGAAGAATAAGCTTACTAACAATAATTTATTACAAAGTTGTAGAGAAAGTAATGTGAATGGAAAACAGCAGATTCACTGTTTCTGGAATATTCCTTGTTATTGGTTTCAATTTTAAAATACTTGAACTTTTCTTATATGGGAACTTGTCAACCTCTGGCCACGCAAAGAAACGGGTTTCAATCGCATAGCAACCACATTTTAAAACATTTGACTGTCGGTTTAGCTTAATGTATTCCCTTATTTCCCTTCTACTTATAAGGAACTAAATAATGAGACCATTCTGCTAATGTTTATCTCGATTATCATGAATTAGAAGAATAAACTTTTTAGCAATAATTTATTTCAGAGAGGTAGAGAAGGTCAGATTTTTAAACTTGTAGCATATTTTTAACGTTAAAACAAGACAGTTTGTACCTCATCTTGTAGATAATTGAAACGTGAAGCACGAAGCTGGTACTACTCGGGTGCTGTATCTCGACACTAAGGAGAGATAACTTTCCTCGTGTTTTGCCCTCTGCCCCGCCCCAATGTGTCCTTGGAGATGACCACAGGAACTAAATAAGCAAACGCCTGTCGCACCCGCAACACTTCCTACATGTTTGTACTGCAGCGCTGTCTACATGTTGCTCAACAGGCGCTGAGTAATATACTGTACGCCAGCGACAAAACCTATATTTCTTTTTCTCTCTTTGTTTTACAAGATAACACAAACAAATGAATGTATGTTTTCTATACAAATATAGACATAAAATGTGTTATAATGAAAATAAATCTGATGTGATCTATTCATATGACTTTCTCTACGTATCTGCAGCAATTATTTTTAACAAGCTTATGCTTCTATTTACTTCATGCTAATCGAGAAAAAATTAGCAGAAATAGTCTTATTACTTGCTTCCTTGCAAGTAGAAGCGAAATAAGAGAGTACCATAGGTTAAAGTGACAGTCAAAAGCTGGTTGCTATGTGACTGAAGGTCCTTTATTTGTATGGACACGAGTTGACAAATTCCTGTATGAGAAAAGCTGAAACCAATAACAAGAATTATCTCAAAAACGATCAAATCCACGAAAAATGCATATAACATAAATTGTGTGTTGTAACATGCTCTACATATTTTGTGTGGTAAGTTTCTGTCTTATCTCTTACGGTTTAGCAGTCATGCGAAATTCCGTATAATCCATCCAGAATAAAGTAGTCTTCAAAGGCTATTCCGAGAAAATTCAAGATATACATTTTATTTGTCAGATAATTATGTTTAGTATACGATATTTTAATCAAAATCGTTGAGCCATTTTTGAGCAAATCAAAATTTTCGCAAAAAGTTTCATGTAAAGGGTAGTTGGGGGTGGGGGGATTTTCTTGAAAATCTTCGTGTCACATGGCCTTTTCGTTTTTGAGCACACACACATATACACACAAACAGACACATTCAAGGACATGTTTCTAAAAAATGCTTTTCTTGAATTTAGTGAATCTCAAAACATGTATCTCCGGTGAAATTTCGATATCAAATTTTTGAGTGCATTACAATAGCTTCTCTATACGCTATGTACATAGCGCATGTATAGAAAGTAAAACAGCTCCGCGAAGAAAAACACAATGTTATCATTTCCTATCTTTCACTTTTAAATTTAAAAGCAATTTTTATTATTTTGTTAGCTGCTGAAATGTTCAAGGTTATGATTTTGCTGCTGAGCACTTAACTGGGCTTGAAAATCCATAACAGCTTCACGTATTTTACTCTTCTCCAAACCTATCTGCTGTACTTTTACTTTCTCTACACGTACTATGTATAAAGAAGGTATTGTATTCCACCCAAAAATTCGATGCCGAGATTTCACTTGTAAGTTATGTTTTAGGGTCCCTTGTATCAAAAATACTAAAAACAAATGTCCGTGTGGTTTGTGTGTGTGTGTGTGTGTGCGCGTGTGCGTGCGTGTAACATAGCTCGAAAATGAAAAGTCCGTTCTAAACCAAACTTGTTATTTCGGTTAAGTATCTTCCAAGGATGATACAAGAAGATTTTCAAAAAAATCCTTCACCCCAACTACCGTTTACAGGGGAAACAGTCGAAAATGTTGATTTTCTTAAATTTGCCTCTTAACAATTTTGATTCAAATGTCGTGTATTAAAGATATTACATGACAAATAAAATAGATATCTTTAATTTTCCTGTGATAGCCTCTGATCGCATCTTTATTCTTGATAACTTTTGCTGAATGTTTCATAACTGGTAAACCGTAAGAGAAAATTTACTTAACAGGAAATGTTAAGACACAATTAATTTTATATGCATTTTTTTTTTCGTGGAGTAGCCCTTTTTTTTGGGGGGGGGGAGATATTTCTTGTTATTGATTTCAGTTTTAAAATAGTTGACTCATACGGGTATTTGTCAATCCTGGCCATACAAAGGAACTTCAATCACGTAGCCACCAGTTTTTAAAAGATTTGACTATCATTTTAACCTATGTTACTCTCTTATTTCGCTTCTACTTACAAGGAAGCAAGTAATAACACTATTCCTGCTATTGTTTATCTCGATTAGCATGAAGTAGGTAAAACAATAGCAATTCTTTGTTACAGAGATTACAACATGTTATTTGAATGGAACATATCAGATTTTTCTTTCTACTTTATAAATACGGAAATCGTACTAAATTTTACATAAATATATGTATATATTTTAATAAATTAGGTTGGTAGTGTGAGGAATAATTTAATGTGCAATTGCTAGGTCCTAGACTAGTTCCTTGTTAAGTAGAAGGGAAATAAGTGAATACACTAGGTTAAACCAACAGTCAAATGTTTTAAAGAGTGGTTGCCATATGGTTGAAATGCATATCTTTGCATACGGGAAGTTGACAAGTTCCCGTATGATAAAAGCTTTTTTAAAGTATTTTAAAACTGAAACCAATAATAAGAAATATCTTTTAAAAAAAAATGGTCAACTCCACGAAAAAATGTGTGACACAAATTATGCTTTTTAACGAGATCTATATTTATTGTGTAGAAATTTTTTGTCTTTCTCTTACAATTTACCAGGTATGTAAACTTCAGCAAAATTAATCGAGAATAGAGATATCTTCAGTGAGCTTATTCACAGAAAATGTCAGATATACCTTTTATATATCATACTAGCTGACCTGGCGAACTTTCTTCCGCCTTAGAAGCAATAAATGAACAGATTTTGGGTTTTATTAAGTTCAATTTTTTATTAGGATAATAAATATAAATACAAAAAATCAAGTATTTTAATGATTATTTATTGGCCGTGTATTTTGTTGCATGGGTTGAACTCTTCAGTGAAGCACCTTGGGATAGACGACATTTCTTGTTTTATTATCAGGCGCAAGAACAAATAACGCAGATGGTCTTCCGACCCGTGAACATGCCACATATAATTGACCATGGGAAAAACATGGATTTTATAGATTCAGACCACAAACTTTTCAAGGATTGACCTTGTGATTTGTTAATGGTCATGGCGAATGCAAGACGGATCGGAAATTGAAGTCGTTTAAACTCAAACGGCAAATCGGTTGGGATCATTGGAATCCTCGGAAAGAGAACTTCCTCATCTTCGAATTTTCCTTTGAGTATCGTCGCGTAAATCACATTGTTCATCAATTTACTTACCACCAAACGCCTTCCGTTGCACAGTTTTGGTTGGTTTATGTTTCGAAGCATGATTACTACGGAGCCAACCTTTAGCCGTAAATAGTGCGGTGGTAAGCCAGGCACATCCAAGGAGTTTAAGAGTTTAATCGGATAGTTGCTCTTCACGTGCAATTTCATTCGCAATGTTTCGAATCCTTTGTCGAGAAAGATTCGATTGTCTTGGTCGCGGCATTGTTAATGATAATATCGGCACAATAAGCTAGTAGAAACTCGAAACAAACACCATAGACAAGAATGCGTTTAGCTGTCTGTTGCGTTTTGTTATACCACGTTTTATGTCACGTCCCACGGAAGCGGGATAAAAAGTATCCTATGTCCTTCTCCTGGTTCTCAGCTACCTCCCCACCGATTTTCAGCCAAATCGGTTCAGCCGTTCTTGAGTGTAAATAGTGCAACTAACACTACTTTATATATAGATAAATGTCTTTAATGTACAGTATTTTAATCAAAATGGTTAGACACTTTTTGAGTAAAACAAAATTGTCGAACGTTTTTCCATGTAAATGGTTGTTCGGGTCGGGGGGGGGGTCCCTAAAAATCTTCGTTTTGCATTCTTGCAAGATATTATACATTAATACCAAGTTTGGTATTTTACCGAATTTTCGTTTCTGAGTTAAGGTGTTCACGGACACTCGGACACGCACCTGTTTATAAAAATGCTTTTTTGGGATACAGTAAAATTTCGGTATCGAATTTTTGGGTGGAGTGTAATACCTTCACTATCTATGTACAGAAGGCACAAAAAGAAACCGACACTGTCTTGTTCCATACACCGCATTCCTTACCGTTTGTAGGGTACTTTATTACGTCAATTTTTTACTTTCTCCATACGCACTATGTACATAGTGTAAAGAGAAAGTATTGCACTCCACCAAAAATTCGATACCGAGATTTCACCGGAAATATATGTTTTAGGGTCCCCAATATCCAAAAAAAGCATTTTCACAAAAAGGTCCGTGTGTGTGTGTGTGTGTGTGTGTGTGTGTGTGTGTGTCCGTGTGTCTGTGAACACGATAACTCAAAAACGAAAAGTCGGTAAAATACCAAACTTGGTATTTAAGTTTAGTATCTTCCAGGGATGCAACACGAAGATTTTTGAGAAAAATCCCCCCACCCCCAACTACCCTTTACATGGAACTTTTTTCGAAAATTTTGATTTTCTCAAAAATGGCCCTAACGATTTTGATTAAAATTTCGTATATTAAACATATTTTCCTGACAAATAAAATGTATATCTTGAATTTTCTGGGAATAGCCTCTGAAGAGTAGTTTATTTTGGATGAATTTTACTAAATTTTGAATAACTGCTAAACCGTAAGAGATGGACAAAAACTTACTACACAAAAAATGTAGAACACATTAAAGCACACAATTTATGTTATATGCATTTATTTCGTGGAGTTCGTCGTTTTTGTGACATTCCTTATTTTTGGTTTCTGCTATGAAAAACGTATACTTTTCTCATACTGGAACTTGTCAACTCCTATCCATATAAACAAAGGAACTTCATTGACATAGCAACCAGCTTTTGACTATCACTTTAACCTACGGTTATCCCTTATTTCGCTTCTACTTACAAGGAAGCGAGTAATTAGACTATTTCTGCTATTTTTTTCTGATTAGCATAAAGTAAATAGAAGTATAAGCTTTTTAAGAATTATTTGTTGCAGGGATATAGAGAAAGTCATGTGAATGGTACACATCAGATTTTTATTTTATTGGCTGATACTGTCATCTTGCAGATGAGTGTTCTATATCGAACCAATAGAGCATACCTATGCTGGGTTTGTCAACTCATTCGCTAATAGGAATAGCCACCTTCCTACACTGGAAGCTAGGTTAGGTAACGTGTACTACAACAGTAAGCTACAACCTTCCCCAATTAGAGTGACGGATATTAGAAGACACGCCCTATTCCCGTCAGATAATAAGAAATTCGATGTCTATTACTATTTGTGCTCTGTGTACCATATAGTACTGTGGGGAGAAAGTAATAAAAGCAGCAAATAGGCTTAAGTCCGCAGCTTAAACATAGTCGTAGAGGGTTTCGGAACATCCTTAATCTACACAGACACCATGACAATTCAACTCCACTATTAAAACGCCAATGAAATGGGCGAGATTAGGCAATGTCAACCAATCGCGTTCATCTGACTGGAGAGATATTGTCGAAACATCTTATCACAGCTGATGTTCATTTCTTTGAAATCATGTCGCACCTGTCGTTCGTTTGTTTAATCTCTTGTCTTGGTTATTGGTAACAAGGTGACAATCCAGTCAGCCAACCTTCATTTTTAATAACTTCAGTTGCACAATTGTACTCTCAATTAATTCAGTTATTTAAAGTTTTATCCAGTTCATTATGTAATTAGTTAAAAAAAAGGAGCGAAAATAATCATTATTTGTATTTCTTATGTTTGAGATGAGTGCAATAACCTCAAATAAAATGTTTGTTTCCATTTCGTGAATTAGTTATTAAAATTTGAAATAAAATAATTGTTCCCTATTTCTATTGTTGCTATCGATATTCGTACATTGGATGTAGACATGGTCGGCCATATCATACTTCAGGAGGCTGTGAAGAAAGAAAATCATTCGGTAAATAAACATGGTGAATGCGTCATGTAACAATGATAACCTGATAAAATCTCCCTTCCTATATATTATAAACTATTAATAGTCTATTTCGCTTAATTGTCTTATCAAATACAACTCGTGTTTTCATCTCTTAGGACAATTAGACAAGACGAAAACACTTGTGGTATTTACTTATGATAACTTTTGATTTTGTGTTAACATTTTCATAGGTTGTGATGACGAATAATTTGTGTGTATCAGATCATGAAAAGTGACCGATAGCACATATTCGAAAGATAAATGTACATGCCAGAGGCTTATTACAAGAAGGAAGGAAGGAAGTTTAAAATAACCAAGTTAGCTTGTTCTCGGTTTCCAAGTTTTCAGGAATAACTTCGTTACCTGACGTAATAACCTCTGCCGCTACACAGTGCGGTGTGGGCGAACTCTGTAGGTTGTTGAGCCAAGGTTGTACTGAGCTTTCAACTGTTTAAGTAAGGCTGTGAACAACACTACACTGAATGGAAATTTAATATTTGATCATTTAATCGGTCGTTGCGGAGAACTCGACAGCAAATTAAAATTTTACAGGAGATGAAAAACCATTTAAAACAGGACAAATGGTTTATTACTTTCAGTAGTTTGCACACAGAACATAGATAAAGGTATTGCATTCTACTCATAAATTTGATACCGAGATTTCACTGGAAATTTAAAGAAACTGAATCCGTGAGCAGCATAACTCAAAAACTAAAATTCGGTTAAATACTAAACTTCAGTATTTAAGCTCAGATTTTAATAACGCAACATCAGGATTTTCAAGAACATCCCCCACTTCTAAGTTCTTTTAGATGTAATATATTTTTTTTAAATTATTATATTCTCGAAAATGGCTAACGGTTTTGATTAAAATGCCTAATTCTTAAAATAATTTCACTACAAAAGAAATGTATATCTTGAATTTTCTGGAAATAGCCTCTCTAAATTTTAGATGACTTTTATATAACTCGAAACCGTAGGAGACGGACAAAAACTTACTGCACAAAATATGTAGATATTAAAACACACGATTTATATCATATATATTGTAGTTTTAAACCTTTCTGAGATATTATTGGTGTCAGTTTTAAGCTTTAAAACTTTGTTTTAAGAGGGAAGTAAACTTTCGTTTCATCTCTGTTTTACTCTCAAGAATGCAAAACAGAAGAGTTGACCATCGCTTTAGGCTAATGTATTTCTTTATTTTCCTTCCTCTTTCATAACACACGAGTTATGTCGATTACATTTTGTTGTACAGAGAGATAGTGTACATAACTCAGAAACGTAAAGTTCGTTATTTATTAAACTTCACTTTTAAATTCAAAATCTTCTAACGATGCGACACGACGATTTTCAAGAAAACCCACGTTGCTCTCGTACTAAGTCGATAGAGCTCCTGCCTGCTGTGTGACAGGAAGAAGGAATTGAAGATAAGAAGGAACCCAATAATATCAGTACAGGAGTTAATACCATTGCCTTCTAAAGGTAAATGCCGCTGATAAGATTATCAGTTAAAGGCGAGGTATAAATGGAACAAAAAAAAAAAAAAAAAGGAAAAGGAAATTCCCACACCCCAAACTACCCTTTACTTGGAAGCTATTTTGAAAATTTTCACTTTCTCAAAAATGTCTAGAACGATTTTAATTAAAATACCGTATATAAAATACATAGACGAATAAAATGTATAGCTTGAATTTTCTGGAAATGGCCTCTGAAGTCCTCTTCATTCCGGATGACTGTTGTGTAACTGGCAAAGAGACAAAAACTTACTGCACAAAAATGTTGATCTTGTTAAAACAGACAATTTATGTCATGTTATTTCTTTTTCGTGGAGTTCACCCCATTTCCGAGATATTCTCTGTTATTGTTTTCAGTTTTAAAATAAACTAATCTCATTCAGCAATTTGTCAACTCCTGGGCATGCAGAGAAACCAATTCCGATCACGTAGCAATGAACTTTTAAAAGGTATGACTATCGCTTTATTTCCCTTCTACTTACAAGGAAGCAAGTAATAGGACCATTTCTGCTAATGTTTATCTTGATTACTATGGTATAGATAAGCTTCTTTAAAAAAAAAAAAAAAATGTGATGTGTTCCATTCACATGACCTTCTCTACATCTCTGCAACAAATTATTTTTAGTGTCATAGGTTAAAGTGATAGATGTGACTGAAGTTCCTTTGCCTATATGGACAGGAGCTGACAAATTCCTGTATGAGAAAAGTATAAGTCTTTGAAAGGTGAAAGCAAAAACAAGGAATATCTCAAAAACGATCAACACCACGAAAAAATTTATGTAACATAAATTGTGCGTTTTAATGTGCTCTACATTTTTTGTGTGGTAAGTTTTTGTCCATCTCTTACGGTTTAACAACTATGTAAAATTCCGTAAAATTCATCTAGAGTAAAGTAGCCTTCAGAGGCTATTCCTAGAAAATTCAAGATATACATATTATCAGGTAAATATCTTTAATATGCGATATTTTAATCAAAATCGTTAGAGATTTTTGAGAAAATCAAAATTTTCGAAAAAAGTTCCATGTAAAGGAATATTTGGGGGTGGGGGGATTTTCTTGAAAAGCTTCGTGTAGCATCCTTGCAAAACACCTAACTTAAATACCGAGTTTGATATTTTTCCAGAAATGTTTTTTTTTTTATTCGCGGGGACCCAAAACATGTATTTCCGGTGAAATCTCGGTATCAAATTTTTGGGTGGAGTGCAATACCTTCTCTCTACACTATGTACATAGTACGTGTAGAGAAAGTAAAAATGTTACAAGGATGTAGAAAAAGTCATGTGAATGAAACACATGAGACCGTATTTACTTTCTCTAGCCCCATATGCAGAGAAGTATTGTATTCCATCCAAAAATTCCATACCGAGATTTCACCGGAAATACATGTTTTAGGACCACCTGTATCCAAAAAAAGCATTTTCAGAAAAAGGTCCGTGTATGTCCGTGTGTCTGTGAACATGATAACTCAAAAACGAAAAGTAGCTAAAATACTAAACTTGGTATTTAAGTTTAGTATCTTCCAGGGATGCGAGAGGAAGATTTTGAGAAAAATCCTCCCACCCCAAACTACCCTTTACATGGAACTTTTTTCGAAAATTTTGATTTTCTTAAAAATGGCTCTAACGATTTTGATTAAAATTTCGTATATTAAAGATATTTACACGAAAAATCAAATGTATATCTTGAATTTTCTGGGAATAGCCTCTGAAGATTACTTTGTTCTGGATGAATTTTACGGAATTTTGCGTAACTGCTAAACCGTAAGAGATAGACAAAAACTTACAACACAAAAAATGTAGAGCACCTTAAAACACACAATTTATGTTATATACACTTTTTTCGTGCAGTTGATCGTTTTTGAGTTACTCCTTGTTTTTTGGCTTCAGCTTTAAAAACGTCTTATTTCGCTTCTACTTACTAGGAAGCAAGTAATAGGCTATTTCTGCTGATATTTTCTCGATTAGCATGAAGTATATAGAAGAATAAGCTTTTTAATAATATTTTGTTGCAGAAATATAAAGTCATGTGAATGGAACACATCAGATTTTTTAATTGGGCAAGCTAATAAGAAGCTGAGCTTCTCCTACAAAATGCTTAGTGTTGGGAAACGTAGCAATGACCCTTTGGGCCCACATGTGCAGACGAGGCGTTTCTGGAAACCCCATTTCTCTAGACGACATAAATGGATTTTGGAGGCATTGTCCCCGCCCACTCCGTGACACAGTTAAGCCTCCCCAGCCCCCTAATGATGCAACAAACTGCAAAATGCCCCGCGACCCGATTCCGTTTAAAATCCCGGTTCTCATTTTGACGCACATCCGATAGAGGCGCCACTGAAGACGGCCCGTGACGCCGACGCCATGGCGTCTCTCTGCGCCCCCTCATACAAGTGAAGGACGTCGAGCGTCGACGATCAAGCAGTGAAAACCTGCGAGTGCTCCCGCGAACGAAGTAAAGTGCTTGTGAAGAGTGCAGTGAATATGAGTACCTTGTGTGGTTAGTGGTCTCAGTAGTAGTGCTAGATTAGTGTAAGGAATATCGTCTTGTTTTCTGCAGCCCTAGGTAAGTGCAAATTCTGCAGGAAAGCCTGGCGAAACCTTTGCCCTAATTATGATGTCACTTAAATTTGCCTTTTTTAAGCACATATAACATTTCCTAAAGAATACTGTTGCATTAGAAAGTATATATTGTGTTCATACGAAGGGTATGACCAAAATTTCATTAAAAAAATCATTAAAATCTATTTTTTTATTTTAATTCCATAAAATAATTTAAACATTACTGGTTATAAAACTCTGAGGTGTTCTGTTCACATGACTTTCTCTGCATCTCTGTAACACTTTTTTGTTAAAAAGCTTATTCTTCTATCTACATCATGCTAATCGAGATAAACAAGCAGAAATTGTCTTATTACTTGTAAGTAGAAGGGAAGTAAAGGGATACACTAGGCTAAAGTGGTAGTCACATGTCTTAAAAAAACTATGGTTAAGCGATTGTCATTGCAAATCGTTGTCTGTAGGTTGTTTCATGTTGGGTTTAAATCGCTTTATTTTCCTGAAACACACACATGTTTCCAGATTTTGTAGGGGATGGGCAATCATTCTGGTTAAAGAAAAATTCCTCGCCCCAGCCGGGAATCGAACCCGGGACCTCCGGGTGAGAGGTCAGCTCGCTGACCACTCAAATCGCTTTTTTGCTTGGCTACAAGTAGAACAAAAGAAAAACGGACACCTTCTGTCTGAGAAAAGTGTAAGCATTTCACAATTGAAACCAATAACAAGCAATATCTCGGAGACGGTTACCTCGATAGCAAAAAAGTAAAGGACATCATGTGTGTGTTTTGACGAAATCTACATCTTTGTGTAGTAAGTTTTTGTGTATCTTGCGGTTTATAAGTTGAGCAAAAGTCATCCAGAATGAATAGGTCTTCAGAGACTATTCCCAGAAAATAAGGAATATACAATTTATTTGAGCTGTAAATATTTTAACATACGGCATTTTAATCAAAAGTTTTCCCATGTAAAAGATAGTTTGGGGTGGGGGATTTTCTTGACAATCCAGCTCCAATGGAATGCCGAGATTAGGCAATTTCATCCAATCGCGGTCATCTGACTGGAGTGATATTATCGGAACATCTTATTGCAGCTGATGTTCATTTCTTTCAAATCTTGTCGCACCTGACGTTCGTTTGTTTAGTCTCCTGTCTTGGTTGTTGGTAACAAGGTGACAATCCAGTCAGCCAACGTTCACTTTTAATATCTGTCAGTTCCACAGTTGTACTTTCAATTAATTCAGTTATAATGTTTATTTAAAGTTTTATCCAATTCATAATGTATTAGTTTATAACAAGGAGCGAAAATAATCATTATTTGTATTTCTTATGTATGAGATGTGTAAAATAACCTCAAATAAAATAACGTTTGTTTCCGTTTCATGTATTAGTTATTAAAAGTTGAAATAAAATAAGTGTTTCCTGTTTCTATTGTTGCTATCGATATTCGTACATTGGATTTAAACACGGTAGGCTGTATCATAATTCAGGAGGCAGTGAAGAAAGAAAGAAAGAAAAGTATTCGGTAAATAAACGTGAAATGAAATGGCGTGTTATTTATGGACACTCTTTAACTACTGTGGTTCTCAGCGTCCCATTCCAAATTGGGCGTGAAAGACCGCTTAATTTTGCTCAGAGGCATATCTATCAGGCTTGAGGTTCTTTTACGTAACGTAAATCTACGACAGAGGACCCACGCCTTTACTTCTCTTCCGAAGGAAGCCATGCTAAGGATTTTTTCACCCGAAAAAATCCATCGTCCTCCGCCGGGTTTGAACCCGCGAGCTTGGATATATGAAGTTAGCATGGTAACCATTACACCACGGAGGGCGACTAAATAAACGTGGTGGAATGCGTCGTCTACCATTTGAGAAGTAATGCATTACAATGATAGCCTGATAAAATCTCCCTTCCTATATATTATAAATTATTAATATTAATTTCGCTGAACTGTCCCATCAAATACAACTCGTGTTTTCATCTCCCGGGACAGTTGACTCTCGTCGCTTCTCTCCGGTCGTGAATTATCGACAAGATGAAAATACTCGTAGTATTATGCTACATTCACATAGAAACAAACAAGACGCAACGCAAGAGTTTGCAAACTGTTACACAGCCTGCTGTATATACATACTCCTCTATTTCACCGTGCAGTTCCGGGCAATCTCTAATTTCCCTCAAGAGGCTATGACAGTCTTCTTTGATCTAATGGATGTAACTATCATCTGTGTCTAGATTTCTTAGTTCTCATAAATCGAAGGCGCAGAGAGATAATTCTAGCTCATTAAATGTGTAGCTTTCTCATTTTCTGCAGTCTCTATGCTTGTAATATTTACAATAATTTTGAATGAACAAATTATTGTGACGTCACTGCCTGAGCGTCAGTTGTTAGTATGTAAGATTTTTACTTTCTCTACACGTACTATGTACATAGTGTATAGAGAAGGTATTGTATTGCATCCAAAAGTTCGATACCGAGATTTCACCGGAAAGACAAGTTTTGGGTCCCCCCTGAATCCAATAAAAGCATTTTTGGAAAAAGGTCTTTGTGTGTGTATGTGTGTGCGCGCGCGCGCGCGTGTGTGTCTGTGGACAGCATAGCTCAAAAACGAAAAGACCGTTGAATACTAAACTTGGTATTTAAGTTTGGTTTCTTCCAAGGGTGCGACACGAAGATTTTCAAGAAAATTCCCCCACATTCAACTAACCTTTACATGGAACTTTTTTCGAAAATTTTGATTTTCTTAAAAATGGCTCTACGATTTTGATTAAAATATCCTATATTGAAGATATGTACCTGACAAATAAAATGGATATTCTGAATTTTCTGGGAACAGCCCCTGAAGATTACTTTAATCTGAGTGAATTTTACGCAATTTTGCATAAGTGCTAAACCGTAAGAGATGGGCAAAACCTTAACACACAAAAATGTAGAGCACATTAAAATACACAACTTATATCTTCTACATTTTTTTCGTGGAGTTGATCGTTTTTAGCACATTCCTCAATTTTTGTTTCAGCTATGAAAAACCTATACTTTTCTCATACAGGAATTTGTCAACTCCTGTCCATACAAACAAAGAAACTTCAGTCACATAGGAACCAACTTTTGAATACTAGTTTATCCTGTAGTACTCCCTTATTTCCCTTCTGCTTACAAGGAAGCAAGTAATAAGACTATTTGTGTTAATTTTTTCCTCGATTAGCATGAAGTAAATAGAAGCATAAGCTTTTTAACAATACTTTGTTGCAGAGAAGTAGAGAAAATCATGTGACTTACTTTCTCTATACGCACTATGTACATAGTGTATAGAGAATGTATTGCACTCCACCAAAAAATTCAATACCGAGATGTCACCGGAAATATATGTTTTAGGGTCCCCTGTATCCAAAAAAAGTATTTTCAGAAATTGGTCCGTGTGTGTGTGTGTGTGTGTGTGTGTGTGTGTGTGTGTGTGTGTGTGTGTGTCTGTCTGTGAAAACGATAACTCGAAAACCAAAAGTCGGTAAAATACCAAACCTGGTATTTAAATTTAGTATCTTCCGGGGATGAGACACGATGATTTTGAGAAAAATCCCCCCACTCCAAAATACCCTTTACATAGAAATTTTTTCGAAAATTTTGACCTGGCAAATAAAATGTATATTTTGAATTTTCTGGGAATAGCCTCTGAAGACTACTTTATTCTGAATGAATTTTACGGAATTTTGCATAAGTGCTAAACCGTAAGAGAGAGACAAAAATTACCGCACAAAAAATGTACAGCACATTAAAACACACAATTTATTTTGTATACATTTTTTCGTGGAGTAGATTGTTTTTGAGATATTGCTTGTTTTTGGTTTAAGCTATAAAAAAAACTTATATTTTTCTCATACAAGACTTTGAGAACTGGTGTCTATACAAACAAAGGAACTTCAGGCACAGAGCAACCAGCTTTTTACTATCACTTTAACCATATTATTTGGCATGTAAATGTCTTAAATATAAGAGATTTTAATCAAAATCGTTAGAGCCATTTTTGATAAAATAAAAAATTCGAATTTTTTTCCATGTTAAGGGTAGTTGTGGGTAGGGGGATTTACTTGAAAATCTTCGTATCGTATCCTTGGAAGATAGCAACCCTAAACGGTTGGTACTTAACAGTCTTTTCGTTTTTGAGCTATAGTGTCCACAAAAATGTAAATGGCGTGTTATTTATGGACGCTCTTTAACTACTGTGGTTCTCAGCGTCCCATTCTAAATTGGGCGTGAAAGACCGCTTAATTTTGCTCAGAGGCCTCTCTATCAGGCTTGAGGATCTTTTACGTGCCATAAATCTACGACACTTGACCAAAGGCTTTACTTCCCTTCCGAAGGAAGCCATGCTAAGGATTTTTACGCCCGAAAAAATCTATCGTCCTTCGCCGGGTTTGAACCCGTGACCTTGGGTATATGAAGTTAGCATGGTAACCATTACCCCACGGAGGGCGACTATCTAAAAATGTTTTTTTTTTGTTTTGTTTTTGTTTCAGGAGGTCCCAAAACATGTATTTCCGGTGGAATCTCGGTATCGAATTTTGGGGTGTAATACAATACCTTCTCTATACGCTATGTATATAGTACGTGTAGAGAAAGTAAAAACTACTTATAAAAATACAATTTATTCCAATGAATAAAATTTTTCCTATATTAAATAGAATTAATATTATTGAAAAAAATTAAAATAAATTTAAAGTTATTATTTGTGGAATAAAGAAGTATTAATTTATTAATAATTTTAATATGACATATTAATGTTATTTTAGCCCTTTTCACGTTTATTGCATATTCTAACCAAAAACTGGTGATGATGCATATTCGCGACTATATTTACATTATTTTAGAAATTTAAAAGGGCGGGCACAAGCTTGATCGCGTTTCGATGCTCTAAATTCTAGGTTTGGCGCTGCTGGAGCTATTCCCGAGGAAAGTTTACAAACATTTTAATAGTTACCCAGGCTTTGAACCTTTGTGTCAAATTGATAGCTTTATTAATGAGATGGGTGAACTTTTACCAGAAATAATAAGTCCAACATAGCACTCAAATTCAAATACTGTCCAGTGACCTCAGTTGATGTAGAACGATCCTTTTTGAGCGATCGACGACACAATTTTACTACTGAACATTTGGAAGAGTAGCTGATTGTATATGTTTACCATAGTAACAAAATGTAAACGAATTTGTAAATGATACTTTTTACTTTCTCTACACGTACTATGCACATAGGGTACAGAGAAAGTATTGCATTCCACCCAAAAATTCGATACCGAGATTTCACCGGAAATATATATGTTAGGGTCCCCTGTATAAAAAAAATAAACATTTTCAGAAAAATGTCCGTGTATGGGTGTGTCTGTGGGCAGCATAGCTCAAAAACGAAAAGACCGTTAAAAACCAACCTTGGTATTTATGTTTGGTATCTTACAAGGATGCGACACAAAAGATTTTCAAGTCCCCCCACCTGCAACTACCCTTTACATGGACCTTTTTTCGAAACTTTTGATTTTCTCTATAATGGCTCTAACGATTTTGATTAAAATATCGTATATTAAAAATACTTACACGACCAATTAAATGTATATCTTGAAATTTTTGGGAATATTCTCTGAAGACTACTTTATTCTGGATGAATTTTACGGAATGTTGCATAACTGGCAAAACGTAAGAGATGGACAAAAACTTACCACACAAAAAATGTAGAGCACGTTAAAACACACAATTTATGTTATACATCCTTTTTACGTGGAGTTGATCGTTTTTGAGATATTCCATGTTTTTGGCTTCAGCTTTGAAAAACTTGTACTTTTATCATACCCCTGTTCACACAAACAAAGGAACTTCAGTCACATAACAACCAGCTTGTGACTATTACTTTAACCTATGGTACTCATTATTTCGCTTCTACTTACAAGGAAGCAAGTAATAAGATTAGTATGTAGTAAATAGAAGCATAGGCTTTTTAACAATAATTTATTGCAGCTATAGAGAAAGTCATGTGAATGGAACTGTATTTTAGGAAGAAGTTTTTAAGCCAGCCCCACAATTATCAGTTAAACGCCACAAGCTATATCGCTTTTCCGTATCTAACTGACATGTCAGAAACGTGTTAAATGAGGAACTGATTCTGAAAATGGCTTTCAGTAACTACTTCATATTTCGCTGCCACAACTGAAGTTAAACAAATGAATGTACTCATTGGCTTATAGTTAACTACGTGTGCATATGAAGCCACAGTTTATGAATAGAGAACGTGTGGTAAACCGCATTTAATCGTAAAACGAGATTAACACCATCGAGCGATTTTGAACCACTTAGGCAAACCCTATTAATGGCATATCGCTCCTGTCAGAGAGTACAGATTTTTACTTTCTCTACTTTGCACTGAGTACATAGGTAGAGAAGGTATTGTATTCCACTGAAACATTCGAAGACCGGAATTTCAATGGAAATACAGATAATAGGGTCCCTAAATCCAAAAGTAATCTGATGTTGGATATCAATTGATTGCTCACTGTATATTATGCCACTGTGCAATAAATTTTTTCAAGCAATATCTTAATATGGGAATCTGCAGTTGACAAATTTCTGTCTGAGAAAGTATAAGTTTTTCAAAGCTGAAACCAAAAACAAGGAGTATCTCAAAAACGAACTCCACGAAAAAAATAAGTAGAACATAACTTGTCTATTTTAACCTGTTCTACAATTTTTGTGTGATAAGTTTTTGTCCATCTCTTACGGTTTAGCAGTTATGCAAAATTCCGTAAAATTCATCCAAAATAAGTTAGTCTTCAGAAGCTATTCCTAGAAAATTCAAGATATACATTTTATTTGTCACGTAAGTATCTTTAATATATGATATTTTAATCAAATGCGTTAGAGCCATTTTTAAGAAAATCAAAACTTTCGACATTTTTTCCATGTAGGGGTGGGGGGATTCGCATAACGACAGCTTTTAAAACACTTGACTGTCACTTTAGCCTAGTGCATTCCCTTAGTTCCATTCTACTTAGCAGCATTTTATTACTTAGTGCCTTATAATGTTTATCTCGAGTAGCATGGTGTTGAAAGAAGAATTATCGTTTGTAAAAAGTTTGTTTTGTAGAGTAACTAGAGAAAGTTATGTGAGTGTAACGCATCAGATTTTTTTAGTAAGTTTTTTCTGTATCTTAAGATTTACCAGTAATGCAAAAGCCATTCAGAATGAAGAGGTCTTAAGGGGCTATTCTCAATAAACTCAAAATACCCATTAAGGTAGGGGTTTATGTTCGAATTATTACATCTACCGTATTCACCAGATTTGGCCCCCAATGACTCCACCTCCCCCCCCCTAATCTTCAAAAAGTGGCTCGGCGGAAAACGATTCAGGTCTAACGGAGAGGTCATCTCCCATACAGATGCGTATTTTAAGGACCTTCCGAAATCCCACTTTTTGGAAGGCTTGAAATGTTGGAGAAACCTGGGAAAAGTGTATCGAGCTAAAAGGAGATTATGTTGAAAAAAAATGCCAAAAATAATTTGTTTTTGTATATATTTTTTTAAAGGACGTATTGAACGCCTTGCATTTCCGTACTTCGAAAGCAAGAGCACAAAGGGAAATAAAATGAAGTTATTACTTTCTCTACACGTACTATGCACATAGTGTATAGAGAAGGTATTGTATTGCACCAAAACATTCGATACCGGGATTTCATCGGAAATACATGTTTTGAGACCCCCTTGATAAAAAAATCATTTTTAGAAAGATGTTCGTGTATGTGTGTCTGTGTGTGCATCTGTGGGCAGCATAGCTCAAAAACGAAAAGTCCGTTAAATACCAAACTTGGTATTTAAGTTCGGTATCTTCCAGGGATGCGGCACGAAGATTTTCAAGAAAATTCCCCCATCCCATCTACACTTTACATGGACAAATTTTCTAAAATTTTGATGTTCTCAAAAATAGCTCTAACGATTTTTAAAATGTTTACATTACATATAAAAGGTGTACTTTGAATTATCTTGGAACAACCTCTGAAGACACATTTTATTCTGGATACATTTTGCGGAACTTTGTATAACTGCTAAACCGTAAGAGAGATACAAAAACTTACATAATAGAAAATGTAGATCTCGTTAAAACACGCAATTTATGTTACATACATTTTTTTCGTAGAGTTGATCTTTTTTTTTAGGTATTCCTTGTTATTGGTTTTAGCTTTAAAATACTTTTCTCACGCGGCATTTGTCAACTCGTATCCATACATACAAAGGAACTTCAGTCACATAGCAACCAGATTTTGTATCACTTTAACCTACGTTGCTCCCTTATTTAGCTTCTACTTACAAGGAAGCAAGTAATAAGACAATTTCTGTTATTTTTTTCTTGATTAGCATGAAGTAAATAGAAGAATACGTTTTTTAACGATAATTTGTAGCAGAGATGTAGAGAAAGGCATGTGAATGGAACACATCAGATTTTTTTTAGTATAATATCAGGAAAAAGAGTTCCTTCTGATGCAGAAAGACGTGAGATTAAGATTACAGACTTATGTACATACAGAATGCTATCCAGAAAACTTGTGCAAGTGACAGGTCGCGGTAATCGACTTATCGTGAAGCTCCTATCATCTTGCGATCCTCAACGTCATCTCCGGCGGCAGGATGTCGCTTTTTGATGCTTCCAGGATAATAAATCACCTCATTAAAGTGTTGTGTATCGTCGGCTATATAGAGATACGGGAAGCGTTTGATAAGTCCTGAGTAAAACAAATTATTACTTTCTCTATACTCACTATGTACAAAGTGTATAGAGAATGTATTGCACTCCACCAAAAAATTCGATACCGAGATTTCACCGGAAATATATGTTTTAGGGTCCCCTGTATCCAAAAATAGGCCCGCGTGTGTGTGTGTGTGTGTCCGTGTGTCTGTGAACACGATAACTCAAAAACGAAAAGTCGGTAAAATACCAAACTTGGTATTTAAGTTTAGTATCTTCCAGGGATGCGACACGAAGATTTTGAGAAAAATCCCCCCACCCCAAACTACCCTTTACATGGAACTTTTTTCGAAAATTTTGATTTTCTAAAAAATGGCTTTAACGATTTTGATTAAAATATCGTATATTAAAGTTATTTACCTGACAAATAAAATGTATATTCTGAATTTTCTGGGAATAGCCTCTGAAGAATACTTTATTCTGGATGAATTTTTCATAACTACTAAACCGTAAGAGATGGACAAAAATTTAGCCCATAAAAACTGTAGAACACGTTAAAACACACAATTTATGTTATATACATTTTTTTCGTGGAGTTGATCGTTTTTGAGATATTCTTTTTTATTGGTTTCAGCTTTGAAAAACTTGATACTTTTCTCATACAGGAATTTGTCAATTCCTGTCAATACAAACAAAGGAACATCAGTCACATAGCAACCAGCTTTTGGCTTTCACTTTAACCTATGGTACTCCCTTATTTCGCTTCTACTTACTATAAAACAAGAAATAAGATTATTTCTGCTAATTTTTCTCGATTAGCATGAAATAAATAAAAGATAAGCTTATTAACAATAATAATTTACAGAGATATAGAGAAAGTCATGTGAGTGTAACACATCAGATTTTTTTGGGTATATGCTCCCCTCCCCCTAATATAATATCTTTTTAGTTCGATTCACTTTTCCCAGCGTTTTTTTTTTTTTTTTAACTATTTTCCACCGAGACATCTTTTAAAGTTTGGAAATAAAATATAGTCACTGAGGGCCAAATCTGGTGAATGCGGTGGATGTTGTATTAATTCGAACTATAATTCTACAATTTTCGCCATCCAAACTGCGCAGGTGTGCTCTTGCATGTCTTGATGGAACAGAATCTTTTTCTTTGCCAGATGAGGGCGTTTTTTTCTTGAATTCTCCGTTCAACCGGTGCAATAACGATGCATTATACTCTCCATTTATCATTATTAATGTAGGTGATTCCGCGTGCTTCCCAAAAAACCGAGACCATCACCTTGTCTGCAGATTTCACTATCTTTGCCTTCTTGGGAGCCGGTTCGCCTTTAAAAACCTACTGCTTCGATCGTACTTTCCTCTCCGGACTGCAAAAGTGTATATATGTTTGATCCACAGTTATGTATCGACACAGAAACTGCGACGGAAAAGTGCCAAACGAGCTTCCAAATCGATCGCATGATTGAGTTTATTCTCCATTGAGAGCAAACGCGGCACCCATTTTGCCGAGACCTTTGTCAGACCTAATCTTTAGTGCAAAATTGAGAACACTGTACCTTGTGATATGCCGAAGACGAACTTTAATTCGTCGATCACTCAAAACCATATCCTGGATATTGTCAATCATTTCGGAGGAAGTCTCTTCTACTAGACGTCCGGAACGATGTTCATCATTTGTGGCTGTACGGACACGTTTAAATTTATTTATTCAATTGTAAATTAATGCAAACGCAGGAGCAGATGTGTCATGATCTTCATTCAACTCGGTTTTTCTCTCTTTCGGAGTTAAGCCTTTTAAATAGACGTGTTTAGTCACCGCACGAAACTCGTTTCTTTCCATCTTCCTAAAGAATTCACAAGATGTTGATTCATCCGCCAAAGACAGCGAAACCACGTGATGGATATAGCTGAAACTTTAACCGCTATCCAGTAAGAGATGACGGTTACTGAATACAAACTGTTTTCGATGCTATGAGTGTAATTTCTTGGAGTTTCTAAGGACTTATTGAACGCCTCTCGTAATTAATAAATCTGATATGTTCCATTCACATGACTTTCTCTGCATCTCTGTTAAAAGGCCAGTGCTTCTATTTATTTCATGCTAATCGAGAAAAAAATTAGCAGAAATAGTCTTATTACTTGCTTCCTTGTAAGTAGAAGCGAAATAAGGGAGTACCATAGGTTAAAGTGATAGTCAAAAGCTGGTTACTATGTGACTGAAATTCCTTTTTTTTTTTTTTTTTTGTATGGACAAATTCCTGTATGAGAAAAGTATAAGTTTTTCAAAGCTGAAACCAAAACACAACGAATATCTCGAAAACGAAAAAAAGGTATATGACATAAATTATGTGTTTTAACGTGCTCTGCATTTTTTGTGTGGTAAGTTTTTGTCCATCTCTTACGATTTAGCAGTTATACAAAATTCCGTTTAATTCATTCAGAATAAAGTAGTCTTTAGAGGCTATTCTCAGTAAATTCAAGGTATACATTTTATTTGTCGTATAAATATCTTTAATGTATGACATTTTAATCAAAATCGTTAGAGGCATTTTTGAGCAAACCACAATTTTCGAAAAAACTTCCATGTAATGGGTCGTTGGCGGTGGGAGGATTTTCTTGAAAATCTTCGAGTCGCAACCTTGGATGATACCAAACCTAAATACCAAGTTTGGTTTTTAACGGTCTTTTCGTTCTTGAGATATGCTGGCCACAGACACACACACGGGCATTTTTATAAACATGCTTATTTTTGGATTCAGGAGGTCTCAAAACATGTATTTCCGGTGAAATCTCGTTATCAATTTTTTTAATGAAATATAATACCTTCTCTGTACACTATGTGCATGGTACGTGTAGAGAAAGTAAAAAAGCAAACAAATAGTAAAACAACAGAAAGGTAAGGAATAAATCCAGAAAAGATGGATGTGTTCCATTGCATGACTTTCTCTGTAACAAAGGTGTTTAAAACTGAAACGAATAACAAGAAATATCTCGAAAATGTAATATTTGCATCTCTTATGGTTTACCAGTTACGTAAAATTCAACAAAATTCATTCAGAATATATATAAGTCTTCAGAAAATTCAAGATATATATTTTATTTGTCAGGTAAATATCTTTAATATACCGTGTTTTAATCAAAATCGTTTGAGCCATTTTTGAGAAAATCTAAATTATCAAAATGTTTTCCAAGTAAAGGGTGGTTTGGGGTGGGGGGATTTTTCTCAAAATCTTCGTGTCGAATCCCTGTAGGATACTAAACTTAAATACCAAGTTTGGTATTTTATCGACTTTTCGTTTTTGAGTTATCGTGTTCACAGCCACGGACACACACGGACCTTTTTCTGAAAATGCTTTTTTTTGGATACAGGGGACCCTAAACCTTCCGATGAAATCTCGGTATCGAATTTTTAGGTGGAGCGCAAGAGCTTCTCTATACACTATGTACAAAGTACGTGTAGAGAAAGTAAAAATGATTGTTAAAGGTAAATGCATCTGCGAAATTTGGAAAATTGACAGCATGTAACAAATCTTATTGAAATGTATACCAATTCTAGCTCACGTGGTTCTTTAAATAATAATTTTTACTGTATAAATTCATTGTTCTTATAAAATGAACTACGTGATGCATTTTTAAAAATATTTATATATAAAAATCCAGATTTGCATAAAATGAGTTTAAAATAGATAATATATTAATATATATTTTTCCTAATTAGTGGTGAAAAATTATTATTGTTCATACTCCCCAAAACGTTTGATTTTTCAAAATGTAATAATTTATTTATAAAATTGGAGCGTTATTTTGAAAAAATGCATGTGATTTTTTTCTTTAATGTGGTTTTGAAAATTAGTACTAACATTTTGAAACCAAGTATTGAAAAATTGCATCGTGTGGAACATTTTGAATATGGAAAGGTGTTGGAAAACAGTTTCTGCGAGAAAATAAGGTTTAAAGTTGGGAGTTGCCATTAAAAAGGATGCACCTAACCATATATAGCGTCAGCTAATTGGTCGTTAAAATATGCCAAATGCGAAAAAGGGTATATTTTCTTAAATTTTAGAATTCGTATACTATTATTATGAAAGAAAATAAACGTTTAATTTTTCACTATTTTTGGTGAAATTTCACCGTTTTGCACCGTCGTCACTAGAAGTTGAAATAATAAAGATGATTTCTTGATTGCTCGACGTGAAGCCTATTAGAGGAAACACTGGCTCATTACTCGGGAAGAATACCACAGTTAGCGAGCAAGGGTTGCCGTCTTCCTTCCTGCCCCTAAAGGTCGGAGGTCACTCCACCAGGCAAACCAATTCCGTAAATGGAAGCTCGGTGACCCAAGGCCTGCGGGGAAAATTACACCAAGGCAAAGTTACACCTGGAATCGTTCGAGCGTGACGTCACCCCAACTTGAACACCTGTCAGTCACCTGAGGCCACCAAGTTACTCTTTAATATGTCCACAAATATTGTGCATCGCTTCTCAGACGTTCCAACGTTATCACTTTCTCTATGTGTTTAGACAGACGTATATTTTTTATTTTCTCTACGCGTAGTGTGTACATAGTGTATTGCACCCAAAAATTCGATACCAGGATTCCACCAGAAATACATGTTTTGGGAATCCCTGAATTCAAAAAAGAGCATATTTAGAAAAAGGTCTGTGTGTATGAGTGTGTGTTTATGCCTGTGTGGTGGACAGCATAGCCCAAAATCTAAAAGAACACAAGAATATTTAAGTTTAGTGTTTTTCAAGGATGCGACACGAAGATTTGAAAAGAGAATCCCCCGACCTCCAATTTCCCTTTACATGGGAAAAATTGCTAACATTTTGATTTTCTCAAAAATGGCTCTAACGATTTTGATTAAAATACCGTATATTAAAGGTATTTACATGGAAAATAAAATGTATATCTTGAATTTTCTGGAAATAGCTTCTGAAGACCTGTTCGTAAATATGAATTGTGCTTCAATTTGCGAAACCGCTGAGAACCGTAGTTCATGAACGTCCATAAATAAAACTCCATTTCCTTTACTTGCTTCTTTGTAGGTGGAAAGGAAATAAGAAAGTACACTAGGCTAAACTGACGATCAAATCTTTTAAATGCTGGTTGCTAAGTGAATGAAGTTCCTTTGTATTTCCATAAGTTGACAAATTCCCGTATGAGAAAACTATAAGTATTTTAAATCTGATACCAATAACAAAGGAATATCTCAAAAACAGAAAAATCCACGAAAAAAACATAGTTATGAAAAGGTGTGTGTTTTAATGATATTTACATTTTTTGTGTAGTAAGCCTTTTTTTTAGATGTCTTATGGTTTACTACTAAATTTAAGATATAACATTTGCCATGTAAATGTCTTAAGTATAAGAAATCATTTTCAAAATTATTAGAGCCATTTTTGAGAAAGTAAAACTTTTCGAATTAAAGGGTCTTTAGAAATGGGGGATTTTCTTGAAAATCTTCGTGTCACAGCCTTGGAAATTAGTGAATTTAAATATTAAATTTGGTAGTTAACGGACTTCCCTTTTTAGAGCTATGCCGCCCATAAACACAAACACACACACAGACGGAAATGTTTCTAAAATACTTTTTGTTGTTATTGTTGTGTTTCTGCACATACAATGCACATAGTACACAGAGAAATTATTGTATTCCATTTTATCGTATTCCATTCAAAAGTAGATACCGACAATTCACTGGAAGTACCTGTTTTGAGGTCCTTGAATAAAATATAAAATGGTACTAATATGTGTCCGTCTGTGTCTCTAAAAAATGAGAAGTCGGTTAAACACCAAACGTTATATTTAAGATCGGTATCTTCCAAATGTGGGACACAAACATTACCAAGAAAACTCACCTACTCCAAACTACACTTTAAAATGAAACAATTTCAAAATTTTGAATCAGGAAAAATGGCTCTAATGCCTTATTTTAAGATATTTTCAAGCAAACTCAAAAGTGTAACTTCAATTTTCTGGGAATAGTCTTTAAAGCCCCCTCCCTAATTCTGGATGACTTTTTCATAACTCATAAAGCGTTAGGGATACACAAACATTATAGATCTTTTCAAAACACTCAGTTTATGCCCAAAACATTTTGTGTTGAGCTAACTTTTTTCGAGATGTTTCTTTTTATTGGTTTCAGTTTTAAAATACCTAAAAAAGCTTATCTGTAACGGGAATTTGCCAACTGCTGGCCATGCAAATTGAACCGAATTTCAATTACATAATAACCAGTTTTTAAAACATTTGACTATTGCATTGCCTTAGTTCTCTTCTACTTACTAGGAAGCAAGTACGAGGGCTGTTTTTTTTTTTTTTTTTTTTTTTTTTTTTTTTTTTTTTTTTTTCCATAGAAAACAATTATTTTATTACTAAAAGTTTTGTACACTTATGGTTACTTTTCGACACAATCACCGAAAAGATTGAGACATTTATCGTACCTGTACAAAAGCTTTGCAATACCCGCTTCAAAAAATGTTGCCGCCAATGATTTCAAATGAGCATTGACGTTGTTTTGAGGATTTTCATTGGTTTAAAAGTGCTACCCTGCTTTAGTTCAGTGAAAAGGTGAAACTCGCTGTGTGCCAGATCAGGACTGTACGGTGGATGATCGAAAATGTCCCATTGAAATTGTTCAAGGATCCGTTGGATTGTGCCAGCAGTGTGTGGACGAGCGTGTTCCGCAAACGTGTAAAATACAAAGATCTCCAAAACAACGTCAATGCTCATTTGAAATAATTGGCGGCAACATTTTTGAAGCGGGTATTGTAAAGCTTGTGCACAGGTACGATACATGTCTTAATCTTTTCGGTGATTATGTTGAAAAGTAACCATAAGTGTACAAAACTTTTAGTAATAAAATAATTGTTTTCCATGAATTTGTGTTCTATTTATAGCCTGTCGGAGGTTGAAAAATAACGACTCTCGTAATAAGACTATTTCTTCTAACGTTTATCTTGATTAGCATGAATTAGATAGAAGAATAAGCTCTTTTGTAAGAATAGTTTGTTACACAGAGGTAGAGAAAGTGATGTGAATAGAACACACCTATGCGAGGTTCGTCCATTTAGAGATGCTAGGAGACGAGTAGATGACCTAGTGCGGTATCTGGTGACATTTATGAACCTCTTTTCAGACCAGCAAATAAGATCAATATAATGATCGCGTTGATATGACGTACCTACCTATGTGAGGGCATAATACTGCTCTTCTGTGTCGCTGTAACCTGACACTCTAGTTAGCCACATTTTTAGTTTCTCTAGGCTACACGTACAATGTGAATAGAGAAGGTATTGCATTCAATACCGAGATTTCAGCGGAAATATATGTTTTGGGTCCCCCTGATGTGTCCCATTCACATGACTTTCTCTATATATCTGCAACAAATTATTGTTAATAAGCTTATCTTTTATTTATTTCATGCTAATCGAAAAAAATTAGCAGAAATAATCTTATTTTTTGCTTTATTGTAAGTAGAAGCGAAATAAGGGAGTACCACAGGTTAAAGTGAAAGCCAAAAACTGGTTGCTATGTGACTGATGTTCCTTTGTTTGTATGGACAACAGTTGACAAATTCCTATATGAGAAAAGTATAAATTTTTCAAAGCTGAAACCAAGAAAAAGGAATATCTCAAAAACGATCAACTCCACGAAAAAAATGTATATAACATAAATTGTGTGTTTTAACGTGCTCTACATTTTTTGTGGGTTAAGTTTTTGTCCATCTCTTACGGTTTAGTAGTTATGCAAAATTCATCCAGTATAAAGTAGTATTCAGAGGCTATTTCGAGAAAATTCAAAATATACGTTTTATTTGTCAGGTAAATATCTTTAATATATGATATTTTAATCAAAATCGTTAGTCATTTTTTAGAAAATAAAAATTTTCGAAAAAATTTCCATGTAAAGGGTAGTTTGGGGTGGGGGTATTTTTCTCAAAATCTTCGTACACACACGGACCTTTTTCTGAAAATACTTTTTTTTGGATACAGGGGACCCTAAAGCATATATTTCCGGAGAAATCTCGGTATCGAATTTTTTGGTAGAGTGCAATACCTTCTGTATACACTATGTACATAGTGCGTGTAGAGAAAGTAAAAAATCTGATGTCCTCCATTTACATGACTTCCTTTTCATCTCTATTACAAATTATTGCTAATAAGCTTATTCTTCTATCTATTTAATGCTAAAACATTAGCAGCAACGGTGTTAGTACTTAGTTCCTTATAAGCACGAGGGTCGGCTGATAAGTCCCGTCCTCACAAGGATATGGCGCCACTAGCCAGTTAGACGGTAGCATCGTAGAATCTGTATGTGTGTGAGTGGGGGGGGGCATAGCTCAAAAACTAAAAGTCCGTTAAATACCAAACTTACCCTTTATATGGAAAAAATTTTCAAACTTTTTTTCCTCAAAACTGGCTAATGATTTAGATTAAACTATTGTATATTAAATATATTTTGACGCCAAATAAACTGCATATTTTGAATTTTCTGCGAATAGCCTCTGAAGACATCTTTATTCTGGATTAATTTGTGATAACTGGTAAACCGTTAGACACAGACAAAAACTTACTGAATAGAAAATGTAGAGCTCGCTAAAACACACAATTTGTGTTAAGTTTTTTACATGGAATGAACCGTTTTTCTCATACGGGAATTTGTCAACTCGTGACCGTACAAACAGAAACTTGTCACTTAGCAACCAGCTTTAAACTATCACTTTAGCCTATGGTACACACACACACACTCTCTCTCTCTCTCTCTCTCTTATTTTCTTTCTAATTCATGGAAGCAAGCAATCTTAAGACATTTTGTGTTAATTTTTTCAATAATTTGTTGCAGAGATGTAGAGAGTCATGCAAATGGATCAGATTTTTACTTTCTCTAGTCCCGTATGTACAATGTGCATAGGGATAGAGAAGTATTGTATTCCACTCAAAAATTTGATGTCGAGATTTCACTGGAAATAGAAGTTTTAGGACCCCCTGAATCCAAAAACAGTATTTTAAGAAACAGGTCCGCCCGCGCTTGTGTGTGTGTGTGTGTGTGTGTGTGTGTGTGTGTGTGTGTGTGTGTGTGTGTACAGCATAGCTCAGAAACAAAGACAGTTAAATACCAAACTTGCTATTTAAGTTTGGTATCTTCTAAGGATGCGACACGAAGATTTTCAGGAACATTCCCCCACCCCATGAAAAAATTTCCGAAAATTTTGTTTTTCTTAAAAATGGCTCTAAAGATTTTGATTAAAATACCACTTATTAAAGCCATTTCTGTCACAAATAAAATGTATATCTTAAATTTTCTGGGAATAGCTTCTGAAGACCTGTTTATTCTGGATGAATTATGCTTAATTTGGCATAACTAGTAAACGTAAGAGATAGACAAAAACTTACTACACAAAACATGTAGATCTTGTTAAAATACACAAGATATGTCATATACATTTTTTTCGTGAAGTTTACCGTTTTCGAGGTATTCCTTGTTATTAGTTTCAATTGTAAAGTACTTATGCTTTTCTCAGAGAGAAATTGTCCGTTTTTCTTTTGTTCTACTCCTGGCCAAGCAAAGAAGCGATTTGCAATGACAGTCGCATAACGACAACTTTTAAAACATTTGACTATCACTTTAGCCTACTGCTTGCCCTTAGTTCCACTCTACGTATAAGGAACTAAGTAATACAATTCTGCTAATGTGTATCTCGATTAGCATGGTGTTGAAAGAAGAATTATCTTTTTTAAGAAGTTTGTATGTAGAGCAGCTAGAGAAAGTCATATGAGTGTAACACATCAGATTATTTTTTTATACTTGTATTTTATTTGTACATATGATTTGGCAATGTCAGAAACTGTAAAATCTATTGACATTGATCACGGTGACATTACAAGCACTACTTTATGTATGCAGCTCTAAAGCTAAGTTCCTCTGTTCTGTGTGTTAAATTTGAATTTTTCTGTTTTACAGGGAACCGTTTTAACGTTTGAACCAGGAAGACTAGGGAGGCTTCAACATGGCGTTCGCAGGCCTCAAGAAACAAATCAATAAAGCGAACCAGGTAAGTTTGCTTTTCTACAAATGATCTAATTGGATGCGTAGGCTTCCACTTGCAAGAGCCCAGAAGAAGCTTACGGCAAGATGAGCGAAACGTCGGCATTCCCATGCAAGATAACGCGGAAGCTAAGAAGACTCATCAAATTATCTAATTACCTGCATGCATTTCGAAAATGTTCCTAATGAGAATCTGCAACATCCGTTAAAAAAAAAAAAAAAAAAAAAAAAAGACGAATGAAGTAAAAGAAACATTGAGTCTGGTATTTTATACCACAGTTAAGGGAACAATCAAGGAAAGATGATTAAAAAAAAATCGATACCGATTATTCACCGGAAAATATTAAATCAATAAAATAGTAAAATAAATATTTTGAGGTCCCTTGAGACTGAAAAACAGAATTTTTATAAGAAGGTCCGCGTGTGTGTGTCTGTGGACAGCTTAGCTCAAGAACCAAAAGACCGTTAAATACCAAACTTGGTATTTAGGTTTAGTATCTTCCAGGGATGCAACACGGAAGCTTTTGAGAAAAATCTCCCCACCCAAAACTACCCTTTACATGAACTTTTTCTGAAATGTTGATTTTCTGAGAAATGGCTCTAACGATTTTGATTAAAATAGCATACGTTAAAGATATTTACATAACAAATGAAATGTATATCTTGAATTTTCTGGTAATAGCCCTTGAAGATTAATTTATTCTGGACGAATTTTACGGAATTTTGCATAACTGCTAAACCGTAAGAGATGGGAAAAAACTTACCACACAAAAAATGTAGAGCACTTTAAAACACACAATGATATATGCATTTTTTCATGAAGTTCATCGTTTTTGAGATGTTCATTTGATTTTGGTTTCAAAAACTTATACTTTTCTCACACAGGACTTTGTCAAATCCTGTCCATATTACAAAGAAACTTCAGTCACACAGCAACCAGCTTTTAACTATAACCTATGGTACTCTCTTATTTCGCTTCTACTTAGAAGGAAGCAAGTAATAAGACTATTTCTGCTAACTTTTTTCGATTAGCATTAAGTAAATAGAAGTATAAGCTTTTTAACAATAATTTGTTGCATAGATGTAGAGAAAGTCATGTGAATGGAACCAAAAGACCGTTAAATACCAAACTTGGTATTTAGGTTTGGTATCTTTGAGGAATGCGACATGAAGATTTTCAAGAAAAATCCCCCCCCCCCCATCACAAACTTACCTTTACATGTAAAATGTTTCCAAAATGTTGTATTTCTAAAAACTGGCTGTGACGAATTTGATTAAAATGCCATATATTAAAGATATTTACATAACAAATAAAATGTTTATCCTAAATTTTCTGGAAATAGCCTCTAAAGACCTCTTTATTCTGTATAAACGTTTCTCACGGACCAATAACCTTAGAGATCATAGAGCCACCCACGCTCATGATTTAATCACGTCAAAACACACCATTTATGCCCTTTAAGTTTTATGTTGTGGAGGTAACCGTTGCCGAGATATTCCTTGTTATTGGTTTCAATTGCAAAGTACTTAAATTTTTGTCAGACAGGAAGTGTCTGTTTTTCTTTTGTGATACTCCTGGCCAAGCAAAGAAGTAATATGGGATGACAATCGCATAACAACAGCTTTTAAAACATTTGACAATCACGATAGCATAACGCATTCTTTTAGTTCCCTTCTACTTATAAGGAACTAAGTAATAAAAACATTCTGCTAATGTTTATTTCGATTAGTATTGTGTAGAAAGAATAATAGTTTTCGTATTTCGTTCCTCCTCCATCTCTTTTACAAATTTATTTTAACTTGCTTCGTTGACACAAACTGATTAACATCAGAAAAAAAAAACTGAACTTGTTTTCAATTTATATGGAACAGCAGGCCGATAATAATGGAAATGACATTTATTGTCACACTATTTCCTACAGAAAAACAATCTGCAATATATTTTTTTCTCTCTCTCTGAGGGGCAAGATACTCTGATAATCTGCAAACCGAATATTCCGCACACGAATAATGGGGAATATACTGAGGTTATGTCCCGAGTGGGGTAGCTCAGGCGATAATATCCGTGGGCGAATCAATCTGCCTGGGGGTTTTTGCGAGGTTCTCCTCATTTACCAAGGTAAATGGGGGATTGAATACCCAAAGTTCCACCTTCAGTCTAAAACAATAGTAGATGAACTGTCTCCGTGATCGAGTGGTCAGCGAGCTAACTTTTCACCCTGAGGTCCCGGGTTCGATTCCCTGCTAGGGCAGGGAATTTTTCTTTAACCAGAATTATTCCCTATCCCCCTCAGAGTATGGAAGTATGCGAGAGTGAATGTGTACGTGTGTGTGTATGTGTGTGAGGAAAATTAAATGAGTTAAACCAAACGTAAAAGAACCTACAGACAACGAGTTGTTTCAAGTGCAAAGCTTTAGATTATAAAGGGGGCTATGTAAATGAAACAATAATAATAATAATAATAATAATAATAATAATAATAATAATAATATATAAGATGGAAATGGCTCTTCGCTCAGTGTGTGTGTGTGTGGGTGTTGATAGCATAACTCAAAAGTATGATGTGCTCCATTCACATGTCTTTCTCTATATCTGTGTAATACATTATCGTTAATAAGTTTATTCTTCTCTGCTAATCGAGATAAACACTAGCAGAAATGCTTTCTTGTAAGTAGCAGAGCTAAACATTCAGTCGTATCTGTTAAAAGCAGGTTGTCATGTGGATGAAATCAGTTCCTTTGAATTCCTAGCAGTTAACAAATTCTCGTATTTTAAAACTGAAACCAGTAACAAGGAATAACTCAAAAATGTATATGGCACAAATTGTGTGTTTCAACGAGATCAACATTTTTTGTGTAGTAAGTTTTTGTCTATCTCTTACTGTCAACTAGTTGTGCAAACTCTAGCAAAAGTCATTCAGAATGAAGATGTCTTCAGAGGCTATTCCCAGAAAATTCAAAATGTACATTTTATTTTTTATGTAAATGCCTTTGATATACGGTTTTTAATCAAAATCCTTAGAGCCGTTTTTGAGAAAATCAAAATTTTTGAAAATATATCTATGTAAAGGGTAGTTTGGCGTGGGGGGATTTTCCTAAAAACCTGCGTGTCGCATTCTTGGAAGATGCTAAACTTAAATACCAAGTTTTGTATTTTACGGACTCTTCATTTTTGGGTTTTGTTCACAGACAGGCACATACACGGACCTTTTTCTAAAACTTTTTTTTTATTCACGGAACCCTAAAACATGTTTTCCTGGTGAAATCTCGGTATAGAATATTTGGGTTGGAATGCAATATCTTCTCTATACACTATGTACATGATACGTGTAGAGAAAGTAAAAACTAAAAGTCGAGAGATCATCCAAAGATGCAACCTGAAGCATGGCCCGTTTTACATGAAACTTTTTATTTTCTCAAAGGTGGCTAGCGATTTTGATTAAAATACATGTATTAAAGGTTTAATATGATAAACAACGTACATATTTTGAATATAGTAAAGATCCATTTCGGAAAGAATTTGTACAATGTGGTTTAACAGGTATAGGTTGAGTGATAACGTTCGTAGCACACAAAACTGCAGATCATTTTTAAAATGCGCAAATCATTCGAGATAATCTTTTTCATGGCATAAGCCATTTTTGAGGTATCCTTTATTGTTTGAATTGTACAACACTGAAACATACTTTTACAGTTTTGTCGATCTTTAGTTTTCTGCCGAAGGCATGAAAAGAATAGAATTTTAAGCCAGCATTTATCGTCTAGTTCTTAAATATTTGACTATCGCTATTGTTGGTATTCATAGAGAAAAGTTAGATATTTATGCAAATAGCTGAATTTCGATTAAAATGAAGATATATAGATGGATGGATGGATGGATGGATGGGTGGATGGGTGGATGGATGGATGGATGGATGGATGGATGGATGGGTGGGTGGGTGGGTGGGTGGGTGGATGGATGAGTTTTCGTAAGAATACTTTATACGTAAGAATGTAACGTTTAAAAAAGTTTACTTTCTCTACACGTACTATGTACATAGTGTATAAAGAAGGTATTATATTCCACCCAAAATTAGATGCCGAGAGATTTCCCCGGAAATAGACATTTTAGGGTCCCCTATGTCCAAAAAAAACATGTTTTAGAAAAAGGCCCGTGTGTCTGTGAACACGATTACTCGAAAGCGAAAAATCGGTAAAATACCAAACTTGGTATATAGGTTTAGTATCTTCCAAGGATGCGACACAAGGATTTTGAGGAAAATCCCCCACCCCAAACTACCCTTTGCATGAAATTTTATTTTCTAAAAAATGACAATGTTTTTGATAAAACTATCGTATATTAAAGAAGTTAACACGACAAATAAAATGTATATCTTGAATTTTCTGGGAATAGCTTCTAAAGACTACTCTATTCTCAATGAATTTTGGTCCATTTTGCATAACTGGTAAACCGTAAGATATTTAAAAACTTACTACACTAAATGTAGATGTCATTGAAACACACAGTTTATGTCATATATATTTTTTTTCGTGGCGTTGACCACTTTTGAGATATTCAGTTTCACATTTTAAAATTCTTAAACGTTTCACATATGGGCATTTGTCAACTCCTGGCAATGCAAAGAAACGGATTTCATCCACATGGCAACCAGCTTTTAAAAGAGTTGGCTAGTACTTTAGCCAGGTATATACCCTTATTGCCTTTGTACTTACAAGAAAGCGTTTCTGCTAATGTTTATCGATTATCATGAAGTAGATAGAAGAATAAGCTTTTTAACAATACTTTGTTTACAGAGATGTAGAGAAAGTCATTTGAATGCAACATATAAAATGTTTGAAATAAATATATTCATCCAAAATAAATTCATGAGAATATTGAGTTTATTTGTCATACTAAAACCTTCGTCCTCGAAATTATCAAGTCAACACACCAAACTTCTTTACGGTAAACACCTTGTTTAATTATGTAGAAACTGTAACTGAATTTGAATTTATATCCTTATAATATTATTGTTTTCATAGTTTGTACTGTTAACTTATTGTTTTGTCACGTGCTAGTTTTATGTGATTATTTCATGTTATAAGTATTTTTTGAAATATTTGATGTGTAAGTTAATCATTCTGAACACATGTTTGGTAATGTAAGCTTAAAGTTACAATTCATTTATTAATTGCCATGGCAACAAGCACTGTAAGTACTTACAGCAAGAGTTTGAGAGGTCATTAATACTTATAGTACAATTAGGAAATGACGTAACACTCAAGACATGTGCTACTTCAATTAAAGTATCTATTGCAAAATTCATTAACAAAAGAGTGTATAAGAAGGCTATATAATTTAGATGTAGCCTTTCATTTGTTCACATCGAGAATTCATTTTCACGTTCTCTATACGCACTATGTACATAGTGTATAGAGAAGGTATTGCACTCCACCCAAAACTTCGATACCGAGATTTCTCCGGAAATATACGTTTTAGGGTCCCCTTTATCTAAGAAAAGCATTTTCGGAAAAAGATCCGTGTGTGTGTGTGTGTGTGTGTGTGTGTGTGTGTGTGTGTGTGTGTGTCCCCGTGTGTCTGTGAACACGATAACTCAAAAACGAAAAATACCAAACTTGGTATTTAAGTTTAGTATCTTCCAGGAATGCGACACGAAGATTTTGAGAAAAATCCCCCCACCCCCAACTACCCTTTACATGGAACTTTTTTAGAAAATTTGGATTTTCTCAAAAATGGCTCTAACGATTTTGATTAAAATATCGTATATTAAAGCTATTTACCTGACAAATAAAATGTATATCTTGAATTTTCTGGGAATAGCCTCTGAAGACTACTTTATTCTGGATGCATTTTACAGAATTTTGAATAACTGCTAAACTGTAAGAGATGGACAAAAACTTACTTCACGAAAAATGTAGAGCACGCTAAAACACACAATTTATGTTATACACATTTTTTTCGTGGAGTTCATCGTTTTTGAGTCATTCCTTGTTTCAAACTAAGGAACTTCAGTGACATAGCAACCAGCTTTTGATTATCACTTTAACCTATGGGACACTCTTATTCCGCTTCTACTTACAAGGAACCAAGTAATAATACTATTTCTGCTATTTTTTTCTGATTAACATGAAGTAAATAGAAGTATAAGATTTTTAAGAGCAATTTCGTGCAGAGATGTAGAGAAAGTCATGTGAATGGTACACATAAGATTTTTTCTTAATGTTCAATAAAATAGTAAAAAGTAATTTTGATTTTTTTTACATTTTTTTTTAAGTATTTCAAAAAGTAACTGGCGAACCACGAACTGTAAGTCACTTGTCATATCTCGAATGCGGGCCTCGTATTCCCAGTATGCATTCTCGATTTGATAAACATAACTTACAGTTCTTAGTAGGCAATATGCCTACTATTGTGTCTTTGGACAAATCCTTAATAGGGTCAGATGGTTAAATAAATTAAATTAAATAAAGTTAGTTAAATAGACGAGAAACTATCAGCAGAGTGGAATTACCGAAGATAACTACTAAGTGAAATGGATACTTTCTATCTTCCACCAGACGCTCACTAAAAAGAACTGGTGTTTGCTCTCGGAATGGGAATCCGATTTCTCTTTGGAACGTTTTTCTTTTTGTAAAAGTTTGCACAGCCACTAGTTAGAGGCGGGTGATCGACAATGGTGTCAGTGGTGGGACGCGTCGTCTATTTGCATTGGCATGGTCGAGAGTGGAAATGTGTGTTGGAGCTGGAAATTACAGGACATTGTTATCGATTCGCTGTGACGTTTGGGGACCTTAAATACCTTCGACTGCATGAAGCCCCTTCTTGCCGGAAGCGCTTTATTTATCTTGTTGCATGTACTTTAAAGAATGCAACTGCCTTATTGTTGTTCCCATGCGGTTGATGCGCTTGTTTGAAAGTAATGTACTGACGCATATTCTGTACCTTTTACTTTCTTTACCACATACCTATGTACAATTTAAGGATGTATTGTAGATGATGGAGAAGATATTGTATATCACCCAAAACTTCGATACCGATATTTCACCGGAAATATGTTTTAGACTCCCTGATTTTTTTTATCTTTTTTTTTTTTTTTTTTTTTAGTATTTTTGGAAAAAGGTCAGTGTGTGTGTGTGTGTGTGTGTGTGTGTGTGTGTGTGTGTGTAAGCTTAACTCAAAACATCTGATGTGTTCCATTCGCATGACTTTCTCTATATCTCTGCAATACATTATTTTTAAAAAGCTTATGCTTCTATTTACTTCCTGCTAATCGAGAAAAAATGATAGTCGTATTTCTTGCTTCCTTGTAAGTAGAAGTGAAATGAGGGAGTACCATCGGTTAAAGTGATAGTCAAAAGCTAGTTGCTATGTGACTGAAGTTCCTTTCTTTGTATGGACACGAGTTCACAAAGTCCTGTATGAGAAAAATGTAAGTTTTTATAGCTTAAACCAAAAACAAGGAATAGCTAAAAAACAATCAACTCCACGAAAAAAATGTATACGACATAAATTGTGTGTTTTAATGTGCTCTACATTTTTTGTGTGGTAAGTTTCTCTCTCTCTCTCTCTCTCTCTCTCTCTCTCTCTCTCTCTCTCTCTCTCTCTCTCCCTCTCACGGTTTAGCACTTATGCAAAATTCCGTAAAATTCACTCAGAATAAAGTAACAAATAAAATGTATATTTTGAATTTTCTGGGAATAGCCTCTGAAGCTCTCATTCTGGATGGGTTTTGCATAACTGGTAAGTTGTAAGAGATAAACAAAAACTTACTATGGAAATGTAGATCTGGTCAAAACACATAATTTATGTCCTCCTTTACATTTTTTGTTGTGGAGCTAACCGCTTCCCAGATATTCCTTGTTATTGGGTTCAATTTTAAAACATGTTATACTTTTCTCAGACAAGAAACCTTACGTCTTTCTTTTGTTTTACTGCTGGCGATACAAAGAACGGATTTGAATGACATTCGCATAGCAATAGCTTTTTAACATTTGATTATCAAGGCCTTTTAAACCTCTTGTTTTGTGATGTTTTCAGTACTCGTAAGTTAACCACTGCGCTGTCAGTCACAGACTATTATACAGTTCTTTCGTGTGCATTGTGCACACAGCTTTTACGAAGATACACAAAGCTCTTCGATCGACACAACCTGGGGATGACAAATTTTTTGTGTCCATGATTGTACCATGTACTAGGTACGAACACTAGGCACGTGTTCCACTCACATGACTTTATCTTCCTGTTCTTTAGCAAACTGTTCTTACAAAAGCTCATTCTTCTTTCTATGTCATGCTAATCGAGATAAACATCAGCACAAATGGTCGATTTAAGTACTTGCTTCCTTATAAGTAGGAGGGAAATAAGGGAACACACTAGGCTAAAGCGATAGTCAAAATTTTAAAAAGTTAGTAGCTATGGGGTTGAAATTTGGTCCTCTTTGCATTCCCAAGAGTAAAAATAAAATAAATAAATAAAAAAAAAAGAGGAATGACATATGCTTAAAAAAATCTGATGTGTTACACTCACATGACTTTCTATTGCTCTTCTGTACATAGTGTATAGAGAAGGTATTGCATTCCACCCAAAAATTCGATATCGAGATTTCACCGGAAATATGTTTTGAGTCCCCCTGAATCAAAAAAAAAATTTACAAAAAGGTCTGTGTGTGTGTGTGGACAGCAAAGCTCAAAAACGAAAAGACCGTTGAATACCAAACTTGGTATTTAAGTTTGGTATCTTCCAAGGATGCGACACGAAAATTTTCAAGAAATTCCCCCCACCCCTAACTACCCTTCACATGGAACTGTTTTCGAAAATTTTGATTTTTTCCAAAATGACTCTTAACGATTTTGATTAAAATATTGTATATTAAAGAAATTTACCTGACAAATAAAATGCATATCTTGATTTTTCTGGGAATATCCTCTGAAGACTACTTTATTCTGGATGCATTTTACGGAATTTTGCATAACTGCTAAACCGTAAGAGATGGACAAAATCTTACCACACAAAAAATTTAGAGTACGTTAAAATACACAATTTATGTTACATATATATTTTTTTCGTGGAGTTGATCGTTTTTGAGATATCCCTTGTTTTAGTTTCAGTTTTGAAAAACATACTTTTCTCATACAGGAAGCAAGTAATAAGATCTGCATTAAGTAAACAGAAGCATAAGCTTTTTAACAACAGTTTGTTGCAGAGATGTAGAGAAAGTCATGTGAATAGAACATATCAGGATTTTTTAGTATATTGCAACCAGTTCTCTACTTAAGTTCTATGTACTAAGTACAGAAAGTAAAGATGTGCTTTGGTCGGTTAGTTCAGCCTAACAACATTTTAAAACATGAGAGTGTAGCTAAATGTTATTCCTTGAGTGAGTTAATCGATCAAAAAGGCAAATAACCGCATTGCATAGTGAAATGAAATACCTTTTGCATGACTGTGTATGTTAAAAGCACACGCGAGACTTGTTCGTGACATGGAAAAGTCAAGGAGCGCGAGAGAGTTTCAAGGCCAAAGTCATCTGCTTTTTAGAATTGCTCATAGCGAAATAAGGCAGTTTATGAAGAAGTGGATATAGGAGTATAAATTATAGGTCTTTTGTAAAAAATCTGATGTGTTCCATTCACATGTCTTTCTCTACATCAAATTATTCTTAAAAAGCTTATTCTTCTACTTAATGCTAATCGAAAAAGTCGCCATCCGTGGTGTAATGGTTACCATACTGACTTCATATACCCAAAGTCGCGAGTTCAAACCCGGCGGAGGACGATGAATTTTTTCGGGCGTAAACATCCTTAGCATGGCTTCCTTCGGAAGGGAAGTAAAGCCGTTGGTCCCGTGTCGTAGATTTACGGCACGTAAAAGAACCTCAAGCCTGATAGAGAGGCCTCTGAGCAAAATTAAGCGATCTTTCACGCCCAATTTAGAATGGGACGCTGAGAACCACAGCAGTTAAAGAGCGTCCATAAATAACACGCCATTTATTTTCTAATCGAAAAAAAATAGCTGAAATAGTCTTATTGCTTGCTTCCTTGTAACTAGAAGCGAAATAAGGGAGTACCATAGGTTAAAGTAATAGTCAAAAGCTGGTTACTATGTGACTGAAGTTCCTTTGTTTTATGCACACGAGTTGACAAAGTCCTGTATGAGAAAAGTAAGTTTTTCAAAGCTGAAACCAAAAACAAGGAATATCTCAAAAACGATCTACTCCACGAACAAAATGTATACAACATAAATTGTGTGTTTTAACGTGCTCTACATTTTTGGGTGGTAAGTTTTGTCCATCTTTTACGGTTTAGCAGTTATGTAAAATTTCGTAAAGCTCATGGAGAATAAATTACTCTTCGGAGGATATTCCCAGAAAATTCAGTATATACATTTTATTTGGCAGGTAAATATCTTACATTTAAGAGATTTTAATCAAAATCGTTAGAGCCATTTTTGAGAAAATCAACATTTTCGAAAAATGTTCCATGTAAAGGGTAGTTGGGGTCTGGGGGGATTTTCTTGAAAATCATCGTGTCGCATCCTTGGAAGATATCAAACTTAAATATCAAGTTTGGTATTTAGCGCTCTTTTCGTTTTTGAGCTATGCTGTACACAGACACACTCACACGCTGAAATGCTTTTTTTTTTTTTTTTTATTCAGGGAGACCTAAACATGTATTTCAGGAGAAATCTCAGTATCGAATTTTTGGGTGGAATGCAATACCTTCTCTATACACTTTGTACATAGTACGTGTAGAGAAAGTATAAAGAAAGAAAGAAACGTTCTTAGCATGGCTTCTTTCTGAAGAGGAGATTTACGGCACGTAAAAGAACCTCAAGCCTGATAAAGTTCTCAGCTGGAGGTCCCCAGTTCGATTCCCGGCTGGGGCGGAGACTTTTTTTTTTTAACCAGAATTGTTCCCTATCCCCCACAGAGTCTGGAAATAAGTATGTGAGAGTGAATGTGTGTGTGTGTGTATGTGTGTGTTTCAGGAAAATAAATGATTTGAACCAAACGTAAAAGAACCTACAGACAACGAGTTGTTTCAAGTGCAAAAGCCCACGATATGACCTTAGATGTTTAAGGGGTCTGTATAAATGAAACAAAAAAAAAAAAAAAAGAGAAAGAGAGAGACCTCTTTCGCGCACGCTAACAACCGCAGTAGTTAAGGGCGTTCAGAAATAAAACCTCAGTTTAATTTATTTTAATGTGAAACGCACGCACGCACATTTTTCTATAAATGTTTGTATTCAGGGAGCCTGGAAACGCATATTTCCGGTGAAATCTCGACTTTGAATTGTTCGGTGGAGTACAATACATACTATGTACAAAGTACGCGGTAGAAAAAGTAAAATTAATTACATGGAACTTGTATTTCAGAGTTTAGGAAATGTTTTCTGCTTTGTAAACAAGGTAGCGCTTTTGCGCTTTAAAACACCGGGGAACTTGTATACTGATAAACTGTTTTCTAGCACGACATGATACGTGTAATATACGTGCAGTAGAGAGAGAAACAAAAGGTTTGTTGCGCTCCTGGCTTTCTGCAAATGTCATCTGGAAAATGCATTAAAACTGTAGAGCAGACTACCTCCGGCAGGAGCACTGGATTGCGTGTCTATGCAGATGATGATTAAACTTCAGTTTCAAATACACATATATAGGCTAGGCTCTCCTTTTTGACCACAAGAAGGAGGCTACTGGGGTCGTAGTTAAGAGAGGGGGCTTACTTCCCACGCCACAGATATCTCAAAATAATTCAAAACTATCTTACGTATACCGGAAATGAGTCAGTTGGGAAATTTAATACCGTGCCGGCACGTTGCCATGGTAGGTCAGAGGTAGAGCAACCGGCTCGAGACCGGGACATCCGCAGTTCAAATCCCGGATATGACATTGAATTTTTCAGTCTGACTCTATCCAACTCCTGTCCTATACACGGTTTGTATGGAAAAAAAAACTGATGTGTTCCATTCACATGACTTTCTCTACATCTCGGCAACAAATTATTCTTAAAAAGATAATGCTTTTATTTACTTCATGCTATCGAGAAAAAATTAGCAGAAATAGTCTTATTACTTGCTTCCTTGTAAGTAGAAGTGAAATAATGGAGGTTAAAGTGATAGTCAAAAGCTGGTTGTTATGCGATGAAGTTCCTTTGTTTGTATGGACAGGAGTTGACAAATTCCTGTATGAGAAAAGTGTAAGTTTTTTAAAGCTGAAACTAAAAACAAGGAATATCTAAAAAACGATCAACTCCACGAAAATAATTTATATAACATAAATTGTGTGTTTTAATGTGCTCAAAGGTTTCGTCTATCTCTTACGGTTTAAGTTATGCAAAACTCCGTAAAAATTCATCCAGAATAAAGTAGCTTTCAGAGGCTATTCCCAGAAAATTCAAGATATATTATTTGTCAGGTGAATATCTTTAATATACAATATTTTAAACAAAATCGCTAGAACCCTTTTTGAGAAAATCAAAATTTTCAAAAAAATTCCATGTAAAGGGTGGTTTGGGGTGGGGGGATTTTCTTGAAAATCTTCGTATCGCATCCTTGGAAGACACTAAACTTAAGTTTGGTCTTTAACGGTCCTTTCGTTTTTGAGCTATGCTGTCCACACACGCACACGCATACGCTCACGCACACACGGACCTTTTTTCAGAAATGTTTTTTTTTATTCAGGGGGACACAAAATATGTATTTCCGGTGAAATCTCTGTATCAATTTTTGGGTGCAATACAATGCCTTCTCTATACACTATGTACATAGTGCGTGTAGAGAAAGTAAAACTTTACCGTTTTATGCTCAAATGATTTGATGCTCTTGAAGCTAAAAATGTCTCAGTTTTTGAACTATTTAAAATCAAATTATGGGTAATACACCATGTTTGGATGCAATTAGTTAACTCATTACATTTGGAGTTAAGTTTTACTTCACTTCATAACCCAACTTAAGGCAATGCAACTGTGAAATGTGACCAAGAATAATGAAAAGAGAACAATTGTTTTGTTTCATAATAATGTGATATAAATTCTAAACTTTAAGATAATATATCGTTTTTCTCACTTGGCATAGTTTAACTGTCAATTAACTAAAGATATTAAATGAGTTGGCGCAAGCTTATTAACAGACACTCCGAAATTTAAACCTTATTTTTTTCCCAACACTTTGCATACTCAAAATGTTCCGGACGATGAGATATATATTACCTCTCAAAAGAAGAAAATTGTCATAATACTTGTTCTAAGTAATGCTCCAATTTTGATATATAAAGTATTTAATTTTGAAAAAGAAAGAGTTTTGAAGACTACGAAATGTACTAATTTTTCTACACTAATAAGGACTAATACCACAAAATATATGATACATCTATTTTTAAACTCGATTACTGTAAAACTGGAATTTTATATAAATATTTTTAAAAATGCATGACGTGGCTATTTTTATTTTCTCTTCTTGGTACATAGGTAGAGAAGCTGTTGTACTTAACCCAAAAATTCGATACCGGTATTTTATCGAAATTTCACGTTTTAGGATCCTATGTATCCAAAAGAAATATTTTTAGAAAAAGATCTGTATGTGTTGGTGAACAACATAGCTCAAAAACAAAACTTAATAATTAAGGACAGCATCTTACAAGGATTCATGAAGGTTTTTAAGAAGACCTCCCCACTCCAAATTATCATTCACATGGAAACTTTTTCTTTTTTTTTTTTTTTTTGTTAAAATACCGTATATTAAATGTATTTATGTGACAAATGAAAATTTTATTTTGAATTCTCTGGGACCAGCCATTGAAGATCTCTTCACTCCAGATGACTTTTCATGACGGGTAAACCTTCAGAGATAGACAAAAGCTTACTGCACAAGAAACGTAATCTGGTTAAAAATCACAATTATGTCATATACATTTTTTGAGCTAACCATTTCCAAGATGTTCCTTGTGATTGGTTTCAATTATAAGATACTTAAAACTGTTCTGAATGCGAATTTGTCATTTCTGTTTGTTTTATTTTACTCCTGGCTACGCAAAGAAAACCAAATTTCAATCACATAACGATAGCTTTTAAAATACTTGACTATCGCTTTAGCCTAATGTATTTCCATATTCCTCCTCTATTTGTACGGAGCTAAGTTTCTGCTAATGTTTACGTTGATTAGCATGAAATATATTTAAGAATAAGCATTTTAAGAATAATAGTAAGTCCTTAGAAAATCAAATAAATTACACCCATAGCATCAAAAAAGTTGTATTTAGTAACCGTCGTCTCTTGCTAGATAGAAGTTAGTTTCCATCGCGTGCTTTCGTTGCCACAGGCGATTGAATCAACAATTTTTTGCTTCTTTAGAAAGATGGTAAAAAATGAGTTTCGTGCGGTGATTAAACACTTCTTTTTAAAAGGCTTAACACCGAAAGAGATAAAAGTCGAGTTGGATGAAATTCATAACACATCTGCTCCTGCGTTTGCAACAATTTGCAATTGTATAAATGTATTTAAACCTGGCCGTACATCCACAAATGATGAACATTGTTCCGGACCTTCAGAAGAAGTGACTTCCTCCGAAATGGTTGACAAAATCCAGGATATGATTTTGAGTGATGTACGAATCAAAGTTTGCGAATTAGTAGAGGCCACAGGCATATCACAAGGTACAGTGTTCTCAATTTTGCACCAAAAAGTAGCTCTGACAAAGGTCTCGGTAAGAAGGGTACCGCGTTTGCTCTCAATGGATAATAAACGCAATCGTGTGATTGATTCTGAAGCTGGTTTGGCACTTTCTCAATCGTAATCCTGACGAGTTGCTGCGTCGATTGATACACTCTAGAGACAAAAGTACAGTGGAAACAGTGGATTTTTCATGGCGATCCGGCAAAGGTGGTGAAATCTGCAGACAATGTAAAGGCTTTTTTTGGGATGCACGCGGAATCATCAACATTGATTACTTGCAGAAAGAAAGAACGATAAATAGAGAATATTATGCATCCTTATTGCACCGATTGGATGGAGAAATCGATAAAAAACGCCGTCATCTGGTAAAGAAAAATAGTCTCTTGTATCAGGACAATGCAAGAGTGCACATCAGCACAGTTGTAGAATTAAAGCTGGAAGTACAACATCCACCGTATTTACCTGATTTATCCCGCACTAACTTTTTTGTTATTTCCAAACTTGAAAAAGCGCCTCGACGGAACACGATGCACGTCTAAAGAAGAAGTCATCTCCCAAACACATACCTATTTTGAGGACCTTCCGAAATCCTACTTTTTGGAAAGCTTAAACACATGGAGAAACGTTGGGAAATGTGCATCGACTAAAAGGAGATTATGTTGAAAAATAATAATAAAAAGAATGACCAAAGATAATTTGTTTCTATTACTTTCTCTACACGTACTATGTGCATTATGCACCCATAATGTCGATGCCGAGATTTCTACGGAAATACATGTTTTGGGTCCCCCGAATTAAAAAAAGCATTTCTGGAAAAAGGTCCGTGTGTGTGTGTGTCTGTGGGTAGCATAGCTCAAAAACGAAAAGACCGTTAAATACCAAACTTGGTATTCAAGTTTGGTATCTTGCAAGGATGCGACATGAAGATTTTCAAGAAAATCCTCTCACCCTCAACTACTCTTTATATGGAACTTTTTTCAAAAAAATTTATTTTCTCAAAAATGGCTGTAATTATTTTGATTAAAATATCGTATATTAAAAATATTTACCTGACAAATAAGATGTATATCTTGAATTCTCTGGGAATAGCCTCTGAAGACTACTTTATTCTGGATGACTTTAACGGAATTGTGCATAACTGCTAGACCGTAAGAGATAGACAAAAGCTTACCACACAATATATGTGGAGCACATTAAAACACACAATTTATTTTATATACATTTTTTTCGTGGAGATGATCGTTTTTGATTCGTTCCTTGTTTTTGGTTTCAGCTTTAAACTTTTTTTCTCAATCAGGAATTTGTCAACTCGTGTCCTTACAAACAAAGGAACTTCAGTCACATAGCAACCGGTTTTTGACTATCACTTTAACCTATGCTACTCCCTTATTTCGCTTCTATTTAAAAGGAATCAAGTAATAAGACGATTTCTGGCACATTTTTCTCTATTAGCATGAGGTAAATAAATAGAAGCGTTAGCTTTTTAGCAATAATTTGTTGCAGAGATGCAGAGTAAGTCATGTGAATGGAACACGTGAGATTTTAACGCATATGAAAATGGAAAACTTGGAGAGTCTTTAGTGCGGAATAAATGCTTGAGTAGAGAACAAGGTAAAGTCTATGAATAGTACAGCCCTAGGAGAACGTAATCAGCTTTCTGATAATAATCGACGCCGATGATGTAGGCGTTTGTAATAAAACATGAGTTCCCTTCCCACGACGGTGTTTTGTTTGTACCCCCCGACTGATGGAAAGCTGATTATTAGCTCTCGAGCCTGGTAACCTTAGCAACGTCACGTTTGCTTGTTCCAGTCCCCTGTTTTAGTGCCTCTTAAAGATCTTCCTTGTGACAAGCAGCTTTACAATCCACCAATCATTTGTCTCGCACACTTTTTATACACGATAACGCAATTCTGCGTTCCAACACTTATACAATTGAAATCTAAGATTTCTATACACAGTATACTCCCGATGATTCGGGTGCGGATTATCCGGTTTACGGATTATCCGGTTAGCGGATTATCCTGTTAACGGATTATCCGGTTAACGGATTATCCGTGTATCCCCGCCCCAAAGTTATAATTTTTTTTAATGTCAACACACGTGTTTTTCGTTTTTCCGCCATCTCTTTTATAAACTTCTTTTAACTTGTGGACACTTGCACGCTGATTAACAAACATAGAAACAGATTGTTTTTTTTTTTAATATACACGGAACAGGTAGGCCAATAACAATGGAAACGGTACTCTGTTGTCACATGGTGATCCTTTAAACAATGGAAATGACACTCGCTTATTGTCAAGCGGCGGGGCGATTATTGCTGTTTCCTAAAGAAAAGCAATACCTATGCACAGAAGTATTCTTTTTTACTTTCTCTACACGTACTATGCACATAGTGTATAGAGAAGGTATTGTATTGCACCCAAAATTAGATACCGAGATTTTACTAGAAATGCATGTTTTGAGACTCCCTGAATAAAAAAAAGCATTTTAGAAAAATGTCTGTGTGTGTGTGTGTGTCTGTCTGTCTGTGTGATGGCAGCATAGCCAAAAAGGAAAAGACCGTTAAACACCAAACTTGGTATTTAAGTTTGCTATCTTCCAAGGATGCACCACGATGATTTTCAAGAAAATACCCCCCAACCCCAACTACCCTTTACATGGAACACTTTTCAAAAATTTTGATTTTTTCAAAAATGGCGCTAACGATTTTGATTAAACTCTCTTTTATTCAAGATATTTATGTGACAAATAAAATGTACATCTTCAATTTTCTGGGAATAACCTCTGAAGACTATTTTATTCTGGATGAATTTTATTGAATTTTGCATAACTGGTAAACCGTTAGAAATAGAACAAAAACTTACTGTGCAAAAACTGTAGATCACGATAAAACACACCATTTATGCCACTTTTGGAGTTGATCATTTTTGAGATATTCCATGTTATTGATTTCAGCATTAAAAAACATATACTTTTCTCATACTCCTGTCCATACAAGCAAAGGAACTTCAGTCACATAGCAACCAGCTGTTGGCTTTCACTTTAACCTATGGTACTCCCTTATTTCGCTTCTACCTACAAGAAAGCAAGTAATGAGACCAACCCTACTAATGTATATCTCGATTTGTATGAAGCAGATGGAAGAATAATGTTTGGTAATAGTAGTTTGATTGCTAAACAGATAAACTAATGTGAATGGAACACATCAGAGTTCTTTTGGTTTACTGACAATTAAAGCGCCAATGTAGTGGCCGAGACAGGCAGTTTCAACCAATCGCGGTCATGTGACTGCAGCGATATTGTCGAAACATCTTATCGCAGCTGATGTTCATTTCTTTGAAATCTTGTCGCACCTCACGTTCGTTTGTTTAATCTCATGACTTGGTAGCAAGGTGACAATCCAGTCAGCCGTGACATTGCGTGATGGCGGAAAGGTTGAAAAAGTTTGGTCAGGCGACCGCAAACGAAATAAAACAAACCGTTAATAAAACCAGACTCGTTACAACGGATAAAAATCGCTCTAACAAATGGAAACAGCTCATGCAATTTTGCTTAGCTGGTTGCAATGTGACTGAAGTTCCTTTGTATGGACAGGCGTTGACAAAGTCCTGTATGAGAAAACTGTAAGCTTTTTATAACAAGGAATATCTCAAAAACGATCAACTTCACGAAAATAGGCATTTAACATAAATTGTGTGTTTTAATGTGCTCTACATTTTTTGTGTGGTAGGTTTTTGTCCATCTCTTATGGTTTAGCAGTTATGCAAACTTCTGTAAAATTCATCCAAAATAGTCCTCAGAAGCTATTCCCAGAAAATTCAAGGTAAACATTTTATTTGTCAGGTATATATCTTGAATATACGATATTCTAATCAAAATCGTAGAGCCATATTTGAGAAAATAAAAATTTTCGAACAAACTTCCAGGTAAAGGGTAGTTTGGTGGTGGGGGATTTTTCTCTAAACCTTCGTGTTGCACCCCTGGAAGATACTAAACTTAAGTACCAAGTTTGGTATTTTACCGACTTTTCATTTTTAAGTTATCGTGGTCACAGGCACACGGACACACATACTTGGACCTTTTTCTGAAAATGCTTTTATATATATATACAGGGGAGCCTAAAACATCTCGGAATCGAATTTTTGGGTGGAGTGAAATAGCTTCTCTGTACACTATGTACATAGTAAGTGTAGAGAAAGTAAAAATTCGTCTAGAAAATAAGATGAATTGTCGGATAACCATTTGTATAACCTAGATTTAAAATCCTTTATATTTGTTTGTTTCAAATTAATTGATAGTTTATTATACATTTTGGGTCCCATAACTGTTTTGTGTTTGCCTCAACCTTGCAAATGGTATATCAATACCATTTCTTTGTCTTGTCAAGTGTTCATGGTCAGAAACTACTTGACGATTGGTACATGAGAATTAAAATATATAAAATATACAAATTATATACAGTTAAAATACCTAAGTCTATAAAAAGTGGCATTCAAGGCGTTTTTTACAATTTTTAACTCTTATGACCTTTTTAATAATAATAAAATAACTTTAGTTCTTTTACTTCCGGCCCATAAAATTAATTCGTATCTTATTACAGACACAGAGAAAAGTACGATGTTTTCAAATATTGCAATGGTATACAATATCTCAAACTTCTTAATAAATATATAATATTAGACAATTTAACTTTCAATCTATCAATATGTATTCCCCATAATAATTATCTATCCATATATAAACAAACATTTAGCACAAGCCGCCATTTATAGCTGAAAATTGGCTGTTAATGATGACACATGAATCGTCTTGTTTTCATTTAGTAATAGTCCATTAGCTTTAAACCATTCCAATGTCGTATCCATATTGGAATTCACATATGTGACTAAACAGTCCAAATTATTATTAGCTATGAAGAAGTCGTGTCATCAGTATACATAATTGTTTTATGTTTTTGTATATGTAAATCGTTAATTACAATAAGAAACAAAAGAGGTCCTAGTACGGAGCCTTGCGGAACATCATTTTACTGTCTTTTGATATAATATATCATTATTAACATAAACACACTGTTCACGATTAGACTAATAATACATAAAAATTCTAATTGTTTACCTTAAATGTCAGAAAAATTAAATTTATCAATCAGGAAATTGTGATTGATATAATCAAAAGCTCTACTGAGGTCACAAAATATTCCACAAACATCATCACCATTTCAATTGCACGTATTGTAGATTTATCCTTACGGAAAGCATATTGATTGGCTGTCCCAGAAGTACCCGACGTATCTAAGAAAGCACAAACATTTTAGGGGAAAACATCTTTATTCTTCTATATTGTATTCTTTCAGCTCGATGCATTTCTTCTAGTGATGTTTATAGTGAGAACTATCGAGGTCTGCAAAATAGCCATCAATTGCGGACTCCACCTCTTCATTGTTGGCAAATCGTCTACCACCAAGCCATTTCTTCAAGTTTGGAAACAGAAAATAATCAGAGGGGGCTGAATCTGGCGAATAGCATGTATGAGAAGGCAATTCAAACGTTGATTCATTGATTTTGGCCATGGCGATAATGGACGTGTGAACTGGTGCGTTGTCTTGATGAAACAAAACTTTTTTTTCCTTTTTTTTTCGCTAAATGCGGTCTTTTTTGCTCGATTTCATCACTCAAACGCTGTAACAAGTTCGCATAATATTCACCTTAGATTACTTTTCCTTTTTTGAGATAATCATTGAACATTATCCCGCGTGCGTCCCAGAAAACTGACGTTATGACCTTGCCTGCAGATGGAACTTTCTTCGCCTTCTTTAGAGCCGATTCTCCCCTTCCAATCCACTGTTTTACTAGTTCCTTCGTCTCAAGTGTGAAGTGATGGACCAAGGCATCCATTATTATGAATCGACACAAAATCAGTTTTATTGCAGAAAAACATTGGCAAACACTCGACTGAAACATGCTCACAACGCTATTTTTGTTCTCTTATGAGCAAAGTCGGCATACAGTTTTCTAATATCCAAATTTTCAGTCAGTATGCGATGTACAGAACTTTTTAAATGCCTGCAATGTCTGCTAGCTCGGGCACTTTCAGTCGACGGACACTCAATACCATTTTGTGGATTTTCTTTACAATTTCTGGACTGGTAGCCTCATTTGGTCGACCACTGTTATTTCGTTTTGGCAGCTCTTACGGCCACGCTTAAACTGTGGCATCCAGGATGTCACTGTTGCAGACGAAGGAGCAAACTCCCCTAAAATAGAATCTAGCTCAGGTTTAATATTCGTGGAGCTAAGACCTTTCAAATTAAAGTTTTACTTTTTCTACACGTACTATGCACATAGTGTACAGAGAAGGTATTGTAGTGCACCCAAAAATTCTATACCGAGATTTCACCGGAAATACATATTTTGGGTCCCCCTGAAAACAAAAAAAGCATTTTTAGAAAAATGTCCGTGTGTGTTTGTGTTTGTGGGCGGCATAGCTCAAAAACGAAAAGACCGTTAAGTACCAAACTTGATATTTAAGTTCGGTATCTTCCAAGGATGCGACACGAAGATTTTCAAAAAAAATCCCCCCACCCCAACTTCCCTTTACATGGAACTTTTTTCGAAAATTTTGATTTTCTCAAAAATGGGTCTAACGATTTTGATTAAAATATTGTATATTAAACATATTTACCTGATAAATAAAATGTATATCTTGAATTTTCTGGGAATAACCTGTGAAGACTATTCTGGATGAATTTTACGGAATTTTGCATAACTGCTAAACCGTAAGAGATAAACAAAAACCTTAGCATACAATAAATGTAGATCACGTTAAAACACATAATTTATGTCGTATACATTTTTTCCGTGGAGTTGATCGGTTTTTAGATATTCCTTGCTTTTGGTTTCAGCTTTGAAAAACGTATACTGTTCTCATACAGGAATTTGTCAACTCCTGTCCATACAAACAAAGGAACTTCAGTCACATAGCAACCAGCTTTTGACTATCACTTTAACCTATAGTAGTCCCTTATTTCGCTTCTACTTACAAGGAAGCAAGCAATAGGACTATTTCTGCTATTTTTTTTCTCGATTAGCAGGACGTAAAAAGAGGCATAAGCTTTTTAACAATAATTTGTTGCAGAGATGTTGAGAAAGTCATGTGACTGGAACACATCAGATTTTTTATATAATTAACTACGGTACATGACCCCCAATTCATAAGCCTACGACCCGCCTCTGTCTATGTCCCTGACCGTATAGTTGAGTGCCTGTGGTGGGTATAGTTTGGATAAACTCTGCCGTTGCTAGCTAAAGACTAAGTTCTCGTAACACAGATTGGATACAAGTTCCCCCCGCACCTCTGGCGGTCCAAACTTGCACACTTTAATGAACTGTGACACGGTGTGACTGCACAGTTAAATAGCTTGTGACGAACACTTGAGAGCCGCCTAACTTCAATATGAGTTTATTTGCTTTTCAGGGACAGCAACTCATGAGGTTGGGCAAACCATAACCCTCAACTGCGGACGTCCTGGAAATGAGAACACTACATACAGTGTTGGCAATTTAGTCATTTTATAGCTAGTTCTAGTTATTTTGAAAAGTGATTTGCTACAAAATTTTGTGTTTTGCTATTAGCTATATTTTTAACCGCAAATTTCTTTTGTTTTTCATTCATTTTAATACTGTTTTTACTTTTTCTACACGTACTATGTACGTAGTGTATACAGAAGGTATTGCATTCCATCCAAAAATTCGATACCCAGATTTCACCGGAAATACATGTTTTGGGTCCCCTGAATCCAAAAAAATGTTACGTGTTCCATTCACATGACTTTCTCTACTGAGTAACAAATTATTGTTAATAAGCTTATTCTTCTATTGACTTCATGTTAATCGAGAAAAAATTAGCAGAAATAGTCTTATTACTTACTACCTTGTAAGTAGAAGTGGAATATGGGAGTATCATAGGTTGAAATCAAGTCAAAAACTGGTTTCTAGGTGACTGAAGTTCCTTTGTTTGTATGGACAGGAGTTGACAAATTCCTGTATGAGAAAAGTACAAGTTTTTCAAAGCTGAAACCAAAAACAAGAAATATCTAAAAAAGAACGATCAACTCCTCGAAAAAAAATTATATAACATAAATTGTGTGTTTTAATGTGCTCTACAATGTTGTGTGGTAAGCTTTTTTCCATTTCTTACGGTTCAGTAGTTATGCAAAATTCATCTAGAATAAAGTACTCTTCAGAGGCTATTCCCAGAAAATTCAAGATATACATATTATTTGTCAGGTAAATATCTTTAATATACGATATTTTAATCAAAATCGTTAGAGCCATTTTTGAGAAAATCAAAATTTTCGAAAAAAGTTCCATGTAAAGGGCAGTTGGTGGTGGGGGATTTTCTTGAAAATCTTCGTGTCGCATCCTTGAAAGATACCAAACTTAAATGCCAAGTTTGGTATTTAACGGTCTTTTCGTTTTAGCGCAATGCTGTCCAATTTTAAATTACTTAGCTATTTTTCTCAAACGGAAGTAACTTTTCGTTTCATATCTCATTTGTTTTGCTCCTCCCAGGCAAAAATAATAGAATTTCAATTGTTTCGTATGGCGACTAGCTTTTAAAATATTTGACTATCGCTTTAGCCTATTGTATTTCTTTTATTTCCTTCTACTTATAAGGAACTAAGTTATAAGGCCCTTTTTGATAATATTTATCTCTATTAGTATGAAATGGATAAAAGAATAATCTTTTGTAAGAATATTTTATTTATAGAATAGGTAGAGAAAGTCATGTGAGTGGGGCATCATATTTTTTCCATTGAACTGAGAATGCATCCTCGCCATCTGCCCACAGTATCATACACTACAAACCTGAAAACACATCTGAAAGCTGAGAGAGGAAACATAATAAAGGGGAAATGGTGGAAAGGAAATCGTTGTAGATGGAGAAATTACCCTGCCGACCCCAGGTAAACCACGAAAAAACGCATGGTCTGAGTTGGCGGTCGCCGGGAATCGAACCCGAGACCTCCGAGTTGAAGTTGCACAGTTTACCCGCACCGTATCGTTCGATTCACGGACAGTAACGGGGTTGATACGAAACATTAATCGCTTGAAGGATTCCGTAAATGAAATCAAGAGTCCATTGATGCCTGAAGTTACAAAGCTTTTCACAACTGGAATCGAAACTGTGACAGTTGCAAAGGAAGACGTTACTTCCCAGTTGCAGTGGAAACTTCATCGCGAGGAAGGAGGTTTACTTCTGTATATCGGGCACTGAAGTCCGCTCCTGTTGAAACCAATGAAACTGTCAACAACTGATAAAATCAAGTATTATTTCATTTCAGTTTCTCTACAGTTGAATCCAGTCTAACCGAAATAATACACAGCTGTTTTCGGAAAAACATTTTTCCTTGCTCTATTACGTACAAATAAATTAAATAATATAATAAAATAAAATAAAAAAATCTATATAATAACCCTGCAACCTAATTACTTAAACCAGGGCTAATATGTCAGATTTTTACTTTCTCTACACGTACTATGTACATAGTGTATAAAGAAGGTATTGCATTCTACCCAAAAATTCGATACTGATAGCGACCGAGAGGCCACGAAGATGGTTGCCGCAGATGCAGGTGAAACGTCTGGGGAACAAGGGGTGAGGCCCAGTGGACCACGACCAACACGTCCGGTTTTGTTTTGTTTTCTATAAGTAATAAGAGTATTAATTGTTCTCGATTAGCATGAAGTAAATAGAAACATAAGCTTTTAATAATAGTTTGTTGCAGAGATGTAGAGAAAGGCATGTGAATGGGACACATCAGATTTGTTTCTAGCTTACCATCTTTAACCTGATTGATCATATCAGACGATGAATGTAATGGGAGAAATGATACTCAAATGATCTCAGGGTGCATGGAACTTAAAAATTAATGGACATTCGTCTTCTCAGGATAAGGGAGAGAAAAAAAAAGAAGGGGAAGAAAACCTTATGTGGTTAACTCACCCTAAGCAGATTCGAACTGACGACCTGTTGAATGTGAGGCAGACACGCTACCACCACACTACCCAGGCGGGTCTTCAAGGTGTGAGGCTATTTAAAAGTAAGAATTCTTCTTACGAACTAACGGTTGCCTAATTAAATGATTGATTATTTGGAATAAAAGCGTGTAAGGTGCTGGAGGCGATATTGATATAATCCACCGTGCTGGGACAATACGTAACAAATGTTTGGTTTTGCGTTTGAACTCGGTACAGAGCGAGAAAGCCTTGAAGGCAACTAACTGCTTATTGTTCAGATTCAGAGCTAAACAGCGCGCGTGTGTAGCAATTTCCCCTCTTCTTTCAGCCAGATACACACAGATTTACCCGGTACTTCTTGTATCGGCGTTCAGTAGTTCCCAGTGACCTGATAAGTGCCTTCTCATGTTGGCCCAATCTGCCGTAGAATTTTTGAGCCCGGCGCCTAATTATTAGAGTAGTGGTTACCATGCAACCCTCTTAAACCGAAAATGTCAGTTTCAAACCTCGCAGAGGGTTGCATTTTTTTTTTTGAGGCAAAAATGAATAGTAGTCATCTTTCGGAAGAGAAATAAAGCCGGTGTCTTGTGTGATGTTTATTTGTATGTAAAAGAACACCATCCTTGAAATAGGAAGGCTTCTCGTTAAAATTCCGACATTTCGCGTCCGTTCGTATGGGCGACGGGTAGATTCCTCGTCATAGTCCGCATAGCGGCGAATCACGAACTAGAAATTCAAAGCCGATCACGGAAACATCGTAACGATGTCGTATGCTCCACTTAGGATCTACAAGAAATTTACTAACTTGGTTAAGGTGTACAATTTTTGGAATAGCATGAAGTAGATAAAAGAATAAGGTTTTTAACAATAATTTTACAGAGATATAGAGAAATTCATGTGAATGGAACACATGAGATTATTTGGAATAAAGGCGATATTGATATAATCCACCCTGCTGGGACAATACGTAACAAGTGTTTGGCTTTGCGTTTGAACTCGAGCGAGGAAGCCTTGAAGGCAACTAGCTGCTTATTGTTCAGTCGATGTGTGTAATCAGAGATTCAGAGCTAAACAGCAATTTCCCTTCTCCTTTCAGCCGGATACAAACAAATTTACGTAATGAATTGGGTTTCTGGTATCCTTGTGATGCTCACCGGAGTGAAAGACTGGATCATTATCGCAGATAAGGCACACGAGGGGCTTCACCCCGAGCCTCGAGGTATAATAGCCGCCCCCATTAACTTGCGTAATCATAAGCCGTACAAGTGCCTTTCATCAAACTGGCGAAACAACGGTTCCTCGCTTTTAGGGATGATGTCAACCCATGGCAGCAGTGTTTGTGTGAGGGTTTCACTTCCAAGAAAGTTATGCGATTTGCAGTTAACATTTTAGATAGAGACATTGTAGTTTACCCAAAATATACTTGGCATACTTTAATCCCTATTCCGCCCATGTTAAATTGGTGTGCCTTTTCCTCAGAAACTATTGGATCTATAGGGGTGAAATTTGGTAGGTATAAATAAGCGTACTTAGTACTTATACTGGCATTTTTAGTACTGATTAGATAAAAAAAAATCTGATGTGTTCCATTCAAATGACTTTTTGTACATCGCTTATACAATCTACTTCATGCTAATTGAGAAAAAAAATAAGCAGAAATAGTCTTATTACTTGCTTCCTTGTAAGTAGAAGCGAAATAAGGGAGTACCATAGGTTAAAGTGAGAGTCAAAAGCTGGTTGCTATGTGTCTGAAATTTCTTTGTTTGTATGGACACGAGTTGGCAAATTCCTGTAAGAGAAAAGTATAAGTTCTTCAAAGCTGAAACCAAAAACAAGGAATATCTCGCTTAGGGTGAGTTGCTCGGATAAGGTTTTTTTTTGGTTTTTTTTTCGGGAGTTTTCCCTTATCCTGAGAAGACGAATGTCGAGTAACTTTAAGCTCCATAGACCCCGAGATCATTTGAGCATAATTTCACCAATTTCATTCATCGTCCGATATGACCAACTAGGTTAAAGGATGTTAAGCTACCAGAAAAAAAAAAAAAAACCCAAAAACAATCGACTCCACGAAAAAAATGTATATAGCATAAATTGTGTGTTTTAACATGCTCTACATTTTTTGTGTGATAAGTTTTTGTCCATCTCTTATTTTTAACAGTTATGCAAAATTCCGTAAAATTCATCCAGAATAAAGAGGTCTTTAGAAGCTATGCTTAGAAAATTCAAAATATACATTTTATTTGTTATATAAATACGTTTTAATGTATCTACGGTATTTTAATCAAAATTGTTAGAGCCATTTTTTAGAAAACCACCATTTTCGAGAAAAGTTCCATTAAAGGGTAGTTTGGAATGAGAGGATTTTTCTCAAATTTTCGTGTCGCATACCTGGAAGATACTAAACGTAAATACCAACTTAGGTATTTTATCAACTTTTCGTTTTTGAGTTATGGTGTCCACACACACACACACACACACACACACACACGGACCTTTTTTCTAAAAATGCTTTTTTCGGACTCAGGGGACCCCAAAACATATATTTCCGGTGAAATCTCGACATCAAATTTTTGAGGTGGAATACAATAACTTCTCTATCCACTATACGTTGTATATGTAGCCTAGAGAAAGTAAAAACATGCTACAATAAAAGTTTTAATTCTGGCCAATTATTTAAGATTTTAGGTAGTGAAATTATTTTTTATTTTTATGTTTGTGATTCAAAATTGTTATCAAAATGTCAGTAGATGTAAAATTTCTTGTAAAAAACACTGTATATATTTCATTTATGTACAATAAGCTAATTTAGAAAGAAAAAAGGGTACCTATGTGGAAGAAAATGTAGTTTTGAGAAAGCTTAACTTAAAATTTTGCATTAATCTTAGTACATTCCTGGGCCATATTCATGGTTCTCATCAGCCTGCATCTCTTCTCTACCTCTTTTAGCATCCCTCTTAGCTTGCCTTGCCGTTTTGAAAAGTCTCCCCCCTTCTAAATCTGTTTTGAGATGTATTTTATCCATTGCAGCACATTTTGTCCTGGTTGAATGCCCAACTTTTCAAGCACCATACTTTTGCCTATATTTTCCTCATTAACTGACATAACTGAGTCATAAACCCCCATTTTTAACACCTCTGGGTATTTGGATATTTTAGTCCATTAACACTATTGAAACTTTCGTTTGGGTTTTCAGTTCGTTCAGGAGGTTCACCTTTGTTAGACTTCTGAATTTTGGTTTAATTGCTTCGCTCACTGCATAAGGCAGTGGATGCTTGTCCTGTTACTAATGAATGTTTGCCTTTTGGGCATAAACCATGGTTTGCATTTGAGTCTGGTGATGTCTTGTGAAATATTTCCATCACTTGATTCTAACCTAACACTATCTACACTGCTATTATCAATTAAATCTGTATTGTCTGTATGCTTTTCTGAACTACTTACACTAGCAATTTGTAATAGTTTATTTCTTCCAGGACCTCCTTTCCTTATCTTGAAATTATTTTTTTTTTTTTTTAGATCTAGCCATGTTTTTAATCTTTGGTAACACACGCGCTTCTAATTCCTTACAAAACACAAACAAATGCATGAAAATAACATGGGTAAGTCAGGGTTCCAATATATCTTATAATAAGTTAAATTTTTCTCTAAACTTCCATGCAGTGTAGCAAGGAAAATAAAAGCTGAAAAATCTGATGTGTTCCATTCACATGACTTTCTCTGTATTTCTGTAACAAATTATTGTTAATAAGCTTATCTTTTATTTATTTCATGCTAATCGAGAAAAATTAGCAGAAATAGTCTTATTTCTTGCTTTATTGTAAGTAGAAGCGAAATAAGGGAGTACCATAGGTTAAAGTGAAAGCCAAAAGCTGGTTGCTATGTGATTGATGTTCCTTTGTTTGTATGGACAGGAGTTTGACAAATTCCTGTATGAGAAAAATATAAGTTTTTCAAAGCTGAAACCAAGAAAAAGGAATATCTCAAAAACGATCAACTCCACGAAAAAAATGTATATAACATAAATTGTGTGTTTTAAAGTGCTCTACATTTTTTGTGGGTTAAGTTTTTGTCCATCTCTTACGGTTTAGTAGTTATGCAAAATTCATCCAGAATAAAGTAATCTTCAGAGGCTATTCCCAGAAAATTCAAGATATACATTTTATTTGTCAGATAAATATCTTTAATATACGAAATTCTAATCAAAATCGTTACAGCCATTTTTGAAAAATCAGAATGTTCGAAAAAAGTTCCACGTAAAGGGTAGTTGGGGGTGGGAGGATTTTTCTCAAAATCTTCGTGTCGCATCCCTGGAAGATACTAAACCTAAATACCAAGTTTGGTAATTTACCTACTTTTCGTTTTTGAGTTATCGTGTTTCCAGACACACGGACACACACACACGGACCTTTTTGTGAAAATGCTTTTTTTAGGATATTGGGGACCCTAAAATATATATTTCCGGTGAAATCTCGGTATCGAATTTTTGGGTGGAGTGCAATACCTTCTCTATACACTATGTACATACTGCGTATAGAGAAAGTAAAAAGGGGGTGTAACCAAAGTGCAATATGCCATTTAAACTTACTTTTAAGACCCTTAGGGACAAGGTATGAGTAAAATAATTATATATTCCGAAATTGCAATGTTCAAAATGTAATAAACAATTAAAATTTCAAAATTCATATTTTTGGCCAAAAATGACTACTTAGTTCGCCCTCCTTGGTATAACGAAAAGTATTATTTAGTAAGTAAATAATATGAGATTTAGGATCTGTGCCAGGATTTTCAGTTACAATATTATATACTTACACTGTAGTTTACTCAAACGGTACTTGGTTAATGTCGGCCCCCCCCCGTGGTGTAACGAAAGTTGCTCTTTTGTAAATAATATGAGATTTAGTATCTGTACCAGGATTTTCAGTTAAAAGATTATATACTTAAACTGCAGTTTACCCAAACTGTACTTGGTTAAGATCGCCCTCCGTGGGTGGTGTAACGAAAGTTATTCTTTTGTAAGTAAATAATAAGCTACTAAGAAGTGGTCCAAAAGAGAACATTACAAGACCTGGCATAAAACCCCAGGAAACAGACATGGGAGATATTTATCAAAGGACCCTGTAAGGAAAGAGCTGAGAGCTTGCTAAAATGTAGCAGACTTCAGCTGAGAACAATTGCTGCATTCACTTGTGAAAAAGCATCTTAACACAATTGGAGTGCTTCATGGCAAGATAGACTGCAGATTATGCAGGAAGGAGACTGAAACAGCCCAGCTGGCGATACAAAACTTTTGGGAAAATGTTGATAGAACCGGAAGAAGTGTCATCCATAAACATTACAAGACTCCACTCCTTTTTAAGGGATGTTGACTCTAAACGACACATAAGCCTCAGACTGAAGTGCGCCCGGAGAAATGACGGGAATCTGTCCTAAACGAAGAAGAAAATAATACGAGATTTAGGATCTGTACCAGGATTTACAGTTCAAATATTAGATACTTATACTGTAGTTTACTCAAACTGTACTTGGTTAAGGTGTAGCGAAAGTTATTCTTTCTTAAGTAAATAACACGAGACTTAGGCTCTGTACCACGATTTTCATTTTACAGTTCTGTAGTAAACAACTTTTATTGCAAATAACTTGAACAAAATAATAAATCTGTACCGTAGCAGGTGAAATAATCAGTTTCGAATTAGTTGTATTAATTCTAGTGTGCGTCTTTGTTACCAAGAATTTTGTGCCATTCTTGACTAGCTAATTGATGGCATTGAAAGCAAAAGGCGAGTCTTGCCATGTTTTCTGTGAAAAGACCCTTCAATGTGACCAGCATATCTCATTCTATAAGCAAGATGAAACAGAACAAGTCGGCTATGAAAAATGTGATGCGTTCTATTTACATGACTTGCTGTAACAATTTATTCTTAAAAAGCATATTCTTCAATCTACTTCATGATAATCGAGATAAACTTTACCAGAACTTGCTTCCTTGTAGTTAAAAGCTGCTTGCCATGTAGATGAAATCCGTTTCTATGCAGGGCTAGGAGTTTACAACTTACCGCATGAAAAAAGTTTAAGTATTTAAATCTAAAATAAATAACAAGGAATATCTATCCAAAAAAAAAAAAAAAATCTGATGTGTACCATTCACATGACTTTCTCCATATCCCTGCAACAAATAATTCTTAAAAAGCTTATACTTCTATTTACTTTATGCTAATCAGAAAAAATTAGCAGAAATAGTCTTATTACTCGCTTCCTTGTAAGTAGAAGCGAAATAAGGGCCATAGGTTAAAGTGATAGTCAAAAGCTGGTCGCTATGTCAATGAAGTTCCTTTGTTTATATGGATAGGAGTTGACAAGTTCCTGTATGAGACAAGTATACGTTTTTCATAGCAGAAACCAAAAATAAGGAATGTGACAAAAACGACGAACTCCACGAAAAAAATGTATATAACATAAATTGTGTGTTTTAAAGTGCTCTACATTTTTTGTGTAGTAAGTGTTTGTCCATCTCTTACGGTTTAGCAGTCATTAAAAATTTAGTAAAATTCATCCCGAATAAACTACTCTTCAGAGGCTATTCCCAGAAAATTCAAGATATACATTTCATTTGTCAGGTAAATATGTTTAATATCCGAAATTTTAATCAAAATCGTTAGAGCCATTTTTGAGAAAATCAAAATTTTCGAAAAAAGTTCCATATAAAGGGTAGTTGGGGGTGGGTGGATTTTTCTCAAAATCTTCGTGTCGCATCCCTGGAAGATACTAAACTTAAATACCAAGTTTGGTATTTTACCGACTTTTCGTTTTTGAGTTATCGTGTTCACAGACACACGGACACACACACACACACACGGACCTTTTTGTGAAAATGCTTTTTTTGGATATTGGGGACCCTAAAACATATATTTCCGGTGAAATCTCGGTATCGAATTTTTAGTGGAGTGCAATACTTTCTCTATACACTATGAACATAGTGCGTATGGAGAAAGTAAAAATTTGATATAAATTGTGTTTCAACATGATCTACTTTTATGTGAAGTAAATGTTTGTCTCTCTCATATGCTTTACCAGTTACGCAAACTTCATTCAGAATGAAGAGGTCTTTAGAGGCTATTCCTAGAGAATTCAACATATACGTTTTATTTGCTATATAAATGTCCTTAATATACAGTATTTTAATCAAAATCGTAGAGCTATTTTTGAGAAAATCTCAATTTTCGAAACTTTTTCATAGTAAAGGGTTGTTTGGGGTGGGGTGATTTTCTCAAAATCTTCATGTCGCATTCCTGGAACGTACTATACTTAAGTACCAAGTTTGGTATTTTACCGACTTTTCGTTTTTCAGTTATTGTGTTCACAGACACACGGACCTTTTTCTGAAAATGCTTTTTTACTTTCTCTATGCGTACTGTGTACATAGTGTATATAGAAGGTATTTGTATTGCACCCAAAAATTCCATACTGAGATTTCACCGGAAATATATGTTTTGAGACCATCTGAATCCAAAAAAAAAAAATATTTTTAGGAAAATGTCCGTCTGCGTATCTGTCTATGTGCGTGTGTCTATGGGCAGCATACCTCAAAAACGAAAAGTCCGTAACTTGGTATTTAAGTTCAGCATCTTCCAAGGATGCGACACAAAGATTTTCGAGTAAATCCCCCCCACCCACAACTACCCTTTACATGGCAACATTTTCGAAAATTTTGATTTGTCAAAAATGGCTCTAAAGATTTTGATTCAAATGTCGTATATTAAAGATATTTACATGACAAATAAAATGTATATCTTGGATTTTCTGGGAATAGCCTCTGAAGATATCCTTATTCTGGATTAATTTTGCGGAATTTTGCATAACTAGTAAACCGTAAGAGATAGAAGAAAACTTACAGAATAGAAAATATAGAGCTCGTTAAAACACACACTTTTTGTTATATACATTTTTTTTTTTCGTGGAGATAATCGGTTTTCAGATATTCCTTGTTATTGCTTTCAGCTTTGAATACTTTTCTCATACAGGAACTTCAGTCACATAGCAACCATCTTTTGACTATCACTTTAACCTATGGTACTCCCTTATTTCGCTTCTACTTACAAGGAAGCAAGTAATAAGACTATTTCTGCTAATCTATTCTCCATTAGCTTGAAGTAAATCGAAGCATAAACTTTTTAACAGTGATTTGCTGTAGAGTTGTAGAGAAAGTCATGCGAATGGAGCACATCAGGGAACCCTAAAACATATTTTCCGTTGAAATTTCGGTATCGAATTTTTGAGTGAAGTGCAATACCTTCTGCATACATTATGTACATAGTATGTGTAGAGAAAGTAAAAATGAATGTGTCACAACTTGTATTGCGTATGGTGATGTCTGCTATGTGATATTGATTTGAAATAAAAGGGTTTAAATTTGGAAATACGTGTTATAACATCAAACTTACATTAGTAACTGTTTATTTTCATTTGTCATGTCATTACTGATTAACTTTTCCCGAAATTACTGCGAATTATTCAACACAAAACATAGCATTCATTATTGAAATTCTTAATTTTAAATGTTACAATAATTATCTACATTTTGTTTTTTATGTGAGTTTTATCTCTTGGACAAGCTCATAATTAAGTTATATACATAAAATAAAGGAAAGTTTTCCCGGTGCAAGCTGGTATCGAACCCGGGAATGCAGAACGCTAATCATGCAATCACAGAAGCAGTCTCAAAACATTTTTATGCTACTAGTGCAGTACTTCATGATACACGACGTGTGCAGTTTGCTGCATGCTTTCGCGTAACCAGTTCGATCTTGTTTGGCTCATAGTGAAGGACATTTTAACCGCTCTGTTGGGACTTAACAAAGATAAAAGTTGGCAACACTGGCTCTCACCCACTACATGGAGTAGTACGCCCATTCATCTCGGCATCGACGTGGGTGGGTGGGCTCTTTGACGGGAATGACGTAGGCAGGGGTTGCTCGACATTGATTCCGGCCCACAAACCCAATTCTCTGGACCGTAGTAAAACCCAAGTCTGAAGAGAACGTCTCATTTAAGGCGATAAATATTTTAGTTGGGGGTCTGCAATTTGTTGAACAGCCACTTTTACTTTAGCGACCGAGCATGAAGTGTGCCATGTCAGGGAACAGAAGGGCATCTTCTTCCTTCGAGGTTCACAGTGAGAGAAATGTTCCATTTACATAGTACATCTACTGTCAAATTCTAAAAGTATTACAATTTCAGTTCAATTCCATTTTTACTTTCTTTTCATGTACTATGTAATGCACGTGCCTGTGGGCAGCATATCTCTAAAACGAAAAGTCCGTTAAAAACCAAACTTGGTATTTAGGTTTGGGAATTTCCAAGGATGCGACACGAAGATTTTCAAGAAAATCCCCCTATCCCAACTACCATTTACATGTAACTTTTTTCGAAAATTTTGATTTTCTAAAAAAATAGCTCAAAGGATTTTGATTAAAATATGGTATATTGGAGATATTTACCTAACAAATAAAATGTATATCTTGACTTTGCTAGGAATAGCCTCTGAAGACTACTTTATTCTGGATGAATTTTACGTAAATTTGCAAAACTGGTAAACCGTAAGAGATAGACAAAAACTTACATACCAAAAAATGTAGAGATGGTTAAAACACACAATTTATGTTATATGTAATTTTTTCGTGGAGTTGACCGTTTTTGAGATATTCCTTATTATTGCTTTCAGCTTTGAAAAACTTTTTTCATACAGAATTTGTTAACTCCTGTCCATACAAACAAAGGAAGTACAGTCACATAGCAACCAGCTTTTGACTATCACTTTAACCTATGGTACTCCCTTATTTCGTTTCTACGTGCAAGCAAGCAAGTAATAAGACTTTTTCTGCTAATTTTTTCTCGATTAGCATGAAGTAAATAGAAGCATAAGCTTTTTAACAATAATTTATTGCAGAGATGTAGAGAAAGTAATGGCTTACGTTTATCTTGATTAGCATGATGTTGATAAAAGAATAATCTTTTGAATAAAAGGTTTGTTTGCAGAACAGGTAGAGAAAATCATGTGAATGGAACACAACAGATTTTTTTTATGTATATTTCCAGTGCAATCTCGGTGTCGGATTTTTTTATGGAAAATAATAGCTTCTCTATTATGTGCATTGTACATGCGTGTTAGAGAAAGTGAAAAGAAGCAGACGCCGGAGAAAGCAAGCTGTATGGAAATTATCTAGTTAAAAATATATGTGGTGTTGTCAGGGGGTCGTTCACTGTAAGGTATACTCGTTTCATGTGCATGTGACATAAGACCACTCATTACTGAGATCAAAGAACAACTGTTATATACAAACGTTTACATTGCAGAGGCTGACCGCTTTTGTCCTGATATAATAGTGTTTGCTTATATCTCCAACACAGTTTCATGGTAAAACTATTCTTAAGCAAAAATTCATGCCTTTTGTTTTAGGAAAAAAAAAAACTGATGTGTTCCATTCACATGACTTTCTCTACAACTCTGTCATAAATAATTGTTAAAAAGCTTAAGCTTCTATTTACTTCATGCTAATCGAGAAAAAAATACCAGAAATAGTCTTATTACTAGCTTCCTTGTAAGGAGTACCATAGGTTAAAGTAATAGTCAAAGTCTGGTTGCTATGTGACTGAAGTTCCTTTGTTTGTATAGACACGAGTTCACAAAGTCCTGTTTGAGAAAAGTGTTTTTTATAGCTGAAACCAAAAACATGAAATATCTAAAAAAAACAATCAACTCCACGAAAAAAAATGTATATAACATAAATTGTATGTTTTAAAGTGCTCTACATTTATTGTGTGGTAAGTTTTTGTCCATCTCTTACGGTTTAGCAAGTATGCAAAATTCCGTAAAATTGACCAAGAATAAAGAAGTCTTCCGAGGCTATTCCCAGAAAATTCAAAATATACATTTTATTTGTCAGGTAAATGTCTTTAATATACGATATTTTAATCAAAATCGTAAGAGCCATTTTTAGAAAATCAAAATTTTCGAAAAAAGTTCCATGTAAAAGGTAGTTTGGTGCGGGGCGATTTTTCTCAAAATCTTCGTGTCGAATCCTTGGAAGATACTAAACTTAAATACCAAGTTTGGTATTTTACCGACTTTTCGTTTTTGAGTTATCGTGTTCACAGACATACGGACACACACACGGACCTTTTTCTGAAAATACTTTTTTTTGGATACAGGGGACCCTAAAACTTATATTTCCGGTGAAATCTCGGTATCGAATTTTTGGGTGGAGTGCAATACCTTCTCTATACACTATGTACATAGTGCGTATAGAGAAAGTAAAAAAATGATGTGTTACACCCACAGGACTTTCTCTAACTGCTCTACAAACAGGCTTCTTACAAAAGATTATCTTCTTTCTACATCATGCTAATCCAGATAAACATTAGCAGAATGTTCATATTGCTTAGTTCCTTGTAAGTACAGAGTGATTCATATAGAGCTGACACATTTCTTTCATTAATTGTTTCAAACCGTTTTAGGCTAGCGACAACTTATTATACCTAAATTGTAGAGGAATTTTGGGAGATTATTTACCTCTATAGCAAATGTTAAAATGTCCTCCATCCTGCATAAGGCACAACTCAACACGTTCCATGTTACTGGCCAATCGTTGGAGGGCTCAATAGCTTGAATCTCCGTTGTGATGTTGTGCTTCAGATCTCCAATGTCTAGGGACATGTGGCATAAACCCTATCTTTTAAGTAACCCCACAGGGCGATGTCAAATCCGGAGATCTCGGTGGCCACAGGTTGCTGGAAATTATCCGGTCGTCAAAGAAACTTGCATTTAGGTTCATGGAGTCATTTGATATATGGCATGTAGCGCCATCTTATTGAAAATATCCTTGATTCAGCTCTACATCTCAGCTCTGCATTTTCACGTTGGCTACAAGAACAAAATGTCGAAACAGCTGCCAACAATGCAATTAGCAATAAAATATAAACATCTGCGCATCTAGTGACAAGGCACATTCTGCTTAATTTGGTGCTAAAATTGGGTCATTGAAGAATTTCCAACGGAATAATTAAAGAAAGAAATGTGTCAGTTCTATATAAATCACTCTGTAGAAGGGAACTAAAGGAATGCGCAATGCTAAAGTGATAGTCAAATGTTTTAAAATTTATCCTTATGCGATTGTCATTGGAATTGGCTTCTTTGCTTGGCCAGGAGTAAAACAAAAGCGTATATTTTCAGCGAAATCTTGGTATCAAACTCTGGGGTGAAATGCCCAAAACACCCACTACGTACTAAGTAGGTTGTACATAGAGAAAGGAAAAACTACAGGAAAATGTGGAGTTTGTTGCAGGATGCAATTTGTCAACGTTTTCCAAGCATTAACTGTTGAACTATTCGTTGTGTGTTTGGTTTTACCCAAGAGCACGTGCTCTATATTATGGTACTGCCGGAGCATAAAATGACTTTCGTTTTCATGTAATGGGCGCAGTGATCACCATAGCAACACCATGTTTACTCAGTTGTGTAGCTATACGCTGCGTCAAAGTCACGCAGAGCTATTCCCTATTATCCAGAACCCTGCCCTGTCAGGGAGGAGTAAAAATATGTAAAGATTAATAGCAAAATCTAACTTTAATTTCAATTAATCTTTGATATAAAATCGGTATTTACATTCTCTACATAGCACATGGTAGAAAAGATATTGCACTCCAAAAAATTCGATACCGAGATTTCACCAGAAGTACAGTTTTGGGGTAGCCTGTATCCCCCCCCCCAAAAGCTTTTTTAGAAAAAGGTCTGTGTGTGAACACGAAAACTCAAAAATGAAAAGTCGGTAAAATACCAAACTTGGTATTTAAGTTTAGTATTTTCGCAAGGTGACTCGAATATGCTGAGAAAAATCCCCCCCCGCATACTATCCTTAATATGGAAATTGTTACTTTCTCTACGTGTACCATGTACATAGTGTATAGAGAAGATATTGTATTCCACCCAAAAATTCAATACCGAGATTTCACTGAAAATACACGTTTTGGGTCCTCCTGAATCCAAAAAAAAACATTTTTGGAAAAAGGTCCGTGTGTGCGCATGTGTGTGTGTGTGTGTTCTGTGGACAGCATAGCTCAAAAACAAAAAGACCGTTAAATACCAAACTTGGTATTTAAGTTTGGTATCTTCCAAGGATGCGACACGAAGATTTGCAAGAAAATCCCCTCACCCCAACTACCCTTTACATGGAATGTTTTTCGAAAATTTTTATTTTCTCAAAAATGGCTGTAACGATTTTGATTAAAATATTGTTTATTAAACATATTTACCTGACAAATAATATGTATATCTTGAATTTTCTGGGACTAGCCTCTAAAGACTATTCTATTCTGGAGGAATTTTGCATAACTGCTAAGCCGTAAGAAATGGACAAAAACTTACCACACAAAACATGTAGAGCACATTAAAACACACAATTTGTGTTATATTATTTTTTTTCGAGGAGTTGATCGTTTTTGAGATATTCCTTGTTTTTGGTTTCAGCTTTGAAAAACTTGTACTTTTCTCATACAGGAATTTGTCAACTCGTGTCCATACAAACAAAGGAACTTCAGTCACCTAGAAACCAGCTTTTGACTTCACTTTAACCTATGGTACTCCCTTATTTCGCTTCTACTTACAAGGAAGCAAGTAATAAGACTATTTCTGCTAATTTTTTCTCGATTAGCTTGAAATAAATAGAAGAATAAGTTTATCAACAATAATTTGTTACACAGAAGTAGAGAAAGTCATGTGGATGGAACACATCAGATTTTTTTGAAAGTGTTCATTTTCTCAAAATGTCTCTATCTTCAATCAAATATCTTCCATACTCTGGATTTTCCAATTTTACAAATGCATTACTTTAATACTATTTTATATTTTAAAAATATAAATTTTTTTCGATAGAATGTGCTGATGTTTTTTCTAAGAAAAGAGGAAAATCCATGCAACTGCTGTCAAATGTAATCTCGGCAGCTTCAAAGCGCGCCATTATACCGGTTATTTTACTTGTGTCCTCCCCGTCCTTTGACACCGGTGCATTTTACTGCAGTTGTGGAATTCGAATTGGCGACTTTTGGATTTGAATGAATGATCAGTCCATTGCCCACTGCCTTAACGCTCAAGGCCATTCGAACCGCTTCGGAAGAGAGATGAAAGAATTGTTAAACTTTCTGTCGCTGGTACAGAATGTTCCTGTCTTCAAAATCAGAATATCTACAGTACAAAATCATATGTTATAATACGATCCATAGTATACAGGGTGTTAATGAACTAACCGAAATAATTTGCGAGATTGTGCACGTGACTCATATAAGTAATTTGAGATCGGCGATGCATGGTCCCCGGATAAACATAACGCAGCTACATAGCGTTACACGTGTGGGCATCAGGTGCTGATAAGTCGGTGTTAAAGCAAAGCAGGTTGAAAAAATGGCTTAGAATGTCTTTAAAACTGCTGCCCGAGTATAGAAATGTGGACTTTTAGCAGCTCGTTACTAGCGTTTTCAAGATTTAATGTCGCAAAAATCTGTAAAATCTCGAACTAATCACTTGACAGTGCGACACTGAGCATTCATTAACTACGTTCTTGAGTTATGTAGCCTACTCTGGAGGCGTTTTTTCAACTGCTCTGGTGGCTTAATGCGTAACGCGGGAAGCTGCTATTCCAAGAGTTCGATTCCTGTCATAGAGTAAATGATTTTATTTTTTTTTTTTTTTCATTCAAGACGAAGTGCCGCGATACATGGCGTACTGGCTTATGGCCGTTACTTCGAAATTTCAATAAACAGGCCATAAGTCTCCTATCTCAAATTACTTATTTAAATAATCTACATATTCTGTGAAAATATTTCGGTATAGTTCATTAACATCCTGTATAAGTGTGCTATCTTGCTTTGAAATATTTGAAAAATTACAGTTTCTCGAATAATTTGGAAGTTCTTGCCTGGAGCTTTGCCACATTCAACGTACAACATGTGATCTATAAATACAGTTCATGAATTTCTGGCTTGCTGTGTACTGTGTAAGAGGTTTTCTTGAACGCTGACTTTACGCGATAGCAAGGGGGAAGAAGAGAGAGAGAGAGCTTGCCCGTCTTTCTTTCCGCAGTGATGTCAACCAAAGAAAGTGTCCTCAGTCATTGTGGTGAATAGTTTAGATATATAATTTCCTTGAATTGCCTGAATTGTTGAAACGAAACGAAACAATTGGGATCTACAGATAGAATGCAACCATAGCATTGAAACTGCTATAAGTCGTGACTACTATAAGCTTACTTTACATCTCAATGTGGTCGCCTTACTCTTCTTCCGAAATTGTCCGAAACCTACCGAATGAAGACGAGCGCCCAAATAAACGTGCGCGCATAATAGATGATCAAGTTCAGCGAAGCCTGAGGTCAGTCAGTTATCGCTCACGGAGTCGTGTGCTTGTTCAGACGTGCAGTTTGTGTGTACGTGGTGTAGTGCAGCGACGCTGTTACGGGTGAAATGAGAAATTCTGCTTCAAACATGGAGAACTGCAAAGCTGCGCTAGGTGTATAGAGACAGTACCTTATCGAAAAGTCCACTCCAAAATTACATCTTTTGGAGCCTCTGCCAAAGGCTTTGGGATTAGGGAGTTTGCGGTTAGAAACCAACCCTCGCAGTTGCCAAGTCTTCCACTTCTGGTCCCTTTAGTGAGGCGCGAATCTCGACTTGCAAGCGAAGTCTTCGAGTTTCCAGGAAACGAGAGTTTACTTCGTTGCCTCTCAGCCCTAGTACAGGGTTACCCGTCTCCAATGCCTAAGCGGCATTCATGCTACTCACTGCGATAGCCAAGACATGGTAATAAGCAATGACATTTAAAGAAAGGGAAATTCTGATTACTTTTTTTCATGGCTCACTAAATCATCAAGCTAAAACTGCCCACATTCAACGGGTCCCGAGTTCGAATCTCACTTAGGGTGAGTTACCCAGATAAGGTTTTTTCGGGATTTTCCCTTATCCTGAGTAACTTTAGCTCCATGCACCCCGAGATCATTTGATCATAATTTTACCAGTTTCATTCATCGTCCGATATGATTAATTAGATTAAAAGAGCTGCAACCGTTGCTTGTACACATCAGAAACTACACGTGACAAGCTGGTGAAAGTGTGCAACTTCACAGAAATGTAATTAATCAGAAACACATAATAAATACTGCTTATTTCAAGCGACATTTACAACTTTTTCCATTATAGACATTAAGAATTTGGAGAAGAATCTAAGGAAAATGAAAACATGGCTTTCCTACCAGGTCATGTGAATCTACGCTTCTCCCCCACCTTTCCCTGTCCTCATTAGAGCGCCACGTATTGCAACTGTCAGCAGTTCATTGGTCAGAAATGAGGCGGTAAGAAGCTGGGAGATGCTCACAAACAGTGCCCGATACTAAATTTGCTTTCCGTACAAGTGACACAAGCGGTTCCGTCACGGTGAAAGACGCGCAACGAAAGGCACATCCGTGACGTGGGGCTCCCACGAAAACATCAAGAAAATTCGCCAACTCTTAACCAACATCAGAGACTGACTCGTCGAATGCTGGCGAAGTACCAAAAGATCCAATTCTTTCACAACTTGTGACGTAGCTCCATCTTGTGACGGGAAAACAAACCGATTCAGCATATCGATATGAAAAAAAAATCTGATGGTTTCACTCACATGACTTTCTCTAGCTATTCTAGAAACAAACTTCTTAAAAAAGATTATTCTTTCTACGCCATGTTAATCTAGATAAACCTTAGCATAATAATCTTATTACTTGCCTCCTTGTAAGTAGAAGGGAACTAAGGAAATATACTATTCTGAAGCGATAGTCATATATTTTTAAAGCTGGTCTTACATGAAACAACAGAAGTTCGGTTCGCTTTGCATGGCCTACAATAATACAAATGAGATGAATCGAAACGACTCTTCCTATTTGAGAAAAATTAAAGTAGTTTAAAATTGAAACCAATAACAAGGAATATCTCAGAAGTGGTCAGCTGTATATAAAAAAAAAAGGTATATGGCATAAAGTATGTGTTTTAAATTTCTTGTGCATTAAGTTTTTGTCTATCTCTTACGGTTTAACCGTTATGCTAAACTCAACCAGAGTAAAGGGGTCTTCAGGGGCTATTCACAGAAAATTCAAGATATACATTTTATTTGTTGCGTAAATAGCTTTAATATACAGTATTTTAATCAAAATCGTCAGAGCCATTTCTGAGAAAATCAAAATGTTCGAAAAGACTTCCATGTAAAGAATAGTTGAGATTGGGGGAATTCTCTTGAAAATCTTCATATTGCATCCTTGGAAAATCTTGAACTTAAATATCAAGTTTGGTATTTAACCGACTTTTCGTTTTTGAGCTGTGCTGTCCACAGACACACACAGACCTTTTTCTAAAATTCTTTTTTTGGACTCAGGGGACTTATAACTATATTTCCGTTGAAATCTCGATATCGAACTCTTGGATGCAATACAATACCTTCTCTATACACCGTGTACATATTACGTGTAGAGACAGTAGAAAATCAATGAATGGTATGGACATATACGTAGTAAATCATCAACATCGATAAAGAGCCGGAAAAGATTCACCTTGACGAACATTTTCTCCAAGGGCAGAAGGGCTCTTCTTGTGGAAATCCTGGAAAGGGGGGTTGCTATCTTTCAGTCCTGAACGTTATGGCGAGATACTAGCAAAGTTCTGAAGGGCCATTCAAAATAAACTTGAGACCTGTTGAACAATAGAGTTGACCGAACTGCAAAAGTTTCAACCGAGACGTGTTTGATCATCCTCCATATAGCAATTATTTACTATCTAGCGAGTATCCTCTCTTCAGGGAGGTGAAGGATCCGCTTGCACTGACTCTGGCGAAGGGTTGCAATGTAGCGTCAAAGATGAACTGGTGACAGGATTCTGAGACTCCGGATTTTCCAAATGTGTTGAACGCTGAGATAAATGCCTGAATGTCGCCGTAAAATGGAAGATGTGTTACATGTATTCTTCAATAAAGGTCTTTCTTCTATGTACGAAGGCCGTTTTTTTTCAACCTCCGATAGCCTATAAATAAAAAACAAGTTCATAGAAAACAATTATTTTATTAAAATAAGAACTGAAGCTTTCCTGGCGACGTGTTAATTCAAAATCTTCTCGGGCTTCTAGCCAGGTAAAAACTTGGCTTGACACCAACGTTTCGAAGAAGTGCATCTTCCTCGTCTTCAGGGTTCACCCTGAAGACGAGGAAGATGCACTTCTTCGAAACGTTGGTGTCAAGCCAAGTTTTTACCTGGCTAGAAGCCCGAGAAGATTTTGAATTAATTATTTTATTACTAAACGTTTTGTACACTTATAGTTACCGAAAAGATTGAGACATTTATCGTACCTGTGCACAAGCTTTACAATACCCGCTTCAAAAAATGTTACCGCCGATGGTTTCAAATGCGCATTGACGTTGTTTTGAAGATCTTCGTTGGTTTGAAAGTGCTGCCCTCCTAACCACTTCTTCAGTTTAGGGCAGAGGTGAAAGTCGCTGGGTGCCAGGTCAGGACTGTACGGCGGATGATCGAAAATGTCCCTTTGAAATTGTTCAAGGAGCCGATGGGTTGTGCCTGCAGTGTGTGGACGAGCGTTGTCATGGACCAACAACACAATTCCTGAAGCCAGCATTCCTCTTCGTTTGTTTTGAATGGCTCTCCGCAAACTTCGTAAAGCAACACACCTTTTTGGTCCCAAAACACGGTAGCCATAACCTTTCTGTTGTTTAATGTTTGTTTGTTTTTTTGGTTTGTTTGGGGAATTTGGATACATCCATTGTGATTGACAACGCAGTGGTCAGTTAGTTGACTTCACCCGGAAGTCCGGGGTTCGATTCCCAGCTGGGGCGGGAGGAAAATAAAATGGTTTAAACCTAACACAGGAACCTACAGACAACAATTTGTTTCAAGTGCAAAGCCCCCGATATGACCTTAGATGTTAAAGGGGGCTGGCTATATATGAGCTGATAAACTATCCTTGACATGTCCTCCGTTGTAATGTAATACCGAGATAAGTGCCGTCCCGGCCAATGCGGGTATAAGACGCCTTTGGCCTTGGTTTAAAACGAAGGAACGGTACTTCTTAATTCAGGGAACCCTAAAATGTGTATTTTCAATGACATTTCGGTACCTATTAAATTTTGGGTGGAATGCTGTATTTTCCATACGTACTACGCACATGGTACAGAAAGAAAATAAAGTACAGCTTTTAAATTCCAAATAATTTTAAAAGAAAGGTTCTAAGTTCATTGACGTGTTTGCTAATTAAAACCGGCCGCGCCGTGGCCGATTGGTTAGACCACTCGCCTCTCATCTAGACTGTCCGGGTTCGATCCCAAGCGAAATGTGAGATTTGTGTTGGACAAAGCGGCGCAGGTGCGGTAGTAAAAGCGGGCGTTAAACACCGTAAAAAAACTAACCGAACTGACTTTATAAATATCCCTCAAGTGGGTTGTTGACGGGTAGAGAAAATGTTTTGCACATCACATTTTTACTTTCGCTATACGTACTATGTACATAGTATATAAAGAAGGTATTGTAATGCACCCAAAAATTCGATACCGGAAATACATGTTTTGAGACTATCTGATTCCAAATAATACATTCTTAGAAAAAGGTCTGCGCGCGCGGGTGTGTGTGTGGACAGCATAGCCCAAAAAACGAAATACCAAACTTGGTATTTAAGTTTTGTATCTTCCCAGGATGCGACCCGAAGATTTTCATACTACTATTTACATGGAACATTTTTCGAAAATTTTAATTTTCTCAAAAATGACTAACGATTTTGATTAAAATACCTCATGTATAATACATTTTTATGAAAAACGAAATGTATATGGTGAATTTTCTGTGAATAACCTGTAAATATCTCTTTATTCTGGATTAATTTTTCTGAATTTTTCATAACTGGTAAACCATAAGAGAAAGACAAAAAACTTACTACACAAAAAAATGTAGATTACCTTAAAACACACACTTTATGCCATACACAATTTTTTTCGTGGAGGTGATCGTTTTCGAGATATTCCTTGTTATTGGTTTCAATTTTAAAGTACTTAAACTTTTCTCATAAAGGAACTTTTCAACACCTGGCCATACAAAGAAAAGGGTTTTAATCCCATACAACCACATCTTAAAACACTTGACAGTTGGTTTAGCCTAGTGCATTCCTTTACTTCCCATTTACTTGTAAGGAACTAAGTAATAAGACCGTTTCTACTAACACTTATCTGATTAGCAATAAGCAAATAAGCTTATTAATAATAATTTATTACTGAGATGTAGAGAAATTCATTTGTATGGAGCACATCAGATTTTTTTTCAGATCACATTTTTAAAGCATTCTAATATTTATGGCTCGCCGATGATGGCATCTGGACGTGCGTAATTGGAAGTTTAACTGTTTACATAAGTATAAAAGTAATTGTTTTACCCCTGGACTCGCATGTTATCGCATCCCTGCGACGTTGCCAACTTTAAGTGTAATGTGCAGGTTATAGCACGCGCGTGGTTTTGCACAAGGGAGGTATGCATATTTATTAGTAGTAGTTTTATAAGAGCTCAGTCCCTCGACGTGAGCTACTCAAGTTACTACCGTAATTCTCCATGTATAAACAGGGCACGCAACACGGTGCGCGGAATTATAATGAGAACTCGCAAACTTTTGATAAGCCCCTTGTTAACTGTTTTAGAGCATATACAGTGTGTCCGGGAATTCCATATACCCCTGTATGGTACACGTTAATTTAATCATTTTGATGAGAAAGAGGATGAACTTCATAATGACCTTATGTACTATAAATAATAATAATAATAATAATAATAATAATAATAATAATAATAATATGTATAAAAACCCTGGTACCTAATTTCTAAACCCAGGGCTAATATGCCAAATTTTTAAAATTTTATACATTTTACAACATACATTTATTATTAACAGATTAATTATAAATATAAATTAACAAATAAAATATACAGCATAAAATAAAAATAATATAATAAAATTTTAAAAATTTCTCAACATTTAAATTATTACACTTTCATAATCTAATCTAAATAAACAACCAATAAAATACAAAACTAAAGTTAAAAAGAACATATAAAACTTAACCAAACACACAATATATAAAAACACACCACAAACATAAAACATTTTAATACCAAAATTAATTTCAACTTCACTTAAACCTAATTCTTCTATTACATTTCAACATCCCTACACCACCACCACCTTAAAATAACAAATTTATAAATTTAATTTATTTTTCAAATTTTATCTCAAAAATTAATAACTCATCTATTTTTATTATTATTACTATTTATTAATTATTATTTATTATGTATTATTTATTAATTATTTTGAATTATTAATTATCTTATTATTTATTATTATTATTACATTTATTAATATTATAATTATATTATTACAATTTTATTTTACTATTATTTATCTAATTTTTTATATTTTAATATTTTATATTTTTTAAAAAATATATTTAATATTTAGTTTTAATATTATTTTATTTTAATTTTTAGTATTATTATTATTTTTAAATCAAATATACATATTTATTATTACAACTACCCATTTTACTGGTATCCATTAATAAATAACTGGTATCCAGTTATTTTTTGTATTCACTATGTACATAGTGTACAGAGAAGGTATTGTATTGCACCCAATAATTTGATACCGAAATTCACCGGAAATAAATGTTTTGGGTCTTGATATATAAGTTTAGCATCTCCCAAGGATTCTACTCGGAAGATTTTCAAGAAAATTCACCCACCCACCCCAGACTACCCTTTACATGGAAAATTGTTCGAAAATTGTGATAGTGTAGAATGGGCCGCTAAATACCACAGCAGTTAAAGAGCGTCCATAAATAAAACTCAAGTTTCCAATACTTTTACATTGACATATGTTTGTAAAGTATTGCAGTGTAATGTTTATAATATGACTAATGCAGTATTGCATTGATTCTAACGATTTTACTTAAAATAACATATTAAATATATTTACATGACAAATAAAATGTATATCTTGAATTTTCTGGGAGTGGCCTCTGTGAAGTCTTATCCATGCTTAACTGGTAAACCGCAAGAGATAGACAAAAACTTTCCTAACCAAAAATGAACAGCTCTACAAAACACACAATTTATCTTATATACATTTTTTACGTGGAGTTGATCGTTTTTGAGATATTCCTTGTCATTGGTTTCTGTCTTAAAATACTTTATACTTTTCTCGTACGGGAACTGTCAACTTCTGACCGAAAGGAGACAAAGAGAAAGGATTTTAATCCCATAACAACATATTTTAAAACATTTGACTGTCGGTTTAGCCTAGAGTGTTCCCTTATTTCCCTTCTACTTATAAGGAATAGAGCAATAAGACCGTTTCTGCTAATGTTTATCTCGATTAGTATGAAGTAAATAGAAGCATAAGCTTATTAAACATAGTTTGTTACAGAGATGTAGAGAAAATCATGTGAATGGAGCACATCAGATTTGTTTACTCAGGGGTCAGGAAAGCATGTATTTACCGGTATAGAATTTTTGGATGGAATACAATATCTATCTGTTCAGCTGTGCTATAGCTAGTGGCTGGGGTAGCTTATCGCTCCAGTAACACTTTAACCTGTGGGAAGGATACACTCATAACGCGCGTGGCAAAACAGTCAGCAGTGCTGCAATACGTTACTCAGTCAGATGACGAGTCTTCAAAATCTACAGGCATCAGACGGTACACAAATATTATCGGCAACAGCGCTTACTTCTTCCGCTCTATCACGCTTACTTCAGACTAAGAAAGCTCTTGCCTCCTTGCAGTTGCTAAATCCCTACTTGCTTGGAAGGGCGCCCCAACCCACTAGCTAAAACACCGCCGAGCAGACAGTATTCTACCTACCATGTGCATTCGCTTATATGAAAGGATGAAAAATGTGTATGGTGATGCAATAATGGATGTCAGCACTGTTAGAAGATGGGTCCGTCGCTGTAATGAAGCAGAAGGGCAAACACCATTGGTAGACCGGTGACTGCAGTGTCTCCACGCAACATTGAGCGAGTGGATGAGATCATTCGTACTGACCGCCGGGTAACAACGGATGAATTGTGGTGCATTATGTCCCTCAGTAAAGGGAGTGTGATGGCGATTATTCAACAACTGGGATACTCAAAAGCTTGTTCACGGTGGTTAACCGACAAGAATAAGAAGACAAGAAAAACAATAGCCGCCGAACTCTTACAACGCTTCAATTTGGAGGGAGAGAAATATCTGGAAAACATGACTGGAGACGAAACATGAGCTCATTTTTTTTTGAACCTGAATCAAAAAGACAGTCAGTGGAATGGCATTGCTCAACCTCAGCGGAGAAGAACAAATTCAAAACTGTGCCATCGGCAGGGAAAGAGATAGCGACAGTGTTCTGGGATGCACAGTGTGTAATTCTGGTTGCATTTTTAGAGCAAGGATGCACAATAAATTCTGTCTGATACGTCAGCACCCTCAAAAAACTTAGAGCACGTCTTCGGCGAGTTCGCGCCCAATAAAAACCATGGCGGATGTTCCTCTTTTGCATGACAATGCAAAACCACACACCAGTCATCACACCACTGAAGCGATTGTGAAAATTAAATGGGTAGTGTTGCCTCATCCCCCATATAGCCCTGACCTAGCACTGCCATCTGTTTGGGCCGCTAAAGGAAGCTCATCTTGGGATTCACTTTGAAGATGCAGAGGCCATGAAAACATCTGCGCGTCAATAGCTTTGGAAGCAAGACCGTGCATTTTACCACCCTGGACGAAAACTGTAGAAAAGGATGGGGATTACATTGAAAAGTGGCAATTTAATCCATAGTATTGTGGCTTTCATGCTGTGTAATCAATCAAAGTTTAATTTACTTACAAATTAAAACATAAAAAAAATCTGATGTGTTCCATTCACATGGCTTTCTCTACATCTCTGCAACAAATTATTGTTAAAAAGTTTATTGTTCTATTTACTTAATGCTAATCGAAAAACAAAATAGCAGAAATAGTCTTATTACTTGCTTCCTTGTCAGTAGAAGCGAAATAAGAAAGTACTATAGGTTAAAGTGATAGTCAAAAGCTGGTTGCTATGTGACTGAAGTTCCTATGCTTGTATGGACAGGAGTTGACAAAAGTCCTGTGTTAGAAAAGTATAATTTTTTAAAGCTGAAAACAAAAACGAGGAATATCTCAAAAACGATCAACTCCATGAAAAAAATGCATATAACCTAAATGTTGTGTTTTAAAGTGCTCTACAATTTTGTGTGGTAAGTTTTTTTTTCCTTCCATCTCTTAGGCTTTAGCAGTTATCAAAATTCCGTAAAATTCGTCCAGAATAAAGTAGTCTTCAGAGGCTATCCCCAGAATATTCAAGATATACATTTTATTTGTCAGGTAAATATCTTTAGTATATGATATTTTAATCAAAATCGCTAGAGCCATTTATTGAGAAAATCAAACTTTTCGAAAAAAGTTCCATGTAAAGAGAGTTTGTGTAACATCCCTGGAAGACACTAAACATAAATACCAAGTTTGGTATTTTACCGACTTTTGGTTTTTGAGTTATTGTGTTTACGGACACACGGACACACAAACACGCGTGGACCTTTTGTCTGAAAATGCTTTTTTTGGAAACAGGAGACCCTAAAACATATATTTCCGGTGAAATCTCGGTATCGAATTTTTGGGTGGAGTGCAATACGTTCTCTATACACTATGTACATAGTACGTGTAGAGAAAGTAAAAATAGGAGGCATTAGTTATTGGCTAACCCTCGTACATACTTGCATAAGAAAGTAAAAAATGAATAAATAAATAAATAAAACCATTTTAAGCACACTAAAAATACGAGACCTAGTAACGACTGGCGACAATTCTAAGAAAGCAGTCTTAAGCAGTGGTTCTACCGCCACTGAATCGAGAAGTATCGATTTACTTGAGCCTGCCTTGTCAGGACTGCCAGCAGAGATTTAGTTGGCTCGTGAGCACGCAGCGGATAAGATCGGAAGGGGGAAATGAAAAGAAAAGGCTAAAGAAAGCCGATAATAGAAAACATTTTATAGCAACTATCCTCAGAACAGTGCCTCATTTCCAATAAGAGATTTCTTTTTCTTGCGCTCCTTTTACATCTGGCAGCGGAGCTTTGGCTAAATGTGATTCGAAGAAAAATAAAAGATCCATGCAGGTGCTTAGCAGCGGAGTTTTTAGCTCTGCTTCAATAAAGAGCTTAGGACGATCGATCTTCTTCGATAACAACCAGACACTCAAAAATCAAAATGACTTTGCCACATACTACCATAAAAATCTGATGTGTTCCATTCACATGACTTCCTCTACATCTCTGTACCATATTATTGTTAATAAGCTCATTCTTCTAATCGAGATAAACATTAGCAGAAACGTTCTTATTACTTAGTTCCTTATAAGTAGAAGGGAAATAAGTGAATACACTAGACAAGGGTAAACCGACAGTCAAATGTTTTAAAATGTGGTTGCTATGGCATTGAAATCCTTTTCTTTGCGTGGCCAGGAGTTGACAAGATCCTAGTTATGCAAAATTAAAAAAAAAAAAAAAAAAAAAAAATCCAGAATAAAGAGGTCTTTAGAGACTATTCCCAGAAAATTCAAGATATACATTTTATTTGTCAGGTAAATGTCGTGAATATAAGAGATTTTAATAAACATCTTTAGAGCCATTTTCCAGAAAATCAAAATTGTTGAAATTTTTTCCATGTAAAGGGTAGTTAGGGTAGGAGGGGGAGAGCTTTTCATGAAAATCTTCGTGTCGCCACTTTGGAAAATACTGAACTTAAATATCGAGTTTAATATTTAACAGGCTTTTCGTTTTTGAGCTACGCTGAACACACACACACACACACTTAGGCGCGCGCGCAGATATATTTCTAGAAATGCTCTTTTTGGATTCAGGGTGTCCCAAATCATGTATTTCCGGTGAAATCTCGGTATCGAGTTTTAGGGTGCATTTCAATACCTTCTCTATACACTACGTACATAGTACGTGTAGAGAAAGTAAAAATAAAAAATATCTGATATATTTTGCTCACTTGACTTTATCTATTCTGCAAACTAAACATTCTTCTTCTTCTGCTCCATGCTGATCGGAATAATGTTCTTATTACTTGTGTCTTTATAAGTGGCAAGGAATAAAGGGAATAAATTAGGCTAAAACAAGTCATGTTTTAAAACTGTCACTATCCGATTGTCTTTGAAATTCACTTCTTTGCGCGGTCAGCAGTAAAACAAAGGAAACACAGATGACTTCCTGTATGAGAAAGGTAGATATGTGTTTTAAAATTGAAACCAATAACAGCGGTATCTGGAAAATAGCTCTCAACAAAAATGTATGACATAAATTGTGTGTTTTAACGAGCTGTAATTTTTTGTCTATCCCTTACGGTTTAACAGTTACGCAAAAGTAATTCAGATTGAAGAGGACTTAAGAGGCTATTCCTAGGAAATTCTAGATATACAGTTCATTTGTCATGCAAATATCTTAAACTGATGGCATTTTAATTTTGATTACAGCCATTTTTGAGAAAATCAAAATGTTCCAAAAAACTTCCAAACATTTTCTTGAAATGAGCTTAAATATAAAGTTTGTTATTTAATCAACTTTTCGTTTTTGAGTTTTCACAGGCAGACACACATATACGCGGACCTTTTTCTAAAACAAGATATCGAATTTTTGGGTAGAATACAGCACCTTCTGTACCTACGTGTACTTAGCGCACATAGAGACAGTAAAGTTAAGAATTCGTTTCACCAATTTCATTCGTCGTCGATTGGTGCACACAGATACTCAAGAAATCTTATACAATGGTGAGACTTTAAAAGACATATATAACATTGCAAGCGGTGGCGAATCGTGGATCTATGTATATGAGCCGGAACGTTAACATGGGTGTTTCAAGATAAACCTAATCTAACAAAAGTTGTTTATACTTTCAAATAAAGTTTAACCTATAGGTACTCTCATATTTCGCTTCTACTATGTACAAGGAATCAAGTAATAAGACTATTTCTGCTAATTTTTCCTCAATTAGCAAGAAGTAAATAGAAGCATTAGCTTTTTAACAATAATTTGTTGCAGAGATGTAGAGAAAGTCGTGTGAATGGAACACATCTACTTTTTTCTACTTTCTCTACACGTACTATGTACATAGTATATAGAGAAGGTATTGTAATGCACCCAAAAATTCGATACCGAGATTTCATCGGAAATACATGTTTTGGGTCCCCCTGAATCCAAAAAACAATCATTTTTGGTAAAAAGTCCGTGTGTGTGTGTGTGTGTGTGTGTGTGTGTGTGTGTGTGTGTGTGTGTCTGTGGACAGCATATCTCAAAAACGAAAAGACCGTTAAATAGCAAACTTAGTATTTAAGTTTGGTACCTTCCAAGGATGCGACACGAATATTTTAGAGAAAATCCCCCCATCCCCAACTATCTTTTACGTGGAACTTTTTTCGAAAAGTTTGATTTTCTCAAAAATGGCTCTAACGATTTTGATTAAAACATCGTATGTTAAAGATACTTACATGGCAAGTAATATGTATATCTTGAATTTTCTGGGAATAGCCTCTGAAGACTACTTTATTCTGGATGAATTTTACGAAATTTTGTATAACTGCAAAACTGTAAAAGATGGACAAAAACTTAACCCACAAAAAATGTAGAGCATGTTAAAACACACAGTTTATGTTGTATACATTTTTTTCGTGGAGTTGATCATTTTCGAGATATTCCTTGTTTTTGGTTTCAGCTTTGAAAAACTTATACTTTTCTCATACAGGAATTTGCCAACTCGTGTCCATACAAACAAACGAAATTCAGTCACATAGCAACCAGCTTTTGGCCTTCACTTTAAGCTATGATACTCCCTTGTTTCGCTTCTACTTACGAGGGGCATACATAAAGTCATGAGCAACACTGTTTTGCAATCTTAATATTTATTTTTAAGCCAAACCAAATACATCATCATAATCTACAGACTTTCTTTCACTTTTCGACATAGTCTCCATTGTTTTGTACACATTTTTCCCATCGTACAACAAGTTTGAAAATGTCCTTGTGATAGAACTCCGTTCCAGCTGCCCGCAGACCCTGACGCAGTGCTTTCCGAATATCATCCAGCGTCTCGTAGCGTAGGCCACGCATCTGCTCCTTCACAGAACCGAAAAGATGGTAGTCGGAGGGTGCCAAGTCGGGACTGTAGGGATGATGTGGAAGAGTTTCCCACCCTAATGCCCTGATCTTCTCCATAGTGGCACGGGCAGTATGCGGACGCTAATTATCCTGTTGAAGGATGATCCTCTTTCCAGGGCGTTTATCACGCAAAGCCCGACGGAGCTTCAGAAGTGTCTTGATGTAGCGGGCAGAATTTATGGTTTGTCCAGGTTCAAGAAAGTCAACCAGAATGCAACCTTGTGCATCCCAAAAAGACACTTCCCATACCTTTTCCTACAGACTGCACTGTCTTCGCTTTCTCCTTCGATGGTGAGTTCAAGCGGTGCCATTCCATACTCTGACGTTTCGTTTCTGGCTCATAGTGATGGAACCAGCTCTCATCTCCAGTCACAATGCACGTCAAAAATTCATCACCTTCATTATGAAATCTCTGAAGAAGGTTCTGTGCAATGGTTCTTCTCTGAAGTTTGTGGTCTTCAGTCAATAAACGGGGGACCCAACGGGCACAGACCTTTCGATAACCCAAGCTGTGGATCATTTCTTGCACTGCACTATGTCCTATTCCAAGTTGCGCAGCAATTTCATTCACAGTGAAACGCCGATCTCCTGAAATAAGCTCATCAACTCTTTCCTTGTTGCGTTCTGTAGAGGCAGTTCGAGGACGCCCGCTACGAGGCGCATTTTGCAGACTCGTGTTTCCATCTTTGAAATGTTTCACCCATCTTCTAACACTGCTGGCACCCATGCAGACACCTCCATACGCACGTTGAAGTCTGAGATGAATTTCGGGAGAAGATTTTCCTTCTTTCACAAGGAATTCAATGACAGCACGCTGTCGAAACGAAACATCAATGTCAGCCATTTTTCAAACACCGTCTGTGGTCACGTGATAGAAGCTAATGACGTCACAATATGTCAACATGTGGCTTAAAGTCTGTAGATTACGATCCTGCAATTCGTTTCGTTACATTGTTGAAATTTAAATTTTTACAATGGATTGCTCGTGACTTTCAGTATGCCCCTCGTACAATAAAGCAAGAAATAAGACTATTTCTGCTAGTTTTTCTCGATTAGCATGAAATATGTAAAAGAATAAGCTTATTAATAATAATATGTTACAGAGATGTAGAGAAATTCATGTGAATGGAACAATTAGATTTTTATTAATATTATTGTTGTTATTATTATTATTATTATTATTATTATTATTATTATTATTATTATCTTCTGCTCATACGAGTGCAAAAGAGCTGGTGTAGGCCTCCCCTGTTTGACGACCGTCAAGTTGTACTCGTATTTCAATTGTGAGAAAGGTCTGTTCATTAATTGTTTAATTACACAGTGGAAGAATTAGCACTGGCCACTTTTTGGTGCGCTATACACTATGAATTAAATACAGTATTTACTAACAATAGCAGTCAACACCATACAATAATTCAAATTAAAAACACAATATTTCCTTTCATGCTTTTAACTCCACGTGCTATGCAGGATTCCAAACAAGAAAACAAGCCAATCGTGTACTAGTTAGTATTCGTGGATGTTCGTATGTGTACTGTGGAAATTACGATTTTCTATGACTTCGCTTGCTGATTCCTGCGTTCCTCCTCCCGAACCCCTCTTTGACCGTATCATAGGGTAGGGTTGCAGCATCCGAAGCTCTTTTCTCCCCTTGGTTCGATGGTGTAGAGATCGAGACATATTCCACCCGCAACAAGGTAAACCGACTGGTGTTGCAATTTATTAATATTACTTTTTAATTTATAATTTACTTTAGACATGGGATTTCTGTGATGGTTTTAGTAGTAATAATATTTCTTGTAACTCATAACTTGAGCATAGGGCATCGTTAGCACATTTCCGTGCTCGGGTTTGAATTCCTAGCTCGTGATTCACCGCTATGTGCCATGGTGACAAGGGATCCTTGCCCACAGATGGCACTGTAGGACAAAATCACGACATGCGGACGCGAAATGGCGGAATTTTGCGCCGGAGTCTTTTTCTTTCAAGGTATAGGATCCTTTTACGTGCAAATTAACATTACCTGGACCACCGGCTGTACTTCCCTTCCGAACGAAGCCATACTTAGAATTTTCTGTCCGAAAAAATTAATCACTCTCCGCCAGGTTTGAACTTGGGTTCTAGAGGCTAACATGCTAACCACTAGTGTGATAGCTTTGATATTCCACAATATGCGCTACTGTTGTGTACAACTTAGTGTGGTATTGTTTGGTTGCACGAGGTTCATCCAAGCCATGCCCTCGTACTAAAAGCAGAACAATGAACCGGAACTCGCGTACCTTTAGGCACAAGGAGGGCTGTGATGCAGCGCAAAGCCTCTAGGGGAGCTGTTGATATGATTCATGAAGACAACTCGAAACTTCTTGCGACGGTTACGGAAAAATGTAACCGAGCAACATTCCGGCGTAGCGTTAAAGGTCCAATTTGAAAACCACAATAGTAAATTACACTAATTTAATTGTTTTTTTCACACAAGCTGTGTGTAGAGTTAGACTGAAAAATGCAATGCCATAGCCGAGATTTGAACCAAAGATCTCCCGGTCTCTAGCCGGTTGATCTATCACTGAGCTACCATAGCAACATGCCGGCATGCCATTAAATTCCTCAACTGACTCTCATGTTTCCGAATAAATCACAAGGTGATCTCAAATTATTTTGAGATGACATACCTCAATGGCGACTTGCAATGTAACACATGCGAGTCAGTTGAGAAATGTAATGCCATGCCAGCATGTTGTCATGGTATCTCAGTGGTAGAGGAACCGGCTACTGCGGTCGGGAGATTCGTGGTTCAAATCCCGGCTTTGACATTGCATTTTTCAGTCTTGACTCTACCTCTCTAAGTTACACAAACCTGATGTCTCTAAGGTAGTAGTGTGACATGGTCATTGGCTGCTGTCGTAGAATGGGCAGTTCCTTATTTAACGTGGTAATTTATATTAGTACATCCGAACAGTTTTCATTTTATATTTTCGTACCGTGTGAGTCAAATATAGAGTTTAGGTACATATAGTTTGATAACTGGTACCTTATTTTGTATTTATTTCACTGTATTACTTGCTTTTACTTTCTCTACACATACAACAGTAGGCAGAGAAGGTATTGTGCCATTGCTGTCTTGTGCAAAAGTTCTCATGTTCGCCTTGGTATGTGAGTCAATGCAACTGGGATACGTAATCAACACGGAAGAGCGGAGCGATGTATCAGAAACCTTCGGGAACTCGACTCTCCAAGCTTCGGCTTCTAGTATCTTCGATAAGCTTCCAGAGAGTTTGTGACGTCATTTTCCAGCTATAAAAGGAGGAAGGATTGTACTGAATCGTGAGTGTTGGCGAGCTAGCCATACGCTGTCTATACGTCGAATGAACTATTTGTAGCAATGATTTTAGACGATTTGTAAATAATTGAGTCAGTAAAGATATCTGTTATAGTATTGTATTCCTCCCTGGTAATAGGAGTTTTTAAGTGCCCTTGGTCTCCAGAAAAGCATTTTTCATATGTGTGTGCGATACGGGGTCCCTAAAACGTGTACTCCACAACCTCATCAACACCACACATCCTGTTAGTATGTGTTTAAACCCTTACTAGAGCGGGTACACCGTAACACAGCTTCGGGCTGCCTCAGCCCGCCATCGTCTGCCCCTCAACAGACATCTGACCCGAGACGATTAATAGCGAAACAAGTGTAGCTGTTACCACAGTCTGTTTCTTAGAGAATTAATCCATTCACACACATAAGACAGTCAAGCTACCTCGAGGTCGGATGGTTTCAGAAAAACCACAGTCAGCTTTATATTCCTGAACAAATCTTGTGTGTTCCATTTACATGACTTTCTCTAAATCTCTATAACAAATCATTGTTAAAAAGCTTATACTTCTTCTACTTCCTGCTATCGAGATAAAAATTAGCAGAAATTGTCCTTACTGCTTTCTCCCTTGTAAGTAGAAGGGAAAATCTGATGTGTTCCATTCACATGATGTCCTCTAGCTGTTCGGTAAACAAACCTTTTATTCATAACATTAATCTGTTATCTACATTTGCTAATTAAGATGATCATAAGCAGAATTAGTCTTATTACTAGCTCCTTGCAAGTAGAAGAGAAATAAAAAAAAAAAGAATACACAGGCTAACGATAGTACGTCCTATCTGAAACACTTTAAATTCTAATCTCTTTGATTGCCAGAAGTAAACAAACGAGAGACGAGAAGAAAGATGTATTCCCGTTTGAGACAAGTTTAAGCGGCTAAAATTGAAACAAGCAATCTCAAATATCTCAAACTCTAGAAAAACACGTATACAACATCAATTATGTGTTTTAATGAGATGTACATTTTTTGTGTATCGCTTCCGGTTTACCAAATATATAAAAGTCATCCAGATTGAAGAAAATTCAAGATATACATTTCGTTTGTCATAAACATATCTTAAACATAAGGTATTGTAATCAAAATCGTTACAGCCATTTTTGATAAAATAAAAATTTTCAAAAAATGTTCCATGTAAAGTTTAGTTGAGGGGGGGGGGGATTTTCTTGAAAATCTTCGTGTCGTATCCTTGGAACATACTGGATATAAATATCAAGTTTGGTACTTAACGGACTTTTCGTTTTTGACCTATGCTGTCCAAAGGCACACACAGACGGATATGTTTCCAGAAATGTTTTTCCTAGATTCAGGAGGTCTCAAAATATACAGGGTGTTAAAGAGCTATATCGAAATATTTTCACAGAATATGTAGATTACTTAAATAAGTAATTTGAGATACGAGACTTATGGCTGTTTATTGTAATTTCGAAGTAACGGCTGTAAGTTTCTGAAGTGCCAGTACGCCACTGGCTAATTTATCAACCATTCGAGAGCATAACACGAAAAACTAAGGGACATATTACAGCGTACATCTCCAGCGTGGTGGTTATGATACTGGCTTTCAAGTGAAAGACAGTTCCCGAGTTCGGGTCTCGTTCACGAATCGCGGCACTTCGTCTGGAATGAAAAAAAATAATAATCAAAAAACACTTACTCATGACCTTTGGGACAGCAGCTTCCCGCGTTACGCATTAAGCCACCAGAGCAGTTGAAAAAACGCCTCCAGAGTAGGCTACATAATTCAAGAGCGTAATTAATGGGTGCTCGGTGTCGCACTGTAAAGCGAGTTCAACATTTTACAGATTTTTGCGACATTAAATCTTGAGAACGCTAGAAACGAGCTGCTAAAAATCGATTTTCTATGCTCGGGCAGCAGTTTTAAAGACACTCTAAGCCATTTTGTCAACCTACTTTGCTTTAACACCGACTTATCAGCACCTGATACCCACACGTTTAACGTTATGTTTATCCGGGGACCATGCATCGCCGATCCCAAATTACTTATATCAGTCACGTGCACAATCTCGCAAATTATTTCGGTGTAGTTCATTAACACCCTGTATTTCCGATGAAATCTCGGTATCGAATTTTTGGGTGTATTACAATACCTTCTATATACACTATGTACACATATTCGGTACCGTCAATTGCTTGTTTTAAGGTTCCGCTCAAACGTGCATGCTGGCGATATGAAGAGATGAATAATTGTGTTTGTATGAACCGAGACAGGCCGAGTTAATGATATGCAGTAGTTCTCGCCAATCACAGGTCATTAAGTGAGGAATATAGTGGGCAGCGTTTTTGTGCTTTGTGAGGGAGACGTCACCACGTGATGAATGTCAGTGGAGCTCTGATGACCCTTTACAGGTGACATCGCCTCTCCTTGTTCCTCAACATACAACAGATCACGAGCCATAAGCCAATAAATAGAGATAGATACTTAGGTAGTTAGATACTTAGGTAAATAGATAGATACTTAGGTAGTTTGATACTTAGGTAGTTTGATACTTAGGTAAATAGATACTTAGGTAAATAGATACTTAGGTAGTTAGATACTTAGGTAAATAGATAGATACTTAGGTAGTTTGATACTTAGGTAGTTTGATACTTAGGTAGTTTGATACTTAGGTAAATAGATACTTAGGTAGTTAGATACTTAGGTAAATAGATAGATACTTAGGTAGTTTGATACTTAGGTAAATAGATACTTAGGAAGATAGATAGATACTTAGGAAGGTAGATAGATACTTAGGTAAATAGATACTTAGGTAAATAGATACTTAGGAAGATAGATAGATACTTAGGTAGATATATAGATACTTAGGTAGATATATAGATACTTAGGTAAATAGATATTTAGGTAGATAGATAGATACTTAGGTAAATAGATACTTAGGTAGATAGATAGATACTTATGTAGAATTTATGTAGATAGATACTTAGGTAGATAGATACTTAGGTGGATATATAGATACTTAGGTAAATAGATAGCTACTTAGGTAGTTATACTTAGGTTTTTTTTGTAGTGTTTAACGCCCGCTTTAACTACTTATGGCACCGCAGGCGGTGACACTGATGATACATGAATGAAGATGGAGCACCAGTGGAATGCGATGGCGGGGGAAACCGGAGAACCCGGAGAAAACCCGCCCCAGCGCCGCTTTGTCCACCACAAATCTCACATGCGGTCGCTTGGGATCGAACCCGGGCTGTCTAGGTTAGAGGCGAGTGGTCTAACCACTCGGCCACGGCGCTGCCAGATACTTAGGTAAATAGATTTTTAGGTAGATAGATACTTAGGTAAATAGATAGCTACTTAGGTAGTTAGATACTTAGGTAGATAGATAGTTGCTTAGGTAGTTTGATACTTAGGTAAATAGATACTTAGGTAGTTAAATATTTATGTAAATAGATAGATACTTAGGTAGTTAGATACTTAGGTAGACAGATACTTAGGTAAATAGATACTTAGGTAGTTAAATATTTATGTAAATAGATAGATGCTTAGGTAGATAGATAGTTACTTAGGTGGTTTGATACTTAGTTAGTTAGATACTTAGGTAAATAGATAGATATTTATGTATATAGATAGACAGCTACTTAGGTAGACAGATACTTAGGTAGATAGATACCTATTTAGGTAGATAGATAGTTACTTAGGTAGTTAGATACTTTGGTAGATAGATAGATACTTAGGTAGACAGTTAGATACTTAGGTACTTAGATATTAAGGTAGACATACAGATACTTAGGTAGTTAGATACTTAGGTAAATAGATAGATACTTATGTACATAGATAGACAGCTACTTAGGTAGTTAGATACTTAGGTAGATAGATAGTTACTTAGGCAGTTAGATACTTTGGTAGATAGATAGATACTTAGGTAGTTAGATACTTAGGTACTTAGATATTAAGGTAGACATACAGATACTTAGGTAGTTTGATACTTAGGTATTTAGATAGATACTAGGGTCGGCTGATAAGTCCCGGGTATCTCAATGAAAACAGCATTAATTTTTTTTTTAGCTTTATTTCTATACATAATCTCCAGAAAGGCTAATACATTTGTCATATCGGTGTTCTAATTTAATTGAACCACCTCTGTAGTGCGATTTATCAAGGTCCTCAAAATTGCTGTTGACCGCATCAATGACCTCCTCGTTGCTGTGAAATCTTCCAAGAAATTTTTGAAGTTTGGGAACAGGTGGCAGTCACTGGGTGCTAGATCTGACGAATAGGGTGGATGATCAAGCACCTCCAACTTTAATTTTTTTTTTTCTGCCAAATGAGGTCTATTTATTTTCACCTCATCACTAAAACGTTGCGGTAAGCTTACGTAGTAGTCACCAGTGATACTTTTACCCTTTTCCAAGTATCAATAAAAATAATTTCCTGTGCATCCCAGAAAATACTCTCCATAGCCTTGTTAGCTGACAAAATTGACTTTGCCTTTTTTGGAGTTGGTAAACTTGGCACAATCCACTGTTTTGACTGTGATATGCTTTCTGGAATGTAGTGATATATCCAAGTTTCATCCATGGTAATAAGACGTCTCAAACATTCAGTGGGGTTTTTACGGTACAGCTCCACATTCTGAACAGAAACAATTTTTCTTTGCAACTTTTGATCAGTTTCAACAAACGCGGCACCGATCTTGTGAAAACCCAAAACATTACTTAAAATATTACCTGATATGGTTACAGCCTCTGCTATCTCAACTTTAATCTGCGATGTTCCTGTAATAAACGATGAATTTTTTCATAGATCTTTGGAGTTGTCGCTTTCACAGGGCGTCCAGAGCGAGGCTCATCACTAGTGCTCGTACGTCCCATTTTAAACTCTTGACACCTACCTTTTAATCATTGAATATGAAGGGGCAGAATCTTTCAATGTACTGTCCATTTCCTCCTTGATTTCTTTAGGCGTTAAGCCTTTCAAATGGAAGTATTTAATCACTGCTCGTTTTTCCAAATCCTTCATTTTCGTGAAAATTCTCAAGTTGTCTTGTTTAAAATGCTGTCATTCGAAAACTAAACAAGCTATTGATCTGTAACTATGGATACAAGCTAGTCTAGAGCTAAACTATACGATGCTACCGTCTAACTGGCCTAGTGGCGCCATGTCTGTGTGAGGCCCGGGATTTATGAGCCGACCCCAGTAAAAGGTAGTAACATTATAAATGTAAATCCTTACTGCGTATAACAAAGCTGAACTCTTCACAGAATGAAATCAAACAGCCAGATCAGGCATAAGAACGCACGCGTAAATTACCACCGAGCCCGTAGGTGTTGCAACGCTGACAATATGATGTCTCTGCTATTCTTATATTATGATTGGTCAGCAACCTGATGAGCCCCTGTCAGCAGACGACACATCCAGTCAGTGTCAATAACAAGGAAAGTTCTCCCCTTAAAGCAGTACGAATGTGGGGCATATTGCCTAAACAAGCAGGCGCAGGCAGGAGTGGATTAAAAACGTTACACCTGTAGCGCTGTCAAATATGAATGCGTATCTCGTATTTTCTAGCAAATGATGCTTTTTCTTATTCGACAAGACTTTTTACATGCGGATGAAACTTGCATTCAAATCGATCGCTCTTTGTGCGTGAGTAATTGCATCTCAAATGATCCGAAGACTGACTTCGGTACCTCCAGGGGCAACAGGATTATTTTCGAATGGGATATACTTGACGCAGGAGCACCCGTAGTCTTGCCAAACTTAATTTGAAATGTCGCACAGAAGAAACGTTGCTAAGATACCGTATTCGACTTTTTCTAGATCAGTGAGTGGATTTTGTAGGCGAAACGCGTGGAAGCATTTACACCTCCAGGATGCATGTTAAGTAAGCTGAGACATTTTAGGCAAAAACAAAGAAATAGTATATCGCTGGCTACTTCCGGTGTTGGCCGCGTTGTCTTGTAGCTCATGTTTTTTCGGACGTTTCGCGCAACTTAAGTTGAACTACTTCTCTGGGCGGGAAGTCTGCTTTCGTCTCCTTCTCCGGCGTCCTCAGTTCAGTAGTTGATGAGGATTCCACTCCTAATATTTCTTAAAGCTCAGGTGCTTTGTGAGTGAGGTAAATATTAAATAACACTGCATTTTCCCTTGCTACTTGAATTTATTATTTCAAAGGTTTAACGGGTGGCTAGCTTGTTTCCTTACAAAATGAGTTGTAAATAAATACCATCCCACCACTTAAATTATTAATCAGAGACCTAATCTAACCATGTGCACATCGTTCCCCCACCACTTAAGCACAACACTATGTAAGAGTAACTGTATAAGAATCAAAGTCAAGAGTGAATAATCACATAGGAGATATGCTCTCTCTTATATACTGCCACTGGGTGACGCCAACCTTCGAACCCCTTAGTAGCATCACTTCACATGCTATGAAAATAAATTGTACCACGTTTTGTCGTCATCGCATCCACCTGACGCATTTGGGAAAACCCAAGGCTTCCCTCTCACTTTAACTTCCTGCTTGCTTTGTCTATTTCTCCAATTCCCTGTGCTACTTGGAGGACAAGTCACTGTTCCTGTTTCACTTATTTCTATGTCTGTCCTTTTCTACTCTACATTAATTAACCTAAGCTTGTGCTGATTAGCAAGTGGTGGTTGGTGGACTATTACCTGGAATTAAGCTAGCTCGCCTTGCCTTAATTACCTAAGTTAGAACTCGTTTTTATGCTTATTTCTACCACTAAATATTCACACTATTTTACATTGCTTTCTATACAATTATTGTGTACAATTTCCGTTTGATATGTTTTGTGAGCAGCAATATATTAGAAAACGGCTGTGGAAGCCTAGGAATTTACAAAGAAAAAGTATGAATAAATTGTTTGTTTTATCGTGATCTACATTTTCTTACGCTTAGCAGTTAAGCAAACTTGGGCAAAATGCATCCAGAATAAAGAGGTCTTCAGGGGCTATTCCCAGAAAATTCAAGATATACATTTAATCTTTGTGTCGTATTCTTGGAAGATACAAAACCTGAATACCAAGTTTGGTATTTAACAGTATTTTTACTTTCTCTATACTCACTATGTACATAGTGTATAGAGAATGTATTGCACTCCACCAAAAAATTCGATATAGAGATTTCACCGGAAATATATGTTTTAGGGTCCCCTGTATCCAAAAAAAAAAGTATTTTAAAAAAAAAGGTCCGTGTGTGTGTGTGTGTGTGTGTGTGTGTGTGTGCGCGCGCGCGCGTGCGTGTATCCGTGTGTCTGTGAACACGATAACTCAAAAACGAAAAGTCGGTAAAATACCAAACTTGGTATTTAAGTTTAGTATCTTCCAGGGGTGCGACACGAAGATTTTGAGAAAAATCCCCCCACCCCAAACTACCCTTTACATGAAACTTTTTTCGAAAATTTTGATTTTATAAAAATGGCTCTAACGATTTTGATTAAAATATCGTTTATTAAAGTTAATTACCTGACAAATAAAATGTTTATTTTTAATTTTCTGGGAATATCCTCTGAAGACTACTTTATTCTGGATGAATTTTTCATAACTACTAAACCGTAAGACATGGACAAAAACTTAACCCACAAAAAATGTAGAGCACGTTAAAACACACAATTTATGCTATATACATTTTTTTTTTGTGGAGTTGATCGTTTTTGAGATATTCCTTTTTCTTGGTTTCAGCTTTGAAAAACTTATACTTTTCTCATACAGGAATTTGTCAACTCCTGTACATACAAACAAAGAAACATCAGTCACATAGCAACAAGCTTTTGGCTTTCACTTTAACCTGTGGCACTCCCTTCTTTCGCTTCTACTTACAATAAAGCAAGAAACAGGACTATTTCTGATAATTTTTCACGATTAGCACGAAATAAATAAAAGATAAGCATTAACAATAATAATTTACAGAGATATAGAGAAAGTCATGTGAATGGAACACATCAGATTTTTTTTTATTTTGAGCTTTGCTGTACACATACACACGCACACACACATTTACACTCCGTGGTTTAATGGTTACCATACTAACTTCATATACTCAAGGTTGCTGGTTCAAACCCGGCGGTTGACGATGGATTTTTTCGGATGTAAACATCCTTAGCATGGGTTCCTTCGGAGTAGTAAGCGTCCCGTGTAGTAAATTTACGGCACATAAAAGAACCTCAAGCCTGATAGAAACGCCTCTAAGCAAAATTAAGCGGTCTTTCACGCTCAATTTAGAATGAGACGCTGAGAACCACAGTAGTTAAAGAGCGTCCTTAAGTAACTCGCCATTTACATTTTACACACACACAGACCTACACGGACCTTTTTCTGAAAATGCTCTTTTTGGACTCAGGGGGTCCTAAAACATATATTCCCTGTGAAATCTCGGTATGGAATTTTTGGGTGGAATACAATACCTTCTCTACACACTATGTACATAGTACATGTAGAGAAAGTAAAAATATAAGCTAACTTTGCAAACACAGTTTCCCAGTATTTGGAAACTCTCACATTAAGGAAGTATGAGCGAGATTCCAACGCTGCTAGTATCTAAAGTAAAACTTTCCGATCTGAATAAAAATAAAAGAAGCAAGTCTTCTCTAACATTAATATTTACGAACATATTAATGCTTTACCAACTGAGTGAGCCTGTGTGTTCTAAAAAACTGCTACGCAGGATTGTTTTCTATAATATTTTTATAATATTTACAATTAGGGTATCTCTATCAAACTTACACCAAAATGAGTGGGAGATTCCAAATATTCAAATGCAATTAAATCATGAAAATAGGGGGAAAATGTTGATGTGTTCCATTCACATGACTTTCTCTACATCTCTGCAACAATTTATTGTTAAAAAGCTTATGCTTCCATTTACTTCATGCTAATCGAGAAAAAATTAGCAGAAATAGTCTTACTACTTGCTTCCTTGTAAGTAGAAGGGAAATAAGGGAGTACCATAGGTTAAAGAGACTAAAGTTTGTTTGTATGGATAGCAGTTGACAAATTCCTGTATGAGAAAAGTATAAGTTTTACAATCCTGAAACCAAAAACAAGAATATCTTAAAAACGATCAACTCTACGAAAAAATATATATATATATATATATATATATATATAACATAAATTGTGTGCTTTAATGTGCTCTACATTTTCTGTGTGTTAAGTTTTTGACCATCTCTTACGGTTTAGTATTTATGCAGAAATCCGTAAAATTCATCCAGAATAAAGTAGTCTTCTGAGGCTATTCCCAGAAAATTCAAGATATACATTTTATTTGGCATATAAATACCTTAAATATAAGATATTTTAATCTTAATCGTTAGAGCCATTTATTAGAAAATCGAAATTTTCGAAAATTGTTCCATGTAATGTGTAGTTGGGGTGGGGGGATTTTTTCGAAAATCGTCGGGACGCATCCTTGGAAGATACCAAACTTAAATGCCAAGTTTGGATTTTAAGATCTTTTCGGTTTTGAACTATGCTGCCCCCCCCCCCATACACACACGCGCGCGAGCGTACATTTTCCTAAAAATCCTTTTTTTTTTTTTTTTGGATTCTGGGATTCTGAAAACATATATTTCCGTTGAAAGCTCGGTATCGAGTATTTGGGTGCAATACAATACCTTCTCTATCCACTATGTACATAGTACGTATAGAGAAAGTACAAAAAAAGTTATGAAAATTCTCTTTTTCGACTTCCCTTAATATTAGAAAGCTAATAGTAGCATAGAGGAGGTATGCATATACGACACGTGAAGTACCTGCACATACTGCTGGATGATATTACAAAACAAAGATTATCTCGTAATCCTATTATATCTGTTAACGTATAACGCGCCTCTGGCTCGAAGGACCGTAAAGTGTGTTGGCAACACATGGCGGATTTATTCCACCATAACGTTCAACTGGCGCTGTGGCGTTTACATTCTGATAGGACTCTCGTCTGCATAAATGTTAATGTGAAACTTGATAAAAAGCTGTGAAAATTCAGTGGGAAGGAAACCGCCTGCAACAGTTCAGGATGGCAAGGCAAAGGCCCAAGCATTTGATGCACAGTCATAGCACGAATATGTGTATTTTTACTTTCCCTACACGTACTATGTACATAGTGTATAGAGAAGGTATTGCACTCCACCAAAAAATTCGATACCGAGATTTCACCGGAAATATATGTTTTAGGGTTGCCTGTATCCAATAAAAGCATTTTCAGAAAAAGGTCCGTGTGTGTGTCCGTGTGTCTGTGAACGCGATAACTCAAAAACGAAAAGTTGGTAAAATACCAAACTTGGTATTTAAGTTTATCTTCCAGGGTTGCGACACGAAGATTTTGAGAAAAATCCACCCACCCCAAACTACCCTTTACATGAAATTTTTTTCGAAAATTTTTATTTTCTCAAAAATGACTAACGATTTTGATTAAAATTTCGTATATTAAAGATATTTTCCTGACAAATAAAATGTATGTAGTGATTCTTCTGGGAAGAGCCTTTGAAGACTACTTTATTCTGGAAGAATTTTGCGGAATTTTGCATAACTGCTAAACCGTAAGAGATGGACAAAAACTTACACCACAAAAAATGTAGAGCATCTTAAAACACACAATTTATATTATACACATTTTTTCGTGGACTTGATCGTTTTTTAGATACTCATTGTTTTTGGTTTCAGCTTTAAAAAACATACTTTTTTCACACAGGAATTTGTCAAAGGAACTTCAGTCACATAGCAACCAACTTATGACTATCATTTTAACCTATAGTACTCCTTTATTTCACTTCTACTTACAAGGAAGCAAGTAAAAGGACTATTTCTGCTAATTGTTTCTCGATAAGTATGAAGTAAATAGAAGCATAAGCTTTTTAACAGTAATTTGTTGCAATGATATAGAGAAAGTCAAGCGACTTTCACATCAGATTTTTATATGACGTAACAGCGCTTTTGCATCGAGCGTGAACCGCGAAATAAGAAAGATGAAATATATTTGTGGTTAAGTTTGAGCCATTCACCAAGGGTTATAGTTCTTTATTTATTTCGCATTGTTGGGCACGATGACGGTACGGTTATAGCAGGCCGTGACAAACCAATATTATTGTTGTTCTGTGAGAATTATGATATCCTTAGAGCTTCGAAAGATGCAGAATTCAAATTTACTATCTGCTAAATCTCGAAAAGTTTATTGAACATAACGTTATATCGTGCACAACTAATTTTAATCATTTGTGTGGTAATCAGTGATGTATACACACTAATATTGTGTATTCTTTTGGCGTAAACTTGGAGCAAAATTACTTTTACGCGTGGATTCCGTAAAAATCAAGTTTGCGCTCTGAAATGAGCTCGTAAACTATTCAATTTCTCTCGGTCGTAGAAAAAAAAATCAGCGCCTATTTTGAGGGAGGGGATACAGGAGAACCCCCGAAAACGTGGATATAGGATTTATTGGTGGAATACAAGTCCTTGAGAGAGAAGGTAAAATACACCGTTTGCTACGGCTACTAGTGTCTAGTGTGGTACGCTGAAGTTGGATAGGTCGCTGACAACGTTAAGCTGATTTGCTCGCGAACTCCCCTGCGCCGCCTTGGTCTGTCCCTGAGAGCGACACGAATCGATGTGTATATTACATCGTATCCATCCAGTTTCCGAGCCCGGGATCAATATTTCCCGCTGCAGCTCCACGTGCACCACCAGCCTTCATTGACGTCCAGGTTACCTTCTTCCTTCTTCCAAAACTTAAAATAGTATACAGGCTGACAGGACGATGTCATGATCCAGTGCTTGCAGTTTTTTTCCGCTATTTTCTAAAGTTATGTTCATTAGGAACATTTTAGAATGGTTATTATACTATCTCGGACGTTTGGTGATTGTTTACGAGACAGTTCACAGGCTGACCCTCCTATGCCCTCTGCCCTTTGCCCTGCCTGACTATACGTGGTGTGAGGGAAGAATATTGATCGCACTCAAAATTCAACCTACGTAACCATACGTTTTTTATTTTCATATAACATTATCTGATTAGGATTCAGAATGTATTCAGAAATGAAAATGTAGTTTTATTTATGATCCTTCTTTAACTGCTGTGGTTCTCAGCGTCCCATTCTTTACTGCGCGTGAAAGACCGCTAAATTTTGCTCATAGACCTCTTTTATCACACTTGAGGTTGCCATAAATGTGCCGTAAATCTACTACATGGGACCAATGGCTCTACTTTCCTTCCGAAGGAAGCCATGATAAGGATTTTTACTTCCGAAAAAATCCAGTCCGCCGGGTTTGAACCCGTGACCTAGTCACATTGGCTTGACGGGGGAAAAACTGGCGGATTTAGCAGCGAAGACGGCAACCACAGAACCCGATACTAACATTTTTCTATGTAGCATCGGGAGACTTTAAGCTTGCTGTGCGCAGAGCGGTACTTTCGTGCTGGCATGAAGAGTGGTCAGCTCTCTGTGGAAACAAGCTTAGAGTAGCGAAGGACCTTCCAATAAACCGGGTAACTTCCTCTCGTAAATCTCGACAGGACGAAGCGATGTGGTGTATTCGCCACTGCAATTTTATGCATAGTTTCCTTCTTAAGAGGGAATCTGTTCCTGTCCTTCCGTTTAGTAGAGAATATTTGCCAGTACGTCATATATTGATAGAGTGCATCTATTCGAGAATCTTTGTAAGTGCCTGTCAGTCTTACAGAGGTTCTGGCAGAGGTTAACCCATAGGTAGATAAAATATATATATTTCTAAATTCACCTATATATGGTTTTTTCCGCGATTAACTTTTATACATTGAATTTTACATATAGCTTTTGTTCTTATTTATGTTTGATTTTATTTATGTACTATCGTATAGTAAAATGTATATTTTGAATTTTATGGGAGTAGCCTCTGAAGACTACTTTTTCTGAATGAATTTTATGTAATTTTGCATAACTGCTAAACCGTAAGAGATAGACAAAAACTTACCACACAAAAATGTAGAGCACATTAAAACACATCATTTATGATACATACATTTTTCTTCGTGGAGTTGGTCGTTTTTGAGGTATTCATTATTTTTGGTTTCAGCTTTGAAAAACTTATACTTTTCTCATACAGGAATTTGTCAACTCTAGTCCATACAAAATAAGGAACTTCAGTCAAATAGCAACCATATTTTGACTATTACTTTAATAACCTATGGTACTCCCTTATTTCGCTGCTACTTACAAGGAAGCAAGTAATAAGACTATTTCTGCTGATATTTTTCTGGATTATCATGAAGTGAATAGAAGCATAAGTATTTTAAACAATAATTTGCTGCAGAGATGTAGAGAAAGTCTTGTGAATGGAACACATAGATTTTGTTTTAAAATGCTAGTTTTAAAGTCATTTCTGAAGAAGTAAAAGTTTTTATACAAATGCCCAAATATCTCGGAAACTAATTGACACAAAGGGCTGTAATTTTTGCCACACATTTGCACCTAAATAGGCTTTATTTTAACGAAAAAAGTTTTATGTATATATGTTATTTTTTTAAATTTAAAAATCATCATTTTCAATGAATTTTAAGAATTTTATTAAAAAAAACATACCTTCCCTTATAATCAACAAAAGTATTCTATTTTTCATCAATCAACACGAAAGATATTGCTGAATATATCTTGAGAAACCTGATGTGTTCTATTCACATGATTTTCTCTACATCTCTGTAACAAATGATTGTTAAAAAGCTTATAGTTCTATTTACTTCATGCTAGTCGAGAAAAAATTAGCAGAAATAGTCTTATTACTTGCTTCCTTGTAAGTAGAAGCGAAATAAGGGAGTACCATAGGTTAAAGTGAAGTCAAAAGCTGGTTGCTATGTGACTGAAGTTTCTTTGTTTGTATGGACAGGAGCTGACACATTCCTGTATGAGAAAAGTATGTTTTTCAAAGCTGAAATCAAAAACAAGGAATGTCTAAAAAAACAATCAACTCCGCGAAAAAAAGGATATAACATAAATTGTGATCTTTAACGTGCTCTACATATTTTGTTTAGTAAGTTTTTGTCCATATCTTACGGTTTAGTAAGAATAAAGTAGTCTTCAAGGCTATGCTCATAGAATTCGAGATATACATTTTATTTGTCAGGTAAATATCTTGAATATACGACATTTAATCAAAATCGTTAGAGCAATTTTAAATAAAATGAACATTTTCGAAAAAAGTTCCATTTAAGGGTAGTTGGGGGTTGGGGGATTTTCTTGAAATCTTCGTGTTGCACCCTTGGGAGATACCAAACTTAAATACCAAGTTTGGTATTCAACGGTCTTTTCGTTTTTGAGCTATGCTGTCCACAGTCACACACACGGACCTTTTTCCTAAAATGCTTTTTTTTTTTTTTTCATTCAGGGGGACCCAAAACATGTATTTCCGGTGAAATCTCGGTATCGAATTTTTGGGTGGAATACAATACCTTCTCTATACACTATCTACATAGTACGTGTAGAGAAAGTAAAAATGTAGCTCATTATGGTAAATAATTGCTGAGATAATGGGTCTATGTTTAACATTGGTAAGATAGGACATTTCTACTCCCATTGACATATGTCCTAAATATAAGTTTATCTGGATGCTCCTTATAAAGCTGTTTCATTTGAACCAGGAACGTTTAGAGATTGATTTCTTTTGTGAAAGAATTGAATCGTCTTGTGTGCGGTCACATTTTGTTTGTGCATATATAAACTGTCTGTTTAATGTCTATATTTGCTGCTCGTGACACCAGTTTTCATTTCTTTAGCACGCAAAGGCTTCTTCACTTCCTCACAGCTGAAAGGCGTCTGTCACGTTCTCTGGCTATTTGCTGCATGCAAGGCTTCCTTCAATGTCACCAATGGACCAAGACATGAGTAAATCATATATCAATCGGAAGATGAATAAAACACAGCCTGATGCGTATTACGATCCTGAATCATTTTATAAACATTCTGAGATAAAACGTGCATTTTTTACTTTCTCTAGCCCCATATGTACAATGTACATAGTGTATAGAGAAGGTATTGCAATGCACCCACAAATTCGATACCAAGATTTCACCGGAAATATATGTTTTGGGGTCCCCTGAGTCCGAAAAAAAGTTTACTTTCTCTACACGTACTATGTACATAGTGTATAGAGGAAGTATTGTATTCCACCCAAAATTCGATACCGAGATTTCACCGGAAATACATGTTTTAGGATGCCGTAAATACAAAAAAAAAGTATTTTTACAAAAAGGTCCATGTGTGTATGTGTGTGTCTGTCTGTCCGTCCATGTGTGTGTGGTGTGCGTGGACAACATAGCTCAAAAACGAAAAGACCGTTGAATACTAAACTTGGTATTTAAGCTTCGTATCTTGCAAGGATACGACACGAAGATTTTCAAAAAAAAATTCCCCCACCCCCAACTACCCTTTACATGGAACTTTTTTCGAAAATTTTGATTTTCTTAATAATGGCTCTTAACAATTTTGATTAAAATTCCGTATATTAAAGCTATTTATGTCCGAAATAAAATGTATATCTCGAATTTTTTGGGAATAGCCTCTGAAGACCTGTTTATTCTGGATGAATTTTGCCGAATTTTGCTTAACTGCTAAACCGTAAGAGATAGAAAAAAACTCACTGCACAAAAAATGTTCATCACGACAAAAAACACAATTTATGTTCATTTTGTTGTGGAGGTAACCGTTTCCGAGATATTCCTTGTTATTGGTTTCAATTGTGAAGTACTTAAACTTTTTTCAGACAGGAAGTGCTTTTTATTGGATTCAGGGTGTCTCAAAATATATATTTCCTGTGAAATATCGGTATGAAAGTATTGGGTCCAATACAATGCCTTCTCTATACACTATGTAGGTACGTAGTAGGTGTAGAGAAAGTAAAAATGCTTTGGGACGTAAGGGGGAGGATTCAGGTAGCCTCAAAACTGTATTTCCTCTGAAACTTTGGTATCGAACTTTTGAGTTGAATGAATATTTCCTCTACTTACCATACTTAATAGGGGAAATACAATTCTCTCCGGGGAAGACGGATAACGCCCCTCGGAAATAGAAGTGGTTGGTTATATCATGAAGTAAAGATAATGTGACAATGGCAAAGGTTGAGAGACTTTTACCTTATGTTTGGTTGAACATGAAACCTTAGGGCATTTCTTTCTGTCTGTGATGCATAGTTTTATAAATTAAGAAAAATATGATCAAATGTTTCGTATTATAATCGGATGTTTCTGTACACGTACTATGTGCATAGTGTATGGAGAAGGTATGAAATGCACCCAAAAATTCCATACCGAGATTTCATGGAAATACATGTTTTGTGACTCCCTGAATTTTTTAGAAATATATATATATATATGTGTGTGTGTGTGTGTGTGTGTGTGGGCAGCATAGCTCAAAAACGTGAAGTCCGTTAAACACCAAACTTCGTAGGATGCGACACGAAGATTTTCAAGAAAATCCTTCCAACTCCCAACTACCCTTTACATGGAAAAAAATTCTAAAATCTTTTATATTTAAGCTATTTACATGACAAAGTATATACGATTCGTATCTTGAATTTTCTGAAGACATCTTTATTCTGGACAAACTTTCTGAATTTTACATAACTAGTAAACCGTAAGAGATAGACAAAAACTTAATACGCAAAAAATGTAGATCTCCTTAAAACACACAATTTATATGACCGTTTTCGAGATTTTCTTTGTTGTTGGTTTTAGTTTTAAAATACTTAGTTTCTCATACGAGAACCTGTGAAGACCTGGCTACTCAAAGAAACGGATTTCAACCCCATAGCAACCGCATTTTAAAACATTTGACTGTCGGTTTAACCTAGTGTATTCCCTTATTTCCGTTCTAATGACAAGGAAGCAAGTAGTAAGACACTTTCTGCTAATGTTTATCTCGATTAGTATGCTGTAGATAGAAGAATAAGATTAATAACAATAACTTGTTACAGAGATGAAGAGAAAGTCATGTGAATGAAGCACATCAGATATACTGAGGTGTCTGCAAGTCCAATGGTTCTCCTTTCGGTCCGCAGTTGATAATTTAGAGTTGGTACTGCCCTTTGACCTTAGGAGCTGCCATTAAGTCAAGGCTCTGCTCATTCATCCGCCGCGCACAGACGGCTTTCTTTCAGCTCGCTGATGGATATCCTGTGAGGGTTCTTTCAGATCTGTGCCAAACTTTATTACTTTTCTTTTTTATTTGGAGTCAGCGAATGACATTTTCTTGCTGGTCTTCTACGTCCAGCTGACAACTTCATGGGTCTTCAAAACAAACGTGAAGGAATCCATATAAGTCTGGTCAGGATGAATCAAATATATAACGAAATTTTATTGTCTGATAGCAAATATAGGTCTGTGGACTTAAGGACTGGAGATGTCACGGTTATAACTGTTAAAAAATCGATATTTTGTTGTTTTTTTTTTTGTTGCAAAAAAATCTGATGTTTCATTCTCTAGCTATTCCACATACCTTACACAAGTTTATTCTTTTAACTACTTCACGCTAATCGAGATAAACAGAATTGGTCTTATTACTAGCTTCCTTATAAGTATAAGGGAAATAAGGGAATACATTAGACTAAAGCTATATTCAAATCTTTTAGAAGCAGGTTATTATGTGAAACAAATGAAGCTTGGTTCGCTTTGCATGGTCCCGTTTGAGAAAAGTTAATGTTTTTAAAATAAAACCAATAGTGGTGGTGGCGTGTCTGCCTTATGTTCAACAGGACGTGAGTTCGAATCTCGCTTAGGGTAAGTTACCCGGAAAAGGTTTTTTGGACCCCAAGATCATTTGAGCATCATTTCGCCAATTTCATTCATCGTCCGATATGACCAACCAGGTTAACGTACGTTAAGCTATTAAAAAAAATGGATATCTCGAAAGTGACCAACTTTGCAAGAAAAACATATATAACAAACTTTGTGTTTTTAACCAGATTTAGATTTTTTGTGTGGTAAGTTTTTGTCTATCTTTTACGGTTATGCAGAATTCTGCAAACTCAACCAGAATAAAGAGCTTTTCAGAGGCTATTCTCAGATAATTAAAAAAGTACATCTTATTTGTAATTTAAATATCTTTATATACGGCATTTTAATCAAAATCGTTAGCCATTTTTAAGGAAAATCATAATTTTCGTTAAATGTTCCATGTAAAGGGTATTTTGGGGTTTGTGGATTTTCTTGAAAATCTTCTTGTCGCATCCTTGGAATATACTAAACTTACCATATTTTCATTTTTAGGCGAATTAGAGTTCGTTTGAGCGTTTTTGAGTGTCTTTAATACCCATACGTTATTTTAATTAAAATCGTTGTCATTTTTCAGAAAATCAAAATTATCGAAATGTTTTCCATATAGATGGTAATTTGGGGTAGGAGAAATTTAATTAAAAAATTTCATGTCACATCCTTGGAAGATGCTGAACTTAAACATCAACTTTGGTATTTAACCAACTTTTTCTAATTTTTTTTTTAATACAGAGGATCCTAAAAGATTTATTTTCTGTGAAATCTATATGCTATGTACGCACATAATACGTGTAGAGAAAGTAAAATTGTGCATTTAGCTAATTAAATCAAGTTCATTAATTAATAATCAAATGTCCAGAATGAAAACATATTTGTGTGAATACTTCTTTAGTTTCAAGTAAAGTCTGTTTAAAAAATCTGATGTGTTCCATTTACATGACTTTCTCAACATCTTTGTGACAAATTATTGTTAATAAGCTTATTCTTTTATCCACTTCATGCTAATCTAGATAAACATTCGCAGAAGCGGTCTTATTACGTATATCCTTATAAGTAGGAGGGAAATAAGGGAATACTCTAGACAAACCCGACAGCCAAATATTTTAAAATGTGGTTGCTATGGGACTGAAATCCGTTTTCTTGCGTGGCCAAGAGTTGACAAGTTCCCGTATGAGAAACGTTTAAGTATTTTAAAACTGAAACCAATAACAAATGTCTCGAAAACGGGCCACTCCACCAAAAATGTATATGACATAAATTGTGTGTTTTAATGAGATCTATGTTTTTGTCTATCTCGTACGGTTTACCAGTTATGCAAAATTCAGAAATATGGATCCAGAATAAAGAAGTCTTCAGAGGCTATTCCCGGAAAATTCAAGATGCAGTTTTTATTTGTCATGTAAATAACTTAAGTATAAGAGATTTTAATCAAAATCGTTGAGCCATTTTTGAGAAAACTAAAATTCTGGAAGTTTTTTCCATGTAAGGGGTGACTGGGGGTGGGAGGATTTTCTTGAAAATCTTCGATTCGCATCCTTGGAAGATACTGAACTTGAATATCACGTTTGGCATTTAACGGACTTTTGTTTTTGAGCTATGCTACCCGGAGACACTCACCGATATTTTTCTAGTTTTTTATTTTTATTCAGTGGGTCCTAAATCATATATTTCCTGTGAAATCTCGGTATCAAATTTTTTGGTGCAATAGAATACCTTCTCTATACACTAAGTACATAGTACGTGTAGAGAAAGTAAAAATTACTGCTCTAGATTTAATAGTTCAGAAAATAACTTGTATCGCATCGTGTTCTCTGAATACCAATAAGGACTGAGTCGTTTGCTTTCATAGTTATTATTATAAGCTGCTGATTTTAGGCACTTAAATTAGTAGAAAGAGTCAAAATGGCATAAAAGATTATAAAATAGGTTCTTAAAAATACAGTAAAATAACTTAGTATTATCATAAGTAATACCACAAGTATTTTCATTTTGTTGATAATTCACGACCAGAGCGAAGCGACGAGAGTCAGTTGTGCTAAGAGATGAAAACACGAGCTGTATTTGACGTGTTACGTACTTTTCGACATAGTCACCAACTTTCTCAACACATTTGTCCCATCGTGATATCAGTTTCAGTATTCCCTGTTCGCAGAACTCCGTTTCCCTGGAGTACTACATGGGACCAAACAGATGAAAGTCCGACGGTGTAAGATTCGGATTGTATGGTGGATGCTGGAGCACCTCCCAACCAAATTTGGTGATTTTCTGACGAACAGCAGCAGCAGCAACATGGGGGCTAGCATTGTCATGAAGATTGATATCGTCGGCATTAATGTTGTGGCGCTCTTCACGAAGGGCACGACGCAACTTCCCAAAGTTTTAATGTAGGCTGCAGCATTTACAGTGGTCCCGTGTTCAGCACCAGTATCTCAAGCACTTTCCTAGCAGATTGAGTCTCCTTGATTTTTTTACTTTTCTCTATACGCATTATGTACATAGTGTATAGAGAAGGTATTGCACTCCACCCAAAAATTCGATACCGAGATTTCATCGTGTTTACGGTCCCCTGTAAACACGATAGCTCAAAAACGAAAAGTCGGTAAAATACCAAAGTTGGTATTTAAGTTTATTATCTTCCAGGAATGCGACACGAAGATTTTGAGAAAAACCCCTCACCCCCAAACTACCCTTTACATGGAACTTTTTTCGAAATTTTTTATTTTCTCAAAAATGACTAACGATTTTGATTAAAATTTCGTATATTAAAGATATTTACCTGACAAATAATATGTATATCTTGAATTTTCTGGGAATAGCTTCTGAAGACTACTTTATTCTGGATGAATTTTACGAAATTTTGCATAACTACTAAACTGTAAGAGTTGGACAAAAACTTACCACACAAATAATGTAGAGCACGTTAAAACACGCAATTTACATTATATGCATTTTTTTCGTGGAGTTGATCATTTTTTAGATATTCCTTATTTTTGGTTTCATCATTAAAAACTTGCGCTTTTCTCATACAGGAATTTGTCAACTCCATACAAACAAACGAACTTCAGTCACATAGCAACCAGCAACCAGCTTTCGAGTATCACTTTCACCTATGCTACTCCCTTATTTCGTTTCTACTTCCAAGGAAAAAAGCAATAAGACTATTAGAGTTTTTTTTTTTTTTTTTTTTTGATTAGCATGAAGTAAATAGAAGTATAAACTTTTTAACAATAATTTGTTGCAGAGATGTAGAAAAAGGCATGTGAATGGAACACATCAGATTTTTTTTATTGGGAAACCAGCTGTTTCCACTCCATACTTGCTGCTTTGTTTTGAGTGAGTGGTAGTATGCCCACGACTCATCACCAGTGACGATTCCTTTCTGCGGTGTACCGCGTTTAGTGATCCAAGCTTGTCATCATTCGCTGGCTCTTGTGGTTGTCTGTCAGGTTCTTAGGCACCCAGCGAGCACTAACTTCACTAAATGAACAATATCTTACACTGCACTATAGGAAATGTTGAGCAGTTGCAATAAGTTTCGCAGTTGCACACATCGGTTGTTTAAAATTGCCGTCTCAATGCCTCTAACATTCTGCGGGGTTGCAACTATTACTGGCCTCCCAGAGTGTGGCGAATAACTAAGGTAAACACGGCCCTCTTGGAAGAGTGCACACCACCTGGAAACATTGCTACGGTTCATACACGCCACGCATGTCACTTTGGCCCGCAAATGTCGAACCTCACCTCTCTGCCCTTCAGACTTGCATGACAGTAGCATGAGCGCTATCTTTGTTGCGTAGTTCACGCTTCTCTCGCTAGAGCTGCACATGAAACAAACATATCCTCTGTAGTGAAAACTTTAAAGTATATGTGTGTGAAATTGCAACGTTCCAGTTGCAATACCAAGGCAGAAAAAAATTTGTATACGTTACTTTTCGATCCGCCCTTGTAGATTGGTATTACAGTGTGGTAGAACATGCAAGTGCCTATTGTGAAGGTTTGATAAGACCAGGCGTGTTAATGGCGAAGGGTGAACAGCCTGTTTGAGCGACTGGTTGGATTACAAAAGCTATAGCCACAGCGGTGTCCATCAAAGCAACCACCAACTCTCCAATACAGCTCAAATCGCTGCTATTGCTTTAACTCTTTTAGTGGATTTACACGGCGCCTCTTGTAAACTTCGGCATTCATTATAGGTGGCCAGCGCTGAGAAAATAACTCACGGTTAATGGCTCCTGTTTTGATGCAGAACCTTCTTGTACGAATGTTGATTGTATTATTTTATACCGAGATTCCACCGGAAATACACCTTTTGAGATTCCTTGAATCCAAAAATGCATTCATTACTTTCTTTACCATGTACATTCATTGTATGAGGGTTATCCAGAAAGTGACAGACGATTTGGCATAACTAAATAATAACGAAAGCTGACATAAGTAATGCCATGAGTGTTTTCATCTTGTCAATAATTCACGACGGAAGCGAAGCGACGCCCTAAGAGATGAAAACACGACTTGTATTTGGTAAGACAATTCAGCGAAATAGACTATTAATACTTTATAATATATAGGAAGAAATATTTTATCAGGTTACCATTGTAATACTTACATTAGTTCTCAAATGGTAGATGACGCATTCGACCATGTTTGTTTACTGAATGTTTTGTTCTTTCTTCACTGCCTCCTGAATTATGATATGGCCGACCGTGACCACACCAATGTACGAATATCGATAGCAACAATAGAAATGCGTAACAATTATTTTATTTCAGCTTTTAATAACTAATGCATGAAATGGAAACAAACGTTATTTTGTTATTGCACTCATCTCATACATAATTATTATTTTCACTCCTTTTTGAACTAATTACATTATGAACTGGATAAAACTTTAAATAAACATTGTAACTGAATTAATTGAAAGTACAATTGTGGAACTGACAGTTATTAAAAGTGAAGGTTTGCTGCCTGGATTGTCACCTTGTTACCTAGACAGCAGATTAAATAAAGAAATTTCAGGTGTGACAAGATTTCAAAGAAATGAACAGCTGCGATAAGATGTTCCGACAATATCGCTCCAATCAGACGACCGCGTCTAATCTCGCCCATTCCGTTGGCGCTCTAATAGTGGAGCTGAATTGTCAACACAAAACTTTTCACAGTAGCTTACTCTATTTTTCAATGTAATCGTCGTTGCTGACAAGGTCAAATAATCAATTGTCACGTGATACCGGTTTTTCGATTCTCACGATTAGGATCGTCATGTTTAAAGCGGCCAGTGCCGCGTGTTCGAATCCCATTTAGTGGCGTGTTTCTATAACTCTATACTAAGTTGTGTTATCCTTCTGAACGCCAAATAGGTTAGGTACGCCTGAAGGTCATTTATACGTAATAAAAAAAACTGGTGTGTTTAATGCATATGATTATGTCTAGTTGTTCCACAAACTATTCTTAGAAAAGATTATTCTTTTATCTGCGTTATGTTAATCGAGATAAACATTAGCAGAATTGGTGTTATTACTTAGTTCCTTATAAGTAAAAAAAGAAATAAGGTAATACACTTGGCTAATATTTTAAAAACTGTTGCTATGTGTGAAACAATTGAAATTCGGTTCTCTTTACAAGACGAGCAATAAAACAAGAGAGAGATAAAAGGAGAGATGGCTTTCCGTTACAAGTTTAATGAGTTAAAAACTGACACAAATTACAAAGAATGTCTCGGAAACGGTTAACTCTACAATAAGATTTATATGACGTAAATTGTGTGTTTTAACGAGATATACATTTTTGTGTAGTAAATTGTTGCACGTCGCTTATGGTTTACCAGTTATGCAAAAGTCATTCAGAATGGAGCTATTCCCAGAAAATTTAGGATATTTATTTCGTTTGTCATGAAAATATCTTTAAGGTATGGTATTTTAATCAAAATTGCCAGAGCCATTTTCGAGAAAATAAAATTTTTCGAAAAATGTTCCTTGTGCACAGTTTTTGTATGTGTTTGTGGACGACATAATTCAAAAATGAAAAATCGGTTAAATACCAAACTTGGTATTTGAGTTCATTTTCATCCAAGGATCGACACGAAGATCTTCCTTGATAGATACTAAACTAAAATACGAATGTTTTTAGTAACGCTGTTTACAAACCCAATACCACTGAATGTGTTTGACAGAATGTGTGACTCACCACTGTTCCCCAGCTTGACTGGAATCGTGGGAAACTACGTTCTGACGTCAGCACTTCTCACTTTGGACATGCTTGAGATAGAATAATAATTTTTAAGAGCACTTCGGTGAAGAATGCGCAGAGAAAGTCATGTGGATATACATGTGTGGGCCAAGCTTCCCCCACTAGCTTCATATACCCAAGTCGCGGGTTCAAACCCGGCGGAGGACGATAGATTTTTTCGGGGATTAAAATCCTTAGCATGGCTTCCTTCGAAGGGAAGTAAAGCCGTTTATCCCGTGTGGTAGATTTGCGGCACGTAAAAGAACTTCAAGTCTGATCCTCTGAGCAAAGTTAAGATGTTTTTCACGCCCAGTATAGAATGGAAGGCTGAGAACTGCAGTAGTTAAAGAGCGTCCATAAATAAAACTCCAGTTCATTTTAAGCTTCCCTCGGCATTTACGGAGCCTTAAACAAATTCTAAACGTGTATTTCGGAAGAAATTTGTCTGATGTTTGGAGAATGTAGTGCATCTGAAGTGGCAGAGAAAGTGGAACCCCTGGATCGTTATATTTGGAGGTAAGGACGTCTAATGTCGATACACCTGCGTGCAGTGATGACCACAAAGGTGCAGACCTCGTTTCCCAGTTGATGTCGACATGAGGCAGCCTTTGTTTGAACATGGACCCAAGCACTGACCTAGGGGCTCCAAATCGATTACGCGGGAGCTGACCCAAATGCGCATGCTCCATTCTGTTCAGTGTAGTAAAGCCTGCGCAAACAGCTTCCCATTCCGCTCGCTTTAATTCATGTATTCCCGATACACGAAACCAGGTCGATCGCCAACTGTTCCATTAACAGGCTCTCAGCAAAGGCACAATGAGCAGCTCTCATATCTTTACTTGCTGGTATGTAAGGACGCTTTTCAAATCGTATATTTACTCGTGGAAGGCAAATAGTGCAAGATTTTAAAGGGCTTTAGCGCTATAACGGTAGCCTGACTGTTCATAATTTTACTCTGTTGGAGTAAAGTATTTCAGCATTCGGCCATAGTTTCCGTTTGAATACCCAACCGAAGTTGAGCGGAATAAAGCATTCAACAAGGAGCTACGGATCCGCGCTAAGGAGACCGTTTACTTCACTAGTGAAGCTAAAATTACTACACTAAGGCCAGGTTTTACAGTGTACATTTGTGCAAGAGTAATTAGTACTGAGGCAGGGGGATCAGGATTCGTCTGTAACCGGCATTTAGGAGGTCCGGGTTCTCTCCCCGTCGACCCTGCGTTTTCCTTGGGCCGCTTAGGCGAATGTTGAGGCGCTGTTTATCTACCACGATACATTCATTTGATTTCCCTTCATCTTTTAGGTCGACAGCAGGTGTGGCTCGAGGCTTTGCAGGCAGATGGCACGGTTGCTTGCCCCTGATTGCGCTGGTTGAGGCTAGGTACCGTTGTAGTGGCATTCTTCCGACGGCCTTCCGTCGCCTGTAAGCGAGATTGCAGATTCTAGTTCAGTTTTTAGACTGAGTCTTTCCTATTGGTTACAGAGACAATACTGCTGCGACAGGTTTCGAGATTTCGTGAGGTTAGGTGTATGTAAATGAACTGGATCGAAATAAAGAGGTAAAAATGGAGTTTCTGAAAATCGGCTCCTCTTTCCAGTGCGAAATGCATAGTCTGATTGATCATGCGCAGCCATGTTGGTTAGTCGGCCAATGAAAGAGTTTCAGTCTAAAACTGAACTAGAATCTGCAATCTGTATAGTCTCCGTGGCACGCCAGGGCTGCCATATAGTGAACTGTTAGGGACTTACGCGCGTCTGTGCGCTTAGCTCCGTCGTTTCCTGTGTGCTGGTCTGTGGTTTCCCCTCCTCTCATCCCTTCCCCCGGGGGAGGCGGTGGTAGGCGCAATAGACCAATACTAGGGCGCAGTTACCGAAGTGTCCCCCTCCGCTAACATACTGTGACGTCTATAGATTTGGGGGGGGGTTGTTTTGGCGTCTCTGGGGCTGTAGGAAAGAGGAAAACCGCTTGCAATAAAATAGGTATCTGTAAAAGTATTAATTTAATATAATAAAAAGATAAGACGTTAATCATAATAAAGCAATTTACACATTGCGTCTCTATACCGTATGACTGAAATGATAGTACCCTGGGAGCAGATGAAGCCAGTAGCTCCGAGTTCGTTCTAATGGGCGGATAGGCGACAGGCTTCCATACTCCTAAGTAACATAGCTCCAACAATTACAACGACAATGACACACCTCTAAGTTAAGTGGAATATATATATTGACTAGACCGACTACAGATAGGAAATAACCAAATAAGGAATGTCAGGAAGCGGGCTTGTGACATTATCCCACGTATGCCTTGATTCAAAAGCGGAAGTGATTCAATGTCCTCTCATAGTAATCTGTTGACTCTTTTAATCTATTACACCACCTGAAGTCAGGCAGTATAAGGGACTCTTCATTAAAAGTTATTTTATATACGTTGTTGATCTCTTAGGTTTATCCAAAGTTATGATCAAATACGCAAAGTTTGCGAAACCCATAGTATTCCAGGACGTGTTCTCTGTTGCAAACATCAAGCATGGTCAGCAATAAAGTATATTTAGTTTGCATGAACCAGAGTGACACATATTTTTTGTAATTGTTTAAATTAAAATACTTTTTGTAAGGGTTCTAGTTCTCCTTCTGCTCATACCGCAAGTGCATAAGAGCTAGTGTATCCTCTCTGTTCGACGACCGCCAACGTACACTCGTATGTATCTATGAACAATGGTTTGTTCACTAATTGTTCCTCCATTTCGAAGAATTAGCGCTGGCAGCACAGAAAGTAACGAGCTGCCCATTTTACAAAAGTGACAAATAGAAATCACTTATTCAATAATGGTTACGGCATTAACAGTTATGCCATTAACGGTTACTAAACGAATCTGACGGTTTTAGGATCTGTGTGACAATCATTGCATGTGCATTAGTATTATCACTTATCGGGAACTAGTTACCTTAATTCGTTACGCAATATCTGCTAAAAGGGATAGTCTTTGGGCCATTCGCGAGGTCCGGTGTATTTTGAAGAAAGCATCTCTTTTAAGTTGATATTGTTGGCTGTCTGCATTCTAGCCCATTGTTACGGTATAAAATAAGCTCCTTGCGATAAAAGTCTTAGCCTGCATTCTCAGCAGCAGTAGTATGGTCGACGTACGTGTTAACCCTTAATGGCATGATTTATTTTGCCGCATATGCCGTTCTTCCTCTAATTGTAAATTCGCGACTTGAATAGCCGTGGTCGTTAGTGCGACACGTACTGAACTGGCCATCCATTCAAAGCCGAATATCGCGAGTACGATTCCTAGCGACCGCAGTCAATTGTGCCTGTGGTAAAGGATGGGGACGTCCCAAGTGAAATAACTGGTGTGATGGCACGCTTGGATGCTAATGGGGTTACATTTTATTGCAGTTGCATGGATTTTTCTCTTTGTTATTAAATAAAAATATCTAATGTGTTTCATTCACATGACTTTCTCTACAACTCGGCAACAATATTGTTAGAAAGCTTATGCTTCTATTTACTGCATGCTAATGGAGAAAAAAAAATAGAAATAGTCTTCTTACTTGCTTCCTTGTAAGTAGAAGAGAAATAAGGGAGTACCATAGGTTAAAGTGATAGTCAAAACCTGGTTGCTATGTGACTGAAGTTCCTTTGTTTGTATGGACAGGAGTTGTCAAATTCCTATATGTATAAGTTTTTCAAAACTGAAACCAAAAACAAGGAATATCTAAACAAAAAAAAAAGTATCAACTGCACGAAAACAAATGTATATAAAATAAATTGTATATTTTAACGTGCTCCACAGTTTTTGTGTTGTAAGTTTTTGTCCATCTCTTACGGTTTACCAGTTATACAAAATTCCGTAACATTAATCCAGAATAAAGTAGTCTTCAGAGGCTATTCCCAGAAAATTCAAGATACACATTTTATTTGTCAGGTAAATATTATTAATATATGATACTTTAATCAAAATCGTTACATCCATTTTTAAGAAAATCAACATTTTCGAGAAAAAAAATTCCATGTAAAGGGTTGTTGGGGTTGGGGGGATTTTCTTGAAAATCTTCGTGTTGCATCCTTGACAGATATCAAACTTAAATACGAAGTTTGGTATTCAATGGTCTTTTCGTTTTTGAGCTATGCAGTCCACACACACACACACACACACACACACACACACACACACACACATTTTTCTAAAGATGTTTTTTTTTATCCAGGGAGTCTCAAAACATGTATTTCCGGTGAAATCTCTGTATCGAATTTTTGGGTGCATTACAATATCTTCTCTATACACTATGTACATAGTACGTGTAGAGAAAGTTAAAAACACAGTTTTATTGTAAAAATATTAATAATCTTACAATATAAAACAGCTATAACTAACCTAATTTTATAGCTGAAGTTTAGTGTAATACGAAATTATAAAAGCGTACTAAAACCGTTGATTAATCATGCAGTTAAAGGGTATTAATGGGTATATTCGTGGGACGAGACGTGAAGGGGGAAGTTAACAAGTCCTCTCTCTTGCCATGTGTTCTCTCTGTCAGTACACGGTAACAGCAGACACAAATTATATATGTATTGCCCTGCTAACTATAATGAACAAAATGGAATCCAGTATAACTTTTATAACAATAATTAACATCATTAATAAACTATGAAAACTTTCAGAATAGCAATACATAATAAAATAGTAATGTGTGTAATGTAGTTTACCTTCATTAACTCGAAATGAGATTACAGAGTTCCCCATAATTTAATATTTCAACAAACAGGTAAAATCACTGAAATGCACTACGGAACGTAGTAATGTGGCATATTATTTCACGTAACTGACAACGAAATTACTAGATGAGAAATCATGACAGTTAAAATTTTCACAAAACCCGAATGAATTTAAGTATTAGTTTCAGCGAGCAATCATATCCACGTAACACCGAGGAGACCAGTTTAGCCCTTAAAATAAAGAATTAACTGCGAATCACGTCATATGAAAACACTTACCGCTCCACTCCGAGAAGGCCTATGCGTGTAAAGCACCCCAAACTGAGACTGACTGAAAGACCTAACGCCCCGAAAAAAAAAAATTGCAACTCACGCGGCAAAAGGCCGAACTACTTAACAAATGACTATATATAGCGTGGAACATAAGAACACAGTGGATTGTACCAGAATAGTATACATGCAAAGATTTCTGACTGTTTTGACTCAATTTCTCTTCTGACTATTATTTACGATACTTCTAGTTATTGTTTCCCCGCATTTTTACTTTCTCTAGCCCCATATGTACAATGTACATAGGGATAGAGCAGGTATTGTAATGCACCCAAAAATTCGATACCGAGATTTCACCGGAAATATATGTTTTGGGGTCCCCTGAGTCCGAAAAAAGCATTTTAAAAAAAGGTCCGTAAGTGTGTGTGTGTATCTGTCTGTCTGTGTGTGTGTTTCTGTGTACAGCATAGCCCCAAAACAAAAAGACCGTTAAACACAAACTTGGTATTTAAGTTTAGAATCTTCCAAGGATGCGACACAAAGGTTTTGAGAAAAATTCCCCCATCCCAAAATACCCTTTACATGGAGCTTTTTTCGAAAATATTGATTAAAATATCATATATTAAAGATATTTACCTGACAAACAAAATGTATAACTTGAATTTTCTGGGAATAGCCTATGAAGACTACTTTATTCTGGACGAATTTTACGGAATTTTGCATAACTGCTAAACCGTAAGACTTAGATAAAAACTTACTTCACAAGAAATGTAGAGCACGTTAAAACACACAATTTATGTTATATACATTTTTTTTCGTGGAGTTGATCGTTTTTTAGACATTCATTGTTGTTTGTTTTAGCTATGAAAAACTTACTTTTCTCCTATAGGAATTTGTCAACTCCTGTCCATATAAACAAAGGAATTTCAGTCACATAGCAACCAGCTTTTGACTGTCACTTTAATCAATGGTACTCGCTTATTTCGCTTCTACTTATAAGGAAACAAGTAATGAGACTATTCCTGCTAATTTGCTCTCGATTATCATGAAGTAAATAGAAGCATAAGCTTTTTAACAATAATTTGTTACAGAGATGTAGAGAAAGTCATGTGAATGGTACACATCAGATTTTTACTTTCTCTATACGAACTATGTACATAGTGTATAGAGGAGGTATTGTATTGCACCCAAAAGTTTGATACCGAGATTTCACCGGAAATGCATGTTTTGAGACTCCCTGAATCAAAAAAAAAAAAATTTTAGAAAAATGTCCATGTGTGTGTGTGTGTGTGTGCGTGTGTGTCTGTGGGCAGCATAGCTCAAAAACGCAAAGACCGTTATTCACCAAACTTAGTATTTAAGTTTGGTATCTTCCAAGGATGTGACATGAAGATTTTCAAGAAAATCTCCCCACCCCAAACTACCCTTTACATGGAAAAGTTTTCGAAAATTTTGATTTTCTAAAAAATGGCTAACGATTTTGATTAAAATCCCGTGTATTAAAAGATATTTACTTACCATATAAAATGTATGTCTTGAATTTTGTGGGAATAGCCTTTGAAGAGCTCTTTATTCTGGATGCATTTTGCTAAATTTTGCTTAACGGCTACACGTTAAGAGCTAGACAAAAACTTACTACACAGAAAATGTTGATCTGATCAAAACACACAATATATGTCCTTTACATTTTTGTTGTGGAGGTAACGTTTCCGAGATATTTCTTGTTTTTGGTTTCAGTTATGAGTACTTATACTTTTCTCAGAACGGAAGTGTCCGTTTTCCTTATGTTCTACTCCTGGCCAAGCAAAGAAGTGATTTGCAATGACAATCGAATAACGATAGATTTTAAAACATTTGACTATCGGTTTAGCCTAGCGTATTCCCTTATTTTCTTTCTACTTGTAAGGAACTAAGTAGTAAGAACATTCTGCTAATGATTATCTCGATTAACAAACAAGGTGCAGAAAGAAGAATAATCTTATGTAAGAAGTTTGTAGAAGAGCTAGAGAAAGTAATTTGAGTGTAACACATCAGATTTTTTTGAAAACTGATGGCATAGTATGGCCCTAAAAGTTTGGTCTAGCGTGGTTTCTTATTGGTAACTCGGCTGTCTAAACTTCTGAAGCACTGAATATCATTGATGAAGAATTTAAGTCAGAGGCTAACCCAGGTTGGATAACCCAGGTTGGAATCCTCACTGCAGTGTTACTAAGTATGATAAAGGAAAGGATGGGCCCACGTAAAGTAAGTGCTGATTGGCATGCCTAAGTGTTGGCTGGACCTCGGTTGCATTGTAGCGGAATATTTCTATATTTGTGTTAGAAAAAAGTTATAATTGAAGCAATTTATTTTTCGCTGTTGCTTGTTTTAAACCCTATTAACATCAATACATTGAAAGAAAAGACCGAAAATGCACACTTATGAATGTAGAGAATTATTGAACATTAAGCATTTCAATTTTACCCACCTCAACAACAAATAACAAATGATGCCATATGCCACCATTGGGCTGGAAAGGGTTAAAAGCTGGTTGTTATGTGAAACAAATGAAATTAGGTTCGCTCTGCACGGCCACAAGTAAGACAAAAGAGATGAAATGAAGAGGACTTCCTGTTTGAGAGAAGTTTAGGTAGATAAAATTAAAACCAATAACAGAGAATATCTTGGAAATTGTTTACTCTACAAAACAATATATGACAGAAATTGTGTTTTTTACCAAGATCTACAGATTTTGTGCAGTAACTTTTTATATTTTACAGTTTAACAGCTACGCTTCAGAGCTATTCCCATAAAATTAAAGATTGCATTTTGTTTGCCATGTAAATATATCTATTATACGGTATTTTAATCAAAATCGTTAACATCCATTTGTGAGACAATATTCAAAAATGTTTCCACGTAAAGGGTAGTTTGGTGTTGGGGGAAAACATCTTCGTGTTGCATCTTTTACGATGCTGAACTTAAATGAATGTTAGGTATTAACCGACTTTTCGTTTTTTGGTTATGTTGACAAACACGCATGGACTTTTTTCTAAAAATGTTTTTGTACTCAGGGGACCTCAAAATATGTATTTTTGGTGAGATCTCTGTATCAAAATGTTAGTGGAATAAAATACCTTCTGTAGCAACTACTAAATTGCCCAACAGCGCGAGTGCAGATAACCCTTCAGTCTTATATAAATTACAGAACTCCACGGGGTTAAGTATACGCCGGTCAGTGACGTAAACGAGCGCGAACTTTGTTCTTCTCCTCTTGCATATCAGTGTTAACGATGAAGGAATCGCGCTCACTAAGAGGCGGTTCCCAGGTGTGTACAAGATTCCGTGTAAAACGTGGAGAAAGTTAAATGCTTTCCATTTCAGTTACAAATCCTTTAAACAATTTGGACAATAAAGTTACTTTTTGTATTCACAAATAATTAAAAAGTGTTTTTCACCAATCAATATCCGACAATAACTAGTTTCGTAATTGTGTAATACACTGTGAAATCAAAACATTAAAGCGCCGTAACAAAAACAATGCATGAGAGCATTACACTGTATTACTTTTTTTCACTATTATTATTATTTATTTATTTATTTATTTTTTTTATTTTATTTTATTTTTTTTTTTTTTTTTGGTACCTTAACGTCTTTTAACCTGGTTGGTCATATCGGACGATGAATGAAATTATTGAAATGATGCTCAAATGATCTCAGGGTCCGTGGAGCTTAAAGTTACTCGACATTCGTCTTCTCAGGATAAGGGAAACCCCCGAATAAAAACCTTATCCGGGCAACTCACCCTAAGCGAGATTCGAACTCACGAGCTTTTGACTGTGAAGCAGACACGCTACCACCACACTACCCAGGCGGACTATTGTTATTATTATTGTCATCAATATTAGCATTAATTTGCTTGGCAGAATAAGAATAAAACATTACTTATTCATAACGAAGAACGTGCAACAATGAGAGCACGTAGTGGAAGGGAATGTTATCTGCTTTCGTGTTTGCATGTTTTCGTTACGATTTGATGTTTTGATTTCCTGTTAAGGCAGAATAATAATTTCGTTTCGTAGTCGGTCTACCTTATTTAGGACTAACACCCTCCCAGGACTTACTAGCGAATGCCTAGGGGTCGGAAGCCTGTTGTGGAGCCAACGGCACGAAATCATAGAATGGAGAACCTGGAACGAGTGGCGGTCCATAGCCAGACATTAGCGTAAGGAAGTGGATGATGTGCAAGTGAAATGGATAATAGGAAAGGTGATGATGGAGCATTGGTGAAATAAGAAAACCCGCCCAGAGGACGCACGTCCATCACAAATGCCACAAGCGGACGATTGGGATCGAACCCGAGTCGCCTAGATGGAAGGCGAGCGGTCTAACCACTCGGCTACGGCGCCGTCACGTATAATAATAATAATAATAATAATAATAATAATAATAATAATTATTATTATTATTAATATTTAATATTTTTTCCGGATTTTTCGTTTTGACACTTTCTTGTTTTCATTTACTCTACTAAGGGCATACTATGTAATGATAGTAATGATAATGCAATAAAATACTAGGCGCTCTCTAGTTGGATGTTTTTCTTTACGACGATTTCTAGTTTGATCTATCTTGCTAGCGTATAGTAATAATAAGACACAGAAACACTTTCTGCTTTCGTGTTTGCATGTGATCATTTTCATGTTTTGGTTTTGCTTTATTAGTTACTCTGTTGTACGATAGCAAAGTAGTAATAATAATACTGTGCATGATTTTTGTTATGGCGCCTTAATGTTTTGATTTAACCCTACATTGGGCCTTGTCTCTCATGTTACATAACTGCGTGTGGTACAGTTACAAAACTAGCTATTGGCGCATATTGATAGGTGAAATAGAAGTTTTAATAAGTTGTGAATCTAATATGTGACTTAATTGTCTAAAAAGATAATAGAAGTGGGAAAGCATATTAACTTTCTCAGTGTGTTTACACTACTCTTGTATATCATCACGGTTTCGAGTACAAGTCTAGGGCCCGCCTCTCAAAGAGCGCGATTCCTTCACTTGTATGCACATAGAACGTGTCGAGAAAGGAAAAATGTGCCAATGTGTATAAGGATGGCCTGAATTCACCTTCTACCCTGTGTGTATCTGAACATAAGCCTTCTTCGCGTTTACTGTTTCCCTGGCTTCAGGTGGTTTTTGATTCGACCTGCTTCTTTACAAACCTCCTCTTAAGCCGATTGTCACATACGCTTCTCAGCTGTCATCTTTTGAGGTCTCCAAGTTGCACAAAGCCGATTCTGGAACACCTAAAGCTTAGGAATTGACAAAACTGTTATTTTCCGATAACTGTTACACTGCGTTAACGGTTACCAGTAACTATTACCTTGTTTGTTTTTAATAATATTGTGCTCGCAGTTGTATTAAATTATTTTTTTTATTTTCTCTATATGTGCAATGCATATAGTAGGTAGAGAAGCTATTGCATTCCATCCAATAGTTCGATCTCGTGACTTCACCGGAAATATATGTTTTGAAGTATCCTGAATAAAAAGCACATTTTTAGAAAAGTGTGCGCGCATGCGTGTGTGAACTCTTGGTGTCTTGCAACGATGCGACGCGAACAGTTTAAGAAACTCCCCCACCCCAACCTACTGTTTACTTGGAACATTTTTTGAACATTTTGTTTTTTACAAAAAGAGCTGTTAAAGATTTTAATTAAAGTACTGTATATTAACGATATTTATATGCCAAATAAAATGTGTATCTTGAATTTTCTGATAAGAGCCGCTGAATAACTCTTAACCAAAAAATGTGTATCTCGTTGTGTCATATGCATTTTTATTTTCTCTATATGTACTATGTAGATAATGTATAAAGAAGGTATTGTATTGCACCCAAAAATTCGATACCGAGATTTCACCGGAAATATATGTTTTGAGACCCCTGAATGCAAAAAAAAATTATTTTTAGAAAAATGTCCGTGTGTGTCTGTCTTTGTGTGTTTGTGTGTCTGTGGGCAGCGTAGCTCAAAAATGAAAAGACCGTTGAAAACCAAATTTGGTATTTAAGTCTGTTATCTTCCAAAGATTACCCTTTACAGGAAAGAATTTCAATTTTTTTTATTTTCTTAAAAATGGCTCTAACGATTTTGAGTAAAATCTCGTATATTTAAGAAATTTACTTGACAAATAAAATGTATATCTTAAATTTTCTGTGAATAGCCTCTGAAGACTACTTTATTCTGGATGCATTTTACGGATTATTGCATAACTTCTAAACCACGAGAGATGGACAAAAACTTGCTACACGAAAAATGTAGAGCACGTTAAAACACAAGTTATGTTAATTACATTTTTTTTTTTCCGTGGAGTTCATCATTTTTTAGACATCCCTTGTTTTTAGTTTCTGCTTTGAAAAACTTATACTTTTCTGATACAGGAATTTGTCAAATGCTGTGTATTGAAACAAAGGAACTTCAGTCACATAGCAACCAGGTTTTGAATATCACTTTAACCTATGGTACTCCCTTATTTCGCTTCTACTTACAAGGAAGCAAGTAACAAGGCTATTTCTGCTATTTTTTTCTGATTAGCATGAAGTAAATAGAAGTATAAGTTTTTAAGAATAATTTGTTGCAGAGATGTAGAGAAAGTCATGTGAATGGCACACGTCAGATTTGACCGCTTCCAAGATATTCCTTGTTATTGGTTTTAAGTTTAACTTTTCTCAAACGGGGTTATCTTTCCTTACATCTCGCTTTTATTTATTACTGGCCTTGCAAAACGAACCGAAATTCAATTGTTCGCATAGCGATAATCTTTTAAAAGACACGACTATCGCATTAGCCATATTTCCCTTCTGCTTACAAGGAATCGAGTAGTAAAGACCATTTTTCTGGTAGTTATTCCGATTAGCATGCTGTAGCTAACGAATCTCTTTTATAAGAATAATTTGTTTGCAGAACGGGTAGAGGGGCCGCGCCGTGGCCGAATGGTTAGACCACTTGCCTTTCACCTAGATGGCCCGCGTTAGAACCCTAGCGACCGCATGTGAGATTTGTGGTGGACAAAGCGGCGCAGGGACGGGTTTTCTCTGGTTCCCCGGTTTCTCCCGCCATTGCATTCCACCGGTACTCCATCTTCATTCATGTATCATCAGTGTCATCGCCTGCGGTGCCATAAGTAGTAAGAGTCGTAGAGAAAGTCATGTGAATGGAACACAGATTTTTGTATTTGTATTTATATACATATTAGACGCAGTGCTTTTACTATTAACTCTTAACTCTATGGCACGATAGTCCGCAAGGGACCCAGGCCTACCGCCCGGCCGATGCATCACCCATCTCGGCCCGAAGGCGTCATGAATGGAGTGCAGTGCTGGAGGGTGAGACGTGATCAGTGATTCGAATCTCTTCCGGTCTTCTCGATCTGGAGCAGCTACTTCTCAATCAAGTCAGCTCCCCTAGGGACCTGACAAGGCTAAGTGCACCCCGGACCAAGTCTCCCAGTGGGGGAAAATTCCGGGATTCGAACCCAGGTCTCCCGCTTGGCAAGCAGCTAAGGAGACGACCGATGCAATATACCTGTATAATTAAATTAATTATAATAAATTTAAAATGAGCATCAAGTACCGTACAGTGCTCTCCTAGGCCCAAAGAAATGTGTAGTAAAACCATTTCTACAAATGTTTGCCTGGATTAACATAAAATAGAAGTGGCAAGCAGCTAAGGAGACGACCGATGCAATATACCTGTATAATTAAATTAATTATAATAAATTTAAAATGAGCATCAAGTACCGTACAGTGCTCTCCTAGGCCCAAAGAAATGTGTAGTAAAACCATTTCTACAAATGTTTGCCTGGATTAACATAAAATAGAAGAACAGTTGAGAGAATGGAGAGTGAAACTTATGAGATTGTTTTATTTGGCATTTGTGGAAGGTTATCGAACCCTAAACCGCCACAAGGCGCTGTGCTTCTTATCACAGTAACCTTTAAGGGAACCTGGAAAGTTTTCTCACGAAATGTAATTGCTTAGTAAGAAAAATGGAGTTTTTTTTCTCTCTCCAAGTAACGCAAAGTGACCTTTCTAAATGAAATGCAGTAAAGTTAGATAAAGCTGTTTTACGAGATGGAAACACGCAGCAGCAGGGAAATATATCGCCTCGAAGTTTTTAATCCGCCTAGGAAATGATGTTAAGAGGGTCGGTTATCGGCTCCAGCGAAGTAATCCTAGCGACAAACTCTTCACGACAATGTCTTCCTTTTCTTTCGCTTCACAATATGACACGTGTTGTTGTGTCGCCATTTCTTAACAAACAGCAAGGATGCGAGCTCTTAGAAAAAGATAGAAAAACAAATCATTTTTAGTAGATTGTTTATTGGTTTCTCTAGCCCGCATGTACAATATACATAGTGGACAGAAAAGTCATTGTAGTCCACCCAAAAATTGGATACCGAGATTTCACCTGAAATAGACATTTTAGGGTACCCTGTAAAAAAAAAAAAAAAAAAAAAAAAATATCCGCGCGCGCACGTGTGTGTGTCTGTGAACACAAATCAAAAATGAAAAGTCGGTAAAATACCAAACTTTGTATATAAGCATACTATCTTCAAAGATTGCGACACGAAGGTTTTGAAATGAAATGGCCTGTTATTTATGGACGCTCTTTAACTGTTTTGGTTCTCAGCGTCCCATTCTATATTGGGCGTGAAAGATCGCTTAATTTTGCTCAGAGGCCTCGCTTATTAGGCTTGAGGTTCTTTTACGTGCCGTAAATCTACGACACGGGACCCACAGCTTTACTTCCCTTCCGAAGGAAGCCATGCTAAGGATTTTTACGCCCGAAAACATCCATCGTCCTCCGCCGGGTTTGAACCCGCGACCTTGGGTATATGAAGTTAGTATGGTAACCATTACACCACGGAGGGCGACACGAAGGTTTTGAGGAAACCCACCCCACCCAAAATACCATTTACATTCGAAAATTTCGATTTTCTCAAAAATGGCTAACGATTTTGATTAAACTTCCGTATATTAAATATATTTACATTCCAAACAAAATATATATCTTGAATTTTCTGTGAGTAGTTTGTGAAGACGTCTTTAACCCGGGTGAATTTTACGGAATTTTGCATAACTAGTAAACCGTAAGAGATGGACAAAAACTTACTACAAAAAAATGTAGATCTCGTTAAAACGCACAATTTAAGTCATTTACGTTTTTGTTGTGGAGGTAATAGTTTCCGAGATATTCCTTTTTATTTGTTTCAATTATAAAGTACTTATATTTTTCTCAGACGGAAGTGTCCGTTTTTCTTTTGTTCTACTACTGGCCAAGTAAAGAGGTGATTTGCAATGACAATCGCATAACGACTGCTTTTAAAACTTTGCCTTAGTTCCTTATAAGTAGAAGATCATATGTCGATTAGCATGGTGTAGAAAGAAAAATAATATTTTGTAAGAAGTTGGTTGGTGTACCTGCTAGAAAAAGTCATGTGAGTGTAATAAATCAGATTTTTTTTCTAAATATAATCTCCTTTTAGCTCGATACACTTTTCCCAGCGTTATTCTAACTTTTTTAAGCATTCCAAAAAGGAGTAATTTGGAAGGTCCCCAAAATAGGCATCTGTTTGGGAGAAGACCTCTTAGTTGTACGTGAATTGTTTTCCGCAGAGCCATTTTTTCAAGTTTGGAAATAAAAAAAAGTCACTGGGTGCCAAATCTGCTAATTACAATTCTACAATTTTCGCCATCGAAACTGCGGAGGTTTGCATTGTCTTGATGGAAGAGAATGCTTTCTTTGCCAGACGAGGGCGTTTTTTCTTGATTTCTCCGTTCAATCGGTGCAATAACGATGCATAATACTCTCAATTTATCGTTCTTCCTTTCTACAAGTCATCAATGTAGATGATTCAGCGTGCATCCCCCCCCAAAAAAAAAAACCGAGGCCATCACATTGTTTGCAGATTTCACCACCTTTGCCTTCGGAGCCGGCTCGCCTTTAAAACCCCACTGTTTCGACTGTACTTTTGTCTCTGGAGTGTAGTATTGAATCTATGTTTCATCCACAGCTATATATCGACACAGAGACTCTTCAGGATTGCGAAGGAAAAGTGCCAAACCAGCTTCAGAATCGATCCCACGATTGCGTTTATTCTACATTGAGAGCAAACGCGGCACACATCTTGCTGGGATCTTTGTCAGGCCTAATTTTTTGGTGCGTAACTGAAAACACTATACCTTGTGACATGTCAGTGCCTTCTACTATTTCGTGAACTTTGATTCGTCAATCACTCAAAACATATCCTGGATTTTGTTGATAATTTCGGAGGAAGTCACTTCTACTGGACGTCCGGAACGATGTTCATTTGTGGATTTGCGGCCACGTTTAAATTCATTTATCCAATTGTAAATTGTTGCAAACGCAGGAGCAGATGTGTCACGAACTTTATCCAACTTGGCTTTTATCTCTTTTGGTGTTAAGCCTTTTAAATAGAAGTGTTTAATCACCGCACGAAGCTTTAACCGCTATCCAGTAAGAGATGACAGTTACTGAATACAAACTATTTTTGATGCTACGAGTGTAATTTCTTGGATTTTCTAAGGACTTGTGGAACGCCCAGTGCAACTAATTTATATTTAGAAGAGAACAATATGTATAAGAGACCTATCTCATTTTGTCCGCTTACCAGTCGCATTGTCATAAATGAAATTTCAGTTTGATGTATTTGGAACGGCCTTGCGTTAAGTCTCAGATTGTTTGCATACATCACACCACCTAGTCGTTCAGGGCAAAGGGCAGAGGAGGGCCAACCGTGTGACCTGTTAACGTGAAGTACCAAATTCTGAGATAGGGAATAGTATCCATCCTAAAAACACCGTGAAATTTTTCATATGAACCTAACAATAGAAAATGGCTAAAAACTGGGACTTCACAGCGTTCTCGAACGCTGATGCAGGTATTTGTATTTATTTGCCTTCCACCTTGTACACATGTTAGCGAGACAAAGTTATGAGTGGGGATAGAATTTTGGGGACCGATAGAGGGACACATGCGGATACCAGTTGCATACCTACCGAGTAGAGACCGATCTGCATTGGCGACTGCACGTGCCGCACGTAAACAACCTGTAGTAACGCGTTGGGGAACGTGGCTCGACGCAGCAGTATACTATGGTGTATATTACAATACTGCTTTACAGGTAATTAATGCCTTTAATGATAGTGTGTGTTCTTCAATCAAGATTGTAAAATCTCTTGCTTCAAATAGATTGCATGAAAATTTGCAATTCATACAGAGGAACTTTACAGATATTCTACGAAGAGAAACTGTCGATAAACTTGTGCAATCAATTAATCAGAGACCAGTGACATCTATCTTAAATCACGTGAAAAAGAAAGTGAAGACAGTGTTTGGAGAAAATGTCGAATTTTCAGTAATGCGTGAAATACGAGATGGTGTTACGGAAGATGGAATATCTTACCCAATAGTCGATGACGTGTCCTTTTTCAGAATGTAAAGCCTGTTTACGTGCCAATCGGAGACGATTCACATTTGAGGTGTTACAAACTATGTTGTAATCTAAGTATCTTGAGATAAAATGAAACAGATAATGATGCTGATGATTTGTTTCTCAACAGCAATTGAATTAAAATTGTTAATTCGCGTAAATCAGTGGAATTTATGTTTACCACCCACCCAAACTCAATCGCCTTCTACTGTTAGTGAAAGCATCACAGTCTACCACGCAACCACTGCCCCATTTTCCTTCTATTATTACACATCACAACTATATACCATGCTGCGCTAACTTCCATTCTGTCCGCTATCGGTCCCCAAGATGCTATCCCTAGTTATGAGCTATGACTTATGACAAACATGGATAAACAACAGAGGTATTCGAACTGGGGCTTGGTTTTTCCTCCGTTGCGCATTTTCTACCGTGCTCCCTTTGTTTCGCTTCTAATCCCTTCTCCCTCGATATGGGGGCGCTGTTGTTTGTACTAGCAGAGAAACTGGTATCGGTTTTCACAGGCAGTGATAAGCCAAGGATGATCCTCCACCGAAGTAAACATCTTGTGTCAACCTCGGTTTATCTTCCGTCTTCTTCTTCTTCAAATGGCAAATGTACAACAGCAATAATGTCGGTGAGAAATCCCCTTGTGATTGAAACTTGTGGGGTGTGTCGTCTGCTGACAGGGGCTTCCCAGGTTGCTGACCAACCATAGTGTAAGAATACATAACCATCAGAGGCACGATGCTATTGCAGCACTTATGGGTTCAGTGAAAGTTAACGCGCACGTTCTCATGCATGACTGGTCTGATGTTTTGCAATCTGATTGTTTTCATTCTGTAAAAAAATCGGTTGTGTTTTACGCAGTGATTCCGTAAGGATTTACATTTATAATCGTTGCTACCTATTAAAATATTGTGGGCATAGCTCATCTTGGAATTACCAAGAGTGACACTGTTGATTTCAAAATGTCTTACAACCATGATCCGAGGTTGAAAGGAATAGATGAGATAGTGTGAAATGGGGAAAAGTAGTTCAACATACGAGAACTGTGATACAAAATGCATGGAAAGAAGGAGCATGTGGCGCTACAGACGGATAGCGAGTAAATATGGCAACAGCGTACCGAGATAGTCACGTGTCAGCAGGAATGTCAATCACAAGATAATTTCTCACCAGTAGTAAAATTCGGAGAGATCCATAGTGATCCCTGATAGCCAGCTGATAAGAGGTGTGTCTGCCAATAAATTCTTGTTACGTAAGCAGTTATGTCATGCTTGTTATAAGATGTAACAAATATTCCTCAATGCAGTTTCAATTGGCGCCAGTATCCGCTTGTACTGCGCTGTTTATCTTTCCTAGTAGGCTAGAGGTATAGTTAGCTTATTGACTTGCAGCGTGGACGGGACGAAGTGGCAACAATGTGACGGAGCGGCTACGAGGTAAGCCAACTGTTAGGAATCACTGTGGATCTCTCCGACTTTAAAAGTGGAGGAAACATTGGTCAGAATGAGGGAGTATAGAGTTCCTTGAAAGAAATCATAATCATGCGACACAAACTTAGTTTTCAGTGATTTTACTTCCTCTATTCAAGTCGCTTCAGTTGTGTGTGTGTGTGTAATTTTTTTTTTTTTTTTTTTTTTTTTTTGTGGTGGGGAAAAAGGCTACTAACGCCCTAGCCCCAGGCGAGCTTGGGAGCGTGGAACTCCCCATACTGGCTCCCAACCAGTGCGGCACCACCCAAAAAAAAAAAAAACACCGGAAATAGGAGGCCCATGCCTCACTAGTGCAGTGCCGCATAAAGCACCTGCGCATTTCTGGTATCTATGATGCTGCCAGCCAGTGGCAGTAACAGCGAGTGTATTACTGAAGTGGCAAGGAAAAATAAATTTCTTGCGCCCTGAGTGCCCCCTGGGGCAGTGGGTGGTGATATGTGTTGAGTTGTGGTGCCAGTGAAAGGGATATAAATAGCAGTTTGCGATTTAGAGGAAGAACGGCATATGTAGTAAAATAAATCATGGAATTAAGGGTCAAAATACTGATCAATTTCTATGAATGAAACGTCACTGACTTCCCCCTGTGTGTTGTTATTCGTCATGTACAGAGCTAAGCATGTACAGTGGGGTGTGTAAGGAAGAGGTGGCAATGTTTGTACACCGATGAGAACAAGCTCCCCAGATCTGGACTATAGTATCGTTTATTCTGGAACATAGGTTTTCCTTTACGGAAAATATTAAAATTACTCTTTTTAAAAGAGGGCTGCAGAAGAAAAAGAAAAAGGAAGAAATCTCAGGAAATTGTGGAACGGAGATAAGACAGGACTATAACAACGTGCTACGAATGAAAGAAATGGGTTTTTAAACACAGAAAATTGCTTGATGTGCCAGGCAAAACACTTTTTATTCTTTAGCAACGGAGATACCGAGTAACAAACATAAAAATTGAAGAGAGACGTTCTCTATCAAAACTCGGAAGTTGTGCAAGTTGGAAGACTTCCTGGAAGTGGAAAGATACCTTTGTCAGTCTCGCTCTGAATACTGCAAGAAAATTAAAAACTAATCGAACAAGAAAACGACTGTGTAATTCAAATACCAGCTACGTGGTTTGCCAATTTCTCTTTTGTGCACGGATGTGTTTACCACGAACGAAATTATTCTCATACACTCCATATATTATATAAGTGTACTCCAGGCCGCTGAGCTAGGGGCGCTAATGTTTATTGTCTCCTCCTTTTTGGTCGTGTTTCCTGTAATGGTACAGTATGGCACTTGACTTAGTCATAAAATTACTTTTTTATAGTGTTAAAGCTCGCTTTACTACAATGCCACTGCCGGCGATGACGCTGATGGTACAAGGAATGAAGAGGGAGCTCTGGTGGAATGTGATGGCGGGGGAAACCGGAGCAACTCAGCCCCTACGCCGCTTTGTCCTCCAAAAATCCGACATGCGGTCGCCTGTGATCGAAACGTTGGTGAGATGCGAGTGGTCCAACCACCCGGCTACTGCGCGTTCCTAAAATGACTAAGTTGGCAACAGTGAAGTAGAGAACCGGAAGCGAAGCATACCATTTTCTGTGAATTCAATAGAGGCGCTGTTTGAGGTACGAAATGAAAAGGTTAGTTCCGTTAGCGAGCGTCCTATTTTACTGCTAGGTCAACCAACAACCCGCAATTCCCCACCACACGCCTCTACACTCCTTTGGTTCATTTGCTGTAGCAGCCCTAGGGAACTGGTAACGGAGAGGAAGTGTGACGTTTCTCCACTCAACCTGGAGTTATCAAGGCTGTTGTTCACCATGCACAGTACAACAGTGGCGGAAACAACTCGGCAAGTGGCCCAGTACCAACATATGAGGCTTCAAACCTTTTCCCGGCGATTAATGGAATGCTGATACCTTTTCTCGACACTAATTTATTGTCAGGTTTATTTGTGAAAACAGAGAGACGCAGCATTGATGGAAGGGTATCGTCATTTAAACTGGAGTGCTATCATTCTTAGTATAATTCAGTTTAGAAAAGAATTGTAGATATATGTGGAACCAAACATTGAAACAATACGGCCTGCACAGTCCCTCAGTATGGGGTATGTATCGGCAGGCAGCATTTGGTAAAGTTGCACGCCGTGCCCTCTGTTGTTTTACAGGAGTGATAATCAAGTAATTGTAACTGCAATGGGACATCTGTTAAATTGAAAAAAAAATGGTTGCAGTTAATTTTTTTTTTTTTTTACTTTCTCCACACGTACTATGTACACAGTATATAGAGAAGGAATTATATTCCACAGAAAAATTGGATACCGAGATTTCACCAGAAATACATGTTTTGGGTCCCCCTGAATCCAAAAAAACAACACATTTTTGGGAAAATGCCCGCACGTGAGTGTGTGTGTGTGCGTACGTGCGCGCGCGCGCGTGTGTATCTGTGGACAGCACTGCTCAAAAACGAAAAGACCGCTATATACCAAACTTGGTATTTAAGTTTGGTATCTTCCAAGGATGCGATACGAAGATTTTCAAGAAAATCCCCCAAACCCAAACTACCCTTTACATGGAAAAAAAATTAGAAAATCTTGATTTTCACAAAAACGGCTCGAACAATTTTGATTAAAATCTCTTTTAAGATATTTACATGCCAAATAAAATGTATATCTTGAATTTTCTGGGAGTAGCCTCTAAAGGCCTCTTTATTCTGGATGAGTTTTATTGATTTTTGAATAACTAGTAAACCGTAAGAGATAGACAAAAACTTACTACACAAAAACATATATCTCAGTAAAACTCACAATTTATGTCATATATATTTTTTATTCCGAAGAGTTGGCCGTTTTCCATTTATTGCTTGTTATGGGTTTCAGTTTTAAAATACTTCTCATACGGGAACTTGTCAACTCCTGGCCACGCAAAGAAACGGATTCAATCCAATAGCAACCATATTTAAAATATTTGACTGTTGGTTTAAAATAATGTATTCCCTTATTTCCCTTCTACTTACAAGGAAGCAAGTAATAAGACCATTTCTGCTAATGTTTATCTCGATTAGCATGAAGTAGACAGAAGAATAGCTTTTTAATAATAATTTGTTGAGATGTTGAGAATGTCATGTGAATGGAATACATACGATTTTTAAACTAACATTTTTTTCTATATCATCGATTTACCAGTTCTGCAAAACTGGGAATGAAAAGGACTTATGACGATATCCCTAGAAAATCCAAAATATGCACTAGGCAGTTCGTTAAACAGAGAAGTGTGACGTTTCTCCATTCCATTGGAGTTACCAAGACTGTTGTTCACCATGCAGAGTACAACAGTGGCGAAACCAACTCTGCAAATGGCCGAGTACCAAAATATTTCCTGCAGTCTTTCTTCCTCAAATGAGGCTTTGGAAACCTTTCCCCCGTCGATTAGTAGAATGCTGATACCTATTTCTTGACACCAATTTATCAATGTCAGAGAGACACAGCATCGATAGAAGGGTATCCTCATTTAAACTGAAGCGTTTTATCACTCTTGAGTATAATTCAGTTTAGAAAAGAACTGTAGATATATGTGGAACCAAGCATTGAAACAATACGACCTGCAAAATCCCCAGTATGGGGTATGTATCGGCAGGCAGCATTTGATAAAGTTGCACGCCGTGTCCTCTGTTGTTTTTATGGTAATAAACATCGCTGTCTGTTAGTTGTCAGGCAAACAGCTAAGTATCATTGGAGTAGGTAATAAAAGGGGTGGCAATATTTGTTCTCCGATGAGGGTAATCTCCCCAGGTCTGTCTAGTTAAGGCGTGTGCAGTTCGGCCGCCTCCTTTGAGGAGCCCTTATCGTTTTACAACACAAACCCTTGGAGTTTTGGCAACTAAGACTCCACATAGATTCAGTATAGGAATAGCATATCTTCAGGGGTTGTTGGTCTTTCAGGGACGGGGCTAGAAGTTTCACTTTTCGGGGTGTGTAGATGGATCTTTGACCGTTATTAGTTGTAAATACTGTCTGTTCAGCGGTGTTATAGCTAGTGGGTTGAGATTGGTTATCACTCAAGTAACACTTTAACCTGTGGGATGGATATACATATGCAGAACTCGTGCCGCGAGTGGCAAAACAGTAAACAGTGTTGAAATACTTTACCCAGAGTCAGATGATGAGTCTTCAAAATCTACAGGAATCCGACAGTACACAGTGCTTCCTTCTTCCACTCTGTCACGCGCCTTTACTCCTCGCTTGCTTCAGACTAGCTGTAAACCCTTGGAAGGGCGCCCCATTCCACTAGCATAAAACACCGCCGAAAAGACAGTAAAGTACATTCCCTAGTGAAGCAACTAGACTCTACGTGCCCATTATTTATATCCATAGTCTCCAAACTACAGCTTGCCACGACAGCTAATGGCTAATTGTTATTGTTGCTGTGGCAACTTGGATAAAAAAACACAATGAGAATAACTGTTTTATTTACTTGCTAGGTAACAAATAACTTAAATGAATCCCACCAACATGAACTAGTGAACATCCCTCGGTAGTTAAGTTGGGGTAAAGAATATCGTATATGTATGTCTACTATAGTGTAGAATGCACATGTCCTGTCTATTTTTCGCCTTTCTCCGTAATAGCAAATCACAGACAAAAAAAATCTTGTGTGTTCCATTTACATGACTTTCTCTACATCTCTGCAACAAATTATTGTTAAAAAGCTTATGCTTCTATGTATTTCATGCTAATCGAGAAAAAAATTAGCAGAAATCGTCCTATTACTTGCTTCCTTGTAAGTAGAAGCGAAATAAGGGAGTGCTATAGGTTAAAGTGATAGTCAAAAGCTGATTGCTATGTGACTGAAGTTCCTTTGTTTGTGTGCACAGGAGTTGACAAATTCCTGTATGAGAGAAGTATGAGTCTTTCGAAGCTGAAACCAATAACAAAGAATATCCCAAAAACGATCAACTCCAGGTAAAAATGCATATAACATAATTGTGTGTTTTAACGAGATCTACATTTGTTTTCTGTAGTAAGGTTTTGTCTATCTCTTACGGTACACCAATTGTAAAAAATTCCATCAAATTCGTCCAGAATAAAGTAGTCTTCAGGGGCTATTCCCATAAAATTCAATATATACATTGTATTTGTCAGGTAAATATACGACATTTTAACCAAAATCAGTAGAGCCATCTTTGAAAAAATCAAAATGTTCGAAAAAAGTTCCATGTAAAGGGTATTTTGGGGTGAGGATATTTTTCTCAAAATCTTTGTGTCGCATCCCTGGAAGATATTAAACTTAAATTACCAAGGTATTTTACCGACTTTTCGATTTTGAGTTATCATGTTCACAGACACACGGACACACACGCGAACCTTTTCCGAAAATTCTTTTTTGTGTGTGTGTGTGTGTGTGTGTGTGTGTACAGGGTACCCTAAAACATATATTTCCGGTGAAATCTCGGTATCGAATCTATACACTATGTACATAATACGTGTAGAGAAAGTAATAAGTTGAACAAAATACTGTTACGTATGGGAATTGATCGGCTCGAAGATTCAAATTAAATAAGGTTACGCACTACTTCATTTCACAACAGTGTTCGCCTTCCCTAGGCAGACTGACTGGCATCCGTTATTCTGCAGTCTCATTCCCGTCAGTACGTGGTTAAATTCTAGCAAGAATGGTTACAGGTCTATCGCAGGCCTATTTTTTTTATTTATTTTGGCGTTGAAATTATGAAATCCAAGCATCTCTTAAAGACTTGTATAGGAGCTTAGCAGTAGCAGCTGTTGGAGGTACTTCTTGGTTACCGGAGATGTCCGTAAGCCGTGTGGGGAGGCCGGTATCGCGTGAAGCGGCGGTTTCTGGGATTCTAATCCCCAAGAGACCTAACGAGGGCGCTCCGATGGAAGGGCAGATCGTCATTGAATTTTACTGCAGGACGTCTAATCTCGTCCTCCAGGTATGGCAGACCAGAGGCTTCGTGCACGAATCTCGTAGAAAACAGAAAAGGGAAGAATAGATGGCCCGAAGGCATCTATTCCGTATCCGTTGAAGCAACTACAGACTGGAGTCTGCTGCCATGCCCCATATCTCGCAGGCATAGATTAGCATGGGAACTATCAGAGCCCTCAAAAAACGCAACTTAACCCGCGATCACGCCACTAGCCTTTTTATACTCCGGTTACTGCCATCTCGAAGTGTATGGAATACACTAGAATTTTCTCGAACCAACGAAGTTAATCACGAATATTTAATTTTTACTACGCCATCTGTTAACGAGAGCGCTACTACTATTTCTGTGCTTGACCACCTGATGTCAAGTGGCACGGTCGTAGCAATTCTCAATAGTAATTGAACTAGTTCAGGGCGCGTATTTGGCAACTACTCTAGAAATTATAGATAATGGCAGGAAAATTAAAACTATTTTGGTCCTTGAAACATACAGTAATCAGCATGATCCTAGGGCTGAAACGTTTGGAGACCCCTGCTGCAGCCGCGAGTGCACTACTTGACACCTGCAAACAGTACAGCGCTTGTCGAAGTCCACTACACAAGATCAGGTTAGAATCAACTCGAAATATATGAACAGTGCTCATTAAAAGGAAAACCAGGATTTCGGTTGTAGCACAAATTTACTGCCATATTAAGAATTCTCCCTGGCTTAAAAGTTTCAAAGGGTAACAAGGCAAATGATTGCCACTTGTTTGAGTTGAGTGATCGGGCAGAACATGAAAGCTGTTGATTGTTACAAACGCGCCACTTTCTGATCATCAACCTGTTGAATAAGGAGCTAATGAGGCTAAATGTAGAGCACCCTGTTTCATATTTAATGTTTTAATGCTGTGTTTCCTTCTGTTGCAGTACATGACGGAGAAGATGGGGGGCGCGGAAGGCACCCAGATGGACATGGAGTTCATGGAAATGGAGAGGGTAAGTCAAAGTCACAGACGAATATTCCAAGTGTTGAAGCACCAGGAAAGTTCACAATCTGTTAGTCAACAACACTGAAATATTCACTGGGAGCACCATTTAACTTGGGATTGTAGAGTTTCTCCAAAACTAAGAGTTATAGAAAGAAACGTTGCTTGAAATAATGGGGAAAAGTAAATGCCATTTGTTGTGTTTTAATTGGAGAAGGTTTGGGTGGTAATTTGAGGGTCAAGGTACGCTTTTACTTTGTTTATACGTACTATGTACATAGTATATAGATAAGGTGTTGTATTGCACCCAAAAATTCGATACTGAGATTTCACTGGAAATACGTGTTTTCGGACTTCTTAAACAGCAAATTTGGTATTTAAGTTCAGTATTTTCCAGGGATGCGACACGAAGATTTTGGAGAAAAAAAAATCCTCCCACCTCTATCCTTTACATAGGAAAAAATTCGAACATTTTGATTTTCGCAAAAATGGCTCTAACGCTTTTGATTAAAATCTCTTGGGTTTAAGAAACTTACATGACAAATAAAATGAATTTTACGGAATTTTGCATAACTGCTAAACCGTAAGAGATGGACTAAAACTTAAAACATACAAAATGCAGAGCACGTTAAAACACACAGTTTGTATTAAATGCATTTTTTTTGTGGAGTTTATCGTTTTTGAGATATTTCTTGTTTTTTGTTTCGGCTTTGAAAAACTTATACTTTTCTGATACAGAAATTTGTCAACTGCTGCCCATACAAACAAAGGAGCTTCAGTCACATAGCAACCAGCTTTTGACTATGACTTTAACCTATGGTACTACTTTATTTCGCTTCTACTTAAAGGAAGCAAGTAATAAGACCATTTCTGCCATTTTTATCTCGATTAGCGTGAAGTAAATAGAAGCAAGAGCTTTTTAACAACAATTTGTTGCAGAGATGTAGAGAAAGTCATGTGAATGGAGCACATCAGCTTTTTTATTTTGTTCCTTATTCCTCATCAAAAAATAAACAACTTTAGTTTATACCATTTTCTTGTACAGGGTTCTTTTACTGGTATAGACAATTAAACATTGATGAAAGGCAGATACACAAAGTATCAGCACTGCACGGGTATTGTACAGTATTATTTCATAGTGTAATGAATGTTGAAAACGATGCCCTTCTACCTCAATGTATGTTCCAACTCTGAGAATAAACGATTGCTGTGTCCGTAAAAGCATGTCTCTTCCAATACTGGCACAAGCATTTCGTATGCGCGCCGCCATGTTGTCTAGAGAATGTCGTGTGCATCTGCCTTTCATCAATGTTTTAATTGTCACCAGTAATAGAACCCTGTACAAGAAAATGGTTTAAACTAAAGTTGCGATAAGGAATCAGGAATCAAAATAAAAACATGTTTTTATTACATTCATCAAATCTTTTGTATACCTTCTTGTTATTTGTCTTGTTTATTACACCTTGTAATAATCCATTTTTACTTTCTCTACCAGGTACATCCAATGTACTTAGTAGGTAAAGAAGGCATTGTATTCCACCAAAAAATTCAATATCCAGATTTATCCGCAGTACATGTTTTGAGATCCCTTGAATAAAAAATCTGATGTATTCCATTTACAAGACTTTCTCTACATCTCTGTAACAAATTGTTGTTAAAAATGCAACCGTTGGAGGAGCCTATCTAGCGCTACCTCCTTAACATCATCATCCGAAACCTGCCATTATCACCTAACCTAAACCATCCTCTTCATTCTGTGGTGAAGCCCTTACCAGGGTAGGTACGCGGGCGACCTAGGCTCACCAGAGTCTGCCAGATCTGGGAAGGACGGACGGACGGACGCCTGCGAGATCAGTGGCATGGCGGCCGACTTTAGTCTGCTGTTGCTTTATCGGGTCCAGATGCCTTCGAGCCTCCTATTCTGTCCCCTTCTCTTTTCCTACGAGACTCCTGCATGAAGCCTCTGGTTTACTATACGTGGAGGACGAGGTTAGGCGCCCCGCAGATAAATTCAACGACGGTTTGCCCTTCCATCGGAGCGCCGTTGTTAGGTCTCTAGGGTATTACAATCCCAGAAACTGCCGCTTCAGACGATACCGGCTTTCCCGCGTGACTTGCGGTCATCTCCGGTAAGCATTTCTTAGCTAAGCTGCTATTCAAGCCTTCTAAGAGTTGCTTGGACACCAAAATTTCAACCCCAAAATAAATAAACTATAGTTTTGTAAACTATTTTAAAAGCAGTCGCTATGCGATTGACATTGAAATTTGCTTCTCTTTGCATGACGAATAATAAAATAAAAGAAGTACGGACCTGTTTTAGAAAAGTGCAAGTATAAAATTAATAACAAGAAATATCACTGAAATGATTAGCTTCATAAAAAATGTATAGCACATTAATTGTGTGTTTTGACAAGACGCAAATTTGTTGTGCAGTACGTTTTTGTCTCTGTTGCGGTTTATAATTAGGCAAAAATCATTCAGAATGAAGAGGTCTTCAAAGGCTGTTTGTTCCCAGGAAATTCAAAATATACATTTTGTCATATAAATGTATTGTATTTTAATCAAAATAGTGAGAGCCAATTTTGAGAAAATAACACTTTTTGAACTTTTTTTTTTCCATATAAAGGGTAGTGTGGGTTGGGAATTTCCTTGAAAATCTTCGTGTCGCTCCTTGGGAGATACTAAATTTAAATACCAAGTTTGCCATTTAACGGACTTGTCGGTTTTGAGCTATGCAGCCCCGCTTCCACACATGCGCGCGCGAAACCTTTTTTGCTCTTTTATTCATTCAAGGGACCTGAAAAATGTATTTCTGTTGAAATCTCGGTATCGTATTTTTGGGTGAAATACAATAACTTCTCTACATACTACGTAAATGCATTGTACATACGTGCTAGAGAAAGTAATAAGACAAGTTCTGCAAATGTTTAGTTGATTAATATGAATTATAATGCGTTTGTAAGAAAGATTTGAACAAAAGTGAGTACAGAGAGTCGTGTGAGTGGATCCATAAGTTTTTTATTAATCACATTGTGTTTTTCCATTATTACCTTTTTCCTCTGGTTTGCTTCTATCTTCACTTTCACAACATTACTGTCGTTTTCCCTTTCCTTTATTTCTTGTCTGTATATGTTGCTTTTATCTTCCTGTAGCCTGCATTTTTGTTTGTGCAAAACATTTTGGAGAAGTGGCACATTTCTCAAGTTTCTTCAGCAAGGACAGTGGAGTTTCCTTTTGATGTTAATGCATCATTGATTACAAACAACCTTTATCTTTTCTCTTTCTCTCTCTCCCCGTTTCCTTCTCTCTGCCATGTTCTGAAATGGACATCGTGTCCCGTGTCCCACTTCGTCTTCATTAAAATTCAATCCTCAACATTGAGCAGAAACCTTAGAGCAACGATCCCTTTTGATGGAAAGAAAAACAAATCCACACTTTCATGCATTTGAAAAGTGTAAACATGCAAGGAAAATTTCGGAAACGGCTAACGCCACGAAAAAAAAAAATCTAACGTTCTATTCGCATGACTTTCTCTACATCTCTACAACAAACTATTGTTAAAATGTTATTGTTCTGTTTGCTTCATGCTAGTCAAAAAAAAACAGAACTCCTCTTATTAGTTTCCGTTTAAGTAGAAAGGAAATAAGAGAGCACCATGGGTTAAAGCGATAGTCAAAAGCTGGTTGCTATGTAACTGAAGTTGACAAATTTCTGTATAAGCTTTTTAAAGCTGACACCAATAACAAGGAATATTTCAAAAAGGATAAACTCCACGAACAAATGTATATAACATTAAATTGCGTGTTTTAACGAGGTCTGCATTTTCTATTCTAACCTTTTGTCTTTCTCTTACGGTTTACTAGTTATGCAAAATTCCGCAAAATTCATCCAGAATAAAGAGCCCTTCAGAGGCTATTCCCAGAAATTTCGAGATATACATTTTAGTTGTCATGTACATATATTTAATATAGGATATTTTAATCAAAATCATAACAACCATTTTTGACAATCCAAATGTTCGAACATTTTTCCCTGTAAAGGGTAGTTGGGAGTGGGGGGGGGGGTTGTCGCATCCTTGGAAGATACTGAACAAGTTTGGTATTTAATGAACTTTTCATTTTTGAGCTATGCTGTCCACAGACACGGACCTTTTTGTAAAAATGCTTCTTTTGCATATAGGAGACCCTAAAACGTGTATTTCCGGTGAAATCTCTGTATTGAAGTTTTGGGTGCAATACAATACCTTCTCTATACATTATGTACATAGTACCTGTAGAGAAAGTAAAAAATATTAGGCTTATCCGTAAACTAAGTACCGGTTTGGCAAAACAGGCATAAAATATTTGTTTTCAAAACATTTGTTTGTACATTAAAGAGCATTTCCTTAACTTTCTTTCGACATAGTTACCGCCATTTTTCAGACATTTTTTTATAGTCAGTAATCAACGTTTGCATTCCCTCTTCAAGGAAAGCTGCCGCCAGTGAAGACGGCCACTGCTGAACACCGTGCTTTGTGGAAACATATCACTAAGCATACTTGTTGTGAACCGTCTGTTTCCACGAATTGCCTCATTCACTTGTTCAACCAAACCAGTAGTGACAACAGAAGGCCGTCCACTCCGTGCTTCTCCATTAACACTGGATCATCCATCACTGAATTGTCTAACCCACTTTCTCAACATTTCATCTATCATTACATTTTCACCTGAACGATTACGACCGCAGGGCGTAGTCACAGTATCGTTTTACCTTAATCTTTCCTAATTTTCGATTATTGTGCAAAGACTGAACTTTTTGACGTATTTGAGAAAGATGGGGGGGTTAGGGCGGGGGGGGGATCTGCCGCTGTGACTTATCAGCGACTCTAGACATCTGTGTATGAACATGTTTACAAGCCGTGACATGCATCGAGTTTTTCTATGACAAGGGCAAAAATGTGCAGTATGTGTATACCTTTGATAACATCGATTCAGAAGGTCGCATCGAGTAGCGGACATTTTTATTTCGCATTGCGCCGCTGTATCAGCAACATAAAGTTGACGATCGCAATATTGCCAACATATTCATGTTCAAAGGATGTTCTTTCGAGTTAAAACATTCCATTTCGAGCCGCGACTATTACCTCTCTCATTCAAAAGTGAGCACACATATGTATTACATTCCTATGATATTTTCTAGCCATTCTACTACAGACTATTCTTTAAAAAATAGTGCTTTCTCTAGTACGTACAGTAAATACAGGAAGTATATTCCACCCGAAATTTGATACCGAGATTTCACCGGAAGCTCTCGCTTTGGGGCTCCCTGAAAAATAATAATAATAATAATAATAATAATAATAATAAGCCCGCCTGGGTAGTGCGGAGGTAGCGTGTCTGTCTTACATTCAACAGGTCGCGAGTTCGAATCTCGTTTAGGGTGAGTTACTCGGATAAGGTTTTCTTCGGGATTTTCCCTTATCCTGAGAAGACGAATGTCGAGTAACTTTTAAGTTCCATGGACCCCGAGATCATTTGAGCATCATTTCACCAATTTCATTCATCGTCCGATATGACCAACCAGGTTAAATGACGTTAAGTGATTTTTAAATAGTGTTTAACGCCCGCTTTTACTGCTTGTGGCACCGCAGGCGATGACACTGATGATACATGAAATGAAGATGGTGCACTGGTGGAATGCGATGGCGGGGGAAACCGGAGAACCCGGAGAAAACACGCCCCAACGCCGCTTTGTCCATCACAAATCTTACATGCATAGAAACGGATTTCAACCACATGGCAACCAGCTTTTAAAGCATTTGACTATCGCTTTAGCCTAGTGTATTCCCTTATTTTGTTTCTACTTACAAAGAAGAATAAGCTTTACAGCAATAATTTGTTACAGGGATTCGAAGAAAGTCATGTGACATGATGAGCTGCATTAAATTAATAACATCTCCGTACCCAAAGTTTTATTTTGCTGTTTGAAAACACGCGTCCTTTGTAGCACAGTTAAGTGAAGAAGAAGAAATTGAGCGGAGGCGATCTAGAAGACGATAATTGCAACAAGAATGTGGACTTGCTGGATTTGTTGCATTGCGTTACACGGCGGTCACATGAAAGTCGAATCAATACGGAACGGCGCACAAATGGGAGCGACGAAATTCCAAATGTACCCTTTCTTTCCGCGCAGCCTCCCCGTTTTGGGCAACCGTGTTAACACAAAAAGAACAGATATTATGTCATTTCCTGCTGGCCACGAATAATTTTAGAACTGACATTGAATATGTCATCAGCCACTACCGGCTCAAATGGAGGGCGGATATTAAATTCTATTTTTAATGTTCAGTTAGCGAACAAAAATGTAAACTTTTTAATATTGAAAACACCAGCGGGTTTTTTGTCGGAAACTAATGAAAGACCGTGCCAGAGTTCTCAGTTCGACTCCCAGCGAAGAGGAAAAAAAAAATAATAAAAATCTAATGTGTTTCATTCACATGACTTTCTCTACATCTCTGCAACAAATTATTGTTAAAAAACTCTTGCTTCTATTTACTTTATGCTAATTGAGGAAAAATTAGCCGAAATAGTCTTATTACTTGCTTCCTTGTAAGTAGAAGCGAAATAAGGGAGTACCATAGGTTAAAGTGATAGTCAAAAGCTGGTTGCTATGTGACTGAAGTTCCTTTGTATGGACAGGAGTTGACAAATTCCCGTATGAGAAAAATATAAAATTTTTAAAGCTGAAACCAATAACAAGGAATATCTAAAAAAAACAATCAACTTCACGAAAAAATGCATATTACATAAACTGTGTGTTTTATTGTGATCTACACTTTTACTTTTTCTACACGTACTATGTACATAGTGTATAGAGAAGGTATTGCATTTCACTAAAAAATTCGATACCGAGATTTTACCGGAAAGACAGTTTTGGGTCCTCCTGAATCCAAATAAAGCATTTTCAGAAAAAGGTCCGTGTCTGTGTGTGTGTGTCTGTGTGTCTGTGGACAGAATAACTCAAACACGAATACACCATTGAATACCAAACGGTGAGATATCTTATTTGAGAAGCCTATACAGTATTTTAAAATGGGGGACAATAACCAGAAATATCTTGGAAGTGGTTAATATACGTAGTCGTCGCCCTCCGTGGTGTAGTGGTTACCATGTTAGCCCCTAAAACCCAAGATAGGTTATATCCCTGCCTCATGTTACCAATGTTTTGCGAATTGTACTCCGTTTTGTATATAGTTGTCATTCAGATGTTTTCTCGTTTCATACCGAAATCAAAATCACTGGCTGCAAGATAATTATTCTGTGTGCTTTCATTAGTTATGTGTTTTGATTTTCGCTCTGCGATTTTGTTTGTTGTAAATAACTTTCATGGCGACGTGTTTCTTCTTGGCTGTGAAGCGAGAAAATATAAGAGAGGCTAACCATAAGCAAGAAAAATCTGATGTGTTCCATTCACATGGCTTTCTCTAAATCTCTGTAACAAACTATTGTTAATAAGCCTGTTCTTCTATTTCATGCTAAAACATTAGCAGAAATTATTATTTATTACATATTATTTTAGTTCCTTGTAATTAGAATGGAAATAAGGGAATTTACTAGGCTAAACCGACAGTCAAATGTTTTAAAATGTGGTTGCTATGGAATTGAAATCCGTTTAAGTATTTTTTTTATATTTCAATAACAATGAATATTTCGAGAACCGACAACTCAACAAGAAAAACGTATATGACATAAATTATGTGCTTTAACGAGTTTTGCATTTTTTGTGTTGTAAGTTTTTGTCTATCTCTTACGGTTTAACGGTTATGGAAAATTCCGCAAAATTCATCCAGAATAAAGAGCTCTATAGAGGCTATTCCCAGAAAATTCAAAATATACATTTTATTTGTCATGTAAATATCTTAAATATAAGAGATTTTAATCAAAATCGTTAGAGCTATTTTTGAGAAAATCAAAATGTTCGAAATTTTTTCCATATAAAGGGTAGCTGATGGTGGGAGGATTTTCTTGAAAACCTTCGTGTCGCATCCTTAGAAGATATTGAACTTATATGTCAAGTTTGGTATTTATGCTGACCACTGGTGCACACACGGACATTTTTCCAATATTTTTTCAGGGGTCCCAAAACATTTATTTACGGCGAAATCTCGGTATTGAATTTTTGGGTGGAATACAATACCTTCCGTATACACTATGTACATTGTAAATGCAGGCTAGAGAAAATAAAAAGAGGCTAACCATAAACAAGAAAAAGGCACTCGGAGACTATTCGTGGTCGAGTGAGGTCGATCGTGTCTTCACACGGGCGATACTTCTTAGGCAGGGGATCCTACGAAATGACCAGTACAGTTAATCTTGCGCTTTGATTGAAGAACGCGAAACTATTTGTACTGGAACATAAATTAACATCCACTTGTAAAAAAATAGAATCTGTAACTAGAAAGTGAACATATTTTGTCGGAATCGACGGGAATAAATAAATAGCGAGAAATAATTTTCCCATTGACGAAGCGAACGAAACATCATTAGTGATTGGGATTTCGTGAATTGTTTGTATAGAATAATTAAAATAAACTTCAGTTCTACAAAAGAATGGAATTTCAGTTATGACTTATTAAAAAGTTACTTACCCACATTTACGATCTGGATTTAGAATCCGTTAATCCCTGAAAGTGCCCTGAGTAAAAGACCTCATAGCTCTCACCGACTGAGTTTATCGCTTCAATTAACATCCTGTACAAGAATATTCCGCTTCATAATTTGACACCCTATACGTGGAGCAATTCTACTTCTCACTGACTCCAGCAAGAAGTGATTAAAGCTTCAAGGTTCAAACCTGGTGCAGGGTAATGGATTTACATGGTTTCTTTCGAAAGGGAAGTAAAGCCCGTGATCCCGTGGAATATTTATTTGCACGTAAGAGAATCCTCCTGAGCAGGCTCCTGGGCGAAATTCCGCCATTTCGCGTCCGCAAATCGTGATTTCGTCCTACAGTGCCATCCGTTGGCAAGGGCTGATTCCTCGTCTCCATGGCGCATAGCGGCGAACTCACGAACTAGAAATTCAAAAGTATTCACAACGAAGAGGACTTCAGGTCTGTTCAGACAATTCAAGAGATTCATTTTATTTGTCAAGAAGTTATCTTAAACATAGATATGGTATTTTAATTTCAATCATTACATCTATTTTTTAGAAATTAAAATTTTTCCATGTAAAGGATAGTTTGGGGGGTAGGGTATTTTCTTAAATCTTATTGGAAGCTGCTGAACTTATATACCATGTTTGATTTTAATCGACTTTTCGTTTTTAATTTCTCTACACGTACCATGTACATTGTGTATATAGGAAGTATTGTATTCCACCCAAAGATGTTATACCGAGATTTCACCGTAAATATGTTTTGATGTGCACTGGGTCCCAAAAGAACAACACATTTTTAGAAAATGGTCCTTGGTTGTGTTTTTTGGATAGTGTTTAACTCCCGCTTTTACTATTTGTGGCACAGCAGGCGATGACACTGGTGATAATTGAATGAAGATGAAGCACCGGTGGAATACGATAGCGGGGCAAACCGTAAAACCCAGAGAAAACCTGCCCTTGCGCCTCTTTGTCCGTCAAAAATCTCAGATACGGTCACTTGGGATCGAACCTGGGCCATCGAAGTGAGAGGCGAGTTGTCTAACCACTCGGCCCCGGCGCGGCTTGTGTGTGTACGTGTACGTTTAAATACCGTACATAAAAGATATTTGCAAGACAAATAAATTGTATATTTTGAATTTTCTGGGAATAGCCTCTGAAGATTTCTTTATTCTGGATGCATATTTCTGAATTTTGGATATCTGATAAACCATAAGAGATAGACAAAAACTTACTTAACAAAAAATGCAGAGCTCGTTAAAACACACAATTTATGTTATATGCATTTTTTTCGTGGGGTTGGCGGTTTTTGAGATATTTCTTTTTATTGGGTTAAGTTTTAAAATACTTTACTTTCTCATACGGGAATGTGTCAAAGCAACTTCAAAGCAACTTCAATCTCACATAGCAACCAGATTTTAAAATATTTGACTATCGCTCTAGTCTAACGTACTCGCTTATTTCTCTTCTACTTACAAGGAAGCGTATAATGAAGATAATATCTGGTAATGTTTATCTCGATAAGAATGAAGTATTTAGAAGAATAAGCTTTTTTTAACATCAATTTGTTACAGAGATGAAATCATGAGAATGGAACACAGTTTTTTTATGGGAAGTGGTGGATAAGAGATAATTGAGAGTCGACTCTAAGAGAGAGAAGTTGGAATTGCAGTGTGCGGCTAAAATGTCGCCTAACTTCAGTGCAGGACTGGGGGAGGGAAGCCTGTTTTGGATGACTGTACAAAGAGGACAAAGAAAGGGTTTAGCGTGGCTATTTTTTTTTTTTTTTTTTTTTTTAAGTTTCGAGTGGAGGGGAAAAATCCACCTTAAGGACTGACCCGGGCAAGCCCGGAGTGTCGGGGTCTCCCATGTGGGCATACCGACTAAAATACCCCTCCACCGGTATTAGAAGGAAGTAAGGAGAGGCGGTACCGCATGATTGCACCCGCGGATTCAAGGTGATAATTTAACTGACTGCAGGGTGCAGTCAGAGGGGTGAAATGAGGACCGGGAGTCAGACTTGACCAAGGCCCAGACTGTCACCGCGGAATATTCAGGGAGAGGAGTAGAGGAATTAGAGGGTGAAGGATTGAGTTGGAGCTAGTGTTGATTCTTCTCCAGTCGTAACTGCCGTGAACGAAGAATCCAAGACTCAGGTCCGGGTCTTGTAACAGCCCCGATGTGTGATTGGCCCCTGGAGTGGGGCCGTTCGGCGGAGTGGAGCTGCTGCGGCTGGAGGTCCTGCTGAGGCTGCGGCTGAACAGCTCAGCGATGGTGGACTGTAGTGTGGCGATGGCGGCGGTGGTGGCAGCTTGAAGGTCCTGTACCTTTTCAGTGATGACACTGCACAGCTCTTCAAGGGCAGCTAAACGGGCGCCGACGTTCAAGATCTCCGCGTGGAGATCCTGAATGGCGTCCCGTGTCGCTGCGTCTATCGAGGGTGCAGGTGGTGTGATGTCGATAATGGTCGGCGGTGGTGTAGTCCGGGCGGGTGGTGGTAGTGGTCTGCTCCTGGGGTAGAGAGGGCACTGGGCTTGCCCGGTGAAGTGTCCTGTGCCACGACAGGTGGCACAGAACCGGCGGCGACGGCGGAGATCGTGGCGTGGCTAAGAAAGGCATTGAGAAGATATCCACTCTGTGACGAACGGGAAGCATAGTCATATTCTGGTAGAGCGCTAAGCTACCATGTCCGAATCGCCTTCCGTGGTGTAATGGTTACCATGCGAACTTCATCAAACCCGGCGGAGGACAATGGAATGTTTCGGGCATGGCTTCCTTCGGAAGGAAAGTAAAGCTGTTGGTCCCGTGTCGCACATTTACGGCACGTAAAAGAACCTCAAGCCTGATAAAATAGGCCTCTGAGCAAAATTAAGCGGTCTTTCACGTCCAGTATAGAATGGGACGCTGAGAACCACAGCAGTTAAAGAGCGTCCATAAATAACACTCCATGCCATACTAACATGGCCGACACAAAATAATTTTCCCAACAGACTTGAGATTTTCCGGATAAACTAAAAGGAGATCTCAAATCTCGAGTCAGTTGGGGAATTTAATGACATATTGACATTTCCGTGGTAGCTCAGTGTTTAGAGTAGTTCGACGCTTAAAATAAATATGGTATTAAATTTTTCAGTCTGATTCAAAAGTTTGCCATTTTGAAGAATGGTTTTTATATTCACTAATAAAAGATAGAGGCTAGAGAAAACCACGTTAAAGTAACACGTCAGCTTTTTACTTTCTCTACACGTACTACGTACATAGTGTATGAGAAGATATTGCATTCCACCCAAAAATTCGATACCGAAATTTCACCAGAAATATATGTTTTAGGGTCCCCTGTAACCAAAAAAGCATTTTCAGAAAAATGTCCGTGTGTGTGTGTCTGTAAACACGATAACTCAGACACGAAAAGTCGGTAAAATACCAAACTTGGTATTTAAGTTTAGAATCTTCCAGGGATACGACACGAAGATTTTGAGAAAAGTCCCTCCACCCCAAACTACCCTTTACATGGAACTCTTTTAGAAATTTTCATTTTCTTAAAAATGTCTCTAACGATTTTGATTAAAATACCGTATATTAAAGATATTTACCTAACAAATAAAATGTATATGTTGCATTTTCTGAGAATAGCCTCTGAAGACTACTTTATTCTGGATGAACTTCACGGAATTTTGCATAACTACTAAACCGTAAGAGATGGACAAAAACTTACCACACAAAAACTGTAGAGCACGTTAAAACACACAATTTATGTTACCTATATACATTTTTTTTTCGTAGAGTTGGTCATTTTTAAGATATTACTTGATTTTGGTTCCAGCTTTATAAAGCTTATTCGTTTCTCATACAGGAATTTGTCAACTCCTGTCCATACAAACAAAGGAACATCAGTCACATAGCAACCAGCTTTTCACTATCACTTTAATGTTTGGTGCTCCCTTATTTCGTTTCTACATATAACTGATGAATATTGTGATTACAGAAAACAGACGTGACGGTGGAGTTGGTGGAGGAACTGCAGCTGAAGTCGAAAGAGTTTCTACAACCAAACCCAACAGCGAGAGCGAAGATGGCAGCTGTGAAGGGCATCTCGAAACTCAGTGGTCAAGCAAAGGCAGCTACGTATCCTCAACCAGAGGGCGTCTTAGGAGACTGCATGCTCCTGTATGGCAAGAAACTTGGAGACGACAGTCTCTTTGGTGAGTGTGATTGGCGTGCATATTTTCTCTTCTAGCTTACTTATAGTCCGTCAGACTTATGATGAAACATGTGGAGCGCACTGCTGCACGCACCCTTGACTGCCTAATCCCAAGCCTTACCACTTCCATGCAACTTTCTGATTGACTCTCCGTCACGATATACTGGATGTAACTAACCCTTTCAAATGCGACACTTTACACATTATTGGTAGACGGCGGAAGTATAGATAATCCGTCCATTATAGTCACCATATTATAACTTGTCCCTTGAAACAGCTCACAAGATCCATTCTGATATCACAGAATGAGGTGGACTTATTAGCGAAAATGGATCGGCTTTTTCTCCTATAGGCCCAAGACAAAAAACGTTATTTACAAATTAGATTGCTTCACTAATAATATTTAATTCCTTGCTTACATGTGTTTTAAAAAGTATTAAAGAGAACTTAAATTTAGCAATTTTTAATCTCTTCAATTTTTCTTCCTTTCTTTCCTTCAGTCTTCCATCAGTGTTAGGCGGTAATCTCGATCGTAGGCGATATGTGCCGGTTTAGCAGCATGGGATTTCTGAGGACGAGTTCTGGGTTTGATTTTACAGTGTCTTTGTTTTATGCCAAGCCCGCGGATCATATGAAGGCGTGCTCCGCACACAGTCTACTACACGTTCCATAACTCTGCTTCTCTTACTCACGAGTGTTAGGAACAAATAGATATGTTAAACTTGATACAAGTGTTGTAGTTGAAAGTTAAGCGTAAGTGGGTCTATCTGCAGGAAGACATCGTCGGATGAAATTACCATTTAGAAGTAAAAGTTCTTCTTGCATAATGTTCATAATTTGTACATTACAATCACACGATAGGGTTTAAATTTTAAAAGTTCAGTAGCTGCATGAACAGAGGCTTGTGAAACGCCCACATGCTGTGCAACACGACTGAGAGACTTCTTAGGTGAGCGTATGCAGCACCAGTTTCGACGTAGAACATGTCGTTTTCGCTTCATTGGTTTAGCAATCCTGTTCTAAAAATTTGGCCTCGCCTCTCACCTAGACGGCCCGGGTTCGATCTCAAGCGACGGCATGTGGAATTTGTGGTGGAGAAACCGGCACAGGGGCGGGTTTTCTCCGGTTTCCCCAGGCATCGCATTCCACCGGTGCTCCATCTTTATTTCATGTCACATCAATGTCATCGCCTGCGGTGCCATTTGTAGTAAAAGCGAGCGTTTAAAATGTTCTAAATGTATTGACCAAACATCTCACAGTATCTCTACCCAGGACTGGATAAACCAGGAAATTACTGCTGAATTTGTCTACACGATTAAATTTTCACGTATGTATCCTACATAAAACGCAGTGTTCAAGCATGAATTTGTTGGAAGGCATTTCCGTGGACTAATAAGAGAATAACATTCCTAAGGATATCCCACACAATATCGCACACAACACGTGTATTGTCTGAACACTTTACAACGCAAAGTCGTCTGTCGCATTTTCAACCTTTTATACAGAACTTCGCACTGTTCGATAAAGTACTGTTTTACTACACCTGGCGCAGACATGAAAATAACTGCCTCAACGTGTTCTTTTCTCTAAATCGTAGTTTTAACCCTTTCCACCACAGTACAGATGTCAGCGCATACCTCCTGTGTTATCTTCTTCTGAGAACCAATCAGACGTTTAAAGCACAGGGCGGAAATGCTACCATTTTACTGAAGCAAATCTTGTGCCCAGTCACCGTCTTGTGGCTCTACAAACAACATACGAGGGCCGTTCAGAAAGTAGCCTCCGGTTGATTGCAAGAAATTCACCAAGTTAAATAAAAATATTTTAATATATACATCTTACAACTACATCTTTGCACTATTTTTCTACATAGTTTCCATAACGATTGAGGCACTTATCGTATCTGTTCACAAGCTTTGAAATTCCTTCTGCATAAAAATCACCCGCTTGTGCCTGGAGCCAGCCTGTGACCGCATCTTTGAGCTCTTCGTCGTCATCAAACCGCTGGGACCCGAGCCATTTCTTCATATGCATGAAGAGGTGATAATCGCTTGGCGCCAGATCTGGGCTGTAAGGTGGATGGTTGACAACGTCCCACTTGAAGGACTCAAGAAGGGCTGTTGTTCTGCGAGCAGAGTGAGCACGGGCGTTATCGTGCAAAAAAACGATACCGGAAGTCAGCATACCACGGCGTTTGTTCTGTATAGCCCGTCGTAACTGTTTTAGTGTTTCAGAGTACACGTCTTGATTAATGGTCGTCCCACGTTCCATGAATTGCATCCCAAAACACCGTTGCCATCAATTTTCGGGCAGAAAAATCTTGCCGGGCTTTTATTGGTTTGGTAGGCGAATTTGAATGTGCCCACATCTTTGATTGTTCTTTTGCCTCAGGGTTCACGTACTTAATCCAGGTTTCGTCCCCGGTCACGATTCTGTTTAACAATGGTTCACCTTCGGCCTCATAACGAGACAGAAAGTCTAATGCAGAGGCCATTCTTTGAGTTTTGTGGTGGTCGGTAAGAATTTTGGGCACCCATCGTGCACAGAACTTACGGTAACCCAATCTTGCTGTCACTATCTCGTACAAGAGAGTCTTAGAAATCTGTGGAAAATCAGTAGACAACTCCGACATTGTGAAACGTCGGTTTTCACGAACTTTTGCATCAACTGTCTGAACGAGTTCGTCCGTGACCAATGATGGTCTACCACTCCTCTCTTCATCATGAACGTTTTCTCGTCCACTTTTAAATAAACGTACCCATTCACGGACCACTCCTTCACTCATAACTCTTGGTCCGTACACGGCACAAAGCTCACGATGAATAGCTGCTGCAGAATATCCTTTGGCTGTAAAAAACCTTATAACAGCACGCACTTCACATTTGGCGGGGTTTTCTATTGCAGTACACATTTCAAACGGCCACAAACACTAAACTAGCGCAGGTACGACTTTCACTCGACCACGGCTTGATGCCGACTGACCTGCTGAGTGCGTGAATGCACAGATGGCGTCGCTACTCCCCCCACTACCCGCACTGTGACCGATCGGAGGCTACTTTCTGAACGGCCCTCGTATTACACAATATCTGTCAAATTAATTGTTTTTCCAAGTTTTTGAACACTTCCACTTGTGAAACTGTAGGTTCAGAACATTAGATTAATAAACTTTATATTGCTAAACACACACAAACATTTACTCTCATATTCATACTTCCAGACTCTATGGGGAATAGGGAATAATTCTGGTTAAAGAAAAATTCCCTGCCCCAGCCACTCGACCACGGAGGCAGTCAAATGATTATTATTGAATTTTGCATAACTGGTAAACTGTAAGAGATAGACAAGACTGATTTCACAAAAAATATAGATCTCGATAAAACACACCATTTATGTCATATACGTTTTTTTTTTTCTCATGCAGTTGGCCATTTTAGAGATATTCCTTGTTATTGATTTCAGTTTTAAAAAACTTAACCTTTCTCATACAGGATCTTGTCAGCTCTTAGCCACACAAAGAAACAGATTTCAATCTCATAGCAGCCACATTTTAAAACATTTGACTGTCAGTTTAGCCTAGTGCATTCCCTTGTTTCCCTTCTACTTATAAAGAACTAAGTATAAAACCATTTCTGTTAATGTTTTAGCATGAAATAGAAGAATAAGCTATTTAACTATAATTTGTTACAGAGATGTAGAGAAAGTCATGTGAATGGAGCACATCAGATTTTTTTGTAGATGTTCATTCCAGTTAAGTTTTCCATCAATATGTATCCCTAACAATTTTGCAAATTTATTCTCTTGATTCAATTTGGTTGTGTTTCTGAAAATAAAACAAATTTGTACAGGTTTTATTATTTTTTTCTTTCTTCCTTTATTACTAGTTTGTTAATATAAGACCATGTGGCAGATTTTTAAGCATTATGTTATTTTGTTTCTCTTTCCTAAAATCAGAATTTAAAAATGTGTCATCAGCATATATAGCCGATTTAGAAGGTAGGCAACATGATAAATCACTGCAAAATTGCAAATGCTTCCACCTTTCCTTGCTGCCAACCCTCAGTACATTCCTGCTCTGCCTGGTTATGATTCATTGAGAGAAAACAATATAACATGTGATTTAAGGGATTTCAGCCAGAAGTGATCAAACTGGAGAAAAGGAACTTTATTTTGTTATTTAAGGTAATAAGGTTAGTGTATATAATATTTGACAAATCAAAAATTGTAGCAATTTATATGGTGAATGAATTACTAAATTAATTACTTACTTACTTATTGCTATAGCCTATTGTTTTCCCTTGTACTTATATGAACTAAGCAATAAGACCATTTCTGCTAATGTTTATTGTGATTAATATTATGTAAATAAAAGAATAATCTTTTGTAAGAATGGTTTGTTGCAGAACAGATGGATCTCGTAGTTTGTTTGAAGAGCAATTTTATGTCAGACTTTTTTATATACATATAAATGAATGTGTATATACACATCTTGTAAGATAATAAGCTTACTGTTAACAATAAACGCTATTTACAGATGTGAAAGGAAATAATAACTTACAAATAACATTTCACCAATTTTAGCAATAAACATATTAACTTTACAGCTATACACACATGAAAATATAATTTATTTATAGTTCATTTATAAATAATATTTCCGCTTCATTGGTGTGCACTGCAATCATTAAGTCCCCTATTTAATTTATTATATTATAATTTGATGCCTTGATGATCTATGAATTTTACATTTTTTGAGATTCTCTGAGTGGAAAGATGAATATGTTGTGCTCCTCTTGTAAAATGATGAAGATAGTCATATCTTTTAAAACCTGTTGCTATGAGATTGACAGTGAAATTTGGTTCTCTTTGTATGGCCAGGAATAAAACAAAATATTAATATATGAAAACTTCCAGTTTGAGAACAGTATATATATTTTAAAATTGAAACCAATTACCAGGAATATCTTGAAATTGACTAGCTCCACAGCAAAAATGTACAGGACATAAATTGTGGTTTCAACGAGATCTATATTGTTAGTATTGTAAGTTTTTATCTATCTCTTATGGTTTACCAGTTATACAAAAGCCATTAAGAATGAAGAGAATTTTAGAGCCTATTCCCATGAAATTCAAAATATTTGTTTTATTCGCCTTTTAAAATATCTATACGTTACTTTAACAGAAACCATTAGAGCAAAATTTTGAGAAAATCAAACAGTTTAAAAAATGTCTCATGTAAAGAATATTTTAGGTTGGGGGATTTTCTTGAAAAACTTTGTGTTACATCTTTGGAAAAAGTTGGTGTTTAACTAACTGTATATTTTAGTTATGTTGTCCACACTAAAACTGGTTATTTTTTAAATTCAGCAATCCTAAAAAATTGTATTTCCAGTGAAATCTTGGTATTAAATTTTTGGGAGGAATACAATACCTTCCCTACTCTATACACATTGTAATACATGCTACAGAAAGTAAAAAAAGGGAAACTATTAGAAATGTTATTTATAGTATTATTATTTTTTCAAAATGAATCTGCTTGGTTATTAGAAAATCATTTTATTTGACTTAAGAGGCTATTCTTTCTATATGAAAGGTATCAAATTACACTTAAATTAATCTATTTGCTGAAATAAATATTTTCAGGTTTGGCCCTCGTTGAAATGGGAGAAGCGATGAAGCAGATGGCAGATGTAAAATATTCCTTGGATGACAATATCAAACAGAATTTCCTTGAACCTTTACATCACCTACAGACAAAGGATTTGAAAGAGGTTATGGTAAGTATATTTCAAAACATTACTTAGGAGCTGAGTGTTAAAATGAAATTTTACTGGAATATGAGGGTCGATCTGAAAGTTTTGTGTATGAACACAATAACTTTTTTAAAATATAGACCTGATCATTATATCTTTAAAAAGTATTCTCCTTTGGATTCTATACAATGTTGGGTCCTTTTATAGTTATTTATGATACAAGTGTTAAAATGTTTTATATTGTGAGCAGGAAGCTTGTGAAACGAGGCCATAGACCGAGTACAGTAATCCTACGAACAACGTAAAACAATTTTAACACGTGAGTCATATACTATTTTTAGACAGTTCTCAATATTTATAGACATATTATAATTATAAATAGATTGTTTTACCTATTTCACGGAGTTCATGCTGCGATATTCAGTTGTTGCCTTGCTGACAACATGATGATTTACTTGTACAGAACGAAAACATTCCATGCAATAGAAGCAGTGTGGACGTGTAATTTTGCTCTCTGCACTGATTGCATAATTTCAGCAGATTCCATGTTCATGATATTGAAATCATCTGCCATTTTATGGATTGATACAAGCTTTCAGAGTAATAGCCTACTTGAATGAGGCCATGGATGCATATACCAAAGTTGGCTACATTGGAGTGTTATAATTTTATAATACTGAGTGACAGAATTTTCTACTTTTAACACGACTGACATCTAATATAAGACCTACTTTTAGCATCAATTGTCTAAAAAATAATTTTTCAAATGCTAAATGCTGTTCTTCTTTGAAGAGAGTGCAAATATATTTTTCATAGGCAACTAATGCAATTTCAAGTGATTCAAATCTTGACCTCAAATTTTTTCTTTTATTTTGAGGAATAGGAAAAAATTCCACGGGTCCAAGTTTTAGGAAGGATGGTATAAGTATTTCACTCCAGCAGAACCTGAATTGTTTTTCATGCAGTGTGGACTGAGGTAGATATGGATATGGTCCACACAGACCAGTCTTAGGACAGTTTGTTCTCAGTTATTGAATAGTTATAGCAGACATTTTATAATGTGCCATATGGCAGTGACAGCCTTTTCTCCCTCCTCAATATGGCCACTAGTAGAGAAGAAAAGACTACTTCTTGCTAACACTTCTTGGTTGCCTCAGTTTTGTTAGGGCATCTATGTTGAGAAGACTTAGACCATGACAGTTGTTTTGTTTCCCAATCATATGATACATCCAAGCCCTGCCTTGGGAGTGTTTAGACCACTTGCCTCTCACCTGGGTTCACATGCAGGATTTGTGGTGGACCAAGCAATGCAGGGGTGGATTTTCTCCAGTTTCCCCTACCATTGAATTCCACTGGTGCTCCACCTTCATTTCATGTATCATCAGTGTCATTGCCTGCAATGCCATAGTAGTAAAAGCGGGCATTAAACACTATATTTATATATTAATATAAAAATAATAATTGCAACAAATCTTCACTTATCTTTTGGAATCCTTGCTTTTGGACTAGTTTCGCAATGATTTCATTGCATTATCAACATAATATCCTTTTGGTCTCTTTTTGATGTTGTTTATTTTCAATGTTATGGTTACTGCTACTAGGTAGATTGTGTACTAATGCATTGCTAACTACTGCTATTTCATATGACACTTACTACTTCTTTACAAGCCACAAAATCGCTTCACACGATTACTCTACTTGTTAATTTCTAGCACATTCACTGCCGTTTTGATTTACACAATTTAATATTTGTGTTATTCTTCACTATTAGTAGCTTCTTTTTACATGTATAAAACTATATTTATATATTGATATATGCAGCTTTTGGCACCTGATGTGGTACTAAATATTTTTTGGATCTTCCCCCAATAAATGTTTCTACTACTTCCTGACCCATTGCACACATTCCTCTTTCTGCTTATTTGTGAGGCGGTGCTGGATCTAGTGAGTGCAGAATTTCCTGACATGAATTTCTTTACTGCTGCCAATCCAAAATACAGGGCATGTTGATGTGATAACATGTACATGTATGTTCTTTCTTATTGAAGCTGGCCACTCTGCATGGTCTTCATCTTTGAGGTAATCTTTACCTCTTCTAAACTCTGCTTACCATTAATAACTGGTGTGTGCGAAGGGGAAAGATTCCCAATTGCACAATGCAGATCTTTCAGGTGTTCTTTCTGCTTAAACCAACTTTAAATTATAGAAAATCAAAATGTGAAAATGCTCTCACTTGAGATCCATCTTAGCCTGATGTAGCAGCACCATCATGCACTTGCTCGGCAGTGCTGCTGCTGCTCATTGTTGGTACATGCCCAGGCTTGCACATATTACTATCTGAACGTTGATATAACTGTATTGCCTTTTTATAACACCTTTTCCAATTCTCCAAACTTTTTTTGTCCCTCTCCGTGGTGTAGTGGTTACCCCTGCCACTGAATCCTTGCACTTGACAGTTAGGAGTAAAGTTGGTACATCCACAGAAAACAAATGAAAAGCTTTACCCGTTTGACTTTCTGAACCAATCACAAAGAAGCATTCCAGTCGGTTGGTCGGTCAGACAACGGAAATGCATCTAAATGCTGCACCGTTGTAATATCTGGCTATTTCCAACCACGTACTCAGTTTGTGAACTTCTAACATGTGCGTTGAGCTGTTCTGTACAAGATGCATATTATTTGTTATTATTGATAGTATTATTGTTTGTTTGTACATGAGGGAACATAACAAGACTTTCACAATTATAGAGGTGGATAGACTTTTGCTGGGAGGTGTGGCGAGAGTGGATGCGGCTACATGGAAGAAGAAAGTGAATCATGTGCACAAAATAGTACGAAAAGCACAGGAATAAGATGGAATCATCAGTGAATGTGAACCACTGATGATATGTCTTGATGATGACAATGATGTTATGATGACAATGGCGATAATGCTTCAGAGAATAATGATGGCAGAGACTTAGATGGAATTGAGCCATTAAAATTCTAAACTGGTGAAAATCATTTTGTTATATCTTTCTCTCATTGTAACAAGCTATTTTGCATTTTTGTTCAACATTGTCATAAATACGTAATGTATGATACATGCGTTACAGTATCACTGTTATTTTCAGTTAACATCAATAATAACTAATTAGTTTCATTATTCATTGGCATTCATTTACTATGTACACTGTTTATATTCATTGTTACACAGGATAGAGATATTTGTAATCAGCTGTTGTTGTTTAGTAATTACTGTGGCAACGCTGCAAAGACAGCATAGCCAACCTTCCATGAAACCACCTGAACTGTCAAGTGCAAGGATTCAGTGGCAGGGGTATAGCTTCATATACCTAAAGTCATGGGTTTAAAGCCCAGCACAGGACAATTGATTTTTTTGGGTGTAAAATTCCATAGCATGGCTTCCTTTGGAAGAGAAGTAAAACTGGTCTTGTGTTGTAGCATGTAAAAGAACCTCAGTTCTAATAAAGAGGCCTCTCAGCAAAATTAAGTGGTCTTTCACGTCCAGTATAGAATGGGTCGCTGAGAATCACAGTAGTTAAAGAACGTCCATAAATAACACTCCATTTCCATTTCTCTAAACTTTCAAAGTGACCCTCATACTTTAATATTAGTTATTGTTGTCTTTCCAAAGAATTTCTGCTTTGAACATATTGAGTTAAATGCGGCATTGAAATATATTTTCCACTTAATTATGGAATAAGTTTCTATATTACTATTTAAAATCACTTGACTGTACAAAGAAAATACAGCAATAGTAAATACTGGTTACTCCCACAAAATTGCTGTGTAACCAAATGTCCTGAGCAGTTTCAACCTTGCAGTTATTCAACTATCAGGAATTTCCATCTAGACCTCCAATTCTATCCATATTAAATTATGTTTGTAGCTGATCTGGTTCCCCATTTTTGTTTATTTTCTTCAAACATTTTCTTTTAACCTTGCCTAGATAATCCCCAAACCATCTTGACCAACTTCTGCCTTCTCAGCAAACTAGCCTACTTCTCAATTCTAAAATTTGCTCTCATTTCTGTAGTTTCTTCACATTCCAAAATCACATACAATTGTTATCCTGCATTCCACACATTAGGTGTTGCTTTATATTTAAACCTTCTCTTGATCCTTTTAATTTCACTAGTCCTGTTCAAGCCCATTCAAATCCTTTCCCCATCCACTTGTCACCTTTATCTATACAATTCTCTCTTCTTTAGCTCCCTGTGTTCTCAGGATCCTTCATTGCTAATCTACCTAATTAGTTCTAGCCATATTGTCATTTGTAATAAATAACCCAGAAAAGTTTACAAAAAAGTGCAGATATTCATAACAAAGACAGGATTTACATCAGTCATTCCAAAATAAAGGTCTACTACAAAGGAATAGTTTTGTTTAATTCACTTCCCTCTCCTATAAAAGCATTGCACATGAACAAAAACAAGTTTAAATCAGAATTAAAAAGATAACTTATTACCCACACCTTCTATACAGAGGAGGATTTCATTCAATCAAAAAATACTGGTAATAATGTAACATTGTAAATATAATAAACATGAATATTCTAAGAATGCATGTCTATGAGTAAGTTTTTGGAAACAGACATGTAATTGTAATATGCAAAACTGACACTTCTGAAAATTCATTGTCAGAGTTACTTGTAAATACTAGCATTAATAAGTATGAATTAATGTAATTGTTTACATGATCTACACCCTAGAGTTTGGGCATAGAGTCCAATCTCAAAAGAGGATCTACGATTGCAATGTTATGTATGAATGTATCTCCGGTATTTCAGTGTCCTCAATTCTTTGTTTAACTTCTTTCCAAATCCACTTTCCTTGATTTATCATGCCATATCATACCCAAGCTGATTTTTTCCATGATTTCATTAATTCTATTAACGCAGTAATCCTTACCCTCACTTCTTTTGTTTATCTAAACAATATTTCAAGATGCTCTACTCTTGTAAATTGTTGATCCTAAACCAAGACTATTTGCCATCGTTTTTCCTTTATTCCTTGTTCTGCCTAGAGCTTGAGTTTTTTGGTAGCCCAAAAATTTGAAATTGTTTACAAAGAACAATGAATACTACATATGCTGTTGAGGTAGACAGGAAAGAATAATGTTTTTTAATTTTTCAGCATCATCGAAAGAAGCTACAAGGACGAAGGTTGGACTTTGACTGTAAGAGAAGAAGGCAGGCAAAAGGTATATGTCGGAATATTTTGTTTTATACTGTTCCTGAATAAGAAAATAATGATTATTGTAACATTTAACTTAATGGAACAAAAATGCTAGAAATTAAGGTATGGGAATAATTAAATATATGCACTTATATTTAGTACACATTATTGCATGTTACCAATTGCTTATTAAAATATGATTCCTTTGTTTTCAGGATAAGATGCTCTATTTTATAAGTCGTAAAAGTTTGTAACTTAGTTTTACTGTGTGTGCATTTATTTTCTTTCTTTTTTAACAGCAAATATTATTAACATTTCTTTCAGAGTGCATAATAATAATTGCTAATTGCATGATTGATGCACCATTCTTAGAGAAAACACACAGATTGTAAAGGGTAAGTGATTGCATCAAACTTTTAGAGCTTCTTTGCAGACGATACTGAATGTTTAATTAAAAGATCCAATGGTTCCCTGTGCTTCAATTTGAGGGTGATTCAATGAGTACCATATAAGGAATGAAGTAACAATTTTATTCAAATTATTTATTTCTTAACATACCCCCTTTTAGGAGTATATACTTTTGCCAGCATTCCTGCGATTTTGTTTAACCCCTCCAAATAATAATAATTTAACTCTAAATTTTCTCAGGCTTCTAACCAGGTAAGTACGTGGATTAACTCCAGCATTTCAAAGATGTGCATCATCTTCAAAACGTTGGAGCCAATCATTACACTTATCTGCTTGAGAAAATTTAAAGTTAATACGTCATCAGGAAAGCTTAAGCTCTTACTTTAATTTATTTGAGTGCTAAGTTCCATATACTGGTGGCAACCTCTTATCCATTATCCTGGTATGCCACCAACCTCCATTTGACATGTGTACTTGATCACTATATTATCTGTACAATAAAATTAGTTCACAATGTGTCTCACTAATTAAAGCTTATCTGTTTGCCTTGTCCATTTTATCTTGCCTTTCCTCAAGAATTCCCCTAATTCTCCATCTCTCATTATCTCTGCCTAACCATTTCTGTTTAATCAACTAAACTCTCCATTCATTCCTCCCTTTACATTTAAAACTTATGTGCAACTCCTCCTCCCCACAAATTGTACTAGTACCTGCCTCACGCCTCTCAAACCTTTCAGCTTCCATATCCCTAGTCAGAATCATTTCAGCCATGATCTCTCATTTCTATTGAAAACTTTAAGATATTCTTCCTTTCATACATTTTCCTTCATCTTGTTATACCATTGCACTGATTTTTTTTTTCTCTCATCAGTGCACATAGGTTCTGCCTATCCATATCCTCCTATCTCTCTCTTACTTCTCTCCAAAACCCCCTAGTAGGATTATCCATTCTGTACCACACATCTCCTAAACTATTTTTAATCAATCGCTCCTTAATCTTGCCCAGTCACATATATTCCACTGTATTTCATTGAAACCTTAAACATACTTTCAGAATGTCTGATTCTGGCAAGTGCTGAATGCAAAATACGCACTTCAGTACCCTTTCTATTATTTGACCTCTGACACTAATCCTCCCTATATCTGCCACCACTCCTGCATTAACCACACACTCCTAAAATTAACTTGCAAAATGTTCTCTACACTAAATCCAATCTTTCCCGCCCTTCCTCGATCCCGCAAATTTCCGATCCATTTATCCATCTTCTCTCAAAACACTCTCCCTTATGTTGGTGCTATATACAAACATCATCTTACTGCACTCGTAGCCAATCTCCATTTTGCCACAGCGCTTACCTGCCTGTCTCAGTTTTTCATGCTGAATAACTTCACTCCTAGGGATGAAAATTCCCTGGAAATTTGAATTTCTCCAACTGCACCAAAACACTTTTCTTCCTTACTTAAACATCACACTTTTTTTTTTTTTTTATGTATGTACTATGGCTTTCGTGCTGGCATCCATTTGAAGTAAAATTTCTTCCAGGCTGGTAGGCCATAAGCGATAAGTAGGATTTGTTCCTGATGTTTTGCTCAAAACTGGAGAGCATCTTCAGAGGGCTTGTCAAAGAGTCCTCTTTTATTATTATTTTTGTTTTGCTGCTCCTTTGTTTTAGTTTGGATTTAAGAAGGACATACAGAATTTAAGAGACATAAGTACACAAATTTCTTTTGGTAAATAAGAACAATGTAATGAACCGCATTACATCAATATTTGTTTAATTTGAAGACTTATAATTTTGCTTATTAAGAGTCATATGTTTTCAAGCTGTTTAGTACCTACAAGTAGTGTGGCACTCATAAGACATTAATGTTTGTTTTCCAAGAGGCCATGGATCAGAAGGCATAACCTTGGGTGGGTGGGCGGGCCTCGCTATAACAAATGTATCAAAACTGAGTTTGAATGATTTCTGCAAAGCCAATAACCTCACGTGTCCTAGGCCAGCAGGTCACATATTTAGGTGTAAAAATGTGGAAGTAAAATGGATAGTCTATACTGACAGGCATTCTTCATTTCGTTGCACAGTTAAGACTGTACAAAATACATTGTGTAGTAAATTAAATGATTGATTTGTGGGGAAAACTGTTAGACTAAGAGAAAAAACAACTAACAAACTAAAGTGGATACACATTAAGGTATTATTTATGAAAAATCTGTATCTTTACACCCAACATCCTTGATAATTAAAAAATGCTGCATATGGAACCATCGAATAGCAGAACTAGGGCAAAAAGTGTCTTTTATGCATTCTTGGGTATACATTGTCCCTTATTAGTTTTTTAAATAGTTTTATCTCCAAATTAGCATTAGCAATGATTATAGGTGAAAAAGCATTATAATAGGATAAAGGAAATGAACAAACATGAATAAGCAAAAACTAAATATCTGACTTAAAGGTGTCCCTTGCTCAGTCTTGTGCCAAATCAAGAATCTTTATAACTTCAAAATTTAAATGATTAACTGTTCATTGGGTAGCAGTAGAGGAGTGCAGACATGTGTCAAAGTAGCTGATGGAGATCAGAAGAATGAGAAGTGTAACAACAAAAGATAATACAGAATCAGCAATGGAGCTGAAAGATTTGGAAGAAATATTAGAGCTAAATATAGGAAGGAAAAATGACATAGGAAAAGAAGTAAGAAGGAAATTGGAATAAATAATGGAGGTGTGGAATACCAGATGAAGGATGGAAAGAATGGAGGATGTGAGCAGGAGGTGGAACTTGATTATATTGGGGATAGAAAAGATGGAAAGAGATGCAAGGAGAGAACTGTTTTCCAGAAAACTAGGGTTGGAGGTGACCAATTATGGAATAGGTGATGCATTTAGCTTGGGAAGAGAAGGGGAAAGAGATATGTAACGGTGAAATGCCTAAGTATGCAACTGATGAGAGACCTAATAAAACAAGCAAAAAATTGAAAAAAAGTTACGCATACCTACATCTACAGGGATTTGACTTAATGTAAGCCACATTCAAAATTGGCAAAGAAAGGAACCCAAATTAAACAAAAAAAAAGATTATAAAACTTCCTTATGAATCAATGAAACACATTGTAAAAAGAAAAAGAGAATTATATAATTAAAATAACACAAGAAAATAAAAATTCAAAGTGGCTACAAATTTAATTCCAAAATTGGCTGTTGCCTACTTTCGTCTCTTATCTGGACATGATTGTCTGAATAACCATTTCAACCTCAACAAACTGCCTTTTATGCACCAAAGAAGAAATTGCAAATATGGAACATCTAGAATCACGCCAAGCTTTGAAGACATATCCTAACATTGTCACCAAATACTGGGAAGCTAGAAGGAGAATGGCCTCGCTGTAGTCAATTCCTGTGTATTAATCTCTCTCTCTTTCTCCCTCTCCTTCTCCCTCCCCTCCCTCTCCCTCTCCCTCTCTCTTTCATACACACACACACAGGCCGCGCCATGCCGAGTAGTTAGTTCACTCACCTCTCACCTAGACAGCCCGGGTTCGATCCCAAGCGACCGCATGTGAGATTTGTGGTGGACAAAGCGGCGCTGGGGCGGGTTTTCTCCAGTTTCCCCTGCCATTGCATTCCCCCGGTGCTCCATCTTCATTCATGTATCATCAGTGTCACCGCCTGCAGTGCCATAAGTAGTTAAAGCGGGCGTTAAACACTACCAAAAAAAACACAAACACACACACATGTGATGCAGCATAAGCGTAAGACCATTTACAATGCAGTTTAAAGTATAATGTAAGAAGTTGGCCCAGGCTTCCAAATATCTGCCAAGCACTCTGCAAGTTTCAAATTTAATAACATAACCAACAATATTATATAAGAAAATTCACTAAATCTTTTAGAAATGAATAAATAAGTTATAAAAATTACATACACACAACTGACTCTCGTGACAATGACATCACAACAATTGTTTGACCAAAATATTGAAAATAATGCAGGAGGCTACAGAAAGTGATAACGCTATACATTTAATCAAATGTGAATTACCTCTTTGTGCCTTATGGTTTGTGTTAAGAAATGTAGATGCAAATGGTGGGTACATCCATTAAATCAAAGGAGGATTCACAAAGAGATTGTCATAAACTCTTGAGGGAAGTGAGAGATGATGCTGTGCGGCCAAATAGAAGAACATGTATGTAGAGTAGGCCCTGTAAAATCTTGTATTGCGATTATCTGTTGTTGAACAGCAAGTAATACATAGAGGAAGGAATGCAGAATTCTTTCTGTGTAAGCAATGCAGTGATAAAGTTTGGAATTTGCAAATATTGCAACTTGCATTGTGTTGCATAGCGTATTACATGTATGTATTGAATGCTTAAATTAGGTGGTATGAAAAAAAATGAGACATTTCTCAAAACTTGTCATTTTCGAGAAGTGTCTCACTTTCTTATGAATAAAACTCGACTCAATCTGGAGGTGACCCTGATTGCAACCAACGTCTCACTTGCTTATGTATTGAGATGTGTCTCAGGTTTCAGAATAAATAAAAAGTAGCTATTGACCATCTGTCTTAGATTAAACATCATTGTAAGTGAGAGAAAATGTCTTCTCTAACTACACACCCTTGTCTAGCCCACTGTTAAGTTTATCTTGCATTTTAGCATACCTAACCTCAAAATTTAAGTGTTGGAATTGCACATTGCTAGAAGTTGAGCTCCAATAGATACTGATCATTGGTAATAAATTGAATATCATTGTAAAGTAATTAGAAAATGCTGCCTACCCAAACTAGACACCCTTGTCTAGCCCACTGCTAAATATAGATTCCTTTTTAACATAAAGTTAACCTAACAATTTGAAGGCATGAACTGCCTTTTGCTAGAAGCTGAACTCTCAACAAATATTAACCATTGGTTATAGGTTGAATAATATTGTAAGTGAAAGCAAGCTGGCTACCCTGACTAGGCATCTTTCTCAGCGCTAAGATAAGATTCCGTTTTAACATACTTAACCTCAATATTTAAATGATGGAATTATCCAATATTAGAAGCTGAGCTACAACAAATATTGACCATTTATCATAGATTGAATATGAAAGCAATTACCAAAACAGGTACTTACCAGAAAATTGCATTGTTGTATACCATTGTTGTGATTAATTTTAACTGTGTGTTTCTCTAAGAGTGGTGCTGAAGGTTAAAGGAATGTTTAGGGCATTGCATGTGACTATGTTACTGTAAATGTGCATTTTTGTTATACCACCATTAGCAGTCTGTAAAAAGGGCGGAATGACTTCCAGCCCCTACAGCAGCCCTTCAAGAAGCCCTGGTGGGGCAATAGTTGGTATGTTCTCAACAAACCCCTCCTTTCCCATCCAGAGTTTGATCAAAAACCTTGTTCAGGATATGTTGCTCTCTGTACAGTAATATATAATGTTTCTGTAGCTAAAACTGCGTCCATTTCAATTTACAACCTACTTCTTTGTTTAATAAATGTTATTTATTTTGTATTCAAAATCACAAATATATGAAGAGCATAATAAGGGTAGAAGGAGCTCATTGTTGATTTCATTATAAATGAGTTCACACATGCTGTTTCTAGCATTTTTAAATCATCAACTAAACTGGAAAGCATTATTTCATTTATCATATAATTTTCAGTTCAGAAGAAATTACTGATTTCTTGATGTAAGAAAAGTGGGTTCATTGTAAATTAGTGAGTTGAAGGTAGTTGACATTGCAGACATCTACAAAACACATGCACTTCAGGTAATTAATATTAGTGAAGCTTCAAAGTGTTAATTTTGACTCAAATGTTACTTTTAAATGTTATCGTTTGGCTTCATGGTGTACCACTTCCCGTTTTGTGATTTATTATAGTGGCACTTTTTAATTTTTTTTATGCAGTACATTGGTATCTAGATTTTTTTTTAATGTTAGCACATCTAATATAAAATAGGTATTTCATTTTGAATTGTTTAGCTACTTCTGTTAGTGTTTTTATTTTAGTAAGTGGAGTGAAAATGATTAGGAATGTAAGGAATATACTTAAATGACCCTGGAACCTAAAACTAAGAATTTGATAATAAATGAAGTATGTGCCCTTATTAAATTTTGCTGTAATTTTATTTAATTTTATAATAATGTGATAAAAATTGATAAAATATTCTAAGAAGAGTGGATTTATTCTCCCTATCACTGCATTGCCAAAATCCCAGAGACGGACAGATAGTTAGTGAGTTTACACAGTCTCCCAGAAAGAGGAGGCTTCTCGTAACTGAATATAGTCTGAGTCATTTAAGAAAATAGCAAAATCAAATAAAGGTGAAAACAAAAAATCCTCTAAGAATTTGCTACCACTTGGTGTGGAATCTCAAACTGAACTGAACTGAAACTTCCCTTGCTGCTTTATGTAGTGAAATCAAATCAAACTGAATAACCACACGGAACTGAAGTATATGTACTTGTGGAGACAAAAAATTGGGTAAAGCTATATGATGGTTGCAACACAGATACGGACACGTTTGCACACAGAAAACGGTCTTGAGAAGTAGTTTAAGTGACTTTTATGGCGATCCATATTTGAAAGTGTTGAAAACATCAAATTGTTCAGATGTGAAAGTAGCCAGATTGCCCAAGTTATGCCTGCTTCTTGGGATCATTGGGGTTTTAGCTTCACAGATCCCTCGGCTATGCTTTGCGGCTTAGGGCCCTCCATTTGGGCTACACTTTGCAGCTTAGAGCCCTAAATGTTTATAACAGACCAGTAAGTAACTACAAAGTGGCTCTAATGATGAAATAACAAAAGTACCCACATATTGAAGTAGTGTCAAGTGGTGCAACCATTGTATACTAATAATAAAAATGAAGCACATAATAACATTATCACTTTATATCAAAGGGCGGAAAAAGAAGAAACATAAAAAAATAAGAAACAGGAATATTGGACTCATTATATTTTTAAGGATCACGCATAATTCCAATTAATTTGGTAATTTCACTTCAAACATTGTCATGCATATTAATATTAGAATAATATTGTCATAGAACTGAGTGTAGCTTTCAATTTAGATTTTCTTCATTCAGTTTGTAGAACTGCAAACTTAATGTAACATATTCCAGTTTAACCTCAAATAAACAATTTTGATCTTTTAACAACATTATTATTTGTTGTAATGCGTACAATGTGCAAAAAAGGAAATTAATTAGGTAGGATTATTCTAGGGCTAGCATTGTTATTGTCATTTGTCTTTTCTTGCAGTTTTGTGTTTGGTATGTTGTACATTGTTTGTGTAACAACATTGCACATTCATTTGTTTTCTATGAAGACTCGCAATAATTAGCGATTATAAATGATACAAAATGTTCCAATCAAGATATAGAACAAATAAATATTCTTGCCAGCGAATTCTTTTTGGTTTGATTTGCTATGCCTCCTTTTGCTTGTTTGCATTTAAAATTATTCTAAATGGATGTTCTGTTTGGAGAGATAGAGTCAGACTGAAAAATTCATTGCCATAACTGGGATTTGAACCACTGGTTTCCATCCAGTTGCTATGACAGCAACAAGCAAGCAGGGCACTAAATTCTCAACTGACTTGCATTTTTCCGGGTAAACAATGAGGACATTTCAATTTAAGTACTTAGGGAGTTTGTAAGTCACCATTGAGATATGACATTTCAAAATAATTTGAAATCTGTGTGTGTTTTACCAGGAAAAATGTGATTCAGTTGCAGAATTTAGTTCCATGCCAGCATGTAGCCATAGTAGCTCAGAACAACTGGGTGGAGACCAGGAGATCTTTGGTTCAAATCCTGGCTATGGCACTGCATTTTTCAGTCTGACTCTACCTCTCTAACTTTTGCCCCACATGTGACTGATGTGGAAGAAACAATTAATTCTCGGAAATTCTGTTTGATTTGATTCTGCCAAGTGGGACCAGACCCTAAGAGTTACAAAGTGTGAGTGCTGCAGCTCTTATGGACAAACCACTGCTATACATAATACAGTACATTTGTTACAAAACTTGGCCACTAGTAGTGCTGCCTGTGTGACCTTAACTGCCTTTCCCTACATCCATTCTGTTGTCACACGTGCATCGGTCTCACTTCTTTTCTAGTCCACTTCACATGTGAATAACATTAGGAATGCTTAGTCGCCCTCTGTGGTGTAATGGTTACCATGCTAACTTCATATACCCAAGGTTTTAAGTTCAAACCCAGCAGAGGACGAAGGATTTTTTTTTTGGTGTAAAAATCCTTAGCATGACTTCCTTCGGAAAAGAAGTAAAGCCATTGCTCCCATGTCGTAGATTTACGGCACATAAAAGAACCTTAAGCCTGATAGAGGGGTCTCTGAGCAAAATTAAGCGATTCTTTCAAGCCCAATTTAGAACGGGACGCTGAGAACCACAGTGTTACAGAGCATCCATAAATAACATGCCATTTCCATTTAGAAATGTTTAGAAGTGTTTAGTTTTGCTCAAAGTGCTTTCAAAATACAGTATACAGTACCACAAAGAGTATGTGCTTACTTAATCTTGTAGGGAAGTTATAAGGCAATTGGAAACTAAATTTCCTGGCATGCATACTCTGAGTAGGGAGGTGTTCGTTAGCTTGCAAATAAGTTCAGGGAGATGTGAGCAACTTGTGATAGGAAAAGAAAGGTAAACAGGTGTGTGCTTATGGAGATTAGACAAAATCAGAGAAAAGTTAGAATGGTCACCTCGAAAATCTCTTGCACAAAAAACTATATTTCAAAAGCTTCAGCATGGAAAGCAACAAAACTTTTAAACCTCAAACCATACAAGATTACTATTGTCCAGGAATTGCTACCACGTAATCACCAGAGTTGGGTCAATTTCTGTTACTGGATTTTAATGAATGTTAATGATGGAACGACCAATCCATGATTAATACTGTTCAGTCAGTGACGAAGTGTGGTTTCATTTACATGGTCATGATTCATCACAACACAACCAATATTATGCTATGGACAAGCCCAATTTTTTTCATGAATCTCCCTTGCAGGATCAAAAAAATTAGGGTGTGGCATAAATGGATACAATCCTGTGATAAGGTATGTTTTGTGTTAATTCAATTCAGCTTCATTATTAAAGTGTCAATGGAATGGCTGAGATTAGGCAATTTCAACCAGTAGCGGTCATCTGATTGAAGCAATATTGTCAAAACATCTTATCGCAGTTGACGTTCATTTCTTTGAAATCTTATCGCACTTGACATTCATATGTTACATTTCCTGTCTTAATTATTGGTAACAAGGTGACAATCCAGACAGCTAACCTTCACTTTTAATAACTGTCAGTTCCACAATTTTTCTTTCAATTAATTCAGTTACAATGTTTATTTAAAGTTTTATCCAGTTCAAATGTATTTAGTTCATACAATGTTTATTTAAAGTTTTATCCAGTTCAAATGTATTTAGTTTAAGAAAGGAGTGAAAATAATCATTATTTGTATTTCATATGTATGAGATGAGTTCAGTAACCTCAAATAAAATGACGTTTGTTTCCATTTTATGTACTACTTATTAAATGCTGAGATAAAATAATTGTTCCCTATTACTAATATTACTATCGATATTCACACATTGGGTGTAGACACGGTCTGCCATATCATAATTCAGAAGTCGATGAAGAAAGAAAAAAAAAAAATTGGTAAATAAACATAGTCAAATGCTTGATCTACCATTTGAAAACTAATGCAAATATTACAATCATAATCTGATGAAATCTCCCTTCCTAAAATATATTATAAAGTATCAATAATCTATTTTGCTGAATTGTCTTATCAAATACAACTCGTGTTTTCATCTCTTAGGACAATTCACTCCTGTCGCTTTGCTCTGGTTGTGAGTTATCGACAAGATGAAAACACTCATGGTATTACTTATGATAATTGTTAATGTGATTTGAGATTTTATTTGAGCTCCTCGCATGTATGACTGGGTGTTGGGCAGTGCGACTGCCAGTCAAGAGTACAGTATGTGACCGGGAGATGGACTGTGCGCCTGACAGCCAAGTTTTGTAGCATACTTACTGTATATACAAAGTACATGTATATGTGCATAATGAAATGGATCTCTTCACTGCTGCAAAAAAATTAAAATTGCTTGCTTCTAAAATGATGATGTGATTCCTGTTAATTAGATTAGATTAGAAAGCGTTCGGTAGGTTTGTTTTGGCCAGCAAGCCACTGAACATAGAACTGGTCAAGTTTCTGCCATGAAATATTCCACACTTTAGTGATTTGTTATATAAGGGGAATGCTTATCAAACCTGAACATGCTTTTAGGATTTTGCTTGATATTTCATCATATCCAGAGGAGTTTTTGATCTTGAGCAAATTTATTATATTTCTTATTTCACATGAGAAATTTGAGGATTATTAATTTTTTTGATTACCAGTATTTAGTGTCAATGGAGGAGCATTCTTGAACTCTTACCTGTTTCTCTTTTTATTATATTCCAGATAGTTTTAATTTTATTATCGAAATTGCATCTCTCTTTATTATAATGCAATATTAGCAGCCTTTTTTTCCTTCCTTTTTTATCACCTGCAATACCACATATAGTAAAAGTGAGCCTTAAACATTACAACAAAAAATAGCAGCTTTTATTGTTTCTTTTAGAATTTTACAGTACTTCTTGTAGTAACATTCTAAGTTTGGGGTCTTGTTAAGTTTCATTTCTTGGTATAATTCTCGCTTATGTTTGCAAGAGGTTTTAATGTCTAATATAATCCACATGTTATTTTTCCTTCTGATTAGATATTTTTATTATATTTGACTGGAAGGAATGCTACAAAGTGAGAGTTGAAATGTTGTAGGAAATGATTGAACTTGTCATTTACTCGTTGATCCTCCTGTAATTAACACTTTTGTTATATAGTACTTAGTGAAAATCGCTGTTTGCCTCAAATGTATCAACATACTTGTGATGAAACAAAGTTAGTGTACAAATCCTGAACAAGGTATTTGATTTGCACTGTATATATTACAACTAAGACATAAGCTATGACATGAATTTTGCTGCTTTTCTCTTTGCTACTTGTTGCATTTTGTTTCTGCATTGCTCTTTTGTTTTAGTACTGGCTAAACAGTGTAGATAAATATCACTATTCAGTTAAACATTTGTGGTGGTGGTTTAATATAGTTGGAAGAAATAAGCTAAGTCATCTGTGATGAGTAAGTCATATTTGCACTTCAGATTTGCAAGCTTTTGCTGTCAACTGAAAATATATCTGTGCCATAAAGGATAGAAAAGATTAAAGCTAAGAAGCAATAGCCTCTTTTTTGTTTCCAGTCAGGAAAACTTGATTTATTGTAAGCTATAAAAGTTTTGTTGTTAGAATTGAGTGTAGAATTAGTAATGTATGTTTAGAACTCCAGACAAGCAACTGAAGTGTCAGACTGCCTATTTGAGTCTGCTGCATACATTGGAGGTTACAAGGGAGGTTTATGGAGACAAACTAGATTATGAAAAAACTGTGGATGCAGATTTGAAAAACCAATTGGAATTAACACTGTGAAGCACTGTAATAATTTATAAAATAATACAGACTGAGTCGACAAGATACTCTATGACTTCACATATGTAATATTATTCCCGACATGTTTCACTTTAAGTTGAAGGCGACATCAAGGTGTGGACTGGCTGGAACTCCAGTGCTCCTGTGGGTCTTGCTTCTCTGGAGTGGAGTTTTCAAGTTGTTTATGAGCTCTATGGAGAAAAAGTGCAAGAACCATTGATTTGGAACCCTAAAGGAATAGTCAAAATTAAGTTTACATCTCTTACCTTACTTGAAGAGGAGAGCAGTTTCTCCACTTTCAAGCGTATTTTAATGGAAGACTGGAAGATTCTTGAGTGTAAACTTTCTTCTAAGTACTTCATTGTTCAATGTTATATTAGGACTGCAAAATGAGCTTTGAAAACTTATATGTATGTAGTCTGTAAAATTCATTGTGTGTTTTTCAGTGCTATCTTAATACAACATTGGTATCTGAGAACTTTTGCCCATGTAGTACTTGAATTTGTGTTTTTGTATGCTAATCAACAACAAGTGAAAATAGTAATAGATAACAAAATAATAGAACAGATCTCCACTTTTAATTACCTGGGATGTCAGCTAAATATGGAACAAATCAATGACAACCTATAAACGAACATTGTAAAATACAATAAACTGAATGGATGTGTTAAGAAATATTTTGGAAGGAGCATGAGAACTGAAATAAAACAGAGACTATATAATGTCAGTCCTGAGACATGGAAGTGAAACCTGGATGCTGAGAAGCCAAGATAAACGACAACTAGAAGTAGCACAAATGTATTTTAGGCGTTATTGGCAGGGAAGACTAGAAGAGACAGAGCTAGAAATCAGGACATAAGAGCACAGTTGGGAGTCGAGAATATAGTAGATGAAATATGTAACTACCGGAAGTAATGGAAAGAGCATGTTATGAGAATGCTCCCTTGTAAATTTCCTAAGCTAGCAATGGAATATTATTGAGTTGGCTTTGTAACGCTTAAGTATCACTTACATTCAAGACTTAAGAACACACGAGAGTAGTAAAGTACAAATAAACTGACAAATCAGCCATTGCACACCACTTTTGGTCTACTAACCATGAAATAGTACCTAACATACACCTAATAAAACCTGCCAGATATGCGGCAGAGCTTGACTTCTGGAAAAAAATCCATATCATTAAAAACCAATACCATGTATTCAACTTTGAATTGCCGCCACAAAATAAATTATGGTGGTTCATCACTCAGCCACCAGGGACTGTCACACCCCAACATAGAACACTCTGTGGAAATTCAGTTGGAAACCATCGACAATGATGCCCACATGGCTTCGAAACCGGTCTTATTAAATTATACGTAAATGATACTTAAGCGCTACAAACCCAACTCAATAATATTCTATTCGTACGCATCACTGTTCCAAAACACCCTTTCGTTAAAATTGTTCTTAAGCTAGCAATGTTTTCTAAACCTAAGGGAATAAGAAATTTGGGAAGACCAAGAAGACGATGGAGTGATCAACATTTAACTGAAATTTAATTGGCCTTGGAACAGGTCATCGGCCTACACCTTGGAAGGAAGAAGAAGAAGCATACTAATCGAAGATGTATTGAAGTTGGTGCTTTCAAATGCATACTGAAGTTGCAGTTATTTCAACATTTTTCAATTAAAACTTCAGTATTTTAAACACAACGGCAGTTCTTGTGATTTATACAGATTTGTATACCAAAAATCCTATAAAAAGTTGAACATAGGATTCTATGAAATCCCAATATACTGATGGAACCTAATTTTAACTTTTTAAAACCTAAAAATACAGGACTTGGTTATAACTGTTATACAAATAGTTATTTATGATACAAGTGGTAAAAATTGTGTTTTATATTGTGAGTAGGAAGCTTGCGAAACAAGGCCGTAGGTCGAGTACAGTAATTCTATGAACAATATAAAACAATTTTAACACGTGCAACATACTCTACTTTTAGACATTCTCAATTTTTATAGACATAATTATAAATAGATTGTTTTACCTATTTCACAGAGTACATGCTTAATAGTCTGCTATATTCAGTTGTTGCCTTGCTTAGCATCAGTGCTGACAACATGATGATTTACTCGTACAGAATGAAAACATTCTATCAATGAAGGCAGTGTAGCAGTTGTAATTTTGCTCTCTCTGCTGCTTACATAATTTTGTCTGGTTCAGCAGATTCCATGTTCATGACATTCAAATCATCCGTCATTTTATGGATCGATACGAGCTTTCAGAGTCATAGCCTACTTGAATGAGGCCGTGGACGCATAAACCAAAGTTGTCTACATTGGAGTATTATAATTTTATAACACTGAGTGACAGAATTTTTTTACTTTTTAACATTACTGGCATCTGGTAAAACATCTAAAAAATAACTGTTGCTTCTCTAGTTCAGATTACTGTATACTTTGTATTATATTAGGCCGGCTTAACATTCCATTTGTGATAATATGGGTAATGCTGAAGATAAAATGTTTCTATAAAGTAAGAAATAACTAATTAAGCAACATCAGTAGGTGCTTGATGACACATAGTTTGTTTATGCAGTTGTAACATATATAGAGCAAAGTTTTAAATTGTGCTAACGAATTGTCAATATTGCATTCTTTTGCAGAGCTGTTCTTTCTTCATTTTTGCTGTTGCATATGTTTAATTTTTCTTATATTTACTAAGTTTAAAAATAAAATCTTTGGACTGTAATGGTTATTATGAAATGCTGTGTGGTTTAATTTAAGCATTTGTTTATTGAATTGGCTACTTTTTACAATGGCAAAACTTTGTGTTATTTTATGCTCTGCTTATACAATTTATATTGTTGCCTTGCCACCAGATATGGAATTTTTTAAAATTATTGTCTGCATTGTTTATAGTTTTAATCATTTTCTGCTAGCTAAATATGTTTTGTTGTTTAGCACATAAGCCTGATAGAAATAGCACCCAATAAAGTTAAAGACAAAGATTTTCAAGTACTCTGTGATTTAGCAAGACAACAAGATAGGCATAAAGAGCCCATAACACAACAGAAAATATTATTCAAATGTTCTTTTTACTAGTAACTTGAACACTATAGATCCCAAGCTCCTTTAAGTACCTATTTCATTGTCATCCTCTGTGGTCTAGGGGTAACGTGATAGTCTCTGGTTCCCAAGGTCATGGTTTCAAACTCAATGAAGTGCAATGAATTTTTCCAGGCATAAAAATCCTTAGATGGTTTCGTTTGAAAGGGAAGTAAAATCAGTGATCTTGTGTCATAGATTTACGGCACATAAAATAACCTCAAACCTGATAAAGAGGCTTCTAGCCAAAATTAAACAGCATTGTTATCAAATAAAATATTTTTATTATGTGACTAATTTGAGTCAAGCTAGCACCTCAAAACAAATACAACCTCAGGAACCTGTTAAACCACCAATTAAAAGACACCATACCAAACAAATCAAAATCTGGCATTTACCAATTGCCCCAAAATTTCCATTGGACAGACCAAGAGAAACCTTCAAACAAGAAGAATATTGAAGGAACACCTCAGGAACATGAAACCCAAACAAACAGTCAAATCTGCAGTATCCCATCACTTCTGGACATCACATCAAACTTATTAAACATGTAAAGACCACAACTGAAGTAACAATTTGGGAAAGAATTCACTTTAGGAAAAACATGCACAGAGTTATGAATTTTGAAATACCACCGGCAGACATCTTAAGATTACCTACAAGAAAACCAGATGGCAGCACAGAGGAAATTAGGATAGGAATTTCCCCTTCTGGAGCTAGTCAAACACCTGCCGACGATGAAGATGAAGATCTTTGAAATGCATCTGAGAAAAAACTAAGTAAGCGAAGCTATAGTTTCCATATTTGACTCAAAATGGTTACATAATAATTTAAAAGTTTCACTTTACGAATCACTTCACATTCATACCTTGTTGATAAAATATTTATATTTTAAGCCCCAAGAGCAATTTGACCATTCTCTGCACATTCCAGATATGTCTCTCCTGACTAGTTTTTGTCGGCAGCCATGAAAGAATCACTTAAAGGAGAATGATTCAAAAGCAATGAAGATTGAGAAGCATGTGCACAATTGGTTGATGACATACCCTCAGCCTTTTTTTGAACAGGAATGTTCAGCTTCCAAATTGTTGGTAAAAGTGTGTAGAGTGGGAAGGAGACTATATAGAGAAAACTGAAAGGTCACACGTGTATATGATTAATCAATAAATGCATAAGCAAAACTATCATTTATACATTTATTTCTTTATCTATTATCCAGTTTGCAGATTACCTGTACATCAGAAAAAACAAGAAAAGATGTAGACATTAGTTTTCTCTAGGAAACGGCAATAACTGATCTGTCGCGTGACAATAAGTGCCATTGTTATCAACCAGCATGTTCTGGTAAATCGAAAAAGAAGCTCAGTTTTCTAACGTTAATCAGTATATGAATTCAACAAAGCAAGTTAGAAGAAATTTGTAAAGGATATAGTAGAGAAATGAAAAGAAACCTGTGTTGACACTAAAACAAAAATTGGAATTGATTGAAAGATTTAAGAAGGTGGAACTGCTACAAAACTAAGTCAGATTATGATATTGGAATACAGACTATTCAGGACATTAAAAAAAATAAGCAGAAAATACAGGATTTTGTCAGGAACTGCAATCCTACTTCTGGACCATATATACGAAAAAGCATGAAGAGATGTGCATTTGAAGAATTAGATGCTGTTCTTTTGAATGGTTTAGCCAAAAATAAGCAGATGTCATTGTTTCAGGTGCAATGTGTGCTGAAAAGGCTACATTTTTTCATGAAGCTGTAGGGTTAGAGAGAGAATTTCCTATTTACATCTGAGAGAGATTTGAAGACATAGAAATACAGTGTGTCCACACTAGAAGGATTGAGAAATAAATGCTCACCATTTAAAACCAGATAAGGATACTGCTGTAATTTTCATGAGACAGGAAAGGGAAACTCTCCGAGATAATGTGACAGTGTTTTCAGACAGCTGCGTGGGCATGCGCATGCGCGTCGATAGAAGCTACAGTCACAGTACAAGTATACCTGGGCATGTTACAGAACTTTGTTATTGACCAACTTCCCTCAGGATTGATTTTTCAGCAAGATGGGGCTCTGCCCCATTATCATGGACAGGTGTGTGACTTCTTGAATGAAAAATTTCCTTATATGTGGATTGGAAGAAGATGACCTCCTGCCTGGCCACCCCATTTGACCCTCTTGAATTTTTTTTTCTGGGGATTTCTGAAGAGTGTTGTGTACCAAGGAGACAGACCAAGCACTTTAGAGGAACTGAAGGGCTGCATCACAAGTGCAGTAGTGCTTGTTACTCCACAAATGCTACAGAACACTTTGTGGGAGGCTGAATGCCATTTAAATGTATGCAAAGTCACCGAAGGTGCACACATCGAGTTGCATTGACCATCCTCCAAAACTGAGTTTTTATCTCAAGTTATGTAAAAGTTTAAGTTATCAATCCATTCTGTACACTTGAAAATATCACTTATTTTTCGATCCCTCTAGTGTGGACACCCTGTACAAACACTATTTGCTGATATAGTTGGAAAAAGATCTTAGAATTGTATATTACAATAAAAAGCATATGGGAAAGAGAAGGATATATACACAAACTAAATAAAGAACAAAGAGAGGGTAGAGCTTGGGTAGGGGTGGATGTATGAAGGCTGAAAAAGTTTTCCACAAAAACAGTGTCCAATATGCGGGAGAGAAGACGATATAGAGCACATAATATTTGAGTGTGATAATGTATAAATGAGAAATGGCTTAAAATGGATAGAAATATTGCATTAATTAACATATTTAGTAAAGACTATATGAAAGCTGGAGAGTTTTTTAATAAATTTAAAAAGAAATGGAATTGGTCATTAAAAAGAGAAGCGAACAAGATATAATTTTAAGGGAAATGAATGTGTAACTGCTAGAAGTTGTATAATGAATAAGGTAAGCCAACAGCCTGGTCTGAACACTTAACCATATTCCTTGTATTTTTTATTGTAAGAAGCTTAGTACAAATAAATATTATTATTATTATTATTATTATTATTATTATTATTATTATTTATTTATTTATTTATTTATTTATTTACATGTGATACCTTAAAAGTACTAAATTACAGGTTTCTCGAATAATGGTACATCTTCTCCCTTACACTTCCCCAAATAGTTGGGAGTATACTGTATTTGGACCACCCTTTTGTCTGATGCACACAGTAAGGCTTGGGGCTGCATTGTGGCTGAGTGGTTAGGCCACTCGCCTCTCACCTAGATGGCCTGGGTTCAATCCCAAACGACCACATGTGGGATTTGTGGTGGACAAAACAGTGCAAGGGCAGGTTTTTTTCCAGATTCTCCAGCTTCCCCCACCATCACTTTCCACCAGTGCTCCATCTTCATTCCATGTATCATCAGTGTCATCGTCTGCCACAAGTAGTAAAAGTGGGCATTAAACACTACTAAAAAAACCAGTAAGGCTTGAAAATCTTTGTTTTAATTCAAATTTTGCAAGCTTAATTTGTGCACTTTGATGTTTGGCAATTTCTTTTTTACATTCTTGAATAGTTTTGTGTAGAGATTGTCACAGTTGCACCCTAGAGTTTCTGTTTTGTTTGCGGCCCCGTATGATTTGTTTCAGTAGCTTTTTATTTTCTTGGTTTCTGACTGGTATTTACAGGTTCTCACATTACAGATGAGGAGATCAAACTCTCCGAGGACAAGTTTGGAGAATCATTGCATCTCGCTCAGATGGGAATGCACAACTTGCTGGAAAATGATGTGAGTGGATTATGCTTAAATACAGAGGAACTAAGTTCACTTTTCACCATTATAGCTGGGTTGTGCAGATGTAATGCATTTTATTGTAAAATGTGTAAAAGCATCAATCTGACACTTCAAAATTGTATCAAGAGAATGTGCTTATATTATATTGGATGGAAGAGTTTTTTGTTTATGTAATAGTTGTTTATGATACAAGTGGTAAAAATTGTGTTTTATATTGTGAGTAGGAAGCTTGCAAAACAAGGCCTTAGGTCCAGTACAGTAATTCTATGAACAATGTAAAACAATTTTAACACGTGGCATACTCTACTTTTAGACAGTTCTCAATATTTATAGACATATAATTATAAATAGATTATTTTACCTATTTTACGGAGATCATGCTTAATGGTCTGTTACATTCAATTGTTGCCTTGCTTAGCATCTTGCTGATAATGTAATGACTTACTCGTAGAGAATGAAAACATTCTAAACAATGGAGGCAGTGCAGCAATTGAAATTTTGCTCTCTCTGCTGCTTGCATAATTTTGTCTGGTTCAGCAGATTTCATGTTCATGACAATCAAACATCCGCCATTTTATGGATCAATACAAGCCTTCAGATCCATAGCTTACTTGAATGAGGCCGTGGCAACATAAACCAAAGTTGGCTGGCTACATTGGAGTGTTATAATTTTATAACACTGAGTGACAGGATTTTGTACTTTTAACACTACTGACATCTGATAAATGACCTACTTTTAGCATCAACATGTGGTTGATAATTAGGCTTACCATCCATCTGGGATTTGACCTGACAGTCCTAGTTTTCTTATACTGTCCAGGATTAAAAAATGTTCAGGGTTTAGAGCATAAATCAGATTATTGCGATGATGATACATTTAAAAAAAAATCTGATGCATTACATTCACATGACTTTTTCTCAGACTATTCTTACAGAAGCTTATTCGGTAATGTTGCCGTTTAAGGCTCAGCTAGCCGCGCAATGCTGCAAAACCGTACCAACTTTAGAAATTGAAAACCCGCTGTAGAACTGAGCACACAGTGCCAAAGGAATGCAACTGGTTAACAGCCGCAAGACGACAGTAGTAGCACGGTTATATGTTGCTAAATGGCGCGTATATGACGTAGCCTTGGGCGTGGCAATGCTAGCAGACGATGGCATCTAACATACAACATTAACCCTACTTATTGCAGATGTTGGTTATTTGAGGTTATGTGGCACATGAGCTAGCTAAAGGTGATTTCATCAAAACATAAAGATAACCCCATCTACATCACACTGCAACTGCAGTGCTCTTCATACGTTTGATCAAGTAATATTTTGGGTTAAATGGAGAAATTTAATACACAAATCTAATGCAAAATAAGAAGTTATCGATTGCGTTGTTTCTTTTTTAACGAAAACAGGAGCATTAGTAGTAAATACAAATTATTATTTATTGTTATTAATATTATTGATATTATTGTTGTTATTATTATTATCATCATCATCATCATGTTATTGGTGGTGGTGGTAGTGGTAGTATGATGATCTATGGTTACGTTTCCTATGGCATATACTGTTAATTGCAAATTTAATAATTTCCACACTACTCGATGACTGTGCTGCCTTCCTTCCTTTTCGCAATAGCAACTATATACGCTGAACATTGCACCTTTCAGATGCAAAGGTTGACTGCCTGACATTACGCGGCCAACTGACCCTTATTCTTCTACATATTTCATGCTAATCGAGATAACATTAGCAAAATGACTTTATTACATACTTCCTAGCAGATGCAAGGGAATACACTAGGCTAAAGCATTAGTCAAATCTTTTAAGAGCTGGGTGGTGATGTCATCTTGAAATTTTGTTCTCCTTTCATGGCCAGCATGAAAAAAATGAATGACAATTTCTAATTTGAGAAAAGTATAAGTATAGGAAAATTTAAACAAATACTAAGGAATATTTTGAAAATGGTTAACTACACAAAAAAAAATGTATTGGACATAAACTGTCTGCTTTTACAAATTCTGAATATTTTGTATCTACGGTTTACCAGTTATGCAATAGTTCTCCAGAATAAAGAGGACTTCATATGCTACAGTAAATTCAAGATATACACTTAATTTGCTCTGAAAATATGTTATGGAATTTTAATCAAAATTGATAGAGCCATTTTTGTGAAAATATAAATTTTCAAAAAATGTTTTTATGTTTCCAGCTGAGGGAATTTTCTTGAACATTGAATGTTGCATCCTTGAAAGATGGATAAATTAAATACTATGTTTGGTATTTTACATGCTTTTTGTTTTGGAGTCATTCTTTTCACAGACACATACACACAAGCACACATACATGGATTGTTTTCTAAAAATGCTTTAAGAATGGACCTCAAAACATTTATTTCCAGTGAAATTTTGACATAATCCTTTTTTGGCAGAATACAATACTTTCTTTACTTACTATACATAGTAGAGAATGTAAAAAGTCATTGTTTTGAACCCCAGACCAGAAAAAGTTGTGAACCACTATAAAAGAAATTGTAACCAGCACTTAAGAACTGTACTAGATAACCTTTCAAGTGATTTGAAAAAAAAAAAAAAAAATAGTGTGTATCCTTTATTTCATTGCATTAAACTAAATTTGAGAGCACACTTACAGCTGACAAACTGCCACATAGAACAACACTTTCTGAAATCCAATTTTGTGCATGCACAGAGAAAACTTAAATTCAGTTACAGATTTCTGAGTGTACCTCCAGCATTAAATGACAAGGCACATTCAGCTTGATTTTTCCTTACATTCCAAGGTTGAAACAAAGTTGATAATTGGATAGGTAGAGTCAGACTGAAAAATTCAATGCCATAGCCGGGGTTTGAACCATGGATCTCCCAGTTATGGCATTGAATTTTTCAGTCTGACTCTACCTATCCAACTCCTGTCCTACACATGGCTTGTGTGGAAAAATAATTAAACCAAAGTTGATAGTATTTTGAAATTTACAGAAAGTTGAATTTCCTTATTTTACAGAACTGTTTAAAATATAGCTACATCTGCACAGTCAATAGACCTTGGTATGTTCATTAAAAGAATTTTTCCTAACTTTGAAATTATCAATTAAAAATTTAAGACAGAAAAATGGCTTAGAAATGAAGCAAAAGTTAGATAACATTAGGATTAAAGGTTTAATTGATTCATTAGAAGATTTAACAGCTTATTTGGAAGTTAAAAAGTTGATTAATTTTAGAACGTTAAGATTGACATACTGTTAGTAGATTAATATTAATACTAGTAAACCACACCCCCTCCCCAAAAAAAATTCTAAAGTTCATTTAGCCTAGAAGCAATAAGTATTCTATTGCACAAATGTTGTGGGTTCAAACCCGGTGAAGGACAATGGACTTTTTTGGCCATTTAAATCCTTAGCTTAGTTTTCTTTGGAAGAGAAGTAAAGTTGTTGGTCCCATGTCATTGATATATGATACATAAAAAACCCTCAAGCCTGATAAACAGACCTCTGAGCAAAATTAAGCAGTTTTTCACCCCCAATATAGAATGGGATGCTGACAACTACAGCAGTTAAAGAGCATCCATAAAAATACTCGACTTCAGTTTCTATTGCACAAAAGCTTTTAGCACACTAATTTCTTTTTTAAGTGGTTTTCATGCGATAATAAACTAAACATCTTTTATTTGTAATAAATCATGTTTATTTGGACTAACTATAGCATAGAATTTCATGGAATAAAAGTAATAAAGATGCAAAAAGATTTGTGTTTACAATATTTATAGTGATATCTTTAAATTCTTACAAGTTACAAGTCCTTTTGTTTGTTTAAAAAAATATCGTTTTTGCTTTATAATTCGTATGTCTGTTATGGTCCAAAAAATATGGTATCTATTAAACAGTTAAAATACAACTATAAATTGTGTTATTTAAAACTTGTAATATTTGCTGATAAAAGCTTGCACTGGAACATTCAAACATTAACTCGAAGGTATGTTTATTCTTCAGGTGGAACAAATATCTCAGCTTGCAACATTTTCAGAAGGACTTCTGGAATACCACCAGCAGTGTACAGATATCCTTAAAATACTGACTGAAACACTTCTGGAAAAGTAAGTATGACAAAACATATGTATGAAATAGCAAAGAGCTCAGAAATGGAGAGAATATATTCTTTATTACATAGACATTGATGACTGAAAATATTGTTAGTTGTGTGACTTACAAAAATTTTAGATTTACATTTGAAAAAGATTTTAAATTATGGTTTGAACGTTGGAGCACCAATTTGTAGACGGATATGAGTTACAGTGTTACACTGGGGTATTTAGTAGACCATTGGTTTCCTATCTCATTTTGATTATCTATAAATCAACTATTACCAGTAAAATTCATGCAGTGTTATTCATTTATACACTGTGTACAAATATTCCTAATTATACTGAGAAACAATGATTTTGTTAAATTTTCACTAATTCATCTATATTTTGGTCAGATAATTCTGAATATGAAGTTAAAATCACTCTACTGGGTTCCAGTTACTATCATCATGTGCATATATTTTAAGCTAAATTATTTATTATTCCACACTAACATTTTTTTTTGTTACTTTGATTATTATACAGAAATAAATATCTTCCTGTTGGAAGAATATTTAACCAGAGCTGTATATCAGTGAAATAAAAAAAAATATTTTCTATGTTTGACATGTTCTAAACTTTTAACAAGTGTGATTAAGAACTTCCCAAGTTTTTATTGTTTTGTGATTATATACAAGGCGGTTCACCTGTTCCTTGTTATTTTAGGAGATAGGCAACACTTCATACTCTGAAAGTAATAAGGCCGAAATTACCGTACTTGTTGGCTATTTGGTAACTATGCAAATCTAGCCTGCTCTTCATCGGAAAATAGACCTTAGCAGCAGTAGTTTCGTCCATTCCAAAAACATGCACTTGATAACTCCTGTTACAATACATGTTATATCAATAAGATCACTGTCATATGTTCTGCAACGTAAATTATAATGAATGAAGACTAAATGAACGGCTTAAGCGACATAAAGGGGTCACAACAGTTATAAAGAGATCAAAAGCTGAGAGGGAGACATGTGTGATACTATACCTACAAGTTTTAACGGGGCAATTGAGCGAAATGATTGCAGCTCAATTGGAATAAAGAACAAACGACAGTTCATTTTACATATTCTTCAGTCTTTGATTCTTAATTTTCTTTGAAATTATTTTGAAAAGAAACTTCACTAACATTTTAAATAATAAAGGAAATTTTCAAAACGTATAAAGTTAATAAAAACAATTTCAAAATACTTGAACTCCTAACGTGTTATCAATTGTTCTTCGTAGTTAGATAATGTTCTCTACAAAATGTTGGCAGCTGGTACCTCAGTGGGTTGGCAAATACTACCGGAAGACACTTTAGATCTAGACATACCTCATTAGATACAAATGCATAAAGTAAATATGTGGGTATGGGTATTGAGAAGGTTGTCAAGTTATGGGGATTAAACCTAATTTTGTTTTCAACTGAAAGTATTAGTGAACACCTGTGTGTTTGGCACAGTTTGTGATTGTCAGCCTATTTATTTTGTGTATTTTTCGTTTTAGAGACACCCTGAAAATGGATCTGGTTCTGTAGTATTATCTATTTAGTTTTAAAACATTGTAATAATACCTGCATATTTAGAGGAAACTGAATGAATATGTCTAAGAATGTTCATTTTCATTTGTAGTTCCTCTAACTGGACTGATAAGGTTACAATAAACATAATAAAGAGAACAACAAAAAAGAAACAAATAAGTAAGTTAAGAAATGTTCCGATATCCCACCTAGCTTTGTGTCAAAATCAGGAAGAAAGAAAGCGGGGGTAAATATTGTCAATGTTTTGGGAAGATTCGAACCTGCTTCAAGCATCTTGGAACTCATACTAACTCTGCGCGTTAATCAATTACGCTACTGTTTAGCTATAACATGCAGCCTCAAAGTCTATAATGTTGGTGTGCAGAAGATGAGTCTCGGGAACAATGTTTTCAGGTTAGAAAGTAGTCTGCAGGTTGCATAAAACCAGAGAATAAGGGACAGGTGAACCACCTTGTATAGTGTTTGCACACTTTTTCTAAGATTAGTTTCAAAGCAGTCCTTCTGCACAATGGCAGTCCTCCGATCTGTCTTGCATATGCTGTATATATGAAGGAACCATATGGCATCATGAAGCTTGTGCTAAACAGTATGAAAAGTGACGACTATGAATGGCATATAGTGAAGATGGGTTACAACTAGAATATACAAAAATGTGTTGTTTCCTTTCTGAGTGGAACAGCAGGGACAGAAAAACAGAAAGAATGACCACAGAGAAAAACTATCACTGTTGGGACGAAAAATGTAGTTAATTAACCACTTGTGAAGTCTGAGAATATTTATCTTCCACCACAATACATCAAGCTGGGATGGATCAATAATTTTGTCAAAGCGATGGATCATACTGGCAAAGGTTCTAAGTTCCTCAAAACGAAATTCCCTAGGATCAGTGATGCTAAGATCAAAGAGGGCATATTTTACTGGGAACTAATGAATGATCCTGCATTCAAAGAAAATTTGAATGAAGCTGAGGCAGGAGCTTGAGGAGATCCTTAAGCATTGTGAAAAACTTCCTTGGAAAAACCATAAGGCTGATAACTATGAAAAACTTGTTAGTCAGCTTATTGAGAATTATAGGAAGCTTGGTGTAATATATCTCTAAAACTCCATTTCTTGCATTCACATTTGGACTTCTTCCCCTCCAACTTTGACAGTGTAAGTGAACATTTTCATCAAATATCTTCGATGGAAACCCGTCAAATGGAGCGCAAGGATGTTAACTGACTACTGTTGGACTCTCAAAAGGGATGATTCTCAAACTAGATACAGCAGAAAATCACAGAAACTATACATTCTAGGCACTATAAAAAATGTAACTATTTAGGCACTAAATAAACATATAATTTTATTGAATTGAAATGCATGTGTTAAAAAAACTGTTAATAGATTTGAAACCAGCAGACAAAATTCCATATAAATCATCTTTCACTTTCCATTTAACACACAAAAAATTTAATTTTGTGGTCCAGTATTATCTAGGTAGATAGATATTATTTCACTTCAATAATTACATAGTTTAATTCACACCTACAATTCTGTAATACTTAAATTCTATTCCTACATTTTACCTATTACATCTCATTTTCTCGCTTCACTGAGTTGCTGCATTCTGAGGTCCCATAGCATCCAACACCATAGTTACCTAGCTATCGGGTCCTATTCACTTCTTCCTTTCACTAATCCACATTTCTTCCTGTTCCTTATTTTTAATTTTCTTCATCCATCTACTTCTTACTACAGTTAAAAAATTACTATTTCTATTAAACTTTCTTTTGATTTAGCTCTTAACACCCCAGTGTTACCTATATGTTCATCACATGTGTTCAGTGTTAATGTTTGCTGTTGAATTTTCAGGAAGAATGAGGCTGCAAGCAGACCCAAAGCTGAATTTGTGCCCAAGACACTGTCAGACCTGCATGTGGAAGGAATCTCGGACGGTTTGAATGGTGCGCCACCTATGCCACCTCCCAGTACGGGTCAGTACGGCAGAGCGAGGCCACCACGGCATGATGCATTCAATGATCCCTGGCATGCCCATACCGCAGCTCAAGGTGATATTAACTCCCTCTTAGTTTCCATGACCAGCCAGAGCGTATGTGGTGATGGTGTTCTTCTGTTTGCCATGATCTGTGAATGCTCGTTTTTCGTGTTAACTTTTCCCTTGATGTCAAACTTTCTCTAAACTTGGTGGAGGTACATTCATAACACAAATGTTCTTTATAGTTGCAATTTTATTGGAATTTTTGAGTCGTTGTGTGTACGTGCATGTGTTCTATTATAAAGAAGAATGCACAAACAATATAATACTTCTCTTTTTGCAGCTTTTACCTTAGTTGTTTTCCTGTTTGGCATATTCATATTGATAGTTTAATGTTAGAATTAGTGGCTGGAAGTCTCCTGTAAGTTATGGACAGATTCATAATATTGCTAAATAGGTTTACAGAAGCAGTGGCGGCTACAAAGAATGAATGCAAATGCATATAAGACTGTTTTAACTACATAGTAGTCAAGTTCTTTAATAAATTACTAGACATTTTGAAACAAAAACAAAATTGACTACATTCAAATCAGAAGTAATAGCATACCTATTAGAATGCCAATTCTACACAATATGTAATATTATGTCTTAATTTTAAGTTTCAAAGGTTGATCCTGTATCCTGTTAGTACGTTTATTTAATTTTAGTTTTTATTTAAGATCCATGACAAATCACCTGTTTATGAACATTGTTCAGTGCTGTAAACGTATGTGATAGTAAATCTTTTGTTGTTATCATTATTTTTCTAAGCAAGTAAATTGGTTAATGAATTGATCATTAAAACTTCAATTCTTCATTAAAACCTGCGATTATACTATGCGCACACTTTTTCATGGGTACTCGGCTACCTAGTCTTCTTTTGGTAAGTTTCACACAATTTTGGAAGCAGAGCAGATAGCATTGAGACATGAAGTATGCAATACATTCCGACATATAGTCACTTCAATGCTAAAATTTCATTCTGTCTGTAGATCCTAGAGTTCGTGCCCTGTGTATTGCATTTAATCCCTTCAGCGATATGGACCTGATATGATAATCTGTGCATGCTTGTTAAATAACCCACTTTACTAATGAATAATAGGCCATAACAAGATGTATATATAAACTCCAATACCAATTCAATCATTCAGCATCCTGAAGAAGGGAGAGATGTACGCTCCCGAAATGTCAATGTCTCCACATCACCTCACCTGGCTTTTAGCCCGAGAACGTCTAGAGCATGTTCGTCACCAGGAAAGCTTCAACTCTTATTTTATGAACTCCTACATTATTAGTACTTCCCCAGACCTCGATTCTACATTGAAGGTAATGATATATTACACCAAAATTGACTCACATCAATAAAATCCTGTATAGCATATTTAACCTTGGTCAGTAATGAGCATTGGATTAGCAAATGTGTAACATAACGTGTGCGCAATAAAAGAATAATGTTTTTTATTGAAAAGCTCACACATGTCTGTGATGTAACAGATGAAGTGTCTAAAGGATAAAAGCTCTCAGCTCTGCAGATCACAGCCTCACCTAACCATCAGCTTTGCTGTAAGCATGTAATGTAACCGCCACTGCTGAACTAGAGTCTGAATCTAAAGCAGAGTAAAGTTAGCAGTTGAAAGGATTATGTAGTTTGTAGGTAGTTTGCTAAGCAAGTATACTATAGACAAAACTGTTAGTTTTAGACTAGACTGCTGTATTGGAGAATAAAATCATTTCCCTGGCTCGAAAGCCAGGGTCTAGTGGGTCCCAAAGTTCCCAATGTTTCACCAAGGTTATTTGATGACTATTCAGAGCTCAAATGAGTTTACAGCAAAGAATGTGTATTTTTATACAGATGGCCCTCATCCATTTGTGAGCTGTCTTGAGGTTTACGTTTGTTCCTATTGTTTAGTTTCTTCTTCATCCACTTGCCCGTAGGGGGAGATTCTGACCTCTTGAGCTGCTCCAGCGCTAGAAGTATTGATTAGAGCTTCTTGGGTTACTAGCCATGTGAGGATAAAATGGCAGTAATACCACAGTAACCGATATTACGACAGACAGCGATTGAAATCAAGTTAGAGCCAAATAATTTTAACAAAGACGATGTATGGCTGAGCTCAGTATGGACTAGGACACTTAACAATAGCAGGCATTCTGGCGGTACTTCTTCACCAGACCAATCATAGGGCAATGGGTCCCCATTGGCCCACGTCATTTAACCCCGCCCTCCATTTGGAGAGTATATATTCCACCTAGTCTGGAGCATCTCATTACTTCCTGAAGAAGGCCCTAGAGTCAGCATGGCTGAAAGCTCTAAGAGCGATTTTATCAACATCACACAGGTGGTAATCCAAGAAGCTCTAATCAATAATCATTGCCATGAAAGCATCAAATGTTACATTACTAGAAGTGTGCTGGGCCAAACATCTGAGCCCCTTCCGAATAGGAGCTGTTTTGATTGGGTTAAACTCTGAGATGTAATAGTTTTTTAAAATAGTGTTTAACTCCTGCTTTTACTACATATGGTACCACAGGCTCAGCGGGGTAGTGGTTCCCTCATGGAAGATTGGGTATGCCTGGGCGAGGTTGTGAGATCCCTTAAACTGGAGAGCTTAGACAGGAGCTAGCCTCCACCAAGGTCTTTGGTAGTCATCTCCCTAAAGAACTGACGCATGTGAGTGGCATATCCACTTTTCTCTTTCATAATTAAGGTTTATAAAATAGGTACCAGCCCAACAGAAAAACCACATGAACTTGTTCCTTGGGGCATTTGGCACACCCTAGCAACACTTGACAGACAGCCAACAGATGGTGGACACAGCTAGACTACAGATCTCGATGTCTGACTGTGCGTACCATCTTACTATAGATGATGAAAGCAGATAGATTGTGCCACTCTATCGCCATCTGCTGACACAAAGCAAAAGTGGTATGGTAATGGATGAGTCCTGAAAGGCCTCTATCTACCATATACTGTCAAATAAATATTCAAACTTAAAGATCCATTGCAATATGACCAAAAAGTTAAAGCAACAAAATAAAATAGTGTTAATTGAATTGCTTTTTTCACACAAGCCATGTGTAGGACAAGAGTTGTGTAGGTAGAGTCAGACTGAAAAATTCAACACCATTGCCGGGATTTGAACCACAGATCTCCTGGACTCTAGCTGGTTGCTGTACAACTGAGCTATCATGGCAACAAGCTGGTACAGCATTAAATTTCTCAACTCACTTGCATGTTGAGCAACCAGCTAGAAACCGAGAGATCCTGTGCTATGGTGCTGAATTTTTCAGTCTGACTCTAGCTATACAACATGAAATAGATTGAAAAGCAAAAAATTAACCACAAGACAATAGTTGTGGAAATCAGGGCACAGCTCCATGATGGCTACACCCCTATCTGTATAAAAGGATGCACTCCCCACTGCAAACCCATTCAAGCTCTGATCAGCAATTGGAATTAATTTCAAATTACATTGAATTGCACAATAAATAATTTCAGTGTAAATGAAACTCTTAACTGTACACTAAGTTGTTATGACTTATCTTGTCTTAATATCAAGAGGAATGGGCGATGTGTACACATTATGGAGTATAATCATTTTATCACACCTGAAGATATCCTTGGCAAAATATAGGAACCTTCAGACTCACCAGACCATGGCCTACAAGCCCAGATAATAATTTTGTTCTCTTAGACTAGAGTTTTTTGTTCATCCGAAAATATCTTGAACCTCCTTGTGCCTCAGTTTATCTGAGCTGAGTGTTAATGAGCAAGTTCTTTAAAAGCATTGCTAATTCTTGGTTTTGAAATAATTCTTCCTCCATCAGATCAAAGCCCATACATGCCTTAATTTCAAGGTTATAAAACAAATGCTCTACTATATCACCACACACAAAAAACTTGTAAAACTGATGCAATTTTCAAAAAATTATAAATACTTGAAAAATTTTGGATATTAACTTGTATACTTTGTTCTTTCTTCAATATTTTCTCTGTTAATTTTGTTGATATTGTTAAAGAGGAGACCAATACTTTAAGTGAGAATCAATAAACAAAAATAAAAGAGCTATTTTGACTTCAGCCATCTGTCATGAATAAAGAAAAGTGTACTTGCTTAAAATTATGGAATTCAGGAAAACAACAAGGTATAGAGCACATCTTTTTTTTTAAATCAGATTTTAAAGTAAGATAAAGATCATTTGTTTCTACTGGGGAAACAGTTCCAATTCTTTACACTGATTCTTGTTTCACTTTCTTGATTTTCAGTGTGAAATTTTCATCCTCCATCTACTAACAATTCTTTCTGAAATTTCAAAGCTCTGCCTTACTGACACACTAACAATTATTACACTCATCTCTTTAAACATTCTGTTCACATAAAGTTGCAGTGTACAAGTTGGTGGAGCAAATTTTAAATTTGTTGAATTACTGAGTTGTTTTAATCAGATAAAACATATTTACAGGTCTGCAAATAGGGCTATGAAAAGGAATTCAGGCTCTTGCATGTCTTTGAAGGAAAATAACATTTATTTTTTATTTTTAATTTAATTTTAAAATATTAATGAGTTGATATTCACACCTAAATTTCCTTATCTCAATCTGTAGAATGTGCAATGGTTCATAGATGTTCCTTCATCTTCAGCAACCGATGGTTGTTATGTATTCCTCTTCTTTCCTCAGCATGGTTATCTAACTGTTATTGTATGATGGTAAACTTTATAACATTGCTGTATGATGTAACTTAAAAATTTAAGAAACTCTATGAATTTTTTTCAAATGAAGATCTTTTCTCAAATGATTTGAGTTCTAGCAACACCACCTAAAGATTAAGCCTTGCAATATAATTTATGACATCACACCTTTGGAATTTTAGAGGATCCATCAAACCAGTACTTTTACATAAAAGTTGATGTTTTTTATTAAAGTAATTGTTTCAGTTTTTATTGCTAAACCAAAAGTGGTCTGCACAAAAATTTTAATTCCCAGTGCAGCACAATCATTACTGACAACTTATTGAAAGAAAGTAGAACACCTCAGTAAATGCAGAATTATATTATTATGTGAGGCTATTCTATAACAGTATGCAATAATTCCTAAAACTATCTAAACTCCAAGGCACAAGAGCCCAAAGTCAGGCCAAGGCTACCGCCCAACCACCCATCCCGCATCTCTGCCTACTACAGGCATCATCAGCAGGGTGGGACATGGTTAGAACCCTGATTCTCTCCATGCCAGTTAATGTGGTCTATGCAACCTGGAGCCACTACTTTCTCCTCAATTGGCCCCCCAGGGACTTCGCAAGGCTAAGTGCACCCTGGACAAGGTCTCCAGTGGGAGAAAAATCCCAAGCCGGGATCAGGAATCAAACCCGGGCCTCACTCTTGTAAACAGCTGCACTACCACCTTGCTAAGGAGATGACCATGCAATAATTCCTAAGTTTGTTAATTACACACTCTGCTGTAGTATTCCTTGTACCACCATACCATGCAGGACTGCAGAAATATACAAAATATTATGCTTAAAAGCTCTGGTATAACATTTCATTTTTTCCTTACTGAATGTTAATACTTTAACTGTCATCCTAACAGAATATATTTTAACATGTGTTAAAACAGATATTGGTCCCCTAACCTGCTCTGCTACAATTAAACTTGAAGCAATGTCTAGCATTGCAGACCAATAGCCATGTTTATTTCATGTTTTGTGTGTGTCTTTGATAGCCTTCTTTGTAAGAACATGTCTTTTTCCACCATTTTTATTTTTTATTTTAGTACTCCTTTGTTACTTTTTGAGAAGATAGAATTTCATTGCGGTTTTGTTTTTGTCAGTTAATTTTTCATATGGGGACGAGTTGCTTAATTTTGTGTCAATAACCTGTTTTAGCAACAGAAACTTTTTGCAGTAACCAAGGAAAATTTTAAACCTTTTAACATTTCTCATTTTGACTTTATTGGGGAAGAAGGTCCTGAGTTAATGCTGCTCCTCCTGATTGCATAAGGGGGAGAGATTAAGTCTGAGATATAATCTTTCCTATAAGGGAAGGAGGTCAATTATATCATGTCAAAGAATAGAGCAGCTGTAATCTTCGGCAAGATAAATTGAATTTTCAGGGAATTAATGAAGCTATTGTTCGGAACATCTTAGTACAAGTGAAAAAGAAAACGTATTACATGAAAGGAAAAGATATGTAATAAAATGAATATTTTAATGAGAACAGATAAATTTCGTCAGAAATACAATCATTAAATTATAGACGATCCAATTTTGTTTAAAAGAAAAGAAGGCTATCGTTCAAATTGAAACTATTTTGAAGTTGCAAAGTTTTAAATAAATGTGAGTTTTGTTTCAAAGAAAAAGAAAATGTTATTCTTTTCCTACAAGTAAGTTTTTGTACCTTCTACATGCCCTGAGTACAAGAGACCTGAAACAAAGCTCTGCCAACTGATCTGGACCCAGGCAGTCAGAGCTTTCACCACCACTCCTGCTGCAAACTTCAACCTTATTGCAAATAATGTGTTTCCTGGAAAGTATGGAACCAGCAGACAAACAATATATTTTATCTCATTGTTGTCAAGGACATGTTAGAAAGAAAATAGAGGGAAAAAATTGGAAATATTAAGAAATTGACATCCATTTAGATCCATGATAGGTTCTTGCATAGCAACATCTGCATGCACATTGTTGGAGCCTGTCCAGGCTTGCGCAAGTTACTATCTGAACTTCAATCTAAAGTTAGGAAGAACTGTTGTCTTAACTTGTTACCAATTCTCAAAACTTTCAGCAGCTGCTTGTATTAAAATTGACAACCTCACTAGAGCTCACCCACTTGGGAAAATATATCTATTTTTTAAAATAAGTTGTCAGTCAGGAATGTTATAAAGTTGACCGCCAGACAATAGATAATCATGCTGAAGAAAGAGGAAGAGTAGATGCATGCTTCAAAACCATTGCAAGGTTCTACAACTTGACAAAATTAAGTTTAAGTGTGAACATCACTTGTATTATTTTTTCAAAGATGGCCATATCATAAAATAAAATTAATCAATAATGGAAGTAACAAGTGATTTATTAACAATTAAAATATAGAAGTACCGCATTTATCTGAATACAAGACAACCTTGAATGCAAGACGAGCATTCAGAACTTAGAAAAGATTTTTTAAAGTGGTACTATTAACACACACTTCACTTACTTTTATTGTGCAGGACAATTGTTTTGCGGACGTTGCACCCACTTGGCCAAACCCAAGCAGTAGTGGTTCAAAGCTGAGGATGCAGGCAATGGTCTGCAAAACAATTGTCCTGCACAATAAAAGTAAGTGAAGTATATGTTAATAGTACCACTTTAATTAATTAAATTTGATTATGCCTTCACTGTGAGCAGCTTCAAAATTATACAATTATCTTAGAAAAGATGTTTAAAAAACATGCAAAAGAAGAATTTTTAAAAGAAATCTAAAGGTTTGCCATATTTTGAACAAACTAATGAATGTGATAGTTGAAAATGAGTCGGAATAGTAACACTCACCTCACTTATATGTAATTATGTTCAAAACATATGTTTCAAGGGCAATTGCCCTCTTCTTCAGTTGAAGTCCGACTGATGGCTGGTATTTGTGCTCTGTGGTCTATTACGGTGGAGCCATCTGGTGTTCTCAGTAGAAGTTCAAAATCATGTGGCGGTATTTCAAAATTCATCAGTTGGTCTTTTACTAATGAATGCTTAAGTTAATTAAATCCTGTTTCCTTCTCCCTCCCTCTCTTTACTGAATTTGAGCGTAAATTCATGTTTTGGGTGGTTGGCAGAGAGAAGAGTATGCACGGTATGGGTGCAATGGTACATGAAGGTGGCAGTAGCATAGCTATATCAACAAGTATGGATGCTATTTTCTATGCAGAGGTCCTCTAATTTTATTTTACTCTCAAAGACTAATCTTTTTCCCAGCGAGAATGTTCATAGGCCCATTAATAGCTAATTTTTGCTGCAAAATGTAACACACACAATGTGCCACATATGTCACAACCGTGGCGGTAATCTATACCATTTCCCCAAGGCTTTGCCACTGCTGTACCTGTGAAGTTGAAACTTATTTTTCCTGCATGGTATTGGAAAACCTTTATTGTGAGTGCAAGATGACCCCTCCTAAATATTTTGGGTAAAAAAACATTGTGTTGTATTCAAATAAATACAGTAATATGTGGAGGTTTTATATGCACTGGTATAAAGTTGAATATTGTTGGTTATCCTGTAATGTGTTAATCATAAAGAATGTATACGTTTTCTGGAAATGTTTTATTATTCTTCAACAGATAAAAAGGGAATAGACACAACTAAAGTTGTTAAGATAAACAGTCATTAACAAACGATGGAATATTAAATTTGCATGTACATGTGTGTTTGCCTGCCACATCATTCTACATAACATATATTTACAGGACTTCATTCAGTGTACCATGATAAAGATTTTATATTTTATGAAGTAAGAATATCTACATTTTACTGCAACTTTATGTGTTTCAGGTACATGTTTCAGAAATTATAAGCTGTTACTTGGAACCTAAAATGTAATGATTGCACAAATTTCTTAAAAGCCTTCAAGCAATGACGATGAATAGTCCTTATGCAGTGCTAGAAACGTGATTTTTTTTTTTTTTTCTTTTCTTTCCATTTGAGGGCAGTTGAGTAATATTAAATGAATGATTAGGTATTCTTTACTATGCCCTCTACCTTTATAGTCCTTAATGTACAGATTATCTGGCAGAAGCTTTACCCCTCCTACTTTATGAAGAAATAAGATTGGATGTCTTGACTTTATGACAGGGCCATGGATGACATTTCTTTTTTTAGGCCTGAGACTGTTGGGAATGCATACCTTTTTGGGACATTGAAAAAAAAAATAAACAGAAAATACAGGATTTTGTCAGGAACTATGTTTCTATTTCTGGACCATGTTCACGAAAAAGCATGAAGAGATTTACATTCAGTGAATTAGATGATGCTCTTTTGCAATGGTTTATCCAAAAGCTAGCAGTAGGTATCATTGTTTCAGGTGTGATATGTGCCAAGAGGGCTAAAAATGTTTCATGAAGATCAAGGGTTAGAGGTAGAATTTCCTACTTACAATGTATGTTCTACCCTAAAAGCATTACATTCTTTTTGTTTAATGCCCGCTTTTACTGCTCTGGCACCGCAGGCGATGATACATGAAGATGGAACCCTGGTGGAATGTAATGACAGGGGAAACTGGAGAAAACCTGCCCCTGTGCCACTTTGTTCACCACAAATCTCACATGCAGTCGCTTGGGATCGAACCCAGGCCGTCTAGGTGAGAGGTCTGACCACTTGGCCACGGTGCGGCCGCAAGCATTAAATGACAGGTTACTTGGTTATTAATGCATCCTCTCCCCTACATTACCCTGAATAATCGGAAGTTTACTGCATATGTTGTTGGATAACCTGAAAGCTTATTTTAGGAACAGCATTTCCATAAATAAATAATGGAAATATATAAAACAATAAGAGTATTTTAGACAGTAGAGTGCCATTGTATAGAGTTTTGAACTGAGTAGCTATTTTTAAACTTTTAACTCCATTTCTCATTCGTCCGGGAAGACTCAGCAGTCAACCATGGAACTGAAGATAGGGTAGAGGTACCCTGAAACCAGTCTTCCAAATGAAAGGGAAGTGGAGCTAAAATTGTAAAAAAAGATGACTCAGTTTTATCAAAACTCAAAATTAGGGGAATTTACTCAGTGCACATGCACAAGTATTAACAATTTTGGTTCCATGGATTTACTGAGCTCATTAAAACTGAATGTGGTTGCTCTGCTGTGAAATACGTAAGCCTGGCTTAAGCAGCATCTAGCTTACTAAAGCTTTGGCTTAAGCTTAAACCGTGAAACTGGCCCTAAAACTTCATCAAATTTGCAAACCAAAGCAACTGGGATGTCATGCACTGGAACTTATTTCTGGTTTTAAATAAAAAAACAAGCAAATGTAACAGCAAGGCAGTATGTGAACTTAAGGCAACTACACAGTTAGTAGGGGAAAAAAGAAACAAAAATTATAAATCTAATAACCTAGAAATCAGTTCTGAAGTAGAGGAGCAGAAAAGAAACAACATTTGGTATTGTCAATACAAGAATGAAAGCTTTTGGGAAATCTGTTGGAATTCTTTACATTTAGGTGATTAATGTTGATAGTGTTTTCATAACATAATCTGGGATTTATATCTTCTTTATTTAATTACTTACTGAAATACCAATTACAGGATGTGCAAGAAATTATTGCAGTAATTATTTCAGTGTTTAAAAGAACAGAAGTATTTCTAATGCTGTAAAATATTTGCAGCATATGATTAAAATACCCTTCTGTAAATAAATATTATACTTCATATTTAATACATATTTTAACAAGCCCTCATTGTATTGTTTTTTTTGAAGAAGTATATTTTTAGGATACCAATATTTCAGAATTAGAAATGGAAACCTTTCTGTTCATTAAATTGAGTAGTATTTTTAAGAAAGAAACATATTTTAGTTGTTCTTTTCATGTTACAGTGGTTTTGAAATTGGATATATAACATTTGTTTACATCTCTGATTGTTAGAAAACACATTTCATATCTCTGTTTCTTGTTTGTTTATTGTTCAAAATGTTCTACGATATGCAAATTTTAACACATTTTAAAAACCTTTATAATGCATCTTCCTGGTTGTATAAGAAAACAAAAAACACATATATTTTGATTTAATTTATGGACTTCTGTGTATTCATTTTCAAAAGTATTTATATTAACTATTGTAATTACTTATTTCTTAGCAGCATTAAAGAAAAGTTGCATGATATACTTTCATTTAATAATGTTAGTATGTAAGGAAAATTGTTGCTTGCAACAGAATTTACAGGATGTGAAGCAATTTAATTAAGTTACTAATTAATCAATAATGTTTCTACTAACTAAAAACTAGGAAATATGCATGCATACATGGCCAAAAAGTTCATAAAAATATGATAATTTTTTAACTGCAAAGCTGAAATATGCAGTGAGACTCAGATAATATTGATGGTTAATGATATAGATTCAACTGAGAGGAATTTCAAAAGCTTATAATAATTAAGACTATAGATTGTTTCAATTCAAAATATACTAATATGCAGAAAATATTTATTTCTTAATAACCTGTAAGAAATATTGGAAAAAGTACAGTTGAAACTCGCTTATACGTAATACACTTCAACATTTTTTGCACATATACACAAAAATGTTAGGGACCAGCCGTTCTCCATTAAAATTTTGCTCAATTATACATTTGGTTATGCGTTTTTTTGGTAATGTGTCACTTTTTCTGATCCCCATACACAAAATGCACCCATTTATACGTTTTTAAAAAAAATGCATGTTGATATGCTTGCTGTGTATAGCCTTGGACCTATTTGCGCTTATCATTTCATTGTCGTCATATCGTTCCAACAATCTATTAACCTTGGTTCCAACAGTCACTTGTCTGCTTTAAGTCGAGTACTGTTAGTGTGCTGTTTTCATTATCGTCATATCGTTCCAACAGTCACTTGTCTATTTTATGTGGAGTTTTGAGTTACAAACAGGAGAAGAAACATGTGTGAATATCAACCAGCAGGGAAGAAAACAAGAAAATCCTTAACTCTTGGTGAAAAATTAAAAATTCTGGATGAAGTCCATACCAGAAGAGAAAATCAGTTACACGTTTTCTCATTTATACAGCTTTTAGCAGTCTCCATTGAAAAACGTATGTGAGGTTCTAATGTATTTAAGTTTTGTAAAATCTTCATTTAAAATAGTTGAGTAGTTTTCACTCTTTTATCAAAAACTACTTTAAAAATAGCAAAACTTTTTTGTTCTATTCATTACAAAGATACTTTCTGTTGAAGGGTGATAATAGGTAATCTTCCACACTCTATATGAGGGTGCTTTGATAAGCTGGTAAATTTCTATGAAAGAATGGAACAGTTTTGTTGCAGCTTCATAAAAAATTTTAAGAATGTATAGTGTACAGTTCATTGTTGACAGACATCTCAATTGCTCGATTGCAATTGAAAATGGAGAAAATTGAGTTTCGTGCTGTTATGAAACATTTTTATTTGAAAGGTTGGACTGCCGCACAAATTGAAACAGAATTGTTCACTCAGACTCTGCACCATTATGAAGACCATTTACTCTTGGACTAATGAATTTAAGCGTGGTCGGACAAGCATTGAAGATGAACGGAACGTGAAAGATCTTCCTGTCACCTGGGCAACCTCCTTACTTCCTTGGCTCTGTTGCAAATTGGCCACTGTTGTTTTATCTATTGTTTCCTTTGTAATAGAGATCCTGAACCTGTCTGTCCGCTCTGACGGTAGCTCACATACTGGTAGGCCTCACATACTAGGCACATTGTACATGCCTGCTAGAGAAAGTAAAAATGTAAGTGGTGCAAGTGTTTCTATTCTGGTTTGAACCTTCGTTTAAATTTAAATTCCACATCACTGTTACTAGCTTATGCAAATATTATATAAATAACATGTCAACTCTATGTTTAGACAAGTTAACAGTTACATTTCATTGTGAGTTGGTCTCAACCTGGAACCTTATTTACAGAACTATTTCATCGGAGTGGTATTTAGTATTTTAGTATTTATTTCCTTTAGGCATTTGACATCGTTTGATATACAAATTGTATAGTTACATACTTTGTCAATTAAAAATATATATTTAATTTACAGGTTTTAAAATCTAAAAATTCTTTATTGAATATAAAATATTTGCAACCAATCATGCGTTTAGTCTGGACTTAAAAGTTTTCTTATCTAGGAATTTAATATATTCTGGTATAGTTTGATGCTTAAATACAGCACTTTTTTTATCATGGAAGTTGATGTCCGGTTAAAAATGAAGGAAACTAGTCTTTCAAAACACGTTCCAGCAAAAGTCCCAAGTAAGTGTTGTTTAGTGTAATTAATTGACTCGTCAAATTAAATGATTATAACAACATTGTTTTCAAACTTCCATGATAAGAAAAGTGAAGTAATAATTGAGTCGATGTCCAGTTGAAACTGAAGGAAACTAGTCCTTCGAAACATGTTCTGGCAAAAATCCCAAGTAAATGTTGTTTAGTGTAATTAATCGACTCATCAGGTTGGACCCATGAGGTTGAAAATGGAAGGCTTTCGAAACTAGTCCCTTATAATAAAATGTAAGTGACGTAGGGTTAAAAAAACCAACTCAACAAATTAATACCACATATAATTTGACCGTCATTGTTACTAAATTCCTTCAAACATAAAATAGTTATATGTATTTAGGTTTAATTTGACGATTGGAGTTTTTGATAATTTAAATTAAGGAATATTTACATTTGATTTTATCCTTTTATTATAATTGTGCGCAATGCTTCTTAAGGTTTTCAGATGATTTGTGTACATAAGCAAAACATCTAAAATTTAAAGAGTGTAAATAGTTAAAATACCTAACCATAAAGTGTGGTCTACATGGAGTTGTATAGCAACATTTTTTAACAGTCCTTATAATTTTCTTTTGTAAAAGGAAGATTTAATACATTTTATTAGTGTCTCCCCAAAGGATTAAACCATATCTTATAACTTACTCAAAAAATGAAAAATACAAACTTCTGACATATTCAGTGCTTCTCAGATCACATTGATGGGACAACTGCCACCCGCCATGGTTAATAATAAAGATTCAAAGAAATTTCGAAAGCTATAATAATAGTAAGAGTGGGGATTGTGTCAATTCAAAGTATACAAAATATGCAGCAAATATTTATCTTTCAATCTCCTTTAAGAAATATTTGAAAAAGTATTTAAATTTTGTAAAATCTTATTATTATTGTTGTTATTATTATTATTGTTACTATTATTATTTAAAATAGATATAGTATTAAGCAATTTTCACTCTTTTCTCAAAAAATATTTAAAAAGCTGATGTGATCCATTCAAATGACTTTCTCTACATCTCTGCAACAAATTATTGTTAAAAAGTTAATACTTCTATTTACTTCATGCTAATCGAGAAAAAATTAGCAGGAATAGTCTTATTAATTATTTCCTTGGAAGTAGAAGTGGAATAAGGGTCTACCATAGGTTAAAGTGATAGTCAAAAGCTGGTTGCTATGTGACTGAAGTCCCTTTGTTTGTATGGACAGGAGTTCACAAATTCCTGTATGAGAAAAGTTTTTCAGAGCTGAAACTGAAAACAAGGAATATCTCAAAAACAATCAACTCCACAAAAAAAATGTATATGGCATAAATTGTGTGTTTTAACATGCTCTGCATTTTTGGTGTGTTAAGTTTTTGTCCATTTCTTATGGTTTAAGAGTTATGCAAAATTCCATAAAATTCATCCAGAATAAAAGTAGTCTTCAGAGACTGTTCCCAGAAAATTCAAGATATACATTTTATTTGTCAGGTAAATATATTTGATATATGTTATTTTAATCAAAATGGTTAACCATTTTCTCAAAAATACATACATAGACCTTTTTCTAAAACTTCTTTTTTTGGATTCAGGGTGTCCCAAAACTTGTATTTCTGGTGAAATCTTGGTATCAAATTAATGAATGCATTACAATAATTTCTCTATACACTATGCACATAGTATGTTTACAGAATAAAAAGATCTACATGTATGTGTAGAATTTTAAAGTGTTTAAAATTTCGACTCATTGTTAAACGATTACATTATAATGGTGCACTATATACAAATATTTCTAATTATTTGTGTGTCTATGTTTAATTTTTACACTTAAATCTGGAACCTTATTGACAGAATTATTTAATCTCAATGGTTTTGTATTATTTGTGTTGAGTTATAAATGCATAGTCTTGAAAACAAAATAAATAAAATATACATGTATAGTGTGAATAAAAATACTTTTAATCTGGTATGGGATAAATGACAAAATAATTGGCATAATTTTGGGCATAGACTCACATTTTCTTTTAGGTATATAAGTTGTTGGTATAATTAGAAGATATGAAATCCCAGCATTATTTGTGAAGCGCTATGTGAACTTCTCTACTACTGTGTTTTGTTGTCTCTATAACATGTTGCTATGTGTAGGCACTTCTCAGGCATCCTCTCCTGTGCACCCCAAACCGAATCAACTGGAGCTGTTTCCTTCCACTGGCAGTGCGCCACGTTCTTCTAATGGTAACAATATTAACTACATCTGTCCTTGCATAACCAGCATGTCTTCCTATCTATCGCACTGGACATCTTTCAGAAGCCACTCTTTTGCATGGGAGCATTTACTGTTGTCAATATCTGTGAATTTCAGGTGTTAATGTGTTTGGTATATTAGCAACTGATGAGGAAGTGTATAAAGTTATATATATATACAGTCCCATGGAAATTGATCAGAACACAACATTGATTTAACTGTTTTTTCCACACAAACATGCAAGTCAGTTGAGAAATGTAATGCCGTGCCATCATGTTGCCATAGTAGCTCAGTGGTAGAGCAACCAGCTAGATACCAGGAGATCTGTGGTTCAAATCCTGGCTATGGTATTGAATTTTTGTCTACCTATCCAACTCTTGTCCTACACACGGCTTGTGTGAAAAAACAATTAAATCAATACTAATTGACCATAATAGTTGGTTATACTAGGAATCCTGGGACTTGAAATACTTACTACATAGCAAGTTGCCATTAGCATAATAATTTGAAATCACCCTGTGGTTTACCAGGAGGTTGAAAAATTTAATGTTGTGCCGGCATATTGCCATGGTAGCTCAGAGGTAGAGCTGGATATTGAGAGAGATCTGTGGTTCAAATCCTGACATTCAATTTTTTGGTCTGACTCTACCTATCCAATAACACAGCATTTTTCATGCTTTCATGAATTTAATCATAAAATGATTTACATTTCTTAATACTAATCGGCCCTCCTTTGTTTTTATAAGTTCCATTACACAATTACGCATTGACCTCGCAAGATTTGAACACACATTTTTGAGATTGTCAATTAAAGTTGAATTAAAGCTACTATTAAATATTCTTTTGCCCGCTTGGGTAGTGTGGTGGTAGCATGTCTACCTCACATTCAACAGGTTGCGAGTTTGAATCTTGCTTAGGGTGAGTTGCCAGATAAGGTTTTTTTCCAGGATTTTCCCTTATCTTGAGAAGATGAATGTTGAATAACTAAGCTCCATGGACACTGAGATCATGTGAGCATAATTTCACCAATTTCATTCATCATTCAATATTGCTAACCAGGTTAAAGGAAGTTAAGCTAAAAAAAACAACAAAAAACACTATTTTTATAAAGATTATTCTTTACCTATATGATACTAGCTGAGATAAACATTAACAGCAGTTGTCTTATTACTTGCTTCCTTGTAAGTAGAAGGGAAATATGGGAATACATTAGGCTAAAGCAAGAGTCAAATCTTTTAAAAGCTGGTCACACTGTGATACAATTGAAATTTAATTCTCTGTGAAAGGCCAGAGTAAAACAAGGGATATGAAACAAATAACTAGGAGTACCTCAGAGATGGTTAACTCTACAAAAATGTATATATGACATAAATTGTGTGTTTTAAAGAGCTCTAACTGGAGTAAGTTTTTGTCTATCTCTTATGGTTTACGAGTTGTGTAAAATTCAGCAAATTTCATCCAGAACAAAGAGGTCTTCAGAGGCGATTCCCAGAAAATTCAAGATTTAATTTATTTGTCATGTGACTATCTTTAATATATGGCATTTCAATTAAAATTATTAGAGCCATTTTTAATAAAATTAAAAATTTTCGAAAATTTTTCCATATAAAGGATAGTTTGGGGTGGGGGAATTTTCCTTAAAGTCTTCATATCGCAACCTTGAAAAATACTAAAGTTAAATTCCAAGTTTGGCATTTAACTGATTTTTCATTTTTGAGCTATGCTGCCCCCCCTCCACACACACAGAGCTTTTTCTAAAAATGCTTTTTTTGGACTCAGGGGACCTCAAAACATATTCTGGTGAAATCTCGGTATTGAATTTTTGGGTGGAATATAATACTTTCTCTATCCACTATGTACATTGTACACATGGTCTAGAGAAAGTAAAAATCACTGACTTGAAGAGAGACTTTCTTGGCATATGTTCTAAGTGTACACTGATATCATCACTCAATACTTTTAAATTTCTTGACTATTTTATGAACTGTACTTCTGTCCGGCAAATCAATATCAGGAAAGTGTTCCCGAAATGCTCTACAACACAGAGATGTAGATTTTGTTTTATAAATTTTGCAACAAATGAAAACTCATTCTACTGTACTAAGAGGGATTTTTTTTTCAACCTCTGATGGAGCATAACAGAAAGACAAATATGAATCACAAAATGATTTTATTACCGGAAGTGAAGCACAGTTACAGTCACTTCTCCACACAGTCACCATGAAGATTAAGGCATCTGTCGCATTGATAAACGAGCTTTCCAATACCCTCTTCATATACGGTTGCTGCAGCATATGGAGATAGGTCTTTACAGCATTTTGAAGTTCTCCATTGGTGCAAAAGTGCCATCCTCCCAGACTTTGTTTCAGCTGTCGAAAAAGATGAAAGTGGTCATCAAAACATTACGCTGACGAAGGGGAAGAGTTTTTGAGTACCATTATAATGGGGGATGAAACGTGGATTCTTTATGACAATCCAGAACCAAGAGAACAATCAAAACAATGGATGCACACACACTCCCCGCAAAAACCCAAAAAGGTCAAAAAAATGTTCAGCAACAGGAAGACCATGGCTAGGATCAGAAAGGTGTGTTGCTTGTGGAATTTATGGAGCCAGACTGCCAGACTTTATGTCGCTGCAGAGAGTCACACAAAACAAAAGAAGGGGTATGCAGTCATCTAGAATTGTTTTGTACCTCGAAACCACATACTGGTGCTTACTCAGTTTCACTAGGAAGTGTTCAATCATCTGGCATACAACCCAGTGACTTTCATCTTTTTCGGCAGCTGAAACAAAGTTTGGAAGCACAGCACTTTTGCACTAATGGAGAGCTTCAAAATGCTGCAAAAAGCTATCTCCATACGCTGTATATGAGGAGGGTATTGGAAAACTAATGTATCAATACAACTGCCTTAATCTTCATGGTGACTGTATGGAGAAGTAACTATAATTGTATTTGACTTCTGGTAATAAAATCATTTTGTGTTTCATATTTGTTTTTCTGTTAAGAAGAAACAGCCTTCGTATATTGGACCATGATTGCATTTACAAACAACTAAACTACCAAAGTCTACTGCTGTCTTTGTTAATCATATACGTAGCATGAGTCAGAAGGTCATGACACAATAGCGAGACCTGCACATCTCACAAGCAAACATTTTCTTCCAACATGTTTGTAATATTAAACCTAGTGCTTATACAAATTTTTATAATGCGAGTGCGATTACTTCGCGAGTTATTTACATATTAACAAGAACCGGGGAGGAGGTGACATTTGGTTTCATGTGAGAAGAATTCAAATTTCTTACCTTCATTAAACCTTCTCGAGAGTAATACACATTTCCAAATGTGGTTATTATCCCTGAGCATATTCCCTGCAGTAAAGGTATCCCATAAAAAAATGTAGAACATAATTTAACTGTACACCTCAACACCTAATAACTGCCACTTTTTCACATTTATCAAATAGTCCTTTCAGTACAGATGGCTGCTGGCGAAAAGAACAAAAACCATTTCCAAAACACAACAGATTATTACTTCAAGAATTTGAAAGGACTGTGTGATAAATGCTAAAAAGTTGCAGTTATTAGTTATGGATGATGTACAGTGAAATTATGTTTTACACACTTCTTTGTGCGATACCATTACTGCAGGGTTTATGTTCAGGAATAATAATCGCATTTGAGATGTGTTATACTCCCGAGAAGCTTAATTATTTTGATTTCTTCTCACATGAAAACAAGCAATCTCATGGGGCAGATAAAAATGTGACTTTTTTCCTTCCAACATGTTTGTAATGTCAAAACGAGGGCTTATACTAATTTTTATGAAGCGAGTGCAATTACTTCGCGAGTTATATACATATTAATAATCTTTTATTTAAATTTATTAGTTGTTTTATGATTTTGAAGCATTCTGCAATATTTAAGTTATTAGGTGTTACACCAGATGTTATGGATATAATAGCTGCTTTAGAGTCAGATAATAATACAACTTTTTTCAAATTTATTTATATGATATAGTATATTTACATATGTATGTTTTACTTAAAAACATTAAATTACAGGTTTCTTGATTATTTGTGTTTTTCAATTATTCATGATGTTCTCTTCCATATTACGCTGAATAATCGGCAGTAGACTGTATGTTGTTTATTTTAAAACATGTTTGGAAAGTATACTGCAAAGTGAGTAGCGTGATGCAATACACGCTGGATTTTACATGATTTATAAGCTGAAGTCTTCAACATCCTGAAGTATTTTTGTAAGAAGTAAGGATAAAAGATAAATACAACATAAAGGTATACTGCCAAAAAGGAAATAAAGAAAGAATCTTTTTTCTTTCTCAGTATATTAGAAATTATCATGTATCAGTGTGATTTAGAGATAAGAATGTACAGTTCTATTCACAAATCTACATATGCATGTTATGCAATAGAAAATGAGGATCACCAAAATATGCATGATGTAATTAGTTTGGCCTAGTTACCAGCTGCTTGTCTGGATATTTCCAGAAGTACTGTTGAAATCAATGTTTATAGAGCCTTCTGAGTATTATACAGCTACAGACAGATGAAACATTGTTGCAACATTATTGTTTCCTGTGATATCAGAAGACTTAGGATCAATATTTTATACCAGCACAGAAAGGTCAGATCCAGGATTTCTGTAAATGGGTTCTCTCTAGAAAGTGTTTAAATAGAATAGAATTAATTCACCATAAGAAATACAATGAAATCATGGTTTTGTCAAAAATAAAATAATACATACTTTTAACAAACCAATACATTTTATATACGAGGGTGAGTCAATAAATAAGTCGCAAAACTGGATAGAGGCAATAATAATCAAACTATCTAAAATTTATTTTACTTTTTGACACTAAGACACTTGCCCCATCTCTTTACAAGTCCTTGAACGCCAGTGGCAAAGAAATCTTTTGGTTGCTGTCGCAGTCAACAAGTAACCTCTCAGAATACAGCATCATCAGTTTCGAAGTGACAACCACCCATATGACTTTTTAGGGGCCTGAACAGATGGAAATCCTGGGGGCTAAGTTGGGACTGTATGATGGATGTTCCAACCATTCCCAATGAAATGTTCATAACAGCTCCTGTGTTAATCTTGCTGTGTGAGGGCCTTGTCATCCAGGAGAATCACTCCTTTTGTCAGGAGTCCAGGTTGCTTGTGGCAAGTGGCCTGTCAGAGTTCCTGCAGTGTGACACCTTGCATGTCCCAAAACATGGCGAGCATAACCTTGAGGGCTGATAGAACCGCCTTGAACCTATTTGTTGTTCATTGAGGTGGGTTGTTTTCATTCAATGGAAGATCTTTTTGATTCTGGTTGAAAGTGGTGAACCCAAGACTTATCCCTTGTAACAATTGGTGCCTGGAAGTCATTTCCTTTCTCATTGTACCAAGTGAGGTGCTGCAAAGAAGACCCATTCTCTTCAACTGGCGGGGCTCCCAATGTGCACAAACTTTACAAAACTTCAACTTCTCGTGCGTGATGTTGTAAGCGGTCCCATTTGAACAGCACGTTCCCCATCTCGAATGCCTTTCCTTCCCTGGTTAAACTGCTGGATTCAATTGAATACAGCTTTCCACGAGAAATACTTGTCACCATATACGGAACGCATTTTGCGATGCATTTCTTCTTTGGACAGTCCTTTGGCCCATAAAAAATGCACAATCACATGCTGTTCTGCTCGGGTACAATCATACACCTGCCATTTTAAATTGGCTCCCATTGATGGCCTGCATGCTGAAGAGATGTGACCCAATCTCTATGCTGTATCTGCTGGCACAAAATGTGTACATAAGGTACAAATGGTATAAGGGAAACAGATGTTTGTGACTTATTTGTTGACTCGCCCTCGTACACTGTATTTTACAATAGTGATCAAAATACTAAACACAATTAATGTTAAGACAATCTTGGTGTTGCAGACAGTTGTCAAACTTCCTTTTGAGCTAACATGCATTCCTCACATGAACAAACAAAGTTTCAATACTATAGAATCAACTAATTTACAGAAAAGCAGCTGAATAGCTTATTTATTAAAAATTATCAGTGTTCAAATTCAAAATGAACAATGGTTTAGTATTTTGGTGCATAAGATAACCAAAACGATGTATTCATGAATTTGTAAATGGAATAAAACATGTAGTTTAAGAGTAGATTTTTTTACTTTCTTCTAAAATATTTTACTAATTTACAGAAAAGCAGCTGAATAGCTTATTTATTAAAAATTATCAGTGTTCAAATTCAAAATGAACAATGGTTTAGTATTTTGGTGCATAAGATAACCAAAACGATGTATTCATGAATTTGTAAATGGAATAAAACATGTAGTTTAAGATTAGATTTTTTTACTTTCTTCTAAAATATTTTACTCTGTAGGACTTGATAGCATCAGGGGTTTGATTATATAAATTAACACCTTTAAGGGAAACTGAATCCAAGCTTTTAGTAGATCTTAGTTGTTGGAGATGGATTGCTGTTGATGTTCTTATATGGTATGAATGAAACTGTGTCTAAGGTATAAATACACGATAAAGGTAGAGTTCTTAAATCCAATAAGAGTGGTTTACTTAGTGTATGTTGGTTCAGTGGCTTGATTATTCCTAATATTCTTTTCAGTAGTTTAAACACTTTAATACATTTATTGGAAGATTCCCAGAAGGGAGTTCTATATGTCAATACTGTAACAAATAAAAACAAATTCACTATTTCTCAATAAGGCACTCCATATTGTATAGCACTTTACACTTTTGGTATTCAAATAACCAAGTCACTGCATTCACTGTCGCACTTGCTAGATTGACTTTTAACTCACTTCACACATCGGCACTTGTTGGCCCCTTATATAGTCTGTAGCTGACTTCTAAAGTTCCAGTCGTTGAAATTACTCTGGAAGTGGAGTTTTCTGGGCCTAGGGATAAAGAAGGTCCAAGAAGTCTTGCAGGGAAATGCACAAAGGGTTTGTCCTGATATTTGCTCTATTGTTAGAGCGAGCCAGGCAGCTGTGTCTTTGGACGAAATGGGGACTCGGCTATTGTCACAAAACTGAATATACATAACCAAAAATACACTGCTTTTAGGACATCTAGGTTGCACGTTTTGGCTAGTAGCTGCATAGCATAGCATATACAACTTAATTTGTTAGAAAGTTGACATGCTCTGCCCAACAGAGCTGGGAATTTAGCCTGGAAAATTTAGACTTTGAGGTAAAACATGTTGTTAAAGGGGCAAATTAAGTAATATAATATGTGGTACTAGTAATATTTATTCTGTTTTAAACCGCTAAGCAAAACAAATTACATTTGGGAAAATATTCTAAAATAGGTATGAATTAAGCAATGTACAAGCAAAAATATTAGTATCGACTTACATTTTAAGAGATTACTTTTCTTATACAAAAAAATCTGATGTGTTCCATTTACATGACTTTCTCTATATCTCTGCAAAAAATAATATTAAAAAACTTATGCTTCTATTTACTTCATGCTAATCGAAAAAAAATTATCAGAAATAGTCTTATTACTTGTTTCCTTGTAAGTAGAAAAGAAATAAGGCAGAACCATAGGTTAAAGTATTAATAAAAAGCTGGTTGCAATCTGACTTGTTTGTATGGACAGGAGTTGACAAATTCCTGTATGAGAAAAGTTTGTTTTTTAATGCCGAAACCAAAAACAAGGAATATCGAAAAAATGATCAACTCCATGAAAAAACTGTATATAACATAAATTATGTGTTTTAACGTGCTCTACATTTTTTGTGTAGCAAGTTTTTATCTCTCTCTTATGGTTTAGGAGCTATGCAAAATTCTGTAAATTTCATCCAGCATAAAGTAAGCTTCTGAGGCTATTCCCAGAAAATTCAAAATATACATTTTATTTGTCAAGTAAATATCTTTAATATACAATATTTTAATCAGAATCGTTGTAGCCATTTTAAGAAAATCAAAATTTTTGAAAAAAGTTTCATGTAAAGGGTAGTTTGGGGTGGGGGGATTTTTCTCAAAATCTTCGAGTCGCATCCCTGGAAGATACCAAACTTAGATACACGGACCTTTTTCTGAAAATGCTTTTTTTAGAACATATGTTTCTGGTGAAATCTCAGTATTGAATTTTTTAGTAGAGTGCAATACCTTCTCTATACACTATGTACATAGTGCATATAGAGAAAGTAAAAATAGTATCCCTGTAAGCTGTCAGAATCATAACATAGCTTTAGCTGTTGCCCTCGTTACTTCACATGTGTTTCACTCCCCACTCATCAGATCTGAGTAAGCCAGTAAACATATATCATATCAGGGAATACCTGCAGTAATTATTTTGTTATTTTACATATGTAAATCAATGCTACTAACTATTTCTGCAGGCTAAGGCCATCTCTGCCAACGTTTTGCTGCAACCTATATTGAGCTTCTTCCTCAGCACTTCAAGCAAGCAACAGGGGGGGTTTGGAGTTTACTTCACTCCCATGGCTGTTTTAGGGTTTATTTTGCCCTCTTCAGCCATTTTTTTTGTTTGTTATATATATATATATGTTTCACTTATTTATGTTTAATTTATATGGCAAGGGGAGACTTTTTTTTGAGAATTAATGACATTAGTATGGCTTAGTGCGAGGTGTCTTGAAGTAAAAATGTTTATATTAGGCATTTTTGGATCTGGTCTTGTATTTCTTGTCTCTCTTTTTCTTTTTCTCGCTTGTATGATTTGAATATGGTTTTGATTAGGGGATCACCGAGTTTTCTTTTATTTTGGGCTGTTCTTTATGTTCGTTGGCTTTCTCAATGATTTGTTTTCTGTAGGTCAGTCGGTTGCATTGTCAAGGTATTAAGTTGTCATCTTTTTGACAGTTTCTTGAAACAATCTATACCAGTGCAACCAAAAATAAAATATCTTGGGAGTCACCTTGAGCTACAAAATGTCAATTACACACTACCAACAAAAAATTAAAGGAGCCAAAACTGCTACATCATGCCTCAAATTCTTATAAAAAATTGGTAAAGAAGGGCTACAACCTAAAATATTAACACAGATATATAAAAAAATAATAAAACCTATCCTAACATATGCAGCATTAGCACTCTTCCCGAACATCAAAATCCACAATAGTAAGAATAATATAATACGAAAGAAAGTGCCTATGTATAGCACTGCAAGCCCTAGCGAGCTGATAATTACACTTGTGTGCTGATGGGCCCCTCCTCTCTTCTCCTATTGGCTGTTAGTCTGCCAATCCCCTCTTGCTCTGTCAATAAGGCTTTCCAAATTGAATTCAGTGGTTTTACTCTGTCTCTGTTAAGTTTGCTGTTTTATTTAAAGATTTTGATGCTCTCTCTCTTATTATTCTGTGTGTATAAAACAACTGCCTAGTAGACTGTCTAGTTTTTTGCACATGTACTGCAAGGGAAGATTTCTCTGCTTGCGATTGTTTTATGTATCTGCTGTGCTCATTTTTACGGCTTTGGATGGATCAATCTGTCCAACATTTGAGTCCCCACAATCACAGCTAATTTGGTACTCCTGCGGAGGTCAATGGATTTTTTTCAGGCAAAAAATCCTTAGCATGGCTTCCTTCAGAAGGGAAGTAAAGCCTTGGTCCCATGTCGTAGATTTACGGCACGTAAAAGAACCTCAAGCCTGATAGACAGGCCTCAGAGCTAAATTATTTGGTCTTTCATGCCCAGTATAGAATGGGACGCTGAGAACCACAGCAGTTAAAGAGTGTCAATAAATAACACTCCTTTTTTCTTTCCTCGGAATGATGTGGTGCTTTATCTTTCCCAGCTGGTACTTTAGATCATAGTGTCCTGCTTTTTGTGTACCTGACCATGATGTTGTGTTTTAACAATAGCTCGATATTCTCTCAGAGACTTGGTGGATATATGGTAAGAAAGCCCATTTGTTTTTGTTGTTGTCTCTGAGTGTTTTTGCTTTGTTCCTGTATTTGGTGGTTTCTATTTTTTGTGTCGAATATGCATTGGCTCTGAGTATAATTTAGGTGTTTGGCTTCCTTAGCCAGAAAATCTGGGTGATAGATGCGCTTTACCTTTTGGTGCAAGGTGTTTGTCATACCTTGTTTAACTGTTGGGCGGTGGTGCCAGTGGCCCAAGAAAGAAGCTCCACATGGGTTGCAGTGAAACATCGGTAGAGAGCAGTGTAAGAAATGATGTGCCTACACCAGAAACCATAACCCTAATGTTACTTAAGTTTATACGAGTATTGTATCCAGTTTTTCAGTCTTTATTTGAAACTCACTGTGTTGCAGCTTGTATTCTTTATATAATATTTTGCTCTCAGGAGGGGGCATGCACCCTCTGCACCTCCACTAAATCTGCCCTTGGAGCACAGCATTATTTTTTTATTGTGAGAGGTGCAACATTAATAAAGAATTGGCTGGGAAAGACTTTATGGAACTGTAGTTGCATCAAAAATATTTTATGGGGGGTGACAAAGGGTTAGCTGAAGATTGATGTAGCATAGAATGTTCTGCAAGAAAGTTGTGGTATTACCCAAGAGTTTACCAAGAGGAGTAGGGAGAAAAGGCATAATAGTAGAAAGAATTTTGAAGTACTGAATATATGTATAAATTTAGTTCACAGTCATATAATAAAAGAATGATTGAAGTTTCAAAACAATAGACTAGGAAGAGAAAGTTGGTATGGGGAGATAGGAGTGAGATTAGAAGAAATAGACACAAGGAATATTTGGCTGCCCGTCTGGATAGTGTGGTAGTAGTGTGTCTGCTTCACATTCAACAGGTCGTGAGCTTGAATCTCGCTTAGGATAAGTTACCCGTATAAGTTTTTTTGCAGGTTTTCCCTTATCCTGAGAAGACAAATGTGGAGGAACTTTAAGCTCCATGTACCCTGAGATCATTTGAGCAACATTTCACCAATTTCATTCAGCATCCAATATGACTAACCAGGTTAAAGGACGTTAAAATAAATAAATATATTTGGCTATTAGATAAAAAAAAAATCTGATGTGTTACATTCACATGACTTTCTCTACATCTCTGTAACAAATTGTTGTTAAAAAGCTTACGCTTCTATTTACTTCATGCTAATCAAGAAAAGAAATAGCAGAAATAGTTTTATTACTTGCTACCTTGTAAGTAAAAGCAAAATGGGAGTACCATAGGTTAAACTGAAGTTGAAAGCTGGTTGCTATGTGACTGAAGTTCCTTTGTTTGTATGGATAGGAGTTGACAAATTCCTGCATGAGAAAAGTATAAGGTTTTCAAAGCTGAAACCAAAAACAACGAATATCTTAAAAACGATCATCTCCATGAAAAAAAATGTATATAACATAACTTGTGTGTTTTAATGTGCTCTACATTTTCTGTGAAGTAAGTTTTTATCCATCTCTTATGGTTTAGCAGATATGCAAAATTCTGTAAAATTCATCCAGAGTAAAGTAGTCTTCAGAGGCTATTCCCAGAAAATTGAAAATATACGTTTTATTTGTCAAGTAAATATCTTTAATATATGATATTTTAATAAAAATTGTTAGAGCCATTTTTAAGAAAAAATAATGTTTGAAAAATTTTCCATGTAAAGGGTAGTTAAGGGTAAGGGGATTTTCTTGAAAATGTTTGTGTCGCATCCTTGGAATATACCAAAACTAAATACCAAGTTTGGTATTTGACCGTCTTTTCGTTTTTGAGCTATGCTGCCCACAGACACACATACACATGGACAGAGAGAGACGCACATGGACATTTTCCTAAAAATGCTTTTTTTGGATTACGGAGGTCCTAAAACATGTATTTCCTGTGAAATCTCAGTATCAAATTTTTGGATGCATTACAATACCTTCTCTATACACTATGTACATAGTATATGTAGAGAAAGTAAGGACAAAATTATATTCAATAGTTAACTCGAAACACTGAATTTTTCTTCATGAAGGGGCATTTCATGAACAATATTAGGTTTCTCAGTGCTCCAATAACAATTATTTTGTGTATACATATATCCTTGAAGGTGACACCAAACCTCATCCGTGAAAAATATTAAATGTAGATCTATTTTGCCATTGTATACACTATTGAGAGTCCACACACAAATGTATTCATACATATGAATCATAAATAAATACACGCTGTGCAGTAGAAAACAAATGCTGAGCCATAATACGCTTTGTGACTTAAGTGCAGGACAAAATAATAAAGCACACTGGTAATAACTCAATCACATGATATCACCATCAGCTCAATACTGCACTTTCACAGCAGAGAAAAACAAGTCAGCACCATGACCTTGTGTACAGCAGCTGTGTTATGTTTCCATGTGAGCAGCATTTTGGATGTTTTTGGGCCACACAATAGTTAAAGTGATGTTAAATAGAAAACAAAAAAGTTACTAATGTGGAAATAAAACAATAATGTTCTGACAATACAAAGTTCAACTTGCAATTGAAATATCACATCATATTAAACATTAAGAAGTTGTATATCTGCTAGGAGACAGATGTTATCAACTTAGGGTTAATTAAACTGCACAAAAAACTAGAAATGGAATTCTTTGATAATTTTCACAGTTTAGTCTTCTCTTAAGCCATGTTATTGGTTCAAAGGGTAATCTGTTTTTGGATATTGTAATGTTAAAACTGATGGAATAACTTGTAAAGTGCTATCAAAAGTCAACAGTGTGGCCACATGTTTCCATGACGGTGTAAATAGCAATACACGTCTAATGAGGACGAACTTGCATTTGATGCTTGTCTGCTTCTAGTTAAATAGGCACAAATGCATGCATAGCTGCAGCACCTGTATTTACTTGAGAGCATGTTCCACTCCACTGTAGACTTATCTTTCTCAATTAAAATTGTTTACTTTGTTTTGTACAGCTTCTCCACTACCATCACCAATGAGGTCTCCAGCAAGAACTCCTATGAACAAAGGACCATGCTGTACAGCCCTTTATGATTTTGAGCCTGAAAATCCAGGAGAACTGGGCTTCAAGGTAAGAACTGTAATTCACATTATGGCAATTTTATTTTACTTTTATTCAGCATAAACAACCTTATTCAGGAGTCATTCAATAAATAACCGTAAATATTTTTTAAAATCTTTTTTATTACAGAATAGAATACAACACTTTTTACTTTTCAACATATTCCCCCCCAAGTTCTATGCAGTGTTGCCATTTTACAGCTAGTTCTGGCTATTTTGAAAAATGATTTGCAACAAAATTTTGAGTTTAGCTATCAGCTATATTTTTAGCTGTGAATTTCTTTTTCGTGCTCTATTTTGGTTTATATTCATTTTAATACTATTTTTTGTGATTCGTGTTTTTCTATCCCACTTTGAATGACACACAAGTCAGTACAGTGACTATGCGTTGCATCAATGATGCAAGCACTACGCGGGATTCGGGAAATCCCCTAATTCCAACAATTAGCTCCTCAGTATTCATTTTGTGTTTCAAGAAGCAGATGTGTATAATGAGGAATAAATTGTGACACAAAGTAAATGAGTGGAATATATGACTGAAGCTGACATTGTAACATAAATAGTAATATAGTGCTAAGAGAGAGCTGCTGGAAATCTAGTGGAGGCTCAGAAGAATATATTTTTCATTGATTAGGTGAATAAATGTAGCCTTTTCTTTAGTTATTTTTATCTGTAATTTTAGCCACTTTTAGCTATGTTTTTAAAGTAGTTTAGCTACCTTTTATGTTAATGAGTTGGCAACACTGGTTGTACGCACTTGTGCCAGCGCTTGATAAGCTTCTCAATTCCACGTGAAAAGAATTCTTGGGGGCATGTGCATGTGCCGTCTAGACTTCATCATCTGCGAACCTTGAGCCACTAAGAGTTTCTTTCAGTTGGTTAAAAGTATGATAATCTAAAGGTGCCAGATCTGGAGAGTATGGGCAAGCAGATGACCTCCAAGTCTTTGATAGTATCTAATGTGGCTCTAGCTGTGTGTGGTCTCGCGTTGTCATGCAGTAACAGTATGCCACCAAACATCAGTCCATGCCACTTCCTCTAAGTTGCTTGCATACATCTCACTGTTATGTTTTGATCTCTCGGCATGTAATGTTCAAGAGTTACTTCCTTATGGTCCCAGTAGTTCTTTCAGTTCGCACCAACTTTGGTTTTGGAACTCCTCCTGACCACTCATATGCTTGTGTTGGACTCAAAACTATTTTCACCATGTTGCACTGCCATTTGATGGTGAATTTTGATTGGTTTCAACCCTTCTGCTGACAAAATCTAATGACATCTGCTGCTTCACGCTGGCGCAAACCTGTGAGGTTGTCACCATTTGTTTTCACTGAATACCAGCATTCCGTTCATGAGGCAGGCATGTCAAGCCATCTGAGAATAGCTCTAGGATACCATCAAAACATAACAAAGAGGCACACACTTTGTCCAAGTTTTGTATTTTTATACAACTTTTCCAGTTATTTCTTGAATCGACGTAGTATAAACAAAACCAGCTATGTTCTCTTTCAAATCATACAAAATAGAAATAGCACAAACACCAAAATTATCTATTAAAGCTATAAGAAACTATATTTGTTTGGCTTAATCTCTTCCTTAAGGTCACTATAAAGATTAGCAGTACTTTCCAGCAAAAAAATCTGACGTGTTCCATTCATTTAACTTTCTCAGGCTGTTCCAAATACAAGCTATTCTTACAAAAGATTATTATCTACAACATGGTAATCAAAATCAATATAAGCATAATTGGTCTTATTACTTGCTTCCTTTTAAGTAGAAGGGAAATAGGGAATATATTCGCCTAAGTGACAGTCAAATCCTTTAAAAGCTCTGTGAAGCAACTGACATTTGTTTCACTTTGTGGTTCCATTTGAGAAAAGTACAAGTATTTTAAAGCTGAAACCAATAACAAGTAATATCTTAGAAACAGTTAGTTTTACAAGAAAAGCATATATGACATAAATTGTGTGTTTTAACGAGATTACATTAAATGTAGAATTTTTTTGTGTGGTATGTTTGTGTCTATCTTTTATGGTTTACAAATTATGCAAAATTTAGCAAGATTCATCCAGAATAAAGAGGTATTCAGAGGCTATTCCAGAAAATTCAAGATGTACATATTATTTGTGATGTAAATACTTCTAATATACAATATTTTAATGAAAATTGTTAGAGCCATTTTCGAGAAAATAAAAATTTTCGAAAATTTTACCATGTAAAAGGTATTTATATTTCTTCAAAAATGTTGTGTCACATTCTTGGGAGGTACTAAAATAAATACCTAGTTTGGTATTTAACAGACTTTTTGTTTTTGAGCTTTGCTGCCCTCAGACACATTGACCTTTTTCTAAAAATGTTTTTTTCAGAATTAGGGAACCTCAAAACATATATTCCCAGTGAAATCTTGACATTGAATTTTTATGTGGAATACAGTACCTTCTCCATCGACTATGTACATTGTACATTTGGGCTAGAGAATGTAATGATTCCGTTTTTATTTTTTTTATACTCCTTTGTACTTGCAATACAGTGTAGATCTTAATAATCAGAAAATTATACAAGTCACAATGTAAATAGGATATGATTGGCAAAGATCCTGAACTAAATGCATATTTGGATGTCATTCGCTTAGTGAAAAATAAATGAATAGAATTAATAGTTATTTATTGTAGTTATTATATTATAGTTATTATAGAGCATTTTAAGTTCTATGAGTGGATAATGGAGGTTTGTCCACTGGTATAATACATTATTTTATCCTACAGATACAATAAATTAATATATGACAAATATTCTGTTAATGATTTTACAACAAATAGTAATAAATTAAATAAGGAATTGAATTGCGGCATTCTGATAGTTATAAAATATGGTAGGCTATGTATGAATACTAATTTTGTTTTTATTGCTGCCAGTTTCAAATTTATTAAGTTTACAATGGATGTTGAAAACGTTAATATACCGGTTCCAAATGATATATTAAATGAAGCAAAAGAAACAGTTGAGGCTTTATTTCCGTCAACTTCACGGAAATTATACAAAAAAAGTTTCAGCAATTTAAGGATTGGCAGATACGAAGTATTTATTTATTGCTTTATCCCACTCTTACTGTTTTGTTTGTTGCACTAACAACTATCACTTTGGTTTAGAGTCCAAGTTTTCTTACGTCATTTCTGCATTGCAATGGTGCCTGTAGGATAAAAGAAATTGTTTGTATACCAATTAATAATTAATAGATGTTATGGAAAGTCATGTGAATATAACACCTCACATTTTTATGTGGAATTTTTAGGAACTCGGAGACTGTTCTGAGACTGTTTGTTATTGCACTTTTTGGGTTGTTTAATAATTTTCTTTGTTACAGGAAGGAGATACCATTACTCTTATTAACAGAGTGGATGAAAACTGGTATGAAGGCAGTGTACATGGACGCACTGGCTATTTCCCTGTCACATACGTGCAAGTGGTTGTCCCTCTTCCGTGATCTGCCCCAGCTGTGTCATCCAGTGGTAACTAGTTCTCGTCACCATCTCTCTCTCTCTCTCTTTCTCTCTATCTGTTGTTAATCATAGTTGTGGCTCCTGATGATATCCATGTACCATAGCCTTCTCGAGATTAGTCACGTTATTGTTTTATAGGTTATATTGCTTGGAAATGTAATCCAGATACTTATTACTGCAAAGGAGTGACTTCTCCGTTCTTCTATTTAATTTAAATCTATCTCAGGAGGCTATATCAGTATATGCATTTAATCTCTCGTAAGTGTACCCCGTTAAAAGCTATGATTTACCTTATCGTAGTATTTTTGTTTGTGACTTAGCTTAAAGGATGAGTTACAGATGTACAATTCCATAAATTGCTACCACATACAACGTAGGTAACGGTAGTTTTGTAAATATATTTTAAGTAAGTTTAGTGATATTGATACATACCATAAATTTGTTATGAGATTTATGTACGTATAACTTTAAAAGGAGAAGCAGAATTTTATAAAGTAAGAAGAAAGAAAGGAGAGAATGGGTTGTGATGTAGCTTCTCTCGTATACAATGAACCGAAGTGAAAATTATGAGTTTGGATGTTGTTATTTTAAAACAAAGATGGGGTATACTTGATTTGAAATTATTGTAGTTTAAATTTACATTTTTTTTTTTTTTTTTTTTTTTTTTTCAATATGCATGCCTCCATGTGTTGTTAAAAATTATAAAATAAATCTCAATTGAACTATTTTTATTGGTTTTAATATGGTTAGCTTTCATGAATTATGGCAGACACAAAATTTAAAGGTAGGGCAAAGCGAACACAAAGTTTGCGAACGCAAAGGATTCAATTCATAATTAACGGGACTGGGTACTCCCTAGTTTACTAATGTTAAATTTGTGATTTTTCTGATGTACTCATCTCCTGAACTACTGAAGCTAGAGCAATGAAATTTTTACTGCTGTTTGTTTAGCTTTTAAAGCAGTTTGAAAGAATTTGACTGGTACATTTTCTATTGTGGAATTTTTTTCATACATATATATTTTCTAATTTTTATAATATATTATATTTTTTTGAGGTTAGCTTTACTAAATACATAAATAAGTGTACTCTAAGTGGTTAAAAATTGAATTTGATATCTTGAGTAGTTTCTGAGATGACCGCACCAGAAATTGAAAAACAATAAACCTGTGAAAAATAAGTTTATACTTTAGCAACAAAATACTGTACAGTTTACAGCTCCATAATCAGCATCATCCTTATCTAGAAATGGCAGAGTGACAGTGGCACTAATGGAAAAGCCAAAATTTCCTCTCTTCATAAACTCAGAAATTATGGTTGGAAACTAAACACTAATGAAGTGAAAAGAGGTGTAACATAATTTAAATCACTAGACATGTGGGTAATCTTTATTTTTATACATTTGCAGTTCAATTTCACCAATAAAACTTTAGGATATCATCCGAATATTACAATATTATCATTTTAATATTACAAATAATCTAAAATAAATTAAAAAAATTGGAACTTTTTTAGCTACCCAGCCCCCTTAAGCATAACAAATACATAAAAATAATTTATTTAACTATAAAGCACAAATTTATAACAAAAGTTTGTTTATCTGCAAAAGTATACAACTGAAATTTATACTATATGTTCCACCTCATGTTATTGGTGGCAAATGCTCTCATTGTTACGTCATACATTGAACAGGTGCTGTAGAAAATCACTGTGAATTAAGCGAGTGTTCAAATACAGTGGTGTGTTAAATGAACGTATTCACTCGTGTACGTTGCCCCATTACAGCAGTGCTGACAATACAGTAGATGAGTTATAATAAATCCTATAACTTTTGTCTATTGTTTAGTGTTAATGAGATAAATGTAATGTCAACATAAATGTCCACTGTTTATAGCATTATGTGATGGACTGTGCCATGCATTTGATCTGCCCTATTCTAATGCAGTCCCTCAGTAGTCGAGATTCGTTAGATGACAGCAACACTAGTAACACCTCCGTCAGCGGTAGCCTGAACTGGTATGGGCTGTAGTATGTTGTTATTAAAGTAAACAAGTCACAAATACATAATTCCAGCTCATCAGAGACATTCTCTGTGCATTTAGAAGGTTTTTACTTGTTTTGCAACTTTGTTACAGTATACCTATCAAACTGCACTTTTATGCTTCTCTGGCATTGTTGCCATTCCACATTAAACACTTGTGATTGAAAACAAATCATATGACACATATAAATGTTCAAGGATGCAAGGATTAAAAAATAAACTGAAGATATGTTAAAAGGTGCAAAACAGAAATTAAACACGTAAATTGTGAAATAAATTGTGTTTATATAGGAGAAATTACTTTGTGATTGACATTCCTGCTGACACATGACTGTCTTGGTACGCTGTTGCCAAATTTACCCTCTGTCCATCTACAGCGTCACGTGTTCCACTGCTTCCTCTAAAATACTTTCTTTCCAAGAATGTTCTATCACACTTCTCATATGTTGAACTACTTTTCCCCTCATTAGTTACCTCATCTATTCCTTTCAACGTTGGGTCCTACTTCACTAAACTAAAAGTAATGGCTAACATAGCCTCAACTCGTTTATCATGGTTGTAAGACATTTTCAAATCACAGTGTCACTCTTGGTAATTCTAAGATGAGAACAAGAGCAATGTCTACAATATAAAAAAGGTAGATTATAAATGTAAATCCTTATGGAATCATTGTGTACACAACCAAACTTTTCACACAAATCAAACAATCACATCAGTCAGCATGAGAATGCGTGCATAAATTTCCACTGAACCTGTAGATGTTGCAACCAATGACATGATCTCTCTGACAGTTATGTATTCTTACACTATGATTGGTCAGCAACGTGACAAGCCCCTGCCAGCAGACTACACACCCCACAAGTATCAACCACAAGGAAATTTCTCACCAACTGTGATATGATAATAAAATTGCCCATGTTCTCTGAAGGGAGACATGCCAATTGGTTGCCTATGTAAAAAGCATGGATCAGTTGGAGGATTGAATATCATACCGGTATGTTGTCACAGTATCTCAGTGGTTAGGGCAACCACATGGAGAGTGGAAGAACTGTTTTCAAATCCCATTGTGGCATTCATTTTCCAGAAAAACACCCATGGTAGGGTAAATACAATTGCCAATACAATAGTGTGCTAATATTGTTTATTTGCTTTAATGTATGCTCTAACTAAAACTTATATATTAAATTTATGAAATAAATTCTAAAATCATTTTTATTCTAACTGTTTTGCTTTTTCTGCCTGACTGTGATTTTTTATTACCAGCTTTACAATGTGATTTCATAATGTGTTAACTATACAATGCTGTGAGGCAGGACCAGCATCTGATTGGACTTAATGCTCAGTCAGGGTTGCGAACTCTCCCATATTGACCAGGAGTCTTTAGGAATTGAATGGGAGCTCCCGGAACTGAAATTAAATCTCCCAGAACTATGTGATATCTCGTTATTCCTTTATTATTATTTATATACCTTACTTTTATAAAAGTCAGTATTTCATCTTTATATTCAAGGGTTGGTAGTGCATAAAAGGACAAGCAGTGTTGAAATCAGGAGGAAGAAAGAAAACCAATCATTGCGCCAACATCAAGTCGCTAGTCTTGCTATATTTACAGATATCACAAAATAAGTAATTATTATTAGATTTTGAGGTCTTTGAGTTAAGAGCTTTGACAGTGGTGGTAGTGGTAAGTTGGTTATTGTAATTGCTAGTTCATCTGGAGTAGAGATGAAAAAGAAATACTATTGCAGTTTAATGATGCCTAGAAAAGTTTGTATGACTTGGTTTTTTATCAATTTTTCTAGGTTTACTGTTACATCTAACTTTCTCCTGGAATTCAGAGTTTAGAAGTTGGTAAGCCTATGCTCAGAAGTCCCTCCCACCCTGCCATTAAATTTTGTGTCTGCCATAATAACAATTATAACAATCCACAATCGATTATTTATATGCATTATACAAGTTTCAGAATGATTTATGAATTCTCAGCATTATTATAATTACAAGTTAAAAGTTACATAATCTTAGATTGTATATAATAAAATGAAAAGCCTATGCTGTTCCTCTGATAGTAGTAGATTGTGTGTAGCACCATTAAAATGAAGAAAGACAAACCAACTTGGTGATATTTTAAGAAGCTGTTAGAAACAAAAGAAGGTAGTTGAATGTTAATTTGAATGCACTTAACCCCAAAGAAAAGCAGTGCTGTTTTCTTGAATGTCTTGCAAGAAGCTTCAGACAACAATTGAAGATGAAGCATCCGTCTCGCTGACAGACAGGTTGTAGTAATTATTGATATATAGTTGTTTGCAGCAGCAATATGTATGTGTGCGAGCTGATTTTTTGCCTCTACTTCCTTCCACATTACAAAACAGGTGCTGAATTATCTGTTCTTCATCAGTTTCAAAATCAAAATTTACAAATTCTTGTTCACCACAGCCTCTTTATCTTTTCGCAGTATTATTATTTAGAGGAAGGAAGATAAAAATCACAAACACTTGCATGGTTGTTATATAAATGTAATGTTACAAAAAAAAAAAAAAAAAAAAAAAGTGATGTATTCCATTACTTACTGTGTTCAGCATATTTCTACAACAATAAAGCATTCTCAATAAGAGTAATGTTTACCATTAGTGATATTAGAAGTGGTTGCCGAGTCTCAAAACTTTCAGCATGTCTTGATATATGAACACCAAAACCAAACTCTTGAACTGCTACCATCCCTTCCTGTAAAAAAGATCAATACTGTACTAAAACCACTCTCTCTTCGTATGCCTAAAGCACTTCTTTTTAGTTTTGAGAATGCATTTATAAGTGGACACATGTATTTTAGCATAGAAAAATCAAATAAATGTTGCACTCTCTGCTTTTGATAATTTCTGTGCAGCTTTTGTATTAAGAATGCAATATGAGGGTGATTCAAATATAAACAGTAATATTTTTACAAATTTATTGATTAATTATCTATACTTAAGTGAATACCTTCAGTTCTTCTCCACATAGACTCCTTCATGCTACATACTTCTGCCAACAGTTTGGAAGTTTGAACATGGCTTGTTCAAGAAAAGTTTGAGGACATGTTACCAACCTTTGCACATATGCTTCTCAACATCATCTTTGTTTCCGTATCGTGCTTCTCCAAGTGATTCTTCAATATATATAAGAGTTGTAATACTATTTCAGGATCACAATGATTTTAATGTGACATAACACGAAGGTCTTATACATTGTATTAAATGGAGCTATTTATGGTTGACTTAACAAGACCTGACTTAACGAGACTTGACATAAGTGACATAACATGAGTCGTATATATCGTATTAAATGGAGTCATTAAGGGTAGACTTAATGAGTGATGAAAATAACTAGCCAACAGGAAATTGGGAAAGAGGTGAAATACAGGAAATGGAAATGAATCGTGTGACGAGGAAAGAAAATGGTAGTATAGCTAAAACAGCTCAAGGATCAACTAGGAGAAAGGTAGACTAAGAATTACATCACAGTACAGTTAAGAAAGAGGCAGAAGTTTCAGGGACAGCTGGAAGGAAATTAAGGCATTGTCAAAGAACAAAATATGGTGGTGTGCATTCATTAAGGTCATATGCTTCCCAGAGTAGTGAGAAGACTTTACTATAACTACTAGGGAGATTTGACTCGACAAGACTTGAGTTGACATAATGTAACACTTCTATTATGTGCCACATGTTAGGGCGAGTAGCAAGGGAGGGGTAGAGAATGTTAAGGCTTAATTATGAGTAAAAACAGCATTACACTCAAACTTCACTTGTGGATATTTTTCATTGGCTATTGCCGCCATCTTCAGCTGAAACTTACCAATGAGCTTGTGGTAGCGGGCTGTAGAGTCTCTTCTGCGTAGTTGTATTTTGAGATGAGACTGTTTGTTTGTGGTATATCAAAATTTACGACTTTGTTTTTCAGAATTAATAGATTTTTTCCAAACTGTTAATCCATTTGGATTCTGCACTGATTTTAATGTTAAGGGTGTTAGGTTACAAACACTTCTGTCACGTGGTTCATGTTAGAGAGAGAAGGAAGGGAGGGGGGAGAGAAAGCTGTTTGGTTACAAATGTTGTGTGCCATATGCTAGAGAGAGGGGGGGACAGGCAGAGTTAAGTCTCTTTGAGAGAAAGGAGGAGGGAGAAGAGAGGAGGGGAGGGGAGGGGAGAAAGCTAAAGCTCTCTGACTACAAACACTTCTACCATGTGTTGAGAGAGATTAAATGTTAAAATAATTTTAAATATTAGTAATAAAATTATGAGTATTTTGGGCACATGTCTTTCATGGGCTTGGTATATTTAAATTTTAAGGTTGCAGGCTCAAACCTGGCAAAAGGTAATGGATTTTCTCGGATGTAAAAATCCTTAACATGGCTTCCTTTGGAACTGAAGTAAAGCTGTTGGTCTTATGTAATGTTTATTTGCATGTAAAATAACTCCATACCTTGGAAGAAAAGGTTCCTGGACTAAATGCCATGTTTCTCGTCTGCAAGCCGTAATTTCATTCAATAAATTGATACCTTGTCACCATGTGCATATACAGGCAAACTCATGAACTAGAAACTCCCTGATCAAGAAACCACTATAAAGGTTATACACCAACATGGCATTATGGAACTTGAACTGAATATTTAAGTTTACCTTGAGATTGAGGATATTTCTTGAAACATTGGTGTTTCAACATTTGACACCCTGGCTGGAAATTTGAATTGAATTACTAAATACAACTGCTTACATTATTGTGGCAGACACAGTATATTATGTTCTTCCTCTTGCTCCAGAGTGACTAGATTAACTTTTGAGAAAGGAGGGAAAAGAGCATCAAAATATATGACATTCAGCTTCGTATATCTCTCTTCCACATTTAAAATGCTCATATAAAATGCATCGCCAAATTGGCATTTACATTTTGGCATTATAGATACTTTCCACTTTTTCAAAATAGCATCAAAGAAAACTTTTACAAACAACCTTATAACACACACGCAAACAAAATTAAAATGAATTAGCATGAGTAGTTTAAGTTGACGGGACAGCGATTGTGACGCTAGTGTGATCACATGATACTTTAAAGGCGAGCTGTTATGCCAACTGACAGCAAAATTTGAAAGTTGAATACTGGAAATACGACAAAAACATGGAAAATTCACAGCAATTCAAATTTCTCAAAATGTAGGGCATTTTACGATTTTTTAAAATTCCTCCGAGGCCCCAGATAGACAGTTTAAATGTAGAACATGTCCAGGTAATATAGGATATCTCGTCTATCTTATTCCCTTCAGTTTTCTTCATAATTCTGCAGTAGAGATAATCATTATCACTGAGTTGCATACTGATATACATCTTGTTGGTTTTGGTATCTTAAATCTAAAATGAGTGTCCTTCAAAAATCCATCTTAATGTTACATAACTCACATCTTTCAGATGCAGATAATATGTTAACAGCTTGATTTTATTCTTATGTTCAGTCTATGTCAAGCTATTCAAATATGCAGTTTTGTGTCTTTACCAGGTTTTCTTATTTTAATGAGTGGTTTTAGTACAGAGCTGGGCCTTTTTGAGCTAAATGACTGAGTATGCTATACATTGCAGTAATAAGCACTTATTCATTTTTCCTCTTCCATTAGGCAGTTTAACTTGTTCTTCAACTCATGGCTGTGTGCACTATTCTCATTAAACAAACCCTTGAGGAATGTTCACCTTACCATGTAAGAATTTGACCAGGATAATCATCATACCGCAGTTTAGCTGCTCATAGTTAGTTGGCAGATAAACTCTACTGAATTGTAAAAGCATATCACATTAGCTGTTTTTCACCTGTTCTATCTATGTACTGAGCATATGCATGCATTTGTTCAGTGTGCAATGGAGGAAAAATATTATTACTTTTAACATGCAATTTTTAAGAAAAGATAGAAAATAAAAATATAGAAGCAATAATTTAAAGATTAACCTATGGGAAAATCTGGCCTCTCAATGAGTAGAAAAATATGTTTAACTACTATTTTTTTTCTTTCTTTTCACACTGATAATTTCCATTTAAGTTGGTAAACATTCATATTCTGAAAGAGAGACCGAGGAAATAAAATTATCCCCAGAAAGGATTTGAATATAGAAATTGTGTGGATTTCCAATACTAGTGCTCAGTTCGGGTCATGAAATTGCCAGATCGGTGTATAACTTTGGCATGATGGAGTAGGCGCGGTCTCTACAGCCCAGTTCAAAACATGTTGCACTATCTAGCATTGCTCACTGCCTGGCCTCATTTCCATACATACATAACATTGCAATCTGCAGATCCTATTATGAGATTAGACTATTCCCAAACTCTAGGATATAGATAATGTCAAGAATTACATTTATTGATATTTATTAATATACTTATTTACAAATAACTCTGACAATGAATTTTCAGAGGCATCAGTTTTGCATAATTTACAATCACATGTCTGTTTACAGAAACCTACTTGTACGCATGCATTTTTAGAACGTTCATGTTTATTATATTTGTAGAAAAACTGCAAGTAACTTTATTAATATTTAAGAAAGTTCAATTTCTAGAAACCAATTGTGATAGACACAAACACAACACTGGACGTAAGGATGACTTAACAATCCTCAGAAATCGGCTACACTTAGTTCGTGCTTGTAGATAAACCAGTGAACACTAAAAGAGATAGAAGATTGAAAAATGTCAAAAATACAAACAAAACAAAAAACTGCCAATTTAAATATTTGGGTGAAAATGTTTTTTTGGAAATTTTGTTCAAGATTAATGAACTTTGACATCTCAATGGACAAAAATTTGATCACTAAATTCGTAGAACCACCATCAAAGGGACTAAGAGACAAATGCAATTATCAGAGGAGCGCCAACTAGTTACAAGCAGCTGGTGATGAAGTGATTCCTTGAAACTAGTTCTTAGGTAATTAATCTAATTTAATGATATTGTATATTTACAACTGCTTGTAAACTAAAATATCCTACATATTTATTTCTTCTGAGATTTATTTATTTTTGGATTTTTGACAAAAAAAATTACAGATTTTCAACATGGTGTTCCTTATAATTAAAAACTACAGAGTACGACATTGATCATAACTTTATCAGAATGTGCTCATTGGGAAAAATGAAGTGTTTGTTTTGGTTGAGAATTCTAACCTCTACTTTCCACCATTTTAACATTACAACACAAGTGAAATGGAAGTTAATTGACAAAATATTGATTTAACTGTGGTAAAATCCTCAATAAACTTTTACTGCCATCAATGCACCATAGATTACCATTCATCATGGGAAAGTCAATATTTTATCATGGTAAAGTTGAGAATGGTGCACAGAGTCATCAAAGCTGGTGATAACATCAAGGTAAAGGAGACCCCTTGTTAATATTTCTATATGTGCAACTGTCAGTTCTAAAGACTAATTTATTTTTTTAATAGCAGATAACTGTGTGATAAGCTAATAGCTATTGTTGAATAGAATTTTTCCTAATGTACAATTACTCCAAAGTAATGAAGCTAGTATTCTTTATAGAGTCCTCAAAATATATCTATTGAAAGTTAGTACTTATACTTTATAGGATATTGATCTCTTTGATGGTTCTCTCTTACCTTAATGCTGCCTCACCAGAATTCTGGGAATTATTATTTGCACACCCTTAGTTGGTGATTGACGTTTCAAGTGGCAGAGATAAGTTACCTGTTTTAGCCAAGGTAATGACTACATATTTTTGCAAGCAGCTTTATTAAAACAAAATATTGTAGTAAAATATTACAATAAAAATATTTTCATAAATATTTCAATGCAGATTTGAAAAGAAAAAGACAAGGTGAAGTTTCCTTAAAACCTAACCAGTATTATTGCAGTAAACATCGTGGCAAGGTCATAACTTAATTTTGTTCTAATTTCTTGGTCTAAAACTAATGTTAATGTAACAAAAGAATGTACCAAATGGTACAGCATTGGTTTAAAGCCTTAGTAGAATGTGTGATATTAATCAAGAATTTTGGTCAAGGAATATTGCGATAATTACCATTGTATTTTGAGTGCGAGAAACATGCCCCTTATTCTCACGGTTCTGGTATTATAAACACATAACTTGATAGTAATTATTTATCATGATAGCTGCTAAATGGGCAAATTAGCAGAGGTTTCTTATAAACCGGAGTAGGTTCCAGTTTTTTCTGCAAATTGCCTTTACTCAAGCTTCTCTAAGGTGTTTCCGAGTTGAAAATCTAAAATCTAGCAAATAATACACAATCTTTCTGTTGATAATGTAGAACATGTTTCACTAAGTAAACCACCAAAAAATCATCTAAATAAGTATACTAACCTGTGTATTGAAACATTTTCCTTTCCTTGTTTTTGCTTCTGCTATTCGAGAAACTATAACCAAACACCACACACGTATTGACCATTATACTGGTTTAAAACTTACAGTGTAAATTTACTGCTTAATTGAGCATTTACCATCACAAAATCTTATTTTTATGTGCACATTTAATCCACACAAAGCATGCTCATCTCTGCTGCGCGGAAATCTGCTTCACCAACCACAATACATAAGGATAGAGCGTTTCCAATCTAGTCTTTTTTTATATCTGTGAATGCAAACAACAGCAAAAAATTAAATTGTATATTACTGGTATAAGTATAATACAAATACTCACTCTTCAGTTTACACCCCCCCCCCCACGTCAGAAAGTCTGGCTATATGTGTCACATGTGAAAGGAAAAGCTCAGCGTACAAGTGTCCCCTAAAACTATGTCCCTGACAATACCACAGTAATCCCTTATTTCCAGGTTTGTTATCCTGTGGTTGGCAAACGTCAGTCTCCAACTAATTTTCTCTTTTAAGTTTACATAACTAAGCATCCTTTGTTATAAATCCAAAACATTTTTAAAAGTATAAGGGAAAGCTCAGCATACAAGCATCACCTTGACAATACCACACCAATCCCTCATTTCCAGGTTTGTTATCCTGTGGTTAGTAAACGTCAGTCTCCAACTAAGACTCTGTCAGTTAAGGTTTTCTCTTTTTTAAGTTTACATAAATAAGCATCCCTTGTTATCAAATCCCAAACGTTTTTGTTTTGGGCCTTTTTTGAGCAACCTATAATTTGCACCATGCTATTGTGTGTGTATAAACATAAGACTTAATGGCAAGAAGTTCTAGTTTGCAAACAACATGATGGCTATTTTGATGCAGGGCAAGAATAACTGAACTGTATAATGTACTCTAGCTGTATGTGTGTTTGACAATATCGGGGAGATAAGACAATATATTTTAAAAAACTCTTGATATTGTGAATGGCTGTTATTTTTCAGAAGAATAAAAAAGTGTAATATTTTTATTAATGTTGTTTGTTCCTCTTGGCTTTTCATGTAGTGTTATACTTTTAATCCTACTAAAAAAAAGAAAAAAAAATTCACACATGTTTCATCTAGATACTTCAGGTTTCCTGGAAGGTTTAAATTTAGCAGTAATTAGCTTATGTGCACATTTGCAATTAAAGAATTGGATAGGAAGGCACTTTTTGAGCCTTGTAACTTTTGGCAGAGTCCCCTCAAGTATCTAGAGGTATACCAAGTTTGTACACTAGTTTAGAAATAGGATTTGTTTGATTTCTCCCAATGATGAAGCATATCTTATAACCAAATACTGGCAAAAGATTGTGATGTTTATTGTTATTAATATTTAGAGATAAGATGATCCCTCCCGTATCATAACATGCTTTTTTCGGTTGCATCCTACCAGTTTAGCATCTTAATGAAGTACTGTTGCACTTTTATTTCTTAAAAATCTGGTTGCAAACCGTACAAACTTATGGCTGCTTTGAAATGAACAATTTTAGTGTTGTGGAAATTAGCTATTTATAAATGTCTCTTGTCTGGCTGTACTTGTATAGTGAATATCTTCTTTGCAACCTTCCTAATCATATATACACTGTTAATAATACTAATGTGACTGTTGAACAAATTAGAATGTTCAAGCAAAGACATCCATGTGACATATTGAATTCATAAATGAACAAGTCTCTTGCAAAAATTTTATCAATATCAAAAAAATCTTTTGCATGAGTAACATATTTCTCTAATAACCATATTATTCTGATGCTATAAAAAAAGCAATAAATGTTTAAAGTAAATATAGATATTCATAAATTAATGTTCTGTATACAAAATAATAATGTATGTAAGTTTTAAAACGACTGGGTCAGATACCATCCTCGGATATAGAATACACATTTGGCTAAAACGGTTCATATGTGAAAACAATGGGAAAAGATATACTCTGCAAGGTGACCCAGTTGTTTTGTGAGAAGAAATAGTGTATAAAAAAAAAAAAAAAAAACTAACATGACAGCCTAAATTGTACAGAAATCATGTTACACATCTTGAAAGAGGTTTATTGTCAGTTATGAAAATTGAATTATTTTTCACTGACTCTTGTTGATGAAAACCTAGAGAGAAAAGATAGTTCTGAAAAATATTTCATCTTTTCAATGTTTCACAACTGTCCATTGCAATATATCAAGGAGCCTAAATATTAGTTAATTAAAGTTGCCATAATGAAATTGGGTCTCAATTTTTAATATTCAGTGCCATTCCATATGTGTGTATGCGTGCGAGTGTATTGCTCATTGTATGTTTATTTTCCTGGACTTTGTCAGTATTACTTGACAACCGAAGGTAACAAATATGTGGAGAAAAAAAAAAGAAGAAAGAATATGTATTTTACATTAAGTTAATCTGATATTTTATTTTTAATTCTTGGAGTTTGTCACTCCTGAAGATGAAAATTGTTATTAGTTTCACTGTTCTCCTGTAATCAAATTCTTGTGGCACAATGTGGCTGATATTACATAAAATATATTGCAAAACCTAAGTATATGTGTGAATTATTCCTGTCCTTCCTGCAGTCATTTCCTAAATATCCCAGTTTCTGACATTGTCAAATATTACTTTATTACATATTTACAATTATAAATTCATTATAATTCATCCAGGTTCATGCCTTGTTTATTAAATAGTTCTTAAGCCTACTCTTAAAAGTGCATAGATTATTTTATAGAATTTGGTAGCTGCTTGTACAAATACAGGCCCATTACACATGGATCTTTGTAACTAATACTTATCCTAAAACCTTGGCTATAAAAGTCACAGTTATGCCTTCTGTTATAATGATGAACATTGTTGTTCCTTAAATTATCCTTTTGTAGTGCATATATTACTACCTTATATACACACAGTGAAAATGTTGTAATAAAAGAACCCTATATGAAAAAATTCCACACTATAATGGCATTAATTTGTATAATAAACCCCCCCCCCCCAATCTTTAAGAAATTACAGCATGGCTATACTTAGAAAGGAATTAAAGAGAGTTTTAATATAAGGTTGTTTTTATTCTGTAAATGAATAGCTGTTTGATTTTCACTGCATCCCCAGATTTCTATCCCATATATAACATGGGAAGCAGTGCAAAATCAAACATGGAAAGGCTTTTTAAACTACAGAAAAAGGCAATTAGAATAATATATCACTTAAACTCTAGAGATTCATGCAGGCAGTATTTTAGGGAAAAGCAGATACTTACAATATTTTCACTGTATGTATATAAAATAATGATATAATATATTCCTCATAATAAAAATGTAAGTGACGTAGTGTTAAAAAACCAATTCAACAAATTAATACCACATATAATTTGACCGTCCCTGTTACTAAATTCCTCCAAACATCAATCAAGGCATTGTCTACTGTGGATGAATTGTAATGACTGTAAATTTATAATTGTAAATATGTAATGATAATTGTAAAATGTAATTAAGTAATTTTTGACAATATCAGATACTGTATTGCAGTCTATTGACAATAAGTATTTTTATTATTATTATTATTATTATTATTATTATTATTATTATTATTATTATTATTATTATTACTATTACAAGAGTATATAATTGGCTAGGATGCTGTATGGTATTGAAATATGGGGTCTGGAAAATGGATGGGAAGTTGTAGATTTTGTCCATAGGATGTTTTGCAAGAAGTTTTGGGGTTGCCAAGAGGAACAGCAAATGAAGTACTCAATTATTTATTAAACATGCTGTGTACATTAAGCAGAATACATATTATTGGAAGTTATTATCATCTGCGTGAAAATTCTTGCTATACAGTTAGTAAATGGTACTGTTCACATATTGCATCGCATAGCATACATAGACACCGGTTCAATGGTCCTCATGAACAAATGTCGCAGGGGGAAGTTTGGTTCCTTCCAGTCTTCCATATTCAGTGCTAGAGTCAAGAAAAAACCTTGATCTGTATCTTCTGCTTTTTCTGATCTTTCTTCGTAGATTGGGGTGTATTTGATGCTATTTCCCTTATGAAGAAATCAGCATTGGTTAGATAGTATACTATTCTTGACCTTGGTATCCTGAGAGGTAAGTTGGTTTTGACTGCTTCTAGTCTTCTCAGATTTTCTGCATTTAGCTGAGTCCAGATTATAGTAATGGAGATATCTTGATGTGAAATAGTCTTATTGCAGTTTCAATTGACAGCTTCTCAACATTTTTATATCAAACATGGCTGTGTTGCGTCTTTCCTGGATGTGCTTGGTGAAGGTATTTCCTGATATTTGCCGATACTGATACAGTTGGGTGTTTCCATATTTGAAGTTGTCATCCTTGTTCACATTACCTTCTCGCCTAAATTTCATTACCTTTGACTTCTAGTTCATTCCTGTGTGCCCAAAGGGATTAGTTATGGAGAGGGCTTTAAAATATTGGTATAGGATCCTAAATTTAGAAGGTGTAATTTGCTAAAACAATGTTTGAAATACCAAGAAACAAAAAATAAAAGAATTTGAGTCGGTTTTTGTAACACAAACATCACTTATTTTTACTTACTGGGGACCGGTTTCGGGTAACACTTGTTTCCATTTTCAACCCTTAATTCCGACTAAATCTTTCTTCGTTGGCTTCAACGATGGGGTATTAATTGTGGAAGCATCTGCTGCTGGATCTATGAACTTCCAGAGGTTGCTGTATGGTGGCAAATCAAAATTCATGATATGGCTCTTTTTCTTCATGATGTAGATCTCCCAAATGTCTAATTCTGTGGGTTTATAAGCTGGTTTTAACAGTTTTATATTCAGTGTGATTTGATGTCCTGATGTCCAAAAATGATGGACAACTGCTGATTTTTCTATTGTTTGCATTTTAGGTTTCTCATGTGTTCCTTTAATCTGGTCTCCAAACTTCTCTTTGTCCTTCCAATATACACCAGATTACAGTCTGAGCATTTAATTTCATAAATTCCCGGTTTTTTTGTCTGCAGGGATAGAATCTTTTAAATTTCTGCACAGCAGTTTCTGAATGCTGTAGTTGTTTTTTGGAGCTAAGGTGATGTTATAATTCCTGAATATTTTCTGAAGTTTGTTGTGTGCCCAAGGATGATAGGTGAATTTTTCTGAATTGAGGTTGGTCACTGCAGTTCTATAGGGTGGTTGTGTGTTATGCAGTTCAGTTTTTTGTATTTATGTATTTTCTTGTCTACTGCACTTTTTTGGAAACCATTGTTGGTAACTGTTTGGAGTACCTGTTGATATTTATTCTTCTCCATGGGAATGTATACTAATCTATATGTTAAACTGTTCAGGACTGCATATTTGTGTGTTCGTTGATGCCAATGAAGAAAGATTTAGTCGGAATTAAGGGTTGAAAATGGGAACAAGCGTTACCCGAAACCAGTCCCCAGTAAGTAAAAATAAGTGATGTCACAAGCTTCTATGCATATTTGCAAGTTTTGAACCAAGAAACAAGTTTACAAAGTACAAGTTGGGTAAGTAATAAGGCGATATTTGGAGGAAAAGAGAAACAAAGTATAAAGGTTTTTGGAAGGGAGAGAAAAAGAGTTGAAAATATTGAAATTCAAAAATTGTTTAATCAGCTATCAGAGAAGAGATCGCTTGTATTTTATATACCCACATAAATAACTGGGTAAGAGAAAAATATATAGATAACACTGACACCCACAACGTGAATGTCCATATGTGATGTTCAACTGAGAACATAAAATATACGGTCAAAAATAATAGGAAGTCCCATATAAATAAAATTATAGATAAAAACTGTAAGACATTGGGTAAATATTTAGAGAAAGTAAAAAATGGAAATGGACTGTTAACACAGAAGAACTAAATAGTTCATGAGCATTTAGTACTAGTTACAGTAAGAAGTGGTCTGGGCCAAATTCTAGTGGGCAGTACAAGATATATATTGTGCAATATATGTATTTCTAAATGCTTCAATAAACATGCACTAAAATATCACAGAGACTTGAGATACAAGCTTTATCAGAAAAGTTTTCAGACAATAACATGGAATATCCCGCATATGATTAACTCTGCAAAAAAAAATATACATATATATATGTGTGTCTAATATAAATAATATGTTTGAATGAAATCTGCATTTTTTGTGTGGTATGATTTTGTCTATCTCTTACATATTACAGTTATATAAAAGTCGTCCGGAGTGAAGAGGTCTTCAAAGAAAATTCAACATATATGTTTGCCATGTTATAGCCATTTTTGAGGAAACCGCAACTTTCCAAAAATATCCATATAAAGGATAATTTGTGGTGGGGGGATTTTCCTGAAAATCTTCGTGTCGCATCCTTTGAAAGTACTAAACTGAAATACCAAGTTTGGTAATTAACTGACTTTCTGTTTTTTAGTTATTCTGTGGAACTTTTTCTGAAGATGCCTTTTACTTCTGTACACGCACATAGTGGAAAGAGGAATTATTGCAATCCGCCAAAAAATTCAATTCCAAGATTTCAATAGAAATATTCGTTTTAAGGTCCCTGAATAAAACAGTATTTTTAGGAAAAGGTCCTTTGTGTGTGTGTGCGTGCGTGTTTGTGTGTATGTGTCCGTTTGTGTTTCTGGACAAGAATGCGTCACAAAGATTTTCCTCCCCCAAACTATCCTCTTTACCTACATGGGAATTTTTTCGAAATGTTTATTTTGTTTACATGAGACATTTTATGACAAACGAAATCATAATAGGAACATAGCGTTTTGTTACAATTAGAAATTAACATTGGAACCAAATAATTGATGACATTCAAGCCCATAAATCAGTCATTGGCCCGTATACCCGGAGAATTCATTGCAAACCCTGGCACTCCGAGCGGCGCCCGGAGATCTGGCACCCTAGTCATGAAATATCCATCGGCACAAAAGTCACTATTTTATAAAGTGATAATTAGATCTATGACATCGAGATCTGGACTTAGAGTAAATCTAATTGATACCTTCTAGAGAATAATTAAGAAGATTTATTGACCGGTGCAGGAAAGTGGATTTTGGAGGATTCGCTATAATAACGACTTATACGATCTTTATTGAGACACAGAATATTAACCGCTCTTGTTAAGAATTGTTGCCGTGTCGAAATAGCTGGTAATGCAATGGTAGTAGATCGAGCATTGTTGCTAGGGTTGCCATCTGTGCGATTTTTAAATAAAAACTATGTCGAATGTCAAAAGTTCGATTTCGGGCCTCTTTCAAATAGGCTAAATTCATATTTAGTAATTTCATTTCTTTAACATTTTTTTACAGAAGCCAAATAGTGAAAATCGAGTCAGTTAAACGTTCTAATTTGATTATTCTTTGCTTTCAATATTGTGTGATACGTTGGTAGCATTGTGGATTTGTGCCAACGAATTCTAATGTATTTTAAAATAAGTTGGTGCGTTCATTTGTTCGACAGCGATATTCCTTTTAAAGTTACTAAGTAGGTCTTTATTGCAAGCGCCGATAATAACATGAAAAGCAACATTGTCCCGGCCTGTTAGTAGTTTTATGTCGTTATATAACTGTGTAGAAGAACAAACTGATATTGTAAGTACTTACCAGTCTTAAACAAATGGGTGACATTTTTACTTTCTCTACACGTACTATGTGCATAGTGCATAGAGAAGGTATTGTATTGCACCCGAAAATTCCTTACAGAGATTTCACCGGAAATGCATGTTTAGGGACCCTCTGAATAAAAAAATCTGATGTGTTCCATTATTGTTAAAAAACTTAATCTTCTATTTACTTCATGCTAATCGAGAAAAAACTAGCTGAAGTAGTTTTATTACTTACTTCCTTGTAAGTAGAATCGAAATATGGGAGTTCCATAGGTTAAAGTGATAGTCAAAAGCTGATTGCTATGTGACTGAGGTTCCTTTGTTTCTATGGACAGTAGTTGACAAATTCCTGTATGAGAAAAGTATAAGTTTTTCAAAGCTGAAACCAATAATAAGGAATATCTCAAAAATGATCAACTCCGCGAAAAAACCGTTAGAAACCAAATTTGGTATTTGAGTTTGGTATCTTCCAAGGATGCGACACGAAGATTTCTCAAGAACTTCCCCCCACCCCAAACTACCCTTTACATGGAAAAAATTTAGAAAATTTTGATTTTCTCAAAAATGGCTAAGGGGTTTGATTGAAATCTTTTATATTTAAGATATTTACATGACAAATACAATGCATATCTTGAATTTTCCGGGAATAGCCTCTAAAGACCTCTTTATTCTGGATGATTTGTATTGAATTTTGCGTAACTGGTAAATCGTAAGAGATAGACAAAAACTTACTGCAGAAAGATTATAGATCGCGATAAAACAATTTATTTCATATACATTTTTTTTTTCGTGGATTAGGTCGCTTTGAGATATTCCTTGTTATGAGTTTCAGCTGTAAAAAACTTTTACTTTTCTGTCTACACAAACAAGGAACTTTTGACTCCTTCTGCTTATTTTTCCCCGACTAGCATGAAGTAAAGAGAAGCATAAGCTTTTTAACGGATTTTTTGCAGTGATGTAGAGAAAGTCATGTGAATGGAACACATCAGATTTTTAAGAGAAGTAAAGTAGATAATTTTCTGTAAGTTGTTTAACATGTACTAGCAATGCCAGCGTCCAATACGTTGATAGAGCGGATTTTCAGTGTGATGTTAAATTGTGATATGTTAACAATGCAGTGTGTACATATATATCCCCACCGCTGAATCCTTGCACTTGACAGTTAGGAGTTAAGTTGGTACACTCACAGAAAATAGATGAAAAGCGTTACCCGTTTGACTTTCTGAACCAATCACAAGGAAGCATTCCGGTCGGTTTGTCGGACAACGGAAACGAATCTAGATGCCGCACCGTTGCAATATCTGGCTATTTCTAACCACGTGTTCAGTTTATGAACTCGTAGCACATGCACAGAGTTGGTCTGTACAAGCTACGTTTTATTCCTTGTTATTTATATTTGTTGTTGGTGATGTTTGTACGTGAGGGAACATAAGACTTTCACAATTGTAGAAGTGGATAGACTTTTGCGAAAGGTGTGGCGGCTTCATGGAAGAATAAAGTGAATCATGTGCACAAAATAATACGAAAAGGCCAGGAATTAGACGGAGTCGTCAGTGATTGTGAACCACTAATGCTATTTTCTTGGTGGCGACGATGATGATGATGATACTTCCGAGAATGATGACGACGGAGACTTGAATGGAATTGAGCCATTAACATTCTAAACCGGTGAAAATCACTTTGTTATATCTTTCTCTTATTGTAACAAGCTATTTTGCATTTTTGTTCAATATTGTGGTATGCTACATGTGTTATAGTCACTGTTATTTTCAATTAACATCAATAATAACGAATTAGTTTCATTATTCATCAGCATTCATTTATGTGTACACTGTTTATATTCGTCTTTACACGCGATAGAGACATTTGTTGTTTACTAGATACTCTGGCAACGCCGCAAAGGCAGCATAGCCAACCTTGCGCGAAACCAACCGAACTGTCAAGTGCAAGGATTCAGCGGCGGGGGTATAATAGAAGGTAAATGGGGCAGTGGTTGTTTTCACTAGCAATGGAAGGAAGGCGATTGAGTTGGTAAACATAAATATCACTGATTTACAGGAACTAACAATTTTAATATTTACCTACATTCAGTTGCTGTTGTGCAACAAGTCATCAGCATCATTATCCGTTTCTTTTTCTCTCAAGATACATAGATTGCAATGCACAGCAACATACATTCGTAACGTCTCAAATGTGAATCGTCTCCAATTGGCAGGTAAAAAGGCTTTATATTGGGAAAAAGTTCGCTCCACACTGCAAGATGTGATTGGAGCGAAACGGAAATAGGACACATCATCGACTATTAGGTAAGATCGGCAATTATTTCCGTAGCAACACCTCGTAGCACATGTCGTATTTCACGCAATATTGAAAATCCAATATTTTTTCCAAGTAATGTTCATTCTGTTTTTCACATGGTGTAAAACAATTGTCAGGGGTCACTGATTAATTGCTTGCACATGTTGAAAATGAAATGGCGTTTTATTTATGCTGTGGTTCTCAAGTGTCCCATTCTATACTGGGCGTGAAAGACCGCTTAATTTTGCGCAGAGGCCTCTCTATCAGGCTTAAAGTTCTTTTTCGTGGCTTACATATACGACACTGGACCAGCGGCTTTACTTCCCGTCTGAAGTAAGCCATGCTAAGGAGTTTTACGCCCGAAAAAGTCTATCGTACTCCGCCGGGTTTGAACCCGCGACCTTGATATATGAAATTAGATGGTAACCACTACACTACGGAGGGCAAATTGTGTGTGTGTTTATATTTATATTTTTGCTTGAACCGCATAACTAAAAAGTGAAATGTCCTTTAAATACAAAACACATTAAAGTTCAACATCTCCCAAGGATGCGTCATAAAGATTTTCAAGAACCCTCCCCCATTTCAGCTAATGTTAATCCCAATTATCATGAAGTAGATAAACGAATAAGCTTTTTAATAATAATTTGTTACAAAGATGTAGTGAATTTTTTTCATAGCATTTAACGCCCGTTTTCACTACAAATGGCACCGCAGGCGATGACACTGATGTTGAAACATGGAATGAAAATCTAGCACCGGTGGAACGTGATGGCGGGGGAAACCGGAGAACCCGCCCCTGCGCCGCTTTGTACACGCATCTCACATGCGGTTGCTTGGAAATGTAGAGAACGTAATGTGAATTTAACACGATTTCTTAGGAAGTATACTCTCGATTATCTGGGGTAAAATGCACGAATAGTCGGGAAACATATAATTTAATGATTTTAAAGTACAACGTATATCTAACTAGGTAAGTACGTTTAAAAGCATTTTTTCAATATGTATTCTTTGTTCAAAATTTTATTTTACTTCTCTGCATATGTATTGTTTTTCTTTATAAAACAACAATAAAGGACAATAAGTGCCATTTCCATTGTTTAAACGATCACCATGTGATAACAGAGTATCATCGGCCTGCCTGTTCCGTGTAAATTAAAATCAAATTCAGTTTTTCTGATGTTAATCAGCGTGTAAGTAAACCGAACTTTGTAAAAGAGATGGCGGAGAAACGAAAAAAAGTGTGTTGACATAAAACAATTTTTTTTTTTGAGGTGGGATGCACAGATAGTCAGATCGGGAGTATATTGTAATTGTTTCAGAATAGCTAGACAAAGCCATGTGAATGGAACATAAGATTTTTTTAAATAGGTTGGCCTGAAAATATGTATTTCCGGTGAACTCTCGGTATCGAAGTTTTGGGTGGAATGCAATGCCTTCTCTAGCCCGCTTGGGTAGTGTGGTAGTAGTGGTAGTGTCTGCCTCACGTTCAACAGGTCGCGAGTTCGAATCTCGCTTAGGGTGAGTTATCCGGATAAGATTTTTCTTCGGGGTTTTCCCTTATCCTGAGAAGACGAATGCCAAGTAACTTTAAGCTCCATGGACCCCAATTTTACTCATCTTCCGATAGGACCAACCAGGTTAAAGAACGTTAAACCCTCCCAAAAAAAATGTTACAGAGATGTAGAGAAAGCAATGTGAATGGCACATTTTAGATTTTTAAAAATTAGTTGTTAGGAAATAGTTAGAAAAAGCCAGGTAAATAGAACACAATATTTTTTTTTTAAACACGGCTGTCTCCAAAATATGTATTTCCAATGAAATCTCGGTATCAAAGTTTTGGGTGGAATGCAATACCTTCTCTGGTCCGTCTGGTAGGGTATCCGCCTCACATTCAATAGGTCGCTTAGGGTGAGTTACCCAGGTTTTCCCTTATTCTGAGTAGGTGAATGTCGAGTAACTTTAAGCTCCATGGACCCCGAGGTCATTTGAGCATCATTTCACCAATTTCATTCATCGTCCGATTTGACCAACCAGGTTGAAGGACGTTAAGCTACTAGAAAATAATAGTAGTAGTAATAATAATTAATTTGTTACAGAGATGTAGAGAAAGTAATGTAAATGAAACACATAAGATTTTTAAAGATTAGTTGTTAGAAAATAACTAGAAAAAAAAAAAACATGTAAATAGAAGACACAACTTTTTTTAAATACGCTGTCCTCAAAAGGTGTGTTTCCAATGAAATCTCGGTATTGAAGTTTTGGGTGAAATACAATACCTTCTCTACATTGTATATACGTGCTGGAGAAAGCAAACTCGCATCTATATTTGCAACCAGTGTTTTGCTTTGGAATTAGGCGGCTTGGTCCCATTGGTAGCGGCGTGTTACGTTGAAGATGACATTTGGAGCTCCCTATGTTTAATTTAAGTCAGTGCGGTACACCAACCACGAGAATTACTCTCTCTCCATCTCAGAAATAGAAATGTCACTTGCTTAGGGTTAGTTAGACCATAACAATGTACAAACTAACTTGCCTCCCTTCTGTGCTGGGGGATGCCAGATTGCACCACCAGACTATATTTGAGTTCAGCGTTACGTGAACTAAGCGTATTATATCTCCATTCTGTTTTCAACCCGCACACACACACAAACAAAACAAATTCTGCTCTCTCACTCTGCGCTGTTTTCCGTGCATCAAATAAAACCAGATCGAGTTTATAATTGAAAAACACATTGGAAAATCCCCTCCTCACCAGAGCGCCCCTGTTTTATTATCCCCCCACCCCTAGCCCAAACACTCGCGTTCCATCACTTGCACCCATTATACTGAAATGTCATTAAAATGAACAAATTTCAAGCTAAACATGCTCTAATTGATTCCGGGATTTTAATTACGGTTTTCCTAAATAACGTAGGGAATTAGGGGGTTCCCATTGGGACGCGTACAATGTGGGGGAGGGGGCACAACTCACTGCGCGTAAAATAGGTTATAGAGTGGTGCAGAGCTAGGAAACAATGCAGCATCGTCGTTTTTATAGTGATCCAGACTGCATTACTTCACGTTGCTATGTACACGCACAGTTACCAGATTCACACCATGTGCGCCACGATCGGCGATTTTTTTCTTTCCTAAATTCACATGTATTACTGAAAGTTTTATATTCCAAATTAAATTAATAATGCTACCCTTTTTAAAAGTTTACCATTTATGTAATATAGGTTACAGTGCAAATTTCATCGATTATTTGGATGTTATTGCAAAATGTATTTTTTTAAATACTTGGTATGTAAATTAATCACTCTGAAAACATATTTGGTAATGTAAGCTACATTTACAATGCATTTATTAATTACCACGCCAACAAGCACTGTAAGTCCTTACAGTAAGAGTTTGAGAGGTCATTAATACTTACAGTACAATTGGGAAATGACGTAACACTCAAGACATGTGCTACTTCAAGTAAAGAATCTATTGCAAATTTCATTAACAAAAGAGTGTATAAGAAGGCGTTGTCCATATAATTTAGATGTAGCCTTTCATTTGTTCACATCGAGAATTCAATTTTTCTTAATATCCAATAAAATATTGAAAAGCAATTTTGATTTATTATTGTTTTTTTTTTCCCCCATTTTTTCAGGTATTTCAAAAAGTAATTGGCTAGCCACGAACTGTAAGTCCTTATCAGATCTCGGCCCTGCGGGCCTCATATTCCCAATTTACATTCTCGACCTGATAAGTATAACTTGCAGTTCTTAGTACGCAATACACTATATATTTTTGTCGCACAGCTAAAAAGTACCTTGTGACAAAAAAAAAAAAAAAAAAAAAAAAAAAAAAAAAAAAAAAAAATATTATTAACCCTAGGTTCACAATACATCTACTTTTTGAAATTACTCGATTTCTCCGAGTTTAGACCCCAATTTTTTTTAAAGTCATGAATGTACCTTTTTTGTCATAAAAATATGTTTGTATTTGAATATTGAAAAAAAAAATGTGATTAAATATTTCTGACAGTAAACATCAGGGTAATCCTTATTCATTGTATTTCTAAAAACATGTACAGCAAAGTTTATTTGTATAACAGAAAAACAGAAAATGCTGTAAATATCAATAGCGAGAAAACAAGGAAATATTTGAATGTATGGTTCACATTAAAATCCACCAGACTGATAAGTTGGACCCCAAGTCTTTTCTTCTTGCATTGCTACTTTGCTTCTCCACAACTTCGTTTTGTACTTTGCATGATGCGAATGAGATCTCGTTAAACTGAAGTTTTTCTTGCTGAGACCAGTACAGTTTCACTTCTAATGTTTTGCTGTAGCTCCAGTTAAGATGGCGTCTGGTGGCCAGTTTTACCTTTTATAAACTCAGGAATGTTTAAATTATTTTATGGAATTAAAATAAAAAGCCGATTTTTTTCTGATTTATTATAAAATTTCAGTCATGCATATCCTTAAGCAGACTTGAAGGACCAACCTATGAACATTTCAAATTCAATGTTTCGCAAGAAATTGCGTTCATTTTTTTTTTTTTTTTTTTTTTTTACCGCATACTTCTATTGTTACGTTTACCTAACTAATTCTGACATTTTGAGACAGATGCATGAAGTAGTTTTTGAGGAAAAAACTGTTTTTTATGATGTAAGAGCGTAAAATTATGGTTTTTGATTCGAGCGGGAATATTGTGAAACAAGAGGCAGTCGAAAAATGAAATAAATTTGAGGTTAAGTTTGAGCCATTCACCGTTATTTATTCGCATTGCCGTTCGCTCGATGACGGTACGATTATAGCAGGCCGTGACAAACCAATGTTATTGTTCTTCTGTGATGTATTTTGAGAAAATGACACATTTTGAGAAATATGATGTCCTTAGAGCTACGAAAGAAGCAGAATCAAATTTACTGCCTGCTAAATCCTAAAAATGTTATGAGACCCAGTATGAGAAATTTATGGAGCGCTGTCTGTTGATCCGTGATGTACACACACTAATATCGTGAATTATTCTGACGGGCGTAAAGTTGGAACACGATTACTTTACGCTTGCTGCACTTCTTTGCGCGTGGATTCCGTAAAAATCAATTTGGCGTACTGAAATGTGCTCGCAAACTACTCAATTACGCTCAGCCGTAGAGTTTTTTTATTATTAATAACTACTCTTATCATAAAATCTCTTTGCCGTTCAGTTTTCAAAATTTTGTTACAAAACTTCACATTTATAATCCCGAAATATCATTTTAAAAAAGTATCGGCTGTGTTTCAAATTAATAAAATATTACTGCAGGAAATGTATGATAAATTATGCTCTCATAGTTTTTTCATTATTTTTGTGGATTAATGCATTTTTAATACAAACACACAATTAATTTTACTAACTTAGATAATTAATTCGATAATTTGTATTTATTATGGTATAAAGATTCTCTGGTAGAAAAATAAATTTTTTTTCAGGAATATGGATTAAAATGTGCATCGCAAAGAGTATTTTGAACATTTGAAATCGTTGAAAAATGCATTCAGAGAAACACGCCTTTTAATATTTGAAGTGTTATTGTTACCATTAAAACTTTCATTTAAAAGGTGAGTGCTTAGATTATAAGTGACCGAAAATAATTTCTGCATATTAATCTACAAAATCCACAGTATATTGATGTGTTAAAATCAAAAATAAACATTTTCAATAATTTTGGTCAATTTACGCAGTTAGTCCTCTTAAGGGCAAACATTTTTAAAATCTGATGGTCCGTTCATATGACTTTCTTTACCTTTCTAAAAACAAACTTTGCTTACAAAATATTATTTATTTATCTACATCATGCTAATCGAGATAAACGTTAGCAGAGATTGCATTATTATTTGCATGCTTGTAAGTAGGAGGGAAATAAGGGAATGCATAATGCGATGGTAAAATATTTTAAAAGCTGTAGTTACGCAATTTACATTGAGTTCGGATATCTTTACATGATCAGGAGTAAAACAAAAGAGATATAAAACGGATAAGTACTTCCCGTTTGAGATAGCTTTAAGTTTGAAACCAATAACAGAGAACATTTCTGAACTGGTTGCCTCTACCAAAAAAAAAGCATGTGACATAAATTGTGTTTAAACGAGCTTTTTTTTTTTTTCGCCCTCCATGATGTAATGGTTACTTCATATCCGCTAAGTCGTGAGTTCAAACCCTTCGGAGGATGATGGATATTTTTCGGGCGTAAAAATTCCTTCAGAAGTAAAGCAGTTGGTCCCGTGTGTAGATTTATCCAATTATAAAGTGTTGCAAACGCAGAAGCAGATGTGCCATATACTTCACCCATATTGGTTTTTATCTCTTTTGCTGTTAAGCCTTTTAAATAGAAGTATTAATCACCGCACGAAACTCGTTTCTTTCCATCTTTATAAAGGAGTAGAAGATTGTTGATTGAATCGCCTGTGGCAGTGAATCCTCGTGATGGATGTAATTGAAACTTTAATAACTAGTAACAAACATTGATGTTATATTCTACAATTTTGGATGCTAGTTTCATATGTAAGTATATGTAAGTTTCACTGTAAGTACTTACAGTGCTTGTTGGCATGGCAATTAATAAATTAATTGTAAATTTAGCTCACATTACCAAATATGCATTCAGAATAACTAACTTACATATCAAGTATTTCAAAAAAGATATATTTTATACACAGATGTATTAACTATGGAGAAAATGCTATGTGCTGTTAGTAATGATTGATATTCGGAATCGTCGTTAATATCTTAATTGGTAGAGGAGGAGGCAAGGTGAGTGAGATATGCTTAATGAGCAATTTGTATCTCAAGCGGCTGTCAGGAAGTTATTCACAAGCACCCTGTAACAGGAGGCTGGTGGATGTAATCACGTGACTGAGGGGGTGGAATTGCATCGCCACAGCTGATTTCGATCACGAGAGAGGGATTTGCCTCGGCTTAGCAATCCCGCTGCGGTTGCAGACAACCTAACTTGGATCAAACTTGCTTTAATAAGCTTCTTGCCTACATATTTATTTCATAACTATCCCCTCCTTCTTTTCGTTTCAGTCCCCCCTCTCTCCATTATTATCCGTTATCTTCTTTAACTTAATATCATTCCGCACCTTTACTCATCTGCTATATTTTCTGTTCTATTTTATTTTATGTCGCTTTAACAACTTGATCATATCTCGACGGAATTGTTCCGTAAGGTACCTCGTTTACTATGAATGCAAGAAGATGGTAAATAATTAATAAGGAAGATAAAATAATAAATATACAAGGGGCGGCTGATAAGTCCCGGGCCTCACACAGATATGGCACCACTAGGCCAGTTAGACGGTAGCATCGTATAATTTTACTCTAGACTAGCTTGTATCCATAGTTACAGGTCAATAGCTTGTTTAGTTTTCAAATGACAGCATTTTAAACAAGACAACTTTAGAGTTTTCACGAAATTTGAGGATTTGGAGAAACGAGCAGTGATTAAATACTTCCATTTGAAAGACTTAACGCCTAAAAAAATCAAGGAGGAAATGGACAGTAGATTGAAAGATTCTGCTCCTTCACATTCAATTATTAAAAGGTGGGTTGCAGAGTTTAAAATAGGACGTATTAGCACTAGTGAGGAGCCTCGCTCTGGACGCCTGTAGAAGTGACAACTCCAGAGATCATTGAAAAAATTCATCGTTTGGTACTGGAAGAACTCAGATTAAAGTTGTTTGAGATAGCAAAGTCTGTAAACATATCAAAAGTACGTGCAGGTAATATTTTAAGTAATGTTTTGGGCTTTCACAAGGTCTGTGAAAGATGGGTGCCGCGTTTATTGACACCTGATCAAAAGTTGCAAAGAAAAACTGTTTCTGTTAAGAATGTGGAGCTCTACCGTAAAAATCCCAGTGAATTTTTGAGACGGCTTATTATCATGGATGAAACTTGGATACGTCACTACACTCCAGAAAGTAAATCGCAGTCAAAACAGTGGATTGCGCTAGGTGAACCAACTCCAAAAAAGGCAAAGTCAATTTTTTCAGCTAACAAGGCTATGGCGAGTGTTTTCTGGGATGCACAGGGAATTATTTTTATTGATTACTTGGAAAAGGATAAAAGTGTCATTAGTGACTATTAAGCAAGCTTACTGCAACGTTTGAGTGACGAGGTGAAAAGAAAAATATCTCCTTTGGCAAAAAAGAAAAATAAATAAATAAATAAAAATCTTATTCATCACGACAAAGCTCCAGCCCATCGTTCAGTCATTGCAATGGGAAAAATTTGCGAATTAAAGTTGGAATTGCTTGAACATCCACCTTATTCGCCAGATATAGCACCCAGTGACTACCACCTGTTCTCAAACCTCAAAAAAATTCTTGGAGGACGAAGATTTCACAGCAACGAGGTCATTGATGCGGTAAACAGCTATTTCGAGGACTTTGATAAATCGCACTACAGAGATGGTTTAATTAAATTAGAACACCGATATGGCCGCGTCGTGGCCAGTAGTTAGACCATTGGCCTCTCACCTAGACGACCGGGGTTCGATCCCAAGCGACCGCATGTGAGATTTGTGATGGACAAAGCGGCGCTGGGGTGGGTTTTCTCCGGGTACTCCGGTTTCCCCCGACATCGCATTCCACCGTTGCTCCATCATCATTCATGTATCATCAGTGTCACCGCCTGCGGTGCCATAAGTAGTTAAAGCGGGCGTTAAACACTACAAAAAAAGAACACCGATATGACAAATGTATTACCATTACTGGAGATTATGTTGAGAAATAAAGCAGAAAAAAAAAAATTAAATGCTGTTTTCATTGAGAGGTCCGGGACTTATCAGCCGACCCTGGTATTCCTCGTGTACGATATGTGATGCACAGTAGCCTTTGAATGTCTCATTCCCGTTCTATACGACCTTCGTTTAGCGCCAAGGAGATGGTGTTAGAGGGCCGTCCAATCTAGCTACATGCCACTGTAGTTAGATAGCAAAGTGAAGCTAGCCTTCTAAGGTCTTATCTACTCCAGAGAGAGGGAGAGAGAGATATTAGATTGGAAATGCTCTAACCTTATGCATTGTGGTTGGTGAAGCAGGATTTTCACGCAGCCGCCTTAGTTACCACCACACTTTTGAGAGGAGCTTGTGTGGGTTTAATGTGAGTTTAATGGTTTGCCTTGTGTGGATTTAATGTGCACACAAAAATAAGATTTCGTGGTGTTAAATGTTCAATTAAGCAGTAAATTTAGACTGTAAGTATTAAATCAGTATAATGGTCAATACGTGTGTGGTGTTTGGTTATAGTTTCTCGAATAGCAGAAGCAAAATTAAGGAAAGGGAAATGTATTTCAATACATAGGTTAGTGTAATTATTTAAGTGATATACTTAGTGAAATATGTTGTATTGTTTGTTAGATTTTAGACTTCGAACTTGAAAAGATCGTTGAGAAGCTTGGATAAAGGCAATTCGCAGACAAAATTGGCAACCTACTCGATTTATAAGAAACCTCTTGCTAATTCACCCATTTAGCAGCTATTGCGAGAAATGATTACTATCAAACTATGTGCTTATGATACCAGAAACGTGAGAATAGGGGGCGTGTTCCTCGCGCTCGGAATGCAATGGTAATTATAGCAATATTCCTCGACCAAAATTCTTGATTAATATCACATATTCTACTAAAGCTTTGAACCAATGCTGTAATATATGGTACAGCCTTTTGTTGCATTAACAGCTGTTTTAGATCAAGAAATGAGATGTTTACTGCAATAATACCAATTTATCGAATAATAGCTTCTGACAGCCCAAAAAAGGTGATTGTATTAAATATTCCTTCAACTAGAGCTCTCTCCCCTTCCACTGTCCTTTGTTCTTTATTTCAAAAACTTGGAAAAACAATCAATTTAACAGGTGTTGCGTGTGGTGTATATGATAATGTTTGGTGCAACAAAATGGCAAGACTTGCTCCGCCCTGTGATCTACTCTCACCATTCTTAGCACATAGCTCCACGACAAACAGATACAGTTCACTATCTGCAGATAGATGGCAGCGCACTCGTAATTACTCTATATTTTCAGTTTTACTATTGTTTTAGACTAAAGCCGATGTCCCACGGTCAAAATTTGGTTCACATTTATTTATACAGCGTGAACGTTGTGTACAATTTCTCCATACCATTCCCACGGGAGCGTGTATTGGTCCAAATATTTCTCGCATGCACATCAACAGATGATAGAAAATGGTGGAGGTTGCTGGTCCACAATTATTTACGTTCGCTGTAGCAAGCTCAGTTTATGTAAGCATTGCAAGAGCATATTATAATAGAAAGAAAAAACCAATAAAGAGGCGTTGGTGGACTAGACCATGGCTGGAACGTAGGAATGCAGACCAAGGAAGAGGTGTACTACATATGCTGCAAAATGAACTCGTTTCTGACCTTGTAAATTGTTTTAACTTCCTTAGAATGGACGAAAACTTTTTTGGAAAGTTGCTGCCCTTAGTTGGGGCAAAAATCAATCGCCAAGACACAAATATGGGGCAGTTCATACCCGCAATGACGTTTTTATATTTTGTTGAGAAAAAAAGGATGCGATAAAGTACATTTGCAGGGGCTATAAATACCCGAGTCATTATTTCATAAATCTCTGCCGCACAAAGAAATGTGTATTTCAACCATTGCTCAGCTGCTATAACCCTATTATTTAGGACAAACTTTACAAAGTTTCACACAAACAATCACGTTGGCGGGAAGGAAGACCCAGCGCTAGCTGCCATCTTATTACGTCATTACCACCAGGTCGCTCATTGTTGATTTCATACGTTTGGACCAAAAATTAGAAACCGCAGTTTCCTGCTGTAGCAAACTGGAATTGGACCAAAAAATAGGTCGGAAATTGTATACAATGAAATTATCCGATGTCCCACGATCCAATTTGTAGTTTGAAGAGTATTGGACCAAAATATTTGACCATGGGACATCGGCTTGAAGGTGGAGTTTTCATGGTATTATATGTCCAATCCATTATTTATCTTGATGAACTGAGGAAAACCATGAAGAAGCCATGGGATTTGAACCGAAGGCCTTCCGGTTGTTGGCCACAGAAGTTAGCACCTAAGCCATCCCGCTAGGTATATGATTTTTCTTTTCTCTCCTATTTAACTATAGTAAATAGAGTGTGAACAGCATAACTAAATATCTGGAATGTTCCATTCACATAACTTTCTCTACCTTTTCTGAAAATAAACTTTTCATACAAAATATTATTCTTAATCCACATCTTTCTAATCTAAATAAATATTGGTAGAAATGATTTTATTACTTAGTTTCTTGTAAATAGAAGGGAGATAAAGGAATACACTAAGCTGAAACAATAGTCAAATGTGTTAAAAGCTGTCGTGCGATTAACATTGTATTTCCGTTATTTTCCATGGCTAGGCGTAAAACAAAAGAGATATTAAGTGGATGAAGCCTTCCTGTTTAAAGATTTTAAAATTGAAACCAATAGCAGAGGATATATCGGAAATGGTTAGCTCTACGAAAAATAAAAAAAACAAAAAAAACTGTGTATGACATAAATTGTGTGTGTCAACAATGGCTACATATTTGTGTATTAACTTGTTGTCTGTCTATTACAGTTTACGAGTTATACTAAACTCATCCAGAAAAAAGAGATCTTCAGAGGCTATTCCCAAGAAATTAAGATACACATTTTATTTGGAATGTAAATAGCTTTAATATACGGAATTTTAATCAAAATAGTTAGCCTTTTTTAACAAAATGGAAAATTTCGAAAAATGTTCCATATAAAGGGTTGTTTGGGTTGGGGGAATTTTCTTGAAAATAACCTTCGAATCCTAGGAGGATACTGAACTTAAATGCCAAATTTGATATTCAACTGACTTTTCGTGTTTGGCTTAGGCTGTCCACAGACACACATACACACGGAGCTTTTTCAATTTTTTATTAGATAAGGGACGTCAAAACATGTATTTCCGGTGAAATCTAGGTATTAAAATGTTGGGGCGAATGCAATACCTTCTCTACCTACTCTTACAAAAACGCATTCTTCTGACTACTTCGTTCTAATTAAGATAAAAGTAGCAGAAATAGTCTTTTTACTTGCTTCCTTGTCAGTAGAAGGGAAATAAGGAAGTACCATATGCTAAAGTGATAGTCAAGCATTTTAAAAGCTGGTCGCAATGCGATTGACGCTGAAATTCGATTTTCTTTGCAAGGGACCAGGAAAAAAAAAAAAAAAACAAACGAATAACCACTTCGTGTTTGAGAAAAGCATAAAGTGTTTTAAAATTGAAACCAATAAAAAGTAATATCTCGGAAAAAGTGTATTACATAAAGTGTGTGTTTTAACGAAATCTACATTTTTTGTTTGTTTCTTACGGTTTAACCATTATGCAAAAGCTATCCAAACGGAAAAGAGGTCTTCAGAGACTATTCCTGGAGAACTGAAGATACACATTTGATATACGATGTAAAGGGTAGTTTTACATGCGTGCTAGAGAAAGTAAATATGTGGATATGGTCAAAACACACAATTTATGTGATACACATTTTTGTTGTGTGAAGCATTTGAAGGAACTTAATAACCTTGTTATTAGTTTCAATGTTAAAATACGTATATTTTTTTCTCAAACTGGAAGTCTTCCGTGCTTCTTTTGTTTTACCCCTATCATGCAAAGTATTGAATTTCAATGACAGTCGCATAGCAACAGGCTTTTTTAAACATATGACTATCACTTTGGTCTCGTGTATTCCCTTATTTCCCTTCTACTTATAAGGAACTAAAATAACACCATTCTGTTAATGTTAGCGTTTTTTTTTTTTTTTTTTTTTTTTTTTTTTTTTTTGATACAGGGTACCCTAAAAGGTATACTTCAGATGAAATGTCTGTATCTTATTTTTACTTTCTCTATATGTATATACATAGTATATAGAGAAAGTATTGCATTATATACTGAGATTTCACCGGAAATACACGTTTTAGGGTCCTCTCTATAAACAAGCATTTTTAGAAAAAGTCCATGTGTCTGTGAAAACGATAACTCATGAACGAGAAGTCGGTAAAATACCAAACTTGGCATTTAAGTTTAGTATCTCCCTGGGATGCGATACGAAAATTTTGAGAAAAATCCCGCTCCCCAAACTACCCTTTACTTGGAAAAAATTTCGAAAATTTTGGTTTTCTCAAACATGGCTCTAACGATTTTGATGAAAATCTCTTATGTTTAAGATACTTACATGGCAAATAAAATGTATATCTTGAATTTCCTGGGAAAAGCCTCTGAAGACCTCTTTATTCTGTTTGAGTTTTGTAGAGTTTTGCATAACGCTTAAACCGTAAGAGATAGACAAAAACTTACTTAACAAAAAATGTAGATCTCATTAAAACACACAATTCATGTTACATGGATTTTTTGTTGTAGAGTTAACTGTTTTCGAGACACTCCGGATTATTGGTTTCAATTTTAAGGCACTTAAACTTTTCTCGGACGGGAAGAGTTATTTCTTCTCATTTATAGTTTGCTTTTTTTTTTTTTTTTTTTTTTTTTTTTTTTTTTGTGCAAGAAAAGCGTTGGAATTTAAGTTTTTCACATAGCGACCGGCTTTTAAAGGATGAGCCTATCGCTTTAGCCTGTGCATTTTCGTATTTCCCTTCTACTTATAAGGAAGCTAGTAATAAGACTAATTCTGCTTATGTTTATCTTGATTAGCATGATGTAGATAACAGATTAATATTTTAAATAAAAGGTTTGTTTCAGGAACACCTAGAGAAAGTCATGTGAATGGAACACATCCATTTTTATGCATTGGATATGAGCACCATGTGTTACAAAGCAAATAACAAAACGGTGGCTTATTTCTTGCCACACAGGAGCAGCTGATCTCTAGTCATCGAATTCACAGCTTCAACAATTCGATGTTCATGACAAGTAACAGCGTCAATGCGGCCGTGATTGGAACTTCTATCTGGACTGTTCAAATTTTAAACTTTGGTCTGTCCAGGAAAGTTGGAATTATGGTTCTACCTTTTGTATTGTGGAATGAATAATTGAAATTTGTTCCTTCATTTTGAATAGCATTGTATTTCCGGTGCAATTTCTATATCGAACTTTTGGATAAAATTCAACACATTCTCTATCTACGAGTGTCAATCAATAACTAATGCCTTCTCTCTCTCTCTCTCTCTCTCTCTCTCTCTCTCTCTCTCTCTCTCTCCTTAACTAAGATAGCGATGTGAACAATTTGAATTTGGCGCAATTCCTCAGAACTTCTCTAATCCACTGCAGTAGCAACTGCCTTAAGTCAACAGGTGGCAGCCCTGCTGCCTTTTGCAAAATGGCTGACATCGATGTACGTATTGGACACGTTCCGTAATTGAATTCTTGCTTGCGGAAGGGGAAACGCCCATTCGCGTTTATATAAGGATGAAACATGTGTGTGGTGATGCAACAATGGATGTCAGCACTGTTAGAAGATGGGTCCGTCGCTATAATGAAGCAGAAGGGCAAATATCGTTGGCTGATGAAAATCGGAGCGGTGGACCGGTGACTGCAGTGACTCCACGTAGCATTGAGCGAGTGGATGAGATCATTCGTGCCGACCGCCGGGTAGCAACGAATGAATTGTGTTTCATTACGTCCCTCAGTAAACGTAGTGATGACGATTATTCAACAACTGGGGTACTCAAAATTTTGTTCACCGACGAGAATAAGAAGACAAGAAAAACAATAGCCGCCGAACTCTTACAGAGTTTCAATCTGGAGGGAGAGGAGTTTCTGGAAAACATTATGACTGGAGACAAAAAAAAAAATGGGTTCATTTCTTGAACCTGAATCAAAAAGACAGTCAATGGAATGGCGTCGCACAACCTCAGCGAAGAAGAAATTCAAAACTGTGCCATCGGCAGGGAAAGTGATGGCGACAGTGTTCTGGGATGCACAGGGTGTGATTCTGGTTGAAGTTTTGGAGCAGGGATGCACAATAAATTCTGTCAGCACCCTCAAAAATCTTAAAGCACGTCTTCGGTGAGTTCGCCCAACAAAAACCATGGCGGATGTTCCTCTTTTGCATGACAATGCAAAACCACTTAAGCGAGTGTGAAAATTGGATGGAAAGCCTTGCCTCATCCCCCATACAGCTCTGACCTAGCACCATCAGACTACCATCTGTTTGGGCCGCTAAAGGAAGCACATCGTGGGATTCACTTTGAAGATGCAGAGGCTGTGAAAACATCTGTGCGTCAATGACTTCGGAAGCAAGGCCGTGCATTTTACTACACCGGAATACATGCCCTTGTTAAAAGGGGACCAAAACTGTGGAAAAGGATGGGGATTACATTGAAAAGTGACAATTTAATCCTCAATGTTGTGACTTTCATGTTGTGCAATCTTTTAATTTTCTTACAAATTAAAAGAGAGAGAGAGAAAAATAGGAGGCATTAGTTATTGACTGACCCTCGTATTATGTACATTGTATATAGTGCCAGAAAGTAATAGTTTTGTAGACATAAGGGGCGCAGCTACCCCGTCGTCCCTGTCCCTGTTTGGTTGTGCTATAATGGGGTGGGGCATTAATTACACAGGCAGCAATTGGTTAATTAATCAATTCTCGCTCTGGGATACAATAATTGATGAATTGCCTCGAGTTAGACGCAACTAGACGTACCTATATAATCACGTCTTGGAAAAGCAGCTTACCTATGTGGCTTTGTTGCCTGCAGTGTTCAGATGCTTATTAGATAGTATTAGAAGCTTATCTAACGTGTTGATGGCGGTATAACAACATTCGTCTGCGGCGAAACCTTCAACTGGTTACTCTAAAACATGGCTAATATTGCTTTGGCGCAATACGTATACACATGGGAATATGTTTCAAAACTTTTCACTCTATATAACGAAATAATAATAATCTCCCATTTATACTTTCTCTACACCTACTTTGTATATAGTGTATAGAGAAGGTATTGTATTGTACCCAAAATTCGATGTCAGGATTTCACCGGAAATACATGTTTGAGACACCCTGAAGCAATATTATTGTTTTTTATGTAAGAGCGTAAAGGCTTGGTTTTTTATTTAAGCCGGACTCGTTTTCACAACCACGCGAGATTCAAAGAGAAACTTTACGCTATTGCTACGAGATTTTTCTGATATTAAAAAAAAACGCAACGAAAGATGAAATAAATTTGAGGTTAAGTTATAACCAAGGATTATAGTTCCTTCTTTTCTAAACACCAGTTCATACATTTCTGATATTGTGCCCCTAAAATTTTCGGGATTTAGCAGGTAATAAGTTTGATTCTGCTTCTTTCGCAGCTCTAAGGATATCATAATTCTCAAAATCTGCCATTTTCTAAAATTACATCACAGAACAACAATAATATTGGTTTGTCACGGCCTGCTATAATTTGAAGTCTTAGTTATGGTAAACGTACAAATAATAGTCCATTTAAGCCACTTATAATATAAATTACTATTATTCATACTGATTTAAGAATTTGTAAGTTAGAAATCATCGCCCCATCACTAAATGATAGAATACAGCTGATTCATTGTTATTATGAAAGCAAGATGAATTTTACTCAAGGTCTGAGAACATTTAAAACTCTTACCTATTTAAGGCCAGGCCAATGTTCCATTTTTGTAATTATGGATTTAATAGGAATTTTGAGGAAACTGGTTCTGTTGCTGTTAGAAGAAATCTGGATAATCAATGGTTTCACTGTTGCTGAGGTGTTTGATATCTACACCCCTGCAAAACAATTAATTACCTAGATGTTTGGCGATCGTGTCATCAACAGATACTTTCCAATAACGTGGCCGCCGCCATCTCCAGATTTCAATCCGACCTACTTTTGGTTGTGGGGTTACCTTAAAGAACGGGTTTTCCTGACATCCAACAGCCCGACAGCAACTGAAAGAAATTGCTAATATTCCAAGACATCATCATGAGAACGGAGGACATATTCCCATTGTTTTATAAAATCCCACTACTTTGCCCAGTATGTAACTTCATTTGTTTTTTCCTATCTAAAATATTATAATATAACGATTTCCAATTTGAAGTGACTTTTGTAAAAGCCTATGTAAGTAAAAACTATTACAGATAAGAGAAAATAATGCAGAAATATTCATTAAAAAATCTGATATGTTGAATGCACATGACCTGCTCTATCTGTTACACAAACAACTTTCCTTACAAAAGATAATTCTTTTATCTACTTCACGCTAATCGAAATAAACATTAGCAGAAATAGTCTTATTACTTGCTTCCTTGTAATAAAATATTTTAAAAGCCGTTCCTATATGAAACAACTGTAGTTGACCCGTTTGAGAAAAGTTTAAGTGGTTTAAAATTGAAAACAATAACAAAGAATATCTCAGAAACAGTCGATTCTACATAAAAATGTATGTCATAAATTATGTGTTTTAAAGAGATCACCATTTCTTGTGTACTTAGTTTTTGTCTATCTCTTACGGTTTAATCGTTATGAAAAATTCTGCAAAATTCATGCAGCATAAACAGCTCTTCAGAGGCTATTCCCAAAAAAATTCAAAATATATATTTTATTTGTGATGTAAATATCTTAAATTAAATATCATTTTACAGCCATTTTTGAGGAAAACGAAAATTTGAAGCTATGCTGCCCCCTCACACACACACACACACACACACACACACACACACACACACACACACACACACACACACACACACACACACACACAGACACGGACATTTTTCTAATTTTTTTTTTGATTCACCGAGTCTCAAAACATATATTTCCGGTGAAATCTGGTATTGAATTTTTGGGTGGATTACAATACCTTTTCTCTACACTATGTACATAGTACGTGTAGAGAAAGTAAAAATAAAACAAAAAATTAAGAAGATAAAATTAGCTCATTAGTAAACGAGGTATAGCTAAGAGAGAAATCAGAAAAATCTTATGTGTTACATTCACATGACTTTCTTTCATATTCTGCAACCAACTATTGCTACAAAATGTTTTACTTCTATCTACTGCATGCCAATCAAGATTTACATTGGCAAGAATTATTTGATTACTATTTTCTCACAGGTTGAAGAGGAACAAGTCAATAAATTAGGTTAGTGATAGTCAAATCTTTAAAGAGCAGGTCGCTATGTGATTACTCTGAATCGCTATTCTATTTGCATGGTCAGTATGGAAAAAAATCTGATGTGTTCCGTTCATATGTTTTTCTCTACCTGTTCTACAAACAAACTATTGTTACAAAAGATTATTCTTTTATCTGCATCATGTTATTGAGATAAACGATGATCTTATTACTCACTTTCTTGTAAGTAGAAGGGAAATAAGTGAATACACTTTTAAAAGTTAGCTGCTATGTGATTGAAGTGCCTTTGTTTGTGTTGCTAGTTGACAAGTTCCCGTATGAGAAAAGTATAAGTATTCTAAACCTGAAACTAATAACAAGGAATATCTCAATGAGGTCAACTCCACGGGGGGGGGGGGGGGGGGAATGTAACATAAGTTGTGTGTTTTAATGAGCTCTACGTTTTTAAGTAAGTTTTTGTCTGTCTCTTACAGTTTACCAGTTATGTAAAACTCCGCCGGAATAAAGATGTCTTCAGAGGCTATTCCCAGAAAATGCAAGATATTACACTTTATTTGTGTGCTATTTTATTTATTTATTGATCTGAACATAACAGGCATAAGTCCAATTATAATGTTCATTACAAAATACAGTCACAATAATTTTATAAATCTACCTCATGCATCAGTAACAAACAAAACTTGAAAATGGAAATAAAACCTACAGAGAAAGAAAAAGAAAAAATCTGATGTGTACCATTCACATGACTTTCTCTATATCCCTGCAACAAATTATTCTTAAAAAGCTTATGCTTGTATTTCGTTCATGCTAATCTTGAAAAATTAGCAGAAATAGCCTTATTACCTTCTTCCTTGTAAGTAGAAAGGAAATAAGGGATACCATAAGTTAAAGTGATAATCAAGCTGGTTGTTAAGTGATTGAAGTTCCTTTGTTTGTATGGACATGAGTTGACAAATTCCTGAATTAGAAAAGATTTTTGACCTTGAAATCAAAAACAAGGAATATCTAAAAAACGATCAACTCCAAGAAAAAATGTATACAACATAAATTGTGTGTTTTAATGTGCTCTACATTTTTTGTGTGGTAAGTTTTTATCTATCCCTTACGGTTTAATAGTTATACAAAATTCCGGAAAATTCACTCAGAATAAAGTAGTCTTCAGAGGCTATTCCCAAAATATTCAAGATATACATTTTATTTGTCGGGTAAATATCTTTAATATACGATATTTTAATCAAAATCGTTAAAGCCATTTTTTAGAAAATCAAAATTTTCGAAAAAAGTTCCATGTAAAGGGTAGTTTGGGGTGGGGGGATTTTTCTCAAACTCTTCGTGTCGCATCCCTGGAAGATACTAAACTTAAATACCAAGTTTGGTATTTTACCGACTTTTCGTTTTTGAGTTATCGTGTTCACAGACACACGGACACACACAGAGACCTTTTTCTGAAAATACTTTTTTTAGATAAAGGGGACCCTAAAACATATATTTCCGGTGAAATCTCGGAATCGAATTGTTTGATGGAGTGCAATACCTTCTCTATACACTATGTACATCGTTCGTATAGAGAAAGTAAAAAAGGAATAGAAACAACATGGTGGCATGGTAGTTAATCATACAACTATTTCTAAATTCACTGCTTACATTAAGCTGCGAAAAATAATTATTTAATCAAAATCATTGGAGCCATTTTTGAGAAAATCAACATTGTCGACCGTTTTTACATTGGGAGTGGAGGTTTTCATCCAAATCTTCGTGTTGCAACCCTAGGAGATACAGCACATAAATACCAAACTTGGTATTTAAGAGTCTTTTCAATTTTGAGCATGCTCTCCACAGTCACACACACACATGGAACTTTTTCTAAAAATGCTGTTTTACGGGCTCATTGGACCTCAAAATATACATTTCCGGTGAAATCTCGACATCGAATTTTTGGGTACAATGCAAAATATAATGTAGGTTTATTTATGGGCGCTTTTAACTGCTGTGCGTTCCATTCTATATTAGGCGAGAAAGACCACTTAATTTTGCTCAGAGACCTCTTTATCAGGCTTGAGGTTCTATTGCGTGCCGTTAATCTACGACAGTGGATGAGTGGCTAGACCGCTCGCCTCCCACCTAGGCGGCCCGCGTTCGACCCCGAGCTCCCGCATGTGGGATCCATGGACGAAGTGGCGTCTGTACGGGTTTTCTCCGAGTCCTTCGGGTCCCCCGCCAGTCATTCCACTAATTGCCCTATCATCAGCATTCCAATCATCAATTTCGCTTTAATTTCATATCATCCACTTCCTCGTGTTCATGCCTGGCTACGGGCTGACCCCTCATAACAGGTTCTCCATTCCATGGTTTCGTGCCGTTGGCTCCCCGACATACTTCTGGCCCCTAGGCATTGGCTTGCGGAGTGTTCGCCCTACAAATACGGGGAAGGGAAGCCGATTACGTAACGATAAAAATCTAAGATACCGAACAACAATTTTTACCTTCCTTCCAAAGGAAGCCATGCTAATGCTTTTTACGCCTGATCCTCCGGGTTTGAACCCGCAACCTTGGATATATAAAGTTAGCATTGTTACATTACACCATGGCGGGCGACTGTGTGGAACACAATACCTTCTCTAGCTACTATGTACATACGGTTAGAGAAAATAAAAATAACAGACGAAGGGTTTTATATCGTAAAAACCACACAATACTTCAGAATTTGCTAAGCATCAGAACTTTTTTCCGTTTTTAAAAAAAACAAGAGAGAGGTAACGTTTTTGTTTGTGGCAGGAACCTCATCGGTTTCTTGTATCCATCCGCCCCGCCGTAAACACAATCGTGACGTCACGGGTTCTTGTTTGATCGGATTATTTGCTGGCAGTCCTGGACTGGTGGCGAGTATCTAGAAGGCTTATGGTGCCCGAGAACTCGGCTTACCCCCCCCCCACCCCCCAATAACCCCCCCCTGCTACACGTTTCCAGTCGGTTGGCTTTTGCCCATGTTTTTCAAAGCTCCGAGATCATTCTGCGAATACCCTTGTGCGAGTACCGTTCGTCCCAAAAACATTCTTCACGCACTGAAAAATCTTATGTGTTCCATTCACATGACTTTCTCTACATCTCTGCTACAAATTATTGTTAAAACGCTTATGCTTCTATTTACTTCATGCTAATCGAGAAAAAATACCAAAATTTCCTTGCTTCCTTGTAAGTAGAAGCGAAATGAGGGAGTACCATAGGTTAAAGTGATACTCAAAAGTTGGTTGCTATGTGACTGAAGTTCCTTTGTTTGTATGCACAGGAGTTGACAAATTCCTCTATGAGGAAAGTAAAGGTATTTTAAAGGTAAAACCAATAGCAAGGAATGTCTCAAAAACGGGCAATTCCACGAAGAAAATGTATATAAAATAAATTGTGTGTTTTAACGAGCTCTACATTTTCTGTTACGTTAGTTTCTGTCTATCTCTTACGATTTACCAGTTATGCAAAATTCCGTAAAATTCATCCAGAATAAAGTAGTCTACGAGCACATCAGAGTAAGTACAAGGGAAATGAGGGAATACACAGGGCTAAAGCGATAAAGCTCTTAAAAGCTAGTTGCTATATAATGACTTTAAAATTCTGTCCTCTTTGCTTGACCGGGAAAAATAAAAACGAATAACGTATTTCCATTTGAGGACAGTATAAGCATTTTAAAATCGAAATCAATAAGAGCGAACATTCCGAAACTGGTTAACCTAGCCAACAATGTATTTGACATAAATTGCATACTTTAATGATGTCTATATATTTTGTTTGGTGAGATTTTATCTATCTCTTACGGTTTGTCAGTTATATAAAAGTCATTCCCAGAAAATTCATGATAACGTGGTATTCTTTGAGTTATGTGTAACCAAGCTCTCGTTACATGCCGTCGTCTCTTGATGAAGAGTGTAATTTCCTAAAAATGTACGTCAGCTGAATGAGATGAAATTCTTAATCAAAAGTTTAAAAGAAACTAGCTAGTATAGTTGGTCATGAGCGCTTGTTCCAACAAATGAATAGCGCGTTCATATTTATGTAAAATTGGCGCCTGAGAAATTCAAAACATCTTATGTGTTCCATTCACATGACTTTCTCTACATCTCTGCAACAAATTATTGTTAAAAAAGTTCTATTTACTTCATGCTAATCGAGAAAAATTAGCAGAAATAGTCTTATTACTTGCTTCCTTGTAAGTAAAAGCGAAATAAGAGAGAACCATAGGTTAACGTGATAATCAAAAGCGGTTACTGAAACCAATAACAAGAAATATCTCAAAACCTATCAACTCCACGAAAAAATTGTATATGACATAAATTGTGTGTTTTAACGTAATCTACATTTTTGTTTAGCAAGTTTTGGTCTATCTTTTACGGTTTATCAGTTATGCAAAATTCAATAAAAATAATTCAGAATAGAGTAGTCTAAAGAGGCCATTCCCAGAAATGTCAAAATATACATTTTATTTAGCATGTAACTATCTTACATACAAGATTTTAATAAAAATCGTTAGAGCCATTTTTGAGAAATTCAAAAGTTTCGAAATTTTCTCCATGTAAAGAGTAGTTTGGGGTGGGGGGATTTTCTTGAAAATCTTCGTGTCACATCCTTGAAAGATAATTAACTGAAATGCCAAGTTTGGTATTTAACGGTCTTTTCGTTTTTGAGCTATGCTGTCCAAAGACACACACGCGCGCACACACACACGGACCTTTTTCCAAAAATGTTTTTTTTTATTCAGGGGGTCCCAAAACATATATTTGCTGTGAAATGGGTGCATTACAATATCTTCTCTATACACTATGTACATAGTACGTGTAGCGAAAGTAAAAATCTGGTGTGTTACATTCATGTCGCCTTTTACTTTCTCTAGGCGTATGTACTATATACATAGTATAAGGAGAAGGTATTGTACTCCACCAAATAATTAGACTCCGAGATTTCAGCGGATATATATTTTTTGTGGTTTTCTGAGTCCCAAACAATTTTTTTTAGAAAAAGGTCTTTGTTTGTCTTTGGACAGCATTGCTAAAAACCAAAAGTCGGTTAAATATCAAACTTGGTATTTTAGTTCAATATCTTCTAAGAATACGAGCAGAAGATTTTCAAGACAATCCCCCCAACATGGGACTTTTTTCGAAAATTTTGATTTTATCAAAAATGGGTCTAACGATTTTGATTAAAATATTGTATACCTATTAAAGATATTTACCTGACAAATAGTGAAGACTAATTTATTCTGGATGAGCTTTGCGGAATTTTGCATAACTGGTAAACCGTAGGAGATAGACAAAAACTAGCGTAACAGAAAATGTAGAGCTCGTTAAAACACAATTTATGTTAGACAAATTTTCCTTGTGGAATTTTTCGTTTTTGAGATATTCCTTGCTATTGGTTTTACCTTTGAAATACCCATACTTTTCTCATAAGGGAATTTGTCAACTCATGTCCATACTAACAAAGAAACTTCAGTCACATAGCAACCAGCTTTTGACTATCACTTTAACCAATGCTACTCCTTTATTTCGCTTCTACTTACAAGGAAGCAAGCAATAAGACTATTTCTGCTAATGTTTTCTCGATTAGCATGAAGTGAATAGAAGCATAAGCTTTTTAACAATAATTTGTCGCAGAGATGTAGAGAAAGTCATTCAAATGGAACACTTCAAATTTTTTATCTATTCTGTAACAAACTATTTTTACAAAAGCTTGTTATTTTATCTACTGCACGCAAATCGAGATAAACGTTAACATTACTTGCTTTCCTGTGAGTAGAAGGGAAATGAGGGAGTACACAGGGCTAAAGTGATAATCAAAGCTCTTAAAATCTGGTTGCTATATGCTGACTTTGAAATTCTGTTCTGTTTGCTTGATTGGAATAAATAAAAACGAATAACATATTTCCTTCTGAGAACAGTATAAGCATTTTAAAATTGAAATGAATAAGAGCGGAAATTTCGAAACTGGTTAACCTAACTAAGAATATATTTGATCTAAATTGTATTCCTTAATGATATCTATATATTTTGTTTAGCAAGATTTTATTTATTTCTTGTGCTTTACCAGTTATGCAGAAGTCTTTCAGAATACAGAGATCTTCAGAGGCTATTCCCAGGAAATTCAAGATAACATGTCGCTCTCTGAGTTATGTGTAACCAAGATGAGAAATTCAAACTGCTCTCATTGTGTTGTGATGGAGCAATTGTGCAGGAAGAGGAGAAGAAGAGGGAAGATGGACAACACGACTCAATTTACATCATTACTTAAATGTTATCTATAACCCACAGACAATGAAGAAAAAAGAGAAGCATAAATATAGCACTAAACAGACTAAAATCTATAACATATATGTATTAGAAATGTTTAATTTGTTACTAAATATGCTTTGAAGTAGTTTAATAAGTACTTATGCTGAAGTAGAGTTATAATTAGTTTTAATTTATTAAACTGAATTCAGTTTTTTGTTTTAAATTTAGGAATTTTTGAGGAATTTGAATTGAGAGTTTTAATGTTTGCGTAAAAAAGGTTATCAAATTATAGAACTTAAATATTATGTTTTGTTTTAGTATAGATATGTTAATTAACTATTATTCACAACAAAGTAAATTTTGGTTATATATATTTAATAGTTAATTTTAATAGTTACTGCCGGCTACCAGCAGTATTACCGGCTACCGGTATTTTAATTTAATTTAGTTATTTAATTTCATTTAGTTTTTTTCTCATTTCTTTTAATTTAACTCTTTTTTTTTAACATAGGGATAAAAGAGTAGAAAACTGGGTTTTTTTTTTTAGTTTATAGTTGTTTAGTATTAAAATGTTTGTACATTTTTATATTTAAAAAAATTATTTTACTAGTTTTAAATATATATATATATATATATATATATATATATATATATATATATATATATATATATATATCTGTAAAATTAAAATGTTTGTATATGGTGACGGGTTAATAAAGTTAAATTTTGTAGATATACGTCCCGGTATAGGTAACTAGGTGCCGGGATGGAGTATTGCAGATTTTATTTATTTATTTATTTGTCGTCTCTTTATGAGTGTAATTTCCTAAAAATCTATCACAGCTGAATGAGATACGTTATTCTTATAGAAAGGTTTGTTTAAATGAAACTAGTCAGTATAGTTGGTCATGAGCTCTTGTTCAAACAAATGAATACCGCGTTCATGTTTATGTAACATTGACGTCTGGAAAATTCATAAAAGAAAGGAGGAATAAAGAAAGAATCGCAAACCTTCAAGCGATGACACTTTCAACACACAATATCTTAAAAATCTGATGTGTACCATTCACATGACTTTCTCCATCTCCCTGCAACAAATAATTCTTAAAAAGCTTATACTTCTATTTACTTTCTGCTAATCAGAAAAAATTAGCAGAAATAGTCTTATTACTCGCTTCCTTGTAAGTAGAAGAGAAATAAGGGACAACCGTAGGTTAAAGTGATAGTCAAAAGCTGGTTGCTATGTCAATGAAGTTCCTTTGTTTATATGGATAGGAGTTGACAAGTTCCTGTATGAGAAAAGTATACGTTTTTCATAGCAGAAACCAAAAATAAGGATTGTCACAAAAACGACGAACTCCACGAAAAAATGTATATAACATAAATTGTGTGTTTTAATATGCTCTACTTTTTTGTGTAGTAAGTTTTTGTCCATCTCTTACGGTTTAGCAGTCATTCAAAATTTAGTAAAATTCATCCAGAATAAACTACTCTTCAGAGGCTATTCCCAGAAAATTCAAGATATATATTTCATTTGTCAGGTAAATGTGTTTAATATCCGAAATTTTAATCAAAATCGTTAGAGCCATTTTTGAGAAAATCAAAATTTTCGAAAAAAGTTCCATGTAAAGGGTAGTTTGCGGTGGGGCGATTTTTCTCAAAATCTTCGTGTCGCATCCCTGGAAGATACTAAACTTAAATACCAAGTTTGGTATTTTACCGACTTTTCGTTTTTGAGTTATCGTGTTCACAGACACACGGACACACACACACACACACACACACACACATGGACCTTTTTGTGAAAATGCTTTTTTTGGATATTGGGGACCCTAAAACACATATTTCCGGTGAAATCTCGAATAGCTAACTCTACGAGAAAGCTTATTTGACACAAATTGTATAGTTTAATGACCTCTAAGTGTTTTCTGTAGTCAGACTTCATCTTTTTCTTACGATTTACCAGTTATGCAAAACTCATTGAGAACGAAGAGGACTTAGAGGGCTATTCCCAGAAAATTCAAAATATACAATTTATTTGACACGAAAGGTATTTTAATGAGAATCATTATAATTTTTGAGAAATTAAAATTTTTTCCATATAAAGAGTAGTCTGGGGTGGAAAATCCAAGTACCCTTTACTTAGAAGTTTTTATCAAAAATTAATTTTGATGTTTAAGATATGTTCATGACAAACGAAATGTGTATCCTTAATTTTCTGAGAGTAGCATCTGAAATCTTCTTATTCTGTATGAATTTTGTATAGCTGGTAATCTGTAAGAGATAGACAAAAACTTACTACACAAAAATATATATCTCATTAAAAAACACAATTTATGTCACACATATATCTTCTTGTTTACTTTCTCTACACGTACTATGTACATAGTGTATAGAGAAGGTGTTGTAATGCACCCAAAAATTCAATGCCGAGATTTCACTGGAAATACATGTTTTAGGTTCCCTGAATCATAAAAAATAATTTTTAGAAAAATGTCCGTGCGTGTGTATGTGTGTGGGCAGCATAGCTCAAAAACAAAAAGACTGTTAAATACCAAACTTGGTTGGTATCTTCCAAGGATGCGACACGAAGATTTTCAAGAAAATCCCCCTCCCTAAACTACCCTTTACATGGAACTTTTTGTGGAAATTTTGATTTTCTCAAAAATAGCTCTGGTGATTATGATTAAAATATCGTATATTAAATATATTTACATCCTAAATAAAACGTATATCCTGAATTTTCTGGGAATAGCCTCTGAAGACTTCTTTATTCTGGATGCCTTTTGCTGAATTTTGTTTAACTGCTAAACCGTAGGAGGTAGACAAAAATTTACTACACAAGAAATGTAGATGCCGTCAAAACACACATATTATGTCCTTTGCGTTTTTTTTTGGGGGGAGGTAACCGTTTCCTATATATTCCTTGTTAATGTATTCAATTGTAAAGTACATATACTTTTCTAAGACAGGAAGTATCCGTTTTTCTTTTGTTCTACTCCTGGCCAAGCAAAGAAGCGTTTTGCAATGACTCGCATAACGACAGCTTTTAAAACATTTGACTATCTATTTAGCCTAGTGCATTCCCTTAGTCCCATTCTACTTATAGGGAACTAAGTAATAAGAACATTCTGCTTATGCTTATCTGGACTAGCATTGTGTATAAAGAAGAAGAATCTTTTTTAAGAAGTTTGTAGAGAAAGTCATGTGAGTGTAACACATCAGAGTTTTTTTTGGGCGGAGTTAACCATTTACGAGATATTCCTTATCATTGGTTTCAATATTAAAATATTTAAAACTTTCTTCAGAAGAATTTTCCCGTCTCTGTAGTGTCTGCCTCACATTCAAGAGTCCCGAGTTCAAATTTTGTTTAGTGGAGTTATCTATTTAAGATTTTTTTTTAAATCCGTGATTTCCCCTTATCTTAATAAGGCGAATGTCGAGTATGGACCCTGGGTTCATTTGAACATAATTTCATCCACTTCATTAAAGTCCGGTAATACCTTCACGTTAAACTGAAGCAAACAAACAAAACAAGATGAAAATTGCGTCGTTCCTCTTTTCTTTCCTTCTTTTTGTTGTTTTTGTTTTATTCCTGGCCATGCAAAGAATCAAATTTCATTTTTTTCTCATAATCGTGCTTCACATAATACTTATTAAGGTAGTTGACATAATATTATTGGTTTCATGTTTCACGCTCATTACAGCAAGCACAGCTTTCATGCCAGTTCTAAATGCTCTCAAAGTATTCCTCTGCAACATTCACAACACGCAGCTCAAGAAGTGGGAGGCGCTGAAAACCATCTGCTATTTTGCTCTCACATGGAAATCTAGTCATCTGTAGTTACACAGCATTTCCAATCTCTAAATTTCACAGATACGAAGCCTTTACGAAGTTCTTGCTTAGAGTTTCCCGGAACTTAATCACCTTCACTGCTCTTACTTCAAGCTAATGGTTTTCTCCAATGTAATGTGATGGCATTACAACGTATGCATTTTTACATAATTTGTTGATTTTTATGTATGAACTTATTTTGGGCAATTCTTTCTTAATGTCTCCATTATTTCTTTTTAAAATAATAATCTAATAACGTCACTTGGTAAGAGTGAGAAGGCGAATGTTTTTCTAAGAGAGAGTAGCATAGATGGCAACTTGTTACATAACGTGAAACAGGCTTGTTTTCGCGTAGTTATAATTGTATCCCTCTCCCCACTACCACAACAGCAAATCCCTGGCAGGGAGCTTAGCAAGGGATCCACCCCCTCCCACTTCTTCCCCTGTCGGCCGCACCACAATGCTTAGCCACTTTTTCTCCACCAGAGGGAGGTTCATTTGCTTGTTGTACTTCTGGCTTTTAGAGGGCGTGTGATGATGATAACGGGGTGAAAATGGAGGTGTTAGACCAAGTACGGAGTTTGACTCCCGGTTACATTCACTTCGTCTTTCACTGCCACAACCAAAAATGTGAACGTATTCAGATAAGAAAAGATATATATACAGAATGTATCTATATTACTATCAAATATTTTGGGGACACCCTCTCAACAAAAAAAATAATTTATGTGATACACTCACATGACTTTCTCTAACTGTTCTACAAGCAACCTTCTTACAAAAGCTTATTCTTCTTCCCACACCATGCTAATCGAGGTAAACATTAGCAGAATGTATTTATTACTTATTTCCTTATAAATAGAAGGGAACTAAAGCAAAGCGATAGTCAAATGTTTTAAAAGCTGTCGTTATACAGTTGTCATTGAAATCCTTTCTCTCCCATTTTCCCTTATCCTTCCCAAATACCTTATTGACCTGTTATCCTTACAACTTTATTCCTGTTATCCCAAAACATAAAAAGAAAAAAAGATTGTCATTGAAATTCGCTTCCTTGCTTGGCCAGGAATAGAAAGAAAAGAAAAAAAAAGGACACTTCCTGTGTGAGAAAAGTATACTTATTTTAAAATTGAAACCAATAACAAGGAATATCTCGAAAACGGTCAACTCCAGGAGAAAAAAAAGGTATATGACATAAATTGTGTGTTTTAAGGAGATCTACATTTTTTGTGTAGTAAGTTTTTGTCTCTTACCAGTTATGCAACATTCAGAGGAATTCATCCAGAATAAAGAGGTCTTCAGAATATTCCGAGAAAATGTATATTTTAATTGTCATGTAAATATATTACATATAAGGGATTTTAATCAAATCGTTTGAGCTATTTTTGAGCAAATCAAAATTTTTGAATTTTTTCCAAGGGTAGTTAGGGGTGGGGGGATTTTTTTAAAAGTCTTCATGTTGCATTAATAAATATAAAATTTGGTATTTAATGGACTTTTCATTTTTGAGCTATGATGCACACACACATACACAGACATCTTTCTAAAAATGCGTTTTTTGGATTCAGGGAGTCTCCAAACATGTACTTCTGGTGAAATATCGGTATCCAATTTTTGGTGCAATACGTTCTCTGTACACTATGTACATAGTACGTGTAGAGAAAGTAAAAATCTGGTATATCATAATCACATGACTTTCTCTACCTCAAATAGTCACAAAAGCTTATTCTATTTCATGCTAATTGAGACAGTGCATGTCTTGCCCCGGGGCAAAAAATTATTCAGATGGGAAATACACATCATAGCTAACAATATAAATTATATCAAGAAGAGAAAATGGGAAGGGTAGGAAGATTTTAAACATGTATAGGTCACGAGCTGGTGGACAAGATCCCGCTACGGTCGTGCGTTGAACCGAGTGAAAGGGGTGAATATGCACTGCCCGAGGGACATAACGGGACACAAAACAATGCTCGCTGTTTAAGGCACTTGACGATGAACCTCCGCACGACTAAGATGTGATTTTTAGAGTCCGTGGTGGAGCCGAGCAGGCTACCTGTGAAAGAGAGGGAAATAGTTGTTTTAATACTGACCAGAATACAAAAACATATCATTGTATCATACTAATAAATAATAATAGTAAAATGTAACTTCATAGTAGAAAATTAAGAAGTATGCGCGTGAGTTCGACGGCGGAAAAAGGCCGGACACTTGTGTCTCACCACAACCTTAAAAAGTTTCCATGCTACTAAAATCCCTGAGCTAGGCCACCCACATACCTACGCCCGGGATACGAACCCATAATTGGTTACACTCCCAGGTATTGTTTTACTAGATAGAAACTTAGGTACGGATTCCAGTGGTTCTTATATCCGGTGTAATCCTGCAGGAAGCAAGGAACTTATTAGGTAGATGACGTTGCTCGAAAAAAGCAATTTTATCAACTCTAAAGTACTAAAAAAAGTGCAAAAAAAAAAGAGCAATGAATAGGTATTGCCAACCTGGGAAATTAAAACATGTTCCAAAAAACGCTGAAAAACTAGCGATAAAAATTCGAACACGCAAAACTTGTGGGAATAATCGAAATGCACTACTTCGGCCGCGTCTGCTTCACTCCTGTCCTTCTAAAAGCATCCTTCGGTAGCTTTGCGACTTAGGTCTATCAAACCTTGGGCTTCCTTTGGCTATGCCGTGCTGTCACTCCGCAGCCGCGGCCTTCGGTCGTATATGCTTCGCTGCTCTCCTTCCAAAAGCATCCTTTGGCTACGCTTTGCGGCTTAGGACTTTCCAAATCTTTCGATTACGTTTTGCAGAACCTGACCCCTTAGCAACGCTTTACGGCTTAGGGTCCTTGAGCCCACAATCCCCCGGCTTAGCGCCCTCTAATTATTGACTACGTTACAACGATCTGTATCATTGTAATGTGTTTACCCTCTATCCCCCCCCCGTTTGAGATGTTGGCTTCATCACCTTTGTTATTCATATTGTGAATATTGGCAACACGCAGAGAAACAAGGATACAGGAGAAAATGTTCCCATGATGCCTCGGCTTGAACGTAAGTTACGTTAAAACAATCTAATGTGTACCATTAACATGACTTTCTCTACATCTCGGGCAACAAATTATTGTTAAAAAGCTTATGCTTCTATTTACGTCATGCTAATCAAGGAAAAAAATTAGCAGAAATAGTCTTATTACTTGCTTCCTTGTAAATAGAAGCGAAATAAGGGAGTACCATAGGTTAAAGTGATAGTCAAAAGCTGGTTGCTATGTGACTGAAGTTCCTTTGTTTGTATGGACAGGAGTTGACAAATTCCAGAATGAGTAAAGTACAAATTTTTTAAAGCTGAAACCCATAACAAGGAATATGTCAAAAACGATCAACTCCACGAAAAAATGTATATAACATAAATGGTGTGTTTTAACGTGCTCTACATTTTATGGGGTAAGTTTTTGTCCATCTCTTACGGTTTAGCAGTTATGCAAAATTCCGTAAAATTCATCCAGAATAAAGTAGTCTTCAGAGGCTAATCTCAGAAAATGCAAGATATGCATGTTATTTGGCATATAAATATCTTTAAAATAAGAGATTTTAATGAAAATCGTTAGAGCCATTTTTGAGAAAATCAAAATGTTCGAAAAAAGTTCCATATGAAGGGTAGTTGGGGTAAGGGGATTTTCTTGAAAATCTTCGTGTCGCATCCTTGGAAGATACCAAACTTAAATACCAAGTTTGGTATTTAACGGTCTTTTTGTTTTTGAGCTGTGCTGTACACACACACAGACACCACAGACAGACACACACACACACACGGACATTTTTCTAAAAATTATTTTTTATGATTCAGGGAACCTAAAACATGTATTTCCGGTGAAATCTCGGTATTGAATTTTTGGGTGCATTACAACACCTTGTCTATACACTATGTACATAGTACGTGTAGAGAAAGTAAAAAGGCGCAGAAGTGACAAAAGTGAAACAGCAATAAATATAAACGCTTGATAGATAGTTGAAAAAAATGAAAAATATAAATGAGTAATTGCTATAACAGTTTTTTTATTGTGTCTTGTTCACATTGAAATGCAGGTACTGAAATAGTACATAATGTTCGTGAATTGATGGAAATCTAGATTTGTAGCGGCCCGCTAGGTTCGGGAGTTTATCTCCATATTCTTATAGCTTATTAAGTAAAGGTATACTAATCTGTTATAACCTTTTAAAAATGAAAGTAATGTTATCCCTGTGGGGCGTCTAGGAACCAAAATTGTCATCCGGACTTGTTATAACCCACCACATCCTCCCGGTACATAAAGACACTTTCGTAATAGTAAAATGGTTAACTCGGAAAAAAAATCTGATGTGTTCCATTCACATGACTTTTTCTACTTCTGTGTAACAAATTATTGTTAATAAGCGTATTCTTCTATTTACTTCAAGCTAATCGAGAGAAAAATTAGCAGAAATAGTCTTATTACTTGCTTCCTTGTAAGTAGAAGCGAAATAAGGGAGTACCATAGGTTAAAGTGACAGTCAAAAGCTGGTCCTTATGTGACTGAAGTTCCTTTGTTTGTAGGGACAGGAGTTGACATATTCCTGTATGAGAAAAGTACAAGTTTTTCAAAGCTGAAACCAAAACAAGGAATATCTCGAAAACGATCATCTTCTCGAGAAAAAAAAAATTATATAACATAAATTGTGTGTTTTAATATGCTCTACATTTTTTTGTGTGGTAAGTTTTTGTCCATTTCTTACGGTTTAACAGCTATGCAAAATTTTGTAAAATTCTTCCAGAATAAAGTAGTCTTCAGAGGCTATTCCCAGAAAATTCAAGATATACATTTTATTTGTCAGGTAAATATCTTTAAACAAAATTAAACACCAAGTTTGGTATTCAACGGTCTTTTCATTTTGGAACTATGCTGTCCACAAACACACAGGCACACACACACACACACACACACACACACACACACAGGGACATTTTTCTAAAAATGCTTCTTTTGGATTCAGGGAGTCTCAAAACATGTATTTCCGGTGAAATCTTGGCATCAAAGTTTTGTGTGAATTACAATACCTTCTCTATAGACTATGTACATAGTACGCGTAGAGAAAGTAAAAAGCAAAATTTAAATTAACATCAAAAATCAAAGTAAACTTTAACAATTTGGACATGAATTTTCTATAAAATATTATCTATTCAATATGAAAATAAATACATTATACATCATTTAAGAAAGTCAAATTTCATTTTGCATTTACCCATGAAAGTTGTTGGACGGGAATTTTCGTTGTCAAGTTTGGCAGCACGGGTTCAATTCCAGTAGATAGAAGGGATTAAAGGTCAACACAACTACCATGAGGAAAGGGGTAACACAATACGCGAGGAAGGTGTCTATATGTGGAACTTGCCTCGTAACATTCATACAGAAATTGTGAAACAGTGCAAATCTGACGGCAACTTATTAACGCTGATAAGTTTCTCGTAACCACAATGAAAAAATCGAAGGCAAAATGGTAAAAAGTGAGTAATGCAAGCCATGGAAAATTTATCTTATGGTTTTTAAGGGATCTAATACTTTGAAGTATTTTGAGTATTTTTCAAAATGTGTGTTTTACTCTAATTAGAACGTAATACATAGTAAGAGAAAGTACTGCATTCTATCCAAAAATTGCATATGTTAGAAAACGCCTCGTTTTTGTGCACGTAGGTGCGTGCGTGTGTGTCTTCAAAAGTTGCGACACAAAGCTCTTTAGGTAGTTCGCCCTACCTCAAACTATCCTTTATATGGAACATTTTTTGAACACTAATTTTTTAAAAGATGGCTCTAAATGATTTTGATTAAAATATCGTATATTAAAGATATTCACATTTCAAATAATATGTATATGTGAATTTTCTGGGAAAGCCTCTGAAGACCTCTTTATTCTGGATGAATGTTGGTGGATTTTTGCATAACTGGTAAACCGCAAGATATAGACAAAAACTAACTACACAGAAAACGTAGCTTTTCTCACACGAAACTTGTCAGCTCCCGGCCCCATAAAGAAACTGGTTTCAATCCATAACGACCAATTTTAAAACATTTGACTGTCGGTTTAGCCCAGGGTATTCCTTTATTTCCCTTCTACTTATAAGGAACTAAGTAATAAGACCATTTCTGCTAACGTTTATCTCGATTAGCATGAAGTGGATAGAAGAATAAGCTTTTTAACAATAATTTGGGTAATTATTTAAAAGTTGGGCCGCTAACTCTCTCCGCTGCGACTTATGCCAGTTTTGCACTCTAACGGGACCGGTGTGGTTAGAGAGGGATTATGGGTGGGGAGATGGTTTAAAAAACTAATGTTGTATCCATTGCGCTGTTAGGAGTTGTTAGAAATATCGATAATGAGGTACTACCATGATATAAAATTAGAAACATAAATTTATATACACACACTAACCTAAACGGATTGGAACCTAACCTCGCGCTAAATTTGAAATCCACAGGCTTTGAAATTTTCATCATAAATGTAAAGTCAATCAATCGCACTTAGTTTCATTGGATTTTAGAGTGGCCGAAGTTCTGTATAATAAAATTCACTGAACAGCTGTATCTGCGTGAAACATGTCATACATCAGCACAGCGTCTAGCGACATATGCCGGTGTTGCATTCCACAACACTGTTCGCCTGCCGCCGACAATGAAACTCAGGTTTTAGGCACTTTAGTGTGTAGTATTATTATATATTTACATTGCAAAAGTATTACAAGACCTCTTTATTTATATTCTGCTCCGTCTAGGCAGCATACTTCATAAATACTCACAAAAAAGGATCGCTACGCGCACGTAATAAATTAGCGTTTAACTTAATTACGGAGCTTTTCCGATAAAAAAAGCTGGAGAAAACGTAACGAGAATAAACCAAACTATCAGTCAAACCACAATAGTTTATGTTCTAGAGGGGCCCAAGTTCTCTATAGTTACCATAATTTGTTACAAAGATGTAGAGAAAGTCATTGAATAGAACACGTCAGTTCTTTTACTTTCTTCACTTAGTACATGGTAAGAAAAGTATTGCATTCCACCCAAAAATTCGATTCAAGGATTTCAATGGAAATACGTGTTCTAGAGTCTCCTGTATCAAACAAAGAAAAAGGCTTGTGCGTGAACTAGAACATAAAACATAAACGAGAACCGGCTAAATACCAAACTTGGTATTTAAGTTTAGTATCTTTCAAGAACGCGACACAAAGATTTTCAAGAAAATCTCAAACAACACTTTAGATTGAACATTTTTAGAAAATGCTGGTTTCCTCAAAAATGCCTTTAACGGTTTTGATTAAAATAGTATTTCAAGTTATTTTTATGACTTGAAATAATAATTTTGTGGGAATAACTTCTTAAGTCCTCTTCATTCTAGATGATTTTTGTAAAATTGGTAAACCGTAAGAGATAGACAAAGCCTTACTACTCAAAAACTGTGGATCTGTTAAAACACACAATATTTGTCAGATACATTGATTTGTAGAGATAACCACTTCAGAGATATTCCAAGTTATTAGGGTAAATTTTCCAGTATTTTAACTTTTCAAACGGGAAGTCGTCATTCCTATTTCTTTTGTTTTACTGCTGGCTATGGAAAGAGGAATTATAGAGACCAGCTTTTAAAAGATTTTACTTTTGCGTTAGCCTGGTGTACCATCTTATTTCCCTTCTTCTTCAAGAACGTCACGTTGCTGAAACCAAAAACAGCTCTGACAATGAGACTGTTTGAAATAGCAATAGCTCCAGTCGCCACATAGCACTGCACTCAAGATCAGTGACCTGAAAAACTGGAGATTGTAAAAGTGAAATACATAAAAATTTGATGTTTTAATTCACATGACTTCCTCTATAGATATCTCTGCTAAAAATTATTGTTATAAAGGTTAGTCTTCTATTTACTTCATGCTAATCGAGGTTAACATTAGCAGAAATAGTCTTATTACTTGCTTCCTTGTAAGTAGAAGGGAAATAAGGGAATACACTAAACTAAATCGATAGTTAAACATTTTAAAAGCTGGTTGCTACAGATTGACTTTTTTACTTTCTCTAGCCCCCTATGTACAATGTACATAGGAATAGAGAAGGTATTGTAATGCACCCAAAAATTCGATGTCGAGATTTCACCGGAAATATATGTTTTGGGGTCCCCTAAGTTCGAAAAGAGCATTTAAAAAAAAAAAAGGTTTGTTTATGTGTCTGTAGGCAGCGTAGCTCAAAAACGAAAAGTCCATTAAAAACTAAACTTGGTATTTAGGTTTGGTATCTTCCAAGGGTGCCACACGAAGATTTTCAAGAAAATCCCCCTACCCCCAACTACCCTTTACATGGAACTTTTTCGAAATTTTTGATTTTCTCAAAAATTGCTCTAACGGTTTTGAGTAAAGTATCGTATATAAAAGATATTTGACTGAAAAATAAAACGTATATCTGGAATTATCTGGCAATAGCATCAGAAGACTTTATTGTGGATAAATTTTACGGAATTTTGCATAACTGCTAAACCGTAAGAAATAGACAAAAGCTCTCGACACAAAAAATGTAGGGCACGTTAAAACACATCAGTTATGTTATACACATTTTTTTAGGAGTTGATCGTTTTTAAGATGTTCCTTGTTTTTGGTTTCAGCTTTAAAATACTTCTAATTTTCTTATACAGGAATTTGTCAACTCCTGTCCATACAAACAAAGGAACTTCAGTCACATAGCAACCAGCCTTTGACTGTCACTTTAACCTATGACACTCCCTTATTTCGCTTCTACTTACAAGAAAACAAGTAATAATTCTATTTCTGCTAATTTTTCCTCGATTAGAATGAAATAAATAGAAGCATGAGCTTTTTAACAATAATTTGCTGCAGAGATGTAAAGAAAGTTATGTGAATGGAACGCATCAGATTTTTTTTTATTTATTCAGGAAAGCTTGAAACGCGTATTTCCATATTTTCAGTGAAATGTGGGTATCAAATTTTGGATGAAATGCAATACTTTCTCCATCTACTACGTACATTGTATAACAGCGACAATGTCTCGATCGATTGTACCTAGCCAAAATGTCCCTCCCAGCATCCCTTAGTCAACTAAAACATTACTTTTAGTGTCCTAAACTTCCTCCCTCTACTCCCACACAAAGAAAACAATTGAAGTTTATCAGGTTGCGGTCTAGGACAGATTTCTAACTTTAATCCCTGGCGGAAGTTTCTCAAATGGGAACACATTATCTATTCCTTAAGGACCTGTTAGGGGTATGCAAGAACATAACGAGCAAACCACCACAAACATTAACATTAATAAAGTGGCGGGTCAAGTCGCCAATTATAGACGTGGTCACGTGACCAAGCGCGCGCCAGAGATTTATGGCCACGCCACGTGCAAGACACGTGCACTCCCGAGCCAATTAGCTGTCTGCTGCAACCTCTCTTTAGCACTTTACAACTCCTTCAACCCCTCGGAACAGAAATAAAGACTTTATCATTTGTCATGCTCGTTTTTATCCGCAACCAGACACCTGTTTTAGATTTTTTACTTTCTCTACATATACTGATGATAATAAAAATCTGTATAAAAACCCTGGTACCTAATTTCTAAACCCAGGGCTAATATGCCAGATTTAAAAAAGTATTCATTTCCATACAAAATACAGTTATTAAAAACAGACTAATTATAAATATAAAAAATAAAATATACAACTTAAAATAAACATAAAACTAATAAACTATAATAAATTACATAATAACAAAAACTAATAAAAATAATACAGTAAAACAATAAAATGTTACGTTTAAATTATTACACTTTTTAGTATAATCTGAATAAGTACCCAATAAAATACAAAAACAAATTAAAAACAAACATATAAAACTAAACAAATGATATAACACATAAAACACACCACAAACATAAACATTTTAATACCAAAATTAATTTCAACTTCACAATAAACCTAATTCTTCTATTACATTACAACATCCCTACACTACCACCACCTAAAAATAACAAATATATACATTTAATTTATTTTTCAAATTTTATTTAAAAATTGTAATACTTTTCATCTATTTTATTATTATTTCTAAAAATTATTATTATTACATTAATATTATGATTTTATTATTAAAATTTTATTTTACTATTATTATTTATCTAATTTTTTTATATTTTTATATTTTATATTTTTAAAACAATTCTATGTAATATTTATTTTATTATTTTATTTTTATTTTTAATATTTATTTTTAGTATTATTTTATTTTATCTCTACATGTACTATATGAAACATAGTGTATAGAGATTGTATTGTATTCTACCCAAAAATTCGATACCGAGATTTCACCGGAAACATGTGTTTTGGGCCCCCTTTGAATAAAAGAAAAAAATTAGGTGTGTGTGGTTCTGTGGACAGCATAGCTAAAAACCTAAACGACCGTTAAATACCAAACTTGGTGTTTAATTTTATTATCTTCCAAGGATGCGACACGAACATTTTCAAGAATATCGCTCCACCGCAAAGTACCCTTTACATGGAAAAAATGTCAACAATATTGATTTTCTCAAAAATGGCTCTAACGATTTTGATTAAAACATCTTATATATACGATACCTTTATGACAAACGAAATCTGGATTGGATTTTCTGGTAATAGCCTCTAAAGATCTCTTTATTCTGATTGATTTTTGCTGAATGTTGCATAACTGGCAAAAGATAGACAAAACCTTACAACAGCAAAAATGTAGATTTCGTTAAAATACGCAATTTGTCATAAATGTATTTCTTGTAGAGCTAACCGTTTTCGAGATATTGCGCATTATTGGTTTCAGTTTAAACTAGCTAACCTTTCTCAAACTAGACCATACAATTGTTTCATAGGGCGACAAGCTTTTAAAGGGTTTGACTAATGCTTTTGGCTAACGTATTCTCTTATTTCGCTTCTACTTAAAAGGAAGCAAGTAATAAGAGCAATTTTGCTAATGTTTATCGCAATTAGCATAAAGCACATTTTTGTAAGTATAGTTTGTATTTGGATCGGATAGAGAAAGTGATATGAATGGAACACATCAGACTTGCTCTGCATTTGTGTAAAAGCTTATTCCTCTATCTACTACATCTAAATAAACAGTAACAGAAACGTTTTCTTGTAAGTAGAAGGGAATACATTAGTCTAAAACGATAGTCAAATCTTTTAAAAGTTGCCATGCGGATGAAATCCGTTTCTTTGAATGCCACGACTTTACAACTTTCCGTGTAGAAAAGTTAAAGTATTTTAAATCTGAAACAAATAAAAAGGAATGTTTCAGAAATGGTCAATTTCGCGAAAAAATACCGTATATGACATAAATTGTGTATTTAAACGTGATTTACATTTTTGTTTATCTCTTACCAGTTACGCAAAATTCAGCAACATTCATTTAGAATAAAAAGGTCTTTAGAGACTGTTCTCAGAAAATTCAAGATAGACATTTTACTTGCTATGTAAATATTTTAATATACAGTATTTTAATGAAAATCGTTAGAGCTATTTTGAGAAAATCAAAATTTTCGAAATTTTTTCCATGTAGATGGATGGGGGGATTTTTCTCAAATCGTCGTGTTGCATCATTTGAGCTTATATACCAAGTTTGGTATTTTACAGACTTTTCGTTTTCTAATTACCGTGTTCACAGACCTGCATACGGACATTTTTCTAAAAATCTGATGTTTTCCATTCACATGACTTTCTCTGCATCGCTGTAACAGGTTATTGTTAAAAATCACAATCTTCTATCTACTTTGTGTAATCGAGATAAACATTAGCAGAAATTTTCTTAATTATTTGCTTCCTTGTAAGTAGAAGGAAAATAAGGGAATACACTAGGTTAAAATGAATGTCAAAGCTTTTAAAAGCTGCTTGCCATGTGACTGAAATCCGTTTCTATGCAGGGCCAGGAGTTTACAACTTTAAGTGTGAGAAAATAATATCTGAAATAACTAACAAGGAATAGCTCGGAAATGGTAAACTCCACGAAAAAAGCAATGTATATGACATAAATTGTGTGTTTTAACGTGATCTACATTTTTTGTGTAGAAAGTTTCTGTCTAACTGTTGTGGTTTACTAGTTACGCAAAATTCATCCAGAATAAAGAAATCCTTAGAGGCTATTCCCAGAAAATCAAGATATACATTTTATTAGCCATATAAATATCTTTAATATACGGTATTTTAATCAGAAGCTTTAGAGATGTTTTTGAATAAATACAAAATTTCGAGAATTTTTTTCCATGTAAAGGGTGGTTTGGGGTGGTGGGATTTTCCTCAAAATCTTCGTGTCGTATCTCTGGAAGGTACTAAACTTAAATACCAAATCGGATTTTTCGGTGGAATGCAATAACTTCTCTGTACACTATGCTCATAGTGCGTGTAGAGAAAGTAATTATAATTGTTTTTCTTCAAGAAAGGTTTTTAAAAGTAGCTCGGCTTAAAACTCGAGCTGCCTCGCGAATGAACTAAAGCAGAGAAATAAAAGAAGGCTCGCCAGATGTCGCTAGTGTTTTAATGACGCGAATAATTCCCATCACACAATTCACATCTCGTAGCAACAAAAGACGATCACTCCTGCACCAGTGCTCCCTGGGGAGACATCGCCGAAACACCGGGAGATGCGAGGATCAAGGAAGGTTATTGTTACTCAAACGATGGGCTTCGGAGTAGGGGGGGGGGGTAAACAATTGCCCACTTCTGCAGTGCGGGTTCTTTCTTTCTTTCGTTCTTCATCCTTTCATTGTGAAACGTGAGGTTTGCGGAAAATTAGTTTCTAAGCGTCCTGAACAAGATGTGCCTTTACTGGACTTAAAAAAAATTCTTATTACTTGCTTCCTTGTAGTTAGAAGAGAAATATATAATTGGCTAAAGCGATAGTCAAATGTTTTAAAAGCTGTTGTTATGCACGTGTCATTGAAATTCGAGTTTTCTTCCATGGCCAGGAGTAAAACAAAATTGACTTGAAACGAATGAGGACTTCCCGTTTGAGAAAAGTTTAAGTATTAGAAGAAGAAAAAAAAAAAAACCTAGTCTTCTTACTATTTAAGACAGGCATTAGGAGAATGGTCTTATTGCTTTGTTCCATAGAAGTATACATAGGCTAAAGCTATTGTCATTGAATTTGGGTATTCTTTCATGACCAGGAGTAAAACAAGAGAGATACAAAACGGGCGAGGCCTTCCCGTTTGAAAAAGTTTAGGTATTTTAAAATTAAAATCAATAACGGAGTATCTATGAGCTCTACAAAAAAAGTATATATATATATATATATTATTTTATTATTATGATTATTATATGTACTTCATGCTAATCGGGATAAATATTAGCAGAAACGGTCTTATTACTTAGTTCCTTAAAAGTAGAAGGGAAAGAAAGGAATACATTAGACTAAACCGATAGTCGCGTTTTAAAAGCTGGTGGCTATGTGTTTGAAATCCATTTCTTTGCATGCCCAAATTCCTGTTTGAGAAAAAAACTTTAAATGCTTACTTTCAAATTGAAATCAGTAGCAAGGAATATCTAGGAAATGATTAAAATCACAACAAATTGTAGAGGACAGAAATTGTGTGTTTTGACGAGCTGTACATTATTATGGAAACCCTTTGTCTATCTCTCACGGTTTCTAGTTATCAAAACTCAGAGAGAACCGACCTCTAGATGCTTATTCCCAATAAATTCCTGATATGCATTTTACAGGATAATTTATATAGAGCTGACACATTTCTTTCATTAATTGTTTCAAATCGTGTTATGCTAGCGACAACTTATTATACGTAAATTGTAGAGGAATTTTGGGAGATTATTTATCTCTATAGGAAAAGTTGAAAATGTCCTCCATCCTGCATAAGGCACAACTCAACACGTCGTACTGGCCATTCGTTGGAGGACTCTGTTGTCAATAGCTTGAATCTCCTTTGTGATGTTGTGCTTCAGATCTCCAATGTCTAGGGACATGTGGCATAAACCCTGTCTTTTAAGTAACCCCATAGAAAGAAGTCCGGCGATGTCAAATCCGGAGATCTCGGTGGCCACAGGTTCCTGGAAAGTATCCGGTCGTCAGAGAAACTTGCAATTAGGTTCATGGATTCATTTGATGTAGGGCATGTAGTGCCATCTCGCTGAAAATATCCTTGACTCAGCTCTACATCGTACTGCATTTTCACATTGACTTCAAGAATAAAATGTCGAAAGAGCTGCCAACAATGAAATTAGGAATAAAACGTAAACATCTGCGTATCTAGTAACAAGGAATCGAAACTCCAGAACATTCTGCTTAATTTGGTGCTAAAATTGGGTCATTGAATGCATTTCCAACGGAATAATTAAAGAAAGAAAAGTGTCAGTTCTAAATAAATCACTCTGTATTTGTCGTACAATTATTTGTCGTCTTTAATATACGGTATTTTACGGTATTTTTGAGCAAATAAAAATGTTCGAAATATTTTCGTTGTTTTATTTTTTGTTTTTACTTTCTCTACACGCACTATGTACATAGTGTATAGAGAGGGTACTGCATTCCACCCAAAATTCGATACCGAGATTTCACCGGAAATACACATTTTGGGTCCCCCTGAATCCAAAAAAATAACATTTTTGAAAAAGGTCCGTGTGTATGTATGTGGACAGCATAGCTCAAAAACTAAAACACGCTGAAATACCAAACTTTGTATTTAAGTTTGGTATCTTACAAGGATGCGAAGATTTTTCAAGAAAATCCCCCCACGCCAAACTACCCTTTACTTGGAACTTTTTTCGAAAATTTTGATTTTCTTAAAAATGACTAACGATTTTGATTAAAATATCGTATATTAAAGATATTTACCTGACAAATAAAATTTATATCTTGAAGTTTCTGCGAATAAACTCTAAAGACCTCTTTATTCTGGATGATTTTTATTGAGTTTTGCATAAATGGTAAATTGTAAGAGATAGACAAAAACTTACTGCACAAAAATTTTTGATCACGATAAAACACACAATTTATGTCGTATACATTTTTTTTTCGTGGAGTTGATCGTATTTACGATATTCCTTAATATTGGTTTCAGCTTTAAAAAGGTTATACTTTTCTCATACAGGAATTTGTCAACTCGTGTCCATACAAACAAAGGAACTTCAGTCACATAGCAACCAGCTTTCGGCTTTCACTTTAACCTATGGTACTCCCTTATTTCGTTTCTACTTACAAGGAAGCAAGTAAGAAGACTATTTCTGCTAATTTTATCTCGATTAGATTGAAGTAAACAGAAGCATAAGCTTGTTAACAATAATGTGTTTTAGAAATGTAGAGAAAGTCTTATGAATGGAACACATCAGATTTTTGCCGGTGTCTCGTTTGTTTACCAAATTTCAATTGCTTCACATAGCTACAGACTTTTAAAGGACGAGTCTATCGCTTTAGCCTGTGCATTTTCTTCTTGCAAGGAGCTAGTAATAAAACTAATGCTGCTTATGTTTATCTTGATTAGCATGATGTAGATAACAGATTAATGTTTTGAATAAAAGGTTTGTTTACCGAGCAGATCATGTGAATGGGAGATTTGTTCCGTTCTACTTACAAGGAAACGAGTAATATAGACCATTTCTGCTAATGTTTATTTCGATTAGCGTGAACTAGATATAAGCATAAGCTTTTTAACGTAATTAGTTAGCCCGCCTGGGTAGTGTGGTGGTAGCGTGTCTGCTTCACATTCAACAGGTCTGAGTTCGAATCTCGCTTAGGGTGAGTTACCCGGATAAGGTTTTTTCCGGAATGTCTAGTAACTTTAAGCTCCATGGACCCCGAGATCAATTGGGCATCATTTCACCAATTTCATTCTTCGTCCGATATGACCAACCAGGTTAAAGAACATTAAACAAAAAAAAAGGTGTTACAGAGATATAGAGAAAGTCATGTGAATGGAACACATCAGATTTTTTGTCAAGGGTTAAAGAAAATTGACCGCGGTTAGCATTTTCTAAACGTTGCTGGAGCAGGTGTGTGAGATAGTGAAGCAATAAATCACGCATGCGCAGATAAGGGGTGGCCGCGACAATAAGACAGATGGTGACATTGCCGAGTAACCGTGGTGAAGTGTTGTTTCATTGTTGAAAACTCTGCCTTGACACCGCAACCAATCGCTGTGCAATTGTGTTTGGAGGACCTACGACTGTGCAAACATACTGCGGTCGGTTCGTTAATTAATTGCCATTACTCTAACATCAGGGGCCTGCCGTATTCAATACAAGCTTCACTCTTTGGTGCCGACCTTTGTGGTGTAATGGATACGTTTGCCTTTTTGGTCTTGAGGACCTGAGTTTGGATTTCTGTGGTTTCCTTTGATCATCACTACATTGTTGAGCCAAGTCTGTTCCACATAAATTTGCCCGGTATCTCTTAACGGTCACATGAACTAATCCTTATTTCTTGTATCCTCCTGCCCCGTTGATATTTTAACAGAAATAATCTTAAAATCCCTGAGAAAGCATAAAGCCATTTAAATAAAAAAATCTGATGTGTACCATTCACATGACTTTCTCCATATCCCTGCAACAAATAATTCTTAAAAAGCTTATACTTCTATTTACTTTATGCTAATCAGAAAAAATTAGCAGAAATAGTCTAATTACTCGCTTCCTTGTAAGTAAAAGCGAAATAAGGGACAACCTAGGTTAAAGTGATAGTCAAAAGCTAGTTGCTATGTCAATGAAGTTCCTTTGTTTATATGGATAGAAGTTGACAAGTTCCTGTATGAGAAAAGTATACGTTTTTCATAGCAGAAACCAAAAATAAGGAATGTCACAAAAACGACGAACTCCACGAATAAAATGTATATAACATAAATTGTGTGTTTTAAAGTGCTCTATATTTTTTGTGTAGTAAGTTTTTGTCCATCTCTTACAGTTTAGCAGCTATTCAAAATTTAGTAAAATTCATCCAGAATAAACTACTCTTCAGAGGCTATTCCCAGAAAATTCAAGATATACATTTTATTTGTCAGGTAAATATGTTTAATATACGAAATTTTAATCAAAATCGTTAGAGCCATATATGAGAAAATCCAAATTTTCGGAAAATGTTTCATGTAAAGGGTAGTTTGCGGTGGGGGGATTTTTCTCAAAATCTTCGTGTCACATCCCTGGAAGATACTAAACTTAAATACCAAGTTTGGTATTTTACCGACTTTTCGTTTTTGAGTTATCGTGTTCACAGACACACGGACACACACACACACACACACACACACACACACACACACACACACACACACACACGGACCTTTTTGTGAAAATGCTTTTTTTGGATATTGGGGACCCTAAAACATATATTTCCGGTAAAATCTCGGTATCGAATTTTTGGGTGGAGTGCAATACTTTCTCTATACTGTATGTACATGGTGCGTATGGAGAAAGTAGAAAAGGGAATATAAATATATCTAAAGCCATAAATATACCAATTTTTGTATAAATTCTATAGTATGTTGAATGAATGAGTTTCAAATTATGTGAGGATGTTATTATTTAAATTTTATTTCGTTGCAATCCTCAAAATTAAGGATAAAATACAAGCAATGGTGTGTAAAAGCTAAAATTGTAATTAATAAGGTTTGTTTTCGTATGTTTTTTATTATGGAAGAAGCAATAATGTTAAAGTATATCTATAACTATATTTGAATTAGCTACAAATGTAAAACTCTGATGTGTACCATTCACATGACTTTCTCTACATCTCTGCAACAATTTGTAGTTAAAAAGCTTATGCTTCTATTTACTTCATGCTAATCGAGAAACATTAGCAGAAGCTTCCTTGTAAGTAGAAGCGAAATGAGAGAGTACCATAGCTAAAGTGATAGCCAAAAGCTGCTTGTTATGTAATTGAAGTTCTTTTTTTTTTTTTTTTTTTTTGTATGGGCAGGAGTTAACCAATTCCTGTATGACAAAAGAATGTTTTTCAAAGCAGAAACGAAAAACTAAGAATATCTTAAAAGTGATCAACTCCACAAAAAAAAAATAAGTATGACATAAATTGTGTGGTTTAACATGCTCTACATTTTTATGTAGTAAGTTTTTGTCCATCTCTTACGGTTTAGCAGTTATGCACAATTCCGTAAAATTCATCCAGAATAAAGTAGTCTTCAGAGGCCATTCCCAGAAAATTCAAGATATACATTTTATTTCTCAGGTAAATATCTTTAATATGCAATATTTTAATCAAAATCGTTAGAACCATTTTTAAGAAAATCAAAATTTTCGAAATTTTTTCCATGTAAAGGGTAGTTTGGGGTGGGGGGATTTTTATCAAAATCTTCGTGTCGCATCCCTGGAAGATACTAAACTTAAATACCAATTGTGGTATTTTACAGACTTTTCGTTTTTGAGATATCGTGTTTTCAGACACACGGACCTTTTTCTGAAAATGCTTTTTTTGGATACAGGGGACCCTAAAACATATATTACCGGTGTAATCTCGCTATCGAATTTTTGGGTGGAGTGCAATACCTTCTCTATCCGTATGTACATCGTACATACGGGGCTAGAGAAAGTCAAAAGGAAGAAAACAAATATAAGGAGATGCTCATTGTTTTTGTCAGAGTAACGAAAAAATTGAGAAACATTGATCTGTAGAAGCTGAAGGAGACGTCATTGCATATAGGCACACTTCAGTTGTGAAAAGCTATGAACATTGATAAAAGTATAACTGTGCATAAAATATCACAATTACTTTAAATTTTATATTAAAACAATAAACATAGAAGAGGATTACTGCGTTGAAAAATTAATATCATAAATGTGAAATAAGTCATAGTGTTTAAAAATGTGTGCTATTTTATTGCGAATTAAGACGTTAAAAGTTTGGTATAAGTCATGGTAAAAGTTATTATCTTCAACTCACCTTCATTAGTGCTTATTACAAAATAATAGTTTTTCGGTCCTAAACCTGAAAAGAATCTCATGCCGAAAATTTTAGGAAAGAAAATATTTTCTTCGCCATTATACATCATTAACTCAAACAATTCCGGAATAAGAAATCGCTGGAGGGTGACATATTGTTGCTGCGGATGGAATGGATTGCCGCAGTTTGCTGAACTGTGTGAAGTAAAATGTTCTCCAACCACGTTAAATAAATATTTGCCGCCGAAATATAGGTATATGATGTCCACAAAATAAGTAACTATTTCGTGATTGAGGTAAGTTCAAGTCGGAGAGGTCCAAAGTGATCCTTGACAGTGGCCGCTCCGTCACACTGTTGCCACATTGTCCTGAACACGACTGCAGCAGGACAATAAGCCGTTTTCAAACAAACTAAAACACTAGCATACAGTACAATACACAGAAAAAGTCTGTAGCAAAGCAAAATATCGGAGCACAAACGGATATTTGCACCAACTGAAACTGCATCGAGAAACAGCGTTGCCAACACAAATCTTTTTTCCGTTTAACTAATTTAAAATCCCGCTAAAATCCGCTAAATATTTATTATCGTTGTTTTCCATCTTGCTAAACGTGAAATTTTAATGTACTAATAACTGAAAAATAGATTTTGTGATCATTAGTATTATCATTATTATTATTATTATTATTATTATTAATATGAATATTTTAGACTTCACTCACAATATAAATCAAGCCACAGTATTTCATTTTGCTTCTCATCCTGCAATAGGATATCTCCTGTATTGAAACCGTTAGTCGGCCTCGCTACAATGACTATTGTTATTTCTATCAATTGTTCATCAGAATTGTTCATTAAGAGTGTCAATAATCAATTATTTCATATATTTGAGACTGTAAAGCTAGCTTATAGCAAGAGCAGTTCAGAGTTGTTTACTCAAACTTGGGAAGTGGAAAGGGCTACACTATTTGTAAGGAACTCACTCTTTTGTCAAGCACGTACATGGAGCGTGTGAGTGCAATAGAGAAATAAGTGATGGTCGAGATCTTTCTAGTAGCGAGATCAGTCTTTTTCCATTGTCTAATGTTTGTCACGTTTGTGTTGTGATGCATTCTGAACAGGAAATGATGCATTATGGGCTACATCAACGCTAAGTTCGCGGTCTTTCTGACCAATCAGAAAGAAGCCGCCATGACAGTAAATCTAGTATATAAGTAGGAGATTGTAGCACATCGGGTCACTCAGTGATGGATATTTAGGCACTCAGTTACGCAGGCAGTCAGTTAAGAACATCGATATACAACTGTGCACGCACTCAGTATTACGCACGTACTCGGTCTTACGCGCATCAAGATTATACTCGTTAGTACGGTTTAAAGTAATAAGTGAAAGAAACAAGTTTATTGAGTGAAATATGTGTACGTCGTCAAGCAAGGAAAGCTCCTAGAAGTTATAGTGACCTATTAGATTGTAAAGCAAAGTGCTTGTCGCGAAGTCTGCTAGTCTGGAATAAATCGAAATAGAACGTAAAGTGCGTTTAACTGTCTTTATAAGATCACTCCCCAAGCTACCCTCATTGCTACCACCCCGAGTGAGTCAAACCCACATGCAGACTGAGCTGAACCGAGGCAAATCACCGGTAGTAGATCTTCTAAACAAAGGTACGTGGAAGTCTACTCATTTGGTAGTGGAGTGAGTCTGGAAGCATCCGCCAACTTGATACACACAACATGCTGCATCTTATAATATAATTTCCGTCACATATCTGGATCTTCAACGTGGAGGCAAACGCTTCATATCTGGCGCCCCGAACGTGGTGCAACAATTAAAACGCCTCAGCAACAATTAAAATGCTGCAATTCTGCAGCCAGATGGAGTTATGTCTGGCGCACACTCTCGTGGTGCCGATTTATCGAAGAACATCTGACAATTCGTAATAATACCAACTTACTTACTCAGATGATTAAAACCAGTTCTGATTATGATCACGAGTTTACCATAGCGGTGGTTATTAATAAACTATCTTAGAATAATATACAGAAAGGTTAGCCTTAAGCGACAACACACAAAGCAATAGCATCTACTCAGATATACCATAAGGCCGAGTCGTGCGGGTATACATATGCAGAGGTCATGTTTAAAGTCAGAGACACCCACAGTGATCCCTGGCCACTCCGTTACATTGTTGCCACATCGTCCCGTCCACGGCAGCAGCATCAAACCTCTCAGTCGCTCTTCTACAAAGTTGTTACTAAAGTTAAAGTCACTGTCATTGCTTATAGGTATTTACAATCACAAGAGGATTACTCGGCGACAACTGAAACTGCTTAACAAGGATGACGTCATTGCTTACGTAGCATGAATCTATTAGCAGAGAAGCAGACACGCCTCTTATCCCTGTGTGTCAGGATCACTACGCAACCCACTAAATGTGGTTGTTCCCAGTAAATCTGGTTTCTAATTATATAATTGAAACCGAAAAACGTTGTTGTAACAACGGTCCATAAATTCGTTAAAAAATCCGTTGACCGCTAAATGCGAAATTTTACCCGTTGACGGTGTGTAAAATCCGCCAAATTTAGCGGAAATTCCACTAACTTGGCCACCCTGTTGAGGAATGTTCGTTACAACTTGCAACAAAGGTGACGTCATTGCTTCGTAGCTTGAGTTTATTGGCAGAGAGGCGGACACAGCTCTTATCATCTGAGCTGCGCTGGCTGTCAGGGATCACTATGGATTTCCCCGAGTTTACAAATGTCTTTTTGTTACAAGTTGATCACTGAGCAGCGTGTTGACTATACCTGAAGTATTACCGTTATCACGTGACGTCTATGATGTTCCGTGCAAATGAGCTATGATCACGGTTTCAACAGAGATTTAGAAAAGATGAACCAACAAATAAAACCATATGGAAACTCTTAAACAAGTTTCAATGAATAGACAGACACTGTTGTTGATGAGTCTCGACCAGGTCGAACTTCCACAAGCGCAGCTGACATTCACGCAATACGGTAGCCAATTGAACGGAGTCCTAAATCTGTACATTGTTTTCACATCTTGGAGTTGGTGTAATATTCGCTTCTTCAATGTGAACCTTGAACACCGATGATTTCTGAACTTGCAACTGACGTGAAAGCGGCAAACTGACACGCGCATGAAAATTTTTCTACAAATTCAGGGGGTCTAAAAACATTTACTTCTGGAAAAATCTCAGAATCGAACTTTAGAATGAAATGTGATACCTTCTTTATGCATTATGTATGTACATAATACGTGTAGAGAAAGTAAAAAAAGTCTGATGTGTTACACAACATCTCTAGCTGTTCTACAAACTTCTTACAAAAGATTATTCTTCTATCTACAAAGTCCTAATCGAGATAAACATTTGTACAATGTTCTTATTGCTTAGTAGAAAGGAACTAAAGGAATGCGTTATGCTAACGTGATAGTCAAATGTTTTAAAAACTGTCGTTGTGCGATTGTCATGCAAATAGTTTCTTTGCTTGGCCAGAAGTAGAAACCCCGCCCCCCCAGAAACACGCCTCCTATCTGAGAAAAATACTTCACAATTAAAACCAATAACAAGGAATATCTCGGAAACAGTTACCTCCACAGCGAAAACGTAAAGGACATAAATTGTGTGTTTTGCCGAGATCTAAATTTTTTGTGTAGTAAGTTGTTGTCTATCTCTTGTGGTTTACAAATTATACAAAATGTAGCAAAATTCATCTACAATAAAGAGGTCTTTAGAGGGTATTCCCAGAAAATTCAAGATATACACTTTGACTGTCATAAAAATATCTTAAACAAAAGCGATTTTAATCAAAATCGTTGCCAACAGTTTGAAAAAATAAAAATTTTCGAAACATTTTCCAAGTAAATGGTAATTTGGGGTGGGGGATTTTCTTGAAAATAATCGTGTCGAATCCTTGGGAGATACTAAACTTAACGGACTTTTCGTTTTTGAGTTATCGTGTTCACACACACATACACACACACGGAACTTTTTCTAAAAATACTTTTTTGGATTCAGGGGGTTTCAAAACATTACCTCCGGTGAAATCTCGGTATCAAAATTTTGGGTGCAATACAATACCTTCTCTATACACTATGTACATAGTATGTGTAGAGAAAGTAAAAATAAATAAATAAATAAAATAACGGGGATCGAACCCGGACCTACCGAAATGCCTAAGCTACCTGGCTCGGTTAAGGTTCCCAGGGATCAAACCCAGTACTTCAGGAATGTCAGTCGCACACTTTACCACAGCGCCATCTTGCTGGATTTCAATAAGTTAGTAGTAAGAAAGTAATAAGACAGGATTTTGAAGGCACGTGTCCTTACTTCTACTGCGTAAATAATTTTGCTTCCATATCTTTCATTCTTTTACAAAGAAAGGGAGAGGTTGAGAGGTTTGTAATTAAATGTCAGAAAAAAGAGAAGCTTTGACAAGAGAGAGGAAAAAAACAGTCGTTCCAGAGCGACTTTTCTCTTTTTCCGCTGATGTTATTTTCAACTTAATACGCTACGCAGAAAAATGAATAAAAGAAAACTTCTTTGTGGAGAGAATTAGAAATCAGACAGTCCTCATTAAAATTTAACTGAAATATTTGTTCTTTCTTTCGTGCTTTGGGAGAAAATCTGCTTAAGGAGCTTTATTATATGTGTGCGAGTTTTTCTCTTAGATTACTTTCTTTTGTTTCGGTTCTTGCGCATGTTGCAGGCTACGTTTTTTAAATCTTTTACAATCACTTCAAGTTGAAGATCGTGTTCCAGAATACACGCATGCATCCACGATTACAACAAGGAAACATCTGATATCTTCCATTCACATGACTTTCCCTACATCTCTGCAAAAAATTATTGTTTAAAACCTTATGCTTCTATTTACTTCATGCTAATCGAGAAAGAATTTGAAGAAATATTCTTATTACTTGCTTCCTTGTAAGTAGAAGCGAAATAAGCGAGTACCATAGATTAAAGTGATAGTCAAAAGTTGGTTGCTATGTGACTGAAGTTCCTTTGTTTGAATAGACAGGAGTTGACAAAATCCTGTATGCGAAAAGTAAAGTTTTTCAAAGCTGAAACCAAAAACAAGAAATATCTCAAAAACGATCAACTCCACGAATAAAATGTGTATAACAGAAATTGTGTGTTTTAAGGTGCTCTACATTTTTATTAAAATACCGCATATTAAAGCTATTTGCATAAAAAAATGAAATGCATATTTTGAATTTTCTGGGAATAGCATCTGAAGAACTCTTTATTCTGGATGAATGTTGCATAACTGGCAAGCCATAAGAGAGGCAAAAACTTACTACACAAAAATGTAGACCTCTTTAATACACGCAATTTGTCATATAGGTACATTTTTTTCGTGGATTTGGCCATTTTCGAGATATACCTCGATTTATGCGCACGCGCGTGTCTTAGTGGACAGCATAGCTCAAAAACGAAAAGACCGTTAAGTACTAAACTTGGTATTTAAGTTTAGTTCCAAGGATGCGACACGAAGATTTTCAAGAAAATCCCCCCACCCACATCTGAAGTCGTAGTCCATTCATGAACAATTACTAGTCTTGGAGTAAAAGCTGATGCTACCCCTATTTCCTAAAAGTGTAATTAAAAGATGTCTTGCAATTATATTGGCGGCTAATCGAATTGTTAAAGGGTATTTACCCTTTACCTACATTGAACTTTTTTCGAAAACTTTAATTTTATCAAAAATGGCTCTAACGATTTTGATTAAAATCTCTTATATCTAAGGTATTTACATGCCAAATAAAATGTATATCTTGAATTTTTTGGGAATAGCCTCTAAAGACTACTTTATTCTGGATGAATTTTACGGAATTTTGCATAACTGCCAAACCCTAAGAGATGGATAAAAACTTACCGCACAAAAATGTAGAGCACGTTAAAAACACAATTTATGTTGCATAAATTTTATTCGTGGAGTTGATCGTTTTTGAGATATCCCTTGTTTTAGGTTTCAGCTTTGAAAAACTTATGCTTTTCTCATACAGAAATTTGTCAACTCCTGTCCATAAAAACAAAGGAACTTCAGTCACATAGCAACCAGCTTTTGACTATCACTTTAACTAATGGCACTCCCTTATTTCGCTTCTACTTACAAGGAAGCAAGTAATAAGACTATTTCTGTTAATTTTTTCTCGATTAGTGGGAAGTGAATAGAAGCATAAGCTTTTTAACAATAATTTGTTGCCGAGATATAGAGAAAGTCATGTGATTGGAACACATCAGATTTTTCTACCTATTTCGTAGCAAACTATTGTTACAAAAATTGTTCTTGTATTTACATCATGCTAATCTAGATAAACATTAGAAAATAGGTCTTATTACTTGCGTCCTTGTAAGTAGAAGGGAAATAATGGGATACATTAGGTTAAAGCGATAGTCAAATATTTTAAAATCTGTCGCTATGGGATTGTCATTGAAAATCGGTTCCCTTTGCATGGCCAAGACTAAAACAAAAGAGATATGAAACGGATAAGGCCTTCCCGTTTGAGACAAGTTTTAATTATTTTAAAATTGAAACCAACAACTGGGAATATATCTAAAATGCTTAGCTCTACGAAAAAAATGTACACGACATAAGTAGTGTGTTTTAAGGAGTTCTACATTTTGTGCGGTAAGTTTTTGCCCGTCTTATGGCTTCTCAGTTATGAAAAATTCACTTAAAATAAACAGGACTAAAGGGGCTATTCTCAAGAAATTGGGAAAATACATATTGTATTTGTCATATAAACATCTTCAATATACGGTATTTTAAACAAAATCGTTAGAACCATTTTTGAGAAAATCTAAAATTTCGAAAAGTGTTCCATATAAACGGGGGGGGGGAGGATTTTTTCGAAGATCTTCGTAACGCATCCTTAGAAAATACCAAACTTAAATACTTTGATGTTTATCTCACATTATGTAACTATAGAAATATAGTAACAAGACTGTGGGATAAAGTAATAAAATACTTAAAAACATTAATTATAATAAATATAAAATAAATAGCAATAGTATAATTAGATTAGATGTTAAACAATTTTGTTTATAATTATAATAATAAATATTACAATAAAATATAATAAATAATGATTAAAATAATAAATAAATAATAAAAAATAAAATAAATTGATACCAGGATAATAATAAATACTTAAATATATTAAATATAGTATAATAAAGTGATAATTGGTATTAATTAATAATAATACTATAATACAATAACCTAAATTTTACATATATATAATTTAAAATTTTTAGGTAATTAATATTAATTAATATAATACATAAACATTTATATATTAAATTTAATTTTGATAAATATATAGGTTCAGATGTGTAATTTAATCTAAGTTATTTAGGTTAAGTTATTAATCTGACAATTGTATATTTATTTTATTTTGTAATATTTAAAAAGAATGTTTGTTAATAAATAAAATAAGGTCTGAGATATTTGTCCCGGTGTAAGCAATTAGATACCGGGGTATAGTATACAGGTTTTATTTTTTTTTACTTTTTATTTTCTATTTTTATTTTTTTATTTTCATTTTTATTTTTTCAGCACGTATAGAGAAAGTGAAAAACGAGTTTCGTGCGGTGATTAAACACTTCTATTTAGGCTTAACACCAAAGGAGGTAAAAGCCGAGTTAGATGAAGTTCATGGCACATCTGCTCCATTTTAGAAAAAAGTTCCATATAAAGGGTAGTTGGGGATGGGGGGATTTTCTTGAAAATCTTTGTGTCACATCCTTGGAAGATACTGAACTTAAATACCAAACTTAAATATCTATTCTGTCCACAGACACACACACGGACCTTTTTGTAACAATGCTTGCTTTTTTTTTTGGATTCAGGGGGACCCAAAACATGTATTTCCGTTGAAATCTCGGTATGGAATTTTTGGGTGCATTACAATAGCTTCTCTATACAGTATGTAAATAGTACGTGTAGAGAAAGTAAAAATCATGTGAACAGAACACACATTTTCATCCATTGCTTAAGAAAATTCCTTAGCCCGCCTGGGTAGTGTGGTGGTAGCATGTCTGCCTCACATTCAATAGGTAATGAGTTCGAATCTCGCTTAGGGTGACTTGCCCGAATAATTTTTTTTCGGGTTTTTCCCTTATCCTGAGAAGACGAATGTCAAGTAACTTTAAGCTCCATGGACCCCGAGATCATTTGAGCATTATTTCACCAATTTCATCCATCGTCCGATATGACCAAGCGGGTTAAAGGACGTTAAGCTACTAAAATAAATAAATAAAAAAAATCCCTCACCAATACAAAAACCCCCGTGGCCTATTACCAGGAAACTTGAGAAATACATTATGTTTTTCATTTTAGGTCCTTAAGAGCTCGTGTTATAATCATAATCAATAGTCATTCACATAACTTCCTCTAGTTGTTCCACAAAGAAATGTTTCTTACAAATGATTATCATGCTAATCAGGATAAACATTAACAGAAAAGGTCTTATTACTTGCTTCCGCGTAAGTATAAGAGTATACCATAGGCTAAAATGATAGGCAAGGTTTTAAAAACTGGTCGCTACGTGAAACAATTGAGGTTCGGTTTTCTTAGCATTTTCTCGTTTGATATAACTTGATTAATTCAAAATCTTCTCGGGCTTCTAACCAGGTAAAAACTTGGTTTGACACCAACGTTTCGAAGAAGTGCATCTTCCTCGTCTTCAGGGTGAACTGATGGATTGAGCTTGCGGAGACTGGTGTCAAGCCAAGTTTTTACCTGGCTAGAAGCCCGAGAAGATTTTGAATTAACACGTCGCCAGGAAAGCTTCAGTTCTTATTTTATCACATCTTGTTTGTGCGGAGGTTCTTCGCCAAGTGCCTCAGAAAGCGTCCCCTTGACCAGCGGAGAGAATTGTTTTGTTCCGTTATGTTCCCTCGGGCAGTGTCTTTTCACCCCTTCGGGCCAATGCACTAACCCCTAACGGTATCTGGTGCCACCAGCTCGTGACAACTCGGCTACTTATACGTGTTTAAACTCTTTCTTCCCTTCCCATTTTCACTGCATTTTCTCTTCTTGATATAATGTATATTATTAGCTATGATTTATCTTCACTTCTGAATAACTCTTTGCCCGGTGACAAGACATGTACTGTCTAGGGCGGGGACATTTTCTTGAAAATCTTCGTGTCGCATCTTTGGAAGATACTGAACTTAAATATCCAGTTTGGTATTTAACGCACTTTTCGTTTTTGAGCTATGCTGTCAAAAGACACACACGGACGTTTTTCTAAAATGTTTTTTTTTCGGATTCAGTGGACCTCAAAACATGTATTTCCTTGGAAATCTCGGTGTCGAATTTTTGGGTGGAATAAAATTCCTTCTCTTTAGTGTGTGCGCCTCATATTCAACAAGTCGTGAGTTCGAATCTCGCTTAGGGTGAGTTACTCGGATAAGGTTTTTTTCAGAGTTTCCCTTATCCTGAGAAGACGAATGTCGAGTAACTTTAAGCTCCATAGATCCTGAGATCATTTAAGCATCATTTCACCAATTTAATTTATCGTCCGATATGACCAACCAGGTTAAGGGACGTCAAAGTATTAAAAAAAAAAAAAAATCCCTTCTCTATCCACTGTCTATGTACATTGTACATACGGGCTAGAGAAAGTAATAATTAATTTCGAAAAGTTCCATGTAAGGTGTAGTTTCCGATGGGGCATTTTCTTAAAAGTAGATAGTAAACTTAAAGATAAAGTTTGGTATAAGTATATCCGACATTCTCTTTATGGTTACTCTGTTCATAGACACACCACAAATATTTTTTTCCTAAAATGGTTTTCTTTTAAATACAGGTCACAGAACGTGTTTTTGCAGTGAAATACAGTGGAACCTCATTTATATGTTTTTCAAGGGAGACTACTAAAATACTTCAAAATCTTCTCGGGCTTCTAGCCAGGTAAAAACTTGGCTTGACACCAACGTTTCGAAGAAGATTTTGAATTAACACGTCGCCAGGAAAGCTTCAGTTCTTATTTTACTAAAATACTGTATAAATGAGAAAACGGTTAACTGATTTTCTCTTCTGGAATGGACCTCGTCCAGAAATTTTAATTTTTCACCAAGAGTTGAGGATTTTCTTGTTTTCTTCCTTGCTGATTGATATTCACACATGTTTCTTCAACTGTTTGTAACACGAAACTCCACATCAAATAGACAAGTGACTGTTGGAACGATATGACGACAATGAAACGATAAGCGTCAGTGTAAACCACAACCCAGGCAATTCCACGCCTATACACAGCAAGCATACCACTCTACGCTTTTTTAGCATGGTACATTTTGTGTATGGGGATCAGAAAAAATGACGTATTACCGAGAAAACGTATAACCAAAAGGTATAATTGAGCAACATTTTAATGGAGAACTGGTCACTAAAATTTTAGCGTATATGTGCGAAAAATGTATAAATATATATATTAACACAATTTAATGTTAGTTTTATTTGATGTTCGAGAAAATGGAGGGCAGCTGTTATATTTTAGGTTGATTTTTTTAATACATTAATGAGAGCGAAACAAAAAGGTTGTTTAATAGTTTGTGATAAATACTTAATGTTTTGTGAGCCAATTAGAAGCAGCGTACGGAAGAAGATTGCAGTAATCCTCTATATTTCAGAGGAACACGACGGTGCTGCTCCACTCGGGGGAGAGAAGTACTTTTCTGAGAACAATTATTTTACTGCGAGGTATGGCTTTACTTAATATACTTATCTTTCTTTCCGTTAAAAAACTTGACAGTCAACAAGAAATTTCTTTTTTTATAACGAATACTCTCAGGTAAAATGTTATTTATTACGTCTGCATTACATAAACAGCGAAACGTTGCTAAATTTTCTTGGAAATCAAATGCACAATTTCAAGAGTTTCTACGAATTCATGGCAAAGAGCATTAAGCAAAATTGTTTGCTAATGATATTTGCAAATTTCCATCGTTTATTGTTTTATACAGGGGCGGCTCCTGGGGTAGTCCCGTTCTGCCGTGGCATGGCCATTAAATAAAAAATCTGATGTGTTGCTTTCACATGACTTTCTCTATATCTCTGTAACACATTATTGTTAATAAGCTTATGCTTCTATTATTTAATGCTAAAATATTAGCAGAAACGTTCTTATTACTTAGCTCCTTTATATGTAGAACGGGGAAAAATGAGTACACTAGGCTAAACCGTCAGTCACATATTTTAAAATGTGGTTGCTATGGGTTTGAAATCCGTTTCTTTGCGAGGCCAAGCGTCGGCAAGTTCCTGTATGAGAAAATTAATATTTTAAAACAGAAATCAACAACAAGGAATATCTCGAAAGCGGCCAACTCCACGACAAAATATGCATATGACATAAATTTTGTGTTTTATTGTGATCTACATTTTTTTGTGTAGTAAGTTTTTGTCTGTCTCTTAGGTTTACCAGTTCGCAAAATTCAATAAAAATCATCCAGAATAAAGGAGGTCTTTGGAGGCTATTCCCAGAAAATTCAAGATATACATTTTATTTCATGTAAATAAATATCTTTAATACACAAAATTTTAATCAAAATCATTGGAGCCTTTTTTGAGAAAATCAAAATTTTCGAAAAATTTCCCATGTAAAGGGTAGTTTGTGGTGGAGGGATTTTCTCGAAAATCTTCGTGTCGCATCCTTGAATGTAGCTCAACTTAAATAATACCAAGTTTGGTAATTAACGGACTTTTCGTTTTTGAGCTATGCTAGCCACAGACACACACAAACATACATTTTTCTAATTTTTTTTTGGGTGTACTCTTGCTTTCGAATTTTTGGGTGCATTACAATACCTTCTCTATACACTATGTACATATTACGTATAGAGAAAGTAAAAAGAAGTACCTGCATATTGTGATTATTGATTAAATATTGTTCGTACATCGTGTTCCTAGTTCTCTAATTTGAACAGCACGTTAAGCGGCGCGCGATCTGGCAGTAGTCAGTAGTTTTCTGAAGCTTGCGCCGGTTCCAGGAGGGCACTTTTTGTACCCATAAGCCACTGTGTATGAGGCTATAGCGTTCGTTTATAGTGTCTGCTTATGGTTGGAAGTAGAGCCAAGGTTAATCTGGCGCAGTCTCCGTTACACCCTCCAGACTGCAGTAAAGCACAGCACCCTGCAGGCGACAAGGAAGGAATGCGCTGCTCGCGCCTATTATCGGTGAGAAATGTCCTTGAGATTGTCGTCTGCTGGCAGGGGCTCATCAGGTTGCTGACCAATCATAACTGTCATCGGCGTTGCAACACCTACGTGGTTCAGTAGAAATTTACGCGCGCGTTCTCATGCATGACTGATCAATTAATTACTTGCAATCTGATTGATTGATTTCATTCTGTGAAAAGTTGGATAATATTATACAAAAAGATTCCGTAAGGATTTATATTTATAATCGTTGCTACCTTTTATATATCGCGGACATTGCTCTTGTTCTCATCCTAGAAATACCATAAGTGACACTGTCATTTGAAAATGTGTTACATCCGTGATAAGTAAGTTGAGGTTACTTTAGCCGAAAAAATAAAAATTTTCCGTTTAGTGAAATACAGGACCCAATGTGGAAAGGAATAGGTGAGCCAACTTGTGCGAAATGGGGAAAAATAGTTCAACATACAAGAGGTATGTATGGAGAGGGAGCAGTGGAACGTGTGTCGTTGCAGACGGACAGCGAGTAAATAGGGCAACAGCGTACCGAGATGGCCACGTGACAGCAGAATGTCAGTCATAAGGTAATTTCTCACCCATAATAAATACTCCTGTAAATGCAGTGTTACAATCTTACTGCAAGGTAATGCCAACTGCAGCGGTTCCCTAATATAGGGGTGCCGGGTTCCTATCCCCGTACAGATTTTGGATATTTATGGAATGGTATGGAGATGTGGGTGTCCTAGTTCAGGATTTTGTCGACGTGGAAACTTTCTCAGGTGTGGTAAGACACAGGTGGTTTCCCTCGTGAACTCGTTTATTTTCTTCGACCTTTTCCGCCGAGGAACACACGCGCATTCCTTCTTAATTTTCCCTTTTTCAGCTACGCGACCGTGCCTATCACTCCATATTACTTTTGACCTTCTTTTAGTGTATTAAATAATTTATTTCCGTCGTGGCCATATGTAGCCCGTTCGGCTTCACCGCGGACTCAAATATCATATCTTACCTCCGCGAATCTTCCAGGGCTAGTGAAATAGCGTCGCTCAACCAACAAGTGAACGGTTTATGTTTGCTTTGTAATGTCCACCTCCGGGCAGTGGAACTTCTAACCCCTTTCGGTTCATTGACCTGCCCTTAACGGTACTCTCCTTCCTGGCTCGAGTCCCAGCCCGTGATAACTGTTCGTCCTTGCCTTCTTAGACGTGTTATACAACATTTCGAATGTATATTTGTCTCTTCTTAGTACGAGGGCCGTTTTTTTTTAACCACCGATAGGCTGCAAATAAAAGACAAGTTCATAGAAAACAATTATTTTATTACTAAAACTTTTGTACACCTGTGGTCACTTTTCAACGTAATCACCGAAAAGATTGCGACCTTTATCACATCTGTGCACAAGCTTTGCAATACCCGATTCAAAAAATGTTGCCGTCAATGATTTCAAAAGCGCATTGGCGTTTCTTGAAGATCTTCGTTGGTTTGAAAGTGGTGCCCTCCTAGCCACGTCTTCAGTTCAGGGAAAAGGTGAAAGTAGCTGGGTACCAGGTCAGGACTGTACGGCGAATGATCGAAAATGTCCCATTGAAATTGTTCAAGGAGCCGATGGGTTGTGCCAGCAATGTGTGGACGAGCGTTGTCATGGATCAACACAATTCCTGAAGTCAGCATTCCTCTTCGTTTGTTTTGAATGGCTCTCCGCAAACGTAAAGTTTCACAATAAACAGCTGCATTGATAGTGGTTCCGGGCTGCATCATTGGCGGCAACATTTTTTGAAGCGGGTATTGCAAAGCTAATGCACAGGTACGATAAATGTCTCAATATTTTCGGCGATTATGTCGGAAAGTAACCAAAAGTGTACAACATTTTAGTCATAACATAATTGTTTTCTATGAACATGTCTTTTATTTATAACCTATCGTAGGTTGAAGAAATAAAAAGGCTCTCGTAGACACGTGTATTTTTACTTTCTCTATACATACTATGTACATAATGTATAGAGAAGGTATTGCACTCCACTCAAAAATTCGATACCGAGATTTCACCGGAAATATATGTTTTAGGGTCCCCTGTATCCAGAAAAAGCATTTTTGGACAAAGTTCCATGTGTGTGTGTGTGTGTGTGTGTGCTGTGCATGTGTGGGTGTCTGTGGCCAGTATAACTCAAAAACGAAAAGACCGTTAAATACTAAACTTGATATTAAAATGAAATTGACAAATGAAATGTATTCTTGAGTTTTTTGGGAATAGCCTCTGAAGACTACTTTATTCTAGATGAATTTTACGGAATTTTGCATTACTGCTAAACCGTAAGAGATGGACAAAAACTTATGACACAAAAATGTAGAGCATGTTAAAACACACAATTCATATTTTATACATTTTTTCGTGGATTTGATCGTTTTTTGAGATATTCCTTGTTTTTAGTTTCAGCTTTGAGAAACTTATACTTTTCTCATACAGGAATTTGTCAACTCCTGTCCGTACAGACAAAGGAACTTCAGTCACATTGCAACCAGCTTTTGACTATCACCTTAATCTAAGGTACTCTCTTATTTCGTTTCTACTTACAAGGAAGCAAGTAATATACTATTTCAACTATTTTTTTCTCGATTAGAATGAAATGAATGGAACATATCAGATGTTTTATACAAATGATCCTATCGTCCGCATAATAATAATAATAATAATAATAATAATAATAATAATAGATAATGGCAATAATAAATGTTCACGCTGCGGAGAGCTTTATAAGATAGAGGGTTACTCTTCTGCAGAAAATGGAATCCCTTTGTGCGGACTTGTATAATAAATCCTACAAATTAAATGACCTGACGCCATAATAGTTTTTATTGGGAGTTGGTTACCTCTGTTCCAGCAGGTAATATGGTCCCCAGGGATGGGTACATCCTGTTAACAGAATGTTTTCATGCGCTCCAGTGGCTGAAATAAGGAACAGCCTTATGAAACATTCATATCCACTCGGACCAGCCCACAGGGTGTATCAAAGATAACTTCACTCTCGTTCTTGTGTTGGAATCCGGCTTGTGGCGTGTCTGCGAAATAACAATGGTGAAAAGTTCCGTCTTTTTTATCTTCTCTACTGTTTGTGTGTGACAAACAGAAAAAGCACTGCATCCCAACAAATAATTCAATACCGAGAAATCATCGGAAATGCGTTTTGAATCTCCTTGAATCCGAAAGAAGCATTTTCTAAAAATCTGATACGTTCCATTCACATGACCTTCTCTACATCTCTGCAACAAATTATTATTAAAAAGCTTATGCTTCTATTTACTTCATGCTAATTGAGAAACAATTAGAAGAAAGTCTTATTTCTTGCTTCCTTGTGAGTAGAAGCGAAATAAGGGAGTACCATAGGTTAAAATGGTCAAAAGCTGGTTGCTATGTGACTGAAGTTCCTTTGTTTGTATGGACAGGAGTTGACAAATTCCTGTATGAAAAGAGAACGAAATTTCAATTGCGTCGCATAGTGATCGGCTTTGAAAAGTTTTGAGTACTGCTTCAGCCTAGCGTATTTCCCTATTTCCCTCCTACTTACAAGGAAGCGGGTCTCGATAAGTAAATAGATGAATAAACTTTTGTAAGACTAGTTTGTTGCAGAATATGTACAGAAAGTCATGTGAATGGAACACTTATGATTTTTCAAGTGGAAGACAATATTAGTTTTTTCTTGTGATCATGTAAAGAACAGGAATTTCAAACCTTCGTGTAAGGGATTTATTTACATTTTAAAAAATTGACTGTCCCTTTAGCTTACTGTATCCTCCTTTTGTCTACAGCAAAATATATAAATATTTAATGAAATTTAATCTTAATTAATAAGAAACAGAAACAAAAATTAGAGTTTTAATGTACAGTTTATAAGAGAATGAGTGTAAAAGGTCAAGTGAACGTAACAGATAAGAATACTGCGAATATTACGTCAACTGTCAAACTTCAAATAATTTGTAATATTTTTACGCGTAGAGAAGTCATTATACTCCGTTATAAAATTGATGCCGACATTTCACCTAAAATACTGAATTGATGATCCCTGAATCCAGATAACGGTCCTTATGATGTCTCAGTGTGTCCGTGAACACGATAACTCAAAAACGAAAAGTCGGTAAAATACCAAACTTGGAATTTAACATAAGTAACTTCCTGGGATGTGACACGAAGATTTTGAGAAAAATCCCCCCCAGCCCAAACTACCCTTTACATGGTAATATTCTCGAAATCTTTAGTTTTCTCAAAAAAGACAACGATATTGGTTAAAATACCGTATATTTAAGATATTTACCTGTCAAATAATATGTATATTTTGAATTTTCTGTGAATAGCCTCTGAAGACAACTTTGTTCTGGATAAATTTTACGGAATTTTGCATAACTGCCAAACCGTAAGAGATAGACAAAAACTTGCCACACAAAAACTGTAGAGCACATTAAAACACTCAATTTATGTTATACATAATTTTTTCTTGGAGTTGATCGTTTTTGAGATATTCCTTATTTTTAGTTTCAGCTTTAAAAAAACTTGCGCTTTTCTCATGCAGGAATTTGTTAACTGTCGTCCATACAAACAAAGGAACTTCAGTCACATAGCAACCAGCTTTTGACTACCACTTTAACCTATTTCGCTTCTACTTACAAGGAAGCAGGTAATAAGACTATTTCTGCTAGTTTTTTCTCTATTAGCTTATCGGTAAATCCCTCCTACATTTCTTTCCACATATGTGTTGTTTTAAGGTTAGGGTTGAGTAATCGTTCATTTGCTCAGTACACAACAGAACGTCGAGTTGATGCCAATCATACTAAGCTATTTCTTATATATCTGAATACACCTATTGTTTACTTATTGTAATAAAATGAAGCCAAATACAAAATTTGAATTTAAGATGCTGTTGAAGTTGTATCCTGTTAGTCAACTCAGAGACGGGCAACGTGAGGTATATTTCACCCTCACATTTGGAACGTCGTGCTGGTTCTTGGCTGGAAAGAGAGATGGAGAGACATTTTCGTCACACATCATGTCTGAAAACAAAGAAAGAGTGCTTGTGTGAGAGAGACAAACGTGCTATGGACAAGGGTTCTCTGGGGATTCCCCCATCCTTGTAGCCATTACTCGAAAAGACGGGCACTACGTTCAAATATATAACGCGGGAAAGAAGGAAGGACGGACGGAAAATATGAGCAATTTGTGTGAAGTAACGAACCATATTAGGAAGTTCCCATTTGTGGCAGACGTTCTGATGTAATAAATTCTGTTTGTCTGCTTTTTCTTCTTTTCTGCTAGCCTACTTTCCTGCAGTAAAATGCAAGCGACGTTGGAGTAAGGTATGAGTACAATTTCAGTCATTAAATGACAAAACTGCTAAAAGGTGAGCCTTAGTTATTTGTGTATTCTTATAAATTTCAACTATCTGTTTAATTTCATATACATTTTATCATCGTAACCAAAGCACTTACAGTTTAAACCTAGTGCATTTTACTACTGCGTTAGAATCATATTCCATCCAAATATTCGATACCAACATTTCACCGGAAATATATGTTTTGAGGCCCCTGAATCCTATAATAGTATCTTTTAGAAAGAAAAAACCGTGTGTGTGAACAACATAACTAAAAATCATGTGTTCCGTTCACATGACTTTCTCTACCTGTGCCACCAACAGACTATCCCTACAATTTTTACTTTCTCTACACGTACTATGTACATAGTGTATAGAGAAGTATTGTATAGCACCCAAGAATTCGATACCAAAATTTTACCAGAAATACATGTATTGAGACCTCCTAAATCAAAAACAAATTTTTAGAAAAATGTCTATGTGTGTGTGTGTGTGTGTGTGCAACGAAAAGTCCCTTAAATACCAAACTTTGTATATAAGTTCAGTATCTTCCAAGGATGCGACACAAATACTATATTTTTAAATGTTCTAAAAACTTTGGATAGGTAGACAGACAGATAGAAAAACGAAAAAGGAATTTTGTATCCTTTAATTTGGCTGCTGAATTCTTTTATCTATTTCCGTTTCAAAAGCAGGCCACTAATTGATACTTTTCTATTGCAAAAGCTTGTGTTTATTTTCGTATAAAGTAAATAACACCTCATTGTGTATTTTCACATAGCAACGTGTTACAAAGCACTTTATAAGTTACGTCATGATTCTTAAGAAATAAACATTTCCCTTTTCAGATGTTTAGTATATTGTTGCCCTCGAGTACAATAGAAGGCCTTGAAAATAGGAAGACATTCTTCTACTGATTATTGCCAACTAATCAAACATGAAAAAAAAAATTATAACTTTTAGGTTAAGTATGAGTTCAACTATAAAATTCTAACGGAACTTTATAGTAATGTGACAATTTGTTCAATTTTTAACATTGACTTGAGGAGCCATTTTATCACATGAACTGACATTCTTTTAGACCAACTCATTTGTTACACTGCTAACACAGACTTTTTCATAAATATGGTTACGTGTATTAATAATATCACATTTAATAGAACCACCAAAAATAGACTCTGCATACTTTGATAAAAAATATCCATAATTTTAACATCTCTTATCGAAAATGTCTATGGTCGCCCTCCGTGGTGTAATGGTTGCCATACCAACTTCATACACCCAAGGTCGCGAGTTCCAACCCGGCGGAGGACGATGGATTTTTTTCGGGTGTAAAAATCCTTAGTATGGCTTCCTTCGGAAGGGAAGTAAAGCCGTTGGTCCCGTGTCGTAGATTTGCGGCACTTAAAAGAACCTCAAGCCTGATAGAGAGGCCTCTGAGCAAAATTAAGCGATCTTTGACGCCCAGTGTAGAATGGGACGCTGAGAACCACTGCAGTTAAAGAGCGTCCATAAATAACACGCCATTTAAATTTTGAAAATGTCGATTTATTAATTTCAATTTGCTGCGATGTTTACCATAACAACAATCAAGTTCACGACATGAGTAGTAATAGAATTGAAATTGTTCACTGATATAATTATTTTCTACATTAAAAACACATTTCCTTAAATAAACGTAGATAATAGTTATTTATTATACGAGTGGATAATAGACTTTGCTCCACTTGTATAATACATACAGTATTGTATCCTACAGATACGATGAATTAATATATGACAAACATTCAGCTAATGATTTTACAATAGTAGTAACAAATTAAACAAGGAATAAGCATTGAAATGCGGCGTTATTATAGTTATAAAATATGGTAGGCTCTGTATGAATACTAATTTTGTTTTTATTGCTGCTGGTTTCAAATTGATTAAGTTTACGATGGACGTATCGGTTCCAAATGATATATTAAATGAAGCAAAAGAAGCAGTTGAGACTTTATTACCGTAGACTTCACGGAAATTATACGAAAAAGAGTTTCAGCAATTTAAGGATTGGCAATACGAAGAAATGTTCAGGGCATTAATGAAAAGTGATTCTTGCTTATTTTAATTTTCTTTCAAAAATTTGCACTCTTCTTCTCTGTGAAGCAAACATTCTATGTTAGAATCCATTTAAAAGTGTTCGAAGACCTAGATAAGTCGAGATTTACCAATGTGTTTGGCTTTTCTTAAAGTAAGTAATGTAGTTAGAGAATAAAATATTGCTGTTAGAAGGTTAAAGGCAATTTGTAGTTATCAAGCATTTATTTATTTACTTTATGCCACTGGTTACCGGAGCAACGAGTGAATTTTGTTTACTTTATCCCACCCGTGGCGCTAATAACTATCGCTTTGATTTAAAGTCCAAGTTTTCTTATGTCGTTTCTGCATAGCAACGTTGTCAAGTATCTGTAGGATAAAATTATTGTATTCTACATAAGTAGCTGCGGTCGTGATCTAACTTGACCCACTCGTTAATAATATTCGACTTTTGCACTTAGTAAAATAGTATACTACTATATATTGTTACGAAAAAGTTAACGTAAAGAGAAGGATAACAATGGAAATGGTTTCGAAAAAGTGAGTGAGAAATCTGTTTCCGAATAGGAATACAAGACAATGAGATACTGACTTGTTTGTGTAAGAAGCTGCTTCCTCTGGATGATTAGAAGAACACAAAGCTAGTTTTGCTGTATCCTTCTTTTCTGTGTTTGTTATCGGCGATCTCCTTTATTTTCCTTCTCTCTTCTCTTTTTTTTTTATCAAGTTTGGTTAACTCTACGTATGCAGGCAGCCTCTCCCCAATACTTAAGTGACGTATAAGAGAGAGAGAGAGAGAGAGAGAGAGAGAGAGAGAGAGATAGAGAGAGATAGAGAGAGAGAGATGTAAGGGCGAATCCTATTTTTGCTGACTAGTGGCAGGGGATTTGCGCAGATTTTCTATTATGCTGTATGGCATTGAGGGGAAAATTAAACTGATACTAGCCAAAAGGATTTTGGGTCTGGAGCACCGTGGATGATGGTCGTATGGGGGTGAAGGGGGGGGGGGAGGATACAGCAAGCGCATGCTCAAGGTGAGTTTGGGGGTGGGTGTGTGCATGTGAGTCACACATACACGCGGCTTTACGTTGTAATGTCACATTACCGTTGTAGCAGGAGAAGGAGCTTGGCTGGTTCAGTTCAGAGCACTTCCTCTCAGGGTGCGTTAATGGCGCAGCAATTACTCGCAAAACGAAAAATTCTTTTCCTTTCAAACAAACTTTACTTTTATTAATAATTTTATAACAATAAACGAATTCTAATACAAAAATAGCTTCTATTTAAAGCAAACTGAATCGTTTATAAATATTAATCAATTGTAGTTTTGACAAAATTAACCAGCATCGTAGAAATATTCAACTTATTATTTCTCTATACGTCCTATGTAGTGTATAGAGGAGATATTGTAATGCACCCAAAATTCGATACTGAGATTTCACCGAAAATATATGCTTTGAGAACCCCTGAATAAAAAAAAACATTTTTACTTTCTCTATACGTACTATGTACATAGTGTATAGAGAAGGTATTCCACTCCACCAAAAAATTCGATACCGATATTTCACCGGAAATATATGTTTTAGGCTCACCTTTACTAAAAAAAATATTTTGAGAAAAAGGTCCGAGTTTGTGTGTCCGTGTGCTAGTGTGTCCGTATGTCTGTGAACACGATAACTCAAAAATGAAAAGTCGGTAAAATACCAAACTTGGTATTTAAGTTTAGAATCTTCCAGAGATGCGACACGACGATTTTGAGAAAAATCCCCCCTCCACAAACTACTCTTTACATAGAACTTTTTTCGAAAATATTGATTTTCTAAAAAATGGCTCTTAACGATTTTGATTAAAATATCGTATATTAAAGATATTTACCTGACAAATAAAATGCATATTCTGAATTTTCTGGGATTAGGCTCTGAAGACTACTTTGTTCTAGTGAATTTTCCGGAATTTTGTATAACTGCTAAACCGTAAGAGATAGACAAAATCTTTCCACACAAAAATGTAGAGCACACAATTTATGTTGTATACATTTTTTCTTGGAGTTGTTATTTCTTGTTTTTGTTTTCAGGTTCGAAAATCTTAACTTTTCTCATACAGGAATTTGTCAACTTATGTCCATACAAACAAAGGAACTTCAGTCACATAGAAACCAGCTTTTGACTATCGCTTTAACCTATGCTACTTCCTTATTTCCTTTCTAGTTACAAGGGAGAAAATAATAAGACTATTTCTACTAATTTTTCTAGATTAGCATGAAGTAAATAGAAGCATAAGCTTTTTAACTACAATTTGTTGCAGAGATGTAGAGAAAGTCATGTGAATGGAGCTCATCAGATTTTTAGATACATGTCCGTATGTGTGTGTGTGTTTCTCTCTGTGTGGTCAGCATGACTCAAAAACGGAATTTCGCTTAAATACCAGACTTGGTATTATTTTCAAGAGTATTCCCCCACCCCAACTACCTTTTACATGGAAAATTTTCGAAAATCTTCTTTTTCTCAAAAATGACTAACAATTTTGATCCAAATACCGTATATAAGATATTTTTATGAAAAAGGAAATGTATATCTTGAATTTTTTGGGAATAGCCTCTGAAGACCTCTTCATTCTGGATGACTTTTGCATAACTGGCAAATTGTAAGAGATATACAAAAACTTAGTCCACAAAAAAGTCGATATCATTAAAAAAATTCTGATGTGTTTCATTCACATGACTTTCTCTACAACAAATTGTTAAAAAGCTTGTGCTTCTATTGCCTTCCTGCTAATCAAAAAAAAAAAAAAAAGTAAAATAAAATAAAATAAAATAGCAGAAATAGTCTTATTTCTTGCTTCCTTGTAATTAGAAGCGAAATAAGGAAGTGCCATAGGTTAAAGTAATATTTAACTACTTTGGTATTTAACGGCCTTTTCGTTTTTGAGCTATGCTGCCCACAGACACACACACATACACACAGACACACACACTTAGACAGACACACACACGAATATTTTTCTAAAAGTGCTTTTTTTTGGAGTCTCAAAACATATATTTCCGGTGAAATCTCGGTATCGTATTTTTGGGTGCATTACATTGCCTTCTCTATACACTGTACATAGTACGTATAGAGAAAGTAAAAATGTGATGTGTTCCATTCACATGACTTTCTCTAACTACTCCGGAAACAAAGCTTTTATTCAAAAGAGTAATCTGTTATCTTAATCAACAAAAACATTAGCAGAAATGTTCTTATTACTTGTTTCCTTGTAAGCAGCGGGAATGCACTAGGTGATAGTCGAGTTCTTTAAAAGTCTGTCGTTATGTGAAACAATTGAAATTCCAAACTCTTTGATTGCCAGGAGTAAACAAACGAGAAGAAGGATGTCTTCCCGTTCGAGATGAGTTTAAGTGGCTTCTATGCATATTCCGGATACAGAAGAAAGCTATACGAATAGTCTGTAATGCTTATAGCAGACAGTCATGCAAAGAACTATTTCAAAAATTGGGTATACTCACCTTACCTTGTGTTTATATATTATCCATTTTAAAATTCTATGCAGTTAATGGACATAGTTTTATAACAAACATGGAAATTAGTAATATTATTACTAGATAAAAAGGATATATTCATCGTCCCAATGCCAATCTTCGTTGCTTTCAGAAAGGTGTATATTATGAAACAATCAAGATATTTAATGCTCTCCCCAGTAATCTCAAAGAAAATGTTGGGAATTTCAGGGCTTTTAAGGCCTCTCTTAAGGATTAGCAATGACACAAGGACTGTAAAGCCTGATGCTTTGATATTTTACACTCTAGTGCATAATTTTAAATTTTTGAATTGGAAATTCTATCACATATTTGTAAATATGTATTGTAATTTGTTGACACTTATTTAGAGTTCATATTACAATAATCATATTTTAATTTTATATAATTACTAGTAGTAACTATTATGTCGCTAATTAGAAGGCTATCATCTGACATTACATCAGTGATGCATTTAATGAAATTATATTTGTTTATACATTTTAACACTAATTTAAAAAAAAATAAAAAGAAAGTTTATGTGCTTTTATAGAGCACATTAAGTATAGTAGTTGCCTCAAATACAAATGATGTGATTATAGGTCTATTCTGTTATTTTTGTAACCCAAGGTTTAAGCAAGAGCTTTACACGTTGTTTTTCCATTGTATATAAACATATGTATACATGCATATGTTTTGACAAGTTCTATGTTCAATGGCTTCCTGGCCTAAACGAACCTACAGAATCTTTCTAATCTAATCTTAAAATTGATACCAATAATCCGGAATATCTCGAAAACAGTTAACTCCACAAAAAAATGTACCTGTATAATATAAATTGTGTTTTTAATGACTTCTACATTTTTAGTGTAGTAACTTTTTGTATATCTCTTACAATTTGCCAGTTATACAAATGGCTGTTCTCAGAAAATGCAAGTTATACATTTCGCTTGTCATAAAAATATCTTATGTATAAGATATTTAAATAAAACCGTTAGTCATTTTTGAGAAAATCAAAATATTCAAAAAATGTTCCATATAAAAAGAGGTTGAGGATGGGGGGATTTTCTTGAAAGTCTTCGAGTTGCATTCTTGGAAGGTGCTCAACTTAAATACCAAGTTTGGCATTTATCCGACTTTTTGTTTTGAGTTATCGTGTTCACAGACACACATGGACCTTTTTCTAAAAATGTATTTTTGAATACAGGGGAGCCTAAAACGTCTATTTCCGGTTAAATCTCGATATCGAAGTTTTGGGTGCATTACAATACCTTCTATATATATAAGTTACATTAGAGTGTTACAATTTTATTACATTAAGTGACAGAATTTTCTACTTTTAACATTATTGACATCTGGTAAAAGCCCAATATTTACCAGCAACTGTCTAAAAATGTTATCAAGTTCTCTGCGGCTAAGTTTTAACATCTCATGCATTACATTCACACGACTTTCTCTGTATGTTCTGCAAAATATTACTCTTAACAAGCTTATTCCTCTCTAGGAGTTATGCTAATCAACAGAAATAGTTTTATTAGATATTTTCTTAAAGGCTCAAGGATAATCAGGGAAACATTAAGTTAAAGCGATAGCCGGTTCGCTGTTCAATATGTGGTGCCATTGAAATTCCGTTCTTTTTGCATGATCAGAATGAAAAAAAAAATAGACAATGATGATTTAGCATTTGAAAAAAGCATGTGTTTGGAAAATGCAACACATAAACAAAGACTATCTCGGAAATGTTTAAAAATGAAATTGAGTTTATTTACGGACGCTCTTTAACTGCTGTGGTTCTCAGCGTCCCATTCTATACTGGGCGTGAAAGATCGCTTAATTTTGCTCACAGGCCTCTTTATTAGGCTTGAGGTTCTTTTACGTACCGTAAATCTACGACACGGGACCAACAGCTTTACTTCCCTTCTAAAGGAAGCCATGCTAAGGATTTTATACCCGAAAAAATCCATCGTCCTCCACCGGGTTTGAACCCGCGACCTTGGGTATCGAAGTTAGGATGGTAACCATTACACCATGGAATAGTTTAACTAAACACATTTATTTTCATAAAATTTTAAGTGTAGGTTTCAAGGACATCTACCTTTTCGTGTACTAGGATTTTGCACAGCTTACCATTCGTAAAACGGTCACCCAGAAAGAAGTCTTCAGAGCCTATTTTAGAAAATTAAAGATATATAATTTATTTGTAATGTAAATGTATTTTAAGTATTGCATTTTAGTCAAAATCGTTAAGAGGCATTCTAGAGAAAAATGAAAATTTCAAAAAGTTTTGCCTGTTCAGGTTGAGCAGATTTTCTTGGAAATCTTCGTCTTGCATTCTTAGAAAGTACTGAACTTAAATGCCAAGTTTGGTAAGTACCAAACCAAGTTAAGTAACTGACTTTTCGTTTTCTCTCTAACTCACTCCCTCTCTCTCTCGCAGACATACACACACACTCAGCTTTTTCTAAACATGTTTTTATTGGCTTCAAAGGACCTCAAAAATTAAAATGTCGGTATTGAATTTTTGGGTCAAATGCAATACATTCTGTCTTCCTGCGTGGTCTAAGGTTAACATGCTAGTTTCTGGTTCCCAAGGTCGTGGGTTCAAACTCCGCGAAGGGCAAAGGGTTTTTTTCGGGCATAAGAATCCATAGCATGGTTGCCTTTGGGAGGAAAGTAAAGCCTATCCTGCTATGCCGTAGATTTACGGCACGTAAAAGAACCTCAAGCCAGATAAAGACACTTCTGAGCAAAATTTAGCAGTCTTTCATGCCCAATTTGGAATGGGACGCTGAGAACCACAGTAGTTAAAGAGCGTCCATAAATAAAACTCAATGTAATTTTTACTTTCTCTGCACGTACTATTTACATAGTGTATAGAGAAGGTATTGTATTACACCCAAAAATTTGATACCGATATTTCACCGGAAATACATGTTTTGGGACCCCTTGAATAAAAAAAGCATTTCTAGAAAAAGGTGCGTGTGTGTATCTGTGGATAGAATAGTTCAAAACCGAGAAGTCCGTTAAACACCAAACTTGATATTTAAGTTCGGTATCTTCCAAGGATGCGACACGAAGATTTTCAAGAAAATCCTCCCACTCTTTATATGAAAACATTTTTTAAAATTTTGATTTTGTCAAAAATGGCTGTAACGATTTTGTTTAAAATATCGTATATTAAATATATTTACATGGCAAATAAAATGTATATGTTGAATTTTCTGAGAATAGCCTCTAAAGACATCTTTGTTCTGGATGAATTTTGCGGAATATAAACCATAAGAGATAGACAAAAACCTACTACACTACACTCGTTAAGACACACAATTTATGTCATACATTTTTTTTCGTGGAGTTGATCGTTTTTGAGATACTCCTTGTCATTGATTTCAGTTTTAAAATACTTATACTTTTCTCATACGGGAACTTGTCAACACTTGGCCACGCAAAGAATCGAATTTCTATGCCATAGTTACCACATTACAAAACATTTGACTGTCGCTTCAGCCTAGTTCTTTCCCTTCTACCTAAAAGGAACTAACCAATAAAACCATTTCTGCTAATGTTTATCTCATTAGCATGAAGTAATTAGAAGAATAAGCTTACTAACAATAATTTGTTACAGAGATGTAGAGTAAGTCACGTGAATGAAGCGCATCAGTTTTTTTTCAATACCTCCTGCATCTACTTGCGTGGTAGAGGATTTGGTATACGATCAAGAACTCCCTAAGCTACAAGATTTCTGGCACCATCCAAATGCAAGCTGCCAGATTATTAACGAGGCATATGAACCCTCATTCACTTTTCAGTTTTTTCAAGCGATGAATCATAATACCTTTTCTAAATGTTACGAGAATATAAGTACTTCATATGCATCTCTTCCAAAACTAGTTTACAAGGCCAAACTCCTGACTGGGATTATCTGGTGGGGATAAATATTTTATTCAACAGGAAAACTTTGGCTGAAAGAAGCACTTACATAAACACTTTATAAGCAATATTTTATTATAGTTTAATTTACAGTACAACAAACAGAGGTCATAATGTGGCTTTCATAGACTAATAGTATACATTATATTTACACAATCTGGCGGAAATTATCTTTTACCGATAATACAATAAAATGTGGTTAAGATGCGAAAGTCCTTATATTAAAAGATCTTGTTTCGTATCAGAGTGGAAGAGTAGCGCATTCTCATACGGGTATAGGCAACCTTTAAAAGTTGCGTTTTATTTTGCGAGTAAGAATGTTTACGAAATATTCGTCGTTCACAATCCTAGAAAGGGAATAAAATCAATTTTAAAACTTGTAGACAGCGCTCAAATTTGTAAAATAGCAATAATAGTACACGTTACGTTTAGAACGAGATCAATTCACGTGTGCAACGAGACTTCATATGTTTTCATGCATTATTGATTCTCTAACAGTGCTCACAACAAATAAATTACTACTAAATTAAGAATGTGCCATAAGCAAATACTCTTGATTACTAATACAGGAAGGGCGGCCAAAAGAGTGGCGACAAGGAACACCAGCGATCCTAGTGTAGCGGTCTGAAGCATGGTGTAAGATGTGTTTGTTTATTTTTTCTGATTTTAGGCACGGGACGGGAAAATGTGTGCAGTATTTTATTGCCATAACTATACCTAGCAAAATCATGCCTCTCTTTTTTTCTATTTCCTCGAGATAAAGTCATATAAAATGTTTTAATGCTCAAGATCAGTGATTCTCCACCAAGTTACATTTCCTTAGTAATAAATATAAAGGCGTATTAAGAAAATGCTCCAAATTGCACAGCCACAACAATTATTGGAGTAATAATACATATCGAATTTGCAATAGTTTTGGCTAAATGTGTTGGCTGAAGCTTGTTTTCTTTTATAGACAATGTTAGGTTAAGATAGCTCTGAAGGTGAAATGTCGCAGGAGATCCGGATTTTAAACTGTTGAAAAGTTTAACATATCTCGATTAGAAATCCGCTATACCTACCTATTCGTCATACGGCCTCAAATTTTGCAATAGACCAATTGCAAAACGATTGTAGTGGCAGAATAACCAAATACGGATCGCGTGTGGAAGTACGTGGCGGTTAATACACTAGAATTTATAAATTGGTAACTAAAGGAACATTGATTTGAGTTAGCTCTCGATTATACATCTTAGCTTAGAAGGACCCTCAAAAATGCAAGTTACAATTTTTTAGCACGGGTACATTCCAAAATGATATTGCTGAAAATCTAACATTATTTAATCTATTAACTCTTCATGCTGTAAGTGATTTAAGTACGATGTAAATGGTACACACGTTCGATCAAGTTCTCTGCGCTGTGGGCCGAAATCGACTTTTCTCCAAAATACACTCGGGAGTTCCTTATTTTCGGCACAAAACAATTGTGGAATTGGATTTTAATCGCAGCGCCAAAAATATATAAATAATTTAAAAATTAGCTTCTAAGTTATTACCGTTCATATTCTTCCCGGTAATGTACACCTAAATGAAGGCTAAATAAACAATTTGATTGTGTGAACTGTAAAGGTTAACTTAACCCACAATTCAAATATATCAAAGCTTGCCACCTTGTTTATGACGTACATTGAAGAGAAAATGAATAAACTGGCGTATTTATTCTCATTTTAATAGAAATCATGACGCGTGTACCAGCATTATTTATTTCCATTGATTTGTGTGTACTCCAGACCGCTAGACTAGATGGTAGCACCGTCGCATGTAGGCAGCCGTTCCCCTGTAAAATTGAGGGAGTATCCTGTATTGATAGTGAAGGGTATTTGGTCATAAACTTACGGTGCTTGCAAATATCTTGGTTGCTCTTGGCATTAGGATAAAACTTAATCATTGAATATTTGGCCAACAATGATGAAGATTCCCATAGTTTATTTTTGCCTTTGGAGTAAGCCAAGAGCACATTTGCAGTGAAATTATTTTGAACATGTTTCATTTTACACTAATGAGTCGATTAAATGATACAGGTATTTCATATTGGTTTCTAGATTTTTTGGGTTGTACATAGTTCTGGTGTTATTCTTTCGCGGATTCTGTAATTTAAATTGGTTCTCCCATTTCATGTTTGTCTGAATTCATATTTGCCACCATTTAATCTTTGTGTAGGTTATACGAGATACAAGAATAACGTTTTAGATTAAAGAAAGCAGAAGGCTGCCAAAAGGTGAACTCTGCAATGAATTGCGATATATTAAAGTAATTTGTATTGTGAACGTAATAAGGTAGAATTAGGTCAGTTCAGGCTCCATAAAATTGATGGACCCTTAAAACACTAAATAAACTGAAATTTGGAGTGAAAGAGGACAGGAATAAAAAGGTCAGAACCTAAGAATTTGTGGCTTGATGATACTCGTAAGTTTTTATTTCGTGTGCTCTATATTAAAAGTTCAACTTTTCGGCCATGCTGTCTAAAAATAATTTAAGAGCCAAACAACAGGCATGCCCAGAAACGCATTCCTTAATCTACAACTAGTATTCTCACAGTTAAAGGACCTGAGATCGCATCTTAACCATTTTAACGATTCAGTGAAACATGACTAGATATTTGCTGAAACCAATGTGAAAAGTTCTGTGCTTTATCAGTGAAAATGGGTTTGCAAATGGAAGCTGAACCAGAAATTCACGTACCTACACAAGCACAGTAATGGACTACAAATATAAAAGTCGCAGAACGTCTCCACATTGGGCAGTTGGCGATGCACCCCAACCAATCTTGTGGAGTGCTTATTTAACGGCGATAAAATCGATTCATACTTATCGTGACTAGTGATAAAGACTAGAAACATCAACAACAATTTTATTACTCATCGTTTTTACTATAGTTTCGGTCAACGCGCACTTAAAATAAAATATATACCCTTTGCACGCCATATGTATCTTGTTTCGTTTGTGCATCTTAGTTTCCCTAATTTTCCAAGAGATAGCATCCCGAGCCTCAGCTTTACCAGATAGCATACAGCTAGCTAGAAGAGGGATATGTTACGTTACGATTAGTATTTTGGATCTTTATTCCTTTGCCGATCCAGATTTCATAGTGGGATCGCGCATGTATTTGTTTACAGTTGTTTTCGTCTATAATTCATTATGGCAGTGGCTGCCAACATTGATAAAGATAATGCCGCGAGATGACTATTGGTTACGCAGACAATATGGCTACGTGACAGGTGAACGGCAGGTTTCGAGGTTTTGTCGACGTTAGGTTAGGTGTATGTAAATGAACTGGATCGAAATAAGGGGTAAAAATGGACTCTCTGAAAATCGGTTCTGCTTTCCAATGCGAAATGCAGTCTTCCGTTCGTTCTGTCTGCTTGTGCATGGGCAGCCATGTTGGTCAATCGGCCAATGGCGAGTCAGATCTAAAACTGAACTAGAATCTGCAATGTCGCTATTAGGACAGATGACTCGCGGATTTCATGAAAAAAATAGGTTGGCAGTATGGTTTGTGCATTCGTAAAAATTACAAAATGGAGTGTGTTGTTTACATTTTGCGACGAGTTTTATATATAAGACGGAGAGCGGCTGGGTCTCAGCAACTCAAAGTGATCACATCTATTACAAGACATACGTTCGTTCCATGTCCGTTTTTATTGCTCAGGTTAGTGTTTTCAACATTTTTAGTCTGGACGCCCTGCGAAACGTTTGCCGTATTTTTATACTAACTCTAGGTTAGTGATTTATGGAAGCTTAGGTTTCTGATTCATGGGAGGTTAGGATTGTAATTGATGGAAAGATAGGTTAGGTTTCTGAGTCGTGGGAGGTTAGGTTAGGACTAGTACTTTGTTAATGTAAAGTTAAGTTTCTAAACAAGCCTTTATGAAGCTTGCTGCGTACCGCTAGCTCTCTCAGATGAATTTCATTTGTTTTCTATGTGGTAACAACCACATTTCGTTGCTTACCTCCTAGTAACTGTTGCTATATCTATCTCCAGCACACACATTTTCATAATTGTCCTTATTTAAAAATGTATCTTAGGTTGGGCATTATCGGTTCTTTAAATCGTGAGGATAATATCGTGGCTTCTAGACGCTCCACTTTGGATAGAAAAGTTTGTTTCACATTTTAAATACATAACATTAGCTGCTGTAACAGTTAGAAACAGTCTTTCATACTTCGTTGGAATTACTGCATGTTTTCATTCTTCGTTGGTAATGTTGCGTTAATTTAATGTAACCGTTTTTATTCTTAACACTACACAGAGCAAATAGTTTTTGTATTTATGGCGATTGCACTAAATTTGATGTTTTTCAGTTATAATATTGTAGCACTAGGGTATTGTACAAATTATTTAAAGCGTCCATATATGCTTTCACACTGCATTTCTAAATAAGTTAAACATGTCCGCCTGTTGTTCCGGGCAGCAGGTCACTAAGTATCACAGTTTTGAGAATCACATAATCAAAACAAAAGCTCCACACACAGTTAAGAAGTTTCCGTTGTCTAAGGAGAGATCTTGGTGTCGGAAGGAAGGACTGCAGCGCCACTGTAGAGCTGGTGACACGTGGAACAGTCCAGCGCCATTTTGCTTAGCGCTCCCTGTGCTCCTGAAACAAAGCAACACACTCTCTTCTTATAATGCATTAAAGATAAACTACATTCTTGAAGAATAAAACAGGCATTTTCCTTTCCTTTTAGCACACCAATTAGAACATTGGGTTTCCAAATGCTGCAAGTGTACGTTTTCAAATGTAGGTACAATGTATATAGTAGATAGAGAAAGTATTGCAATCCACCCTAAAATTCAATACCAAAATTTCACAATTGCACGTTTTAAGGCCTTCTATATATTAAAACAAATTGGATTGTCTGTGAACACGATAACTCAAAAGCCGGTAAAATTCCAAACTTGGTATTTAAGTTTAGTATCTTCCAAAGATGCGACACGAGGGTTTTGAGGAAAATTCCCCCACGACAAATTACCTTTTACATAGAAAAAAAAAATGAATTCTGCGTAACTGGTAAGCCGTAACAGACAAAACGTTACTACACAATAAATGTAGATCTCGTTAAAACACAATTTATGTTATGTAGGTAGTTTTTTTTCCCGTGGACTTGACCGTTTTCGAGATATTCCTTGTTATTGATTTCAGTTTTAAAATAATTACATTTTTCTCATACGGGAATTTGTGAACGCCTGGTCATGCAAAAAAAAAAAAAAAAAAAAAAAAAAGGAGGGGGGGGGGCTTCAATCCCATAGCAACCACATTTTAAAACATTTGACTATCGGTTTGGCCTAGTGCAGTCACTTATTTCCTTCTTCTTATAAGGAACTAAGTAATAAGACCGTTTCTGCTAATTATCGATTTTCATGAACTAGATAGAAGAATAAACTTTCTAACAATTTGTTACAGAGATGTAGAGAAAATCATGTGAATGGTACACATAAGATTTTTAATGTAGCATAACGAGCTTTAACCCGGTTGCTCATATCTAGAGCCCGGTCCGAGGTTACAACATTTCCGGATTAAGGTTCGGTACACACAGAGTATAACTATGACGTGGAGCAGGCTTGGTCTCCACAGCTCGTTTCGACAACAGGAGAGCATTTTCTTTCGATACAGTAAAGATGTATCTTGTAATTCACTGCAATGAATTCTGTGAGAATTTGGTTATGTTCATTGTCTTTTGAAAGCTCTGCACATATTATCCTGCATTTTTTGTGTCAAGTTTTATACTTTAATTTGGAAAAGTACAGCCCGTTTTTATTTACTAATCTTATTAAGAAATAAGTATTTAATTGTGTTACTTTATGAATTAGAACAATATATATATAATGTCAGTACATGTAATGAGCAAATTTTAGAACAGATTATACCCCAGTGTGTGCATGTTTACGCTACAAACCCGTCCCCCACTGCCTTCTCTTTATACAGCCTGTTGAATGTGAGGCAGACACGCTACTGAGGTTGGCTTCAAATTATTAATAAGAACGAACTAATTGCATCTTCCACGCTAGCCGTGTTTAGACAGGAGTTGAAAAGGTAGAGTCAGATTGAAAAATTCAATTCATTCCCCAACTGAATCGCGTTTTCCCGGTAAACCACACAAGGAGGTTTCAAATTATTTTGAGAGAAAAAAAAATCTGATGTGTTCTATTCACAAGACCTTCTCTACATCTCTGCAACAAATTATTGTTAAAAAGCTTATGCTTCTATTTACTTCATGCTAATCGACAAAAATTAGCAGAAATAGTCTTGTTACTTGCTTCCGTGTAAGCAGAAGCGAAATAAGGGAGTACCATAGGTTAAAGTGATAGTCAAAAGCTGGTTGCTATGTCACTGAAGTTCCCTTGTTTGTATCGGCAGGAGTTGACAAGTTCCTATATGAGAAAAGTAAAGTTTATTTAAAGCTGAAACCAAACACAAGGAATATCTCAAAGACGATCAACTCCACGAAATAAATGTATACAACATAAATTTTGGGTTTTAACGTGCTCTGTTTTTTGTGTGGTGACTTTTCCTCCATCTCTTACGGTGTAACAGTTAATGCAAAATTCCGTAAAATTCACCCAGAATAAAGAGTCTTCAGAGATTATTCACAGAAAATTCAAGATATACATTCTATTTGTCAGGTAAATATCTTTAATATATGATATTTTAAGCAAAATTGTTAGAGCAACTTTTGAGCAAATCAAAAACTTCGAAAAAAGTTCCTTGTAAAGGGTAATTTGGGATGGGGGATTTTTCTCAAAATCTTCGCGTCGCATCCCTGGAAGATATTAAACTTCAATACCAAGTTTGATATTTTACCGAGTTTTCGTTTTTGAGTTATCGTATTCAGAGACACACGGACACGTACACGGAGTCTTTTTTTTTTGGATACAGGGGATCCTAAAACATATTTCCGGTGAAATCTCGGTATCGAATTTTTGGGTGGAGTGCAAGACCTTCTCTATACACTATGTACATAGTATGTATAGAGAAAGTAAAAAGATTACATTTTTTACTTTCGGTACATACTACATAATATTATATAGGTACACCCATAAATTTGATGCCGAGATTGCACCGGAAATACACACTTTAGGTCCCCCTATAATAAACATGTTTGGAAAAAGATTTGTGGCTGTGAACACGATAACTCAAAAGTCGATAAAATTCCAAACTTGGTATTTAAGTTTAGTATCTTCAAAGGTGCGACACAAAAAGTTTGAGGAAAATTCCCTACCCCAAACTATCCTTTACATGGAGAGGAGTTTGAAAAGTTTGATTTTCTCGAAATGTCTCTAATGATTTTCATTAAAATGCTGTATGTTAAATATATTATATCCCAAATAAAATGTATACTTTAAATTTTCTGGTAATGACCTCCGAAGACCTGTTTATTCTGTACGGGTTTTGCAGAATTTTTCGTAACCATTAAACTATAAGAGATAGACAAAAACTTACTCCTCAAAAATGTATATCTCGTTAAAACACACTTTATGTAATAGTGTACGTTTTTCTTGTAGAGTTGACGGTTTTTGGTTTCAGTTTTAAACTACCTAATTTTTCACAAACGGGACAATGTAAAGCGAACCGAACCTCAATTGTTTTACAGAGCGACCAGATTTTAAAATTTTTGACAATTTCTTTTGCATAATTTTCACCCTTATTTCCCTTCTACATACATGGAAGCAAGTATTAAGGCCATTTCTGTTAAACGTTTTTTTTTTTTTTTCGATAAGCTTGAAGTAGATAAAAGAGTAATTTTTGTAAGAATACTTTATATTTGGAACAGGTAGAAAAAGCTATGTGAATGAATGGAACACATAAGAGTTTTTATTTCTTTTTAGTTCGGGGAATCTCAAAGTAAAAGTAATTAGGATATGTGGATATACGAGGGCCATTTTTTTTCAACCTTCAATAGCCTATAAATAAAAGACAAGTTCATAGAAATAAATTATTTTATTACTAAAAGTTTTGTACACCTATGGTTATTTTTCAACATAATCACCGAAAGGATTGAGACATTTATCGTACCTGTGCACAAGCTTTGCAATAACCGCTTCAAAAAATGTTGCCGCCAATAATTTCAAATGACCATTTACGTTGTTTTGAAGATCTTCGTTGGTTTGAAAGTGCTGCCCTCCTAGCCACGTCTTCAGTTCAGGGAAAAGGTGAAAGTCGCTGGGTGGCAGATCAGGACTGCACGGCGGATGATCGAAAATGTCCCATTGAAATTGTTCAAGGAGCCGATGGGTTGTGCCAGCAGTGTGTGGACGAGCGTTGTCATGGATCAACACAATTCCTGAAGTCAGCATTCCTCTTCGTTTGTTTGAATGGCTCTCCACAAACGTCAAGTTTCACAATAAACAGTTGCATTGTTAGTGGTTGCGGGCTGCATCATTGGCGGCAACATTTTTTGAAGCGGGTATTGCAAAGCTAATGCACAGGTACGATAAATGTCTCAATCTTTTCGGTGATTATGTTGAAAAGTAACCGTAAGTGTACAAAACTTTTAGTAATAAAATAATTGTTTTCTATGAACTTGTCTTTTATTTATAGCCTAACGGAGGTTGAAAACAAAAACGGCCCTCGTATTAGGAACTGTTTCGAGAAACAGTTTTGTTTAATTATCATTCTTACTACTATAGTTTTCATATTCTGTTAGTTGTTTTATACCCGCAAGGGAGCAGCAGTAAGCATATACTGCAATGAAAGGAGAAATCGACTGATGTTTTCTCAAACTGACGAAGTAGGAATTGCGTTGGCAGCGACAACCCAAGAAGGACCTGTTGGAAGATGGTGTTGAGTGTACAAAGGTGTTCATTACGTTTGGAAAAGCTTTACCTCCGAGTGAAAAGAAATAGTTAAGGACAAGGAAAGGATTTGTGGGGAGCAGAGAGGGAGGGACAGAGGAAGAAGAGGAGGAGATGTAAGACTCTAAGAATACATGAAAGGAGAAAGAGGGAATCTCTTAGCAATAGGTGTTTAAAAAAAGCAGAGTTGCTAACAAGAAAAAGGAACATCTCAAGAAAGTTTAGTCAATTAAAGAAGGATCTAGATACAACAGACGATACTTCTTCAGACTTTTCTGTTGTCATGACATTCCGAGTGAGGCAGCACGAGTTTCTTGCCTCGGCTGCAATTCATCAACCAAACTAGTAAAATAAATAAATAAAAATCTGATGTGCTCCATTCACATGACTTTCTCAACAGCCCTGCAACAAATAATTGTTAAAAACAAAAAATGAGCAGGAAAGCTTTTATTACATGCTTCCCTGTAAGTAGAGACGAAATAAGGGTGTACCATAGGTTAAAGAATAGTCAAATGTTTTAAGAGCTGGTTGCTATGTGATTGAATTTCCTTTATTTGTATGGCCAGGAGTTGACAAATTCCTGTATGAGAAAACTATTAATCATTATAAAACTTAAACCAATAACAAGAAATGTCTCAAAACGGACAACTCCAAGAAAAAAAATGTATATAAAATAAATAAAATTGTGTTTTAAAAGGTTTTGTATACCTCTTACGGTTTACCAGTTATACAAAATTCCGCAAAATTCATCCAGATTAAAGATGTCTTCAGAGGATATTCTCAGAAAATTCAAGATATACAGTTAATTTGTCGTGTAAATTTCTTTAATACACAGTATTTTAATTAAAATCGTTAGAGCCATTTTTTGCATATAAAGAGTGGTTTGGATGGAAGGATTTTCCTCAAAATCTTCTAGTCACATCCTTGGAAAATACTAAACTTATATACCAAGGTTGGTATTTTACCGAGTTTTCGTTTTTGAATTATGTTTATAGACACACGGGTACACTGACACACACGAACCTTTTTTCTAAAAATGCCTTTTTTATATACAGGGGATTCCAAAACATCTATTTTCGGTGAAATCACGGTATCGACTTTTTGGGTGGAATGTAATACTTTCTCTGTACACTATGTAGGTACATAGTGCACGAAGAGAAAGCAAAACTGTTAAAAAGCAGAACTAACGCTCTATTATTGACCTAAGAGAAATAAAACGATCTAAAAAGGTAAGATAAAAGGAATTTGGATAAAAATTTAAAAGCCTTAGCTTTGGCTCTCTCATTATCCGCCAGGACGTCCGTTAGACAGCCCGGAATGTCCACGAGAGGGACCGAATTTGTGCTAGAGCAGTCGCAGGTGTGCCTAGAGGCTTTGCAGGCAGATGGCGCTGTTGCTTGATCCGAGTAAAACTCTCTTCCCCTTGTTTGAGGCTAGATACCGTTTTACAGGCTTCCTTCCGGCCTCCCGGCGCCTGTATAGCTTCCGTGGCACATCAGGGCTGCCATCTAGTGAACGGACTCCCTGTGTCTCGACGCTTAACTCTGTCGTTTCCTGTGTGCTGGTCGCAGTGACGGAGGACGATGTATTTTTTCGGGCGTAAAAATCCTTAGCATGGCTTCCTTCGGAAGGAAAGTAAATCCGTTGGTTCCATGTCGTAGATTTACGGCACGTAAAAGAACCTCAAGCCTGATAGAGGGGTCTCTGAGCAAAATTAAGCGATCTTTCATGCCCAATTTAGAATGGGACGCTGAGTACCACTGTAGTTAAAGAGTGTCCATAAATAGCACGCCATTTACATTTCTGCGTCTTCCCTTCCCCGGAGGGCGCAATGGATCAGTACCTGGTCACAATTGCCGAGTGTCCCCCGCTGTTAACCACAGAGTGTTGCGCGCATGCAACAGATATGATTATTCAAAGCTTTTAGTATTTTTAGTGATTTTTTTCTAATTTTGTGTTACACTGTCTTTCAACAATAAAATTAGGCTAGTTATAACTCAATAATATTGTATTATTCTTACTATTTTTGCAATTAAACTGTCTTTTCTTAATAATTAAAAGCAAAATCAACTCAAATGTAACCAAGCGTGCCATCACACCAGTTATTTTACTTGGGCCCTCCCCGTCCATTACCACAGACACATTAAGGGTTCATATGCGCTACCCTGTATAGACATGAAAGTTTATAGAATCTAGGAAAATGGCAACGGCCGTGGATATTTGAGTGTCAGATTTTTCGTGCTTCATTTGAAACAAAAGCAGTACTGAATAAAATGGAATTTTGAAATGTTGATAATCAGTTGAATATTTGGATATACGTGTAGCGTGACTGTAATCGCTTGCCATGGGGGGGGGTTGTTTTAATTTGAATTTGAAAAGGAATGCGTCAGTGTGACGTTTGCGAGAGAATTCCTTTTGATGTTGGCAGGCGATTTGCAGTAACTATACATGTAGTGGCATTGAAAGCAAGGCAAGCTTAAAATCGGTTTCATATTGAGCGCTCGTGTCGCTTACAGCCACAAACAGCCCGTTATAGCATCCTGGGCTGCCATCTAGTGAACTTTAAGCGACTTCCGTGCGTCTTAGTTACGTCGTGGAGGCCGCAATTGCCAAGGTGTTCCCCGCTGTTAACCCTGCAAATGTTGCACATATACAACAAAGATGATTAATCAAAAGTTTAGGTATTTTTAGTCGAGTTTTTTTAATCTTTCAGCAATAAAATTAGGCTAGTTATAGCTGTTTTGTATTGTAACAATAATTTACTTTCTTTACACATACTATGTACATATCTAGTGCATAGAGAAAGTATTGTAATGCACCTAAAAATTCGATACTGAGATTTCATCGGAAATACATGTTCTGTGACCCTGAACCAAAAAAGAAAAAGTACCATTTCAGAAAAATATCCGCGTTTGTGTCTGTGTCAAGCATTACTCAAAGCGTAAATCCTGTTAAATACCAAACTTGATATTTTAATTCAGTCTCTTCCAAGAATGCGAATTCAGTATCTTCAAGAAAATCCCCCACTCCCAACTATCCTTTACGTGGAATAATTTCGAACATTTTGATTTTCTCAAAAACGGCTCTAACGATTTCAATTCAAATCTCTTATATTTAAGATATTTACATTACAAATAAAATGTATATCTTGAATCTTCTGAGTATAGCCCCTGAAGATCCCTTTATTTTGGATGAGTTTTGAATAACGGTTAAACCGTAAGAGATAGACAAAAACTTACTGCACAAGAAATGTAGATCTCGTTAAAACACATAATTTGTCATATACGTTTTTTATGTAGAGTTGACCTTTTCTGAGGTATTCCTTGTTATTGGTTTCAATTTTAAACTACTTTAACTTTTTTCAAAGAGAATGTGACGCTTGATTCATCTCTTTTGTTTTACCTCAGGCCATGCAAATCGAACCGAACTTCTGTTGTCTCATGTAAGACCAACGTTTAAAACATATGACTATCGATATAGGCTAGCGTATTTTCTTGTCTCTTCTACTTACGGTAATAAAACCATTTTGTTAATGTTCACCTTGTTAGCACGTCGTGGATAAAATAATAATCTTTTGTAAGGAATGTTTTTGTGTAACAGCTAGAGAATGTGATGTGAATGGAACGCATCAGATTTTTTTTAATAATAAAGCGCAAAATGCATGCAACTGCAGTCAAATGCAACCTCGTCTGTATCCAAGCGTGTCATTACACCGGTTATTTTACTTGGGACGTCCCCATCCTTTCCCACAGGCACATTAAAGGTTAGCATGCTCTGTCCTCCACATGAAGGGCTATAGAATCTAGAAAATGGTAATGACCATTGAAGGTTGAGTATCAGATTTTTCGTGCTTTATTTGAAACAAAAGCAGTGCTGAATAAAAAGAAATTTTGAAATGTTCCATAGGTAATAATCAGTTGAATATTTGGATTTACGTGTAGCGAGTTGCTAAGAAACGTGGCTGTAATCGCTTGCCATGGGGGGGGGTTGTTTTAATTTGAATTTGAAAAGGAGAGCGTGAGTGTGACGTTTGCGACAGAATTCCTTTTGATGTTGGCAGGCGATTTGCAGTAACTATACATGTAGTGGCATTGAAAGCAAGGCGAGCTTAAAATCGGTCCACATTGAGCGCCCGTGTCGCTTACAGCCACAAACAGCCCGTTAATTAACGGATCCCCAACTAAATGCCTTTCACATGCTGTCCGTACGCCTCTATTCATTAACACACATTTAACCATGAATTTTCGGCGGCGCCAACTGCAAGGGCTTTTGAGTCAATCGGTTTCGAGGCTCTCAATAGCTTTATTCGACTAACAAGCAACGCTATAAAGACTGGCTTATACAGACGTAAATACTATGTAGAATTCACCTCTCTGTCGGCTTTTAAGTCAATGACATAACTCGAATTAATACCTTTAACAGAAAACGCGCGCGCGAAAAGAGAGATACATTTTTTCCTCTCACTCATTCATTCAGATGTGCATATAGAAGGTCTAGCTAGCTACTTCTCTGATATACAGCGTGGATTTATCAGTGGCGTGCACTTCTTGTACGATCGATAAGTCCTTAGAGAATCCAAGAAATGACACTCGTAGCACGATAAATTTTGCATTTATAAACCATCATCTCTTACTAGATGACAGTTGAAGTTTCAGCTGTGTCCATCACGTGGTTTCATTGTCATAGGCGATTGAATCAACTTGTATTTACAGTGGAACTTCACTTATACGTTTTTTAAGGGAGACTACTAAAATACTGTATAAATGAGAAAACGTGTAACTGATTTTCTCTTCTGGTATGGACCTCATCCAGAATTTTTAATTTTTCACCAAGAGTTGAGGATTTTCTTGTTTTCTTCCTTGCTGGTTGATATTCACACATGTTTCTTCAACTGTTTGTAACTCCACATAAAATAGACAAGTGACTGTTGGAACGATATGACGACAATGAAAACAGCACACTAGCAGTACTCGACTTAAAGCAGACAATTGACTGTTGGAACCAAGGTTAAGAGATTGTTGGAACGATATGACGACAATGAAATGATAAACATCAATGAAAACCGCCAACCACCAGACCAGAGCAGTTGGCAGGCTGAGGGCAGCCCGAGGTGTGTTAGTCGTGTCCCTGTTCTCGGAGAGAACTGACGGGATTGTGGGGTTTGCAGGATGGGGTTGTTGAGTGACGGGAGGAGGCAAGTATTGCTCCTCGACGGTTGCCAGTTATGGTGCAACGGCCCTTGTGCACCGCTGGTGTGACGTTCATTCAAAAATGTTTATTTTGAGGTTTTAATTTTGATTTCCAAGCAACTCTAGAAGGATTGTAAGGATCTTCTTAGCCGTAGCAGCTGTTGGAAGTGCTCCTTAGTTACCGGGGATGCCCCGCAATCCATGCGGGAAGCCGATATCGTCTGATGCGAGCCCCCAACCAGGCAATTAATTCCAAGGCTATATATAGCAAGCATACCTCCATACGTTTTTTTAAAAGTATATCAATTTGTATATATTGTGTATGGGGATCAGAAAAAGTGACGCATTACCGAGAAAACGTATAACCAAAACGTATAATTGAGCAAACTTTTAATGGAGAACGACTGATCCCTAAAATGTTAGCGTATATGTGCGAGAAATGTTGAAGTGAATAACCAATAAGCGAGTTTCAACTGTATTTAGAAAGATGGGGGAAAATCTTAAAATAGAAATTAAGATTATTTATGGACGCTCTTTAGCTGCTGTGGTTCTCAGCATCCCATTCTATACTGAGCTTAATTTTGCTCAGAGGTCTCTTTATTAGGCTTGAGGATCTTTGACGTGCAATAAGTCTACGTCACGGGATCAACGGCTTTACTTACCTTCCAAAGGAAGCCATGCTAAGGATTTTTACGCCCAAAAAAATTCATTGTCTTCCATTGGATCTGAACCCGCAACGAAAATATCTGACGTGTTCCTTCACATCACTTTCTCTACATTTCTGTTGCAAACTATTGTTATAAAGCTTATTCTTCTGTCTATTTCATGCTAAATATTAGCTTATTTGCTTCCTAGTAACGCGCGATATACTAGGAATATTTAAAAAGCTGGTGGCCATGGGGTTGAAATCCGTTTATTTTGGTCAGGAATTTACAAATTGCCTATGAGAAAAGTTTTAAGTATTTTAACACTAAAACAAATAATAAGGAATATCTCGGAAATGGTCAACTCCACGAGAAATATGTATCTGACATAACTGTGTTTTAACGAGATCTATATTTTTGTGCAGCAAAGTTTTTGTCTACCTCTTCGTTTTTCCAGTTATGCAAAAGTCATTCAAAATGAAGAGGTCTTCAGAGGCTATTCCCAGAAAATTCAAGATATATATTTGACCATACGATGTAAATATCTTTAATATGTGATATTTTAATCAAAATCATAAGGACCATTTTTGAGGAAATCAAAATTTTCGAAAATTTTACATGTGAATGATAGTTTGGAGTGGAGGGATTTCCCTCAGTCTTTGTGTCGCATCCTTGGAAAAGAGTACACTTAAATACCAAGTTTGGAATTTTACATACTTTTCCTTTTTGAGCTAACACGGTCTTTTTTATATAGGGGATTCCAAAAAGTGTATTTCCAGTGAAATCTCGTTATCGAATTTTTAGGGGGAGTGCAACAGCTTATCTAAGTACCATATACTACGTATGCAGGGAAGGTAAAAAGAGCTTCTTGTGATGATTAAACACTTCTGTTTAAAAGACTTAACACCGAGTTGGATGAAGTTCATGGCACATCTGCTCCTGCGTTTGTAACAATTTACAATTGGATAAGGGAATATAAACGTGGCCGTACATCCACAAATGATGAACATCGTTCAGAGCGTCTAGTAGAAGTGACTTCCTCCAAAAGTATTGACAAAATTCACGATATGGTTTTGAGTGATCGATGAAGAAATAGTAGAGGCGATAGGCATATCACAAGATACAGTGTTCTCAATTTTGCACCAAAAATTAGGTCTGTCGAAGGAGCCATGTTTGAGAAGATCAGAATTTTTGAAGAGTTTTCCATGTAAAGGGTAGTTTAGGGTGAAGAGATTTTCCTGAAAATCTTCGTGTCGCATCCTTGTAGGATAGTGAAATTAAATACCAAAATTGGTATCATCCGAATTTTCGTTTTTGAATTAAACGCCTACAAACCACACACGGACATTTTCCCAAAGGGACCTCAAAACTTGTATTCCGTTGAGATCTCGGTATTGAATTTTAGGCTGGAATACAATACCTTCTCTATCTACTATGTACATTGTACAACATTTGCTGGGGAAATGGCAGATGTGGTAAATTAACATTACTTCTCTATCCATTTTTCGTGGCCGAGTGGTTAGACCACTCCTCTCACCAAGGCGAGAGCATGTGGATAAAGTGACGCAGGGACGAATTATCTCCGGGTTCTCCGGTTTCCCGCTCCTTCGCATTCCACCAGTGCTCCATCTTCATTCAGTGTATGAGTGTCATCGCCTGCGGTGCCATATGCAGTAAAAGGGGCATTAAACACTATCAAAAAGAAAAAAAAAATCTTCTCCAGGAAAATTATCTTAAAAGCCTCTTATTCTTCTATCTTCTTCACGTTAATCAAGATGAAATATGTGCACAAATATTTTATTACATATTTCCTTGTAATTCAACAGGAGTATTCTTAAGCGATAGTCAGATGTACAAAGAGCTGGTCGCTATATGACGGCTTTGAAATTCCTATCACTTTGCTTGATCAGTAGAAAACAAATCTGATGTGTTCAATTTACAGGCCTTTCTCTACTTGTTTTGCAAACAAACTTTTCTCACAAGAAATTAATCTGTTATTTACGTCATGCTAATCAAGACAAATACCTATTAGCACAAATGATCTTATTAAGTGCTTTCTTGTAAGTAGAGGGAACTAGGGTAAATCAACAGTCAAATGTTTTAAAATGCGGTTGCCATGTGGATGAAATCGTTTCTTGGCATCACCAAAAGTTGACAAATTCCCAATGAGAATCTTTTTTTAAACTGAAGCCAAGAACAAGGAATATCTCAGAAATGGTCAACTCCACGAAAAAAAATGTATATGGCTTAGATTGTGTGTTTTAACGAGATCTACGTGTTTTGTAGTAATTTTGTCTATCTCTTACCGTTTACTACGTATACAAAATCCAGAGAAATTCATCCAGAATAAAGGGGTCTTCTCAGGCTATTCCCAGAATATTGAAGATATTCATTTTATTTGCCATGTAAAGGATAGTTTGTGGGGGGAGGAATCTTCCTCAAAATCTTTGTGTTGTATCCCTGGAAGATACTAAACTTATTTTACCGACCTTTCGCTTTTGAGTTATTCTGTTCCTACACACACATATACACGGGCCTTATTTTTTTGTGATGTGATGTGTTCCATTCACATGACTTTCTTTACATCTCTGCAACAAATTAATGTTAAAATACTTATGCTTCTTTTTACTTCATGCTAAACGAGATAAAAATAGCAAAAATAGTCTTATTACTTGCTTCCTTGTAAGTAGAAGCGAAATAAGGGTCTATCATAGGTTAAAGTGATAGTCAAAAGCTGGTTGCTATGTGACTGAAGTTCCTTTGTAAGGACAGGAGTTGACAAATTCCTGTATGAAAAAATATAAGCTTTTTTAAGCTGAAACCAATAACAACGAATATCTCAAAAACTATCCACTCCACGAAAAAAAAAATGTATGTAACATAAATGGCGTGTTTTAATGTGCTCTACATTTTCTGTTAAGTAATTTTTGTCTGTCTCTTACGGTTTTCCGCCTTTAAAAATTCCGTAAAATTCATCCAGGATAAAGTAGTCTTTAGAGGCTATTCCCAGAAAATTCAAGATACACATTTTATTTGTCATGTAAATATCTTTTCAATACAGTATTTTTATCAAAATCGTTTGAGCTATTTTTGAGAAAATCAATATTTTCGAAAATTTCTGATGTAAAACGTAGTTAGGGCAGGAGGATCTTCCTCAAAATCTTGGTATTGCATTGTTGGAAGATACTAAACTTATATACAAAATTTGGTATTTTACCGACCTTTCGTTTTTGAGTTATTGTGTTCACACACACACACACACACACACACACACATGTGGCTCTTTTTTATAATGTTGTTTTTTGATTCAAGGGATCCTAAAACGTGTATTTCCGATGAAATCTCGTTATCGAACTTTTGGATGGAGGGAATACTTCTCTACCTACATAGCAGCAGGTACTATATAGAGAAAGTATAAGCAATTTTGATTTCGTTCGCGGTGTTCCTTTAGATGATACAAACCTATGTAGTTTTCTACTATCGCGACGGTACACTAAGTCATTGAAAATGCAATGAATTTGGTTTCTCTTATTCCCAATAATTTTTCTCTTCATTAGTACGTATTTTTGTCTCCAGTTGACATTTTCGGGATTTCTGCTGGTTTTCTAGCTACTTTTCTTTCAATATTTGTAAATTATCATTCCAAAAATCCCTATACAATAAATTCGCTAATGTCTCGATTAGCAGGAAGTACGAGGGGTGTTCAAAAAGTCCTTAGAAAAATCTGATGTTTTACACTCACATGACTTTCTCTAGCTACTCAACAAACAAACTTCTTACAAAAGATAATTCTTCTTTCAACATCATGCTAATCGAGATAAACATTAGCAGAATTTTATTAATATGTTCCTTATAAGTAGAATGGAACTAAGGGAATGCACCAGGCTAAAGTGATAGTCAAATGTTTTAAAAGCTGTCGTTATGCGATTGTCATTGCAAATCGCTTCTTTGCTTGGCCAGCAGTAGAACAACAGAAAAACGGACACTCCCGTCTTAGAAAAATTAAAATACTTCACAACTGAAACCAATAACAAGGAATACCTCAAAAACAGTAAGCTCCACGAAAAAAATGCATATGACATAACTTGTGTATTTTGACAAGACCTACAGTTTTTGTAAAGTAAGTGTTTGTCTATCTCTTACGATTTACTAGTTGTGCCAAATTAAGCAAAATTCATCCAGAATAAACATGTCTTTAAAAGCTATTCCCAGAAAATTCAAGATATACATTTTATTTGTGATAGAAATGGCTTTAATATGTGATATTTTAATCAAAATCGTTAGAGCCATTTTTAAGAAAAACAAAATTTTCGAAAATATTTCCATGTAAAGGGTAGTTAGGGGTGGGGGTATTTTCTTGAAAATCCAAGTTTGGTATTTAACCGTCTTTTCGTTTTTGAGCTATGTTGTCCACAGACCACCACACACAGGCAGACACACACACACACACACACGCACACACACACACACGGACCTGTTTCTGAAAATTCCTTTTTTGGACTCGGGGGGGGGGTCCTAAAACATGTATTTCCGGTGAAATCTCGACATCGAATTTTTGGGTGGAATACAATACTTCTATATCCCTGTGTATATTGTACATACGCGGCTAGAGAAAGTAAAAAGATAGAAAAACAAATTATTTTGGTAGATTTTTTTCGCAGCATAATCTATTAGCCTTCCAAAAAGCAGGATTTATGAAGATTCTCAAAATGGGCATATGTTTGGGAGATCACCTTTTCGTTAGACGTGAATATTTACCGCCGAGCCACTTTTTCAAGTTTGGAAATAAATAAAAAGTCACTAGGAGCCAAATCCGGTGAATACGGTGGATGTTATAGTAACGAACCTTTATTCTACAATTTTCACCATCGAAACTGCGCAGGTGTGTACTTTTGCATTGTCTTGATGGAAGAAGAACCTTTTTCTGTGCCAGATGAGGGCGTTCTTCTCGATTTCTTCGTTCAGCCGGTACAACAACGATGAATTATATCTCCATTTATCGTTCTTCCTTTCTGCAAGTAATCAACGTAGATGATTTCGCGTGCATCCCAAAAAACCAAGGCCATCGCCTTGTTTGCAGATTTCACCATCTTTGCTTTCTTCGGAGCCCGTTCGCCTTTAAAAACCCACTGTTTCAACTGCACTTTTGTCTCTGGAGTATAGTAGTGTATTCATGTTTCATCCACATTTATGTGTTGATGTGGAAACTGGTCAGAATTGCGACAGAAAAGTGCCAAACTAGCCTCCAAATCGATTACACGATGGCGTTTATTCTCCATTGAGAGCAAACGCGACACCCATCCTGCCGAGACCTTAGTCAGACCGAATTTTTGTTGCAAAATGAGAACATTGTACCTTTGATTCGTCGATCACTCAAAACCATATCCTGGATTTTGTCAAGCATTTCGTAGGAAGTCACTTCTACTGGATGTCGTGAACGATATTCAACGTTTGTGGATGTATGTCTATGTTTAAATTCTTTGTCCAATTGTAAATTGTTGCAAACGCAATAGCAGATGTGCCATGAACTTCATCAACTCAGCGTTTATCTCTTTCGGTGCTAAGTATTTTAAATAGAAGTGTTTGACCACTAAATTCGTTTTGTTTTCAACATTCTAAATAAGCACAATATTTTTTTATTCAATCGCCTATGGCAAGGAAACCATGTGATATAGCTGAATCTTTAACTGCCATCTAGTGAGAGACAACGGTTACTAAATACAAAATCTCTGAATCGATGACACGATTGCGTTTATTCTCCAATGGGAGCAAATGATGCGGTACCCATCTTGCCAAGACCTTTGTCAGACCTAGTTTTTGATGCAAAATTCAGAACATAGATATGCTGTGGCCTCTAATATTTCGCGAACTTTGATACGTCGATCACTCAAAGCCATATCCTGGATTTTGTCGATCATTTCGGAGGAAATCGCTTGTACTGGACGTCAGGAAGGATGTTCATTATTTGTATGTGAACGGCCACGTTTAAATTCATTTATCTAATTGTGTATTGATGCAAATGTACTATGAACTTCATCCGACTCGGTTTTTATCTTTTTCGGTGCCAAGACTTTTAAATAGAAGTGTTTAATCAACGCACGAAATCGTTTTTTTTTTTGTTTTTTTTTGTCCCCATCTTTTTAAAGAAGCACAAGATTGTTGATTCAATCGTCTATGACAACGAAACCACATGATGGATATAGCTGAAACTTTAACTGCCATCTATTATGGGACGACGGTTGCTAAATAAAAAGTTTTTTCGATGTTACTAGTGTAATTTCTTGAATTTTATAAGGAATTATTGTATGTAGAATATGTTTTTGTAAGAATAGTTGGAGCACGCCACTGGTGGGACCTGTTAGGCTACATTACCTCCTAAGCCCCGCTATAATTATAACTAGTGACGCAGTAATTGGAAGCAAGTACACCAGTAATAGAGAGAGAGAGAGAGCAAAGCTTCATTTAATAGGAGGAAGCCGGACAGAGAGGGAGGCTGCTGCAGAAAGAAGCTTGTGTCGCACATTACAGCTACTCGGCAGTAATAATGTCACAGTGGCGGTTGTCAGTCCAGCTTTCCTTCATTACTGATGCAAATACACAGAAACTTATAACTAGAGCCCGCATTTTTATGTTACATCAAACTGAGAAATGTGTTATGTACAAGGGTCATCCAGAAAGTGACAGTCCATTTGGCATAACTAAACAATGACAGTTATCAACACAAAACTTTATTTACAAACTAATAGTACCTTACTCTATTTCTCAAGTATCGTCATTGCTATCAAGGTATTTTTACCACGTGGTACCGTTATGCTCGTCCACAGTTAAAGATATGAGCCAAGATGTCACTGCCACTTTGAGGTCTTCATGGCTGGGAAATCTTTTCCATCCAAAAGTCATGTAAGGGTCCAAAGTGATACTCCGGTTTTTCTGAATTCTTTCATCAACATTTGCTTTCAATTCCTTCATAACGATTAATGAACTTCCACTCTGGTCTTTATCGTACACACTGGTTCTTCCTTGATTACTCGTAAATTATGTGCCATTTCCTCACTGAAGACTGCGGCGGTTCCCTAATATAGAGGTTCCGGGTTCGTAACCCGCGTGCAGGTTTAGGAATGGTGTGGAGATGTGGGTGGTCTAGCTCAGGATTTTGTTGGTATGGAATCTTTCTCAGGTGTGATAAGACACAAGTGATTTTCTTCAAGCTCAATTCATTTATTCGGCCTTTTCTGTTGTCGAACAGACACACGCATTCCTCCTAAACTTTCTCCTTTTCAACTACGCTTTACTATCATTCCTTATTACTTTTGACCGTCTGCTGGTGCATCAAATAAACACTGTTTCTATGTGACCATATGTAGCCCGTTCATTTCTACCGCGGACTCAACTATCACGTCTTACCTCTGCGCATCTTCCAGGGCTAGTGCAAAAGTATCGCTCGATCAGCAAGGGAATTGTTTCATTTTCTTTGTTATATCCACCCTCGGACCGCGGAATTTCATCCCCTTCGGTTCAATGTCCTGCCCTTAACGGTGCTATCTTACCTGGGTCGCTGGTCAGCTCGTGATAACTGTTGTCCTCAGACGTGTTTTACAACATTTCTTCCCAAGCCATTTCCAGTGTATATTTTTCCCTGCTACTATAATTTATATTATATTGGATATAATTTATTTAGATAACTTTTAAGCCGGTGACACGACTTGTACTGTTCCACTTTGCCACTTTGAGGTCTTCATCAGCAGGGAAATTTGTGCCAACCAAAAAGTCATATACAGTGTCTAAAGTAAAACACAGGTTTTTCTTAATTATTATATCAACATTTACTTTCAACTCCTTCATAAGGTTGGTGAACTTCCACTCCGGTCTATTTCACGCGCACTGGTTCATCCTTGATTACTCGTAAATTATGCGCCATTTCCTCACTGAAGACTCGTTCATTGCATTATCACTATACACTTGCGTTGTTTGCCTATAAAATTCAATTGGCTGAAAAGTAAAAAAAACTGATACCACGTGACAGTAAATGTCTTGAGAGAATGGAGATTACGTTGAGAAATAGAGTAAGGTACTGTAACTTTGTAAATAAAGTTTTGTATTGATAACTTTCGTTATTATTTAGTTATGCCAAATCATCTCTCTAGTTGACTCTACTTTGCTTCTGACATAACCTATATGGTGAAACCTCGATATAGGATTTGTGTGTAATGGATAATAATACTCACCTGCCCGCCTGGGTAGTGTGGTGGTAGCGTGTTTGCCTCACATTCAAATGGTCGTTAGTTGGAATCTCGCTTAGGGTGAGTTACCCGGTGAGGTTTTTTTTTCGGAATTTTTCCTTATCCTGAGAAGACGAATGTCGAGTACCTTTGGACCCCGAGATCATTTGAGCATTATCACACCAATTTCATCCATCGTCCGATATGACCAAGGACGTTAAAGTACAACAAAAGAACTCACCTCTCATGATGTGTAGATGCCTGGCGACCTCTTGTCGGTACAGAACACGATCTTGTCTCTCGAGACTTAGACGTGCTACAGCCCACAGCCTCTCGGACTCTTGCGGTTGTGAACACTCTGTAAAAATCACCATTCTCAGTCTCAGTTAGTTTTCTGCATCCTAGTCCTCGTGTACTCTCATGTGTTCCATTTAAAATACTATATCTACAGTTCTATTACAAGTAATTGTTAATAATCTTATTCTTCTCATTACTTAGTTTCTTATCAGATGAAGGGAAATAAGTGAATACATTAGACTAGGCTAAACGACAGTCAAATGTTTTAAAATGTGGTTGCTATGGGACTGAAATCAGTTTTTTTGGGTGGCCAGGAGTTGGCAAGTTCCCGTATGAAAAAAAGTTAAGTATTTTAAAACTAAAACCAATAACAAGGAATATCTGGAAAACGGTCAACTCCAGGAAAATAAAAATCTGATGTGTTACACTCACACGACTTTCTCTTGCTACTTTACAAACAAACTTCTTATGAAAGATAATTCTTCTTTCAACACCATACTAATCGAGATAAACATTAGCAGAATGTTCTTAGTACTTGGTTCCTTATAAGTAGAATGGAACTAAGGGAATGCACTAGCTAAAGTGACGTCAAATGTTTTAAAAGCTGTCGTTATGCGATTGTCATTGCAAATCGCTTCTTTGCTTGACCAGGAGTAGAACAAAAGAAAAACAGACACTTCCGTCTGAGAAAAGTATAAGTACTTCATAATTGAAATTGATAACAAGGAATACCTCGAAAACCGTAAGCTCCACGAAGAAAATGTATATGACATAACTTGTGTATTTTAACAAGATCTGCATTTTTTGTATTGTAAGTTTTTGTCTATCTCTTACGGTTAATAAGTTAAGCCAAAATAAGCAAACTTCATCCAGAATAAACAGGTCTTTAGAAGCTATTTACAGAAAATTCAACATATACATTTTATTTATGATATAAATGGCTTTAATATGTGGGATTTTAATTAAAATCATTAGAGCCATTTTTAATAAAAATAAAAATTTCGAAAATGCTTCCATGTAAAGGGTAGTTAGGGATGGGGAGATTTTCTTGAAAACCTTCGAGTCGCATCCTTGGAAGATACCAAACTTAAATACCAAGTTTGGTATTTAACTGTCTTTTCATTTTTGAGCTATGTTATCCACAGACCCACACACACACACACACATATACACACGGATCTGTTTCTGAAAATGCTTTTTTTGGATTCAGGGGGTCCTAAAACGTGTATTTCCAATGAAAACTCGACACTGAATTTTTTGGTGGAATACAATACTTCTCTATCCCTATGTACATTGTACATACGGGGCTAGAGAAAGTAAAAATGTATAACACACATTCTTTGTAGTAAGTTTTTGCGTATCTCTTACAGTTTACTATCATGCAAAATTCCAAAAAATGCATCTAGAATAAAGAGGTCTTTAGAGGCTATTCCCAGAAAATTTAAGACCTATATTTAATTTGTCATGTAAATATCTTAAATATAAGAGATTTTAATCAAAATGATTAGAACGATTTTTGAGAGAATTAAATATTTCTAATTTTTTTCCATGCAAAGGGTAGTTGGAGGCTGGAGAATTTTCTTGAAAATCTTCGTGTCGTATTCTTGGAAGATACAAACCAAGTTTGGTATTTAAGGGCCTTTTAATTTTTTGAGCTATGCTGTTCACAGGTACATACATGGATCTTTTCCCAAAAATGCCTTTTTGTACTCAGGGGACCTCAAAACATGTTTTCGGTGAAATCTCGGCATTGAATTTTTGGATGGAGTACAATACTTCCTCTGTACACTATGTTCATAGTACGTGTAGGAAAAGCAAAAATTGCAGCTCTAGCTTTAATAGTAGTACTTTAGAAAACCACTTTTTATCACTTTGGTGAGTTCTTAAGGAAAACAAACGAAGTGAAATATGAAACATGAACAGTGGCCGACTAAATCGTGTGAACGTTGATGTATTCACTCGGTACAATGTTTGCTTAGCTGCGGAAGGACAACTTTCCCAGCATTTATAGCAAGGATAGCATCTTGGGGACCGATAGCGGGATAGAATCTACGTTATCGCAGTATGGTATATAGTTGTGATATGTTGACAATGCAGTGTGTATGTAGTGGTAATAGAAGGAAAATGGGGCAGTGGTAGACTGTGATGTTTTAACTAACAGTGGAAGGCGATTGAGGTAAACATAAATATCACTGATTTACGGCAACTAACAAGTTTAATATTTACTTACATTCAATTGCTGTTGTGCATCAAGTCATAAACATCATTATCTGTTTCATTGTCTCTTAAGATACACAGATTACAATGCACAATAACATACATTCGTAACGTCTAAAATGTGAGTCGTCTCCGATTGGCACTAAACAGACTTTACATTGTGAGAAACTTCGCTCCACATTACAAGATGTGATTAAAGCAAAACGGAAATAGGACACATCACCGACTATTGGGTAAGATTCTCCATCAGCAATTATTTGTGTAGCAACATCTCGTAGCAAATAAAATGAAATAGTATTTTATTTATGGACGCTCTTTAACTGCTATGGTTCTCAGCGTCCCATTCTATACTGGGCTCAGAGGCCTCTCTATCAGGCTTGAGGTTCTTTTGCGTGCCGTAAATCTACGACACGGAATCTGGCTTTAATTCCCTTCTGAAGGATGCCACGCTAAGGATTTTTACGCCCGAAAAAAATCCATTGTCCTCCGCCGGGTTGGAACCCGCAACCTTGGGCATCTGAAGTCAGCTTGGTAACCATTACACCACGGAGGACGACTATCTCGTAGCACATTTCGTATTTCACGCATTATTGAAAATCCGATATTTTTTCCAAACACTGTCTTCACCTTCTTTTCACATGATCTAAAACAGTTGTCATGGGTCTCTGATAAATTGCTTGCACAAGTTCAGCGTTCCAACATTTCAATGTTCGATATTTCCAAAATATGTGTCAGTCGTAAGATATACCTGCATAGTTCTTATGTATGAATTGCAAAGCTTCATGCAGTCCATTTGAAGCAAGAGATTTTACAGTCTTGATTGAACGGCATGCACTATCATCAAAAGCATTAATTACCTGTGAAACAGTATTGTAATACACAGCATAGTATACTGTTGCGTCGAGCCACGTTCCCCAACGCGTTACTACAAGTTGTTTACATGCGGCACGTGCAGTCGCCAATGCAGGTCGGTCTCTACTCGGTAGGTCTACAACTGGTATCCGCATGTGTCCCGCTATCGGTGCCCAAGATGCTATCCCTAGTTATGAGGTAAGAGTTTGTTATATTTTAAGCAGAGTTTTACAGGATAAGGATATACACAAACCCTAGTACGAGCGGTCAGCTTTTACACCGAAAATCCTGTATTTATTAATAAGTTTGTTCTGAAGTTGAAGCCAGTGTAATACGTACCTTCTACGCTTGAAGCTGCATCGTCAGCCGAAGGAGGTTCCTCGTTGGAAAGGTCCTGCAATACAACATATCATATTGTCAAAACTTTCTCTGCTGATTTAATTTACACTGGATATACTGTTAACGCTAAATATTGCTAACTCCCAGTATCATTAATACTTTTTATTTAACATGCACTAATCCCATAGTTAAGTGTCAGATAGCCACAAGTCATTAAACATATGTGTACCATTCACATGACTTTCTCTACATCTCTGCACCAAACTATTGTTAAAAACCCAATGATTCTATTTACTTCATGTTAATCGAGAAAAAAATAAGCAGAAATACTTTTATTACTTGCTTCCTTGTAAGTAGAAGCGAAATAGAGGAGTGCCTTAGATTAAAGTGATAGTCAAAAGCTGGTCACTGAAGTGCCTTTGTTTGTATGAACAGGAGTTGACATATTCCTATATGAGAAAATTGTAAGTTTGTAAAGGCGAAACCAAAAACAAGGAATATCTCAAAAACGATCAACTCCTCGAAAACAATGTATATAACATAAAGTGTGTGCTTTAATGTGCTCTACATTTTTTGTGTTGTAAGTTTTTGTCTATATCTTACGGTTTAGCAGTTATGCAAAATTTCGTAAAAGCCATCCAGAATAAATTATAGGTACTATTCACAGTACTGTTCGCATGAACCTTTTAGTGAAATTGCTTTATTAGACAGTTGAGTAGTTCTTTTACCAGATGTCAGTAGTGTTAAAATTGGAAAATTCTATCACTCAGTGTTATAAAATTTATAACACTATAACTTTGGTTTATGCGTCCACTGCCTCATTCAAGTAAGCCATGACTCTGAAAGCTCGTATCGATCCATAAAATGACGGATGATTTTAATGTCATGAACATGGAATTTGCTGAACCACACAAAATTATGCAAGCAGCGGAGAGAGCAAACTCACAACTGCTACACTGCCTCCGTTGTATAGAATGTTTTCGTTCTGTACGAGTATCATCATGTTGTCAGCACTGATGCTAAGCAAGGCAACAACTGAATATTGCAGAACATTAAGCATGAACTCCGTGAAATAGACAAAACTATTTATAATTATAATGTGTCTATAAATATTGAGAACTGCCTAAAAATCGGTGTTCCATTCACATGACTTTCTCTACATCTCGGAAACAAATTATTGTTAGTAAGCTTATTCTTCTATTTCATGCTAAAACATTAGCACAAATGGTCTTATTATTTAGTTGTAAGTAGAAGGGAAATAAGGGAATACTCTAGGCTAAGCCGACATTCAAATGTTATAAAATGTGGTTGCTATGGGATTGAAATCCGTTTCTTTGCGTGGCCAGGAGTTGACAAGTTCCCGTATGAGAAAATTATTTTAAAACTAAAATCAAAATCAAGGAATATCTCGAAAATGGCTAACTCCAAGAAAAATGCATTTGACATAAACTGTGTGGTTTATTGTGATCTACAAGTTTTGAGTAGTAAGTTTTTGTCTATCTCTTGCGGCTTATTAGTAATGCAAAATTCAATAAAAATCATCCAGAATAAAGAGATCTTTAGAGGCTATTCCCAGAAAATTCAAGATATACATTTTATTCGTTATGTAAATATCTTAAAAATAAGAGATTTTAATCAAAATCGTTAACCATTTTAGAAATAATAAAAATTTTCAAAAAAATTGCTATTCAAAGGGTAGTTGGGAGAGGGCGATTTTCTTGAAAATTTTGTGTCGCATCCTTGCAAGATACTTATACCAAGCTTTGTATTTTACTGATTGTGTGTCTATGTATCGTATTCACAGATACACGGACACACACGGACCTTTTTCTATAAATGTTTTTTGTGTATACAGGGGACTCTAAAACATGTATTTTGGGTGAAATGCAATACCCTCCCTATAAACTAAAAAAACAACGACTTTTTGTTTCTAAGATATATTGTTCACAGAGATATACTCGAACGCGCGCGTGAACCTTTTCGTAAAATTGCTTTCCTCTGGATTCAGGGATTCTCGAAACGTGTATTTTGAGTGAAATATTGGTATTGAATTTTTGGGTGGTTTGCATTGCCTTCTCAACATATTGGGGAAAGTTAGAAAAAGTAACAATTATATTTTTCAAATGAAAAGAAAATTATTTAAATCTATTTCAAGTGCCTCATAATCAGCATTACCTCGTATTCGTCAGTTAACGAGTTTAAAACGAGGCGCTGGATACGCGCGCGTAAAGCCCCCCGAGAGATGGACACACAGATAGTAAGGTAGGGGAGATTCGGATCTCTCCTTGTGTTAAATATTCGATACATTGAGGAAGCATCATCACTAATTCAAAGTCACGCGTCACGCATATGTTCTAGCAGCAATTAGTGGCAGGAAGCCTGCGCCTGAAGGATCACAAACACATTATTGCTAGTACAGCCGTGGTGACAAGATGGCACATAGTGCAGCGGTAATCTATTATAGGGGTACCGGGTTCGTATCCCGCGCGCAGGTGTAGGAGAGGTGCGTGCCCAAGTTCAGGATTTTTTGGCATGGAATCTTTCTCTGCTGTTGGTTAGGCACAAGTAATCTTCATGTTTTACTTTCTCTATACGCACTATGTACATAGTGTATAGAGAAGGTATTGCACTCCACCCAAAAATTCGATACCGAGATTTCATCGGAAATATTTGTCTAAAAGAAGCATTTTCGGAAAAAGGTCCGTGTGTGTGTCCGCGTGTCTGTGAACACGATAACTCAAAAACGAAAAGAGGTAAAATACCAAACTTGGTATTTAAGTTTAGTATCTTCCAGGGATGCGACACGAACATTTTGAGAAAAATCCCCCACCCCCAATTACCCTTTACATGGAACTTTTTTCGAAAATTTTGATTTTCTCAAAAATGGCTCTAACGATTTCGATTAAAATTTCGTATATTAAAGCTATTTAGCTGACAAAATGTATATCTTGAATTTTCTGGGAATAGCCTCTGAAGAGTAGTTTATTCTGGATGAATTTTACTGAATTTTGAATAACTGCTAAACCGTAAGAGATGGACAAAAACTTACTACACAAAAAATGTAGAGCACATTAAAACACACAATTTATGTTATATACATTTTTTCGTGGAATTCGTCGTTTTTGAGACATTCCTTATTTTTGATTTCTGCTATGAATCACTTATACTTTTCTCATACAGGAATTTGTCAACTGCTGCCCATACAAACAAAGGAACTTCAGTGATATAGCAACTTGCTTTTGGTTATCATTTTAACTTATGGTACTCCCTTATTTCACATCTACTTTTACAAGGAAACAAGTAATATGGCTATTTCTGCTAATGTTTTACTGATTAGCATGAAGTAAATAGAAGTATAAGCTTTTTAAGAATAATGTGTTGCAGGGATATAGAGAAAGTCATGTGAAAGTCATCAGATTTTTTGGACCTTTTCTGATGTCGAACACCCACGCATTCTTTAAAAATGTTTCCCTTTTCAACTACGCTTTAGTGTTGCCCGGCTTGTGGTGCATCAAATAAAGACTATTTTCATCGCGGCCATATCGGCTCCTCCGCGGACTCAAATATCACATCTTACCTCTGCCACTTTCCCTAGCTAGTGCAAAAGTGTCGCTTGACCAACAAGGGAATTGTTTCTGTTTTCTTTGTTATCTCCACCCTCGGGCAGTGGAACTTTCAACCCTCTTCGCTTCAATGTCCTGCCCTTAACGGTACTATCCTACCTGAGTCGCTTGTCAGCTCGTGATAACTGTTTGTCCTTACCTTCTTAAACGTGTTTAAAATATTTCTTCCCTGGCCATTTCCAATGTAAATTTATCCACTGTTAGTATAATTTGTATTATATTGGATATAATTTAAATCTCTCTTTTAGATCATTTTAACCCCGTGATATGACATATATAGTCGCAATACACATAGTCAAAATTTAATTAATATAATACAATTAGAGATGGTGCATGAAACTCTCTTAGGTTATAAAAATGGTTATTTGTTAACCAATCCTTAAACCTTTTCTTGAAAACATCAATATTTAAAACATGCATCTCATATGAACAAAGAAATAGATACATATTTATACCAGCGCTGGGATTTAGTTAACCTGTCCCTTGGCGAGACAAATAGATAATGTGTCTTGTGGAATAACGATGGATCTCACTGTTGTTAATTAAACTATTATAATTACATTAAACGTTTAAATATGTACAAATGTATGGCTGACAAGAAGTTCTCGGAAATAAACAAAGAATGACAGTAAGCCTCATAAATTGATCCTGGTAGATTGCGTATATCCTTTTTTGTAAAATTAGTACCTTATGTATAGTTGAACAATTTCCCCCATAGGTGAATACCATAACTAATAATGCTATTGACAAAAAAAAACTCCTGAGAGTCTTATGCACATTTCATTAATATGATCATTCCATGATAATTTCTGATCAGTAACAATTCCTAAATGCTTTACGGATAGCTGGATATTATCAACAGCTTCGTTTTTAAGGAAAATAATATACGTTGAGTTTTTTTTAGAATTAAGGCAGAAACCATTAGCCCCAAATCAAGCAGTGGCTTTATTAAAAGTTTCATTAATACTTAATTTGTTAAGTTCATTGTGAGTGAAATATATTGTAGAATCATCGGCAAATAAAACCGATTGACTAATCAATTTCAATGGAAAGTAGTTAATCATTATCAAAAATAACAATAGCCGTAGAACTGATCCTTGTGGAACACCACAATCAGTAGTAAATTCCGAATAACTATGATTAAAATAAACTGCTTGTGATCGGCCGTGTAAATAATTTTAAAAAGCTCAAGTTCCAAGAATTCCATAATATCAGAGCTTCGTTAGTAAAATGTCACGGGTCACACAGTCAAAGGCTTCGGTCAAATCACAAAGTACTGCCAATGTATGATTCGAAACTCAAAAACAGATTTGTGGAACAAATAAAACTAACAACAGTATCTATTGTAGAGAGATCTCCTTTGAATCCATATTGGTTATCAATAAGTTATTAGTTTCAAAATTGTCGATTAGCTGTTTTCGCATTATACATTCTGACATTTTTTCGAAAATTGGAACCACGGAGATAGGTTTGTGATATGCAGGCAAAGATGGATCCCCTTTTTACTTTCTCTATACTCACTATGTGCATAGTGTATACAGAACGTATTGCACTCCACCAAAAAATTCGATACCGAGATTTCACCGGAAATATATGTTTTAGGGTCCCCTGTATCCAAAAAAAGTATTTTCAGAAAAAGGTCCGTGTGTGTCCGTGTGTCTGTGAACACGATAGCTCAAAAACGAAAAGTCGGTAAAATACCAAACTTGGTATTTTAGTTTAATATCTTCCAGAGATGCGACACGAAGATTTTGAGAAAAATCTCTCCACCCCAAACTTCCCTTTACATGGAACTTTTTTCGAAAAATTTGATTTTCTAAAAAATGGCTCTAACGATTTTGATTAAAATATCGTATATTAAAGTTATTTACCTGACAAATAAAATGTATATTTTGAATTTTCTGGGAATAGTCTCTGAAGACTACTTTATTCTAGATGAATTTTTCATAACTAGTAAACCGTAAGAGATGAACAAAAACTTAACCCAAAAAATGTAGAGCACATTAAAACACACAATTTATGTAATATACATTTTTTTCGTGGAGTTGATCGTTTTTGAGATATTCCTTTTTCTTGGTTTCAGCTTTGAAAAACTTATACTTACTTTTCTCATACAGGAATTTGTTAACTCCTGTCCATACAAACAAAGGAACATCAGTCACATAGTAACCAGCTTTTGGCTTTCACTTTAACCTATGGTACTCCCTTATTTCGCTTCTACTTACAATAAAGCAAGAAATAAGACTTTTTCTGCTAATTTTTCGCGATTAGCATGAAATAAATAAAAGATAAGCTTATTAACAATAATAATTTACAGAGATATAGAGAAATTCATGTGAATGGAACACATCAGATTTTTTAAATATGACCACTACTTTAGATAGGTACTTTAAGAGTTTGTGGAAAATACCATTTGTCAAGCAATTATTGATACAAAAAGTTATAGGAGTTTAAACACTTCATAGTGAACCGAACTTTCACCGAAAATCATCAGATTTTTTAAATATGAGTACTACTTTAGATAGGTACTTTAAGAGTTTGTGTAAAATACCATTTGTCAAGCAATTATTGATACAAAAAGTTATAGGAGTTTAAACACTTCATAGTGAACCGAACTTTCACCGAAAATCATCAGATTTTTTAAATATGAGTACTACTTTAGATAGGTACTTTAAGAGTTTGTGGAAAATACCATTTGTCAAGCAATTATTGATACAAAAAGTTATAGGAGTTTAAATACTTCATAGTGAACCGAGCTTTCACCGAAAATACAGTTTTGAGAGTCCCTGAATTCAAAAACATCTGATGAGTATCATTCACATGACTTCTCCACCTATTCTGTAAGCAACTATTCTTATAAAAGATTGTTCTTCTATCTACTTCGTGTTAATCAAGATAAACCTTAGCAGAAATTATCATATTACTTAGTTCTTTATACGAGGGCAATGCAGAAAGTGACAGACGATTTGGCATAAGTAAACAATAACGAAAGTTATCAACACAAAACTTTATTTACAAAGTTACAGTACCTTACTCTATTTCTCAATGTAATCTCCATTCTGTTAAGACATTTATTGTCATGTCATATCAGTTTTTCAGTGCCGATGTTATACTTTTCTACCGCCTAAAGGGGTTTTTTAATGTCGGTCAATCGAATGCTATAGACAGATAGCGCAAATGTATGGTGATAGTGCAATGAACGGGTCTTCAGTGTGGAAATGGCACGTAATGTACGAGTAATCAAGGGAAAACGGGTGTGTATGATAAAGACCGGAGTGGGAGTTCATCAATCATTATGGAGGAGTTGAAAGTAAACGTTGATAACTGAGTTAAAAAAAAGAAAAAAAAAACCGTGTTTCACTTTGGACACCATACATGACTTTTTAGGTGAAAAAATGTCCCAACCTCAAAGTGGTGGTACATCTTGACTCAGATCTTGGCGGTTGAAAAGTATAACATCGGCATTGAAAAACGGGTACCACGTGATAATACATGTCCTGATAGAACTGAGATCACGTTGAGAAATAGAGTAGGTACTGTAATTTTTTTTTTTAAATGTATTTATTTAAAGTCGCTTTAACTGCAGTGGTTATATCGCGACTTCTCATTAGGGTTACATACATAGTTGAATACATTCACATTGCAAATTTAAAGAAACATATAAAAGGTATACATAAAAAAGTAAACTCAATGCAGTATTTTACAAGAGAAAAGGTATTTTATGTTTGTTGTGAACTATGATATTTAACATTTTGAAATATACAGATCGAAAGAAGAACTTTTGATTAAATTGTATGATACAATTGGATTACTTGTAAGAATTTTAAGACTTTGTTGAAGAATTGTAGTTGGTCCAGGGCTGTCGGGATTTCGTTTGGCACGTTACATGTGGTTCATTGTTCCTCAAAGAGACTGCAGTTGGTAATAATATGTTTCACTGTTAGCTGGCAGTTGCAAATATTACACATCAGTGGGTTTTCACGAGACAGAAGGTATGAATGTGTGAGTGATGTATGTCCAATACGCAGACGAGTCAGTACAGTCTGGTCCTTGCGATGAAATGATTTGTATGAGTAGCTAGAATCGGCGAAAGTGTGTACCTCATGCAATTTGCTGTTGGACAGGATAGACCATTCTTGTTTCCACTTTTGGATAATGACACCTTGAACAAAGTTGCTGTAGTCACGGTGGGGAGTCTTGAAATCTAGTAAGCTACACGGATGTCTGGTAGCCTCTTTGGCCGCTTCATCTGCCCTTTCGTTTCCCGGTATACCCACATGCGACGGGACCCAAAAGAGCAAGATTGTTTTACCAGAAGACAGTATTTTGCTATGTACTGTTTGGATCTCCAGGAGCAGTGGATGCGTAGGGTACTTCTGCTGAAGAGCAACTAGAGCACTCATGGAATCACTGAAGATGATGTAGAAGTGGTGCTCATTGGTTCGAAGAATATATTCCAAAGCGAATTTAATGGCTATTAATTCACACGAGAAGATGGAGATATATTTGGGTAGACTGTACAACATTGTGTGTTTGGGAAAGCATACAGCACAGCCACAACTGTTGCCATATTTTGATCCGTCTGTATAGATGTGTTGATAATCGGGGTAGCTTGAACATATTTCGTTAAACAGTCTGAGGTAGGTAAACTTGTCAGTCGTCTCTTTGCGGTATCTCGCTAAGCAGATATTTATACTGGGAGTTTTGGATCTCCAAGGGATGATTTCTGCGTCATAGGAGTAAGGAATCAACGGTGGAAGCGTCAAATTGTAGTCTCTGAGGAATTGTTGGATTCTGCTTAAGAAAGGCAAGGTGCGATCATTTCTATTGGAAGAAATTATGGGAGGATTTTCGGGAAGGATATAGGAGGTAGTACATGGGTGAGCCCTGGTAGCAGATTTTATAGCATATTTTAGGCTTAACACTTTCCTCCTTATACAGAGAGGCGGCTCGTTTGCTTCTATTTGAAGACTATTAATTGGACTGGTGTCAAAGGCTCCCAAGGCAATTCTCAGTGCTGAAGACTGGATGCTGTTGAGTGCATTGAGGTTGGTAGGACTAGCTGAGTTGTAGACGGTAGAACCGTAATCCAACTTGGGGCGAACGATTGATCTGTATGTGCGAAGTAAAACGGTAAAGTCAGCACCCCATGTTTTGGATGCCAGCATTTTTAGTAGATTGAGACGTCGAACACATTCGGCCTTAAGGTACCTAATGTGTTCACTCCAGTTCAATCTTTGATCAAAATGTAGGACCAAAATACGAACACTTTTAACAATAGGTATCATGTCGCTCCCTAATAGGAGTCTAGGTTATGGTGAGTTCTTTCGCAGTCTGTTGAATACAACACATTGGCTTTTTTGTGGCGAAAACTTAAGTCCAGTATCATGGCTCCATTTCTGTAGGTTGTTGAGAGTGTCTTGTAGCAGCGTTTGGGTAGTTTCCTGGTTTTTCCCCCTGCAAAAAAGTGTTAAGTCGTCTGCAAAGAGGCAAGCCCCAACAGGAGGACTAAGTCAGGAAACCACGTTATTGATTGCGACCAAAAATAGAGTCACACTTAGAACCGAGACTTGCGGAATGCCATTGTCAAGTTTGATGCTTCGAGAGAGAACTCCATTTGCTCATACCCTCATGGTTCTGTCTTGAAGGAAATTGTATATAAAGGCGATCATATTCCCTTTAACCTTGTGTTTCAGCAGAGACCGAATTATATAGTCTCGCCAGACTGTGTCATACGCTTTCTGTATGTCAAGGCTTACTAAAGTCATATGTTGTCGGTTGATGAACGTGTGACAAATCTCAGTTTCAAGCAGAGTTAAATTATCCATAGTGGAGCGTTGTTGTCCATTTTGAATATCGGCGAAAAAATGAGTAGACTCCAAATACCAACGAAGTCTTCTATTAAGTATTTTCTCCAAGAGTTTGCATAATGTACATGTGAGGGAGATTGGACGATAGTTTTCTGGGAGTAATGGGTCCCTATTAGATTTACGGATAGGTATAACTATGGAAGATTGCCACTGATTGGGGAAAAGCTTGGCTGTCCAAATATGATTAAATAGGTTTAAAATGTACAGTAAGGCGTTCTCTGGTAGTTGCTTAATACATTCATATGGTATCTGGTCAGGTCCTGGGCTTCTACTATTGCAGTGAGATAGTTCTTCCCGTAGCTCTTCTAGACTTATTTCTTCATTGAATTCTTGACTGCTATCTTCAAATACTTCCTCTTGTGTCAGAGCTGGAGTGGATTTTTTAACATCAATAAAATTGGTGTCGTAAGAAGAGTCACTGGAAAACTTGGAGAATGTAACAGCTAGAGTATCGGCTATAATCTGGGAGTCTGAGATAGGAGCCGTGCAATCTGAAGATATAAGATGAGATACTGAATGTGTTCGATGTGTGCCGCATATGGCTTGAATATTTTTCCACATCTCTGATTGCGTTGTTTTGCTGTTTAATGACGATAGGTAGGCCAACCAAGATTCCTGTTTATTTCTTTTAATTTCTCTGCGCGCAGCTGCACGTAGACGTTTGAATTCGGTTTTGTTCTCTACACTCGGATGTCGTTTCAATAAATAGTAAGCTTTGTTCTTTCTTCTAATCGCTTCTGCACAGCTGTCATTCCAACAAGGTACCCTACGTTTTCCTATCCTCGTTTGATTTTGAGGGATACTAATCTTGGCTTGTTTGAGTATGGTACTAGAGAGGTTGTTGACGACATCGTCAATGTTCATCTGAGGAAATATACTATGTTCGGGAAGTTCATTGACAGCCTCTTGGATAAGCTTCCTGTATAGGGACCAGTCAGCTTGGCTCAGCTTCCAAGATGGAAGATAAGTGTTCCGATTAAAGGTGAAGCTGGAGTCGATTATTATGGGGAAATGATCGCTTCCATGAAGTGTTTGATATATAGACCATAGGAACATGTGAGCTATTTCGGGAGAACATAGCGTTAAGTCAATACTACTGTAGGTATCATGTGCAATGTCTTAGCGTGTATGAGATGGAGAGTTTAGGATAATGGAGAGTTTAGGATGTGTTAATAAGAGATTCAATTACATCCCCTTTGAGCAGTTCTATTACTACCCCATAAGAAACTGTGACTGTTGAAATCACCCAGGAGCACAAAAGGTTGCGGTAACTGATTGACTAGTTCGGCTAGGATATCCACATCAATGTCTGTACTATTTGGGAGATAGATATTGCAGAAACATGTATCAGTTCTTAGAAAAACGGAAACCGCCACTGCTTCCAGTCGGGTCTGAAGTATAATTTCTTTCTGAGGTAGGTTGTCGTGTACGTACGTTGCCACGCCCCCACTGGCATGACAAGCATTTATTCTGTTCTTATAGTAACAGGTATAGTTGCGAATGGTAGCTATGTATTTGTCATGGAAGTTGGTCTCCTGTAAATTAACAATTCCGGGTGAGTGTGTTGACATAATCAATTGTAAGTATTCAATTTGTGATCGATAACTGTTGAGGTTCCATTGCAAAAATGAGAAATTGTAATTCATGTTGATGAATTAGGAGGCGAATCAGGAGTATTGTTGGCGGCAAAGCTGCTATTTTGTGTAGCTCCTTTCAACAATTTATTTTCTAGTCGTGTAGTTTTGTTTTTTAGTTTGTTACTAGGGAGATGTGGATGTATTTTTCAAAGAGTTTCTGCTACTGATTTAATATCTGGTGTGTATGTTTCAGCAATGTTGGCAACATTGGTGCTTCCAACAGCGTTTTCATAAAAACTTACTAGTTGGATAAAAGTAAGCCCATATTCAGCAGGATTTTCCTCTATTATATGTTTGATTGGTAATAGTTCTTTATGCATGTTGGGTGATTTCTTAGAACGCTTTGCTGTGGGTTTTACTGTTTGCTTATCGTTAGTATCCTCAGAAGACTCCTCGTCTAGGTTAGGTGGTTTCTGAAGTTCTGGCTTTTCGCCCTCCTCAGATGCCTGGTCTAACGTGCTGTCTGTCGACATGGGGCGTTTTGCACGAGTTGACATGTTTCTTGGTGTATCGTTTGGTGGCATAGCTACGTTATTTATTGCGCTTGGTGGATCGCTTTCCCGGGAAGATGCGATAGACGCATTGTTACTAGGTGCTGGTGGTAGTACCGGATTCACCGAGTGATTCTATACCTTAGGTGCAAGGTCACTGTCGGGGAGACTGGGCTCTTCAGGAGTATCCTCCTTTGTGTACTCCTGAAGAGCGAGTGCATAGCTACGTTATTTATTGCGCTTGGTGAATCGCTTTCCCGGGCAGATGCGATAGACGCATTGTTACTAGGTGCTGGTGGTAGTACCGGATTCACCGAGTGATTCTGTACCTTAGGTGTAAGATCACTGTCGGGGAGACTGGGCTGGAGTGCTACCAGAAGCTGGTGATTGTTGTGTCACATTGTCGGGCCAAATACCCCTCCTTCTTACACACATTGGTGTATCCGTAGATACGTAAATCCAGTAGCTGGTTTCTTCATAGTGGACTTGGAAGCATTCAGGAAATTTGTCATATCCATCGGCTTTGACGTAGAACTGCCTACGAAAGCTTAGAATATGTGAAAAATCGGGAGTAGTTAATCCGGCTCGAATGTGGCTAATGGCAGAAACAGGCTGTATGCCGTAGGTGGCTAAGTAATTTTCCAAAACTTAGTTCGGTATTATTGGGCAAACATTGGATAGTGCCACTCTTCTTTGTTTGGCTAGAAGTGGGCGAAGTTCTAGGGAAATTTCGTTGATTTTAATTTCAGAGTGACTGTTGGCAAGCTCGTCTCTTATTTGCTAGATACATGCAAATTCGATTGTTGGAGACGCGGGAAACGAAACGTATATTTGCTGGTTCTGTGAGTTTACCAATTGTATATACATAATCCTTGATAGTTATACCTTCATGGGCAGAAATTACTATAGCTTGATCTTTGGTAGGTCCGCACTGAGCGACAGTTGAATAACTTTGGGTTGCTTTGTTAACATTGGGGTTAATAGAAGCCATTTGGTTTACCTGATGTGCTGCTGCCATCCGTGTATTTCGGGTCGTTTAGGCCCGTGGCACGAAAAAATAAGCTGTAAATTGCACAATTAAGTGTATTCCTGTATTTAAAAGTTACTCACGTGTCACAAGAAGAAACACACAGCGATTTAACAGTGAAAATATAATATTTTGCAGCACTATCTCACGAAACGTTTTGAGTCTGTCATGGCCTTCTTGAACATGTATACTGTAATTTTGTAAATAAAGTTTTGTGTTGATAACTTTCGTTATTATTTAGTAATGTCAAATCGTCTAGTCAGTTTCTGGACGGCCCTTTGAAGTAGAAGGGAACTAAAGGAATACACTAGGCTAAAGCAACAGTCAAATTTCTTAAAAAAAAACGGTTGATATGTGATTGAAATTCGATTCTGTTTGCACGGGCAGGAGTAAAAGAAAAGAAACTGGAATGACTTAATTCCCTTTTGAGAAGAATTTAAAATTGAAACTAAAATTACTTAAAGACTATCTCGGAAGTGGTAAGCTCCACAAAAATAACATATTATAATATAAATTCTGAATTTTAACATCTACACTTTTTGTGTATTAGATAAGTTTTGTACTTTCTCTAGCACGTATTACATACAATGTACATAGTAGCTAGAGAAGGTATTGTATTCCACGCAAAAATTCAAGTCCAGGTTTCATCGTACACAAACACACACGCACACAACCTGGGTTTGATTCCCGGTACTGGCGTGGTGAATTTTCCCCCGCTGGGAGACCTGGTCCGGGGTGCACTCAGCCTCGTGAAGTCTCTGGGGGGTCCAATTGAGGAGCTACTTGATGGAGAAGTAGCGGCTCATGATTCAGAAGACCGCATCAACCGGCCGGGAGGGACTCGAGGCTGATCACGTCTCCCCCTCCAGCATCGCACCCCATTCATGATGACTTCGGACCGAGATGGGGGATGCAGCCACCGGGTGATAGACCTTGGTCCCTTGTGGGCTGTTGTGCCATGGAGTTTATATGTTTTGAGGTCCCCTGAGTCCGAAAAAGCATTTATAGAAAATGGGGGGGGGGCAGCATAGCTCAAAAACGAAAAGACCGTTAAATACCGAACGTATATTTAGTATCTTCCAAGGATGCGACACGAATATTTTCAAGAAAGTGTCCCCCCCCACCAAAAACTAACCTTTACATGCAAAATTTTGTATTTTTTATGATGTACAAGAACAATGTAGACACGCAGAGAAAGTTAACATGTTTTTCACTTCAATTACACATACTTTATTTGTTAGACAGTGCCTTTTAGATTTAGAGGTAATTAAAAACTTCACTGTACTGCGTGCTCTCATTACTGCATGTTCTTCCTTGTGAATATTTCGTGTTTTAATTTTATTCTGCCAAGCAAGTTGATGAATTATGACGGTGAAGATGACAATAATCAATAATAATATAATATAGTATAACATACGTGCATGGTTTATGTTATGGCACCTTAATTTCTTGATTTAACCCTCCAGCCTCTAAACTTAAATAAGAATAGCGTATTACACAATTATAAAACTAGTTTGGCATTAGTATCTAGAACATAAAGACTGTAATTGAAGTGTTCAGTGTTTACATTATTCTTGCATATGAGGGACGTTCAATAAGTCTTTAGTAAATCCAAGAAATTCACCCGTAGCATCGAAAAAAGTGTGTATTTAGTGACCGTCATCTCCTACTAGATGGCAGTTAAAGTTTCAGCTATAAGCATCACGTGGTTTCGTTGCCATAGGCGACTGAATCAAGAGTTTTGTGCTTATTTAGAAAGATTGAGAAAATCACATGACTTTCTCTACACCTCTGCAACAAAGTATTCTTAAAAACCTTATGCCTCTATTTACTTTGTGCTAAGCGAGAAAAAATTGACAGAAAGAGTCTTATTATTTGTTTCCTTGTACGTAGAAGCGAAATAAGGGAGTACCATAGATTAAAGTGATGGTTAAAAGATGGTTACTATGTGACTCAAGTTCCTTTGTATGGACGGGAGTTAACAAATTCCTGTATGAGAAAAATGTTTTTCAAGGCTGAAACGAAAAACCAGGAGTATCTTAAAAACGACCAACTCTACGAAAAAAGGTTATATAAAACAAATTGTGTGTCTTAATGTGCTCTACAGTTTTTGTATTTTAAGTTTTTGTCTATCTCATATGGTTTAGCAGTTATGCAAAATTCCTTAAAATTCATCCAGAATAAAGTAGTCTTCAGAGGCTATTCATAGAAAATTGAAGATATACCATTTTATTTGTCAGGTAAATATCTTTAATATATCTACGATATTTTAATCAAAATGTAAGAGCCATTTTCTAGAAAATCAAAATTTTCGAAAAAAGTTCCATGTAGTTTGGGGTTAGAGATTTTTCTCAAAATCTTCGTGTCGCATCTCTGAAATATACTTAATTTAAATACCAAGTTTGGTATTTTACTGACTTTTTCTTTTTGAGTTATCGTGTTCACACACACACACTGATACACACACGGACCTTTTTCTGAAAATGCTTTTTTTTTGGATACAGGAGACACTAAAACATATATTTCCGGTGAAATCTCGGTATCGAATTTTTGTGTGGAGTGCAATACCTTCTCTATACACTATGTACATAGTACGTGTTAAACACTTCTATTTAAAAGACTTAACACCGAAATAGATAGAAGCCGAGTTGGATAAAGATCATGGCACATCTGCTCCTGCGTTTGCGACAACTTAAAATTGGTTAAATTGGCTGTACATCCGCAAATGATGAACATCGTTCCGGACGTCCGTTTCTTAGCGTGGCCAGTAGTTGACAAGTTCCTCTATGAGAAACGTTTTACAAAGAATATTTCAAAAATTGGTCAGCTCCACGTAAAAAGTGTACATGACATAAACTGTGTGTTTTAACGAGTACTACACTTTTTGTGTAGTAAGGTTTTGTCTTATGTCTTGCGGTTTACCAGTTATACAAAATTCAGCAAAATTAATTCAGAGCAAAGAGGTCTTCAGAGGTTATTCAAGCTATATATTTGTTTGCCGTCTAAGTATCTTTAATATACGGCATTTTAATCGAAATTGTTACATCCATTTCTGAGAAAGGGTAGTTTTAAAGGGTAGTGTGTGGTTTAGCGGATGTTTCTCAAAATCTTCATGTCGCATCCTTAGAAGACGCTAAATTTAAATACCAAGTTTAGTATTTTACCGACTTTTCGTTTTTGAGTTATCGTGATCACAAGCACACGGACCTTTCTCTAAAAATTCTAGAACATGTATTTCCGGTGAAATCTCGGTAGAGAATTTTTGTATGGAGTGCAATACCTTCTATACCTATGAACCATGTGCTATGCAGAAAAAAGTAAAAATAAGCAGACTTACAGATAATGGATTGAGCCTAAAAAGAAAGCACAAAGCAGAAAATAAGGTTTGTGTGACCCAAAACGTGAGTGGTGTGACAAATCTGGGTTGTGTAATACTGACACGAGATAAGGGCGTTATATTCACTTTGCGTGACAAGTGGACTATTATAATCGCCACACGCTATTATACCGTTCGCGTAAACATTGCCTTCCAGTAGTTATTTTTCCATATTTATTCCAGGAGCTTACCCGCTACATGATACATGGAATTTGCTGCTAAAACTCTTATCAATTTTAGTCTCCAAATTGATATGCTAAATTGACCTCATTTTCTACAAACAATGTCATTTTTACTTTCTCTAAATGCACGATGTACTTAGTGTATAAAGAAGGTATTGCATTCTACCCAAAAATTCGATACCGAGATTTCACCGGAAATACACGTTTTAGGGTTCCTTGAATAAAAAAAATCTTAGAAAAAGGTCCCTGTATGTGTTCATGTCTGTGAACAGGAACTCAAAAACAAAAAGTCGGTAAAATGAGTTTAGAATTTTCCAAGGATGTGACTAGAATATTTAGAGAGAAATTCCCCTACCCCAAACTACCCTTTACATGGAAAACATTTCGAACATTTTGATTTTCTCAAAAATAGCTCTAACGATTTTGATTAAAATATCGTACATTAAAGATATTTACCTGACAAATAAAATGTATATCTTGAATTTCCTGGGAACAGCCTCTCAAGACCTCTTCATTCTCGATGGATTTTGCTGATATTTGTCTATTGATAAACCTTAAGGGGTTTACAAAAACTTACTACAAAAAATGCAGATCTCGTTAAAACACACAATTTATGTCATATAGAATGTTTTCATGATTTCATTTGGATTTTAGGCAATTATTATAATTGGTTCCAGTTTTAAAATACTTAAAAGTTTTCACATACGGGAATATGTCAACTCCTGGCAATGAAAGAAACGGATTTCATCCACATGGCAACCAGTTTTTAAAATATTTGACTATCGCTTTAGCTTAGTGTATTCCCTTATTTTCCTTCCACTCACAGAAAAGCAAGTAATTAGACCATTTCTGGTAATATTTATCTCGATTAGCATGGTGTAGATAGAAGCTTTTTAACAATAATTTGTTACAGAGCTGTAAAGAAAGTCATGTGAATGGAACACATCCGAGTTTTTACTTTCTGTAGCCCGTATGTATAATGTACACAGTGGATAGAGAAGATATTGTAATTTGATGTGATTTCACCGAAAATACGTGTTTTGAGACCCCCTCCCCTGAATGCAAAATAAGACATTTTAGAAACATGTTCGTGTGTATGTGTGTGGAAAACGAAAATTCGGTTAAATACCAAACTTCCTATAAAAGTTCAGCATCTTCCAAGGACGCGACACAAAGATTTTGAGGAGAATCTCTCCAACGCAAACTACCCTTTATATGGAAAAGTTATTGAGAGTATTGATTTTCTCAAAATGGCTATAACGGTTTGGATTAAAATACCATATATTAAAGAGATTTACACGACAGATAAAATTTATGTTTTACATTTTCTGGGAATAGCTTCTGAAGACACCTTTATTCTGGATGAATGTTGCTGGATTCTGCATAGCTGGTAAGCCGTAAGAGATAGACAAAAACTTTCTGCACAAAAAATGTAGATCATGTTAAAACACACAATCTATATCATATAGATTTTTTTCGTGGAGTTGACCATTTTGAGATATTTCTTGTTATTGGTTTCAGTTTTAAAATACATAAACTTTTCATATACGGGAATATGTCAACACCTGGCAATGCAAAGAAACGATTTCATTCAATAGCAACCGGCTTTTAGAAGATTTGACTATCGCCTTAACCTAGTGTATTCCGTTGTTTACCCTCTACTTACAATAAAGCATTTCTGCTAATGTTACTCTCGATTAGCATGAATTACATAGAAGCACAAGATTTTTAACTGATTTGTTACCGAGATGTAGAGAGTCATGTGAATAGAACACATGAGTTTTTTATGTCTCCTGCACAAACTATTGTGCTTCTTTCTCTAGTTTTGGAGCGATTCTCATCTTCTTTTGCGTTCCTATTATATTCCTTATTCATTCTGCAGTTTATGTCGTTCTTAATTCGTTCCGTGTATTGTATTGTTGCTCTTTCTTTTCATTTCTTGCCTTCAATTGCACATCTTCGATTAATTTAATAACATTTTCGTGTATTAATAAATGTGCTATGCAGCCTTGGAATATTAGGCGCAGGCTTATGGGTCGAGGAATCATCAGTCAGACTTCCGCTGAAGTGATTCGCAGCGCAGGGGATCGTGGCTTCGAGTCCCGCCTTGGGCATGGGTGTTATATGTTTGTGTATGTGTGTGTAAACAGTAAAACAGAAATCATACAGTAATCAAAGTAAATAAATTAGGTAAATAAAAAGTAGAGTATACAGCGCCGGAGACCCGATCAGACTCCGGAACTGTATTTAAAAAAAAATGGCGCCTGTAACACGTCAACTGTCTGTGTCGAAGCGTTGATTGAATTATTTGCTGCAGTGAATTAAATTTTATTTGTAACCAGTTTTTGAGTCAATAAGGAAATTTTATTAAACTATCATGATCAAATCATTAGAGCGATTTTTCAAAAAATCCAAATATTCCAACTGTTTTCCAAGCAAAGTGTAGCTTGGGTGGGGGATTTTTTTGAATGATATTTAATCAATTCTTCGTTTTTGGGTTATACTGTAAACAGAAACATACACACGCACCTTATCATATAAATCCTTTCTTTTTTACTTTCTCCAGGCGTATTTACATAAGATAAAAACAGTAGCTAGAGATGGTTTTGTATTTCACCCGAAAATTCGATATCGAGATTTCACAGGAAGTATGTGTTTTGAGGCCCCCCTGAGTCCAAAAAAGCATTTTTAGAAAAAAGTTATGTTAAGTATTTATGTTTAGTATCATTCAAGCATGTGACACAAAGATTCTCAAGAAAATACCCTCCAAACTACCCTTTACATGGTTTAATGGTTTTTTCACACAAGCCGTGTGTAGGACAGGAGTCGGATCAGTGCCATAGCCCGGTCAAGTTGAGAAGTTCAATGCTATGCCGGCATGTTGCCATAGTAGCTCAGTGGTAGAGCAACCGGCTAGAGATCGGGAGATCCGTAGTTCAAATCCCGGCTACGGCATTGAATTTTTCAGTTTGATTAAAATGTCGGATAACAAATATATTTACACCACAAAATGTATATCTTCTGGAATTTCCTGGAAATAGCTTCTGAAGACCTCTTTATTCTGGGTGAATTTAGCTGAGTTTTGCATAACTGGTACGCCGTAAGAGATAGACAAAAACTTACTACACAAACTATGTAGATGTTGTTAAAATACAGAATTGATGTCCTTTATATTTTTGTTGTGGATGTAACCGTTTCTGAGATATTCCTAGTTATAGGTTTCAATTTTAAACTACACAATTTTTCAAACGGGTTTACCTTTCGTTTCACCTCTCTTTTATTTTTCTGGAAATGCAAAGGGAACGGAACTTCAATTGTTCACATATCGATCGGCTTTTAAAACTATTTTGTAGTAGGGAAAGTCATGTGAAATACCTCGTAATTGCAGAGAGGATGTTGCTACAGAAGCTGGATGTATCTAATGGTGCATCCCTTTCCTTCCAAACGTGAGCCATATTGGATGGGGAAATGGCGAAGACTGCAGAGAAGTATTTGGCCCTTGTGTTAGTTATAAAATGTTGTTCGCTTAAAGCTATCTGACAACATCGTTACAAGGTACACGTACCATCCCCCCCCCCCTTCAACATTCTCAAGAAATAAACGTAGAGAGAGGGGCAAGTGTGGCTCCCTGGGGTTCCATCCTCAAGCCCAAACGAACTCTTTTCAGAGTCTCTACACGTCACCAATACAGGAGTTGATTCGCACTGTGATTGTTTTTTGTTTTTCTCCGTCCCTTTCTTTTTTACCATCGCGTCGTTACTGCCATTGCCTATAAAGCCGTCTTCTCGACTGGAACGGAATCAATCGTAAACGGACGAGAAAGAGATGGGGAATGAAGGAAAAGTGTCTGGGAATGGGGTATACAATTTATTTCAGATGAGCAATAAAATAAATTCAAATAACTTTGAATTGAAACAGTTCAGGACGTTATAACAGGTTTTTCTAGCTTTCTTTTAGATGCAGCTTCTAACGCAAACCAGTGAAGCGTCTTAGAAAATAGCTTTACTTTTCTTTATACCTTCGTTTTAAATCTCTAGTGAATGTCTGCCTTTCTCAATATGTCTTGTTAAACAAATATAGGAACGTGTTAAAGGTATGCGCACATTCAATTAACATTACCTCTAAAGACCTTGGAACTGTGAAATTTAGAAATGCCAAAGTTTGCAAGATATCTTTTTAAAATTTACACTACTTTTTACACAAAATAATAATTTTATCATGTTACAAAATTTTAGCTTCTACAGATATTAATTTTTATTGCTTAAATTAATTGTTGTAATAAAATGTACCATGTGACAATTTTTTAAAATACCCTCGTGCAATTCAAGTTTTGTAGTACTTCTTTAAAAATATCGATCGCATGATTCATATCAGGATTTTACTTCCTTATAGTCGGCATTCCACCCGAAAATTTGACACCGAGATTTCACCAGAAATACATGTTATGAAGACCAACGAATAAAAAAAAAAAACAAAAACAAAAACAAAACAATTTTTTTTTCACTTTCTCTGGCACGCACATGCAGTGCACTAGTAGGTAGAGAAGGTATTGAATTCCATCCAATAATGAGACTTCTCTGAAAATAGATGTTTTAGGGTCTCCTGTATCCCCCTACTAAAAAAAAAGATTTTTAGAAAAATGACCTTATGTGTGTGTGTGTGTGTGTGAATACGATAACTCAAAAATCGAAGGGTCGGTAAAGTACAAACTTGGTATTTAAATGTAGTATCTTCCAAAAATAGGATACAAAGAATTTGAGGAAACCCTCCCCCACACCAAACTACCCTTTAAATGGCTTTTTTTAAATTTTTATTTTTCTGAAATACGGCTCTTAACGATTTTCATTAAAATACCACGTATTAAAGAGGCAAATAAAATGTATACCTATCTTGAATATTCTGGGAATAGCCTCTTTAAGACCTCTTTTTTCTGGATGGATTTTACTGAATTTTGTATAACTGATAAATAGAAATGGACAAAAACTTACTAAAACATCTGATGTGATCCATTCATATGACTTTCTCTGCCTTTCTGAAACAAATTATTGTTAAAAAGGCTATGTTTCTATATACTCCATGCTAATCGAGAAAAAAATAGCAGAAATAATCTTATAACTTGCTTCCTTGTAAGTAGAAGCGAAATAAGGGAGTAGCATAGTTTAAAGTGATAGTCAAAACTGGTTGCTATGTGACTGAAGTTCCTTTGTATGCACAGGAGTTGACAAATTCCTATATGAGAAAAGTATAAGATTTTCGTGTCTGAAACTAAAAAGAAGGAATAAAAAACGATCAACTCCTCGAAAAAAATGTACATAACATAAATGGTGTATTTTAATGTGCTCTACATTTTTTGTGTGGTAACTAAAAAATGTTCTAAAATGTTATGTACAATTCCGTAAAATTCATCCAGAACAAACTAGTCTTCAGAGGCTATTCCCAGAAAATTCAAGGTTTATTTGTCAGATAAATATCTTTAATATACGATATTTTAATCAAAATCGTTAGAGCCATTTTTGAGAAAATCAAAATGTTCGAAAAAGGTTCCATGTAAAGGGTAGTTGGGGGTGGGGGATATCTTTGAAAATCTCCGTGTCGCATCCTTGGAAGATACCAAACTTAAATACCAAGATTGGTATTTAACGGTCTATTCATTTTTGAGCTATGCTGCCCACAAGCACGCACGCACACACACATACACACACACACGGATTTTTTTCCCAAAAATGCTTTTTGTTGGATTCAGAGGGACCACAAACATGTATTTCCGGTGAAATTTCGGTATCGAATTTTTGGGTTGAATGCAATACCTTCTCTATACACTGTTACATAGTACGTGTAGAGAAAGTAAAAATGTAGGTCTAGGTAAAACACACAATTTGTGTCATATACATTTTTTTCGGGGACCATTTTTGAGATATTCCTTGTTATTGGGTTCAATTTTAACATACGTAAATCTTATCGCATAAGGGAATTTGTCAACGCCTGGCGATGCAAAGAAACGGAATAAGACAATTTCTGCTCAATTATCGGATGATTATCTAGATTAGCATGAAATAGATAGAAGAATAACCTTTTGTAAGAATACTTTATATGTGTAACAGCTAGAGGAATTCAGATTTTTACTTTCTCTACACGTACTATGAACATAGTGTATAGAGAAGGTATTGTATTGCACCTAAAAATCCAATACCGAGATTTCACCGGAAATACATGTTTTCGGTCTCCCTGAATCAAAAAAAAAATCATTTTGGAAAAAGGTCCATGTGTGTATACACGTATGTGTTCTGTGGACAGCATAGCTCAAAAACGAAAACACCGTTAAATATCAAACTTGGTATATAAGTTATATGTCAAATACATTTTTTTCGTGGGGTTGATGGTTCTTGAGGTATTCCTTGTTATTCGTTTCAGTTTTGAAAAACTTATACTTTCCTCATACTGGAATATATCAACTCCTGTCCATACAAACAAAGGAACTACATTCACATAGCAACCAGCTTTTGACTATCACTTTAACCTATGGTACTCCCTTATTTCGCTCCTACTTACAAGGAAGCAAGTAATAAGACAATTTCTGCTAATTTTTTCTTGATTAGCATGAAGTAAATAGAAGAATAAGCTTTTTAAGAATAATTTGTTGCAGACATGTAGAGAAAATCGCGTGAATGAACACATCAGATTTGTTAATATACATATGTTTAAAATATGATTTATACTTATAACATTTATTCCGTTGATTTCCTTTTAAAATGGTATTTCGCTATGTTAGCTTAAATTTAGATTTTATTTCAGGAAAAACTAATTTTGTTTTTGTATTATTCTTGTTGTATTCGTAAACTAATCATTTGTGAAATATTAAGGTTTAACTATTTGGCAGTAACTATCTATGGGAAAGCTGAAGCTTTTATTTTTGAATAAATAATAGCACTAACAATAATAATACACTTAGTTTTCTCCAAAATTAGCAGTAGTAGCAGTTTTATTCTAAGAAAAAACCAACACCAGAATTATATAGCTGTGTTTATCATTGTCCTACAAATAGGTTTGTAGAGCAATTATTTACTTGTCAAACAAAGTTGGCTCGCTTTGTCACGTCTGCCGCATTTTGTGAGCACGGCAACAAGGCAATAACCAGCCCCCTTGTGAAGCTATTATGTTATATACGATACAAAGATGGGGGCAGATTACCCCGAGGCCAGCCCTAATACGAAACAAAACAAATGACGCCATTGTGTGAGTATGTGTGCTTTAAAGATTATCAGAACACTAAAGGCGTATTTCTCTATACACACACACTAAGAGTTTGCATACGTCAAGTGTATTGCCCATAAGACCGTTTGTGTTAATGTCACTTCCTACAAGTGACATATTACGATTAATCTAAAAAGAACATCCAGGCTAAAGGCAATAGAAGAGCAAGGGTCTGTACTGTGATGGTCAGATAAACCTTTAGATAACTATACTGCAGTTTACCTATCTGGAAAATAAAGTTTTTCTCCAGTACTACTAAAGAAATTGACTGTATTAAGTGTCTACAAGATGTTTACATTCTCTACCACGTACTATGCACGTTACATAGGTAGAAAAAATATTGTATTCCACACACAAATTAGATTCCGAAATTTGACTGCAAATACACGTTTTATGGTCCCCTGTATGAAAAACTCCGATGTTCCATTCGATAATTATTTTAAATGCATTAATAAACAATCTGATGTGTTCCATTCGCATGACTTTCTCTACGTCTCTGCAACAAGTTGTTGTTAGAAAGCTTATGCTTGTATTTGCATCATGCTAATCGAGAAAAAATGAGCAGAAATAGTCTTATTACTTGCTTCCTTGAAAGTAGGAGCGAAATAAAGGAGTACCATAGGTTAAAGTCAAAAACTGGTTGCTATGTGACTGAAATTCCTTTGTTTGTATGGACACGAGTTGACAAATTCCTGTGTGAGAAAAGTACAAGTTTTTTTTAAAGTTGAAGCCAATAACAAGAAATATCTCGAAAACGACCAAGTCCACGAAAAAGTGTATATGACATAAATTGTGTGTTTTATTGTGATCATTTTTTGTGCAGTTACTGTTTACCAGTTATGCAAAATTAAATAAAAACCATTCAGAATAAAAAGGTCCTTAGAGACTATTCCCAGAAAATTCAAGATATACATCAACATTTTCGAAATATTTTCCATGTAAAGGGTAGTTGCGGAGAGGGGGGGATTTGAAAATCTTCGAGTCACATCCTTGGAAGATACCGAACTTAAATACCAAGTTTGGGAATTACCGGTCTTTTCGTTTTTGAGCTATGCTGCCTACACACACACACATGCACACACGGACCTTTTTTTCCAAAAATGTTTTTTTTATTCCGGCGAAATCTCGATATCGAATTTTTGGGTGAAATACAATACCTTCTCTACACATTATGTACATAGTACGTGTAGAGAAAGTAAAATTATTTCTTATTTTACAATGAAAATTTAATGTTTTATTTAAACTCTAAAAATAAATAAGATGTAAATGAGAAAATTTAATAAATCCGATTATTGCAATTATAATCCTTATTGCTGCTTCATGATTTACTATACATCGCTGTATCAAATTATTGTTAGTAAGTTTATTCTTCTATTTACTTTATGATACTCCAGATAAACATTAGCAGAGATTGTCTTATTACTTGCTTCCTTGTAAGTAGACGGGAAATAAGGGAATACATGGATAGTCAAATCTTTTAAAAGCTGGTTGCTATGTGATTGAAGTTCCTTTGTTTGGCCAAGACAGCAGTTGGCAAATTCACGTATGAGAAAAGTATTTTAAACCTGAAACTAATAACAAGGAATATCTTTAAAAAAAAAAAAAAAAAAAAAAAAAAAAAAAAAAAAAAAAAAAAAAAAACGGTCAGCTCAGCGGGGGAAAAAAAAAGTATATAACTTAAATTGTGAGTTTTGACGAGCTGTACGTTTTTTGTGAAGTAAGATTTTGTCTATCTTTTACGGTTTACTGGTTATATAAAATCCAGCAAAATTATCCAGATTAAACAGATCTTCAGAGGCTATTCGCAGAAATTTCAAGATATACATTTTATTTGCCACCTTTAGTATTTGGTATTTTAATCAAAATCATTAGATTCAGTTTTTAGAAAATAAAAGTTGTTCCATGTAAACGGTAGTTTAAGGTGGTAGGATTTTCCTCAAAATCTTTGTCGCATACTAGACTTACATTCCAAGTTTGGTATTTTACTAACTTTTCGTTGAGTTATCGTATTCACAGACACACTGGCCTTTTTACTTTCTCTATACGTACTATGTACTTAGTGTATAGAGGAAGTATTGCATTCCACCAAAAAATTCGATACCGAGATTTCACCGGAAATACATGTTTTAGGACTCCCTGAATAAAAAAAAAAAAAAAAGCATTTTGAGAAAAAGGTCCGTGTATATGTGTGTGTCTGTGGACAGCATAGCTCAAAAACGAAAAGACCGTTAAATACTAAACTTGGTATTTAGGTTTGGTATCTTCCAAGGATTCGACACGAAGATTATCAAGAAAATCCCCCCACCCCCAACTACCCTTACATGGAAAAATTTTCGAAAATTTTGATTTTCTAAAAAATGGCTCTAACGATTTTTTATTAAAATCCCGTATATTAAAGTTATTTACATACCAAATAAAATGTATATCTTGAATTTTCTGGGAATAGCCTCTGAAGAGCTCTTTATTCTGGATGAATTTTGCTGAATGTTGCTTAACTGCTAAAGGGTAAGAGATATACAAAAACTTACTACACAGAAAATGTTGATCTGATCAAAACACACAATATGTGTCCTTTACATTTTTGCTTTGGAGGTAACCGTTTCCGAGATATTCCTTGTTTTTGGTTTCAGTTGAGTACCTATACTTTTCTCAGACAGGAAGTGTTCGTTTTTCTTTTGTTCTACTCCTGGCCAAGCAAAGAAGCGATTTGCAAAGACAATCGAATAACGACAGATTTTAAAACATTTGACTGTCGGTTTATCCTAGTGTATTCCCTTATTTTCTTTCTACTTATAAGGAACTAAGTAGTAATAACATTCTGCTAATGATTATCTCGATTAGCAAGGTGCAGAAAGAAGAATAATCTTATGTAAGAAGTTTGTAGAAGAGCTAGAGAAAGTCATGTGAGTGTAACACATCAGATTTTTTAAAAATGCAATTTATACAGGGGACCCTAAAACGCAAATTTCCGGTGAAATCTTCGTATCAAAATTTTGGGTGCCATACAACATGTACATAGTACGTGCAGAAAAAGTTTTTTTTTTTTTTTTTTTTAAGGATTCAGGGCCTCTAACAATGCATTTGCAGCGAAATTTCGGTATCGAATTTTCGGGTAAAATACAATACCTCCCTTCTCTGTGTATTATGTACATTGTACATACGTAGCTACTAGAGAAATTAAAAGCTATTTTGATGGGGTTTGTGAAGCGGTGATTTAATTGAAGGTCCTCGTGTCGCATCTTTGACAGACACCTAATTTGGCATTTAACGCTTACAGACAATACACACATGTAGAGTTTTCTAAAAATGCTTTTTGGGGGGTTCAACGGGTCCCAAAATTATAAAGGTGGAATACAATACTAATGTGCACTTTGTATATATGTGCTAGAGAAAGTAAAAAGAAAAAATCATTGGTGAGGGACAGCGGCTCTGGAAATAGAACTCCCACTTGCGCTAACGCCTACGCCACCTCACCTGGCTCCTCAAATAGCTATATTGATAGATTAAGGACATTCTAATGATTTCTCGGAAAATAGTATAGAGATCTCATTAAAACATATTTGTTATTGAGATAAGGAGTTCAACCTACGAGCTATCAAAATGAAATAGGAACACAGGTCTCCCCCCCCCCCGCAATCCCAGCACTACAAATGCTATTCACTGAAATCGCAAATTGAATTGTAAATTCAGTTAATGAGAAAAAGAACAAAGGCGATTTTCAGGTGTAAATACATGTCTTTTAAAATACAGAGCAGGATAAAATACAGAAATGCGTGTTGCAATAAATACAACGAAGTTGAATGCTTTCATTTCACTCAGAATCGATAACATTACTTTCTGTAGAGAAGGTACTGTATTCCTCCAAAACCTCGATGCCGAGATATCACCAGAAGTATGGCATGAACCCTCTAATTCCAAAATAAAACAAAAAACCCTTATGTGTTCCTTTCATATGACTTTCTCTACATCTCTAACAAATTATTATTAAGAATTTATTCTTCTATCTACTTCATACTAACAGAGATAAATTAGCAGAAACGGTATTATTACTTAGTTCCTTGTAAGCAGAAAGGAAGTAAGGTAATATACTTGGCTAAACCGACAGTCAAATGTTTTAAAATATGGTTGATATGGCATTGAAACCCGTTTCTTTGCGTGGCCAAGCGTTGATAAGTTCCCGCATAAGAAAAGTTTAAGTATGTTAAAACTGAAATCAATAACAAGGAATATCTCGAAAACAGGCAAGTCCATGAAAAAATATAATTGACATAAATTCTGTGTTTTATCCATATCTACATTTTTTGTATAGTAAGTTTTTGTCTATCCCTTACGGTTTACCAGTTATGCAAAATTCAATAAAAAATCATCCACAATGAAGAGGTCTTCAGAGGGTATTCCCGGAAAATTCAAGATATACATTTTATTTTGCATGTTACTATCTTAAATATCAGAGATTTTAATCAAAATCGCTATAGCCTATTTTTAGAAAATCAAAATTTTCCTAATGTTTTCCATGTAAAGGGTGGTTTGGGCTGGGGGAATTTTCTTGAAAATTTTCGTGTTACGTCCTTGAAAGTTACTGAACTTAAATAATAAGTTTGGTATTTAACGGTCTTTTCGTTTTTGAGCTATGCTGCACCACACACACGGACATTTTTTTCAAAATATTTTTCTTTATATTCAGGGGTTCTCAAAACATTATTTCCGGTGAGATCTCGAATTTTTGGGTGCAATACAATACTCTATCCATAAGTGCACTACGTATATGGTGTAGGGAAAGTAATATATACGATAGGTATGTTCCATTCATATTACTTTCTCTACATTATTATTATTTATTAAGAAGTTTACTCTTCTTTCTACTTCACACTAATTGATTATAAACAGTATTAGAAATGGTCTTTATTACATGCTACCTTATAAGTAGAAGGGAAATAATGAAACGCACTAGGCTAAAGCGATAGTCAAATCTTTTTAAAGCCGGTGGCTATGTGATTTAATTCATTTCTATTCATGGCCAGAAATTGAAAAATTTGTGTTTTTTAAGGAAAAATGCATGTTTAGTGTCTTAAGTTTTTGTATATCTCTTACAGTTTGCCAGTTATACAAAAGTCATCCAGAATGAAGAGGTCTTCAGAGGCTATTCCCAGAAAATTTTCCGATTCTGTTTCCTATTTTCTTAATGTTTCTTCTATTTTTTTTGCAAATGGTGCTTTTTGGGTATCTGTTATAGCTTCCTGTTCTGTCATATGTCGTTGCTTGTTTTGCAAGTTAATCTCAATTTCATTACCGTCTATTCCTATATGTGCTTTTATCCATCCTTTTTGTATTGCCCATTCAAAAACAAAGGAATCGGATGTAATCCATTCACATGCCCTTCTCTATATCCCTGTTACAAATTATTGCTAAAAATCTTATACGTCTATCTACTTCATCCCAATCGAGATAAACATTAGCAAAAATGTTTCCTTGTAAGCAGAAGGGAAACAAGGAAGTACGCTAGGCTAAGACGATAGTCGTAGCTTTTAAAAGCTGGTTGCTATCTGGATGAATTCCGGTTCTTTGCCTTGCCAGAAGTTCACAAATTCCCTTATGAAAAAAGTTTAAGTATTTTAAAACTGAAACCAATAACAAGGAGTGTCTCAAACACACCATGAAAAAATGAATATGACATACATTGTGTGTTGAACGAGATCCGCATATTTTGTGTAGTAAGTTTTGTCTAGCTCTTACGGTTTACTAGTTTTGCAAAATCTAGCAAAAGAGGTCTTCAGAGGCTATTGCCATAAAATTCAAGATGTACATTTTACTTGTTATGTCAATATCTTTAATAATGACATTTTAATCAAAATCGTTAGAGCCAATTTTGAGAAAATGAAAATTTTCGAAAATTTGTCCATGTAAAGCGTAGTTTGGGGTAGGGGGACTTTCTTGGAAATCTTCGTGTCGCATCCTTAGAAGATTCGTAACTTAAATACCAAGTTTGGTACCTTGCCGAGTTTTTGGTTTTGAACTATCGTGTTCACGGACACACACGCGCGTGCGCGGACCTTATTCTAAATATCTGATGTGTTCCATTCACATGACTATCTCTACATCACTGTAACACACTATTGTTAAAAAGTATATTCTTCTATATACTATATGATAATACAGATTAATATTAGCAGAAATTGTCTTAATTAATTGCTTCCTTGAAAGTAGAAGGGAAATAAGGGAATACACTAGGCTAAAGTGATAGTAAAATATTTTAAAAGATGGTTGCCATATGGTTGAAATCCAATCTTATGCATGGACAGGAGAAAAGTGTCAGAAAAGTTCAAGTATTTTAAGTCTGTAACAAATAGCTTCAAATATCCACGAAAAAAACGTATATGACATAAATTGTGTGTTTTAACGGGATCTACACTATTTATGAAGTAAGTTTTTGTATATTTGTTACGGTTTACCAATAATACAAAATTCAGCAAATTTCTGCCAGAATAAATAGGTCTTTAGAGGCTATTCCCTGAAAATTCAAGATATACATTTTATTTGCCATGTAAATAAATATCTTTAATATACGATATTTTAATCAAAATCGTTAAGAGGGGACTTTCTTGAAAACCTTCGTGTCGTTTGGTATGTTTGAATTATCGTGTTCATGGACACACACAAGGAGCTTTTTCTAAAAATGTTTTTCTCGGATACAGGAGACCCTAAAATGTGCGTTTCCGGAGAAACCTCAGCATCGAATTTCAGGGTGGAATACAATACTTTCTCAATTACGTGGTACATGTAGAGAAAGTAAAAAGCTATGTGTGTAGCGTAACCAACCAGCTGGGCGGTACTGGAGCTCTTTCACTCAAACATTGATGATGACTCCTGCACTAAACGGCTTACACACAATTAACAATACTGGCTAATGAAGAGGCCACGACTCGATTACCGTCAACAGCAACACTTTGCCTTGCTTAATGTTGCTGGACAAACACTCAGTTTGATTACTTCATTACGTGGATACAAGAGGCGTCACTCTCTTTCTCTCTCTCTCTCTCTCTCTCTCTCTCTCTTTCATTACATTACACACGCATATTTTTACTTTCTCTACACGTACTATGTACATAGTGTATAGAGGAAGTAATGTATTCCACCCAAAAATTCGATACCGAGATTTCACCGGAAATACATGTTTTAGGACCCCCTGAACCCAAAAAATATTTTTTTAGAAAAAAGTCTGTGTATCTCTGTGGACAGTGTAGCTCAAAAACGGAAAGTCCGTTAAATACGAAATTTGGTATTTAAGTTGAGTATCTTTCAAGGATGCGACACGAAGATTTTCAAGAAAATCCCCCCCACGCCAAACTACCCTTTACATGCACACATTTTCGAAAATTTTGATTTTCTCAAAATTGAATGTAACGATTTTGATTAAAATATCGTACATTAAAGATAATTAGCTAAGAAAAAAAAACGTATATCTTGAATTTTTTTGGAATAGCCTCTGAAGACTAATTCATTCTGGGTGTATTTTACTGAATTTTATATAACTGGTAAACCGTAAGAGAAGGAAACATTTACCGCACAAAAATGTAGGGTACGATAAAACACAATTTATGTTATATACTTTCTTAAGTGGAGTTGGTCGTTTTTGAGATATTCCTTGTTTTTGGTTTTAGCTTTGAAAAACTTATACTTTTCTCATACAAAAACTTGTCAACTCCTTTCCATACAAACAAAGGAACTTGTCACATAGCAACCAGCTTTTGACTATCACTTTAATCTCTAGTACTCCTTTATTTCGCTTCTACTTACAAGGAGGCAAGTAATAAGACCATTTCTGCTATTTTTTTCTCGATTAGCATGAACTAAATAGAAGCATAAGCTTTTTAACAATAATTTGTCTCAGAGATGTAGAGAAAGTCATGTGAATGGAACATATCAGATTAAGCTACTTCCCCTCTCTTTCCTAGAATACCTCACCGTTTTTTATTTTACTGAAGTTGCCAATACACTTCTGTTGCTTTCACAAATGCATAATTACTCTATGGCTTTACTCTTTCTTGTTTCAATTTCTTCATGAAAAACATTTTTGGTGTGTTACATTCACATAACTGTTTCTAATTATTGTTCAAGAAACAATTCTTACAAAAGATACACTTCTATCTACTTCACGTATATCGATATTATACGGTACCTGATAGGATCATTTTGAGTAAATTGTATGCAACTAAGTAAGAGGTAATGTTACACCAATACCAGTGGCAAGATGTCATAATGCTGATATAAGCGTGTCCTCCTAAAGCGATGCTGGCATAAACATTAACCTGCTGGCGTTTTGTGACGTTTTGATCGACGGCCTAGTTTTTTTAGTTTCTCTACACTTGCTAGGTACATAGTGTATAGAGATCTTTTGAAAATGTTTCCTTGTAAAGGGTAATTTTGGTGTGGGGGAATTTTCTTAAATATTTGTGTCGCGTCCTTGGAAGATATTAGACTTAAATACAAAGTTTAGTAAAATGAGTTTTCTTTATTGAGTAGGTATCGTGTTCACACGCACACGCGCGCGCGCGCGCTCACAGAGGTATCTTTTTCTGATTTGTTTTTTGATACAAGGGATCCTAAAAGGTGTATTTCCGGTGAAATCTCGGTATCGAATATTTGGGTGTTTGTACTGTACACACCTTGAATATGGGAAAGCTGTTAAGAGTAACGCGCATGCGCACACTCTGGCTAAAACCTGCTCTGAACCGAATCCAGGAGAATAACAAGAGACAACTAAATTAATTTGCAGCCAGAGAGTAAAGACATGTTGAAAGCTATCTCTGCATCTCCATGCATCGCAAACCTCGCCTCTATGGTTGAACAAATGACTGCAAGGCAGCGCTTTTGAACCTCTGAAAAGCTCTTTTCAGCAACCGCGAGTTTAACCCGGGCGGGGCTGGGAGTGGGGTGCTGCCAAATGAAGATCATAATAGTAATAAACTGAGCCGTCTACACTCCAGCGCACCAACGTTCAAACACTGAACTACGTATGCACTTAAATTATTCCCCGACTGTAACAACTGAAGATCGTATAATAATGTACCATGCATACTAACCGGCAACTTTTTTTGTGAAATAAAAAGGATTAAAAATCCCTCTTTTTTATGTTACCCCGTGCCCTCTTCTATTCTAATGTTCCCTGTAGGAAAATCAACACAATCAGTGTATTCCCTTAACTTCCCTTGCCATTGTTACGCAGTTTCAACAATGTCAGCACTGTCTATCTTTGCTAATGGGTTTTAATTCATGAACAAGAGGCAGGCAGGCAGTCATAATATTCTCGCTGTGTATTTAAAAGGAGCGCGGAGGGCTGCAGGGGCAGGGGGGGGGGTTGTTTAAACTCCCTCAGTCTTTGTATGACCCAGCAGCTTTTACCTAATGAAATTATCACAAGACTTTGTACAACCGTAGCACGACACCAGAATTAAAGATGCGTTCTCGAATCCTTTCTATAATGAAATTTTGTGTGGACTATTAATTCTCGCTTCGAGGTTGTACAGCCGGGGTTGAAAGGGGAGAGGGGCAAGGCTTTGTCTAATTTGGTTTAATTTTGTATCAGGTCAGGAAATGTTGGTACCATTGCTGGAGGGAAAATCGCTCTATGTAGTTTCCTCGTGGGATTTCGGCAGCGGGGGAAAGGTTAAATGGGGAGGGGCTGCTAAGCTATGTGCTACTAACCCCTTCCACCGCCTCTTTCTACTCTCCAATCATGTAGCTAATAGCTAATCTGTATAGCACGGCTGCGTTAAAAAAATGAAACACATCTGCCCTCTACTTGCACATGATTTTCCTTCATGGCACACGAAGCTTAAATATTTAGCCATTAATAACACACTGGCGTATTATTACAGTAGAACACCACTAATCACCGCCTGGTGATTAAACCAGGTCAGTTCCAGGAACAAGTGCTAATCACTGATATAGGCCCTATACGAAACTTCGTAATAAAATTCCTTCATCTACTAAATAATCAGTGATGCTTTAGTTCATACTTACTAGGTAACAAAACACACTAACAACATAAAATACAGGTTCAGCAAACGTAAAATACACTTTAGTGGTGCTCATATATATCTTTATCACCGTGGAATATTCACTTCAAAGACTCGAAGATTTAATACTTTGCCACTTCTCGTAAAAACATTTGACTACATAAATAAACTTTCCTTGACTTTTCTGGAAGTATCTTGGATTGTTTTTAAATGTTATCCTAATGAATCGTGAGAGTAATCATTTCCGCTCATTTTACTTTAGATTCACATGACTTTCCCTACATCTCTGAAACAAATTATTGTTACAAAGCTTATGCTTCTATTTACTTCATGCTAATCGAGAAAAGTTTAGCAGAAATATGTTATTACTTGCTTCCTTGTAAGTAGAAACGAAACAAGGAAGTACACTAGGTTAAAGTGATAGTTAAAATTTTGTTGCTATGTGACTGAAGTTCCTTTGTTTGTATGGAAAGGAGTTGGCAAATTCCTGTATGAGCAAAGTATGTTTTTTTAAAGCTGAAACAAAAGACGAGGAATATCTCAAAAAAACGATCAACTCCACGAAAAAAATTATATAACATAAATTGTGTACTTTAATGTGCTCTACATTTTTTGTGTGGTAGGTTTTTGTCCAACTCTTACGGTTTAGCAGTTATACAAAATTCCGTAAAATTTATCTAGAATAAAGTAGTCTTTGGAGGCTATTCCCAAAAAGCTCAAGATATACATTTTATTTGTCAGGTAAATATCTTTAATATACGATATTTTAATCAAAATCGTTAGAGCCTTTTTTGAGAAAATAAACGTTTTCGAAAAAAGTTCCATGTAAAGGGTAGTTTAGGGTGGGGGGAATTTTCTTGAAAATCTTAGTGTCACATCCTTGAAAGATACCAAACTTAAATACCAAGTTTAGTATTTTACGGTATTTTCGTTTTTGAGCTATGCTGCCCACAGATACATACACACACAGACACACACGGACATTTTTCTAAAAATACTAAACATGAAGCTAGGCATAACATTGGTATACAAAATCTTATGTGTTTCATTAATATGAGTTTCACTAGCTGTTCCGCAAACGAAAATTTTATTAAAAATTCTGATGTGTTCCATTCACATGACTTTCCCTACAACTCTGCAAAAACATATTATTAAAAAGCTTATGGTTCAATTTACTTCATGTTAATCTAGTGTTATTGCTTGCTTTCTTGTAAGTAGAAGCGAAATATGGAAGTACCATAAGTTAAAGTGATAGTCAAAAGCTGGTTGCTTTGTGACTGAAGTTCCTTTGTTTGTATGGAGACGAGTTGACACATTCCTATATGAGAAAAGTATTAGATTTTCAAAGCTGAAACTAAAAACAAGGAATATCTCGGAAACGTTCAACTCCATGAAAAATATATATATATATAAATCGTGTGTTTTAACGTGCTCTACATTTTTTGTGTGGTAAGTTTTGTCCATCTCTTACGGTTTAACAGTTAGGCAAAATTCAGTAAAATTCATCCATAACAAAATTCTCTTCAGAAGCTATTCCCAGAAAATTCAAGAAATACACTTTGTCAGGTAAATATTTTTAATATACGATATTTTAATCAAAATCGTTAGCCATTTTTGAGAAAGTCAAAATTTTCGAAAAAAAAAGTTCCATGTAAAGAGTAGTTTGGGGTTGGGGGATTTTTCACAAAACCTTCGTGTCGCATCCCTGGAAGATACTAAACTTAAATACCAAGTTTAGTATTTTACCGACTTTTCGTTTTTGAGTTATGGTGTTCACGGACACATGGACACTCGGACTTTTTGTGAAAATGCTTTTTTTTTTTTTTTTTTTTTTTTTTTTTGGGGATACAGGGAACCCTAAATATATATTTCCGGTGAAATCTCGGTATCGAATTTCTCTATACACTATGTACATAGTACGTGTAGAGAAAGTAAACATGCAGAATATAGCAACAATGTTGACATATCGTGTTTTTTTTTTCCAAAGCCTAAATTATTCTTTATCTAAAAATATAGTTTCCGCAAGTAATACATTTCATTCAATATACAATATATACCTACTAAAATAAAATATTCTGAACAGAGATATAACATTGTAGACATCACGTTACAAAATTAGGTTTAGTAACCAGTCCTCTAAATAACTATTTTACATAGAAGGGCCTAAAAGTAGCACGTTTACCATATTGAACAGGTGCTAAGACACTAAGGTCTGTTCACGTGACTCCCGTGATGGAATAGCAACACGGAGCACTTCCTTATGTAACCCTCGAGTACTCGTGAGGCAAAAAGGTGCACAGAAAATCGCGTCAGGTAAATTTGGCTATAGTGTAAATAAAGAAAATATATACTTATTACTTTCTCCACACGTAATATATACATTGTATATAGAGAACATATTGTAATGCACCCAAAAATTCGATACTGAGATTTCACCGGAAATACATAGTGTCCATGTGTGTCTGTGGGCAGCATAGCTTAAAAACGAAAAGTGCGTTAAATGCCTTGTTATTCAGTTCAGTATCTTTCAACGACGCGATACGAAGATTTTATAGAAAATCCCCCACCCCCAACTACCGTTTACATGGAAAAATTACGAAAATTGTAATTTTCTCAAAAATGGCTCTAACGATTTTGATTAAAATATCATACATTAAAGACATTTACCTGACAAATGAAATGCATATCTTGAATTTTCTGAAAATAGCCTCGGAAGACTCCTTTATTCTGGATGATTTTTGCTGGATGTTGCGTACCTAGTAAATCGTAAGAGATAGACAAAAACTAACTGAATAGAAAATGTAGAGCTCGTTAAAACACACAATTTATGTTATACATAATTTTGCCGTGAAGTTGGTTGTTTTTGAGATATTTCTTGTTATTGTTTTCAATTGTGAAGAACTTACCTTTTTCTCAGATAGGAAGTGTCCGTTTTTCTTTTGTTCTACTCCTGGCCAAGCAAAGAAGCAATTTGCAATGACAATCGCATAACGATAGCTTTTAAAACATTTGGCTATCACTTTAGCCTAGTGCATTCCCTTAGTTCCCTCTTACTTATAAGGAACTAAGTAATAAGAACATTCTGCTAATGTTTATCTCGATTAGCATTGTGTAGAAAGAAGAATATTCTTTTATAAGAAGTTTGTAGAGCAGCTAAAGAAAGTCATGTGAGTGTAACACATCAGATTTTTTTTAAATTTAAATATATATGTAAAATTATGTGAAATGATCTATAAATGTACTTCGATGAGCTTAAGAACTCAATTATTTGTTAATTTTTCTCTCTCTCTATGTATTGACATATATAATATAGTAGATAATATATACAGAATACTTTTGAAATTGAACCAAATGTTTTAAACATTTCATGATTTAGTCTCTATTATTTGTGACAACAACTGTGTAATGTAGTTTAGTTACTAATATGGAGCTTACAACGCAAAAAAATCTGTGTTCCTGTCACATGATTTTCTCTCTGTTCTACAAACACACTATTCTATAACATATTATTATTATTACATTGCACCCAAAAATTCGATCTCGAGATTCACCGGAAATACATGTTTTGAGATTCCCTGAATATAAAAAACGCATTTTTAGAAAAATGTCCGTGTGTGTGTGTGGGGGGGGGGGCAGCATGGCTCAAAAACGAAAAGACCGTTAAAGCCCAAACTTGGTATTTAAGTTTGGTATCTTCCAAGGATGCGACACGAAAATTTTCAAGAAAATTTCCCCCACCCTAAACTACCCTTTACATGGAACAATTTTTGAAAATTTTGATTTTCTTAAAAATGGCTCTAACGATTTTGATTAAAACATCGTATATTAAAGATACTTATCTCACAAATAAAATGTATATCTTGAATTTTCTGGGAATAGCCTCTGAAGACTACTTTATTCTGGATGAATTTTGCGGAATTGTGCATAACTGCTAAGCCGTAAGATATGGGGGAAAACTTACTACACAGAAACTGTAGCTCACAATAAAACACACAATTTATGTCAATTACATTTTTTTCGTGGAGTTGATAATTTTTAAGATATTCCTGGTTTTTCGTTTTAGCTTTGAAAAACTTACTTTTCTCATACTGGAATTTCTTAACTCCTGTCCATACAAACAAAGGAGCTTCAGTTATATAGCAACCAGCTTTTGGCTATCGTTTTAACCTATGGAATTCCCTCATTTCGCTTCTACTTACAAGGAAGCAAGTAATAAGACTATTTCTGCTAATTAGTACATTTAACTACAATTAGTTGCAGAGATGTAGAGAAAGTCATGTAAATGGAACACATCAGATTTTTTTATCCATATCATATTAATCATAATAAGTATTACCAGACCAATGATCTTATCACTTATTTCGTTTCGACTTATAAGGAGGTAAATCGATAGCCAAATCTTTTAAAATATTGTAGGAGGACATACCATATGCTCACAAAGCATATAAAAGGGAATTGTACATAATATTATAAGCTTATGGAAAGCAATGTAAAATAGTTGTGAATATTTAGTAGTAGAAATTAACATAAAAACGAGTTCTAACTTATGTAATTAAGACAAGGCGAGCAGGCTTAATTCCAGGTAACAGTCCACCAACCACCACTTGCTAATCAGCACAGGCTTAGGCTAAATAATGTAAAACAGAAAAGAACAGACATAGAAATAAGTGAAACAGGAATAGTGACTTGTCCTCCAAGTAGCACATGGAATTGGAGAAATAGACAAAGCAAGCAGGAAGTTAAGGTGAGAGGGAAGCCTTGGGTTTTCCCAAACGCGTTATGTGGACTCTATGACGTCAATCGTAGCATGTGAAGTGATGCTAACAATGGACCAATCAGAGATATTGTTACATTTTATGGCGCAACGATTGGCGTTACCCAGTGGCAGTATAAAGGATAGCTTATCTCTTATGTGGTTACTCTTACACTCTCTTTTATTTGTGTTGTGTGCACGTCCACGTGCTGAAGTGATGGGGGAGCCAGAGGCTTAGATCAGGCTCCTAATACTTGATTTAAGTGGTAGGAAAGTTTTTATTTACAACAGCTTTTGTAAAGAAACAAGCTAGCCGCCTGTTAAACCTGTGATATAATAAATTCAAGTTGTAAGGGAAAATGCAGTGTTATTTAATATTCTCCTCACCCACAAAGCCCCTGAAATAGAATTAGTTAGGAGGTATTAAGAGTGGAATCTTCATCAACGACTGAGCTGAAAACACCGGAGAAGGAGACGAAAGCAGACTTCCCGCTTCAAAATTATTCCTATGTGATTTATTTTAAATTCAGTTCTCTTTGCATGACCAGGAATAAAACAAAATTTTGACATAAAGTGTGTTTTTTAAAGAGATCTACATTTTCTAAGCTGAACTTTTTTGTTTATCTCTTATGGTTTTCCAGCTACACAAACATCATCCAGAGTGAAGAGGTCTTCTGAGGCTATTCCCAGAAAATTCAAGATAAATATTTAATTTGTCACCTTCTACTTACAATGAAGCATGTAATAAGACTAGTTGTGCTAATGTTTATCCCGATTAGCTTGACGTAAATAAAATAATCTCTTGTGAGAATGATTTGTGGAACAGTTAGAGAAAGTCATGTCAATGGAACACATCAGATTTTATCATGTTATTTTGATATAGTGTGAGACGGTACATGTCTTGTCACGGGACTAAGAGCTATTTATAAGGGAGATATGAATTATAGCAAATAGTATAAATTATATTAATAGGGGACAAATGCACATTGAAAATGGCCAGGGAACAAATATTTTAAACACGTCTAAGTAGCCGAGTTGTCACGAGCTAACCAGCGACCCAGGTAGCATAGTACTGTTAAGGGTAGGACATTGAACTGAAGGCGTGAGGTTACACTGCCCGAGGGTGAACATAAGGAAAACAAGCAATTCTCTTGTTGGTCAAGCGACACTTTTGGCACTGGGCATGGAACATTCGCGGAGCTAAGATGTGATATTTGGGTCCGTGGTGGAACCTTTGGTTGTGACGGAAATAGTGTTGATTTAATAGGGACGGACGAAATCACTGCACCAAAAGACGGTCAAAAGTAATAAGTAATGATAGGCGCGGTCGAGTAAAACGTAACTTAAGAGTAGAACATTTAGAAGGAATGCGTGTGTGTTCGACAGCAGAAAAGGCCGAACAAAATGAATAAATGAGTTCAAAAATAATCTGGGACTCGAAGAAAATCGCTTGTGTCTTACTACACGTGAAAAAGATTCCTTGCTAACAAAATCCTGAGCTAGGGTATCCACATCATTCCTAATAGCCAAAACCTGCACCGGGGTTATGAACCCGGAACCCCTGATACCGCCGCAAGTGGGCCCTAAAACGAGTATTTCTAGTGAATAGAAATATTGATAAAATTCCTGTTCATCCTTATTTTACATTTAAATTTGCTATACCCATACATTAACATTAAAAGATAGAGAAATTGAAGTGAATTAAAACGTCAGATTTTTCCTATCGTAACAGACGCCACTGAAGATGATGTTGATCCAAGCCGGTGACCTTAGGTTCACCCTTCCCCCGTTTTTCTTGTGTTGACCGGCATTTGGAAAGGGTGTTGAGCCTGTGGTTACTTCTACGGCTTTGACCTTTAGAATTGTTGTTGTGTTCATATTCTGGTTTCTGGATCACCTCCCACGAAACTCCTCTACCTACACGGTTCTACCTCACCTTTGGTCTTCCCGAGAAAACAGAGACGGCCTTGGTTCAAACCTGCTGCATGCTATGTGCAAGGACCACCCAGAAATTGACAGACGATTTGACATAACTAAATAACAACAAAAGGTATCAACACAAAACTTTATTTACAAAGTTACACTACCTTACTCTATTCTCGACGTAATCGCTATTACTATCAAGGTATTTATTGTCACGTGGTACCGGTTTTTCAATTAAAAATCTAAAGTGTTCCATTCACATGACTTTCTCTACATCTCTAGAACAAATTATTGTTTAAAAAGCTTATGTTTATATCTACTTCATGCTAATTGAGATAAGCATTAGCAGAAACGCTTTCTTGTAAGTAGCAGGGAAATTCCCGTATATGAAAAGTTTAAGAATTTTAAAACTTAAACCAATAACAAGGAATATCTAAAAAATGGCCAACTCTATGAAAAAATTGTATATGATATAAGTTGTGTATTTCAACAAGATCTACATTTTTTGTGTAGTACGTTTTTGTCTATCTCTTACAGTTTACCAGTTATGCAAAATCCAGCGAAATTCATCCAGAATAAAGATGTCTACAGAGGCTATTCCCAGAAAATTTAAGATATATGTTTTATTTGACATATAAATATTTTAATATACGGTATTTTAATCAAAATCGTTAGGGCCATTTTTGATAAAATCAAAATTATCGAACATTTTTCCACGTAAAGGATAGTTTGGAGTGAGGATTTTTCTCAAAATATTCGTGTCAAATCCTTGCAAGTTTGGTATTTTCGTTTTGAGCTATGCTGTCCACACAGACACACATACACACACACGCGCGCACACACGCACACACACACACTCACGGACCTTTTTCCAAAAAAAAAAGTTTTATTCAGGGTGACCCAAAACACGTATTTCCGGTGAAATCTCGGCGTCAATAGTTTTAGTGCAATACATTTTGTACATACAGAAAGTAAAAATTGGTAAGGGAGCTCAAAGAAGAAAATACATTTTTGGAAGCAAGTGCAAAGACACTGTTTAAAGAGACATCTATGTCTGGCCTAAAAAAACCTGAAAAAGGTGAGGTTAAAAGGAAGGAATCTGCCTGTGCCCGAAAGTATTTTCAGACTGTAATAAAGATTACTCCGGTCATGCAAGTCAGTTATGTGATGACCATGAGACGGATGATTTGCTAAGCTTGGAAACTGAAAGTACATGTTTCTTCTGTGGAGAGTTTGGTCAGGATGGTGAGGAGTGGTACCGTTGTACCAGCGGTGAGGTGCAGCTGACGCTGCTGAAGATGTGAAAGTGTTTTACCTAATGACTAGAGCTAGGAAGCTATGCAGGGTAAGAGCGGCCAGTCTTGGCAATATCATGCGGCACTACTTGCATGAGCAAAGGTCAGCGTAGAGTGCAACCCATTACTGCAAAACAGCTATCACTGCACAACACAGAAACACGTCGGTAGCAAGGAAGGCGTTCGAAAAACATTTTTGTTCTGCTCAAATGTCAGCAAAATTAATTTGTTTTACAACCATAGTAAGTTTCTTATGCAGTACTTATTCAGAAACCGATGATAGTTCTAGTAAACAAACTGTGAAACGTCTAGTAACAGAACAGCTTCACAGAAACATATTATTGATTGCAAATTTGTTCAGAAAGTTACCCACAACTAACACACTGTTACAGTCCAGAGGTATGGAGCTGAACTGAATCTGTGCGGCATGTGGAACTGTCAGAGCACCCTACCTGAAATAGAGATGAAAAGGAAAAGAATGCAGGGTTCAGTGTGATGTATCGCATACAAGCTGCACTTTTAGATTCCAACAAATGATATTTGCTTGGTCATACTGACACATTATGCGAAGCGGAACGAACATTTTCAAAATACAAATCTTGTTTGCCGGAACGTAAAACGAGGTTTTGATTTGAAAGGCTTCAGGAGCACATATAGTTTTCAGTAATACGGCTGCAGATGAGTAAAGGTGTTTAATTCCCGCTTTCGTTTTTACCTGGTAAGAGTCTGAAGATATTTAAGAAGGTACTTTTATTATTTGGATATTATATAACATTCGATCAGTAAATATTTCAATCCGTGTTATAATTGCTTGGATATTTTCATAATGTACATATGTAAAGAAGGAAATCAATAACTCAGCACTTTTGTTCTATGGATGCAGTACTGTTTACTTGACAACAATTTGTTCACCTCTCCCCCTTGCGTTCTTATCAATGACTTATTTTGATGTGGCGAGGTGGCGGGTCGCAAACTATAAAAGGAACGACGAACGGTACGAACTACCTAGCTGTGCTAATGACTTTCATTAATGTTCCTTTAACACTTTTCTATGTTTCATGGTATAGTGAACGTTAATTAAATGAGCTCTTCTACACTGACTGATTTGACTGAAGAATAGTCATTGTTACTCAATACATTAATCAGTTTAGAATTGTCATTGTCACTAACAGTTTAAATAAAACTTTTGATCAAAGTTGTTTATAAAAATCTGATTTGTCCCATTCACATGACTTTCTCTAGCTACTCCCCAAACAAACCTTCTATTAAAAAGATTAGTCTTTTATCTCCATTGTGCTAATTAAAATAAACATAACCAGAATAAATCTTATTACTTGTTTCCTTATAAATAGAAGGGGAATAAGAAAATTTACAGGCTAACCTGATAATAAAGTCCTTTAAAAGTCAGTCGCTATGTGAAACAATTGGAATTCTATCTCTTTGACTGCCAGGAGTATACAAACGAGAAACGGGGAAAGGGTGTCTTCCCGTTTGAGCAAAACTTGTAGATTAAAACTGAAACCAACGGTTAACTCTAGAAAAAAAATGTATATAGCATTAACTGTGTGTTTTAATGAGATATATATTTCTTGTGCAATATGTTTTTTTCTCTCTTTTACGGTTTTCCAGTTATGGAAAAGTCATCCAGAATGAAGGGCTCTTCAGAGGCTATTCCCAGAAAATTCAAGATATACATTTCGTTTGTCATAAAAATATCTTAAACGTAGGATGTTTTTTAACCAAAATCATTAATAATATTTGATAAAATCAAATGTTTCGAAAAAGATATCATGTAAAGGATAGTTGAGGGTGTGGGGATGTTCTAGGAAATCTTCGTGTGGTATTCGTGGAAGATACTGAACTTAAATACAAAGTTTTGTATTTAACCGACTTTTCGTTTTTGAACCAGACACACACAGACAGACATGTTCACGGATTATTTTCTGAAAATGCTTTTTTCTGACACAGGGCACCTCAAAACATATATTTCCGGTGAAATCAAGGTATCCAATTTTTGGGTGGAATACAATATCTTCTCTATCTACTATGTACATTGTATATACGGGTTAGAGAAAGTAAAAAGCTTTATGATCCAACCTTCATCATCATCATTATTAAGTTCGTGCTTCAATAGAAAATATAAGAAAAAGTAGACATTTCACCCATTCAAAGTATATGGAGAGAAATCTACCGGCATTGCCCTATTTACTTTCTCTAGCACGTATGTACAATGTACATAGTAAATAGAGAAGGTAGGTACGCATTCCACCCAAAAATTCGAAACCGAGATTTCACCGGAAATGTATGTTTTGAGACACCCTGAATCCAAATAAAAGATTTTTGGAAACATGTCCGTGTGTGTGTCTTTGGACAGCATAGCTACAAAAACGAAAAGTCGGTTAAACACAAACTTGGTTTTTATGTTCTGTATCTTTCAAGAATTCGAAACAATAACTTTCAAGAAATTCTCCCCACCCCAACTGCCCTTTACGTGGGACAGTTTTGGAAAAGTTCGATTTTATTAAAAATGACCTTCATAAATTTTATTAAAGTGTCAAATGTTTAAGATATTTTCATGCCTGAAATGCTGACTTTGAAATTTCTGAGAATAGCCTCTGAAGATTTCATCAGTCTGGATAACCTTTGCATAACTGGTAAACCGTAATTTTTGTCATATATACGTTATTTTTAGAGTTAACCGTTTTCGAGTTAATCCGAGTTATTGGTTTCAGTTTTAAAGAAATTAGATAACTCTTCTCAAACGGGAAATATCTTTCTTTTGCTTGTTTACTCCTAGCAATCAAAGAGAACGGAATTTAAATTGTTTCACTTAGCGCCCGGCTTTTAAAACATCTGACCTTGCTTTAGCCTAGTGTATTCCTTTATTTCCCGTTTACTTACAAAGAAGAATAAGACATACAGACAATGTTTGTCTTGATTAGCATGACGTATATAAAAAAGTCTGATGTGTTCCAATCACATGACTTTCTCTATATCTCTGTAACAAACTACTGTTAAAAAACATATGCTTCTATTTACTTCATGCTAATCGAGAAAACATTAACGTAAATAGTCTTATTAGTTGGTTCCTTGTATGTAGAAGCGAAATAAGGGAGTAGCATAGGATAAAGTGATAGTCAAAAGCTGGTTGCTATGTGACTGACGTTCCTTTGTTTATATGGACAGAAGTTGACAAATTCCTGTATGAGAAACGTATAAGTATTTTAAAGCTGAAACCCATAACAAGGAATATCTCAGAAAAGTTTACTTCAGGAAAAAATGTATATTGTATAAATAGTTTTTTTTAATGTTCTATACATTTTTTGTGTGGTTAGTTTTTGTCCATCTCTTACAGTTTAGCAGTTATGCAAAATTCAGCAAAATTCATCCAGAATAAAGTAGTCTTTAGAGGCTATTCCCAGAAAATTCAAGATACACATTTTATTTGCCATATAAATATCTTTAATGCCTATACAATATTTTAATGAAAATCGTTACAGCCATTTTTGAGAAAATCAAAATTTTCGAAAAATATTCCATGTAAAGGGTTGCTTGTGGTGGAGGGGGGGTTTTCTTGAAAATCTTCGTGTCGTATACTTGTAAGATACCAAACTTAAATACCAAATTTGCTATCTAACGATCTTTTCGTTTTTGAGCTATGCTGTCCACAGACAGACAGACAGACGCACGCACATACATGGATCTTTTTCTAAAAATAGTTCTTTTGGATTCAGGGGGGACACAAAACATATATTTCCAGTGAAATCTCGATATGGAATTTTTGGGTGGAAGCCAATACCTTGTCTATACACTATGTACATAGTACGTGTAGAGAAAGTAATAAAAGACAATGGAAGGGGGAGATATCTGGTTGAAAACATATTTAATACACTTAATTCTATTTTAATGTCTTGGTCTAAAACTGGCAAAATATCAGATTTTGTGTGTCATGCCTATAGCCATGAACTTTTATAAGTGCACAAAAAGAAGGAGGTGACAAGTACCATAATTATCCGAAAGATTATAACGACTCTCAGCATGGATTGTATGCATTGCATTCCCAGTCCAAGGAACACGCCCCCTATTCTCACGGTATCAGCAAGTATCATAAGGTTTAAAACTTGCACTCTAAATTTACTACTTAATTGAACATTTAACATCACAAAAACACTTAAATAAGTATCCTAACCTGTGTATTGAAACACATTTCGCTTTCCTTGGTTTTGTTTCTACTATACGAGAAACTACAACTAAATACCATACACGCATTCGCCATTATACTGGTTTAAAACTGCTTGATTGACATTTAACAGCATAGAATCTTATTTTTGGGTGCACATTTAACCCACAAAAGCCGTACTCATCTCAGAAGTGTATAATCAAAATATGGCGGCTTGACAACCACATTGCCTGAGGATAAGGCATGTCAAGTCCGAACTGCCACCATCAACATCATGGAACATACGCATGGCAGACCGTGTTTGTCACAATGAGATTTGTTATTCGATAACCAAAGACAAGGTTTGCAACACCTATATTGATTTGATATCATATGCTTGAGGAACTTTCCTCCCCTCAGACGTATCATGTGGGAGATGTTATCAGGATAATATCCTGAAAATTACCGGTTTCAACCCTCGTTTCTGAACAGAAAGTTTAGACGTTTTGTACTTTCACCAGAACATGTGTATAATGTACATGGAAGATAGAGAACGTATGGTATTCCACCCAAAACTCGATACCCATATTTCAACAGACCCCTGAATAAAAAAATCATATTTAGAAAAATCTGATGTGTTACACTCACATGACTTTCTTTAGCTGTTCTACAAACTTCATACATAAGATTCTTCTATTCTTTGCACCTTGCTAATCGTGGTACTCATTAGCACAATGTTATTATTTAGTTCCGTATAAGTAGGAAGAAAATAAGGGAATACATTAGGCTAAACCAGTAGTCAAATGTTTTAAAAGTTGTCGTTATGCGACTGTCATTACAAATCGCTTCTTTTCTTGGCCAGGAGTAGAACAAAAGAAAAACGGACACTCCCATCTGAAAAAAGTATAAGTACTTCACAACTGAAACTAATAACAATGAATACTTCGAAAACGGTAAGCTCAACGAGAAAAATGTATATGACATAACTTGTGTATTTTAACAAGACCTAAATTTTTTGTATAGTAATTTTTTGTCTATCTCTTACGGTTTACTAGTTATGCCAAATTAAGCAAATTTCATCGAGAATAAACAGGTCTTCAGAATCTATTCCCAGAAAATTCAAGATATACATTTTATTTGTTAGGTAAATGTCTTCTTTAATATATGATATTTTAATCAAAATCGTTAGAGCCATTTTTAAGAAAATCAAAATTTTTGAAAAAAGTTCCATGTAAAGGGTAGTTTGGGGTGGGGGGATTTTTCTCAAAATCTTCGTGTCGCATCCCTGGAAGATACTAAACTTAAATACCAAGTTTGGTATTTTAGCTATTTTTCGTTTTTGAGTTATCGTGTTCACAGACACACGGACACACACACACACACACACACACACACACACACACACACACACACACACACGGACCTTTTTCTCAAAATGCTTTTTTTGAATACAGGGGGTCCTAAAACGTATATTTCCGGAGAAATCTCGGTATCGAATTTTTGGGTGGAATACAATTCTTCTCTATCCCTATGTACATTGTACATATGGGGCTAGAGAAAGTAAAAATATATCTGTCTCCAATGTGTATCTGTGATGTACATAACCCAAAAACAAAAACTTGCCATTTAAATTCAACATTATTCAAGGATGCAACATGAGGATTAAAAAAAAAAAAATACAATTATATCCGACAACTGTTAAATGACACAGTTTTTTAATATTTTGACTTTCTCAAAAATGTTTCTAGCACTTTTGATTAATATACCATATGTTTAAGATATTTTCATCACAAATAAAATGTATATATTGGATATTATGAGAACATCCTCTGAAGACCTCTTTATACTGGAGGAGTTTTGTATATCTGTAAACCGCCAGAGATAGAAAACAACTTATTACACAAAAAATGTAAACTCGTTAAGCACATAATTTTTTGTCATCAGTAATTACTTTCTCTATACGTACTAAGCATAGCTGTAGATATAGGAGTTGTATTCCAAGCAAAACTGTGATAAAGAAATTTGACCGGAAATATATGTTATAGGCGGCACACGTGACAATAAATACCTTGATAGCAATGACGATTACGTTGAGAAATAGAGTAAGGTAGTGTAACTTTGTAAATAACGTTTTGCGTTGATAACTTTCGTTATTATTTAGCTGTGCCAAATCGTCTTGTCACTTTTTGGATGACCCTCGTAAAAGGTTTTCTGCAATCTTTTATCTGAATTAGATTCAAGAAAACACGACTTTAAGAATAGACAAGAGTGAGTAGTGTGAGATATACACCAGAATTGCTTAACGCCTGATGAAATGTAGGTATGTTTCCTAAATGAAAAGTTAAAGACACCAAGCCAAGAGGCTCTGAGTGAGGGAAGGAAAGGAAAAAACAAAAGTTGGTGTGGTGGGAGAATGTCAGGCTGACATTTTCGCTAGCAAAGAATAACGGTAACCTCCTGGACCCACTCGGGAAAAATATCGCAGTTAAATGTTGCCTAATGCTAATAGCAGTGTATTAATGGGCTGGGCAGAGTCCCAGAAACACGCGCTGGAAGCCTGCTCCGACAAAAAAAAATCTGACGTGTTCCATTCACATGACTTTCTCTACATCCCTGCAACAAAATATTGTTAAAAGCCTATGCTTCTGTTTACTTCATGCTAATCCAGAAAAAATGGCAGAAATAATCTTATTACTTGCTTCCTTGTAAGTAGGACCGAAATAAGGGAGTACCATAGGTTAAAGTAACAGTCAACAGCTGGTTGCTATGCGACTGAAGTTCCTTTGTTTGTATGGACACGAGTCGACAAATTCGTGTATGAGAAAAATATAAGCTGAAACCAAAAACAAAGAATATCTCAGAAACGACCAACTCCACGAAAAAATGTGTAACATAATTGTTGTGTTTTAACGTGTTCTACATTTTTTGTATGGCAAGTTTTTGTCCATCTCTTACGGTTTAGCAGTTATGCAAAATTCCGTAAAATTCATCCAGAATAAAGTAATCTTCAGAGGCTATTCCCAGAAAATTCAAGATATACATTTTATTTGTCAGGTAAATGTCTTTAATATACGATGTTTTAATCAAAATCGTTAGAGCTATTTAAAAAAAATCGAAAAAAGTTCCATGTAAAGAGCAGTTTGGGGTGGGGGGATTTTTCTCAAAATCTTCGTGTAGCATCCCTGGAAGATACTTAACTTAATTATCAAGTTTGGTATTTTACCGACTTTATCGTGTTCACAGACACACACGGACCTTTTGCTGAAAATGCTTTTTTTGGATACAGGGGACCATAGAACATCTATTTCCGGTGAAATCTCGGTATCGAATTTTGGATGGAATGCAATACCTTCTCTAAACACTCTGCGTAGTACGTTTAAGAATAAGTAAAAGCAAATGTGTTCCATTCACATGTCCTCTAACTGTTCGGTGAATAAACCTTAATCTATTATCTTCATCAAGGTAAACCTAAGCAGAATTAGGTCTATTATTAGCTTTAAGTAGAAGGGAAATAAGAACATGTACATGCGTCCTTTAAAAGCCACCTGCTACGTGAAACAATTGAAATTTCAGTCTCTGTGCTTGCCAGGAATAAACAAACGAGAAAAGAGAAAATTTTAAATGGGTAAAATTGAAACCAATAATGCGGAATATCTCGAAAATGGTTAACTTTACAAATAAATGTATATGATATAAATTGTGTGTTTTAATGGGATCTAATTTTTTTGTGTAGTAAGTTTTTGTATGTCTTACTGTTTGGCAGCTCTATAAAAGTAATCCAGAATGAAGAGGTCTTCAGAGGCCATTCCAAGAAAATCCAAGATATAAAATTCGTTTGTCATAAAAATATCTGAAACATACGGTATTTTAATCAAAATCGTTAATCATTTTTGAGAAAATCAAAATTTTCGAAAAATGCCCCCCCACATACAGACACAAACACACACACATAAAGCTTTTTGAATTTTTACTTTATCTACACATGCTATGTATGTACATAGTATATAGAGAAGGTATTGCACTCCACCCGAAATTTCGATACCGAGCTTTCATCGCAAATATATGTTTTAGGGTCCCCCTGTATAAAAAAAGCATTTTCAGAAAAAGGTCCGGAGTGTATTCCTGTGTCCGTGGGTCTATGAACACGATAACTCAAAAACAAAAAGTCGGTAAAATAACAAACTTTAAGTTTAGTGTCTTCCATGGATACGACACGAAGATTTGGGGGAAAATCCCTCCACCCAAAACTAACCTTTACATGGAGCTTTGTTCGAAAATTTTGATTTTCTCAAAAATGGCTCTAACGATTTGATTAAAATCTCATATAATAAAATGTATATCTTGGATTTTCTGGGTATAGACTTTGTACACTACTTTATTCTGGATGAATTTTAGGGAATTTTGTATAACTGCTAAACCGTAAGAGATGGACAAAAACTTACCACACAAAAAAATTAGAGCACGTTTAAACACACAGTTTATGTTATATACATGTTTTTCGTGGAGTTGATTTTTTTTTTTTTTTTTTTTTTTTTTTTTTTTTTTTTTTTTTTAGATATTCCATGTTTTGGTTTCACCTTTAAAAAAACTTAGTTTTTCCCATAGAGGAGTTTGAAGTTCCTTTGTTTGTATGGACAGGAGTTGACAGTCACATAGCAACCAGCTTTTGACTGTCACTTTAACCTATGGCATTCCCTTATTTCGTTTCTACTTACAAGGAAGCAAGTAATAACATTGTTATTTCTCGATTAGCATGAAGTAAATATAAGCATAAGCTTTTTAAGAATAATTTGTTGCAGAGATGTAGAGAAAGTCATGTGAATGGAACACATCAGATATTTCATCTAGTTCTAACATTATAGCACAATGTTTTTATAAATGAATCAGCCTGTTTTGAAAATAAACATTTTCGACATTGAAATATAAGTTCAGAAAGAAAAAGTTTTGGGAGAAAGGAAATCAAAATACATTGTAAGTAATTGTAGATTTCTGGAGCTTTGTAGCTACATTCATTGACTTTAGTTTAATTTTATTTAGGATGCAATGAAAATGTTACAAAGAAAGCTGATTTCATTAACAGAGTTGCGTGGCAGAGGTAAATATCTGGTTTGGGTCGAGCTCGCGCGCCACTGTGTGAGAACCCCTCACCCGATAGACGCCCTACTTGTGACATTTCCTTCCCCACTCTCCGGAAGCGCTTCCCGATTCCGCCCGACAAACAAAAAAAGGCTAGACTGTCCAAACAGAATAGTAATCATTGTAAAAGGTTAGACGTTGTCACCACTGCACCTCTCAAACAGCAGTTGATTAAACGTGTATTCAACAGACCCAGCAGCGCGGAACCTCTATACTTGAAACTTGAGGACCCGTTCCTCCGCAAAGAACGAATTAACTTGATAAAGGTTGCAACCATGAAGGGCACGTGCCGGACCCGTCTGTTGGTAACAGGGCCCTTTGCGTACTCTTGTGACTGCCTGGCGCCCACCTCGGCGACTGCATTCTCAATGACCGAGGAAAAACATCGCCTGTACTGTCTCTAGAGAAGTAAATGATTTTTACTTTAACTACGTACTGAAGCAAGCGTGAAAACCCAGGGATAAGTCCCTGGATTTTTCCCGCTAGCCAGTATTTATTTTATACACTGAACCCCCCTGCGTGCAAGGACCGAGTGCTTGTATACAAGGACGGAAGTGGATACGTCACTTACCGAAAACCTTCATCAGGTCTAAGGTCTACTAACTTTCCAGGTTACTGCCGGAGAACATTAAGGTGTCTCACAACCTCGCCCAGTAGTAACTAACCTCCCACAGGTATCAGGCCACTGCCACGTCGAGTCCAACCCAATCCGAACAGCTCCCTTTCAGGAGGGGCTCAGATGTTCGGCAGGACTACTTCTAGTAATGTCAGAAGTACTAGGGGTGCTTGGGCTTCGTAGTGCTCGCGCCGGAGCAGCTAAAGAGGTCGGAACCTCCCCCATGTACATAGTGCATAGAGAAGGTATTGCATTCCACCTAAAAATTCGATACCGAGATTTCACTGGAAATACATGTTTTGGGAGTCTCTGATTCCAAAAATGTATTTTTGGAAAAATGCCCATTGTGTGTGTCTGTGGGCAGCATAGCTCAAAAACGACAAATCCGTTAAATACCAAACTTGATATTTAAGTTCAGTATCTTCCAAGGATGTGATCGAAGATTTTCCCACCCAACCTACCCTTTATATGGAAAAAAATTAGAAAATTTTTGTTTTTTCAAAAATGTTTCTATATTTCAGATATTTACATGGGAAATAAAATGTATATTTTGAACTTTCTGGGAATAGCCTATCAAGGGCACCTTATTCTGGTTGATTTTTGCAAAATCTTACATAAGTTAAAACGTAACAGATAGACAAGAACTTGCCATATACAGAATGTAGATCTCGTTAAAAAACACAATTTATGCGATATACATTTTTTACGTGGAGTTGACCGTTTTCGAGATATTCGTTGTTATTGGCTTCAGTGTTAAAATACACTTTTCTTATACGGGATCTTGTCAAGCCGTGGTCAATCAGAGAAACGGATTTAAATTCCTTAGCAGTCACATTTTAAAACATTCGACTGTCGGTTTAGCCTAGTGTATTCCTTATTTCACGTCTACTTATAATTAACTAAGTAATAAAACCGTTTTGCTAATGTTTATCTCGATTAGCTGAAGTGGATAGAAGTATAAGGTTATTAACAGCAATCAGTTACAGATATGTAGAGGAAGTCATGTGAATGTTAGATGCTTACTTTCACTACATGTGCACAGTGTATGGAGAAAGTAATCAAAATAGTCATTTTTTAAAAAAAAATTTGTAAAATGTTGCTATGTAAAGGGTACTTTGGTGTGAGGGATTTCTTTAAAATCTTTGTGTGTATCCTTGGAAGATACTAAATCTGTTCAAACAGAAAATTAAGGCATACATTTATAATCAAACCTAATCTGTTGCTGTATTAATATGATAAATACATAACTACTTTCATTTATTGTTATTAATATTTTATGAGCTGGTAAGTAATATGCATTTCAATTGTAAATATCACTAATATGTGTTTCAACGTACATGAATATTTCACTTAAAATTACTTAAAATAAGAACTATAGCTTTCCTGGCGACGTGTTAATTCAAAATCTTCTCGGGCCCGAGAAGATTTTGAATTAAAATTACTTGTTTACAAAGTTTTTTCTTCTCATTTCAGTATACTAGTTATACTTTTTTACTTTCTCTATGCGTGCTATGTATATAGTGTATAGAGAAGGTATTGCACTCCACCCAAAAATTCGATACCGATATTTCACCAGAAATATATGTTTTAGGGTCCCCTGTATCCAAAAAAAGTATTTTTAGAAAAAGGTCCGTCTGTGTGTCCGTGTGTCTGTGAACACGATAACTCAAAAACGAAAAGTTGGTAAAATACCAGATTTTGAGAAAAATACCCCCACCCCAAACTACCCTCTACATGGAACTTTTTTGGAAAATTTCGATTTTTTTTAAAAATAGCTCTAACGATTTTGATTAACGTATCGTATATTTAAGATATTTACCTGACAAATAAAATGTATATCTTTAATTTTCTGGGAATAGCCTCTGAAGACTACTTTATTCTGGATGAATTTTACGGAATTCTGCTTAACTGCTAAAACGTAAGGGATGGAAAAAACTTCCCACACAAAAAGTGTAGAGCACGTTAAAACAGAACAGTTATGTTATATACATTTTTCGTGGGGTAGCTTGTTTTTGAGATATTCCTTGTTTTTGGTTTCAGCTTTGAAAAACTTATATTTTTCTCATACAGGAATTTGTCAACTCCTGTCCACACAAACAAAGTAACTTCAGTCACATAGCAACCAGCTTTTGACTATCACTTTAACCTGTGGTACTCTCTTATTTCGCTTCTACTAACTAGGAAGCAAGTTATAAGACTATTTCTGCTAATTTTTGCTCCATTAGATGAAGTAAATAGAATAATTTGTTGCAGTGATATAGAGAAAGTCATGTGAATGGAACACATCAGATTTTTATCGTGTTTTTATGAAGTTGTATAGAACTGTATTTTTGTTCTTTATTCCTTTATTCATTGTATCATTGCTGGATTGCAATTAATGTATTTCCTGGTAGAGTGGAAGAGAAGGCCTTATGGTCTTAACTCCAACCAATATAAATAAATAAATAAAGCTAAATATATTTCTGGAGCTATGCTGCCCACAGACATAAACACATATATTTTACTAAAAAAGTATTTTTTAAATTCAGGGGACTTCAAAACATATATTTTGGTGAAATCTCGCTATCGAATTTTTGGGTAGAATACAATAGCTTCTCTACCTACTAGATAGATTGTACACACGTGTTAGAGAAAGTAAAATTTTGGACCCCAAATCCAGTTGTTGCCTTGAAGAACATTTCTGTCTGTGTTAAATGCAGTTGGCTTTTTGCCTCATCAAGATTCGCAGCAGGTAATTACTGTTTGAAGACGCTATCCTTGGGAGGTGGTTCCCAGCAGGGCTGCCAACTCCTTAACCAAACATTTCCCCTCCCTTCGCGATACAGTTACAGCTCGCAGCATGACATATTGCTGCTGGTCGTGTTTGTAGTAGGAAATTAAATGGTGACCACTTGAGGGGGGGGAGAGTCAACATTTCCACCCTCTTCTCTGCCACTTCCCATCAAACATCAAACTCCCCCCACGTTAAAAAAGACGAACCTAATACCATCATCCATTAAATCCCCTCGATACAATACGAGGGGGTACCTTATAATCCCTCAACAAGTTTGCATCTGTTGTGCTCCACATTGTCATTCCTTACCAAAACATAACATACGTCATCGTTTACATCTTACTACATTCTCTACATCTTTGTAACAAATTATTGGTAAAAAGCTTATTAGTTGATGAAGTTGGTTTATTCGCATGCTAATTATGGTTTGTTTCTTTGGGAATCACTCCTTGGCAACGAAAATCTTGTTATTACAAAAAAGGGCTATTAGGTTAGTTTGTGGAGTTGATCCAAAAGAACACTGTAAACCACTTTTTATTGATTTAAATATCTTAACTTTGCCATCAATGTATGAGCTGAACTGTCTCTTATATGTTAAGGAACATTTTAGCAGTTTTATAGTTTGCTCGAATATTCATAATTATATAACACGAAATTGTCACAACTTATATATAAACAAATTGGATTATACGAAAATTCAAAACAGCTTTATAGTTGTTTCTATTAAACATATATATTTTACCCCAAAGATTGAGAGAGCTCCCTATTTCAACTTTTAAAAGGACTATACGCCATACATTGGTGGCTAATCTATTGTATTCTGTAAATGAGTTTTATAATTTGGTTTGGTACCTTTTAATTTATGACGTTTATATACTGTATTAGTTGTTGGCAATAAACACCATCCATCCATCCATCCATCCATCCATCCATCCATCCATCCATCCATCCATCCATCCATCCATCCATCCATCCATCCATCCATCCATCCATCCATCCATCCATCCATCCATCCATCCATCCATCCATCCATCCATCCATCCATCCATCCATCCATCCATCCATCCATCCATCCATCCATCCATCCATCCATCCATCCATCCATCCATCCATCCATCCATCCATCCATCCATCCATCCATCCATCCATCCATCCATCCATCCATCCATCCATCCATCCATCCATCCATCCATCCATCCATCCATCCATCCACCCACCCACCCATCCATCCATCCATCCATCCATCCATCCATCCATCCATCCATCCATCCATCCACCCACCCACCCACCCACCCATCCATCCATCCATCCATCCATCCATCCATCCATCCATCCATCCATCCATCCATCCATCCATCCATCCATCCATCCCATTCCATTCCATCCCATTCCATCCCATTCCATCCCATCCATCCATCACAATCGAAACATTATCAGAAATGGTCTTATTACTTAGTTTCATTGCGTGGCCGGAGTTGACAAGTTAGCGCATGAGAATTTTTTTAAGTATTTAAATCTTAAACCAATAACAAGGAATATCTCGAAAACGCTCAACTCCACGAATAAAATGTATATGCCATAAATTATGCCTTGTAACGAAATCTACATTTTTTGTGTAGTAAGTTTTTGTCTATGTCTTACGATTTACTAATTATGCAAAATTCATCCAGAATAAACAGGCTTTCAGAAGCTATTCCCAGAAAATTCAAAATATACATTTTATTTGTGATGGAAATGCCTTTAATGTGCAGTATTTTAATCAAAATCGTTAGTCATTTAGAGAAAACAAAACTTTCGAACATTTTTCCATGTAAAGGGATGTTTGGGGGGAGGGATGTTCTTGAAATTATTGTGTCGCATCCTTGGAAGATACTAAACCTAAATACCAAGTTTGATATTTAACGGTCCTTTCGTTTTTGAGCTATGCTGTAAACAGAGACACACATGGACCTTTTTCTTAAAATGTTCGGTTTTTTTATTCAGTGATCCCAAAGCAAGTATAGTATGTATTTTTGGGTGCAATACAATACCTTCTCTATATACAATGTATATAGTACGTGTAGAGAAAGTAAAAATCTCATACTTCAATCTACTTCATACTAATCGAGATAAACATTAATAGCCTTATTGCGTATTTCCTTGTAGGCACAAGGGAAATATGGAAATACAAGCAATTAAAATAAATGATGATGGAAATGTCAGTTAATTTCCTGTAGCTCGTACCAACAACGATAATTTAACTTAACTCGGTTTAAAGGCGTTAAATCCGCGTTCACCAACTAAAGTAATGATTGCAGAGACCTGCAAACCCGGTTAAAGCCTTATCGGCCATTTTCCACCGTTTACGAATCGAAATCGTAGTTAGTGAAGCAAAATAGAAACATGGCGCCGAAAGGAATAATAGATATACTTATGGAGCATGACGATTATGTATAAAGGTACGAGGACTGGGTTGTTTTTTCTTTTTTTTTAACTTCTGATAGGCTATAAATAAAAGACAAGTTCATAGAAAACAATTATTTTATTACTAAAAGTTTTGTATACTTATGGTTACTTTTTAATATAATCACCGAAAAGTTTTAGACATTTATCGTACCTGTGCACAAGCTTTGCTATACCCGCTTCAAGAAATGTTGCCGCCAATGATTTTAAATCAGCATTGACGTTGTTTTGAAGATGTTCGTTAGTTTGAAAGTGCTACCTTCCTAGGCACGTCTTCAGTTCAGGGACTGTACGACGGATGATCGAAAATGTCCCGTTGAAATTGTTCAAGGAGCTGATGGGTTGTGCCTGCAGTGTGTGTGGATCAGCACAATTCCTGAAGTCAGCATTCCTCTTCATTTGTTTTGAATGGCTCTCCGCAAACGTCGTAAAGTACGAAGATCTTCAAAACAACGTCAATGCTCATTTAAAATCATTCCGAATCTCCACCAAAAACCTAAACCATCCATCATTCCTGTGGTTAAGCCCTTACCAGGATAGGTACACAGCAACAAAACCTAGGCTCAAAACAGCCTACCAGATCTCAGAAAAACGCATGCACGACGGCGACGATGGAAACGTCAGGTACTTACTGCACCAATTTTAGCTGCCCATAGAAGTAATTCCGCATGTTGGCGAGCCTTATATATAGTAGTGTGATAATGAATAGAACATGAAACAGATATAATAAAATGAGTATTCTATTCCATTTACTACTTGTAGACACCTATTCAATTATTAAGCATGATGTGGATGTTGGTGCAGAAATTATTTAAACCGAAAGTAAACAAGAAAATGCTCATTGTTATCTGCAATAGGAAGATTCAAGGTGCTCAACGCCCAACTGCATCATTTATCCAGTGCGTACGTTGTTATTCTTCTTTTTTGCATTGCCAAGAGTAAAGAAAAAAAATGGATGATTTCTTCCAGCTCTTATTTTAAGTATAAGTATTTTAAAACTAAAATTAGTTAGATCCACGAAAAAAATAAAATCTATTAGACATAAAGTGAATGTTTTGTCGAGATCTACATGTTTTGTGCACTCAGTTTTTGTCTATCTCTTACAAACGTCATCCAAAATGAAGAGGACCTCAGAGGTTATTCCCAGAAATTTTATTTGCCATGAAAATATGTTTCATATAGGGTATTTTAATCAAAATGTTTAGACATTTTTGAGAAAATACAAATTTTCGAAAATTTAATCTTCATGTCGCATCCTTGGAAGATGCTGAACTTAAACGTCAGGTTTGGTTTTAGACTTTTCATTTTCGATCACACACACACACACACACACACACACACACACACACACACACGTAGGCAGTCCTATTTTTAAAAATGTGTGTATGTTATTTTTTTTCTTCGGGGGCCTTACTGTGAAAGTTCGGTATTGAATTGTTGCCTGAAATACAATGCTTCCCGTACTTCTTATACCTAGTAGAGAAAGTAGTAAAGCAATAATTTCGTTGTGTTAAAAATAAACCCTTAAATGCACACCTTCTAAAGAATTTTTACTATCTCCACACGTACCATTTACTTAGTCTATAGAGAAGATATTGTTTCACACAAAAATTCGATACCGAGAATATTTCGGAAATATGTTTTGAAGTCCCTGAGTCCAAAAATATTGTTTTTTAGAAAAATCTTCGGTGTGTGTGCATGTATGTGTACGTGTGCGTGTAAGAGTGTGCAGCTTAGCTCAAAAACGAAAAGTCGGTTAAATACCAAAGTTGGAATTTTTGTTCAGTATCTTGCATGAATGTGACACGAAGATTTTCAGGAAAATACCCTCACCCCTAACTACCCATGGAACATTTTTCAAAATTTTTGATTTTCTCAAAAATAGCCCTTAACGATTTTTATTAAAATGTCATATCTTTATGATATTATTATTATTATTATTATTATTATTATTATTATTAAAAACGAAATGTGTATCTTGAATTTTCTGGGAATAGCCTCTAAAGACCTCTTCATGCTGAATTACTTTTATAAAACTGATAAACCGTAAGAGATAGACAAAAGCTTACAGAAAAACTGTAGATCTCATTAAAAGAAACAATTTATATCATATACATTTTTGATAGAGTTAACCATTTTCGAGATATTCCTTGTTATTGGTTTCAATTTTAAACTACTTCAACTTTTCTCAAGCGTTTGTTTTACAGTTGGTAATGCAAAAGACAACTGAATTTCGATTAAAAGATTTGAGTATCAGTTTAGCCTAGCGTATACCCTTATTTCTCTTCTATTTACAAGAGAGTAATACAGCCACTTTTTGGAACGTAGCTAAAGGAATAATCTTTTCCAGTGTGGCGGGTATTTTATGGTTGGTATGCCATTTTATGACAGAATTTGGAAGGATAAGAAGGCCTTAAAAGCAGGATCTCTTTTAGGGATTTTCTCAGGGTATATGTGAAGAAAATCACTGTATTTTATTTCGGATTACCCTAGTTTATCCATTTTCACACATAGTCAATTATTTGTCCCTCTGACTTCCGTTTTCTCATTTACTAATGTTATTCCCCCACTCGGAATAAGTTTCTTACAATTACACTTTTGCAGATTTACCCAGATTTACCCTATTTTCCCACTATTCCCTGCTCTTATTCCCATGTGAACTTGGAGAAAGAACTCTTTGTCCACCACTCACTTTCCTAAAATAAAGACACACATACTTTATACAGCAGCACTGAAGTTAAAAATCATTTTACAACATGCAACACGTCTGCTCAGCACCACTGATCATTTTTTAGTAACTTCTCCTCTTCTAAATTCGTGACTGTAACCCCCCTTCGTGCGTAGACAAATTTCTTATGTCCCCTTCTATTTTCTATGATCTGACACGAATGGATCCGAAGTTAAACATTTCTTAATTCCTATTGGTTACTATTTTGTGTCAAATGTTATTCCAAATCGGTCTCAGCTCACAAAATAAGTTTGGCACCGCAGCTAAAGCATTAGACTATAGCTTGCTCCCTTCAGGTCTAGAGTACCCTTGGTCATTAATGTTTAACGTTTCTCTTTTGTCAAACACTGAACACAAAATTCTATTGCATTTACTTTCTGACCCACGTTACCAAACAAATCTTGGAGCTAATATTCCTAAATCTCTGGTTTTTCCTTTCAGCAGCAATTTCTTTTCATGTACAGAATAAATATTCTTTATAACTTTTAACGTTATTGCTTATTTCCTCTTTAATATCTTTAATCGCTTATTTAGTTATTGTAATCTCTTTCCCTCCCGTTCTTTTATATTTTTGCTTATTAGTTTTATTTTCTTTATTATATTAAAGTGTTTCTTATTCCTAAGAAATGAGTATTCTACATTATTAGCAACCGTTTTTAGAGAAAGTCATGTGAATGGAACACATCAGTCTTTTGTTATCAAATTTCACCAACGCATTTCCTTATTATGATTCGTGTTTATGTGCGGCTTTGACATTACAGAATATAGTTACTTGTGAAGGATGGAGGTGGCCATTGAAACAGTTGAACATCGTGTTACCTTGACGTCAAACATAGCGACTGCAGGCTTTAGGCCTTGTTTACCCTACATACAAATCGATCACTGACGACGGACTTTTCTTAATTTACGAGTGTTTCCATGTTTTGACGTTTGGCCGCGACAAAAGTTGCGAGGCCGCCCGCGACTCCCACCATATTGTTGTCAGGGAGTGTTATTCAATCGACCAACACACGGACCCACTAAATAATTCATAGCGTTCGTTCTACCCGCTCTGAACAACTATATACCGGACATTGCTTTTCATAAACTCCTTTAAAACATCTGATGTTATCCATTCACGTGATTTTCTCTACCTGTACTACAAATAAACTATTCTTGCAAATGATTATTCTTTTATCCAATCATTTTAATGGAAATAAATCTTCTATGGACAGAGAGAAATAATGGAATACATTAGGCTAAAGTGATAGTCAAAACTTCTAAAAGCTGGCGGATATGTGAACAATTGAAGTTCGGTTAGCTTTACATATCTAGTAAAACAAGAAAGATTAAACGAAAGGCACAACTGTATTATTTCTATTTTTGTGTGGCTTTTACAGATCACCAATTATACAAAAGTCACCGAGAATGAAGAGGTCTTCATAGGCTATTCAAGATATGCATTTCGTTAGTCTTAAAAAATCGTTGGAGACATTTATGAGAAAATTGAAAATTTCGTAAAATGTTCCTTGTAGACGATAATTGAGGTTGGGGATTTTCTTGTATAACTTCTTGCCTCATTCCTGGAACACACTGAACTTAAATACCAAGTTTGGTACTTCACAGACTTTTCGTTTTTGAGCTGTGCTGCCCACAGACACACACACATAAACGGATATGTTTCTAAACTTTTTTTTTGGATTCTTGGGTCCCAAAACGTGTATTTCCGGTGAAATCTCGATACCGAATTTTTGGGTGGAGTGCAATACCTTCTCTATACACTATGTACATTGTGCGTATAGAGATAGTAAAATACTTTTTTTTTTTTTTTGATTTAGGGGTCTCAAAACATATATTTCCGGTGAAATCTTGGTATCTAATTCTTGGGTCCTCTTTATCTAAAAAAAAAAACATTTTTGGAAAAAGGTCCGCGTGTGTGTGTATGTCCGTGTGTCTGTGAACACGATAACTCAAAAACAAAAAGTCGGTAAAATCTGAAACTTGGTATTTAAGTTTAGTATCTTCCAGGGATGCGACACAAAGATTTTGGAAAAATTCCCCCACCCCAAACTACTCTTTATATGGAAATTTTTTCGAAAATTTTGATTTTCTCAAAAATGGCTCTAACGATTTTGATTAAAATTTCGTATATCAAAGATATTTACCTGGCAAATAAAATGTATATCTTGAATTTTCTGGGGATAGCCTCTGAAGAGTAGATACTTTATTCTGGGTGAATTTTACGGAATTTTGATTAACTGCTAAACCGTGAGAGATGGACAAAAACTTACCGTACGAAACACGTAGAGCACGTTAAAACACACAATTTATGTTATATACATTTTTTTCGTGGAGTTCATCGTTTTTGAGACATTCCTTGTTTTTGGTTTCTGCTTTGAAAAACTTATACTTTTCTCATATAAGAATTTATCAACTAATGTCCAAACAAAGGAACTTCAGTCACATAGCAACCAGCTTTTGACTATCACTTTAACCTATGGTACTCCCTTATTTCGCTTCTACTTACAAGGAAGCAAGCAATAAGACTATTTATGCCATTTTTTTTTTTTCTGATTAGCATGAAGTAAATAGAAGAATAACTTTTTAACAATAATTTGTTGAAAGATGTATAGAAAGTCATGTGAATGGTATACATCAGATTTTTTAGAAATAGGTCCGTGTAGATATGTGTGTCTGTGGACAGTATAGCTCAAAAACGAAAAGAGCGATAATTATCAATCTTGGTATTTAAGCTTGTTATCTCTCAAGGATGCGACACGAAGATTTTCAAGGAAATGCCACCCCAAATACCTTTTACATGGAAAAAATATTGAAAATTTTGTTTTTGTAAAAAAAAAGGCTCAAACGTTTTTGATTAAAATACCATATATTAAAGTTATTCACAGCACAAATAAAGTGTATATTTTGAGTTTTCTGGGAATATACTCTGAAGAGCACTTTATTTTGGTTGATTTTTGCAGAATTTTGCATAACGGTTAAACCGTAAGAGATTTACAAAAATATACTAGACATTAAACAAAAAAAAAAACAAAAGAAACGTCGATCTCGTTAAAACACACAATATGTCATATGCATTTTTGTTGTAGAGATGACGTTTCCTTGTTATTGGTTTCAATTTTAAAATACCTATACTTATCTCAGACAGGAAGTGTGCATTTTTCTTTTGTTCTACTCCTGGCTAAGCAAAGAAGTCAAATTCAATGATAAATCAGCTCAACTATTAAAGCGCCAAGGCAATTTCAACCAATCGCGGTCATCTGACTGGAGCGATATTGTCGGAACATCTTGTCGCACCTGATGTAACAATGTCACAATCCAGGCAGCCAACCTTCACCACAATTGTACTTTCAATTAATTCAGTTACATCCAGTTCATAATGCATTGATGAGTGCAATAACCTCAATAAAATAACGTTTGTTTTCCTTTCATATATTATTATTATTATTATTATCATTAAACCTGAAATAGAATAATTGTTCCTTATTTGTATTGTTGCTGTCGATATTCGTACATTGAGTGTAGGCACGGCCGGTCATATAATTCAGGAGGCAGTGAAGAAAGAAAAAAAAATCGGCAAATAAACATGGTCGAATGCGTCATCTACTATTTGAGAACTAATGTAAGTATTACAATGATAACATCTCCCTTCCTATACATTATAAACTATTAATAGTCTATACGTTGAATTGTCTTATCAAATAGAACTCGTGTTTTCATCTCTTAAAACAGTTGACTCTCGTCTCTTCGCTCCGGTCGTAAATTATCGACAAGATGGAAACTTTCATGGTATTATAACAATCGCATAACGATAGCTTTTAAAACATTTGACTATCACTTTAGCATAGCGCATTCCTTTAGTTCCCTTCTACTTATAAGGAACTAAGTATTAAGAGCTTCTCGATTAGCATTGTTTAGAAAGAAGAATAAGCTTCTGAGAGAAGTCTGTTTGTAGAACAGTTAGAGAAAGTCATGTGAGACTTTTTTGTGCCTATCTCAAATAGTGTAATATTTATAACGGTTTCAAGTGACTTTTGAAAGACCCTATATATTCGAAGGCCATTAAACTCAAATAATTATTCTCTTGGCATAAGTATACGTTTACCAAGTGTTGGAATGAAGTTTGAAAAACCAAATTCTTAACGTAGGTAACAAATGACTGTCTGAAAGTGATTAAGTACACCAGGATTGGATAGGTCGAATAAAGGAAGAGCCCGTGACTGTTGGAAAGGTGCAGTGAGCCGTGAATTGTTTTAACGGTCGTTAACATGCAAACGTAGTAGTTCAGAAAGTGCTTCTCTTGTGTCTAGCTCGCAACTGCTCTCTAGTGGCGACGTCAACAACTATCTTACTTAAATTAACTTTGAAGTTCATTTGCACACAATTCTGACCTGGGAGGATCGCTGGGGCAGGAAAAAGCTTCTTTCTCAGATACGTGACTAAAGTTGGGTATAATTGCTTGTACGTACACTCGAGAGCCTCCCCCCCCCCATAAAATCCCCTTCCGGTATAAGAGCCATCTTGAAACATGACCTACTTCCCGCTACCTTTCCGTATAAATGGGAGGCGTTGCGAAGGTTGTGCGCAACTATCCGCTAATGCCTATACCTAGACAACAAAACTAGTTGTGACCGGTTGTAGATGTGCTGTTTTAGAAATTTTGAGTGTATCTGCCTCACATTCAAGAGGTTCCGAGCTCGAATCTCGATTAGGGTGAATTCCTCTATAGCATGTATGTACAACATACATAGTAGATATTCCACTCAAACATTCGATGTCAAAATTTCGCCGTAAATATATGTTTAGAAGTTCCCCGAGTCGAAAAAAAAACTTAAAATCGAAACCAATATCACGGAATATCTCGAAAACGGCCAACTCTACAACAAAAATGTATGTGCCATAAATGGCGTGCTTTAAAGAGATCTACATTTTTTTTGTGTGCTAACTTTTTGTCTATTTATTACGCTTTACAAGTTACGCAAATTTCAGTAAAATTCATCCAGAATGAACAGGTCTTCAGAAGCTACTCCCAAAATTCAAAATATACATTTTATGTGTCATATACGATATTTTAATCAAAATCGTTAGAGCCAGTTGTGAGAAAATCAACATTTTTGAACGAACACATCTTCCAGCTACTCAGATAATGTTTTTCTTTAAATTTATCCTATCAAACTGCTAGGATAATATCAGCGTCGCCGTTATGCCGTCCCGCATTAGTTCTTTTACATGCCAGATGGGATCATCGCCTTTAAGCACACTTCAGAACCGTTGGCCTGGGCGGATTTGAACCCGCGACCAGCTGTTTAAATATTTGACTATCGCTTTAGACTAGTGTATAGGAATAAGACCATTTCTGCTAATCTAAATCTTGATTAGTATGAAGTAGATAGAATATGCTTTGTAAAACTAGTTTACAGAACGGATAGAGAAAGTCGTGTCAATGGAACACATAAGATATTTTTTTTACGACCAAGCGTAAATAAGTAGTTTACGAGCTAATTTCAGATAGCAAATTTGATTTTTATGTAATCCACGCGCACGGAAGTGCAGCAAGCGTAAAGTAATGTTGTTCCAACTTTACGCTCGCCAAAATAATTCACGATATTAGTGTGTATACATCACTGATCAACAGAGGAACTATCAAAATGAGTCGTGCACGATATGTTATGTTCAGCGTCAATAAGTGACAAATATTCTTTCATAGCTCTAAGGATATCATAGTTCTTAAAATCTTCCATTTTCTCAAAATACATCACAGAACAACAAAAATCTGGTGTGTTCCATTCACATGACTCTCTCTACATCTCTGCAACAAATGCTGCTTTCTCTGTATGGACAGGAGTTGACAAATCCCTGTATGAGAAAAATTTAGGTATTTTAAAGCTGAAACCAATAAAAAGGAATGTCTCATAAACGACCAACTCCACGATATATATATATATATATATATATATATATATATATATATATATATATATATATAACATAAATTGTGTGTTCTAGCGAGCTCTATAGTTTCTGTTAAGTTAGCTTTTATCTAGTTGTTACGGTTTAACAGTATTGCAAAATTCCGTAACATTCATCCAAAATAAAGTAATCTTCAGAGGCTATTCCCAGAAAAGTCAAGATATACATTTTATTTGTCAGGTAAATATACATACTTTAATCAAAACCGTTAGAGCCATTTTTGAGAAAATTATAATTTTGGAAAAACGTTGCATGTAAAAGGGAGTTGAGGGTAGGGGTTTTTCTTGAAAATGTTCGTGTCTCTTCGTTTTTGAGCTATACTGTCCACAGACACACATACACGCACACATTGAACTTTTTCTAAAAATGTTTTCTTTAATTCAAGGGGTCTCAAAACATGTATTTCCGGTGAAATCTCGGTATCGAATTTTGGGTGCATTACAATACCTTCCCTATACACTTATGTATATAGTACGTGTAGAGAAAGCAATAATATTGGTTTGTCACGGCCTGCTATAACCGTACCCTCACCGCGCTCAGCAATGCGAAATAAATAAAGAACTATAGCCCTTGGTGAATGTGTCAAACTTAACCTCAAATTTATTTCATCTTTCGTTACTTTTCTTTTAATATCAGAAAATTCTCGTAGAAAAACATTGCATATACGCGAGCGTAAAGTTTCTTTTTGATTCTCGACTGCGTCTCGTTTCACAATATTCCCGCTCGAATCAAAAAACATAACTTTACGCTCTTACATAATAAATAATTATTGGAATCAGGAGCTCTAAACATGTATCTCAAAATCGAACTTTTGGGGTGGAATGCAATATTTCCCCTACTTTCTATTTATAACAGAGGAAGCAACAATCTGATACGTTACATTCACATGACCTTATAGTTTAAGTTTCGTGAAGTTTCGACTGCCCTCGTGTGTTTCCGTGGTTTTGACTTAAACGCCACTGTCATTACAGATTCATGAACTATTCCAACCTAACTACATTTCTGCACGGCAAGGAATTGATTGCTTTCGCGCGGATCCCGCAGCCCCCCCCCCCCCGAATTGAAATCTCTTCGCCTCCCCAGTATTTTGCTGGATTTACATATCTAGTAACGTATTTAAAAACGAACTGAATTCATTATGTAGGGCTGCATCGTTGTTCATCGGGAAATCCTCGACACGGAGCAAGAATTATTAAAATGTTGGCGTTCCCACGATTTACTCTTCCCTTACGATCGGGAAAATCCGTTCGGTTGCAGCAGTGGATACTCGAGTATACGTAACGGTGATTCGCGGACTTGCAAAATAAAACATTCAAGTATTAATCAAACAATCGTTCGTTTTACTTTCTGTGCGTGTACACTCGCTTGCATAAAATGTGGGAGCTGTTTATGTTGTGCTTACCAAATATCACCACTATCTACAAACGTAACTACCTCTTTTTTATTGAGCATAACTCTAACTACAGGATCAACAAAGTACTTTAAAAGCTTAATTCCATGGCACATTCCTCAAGGGAACCCGCCCGGCCGCTGCATCCCCCATCTCGGCCCAGGAAGGCGTCATGAATGGGTCTTAATGCGGCCTTCTTGATCTGGAGCCGCTACTTCTCAATCAAATAGCTCCTCAATTGGACCTCACGAGGCTGAGAACACCCCGGACGAGGTCTCCCAGCGGGGGGAATTTCCTCGGTACCGGGAATCGAAACCAGATCTCCCGCTAGGCAAGCAGCCGCGCTACCGTTGCGTCAAGGAGACGAATTTGTTACGGATAGATCGTAAAATAGCGTAGGCAAATAAGAAATATCATTCTGGTTGGTCGTGCTGCTGAAGGGTAACATTAGGTACAACTTAAACCTTATTGCTACACTACCAGGCTTGATTATTCCCGTTCGGTGACGTCAATAACTTTAACCTTCATCTCCATGTCATGTCACTTTTTACTTTCTCTACACGTACTATGTACATAGTGTATAGACAAGGTATTTTAATGTACCCAAAAATTCGATACCGAAATTTCACCGGAAATACATGTTTTGGGTCCCCCTGAATCCAAAAAAAAAAGCACTTTTGGAAAAAGGTCCTTGTGTATACGTGTGTCTGTGGACAGCATAGCTCAAAAACGAAAATACGGTTAAATACCAAACTTGGTATTTAAGTTTGGTAACTTTCAAGGATGCGACAGGAAGATATTCAAGAAAATCCCCCCACCCCAACTACCCTTTGCATGAAAAAAAAGTTGAAAAATATTATTCTCTCAAAAATGGCTCTAACGATTTTGATTTAGATATTTACATACCAAATAAAACGTATATTTTGAATTTTCTGGGAACAGACTCTAAAGACCTCTTTATTCTGGAGGATTGTTATTCATTTTTGCGTAACTGATAAGCCGTAAGAGATAGACAAAAACTTACTACACAAAAATGTGAATCACAATAAAACACACAATTTATGTCATATACGTTTTTTTTTTTTTTTTTTTTCCGTGCAGTTGATCGTTTTTGAGACACTTCTTGTTACTGGTTTCAGCTTTTAAAACGTATGCTTTTCTCATACAGGAATTTGTCAACTCCTGTCCATACAAACAAAGGAACTTTAGTCACATAGCAACCAGCTTTTGTCTATCACTTTAACCTATGGTATTCCCTTATTTCGCTTCTACTTACAAGGAAGCAAGTAATAAGACTATTTCTGCTAATTTTTCTCAATTAGTATGGAGTAAATAGAAGTATAAGCATTTTAACAATAATATGTTGCAGAGATGTAGAGAAAGTCATGTGAATGGAACAAAACAGATTTCTTTGATAGTGTTTAACGCTCGCTTTTACTACTTGTGGCACCGCAGGCGATGACACTGCTGATACATGGAATGAAGATGTAACACCGGTGGAATGCGATGACAGGGGAAACCGGAGAAAACCCATCCCTGCGTTGTTTTGTTCACCACAAATCTCACATGTGGTCGTTTGGGAACAAACCCGGGCCGTCTAGGTGAGAGGCGCGTGGTTTATTACCCGACCACTGTCGCATCAGTGACGAACGTTCTCATATATATACGCAAGTGTCGTACAATGCAAGACAATAAAAATAAGTCTGGCGTTGTGATTTTCCTGAAAATATGAATTTTGGACGGGGACTTCTGTCTTGCCACGATTTTTATTGGTGCCATGCTGTTACAACGGAAGCGCCATGCTGTACAACTGAATCTCCCACTTCCTCGTCCTTCTAAACTGCGCAAGCGCAGTGTGCACTCGGATAATACTGTAAATTATATTTACATATACGAACTACAAATAGGATATTGATATTCCAGTGTCTAGTATTTATTCACAAAATAACAATTAATATCACGTTTTGTTTTCAAATACTGATGTGGACCTTACCTGATCTTTCCTGGGTACGATCGGTGTCCAGCAGGTGGGAGATTCGTTCCCCGCAGGAGAAGGTCTAGGAGTTGTGGCTGCTGGAGCAGGTGGCGCATCTTCCTCCGTCGTCTCTATGTCGACAGTTTCTTCTTCCTCCTCTTGATCGGCGTCAGGTCCAGCAGAGCCTGCTTCCTCGTTATCACTGCTGGTCCCCAACTCGTGCCTGTGGTGAAGAGAGGCGGCTGGCGGTGGTAGAGCCGTCGGCGCCAGTACAGGGTACACGGGCCTGAACGCCGATGGGTACAGCTTGGATTCGGCGCCAGCTGCACCAAGTTGCAGTCCTGCTTCGTCCACAACGGATCCCGGTCCGAAACCTATGAACGGGTTTCCCCGCTTGGCAGCGGCCGCTGTGGCTAGCCAGGGCAGCGCTGCCGCGGCAGCGTAAGGTGGGAACGGAAACTGGTGGTGTTTTATACTCCCCGCTGCAGCTGCCGCCGAACTATGGTGCCAGACGTAGTCCATGACCAGGCTCCGGGACAGAGGCAGCACCGGGAGTTCGGAGAAGGGAGGTACTCGTGGAGTTGGAGGGGCGGGATGCGGCGCGGGTGGACTGGATGCAGTGAACGGCGTGATGGAAGGTAGGGACGTCGCTGAAGGTGCAGCGTGGTGTAATGGGTGGTGATGATCCTGGCTAAGTTTAGGGAGCTTCGACGGACTTGGACCGGATGATACACTTGAAGTAGCTGCGCTTGATGACGTCGAAGGAGTCTGATGGTTGTGCACAACAGCCGCTGAGGCTAGGAGCCTCTTACGGGTACCGCCATTAAACATAGCCTTGACGTCTTCCCAAGCGTGAACAACTTCCTCAGGAGGCGAGCCACTCAGTTTCATGTGCCTCCTCCAGGAGTTGAAGTTGGCGGCATCGGGTTGGACGTACTTAGCCGTGGGACCGGTACGGTGCGAGTGGAAGATGAACTTGTTGGGAGAGAAGAAAAGACCGCAGTAGGTGCACTTGATGCACTTGGCTCTAGAGGAATTGTACCGCGCTGGAAGGAAGGCTCCACGACAACCCCAGGCACACTCGTGGTGTACCGAGAAGGCGAAGTCCTCGGGGAGTCTTGGGGGTGTGTTGTCACCAAGGAAAGATTTGCAGAGTCGCTCGGCTTCTCGTCGTGTGATCATGCCACAACGTCGCGAGGATACAGGCATCGCTCCGGCTCGTCTCAGGATCTCCAGCTGCACCGGAGTACACTGGACACATGTGATACCAAGGGCTACTCGGCGGTTGTGGATCTCGTTGTAACTGAACTCCTTCAGCAGCGTGTTGCTGATCTGGGCCAGGCAAAGTCGCTCTTGATTCTCAATCACCAACGACACGATTGGGATACCATACAGCATCACCGTACCCACCTGTGGAATATACATCATGTTACATTAGTCACTTTACTGGAACCTCAGTGTGATCCATATAAACCTGAACCATTTTATTAGGTCATAATTTCTCTCTGAAAGCTCACAGTAGAAATGTGAAATTTGTTTTAATGATCTCAGTGGCTCAGGGAGAATGGACAGCATTAACGGCAACAATCAATCAATGCGTCTGTTGACTATATTGATGATTTTGATGATGATACTGCAACATGCGGTACTCACTTCGAGAGCGTGCTTTCATTGTGAAAACATATTGGAAGAGAAATTCCTTGGTAACAACCCACCGGGAATGCCGAAGAGAATTTAATGTACGGGATGTTCCGACAAAAGCAACACTTTTATCGCTAGCAAGACAGCAAGAGACAACTGGTAAACTCGTTAGTGAGAGTGGAAAACATAGACCTCCACTGAGTGCAGAGACTGATACAAATGTTCGAAGAAGGCTAGTGAACTCTCCAAACAAATCGTTGCGTCGAATTCATGGCTATTCATTTGGTGAATGTCAAGCAGCTGCCATGTAATTCGTAATTTGCAACGAAATCATCAATATAGTCAACAGATGGCATTGGTCTATTGTTGCTATGATTTTCATCAATTTTCTCTAAGTCACTGAGATCATTAAAACAAATTTCACATTTCTACGAGCTTTCTAAGCGAAATTATGGCCTATTAAAATGGTTGAGGTTTATACGAATTGCATCGTATATCATCAGAGATATGATCGTATTACGTGCCCATCTGTGGAATATACATCATGCTATTAGTCACATTTCTGGAACTATATCATCAAGAATGATCATATTACGTGCCCATCTGTGGAATATACATCATGGTGTTAGTCACTTTACTAGAACTATATCAGGAAGAATGATCATGTTACGTGCCCATCTGTGGAATATACATCATGCTGTTAGTCACATTACTAGAACTATATCATCAAGAATGATCATATTATGTGCCCGTCTGTGGAATATACATGATGGTGTTAGTCAGTTTGCTGAAACTACATCAAGGATGATCATGTTACGTGCCCATCTGTGGAATATACATCATGGTGTTAGTCAGTTTGCTGAAACTACATCAAGGATGATCATGTTACGTGCCCATCTGTGGAATATACATCATGGTGTTAGTCACTTTACTAGAACTATATCAGGAAGAATGATCATGTTACGTGCCCATCTGTGGAATATACATCATGGTGTTAGTCACTTTACTAGAACTATATCAGGAAGAATGATCATGTTACGTGCCCATCTGTGGAATATACATCATGGTGTTAGTCACTTTACTAGAACTATATCAGGAAGAATGATCATGTTACGTGCCCATCTGTGGAATATACATCATGTTGTTAGTCACATTACTGGAACTATATCATAAAGAATGATCATGTTACATGCCCATCTGTGGAATATACATCATGTTGTTAGTCAGTTTGCTGAAACTACATCAAGAATGATCATGTTACGTGCCCATCTGTGGAATATACATCATGGTGTTAGTCACTTTACTGGAACTATATCATAAAGAATGATCATGTTACATGGCCATCTGTGGAATATAATCATGGTGTTAGACACTTGAGTGGAACTACATCATCAAGAATGATCATGTTACGTGCCCATCTGTGGAATATACATCATGGTGTTAGTCACTTTACTAGAACTATATCAGGAAGAATGATCATGTTACGTGCCCATCTGTGGAATATACATCATGTTAGTCACTTTACTGAAACTATATCATCAAGAATGATCATGTTACGTGCCCATCTGTGGAATATACATCATGTTAGTCACTTTACTGAAACTATATCATCAAGAATGATCATGTTACGTGCCCATCTGTGGAATATACATCATGCTATTAGTCACTTTACTGAAACTATGAAGGCCGTTTTTTTTTCAACCTCCGAGAGGCTATAAATAATAGGCAAGTTCATAGAAAACAATTATTTTATTACTAAAAGTTTTGTACACTTATGGTTACTTTTCAACATAATCACCGAAAAGATTGAGACATTTATCGTACCTGTGCACAAGCTTTGCAATGCCCGCTTCAAAAAATGATTTCAAATGAGCATTGACGTTGTTTTGAAGATTGAAATGGACTGGGTGAAACAATATGTACAAAGTTTTACTTCCAGATTTTGAGGCAATGGAGGTACATAGACTCAATCCTTTATGCAACCCCACAAAAAATAGTGACAGAGCGTGAAGTCAGCCGCCTTGACAATCACTTATCATCACTTCCGGCACGTCCTGGAAGCCGCTTATTCACATGTTTCCGAACAAGTAAACGCAGTGAGGAGGTGCTCAATCTTCTTAGGAAATAAATTCGTTGCCTTCCAATTGTGGAATTATCCATTCAGTGCGCATGCCAAGATATGTTAGATCGTTGACAGTGAATTCTCGAAAGAAAAATTGGCCTGTACTTGACGTCACGATACGGCACAAAACCCATTCACTTTGGAATTTTGAATTAAAAAAAAAAAACCTGGGGGAAAATCTGGTGAATACGGTGCATGTTGTAGTAATTCAAACCTTAATTCTACATCGAAATTAACCCTGTATTGTCTTGATAGAAGAGATTTTTTTTTTTTTTTGCCAGATGAGTTTTTCCCCTTGATTTCTCCGTTCAACTGGTGCAATAACGATGTACAATACTCTCCATTTATCGTTCTTCTTTTCTGCAAGTAATCATCTAGAAGACTCCGCGTACATCCCCCCCCCCCAAAAAAAAAAGAACTGAGGCCATCACCTTATCTGCAGATTTCACCACTTTTCCCTTCTTCGCAGCCTGTTCGCCTTTAAAAAACCCACAGTTTCGACTTAACTTTTGTGTCTGGAGTGTAGTATTGTATGCATGTTTATGCATCGTCGCAGAAACTGGCCAGGATTGCGACGGACCAGCTTCCGAATCGATAACACGATTGCGTTTATTCTCCATTGAGAGCAAACGTGGCATCCCTCTTGCCGATAACTTTTCTCAGACCCTTAACTTTTGATGCAAAATTGAGAACAATTGTGATATGCCTGTGGCCTCTACTATTTCGCGAATTTTGATTCGTCGATCACTCAAAACCATATCCTGAATTTTGTCAACCATTTCGGAGAAAGTCACTTCTACTAGACGTCCGGAACGATGTTCATTTGTGGATGTACGGCCACGTTTAAATTCATCTATCCAATTGTAAATTGTGCCACGAACTACATCCAACTTGACTTTCTCTCTTTCGGTGTTAAGCCTTTTAAATAGAAACTAGGTTTTTCCCCATCTTTCTAAATAAGCACAAGATTGTTGATTCAATCGCCTATGACAAGGAAAACAAGTGATAGATATAGCTGAAACTTTAAATACAATCCAATAGGAGACGACACTTACTAAATACAAACTGTTTTCGATGCTTCGAGTGTAATTTCTTTGATTTCCTAAGGACTTATTGGAGGTCCCTCAAACTTAGGGATCCCTTTTTGGAGCAATTTCACAATGATATCGACAGAAAGTGGTTATATAAAAGCTTGCCTGGTTAGGTTTAGCGTTGAGCTGTTGATTGGGAGAGAGTTTCTGTTCCTTGGGACTCCTAGGTTCAGGTACAGCGGCTGCGGACAACGGAATCCCCGCGGCTGTCGCATCCATCTCTCGGCCACCTTCTTCTCGAGTTAGTCTGCAAATACAAACATATAACAACTAATTTAAGCGGAGTCGATATGCCCTATCTTGGTGTTAGAGTTTGACCCATTATTTCATGAACTATTAGAAGAAAAAAAATATGTTCTATTTGTATGACTTGCTCAACATCTGCAACAAATTATTGTTAAAAAGCTTATTCTTCTTTTACTACATACTAATCGAGAAAAGATTATCAGAAAGGATACTATTACTTGCTTCATTGTAAGTCGAAAACAAATAATTATGTTTTGTGTAGTAAGGTTTTATTTATTTCTTACGGTTTACTAGCTAAGCAAAGTTCATCCAGAATATACAGATCTTCATAAGCTATTTCCAAAAAGTTCATGATATACATTTTATTTGTAATGGAAATGACTTTAATACATGGTATTTTAATCAAAATCCTTAAGAGACATTTTTGAGAAAAAAACACATTTTTCGAAAATGTTTCCATTTAAATGGTAATTGGGGTGGGGGAGTTATTTAAAAATCCTCGTGTCGCATCCTTGGGAAATACTGGACGTACTATGTATATAGTGTATAGAGAAGGTATTGCATTCCACCCAAAAATTCGATAGCGAGATTTCACCGCAAATACATGTTTCGGGTCGCCCCGAATCCAAAAAAAAAAAAAAAATATTTTTGCAAAAAGGTCCGTGTGTGCGTCTGTGGACAGCATTGCTCAAAAACAAAAAGTCCGTTAAAAACCAAACTTGGTATTTCAGTTCAGTATCTTCCAAGGATCCAGGATGAGGATTTTCAAGGAAATCCCCCCCACCTCCAACTAAAAAAAATAATAAATAAAAAATTTTGATTTCTTCAAAAATGGCTCCAACAATTTTGATTAAAATGTTGTATATTAAAGATGTTTACCTACAAATAAAATGTATATCTTGAATTTTCTGGGAATAGCCTCTGAAGACTATTTTATTCTGGATGAATTTTACGGAATTTTGCATAATTGGCAAACCGTAAGAGATAGACAAAAGCTTACTACACAAAAATGTAGATCAGGATAAAACGCACAATTTGTCATATATATTTTTTTTTCGTGGAGTTGATCGCTTTTGAGATATTCGTTGTTTTTGGTTTCAGCTTTCAAAAACTTAAACTTTTCTCATATAGGAATTTGTCAACACCTGTCTATATGAACAAAGGAACTTCAGTCACATAGCAACCAGCTTTTGGCAATCACTTTAACCTATGTTTCTCCCTTATTTCGCTTCTACTTGCAAGGAAGCAAGTAATAGGATTATTTTTGCTAATTTTTTCTCGACTAGCATGAAGAAATAGAAGCATAAACTTTTTAACAATAATTTGTTGCAGATATGTAGAGAAAGTCATGTGAATGGAAGACATCAGTTTTTTATGCTATTGAATTTACCTTATAGTTTAGAAAATTATCAGTTTTAAATACAAATCCTTGCAGTGTTTTGATACCATTGTTCAAAATGTTTCAAGACTGTTCTGCCCCGAGGGTCTTCTCATTTTCCCCGCCCAATTCTTGGTTCATTTTTACATTTCAGGAAATGATAAACAAAAACAAAATATTGTAATTTAGGAATTTAAGATTCTGAATATTGCACGATAGCCAATGTGGGATAGGAGTTACACCTACATTGCGCATTTCTAATGGATCGTAGGACCAGAAGTATCGCTGCTCGCGCCTGCGAGAGGGAAACTGGTGGCCTCAGGGTTGGCGGGCCACTTTTCGGGATAAATCAGGAGCTATAAATAAATACGCAAGGGTGCGAGGAGACACAGAGTCTTTATTATTAAGTAGATGAATGTATTGTTAGGAATGAGAAAACCCAAACTCCTTTCAACACTTGCCTATAGAATATGGATCTTGAAGTTAAGACATTTTAAATAAATACTAGGCTAGTTCGGTTGTCGTTGGAGCTTTTATAATAAAACCCATACTTATGTGAGCATTGGTTTAGGAAGACACTGCTATGTCAGCATTTCGACATCTTGCACTAATATCGGTTGCTGAAACTAGTACAATATTGCTTCTTGCTAAATGAAATATAATTTACTCAAAACGGCCATATCAGGTATCTACAATATATCAATTGAAATTTAACGCTTTTATGAAACAGAAACTTAACTACCAGGTACATTAAAAAGAAGAAACAAAACGTAGGACTCACTTGCTCCACTCTACCCTAAGATACAAGTTGTTGTTCGAACCGAGGACCTTCCCTTGGAAGCTTACTTTTGCTCTTGTTTCTCAAGTTAATTCAGCAGTAACTTGAGAAAAGCGACAATTCCTGCAGTCGTTGCTTGAAAGTAGGCTAATGAAGAGCGTGTCTCTCGTAGGTATTCACTTGTTTCTACTGTGCCACGTTTTCTTTCTAAATAAAGACACAACACAGAATTTAATTTCCGGCGTCACAAAAGCAGAACAGTTTGCTTAACGCATTCTCGATACGGCAGGCACTAGGAGTAGTCCCGGTGTCAAATTGAATTATCTAATCCCTAGGGAGGGGCGGCAGGGACTGGGACTCAAGCGCAATTCCAATTAAAATTGACCTGCCCCTCCTCTTCTATTAAACAAATTGGGAAACAAGGACCGTTGTAAGTCAAGAGCGCAAAGCGCGCCGTCCTTGTCATCTAAAAGTAAGCTTCTCTTCTCTCTACAAATTAGACGGTATGAAAGCAACATGAGGGGGGGGGGGGGGGGAACACCGGTACCTACCTTTTCTTTTTTAAGGAAATGTTTCAGGAGCTTCACAGTCTTTTATATTTACAGCGCTTCTGTGTAAATATAAATTTATATACTCAATTTTGAATTGAGATATTTTGCAATTAATGTTTTATCTACAGAGTTTTAAAAATCTGATGTGCTTCATTCACATGAATTTCTCTACATCTCTGTAACAAATTCTTATTAATAAGCGCGTTCTTCTATCTAGTTCATGCCAAAACTATAGCAGAAACTTGTCTTTTTAAGTAGAAGGGAGATAATGGAATACACTAGGATAAACTGACAGTCAATTGTTTTAAAAAAGTTGCTATGGGATTGAAATCCGTTTCTTTGCGTTGGCGTGAAAAATTTAAGTATCTTAAAACTGAAATCAGAAACAAGGAATATCTCGAAAACGGCCAACTCCACGAAAAAATGTGTATGACAAATTGAGTGTTTTATTGTGATCTACATTTTCTTTCTCTTTCGGTTTACCAGTTATGTAAAATACAATAAAAATAATGCGGAATAAAGAGGTCTTTTTTAGCTATTCCCAGAAAATTCAAGATATACATTTTATTTGGCATGTAAATATAGATATGAGAGATTTCAATCAAAATTGTTAAAGCCATTTTTGAGAAAATCAAAAATTTCAATTTTTTTTCCATGCATGGGGTAGTGGGATTTTCTTGGAAATCTTCGTGTCGTATCCTTAGAAGATACCAAATTTAAATACCAAGTATGGGTTTTAAAGGTCTTTTCGTTTTTGAGCTATGCTGTCGCACACACGGATCTTTTTCCAAAAATACTTTTTTTGGATTCAGGGGGACCCAAAATATGTATTCCCGGTAAAATTTAAGTATCTAATTTTTGGTAGCAATACAATACCTTCTCTATACACTATGTACCTATATAGTACGTGTAGAGAAAGTAAAATTGGTACGATCACCGCTAATGTTTGTATATTGTAACAAAATAGATATTTGTGTTATACAAGTGGTAAAAATGGTGTTCTATATTGTGAGTAGGAAGCTTGCGAAATGAGGCCGTAGACCGAGTACAGTAATTTTCTGAACAATATAAAACAATTTTAACACGTGGGCCATTAACTGTTCTTTAGACAGTTCCCAATATCTATAGACATATTATAATTATAAAGTGACTGTCCCACAAGCACCCGAATTGAGGAATGGATTGCGGTTGTTGTTTCAAACAACAATGGTAAAAAGTACCAACCTTAGAAAGCTTAAGTTTGAAGTTTGACGATTTTACATTATTTAGCATTTGTTTGGCAGCCATCATTAGTGAATGCTCTCGACGAATTTATAAACATGGATAAAACTGGTCATCGTTATGTGATACAATACTTTCATTTGAAAGGTCTTAGTCCAACTAATATTAAAGCTGAACTAGATTCGATTTGGGGGAGTCTGCTCCTTCGTTTACAATAGTGAAATATTGGCGCGGCCGTACGAGCTGCCAAGACGAACATCGCATGGTCGACCAAATGAGTCTACCAGTCCAGAAATTGTAAAGAAAATCCACAAAATGGTATTGGATGATCGTCAACTGAAAGTGCGCGAGCTAGCAGGCATCTGTACATCGCGCACTGATTGAAAGTTGGATTTGAGAAAGTTGTGTGTAAGGTTGGTGCCGCGTTTGGTCACAATATAACAAAAACAGCGTCGTGAGGATGTTTCAGTCGAGTGTTTCGCTGCATTAAAGCTGAGTTTTTGCGTCGATTCATAACAATAGATGAAACCTGGGTCAATCACTTCACACCTGAGACGAATGAGCAATCAAAACAGTGGATTGGAAGGGGGAATTCAGCTCCAAAGAAGGCGAAGATAGTTCCATCTGCTGGCGAGATCATGGCATCAGTTTTCTGGGACTCACGTGGGATAACTTTCATTATTTCAAAAAAGAAAAAGTAATCAATGGTGAATTCTATGCGAACTTGTTACAGCGTTTGAGTATGAAATCGAGCAAAAACGACCACATTTAGCGAAAAAGAAAGGTTTGTTTCATCAAGACAATGACCAGTTCACGTGTCCATTGTCGCCATGGCCAAAATCAATGAGTTAAAGTTTGCATTGCTTCCTCATTGGCCAGATTTAGCCCCCTTTGATTTTTTCTGTATCCAAACTTGAAGAAATGACTTGCTGTTAGAAGATTTGATAACCACGAAGAGGTGGAGTCGCCTGTTGATGGCTATTTTGCAGACCTCGATAGTTCTCAATATAAACAGGGTATCGAAGCTATTGAACACCGCTGGGGAAAAGTGTATCGAGCTGAAAAGAGACCATGTAGAGAAATAAAGATGCCCCCCCCCCCAAATTGTTGTGCTTTCTTTGATAGGTCGGGTACTTCTGGGATAGTCCTCGTAAACAGCATGTCTATCCTATTTCACGGAGTTCATACTTAATGGTCTGCGATATTCTATTATTGCCTTGCTTAGCATCAGTGCTGACAACATGATGACTTGCTGTACAGAGCGAAAACATTCTACACAAGGGAGGCAGTGTAGCAGTTGCAAGTTTGCTCACTATGCTACTTGTATAATTTCGTTTGGTTCAGCAGATTCCATGTTCATGACATTCAAATCATCCACCATTTTATGGATCGATACGAGCTTTCAGAGGCATAGCCTACTTGAATGAGGCCGTGGACGCGTAAACAAACTCTCTTCTTAGTCAGCTCGAATTAGAAGTAGAACTTCTAACACGAGTTAAAAGTCGTACTTTCTCGCGCAATAAAGTGTTTATGCTACTTCGTTGTGATCAACTTTGGTTTCCTAACTAGTAACACCACAATTACTTTCTACTTTCTCTACACTACTATGTACATAGTGTATAGAGAAGGTATTGTATTGCACCCAAAAATTCGATATCGAGATTTCACTGGAAATAGACGTTCTAGGGTCCCCAGTATAAAAAAAAGCACGTTTAGAAAAAGGTCCGTGTGTGTGTCCGCTTGTCTGTGAACATGATAACTCAACGAAAAGTTAATAAAATACCAAACTTGGTATATAAGTTTATGTGACACAAAGAGTTTCAAGAAAATTCTCCCACCCAAACTACAAATTACTTGGAAAAAATTTCGAAAATGTTTTATTTACTCAAAAATGGCTCTTAACGATTTTATTAAATTACCGTAAAATGAATATCTTGAATTTTCTAGGAATATCCTCTAAAGGCCTGCTTATTCTGAATGAACTTTGCATAACTGGCAAACCGTAAGAGATAGAAAAAAAAAAAACTTGCTACATAAAAATGTAAATTTCGTTAAAACACACAATTTATATTATATACATTTTTTTCGTGGATTTGACCGTTTTTGAGATATTCCTTGTTATTGGTTTCAGATTTAAATACCTAATTAAAGTTTTTTTTTAATTTCTCTACACGTACTATGTACATAATAGAGAAGGTATTGTATTGCACCCAAAAATTCGATACCGAGATTTCACCGCAAATACATGTTTTGGGTCCCCCTGAATAAAAAAAGCATTTTTGGAAAAAGGTCAGTGTATGTGCGCGCGCCTGTGTGTGTGTGTATGTCTGTGTGTCTGTGTCTTTGGACAGCACAGCTCAAAAACGAAAACACCGTTAAATACCAAACTTGGCATTTAAGTTTGGTATCTTCCAAGGATGCGACACGAAGATTTGCAAGAAAATTCCTACACCCGCAATTACCCTTTACATGGAACTTTTTTCGAAAATTTTGATTTTCTCAAAAATGGCTCTAACGATATTGATTAAAATATCGTATATTAAAGATATTTACCTGACAAATAATATGTATATCTTGAATTTTCTGGGAATAGCCTCTGAAGACTACTTTATTCTGGAGGAATTTTACGAAATTTTGCATAACTGCTAAACCGTAAGAAATGGACAAAAACTTACCACACAAAAAATATAGAGCACATTAAAACACACTATTTATGTTATGTACATTCTTTTCGTGGAGTGGATCGTTTTGAAGATATTCCCTTGTTATTGGTTTCATCTTTAAAAACGTATACCTTTCTCATAGGGGAATTTATCAACTGCTGTCCATACAAACAAAGGAACTTCAGTCACATAGCAACCAGCTTTTGAGTATCACTTTAACCTACGGTACTCCCTTATTTCCCTTCTACTTTCATGGAAGCAATTAATAAGACTTTCAGCTAGTGTTTTCTCGATTAGCGTGAAGTAAAATGAAGCACAAGCTTTTTAATAATAATTTGTTGCAGAGATGTAGAGAAAGTCATGTGAATGGAACACATATTTGTTCACGTTGTTTTCGGGTGTTCAGAGTCTCGTTTTAACGTAATGTAAATAGAATAAGCAACTTTATATGAGTAGTTAAGTATGTAAGGGATTATTTGAATTTTGATCAGTAAAAGATTAATCAGATTTTTATAAACAGTATTTTCTGTTCACATTTGTATTTGGTTATATTCACTCCTCTTGCATCTGCAAAGCAGGGAAAGAGACACGCAGCGCTCCTAGCTGTAGGTCCTGGTAACTATGTTAGCATCATTAAACAGCTGCATATAGGAAAAACGATTTCGCGTAAATATTTGTTGGTAATTAAATTACATAGGAACAATGGAGGGCTCTGTGCTATAGGAGGGGGGATATACTCATTCATAACTCCTCTTTTTAAGGTTTGTTTAGTTTGATGGAATTCAGTGTTCCCCTCTGTATACTTATGGCTCAGAAATTCAGCGTTATTCCACTGACACGAGCGTAATACCTGCTGCAATTTCGCCAGCATTTTGAAAACACCGGCAACAGAACAAAATTAACAAAACTTTTATCGTCTCTTTTAGAGCAAATACTGTTAATATTCCGAGTGAAAACAAATGTAAAAAATCTGATGTGTACCATTCACATGACTTTCTCTATATCCCTGCAACAAATCATTCTTTAAAAGTTTATGCTTCTATTAACTTCATGATAATTAGAAAAAATGAGCAGAAATAGTCTTATTACTTGCTTCCTTATAAGTAGAAGCAAAATAAGGGACTACCATAGGTTAAAATAATAGTCAAAAGCTGGTTGCTATGTCAATGAAGTTCCTTTGTTTATATGGATAGGAGTTGACAAGTTCCTGTATGAGAAAAGTATAAGTTTTTCATAGTAGAAACCAAAAATAAGGAATGTCTCAAAAACGACGAACTCACGAAAAAAATGTATATAACATAAATTGTATGTTTTAACGTGCTCTACATTTGTTGTGTAGTAAGTCTTTGCGCATCTCTTACGGTTTAGCAGTTATTCAAAATTCAGTAAAATTCATCCAGAATAAACTACTCTTCAGAAGATATTCCCAGAAAATTCAAGATATACATTTTTATTTGGCAGGTAAATTTGTTTAATATACGAAATTTTAATCAAAATCGTTAGAGCCATTTTTGAGAAAATCAAAATTAACGAAAAAAGTTCCATGTAAAGGGTAGTTTGAGGTGGGGAGATTTTTCTGAAAATCTTCGTGTCGCATCCCTGGAACATACTTAACTTAAATACCAAGTTTGGTACTTTACCGACTTTTCGTTTTTGAGTTATCGTGTTCACGGACACACACACACACACACACACACACACACACACACACACACTCCGGTGAAATCTCGTTATCGAATTTTTGGGTGGAGTGCGATACCTTCTCTGTACACTATGTACATAGTGCGTACAGAGAAAGTAAAAAGATTTGTTAAATTCACATGACTCTCTTCCACCTATCCTTATTAGTGGGTGTACGCACTATTCTTGCTGAACTTTATTTATAGATCTAGTTCAATTTAATTGAATTAAATCTTTGCAAAAATAGCTACATTACACATTTCGTTTTAGAAATAAAAGAATGGCGATTGTCAAATTTCAAGCATATTAAGCTACCCGCTGGCCATACTGTATCATTGCAATGGTAGGAAACAACTGAATATTGAAACTTTATAACAATAAAAAATCTGACGTGTTCCATTCACATGACTTTTTCTACATCTCTGCAATAAATTATTGTTAAAAAGCTTATTGTTCTATTTACTTCCTGCTAATCGAGAAAAAATTAGCAGAAATAGTCTTATTACTTGCTTTATTCTAAGTGGAAGAGAAATAAGGGAGTACACTATGCTAGAGCGACAGTCAAATGTTTTAAGCCCGCCTGGGTAGCGTGTCTACTTCAACAGGTCATGAGTTCGAATCTCGCTTAAGATCTGCCGGTCCCCCCATGGCCGCGCTCGCCAAAGCGTCTCGCTTTGGTGTTCCGCAGCGCAGGGTTCGTGGGTTCGAGTCCCGCCTTGGGCATGGGTGTTACCTATATGTTTGTGTATGTGTGTGTAAAAGGTAAAACAGAAATTCAGTAATCAAACAGTAATCAAAGTAAACAAATTAGTTAAATAAAAAGTAGGGTATACAGCGCCGGAGTCCCGATCAGACTCCGGAGCTGTATTTAAAAAAAAAAAAAAAAGTTACCCGGATAATGTTTTTTTTTCGGGGTTTTCCTTATCTTGAGATTACGAATGTCGAATAACTTTAAGCTCCATGGACCTCGAGATCATTTGAGCGTCATTTCACTTATTTCATTCATCGTCCGATATGAGCAACCAGGTTAAACTACCAAAAAAAAGTTACTTTTGAATTGACTATCGCTTTAGCCTAGTGTATTCCCTTCTACTTACAAGGAAGTAAGTAATACGACCGTTTCTGCTAATGTTTATCATGCGATAGATAAAAGATTTTTGTAAGAATTGTTTGTTTATAGAACAGGTGGAGAAAGTCCTGTGAATGGAACTTTTATGCACTAGCCATGGCACGTGCAGGGACTGGGGCCAGTAAACGGCAGGGGCAGTAAGGAGGTGATTGCGTATTTTCTAGTTGTTATTTCACAATATCCGATTTTCAGATCACGTGATGATCCCTGCGTATAATAAACTTTACCAGCTACGTCATTCAGAATGCAAAGCCACAAAACAAATGATAAAACTTCTATCATCATCTGAACCACTGCAACGAACAATTCTCCATGTAAATGTAATTGATCCCCCCCTCCTGATAACGCGGCCGCAAATCACATAACAACGCGAAAATAAAAGCTGATGTATAATGGTAACAGTGGATGATTCTCTCTTTTTTAATTTTTTCGTTTGTTTGCAACGCTGACAATAATCCGCGGTTCGTGTAATTCCCTCATTTTAAAGCGGTTTTAAATAAAAATTTAACTTGTATGATCAGTGATGCACAAAATATTATTTACGACTGATTCTGCAACAGAAACCCATTTTTACTTTCTCTATACGCACTATGTACATAGTGTGTGTAGAGGAGGTATTGCACTCCGCAAAAAATTTCGATAACGAGATTTCACCGGAAATATATGTTTTAGGATCCTCTGTATCCAAAAAAAAAAGTATTTTCAGAAAAAGATCCTGTGTCAATGTGTCCGTGTGTCTGTGAACACGATAACTCGAAAATGAAAAGCACGTAAAATACTAAACTTGGTATTTAAGTTTAGTATCTTCTGGGGATACGACACGAAGATTTTGAGAAAAATCCCCCCAATCGAAACTACCCTTTACATGGAACTTTTTTTGAAAACTATTTTGATTAAAATATCGTATATTAAAGATATTTACCTGACAAATAAAATATATATCTTGAATTCTCTGGGAATAGCCTCTGAGGAGTACTTTATTCTGGATGAATTTTACGGAATTTTGCACAACTCCTAAACCGTAAGAGATTGACAAAAACTTAACACACATAAAATGTAGAGTACGCTAAAACACAATTTATGTTATATACATTTTTTTCGTGGAATTGATCGTTTTTTTTGTTTTTTTGTTTTTTTTTAGATATTCCTTGTTTTTGGTTTCTGCTATGAAACGCATACCTTCCTCATACAGGAATTTGTCAGTTCCTGTCCATACAAACAAAGGAACTTCAGTCACATAGTAACCAGCTTTTGTCTATCACTTTAACCTATGGTACTCCCTTATTTCGCTTCTACTTACAAGGAAGCAAGTAATAAGATTATTTCCGCTACTTTTTTCTGATTAGCATGAAGTAAATAGAAGTATAATCTTTTTAAGAATAATTTGTTGCAGAGATGTAGAGAAAGTCATGTGAATGGTACAATTCAGATTTTTTGTTTTTCTGGTACCGAACTTCAATTGTTCACATATCGACCAGCTTTTAAAATATGTGACTGTCGGTTTAGCCTAGTGTATTCCCTTATTTCCCTCCTACTTATAAAGGACTAAGCAGACCGGTTCTGTTAATGTTTATCTCATGTAGCATGATGCAGGTAGAAGAATAATCTTTTGTAACAATAACTTTTTGCAGAACATGTAGAGAAAGTCATGTGAATGCAACACCTCAGATTTTTTACTTTCTGTACGGAGTACTATAGGCAGAGAAAGTGCTCAATTCAACCCAGAAATTGGATACGGAGATTTCACTGGAAACACATGTTTTGAGGACCTCTGTATAAAAGTGTTATGTATTCCATTCAGATGACTTTCTCTACATCTCTTTAACAAATTCTTGTTAAAAAGCTAGCTGTTCGCTAAACAAACCTTTTATTCAAAATATTAATCTTTTATCTATACTATGATAATCAGTATAAATATAAGCAGAATTAGTCTTGTTATAAGCTTTCTGGTAAGTAGAAGAGAAATAAAGGAATGCACAGGTTAAAGCATTAGTCTAAAAAGCAGGTTGCTATGTAAAACAGTTACCGACTTTCGATTTCGGGTTAGCGTGTTCACAGACACACGGACCCTTTTCTAAAAATGTTTATTACTTTCTCTACACGTACTATGTACATGTGTAGAGAAAGCATATTTGGAAAAAGGTCCGTGTGTGCGTGTGTGTGTCTGTGTCTGTGGACAGCACAGCTCAAAATCGAAAAGATCGTTAAATACCAAACTTGGCATTTAAGCTTGTTATCTTCCAAGGATGCGACACGAAGATTTGCAAGAAAATTCTTACACCCGCAATTACCCTTTACATGGAACTTTTTTCGAAAATTTTGATTTTCTCAAAAATGGATCTAACGATATTGATTAAAATATCGTATATTAAAGATATTTACCTGACGAATAATATGTATATCTTGAATTTTCTGGGAATAGCCTCTGAAGACTACTTTATTCTGGAGGAATTTTACGAAATTTTGCATAACTGCTAAACCGTAAGAAATGGACAAAAACTTACCACACAAAAAATGTAGAGCACATTAAACACACAATTTATGTTATATGATTTTTTTTTCGAGGAGTTGATAGTTTCTGAGATATTCCTTGTTTATGGTTTCAGATTTGAAAAACTTATACTTTTCTCATACAGGAATTTGCCAATTCGTGTCCATACAAACAAAGGAAATTCAGGCACCTAGTCACCAGCTTTTGACTTCACTATAACCTATGGTACTTCCGTATTTCGCTTCTACTTACAAGGAAGCAAGTAATAAGACTATTTCTACTAATTTTTTCTCGATTAGCTAGAAATAAATAGAATTTGTTACACAGAAGTAGAGAAAGTCATGTGAATGGAACACATCAGATTTTTTTTTATACAGGGGACCCTAAAATGTGTATTTCCGATGAAATCTCAATAGGTGTCGAATTTTTGGGTGAAATACACTGTGTACACAGTACGCACTCAGAAAGTAAAAATGCCTTAAGGTTCGTAGCTGTGGACCATGTTTGAGCACATCTTCCCAAAGCTTCAAGTGCATGATGCAAAGCGACGGAGCTGAGGATAGTTTGGTGTAATTCTGCAAGGGACGGCATTGTTCTGGCGCCAACCACAGCGCGCTCCATGAAGAGGAGCTCTTGAAAGCGGTGTAATCCGCAGAGGTAATTATAGTTGTTGTAGCTAGTTAGTTGTGTTCTCCAAGCTTTGGAGAGCAACTCTGCCATAGCGACCACCTGGATACTCCTCCACGTCAATTATGTAGCCAACTTGTGCCTTGCTTAAAGCCGAGAAGTTTGCAAACACACAGTAGCGTGTGTAAGTCCATTATAATAGGGCCATCGAGAAAGTAACGAACGATTTGACATAACTAAATGATAATAAAAGTTATCAACATAAAACTTTATTTACACAGTTACAGTACCTCACCCTATTTCTCAACGTAATCCGTACGATCGAGATCTGGTAGACTCTTGGTGAACCTAGGTTTTGTTGCTGTGTAAGGGCATAACCACAGGAATGATGGATGTTTAGGTTTGGAGATTTTGCTGATGATATGCTCCTCAACAGCTGCTATTTCAGGAGCAGCGTCCTTTTCCTCTGATCCGCTTGTGTTTAGTTTGTTTAAATTAATTTTTTTGTTGTAGTTGAATTTCTATTGAGGGAGGGGGAGTACTTAGTTCGTTAGCTGCTGTTGGCTGATTAGTAAGTAGTCCCCCAGCGATCTGACAAGTGTGTTCTCATGTTGGCCCAATCTGACCTAGAATTTTTGAGCCCGGCGCCTAATTGCATTCTCCACATATGGGAGGGGCGAAACTTCATGAAGTAGCCTCACTGGGAAACTTCGATATACGGAATAGATTGACTGGAGTCCTCTATTCTGTATCCGCTGTAACCAAAGAAGCCAGATGTCTACTGCAATGCCTCACACTTCGCAGGCGTAGAGCATTAGAGGGAGTAGGAGCGCCTTGAAAAGACTCGAATCTAAGTGAATCGGCATTTGCAAGGCCAAAACAGGGTACATAAATTCTGTATTTTACTGTGCTCTACATTTTTGATGTGGTAAGTTCTTGTCCATCTCTTACGGTTTAATAGTTATGCAAAATTTCATAAAATTCATCCAGAATAAAATAGCCTTCAGAGGCTATTCCCAGAAAATACAAGATACACATATTATTTCTCAGGTAAATATCTTTAATATACGATATTTTAATCAAAAGCATTAGAGCCATTTTTGAGAAAATCATAATTTTCGAAAAAAGTTCCATGTAAAGGGTAGTTGGGGATGGGGATTTTCTTGAAAATCTTCGTGTCGCATCCTTGCAAGATACCAAATTTAAATACCAAGTTTGGTATTTAACGGTCTTTTCGTTTTTGAGCTCTGCTATACACACACGGACCTTTTTCCAGAAGTGCTATTTAGGATTCAGAAGGTCCCAAAACATGTATTTTTGGTGAAATCTCGGTATCGATTTTTGGGTGGAATACAATACCTTCTCTATACACCATCTGCATTTTTTGTGCAATAGGCTTTTGCCTATCTCTTACGGTTTACCAGTTAATACAAAATTCAACCAGAATGAAGAGGTCTTCAGAGGCTATTCCCAGAAAATTCAAGATATGCATTTCGTTTGTCAATAAAGCACTTTAAACATATGACATTTTAATCAAAATCATTAGAGCTATTTCTGAGAAAATCAACATTTTCAAAAAAGCTCCCTAAAAGGGTAGTTTGTGGTGGGGGATTTTCCTCAATATCTCCATGTGGTATCCATTGTAGATATTAAACTTAAATTTCAAGTTTGGTATTTAACGGACTTTTTGTTTTTGAGTTATCACACACACACACACACACATACACACACACACACAAGTTGACCATTTTCTAAAAATTCTCGATTCTGCAACTAGCCTTTTCTACGTTTTCTGAAGAATGGCTCTAAGAACCTTGATTAAAATATCGTAGGTATATTAAAGCTACTTATTTGATGAATAAAATGTGGGAAAATGCTTCCGAATAGCTGGTGAAACGTAAGAGATAGAAAAAATATTGCTATATACAAATGTAGATCTCGTTAAAACAGACAATTTATACATCTTTTGTAGCGTTAACCAGTTTCCATATATTGGTTTCAATTTTTAAATACACTCCCCAAATGGGATGTCGTTATTGGTTTTTCTTCTCTTGGTCCACCGCATAAGTACCAGCTTTTCCATCATTTTTACACACGCTATAGTGTAATGGATTCCCGCACTACTTTGTATTTTCAAGTAAATACGTAATAAACAATTTATGCAAACGTTTATCTGGATTACTTTGAAGTATTTTGAAGAATTGCATTTTTACTTTCTTTCCACCCAAAAATTCGATACCGAGATATCACCCGAAATAAACGTCTTAGGGTCCCCTGTATCCAAAAAACAACACATTTTTAGAAAAGAGGTTTTTATGTGTGTGTGTGTGTTCGTGTGTCTGTGAACACGATAACTCAAAAATGAAAAATCGGTATAGTACTAAACTTGGTATTTAAGTTTAGTTTCTTCCAAGGATGATTTTGAAAAAAATCCCCCACCCCAAACTATTAGCTGGAAAAAAAATAGAACATTTTGATTTTCTCAAAAATGGCTCCAACGATTTTGAGCATAGCGTCCGTATATCAAAGATATTTAAGAATTAAGAATAAGAATATATGTCATATTACGTTTTTTTTTCGTGAAATTAACCGTTTCTGAGATATTATTTGTTATTGGTTTCAGCTTCCTTCTACTTAAAAGGAAGCAAGTAATAAGATCAGTTATGCTAATGTTTATCTGGATGAAGATAAAAGAATAATCATTTGAAAGAATAGGTAGAGAAAACAATGTGAATGTAACACAAGTACAGTGTATTTAGACAATAAATACTTATAAGCATGTAAGTTGGATTTTTGAAACATGGCAAAAGTAGCACTGTATTTAGAGGGTCGGTTGATAAGTCCCGGGTCTCACACAGATATGGCGCCACTAGGCCAGTTAGACGGTAGCATCGTATCGTTAAACTCTAGACTAGCTTGTATCCATAGTTACAGGTCAATAGCTTGTTTAGTTTTCCAATGACAGTACTTTAAACAAGACAACTTTAGAGTTTTCACGAAAATGGATCATTTGGGAAAACGAGCAGTAATTAAATACTTCCATTTGAAAGGCTTAACACCTTGAGAAATCAAGCAGGAAATGGACAGTACATTGAAAGACTCTGGCCCTGCATATTCATGATTAAAAGGTGGGTTGCAGAGTTTAAAATGGGACGTACGGGCAGTAGTGATGAGCCTCGCTCTGGAGACCCTGCAGAAGTGACAACTCCAGAGATCATTGAAAAAATGCATTGTTAAGTACTGGAAGACCACAGATTAAAGTTGTTTGAGATAGCAGAGGCTGTAAACATATCAAAAGTACGTGCAGGTAATATTTTAAGTAATGTTTTGGGCTTTCACAAGGTCTATGCAAGATGGGTGCTGTGTTTGTTGACACCTGATCAAAAGTTGCAACGAAAAACTGTTTCTGTTAAGAATGTGAAGCTCTACCGTAAAATTCCTAAAAAAAATTTGAGACGGCTTATTACCATGGATGAAACTTGGATACATCACTACACTCCAGAAAGTAAATCACAGTCAAAACAGTGGATTGCGCCAGGTGAACCAACTCCAAAAAAGGCGAAGTCAATTTTGTCACCTAACGAGGTTATGGCGTGTGTTTTCTGGGATGCACAGGGAAATATTTCTATTGATTACTTGGAAAAGTATCAATGGTGACTACTACGCAAGCTTACTGCAACGTTTGAGTGATGAGTTGGAAAAAAAAAGAAATGACCTCATTCGGCAAAAAAAAAAAAAAAAAGCTTGTTTCATCACGACAATGCTCCGGCACATCGTTTGGTTATTACAATGGGGAAAATGTGCGAATTAAAGTTAGAATTACTTAAATATCCAACCTATTCACCAGATCTAGCACCCAGTGACTACCACCTGTTCCCAAACCTCAAAAAATATCTTGGAGGTCGAAGATTTCATAGCAACGATGAGGTCTATGATGTGGTAAACAGCTTTTTTGAGGACCTTGATAAATCGCACTGCAGAGATGGTTTAATTAGAGAATACCGATATGACAAATGGATTAATCTTTCTGGAGATTATGTTGAGAAATAAAGCAAACAAAAATTCTAAGTGCTGTTTTCATTGAGAGGCCCGGGACTTATGAGCCGACCCTAGTAAACTGTGTAGTCAATGTTACAAATGAAACAGATGCAGTTTCCGTTAAAACGTGCTGCAGTATCGCGGTCCCATTCCTTTTGGACGATGTTGTTATAGCATCGGAAACCTTTACCAATGTAAACAAGTCTATGCTGCAAGGCATTAAAGTGAAACGGGCTCCATCCGCTTTCAATGATGCTTCAGAAAGAATTAAAACAAAGTCTGCCAACTGTTTCACTAGCTTCTATACGTATTTCTAAACTTAAGTAAGCATCTCCCATTATTATTTTCGTTAAAACTCTCCCGTTCAAACAATACTGAAATATAAAAACACCACTTAACAGTGCCTGCAAATTCTGCGTTCAATATTCTCTTTATTTTCACTTACTCGACCACGTAGGCAGGGAATGTATTGCATTTCACCCAAAAATTCCATGACGAATTTGCGGTTCCGTGAATTTAAACAATACACATGTACATAGTAGCTAGAAAAGGAACTGTATTCCACCCGAAAATTAGATGTCGAGAATTCACGGAAATATGTGTTTTGAGCTCCGCTGAGTCTGAAAAGGTCCCTGTGTGTGTGTGGACAACATTGCTCAAAAACAAAAACACCGTTAAGTACCAAACTTGGTACTTATCCTTAATATCTTCCAAGGATACCACACAAACATTTAAAAAAAAAATCCTCCTACCACAGAGTACCCTTTACATAGAAAAAGTTTTTAAAATTTAGTTTTGCTCAAAAATGACTAACGATTTTGATTAAAATGGTAGGTATATTAAAAATATTTACAACACAAATAAAACGTATATTTTGAATTTTCTGGGAAGAGCCTCTGAAGACCTCTTTATTCTAAATGAATTTTTCTCAATCCTACAAAACTTGTAGACTAAAAAGATAGACAAAAGCTTATACCTAACACAAGAAATCTAGATCTCATTGAAACGCATAATATATGCCATATACCCTTTTTTTATGTAGAGTTGACCGTTTCTGAGATATTTTTGTTATTTATTTCAATTTTAAATTACTTAAACTTTTCTCAAACGGGATGTGACGATTCGTTTCATCTCTCTTGTTTTACTGCAGGCCATGCAAAGCGAGCCGAACTTCAGTTGTTTCACATAGGACCAGCGTTTAAAAGATTTGACTATCGCTTTAGCCTAGTGTACTCCCTTATTTCCCTTCTAATTACGAGGAAGCAAGTAATAAAACCATTTCTGCTGTCTACCTCAATTAGCATGTCGCAGATAAGAGACTAATCCTTGGGGGATATTGTCCTCCGTGGTGTAGTGGTTAGCTTGCCCCTAAGGTAGCGGGTTTAAACCCGGCGAAGGGTGATGAATTTTCTTTGGGCGTCCGGTGTCGTCGATTTACGGCACGTAAAAGAACCTCACTTCTGATAAAGAGTAAAAGCGTCCATAAATAAAACTCAGTTTCATTTTCTGTGGGGGGTTGATTTAAGCTAAAGAGAAATTCCCTGCCCCAATCGGGACTCAAACCCGGGACCTTCGGTTGAGCTGCCACTTGGACTAAACGCATTCGCCGGTCTCTAAAATAAAGTATATTGATTTAGTAAACAGGAAAATGCGAATAACCTTGAGCCAAATTAATACAGCTTGTACATTTAACTTGATTAAATATGAATTAAATATCTATATAAATCCACATAATATAGGCAGCATGTTGTCAGAGTTTATAAACATAATTTTAAAATTGTATTAAATAATTTATCTACACGTACTATGTACATAGTGTATAGAGAAGGTATTGTATTGCACCCAAAAATTCGATACCGAGATTTCACCGGAAATATATGTTTTGAAACCCCCTGAATCCAAAAAAAGCATCTTTATAAAAATACCCGCGTGTGTGTGTGTGTGTGTGTGTGTGTGTGTGTGTCTGTGGGCTGCATAGCTCAAAAACGGAAAGACCGTTAAATACCAAACTTGGTATTTAAGTTTGGTATCGTCCAAGGATGCGACACGAAGATTTTCAACAAAAAAACTACCCAAACTACCCGTTACATGGAAAAGATTTTGAAAATTTTGATTATCTCAAAAATGGCTCTAACGATTTTGATTAAAATATCGTATATTAAAGATATTTACCTAACAAATAAAATGTATATCTTGATTTTTCTGGGAATAGCCTCTGAAGACTACTTTATTCTGGATGAATTTTACGGAATTTTGCATAACTACTAAGCCGTAAGAGATGGACGAAAACTTAAACGACAAAACATGTAGAGTACATTAAAACACACAATTTGTTATGTGAATTTTTTTCGTGGAGTTGGTCGTTTTAGAGATATTCCTTGTTGTTGGTTTCAGCTTTGAAAAACTTATACTTTTCTCATACAGGAATTTGTCAACTCCCGTCCATACAAACAAAGGAACTTCAGTCACATAGCAACCAGCTTTCGACTGTCACTTTAACCTATGGTACTCGCTTATTTCGCTTCTACTTTCAAGGAAGCAAGTAATAAGACTATTTTAGCTATATCTTTTTTTTCCGATTAGATGAAGTAAATAGAATAATTTGTCGCAGAGATGTAGGGAAAGTCATGTGAATGGAACACATCAGATTTTTTAAAGCAAATAATTGTGTGTTATTGGTATTAAAATAAACTGAATGTTAAATTCGCAATTGCAATAATACCCTAAGAGCCATTAATAAATATTACCAACGTGTATGCCGGTTGTAAATGGCAGAATGTTTGACAGTTCTACTCTCGTACATGTGTGTAAATATTATATTAAAATGAATTCAAACATGCTTTGTGGAATCGGTCCTTAATATTGACACAAAGAATCATTGTTTGCAAAAGTACAGAAAATGAAGCTCATAATTACAAATATTTTCAGTACTAATTATAATACTCTGAAATTCAATTACGTATTTTTCTTTCATGTTTTTGTTTTATTGTTTCTCATAACGAAATCAGGATAATAATTGAAACAAACAACCATTTTTATCCGCTTTTGAAATTTCTTTGCAAGTAGAATAGTGCATATTTATTTTCTCTATTTCGTATGATGAGTAGGGCAGATATTGCATCCCACCCAAAAATTCGATACCAAGGTTTCAAGGCAAATACACGCTTGAGGACTTTTAAATGAAAATAGAAATCTGGTGTATTCTATTCGCATAACTTTCTCTAGCCGAAGCACAAATAAAATCTCCTTACAAAAAATTATTCTTGTATCTACTTCAAGCTAGTCGAGATAAACATTAGCAGAAGATTTTCAAGAGAACCCTCACCCCCAATTACCCTTTACATGGAAAAATATTTTAAACTTTTGATTTTCTCAAAAAAATCTAATGATTTTGATTAAAATCTCATATATTTAAGATATTTACATGACAAGTAAAATGTATGTCTTGAATTTTCTGGGAATAGGTTCTGAAGACCTGTTTAACCTTATGCAAAATTCAGAATTATTGATCAACTGGTAAATCATAGGAGATAGACAAAAACATACCTAAGAAAATATGTAGTGATCGATAAAACACACAATTTATATTATATACATTTTTTTCGTGAAGTTGGCCGTTTTTGAGATATCCCTTGTAGTTGGCTTCAGTTTTAAAATACTTAAAATGTTTCACATACGGGAATTTGCCAACTCCTGGCCACGCAAAGAAGCGAATTTCAACCCCATAGCAACCGCATTTTAAAACATTTGACTGTCGCTTTAGCCTACGATACTCGCTTACTTCCCTTCTAGTTACAAGGAAGGAATAAATAAGCCATTTCTTAATTTTATCCTGATTAGCATGAAATAGGTATAAGAATAAGGCTTATTAACATAATTTATTCAGATATGAAGAGAAAGTCATGTTAATGGAACACATCAGATTTTTATTGTCTTTGAGTGTACACATACAGTTGGTTGCTCCGTAGTAGAAAACACTTGATGTAGCGAAATAATTTCGTGCCACTTGCCTCTCTTCTAGCGAATGTTAGAATATTTGTAATATAATACCATCTAATGAGATTAGCATTAGTAACAATCTGGAGTAGATATGTAGAGTTATTTACCACAGCACGCCACTGAGAGGCAGAGTTGGAAAAGCCAATTAACGCTAAAACCGCAAACTGTTTCCACTCATGTAATAATGCTGTATTATAATACAATAATAACATTTCACGATGAGCACCAAATTAATCAGATGGTGGCTTCACGACGGCTGAACTGGAAAATGACAAACACGCAGCGGACGAGAATCTCCCTAAACCGATATGCGCAGAAGCGAACGTGAATCAATGAATCTGGAAGTTGCTATTTCGCGCTACTTCAACTCTTTTCCAGGGGTACTGGGTTCGATTCCTGCCTGAGGGTGCACAATTCTTACAGCGGGTCATAAAGATCCTGCAAATTCTAAAGTTAAAAAAAGGATTGGTGTAAAATTCTTTAGGGAAGATGGGAATTGAATTTAGTTTTTATGCTTACGTTTATGTAATGGTAAATAAACGTAATTATATTCATTAAATTATATTATTCTAAATTAAAAAATCTTATGTGTCCCATTCACATGACTTTCTCTACATCTCATTATTCTTAAAAAGCTTGTGCTTCTATTTGCTAATCGAAACAAATGATAAAAATATCTTATATTTAAGATGTTTATGTAACAAATAAAATGTATATCTTCAATTTCCTGGGACTAGCCTCTGAAGACTTGTTTACTCTGGATGAATTTTGCATAACTAGTAAACCGTAAGAGATAGACAAAAACTTACTACGTGAAAACTTTAGATCTCGTTAAAACACACAATTTATGTTATATACATTTTTTTCGTGGAGTTGACCGTTTTTGAGATATTCCTGTTATTAGTTTCAGCTTTAAAATACTTATATTTTTCTCATACGGGAATTTTTCAACTCCTATCCATACAAAAGTAATCACATAGCAACCAGCTTTTAAAATATTTGACTATTGATTTAGCCTATGGTACTCCCTCATTTCCCTTCTACTTACATAGTGGATAAAGAGGGTATTGCATTCCACACAACATTCGATACCGAGATTTTACCATAAACATATGTTTTAAGGCCCCTTGAATCCGAAAAATAAAGTTTTAGAAAGAAGTCCATGTGTGTCTGTGTGTCTGTGGACAGCATTGCTCAAAAACGAAACGTCTGTTAAATATCAAACTTGATATTTAAGTTCAATTCTCCCAAAGATAGCGACACGAAGATATTTAAGAAAAACCCCACACCAACTGCATTTTTGATTTTCTCAAAAATGGCTCTAACGATTTGTAATTAAAATACAATTGATACATCAAAGATATTTATATCGAAAATAAAATGTATATTATGAATTTTCTGAGAATAGCCTCTGAAGAGCTCTTCATCCTGGGTGAATTTTTATGAAATGTGCTTAACTGGTAAACCGTAACAGAGAGACAAAAACTTACTTAACAAGAAATGTAGATCTCATTAAGACACACAATTTATGTCATATACATTTTTGTTGTAGAGTTGACTGTTTCCAACATATTTCTTGTTATTGGTTTCAGTTTTAAAATACTTAAACTTTTCACATACAGGAACTTGTCAACTTCTGGCCACGCAAAGAAACGGATTTCGATCCCATAGCAACCACATTTTAAAACATTAGACTGTCGGTTTGGCCTAGTGTATTCACTTATTTCCCTTCTACTTATAAGAAACCAAGTAATAAGAACGTTTCTGCTGATGTTTATCTCGATTAACAGGAAGTAGATAGAAGAATAAGCTTATTAAAAATAATGTGCTACCGAGTTGTAGAGAATTTCATGCGAATGGAACACATCAGATTTTTTTTTTTAATGTACCTATATATGCTCAATGTCTTGAAGTACATCTTCTTGTATTTTCCTGTTTCTAATGACTAACTCAAAGATAACTCAAAGATTGTTTATAACTCAAAAATCTCGAATAGAAGATAGATGTTTCAATTAGTTGCATAAACAGCATATTTTTGTCCCCTTTTACCTTATTTTACCACATTTTCCCTTCCTTTTGCACCTAAAAATCCAAATGCTGGTCATAAACTTTCATAAAAGTAGTTTTTTTTAGCGACTATTAAATCACAGAGGGCAGATAAAATCATATGAACGTAACACAACATTTTTTTAAAGTATGATCCAAATGCTAAATATAATTAGTTTTTTTTTTTTTTTTATCAATTGCGAAAGATAGTTAAATACGAGATTGACATGATTTGAATCATAAAGTGATTATAGTGGCAAACCAAAGCAGAAGTGGGCAGAGAAACGCGATTATAAGACTTGCGTCACGCCAACCGTTGAAATAAGTCACGCCAACGTTACAAACTGTTATCCGGTCATCACTGTGATAAATATCCTCAAAGGAATTGTTTAGCACGTGAATGTAAGAGACACGAAAAAGCCTTGCAATTATATTCTGAAATATTCTCCAGAGAGCATTCTCAATTTTTACTTTGTGTAGCCCGTGTAGTAAGTGGGAAAGATGGTATTGTATTCCACCCAAAAATCTGAGACGGTATTTCGCTTCGTCACAACTCCTGAGTAGTTATCAGTTCGTATTAAAGGGGTTACAAACAATAACTAATTGTTTTATTATTACAACTATGTCTGTATGTGTATTTAGCTATTTTCTTGTATTTAGTTTATTAGTTTTGGCTGTAACTATACTAACATTTCCAAGCTAAAGCTAAAAGGTACTGTGTAGTTGAATCTAACAAAAGACGTCTTGCATTGTTCTCAAAAGCCTTGAGAAGTCTTGACTTTCTCTAATAGTTCATGTGTGCATTAGGGTAACAAGTGCTTGCAGAGCAAAAGTCCCTAAAATTTGTAAGCAAGGTATTTGTCATTGTATTCAGGGGTCATCTGACCCGAACACAATGAAACCATGTGACATAATGACGCTGCAAGTCAGTTTTGGAAAGAAATTCCGCCAATGAGAATTCAGAAAGCTAGAGACAGCCTCTTGCCTCTTTTACTATATAAGTAAAAGAAAATTCAGCAATCACACAGTTTGTCCTGTCTGTCGAACGACGACTCCACGATACTTTGTGGAAAGATTTCGCGTCAAGTATTATGTAATTCAGCGCAACACGTATCAAAGTGTAACGCGAGCATAATGTGTATAACTGTTAACTGTAAAAGTCTCATTCAAGAGTAAACTGTCAATATTTCAAGTGTGTACCCAAATCTACAAAAGTGTACATAAAATGTTCAATAAGTTTGTCTTCACCAAGAGTGATGTTTCTTCAAATAAATAGTTGAGTGAAATAGGATCCTGCTCCAGCTATTAATTTAAAATAAGTATCCGTAGCAGTATGCTTCCTGTAGCCACCCTAAGAATTGTGCATGCTCTACTGAGACGTTGAGGCTGAGAAAAGACCTTCATCCACAGAAACAATAACGTCATACATTCAGGTCCTAGCATCGAATACGGTGAACTCCATCTCAGTTCTATACACAGTCAGTAAAGTCACTCAACTGACACTCTTAAGTTAGCATATAGGAAAGTGTCTTCCCACACCATAGACAATACTACTATGTGAGCAATCTAAATATATACATATAAACAAAAAGACAAGACAAGACACGGACACAGTCTTCTCTAACTGCTCCAAGCCGTGCCATGCTACACCAGCGACCTCCCCTAACAACTGCATTCTATCGTCAGACAGGTAGTACTGTACTATATTACAGCCTTCTCTGACACCGCTCTAAACCGTGCCATGCTACACAGCGACCTCCACTAACAACTGCATTCTATCGTCAGACAGGTAGTACTGTACTATATTACAGCCTCCTCTGATCGCTCTAAACCGTGACATGCTACACAGCGACCTCCCCTAACAGCTGCATTCTATCGTCAGACAGATAGTACTGCACTATATTCCAGCCTCCTCTGACCGCTCTAAACCGTGCCATGCTACACAGCGACCTCCACTAACAACTGCATTCTATCGTCAGACAGGTAGTACTGTACTATATTACAGCCTCCTCTGATCGCTCTAAACCGTGACATGCTACACAGCGACCTCCCCTAACAGCTGCATTCTATCGTCAGACAGATAGTACTGTACTATATTACAGCCTCCTCTGACAGCTCTAAACCGTGCCATGCTACACCAGCGACCTCCCCTAACAACTGCATTCTATCGTCAGACAGGTAGTACTGTACTATATTACAGCCTTCTCTGACACCGCTCTAAACCGTGCCATGCTACACAGCGACCTCCACTAACAACTGCATTCTATCGTCAGACAGGTAGTACTGTACCATATTACAGCCTCCTCTGACCGCTCTAAACCGTGCCATGCTACACAGCGACATCCACTAACAACTGCATTCTATCGTCAGACAGGTAGTACTGTACTATATTACAGCCTCCTCTGATCGCTCTAAACCGTGACATGCTACACAGCGACCTCCCCTAACAGCTGCATTCTATCGTCAGACAGATAGTACTGTACTATTTACAGCCTCCTCTGACAGCTCTAAACCGTGCCATGCTACACCAGCGACCTCCCCTAACAACTGCATTCTATCGTCAGACAGGTAGTACTGTACTACATTACAGCCTTCTCTGACACCGCTCTAAACCGTGACATGCTACACCAGCGACCTCCCCTAACAACTGCATTCTATCGTCAGACAGGTAGTACTGCACTATATTCCAGCCTCCCCTGACGGCTCTAAACCGTGCCATGCTACACCAGCGACCTCCCTAACAACTGCATTCTTTCGTCAAACAGGTAGTGGATATGTTGTTATTCGTCATGTACACAGCTAAGCAGTATTGTGGAGTGGATAAAGAAGGTGTTTGCGCAGAAATGGAAGCAAGCTCCCCAGCACAGAGTTAGAAAAATAAGGTTTTGTAAAGTGTTTATGGCAGAATGGAACACGTTTGATTTCTTAAGTTAATAGAAAGTAATGAACTTATACAATATTTACTGTTGTACTCTGTTTATAAAACATTCTAGATATGCAAGACTTGAACAAACATTTTTTCCTGTCCGTTAGGTTTTCATCACTGTTGCGCAAGTTGACGTAATTACGAACATGAGAGAGATGACGTGATTTGTGTGCACGTGCGTGTTCTCTAGGCTTGTGTTTGCACGTTTATTAACGCTATCTGCACGCGAACTGAGGCACTGCTGCTGTTTATTTAATGAACAACGGCGCAGGCGCCAACGCCAGGGGGAGTGGCTATAGTCCACGGTGCGGCACTTGCATTAATAATGGACCTGTTTTGTTTTATTATGTTAGCTCTCATTTTTTTAACGTTTATATTCCAACAAAAGCCGTACGGATGAATTGTTAGCCCGCAGATCGCTGTTTCGATTCCCATGTTAGCATTATCACGCAGTTAAAGGGAACATGGTAGAATTTTTATGGCGGGAATCAGAAAACTACCATATATTTGTTCTAAAATTTGGAACAGCCAAGAAACTGTAGCCGGCAACATACTGAATTTCATATATAAACAAATATATATGCATACTACATTGAAACAGACCCGGAATGTGTAAATAACACAGAAGGCAATTTACACAAAATTTCCTTCAAAATAGTTCCCTTCTGCAGTGACCCACTTCTGCCACCGCGTGCAAAAAGACCGGAATTCCTTGTCGCACGCGCAGTAATTTCTTGACTGAAACGTTTATGCCATTCATACACCTGAGTTTTCATCATCGCTGCTTCACCATAAGCTTCTTCCATCATTGTCAATGTAGCTAAGGGAGATTTGTTTAACAAAACACAAAACTTTATGTTTGTACGTGCTCCGTTGCCGACATTATGAAATGTGATAAAACGAATATGCATACTCAATAACAAAAATTTGATGTGTTCCATTCACCTAACTTTCCCTACCTCGCTGTGACAAATTATTATTAAAAACATATTCTTCTATCTGCTTTATAATAACAGTGATAAACATTAGCAGAAATTGTCTCAATTACTTGCTTCCTCGTAAGTACAAGGGAAATAAGGGAATACACCAGGCTGAAACGATAGTCAAATCTTTTAAAAGCTGGTTGCCCTGTGGATGAAATGCGTTTCTATGCAGGGCCAGCTTTCTGTGTAAGAAAAGTACTTTAAATCTGAAACAAATAACAAGAAATATAAAATAAAAAAAAAAAATGGTCAGTTAAACGAGAAAAAAAAAACGTATATGGGATAAATTGTGTGTTAACGTCATTTACATTTTTGTGAAGTTTGTTTTTGTCTATCTCTTAAGGTTTACCAGTTATGCAAAATTTAGCAAAATTCATTCCTAATAAAGAGGTGTTTAGAAGCTATTCCCAGAAAATTCGAAATATACATTTTATTTGGCGTGTAAATATATAATATATAAGAGATTTTAATCAAAACTGTTAGAGCCATTTTTGAGAAAATCAAAATTTTCGATTTTTTTTTTTTCATGTAAAAGGTACTTTGGGGTAGGGGATTTTCTTGAAGATCTTCATGTCACACCCTTGGAAGATACTGAACTTGATATCAAGCCAAGTTTGATATTTTACCGACTTTTCGTTTTTGAGTTATAGTGCTCACAGACACACACACGAACCTTTTTCTGAAAAACTTTTTATGGGGACCGTAAAACATCTATTTGGGTGAAATCTCGCTATACAACACTTTCTCTATACACTATATACATAGTACGTGTAGAGAAAGTAAAAATAGTTCCCTTCTGTGACGACGTGCTTCTGTCATCGCATGTGAAGAGACTGGAAGCCATTTTCAGATACCTGTCGTAGTGCCCTTGTCGCTTGTAAAGTAATTTCTTCAGCGTTCGAAAATCTTGACTGAAACGTTTATGCCATTCATATACCTGAGTTTTCTTCATCGCTGCTTCACCATAAGCTTCTTTCATCATTCTCAATGTTTTTGAGGGAGGTTTGTTTAAAAAACGCAAAACTTTATGTTCGGACATTGATCCATTATGAAATACGATAGACGAAAAAGCATACTCAACAAAAACTGGCTGCCAAGCAAAGACAACAATCGTTACCAACACCTAAAATTAAAACACCCTTCACTTTCCTAATACATTACAGAGAAATGGTTCCGAGGACTTTTAGAATCTAGAGTGTTCCACTCACATGACTTCTCTACCTTTTCTGGAGGAGCAAATGGGATAGCTCTGTCTCTATCTAACTCATACATGTTGTCATTAGCTTCGTCCTTTTCTAGTCTCGCGCTGTCAACTAGTTCCTAATAACATGATGTAAATATTCAGATATACTTTTCAGTTTTGAATACAATGTCCTATGCAGATTTTTTTCTCTACCCATCAAAGTAAAAACATAATTAATTTTAGTGTCTTTTAGATTTCCGTGGGTCCAAATTTCGAAGGAAAATGTATTTTACTTTCTCTACACGTAGGTACTATTTACATAGTGTATAGAGAAGGTATTGTATTGCATCCAAAAATTCGATACCAGGATTTCACCGAAAGTATATGTATGTTTTGAGACCCCCTGAGTCCAAAATAAAAGCCTTTTTAGAAAACTGTCCGAGAGTGTGTGTGTGTGTATGTGTGTGAGCGCGCGCGGGCCTGTGGGCTGTATAGCTCAAAACAAAAAGTCCGTTAACTACCAAACTTGGTATTTAAGTTCAGAATCATCCAAGGATACGACACGAAGATTTTCAGGAAAATCCCCCCTCTCCCAACTACCCTTTACATAGAAAAATGTTCGAAAATATTTATTTTCTCAAAATTGTTTTAATGATTTTGATTAAAATGTCACATATTAAAGATATTTGCATCACAAATAAAATGTATATCTTGAGTTTTCTGGGAATAGCTTCTGAAGACAGCTTTATTCTGAATAAATGTGAAATTTTACATAACTAGTAAACCATAAGAGATAGACAAGAAGTTACTACACAAAAAACCTGATGTGTACCATTCACATGACTTTCTCTGTATCCCTGCAACAAATTATTCTTAAAAAGTTTATACTTCTATTTACTTTAAGCTAATCAGAAAACATGAGCAGAAATAGTCTTATTACTTGCTTCCTTGTCAGTAGAAGCGAAATAAGGGGCTACCATAGGTTAAAATGATAGTCAAAAGCTGGTTTCTATATCAATGAAGTTCCTTTGTTTATATGGATAGGAGTTGAGAAGTTCCTATATGAGAAAAGTATAAGTTTTTCATAGCAGAAACCAAAAATAAGGAAGGTCTCAAAAACGACGAACTCACGAAAAAAATGTACATAACATAAATTGTGTATTTTAACGAGCTCTACATTTTTTGTGTAGTAAGTTTTTGTCCATCTCTTACGGTTTAGCAGTTATTCAAAATTCAGTAAAATTCATCCAGAATAAACTACTCTTCAGAGGCTATTCCCAGAAAATTCAAGATATACATTTTATTTATCAGATGAATATCTTCAATATACGAAATTTTAATAAAAATCGTTAGATCCATTTTTGAGAAAATTAAAATTTTCGAAAAAAGTTCCATGTAAAGGGTAGTTGGGGTTGGGGGGATTTTTCTCAAAATCTTCGTGTCGCATCCCTGGAAGATACTAAACTTAAATACCAAGTTTGGTATTTTACCGACTTTTCGTTTTTGAGTTATCGTTTTCACAGATACACGGACACACAGACACACGGACACACACACACACACACACACGGACCTTTTTGTGAAAATGCTTTTTTTTGGATATTGGAGACCCTAAAACATATATTTCTGGTGAAATCTCGGTATCGAATTTTTGGGCGGAGTGCAATAAATTCTCTATACACTATGTACATAGTGCGTATAGAGAAAGTAAAAATGTATATCTCATTAAAGCACACAATTTATGTTATACCAATGCTTTTTTCCGTAGAGGTGATCATTTTTGAGATATTCCTTTTTATTGGTTTCAGTTTTAAAATATGCAATACTTTTCTTATACGAGAACTTGTCAACTTCCGGCTATACAAACAAAGGAATTTCAACCACATGGCGACCAGCTTTTAAAAGATCTTATTATCTCTTTAGTCTAATGAATTCTCTTATTTCTCTTCTATTTACAAGGAAGCACGTAATAAGACAATTGCTTTCAATTTTTTCTCGATTAGTATATAGTAGATGAACAAGCTTTTTAATAATAGTTTGTAGCAGAGAAGTAGAGAAAGCCATGTGAATGGAATACTTCAGATGTTTATATTTAAATCCGAAAGACTGTTCAATTGTGTATTCATCTTATTCGTATATTTTACATATTTTGTTTTTAATAGTTGCCTAGTAACTCTAGGAGCACATACCACATGCTCACAAATTATATAAAAAGAGAAAATCTGATGTGTTCCATTCACATGACTTTCTTTACATCTCTGCAACAAATTAGTTTTAAAAAGCTTATGCTTCTCTTTACTTCATGCTAATCGACAAAAAATTAGCATAAATAGTCTCATTAGTTGCTTCCTTGTAAGTAGGAGCGAAATAAGGGTAAGGGATGGTCAAAAGCTGGTTGTTATGTGACTGAAGTTCCTTTGTTTGAATGGACACGAGTTGACAAATTCCTGTGTGAGAAAAGTTAAGTTTTTCGAACCTGAAAATAAAAATAAGGAATATCTCAAAAACGTTCAGCTCCACGAAAAAAATGTGTACAGCATGAATTGTGTTTTAATGTGCTCTACATGTTTTGTGTGGTAAGCTTTTGCCATCTCTTACGGTTTAGCAGTTATGCAAAATTCCGTAAAATTCACTCAGAATAAAGTAGTCTTCAGAGGTGATTCCCAGAAAATTCAAAATATACATTTTATTTGTCAGGTAAATATCTTTAATATACGATATTTTAATCAAAATCATTAGAGCCATTTTTTAGAAATCAAAATTTTCGAAAAAAAAGTTCCATGTAAAGGGTAGTTTGGAGTGGGGGGATTTTTCTCAAAATCTTCCCGTCGCATCCCTGGAAGATACTAAACTTAAATACCAAGTTTGGTATTTTACCGACTTTTCGTTTTTGAGTTATCGCGTTCACAGACACACGGATACACACGGATCTTTTTCTGAAAATACTTTTTTTGGATACAGGGGACCCTAAAAAATATATTTCCGGTGAAATCTCGGTATCGAATTTTTTGGTGGAGTGCAATACCTTTTCTATACACTATGTGCATAGTACGTGTAGAGAAAGTAAAAAGGTACATAATATTATTAGCTTATAGAAAGCCAGGGAAAATAATTGTACATATTCCAGAGTAGAAATATACACAAATGCAAGCTGTAACTGAGGTAATTAGGCGAGGCGGACTAGCTTAATTCTAGGTATAACCACCTGCTAATGAACACAGGGTTTAGACTAAAGGATGCAGGATAGAAAAGAACAGACAAATAAAGAAGTGAGACAGGAATAGTGAGTGACTTGTCTTCCAAGTAGCACAGGGAGTTGGAAAAGCAGACAAAGAAAGCATAATGCTAAAGTGAGAAGGAACCACTGGGTACTTCTAAACGAGTCATGTGCACGTTATGACGGCATAACTTGGGAGGTGATGCTAACTCAGAAGCAATAAGAGACGCTGTTACATTTTATGGCGCGAAGTTTTCGTCACCCAGGTTTATAAGGCCAGTCTTTACTCTTACTCTGAATGACTTACTCTTACACTGAAAGTGATATTGTGTTCACGTCACACACGTGATGGGGGGGGCAATGCGCAGAGGGTTAGATTAGGCTCCTCAATAATAATAATAATAATAATAATAATAATAATAATAATAATAATAATAATAATTATGTGGTGGGATGGTATTTATTATAACACATTTGTAAGGAACAAGCTAGCCACCCGTTTACAATCTATAGTACAATAAATTCATGTCATAAGGGAACATGCTGTGTTTTGAATATATTAGCCTCACCCACATACCCCTGAGAGTAGTGTAACTATGAGATAAGGAGAGGAACCTGCATCAACGCTGGAGCTGAAGACGCTGCAGGAACGAGACGCCGATCTCGCGACATAACCTTCAGTGTTTTTATTGTGAAAGGACACCAAACGACCATTTGTATAAACTTAAATAAGTTACCAGAACTGGCCAAACACCTGTAATGTTCTAATAACAAAACACACCAAGGCATTCTACACATCCGTCATTACAATAGACTTTGACAAATTAAAATAACACAAATGTTCGATAAAATTGAAAACATAAAAAAAAAAAAAAAAAAAAAAAATCTGAAATCAAAGACTATAAACCATAAAAATATGATGTCTTACACTCACATGACTTTCTCTATCTACTCTACAAATAAACTTCTTAGAAAAGATAATTCTTCTTTGAACACTATGCTAATCGAGATAAACATTAACAGAATGTTCTTATTACTTAGTTCCTTATAAGTAGAAGGCAACTAAAGGAATGCGCTATGCTAAAGTGATAGTCAAATGTTTTAAAAGCTGTCGCTATGCGATTGTCATTATAAATCGCTTCTTTGCTTGGCCAGGAGTAGAACAATACAAAAACGAACTCTTCCATCTGAGAAAAATATAAGTTCTTCACAATTGAAACTAATAACAAGGAATAACTCGAAAACGGTAAGCTCGACGCAAAAAGTGTATATAACATAACTTGTGTATTTTAACAAGATCTATGTATCTTGTAGTGTAAGTTGTTGTCTATCTCTTACGGTTTAATAGTTATGCCAAATTAAGCAAAATTCATCCAGAATAAACAGGTCTTTAAAAGCTATTCGCAGAAAATTCAACATATGCATTTTATTTTGATAGAAATGCCTTTAATATGCGGTATTTTAATCAAAATCGTTAGAGTCAATTTAAATAAAAACACAATTTTCTAAATTTTTTCCATATAAAGTGTAGTTAGGGATGGGGGATTTTCTTGAAAATCTTTGTGTCGCATCCTTGGAAGACACCAAACTTAAATACCAAGTTTGGAATTTAACCTATGCACATACACATAAACACACATATAGACAGACACACACGGACATTTTTCTAAAAATGCTTTTTTTGGACTCAGTGAGTCTCAAAACATGTATTTCCGGTGAAATATTGGTATCGAATTTTTGGGTGCATTACAGTACCTTCTATATACATTATGCACATACTTAGTACGTGTAGAGAAAGTAAAAAGTGAGAACCATCTTGTATAAATTTAATACCTTTGGAATTGTAAACATGTACTAGTTATCTTTTAGAAATTTCACTTAAGTGTAATTAGAGTAACAATTTTCCACATCCCTACTTGTTGCAATACCTATTTAAAAGATACTCACTTGATTGAATAGAAACATAACACTAAAAGAAAACTAAAACATGTTATTACATATTAATGTTGTTATTCAATAAAAAAAAGTAGAAGGTACAGAACCAATGTAGGAAAATTTTCTTTTGTTAATAGGGTCATTGAAGAATGTAATGAATTCCCTGTAGCAGTCTTTCAGGGTTGCCTGAAGCTTAGGGGAAATTTAAAGAGAATAAATGTTAGATAATTAAATAAAGTAAATATCTCAAAAACTGTTCTGTAATTATTGATGTTGAGGCTTCATGGTAACTGTTATAAACTTGCTGGTAATTTACATAAGTATTAGCCGGCCAAGGCGAGTAGAGTCCTGTACCGGGGAGCGCCACTTGTACATGTAACAGCTTGCCCGCCCGCCTATATAGTCCAGTTGGGAAAACGCGAGCGATAGTTGATGATGGCATTTCCCTTGTGTGTGTTACAGTCGTGTATATAGCAACCAAATATATTCTCAACTCCATTGCAATACAATAAATATGTGCATCTCTTTCACAAGCTTGACATTGTTCCGCATCATCTCCCTCACTTGCCGACCCAGTGACCCTTTCCTCTCCCGATTCAGCATTGCTGTCGAATCGAATCTTGGATTGATTATTATCCTTTCCATGTCTTCTTCCATTAGTACATCTCTATTTTGTGTCGATATTATTGTCACACGTTGTGGGTGCCAAGTATGTGTCGGAATGGCGCCATGTTGAAGAGCCAAGTATGTGGCGGTTCTGTAGCCCCTTTGAAGAGCCAAGTAACGCTTGTTGTCCACGTTTATTAAGTGTGTCTGGACATACTCCCCTACCAAGATAGCAGATCTCTCCTCTTACCTGATTTTGGGATCCACTATGAAGGTGCCTCGACGTAACTCAGACTGCCTGAAATTGACTCTCCCGGGTGGTATAACAATGTGGGTAGTTAGGAGTGGTCCCATGAAATGGTTAACACACTTTTACTTTCATATATCTGTTTATTCTAGAATTGTTACGTGTTTAGACAAGCAATTTGCTTTACATGCCAAGTGAGTTATTGTGACCTCTAAGAGCTTTCCCTATTCGACGACTTAACTTTACTTCTCTCGTAGAACTTATTACTTTATCACTTTGCTTGTATGTAACATTTATAACAATTACTCTTCACACTGTATAGTAACTTGACAACTTACGCGTCTTTTAAACTTGGCGGTAAGTGTTCCCAACAGCGATTACGCGTATATGACCTCAAACTTAGTAGTGACTACCTGCCAACATCCTGCAATCTGTTACTTATGTAGTAAATTCTGCTGCCATGGCGGCTTGAGTCTCATTGGTCAGAAAGACCGCGAACTTGGCGTCTATGTGTCCCACAATGCACCTCTCCTTACCCAAATTGCTAATACCTTTTATAGTATGTATTGAAACAATTATTTAGTTATAAACTTAATGAATAAGCTTATGTCTTGAAATCATAATGAAAGGGTTAAATCCCATCATAAACACCTCGTGACCGCCTCAACACAATGAAGAAAAACTCACTTCTCTACGATTCCGGGCTTTCCGAAATTACTTTTCACTTATTTCTCTATTGCACGCACATGCACAAGAGTACGTGACTTACAATAGCGTTCTCTTTCACAAAGAACTTTCCCTTATTCAGCAGCTAAATTTGAGCTGTGCTTGCTAGAAGCTAGCTTTATCACTTTTAAATATATTAAATAATCGATAGTAATAATAATAATAATAATAATAATAATAACGAGGCCGACTAATGGTCTCAATTTCAACATGTTTCTTGGATACCTTTCACCTTCTGAACCGAGTTTTTCCAGTCATTTGCTGTTATTGAGCCAATAGCATTCTAAAAAAAATTATGCTCTTTGAACCACTACTTCAGAGCGTCCTCTCGGTAAACTCTGTTTAACTTTACACTTTTTAAATTTCAATATTTTCCTAGGCATTCTTTACATCCAAAGAACTTAATCTCCTTCTTGCAAAAAGTTCAATAATTTTCGCAGCATAGGGATTTTTTTTAACTTCATATTACTCCTGAATTTTCTTATAATGACACGCTCGTCCATATCACACAAAACGATTTTGTTACAAGATGTTTACCAATCTTGTGAGGTAATGTAATTTTGCTCGTCCCACCTTCTTCAAACCTTTCTGATCTTGCATATCGTTGTCTTGTTCTAACCGGTAGAAGCGACAACAAGTTCAGAAGAATTTGTAATAAATATTTTCTGAGGTACTTTCTTCTCTTTATCAGACATTTTAAGAACATTATAAATAACACACTTTGCGTCCCACCAGTCGCTGAATACTACGGGGCGTGCTAGTGAAGTAAACAAACCAGACTGTACATGACGTATACGTCAAGTCATGTTGCCTCATCACGTTAGTTCGCCTGCTCTCCGCTCCCAGGGTAGGACTGCTCTCGCCTTGGCTGACTTATAGTCTAGTATTTAAAAAAAAAAAAAAAAAAAGTATATACATATAGTATGTTAGTTGTATTACTATTATTAATTTTTATTTACTATTTTAATTTGTATTAATATTATTAACTATAAGATTATTATTGTAAGTGAATTTTGTACAATTAACTCTGCCACCGGGCAGTACCCAATTGCAGAGAATAAATACATACATATATTAAATGCTTGTAAAATGACATATTCCACTCAGGAGAGAAAATAAATCATAATTATGTGTTGAGATACAACCATTCAGTCAGCAGTCGGTCCAACAAAATCAGTCCCCATAAATTCAACGCACACTTTGATATTTGGAGACTGATTTTCATTTACAGTTGTGTCTGTTGACAAACACTTCATCACTAAAACAATATTTTGGATCGTCTCTGATTCTCTGAGACACATATTTACAAAATTCTACTCTTCAACCAAAACCGACTTTGCTGAGTGAATTTGTATGTTGTAAGGATAAAATATGTTCTTTTTTTTTTTTTTTTTTTTTTTTTTTCATTTTACGCGGGTAGTTGCATAAGTGTGGTAAAACAGCAAGAGAAGAATATTTGTTTCGTAAGCAATTCACTTTACTTCTTGATATAGTCTCTTCTTTAAGATATGTGGCTGCAGCTTAGGGATAGAAGAAAATGGCATTGTTTATTATTCTCTATCAATTCCTTCATTCTCGCATTCCAAACTGTCTAAAAGTTCGCTTCGAGAATCTTTCTGACTGTCATAATCGAGAAACTCGCTCACGACACTCTTTCCTTCTTGCTATACCTGCTCATCATACATCATCATTTAGCTCGTCTTTGGAATTCCCTCCCTGAAGACTTAAGGGTCTGCCGGAACGTTATACTGTTCAAGCAGAAAATTAGGACATACATTTATAATCAAACCTAATCGGTTGCTGTATTAATATGATAAATACATCACAACTTGCATTTATTGTTATTATTAATATTTTATGAGCTGGTAAGTAATATGCATTTCAATTGTAAATATCACTATTATATGTTTCGACCAACATATATATTTCACTTAAAATAATTTTGTTTACAGTTTCTTTTTTCTTTTTATTTCAGTTGTTGCATCCTTTTTATGTCTTTTTTGTTAAGTTGTATAGAATTGTATTTTTGTTCTTATTATTTTATTCATTGTAGCATTGCTGTGTTGAATTTAATATATTTCCTGGTAGAGTGGAAGAGAAGGCCTTACGGGCTTAACTCCAACCAGGATAAATAAATAAATATGTATTTGAATTTTCTGGGAATAGCCTCCTAAGCTTCATTCTGAACGGCTTTTGTATGATTGACAAACCTTAAGAGATAGACAGACACTTACCGCACAACAAATGTAGATCTCATTACTACACTCAATTTATATCACATAGCACACACAAAACATTTGACTATCGCTTTAGCCTAGTGTATTCCCTTATTTCGCTCCTACTTACAAGAAAGCAAGTAATAACAAGAGATTTTTAATTTTTCTACACGCACTATGTGTATAGAGAAGCTATTGTATTCGATACCGAGATTTCACCGGGAATATATTTTGAGGTCCCTTGAGTCCAAAAAAAAAGTCCCTTTCAGAAAAAGGTCCATGTGTCTGTATGTGTGTGTGTCTATGGACAGCATAGCTCAATAATTAAAAGACGGTTAAATAGCATACCGAGTATATAAGTTTTGAAGGATGCGACACGAAGATTTTCAACTACCCTTTACATGGTAAATTTTCCGAAAATTTTGATTTTCTCAAAAATGACTCAAACGATTTGGATTAAAATCCCTCAAGTTATAGATGTGTATTTACATGGCAAATAAAATATATATCTTGATTTACCTGTGAATAGCCAGCCTCTGAGGTCCACCTCACTTTGGTTGACTTTTGCATAACTGGTAAACCGCAACAAATATACAAAAACTTACTGCACAAAAAATGTAGATCTCATTAGAACACATAATTTATGTTATATACATTTTTTGGTAGAGTTAACCGTTTTCTAGATATTCCGCATTATTAGTTTCAATTTTAAGTCACTTTTCTCAAACGAGAAGACACCTTTCTTCTCCTTTTTTGATTGTTTACTTCTGGCAAGCAATAAGAATGGAATTTCAACTGTTGCACATAGCGAGCGGCGTTTAAAGGACTAGACTAACGCTTTAGCCTGTGTATTCCCTTATTTCCCTTCTATTTACAAGGAATCAAGTAATAAGGCAATTTCTGGTAATGTTTATCTTGATTAGAGTGATGTAGATAACAGATTAATGTTTTGAATAAAATGTCTGTTTACCGAACAGCTAGAGGACATCATGTGAATGGAATACATAAGATGTTTACTTTCTGTATACGCACTATGTACATAGTGTATAGAGAAGGTATTGCACTCCACCCAAAAATTCGATACCGAGATTTCAACGGAAATATATGTTTTAGGGTCCCCTGTATCCAAAAAAAAAAAAAAAAGAAAACATTTTCACAAAAAGTCCGTGTGTCGGTGAACACGATAACTCATAAACGAAAAGTCGGTAAAAATACCAAACTTGGTATTTAAGTTTAATATCTTCCAGGAATGCGAAACGAAAATTTTGGAAAAAATCCCCCCATCCAAAACTACTCTTTACAAGGAACTTTTTTCGAAAATGTTGATTTTCTTGAAAATGGCTCTAGCGATTTTGATTAAAATTTCGTATATTAAAGATATTTACCTGACAAATAAAACGTATATTTTGAATTTTCTGGGAATAGCCTCTGAAGTCTAGTTAATCTGGATCAATTTTACGGAATTTTGCATAGCTGCTAAACCGTAAGAGATGGACAAAAACTTACCACACAATAAATGTAGAGCACTTTAAGGCACATTATTTATATTAGATACATTTTTTTCGTGGAGTTGATTGTTTTTGAGATTTTTCTTGTTTTCGGTTTCAGCTATAAAAAACATACTTTTCTCATACAGGACTTTGTGAACTTCAGTGACATAGCAACCATCTTTTGACTATGACTTTGACCTAAGGTGTCCCCTTATTTCGCTTCTACTAACAAGGAATGAGGACAAATTTTGCTAATCTTTATCTCGATTAGCAAGAAGTGGATTGAGGAATAAGCTTTTTGACAAGAACTTGTTACAGAGAACATCATGTGAATGGAACACCTGTATAGATAGAAAAGGTTGTAGTAAAAATACTCGCTGGTCGGCAGACCTCTTCTCGAGAACGCGTTAATGCTGCAGCAATTCCATGTGAAAGGATAACATTCTTTTTCTTGCAAACAAACTTTGCTTTTATTAATAATTTCCAACATAAACAATAGCCTTCATTTTGAAGCACGCTGAACGTTTATATATTCACAACTATAATTCTGACGAAATTTAAGTTATTACTTACGTCGAAATACTCAACTTTATTACTTTCTCTAAACGTACTATGTGCAAAGTGTATAGAGAAGTTATTGTAATGCACCCAAAAACTCGATACCGAGATTTCACCGGTCCCCCTGAATCCAAGATAAGCATGTTCAGAAACACATCCGTGTGTGTGTGTGTGTGTGTGTGTGTGTGTGTGTGTGTGCATCTGTGCACAGCATAGTTGAAAAACGAAAAGACCGTTAAATACCAAACTTGGCATTTATGTTTGGTGTCTTCCAATAATGCGATACGAAGATTTTCAAGTAAATCTCCCCACCCCCAAATATCCTTTACATGTAAAAAAAAATCGAAACTTTTTATTTTTTCAAAAATGACTAAAGGATTTTAATAAAAATCTCTAATACGAGGGCCGTTTTTTTTCTTCAACCTCCGATATGCTATAAATAAAACACAAGTTCATAGAAAACAATTATTTTATTACTAAAAGTTTTGTACACTTATGGTTACTTTTCAGCATAATCACCGAAAAGATTGAGACATTTATCGTACCTGTGCACAAGCTTTGCAATACCCGCTTCAAAAAATGTTGCCGCCAATGATTTCAAATGAGCATTGCCGTTGTTTTGAAATCGTTGGTTTGAAAGCGCTGCTCTCCTAGCCACGTCTTCAGTTCAGGGAAAAGGTGAAAATCGCTTTGTGCCAGGTCAGGACCGTACGGCGGATGATCGAAAATCTCCCATTGAGATTGTTCAAGGAGCCGATGGGTTGTGCCAGCAGTGTGTGGACGAGCGTTGTCATGGATCAACACAATTCCTCAAGTCAGCATTCCTCTTCGTTTGTTTTGAATGGCTCTCCGCAAACGTCGTAAAGTACGAAGATCTTCAAAACAACGTCAATGCTCATTTGAAATCATTGGCGGCAACATTTTTTGAAGCGGGTGAATCTTTTCGGTGATTATGCTGAAAAGTAACCATAAGTGTTCAAAACTTTTAGTAATAAAATAATTGTTTTCTATGAACTTGTCTTTTATTTATAGCATATCGGAGGTTGAAAAAAAAACGGCCCTCGTATTTAAGATATTTACATGACAAACAAAATGTATAGGTATCTTGAATTTTCTGGAAATAGCCTCTGAAGACCTCTTTATTTTGGATGATTTTTATTGAATTTTGCATAACCGGTAAACTGTAAGAGATAGACAAAGCTTATGATAGAAAACAGTAGATCACGATAAAACACTCAGTTTATGTCATATACATTTCCTTTTCGAGATATTCATTGTTATTGGTTTCTGTTTTAAAATACTTGAACTTTTCTCATACAGGAAGCTGTAAACTCCTAGCCATGCAAAGACACGGGTTTCAATCCCATAGCAACCACAGTTGAAAACATTTGACTGTCGTTTTAGCCTAGTGTATTCACTTATTTCCCTTCTGCTTATAAGGAACTAAGTAATAGGACCGTTTCTGTTAATGTGTTACATTACATGATATAAGAATAAGCTTATTAACAATAATTTGTTACAGACATGTAGAGAAAGTCATGTGAATGGAGTACGTCAGTGTTGTTTTTTCTTCCGTTCCTTTCAAGTACATAATTTTATTTATTTCTCATTTCGATCAAAATATTCCGGACAATAATTTCAATAATTTCCGGGAAATTATTATTATTATTATTATTATAATATTATTATTATTTTGTTTGTAACTTAACGTCCTTTAACCTGGTTAGTCATATCGGACGAAGGAAACTATTATCTCGCCAAATATTACGTTTATTCTCCGACGAAATATATCGAAGCTAAAATCTGATGTGTTACACTCACATGACTTTCTCTAGCTGCTATACAAACAAACTTCTTAAAAAATATATTCTTTTTTCTACATAATGCTAATCGAGATAAACATTTGAATGTTATTATTACTTAGTAGAAGGGAACTAAAGATATGCGCTATGCTAAAGTGATAATCAAATTTTTAAAAGCTATGGTTATGCGATTGTCTTTGCAAATCGCGTCTTTGCTTGGCCAGGAGTAGGACAAAAGAAAATTGCACACTTTCTGTCTGAGAAAAGATGAAGCGCTTTACAGTTAAAACCAAAACAAGGAATATCTCGGAAACGGTTACCTCCACAACAATAGATATAAATTGTGTGCTTTGACGAGATCTACATTTTTTGTATAGTAGGTTTTAGTCGATCTCTTACGGTTTAGCAGTTATGCAAAATTCGGCAAAATTTATCCAGAATGAAGAGGTCTTCAAAGGCTATTCCCAGAAAATTCAAGAAATGAATTTTATTTGGGATGTATATAGCCTTATTATACGTGATTTTAATCAAAGTTGTTAGTCATTTATGAGAAAATAAAAATTAATGAAAATTTATCTTTGTAGGTAAAGAGTAGTTTTTGTTGGGGGGATTTTCTTGAAAATCTTCGTATCGCATCCTTGGAAGATAATAAACCTAAATATCAAGTATGGTATTTAATGGTCTTTTCCTTTTTGTGCAATGTTGTCCACAGACACACACGGACCTTTTTCTAAAATACGTTTTTTTCGTTCAAAGGTGCCCAAAATATAGTTACATTTCCGGAGAAATGTTGATATAGAATTTTTGGATGGAATACAATACCTTCTCTATCCACTATGCGCATTGAACATGCGGGCTAGAGAAAGTAATAATTTTTTTGTAGAATTAACCCTCTTTCCCGACGAACTATATCGAAGAAGAATTATCTCAGGTCAATGATCTCCTTCCCCGACAAGGTCAGTTGGAGAAGGGAATCAAGTTTGAATCTTACCTCGTTACTGAAAAAGTCTCCGCTGCTAAAACAGGTTATTTACTCAGAATTAAACTACCCATCAGCATACACTAAACTGACTAGCAAGAAGAAAACAAAAAACGCAACCAAATTCTATATTTCCAAACAGAAACACGGACAGTAATGTAAAAAATCTGATGTACCCCATTCACATGACTTTCACTACCTCGCTGTAACAAATTATTGTTAAACAGATCATTGTTCTGTTTACTTCATGCTAATCGAGATAAACGTTAGCAGAAATGCTTTCTTGTAAGTAGAAGGGAAATAATGGAGTACACTAGGCTAAAACGATAGTCAAATATTTTAAAGCTAAAATAAGAACTGAAGCTTTCCTGGCGAAGTATTAATTCAAAATCTTCTCGGGCTTCTAGCCAGGTAAAAACTTGTTCAGGGTGAACTGAAGACGAGGAAGATGCACTTCTTCGAAACGTTGGTGTCAAGCCAAGTTTTTACCTGGCTAGAAGCCCGAGAAGATTTTGAATTTTAAAAGCTGATTGCTATGTGGATGAAACCCGTTTTTTACTTTCTCTATACGTACTATGTACATAGTGTTTAGAGAACGTATTGCACTCCACCCAAAAATTCGATACTGAGATTTCACCGGAAATATGTGTTTTAGGGTCCCATGTATCCATTAAAAACATTTTCAGAAAAAGGTCCGTGTGTGTCCGTGTGTCTGTGAACACGATAACTCAAAAACGAAAAGTGAAAAAATACCAAATTTGGTATTTAAGTTTAAGTATCTTCCAAAGATGCGACATGAAGATTTTCAAGAAAATGCCCCCATCCCCAACTACCCTTTACATAAAACTTTTTTCGAACATTTTTATTTTCATAAAAAATGGCTCTAACAATTTTGATTTAAATATCGTATATTCAAGATATTTTCCTGATAAATAAAATGTATTTTCTGAATTTTCTGGGAATAGCCTCTGAAGACTACTTTATTCTGGATGAATTTCAGGAATTTTGCATAACTGCTTAACCGTAACAGATGGACAAAATCTTACCACACAAAAAATGTAGAGCACATTAAAACACACAATTAATGTTATATACATTTTATTCGTAGAGTTGATCGTTTTTTAGATATTCCTTGTTTCTTGTTTCAGCTTTGAAAAGCTTATTTTCTCATACAGGAATTTCTCAACTCCTGTCCATAAAAGCAAAGGAACTTCAGTCACACAGCAACTGGCTTTTGACTGTCACTTTAACCTGTAGTACTTCCTTATTTCGTTTCTACTTACAAGAAAGCAAGCAATGAAACTATTTCTGCTATTTTTTTTTCTCGATTAGCATGAAGTAAATAGAAGCATAAGTTTTTTAACAATAATTTGTTGCAGAGTTGTAGATAAAATCATGTGAATGAACATTTTTCCATCTAAAGGGTAATTTGCGGTGGGGCGATTTTACCGAATTTTCATTTTTGAGTTATGTGACTTGCACACACACGCGTACCGTTTTCTAAAAGTGCTCTATTTGGATACAGGGACCCTAAAACGTCTAGTTGCGATGAAATTTCGGTATGGAATTTTTGGGTGGAATTGAATACAGCGTGTAGGGAAAAGTAAAGACGAGAAGGCTACGAATAACACGTATTCAAAACTGGATTATTGCTCCGCATGATAAATACTGCTTCAAGGTATTGCATTCCACCAAAAATAGATAAAGATTCGTGTATGTGTCCAAATGTCTGTGAACACGATGACTTAAAAATAAAAAGTCGGTTAAATACAAAACTTGATATTTAAATTCAGTATCTGTAACAGGACACGAGATTTTCAAGAAAATATCCCAAAACTTAGATACTGCCCTTTCCATGAAAGTTCTTTGAAAATTTTTATTTTGTCAAAAATGGCTCTAACGGTTTTGGCTAATATAGCGTAGGTATATATTAAATGTCAAATAAAATGTCTATCCTGCATTTCTTTGCAATATCTCCAGAAGTCCTTTTCATTCTGAACGATTTTTGTATAACTGGCAAACCGTAAGGCACAGATAAACACCTAATTACAGCACTAAAATATACATCTCCCTAAAAACACAAATTTTGCCCTTGATGTTTTAACATTCCCGAGATATTCCTTTATATTGATTCCAATTTTAAAACACTCCAACTGTTGTCATATTGGAATTTGTTACTCCTCTTTTCTTTTGTTTTACTCCTGGCCATACAAAGAGAATCCAATTTCAATCACATAGCGACAGTTTTAAAAGATTTAGACTCTCACTTTAGCCTCGTCCCTTAAAAGAAACTAAGTAATAAGACAATTTCTGCCGAGATCTGACATGAAGTAGACCGAAGAATTACTTTTAGTAAGAATTGTTTGTTACCGAGTAGGTGGAGAAAGTCATGTGAATGGAACACAAGCAGATTTTTACTTTCTCTACTTAGTGCATAGAGAAGATATTGTTTTTAACTCACAAATTCAATACAGAAATTTTACTGAAAATTTAAGTTTTAGGTTCCACTTTATTTAAACAAAAACATACACACACAAAATAAAAAATCCGATGTGTTACATTCACATGACTTTCTCTACTTCCCTGAAACAAATGATTGTTAAATAACTTGTGCGTCTATTAAGTTCATGCTAATCGAGTAAAAATTAACAGAAATAGTCTTCATACTTGCTTCCTTGTAAGTACAAGCGAAATAAGGGAGTAGCATAGGTTAAAGTCTAGTCAAAGTTGGTTGCTATGTCAGCGATGTTCTTTTATTTGTATGGACAGGAGTTGAGAAACTCCTATATGAGAAAAGTATAAGTTTCTAAAGCTGAAACAAAAAACAGGTAATATGTTAAAAACAATCAACTCCACGAAAAAATGTATATGATATAAATTGTGTATTTTAACGTGTTCTACATTTTTTGTATGGTAAGGCTTTATCTATCTCTTACGGTTTAGCAGTTACGCAAAATTCCGTAAAATTCACTCACAATAAAGTATTCTTCAGAGGCTATCCCCAGAAAATTCAAAATATACATTTTATTTGTCAGGTAAATATGTTTAATGTACAATATTTTAATTAAAGTCGTTAGAGCCATTTTTAGAAAATCAAAACTTTCTAAAAAAGTTCAATGTAAAGGGTAGTTTGAGGTAGGAGAATTTTTCTCAAAATCTTCGTGTCGCATCCCTGGAAGATACTAAACTTAAATACCAAGTTTGGTATTTTACTGACTTTTCGTTTTTGAGTTATGTTCACTGACGCACGGACCTTTTTCTGAAAATACTTTTTGGAAACAGGGGACCCTAAAACATATATTTCCGGTGAAATCTCGATATCGAATATTTTGGTGCAGTGCAATACCTTCTCTATACACTATGTACATAGTGCGTGTAGAGAAAGTAAAAAGAATGCATTTTTAGAAAATCTGCGGTAAGTGTGTGTGTATGTGTGTGTATGTGAGGACGATAGCTCAAAAAGAAAAGTCGGTCAAATTCCATAATTTATATTTTAGATCAGTATCTTGCAAGAAAACCCCCACCCCAAACTACCGTTTACAGTGAACTTTTACTTTCTCTATACGAACTATGTACATAGTGTATAGAGAACGTATTGTATTGCACCCAAAAATTCGATACTGAGATTTCACCGGAAGTATATGTTTTGTGACCCCTGAAACAAACAAAAAATCATTTTAGAAAAACGTCCGTGTGTGTCTGTGTGTATGTGTGTGTGACTGTGGGCAGCATAGCTCAAAAACGAAAAGACCGTTAAATACCAAACTTGGTATATAGGTTCGGTATCTTCCAAGGATGCGACACGAAGATTTTCAAGAAAGTCCCCCCACTGCCCTTTGCATGGAAAAATTTTCGAAAATTTTGATTTCCTCAGGAATGTCTCTAGCGATTTTAATTAAAATCGCTTGTATTTAAGACATTGACATGACAAATAAAATGTATATCTTGAATTTTCTGGGAATAACCTCTGAAGACTACTTTATTGTGGATGAATTTTACGGAATTTTGCATAACTGCTAAATCGTAAGAGATGGACAAAAACTTACCAGAAGTTGACAAATTCCTGTATGAGAAAAGTATAAGTTTTTCAAAGCAGAAACCAAAAGCAGGGAATGTCTCAAAAATGATCAACTCCACAAAGAAACAAAAAAATGTATTAACATAAATTGTGTGTTTGAACGTGTTCTACATTTTTCGTGTAGTAAGATTTTGTCCAACTCTTACGGTTTAGCAGTTATTCAAAATTCCGTAAAATTCATCCAGAATAAAGTACTCTTCAGAGGTTATTCCCAGAAAATTCAAGATATACATTTTATTTGTCAGGTAAATATCTTTAATATACGATATTTTAATCAAAATCGTTAGAGCCATTTTTGAGAAAATAAAAATGTTCGGAAAAAGTTCCATGTAAAGGGTAGTTTGGGGAGGTGGGATTTTTCTCAAAATCTTCGTGTCGCATCACTGATAGATACTAAACTTAAAAACCAAGTTTGGTATTTTACCGACTTCTCGTTTTTGAGTTATCGTGTTCACAGACACACGGACACACACACGAACCTTTTTACTTTCTCTATACGCACTATGTACATAGTGTATAGAGAAAGTATTGCACTCCACCCAAAAATTCGATACCGAGATTTCACCGGAAATATATGTTTTAGGGTCCCCAATATCCAAAAAAAGCATTTTCACAAAAAGGTCCATGTGTGTGTGTGTGTGTGTGTGTGTGTGTGTGTGTGTGTGTGTGTGTCCGTGTCTGTGTGTGCTATGAAAAACCTATACTTATCTCATACAGGAACTTGCCAACTCCTATCCATATAAACAAAGGAACTTCATTGACATAGCAACCAGCTTTTGACTATCACTTTAACCTACGGTTGTCGCTTATTTCGCTTCTACTTACAAGGAAGCGAGTAATTAGACTATTTCTGCTATTTTTTTCTGATTAGCATAAAGTAAATAGAAGTATAAGCTTTTTAAGAATTATTTGTTGCAGGGATATGGAGAAAGTCATTTGAATGGTACACATCAGATTTTTTACTTTCTCTATACGCACTATGTACATAGTGTATAGAGAATGTATTGCACTCCACCCAAAAATTCGATACCGAGATTTCACCGGAAATATATGTTTTAGGGTCCCCTGTAACCAAGAAAAGCATTTTCACAAAAAGGTCCGTGTGTATGTGTGTGTGTGTGTGTATGTGCGTGTGTGTCCGTGTGTCTGTGAACACGATAACACAAAAACGAAAAGTCGGTAAAATACCAAACTTGGTATTTAAGTTTAGTATCTTCCAGGAATGCGACACGAAGATTCTGAGAAAAATCCCCCACCCCCAACTACCCTTTACATGGAACTTTTTTCGAAAATTTTTATTTTCTCAAAAATGGCTCTAACGATTTTGATTAAAATTTCGTATATTAAAGATATTTATCTGACAAATGAAATGTATACCTTGAATTTTCTGGGAATAGCCTCTGAAGAGTAGTTTATTCTGGATGAATTTACTAAATTTTGAATAACTGCTAAACCTTAAGAGATGGAGAAAAACTTACCACACAAGAAATGTGCAGCACGTTAAAGCAAACAATTTATGTTATATACATTTTTTTCGTGCAGTTCGTCGTTTTTGTGACATTCCTTATTTTTGGTTTCTGCTATGAAAAACTTACATTTCTCATACAGGAATTTGTCAACTGCTGTCCATACAAACAAAGGAACTTCAGTCACATAGCAGCTTGCTTTTGATTATCACTTTAACCTGTGGTACTCCCTTATTTCACCTCTACTTACAAGGAAGCAAGTAATATGGCTATTTCTGCTAATGTTTTACTGATTAGCATGAAGTTAATAGAAGTATAAGCTTTTTAAGAATAATTTGTTGCAGGGATATAGAGAAAGTCATGTGAATGGTACACATCAGATTTTTACTTTCTCTATACGCACTATGTCCATAGTGTATAAAGAAAGTATTGCACTCCACCCAAAAATTCGATACCGAGATTTCACCGGAAATATATGTTTTAGGGTCCCCAATATCCAAAAAAAATCATTTTCACAAAAAGGTCCGTGTGTGTGGGTGTGTGTGTGTGTGTGTGTGTGTCCGTGTGTCTGTGAACACGATAAATCAAAAACAAAAAGTCGGTAAAATACCAAACTTGCTATTTAATTTTAGTATGTTCCAGGGATGCGACACGAAGATTTTGAGAAAATCCCTCCACCCCAAACTACCCTTTACATGGAACTTTTTTCGAAAATTTTAATTTTCTCAAAAATTGCTTTAACGATTTTGATTAAAGTTTCGTATATTAAAGATATTTACCTGACAAATAAAATGTATATTTTGAATTCTCTGGGAATAGCCTCTGAAGAGTAGTTTATTCTGGATGAATTTTACTGAATTTTGAATAACTGCTAAATCGTAAGAGATGGGCAAAAAATTATTACACAAAAAAATGTAGAGCACGTTAAAACACACAATTTATGTTATATACATTTTTTTCGTGGACATTCCATATTTTTGGTTTCTGCTATGATAAACTTATACTTTTCTCATACTGGAACTTGTCAACTCCTATCCATATAAACAAAGGAACTTCATTGACATAGCAACCAACTTTTGAATATCATTTTAACCTATGGTAGTATCTTATTTCGCTTCTACTTACAAGGAAGCAAGTAGTAATTTCTGCTCATTTTTTTTTGATTAGCAGAAAGTAAATAGAAGTATAAGCGTTTTAAGAATAACTTGTTCCAGAGATATAGAAAAAGACATGTGAATGGTAAACATCAGATATTTTGAAAATGTTTTTTTTTTTTTTTTTTTTGGATACAGGGGACCCTAAAACATATATTTCCGGTGAAATCTCGGTATCGAATTGTTTGGTGGAGTGCAATAGCTTCTCTATACACATGTACATATTGCGTATAGAGAAAGTAAAAATCTTTACATGACAAATACACTGTACTTTAGTACCTATATACTGAATTTTCTGGGAATAGTATCTTAAGTCCTCCTCGTACTGGATGACTTTTACATAACTGTAACAGAGAGACAAAAATGTACTACATCAAATACACAATTTATGTTAAGTACATTTTTTTCGTGTAGTTGAAATGATTTCCGAGATATTCCTTCTTGTTGTTGCTTTCAATTTTAAAATACAAACTTATCTCATATGGGAATTGGTCATTTCTGTTTTCTTTTGTTTTACTTCTCGCCATGCAAGATAACCGAATTTCGACCACATAGGGACCAGCTCTTAAAACATTTTAATGTCGCATTAACTACTCTTATTTCCCTTCTACTTATAAATAATAAGACAATTTCTGTAGTTATCTTGATTTACGCGAAGTAGATAGAAGAATGAGCTTTTGTAAGGACAGTCTGTCACGGAATACGTAGAGAAAGCAATGTGAATGTAACACATATGATTCTATATAAATGCTTTTGGTAATGATATAAAAATATTGTGTAGGTATGTGAAAATACGGCTCCATAATTCATTACTTCTGATTAAAACCTCTATAAGGCAATTGTGATACATTAAATCTAAACACTTACGGAGGTCACAAGTTCGAATCTCTCTTAGGGCGAATTACCCGCACAAGGTTTTTCTTTTCCGGGGGTTTTCCCTTAGTCTGAGAAAACGAATATCGAGTAACTTTAAGCTCAATGGACCCCGATATTATTTGAGCATCAATTCACTGATTTCATTCATCGTCCAGTATGACCAATCAGGTTACGGGACGTTAATCTACAAAAACAAACAAGAAAACAACAAATATAATGTGTTACATCTCTGTAACAACTTATTTTAATAAGTTTATTATTCTCTTTGCTAATCGAGATAAACATTCGCAGAAAGGGTCTTATTACTTGCTTCCTTGTAAGTAGAAGGGAAATAATCGAATACACTATGCTAAAGCGATAGTCAAATGTTTTTAAAATGTCGTTGTTAGAGGATTCAAATCCTGTTCTTTACATGGCCGGGTGTTGATAAACATTTTAAAACTGAAACTTATAACAAGAGATATCTCGAAAACGGTTAACTCCAAGAAAAAATAATGTAACTCTATATCTATTACATAAATTGTGTGTTTTAAGATGATCTAAAATTTTTTGTGTCTTAATTTTTTTTTATCTATTCCTTATGGTTTACAGTTGTGCAAAAGTCATTAAGATTGAAGAGATCTCAAAGGCTTTTCCCAGAAAATTAGAGCTATATATTTTATCATGTGAATATATTAAATATACGAGATCTTAATCAAAATAGAGTACTTTTGAGAAAATCAAAAGTTTCAAAATATCTTCCATAAAGGAAGTTTTGGGTGGAGGAATTTTCTTGAAAATCTTCGTGTCGCATGCTTGGAAAATGCCAAAGTTAAATACCAAGTTTGATATTTAACGGTCTTTTAGGTTTTTAGCTATGCTGCCCACAGGCACACACACACATACACACACACGCGCGCGCGCGGACAATTTTTCTAAAATACTTTTTTTGGATTCAGAAAGTCCAAAAACGTGTATTTCCGGTGAAATCTCGTTATCGATTTTTGGGTGCATTACAATAATTTCTCTTTTAGTGCTTATGTGTAGAGAAAGTAATATTATAATGTTTATGACGATATAAAGTTTGAACTTGCTTTTGAAAGATCCCATACATTTAATTGTCTTATAAATATCTATATTTAAAACATTGCATTTTAATCAAAATCGTTAGTCATTTTCGAGAAAATTACAACTCAGATTTCACACAATTCTGACATTAACTGACATGTTTACTTTCTCTACACGCACTATCTACATAGTACACAGAAGGTATTGCATTTCACTCAAAAATTCGACACCGAGATTTTACCGGAAATACACATTTTAAGGTTCTGAAAAAGTGTTTAGAAAAAGGTCCTTGTGTGTTCCTGTGCCTGTGGTCATGTTAATTAAAAAATGAAAAGTCGATAAATTAACAAACTTATATAAGTTTAGTATCTTCCAGGGATGCGACACAAAGATTTTGAAGAAAAAATATCCTCCTACCCCAAACTACCCTTTATATGGAAAAAAATTTCGAAAATGTGATTTTCTCAAAAATGCTAACGATTTTGATTAGAATACCGTAGGTAAATGTAGATATATGTTTAATTTTCTGGAAATAGTCTCTAAAGAGCTCTTTATTCCGGATGAATTTTGCGTAACTACTAAACCGTAAGAGATAGACTTACTACACAAAAAATGTAGATCTCGTTAAAACCCACAATTTATGTCAATACGTTTTTTTCGTGGAGTTGACCGTTTCTGTGATATTCCCTATTATTTGTTTTTGGCTTAAAATACTTTAACTTTTGTCACATGCAAAGTTGTGTACTCCTGGGCGTTCAGACACATAACCAGCTTTCAAAAGATTTGACTATCAATTTAGCCTAGTTTATTGCCTTATTTCTCTTCTTAAAAGGAAGCAAGTAATAAGATAATTTCTGCTAATGTTTATCTCCATTATCATGAAGTAGAAGAATAAGCTGGTTAACAATAATTTTTTACAACGATGAGAAAGTCACATGTGAATGGAACACACCAGATTTTTGCTGTACGAAAAATAAAATAATTTTGCGCACACTACTGTTGAACATTTCGCAACAATTGCAATTTACAAAAGATTCTAATATAAATAAAATGAAATGTATTGAAATAAGGAGGGAAATCCTTTCTGAGGCCACCCTTTCAATAAAATCTTCAATTCATTACCTCTTTTAATTAAAACTCCAAAATTAGAGAAAGTAAAGATGAATAAATCAGCGAGAAGCAAGAACTATCTGTTACACTCAGAATGCTTAATTTTTTTAGGAAAGATTTAAACGTGCCAAGTATTGCAAATTTAAGATAATTGGTGTAAATAACGTAACAATTTACCTCAACTATTAAAGCAGCAATGCAATGGCCAAGATAGACAATTTCAACCAACCGCAGTGATCTGACTGGAGCGATACTGTCGAAACATCTTATCACAGCTGATGTTCATTTCTTTGAAATTTGTCGCACCTGACGTTCGTTTGTTTAATCTCTTGTCTTGGTTATTGGTAACAAGTTGACAGCCAACCTTCACTTTTAATAACTGTCAGTTCCACAATTGTACTTTCGATTAATTCATTTACAATGTTTATTTAAAGTTTTATCCAACTCTTAATATATTTAGTTAAAAAAAAGGAGTGAAAATAATCATTATTTGTATTTCTTATGTATTAGGTGAGTGCAATAACCTCACATAAAATAACGTTAGTTTTCATTTCATGTATTAGTTATTAAAAGTTGAAATAGATTAATTATTCCGTATTTGTATTGTTACTATCGATATTCATACACAATTCAGGAGGCAGTGAAGAAAGAAAAAATATCTTATGTGTTCCATTCACATGACTTTCTCTACATCTGTGCAACAAATTATTGTTAAAAAGCTTATTCTTCTATTTACTTAATGCTAAACGAGAAAAAATGAGCAGAAATAGTGTTATTACTTGCTTCCTTGTAAGTAGAAGCGAAATAAGGGAGTACCATAGGTTAAAGTGATAGTCAAAAGCTGGTTGTTATGTGACTGAGGTTCCTTTGTTTGTATGGACAGGAGTTGACAAAATCTTGTGTGAGAAAAGTATAAGTTTTTCAAAGCTGAAACCAGAAACAAGGTATATCTTAAAAACGATCAACCCCACGAAAAAATGTATATCACATAACTTGTGTGTTTTAATGTGCTCTATATTTTTTGTGTGGTAAATGTTTGTCCATCTCTATCAGTTATGCAAAATTCCGCAAAATTCATCCAAAGAAAATGTCTTCAGACGATATTCGCAGAAAATTCAAGATATACATTTCTGTTTGTCAGTTAAATATCTTTAATATACGATATTTTCATCAAAATTTTCTTAATTTTTTCCATGTAAAAGTGTAGTTAGGGTTGGGGGGATTTTCTTATAAACATGTTTTGCCAAAGCTATACACTATGTAGTACGTGCAGAGATAGTAAAAAAACAAACTGGTAACTAAACATGGTCATTGAGAACAAATGTAAGTATTACAATGATAAAATCTCCCTTCCTATACATTATAAATAGTGTATTTCGCTGAATTGTCTTATCAAATATGTGTTCTTACCTTAAAGAAACCGAAGAGGAGTCGGAAGCAAAGAGAAGCGCTAGTCACTACACCACAGACGCGGACACCCGGACTCGACCCCACATCACCAGACACACTGACTGACATAGGGACTCCAGTACAGTTTGGACACGAGTGGGCGTGGTGTCGCAGTTTAGCTCCACCTAACGGTCACGTGGCACCAATGCTGGACCAGAGCCTTGTTTTAACTACAGTTGCAGTTCGCCCCCGCCCCGTGGCGCTAGTGCGCATGCTCTCGGGGAACACATTGATTAATGGATGATGTTCTTTTCTGAAAGTGTTTGTCCTATATTAATTAGAAGCTATGTGGCGTTAAAGCAGTGGCGGTCATGGGCTGTGGTTTCCTTGCTCAACGTCGCCGTGCCAACATCAAACTCAGTCCTTTCTTAAGCAATGCTGATAAGGTGTCTTGTGTGTGTGTCTTTGGACAGCATAGCTCAAAAACTAAAAGACCTTTCAATACCAAACTTGGTATTTAAATTTAATATCCCCCAAGAACGCGACACGAAGGCTTTCAGGAAAATCCCCCCACCCCAAACTACGCTTTACATGGAAAAAACTTCGAAAATTTTCATTTTCTCAAAACTCGCTCTAAGGATTTTGATTAAAAAACCGTATATTAAACAACTTTACACGGCAAATAAAATGTATATCTTCAATTTTCTGCGAATATCCTGTGAAGGCGGTTTTATTATGGATAAAGTTTGCGGGATTTTACATAACTAGTAAACAATAATAAATAGACAAAAGCTCACTACACAGAAAACGTAGATCTCATTGAAACACACAATTTAAGCCAATATATATATTTTGTAAAGTTTACCATTTTTGAGATATTCTTTTTATTGGTTTCAGTTTTAAAATACTTAAAACTTTTCTCATACGTGAATTTTCAACTCCTGGCCCTGCAAAGAAACGGATTTCAATGCCATAGCAACCAGCTTTTAAGAGATTAGCCTAGTGTACACCATTATGTCCCTTCTAATTACAAGAAAGCATTTCTGCTAATGTTTATCTCGATTAACGTGAAGTAGACAGAGGAACAAACTTATCAATAATTGTAGGGAAAGTCATATGAATGGAACACAAGATTTTCTCTCTCTCTATGCCACGTACAATGTACACAAATAGGCAGAGAAGGAATTGCATTCCACCCAAAAATTCATTGTTGTAACTCCTCCGAAGGAACATTTAAAAATTGTGTTGTATAGATCTATATTTTATTGAGGGTATTTTAATAAAAATTGTTTGAACCATTTTCGAGACAGTTAAAATTTTCAAAAAAAATCCATGTAGGTAGTTTGTGGTGGCAGAATTTTCTTGAAAATATTCGTGTCAAATCTTCGCAAGATACTGAACTTAAATACCAAGTTTGGTATTTAACGGCCTTTTAGTTTTAGAGAAGTTCAAGGTTGTTTTAAAGAGAGTAAATGTTAGGTAATTACCTAATTGAAGTAATTAAGGATCTGTAACTATTACTGTTGGGGCTTCAAATTAACTTTATAAACATGCTCGTAATTAACATAAGTAGTGTTAGGTATACTGAATAACATCTAAGCAGTTAGGTATTTCTAAAAACATTTATATATGTATATACAAATTAATGATAGTAATTCGTAGTTATATATGCAGGTTGTTTCAAAACGAAGATAGCAGCCTTCTTACACTTTGACTTGTCCGAAACATGATGTCGCAACTTTCAATGTGTTTAAACATCGCACACATTTGGGATTAGGCAGTGAAGGAACAACGGTTGTCATACGCCACGTAAACAACCTCAGAACGTGTTATACGAAAAACACAACAAAACCCACGTGCTACGTTTTCCATTACTAAGATGACTTGTGTCGCGCCGGCGTGTCTATCAAACCACATCTTTACCACGCGACTGGAACCTTCGCTTCCAACCGGCATCTCTCTTGGCGTGGACCAGGCACGTGCCATTTGGTTATGTACGACTGCCTAATCCATTGCGATTTTATGACAGATTTTCTATGTGCCGAATTTAGAGCTGAAAATTCTCGTATTACGTACGGTATGACCAACAAGGTCCACATCTTCGATTGGTGTCGTTTTGAAACACCCTGTATAGTATGTTAGCTTTATTTTGTATTTACTATTATTAATTGTAAGATTATTGTTGTAAATGAATTTTGTACATTTAAATCTGCCACTGGAAAGCAATGCAATTGCAGAGAATAAACACATACATTTAAAATATGTATTTTGAGCACCCTTGAAACAACATTAAAATTAGAAAAAGAAGCGTGTTTCTGTGGACAGCATAAGCCAATAACTCAAAATCGAAAAGTTGGTTAAATACCAAAGTAATATTTAAGTTCAACATCTTCCAAGGAAGGTTTTCAGGAAAATCTCTTCCCCTTAACTACATTGTGCAATGAGAACATTTTGATTTTCTCAAAAATGGCTCTAACGATTTTGATTAAATTATTTTATACCTAAGATATCTACATGCCAACTAAAATGTATATCTTGAATTTACTGGGAATAGCCTATGAAGACTACTTTATTCTGGATGTATTTTACGGAATTTTGCATAACTGCTAAACCGTAAGAGATGGACAAAAACTTACCACGCAAAAATGGAGAGCACATTAAAACACACAATTTACGTTATGTACATTTTTTTCGTGGAGTTAATCGTTTTTTAGATATTCCTTGTTATTACTTTCAGCTTTGAAAATTTTAACACTTTTCTCGTACGAAATTTGTCAACTCCTGTCCTTATAAATGGAACTTCAGTCACATAGCAACCAGCTTTTGACTATCACGTTTTCCTATAGTACTCCCTTATTTCGTTTCTACTTACAAGGAAGCAAGTAATAAGTAATTAAATAAATGGAAGCATAAGCTTTTTAACAATAATTTGTTGCAGAGATATAGAGAAAGTCATGTGAATGGAACACATCAGATTTTTGTAAAGTTATCTGTTTTAGAGATATTCGGGATTATTGGTTTCAATTTTAAGCCTCAAGATTTTCTCGAACGAGAAGGCATCTTTCTTCTAATTTCTCATTTGTTTTCTCCTGACAAGCAAAAAGATGGAATTTCAATTGTTTCATAAAGCGACCGGCTTTTAAAGGAAGAGACTATGGCTTTAGCATGTCTATTATCTTGATTAGCATGATGTGGAGAAAAGTTTTTTTTTTTTTTTTTTGTTTTAATTCTATTGTTAGCAGATCAGCATTTATGCTATACAGGCCATAAATAACAAAAACATTAAATACATTAACATTTGAGGTTGACCATGTTGGCTCCTCTAACATAAACAGAAATAGTTATAAGTACAGACATTGTATAACTGTACAAATAAATGTTACAATTTAATGAAAGCATAAAGTAATAACAATAAGAAATTAAAAAAAACGAAAGTAAATAATTATGAAATTTATGAATAATTATTAACAGGAGTCCTCTGTGTCACTTGTTAAAAAATGTTGTGGTAATTTTCTTTTCAGCCTTTTGTGTGAAATTTTGATATTGGAAGATGTTAAGTTGGTGTTGAAGCTGCGTATTTCTTACAAACCTGGTGCTGTTGTAGCTCTGCGGAGAAACTTATTGTGTACAACTTGCAGTTTATGAATATTAGTTTTATTTGTTGTGGACCAAATAGGAGCTGCGTAAGTGAGAAGAGGTCCAATAAAAGATTTGTAAAGCAGAATGGAGCAGTCCAGGCCAATCTTGGAGCGTTTATTAATTAATGGATAAAGTTTGATGAACCTTGAGTTAGCGATGCATGTAATATGATCGTTCCATGTCACTTTTGTGTCCAGTAGAACGCCAAAATATTAACTGAGATCTGAGATGGCTACCAGGTTAGCTGTTTATTCTATAGATTTTAAATAATCAAGGTCTTAGAGAAAATTTTTTGCTTCTGTCTTGTTGATGTTAAGTGAAATGCGCCATGCTGTAAGCCATTCAGCTAATAGTGTATTTGGTTTGGAGTGTGAGCAAAAAAGGACAGTGTCGTCTGCGTACATGGCGATGGAAGCTGGTTGTAAATCAGGTATATTATGAAAGAGAACATTAAACAGTAGCGGTGCGAGAACCGATCCTTGTGGTATTCCTGCGGGGATTGTTCCTATACTTGATTTCAAGGCATCGTGCGGACTAGAAATTACCGTCCTGTTAAAAAGCTCCTTATTGTCTGTATAAAATAATCTTATATTCCTACTCTATAAAATTTTACTAGTAGGCCGTCGTGCCATACTCTATTGAAGGCTTCAGCAACTTCAAGGAAGATTGCAGCAGTAAACTGTTTCTTTTCAAATCCTGTTGCAATAGCATTTTTGTCCCTTAATAACTAAGGTATAGGGCGAAAACCAAACTGAAATTTTGAAATTATGTGATTAGGGTTAAACATGTTGAAAGACGTTATTGAATAATTTTTTCAAACATTAACACAAATGTGGTTGCAGAAATTGGTCGGTGGTTGATGCTTCGGTTTATTAGGTTTGTGAAAAACGATGATCTCTACAAGTTTCCATGTTAGTGGAGAATATCCAAGCCTCAGCGATGCATTGTAAATGGTAACTAGATATGCTAATGGTTTTATTAGTGAGTTTTTTACTTTCTCTATAGGCACTATGTACTAGTGTATAGAGAATGTATTACACTCCACCGTGTCCGTGTGTCCGTGAACACGATAACTCAAAAACGAAAACAAGCTAAAATACCAAACTTGGTATTTAAGGTTAGTATCTTCCAGGGATGCGACACGAAGGTTTTGAAGAAAATCCCCCCCCCCCAAAGTACCCTTTACATGGAACTTTTTTCTAAAATTTCGATTTTTTCAAAAATGGCTCTAACGATTTTGATTAAAATATCATATATTACAGATATTTACCTGACAAATAAAATGTATATCTTGAATTTTCTGGGAATAGCCTCTGATGAATTTTACTGAATTTTGAATAACTGCTAAACCGTAAGAGATGGAGAAAAGCTTACTACACAAAAAATGTAGAGCACGTTAAAACACACAATTTATGTTATATAAATTTTTTTTCGTACAGTTCGTCGATTTTGTGACATTCCTTATTTTTGGTTTCTGCTATGAAAAACATACAGGAATTTGTCAACTGCTGTCCATATAAACAAAGGAACTACAGTGACATAGGAACCAGCTTTTGATTATCACTTTAACCTATGGTACTCCCTTATTTCACCTCTACTTACAAGGAAGCAAGTAATATGGCTATTTCTGCTAATGTTTTACTGATTAGCATGAAGTAAATAGAAGTTTAAGCTTTTTAAGAATAATTTGTTGCAGGGATACAGAGAAAGTCATGTGAATGGTACACATCAGACTTTTTAATACTATATTTGGTATGAAATCATGTCCAGGTGACTTTTTGAGTGGAAGTTGATGTATAAAGCGTTTCAATTCTTTTGTAGAGGTAGCGTAATTCTGTCGGGTACCTTTGGCTTCTTTGTATTCTGTTGAAGTTCATATGTAGTCTGTTCATTGTCACTAGTATTTGGCTTAAACATATTTTCATAAAACGAAGCTAGCAGGTTGCATATGGTTATTTTCACGTAATGAAGGAATTAGATTTGGTCTCGAAGTATTCGTTTGGTCGCTTGCCACAGAGTAGATATTATCGAGTTGGAGAGAGATGATAAGTGACTTTGTAATGCTAATTGATCTAACCCATGTTTAACCATACATATTAAATTATTCAGTCTGCTTTTCTGCCAAGTTTGCCATCTTTCTTGAATTAATTGCAGAATATGCGATGTAGAAATTTGGTTTTCGTTAAAGGCTATCATTGATTCATTTACAGATAGACAGATTTTTTCAATAAGTGCCTTAACATCACTGTCAATATCGTCCACTGAAATGCAGATCGCAGTTTCAACTCTAGTGTTGTTTGAAAGCTATTGCATATAACCGTTAATAAGTTTGGGGTGTGCATTGAAATGTTGGTTCTAAAATGAAAGGTAACTAGAACTTGATCGGAATCAAGTGCTGTTAAACTTGTGATGTAAGTAGGTAGTTGGATCTAAAATATGTAGATGATGCATTCGTAGAGGTGACGACCATTTGGGTTCTGCAACCCCAAGAAACATGTTTGCAGTTAAAATCACCTAGAAGCAAAGTTGAGGCAGTCGCTGGAAACAGTAAGCAAAGGTAGATTACATTGATCAGATACGACGCAGTCGCAGTTTAACACAAAACCACTTTCAAGACAATCTACTTGAACGCCAGGAATTTCTAGTTCCTTTAAAGCTGGTATTAGTACCGCATTGTAACTAATATTGTTACTTTCTCTATACGTACTATGTACATAGTGTATAGAGAAGGTATTGTGATGCACCCAAAAATTCGATGCCGAGATTTCACAGCAAATATATGTTTAAGGGTCCCCTGTAACCAAAAAAAATATTTTCAGAAAAAGGTTCGTGTGTGTGTTTGTGTGTGTATGTGTGTCTGTAAACTCGATAATTCAAAAAAGAAAAGTCGGTGAAATGCCAAACTTGGTATTTAAGTTACTATCTTCCAGGGATGCAACACCAAGATTTTGAGAAACATATCCCCACCCCAAACTACACATTATATGGACTTTTTTTTTCAAAAATTTTGATTTTCTCAAATTTTCTAACGATTTTGATTAAAATATCGTATATTAAAGATATATACCTGACAAATAAAATGTATATTTTGAGCTTTCTGGGAATAGCCTCTGAAAAGTAGATACTTTATTCTGGATGAATTTTATGGAAGTTTGCATTACTGCTAAACCGTAAGAGATGGAAAGAAACTTACCACACAAAAAATGAAAAGCACATTAAAACACACAATTTATATTACATACACTTTTTCGTGGAGTTGATCGTTTTTGAGATATTGCTTGTGTTTGGTTTCAGCTTTAAAAAACGTATACTTTTCTCATACAGGAATTTGTCAACTCCTGTCCATAGAAACAAAGGCACTTCAGTCACATAGCAACCAGCTTTTGACTATCACTTTAACCAATGGTACTTTCTTATTTCGCTTCTAGTTACAAGGAAGCAAGTAATAAGACTATTTCTGCTAATTTTTTCTAATTTAGCATGAAGTAAATATAAGGATAAGCTTTTTAACAATGATTTGTTGTAGAGAAAGTCATGCGAATGGAACACATCAGATTTTAGTTATTATTATAGCTGCTCCTCAGAGGCAGTTGAAGCATTTTTATCGTTCCTGTGAATTTTGTATCCTGGTATTTTAAAATGCTCATTTGGAGGAAATGAGTTTCAATGACACAAGCTATAGAAATATTGTGAATTGTTAGGAAAGAAATAAACAATGCTCGTTTGACGAATTGATAAATGTTTAAGGGTTACCACTTTTAGAAGTAATAAAAAATAGACAAGAGATGTTGAACTGCTCGCAAGTGCTGTGTTACAAAGGAAACAATGTGAGGAATAGCATTAGTTAACAGAGTGGTGAGAAAAGAAGACGCTTTTGTTGTCGACTGTTGTACAGAATAGTCCTTTTACTTCCTCTACACGTACCATGCACATAGTGTATAGAGAAGGTATTGCATTCCACCCAAAAATTCGATACCGAGATTTCACCGGAAATATATGTTTTGAGACCCCCTGAATCCAAAAAAAGCATTTTTAGAAAAATATGAGTGTGTGTGCCTGTGGGCAGCATAGCTCAAAAACCAAAAGAACGTTAAACACCAAACGTAGTATTTAAGATTGGTATCTTCCAAGGATGCGACATGAAGATTTTAAAAAAAAATCCCCTCACTCTAAACTACCCTTTACTTGGAAAAATTTCGAAAATTTTGATTTTCTTAAAAATGGCTATAACGATTTTGATTAAAATCTCTTATATTTAAGTTATTTGCTTGGTAAATAAAATGTAATATCTTGAATTTTCTGGGAATACCCTCTGAAGCCTACTTTATTCTAGCCAAATTTTACGGAATTTTGCATAAATGCTAAACCGTAAGAGATGGACGAAAACTTAAAACACAAAAAATGTAGAGTGCGTTAAAACACACAATTTATGTTATATAATTTTTTTTTCGTGGAGTTCATTGGTTTTTAGATATTCCTTGTTTTAGTTACAGCTTTGAAAAACATACTTTTCTCATACAGGAATTTGTCAACCCCTGTCCATACAAACAAGGAACCTCAGACAACCAGCTTTTGACAATCACTTTAATCGATGCTACTACCTTATTTCGCTTGTAGGTACTAACAAGGAAGTAAGTAATAAGACTATTTCTGCTAATTTTTTCTCGATTAGAATAATTTGTTGCAGAGATGCAGAGAAACTCATGTGAATGGAGCAAATATTTTTTTTTTATTATTGTTTCATTGATATAACCCCCTTTAACATCTAAGGTTATATCGGGGGCTTTGCACTTGAAACAACTCGTCTGTAGGTTCTTTTACGTTTAGTTTAAATCATTTTATTTTGCTCTGTGGGATATAGGGAATAATTCTGGTTAAAGAAAATTTCCCCGCCCCAGTCGGGAATCGAACCCGGCACCGCCGAGTGGTAAGCCAGCTCGCTGACCACTCGACCACGAGAATAATCTTTTGAATAAAAGGTTGTTTGCAGAATAGCTAGAGAAAGTCATGTGAATGGAACACATCAGCCAGTGAAACCCCAGTATCGCATTTTCGGGTGAAATGCAATAACTTCTCTGCCCATGTACTAAGTAGAAGAAGATAAAGCGATAGGAGTTTCGTGACAAAGTGGAATATTTTATCGAGCACCGGATGTTAAGGCTTTAACAAAAGAGGGAGAGAGAAGCGCTTATGAATGATTAACGTGTTCATCAGGTATTTGAGTGGAAAGGGACGTAGATATACAACAATACTACGCTCTAACTTGATTACTGATCTATCTGCGACGGCTTATATGCATCAAAGTAATTACGAATTTCATTGATTATGATTACTTACTAGCTTTGTTTGCCCAGTGGCCATCTTGTTTTGTCCAACGCTAATGTATTCCTCCCATATTTGCCACCTCACGCCGCAATTAACGAAATTGTGCTCTCGCTCGTAACACCACCTGTCACTTGCACATATACACAGTGACTCCAGAATCTCTCTTTCAAACATGCTAGAACACAAATTAACAATTCCATACACATGCCTTTCACTACCTGTCCTGTAAACAAATTCTTCCTACAAAAGAATATTCTGTTACTTACTTCATGCTAATCGAGATAAAAATTAGCAGACACGGTCTTATTACTCGCTTCCTTGTAAGTAGAAGAGAAATAAGGGAGTACACTAGACTAAACCGATAGTAAAATCTTTTAAAAGCTTATTGCTATGTTTTGGCTGAATAGAATGTTGTCCTTCGTCTGTTAGAGCCAAAAATACTTCCGCCAATAATTTTTTCCTAATATCCTCCATCTACACGCAATCTGCCAAAGTATGCGTCCAGTCTTCCTGATGTCTTCATTATGGGCAAATCCGCCTACCAGCTTCATCAACTACCTTATGGGTTTTCCACTGTGAATGCAAGTGTGTGTGCGTGTGTGTGATTTCAGAGTGTTCTGTTGTAGCGTGCGAGCATGTGAATGTGTCTGTGTGTGTATTTCTAGTGTTGTTAAGATATAGGTATAAAACAGAAATGCAGGTAATAATAAATTCAAATATTTTTAGGCAGCATGTGCTGTCACCCGACTGTGTCACGCAAATATTGCATTATTGTAAACTTAATAATAAAACACTATTACTTGTTGCTGTGTAAAACAATTGAAATTCGGTTCAAATTTGCATTCCCGGGGCTATGATATGAAACGCTTGGGAAATGTCTTCCCGCTTGGGAAAAACTGAACTAGTCAAAATTGAAGCCAATACCCAGAAATATCTCGGAAACGATTAACTCTAGAAAAAATGTATATACCACAAATGGCGTGTTTTAATGAGCTCAAAGTTCTTTGTGTGGTAAATTGTTGTTTATCTTGTACGGTTTGCCAGTTATAGAAAAGTCATCCAGAATGAAGAGGTCTTCAGAGGCTATTCCCAGAAAATTCAAGTTATACTTTCGTTTGTCTTGAAGATATATTAAACATAGGGTATTTAATAAACATGTTAGAGCCATTTTTGAGAAAACCAAAAATTTTTGGGAGTGGGATAATTTTCTTAAAAACCTTCATGTCGCATCCCTAGAAGGTACCTACTGAAGTTGAACATAAAGTTTGGTATTTAACGGACGATTTTGATTAAAATACCGTATATTAAAGATATTTACATCCCAAATAAAATGTATATCTTGAACTGTCTGGGAATAGCCCCTAAAGACCTCTTTATTCTGGATGAGTTTTTATAAATTTTGCATAACTGGTAAACCGCAAGAGATAGACAAAAACTTACTAAACAAAATATGGAGATCTTATTAAAAAACACAATTTAGAGTTAACCATTTTTGAGATATTCCGGATTATTGGCTTCAATTTTAAACCACTTAAACTTTTCTAAGACGGTAAGATACCTTTCTTATTGTTTCTTTTGACAAGCAAAGATATTGGATTTTTAATTGTTGATATAGCGACTGGCTTTTAAAGGATGAGATTATCCATCAGACTGTGCATTTTCTTATTTTCCATCTACTTGCAAGGATAATTTCTGTTAATGCTTATCTCAATTATCATGAAGTATATAGAAGAATTAACTTTTTAACAATAATGTGTTACAGAGATGCAGAGAAAGTCATGTGAACGGAACACATCAGATTTTTTTCAACGTAATCATCTTTGCTATCAAGGTATTTATTGTCACGTGGTATCGGTTTTTCAATGCAGATGTTATACTCTTCCACCGCTAAACATCTGAGCCAAGACGTCGCTGTCACTTTGAGGTCTTCATGGCTAGGAAATCTTTTCCACCCAAAACGTCATGTACGGTGCCCAAAGTGAAACACCGGTTTTTCTTAATTCTTTTATCAGCATTTGCTTTCAACTGCTCCATAACGATTGATGAACTTCCACTCCGGTCCTTATCATACACACTGGTTCTTCCTTGATTACTCGTAAATGATGTGCCATTTCCTCACTGAAGATTCGTTCATTGCACACACTTACGTTATTTGACTATAAAATTCGATATTTTCTTTGGCGATGGAAGAGTATAACTTCGGCATTAAAAAAACCGGTACCACATGACAATAAATACCTTAACAGCAATAATTATTACGTTGAAACATAGAGTAAGGTAGTATAACTTTGTAGATACACTTTTGTGTTGAAATCTTTCGTTATTATTTAGTTATGCCAAATTGTCTGTCACTTTCTGAATGGCCCTCGTACTTAGTAACTTTAGAATCTTTTCGTCAACACTTTCAAACATACTACAACGTAAATTAATAATTCATGCATAACATTTTTGCCACCTGTTCAGTAAACAAACTATTCTTACAAAAGAATATTCTTCATATTAATCGAGATAAACATTAGCAGAATTGCTCTTATTATTTGCTTTCTTGTAAGTACAAGGGAAATAAGGAGATAGTCAAGTATTTTAAAAGCTGATCACTCTATAAACAATTGGTGTTCGGTACGCTTTAGGTTGCTAGAAACAAAACAAAAGAAAGATGAAACAAAAGGTGACTTCCCTTTTCAGATAAGTTACGTAGTTTAAGGTCATGTACGACTGATCCTTTTAAGTTCCAAACTAAGTATTTTCAAATGTATACCACAGATGTAATATAATACAAACAAGTTGCAGCACAAATTTCTTTCATTTTACTCTAATGGTTTGGAGGTTATGATCAAATTTTCGACAAAAGTTTAAAATGTTGGTCTAATATTTTAACCCAATATTCACGATATATCTACTTTTTTAAATTTTCCTAGTTTTCTCTGTATCTCCTTTAGTTTAGGCACCAAAAATTGAATAAGATGTGAATGTGTTCATAAAAATATAATTCTTATATTTGAAAATTGAAAACATGTGCTTAAACGCACATTACAGTAAATTTTTGTTCCTTGTACTTCTGTGAACATTTACAGCAGATTTTACTTGTGTAACAGAAAAACTGCCCCGCAAGGAACATCTTACAGGAAGAAAAATGCCGAAAATATCAATAGTGAGAAAACAAGGAAAGATTAGAATGCATGGCTCACATTAAAATCCACCAGGTTGGTAGGTTGGAACCTCAGCTTTCCTTTTCCTCTCCTCTGCTGTTACCTTTTCTGTACTTTTCTTCTTGAATTGCTGCTTTTCGTTTTTTACTTTGTATGATCTCGTTGAAGTGAAGTTTTTCTTGCCGAGTCCAGTACAGTTTCACCTCTGATGCTTTGCTGTAGCATTTAAAAATTGTGCCTTGTGGCCTATTATACTTTTTATTTTCTCTGCACGTACATAGTGTACCTATAGAGAAGGTATTGTATCGCATCCAAAAATTCGATACCGGAGATTTCACCGGAATTAAATGTTCTGAGTCCTCCTGAATTAAAAAAAAATCAGAAAAAGGTCCGTGTGTGTGTGTGGGTGTGTGTGTGTGTGTGTGTGTGTGTGTGTGTGTGAACAGCTTAGCTCAAAAACGAAAAGACCGTTAAATACCAAACTTGTTATTTAAGTTTAATATCTTCCAAGGATGCGAAAAATCTCAAAAATGTCTAGCTATTTTGATTAAAATACCGTATGTTTAAGATCTTTTTAATCCAAAGGGAAGGTATATCTTGGATTTTCTGGGAATATCCTCTGAAGATCTCTTTATTCTGGATGACTTCTGTAAAAGTGGCAAAAGTGTAGGTCTCATTAAATCACACAATTTATGTTGTTTTTTTTTTGTAGAATTAACCGTTTTCGAGATATTCCGAATAGTTAGTTTCAATCTTAGCCACTTACACTGTCCTCTTACGGGAAGATATATTTCTTCTCGTTTCTACTTACAACAAGCCAGTAATAAGACCACTTCTGCTGATGTTTATCTTGATGTAGATAACAGAACAATGTTTCGAATAAAATGTTTGTTTACAGAACAGCTAGAGCACATTGTGTGAATAGTACACATTAGATTTTTACTTTCTCTACACGGGCTAAGTATAGTACATAGTGTATAGATCAGGTATTGTATTACACCCAAAAATTCGATACCGAGATTTCACCGGAAATACATGTTTTGAGACTCCTGAATCCTCCCCCCTGTGTCTGTCAGTGTGTGTGTGGGGGGGGGGCAAAATAGCTCAAAAACGAAAAGTCCGTTATACCAAAGTTGGGCTTTAAGTTCAGTATCTTCCAGGGATACGACACGAAGATTTTCAAGAAAACCCCACCAGCCCCAACTACTCTTAATATACAAAAATTTTCGAAAATTTTGTTTTTTTCCAAAGTGTTCGTAACGATTTTGATTAAAATGTCGTATATTAAGGATATTTACATGACAAATAAAATGCATATCTTGAATTTTCTGGGAAAAGCCTCTGAAAACATATTTATTCTGGATGAAATTTGCGGAATTTTGCCTAGCTGGTGAACCGTAAGAGATAGACAAAAAGTTGCTTAACAGAAAATGTAGAGCTCGTTAAAGCACACAATATACGTTATATACCTTTTTTACGTATAGTTGATCGTTTTTGAGATAATCCTTATTATTGGTTTCAGCTTTAAAATACTTACACTTTTCAATAAAGGAATTTGTCAACTCGTGTCCATACAAACAAAGGAACTTCAGTCACATAGCAACCAGCTTTTGACTACCACTTTAACCTAGGCTACTCCCTTATTTCGCTTCTACTTGCAAGGAAGCAAGTAATAAGACTATTTCTGGTAATTTTTTCTCGATTAGCATGAAGTAAATAAAAGAATAAGGATTTTGACAATAATTTGTTGTAGAGATGTAGTGAAAGTCATGTGAATGGAACATATAAGATTTTTTGTATGCAGGAGAGCTTAAAGCATGTATTTCCGGTGAAATCTCGGTATGGAATTTTTGGGTGCAGTACAATACCTTCTCTATACATTATGTACATAGCAAAGAAGTTCCGTAGGAGACGTTTGTAAAGCTCCTTGAAGTGACTCTTCAGTTCCAGAAGACGAGTCGTAAATAAAGAAAGAAATAAATGAGCGCATGGAAAGGAAACATGAAAGCAAGGGCAGGCATACGCGAGGTGGGGCCCACAACAAGAGGGGGATTACACGTAAAAAGGATATGATCCCCCAGGCAAATGGCAATCACGTGGTAACTGATGTAACAATCACCAACCCCTGCTACTCATTACAATAATTGACCGTCAACAGATGGGCGCGCACCAGGGGGACGCTGCAGAAGTCACTTCCAAGCCCACGCCGTGCTTTACTGCGCGTTTCTTCCATTCACATTACTTTCTCTAACCTCTATCGTTTACACGAGGGGCGTTCTATAAGTCCATAGAAAAAGTTAGAAAAACAAAATATTTTTGGAGATTTATTTTTATTACTTTCTCTACACGTACTATGTACATAGTGTATAGAGAAAGTACACTTCGATACTGCGATTTCACCTGAAATATACGTTTTAGGGTCCCCTTTATCCAAAAAAAAAGCATTTTCAGAAAAAGATCCGTGTGTGTGTGTCCGAGTGTCTGTGAATACGATAACTCAAAAATGGAAAATCGGTAAAATATCAAATTTGGTATTTAAGTTCGGTACCTTCCAAGGATACGACATGAAGATTTTCAAGAAAATCCCCACAACCCCTACGTGGAAAGAATTTCGAAAATTTTGATTTTATAAAAAATTGCTCAAACAATTTTGATTAAAATCTCTTATATTTAAGATATTTACATGACAAATAAAATGTATATCTTGAAGACTACTTTATTCTGGATGATTTTTATTGAATTTTGCATAACTGCTAAACCGTAAGAGATGGACAAAAACTTACCACAAAAAATGTAGAGCTTGTTAAAACATACAATTTATGTATTTGAAAAACATGCTTTTCTCATACAGGAACTTGTCAACTCCTGTCCATACTAACAAAGGAACTTAAGTCACATAGCAACAAGCTTTTGACTATCACTTTAACCTATGGTACTCCCTTATTTCGCTTCCACTTACAAGGAAGCAAGTAATAAGACTATTTCTGCTAATTTTTTCTCGATTAGCTTGAAGTAAATAGAAATATAACCTTTTGAACAATAATTTGTTGCAGAGATGTAGAGAAAGTCATGTGAATGGAACACATCAGATTTATTTTTCAACATAATCTCATTTTAGCTCGATACATTTTTCCCTGCGTTTAGACAACTGTTTTAAGTCTTCCAAAAAGTAGTATTTCAGAAGGTTCTCAAAATAGGCATTTGTTTGATAGGTGAATCGTTTTCCGCCGAGCCACTTTTTCAAGTTTGGAAATAAAAAAAGGTCACTGAGGGCCAAATGTGGTGAATATGGTGGGTGTTGTAGTAATTCGAACCTTAATTCTACCATTATCATCATCGAAACTGCGCAGGTGTGCACCCTTGCATTTCTTGATAGAAGAGAATCCTTTTCTTTGCCAGATGAGGGACTTTTCTCTTGACTCTCCGTTCAACCGGTGCAATAACGATGCATAATACTGTACATTTATCGTTCTTCGTTTCTGCAAGTAACCAATGTAGATGACTCCGCGTACATCTCAAAAAAACTGAGGCCATCACCTTGTCTGCAAATTTCACCACTTTTGCCTTCTTCGGAGCCTTTTGACTGTTTTTTTTTTTTGATAGTGTTTAACGCCCGCTTTTACTACAAATGCCACTGCAGACGATGACACTGGTGATACATGGAATGAAGATGGAGCACCGTTGGAATGCGATGGCGGGTGAAACCGGAGTAAAACCGCCCCTGCGCCGCTTTATCCACCACAAATCTCTCATGTGGTCGCTTGGGATCGAACCTAGGTGACAGTCCTGTTTCGACTTCTCTGGAGTGTAGTACTGTATTCATGTTTCATTTACAGTTAAGTATCGACGCAGAAACTCGTCAGAATTTCGACGAAAAAGTGCCAAACCAGCTTCCGAATCGATCACACCGTTGCGTTTATTCTTCATTGAGAGCAAACATTGGACCAATCTTGCCGAGACCTAATTTTTTGTGCAAATTTGAGAACACTGTACCTTGTGATATGCCTGTGACCTCTACTATTTCGCGAACTTTGATTCGTCGATCACTCAAAACAATATCCTGGTTTTTGTCAATCATTTCGGAGGAAGTCACTTCTACTGGACGTCCGGTACAATGTTCATCATTTGTGTATGTACGGCTACGTTTAAATTCATTTATCCAATTGTAAATTTTTGCAAACGCAGGAGCAGATGTGCCATGAACTTCATCCAACTCAAGTTTTTTTTTTTTTTTTTTTTTTTTTTTTTCGGTGTTAAGGATTTTAAATAGCAGAGTTTAATCTTCGTATGAAACTCGTTTTTTCCCATTTTTCCCAAGAAACACAAGATTGTTGATTCAATCGCCAATGGTAACAAAAGCACGTGATGTGTACAGCTGAAACTTAAACTGCCATCTAGTAAGAGGCGACGGTTACTAAATACAAACTGTTTTTGATGCTACAAGTGTTATTTCTTGGATTTATTGAACGCCTGTGGTAGATTCCACAATACTTTCTCTACTATAGTAGGGCAAGTGTTCTATTTCACTCAATAATCAGCTTCGGTTTTCCCTGGAAATACATGTTTTAAGAAGGATATCGATATGACCTACAAAGTTAAAGGACGTTATAAAAATAAACTTTTTATTTTATTTATTTCTTTCTCTAGCCCCGTATGTACAATGTACATAGGGATAGAGAAGGTATTGAACTTCACCCAAAAATTCGATACCGAGATTTCACCGAAAATATGTTTTAGGGTCCCCTGTATCAAAAAAAAAAAAAAGAAGCATTTTCAGAAAAAGGTCCGTGTGTCTGTGAACACGATAACTCAAAAACGAAAAGTCGATAAAATACCAAACTTTGTATTTAAGTTTAGTATCTTCCAGGGGTGTGACACGAAGATTTTGAGCAAAATCCTCCCACCCCAAACTACCCTTTACATGGAAAAAATTTCGAAAATTTTGATTTTCTTAAAAATGGCTCTAACGATTTTGATTAAAATGTTGTATATTAAAAATATTTACCTGAAAAATAAAATGTATATCTTCAATTTTCTGGGAATGGCCTCTGAAGACTACTTTATTCTGGATAAATTTTACGGAATTGTACATTACTGCTAAACCGTAAGAGATGAACAAAAACTTACTCATGAAAAATGTAGAGCACGTTAAAACACACAATTTATGTCATATACATTTTTTTCGTGGAGTTGATCATTTTTAAAATATTCTTAGTTTTTTGTTTCTACTTTGAAAAACATACTTTTCTCATACAGGAATTTGTTAACTCCTGTCCATACAAACAAAGGAACTTCAGTTACATAGCAACCAGCTTTTGGCTATCACTTTAACCTATGGTACTCTCTCATTTCGCTTCTAGATACAAGCAAAAAATTAATAAGACTATTTCTGTTAATGTTTCTCAATTAGCACGAAGCAAATAGAAGTTTTTAACTACAATTTGTTGCAGAGATGTAGAGAAAGTCATGTGAATAGTACACTCAGATTTTTTTTATGTAGTTCTACCTTATCGACACAAACATTAACAAAAATTGGTCTTATTTCGTATTTTCTTATAAATACAAGGGGATAAGGGAATTCATTAAGCTTGAGCGCTAATTAAATGTTTACTTTCTCTACACGTACTATGGATAGATAAGGTATTGTATTGCACCCAAAAAAATTAGCTCTTCAGACTAGCTTGAATAAATTACACGACTGAACGCACAGTAACGAACTAGAAGTCAATACAGGCAAAACTAGGGAATTGAAATTTAGGCGCTAAGGCAATGTGAACAACGATGACAACTTCAAGTATGGAAACGCCCAACTGGAACTAACCAACTTATTTCCAGATCTAGAAAGTTCGTACCAATTTCCTTGTGCAGAGTAAGAGTGGCCAGGTTTGGTAATTTCATGCGACGCTATTTGTGCGAGCAAAGGTCAGCGTAGAGTGCAACCCATTACTGCATAACACAGAACCACGAGGGTAGCACACAGACACACACACGCACCTTTTTCTAAAAATACTTTTTTTTTGGATACACGGGACCCTAAAACGTATATTTCCGGTGAATTCTGGGTATTGGAGCTTTGGATGGAGTACAATACCTTCTCTATACACTATGTACATAGTGCGTGTCGAGAAAGTAAAAATTAAAAATTCTGGGCGAGGTCCTTACCTGAAGAGAAAATCAGTTACACGTTTTCTCATTTATACAGTATTTTAGTAGTCTCCCTTAAAAAACGTATAATTCAGATTCCACTGTGTTTTAGAGGTCCCCTGAGTTCGAAAAAAACATTTTTAGAAATATGTCCACGTGCGCGCGCGTCTGCGTGTATGTCTTTGTACATCATAGCTCAAAAGTGTACAAGTAAAATAGATTTGCAGAGAAGGACTGAGGGAGTCTCTACGTGTAATGATATCCATGTTTGTGGAGAGGGGATGAAGCTGCTGCGGTCCACAATTAATTTACTAATTGTATTTGGCAAAGAATTAAACCGTTGCTTATTGGCACCGTATTGCGGTACATCGTCTTTCATTGAATAAGCAACACCTTACGTTTACTACATTATGGCTCCATTCACATGACTTTCTCTACACCTCTGTACAAATTCTTGTTAAAAAGCTTCTTCCTCTATATATTTCAAGCCAATCCAAATAAACATTAGAAGAAATGGCCTTATTACTTTGTCTAGCCCCGTATGTACAATCTACATAGGGATAGAGAAGTATTGTATTCCACCCAAATATTCGATACCGAGATTTCACCGGAAATATGTTTTAGGGTCCCCTGTATCCCAAAAAAGCATTTTCACAAAAAGGTCCGTGTGTGTGTGTGTGTCCGTTTGTCAGTGAACACGATAACTCAAAAACGAAAAGTCGGTAAAGCAACATACTTGGTATTTAATTTTGAGAAAAATCCCCACACCCCACACTACCCTTTACATGGAACTTTTTTCGAAAAATTTTGATTTTCTTAAAAATGGCTCTAACGATTTTGATTAAAATTTCGTACATTAAACGTATTTACCTGACAAATAAAATGTATATCTTGAATTTTCTGGGAATAGCCTCTGAAGAGTAGTTTATTCTGGATGAATTTTACTGAATTTTGAATAACTGCTAAACCGTAAGAGATGGACAAAAACTTACTGCACAAAAAATGGAGAGCACGTTAAAATACACAATTTATGTCATATACATTTTTCTCATGGATCTTTCAGTTTTAGAGGTATTTATTGTTATTAGTTTCAGTTGTGAAATACTTATACTTTTCTCAGAGGGGAGGGTGCGGTTTTCTTTTGTTCTACTCCTGGCCAAGAAAAGAAGGGATTTTTAATGACAATCGCATAACGACAGCTTTTAAAACATTTTACTATGGCTTTAGCCTAGTGTATTCCCTTATTTTTTCCTACTTATAAGTAACTAAATAATAAGAACATTGTGCTAATGAGTACCTCGATTAGCAAGATGCAGAAAGAAGAAGAATCTTATGTAAGAAGTTTGTAGAACAGCTAGAGAAAGTCATGTGAGTGTAACACAGATTTTTTTTTACTTTCTCTATACGTACTATGTACACAGTATATAGAGAAGGTATTGCACTCCACCAAAAAATTCGATACCGAGATTTCACCGGAAATATATGTTTTAGGGTCCCCTGTATCCAAAAAAAGTATTTTCAGAAAAAGATCCGTGGGTGTCCGTGTGTCTGTGAACACGATAACTCAAAAACGAAAAGTCGGTAAAATACCAAACTTGGTATTTAAGTTTAGTGTCTTCCAGGGATGCGACACGAAGATTTTGAGAAACCCCACCCCAAAATACCCTTTACATGGAACTTTTTTCAAAAATTTTTATTTTCTAAAAAATGGCTCTAACGATTTTGATTAAAATATCACATATTAAAGATATTTACCTGACAAATAAAATGTATATTTTGAATTTTCTGGGAATAGCCTCTGAAGATTACTTTATTCTGGATGACTTTTGCATAACTACTAAACCGTAAGAGATGGACAAAAACTTAACACACAAAAAATGTAGAGCACGCTAAAACACACAATTTATGTTATGGACATTTTTTTCGTGGAGTTGATCGTTTTTGAGATATTCCCTTTTCTTGGTTTCAGCTTTGAAAAACTTACTTTTCTCATACAGGAATTTGTCAACTCCTGTCCATATAAACAAAGGAACATTTTGATTAGCATAAAATAAACAAAAGATAAGCTTACTAACAATAATTTGTTACAGAGACATAGAGAAAGTCATGTGAATGGAACACAGATTTTTTGGTTTCTTTAATTAGAAGAGAAATAAGGCATACCCACGCTAAAGCGATTGTCAAATATTTTAAAAGTTGGTTGCCAAGTGGTTGAGATCCTTGGTTTGCATGGTCAGGAGTTGACAAATTCTGTATGAGAAAAGTGTATTTTAAAATAGAATAACCAATAATTCGGAAAATCTCGAAAACGCTTAACTTTAAAAAAAAAATACCAAAAAAATCTGATATGTTCCATCCACACGATTTTCTCTACATCTCTGTAACAAATTATTGTTAAAAAGCTTATACTTCTATTTGCTTTATGCTAATCGAGAAAAGATTAGCAGAAATAATCTTATTACTTGCTTCCTTGTAAGTAGGAGGGAAATAAGGAATACACTAGGATAAGGCGATAGTTAAATCATTTAAAACCTAGTTGATATGTGGTTGAAATTAGTGGGTTTTTTTGTTGTTGTTTTTTTTTGCATGGCCTGGAGTCGCAAATTCTCATTTGAAAAAAGTGTAAGCATTTTAAAACAGAGAGCAATAACTCGGAATATCTCAACAACTATTAATTATACAAAAAAAAAAAAAATTATATAACATAACGAGTTCTACATTTTTGTGCAGTAACTTTTTGTCTAGCTGTATTTCAGCAAAATACATCCAAAATAAATGCGTCTTCAAAAGCTATTCCTAGAAAATTGAAGATATACATTTTATTTGCCATATAAATATATTTAGAATACGATATTTTAATCAAAATTGTTATTCCCGTTTTTAATAAAATCAAAATTTTGGGACAATTTTCCGTGTAAAGGGTAATTAGGGGTGGGAGGATTTTCTTCAAAATCTTCATGTCCTATCCTTGGGAAATACTACACTTAAATGCCAAGTTTGTTATTTAGCGGGCTTTTCGTTTTTAAGGTATGTTCTACACATAAGGATGTGCACACGCACTGATCTCTTTTCCTAAAATGTAATTTTTGCAATCAGGGATCTCAAAACATATATTTGCGTGAAATCTCGGTATCGAATTTTTGGGTGGAGTGCAATACCTTCTCTATGCACTATGTGCATAGTACCTACGTGTAGAGAAGGTGTTGCACTGCAGTATGTACATAGCACGTGTAGAGAAAGTAAAAGTGCATATGATATAGGTTTATCGAGAGATCCATGTTTTTTGTGCAGCAACTTTCTATCGGTTGTGTAAGTGTAAGCAAAATGCACAGGTCTCCAGAAGATATTCCTCGAAAATTCAAGATATACATTTTATTTGTCATATAAATATATTTAAAAGACGCTATTCTAATCAAAATCGGTGCCTACAGTCATTTTTAATAAAATCATACTTTACGGAAATGTTTCCATGCAAAGGAAAATTAGGGGTTGGAGGATTTTCTTCAAAGTCTTCACATTGTGTCCTTGGGAGACACTAAACTTATAACACCAAGTTTGATATTTATCGAATTTTCGTTTTTGAGCTCTGCACTACACAGGCATACACTGAGCTTTTTCTAAAATATGCCATCTTTTAATTCAGGGGGTCTCAAAACAAATTTTCGGTGAAATCTCGGTATCGAACTTTTGGGTGGCGTAATTACTTTCTCTATACACTATGTGGATACATAGTAAGTGTAGAGGAAACAACAATTATAGCAGCGAGATTAAAAGAAAAAATATATGATGTGGTCCATTCACTTGACTTTCTCTACATCTCTGTAACAAATTTTTGTTAAAAAGCTTATGCTTCTGTTTATTTCATTCTAATGGAGAAAAAATTAGCAGAAATAGTCTTATTACTTGCTTCATTGTAAGCAGAAGGGAAATAAGGGAGTACCATAGGTTAAAGTGATAGTCAAAAGCTGGTTGCTATGTGAATGAAGTTCCTTTGTTTGTATGGACAGGGATTGTTAAATTCCTGTGTGAGAAAAGTATAAGTTTGTTAGGGCTGAAACCAAAAAACAGGAATATCTAAAAAATGATCAACTCAACGAAAAAACATTATATACCTAACACAAATTGTGTGTTTTAATGTGCTCTACATATTTTGTGTGGTAAGTTTTTGTGTATCTCATACGGTTTAGCAGTTATGCAAAATTCTGTTAAATTCGTCCAGAATAAAGTAGTCTGTAGATAAATATCTTTAATATACGATATTTTGATCAATATCGTTAGAGCCCTTTTTAAGAAAAACAACATTTTCGAAAAAGGTTCTTATGTAAAGAGTAGTGTTGTGTCGCATCCTTGGAAGAAACCAAACTTAAATACCAAGTTTGGTTTTTAACGGTCTTTTCGTTTTTGAGCTATGCTGTCCACAGACACACACACACACACACACACACACACACACACACACACACACACACACACAGGCACACACACGGACCTTTTTGTAAAAAAATTTTTTTTTTTTGATTCAGGGGGACCCAAAACATATATTTCCGATGAAATCTCGGTATGGAATTTTTGGGTGCATTACAATACCTTCTCAATGCACTATGTACATAGTACGTGTAGAGAATGTAAAATGTATCTATATGATGTGTTCCATTCTCCTTCTGTGCCGCAAACAAACTATTCTTACAAAAGGTTATTGTTTTATCTGCATCTGCATTGAAAACCGGGTACCACGTGACCATAAATACCTTGAAAGCAATGACGATTACGTTGAGAAATAGAGTAAGGTAGTGTAACTTTGTAAATAAAGTTTTGTGTTTTTACTAATTAAACTAATAGCACCAAAGGATTTAAACAAAATAAAGAGTGATACTGTAAGCTGATATTACGATTTGTAATACGCTAATACCATTATGTCCTCGTAAACCTAAACTTTCTTGTAACTAGAGCATTATACTACTTCAAGGTTGCAGGTTAGGGACGCTATACCTTAAGGCGGTCCTTTGATGTAGGCTTATATAACCCAGGATGATTAATTTGTAATTCGTTCCATTACACAAGCCTTTTCAGCAGGACTTTTAATTAAATTAACCTTTCCAGACTTCTTTACTAATATAATTCCCATTGGTTCTGACGGACATGGCATTATAAAATCCCTTCTAATTCCATTTCATAAATTATAAAATATTAAAATTCTGATGTGCTCCATTCACAAAAATTTCTCTACCAGTTCTGTAAATAAACTATTGTTACAAGAAATTGTTTTTTTTTTTTACTTTCTCTGCACATGGTATATAGAGAAGGTATTTAAATGCATCCAATAATTCGATACCGCGATTTCACTGGAAATATATATTTTGGGTCTCCCTGAATCCAAAGAAAAAAAAATTTCTGGAAAAAGGTCCGTGCATATGCGTGTGTGACTGTGTACAGCATAGGTCAAAAATGAAAAGAACGTTAAATACCAAACACTTGGTATCTTGCAAGGATGCGACACGAAGATTTTCAAGAAAATCCCCACCCCCAAATGCCCTTTATATGGTACTTTTTTCAAAAATTTTGATTTTCTCAAAAATTCTCTGACAATTTTTATTAAAATATCGTGTATTAAAGATATTTACTTGACAAATAAAATGTAAATCTTGAATTTTCTGGTACTAGGCTCTGAATACTTTATTCTGGATGAATTTTACGGAATTTTGCATAACTGTTAAACAGTAAGAGATGGACAAAAACTTAGCACACAAACATGTAGAGCACATAAAAATACATAATTTACGTTATATAATTTTTTTTCGTGGAGTTGATCGTTTTTGAGATATTCCCTGTTTTTGGTTTCAGGTTTAAAAAATTTTTCTCATGCAGGTATTTGTCAACTCATGTCCATACAAACAAAGGAACTTCAGTCACATAGCAACCAGCTTTTGACTATCACTTTAACGTATGATACTCCCTTATTTCGCTTCTACTTACAAGAAAGCAAGTAATAAGACTATTTCTGCTAATTTTTTGTCAATTAGCATGAAGAAACTAGAAGCATAAGCTTTTTAACAATTTGTTGCAGAGATGTAGAGAAAGTCATGTTAATGGAACATCAGATTTTTCAATTTCTGTTACAGATGTGCTTAAACACTAACTTGCCATCAGTTGTTAGTAGACTAAATACTTTCATTGGTCGTGTTTAATTTGCTCTGGAGCTCAGTTATTAAAGTGAGAAATGGTTCTTTCAAAAGTGATTGGCTACTGAAAGATGATGGAAAAGGTAACAACATTTCAAACTGGTGTAGTAAACATAATGATATAGAAGTGCTTTGTAAACTATGTGTGTGAATGTCATTAATATTCAGAAAAATCTGATGTGTTCCATTCACATGACTTGCTCTATATCTATGCAACAAATTATTGTTAAATAGGTTATTCTTTTAGCTACTTCATGCTAAAATTTTTATTTTCTCAAAATGGCTCTAACGATTTTGATTAAAATATCGTGTATTAAAGATATTTACGATATTTACGTATATGGAAAGTAAAATGTATATCTTATATTTTCTGGGAATAGCATCTAAAGATTTCTTTATTCTGGATGAATTTTGCGCAACTAGTACACCGTAAGAGATAGACAAAAACTTACTTCATAAAAAACGTAGATCACGTTAAAAACACACAATTTATGTCACACATGTTTTTTTCGTTGAATTGACTTTTTCTGAGATATTCCTTGTTATTTGTTTCAGATATAAAAAAACTTAAACTTTTCTCACTCGGAAAGATATAAACTCCTGGCCCAGCAAAGAAACGAATTTCAACAACATGGCAACAAATATTTGACTATCATTTCAGCCTAGTGTATTTCCTATGTTCCTTCTACTTACTAGAAAGCAAGTAATCAAGACAATTTATACCGATTATTATAAAGCAGATAGAAGAATATGTTTTTTAACAATATTTTTTACAGGAATGTAGAGAAAGTCATGTGAATGGAACACGTGAGATTTTTTTAAATAATAAAATGTTGAAATGTTTTTAAGCTAACTTGCAGACATAGAATTTTGAAACTTTGCATACATGTACTTTAATGTGTTTTGTAATTTTCCGCAAACGAATCCAAAAAGCACATTTTTGCTGAAAATGGCTGAAATTTCACCAGAATAAATAAATAGAATTTAAAAATTACCAAATTTGTAATTGAACTGTATTTCGGCTTTGAAGTTATTTTGTTCACAAACATACAAATAGTTATACAAACGGACATTGTCGGGAACCAGTGAATCACGTTACAGAATGTTGTTGATACCTATTGGGGTACGTGGAAGAGAAAGTAAAAGTGTAATCCTGTAAGTTTGTCAGTGCAGGTGGAATGTCAGTTGAGGGAAGGGGACTAACATCGTTAGGCAAATAACTGCGACGCCGGCCGGGGTGAAGCAATATTCACATTATTAGGTAGCGGCCGGGCGGGGGGAGCGAGGATTTAGTTAATTTCCATGGCCAACTGTTGTTATATCCGCCCCTCTGCAAACTTTCTTATTCCTCTATCAATACACTCGCCTTGCTCCACGCTTCAACTCACAATTACAGCTCTTCAACCGTCACATTCAAGCCTATGTGAATACTTTCTTACGGATAATAAAACAAAACATCTGATGTGTTCCATTCACATGACTTTCACTACATCTCCGCAACAAATTGTTGTTAAAAAGCTTATTCTTCGGTCTACTTCACGCCAATCGAGATAAACGTTAGTAGAAATGCTTTCTTTTAAGTAGAAGGGAAATAATGGAATACACTAGGCTAAAAGGACAGTCAAATCTAAAAGCTGGTTGCCATGTGGATGAAATCCGTTTCTTTGCATTGTCAGGAGTTGATAAATTACCGATGTGAAAAATTTAAGTATTTTAAAACTAGAACCAACAACAAGGAAAATCTAAAAAACGGTCAACTACACGAAAAAAGTGTTAATGACATAAATTGTGCGTTTTAACGAGACCTGCATTTTTGTGCCTAAGTTTTTCCGTCAATCCCTTACGGTTTAGCAGTTAAGTAAAATTTGGTACAATTCATCTTTAGAGGCTATTCCCAGAAAATTCAAGATATGCATTTTATTTGGGATGTAAATATTTTTAATATACGGTACTTTAATCAAAATCGTTGGTCATTTTTGAGAAAATCAAAATTTTGGAAAATTTTTCCAAATTAAATACCAAGTTTGGTATTCAACGGTCTTTACGTTTTTGAGCTATGCTGTCCACAGACACATACACGCACACACACGGACTTTTTTCTAAAAATGTTTTTTTTATTCAAGGGGACCCAAAACATGTATTTCTGGTGAACCCTCGGTATCTAATTTTTAGGTGGAATACAATATCTTCTGTATACACTATGTACAGAGTACGTGTAGAGAAAATAAAAACGCATTGACATAAATTGAAATGTTTTAATGAGATCTACATTATCTGTCTCTTACGGTCGACAAGTTATACAAAATCCATTCGTAATGAAGAGGTCTTCTGAGGCAATTCCCTGAAACTGAAGATATACTTTTATATTAAATATAATCCTTTTTAATGTCTGGTATTTGGATCAAAATCATTAGAGCTATTTTTACTTTCTCCATACGCACTATGTACACAGTGTATAGAGAAAGTATTGCACTCCACCAAAAATTCGATACCGAGATTTCACCGGAAATATATGTTTTAGGGTCCCCAATATCCAAAAAAAACATTTTCACAAAAAGGTCCGTGTGTGTGTGTGTCCGTGTGTCTGTGAACACGATAACTCAAAAACGAAAAGTCGGTAAAGTACCAAACTTGGTATTTAAGTTTAGTATCTTCCAGGGATGCGACACGAAGATTTTGAGAAAAATACCCCCACCCCCAGCTACCCTTTACATGGAACTTTTTTCGAAAATTTTGATTTTCTCAAAAATTGCTCTAACGATTTTGATTAATATTTCGGATATTAAACATATTTACCTGACAAATGAAATGTATATCTTGAATTTTCTGGGAATAGCCTCTGAAGAGTAGTTTATTCTGGATGAATTTTACTAAATTTTGAATGACTGCTAAACCGTAAGAGATGGACAAAAACTTACCACACAAAAAATGTAGAGCACTTTAAAACACACAGGTTATGTTATATAAATTTTTTTCGTGAAGTTCGTCATTTTTGTGACATTCCTTATTTTTGGTTTCTGCTATGAAAAACGTATACTTTTCTCATACAGGAACTTGTCAACTCCTATCCATATAAACAAAGGAACTTCATTGACATAGCAACCAGCTTTTGACTATCACTTTAACCTACGGTTGTCCCTTATTTCGCTTCTACTTACAAGGAAGCGAGTAATAAGACTATTTCTGCTAATTTGTAGCAAAAGTAAATAGAAGTATAAGCTTTTTAAGAATTATTTGTTGCAGGGATATGGAGAAAGTCATGTGAATGGTACACATCAGATTTTTGAGAAAAGCAAGCTTATAAAAACATTTTCCATTAGAAGGCTAATTTGCGGTGGGGGATTTTCTTGAAAATCTTCTTATCGCATGCTTGCAAGATACTACACCTACATTCAAAGTTTGGTATTTACGAGAATTTTTGTTTTATAGCTCTGCGGTACACACACACAAAACCTTTTTCTAAAAATGCTTTTTATTTGCTAAGGTATTTTCAGAAAAAGGTCCGCGTGTGTGTCCGTGTGTCTATAAACACGATAACTCAGAAACGAAAAGTCGGTAAAATACCAAACTTGGTATTTAAGTTTAGTATCTTTCAGGGATGCGACACAAAGATTTTGAGAAGAATCCCTCCACCCCAAACTACCCTTTACATGGAACTTTTTTCGAAAATTTTTATTTTCTAAAAATGGCTCTAATGATTTTGATTAAAATATCGTATATTAAAGATATTTATCTGACAAATAAAATGTATATTTTGAATTTTATGGGAATAGCCTCTGAAGACTACTTTATTCTGGGTCAATTTTACGGAATTTTGAATAACTGCTAAACCGTAAGAAATGGACAAAAACCTACCATACAACAAATGTAGAGCACTTTAAAACACACAATTTATGTTATATACACATTTTTCGTGGAGTTAATTGTTTTGGAGATATTCCTTGTTTTTGGTTTCAGCTATAAAACACATACTTTTCTCATACAGGACTTTGTGAACTCTTGTCCATACAAACAAAGGAACTTCAGTCACATAGCAACCAGCTTTTGACTATCACTTTAACTCATGGTACTCCCTTATTTCGCTTCTACTTACAAGGAAGCAAGAAATAAGACTATTTCTGCTAATTTTTTCTCGATTAGCAGGAAGTAAATAGAAGCATAATCTTTTTAAAAATAATTTATTGCAGAAATATAGAGAAAGTAATGTGAATGGAACACATCAGATTTTTTGTGTAGAGTTAACGATTTCCAAGATACTCCCTGTTATTAGTTTCAGTTTTGAAATACTTGATCTTTTATCACACAGTAAGTTCTCGTCCGTTTCATATACATTTTGTTTTGCTCCTGAATATGAAAGAGTAGCAAATTTCAATGACAATTCAGCCCAACTATTAAAGTGCCAAGGTAAAGGCCGAGATTAGGCAATTTCAACCAATCGCGGTCATCTAACTGGAGCGATATTGTCGAAAAATGTTATCGCAGCTGATGTTCATTTCTTTGAAATCTTGTCGCACCTGGCGTTCGTTTGTTTAGTTTCCTGTCTTTGGTTATTGGTAACAAGGTGACAGCCAACCTTCACTTTTAATAACTGTCAGTTCCACAATTGTATTTTCAATTAATTGAGTTACAATGTTTATTTAAAGTTTTATCCAGTTCATTAAGCATTTAGTTCAAAAAAGGAGTGAAAATAATCATTATTTGTATATCTAATGAACGAGATGAATGCAATAACCTCAAATTCGTAAAATAACGTTTGTTTCCATTTCATGTATTACTTATTAAAAACTGAAATAAAATAATTCTTCTTTATTTCTATTGTTGCTATCGACATTCGTATATTGGGTGTAGACACGGTCCGCTATATCATAATTCAGCAGGCAGTGAAGAAAGAAATGACCGAAAGCGCCATCTACCATTTGAGAAATAATGTAAGTATTACAATGATATAATCAGCCTTCCTATATATTATAAATTATTAATAGTGTATTTCGCTGAATTGTCTTATCAAATACAACTCGTGTTTCGTCGCTTCGCTCCGGTTGTGAATTATCGACAACCTGAAAACACTCGAGGTATTACTTATGGCAATTGCATAGCTTCAATGTTTAAAAAACTTGACTATCGTTTTAGTTAGTGTATTTTATTATTGGTATTTGCTTGAATTCGTTTCTATGCACGGCCAGGAGCTGACAAATTCCCTTATGAGAAATGTTTAAGTACATCATCAACATGGGATATCATGGAAATCGCTAACTCTACAGAAAAATACATAGATATGGCATAAATTGTGAGTTTTAATGGTCTACTGTTTTTGTATAGTTTGCTGTCGTCTATTCCTTATGGTTTGGCAGTGTTGCAAAAGTCGTCCAGAATGAAGAGGTCATCATTGCTATTCCCAGAAAATTCAAGAAATGCACTTTAATTTTCATATAGATATTTTTATATATGGTATTTGAATCAAAATCATTAGAGCCATTTTTGAGAAAAATCAAACCTTTCAAGATTTTTACCATGTAAAGGCTCTTTGGCTTGGGGGTGATTTTCCTCAAAATCTGTATGTTGCAGCTTTGGAAGATACTAAACTTAAATAACCAAGTTTGGTATTTTACTTATTTTTCGTTTTCGAGTTATCGTGTTCACAGACACACACATACCTTTTTCTAATTGTTTTGGACTCAGTGGACCACAAAACGTGTATTTCCGGTGAAATCTGGGGATAACTAGTTTGGGCGGAGTGCAATACCTTCTCTACCTATTTACTAAGTAGAAAATCACTACTGTAATTAATGTTATTCATCATTACATATTTTCTGGTTTAGCAACATAAACGGTGGAGAACGAATTCTACTGAATAGAAAAACAACTGTGAACCACAAGCAATAACACAAGAGGGCAGATGGCAGAAGAAATAAACGAAGTCGACATCATAATCGTATTGCATATTATTACAATAGTACAGCTGTTGATATAGCCGCTACTCCATAAACGATCTGAGGCAATAAAAGTAGTAGAGGATAGATTCTATAGAAATTATATGAACATGAGCATACTAGGAATTCATAGGATTAATGTGCACCAGTCAAAATCTGCCCCTTAATGTATGAAAACTGTTCCAGAAAACATCCGAACAGAGGTAAGGCTTTTTCTTTCTATTGTAGCCAGTTACAACACACAATATAGTCAAAATATTGCCAGTTTAATGGATGTTTCCTAATGCGTAACGTATTATAATGACCCACCAACTAATAAAATCTTCCACATATTCCAATCACAATATTTCTTCTACAGCACGACAAGTTTGCACAAGTTTACGCGAATAACACAACCACAACAGCGTGCAGCGTTAAAAAAAAACTATTGCAGCTTACATGAAAGTAATTGTTAATACGTATCCATAGCTATAGTGAAATCACTTTGTTATAAAGCTAATTTTAATACACACATGTCATTAACAATAGTGTGAAACGGAGTGATTTGCTTAAACGAATGTCTATGTGTTTATAAATTTCTCTAGCCACATATGTACAATATAGATAGTGGATAGAGAAGGTATTGTATTGCACCCAAAAATTCGATACCGAGATTTCACCGGAAATACATGTTTTGGGACCCCCTGAATCCAAAAAAAGCAATTTCAGAAAAAGGTCCGTGTGTGTGCGTGTGTGGACAGCATAGCTCAAAAACGAAAAGACGGTTAAATACCAAACTTGGTATTTAAGTTTGGTATCGTCCAAGGATGCGACACGAAGATTTTCAAAAAAAAATATCCCCCCACCCCAAACTACCCTTTACATGAAAAAGATTTTGATTATCTTAAAAATGGCTCTAAAGATTTTGATTAAAGTATGTATACTAAAGATATTTACTGACAAATAAAATATATGTCTTGGATTTTCTGGGAATAGCTTCTGAAGACCTATTTATTCTGGATGAATTTTGCTGAATTTTGCATAGCTTTTGCGTAAAAGATAGAAAAGAACTTACTTCACAAAAAAATGTAGATCTCGTTAAAATACACATTTTATGTCATATACATTTTTTTTTTTTTTTTTTTTTTTTTTTTTTTGTGGAGTTTTCCGTTTTCAAGATATTCCTTGTTACTAGTTTCAATTGTAAAGTACTTACACATTTCTCAGACAGGAATTGTCCGTTCTACACCTGGCCAAGCAAGGAAGCGATTGTCAATGACAATCGCATAACGATAACTTTTAAAACATTTGACTATCAATTTAGCCTGATGCATTTCCTTAACTCCCTTCTACTTATAAGGAACTAAGTAATAAGAGCATTCTGTTAATGTTTATTTCGATTAGCATTGTGTAGAAAGAAGAATAATCTTGTATAGGAAGTTTATAAAGCAGCTAGAGCAAGTCATGTGAGTGTAATACAACAGATTTTTAATGACTAATTTCAAAGAAAAATGATAGCCTAAACTGCGAAAATCGCCAAGTCTGGCAACCCTGTCTGAGGTGCAGATACCGGTTGTCGTTTCAAGCAAAGAATATGGTAAAAATGTGATGAGTTTCGTTCGCATGACTTTCTCTACGTCTGTCTAACAAATTATTGTTGAAAAGCTTATTCTTCTATCTACTTCATGATAATCGAAATAAACATTAACAGATATTCCTTCCTTGTAAAATGAAATAAGGGAATACACTAGGCTAAATCGATAGCCAAATCTTTTAAAATCTCGTTGCCATCCGGTTGAAATCCATTTCTTTGCATGGGCAGAAGCCTATGATACTCCCTTATTTCGCTTCTGCTTACAAGGAAGCAAGTAATAAAATTATTTCTGCTAATTTTTTCTCGATTAACATGAAGTAAAAAGAAGCATAAGCTTTTTAGCAATAATTTGTTGCTGAGATGTAGAGAAAGTCATGTGAATGGAACACGTCAGATTTTTCTAATTTTAAACAGTGAAAAAGTTTAAAGAACGGGAAACTGTGCGATATTATTGGCAAAACTATATCTGTCAAGGGAATGCCATCTCTGTTTTTTGATTTTTGAATAAAGACAAATGTTTTTTATAGATAAGAAATATAACGATATTAAAAAAATAATTTGGTCCACTCACATAACTTTCTTTACCTGCTCTGCAAACAAACTTCTCACAAAAGTTTATTGCTCGCTTTGGTGGTGTGGGGGTGGCGTGTCAGGCCTCAAATTCAAGAGGTCACGAGTTCTTAGGGAAGTTACCCGAATAAGGACTTTTTCGGGGTTTTCCCTTTCCTGGAATACACAATCGAATAACTTTAAGATCCATGGACTCGAGATCATTTCGTTCGATATGAACAACCCGGTTTAAGAAAAAAGGTTTATTCTTCTATTTACTTCATGATAAACTTTAGAATGCTCTTATTACTTAGTTGCCTGTAAGTAGAAGAGAACTATGAGAAAGTGATAATGAATAGTCATGCGACTGAATTCGCTTCTCTTTGCAGGGTCAGAAGCAAAATGAACGAGACTGCCTCCGTAGTCGAGTGGTCAGCGAGCGATTCCCGGGTAATTTTTCTTTAACCAAATTATTCCATATCTTCCATAGAGTCTGGAAGTATGAATGTGAGAGTGTATGTGTTTAGTTATATAAAGTTTATTAACCTAATGTTCTGAACCTACAATTTCTCAAGTCAAAGCCCCCGATATGACCATTAAAGTTAAAGGGGGCTATACAAATGAAACAATTAAAAAAATGAATGCAAATTCCCGTTTCAGAAAAGTTTGTGTTTTAAAATTGAAACCAAAAACGAGGAATATATCGGAAGTGGTTAACTCCACAGGTGAAAAAAAAAAAAAAAAAAGGTATAAGACATAAATTGTGTGTTTTAACAAGAACTATCTATTGTGGCCAATCTGACGCTTTACTGGTTATGCAAAATGAAGACTATTCCCAGAAAGTTCAAGATATACATTTTATAAATATGTTTATAATGCCTAAAGTTTATAATCACAATTATAGCAATTTTGGACAAAATCGAAATTTTCAAACAATTTTCCATATGTAGAGAAGCTTGGGATGAAAATCCTTAAAAGATTTTAACTTAAAAACAAATTTTTGTATTTAACCACCTTTTCTTATCAGTTAACGTGTTGACACAACCACACACATACATACACGGGCCTTTTTACTTTCTATACACGTACTATGTAAAGTGTATACAGAAGGTATTATAATGCAACAAAAATTTTGATAACGAGATTTCACCGGAAATACATGTTTTGAGACCCCTGAATAACAAAAGTATTTTTAGAAACATGTCCGTGTGTGTGTGTGTGTGTGTGTGTGTGAGTCTGTGGGCAGCATAGCTCAAAAACGAAAAGTCCATTAAAAACCAAACTTGGTATTTAGGTTTGATATCTTCCAAGGATGCGTTACGAAGATTTTCAAGAAAATCCCCCCACCCCCAACTACCCTTTACATGGAACTTTTTTCGAAAATTTTGATTTTCTCAAAAGGGCTCTAACGATTTTTATTAAAATATCGTATATTAAAGATATTTAGTAGACAAATAAAATGTGTATCATGAATTTTCTAGGAATAGCTTATGAAGACTACTTTAATCTGGATGGATTTTACGGAAATTTGGATAACTGCTAAACCGTAAGAGATGAACAAATACCACACAAAAAATGTAGAGCTTGTTAAAACACACAATTTATGTAATATACATTTTTTTTTCGTGGAGTCGATCATTTTTGAGATATTCCTTGTTTTTGATTTCAGCTTTGAAAAGTTTATACTTTTCTTGTTTAAGTCGCCCTCCGTGGTGTATTGATTACCAAGCTGACTTCATATACCCAAGATCGCGGGTCAAACCCGGCGGAGGACGATGGATTTTTTCGGGTACAAAAATCCTTAGCATGGCTTCCTTCATAAGGGAAGTAAAGCCGTTGGTGCCGTATCGTAGATTTACGGCACGTAAAAGAACCTCAAACCTGATAGAGAGGCCTCTGAGCAAAATTAAGCGGTCTTTCATGCCCAGTTTAGATTGGGACGCTGAGAACTACTGCAGTTAAAGAGCGTTCATAAATAACACGCCATTTTACATTTTATACAGGAATCTGTCAACTCCTGTCCATACAAACAGGAGCTTCAGTCACATAGCTACCAGCTTTTGACTATCACTTTAACCTGTGGTATTCCCTTATTTCGCTTTTACTTACAAGGAAGCAAGTAATAAGACTATTTCTGCTAATTTTTTCTCGATTAGCATGAAGTAAACAGAAGCATTAGCTTTTTAACAATAATTTGTTGGAGAGATGTAGAGAAAGTCATGTGAATGGAACACATCTGATTTTTTGTTCAGGAGACTCTAAAACATGTATTTCCAGTGGAATATCGGTATATAATTGAGTGGAATGCAATACCTTCTCTACCTATGCACTATGCACGAAGTATGAAAATAAAAACAATGATTCTAGTTCAGGAAACATGTAAGATATGTAACTATATCCTATTGACATTTCACCAATTTATCTTAAATATTTTTTGTGATAAAGGATCATGAAGTTAGCAAATTTAACAAAATATAGGCTTTCGGATAATAGAATATTTTAAGGGGCTGATTTCCACAATTGTAACCCTTTGCCACCTGGCGTCTGAATGTAGACACTCTGATTGGCGATTCTCTCGATTGAGTCGCTGATATCGACAATTTTGAAAGCCTTGTGTATTACGAGGACATCTATACTTTAGATTTGCTAAATCCGTTGATTCGTTACTGACATCTGTGGGAATATTTTGCAACTTGCAGTAATATTTGCAAGTGGTTACACATATTGCTGGCAGATGTCAGGCTGGTACAGCACGTGTTGGCAGCTCTGACAAGGGGCAACATTGCTCCCCCTTAAATCAATAATCCCTTCTTTGTGAAAGACTAGGGTTCTACTTGCGTTTCATAGATGTCACTAACATGTTGGGAAAAAGGTATTCTTCTACAATAGGCCCTTGTAATATCTTCCACTCACAACAGATGTCGGCCTATCCCTTCTATTATATTTATTTCTACTTTCTCTACACGTAGTATGTCCATATTGTATACAGAACTAATTGTATTGCACCCAAAATTCAGTGTCAAAATTTCACCGGATCCCCGGTATCCATAAAAAGAATTTTCAGGAAAAGGTCCGTGTGTGCGTGCTGGAAGTCTGTAAGTCGGTGAACACGATAGTTAACCCCCCCCCCAACCCAAACAAGCATTTACATGGAAATAAGGAACATTTAATTTTTTTCAAAATTAGCTCTAATAACTGTGCTTTAAATGGCATATTATCTGGGAATAGCCTTTGAAAACCTCTTTGTATCAGATAAATTTTGCTGAACTGTAAGACTGTTTGGTAAACTGTAAGAGATAGACAAAGACAGCAATCTGGTAAAAACACACAATTTATGTAATGTGCATTTTTACATTCTCTACACGTACTATGTTCACAGTGTATAGAGAAGGTATTGCATTCCACCCAAAAATTCGATATCGAGATTTCACAGGAAATACACTTTTCGGGTCCCAATGAATCCAAAAAAAGAATTTCTGTGGACAGCATAGCTCAAAAACAAAGAGACCATGGACTACCAAACTTGGTATTTAAGTTTGGTATCTTCCAAGGGTGCGACTCGAAGATTTTCAAGAATATTCCGCCACACCCAACTACCCTTTACATGGAACTTTTTTCGAAAATTTTGATTTTCTCAAAAATGGCTCCAACGATTTTGATTAAAATATTGCAATACTAAAGACATTTACCTGACAAATAAAATGTATATCTTGAATTTTCTTGGAATAGCCTCTGAATACTACTTTATTCTGGATGAATTTTGCGGGGTTTTGCATAACTGCTATACCGTAAGAGATAGATAAAAACTTACCAAACATGTAGAGCGTGCCAAAAGGCACAGCTTGTGTTATATACATTGTTTACGTGGAGTTGATCGTTTTTGAGATATTCCTTGTTTTTGGTTTCACCCTTGAAAAACATACTTTTCTCATACAGGAATTTGTGAACTCGTGTCCATACATACAAAGGAACTTCAGTCACATAGCAACCAGCTTTTGATTATCACTTTAACCTATGGTACTTCCTTATTTCGGTCTACTTACAAGGAAGCAAGTAATAAGACTATTTCTGATAATTTTTTCTCGATAAGCATGAAGTAAATAGAAGCATAAGCTTTTTAACAATAATTTTTAGAGAAATGTAGAGAAAGTCATGTAAATGGAACACATCAGATTTTTTTTTCTCGTGGAATTGATCATGTCCAAGATATCCCATTTCAGTTTTAACATATCGACCAGCTATTAAAAGATTTGAGTATCGCTTTAGCATAGTGTATTCCTTTTTTTACCATTTCTGCTTTAATGTATATCTTGAGTTCAATGGCAATAGCCTCAGAAGCTCTCTTGAATCTGGATGCCTTTTCCATAAGAAATATACGCAAAACCGTAGATCTCGTCAAGTCTTACTTTCTCTAGCACGTATGTACATACAATGTACGTAGCAGCTAGGGAAGATATGGTATTCCTCCATACAGACAGTTCACCAAAATTATACGATTTAAGGTTCCAGGTATAAAGAAAAGCATTTCTAGAAAAATGGTCCATGTGTGTCTGTGAACATGATAATCCAAAAACGAAAAGTCAGAATACCAAACTTAATATTTAATTTTAGTATATTCCAAGGATGCGACACGACGATTCTCAAGAAAATCCCCACCCCCAACTACCCTTTACATAGAAAAAAATTCGAAAATGTTGATTTTGTCAAAAATGGCTGTAAATATTTTGATTAAAATACCGTAACTTAAAGATACTTATATGATAAATAAAATTATATTTTGAATTATCTGGGAGTAGTATTTGAAGTTGTCTTCATACTGGATGAATTTTGAATAACTGGTAAACCCTAAGGAATAGACGAGAATTTGCTATACAATCTAGTTAAAACAGACAATTTATATCATGTACGTTTTTCGTAGAATTGGCCTGTCCAAGATATTCCTTGTTGTTGGTTTCAGTTTTAAAATACTTACGGGGATTTGTCAAAGCCTAGTGACGGAAAGGAATGGATTACAGTCACATAGCAACCGGTTTTTAAAAGATTTGACTGTCAGTTTAGACTGGTGTATATTATTTCCCTTCTACTTACAAGGAACTAAGTAATAAGACCATTTCTGCTAGTGTTTATCTCGATTAGCACTAAGTGGATAGAAAAATAACCTTATCAACATTATTTATTAGCGAGATAAAGAGAAAATCATGTGAATGTAACACATCAGATCTGTTTACCATGTAAGTAGGGGAAGTAGAAAATGCGTGTGTATATGTGTGATGGAGGGTCCATATGTATGAAAAACATTACTCATCAACGCAAAAGTTCAGTATTTTCCAAAAATGCAACAGGAAGATGCAACTAGCGATTTTGATCAGTTTATCATTCTAGATATTTTCAAGACAAATAAAATGTATATTCTATGGTAATACAACTGAAGTTCTCTTGATTTTGTGTGCCTTCTACATAACTGGTAAATTGTAAGAGATTACATGCTCTTACACTACAAAAATGTAGATCTACTTAATGTGGTTCATGTATGCCAATTTTTAATTAACGATTTTCGAGATGTTCGTTGTTATTGCTTTCAGTGTTAAATACCTAAGAATACTTTTAGAAAATGGAAAGTCGTTATTCGTTTTCTTTCCCCTTGTCTACAAAGACAACGGAATTTCAAAGCACATATCAACACATTCAAAGCACACACACACACACACACACACACACACACACACACACACACACACACACACACACACATATCTTTCCTAAAATATGGTAGCTACATTAAACAAATAGTAATAATAATAAATATATTATTGTTGATTTGTGCAATTTCTCAATCACAATATAATCAGAAAAAATCTGATGTTCCATTCACATGACTTTCTCTACATCCCTGTTAAAAAGCTTATGCTTCATTTACTTCATGCTAATCGAGAAATCACGTAACAACCAGTCACGTAGCTGGTTGCTACGTGACTGAAGTTCCTTAGTTTGTATGGACACGAGTTGACAAATTCCTGTATGAGAAAAGTACAAGTTTTTCAAAGCTGAAACCAAAAACAAGGAATATCTCAAAAACGATCAACTCCACGAATAACATTTATAAACACAAATTGCGTGTTTTAATGTGCTCTACATTTTTGTGTGGTAGGTTTTTGACTATCTCTTACGGTTTAGCAGTTATGCAAAAGTAGTCTTCAGAGGCTATTTCCAGAAAATTCAAGATATACATTTTATTTGTCAGATAAATATCTTTAATGTAGATATTTTAATCAAAATCGTTAGGGCCATTTTTGAGAAAATCAAAATTTTCGAAAAAAGTTCCACGTAAAGGGTAGTTGGGGTGGGGTGATTTTCTTGAAATTTTTTTTGTCGCATCCTTGGATTATACCAAACCTAAATATCATGCTAGGTATTTAACTGACTTTTTGTTTTTGAGCTATGTTGCCCAATGACACACGTACATTTTTCAAAAAATGTTTCTTTTTGGATTCAGGGGGTCTCAAAACTTATATTTCCGGTGAAATCTTGGTATCCAATTTTGGGTGCAATACAATACCTTCTCTATACACTAAGTACATAGTACGTGTAGAGAAAGTAAAAAATTGGCTCACAAAATTATATAAAAGAACTTTGGGGATAATTTAACACAATAATGAACCCTCCCCTAGTAGAAACACACAGGAATAAGCCTATAAAATCAGATGTGTTCCATTCACATGACTTTCTCTACAAATTAGCTTCATAAAAGTGTATTCTTTTATCTACATCATGCTAATCAAGACAAACAACAGAAATTGCTTTATTACTAGTAGAGGGAAATGAGGGACTACACTACGCTAAAGTGATAATCAAATCTTTTAAAAACTGGTCGCTATGTGAAACAATTGAGGTTCGGTTCACTTTGCACGGTCTCGATTGAGAAAATTAGGTTTGTTTAAAACTGAAACGAATAAAAAGGAATATCTCGAAAACGGGCAGCTCTACAAGAAAAACGTACGTAACAAATTGTGCGTTTTAACGAGATCTACATTTTTTGTGCAGTAAGTTTTCTTGTATCACTTACTGTTTAACTGTTACGCAAAATTCTACAAAACTCATCCAGAATAAATAGGTTATTCCCAGAAAACTCAAAATTCCTATACATTTTGTTTTGTTTATGTAAATATTTTTAATATACAGTATTTTAATAAATTGTCAAACATTTTCAAAATTTTTTCAAAAATGTTTAATGCAAAGAGTAGTTGGGAATGAGGAACGTTCGTGTAACATCCTTGGAAGATATTAAATATAAATAGGAAGTTTGGTATTTAACCAAAGTTTCGTTTTTGAGCTATGCTGCCAACACACACACACACACACACACACACACACACACACACACACACAAATGCACAGACGGACATGCTTCTAGAAATGCTTTCTTTACTTTTTCTAGCTTGTATGTACAAAGTAGAGAAGGTATTGTATTTCACCCAAAATTTTGATATATAAAATTTTCCGGAAATATATGTTTTAAGATACCCTGAGTACGAAAGAAAGCATTTCAGAAAAAGACTATAAGTTTGTGTTAGTGTCTGTTTATCGCTCTCTCTCTGTCTGTCTGTCTGTGGACAACATAGCTCAAAAACTAAAAGTCGGTTATACAAAACTTGGTGTTTAATTTGAGTATTTTCCAAGGCTGCGACTAGAAGATTTTCAAGAAAATCCCACCACCCCGACTACCCTTTACATGGAACATTTTTCGCAAATTTTGATTTGTTCAAAAATGGCTCTAACGATTTTGATTAAAATACCTTATGTTTAAGATATTTTATGACAAAGGAATAGTTGCTGAAGACCTCTTCATTATGGATGACTTTTGTATAACTGGCAAACCATAACAGATACACAACAGCTTACTATGCAGATCTCATCTCTACTTAAATGTAGATCTCATTAAAACAAGTAATTAATGTTGTATGTATTTATTGTTTGTAGAGTTAACCGTTTACGAGATATTCCGGATTATTGGTTTCAATTTTAGCCACTTAAATTTTTCTCGAACGAAAGAATATCTTTCTTCTCCTTTGTTTACTCCTGTTAAGCATAGAGATGGAATTTCAATTGTTTCACATAGAGACCGGCTTTTAAAGGACGAGACTTGCTTTATCCTGTGCATTTTCTTATTTCTCTTCTACTTACAAGGAACTAGCAATAAAACTAATTCTGCTTATGTTTATCTAGATTAGCATGATGTAGATAAGAGGTTAATGTTTTGAATACAAAATTTGTTTACCGAACAACTAGAGAACATCATGTGATTGGAACACATTAGATTTTTTGGATTCAGGGGCTCCCAAAAATATTTCCGGTAAAATCTAATTTTTGATGGAGTACAATAGGTTCTCTATCTTCTATGTACATTGTACATACGGGCTAGAGAAAGTAACTAGAACATGTTTCCGGCCTAGCATGAACCTGAGGCTGGGCCAAACAGATAATGGGATACGACAGCAACAACTGCAGGGTGAAACCTGAAGCTAATCTTGTTTTCTTCTCCACTCGAAACAGTTTTGGGTCCTTGCAGATCTGATTTACCTCACAGAGCATGTAAGCTGGGCTTTTCTTGCCATACGCAGCTCAGGGGTGTAACATTCCCGCGAAAAAGGGAAACAGACCAGAGAATGTTTACTTTCTCTGCACGAGTATGCTCATATTAGGTTGAGAAAGTATCGTATTCCACCCAACAATTGTATGTCGAGAGTTCACCGGAAGTAAATGCTTTGAGACCCCTGAATTCATAAATAGTATATTGCGTACTAAGAACTCTAAGATAAATTTATGAGGTCGAGAATGATATTGGGAATACGAGATCTGATAAGTAACTTAAAGTTCGTGGTTAGCCAATTACTTTATGAAATACTTGAAAAAACTGTAAAAAAAAAAATGTGATGTGTTCCATTCACATGACTTTCTCTATACTTCTGCAACAAATTATTTTATTTACTTCATCTAGTCGAGAAAAAATTAGCAGAAATAGTCTTATTACTTGCTTCCTTTTAAGTAGAAGTCAAATAAGGGAGTAACATAGGTTAAAGTGATAGTCAAAAGTTGGTTGCTATGTGACTGAAGTTCCTTTGTTTGTATGGACAGGAGTTGACAAATTCCTGTTTGAGAAAGGTATGTTTTTCAAAGCTGAAACCAAAAACAAGGAATATTTAAAAAACGATCAACTCCGCGAAAAAATTATATAACATAAATTGTGTGTTTTAACGTGCTCTACATTTTTGTGTTTTTTAAGTTTTCGTGCATCTGTTACGGTTTAGCAGTTATGCAAAATTCCGTAAAGTTCATCCAGAATAAAGTAGTCTTCAGAGGCTATTCCCAGAAAATTCAAGATTTACATTTTATTTGTTAGGTAAATATCTTTAATATACGATATTTTAATCAAACTCGTGAGAGCCATTTTTAAGAAAATCAAAATTTTCGAAAACTTTTTCCATGTAAAGGGTGGTTGGGGCTGGTATATAGTACGTGTAGAGAAACTAATAATAAATTAAAATTGCTCTTCAGTATTTTATGGACATTAAGAAAAATGGAATTCTCGATGTAACATATGAAAGGCTACATCTAAATTATAAGGACACAGCCTTCTTGTGCACTGTTTTGTTAATGAACGTTGCAATAGATGCTTTACTTAAAGTAGCACATGTCTTGAGTGTTACGTCATTTGCTAATTGTACTGTATTAATGACCTCTCAAACTCTTACAGTGTTTGTTGGCATGGCAATTAATAAATGAATTGTAAATTTAGCTTACATTACCAAATATCTGTTCAGAACGATAAAGTTACATATCAAGTATTTCAAAAACTAATTTTTAGAAACATGTTTTTGTGTCTGTCCGAGTGTGTGTATCTGTTTGTGTAGCATTATAGCTTTAAAACGAAAATCAATTAAAAGTCAATTGGTATTTAGGTTGAGTATCTTCCAAGGATGCGACACGAAGATTTTCAATAAACTCTCCGAAACCCAAGGATAATTTTTCGAAAATGTTGAGCCTCTAAAAATGACTCAAACCATTGGATTTTCTGGGAATAGCCTCTGAAGACCTCTTCATTCTGGATGGCTTTTGTATAACTGGGAAACCGTAAGAGATATACAAAGACTTACTACACAAAATGTAGATCTTATGAAAACACTCAATTTATATTATATTTGTAGAGTTAACCGTTTTCGAGATATTCTGTGCCATTGGTTTGTTTTAAGATACTTAAACTTATCTCAAAAGGGACACATCTTTCTTTTGTCCTTATTTTATTTACTCCTAGCAAAGCAAAGGGAACCGAATTTCAATTGTTTCACTTAACGACCGGCTTTTAAAAGACTTGACTATCGCTTTTAACTATTGTATTCCTTTATTTTCCTTCTGCTTATAAGAAACTACGCAATGAGACCGTTTCTGCTAATGTTTATCTCGATTAGCCTGAAGTAAACAAAACGATAATCTTATGTAAGAAAGTTTGTATGTGGAACAACTGGAGAAAATTATGTGAGTGGAGCACATCAGATTTTTTTTTTTTTTTTTTCCAAATTTGCTTAGAAGCCTCCGAAAAAAAAAAGTTGTGAATGCACCAAGACTTCCTCTGCCTACGCAAATTGTCCACGCATTTTATTCTTGACGTTCGGGAACAAAAAGAAGTTATTGCGTGCCAAATCAGGAGTTTACGGCGGATGAGTTATCAATTCGATTTTTTGAATGTTCAAATAGTCGGTTGTTAGACGAGATGTGTGAGCGCTCGCAATGTCTTGATGAAGAAGGATCCTACGGCACTTGTTTATTCTCCTTATTTCACCGTACCATTCAGTTCCTCTAAAGACACTTAACACATGATACCCGACCATTTGTTTCGAAGAGCTTCGAGTGCAAACAACTTTTGTTGTATTTGGTTCATCTTGAAACACTTGATACAGTCAACTGCTCATTACGTTCCAACTCATATACATAGATACATGATTCATCACCTGTTACAATCTTATGTACGTCGTTGATTTCTTGAGCATTTGTGTGCGTCAATCGACACGAGCATCCTTTTGAGATTGTGTCCAATTATGTGAGACCCAATGAGAGGAAGTATTTTTCAAGGCTAAATAACCATGCAATATTGTATATAAGCTGGTGGAACTAATGCCTAGGGCTGCCTCTGTCTCAGCATGACGATCTTGTACCAACAGTTTTTTCACAGCATCAATGTTTTGTGGCACAGCAACTGATTTTGGACCACCTTCATGAATTTCATCAGTGAGCGAACGGCGGTCACGATTAAACTCGTTACACCAGCGTTTCACAGTGGTAAACGTAGTAGTAAGTTGATCAATGCACTCTTGTCTTGATAATCCACGTCGAAAATCACAATAAATCGTCGCAGGAACATTTTCACGAGTTAATTCCGTCTTTACGCTGACACACAATTTTCAAGTCATTTTAAACAACACAAATAACACTCTATTGAGAAAATATCTTAAGTAGGTTAAGGACAACTTTCCAGTGGAAATACCAGATGGCACCTACAGCAATCAGCGTTTCCAAGGCTCAAAATATTAAAAGTGGCCTCCTGAAGAAGCGTCCCTTTGGATACCCCTGAGCGATAGAATTGCTAGGGGTGAGAAAGTACGCCTCTCGAATTTCCAAAGAGGAGTATGGGAAGGTGGCGATCTTGTGACACCTAACGCCGGACAGACCCTCTAATGCCAATTAAGGGTGTCGTGATGTTTATTTGACGAAGATTGCTTCACGTCACACCAATAAACGGGGTGGTACATTGAATCGTGCCTCAAGAGTACCAAATGTTTCAGTTTTATTTGAAACAACTACTAAAACTATAACAATACAAATTAATGTAGAATACTCATTTCTTAGAATAAAACTAATAAGCAAACGGGGGTAAAGAGATTACAATAACTAAATACGTGATTAAAGATATTAAAAAGGAAATGCATTAGAATAAGTAATAATGTTAAAAATCTGATGTGTTCCATTCTCATGACTTTCTCTACATCTCTGCAACAAATCATTGTTAAAAAGCTTATGCTTCTATTTACTTCATGCTAATCTAGAAAAAAAATAGCAGAAATAGTCTTATTACTTGCTTCCTTGTGAGTAGAAGGGAAATAAGGGAGTACCATAGGTTAAAAGTGATAGTCAAAAGCTGGTTGCTAGTGACAGAAGTTCCTTTGTTTCCATGGACAGAGTTGGCAAATTCCTGTATGAGAAAAGTATATTTTTCATAACAAAAACCAAAAACAATGAATATCTAAAAAACGATTAACTCCTTGAAAAAAATGTATATAACATAAATTGTGTGTTTTAATGTGCTCTATATTTTTTGTGTAGTAAGTTTTTGTCCATCTCTTACGATTTAGGAGCTATGCAAAATTCCGTAAATTTCATCCAAAATAAAGTAAGCTTCCGAGGCTATTCTCAGAAAATTGAAGATATACATTTTATTTGTCAAGTAAACATATTTAATATACGATATTTTAATCAAAATCGTTAGAGCCATTTTTAAGAAAATCAAAATTTTCGAAAAAAGTTCCATGTAAAGGGTAGTTTGGGATGGGGGGGATTTTTCTCAAAATCTTCGTGTCGCATCCCTGGAAGATACTAAACTTAAATACCCAGTTTGGTATTTTACCGACTTTTCGTTTTTGAGTTCTCGTGTTCACAGACACATGGACACACGGACACACACACTCACACACATGGACCTTTTTCTGAACATGTTTTTTCTGGATACAGGGGACCCTAAAACGTATATTTCCGGTGAAATCTCGGTAGCGAATTTTTGGGTGGAGTGCAATACCTTCTCTATCCCTATGTACATTGTACATACGGGGCTAGAGAAAGTAAAAATTATAAAGAATATTTATTCTGTACATGAAAATAAATTATTGCTGAAAGGAAAACCCAGAGATTATGGAATGTTAGCTGCAAGATTAGCCATTAGCATAAAGTAAATGCAATAGAATTGTGGAAATGTTGTTTTCAGCGTTTGACAAAGGAGAAACATTAAACATTAATGACCAAGTGTACTCTAAACCTGAAGGGAGCAAACTGTAGTCTAATGCTTTAGCTGCGGTGCCAAACTTATTTTGTGAGCTGAGACTGATTTAGAAAAACCTTTGACAGAAAATAGTAACCAATAGAAATTAAGAAATGTTTAACTTCTGTCCCATTCGTGTCAGATCATAGAAAATAGAAGGGGCCATAAGAAATTTGTCTAGACACGAAGGGAGGTCACGAATTGTAGAAGGGAAGAAGTTACTTATAATTATCAGTGGTGCTGAGCAGACGTGTTGCATGTTGTAAAATAATTTTAACTTCAGTGCTGCTATATAAAGTGTGTGTGTCTTTATTTCAGGAAAGTGAGTGGTGGACAAAGAGTTCTTTCCCCGAGTTCACATGGGAATTAGAGCAGGGAATAGTGGGAAAATAGGGTAAATCTGGGTAAATCTGCAAAAGTGTAATTGTAAGAAAGTTATTCAGAGTAGGGGAACAACATTAGTAAATAAGGAAACGGAAGTCAGAGGGACAGACAATTTAATGTAAGTGGGGTAATCCGAAAAAATACACTAATTTTTTTCTTCACACATACCCTGAATAAACCCCTAAAAGAGATCCTGCTCTTAAGCCCTTCTTATCATTCCAAATCCTGCCATAAAATGACATACCAACCATAAAATTCCCGCCACAAATTATAGTTTTTCATACGAAAGATATTTGTGATATGATAGAAAGCCATATAGAAAATAGTGTATGTACACATCATATTAAGCTCATTCTGAAAAAAACTTCATATTTAAAACAGTTTATTGTGACATCCGAGTATATGCTCTACGTTGTGAAAAATCTGATACGGTGCATTCTCATGACATTCTCTGCATTTCTCTAATGTATTATTGTTGAAAAGCTAATTCTTCTCTTGATGACATGTTCTTATTACCTGCTTCCTTGTAAGTAGAAGGGAAATAAGGGAATACACTAGGCTAAAACGATAGTCAAATCTTTTAAAATGTGGTTTCTATGTGATTGAAATCCATTTCTTTGAATTACCAGGAATTGAAAAATTCCCCTAGGAGAAAAGTTACAGTATTTTAAAATTGAAACCAATAACAAACAAAAAAAAAATCTGATGTGTTCCATTCACATGACTTTCTCTACATCTCTGCAATAAATTATTGTTAAAAAGCTTAAGCTTTTATTAACTTCCTGCTAATCGAGAAAAAACTAGCAGAAATAGCCTTATTGCTTCCTTGTAAGTAGAACCGAAATAATGGAGTACCATAGTTTCAAGTGATAGTCAAAAGCTAGTTGCCATGTGACTGAAGTTCCTTTGTTTGTATGAACACGATTTCACAAAGCCCTGTATGAGAAAAGTATGTTTTTTATAGCTGAAACGAAAAACAAGGAATATCTCAAAAAAAAAAAAAAAAAAAATCAACACCACGAAAAAAATGTTTATTACATAAATTGTGTGTTTTAATGTGCTCTACATTTGTTGTGTGGTAAGTTTTTGTCCATCTCTTACGGTTTAGCAGTTATGCAAAATTCCGTAAAATTGACCCAGAATAAAGTACTCTTCAGAGGTTATTCCCAGGAAATTCAAAATATACATTTTATTTGTCAGGTAAATATCTTTAATATACGATATTTTAATCAAATCGTTAGAGCCATTTTTTAGAAAATCAACATTTTCGAAAAAAGTTCTATGTAAAGGCTGAAGTAAAATCATTTCAACTATAAAAAATATGTTATTCACTGGTAAATAAAAATTTAGCAATTACTAGGAAACACTAATTTAGAATTTAAACCCTCCCGGCCATAAAAAAATCACTAAATAAGCGAAGGAGAACAAAGGACGCCACAAAGAAAACTCACCACGTGTTACATTTTAAAGCAAATTATACTAGAAAATGGGAATTTTAGCCCAAAATATATAGTCTAGATCATCTTTTACAAATAACAGTTACAGAATAATCGAGAAACCAAAAACTTCAAAGCCTAAAACCAAAAACCGTTAGACCACTTGGTGAGAAAATTTACAAAGGACCAAAATGAGAGAAAAAAATGTCTACATTTACGTCATTCTTTACCTCCACCAAATATGTGACGCCTGCTGTTATTAATTCAGGAAATTCACTTAGCTATGAATGTTTATCTCGATTATCATGAAGTAGATAGAAGACAATAATTTGTTACAGAGATGTAGAGTATGTCATCTGAATCGAACACATTAGATTTTTTCTTAAGATATCCAGGAAATTAGAGCAGGTATTTGGTAGACATACAGATAGAAGAGGTCAATGACTTAGCTATTTGCTAAGAGGCCACAGGAATTATTTCGAGAGTTTTTCTGATCTTACTGGCTCAGAAAGTGGTTATTATGGCATCTTTTGAAGGCGGTGAGCTTGAAAGTTACGTCAGACCGTTTCCAAGCACCCGCAGTTTTTGTCACAGCTGAAGAATCACAGCACAAAGAATACTTAAAATAGGCAGGGTTTTTGATGAGCATATGAACGGCGCTCTAATCCTAAACAAACACTAATAAATATCGACATTATAGCAGGCCATGTTTACTCAAGAGGGAACTGCTATATGTTTTTGTAACGCGGGAACCAGGAGGTGATTGTTGAATTTTGTTACACAGTTTGTTTGGTTAGGGAATCCACCGGGACGGGATACTCGTGTAGTGTCCCGTTGTGGGATGGCAAACTACAGCCTGCCCCCGAAGTCGTGTCCCGAGATCATTATTCAACTTCCGATTTTAGGTGCTTTCTAAGAAATACAGATTTTTACCCGAAAGTTTCTGATTTTTACTTTCGCTACAAGTACTCTGTATATAGTAAGTCGAGAAGTATTGTATTCCACTCAGCAATTCACTGCAAATATATTTTTAGGTCCTCTGAGTAAAACAAGCATTATATTATATTGCACCCAAAAATTCGACACCGAGCTTTCACTGGAAATACATGTTTTGAGACCCCCCTGAATAAAATTTTGTTTTATAAAACCTTTCGTGTCCCTGTTTCTGTGTGTCTGTGTGTTTGTGTGTGTTTCTGTGGGCATTATAGCTCAGAAACGAAAAGATCGTTGGTATTTAAGTTCAGCAACTTCTAAGGATGCGACACATATATATTCAGGAAAAAAAAACTCCCCCACCCTTTACATGGAACACTTTTGGCCAAATTTAATTTCTAAAAATTGCCTCTCGTAATTTTGAATAAAATACCACACATTTAGGATATTTACGTGATAAATAAAATGTATGTATCTTGAATTTTCTGGGAATAGCTTCTGAAGACCTCTTTATTCTGGATGACTTTTGTATAACTGGTATACTGTAAGAGATAGACAAAAATGTAGATCTTGTTGAAATATACAATGTGTGTCACATACATTCTTTTGTAGAGTTAATCGTTTGCAAGATATTCCTTGTTATTTGTTCAATTTTAAACTGTTTAAAACTTTTCTCAGACGGGAAGACATATTTCGTTTCATACCTGTTTTGTTTTACGCAAAGAGAAGCGAATTTCAATTGTTTCGCATAGCGATAGCTTTTAAAAGAGTTGACTATCCATTTAGCTTAGTGTACTCACTTATTTCTCTTCTGCTTTCAAGGAAGCAAGTAATAAGACAATTTCTGATAATATTTATCTCTGTTGGCATGCTGTAGATAAGGAGTAATCTTTTGTAAAAATAGTTTGTTTGTAGAAGAGGTAGATAAAGTCCTGGAACTGTTCGAAATTTTAATTTCCGTTAATCAGTTTTTAAATTTAGAGTTAATGTTTTACTAAAATTAACTTTAATATCTATTTTAAGGTTTATATTGTGATCAAATTCGGTTTAGTGGCAGTCGTGGGTGTGATGCAAATATATAATTTGGGTAAACAGAAGGATATTAAAAAATTAATGAAACTAGAATAAACTCAAGAGTGTCCAGAAAATTCGAAGCGGGACAAAGATATATTTTCAAAGCGTAGAAGTATACAAAATCTGATGTGTTCCATGCACATAACTTTCTGTACATCAAATTATTGTTAAAAAGCTTATGCTTCTATTTACTTCATGCTAATCGAGATAAAATTAGCAGAAATGGTTTTATTACTATGAGATGAGTGTAATTTCAAGGGCGGCCGACATCCGGACAGGGAGAGAGCCGTTGCGGAGGATCCCTAACTTTTACAACCGGGGAGCGCCAATAGCTCGTGGTTCAGTCCCGGATGGACCGCCTGAGTCTGCAGATAACCACTAGCGCCTTCTGCTGCCGAATGTCGCCCTCCGTGGTGTAATGGTTCCAAGCTAACTTCATATACCCAAAGTCGCGGGTTTAAACTCGGCGGAGGACGATGGATATTTTCGGGCGTAAAAAGCCTTAGCATTGCTTCCTTCGGAAGGGAAGTAGAGCAGTTGGTTCCGTGTCGTAGATTTACGGTACATAAAAGAACCTCAAGCCTGATAGAGAGGCCTCTTAGCAGAATTAAGCGGTCTTTCACGCCCAGGATAGAATGCTGAGAACCACAGCAGCTAAAGAGCGCCCATAAATAACACGACATTTCATTTCGCTGCCGAATGCTGTATTTCCAGAGTGCAGTCACCTCCACGGGATGGCGCCTCTGCCGCTTCCTTGCCGACACTTACAAACCTGAAAGAGCTCGGTTGGAATGAAATGAAGGGGCAGGGGAATAAAGAATCCTCCCCAGCATTCGCCAAGTGACCCGGGAAAGCCCCCGAAAAATCCATGACCTCCCAAATGGCAGATCTAGGTGAACCGCGAGAGGCACCTGGCTCGGATGATGAAGATGAGGGAAACTTTATAATGCCCCTGTAGGTATCTACAGACGGGCCGTATCCCCCACTACACTGTCTCTCGTGTTGATATTGGGGCTGGGTTGAGTACCTCTTCACTTTGATAGCCCCCCCCCCCTCAGTAACGAGCCATTTGTTGATTTCCGAATACTAACAGACCGGCTGTTCGTGGTCCCGTACAAGCCGCTCTGCACTGTTGCCAATATAGAAACTTACACATTTCCAACTACGTCCCTTTTCTTCGCAATTAGCGACATATATACTAACCCTACTGCAAAAATCTCGTGTTCCATTTGCATGACTTTCTCTATAAACCACGCTTACAAAGATGATTATTCTATCCTCTTCTTTGGCGCTACGGCCCTTAGGACTTTTGTTCTTCCTGTCTAACCACAGCCTTCTGCATCCACCTTCTCACTTCAAAGGTTCTTAAATCTTCCATACTCCTAGCTGGGAAAGAGAAAGATATAATATCGTTATATAATATCTTTCTCTTTGTATATGTTACACACACACACATATATATATATATATATATATATATATATATATATATATATATATATATGTAACATTAGCCAGGAAGAAAGAAGGAGGATAGCGTGGTGAAGAGCAGGAACATGGAGGCCAAAAGAACAATGAAACGAGCGAATGTTAATTATTTAGGGAAAAGGAAGATTTTCAACATATAAATTTTGATTGTAACAAAACTGAGAAATGGAGAAAACAAAATACAGTTGAAACTCGGTTATACGATGTTCACTTCAACATTTTTCGCACATATACGCTAAAATTTTAGGGATCAGTCGTACTCCATTAAAAATGTTGCTCAATTATACGTTTTCTCAGTAATGCGTCACTTTTTCTGATCCCCATACACAAAAACGTACCCATTTAAACGTTTTTAAAAAAAACGCATGGTGGTATTCTTGCTGTGTATAGCCTTACAATTGCCTGGTTTGCGGTTTTCATTGGCACTTATCATTTCTTTGTCGTCATATCGTTCCAACAATCTATTAACTTTGGTTTCAACAGTCACTTCTCTGCTTTAAGTCACGTCCTGCTAGTGTGCTGTTTTCATTGTCGTCATATCGTTCCAATAATGTATTAACCTTGGTTCCAACAGTCACTTGTCTGCTTTAAGTCAAGTACTGCTAGTGTGCTGTTTTCATTGTCGTCATATCGTTCCAACAGTCACTTCTCTGCTTTAAGTCAGGTCCTGCTAGTGTGCTGTTTTCACTGTCGTCATATCACTTGTCTATTTTATGTGGAGTTTCGAGTCACAAACAGTTGAAGAAACATGTGTGAATATCAACCAGCAAGGAAGAAAACAAGAAAATCCTCAACTCTTGGTGAAAAATTAAAAATTCTGGATGAAGTCCATACCAGAAGAGAAAATCAGTTACACGTTTTCTCATTTACATAGTATGTTAGTAGTCTCCCTTGAAAAACGTATAAATGAGGTTCCTCTGTATTTGGTAAAAAATCTTATTTTCTCCATTCGCATGGCTTTCACTACATCTTGAGACAGTACATGTCTTGTCACGGGGTTAAAATGTATTTAAAAGGGAGATATAAATTAGCAAATATAATATAAATTGTACTAAGAGGGGACAAATGTACTTAAATTGAAAATGGCTAGGGAAGAAGGCAAGGAAAACTTTACGACGTTTGCGGAGAGCCATTCAAAACAAACGAAGAGAAATGCTGACTTCAGGAATTCTGTTGGTCCATTATAACGCTCGTCCACACACTGCTGGCACAACCCATCGGCTCCTTGAACAATTTCAATGGGACATTTTTGATCATTCGCAGTACAGTCCTGACCTGGCACCCAGCGACTTTCACCTTTTCCCTGTACTGAAGACGTGGCTAGGAGGGCAGCACTTTCAAACCAACGAAGATCTTCAAAACAACGTCAATCTCATTAGAAATCATTGGCGGCAACATTTTTTGAAGCGGGTATTGCACAGTTTGTGCACAGGTACGATAAATCTCTCAATCGTTTCGGTGATTATGTTGAAAAGTAACCATAAGTGTACAAAACTTTTAGTAATAAAATAATTGTTTTCTATGAGCTTGTCTTTTATTTATTGCCTATCGGAGGTTGAAAGAAAAACGGCGTCGACTACTTCTGCATTTGTTTTGCATTATCAGGGCAGGCCAGGAAATGAAGGTAGTAGGATTTAAAGAGATCTATTGCCTTAAACCTACTCCTCAACATTCCTTACATACTCGTGGCCTGAAAGGGTAGAGTGTTTCCTAACAATAAGTGTTGACGGTATCGTCCTCTGTCACTGGAGGATTATCGCATCTTGAAATAACAATGAGCCACGAGCTGGTGCTGTTAATGGAAAGAAATCCTTTATCCCGTTCACACTAGAGCGCACATAAAGGGTTAAGGAAAAGGGAGTTTTAAAGAGGGGGCGTGGCTATGGGATGATGTGCATTGTTACGTGGCAGTAATTAAAGAGAAAGCCTCACAAAAGGGTTGATCCACCTTGCCAAGAAAGAGAACCACAACTAACAAGAGAAACCCTTCCTTCCCATTTTATTTTATTTTCTTCTTCGGCTTGAAAAGACATCATTTACTCAACTCCAAAAGATACTCTCTCCTTGCTTATATAGATATTGTGAGTTCTTTGCTTGTAGTGCCAGCTGCTAGAAACCACAAGGCGTGGTTGTGCGTCCAGCCGCTATCTTGTGACACTACACACTACCATACACAACATCTGTCAAATCAATTGTTTTTCCAAGTTTTTGAAATAAAAAACAGAGGGGAGAGATCTTTAGTGAAGGAATATTTACTACAATTACATTTTTCGGCCTGTCAGAAGTTAGATATTATTGATAAATTGGTATTATTGCAGTAAACATTGCGGCAAGGTCATAACCAGAGCTATGAAGTTCGTACTAATTTTTTTATGCAGAATAAGAGCGGCCAGGGTTGGTAATACCATGCGGTGCTACTTGTGCGAGCAAAGGTCAACGTAGAGTGCAATCCATTACTGAAAACTGCTATCACTGCATAACACAGAACCACGTCAGTAGGAAAGAAGGCGTTCGAATAACATCTTTGTTCTGCTCAAATGTGAGCAAAATTATTTTCTTTTACAGCCATAGTAAGTTTTCTAGCAGTGTACTTATTCGTGTACCTATTTATAAAGCGGTGACAGTTCTCGTATATAAACTGCCAGACATCTTATTGATTGTAAGTTAGTTAAAAAAGTTACCCAAACTATCACACTGTTATAGTCCAGAGGTAATGGAACTGGACTGAATCTCTGCAGCATGTAGAGGAACTGCCAAGACTAATTCACGAGCATGCTACCTCAAATAAAGTGTAACTGAACAGAAAGCAAGCCGGGTTCAGTCTCATGTATCGTATACAAGCTGCACTTTTAGATTCCAACAAATGCTGTTTGATTGGTGATACTTATACAGAAATGATAAAATATTTCAAATATGCCTCGATCTCATCAGTAGAACGAACCTTTTCGCATTACAAATCTTTTTTTTTTTTTTGCAATATAATTTATTTTGGGTCGCTTTAACAGCATGGTCATATCGCGACCTTACAAATTGTACATAAAATAGTTATTTACACATTGGTAAAATACAAAATGGTTACATTTATTCTTTACAATAATTCAAAAAGTTTACAGTGTCTTATAAATATTATTGTATTTTTAATTGGTTAGCACTTGGTAAGTCACTGAAGCTGGATCTTTATTAATGATGAAGGAATGTGTCAGTTTGCAGTGTCCAATTCTGAGGCGGGTAATTATTGTCTGCTCACGACGTTCTAATTTTCGAAGGGGTTCGAAGAAATTGGTAGATCCGGCTCGGGCATCAAGCAGTTTGCTGTGGGATGTTGACCATGTCGTTTTCCAATTTTCTATAAACAGCTGTTTGGTGGGTCTAATGACGTCTTGAAGTTATTCCGTGGTCACTGATAGGATGTCGGGTGGCAGCTTTATCGGCGTTTTCATTTCCATCGATATTTGCATGTGACGTACCCAAGTGAGGATTACTTGTTTCCCAGAGCGCTGAGTGACAGAGTATAGGTGAAGTAGCTCATTTATTAAAGGATGCGTAGGACTTAGATTCTGAGTGGCAAGAATTGTGCTTAGTGAATCAATGTAAATTACATATTCTGTCTGATTGGCATTTTGAATGATGTGCTGCAATGTTTCCTTAACTGCAAAAGGTTCACAGGAGAAAATGTAGGATGAGTTCTTCATTTGAAAGGCTTCAGAAGTGCATATAGTTTTCAGTAATACGGCTGCAAATGAGTCAAGATTTAGTTTAATTCCTGCTTTCGTTTTTACCTAGTAAGAGTCTTAAGATATTAATAACAAATTAATTTTATTATTTGGATATTATTTTATATTCGATCAGTAAATATTACAACCCGTGTTATAATTGCTTGGATGTTTTCATAATGTACATATGTAAAGAAGAAAATCAGTCAGAGTCAGTCTTATATATGTAACAATTTGTATGTTGTACATAATTAATGATCTAAATAGGTGTGCTTTTATGAATGCCTCATAAGTCAATTTTGTTTTCTGGAAACACTACTGTTTACTTGAAAACAGGTTTGTTTACCTCTCTCAAGTACGCTCTTATCAATGACTTGTTTTGACTCGGCGAGATGGTCGGTCGCAACCTATATATGGAACGGCGAACTGTACGAGCTTCCTAGCTCTGGTCATAACTTAATTTTGTCCTAATTTCTTAGTCTAAAACTAAAGAAGGACAAAATATCCTACTTTGACTAAACCTTATTGTTTGTCTCTCATGCCTATAGCCATTAATTCCACTACATGAACTTATAATAACTGCACACCAAAAGAATCTGATGTGTTCCATTCACATGACTTTCTCTGCAACAAATTGTTAAAAAGCTTATGCTTCTATAAACTTTATGATGATTGAGATAAACATTAGCAGAAATTGTCCTTATTTCTTGGACTTGAAAAAAATATGTCCTCTAGCTGTTCGGTAAACAAAGATTTTATTAAAAAAGATCAACATGTTAATCAAGATAACCATAAGCAGAATTAGTCTTAGCACTAGCTCCTTGTAAGTAAAAGGGAAATAAGAAAATGTACAGGCTAAAGCGATAGTCTCGTCCTTTAAAAGCCGGTCGCTATCCGAAACAATTGAAATTCTAATATCTTTGTTTTGCAGGAGTAAACAAACGAGAACCCAGAAGAAAGATATCTTCTCTTCTGAGAAAAGTTTAAATGGCTAAAATTGAAACTAACAATCCGGAATATCTAGAAAACGGTTAACTCTGCCAAAAAAAAAAGGTATATAACATAATTTGTGTGTTTTAATGAGATCTATATTTGTTGTGTGGTAAGTTTTTGTATGTCTCTTACGGTTTGACACAAAAGTCATCCAGAATGAAGAGACCTGCAGAGGCTACTTCCAGAAAATCTAACATATACACTTCGTTTGCCATAAAAATATCTTAAACATACGGTATTTTAATCAAAATCGTTAGTCATTTTTTTAAAAAATAAGGGTAGTTAGGGGTGGGGGGATTTTCTTGAAAATCTTTGTGTCGCATCCTTGGAAGACACCAAACTGTTTTCTTTTTGAGCTATGCTTCCCACAGACACACACGAACAGTTTTCTAAAAATGCTTTATTTGGATTCTGGGGGTCTCAAAACATGTACCTTATTTCCGATGAAATCTCGGTATGGAATTTTTGGGTGCATTACAATACCTTCTATTTACACTATGTACATAGTACGTGTAGAGAAAGTAAAACAAAGGACCATGGAAGGGGAGAGATCACATGGGCTCATATCTGGGGAGTATGGAGGATGCTCCAGAATTTTCCAGTTCCATCTACGAAGGATGGCTCCCCAAAACGTTGCCGACATCTTGTAAATGTCATTCTATTTTCTTGCTGCATTCCGAGGTTGAAATCACTGGGTGCAATATCAGTTACTCCTTGTGCTTTCGTTGCATATTGCGATTTTGTTCGTAGTAAACAAGGATCGTTGATTTTCTTGGTTGTGAAGCCAGTTTTCTTTCACAAGTGGGTAAAAGCCCACTTGGAGATCGTTAGCTGACGGTGAATCTGCGCGATCCGAGATTGTTATTACTATGCGTGCACTTAAGTTTCCACGTAGAGCCATAAACGCACAAATATTAGCAGCATTGATGAGTAATAGTATATTTTATTCCGAGGAATTAGAAGGATTTCCCTTCGGAACTTATAAACAGTTTAATTAGGGAGAGATCGAATTTTCGCGTTCAATAAGAAAGGCACTGAATTGTACCAAGAGTTCGCAATTTCTTGCACGCATTGTAAAGGTTACTTGAAAATAAATTACAATTGCACAAGGAGACTCCGAGTAATGGGAATCGTCAACCTCTTTAGTAGCCTGGATCTGAAGAGCCCAATAAACCCAGTAGAACGCCCTGAAATAAAAGTCGATCGCCAGCAATTTCTACTTCAAATTTAGCGCGAACTTAAAAATGACCGTTTACTTTTTCGCCCTCCTTAATAATTTCAGCATCTAAAACTGTCAATTTTGTTTCTTATGATACCAAATGATATTCTTATTACTTTCTCTACACTAATAATAACTTCATGGCACGACAGCTCACGGGGAACCTTGGCCTACCGCTCGGCCGCTGCGTCCGCCATCTCGGTCCACTACAGACGTCATGGATAGGGTGCAGTATAGGAGGGTGAGACGTGGTCAGCGCCTCGAGCCCCCGGCCGGTTAATGCGGTCCTCATGACCTGGAGCCGCTACTTCTCCATCAAGTAGCTCCTCAATTGGCCCCCAGGGACCTTACGAGGCTGATTGCACCCCACGCCGGTACTGGGGACCGAACACAGGTCTCCCGCTTGGTAAGCAACTGCGCTACCACCGCGCAAAGGAGACGACTACTTCTCTACACGTACTGTGTATATAGTGAAGGTATTGTATTGCACACACCAATTCGATAGCGAGATTTCACCGCAAATACATGTTTTGGGAACTCCTGAATCCAAGAAAAGCATTTATAGAAAAAGAGTCGTGTGTGTGTGTGTGAGTCTGTGTGTACAGCATAGCTAAAAAAACGAGAGATCCGTTAAGCACCGAACTTGATATTTAAGTTCAGCATCTTCCAAGGATGCGACACGAAGATTTTCAAGAAAATCCCCTCATCCCCAGCTACGATTTTGATTAAAATATCGTACATTAAAGATATTTACATGACAAAATGTATATCTTGAGTTTTCTGGGAATAGCTTCTGGAGACATCTTTATTATGAATGAATTTTAATGAAGTTTGCAAAATTGGTAAACCGTAAGAGATAGACAAAAACTTACTACACAAAAAATGTGGAGCTCGTTAAACACAAAATTTATTATACATGAATTTTTTCCCTCGAGTTGACCGTTTTTAAGATATTCCTTGTTATTAACTTCTGTTTTAAAATTGATCACGTAAAGATTCGGATTTCTATACCATAGCAAACACATTTTAAACATTTGACTGTCGCTTTAGCCTAGTGTATTCCCTTATTTCCCTTCTATTTATGCGGAACTAAGTAATAAGACCGTTTCTGCTAATGTTTAGCAGAAGTAGATAGAAGAATAAGCTTTTTAACAATAATTTGTTGCAGGGAGTATGAGAAAGTGATGTGAATGGAGCACATCAGATTTTATATTTAAGTAGCTACAATTAAAACTAGTGACGTAAGCAAGATTTATTAAAAGGAATGAATTTCAAGTCAGTGTTATGTGAAGATATTTCTTGATTCTTCAAAAGGACTGGTAGGTACTTGAAAATATTTGAACGCTTTCTTTCCAGCTAATCTTGCCGAAGAAGCAGCCTGACAAATGCTTGAGTACAAAGATAAGACAAGCGTAGAAAAGAACAGAATGTTCACAAACAAAACACTTAAGATGACAAACTAAAAGCCCGCAATTACTTCTCTGACTCAAGAATCGCGATCTCTATCTTTTTTGTGAAGCCTAGTTCACACCAGCTCGTCTGTCGTAGCATAACTATCCTGCCATTAGGTACACTTAAATATCTGTGTCAAACTTCTATAACACATAGTTTTATTAAAAGTTACTTTTAAAAATCTGATATATTCCATTCACATGACTTTCTCTACATCATACTTTGACTTGCACGAATGTGTCAAATGAATTTTTAGGGTTTAGCAATGACACAAGGTCTGTAAAGCCTGATGCTTTGATATTTTACACTCAAGTCCGTGCCCATGTCTCAGTCATCTTAAATACCAGGCCATAATATCACGCGAACCAATCAGATGTTAGCTTCATCCCAGCTCTTATAAATACCAGTCTCCGCAAGCTCAAACCATCAGTTCACCCTGAAGACGAGGAAGATGCACTTCTTCGAAACGTTGGTGTCAAGCCAAGTTTTTACCTGGCTAGAAGCCCGAGAAGATTTTGAATTAATACGTCGCCAGGAAAGCTTCAGTTCTTATTTTGATTTTTATTTATTTATTATTTTATGATGTGAATGGAACAAGTGAGATTTTTGCTGTTACAAAGCGAGGCAGCTCCTTCAGGTTTTAGACTGGTGTGACCGAGGCTTTAAGCTGTTTCTACAGAGGTTGTTGTCATCCTACCGATAGACAGGTGCAAGAAATACTTCCGCTGGGGAAGTCTTGTCAAGATCGCACAGATTACAACTTGACAAACACGAAAACAAATTGTCAGCGCTAAACTGCAGTCATTAATGTCTAGTAAATATGAGTATTCCGCAACCTGCAATATATTTATGGGGCCCATCCAGAAAGTGACAGACGCTTTGGCATAACTAAGTAATAACGAAAGTTATCAACACAAAACTTTTTTTACAAAGTTACAGTACCTTACTCTATTTCTCAACGTAATCTCCATTCTGTCAAGACATTTATTGTCATGTGGTACCAGTTTTTCAATGGCGATGCTATACTTTTCTACCGCTAAAGAACTTATTCGTTTCTTTTAATGCACAACAAATATGGGCAATCGAATTTTGTAGCCAAATAACGCAAGTGTATAGTGATAATGCAATGAACGAATCTTCAGTGAGGAAATGTCACATAATTTACGAGTAATCAAGGAAGAACCAGTGTGTATGATAAAGACCGGAGTGGAAGTTCTTCAACTGTTATGGAGGAGTTGAAAGCAAATGTTGATAAAAGAATTAAGAAACATTGGTGTTTCACTTTGGACACCGTACATAACTTTTTGAATGGAAAAGATTTCCCAACCGATGAAGACCTCAAAGTGCAGCGACATCTTGGCTCAGACCTTGAGCGGTGGAAGAGTATAACATCTGCATTGAAAAAACGACAATAAATACCTTGATAGCAATGACGATTATATTGAAAAATAGAGTACGATACTTTAACTTTGTAAATAAAGTTTTTTTTTTTTTTTTTATATTTCGTTATTGTTTAGCTATACCAAATCGTCTGTCACTTTGTGCATGGTCTTCGTATATTACAGTGCACTGCGCTCTTCAAGCTGTGGTCTAAATGCTGATAACGTTACACACGGAGTATGATGTATAAGATATAAAAAATCTTATGTGTTACACTCACATGACTTTCTCTTGCTACTCTACAAACAAACTTCTTACAAAAGATAGTTCTTCCTTCAACATCACGCTAATCAAGATAAACATTAGCAGAATTGTATTACTTAGTTCCTTATAGATAAGTAGAATGGAACTAAGGGAATGCACTATGCTAAAGTCATAGACAAATGTTTTATAGGGCTGTCGTTATGCGATTGTCATTGCAAATCGCTTCTTTTCTTGGCCAGGAGTAGAACAAAAGAAAAACTGACACTTCCTGTCTGAGAAAAGTATAAGTACTTCAAAATTGAAACTAATAACAAGGAATGCCTCGAAAACGGTATTTTAACAAGATCTACATGTTTTGTATTGTAAGTTTTTGCCTATCTCTTACGGTTTGCTAGTTAAGCCAAATTAAGCAAAATTAATCCAGAATAAACAGATCTTTAAAAGCTATTCCCAGAACATTCAAGATATACATTTGTGGTCGAAATGACTTTAATATGTAGTATTTTAATCAAAGTCGACGGAGCCATTTAAAAAAAATAAAATCAAAAATTTTCCCACGTAAATGGGAGTTGGGTGGGGGCGATTTTCTTGAAAGCCTTCGTGTCGCATCTTCGGAAGAGACCAAACTTAAATACCAAGTTTGGTATTTGACCGTCTTTGCCCAAAGACACACTCACAGATCTTTTCCTAAAAATGCTTTTTTCGGACTCAGGGGACCCCAAAACATATATTTCCGGTGAAATTCCGACATCTAATTTTTGGGTGGAATACAATACTTCTCTATCCCTATGTACATTGTACATAAGGAGCTAGAGAAGGTAAAAAAAAAAAAAAAAATACTATTGCACCTTTAACGATACCTAAGTTTATAAGAATGGGTTTTTATCAATTTTTCCAGCTTTACTGTTATAATAAGTTTCTCCCCGAATTCAAAGTTCAGCAGTTGGTCCATCTGGTAGTGTATTGCTAAGAGCGGCTGCAGTTGAAGAGATAAACGCCACTGGCCAGTTCTACACACACATAAAACTACTGTCAGAGTGCACAAATCGTTGGCAAATTATTTAGAAATCCAAAAGCCAAATAGCACCTTTTTTCAGCGAGTGGCGACGACGAGGTGTATGAAGGGAAGAACAGGGGTGTGAAGGAAAATTGTGAAAGGGGAAATGGGGGAGGAACACAAGAAGGAAAAGGGTGGCATACAGGCAGTCAGTCAGTCGTTTTGCTGCTGAGTGATTTTTTTTTCTCTCCTTCCTTTTGGAATGCTCTTTTCTCACACTAACTGGAGAAGAGCGCTTTGCCATTGGTGGTGGAGGCTTTCTGAAAGCCACAATGTTGTCGTGTGTGTTGGGGGGGGGGTTTACTGTGCGCTTGGCTGCCTTTTCAAGAAGCTCGTCTTTTCTTCTGATTTTCAACAACGTTTGCCTCCTCAAGCACTTCAAGTTCAACAAAGAGAAAGTTCTTTGTCATTGTTCGAAGATATAAACTTTTAATAGAGGCAATACTTACAGTACTTGAACAATAATCACCCATTTGTAGCCTCTTACGCTACAGGTCCGGGCTCGAGTGCCTAAATGTCAAACAGATCATCCTAATTTACGTACTAAGTTTGCACAGGTCTCCATATCCATAAATTATCATAACTAATATTACCACGAGTGTTTTCATCTTGTCGATAATTCACGAAAAATTCGCGTCCTAAGAGAGTTATATTTGATAAGACAATCCAGTGAAATAGACTATTAATAAACTATAATATATAGGAAGGGAGATTTTATCAGGTTATCATTGTAATACTTACATAGTTCTCAAATGATATATGACGCTTTCGACCAGGTTTATTAATCATTTTTACTTTCTCTACACGTACTATGTACAGTGTACAGAGCAGGTATTGCACTCCACCCAAAAATTCGATACCGAGATTTCACCGGAAATACATGTTTTGGGTCCCCCTGAATCAAAAAAAAAAAAAGTATTTTCATATATATTTTATTTGTCAGGTAAATATCTTTAATGTACGCTATTTTAATCAAAATTTTCGAAAAATGTTCCATGTAAAGGGTAACTGGAAGGGGGGGAATTTTCTTGAAAATCTTCGATACCAAACTTAAATACCAAGTTGGTATTCAACGGTATTTTCGTTTCTGAGTTATGCTGTCCACAGACACACAGACACACACACACTGACCTTTTTCCAGAAATGCTTTTTTTGGATTCAGGGGGACCCAAAACATCATTTTCGGTGAAATTTCGGTATCGAATTTTTGGGTGCAAAATAATACCTTCTCTATACACTATGTATATAGTACGTGTAGAGAAAGTAAAAATTTTTTCTCGGATACATGGGACCTCAAAACAGATATTTCCGGTGAAATCTCGACATCTAAATTTGGCTGGAATACAATAGGTATTTTCTCTATCCACTATCAATGTGCATACGGGCTAGAGAAAGTAATAAACCCAGAATCTTTATGACAAAGTTGCCTAAAAATCTCAGCAATATTCTGTCTAGGGGAAAGCAATGTGATCATCTTAATAGAGACGATATTGCCGAGAGAAATGAGACATTTTTATTTTTCATTCTAGAGGTAATCCTCTCGTTTAATTTGGGCTCACTTCCCTAAGAGAGCTCCCTTGGGTAATAAAGTGCACAGGTAGATAATATTCCGCCGGCGCAGGGAAACTGTTTCATTTATTTTGTGGGGAAATAATTATACGAAACCGAGATTTGTATATTGGCATTTTCTGATTAGTTCTTGCCATCTCGGTACAGTCAGAGTGAATGATTGTGAAGCACTTCCATCAATACTGTTGTTGTCTGATAGATTCTGTCAGCAATTGGTACACGGTAGAGAAGGTATTGCACTCCACCCAAAATTTTGATACCGAGATTTCGCCGGAAATGTACATTTTAGGCTCCCCTGTATTAAAAAAATGGTTATTTATGATGAAATGATTACTTTCTCTAGCCCCGAAATGTACAATGTACATAGGGATAGAGAAGTACTGTATTCCACGCAAAAATTCGATACCGAGATTTTACCGGAAATACATGTTTTAGGACCCCCTGTATCCAAAAAAAAGCATTTTCAGAAAAAGGTCCCTGTGTCGTGTGTCTGTGAACACGATAACTCAAAAACGAACAGTAGCTAACATACCAAACTTGGAATTTAAGTTTAGTATCTTCCAGGCATGCGACACGAAGATTCTGAGAAAAATCCCCCCACCCCAAACTACCCTTTATATGGAACTTTTTTCGAAAATTTTGATTTTCTTAAAAATGGCTCTAACGATTTTGACTAAAATATCGTATATTAAAGATATTTACCTGACAAATAAAATGTATATCTTGAATTTTCTGGGAATAGCTTCTAAAGACCTGTTTATTCTGGATAAATTTTGCTTAATTTGGCATAACTAGTAAACCGTAAGTGCTAGACAAAAACTTACTACAAAAAATGTAGGTCTTGTTAAAATACACAACTTATGTCAATTACATTTTTTTCCTGGAGCTTACCATTTTCGAGGTATTCCTTGTTGTTAGTTTCAGTTGGGAAGTACTTATACTTTTCTCAGACGGGAGTGTCCGTTTTTCTTTTGTTCTAGTCCTGGCCAAGAAAAGAAGCGATTTGTAATGGCAATCGCATAACGATAGCTTTTAAAACATTTGACTATTCCCTTATTTTTTCCCTACTTATAAGGAACTAAGTAATAAAAACATTGTGCTAATGAGTACCTCGATTAGCAAGGTGAAGAAAGAAGAATAATCTTATATAAGAAGCTTGTAGAACAGCTAGAGAAAGTCATGTGAGTGTAACACATCAGATTTTTTTTAATTTATTTATTTTAAGTCGCTTTAACTGCAAGGTCATATCCCGACTTCTCATTAGGATTACAATACATTAGCTGAATACTTCCACGATGCAAATTTAAATAAACATATACAAGGTATGCATAAAAGAATGTATTCAATTCAATGCTGTATTGTTCAAGCAAGAGAACCGTTGTGTAAAGTCATTGTTTTTAGATTCGAGCGGGAATATTGTGAAACGAGACGCAGTCGAGTACTATACAATGTTTTTTCTACGAGATTTTTCTGGTATTAAAAGAAAAGCAACGAAAGGTGAAACAAATTTGACGTTAAGTTTCAGCTATTCACCAAGGGTTATATTCCGTTATTTATTTTGCGTTGCTGGCTGCGAGGACGGTACGGTTATAGCAGGCCGTGACAAACCAATATTATTGTTTTTTGTTTTTTTTTTCAATATGATTTATTTTGGATCGCTTTAACAGCTTGGTCATATCGCGACCTTACAAATTGTACATAGAATAGTTATTTACACATTGGTAAAGTACAAAATGGTTACCTTTATACTTCACAATAATTCAAAAAGTTTACATTGCCTTATAAATATGAATGTCTTTTTAATTGCCTGGCGGTTATGGTAAGTCGCCTGGAGTCTCTGTTTGGCGTATCTCGGACACTGCAGCAGGATGTGTAGGACAGTAAGTGGTGTGTTGCAGGTCTCACATTTTGATTCTGGGTCTTTATTAATGATGAAGGAATGTGGCAGTTTGCAGTGTCCAATTCTGAGGTAGGTAACTATTGTTTCCTCACGACGTTCTAATTTTCGGAGGGGTTCGAAGAAATTGGTGAATCCGGCTCGGGCATCATGCAGTTTGCTGTGGGATGTTGATCATGTCGTTTTCCAGTTTTCTATAAACAGCTGTTTGGTGGGTCTAATGACGTCTTGATATGTAGAAGTTATTCCGTGGTCACTGATAGGATGTCAGGGTGCAGCTTTATCGGCGTTTTCATTTGCATGTGAGGATTACTTGTTTTCCAGAGCGCTGAAGGTGAAGTAGGTCATTTATTAAAGGATGCGCAGAACTTAGATTCTGAGTGGCAAGAATTGTGCTTAGTGAATCAGTGTAAATTACATATTCTGTCTGATTGGCATTTTACATGATGTGCTGCAATGCTTCCTTAACTGCAAAAGCTTCACAGGAGAAAATGGAAAAATATTTGGGTAGTGCGTAGAGCATGGTGTGTGTAGGATATATAACTGCACAACCACGACGTCCATCATTTGTTGCTGATCCATCTGTGAAGATTTCCATAACATCTCCTTGACTGTCTGGTAGAGCGTTGTACATTTGTTTGCAGATGAAATTCGGTGTTTTAGTTTTTGTGTAACAATGAAGTTGAATGTTGGCCGAAGAAGGTGCCAATATTATTGTTGTTCAGTGATGTATTTTGAGAGTTATGATTACCTTAGAGCTGCGAAAGAATCAAAATCAAATTTATTGCCTGCGAAATCGTAAAAATTTTATGAGGCACAATATGAGAAATTTATGAAGTGGTGTCTGTTGATCCGTGATGTACACATACTAATATCGTGAATTATTTTGGCGAGCGTAAAGTTGGAACGAAATTACTTCACGCTTGTTGCACTTCTTTGCGCGTGGATTCCGTAAAAATCAAGTTTGCGATCTGAAATGAGCTTGTAAACTACTCAATTACGCTTGGTCGTACAAAGAATGTACATAGTGCATAGAGTAGGTATTGTATTGCACCCAAAAATTCAGTACCGACATTTCACCGGAAATACATGTTTTGTGACGTCCTGAATCCAAAAAAAAAAAGCATTTTTAGATAAATGTAAAACTAAAAAATCTTATGTGTTCCATTCACATGACTTTCTCTATAGCTCTGTAACAAATTATTGTTAATAATCTTATTCTTTTATTTATTTCATGCTAGTCGAGAAAAAATGGCAGAAATAGTCTTATTACTTGCTTCCTTGTAAGTAGAAGCGAAATAAGGGAGTACCATAGGTTAAAGTGAAAGTCAAAAGCTGGTTGCTATGTGACTGAAGTTCCTTTGTTTGTATGGACACGAGTTGGCAAATTCCTGTATGAGAAAAGTATAAGCTTTTAAAAGCTGATGCCAAAAATAAGGAATATCTAAAAAATGATCAACTCCACGAAAAAAATGTATACAACATAAATTGTGTGTTTTAACGTGCTCTACATTTTTTGTGTGTTAAAGTTTTGTCCGTCACTTACGGTTTAGTAGTTATGCAAAATTCATCCAGAATAAAGTAGTCTTCAGAGGCTATTCTCAGAAAATCCAAGATATACACTTTATTTGTAAGGTAAAAAGTTTCATGTAAAGGGTAGTTGGGAGTGGGGGGGATTTCTTGAAAATATTCGTGTTGCATCCTTGGGAGATAACTAGCCTAAATACCAAGTTTGGTTTTTAACGGACTTTTCGTTTTTGAGCTATGCTGCCCACAGAGACACACACACACACACACACACACACACACTCACACATACACACTCACACATACACACTCACACATACACACACGGAAATTTTCTAAAAATGCTTTTTTTTATTCAGGAGGTCTCAAAACATGTATTTCCGGTGAAATCTCGGTATCGAATTTTTGGGTGCATTACAATACCTTCTCTATACACTACGTAATAGCACGTATAGAGAAAGAAAAAAAGCAACTAATAATACCAATTCTACTAATGTTTGTGTCCATTAGCATGTAACAGAAGAAGCTTTTAACAGAATAATTAGCGAGGGTGCATGTGAATGTGTAACGTTAAATCCACTTCTCAATGCTACGAGACTCAATTAAGCACAAATAAGCCTGTCTCACACTTCTGGAATGTGCCTGAAAATGTTGCTTGGGACTATATTTTGTTTTCATGGCTTGCCATTCTAATCTGATTTGTGATAATTACACCATCTTGTGAAACCCAAAAAGGGTTTCGTTAAGGGGAAGCATGCAAATAAATCCTCTTATCTCCTAATTACTTACCGCAACATTTTTCATAGAGGAAATTGTGTGACTCCAATTCATTTCAAGAAACAAACACCTTCAGCTTTTAGCTTAACAAATCTCATGTATTCTATTCACATGACTTTCTCTATATCTCTATACAAATTATTGTTAAAAAGCTTATGCTTCTATTTACTTCATGCTAATTGAGAAAAAATTAACAGAAATAGTCTTATTACTTGCTTCCTTGTAAGTAGAAACGAAATAAGGGAGTACCATACTTTAAAGTGATAGTCAAAAGCTGGTTATTATGTGACTGAAGTTCCTTTGTTTGAATGGACAGGAGTTGTCAAATTCCTATATGAGAAACGTATACGTTTTTAAAGCTGAAACAAAAAAAAAAGAAAAAAAAAAAAAAAAAGGAATATCTCAAAAACTATGAGCTCCACGAAAAAGAATATGGCATAAATTGGTTTTTTTATCATGATCTACATTTTTTGTGTGGTAAGTTTTTGTCCATTCTTACGGTTTTACCAGTTGTGCAAAATTCTGTAAAACACATCCAGAATAAAGTAGTCTTCAGAGGCTGTTCCTAGAAAATCAAGATATACATTTTATTTGTCGTGTATATATCTTTAATATACGATATTTAATCAAAATCGTTACAGCGTTTTCGGAGAAAATAAAAATTTTTGAAAAAAGCTCCATGTAAAGAGTAGTTGGGTTGGTGGTTTTGCTTGAAAATCTTCGTGTCACATCCTTGGTTGATACGAAACTTAAATACCAAGTTTAGTATTCAACGGTCTTTCCGTTTTTGAGCTATACTGTCCACAAGCACACAGACACACACACGGACCTTCTTGTAAAAATGCCTTTTTTGGATTCAGGGGGTCCCAAAACTTGTATTTCCGGTGAAATCTTGGTATCGAATTTTTGGGTGCAATGCAATACCTTCCGTATACACTATGTACATAGTACGTGTAGAGAAAGTAAAATGTGATATATTCCATCCACATTTATTCCTTTATGTACATCGAAATAATCGAGAATAACATAAAGCAGGAATTGTCTTAATTACTTGCTTGCTTGTAAATAAGGGAATGCACTTGGTTAAAACGATAGTCAAATCTTGTAAAAGCAATTAAAATTTGGTTCTCTTTTGTATCCCGGGAGTAAACGTTGACTTCCTGTTGGAGAGAAGTTTAACCAGTTTAAAATTGAAACCAATATCTCGGAAAACATTAACTCTACAAAACTATGTGTAGTAATTTTTTGTCTATCAATTACGTTTACGAGTTAAACAAAAATCATCCGTAAAGAAGAGGTCTTCAGAAGCTATTCCCAGAAAATTTAAGATATACTTTACGTTTGTCCTGAAAATTTCTTACAAATATGGTATTTTAATCTTAACGTTACTGCCATTGTTAGCAAAATCAACATTTTCGAAAAATGTTCCATGTAAAGGGTACGCGGGATGTGGGATTTTCTTGAAAACCTTCGTGTCGAATCCTTGGAAGACACTAACCTCAAATACTAAGTTTGATATTTAACACACACACACACACACACACACACACACACACACACACACAAACATGGACCTTTTAATGAAAATGTTTTTTTCTGTCTCAGGAACCTCAAAACATATTCCGGTGAAATCTCGATATCGAATTTTTGGGCGGAATACAATACTTTCTCTAGCTACTATGTACATTATATGTAGGTACCTGCGTGCTAGAGAAAGTAAAAATGCTATTTTAGTAATAGGGGACCTCAAAACAGTTTCGGTGAAATCTCGAGAAGGCATTTTTGGATGGAACATAATACCTTAGCTAGCTTCTATGTACGAGAGTCATCCAGAAAGTACGAGACGATTTGTCATGACCAAATAATAACGAAAGTTATCAACATAGGACTTTATTTACAAAGTTACATTACCTTACTCTATTTGTCAACGTAATCTCCATTCTGCCAAGATATTTATTGTCACGTGGCACCACTTTTTAATGCTAATATAATACTTATTTGTTTTTTGAATGAACAAAATGTTAGGCCGATCGAATTTTATAGACAAATAACGCAAGTGTATGGTGATATTGCAATGAACGAGTCTTCAGTGAGGAAATGGCGCATAATTTCCGAATAATCAAGTAAGAACCAGTGTGTACGATAAAGACCAGAGTGGAAGTTCATCTAGCGTTAGGGAGGAGTTGAAAGCAAATGTTGATAAAAGGGTTCAGAAAAACTGGTGTTTCACTTTGGACACCGTACGTGACCTTTTTGGATGAAAAAAATGTCCCTCAAAGTGGCAGTGACATCTTGACTCAGTACTTTAGCAGTGGAAGAGTGTAACATTTGCGTTGAAAAATTGGAACCACGTGACAATTAATACCTTGATAGCAATGACGATTACTTAAAACATAGAGTAAGGTACTGTAGCTTTGTAAATAAAGTTTTATGTTGACTATTTCGTTCATGTCACGTGATCGTAGCAAGTGGCCAATTCAGTATATTGGCGCAAAAAATTCCAATTAATCGGAGCTTATTATCTCTGCATTTTAATAGTTTTTATCACACCCACGTGCAATTGTTTTTCTAAATTTATCGCACCCACGTGTGTTGTTTTTCTGTGAATATCAGTGTGCAGTGATAAACCCGTACATAATGGCGGAAGTTCCAAAAGACATATTAATTTCAATCATGCTTTACTAAGCCAAAATAATAGTATATAGCAATACAAAGAGATCTGAAATTTATGATATGGACATCAAGTTGCAGTGATTTTGGTGCAAATATACGTCAAGACGAGTGGGATTTTAGGAATATTATTCTTCGTGTCCATATAGGCTAATCATTGTTATTTTATTCACCAAATAGTCTTATTGAGTACAACTCGAGCTACAACTTTTCTGTAGATAAATATGCTTGCAACAAGTTACTCGGGAACTTATCGATAAAAGTTGGAGCTCTCGTTACAAATTACTTATAATAACTTTCGTTATTATTTAGTTAAGTCAAATCATGTCACTTTCTGTACGGCCCGCGTACATTGTACAGTGTGGTTTTCTCGCTAGACGCCCCACACTTTTGCCTATATTTTGGTCATTTATGTGAATTTTATGATGAATATTTGTGTACGCATACCTTGAACTATGCACTGTGACATATTATGCTGAAAATAGTCCCCTCCCACATACAGGCATTTTGTACACGTCGCCCCAAATTCTCCTCGGTAATGGCTTCAATCTCATTGAACATTAACCGTAGAATATAGACGCTGAATTAAAGGCATCATGAGCATTCTCAATGACAAACGCAAACGTAAGCAATAACCAATCAGAAATTAAAACAAATGAACTGCGCCTTGCGAGTGCATAGCAACTAAAATGGCTGGCAGCATTCGTGCACATGTAAACTGGAGTAGACAATTTGCTTGGTGTTTTAAAGAACCGTTGTCTCGTCGCAGACGATGGTAGATTCACTCCCTTAATCAAAGGCGAATCAACGGAGGAGATTTTCATAATCTACTAAGCGAAATGAGAGAGAATCATTAAGCAAAGCCATTTTAATAACACATCGAGCAGTGTTCTCATTGGTTGATTCCTACGTTGCATGTTAACTTTGACACAAAAACCTGACGTTTGCAACCTTCTATGTTAACGTACTACGTCAATGCCAATTTAACCATTGTGAATGAGCCTATACATATACTGGTTGCAAGCTTCTGTCTACGTTACGTCTACGGTTGATTTTCCATGTGAATGGCCCTGCAATTGTGCGTGGTCTATTTCTGCATACCTTTCCCTTCAGACATCCCCACAGCAAGAAGTCGGGTGGTGTTAGGTCAGGAGATATTGGTGGCCAAAGATTTTTTGGGATGATTCGATCTTCAAAATAGCTTTCTATTTCCCTCATATTTGTACGAGACATGACTTGTTGGAAATATCCACGAGTCAATTCATCATCTGTCAACTGATTCTAATGTATGCTTCAGTGTTCACCGTAATTCCGTGAAAAATAGAGCCTATAATACGCCTACGAGACACTGCGCACCACACTCCAATTTTCTGTGCAAGAAGAGGTTCTGCATGTAGGGCATTAAGATTTGTGTGTGCCCAAATACGCTGAGTTTATGTAGCTATTCATGGTTCATCTGTGAATCAAGTACGGTCCAAAATTCCATGATTCTGGTTCAGAAAGGTGGGACACTACATTTCATTGTTCAAAGTTTGTCCACACGAAAGTGAATAGTTGGAATATGGGTGGAGGTTCGGGACCTCTAGCGAGAGAACCACACGGTATGTACATGCGTGCTAGAGAAAGTAAAAGTGGCTGTTTATTGAGGTGATCATTAAGTGAAGGTGGCCGTTTTGACTGTAGTTGTTTCTAAAGATAGTTTTGAAGTGAAGTGTACTCGTGGATATCTCCAATTGCAGGTCTTCCAGAGCCGCATGACCGCATCATCGCCGTCGTGACGATATTAGTAAGCAGTTAACGAATTCATGTGCAGTCTCCCTGTATCGTATCGTAGGATACTGGGGTCCGTGCGGATTTAACCACTGCCACATCTGATGATGCTACAATCGCTGCTTGATTAAAAGATCTCCCTCCCCCCAACCCCCTCAGAGCGTGCGTCTCCTAGGAAACAGGGAGCCAAGATTATCCTTCCCCTAGCGTGCCGGTTGCAATTACTGCTGGTTGTCTAACCACACCACCATTCAGGCGCACAAATCTTCCAATAATAATGCCGTCTTATATGGCATAAATTATCTGCATACAGGCGAATTCCAAAAATATCCTCAGCAGTTTGTCAAGGGGAGGCAACTGAAAATGTAAAAAATCACATGACTTTCACTACATCTCTGTAACAAGTTATTGTCAAAACGCCTCTACTTAATGCTGATCGAGATAAATATAAGCAGAAATGGTCTTATTACTTGCTTCCTTGTACGTTTAAGTATTTTAAACTGAAACAAAAAACAATGAATAACTCAGAAATGCACAACTCCACGAAAAAATTTGTATGACATAAATTATGTGCTTTAAAGAGATGTACGTTCTTTGTGCAGTAAATTTTTGTGTATCTCTTACGGTTTAACAATTATTCAAAAGTCATTCCAGAATAAAAGGGTCTTCAGAGGATATTCCCAGAAAGTTTGAGATATACATTTTATTGGCAAAGTAAATATCTTTAATATACGATATTTTAAACAAAAGCGTTTGAGCCATTTTCGAAATGTTTGCCATGTTAACCTGTTTGGGGGGGTTCTTAAATTATTCATGTCAAAACCTAGGAAGATACTAAAGTTAAATAAGTAGGTAACAAATTTGGTATTTTATCGACTTTTGTTTTTGCTTTATCGTGTCCACAGACAAATGTGCATACACGGACCCTTTTTCTAAAAATGTTTTGTTACTTTCTCTACGGGTACTATGTGCATACATAGTCCATAGAGAAGGTATTGTAATGCACCCAAAAATTCATTACCGAGATTTCACCGGAAATACATGTTTTGGGCCCCCTGGATCCAAAAAAAAATTTTGAAAAAAGGTTCGTGTGTGTGCGTGTGTGTCTGTGTGTGTGCCTGAGGACATCCTAGCTGAAAAACGAAAAACCGATAAATACAAAACTTGGTATTTAAGTTTGGTATCTTCCAAGGATGCGACACGAAAAATTTCAAGAATATCCCCCACCCCCAACTACTCTTTACATGGAACTTTTTTCGAAAATTTTGATTTTCTTAAAAAAGGCTCTAATGGTTTTGATTAAAATATCGTATATTAAGGATATTTATCTGACAAATAAAATGTATATCTTGAATTTTCTGGGAATAGCCTCTGAAGACTACTTTGTTCTGGATGAATTTTACGGAAGTTTGCATAATTGCTACACCGTAAGAGATGGACAAAAACTTAGAACACGTTTAAACACACAATTAATGTTATATATAGTTTTTTCGTGGAGTTTATCTTTTTTAAGATATTCCTTGTTATTAGTTTAAGCTTTAAAAAACTTTTACTTTTCTCAAACAGGAATTTGTCAACTCCTGTCCATACAAAGGAACTTCATTGACAAAGCAACCAGCTTTTGACTATCACTTTAACCTATGGTACTCCCTTATTTCGCTTCTACTTACAAGGAAGCAAGTAATAAGACTATTTCAGCTTTGTCGATTGGCATGAAGTAAATAGAAGCATAAGCGTTTTAACAATAATTTGTTGCAGAGATGTAGAGAAAGTCATGTGAATAGAATACATAAGATTTTTTTTTTTACAGGAAATCCTAAAATATGTATTTCCGGTGAAAACTCGTCATCGAATTGTTGAGTGGAATACAATCCTATATACTTAACATAGTATATGTAGAGAAAGTAAAAATCTGATGTGTTTCATTCACGTGGCTTTCTCTACTTATTCTGTAACAAACTATTCTTACATAAGCGTGTTTTTACCATCCCAAAAAACATCTGATGTAATCCATTCACATGAATTTCTCTATATCTCTGCAACAAATTTTTGTTAAAAAGTTTGTGCTTCTATTTACTTCATGCCAAGTTAGAAGAAATTAGCAAAAATAGTTTTATTACTTGCTTTCTTGTAAGTAGAAGTGAAATAAGGGAGTACCATAGGTTAATGTGATAATCAAAAGCTGGTTGCTATGTGACTGAAGTTTCTTTGTTTGTATGGACAGGAATTGACAAATTCCTGTATGAGAAAAGTTTAAGTTTTTTAAGGTTGAAACAAAAAACAAGGAATATCTAGAAAACGATCAACTCCACGAAAACAATGTATGTAACATAAATTGTGTGCTTTAATGTGCTCAACATTTTTTGTGTGGTAAGTTTTTGTCTATCTCTTACGGTTTACCAGTTACACAATATTCCGTAAAGTTCATCTAGAATAAAGTAGTCTTCAGAGGCTATTTCCAGAAAATTCAAGATATACATATTATTTGTCAAGTATATATCTTTAATATATAATATTTTAAACAAAATCGTTAGAGCCATTTTTTAGAACATCAAAATTTTCGAAAATTTTTCCATGTGAAGGGTAGTTGGGGGTGGGGGGATTTTCTTGAAAATCTTCGTGTCGCATCTTTGAAAGATACTGAACTCAAATACAAAGTTTGGTATTTAAAGGTCTTTTCGTTTTTGAGCTATTTTAAAATGTGAATTAAGCTTTAAATGAAACAAGTCTTACGGAGTGTGTCCACTCAGCCCTCGTCTGAAACAAAAGCTACTGGCAAGAACTTCACAAAAAGTGTCCCTTAATAACCTGACCATATATGTTTACGTTTGTTTGTAAAATCACAAAGCTGTAAATACATTTTTACATGTAAAAAGTCTTATGTGTTCCCTTCACGTGACATTCTCTACATCTCTGCAACAAATTATTGTAAAAATAATTATGTTTCTTTTTACTTGCTGCTAATCGAGAAAACATTAGCAGAAATAGTCTTATTACTTGTTTCCTTGTAAGTAGAAGCGAAATAAGAGAGTAGCATAGGTTAAAGTGGTAGTCAAAAGCTGGTTGCTATGTGACTGAAGTTCCTTTGTTTGTATGGACAGCAGTTGGCAAATTCCTGTCGCAGAAAAGCATAGGTTTTTTAAAGCTGAAACCAATAACAAAGAACATCCCAAGAACGCTCCACTCCACGAAAAAGATGTATATAACATAACTTGTGTGTTTTAACGAGCTCTACATTTTCTGTTAAGTAAGTTTTTGTCTATCTCTTACGGCTTGCCAGTTATGCGAAATTCCGTACATTTCATCCAAAATAAAGTAGTATTCAGAGGCTATTCACAGAAAATTCATGATGTACATTTTATTTGCCAGATAAATATCTTTAATATACGATATTTTAATCAAAATTGTTAAAGATACTTTTGAGAAAATCAAAGTTTTCGAAAATTTTTCTATGTGGGGGTGGAAGATACTGAATTTAAATGCCAAATTTGGGACCTTTTTTCAATTTTTTTTTATTTTTATTTGCTTTCTTATAAGTAGAAGGAAAATAAAGGAATATACTAGGCTAAACAGACAGTCTAATATTTTAAAATGTGGTGGGATTGAAATCCGTTTATTTACGTAGCCAGGAGTTTGACAAGTTGCTATATGAGACAAGTTTAAGTATTTTAAAACTGAAGCAAGTAACAACGAATATAGGACTTCAATCACAGTGCAACAAGCTTTCAAAATTTGACTGTCGGTTTAGCCTAATGCATCCCCTTATTTCCATTCTGACCACAAGGAAGCAAGTAATAAGACAATGTCTGCTAATGTTTATATCGAATATCAAGAAGTAGAAAGAAGAATAACCTTTTTAACAAAGGGCATGGAACACATCATATTTTTAAAGATGTTGAATTAATGCAAACTAATTGGTACCGATCGTAATCGTAAACTTGTGCAATGGGCTTGCAGCTATTGTTTAAAATATCGTGTTTTATGAAAACGTTACGAATTTGACAAACAAAAGACTGTCACTGATATCATCAGATGTTTCATTATTCCTCCTTGAGCCATGTTGCGCGAGAGGGAAGTTCTCACGAAGGGGAGTGCCTGAAGAAGATACTAATAGCCGCTGACATGTCAGTAGTTAGTCAGTTAACCGTGTCACTAGCGACCCCTCAAAATGTTACGCAATACAATTGGCGTAACAATTATTATTGTTGGTAGCAGGAAATTGGGAAGGGGAGGGAAGGAAATTGGATAAAGGGGGTGGAGACGAGTAGAAAGGGTGAGACGGCCAATAATTCCGCCACCCCTACCGTTACAGATAACTTTATTTCCTTCCCTTGACGGTATGCAGATAAAGGTCTCGCTAAACGGGGAAGACCTGATGTCATCAAGGCCCGAGACAATGGCGCATCTTTGTAAATATTTTCCTGTGGAAGTCTTCAGATAAGGTACAATTCAGTCTCTGACACACCCGACCAGGGTACTGAGGTCTTCAATTAAATGTTCTTCCTCCCTAGCAGCGTGTGGGAAACGAGTTATCAGGCAGTACCAAAGATGTAAATATTTAATAAGCAGAGCTAAGAAGTTCGTACCGTTCGCTGCCCGGTCAATATAGGTTGCGACCGACCACCTCGACGCATCAAACAAATCATTTATAAGAACGCAGGGTGGAGGCGACATTGCAGATTCTACTTCAGTTTTAGATTTGACTCTGTCATTGGTCGATTGACCATCATGGCTGCCCATAAACAAGCAGCCCTGAGGACTGTGCATTTCGCATTAGAAAAAATCGTATGTGTTCCATTCACATGACTTTCTCTACAAAAAAAAATTATTCAAAAGCTTATGCTTCTATTTACTTCATGCTAATCAAGAAAAAATTAGAGGAAATAGTCTTATTACTTGCTTCCTTATAAGTAGAAGCGAAACAAGGGAATACTTACGTTAAAGTGATAGCCAAAAGCTGGTTGCTATGTGACTGAAGTTACTTTGTATGGACAGGAGTTGACAGATTCCTGTATGAGAAAAGTGTAAGTTTTTCAAAGCTGAAACCAATAACAAGGAATGTTTAAAAGACGATCAAATCAACGAAAAAAAGAAATGTATATTACATAAATTGTGCTTTTTAACGTGCTCTACATTTTTTGTGTGGTAAGTTTATGTCCATCTCTTATGGTTTAGCAGTTAAGCGAAATTCCGTAAAATTCATTCAGAATAAAGTACTCTTCAGAGGCTATTCCCAGAAAATTTAAGATAATATACATTTTATTTGTCAGGTAAATATATTTAATATACATATTTTAATCAAAATCATTAGAGCCATTTTTGAGAAAATCAAACATTTCGAAAAAAGCTCCATGTAAAGGGTAGTTTGGGGTGGGAGGACTTTTCTCAAAATCTTTGTGTCGCATCTTTGGAAGATACTAAACTTAAATATCCGGACCTTTTTCTAAAACGGCTTTTTAGGATTCAGGGGTCTGAAAACATACATTTTCGGTGAAATCTTGGTATAGACTTTTTGGGTGAAATGCAATACCTTCTCTATACATTATTTACGTAGTTTGTGTAGAGAAAGTAATAATCTCTGAAATGAGTCAAGGTGCATATTTAAACACTCTGTTCAGTAAAACGAAAGTGTATTTTACATTTAAGATATACAAAGACTATTTAGTATACAAGATATCGTCGTTGTGCAGAATATCACACTTGACACGCTTTTGTTGTCTTCCTTTGACATTAATTTATTCAATAAATTGTTCGTCATACGCAAATATGTTTTAATTGTTGTTATCTTCAACCTTGGGAAGGTCAACAACCGACCGACTGAGACTGAGGTGGTCATTTATTATACCCCCGCCGCTGAATCCTTGCACTTGACACTTGGGAATTAAGTTGGTACTCCCACAAAAGACAGATGAAAAGCTTTACCCGTTTAACTTTCTGAACCAATCACAAAGCAGCATTTCGGCCGGTCGGTCTTACAACGGAAGCATATCTAGATGCCGCACCGTTGCAAAATCTGGCTGTTTCAGTTTGTGAACTCCTAACACGTGCGTTGAGCTGTTCTGAGCAAGCTACGTATTATTCGTTATTATTTATATTTGTTGATAGTGTTGTTGGTGTTTGCGAGGGAACATAACAAGACTTTCACAATTATACGAGAGGGTGCGGCGAGGATTTTTTTTTGGTAGTGTTTAACGCCCGCTTTAACTGCTTATGGCACCGCAGACGGTGACACTGAGGATACGGTGATGGAGCACCGGTGGAATGAGGAGGCGGGGAAAACCGGAGTGCCCGGAGAAAACCCACCCCAGCGCCGCTTTGTCCACCACAAATCTCACATGCGGTCGCTTGGGATCGAACCCAGGCCGTCTAGGTGAGAGGCGAGTAGTCTAACCACTCGGCCACGGCGAGGATGGTCACGGCTTCATGGAGGAAGAAGAAGAAGAAGAAGAAAGTGAAATGTGCACAAAATAATACGAAAAGCACAGGAATTAGACGGAACCATCAGTGAATGTGAACCACTAATGATGTGTTTTGGTGACGATGGAGACTTGGATGGAATTGAGCCATTAAAATTCTAAACCGGTGAAAATCACTTTGTTATATCTTTCTCTCATTGTAACAAGCTATTTTGCATTAATTGTTCTATATTGTCGTAAATACGTTATAGCACCAATATTATTTTCAATTAACATCAATATGTACACTGTTTATACTCGTCTTTACACACGATAGAAACATATTTTGTAATGTGTTGTTTACTAGTTGCTCTGGCAACGCCGCAAAGGCAGCATAGCCAACCTTACGCGAAACCACAGTGCAAGGATTCAACGGCGGCTTTCCGGATTAATGAGGTTCTAGTGTAGTTGCAACAGTGCTGCACAGAGGTCTCTGTGTGTTTATTGTGGTGGCATGTGCCAGGTGTATGACGTGATCACGCTGCTACTTGGTCAAAGAGCGTCTCCTGGGGGAGGGGGGATGAGATTTTGAGTCAGCTTTCTGCGGTAGTTCACCCCCGGAACTTCGCTTGGAAGGAACAACTCAATAACGGTTCAATACTTGCCACGTCGCCCATTCAGATTCTTGCAATTTTCTCCCCGACTCCTCAACTGTGGCGGGTTTACATACCTCTCACCCCCTCAGGAATAAATGAAGCATTTCTCATTTAATTGTTTCCGCTGTAGGGGTGGCAGTGCTCCGTGCTGCAGCTATCATCCCCTTTTGTTCGTTTTCCTCGTGAGCTAAACGCCACAAAGTATTGATCAACATTTACCCAAGGGTAGGTAGGTAGGTACAAAGATCTCTCCCCGTGGGAAAAGGTGTCCTATAATAAAATTTAAGCATCCTTTCGACTCCTGCAGCTAAATGAACACTTCTCTTTTTTCTTTCTCAGATATTTAACACAACTTTAATTGTGTAACCTTTCTGGGTCATAAGGGAAATTACTGTTTGCAAACACGACTAAATAACTCTAGCTAAGCTCTTATTTATAAGTCAACTGAAAAGGAGCTCATATGTTCTATTTACATGACCTTCCCTACCTATTCTGTAACAAAATATTTTCGTATTAACTCTCAAGTATTCTCAGGCTTCTACCCAGGTAAGTGCATGGATTGACTCAACGTTTCAAAGATATGCATTATCTGTGAATAGAGAAGGTATTGTAATGCACCAAAAAATTCCATACCAAGATTTCACCTGAAAAACATGTTTTGAGACCCCTGAAACAAAAAAAAAGCATTTTTAGAAAAATGTCCGTGTGTGTGTCTGTCTGTCTGTCTCAGTGTGTGTATCTCTGGGCAGCATAGCTCAAAAAATCCGTTAAATATCAAACTTGGTATTTGAGTTCCCTATCTTCGAAGGATGTGACACGAAGATTTTGACGAAAATCTCCCCATCCCCAATTGCCTTTTACTTGGAAACATTTTCGAATATTTTGATTTTAAACAGGCTCTAACGATTTTGATTAAAGATATTTACATGGCAAATAAAATGTGTATCTTGAATTTTCTGGGAATAGCCTCTGAAGACCTCTTTATTCTGGATGAGTTTTGCTTAACCAGTAAACCGTAAGATAGACAAAAAAAGTACTTTACAAGATATTTAGATTTCGTAAAAACACACAATTTATGTTCTTTACATTTTTTTTTTTTTTTTGGTGGAGGTAACTGTTTCCGAGATATTCCCTGTTATTAGTTTCAATCGTAAAGTAATTATACTTTTCTCAGACAGAAAGTGTTCGTTTTTCTTTTGTTCTACTCCTGGACAAGCAAAGAAGAAGTTATTTGCAATCACAATCGCATAACGACAGCTTTTAATGCATTTGACTCACATTTTAGCCTAGTGTATTCCCTTCTACTAACAAGGTGCTAAGCAATAAGGACATTCTGCTAATGTTTATCTCGATTAGTATGGTATAGAAAGAAGAATAAACTGATTAAGAAGTTTGTAAAATAGCTAGAGAAAGTCATGTGAGTAACACATCAGATTTTTCTTTCTCGGATATTTAATACAACTTTAGTTGTGTAACTTTTCTGGGTCGTAAGGGAAAAGACCGGCAAGCAAATCCTGCTTGTAAACACGTCAAGATAATGTTCTTGAATAAAAGCTCATTAAGGGTGTGTATGACTGAAATTCCATGTACAATACAAAACTTGTATTTGCGTACTAAGAACTGTAAGTTATACTTATCAGCTCCAGAATACCTACATATTGGAATACGAGGCCCTCAATAATAAATCAAAATTGCTTTTCAGTATTTTATTGAACATTAGGAAAAAATGAATTCTCGATTTGAACAAATGAAAGGCTACAACTAAATTATATGGACAAAGCATTTTCATACACTCTTTTGTCAATAAATGTTGCAATAGATTCTTTACTTGAAGTAGCACATGTCTTGAGTGTTACGTCATTTCCTAATTGTACTGTAAGTATTAATGCCCTCTCAAACTCTTACAGTAAGTACTTACAGTGCTTGTTGACAAGGCAATTAATAAATGAATTTCAAATTTAGCTTACATTACGAAATATATGTTCAGAATGATTAACTTACATATCAAGTATTTCATAAAGGTATAATTGGCCACCAGGCGCTATTTTAAATGCCTGATGTCACTGAACTTCAGCAAAGCATTAGACGTGTAACTGTACTGGACTCGGCAAGAAAAACTTCAGTTCGACGAGATCACATTCACATCATGCAAAGTAAAAAACGAAGTTAGTTAGGGAGCTAAGCAGCAATGCGAGAAGAAAAGGACAAAACATACATCAGGATTGGAGAGGAGGGGAAAAGGAAAGCTGAGGGTCTAACCTACCAACCTGGTGGATTTTAATGTGAGCCATGCATTCAAATCTTTCCTTATTTTCTTGCTATTGATATTTTCAACATTTTTCTTCGTGTAAACTGTTCCTTGAGGAAAAGTTTTACTGTATTACAAATAAAATTTGCAGTAAATGTTCACAAAAGTACAATGAAAAAGAATTGCCCTAAGTTTTACTGTCAGATGCATTAAAGCATATGTTTTCAATTTTCAAACACAAACAATTATTTTTATGACAAAAAGCAAACATATTCATAACTTAAAAATTGTTGGAGTCTAAATCAAAGGAGAGAGGCAGAAAAATCTAGGGCCATTTAAAAAAATAGATATATTGTGAACCTAAGTTTAAAATATTAGACTAACATTTCAATTTTTTTTTTTTTCGCAAGGGACTTTTTAGTGCCGTGACAAAAACATGTATAAAATTTGACCATAATCTCAAACCATTAGAGCAAAATGGATGAAACTGTCACTAACTTATTTGCATTATTTAACGTATTTTAAATTTCAGAAAAGTTAGCATTATTATTTCAAACTTTCAATCATACATGTCCATAAAAGGGATAAAATATGTTCTATTTACATGACTTTCTCTACCTATTCTGTAACGCAATATTTTTAGAAAAAAAATGTTTTTTTCATACATCACGGTTAACTAGGTAACATTAGAAGACATTGTCTTATTATTTAATAAGTAAATACACTAGGCTAAAACGACATCTGGTCGCTCTGTTACAAGTGAAATTCGGTTCTCTTGGCATGTCCAGAAGTAAAACAAAAGAGATGTGAAACGACTGACGACTATAGTTTGGGAAAAGTTATGTCTTTTAAAAGTGAAGTAGGGAATACCTCGGAAATTGTAGGTTCTACCAAAAAAAAAAAAAAATATATGATGAGTTCCATTCACATGACTTTCTCTACATATCTGTAACAAAGTATTGTTAAATATCTTATTATTCTATTAGCTTCGTGATAATCGAGATAAACATTAGCAGAAATTGTCCTTATTACTTGTTTCCTTGTAAGTAGAAAGGTAAAAATCTAATGTGTTCCATTCATTCACATGATGTCCTCTAACTGTTCGGTAAACAAATATTTTATTCAAAACATTAATCTGTTATCTACATCATGTTAATCGAGTTAAACGTTAGCAGAATTAGTCTTATTACTAGCTTCCGTGTTAGTAGAAGGGAGATAAAATGCACATGCTAAAGCGATAAATTCGTCCTTTAAAAGCCGGTCGCTATGTGAAACAATTGAAATTCCAATCTCTTTGCTTGCCAGAAATAAACAAACAGAGCCGAAAAGAAAGATGCCTTCCCGTTTGAAAAAACATTTTAAATGAAAACCAATAACTCGGAATATCTCGTAAACAGTTAACTCTACATAAAATGCGTGTTTTAACGTGATCTATATTTTTTGTGTGGTAAGTCTTTCTCTATCTCTTACCGTTTACCAGTTATACAAAAGTTATACCAAAAAAAAAATCGATAGTGAAGAGGTCTTCAGGGACTATTCCCAGAATATTCAAATATACATATTATTTGTGATATAAATATGTTTAATATACAATATTTTAATCAAAATTGTTGGAGCCCTTTTTGAGAAAATCAAAATTTTCGAAATTTTTTCCACGTACAGGGTAGTTGGATGCGGGAGAATTTTCTTGAAAATCTTCGTGTCGCACCCTTGGGAGGTATTAAACTTATATACCTAGTTTGGTACTCAACGGACTTTTTGTTTTTGAGTTATGCGGCCCATAGGCACACGCGCGCGAGCGAGCGCGGATATATTTCTGAAACTTATTTTTTTGGACTCAGGAGGCCCCAAAACATATATTTCTGGTGAAATCTCCACATCGAATTTCTGGGAGGAACACAATATCTCCTCTGTTCGCTATGTACATTGTATATACGGGCTAGAGAAAATAAAAAGCAAATGTATCTGAAGCGACTTCTATTCAACCGATGCCATGACAACGGAAGAATGGGAGCAGACAAACTACGAGCTTCAACACATTTAACGTCATATGCAACACACAGCTTCCACCATAAGTTGTCCCTCTAATGTTCTACACCTGCGAATTATGGGGCATGGCAGCAGACTGCTGCTTTCTCTGGTTACAGCGGATACACAACAGAGGACTCCGGTCAATCTATTCTGTATGTCGACGTTTCCCAGTGAGGCTACTACATAAAGCTTCGGCCCTCCCATACTGGAGGATGTAATTAGGCGCCGGGCTCAGAAATTCTACGCCAAATTGGGCGAACATGAGAACGCACTTGTCAGATCGCTGGGGGAGTACTTACCTACTGAACGCCGATACAGGCGGTATCGGGTTCTCCGCATGGCTTGTAGGCACCCCCGGTAAAAACGGCTTTAAATCAGCCACAGCAAATTAGCTAAACTAAGTATTCCCCCTCCCAACATTGGGAGTGGTCAATCTAAATTCACGTCCAACAAAAACTATTTATTAAAATCAAACACCAGCGGAGCAGAGGAAAAGGATGCTGCTTCTAGAAATGTAGCCGTTCGAGGAGCCTATCTTGCGCTATCTCCTTAGCATTGTCACCCGAACCGAACCGAACCGAACCGAACCGAACCGAACCGAACCGAACCGAACCGAACCGAACCGAACCAAACCATCCTTCTCCTCATTCCTGTGGTTAATTTATTACCAGGGTAGGTACACAGAAACTATACCTAGGCTCACAACGAGTCTACCTCGGACCAACCACAAGTTCTGCCAAGTCAAGGGATTTCACCAACCGCATGAAGACTGTATCCGTGAACTGTACAAGAAGCATTGTCAAAGGTATCACGTAGGAAACTGCAAAAAAGCACATATATCAATAATAAAATTAGGACTAGAGTAATGTAATTCAGTTTATACGAGGGCCTTCCACAAAGTGACAGACGATTTGGCATAACTAAACAATAACGAAAATCATCTGCACAAAACTTTATTTACAAAGTTACTGTACCTTACTCTACTTTTCAACGTAACCGTCATTGTTATCAAGGTATTTAGTGTGCAAGGCCTGGCTTATGAATCCCAAGCCAAAGCCGATGTGTTCGCTGACTACATCGAAAGGACAATGAGGCCAAGAGATGACACCCAGGACGAGGAATTCACGCACCGCGCTCGTCGGGAGATGCGTCAATACCTTCGACGCCCCTCCTGACGAGGAGAACGGATATCCTGTCATCCGACCTAGTGAGCTCCAGGGCGCACTCCGGCGTCTCAACCCTAAAAAGGCAGCGGGATCTGACGGGCTAATCCCCGCCATCCTTCGCAGCCTTCGCTGTGCTCTTTTGACCAAGGTCTTCAACATGTGCCTCACCTTATGCCACTTTCCACGCGAGTGGAGGGAGGCCCGGGTGATCTGCATTTTTTAACCGGGGAAAGATCCACTCCATCCTTCCAACTACCGCTTTATCAGTCTCCTATCAGTTCTCTCGAAAGTCTTCGAGAGACTATTGCTAAACCGCTATCCCCTCTTTTAGGCGACATTCAAGCCATCCCAGACTACCAGCTTGGTTTTCGTCCTGGGCATTCTACACCGCAGCAACTACAGCGAGTGATAGAGGCCGCTGCCCTGGGCTTTCGGGACAGGGCCTACACTGCGGCGGTGTCGCTGGACGTGGAGAAGGCCTTTTCTACGACCTGGCACGTAGGTCTACTCCTAAAACTTATCCGTCTGGAGCTCCCGTCACACATCATACACCTGATACACTCATATCTAAAACTTCGTTCATTTGTAGTTTCAGTTGCGGCACACAAATCTACACTAAGGCCAATAAGAGGCGGAGTCCTCGAAGGCTCTGTACTATCCCCCTCGCTTTTTAGCGTCTACGGAACCGACCTTCCAACAGAGCAGCACGTCAACATACCTCAATATGCTGATGACGTGTTGTTATTCTGCACTAAAAAAAAAAAAACCCACGCAGAGCTTTCAAACTCCTTCAGACACCTCCGCCTCCTCCAAGAGTGGTGCGAGTATTGGCGGTTGTCCATCAACCCGGAGAAAAGTCACGCTATCCTCTTCACCAAGCCCGCATTCCCGCAAATTCACGAACCTCAGACGAAGGATTGAATGGACGAACACCACCACTTGCTTGGGGTGAAGCTTGATAAGGGCGTCACTTTTGGGGAGCACATCAGGGAGCTGAGGTTTTGGGGCACTGGGGCTGTGCCCTCTTTGTATCTGATGCTGAAATCCACGATGCTGGTTCCCCTTAAGTTGCACCTTTTGAGAGCCCTTGGTAATTTACGCCTGCCCGATCTGGGGCATGGCGGCAGACTCTAGTCGCTGTTGCTTCTAGTGTTTCCTACCAGACTCATGCACGAAGCCTTTGGTCTACCATACCTGGAGGACGAGATTAAGTGTCGGGCTACAAAATTCAACGAAGGTTTACCATTCCATCGGAGCGTCCTCGTTAGGTCTCTTGGACTATAACCCCAGAAACCGCCGCTTCAGGCGATACCGGCTTCCCCGCATGGCTTGCGGGAATCCCCGGTAACGAAGGAGCACCACCAAACAGCTGCTACGGCTAAGCTCCTTACAATCCTTCAAGAGCTACTTGTACTCCAAAATCTCAAACCCCCAAAATAAATAAATATTTTGTAAAATAATTACACCAGCGGTGCACAAGGGACCGTTGCACTATGGCTGGCAACCGTTGAGGAGCACACTTGCTATTTCCTGTCACTCCCCAGCCTCATTTTTACCGCCATCCCGTCAGCATGTGGTGAAATTCTTGTAAAGAATAGGAATACAACTAACACACCGTCGGGCTGCCCTCAGCCTGCCATCTGCTCGTTGCGTTTGCAAGAACTTCTAAATGAGTTGTAATGTTTCTGTTTTAATTATTCTTTGCTCATTGAAACAAATAACCAAGGAAAATAATTATTCTCAGGTCGTAGAATTATGATGGCTATCTTTAAGCTGTGTTAAATTACATAAAACCACGTGTGGTAGTTTGTAGTAGGAGTGGGAACAATGTGCAAACAAAGAAATTAATTCGTATTATTTTATGGCTAGCATTGTTACTGTTTGTCTTTTACTGCAGAATTGTGTGTGGTATCGGTCTTCTTCACACGGTTTATTGCACAGTTCGCACACGCTGTTTTCGTTTGGATGATGGAATTTCTTGTTATGGCAGAGCTTATGATGGAATCCATATGCTGCGTATCTATTCACCAGCTTCCATTCTTACACCCTCGTGGCGTCCGTGGAAAAGAAATCATTCCAGATGGCGTTGATTTTTCTTATGAGTATTTTGTCTTGTTCTCTCGTAGGCTTCGGTGTTTGACAGGAGCATCTGCAATCTGTCGTCTTCTATGACGATCACTTGTGAAAATGGGAATCATTTCTAATAGTTAATTTGTTTTAATTTTGTACTGCCGCGGAAAAAATACGGCATGATACACATTTGAAAGTTTTTTGTTTGTTTTCAGAATCTCGTGTGGTTGTAAACGAGGCGTAGCCAAACCAATTAAAAAAATATGATGTACTCCACTCACATGACTTTCTCTACATCTCTACAACAAATTGTTAAAAAGCTTAAGCATCTATTTACTTTATACTAACCGAGAAAATTTTAGCACAAATAGTCTTATTACTTGCTTCCTTGTAAATAGAAGCGAAATAAGGGAGTAGCATAGGTTAACGTGATAATCAGTAGCTGGTTGCAATGTGACTGAAGTTCCTTTAATTCAAAATCTTCTCGGGCTTCTACCTGGCAGTTCTTATTTTGAAGTTCCTTTGTTTGTATGGACAGGAGTTGACAAATTCATGTATGACAAAAGTATAAGTTTTTCAATGCTGAAACCAAAAACAATGAATATCTTAAAAATGACCAACTCCAGAAAAAAATGCATATAACATAAATTGTGTGTTTTAATGTGCTCTACATTTTTTGTTTGGTAAGTTTTTGTCCTTCTGTTACGGTTTAACAGTTATGTAAAATTCATCCGAATAATGTAGTCTTCATAGGCTATTCCCAGAAAATTCAAGATATACATTTTATTTGTGTAGTAAATATCTAAAATATAAGAGATTTTAATCAAAATCGTTAGAGCCATTTTTAAGAAAATCAAAATTTTCGAAATGTTTCCCATGTAAAGGGTAGTTTGGGGTAGGGGGATTTTCTTGAAAATCTTCGTGTTTCGTCCTTGGAAGATACCAAATTTAAATACGAAGTTTGGTATTTAACAGTCTTTTCGTTTTTGAGCTATGCTGCCCACAGGCACACACATACAGACACACACGTGGACATTTTTCTAAAAATGCTTTATTTTGTATTAAGGAGGTTCTAAAACATGTATTTTCGGTGAAATCACGGTATCTAATTTTTGGGTGCATTACAATACCACCTCTATACACTATGTACATAGTATGTGTAGAGAAAGTAAAAGACGACTTTACACACTTGGTTCATAAATATTTTATTACATACGCGGGAATAAGGGAGTACATTAGGCTAAAGGGATAGTCAAATATTTCAAGAGCTGATCTTTATGTAATCCATTGACATTCCCAGGTAGCACTGTAGCGGAATGGTTCGACTACTCGCCTGTTACCAAGGCGGGGTGGATTACCGGTCATAGAGGTGCAGGGACAGGTTTTCTCCGGTCTCCCCCGCAAACGCCTTCCAACGGCTCTGCATCTAGTTCCATGTAACAGTTCATTAGTGTCATCACCTGTGGTGCCACTTGTAGTAAAAGCGGACTTTATATACTAATACAAAATTGGCATTCGTTCTCTTTGCTTGAGCAGGAGAAAGAGTAAGGAATAACGAATGGCAATTTGAAATAAAAATGTAAAAATTGGAAAACTGAAACCATTAAGAAGGAATATCTCGTAAATGGTTAACCTCAAAAAATTATAGCACATATAAATTGTGTATTTAAAGCTTTTCTACCTTTGTTATCTAGTAATTTTTGTCGATCTCTTACGGTTTACTAGCTATGCAAAAGTCATTCAGAATGAAGAGGTTTACCCCCCAGAAAATTCGGGATATACATTTTATTGGTCACGAAAATGCCTAAATGCAATATGAGTTATAATCAAGATTTGCAAGAAGGGTTTCACGTAAACTACGATTTGGGGTTGAGATCCTTGAAAAATACTGAACTTAAATATCAAATTTGGTATTAACCGACTTTTTGTTTATGAGGTATGCTGTTCACAGACAACGGCGCAGGCGCGCGCGCGCACACACACACACGGACACAAAACATACGGACCGTTTCTCAAAATGCTTTTCTTTGGTTTCCGAGTCCTCAAAATATGCTTTTCCCGTAATATCTCTGTATCGAATTGATTGTGGAATGCAATACCTTATTTACAACCACGCACGTGGTAGAGAAAATAATAACGAGACCATGCCTGGGCTTTTAGCAGAATAGTGATATAGAGGCCTTTGGTCCATCTACTCTGTATGTCGACACTTCCTAGTGAGGCTACCACATGAAATTATGGCTCTCCCATACGTGGAGGATGTAATGAGGCGCCGGGCTCAAATTTTTACGCCAAGGCCAACACCAGAATGCCCTTGTCAAATCACTGTGGGAATACTTACCAACCGAACGCCGATACGTAGTAGCGGGACTCCCCGCATGGCGTGTGGGCATCCTCGGTAACAACGCCTTCAACCCAGCCAACAGCAAAAAAAGCTGAACTAAGTACTCCCTCTCCCAACCTTGGGGCGGTCATCTAAAAATCAACACCAACTAAAATAAACAATCATCAGCGGAGCAGAGGAAGGAACCATTGCGGAGCCTACCAATGGCGCTACCCCCTTAACACAACACCCCAAACTCTACCAAAATCACCAAACCTCAACCCATCCCTACATTCCTGTGGTTAAGCCCTTACAAGGGTAGGTACACAGCAACGATACCTAGGCTCACCACGAGACTATCAGATCTCGCACGTTCAGTTCAGAGCTGACTGAACTCGGATGGTAGAGACACTTGATGTCTGACTGCGTGCCGCCATCTGACTATGGATGATGAAAACAACTAGATTGTGGCACTCTTTTGGCATCTGTTTGGCAGAAGGCCAAAATGGTATGGTACGGGGATGAGTCCCGAAAGGCTACTGTCCACCATATATCGTCAACGGGATATCCTATCAATTAGATCTATTACAATATGACCAAGAAGTTAAAGTATCGTACAATAAAATAGATTTAAAAAATAAACCATTTTGTTCTCCGTGCAGTTCTCAACTTAAAGTCAATGCCCTCTATGCATAATTTTTACTTTCTCCAGCCCTTATGTACTTATAATGTACATAGTGGATAGAGAAGGTATTGTATTCCATCCAAAAATTCAATGTCGAATTTCACCGGAATTACCTACATGTTTTGAGACACCCTGAGGCCGCGCCGTGGCCGAGTGGTTAGACCACTCGTCTCTCACCTAAACGGCTGGGGTTCGATCCCAAGCGACCGCATGTGAGATTTGTGGTGGACAAAGCGGCGCTGGGGCGGGTTTTCTCCGGGTGCTCCGGTTTCCCCACCATCGCATTCCACCGGTGCTCCATCATCATTCATGTATCATCAGTGTCACTGCCTGCGGTGCCATAAGTAGTTAGCGCGGACGTTAAACACTACAAAAAAAAGACACCCTGAATAAAAAAAAAGTAGAAAAAGGCTCCTGTGTGTGTCTGTGGATAGCATAACTCAAACAAGAAAAGTATTTATCTTTAGTAGGTATCTTCCAAGAATGCAACACGAACATTTTCAAGAAAATCCCCCTACTAAAAATTACTGCTTACATGGACAATTTTTTAAAAAAAAATTGTTTTTCTATAAAATGGCTCTAACGATTTTGATAAAATACCGTATAATAAAGATATTTACATCACAAATAAAATTTATACTTTGAATTTTTTGGTAATAGCATCTGAAGACCTCTTTATTCTGGACGAGTTTTGCAGAATTTTGTATAATGGCTAAACCGTAAGAGATAGGCAAAAACTTACTACACAAAGCATGTAGATCTTGTTAAAACACATAATTTATGTCATACACGTTCTTCTCGTACGTATTTCCTCGAGGTTTTCCTTGTTATTGGTTTCAGTTTTAAAGTAACTTTTCTCAAACAGGACCATACACAGCGAACCGAAATTAATTTGTTTCACATAGTGACCGGCTTTTGAAAGGTATGAATATCGCTTTACCCTAATGTAGTCCCATATTTCCCTTCCTCACAAAGAAGCACTAATAAGGCAATTCCTACTGATGTTTATCTCAATTAGTATGTTGTAGTTAAAAGAATCTTTTGCAAGAAAAGGTTTGTTGTTGTTTTTTTTTTAATTTTTTTGATTGTGATTATCGCCTGCTCTTACTACAAAGAACACCGCGGACGAGAAAGTTTATTTTAGGATCAGCTAGAGAAAGCTATGTGAATAGAACACATCATATTTAAATCTATTAGTGATTTATTAAATGAAATCTTTTGGCGGTAATAAAATTATCAAAAGTGTGTGGTTTCAAAGATTGTCCTACCCATACACACATAAACATGGGCTATCTCTCTCTCTCTCTCTCTCTGTTTTGTAATATTAATACAAATGAATTCTGAATTAGTGTTGACGCTACATTGTTTTGTATCGCGCCTGCGCGCGTGTTCATCATCATGAAGACATGCTGCGAGCGAATAAACGCGAAAATGGGCAGTGCGAGGGAAAGCTGACCTCGAAACCTCGTCCCCAGACAGGTATTTGTGAGAACAACAAAGGGCACCAATGCTGCAGTACGGTGAAAGTGGAAACAAAAAGAAAAGTGCGGGTAATTGTCGGTGGCAATGGACTGGCCGCTTCTGACCAGTTGGTTTTATTGATTAGCCCCCTCCACATGGATCGGGTTGCAAATGTATGGAAATCGGCAAATTGGGCTCGGGGGAGCGCAGAGGGTGATGACGATTACAGCATTGCAACTGACAAAAGGCTCAGCCAGGGAACACCTCAGCCTCTGCGCTGTAAAACATCATCCAGTGTCCCAAATCAAAGAAATTCAACGAAACGTTCAACTCAAAACTTTATCAACAAAGTTACGATACCTTACTCTCAAGATAATCCACAAGTTGTTTATTGTCACGTGGTACCAGTTTTTCAAAGACGATGCTATACTTTTCTACCGCCAACGAATTTATTTGGTTTTTTGAATGCACCAAATATTCAGCCAATTTAATTTTATAGGCAAATAACGCAAGTGTGTGTTAATAATGCAATGGATGAGTCTTAAGTGAAGAAATAGAGCATAATTTACGAGTAATCAAGGAAGAACAGAAACCGGAGTGGAAGTTTTTGGATGGAAAAGATTTCCCAGCCATGAAGTCCTTAAACTGGCAGTGACATCTTGGCTCAGATCTTTAGCGGTGGAACAGTATACCATCTGCGTTGAAGAACTGGTACCACGTGACAGTAAATATCTTGACAGAATGGAGATTACGTTGAGAAATAGAGTAAGGTACTGTAACTTTGTAAATAAAGTTTTGTGTTGATAACTTTCGTTATTATTTAGATACACCAAATCGTCTGTTACTTTCTGGATGACCCTCATAGATTACTCAGCTGAACAATGTCGTTATTCCACAGTCAACCAAATAGAGGCTTTATTTTCTCTACCACTTACCCAAGGTATAGCCTCCACGCTGTAAAACATCGTACTGAGTGCCAAAAGGAGTTAACTCAAAGAAATTCAACGAAACATCCCACACAAAACTTTATCTACTGTCACGCGATACCAGTTTTTCAGTGACGATCTTTTATTTTTCTACCGCCAGTGAATTTATTCGGTTTTTTGAATGCACAAAATATTCAGCCAATCGAATTTTATAGGCAAATGACGCAATTGTGTGGTAACAATGGAATGGATGAGTCTTTAGTGAAGAAATCTGACGTGTACCATTCACATGACTTTCTCTATATCCCTGCAACAAATTATTCTTAAAAAACTTATACTTTTATTTACTTTATGCTAATCAGAAAAAATTAGCAGAAATAGTCTTATTACTCGCTTCCTTGTAAGTAGAAGCGAAATAAGGGACAACCATAGGTTAAAGTGATAGTCAACAGCTGGTTGCTATGTCAATGAAGTTCCTTTGTTTATATGGATAGGAGTTGACAAGTTCCTGTATGAGAAAAGTATAAATTTTTCAAATCAGAAACCAAAAGTAAGGAATGTCTCAAAAACGACGAACTCCACGAAAAAAATGTATATAGCATAAATTGTGTGTTTTAATGTGCTCTACATTTTTTGTGCAGTAAGTTTTTGTCCATCTCTTACGGTTTAGCAGTTATTCAAAATTCAGTAAAATTCATCCAGAATAAACCTCTTCAGAGGCTATTCCCAGAAAATTCAAGATTTACATTTTATTTGTTAGGTAAATATCTTTAATGTACGAAATTTTAATCAAAATCGTTAGAGACATTTTTGAGAAAATCAACATTTTCGAAAAAAGTTCCATGTAAAGGGTAGTTGGGGGTGGGGGGATTTTTCTCAAAATCTTCGTGTCGCATCCCTGCAAGATACTAAACTTAAATACCAAGTTTGGTACTTTACCGCCTTTTCGTTTTTGAGTTATTGTGTTCACAGACACACGGACACACTGACACATACACACATGGACCTTTTTGTGAAAATGCTTTTTTTGGATATTGGGGACCCTAAAACATATATTTCCGGTGAAATCTCGGTATCGAATTTTTGGGTGGAGTGCAATACCTTCTCTATACACTATGTACATAGTGCGTATAGAGAAAGTAAAAATGGCGCAGAATTTGCGAGGAATCAAGGATGAACCAGACAAAATCCGGGTTAGAAGTTCATCAATCGTTACGGAAGAGTTGAAAAGAAATGTTGAATAAAGGATTCAAAAAATTTTGTCAACTTTGGACACTGTATATGACTTTTTGGGTGGAAAAGATTTCCCAGCCTTGAAGACTTGAACAGATCTTTAGCGGTGGTAGAGTAGGTACAACATCGGCGTTGAAAAACCGGTATAACCTGACAATAAATAGCTTGACAACAATGAAAAATCTAATATGTTCCACTCACATGACTTTCTCTACATCTCTGTAACAAATTGTTAAAAAGCTTATGCATCTATTTACTTTATATTATTCGAGAAAAAATTAGCAGAAAGTCTTATTAATTGCATACTTGTAAGTAGAAGCGAAATAAGGGAGTACCATAGGTTAAACTGATAGTCAAAAGCTGGTTGATACGTGACTGAATTTTCTTTGTTTAAATGGACAGGAGTTGATAAATTCCTGTATGAGAAAAGTGTTAAATTTTTCAAAGCTAAAACCATAAACAAGAAATATCTAAAAAACGACCAACTCCACGAAAAAAGTGCATATAACATAAACTGTGCGTTTTAATGTGCTCTACATTTTGTGTGTGGTAAGGTTTTGTCCTTCTGTTACGGTTTAGCAGTTATGCAAAATTCCGGAAAATTCATCAAGAATAAAGTAGTCTTCAGAGACTATTCCCAGAAAATTCAAGATATACAATACATTTGGCAAGTAAATATCTTAAACATAAGAGATCTTAATCAAAATCATTACAGTCATTTTTAAGAAAATCAAAATTTTCGAAATTTTTCCCATGTAAAGGGTAGTTTGTGGTGGGGGGATTTTCTTGAAAATCTTCGTGTCGTATCCTTGGAAGATACCAAATTTAAATACCCAGTTTGGTATTTAACGGTCTTTTCGTTTTTGAGTTATGCTGTCCACAGACACACACACACAAACACAGAGGGATATTTTTCTAAAAATGTTTTTTTTTTTTATTCAAGGGGACCCAAAATATGTATTTCCGGTGAAATCTCGATATGGAATTTTGGGTGCAATACAATACCTTCTCTATAGACTGTACATAGTACGTATAGAGAAAGTAAAAATAGAGTAGGGTACTGTAACTTCGTAAATAAAGTTTTGTGTTGATATCTTTCGTTATCATTTAGCTATGCCAAATCATCTGTTACTTTCTGGATGACCCTCGTTGATTACCCAGCTGAACAACTGTCCTTCTTCCAATATCAACCATATGCACGTTTTACTTCCTCTATCACATGCCTAGGAAAGAAAATAGTAATAGAGTGTGATTTATGGACGCTCTTTAACTATTTGGGTTCTCAGCGTGGAAATGCGCTTATTTTGCTCAGAGGCGTGTTTATCAGGCTTGAAGTTCTTATACGTGCCATAAATCTACGATACGGCTTTACTTTCCTCCTTCTGAAGGAAGCCATGCTAAGGATCTCTACGCCCGAAGAAATCCTCGTCCTCCGCCGGGTTTGAACCTTGTGTATATGAAGCTAATATGGTAATCACATCTCTTCAAAAATAATGTTAAAAAGCTTATTCTTCTATCTACTTCATGCTAATCGAGATAAACATTTAGCAGAAATGTTTTCTTTCAAATTGAAGGGAAGTAGGTAAAATAATGGAATACACTGGGCTAAAACGATAATAAAATCTTTTAAAAGCTGCTTGTCATGTAGATGAAGTCCGTTTCTATGCAGGGCCAGGAGTTTACAACTTTCCCTGTAAGAAAAGCTTAAGTAGTTTAAATCTGAAAACAGTAACAAGGAGTATCTCAGAAATGATCAATTCCACGAAAAAAAAAAAAAATACGTATATGACATAAATTGCATGTTTTAATGTGATCTACATTTTTGTGTAGTAAATTTCTGTCTATCTCTTGCGGTTTACCAGCGTCACAAAATTCAGCAAAACTCAATTAGAATGAAGAGGTCTTTAGAGGCTACTCACAGAAAATTGAAGATACACATTTTATTTGCCATATTGATATCTTTAATATGAGCTATTTTAATTAAAAATCGTTAGAGCCATTTTTGAGAAAATCAAACTTTTCGAAAATGTTTCCATTTAAAGGGTAGTTTGGGGTGGGGGAATTGTCTTCAAAATGTTCGTGTCGACTCGTTAGAACATAATAAACCTACATATCAATTTTGGTATTTTACTCACTTATTGTTTTTGAGTTGTGTTCACAGACACACACACACATGGATCTTTTCCTAAAAATCCTTTTTAATTTCTCTACACGTACTATGTAAAGATAGGAAAAAGATCCATGATGGATGTGTGTGCGCGCGCGCGTGTGTGTCTGTGGAGAGCATGGCGCAAAAACGAAAAGACCTTTGAATACCAAACTTGGTATTTAAGTTTGGTATCTTGCAAGGATTCGACACAAACATTTTCAAGAAAATCCCTCCACCCCCAATTACCCTTTACATGGAATTTTTTTTTTTTTTTTTTTTAAATTTTTGATTTGCTCAAAAATGGCTCTAACGATTTTTATTAAAATATCGTATATTAAAGGTATATAAATAATATGTATATCTTGAATTTTCTGGGAATAGCCTCTGAAGACTACTTTATTGTGAATGAGTTTTACGAGCTTTTGCATAACTGCTAAACCGTAAGAGATGGACAACAACTTACCTCGCCAAAAATATAGAGGACATTAAAACACACGATTTATGCTATATTTTTTTCGTGGAGTTGGTTGTTTTTTAGATTCTCCTTGTTTTTGATCTCAGCTTTAAAAAACTTATACTTTTCTTATACAGGAAGTTATCAACTCGTGTCCATACAAACAAAGGAACTTCAGTCACATAGCAACCAGCTGTTGACTATCACTTTAACCCATGGTACTCCCTTATTTCGCTCCTACTTACAAGGACGCAAGTAATAAAACTATTTCTGCTAATTTTTTATCGATTAGCATGAAGTAAACAGAAGTATTAGCTTTTTAACAGTAATTTGTTGCAGAAATGTAGAGAAAGGCATGTGAATAGAACACAACAGATTTATTTAGATACAGGAGATCCTAAACTGTCTATTTGCAGTGAAAATTCGCTATCGAATTTTGGGTAAAATTGTGTATGCACTATGTACATAGTACGTGTAGAGAAAGTAAAAATTGCTGTTAGTACGATTGAAATATGAGATGAATCTTTACCCCGATACGAGGCTGGAATTTAACGAAACATTTCTATTTGCAGTGTGCGTTAGTATGGTTGATTTTATTTGTGCTTCTTTCCCCTCTCGGCAGAAGTGTCGTCTGGCGGGAACAGATGGAACTGTGCTACCTCCCCCTCATTAAATTACCACCCCTCTGCGACCATGCTCCGGGCGCCCTCTCAAATTAGCAGCCTTCACTTGTCATAATCATTTTCGTATCGGCAAGCAAATGGCGGCCATTCGGAAAACGATGAATAAGATTGTCTTTAGGGACGATTACTGTGATCCTTTGCTTACGTCACGCTTGATGTGCTGTCCCCTGCAGCTGGAGCCGCAAGGGGCGGGGAGGGAAGGTGTCCATGCGTGTTATAGCGACTCTTGCCATCATTTCGACACACCCAGAGATAGCTATCGCGTCTTAAATTCGCTTATAATAGCATTTATATCCTTTCTTTGTGCCTCCTCAGTAGGAAGTCAATTATTTTTCTGAGTATGTTTAATATCAATTTTGTTGAAATACTTGATATGTAAGTTAATCATTCTGAACATATATTTCGTAATGTAAGCTAAATTTAAAATTCATTTATTAATTGCATGCCAACAAGCACTGTAAGTACTTACAGTAAGAGTTTGAGAAGTCATTAATTCTTACAGTACAATTAGGAAATGACGTAACACTCACGACATGTGCTAATTCAAGTAAAGAATATATTGCAAAATTCATTAACAAAATAGTGTATAAGAAGGCTTTGTTCATATAATTTAGCTGTAGCATTTCATTTGTTCACATCGAAAAATTCATTTTTTTTTTAATGTTCACTAAATATTGAAGAACAATTTTGATTTTTATTATTATTATTATTACAGTTTTTTCAAGTATTTCAAAAAGTAATTGGCTACCAAGAACTATCCACGGCCTCATTCAAGTAGGCTATGACTCTGAAAGCTCGTATCGATACATAAAAGGGTGAATGATTTGAATGTCATGAACAACGAATCTGCTGAATCAGACGAAATTATGCAAGCAGAGGAGAGAACTACACTGCCTCTGTTGTATAGAACATTTTCACTCTCTACGAGTCAGTCATCATGTTGTCAGCACTGATGCTAAGCAAGGCAACAACTGAATATCGCAGAACTCCGTGAAATAGGTAAAACAGTCTACTTATAATTATAATATGTATATAAATATTGAGAACTGTCTATAACATACTGTATGACACACGTGTGAAAATTGTTTCCCAGCATTACTATACTCGACCTACGACCTCGTTTCGCAAGCTTCCAGTCATAATATAAAATACCACTTTTACCACTTGTGTCCTAAATAGCTATTCTTTTTAAATATCTCTGCTAATCTCGAGAATCTTGGATGGGTTTCTTCTAGGTTTCTCTTTAAAGAGTTTTTATTCAGGAGGTTTGCTCTTATCTTTCACTTCTTTTAAAATATCTATTTTTAGACATTTGTTGGTAAAAGTATGGCTTTTAACATAGATATCAGTAGTGTTAAAAGTAGAAAATTCTGTCACTTGGTGACATAAACTTTGATTTCTTGCGGAATATGTCCACGGCCTCATTCAAGAAAGCCATGAATTTCACTCAAATAATGCTTTTATTGGTCCATAAATTGGACAATAAACATTATCTACAGTTTCGTCAAAATATTGGTAACTTAATTGAAACTTGTAACCCCTTAATAAATTAAAACGCTGTTATAGAAAGTTGTAACCAATTAATAAATTAAAATATTGCATTATTTACATTGTTTTATTATTTTCACTGCCTTTGTTATATAGGAGTGGTTAATCGCATCATATTGTCAACATTGATGCTAAGCAAGGCAACAACTGAACATCGCAGCACGTGCAGCATCAAGTGCGTGAGATAGATAAAACGAACTATTTATAATAACTTATGATGCATTATAAATACTCAGGTCTGTCTAACAATAGTGTGTCCCACTCGTGTTCAACGCAAGTATTTAATCCACTCGCCACGCTGGTTCCGCAAACATACTACATACCTAGTGTATAGCGAAGGTATTGTATTGCACCCAAAAATTCGATACCGAGATTTCATCGGAAATTTGTGTTTTGGGTCCACTTGAATCCAGAAAAGAGTTTTCAGAAAAAGGTTACGTGTGTGTGTGTGTGTGTGTGTGTGTGTGTGTGTGTGCAGCATAGCTCATAAACGAAAAGTCCATTAAATACCAAACTTGAAATTTAAGTTCAGTATCTTCCAAGGATGCGACACGAAGATTTTCAAGAAAATCCCCCCACCCTCGGCTACCCTTTACATTGAAAAAATGTTTATTTTTTTTTTTTCAAAAATAGGCCTAGCGATTTTGATTAAAATCTCTTATATTTAAAATATTTTCGTGGCAAATATAATGTAAATTGAATTTTCTGGGAAGGGCGTCTGAAGACCTCTTTATTTTGGATGTTTTTCTCAATTTTGCTTAACTGGTAAACCGTAAGAGGTAGACAAAAAATTACTACACAAAAAATATAGTTCTCATTAAAACACAAAATTTGTCATATTTTTTCGTGGGGCTGACCATTTTCGAGATTTTATTTGTTATTGGTTTCAGTTTTAAAACACTTCAGTTTCTCATATAGGAACTAGTCAACTCCTAGCCACGCAAAGAAACGGATTTCAATCCCATAGCCACCACATTTTAAAACATTTGACTGTCGGTTTAGCCTAGAGTATTCCCTATTTCCCTTCTACTTATAATGAACTAAGCAATGAGATCGTTTCTGTTAATTTTTATTTCGATTATCGTGAAGTGGATAGAAGAATAAGCTTATTAACAATAGTTTGTTACAGAGATGTAGAGAAAGTCATGTGGATGGAGTACATCAGATTTTTAGTGCCAAGCAAATGTCGATAAGGTGCTGCAGTCTGAATTCTTTCACCATCCCTACTAACTGCGTCCACCATTTGTAGTCAGATGATAGTTCAGCCAGTCCTTCGAGCCCACATCCCTACTTCGTTCCGCGACAAACAGATGGAGTCAGGGTGACATTGTAGTCCATCTGTGAATATGTCGCAGTGCAGATGCTATTACCATGTATTTTCAGTTTTACTACTGTTTTACATTCGCGGTTTTGGCAGTCTCCTTTCCAATCCTCTCCACCATCTGCGTCAAGATTTTTTGTCTCGCATAAATCGTAAGGCGCAAAAAGGTACTGCTTTCAATATTTTGGTCAACAATTATTCTGACGGCATTGTCATGGTGTTCTGTTCTCCAGAAAACGCCCTGCAATAGTCCAGATACCCAACTTTTCCTATCAGGGCCAGAGGATAGAGTGGGGAAATTCCATCAAATACCTGGGCGTCATTCTTGATAAGGGCCTAACTTTTCGTGAACACGTGCGGAGAACGTCGGACAGAGCCTGTTCTCGCCTCCCAAATGCCGGTTCACTTAAAGTTACGCCTTTTCAAGGCGCTCGTAGTCCCTCTGCGAAGTGTGGGGCATGGCAGCAGACTTCTGGCTTCTCTGGTTACAGCGGATACAGAATAGAGGACTCCGGTCCATATATTCTGTATGTCGACGTTTCTTTTTGAGGCTACTGCATGAAGCTTCGGCCCTCCCATATGTGGAAGATGTCATTAGGCGCCGGGCTCAGAAATTTTACGCCAGATTGGGCGAACATGAGAACGCACTTGTCAGATCGCTAGGGCAGTACTTACCTACTAAACGCCGGTACAGGCGGTATCGTGTTCCCCGTATTGCTTGTGGGCACCCCCGGTAACAACGGCTTCAAACCAGCCAACAGCAAATTAGCTGAACTAAGTACTCCCCCCCTCCAATTGTGAGTGGTCTATCAAAATTAACCAACATAAACAAATTTTCAAAAATTATACACCAGCGGAGCGGAGGAAAACGATGCTGCTCCTAAAAATGCAAACTGCTCGAGGAGACTATCTAGCGCTACCTCCTTAACTTCATCACCCGAAACCTCAAAATACAAAACCTTAATCTCATCTCATTCCAGTGGTTAAACCCTTACCAGGGTAGGTACACAGCTACTACACCTAGGCTCACCACGGGCCTACCAGATCTCGCACGCACGCACGCACACGGCATTGTTGAGAGCGTCAATTGTGCTTATATAATTTATATAACTGCTTATTTACAAAACATTGAGTTAAATTTCTTATATTGCTGGTTCTGTTATTCCATTTGAAACTTGCGGTGCGCTTGGAAGTTTGCGCATGTTAATATGTATACGGATATAGAAACTTGTGCCGACTTCTTACGCCACGCTAACGACTGCATTGGGAATGGTCTACCCCCGCACCTGCGCAAATGCTGCGTTACGTTAGCGTTGCGACTTCATTATGAATGTAACTTAAAGCCTGTTGGGTTGTGCGAGAACGGCAGCTGGCATGTTGTAGTGGCGATAGCGGATGGGTAGAACATTGTTTTGAAAGGTAGAGTCAGACTACCTTAGTCCCCTGGACTCCGTTCATTTGTTCTAACCATTGAGCTATGATGATATTATTCCGACACGTCATTAATTGCCCCAACTGACTCGCGTTTTTTTTTTTCGGTAAACTACAAGATCTCAAACTATCTTTGAATTTACCACGCTGCCATGGTAGCTCAGTGGTTGGAACAACTGGACGGAGACCAGGAAATCCACGTTCAAATCCCGTCTGAGACAATACATGTAATGTCACGGGATTAAAAGGTCTCTAAAAGGCAGATATAAATGTTATCCAATATAATATATAAATAATATTAAGAAGGGACATAAATACATTGTAAATGACTAGGGAAAAAATGTTGTAAAACACGTCTAAGAGGGCAAAGGCATAGTTATCTACCACTGGCCCTTAGCCCAGATAGGATAATACCGTTAAGGACAGGGCAATAAACCGAAGGGGTTTGGAGGTTCCTCTGCCGGATAGTGGACATAACAAAGCAAATAGAAACAGTTCTCTTGTTGGTCGAGCGACACGAACCCACTATCCATGGAAGATTCGGGGGGTTAAGAAGTGAAATTTGAGTCCTCGGTGGAACCGAACAGAAATAGTGTTTATTTAATACGGTCGAAGTCACTAGCCATGGAAGATTCGCGGAGTTAAGACGTGATAGCTGAGCCCGCGGTGGAACTGAACAGGCTACAAATGGCCGCGACAGAAATTATTTATTTAATACAGCAGAAGACAGTCACGAGTAATAAGGAATAATAGGTGCGGTTGCAGAAGGAATTCGTGTGTGTTCGACGGCAGAAAATGGAATGAAACTACTTGTGTCTTACCACACCCGAGACAGGTTCCAAGCCGACTCATTCTGAGCTAGGGCACCCACATCTCTATACCATGCCATAAATATCCTAAACCTGCACGCGGGATTCGAACCCGGAACCACTATATCGGTGAACCGCCGCACGACTAATGCATTGAATTTTTTATCTTTCTCACTCCTGTCCTACACACGGCTGGTGTGGACAAAAGAATTAATTCAAAGAACTTTGCTTGACCTTGATGTCTTTTTCAATAAAAGGCGTAGTCATAACTTCAGTAAATAGAAACAGTACGTATTGCACAGACTGTTTTATAACTCTAAAACAGTAAATTGTTACGTACATTCATTTGGCAAAGGTTCATTTATAAAGTGCGATCCATATAAACCTGCACCATTTTAATAGGCCATAATTTCTCTCTGAAAGCTCACAGTAGAAATGTGAAATTTGTTTTAATGATCTCAGTAGCTCAGGGAGAATCGACAACAATCACGGCAACAATCGATCAATGCCATCTGTTGACTATATTGATGATTTCGATGGAAATTGGGAGCATTTTCATGACATTGTCTTTAGTTTGCGGTCATAGCAGCAACATGCAGCACTCACCTGGAGAGCGTGTTTTCATTGTGAAGACAAATTCCTTGCTAACAACACAACGGGAATTTCTAAGAGAATTTAATGTACGGGATGTTCCGACAAAGGCAACAATTTTATCGCCAGCAAGAAAGCTGGAGACAACTGGTATACTCGTTAGTGAGAGTGGAAAACATAGACCACCATTGAGTGCAGAGACGGTTACAAATGTTCAAAAAGGCTAGTTTTTTTTTTTGTATGTTTAACACTACTTGTGGTATCGCAGACGATGACACTGGTGATACATGGAATGAAGATGGAGCACCGGTGGAATGCAATGGCGGGGGAAACCGGAGAACCTGGAGAAAACCCGCCTCTGCGCCGCTTTGTCCACCACAAATCTCACATGGGATCGAACCCGAGCCGTCTAAGTGAGAGGTGAGAGGTCTAACCACTCGGCCACGGCGCGGCCAAGAAGGCTAAGAACTCTCCAAACAAATCCTTGCCAGGAAAAAAGAGCTACGACTGTCTACAATGCCATGAAAATGCTTTTCCATCGAAATCATCAATATAGTCAACAGATGGCATTGGTCCATTGTTGCCATGATTGTTGTCGATTCTCCCTGAGCCACTGAGATCATTTCAGAGTTCTAGGAGCTTTCAGAGAGAAATTATGGCCTATTAAAGTGGTTCAGGTTTATATGGATCGCACTGTATTATTATCGCTGATAGCAACTAAGTGCCCTATTTTGGGGTGATACCGTTTGTAGAGTTCTCAAACAATTTCAAGTGTGCCGTGAGAGAGTGTCCTAGCACCACAGCCATCGGGACGCATTTTGGACCAACCTCGATCATGAAATGTTAGACACTTGCCGTAGATAAAGAATTATACAAGAAAAGTGTAATGTGTTGCATTCACTACATTTCTGTAATAAAGTATTATTGTTAATAGGCTTATTCTTCTGTTTGCTTCATGCTAATCGAGATAAACGCTGGCAGAAACGGTCTTATTACCTCGTTCTTATACACTAGGCTAAACCGACGTCAAATATTTACAAATGTAGTTGCTATGGGATTGAAATCCGTTTCTTTGCATGGCCAGGAGTTGACAAGTTCCTGTATGAGAAAAGTTTAAGAATTTTAAAACAGAAACAAATAAAAAGGAATATCTCAAAAACGGTCAACACCACGATAAAAAAAAAATGAATATGATATAAGTTGTATGTTTTAACGTGATCTATATTTTTGTGTACTAAGCTTTTGTCTATCTCTTACGATTTACTAGTTATGCAACATTTAAACAATTCATCCAAAATAAAGCGGTCTTTAAAGGCTATTTCCAGAAAATTCAAGATATACCTACATTTTATTTGCCATATAAATATTTTAAATATAAGAGATTTTAATAAAAATCGTTAAAGTCATTTTTGAGAAAACCAAAATTTTCGAAAAAAATTTTCCAAATACCAAGTTTGGTGTTTAATGGACTTTTCGTTTTTGAGATATGCTGCCCACAGACACACACACACACACAGACAGACACAGACACACACACAGACAGACACACACACACACACACGGATATTTCTATAAAAATCTTATGTGTTCCATTCACATGACTTTCTTTACATAGCTGTAACAAATTGTTGTTAAAAACTTATTCTTCTACCTACTTAATGATAATCGAGATAAACATTAGCAGAAATTGTCATAATTACTCGCTTCCTAGTAAGTAGGAGAGAAATAAGGGAATACACTAGGATAAAACGAGAAAATGTTAAATAAGTATATCTCAGAAATGCTCAACTCTACGAAATAAACTGTATATGACATAGATTATGGTTTTAAGGAGTTCCACATTTCATGTGTAGTAAGTTTATGTCTAGCTCTTACTATTTACCAGTTATGTAAAATTCAAAATATACATTTTATTTGCCGTTTAAATATGTGAAATATAAGAGATTTTAATCAAAATCGTTAGAGCCATTTTTGAGAAAACCAAAATGTTGAAAATGTTCTCCATGTAAAGGGTAGTTGGGAGTAGGGGGATTTTCTTAAATAATAAGTTTGGTGTTTAACGGACTTGTCGTTTTTGAGCTATGTTGCCCACATACACACACAGATATTTTTCTAAAAATGCTTTTTTGGATTCAGGAGGTCCCAAAACATATATTTCCGGTGAAATCCCGTTATAGAATTAGGTTGCAATACAATACCTTCTCTATACACTATGTACATAGCGCGTGTAGAAAGTAAAAATGCCGGTACATCCACCAAAAGGTCCTAGCATACTTGTGGGATCATATGTGTACGGGGATCTTCAGTGCCTGACTCAGCATCGCCGTTCTTTGAGATTTACAAGATTCTTGCAGCTGGAGGAAACATAGCAGTACTCTGAAACAAAAGAGACAAAAACAAAACTTAGAATCTTAAAAAGTCTGTCCCTCTGAAATAGAGCTAATGTTTCTATTTCCTAATATGGTATGAAAAATTCAAACATAACATTTCAAAATATGTGTAACATTTGCAACACGTATCAGGGAAAGCAATACACATCCAAAACTTACATTTCACAAGTTATATTATACAGGAGTATTTAAAAACACTTTTACAGCGTCTGGGCATGGATTCCTTGCATCAAAACAAGAAATTAGGTCCATATAGGTAAACATATGCTCTAAAAACCTTCGTTTTCGCGTTATCAATTTATTAATGAAAGTTTTCGTTCAACGGCTTTCCGAGTCCAACACAATAACTTCATTTATTTATGCATCGTTGTTAGGAGGCTTTGGCCCATTTTACCCTGCGGAGTTGGCCTTGTGTTGCCATGGCTACTTGTTAACATTTATCAGATGTGTAATACATTCCTCCAGCACACCTTACAACTGTTGTCTACAGGGACTTCATCCAGAACACTCTCCCAGACTTATTAGGAAAAGTGGCTCAGCAAATAAGAAGAAGCATGTGGTTTATGCATGATGCTCTAGCACATTTTAGTCTCATTGTTTGAGATGCACTGACTGGTATCAAGAATGACAGATGGATAGGTAGAGGGAGACCAGTTCCATGGCCTGCACGTACCCTTGATTTCAATCCTTTGAATTTTTATTTTTGAGAGCGCCTTAAATGATTGGTTTATGCAGCAGACATCCCCGATGAAGAAACTCTTAACGGAGTTGCAAAATCATACGACACCGACTGGGAGTATTTGATATTTCATGCTTCATCTTGACGCAAGAAGAGGACATTTGCAGCATTTGCTATGAGTAGTGTTCTGTTGAACACATTCTAACAAGCTGAAAACATCAAAAATAGAACAAGGTGTCACTTTAAAATGTCTTAATTAACATTTTGAGCCCAAATATATATATAAAAAAGGGGGTTTTGGGACATCTGTTTATACTAACGTTTATTTCTTGTTTTGATGTAAGGAATCTCTCCCCAAACTTTGTAACTGCGTACTCATTATAAGACAAGAAAATCCAATCTTGATTGTGGACATCTTTCAATAATTGACACAGATAGTTAACGTAAACCTTGGTGCCAATAAAGTTACTGTAATGTGAAACAGCTATTTCTGAAATTGCTTAGTGAAAAATTACATTTTTGGTCTTATACCACTTTTCCCCGACACTGACGAAATTTTTTACTTTTTCAATCACGGTGTACAATGCACAAAATAGGAAGAAAAGTATTGCATTCCATCCAAAATTTGTATACCGAAATTTCATCGGAAATACGAGGGTCGTTTTTTTTCTTCTTTTTTTTTTTTTTTTCAACCTCCGATAGGCTATAAAAGAAAAAGACAAGTTCATAGAAAACAATTATTTTACTAATAAAAGTTGTGTACATTTATGGTTACTTTTCAACATATCACCGAAAAGATTGAGACATTTATCGTACCTGTGCACAAGCTTTGCAATACCCGCTTCAAAAAATGTTGCCGCCAGTGATTTCAAATGCGCATTGACGTTGTTTTGAAGATCTTCGTTGATTTCAAAATGCTGCCCTCCTAGCCATGCCTTCAGTTCAGGGTAAAGGTGAAAGTCGCTGGGTGTCAGGTCAGGACTGTAAGGCGGATGATCGAAAATGTCCCATTGAAATTGTTCAAGGAGCCGTTGGGTTGTGCCAGCAGTGTGTGGACGAGCGCTGTCATGGATCAACACAATTCCTGAAGTCAGCATTCCTCTTCGTTTGTTTTGAATGAATCTCGGCAAACGTCGTAAAGTACGAAGATCTTCAAAACAACGTCAATGCTCATTTGAAATCATTGGCGGCAGCATTTTTTGAAGCGGGTATTGCAAAGCTTGTGCACAGGTACGATAAATGTCTCAATCTTTTCGGTGATTTTGTTGAAAAGTAACCAGTGTACAAAATGTTTAGTAATAAAATAATTGTTTTCTATGAACTTGTCTTTTATTTATAGTCTAAGGAATGTTGAAAAAAAAACGGCCCTCGAATATGCTTTGAGGTCCCCTGAATAAAAAAAAACGCGTTTTCTAAATAATTACCGTGTGGTGTCTGTGAACACCGCAGCTCAGAAACAAAAACCGGTTAAATACCGAACTTCATATTTAAGTTCAGTGCCTTTCAAGGATGTAACACCAAGATTTTTAAGAAAATCCCTCCCACCCCCAACCACCCTTTACATGGAACATTTTCTCAAAAATGACTCTAACAATTTTGATCAAAATACCGTATATTAAAGACATCCATGTCACAAATGAAATGTATATTTAGAATTTTCTGGGAATATCCTCTGAAGATCTCTTTATTCTGAATGAATTTTCCTGAATTTTGCATAAGTAGTAAACCGTAAGAGATAGACAAAAACTTACTACACAAAAATGTAGATCTCGTTTAAAAACATATAATTTATGTCATATACGTTTTTCATGTAGAGCTGATATTTTCGAGATATTCCTTGCTATTGATTTCAATTTTAAATGACCTCGCTTTTCTCAAACGACACCGCACAAAGCGAACCGAACCTGGTTTCACATAGCGACCAGCTTTTAAAAGATTTGCTTATCGCTTTAGTCTTATTATTTGCTTCTTCTTACAAGAAAGCAAATAATAAGACCAAGTCTGCCAATGTTTATCTGTGATGTTTATCTTTTGTAAGAAAAATGTGTTGTGGAACGGCTAGATAAAGTTGGGTAGGCAGACTCAGACTGAAAAATTCAATGCCATAGCCGGGATTTGAACCACGGATCTACCGGTTGCTCTGCCACTGGCAACATTCCAGCACACCATTGAATTCCTCACAAGTTTCCCGTTAAACCACAAGGTGTTCACAAATTATTTTTGAGATGACAACCCCAATGTTGTAACTACATAAATCCCATTCATCCATTTCATGAAAATCTTCGTGTCGCATCCTAAGAAGATTCAAAACTTAAAACCAAATTTGGTATTTAAAACTCTTTTTAGCTCTGCTCTCCACAGACATACGCACGTACTCACACGGATCGTTTTCCAAAAATATTTTTTTTTTTTTTGCATTCAGGGGACAAAAAATGCATTTCCGGTGAAATCTCGGCATCGAATTTTTGGGTGCATTACAATACATTCTCTATACACTATGAAATAGTACGTGTAGAGAAAGTAAAAATCTGATGAGTTCCATTGACATGTCTTTCTCTATATCTGTGCAAGAAATTATTGTTAGAGAGTTTATGCTTCTATTCACTTCATGCTAATCCAGAAAAAATTAGCAGAAACTTGTTTCTTTGTAAGTAGAAGCGAAATAAGGGAGTACCATAGATTAAAGAGATAGTCAAAAACTCGTTGCTATGTGACTGTAGTTCCTTTGTTTGCATGGACAGGAGTTGGCAAATACCTTTATGAGAAAAGTATAAGTATTTTAAAGCTGAAACCAAAAACAAGGAATATCTAAAAAACGATCAACTCCACGAAAAAAGTGTATATAACGTACATTGTGTGTTTTAACGTGTTCTACATTTTTTGTGTGATAAGATTTTGTCCATCTCTTACGGTTTAGCAGTTATGTAAAATTCCGTAAAATTCATCCAGAATAAAGAGGCCTTCAGAAAATATTTCCCAGAAAATTCAAGATACACATTTTATTTGTCAGGTAAATATCTTTAATATACGATATTTTTATCAAAATCGTTAGAGCCATTTTTGAGAAAATCAAAATTTTCGAAAAAAGTTCCATGTAAAGGGTAGTTTGGGGTGGAGGCATTTTTCTCAAAATCCTCGTGTCGCATCCTTGGAAGATACTAAACTTAAATACCAGGTTTGGTACTTTACCGACATTTCGTTTTTGAGTTATCGTATTCACAGCCCCACACACACACACACACACACACACACACACACACGGACATTTTTCTAAAAATGTTTTTTTTTTATTGAAATGAAAACATATATTTCCGGTGAAATCTCGGTATCGAATTTTTGGGTGCAATACAATAGCTTCTCTATATACTGTGCACATACTACGCATAGAGAAAGTAAAAAGTATTTTCAGAAAAAAGGTCCGTGTGTGTCTGTGAATACAATAACTAAAATACGAAAAGTCGGTAAAATACCAAACTCGGTATTTTTAATAGGTATATTCCAGGCATGCAACACGAAACGTTTGAGAAAAATCCCCCCACCCCAAATTACGCTTTATATGGGGAAAATTTCGATATTTTTGATTTTCTCAAAAATGGCTCCAACGATTTTGACTAAAATCTCATATTTAAGATATCTATGTGACAAATAAAATGTATACCTTCAATTTTCTGGGAACAGCCTCTGAAGACATGTTTATTCTAGATGAATTTTGCGTAATTTTGCATAACTGGTAAACCATTAAGAGATAGACAAAAGATTACCACACATAAAATATAGAGCTCGTTAAAACACACAATTAACGTCACATACATTTTTTCGTGAAGTTGACCGTTTTTGAGATATTCTTTATTATTAGTTTCAGCTTTAAAATCTTATACTTTTCTTATACAGGAATTTGTCAATTCGTGTCCATACAAACAAAGGTATTTCATTCACATAACAACCAGCTTTTAAAAGATTTGATCATCGCTTTAGCCTAGTGCATGCCCTTCTACTTACGAGGAAGCAGGTAATAAGAATCTTACTGCCAATTTGTTCTCGATTAGCATGAAGTAAATAGAAGAATAAGCTTTTTAATAATTATTTGTTGCAGAGATGTAGAGAAAGTCATGTGATTGGAACACAAAAGATTTTTTTTGATACAGGGGAACCTTAAACATATTTCTGGTGAAATCTCGGTATCGAATATTTGGGTGAAATACAATACCTTCTCTATGCACTATGTACATAGTACGTGTAGTGAAAGTAAAAATAATAATTTAATAAGCATAGTTTGTTGCGAGACAGGCACAGAAATTCTTTGAATGGAACTCATCGGATTTTTACTTTATTTACACGTACTATGTACACAATGTACAGAGAAGATATAGTAATGCACCGAAAAAATTGATATCGATATTTCACCGGAAATACATGTTTTGAGACCCCCTGAAACCAAAAAATGCATTTTCATAAAAATGTCCTTGTGTGTGGTTGTGGGCAGCATAGCTCAAAAACTAAGAGCCCGTTAAATACCAAACTTGATACTTAAGTTTGATATCTTCCAAGGATGCGAAATAAGATTTTCAAGAAAATTGCCCCACCCACAAATACCGTTTTCATGGAAAATTTATCGGCTATTTTGATTTCTTCGAAAATGGCTCTAACGACTTTTATTAAAATTTCGTATGTTTTAAGATATTTTTAATGACAAACGAAATGTATATCTTCGATTTTTTGAGAATAGCATCTGAAGAGCTCTTTATTCTGGATGAGATATACAAAATCTTTCTACACAAAAAATGTAGATCTCATTTAAATTTATGTCAAACATTTCTTTTTTTTTTTTTTTTTTTTTGTAGAGTTAACCGTTTTCGAGATATTCCGGATTGTTGTTCTTTTCTCAAACGGGAAGACACATTTCTTCTTGTTTGTCGTTTGTTTACTCGGACAAGCAAAGAGATTGGAATTTTAATTGTTTCACATAGCGACCGGCTTTTAAAGGACGAGACTATCCTTTAGCCTCTGTGTTCCCCTATTTGCCTTCTACTTACAAAGAGGCAAGTAATAAGGACAATTTCTAATGTTTATCTCGATTAGTGTAAATTAGAAGAATAAACTTTTTTAAAACAAATTGTTACAGAGATGAAAGAAATTTATTTGATTATAACACGTCAGATTTTTTAAAAACTATACCTTGCTTGACTTTCTAAAGATTTTCAGCGCCCTCGTGTAAGTGCAGACTAACTGATAATGAGATCTTCGCATATAAGCACACTTATTAATCACCTAGAACGAAGCCACAGCCGTTTAGGTAATAGAAGCAACTTTCTAACCAAGACCCAATACAGTCAATATGGGTTTTGAAAAAGAAATTAGTTGGTTGCAGGTAAACTCAAACTTCTCCAAAAATGTGCTCTTAGTAATTAACACATTCTTAAAAATCTGCTCTAGCTGCTCTACAAACTTCTTACAAAAAATTCTTCTTCTTGAGATAAACATTAGCAGAATGTTCTTATTACTTAGTTCCTTATAAGCAGAAGGGAACTAAAGGAATGTGCTATGCTAAAGTGATAGTCAAATATTTTAAAAGCTGACGTTATGTGACTGTCATTGCAACTCGCTTTGTTGCTTGTTCAGGAGCAGAATAAAAGGAAAACACTTCCTATCTGAGAAAAGTATAAATAATTTACAACTAAAACCAATAACAAAGAATAATTCGGAAACGGTTGCCTCTACAACAAAAATGTAACGGATATAGATTGTGTGTTTTGTCGAGATCTACACTTTTTGTGCAGTAAGTTTTAGTCTATATCTTACGGTTTAGTAAATTAAGAAAATTCGGCAAAATTCATGGAAAATGAAGTGGTCTTCAGAGGGTATTCCCAGAAAATTGAGTATATACATTTTATTTCGGTTGTAAATAGCTTTAATATTCGGGATTTTAATCAAACTAGTTAGGAGCTATTTTTGAGAAATTCAATATTTCCGAAAATTTTTCCATGTAAAGGATTGTTTTTTGTGGTGGTGGGGGGATTTTCTTGAAAATGTTCGTGTCATAGCCTTGGAAGATACTAAACCTAAATACCAGCCTTTTCGTGTTTGAGCTAAGCTGTCCACACGTACCTTTTTCTAAAAATGCTTTTTTTCGGACTTAGGGTTCCCAAAACATATTCTTCCGGTGAAGTGTCGACATAAAATGTTGGTGGAATAAAATACCTACCTTCTGTATCCAGTATGTACATTGTACATGCGGGCTAGAGAAAGTAAAATGTCGTCTTAGTAATGAACACATTTTTAAAATACCACATATAGTTTTGTTTTTTGCTAGATATCGTTACGCGTTTCTCTTTTTGGTTCAGTTCGAATTCAAAATACTGTGTAGTGCTGAGCGGATTTTCATGGGGGGATATTTTTTTGACGTTGCATGATAATAAGATCCGCACATAAAAGCCTTTTTGGTAAATAAAATATAGTAGCGGGCATTATCCATCCGTGGAACAATAACTAATTCCCCGAGCGAGTGATATCATGTGCACACAAACGCCCATGTATATTTATTAAAAAATGGGAATTAAAATATCATAATAATGGTGGTCGTGAAAAGAGTTGCAGTTGAAAACCGTCGGTATTATCAGCACAAAGCATTGCGTTTGTGGTCATTCTGCGTGAACCTGCGTGCGTGCGTGCGTGTAATTAGCGTGCCTTTTTTCTGCCTCGTGCTCTCTTAGAGAGAGACAAAGGATATACATTTTTTTGTAGTGGAAAGGGTTGTGGTAGCATTGTTTCGACGCGCGTGTGGGGTGCTAAATCCTCCCCTTCTATCTCTCTGGTTGTGTTATTCTATTATAGACCGCACCCTCCCTCAGTATGGCCACTCAGCCCTGGTCAAAATCACCCCCACACTCTCCGGCCACTGCGACAATGGCGAAGGAGCTTTCCAAAGAATGCCTTTTTGGATAATTTGTATGTTGTCCACTCTTCATAGTGGATTGTACAATAATCGTCTTATTCCTCAGTCAGTCTTGAGGAACGAGGCAGAATTGACCTGGTGCTTGCCGCTTTCTGCAAGAGGTAAGACGAACTTGTGTCAAAACAGCAGGAAATGATCACATCGGTGTTCGTAAGTATCAATCCTAAGCGTCAATAAGTCCATAGAAATAGAAATCATTCTTTAGTAGATCCCCCCACCCCCCGCATAATCTCCTTTTAGCTCGATACACTTTTGGAAGGTCCTCAACTAGCATCTGTTTGGGAGATGACCTCTTCATTAGACCTGAATCGTTTTCCTCTGAGTCACTTTTACAAGTTTGGAAATTAAAAAATCTGATGTGTTCCATTTACATGACTTTCTCCACATCTCTGCAACAAATTATTGTAAAAAAACTTATGTTTCTTTTTACTTCATGCTAATCCAGAAAAAATTAGCAGAAATAGTCTTACAACTTGCTTCCTTGTAAGTAGAAGCGAAATAAGGGAGTACCATAGGTTAAAGTGGTAGTCAGAAGCTGGTTGCTATGTGACTGAAGTTCCTTTGTTTGTATGGACAAGAGTTGACAAATTCCCGTATGAAAAAAGTAGTATTTTAAAGCCTGAAACTAATAACAAGTTATATCTCAAAAACGGTCAACCTCATGAAAAACAAAATGTACATAACATACATTCTGTGTTTTAACGAACTCTATATTTTTTTGTAAAGTAAGGTTTTCTCCATTTCTTAGCAGTTAAGCAAAATTCGGCAAAAGTCATCAAGAATAAAGTAGTCTTCAGAGGCTATTCTCAGAAAATTCAAGATATACATTTTATTTATCAAGTAAATATCTTAAGCATAAGAAATTTTAATCAAAATCGTGAGAGCCATTTTTGAGAAAATACTCATTTTCGAAATTTTATCCATGTAAAGGATAGTTGGGGTTGGGGGGCTTTTCTTAAAAAGCTTCGTGTTGCATCCTTGGAAGAGACCAAACTTAAATACCAACATACGCGCGCGAAAACATGTATCGAAATCTATGCATCGAATTTTTGGGTGGAATACAATATCTTATCTATATATTAAGTACACAGTCGTGTAGAGAAAGTTATAAAATAATAATAACAATAATAATAAAATAATAGTTATATTATAAGTGACTTAAATAGACTATTATTTGTTTAGTAGTACACGAGTGTACTAATTTCCAATAAAATTTGATTTTATCAAAAATGGCTCTAACGGTTTTGATCAAATACCTTATATACATATATTTTTATGACAAACGAAAACGAAATCTGTACCTTGAATTTTCTGGGAAAAGCCTCTGAAGAGCTCTTTATTTTGGATGATTTTTATTGAATTTTGCATAACTGGTAAACTGTAAGAGATAGACAAAAACTTAACAACACAAAAATGCAATTAACGCCATATACATTTTTTTTCGTGGAGTTAGCCGTTTTCGAAATATTCCTTGTTATTAGTTTCCGTTTTAAAATACTTATACTTTTCTCATTGTCAACTCCTGACCATACAAACAAAGGAATTTCAGTTACATAACAACCAGCTTTAACCTATGGTACACCCTTGTTTCGCTTCTACTTACAAGGAAGCAAGTAATAAGACTATTTCTGCTAATTTTTCACAATTAGCATGAAGTAAATAGAAGAATAAGCTTATTAACACTAATTTGTTATAAAGATGTAGAGAAATTCATGTGAATGGAGCACATCAGATTTTTTGTATCGAAAATGCCATGATGACATACATTTACACCCTTAAACGAGGCACTTTACCCCAAACCTCTCGTAAAAATGACTCATTGGTATGAATTAGCAGGAGTGAGTTTTACTGACGTGAAGAAGTTCTAGCGGAGTGATACACGACGAAAAGCCAGGAAATTGTAGGGCGACGAGCTGGTGTATATATCGCCAGAGTTGGCCGGAGTACAAAAGCTACAAAGGGACTATTCAATAACTGGCAACATCAAAAGCTTTAGAAAAAGAGAGACGGAGAGAGAGCGCTGATAGAATGAGCCGCGTCCATATTAAGTACACGCTGACCAAAAATATCCTTTGAATAGAGTGGCCAAGCAATCCTTTGATACCGGAGTGAAATACGCGCAAGTTTTTGCGAGGATTAAATAACCCAGTCCCTCAGCTTTCGAGGAAAATGTAACAAGTGTACGCTTAGCAATTGTTATACCCACCTTCTCGTACAAGTCTGGCATTCATACAAAAAACACGTTATTGTGGTCACTTCGTAAATACGCGGTTTGAGATCCCTTCAGGCCTCAAAGTAATATCATTAAAACTCTTGTTTTACACCCACATACCTTCTCTAGCTATTATGCAACAAACTATTCTTACAAAATCTTATTCTTCTGTATACTTCAGGTCATCAGTGTACAGTTTTCTCCGAAATACGAGACTGCTCACCCCTAACAGTGGGCAAACAAAAGACTACACTGTACTAGAGAGAGGTAACATCTGTTTCCTGGAGACACTGCTTGCAAGTCGAGAATCGCGACTCAGTTAAGAGACTAGCAAGTGGAACACTTGGAAATAGCGAGGGTTGCTTTCGAACCGCACACACCCTAATCCCAAAATGAAATGAAATGGCGTTTTTATTTATGGATGCTCTTTAACTGCTTTGGTTCTCACCGTCCTATTCTACACTGGCGTGAAAGACCGTTTAATTTTGCTCAGAGGCCTCTTTATCAACCTTGAGGTTCTTTTACATGCCGTAAATCTACGACATGGGACCAACAACTTTACTTCCCTTATGAAGGAAACCATGCTAAGGATTTTTAGCCGGGTTGGAATCCGCGAATTCGGGTATATGAAGTTAGCATGGTATCCATTACACCATGGAGGACGACTCCCTAATTCCAAAGTTTAAAGTCTTTGGAAGAAGAGTGGGGCACAGTCATTATGTTCTGAAAAATCTGATGTGTTCCATTCACATGACTTTCTCTACATCTATGCAACAAATTGTTAAAAAGCTTAGATGTGCTTCTTTTTACTTCATGCTAATCGAGAAAAAAATATCAGAAATAAATAGTCTTATTACATGCTTCCATGTGAAGAGAAGAGAAATAAGGGAATACCATAGGTTAAAGTGACGGTCAAAAGCTGGTTTATGTGACTGAAGTTCCTTTGTTTGTATGGAAACAAGTTTACAAATTCCTGTATGAGAAAAGTATGTTTTTCAAAGCTGAAATTTAAAATAAGCAATACCTTAAAAACGATCAAGTCAATGAAAAAATGTATATAACGTAAATTGTGTATTTTAACGTGCTCTGCATTTTCTGTTTTTGTCCATCTCTTACGGTTCAGCAGTTATGCAAAATTCATCCAGAATGAAGTAGTCTTCAGAGGTTAATCCCAGAAAAGTCAAGATATACATTTTATTTGTCAAGTAAATATATTTAAAATACTATGTTTTAGTCAAAATCGTTATAGCCATTTTTGAGAAAATCAAAGTTTTTAAAAAAGTTCCATGTAAAGAGTAATTGGGGGTGGGGGATTTTCTTGAAAATCTTCGTGTCGCTTCCTAGGAAGATACCAAACTTAAATACCAAGTTTGTTATTTAACGGTCTTTTCGTTTTTGAGCTATGCTGTCCACACACATACAGACATTAATAGATTTTTTTCTGAAAATACTATTTTTTGATTCAGGGTGTCCTAAAATATGTATTTCCCGTGAAATCTCGGTATCGAATTTTTGAGTGGAATACAATACTTACTCTTTACACTATAAACATACATAGTATGTATAGAGAAAGTAAAAAATCTGACGTGTTCCATTCATATGACTTTCTCTACATCTCCGCAACAAATTATTGTTAAAAAGCTTATGCTTATCTTTACTTCACTCTAACCGAGAAAAAATTAGCAAAAATAGTCTTATTACTTCCTCCTTGTAATTATAAGCGAAATAAGGAGTACCATAGATTAAAGTGATAGTCAAAAGCTTTTGGTATGTGACTGAAGTTCCTTTGTTTATATGGACAGGAGTTGACAAATCTGTATGAGAAAAGTATAAGATTTTCAAAGCTGAAACCAAAAAGAAGGAATGTCTCAAAAACGACCAACTTCACGAAAAAAATGTACGTAACATAAATTGTACGTTTTAACGTGCTCTACATTTTTTGTTAGTTTTTATCCATCTTTTACGGTTTAGCAGTTATGCAAAATTCCGTAAAATTCATCCAGAAAAAGTAGTCTTCAGAGCCTATCCCCAGAAAATTCAAGATATAAATTTTATTTGTGAGATAAATATCGTTAATATACGATATTTTATTCATAATCGTTAGTGCCATTTTTAATAAAATAAAAAATTTCGAAAAAAATTCCATGTAAAAGGTAATTGGGGTAGGGGGATTTTCTTGAAAACCTTGGAGGGTACCAAGCTTAAATACCAAGTTTGGTTTAACAGTCTTTTCGTTTTTGAGCTATGCTGTTCACAGACACACAGGCGCACACGCGGACCATTTTCCAAAAATGTTTTTTTTTACTCAGGGGCACCCAAAATATGTATTTCCGATGAAATCTCGGTATCGATTTTTTGGGTTGAATGCAATACCTTCTCTATACACTATGTACATAGCAAGTGTAGAGAAAGTAAGAAGGGTAGATGTTTGTTACGTAGATTAGGTACAGTTCTCCGACAAGATCAAAGTATTGTGTAAATTACATTCCGGTTGAGAGTATGGATAACCTGAAATTTGAGGTTTCACGTGCATGTACCTTGTCTACTTCTGACAAAGTCAGTAGATGGCAGACACACGATTACAGCGCAATGCAAAGAAGCTCGTCATTGTTGCCCTCTAGCGACCTTGATTTCTATCACAGTCAGCTACCATCTGGTATCATTCATGTTAAATTGTACTGATTGTGCGGAGAAAAGCTTACACATTTGCGCACGCTTTCCAGTGTGCACGTTGCATTTATATTTGGCCCATAATACCAATCGCGCATGCGCCAAAGCTACTTAAAAGGTGTACAAGTCAATCTCCTTTTATGAGAAAATGAAAAATGTTCAACAATTGTTCCATGTGAAGGGTAGTTGGCAGTACAGGGATTTTCCCGAAAATCTTTGTATCGTATCCTGAACAAGATTGGTGGTTGATCGACTTTTATGTTACGCTATCCACAGATTCAGAGGACCTTTTCCGGTGTCGAGTTTATAAAACACTTTCTATATACATAGATACGTGCTAGAGAAAGCATAATGCTCAACTTATTTAAAATAAACCAGATAGTAACATCATTCTAGTTTACTCCAGCTAAGAAAAAAGATCTGATGTGTTCCATTCACATGACTTTTTATACATCTCTTCAACAATTTATTCGTAAAAAACTTATGCTTCTTTTTTTCCTTGTAAGTAGGAGCAAAATAAGGGAGTATCACGAAAAACTGCATATGACATAAATTGTGTGTTTTATCGAGATCTACGACTTTTGTGTAGTAAGTTTCTGTCTATCTCTTACGGTTTGCCAGTTATGCAAAATTTCGTAAAATTCATCCAGAATAAAGTAGTTCTCAGAAGCTATCCCCAGAAAATTCAAGATATACATTTTATTTGTCAGGTAAATATACCTAATAAACGATATTTTAATCAGAATCGTTAGAGCCATTTTTAAGAAAATCAAAGTTTACGAAAATTTCGTCTGGTATTTAATAGACTTTTGGTTTTTGAGCTATGCTGTACACAGACACACACACGTACTCACACACACGAATCTTTTTCCAATTTTGGGGGGGGGGGATTCAGGGGTATCCAAATTTGCGGTGAAATTTCAGTGTCGATTTTTTGGGTGCATTACAATACCTTCTCTATGCACTATATACATAATACGTGAAGAGAAAGTAAAAAAAAAATCTGATGTGTTCCAGTCACATGACTCTCTCTCTCTAAAATCTGCAACAAATTATTGTTAAAAAGCTCTTACTTCTATTTATTTCATTCTAATCGAGAAAAAATTAACAGAAATAGTCTTATTACTTGTTTCCTTGTAAGCAGAAGCCTAATAAGGGAGTACCATTGGTTAAAGTGATAGTCAAAAACTGGTTGATATGTGACTGAAGCTCCTTTGTTTGTATGGACAGGAGTTGACAAATTCCTGTATGAGAAAAGTATAAATTGTTCATAGCTGAGAACATAAAAAAGGGGGGATATCCTAAAAACTGTCAACTCCACGAAAAAAGCGTAGATATAATAAATGCTCTACATTTTCTGTGTGCTAAGTTTTTGTCCATCTCTTACGGTTTAGCAGTTATACAAAAATCCGTAAAATTCATCCAGAATAAAGTAGTCTTCAGAGGCTATTCCCAGAAAATTCAAGATATACATTTTATTTGCCAAGTAAATACCTTAAATTTACGAGATTTTAATCAAAATCGTTAGAGCCATTTTTTAGAAAATCAAAATTTTCGATTTTTTTCCATGGGGGGGATTTTCTTGAAAATCTTCGTGTCGCATCCTTGGAAGATACCAAACCTAAATACCAAGTTTGGTTTTTAACGGTCTTTTCATTTCGAGCTATGCTACCCACAGACACACACATGGACATTTTCCTAAAAATGCTTTTGGGGGGGGGGTTCAGGGGGTCTCAAAACATATATCCGGTGAAATCTCGGTATCGAATTTTGGGTACAATACAATACCTTCTCTATACACTATGTACATAGTATCTACGTATAGAGAAAGTAAAATATATATACACTTACGTATGTATATATATTGTTTCGTTCTGAACTTTAGTTTATTGGCTCCTGCTTGATAAGCATATAAACAAAAATATCGAAATTTTACTGAAACACGCGTAATCTGGGCCCATTGAGAACTGTAACGCTTCTAAAAGGATATAATTTGAGATGAAGGATATAATTTACATGACAAACTATTCTTACAAAAGCTTATTCTTCTACTCCATGCTAATCCAGATAAACGTTAGCAGACATTGTCTTTTTACTTGCTTTCTTGTAAGTAAAAGAGAAATAATGGAATAGACTAGGCTAAAGTGTTTTAAAGCTTGTTGCATGTGTTTGAAATTCCTTTGTGTATGGCCAGGAGTTGACAAACTGCGGTATGAGAAAAGTTATTTTAAATCTGAAACCAAAAATAAGGAATATCCCAGAAACGGTCAGCTCTACAATATATATGTATGTGTGTGTGTGTGTGTGTGTGTGTGTGTGTGTGTGTGTGTGTGTGTGTTTTTTAACGAGATCTGCATATTCTGTGTAGTAAGTTTTTTTTTTTTTTTTATCTCTTACGGTTTACTGCTTATCCACAATTTATCCACAATAAAGAGGTCTTCAGAGGATGTTTCCAGAAAATTCAAAATATACATTTTATTTCTCATGTAAATAGTTTTAGTATACGATATGTTAACCAATAGTTTCTGATAAAATAAAAATTTACGACAATTTTTCCATGTAAAGGGTATTTGGTGTGTGGGGGGAGGGGATGTTCTTGAAAATCTTCGTGTCACATCCTTGGGAGCTACTAAAATTAAATACCAAGTTTGGTATTTTACCGGCCTTTAATTTTGAGTTAAAATGTTCTCAGTCGCACGGTTTTTCTAAAAATGCATTTTTGTTGGACATATGTAGGAGACGCTAAAACGTGTATTTCCGATGAAATATCGGTATCGAATTTTTGAGTGGAGTGCAATTCCTTCTCTACCTGCTTACCATGTGCTATGAAGAGAAAAAAATGGTTGAACTAATGATAACAAATATGCGATAGAACTGACTTCCCACCCGGAGGCTCCGGGTTCGATTTCCGGCGGGGAATTTTTCTTTAACCAGAATTATTCCCTATCCCCCACAGAGTCTGGAAGTATGTATGTGAATGTGAGTATGTGTGTGTGTTTGAGGAAAATAAAATGATTTAAACCTAACGCAAAGAACTTACAGACCACGGTTGTTTCTAATGCAAAGCACTCGATATGATCTTAGATCTATATAAATGAAACTATGATAAGCGAGAGAGATACTCTCTTGAAATAATGCTGAAATGAGTTTGGCCTCCATGGAATTTGACACTCGTCTTCTCGATATAGGGAAACCCTGAAAAAACTTTAACTCACCTTAACCGAGCTTTGAACTCGCGACCACTTGTGAGACAGACCATGCCACCCACACTAGAAGCGTGCAAGCTCTTGTGTTTTTATTGCACGAGAGTGTACGTTCGGTGGGATCATCTTATCAGATGTCACTTTGGCAGATCCAGTGTCACCACAATCCCCTCTACTAAGCAACCCTTTTACAACCCTTTAGAGTACATTGTGGTCGGTAAAAAACACATGTACATGGAGGGCTAAAGACATCAGAGCGGACAATGACATGTTTTTGTGTACGGATAATGGCCCACAAGCACTATATGGTGGGGCTTAACGTTACCGCATTTTCGGCAAATGAAGGGCTCTTATATTTACATACAACGCACCCTGTGGGAGTTGACGTCATAATCTTACGGAACAGATGGGACCGCATGCTTCTGTCGACACTTTGCTGCTTACCGACACAACTTGTGTACTATTCAAACTATAGTTTGTTTGTTTTACTATATCGAACTTCAGAATTTTGTTTTATTCTTCATGAGTATAATCTTTAGTGTTTATTTAACCCAAAATAAGATTTGTTACATCCACATGACTCTCTTTACTTCTCTGTAGTAACAAGTTATTTTTAAAAAGCTTATTTTTCTATCTACTTCATGCTAATCGAGAGAAATGCTTCCTCGTAAGTAGAAGAGAACTAAGGGAATACTCTAGCCTAGAGTGTTGCTATGTGATTGAAGTTCCTTTCTTTGTATGACCACAAGTTGACAAATTCCTGTATGAGGAAACTAAAAGTAAGCAATATCTGAAAAATGGTCAACTCCACGGAAAAATGTACCTATATAAAATAAATTGTTTGTAGCATTTTTAAATACGTTTTTGTCTATTTCTTACGGTTTACTAGTTATGTGAAATTCAGCAAAATTCATCCACAATAAAGAGGTCTTCAGAGGCTATTCCCAGAAAATTCAAGATATACATTTTATTGACATGAAAATATCTTTAATATACGATATGTTAATAAAAATCGTTAGTCATTTTTGAGAAAATCAAATTTTTTGAATTTTTTTTTTTTCATGTAAAGGGTAGATGGGAGTGAGGGGATTTTCTTGAAAATCTTCGTGTCACATCTTGGAAGATACTGGAATTTACATTCCAAGTTTGGTATTTAATGGACTTTTCGTTTTTGAGCTATGCTGTCCAAAGACACACACTCACACACAATATTCTGAATAAAAGGTTTGTTCAGTGAACAGCTAGAGAACATCATAATTAGATGTTTTCCCTTCTACCTACGAGAAAGCAAGCAATAAGATAATTTCTGCTTATATTTATGTCGATTATCATGAAGTAGATAGAAAAATAAGCTTTTTAACAGTAATTTGTTACAGAGATGTAGAGACAGAGGCGCGGATCTTTTCTAAAAATGTCTTTAGGGGGGGGGGTGTTAGAGTATCCTAAAACATGTATTTGCATTGAAAATAGAAAGGAACTGTCTATTCTGCATAAAGTGGCCAAGATTTATATTTGTAAGCCTTGATTTATAACATTTGAAAAAGATAAATAGAAAACTAAATCTACTCCAGCACATTTGTGGAGTATTATCAAAGAAATGTTATTGAAATTATATAAAGTCTTAGCAGGTACTATAATCGACTTGCGCTCCTCGTATTAGTAGGACTGACACCCCCCACAAGTCAACGCCTGTCGAGGAGCAAACCACAGAATGGAGAACCTGTTACGAGGGGTCGGCCCGTAGCCAGGCATGAACTTGAGCAAGTGGATCATATGATCTGATGATTGGTGGAATGGGTGGCGGGGAAACCGGAGGACCCGGAGAAAACCCTCACAGACACCGGCCGCTTCGTCCACCAAGAATCCCACATGTGGGCACATGGGATCGAACCCGGGCCGCCTAGAAGGGAGGTGAGTGGTCTAACCACCCAGCCACGGGTCTGAATGTTGAACTCTAAACAAAGATTCTTCGAGACGGATCGAAGTTCTGGAAATGAAATGTTTGAGGTTTGTGGCAGGTTATACTTTAATGAACAAGCAGAAGAGTGTAGATATCCGAGAGTAATTGGCAATATTGATACTAAGCGATAAAATAGCAGACTACAGGGAAAGATAACATAACCAAGTTTTCAGAATAGAACATGATACAGTGCGGCCTATATAAACCTGAGTCATTTTAGTAATCCAAAATTTCTCTCTGAAAGCTCGTAGAAATGTGAAATTTGTTTTAATGATCTCAGTGGCTCAGGGAGACTCGACAACAATCGATCAATGCCATCTGTTGACTATATTGATGATTTCGATGGAAATTGGGAGCATTTTCATGGCCTTGTCTTCAGTTTGCGGTCATAGCAGCAACATGCAGCACTCACTTGGAGAGCGTGTTTTCACTGTGAAGACAAATTCCTTGGTAACAACACAACGGGCATTTTGAAGAGCGGGATGTTCCGACAAAGGCAACAAGAGTGCTGGAGACAACTGGTAAACTCGTTAGTGAGAGTGGAAAACATAGACCACCATTGAGTGCAGAGACTGTTACAAATGGTTGCGTCGATTGATCCAGGAATCAGGTTATTGATATGACACATGTCAAAGAGCTGTGACTATCTAGAATGACATGAAAATGCTCGTAATTTCCATCTAAATCATCAATATAGTCAACAGATGGCATTGATCGATTGTTGTCATGATTGTTGTCGATTCTCGATCATTAAAACAAATGTCACATTTCTACGAGCTTTCAGAGAGAAATTATGACCCATTAAAATGGTTCAGGAGTATTTGGCTCGTACTGTAGAATTCGCCAAAGAGCATTAAATTACAGACCAAGAGGACGAGGAAAACATGGCAGAAGATGGAGTCGGAACAGATCAATCATGGTCTAAACGCTGTGTGTATGTATGATGATGTCTCTGTTGAGGAAAGGAATCAACAGTTTCTCAGCCCAATTGCAGATGTTGTTTTGTTTGAGCCTGGGAGTGTACCATCAGGAAACCATAGAAACTGCTATCCCTAACAACTCATAGCGTGGAAAATGCTTTCTTTGTAACAAAGTTGAACACAGTATTATATTTATCTACGTCCCGAGAAAAGAGGCAAGCCAAGTTACGAAATTAATTTCTTGTGGTTTCCATCTTGATTATTTTCAAGAGACAAACATGAAAGCAAACGGCTTCTTTTAATTTGCTTACAGCGAAATCCCTTCTCCTTCAGAGACGTCTTCCACAGAGAAGAATGGGGGAGGCTGCTCGAGTTGACGAATTTCTGGGGCTTCCTCCCCCTCGTGGAACGTTTTTCAAATAGCCAATTACCTTTAATGATAGGTCGAAAGGTAATGAAGGTTTTTAATGTATTTACAAACCACAGAAAACTTCTTTGTCCGTTTCCATGGCTTGCTTAATTATTCCTTGTGTGTGTATGTGTTCCAGAGGATAGAGACGGAGGCTGTGTGCAAATGATGGTAATTACACTTCATGCAAATTAGAACAGCAATTTTGCCAGCGGAATTAAAATGCACGCCGTTAGCTTTTTCTTTTTCTTGAACCCTCCTCGTCTGGTTTGGCCTCAAGGATCAGCTGCTCCATTTTTTCCTTTAAAATGGAGCTATAGAAAAGTTTCAAAATCGCTAACTATTTAATCGAGGCGTTTATGATTAAAATATGATGCATAAAAGTTTCCTTATAATTCTCGAGGAAGAAAAAGCATGAAATTCAGTTTTGTAAGAACATAATCAAATTCCGTTTTTCTCAAAAGTCTTAGAGCAACTCATGTTTAATCGAGTATTGTTAGCGTATTTTCACTGTAATGATTACCTCAGTGCCAAACAATTTGGTTTTAGAATAGGTAAAGCCACTATTGTTGCATTAAATCTGTCATATATTAAACTCTAGAATAATGCAAAAATGTGCGTTATATTTCTGTTGTAGATAAGTCATTAGTGTGGCATAATGTTAAAAGAACTAACGTTAAAATCATTTTACTATGTATAAGTCATTGGTTAAGCTACGTTGGAGAAAGCAATTAGCTCGAAGTAGTAGAGAAGGTAATTAAGTTCCAAGAAAATTAGTAAACAAGATAGAGAAGGGCGTCTCAAATGCTAATATAAAGGGTAAAACTGGGCAACGTATAACATAGGAACTATGGTAGCGCAGTCCGTAGTAGGCGGGACTTAGAGTAAGCATCGCTAAAATATAGTTACTCTGGCGCCTGGTGCACTTAAACACTCTTGCTACAGTTTTTACAAGTTACAGAAATGTTACTGCGATCGGTAGGCTCACCACAACTTTAGTGGTGATCAGTAAGGGATTCGCCGTATAGCAGTTTAGAGGGTCTCGATAACTTAAGATCCTAACTTTACTATGTAAACAAAATTTGTCTGTAGCGTATAGTTCTTAATATTATGGAAGTTCGCAGATTTAACACACACAGTTATAATTCCTCGTGTTGCGATTTAGGAACAGTTTATTATTCATCTTAAAATAATCAGTAACTTGTTCCAAAAAGTTTAGTTATTAACGCCATTATACGAATATTCTCAGTAAACTTAAGCTAGGTAAATTTATACTTAAGGCAAGACAGCTGAGATCTGTGGAGGCTGCCAATAGAGAAGTGGGGGGGGGGAGGAATAAGATCAACTAAACAAAAGTGACTACAATGTTCTACATACATATATATTATGTCATACTTAAGTCACTGTTGTGCTATGGTTTTATATATGGTGTATATATTATGTGTATATATGTCTTCTAAGTGTGCTTATCTATTATAAGAGGGTGCATTTATGAAGGTGTACTCTGTGCTGTAAATTTAAATTGCTATATTTGAATATTTTTGTATTTTTATTTTCGGGTTCACTCTTACTTCTTTATTGTTGTTTAATATTGCTTTTGACTGTGTATTTCCTTTGTCTTTTTATTTTCGTGTTTACTCTTTTTTAATTCTTTGTTGTTGTTTTAATATTGCTTGTAATGTTTATTACAAAATCACGTACGGTCTGTGGACCCGTGCGATTGTTGAAATTCTATGTATGATATTGCTATGTCAATAAATACACTTATTCATTCATTCATTCATTCAGTAAACTTAACTGGTGGTGTCCATTCTCGTCACTCCCACGCATTCCCAGAGAGCACACAGCACAGCACTGGAGTAGCCAGCTGGTTCTACGATTCTATTGATCAAACTTTAATGATGTAAGTGGAAATATTCAAACATTTTACTTGTTCTACTACTAAAGTAACAAGGCGAAGTATTGCATTCCACCAAAACAAAACATTCAAAGTCGAGATTTCACTGAAAAATATCTTCAAAATGAAATGCAGTCTTATTTATGGACGTACTTTAACTGCTGCGGCTCTTGGCGTCCCATTCTATATTGTGCGTGAAAGACCGTTTAATTTTGCTCAGAGGCCTATTTATCAGGTTTGAGGTTCTTTTACGTGCCGTAAATCTACGACACGGGACAACAGGCTTTACTTTCCTTCCGAAAATATATTTTCAGGACTCTTAAATAAAAACATTTTATGTGTATATGTGTAAGTTTGAAAAGCACAATTCAAAAAGGAGAAGTCGATAAAATAACAAATATTTTTAGCATCTTCCAAGGATGCGACAAAAATATTTAAAACAAACAAAAATTCCTCCACCTCGAACTACACTTTATATTGAACATTTTCGAAAAATATATTTTTACGATAAATGAAATGTATAGCTTGAACTTTCTGGAAAAGCCTCTCCATTCAAGCATTCAAGATGGCTTTTGCATGGCTAGTAATACGTAAGAGATATGCAAATACTAACTACCCACACATCCTTATAATAGCATACTGCTGCGTTTGGCGCCTAGCAGATGGCGTTAGGGTGCCATTTTAGTCAAACTGTTTTAATTATCTATGAAAAAACACAACGCAGTCGCTATTGCCGTCTATTTTGTTTTTCTATTGTGGGACTTTGGGTCGTGGAATCAAATTTCCTATCCGGTATTTACCTAGGCGATGAGAGCAAAACACGCAAGAGAGAGAGAGAGAGAGAGAGAGAGAGAGAGAGAAGGCCAAATTCAAAGATTTGACTCGCTTCGAGTCGAGTATTTCATTATTTATTTTTATGTAGAAAATAATGCATAGAAAAAAAATTGATGTATTCCTTTCAAATGGCCTTCTCTGCGTATTCTGCATCAAATTATTCGTATAAAACCTTATTTTTCTATGTACCTATTGCATCATGCCAGTAGAAGGGAAATAAGGGAGTACACTACGATAAAACGACAGTCAACTGTTTTAAAAGTTGTCGCTATGTCATTGAAATTCACTTCTTTGCTTGGCCAGAGTAAAACAAAAGAAACTCGAACTCCTGATAGATAACAGTATATGCATTTTAAAATTAAAACTGATAAATAGGAAATGCTTGGAAACCTTAGCTCCACAGCAAAAATGTAAATGACATACACTGTGTGTTTCGTCGAGTGATCTCTCACGGTTTACCAGTTATTCAAAGGTCATCCAGAATGAAGAGGACTTAGAGGTTATTTCCTGAAAATTCCTTAATATACGATATTTTAATCAAAATTGTTAGAGCCATTTTTGAGAAAATGAAAATTTTCGAAAAATAATCCATATAAAGAGTAATTTGTGGTGGGGGGGATTTTCTTGAAAATCTTCGTATCGCATCCATAAAGACACTAAACCTAAATAAAAATTTTGTTATTTAATGAATGGTCTCTTCGTTTTTGAGCTATCGTGTTCACAGACACACGGACACACACACACACGGACCTTTTTTCCAAAAATTGTTTTTCTCGGATTTAGGGGGTTCTAAAAATGTATTTAGGGTGAAATCTCGGTATCGAATTTTCTGATGGAATACAATACCTTCTGTATGCACTACGTATTACATAGTACGTGTAGATAAAGTAAAAATTCAGCAAAAATCATCCAGAGAGGTCTTCAGAGACTATTCACAGAAAATTAAAAATATACATTTTATTTGTGATGTGAATATCTTTAATATACAAATTTTAATCAAAATCGTTAGAGCCAGTTTTTAAAAATAAACATTTACGAAAATATTCCCATGTAAATGTTAGTTGGGGGTGGGGGGATTTTCTTGAAAATCTTCATGTCACATTCTTGGATGATACCAAACTTAAATACCAAGTTTGCTATAAGAACTAAAGCTTTCCTGGCGACGTGTTAATTCAAAATCTTCTCGGGCTTCTAGCCAGGTAAAAACTTGGCTTGACACCAACGTTTCGAAGAAGTGCATCTTCCTCGTCTTCTTCCTGATCAGTTCACCCTGAAGACGAGGAAGATGCACTTCTTCGAAACGTTGGTGTCAAGCCAAGTTTTTACCTGGCTAGAAGCCCGAGAAGATTTTGAACCAAGTTTGCTATTTAACGGTCTTTTCATTTTTGAGCTATGCTGCCCACAGACACGGACCTTATTCTAAAAATGTTTTGTCAGGGGACCCCAAAACGTATATTTCCGGTGAAATCTCCACACCGAAATTTTGTGTGGAAATAAAATACCTTCATTTATCCACTGCGCACATTGCACATGCGGGATAGAGAAATTAAAAAGGATTACCGCGAAGTAGAAAGAAGAAAACGCGTTTCAAGAATAATTTGTGAACTAACAAAACATATATTTTTATGTGTTCCAGTTTAATTATAGGTAATTGTATAGCAAAACAAGAATATCTGCATAAACAAAGTGAGCTATGAAGAGAAACACCGGCACAGGACAAATAGATGTAATTATTACTTTCTCTAGCCGCATATGTACGATTGTATACCACCCAAAAATTCCATGTCGAGATTTCCCCGGAAATACATGTTTTAGGACCCCCTGAATCCAAAAAGAGCATTTTCGGAAACAGGTGTGTATGTGCGTGTGTGTGTCTGTGGACAGCATAGCTCAAAAACGAAAAGACCGTTAAACACCCAACTTGGTATTTAAGTTTGGTATCTTCCAAGGATGCTACACGAAGATTTTCAAGAAAATCCTCCCACCCCTAACTACCCTTTACAAGGAAAAAAATTCGAAAATTTTGTTTTTCTTAAAAATGGCTCTAACAATTTTGATTGAAATACCTTATATTAAAGCCATTTCTATCACAAATAAAATGTATATCTTGAATTTTCTGGGAATAGGTTTTAAAGACTTTTTATAATGGATGAATTTTGCTTAATTTGGCATAACTAGTAAGCCATAAGAGATAGATAAAAAGTTACTATACTAAAAATGTAGATCTTGTTAAAATACACAACTTATGTAATATTTTTTTCATGAAGCTTACCGTTTTCGAAGTATTCCTTGTTATTAGTTTCAATTGTGAAGTACTTACACTTTTCTCAGACGGAAGTGCCCGTTTTTCTTTTGTTCTACTCCTGGCCAAGCAAAGAAGCGATTTGCAATGACAATCGCATGACGAGGGCTTTTAAAACATTTGACTATCACTTTAGCCCAGTGCATTCCCTTAGTTCCATTCTACTTATAAGGAACTAAGTAATAAAATTCTGCTAATGTTTATCTCGATTAGTATGGTGTTGAAAGAAGAATTGTAAGAAGTTTGTTTGTAGAGTAACTAGAGAAAGTCATGTGAGTGTAACACATTTTTTTTATCTGTTCCAAGTATAATTAATTGTAATTGTATAGCAAAACAATAATATCTGGCGAGCTATGAAGAGAAACACCGGCGCAGTAATTATTTTTGCTAGCACACATGATTGACAGGCTTTAAGTAAATCCGGTATATTGTGGCAAGGAAGTTGAAGAATGGCCTACCGGAAGAAGGTTTTCCGTGGCCTACTCCTCAGGTGTGAACTAGAAGGGCCCCCTGTTGTTCACGGATTAGTTGTTATGTGTTACAGGCAAAGGTCAAGCGGGAGAAAGCGACCGTTCGGCCGGAACCTCTTCAAATATCATTCTGTACCACATTCGGTAAAGTTTTGACAACAGCTAAGTGTACCACAAAGACTATTTTGGTCAACAGCTGCTCTAATTTGTTAACAATACCCGGTCCAAGAAATCACAGCCCTGGAAAATTATCTCCGTTTACTGACCTCTATCTTCCAAATAACATTTTGCTTCCTCTAGAGATGAAGCTTGATCTCAAAATTCAATACGATAAAGACCGAAGGTGGAAATTCGTCAATAATTATGGAAGAGTTGAAAGAAAATGTTATTAAAACAATTCAGAAAAATCTGATGTGTTCCATTCACATAACTTTCTCTACATCTCTGCAGTAAATTATTATTAAAAAAACTTATGATCTGTTTAATTCACGCTAATGGAGAAAACAATGTTCGAAAAAAGTTGCATATAAAGAGTAGTTTGGTGTGGAAGATACTAAACTTAAGTACAAAGTTTGGTATTTTACTGACTTTTCGTTTTTGAGTTATCGTGTTCACAGACACACGGACGTTTTTCTGAAAATGCTTTTTTTTTGGATACAGGGGACCCTAAAACATACATTTCCGGTGAAATCTCAGTATCTAATTTTGGGTGGAATGCAATACCTTCTCTATACACTATGTACATAGTACGTATAGGGAAAGTAAAAATGAATTCCCAATGTGAACAAATGAAAGGCTACGTCTAAAGTATATGGACAAAGCCTTCTTATACACTTTTGATAATGAAGTTTGCAATAGATTCGTTACTTGAAGTAGCACATGTCTTGAGTGTTACGTCATTTCCTAATTGTACTGTAAGTATTAATGACCTCTCAAACTCTTATTGTAAGTACTTGCAGTGTTTGTTGGCATGGCAATTAATAAATGAATTGTAAATTTAGCTTACATTACCAAATATGTGTTCAGAATGATTAACTTATATATCAAGTATTTCAAAAAGTAATTGGCTAACCACGAACTGTAAGTTATTTATCAGATCTCGTATTCTCAACCTGACAAGCATAACTTGCCGTTCTTAGTACGCAATGTATCATATTGTAACTAGGTTTTTCAGTACAATGGATATATTGATGGCAGCTTCAATTAGGTAGGTACCTCCTTATATCTGTTTACACAACACAGAGTGTTCGTGGACGAGGATTTCTTTCTTGTTTTCGGCGTGAAATTCCATTGAGAGTCCCTGTTGAAAAGGCCGCAGGGGTCGCTATTGTGCGCCGCCACAAGGCCCCTTTGTGTTCGCCAGCCCCTGGAAAAATAAAACGCTTGCTTGCGGTTGTCATCTTAAGCGACGTGTTCAAGTGTAAGGTTGCCCATTATAAGCGAATCATTTCGGCACCTCAACACCCTACTTAGTCGTGTAACAGGAACATGCCCTCAAAAAGAGGAGAAATACCAACGAATAAGCGTTTATTTGGGGGATGGAGAGTGTTATTTTGACATTCAATAAAGACCTTCAATGAGATAAGCACAATCGATCTAATTTTGATAGCCGTAAAAAGATTTTTTTATATCTTTTCCCGCGATATTTTCAGAAATGTACTTTTATACGTTTTTTTGTGGGTAGAAGCCTGTAATTTAAGTATGCTTCTTTATCCTTTTGAACTCTGAAAGGCCTGACAACTATTGAGGTATAAAAGCGAGAAAATTACCTACATGGGATTATCAGCAACTGATTTTTTGGTGTGTTCACGTTTCTATGGTTAACGGAAAAATCTAATGTGTTCCATTCGCGTGACTTTCTCTAACTGTTCCAAATACAAATCATTCTTACAAAAGAGTATTTTTTTATCTAAATCATGCTAATCGAGATAAATATTAGCATAATATTCATTGCTTCATTTTATGTAGAATGGAAATAAGCGAATACATTAGACAAAAGCGATAGTCAAATCCTTTAAAAGTTTGACGATATGCGAAACAACTGGAGTTCGTTCGCTTTGTATGTTCCCGTTTGAGAAAAGTATAACTATTTTAAAGGTGAAACCAATAACAAAAAATATCTCAGAAAGGTCAGTTCTACAAGAAAAGGGCATATGACATAAATTATGTGTTTTAACGAGATCTACATTTTTTGTGTGGTGAGTTTTTCTCGATCTCTCACGTTTTACCAGTTCAGCAAAATTCATCCAGAATAAAGAGGTCTTTACGAGCTATTCACAGAAATTTCAATATTTATGTACGTGATGTAAATATCTTTAATATACAATATTTTAATCCAAACTGTTAGAGCTATTTTTGAGAAAATCAAAATTTTCGAACATTTTTCCATGTAAAGGGTAGTTGGAGGTGATGGGATATTCTTGAAAACTCTTAGAGTGTCATCGTTGGAAGATGCTGAACTTAAATACTAAGCTTGGCATTTAACCGACTTTTAGTTTTTGAGCTATGCTGTCCACACACACACAGGCAAACAAACAGATACACACACAAAGGGACCTTTTCTAAAAGTCTCATGTGTTCCATTCACATGACTTTCTCTGCATCTCTGCAACAAATTATTGTTAAAAATCTGATATGTTCCATTCACATGACTTTCTCTGCTTCTCTGCAACAAATTGCTGTTAAAAAGCTTATGCTCCTATTTGCTTTGTGCTAATCGAAAAAAATTAGCAGAAATAGTCTTATTACTTGCTTCCTTGGAAGTAGAAGCGAAATAAGGCAGTACCATAGGTTAAAGTGATAGTCAAAAACTGGTTGCATGTAACTGAAGTTCCTTTGTTGACAAACTCCTATATGAGAAAAGTATACGTTTTGCAAAGCTGAAACCAAGAACAAGGAATATCTCAAAAACGATCAACTCCACAAAAAAATGTATGTAACATAAATTGTGTGTTTTAACATGCTCTACATTTTTGAGAGGTAAGTTTTTGTCCATCTCTTAAGGTTTAGCTGTTATGCAAAATTCGTAAAATTCATCCAGAATAAAGTAGTCTACAGAGGCTATTCCAAGAAAATTCAAAATATACATTTTATTTGCCAGGTGAATGATGATCTTTTAATCAAAATCGTAACGTAAATCTTCGTGTCGCATTCTTGAAAGAGTTTTCGTTTTTGAGGTATGCTGCTCACAGACATACTCGCCTCTCATCTAGGCGGTCCAGGTCGATCCCAATCGCCTGCAGTGCCATACCAGTAAAAGCGGGAGTTAAACACTATCAAAATGACAGACGGACATGTTTCCAATATTTGTTGCATTTAGAGATCTAAAAACATGTATTTCCGGTGAAATCTCGATATCGATTTTTAGGGTGCAATGCAATACCTTCTCATCCACGATGTATTTCTACATATGTGCTAGAGAAAATAAAAAGGGCTTTTAATTCTCAAAACATGTATTTCCGGTGATATCTCGACATCTAGTTACTTTCTCTACACGTAGCTACTATGTACATAGTGTATAGAGAAGGTATTGCATTCCACCAAAAAATTCGATGCGGAGAATTCACCGGAAATACATGTTTTGGGTCCCCCTGAATCCAAAAAAAAAAACATTTTTACAAAAAGGTCCGTGTATGTGTGTATGTGTCTGTGTGTGTGTGTGTGTGTGTGTGTGTGTGTCTGTGGGCAGCATAGCTCAAAAACGAAAATACCGTTAAATACCAAACTTGGTATTTAAGTTTGGTATCTTCCAAGGATGCGACACGAAGATTTTCAAGAAAATCCCCCTTTATATGGAACTTTTTTCGAAAATTTTCTTTTTCTTAAAAATGGCTCTTAACGATTTTTATTAAAATATCAAATATTAAAGATATTTACCTGACAAATATAATGTATATCTTGAATTTTCTGGGAATAGCCTCTGAAGTCTATTCTGGATGAATTTTTCGGAGTTTTACATAACTGCTAAACCGTAAGAGATGGACAAAAGCTTAACACACACAAAATATAGAGCACATTAAAACACACAATTTATGTCATACACATGTTTTTCGTGCAGTTGATTGTTTTTGACATATTCCTTGTTTTTGGTTTCAGCTTTGAAAAAATTATACTTTTCTCATACAGGAATTTGCCAACTCGTTTCCATACAAACAAAGGAACTTAAGATGCATAGCAACCAGCTTTTGATTAACAATTTAGCCTAGTATTCCCTTATTTCCGTTCTACTTACAAGGAAGCAAGTATTCTGCTATCTTTTTCTCGATTAGCATGAAGTAAATAGAAGCATAAGCTTTTTAACAATACTTTGTTGCAGAGATTTAGAGAAAGTCGTGTGAATGGAACACATGAGATTTTTTATAGAGTTTAGCGCCCGCTTCCATTTCTATGGCACCGCAGGCAATGATATATGGAGCACCGGAGGAAACCGGAGAAAACCCGCCGTTGCGCCGCTTCGTCCACATGCGGTCGCTTGGGATGAGAGGCGAGAGGTCTAGCCACTCGGCCACGGCGGGCCCAGACTAATGCACAACACTATTACATATGCACCGTGGATGGAAACCCATAGTCCTCCCTCTCCATTAGCAGATAATGACTGACAAGCAACATCTGCCCTCACGGAAATGGCAACTACACCAAATTGACAGTTTCAAGGTGCCAGCTGAACTACTTCCCTTTCATTTCGGACATCACCTTCCCTAAGTTTAAGTTTTACATTGTTTCAGTGTTGATGTTACAACTCTTGTTTTAAAGTGCTGAATCATTTTCCACTTCCACAACTCGAGCAAACTCTCTTCGACTCGGGATGATGAAATGCGCATGGATAATCATAAAGTACCGAGAGCAGATGCTGCACAAAGGTACTGCATGTTTAGAATTTAACATGAAAAATCTGATGTGTTCCATTCACATGACTTCCTCTACATCTCTGCAAAAACATATTATCAAAGTGCTTATGCTTCTATTTGCATCATGCTAATTGACAAAAATTAGCAAAAATAGTCTTATTACTTGCTTCCTTGCAAGTAGAAGCGAAATAAGGGAGTATCATAGGTAAAGTGATAGTCAAAAGCTGGTTGCTATGTGACTGAAGTTCCTTTGTTTGTATGGACTGGAGTTGACAAATACCTGTGTGAGAAAACCATAAGTTTTTCAAAGCTGAAACCAATAATCTCAAAAACGATCAACTCCACGAAAAAAATGCATATAACATAAATTGTGTGTTTTAACGTGCTCTACGTTTTTTGTGTGGTGGATAAGATTTTGCCCATCTCTTACGGTTTAGCAGTTATGCAAAATTCATTCACAATAAAGTAGTTTTCAGATGCTATTCCCAGAAAATTAAAGATATACATTTTATTTGTCAGGTAAATATCTTTAATATACGATATTTTAATCAAAATCGTTAGAGCCATTTTTTAGAAGATCAAAATTTTCGAAAAGAAGTTCCATGTAAAGCATAGTTGGGGGTGGGGAGATTTTCTTGAAAATCTTCGTGTCATATCCTTGGAAGATGCCAAGTATGGTATTTAACGGTCTTTTTGTTGTTGAGCTATGCTGCCCACAGAGACACATATACACATACAGACAGACACACACACATGGACATTTTTCTAAAAATGTTTTTTTTTTTATTCAGAGGGACCCAAAACATGCATTTCCGGTGAAATCTCGGTATCGAATTTTTGGGTGGATTACAATACCTTCTCCATAGTACGAGTAGAGAAAGTAAAAATCTTATATGTTTCTATTCACATAACTTTTGCTATCTATTCTGCAACGAACTATTCTTTCAAAAGCATATTCTTGTATGTTCTTCTTCTTGTTCAACTTGCCTAGTCTGCCACTATCGTGGTGTTAGGGGAATGCCTCGGATTCATTTCCTGAACTCAATTCTATCCTCTGCCAATCTATTAAACTGATCCCAAGTGTTTCCTCTATTTGCTACCACTCTTTTGATTCCTTCTTCCCAGGTTATCCTTGGTCTTCCAATCGGATTTCTTCCCAGTGGTCTTGCTCTCATAATCTGAAGCATCTTCCGGTCTATACCCATCCTTATACATGCCCAAACCATCTGAAGTTGTCAATCTTCAACCCTCTTGCTTATAGATGGTTCTTTTAATTCCTCTCTTATCCTTTCATTCCTAACTCTATCTCGCCGTGTCTTCTTCTTAGGCTTTTCATTTGCATTGCATTTTTTCTTACTACCCAGTTTCCACTTCCGCAACAAGTACTGGTATACTCTGCTTTTTGTCCTTTTATCTACTTCTTCTTCCCCAAGGAACACTCTGCTTAATGCATAATACGCCTTGAGTAGCTTTCACTACATGCTTCGTGTAATTTACCGGTTTGGTGTACCAATATTCCTAAGTACTCGTAACTATCAACGTGTTCTAGCATCCTTTTCTATCTTAATCTCTTTTATCTGATCTTCAGTCCTGGCCACCATCATTACTTTACTTATCCTTCTATCTACTTCATGTTAATCGAGATAAACTCTAGCAGAAACGTTCTTATTCCTTATTTCCTTTAAGTAGAAGGGAAAAAAGCGAATACACTAGACTAAACCGACAGTCAAATGTTTTAAAATGTAACCACATTATATGGGATTGAAATCCGATTCTTTGCGTGGCCAGGATTTGACAAGTTCCTTTATGAGAAAACTTTAAGTATTTTAAAATTGAAACCAATAACAAGAAATATCGCGAAAACGGCCAACTCTACGAACAAAATGTAGCTATGTGACATAAATTATGCGTTTTATCGAGATATATCTTTTTTGTGCAATACGTTTTTCTCTATCTCTTACGGTTTACCAGTTATGTAAAATTCAGAAATAATCATTCAGAATAAAGAGGTCTTCAGAGGCTATTTCCATAAAAGTCAAGATATACGTTTTATTTGTCATGTAAATATCTTAATATAGGAGATTTTAATCAAAACTGTTAGAGTCAATTTGAGAAAATATAAAATTTCGAAATTTGTTCCATGTAAAGTGCAGTTGTGGGTGAGGGGATTTTCTTGAAAATCTTAGTATCACATTCTTGAAATTCTACGTGTCACACACATCTTTGGAAGATATTGGACTTAAGTATCAAGTTTGGTATTTAATATTACACACACATACACACACAAGGAACATTTTTCTATATATATAGAAGGGGGGGTCCTGAACATGCATTTCCAGTAAAATCTCGGTATCGAAATTTTGGGTGCAATTCAATGCACTCTATACACTATGTACATAGTACGTACAGAGAAAGTAAAAAGTACAATGTATGTGAATGTTAAGGAGAATATTCTGCACTTTAGCTGTTGGTTTATTGTACGAGAGGATGGGTTTACTGTAATTTCAAAGGGTGACCGACCTCAAGATAGAGAGAGAGCCTTCGTGGAGGGTCCCTAACAATTCTCAAGCAGTTCACCTCGACGCGGGGAACGCCAGGAGTCCATGGCTTAGTCCCGAGTAGACCACCTGAGTCCGCAGACAACCATTAACGCCATCCCGCCGCCGAGAGCTGTATTTGCACGAAATGCCGCAAACCTCGTCAACACTTATAATCCTGAAAGAGACCGGTTGGGATGAAGTGAAGGGGCAGAAGGTGCGGGGGAATGAAATCTTTGCCCAATAACCCGGGAAAATCACCGAAAATCCCGTGGTCAGAGAGGTCGGCCGCGGGGAACCAATCCCACGACTTCCCGAATGTCAGTCCCAGACGAAACGCCTGAGCCACCTAACTCGATAAAAAAAAAGTACAATAGGTTCAAGATGTACAGTAGTTTTCAGAACATGATAAAACTCGGCGTGATTGTTAAGTTTGGCTTTAGGTGTTCTGCGGTTGGAAACCAATCCTCGCATTTGCGAAGTCTTCCACTTACTGGTCCCTTAACTGAGGTGCTAATCTCGACTTGCAAACAAAGTTTACGAGTCTCCAGAAACAGAGATTTTACTACGTTGCCTCTCACCCCTAGTATAGGCTCGTCTTTTGTTATTGCCCAGTGGCAGGGGGGAGCGGTCCCGTTTGAGGGCCATCATGTTTTGGAGAAAACTATAGTTTCATTTTCCTGCAGAAGACGTAGCATAAATCAAATCAGAGAAGTTGTTATTCACGAAATATTTTCTAAAGATATACCTACACTTTTGATGTGGAGTGTACACTTTTAACACGAAACACTTTGGGAAGAGGGCCAGGTAGGATCGATATTCTCGCCCTAATCGACTGGCACATTCCGTCGCCTTCCCTTTGTGTAAGGTAGAGAGAAGAGCGACCGACCGACCGCTCGCTAATGGAGGCGTGGATATGGCTCATTTTTACTTACTCCTCATTGATATTCTTCAAGTGACGTGGTATTTACCGCCAGCTTTGGACGGAACTGATGTAATTACACCCCCGCGCGCCTTTCATCTATCAACAGACATTAGCTTCGGCAACGGGAGGGGGCAAAACGCGAAAACAATGAATATTTATACACAGTTTTGTTGGATAACATGATGTTCCACATTAAAAGGAGCCACTTCTAGTCCGCAGAGTCCCAACAAAGAAATCAATATATAGAGCCATACACACAAAAAGTGTTCTGTCCTAAAATATGAGATAGTTCAAAGCAATGTTTCAGAGTTTTGTTAATTGTAATTGTTATTAAGCTTTAAATCGTATGGACATGCTAATCGAGAAAAAAAATAGCAGAAATAGTCTTATTACTTGCCCCCTTGTAAGTAGAAGCGAAATAATGGAGTACCATAGGTTAAAGTGATTGTCAAAAGCTGGTTGCTATGTGACTGAAGTTTCTTTGTTTATATGGACACGAGTTGACAAATTCCTGTATGAGAAAAGTAAGATTTTTAAAGCTGAAACCAATAACAAAGAATATCTAAAAAACGATCAACTTCATGAAAAAAAAAAAAAAAATGTATATGACATAAAGTGTGTCCTTCGTGATCTACATTTTTTGTGCAGTCAAGTTTTTGTCTATCTCTTACGGTTTACTAGTTATTCAAAATTCAATAAAAAGCATCCAGAATAAACATGTCTTCAGAGGCTATTTCCATAAAATTTAAGATACACATTTTATTTGTCACATAAATAGCTGACTTCTCACCCGAAGGTCCCGGGTTCGATTCCCGGCTGGGGCGGGGAAGTTTTCTTTAACCAGAATTATTCCCTATCCCCCAAAGAGTCTGGAAGTATGTATGAAAGAGTGAATGTCTGCGTGTTTTAGGAAATAAAATAGTTTAAACCCAACGGAAACCTACAGACAACGAGTTGTTTCTAATTCGAAGCCTCCGATAAGACCTTAGATGTTAAAGGGGCTACATAAAAAAACTCCAAAATCGTTAGAGCCATTTTTGAGAAAAGCAACATACTCGAAAAATGTTCCATGTAAAGGGTAGTTGGGGGTGGGGCGATTTTCTTGAAAATCTTCGTGTCGTATCCTGGGAAGATAAAAGTAAAAAGGTGTAGTTGCTCAATGCTTCCTGTATTTTCCTATTTCTGGTTGTAAGCATATATATCTTAAACTATCAATTCATACCAATTACCGAATTTCGTATCCCCTATATATTGACCTCTAACCCCTTAATTAATTTATTTCTGTACCAAGCGAGAAAATTAGTATTTATTTTATTTTATGAAAATGAAACAAACTCGCCGTCAAAGTTATGGTGCGGGTATTATGGACCCCTAAGAAGTTCACCTGGAAATTAGGAATTAAAATCCAATTGTAACTTAAATGCTTGTTAATTTTCAAAATAGTAACAGAATTATGAGCTTCACAAGCAAATTGAAGTTGGTATACCATCGAGGATTAGTAGAACCGGGGACGTCTCCGATGGGGCAGTCTTCTCATTAAAATGTTCTAGCCAAGCAGTGGAGAGGTGGTTCTGTACCCATCCTGAGGGATGAGATAGATCCAGGGCACATTTGAGCCTCCAGCACTCATCGAGTAGACCGCTGTGACAAGAGGTCCTCGCTCAGGAGCTGGCAGAGCGCATACCTGTCGTTTTCCTTTCAGTCCAACAACTTGAGCAATTTTACTTTGCACTGTTTTATCCACGCTCCATACTCTGTCAGACTGATTACATTGCACCCCCAGCTGCAACATTTTCGCGGGTAAAACCCTTAACTAGTGTACACGACCTCCAGTTAGTTCCCGAATAGGCAGCTTTTCATGGTGATGTCACATGAAAAGGTCAAACCAGGCCCTACCAGCTGACTCCCCTCCAAATGGATTTTCACGCCATTTCTTACAGCTAACTGGAATGCCAATGTAGGGTTCTATATTGTCCACATCGCTATATTGAAATCAACAATATATATATATATATCGCCTCAATAAATACTACTATAATGTTTGAACATATATAATGAGGTTTCTAAAAGCATATATAACAATCCTTAACATTTACAAGATCGTGCGAAACATAGAGAGTAAAATATACCCAATAGTTCACATACTTTACAAAGTTTTACAATGAATCGAAAACTATTCGGCCGTGTCACTAGAAACCCTTAACTCAACATACGCTTCTATCAACTGTTACGCAACCAAACAATGTGTTTCAGCGGTCACTGCTAGATTAATTGGGGGTTCCATACCCCAACCTCTTCCTCTAATAAGAACGTTTCTGCTAATGTTTATATTGATTAGCATGAAGTAGATAGAATAAGCTTATTAACGATACTTTGCTATAGCGTTGTAGAGAAGGTCTTGTGAGAGGAAGACATCAGATATTATAAACCAGCACTTTTCTTTATTAGGAGTAACGTGTTTAAACTTGCCTTCTAAATTAATAAATTGTGGTTCAGAAAGACCTTATACAATCCATGAAGTAGGTTCCCACTTCCGTAGCTCATTAATTTTAAGCTCCTTTACAGAATTTTAAAACTTTTACTTGGTCTCATTTCAGCAAGGAAGGGCTGTTAAGCAGATTTGAGTACCTACCTATACGTAACCCCAGTTTGGTTAATGGTTTCAGATAGCTTCAACACAAAAGAGTAGGTATATAGAAGCTGACAAGGAATTTTACAATTTTTATCACATTGCCCCTGCTATTGGGATAAATCTGAACGTCATCTATGATATATGTTGTTCATTTTACTAGATGTCTACACCATTTTGAGAGTCATTATCTTTTCTTTTTGAAAACACCACCAGCTTTTGTATTATTTTCTCTACATGTTCTATGTGCATAGTGTTTAGAGTAGGTACTGTATTGCACCCAAAAATTTTATACAGAAATTTCATCGCAAATACATATGTTAGGGTCCCCTGTATAAAAAAACATTTTTAATAAAAGGTCCGTGTGTGTGTCTGTGGACAGCATAGTTCAAAAACGAAAATACCGTTAAATAACAAACTTGGTATTTAGGTTTGGTTTCTTCAAAAATGCGATAGGAAGATTTTCAAGAAAATCCTCCCACCAACTTTACATGGAAAAAAATTCGAACATTTTGCATTATTAGTAAACAGTAAGAGACATACAAAAACTTACTACACAAAGAATGTTGAGCTCCTTAAAACACACAATTAGGTCAAATACATTTTTTTCCTGGAGTTGGCCGTTTTTCCAGATATTCCTTGTTATTTGTTTCAGTTCTCATACCGGAACTTGTCCACTCCTGCTCACGCATAGAAACGGATTTCAATCCCATGGCAACCACATTTTAAAACATTTGACAGTTAGTTTAGCCTAGAGTATTCCCTTATTTCCCTTCTACTTATAAGGAACTTAGTAATAAGACCGTTTCTGTTAATGTTTATCTCGATTAGTAAGATAAAAGTAATGTGAATGGAACACATCACTTTCTGACTCAGGAATTTAAACAAGTTGCTATAGAAACAGATGGAACGGTGTAGTATTTGCAATTCGGAAACTTTGTTAGATGAAAATATCAGCAAGATCGAATCAAACAACACATTTCCAGTTCTAAGCAGCAAAAGAGCACAAAACCCTTCAAAGAAATAAATTGCGACAACCCTTGTTACAGATTGCATTTGAGCAGTGTTCTTCCAAATTTCAAAATTTGATGGAACGCGACATTGATTTGTGTACTGCTCATACACAAGCGGCAATTCCACTCAATAAGTAAACTATCCAGCTTTCAAAAGATATCTTGAAAAATACTCAAAGATGTCAGTGCCCGGTGAGAGAACATAAGAAAAAATCTGATGTGTTCCATTCACTTGACTTTCTCTATATCTCTGGAATAAATTATTTTAAAAAGCTTATGCTTCTACTTACTTCCTGCTAATCGAGAAAAAATTAGCAGAAATAGTCTTATTACTTGCTTCCTTGTAAGTAGAAGCGAAATAAGGGAGCACCATAGGTTAAAGTGATAGTCAAAAGCTGGTTGCTATGTGACTGAAGTTCCTTTGTTCGTATGGACACGAGTTCACAAAGTTCTGTATGAGAAAAATATAAGTTTTTATAGCTTAAACCAAAAACAAGGAATATCTCAACAACAATCAACTCCACGAAAAAATGTCGACAACATAAATTGTGTGTTTTAATGTGTTCTACATTTTCTGAGTGGTAAGTTTTAGTCTCTCTCTTACGGTTTAGCACTTAAGCAAAATTCCGTAAGTTTGGTATTTTACCGACTTTTCGTTTTTGAGTTATCGTGTTCACAGACACACGGACACACTGACACACGGACACACACACGGACCTTTTTCTGAAAATACTTTTTTTGGATACAGGTGACCCTAAAACATATATTTGCGGTGAAATCTCGGTATCGAATTTTTTGGTGGAGTGGTATACCTTCTCTATACACTATGTACATGGTGCGTATAGAGAAAGTAAATATCTTATGTGTACCATTCACATGACTTTCTCTACATCTCTGCAACAAATTATTGTTAAAAAGCTTAAGCCTCTATTTACTTCATGCTACTCGAGAACAAATTAGCAGAAATAGTCTTATTACTTGCTTCCTTGTAAGCAGAAGCGAAATAAGGGAGTATCATAGGTTAAAGTGATAGTCAAAAGCTGGTTGCTATGTGACTGAAGATCCTTTGTTTATATGGACAGAAGTTGACAAATTCCTATATGAAAAAGTATGTTTTTCATAGCTGAAACCAAAAACAATGAATATCTCAAAAACGATCAACTCCACGAAAAAATATGTAGGTATATAACATAAATTGTGAGTTTTAACGTGCTCTACATTTCTTGTGTGGTAAGTTTTTATCTAAGTCTTACGGTTTAGCAATTATGCAAAATTCTAAAATTCGTCCAGAATAAAGTAATCTTCAGAGGCTATTCTCAGAAAATTAAAAAATGAAACGGCGTGTTATTTATGGACGCTCTTTAACTACTGTGGTTCTCAGCGTCCCATTCCACATTGGGCATGAAAGACCACTTAATTTTGCTCAGAGGCCTGTCTATCAGGCTTGAGGTTCTTTTACGTGTCGTAAATCTACGACACGGGACGAACGGCTTTACTTCCCTTCCGAAGGAAGCAATGCTAAGGATTTTACGCCCAAAAAAAGCCATCGTCCTCCGCTGGGTTTGAACCCGCGACCTTGAGTATATGAAGTTAGCATGGTAACCATTATACCACCAGAAAATTCAAGATATACATTTTGTTTTAAAATATGATATTTTAATCAAAATCGTTAGAGCCATTTTTGTGAAAATCAACATTTTCGAAAAAAGTTCCATGTAAAGGGTAGTTAGGGGTGGGGGCATTTTTCTCAAAATCTTCATGTCACATCCCTGGAAGATACTAAACTTAAATACCAAGTTTGGTATTTTACCGACTTTTCGTTTTTGAGTTGTCGTTTTTACAGACACACGGACACACACACACAAACACACACTCACACACCTTTTTGTGAAAATGCTTTTTTTTGGATATAAGGGATTCTAAAACATATATTTCCGGTGAAATCTCGGTATCGAATTTTTGGGTGGAGTGCAATACCTTCTCTATACACTATGCACATAGTGCGTGTAGAGAAAGTAAAAAAATCTGATGTGTTCCATTCACATGACTTCCTCTAGCTTCTACAAACTTTCTTCTTTCTTCGAGATAATCGTTACCAGTATCTTCTTATTACTTCTAGGGAAATAAACTGACAGTCGCGTTTCGTTTTTGCTGCTTCTATGAGTAACATGGCCACGGGTCTTGTGTGCAAACGCTGTAAAGCGAAAGTAGTGAATGGGATAAAGTGTATAAGCTGTGCTAATATATTTCATGTAAGCTGTGCAACATTAACATTGATGTTGTAAATGAATCTACTTGTAAATGCTGTGACATTATCGGTGAAAATGATAGTTGTGGAAAACGTGGAGCTAACTGATGCTCTTAGTCAAATTACTACTAATCATAATAAAGTGGACATTAAAATTGGATAATGATTCATGCAGTGAACTACAAAGTGGTGAAATGGGTTGCCGAATAAAAGCCAATCTAAAGTGTCGAATAATGCAGTTAAAACGGATATCTCGATTACTTCTAGCAATAAAGAGGTATGGTCAAGGATTATTGGAAGGAAACCCAAACGCCCAGTGATAGTAGGTAGTAATAAAAAACATCTGATGTGTTCCATTCACATGACTTTCTCTATATCACTGCAACAAATTATTCTATTTACTTCATCTAATGAAGCAAAAATTAGCAAAAATAGTCTTATTACTTGCTTCCTTATTAGTAGAAGCGATATAAGAGAGTACTATAGGTTAAAGTGACAGTCAAAAGCTGGTTCCTGTGTGACTGAAGTTCCTTTGTTTGTATGGACACGAGTTCACAAAGCCCTGTATGAGAAAAGTATGTTTTCTATAGCTGAAACCAAAAACAAGGAATATCTCAAAAACAATCAACTCCACGAAAAAAATGTATGTAACATAAATTTGTGTTTTAAAGTGCTCTACGTTTGTTGTCTGGTAAGTTTTTCCATCTCTTACGGCTTAGCAGTTATGCAAAATTCCGTAAAATTGACCCAGAATAAAGTAGTCTTCAGAGGCTATTCCCAGAAAATTCAAAATATACATTTTATTTGTCAGGTAAATATCTTTAATATATGATATTTTAATCAAAATCGTTAGAACCATTTTTTAGAAAATTAAAATTTTCGAAAAAAGTCCCATGTAAAGGGCAGTTTGGGATAGGGGGATTTTTCTCAAAATATTCGTGTCGCATCCCTGGAAGATACTAAACTTAAATACCAAGTTTGGTATTTTACCGACTTTTCGTTTTTGAGTTATCGTGTTCACAGACACACGGACACACACACACACACACACACACACACACACACACATGTACCTTTTTCTGAAAATACTTTTTTTTGACACAGGGGACCCTAAAACATATATTTCCGGGGAAATCTTGGTATCGAATTTTTTGGTAGAGTGTAATACCTTCTTTGTACACTATGTACATAGTACACATAGAGAAAGTAATAAAAATAGTGAGTTGAGTTTGAAAGGTACTGTCGCCTGAAACGTGTTCTGAGCAGTTATTAAATTATTTGAAGTGGAATGTGAAAAACTGAAATCACGGTATCCTGTTTTATACGCATCGTTTAAGGTCGATGTGTAAACATCATTTTGATACTGCATTTAGATCCGAAATTCTGGCCAAATGGTGCATGCGTACGTCGTTTTTATACGGAAGACGGACACAGGAATCTCCGCCGTAAACTTAAGGTCAGAAGAAACCAGTGTGCAATTATCGAAGAGTAAGAAATTTTTGACTTTGCTGTTTTTAAATATTCAAGGCCTAAGTGGTAAAATAAACATTCTTATAGACTTTCTACTAAATAAAACATGTCAGTTTATTTGTGTTTGTGAACACTGGCTGAATGATGTCTCAATTCAGTTAATATTGCTGGTTACAATAGAGTTTGTTCCTATACAAAATCTCACCAAACGCATGGGAACTGTAATTTTTACTTTCTCTAGCCCCATATCTACCATGTATTGTAATGCACCCAAAAATTCGATACCGAGATTTCACCGGAAATATGTGTTTTGGGGTCCCCGAGTCCGAAAAAAGCATTTTTAAAAAAAGGTCCGAGTGTGTGTGTGTGTCGTCTGTCTGTCTGTGTGTGTCTGTGGACAGCATAGCCCCAAAACGAAAAGACCGTTAAAATACCAAACTTGGTATTTAGGTTTAGTATCTTCCAAGGATGCGACACGAAGATTTTCAAAAAAAAAATCCCCCCATCACAAACTACCCTTTACATGAAAAAAAATTCGAAAATTTTGATTTTCTTAAAAATGGCTCTAACGATTTTGATTAAAATGCCGTACATTAAAGATATTTATGTCCGAAATAAAATATATATTCGAATTTTTTGGGAATAGCCTCTGAAGACCTCTTTATTCTGGATGAATTTTGCCGAATTTTGCTTAACTGCTAAACCGCAAGAGATAGAAAAAAACTCACTGCACAAGAAATGTACATCGACAAAACACACAATTTATGTCCTTTACGTTTTTGTTGTGGAGATAACCGTTTCCGAGATATTCCTTGTTATTGGTTTCAATTGTGAAGCACTTAAACTTTTCTCAGACAGGAAGTGTCCGTTTTTCTTTTCTTCTACTCCTGGCCAAGCAAAGAAGTGATTTGCAATGACAATCGCATAACGATAGCTTTTAAAACATTTGACAATCACTTTAGCATACCGAATTCCCTTATTCTCTTCTAATTATAAGGAACTAAGTAATAAGAACATTCTGCTAATGTTTATCTCGATTAGCATTGTGTAAAAAGAAGAATAATCTTTTGTAGGAGGTTTGTAGTGCAGCTAGAGAAAGTCATGTGATTGTAACACATCAGATTTTTGAAGTATGCAATATTACCTGTAGGAACTTAGACATGTCAGACTTTTGCTGTGATAGGCATCTTGAACTTTGTGCTTTGATAGCGGATAGTGTTAAAACTATTGTTGTTAATATATCTTACGCCTAATGGCGATACAAATATATTTTTAACAAAATGAGCTTTTGGTATGTTTAACTAAATGGTCAAATTATAAAGTTATTATTGGAGGTGACTTTAACTCTGATTTGATATTATACCTGACAGAAATACTGCAGTTAACTTTAAGAATCTATTGTGCCAGCTTGGGCTAAATTATCATAATGACAAACCTACAAGAGACAAAGCTTGCCTGGACAATGTAGTAAGCAATTTTTCTAGTTTGACTGTACAGACACACACACACACACACACACGGAACCTTTTACTAGAAATGTTCTTTTTGGATTCAGCGGGTCCCAAAACATGTATTTCCGTTGAAATCTGGGCATCAATGTTTTTGGTACAATACAATACCTCCTCTATACACTATGAACATAGTACGTGTAGAGAAAGTAAAAATGGTTCCTGTACACCTTCGACATGGCAGAATTTACTAATACATGTTTTGTAACACATTTTCATTCACGATCGACATTCTACAGATTCCGCTGAAATTAATAGGATGGAAGTGAGAGAAAGAGGAATTGCGCATATCAATATTATTCTCCATTGTTGCAGGTATTTTCAACCGCAAGTTTACTGGAAGTAAAATGAAATTAAATTCAAAGCTCATATCTCGTTATAAATGATAAACATACTCTATAGATTATTGAAAAGCTTCAGTATAAGGAAACAAGAGGGAAGGGGGATGATAGGCACCGTTGAGAAAAAGGGGATAAAAGTACCAAAAAAGGGGGAAAATGTGCTACAAAAATGCCTCCTTTCTTAGCTAGAGAGAAAATGTCACACTTTTATTTATCCTAAGAGAAAAAGTACGCATCTAACTCTGCTCATTACCAATGATTCAAATATTTGGGCACATCAACAATGTTTTCCCCAAGGGTGGTCAATATTCCGCACTCAGGTTCGTCATGCTATATGAGTAGGCACAGTTGGAAACTTTCAAATGAGTAACAACAAGGAAGTGCGGCGCGACGTTTGGATTCTTCCAGAAGCTTCGCTTTCCACAGGCCCCAGAAAGTTTTGTGATATCATTTTCTGGTTATATAAGATGGATAATTGAAAGCCGGAGGTGTAGTAAGCAGTGAGTAGTTGTGAGCCGTGAGTGACTAAAATAGATTCCACGTAAACTTATCTCGTAACTATCTCCCTTATCTCTTAACTACCATTAAAGTTGGGGAGATCCACAGTGATCCCTGACAGCCAGCGCACTGTCTCAGCTGATAAGAGTGGTCTGCCAATAGATTCATGCTCGTACGTAAGTAATGATGTCATCCTTGTTGCAAGATGTAACAAACATTCCTCAATAGTTTCAGTTTGCGCCGAGTAAACTCGGGGAAATCCACAGTGATCCCTGACAGCCAGCGCACTGTCTCAGCGATAAGTGATGTGTCTGCCAATAGATTTATGCTACGTAATCAATAATGTCATCCTTGCTGCAAGATGTAATAAACATTCCTCAATACAGTTTCAGTTGGCGCCGAGTAAACTCGGGGAAATCCACAGTGATCCCTGACAGTCAGCGCACTGTCTCAGCTGATAAGAGTGTATCTGGCAATACATTCATGCTACGTAATCAATAATGTCATCCTTGTTGCAAGACGTAACAAACATTCCTCAATGCAGTTTCAGTTGACGCCGAGTAAACTCGGGGAGATCCATAGTGATCCCTGACAGCCAGCTGATAAGAGTGTGTCTGCCAATAGATTCATGCTACGTAAGCAATGATGTCATCCTTGTTGTAAGATGAAACAAACATTCCTCAATGCAGTTTCAGTTGGCGCCGAGTAAACTCGGGGAAATACATGGTGATCCCTGACAGCCAGCGCACTGTCTCAGCTGATAAGAGGTGTGTCTGCTAATAGATTCATGCCACGTAAACAATGATGTCATCCTTGTTGCAAGATGTAACAAACATTCCTCAATGCAGTTTCAGTTGGCGCCGAGTAAACTCGGGGAAATCCATAATGATCACTGACAGCCAGCGCATTCTCCGCTGATAAGAGGTGTGTCTGCCAATACATTCATGCTACGTAAGCAATGATGTCATCCTTATTGCAATATGTAACAAACATTCTTCAATGCAGTTTCAGTTGACGCCGAGTAAACTCGGGGAGATCCATAGTGATCCCTGACAGCCAGCTGATAAGAGTGTGTCTGCCAATAGATTCATGCTACGTAAGCAATGATGTAATCCTTGTTGTAAGATGAAACAAACATTCCTCAATGCAGTTTCAGTTGGCACCGAGTAAACTCGGGGAAATACACAGTGATCCCTGACAGCCAGCGCACTGTCTCAGCTGATAAGAGGTGTGTCTGCCAATAGATTCATGCCACGTAAACAATGATGCCATCCTTGTTGCTAGATGTAACAAACATTCCTCAATGCAGTTTTAGTTGGCGCCGAGTAAACACGGGGAGATCCATAGTGATCCCTAAGCCAGCGTGCTATGTCAGTTGATAAGAGGTGTGTCTGCCAATAGATTCATGCTACGTTACAAACATTCCTCAATGCAATTTCAGTTGGTGCCAAGTAATTCTACTGCAATTGTAAATAAAAGCAACGATAATGACAGTGACAATGCCAGTGACTTGACTTTAGAAACAACGATAAAGATAAAGTTGACAATGAAGATGGTTTAGTAGAAGAGCCCCTGCTCAGCGACTGAGAGTTTTGGTGCTGCAGCCGTGGACAGGACGAAGTGGCAACAGTGTGACGGAGCGCCCACGAGGTAAGCCAACTGTAAGGAATCACTGTGGATCTCTCCAACTTTAGCCACCTCTCTTTGTGGCGTGGTGGAATAAGCGAGGATCCTTCGTTTTAAAACTTCCTCTCAGATGACTAAAGCACTATAACGGAGTGTTTATATCACTTTTATCGCCTGACCTTGCTCTGTATAGGGTTTTAAGTGTTAGCCAATCAGGGGAAGGGGGTTGGGAATTGTGAGAGGTAGCTTATAAGAAATAAGCAGAAGTTCACATGACCGTTTTGTGATACCGGGCAAACTGTAGAACAGACCTTAGAGTTATAGTGTGTAGTGGCGTGCAGCCATCAACTGCCTGTGCGTCAAAGCGTCGAGTGATCTGCTAGCAGGAATGAATTACAGGCTTTATTTATAACCAACTTTTGAGTCAATAAAGGCATTTGTTTCAATACTTATCCAATGAACCTCGTACATATGTACGTGCTAAAGTAAGCAAACATTACATTTTAGATTGAGAAAAAATGAAGTTTAAAATTTCAGGTTTTATTTGCTCGTTGAATAGTCATAGTGTTTTGGGAATTTAAATGACCAAAAGGAAAAAATTGGGATCCGAATCCTGACATCTATTAAAAAGATGGCTCTTTTTGTAACTTTATCAAAAATTCATTATCAAGTATCTAGCCAGATAGTTGCTGGTTAGCATGTTATGACTTTGTTTTCAAAGGCCTTGCCATGAGAGGAAACTTGCCTGTTAATGGGTCCTTTTGATGTGGGATAGCACAACTGCTGGGAAGCGGGACCATCATTATCTTGTGATGTATCACATTAATCAATAGCAGGATATTACTCTGTTGTGTAGCAACATACATTAGATGCCTAATACAGTTTACACACATACATCAGCGTCTCTGTGTAGGGCAGCCATTTTGTTGTTTCATGGCCTGTTTGTTTTGTGCCAACATCAAACGCTTTTGTATCATCTTCATTAGCCTGTTACTAGACTTTGTATTGCAACAAGCCCCGGATGAGAGCGCTGTCTGCTTTTGAATAATTAATCCTGTTTTGTTCGTAATACCCAAAGTTGATCGCGTTGTTTCGCCGACACAACAGCCTTCAACTGTTCCATATTAACAGCATGGCTTCCGGCAGGGAAGGTTAGTTTGTGAGTCGAGTTTTCCTTTACTCCAAGTTTCGCAGCCAAGTTTCCACGTTATACTTTTTGCTATGGTAATTATTATTCCTGTTCAGCTCAAAAGGGTTAATCTGAGGAAACCCACGGGGCTTGTACTGGATGGGAGGTTAGAGGTAGCTATAAAAGGCGTTAGTCAACGAGAGATTGTGTTACACGACGATTTTTATACTGTTGAGAAACGAAAACTTGTAGTATCATACTGAAATAAAAAATCGTATGTGTTCCATTCACATGACTTTCTCTACATCTCTGCAACAAATTATTGTTAAAAAGCTTATGCTTCTTTTTACTTGCTTCTAATCAAGAAAACAATTAGCAGAAATAGTCTTATTACTTGCTTCCTTGCAAAATTTGTATGGACAGGAGTTGACAAATTCCTCTATGAGAAAAGTATGTTTTTCAAACCTGAAACTAAAAATAAAGAATATCTCAAAAACGATCAACTCCACGAAAAAATGCATGTAACATAAATTGTTTGTTTATCGTGATCTACATTTTGTGTCTTAAGTTTTTGTCTATCTTTACCAGTTATGCAAAATTCAATAAAAATCATCCAGAATAAAGAGGTCTTTAGAGACTATTCCCAGAAAATTGAAGATATTCTTTTTCTTTTAGCAAGTAAATATCTTAAATATAAGAGATTTTAATCAAAATCGTTGGTCATTTTTAAGAAAATCCAAATGTTCGAACTTTTTTCCATGTAAAGGGTAGTTTGGGGTAAGGGGGATTTTCTTGAAAATCTTCGTGTCATATCCTTGGAAGATACCAAACTTAAATACCAAGTTTGGTTTTTAACGGTCTTTTCGTTTTTGAGCTATGCTGTCCACAGGAGCACGCACTTACACAGCACAGACACGGACATATTTCTAAAAATGCCGTTTCTGGATTCAAAATATGTGAAATCTCTGTATTGAATTTTTGGGATATATATTATATTCCTCTACTTCACTTTAATCGATATAAACACTGTAGAAATATTTAAGGTGAAAAGGGAATAAAGAAATACACTAGAATAAAACGAGTCAAATCTTTTAGGATACCAGGTTTTGAAACTACCTCTCTTTGCTTGGTAGAAAGAGAAGCAAATAACGAAAAAAGGAGGATAAACCTATATCATATCCTGGTATACCGACCTTATTTCAGATGTTTCACGGAGTAAAGTAGGCCTAGACGCTGAGATTAGACAGTCGCCCCTTCACTAACTGGAAACATCTGAAGGTCACTCACTATCCTGCTTATGTGGCGTCCACAGTCATTAATGTGAAGGTGGTTCTTAGCTAAATTTATCACTCACTTCACATAAAGGATACTTTATTTGTTCAGCTATTATAACCTTAAAACATTTTATCATTTCTACCTTAAACATCTGATGTATTCCATTCACAAGATGTTGTTCCTCATGCTAGTCAAGATAAACATTAGTAGAATTGGTTTTATTACTTGCCTCCTTGTAAGTAGAAGGGAAATAAAGGAATGCACTAAGCTATATGATTGATGTTAAACATCGGCTCTCTTTACAAGGCAGGAGTAAAACAAAAGAAATACGGATGACGGCTTCCTATTTTAGAAAAGTATTGAAACCAATAATGAGCAAAACTTCGGAAGTGGTTAGTTACTCAACAAAAATGATTGTAAGGAAAGCTTTTGTCTATCTCTTACGATGTACACAAAACTTTCCAGAATGAACAAGACTTCAGAGGCTATTTTGTCACTAAATGCCTTTAATATACGGCATTTCAATCAAAATGGCCAGAACCATTTTTGAGAAATCAAAATGATCGACAATTGTTCATGTAAAGGGTAGTTTAGGGTGAGGGACATTCGTGTCGCAGTCGCCCTCCGTGGTGCAATCGTTACCATGCTCTTCATATCGCGGTTACAAACCGGGAGGACGATGGACTTTTTCGGGCGTAAAAATCCTTAACACGGCTTCCTTCAGAAGGGAAGTAAAACCGTGGGTCCCGTGTCGTAGATTTACGGCACGTAAAAGAACCTCAAGCCTGATAGAGAGCCTCTGATCAAAATTAAAGTCTCTCACGCCCAGTATAGAATGGGACGTTGAGAACCACGACAGTTAAAGAGCGTCCATAAATAAAACTCCATTTACATTTTTTTCGTGTCGCATCCTTGGAAAATAATAAATTTAAATAGGAACCATTTAACGAACTTTTCCTTTTTGAGCTATGCTGCCACACACACACACACAAACGGACCTTTCTCTAAAAAGTTTTGTTTATTCATGGTTCCTCGTAACGTGTATTTCCGGTGAAATCTCGGTATCGAATTTTTGGATGGAATACAGTACCTTCTCCATTGTGTATAGGGCTAGACTAGTAAAACTTAAAAAGACTAAAGAACTAAATCATTCATAGAGCACATTCGATAAGCTTCATGTATATATTTAATCTGATATACACTAGTAGGTACCATATAAAGCCATTTTATTGTATTTGAGGATTCAAAGCCACGCATTTTAGTATATCGGCTGTGTTGATGACCTGTGATTCGATTGGTCGGTTGCAGAATGCATTATTACGTCGACGTGTAAGCGCGAACATGGAATACTCTATGCACACTTCTGCCTTAGAAACTGCGTGCACGTGAAATTGACGCCAATGTTAAAGCAACACACACAGCTGTTGTTTTGAGGTTAGGGTTGCATGTTGTATCTGATGTAAAGTCACTTCCACCTTCCCTTGCTTCAACTTCATTGTCATTTCAATCTCTGCAACTGCTCCTAATAGCATTTAATACACTTTTCACAGATATATTGTCGTATACTTAATTGTTCACTTTTCACTATGATTTTTGATCACAAGTATTAAAATTTAGGTTACGTACAAAGCATTTAGCCATTTGTTAAACATCTGACGTGTTCGATTCACATGACGTTCTCTACATCTCTATAACAAATTATTGTTAAAAAGCTTATTCTTCTCTCTGCTTCACGAGATAAATTGTCTTATTACTTAGTTCTTTGTAGGTAAGTAGAAGGGAAAAATCTAATGTGTTCCATTCACATGATGTTCTCTAGCTGTTCGGTAAACAAACATTTTATTCAAAACATTAATCTGTTATCAACATCATGATATTAAATATAAACTTAAGCAGAATTAGTCGTATTACTACCTCCCTTGTAAGTAGAAGCGAAATAAAATGCACGGGCTAAAGCGATAAAAGCTGGTAGCTATGTGAAACAATTGAAATTCCAATATCTTTGCTTATCAGGAGTAAACAAACGAGAAACTAGAAGAAAGTGAAACCATTTATCCGGAATATCTCGAAAACGGTTAACTCAAAAAAAAAATGTATGACATAAATTGAGTTTTTTCGGTAGTAAATTTTTGTATATCTCTTAAGGTTTGTCAGCTATTAAAGTCATCCAGAATGAAGAGGTCTTTAGAGGCTATTCCCAGAAAATTAAAGATATTCATTTTGGTTATCATAAAAATATATTCCTTATACATAAGGCATTTTAATCAAAATCATTAGTCAGTTTTGAAAAAGTAAACATTTTCGAAAAATGTTCCATATAAAGGGTAGTTTGTGGTGGGGAATTTTCTTGAAAATCTTCCTGTTGCATCCTTGGAAGACACTCAACTTAGACAGACACACAGGACCTTTTTCTAATTTTTTTTGTTTCAGGGGCTCCCAAAACATACATTTCCGGTGAAATCTCGGTATCAACTTTTTGGGTGCAATACAATACCTTCTCTATACACTACTTACATAGTACTCGTAGAGAAAGTAAAAAAACTACTTACTCTACAAACAAATTACAAAATGTGGAGTTAGTTTGATTGTGAATCAAACTAACTGGTTGGTCATATCGGACGATGAATGAAATTGGTGAAATGATGCTTAAATGATCTCGGGATCCATGGAGCTTAAAGTTACTCGACATTCGTCTTCTCAGGATAAGGTAAAACCCCGAGAAAAAAAACTTATCTGGGAAACTCACCCTAAGCGAGATTCGAACTCACGACCTTTTGAATGTGAAGCAGACAGTCTACCACCACACTGCCCAGGCGGTCGAATCAACATTTACTCTATTAGTATTCAAGTTTGTTTGAAAAGCTCAACTTTTCAAACTTCCATTGTAAAACAGATGTTTACAAATTAGAAACAAAGTATAGAGTTTATATGCTCTGTGAAACAGGGTCCTGGTCGGTATATACAGTTCACTAATTTTCCCGGTTGCAACGCCATCGCTTGCCCGGTAACTGAGCGCGACGCAGCCGATGTGTGAAAATCGCTTCATCGCACGCTCACGTATCCTGCGTTTCAATTCCCTACCACGTAGAGAGAAAAAATCTGATGTGTTCCATTCACATGACTTTCTCTACATCTCTAAATTATTGTTAAAAAGCTTATTGTTCTATTTACTTAATACTAATCGAGAAAAAAATTAGCAGAAAGGGTGTTATTATTTGCTTCCTTGTAAATTGTAAATAGAAGGAAAATAAGGGAGTACCATAGGTTAAATCGATAGTCATGTGTTTTAAAAGCTGGTTGCTATGGGGCTGAAGTTCCTTTGTTGGTATGGACACAAGTTGACAAATTCCTGTATGAGAAAAGTATAAGTTTTATAAAGCTGAAACCAAAAACAAGGAATATCTCAAAAACGATCAGCTCCACGAAAAAAATGTATTTGACATAAATTGTGTGTTTTAACGAGATTTACACTTTTTCTTAGGTAAATTTTTGCCTATCTCTTGCGGTTTATGAGTTATGCAAAATTCAGCAAAATTCATCAAGAATAGGCAACTCTTCAGAGGCTATTTCCAGAAAATTGAAGATATACATTTGATTTGTCATTGAAATCGTTAGAGCCATTTTTTAGAAAAACAAAATTTTCGAAAGTTTTTCCATGTCAAAGGTAGTTGGGGTGGGGGGATGCTCTTGAAAATCTTTGTGTCGCATCCTTCGAAGGTACCGAACTTAAATACCAAGTTTGGTATCTAATGGTCTTTTCGTTTTTGAGTTATGCTGCCCACGGTCACACACACGGACATTTTTCTAAAAAGGTTTTTTTTGGATCCAGGGAGTCTCAAAACGTGTATTTCCGGTGAAATCTCGGTATGGAATTTTTGGGTGCAATACAATACCTTCTCTGTACACAATGTACTTAGAACGTATAGAGAAAGTAAAAAATATTACATTCCATGCAAATAATTTGATACTGAGATTTTACTGTATCTAATCAAAGCCAAGGTGGGTGTGAGATACCCCAGAAGCAAAAACTCCGTTAAATAAACTTCAGCATCTTCCAGTGATGTCACACTAAGGCTTTTCAAGAAAATCCCTCACCCCCAACGACCCTTTACTTGGAATTTTTTTCGATAGTTCTCATTTCCTCAAAAATGGTTGCTCTAACGAGTTTGATTTAAATACAAGATATTCTTATGGAAACGAAATGTAGGTCATGAAATTTCTGGGAATAGCCTCTGAAGACCTCTTCATTCTGGATAACTGGTAAACTATATCTAAAAGATACATAAAAACTTATTTCAGATCTCATTAAAACACAGAATGTATGTCATATAGCTACCTACATTATTTTGTGTTTCTTTTGTAGAATTATTCCGAGTTATTGGTTTCAGTTTTAGGCTACCTAAACTTTTATCAAACAGGAAGACAACTGTTCTTTTCGTCTCCCTTTTGTTTACTCCTGGCAAGCAAAGAGAACCGAATTGCCATTTTACTCTGTGCATTCCCCTATTTCCCTTGTACTTATAAATAAGCAATTAACAAGACCAATTATACTATGGTCGTCCAGAAACTGACAGACGATTTGGCACAACAAAATAATAACGAAAGATGTCAACACAAAACGTTATTTACAAAGTTACAGTACCTTACTCTATTTCTCGACGTGATCGTCATTGCTATCAAGGTATTTATTGTCACATGGGAGCAGATGCTGTACTCTTCCACCGCTGTCACTTTGAGGTCTTCATCGGTTGGGAAATCTTTTCAAAGTTCATGTACGGTATCCAAAGTGAAACACCGGTTTTCTGAATTCTTTTATCAACATTTTCTTTCAACTCTTTCATAACGATTATGAGCTTCCACTCCGGCCGTTTTCGTATTCCTTGATTACTCGTAAATTATGCACCATTTCCTAAATGAAGATTCTTTTATATCATTAACATCAATCACTTGCGTTATTTGCCTATAAAATTCGATTGTGCATTCAAAAAACGAATATTTTTTTTTTTTTTTTGTTTTTTTTGGCGGTGGAAAAGTATAAATCGGCATTGAAAAACCGGTAGGTACCACGTGACAGTAAATATCTTGGCAGAATGGAGATTATAAATAGAGTAAGCTACTGTAACTCCGTAAATAAAGTTTTGTGTTGATAACTTTCGTTATTATTCAGTTGTGCCAAATCGTTTGTCACTTTCTGCATGGCTCTCGTATCTTCCAAGAGTGCGACACGAAGATTTTCAAGAAAATCCCCCATACCCCCAACTACCCTTTACCTACATTGACTTTTTTTTTTGAAGTATTGATTTACTAAAAGGTGGATTTAACGATGTTGATTTAAATATCATACGTTTAAAATATTTTATGAAAACGAAATGTAGCATTTTCTGGGAATAGCCTCCTATGACCTCTTCGTCCTGGATAACTTTTGATAACTGGTAAAATATAAGAGATAAACAAAAGCGTATTAAGAAAAAAATGTACACATAATTAAAACACATAATTTATGCCACATATTTTGTTTTTTGTTTTGTAGAGTTAACCGTTTTCGAGATATTCCGAGTTATTGAATTCAGTTTTAAGCTACTTGAACTAGTCTCAAACAGAAAGACAACTGTTGTTTTCGTCTCTTTTGTTTACTCCTAGCAAGAAAGAGAACCGAATTACCGGTTTAGCCAGTACACTCCATTATTTCCGTTTTACTGATATCACTTGACTTTCTCTGCATCTCTGTAACAAATTATTGTTAACAAGCTTATTGTTTTATTTACCTAATGCTAATCGAAAAAATTAGCAGAAATAGTGTTATTACTTGCTTCCTTGTAAGTAGGAGCTAAATAAGGGAGTAGCATAGGTTAAAGTGACAGTCAAAAGCTGGTTGCTATGTGACTGAAGTTCCTTTGTTTGTATGGACACCAGTCCTGTATTAGAAAAGTATAATCTTTTAAAGCTGAAACGAAAAACAAGGAATAACTCAAAACGATCAACTCCATGAAAAAAAATGTATATAACATAAATTGTGTGTTTTAACGTGCTCTACATTTTCTTGTGGGATAAGTTTTTTTTTTTTTTTATCTCTTACGGTTTACAGATATACAAAATTCATTCAGAATAAAGTAGCCTTCAGATGCTATTCCCAGAAAATTCAAGATATACACTTTATTGGTCAGGTAAATATCTTTAATATATGATATTTTAATCAAAATCGTTAGAGCCTTTTTTTGGAAAATCAAAATTTTCGAAAAAAGTTCATGTAAAGGGTAGTTTGCGGTGGGGGGATTTTTCTCAAAATCTTCGTGTCGTATCCCTGGAAGATGCTAAATTTAAATACCAAGTATGGTATTTTACCGACTTTTCGTTTTTAAGTTATCGTGTTCACAGACACACGGACCTCTTTCTGCAAATGTTTTTTTTTTTGGATACAGGGGACCCTAAAACATATATTTCCGGTGAAATCTCGGTATCGAATTTTTGGGTGGAGTGCAATACCTTCTCTTCACACTATGTACATAGTACATATAGAGAAAGTAAAAAGCAATTAACAAGACCAATTATACTACCTACTGTTTATCTTTATTAGACTGATGTAGATAGAAGAATAATGTTTTGTACGAAAAGTTTGTGGAATAGCTGGAGAAAGTCATGTGAATGGAACACATCAAACTTTGAAAGTTCCGTGTGTCTGTGTGCGGTGCGCGCATGTGTAGGTAAGTGTATGTGAACAGTGTACTACTCAACCCATTGTTTTAGCCCCTGTCATGCAAAAGGAACCGAATTTCAATGACATAGCGAAGGCTTATAAAAGATTTGACTATCGCTTTAGCCTAGTGTAGATATTCCCCAATTTTCCTTCCACTTATACGGGACTAAGTGTTGCCAATTTCTGCTAATATTTATCTCGATTAGCATTGTGTAGATGGAAGAATAACTTTTCAACATTAATTTGTTACAGAGATGTAGATAACTTTATGTGAATGGAAATATGAAGGTCACATAGTTTAGACACACAGAGAGTTGATGCAGATTGGAAGAAGTCAAAACGTGAATACCTTCTTTTTATTCATTGGCCCTCGAAACATGTATTTCGGTGACGTATATCTAATTTCTTTCTCTACACGTACTATGTACATAGTGTATAGAGAAGGTATTGCACTCCACCCAAAAATTCCATACCGAGATTTCACCGGAAATATGTTTTACGGTCTCCTGTATCCAAAAAAAGCATTTTCACAAAAAGGTCCGTGTGTATGTGTGTGTGTGTGTGTGTGTGTGTGTGTGTGTGAACACGATAACTCAAAAAAGAAAAGTCGGTAAAATACCAAACTTGATATTTAAGTTTAGTATATTCCAGGAATGTGACACGAAGATTTTGAGAAAAATCCCCCCACCGTAAACTACCTTTTACATGGAACCTTTTTCAAAAATTTTATTTTCGCAAAAATGGCTCTAACGATTTTGATTAAAATATCATATATTAAATATATTTACCTGACAAACAAAATGTATATCTTGAATTTTCTGGGAAGAGCCTCTGAAGACTACTTTATTCTGGACGAATTTTATGGCATTTTGGATAACTGCTAAACCGTAAGACTTAGATAAAAAATTACCGCACAAGAAATGTAGAGCACGTTAAAACACACAATTTATGTTACATACATTTTTTTCGTGGATTTGATCGTTTTTTAGATATTCTTTGTTTTTGGTTTCAGCTATGAGAAACTTACTTTTCTCATATAGGAATTTGTCAACTCCTGTCCATACAAACAAAGGAACTTCAGTCACATAGCAACCAGCTATTGACTATCACGATAACCTATGGTACTCTGATTTTTTTGGGGGGTTGCAATACAATTCTTTCTCTGTACATTGTACATGTGTGCTAGAGAAAGTAAAATTTCATGAAGTTTGCAAAATGCACAAATAATATCAGTATTTATGTGAAGAAGATATAGGACTGGTATAAGATTATTTTTCGTTTAACTGTTGGCTGGAGTGATGAGCTGAACGAGATTGGAGCAGTAGAGCATCTGATCGCGAGAGATTGTTCAATCTATACCAGACGACCATGTCAAAGGAAGAGAGGTAAAAGCCTTAAAAAGAGTAGCGCATGCGCACGGCTTCCAGCTAAGCTGCTTTGTTGAGCAACAACGGGGAATACAAAGGCTCCCGTGTTACTTAGCGCTAATTACTTCAGCTGGATCAAAGCTGTATGAGCGGTACACATGCGTGTGTCCTTCCTCTTTTGTTTCAGTTCCAGCTTTTTATTTACCTTCATCTGCCGACTATTATTATTATTATTGTTAATATTATTATTATTAAAGTATAACCTCGCTAGCGTGAACTCGCTTAAGACGAACATTCGATTAACCGAAAAAAATATTGGCCCCGGCAGGAATATATTTGTTCTTATAGGAAGTATATCGGTTAACACGAATTTCGGTTAAGGTGAAATATGAACCCTTTTTCAGTCAGTAAAGTAATATTTTTTTTCTGTAGTGCTTACCGCCCGCTTTTACTACTTGTGGCACCGCAGGCGATGACACTGGTGATACATGGAATGAAGATGGAGCACCGGTGGAATGCGATGGCGGGGAAACTGGAGAAATCCCGCCCCTGCGCCGCTTTGTCCACCACAAATCTCACATGCGCTCACTTGGGATCGAACCCGGGCCGCCTAGAGTAATAAAATGATATTTTATCATAAACTTCCGATGTTACAGTAGGTACATTTTTTTTTTCCGGCCGCGCCGAGGCCAAGTGGTTAAACCGCTCGCCTCCCACCTAGGCGGCCCGGGTTCGACCTCAAGCACTCGCATGTGGGATTTGTGGTGGACGAAGGAGTCTGGGCGGGTTTTCTCCGGGTCCTCCGGTTCCCCCACCACTCATTCCACCAATTACTTCATCATCAACTTTCCTATCATCCACTTCCTCACGCCTCTCCATTCTGTGGTTTCGTACCGTTGGCTCCCGACAGGGTTCTGACCCCTAGGCATCCGCTTGTAAGTCCTAGGGGGATGTCTCAGTCCTACATTCGGGGAGGGTAAGTATTATTATTACTCCGTAGAGCAAGTACGGGAAGGAAGTACCTACCTATTATACCCCACACAAGGGATAGGATAGGATACGGTCGGAGAGGATTCGGCACCAAATTACTGTACCTATGTCCAACGAGGGGGCGCCCCTGGGAGGGAGGAATCAGGTGAGAGGATATACCGGGTAGCCGGAATCAGGAGCAACGTCCTTGCAGTTTCCAGATTGAAGCACCCCGACAGTCGGACAGGTAGGCCGCGGACGCCGCCAGGAGCGGTCATCCCAGTAACCAGTCGAAGTCGTGGGGGGGGGGGCATAGATATTCACTTTGAGCATCCTTTTCCACTGCCACGCGAGCGCCATTGCCGACACTCCCAATCCGGAAAGAGGCCAACGGGATGAAGGACGAATGAAATGACAACGGAAACGATAAGAAGGGACGGAAAATTCTAGAGATGAAAGAAGCTTACCCAGCATTCGCTCGGCGACAGGGGAAACCCCGAAAAAATCTGAGTCAGGTAGGCCAGCTACGGAAAGCGAACCCACAACTTCCTGAATGCGGGCTACAGACGCAACCGCCTGAGCCATCAGGATCGGCGTTCCTCTAAAAAATGCGATGTAGAGATTTCAACTTTTTTTTCAACCTCCGATAGACTATAAATAAAATACAAATTCATAGTATATTTATTACTAAAAGTTTTGTACATTTATGGTTACTTTTCAACATAATCACCGAAAAGATTGAGACATGTTTCGTACCTGTGCATAAGCTTTGCAATACCCGCTACAAAAAATGTTGCCGCCAATAATTTCAAATGAGCATTGGCGTTGTTTTGAAGATCTTCATTGGTTTGAAAGTGTTGTCCTCCTAGTCACGTCTTGAGTTCAGGGAAAAGGTGAAAGTCGCTGGGTGCCAGGTCAGGACCGTACGGCGGATGATCGAAAATGTCCCATTGAAATTGTTCAAGGAGCCGATGGGTTGTGCCAGCAGTGTGTGGACGAGCGTTGTCATGGATCAACACAATTCCTCAAGTCAGCATTCCTCTTCGTTTGTTTGGAATGGCTCTCCGCAAACGTCGTAAAGTACGAAGATCTTCAAAACAACGTGAATGCTCATTTGAAATGATTGGCGGCAACGTTTTTTGAAGCGGTTATTGCAAAGCTTGTGCACAGGTACGATAAATGTCTCAATCTTTTCGGTGATTATGTTGAAAAGTAACCATAAGTGAACAACAATTTTAATAATAAAATAATTGTTTTCTATGAACTTCCCTTTTATTTATAGCCTATCGGAGGTTGAAAAAAAAAAACCAACAAAAAACGACCCTCGTATACACACACATTTTTTGAGGTACCCTGAATCCATAGAAAGCAGTTTTAGAAAAAGGTGCTGTGTGTGGAAGTGTCTGTAAACAGAATGACTTAAAAACGAAATGTCCGGTAAATATTAAACTTGTTAATCTTGCAAGAAAGCGGCACGAAGATTAAAAAAAAAGTCCCTATCCCTTACATTTAAATGTTTTTAAAAAAATTATTTTTGCAAAACGACTATAAGGATTGTGATTAAATTGCCATGCCTATTTGAGTTTTTTGGATTTGCACCTCAAGTCACATTCAATCTGGGTAAGAGATAGGCAACATGTTGTTTTATAAAACATATAGAGCTCGTTAAAACACACATTTTATCTTACGTATATTTTGTTTCTAATGAGTTAACGATTTCCAAGATATTCCCAGTTATTGGTTTCATTTTGAAAACACTTAAAAGTTCCTCTCACAGGAAACCCTCATTCGTTTCATCTTATAGCCATGGAAAGAAAACAGAATTTCAATATCAATCAGAGACAGACAGACAGACAGATAGATAAGTTTACAAGCAGAAGGGAAATAAGGGAGTACCCTATGCTAAAGCGATAGTCAAGTCTTTTTAAACTGATTGCTATGTGATCGAAGTTTCTTGTATTGCCAGGAGTTGATAAATTCCCGTATGAGAAAAGGATAAGTATTCTAAAACTGAAATCAATAACAAGAATATCTCAAAAACGGTCAACTCCGCGAAAAAAAATGCATATAACACAAATTGTGAGTTTTAACGAACTCTGCATTTTTATTAAGTAAGTTTTTATCTATCTCTTATAGTTTACCAGTTATGCAAAAACTTCTCAAAATTCATCCAGAATAAAGATGTCAGGCTATTCCCAGAAATTTCAAGATATATAATTAACTTATCATGTAAATATCTTTAATATACAATAGGTATGTTAATCAAAATCGTTATAGCCATTTTTGCGAAAATGAACATTTTCGAAAATTTTGTCATGTAAAGTTTGGTTAGGGGTGAGAGGATTTTCTTGAAAATCTTCGTGTCGCATCCTTGGAAGATATAAGTTTGCTGCTCACAGACACATACACACACGGACATTTTTTAAACAAGTTTTTTTTTATTCAGTGGGTCTCAAAACATGTATTTCCGGTGAAATCTAGCTATCGAATTTTTGGGTGCAACATAATACCTTCTGTATATTCATTAAGTAGGTACATAGTACGTGTAGAGGAAGTAATAACTTAAAACAATTTAATAATAGTTAATATCTAATAACAGATAATAATAATAGTAGTAATAATAATAATAATAATAATAATAATAATAATAAATTTAGGCACAAAAAGATGTGAAAACATAAATTTTGCAATGATGTCTTTAAGAGTCATGAAGTTAGCAAATTTAACGTAACTTTGGTGGGATAGATCTTTCAGTTTCTTTTTAGTTTCTCTAATCCGTATGTACAATGCACATACAGGACACAGAAAATATTGTAAGTATCCCACTAAAAATTCGATGATGAGATTTCGCCCAAAATATATGTTTTGAGGTCCCCTGAGCCCGAAAAAAGCATTTTTAGAAAAACGCCCGTGGGTGTCTGTGGACAGCATAGCTCAAAAGCGAAAAGACCGTTAAAATCCAAACTTGGAATTTAAGTTGAGTATCTTCCAAGGATGCTACAGGAAGATTTTCAAGAAAATATCCCCACCCCAAACTACCCTTTACATGGAAAATTTTGTTTTCTCAAAAATAGCTCTAATTTGATTAAAATATCGTATATTAAAGATATTTACATCACAAATAAAATGTAGATATATGTTGAATTGTCTGGGAATAGCCTCTGAAGAGCTCTTTATGCTGATTGAGTTTTGCAGAATTTTGCATAACTTAAAAGGGTATGATATTTGCAAAAACTTACTATACAAAATATGCAGATCTCATTAAAACACATCCCTACTTTTTGTTCTTGGAGTTGAAAGTTTCCGAGACATTCCTTGTTATTGGTTTCAGTTTTAAAATACTTCAACTTTCCTCATACTTGTCAACTCCTGGCCACGCAAGGAAACGGATTTCAATCCCATAACAACCATATTTTAAAACATTTGACTGTCGTTTTAGTCTAGTGTATTACCCTTCTTCTTACAAGGAAGCAAGTAATAAGACAAATTCTGCTAATGTTTATCTCGATTAGCATGAAGTGGATAGAAGAATAAGCTTATTAACAATAAGATGTTACAGAGATGTAGAGAAAGTCTTCAGATTTTTAAGCTAGTGACATAGTCGATTCTTGCACTGTTGAAGGAGGGCTGGGTGCGAAAGTAAATGTTTGAAGCAAACGGTCATGGGAGAGTGTTTAGCTATACACAATGACAAACTACAAATGTTCACGCCCAAAAAACTGTCTCTTCATTTTTTTCTTTTCCTCGCCAACCGTGTGACGTGATTATTTCATTCAAATCTTTACATTCATGAGCACAAAGGGTAAAGCAAGGGGCAGGACTGTTGGAACTGTCATGGCGACTGAGGAACAGGGGACTTTTATTGTCAATGTTATCTCCTATAACCTATTCTAATCACACAAGAAGAAACAATGTTATGGGAAAAAATCTGATGTATTCCATTCACATGACACTCTGCATATCTGAAACAAATTATTGTTAGTAATTTACTTCATTCTAGTCGAGTCGTTAGCAGAAACGCTCTTATTGTATAAGGGAATACACTAGGCTAAACCGACAGTCAAATGTGGTTGCCTTGGGATTGAAATCCGTTCCTTTGTGTGGCCAGAAGTTGACAAGTTCCGGTATGAGAAGAGTTTGTGGTATTTAAAACCGAAACCAATAACAAAAAATATCTCGAAAACCGTCAACTCCACGAAAAAATGTATATGACATAAATTTTGATTTTTAACGAGATCTACATCTTTTGTCTTTCTATCACACAGTCACGCACAACACACATACATACACAGACACAGATACAGACCCACACCTGCACACACAGATATACACAGAACCACATAAAGACATACACACACAGTCACACACAGCCATAGACACAGATACACACCTATACCCACGCAGAGTCACACAGAGACAAACCCACATCCATACACATAGACACAGGCACTCACCTACGCACAGACACAAACATAGAGGCAGATGTACCCACACCCACACACAGACATACACGCACAGTCACAAACATAGAGGCAGATGTACCCACACACACACACAGACATACACGCACAGACACAAACATAGAGGCAGATGTACCCACACCCACACACAGACATACACGCACAGTCACAAACATAGAGGCAGATGTACCCACACACAGACATACACGCACAGACACACACAGACATACACGCACAGTCACACACAGACATACACGCACAGACACACACAGACATACACGCACAGTCACACACAGACACACGCACAGACACACACAGACATACACGCACAGACACACACAGACATACACGCACAGTCACACACAGACATACACGCACAGTCACACACAGACATACACGCACAGTCACACACAGACATACACGCACAGTCACACACAGACAAACACACATCCACACACAGACAAACACACATCCACACACAGACAAACACACATCCACACACAGACATACACGCACAGTCACACACAGACATACACGCACAGTCACACACAGACATACACGCACAGTCACACACAGACATACACGCACAGTCACACACAGACATACACGCACAGTCACACACAGACATACACGCACAGTCACACACAGACATACACGCACAGACACACACAGACATACACGCACAGACACACACAGACATACACGCACAGTCACACACAGACATACACGCACAGTCACACACAGACAAACACACATCCACACACAGACAAACACACATCCACACACAGACAAACACACATCCACACACAGACATACACGCACAGTCACACACAGACATACACGCACAGTCACACACAGACATACACGCACAGTCACACACAGACATACACGCACAGTCACACACAGACATACACGCACAGTCACACACAGACAAACACACATCCACACACAGACAAACACACATCCACACACAGACAAACACACATCCACACACAGACATACACGCACAGTCACACACAGACATACACGCACAGTCACACACAGACATACACGCACAGTCACACACAGACAAACACACATCCACACACAGACATACACGCACAGACACAAACATAGAGACAGATGTACCCACACACACAGACACACACGCACAGTCACACACAGACATACACGCACAGTCACACACAGACAAACACACACGCACAGTCACACACAGACATACACGCACAGTCACACACAGACAAACACACACCCACACACAGACATACACGCACAGTCACACACAGACAAACACACATGCATACACAGACACACACCTTCACACAGACATAAACGCACAGACACACGCAGACATAGACATAGACACAGACACACAAAGATATACACACACCATACACGCAGTCACACACAGACAAACACGCATCCATACACAGACATAGACACACAAAGATATTCACACACCATACACGCACAGTCACACACACAAACACACATCCATAGACACAGACGCACACCTCCATACAGACACAAACGCACAGACACATATTCAGAGACATACAATATACCTACACACAGTCACTTACAGACACAGATAGACATTTTTAATATTCAGGGAGTCTCAAAACATGTATATCGGTTCAATACTGGTAGGTATCAATTTTTTGGGTTGAGTACAACTTTGCCTAGGGTAACGAAGTTCTGCTCATGAACAAGGAAAATGTGAACAGCCCTTCCTGCCCCCGTGGACACTGTTGGGATGTTTGTCGAGAACGGCGGAGGAAGTGGGGAGGGAGAATCAGAAATCGCTTGGTGATCTGTGACCATGTTATTTCTATTGAAGAACATACAATATGCTGCGATGTGCCATTAAGGGCCTCACAACTCTTTCGTCCCCAATTTTGTTTTGTTCAAGACCCAAGGATATAGAACCATTCACCAGACTCCTGCAACAAGGACGTATTTCCCTTCGCTTCCTCGCGGCTTTTTGGTTATGTGTTGACGTCATTCTGCGGTTTATGTGACATCATTTAGCGTCGGACGCAGGGGAAAATTCATAACCGTAGCTTATCGCTTTTATCTTCTGCTACAATTGCGTAACAAAGTCAAGTCTGTCAATCATATGCTAAACTCTGGAAATATTGCTATAAAAATCTGATGTGTTCCATTCACATGGCTTTCTCTAGCTATTCCAAAGACAAGCTATTCTTAAAAAACTATTATTATTCTTCTATCTACTTCTTGCTAATTGAGATAAACATTAGTAGAAATTGTCTTTAATTAATGTTCTTTATAAGTAGAAGGGAAATAAGATAATACACTAAACTAAACTGACAGTCAAACCTTTTAAAATGTGGTCGCCATGTGAAACAATTGAGGTTCGGTTAGCTTTGCATGGTCCCTTTTGAGTAAAGTTAGGTAGTTTAAAACCGAAACCAATAACAAGGAGTATCTAAAAAAATCTCATGTGTTCCATTCACATGACTTTCTCTACATCTCTGCAACAAATTATTCTTAAAAAGCTTATCCTTCTATTTACTTCATTCTAATTGAGAAAAAATTAGCAAAAATAGTATTATTACTTGCTTCCTTGTAAGTAGGAGCGAAATAACCATAGATTAAAGTGATAGTCAAAAGCTGGTTGCTATGTGACTGAAGTTCCTTTATTTGTATGGACAGCAGTTGACACATTCCTGTATGAGAAAGGTAAAAGTTTTTCAAAACTGAAACCAAAAACAAGGAATATCTAAAAAAACAATCAACTCCACGAAAAAATATATATCACATAAATTGTGTATTTTAACGCGTTCTACATTTTTGTGTGGTAAGTTTTTGTCCATCTCTTACGGTTTAGCAGTTATACAAAATTCCGTAAAATTGATCCAGAATAAGAGGCTATACCCAGAAAATTCAAGATGTACATTTTATTTGTCAGCGAAATATCTTTAATATACGATATTTTAATCAAAATCGTTACAGCCATTTTTAAGAAAATCAAAATTTTCGAAATGTTTTCCATGTGAAGGGTAGTTGGGGGTGGAGGGATTTTCTTGAAAATCTTCGTTTCGCAGCCTTGGAAGATATCAAACTCAAATACTAAGTTTGATATTCAACGGTCTTTTCGTTTTTGAGCTATACTGTCCACAGACACACGCACGCACACACACGGGCCTTTTTATGAAAATGCTTTTTTTTTGGATTCAGGGGACCCAAGACATGCATTTCCGGTGAAATCTCGGTATCGAATTTTTGGGTGGAATGCAATACCTTCTCTATACACTATGTACATAGTACGTGAAGAGAAAGTAAAAACGGTCAACTCTACAGGAGAAACGTACCTATATGACATAGATAAATTATGTGTTTCAATGAGGTCTACATTTTTTGTGTAATAAGTTTTTATAGATCGGTATATCTCTTACGGTTTGCCAGTCATTCAGAATGAAGAGCTCTTTACAAGCTATTCTCAGAAAATTCAAGATATGATTTCGTTTCGGCTTAATCTCTCCGTATTTAGGATTGACACCCCCTCCTCTAGGACTTACAACCGGATATCTAGGGGTCAGAAGCCTGTCGGGAGCCAACGGCACGAAACCACAGAATGGTCGGTCCGTAGCCAGGCATGAACGTGAGGAAGTGGATGATATGAAATGTAAGCGAAATGGATGATGGAGCAGTTGGTGGAAGAATGAGTGGCTGGGGAACCGGAGGACCCGGAGAAAACCCGCCCAGGCGCTGCTTCGTCCACCTAAATCCCACATACGGGCGCTTGGGATCGAAGCTGGGCCGTCTAGGTTAGAGGCAAGCGGTCTAACCACTCGGCCACGGCGCCACCTATGTTAAAGTTGCAACTGCTTTTTTTTTTTAAGCGTAACGTCCTTAATTTGGTTTGTCATATCGGACGATGAATGAAATTGGTGAAATTATGCTCAAATGATCCAGCTCCATGGAGCTTAAACTTACTCGACATTCGTCTTCTCAGAATAAGGGTAAATCACGACATAAACCTTATCCGGGTAACTCACCCTTAGCGAGGAATACGAGGGAATAAGACTAAAGGGATAGTCAAATCCTTTAAAATCTGTCGCTATGCTATGTAATTAGAATTCCATTCTCTGCAATATCAGGGACCTGTTTCACAATGTTTACAATCTTTATTAATAGTAAACTTTGCAATTTGTAAAAATCTACTATACAATTATAAAGCTGGTCTTAACAAGTAAACTAAAATATTTATAAGTGGAATTTTATGGAGTTTACAAGTGTTTTGTTTCACAATAAATTAGTAACTCTAATTTGTAATTTGTGTTGGTAGAGTAAGCAGTTATCTACAAATAATTGCATTTAAAGTGTACAATTAAGTACACAGAAATATATCTGAAAAGTGCAGTTGCAGAGATTGAAATGATAATGAAGTTGAAGCAAGGGAAGGTGGAAGACAAGCATTATGACTTTACATCAGATGCAACATGCAACCCTAACCTCAAAACAACAGCTGTGTGTGTTGCTTTAGCATTGGCGTCAATTTCACGTGCAGTTGCAGCCGTGCATGGAGTTTCTAAGGCTTCAGCATACATATGCATGTATTTATTCTCTGCAGTTGGGTACTGCCCGGTGGCAGACTTAAATGTACAAAATTCACTTACGATAATGATAATACAGTTAAATTAAAAATAGTAATAAACTAACATATTATATATACATGCTTTTTTTTAAATACCACTACTTATTATTCAGTGTAGCAATACTTATGTCAATTACCAGCATTTTTATAAACAGTTATTATGAAGCCTCAACATTAATACTAATACCTACATACACTAATACAGTTTTTGAGATCCGTAATAACCTCATAATTAATTAATAATATCCTCTTTAAATTATTCCTAAACTTGTTTAAGGTCAAAGGACAGCCCTGAAAGGCTGCTACAGGCAATTCGTTCCATTCTTCAATGGTCATATTACCAAAAGAAAATTTTCCTACGTCGATTCTCTACCTTTTACCCTTAAATATAGAAGTGTGCATTGAGTATTCTGCGTTCACGCTTATACGAATGAACGCAACGTCGACGTAATAATATATTCTGCAAATGACCAATCAAATCACAGGTCATCAACGCAGCCAATATACTAAAATGTGGGACTTTGTAATTGTGTGTGGTTAATGTTTGATCACTTTGAATCTTCAAATACCTTTCTATTTCAAATTGAAAACACACATAAAGCTTATCGAATAAAGACAAAACTTAGCTCTTAAGTTTTGTTTTATTTTTTTTTTTGGCAACGTTTTGAAACGGGAATAGCACAGAACGCGCATAATATTTACGCTTGTAATTCGTATGTATATATTATTTGTAAACTTTCTCAAAATTTACAAGTTAACAAATTTATTTGTGAAAAAGAGTTTACAAGCGTTTGTCATATTTTCCTTGTTATACATAAATTGATGATATGTAAATTGTAAATATTATGGAACGGGCCCCAGGATGACAAAAAATAAATAACGGCTTCCCATTTGAGAAAAGTAAGCATTGGAAAATTAAAAACCAATAACAAGGAATATCTCGGAAATTGTTAACTTCATTAAAAAAAGAAACAAACAAACAAAAAAAATGACAAATTATTATTGTGTGTTTTAACAAGAGCTACATTTGTTTGCATAGTAAGAATTTCCCTGCTACGGTTTACCAGTTATGCAAAAGCAATCCGGAACGAAGGGGACTTGAGAGGTTATTCCCAGAAAATTCAAGATATATTTTTATATCTTTAATATCTATACATTTTAATAGAAAATCGTTAGTGTCAGTTTTGAGAAGATCAAAAATATCGAAGAATGTTCTATGTAAAAGTAATTTGGGATGGAGAGATTTCTTCATGTCGAACCCTTGCAGGATATGAACTGAGAGACAATCTTTGGTATTTAACCTGCATAGACAAGATATTGCACTCCACCTAAAAATTCGATACCGAGATTTTCTCCAAAATGGCTCTAAAAAGACATGTGAATGGAACACATGAGAATTTTTTATTCAGGCAACCTCAGAACATAGCTGTATTTCCAGTGAAGTCTCGACATCCGCTTTCCGTAGTAAGGAAAGGAAACATTTCTGTGAAAAGAAGCAATGTTCTAGAATAAAATAATTCATTTAAATTGTTTTTAAAAGTGCAGAGGTTTTTCATGTGAGGTGTTTACAAAATGCTAGTAGTGGCACAGTATAATATCACACATCTGAAAATCATTACACTGAGAGAGACACAAATGAGTGGAGAAGTAAAAACAGGCGTTAATGCGGAAGCTCAGTAACAAAGTTGATAACTCCTGATTTTCTCATTTCTCTTGCTTCGTCAAACCAGAACACATTTCCACCACAATTTCAGATACGATACAAACAAATTTCTTCTATTTACTTCCTGTAAAACATTTTGTAAACATAGAGCACAAAAATATATATTGCATTCACATGACTTTCTCTCCCTGTTCTACAAACAAACTTTATTCTTCACGCTGATCGAGATAAACAACAACAGAAAGGGTCTTATTACTTAGTTCCTTGTAAGCAGAAGGGAAATAAGGGAATGTACAAGCCTAAGGTGATAGTCAAATCTTTTAAAAGCTGTCGCTATGCGATTGTCATTGAAATTAGCTTTCTTGTATGGCCAGGAACTGTAAAACAAAAGAACATGGGCGACTTCCTGTTTGAGAAAAGTATAAGTATTTTAAAATTGAAACTAATAACAAGGAATATTTGGGAAATGGTCAGCTGCACAACAAAAATGTGTGTTTTGACGAATATAGGTAGGTAGTAAGTGTTTGTACATGTCTTCCGGTTTGCCAGTTATACAAAAGTCATCCAGAATGAGGAGGTCTCCAGAGACTATTCCGAGAAAATTCAAGATAGTCTGCGTATTATATCCATTTAACGATTGAATAACTGAAGCTACAGATGGTTAGATGCATGCTTATTAACAGGCACTCCCAAAATATTTTCTTGCAAATTTTTCTCGTCATTTTTTCATGTTCTTAAGTGTTCCATAGGATGCAAATTTTCACTAATTTGTGATTTGCATATTAAAGAAAATTGATATTAACTTTTTCGAAATAATGCTCCAATTTGTACAAATAAATTATTAAATGTTGAAAAAATCAAGAGTTGTGGAGAGTATGAAGGAACTGTAATAAATTTACTGAATAATTAGCGCTAATATGGCACATCTGTTTGCTAACTCGCTCAGAGTAAAACTGGACTACTGTATGTGAATATTTTAACAATGCATCACGTGGCTCATTTAACGTGAATTTAACAATGAAAAGTATTATTAAAATAACCATGTAAGATAGAATGTTGATACATGGCAAAAATATCACTATTGTTGTGTATAATCCTATATTTCAGTACGATATCATATATAGGTAAGTACTTGAGATTTTCTAAATTTCACGGATTCACCGCCTTAACCTAAATTGTGACTATCCAGCACCCAAATTAGTGAAAAGTACCTACCAATATGTACATGATACACGATCAAAGAATAAAACATTTTTATTTCACGTTTAAAAAGTTGTAAATTAAAAGAGCGCAGCTATGTTCCCAAACGTTTTAAATTCAGAAACAGCAATTTTATATTAACATCTTATTGGAGCAAAGCAAAATGGTAATTAACCCTATAATGCATACGCCTTTCTGTTCCCATTTTCTGTTAATATGTCTTATTCTATTGACGAAAATAATTCTATTTTAATTCATTTATGATTTAATCCATACATGTAATAAAAAATGGATAAAATAAAAGATTTATTTGGAGCTTTTAATTAGAACTAAAGTATCCATTATATAAAATTGTGTTTTTTTAACACTCCAGATCTGTGAATACTTTTGTAATAATGCACTACACAGAAACTTTCAAGAAAAATACATTTTTTAAGTTACTACTAATATATAGTAGATCTATTAATAATTAGACAACCTGTGCTTCAAGTAGCTCTCTTTATGTGCAACTGATTTGAAATAAAAATCAGATAAATACCCAACAAATACATGCAGCTGCTATTTTCTGGAAACTGTGGTTCTTAAGTGTGTAAATAAATAAGTCCGTGATGGGGTCCAGCCGGACACGAATTCCACCAAGGCTTGCGTCGCATATAGATATCTAATTTTCAAACAATTGTTCACACTCAACATATTAGATTTGTGATGAGCGATTTATCGCGTGCATGTTCAGAATCAGGAGTGGAACAGATTTAATAGGAGTATTTGTGTCGTTGCTACACGAAAGCTGGCCTCGATGCAAAACATCCCCACTCCACCCTTACACATATAGATATATAGAGAGATAGATAGATATATCCAAACTCACCTCTCGCCGCTATGTTGCTCCTATATTAGCTCAACAATGATCATGGCAACATGGCCGTCACAGTCCACGCATCTGCCGCAGCAGAGCGCTGTGAGCGGGGCGGGGAGACACTACTGAGGAAAACAACCGCACATCTCCTCGCTGCCACACACACACAGAATAGTAAAACAATGGCGAGGGAGGGGGATCGACTTATTAGTCACCTGGCACGCTAACAAACTACTGCTGATGAAAATAGATTTGTTGGAGTAGTGAAGCAGAGGGGAAGATATCTTACAATCCAGCAAAACTGTCTTTATCTAAGCTAATATTGTAACGAGAAACATTTTACATGCTGCAGGCTAATTTTTACTTTCTATAATGCTCATAATGGATAAGAGAAGGCATATTATTCCACCCAATATTCTATGACGAGATTTTACCGAAAATACATGTTTTGAGACCCTCTGAGTCCCGAAAAAGCATTTTTAGAAAAAGGTCCGTATGTGTATTTAAGTTCAGTATCTCCCATGGATGCGTCATGAAGATTTTCAAGAAAATATCCCCCACCCCAAATTATCCTTTACATGGAAAACTGTTAAAAAATATATCAATTTTCTCAAAAATAGCTCAAACGATTTTGATTAAAATATCGTAGATGTACATAATAAGATATTTTCGCCACAAATAACATGTACCTGCCTGTATCTTGAATTTTCTGGGTAAAGTCTCTGAAAACCTCTTTATTCTGAATGAATTTTGCATAACTGGTAAATAGATACAGATATACAGAAACTTACCATATCCCGTTAAAACGTAATTAATGTCACATTTCTAAGCTTTTTTTGTAGAACTGACTGTTTCTGAGATATTACTAGTTATTGGTTACATCTTTAAACTATTGAAACTTTTCTCAAACGGACCACACAAAGCGATTCGAACGTCAATTGTTTCACATATAGACGAGTTTTTAGTTTAGCCTATTGTATTCCCTTATTTCTCTTCTACCGTTTCTGTTAATGTTTATCTCGATTTGACTGCTTCAGATAAAAAAAAATAATCTTTTGTAAGAATAGTTTGTGTATGGTACAGCTAGAGAAAGTTATGTGTTTTCTTACTTTTTCTACCACTAAGTAGAATTGTACATAGTAAGCAAACCCCAAAACCCATTAGTGAGATTTCACTGATAATAGGTAATAGATAAGTGCCTATATATTTCGAGGATGAAGGAAAAACTTCAGAAAAAGATCCGTGTTAGTGTGCATGTATCTGTGAACAGTAGGTAAATATTTATACTCAAAACTAAGTTAAGTTCCAAACTTGGTATCTAAGATTAGGATGCGACATGAAAATTCTCAAGAAAATCCCCCTAGTCCAAACATTTTTCGAAAAGTTTGAATTTCTCAAAAAAACTCTGTTACGATTTTTATTATCTTGAATTTTCTGGGAATGGCCTCTGAAGTCCTCTTCATTCTGGGTGAATTTTCCACAACTGGTAAACCGTAATAGACAAAAACAAGTACATTTTTGTGGAGTTAAGCATTTCCGAGATACCTATTCCTTGTTATTTGTTCACTACTTTACTTAAATGCGAAGTCATTATTCGTTTTTCTGGCTAAGCAAAGTGAACGGAACTTCAAAGCAAGCAACTGTGTGACCATTGTATCCACAAGGAAGTATTTAAAAGTATTTCTGTAGAGCAGGCATCACTCGACTGTCTCCGTGGTCGAGTGGCACCCGAGAGTCCGGGCTTCCATTCCCGGCTGGGACGGGGCATTTTTCTTTAATCACAAGAGTCTGGAAGTATGAATGTGAGAGTGAATATGCTTGTATTTAATTATATAACATGATTAACCTAATTCTCTAAATCTATGGTAATATAAGTAAGTTGTTTCACAAGTAAGAGCCCCGGCCGATAAGACTATTGAAATTAAAGGGTCACGAAACAATTAAAAAAAAAATCCTTAATTTGTGTCGCAGCAAGAGTACCATTTCACCCCGGGGGTTGCCGGGTTCGAATCCCGGCTGGGGCGCGGAATTTTTCTTTAACCAGAATTATTCCATATTTCCTACAGAGTCTGGAAGTATGAATGTTTTTTTTTTTTGGTAGTGTTTAACGACCGCTTTAACTACTTATGGCACCGCAGGCGGTGATACTGATGATACATGAATGAAGAAGAAGCACCGATGGAATGCGATGGCGGGGGAAACCGGAGAACCCAGAGAAAACCCGCACCAGCGCCGCTTTGACCACCACAAATCTCACATGCGATCGCTTGGGATCGAACCCGGGCGTGAGTATGAATGTGAGAGTGAATGTGCGTGTGTTTGAGGAAAATAAAAACAATTTAAATCCGACGTACCAAAAATACAGCAGACAAAGGGTTGTTTCTAGGGAAAAACCCCCGATATGACCATAGATGTTAAAGAGGGATAAATAATTGAAACAATTAAACAAAAAAGAAAAGAAAGGAAGCCATATACCTACTCCTACGTATGTGCCTGCCTAATAGAAATCTTTATTATTTATAGAAAGTGGAGGAATAAATGTTTACTTTAAGGCAAAATTCTGCGCTCGGAAAATTCTATTTACGCAACCCAATCAAATGAGCACGTCAGCTACTAAGGAAAAGAGTGTGAGATGCTCATTTTCAGTGCTGTATACAGAAAAGTTCTCCGTTATAAATAAATTCTTATAGGTACCTACTCTTGGTATTACAATGCAATTACAATGGTATTAACCAAGTTAAGAAGCTGTAATAGTTATTCAGATATAGCATTTTAATTTTACAATACACAATAAATTCTGATGGATTAGTGTTCCCTATTATAGTAAACAAATACACTTAAGAGAAATATATATACACAACACTAATAATAACAGAAAATTTTGATAATATATAATGCATTATCATCACTTTTTAGCTCTTCTTATCGGCCCCCCCCCTCTTGCCTATTATCAGCCATCTCAGCTGTTTCGCATTAACAGAAATTAACCTTTTACACTTGAAGGTAACTCTGCTTTTTGTTCTACGGTGTATGAGCAAAGCCTCCGTTCGTACGTAAAATATACAAGAATTTCAATATTTCATCTTTTTTCCCCTCAATATTTAAAAATACCTTTTTAATAATAGTTCCCAATGCTTCGTTTGTGCATTTTACGCTGTCATTTTAAAATATAAGTATACGAGTATAAACGCGCGGAGGGGATAGTTGTTGTTTTAATTATTCTACCAATCATAAGCCTGCAATATCTAGGTGAATTAACCTTTGAAAGGTGGATTACATATTTCAAACGCAACATGTCGCACACTGCCACCACACTGAAGAAATGAATTATCTGCTCTTGCTTTCCGTGCAGTTGCTCGCTTAGGGCACAGACGGCGATTCACTGTAGCATCGAGCAAATTTGCTCTCTCTGCTTTACTCAAAGGGCAACCAATCGGAGACGCCTGATGTAGATGTTTATCTCGATTAACATGAAGTAGATAGAACACTGCGCTTTTTAAGTATAAGTTAGCTGAAGAATGTGTAGAGAAATGCATGTAAATGTATCATATCAGAATTTATTACTTCCTCTGCATAGTACATAGAGAGGCCGCGCCGTGGCCGAGTGGTTAGACCACATGCCTCTCACCTAGACAGCCCGGGTTCGATCGCATGTGAAATTTGTGGTGGACAAAGCGGCGCAGAGGTGGGCTTTCTCCGGGTTCTCCGGTTTCCTCCGCCATTGCATTCCACCGGTGCTCCATATTCATTCCATGTATCACCAGTGTCATCGCCTGCGGTGCCACAAGTAGTAAAAGCGGCCGTTAAACACTACAAAAAAAAAAACGTAGGTAGAGAAAAAAATGGAAATTGTGTTTTATTTATGAACGCTCTTTAACTGCTTTGGTTCTCATTCTATATGGCCACTTAATTTTGCTCAGATGTATCTTTATCAGGCTTGAGGTAAATCTACGTCACGGGACCACCGGATTTACTCGCCTTTCTAGGCAACCATGCTAACGATTTTTACGCACGAAAAAAATCCATCGTCCTCCGTCGGGTATGAACTCGCGACCTTGGGTATACGACACATAGGTAGTAGAGAAGTATTGCACCCCAACCTACAAATTCGATACCGAAAATGCAAGTTTTAGGGTCCCCTATATTAAAAAAAGCATTTTTAATGAAAGGTTGATGTGTGCGTGTGACTGTGAACACAATAACTCAAAAACAAAAGGTCGGTAAAATACCAAACTTTGCATTTAAGTATCAGTAGGTATACATAACATTGATCTTCATCAATCACACGGGTCCACAGATCGTACGTGCTTTTGTAATACACAAAATAATAAGCAAGATTCAAAACTAAAGAGTGAACATGAAAATAAAGAGACAGAGATACCTATTCAAAAATAGCATCTTAAATTACAACACTCAATAAATGTCAAACCGTATTCCGATGGATTAGTTACACTTATATACAGGATGTTAATGAACTACACCGAAATAATTTGCGAGATTGTGCACGTGACTGATATAAGTAATTTGAAATCGGCGATGCATGGTCCCTGGGTAAACATAACGTTAAACGTGTGGGTATCAGGTGCTGATAAGTCGGTGTTAAAGCAAAGCAGGTTGACAAAATGGCTTAGAATGTCTTTAAAACTGCTGCTCGGGTATAGAAATATCGATTTTTAGCAGCTCGTTATTAGCGTTTTCAAGATTTAATGTCGCAAAAATCTGTAAAATCTGAAACTAATCACTTGACAGTGCGACACTGAGCATTCATTAACTACGTTGAGTTACGTAGCCTACTCTGGAGGCATTTTTTCAACTGCTGTGGTGACTTAATGGGTAACGCGGGAAGCTGCTATTATAAAGGTCATGAGTTTGATTCTTGTCATAGAGGAAATGTTTTTATTATTTTTTTTTTCATTCCGGACGAAGTGCCGCGATACGTGGCGTACTGGCACTTCAGAAACTTATAGCCGTTACTTCGAAATGTCAATAAATAGGCCATAAGTTCCTATCTCAAATTAGTTATTTAATTAATCTACATACTCTGTGAATAATTTCGGTATAGTTCATTAACACACATAGATATACACACAAGTCTAAAAATGACCGGAAAATATGACTTAAATATATAAAGCATTATCATCACTTTGTAGTTCTTCTTATCGCTTCCTCCCCTTCTTCCCTTCTATCAGTCTTCTCAGATCTGAGCTATCTCGCCTTAAGCAGAAATCTGCGTCTTCTATACCTCCCAGTAGCGTCCAACATGCTCCTAACTCTCCAATCGAAGTGGTAAAGGATCGCGGTATATATTTTACTTCCATACCCTTAAATCTTGCCAAAATATACATTCAGAATCTTTCGCCAGCAGTGCCATTTCTAGTAAAAGCTGGTGTTAAACACTATTAAAAAAAATGGGGCAGATTTTCATACCATTCTTGTCAGTAAGTTTTATCATACTCCTAGTCTAATCCACTCGAACACCTGTCTAATGAGTCTGTTGTCTGTTTTGATGTATTACTCCGTACGCCACTCCGATTTTAGCTCGACTATATGTACTTCCAAAGAAACCTTCTCCATGCATTGCACAATAATTATTTGCTGTCTGTCAATATTACAGAGGCGGTTCTTAATCTATCTCCTAACAATCCGCCTGTTTCCCTGCCCCGCCATGCAAATGAATCCCATGCCAATGATTTACAAACCTTTCTTTAATATTAATGCCCACGTCGAATTACTTCCTATTCGCAGCTGTCCAGGGTAGCAGATTTCCCTAATTAGAGATTGGTTTCCGTGAACGATTCTCATCCAATATTCAACTGCCATGTTTCTATAACTAATGCAGGGTACGACTGCCTCAAAATTTGATGAACTCATTCCACTTTTAAGAATAAAGGTCCGCACGTTCATTTCACACCTTCAAAATTCCACCAGACACAGATAATAACGTTTATAGGCTGAAGGTATCGGTGCAATACAATATCTAGCTTCTCTATGCATTATGTACATAGTACCTGCGTGTAGAGAAAGTAAAAAGAATTATCTAAATAGTAACAATGTGATACAAACACTCGCTCACGCTCGCGAAGCCACCAATGCATTACATCTGATTGCAATCGAGTAATAGAAATATTTATTTATTCTATCAACAATCATATTAAATACTGAATAGTATAATGCTAAACCGCACTCTGTTTTTTCTCTGTCATTATCCAAATAAAAAAAAACTGACGTGTTCATTCTCTTTACTTTCTCTACATTTCTGTAACAAAGTATTGATAAAAGGATTATTCGTCTATCTACTTCACGCTAGTCAAGATAAACATTAGCAGAAACGGTCTTATTACTTCCTTGTATATAAGAGGGAAATAAGGGAATACCTAGGGTAAAGCGATAGTCAAATATGTGGTTGAAATTCGGTTCTATTTGCATGACCCGGAGTCGACATATTCCAGTATGAGTGAAGTTTAAGTATTTTAAAATTGAAACCAGTAACAAGAAATGGTTAACTCCACAAATAGAGTTGTAGATGATATAAATTATGTGTTTTAACGAAATCTACTTTTTTTTTTCTAGGTAATTTTTTGTCGAAATGTTACGGTTTGCCGGTTATACAAATTACATTCAGAATGAAGGTCTTCATAGGCTATTTATAGAAAAACGAATAGACATTTTGTTTGTCATATACGTAGATATATTTAATATAGTAGATGCTTACTGTATTTTAATCAAAAACGTTAGAACTACTTTTCTTTTTTGGAAAATCAACATTTTTCTATTGTTTTCCATGTAGGTTGGGAGAACTTTCTCGAAAATCTTGTCGCATCATTGAAAAATAAGTAGGCACTCAATTTAAATTATCAAGTTTAGTATTTAATGGACTTTTCGTGTTTGTGTTATACTGCCCACAGACCCACATTTCGGGATGTTGCTCAATACGCAAGGACGGAATATCCAAACACGTCCCACGAAGTGACAAGCATCTAACTATTCTGATAAGAAGATTATGTGGAAAAATAATGTAATGCATGTTGGCCGTATGAAATAAAATATGCAGGCTTTTAAACATTGTTTCCCTTGGCACTTTCGACAAATGAGAAGTTGTCATTCTTTTTTTTTCTTCTTCTTTTTCTTTTTCTCCCCTTGGTAATGCAAATAGAACCAAATATTAATATCTTTATTTAGCCATCGCTTTAGCTTAGTGTACCTATTCCTTTACTTCCTTTGTAACTTACTGGTACAAAGAAATAACTGGCTGCCTCCGTGGTCGAGTGGTAAGCAAGCCGACTTCTCACACGGAGGTTCCGGGTTCGAATCCCGGCTGGGGAGGGGAATTCTTCTTTAACCAGAATTGTCCCCACGGGTCTGGAAGTTTGAATGAATGTGTGTGAGTTTGAGGAGAATGAAACGATTTAAACCCAACGTAAAGAAACTACAAACAAGGAATTGTTTCTATTGGAAAGCCCTCGATATGACCTTAGATGTTAAAGGGGGCTGTATAAATGAAATAATAATTTTGTTAATGTTTATCTGATTAGCAGAAGAATAAGCTTTTGTAAGAATAATGTGAATGGAGCATATTTAATTTTTCGGCAGCAAAACATTAGATAAGTTTTGGACGCCAGGTACTTATTCACTTTGCCCAAATATCACATGCCTACCGCACAAGCACCTATTCCACCATGCAGCCAATGTGAGAGATTTCTAGTCACGTGGCAGTTAAAAATATCTGATGTGTTCCATTCACACGACTTTCTCTACATCTCTGCAACAAATTATTGTTAAAAAGCTTATGCTTCTATTTATTTCGTGCTAATCGAGAAAAATTAGCAGAAATAGTCTTATTACCTACTTGCTTCCTTGTAAGTAGAAGTGAAATAAGGGAGTAGCATAGGTTAAAGTGATAGTAAAAATCTGGTTGCTATGTGACTGAAGTTCCTTTGTTTTTATGGACAGGAGTTGACAAATTACTATGTGAGAAAAGTATAATTTTTTAAAGCTGAAACCAAAAACAAGGAATGTCTTAAAAACAATCAACTCCATGAAAAAAATGTATATAACATAAATTGTGTGTTTTAAAGTGCGCTTCATTTTTTGTGTGGAAAGTTTTTTTCATCTCTTACGGTTTAGCAGTTATGCAAAATTCCATAAAATTCGTCCAGACTAAAGAGGTCTTCAGAGGCTATTCCCATAAAACTCAAGATATACATTTTATTTGTTAGGTAAATATCTTTAATATATGATATTTTAGTCAAAATCATTAGAGCCATTTTTGAAAAAAATCAACATTTTCGAAAAAAAGTAAAGGAAGTTTGGGGTGGGGGGATTTTTCTTAAAATCTTCGAGGCGCACCCCTGGAAGATACTAAACTTAAATACCAAGTTTGGTATTTTATAGAATTTTCGTTTTTGAGTTATCGTGTTCAAAGATACACGGACACAAACACATGAACCTTTTTGTGAAAATGCTTTTTTTTATATAGGGGACCCTAAAACATGTATTTCCGGTGAAATCTTGGCATCGAATTTTTGGGTGGAGTACAATACCCTCTCTACACACTATAGTACGTGTAGAGAAGGTAATAAGGGACAAAATTATGTGGAACAGGCTTAGGGAACTAATCGTTGTTATTATAACTGTGCCCCTCAGAGAATTATCCTTTTGCGCTGAGTTACCTTCCCTTACAATGTCTGTTTAAAGACATTCAGAGTTTTCATTCCCGTCCTCAAACATATGTTAAATCTTAAGAATTGTATGCATAAATCAAATGGCTGCCAAAAATGAAGTTTTCCACTGAAAATCACAACTTTTCGTCTTTACAACTGTGGATAAATATACTATACCTATAAGAAAATTTGATAAAAATGATGCATATTTTATATATAAATTACACTTGAATGTATGCACCTAATGGATGGGTTTTGTTATGGAGGTAGGCTTACCTGAAATGGTTTATGGCTTATTATCACTTTTAATTTAAAATTTTATGAACACCTATTCATCACATTGAGGGTCAAATACAGTTGAAACTCGCTTATACGTTATTCACTTCAATATTTTTCGCACATCTCTATACGCTAAAATTTTAGGGACCAGTCATTCTCCATTAAATTTTTGCTCAATTATACGTTTTCTCGGTAATGCGTCAATTTTTCTGATCCCCATACACAAAATATACCCATTTTTAAAAAACGTATGGTGGTATGCTTGTGTGGTTTTCACTGACGCTTATCGTTTCATTGTCGTCATATCCTTCCAACAATCTATTAACCTTGGTTCCAACAGTCACTTGTCTGCTTTAAGTCGAGTACTGCTAGTGTGCTGTTTTCATTGTCGTCATATCGTTCCAACAGTCACTTGTCTATTTTATGTGGAGTTACAAACAGTTGAAGAAACATGTGTGAATATCAACCAGCAAGGAAGAAAACAAGAAAATCCTCAACTCTTGGTGAAAAATTAAAAATTCTGGATGAGATTTGTACAGTATTTTAGTAGTCTCCCTTCAAAAACGTACAAGTGAGGTTCCACTGTATGTTGTTTCGTTTTGTAATGGAAATGTAGTAATTTCTAAAATTCTTCTGCATTTGAAATTTTCGACAAATGCCTGTTTTGTTGTCATGGTCAAATAAGTACGTCGTGATCTATGTGACCAGGACATCAAAACATTTATTTGCCGAAAACTTCAAATGCAGGAGAATTTTAGGAATATTTATATTTGGTCTTCAATGTGATGAGCGAGTTTTAAAAAAGGTTTAATTTAAAGTGACAACATCCCAATACCCATTTCAGATAAGTCTACTTCCATATCAAAATTCATTGGGTCAGGTGCAATCTTTATGAGTAAATTAATATTTTTTTTTATAAAAAATATATCATTTTACTTTCTCTACACTATTATGTAGTACATAGTGTATAGAGAAGGTATTGCATTCCACCAAAAACTTGGTATCGAGATTTCACCGGAAATAATTTATTTGAGGTCTCATGAGTACAAAAAAAAAAGCATTTTTAGAAAAAGGTCTGTATGTGAGACTGTGAACAGCATAGCTCAGAAACGAAAAGACTTAAATGCCAAACTTCGCATTTAAATTTAAATATCTTCAAACATTTTCAAGCAAATCCCCCCCCCCATCCTAAATTATCCTTAACATGGAAATATTTTTGAAAATTTTGTTTTTTCTCAAAAATGTCTCTAACCGTTTTGATTAAGACACCATACCTACATGATACATATTTACGTCACAAATAAAACGAATATGTTGAATTTTCCGGGATAGCTTCTGAAGACCTGTGTGTTCTGGATACATTTTTCTGAATTTTGTATAAGTAGTAAACCGTAAGAAATAGACAAAACAAAAAACAAAAACAAAAAAACCACTTACCACATAAAAAATGTAGATCTCATTGAAACATATCATTTATGTCATATGCATTTTTGTTTTAGAGTTGACCGTTTCTAAGATATTCCTTGTTACTGGTTTCAATTTTAGAATAGTACTTTTACTTTTCTCAGGCAATTTGTTCTACTCCTGGACAAGCAAAGAAGCGAATTCCAATGGAAATCGCATAGCGAAACTTTTAAAACATTCTACTATCACTTTAGCATAGCGCATTCCTTTAGTTCCCTTGTACTTATAGGGAACTAAGTAATAAGAACATTCTGTTAATGTTTATCTCGATTAGCATGGTGTTGAAAAAAGAATAATCTTAATTCAAAATCTTCTCGGGCTTCTAGCCAGGTAAAAACTTGGCTTGACACCAACATTTCGAGCCAAGTTTTTACCTGGCTAGAAGCCCGAGAAGATTTTGAATTAACACGTCGCCAGGAAAGCTTTAGTTCTTATTTTAAGAATAATCTTGTAAGAAATCTGTTTGTAGAAGTGTTGGAGAAGGTCATGTGAGAGTAACACATCAGATTTTTACTTTCTGTTCAGGTAGCTACTATGTACATAGTGTACAGAGAAGGTATTGCATTCCACCCAAAAATTCGATATCGAAATTTCACTGAAAATACACGTTTTAGGTTTCCCTGTATCCAAAAAAAAAAAAACATGTTTGGAAAAAAGTTCATGTGTGTGTGTCTCTTTGAACACGATAACTCAAAAATGAAAAGTCCATAAAATACCAAACTTGGTATTTAAGTTTAGTGTCTTCCAGGAAAGCGACACAAAGATTTTAAGAAAAATCCATAAATTGCCCTTTACATAGAAAACATTTAGAAAATTTTGATTTTCTCAAAAATGGCTCTAACGATTTTATTAAGATACCGTATATTAAAGATATTTATATTACAAATAAAATGCATATCTTGAACTTTCTGCGAAAAGCTTCTAAAGACCTCTTTATTCCGAATGAATTTTGCATAACTGGTAAACCGTAAGAGACAGACAGAAACTTACGATACATAAAACTGTAGATCACGTTAAAGTACACACTTTATATCATATACGTTTTTTTTTTTTTGTTGTTTTTTTTTTGTGGAATTTACCATTTCTGAGATATTCTTTGTTATTTGTTTCAGATGTAAGATACTACAACTTTTCTCACACGGAAAGTTGTAAACTCCTAGCCCTGCATAGAAACGGATTTCAACCACACGACAAACAGCTTTTAAAAGATTTGACCATCGTTTTAGCCTGGTGTATTCTCATTTTCCTTCTACTTACAAGAAAGCAAGTATTTAAGAAAATATGTGCTAATGTTTATCTCGATTATCATAAAGTAGAAGAATATGCTTTTAACAATAATTTGTTACAGCCATGGAGAGAAAGTCACGTGAATGGAACACATCAGATTTTTATCAAGTTTCCTTCAAAGAAAAACTATTATAGACAGACAGATAGAGAGATAGAGATAAAGAGATAAAGAGATAGATAAAGAGATAGATAAAGAGATAGATGGATGGATGGATGGATGGATGGATGGATGGATGGATGGATGGATGGATGGATGGATGGATGGATGGATGGATGGATGGATGGATAGATGGATAATTGGATAGATAGATAGATAGATAGATAGATAGATAGATAGATAGATAGATAGATAGATAGATAGATAGATAGATAGATAGAGAGACAGACAGACAGACAGACAGACAGATAGATAGAAAAGGTGGTAGAAAAGTGTAACATCGGCATTGAAAAAATGGTACCACGTGGCAATAAATATCTTATACAATGTTGTGTTGATATCTTTCGTTATTGTTTAGTTATGCCAAATTGTGTGTGACGTTCTGGACGGTCCTCCTGGTTTACTAATATTTCACATAAATTGTGTGCCACTTTCTGGACGGCCCTCCTGGTTTACTAATATTTCACATAAATTGTGTGTCACTTTCTGGACGGCCCTCCTGGTTTACTAATATTTCACATAAATTGTGTGCGACTTTCTGGACGGCCCTCCTGGTTTACTAATATTTCACATAAATTGTGTGCGACTTTCTGGACGGCCCTCCTGGTTTACTAACATTTCACATAAATTGTGTGCGACTTTCTGGACGGCCCTCCTGGTTTACTAACATTTCACATAAATTGTGTGTCACTTTCTGGACGGCCCTCCTGGTTTACTAATATTTCACATAAATTGTGTGTCACTTTCTGGACGGCCCTCCTGGTTTACTAATATTTCACATAAATTGTGTGTCACTTTCTGGATGGCCCTCCTGGTTACTAATATTTCACATAAATTGTGTGCGACTTTCTGGACGGCCCTCCTGGTTTACTAACATTTCACATAAATTGTGTGTCACTTTCTGGACGGCCCTCCTGGTTTACTAATATTTCACATAAATTGTGTGCCACTTTCTGGACGGCCCTCCTGGTTTACTAATATTTCACATAAATTGTGTGCGACTTTCTGGACGGCCCTCCTGGTTTACTAATATTTCACATAAATTGTGTGCGACTTTCTGGACGGCCCTCCTGGTTTACTAACATTTCACATAAATTGTGTGTCACTTTCTGGACGGCCCTCCTGGTTTACTAATATTTCACATAAATTGTGTGTCACTTTCTGGACGGCCCTCCTGGTTTACTAATATTTCACATAAATTGTGTGTCACTTTCTGGATGGCCCTCCTGGTTACTAATATTTCAAATAAATTGTGTGCGACTTTCTGGACGGCCCTCCTGGTTTACTAACATTTCACATAAATTGTGTGTCACTTTCTGGACGGCCCTCCTGGTTTACTAATATTTCACATAAATTGTGTGTCACTTTCTGGACGGCCCTCCTGGTTTACTAATATTTCACATAAATTGTGTGTCACTTTCTGGATGGCCCTCCTGGTTACTAATATTTCACATAAATTGTGTGCCACTTTCTGGACGGCCCTCCTGGTTTACTAATATTTCACATAAATTGTGTGTCACTTTCTGGACGGCCCTCCTGGTTTACTAATATTTCACATAAATTGTGTGCGACTTTCTGGACGGCCCTCCTGGTTTACTAATATTTCACATAAATTGTGTGCGACTTTCTGGACGGCCCTCCTGGTTTACTAACATTTCACATAAATTGTGTGCCACTTTCTGGACGGCCCTCCTGGTTTACTAATATTTCACATAAATTGTGTGTCACTTTCTGGACGGCCCTCCTGGTTTACTAATATTTCACATAAATTGTGTGTCACTTTCTGGACGGCCCTCCTGGTTTACTAATATTTCACATAAATTGTGTGTCACTTTCTGGACGGCCCTCCTGGTTTACTAATATTTCACATAAATTGTGTGTCACTTTCTGGACGGCCCTCCTGGTTACTAATATTTCACATAAATTGTGTGTCACTTTCTGGACGGCCCTCCTGGTTTACTAATATTTGACATAAATTGTGTGTCACTTTCTGGACGGCCCTCCTGGTTTACTAATATTTCACATAAATTGTGTGTCACTTTCTGGACGGCCCTCCTGGTTTATTAATATTTCACATAAATTGTGTGTGACTTTCTGGACGGCCCTCCTGGTTTACTAATATTTCACATAAATTGTGTGTCACTTTCTGGACGGCCCTCCTGGTTTACTAATATTTCACATAAATTGTGTGCCACTTTCTGGACGGCCCTCCTGGTTTACTAATATTTCACATAAATTGTGTGCCACTTTCTGGACGGCCCTCCTGGTTTACTAATATTTCACATACATTAACTCTCTTATGTACAGGATATAATTCATATTATAGAATATTTTCCATTTAAAATATACTAAACTAAACGATGACATTAAATAAGGAACTAATTTGTACTGCACAACTACCTATTCCTCAGTGGCAGCCCATGAGAAGTGACTAGATCACACATTTAAATGCATGGGTGGGCACACTAAGGGCGAAACGATCATTTGTATGAAATCAAAGGTAGAAGGTACAGAACCAAGTGGGAATATTTTCTTTTGTTATTAGGACCAGTGAAGAATGTAATCAACTGCCTTTCAGGGCTGCCCTCTGACCTCAAAGAGGGATAATTTAAAGAGAATAAATGTCAGGTAATTAATTAAAATAAATATTGTGAAATAATTAAGCACGTATAGCTATTAATGTTGAGGCTTCAAAGTAACTGTTTATAAACCAGCTGGTAATTGACTTTGTCGTAATGGTTACCATGCTAACTTCATATACCCAAGGTCGCGGGTTCAAACCCGGCGATGGATTTTTTCGGGTGTAAAAATCCTTAGCATGGCTTCCTTTGGAAGGGAAGTAAAGCCGTTGGTCCCGTGTCGTAGATTTACGGCACGTAAAAGAGCCTCAAGCCTGATAGAGAGGCCTCTGAGCAAAATTAAGCGTCTTTCACGCCCAATGTAGAATGGCACGCTGAGAACCACAGTAGTTAAAGAGCATCCATAAATAACACGCCATTTCCTTTAATTGACATAAGTATTGTTATACTGAATAATAAGTAGTTAGGTATTTCAAAAGTTGTCTTACTATTATTTTGCATTACTATTGTTAACTGTAAGGTTATTATTGTAAGTGAATTTTGTACATTTAAAACTCTGCCACCGGGCAGTACCCAATTGCAGAGACTAAATAAATGCATCACGTGACCGTAAAGATATACGAGACAAAGTTGTGTGGAACAGACTTTAGTGTGGTGGTATTCCGTTGAATAGATGTAGTATTCCGTTTCCTAAATACAAATGACATTCAAACGGTGTTTATACACTATTGCAACACGTTTAAGTCAAAACGATAGGTTATCTAGGTTTAAAAAGGATGAAAAGCATTTACCGAAAGGCTTGTCAGCTGATATATAATTACGTAATCAGTCGAAAGCTGCAGAATCTGTGCGGTCGATACTGGCACCATAGGCCACTGTTACACTCAGCTAGAAGGGCTCCCCTCCCAGAAAACTTTGCAGGAAAACAGGCGGCCGCTGGGAGGAGCCGGTTGGCTGTGCGCAGACATCACTTCTCCCTTCCCCTACGTGGCATGTGTGTGCAAACAGTGTACACGAACAACACTGGCCAATCAGCTGCCAGCGCTCCCCTCCAGTATATACCAACTGTACTCAAATATTGCTGCAAATAGCGGCAGGGCGGCGAGAGGGAAGTATTTTTGTGTTGATTTTTGTGTGAGGGAGGGGGAGCGTGCTGGACCATGCGGCAGACAGAGTGACGTGTGGCACGCAGGGAGCAAGAAGAAGTGAGTAGTCGCAAGCTGGAAGCGCTAGTAGAGCGGCCCCGGGCCTGGACCATGTGCAGTACTGAAGGTACCGCGACGTCGCCAAACGCCGCGACTGGTGGCGGCAGCAGCGGCAACAACACGCTGCTCCCGTACCCTCTAGGCGCCCTCAAGCAGCTCAACGACGCCGCGGCGGCAGCTGGAGGTGCTGGAGGAAGCGTCGCCGTGGCCCCCAATCTTCTGCAGCCTCTGGACCACTATCGGCTGCAACTCTACAACTACGCCATGGCCGAGAGACTGAGGTTCGCGCATCATTACCCTGGTGCAGCACCAGGAGGAATGCCTCTGTGTCCCGGATACCCTCCCTACAACCCCCGGCAACTTGCCTTCTCCATGTCCCTCTTCCATCACCGCGCCCTTCAGCCCGAGGAGCCCAAGCCGCAACACTCCTACATCGGCCTCATCGCCATGGCCATCCTGTCCTCGCCGGAGTCCAAACTCGTCCTCTCAGACATCTACCAGTATATTCTCGACAACTACCCTTACTTCCGGTCTCGAGGTCCCGGTTGGAGGAACTCCATCAGACACAACCTCTCGCTCAATGACTGCTTCATCAAGGCAGGACGTTCTGCCAACGGGAAGGGCCACTACTGGGCCATCCACCCCGCCAACGTCGAGGACTTCAAGAAGGGCGACTTCAGAAGAAGGAAGGCCCAGAGGAAAGTGAGAAAACACATGGGTCTAGCCGTGGACGAGGAAGGTGGCGACTCGCCGAGTCCGCCTCCAGTGCCCTCAAGCCCGCCACCCGTCCCCACAGTGGTTCCTCCCGTGTCTGCCCTCCCAGGACTCTGCTGGGCCACCCCTACCGCCTCCCAGCAAGCGGCGGCGGGTCACCACACCACATCCATCTTCCCGAACCTGCACTGTAGCTCCATAACCGGGTCCACGGCAAGGAAGCGACAGTTCGACGTCGCCTCCCTGCTCGCCCCGGACGACGAGGAAGACTTCGGGTCCAGGAAGACTCCCCGGAGACTGCACCCTGCAGCAGCAGCTCTCATGGGACAGTCTTACCTGAGCAGCGGCGAGGAAGACGCCGTCGAGGAGGACATAGACGTGGTGACGAGTGACCAGGACAACAACCAGGAGGCTGCAGCTGCGAACAAGGAGTCTGAGGCGGCAAGCGAGGGAGCGGTGTCGGGGATGCTGCAGCCGGCCCCCGCCATGGTCTGGTCGCCACAACACCCACACCCGCTCCAGGTAATGTTCCCGGGTTCGAGTCTGGTAGAGCACCATCAGCTCGTCAGCCGGTACTACGAGCAACTGGCTGCAGTACAGCAACACCAGCACCGCAGAATGCTACAACAACAACAACAACAGACAACCGCGACAGAAAACACAGACTCGTAAGTCGACCATTGTATCACACAGAACTAGCAGAGGCTTAAACTTTAAAACAAACGCCAAATATATTTTACATCCTAATGGCCTGCTCGAAGGTGGGTTATGTATAGGCATCCATTTTTCAAACAATTTCTAAACATTCAACTGATAAACATGGATTGAAATATTTTTAAAAATCAATCATCTATTCGCAGTATAAGTTGCAGCAATTGGAGTCAAATCATATTTTTGCTATTACTTTTACGTCTTTATTTTTGTATTCCACCCAAAAATTCGAAACCGCGATGTCACCGAATCCCTGATTTCAGGGAATCACCGAGGTTCCCTGAATGAAGCATAGCTCAAAAACTAAAACGGTATTTTAAGTTTGGTATCTTCCAAGGATGCGACACGAAGATTATCAAGTAAATCCCCCCAACCTCAATCACCCTTTACATTAAACATTTTTCGAAATTTTTGATTTTCTCAAAAATGACTAACGATTTTGATTAAAAAACTGTACGTTAAAGATATGTACATCACAAATGAAATGTATATTTTGAATTTTCTGGGAATAGCCTGTAATGACCTCTTTATTCTAGACGAGTTTTACTGAATTTTTGCTAAACGGTTAAACCGTAAGAAATAGGCAAAAACTTGCTGAAAATGTAGATCTCGTTAAAACACTTAATTTATATCATATACATTGTTCTTGTAGAGTTGGCGAATTTCGAGATATTCATTGTTATTGACTTAAATTCTCTTTTCTCAAATTTGGATCAAGCAAAGTGAACCGAACCTAAATTGTTTCACATAGCGACCAGATTTGATTACCACTTTCCCTTATACTTACGACGAAACAAGTATTTCTGCTAATGTTTAGATTAGCATGACGTAGATAAAATGGTAATCTTTTATTAGACAAATTTATTTGTGGAACATCTAGAGAAAATTATGTGAATGGAACACATTAGATTTTAAAATAAGAACTAAAGCTTTCCTGGCGACGTGTTAATTCAAAATCTTCAAAACTTGGTGTCAAGCCAAGTTTTTACCTGGCTAGAAGCCCGAGAAGATTTTGAACATTAGATTTTGTTTTATTTTTGGAAACCCTTATAGCTACGTTTCTGCTCTGTTCATTTGAATGCATGAAATAACTTGCAAATCGGTGCATGAATATACTTTTAAAGTTTATATACCTACTTATCGTGTGACCCCCCGAAAATATGTCTCTTAAACAATTTCCTTCATTTTTTTTTACCACATACCTTCCTCTATTGTTAGGTGTAGTTTATTCAGAAATATTGATACAAATGCACAAGAGTTTTTAAGAAGAAAATATTTTGCCTTTTTTTTTTTAACTACTTTACTAAAAAAAAGCTCATTGCGCTTCATTTTTAAAAATTTTGTTAACAAAACTTCATACTTACATTCCAGAAATATTACTTTATAAAATTATATTTGAAATTAATTAAATAGCAGTGCAGGAAAAGGTATGATAAATTATTCATTCATACTTTTTCATTGTTTTTGTGGATTAATTAATGTTGTTAATACAAACAAATAATTAATTTTACATACTTTGAAACTTAATTCAATAACTTTTATTTTTATGATATTAAGGTTCTCTAGTACAAAAATCAAACTAATTGGTTGAAATGTGTAACGCAAGGAGCATTTTGGAAAATGCATTTAGAGAAGCTCCATTTTAATATTTGAAGTGTCATTTTTAATATTAAAACTTCCATTTAAAAGTTCACACAACAAATGTTTAAATTGCAAGTGGCTTAAAATATCTTCGATATATTACTCCACAAGCATCACTGTATATTAAAATGTTAAAATCAAATCTCAGTAGATTTTCAGGAAAAAAAATCTGTGCAGAAATATAGAGGTCTTAAATTTCACCTTAAAATAACTATATAACCCATATTTATATCAGCAAATTAACAGGGAAACACTTCTCATAATATAAATAGTCCTTTCAAATATCTACAACTTATTTCATCCTGATTTATGTAATCACACAATTCACGACACGTCATGGAAAATTTCAAAATTATTTTCCAAGGTTTCATATTAATATTGGAAGTCCTCTACAATATCGTTGTGGTAGATAACATTTATTGTTTTTATATTAATGTAATATTATATTTGTATACCTCTTTATTATGCTTTTAAAAAAAAATCAACAATCTCATAATCTCGTTATCTATATACCTATATATTTATGGTAAATTGCAAATGCCTACTTATTATTGTAATTTGCAATTCGCCCTCTTTTGTGAGCTATAACACTAATAGGCTTACATACGCTAGATAGGGTTGTTAATTATGGTCTGCGTATTTCAAATTTTACATTTGCTTAAGGCAATGTAACTAAATTTGCGGAAAATTCACAGCAACTAAAATATGTTGTTAAATATTACAGCATTAATACACACAATAACATCCTACACGTACATGTTCTGGATTCGTCAGATCAAACATTATTTACAAAATACAACCATTCTTAATGAAATGCCCCACACTTAAATTCCTCCAGATTATAAAACGCTTTCTTAATTAAATCGCTATTATGTTCTCTAGCACGTATGTACATACGATGTTCATAATAACTACAGAAGGCACTTTATTCCACCCAAAAATTGCATACCGACATTTCACCGGAAATATGTTTTGAGGTCCCCCGATTCCGAAAACATTGCTTTTAGAAAAAGGTCCATGTGTGTGTCTGTGTGTGAACAGCATAATTCAAAAACGAAAAGACCGCTAAATACTAAACTTGTTACATTTAGTGTCTTCTAAGGATGCGACACGAAGGTTTTTATAACAATCCTCCACCTTAAACTACCCTTTACATGGAAATGTCTTTGAAATGTTTTTCTCCTCAAAAACTGCTCTAACGATTTTGATTTAAATAGTATGTATTAAAGATATTTATATTACAAATAAAATGTATATATTTTGAATTTTCTGCAAATAGCCTCTGAAGATCTCTTTATTATGGATGAATTTTTCTGTGGATTTTACCATTTTTGAGATATTCCTTGTTATTCCTTTGAGTTTTAAATTACTTAAAGTTTTCTCATACGGGAACTTGTCAACGTCAGGCAATTCATAAAAACGGATTTCATCCACATGGCAACCAGCTTTTAAAATATTCTTTAGCCTAGTGTTTTTGCTTATTTTCCTTCTATTTACAGGGAAGCAAGGTAATTTCTGTTAATGTTTATCTCGATTAGCATGAAGTACATAGAAGAATAATCTTTTTAACAATAGTTTGTTACAGAGATGTAGAGAAAGTCATGTGAATGGAACACATCAGGTTTTTTATTTTATTGTAGAACATGTTTAATAGTTTCTTATATATATATATATATATATATATATATATATATATATATATATATGCAAGAAACAGTCAGTATATGAAATTGTTTCAACATTAATCTGCAAGTATTTCAACTATTTATGTGACCTAATATTCTAATTGCCTTCTTTTAGAATTTAAAATCTTTTCGATTTCTGTTGCTGAAATATTTTCTTCACAATATTACCCATATGTTACGTGTGAGTATATAAAAGCAAAGATGCTTATATGATATAAACGATAATAAAGTATAAATCCATTATTCTAATAAAAATACTCGATGCCATGCGTTTTTAAAGTATTTACATCAAAAATTCAATTTTTTACAAATGGATGTTTTCTATTCTATTAATTCCTAATTATTGTAGAAAAAAATATTACTTTTTCGTATTTTTCAAATTTCTTTATTATTCAATTATAATTTATTCACAAAATTGGAATAGTATTTTGAAAAGGTATGCGCTCATTTTTGTTAATATACTTATTAAGAGTCAGTACAACATTTTTCAAACAAATTAGCAAATAATTGTGTCCCGTGGAACATTTACTTTGAGTATGACAAAATGGTGGTAAATATATGTCTATATCTATAGCTTCAGCTAATTGGTAGTTGAAATGCGCTAAGCGGAATAAAACATTCATATTGTTCATATTATTATGAAAAAAGAAGTTTCAATTTCACAGATATATCACCTTAAGCTTATAGTCTGATTCTTTTGAATTTTTTCGTAACTGATATTTGCAAAGTAATATCTAGAACTGAGGAGGAAAAATGTTTCAGAGTCAGAGATTGTCAACCTTTTTTGCTGAATGTCATAAATTTATTTCTCCACCGTAATACTCCAGTAGCCCTTCCACATATTACGTTTAAAAATTTCTACAGTAAATTCAAATAAAACAATGTTCCACACATAAAATAATTGGTGCCAATTTTTACAATGATATAATTAACAGTGTGAAAACATGAGAACGAATAAACCATAATATTGTTTGTCCTTTCTGAGAATTTCCTAGCTATTAGTTTGGCTGCTTATTCATGATTTGGTACAATCAGTAAGAAAAAATATCTAAGGCTAATGTTTTTTAAAAGTAGCTTTTTGATTAAAGTTTTAGTAAGCGCTGATGTATGGATGTAATATCTAATACATGCACAAAAAATTAATGAAACTTTGTTCATATACCTACTTCAAATTAGAATAAAATAAAGTTAAGGAGTGACTATGTAAATAATTTAGATATTTAGACGAGTCTTTAAAAGCATTTGTTTCATATTTGGTGAAGTCTGTAGAAAATTAAGGAAAGCTTACTAAAGTTTAATTAATATGTTTAGTATTTTTTTTTTCAAAATTTTCACAGCAGCAAGCATTATAAAATTACATCTCATTTTTACTTTCTCTAGCACGTATGTTAAATGCAAATAGTAAATAGAGAAGCTATCGTATTCGATCCAAAAATTCGATACCGATCTTTTACCAATCCAAAAAAAAAAAAAAAAAAAAAAAAAAAAAAAAAAAAAAAAAAAAAAAGCATTCTTAGAAACATATCTCTGTGTGAGTGTGTGTGTGTGTGTCTGTGTGTCTGTGGGCAGCTGAGAGATAGACAAAAAGTTACTGGATAAAAATGTAGATCTCGTTAAAACATTCATTTAATATCATATACCTACCTGTTTGTTCGTATAGTTAATCGTTCCCGGTATATTCTTTGTTATTTATTGGATTCAATTTTAATTACTTACACTTTCGTTAATCAGGCAAGGAGAACATTCTAATTCCATCACATAGCGACTAGCTCTTAAGAGATACAGTTTAAGATTAGTGCATTCCCTATTTCCTTTTTATCTACAACGAATTCTTTAACTCGATTACCGGAAAGTACGGAAATAAAGGACTAAGCTATTGTAAGGTTAGTTTGTTGAATAATGGGCAGAGCAAGTCTAGCATTAGATTTTTTAAATTGTATATGAAGAATCTAATTTCATAACCTGTGTTTAATGTTGATTTTTTACTTTCTCTACTCATACTATGTACATAGTGTATAGAGAAGGTATTGTAATGCACCCAAAAATTTGATAGCATTCATTATTTCATCTAATTAGGGGTGTTTTGCATTGAATATTCTACTTACATAAATTCGCATTAAATTCATGCTAATTTCCGGGCAGAATAAATGCGTAATACATGACTGAAATGAAATAGATTATTAGAGTAATGTCAATGTTAAAAGCTCCTATTTTCAAATACAAAACAATTTATTTGAAAGCAATGTCATAAATAGAATAATAATTACATCACATATCAGACATCATCAAACTGCAACATACAACAATTTGTGATATTCATTTTTACTTTCTCTGCACTTTTTTTTTAGAAAAAAAGTCAGTGTCTGTGAACACGGTAACTCAAAAACGAAAAGTCGGTAAAATATCAAATTTGGTATTTAAATTTTAAGTTTAGTATCTACGAAGGATGCGACAGGAAGATTTTGAGAAAAATTCCCCTACCCCAAACTGTATATATTTTTACTTTCTCTATACGCACTATGTACATAGTGTATAGAGAAGGTGTTGTATTGCACCCAAAAATTCGATACCGAGATTTCACCGGAAATATGGTTTGAGACTCCCTGAATCCATAAAAAGCATTATTAGAAAAATGTCCGTGTGTGTATCTGTTTGTGTGTGTGTGTGTGTGTGTGTGTGTCTGTGGGCGCACAGCTCAAAAACGAAAAGACCGTTGAATATCAAATTTGGTATTTAAGTTTGGTATCTTCCAAGGATGCGACACGAAGATTTTCAAGAAAATCCCCCCACCCTCAACTACCCTATACATGGAGCTTTTTTCGAAAATTTTGATTTTCTCAAAAACGGCTCTAACGATTTTGATTGAAATATCGTATATTAAAGATATTTACCAGACAAATAAAATGTATATTTTGAATTTTCTGGGAATAGCCTCTGAAGACTTATCTAATCTGGATGAATTTAACGGAATTTTGCATAACTGGTAAACCGTAAGAGATGGACAAAAACTTACCACACAAAAAACGTAGAGCACATTACAACGCAGAATATATGTTATACAATTTCTTTTTCTTGGAGTTGATCGTTTTTTAGATATTCCTTGTTTTTATTTTCAGCTTTAAAAAGCTTATTTTTTTCTCATTCAGAAATTTGTCATCTTCTGTCTATACAAACAAAGGAACTTCAGTCACATAGCAACCAGCTGTTGACTACCACTTTAATCTATGGTACTCCCTTATTTCGCTTCTATTTACAAGGAAGCAAGTAATAAGACTATTTCTGCTAATTTGTTCTGTATTAGTAAGAGCTTTTTAACAACAATTTGTCACAGGGATGTAGAGAAAGTCATGTGATTGTATCAGATTATTGTATAAAAATGGTGAAAAATTAAAATTAAAATATTATGTTTTTCCATAATAAAATAGCATGAATTCTAAATTTTAATAAAATGTAACTTATTTTGTTCTTGTTGCATTTTAAGTACCAATTAACCGAAGCCCTAAATGTGCAGGCGCATGCGTAACAGGTAGTTCCAGCTTTAAAGCTTGTTTTATCGCAAACTTTTTTCCAGCATTTTTCTTACTTAGAATGTTCCACACGATGATTTTATACCAATTTGTTTCAAAAATGTTATACTGCCCGTCAAAAGGTTATTTAAGAAAATGATGATATAGTTTTCTGAAATCATGCTCCAATTTTTATAAATAAATTATTACATTTTGAAAAATCAAGAGTTTTGGAGAGCTAGATTTGTGAATTTCGTTCTACAATAATTAAAGTTAATATAAAAACATAATAGGTATGACAGATCTATTTGTAAAGTCATTTACTGTGAAACTTGAAATTTTATGTAAATATTTTTGAAAGTGCACCAGGAGGCTCATTTTATTAGAGTAATGAATTTAGACGATAAAAAACTAGTATTTAAGTAATCATGCATCTGATATAAAGTGAAAATCACTATCATTATGTGTAATAACCACTATAAATTTTAATAAGATATTCTACATACATTCGATTTCCAAATTTCTTATAATTCTTTTTTAATTTTATTTGGGAGTCCATAGTTTACTTTCATGTAGATCTGTAGGTTTGGTTTTTTTAATTTTTTGTGGTGTTTAAGATTTATAATTCTTGTCACTTTTATAAATGTTGATATTTTTTCTATGATATTTTTCCATTTTCATATGACAAAGTAACAAACCAAATATTTGAAAAATGTTATTTACTTATTCTAGAATGTCATTATTATTTACTAATTAACTGCAGATGGATATTCACCTTTAAGTACCATGATTTTAGTTTTTGTTTTTTTTTATGAATATGTTCATTTCAAAATGCGTAGGTAAGAGTATAATTTCAGGTCTTGACTGATTTCCATACCATATGCAACGTACCTACGTGGTGTGGTAGGTATTGTGATCTAATCTAAAAATTCGATAGGTATATGATTTAACTGAAAGTAAATATTTTGAGGATTACCGAATAAATAAAAAAATTAGAAAAATAGAAAAATATCCCGGTGTGAACAGCATAACTTAAAAGCGTCAAGTCGGTTATATAACAAACTTGATATTTAAGTTTGCATTGGCCATGAATACAACAGGAGGACTTTTAAGAAAATCTTCCCACCCCTAACTAATCTTTTCATTGACAATTTTTCGAAAATGTTTATTTTCTCAAAAATGGCTAAAATGACTTAATATGTTTTCATAACAAATGAAACGTATACCTAACTGAATTTTCTAGGAATAGCCTCTGAAGACCTCTTCATTCTGATGACTTTAGTATAACTGGCAAACGTAAGAGATAATACAATACAAACATTTGACGTCTCTCATTCACATGACCTTCTCTACATCTTTGTAACAAATTATGATTCTCCTATGCTACTTCTTTAGCATAAACTATCTTATTTCTTACTTCCTTACAAGTAGAAGGGAAATAAAGGAATACACTAGACTAAAGAATTAGTCAAATACTTTAAAAGCTAGTTGCTATGTGACTGAAGTTCCTTTGTTTGTATGGACAGGGGCTGACAAATTCCTGTATGAGAAAAGTATACGTATTTTAAAGCTGAAACCGATAATGAGGAATATCTCGAAAACGGTCAAGTCTATAACAAAAGCATAAATGGTTTAACGAGATCTAAACTTGTTGTGTAGTAAGTTTTTTTCCTCTCTCTTATGGTTTATCCGTTACGAAAACTTCTGTGAAACTCATCGAGAATAAAGAGTTCTTCAGAGGCATTTTCCCATGAAATTCAAGATACCTATACATTTTAATTGTAATGTAAATATCTTTAATATACGGTATTTTAACCGCAATCGCTAGAGCCATTTTTGAGAAAAACAAAATGTTGGAACATTCTTCCATGTAAAGGATAGTTTGCAGTGTGGGAATTTTCTTGAAAATCGTGTTACATCCTTGGTATTCAACGGTCTTTCGTTTTTACTTTCTCTATACGCACTATGTACATAGTGTATAGAGAAGGTATTGCATTCCACCCAAAAATTTGATACCAAGATTTCACCGGACATACATGTTTTAGGGTCCCATTTATCTAAAAAAAAAACCATTTTCGGAAAAAGGTCCGTGTGTGTGTGTGTGTGTGTCCGTGTGTCTGTGAACACGATAACTCAAAAACGAAAAGTCGGTAAAATACCAATCTTGGTATTTAAGTTTAGTATCTTCCAGGGGTGCGATACGAAGATTTTGAGAAAAATCCCCCCCACCCCCCAACAACCCTTTACATGGAACTTTTTTCGAAAACTTTGATTTTCTCAAAAATGGCCCTAACGATTTTGATTAAAATTTCGCACATTAAATATATTTACCTGACAAATAAAATGTATATCTTGAATTTTCTGGGAATAACCTCTGAAGAGTAGGAACTTTATTCTGGATGAATTTTACGGAATTTTGAATAACTGCTTAACCGTAAGAGATGGACTAAACCTTACCACACGAAAAATGTAGAGCCGGTTGGAACACACAATTTATGTTTTATACATTTGTTTCGTGGAGTTCATCTTTTTGAGATATTGTTTGTGGTTTCTGCTTTGAAAAAATTTTACTTTTCTTATACAGGAATTTGTCAACTGCTGTCCATACAAACAAAGGAACTTCAGTGACATAACAACCAGCTTTTGACTATCAGTTGAACCTATGGTACTGACTTATTGCCCTTCTGTTTACAAGGAAGCAAGTAATAAGGCTATTTCTTCTAATTTTTTCTGATCAGTTTGAAGTAAATAGAAGTATAACCTTTTTAAGAATAATTTGTTGCAGAGATGTAGAGAAATTCATGTGAATGGTACACATCAGATTTTTTAGCTATGCTGTCTACAGACACACACACATACACATTTTTTTAAAAATGCTTTTTTTCGAATTAGGGAACCTCAAAACATATATTTCCGATGAAATCTAAGTAACGAATTTTTAGGTGGAATACAATAGCTTCTCTATACACTTACTATGTGAAGAGAAAGTAAACATGTAGATCTCGTCCAAACACACAGTTTATTGATTTATTCAATATCTTCCTTACCTTACTTGATAGACAGAATGAAAAATGACCAATTCTAGATAGATGTTACTTAATTTTGTATTATTTATTGTTTGTTTTGCAACATTTTGCAGTAACTCTGGCTTGTTTCTCTGTGACGATGGAACGAACTGGCGGTCTCTGATAACAGTACCTCACTTTGACAGATAAAGCTTGCCCATGGTCGTACAGCCGGGGTTCCCCTAACGTTTCGCACTTTTTCCTTAACAGTTCGTCTCAAACGATAATGATTTAATAAATACAGTTTTGATTTGTCTTCTACGTGTAGTAAGAAGGAGTATTCCACTCAAAAATTCGTAGCAGAGATTTCGGTGGAAATATTGTTTTGAGGTCCCATGAATAAATTAATTTTATAAAAAGGGTTTATAGAAAAAGTTTTGAACATTACCTATAACTAAAAAAACAAAAAGTCGAAATACCAAATTTAAGATTTACCTTCAGTATCTTCCAAAGATGTGATAACAAGATTAAAAAAACAAAACAAAAACCCAACTACCCCTTACATGGACAATTTTTCAATTTTTTTTATTTTCTCATAAATGGCTTCAACGATTTTGATTAAAATACCGTATACTAAAGATATTTACATGGCAAATAAATATGTATATTTAGAGTTTAGAAATAGAGCTCCTGATTCTGTATGACTTTTGCATTGCTCGTAAACTGTAAGAGAGAGAAAGAGAGACAGAGAACATGCAGTTTATATATATATATATATATATATATATATATATATATATATATATATATACATTTATTCGTAGAGTTGACCATTTTTTAGATATTTCTTGTTACTATTTTCAGTTTTAAAACACATTTTTCATTGTCAACTGGCAATGCAAAGAAACGGATTTCAACCACATGGCAAATAGTTTTTTTAAATACATTTTTGAGTATACTTTAGTCTGGTGTATTCCCTGGTTTCCCTTTTACGTAAGGAAGCAAGTAATAAGGCAATTTCTGCTAATCAATTAACATGAAGTAGGTAGAAGAATACTTTTTATAACAATAATTTGTTACAAAGGTGCAGAGAAAGTCATGTGATTTGTTTTACTTGTTCTACACGTAGGTACTACTTACATAGAGTATACAGAAGGTATTGTATTGCACCCAAAAATACGATACCGAGATTTTACCGGAATACATGTTTTGAGACCCCCAAATCAAATAAAAAAAATAAATTTTCAGAAACATGTCCGTGTATGTGTATGTGCCTGTGGGCACCATAGCTCAAAAACGAAAAGACCATTAAATACCAAACTTGGTATTTAAGTTTGGTACCTTGCATGGTTGCAACACGAACATTTTCAAGAAAATCCCCCACCTCAAACTACCCTTTACATGGAGCATGTTTTGAAAATGTTTATTTTCTCAAAAATGGTTTTAACGATTTTGTTTAAAATACCTTATGTTTAAGATAGTTTTATGACAAACGAAATATACATCTTGGATTTTCTGAGACTAGCCACTGAAGACCTCTTCATTCTGGCAAACCGTAAGAGATATACAAAAACTTAGTACACAAAAAATGTACATCTCATTAAAACTCACAATTTATATCATATATATATATATATATATATATATATATATATATATATATATTTTTTGTAGTTAACCGTTTTCGAGATATTCCGGATTATTGGTTTCAATGTTAAGCCACTTACTTTTCTCAAACGGGAAGATATTTTTTTTTCTTGTTTCTCGTTTGTTTAATCTTGGCAAGCACAGAATGGAATTTCAATTGTTTCACATAGCGACCGGCTTTTAAAGAATAATACTATTGCTTTAGCCTGTTCATTTTCTTATCTCCTTTCTACTTACAAGGAAGCTAGTAATATTTAACTTGATTAGCATGAAGTAGATAACAGATTAATGTGTTGAATAAAAGGTTTGCTTGATAAACAGCTAGAGGACATCATCTGATTTTTGCCCTTCAACTTACAAGGGACCAAGTAATAAGGACAAGTTTATCTAATGTTTATCTCAATTATGATGATGTAGATAAGCTTTTAACAATAATTTGTTACAGAGATGTAGAGAATGTTATGTGAATGGAACATAGTTTTTTTTTTTTTTTTTTTTTTACGTTTAATATTCAGAGTTTTCATCAAACTCGTTGGAATTATTTTTGAGAAAACTCTACACTCAAAAAATCTTACATGTAGAGGGTAGCTTGGAATGGGGGATTTTGTTGAACGTGTCGCATTTTCGGAAGATACTGAACTGTAATATCAAGTTTGGTATTTAGCCGACATTTTGTTTTTGAGTTATGATGTTCACAGACGTGCGCGCGGACCTATTTCTAAAATCTGGTGTGTTCCATTCACACGACTTTCTCTAATTGTTCCAAATAAAACTATTCTTAAAATATCTGGTGTGTTCCATTCACACGACTTTCTCTACATCTCTGCAACAAATTATTGTTAAAAAGCTTATGTTCCTGTGTACTTCTTGCTAATCGAGAAAACATTAAGAAATAGCCCTAGTTATTACTCGCTTCATCACTTAAAGTGATGATCAAATCTTTTAGAACTGGTTGCCATGTGATTGAAGTTGCTTTCTTCATATCGCCGTATGAGAAGTATTCTAAAACTGAGAGTTAACGTTGCAGAGATATTCCGGATTATTGGTTTCAATTTTAAGCTTCTTAAACGTTTCTCAAACGGGAACACGTCTTTCTTCTCATTTCTCGTTTGTTTACTCCTGGCAAGCAAAGAGAATGGAATTTCAATTACCTCAATTAGCGACCGTATTTTAAATGACTTGACTATCGCTTTAGCCTGTGCATTCCCTTAATTACAAGGAAGCAAGCAATAAGCCTATTTCTGCTTAGAAATGTGTATCTTGATTAGCATGATGTAGATAAAAGATTACTTTTTTGAATAAAAGGTATGTTTGCGGAACAGCTAGAGAAAGTCATGTGAATGGAACACATCAGATCTTGTATACAAATTTATATCTAGCTCCTTGCAATATATGTGCAATTTTGAAAAGGACTGGAGAAGGTTGTAGTCATGTTATAGCCACATTCTAATGTCAAAATATTTTAGTCAGTACGTTTTAACTACCCAAAATACCCATTTCGACTAATTTCTTTCTTGAAATGGTCAGTATTTAGGGCCTGAAATTACAAAATATACACAAATATCAGCACATATTTCTGACAGGAAATGCACGGATGCGAGCGATGGCTAATTATAAATAAACGTTTTTATACAAAATCTAAAAGTTTAAATATAAAGTGTTTGTGGATTCATGGTTCTTCAAAATTCACTTCAAGCTGTGAGAAATCACGAAGAGTTGTAATTTGATATTTAAAGATTCGGATGTGATCATTTATTTTACTGAGCATAGAAGATTGAATTTATTCTTAATATACTTTCTTCATCATTAACACCATTTAAAATGTTCAATATTTTGACCATTCGACTTACTATTTCAGTAAAACTCTAGGAATGATTACTTAAAATACACACAAACCCATCTACTCATTTTTACTTTCTCTATAGGTACTATATACATAGTGTATAGAGAAGGTATTGTAATGCACCCAAAAATTCCACACCGAGATTTCCCCGGAAATACATGTATTGGGTCCCCCTGAAACCAAAAAAAGCATTTTTGGTAACAGTCCATCTATTTGTGTGTGTGTCTTTGGACAGCATAGCTCAAAAACGAAAAAAGCAATTTAATACCAAACTTTGTATTTAAGTTCAGTATCTTTGAAGAATGCGACACGAAGATTTTCAAGAAAATCCTCCCAACTCCCAACTACAATTTACATAGAAAGTTTTTCGAAACTTACTTAGTTCCTTAAAAGTAGAAAGGAACTAAATCAACTAAAGGAATACACTATGCTAAAACGACGGACAAATGTTTTAAAAGCTGTCGCTAGGAGATTATCATTGAAACTCATGGCCAGCGGTAAAACAAAAGAAAAACTTCCTGTTTGAAAATAGTACCTATACGTATTTTAATACTGAAATCAATAACAAGCAATATCTTGGAAGCAGTTAACTCCACAATAATCTACATTTTTGTTTAGTTGTCTGTCTGTTACAGTTAACCGGTAATACAAAAGTCATTCAAATGAAGAAGGATTCAGAGGTTTTTCCCAGGAAATTTAAGATATATATTTTATTTGTCATGTATACATCTTTAATATTCGGTATTTAGCATAAAAGAAGAATCTTCGATACACATTTAAATATTAGAATGGAAACCACTTTATAAAATATTTCGAAAAAAATGCTGCCTTAGGGAATTCTAAACGTTTTTATGTTCTATTTATGTAACGTATTGTTTTCCTTCACTAGTATGACCTGCAAATAGCTATGGCTAATTTATTCAGTATTATTATAACTTCATTTGTATAATAACTATAACCCTAATATACTTTCGGGTGAAATACGCTTTTGTATTTATATATTCAATAAAGATACGGAATTTTAATCAAAATCATTAGAGCCATTTTTGAGAAAATCGAAATTTTCGAAAAATATTCAATGAAAAGGGAGGTTTGGACCTTTTTCCAAAAATGCTTTTAGGGATGCAGCGGACACTAAAAGGTGTATTTTCGGTGAAACCTCGGTAAAGGATTTTTGGGTGGAATGCAATTACTTTTCTACTTATGTACTATGATAGATAGTAAATATATGGAAACTGATTTTCTTTTACAGTTATCATATGAGAAATATTAATACTATCATATAATTAATGCACTAACATTTGTGAAATATATTATTTCTCAATTTTTTCTCAAAGTGTAAATTATTAAAAAAGAAAATCTATTTGCAATATTTATCTTGAATATTCTTCAGAGTCATAACATATAACTAGTTTACTAAAATTTTAATGTTTTTCACAATTTTTGTTTACCGTTAAAATAATTAATTAAACAAGCAACAACTTAAAATTGACTGGAGATCTAGCAATACAATTTTGATGCCCAAATTAATTTTTTGTACTAATTGCAGTATAAATTTCAATAAACATATTGTAGAAAGTAGAATTTCGAAATTTCACTATAATTTCGTATGCGGGCATGCAATGGATCTTAGCATTAGAAAACAATTTGATGCCTATTACATTCACATGACTTTCCCTAACTATTCTTCACGTATTTCGGTATAAATGTTTGCTGAAATACTTTTATTACTTACTTCCTTGTAGATACACGGAAATAAGGAAATACGCTAGGCTAAAGCGATAGTCAAATCTTTCAAGAACAGGTAGCTATGTAATGCATTGACATTCCATTCTAGTTGTTTTTGATCAGGAAAAAGAAAAATGACTGATGAATTTCCATTTGCGTAATATATAAGTATTTTAAAATAACAAGGAGTAGGCATATCGGAAATGGTTAACTCGACAAACAAATGCACCTCACATAAGTAATATGTTGTAATGAGATCTACATTTTTTTGCATAGTTGTTTTCTATCTCTTATGGAAAAGTCATCCAAAATGGACAGACTTTAGAGGCGTTTCCCAGAAAATTCTAGATACCCATACATTTTAGTTGCCATAAAAACATTTTAAACATATGATACCTTAATCAAAATTGTTAGTCATTTCTAATAAAATAAAAATGTTCGAGCCCGCCTGGATAGTATGGTGGTAGCGTGTTTACTTCACATTCAACAGGTCGTGAGTTCGAATCTCGCTTAGGGTGAGTTACCCGGATAAGGTTTTTTTCGGGGTTTTCTCTTATCCTGAGAAGACGAATGTCGAGTAACTTTAAGCTCCATGGACCCCGAGAACATTTGAGCATCATTTCACCAGTTTCATTCATCATCCAATATGACTAACAAGGTTAAAGGACGTTATACTACCAAAAAAAAAAAAAAGTTCGAAAAATGTTCAATGTAAAGAGTAATTTGGGGTGGAATGATTATGTTGAAAATTTTCGTGTCACTTCCTTTGCAAATTCTGAACTTAAATATGAATTTTGGTATCTAACCGACTTTTAGTTTTTGAGTTATGCTGGCCAAAGACCTTTACTTTTAATTTTAGTTCAGTTCAGGGGACCTCAAGACACATTTACGGTGTAGTTTCGGAATCAAATGTACATTATATATTGGTAAGGAAAGTAAATTCTGAAATAAAATGCTTATTTATCTCTTTCAACAGAGTTGCAGATAGTTAAAAATGCTTAACCATTTAATTTAATGATGTAATTTTAATATCCCTATAGAATGGAAAGCTGATTTTACGCGTGACAAGCGAGTAAACATAGCATTACACCACACAGAAAAGGAATCTGTAAGTACACCTACTAGCTTTGGCTCAACTACTGCCCTGGATTGCATTATGCTTGTAATCATTTCATATCGTTTTATTTATTGCAGTCAATTAAGTGTTACTCCTTATATCTGGCAAAATTTCAAATCACAGCTATTAACTTTAATTCGGAAGATCTAATGATTTTGGTTAATTTTTACTTTCTCTACACGTACTATGTACATAGTGTACAGAAAAGGAGATTTCACCGGAAACACAGAATCCAAAAAAAGCATTTTTAGAAAAATGTCCGTGTGTGTGTGTGTCTGTGAGCAGCACTGCTCAAAAACCATAATACCGTAAAATACTAAGCTTGGTACTTAAGTTTGGTATCTTCCAAGGATGCAACACGAAGATTTTCAAGAACATCCCGCCATCCCAAACTACCCTTTACATGGAACTTTTTTCGAAAATGTTGATTTTCTCAAAAATGGTTCAAACGATTTTGATAAAAATATCGTATGTTAAAGATATTTTACCTGACAAATAAAATGTATATCTTGAATTTTCTGGGAATAGCCTCTGAAAACTACTTTATTCTGGATGAATTTCACGGAATGTTGCATAACTACTAAACCGTAAGAGATGGACAAAAATTTACCACGCAAAAAATGTAGAGCACATTAAAACACACAATTTATGTTATATAATTTTGTTTCTTCGTGGGGTTGATCGCTTTTGAGATATTCCTTGTTTCTTGTTTCAGCTTTAAAAAAACTTATACTTTTCTCATACAGGAATTTGCCAACTCCTGACCATACAAACAAAGGAACTTCAGTCACATGGCAACCAACTTTTGACTATTACTTTAACGTATGGTATTTCCTTATTTCGCTTCTACTTACAAGGAAGCAAGTAATAAGACTATTTCTGCTAATTTTTTCTCGATTATCATGAAGTAAATAGAAGCGTAAGGTTTTTAACAATAATTTGTTGCACAGATGTAGAGAAAGTCATGTGAATCGAACACATCAGATTTTTTTTATTTTTTGCTCACTACCCCACCACGAGTTTAGCCCAGACTGTATTTCAAACGAAACCTTCTCCGTGCATCGTGCAATTATTTGTTGTCTATAAATACATAGAGGCAGTTCCTAGTCTTTCTCCAAACACTCCGCCTGTTTCCCTGCCCCGCCTTTCCAGTGGTTTCCAAACCGTGCTTTAATATGGATGCCCACGTCGAATTACCTTCTATTTTCAGGTGTTCACGGTAGCAGACTGCCCTAATTAGAGATTAACTTTTATTTACTGCAATAGTTTATAATATTGTAAACACCTATACATTAATTACACCTTACATTTGCTTCTAAGAATAATTTAAGATTATTTATTGCTGTTATTAAACATGTAGCAAGGATTCGAAGCCTCTGCTCTTCTGTGTGATATCAAACATTTTACTGAAGGATACCGCTCTTGTGTGTTTGTGTTTTACTTGGTAACTTGCAGTTGTCTCTTTGCATCAACCCAGTTATGATTCAACCTGCCAGACTTAGTCAACTGCAACTAAACTCTCAAGTGTATGCAATATTTGCATTTTAAATTGTGATAAGTATCGTAAAACAATGTGAACATTCCATCGTTTAATTTATGTCTTATGCTTTACAGAGTCCATTGGATCGACTGATGCTCTCAACTGTGTCTGTATGTAATAATGTTTATATTTGTACATAGAAAAATCGACGAACATGTCTTTTAATGTATTGTTAGGCCATTTCATTGTTCAGTGTGCATTACGTAAATATTCGAAATTATAGAAACTGTAAAAATCTTCGAATTTATCTGGAAAGAAAAAATACAAAATGTTCTTTAAAAAAACTGTGTTTTATTTTCTTCCTCAACTAGCACCTACAATTGTAGAGTTTTTTAATGAATTTTGAACTATCACTGGGTAATGAATGTTGCAGACATTAAATCCACTTATTAAGCTATATAAAACTAAAGTATGTTTCCTGAATAGTTAGTATTACTAGCCAATTCACTTTATCCATTAGTTAATTACAGCAAAGAATTGCTTTATTTTGTTAAAGCTGTTCCACAAACAGTCTTGTTACATTAGATTATTCTGTTTTCTATTCCATGCTAATCGAAATAAACAGTAACAAAAACCGCCTTATTACTCGCTTCCTTGTAAAGTAGAAGGGAAATAAGGGAAGAAACACGGACGACATCCTGTTGACAAAAGCAATATTTTAAAATTGAAACTCTAAACAAGAAATATCTTGAAAACGGTTAGTTCCAAAACAAAAATGTAAGGGACATAAATTTTGTATTTTCACGAGATCTACACTTTTACTTTCTCTACGAGTACAATGCACATAGTGTATAGCGAAGGTATTGTATTGCACTAAAAATTCGATAACGATATTTCATTGGAAATACATGTTTGAGACCCCCTGTATCCAAAAAAAAAAACGCATGTGTGTCTGTGGCAGCATAACTCAAAAATGAAAAGACCGTTAAATACCAAACTTGGTATTTAAGTTTGGTATCTTCTAAGGATGTGACAAAAAGATTTTCAACAAAATTCCCCCACCCCCAACTACCCTTTACATGGAAAAAATTTCGAACATTTTGATTTTCTTACAAATAGCTCAAACTATTTTGATGAAAATGTCATTCTTATATTTAAGATATTTACACGACATATAAAATGTATATGTTCAATTTTCTGGGAATAACCTCTGAAGACATGTTTATTGTGGATGAATTTTGCGGAATTTTGCATAACTGGTAAACTGTAAGAGATAGGCAAAAACATACTTAACAAAAAATGTAGATCTCGTTAAAACATACAAATTATGTCATATTATAATTTTTTTTCTTGGAGTTAACCGTTTTTTTTTCAGATATTTCTTGTTATAAGTTTCAGCTTTAAAATATCTATACTTTTCTTATTCGGTAATCTGCCAACTCATGTCCACACAAACAAAGGTACTTCAATCATATAGCAACCAGCTTTTAAAAGATTTTATTATCGTTTTAGTCTACGGTACTCCCTTATTTCCTTTCGACTTATAAGGCAGCAAGTAATAAGACCCTTTCTGATAATTTTTCTCGATTAGCTTTAAGTATATATAAGAAGCTTTTTAAGAATAACTTATTATAGAGATGTAGAGAAAGTAATGTGAATGGAACACATCAGATTTTTGTGTACTAAGCTTTTGTCTGTCTTTTACGATTTACCAGTTATAAAAAAGTCATTCAGAATGAACTCAGAGGCTATTTCCATGAAATTCAAGGTATACCATTTAATATGCAGTATTTTAACAAAAATCATTAGAGCCATTTTTGAAAGAATCAACATTTTTGAACATTTTTTCATATAATAGGTAGTTTGGGTTGGCGGGATTTCCTTGAAAATCTTTATGTTGCACCCTTGGGAGATGCCAAACTTAAATGCCAAGTGTTTAACAGACTTTTTTGAGTTACCTATGCTGTGCACAAAAAAAAAAAAAAAAAAAAAAAAAGACAAAACAAACAACAACAACAAAAACACACACACTGGCATTTTACAAAATTGTTTTTTTTTATTCAGAGGTTTTAAAGCATGTTTCTGAGAAATCTCGGTATTGAATTTTTGGTTGGAAAGCAATACCTTCTCAATCTACTGTGTACATACGTGCTAGAAAATATAATAGATATTTATGCGATAAATCAAATGCATATTAATATTTAATGTGCATATATGAGGGTCGTTTCACAAGTCATGCCAACTATTTTTTATCAGTCATATAACTCACGATTAAAGATACTGGAATGTTCATCTCAATGTTGGTACTAAGTTGGGATCTGGGTACAAGGGATTATGGGTACGCTATGTTGAAGGATGCACAAATAGTGATAATTGTTTTATTCGTATTATATATGCACAAAATAGTACGCAAGCTAACGACCTTCAAAATAATCCCTCAAGGCTTCCACACACCTTTGACACTCAAAATTATTATGTATGTTCAGTGTTGAACTTTAGTGGCAATCACCTTGGAACACAGCCTCTAGGATATTAACGTTTGCATGTGTCTACTAGCTCCTACCAATACACTCAGACGTCATCTGGTGGTGACCGTATAAAACATGTTTTCAAATGTATATATTGCAATAACCACATATTCAGTTATTCGGAATATATAAAATAGTTGCCATGACTTCTGTAATGACCCTCGTGTACATATATTACTTTCTTTACAAGTACTATGTACTTAGTGTACAGACCAGGTATTTTAATGTAAACAAAAACTCAATCCTGGGATTTCACCGGAAATACATGTTTTAGGACCCCCTGTATCAAAAAAAAAAAAAAAACATTTTAAGAAAAATGTCCGTGTGTGTATGTGTGCGCGTGTGCGTGTGTCTGTTGTCAGCATAGCTCAAAATCAAGAAGTCCATTAAATACGACATGAAGATTTTCAAGAAAATCCCCCCCACCCCAACTACCTCGAAAAATTTTATTTTCTTAAAAATGCCTCTAACGATTTTGATTAAAATATCGTACATTAAAGATATTTACCTGAAAATAAAATGTATATCTTGAATTTTATAGTAATAGCCTTTGAAGACTACTTTATTCTGGATGAATTTTACGAAATGTTGCTTAACTGCTAAACCGTAAGAGATGGTCAAAAACTTACCACACAAATTATGTTATAAATATTTTTTCGTGAAGTTGTTCGTTTTTTAGATATTCCTTTTGGTATCAGATTTGAAAAACTTATACTTTACTCATACAGGAATTTGTCAACTGCTGTCCATAGAAACAAAGGAACTTCAGTCACATAGCAACCAGTTTTTGACATTCACTTTAACCTATGGTACTTCCTTATTTCGCTTCTACTTACATGGAAGCAAGTAATAAGACTATTTCTGCTAATTTTTTCTCGATTAGCATGAAGTAAATAGAAACAAGAGCTTTTTAACAACAATTTGTTGCAGTTGTGTAGAGAAACTCATGTGAGTGGAACACATCAGATTTTTTTTTTAGTTTAAGGACATTTAATTTGATTGGTCATTTCGGACGATGAATGAAATCATTGATGGTCAAATGATTCCGGAATCCAAGGAACTCTCGAGCTGTTGTATGTGAGGCAGACACGCTATTCCCATACTACCGCGGCGGGCACAAAAGAAAGCAAATCTTCCTAATGTGCAATAAGTTATTCTTATTTTTCTATCTTTTTCACGTAAAACATATGCAGAAATGCTTTTTGAAGAATAGTGCATAAAGTGAAGTTTTATAAGACGTAGAGTGAAAATTGAAAACTGTAACTTAAGAAAAATCGCGAATATATATATAAGAAATTTCTTAAATGTATGGTACTTTAATCAAAATCGTTAGTGCTGTTTTTGCAAAATGCAGATAAAAAGCTAGACAAAGTTATGTGAACGTGAATGTAATTCAAGAGTCTAAAATAAAACATGTATTTGCCGTGAAATCTCGGTATCGAATTTTTCCTTACCTATAATACGTAGTAGAGAAAGAAATAAAAACCTTGTTAGGCACCCAATCACCTTTGTTTCTATTACGAAAATGAAAAATGTTTGCTAATGATATACAGAAACAGATGTTTTGTTCAATGTTTTAACAAAGTGAGTTAGATTTCTGGATTCTAATGTTTCACGAAACCATGCAATAAACAGTAAATACACAGGAAAACATTTAATTTTCCTTGTGACACAAATAACAAATATCGCGACCACAAAAGTTGTGCGGTTTTAGAGTTCCTGAATGTCGCCAGTTTAGCTGCAATACTATGAGGAAGCCAGCACTAAATTTAAACACAGCTGTTACATACATAGATAAGTGTTGATATTTGACTGCATGCAGGAAAATAACAATACGGAAACTTTTCTACAATACTTAGGTGTTAAAAATATAATGCATTCCGTTCACATGTTTTTCTCTACATCTATGTAACAAATTATTGTTGAAATCTATCTGCTTCATGTTAATCAAAATAAACATTAGCAGAAATAGTCTTATTACTTGCTTCCTTGTAAACAGAAAGGAAAGAAGGCAAAAGCGATAATCAAGGGTTTAAAATATATTTCCTAGCATTTCCAGAAGTAGACAAGTTCCCGTATGAGAAAAGTTTAAGTAGAGAGGTGAAGAGAGAGTCATGTGAATGGAACACATCGGGTATCGCCACCTTCTTGAGCGACTGTTGTAACTTCCTGCAGATATTTCTGACTTGTTATGCAATTAGCATATCATGCAACTGTGTTCCGGTATTGCGCAAGCAACGATCAACAGAGGATGTATGCAAACAGCTGTGGATAAACCATAACGTCTTTTCTTTCATAAAATTGTTTGTCGTTTGTTGATACTTATTGTCTGCCTAAGTTTACAAGAGTGGGCGAGGTTTCTGCCCACAGGAATCGAAACAAAACTTCAGGAAAACGTTTCCAAATAAACTGGTGAATGAAACTCATGACTGAAATACAGAAATCTGATATGTTCCATTCCCATGATTTTCTCTAGCTGTTCCACAAACGACCATACCTTACAAAAGATTATTCTTATATCCACATCATGATAATCGATATAAACTTTAGCAGAAATTGTCTTATTACTTGCTTCCTTGTATGTAGCAATAAGAGAATACACTAGATTAAAGTGACAGTCACATCTTTTAAAAACCGGTCGCTATATGAAACAATTGAAATTCGGTTCTCTTTGCTTGCTTGGGGTAAACAAAAGAGAGACGAAAAGAAAGACTATTTTCCGTTTGAGAACAGTTTGATCAGCTTAAAACTGAAACCACTATCAAGGAATATCTTGGAAATGGTCAACTCTACAACAAAAGTGTATATTACATAAACTATGTGTTTTAACGAGATCTACATTTTTATAGTAAGTTTTTCTATATTTATTACGGTTTATCAGTTATACAAAAGTCATACAGAAAAGTCTTTAGAGGCTATTCCCAGAAAACGCAAGATACACATTTTTTTGGCATGTAAATATCTTTGATATACGGTGTTTTAAATTAAAACTGTTAAGAGCCATTTTTGAGAAAACTTTTCGAATTTTTTTCCATGTAAAGTGTAATTTGGAGTGGGTGGATTTTCCTCAAAATATCCATGTTGCATTTCTGGAAGATACAAGGGCTGATCAACAAAGACTGAGACTGATTTTTTTTCAAAGATGTTTATTACTCCAATTCAATGTTTACATGATCTTTTTCAAAGTAGTCCCCTCCGACTTCAATGCACTTTTTATAGCGTCTCTGCCAGTCCTTGAACACGTGCTGCAGACCATTCTTTGTCAGGTCCTTGAGAATCACCTCACTTTTCTTGAGCACTGCTTCAGAGTTCTCAAATCGAATACCCCTAAGCTTTGCCTTTAGTGACGGGAATAAAAAAAAAGTCACAGCTATAAGGTGGATGTGGTACACAGGTAATGTTGAATCGAGCCAGAAACTGCATGACTTGATTTGCGACATGAGGCCGCGCATTGTCACGATGAAGTCGCCACTCAGTCCAAGAAAGCTCTGGTTGTTTCTTTGCTATGTGCTTCCTCAGTGTAGCCAATACTGACGTGTAGTATGCTGCTGTAACAGTAGTGTGAGGGGGAACTGCATGCTGGTAAATCATTCCATTACAGTCAAAAAATGTGATCATCACTTTCCCTGCAGATGGAACAACTTTTGCCTTTTTTGGTGTTGGAGAACCTGGCGATTTCCACACTGTGCTGGCTTGTTTTCCTTCAGGATCATAATGATACAGCCATGACTCATCACCAGTGATAAGCAATTTAAAAAATGCATCCTCTCCATCAGCAAAGAGACGCAACACCTCACGGCTTGTCTCCATTCGCACAGCCATTTGTTCAGGAGTCAACAGACGTGGCACCCAATGAGCACAAACTTGGGTCATATGGAGATGGTCGTGCATAATTGTAAACACACTGCCATATGAAATTCTCAACACTTCACTGAGGTTACGTAATGTTATACGCCGACCCTCTCGGACAATCACAGCAGCTGTGTTGATGTTGACTTCAGTCACAGCAGAAGCCAAAATACCAGGCCCACCTTGCTTAACACTGACAAGTCGGCCTTCTTTGAAGTCCTTGAACCACCTAAACACTGTTGCACGAGGTAGTGTATCTTCACTGTACGCTTGCTTCAGCTTTTCATAAGTTTCGGTGGATGTGTGGTTTAAAGGAAAGCAGCATTTGATTGCGCTGTACTGCTCCTCTCGCATCACCTCCATTGTCTGGTATGCGAAATGCACGTAGGGTCTACAAAATAGAGCATTACTACCAAACTACCGTTACGAGAATGCTGCTGCCTACCGGCATTACACATAAAAACCAGCCCTTTTCAAATATTTATGTTACAGATACGAAACTATCACGGAAGCTACAGGAAAAAACCAGTCTCAGTCTTTGTTGATCAGCACTCGTACTAAACTTAAATACCAAGTTTGGTATTTTACTGAGTTTTCGTTTTTGAGTTATCATGTTTACAGGCACACGGACACACACACACGGATTTTTTCTAAAAGTGTTTTATATATATACTAGGTACTCTAAAACGTGTATTTTCGATTAAATCTCGATATCGAATTACACCATTTATACATGACACGTGTAGAGAAAGTAAAAATTAAACTACTAATATGCTTGATATTTAAATGCTACATGAAGATTTTCAAGAAAAAGTCCATCCTCAACTACCCTTAACATGGAAAGTTTTGCGAACATTTCAATTTTCCCCAAACCGGCTGAAGCGATTTTGTTTAAAATGCCATATAGTAAATATATTTACATGCTAAATTAAATCTTATATGTTGTGAATAGCCTGTGAAGAAGTCTTTATTCTGGATGACTTCTGATTACTGGTAAGTCGAAGACTTCCAGCAAGCAAATGTTTGTGAACCATTCAGAATTGACTGTTTTACGTTCCTCTAAAGGTACTGTTGCCACATGACCAGTGTTTCTGAAATAACAGGCGACCATTTGTTTCGAAGTGTTTCAAGTGCAAACAACTTTTGTTCTATTTGGTTCATCCTGAAACAACCATGCTGCTCATTCGTTCCGGCTCATATGCATAGATACATGATTCATCACCTGTTACAATCATCTTATGTACGTCATTGATTTCTTGAGCATTTGTGTGTACCAATCGACACGAGCATCCTTTTGATATTTTGTCAAATTATATGGGATCCAACGAGAATAAATCTTTTTCAAGGTTAAATGATCATGCAATATTGTATATATGCTGCTGGAACTAAGGGCGAGGGTTCTCTCTATCGCAGAGTATGCGGCATAACGATTTTGCACTATCAGCTTTCGCACAGCATCAATGTTTTGTGGCACAACAACTGATTATGGACGACTTTCACGAATTTCGTCAGTGAGCGAACGGCGGCCACGATTAAACTCGTTATAGCAGTGTTTCATAGGATGGAGCTTCATCGCCAAATGTAGAGTAAGTTGATTAATAAATTCCAAATAGTGCTTCAAATTTAATAGAACAACGTGTATATTACCATGATCATTCAATATTTATTATTCCATAATTGTAACCTCAGTAGGTTAGTTAATTTAATCATTAATAATAAATAAACTTATAGACCGTCATGTAATAGACTGTCAATATTTAGAAATCTTTGAACAATCTTCTCTTGTCTTGATAATCCACGTCAAAAGTCATAAGAATTCATCGCACGAACATTTTCACGAGTTAATTCCATCTTTTCCCTGAGTCACTGTAAACAACATAAATAACGCTATATTGACAAAATATCTGAAGTGGGTTACGGTCAACAATGTCAAACTTTCCAGTGGAAACACCTGAAGCAAACAGTGTTGCCAAGACCTGAAATATAAATAGTGGTCCTCGTAAATACCCAAGCTCGATCAAAAGCAGGATTTGTAAAGTTTCGTATTTAATTTTTTGTAAAACACTGAATCAACTTTGATCGTTACATAAATTTCATTTTTGAGTTGCGCTACGCGCGTGGACATATATCACGGATGCTTTTGATATTACTTTCTCTACATGTAGGTAGATACTATGTACTTAATGTAGAGGAAGTATTATATACCACCCAAAAATGCTATACCCTACGTTTTAGAGTCCCCTATATCAAAATAAAAAAACAACACATTTTTAGAAAAAGGTGCGTGTGTGTGTTCGTGTGTCTATGAACACGATAACTCAAAAGCGAAAGTTTATTTAAGTTTACCATCTTCCAAGGATGCCACATAAGTATTTTAAAAAAAAAAATTCCCCACCCCGAACTACCCTTTACATGGAAAAAATGTTGGTTTTCTTAAAAGTGGCACAAAGAATATTTATTAAAATACCGTACATTAAAATGTTTACCTAGCAAATAAAATGAATATCTCTAGAAAGTTTCTGGAAATAGCCTCTAATAACGTCTTTATTCTGAATGAATATCGGCGACTTTGTATAACTGCTAAACCGTAAGGAAGAGACAAAACACTATATGTCATACACATTTTTATTTTCTCTACAAGCATAGAGAAGGTATTGCACTCCACCCAAAAATTCGATACCGAGATTTCACCGGAAATATATGTTTTGGGACAATCTGAATAAAAAAAAATCATTTTCAGAAAAAGGTCCGTGTGTGTGTCTGTGTGCCTGTGCACAGCATAGTTGAAAAACGAAAATACCGTTGAATACCAAACTTGGAATTTAAGTTTGCTATCTTCCAAGGATGCGACACGAATATTTTCAAGAAAATTCCCCCACAACCAACTACCCTTTACATGGAACTTTTTTACGAAAATTTTGATTTTCTCAAAAATAGCTGTAACGATTTTGATTAAAATATCACATATTAAAGATATTTACCTGACAAATTAAATGTATATTTTGAATTTTCTGGGAATAGCCTCTGAAGACTTCTTTATTCTGGACGAATTTTATGGAATTTTGCATAACTGCTAAACCGTAAGAGATGCACAAAAACCTACCACACGAAAATGTAGAGCACGTTAAAGCACACACTTTATGTTGTATACATTTTTTTCGTGGAGTTGATCGATTTTTAGATATTCCTTGCTTTTGGTTTCAGCTTTAAAAAAAATGATTTTTTTCATACAGCAATTTGTCAACTGCTGCCCATACAAACAAAGGAACTTCAGTCACATAGCAACCAACATTTGAGTATCACTTTAACCTATGGTACTCCCTTATTTCGCTTCTACTTACAAGGAAGCAAGTAATAAGACTATTTCTGCTAATTTTTTCTAGATTAGCATGCAGTAAATAGAAGAATAAGCTTTTTAACAATAATTTGTTGCAGATATGTAGAGAGAGTCATGTGAATGGAACACATAATTTTTTTTATTGCGTTCATGCGTAGCCTAATTGGCCATCAGGTAAGTGAGGGAGAATGGCTTACATAGAACACAAACACAGAAACACACAGCACTACACATCCATACTCTTAGCGAGATTCGAACCCGCGGCCCTTTCGCGGTAGAGCGACAACGCCAAACGCGCGCCGGTCCACGTGGCTGCGCTCGCTAAAGTGTCTCTCTGGTGCTTCGTGGCTCAGGGGATCGTGGGTTCGAGTCCCGCCGTGGGCATGGGTGTTTGTGTGTATATTAATGTGTGTGTGTGTAAGTGTGTATTGGAAGCAGAAAGCAAAAACGGTATTCAAATAGAAAAAACAAAGGACATTTTGGGAAAACGCAAAAAAGGGGAAAAAAGAATACAGCGCCGGAGTACCAACAAGACTCCGGAACTGATTTAAAAAAGCTGATGTGCTCCATTCACATAACTTTCTCTACATCTCTGTAACAAATTATTTTAAAAAAACTTATTCTTCTGTCCACCTCAGGCTAATCGAGATAAAGATTAACAGAAATGCTTTCTTGTAAGTAGTAGATAAATAAGGGAATAAACTAGGCTAAAATGATAGTCAAATCTTTTAAAAGCTGGTTGCCATATGGATGAAATCCGTTTCTTTGCATTGCAAACTCCCGTATGTGACAAGTTAAGTATTTAAAAACTGAAACCATTAACAAGGAATATACGTTTTACCAGTTATGCAACATTCCGCAAAATTCATTAAGAATAAAGATGCCTTCAGACGCTATTCCCGGAAATTTCAAGGTAAACATTTTATTTGCCATATAAATATCTTTGATATACAGTATTTTAATCAAAATCGTTAGAGCCATTTTTGAGAAAATCAAAATTTTCGAAAATTTTTCCATGTAAAGGGTAGTTGAGGATGGTGGGATTTTTTGTTGTTGTAAATCTTTGTGTCCCATTCTTGGAAGACACTGAACCTATATTCGTTTTTGAGCTATGGTGCCCACATACAGAAATGTTTCTAAAAATACCTTTATTGGATTCAAGGGGTCCCAGAGCATAGGTATATTTCCGGTGAAATCTCGATATCGAATTTTTGGGTACAATACAATACCTTCTCTGTATGTACATATTACGACGGCGACTACTGGGGCTGTGACGTCACTAAAAGCTGCGTGTTTATGAGCTGTTCATTAAGTTGTTTACACCTGACACATACTCGAGAAGAGCTGTTGACATCTCTCTCGCTTGTTGCTGTGGAGACAACGGTCGAGGATTTACCTGACTGAGCCCCTCCACTTCAAACTCAACGTTCCAGCTTTCTCGACCACCTGACATGTTTCATACATTTCTACTTATCCTGTATATATTGGCTTGTAGAAGGTATTTTTAGCAAATATGCAAATTATTCCTACAATAGATTATTCTTCTATCTACTTCATGCTAATCGGGGAAAAAATAGCAGAAATAATAGAAGATATGAAACCTAAATACCAAGTTTGGTTTTTAATGGTCTTTTGTTTTTGAGTTATGCTGCCCACAGACAGATAGACAGACAGAACACACACACACGCACACACGGACCTTTTTGTAAAAATGTTTTTTTTTTTTTTTTTTTTGGATTTAGGGGGACCCAAAACATGTATTTCCGGTGAAATCTCGGTATCGAATTTTTGGGTGCATTACAATACTTTCTCTATACATTAAGTACATAGTACGTGTAGAGAAAGTAAAAAAACAAACAGCTTCGCGAAATCTATCCTCCGTTGGTCGCTAGAGCTCTGAAAACCCCCCGGCATTATTTAAGTCTACAGTAAGTATGGTACAAAACTTGGTCGTCAGGCGAACGGCCCATCTCGCGGTCACATACTGTACACCTGGCTGCCCGTCACTCAGTCACGTATGCGTGGACGTTAAATAAAATCTAAAATCACATTAACAATTATCAAAATAAACACAAATCATACCTTATCATATACCATTTACTGGACAGCAGTAAACTTTTATAGTTGGAGTTTTAAAAGTTTTGTTGCTTTCTATGCTGAAGCTTTAGAAATGGCAATTTATTGTGTAATACTGCTCGAGATTTTCGAGGTGACCGTTCTAACCTTTCTCCGATTTCGTCTAATTTCTGCTCCATAAGCACACGCCTGTTTACCTTTCTTTTCCTATCACAAATTGATCCCGTCTCCCTGAATTTATTTATAAGCAAACGAACGACCTCTCGACTCACACCCAGGAAATTAAGTTTCATCCTTACAAGATGATGTAAGCATATACGTATCATACATAAACACTCTTCGTGGTCTGTATACTGCATTTTGAAAGCAAAACTAAACACTTCTTAACAAGCCTAATGTTATATAAGTTCTACATCTTTCAAAGATGCAACATGAAGATTTTCAATAAAATCCTGCCATCCCAAACTATCCTTTACATGGAACATTTTTTGAGGACTTTTATTTTCTCGAGTAGAAGGAAGTAAATAGAGGCATAAGCTTTTTAACAATAATGTGTTGCAGAAATGTAGAGAAAGTCATGTGAATGGTACACATCAGATTTTTTCATGAAGCTCTAGGGTTAAAGGAAGAACTTCCTGTTTACATGTTTATGTTGTGCGTTAAGGGGAGAAGGTACTCTGAAATGGTCAAAAATCAAGTTTTTTGTTTTAGGTACTAATAAAATCTCTATTATTTTCAGTTTCAGACACTATATACCTAAGAGGGTTTTAAGGCATTTAAATGCTAGCCTGTATTCCTTTAAAGCTGTTGTTAATGATCCTTTGTAGAATATTTATATCTTTAAAATCAGTATTCTCAAAACAACAATTTTGAATACTTATGTACATTTTTCTCAGAAAGTATAAGCGATAGAGATCTGAAATATGCAGTAGGTACGTGTATACAATACATAGTTCAACTTTCTGAACCACAATCATAGTTCTATAATATACATTAGTGATATTAAAAATCTGCTGTGTTCCATTCAGGTGACTTTCTCTATGTCTCTGTAAATTATTAATGTTAATAAGCTTATCTTTTATTTCATGCTAATCGACAAAAATTAGCAGAAATAGTCTTATTTCTTGCTTTATTATAAGTAGAAGCGAAGTAAGCGAGTACCATAGGTTAAAGTGAAAGCCAAACGCTGGTTGCTATATGACTGAAGTTCCTTTGTTTATATGGACAGGAGTTTACAAATTCCTATAGGAGAAAAGTATGTTTTTCAAAGCTGAAACCAAGAAAAAGGTATATCTAAAAAACGATCAACTGCAAGAAAAAAATGTATATAACATAAATTGTGTGTTTTAACGTGCTCTACATTTTTTGTGGGTTAAGTTTTTGTCCATCTCTTACGGTTTAGTAGTTATGAAAAATTCATCCAGAATAAAGTAGTCTTCAGAGGCTATTCCCAGAAAATTCAAAATATACATTTTATTTGTCAGATAAATAACTTTAATATACGATATTTTAATCAAAATCGTTAGAGGCAATTTTTAGAAAGTCAAAATTTTCGGAAAAAGTTCCATGTAAAGGGTAGTTTGGGGTGGGGGGATTTTTTTCAAAATCTTCGTGTCGCATCCCTGGAAGATACTAAACTTAAATACCAAGTTTGGTATTTTACCGATTTTTCGTTTTTGAGTTATCGTGTTCACGGTGACACACGCACACACACACACACGGACCTTTTTCTGAAAATACTTTTTTTGGATACAAGGGACCCTAAAACATATATTTCCGGTGAAATCTCGGTATCGAATTTTTTGGTGGAGTGCAATACATTCTCTATACACTATCTACATAGTGAGTATAGAGAAAGTAAAAAAGCAATAACATTACAAATGTTCCACATTTTTATTTTTTGATCTTGCAAATAATTGTTTTCAATATATAGTGAAATGATATCCATAAAACTAGATAATTGAGGTTCAGAAGATAGCTGATTATACTAAAACATGTATGCAAATGTTTTATTCTATATTCCACGTAATATAAGAGAAAAGGGTACATAAATTCAATGTTTTAAGAGCAAATTTTATTAATTTTCTACTGACTGAAATACTTTTTACAGACTCAACCACATAAGCTATCAATGTAAACTACAATTTGAAATAATTTTCGTGATTTGTAGAATAGTTCATAAAAATTTCCGGAAAAGCTACTGAGAACCTTAAGAGCTATTGAGAACCTTAACAGCAATGGTAATTTAATTCACATAAGGTGTAATTTCCATACATCCAGACTACCTTGTATCCTTAATAACTTTACATTTCTCGATTGTTCGTGCCTACTTTACTCCCAAACAATTGGAAGTATTCTGTATTTGCAGTTTTTACTTTCTCTATACGCACTATGTACATAGTGTATAGAGAAGGTATTGCACTCCACCAAAAAATTTACATACCGAGATTTCACCGGAAATATATGTTTTAGGGTCGCCTGTATCCAAAAAAAGTATTTTCAGAAAAAGGTCCGTGTGTGTGTCCGTGTGTCAGTGTGTCCGTGTGTCTGTGAACACGATAACTCAAAAACGAAAAGTCGGTAAAATACCAAACTTGGTATTTAAGTTTAGTATCTTCCAGGGATGCGACACGAAGATTTTGAGAAAAATCCCCCCATCCCCAACTACCCTTTACACGGAACTTTTTTCGTAAATTTTGAGTTTCTCAAAATGGCTCTAACGATTTTGATTAAAATTTCATATATGAAAGATATTTACCTGACAAATAAAACCTATATCTTGAATTTTCTGGGAATAGCCTCTGAAGAGTAGTTTATTCTGGATGAATTTTACTGAATTTTGAATAGCTGCTAAACCGTAAGAGATGGACAAACAGATGATACACAAAAAATGTAGAGCACGTTAAAACCCACAATTTATGTTATATACATTTTTTTCTCTGAGTTCGTCGTTTTAGAGACATTTTTGGTTTCTGCTATGAAAAACTTATACTTTTGTCAATACAGGAACTTGTCAACTCCAATCCATATAAACAAAGGAACTTCATTGACATAGCAACCAGCTTTTGACTATCACTTTAACCTATGATAGTCCCTTATTTCGATTCTACTTACAAGGAAGCAAGTAATAAAACTATTTCTGCTATTTTTTTCTGATTAGCATAAAGTAAATAGAAGTATAAGCTTTTTAAAAATAATTTGTTGCAGGGATATAGAGAAAGTCATGTGAATGGTACACATCAGATTTTTTTAAATACAGCTCCGGAGTCTGGTCGGGATTGCGGCGCTGTATATCCTACTTTTATTTATCTAATTTTTACTTTCTCTAGCGCCGTATGTACAATGTACTTAGGGATAGAGAAGGTATTGCACTCCACCCAAAAATTTGATACCGAGAATTCACCGGAAATATATGTTTTAGGGTCCCCTGTAACTGTGAACACAATAACTCAAAAACGAAAAGTCGGAAAAATACCAAACTTGGTATTTAAGTTTAGTGTCTTCCAGGGATGCGACACGAAGATTTGCAGAAAAATTCCCCCACCCCAAACTACCCTTTACATGGAAAAAATTTCGAAAATGTTGATTCTCTTAAAAATGGCTCTAACCATTTTGATTAAAATATCGTATATTAAAGATATTTACCTGAAAAATAAGACGTATATCTTGAATTTTCTGGGAATGGCCTCTGAAGACTACTTTATTCTGGATGAATTTTACGAAATTGTGCATAATTGCTAAACCGTAAGAGATAGACAAAAACGTACGACATGAAAAATGTAGAGCACGCTAAAACACACAATTTATGTCATATACATTTTTTTCTTGGAGTTGATCATTTTTAAGATATTCTTAGTTTTTCGTTTCTGCTTTGCAAAACATACTTTTCTCATACAGGAATTTGTTAACTCCTGCCTATACAAACAAAGGAACTTCAGTTACATAGCAACCAGCTTTTGGCTATCATTTTAACCTGTGGTACTCTCTCATTTCGCTTCTACTTACAAGGAAACAAATAAGACTATTTCTGCTAATGTTTGTCAATTAGCATGAAGTAAATAGAATCATAAGCTTTTTAACTACAATTTGTTGGATGTAGAGAAAGTCATGTGAATGGTACACATCAGATATTTTTACTTTGTTAACTGTATGATTACTGAGTTGCTGTTTTCTTCTGTTACATACACATATAACACCCATGCCCAAGGCGGGACTCGAACCCACGACCCCTGGCAGTTTGGGACTCCCGGGCGTTACCAGATTTGCTAATGAGGTTGTGAAGCAAATCCGGAAGTGACGTCGGCCATCAACAGCTTACTTCTTGGCTTCCCATTCACATCAGCTCTCCCTTCACTAGGCTGGTTCCTTTTTAAAAAGAGGACACAGTAAATCTTATTGTAGAGGCAAAGAAAAGAGTCTCCAGGGGTTCCAAACACGCTCAAGAGGATTACAACATTGGAGCTAATGAGGTTGAAATGGTATTAGCGTACCGGACTTGTCACAATCCACGATCCGATGATCAGCAACAAAAACATTTCCAGCCTTGTCGCGTGTTCACTAGTGTGTTATTGGGGAATCTCTGCACATTTCTGTTACCTGATGTGTTCTATAACCATGACTTCCTCTACCTACTCTGTAAACAAAACCTTGTTCTTCTGTCTACTTCAACCTTGTCAGTATAAACATTAGCAGAATTAATCTTGCTTGCTTGTAAGTAGGAGGGAAATAAAGGAATACACCAGGCTAAAGCGAAAGTTAACTATGTTTACCGTATGATTGATATTTGGTTCTGTTTGCACGGCCAGGAGTAAATCATAAGGAAGAGGGATGACAAAAATGTATGTATTTTATAATTAAAAACAGTTAAAAAGAAAATCTCAGAAATGGTTAACTCCACATCAATTACATTTGCCTACCTGTTTACTTTCTCTACACGTACTATGTACATAGTGTATAGAGAAGGTATAGTACTGCACCCAACAATTCCATACCGAGGTTTCACCGGAAATACATGTTTTGGGGCCCTTGAATAAGAAAAAAGCATTTTTGGAAAAAGGTCCCTTGTGTGGGCTTGTGTGTGTGTGTGTGTGTGTGTGTGTGTGTGTGTGTGTGTGTGTGTGTGTGGACAACATAGCTCAAAAACAAAAAGTCCGTTAAATACCAAACTTGTTATTTAAATTTGATATCTTCCAAGGTCGCGACACGAAGATTTTAAAGAAAATCTCCTCACCCCCAACTAACCTTTACATTAAACTTTTTCTCGAAAATTTTGCTTTTCTCAAAAATTGCTCTAACGATTTTGATTAAAATATCGTATAGTAAAGATATTTACCTGACAAATAAAATTTATATCGCAAATTTTCTGCGAATAGCATCTGAAGACTACTTTATTGTGAATGTATTTTAAGGAATTTTGTGTAACTGGCAAACCATAATAGATAGACAAAAACTTACTGAACAGAAAATGTTGAGCTCGTTAAAAACACAATTTATGTCATATACAATTTTTTCGTGGAGTAGATCACTTTTGAGTTATCCCTTGTTTTTGGTTTCAGCTTTAAAAAAATTTAACCTTTCTCATACAGGAATTTGTCAACTCCTGTCCATACAAACAAAGGAACTTCAGTCACATGGCAACCAGCATTTGACTGTCACTTTAACCTATCGTACTCCCTTATTTCCCTTCTACTTACAAGGACGGAAGTAATAAGATCATTTCTGATAATGTTTATCTCGACTAACATGATGCAGATAAAAGAATAAGCTTTTGTAAGAATAATTTGTGGCAGAATAGGTAAAGAAATTCATGTGAAGGGAATATATAAGTTTTTTTTCTGTATCTGCAAGGATATTTTATTACATTTTTACTTTCTCTACACGTATTATTATATAGTGTATAGAGAAGGTATTGTATTCCATCCAAACATTCGATTTTAATCAAAAATCAAAATCGTTATTTAAGATATTTACATGTCAAATAAAATGTATATGTTGAATTTTCGGAGAATAATCTCTTTATTCTAGATGATTTTATTGAATTTTGCGTAACTGGTAAATCGTAAGAGATACACAAAAACGTACAACACAAAAACTGTAGTTTGCGATAAAACACACAATTTATGTAATATACATTTTTTTCGTGGAGTTGATCGTTTTTTAGATATTCCTTGTTATTGGTTTTAGTTTTAAAAATCTCATACTTTTCTGATACAGGAATTCATAAACTCCTGTCCATACAAACAAAAGAACTTCAGTCACATAGCAACCAGCTTTTGTCTATCACTTTAACCTATGGTACTCCCTTATTTCGCTTCTGCTGACAAGGAAGCAAGTAATAAGACTATTTCTGCTAATATTTCTCAATTAGCATGAAGTAAATAGAAATCGTGAAATCTTGGTATCGAATTTCTGGCTGCAATACAATGGTAGAGAAGTAAAAACTAAATATAGGCTACAATTAGTTGTTTGAAGAAACGTCATGTGACTATTGCAGGGTCAGTGGCGCCTGACTCAAGATATTTTGCAATAGTTCCTGTTTTACACTTCCTGAGAGGAAATGGAATTTCTTCAGAGAGAGACCGTCATATGTTTTCCTTCAGCAGCAGCTGTGTTGCTAATCGACAGCGATAAAGGAATATCCGGCAAGAAACGCGTATACTCGTGTTTTTCCCCGTTGTATACAAAGCGTTAGAAACTCGCAATGCCAGTAGAGAGCGCCAATGCAGTCCAGAAAAACCCAGCGAAAGAGATACAGTGCCAGTGAAGAAAGTATGTGTTACGTTCACACGTCTTTCTCTACAGACTATTATGAAAGATTACTTCTTTATCTACGTTAACTTAACATTAGCAGAAACGGGTGTATTAGTTTATTTTAAGACTTGAAAGACTGAAAGTTTGAAATGGCGAACCAATAATTCTTACCACAGATGTAATGTAGTGTAGATAACTTACAGCACAGATTTCACCTATTTTGCTTTAATGCTTTGGAGGTTTTGGTCAAATCTGCTAATGTTGGCTAAAAAGTCCCTTGCGACCAAAAAAATTAAAATTCTGTTCTAATATTTTAACCTTGGGTTCACATTACTTCTACTTTTTGAAATTGCCCTAGATTTCTCTGTCTCTCCTTTGCTTTAGGTTCCAAAAATTGTTAAAGTATTGAATGTGCTTTTTGTCATAAAAATATAATTTTTATCTTTGAAAATTGAAAACAAATGCTGAAAATATCAATAGCGAGAAAATAGGGCAAGATTTTGAATGCATGACTCACATTAAAATCCATCATATTGGTAGGTTGGACCCTCAGCTTTCCTTTTCCTCTCCTCTGCTGCTGCTTTTTCTATCCTTTTCGCGCGGAGGACGATGGCTTTTTTCGGGTGTAAAAATCCTTAGCAAGGCATCCTTCGGAAGGGAAGTAAAGCCGTGGGTCATGATACGAATGAGATCAGGTTGTTTTTTTTTTTTTTGGTAGTATTTAACACCCGCTTTTACTAATTGTGGCACCGCAGGCGATGACAATGGTGATACATAGAATGAAGATGGAGCACCGGTTGAATGCGATGGCGGGGGAAACCAGAGAACACGGAGAAAACCCGCACCTGCGCCGCTTTGTCCAAAAATATTCCCACATGCGATCACTTGGGAGAGATCTCGTTGAACTAAGTTTTTCTTGCGAGTCCATACAATTTCAGCTCTAATGCTTTGCTGTAGCTCCATAATATAAGGCACTTAACGATGGCGCTTGATGGCCAATTATATCTACCTTTTTACATTCTCTACACGTACTATGTACATAGTATTGCATTCCACCCAAAAATTCGATACCGAGATTCCACCAGAAATACATGTTTTGGGTCATATGACATTTTAATCAAATACCCGAAGACACAGACACACACACACAAAACCTGTATTCCCGGAGAAATCTCGGTATCGTATTATTGGGTGGAATACAATACCTCCTCTGTACTTGATATACACAGTATGTGTAGAGAAATAAAAAACAAAAAGGAAGTAAGTAATAAGAAAATTTATGCTAGGTTTATGTTTATAAAAATAGGTTGTACCTATGCACAAGTAGAGAACGGCATGTGAATGGAACACAACAGATTTTTTTTACTTTCTCTACACGTATTATGTACTGAACCCAAAAATTCGATACGAGATTTCAACGGAAATATATGTTTTTAGAAAAAGGTCCGTGTTTGTATGTGTATCCGTGTGTCTGTGAACACCATAACTCAAAAACGAAAAGTCGGTAAAATACCAAACTTGGTATTTAAGTTGAGTATCGTGCACGGATGCGACACGAAAATTTTGAGGAAAATCTCCCACCCCAAACTACCCTTTACATGGAAAAGTTTTCGAAAATGTTTATTTTCTAAAAATGGCTCTAACGATTTTGATTAAACATAATTTAGATTTATCCAGTCCAGTTGCTATAAAAGCCGTGCTTTTCGAGAACATTCTGGAAGCCAATATACAGAAACTGTATGTAATAGATGAAATGGCAAACCATGAAGTCCTCATATCACTGCTGTCTCAATCCGATTGAGCTGATATAGGCACGCCGTAAGAAAGCGGAATGTGACTTTTTACTTTCTCTATCCCCGTATGTACAATGGGATAGAAAAGTATTGAATTCCACCCAAAAATTCGATGTCGAGATTTCACCGTAAAATACATGTTTTAGGACATATTTCAGAAACAGGTCCATGTGTGTGTCTGTCTGTCTGTCTGTCTGTCTGTGTCTGAGGACAGTACAGCTCAAAAAATGAAAAGGCTGTTAAATACCTACCAAACTTGATATTAATGTTTGGTATCTTGCAAGGGTGCGACACGATGATTTTGAAGAAAATCCTCCCACCCCTAACTACCCTCTACATGGAACAATTTTCAAAAATTTTGTTTTTCTTAAAAATGGATCTAACGATTTTGATTAAAATACCACACATTAAAGCCACATCTATCACAAATAAAATGTATATCTTGAATTTTTTGGGAATAGCTTCTAAGCACCTGTTTATTCTGGATGAATTGTGCTTAATTTATATAACTAGTAAACCGTAAGAGATAGACATATGCTTACTTTACAAAAAATGTAGATCTTGTTAAAATACTCAAGTTATGTTATATACATTTTTTTCGTGGAGCTTACCGTTTTCGAGGAATTCCTTGTTATTAGTTTCAATTACCTATACTTTTCTCAAGCGGAAGTGTGCGTTTTTCTTTTGTTCTACTCGTGGTCAAGCAAAGAAACGATTTGCAATGAGAATCGCATAACCACAGCTTTTAAAACATTTGACTATCACTTTAGCCTAGTGCATTCCCTTAGTTCCATTCTTCTTATAAGGAACTAAGTAATAAAATTCTGCTAATGTTTATCTCGATTAGCGTGATATTGAATAAAGAATTATCTTTTGTAAGAAGTTTGCTTGTAGAGTAGCTAGAGAAAGTCATGTGAGTGTAACGCATCATATTTTTCTATGTGACAGTGTGTGCAAAGTGTTGAGATTCCAGTGTGGGGGGAAAGATATGTTCAGCACACAATGTAATAGGAGCAAATATTTCAACTGCGGGATGTTTCACACAACAATGCTTCGTTTGTGATACATTTGAATGAAAATGACAAGTGACAGCGAGGAAGACGAATACACAGCGTAATGTAACAAGAAAATGTGGTTAGATATTATTAGTACTGTGTTTGCGCCTAATACAGACCTTGCTAATGTTATTATTCACTTGGTACTTTAGAAAATAAACGTCCATGCGCGTAATTCGAGTTTACTTGGAGAAAACGTGACAACGTTGCTTTCTGCGTCACCGAATACCTTCAATCTTATCGCAGCCTTTGGTGCCGTGCATGTTAGCCTTTTCAGTAGCACGGTAATGCACGAGCAATGGCTAAATCAATTACAATAGTATTTGGCATTCTAGAGGAATTAAGGAGTACTTGCATTTGTCGTTGTACTATCTACACGTAGAAGATAAAGTAAAGCTGACAATGTATTGACAAATTCAGGCGAGGACTGAGCTATTTCAATTATATGATTTCAAGAGACCTACACTTTTTGGGGTAGTAGGATGTTTGCCTATCTCTTATGTTTTAACCATTATTTATGTATTTAATTTATTAGCCTGTTTTATTCCTTAAGGGAGCTAATACTAAAGAGTACATTTCAGACCTTTTATATTTAAATTTTGAGAGTTGTTCCATATTACTTTGTTTCTGTCCCTTCTCATCATGCATATTTTATATTAAAATGTTATAAGAGTTGTTTCCACGCTTCTCTATCTCTTGCATATCTCGTACACAGATGTCCCACCGTCTGTTTAAAGAAGTCCACCCATCTAGTTCTCTCTCTGCTTATGCATTCTCTTTCTGTTCTGGAACCCTACATTGCTGTACTATAAGTCTATCGGTTGTTACGCTTCTTTGCAACGTGGCCTCCCCATTTCCATTTGAGACATACTGCCATGATAAATGCTTCTTCATATAAGCTCTCCTTCCGATCTCATTACGTATTCTGTCCCTAAACTTTACGTATAGTAGCTAACTCATTTTTCGTTGACACATCTGGATTTTTCTCTTCACTCTTTTCAGCGATCATATCTGACTACCATAAAGTAGAACCGGTATTACAAATCTCTCTCTAGTGCCTACTCCCTTAGGGTCAACTTTAGTGTGTAATCGGTTAGAATATAATTAAAGCTCCAAATTGTTTGAAAAATTTCGTGAAAAGCGTGCGACAGCAAACATCTGATGTGCTCCATTCACAGGACTTTCTGTACATCTCTGCAACAAAATATTGTTAAAAAGATTATTGTTCCATTTCTTTCATGCTAATTGAGAAAAAAAAAATAGCAGAAATGGTATTTTTTACTTGCTTCTTTTTAATTTGAAAGGAAATAAGGCTAAAGTGATAGTCACATCTTTTAAAAGCTGGTTGCCAAGTGTTTAAAGTTCCTTTGTTTGTACGGCCAGGAGTTGACAAATTCCCGAATGAGAAAAGTGTAAGAATTTTAAAACTGAAACGAATAACAAGGAATATCTTAATATTTGCCAACTCCAAGAAAAAAATGTATATGACATAAATTGTGTGTTTTAACGTGATCTACATGTTTTGTGCAGTAAGTTTTGTCTATCTCTTACGGTTTAGCAGTTATGCAAAATTCCGTAAAATTCATCCAGAATAAAGTAGCCATCAGAGGCTATTCCCAGAAAATGTAAGATATACATTTTATTTACTTTGTAAATATCTTTAATGTACGGTATTTGAATAAAAATCTTTAGAGCCATTTTAAAGAAAATCAAAATTTTCCAAAACTTTTTCATGTAAATGATAGTTTGTGATGGGATTTTGCTGAAAGTCTTCAGGTCGTATCCTTGGAAGATACTAAATACCAAGTTTTGTATTTAATAGTCTTTTCGTTTTTGAGCTATGCTGTCCATGAGATTTTGAATTTTTGGGTGCAATACAATACCTTCTATATACTATGTACCTATATACAGTATGTGTAGAAAAATAAAAATCTGATGTGTTCCATTCACATGACTTTCTCGACATCTCTGCAACAAATTATTGTTATAAAGCTTATGCTTCTATTTACTTGATGCTAATAGAGAAAAAAGTAGCAGAAAAAGTCTTTTTACTTGCTTCCTTGCAAGTAGAAGCGAAATAAGAGAGTACCATAGGTTAAAGTGATAGTCAACAACTGGTTGTTAAGTGACTGAACTTCCTTTGTTTGTATGAACAGGAGTTGACAAATTCCTGTATGAGAAAATTATAAATTTTTTAAAGCAGTAACCAAAAATTAGGAATATCTCAAAAACGATCAACTCCACGAAAAAAATGCATACGAGGTATGATCAAGAATTTTCCGGAATGACGTCATAAATGCTACACAACAGTTTGTTTTGTCTAATCTGCACTGTCAGCCTCGAAGTGGTCTCCTTGGGAGTTGATACACTTGTCCCAGCGCTTCTGCCACTGCTGGAAGCATCTCTGGATGTCCTCTTCTTTCAACAGTTCAGAGCCCTCTGCGATTCGCGATGGATGGCATCAATGTCCTCAAAACGGTGTACTTGGAGCCGCATTTTAAGTCGCGGGAAAAGAAAAATGTCCGCTGGTGCCAGTTCTGGAGAATAGGCGGGATGGGGAACAATATTCGTCTTATTTTATCCAAAAATTGGCAACAGAATGGGTTTTGTGCATTGTCATGATGCAGGAACCAGTCACCACTCCTCCATTTCATCGGCCGTTTGCGTCATCCTTAATCTTTGCACCACTTGTTCGTAGAACACTTGATTCACTGTTCGAGCCAATGTCCAAATTTCTTATGTACAATGCATTTAATGTAAAAAAACACAATCATCATTGACTTCACTTTGGATCGAACTTGTCGGCCTTTTTCGGGCGTGGAGATGAAGGACTCTTCCATCGTAAAGATTGTTGCTTCGTTTCTGGATGGTTCCCATAAATCCATGTTTCATCACCAGTAATAATCTTCTCCATAAACTATGGGTCATTTTAAGATCTGTGCTAACAATCACACGGCTTTTCTTTTGGTCATTTGAAAGCAGGCGGGGCACGAACTTGGCGGCAATTCTTCTCATGTCCAAAATGTCTTTCAAAATGCTTTGAACACTTCCAAAGGAGAGTCCTAATGAGTCAGAAAGTTCTCTTATTGTAATGTGTCTATCTTTTAAGACAATTTCCCTCAACTGATTGATATTTTCATCAGTTTTGCTGGAACAGGGTCGCCCCGAACGATCTGCATCTTTAACTGATGTCACGCTACTCTTAAATTTCGAAAACCACTCAAATGCTTGAGTTTTTCCCATAACTTCCTCCCCATAAGCTTTTCTTATCATTTCATAGGCTTCTGTTACAGTTTTACCGAATTTAGAGCAAAATTTTATATTCGTTCTCTGTTCTTCGTAATGCGACATTTTTTGCTTCGCGGAAAAATCGCAGCACATGCAAAACACACGTTCACTTCAGAGCATCTACCTCGTCACTGCATCGTCACAGGAAGTCACGTGACCTCTCATTTTTATCGGGAAGAAACTCAGCGTCAGCATTGTAAAGCCATTTCGGAAACTTTTTGATCACACCTCGTATAACATAAATTGTGTGTTTTGACGTGCTCGACATTTTTTGTGTGGTAAGTCTTTCTCCATTTCTTACGGTTTAGCAGTTATGCAAAATTATGTAAAATTCATCCAGAATAAAGTTGTCTTCAGAGGCTATTCCCAGAAAGTTTCAAGATATACATTTTGTTTGTCAGGTAAATATCTTTAATATATGCTATTTTAATCAAAATCGTTAGAGTCATTTTTGAGAAAATCTAAATTTTCGAAAATTTTTCCATGTAAATGACAGTTTGTGATGGGAGGATTTTGCTGAAAGTCTTCAGATCGTATCCTTGGAAGATACCAAATATAAATACCAAGTTTTGTATTTAATAGCCTTTTCCTTTTGGAGCTATGCTGTCCATAAGACATGGAATTTTTGGGTGCAATACAATACTTCTCTATACACTATGTACATAGTACATTTAGAGAAAGCAAAAATACGCAAGATTTCGGACGAATAAAGAGAGGTCCTGGAATCTCGTGTGGGTGCAACAGCTGCAGAAAATTTGATTGTATGGTGGAGTGTTTGAACTGGTGCGCCTGCCTACATTGCTATGTGGTTTATGTTTCATTTCGAGAGAGGAAGGAGTTGCCAGCGCCTCAAGTGCCACTACAAGAAGAAAGCTTTGCCCACATCTGCCACCACTCAGGGAGCCAACCTACATAAACATCCCCGGTCATGCAGGTCGCTCAGCGTTCCATATCTCATTGATTCTTCTTCACGTGGCAATGTCTTCACACAGCTTTCACTACCCTCTATCGTTTAATAGTGCCTCTACAAACTATTCTTATGAAAGCTTATGACTTTCTCTACACGTACCATGTACATAGAGTATACAGAAGGTATTATAATGCACCCAAAAATCGAAATTTCACATGTTTTTTGAAATAGCTACTTGATTTATAAATTAATCATTCTGAACACCTACTTGGTAATGTAAGCTAAATTTACAATTCATTTATTAATTGCCATGCCAACAAGCACTGTAAGTACTTACAGTAAGAGTTTGAGAGGTCATTAATACTTACAGTGCAATTAGGAAATGACGTAACACTCAAGATATGTGCTACTTCAAGTTAAGAATCTATTGCAAAATTCATTAGCAAAAGAGTGTATAAGAAGCCTTTGTCCATATAATTTAGATGTAGGCTTTCGCATGGAGAATTCATTTTTTCTTAATTCTTCAATAAAATATTAAAAAATAATTTTGATTTAAAATTTTCCTTTTCACAGTTTTTTTCAAGTATTACAAAAAGTAATTGGCTAACCACGAAGTGTAAGTTACTTATCAGATCTCGTATTCCCAATATCATTCTCGACCTGATAAGCATAACTTACAGTTCTTGGTACGCAATATACTATTTAGAGTCCACTGTGTCCAAAAGAAATCTGATGTGTTCCTTTCACATGACTTTCTCTACATCTCTGTAACAAATTGTTGTTAAAAAGCTTATTCTTCTATCCACTTCAGCTAATCGAGACAAACACTAGCAGAAATGGTCTTGTTACTTAGTCACTTACAAGTAACACTAGGCTAAAGCGACAGTCAAATGTTTTAAAATGTGACTGCTATGAGATTGAAACTCGTTTCTTTGCGTGACCAGGAGTTCATTTGTCATGTAAATGTTTTGAATAAAAATCGTTACAGCCATTTTTGAGAAAATCAAAATTTTCGAAATTTTTTCCATGTACAGGGAGGTTTGAGGTGGGAGGATTTTTCTCAAAATCTTCGTGTCGCATCATTGGAAGGGGCTAATCCTAAATGGTACCATGTTGGTATTTTACCGACTTTTCGTTTTTGAGTTATCATGTTCACAGACACGGGCTTTTTTTTTTTTTGGATTCAAGGGGTCTCAAAACATGTATTGCCGATGAAATCTCGGTACGACTTTTTGGGTACAATGCAATACCTTCTGTATATACTATGTACATAGTACGTGTAGAGAAAGTAAAAGAAAGAAAGTTGCTTGCCCCACGATTGGTCTGCTGCTTAAGAGTGATGCTGTTCATTGCGCGTGACACGGAAAATGTGTAAACTTAAAAACAAACTTACCTTTCTGGAGTTTTATGATAAGCAAATTAGCGTGACAAAGAACGCAGCTATAATTTAACCGCTGCTGTTTTGTTTTTAGTGTATGTTTATGCAATTGTTTTATGATAAAAATCTTACTTTTTTTTTCATCTCAACGTCACACCGTTGCTAGAGTTCTGGCAAGTTTTCACTCCCAGCCATCCATCAACTACATGACAAGTCACGCCATCTCCTGAGCTAATGTTAGAAACAGGCGTACTGATATTCTGATACGCTTATCTCTACACAATTGTAGCTTTGTTTTGTTGCCCTGTCGAAATGAGGAAGTGTTATTTGTATAGAAGTGGCAATAGTTCTGGACACTTTTTGCTTAAATTAATTTTCAGATTACAATATTGCATTGAACTCTTATTCATTATTACCTAATTTTACTTTCTCTACACGTACTATGTATATAGTGTGTACAGAAGGTATTGCACTCCACCCAAAAATTCGATACCGAGATTTCACCGGAAATATATATTTTAGGGTCCCCTGTATCCAAAAAAAAAAAAAACATTTTCACAAAAAGGTCTGTGTGTCTGTGAACACGATAGCACAAAAAGGTCCGTGTGTGTGTGTGTGTGTGTGTGTGTGTGTGTGTGTGTGTGTGTGTGTGTCCCTGTGTCTGTGAACACGATAGCACAAAAACGAAAAATCGATAAAATACCAAACTCGGGATTTAAGTTAAGTATCCTCCAGGGATACGACACGAAGATTTTGAGAAAAATCTCCCACCCCAAACTACCCTTTACATGGAATTTTTTTCGAAAATTTTGATTTTCTTAAAAAGGTTATAACGATTTTAATTAAAATATCAGATATTAAAGATGTTTACCTGAAAAATAAAATGTATATCTTGAATTTTCTGGAAATAGCCTCTAAAGACTACTTTATTCTGGACGAATTTTGTGGAATTTTGCTAAACCGTAAGAGATGGAACAAAACTTACACACAAAAATGTACAGCACATTAAAACACACAATTTATGTCCTATACATTTTTTCGTGGAGTTGATAGTTTTTTATATATTCCTTGTTTTTGGTTTCAGCTTTAAAAAATTATTTTCTCACACAGGGCTTTGTCATCTCCTGCCCATAAAAACCAACTTTTGACTATCACTTTAACCTATGGTACTCCCTTATTTCGCTTCGACTTACAAGGAAGCCAGTAATTTCTGCTACTTTTTTTTTCGATTAGCATTAAGTAAATAGAACAATAAGCTTTTTAACAGTAATTTGTTGCAGAGGTGTAGAGAAAATCATGTGAATGGAACACCTCAGATTTTTAAAATGTATTTCACAGAGCTAATTCTTACAGTTAAGATAAACCACTGCTGTTTACTCGACTGGCACGGCCTGCCGATAGCCGCAGGGGCAGGGTACAAGTTTTCTCAGCCTGGCAGTCACAGCGGGGGTTACAAGGTGGCGGAGCGGAAGACATCGCATTAGCTTCTAATGAAGTGCTTGTTCAAACACCTTCAGCAACACCAACTGCTTTATTCTTATGTGGCGGGCATTCAACTGTAGCCGGGAACAATACATGACGTCACACGCTGCAACAATAACACCATTTTATAACGGACCTAAGAATAAAGTGCTAAAAATCTGATGTGTTACAATCACGTGTAAGTAGAAGAGAAATAAAATGTACAGGCTAAAGCTATAGTCCGTCCTATAAAAGCCGGTCGCTATGTGAAACAATTGAAATTCCAATTTCTTTTGCTTGCCAGGAATAAACAAACGAGAAACGATAAGAAAGTTGTATTCGTGTTTGAGAAAAGTTTAAGCTGTTAACATTGGAATATCTCGAAAACAATTACCCCTGCAAAAAATGTATGTAGATACTTTTGTGTTTTAATGAGATCTACATTTTTTGTGTAGTAAGTTTTTGTCTATCTCTTACGGTTTACTAGTTATTCAAGATTCATCCAGAAAGAAGGAGACTTCAAAGACTATTCTCGGAAAATTCAAGATATACATTTTATTTGTCATGTAAATAGCTTTAATACGAAAAAAAAAAATAAATGTAAATGGCGTGTTATTTATGGACGCTCTTTAACTGCTGAGTTTCTCAGAGTCCCATTCCAAATTGGGCGTGAAAGCCCGCTTAATTTTGCTCAGAGGCCTCTCTATCAGGCTTGAGGTTCTTTTACGTGCTGTAAATCTAGGACACGGGACCAACGGTTTTACTTTAATATACGATATTTTAGTCGAATCGTTAAGAGCCATTTTAGACAAAATAACAAATTTCGAAAGTTTTTTCATCTAAAGGGTACTTTGCTGTGGAGGGATTATCTTGAAAATCTTTGTGTGGCATCTTTGGGATAGGTACTAAACTTAAATACTAAGTTTGGACTTTTGTTTTTGAGTTATGCTGCCCATAGACACACACAGACCTTTTTCTAAAAATACTTTTTTTGGATTCAGGGTGCCTCAAAACATGTTTCCGGTGAAATCTTGGTATCTAATTTTTGGGTGGAATATTTTTTATATAGTAATATAGTATTTAACTACACAAGGCACCGCAGGCGACGACTTTGATAATACATGGAATGAAGATGGAGCACCGGTGGAACGCGATGGCGAGAGAAACCGGAGAACCCGGAATAAACGCGTCCTTTCGGCGGTTTGTCTACACGCGGTCGCCTAGGATCAAATCAGGGCCTCCTTGGCGAGAGAAGAGCGGTCTAACCACTCGGCTACGGTTGGGTGGAATACTATACCTTCTCTATCTACTATGTACGATGTACATATGCACAGAGAAATTAAACATTTGAATTTATCTTAATGACACTTAGATAAGTGTCAATAACCTATAACACTTTTGTAACTTTTTTTATGAATCTTAAAATGTTTTTAACTGCCAATATAGCTTCCAAGAAGCAGGTTTTTACACGAAGAGCATTTCTCGCGCCGTGAATATGATGTTGGTACAACAATGGGGAGAAATCTGGACAACAATGAGCGATAATGGAGTACAAATGTGGAGCGAGGGGTCTGCAGCGAAGTGAGATGATTTAATTGCCGCACGGCAGTCAAACACAGCTGTTACATATTCACCACTTTTACGTATGATAACGGGCCCCGCCTAGGGGGCTACACAGTAGTGCGCCTGATTGCGGACCGATTTTATGTATTTACCGCCCAAATATGGGGAAGAGAACACCACAGGCTAAATCATGATGACGGGCGCTCTTAAAGACTCAATCCAGCACTATTTGCTTCTCGCTGTTCCATTAAAAACGTTTTCCAAGGCCTTACAAAGGAGAGAACCATGCCAACTATGATTTACTCAAAAGAGTCACTCTAAAGCTCTTGTGAATGTACGCAATAGAATGTTAAAATCTGATGTGTTCCATTCACATGACCTTCTCTACATCTATGCAACAAATTATTGTTAAAAAGCTTATGCTTCTATTTGCTTCATGCCAATCGAGAAACCTGAAATAGTCTTATTACCTGCTTCCTTGTAAATAGAAGCGAAATAAGGGAGTACCATAGGTTAAAGTGACAGTCAAAATCTGGTTGCTATGTTCCTTTGTTTGTATGGACAGGAGTTGACAAAGTCCTGTGACTTTTTTAAAGTTTTAACCAAAAACAAGAAATATCTCAAAAACGATCAACTCCACGAAAAAAATGCATATAACATAAACTGTGTGTTTTAAAGTGCTCTACATTTTTTGTGTGGTAAGTTTTTCTCCATCTCTTACGATTTAACAGTTTTGCAAAATTCCGTAAAATTCATCCAGAATGAAGTAGTCTTCAGAGGCTATTCACAGAAAATTCAAGATATACATTTTATTTGTCAGGTAAGTATCTTTAAAATAACATATTTTAATCAAAATTATTACAGCCATTTTTGATAAAATCAAAATTTTCAAAGAAAGTTCCATGTAAAGGGTAGTTGGGGGTGGGGGGATTTTTCTCAAAATCTTCGTGTTGCATCCCTGGAAGACACTAAACTTAAATACCAAGTTTGGTATTTTACCGACTTTTCGTTTTTGAGTTATCGTGTTCACAGACACACGGACACACTGACACACGGAGACACACACGGACCTTTTTCTGAAAATACTTTTTTTGGATACAGGCGACCCTAAAACATATATTTCCGGTGAAATCTCGGTATCGAATTTTTTGGTGGAGTGCAATACATTCTCTATACACTATGTACATAGTGCGTATAGAGAAAGAAAAAATCTGATGTGTTCCATTCGCATGACGTTCTCTGCCTATTCTTCAAAAAAAAAAAAAAAAATCGATTTTTATCGAGATAAACCATGATAGAATAGTTATTTATGAAACAAGTGGTAAAAATAATCTGATATGCTCCATTCATATGATTTTGTCTACCTCGTTGTACCACATTAATAATAAGCCTATTCTTGTATCTACTTTATGCTAATAGAGACAAACATTAGCAGAAACGGTTTTATTACTTAGTTCCTTATAAGTAGAAGGAAAATAAGGAAATACACTAGGCTAAAACGATAGTCAAATCTTTTAGAAATTGGTTCCCATGTGGTCGAAATCCGTGTCTATGCCTGGCCAGAAGTTGAAAAGTTTCTGAATGAGAAAAGATAATGTATTTTAAAACTGAAACCAATAACAAGGAATATTTCAAAACTGGTCAACGGCCAGCAAAAAATTTATAGGATATAAATTTTGTGTTTTAAGGAGCTCTACATATTTTTGTAGTAAGTTTTTGTCTCTCACTTATGGTTTACAAGCTATGCAAAATTAAACAAAAATACCTATATCATCCAAGATAAAGAGGTCTTCAGAGATTATTCCCAAAAATTTCAAAATATACATTATATTTGTCGTTTTAATATCTTTAATATACGGTATTTTAGTAAAAATCGTTAGAGCCATTTTTGAGAATATCAAAATGTTCCAAATGTTTTCCATGTAAAGGGTAGTTGGGCATTGGAGGATTTTCTTGAAAATCTTCGTGTCGCATCCTCGGGAGATGCTAAACTTAAATACCAAGTATTTTACTGACTTTTGGTGTTTGAATTATGTGTTCACAGACACACGGACCCCTTTTTCTAAAAATGATTTTTTGGTTACAGGGGACCCTGAACGTCTATTTCCAGTGAAATCTCGGTGTCGAGTTTTTGGGTGGAATGCAATACCTTCTTTATACATTATGTACATAGTAGGTAAGTATAGAGAAAGTAAAAATCTGATGTGTTCCAATTCCATGACTTTCTCTACATTGCTGTAACAAATTATTGTTAAAACGCATATTCTTCTATTTGTTTTATGATAGTCGAGATAAACATTAGCAGAAATTGTCTTAATTACTTGCTTTCTTGTAGGTAGAAGGAAAATAAGGGAATACACTAGGCTAAAACGACAGTCAAATCTTTTAAAAGCCGGTAGTCATGTAATCCGTTTCTATGCAGGGCCAGGAGTTTACAACTTTCTGTGTGAAAAAAGTATTTTACATCTGAAACAAATAACAAGGAATATATTAGAAATGGTAATTTCAACGAAAAAAGCTTATGTGACATAAATTGTGTTTTTTAACTTGATCTACATTTTTGTGTGTAGTGTTTGTCTATCTCTGACGGTTTACCAGTTACGCAAAATTCAGCAAAATTTATTCAGAATAAAGAGGTCTTTAGAGGTTATTCACAGAAAATTCAAGATATACGTTTTATTTGCCATATATTTATCATTAAAATACGGTATTTTAATCAAAATCGTTAGAGCCATTTTTGAGAAAATCAAAATTTTCGAAAAAAGTCCATACAAAGGGTAGTTGGGGTGGGAGGATCTTTCTCAAAGTGTTCGTGTCGCATCCTTGGAAGATACCAAACTTAAATACCAAGTTTGGTATTTTACAGACTTTTCGTTTTTGAGTTATCGTATTCACGGACACACGGACACACACGGAACTTTTTCTGAAAATACTTTTTTTTTTTTTTTTGGATACAGGGGACCCTAAAACGTGTATTACCGGTGAAATCTTGGTATCGAATTTTTGGGTGGAATGCAATATCTTCTCTATACACTATGTACATAGTACATATAGAGAAAGTAAGGAGTGCAACCTTGCAATGTGTATGGATGATACTTCTGGTTCTATAAAATGTTCCCAAAAGCTTTGTATCGCCTGCTGGGCTGTTCCAGTCTCTTTCCTGCAAAATCTGCAGTCTAAGTTGTCATGAGGCACTCCGTTTGTGCTAAGATGCTTTTTCACAGGGAAGTGCAGCAATTGTTCTCAGCTGAAGTCTGCTTCATTTTAGTAGGCAAAAGCGGGCGTTAAAACACTATTAAAAAAACAACAACTAAGAATCCCAGCACGATGTATAAAACATAAATGGACAATGTCACCTTGAAATTAATTCTCGTGATATTGGGTTGAAGTGACGGAGCAAGTAAAGCAGTAATAAGCCAGGGCGGCCGTCTCACTCCTACACGTAATTGCAATGTGTGGAAGGTGGGTCAGTTAACAAAGGAGTGTCCCATCAAACATTGTCAAACCTCTCCTGTTATTAGTGTAGTGTTGACATAGACAGCGACTGGGGACAAACACTCAGGCACGGCAAACACCCAACACCAGAAGCTCGCTCACTTGTCTTAGCTTTGTAACCCACTTTTTCACTTTTACCTCTTCCTTCTCGCATCCATACAACTTGCTGTTATCCTCCGCAACGTTCAATAAGTCCTCAGAAAAAGATAGAAAAACAAATTATTATTATTATTAGTAGATTTTGAAAATGTTATTTTCTCAACATGTACTATGTAAATAGTGTATAGAAAAGCCATTGTATTGCACTAAAAAATTCCATACCGAGATTTCACCGGAAATACATGGTATGGGTCCCCCTGAAACAAAAGGTTAGAAAAAGATCCGTGTGTGTCTGTGAGAAGCTTAACTCAAAAACGAAAAATCGTTAGATACCAAACTTGGTATTTCAGTTTAGTATCTTCCAAGGAAGCGACACGAAGATTTTCAAGAAAACCCCCCCACCCCAAACTAACCTTTAAATGGAAAAAATTTTCATGTTCTCAAAAATAGCTCTAATGATTCTGATTAAAATGCCTTATATTTAAGATATTTACTTGACAAATAAAATGTATATCTTGAATTTTCAGGGGATATCCTATAAAGATACCTTTATTTTAGACGATTTTTTTTTTTTTTTTAATTTTGCATAACTATTAAACCGTAAGAGATAGACAAAAACTTACAGCACAAAAATGTAGGTCTTGATAAAACAAACAATTTATGTTATATACATTTTTTAAACTTTTCTCACATGAGAACTTGTCAATGGTCGGCCACGCTAAGAAATGGCAACCAGATTCTAAAGCATTTGACTGTCGCTTTAGCCTGGTATATTCCCATTTTCCTTCTACTAACAAGGAGCTAAGAAATAAGATCGTTTTCGCTGATGTCTATTCGATTATCACGAAGTAGATAGAAGCATAAGCTTTTTAACAATAATTTGTTACAGAGATGTAGAGATAGTCATGTGAATGGAACACTTCAGATTTTTTATTACCTTCTGTACACGTACTATGCACACAGAAAAGGCGTTGTATTACACCCAAAAATGCGATACTAAGATATCACCAGAAATACATGTTTTGATAGCTCCTGAATACAATTTTTTTTTTTTTTAGAAAAATGTACGTGTGTTTGTGTGTATGTGGGTGTGTCTGTAAACAGCACAGCTCAAAAACGTAAAGTCGTCAAGAATACCAAAGTTGATATTTAAGTTCAGTATCCTCCAAGGATGCGACTCGAAAATGTTCAAGAAAATCCGCACACCCCAAACTACCCTTTACATGGAACATTTTTCGAAAATTTTGAATTTCTCAAAAATGGCGCTAACGATTTTTATTAAAATACCTTATATTTAAGATATTTTTATGACAAACTAAATGTATGTAGATATATCTTGAATTTTCTGGGAATAATCTCTGATCACCTATTCATTTTGGATGACTTTTATGTAACCAGTAAACTTTAAAAACTTGCTACATAAAGAAGTAGTTCTTTTCGTTTCTCGTTTGTTTATTTCTGGCAAGCAAAGAGATTGGAATTTCAATTGTTTCACACAGCAACCGGCTTTTATAGAACGAAACTATCGTTTTAACCCGTTCATTTTCTTATTTCCCTACTACTTACAAGGAAGCCAGTAATAAAACTAATTCTGCTAATGTTTATCTTGATTAGCATGATGTAGATAACAGATTAAACTTTTGAATAAAAGGTTTGTTTACCCAACAGCTAGAGAATATCATGTTAATGGAACACATTACATTTTTCCCCTCTACTTACAATTAACCAAGTAATAAGGACAGTTTCTGCTAATGTTTACCTCGATTATCATGAAAGCTTTTAACAATAATTTGTTACAGAGAGGTTGAGAAATTAATGTGATTTGAATACATCATATTTTTCATACACTTAAGCTCATACACTTTTCCTATCATTTCTCCAACTGTTTTAAGGCTTCCAAAAAGTTGGCTTTCGGAAGGTCTTGGAAATAAGCATTTGTTTGAGAGATGACCCCTTCGTTAGACGTGAATCGTTTTCCGCCGAATTTGGAAATAAAAAATGTCACTGAGACCAAATCTGGTGAATATGCTGGATGTTACAATAACTCTAACCTTAATTCTACAATTTTCGCTATCGAAACTGCGCAGGTATTCACTCCTGCATTGTCTTGATGGAAGAGAATATTTTTCTTTGCCAGATGAAGGTTTTTTTCCTTGAATTCTCCGTTCAATTGGTGCAATAACGATGCATTATACTTTTCGTTTATAGTTCTTTCTGAAAGCAATCAAAATAGATGATTCCGCGTGCTTCCCAAAAAACCAGGCCATCACCTGGTCTGCAGATTTCACAACCCTTGCCTTCTATCGGTTCGCCTTTAAAACCCACTGTTTTGACTGCACTTACGTCTCTGAAGGTAATAGGGTATTTATGTTTCATCCACAGTTATGTATCGATGCAGAAACTTGTCAGGATTGCGACGGAAAAGGGCCAAACCTGCTTCCAAATAGATCACACGATTGCGTTTATTCCCCATTGAGAATAAATGCGGCACCCATCTTGCCGAGACCTTTGTCAAACCTAATTTTTGGTGCAAAATTGAGAACACTGTACCTTGTGATATGCATGTAGCCTCTACTATTTCGCGAACTTTGATTTGCCGATCACTCAAAACCGTATCCTGGATCTTGTCAATAATTTCGGAGGAAGTCACTTCTACTGGACGTCCGGAACGATGTTCGTCATTTGTAGATGTATGGACACGTTTAAATTAATTTATTTAATTGTAAATTGTTGCAATCGTAGGAGCAGAAGTGCCATGGACTTCATCTAACTCGGCTTTTATCTCTTTCGGTGTTAAGCTTTTTAAATAGAAGTGTTTAATCGCGGCACGAAACTTTTTTTTTTTTTTTCCATCTTTCTAAAGAAGCGCAAGATTGTTGAATCAATCGTCGATGGCAGCGAAACCAACTGATGGATGCAACTGAAACTTTAACTGACATCTAGTAAACGATGAATGTTACTAAATGCAAACTTTTTTCGAATGTAATTTCTTGGATTTTCTAAGGACTTATTGAACACCCCTCCTAGCCTCCGATTCCCAAGATCGTGGGTTCAAACCCCTTAGCATGGCTGCCTTCGGAAGAGAAGTTGATTCCCCAACAGGCTTCTGAGCCCTAGGCACCCGCTTGTCAGTCCTAATTAGGAGGGTAAGTCGACTGCTACGATATTGGGTTTGGAATTTTCTTCAATCAAATAAAGAATTCGAATGGAAGGTACAATAGTAAAACTAAAAATATACATAAACATTAAAACTACATCTGGTAAAACTGTCCATAGAAGGATTTACAATCCATAATTTCATCGCAAATACAAGTTTTGAGGGCCCCTAGCCAAAAAAAAAAGAATTTTCAGAAGAAGTTCCTAGGGTGTGGATGTGTGTGTGTGTGTGTGTGTGTGTGTGTGTGTGTGTGTGTTGTGTCTGTGAAAGCATAGATAACTCAAAAAGAAAGTTGGTTAATGCCCAAATGTGGTACCTATTTAAGTTCAGTCAGTATCTTCCACGAAGCTTTCAGAAGAATCCCACACCCAAACAACCCAGTCGTAGAAACCATTTCGATTTATCTTCTTCATGCCAATCGAAAGTAAACGCTAATATTATTACTTGCTTCCTTGAAAGCAGAAGGGAAATAAGGGAATACACTAGACTAAAGCGATAGTCAAATGTTTTAAAGCTGGTTGCTATGTGATAATATTGAAAGGAGGTCCTCTTTGCGTGGCCAGTAGTAAAACAAAAGAGATATATATGCAACTAACCAGGACTACTCGTTTGAAAAAAAAAAGTAATAAAATTAAATATCTGGGAAATCGTTAATTCTACAAAAAAAATGTATATTATGGAAAATGAGTTTTGAATGAACTTTATATTTTTTATATTAGGTGCTTGTTTTATATAGACACCTACATTTATGGTCATATCGGGGGTTTTGACTTAAGAAACAACTCGTTGACTGCAAGTTCTTTAACGTAATTATTTTCTTTTTTTCAATTACACGCACATTCACTCTCAGTGTATATTTTCAAACTCTTAAAATTTCTTGAAATGGCGAACCTGCTGCAGGTGGCCTTAAACAAGTAATTTAAAGGAGAGAGGTATCCTGAAGCTTGGGCAACAGCAAATATTCAAGACAAGCAAACAGAAAACTATAGAGGACATCAATGCTATCTATATTATGTGTGCTGTCGCTCTCAGTCGGCGCAGTTGGAGTCTTTGGAATGTGTAATAACACAGAAAGAGCGGAAGGCTTCGGAACGTGACGTTTGGAGTCTTCCAGAATCTTCGGTTTCCACAAGCTCAGAGAAAGTTTGTGGCGTCATTTTATAGTTATAAAAGGAGGACGAATTGCAAGTTGGTGAGTATAATGAGCTGTAGTTGAGTCGTGAGTGACTGGAGCATTAGAGCACAGTGGCATGTAGCTGTCAACTGTCTACGCGTCGAAGTGTCAAGTGATTTATTTCCATCAATGAATTAAATTCTTTATTTGTAACCAACTTTTGAGAAAATAAGGCAAGCCTAGCAGGCAAAGCGCAAGAGTTGTGAACTTACCCTTCCTCTCGACCCCACTACTCTCTTTCAACAGTAACGTAGAGTCAAAGAAATCGGTTCATTCCGGTATTAGCCCCTGGCAGCCTTATCAGTGCATTAGTGGCTTACATGTTTAATATGAGTGAACGGCGAATGTTTAATCGGCACTGGGAAAACAAATATTTTGTTGTTCTACAAGAACAGCCGTCAGTGATGCACACGTAGCATCTCCGCTACTCTGACAGGTGGAAGGAAAAAGGAAGGAGTATTTGTATGGGTAGAGCATTTTACACTGCAGGTGCTTATCTTACCGGCCCTACTCTAGAAGAAAATTTGAAGTAGGAAGTGGCCAATCACCAGAGAAACTGGTGAGGGTGCCACTTTACTAGCTGTCCTACCACTCAACTCACACCGGCCAGTTGGATCTATGGAAGTGAACTGCGTCTACTATACGACTTGATGTTTCAGAGTCCTCCTGGGGTAGAACAACCAGCAGTTGGCTATGTGGAGCATGAGATAGCCTTTCAGAACTCCAGTAATTGAGCGATCGATGAAGACCTGTTAAGACCGACAGGCTAACAGCCAAGGCTTACAGCAAGGTGATCTGGTGTGGCCATATTGCCTTATCGAGACCAAGGGGCGCTGCCTCAAGCTTCAACAACAATGGCAAGGACCATATCACTGAGCATGAGATAGCCCGTCAGAACATCCAGGTAGCGAGCAATTGGATGATGACCCGTTACGATCGGCAGGCCAACAGTCGAGGCTTTCAGTAAGGTGATCTGGTGTGATCATATCGTTCCTATCCGGACCAAGAGAAGCTGCCCCAAATTTCAACAACCATGACATGGGGCGTACCTTGTGGTAAAGAGGATAAATGATGTAATCTTCCGCAAACAGAGGCAACACTGAGGGAAGAAACTAACCAAGAGGCTAAGACCTCTGGAACTGTTTTGTCGCTATGGGGTACCAATGGAGCTACGCAGTGATAAGGGCACCAACCACATGAGAAGAAACATTGGAGTGCTCAAGATGCGCATAACATTTCATCAGCTACGGGCAGATGGCATGGTTGAGCGGTACATCAAAACTCTAGAACAACATTTGAGGAAGGTTGTGGTCAATCACCAGAGAGACTGCGATGTCAGAGTGTCACTTTTCTTGCTGACCTACCGCTCTTCAACCCACGACACCACAGGGTTGACACCGGCCAGTTTGGTATTTGGCAGAGAGCTGGTGTTTCAGAGTCCTGGGGTAGAACAACCAGCAGTTGACTATGTGTAGCATGAGATAGCCCTTCAGAACTCCAGGTATCGCGCGATCGATGAAGACCCGTTAAGACCGGCAGGCTAACAGTCAAGGCTTCCAGCAAGGTGATCTGGTGCGGCCATATCGCCTTATCGGGACCAAGGGACGCTGCCTCAAGCTTCAACAACAATGGCAAGGACCATACCTTATGATAAAGAGAATAACAGATGTTTATCCAGAGGCTACCCTGAGGGAAGAAACTAGTAGTACATTTGGATCGTCTTGCCCGCTACGATAGCGCTGGTCGGGACGAACAGACCTAAGGAGCGAACAGTGTCACAATGCCATCCTTAGGCAGCTGCTCTCGGTTCGCCTTGCTTTGTGTCGGCGCAGTTGGAGAACTTGGAATGCGTAACAACGCAGGAACTGCTGCGCACCGGTATTCAGAGGTTTCGGAACGCGATGTCTGGATTCTTCCAGGAGCTTCGGTTTTTATAATCTTCCAGAAAGATCTGTGACATTATTTTATAACTATAAAAGGAGGAAGAATTGCAAGCCGGTGAGTATAGTAAGCTGTTGTGAGTCGTGAGTGACTGGAGTGTTAGCGCGTAGTGTCGTGCAGCTGTCAACTGTCTTTTCGTCAAAGTGTCAAGATATTTGTTTTCAGCAATGGATTAAAAGTTCATTTGTAACCAACTTTTAGTCAATAAGGATGTTGTTAAGCTGGTGTCAGGAGTGGGATTGATACACCAAAATGGAGGAGATGATGAAACATCTGTTGGTCGAATTGAAGAAGTTGGGCATAAATGTGGAAACCGCGGTGCAGAAAATAGAGACGAAAATGGAATCCAGCATGGAGAAGATGGAAGAGAAGCAGAAAACTGGAGTGGAAACCGTAATGGAGAAGATGGAATGTAAAATTGACTCAGTAATGGAGAACATAAAGACAGAGGTGTACGTCATTCCTAAGCGAAAGGTTAAGACTATCACGAACTACCTGGAAGACAATTTAGTCGCTATGGGGTACCAATGGAGTACTATAGAGTTCATGTATATAGATCATGTTAAAACACACAATTTATGTCAAATAAGTTTTTTCGTGGAATTGACTATTTCTGAGAAATTCCTTGTTATTGATTTCAGTTTTAAAATACTTAAAACTTTTGTCATATGGCCATGCCATGCAAAGAAATGGATTTCAACCATATGGCAACCAGCTTTTAAAATATTTGACTATCGTTTTAGCCTAGTTGTATTACCACATTTCTCTTCTACTTACAAGAAAGTAAGAAATAAGATGGTTTTGTTAATTTTATCTGGATTAGAATGAAGTAGATAGAAGAATAAACTATTCAACAATAAAATGTTACAGAGATGTGCAGAAAGTCATGTGCATGGAACACATCCGATTTTTTTTTTTTTTTTAGAGGTCATTGCCATTTCTTTCTATTAAGCCCGTACGAATACTACGTTCTTTGCATATCCAACTCTGTGATATTGCTTCAGGATTTGAATAGACACCCGGGCATATGATCCGACTCGAGGAAATTGTACCTAACAAGGGGAATCCTTGCTTTCTCATACTTTGTATAACCAGAGAAAGACCTCTTCTAATGTCAATAGTACCAATTACAAAAGTGTCGAAGATCCTTCGTTAGGCAATGGACGTGTTGTAACAGTCGACAGAGTGAAAAGGAGAATATCTCAACTCGCCTTAAGTATTCCAACTTTCTCGTCTTCTATCAGTGCCATTGAAAGCTGCGTCTTTACTCCAAGACTGGATCTGTGTGGGTCATGGCGACAAATTCAAATTTATGGAACTTACAACAGCATATACTTCTGTTGGGAGTTATTGACGAAAACGCCTAAAGAAATTGGAAAAAAAAAAAAAAATCTGTTCCATTCACGTGACTTTCTCTACTTGTTTCTCAAACAACCTTACGAAATACTATTCTTGTGTTTAAATCATGCTAATGGAAATAAATATTAGTAGAAATGGTCATATTATGGTCTGCTAATGTTTATGGCTTTTTAGAAAGTCATGTGATTGGAACATCAGATATTTTATTGTCAACCCTAGTTATTGTAGAAAAACATCTGATGTGTTATACTCACATGACCTTCTCTAGCTGCTCTACAAACAAACTTCTTACAAAAGATCTTTCTACACAATGCTAATCGAGATAAACATTAGCAGAACGTTCTTATTACTTTGTTCCTTATAAGTAGAAGGGAAATTAGGGAATGCACTAGGAAAAAGTGATAGTCACATGTTTTAAAAGCTGTCATTATGCGACAGTCATTGAAATTAGCTTCCTTGCTCGGCCAGGAGTAGAACAAAAGAAAAACGGACACTTTCTGTCTGAGAAAATTGAAACAATTGAAACCAATATCAAGGAATATTTCGAAAACGGCCAACTCCACGAAAAATATGTATATGATATAAACTCTGTGTTTTATCGTGATCTACATTTTTTGTGTATTAAGTTTTTGTCTATCACTTACGGTTTACCCGTTGTGCATTCCAAAATCGAATTTCAAAGATAATAGAATAACGACAGTTTTTAAAACATTTGACTATCGCTTTAGCATAGTTTAATCCCTTAGTTTCCTTCTATTTATAAGGAACTAAGGAATAAGGCCTTTCTGCTAATGCTTATCTCGATTAGAAAGGAATGGAAGAATAATCGTTTTAATATGTTTTTTTATAGAATGGAATTTTTTATAGAACAGGGTGAGAAAGTCGTGTGAATAGAATAGATTCAGATATGGTGCAGAATTTTTAGGTGGAATACAATACCTTCACTACTTATTATGTACATTAGATATGCACACTCGCAAAGGAAGAAATACAATATTATCGATTTTCAGTAGCTATTCCTGTTGGATGAAGCTGAGGTTATACGTCTGTATGCAGCCTGTGAAACTCTTGTTTGACTTTATGGGAATGGTATGCCTAGAATGCGAGAAATGCTACGCGGCAAGCAGACAACAAAATGGCTGTCCCAGAGCAAACAAAAGCTTTGAAAATGGGCGTGGCGAAGGCAGCCGGAGAGAGAGTGTTGTTTTTACACAAACTATTTCCTTAACACAACATCCGTGACCTGGACGTTGTTAAGGGGAACGGATAAGGTTACCTATGTATAAATATACAACCAGCCATGTATTACCTAACCACCTAGAAGGTACACAAAGCCCAGTGGCGTCCCTAAAATGTGTACTCGACACTGCGCGGTAAACCTACACACAGGGAAACTGATATAAAAATCTGATGTGTTCCATTCATATGACTTTCTCTACATTTCTTCAAAAAATATTATTAAACAGCTTATGCTTCTATTTACTTCATGCTAATCAAGAAAAAATTAGCAGAAATAGTCTTATTACTTGCTTCCTTGTAAGTAGAAGCGAAATAAGGGAGTACCATAGGTTAAAGTAATAGTCAAAAGCTGGTTGCTATGTGACTGAAGTTCCATTGTTTGTATGGACAGGAGTTGACAAATTCCAGTATGAGAAAAGTATAAGTTTTTCAAAGCTGAAACCAAAAACAAGAAATATCTCAAAAACCATCTGCTCCACGAAAAAAATGTATATAACATAAATTGTGTGTTTTAACGTGCTCTGCATTTTTTATGTACTAGATTTTGTCCAGCTCTTACGGTTTAGCAGTTATGTAAAATTCCGTAAAATTCATCCAGAATAAAGTAGTCTTCAGAGGCTATTCCCAGAAAATTCAAGAAATACGTTTTATTTGTCAAGTAAATATCTTTAAGATACGATATTTTAATCATAATCGTTAGAGCCATTTTTGCGAAAATCAAAATTTTAGAAAAAAGTTCCATGTAAAGAATAGCTGGGTAAATACCAAGTTTGGTTTTTAGTGGAATTTACCTTTTTGAGCTATGACGTCCACATGCACACACATACAGATACTCACACGGACATTTTTCTAAAAATGCATTTTGTTTTGTCTGAAAACATGTATTTCCGGTGAAATCTCAGTATCGAATTTTTGGGTGCATTACAATACCTTCTCTATACACTTACGTACATAGTACGTGTAGAGAAAGTAAAAAGTGGCAAAATGGATGATACATGCCGAATATGCCTTTTACTTTCCCTAGCCCGTATGTACAATGCCCATAGATACCTTCGCTATCCATTGTATTTCCCCAAAAACTCGGTACCGAGATTTCACCGGAAATACATGTTTTGAGAACCCCTGAATCTAAAAAAAAAAACATTTTTAGAAACATGTCCATGTGTGTGTGTGTTTTATAGCTTTTGACGCCCGCTTTTACTACTGTGGCACTGCAGACGATGACACTGATGATACATCGAATGAAGATAGAGTACTGGTGGAATGTGATGGTGGGGGAAACTGGACAACCCGGAGAAAACTCGCCCCAATGCCCCCTTTGTGGTTGCTTTGGATCGAACCCGGGCCTTCCAGGTGAGAGGCGAGTGGTTTAACCACTGGGCCAAACACGGCCATCTGTATTTGCTTTTACGATTTGTATTAAAATGTTCTATGTTTAGGATATTTTCATGACAAAGAAATGTGGTATGTCTTGTATTTTCTGGGTGTAGCCTCTGAAGATCTCTACATTCTGTATAATTGGTAAGAGATAGTCAAAAACTTACTGCCCAAAACATGCAAATGTCGTTAAAAGACACAATTTATGTCATATACATTTTTTGGTGGAGCTGAGCAATTTTTAGATATTCCTGGTTACTGTTATTGGTTTTAGTTTTAAAATACTTAAAATTGTTCTTATACGGGAATTTCTCAACTCCTGGCAATGCAAAGAAACGGGTTTAAATCACATAGCAGCCAGCTTTTAAAATATTTGACTATAGGTTTAGCCTAGTGTATTCCATTATGTCCCTTCTACTTATAAGGAAATAAGTAATAAGACCGTTTCTGTTGATGGTTATCTCGATTAGCTTGAAGTACACAGAAGAATAAGCTTTAGTAATTATATATATAAATGTTTATTTACTGTCGTTTAGACTATAAGGTCGTACCATGACCAACCATTAAAATACAGTTTTGAAATACTTGATATGTAAGTTAATTATTCTGAACACATATTTCGTAATGTAAACTAAATTTACAATTCATTTATTAATTTTCATGCCAACAAGCACTGTAAGTACTTACAGTAAGAGTTTGAGAGGTCATTAATACTTACAGTACATTTAGGAAATGACGTAACACTCAAGATATGTGCTACTTCAAGTAAGAATCTATAACAAAAGAGTGTATAAGAGGGATTTTTCCATACAATTTAGGTGTAGCCTTTCATTTGCTCACAACGAGAATTAATTTTTTATTAATTTTCATAAAAGATTAAAAAGCAATTTTGATTTATTATTGTTTTCTTTTAGAGTTTTTTCAAGTATTTCATAAAGTAATTGGCTAAACACGAACTGTAAGTTACTTACCAGATCTCGGCTCTACGGACCTCGTATTCCCAATATGCATTCTCGATCTGACAAGTATAACTTACAGTTCTTAGTACGCAATATACTACGAGGGCCGTTTGTTTTTCCACCTCCGATAGGCTATAAATAAAAGACAAGTTCATAGAAAACAATTATTTTATTTCTAAAAATATTGCGCACTTATAGCTACTTTTCAACATAATCACAGAAAAGATTGAGACATTTATCGTACCTGTGCACAAGCTTTGCAATACCCGCTTCAAAAATGTAGCCGCCAATTTCAAATGAGCACTGCCGTTGCTTTGAAGATCTTCGTACTTTACGACGTTTGCGGAGAGCCATTCAAAACAAACGAAGAGGAATGCTGACTTCAAAATTGTGTTGATCCATGACCACGCTCGTCCACACACTGCTGGCACAACTCATCGGCTCCTTGAACAATTTCAATGGGACATTTTTGATCATCGCCGTAGTCCTGACCTGGCATCCAGCGACTTACACCTTTTCCCTGAGCTGAAGACGTGGCTAGGAGGGCAGCACTTTCAAACCAACGAAGATCAATGTTGGCGGCAACATTTTTGAAGCGGGCATTGCAAAGCTTGTGTGCAGGTACGATAAATGTCTCAACCTTTTCGGTGATTATGTTGAAAAGTAATCACAAGTATACAAAACTTTTAGTAATAAAATAATTGTTTTCTATGAACTTGTCTTTTATTTAAGGCCTATAGGAGGTTGAAAAGTCCGCACCGTGGCCGAGTGGTTAGACCACTCGCCTCTCACCTAGACGGCCCGGGTTCTATCCCAAGTGAGGGCATGTGAGATTTGTGGTGGACAAAGCGGCGCTAGGGCGGGTTTTCTCAGGGTTCTCCGGATTCCCCCGCTGTTGCATTCCACCGGTGCTCCAGCTTCATTCATGTATCATCAGTGTCACAGCCTGCCATAAGTAGTTAAAGCGGGCGTTAAACACTATCAAAACTCTGATGTGTTCCATTCACATGACTTTCTCTATATCTGTGTAACAAATTATTGTTAATAAGCTTGTCTTTCATTTATTTCATGATAATCGAGAAAAATTCGCAGAAATAGTCTTATTTCTTGCTTTATTGTAAGTAGAAGCGAAATAAGGGAATACCATATAGGTTAAAGTGAAAGCCAAAAGCTGGTTACTATGTGACTGATGTTTTGTTTGTATGGACAGGAGTTGACAAATTCCTGTATGAGTAAAGTATGTTTTTCAAAGCTGAAATCAAGAAAAAGAATTATCTCAAAAACGATAAACTCCACGAAAAAAATGTATATAACATAACGTGCTCTACATTTTTTGTTTGTGAAGTTTTTGTCCATCTCTTACGGTTTAGTAGTTATGCAAAATTCATCCAGAATAAAATAGTCTACAGAGGCTATTCCCAGAAAATTCAAAATATACATTTGATTTGTCAGGTAAATATCTTTAATATATGATATTTTAATCAAAATCGTTATAGCCATTTTTTAGAAAATAAAAATTTTCGAAAAAAGTTCCATGTAAAGGGTAGTTTGGAGTGGGGGGATTTTTCTCGAAATCTTCGTGTCGCATCCCTGGAAGATACTAAACTTAAATAGCAAGTTTGGTATTTTACCGACTTTTCGTTTTTGAGTTATCGTGTTCACAGGCACACGGACACACGGACTCACGGACACACGGACTCATGGACACACGGACACACACGGACCTTTTTCTGAAAATACTTTTTTTGGATACAGGGGACCCTAAAACATATATTTCCGATGAAATCTCGGTATCGAATTTTTTGGTGGAGTGCAATACCTTCTCTATACAATATGTACATAGTACGTATAGAGAAAGTAAAAAGGAGGTTGAAAAACAACGGCCCTCGTATACATTTTTGTGTACTAAGTTTTTGCCTGATTACCAAAAGCTATTTAGAATGAAGAGGACTTGTGGGCTGTTCCATATAAAAGATTATTCTGAGATAAGTATAAGTTGCAGTTTATGTGTCTGGAACACATCTGATTGCTGGGCCGTTATTGGAAATAAGAAATGGTAATGCTAATGCTGGCGGTGGCAAGGTGTGACAAGGACCGTGTTTGTACACAGAGTATACGGTAGTACATGTCACATGACTCTGTTTGTTCTGTTCTTGTGGGAAGTCCTTCCTCTGCTAATGTGTACTCAGTGACACCTGGCTTTCCTTCGCCCTGGGGGAAGCTCACACTACCCGCCATACAAACTAGATATACCGACAACATTTATCAAAACAATCGCCTATCAAATTGCCGATGCCTTTCATTCAGATGACTTTTTTACTTTCTCTAGACGTAATATGTACATAATGTACCTATAGAGAAAGTATTGTACTTTACCCAAAAATTCGATACTGAGATTTCACCGGAAATATATGTTTTAGGATCCACTGTATCCAAAAAAAAAAAAATAATTTTCAGAAAATGGTCCGTGTGTGTGTCTGTGAACACGATAATTCCAAAACGAAAAGTCGGTAAAATACCAAACTTGGTATTTAGGTTTAGTATCTTCCAGGGATGCGACACGAAATTTTTGAGAGAAAAACCCCCCACTCCAAACTACCCTTTACATGAAAATTTTTTCGAAGTTTTAGATTTTCTTAAAAATGCCTTTAACGATTTTGATTAAAATATCGTATATTAAAGATTTTCACCTGACAAATAAAATTTATATCTTAAATTTTGTGGGAATAGCCTCTGAAGACAATTTTATTCTGGATGAATTTTACGGAATTTTGTATAACTGCTAAACAGTAAGAGATGGACAAAAACTTATCATACAAAAAAAATGTAGAGCACGTTGAAACACACAATTTATGTTATATACATTTTTCTTGTAGAGTTGATCGTTTTTAGATATTCATTATTTTTGATTTCGCCCTTAAAAAACTTGGTTTTCTCATACAGGAGTTAGTCAACTCGTGTTCATACAAACTAAGAAACTTCAGTCACATAGCAACTAAGTTTTGATTATCACTTTAACTTATGGTACTTCCTTATTTCGCTTCTACTTACAAGAAAGCAAGTAATAAGACTATTTCTGCTATTTTTTTCTCGATTAGCATGCAGTAAATAGAAGCATAAGTAAGCTTTTTAACAATAATTTGTTGCAAAGGTGTAGAGAAAGTCATGTGAATGGTACACATTCCATCAAAAAATTCGATAACGAGATTTCACCGGAATTCATGTTTTAGCTCCACCTGAATCCAAAAAAAATAATTTTTGGAAAATGGTCCGTGGGTGTGTGTGTGTGTTTAATTTTGGTATCTTTCAAGAATGCGACACGAAAAATTTCAAAAAAATTCCCCCACCCGCAACTACCCTTTACATGGACTTATTTCGAAAATTTTGATTTTCTCAAAAATGGCTCTAACGATTTTGATTTAATTATCGTTTATTAAAGATATTTACCTGACAATTAAAATGTATATCTTGAATTTTCTGGGAATAGCCTCTGAAGACTACTTTATTCTGGATGAATTTTACGGAATTATGCTTCAGAACTTTTTTGGGCATAGGGGACCTTAAAATGTGTATTTCCGGTGAAATCTGGACATCGCATTTTGGGTGGAGTGCAATACCTTCTCTATATACTATTATTTGTTTTTAGAAACACATTTTCATTGCCACCCGCTAATAATAAATAATTACTTGTTAATATACCTGCTCAGTTTGAACACTATTCACGTTGTTGTGAGTCAGAGGTGGAAGTTGTTGGCATGACAAGCCAGAAGTTGGTACAAACACGCTGCTGCCATTTGCTTCACCACAAAGTTTGAAGCCCAAGTCTTTCATTACTGCACCCCCTCCTCTGTTTTGGTGACAAGTTATAAACTACCGCGGCGCATAGTTTATACCTCGCAGCCATTATAATTCCTGCAGGAATGGGGAGTAACGTCGTTTACATTGCAGCCAGCCTCGGCGACTTCCTCCGAATACTAAGGAGATGTAGTAGCTATGGTGTCCTGGAAATTGCAGAGCTGCGTTCAACTTTTCCTCTTGCATCTTTTGTTTACTTCCAACCTTCCGTGTGCTGGTAGCGTGTCTGCATCACATTCAAAAGGTCGTGAGTTCGAATCTCGCTTAGGGTAAGTTACCCGCATAATGTTTTTTTCGAGGTTTTCCCTTATCCTGAGAAGACGAATGTCGAGTAACTTTAAGCTCCATGGACCCAGAGATTATTTGAGCATCATTTCACCAATTTCATTCATCGTCCGATATGATCAACCAGGTTAAAAGGACGTTAAACTACAAAAGAAAGAAAAAGAAAAAAACCTATCAGTATAGAAACAGTTTCGTCGGTATTTAATAATTTCTTCAATAGATAACTTGTTACCGAGTTTTTACTTTCTCTACACGGCTATATCTATGTGTCTCCATAATTCGATACTCAGATTTCATCGGAAATAGTATATGTTTTACATGTATCCGAGTAAAAAAAAAATAATAAAAATAAAATCTAAAGTGCTCAATTCACTTGACTTTCTCTACATTTCTGCAACAAATTATTGTTAAAAAGCTTATGCTTCTATATACTTAATGCAAATTGAGAAAAAATTAGCAGAAACAGCCTTATTACTTGCTTCCTTGTAAGTAAAGTGAAATAAGGAAGTACCATAGATTAAAGTGATATTCAAAAGCTGGTTGCTATGTGACTGAAGTTCCTTTGTTTGTATGGACAGGAGTTGACAAATTCCTGTATGAGAAAAGTATAAGTTTTTTCAAAGCTGAAACCAATAACAAGGAATATCTCAAAAATAATTAACTCCACGAAAAAAATGAATATAAAATAAGTTGTGTGTTTTATCGTGATCTACATTTTTTGTGTTGTAAGCTTTTGTCTATCTCTTACGGTTCACCGTTATGCAAAATTCAATAAAAATCATCTAGAATAAAGAGGTCTTTAGAGGCTATTCCCAGAAAATTCAAGATATACATTTTATTTGACAAGTAAATATCTTAAATATAAGAGATTTTTAACCAAAATCGTTAGTCATTTTTAGGAAAATCAAAATGTTCGACTTTTTTTTCCATGTAAAGGTTAGTTGGGGGGGGGGTTTCTTGAAAATCTTCGAGTCGCATCCTTGGAAGATACCAAACTTAAATACCAAGTTTGGTTTTTAACGGTCTTTTCGTTTTTGAGCTGTACTGCCCACAGACACACACACGTAAAATTTTCTTAAAATATTTTGTTGGATTCATGGGGTCTCAAAACATACATTTCCGGTGAAATCTCGGTATGGAATTTTTGGGTGCAATAAAATAGTTGTGAATATTTAGTGGTAGAAATAAGCATGAAAACGAGTTCTAGCTTAGGTAATTAAGGCAAGGCGAGCTAGCTTAATTCCAGGTAACAGTCCACCAACCACCACTTGCTAATAAACACAGGTTTAGGCTAATTAATGTAGAGTAGAAAAGGACAGACATAGAAATAAGTGAAACAGGAATAGTGACTTGTCCTCCAGGAAACACAGGGAATTGGAGAAATAGACAGAGCAAGCACAAAGTTAAAGTGAGAGGGAAGCATTGGGTTTTCCCAAACGCGTCATGGGGACACGATGCCGGCAAAACTTGGCACAATTTCTTTTCATAGCATGTGAAGCGATGCTACCAAGGGACTAATCAAAGATACTGCTACATTTTATGGCGTCACCCAGTGGCAGTATATAAGAAAGAGCATATCTCTCGACTTTGATTCTTATTCTTACACAGTTACACTTACATTATGTTGTGCGCATGTCCACGTGTTTAAGTGCTGGGGGAACGATCCGCAGATGGTTAGATTAGGCCCTGATAATTGATTTAACTGGTGGGAAGGTATTTAATGGTAACATCTTTTGTAAGGAAACAAGCAAGCCACTCAATAAATCTGTGAAATAATAAATTCAAGTAGTAAGGGAAAATGCAGTGTTATTTAATATTTGCCTCACCCACAAAGCACCCTGATATATAATTAGTTAGGAGACATTAGGAGTGGAGTCTTCATCAACTACTGAGCAGAGGACGCCGGAGAAGGAGACGAAAGCAGAGGTCCCGCTACAGTATTCAAATACAACAATTTAAATTTACAACACAGAGTAACCTTATTCAGAAACATAAATGTACCCTATTATAATAGGCAAATGCACTTAAGATAAATATATACACATTATATACAACCATAGCACAACAATGACATAAGTATGACATAATATATATATATATATATATATATATATATGTAAAACATTGTAATTACTTTTGTTTAGCTGTTCTCTATTAGCAGCCTTCTCAGATCTCAGCTGTCTTGCTTTAAGAATAAATTTACCTAGCCCGTACACGTCTTTCCTGCCTGCCAGTAGCGTCCAACATACTTCTAGCTCTATATTCGCGGTAGTAAAGAATCGCGGTAAATATTTTCCCTAAATTCCTCCGTAGCCCTACATGTTGCCAAGATATGGGTCCACGACTCTTCCTCCTCGCAAATGAGACAGACCGTCATAGCATTCTCGTCAGTAAATTTTGTGCTCCTAAGTTTTGTGCTCCTCCTGCTAATCCAATCCTCGCGAGCCCCTATCTAATGAGTTTGGTACCTGTACCATACCCCACTTCGATTTTAGCCCACACTGCATGTTTTATGTTTACCTAAGTAAAAAAAAGAAGAATAAAAAAATAATTGATGTATTGTATTCGCATGACTCTCTACAACCCTGTAACAAAGTATTCTTCTATCTAGTTTATGATAATCGAGATAAGCATTAGTAGAAACTTCTCTTAATTACCTGTTTCCTTGTAAGTAGAAGGAAAATATGGGAATACAATAGGCTAAAACGATAGTCAAATCTTTTAAAAGGCGGCTGCCATACGGTTGATATTCGTTTCTGTGGAGGGCTAGGAATTTACAACTTTCCGTGAGAGAAAAGTTTAAGTATTTTAAATCTGAACCAAATAACAAGGATATCTCAGGAATGGTTAATTTCATGAAAAAAACGTATAAGACATAAACTGTATGTTTTACCGTGATCTACATTTTTTGTGTATTAAGTTTTTGTCTCTCTTACTGTTTAACAGTTACGCAAAACTCATTCAGAATAGTGGTCTTTAGACGCTATTCCCAGAAAACTCAAGACATACATTTGATTTGCCATGTAAAATATTTCTAATATACGGAACTTTATGCAAATCTTTCGAGTCATTTTTGAGAAAATCAAAAAACCTTATGTGTTGCATTCACACGACTTTCTCTACAAACTGTTGTTACAAAATGTTATTTTATCAACACGGAGCTAATCGAGATGAAGCTTAGAAGTTATGGTTTTATTACTTATTACCTTACAAGTAGAAGGGAAATAAGGGAATACACTTGGCTAAAGCGATAGTCAAATCTTTCAAAAGGTGTCGCCATGTGAAGCAACTGAAATTTAGTTCACTTTGCATAGCTAGCGCTAAAATAAAATAGATATAAAACTTTCGATTTAAGAAAAGTTTAAGTACTTTAAAACTGAAAACCACGACAAGGAATATCTCGGAAATGGTTAACTCTATAAAAATGTATATAACATAAATTGTGTGTTTTAATGATATCTACATTTTGTGAAGTAAGTTTTTATCTATTACGATTTACCAGATATGCAAAGTCATCCAGAATGACGAACCCTTCAGAGGCTATTCCTAGAAAACTCAAGATAGATATATGTACATTTCATTTTTCATACAAGAGAAACATTATTATTATTATAAAAATCGTGGAAGTCATTTTGAGAAAGTAAATTTTTTTTCCAAAAATGTTCCATTAAAAAGGGTAGTATTGCATCCTTGGAAGATGCTGAACCTAAACACCAAGTTTGATATTTAACGGGCTATGCTGTTCACAGACATACGGACGCATACAACGGACTTTTCTCTAAAAATGCTTCTTTTGGATTCAGTGGATCTTCCGGCTAAATTTCAACCTTTTTATGTGGAATGCAATACTTTCTCCACCTAAAAGAAAGTAAAAACGAATCTGGTGCGTTCCATGTAATTCTGTGCCTATTCGGCAACAAGTTAATCTTATAAAAGCTTATTCTTCTCTTTGTTTCACGATAACCGAGATAAACATTAACATAAATTGTCTAATTACTTGCCTCCTTGTAAGTAGAAAGGAAATAAAGCAATACACTAGGCTAAACTGATAGTCAAATCTTTTAGAAGCTGTCGCTATGCGGCTCTTTTTACATGGACAGGAGTAAAACAAAAGAAACATGAAACGAATTATACCTTCCCTTTAGGAAAGGTTTTAAGTATTTTAAAATTGAAAATAATAACAAGAAATTTCTCGGAAATTGTTAATTCCACACAAAATATGTATATGCCATAAATTGTGTGTTTTAACATCTAGATTTTTTGTGTGTTAGGTTTTTGTCTATCTCTTACGCTTTGCCACTTACAAAAAAGTCATCCAGAATAAAGAGGTCTTCAGAGGTTATTCCTAGAAAATTATATGATTCATTTGTCATAAAAATATGTTAAACATATTGCATTAAAACCAAAATTGTTAAGAGTCATTTAAAAAAATACAATAAAATTAATGTTCCATTTAAAGATGATCTATTTCCTGAAAATCTTCGGTCCTTAACCTTGGAAGATGTTTAACTGAAATGCAATTTTTTATATTTAACGGACTTTTCGTTTTTGAGTTTTGCTGTCCATAGATATATACTTTTTTTTTTTTTTTTTTTTTTTAAATTGAGGGTGTCTAAAAGCATATTTCCAATGAACTCTCGGAATAGAATTTCTGGGTGGAATACAATACCTTCTCTATCTACTATGTGCAACGTGCTAGAGGAAATAAAAATGTTGATGTCTTACATTCACATGTCTTTCTCTATTTGTTCTGAAAAAAACTATTCTTTCAAGTGGTTATTGTATCTACTTCATGGTAATCAAAATATACGTTTATAGAAATTATTTAATTAGATAGTATTTTCTTCAGGGGAATAAGGATATACTCGTACACTAAGATAAAACCGATCGTCACTGCTTTAAAGATATGGTTGATTTGTAATGACCTAGAAATGTCGTTCCATTATAATTAGAATGATAAAATCAGAAAAGCGAATGACGAATGACATTGGGAAACTTAAAGCAAAGAAAACGAATATCTCGGAAATGGTTAACAGAAAAATAAATGATTTGACTAATTGTGCTTTAAATAATCTATTTGTTTTGTGTAACAAGTTTTGTCTATCTCTTACAGTTTAATAAGGAATGTAAAGATAGAGACCATTCCCGGAGAATTCAATATATACATTTTATTTCTAATGTAAATACCGTTAATACACGAGGGCGGTACAATAAGTACCTGTGTTTCCAAATAGATGGTGTTGCTAATGCAAGTTAGTGCTACCATTTTTGGTGTTAATTTGTCAGTTTGAATTTTATTGAAATTTAAGCACATGGAATTTTCGGCTGGGAAAAGTTTAAGTAGTTTAAAATTGGAATCAATAACAAGGAATATCTCGGCAGTGCCTAATTTTACAACAAAATATATATGACATAAATTGTGTGTTTTAATGTGATATTCTTTTTTTTGTGTAGACAGAATATGTCTACAGAGGTTATTCCCAGAAAATTCAAGATGTAAACTTCGTTTGTCATGTAAATATCTAAAACATGACATTTTAAGCACAATCATTTTGAGTAAAGGAGGTTGAGGGTCGGGGATTTTCTCGAAAATCTTCGTGTATCACTCCTTGAAAGATACTAAACTTAAATGCCAAATTTGGTATTTAACCGTATTTTGGTTTTTGAGCTATGACATCCACAGACACACACGAAAATGTTTCTATTTTTTTTTTTTTGATTCAGGGAGTCCCAAAACAGGTATATCCAGTGAAATATCGGTATTCAATTTTTGAATGGAATACTTTATCTATTATTTACATTGTACATACGTGCTAGAGGAAGTAAAATAAAATAAAATACTTTTATCCTACAGATACTTGCAATAGACACCGTTGCTATGCAGAAACGTCAAAAGAAAACTTGCACTTTAAATCAAAGCGATAGTTATTAGCGCCACGGGTGGGATAAAGGAAACAAAGTTCACTCGTTGCTCCGGTAAGAATGGGATAAAGTAAACAAATAAGTGGTTGACAATTACAAATTTTCTATAACCTTTTAACAGTAATATTTTATTCTTTAACTACATTACTTACTTTAAGCAAAGCCCGCACCTTGGAAAATCTTGATATATCTAGGTCTTCGAACACTTTTAATGTTGATTTTAACATAGAATATTTGCTCCACAGAGAAGAAGAGTGCAGCTTTTTGAAAGAAAATTAAAATAAGCAAGAATCACTTTTTATTAATGCCCTGAACATTTCTTCGTATTGCCAATCCTTAAATTGCTGAAACTCTTTTTCGTATAATTTCCGTGAAGTCTACGGTAATAAAGTCTCAACTGCTTCTTTTGCTTCATTTAATATATCATTATATATTAACGTCCTCAACGTCCATCGTAAACTTAATCAGTTTGAAACCAGCAGCAATAAAAACAAAATTAGTATTCATCCATAGCCTACTATATTTTATAACTATATGAACGCCGCAATTCAATGCCTTATTCCTTATTTAATTTATTACTATCTGTTGTAAAATCATTAACTGAATATTTGTCATATATTAATTTATCATATCCGTAGGATAAAATAATGTATTATACAAGTGGATAAACCTCTATTATCCACTTGTATAATAAATAACTATTATCCTATTCTATAGACTACATGTATCCTAGGAAACAACAAAAATGAGTCTTTATTTCTTCATGAAATATAGTAAGTACTTTATTTCATTGTAAATTGTTTTAACTCATTTGACAGCTTACCATTCTTTAAATAATGAAAATTCCTTATCATATAAGTCCTTCCACTTGCCGGGTAACAAACTAAGTACAGTTTTATAGCATATTCTAAAACTTATTCGGGAATATCCATTTTCATTCATTCATTGATTTATTTGGTGCAGTTTAAACAACCAGAATTTAAACTGTTTATTCCGGCGGGGTTAGGCAGCAACGAACAAACAAAACACTACCTACGTCACGACTAATATTCAATTCCTCGCAATGACGACTCTAATTATATTAATAAATATAGGAATATTTGAGTTAATATTAGGATTGTATATTGCACGTGGCTTATTGAGAGACTAGAAGGCTCGCGCGTGAGCAAGTTTTGTGGACATCCCTGTAGGTTGCGGAGAATCCATCATACCGGCTCGGCTGAGCGCAGTGTGGTGTTAAAACATAACAAGTAGCAAATGTTTCGAGCGTTGTTAGCACACACGGGGATGCTGCCGTCGACGCCGTCCGTACCTTCATTTGAATAATTCAATAACAGCGTCGTCGCAGGAGCGGCGCAGAGCTGGCTGGGATGAACACAATTAGCATCCCCTTTCGACAAGATGGCTGCCGCCTTCCCGGGAAACAAAAGATCCATGAAAATTACTGCTCTGGATGGACTCAAAAATCCCTCTCACTCTACATACCAGATCGTCTAGTATGTGGAAAAATGCCCTTCCTTGCATTTAAAAAACAAAATTATTTTATGAATATCAAAACTTGATATTTTTACTTTCCTACTTAGAATATAGTTAGAGAAGGTATTGCATTCCACCCAGAAATCCGATACTGAGATTTCACTCTAAATATATTTCAGGCACTTCAAAAATCTGATGTGTTCCATTTACATCAGATCTGTGCAACAAATTATTGTTAAAAAGCTTATTCTTCTATTTACTTCATGCTAATCGAGAAAAAATAGCAGAAATAGTCTTATTACTTGCTTCCTTGTAAGTAGAAGGGAAATAAGGGAGTACCGCAGGTTAAAGCGATAGTCAAATGTTTCAAAAGCTGCTTGCTATGTGACTGAAGTTCCTTTGTTTATATGGCCAGGAGTTAACAAATTCCCGTAAGAGAAAAATATAAGTATTTTAAAACTGACAACGAATATCTCAAAAACGGTCAACTTCAAGGGAAAAAAATGTACGTATTAACATAAATTGTGTTGTAACGAGCTCTACATTTTTTGTGTAGCAAATTTTTGTCTATCTCTTACAGTTTACCAGTTATGCAAAATTCCGTAAAATTCATCGAGAACAAAGATGTCTTCAGAGGCTATTGAGAAAATCAAAGTTTCCTAAAATTGTTCCATTTAAAGGGTAGTTTGGGGTGGGGAGATTTTCTTGAAAAGCTTCATGTCGCATCCTGTGAAGATAATAAACTTAAATGCCAAGTGTAGTATTTAACGGTCTTTTAGTTTTTGAGCTATGCTGTCCACAGGCACAGAGAGACACACACGGATCTTTTTCTATTTTTTGATTCACAGGTTTTCAAAACATATATTTCCGGTGAAATCTCGGTATTTAATTTTTGGTTTCAACATAATGCGTTCTCTACACTATATACACAGTATGTGTAGAGAAAGTAAAAAACAACCATTTTTAGAAAAATGTCCGAGAAAACATAACTCAAAACTAAAAGTCAGTTGAATTTAAAAATGGATATATAAGTTCAGTACCTTCCAAGGATGTGACTCAAAAAATCCATCACCTCAAACTACCCTTACATGGAAAAAATTTCAAAATTTTTTATTTTCTCGAAAATGGGTCTTAACGATTTTGATTAAATTCTCTATGTTAAAGTTATTTACATGACAAATAATATGTATACCTTGAATTTTCTGGGAATAGCCTCTGAAGACTACTTTATTCTGATACTCATACTCCACAAAAAAGTAGATGTAAAAATAGACCATTTATGTCAAATGCTTTTTCCGAGATACTCCTGTTTTTGTTTCAATTTTCCCATACGTTATTTGTTTTTCTTTCTACTGGTGACAAAAAGATAAAGGATATTTAATGTCATCACTTTAGCGACCAACCTTTAAAGATTTGACTATCGCTTTAGCCCAGTGTATTCCTTTATTTTGCTTCTACTTACAAGTAAGTAATAAGACAATTTCTGCTAATGTTTATCATTATAGTGGCTATATAAAACAATTAAAATTCAGTTCCATTTGCATGGTTAGGAATTAAACAAAACGGATATGAAAAGAAAGAACTTCAGGTTCGAGAAAGTCTAATAATATCTCGGAAACGGTTAATTCGACAAAAAATGCGATATATTTGGTACGTTTTAACGAGATCTGTGCAGTAAGCTTTTGTTTGTCTCTTACGGTTTACCAGCTGTGCAAAAGTCTTCCAGAATGAAGTGGCTATTCCTAGAAAATTCAAGGTATACATTTTATTTGTCAATATCTTTATATAAGGTATTTTTGGCAATGTTTCCAGCATTTTTACGAAAACCAAAAACTTTTTGCTTGTAAAGGGTAGTTTAGAACGCGGGAATTTTTCTTAAAATCATCGTGTCGCACCCTTGGAAGACACTAAACTTAAATGCCAATTTTGATATTTACCCGACCTTTCGTTTTTGAGTTATGCTGTCCAGAGACACATACACGACTCTGAATTTTTGGGTGGATTACAATACCCTCTATACTTATTATGCACTTACATAGTATGTGTTCCATTCATATGACTTTCTCTACAGCTCTGCAATTATAGTTAAAACGTTTATTCTTCTATTTACTTCACGTTAATCGAGATAACCGTTAGCAGAAACGGTCTTATTACTTGCTTTCTTGTAAGTAGAAGTGATATACGGGAATACACTAGCGATAGTTAAATGTTTTAAAAGCTAGTTGCTATGCTATTGAAATTCCTTTGTATGATCAGGAGTTGACAAGTCTATCTAGTAATTATTCTAAAGCTGAAACCAATAACAAGGGATATTTCCAAAACGGTCAACTCCACGAAAAATATATGCATGGCATAAATTGTGTTTTAACTAAATCTACATTTTTTGTGTAGTAAGTTTCGGTCTATCTCTTACGGTTTACTAGTTATGCAGAATTCTACAAAATTCACTCAGTATAAAAATGTCTTCAGAGGGCACTCACAGAAAATTTAAGACATACATTATGTCATGCTAATATCTTTAATATACGATATTTTAATCAAAACCGTTAGAGCCATTTTTGAGAAAATCGAAACTTTGGATACATTTTCCATGTAAAGAGTAGTTAGGAGTTGGGATTATCCTAAAAGTCTTAAGGTCATAACCTTGTTTGATTTATGCTGTCCACAGATATATACACACGGGTATTTTTCTAAAAATTGTTTCTTTGGATTCAGGGACCTCAAAACAATAATATTGGGTGAAATATGTCTAGATCAAGTAAAAACTACATTGTGGACGGAAATTGAGGTGACACTCTTGCCCTCCCCCAGACTTCCCCTGTCTTCGGGTTTACTTAACTTGAAGCATAATCATTATACGTTATAACTGACAATCCTGATTACTTAATAGCTTTCTGCACATAGTGTATAGAAAAGGTATTGTAATGCACCCAAAAATTCGATACCAAGATTTCACCGCAAATACATGTTTTGAGACCCCTGAATAAAAAACTAATTTTTAGAAACATGTACGTGTGTGTGTATCTGTGGGCATCAGGTATTTAAGTTTGGTATCTTCCAAGGATGTGACATGAAGATTTACAAGAAATCTCCCCAACCCCAACAACCCTTTACATGGAAAAAGATTCGAAAATTTTGACTTTCTCAAAAATGGTCCTAATGATTTTCATTAAAATCTCTTATATTTAAGATATTTACATGACAAATGAAATGCATATCTTCAATTTTCTAGGAATATCCTCTGGAAACATGTTTATTCTGGATGAATTTGCGGAATTTTGCATAATTGCTAAACCGTAAAAGATATACAAGAACCTAGTGCACAAAAACTGTAGAGCTCGTTAAAACACACATTCTATGTTATATACATTTTTTTCGTGAAGTTGACCGTTTTTGGGATATTCCTTGTTATTAGTTTCAGCTTTAAAATACTTATAATATATGAATTTGTCAACTCCTGTCCAAACAAACAAAAGTACTTACATTATATAGCAACCAACTTTTGAGTATCACTTTAACCTATGGTACTCTCTTATTACCCTTCTACTGACGTGGAAGAAAGTAATAAGACAGTTTCTGCTAATTTTTTTCTCGATTAGCATCAATTAAATACAAGAATAAACTTTTTAACAATAATTTGTTGCAGACATGTAGAGAAAGATTTGTTTTTGGTATACTACAAGTGATGTTCACACTTTTGGAAAAGAATGCAGCATGAAGATTCCTGCAGTATAGATGCCGCTGTATTTCCACGTTTTGCTTCACACGGACGTTTCATCCTTCCAACATAGTCTCTCCCTTCCACCACACAACACATACAGCCACCGAGTTTCTTTTTTGCGTTTCGTGAAACATTCAAGTAAAATATCACCCAGCTATACTCCCAGGCGCACCTCTGTGTCCCAGAGGTGGTGCCTATCTCTTTTCATCAAGAAACATCTGATGTATCCGTTGTTAGAAACCTTATGCTTCTATTTGCTTCATGCTAATCTAGAAAAAATAGCGAAATAAGAGAGTTCCATAGGTTAAAGTGATAGTCAAAAGCTGGTTACTATTATTGGTGAGAAATGTCCTTGTGATTGACACTTGTGGAGTGTCGTCTGCTGGCAGGGGCTCGTCAGGTTGCTGACCAATCATAGAGTAAAAATACATAACCGTCATCGGCGTTGCAACACCTACGTGGTTCAGTGGAAATTCACGCGTGCGTTCTCAAGCATCACTGATATGGTTGTTTAATTTCATTGTGTGAAAAGTTTGGTTGTGTTATACACAGTGATTCCTTTTATATATCACAGACATTGCTCTTGTTCTCATCCTAGAACTATCACGAGTGAAACTGTCATTTGAAAATGTCTTACAGCCGTGATAAACAGGTTAGCTTATGTTAGCTTTTACGTTTAGTGAAGTACAGGACCGGATGTTGAAAGGAATAGATGAGGTAACTAGTGAGAAATGGGAAAGCAGTTCAACATGCGAGAACTGTGATAGAAAATGCACGTAAAGAAGACATTTTAGAGGAAGCAGTGGCGCTGCAGACAGACAGCGAGTAAATATGGCAACAGCGCACTGAGATAGCCCCATCTTAGCAGCAATGCCAATCACAAAGTAATTTCTCGCCAATAATATGTGACTGAAGTTCCTTTGTTTGTATGGACAGGAGTTGACAAATTCCTGTATGAGAAATGTATGTTTATTAAAGCTGAAAAACGATCAACTCCATGAAAAAAAAAAAATGTGTATATCGTAAACTTGTGTTTTAACGTACTCTACATTTTTTGTGTGGTAAGTTTTTGTCCATCTCTTACGGTTTAGCAGTAATGCAAAACTCTGTAAGATTCATCCAGAATAAAGTAGTCTTCAGAGGCTATTCCCAGAAAATTCAAGACATACATTTAATTTGTCACGTAAATATCTTTAATATACAACATTTTAATCAAAATCGTTAAAGCTATTTTTGAGAAAATAAAAATGTTCGAAAAAAGTTCCATGTAAAGGGTAGTTGGGCGCGGGGAAATGTTCGTGTCGCATCCTTGGAAGATACCAAACTTAAATACAAAATTTGATATTTAACGGTATTTTTGTTTTTGAGGTATGCTGTGTACAGACACACACACACATACGGATACACACGTACCTTTTTCTGAAAATGCTTTTTCTTTTTGGATTAAGGGGGATCAAAAAAATATATTTTCGGCGAAATCTCGATATCGAATTTTTGGGTGTAATGCAATACTTTCTCTATGCACTATGTACACTGTACGTGTAGAGAAAGTAATAATTACTTAAGACTTTCACGGCCTAAAATCCGTGAGTTGGCTCATTTTGCCTTTCTTTTGTTTTGTCCTTCTTGTGTTTTCTAAGTAATAAACATATACAGGATGAGTAAAAAGTATGGAACAATGCCAATAACCCCGCTGTTGCAACTATGTGAAGTGATATTTTTTATATTATTTCAAATTAACAATACAGCATGGACTTCAGTATGTTGCTTTGGATTGAACAAATACAGACATAAGGACAAGTTCATTGCAAAATCTTTCTGAAAGTAATTAGTCATGGCACAACTTACAGAAAGTCAACGAATTGAAATACTAACGGTGACAGGAGGAGGACCCAAGAAGAGGTTTGTGTCTTGTTTAAAGAAATGCATCCAGAACAAAGGATTACTCATTCTACGGTGAGCAAAATTTTGAAAAAATTCAATGAAACTAGAAGCGTTAAAAATAAGGCAAAGTCTGGAAGGCCAAAACGAGTTACAGGTGGTGATAAAGCTCTTGATGCTTTAGTATCAGTGGAAGAAAATCCCCATTTATCTATTCGCCAGCTTGCAATGGACTACAATGTCAGTCAAAAGTCCATATGCAACATAATGAAGGCATACAAGGTAGAGCTGCTGCAAGAACTCAGTGAAGATGACTTTGACAGACGTACTCAGCTTGCTGAACGACATGCTCGATCAGAACCGTAACATCGTGAATAGAACTGTGTTCTCTGATGAAGCTATTTTCTGGCTAAATGGGAATGTAAATCGTCACAACTGTCTCTATTGGACTAAAGAGAATCCCCATTGGATGATTCAGCAACATGTACAACGTCCACTAAAAGTAAATGTAGGGCTGATATAATTAATGGCAGATTCATAGGCCCATTTTACATTGATGGCAACTTAAATTCTGAAGTGTATTTACACTTTATACAAAATGAAATATTTCCTGCTTGTACTACTTTATTCCCTGGATGAGGAGGAATTCAAAATATCTTATTCCAGCAAGACGGTGCCCCTGCACATTATGGAAGGCAGGTGGTGAATTACCTAAATCATGAATTTCCAGGAAGATAGTTTGGCAGAAGAGGAAGTATTGAATGGCCGCCAAGATGTCCTGACCTGAACCACTTAGGCTTTTTCTTGTGGGGATATTTGAAGTAGAGGGTTTACAAGGACCCACCAAGAGATCTTGAAGAGTTAAAGTGAAAAATTGGGCAAGAAATGCAGCTGATCAAGCGAATAGTGTTGCTGGAAACATTAAACATTTCAAAGACAGACTTTGGCATTATTTGGCAATAAATGGAGGCCATTTTGAGCACCTTATGAAGTGAATTCATCATGTGTTACAACACAGCACCACTAATTTTGTTATGAATGTGTTTTCTTGGTTTAAATTGCATGTGATGTAATACGATCTAATACATTTAAATTACAGTTCAAAAAAGCATCTACCTGTAGATCCGAGTGACCTTTATTTAAAAATGCTTTTTTCGGACTCAGGGGACCCCAAAACATATACCTACTATATCCCTATGTACATTGTACATATTGGGCTAGAGAAAGTAAAAAATTGCCATTAAAAAAAGTCACACCCTATTCACAATCATAGTAATATGAAAACATGTTGATATCTTACAACTTTTCTAAAACAATATCACTTCACAAAACTATAACAATTAAGTTACAAGCATTGTTCCATAACTTTTGTTCACCTTGTATATACAAAATGAATCTCTTTTCCAAGCCACAAAACCGCCTGCAACTACGTGTCGAAGTAAAGTTGTAACATCCCTACTGAGAATTGCACATACCAAACTGACACATTCATATCTGCTAAATAAAAGTCCCCCACCAATATGTGAACCACGTAACACAATATTAACAGTAGCACACTTCATGTCGATATTCCCAAAATTTGATAAACAAAGCCCTCAGTTTGGTATACCCCAAAATACTGCTGCAATACTCAACGATGCTTCTCTCATTTATAAAAAAAAAAATCTGATGTGTTCCATTCACACGACTTTCTCTATATCTCTGCAACAAAACTTTGTTAAAAAGTTTATGCTTCTATTTACTTCATGCTAAGTTAGAAAAAATTATCATAAATAGCCTTGCTTCCCTGTAAGTAGAAGCGAAATAAGGGAGTAACATAGGTTAGAGTGAGAGCAAAAGCTGGTTGCTATGTGACTGAAGTTCCTTTGTATGGACAGGAGCTGACAAATTCCTGTCTGAGAAAAGTATACGCTTTTTAAAGCTGAAACAAGGAATATCTAAAAAACGATCAACTCCACGAAAACATGTATATAACATAAATTGTGTGTTTTAATGTGCTCTACATTTTTTGTGTGGTAAGTTTTTGTCTATCTCTTACGGTTTACCACTTACACAAAATTCCGTAAAATTCATCCAGAATAAAGTAGTCTTCAGAGGTTATTCCCAGAAAATTCAAGATATACATATTATTTGCCAAGTATATATTTTTAATATATGATATTTTAATCAAAATTGTTAGAGCCATTTTTTAGAAAATCAAAATATTCGAAACTTTTTCCATATGAAGGGTAGTTGGGGGTGGGGGGATTTTCTTGAAAATCTTCGTGGCGCATCCTTGGAAGATACTGAACTTAAATACCAAGTTTGGTAGTAAACGGTCTTTTCACTTTTGAGCTATGCTGCCCACAGACACTCAGACACGCACACACATACACACGGACATTTTTCTAAAAATGCTTTTTTTTGGATTCAGGTGGTATCAAAATATGTATTTGCGGTGAAATCGAATTTTTGAGTACAATGCAATACCTTCTCTATACCTATGTACATAGTATCTATGTATAGAGAAAGTAATTATGCTTCTCTTTACTTCATGCTAAGACGAAAAGGCGTTAAATACCAAACTTGGTATTTCAGTTTGATATCTTCCAAAGATGCGACACAAAGATTTTCAAGAAAATCCCCCCACACCAAACTACCCTTTACATGGAAAAATTTCGAAAATTTTGATTTGCTCAAAAATGGCTCTTACGATTTTGATTAAAATCTCTTATATTTAAGATATTTACATGCAAAATAAAATTTATATCCTGAATTTTCTGGGAATATCCTTTAAAAACCTTTTTTTATTCTGGATGATTTTTATTGAATTTTGCATTACTGGTAAACCATAAGAGATAGACAAAACTTATTACACAAAAAGTGAAGGTCACGATAAAATGCATAATTCAATCATATAGATTCTTTTCGTGGAGTTGGCCGTTTTGGAGATATTCCTTGTTATTAATTTCAATTTTAAAATACTTAAACTTTTCGCATAAGGGAAGTGTCAACGCTTGGCCGCGCAAAGAAACGGATTTGAATCCCATAGCAACCACATTTTAAAACATTTGAATGTCGGTTTAGCCTAGTGTATTCCCTTAATTCCCTCCTACTTACAAAGGAACTAAGTAATAAGACTGTTTCTGCTGATGCTTTAGCATGAAACTGATAGAAGAATAAGATTATTAACAATAATTTGTTACAGAGATGTAGAGAAAGTCATGTGAATGGGGCACATCAGTTTTTTTTATTGAAATATAATCCGTGAAATCTCGGTATCGAATTTTTAGGTGCAATAGAATACCTACATTCTCTATATACTTTGCACATAGTAATGTAGTGAAAGTAAGGGTGTTTTGTTGCACTCAGGGGACCTTAAAACATTTATTTCCGTTGAAATCTAGACTGGGCTGCGCCATGGCTCGCCTCACATCTAGGCGGCCCGGGATCGATCCAGATATGTGGTGGATGAAGCGGCATTTGGACGGGTTTTCACGGATCCTCCAGTTTCCCACGCCACTCATTCCACCAAATGCTGCATTAATACCTTTCCTCTCATTCATTTCATATCATTAATTTCCTCATGCCTGACTACTGGCCGACCACTTGTTCCTGGTTCTCCATTCGTGCCGTTGACTCCCCAACAGGCTTCTGACTCCTAGATATCCGCTTGTAAGTCCTAGGAGGGTGTCAGTCTTAAAATACGGGGAGGGTTCGCCGACTACGAAACGAAATCTGGACATCGAATTTTTGGGGAATACAATACTTTGTACATACGTGCTAGATAAACAAGATATATGTTAGCTTTTAGCATTTTGATGCTCTTGGTTGTCAACCAAGCCGGTTGGTTAATCAGATTAATCTCTGAACTAACCCCGATTGGAAATATTATTTATCGCAATATTGATTTGGCTTCTTGCATCCCGGTAATAGTAATGATGGATATGTGGTAGAGAAAGCGTTGCCACGACTACGAAGAGCAGTGAATCAATGCACAAACGATACAGTTGCCAGTTTATATTCCTGCAGTAGGAGAAATGTTCGCCGACAGCCCGGGGATATGGCGGGAAAGGGGGTGGTTTGCAAATTTCAACAGTCCTGTTAGAGGAGAGGAACGTTGGTGTACCAATTCTGCCAATTTGTGAGGAGCCGCGCCGCGTGCATAGCGAACGTGTATGTGTCTGTATGACCTGGCGGTGTTCAACTTGGCGCGGTTCAACTGTCTATCAAAAACACACATAGCCTTGTATTTCTGGTTCATTCCTAAATATCTGTGTCTTACGTTCTGCATTCACTGCTTATTTTACAAAACTGTCCATTCTTACTCTCTCTACACGTAGTATGTACATAGTGTATAGAGAAGGTATTGCACTCCATCCAAAAATTCGATACCGAGTTTCACCGGAAATATCTGTTTTAGGGTCCCTTGTGTCCAAAAAAAAAGTATTTTCAGAAAAAGGTCCCTGTGTGTATGTCCGTGTGTCCGTCTGTCTGTGAACACGTTAACTCAAAAACGAAAAATCGGTAAAATACCAAATTTGGTATTTAAGTTTAGTATCTTCCAGGGATGCGACACGAAGATTTTGAGAAAAAGCCCTCCACACCAAATTACCCTTTATATGGAACTTTTTTCGAAAATGTTGATTTTTTCTAAAATGGCTCTAACGATTTTGATTAAACTGTGGTACATTAAAGATACAGGAATTTGTCAACTCCTGTACATACAAACAAAGGAACTTCAGTCATATAGCAACCAGCTTTTGACTATCACTTTAACCCATGGTACTCCTTTATTTCGCTTCTACTTGCAAGGAAGCAAGTAATAAGACTATTTCTAATTTTTTCTCGATTAGTATGAAGTAAAAAAATAAGCCTTCTAACAATAATTTGTTGCAGAGATATAGAGAAAGTTATGTGAATGGAACACATCAGATTTTTAACAATATTCCCACAACTTTTTTTCTTAATAATCTGATGTGTTCCATTCACATGACTTTCTCTACACCGTTGTAACAAATCATTGCTAAAGAGCAAATTATTCTATCTATTTTATGTATTCGAGATAGGCGGAAATTGTCTTAATTATTTGCTTCCCTGTAAGTAGAAGGAAAATAAGGGAATACACTAGACTAAAACGATAGTCAAATCTTTTAAAAGCTGGTTGCCATGTGGTTGAAATCCGTTTTTATGCAGGACTAGGAGTTAATATCTTCTGTTGCTGAAAACTTTAAGTATTTTAAATCTGAAAACATAACAAGGAATATCTCAGGAAAAAAACGTATATGAAATAAGTTGTGTGTTTTAACGTGATCTACATTTTTGTGTCGTAAGATTCTGTCTATCTCTTAGGGTTTACCAGTTACACAAAATTCAGCAAAATTGATTCAGAATAAAGTGGTATTCAGAGGCTATTTCCAGAAAATTCAAGATATATATTTCATTTGTCATATAAATATCTTTAATATACGGTATTTTAATCAAAATCATTAGAGCTATGTTTGAGAAAATCATCATTTTTGAGTTATCGTGTTCACAGATACACGGACACACACCGAGACCAAGATGTCACACAGCTGTGAGGCAACAAACTTCGCTCTCCAATTTTCTGCACAGTTTTTTCGTGACCTTTATAACGTATTTTCATTAGGAATGCCTGAGGCAACATCTTTATAGAGCGGATATCACGCATGTGCAGTTGGTATCCATCTGCTATTAGTATACTATTATACAACAAAGGCAAACTCTTTACAAATACATGTCATTTTTGCCACAATTGGCGAAACAAGACTATTAACTTTTGCAAATGCATGGCTAACGACGAAAGAAGGTTTTTATGAAAGAAGCACCTGTAAAGACAAAAGCTGTAAAGTGGACTTGAGGATGGCATTGATGCAGAAACCCTGAGACAAATCTTGGCCAGCTGTCATACCCTGGGGACAGTTGTTAGCCGTCTTTAACAATAAAAAACAACACACACACAAGTTTGCGAGATTTGGTTTATATAGCATCTGTTGACAGCTTCGTGAATATATAGAAACGTAACAAAACATAACACACAGTTCTTTCTTTGGTTTGTTTTCAGGAAGGTAAAAAACCTCAAGAGCCGTGTATCGCATACTTCTTACAGACGTAACTTGATGACTTACCACACTCGTGAAGTAACCCACTGAATGCGTTAAAATATCATCATCATCAGTAGTTGTAGAAATAATGCTAGTAGTTGTGGCAATAGTACGAGGGTCATCAAGACTTGGTGATACTAAATAACGACGAAAGATAGCGACACAAAACTTTATTTAAAAACTTTCAACGCCTTACTCTGTTTCTCAGCGTTATCAATGTTACAATCAAGGTATTTATTGTCACGTGGTACCGGTTTTTCAACGCAGATGTTATACTCTTCCACCGCTAAAGATGTCTTTATCGGCTGATAAATGTTTCCACCCAGACAATGTACGGTATCCAAAGTGAGACATTGGTTTTTGTGATTTCTTTTATCAACATTTTCTTTCAACTCCTCGATAACCATTGATGAACTTCCACTCCGGCCTGTTTCTTCCTTCATTACTCATAATATATGCGCCATATCCTCACAGAAGAATAGTTCATTGCATTGTACACTTGCATTATTTGCTTTTAACATTTTACTGTCAGCACTTTGTGTATTAAGAAAAAAAATCTGATGTGTTCCAATCACATGACTTTCTCTACAACAAATTAATATTGAAAAGCTTATGCTTCTATCTACTTCATGCTAATCGAGAAAAAATTAGCACAAATAGTCTTAGTACTTGTTTCCTTGTAAGTAGAGGCGAAATAAGGGAGTAAAACCGTAAGAGATAGACAAAAGCTTACTGCACAAAATTTGTAGATCTCGTTGAAACACACAATTTATGTAATACAAAAAATGGAGTTTACCATTTTTGAGATATTCCTTATTATTGGTTTCAGTTTTAAAATACTACTTTTCACATACGGGAATTTCTCAACTTGCAATGCAAAGAAACGGATTTCCACCACATGGCAACTATCTTTTATAATATTTGATTATCGTTTTAGCTTAGTGTATTCCATTATTTCCCTTCTACTTACAAGAAAGCATTTCTGCTAATGTTTACCTCCATTAGCAAAAAGTAGATGGAAGAATAAACTTTTTAACAATAATTTGTTACAGAGATGTAGAGAAAGTCATGTGAATGAAACACATCAGATTTTTCTATCTTCAAAATAAGAGATTATAATCTGTATTAGGTATGTATAAATATTTCTTCTTTGATTTTCCTTAATTATTAGGCTCTATGTCGCAGTATTAAAAACATTTTTAACATCAAGCGTAATTAGTAAAATCCATTTTGGTGTAGTTTCTTTCCTAATTTACATTACTGTTTCTATTGCCCGGATCGTAGATTTAACTTTACTGAAACCAAACTGGTGGCTACTCAGTCCTCCACTTAAGAGAAGTCTTGCCAATTTTAAAGTTTGACCCATTATGTCAGCAACTATTTAACATAAAGAGCTAAATTTTTCAAGGGATATTCAGAAAACTTTTACTGTTCATTGATTAAACATAGAACACGTCTGTTGATGAGAAGGAAGTGTGTGATGTGTTTAATAAAGCTCTTAAAATTTTATTGAAAAATAATCATTTTTAAGTTTTACAAAAATAACTAACCCATATACATGAATTTTTTTCCTTAAAATAAAGCATATTTAGATACAATTCTGTGTTAAAAACTTCAGCCCTTAGGGTCAATTAATTTCATAGATAATGGTGGCATTTGTATGGACAGTTTTACTTCTTCAGAAATTGCTTTCAAACATAACATTAAATAAATGTAACCTAACTTTCCAAAAACAACTTCGCAGTACTGTCACATGCAGGAAATATGAGCGAGATGCCCATGCTCGGAATAGCTAAAGTAAAACTTTCCGATCAAAATAAAAAAAAAACTCTTTCCTAACACAAATACTTACAAAATAATTTATGTGTTACCAAGTGAGTTTACCAGAATGTTCTAAAAACTACTACACAGGATTATTTTAAAACATATTTTTAAACTATTTATAATTAGCGTACATATATGAAAGTTATACCAAAATGAGCGGGAGATTCAAGATATTTGTATGCAATTAAAACATGAAAATGAAAAAATAAATCTGATGTGTTCCATTCACATGACTTTCTCTATATTTCCGCAACAAATTAGTATTAAAAAGCTTATGTTTCTATTTACTTCACTCTAATGAGAAAAAATTAGCAGACTTCGGAATGGAAGTCAAGCCGGTGTCCCATGTCATAGATTCACGGCACGTAAAAGGACCTCAACCCTGATTGAGAGAACCTCTCAGCAAAATTAAGCGGTCTTTCACGCCCAGTATAGAATGGTTCGCTAAGAACCACAGCAGTTACAGAGCGTCCATAAATAACACGCATTTTCCATTTGTATATCGTATATTAAAGATATTTACATAACAAATAAAATGTATACCTATCTTGAAATTTCCGGGAATAGCTTATGAAGACCTCTTCATTCTCAATGAATTTTGCTGAATTTTGCAAAACTGACAAATTGTAAGATATAGACAAAAACAGAAAAAAAAAAAAAAAAAATCTTATGTGTTACACTCACATGATTGTCTCTAGTTGCTCTACTAACAAACTTCTTACAAAATATTATTCGTCTTTCTATACCATGCTAATCGAGAAAAACATTAGTAGAATGTTATTATTCCTAGTTCGTTATAAGTAGAAGGAAACTAAAGGAATGCACTATACTAAAGTGATAGTCAAATGTTTTAAAAGCTGTGGCTATACGACTGTCATTGCAAATCGCTTCTTTGCTTGGCCAAGAGTTGAACAAAACAAAAACGGACACTTCCTGTCTAAGAAAAGTGTAAGTACTTTACAATTCAAACCAAGAAGGAATATCTCGAAGACGGTGACCTATACAACAAAAACGCAAAAGACATAAATGGTGTGTTTTGACAAGATCTACAATTTTTGTGCAGTAAGCTTTGTCGATCTCTTACGGCTTACCAGTTATGCAAAATTCCGCAAAATTCATTCAGGATAAAGATATCTTCAGAAGCTATTCGCAGAAAATTCTAGATATACATTTTATTTGTAATGTAAATATATTTAATATATGACGTTTTAATCAAAACCTTTAGAGCTGTTTTTGAGAATCTCAAAATTTTCGAAAAATTTTCCATGTAAAGGGTAGTTGGGGGTCGGGGGATTTTCTTGAAAGTTTCATGTTGCATCCTTGGAAGGTGCTGAACTTAAATACCAATTTTGGTATATAATGGCTTTTTTGTTTTTGAGCTGTCCACAGACACACACCGCACACACGATTCTTTTTCTATTTATGAGGTCCCAAAACATGTATTTCCGATGAAATCTCGGTATCGAATTTTTGGTCGTAATACAATATCTTCTCTATACACAGTGTCGCCCTCCGTGGTGTAATGGCTATCATGCTGACTTCATATACCCAAGGTCGCGGAGGACGATGGATTTTTTCGGGTGTAAACATCCCTTCCTTCGGAAGGGAAGTAAAGCCGTTGGTCCCGTGTCGTAGATTTACGGCACGTAAAAGAACCTCAAGCCTGATAGAGAGGCCTCTGAGCAAAATTAAGCGGTCTTTCACATAGAATGGGACGCAGTTAAAGAGCGTCCATAAATAATACGCCATTTACATTTCTATACACAGTGCACATAGTAAGTGTAGAGAAACTAAAAAGCAGTGAACATAATCATTATTTGTATTTCTTATGTATGAGATGAGTGCAATACCCTCAAATAAAACAAAGTTTGTTTCCATTTCATGTATTAGTTCTTAAAAGTTGAAATAAAATAATTGTCCCCTATTTCTATTGTTGCTATCGATATTGGTACATTGCGTGTAGGCAGGGCGATATAATTCAGGAGGCAGTGAAGAAAGAAAGAAAGAAAAAACATTAGGTAACTAAACATGGTCGAATGTGTCATGTACCATTTGAGAACTAATGTAAGTATTACAATAATCTCCCTTCCTATATATTATAAACTATTAATAGTCTATTTCACTAAATTGTCTTATCAAACACAACTCGTGTTTTCATCTCTTAGAACAATTGACTCTCGTCGCTTCGCTCCGGACGTGAATTATCGACAAGATGTAAGTTCTTGTAGTATTATGATAATTCGTTATTGAGATGTAGAAATTGGAACACATCGTGTTTTTTACTTTCTCAACACGTACTATGTACATTGTATATAGAGAAGGTATTGCATTCCAATAAAAATTCGATACCGAGATTTCACCGGAAATACATGCTTGGGTCCCCCTAGATTAAAAAAAAAAAAAAAAAAAGTATTTCTGAAAAAAGTCGGTCTGTGTTTGTGTGAGGATGTGTCTGTGGGCAGCATAGCTCAAAAACGAAAAGACCGTTAAATACCAAACTTGATATTTAAGCTTGATATCTTCCAAGGATGCGACACGAAAATTTTCCAGAAAATCCCCTCCACACCAAACTACCCTTTAAATGGAAAAATTTCGAAAATTTTTATTTTCTCAAAAATGACTAATGATTTTGAATAAAATCTCATACATTTAAGATATTTACATGCCAAATAAAATGTATATCTTGAATTTTCTGGGAAAAGCCTCTAAAGACCTCTTTATTCTGGATGATTTTTACTGAATTTTGCGTAACTGGTAAACCGTAAGAGATGGACAAAAACTTACCGCACAAAAAATGTAGAACATGTTAAAACACACAATTCATGTTATATACAATTTTTTCGTGGATTTGATCTTTTTGAGATATTCCTTGTTTTTAGTTCCAGATTTGAAAAACTAATGAAATAGATGTAAGCATAAGCTTTTTAACAATAATTTGTTGCAGAGATGTGGAGAAAGTCATGTGAATGGAACACATTAGATTTTTTAATTTAACTTTGTACCCTGAATGTCAGGTTGACGATTTGTTTATGTTTACTGGTTCTACTTACGTTGCGTATTTCTTCTTGAAATGTGCACAGTTAAGAACGACCGTACTATTGAAGCTCCTGAGGTGCCAAGTGCCGAATAGTAGGAAAGAGGCGGTGAAAAATCATGCAAATAGCGAGGAGCGAGGAAATGGGGAAATGTTTCCGGCGTCCCAAGAGCACTGCTTCGTTCACACTTTTGTTTCCCTCTTATACGTGGGCGTGTTCGTCTCGGCTTGTGGAGTACATTCCTAACGAGGAACGACTTACACAAACACGACGGCGATCCAGAAGGCAGCTTACGCTTTGGTATAACTAAATAATAACGACAGATATCAACATAAAACTTTATTTACAAAGTTACAACACCATTTAACAGCTTCACTGTATGTAATGGCTTTTTTAACATTTTAAAAATTACAATACCATCTCTATAAACTATGTATAAGCCGGCCAAGGCTAGTGTAGTGCTGCAGTGGGAGCGGAGAGCAGGCGAACTAGCGCCATGACGCAATATGACATTACGCATACGTCATGAAATGCTGTACAGCCTGATACACTTAACTGGCACGACACAAAGAAAAGTCAGAAAATGCCTATTCGAATGCTACTGAACCTGCCGCCTCCACCGGTTAGAATAGTGCAAGATCAGAAAGGAGGCCGGCTTGAAGAAGGTGGGACAAGCAAAATTACATTATCTCAAAATATTAAAAATTTGATGTGTTCCATTTACATGACTTTCTCTACATTTCTGCAACAAATTATTGTTAAAAAGCTTATGTTTCTATTTACTTCATGCTAAGTGAGAAACAATTAGCAGAAACAGACTTATTACTTGCTTCCTTGTAAGTAGAAGCGAAAAAAGCGAGTAAGGGAGGTTAAAGTGACAGTCAAAAGCTGGTTGCTATGTGACTGAAGTTCCTTTGTTTGTATGCACAGGAGTTGACAAATTCCTGTATGAGAAAAGTATAAGTTTTTCAAGGCTGAAACCAAAAACAAGGAATATCTAAAAAAAAGATCAACTCCACAAAAAACAAAATATATAACATAAATTGTGTGTTTGAACAAGCTCTACATTTCTTCTTGGGTAAGTTTCTCTCTCTCTCTTATCGTTTACCAGTTCCATAAAACTCCATAAAATTCATCCAGAATAAAGTAGTCTTCAGAGGCTATTCCCAGAAAATTCAAGATATACATATTATTTTTCAGGTATATATCTTTAATATGTGATATTTTAATCAAAATCGTTAGAGCCATTTTTTAGAAAATAAAAATTTTCGAGAATTTTTTCATGTGAAGGGTATTTGGTGGTGGGGGATTTTCTTGAAAATCTTCGTGTCGCATCCTTGGAAAATACTGAACTTAAATACCAAGTTTGGTATTCAACGGTCTTTTCGCTTTTCAGCTATGCTGCCCACAGACACACACACACACACACACACACACACATGGACATTTTTCTAAAATTGCTATTTTTGGATTCAGGTGGTCTCAAAACATGTATTTCCGGTGAAATCTCGGTATCGAATTTTTCGGTGCAATGCAATACTTTCTCTATACACATGTACATAGTACTTATAGAAAAAGTAAAAATGTAAACGGTATGTTATTTATGGACGCTCTTTAACTGCTGTGGCTCTCAACGTCCCATTCTATATTGGTGTGCAAGACCACTTAATTTTGCCTCTCTATCAGGCTTGAGGTTCTTTTATCTACGACACGGAACCAACAGATTATTTTCCTTCCGAAGGATTCCATGCTAAGGATATCTCACAAGATTGGTAAACCTCTTGCAACAAAGTCGCTTTGGACGGGTGTGTCATTAGAAGAGAATATCAAGATTATTACGAGGTTAAAAGGGAATCCCTACGCTGCGAATATTATTCATCTTTTGCAAGAAGGGGATGTAAATAAATGCTTAGGAAAATATCGAAATTTAAAAATCTGATGTGTTCCATTCACATGACTTTCTCTATATCTCTGTAAATTATTATTGTTAGTAAGCTTATCTTTTATTTATTTCATGCTAATCGAGAAAAATTAGCAGAAATAGTCTTATTTCTTGCTTTATTGTAAGTAGAAGCGAAATAAGGGAATACCATAGGTTAAAGTGGTTGCTATGTGACTGATGTTTCTTTGTTTGTATGGACAGGAGTTGACAAATTCCTGTATGAGAAAAGTATGTCTTTCAAAGCTGAAACCAAGAAAAAGAAATATCTCAAAAACGATCAACTCCACGAAAAAAATGTATATAACATAAATTGTGTGTTTTAACGTGCTCTACATTTTTTACGGGTCAAGTTTTTGTCCATCTCTTCGGTTTAGTAGTTATGAAAAATTCATCCAGAATAAAGTGGTCTTCAGAGGCTATTCCCAGAAAATTCAAAATATACATTTTATTTTTCAGGTAAATAACTTTAATTTACGATATTTTAATCAAAATCAATAGAGCCATTTTTGAGAAAATCAAAATCTTTGAAAAAAGTTCCATGTAAAGGGTAGTTTGGGGTGGGGGGATTTTTCTCAAAATTTTCGTGTCGCATCCCTGGAAGATACTAAACTTAAATACCAAGTTTGGTATTTTACCGACTTTTCGTTTTTGAGTTATCGTGTTCACAGACACACGGACACACACACACACGGACCTTTTACTGAAAATACTTTTTTTGGACACAGGGGACCATAAAACATATATTTCGGGTGAAATCTCGGTATCGAATTTCTTGGTGGAGTACAATACATTCTCTATTCACTATGTACATAGTGAGTATAGAGAAAGTAATAAAAATAGTAAAGATAAAGTTTACTGGGAGAACGCTCTGACGTGGTGGCTCAAACAAGATAATTTCTTAGAATGCTACTGGGTCGATAACAGCAAATGACTGGAAAATCTCGGTTCAGAAGGTGAAAAATTGTTGAAATAGAGATGTACTAATGGAAGGAGAAATGGAAAGAATAATAATTAATCCAGGATTGGACAGCAATGCTGAATCGGGAGAAGAAACCGCCACTGGTTCAGAGACCGACATGGCAAGTGAGAGAGATATTACGGAATAATGTCAAGCACGCTAGAGAGTGAAAGAGATGCACATATTTATTGTGTTGCAATGGAGTTGAGAATATATTTGGTTGCTATATACACGACTGTAACACACACAAGGGAAATGCCATCGTCAACTATCGCTCGCGTTTTCCCAACTGGACTGTACAGGCGGGCGGGCAAGCTGTTACATGTACAAGTGGCGCTCCCCGGTACAGGACTCTACTCGCCTTGGCCGGCTCATGCCGTACTCTATTTGTCAACATAATCGCTATTACTATCAAGGTATTTATTGTCACGTGGTACCGGTGTTTCAATTCCTATGTTATACTCTTCCACCGCTAAAGATTCGAGCCAAGATGAGATTTTCATCGGTTGCGAAATCTTTTCCATCCGAAAACTCATGTATGGTGAAACACCGGCTTTTCTGAATTCTTTTATCAACATTTGCTTTCAACTCCTCCATAACGATTGAACTCCCACTCCGGCCTTTAACATGCACACTGGTTCATCCTTGATTACTCGTATATTATGGGCTTTTTCCTCACTGAAGACTCGTTCATTGCATTATCACTATATCTACACTTGCGTTATTTGCCTATAATATTCGACTGCCGAACATTTTGTGCATTCGAAAAACTGAATAAGTTCTTTGGCTTTAGAAAAGTACTACATCAGCATTAAAAAGTGATAACACGTGTCAATAAATGTCTTGACAAATTGAAGATTGCGTTGAGAAATAGAGTAAGGTACTGTAACTTTTTAATAAAGTTTTGTGTTGATAGTTTCATTACTATTTAGTTATGCCAAATCGTCTACGACTTTCTGGATGAACCTAGTATTTTTAGCTTAATAATAAAAAAATACGATGTTTACATTGACATACCTTTCTCTAGCTGTTTCATATACAAACTATTCTTACAAAAGATTATTCTTCATTCTACTTCATGCTAATCGAGATAAATTTTGGTAGAAATGCACGTATTATTTTCTTCCTTGTAAGTAGGACGCAAATAAGGCTAAAGCAATAATCAAATCTTTTAAAAGCTGGTCACTGACTGAAACAATTGAGATTCAATTCACTTTGCATCTTCCCGTTTGAGAAAGTTAACGTAGTTTAAAATTGAAATAAAAAAGAAGAAATATCTCGAAAACGGTCAGCTCTTCCCAGAAAATTCAAAATAAACATTTTATTTGTGATGTAAATGTCTTTAATAAGCGGAATTTTAATCAAAATCGTTGGAGTCATTTTTAGAAAATCAAAATTTTCGAAAAATTTTCCTTGTAAAAGGTAGTTGGGGTGGGGAAAATTTCCTGAAAATCTTTGTGTCGCAACCTTGGGAGATACCGAACTTAAATAGTAAGTTTGGTATTTAACGGACTTTTCTTTTTTGAGTTATCTGCCCACATACAGACACGGATATGTTTATAATAATGCTTTTTACTTTCTTCACACGTACTATGTACATAGTGTATAGAGAAGTTATTGCACTCCACCCAAAAATTCGATACCGAGATTTCACCGAAAATATATGTTTTAGGGTCCCCTGTATCCAAAAAAAACATTTTCAGAAAAAGGTCCATGTGAGTGTGAGTGTGTGTGTGTGCGTGTGTGTGTGTGTGTTGCTGTTTGTGTGTCCGTGTATCTGTGAACACGATAACTCAAAAACGAAAAATCGGTAAAATACCAAACTTGGTATTTAAGTTTAATATTTTCCAGGGATGCGACACGAAGATTTTGAGAAAAATCTTCCCACCCCAAAATACCCTTTACATGAAACTTTTTTCAAAATTTTGATTCCTTCAAAAATGACTAACGATTTTGATTAAAATATCGGATATTAAAGATATCTACCTGACAAATAAAACGTATATCTTCAATTTTCTGGAAATAGCCTCTGAAGATGAATTTGGATGAATTTTACGGAATTTTGCATAACTGCTAAACCGTAAGAGATGGACAAAAACTTACCAATCAAGAAAGAGTTGATCGATTTTTGGTTATTCTTTGTTTTTTGATTTCACCTTTAAAAAAACATACTTTTCTCACACAGGAATTTGTCAACTCCTGTCCATACAAACAAAGGAACTTCAGTCACATAGCAACCCGCTTTTGACAATCACTTTAACCTATAGTAACTCCCTTATTTCGCTTCTACTTACAAGGAAGCAAATAATAAGACTATTTCTGCTAATTTTTCTCGATTAGCAGTAGCATAAGCTTTTTAACAATAATTTGTTGTAGAGATGTAGAGAAAGTCACGTGAATAGAATACATCAGATTTTTTTTAGTTTCAGGGGTACCCAAAGCATATATTTCCAGTGAAATCTCTGTATCGAATTCTTGGGTGCGATACAATACGTTCTCTATACACTATGTGTAGAGAAAGTAAAAAGGAACATGATTACATTGTATAGAAGCTGTGTGTGGGAAAAGCGCGCGGCGCCGAGATACTACCTGGAAATTCTTGCACATCATGCCTTCAACAACACTGACTTTCTCGTAACAAAGACAGGCGTATCCCCCATCAAACGCCGGAAACGAAAAGAAAAAACATTTGCAACACAATAATCTTCTCCTACCTACTGCTGGTGGAGCTGAGTAAATACTCGAGAGTCCAAACTCCCTCGCTCAATTTCCATAAACAACCGACAGTGTTATCTCACTAAAAAGTTTCCTCTTGCGCGTCCCATCGTCATCACCTTTTGTTCGGAATGCGATCATAATATGAGCTTCACTCCACGGACTTAACGCCTCGAAAGCTAGGAGCATTCACCAAATATTACCGTGCGTTCAATAAGCCCTTAGAAAACGATACAAAAACAAATTACGAGGGCCGTTTTTTTTTTCTAACCAACGATAGGCTATAAATAAAAGACAAGTTCATAGAAAACAATTATTTTATTACTAAAAGTGTTGTACATTTATGGTTACTTTTCAACATAATCACCGAAAACATTGAGACATTTATCGCATCTGTGCACAAGCTTTGCAATACCCGCTTCAAAAAATGCTGCCGCCAACGATTTCAAATGAGCATTGACGTTGTTTTGAAGATCTTCGTACTTTATGACGTTTGTGGAGAGCCATTCAAAACAAACGAAGAGGAACGCTGACTTCAGGAATTGTGTTGATCCATGACAACGCTCGTCCACACACTGCTGGCACAACCCATCGGCTCTTTGAACAATTTCAATGGGACATTTTCGATCATCCGCCGTACAGTCCTGACCTGGCATCCAGCGACTTTCACCTTTTCCCTGAATTGAAGACGTGGCTTAGAGGGCAGCACTTTCAAACCTACGAAGATCTTCAAAACAACGTCAACGCTCATTTGAAATCATTGGCGGCAACATATTTTGAAGCGGGTATTGCAAAGCTTGTGCACAGGTACGATAAATGTCTCGATCTTTTCGGTGTTTATATTGAAAAGTAACCATAAGTGTACAAAACATTTAGTAATAAAATAATTGGTTTCTATGAACTTGCCTTTTATTATAGCCTATCGGAGGTTGAAAAAAAAACGGCCCTCGTATATTGGTAGATTTTCTTTGTTTATCATAAGTAATATAACGAGAGCTCCATGTTGGAGTGAATTTATCTAGAGAAAAGTTGTAGCTTGAGTTGTATTTAATAAGACTATTTCGTGAATAAAATAACAACCATTAGCCTATATGGACACGAAGAATAATATTCCTAAAACCTCATTTGTCTTGACGTATATTCGCACTGAAATCACTGCAACTTGATTTCCATATCATAAATCATGGCCTCGTTGCGTACAGAATTCGTTGAACTGGTTCCATATATTCTCTCTGTTGTTTTCAGTATTCTGCGGCTTTGATTTTTTAAATTAATATGTATATTTCAGAGATAGACATTTTCCCAAAACGTTCTGGAACTTCCGCCATTATGTACGGGAATATCACTGCATACTGACACTATTATTATGAGAGGAACATTAGTTCAGGAAGAAAAAGAATGCACATGGGTGCGATAAATAAAAAACAAAAACAAAAGCGCGTGAGTGATAAAAAGAAGATTAAAAATGCACAGATAATGAGTTTCGATTGGCTGGAATTTTACGCGCCAATGTACTGGATTGGCCACTTTCTACGGTCACGTGTCATGTATGAAATAGTCATCATAATATTCTTTTAGCTCGAAACGCTTTTTCCAGCGAATTTCGGAAGGTCCTCAAAAACATGCATATGTTTGATAGATGACCTCTTCGTTAGACGTGAATCGTTTTCCGCCGAGCCACTTTTTCAAGTTTGGAAATAAAAAAAGGTCACTGGGGGCCAAATCTCGTGAATGTTGTGGTAATTTGAACCCTAATTCTACAATTTTCGCCATCGAAACTGCGCAGGTGTGTGTTACATTGTTTTGATGGAAGAGAATATTTTTTTTAGCCAGATGAGGGCGTTTCTTTCTGCAGATTTATCCATCTTTGCCTTCTTCTGAGCCGTTCGTAATTAAAAACCAAGTTTCTGCTGTACTTTTATCTCTGGGGTGCAGTAGGGTCTCCATTTTTCATTCACAATTATGTATCGGAGCAGAAACTCGTCAGGATTGTGACGGAAAAGTGTCAAACCAGCTTCAGAATCGATCTGACGATTGAGTTTATTCTCCATAAACGGGGCACCCTTCTTGCCGAGACGTTTCTCACACCTAAATTTTTGGTGCAAAATTGAGATATTTATGTTTGGTTTCTTTCAAGGATGCAACAAAAGATTTTCAAAAAATTCTCCCACCAGAAACTACCCTTTTTATTGAAAATGTTGGTGCTCTAAAGGTGTTTTAACGATTTTAATTAAAATACGTATATTAAAGTTTTTATATCGAAAATAAAATATATATTTTGAAGTTTCTGGAAATAGCCTCCGAAGACCTCTTTATTCTGAAAGAGTTTTGCAGAATTTTGCATAACGCTTAAACCATAAGCTTGGATCTCGTTAAAACACATAATTTATGTCATATACGCTTTTTATAGATCTAACTGTTTCTGAGATGTTCTTAATGATTGGTTTCAGCTCTAAACGACTTAACTTTCCTCAAACGGACCGAACCTCAATAGTTTGACATAGCGACCAGCTTTTAAACGATGTGACGATCGCTTTATTCCCCTTCTACTGTCAAGGAAGCAAGTAATAAGACCAATTCTGCACGATGTAGATAAAACAATAATCTTTTATATTTGGAACAGCTAGAGAAAGTTATGTGAATGGATTTTTTATTGTGAGTGTATATTTTACAGTGAAATCTTGACATGGATTTTTTTATTAGAATACAGTACTTGCTCTACATATATGCATAGTAGGTGTAGAGAAAGTAAAAGGTTTGATGTGGTCCATTCACATGACCTTCTCTACATCTCTGTAACAAAATATTGTTAAAAAGCTTATGCTTCTGTTAACTTCATGTTAATTGAGAAACAATAGCCGAAATAGTCTTATTACTTGCTTCCTTGTAAGTAGAAGCGAAATAAGGGAGTTCCATAGGTTAAAGTGATAATGAAAAGCTGGTTGCTATGTGACTGATGTTCCTTTGTTTGTATGGACTGGAGTTGACAAATTCCTGTATTAGAACACTATTAAGTTTTTTTCACAGCTGAAACTAAACAGCAGGAATATCTCAAAAACGATCAACTCTACGGAAAAATGTACATAACATGAATTGTGTATTTTAACGTGCTCTACATTTTTGTGTGGTATGTTTTTGTCCATTTCTTACGGTTTAGCAGTCACGTAAAATTCCGTAAAATTCATTCCTTCAGAGAAGTATAGTAGTCTTCCCAGAAAATTCAAGATATACATTTTATTTGTCAGATAAATATCTTTAATATACGATATTTTAATAAAAATCGTTTGAGCCATTTTTGAGAAAATCAAAATGCATGTAAAGGGTATTTGAGAGTGGGGGGCTTTTTTTTTTTGAAAATCTTTGTGTCGCATCCTTGGAAGATACCAAACTTATTTACCAAGTTTGGTATTTAACAGTCTTTTTATTTTTGAGTTTTGCTGTCCACAGACAGACACACATATGGACCTTTTTTCAAATTTTCTTTTTTTTAGGTTCAGGAGGATCCAAAACATGTATTTCCGGTGAAATCTCGGTATTGAATTTTTGGATGCATTACAATACCTTCTCTACATACTATGTACATAGTACGTGTAGAAAAAGTAAAAATCTGAAATGTTCTATTCATATAACTTTCTCTAATATTACACAGCAAACTATCCTTACCAAAAAGTATTACTTTTTCACGTCATGCTTCTCGTGATAAACATTAGCAGAAATGGTCTTACTGTTTACTTCCTTATAAATAGAAGGTAAACAAGGGAATACATTCGGTCAAAAGGACAGTTAAATCTTTTAAATACTAATGTATTGTGAAACAACTGAAATACGGTTCTCTTTTGCATTCCCGCTTAAGTAGTTTAAAAATCGAAACCAATGACAAGGAATATCTCTGAAACAGTAGCCAAAAAATCTGATGTGTTCCATTCACATAACTTTCTCTAGCTGTTCCACATAAAAACTTCTTTTATAAAATATTATCCTTTAACTACGATGTGCTAATCTAGATAAGCATTAGCAGAACTGGTCTTATTACTTGCTTCCTTTTAAGTAGAAGGGAATGCACTAGCCTAAAGCGATAGTCAAATATTTTAAAACTTAGTCGCTATGTGAAACAATTGAGGTTCGGTTCGCTTTTCATGGTCTCGTTTGAGAAAGGTTAGTTTAATATTGAAACCAATAACAAGGTATATCTCAAATTCGTTCAACTGTACAGGAAAACGTATATTAAATATATTATATGTTGTAACAATATCTAAATTTTTTGTGTAGTACGTTTTTGTCTAACTCCTACGGTTTAATTGCAAAACTCTTCCAGAATAAATAGCTCTTCAGGGGTTACTCCCCAAAAATTCAATATATACATTGCATTTTCCATAAGAATATCTTTAACATATGGTATTTTAATCAAAATGATTAAAGCAATTTTTGAGAAAACCAAATTTTCGAAAAATGTGGGGTGGGGGGATTTAACCGGACTTGTTTCTAAAAATGCTCTTTACTTTTCAGTATCCATATGTAGGTACAATGTACACAGTGGATTGAGAAGGTATTGTATTCCATCAAAAGTTTGTTGTCGATGTTTCACCGTAAATATATGTTTTATGGTCCCCTGAGTCCGAAAAAGAAAATTTGAAAAAAGGTTCGTGTGTGCTTCTGTGGACAGTATAGCTCAAAAACGAAAATACCTTTAAAAAAAAAAACTTTGTGTATAAGTTTGTGTCGCATGTTTGGAATATAGTGAACATAAATAACAAGTTTTCGTTTTTGAAGTAGGTTGCCCATAGACACACGTAAAATCTACGTATTTTTAATTTTTTTTTTGATTCAAAACTTATATGTTTGGTGAAATCTCATCATAGAATTTTTGGGTGTAATACAATACCTTCTCTATCTACTATATAACTACGTTGTACATACGTGCTGGAGAAAGTAAAATGTGTCCAGAATTAATGGCACTATTGTATGTAATACATCAGATTTATTTTAATTTTCACCGCAGTGTCTTTGATATGTTCCGAAGTGAACACATTCCAGAATGAGATATCATGTATTATGAGAGGTGTCTTTTGTTTTCTCAGATAAAAAAGAAGAGAGAAGGTTGTCATTGTTTTGGCCGCGCCGTGTTTGAGGTATGAGCCGAATTGGAGCTAATTTTCCGGTGCGCCGGGGCCCCGAACCCTCGAAACAAAGCGTTTGATTGATGGCAATCGAGACACCACTTGGGGGTGAACAATCGCATTCCTCGCGTCTGTTGTTTGTAGTGGAGTTGCTCGTCATGTGTAAACATATCATCCTTTCTAGAAGATACAACTCCTTTGTTCTTATCATCACCAAGTGATGCTACATGATTCAAGATGTCTTTAAAACTAGAAAGTACTCAAATATGAGAGTCATTTGAAAAATTCTCGAAATTATCGACAGATATCACAGAAACTGTAAATTAAAATTTAAATTGAGTTTTATTTACGAGCATTTTTAAGGGTATATAAGACTGAAATTTCAAGAAAAATAACAAAATAATCTACTTTTTATTTTATTTCCAAAAATTATTGAAACATTCCTGAATATAAAAATCTGATGTGTTTCATTCACCTGATTTTCTCTACATATCTACAACAAATTCTTGTTAAAAAGCTTATGCTTCTATTCACTTCATACTAATCGAGAAAAATTAGCAGAAATGGTCTTATTACTTGCTTCCTTGTATAAGTAGAAGGGAAATAAGGGAGTACCATAGGTTAAAGTGATGTTAAAAACTGGTTGCTATGTGACTGAAGTTCCTTTGTTTGTATGGATAGGGGTTTACAAATTGCAGTATGAGAAATGTTTTTTTAAAGCTGAGACCAAACACAATTAATATCTAAAAAACCATCAACTCCACAAAACTAATGTATATAACATAAATTGTGTGTTTTAGCGTGCTCTGCATTTTTTGTGTGGTAACTTTTTCTCCATCTCTTACGGTTCAGTTGTTATGCAAAATTCCGTAAAAGTTATCCAGATTAAATTGTCTTCTGAGGTTATTCCCAGAAAATTCAAGATATACGTTTTATTTGCCAGGTAAATTTCTTTAATATATGATATTTTAATGAAAATCGTTAGAGCCATTTTTGAGAAAATCAAAATTTTCGAAAAAACTTCCACATAAAGAGTAGTTCGGGGTGGGGAATCTCTTTCAAAATCTTCGTGTTGCATCCCTGGAAGATACTAAACTTAAATACCAAGTTTGGTATTTTACCGACTTTTCGTTTTTGGATCAATTTTACAGAATGTTGCATAACTGCTAAACCGTAAGAGATGGACACAAACTTAGCATACAAAAAATGTGGAGCACGTTAAAACACACAATTTATATTATGTGCATTTTTTTTTTGTGGAGTTGATCATTTTTTTAGATATTCCTTGTCACTGGTTTCAGCTTTAAAAAACATACTTTTCTCATACAGGAATTTGTCAACTCGTGTCCATACAAACATAGGAACATCAGTCACATAGCAACCAGCTTTCGACTGTCACTTTAACCTATGGTACTCCCTTATTTCGCTTCTACTTACAAGGTAGCAAGTAATAAAACTATTATTACTGCTAATGTATCTCGATTAGCATGAAGTAAATAGAAGCATGAGTTTTTTAACAATAATAATTTGTTGCAGAGATGTAGAGAAGGTCATGTGAATGAAACGCTTGATATTTTTTATGTTAGATTTCTGTATAAACGCGCCGAGTTTTCACATTTAAATGAATTTTGTAGCATAATTAATGGTACAACGTTGGAGCGAAGCAAAACTTACGGTGTAAATCGTGAGTAAAGAATTTGAAGAAAGCTATCGTCTCCAGATATCCGGGTCAACCGGACGGTGCAGTAAGGTGGAGACAAACGGCGAATGGCACGTCGTTTACCGTAACAGTTTACCTCCCGAGTACGTATAGCCAAAGCTTTTACTCACCCGTACTTCACAGTCTTTACCGTGCTTTTATTACTGTACTATGTACATAGTATATAGACAAGGTGTTGTATTACACCCAAAAATTCCATACCGAGATTTCACCGGAAATATATGTTATAGGATCCCCTATATCCAAAAAAAAAAAAAAAAAACATTTTTACAAAAAGGTCTACGAAAAGTCGGTAAAAGACCAAACTTGGTATTAAAGTTTAGTATACTCCAGGGATGCAACACGAAGATTTTGAGAAAAATCCCCCACCCCCAACTACCCTTCACATGGAAAATTTTTCGAAAATTTCGATTTTCTCAAAAATGGCTCTAACGATTTTGATTAAAATATCCTGTATTAAAGACATTTACCTGACAAATAAAATGCATATCTTAAATTTTCTGGGAATAGCCTCTGAAGAGTAGTTTATTCTGGACAAATTTTACGGAATTTTAAATATTTGCTAAACCGTAAGAGATGGACAAATACTTATTACACAAAAAATGTTGAGCACGTTAAAACACACAATTTATGTTATATACATTTTTTTCGTGGAGTTTATCGTTTTTAGACATTCCTTGTTTTGGTTTCTGCTATGAAAAACATGCTTTTCTCATACAGGAATTTGTCAACTGCTGTCCATGCAAACAAAGGAACTTCAGTGGTATAGCAACCAGCTTTTGACTATCACTTTAACTTATGGTACTCCCTTATTTCGCTTCTACTTACAAGGAAGCAAGTAATAAAGACTATTTGTGCCAATTTTTTCTGATTATCATGAAGTAAATAGAAGTATGAGCTTTTTAAGAATAATTTGTTGCAGAGATGTAGAGAAAGTCATGTGAATGGAACACATCAGATTTTTCTTATACAGTTGACATTTCTCGAGATATGTCTTTTTAGCGGTGGCATGTTAAACTAATTAACTTTTCTCAAACGGGATCATGCAAAGCGGACTGAACCTCAATTGTTTCACATGCTAACCAGCTTTTAAAAATTTGACTATAGCTTTAGCTAATGTATCCCCTTATTTTCCTGCTACTTACAAGGTAGCTAATGTTTATCTAGATTAGCATGACGCAGATAAAAGTACAATCTTTTCTGAGAAAAAGTTGTTTGGAAACACCTAGAGAAAGTTATGTGAACGGAACACGTAAGATTTTTAGGATAATTTTCGACCAAACATTTTTTACTGTTGGAGTAATATAACAAATGCGTTAACAGGGAGGAATGGATGCAAGTGTTTTAAAACGACTCCGAAGTAAGATGTGCACGTTATTGTTTAATTGCTATGTGATATGAAAACATGGTTTTCAACACCAAGAAAGGTACATCAAAGTGCGCCTCAGAGTGGAAAAGGCAGTTACCGGTTAATAAAGCCGTGTGCCTGGCTATCGGAGGTAACGGAGGTAGGTTGGGAACTACCGAACTTTTGTAAACATACCGACATGCTGCACAGTGGTTAGCTAACTTTAAGGCAAGCCTGGCGAACACCACTCCCAAATAGTGAATAGAGTTCGCTCGCCTCTCCTGACCTATAGTGGTGACACACACATACACATTTGGTTAGACCACTCGCCTCTCACCTAGACGGCCCGGGTTCGATCCCATTTGTGGCGGACAAAGCGGTGCCGGGGAGGGTTTTCTCCGGGTTTTCCGGTTTCCTCCGCCATCGCATTCAGGTATCATCAGTGTCATCGCCTGCGGTGCCACAAGTAGTTAAAGCGGGCGTTAAACACTACCAACAAAAAAACACACGTGACAGGTTGAACAGGGTTTCTCTAGTAACGGCTCGCCAATCACTGTCCGTTCGGCGGTGTTTTAGCTAGTGGGATGGGGTGCCCTTTCAAACAGGTAGGGGTTTAGCAATTGGAAGCAGGTAGTGTTTTCTCAGTTTGAAACAAGCGAGAGTAAAGGAGCCTGACAGAGTGGAAGAAGGAAGCACTGTTGCCGATAATATTTGTATACTATCTGATTCCTATAGGCTTTGAAGATTCGTCATCCGACTCTGAGTAAAGTAGTGCAACACTGTTGACTGTTTTGCCACGCACGGAATGTGTACCATTCCCAGAGATTAAAGTGTTACTAGAGCGATAAGCCACCCCAACCCACTAGCTATAACACCGCTGAACAGACAGAAGTCACGTTGCATAGGCAACTCCACACCCTAACTGGTCGCTGTGCTTTGGTGGTCACTAAGGGAGGGGAAGTAGGAGAAGGGCAACACACTCTGGGAGCAAAGTTCGCTAGGCCTGTTTTAAGGGATTCCAAGTCTTACGAAACTACATTAAGAAGCTGCACCTTTAGTTATTTGTTTATTCTTCTAACATATTTTACCATAATATACAATGAACGAAATGAAATTAATGGGAAAAATAACTGGGATACATGCACCGCTAATACTATCTTTTAAAGTCAGTTTAACGTTAGTGAATGTTGAGATGCATCTGATAAAGACAACAGTAGTAATAATAGCATCAGAATATTACCAAGGGGTTTAAGATAAGTTTAAAGAAGTCTAATGTGTTCCATTTACATGACTTTTTCTACATCACTGCAATAAAGTGTTGTTAATACGCTTATTCTTGTATTTCATGCTAAAATATTAGCAGAAACGGTCTTATTACTTAATTCCTCTGTAAGTAGAAGGGAAATAAAGAAATACACTAGGCCAACCCACAGTCAAATGTTATTAAGTATTTTAAAACTGAAACCGATAACAAGAAATAGCTCGAAAACGGTCAGCCCCACGAAAAAACGTATATGCCATAAATCTTGTGTTGCAAGGAAATATGATTTTTTGTGTAATAAGTTTTTGTCTATCTCTTACGGTTTACCAGTTATGCAAAATTCAATAAAAAATCGTCCAAAATGAGGTCTTCAGAGGCTATTCCCAGAAAATTCAAGATATACATTTTATTTGTAATGTCAACATCTTAGATATAAAATATTTTAATCAAAATCGTTAGAGCCATATTTAAAAAAACCAACATTTTCGAATTTTTTCCCTGTAAAGTGTAGTTTGGGGTGCGGGGGGGATTTTCTTGAAAATCTTCGTGTCGTATCCTTGGAAGATGCTGAACTTAAATATCAAGTTTGTTTTGGAAAATGTTCTGTGTGTGTGTATGTGTGTGTGTGAGTGTGAGTGTGTGTGTGAGTGTGTGTGTGAGTGTGAGTGTGAGTGTGAGGGCAGCATAGCTCAAAAACGAAAAGTCCATTAAATACCACACTTGATATTTAAGTTGTATCTTCCAAGGATGCGACACGGAGATTTTTACTTTCTCTACACGTACTATGTACATAGTGTATAGAGGACCCAAAAATTCGATACCGAGATTTCACCGGAAATACATGTTTTGGGATCCCCTGAATAAAAAAAAACATTTTTAGTCCGTGTGTGTCTGTCTGTGTGTCTGTGTATGTTTATGTGTGTCTGTGTGTGTCTATCTGTCTGTGGGCAGCAAACGGACTAAAAATATTTTTTGGGGGTGCAAACTTCTTTCCAACGCTTTTTCTTACTCAAAATGATCCACGCGATGCAATTTTACTTTCTCTACATAGTACATGATAAAGAAGGTATTACACTCCAGCCAAAATTTTGATACCGAGATTTCACCGAATAAATATGTTATGAGGTCCCCTGAGTGCAAACAATTTTTTAGAAAAAGATCCGTGTGTGTTTTAGGACAGCATACCTGAAAAGCTTAAAGACCGTTAAATACAAAACTTAGTATTTCAGTTATTTCAAGAAAGTATTTTCAAGAAAATTCCCCCACCTCAAACTACTCTTTGCAGGAAAAAGTTTTGACAATTTTATATTTTTCAAAAATTGCTCTAACGATTTGAATAAAATACCGCATACTAAAGCTATTTAAATCACAAATAAAATGTATATCTTGACTTTTCTGAGAATAGCATCTGAATACCTGTTCATTCTGGTTTAATTTTGCTGGATTTTGCGTAACAAGTAAACAATTAGAGATACACAAAAACTTACTACACAAAAAATGCAGATCTCACTAAACACATCATTTATGTCATATGCATTTTTCTTGTACAATTAACCGTTTCCGAGATATTCCTTTTTATTTGTTTTAATTGTAAACTAAACATCTTCTCAAACGGAGTCACCCATCGCTTCTTCTCACTTTTGTTTTCTGGAAATGCAAAGCGAACCGAACTTTAATTGTTCACATATCGATCGGCTTTTAAAAGATATGACTGTCACTTTAACCTGATAGAGTCCTTTATTTCCCTTCTGGTTAAAAGGAACAAAGTAGTAAGACCAATGTTTATTTCGTTTATTACTTTCTCTACACGTATTGTGTAAGTACATAGTATATAGAAAAGGTATTGCATTCCACCCAAAAATTCGATACCGAAATTTCACTGAAAAAATATGTTTTGAGACCTCCTGAATCCAAAAACAGGATTTTTATAAAAAGGTCAATGTATGTGTATGCCTGTGTGTGTGCGCGCCTGGGGACACTAGTTCAAAAACGAAAAGTCTGTTAAATACCAAACTTGGTATTTAAATTTAATATTTCCCAAAGATAGAACACGAAGATTTTCAAGAAAATCCCCCACTCCCAACTATGCTTTCCTTGCAAAAATGTTTGAAAATTTTTATTCTACAAAAATGGCTTTAATGATTTTGGTTTAAATATCTTATACTATTAAAGATACTTACATGGCAAATAAAATGTTTATCTTAAATTTTCTGGGAATAGCATCTGAAGGGATCTTTATTGTGGATAAATTTTTCTGAATTTTGCACTATTGGTAAACCGTAAGAGGTAGACAAATACTTACATAACAGAAAATGTAAAGCTCGTTAAAACACAATTTTTTCATGGAGTTGACCGTTTTTTATGTACTCCTTGTTATTGGTTTAAGTTTTAAAATACATAACACTTTTCTCATACGGGAATTTATCAACTCCTGGCTATACAAACAAAGGAACTTCACTCACATAGCAAAAACTTTTTAAAATGTTTGACTGACCATTTAGTCTACTGTGCTCCGTTATTTCACTTCTACTTATAAGGAAGCAAGTAATAAGAATATTTCTGTCAATGTTTATCTCGATTATCATGAAGTGGATAGAAGAATAAGCATTTTAACAATAAATTGTGGCGGAGATATAGAGAAAGCCATGTGAATGGAACAAAGCAGATTTTTTATGGTTGGAAACTTGGTGCATTGGTAAAATGAAATGTGATCTGTGTTAGCCAATGAGAGATATGCGGGAATTGCAAAAGAAACAAAACGCACGGCTATATTAACATGGCAAAGGTTGGCACTGCAAGGCTTATTATTAAAGTTATTAGTTTATGTCGGCGAGCAGCTCTAAGGAAAATTGCCCCCGCCATTGCTGCTAATGCTGACCCATCAGGGAGCGGCGAGCAAATTAATGGGCGGGCTCCGGGCAGCATCTTCTCACCTCACAACACACAAGTTTCCAGGGGGCTCCAAACTCCCTCGCCTGCATCTCTCCAACAGGTACCACTAGGTCTGACAAAGGTCTCGGCTGCGTTTGCTCTCAATGGAGAATATACGCAATCATGTGATCGATTCGGAAGCTGGTTTGACCCTTTCTGTCGCAATCCTGACGAGTTTCTGCGCCGATACATAACTGAGGATGGAACATGGACACACTACTACACCCCAGAAACAAAATTACAGTGGGTTTTTAAAGGCGAACCTGCTCCGAACAAGACAAAGGTGGTGAATTCTGCAGACAAGGTGATTTAGGGTGCACAGGAATCATCTACATAGATTACTTGCAGAAAGGTAGAACGAATGCAGATTATTATTCTCGCTCTTGCACCGGCTGAACGGAGAAATCAAGAAAAAAAAACTCATCTGTCAAGGAAAAATGTTTTCTTCCATCAAGATAATGCTTGCCCGCCAGTGTAGTGTGGTGGTCTGCCTTAAACTAAACAAGTCGTGGAGAAGGTTTTTTTTCGGGGGTTTCCCTTATCCTGACAAGACGAATGTCAAGCAACTTTAAGCTCCATGGACCCCGGGGGTCTATTGGACACAATTTCACCAATTTCATTCATCGTCCGATATAACCAACCAGGTTAAAGGACGTTAAGCAATAAAAAAAAGACCATTCAACAGTGCACATCTACGCTGTTTCTATGGCGAGAATGATAGAATAACGGTTCGAATCACTACAGCATCCACCGTATTCACCAGATTTGGCCCCAGTGACTCTTTACTTTCTCTACTACCATGTACATATGTACACAGGTGTTATATTGCACCCAAAAATTCGATAACCAGATTTCACCGGAAATACACGTTTTGATAGCTCCTGATCCAAGAAAAAGCATTTTTAGATACATGTCCATGGGTGTTCGTGTGTGTCTGTATGTGGGCAATATAACTCAAAAACGAAAAGGCTGTTAAATGCCAAAATTGGTATTTAAGTTGAGAATCTTACAATATTTTCAAGAAAACCCAACCACCACCAAACCACCCTTTACAAGGAAAAAATTTCGAAAATCTCTCATATTTAAGATATTTACTTAACAAATAAAATGCATATCTTGAACTTTCTGGTAATAGCTTCTGAAGACATCTTTATTTTCGATGAACTTTTCTGAATTATGCATAACTGGTAAACTATCAGAGACATACAGAACCTTGCTATACAAAACGTGTAGATCTCGCTAAAGCACATAATTTAAGTCATGTACATTTTTTTCATGGAGTTGATGGTTTCCGAGGAATTCCTTGATATTGAGTTTAGTTTTAAAAATTGTTTTCTCATACGGGAACTTGTCATGCAAAGAAACGGATTTCAACCACATGGCAACCAGCTTTTAAAAGATTTAACTATCGTTTTGGCCAAGTGTGTTCCCTTATTTGCTTTCTGCTTATACGGAAGTAAGCACATAATAAGACCACTTCTGCTAATGTTTATCTCGATTAGAGTGAATTAAACAGAATAATAAGTTTAACTACAATTTGTTATAGAGATGCAGAGAAAGTTATGTGAATGGAGTACATCAGATTTTTTACTTTCTATCACATACTATGTACTATCTTTCATAAAAGTAAATACTCACTCTGTTTCTGTGTGCGTTGGGCGACACAATACACAGGTCGTATGAGAATGGCCGATATTCAACAATTTCAACCAATCGCAGTCATCTGACTGGAGCGATATTGTCGAAACATCTTATTACAGCTGATGTTCATTTCTTTGAAATCTTGTCGTACCAGACGTTCGTTTGTTTAATCTCCTGTCTTGGTTATTAGTAACAACCAGCCAACCTTCACTTTTAATAACTGCCAATTCCACAATTGTACTTTCAATTAATTCAGTTACAATATTGATTTAAAGTTTTATCCCGTTCATAATGTAATTAGTTCAAAAAAGGAGTGAAAATAATAATTATTTGTATTTCTTATGTATGAGATAAATGCAATAACTTCAAATAAACTAACGATTGTTTCCATTTCAGGTATTATTTATTGAAAGCTGAAATAAAATAATAGTTCTCTATTGTTGCTATCGATATTGGTATGTTGGGTGTAGACACAGTCGGCCAAATCATAATTCAGGAGGCAAGGAAGAAAGAAAACGGTAAATACACATAGCCGAATGCGTCACCTGTTGAAAACTAATGTAAGTAATACAATGATAACCTGATAAAATATCCCTTCGTATATATTATAAATTATTAATAGTCTATTTCGCAAAATTGTCTTATCAAATACAACTCTCTTAGGACGCTTCGTTCTGGTCGTGAATTATCGACAAGATGAAAACACTCGTGGTATTGTTACTTATGAAAAAAACTCCTCTCAGCAAATAACATGGTTAACTTTATTTCGCATTGTGAAATATCAATTTGTCATCGCCTTAGGAACGCTGCAACACAATTGAGATATTACAGCTGAATGCTTTATAAAACATAAATTGTAAATGAAATAGAGAAGTTCGCCTACTTCAAGTGGTAAACATTTCTCCCAAAATCAATATTTTCCTTTAAACACCCACTTTCAAATGCAGCTAACTACAATATGTGTCAGGTTAAAGGATATATTTCGGCCATGCAGTTATAATGTTTATATTAGCTTACAGTGAATATAAGGAAGCATTTATATCTCACTCATGTTGGAAAACCTCGCTAGATAAAAAGGAAATTAAAACGTAACAGGCACAAAAACGAAAATAATTCGTTTAGATATGTTTAGTGAACTCAGCAGCATTACATTCAATTATATTTAATTATGCAATAATACGACACAACTACAAATGCTATGTAAGAACACGACTCAAAAGTATTGAAAGCAATTGAATTTGGTATATTATACACTGTACTGCTGTTCATAAAATGAACTGTAAAAAAATAAATTGTCCCTTCACTTGATTTTCTCTACATCTCTGTAACAAATTATCGTTAATAAGCTTATTACTTTCTCTACACGTACAATGTACATAGTGTATAGAGACTGTATTGCACTACACCCGAAAATTCTATACCGAGATTTCACCGGAAATATATGTTTTAGGGTTCCCTGTATTAAAAAAAAGTATTTTAACAAAAAGGTCCGTGTGTCCATGTGTCATTGTGTCCGTATATTTGTAAACACGATAACTCAAAAACGAAAAGTCGGTAAAATACCAAACTTGGTATTTAAGTTTAGTATCTATCCGAAGATTTTGAGAAAAATTCCCGCACCCCAAATTACCGTTTACATGGAACTTTTTTCGAAAATTTTGATACTCTTAAATATGGCTCTAACGATTTGGATTAAAATATCATATATTAAAGATATTTACCTGACAAATAAAATGTATATCTTGAATTTTCTGGGAATAGCCTCTGAAGACTACTTTATTCTGGACGAATTTTATGGAATTTTGCATAACTGCTAAACCGCAAGAGATGGTAAAAAAAACTTACCACACAAAAATGTAGAGCACTTTAAAACACAAAATTTATATTATAGGCATTTTTTTCATGGAGTTGATCATTTTTGAGATATTCCTTGTTTTTGGTTTCAGCTTTAAAAAAGTATACTTTTCTCACACAAACAAAGGAACTTCAGTCACATAGCAACCAGCTTTTAACTACCACTTTAATCTGTGATACTCCCTTATTTCGCTTCTACTTACAAGGAAGCAAGTAATAAGACTATTTCTGCTAATTTTTTTCCATTAGCATGAAGAAAATAGAACAATAAACTTTTTAACAATAATTTGTTGCAGAGATGGAGAGAAAGTCATGTGAATGGATCACATCAGATTTTTTACGCTTCATTCTAATCCGGACAAACATTAGTAGAAGTGCTTTCTTGTAAGTGGAAGGGAAATAAGGGAATACACTAGACTAAAATGATAGTCAAATCGTTTAAAAGCTGGTTACCATGTGGTTGAAATCCATTTCTTTGCATTGCCAGGAATAGCAAAGTCTCGTATGTGAAAAATTAAAGTACTTTAAAACTGAAACCAATAATAAGGAATATCTCAAAAATATTCTCAATTTCAAAAAAAAAAAAAAAAAAAAAAACGTATATGGTATAAACTGTGTGTTTTAACCCGATCTACAGTTTTTGTGTGGTAAGTTTTTGGCTATCTCATACGGTTTACCAGTTACGCAAAATTCAGCAAAATTCAATCAGAAAAATCGGATGTGTTCCATTCACATGACTTTCTCTTCATCTCTGCAATAAATTAGTTTTAAAAAGCTCATGCTTCTATTTACTTCATGCTAATCGACAAAACTTTAGCAGAAATAGTTTTATTACTTGCTTCCTTGTAAGTAGAAGGGAAATAAGGGAGTAGTATAGGTTAAAGCGACAGTCAAAAGCTGGTTGCTATGTGACTGAAGTTCCTTTGTTTGTATGGACAGGAGTTGACAAATTCCTGTAGGAGAAAAGTTTTTTGAACCTGAAAACAAAAACAAGGAATATCTCAAAAACGATCTACTCCACGAAAAAACTGTATACAACATAAATTGGGTGTTTTAATGTGTGTTTTTTGTGTGGTAAGTTTTTGTCTATCTCTTACGGTTTAGCAGTTATGCAAAATTCGGTAAAATTCACTCAGAATAAAGTAATCTTCAGAGGCTATTCCCAGAAAATTCAAAATATACATTTTGTTTTCAGGTAAATATCTTTAATACCTATACGATATTTTAATCAAAATCGCTAGAGCCATTTTTTAGAAAATCAAAATTTTCGAAAAAAGTTCCACGTAAAGGGTAGTTTGGGATTTTTCTCAAAATCTCCGTGTCGCATCCCTGGAAGATACTAAACTTAAATACCAAGTTTGGTATTTTACCGACTTTTCGTTTTTGAGTCATCGTGATCACACACACACACGGACCTTTTTCTGAAAATACTTTTTTTGGATAAAGGGAACCCTAAATCATATATTTCCGGTGAAATCTCGGTATCGAATTTTTTGGTGGAGTGCGATATATTCTCTATACACTATGTACATGGTACGTGTAGAGAAAGAAAAAAAGAGATGTTTAGAGGTTATTCCCACAAAATTCATATCAAATTTATTTCCGACATAATATTTTTAATATACAGCATTTTAATCAAAATCGTTAGAACCATTTTTTAGTAAATCAAAATTTTCGAAAATTTGTCCATATAAGGGGTTGCTTGGAAGATATCAAACTCGTATATCAAGTTTGGTAGTTTGCTGACTTTTCGTTTTTGAATTATCGTGTTCACAGGCATACGGACACAGGGGCCTTTTTCTAAAAATGGCTTTTTTTATACAGGGGACCCTAAAACGTCTATTTCCGGTGAAATTTTGATATCGAATTTTTGGGTGGAAACAATACCTTCTCTACACACTATGTACATAGTACATGTAGAAAAAGTAAAAATGGCAGATGCTAGCGAATACATCAATCACTGGCATATTAAACAGAGCACAATACATTCGTGGATTGCTTGAACGTGAGGCAACCTTTACACCATTAACTGGCTGTCTAGAAGGTTGGCTTTATCCTGATGATAAATCTCGAGAAATTAAAGACGTTTGTTAATGCTCCGTTTCAGAAAATAAGTACGCGGGAGACGAGGATCGGACCACCACCTGCAGACGCAGTGATCTCGGCTATTTCTCAGGTGCGAGAACGCGCTCTATTCACCTAATACAGTGTTACTCTGTTACTAACTTTGCAACAAATTTCCTTGTAAGTTCGTAGTACCCGCAGAAATAGTGTAAATTTTTTCTTTTGTTTCTAGATATTAATTACATTTATTTAGAGATGGACAGAGAAGGTTATCTATCTAGAACGAACAGACATATGGTAGTTTTCAGTGTCGGATATAAGTTGCTAGTTGTTCTCTTAAAGCGTTTTTAAGTTAAAAATCTAATGTGTTCCATTCACATGACTTTCTCTACATCTCTGTAACAAATTATTCTTATTAAGCTTAGTATTCTTCTATTTCATGCTAAAACATTAGCAGAAACAGTCTTATTGCTTTGTGATAAACCGACAGCCACATATTTTAAAACCTGGTTGCCATGGGATTGAAATCTGTTTCTTTGCGTGGCCAAACCTTTACAAGTTTCCGTATGAGAAAAGTTTAAGTATTTTAGACTGAAATCAATAACAAGGAATATCTAGAAAATGGTCAGCTCCACGAAAAAAATCCATATAACATAAATTGTGTGTTTTATTGAGTTCTACATTTTTTGTATACTAAGTTCTTGTCTATCTCTTACAGTTTACCAGATACGCAAAATTCAATAAAAATCATCCAGAATAAAGAGGTCTTCAGAGGCTATAACCAGAAAATTCAAGATATACATTTTATTTGCCATGTAAATATTTTAAATATAAGGAATTTTAATCAAAATCGTTTCAGCCATTTTTGAGAAAATCAAAATTTACTAAATATTTTCCGTGAAACGGGTAGTTTGGGTAGGGGGGATTTTCTTGAAAACCTTCGTGTTTCATCCTGAAGATACTGAACTTAAATATCAAGTTTGATATTTAACGGAGTTTTCATTTTTGACCTATGCCGCCCAAAACACACACACACACACGGACATGTTTACTTTCTCTACACGTACTATGCACACAGAGTATAGAGAATGTAGATATTGTATTGCACCCAAAAATTCGCTACCGAGATTTCACGGAAATATAAGTTTTGAGTCCTCCTGAATACAAAAAAAGAGCATTTTTAGAAAAATGAACAATGTGTGTGTGCGTGTGCGTACATGACAAATAAAATGTATATCTTGAATTTTCTGGGAATAGCCTCTGAAGACATTTTGCATAACTGGTAAACCGTAAGAGATGGACAAAAAGTTACTTAATACAAAATGCGCTCATTATAACAGTTTGTTACATACTCTTTTTCGTGGAGTTGATCGTTTTTGAGATATTCTTTGTTATTGGGTTAGCTATAAAATAATTATACTTTTCTCATATAGGAATTTGTCAACTCCTGTCCATACAAACAAAGGAACTTCAGTCACTTAGCAACCAGCTTTTGACTATTACTTTAACCTATGGCACTCCCTTATTTCCCTTCTACTTACAAGGAAGCAAGTAATAAGACTATTTCTGTTATTTTTTCTCGATTAACATGAAGTAAATAGAAGAATACATTTTTTAACAATAATTTGTTGTACAGATATATAGAAAGTCAGGTGAATGGAACACATCAGATTTTTCTAAAAATGCTTTTTTTTGGTTTCAGGGGGCTCAAAACATGTATTTGTGGTGAAATCTCGGTATGGAATTTTTGGGTGCATTACAATACCTTCTCTATATACTATGTACAAGTAAAAATGATCAATGTTGTGAGGTGTTCCATTTTCCTACCCCTGGGTTTGCCCGACACTTTAAAGACAGGGAGCCGTGACTATTAATCTGGTTCCATCGCCGCGCCAGGATAACATCACAACAACCTCGCGGTGGTGTCATTAATAAAGAACGCCATCTCATCGACTGCTTCTCACAAACGTTTAATGTCAACAAGCTGTAGGCACTTACACTCCGGCCGCTGGATCGATATGGTGCAGGTCCTGAGAAACTGCCTGCCATTCCTGTTAGTTGCTTTGGAAAGGTAATCAAGTTCCGTGTTTACCTGATTCCAACACTATGTAACAGAAATAACCCCAAAGCTCCGAGAAAGCCCAAGCAATTTAAGCAAAAAATGAATGTAAATATATTTAAAGTCATAAATACCTTTATTTTATCAGTTTCTGTGCACGTACTATATACATAGTGTATAGAGAAGGTATTGCACGCCACCCAAAAATTCGATACCTAGATTTCACCGGAAATATATGTTTTAGGGTCCCCTGTATAAAAAGAAGCATTTTCACACAAAGGTCCGTGTGTGTGTGTGTGTGTGTGTGTGTGTGTGTGTGTGCGTGTGTGTCTGTTCGTGTGTCCGTGTGTCTCTGAACACGATAACTCAAAAACGATACGTCGGTAAAATAACAAACCTATTATTTAAGTTTAGTATCCTCCAGAGATGCGACACGAAGATTTTGAGAAAAATCACCCCACCCCAAACTAACCTTTACGTGGAACTTTTTCGAAATGTTTGATTTTCTTAAAAATGGCCCTAACGATTTTGATTAAAATACCGTATATAAAAGATATTTACCTGACAACTAAAATGTATGTCTTGAATTTTCTGGGAGTAGCCTCTGAAGACTACTTTATTCTGGATGAGTTTTACTGATTTTTGCATAACTGCTAAACCGCAAGAGATGGAGAAAAACTTATCATTAACTTTATGTTATATGCATTTTTTTTCATGGAGTTGATCGTTTTTTGAGATACTCCTTTTTTTTTTTTTTTTTTTTTTTTTTTTTTTTTTTTTTTTCAGTTTTAAAAAAATTATAATTTTCTCACACAGGACTTTGTCAACTCCTGTCCATACAAACAAAGGAACTTCAGTCAGATAGCAACCTGCTTTTGACTATCACTTTAACCTATGTTACTCCATTATTTCGTTTCTACTTACAAGGAAGCAAGTAATAAGACTATTTCTGCTATTTTTTTCGATTAGCATTAAGTAAATAGAACAATAAGCTTTTTAACAATAATGTTGCACAAATGTAGAGAAAGCCATGTGAATGGAACACAACGGATTTTACTTGGTATGGCATTTTATGGCAGAATTTGGAAGGATAAGAAGAATTTAAGGGGAGTGGAAATGAGATTTTCATAATTTTTTTCCATTTTCATGTTTTAATTGCACATCGATATATCGAATCTCCCGCTCATTTTGTTATAACTTTCACAGAAGTACCTTAATTGTAAATAGTTTAAAAAGATTATTGAAAATAATTCTGTTTGGTAGTTTTTCAGCACATTTTGGTACACTCACTTGGTAAAACATCAATTATTTTGTAAATATTAGTGTTAGAGAAGAGATCTTATTTTTATTTTGATCGGAAAGTTTTACTTTAGCTATTGGCAGTATTGGCATCTCGCTCACATTTCCTTGATGTGAGAGTTTTGAGGTACTGCAAAGTCGTGTTTGGAAAGCAAGGATACATTTTTTTTTTTTTTTTAATTTTTATCTTTGAAAGCAGTTTCTGAAGAAGTGAAATTTTCTATATAAATGCCCAATATCTTATAAGCTAATTGACACTAAGGGCTGAAATTTATACCACACATTTTCACCTAAGTAGGCTTTATTTTAACGAAATAATTTTATGTATATGAATTAGTTATTTTTTTTAAAATTTAAAATCATCAATTTGCAATAAATTTTTAAGAGCTTTATTTAAACAAACACATCGTTCATTCTAATTTACAGAAGTACTTTATTTTTCATCAATCAACAGTAAAGGTATTGCTGAATATACCTTGTAAAGGTTTAGCTCATTATGTTAAATAGTTACTGAGATAATGGGTCAAACTTTAACATTGGCAAGATAGGTCATTTAGACTTCCCTTAAGAGCAGGATCTCTTTTAGGGACTTTCTCAGGGTAAGAAAAACATTAACAGATTTACCCTATTTTCCAAATATTCCCTGCTCTAATTCCCATGTGAACTCGGAGAAAGAACTCTTTGTCCACCACTCACTTTCCTAAAATAAAGACACACATACTTTATATAGCAGCACTGAAGTTAAAAATCATTTTGCAACATGCAACATGTCTGCTCAGCACCACAGTTCTCTGATTCTTCATTCGTGACCGTAACTTCCCTTCGTGCCTAGACACATTTCTTATAGCTCGTCCTATTTTCTATGATCTGACACGAATGGGCCTGAAGTTAAATATTTTCTTAATTTCTATTGGTTACAGTTTCCTGTCAAACGTTTTTCCTTTCAGCAATAATTTCTTTTTGTGTACAGAATAAATATTATTTTATAATTTTTAACAATAATACTTATTCTAGTGTATTTCCTTTTAATATATTAATTCACTTATATAGTTATTGTAATCTCTTTCCCCCCATTCTTTTATATTCGTTTGCTTATTAGTTTTGTTTTCTTTCTTATATTGTAATGTTTTTCATTCTTTAGAAATGAGTATTCTACATAAACCTATACCATTTTGTTGTATAAATGCTGTTGAATGAATGGGTTACAAATTATGTACGAATGCTAATATTTTAAATCTAGTTTCGTTGCAAACCTCAAAATCAAAGATAAATATACAGGAAAGTGTGCGTAAATTCTAAAATTGTAATTAATAAGGGTTATTTTGGCGAACTTCTTTGTTATGCAAGAAGTGATAATATTAATGTAAATAAATAAAATAGAATTTCATTACATGAAATAGCAAAGCAGCTACAAAGAGAAAGAAAACAAATGTAAGGAGACGTTCATTGTTTTTGTCATAGTAACGAAAAAAAATCTTATGACTTTCTGCACATCTCTGCAATAAATTGCTTTTAAAAAGCTTATTCTTCTATTTACGTAATACTAATCGAGAAAAAATTAGCAGAAATAGTCTTATTACTTGCTTCCTTGAAAGTAAGCGGGAAATAAGGGAGTACCATAGGCTAAAACGATAGGCAAATCTTTTAAAATGTGGTTGCTATGTAATTGAAGTTTCTTTGTTTGTATGGACAGGAGTTGAGAAATTCCCGTATGAGAAAAGTATAAGTTTTTCAAAGCTGAAACAAAAAACAAGGAATATCTAAAAAACGATCAACTCCACGAAAAAAATGTATATGACATAAATTGTATGTTTTAATGTGCTCTACATTTGTTTGTATGATAAGTTTTTGCCCATCTCTTACGGTTTAGCAGTCATGCAAAATTCCGAAAATTCATCCAGAATAAAGTGGTCTTCAGAGGTTATTCCCAGAAAATTCAAGATATACATTTTATTTGTCAAATAAATAGTTTTAATATTTGACATTTTAATTAAAATCCTTTAGAGCCATTTTTAAGAAAGTCAAAATTGTCGAAAACTGTTCCATGTAAAGTGTAGTTGTGGGTGGAGGGATTTTCTTGAAAATCTTCGTGTCGCGTCCTTGGAAGATACCAAACCTAATACCAAGTTTGGTATTTAACGGTCTTTTCGTTTTTGAGCTATGCTGTCCACAGACACACAGACACACACACGCGCACACTCACGGACCTTTTTGTAAAAATGCTTTTTTTGGATTCAGAGGGACCCAAAACGTATATTTCCGGTGAAATCCCGGTATGGAATTTTTGGATGCATTACAATATCTTCTCTATACACTATGATCATAGTACGTGTAGAGAAAGTAAAAAGGTGGAGGATTGCAATCTATTCCATTAATCCTGGCAAATATTATTCTGATTACGGGGGTAACTAATACAAAGCTTTAGCTTAAGAAATGTGTCTGGGCGAGGTGAAAGAGGTGGCTGAGCGGTTGAGCCCGGAGCGACGCCCCAAGACGCACACAACCAAGTAGGGGTTCCCCGACGGTCAAGACCTCGTGGTCGGGTCTACAGTCCCTTAAATATATTTACGGGCATTCCAACATAGTGGTCATACTCCTAACATGGAGAACCAACACCACGATAGTGGATAGTCTTAGCCAATCAGCATCGAAGGTATAAATGTTCTAGAATATCTGGTGTGACTTCAAAGTGCGAATGTGCACGTAGCCCAACGGATGTTGGTGTCGTCGAAAAGTCCACCAGGAGTGCCAATGGAAGATGCTAGTCACTTCCATCCTGTTACTTAATCAGCTTATAACAAAGCTTGCATTTTTCTAAGAATATGTAAGAATGAAATGCCAATAAATCAGATTAATTAATTCTTAATCAATAAAATATTACTAAAACAATACAAGTTAAGCTCTCGCCAATGACACATGTGACAATAACACCGTTGCTGCTAATGTTTATCTCGATTAGATGAAGTAGATAGAAGCATAAGGATATGTAGAGAAAGTTATGTGAATGGGACACATATTACTTTCTCTAGCCCCGTATGCACAATGTACATAAGGATAGAGAAGTATTGTATTTCACCTAAAAATTTGATGCCGAGATTTCACCGGAAATACATGTTTTTAGGACCCCCCTGAATAATAAAAAAAAAAAAGCATTTTCAGAAACAGGTCCGTGTGTGTGTCTGTGGACAGCATAGCTCAAAAACGAAAAGACGGTTAAATACCAAACTTGGTATAATGTTGTTTTTCTTAAAAATGGCTCTAACGATTTTGATTAAAATATCACATATTAAAGCCATTTCTATCACAAATAAAATGTATATCTTGAACTTTCTGGGAGTAGCTTCTAAAGACCTGTTTATTCTGGATGAATTTTGCTTAATTTGGCATAACTAGTTAACCGCTAGGGATAGACAAAAACTTATTTTACAAAAAAATGTATATCTTGTTAAAATACACAAGTTATGTCATATGCATTTTTTTTTCGTGAAGTTGATCCCATTTGAGATATTCCTTCTTTTTGGTTTCAGCTTTAAAAAACTTATACTTTTCTTATACAAGAATTTGTCAACTCCTGTCCATAGAAACAAAGGAACTTCAGCCACACAGCAACCAGCTTTTGACTATCACTTTAATCTATGGTACTCACTTATTTCGCTTCTACTTACAAGGCAGCATGTAATAGGACTATTTCTGCTAATTTTCTCAATTAGCATGAAGTAAACAGAAGCATAAGCTTTATAACAATAATTTGTTGCAGACAGGTATAGAGAAAGACATGTGAATGGAATACGTCAGATTTTTTTTCAAGTAATAGCAGCTTATTTCCCGAAATACCTACCTTCCCTGATTTGGTAGTTTAAACAGGTCCTCTGAGAGTAAGGCAGATTGCAAGAAAATGTAATAAAGCTAAAGATTCCCTTAAGAAGAGGTCAAATCTATCTTCTTGTCCTTGAGGCTATTCTACCCAATCCTCCTCCTGCTTCTCTGAACAGATTACATAAATCTATGGAAATTAAATTCTCTGCCACAAACCGGACGAAACACGAAAAAATGAAGCACACAACAAAAGAAAAGGCAACAACGTATCGCCCAGCGGTAGGAAATTGTGCATAGATATATCGTCAAACCCAAAATAAATTTTCTCACGATTTCAATAACGTATGCCTATTTTAATGATTTATAGTTTAATCTTTAAAAAAACTTATTATGTTCGCATGAATTTCTCTACTCATTTTGTAACAATATATTCTTTAAAAAAATCTGACATGTGCCATTCACATGACTTTCTCGACATCTCTGCAATAAGTTATTATTAATAAGCTTATTCTTCTATATACTTCATGTTAATCGAGATAACCATTAGCAGAAATTGTCTTTATTACTTGCTTCCTTAAAACATTTCAAAAGCTAGTTCCTAGGTGATTGAAATCCTTTTCTTTTCCCGTATGAAAAATGTTTTAATTAATTTAAAATTGAAATAAATAACAAGGTAATTTTAGGAAATGGTTAACTCCACGAGGTCTACATTTTTTTATAGTAAGATTTTATACATCCCTTGCGATTTACCTGTTATAGAAATTTATCCTGAATAAAGAGGTCTGGTAACTGGTAAACCGTAAGAGATAGACAAAAATCTCACTCAAAGCACTGATGTCGATAATGTATGCCAAACAAATTTTGGGTTCAAATTTCAGAGGTTCGTTTGCTTTCAATTTTACACGTCCTATTCTTTCCTCAAATGGAAAGTCGTTATTCGTTTTTCTTTCTCCTGGTCATGCAACTAGAACGGAATTTCAAAGTTAGTATTTAGCGACTGAAAGATTGCACTATTGTTTTAGCCTTATCTTTATATACAAGGAAATTCTTAAACGCATTTAAGCAAATATTTGTTTGAAATAATGTGGAGTTGGGGGAATAGTTGGTTGAAGCACGGGTACAGAAGTATTGAGTGAAGTTGCAATGGGCATTAAAGGTTGTACGAGTGCGGCACATTTGGGCGGATGAGCCACAAGGTAGGGTTATAATGAAGCATTATTAAAGTATCGATTATATAAATATACTAGCGAAAGGGAAGTCGAGAGGTTAACGCTACTTGTATGTATTTCAATTTGCCCGTTTCCGTCCCTAGCCAGCATCCCTTGTTCCCCTAGGGACGACCACGAGATGGCTTCCCTATGGCCGCTAATCCGGTGGAAAATCAGTTTTTCTAAGCCCATTGATGCGGGGACCAACGTTCATTCTACTCGGACAGAAATATTTGCTGGAATCGCTATTCCAGGACTTCATTTTCTGGCGGTGAATGGGGGAGAAAGGAAAGGAAGAGCCGATAAGGCAGATGTCGCTAAACCACCGCGCACAAGATATACCTAGTATTTCCTTTACACACGCGAAACTGGCTTATTAAACGCTATATTTACTTTCTGTTCCAAATACTCCATACTACATAGTACCATGGAGACGGTATGTAACTCCATCCAAAAATCTCATGTGTTCCATTCACATCACTTTCTCTACATCTCTGCAACAAAGTATTGCTAAAAAGCTTATGCTTCTATTTACTTCATGCTAATCGAGAAAAAATTAGCAGAAATAGTCTTATTACTTGCTTCCTTGTAAGTAGAAGCGAAATAAAGGAGTACCATAGGTTAAAGTGATAGTCATAAGCGGGTTGCTATGTGACTGAAGTTCCTTTGTTTGTATGGACAGGAGTTGACAAATTCCTGTATGAGAAAAGTATAAGTTTTTTTTAAAGCTGAAACCAAAAACAAGGAATATCTAAAAAATGATCAATCCACGAAACAAATGTATATAACATAAATTGTGTTTTAACGTGCTCTACATTTTTTTTATGTGGTAACTTTTTCTCCATTTCTTAAGGCTTAGCAGTTATTCAAAATTCCGTAAAATTCATCGAGAATAAAGAGGTCTTCAAGGGCTATTCCCAGAAAATTCAAGATATAAATAATATTTGTCAGGTAAATATCTTTAATATATACTAATTTTAATCAAAATCGTTAGAGCCATTTTTGAGAAAATCAAAATGTTTGAAAAAAGTTCCTCGTAAAGGGTAGTTGGAGTGGGGGGATTTTTCTCAAAGTCTTTGTGTCGCATCTCTGGAAGATACTAAACTTAAATACCAAATTTGGTATTTTACCGACTTTTCGTTTTTGAGTTATCGTGTTCACAGACACATGGAACTTTTTCTGAAAATGCTTATTTTGGATACAGGGGACCCTAAAACGTGTATTTCCGGTGAAATATCGGTATCGAAGTTTTGGGTGGAGTGCAATACCTTCTCTATACACATGTATATAGTACGTATAGAGAAAGTAAAAATTTGATGCCGAAATTTTACCTAAAGTATACGTTCGGAGGACCCCTGAATAAAGAATCTGATGTGTTCCATTCTCACGACTTTGTTTACATCTTTGTAACAAATTATTGTTGAGAAGCTTATTCTTCTACTTCATGCAAATCGAGATAAAATATTAGTAGAAACAGTAGTATTATTTGGTTCCTTGTAAGCAGAAGGGAATTAAGGGAATACAATTGGCTAAACTGACAGTCAAATGTTTTAAAATGTGGTTGCTATAGGATTGGAACCCGTTTCTTTGCGTCGCCAGAAGTTGACAAGTTCTGTATAAGAAATAAGTATTTTAAAACTGAAACTAATAAAAATGAATAGCTCCATTAAAAAATCTATATGACATTAATAGGTGTTTTAATGAGATCTATATTTTGTTCACCTTTAAAAAACTTATACTTTCCTCATACAGGAATTTGTCAACTCTTGTCCATATAAACAAAGGAACTTCAGTCACACAGCAGTCAGCTTTTGACTATCACTTTAACCTATGATACCCCCTTATTTCCCTTCTACTTACAAGGAAGCAGTAATAAGATTATTTCTGCTAATTTTTTTCTCGATTAGCATGAAGTAAATATAAGCATAAGCTTTTAAACATTTTTTGCAGAGATGTAGAGGAATTCATGAGAATGGAACATCAGATTTTTTAACATATAATTCATATTTATGAGAATTAGAAGTGCGAAAAGACTCAGCTTTGTCTAACGCCTTGGTTAATTGATTTCCATTCGTAATTTTCATAATATAATTATAGACTGCATCTACTAGCTGATTTGGAACAGAATCTTCGACCAACATTTCAAATAATTTTTTTCTGTGTTTATCAAAAGCCTTAGTGAAATCAAAAAAAAAAAAAAAGGCTAAATGTGTTTCTTTATTTGAGAATAATATTTTACTGGAATAAGAAACTACAGTGTAACTTGTTAGGAGCGAAGGTAATTTCACTCCAAAATAGTATTTGTGCACAAGGAACGGCAGAAAAGGGGCGAAGGTTGTAACTGCTCTTTGCCAGAGCAGTAAAAGCACCAGGTCATGTAAATAGGGAGAGACCGAAACTTTCTCTTAATGCGTCTACCTTAGTCACGTGGTTAAAGAGAACGAATCAAAACACTTTGCAAAACAGGGTGACGTAGAAGAATTTGACTTGAAATTTGAAATAAAGCAAGAAGGGGAAAACATGTTGAATAAGCAGGTTAAGCCAACGGTTTAGATTCATCGCGTGGTTTCCAAAGCATCAGAATTTGTACTTGGCATCTGAAAGTCATGTAAATCAGACGCTGTGTCTGATAAGCTCCAGAAAACCACGCTAAGTGCCGCTAAAATGTGAGTAAAATAACTATTGTTAATATGAGTGAAGTTTGCTACTGTTCGTCAGAGTATAATAATGATCTCCTGCTGAGTACCAAAATTAGAGATATCTCGAACTTTCATTTCCGAACACATTCATACGCCTTGAGAACAAGCAAACCTAAGATCAAACAATCTGAGATAAACAAACCCAAGAATGTAACAAAAGCTCAACGACTGCGGCTCCAGCAACAGCTAGCCGAGGAACAAATTACCAGCACTGCAGGTTAGCTGTCCACCTGACGCTGATCACTCAAGAGATCTCAACAATCTTCCAAGTAAATGACGGTCAATAATACGAGAGCCGTCCAGAAAGTAACGAACGATTTGGCATAACTAAATAATAACGAAATATATCAACATAAAACCTGATTTACAAAGCTATAGTACTTTACTGAATTTCTCAACGTAATCTCCATTCAGTCAAAACATTTATTTTCACATGGTACCAGTTTTTCAATGGCCATCTTATACTTTTCTACCGTCAAAGGACTTATTCGTTTCTTTGAATGCACAAAATCTTCAACCGGTCGAATTTTATAGGCAGATAGCGCAAGTGTATGGTGATAATGCAATGAACGAGTCTTCAATGAAGAAATGGCGCATACTTTATGAGCTCAAGGCAGTGTGCACGACAAAGACCGGAGTGGAAGTTCATCAATCGTTATAAAGGAGTTAAATGGGAAAGTTGATAAAAGAATCCAAAGAAACCGATGTTTCACTTTGAACACCCCATATGACGTTTTGATTGGAAATGATTTCCCAGCTGATGAAGACCTCAAAGTGGCAGTGACATCTTGGTTCATTTGTTTAGCGGTGAAAAACCAGTACCATGTAACAATAAATCCCTTGACAGTAATGACGATTACGTTGAAAAATAGAGTGAGGTGCTGTGACTTTTTGAATAAAGTTTTGTGTTGATGTCTTTCCTTGTTATTTAGTTATTCCAAATCTGGATTGCCATTGTAATTGATTTTGACAATATTTACGATGACGGCAGTTATTATGTGGATGGACGGCGCAATGGAATGGCAGTTGATTCTACTCCATGTACCTGCAGCTAACTAAAATCAGAGAGATCCACAGTGATCCCTGACAGCTGGCTTACCTCGCGGCCGCTCCGTCACACTGTTGCCACTTCGTCCCGTCCACAGCTGCAGCACCAAACCTCTCAGTCGTTTGCCAGGAGCTATTCTCTTAAACCATCTTCATCGATCTTTAGCGTTGCTTCTAAAGTCAAAGTCACGGTCATTATCATTGCTTATATTTATAATTACACTGGGATTACTCCGAAGCTGCATTGAGGAATGTTTGTTATATCTTGTAACAAGGATGAATCATTGCTTACGTAGCAGAGAGGCTGGGATCCCTATGGATTTCCCCGAGTTTAGAAGGTACTGCTTGCAGAGAACGCGTGGCTTTGAGACTCTCGGCTTATGATCCGACCGACTCCCTCTGCCGAGAGCATTAGAAAGACTTCCGTCCCCTTGTGAAGATAGGTACAATCAAAACGCGAGCCGTAATCCGTGGAAACCTCGCAACAGAAGGGCGATATTACACGAGCTAATCTTCGCGGCGTTATCATTTTTAAATAAGTACACTGTATTAAATAACAAACCGCTAAGCCGATTTCTGCAAAGTAAATTACGTCCTTACATAGAGATTAGCGTTCTTTGCGACGTAGTGCTAATGTGCGTGCACCAACAGGTGACGTATGCTGTAACTAATGTATGAAATCAAACGTGTTACATTCACATGAGTATCCTTATACACTATCGTTTATTACTCTCTCTCTCTCTTCTACAAATAGTAAGTAGGAGAAATATTGCTTCCACCCAAAACTTCCATACCGAAATTTCACCATAAATACACGTTTGAGACTCTCTCAATAAATAATTCTCTGATCTGTTGCATTCGCATATAGTTATCTATCTGTTCCGCAAACAAGAAATTATCATAAACATTCCTATTTTATTGACTTCATGCTAATCGAGATAAAATTAGCACAAATGGTGCTATTACTTAGTTTCTTTTAAGTAGTAAGAAAATAAGGGAATACAGTAGCTAAAGTGATAGTCAACCCTTTTAAAATCTGTCGCTATGCGTTTGTCATTAAATTTCGGCTATCTTTCCAAGACCAGGATTAAAACAAAAGAGATATGAAATGAAAGATAACTTCCTGTTTGAGAAAAGTTTAAGTAATTTAAAATTAAAACCAACAACAAAGAATATCTTGGGAGCGGTTATCTCTACAAAAAAGTGTTTATTCCTTTTTTTCCCTTTCTTTCTTTTTTAGCCTAACGTCTTTTCATCCGACGATGAATGAAATTGCTCAAATGATCTCGGGTCTATGGAGTTTAAAGTTATTTGACATTCGTCTTTTCAGGATAAGGGAAAACCCCGAAAAAAACCTTATCCGCGTAACTCATCCTAAGCGAGATTCGAACTCACTACCTGTTGAACGTGAGGTAGACACGCTACCATGGACCCCAAGATCATTTGAGTATCATTTCACTAATTTCATTCATCGTCCGATATGACCAACCAGGTTAAAGGACGTTAAGCTATCCAAAAAAGAAAGTTGACAGTTATTTTCAACGAATAATCTGTACTATATTCGTAACGTAACTCATTCTGAGATAGCGTCACTTACAAGGTTGCGCAAATTTGTTTTCTTAATATCTGAATTCCTTTTTAACTTATATTAATATCCAAGGATAATCATTTTACGATACTCAACTACATAAACAATATGTTGGTTTTCATAACTACTGTCCCAGTAGTATAGTTTTCTCCAAAACATGATGGCCCTCAAACGGAACCGCTCCCCCTACCACTGGGAAATAACCATTAGCAAACAAAAGACGACTCTGTATTAGGGGCGAGAGGCAACGTAGTAAAATCTGTTTCAAGCTTACAAGTCGAGAATCGCACCTCAATTAAGTGGAATACTTGGCAACAACAAAGGTTGGTTTCCAGCAGCACACTTTCTAATCCCAAACTTCAAAGTCAGGTCAGCTTTGGAAGAACAGTGGCGCACGGTCATCGTGCTCTGAAAAATACTGTACCTATTTAGTTAATAATACTCTCGCGTATTTTTAGTCTTCGTTTATCTGACGCTAAAGAGCATCTGGAAGTTCTAAAAGTTTCATCTACACAGAAAAGATGAAGAGCTCGCCTCGGTAGTTTGGTGGTAGCGTGTCTGCCTCATATTCAACAGGTTGGAAGTTCGAATCTCGCTTAGGCTGAGTTACCCGGAAAAGGGTTTTTTCATGGTTTTCCCTTATCCTGAGAAGACGAATGTCGAGTAACTTTAAGCTCCGTGGACCCCGAGATTATTTGAGCATCATTTCACCAATATCATTCACCTTCCGATATGACCAACCAAGTTAATGGAGCTACAAAAATAAAACAAAAAACAAGTTTTTATCCCTATTATATTGGTAAATGTTGCTATGACAGCAAAAATAGTTATAGTTATCAATTTCAACCTTAAATCTATTTATAAAACAATTTAAAGAGATTAATTACAATATAAAAATTAATTACAATTATTTTACAAGTTTAGCTGTGATTAATGCTTTGTGAGATAAGATTTACATTTATTTAACATATTTTTACTTTACCTAAACGCACTAAGGAAGTACATAGTAGGTAGAGATAATGTTGTATTCCAGTCAAGAATTCGATGTCGAAATTTCATCGGAAGTAAATGTTTTGAGGTGCCCTGAGTTAAAAAAAAACAGTTTTTGTAAACGGTCCGTGTGTGCGTGTCTGTCTCAAAAACGAAAATACGTTAAATACCAAACTTGATATTTAAGTTCAGTACGGCACGACACAAGATATTCAAGAAAATGCCTCACCCCAAACTACCCTTTACAAAAAAAAAAAAAAGAAAAATCGAAAATGTTGGTTTTCTAAAATGGCTCTAACTGTTTCGACTAAAATTAACTAAAGTTAATTAATTAAAGATATCTACCTAAACATAAAGGAAATAGAGGATCAACTAATAAAGAGAAGTAAACAGGTGATCTCCATAATTTTAAAATGAATTGTTTGTAATATTTTAATCTTTATGTGTATCATGGGATCCCAGTAGCTAAAGATACGTATAATAACGCTAGGAAATTAGCGTAGTCTAACAAATACAAAAATTGATTATTTTTCTAAACTTATCAGTGTTTCACAAAAGTAAGTCTAAAGCAACCTGGTCTGTCATTAATGGTATTGTAAATAATAACCCTAAATCATCGTCTTCAGATCTTGATCCTGAAATATTTAACTCATATTTTATTGACAAAGTTGACGAACTTGTAAGTAGTATATCTCCCAGTGAACCTAAAATTATCTTGGAAATGATGTCTAAACCTGATACTGAGTTTGACTTTGGACATATTGGTGTAGAAGACGTATACTCTGCTATATTAAATTTAGGTAATAGTTCTTCTCTTGATGTGAATGATATCAATTCTTAATTTATCAAAATGGCAGCCATTTATGAATCAGAACCTTTAAAACATATTTTTTTAATTTTTGTATTGATTCTGGCCAGTTTCCTGATGCCTTTAAATATGTCAAAATAGTTACAACTTTTAAGAAGGGCAATAGAGCATATTATGGGAATTATAGGCCAATAAGTATTACCGACGGTGTCAAAGGTTTTTGAGTTCTTAATTGATAAACAAATATACAAATATTTCGAAGAGAAATCCTTGTTATATAAGCACCAATTTGGGTTTCGGAATTCTCTAGGCACTACAGATTCAATAATATCATTTTATAAACGTTGCCTTTTAGGTCTTGAATCCGGAAATCTAGTGCATGGTTGATTCTTTGATTTTACGAAAGCTTTTGACACTGTATTAAAATTGTATGGATTTAATGATTGCAGTGTTAATCTTTTATCCTCGTCTTTTAGGAATAGATACCAGGCTGTGTTTTTAAATTATAGTAAAATGTCATCTTATAAACTTTTGAGATATGGTGTACCCCAAGGTTCAGTATTGGGACCGGTATTGTTCTTAATATACATTAATGACCTTCCCAATGTTATTTGCAGTCCTTACTGTTAGACATTTATGTTCACTGATGATCTGGCTTTAAATATAATTGATGATAACACAAATACAATAAACGCTAAATTCAACGAGTTAACTAAATTAGTTCAACTGTGGTGTAAGGCCAACAATTTAAATATTAACATTACAAAAACTGAAACATTGCATTTTAGTTTAAGGAGAGCTAATATTAACGAGAAAAAAACAGTTAACTTTCTTGGCTTGCACCTTGAATCTAATTTGTGCTGGCTAACTCATACTGAATACATTGCTAAGAAAGTAAGCAAGGGCTTATTCATGTTAAGAGCATTAAAAATAATATCACTAGTGAATCATTAATTACAGCTTATTATGGTTTCATTCATAGTCATCGTAGCTCTGGTCTTTTACTTTGGGGTAACCATACTTCTGCTTTTAGAGTGTGTATATTGTAAAAGAAAGCTTTGAGATTAATTTATGGAGCTTCGTCTGAGTTCTCATTGTAAACCACTTTTTATTAAATCTGGGATACTTGCTCTGTCCTCAGTGTACGTTCTGGCCTGTCTATTGTATGTAAAGAAGCATATTACTGAATTTACACTTGTGTTTCTGTACACAGTCATAATACTCGAAGTAATTCTCACATATGTATACATAAGAGTAAATACAGTATAAGTACAAGCAGTTTCCATTGTATATATCTTAAGCTTTACATTAGCATACCTTTGCACATAAGACAATTTACATTTCAGGCTTTTTAAGTGTAGGGTCAATACCACATTGAGAGCAATTCCTCTATATAGTTTAAATGACTTTTATAGTGTAAAATGTACTTGATGATATAACTGTACAGTTTTTGACGATGTCATGAATACTTGTATTCCTAAGGCAAATAAATGATCTATCTATCTGTCCATCTGTCTGTCTGTCTATCCATTCATCCTTCTATCTGTCTGTCTGTCTATCTATACGACAAATAAAACTCATATCTTGCATTTTCTGAGAGTAGCCTCTGAATTCTTCATTGTGAATTTATTATGCACAACTGGTAAATCAATAAACAAAAGTTACTACACAAAACTATAGAAATTGTTAAAATGCACAATTTATGTCGCATACAATTTTTTTTAAAGCTGACCGTTTCCAAATATTCCTTGTTATTGGTTTCAATTTTAATTTTCTCAAGCGGGAAGTCACTTTTCAGTTCATCTCTCTTTTGTTTTACTCCTGGCCGTTGAAAGTGAGCCGAACTTCAATTGTTCACGCTGCGACCAGCTTTTTAAAGTTTTGACTATCGCTTTAGTCTGGTGTATTGCCGTATTTCCCGTCTGCTTACAAGGAAGCAAGTAATAAGACCATTTCTGTTAATGTTCATCTCGATTAGCACGATGTAGATAAAAATTATATATTTTATAAAGATGGAAAGCCAATTGAATGGAACAAGTCAAATATTGCATTCAGGTAGTCTCAAAGCATAATACTCTCGGTGAAATCTCGACAAAGAGATGCTTGCTTACTATACGGAGTAAAGAAATAAAAAATCTGATCTGGTCCATTCACATGACTTTCTCTACATCTCTGCAATAAATTATTTTATAAAACTTATGCTTCTATTTACTTCATGCTAATCGAGGAAAAAATTAGTAGAAATAGTCTTATTACTTGTAAGAAGAAGCGAAATAAGTGAGTACCGTAGGTCAAAGTGATAGTCAAAAGTTGGTTACTATATGGCTGAAGTTCCTTTGTTTGTATAGACAGGAGTTGACATATTCCTGTGTGAGAAAAGTATAAGTTTTTCAAAGCTGAAACCCAAAACAAGGAATATCTCAAGAACGATCAACTCCACGAAAAAAATGCATATAACATAAATTGCGTGTTTTAACGTGCTCTACATTTTTTGTGTGGTAAGTTTTTGTCCATCTCTTACGGTTTAGCAGTTATGCAAAATTCCGTAAACTTCATCCAGGATGAAGTAGTCTTCAGAGGCTATTCCAAGAAAATTCAAGATACACATTTTATTTGTCTTTAATATATGATATTTTAATCAAAATCGTTAGAGCCATCTTTGAGAAAATCAAAATTTTTGAAAAAAGTTTCATGTAAAGGGTAATTGGGGTGGAGGAATTTTTCTCAAAATCTTCGTGTCGCATCCCTGGAAGATACTAAACTTAAATACCAAGGTTGGTATTTTGCCAACTTTTCGTTTTTGAGTTATCGTGTTTACAGACACACACACACATACACACGGATCTTTTTTCGAAAATGCTTTTTTTGGATACAGGGGACCCTAAAACATATATTTCCGATGAAATCTCGGTATAGAATTTTTGGGTGGAGTGCAATACTTTCTCTACACACTGTGTACATAATACGTGTAGAGAGAGTAAAAATTGAAAGACGAAAATTTCACCTTGACGCTCGTGTGCCAAAATAAATATTCGTAGCTGTACGTTGTGAACTGTAAAGTCGAGTTTTGGGTCTCGAGACGAGGTGTGAGATGGCAGCACCTGCCATTTTGATTTCTCTCGGGGAGGTCAACACCCAGCGACAAATATCTCGTAGCCACCCTAGAGCTGATCCGTGGTCTGGAAGTAATGTCTCACCGTACTGAATGGTAAAACAAACCAAGTCAAGCACAAACATTTAATTGTTTCCGTCCCACTTGAATTCTCGAGTAAAGCAAATACAGAATCAGGGTTGGCCAACATTTCTTCTTCTCATTTATTTATTATGCAATTTGAAACGTTTACAGTTTTTGCTTTCTCTACACGTACTGTGTACTTAATGTATAGAGAAGGAATACCATTCCACCAAAAAATACGATACCGTGATTTCACCGGAAAAAGACATTTTAGTGTCCCCCGAATCTAAAAAAAGCTGATGTGTTCCATTCATATATCTTTCTCCACATCTCTGCAACAAATTATATTTAGAAAGCTTATGCTTCTATTAACTTCATGCTAATCGAGAAAAAAATTAGCAGAAATAGTCTTATTACTTGCTTCCTTGTAAGTAGAAGCGAAATAAAGGAGTACCATAGGTTAAAGTGATAGCCAAAAGCTAGTTGCTATGTGACTAAAGTTCCTTTGTTTCTATGGACAGGAGTTGATATATTTCTGTATCAGAAAAGTATGTTTTTAAAGCTGAAACTAATAACAAGGAATATCTAAAAAACGATCAACTCCTCGAAAAAACTGTATATAACAGAAACTGTGTGTTTTAACGTGCTCTACATTTTTTGTGGGGTAAGTATTTGTCCATCTCTTACGGTTTAGCAGTTATAGAAAATTCCGTAAAATTCATCCAGAGTAAAGTAGCCTTCACAGGATATTCCCAGAAAATTCAAGATATACATTTTATTTGTCAGGTAAATGCCTTTAGTATACGATATTTTAATCAAAATTGTTAGTGCCACTTTTGAGAAAATCAAAATTTTCGAAAAAAGTTTTATGTAAAGGGTAGTTTGAGGTGGGGCGATTTTTTTTAAAATCTTCGTGTCGCATCCCTGGAAGATACTAAACTTAAATACCAAGTTTGGTATTTTACTGACCTTTCGTGTTCATAGACACACGGACACTCGGACACACGGACACACACACACACACGCGCGGACCTTTTTGTGAAACTGCTTTTTTGGATACAGGAGACCCTAAAACATATATTTCCGGTGAAATCTCGGTATCGAATTTTTGGGTGGAGTGCAATAGCTTCTCTATACACGATGTACATAGTACATGTTTCTTGGGTACTTGCTGTTCAGGAGGAATTTGGACAGCCCTGGTGATTTTGCAACGTGTACCTACAAGAAGCACTGCCAACTGTCGGGAGATCCCGCTGAGTTTCCACGCGTGTAAACTCTTGAAGGTGTTTTCAGGGGAACTCGACGGTCAACCAACTGAAAACTAGTTTTGCTGCTCTAATGAACGTGAAGGTAACTCTGCCCCGAGCGCAAATCTTTTCAAATGTCGCTCTTGTTTGATTCCCCTCAAGCCAGTCATACATCGCTTCTGTATTTTGTTGACAACGTCCTTCATTGTGTAGTTGTCGGCAATACCTAAGTAGCGTCGATATTATAATTTAAAACACACATTAACACTCTTACAACATTCATCTCTGCGGTCGAGTGGTCATCGTTCTGGCTTCTCAACCCAGAAGTCCCAGGTATGATTCCCGACTGGGGACCAGAACGATCCCTATCCCCACAGAGTCTGGAAATAGGAATGCGGGACTGAATGTGTGTGGTGTGCTTAATTGTATAACACTGAAAAAAGTTTAAAAAGTGTGATGTGTTCCGTTCACATGACTTTCTCTCTCTGTTCTACAAACGAACTATTCTTACAAAGCATTATTATTATTGTTATATCTACATCATGTTAATCGAGATAAACATTAGCAGAAATTATCTTATTACTTAGTTCCTTATAAGTAGGAGAGAAATAAGGCAATTCAGTAGGATAAAGCGATAATCAAATCTTATAAAAGCTGTCGCTATTCGATTATCATTGAAATTAAGTTCCCTTTCGATGTACAGGAGTAAAACAAAAGAGAGATGAAATGGATAAGGGCTCGTCGTTTGAGAAAAGTTTAACTATTTTAAGTGAAACCAATAACAGGAAATATATCTGAAAAGACTGGTTCTACAAAAAAAAAAAAAAAAAAAAAAAGATGAATGATATAAATTGTGTGTTTTAACGAAATCTACTTTTTTGTGTAGTAATTTTCTTCCTACCTCTTATGGCTTACCAGTATGCAGAAATCATCAGAATGAACAGGACTTTAGGGGCTCTTCCCAAAAAATTCTGGGTATACATTTCATTTGTCACGTAAACACCTCTAAAATACGGCATTTTAATCAAAATCGTTTTTAGAAAACGAAAATTTCGAAAAATATCACGGTTTGGGGTGAATGGATTTTTCTGAAAATCTTCTTATCGCATCGTTCAAAGATGAACTACTGAGATCACATTGTGGTATACCGGGAAACACATGAGTCAGTTGAGAAATTTAGTGCCGTACCGGCATAATGCCATGGTAACTCAGTGGTAGAGTAACCGGCTAGAGACCGGGAGATCCGTGGTTCATATCCCGGCTATGCCAGTCTGACTCTACCTATCCAAATCCTGTCCTACACGCGGTTTTTGTGAGAAAACAATTAAATTATCACATGTGATTTTCCCTGAAAATTTAGGAAAAGTTCCACGTGTTTGAGAACACTGCCTATAACTCAAAACGCAAATTACCATAAGTTTCATACCTAGTACTCATGAAACCGGAGTGAGATTGGTCCTGCAGGATAAGGTTTTCCAACTGGGATAATGGTAATTACTTAGAGGTACGGGTTTACTCCCCGTTGACCGCGCACTCTGGATCTGGGGTTTTCCGATGTTTTCCTGGGCAAAAGATCGGGTGCCGCATATCTACCACGGTTCCTATTCCTTCATTTCATTTCCCTTCTTCATCTTTCAGGTCGGCGGCAGGTGTGGCTTGAGGCTTTGCAGGCAGATGGCACGGTTGCTTGCTCCGAGCGAAACTGTCTTCCCCCCTAGTTGCGGTGGTTGAGGCTAGATGCCGTTGTAGAGGCCTTCTTCCGCCCTCCCGGCACTTATATAGCCTCCGTAGCGCGCCAGGGCTGCAATCTAGTGAGCTGTTAGGGACTTCTGTGCGTCTCTGTGGTTAGCTCTCTGGTTTCCCCTCCTCTCATCCCGTCCTGCCGAGGGGCAGTAGGCCGCAATAGATGATTATCGGGACGCAGTTACCGAAGTGCCCCCGCTGTTAACATGTAGGTATGCTTCCTCCTCAAAATAAGATGGCGTATGAGTTCTCACATGTTTTAGGACATGTGTTAGTCACACTGAAACAACTGCTTGATATTCAAGAAGATTTTACTATGACCGTGGTCGAGTGGTCGGTTAGCTGACTTCTCAGCCGAAGATCCTGGGTTCGATTCCCGACTGAGGCGCGGAATTTTTCTTTAACCGGAATTATTTCCTATCCCCAACAGAGTCTAGAAATATGTATGTGAGAGTGAATGTGTGTGTGTGTGTTTAATTATATAAAATGATTAAGCTAATGGCAATAACCTACAATGAATATCCGAGTTGTTTCACAAATCAAAATTCCCGATTGGACCATAGAAGTTAAATGAAACAATTAACAAACATCTTATGTGTTGCATTCACATGACTTTCTCTACCTGTTCTTAGAAAAGATTATTATTCGGTTTACATCATACTAAACGAGATAAACATTAACACAAAATTAACACAATTGGTCTTACTACTTAGTTCCTTAGACACCGGGAATATACCAGGCCAAAGCGATAGTCAGATCTTTTTAAGAGCCAACAACTGGAGTCGGGTTGACTTTGCATTTCCAGAAAAACAAAGGGTTACTCCGTTTGAGAAGATGAGTAGTTTAAAATTTAAACCAATGACAAGGTATATCTCTGAGACTGTCAACTCTGCTACAAAAATGTTGTGTTTTAAAGGGATCTACATTTTTGGGGTAGTAAGCTTTTGTCTATCTCATACGGTTTAGCAGTTATGCAAAATTCGTCCAGAATGAACAAGTCTTCAGAAGCTATTCCCAGAAAATCCAATATATACATTTTATTTGTAATATAAATAGCTTTAATCTACGAAAGTTTAATCAAAATCGTTAGAACCATTTTTGAAGAAAAAAAATCAATTTTTTTCATGTAAAGGGTAGTTTGGGGTGGAGAGATTTATCCTTGAGATGCCAAGTTTGGTATTTAACGGTCTTTTAGTTTTTGAGCTATGCTGTCCACAGGCACACAGGGACGATTTCTAAAATTGTTTTTTGGACACAAGGGACCTCAAAATACATATTTCCGGTGAAATCTCCGTATCAAAATTTTGGGTGGAATAAAATACCTTCTGTATACATTATGTATATAGGTAGTACGTGTAGAGAAAGTAAAAAAATATTTCACTAGAGGCAGAGGTAGTTTTTCTTGGCGTGTTGGTTCGTACATTCCCAAGGGAGTCCACACTACAGCCACCTTAATGTGCGTCAGACCCCAGGAGGATAGGATGATATGAGAGTATTCGACGGGCGGCCGAAACTGACCGTGGGCCTTTAATATAGTCCAAGCAGTTCTTCATCTCAACACGGGGAGCGCTAGGAGCCCGCGCCCCGACCTTACTTAACTCCCCAAGCCCTGCAGACGACTCTAGCACCATCCCGCCGTCGAGAGTTGTGTTTCCAAAGGAATAGGAAACAGCCTGATACCAGTTACAAAATTGCTGGTTTATCAGTAATATTTTTGTTTTAAAATAGTTAGCTTTTATTAATTATACTTCATTTTAATTCGTCTAGACCTTAACTTTTTATACTCTAGATTTTTTTTTTTTTAAATTTTAGTTTGTAGTTAATTACCTGAAAAAATAAATAAAAGATAAAATTTATAAGCATTGTTTTTGGAAATAAATTTGAAGTTTGGATAAATGCCCCGGTATAGGTGCTGGAGTAGCATACTCGGATTTTATTTATTTATTTCTATTTTTAAAGGGTATTTACCACCACCACACTTACAACGCTGAAAGTGAATGTGGACATGAAGTGCAAATAAAATAAAGGAAAAGAAAGTTCGGGGGAATGAAGACACCTCCCTACAGTCGCTTGGTGACCTGGGAAACCCCCGAAAAAGGCCATGGGTTAGAGATGTGCAGGAATCAATGACCTCCAGAATCCACCCCTAGACGAAGCGGATGTGCCACCTAGCACGGTAAAGTACTGTTGAGTTTATACAAACTTGGACTTAGCCCCTTTCTGCAGTAATCGGTCCATATTTGAATGCTTAAAGCAGTTGTAGTGTGCTATATTTTGTATACTTTACCCCCACCCCCTGTTCGAGAGAACTGTTGTCGGGCAAACTGTGTCCATCCCTTGTAAAGAATAAATCAGCTAAAAGCTTTGTAATTAAGTATTATTAACTCCCCAACAACCCCACTATTATTTACATCGCAGCACTGCTAAGAATTTGCTTTAATTATACCTCGCTTCTTCATCCCCCTCCATACTGTTTAAAACCCTTCCGCTCCTTAGACAACCCCCTCCCTCACAATCTAAATTTTCGCGTGTTTTCAGAGCTTCAGAAATATTAAATGTTTCAGTCGTAAAAACCGAATTACGAGTTTGTTACAGTGATTTTATGCAGATGGAAGTAATCCATCATTTTAAAATCCAATACCTCTTAGATACATTTTAAGGGTATGTTGTAGTCGGCTTACTCTCCCCATATTTAGGACTGACACCCCTTTAGGACTTATGTACAAGGGGATGCTTAAGGTTCAGAAGCCTGTCGGGGAGCCAACGGCAAAACCACAGAATGGGGAACCTGGAACGAGTGGTCGGCCCGTAGCCAGGCATGAGCATGAGGAATGAATGGCGGAGCAAACCGGAGCACCCGGAGAAACCCCGCAGATCCCGCTTCGTGAATCACGAATCCCACATGCGAGCGCTTGGGATCGAACCCGGGCCACCTAGATGGGAGGCAAACGGTCTAACCACTCATCCACGGCGTCGCGTTTTTAAGGATATACAGTGAAAATGTTCAAGAACTTTCATTCATCTCAATTATATACTTCACTCGCTTAATAAAATTACGTCGCCTTCCGTGGTAAAGTGGTTACCATGCTAACTTCATGTACCCAAGGTCGCGGGTTCACACCCGGCGGAGGACAATGATTTTTTCGGGTGTAGAAATCCTTAGCATGGCTTCCTTCGGAAGGGAAGTAAAGCCGTTGGTCCCGTGTCGTAGATTTACGGCACGTAAAAGAAAACCTCAAGCTTGATAGAGAGGCGTCTGAGCAAAATTAAGCGGTCTTTCACACCCAAATTAGAATAGGACGCTGAGAACCACAGCAGTTATAGAGCGTCCATAAATAACACGCCATTTTTTTTTAATAAAATGTATTTCTCATTGAACTTTGTTTATCTGAGAAGCAATAAGAGATAGACACATATAATACAAATAAGTCGTATATCTAATTGAGATACATAATTTATATTAATAAAGCATCTAATGTGTTCCATTCACATGATTTTCTCTAAATTCCCCACATTCAAACGCTTCTCACAAAGGGTTAATTTTCCATCTTCTATCCATTCACAGCCGAACGTCACGAATTCGAGTACCAGCGACTACAGTCAAATGTGCCTGTGCTTAAAGTAAGGAGAGGTCCCAATTAAAATAACCGGTGTGATGGCACGCTTGGTTGCATGGATTTTGCTCTTTTTACTTCCTCTATACGCACTATGTACCTACATAGTGTATAGAGAAGGTATTGCACTCCACCCAAAAATTCCATACCGAGATTTCACCAGAAATATATGTTTTAGGGTCCCCTTTATCTAAAAAAAGGAATTTTTAGAAAAAGGTCCTGTGTGTGTGTGTGTGTGTGTGTGTGTGTGTGTCCGCGTGTCCGTATGTCTGTGAACACGATAACTCAAAAACAAAAAGTCGATAAAGTACCAAACTTGGTATTTAAGTTAAGTATCTTCCAGGGATGCGACACAAAGATTTTGAGAAAAATCCCCCACCCCCAACTACCCTTTACATGAAACTTTTTTCGAAAATTTTGAGTTTCTCAAAAATAGCTCTAACGATTTTGATCAAAATGTCGTATATTAAAGCTATTTACCTGACAAATAAAATGTATATATTTTGAAATTTCTGGAAACAGCCTCTGAAGAGTACTTTATTCTGGATGAATTTTACGGAATTTTGAATAACTGCTAAACCGTAAGAGATTCACAAAAACTTACTACACGAAAATGTAGAGCACGTTAAAACGCACAATTTATGTTATATACCTTTTTTCGTGGATTTCATCATTTTTGTGATATTACTTGTTTTTGGATTCTGCTTAGAAAAACATACTTTTCTCATACAGGAATTTGTCAACTGCTGTGCATACAAACAAAGGAAATACCAAATTTGTTATTCAACGGTATTTTCGTTTTTGAGCTATGCTGTTCACATACAGACAGACACACACAGGGATGTTTTTCTAAAATTTCTTTTTTTTTTTATTCAGGGGGAATCAAAACATATATTTCCGGTGAAATCTCGGTAACGAATTTTTGGGTGCGTTACAATACGTTCTCAATACATTATGTACATAGTGCGTATAGAGAAAGTTAAAAATCAATTGGAAACACTAAAAACTTGGCTCAATCATCCTTGTTGAATATATGCAATTAAGGGTTAAGGATATACAGCGAAGATGTTCAAGAACTTTCCTTCATCTCAATTATGCGTTTCACTTGCTTAATAAAATGTATTTCTCATTGAAAATTGTTTATCTAAGAAGAAATAAGAGATACACACATATAATACAAAGAAGATGTATCATTTATATTAATAGAACATCTAATATGTTCCATTCACATGACTATCTCTAGCTTTCTCACATTCAAATTTTCCTTATAAAAGACCACTCTCTTATCTACTTCATGCTAATTGAGATTAACATTAGCAGAACTGGTCCTATTATTTAGCTCCTTATAAGTAGGTAAAATAGATATAAGGGAATACACTAGGCTAAAGCGACAGTCAAATGTTTTAAAACCTGGTAGCTATGTGAAAAAATTGAAATTCAAGACTCTTCTGCATTCCTGTTAGTAAAAGGGGATGAAGCAAAGTTGACTTTCCGTTTGAGAAAAGTTGAAGTAGTTTAAAATTTAAACCTATAACAAGGAATATCTCATAAACGATTAACTCTGCAAAAAATATACTCTGTATAAATTCTGTGTTTTAATGTTTATTTTGTGTGTTGCTAAGTTTTTGTCTGTCTCTTACGGCTTACGAGTTATGCAAAAGTCTTCAACAACGAAGAGGTCTTTAGAGGCTATTACCAGAGAATTCAAGATATGCATTTCGTCATGAAAATATCTTAAAACATGTGGTATTTTAAACAAAATCGTTAGGGTCATTTTTGATAAAATAAAACATTTCAAAAAATGTTCCGTTTAAAGGGTAATTCGGGGTAGGGGGATTTTCCTTGGCTGATACTGAACTTAAATGGCAAGTTAAGAATTTTCTCGACTTTTCGTTTTTTAGTATGCTGTCCACAAACACACAGACAGACACACACACACACGAAGAACTTTTGGTGTATTTCAATATAAATCGCGTGCTTTATTGAAATTTAAAGACCAAAAATAAACTCGACAAAATGTTAAAGCTTTGTAATAGGATATTACGGTGAGCAAAAGTGAAGAACTAGTATCTAGATAGTTTTAGTGGTGTAACCAACGTATATTAAGTATCTTATTTTGCCTTAAGAAGTTTAAAAATCTGATGTGTACCATTCACATGACGTTCTCTATATCTCTGCAACAAATTATTCTTAAAAAACTTATACTTCTATTTATTTCATACTAATCAGAAAAAATTAGCAGAAATAGTCTTATTGCTTCCTTCCTTATAAGTAGAAGCAAAATAACAGAGTACCATAGGTTAAAGCGATAGTCAAAATCTAGTTGCTATGTCACTGAAGTTCCTTTGTTTGTATGAACAGCAGTTGACAAATTTCTGTATGAGAAAAGCAGAAACCAAAAACAAGGAATGTCTCAAAAACGGTGAACTCCACGAAAAATGTAAACAACATAAATTGTGTGTTTTAACGTGCTCTACATCTTTTGTGTAATAAGTTTTTATCCATCTCTTACGGTTTAGCAGTTATTCAAAATTTTGTAAAATTCATCCAGAATAAAGTACGCTTCAGAGGCAATTCCCAGAAAATCCAAGATATACATTTTATTTGTCAGGTAAATATCTTTAATACACGAAATTTTAATCAAAATCGTTAGAGTCATTTTTGAGAAAATCAAAATTTTTGAAAAAAGTTCCATGTAAAGGGTAGTTGGGGTGGGGGGATTTTTTTCCAAATCTTCGTGTCGCATCCCTGGAAAATACTAAACTTAAATACCAAGTTTGGTATTTTACCCACTTTTTGTTTTTGAGTTATCGTGTTCACGGACACACACACACACACACGGTTCTTTTTCCAAAAATGTTTTTTTTAGATAAAGAAGACCCTAAAACATATATTTACGGTGAAATCTCGGTATCGAATTTTGGGTGGAGTGCAATATCTTCTCTATGCACTATGTACATAGTGCGTATAGAGAAAGTAAAAAATCTCCTAAACCTAAATACCTTAAAGAAAAGCATATTTTACTCCCTTTTGCGATATGGAATAATCTTCTGAGGTAATTCAGCACACAGTAATAAATTGTTTTATTACAAAAAGGCCATACTCGTTATTAGTGGCGCTGGGCCCCCCATTCAAGTAAGCCCTTATTATAACCCTGAAAATTTTAACTCTTGCTGGTGAATACATGTATTCTTTCTTGCAGATTATTAACAGTAACTTAAAATTTGTATTTTTTTGTTTTATTAAAATGGAATCGTATAATATGAAATTATACTAGTAGTATTATTAAGGAAACCAATGTCTTGAAACATTTTTAGAAGTAAGATTTTGAATCTGATTATTTTTGGAGGGCAGGACTTTTTTTCTTTTTCTTCTTCTTTACTCAACTCACTCCTCATGTGCCGATAAACCTTGCTGTGCCTAACCATAATAAAAAGCATGCAGGTGGTTTGCAAAGACCTGCAAATAACTTAAAACGGTTCCAAAATGATGTTACTAGGCTACAATAAAATTTATAGTATACTTCCACGTTATCTAAAATTATTAAATTCTAAACAACATAACATTTGCAAGTAAGATTTAAGAGATTCCTATATTCTCAAAACTGTAGACGAATTTCTCAATAACTCATGCAACAGATACATATTCCATTTATGGAGCAGACTGATGATTTACATTGGTTCATTATTGTTTCACACTTATATTAATGCATGTTGAGAAGTTCACTATTAGGTTGTGTTATTAGTTATGCTGCACGTTTCATAACTGTATGATAAGCATTGCAGTTGGTGTAACGAAACGATCGTACTAACAAATAAATTCACTGCATGCCAAATCTGCACGTTTCACTTAAAAATATTGTGAAACTTCAAGGTTAACTCACCACCAGTTGTGTTGTCTCCCTAATAAGTATTTTCTTTTATTGTAGACGTTATCCTCTTGGTGTATGATGCACAACAAGTTTAATAAGTTCCAAGCTAATCGTTTTAACACGGACAGAACTCCCAAAACATATAGTAACACAATTTTCACTTCACACGTTCGATGTTTTTATCCGTTAATTAAAACACACATCAACTTAGTAAGCAGGGTTAAAATCGTCAATGAATGGTTTAAAATGTTTGTTAGAATAAATATATAAACACAGAACCACTTTATGATTAAAAAACGTGAATTCCGTCGACACTGGGAACTATATTATAGTTTCATTAGGCTTTATATAATTTAAAATTTGAATATATTAATACTTTCACCAGAAACGCCATTTGTTTTGCCATTCAACTGTCACGTTCTTTTGTCAGGAGAATCTGAGTTGCAATTTTATTAGAGCGATCGTGTTTTTTTCTCCTACATAGCGACACTGTTTACATGCGTGGGAAGTTAACAAAGCTTCTTTCTGACTTTAACTTTTACGTCCCCTGAAAGCTTTCCCTTATTCACATCGGTTAATTATCACGCCCGAAAAAATCCATCGCCCTCCGCCGAGTTTGAACCCGCGACCTTGTGTATATGAAGTTAGCATTACACTACGGAGGGTGACTTTGTTGCCGTAATGCATTGAAAGAAAAAAATCTGATTTACTGAAATTAACAACCGAATGATACAACGTTGTTCCTTAAAGCATCGATTCGTTTTACTTCCAAATAAAGAAGCTGTTAAAGTAAAAACATTCTAATTTATTATAAGGAGAAAAAAAAATGTTTTACATTCACAGGAAATTCTCCACTTATTCTGCAACAAGCTATTTTTACAAAAGTGTATTACTTTTTCTATCACGAACAATATACAGATATATACAATATATTTCATTAGAAATAAATCCGAAAAAAGGTATTTTGGAAAAAAGGCAGTGCGAGTGCGTGAGTGTGCATGTGTGTGTGTGTGTGTGTGTGTGTGTGTGTGTGTGTGTGTGAGTCTGTGTGACAGGAAGAGCACAACCGATTTACGAAAAGGCAGTTAAATGCTACACTTGTACGTTCGCAATAAAAAAAAATCTGATGTGTACCATTCACATGACTTTCTCCATATCCCTGCAACAAATAATTCTTAAAAAGCTTATACTTCTATTTACTTTATGCTAATCAGAAAAAAATAGCACAAATAGTCTAATTACTCGCTTCCTTGTAAGTAGAAGCGAAATAAGGGACAACCGTAGGTTAAAGTGATAGTCAAAAGCTGGTTGCTATGTCAATGAAGTTCCTTTGTTTATATGGATAGGAGTTGACAAGTTCCTGTATGAGAAAAGTGTATGTTTTTCATAGCAGAAACAAAAAATAAGGAATCTCACAAAAACGACGAACTCCACGAAAAAAATGTATATAACATAAATTGTGTGTTTTAATGTGCTCTACATTTTTTGTGTAGTAAGTTTTTGTCCATCTCTTACGGTTTAGCAGTTATTCAAAATTTAGTAAAATTCATCCAGTATAAACTACTCTTCAGAGGCTATTCCCAGAAAATTCAAGATATACATATCATTTGTCAGGTAAATATGTTTAATATCCGAAATTTTAATCAAAATCGTTAGAGCCATTTTTGAGAAAATCAAAATTTTCGAAAAAAGTTCCATGTAAAGGGTAGTTGGGGGTGGGGGTATTTTTCTCAAAATCTTCGTGTCGCATCCCTGGAAGATACTAAACTTAAATACCAAGTTTGGTATTTTACCGAATTTTCGTTTTTGAGTTATCGTGTTCACAGACTCACGGACACACGGACACACACACACACACACACACACACACACACACATACACACACGCGCGCGCGCGCGCGCGCGCGGACCTTTTTGTGAAAATGCTTTTTTTGGATATTGGGGGCCCTAAAACATATATTTCCGGTGAAATCTCGGTATCGAATTTTTGGTGGAGTGCAATACTTTCTCTATACACTATGTACATAGTGCGTACGGAGAAAGTAAAAATGTAAAAATGTGTGCATACTCCTAAAGGTCCATGTTATTCCTAGCCAAATTTGATATTTTTCTTTTTGTTTTGTTTTCTTTTGTTTCGGGTTCCTTTTAAGTCAAGTATCTTCCAAGGATTTGAAACGAAGATTTTCAGGAAAAGTTCACACCTCAAACTATCCTCTAAATGAAAGATTTTTCGATTTCTTCACAAATGGTTCTAACGATTTTTACTTTCTCTACACGTGCTATGTACATAGAGTATAGAGAGGGTATTGCATTACATCCAAAAATTCCATACCGATATTTCACCGGAAGTACATGTTTTGGGTCCCCCTGAATCCATAAAAAGCATTTTTGGGAAAAGGTCCTTGTGTGTGTCTATGTTGCCTGTGGACAGCATAGCTCAAAAACGAAAATTCCATTAAAAACTAAAATTGGTACTGAAGTTCAGTATCTTCCAAGGATGCGACACAACATTTTTCAAGAAAATCCTCCCACCCCCAACAACAGTTTACATGGAACATTTTTAGAAAATTTTGATTTCCTCAAAAATGGCTCTAACAATTTTCATTAAAATATCGCATATTAAAGATATATACCTGGCAAATAAAATGCATATCTTTAATTGTCTGGGAATAGCCTCTGAAGATTACTTTATTTTGGTTGAATTTTACGGAATTTTGCATAATTTGTAAACCGTAAGGGATAGACAAAAACTTACTACACAAAAATGTAGATTACGACAAAACACACAATTTAGGTCATATACTTTTTTTTCGTGGAGTTGATCGTTTTTTTAGATATTGCTTGTTATTGGTATCAGCTTTAAAATACTTATACTTTTCTCATACAGGAATTTGACAACTCCTGTCTATACAAACAAAGAAACTTCAGTCACATAGCAACCAGCGTTTGACCATCACTTTAACCTATGGTGCTCCCTTATTTCGCTTCTACTTACAAGGAAACAAGTAATAAGACCCTTTCTGCTTATTTTTCTCAATTAGCATGAAGTAAATAGAAGCATGACCTTTTTAACAATAATGTAGAGAAGGTCATGTGAATGGAACACATCAGATTTTTTTTTCTTTTTGTTTTGCTTTCTTTTGATTCGGGTTCCTTTAAGTCTATCTTCAAGGATGTGAAACTAAGATTTTCAGGAAAATCTCCGACCTCAAATTACCCTCTACATGAAAGCTTTTTCGATTTCTTCACAAATGGTTCTAAAGATTTTGTTTAAAGAATTAAATATATTTACCTTACAAATAAAATGTATATCTTGCATTTTCTGGGAATGGCCTCTGAAGACCTCTTCAATCTGGATAACTCATGAGACACAACATTTTACTACGTTTTTGAGCTATGCTGCCCATAGTCACACCGACATATAAGTGGACATTTTTCTAAAAATGCTCTTTTTGGATTCAGGGGGTCTCAAAATATGTATTTTCGGTGAAATTTCAGTATCAAATGTTTTGGGGGAATACAGTACCTTCTTTATCTGGTTGTGATAGAGAAAGAAAACATGTAGATCTCGTTAAAAACACAATTTAATTTTTCTCAAACGGGAAATCATCGTTTCATACCTCTTTTGTTTTACTCCTGGTCATGCAAAAAAAAAAAAAAACATAGCAACTGTTTTTAAACATTTCACTTTTGTTTTAGATTAGTGTAGGTATCTTCTTATTCCCCTTCTACTCACAAGGATATGCGCAGTAAAATCATTTCTACTACTGGTTATCTCGACTGCTATGAAAATAAGCTTTTGTAAGAATAATTTGCTGTTGAATAGGTACAGAAACATTTTACTTTCTCTACACGTACTATGTACTCGGTGTATAGAGAAGGTATTGTGTTGCACCCTAAGATTGGATAGCGAGATGTCACCGGAAATACATGTTTTGAGACCCCTGAATCCAAAACAAGCCTTTTTAGAAAAAGGTGTGTGTGTGTGTCTGTGGACCACAAAGTTCGCATAACTCGCTTCGCTTGTTTCATAAAATATTCGCATCTTAATTACTACCATTATAGGTACTCTCGTTGCATAATGTGCTATTCTGTGATTTATTTTCGCTTGTTTAATAAACTGTCACGCAATAATATGGCCTGAGTCATTGCGGTGCTGGAGGGATCGATCGGTTGTGTGAAATCTCGACATCAACGATGACAGCACCGCACAGCGGACAGCACATGAATTACAGATAATTATCGCCTATTGAGATGGATGCAAGCGTTTCAGCTGAAATGCATTCCGATTAATTAAACCCCGGAATACAATAGCTGTTTTCATAATAGGTCCTGGGCAAATCGCTATTAGCTGTGAAAAGCAAACCACCCACAATTGTCAAAATAAGGGAGGCAAATATCACGCAAATGTGCTCTCTTCACCAACACAATGACGTTCGTTTGGTGTTGGCACGTCCAAAACTATCTAAAATACTGCTAGTGATTCGATATTAGACAGCTTCTCAACTCTTGTAATACCCAAATTGATTACCACCTTTAGGAGTATATGAAGTAGTCTAAAGACAAACAGCATGAATATGCCATTAAATATGAAGTTAAAATTAATTTTTAAATTCATTGATGGTCTAAGAAAAAAATTATATAATAAAAATTATGTGTTTTAATGTGCTCTACATTTTTTGTGTGGTAAGTTTTTGTCTATCTCTTACGGTTTACCAGTTACACAAAATTCCGTAAAATTCATCCAGAATAAAGTAGTCTTCAGAGGCTATTCCCAGAAAATTCAAGATATACATATTATTTGTCAAGTATATATCTTTAATATATGACATTTTTATCAAAATCGTTAGAGCAATTTTTTAGGAAATCAAAATTTTCGAAAATTTTTCCATGTGAAGGGTAGTTGGAGGTGGGGGGATTTTCTTGAAAATCTTCGTGTCGCATCCTTGGAAGATACTGAACTTAAATACCAAGTTTGGTATTTAACGGTCTTTTCGTTTTTGAGCTATGCTGCTCACAGACACACACACACACACATACACACAGACAGACACACACACGGACATTTTTCTAAAAATGTTTTTTTTATTCAGGTGGTCTCAAAACATGTATTTCCGGTGAAATCTCGGTATCGAATTTTTGGGTACAATGCAATATCTTCTCCGTACACTATGTATATAGTACGTATAGAGAAAGAAAAACATGTTCTACTTGTGCATAACCTAAAAATCTGATGTGTTCTATTCTAATGGTTTTCTCTAGCTGTTTACAAACAACTTTTCTTACAATTAATCTTTTATCTACACGATAATACAGGTAAACATTAGCAGAAATTTTCTTATTATGTGCTTCCTTGTAAGTAGAAGGGAAATAAGAGAACACACTAGGCTAAAGCGATAGTAAAATCTTTTAAAAGCTGGTCCTATGTGAAACAATTGAAGTTGGGCTCGCTTTGCATAGCCTACATAAAACAAGAGAAATTAAACGAAACGTCACTTCCCGTTTGAGAAAGTTTAAGTAGTTTAAAACTGTAACCAATAAAAAAGAACATTTCCTAAACCGTCGACTCTATATTAAAAAGGTATGTATGTATTTATTTATTCTCTGCAATTGGATACTGCCCTGTGGCAGAGTTAAATGTAGAAAATTCACTTACAATAATGATTACAGTTAAATTAAGAATAGTAATACAACTAACATATTACACTTACATGTTTTTTTTTAAATACGTAACTACTTATTACTCAGTGTAGCAATACTTATGTCAGTTACCAGCAGGTTTATAAACAGTTATTATGAAGCCTCAACATTAATACTATACTTTACTAATGTATACATAAATAATAATATACACTAATACATTTTTTGAGATCCTTAATTACTTCACAATATTTACTCAATTAACTCACATTTATTCTCTTTAAATTATTCCTAAATTTCTTTAAGGTATATGTGTTTTAACGAGAGCTACATATTTTGTGAAGTAAAATTCTGCAAACGTCATCCAGAATACATGGACAAATTTTTGAAAATGTTGCTTTTCTCAAAAATGTCTGTAACGATTTTGATTAAAATACAATATATTAAAGTTATTTACATCACAAATAAAATTTATGTTTTGAATTTTATGGGAATAGCCGCTGAAGACCCCTTTATACTGGATGAGTTTGGCATAAGGGTTAAACCGTAAGAAATAGACAAAAACTTTTTACACAAAAAATGTTAACTTCATGGCACGACAGCTCAAGGGGAACCTTGGCCTACCGCCCACCCGCTGCGTCCCCCATCTCGGTATTGGCGGGTGAGACGTGGTCAGCGCCTCGAGTCCCCCGGCCGGTTAATGCGGTCCTCATGACCTGGAGCCGCTACTTCTCCATAAAGTAGCTCCTCAATTGGCCCCCCAGGAACCTTACGAGTCTGAGTGCACCCCGGGTCAGGTCTCCCAGCTGGGGAAAAATCCCCACGCCGGTACTGGGGATCGAACCCAGGTCTCCCGCTTGGTAAGCAGCAACGCTACCACCGCGCTAAGGAACGACCACACAAAAAAATGTAGATCTTGTTAAAACACATCATTTATGTCATATACGTTTTTGTGTAGAACTGGCCGTTTGTAAGATATTCCTTGTTATTCATTTCAATTTTAAAATACTTTAACTTTCCTTAAAAGTTCTCATTTCTAGTTTACTGCAGGCCATGCAAAGCGAACCGAACTTCTGTTGTTTCGTGTAAGACCACTTTTAAAAGATATGACTATCGATTTAGCCTATTCTATACTCTTATGTCCGTTTTACTTACAAGGAAGCAAGTAATAAGACAAGTTCTGCTGGTGTTTATCTTGATTAGCATGATGTGGATAAAAGAATAATCTTTTGTAAGGAAAGTTGTTTGTGTAACAGCTAGAGAAAGTCATGTGAATGGACGCATCAGGTTTTTTAAAAATTAATGTTGAAATAGGGTCAAGATAATGTTTACACCATACAAGAATACTTAAACATAGATACATTTTAATGGTTTTTAACTTATTGCAATATTATGTATGCTAAATGGTGAAACAAATATTCATAAGTAATACCAGGAGTGTTTTCATCTTGTCGATAATTCACGTCCGGAGCGAAGCGACGAGAGTCAATTGTCCTAAGAGATGAAAACACGAATTATATTTGATAAGACAGTTTGCGAAATAGACTGTTAATAGTTTATAATATATAGGAAGGGAGGTTTTATCAGGTTATCATTGTAATACTTACATTTAGTTCTCAAATGGTAGATGACGCATTCCACCATGTTTATTTACCGAAAGTTTTTTTCTTCGTTCTTTCTTCACTGCCTCCTGAATTATGATATGGCCGACCGTGTCTACAACCAATATACGAATATCGATAGCAACAATAGAATAACGAAGAATTTTTACTCTCTCTCTACACATACTATGTACATAGTGTAGAGAGGAGGTATTGTATTGCACCTAAAATTCAATTCCGAGATTTCACCGGAAATACATGTTTTGAGACACCCTGAATAAAAAAAAGCATTTCTAGAAAAAGGTGTATGTATATGCGCGCGCGTGCGTGTGTGTTTATCGACAGCATAGCACAAAAACGAAAAGACTGTTAAATACCAAACTTGGTATTTAAATTTGGTATCTTCCAAGGATGCGACTCGAAGATTTACAAAAAATGCCCCCATCCCAAACATGGAAAAAAATACGAAAATTTTTATTTTCTCAAAAATGGCTCTAACGATTTGATTAAAATCTCTTATATTCAAGATATTTACATACCAAATAAAATGCATATCTTGAATTGTCTGGGAATAGCCTCTAAAGACCTCTTTATTCTGGATGATTTTTATTGAATTTTGCATAACTGGTGAACCGTAAGAGATAGACAAAAATTTACTACACAAATAGCATAGATCATGATAAAACACACAATTTATGTCATCTACATTTTTTTTTTTTTCGTGGAGTTGGCCGTTTTTGAGCTATTCCTTGTTATTGATTTCAGTTTTAAAATACTTAACACTTTACTCGTACGGGAACTTGTCAACTCCTGGCCACATAAAGAAACGGATATCAATCCCATAGCAACCACATTTTAAAATATTCGACTGTCAGTTTAGCCTAGTGGATTCACTTATTTTGCTTCTACTTATAAAGAAACTAAGTAACAAGGCCGTTTCTGCTAATGTTTTAGCATTAAATAGATAAAAGAATAAGCTTATTAACAATAATTTGTTATAGAGATGTAGAGGAAGTCATGTGAATCGAGCACATCAGATTTTTATTTCAATTTTTAATAATTAATACATGAAATAGAAACATACGTTATTTTATTTGAGATGAGTGCCATAACCTCAAATAACCAAGACAGGATATTAAACAAACGAACGTCACGGCGACAATATTTCAAAGAAATAAGCATCAGCTGCAATAAGTTGTTTCGACAATATCGCTCCTGTTAGATGACCACGATTGGTTGAAATTGCCTAATCTCGGCCTAATTAATATCACCCCTTTCTTTGATCCATTCTGTATATTCCCTAAAGACCACATTATGGTACATTTGGGAAGGATCTACTGTATTGCTAAATGAAGCCTGGAAGGATCGCTAATATTTCCCCGACCATGTACAGCATTGGGACATTACTTCACAAAACAGGCAGCCCTTTCCACGTATCGAGAAGAGGTGAGACGTTTTGACACAATTTGCCTTCTCTTTCTGCTCTGGCAGGAGGTGCTGCTACTGAAAATCGAATTTGTCACTTTATTTTATCATATTTCAGTGTCCTTTATAAAACAGCCTTTTGATGTGAAAGCCTCCCTCAGGTCCCAGTGTTCGTGATGGGCTTTTAGCCCTTTGCGAGACAACAATGCACATCCCCTCCAACCTCCGCGGCACGGGGATAGAGAAAATGTAATTTTTAGCACTTTAAAAAAACTTAATTCGATCACGGTACAGTCGAAGCTATCTGATAAAAACAAAGCCTCTTCAATCTAAGGTAAGTGTTTTTATTTTGTTGGGCTATGTTGGCAACCCTTTTATTTCCTTGTAGTTCCCTTTCCTGGCTGTCTTTCACCAGAAATCATAGAATAAGATATTGCTGCCCTCTACTGGCGAAATAAAACACTAAACAAACAATCCCTGCATTAGAAAGGCACAATTACGTTTCGAGCTAAAATATTTGAAGGCATTCATAAATATTAATTAAGAAAAGAAAATCATAACAAAATATAAGTTCCTAATGAAAAGACAACTGAAACGTTTAGTATTTCTCTAAACAAAATCCAATTCACATAATTTTCTATACCTATTGTGTAAAATTGTTTATCTACATAATGTTAATTGAGATAAACAGTAGCATAAATACCTTTATTACGTAGTTTTTATAGAATCAAGGGAATAAGGAAATACATTAGGCTACAGCGATTGTCAAATCTTTTAATAGCGGATCGCTATATGTTGGCTTTGAAATTCAGTTCTATTTGTATATACAGGATTAAGAAAAATAAAAACGAATGACGATGAGACGTTAACACATGGAAGTCAAGTGTTTTCATATTAAGTGTTTATTTTATGTTAATGGAAGGAAATTGATGCCATATTGATTTATTGATTACGTGGTAAAGAAAACATTAATTACTGAAAGTAATTAGCCTGTAAGTATTCTGTGAATATCAGAATATTGAATTTAATATGTATTTTAAGTATAATTTCATTTATGATTAACAAATAAGTATTTGAAAAAAATTCAAGAATGACAATTGCATTGCTACGCGCATGACAAAGGAAGTTGTTCTTTCCAGTATACCGCATCCCCAAGCGTTGTATACCCGTATTTAAATATTCACTAAGCACAAATAGCTTATGAAATAAATATTATACGTACCAAAAGTAATTTATTTATAAATAAAAGGAAGTGTGTATTTTATACTGCCTTAAAGAATGTTTAATAAGGATAAACATGTAGAGCCTATATAAGAGCTTATAACAACATTATTACAGTGAGTAATTAATAATTTTTATTTCAAAATCTTCTCGGGCTTCTAACCAGGTTCTTATTTTAACAACGACTTGCAGTTGAAAACAGTATAAGTAATAGGACACTGAAACCAATAACAGCAATATCTGGGAAATGGTTAATTTCATATAAAAATGTATGTCAAATAAGTTGTGTTTTAATGAGATCTACATTTTTGTACAGTAAGATTTTGTAAATCTCTTACGGTTTACAGTTATGCAAAAACCATTCGGAATGAAGACGATTTCAGAGGCTATTCCCAGAAAATTCAAGCTATACATTTTATTTCTCATCTAAATACCTTTATATGACATTTTAAAAAAAAATTGTTACAGTCGTTTTTAAGAAAATCGAAAATATCGAACATGTTTTATGAAAAGGTAGTTTGGTGTAGGGAATTTACCTGAAAAACTTCATTTCGCATTCTTGGAAGATACTTAAATATTAAGTTATGTACTTAATCACTTTCCCTTTATGAGTTATGCTGTTTACACACACATAGGTTCATTTTATAAGTTTTTACTTTCTCTATACGTACTATGTATACATAATGTATAGAGAATGTATTGCACCCAAAATTCCATACTGAGTTTTCACAGCAAGTACTATTTTGGGTCCCCTTGAATCCAAAGAAAAACATTTTTAGAAAAATGTTTGTTTGTATGTGTACCTGTGGGCAGCACAGCTCAAAAACGAAAAGACCGTTAAAAACCAAACTTGGCATTTAAGTTTGGTATCTTCCAAGCATACGACACGAAGATTTTCAAGAAAATCCTCCACCCCCAAATACCCTTAACATGGAACTTTTCTCGAAAGTTTCTGAAGACCACTTTATTCTGGATGAATTTTACCGAATTTTGCATAACTCCTAAATCGTAAGAGATAGACAAAACTTACAACACAAAAAATGTAAAGCACACAATTTATGTTACATACATTTTTTCTTGGGGATGATCGTTTTTTAGATATTCCTTGTTTTTGGTTTCAGCTTTAAAAACTTATACTTTTCTCATACAGGAATTTGTCAACTCTCTCCATACAAACAAAGGAACATCAGTCACATAGCAACCAGCTTTTGACTGTCACTTTAATCTATGGTACTCCCTTATTTTACTTATACTTACAAGGAAGCAAGTAATAAGACTATTTCTGCTAATTTTTTCTCGATTAGCATGAAGTAAATAGAAGCATAAACTTTTTAATAATATTTTTTGCAGAGATGTAGAGAGTCATGTAAATGGAGCTCCTCAAATTTTTTTTAGTACTTTTCTCTTCTTCAGAAAAGATTTAGAATAAAACTATGAGAATTTGAGTAATCAGTTGGTTACTAGCTAACCGTCTACGTGGATTTTTCATCCCCGACACATTACACCCACCCCTTGCGTGTTAGATCTACCTTGTGACGTGGAAAAGGGTAGTCAAGTTATACCTCAGCACCCCCTGTTAATAAAGAACCTGCCGTTATGAATTTTTAATTTCAGTTACCTGCAAGTCAGCACCGCTAGATATGCGTATTGTCATATTTTTTCGTTCCCTTTCTCCCGCACTCAGAATATTTCGTTATCGGCTTTTTTTTTTTTTTTTCATCATCTCTTAAAAATTAGTAGCAGAGGAAGCACGTAATGCTGGAAGTGGAAAAAAAAGGCGTTGAAAATTGACAAAACGCGTTTAAAAATGGAGATTATGGTATTGCATATTAAAATCTTAACATTAAGTTAACGTCTGTGTGGATCACGTACCTTGCGACGTCCTTTGTGAAGCACGTGATGACACAGTCAGGTGCAATTTACCTGCAGCAACTGGTCATGCATAAACCAGAACCTTGCTGTCCCGTTTAGACATGGCGTGGGCCATTTCTTCTCAGGGTTTGCAGAGAAACCAGCGAGTCGCAGTACAAGACTTCTCTTGCCAATCTCTTCTCCTCTCTTTCATACTCTTCCCCTCCCTCTCTACCTCTGCTTTACCTTCTTTTTTTCTCATCTTCCTTTCCGTTCCTTTCTCTTCCAGCTTCTTCCTTTGCTTCTTTCTTTTTCCATTATTGGACAATATAAAATGCAAACTTTTTAAATCACAAACATGGAATAATAATTAGAAAACAGCTGACCTCTCCCCAACCTGAAAAAAAAAATTCAGGTTATGCAGACATTTTAATGAGAAGTACGGCTTTCTTTAGAAATATTATGTGTATGTATATACGATTTCTCATTATATCAAATTCTATAACATTGAGTCAATATTCAAAGTATTTCATAGGCTGTTTGTAGAAAAGTTTTTTATTTTTGCTTTCTCGACAAGTAGTATAGTGCACCCAAAAATGTGATACCTGCATTTCATGTTTGAGACCCCTGAATACAAGAAAGCATTTTTAGAAAAATATCCTGTGTCAGTCTCTCTGTCTGTGCGTGAAACTTGGTATTTAAGTTCAGTATCTTCTCGACATGAAGATTTTCAAGAAAATCCCCCGCCCCAACCACCTTTTACATGAAAATTTGAGTTTCTCAAAAATAGCTCTAAAGATTTTGATTAAAATACCGTATATTAAAGATATTTACATTACAAATAAAATGTATATCTTGATCTTTCTGGGAATAGCCTCTGAAGACTTCTTCATTCTGGATGAATTTTGCGGAACTTTGCATAAGAGATAAACCGTAATAAATAGACAAAATCTTACTTAACAAAAATCTTGTGTGTTCCATTCACATGACTTTCCCTACACCTCTCTAACAAATATTGTTAAGCTTATTTTATCTACTTCATGCAAAGAGAATGGAATTTCAATTGCATCACATAGCGACAGTTTAACATTTGACTCGCTTTAGCCTAACGTATTCCCTTATTCCCCTTGTACCTACTTACAGGGAAGCAACTAATTAGACTAACTCTGCTAATGTTTATCTAGATTATCTTGAATAACGTTTTGTAAGAATAGTTATTTGCAAAGCAGAGAGAGAAAGTTTCCCGTGCCATCATGCATCATGAATGGGGTGCAGTGCTGGAGGGTGAGACATGATCAGCTCCTGGTTGATGCGGCCTTCCCTCTCAATGCTGAATATACTCCGGTCCAGGTCTCCCAGAGGGGTACCGGGAATCGCACCCAGATCTCCCGCGACGACCGCATGAAGCAGATAGAAGAATAACAGAGAGCAGGCAGAGAAAGTCGTGTGAATGTACACGGAACAGAGTTGGTGGTCGGTGAAAAGCTGCCCGGAAGCAAGCACTTTTCGCGCATTAGGGAAGATGAGGACAGGATTCCATTTGTTTAATATGGACATCACGTGGTGGGCGCTGTGTCCCACGGGAACCCCTGCTTCCCTTCCCTGCTAATCCCACATGCTGCTCTGCTATTTCTATTCCTTTATTTCTACACGCTCAGCAATCTCTGTATTAACATGCTCACAAACCAGACTGCAGCAAATACTCTCTTACTAGAAATGAGTCATTCAATAACTATCGCAAGGAGATGTTCCATTCACATGACTTTCTCTCAATCTCTGCGACTAATTATTGTTAAAAAGCTTATGCTTCTATCTACTTCGTGCTAATCGAGAAAACATTAGCAGAAATAGTGTTATTACTTGCTTCCTTGTAAGTAGAAGCGAAATAAGAGAGTAATATAGGTTAAAGTGATAGTCAAAAGCTGGTTACTATGTGACTGAGGTTCCTATATTTGTGTAGACAGGAGATGACAAATTCCTGTATGAGAAAAGAATTGCTTTTTCAATGCCGAAACTAAAAACAAGGAAAATCTCAAAAAAGATTAACCCCGAAAAAATGTGTATGGCCTAAATTGTGTGTTTTAACGTGCTCTACAATTTTTGTGTGGTAAGTTTTTGTCCATCTCTTACGGTTTAATAGTTGTGCAAAATTCCGTAAAATTCATCCAGAATAAAGTAATCTTCAGAGGCTATTCCTAGAAAATTCAGGATATACATTTTATTTGTCAGGTAAATATCTTTAATATACGATATTTTAATCAAAATCGTTAGAGCCATTTTTGAGAAAATCAAAAGTTCTGTGTGTGTGTGTGTGTGTGTGTGTGTGTGTGTGAGTCAGCAACATAGCTCAAAACCGACAAGTCCGTTAAATACCAAACTTGATATTTGAGTTCAGTATCATCCACATATGCGATACCAAGATGTTCAACAAAATCCCAACCACTCTTTACATGGAACAATTTTTACTTTCTCTATACGTATTATGTACATAGTGTATGGAGAACGTATTGTACTCCACCCAAAAATTTGTTACTGAGATTTCACCGGAAATATATGTTTTAGGGACCCCTGTATCAAAAAAAAAAAAAAAAAGAAGAAAAAAAGCATTTTCAGAAAAAGGTCCCTGTATGTGTGTGTCTGTGAGCACGATAACTCAAAAACGAAAACTCGGTAAAATACCCATCCAGGGATGCGACACGAAGATTTTGAGAAAAATCCCCCCACCCATAACTACACTTTACATGTAACTTTTTTTTTTTTCGCCCTCCGTGGTGTAATGGTTACCATGCTAACTTCATATACCCAAGGTCGCGGGTTCAAACCCGGCGGAGGGCGATGGATTTTTTCGGGCGTAAAATTCCTTAGCATGGCTTCCTTCGGAAGGGAAGTAAAGCTGTGGGTCCTGTGTCGTAGATTTGCGGCACGTAAAAGAACCTCAAGCCTGATAAGAGAGGCTTCTGAGCAAAATTAAGCGATCTTTCACGCCCAATATAGAATGGGACGCTGAGAACCAAAGCAGTTAAAGAGCGTCCATAAATAACAGGCCATTTCATTTCATGTAACTTTTTTTCGAAAATTTTGATTTTCTCAAAAATGGCTCTAACGATTTTGATTAAAATATCATATATTAAAGATATTTAACTGGCAAATAAAATGTATATCCTGAATTTTCTGGGAATAGCCTCTGAAAACTACTTTATTCTGCATGAATTTTAAAGAATTTTGCATAACTGTTAAATCTTAAGAGATGGACAAAAACGTACCACACAAAAAATGTAGATCACATTAAAACACACCATTTATGCTTATACATTTTTTTGTGGAATTGATCGTTTATGAGATATAACTTGTTTTTGGTTGCAACTTTAAAATACATACTTTTCTCATACAGGAATTTGTCAACTCCTGGTCAAAAAACCAATGGATCTTCAGTCACATAGCAATCAGCTTTTGACTATCGCTTTAGCCTGTGGCACTCCCTTATTTTCCTTCAACTTACAAGGAAGAAAGTAATAATACCATTTTTGCTATTTTTTTCTCAACTAGCTTGAAATAAATAGAAGAATAAACTTTTGAACAATAATTTGTTGCAGAGATGTAGAGAAAGTCATGTGAATAGAACAGCAGATTTTTAGCTTAACGTCCTTTAACCTCGTAGGTCATATTGAACAAGAATGAAATTAGTGAAATGATGCTCAAATGATCTCGGGATCCATGGAGCTTAAAGTTACTCGACATTCGTCTTCTCAGGATAAGGGAAAAACCCCGAAAAAACCTTATCCGGGTAACTCACCTAAGGGAGATTCGAACTCGCGACCTCTTGCATGTGAGGGAGTTACACAACCCCCATATGACGAGCCGGGCTGAAATACTTTTGTGTATAACAGCAACTTCCTTGTTGATTAAATTTCAATATAAACGGTAGAAAAGGTCCAGTAAATTTAAACTGAAGTTTAACAATGGTGGTTATCATTTAAAATAAGCAAAGAATATGAAAACCGATGTTTAAACTAAAAACTTAGGTTTAACTATGTGTATAATACCGGCCCTAATAGTTATGAAAGTAGTAAGTCAACTGACTAAAGTATTTTTTTAAATAAATGACAGATAACTTTGATCTGTACATCAGACGAAAGTGCCTTTCGTAATTAATATATGTGTGTGCCCAGAATTCGCAGTCCCGTATGTAACTCATTTCATCAGAAAAATCAAGTTGAGCCCTTTCAGAAATAAGCGATTCAAATGAAGGTTACGTTTGGTATTTGTTTCATTGCTATAACTTGATGATCGGGAAAATTTTACCTCTAGTGGAAATAATGTTGGCCATGATCCTCTTGTGCAAGAAAACAAGATCAAGGCACCGTAAGTTAATTTGGTATTTGAAATATTACGACGACAATGCGAAATTATTAGTGGTTCTGTGTACAAGAGACGATGTTTTACACAATTTCAATAAAATGACAGGTAGTATCGAATACTGCACGCCTCGATCTAGATGTACAATAAGTGAACAAATAACTATAAACTTTTTGGAGGTTATATTGCTCGCGTGCTTCAGATTCGGATAAGGAAATGTGGTTTTGTGTACCCAAATTAAATCAAGACGCGCCAAGTTTTATTACAACATGACGTATGTTGAACATAAGCATAGGTTATTTTCTACTGTGACAGAAAGACCAAGTCTGGATAACATCATCGTACCACGTAAGAGAAGTGAGAGTAGGCTTAAGAGCTATTGTTCAAACACAGATGTAAGATCATGGAGTTTGGAAGAAGACGAGAGAAGAAAATATATGCTAAGCTTAATGAACCCTCCGACGCCGGAGAAAATAGAATGGAAATACGTGCCATTTTGCGCTGTTGTTGGACAGCTGTTTAGTTTCCACGACCGGCAGGTTTGTAATCTTGAGAATATGATAAACGAACTAACATGTGTTCTAAGGAATGCTCTTCCACAACTCGGAGATGCAGCAATGAAAGAAACTCAACAAATGCTCGACGATTTCTCGACTAAATACAACGCTTGTCTGCGTTATTTCAAAGAGCCGTTAGATATCGCCGCTCTGTTGTGTGGATCAGAAGGTAGCAGAAGTGTGTACACAGATACAGAATACTCCGAGACAAGTACTGGTGGTTTCTTGAACCGGACTATAGAAGAGGACATAAAGACCTCTGACGCCAAGGAGGTGTACGACGATTGGAACAAAATATCAGAAGAAACTCTGTCGAGCAGTGAACCAGTGGAAGACGTTTTTGAGTGTAAAACAGTTGCTAGATTAGAAGCTTCACCACAAGAGAAACTCCTGAAGGAAACCGAAGAAAAGCTGAAGCAATTACAGGAAGAAAGCAAGGGTGATAAGGATAAGATAAGCAAGCTGGAACAATTGCTGTGTGCGGCTAACTGCAAGATTAAATCCCTAGCGAGTGAGAAAAGAGCTTTGAAATTTAAACTGTCGCAGCACGAGAATTCTTGCAGCGGTTATTCTTCAGAAGAGGAGGCGCTGAAGAAGATATACATCACGGAGAACCGCAGGATGCGGGAAGAGCTGGAGGGGCTCGAGCAAATGTGCTGGAGAATAAAACACGTCCTCCAGTTGGTCATGAAGGAGAGAGATTGCTACAGAAGACGCTGTGTAAAGTTGGAACACCTAGCGAACGAGATAGAGGATCTGAAGTGCGAAATGGAGGCGTGGAGATTCACAGAGCAGGAGCGCTGTCGACTAGAAAAAGTGGTGCACCATCTGAAACACGTGCTGGAAGAACAGGATCACCAGTTGAAGCATCTGCTGTGCCATATCGAGGTGTTGTCCCAGAGGGATGGAGAGTATCGTAGCCAAAGCTGTGATGATTTGAAGTGTCCATCTGAAGAAAGCCTGAGCGATTCCTCTCCTAAAAACATGCTTTGTCTTCCATCAATCTCCAAGGGAGTACTCGATGACGACGATTACGCAGCGCAAGTATCTCTGAACACATGCTCCAGGAGGAAACTGCGACAGCGCCCAAGAAACAGCACAATACATAATTTGTTCTCCCAACGACCCAGACCGAGAAACTTCATGATTACAAATTACAACTGAGTAAGTAGCACTTGCTTCCATACAAACTGTCAATACACACACCTTGTGGTTTACTGAAATCAGATTTAAGTTATCAAACAAAGACAAACATTTGACTGCTTTCTCGGTGCCAAAAATCCACGTAATATTGTCTGCTTGTAATGTTTATAAGTTTATGTCATATAAATCTACAAAAAATGCAAATGTGTGACATTGACATAAGACAAACTGTTTAATTTTATTACTAAATATTGCGAAAAATACCACTTCATATTTTTACTTTCTTTACACGTACTATGTACATAGTGTATAGAGAAGCTATTATATTCCACCCACAAATTCGATACCAAGATCTCATTGGAAATATATGTTTTGAGGTCCCCTGAGTCTAAAAAAATAGAAAAACGTTGTGTATGCATGTGCGTCTGTGGGCAGCACACTTAAAAAACTAAAACACCGTTAAACACCAAACTTGATATTTAAGTATACGTTTTTCTTGTAGATTGACAGTCTTAGAGATATTTCTTGTTATTGTTTTTTAAACTACTTCAACTGTTCTCAAAAAGGAAGTCTACTTCCTGTCGTCTCTCTTGTTTTACTGCAGGCCCATGCAAAGCGAACCGAACTTCTATTGTTTAACATAGCGATCAACTTTTAAAGGATATGACTGCCGCTTTAACATAGTATATTCTCTTATTTCCCTTCTATTAACAAGGAAACAAGTAATAAGACCGTTTATGCTAATGTTTATCTCGATTAACATGAAGTAGATAGAAGAATAACGAGTTGGTCTTTTTGATACATTCCTTGTTTTTGGTTTTAGCTTTGAAAAACATATACTTTTTTCATTCAGGAATTTATCAACTTGTGTCCATACAAACAAAGGAACTTCAGTCACATAGCAACCAGCAAGTAATGACTACTTTTGCTAATTTTGCTCAATTGGTAGAGATGTAGAGAAAGATATGTGAATGGAACACATCGGATTTTTCTTCCTTTAACCTTTAATAAGCTGGTATCTCTCTACAAGGCAGCAGAAAGGCAGTAAACCTCAATAATTTCAACACTTGCTTGATGTTTCCTGTGAAGAAGGAAAACTGTGGTGTTGCTTGTTTTGTGGAAGATGAAGAAAGAAAGGTGAGCCCTAGAGAGAGTTGGGTTGGTCATCGTGCTCGGTGTTATGTCCAGGTCCCCAGTCGCAGCAAGAACCAGCCCAAATTAGATCAGAGGAAAGTGGCGAAGTGGATGCTACCGCCCTTGGGGAGAGAAGCAGGCGTCGGTTAATCGAATCACGAGTTCGAAAAGTGACACCTTCCCCCCCCCCAGCCCTACGCTCTTCCAATAAACATTTACTTGAAAGCTCAAGTCCTGGCGAAATTCACTGCTGAGTCTTTCTCTTGTGCTTGTCTTTGAGGGACCTTCCTCCATGTAACTGAACCAACTGCTCTCACAGACTTTGCGATGTCTTTTGCTTATGGAATTCTTCTGGCGAGCAGCGTTGAAGGTGACAAAATATCACTCTGCAACAAAGTATCATTAAAAAGTTTGTCCTTTTCTTTACTTCATGCTAATCGAGAAAACAATTAGCAGAAATAGTCTTACTATTTGCTTCTTTGTAAGTAGAAGCGAAATAAGGGAGTACCATAGGTTAAAGTGATAGTCAAAAGCTGGTTGCTATGTGACTGAAGTTCCTTTGTTTGCATGGACACGACATGACAAATACCTGTATGCGAAAAGTATAAGTTTTTCAAAGCTGAAACCAACAACAATGAATATCAAAAAAACGTATATTGCATAAATTGTGTGTTTTAACGTGCTCTACATTTTTTGCCTGATAAGTTTTTGTCCATCTCTTACGGTTTAGCATTTATGCAAAATTCCGTAAAGTTCATCCAGAATAAAGTAGTCTTCAGAGGCTATCACCAGAGAATTCAAAATATACATTTTACTTGTCAGGTAAATATTTTTAATATGTGACATTTTAATCAAAATCGTTAGAGCCATTTTTAAGAAAATCAAAATTTTCGAAAAAAAAAAGTTCAATGTAAAGGGTAGTTGGGGTGGGTGGATATTCTTGAAAAGCTTCGTGTCACATCCCTTCAAGACACTAAACTTAAATACCAAGTTTGGTATTCAACGGTTTTTTCGTTTTTGAGCTATGCTGTCCACAGACACACAGACGCACACACACGGACCTTTTTCTGAAAATGCTTTTTTATTGGATTCAGGGTGACCCAAAATATGTGTTTCCGGTAAAATCTTGGTATCGAAGTTTTGGGTGGAATGCAATGCCTTCTCTATACACATGTACATGGCGTAGAGAAAGTAATCAGCATAAATGGTCTTATTACTTATTTCCTTATAAGTAGAAGGGAAATAAGGGAATACCGTTGGCTAAAACGATAGTCAAATCTTTTAAACGCTCGTTGCCATGAGATTGAAGCTCCTTTGTTTCTATGGACAGGCGTTGATAAACTCCCTTGTGAGAAAACGTTTTAGTATTTTAAATCTGAAACAAATAAAAAGGAATATCCCCCCCCAAAAAAAAACGATCACCTCCACAACAAAAATGTAAAGGATAAAATTGTGTGTTTTGGCGAGATCAACATTTTTTGTGCAGTAAGTTTCCTCTTACGATTTACCAGTTATGCAAAATTGGGCAAAATTTTTCCAGTATGAAGAAATCTTCAGAGTTTATTCCCCGAAAATTCAAGATATACATTTTATTTCTGATGCAAATAGCTTTAATATACGGCATTTTAATCAAAATCATCCATTTTTGAGAAAATCAAACATTTTTTAAATTTTTTCATGTAAAGGGAATTTGATGGTGGGTGGATTTTCTTGAAAATCTTCGTGTCGCATCCCTTCAAGTCACTGAACTTAATTACCAAGTTTGGTATTTTACCGAATTATCGTTCTTGAGTTATAGTGTTCAAAAATCACATGGACACACGCACGGAACTTTTTCTAAAAATGCTTTTTTAGTTTCTCTACACGTACTATGTTCATAGTGTATAGGGAAAGTATTGCAATGCACACAAAAATCAATATTGAAATTTCACCAGAAATACACATTTTGAAACCCCCTGATTCCAAAAAAGCCCTTTTAGAACATGGTATTTAAGTTTGGTATCTTCCAAAGATGTGATACGAAGATTTTCAAGAAAATCCCCCCACCCCAACTACCCTTTACATTGCAAAATGTCAAAAATTTTGAATTTCTTAAATTCGGCTCAAACTCGTATATTAAAGATATTTACATTACAAATTAATTTACATCTTGAATTTTCTGGAAATAGCCTCTGAAGACATTTTATTATGGATGAAGTTTGCGGAATTTTGTATAATTGGCAAACCGTAAGAGATAGACAAAAACGTACTGCATAAAAAATGTAGATCTCATTGAAACACACAATTTATTTTATATACTTTGTTTCTCTTTTATGAGATATACCTTTTTTGTTTCAGATTTATAAATAATACTTAAAATTTTCTCACACAAAATTTGGCAATGCATAGAAACGGATTTTATCCGTATGGCAACCAGCTTTTAAAAGATTTGACTATCGCTTTAGCCTAGCGTATCCCCTTATTTACCTTCTACTTACAAGGAAGAAAGTAATTAAGTCAATTTATGCTAATGTTTATGTCGATTATAAGCATTTTAACAATAGTTTGTTACGGCAATGTATAGATAGTCGTGTGAATGTAAAACATATTTATTGTGTAGTAAGTTTTTGTTTTTCTCTTACGGTTTACCACCTACGCAAAATTGGGCGAAATTCATCCAGAATAAAGAGACCCTAAGAGATTATTCCCATAAAATTCAAAATATACATTTTATTTGTCATGTAAATATCTTAAATATAAGAGATTTTAATCAAAATTGTTAGAGCCGTTTTTGAGGAAAGCAAAATTTTCGAAAATGTTTCCACGTAAAGGGTAGTTGGGGGAGGGTGTATTTTTTCAAAATATTCGTGTCGCATCCCTCAAAGATATTAAACTTAAAATCCAAGTTTGATTTTGAGTATTCCTGTTCACAGACACATGGACACACACGGAACTTTTTCTAAATATTCTTTTTTTAGATCTAGGGGGTCTCAAAGCAAATATTTCCGGTGCAATCTCGGTATCGAATTTTGGGTGCAATATAATACCTTCTCTATACACTATGACATAGTAGGTGTAGAGAAAGTAAAAGGAGAAAGCATTGCATTCCACCCTAAAATTCGATACCGTCGCCAGAAATGTAAGCTCTCTGAATGAAAACAATGTGATGTGTTCCATTCACATGGCTTTTGCTACCTACTCTGCAAAAACTATTCTTCCACCTATTCATTCCTAGCAAGATAAAACATTGCTAGCCATGACATAGTGGAACACTATAAAAACCTGGTTTCTGAATTGCCTCCAGAAGAGTGGCATTTATGAACATCAGGAAAAGTCTTCATAAGGGTTTCTTAAAAAGTCATAGAGTCGCATCTCAGGAAGAAGCTGAACATAAATACTATCCTTGGTATTTACGATAATTTCCTTTTACTTTCTCTACATATACTATGTAAGTAGTGTATAGAGAAGGTATTGTATTGCACCCAAACATTCAATACCGAAATTTCACCCATAAATAAAAAAAAAAAAAAAAAAAACAAAGTTTTAGGAAAAAGTCCGTGTGTCTGTATGTGCGTGTGTGTATGTGTCTGTGGCCAGCATAACTCAAAAACTTAAATATCAAACTTGTACCAAACTTGGTATTTAACTTTGGTATCTTCCAAGGATGCGACACGAAGATTTTCAAGACCACCCCCCAACTACCCTTTACATGGAACTTTTTTCGAACATTTTAAAACGCCTCTAACGACTTTGATTAAAATATGTGTATCTAGAATTTTCTGGGAATAGCCTCTGAAGACCTCTTCATTCTGGTTGACTTTTGCATAACTGCTAAACCGTAAGAGATGGCCAAAAACTTACCACACAGAAAATGTAGAGCCCATTAAAACACACAATTTATGTTGTATACACTTTCTTCGTCGAGTTGAATCGTTTGTTAGACATTCCTTGCTATTGATTTCGACTTTAAAAAACTTATATTTTTCTCATACAGGAACTTGTCAACTGCTGTCCATACAAACAAAGGAACTTCAGTCACATAGCAACCAGCTTTTGGCAATCATTTTAACCTATGCTACTCCCTTATTTGGCTTCTACTTACAAGGAAGCAAGTAATAAGGCTATATCTGCATTAGCTTTTTAACAACAATTTGTTACAGAGATGTAGAGAAAGTCATGTGAATGGAACACATCAGATTTTGTGGACATATTTAGCCAACAAGTTGTTGCACGTGTGCAAGTAGTTTTGGAGCAGATAAAATGTTTGGGTTGCATGAAGTTGTTGTGACTTATACAAACAATATAACTTACTCGGGGCACTTAAACTGATTACTCTACATAAACCTCGTGTACACATATCCATTAGTGTCAGAACCAGCAAATGATGGATCAGCATTACTGGGAGAAAATCTGCGTCGCGTGACCAAGGGCGGATTTGGAGGGAAACCTCGAGTCGTGCTTCAAGAAGGTAACGCACAAGACCTGGGGCTTCCAAACCAAATCGAATTGCATATAACTTCAGCTTTTTACTTTATCTACTTCTTATACATAGTAAGTACTGGAAGCATTGCATTCACCCCAAAACTTTGACACAGAGGTTGCACTGGAAATATAAGATTTGAGACACCTCTGAAAAATTACCTATCTTCCATAGTACGTACGTACAATGTATATAGTATAGAGAGGGCATTGTATTCCACCCAAAAATCCCTCACCGTGTTTCACCGAAAATACGTATTTTGAGAACCCCTCTGTAAACTCTGTAATAAATTATTATTAAAGAGGTAATTATCTATTTCATGCTACTCGAGATAAACATTAGAAGAAATTGTCTTATTACTTGCTTCCTTATAAGTAGAAGGCTAATAAGGGAATACACTAGGTTAAAACGACAGTCAACTCTTTTAAAAGCTGGTTGTCATGTGGTTGGAACCCGTTTGTTAGCATGGCCAGGAGTTTACAAATTCCCATATCAGTAAAGGTTAAATATTTTTAAACTGAAACCAATAACAAAGAATAGCTCGGAAATGGCAAAATTCACGAAAAATATATGACCCTAATTTTGTGTTTTAATGAAATCTACATTTATTGAGTAGTAAGTTTTTGTCTATCTCTTACGGTTCACCAGTTATACAAGTCATCCAGAATGAAGAGGTCTTCAGAGGCTATTCCCAGAAAATTCAAGATACACAATTCGTTTGTCATTAAATACATATCAAGCATATGGTATTGTAATCAAAATCGTTAAAGCCATCTTTGAGAAAATTAAAATTTTCGAAAAATGTACCATGTAAAGGATATTTGGGGATGACTTTTCCTGGAAATCCTCGTGTCGCGTCCTTGGAAAATACTGAACTTAAATATCAAGTTTTCATTTTTAAGCTATGATGTTGACAGACACTCACGCGCGCAGACCTTTTACTGAAAATTTAACGTCTAATATTCGCATGACTTTTTACTTTCTCTAGCCCCATATGTACAATGTACATAGGGATAGAGAAGGTATTGTAATGCACCCAAAAATTCGATACCGAGATTTCACCGGAAATACATGTTTTGGGTCCCCCTGAATCCAAAAAAAAATGCATTTTTGGAAAAAGGTCCGTGAGTGTCTGTAGACAGCATAGCTCAAAAACGAAAAGACCGTTAAATACAAAACTTGGTATTTAGTTTGATATCTTCCAAGGACGCGACAGGAAGATTTTCAAGAAAATCCCCCCACCCCAACTACCCTTTACATGGAACTTTTTTTCGAACATTTTGATTTTCTCAAAAATGGCTCTAACGATTTTGATTAAAATATCGTATATTAAAGATATTTACCTGACAAATACAATGTATATCTTGAATTTTCCGGGAATAGCTTCTAAAGACCTGTTTATTCTGGATGAATTTTGCTTAATTCGGTATAACTATACACACTCACAGACACACTCAGTCAAATAAAAATTAATTTAGGGTAATTAAACATTTATTTCCGGTGAAATTTCGGTACTAATTTTTGAGTGGAATACAACACCTTCTCTATTATGACATTCCACATACGTACTAGAAAAAGTAAAAATTAATTGTTCACAATTTTTATTTAAATTTCACGAATGCACATACCTTAAAGAAACAAGTGTGAGGATTTTGGTTAAGGGAGGCAGTGTCCGGAGTTTGTCCAGAGAAAGAAGCAGACTTGTGAAAATTCACGTCACGCTGGAAGGGGCTCTCTTTGTGAAAACACAAACCTGTGCTCAGTCAACACAAACTGGCTGAAACAAGGTTTCTTCTCAAACCTTGAGCTTGCATGAGCGGCTCTAGGAACAACAGTCTAACAATTTACTGGGACTATTTGTACACTGCCCGGGGGGGGGGTGCGGACGTGCTGCCCGGCTCCCTCGAGACAAAGAACTGAGAACTTAACTTACAATCATCTCCCGGGGATGCTCACCTACTTTCATGTGGAAAAAGTGTTCCATTCACATCTCTGCAACAAATTATTGTTAAAAAGCTTATTCTTCTCTGTACTGTATGATAGTTAAGATACCTAAACATTAGCAGCAATTGTCTTATTACTTGCTTCCTTGTAAGTAGAAGCGAAATAAGGGAGTACCGTAGGTTAAAGAGATAGTCAAAATCTGGTTGCTATGTGATTAAACGTCGGTTCTATTTGTATACCAGGAGTTGACAAATTCCTGTATGAGAAAAGTATAAGTTTTTTAAAGGTGAAATCAATAACAAGGAATATCTCAAAAACAGCCAACTCCACGAAAAAAATGTATATGATATAAATTGTGTGTTTTAACGAGCTCTACATTTTCTTTTTAGTATGTTTTTGTCTATCTCTTACGGTTTGCCAGCTATGCAAAATTCCGTAAAATTCATTCAGAATAAAGTAGTCTTCAGAGGCTATTACCAGAAAATTCAAGATATACATTTTATTTGTCAGATAAATATCTTTAATAACGATATTTTAATAAAAAAATCAGCCATTTTTGAGAACATCAAAAATTTTCCTATGTAGAGGCTAGTTGGGGTTGGGGGATGTTCTTGAAAATCTTCGTGTCGCATCCCTGGAAGATACTGTACTTAAATACCGAGTTTGGTATTTAATGGAGTTTTCGTTTTTAAGCTATGCTGTCCACAGACACACAAACGAACCTTTTTCCAAAAATGCTTTTTTTTTTTTTTTTTTTTTTGATTCAGGGGGATCCAACACATGTATTTCCGGTGAAATCTTTGTATCGAATTTTTGGGTGGAACGCAATACCTTCTCTAAACACTATGTACATAGTACGTGCAGAGAAAGTAAAAACAAACGGGGAATATGTTGGTAATCGTTAACTCTACAAAATATTGTATGACATAAACTGTGTGTTTAAAGATATCTACAATTTTACTTTCGCTATACCTGTGTAATATGTACATAATGTTAAGAGAAGGTATAGTATTGCACCCAAAAAGTTCGATACCGAGATTTCCCCGGAAATATATGTTTTGAGGCTCCCTGAATCTTAAAAAGCATTTTTTAGAAAAAGGTCCGAGTGTGCATCTGTGGCTCAAAAACTAAAGAACCGTTAAATACCGCACTTGGTATTTAAGTTTGGTATTTTCCAAGAATGCTACAGAAATACTTTCATGAAAATCTCCCTACCCGAAACTACCCTTTACATGGAGAATTTTAGACAATATTTATTTTCTCAAAACTGGCTTTAACAATTTTGTTTAAAATGTCGTATATTAAAGCTATTTACATGATAAATAAAATGTACCTATATCTTGAATTTTCTGGGAATGGTCCCTGAAGACCTCTTCATTCTGGATGACTTTCGTTGAATTTTGCATAACTGGTAAACCGTAAGAGATAGACAAAAAGTTACTGCACAAAAAACTATAGATCTTGGAAAATACATAACTTTTGTCATTTACCTTTTTTTCTGTAGAGCTGGCCGTTTCTGAGATATATCTTGTTATTGATTTTAGCTTTAAAATAATTATACTTTTCTCCTACAGAATTTCTCAGCTCTTGGCTATACAAACAAAGGAATTTGAATCACATAGCAACCAGCTTTTAAAAGATTTGAGTATCGCTTTAGCCTAGTACATTCCCTTAATTCCCTTCTAGGATCTAAATAATAAGACCATGTCTGCTAATTTTATCTCGATTAACATGGAGTAGAAGAGTAAGCTTTTTAAAAATAATTTGTTACAGAGATGTAGAGAAAGTCATGTGAATGGAACAGATATTTTTTAAAATAAAGATATACACAGAAGATCATATCTCTCTTTTAAATGCTATCTACCTGTTTCAGAATTATGTGCGGTTATAATTCAGCAGTTTGAGGTTAAATTATATAGGTTATATCGCATAAACACGAAAAGAAATTTATTATTTGGTGTCCCTTTGATTTGAGATTAAATTGAACGAGCCAAAGATTATTCCCTGGCAATAAGGGCAGGTCTTGATTTGGTAATTAGTTCCTATTCTGTATTTGAGGTGCTCGGTCTTAAATTTAACTAAATGATGCTTTGTTTGAATTGAATGTAAGGTATATGTAACATTCTAAGTTCCATGTGCTTCTCGAGTTTAAATCCACATTCACAATGAGACGCAAGCGCAGAAGTAACGCAGCATAAGCGCATGCGCGAGGGAAGATCATTCACAATGTAGTCGTTAGTGAAACGTAAGAAGTTGGCGCGGGTTTCTAGATCTGTAAATTTCATGCGGATGTCTTCCAAGTTTCAAAACGAATAACATAACCAACAATATCTTATAAGGAAATGCACTAAATATTTTACGAATAAATAAATGAGTTCTAAAAACACACCCGTAACGCTCGCAAAAATGACGTCACAATAATTGTTTGACAAAAATATTGAAAATAATGGGGACTGCAGAAAGTGATAAGGCTGCACATTTAATGAAATGTGAATTATCTCTTTGCACCTTACTATTTGTGAGAACAAGAAATCTAGGCGCATATCGTGGGTACATTCATTAAATGAAAAGGACGATTCGCAAGGAGATTGACATAACCTCTTAGGGAAATGAGAGATGGCACGGTACGATCAAATAGAACAGCAGGTATATACAGTAGGCCCTGTAAAGTCTCGCATTGCGATCATCTGCTGTCTAACAGCAGGGAAGGAATACCGAATTCTTTCTCTGTGTTCGCAGCGCAAGAAAAAATGCAAACTCTTGCATTGCGTAGCGCGCGCGCGTCTATGTGTGTGTGCCTATGTGAATGCTTACATTGAATAACATGGGTGCAAAGTCTTGCGCTTACGCTGCATTTGCGCTTACATCATATTGTGAATGGAGATGGGGAGTTAGAATAGTTTTGTGACTATTAACTAGCTAGTTAAAGCAGGAATCTTACTACAACTTTAACCTCCTGTTGAAGAGCCGCCGCACAAAAGAGGCTGCGTTAAGGCTTGGAGTTAACGTTTTGGTTCATATTAACAACACTATAGTAATCGCCACAAAATGACGACGTCTCTGGCAGTATTACTAATATTAATGTACATAGAGCAAACTGTATGCCCTAGCCCCTAGTATACCAACTGCCTGTCTTGATAGGCATGTAGTATTCCTTGGTGTAATGTTTATGACTGGTTGCCAAACTGTTAAATAAGCAAAATAAAACAGTAGATACTTTATACTCTCTGGAATAAGGCTGGCATTATATGAGTGATCGATGAAAGTGTCTTGAAAAGTGATTCGGGGACTATCGACTGCCAAGCAACCGGTAGCATAGTAATATTTTAAAACCAAATGAAGACCCAAATTCTTGGGCAACAATCAAATAATCATAGTTAGGCGACTATTGAATAAACCGATGGTTTTCATTCGGTGCTCATCACTAAGTGAGAGACACAAGCCATTTTGTAGTTCGCAACGAAGAGTAATTATTTTGTTCGCGGGCATGTATGTTTAATAATAGGAAGTAAATTCGTCAAGAAGTCAGAACCAGCATTATTATTTAAATCAGGGGGGGGATATAGTCAAGTCCAGACAGCGTTGCCAACTTCAAAGAAATTGTGTTCTCACTCTGTATACAAAAATATTATAGTTTAAAAGAAATTGTCTCCTTAGAACTAATGGGAAAGGCAATACTATGCCCGTTATTATCTCATTGTTGAATCATTGTTGTGTTTCCCACACTCAAGTGCAACAGTAGAAATCCTTTTTTTCGTCGATAAATCTGATGAAAACTAAAAGAATAAATTAGAGACAAAAATGATTGTAATTTTATTTCATGTCTAAAGAGCTATCGTGGGCACATCTTGCTATAAAGTGTCTCACACAAAAGGACACAGTTCGAAAATGAATTCGTCCATGAACGATTTGAAGAGGAAGAGAAATGATGTGACAGTGAATAAAGAACTGCGAAACTTGGAAACTTGTAGAAATAATAATAACAATAAGAAGAAGAACCTAATAATGCTAATAATATATTGTGAGGAGTTGTGTTGGGAGTGTTCTTTTATATAAATCTAATAACTATTTAAGGCCTATACGAGGGAATAAAAACTGAAGACTGTTTAGTTTACAACATGATGTACAAGTTCCATTTAATGGGGTCACCAGACGACGCAGAATTCTGATCTTCGAGACAAATATATTAAGGTAGGGCTTAAAAACTTCACTTTTATGTAACAAAGATGTTTATAGAAATTGCTGTCCCTGTCAAAGTAATCTGCAGAGTTTGAAACGTTTTTTCAAAGAAAGTGAATGAAAATATATGGTTGAGTCTAGACTTTCCCAAGTATTACACTCCAGCTATCATAAACCTCTCTGATATGCCACAACAAACGAATCAGTGACGGATACACGATACCATGTAAGTATCGTAATAATGCTAACAAGTCATGTGTTTATTTTCATTATTTGACTACAATTGAATATGAATAATACAGCTAATCAGTCATTCTCATTTTTGGTCATGATTTCGCGATCTTTGCAGCTGCAAGCCTGTAAATGTTTGGCTGTAATTTATCGGCATTTAAACGCAATCATTTAAACTAGGTTAGAATCAATTATGTACGATATGCTTTCGTTTTTAATATTTTTACTTTCTCTGCCTGTACTATGTATGTACATAGTGTATACAGAAGGTATTGTAATGCACCCAAAAATTCCATACCGAGATTTCACAGGAAATAATGTTTTGAGACCTCCTGAGTCCAAAAATATATTTTTAGAAAAATGTCCGTGGGTATGTGTGTGTGCAGCATAGCTCAAAAACGACAAGTCCGTTAAATACCAAACTTTATACCTAAGTTTGGTATCTCCCAAGGATGCGACACGAAGATTTTTTAGAAAATCCTCCCACACCCAATTATCCTTTACACGGAAAAAAAAAATTCGAAAATGTTGGTTTTCTCAAAAATTGCTCTAACGATTTTCATTAAAAAAGTCTTATATTTAAGATGTTTACATGACAAATAAAACGCATATCTTGAATTTTCTGGGAATAGCCTCTGAAGACCTCTTCATTCTGAATGCATTTTTTTTAATTTTATGTATCGGTTAAACCGTAAGAGATAAACAAAACCTTACAAAACAAAACATGTAGATCTCGTTAAAACACACAATTTATATCATGTAGATACTTTTTTTCGTGGAGTTGGTCGTTTTCGAGATGTTTCTTATTATTGATTTCAGTTTTAAATTATTTAAAATGTTCTCATATGAGAACTTGTTAACTCCTGGCCTAGCAAAGACACGGATTTCAATCCCTTATCAACCACATTTTAAAACATTTGACTGTCGGTTTAGCCTAGTGTATTCTCTTATTGCCCATCTACTTATAAGGAGTCATTGAAGCGCGTCGCTGTACTGAGTTTAGAAAGAAGACTGTCATTTATTTCTATCTTCAGTATGTATCACCCATGTGATGCGGAATGTTATACTATAGAGAAAGTAGGCTAACAAGATGGCGCCACTGACAGGAGTAAGGATGCGATGCTCAGTTCTTCTTGCTTTAAAATTCCAGTCATAGTAGCCATTTTCTTCCCGTTGGGTTTTCCCCACCTCCCGAAGTTTCTGCCCCGTTTGGACGAGGTTAGGAATCAGAAAGCGTAACAGTTACTCTTCCCCAGGGTTTCAAAAAAACGATAACAATCAACTAAAGGTAGTGCCTACTACCAGTATCCAGTAAAACAAAATTGGTGGTCCAATCAGTAATAAAAACACAGACATTAAGGTTATACGTGAATGCTGTTCATTTTATATATTACTTACTCTACGTACCTACACCTTCGTGCATAAACTGTGGCGCATAATGGAACGGAGCTGTTTATGTTGACCAAATTTCTCCCCACCATCTACAAACGTGACGAAACTTATTTAAGTTTAGTATTTTGCAAGAACGCGACAGGAAGGTTTTCAACAAAATCCCCTCATCCCAATCTGCCCTTTACATAGAAAATTTTTTGAAAATTTTGTTTTTCACACAAATGGCTCAATTGATTCTTACGTATATTAAAGTTATTTATATTTCAAAGTCACCCTCCGTGGTGTAGTGGTTACCATGCTAACTTCATACTTCCAAGGTCGCGGGTTCAAACCCGGCGCAGGACGATGGATGTTTTCGGGCGTAAAAATCCTTAGCATGGCTTCCTTTGGAAGGGAAGTAAAGCCTTGTTCCCGTGTCGTAGATTTACGGTAAGTAAAAGCACCTCAAGTCTGATAAAGTGGCCTCTGAGCGGTCTTTCACGCCCAGTATGGAATGGGACGCTGAGAACCACAGCGGTTAAAGAACGCCCATAAATAAAACTCCATTTACATCTCAAATAAAATGAATATCTTGAATTTTCTGGGAATAGCTTCTGAAGACATGTTCGTTCTGGATGAAGTTTGCTGAATTTTGTATAGGTAACTGGTAAACCGAAAGAGATAGACAAACACTTACTGCATAAAAATGTAGATCTCGTTAAAACACACAATTTATGTAATATACGTCTTTTTCGTGGAGTTGACCATTTCTGAGATATTGTTATTTGTGTCAGATTTAAAATACATAAACGTTTCTAACACAGAAAACTGTATAAACTCCTGGCCGTGCATAGAAACGTATTTCAACCACGTAGCAACCAGCTTTAGCCTAGTGTATTCCCTTATTTTTCTTCTACTTACGAATTAAGACAATTTCTGGTAATGTTTATCTTAATTAGCATGTCGTAGATAAAAAATAATCTTTTGTAAGGAAAGTGTTTGTGTAACAGCTAAAGAAAGTCATGTGAATGGAACAAATCAGATTTTTCTTATACATCATAAAGGTATAGAAAATAATGAATATGAGCTGTATTGGTATATCTTAGGTTAGAGGCAAAGAAATGTTGCCAATATTAAGCCAAAGTCTGATAACTGATCATCTGTGATAGTTTCTTAAGAGTATCACAAATTAATTATTCTATGGGAATCTTCCAAAGCAGCTGTTAAAGGTAACAAATGCAAATCTTAATGAATTCTATTAACTGGAGTATTCCACACTACTTTAAGTGAAACAGAACAGAATATTTTATACACAGGGGACTTACTTTATTCATTAACGCATTTTATTTGCTTTATAAAGGCAGTTATGTAATAAGACGTCTGCAGGTAAGGTATACATTTTAGGTTAGTGTGAATCATAGCTGTGTTGCCACTAAAATCAGTTTCAACTATACTAAACTACTGTAAATAAATTGGTAATTGTATTCCGTTATAAATATATATTAGAAAGTGTAGTGTGTCTTGTGTTAAACTTATTTTAAAACGTTCCACGAATCATACGTTTTCTTATATGAATTGTGGCTTCGGTAACGGTTTACATTTGTTACAACACGACACGAGCAGTTGGCAGGTGAGGGCAGCCCGTTAAACGTGTTCCTATTCTTTAAGAGAACTTAACCACGTTCTGACGGGAATGTGGGGTTTACAGGATGACGGGTGAGAATGAGGTTGGGGAGTTTTGCTCCTCAACGGTTGCCAGTCATGGTGCAACGGCCCTTGTGCACCGCTGGTATAATGGTTTTGCAAAAATGTTTGTTTTTGGGGTTTAAAATGTTGATATCCAAGCAACTCTTGAAGGATTGTAAGGAACTTAGCCGTAGCAGCTGTTGGAGGTGCTCCTTCGTACCGGGGATGCCCGCATGCCATGCGGGGAAACCAATATCGCCTGCAGCGGCGATTTCTGGGATTATAACCCCCAAGAGACCTAACGAGGGCGCTCCGATGGAATGGTAGCCCTTCGTTGAATTTTGTTGCCCGACGCCTAATCTTGTCCTCCGGGTATGGTAGATCAGAGGCTTATATAACGCATTTAAGAGGTGAAATTGGAATTACTATTCATTGCAGAGCATCTAGAAGCCACGATGTTATAATGTTTTCTAATGCATTAGTTTTAAAGCTGCAATGCGAGTCTTGCGTGTGAATGGAAATAAATCGCGTGTTTTATTGAACTGACCAACAAATACGCCTGAGAAAAAATAAAAGCTTTATAGTAACACATTGTGCTCAATAAAAGTAAACACGTGATAGAATTAAAGGTGGCTTTAGTGCTGTAAAGTATAAACACATTGTAGGTTTTAAATAAAAACATTACTCACAGTGCCTTATATACGTTTTGGAACAAATTTAATCATAACTATCAGATCTCAAAACTGGGTTAATTTACAATAAAATGTTTCAAAACTTCAATTACAGAGATTTTACCGAAAATAAGTGTTTTGATTTCCCCTGAATTCATAAAATACATTTTTAGAAAAAAAAAAAAAGTCCATGTGAGTATCAACGCGCGTACGCGTCTATGAATAACATAACTAAAAACGAAAAGTCCGTTCTATACCAAACTTGGTATTTAAGTTCAGCACCTCCCAAGGATGCGAAACAAAGATTTTCAAGTAAATTCTCCCATCCCAAACACCCTTTGCATGAACAATTTTCGAAAATTTTAATTTTCTCAAAAATGGCTCTAACGATTTTGATAATGAACATACTTACATGACAAATAAAATGTACATCTTGAATTTCCTGGGAATAACCTCTGAAGTCATAAATGGCTTTCGTATAACTGGTAAACCGTAAGAGAAGAGATAACCTTATTGCACAAAATGTAGATTTCGTCAAAATACACAATTTATGTCACATACGTTTTTGTAAGGAACTAACCGTTTCCAAGGTATTGCTGTTTAAGTTTTCAAGAATAGCTAATAAAAAGTTATATAGACACTGTGTCACGATAGATGGATGTGAAGGGGCCGTCCTCCGTGGTCTAGAGGTAAAATGCTAGCCTCTGAATTCCAAGGTCGTGATAGATTTTTTCGGGCATACAAATCTTCACCATGGCTTCCTTCACAAGGGAAGTAAAGCCGTAGGTCCCATATCGTATAACATAAAAGAACCTCAAGCCTGATAAAGAGGCATCTGAGCAAAATTAAGCGGTCTTTCACGCCCAATATAGAACGTGACGTTGAGAACCACAGCAGTTAAAGAGTGTCCATAAATAAAACTCCATTTCCATTTCTGTTTATAAGATGTTTGATTCATATGATTGTATGTTAATTTGACAATTCCCTTCGAATATATTGAGATAAATGATTATGTTAAAAAGAAACTAAAGAGTACACACATCATATTCCAAGGCAGCAGCCAATGAAAGATATCTGGTTCACATGAAAATTAAGAAATGCGCAGGAAAGTTATTTGGAACAAACCTCACTAGAGGGACATGGGTCAGCAGTTACTCTGCATTACGGTCAAAATACAAATACTAGAGGCATTCAATTAATCCTTAGAAAATCCAAGGAATTACACTCGTAGCATCGAAAAAATGTTGTATTTATCAAACTTCGTATCTTACTGTTAAAGTTTCAGCTATATCCATCATGTGGTTTCGTTGCCATAGGCGATTGAATCAACAATATTGTGCTTCTTTAAAAAGATAGAAATAAAAAAGAGTTTCGTGCGATAGTTAAACCTTCTATTTAAAAGGATTAACACCGAAAGAGATAAAAATCTGATGTGTTCCATTCACATGACTTTCTCTACATCTCTGAAACAAATTATTGTTAAAAGGCTTATGCTTCTATTTACTTCATGCTAATCGATACAAAATTAGCAGACATAGTCTTTATTACTTGCTTCCTTATAAGTAGAAGGGAAATAAGGGGGTACCATAGATTAAGGTGATAGTCAAAAGCTGGTTGCTATGTGACTGAAGTTCCTTTGTTTGTATGGACAGGAGTTCACAACCTCCTGTGTGAGAAGAGTTTGTTTTTCAAAGCTGAAACCAAAAATAAGGAATATCTCAAAAATTATCAACTCCACGAAAAAAATGCATAGAAATAAATTGTGAGTTTTAATGTGCTCTAAATTTTTTGTGTTGTAAGTTTTTGTCTGTCTCTTACGGTTTAGCAGTTATGCAAAATTCCGTAAAATTCACCCAGAATAAAGTAGTCTTAAGAGGCTATTCCCAGAAAATTCAAAATGTGCATTTTATTTGTCAGCTAAATATCTTGAAAATACGATATTTTAATAAAAATATTTAGAGCCGTTCTTTAGAAAATCAAAATTTTCCAAAAAAAGTTCCATGTAAAGGGTAGTTTGGGGTGGGGCATTTTTCTCAAAGTCTTCGTGTCGCATCCCTGGAAGAATACCAAGTTTGGTATTTTACCGACTTTTCTTTTCTGAGTTATCGTGTTCACAGACACACGGACCTTTTTTGAGGAAATACTTTTTTTGGATATAGGGGACCCTAAAACATATATTTCCGGTGAAATCTCAGTATCGAACTTTTTGGTGGAGTGCAATACATTCTCTATACACTATGTACATAGTACATGTAGAGAAAGTAAAAACTGAGTTAGATGAAGTTCATGGCACATCTGCTCCAGCGTTTGCAACAATTTACAATTGAATAAATAAATTTAAACGTGATCGTATATCCACAAATGATGAACATCGTTCCGGACGTCCAGTAGAATTGACTTCCTCCGAAATGATTGACAAAATTTGAGTGATCAACGAATCGAAGTTTGCGACAGGCATATCACATGGTACAGGCTCTCAATTTTGCACCAAAAATTAGGTCTGACAACGTCTGGGCAAGATGGGTGCCACGTTTATTTTCCATTGAGAATAAACGCAATCGAGTGATCGATTCGGAAGCTGGTTTGGCACTTTTTCATCGCAATCCTGACGAGTTTTTGCGTCTATACATAACTGTGGATAAAACACGGATATACTACTATACTCCAGAGACAAAAGTACAGTCGAAACAGCATATTTTTAAAGGCGAACCCGGCTCCGAAGTAGGCAAAGGTGGTGAAATCCGTAGACAAGGTGATGACCTCAGTTTTTGGGCATGCACGTAAAATCATCTAGATTTGTTATTTGTAGAAAGGAAGAACAATGAATGGGGAGTATTATGCATTATTATTGCACCGGTTGAGTGGATAAATCAAGCAAAAATGCCCTCATCTGGCAAAGAAAAGGATTCTCTTCCATCAAGACAATGCAAGGGTGTACACCTGTGCTGTTTTGATGGCGAAAGTTGCAGAATTAAAGTTCAAATTAGCACAACAGCCACCGTATTCACCAGATTTGGCCCCCAGCAACATTTGTTTTTTATTTCCAAACTTGAAAAAGTGGCTCGGGGGAAAACAATTCATGTCTAACGAAGAGGTCATCTCCCAAACAGATGCCTATTTTGAGGACCTTCCGAAATCCTACTTTTTGAAAGGCTTAAAACAGTCGGAGAAACACTGGAAAAAGTGTATCGAGCTAAAAGGAGATTATGTTGAAAAAAAAATACCAAAACTAATTTGTTTTTATAATTTTCTAAGGACTTATTGAACTTATCATGAATTTTCCATGTAATATTCCACTATTATAACTAAGTATTGATTTCTTTTTTTGCAGCTGTGTAAAAAACATAAAATGTTTTCAAAGCAAGACGGTCTAGAACTACCGACATCTGACGAGGAAGAATATCGGGCCCAAAAGATGGCTTTGCTAATACAGCAACTGCTTGTTGATGAAAAAGGCACGTGGATATCAGCTACTTATTCAAGAACACTTCTCCCTGAAAATCGTGCGTGTGATGATTCAAGTGAAACAGACGCAACCCCTTCCTCAAGTTTTCCTGTGTCTTACAGTTACAGCCTTCCAGACAAATACATCGAAAGTCTTGCTAATCTGGATAACCGTGATCAACATTTAAGTGTAATCGATATTGAGAGTGAAAGTGATTCAGAAGAGTTTATCCGCAAATCAATATCTCTTCCGAAACATTTGATTACAAAGGATTCATGTACACAAACACAAGAAGTCATAAAAAAGGACCAGTCGTCTACAAACTTTGAAAGATATGAAGACCTTATGTATGATAACCTAAATAAGAAAATCATTAATGAAACTGTCACTTGTGAGGCCGATGAAATACCAACCCTCTTCAGTCCTTTAGATCTCAGCCCTTCTGTAGATTCAGACAGCAGCGAACTTACCATTGAGGATTTAGAAGTAAATTCTACCAAACCAACAAACATAAATAATTTCATGTTTGAATCAAGCAGTGCTAACAGCCACACATCATCTGCAAAAACAAATATAGCAGCAACTAGTTTAAAACCTGACATCTCTGCTAACAGTGATTCCAGCAAAACTTCAGATTTGGATTCTTTCTGTCGGAATATTTTACCAACAAGCACTGCTACTACAAGCTCTTCCTTAGACACGAGTGCCAGAAATCCTTCCGCAAAACTTCCTCCAGGAAGAGAGTCTCAAGGTTCATATGATAGGGATGCAGAACAAAACTCCGAATCACAATCTGTGAATAAATCTAAAAGTGTAACATCAAGCAGTGATAGTAAAATAAGTCCAACACCTGAGTTTATTTCAGGAGTGTCTTCAACTGCAACTCAAATCTTTATGAACTCCAGTAACCATACAATACACACGAATTTACTGCAGTTACTTTCACAGGATAGAAGGAAAACACGGAAAATATATGCAAGCGCTAGTGAAAATTGGAATACTTCACATAAAGCTAGACAAGGAATTTCAAAAATTACCAAATCGGTAGACCAGACAAGGAAAAACATCAATGTACAGAATGCGCAACCTGATGGAAAACGTCAATGCACACCAATCCAGTATTCAAATGAAAACAACTATGCATATAGACGCCCATCTCCCAAATACAGCAGTACTTCTAAAACATCAGACACAAGTTCAAATTCTTTTCTCGATATTTTTCTAGCAAAGAATCCTTCAGTGTTACTGAATAACAGTGATAACAGACAAATAAGTAGTTATAAAGAATGCAAAAAATATAGAAATCCATTGCCATGGTTGCATAGTAAGAAACAAAAGAACTACCTACAGATTTCATCAACACGTAAAAGGAAAAGAAAAGCTGCAAAACCAAAAGAAAACCCAACACTTGTTTATTTCTTGAAAGGTTATCCCGAGATGTCTATTGAAGGGTTGCACCCCCAACCCTCTGTGTCCAACAATGAAGTGAAGATCTTAATGCCCGCAAAGCCTGGAATAATGGGAAATAGTGACACAAGTTCCAGTTTACAATCCCCACTTCCATTGGAAATGCACAGACCAGAATACCACAGCTTGCTGCACAGATTCTGTTCGTTAGTTTGTAAATGTTGTTGTGCTCGGAGAAAATGAAATGCTGTCTTCTCTATCGAAGCTTCACTGCTGAGTCATATGTATCACAAGAATTCTCAATAAAACTCTGGGACTGGTTATAAAAATGGCACTCTGTCACAGAATTAGAACATTTTTATAACCAGAAATGTTTTAAAATAAGATGCTTTGTTTATTTATTCTTCAATAATTCAAATAGACGTTCTGCACAATTAAGCATCTAAAAAATGTGACGTGCTCCACACCTGTTCTACAAACAAACTTTCTTACAAAAGATCATTCTTCTTTCTACTCCATGCTAATTGAGATAAGCAATAGCAGAATGCACTTATTACTCAGTCCCTTTAAGTAGGAGTAAGGGAATACACTAGGCTAAAGCGAAAGTCAAATGTTTTAAAGTCGCTATGTGAATGTCATTGATATCCGTGTCTTTGTATGTCCAGCAATAAAACAAAAGAAACACGGACGACTTCCTGTCTTAGAAAAGTATAAGTATTTTAAAATTGAAACCAATTACAAGGAATATCTCGAAAAAGCTCCACAACAAAAATGTAAAGGGCTTAAATTGTCTTGTTTTAACGAGATCTACATTTTTGTGCAATAAGTTTTTTTTATCTATACCTTATGGTTTACCAGTTACGCAACCGAGCCAGATGGTTCAGCGTTTCATCTGGTACTGGCATTTGGGAGGTCGTGGGATCGGTTCCCTGCAACCGACCTCTCTGAGGCATGGGTTTTTTTTTGGGGGGGGGGTTTCTGTGTCACTAGGCAAATGCTGGGGAGGATTCTTTACTCTCCGGAATTTCTTGTCCCTCAATTTCATCCGTCTGGTCGCTCAGGGTCGTAAATATCGGCGAGGACTGCGGCGCCCTCTCGTGGAGATGATTGCGCAGAATGGTACTGGGGGCCATCAGTATACTCAGGGATGTTTATTCAAACTTGAAGTGCGGATTCCTAGCGTTCACAGCATCGATACGGATTTTTTCCCTGACGTCGAGCTCTGCCGCATATCTATTTCATGGTTAGTAGACCAAAAGAGACAAATCAGCCGTTGCACACCACTTTTGGTCCACTAACATACACCTTATAAAACCCGCCAGATATGTGGCACAGTTTGACGTCTGGAAAAAAATCCATACTATGTATTCAATGTTGAACTGCCGCCACAAATATATTGTGGAGGTTCGTCATTCAACCACCAGGGACCGTCACACCTCAACATAGCACCCTGTGGAAATTCAGTTGGAAACCATCGACAATGATGCCCACATGGTGTCGAAACCGCTCTGGAAAAATTATACATAAGCGATGCAAACCCAACTCAAAAATATTCATCTTCCATCTAGTTTGGCACTAGGCACATTTTCTTGGAAATCTTTGCATCACTTCCTTGGAAGATACTGAATTCAAATACCAAGTATCGCCTGCGGTGCCACAAGTAAAGCGTTAAACACTACCAAAAAAAAAAATTTGTATTCAACTGATTTTGCGTTTTTGACTCTTTCTCTCACACACAAACATTTTATTCCAAAATGCTGGCCTTTATTTTTTCTTTGCTTAATTCAGAGGCCCTGAGAACATTATTTCCTGTGAAACGAATATCTGGGTGGAATGCAGTGTGCAAGTTAACCTGGTTTATAAAATTGTTTTCTGACTCAAAATTTCATTACTCTTTGCTTACCACAAAGGAACGTTTCCCTCTCTCATGATTCTGGAATAATATTCGTTGTATAGCTTCTTGCACGATGAGTTGTACATGGTCTATAACAAGAGCAAATTGTAGTACCGGTGAACCAGCGAGGTTGATGTGCTATTATTGTCATCACCCATTCCTTTATATCCATTATGTGCACATATCCAGGACTTTTTTTACCTTCTCTACACATAGTATGTAGAGAAGGTATTGTTTTGCATCCACAAATTTGATACCGAGATTTCACTGAAAATATATGTTTTGAGACCCACTAAATAAAAAAGCATTTTAAGAAAAAGGTCCTTCTGTAGATCTGTAAACGAAAAGTCAGTAAAATACCCAACTTGGTGTTTAAGTTTAGTATCTTCCAAGATACGAAGATTTTGAGAAATCTCCCCAACCCAAACTACCCTTTTACATGGAAAAAATGTTTAACATTTTTATTTTTTAAAAGATGGCTGTAACGAGTTTGATTAAAATACTGTATATTAAAAATATTTACATGACAAAATTTATATCTTGAATTTCCTGAGAATAGCCTCTGAAGACCTGTTTACTCCGGATGAATTTTGCTAGATTTTGCATAATAGTAAACCGTAAGAGATAGACAAAAACATACTACACAAAAAATGTAGATCTTGTTAAAACACACAATTTATATCACATACATTTTTTTTGTAGAGTTGACCATTTATTAGATATTCCTTGTTATTGGTTTTAGTTTTAAAATACTTACTTCTAGCCACACAAAGAAACAGATTTTAATGCCATAGCAACTACAATTTAAAACATTTGACTGTTGGTTTAGTCTAGTGTACTCCCTTATTTCCCTTCTACTTATGAGGAACTGAGTAATAAGACCTTTTTTACTAATGTTTATCTCAATTAGCATGTAGTAGATAGAAGAGTAAGCTTATTAAGAATAATTTGTCACAGAAATGTAGAGAAAGTCATGTGAATGGAACACATTAGATTTCTCCAAATAGACTTTCTATTATATTAGCGTAGCTTAAAATTGTATAACCTTATTTTTGTAACCACAGTCAATTTAATGATCCACATGACAGCCATAGATGATCCTCACTGATGGCTGAAACAAGTCAACCATCTTTCAATACCAGCATTGGTTACCAATATAGCATCCGACTAAATTTAATTTTGCTATATATCATATAAAAATAAGTATTTTAGACAGTGGAGCACCATAATTAAATTTAAATGTAATGAGTCACCTTTTTACACTATTTGCTCCAACTTTGTCTTCGTTTGGGAAGACCGGTTTCAGGGTACTCTAACCCTATCTTCAGTTCTTTGCTTGGCCATGGGCAACCTTCTCTCACCTATGTTAGCTAACTTATATATGAGCAATTTAGAAATCAAAATCACTAAAGCCTTCCCACAGATCTTCAAATCTGGCATAGATATGTGGATGATGTGTTTGCCATCGTTCCTAAACAACTAATGAACAATGCAATAAAGTTATTGAATTTACAGGTAAAATCTATAGCATTCACCATGGAAGAGGAACAAGACGGATTGCTGCCCTTCTTAGATCTGAAAATCATGAGAACTGAAACAAGCTTAGAACTTGGCATATACAGAAAAGCAACACATGTTGACAGTTACATAAAACAGAACCAGTTCAACCCAGTACAACACCAACTTGCCATCTTTCATAGTCTGGTTCATAGACTTATCAATGTCCCTTTGAATAAAACAGAAATCACACACATTCATCAGGTTGCCAGACTGAACAATTACAATACTAACATCATAGACAGATTGATCCACAGACACAAAAGAAATAAAAGACTACATGAAATCACCACTCTGGAAAAATTAGATAAACCATCAGTGAAAGATACCACACCGAAAATTAAAAAAATCAGGAATTTATAAAATGAGCTGCCGAGACTACAATAAGATTTATATTGGAAAAACAACGAAATTCGGAAACTAGGGTGAAAGAACACTTGAGAAACATTAGGTACAATCATGTAGATAAGTCTGCAGTAGTACATCACTTTTAGTCTGAAAATCATAACATAAAGGAAGAAATAGAGTTAATTAAATGTGTAAAGAAACCTTTGGAACTACAAATTTGGGAAAATATCTTTATCACCAAAGGAGAAGACTCTCTTATGAATTTTGAGATCCCCGCTGTTGATAACATCATCCTAATGACAAGAGTAGAGGGCAACATAACACTAGGCTGCACACAACCACCTTTTGTATGTAGCGTCAGTCATCCCCAGAACTGAAGATAGGGCTAAGGTACCCTGAAATTGGTCTTCCCAAACAAAGGCAAAATTGGAGCAAAAAGTGTAAAAAGGTGACTCATTGCACTTAAACTTAATTAATTTTGCAAAGAAGCTTTTCAGTGATGTGATAATAATTTGAGTGTTCCCATTTTCAACTCCTAATTCTGACTGAATCTTACTTAATTGGCATCAACGATGATGCTTATCAGACAATTAGATGTCTGGGAGATGTACATAATGAAGGAAAAGAAGCAGATTATGAATTTTGATTTACCACTGTATGCAGCAACCTTTGGAAATTCATAGCTCCAGCACCAGGTGCCTCCAAGAGATGCTCATCCCCATCCTAATTGTTACTGCCAATCAAGCAATATTCAGTCGTAATTAGGAGTTGAAAATGGGAGCAAGTGCTCCCAAAACCTGCCACAGTAATTATCAAGTGATGTTTTGCTACAAAAACTAACCCAAATCTTTTTCATTGAATATCCCACTTAATTTTTTAATGGCATTGATTTCAAAGTGTGGATCTGAATTTTCTATGTATAATAAATGTCTACTGAAAATTAATTCCTTTTTTGTAATTAATAAATTAACTAATTACACTGGTTCTCACAAACCTGAAAAAAAATATCTGATGTGTGTCATTTACATGACTTTCCTTACATCTCTGCAACAAATTATTGTTAAAAAGCTTATGCTTCTATTTACTTCATGCTAATCAAGAAAAAATTAGCAGAAATAGTCTTATTACTTGCTTCCTTGTAAGTATAAGCGAAATAAGGGAGTACCATGGGTTAAAGTGATAGTCAAAAGTTGGTTGCTATGTGACTAAAGTTCCTTTGTTTGTGTAAACAGGAGTTGACAAATTCCTGTATGAGAGAAGTATTAGTTTTTCAAAGTTGAAACCAAAAACAAGGAATATCTCAAAAACGATTAACTCCACGAAAAAAATGTATATAACATAAATTGTGTGTTTTAAAGTGCTCTACATTTTTGTGTGGTAAGTTTTTATCCATCTCTTATGGTTTAGCAGTTATGCAAAATTCTCTAAAATTCATCCAGAATAAAGTAGTCTTCAGAGTCTAGTCCCAGAAAATTCAAGATATACATTTTATTTGTCAGGTAACTATCTTTAATATATGATGTTTTAATCAAAATCGTTACACCAATTTTGAAAAAATTGAAATTTTCAACAAAAGTTCCATGTAAAGGGTAGTTAGGGGTGGGGGGATTTTCTTGAAAATCTTTGTGTCGCATCCTTGGAAGATACCAAACTTAAATACCAAGTTTGGTATTCAACGGTCTTTTTGATTTTGAGCTATGCTATCCACAGACTGACAGACAGACAAGCACACACACCACACACATACATGGACCTTTTTCCAAAAATGCTTTTTTTTTTATTCAGGGGGACCCAAAACATGTATTTCCGGTGAAATCTCGGTACCAAATTTTTGGGTGCATTACAATACCTTCTCTATACACTACATAATAGTATGTTTAGAGAAAGCAATTAACCTATTTAAGGAGGTGAGGTGTTAAAATAAATTTTAAAAACAATGTTGATACTTGGGAGCACAAATCTCCAATCATACGACCCCCTCGACTGTGTTGCTATTTGGACACAACTGCAATGTTATCTGATCCTATAATGCTGCATAAAAAAAAAAAGTGTAAAATGCATATATTTGCTTTTAATCAGCACCTCTCAACATCCAATAATGCCATCACACCAATTACTTTAGTTGGGCCTTCCCCATCCTTTTCTACAGCTTCTCTTGAATGCAGAACATACATTTTGACTGGATTCAAGCCCTGGATAGATTAGCTTCTCCTATTGTGCCTTAGACTGCATGATCATAAATCCAGATGTCAAGGTTTGTATTATTTCATGGAGTTGTCCGATGTTAGCTGTTGGTAAAATGATTATTTAACAGTCATGCACAGGTTATCATATCAGGTCCATATTGCTGAAAGGGTCATTGAAGCAATATTACTTTTTTGATGTCTGTGTGTAAAATTATTGGTGAAATATTTTCTCCCTCTCAGCCAGAAACTTGATTCCCACACTGGTGGATTGCAATATCTTCTCTTCCCACTATGTATATTGTAGAGTGGGCCTTGGGAAGTAGTACAAAATGAAAAGACAAATTCCAGAACATAAGCACAACTATAAACATAAATTAAAATAAGAACTGAAGCTTTCCTGGCGACGTGTTAATTCAAAATCTTCTCGGGCTTCTAGCCAGGTAAAAACTTGGCTTGACACCAACGTTTCGAAGAAGTGCATCTTCCTCGTCTTCAGGCTGAACTGATGGTTTGAGCTTGCGGAGACTGGTATTTATAAGAGCTGGGATGAAGCTAACATCTGATTGGTTCGCGTAATATTATGGCCTGGTATTTAAGATGACTGAGACATGGGCACGGACTTCGTAGAAATCTATTTATAGCAGTTATTCGGCTAATGTTTTGTGTTTGAGCACGCACCATTAGCCGAATAACTGCTATAAATAGTTTTCTACGAAGTCCATGCCCATGTCTCAGTCATCTTAAATACCAGGCCATAATATTACGCGAACCAATCAGATGTTAGCTTCATCCCAGCTCTTATAAATACCAGTCTCCGCAAGCTCAAACCATCAGTTCACCCTGAAGACGAGGAAGATGCACTTCTTCGAAACGTTGGTGTCAAGCCAAGTTTTTACCTGGCTAGAAGCCCGAGAAGATTTTGAATTAACTATAAACATTTTATTTATGGCAGTGAAATGTACATGAATTGCCAGTCAATTTGTAAACAACCGATGCAATGTAGCCATCGTATTATGGGCTGTAGCTCCATCTTGTTGGAAAAACATTGTATTGAGATTATTCATTATCAGTTGTGGAACAAAAAAGTTCTGATTTTGTATATCGCTTGGCATTGTCAGTGAGTGGACGTTCATCATCTTCAAAAAAATAATGCCAATGGAAATTCCTATAGCACACCAAACTGTGACCCTTTTGCTGCGTAAAGGTTTCTCATGAAGAAGCTGTACTTTCCTCTATGCATAATAAGGAAGACTTTGCTTATTCACGAACCCACTAAGATGAAAGTTCACTTCATCAGACGTTGCCAGAGAAGACAAAAGGGTCTCATCTTGCTGCATTCTTTCATGAAATGCTGTGCAGACTTGTACCCTATTGTTTATTCAACAGTTGCAGCTGTTGACATACCTGTAATAATTTGTAAGGATAGAACTTCAAGACATGTGTCATGTTCTTGCATGGCGATGAACTGATCACTGTGGACTTCGCTGCAGAGCCTCACAGACACATTGGATATTTTCAGGTGTACAGACTGTTTTCTGCAGCCCCTTATGTTTCATATTCGTAACTGAAGTATTTGTTTGCCATTTATTCACTCAGCTGGATATCGTCCTTATGCCCGGAATGCGATGATGGTTCTCTTGACATCTTAACTCATGCTGCCCAAAACTGATACTGTTGATTCAAATATAAGCTTCCACTGCCCTGATATGGATCTCCTGTGACCAAACGTTCATGACTAACAAAATGACAATAACAGATGTTTTGTTTGTGAAAAACAGTTGACGGGCAAATGCATTAGCTGTAGGATTACCAATATAAAATGTACTACTTCCTGAGGCACACCTGTAAATGGTAGAGAGAATATAAAGCCAAATTTGGGGACATAAACTGTTTTATGTTCTATAACTAAGGTAAGGACCTTGGTTTACGGTGAAGAAATAAAACAGCAAGTAATTTTAAATAAATTTTTATGTTCTAATTGTAGATAGTACATTTTAGAACAAAAGTTCCCTAAGCCTGCCAGTTAGATCAATGAATGAATACGACTGGAAGAAATATTCTTTAAATAATATCATATTCATGTTCTCTTACTTGGCATTTCCCTTCGGAATAAACTATTCCAATTATCCAACATACTGTAAAAGGTACCAGGTTTGGTATAAGTGTATCGGGTGTGAACAGTTTTGACACAAAACACAGAATAATGCCTGAGGCTTGGAACAAAACACTTCAGATCCGTACAAGTGAATGACTAATAGGGTTCATTAATTCAGAATGCCAACCCTTGAAAGCTTGTACTCACCAAAGTTTCTTATAAAATTCCCACAAATAAATACCTACCAAGATACAGCACTCAAATCTCCATTCTTTAATACTTTCTCATTCTGAAAGGAATATTTTGTTTTCTTCTGTAATTTTAATTACAAAATTACTTAAAAAATGTTTTCTGAAAACAAGGAATGCATACGTGATTTTTATAACTTAGTTTTCCATTTAAACGAAGCATAATACAGCCCCATTACAGAAAGAAAAGAATCTTGAGAAAAAACCCAAATTCTAAGCTCCTAACTTAACGCAGACACGTTAAGTTGGAGCCAGTATGAGGCTTGAACTTTAGATGTAGCCCCTACAAATGCAGACTCGTCTAACTACACAAAGATGGAGTACGATGTTCCCAGGTAGTGCTGGGTGCAAGCCGTCATGAGTTCACATGGGGCAACCGGAATTCTCGACGAATGTAGAAAAGAATGTATGGCTTGCATTTCGCTACTACATCATCCTCTGTGGGCCGTACTGTGCTGTCATTGAAGTGAAACCATTGTCCTGCAAAAAAAGAGAACAAAAAAATTCTGATGTACTGTATTCATATGACTCTCTACCCACTCTTTCTCAAACTATTTATACGACAGCTTATTTTTGTATCTGTTTCATATTAATCCAGACAACATTTGCAGAAATGGTTTTACTACACATTTAATGGTAGATACATAGAATGGGAATGCAGTAAACTTAAGGAACAGTCAGATCTTTAAAAGTGAATTACTCTATGTTGTCATTGAAATTCTGTTCTCTCTGCAGGATCACATAATAAAATAGCAATGAAAAAAAAATCTGGTTACATTCAGATGACTTTTTCTTCCCATTCTCCAACAAATTGTACTTTAAAGTGGTTATTCTTTATTTATTTCACATTAATCCAGATAAACATGTATATATAATTTTATTATATATTTCCTTGTAAATACATAGGAGTAAGAGAGTGTAATAAGCCTAATATCTTTTAAGAGGCGGTCACTATGTGATGGTTTTCATATTCTGTTCTCTGTGCATGCCCAGCAGCAAGAGAAACAATAACAAAATCCCATTTGAGGAAAGTATATGAATTTTAAAATTGAATCCAACAACAGAGAATATCCCTGAAATGACCTAAATTGTGTGTTTTAATGAGATTTACATAGTTTGTGCAGTAAGCTTTTGTCTATCTCTTATGGTTTACTAGTTATACATTCAGAATGAATACGACTTCAGGGGTCATTCCTAAGGAATTCAGGATATACACTTTATTTGCCATGTAAACATCATTTTATTAAAAATCATTAGAGCCATTTTTTAGAAAATTGAAAATACATCAGACTTCTCATCCTTATAATACAGTACCAAAAAGAGTTTATACAAAAATATAAAAAAAAATTCATCTCTCTATGTCATTTTCAATATTTTATTTCCATTAATTTAAAACTCTGTATTTTGCTCTAAAATTATTCAACACTGTTCAGACTGCATTTTATTATTCGGACTGGCACTAAAAGAGTTAATATATTTTTGGAGCTTTGCCCATCAAATGTTTCTACCATTTCCTGGCACCATTATAAAAATGCATGTTTCTGCTCTTATGTGAGGTGGGGGGGGGGATCGAATGACTGCAGAGCTTCACTGCTGCCAATTCCATTTTAAGGATTTCTTGAATCTAGTAATATTGTCACAAAGATTTTTTAACAACATTGTTCTACTTTTATCACATCTCCATAGTTTTCACCTTCGAGGGAACACCTTTCTGATCTAAACTCTACAGCAGTGGTGGCCAGCCTTTAGGGGCACATGCCCTCCCTACAAAAATTTCAGACAATAATTTCTCCATTATGTTATTAGGTAAAATGCTATAATCTATAATGCATTTTGTATAAATTTAAACCCACTATGCACACTGGACAGTTGTAGTGAAGATGGCTGTCGCATTTCTCGGACACAAGCGATTTTGTGGTCATCCTATGCTCACTCGCAGCAGAATTCAGTACTTTCAAATGTAGTTAATTTGTTGGTGCAGGGTTCAAGGGACCAACAGGGGAAGGTTCTTTTAGGACACAAAAGCCTCTGTGGTCATTTGCCACAAAGAGAAAATAAGAGCTGACAATAAGCAAAAATTAAAGTTTCAGTCACATCCCTGACAAAAATATTTACCCAAAGATCTCTTCACGTGTAAGAATAAATAATAAGAAACAGTTTTTAAGCTTGAATGTCTTTTTATTTGAAAACAAACTTGATCTATAAACATCCCGAATGAAGTACACAAAAAGAAGCTTATGTGGTAAAATGTTACAATGTTGTTACTTGGCACTAAGCACACAAGGTACGCTTGCGCGCCAACGCTGAAGGCATACAAGTAGTGTGTTGTGCAACTACTGTAAGTTTACTAGGAAATAGATTCACAATACATTTGGAGCTTCACTACAAAACAGGAAAAGGCCAAATAACCAATTGTGATTGAAATTATGGACCTGAACAAGCAGTAAAATGGACCTTACTTGTGAGAGTTGATTAGTGGTTAGTGTTTTGAAAATGAGTGCTGAGAGTTACAACATCCACCTTAAGAGGAACCGATAAGAAATGGTGAAATAGTGCCTTGAATGTATGTCACGTGTTGAAACATAATCCGAATGTGCTGGAGATAATTTGGTGAAATTAACTGCAGAGTAATATGCCGATTTATCAGTTGCTAGAGTTTAAAGAAATGGCAGTGTTAAAACTCACCTTAAGAAGGAAAATCCTAAACACTGTCATGAAAGAGAGGTGATAGTTTGTAAATAAAATGGCTTATAAATAAAATGCTTAAGACACTAATACCAAATCACGATTTACTTTAAGGGCAGTTTCCATAATTTTCCAAGAAAAAGTGAGCTTTGTTTGTGAAAGAAACATCATGAATGTTGTAATTGACATACATAAGCTATTAAAGTTGTGTAAGGAGTATTGAAGACTAGAATCTTTTAAAACTCAAGTGCATCAGCTGTTAAGATGAGCTATGCATTAATTTGCAGCAGGATCGCTTTTCTGATAATGTTGTTGACATATGGTAAACAGTGAATGTGACGGTGTGTGTTCAAATTTCTCGGAACATGTCGCGTTTAGTGCCTGACTTAAATCAGAGTTATCAAAGTATTTTTTCAAGCAAAGGATCGAAAGATGGACTTCATCTACAAACAGAAAGGTTAGTGCTTATACACAAATTAGCATTTCATTTACACTAAGAGCTTTTAGTATCCACTAATTTTAGTATGTCATCATCTGTGATCTAGGAGTAACATGCTCAAGGTTGCGGGTTCAAACCCAGCTGATTTTTTTTTTTTTTTTTTTTTTTTCCCAGGTGTAAAAATCCTGTCCTTCATAAGGGAAGTAAAGTCGTTGATACCATGTCATAGATTTATGGCACATAAAAGAACCCTCAAGCTGATAAAGAGGCCTCTGAGCAATATTAAGCAGTCTTTCCTGCCCAAAATAGAATGGGATGCTTAGAACCGTAGCAGTTAAAGAGCATTCATAAATAACACTCAATTTAGTTTTAATTTTAATCAATCTTAAAAGTGTGCCCTACCAGATAATCTGGCCACGAGCTAACACTATAGATATTGAGAGAATATTAAAAACCTGAAATAAAATGCATCAGATGCATGTACATGTAGAGAAACATTTATAAAGCATCAAATATTGACCACAGTCTCTGTATATGTATATAAAACAATCCTATTTGTTAAAAATAAAAAGGAATTTAATGTGCCCAACAAAAACTGCCATAACTATGATACAAAGAGAACAAATGCTTTTCATAGGATAAGAATAAATAAAAATGTAGCTAATAAGGGCCGTTATTAAATAGGAGCCATATTTTACAATAAGTTACTGCTGCAAGTTAAGAATACTGTAAATACTAAATTCAAAATGTTTTAACAGCTTACCTTACTGAAAAGTGTTTATTTCATATTTCAGACTTTTATAATGTACACACACACACACACACACACACACACACATATATATATATATATATATACACATACATATATATATATATGTATATACATACATATATATATATATGTATATACATACATATATATATATATATGTATATACATACATATGTATATACATACATATATATATACACACACACACATATACAGGGTGTTAATGAACTACACCAAAATAATTTGGAGGATTGTGCATGTGACTGATATAAGTAATTTGAGATCGGCGGTGCATGGTCCCCGGATAAACATAATGCAGCTACATGTGTGGGTATTAGGTGCTGATAAGTCAGTGTTAAAGCAAAGCACATTGAAAAAAAAATGGCTTAGAATGCCTTTAAAACTGCTGCCCGAGTATAGAAATATTGATTTTTAGCAGCTCGTTACTAGCATTCTCAAGTTTAATGTCGCAAAAATCTCGAACTAATCACTTGACAGAGTGACACTGAGCATTCATTAACTATGTTCTTGAGTTATGTAGCCTACTCTGAAGGCATTTTTTCAACTGCTCTGGTGGCTTAATGCATAATGCGGGAAGCTGCTAACCCAAAGGTCATGAGTTTGATTCCTTTCATAGAGTAAATGTTTTTTATTATTATTGTTTTTTTTCATTCCAGACGAAGTGCTGTGATACTGGCATACTGACACTTCAGAAACTTATAGCCGTTACTTTGAAATTTCAATAAAGCGGCCATAAGTCTCCTATTTCAAATTACTTATTTAAGTAATCTATATATTCTGTGAAAATATTTCAGTATAGTTCATTAACACCCTGTAATAGAACTTTTATATAATAAGTACTGACAATGTCAGATGCTCTTTTGTAAGAGTCTATTGACTGCAATAAAGAATAATTGTAGATTGCAAAGGGCAAAGATCCGCAGTCTTTGAAGGCATTCTTGCTCTCCTAAACAGGCTAAATCATAGAACATCATAGTATGGAAATGCTCTTGCTCGAGATCCATCCTAGCATATGGCACACCAACACCTGTGTGCACATACACAGAAGTGCCACCACACATTGTGGAGGCACTCTGGCTTGTTCATGTTACTGTGAACTTCAACATAAAGCTCAGAAGACTTGTTTTGGCTTACCACAACTCAATGTGGCCCATTCTTAAAACTTTCAGTCACCCTTATAAACAATAGGTAGAAATCACAGTAATTTGTCCAATAAACCTGTTTTATACATTTATAAAGGTAAAAAGAAGCTAGTAACAGTGAAGAATAACACAAATATTAATATAAAAATAATAGTTGCAACAAATCTTCACTTATCTTTTGGAATCCTTGCTTGGACTAGTTTCGCAATGATTTCATTGCATTATCAACATATCCTTTTGGTCTCTTTTTTGATGTTGTTTATTTACACTGTTATGGTTACTGCTACTAGGTGGATTGTGTACTAATGCATTGCTAACTACTGGAATCAAAACAAATTTGGTAAGAGTGTCAATTGGAGGTATATCAAAATTCATTGCATGATTTCTATACTTTAATATAAATATTTTCTCCCAAACCATTAAATCTATAGGCCCATTTAAGTGTTTTAATAATTTAACATCTGGATTTATTTCATGATTAAATTTCCAAAAATGTTCTGCTACAGCTGATTTATTTTCTTAAGTGTAGAAATATCTTTAATAGCTTTTTGATATTTAAACTTCTCAATTTTTTTATTTATAAAATCAGTATTAAAACCATTAATTAAAGCAGTGTTAATAATGTGTTTATATTCTTTATAGAATTCATCTTTATTAAGGAGTAAATAAATTAACCTATAAATTAAAGTATTAAAAACAGCAAATTTATGTGAAAAAGGGTTAAAGCCATTATTTTTTATATAATTATCAGTGTGGGTTTGCTTTCTGTATATTCCAAAATTCAATTTATTGTCTTTTTTTAATATTTTTAAATCCAGGAAAGGGAGATAGCCATCAATTTCAGTTTCTAATGTGAATTTTATAGCCTTATCTTGTAAATTTAAAAGAAAATAAAAGATAATTACATTTTTAAAAAATTTACTTATCACCCTTGGGCAAATAAAAAATTCACAAATATTTTCAAAGAGCATGGCATAATATTGGTTCCTCAAAATAAATACAGTATAAAAAATTTGTTAGGCTTTTCTAAAAAGGACGAAATTTCAAAAAATAAAAAATCTGGCATTTATCAATTAAACTGTTTAAATTGTGACCTTGTTTATATTGGTAAGACTAAACGTCATTTGGAAACCAGAGTAAAGGAACACTTTAGGAATATTAAATACAAACAAATTGATAAATCAGCTGTAGCAGAACATTTTTGGAAATTTAATCATGAAATAAATCCAGATGTTAAATTATTAAAACACTTAAATGGGCCTATAGATTTAATGGTTTGGGAGAAAATATTTATATTAAAGTATAGAAATCATGCAATGAATTTTGATATACCTCCAATTGACACTCTTACCAAATTTGTTTTGATTCCAGTAGTTAGCAATGCATTAGTACACAATCCACCTAGTAGCAGTAACCATAACAGTGTAAATAAACAACATCAAAAAAGAGACCAAAAGGATATGTTGATAATGCAATGAAATCATTTAGTCCAAGCAAGGATTCCAAAAGATAAGTGAAGATTTGTTGCAACTATTATTTTTATATTAATATCTGTTTTATACAGTTTATTCTTGGATGCACTTATTTTCAGTTCAACAAAATTACTTCTTTTTCAATTCATATAGGGGCCTGTTTGAAAATAAAAATAATATCTACACTGGATCAAAATATTTTAATGCATTACCAACTAAACTGAAGACAGTGTCAGATATACATTTTTTAAAAAAGAGCTATAAATGTATTTCATAACTCATTGGTTTTATAATGAAGAAAAGATCTTAATTCAGAATATGAAATGGTTGCACTTTTATTTACTGTCAAGCTGGTTGTGGTATTTAATACCCTTTGTATAAAATTAATAAAAGGGTTAAATTTACACTCATTTCACATATTTATTAGGTAGGACAATGCTTCACGAATAGTAGTGGTTCAACAGCTGAGGATGCGGGCAAAGGTCTACGAAACATTGTCTTATGCAATAAATGAGTAAGTGAATTGTGTATAAATTTAACCCTTTTATTAATTTGATTATGCTTTCACTGTAAGTAGCTTCACAAATTATATTACCCTTTGTATATTTTATTATCTCATTATCTTTACTTTTAACTATTATTAGTATGTTGCAGTCTATTGTAACACTATTTTGTGTATCTACTATATGACTGATTAATTTTTTTCAGTAATTTGTAAGATGCAAACTTTCTAGGTCTCTAGCATTGGATCACAGATACTTAAAACTTACAATGAAAGCAAAATAATACATACCATCATTAATCGCAAATGCTGTATAATGGCCACTTCCCGCTCTGAAAATAAAAAAAACAACTCCATTACTCACAATGAAAAGAAAAATTTAAATCCTTTAGATATGAATTTCAAAATCTCTAAACAGTTATAAGCTACTAAAACTTATCACTGTGCTTTAGATTTTCTGCTTAGGGTCCATTTTTTTTTACAAAGCTGACCCGCTGAAAGATTTGTTAAAATACTGCAACATCTTGTTTGCTAACATTATACTAAAAATCTGATGTGTTACATTCCTATAACAAATTATTGTTAAAACACTTATTCTTCTATCTACTTTAAGGCACTGGTTTCATTGAATACAAAAATATATGTTAAAGGGGAAATACAGTAGAAGCCCAGAATAAAGTGGTCCAAAATACTGCAACGCCCAACATAGAATGGGACGCTAAGAACCACAGCAGTTAAAGAGCGTCCATAAATAAAACTCCATTTCCATTTTTCCGAAATACTGTAGATTTGGATTTAACGCAGAGGAAAGTATGTGCCCCCAAAATAAATACTCTACTTTTTATTTATTTGTATTACTTTTTTACTTTTGAAAGTTGAGTTTAAAAATTTCTTCACGGAGCAGTTCTGAAGTATAATTTTTGCCCTCAGCACATCCCTAGCATTGATATTTGTTACAATCAAACAATATGTGACGTTGTGAATTGTCTGCCAAACAAAACTTACTGATTTCTTTAAGGCATTGCAAAATTAGGTTAATGTAGTGTATACAGTGTAATGGTACTATAAATTTAAATTGATTACAGGACTGGAATACACTCCCAGCATAACTAGTGAGTAATTGCATTTAAAAGTGCTGTACTTTATTGTATATCACATACTTCACAATGTATTGTAATTTATTATTCCATGGATGTTTCCCTCCACGTCTACAGGATCCATCCATTGACTGCTCTGGTGGTGGTTCTATGAACTTGTACAATATGTCAACCTGGGAGATATCAAAGTTGATAATTCTATTTTTGTTTTTCCAAATGAAAATTTGTTCCCAAGATAAGCTCCACCACCATCGATCAGTCGATGTCTGGTTGACAATGGAGGAAACTAACCGCTGAAACATGTTCTAGGAAGTTTAAACGTGAGTGTTGTTTAGTGACATTAACTCAATATTTACTTTTAATTTGATCTCAACAACACTGTCCAAAATATAAGCTCCCTGAAGAATGTGTTCCATTACATCAATTATTACTAACACTTCACATTTTAATACAGTAATTAACTGGTATAAGTATGTAATTACCTACAGCTTGTCTCAACGTTAAAGACAGTATGGAGTTAAACAGGATATCTCTATCTAATGCACATGTTGTAATTAGCTTTGCTCTTTTCCACTCTCATGCAGCTGCTCAGTTGCTAATAGCATGGTGGAATCATTCACTTGTTATAACTTTCAGCTTTGAACCCATGCAGAATATTTCTCTCTCTCAGATTGCATAATTTTTAGATCCTTTTACACTCCCATGGTTTTTTCTGGGGGTCTTTACAAAGGGTACCAAGCAAGAATAAATATTGACAAGGGTTTGAAAAAGTGTGTAGGATAAGAAGGAAGCAAATGAAAGAACCTGTAAGGACATCATTAAAATAAAAAGCAAAAAGAGTGAGGGAAACAAAAACACGCTAGGTTAATGCAATACAATGGAATTGTGCAAAACACAGTGTAGCGCATCGTTCATTCTTTGTTGTTTTAAAACATCCCACTCATTTGAATGTAATTTTGTTAAGAGTAAACAATGATGATGCCCTAAAAATTAATGTTTTTATCATTTTATATCTCCATATTTCATAGTTTATTATGTCTATAAAATTGATTTTAGAAGAGGAGAGATACAGTGAAGGTAAAAAAATAAATGGCATTAAATAAACAGTCTTAAATAATAGTGGAATATTTCACTATTTGGAGATGTATAATTCAGATGACATTGAATTGGTAGACCTATTATTGCAGCTGAGTGCCAAAGTTCTAAAATATGTATAGCATATGTGGCAACTATGTGCTCCATTTACCTATTCTGTCTTTTAAACATAAGACATGCTTTTAGTGCATTATCATTTAACATTTGCTGGAATCAACAAATTATCAGTCATGACAGAGATTATAAAAACTTCTATGAATGTGGTCCTAAATTTCCAGAAGCTATCAATTTTGATACTTGCATGTCTCACCATTAGTTTTTTTTCTATAACCTTTTGCAACTACTTACCCTGACCCATGGTGAACAATTACTGCCGCTAGATCATAAAGATTGCTTCCCATGCCTGACCGCCGAGTTTCGTGGAGAGAGCTGAGCACAAACTGAGACATGTCGAGAGCCGTTACTGGGAATGAAATGTTTGTGTCAATTTTTGTGCGGAAGAAATTATGCCATCGGAACCTCTTCAGATGCAGACACAACACCTGAAAAAGTTTCATAACAAAACTCATAAATACTGTATTTGCTGTTGTATATTAAGTTTAGTAACACATATGAAATGGTTTTACAGTAAAACAAAAGTACAAAATACACTAAACTTAAAGCTTACAAAAATATGTGTGCTGCATGCAACATATTGTCAGTTTACTGCAGAGTTGATAATGACATATTATAAAAAGTAAAGGGTCAATCAATAAGTGTGATGGTTTATATTTGTTTGGTAAATATTTAATATATGTTAATTGTGAAAATCTTTTTATCAGAACAGAGAAAGTTATGCATCAACTGTCAGGCAACTTTGTGTGATTCTAACATAATGAAGCACTAAATGAATCAACAGTGAACATTAAAAGTCCTGGGCATTGTCATTGCGGCTGATATCAGCAAAACATTGCTGTGGTTCATGACACTCTGACTGTTAGTCCAATGAAATGATTTTTTCACTGTTCCCAACAACTGGGCATAGAATGCTCTCCATTACCACCCTTATAAAATTTAATTTAGCAGCTGAAGTGGCTGACCACAAGAAGAGGCAAAATTTTGTTAACTGATTTCTGATAAAATGACAGAAGGCTTTGTGAGCAAAATAATCTTCAGTGATGAGGCATTCTTATTTATGAATAAGCAGAACTGCCATATCTAGGGGTGTTAAATCCTTGCATGATTCATGAAAGGAAAATGCAATTCAACGAGTGACAGTTAGGTGCGGCTTTTGGGTGGGTGGCAGCATTGGGCCTTATTGTTTTGAAGATGAGGCAGGACAGGCTACAAGTCAGACCCAACAACCCAATAAAGTCATTCAATATCACATAAAAATGCCTCCAACCAGGGCTGTTGGAATTATCTCACATATAACCAGAATTATTTTAACCCTGGAATATATACCTATTTTGGCAGCTATTACTACACCCCATAAGGGAAACAAATTTTCAGCTTTTAAATGCAATCATTAATATACACATATGTGAAAGGGAAATTAAGTACAAGAATGCCTGACACTACTATAGAAAACAAATTGACACAATTCTATCATGTATTAACATGTACAAAAGTGATATAACTCTTATGAAACATGCATAAAATTAAAATCCCATACATGGATATAAAGCCAGATTTAAACAAAAATAGCCAAAAGAATATAACATATCCCACTAGCTTTACTTCTTAATTTAGGCACATTATACACACTTCAGTTTTGTGCTCTGGACACACAGGTTTCGCACACTTTGAACAATTTTTCTGTTGCAGGCTTGAGGACACAATACACATCTTCCCTGCTACCTAATCTTCAATGGCAGCTCTAGTGGTGTTTGGACTTCATTTTCAATTTGATGCTTTCTTCCCTGCAATAGATTTTCAATAATTTCCTTCAGTTGCTTTGAAATTGTGTGCATTTTGAAGGATCTGAATGATTGCATTTTTTAATGTTTATTTCTTTATTAGTGTATTCAACAATGTCACTGCTAACAAGAAGCTTCCATGCTTCATGTTTGTTGGTTATATTCTTTGCTGTACCTTTATTTCCTGGAATTCGTAGGACAGTGTTGTTTGCTGCTGTATGTTCTCAATGTGTATTATATTCTGTACACCATTGGTGTCCATTCTTGCTGAAAACTAACTGAATTTGTAGCTTGTTTTTCAAGTTCCTCATCGCTGTTGTCTCCAGCACTCAATTCATTATCTTTATTGGAATGTACAACTATGTTATCTTCAGTTTCTGATGAAAACTCGAAATCACTGTCTTCACTACCATATCATCTAATAAAGCTGCTTGAATTTTTTCACTGGATGTGGGACTGTCCACTCTAAAAGCCATTTTGAAGCACACACATATCACTGTATGAAGTAATGCAACAATAATCCCACAGCAACGCAGAAACACAAAACCATTAACACATACAGCGTGATGGTGCACCACAGTGCCTTCACCAAGGTCAGGGAACTATAGGAAAGTCATTAACTAAACAGCAGTAGTAGGAAAGTACAGAGATGAACAGCATTTAGTGAAATATATATGAAAAGATACGAACAGTTGAATAATCACATGTTCCAGGGTTAAACATCACAAAATTCATGTTGAAGTCGCCCAATTTCACAATGACGTTTTCTTTTGGGGGGAGTGAAAAAACGTCTGCAAGATCTGGTTTAGAAACTACTGCTGCAGAATTTTGTTTGTGATTTTTGACTGTATGTTTCTTAACATCAGTTCATTGAGCTCTTAGTTGCCAAGATAAAAAACCAACAGTTATATCACTTGGAATTCTTTGAAGCCATTTATTTAGATCAGGTTGACAAAATCACTTTTCTTTTATTATTGCCCCATTGCCTTTGGCCTCTCAGTCAGCTTGGCTGCGTTTTCCTTTGGAACATACTGTCTATCGGCAGTGGTGTTAACTTGTGTCCCCTCACACAGCAGGACCTTATTAAAGCATTTACCATATTTTACCCACTTACCCATTATTAATACTACTATTTCGTCAAATTACTGTAGTTAAACTGCAATTACAGTAACAATGTATTATTCAAATGCTAACAGTATTACATAAAATATTAAGATATATTTGCAGCTGAACTGGTGCATTTGACTAAATTCTCTTGAAATCCCTGTGACCACACTACTAACGATGTAAAGGAATACAAGGAAAAGGGAACAAACAAAACTGTCTAGCAGCTAACTTCTCTTCTATGAATGCTGATTGAAGGTATTTTACTACTAGCACAGTAATGAAACTAATATACTATCAATATAACAATAATATATTAATTGATTTATGATTAATATGAAATATACTTTCCAAGGAATAAATTAATTATTTTTGTGATTTCAGAAGTAGTCCAAAAATTTACAAATCCCCTCAATTAAAAATTGATTGCAAAGTTGATCTTTTAGTAACCCAGCCCGCGACTTTTTGCCCAATCTGGCAACCCTGCCTCCAGCCACTAAACTGTTTATCTTTTATACTAAAAAGAAATAAAACTTACATTAGGCAGTCTTCTAATCCAAAATCGTTTTGTGGACCTCTGTTTACTTTTGCAGTTATTACAATAATACAACTCTGTTTCCGCCAGCTCTTCAACTTCGATGAAGCTCGTTAGGCAATCTAGAACATGTAACACAGCAATAAATTGTTTCACTTGTGCAATAAGAGTGTTAAGCAAAGTTTGTAGTGAAGAGCTAATGAGAGTGGTATACTTTGTTTATGTACACTCAATAGTTTCATATGGTATACCCTTTTGGGGAGGTTCTAACCAATCAATTGCAATATTCAAAACACAAACAACAAAAAATCTTAAGAATAATGAAGCATGTATTGCCTCATACTCCAAGTAAACCTATTTTTGATGAGTTTAATATACTCCCATATATATATATATATATACACATTAGAAACAGTCTCCTTTATTCATAGCAATACTTAAAAGAAATAAGGATTATCATGCCTATAATACTCAAACAACTGAGGCAATACACCTACAGTGTTACCAACTTAATAAAACTCTCAATAGCGTATCCCATAAATGAATAATCTTATATAATAAGATACCTAGATCGTTAAAAGGTGTGCCAGAAAACATTTTTAAATCTAAAGTGCATAAATTATTGTTAAAACACAATTTTATAGCATTAATGATTTTCTTAACTCTGTTATTTAACACCTTTTATTAGGACAACTGTATTATATTACACCTGTATACTTCTTGTACTATTTTATTTGTAAGTAATGACGAAGCCATATGTACAAATTGTATATCTGCAGTGAATAAAAATTGAATTGAAAAAGTTAATACTTTTCTTTTCTGATGCCTTATCAGCAAATCTGACACAAAAGCCAAACAGAAAGAGAAAGGATAACAGAACTAAGTCACAGCACCACTGATTAAAAACTTGTCCTTCAGGATCGAGCTTTTACACATTAAATGCATTCAACATAAGCACATCTTACTACCCAATTGGGAGTATAAGGCTGCAAAGTTTTTAGGATCAAGGAACATTCACATAGAAACATTAATGCAAGGGCATTCTCTTTGCCACTCACAATGCCAACAAAATGTTAGCACTGAAACAAGAAAGTTCTAGTGTGAAAGTGATTAAAAATGGAGGCTATAACGATTAACAGCAAACCAGCAGTGCATTTTACTCATACGAGGGCCATCCAGAAAGTAACAAACGATTTGGCATAACATATCAACACAAAACTTTATTCACAAAGTTACAGTACCTTACTCTATTTCTGAACCTAATTGCCATTGCTATCACGGTATTTATTGTCATGGGTACCATTTTTTCAAAATCAGGTGTATATAAAATAAATTTTCAGACTGTAAAAAGCTCTATATTGGGGAGAGAGAGAGAGAGGAAAAAAAAAAAAAAAGTAGTACAGGGTGAGGCAGTTATCGCCGATGAATATATGTATTTACCTCTAGTCATGCTTGATTTGGAATTCATGTATTTACCACGAATTCTAATGCACATATTTTGTCATTTCCATCCATTTTGTGTATTTCATTTATTTGTACAATGTTTTTTTTTTTTTTTTTTGGGTATATAATAAGGGTAAAAGCACGTGTTTGGGTGTATATCCAAATTCCAAGCCATATTTGATTCAAAATGTAAAAGTGAAAGGAAGCAGCCATGACAACTATGTTGTCATGGAGCACCAATCCCATGTTGAGATCAGGTCACATGTGTGTGACGTATTGACATGCTGGCCAATGGAGTCACGGCAACCACTCCAGTGGAGGGGTTAGCATTGCTTCCATCCCAGACACTGGGCACGCTTAGAGCACTCTGGAAATTGCCGCCGCATGAAGCACATGGATATTATGGATGTCGGCATAGGGGACATACTTTCGATGTAGCATGCCTTTAAGTTGTGTTTCCGAGGTGTCGCACGTGATGTAAACTAGAGCTCAAATACTATAATTGTGGGGATTTTTATATTTCAGCCACCCATGTGTGCTTACTGATAAAATTATTCGCATAAAAATGTTTTGTTTTCTTCATTAACCTACATTACCGCCGGAGCCTTCTATCCTCACCCTGAGACCCAAAAAGAGAACCCATGTAACCTAAACTCCATCCCATTAATCAATAGTCAGGACTGGGAAGATGACGCCAGCCTGCAGTTGACCCGTTGAGACAGAGAATTGTCTCAAATTGACGATGCTAGACAGCAACCGACAACGTGGGACCATTGAGACAGGGAATTGTCTCAAATTGACGATGCTAGCCAGCAACCGACCTGTGGGACCAATGAGACAGAGAATTGTCTCAAATTGACAATGCTAGCCAGCAACCGACCAGTGGGACCATCAGGACAGGGAATTGTCTCAAATTGACGATGCTGGCCAGCAACCAACAACGTGGGATCATTGAGACAGGGAATTGTCTCAAATTGACGAGCCAGCAACCAACGTGAGACCATTTAGACAGGGAACTGTCTCAAATTGACGATGCTAGCCAGCAACCAACAACGTGAGACCATTGAGACAGGGAATTGTCTCAAATTGATGATGCTAGCCAGCAACTGACCCGCGGGACCATTGAGACAGGGAATTGTCTCAAATTGATGATGCTAGCCAGCAACTGACCTGTTGGACCATTGAGGCAGGGAGTTGTCTCAAATTGACGATGCTAGCCAGCAACCAACAACGTGGGACCACCGAGACAGGGAATTGTCTCAAATTGATGATGCTAGCCAGCAACCAACAATGTGGGACCATCGAGACAGAGAATTGTCCCAAATTGATGATGCTAGCCAGCAACCAACAACGTGGGACCATTAAGACAGAGAATTGTCTCAAATTGACGATGCTAGCCAGCAACCAACAACGTGGGACCATTGAGACTGGGAATTGTCTCAAATTGACAATGCTAGCCAGCAACCGACAAAGTGGGACCATTGAGACAGAGAATTGTCTCAAATTGACAATGCTAGCCAGCAACCGACAAAGTGGGACCATTGAGACAGGGAATTGTCTCAAATTGACGATGCTAGCCAGCAACTGACCCGTGGGACCATTGAGACAGGGAATTGTCTCAAATTGACGATGTTAGCCAGCAACCAACCTGTGGGACCATTGAGAAGGGAATTGTCTCAAATTGACGATGCTAGCCAGCAACCGACAATGTGGGACCATCGGGACAGGGAATTGTCTCAAATTGACGATGCTAGCCAGCAACCGACAACGTTGTACCATCGAGACGGGGAACCTCTCAAGGGATACATGAGATGTATGAAATACAGACATAAATCTACAATAGTCCATCATTTCAGGTCAACCTATTATGAAATCATAAAATTTTCACTAGAATAGGTATTATTTTATAACAAATGGTAAACAAATAAAATAAGGAGTTAAAAAATTAGTCAATTTAATAATCTTCCACCAAAAACTGCAAGTACTATTAATTCTAATATTCCATAAATTATTATTACCCCCTCGCACACATTTCCCATATGAGGGGGCATGGTTGAGCATAGTTTCTTTTCCAGTATTACAAATTTCTAAAAAACTACACTAAGGCATATATGGGTAGTGAGATTACAGGCATAACCTCATCCAATATGTAAATAAATATAAATAAAAAATATCGAAACACCATTTACATGGAGTCCAAATGTAAAACTGTTAAAACCAGCAGATATGCAGCCGGACTTGTCATGGCAGAAGACACTCATAATAAAAAGTCACCCACATAGATAATTTTCTGGCAGTAAATCAAAATTTAATGACTTGACAAATGGAAGAAGATACTCATAATAAAATGTCACACACATTAATTTTTTTTATCTCGGGATCCATGGAGCTTAAAGTTACTCGACATTAGTCTTCTCAGGATAAGGGAAACCCCCCCCCCAAAAAAAAAAAACCTTATCCAGGTAACTTACCCTAAGCAAGATTCGAACTTACGACCTGTTGAATATGAGGCAGACACACTACCCAGGAAGGCTACATTAAATTTTGATTTATTGCCAAAAAATGATCAATGTAAGTTTATCTCTCAACAGCAAGATGCCACCACAGACATCAATCTACTACATACCAAGTATCTAGCCAGTTGGATATCTGCTGAATAAGAGACAATCCATCTCCAAAACATGTACAAGTAAGTCCCTTGGTGTTAGGAATGATGACTCATTATCTTCTATTTCATTGTTCTGAATATAACAAATAAGTGGTAGAGTATAAAATCAAATAAGAAAGCAAATTACCGGAAATATCACATGGTGGTAGGGCATCCTCTCCGTCCTTTGACTTTTTATGTGCCTGGAACTTTTCTGGGATGTCCAAAGAGAGATCAAGAAAAGGGTCATGCTTTTTCGATTCAGAACTACAATTTAGACAGCGGACCTGAAACACAGAATGCAGTTTGATTAGAATCATTGGGACTCTTCAGTCACATACTCAATTGCACTTAAAAATAATTAAGTTGAGTCACTACTCTTACAAGGGTTCAGAAAATGACTTCAAAACCCTGCATGATGTCACAGTTACTAGGAAAGAGATAGGTTACTATACCATCTTAGAATTAACAAACTATCATCTTTATACATTCTCATGGAATAAACCTAATTTGTTTTAAAAAATGGCAGATCACAGAACAAAATGCTGTTATAATCTTTTTGTTTGCAATACCTCAATGAAGTACACATTAGAAGGAATGTAATAAGTTCCCTTCCATTATGTAGTTCTCCATGGTCTAGAGGCAACATGCTAGCCTCTGGTTCCCAGGGTCGCACATTTAAACCTGGCAGAGGGTGATACTTTTCGGGTTTAAAACTCCTTAGCATGGCTTCCTTTGTAAGGGCAGTAAAACCGTTGGTCCTGTATCATAGATTTACAGCAAGTAAAAGAACCTCAAGCCTAATAGAGGGGCCTCTGAGCAAAATTAAGCAATCTTTCACACCCAATATAGAATGGGATGCTAAGAACCACAGCAATTAAAGAGCGTTCATAAACAAAACTCCATTTAATTTTCCTTCCACCATGTACTATACCCGCACATTTTCTGGGCATAAGTTTTGCACAACTTTGGAAGCAGAGCAGCAACAACTCTGAGAATGAAGTATGCTATACACCCTAATATCTAGTGGTTTCAATGCTAAGGTTGCATTCTGTCACACACATGCATGTACAATGTGCTTCGTTTAATAATTCAGCTAGTTTATGGTAAATTAGATAACCTATTTACCACAATGGCTAAGGACCTCAAAGAAGGAAACTTTCTTCACTTCCTTTTAAAACCAGCCTGCAGAGTATACACTGGCAGTGCATACATATAAATAATAATACTTGAGTGCTAAATTCCACACTTGTGGCTACCTCTTGTGGCCCAGGTCTTATCCAGGTATTTCATCACTACAATACCTCTATCATATTAGTTTACCATTATTACACCTTATCTATTTTCCTTGACCGTTTCATCCTAACATTCCATAACAGTTCCCCTAGACTTCTTAACCTTTCTAGTGCCAGTCCGAATATAGAAATGCTGTCTGAAAAGTGCCAACCAATTTTAGAGGATAGTGCAGGATTTTAAATTATTAGTAATAAAATTAGTACTAAATGACGTAGAGAGCTGAATCTTTTTTTCGTTTTTAGTGATCTCTTTGTCTATTTTATAATATGCATTATATTTATAGGAAGTCTCTTCAATATGTTTAAAAAATTGAAAACCAAAGAAAATTTTGAAAATAAAATTAAAAATCCCAAAATAATCAATAATTAATTAGGCATACAAAACCTCACTATGCGAAAGTTCAGGCTAATTAAATGAAAGCATGGTCGTGTTTTATTTTTTAAAATACAAAAAATGAATTAAAGTAATCTGAAACTGAAAGAAAGGGTCACTAAATACACACAAATGAAAATGGCATAAAGCAATAGGATACAAATGTAACGTAGATTACTGCACAATTTAGCACTTGTGTTAATGCATCACTGAATAGTTGATACACATTGTATTCGTCGTCTGGTTACATCCATTTTGATAAGTACATTTATTTGCATGCATACAAGGGCTGCTGTTATTGGATGCATTTTCAGCGCTGAGGCTAGAATACACATTTTCCTCTCTTAAGTTGATGTCAGAAACTCTTTCAACAAGGCCTGAAAATTCAAAATCACTCGCTTTCTTCTAGTACATCACGAAATGAAGCTCTTATTTTCTCTCCTGTTCATAACCTTCGGCTAGATGACACCATGTTTCAACCATGATAAACAAATACCGGCAACAGAAATTAAATTTAGAGCTAATTTAACGCTTTGGAGTGAAGATAAGATCCAGATACGCTGCAGAAAACCTTTCTCTATGGCTATGACGTAGAAAATACACAGACTTTTCCACTGGAAAGAGTTAACACACATGAAAACGATATCACGATTAGATCATGACTGGCAGTAAAAAGGTTAATTGTCCTTTATCCTTATAAATCTTTTTTATCCCTAGCCGATTATCTCTCCCCAACCACTTCCATTTAATCAACTTCACTCCCCATTCATTTGTCCCTTTACATTTAAACTTGTGTTGTGCAGTTCATCCTTCCCCCCCCCACAAATTTGATATAGTTCCTTTCTCACTCCTCTCAAACCCTTCAATTTCCATATCCCCAGTTGGAATCATGCCAGAAGCTCTCATTTCTACTGCACACTTTAAAATATTCCTCCTTTCCAGCACTTTTCTTCACCTCGTTGTACCATTGCAACAAGCATAGTACAAATATTTGAGCACACTGTATGCAACCGTGGACCATTACTACTCAGGGTGCAAGGGCAGAGAGAAAAGCTAGAGAAATAAACGACAAAGAGCCTCACTTCACTCTGCAGTGTTCCACCAAACACACTTGTCACAATAGAGGACCTTCCCTTGTGACCAAGAGAAATGTATGGGCTATCCTTCAGAGTGAAGTCCGGAAGTAAATGTAGCAATTCTGTGTGTAAACGATCCAGCATATAACGTAGGAACTCGTGAGCATCTTGCTGTTGATAGCCTCTGTAACAGAACAAAAACATCACTTTATCTTCTGCTAATTGGCACACTACTACTGTTTGTATATCACAAAGTTGCTACAATAATATACAAGAGGCGTTCAATAAGTCCTTAGAAAAAGTTAACAAAAAAAATATATTATTTTTGGTACATTCTTTTTTTTTATATACAATCTCCTTTTAGCTCGATACACTCTCCAACTATTTTAAGCCTTCCAAAAATTAGGATTTTAGAAGGTCCTCAAAATAGGCATCTGTTTGGAAAATGATGTCTTCGTTAAACGTGAAGCGTTTTCTGCCGAGTCACTTTTTCAAGTAGGGAAATAAAAAAAGTCACTGTAGGCCAAACTTGATGAATATGGTGGATGTTGTAGTAATTTGAACCTTAATTCTACAATTTTCAACATCAAAACTGTGCAGGTGTGCACCCTTGCAGTGTCATGATGGAAGAGAATCTTTTTCTTTGCCACACCAGGACATTTTTGCTTGATTTCCCCATTCAATAACTCCATTTATTGTTCTTCCTTTCTGTAAGTAATCAGTGTAGATGATTTTGTGTTCATCCCAAAAACTGAGGGCATGTCTACAGATTTCACCACTTTTGCTGGTTTGCTTTTAAAAACCCACTGTTTCGACTGTACTTTTGTCTGTGGAGTGTAATAGTGTATCCATGTTTCATCCATAGTTATGTATCGATGCAAAAAATTGTCTCTGTTGTGACAGAAAATTGCCAAACCAGCTTCAGAATCAATCACATGATTGCATTTATTCTTCATTAAGAGCAAACGCAGCACCCATATTGCTGAGACCTTTGTCACATTAAATTTTTGGTGCAAACTTGTGAACACTGTACCTTATGATATACCAAAGTCCTCTACTATTTCACAAATTTTGATTCTTCAATCACTCAAAACCATATGCTGGATTTTGTCATCAATTTCAAAGGAACCTACTTCTATTGAACATCTGGAACGATGTTAATCATTTGTGGACGAACGGCCACATTTAAATTCATTTATCAAATTGTAAATTGTTGCAAATGTATCATGAACTTCATCCAACTCAGCTTTCATCACTTTTGGTGTTAAACCTTTTAAATAGAAGTGTTTAATCACTGCAAAAACTCTTCCCCCCCCCATCTTTCTAAATAAGCACAAGATTATTGATTCAATTGCCTATGACAACGAAACCATGTGATGGATATAGCTGAAACTTGACGGTTACTAAATACAAACTTTTTTTTGATGCTATGAACCTAATTTTTTGGATTTTCTAAGGACTTATTTTCTAAGGACTTATCCAACACCCCTAATACAAGGGTTGTTCAATAATCACCAACATTTTTGTTTTGTTTGGTTTTATGGTCATAATTTCTCATGCTAGTTTACTCTGTTAGCTTAATGAGTAAAGTCTGGATTCTTATGTAATTACATATTCTATTCCTTTACATGGACACACATGCAAACAAATAAGATCTACAGATTAAAGCATGTACATTGCTAAACTGAAGTTTTATTTTTCATATTTTTACACATTTCAGCATGTATTACATAATGTGCACAATCTTGTATAAAAATATCTGATGTGTTCCATTCACATGACTTTCTCTATATCTCTGCAGAAAATATTATTGAAAAGCTTGTACTTCTTTTTACTTCATGCTGATCGAGAAAAAATTAGCAGAAATAGTCTTATTACTTGCTTCCTTGTAAGTGGAAGGGAAATAAGGGAGTACCATAGGTTAAAGTGATAGTCAAAAGCTGGTTGCTATATGACTGAAGTTCCTTTGTTCGTATGGATAGGAGTTGACAAATTCATGTATGAGAAATGTATAATTTTTTCAAAACTAAAAACAAGGAATATCTTAAAAACGATCAGATCCAAGGAATAAATGTATATAACATAAATTGTGTGTTTTAATGTGCTCTACATTTTCTTTGTGGTAAGATTTTGTCCATCTTTTACAGTTTAGTAGTTATGCAAAATTTCATAAAATTAATTCAGAATAAAAGTCTTCAGAGACTATTCCAGAAAATTCAAGATATACATCTTATTTGTCATGTAAGTATCTTTAATATACAATATTTTAATCAAAATCATGAGAGCCATTTTTGAGAAAATCAAAATTTTTGAAAAAAATTTCATGTAAAGGTAGCTGAGGATGGGAGGATTTTCTTGAAAATCGTGTCACATCCCTGGAAGATGCCAAACTTAAATACCCAGTTTGGTATTCAACGGTCTCTTCGTTTCTGAGCTATGCTGTCCACAGACAGACAGGCACACACAGACCTTTTTCCAAAAATAATTTTTTTTTTGGATTCAGGGGGACCCAAAACATGTATTTCTGGTGAAATCTTGGTATTGAATTTTTGGATGCATTACTCTACCTTCTCTATACACTATGTACATAATACGTGTAGAGAAAGTAATAAGATCAACTCCTACTGTTATCAGACTAATGTCCTGACACCAATTTTTCACAAAGAAAACTCTGTTCTGGTGCAGATGCAAATAAAGTCTGGCTGCATCAGGATAAGGCATCAAGCCATGCGTCCGCTTCAACTTGTGATGACATAACATTTTAAGATTCTGATTCTGACTTTAGGAACTTAGAGCAACAAAATACAATAATGTTTAAGAAATCTGCCGCATGGTTTTATGTTAACAAGCTAGTAAGTAATAAATGAGAACAAAACTGAACAAATTTATTTTAGTTTAAGAAACACACGCAAATTGGATCAAGAGAATACATCTGTAAAAGTGTTAGGAATACATATTGATGAATGAACACACCACAAAAGTATGCACCAAATTGTCAAGAGCTTTGTATCTACTAAAAAACTCAAGTTTAATATTGGTACAAAAATTATATTAATGGCATATTATGCTGTTTTTCACACTCACATGGGAAAACTCAAGAGGAGTACCACAAGTATTTATATGACAAAAGGCAATTACATGTATCAAAGATCTTGATAGAACTACTTAATGCAACAGTTATTTTATAGAAGTTGGCATCCCAGTTTATTCATTTTATATGCCCTTTTATTCATTAAAGAAAGTACACACACCTTTAACCTTGGATACACACATATATATTACAAGGGGGGAAATGTATAGACATTCCTACTACAAGATTAGCAATAAATCAGCAGCATTATATATATATATATATATATATATACAAGTATTAAACTTTGTAATATGCTCCTACAAGAACTAACACTCAGTACTAAATAGTTTAAATGCATATTTACAAAATTGCTAAAGCTAAAAGCTTTTTATAATATACGAGGGCTGATCAACAAAGACTGAGACTGATTTTTTTTCACAGATGTTTATTACTCCAATTCAATGTTTACATGATCTTTTTCAAAGTAGTCCCTCCAACTTCAATGCACTTTTTATAGCATCTCTGCCAGTCCTTGAACAGGTGCTGCAGACCATTCTTTGTCAGATCCTTGAGAATCACCTCGCTTTTCTTGAGCACTGCTTCAGAGTTCTCAAATCGAATACCCCTAAGCTTTGCCTTTAGTGACGGGAATAAAAAAAAAGTCACAGCTATAAGGTGGATGTGGTACACAGGTAATGTTGAATCGAGCCAGAAACTGCAAATATCAATTATGGTTAAGGATAAAAGTACATATGTAGAAGTTGCGAAAAAATCGAAAACATGTGATTGAGACAAAGACATTGAAACAACAAATAGGTTCGACATACTGAATGAGGATGACCTGATGGAAAATAAAGACGTTAGTGATGAATAATACTGCAGTGGTCCATGCAGAAGGAAAGATGCAAGAAAAAACCCTTTCAAGTGGACAAACCCCAGACAAACTTCGCTAGTACACGAACGAAATAAATTGGAGAAGAAAGAAGTACAAGAAAACGTGACATCACGATGGAAGAAGAAGGAGAAAGAAGAAATGAGTGAAAAAGTGATAGTGTATGGTGATTCGATAATAAAACATGTAGTGATAAATAATCCTAATGTAAAAGTGAACGTTTATAGGGGAATGAGAGCTGAATAGCTACTAAACTTAATGGACGAAAATGTGTCGAAAAGTGAGGTTAAAACAGTGGTGATCCATGCCGGTGCAAATGACAGAAGAGGTCATGGCTGAGGTCTACAATGCAATAAGAAGTGCAATGAAGTGTCACCCTAAGGCAAAAATTGTTGTAAATAGTATAGCCTTAAGAAGGGATGTTAGATATGGCTTCTTAAAAGCCATAAATGAGGGAATAAGCTGGGCTTGTGATACACTGAAAGCAATATTTGTTGATACTAACAAGTTCTTAGATGAAAGTTGCCTTGGGAGGGATGGACTTCACTTAAATAGAAAAGGGTCATTTCTATTAAGTCAAATGATAAATAATGTAATCAAGGTATGCATGAAATCGGGAAATTAATTTCGGGTACAGAGGGTGATAAATTGCACAATGTGTCAGTAAACATGTCAACTAAAGCTAATGGTGTAATCGTAAATAGGGAAACAATTGCACATCCACAACCTAAAATCTCTATTAGATGTATACATCAGAATATACAGTACTTATCTAATAAAAAGGAATCCTTTGCTAGTTTCATTAATGAAGTAGATGCTGACATAGTTGCGATCTCAGAGCATGGTCTAAAAAAACCCCAAGAATTTGTATGTAAAATTGATAACTATTCTATTATTGATATATTTAGTAGAAAAGAACATAAGGGTGGTGGAGTGGCATTACTGGCAAAAAATATATACAATGTTACTCCATTAATAAAAATACGAGATTTTAATATTGAAATGGTATGTGAGATAGTAGGGGCCCAAACCAAACTGAATAATGAAGAGATTAAAATTCTTGCTATTTATAAATCTCCACATGCTAAAGTAAATGAATTTATTGAATGTATGTATAGAGTATTAGGGTATTGTTTAAAACATGACTGTAAAATAATAATAATGGGTGACTTGAATATATATGCTGATCATATGAATGGGGATTTTCTAAAGTTGCAGGATATGTTCTATTCATTTAATTTAAAAAGTGTTAACCTAGATGCTACTAGGGAAACTATAAATTCAAATTCTGTAATTGATTATGTTGTTACCAATATAAAAGAAAGCCAATGTGTTGCTGGGAATATGGTCAATCATCTATCTGATCATCATGCTCAATTTTTAGATATAAATAACTGTACATTTAAAAACCCTGACCTAACTGAAATTATAACCCTTAGAGAATTTACTGAGGCTAATATTTTAAAACTACATACTTGTTTGGCTAATGAAACATGGCAAGATTTGTACAGCATTAAAAATACAAATGAAAAATGGAATCCTTTTATGAAATTCTAAACCTCTATATTGAGCTATGCTGCCCTATAGTAAACAAAATATGTGAACCTTTAAAAAAACATAAAGTAAGGATTTCAAGAGAGGCTTTGAGGTTGAGGGAAAAAATAAAGGATTTATATCTACTTGCTAAATCAACAAAACTCGAGCACTACAATATCAAACACAAACAATTTAAAAAAGCATATGAGGATGAATTGATACACAATAAATCACAAAAGGTGATAAGAAAGCTTTCTGATACTAGTAACTATTCAAAAACAGCATGGTCAATGATTAATAGCATGAGGGAAGAAAAGTTAAAGCAAGAAAATATTAATCTACTCATTAATAACTGCATAGAAAATAATCCACTTCAGATATGCAATCGTTTTAATGATTACTTTATAAATGTTGCTAGCAATCAAAATACCCCTGATGTTGCAGGTTTTAAAACTAATAAGGGTATAGGAAATTCGCTTTATCTGTATGATACTACGGCAGATGAAGTTATAAGATTAATTAATGGATTTAAAAATAAAAATTCCACTGGATGGGATGGAATTAGCTCTAAATTGTTAAAAAGATGTAAACATGTTTTGAGCACCCCCTTGGTTCATCTAATAAATACATCACTAAACCTAGGAATTTTCCCAGATTGTTTAAAAATTAGTACTGTGATTCCGATACATAAAAAGGGAGACAAAAGTAACATGCAAAACTATAGACCTATAACCCTTACCTCAGTAGCTAAGTTGTTTGAAAAAATACTATTGAAGAGAATTATGAATTTCTTTGAAAAATATGATATTTTAAATGATTTTCAGCATGGCTTTCGGGCTAAAAGATCAACCACCACGGCCCTAATAGACTTTACTCACAACATCTTAAGTAATCTAAATGAAAAAAAGAAAACTGTAGGCATATTTTTTGATCTATCTAAGGCGTTTGACTGTGTCCAACACGATACATTACTATTAATCTTAGAAAAGTACGGTATTAGAGGGGTTACCAATAGATTAATTTCGTCCTATCTAAAAGGTCGTGTACAATACACAGAAATAAGTTTCAAACAAGGAAAAAAAAAGAACAAAATTTAAATCAAGTGCTGAAATAGTTAAATACGGTGTACCCCAGGCTCAGTACTTGGACCATTATTCTTTATTTTATATTTAAATGATATGTATTCGACACCTAATTGTAAAATTATAAGCTATGCAGATGACACCACTATTATATGTAAAGCAAACAATGATCTTGACTTGAAATCATTAGCCACCAATGAATCGCTAAGAATAAACACATTTTTTAAATCTCTCAACCTCACTAATAACCCTGACAAGACAAATATAATTAAATTTGAGTTAAGCAAGAAGAAAAAAGATATATTATTTCATATTAACTTTGGAAATGTTTCAATACAGGAATCTGATTCTCACAAATTTTTAGGAATGTAAGTAGATAAACTCATGTCCTGGACTAATCATATCGATGACCTATGTAAAAAAAAATAAGTAAAGGTTTGTATTTAATGAGGGAATTTGCAAAAACTTGTAATGTTGAGGTTCTAAAACTTATATACTATGGGTTAATTTATTCACATATCCAATATGGTATTGAATTATGGGGGGGGTTGTAATAAAATGCATATGCAAAGGGTTCTAGTGCTACAAAAGGAATGTATCAGAACTATGTTTAATATGGGGTGTCGAGAATCATGCAGGGAAGTTTTTAAAAGAGAAAAGATGTTTACTGTAGTATCTCTATACATATACAAAGTAACTTACTTAACCAGAAAAAACCAAAACTAAATAATGACATACATAACCATGATACTAGATGCAAACTTGACTTACATTATACCAGCTACAATGTAAAATCTGTAAATAAAGATCCCTATATAATAGGATTACACATGTATAATCGACTCCCTGCATATGTAAAAAATGAAAATGCTGTTAAATTTAAACAATGTCTCAAGACATATTTACTGAACAATCCTGTGTATGATATCAATGAATTTTTAAAATAATTTATGTAGACTATATTAATACTTTGTTAAACCAAACATCCTGTATATATTAATGTATTTTTATAATTTATGTTAGCTAAGTTTATTTAATGCTAATTTTGTTTAATGTAAACTGACAATGCCCGATACTCGAAGAGTCTATAGGCTGCTAATAAATTACAATTACAATGCATGACTTGATTTGTGACATGAGGCCACGCTTTGTCATAATGAAGTTTACATTAAACAAAATTAGCATTAAATAAACTTAGCTAACATAAATTATAAAAATACATTAATATATACAGGATGTTTGGTTCAAGGACTTCAAAGAAGGCCGACTTGTCAGTGTTAAGCAAGGTGGGCCTGGTATTTTGGCTTCTGCTGTGACTGAAGTCAACATCAACACAGCTGCTGTGATTGTCCGAGAGGGTCGGCGTATAACATTACGTAACCTCAGTGAAGTGTTGAGAATTTCATATGGCAGTGTGTTTACAATTATGCACGACCATCTCCATATGCCCCAAGTTTGTGCTCATTGGGTGCCACGTCTGTTGACTCCCGAACAAAAGACTGTGCGAATGAAGACAAGCCGTGAGGTGTTGCGTCTCTTTGCTGATGGAGGGGATGCATTTTTTAAATTGCTTATCATTGGTGATGAGTCATGGCTGTATCATTATGATCCTGAAGGAAAACAAGCCAGCACAGTGTGGAAATCGCCAGGTTCTCCAACACCAAAAAAGGCAAAAGTTGTTCCATCTACAGGGAAAGTAATGATCACATTTTTTTTACTGTAATGGAATGATTTACCAGGATGCAGTTCCCCCTCACACTACTGTTACAGCAGCATACTACACGTCAGTATTGGCTACACTGAGGAAGCACATAGCAAAGAAACGCCCTGGAAAGAGGATCATCCTTCAACAGGATAATGCGCGTCCGCATACTGCCCATGCCACTATGGAGAAGATCAGGGCATTAGGGTGGGAAACTCTTCCACATCCTCCCCACAGTCCCGACTTGGCACCCTCAGACTACCATCTTTTCGGTTCTGTGAAGGAGCAGATGCGTGGCCAACACTAAGAGACGCTGGAGGATATTCGGAAAGCAGTGCGTCAGGGTCTGCAGGCAGCTGGAACAGAGTCTATCACAAGGGCATTTTCAAACTTGTAGAAAAATGTGTGCAAAACAATGGAGACTATGTCGAAAAGTGAAAGAAAGTCTGTAGATTATGATGATGTATTTGGTTTGGCTTAAAAATAAATATTAAGATTGTAAAACAGTGTTGCTCATGACTTTCAGTATGCCCCTCATAGTTCAATTTACCACCAACAATCAGTCGATGCTGGGAGATTGAAAACCAGCTTCATAAACATGTTTCCAGAAAATTTAAAAAATAGGGTTGATCACTTGATTAATCAACTCAGTATTTTTACTATTAACCAAGTTTGGTATTTATCCAAATGATTTGTGCACATATACACATGTGCACATATACACACATGCACACACATGTGCAGTTCTTTTTCTAAAAATGCTTTTACTTCAATGAAATCTCTGCATCAAATATTTGGATGAAATATATTACCTTGTCTACCTACTTAGTACATATATGATAGAGGAAGTAAAAATATACAAATTGGTATATTAATTATTTTCCCTGTGGTACAGTTTTAGGCAAACAGGGCAAAGAAATAAGAAAGGTAGTGTTATAAACTATAAATCATTTCACATTCTTATAGTCTGAATGCAACTGTTTTATTTGGCAAACTTGTTTACATATAATTGCAGAAACGGGTGAAAAAACAAAGAAATAAAATGTTTAGATAATACATCTCAGAACTAGTTGCATTATGAAAATAAACTCTTTATAGATAACAACAGTATATACACACAGCATATGAGAAAGAATAGTTACTTACCACTGATTGCCCTAAATAACCATGAAACCTGAGACTTATGTCATCTCAAAATGAATTTGAGAAATTCTTAAGTTTTATTAGGAAAACATGTGGTTCCAATCCCTGCTTGAATTTTTCACTCTTGATTCTACCTTTCTATGCATAATTTCAAAACAAGATAATTTTAAAATTGATAGTCATTTTTGAGAAGTTCAAAATTTTTTACAAATCTTCCAAGTAAAGGACAGTTTGGGGTTGGGGAATTTTCTTGTAAACCTTCGTATTGTATCCTTGGAAGATGCTAAACTTAAATATCAAAGCACACGCACGCGCACACACTTTTCTAAAATTGTTTTTACTTTTTATTCAGGAACCTCAATTCATATATTTCCAGTGAAATCTTGGTATGAGATTTTTGGGAAGAGTACAATGCTGTAGCATGTTAGCAGTCTCTTGTATTAATATGTTGGTAATCCTGGAATATCTACAGTATTTGCAGGTTGGCAGACTTGTTGCCATTTTTAGATTCCCCCTATAAATTCCATGAAGAGTGGGGATACTGTTCTCTTTCAACCAGCAATCTTGGAAGATAGAACATGTATTTGCCTAATAGGAGTAAAAACATAGATTACACTCAAACTTCATTCTTGAAATAAAGTAACTTACTTCAGACAATTTATTGACATACCACAAACAAATGGACTCATCTCAAAATTCATCTATCCAGAAGAGAGACCTCCAGAGGCCGCTACCATGAGTTCATCAGTGAATTTCCGTTGAAAATGGTGGCAATGGCCACCGAAACATGTCCAAAGTAAGTTACTTTATTTCAAGAATGAAGTTTGAATGTAATCTATGTTCTTATTCCTATTTGATTAGTTACTTCACTGTGGATTCCCATTAATGTTTTAATTAATAAATTTGCCTTTTTCTCTTTTGGCACATAACCCTAGAAAAAGACATGTTTTAAGTGTAGTGGTAGTTTAAAGGAAGATGCTGCATTGTCCCAGGACCACAGGGATCCCATGTAAGTGTCTGTTTTTTGAAGTAAACTTCTTTTAATTCAAAATCTTCTCGGGCTTCTAGCCAGTTATTACCTGGCTAGAAGCCCGAGAAGATTTTGAATTAACACGTCGCCAGGAAAGCTATAGTTCTTATTTTAAACTTCTTTTGTTTCAATATTTCCCCAGTACCAAATCCTAGCTGCCAGCAAGCAGCATGGTTTAAAAAATCTGAATGTGTTCCATTCACATGACTTTCTCTACATTTCTGTAATTTATAATTGTTAAAAAGCTTATGCTTCTATTTACTTCATGCTAATCGAGAAAAAATTAGCAGAAATAGTCTTATTGCTTGCTTCCTTCTAAGCGAAATAAAGGAGTACCATAGGTTAAAGTGATAGTCAAAAGCTGGTTGCAATGTGACTGAAGTTCTCTTTTGTTTGTATGGATAGGAGTTGACAAAGTCCTGTATGAGAAAAGTATAAGTTTTTCAAAGCTGAAACCAAAAACAAAGAATATCTCAAAAATGATAAACTCCACGAAAAAAATGTATATAACGTAAATTGTGTGTTTTAAAGTGCTCTACATTTTTTGTGTGGTAAGTTTTTGCCCATCCCTTATAGTTTAGCAGTTATGCAAAAATCCATAAAACATATCAAGAATAAAGTAGTCTTCAGCGGCTATTCCCAGAAAATTCAAGATATACATTTTATTTGTCAGGTAAATAACTTTAATATACAGTATTTTAATCAAAATTGTTACAGCCATTCTTGAGAAAATCAAAATTTTTGAAAAAAGTTCCATGTAAAGGGTAGTGGGGGTGGGGGGAATTTCTTAAAAATCTTTGTGTCACATCCATGGAATATACCAAACTTAAATACCAAGAGTGGTATTCAATGGTCTTTTCGTTTTTGAGCTATGCTGTCCATAGACACACAGACAGTCACTTGGCCATCAGGCATACAGTATGCCTCCTGATCACTTACTGCACACCGGCCTGTCACCCAGTCACACATGCCTGGACATCAAAATCTCAAATCACATTAACAATTGTCAAAATATACACAAAACATACCTTATCACAGGAGATGAAGGAAATTCCTGGACACCGTATGGTTTGAGTTTTAAAAGTTTTGTTGCTTTCCATGCTGAAGCTTTGGAAATGTCAGTTACTTGTGCAAGGCACCTAAAAGATTTTCGAGGTGACCATTCTAACCTTTCTCCAATTTTCTTCTAATTTCAGCTCCATAAACACACACCTGTTTACCTTTCTTTTCCTATCACAAATTGATCCTGTCTCCCTGAATTTATTTACAAGCAAACAAACATCCTCTCTACTCGGAACACGCACCCAGGAAGTTTAGTTTCATCCTTACAAGATGATATAACCACATACGTATCATACATAAACATAACATTCTTTATGGCACTGTACATTTTGAAAGCACTTCAAGCAAAACTTGTAAACATTCCTAATGTTATTCACATGTGAATTGGATTAGAACGTACGACTGATGCATGTGATGACAGAATAGATGTGGGACGCATGCACAAGGAAGTGCATTGAAGGTCACATGAGTCATTTTCTGGCCACCAAGTTTTGTAACAAATGTACTGTAGTATATATAAAGCAAAATAGACAAAACACAGGACAAAAAACGGAGAAGCAGAAAAGGGAAAAAAGGAAATTCACAATGTGGCAGCAAACACAAACAGAAGGAGGGCATACAAAATCTGCTAATTTGTAATTGTTTGTAAAACCTATAGAGAGCTATCCACTGACTAGAAGGGCTAGATCCCAAGTTAACTATGATTTGTACAAAATAAAATTCATTCATATATTAATATAAACTGTATATTTACCTAAAACGAGGCACAATTTTCCATATAACTAAGAAGAGTGATTCAGGTGATATAGCACCCTTTGATCCACCTTGAGTCAAATTGATAAGTATCTTTCTTAGCTCTTCTGCCATTAGGGCATCATTCATCTCCCTTAAGCTCCTTGATTGGTACATCTTTCTCCCATTGCTCTTTGTATTTTCCAGTGATGGAAGTTGCTTGAAATAATAGCAGAATTCTTCTATATTGCTGCAACAGAATACAAATCATGTGCATATTAAAAGCTTGCAAACTGTGATCTGAACATTACTTTGACTAACTCAGTTTCACTGAAAGATTAGATACTCATGTAAACAGAGATTCATGCACAAAAGTCAGAGGTTTAGTTGGACCGGAACGCTGTCCTGGAAAATATTTTCCCACTTTAGAATGACGTAACATTTTTACCTTCAGTAAGAAAATTGTTTATAATCTATACATGGGTGTATTCTAGCGGAGTAATTTCGAACCTTATGGTTTTATATTCATAAAACAGGTTGGTTTTACACTCCTGTGCACTTTTCTGGTTCTCTAAAGTTGGCTACACTGTTATTGGATTCAGAGAGCGGGAAGTGAGCACAACTTTCTTCCACTCGTTATGTTTGTGTGAATCCAAGTTTTATTTTATGTTTTTATGTTCAGCTGATGAAACAACTTGTCGGAAACATGAAGCCATCGATTTTGACACTCTCAAAACAAGTCCATTTGGAAATTGCTGAATTAATAAGGTGAGTTCCTGAAAATATTTTTTTCCAACTAAATCACTGACAAAAGTGAATCAAGTATATGTTCATTGGCTGATGCCACATATCACAAGGTACATGGCTTACAAAGTAGTTTGCTGAGTATTAACAAAAATTGGATCTCCTCTATATTATGCAATAACAGTTTAACATATTATTACGTAGAGCTGCAGCAAAATGAATCTAAAGTAAGCAATCAAATTGCATTTAATTAGAAAATGAGCGAGCAGCATGCGCAGATTGCCTTCTATTGGTGAGCTTTGGAAGCGGGAAGGTGAGACTGTTAGTAAACCATTCTGTAGGACAAAACACCTGCATCCATGAAATAAGGAATTTACAGAATCAACTGTAAAAACTGTGATAAAAGATACATAGGACAAACCAGAAGAAACATAGGAACCAGGTTGAAGGAACATCTGGAACACTTAAGAAACGACCAAATGGAGAAATCAGCAGTAGCCTCACATGCTTGGGACAGTAGTCATAGAATCAAAGATAATGTCCACTTGTTAAAATCAGTACAGCGACCACTAGAATTAAATATATGGGAAAAGATCTTTATTTTAAAGCAGAAACCTAGCCTTATGAATTTTGGAATTCCTGCTGATGACAACCCACTCTAAAAGTTCATTTATCAGCCACCAGAGAAAGGAGAGGAGTCCACAGAAAATACCAACAACAGGCCGGCCAGTCAAAATCTGTTGATGATGTAGGCAACATACGCCTGCGAAACATGTCCAGGTAATTTATTACATAATGAAGCAATTCAAGTGTAAATTTGACTCATTTTATAACCAATGTGTTATATTGCTGCATATCAGAAATGTTATTTGTGAGTGATGACATAAATTTTTAAATTTTTCAAAGAGATAATATTTTAAAATTACAATAGTTCACCCATTTTAGTTTTTATCCCCAAAATTCCACAATATGATAAAATATTCATGGTTTGCTACAAATTATATATCAGAGCGACCACTAGAATTCCTGACACCAAAACAGTTTTGCTTGGATCACAAAAACAAGACATGTGAGCAAAATGACTGCAAATTATACGTACAGTGGCTGCAATGGAAATGTTTACCTTTTAAATGCAAGGAAAATCTTTACATAGACAATGAGCTCTTCTCCCACCACTATACAAAAAAGGCGGGTAGAGCTACAAATCACGTGATTCTCTAGTGCGCAGCAGCAACTTGCTTACATTAGCAGTTCAGGTCTCAGTCTGCCTCTGGTATTTGCTGTACAGCAATTTGTTTGCTGCGTTGTTTTCATCTGATTTTGAGTGCTGTTTTTGAGGGTGTGTATTTCTGCATCTAATACACAAAATGGGACGCAAGAAGCTCACTTCTGAGGAGATGGCTCAAGCTTTAACTCTGTAATTCATGTAGCTGCTAATCTAAAGGTTTCAAGACAAGCTATTTACGACCTAAAAAAAGCAGCAGCACCTTTGCCATGTGGCACCACACCAAATCAAAAAACAGGCTCAGGTGGTAAAAGAAAGACTTCACCAAGTGCTGGTGACCTTCTAAAGCATGAAGTGATGGCTAATCCATGGATTACAGCAGCCGGGTTAAAGAAGAATCATCCAGACCTGCTCAATAGTGTTGCAATCCGATCATTCAGCATCGGCTTCAAAATGATCTAGGTTAACAATTTGGTGTACTGTCAAGAAGCCTCTTCCAACTGAAGCTATGATGAAAAAGAGTAAATTTCTGCAAAACATATCAGCACTGGACATCAGATGACTGGCGTAAAGTAATGTTTTCTAATGAAAGCACTTTCAAATTTGTCAGAGGAAAGTCCAAAAAGGTGAGAAGGCCAAAAAAGTGTCACGGTATGATCCAAAATTTACCGTCATAACTGTTAAACATCCAGAAGGTGCGATGGTATGGGATGCTTTTAGTGGTAATTATCGTAGAGGTGGCTTGTACTTTCTCATAACCATGAAGGGAAGTAATTATTTTGCAACAGCATTTATCACATTTTGACCAATTCATCAGTGTCGATACTTTATGCATGATAGTGCCCCTGCTCATAGAACAAAGATGGTTCATAAGTTGCTAAAAGACAATAATACACCTGTACTTGACTGGCCTGGTAACTTTCCTGACCTAAATACAATAGAAAATGCTTGGGGTCAAATGAAAGATAAAATAGAAGAGCTGCAGGAGACGAAGAAGATATGGGTGGAAATGGACAAAAACTATTTTGAAAATCTAGCAGACACAATGCCTCACGAAAGTGATAAAAGTTAAGGGAAATATGACCAAGTACTGATTGTACAGAGAAGTTAAAAATAAAAGCATGCAAAGTTGGTGTTTGCTGTTTTTATTACCATGTAAAGATTTCCATTGTATCAGTTTGGTGCACATGGTGTAAAACAATCATTGTGCTGAGATAGTTATATGTCCATAGAGTACATAAGCAATAGCTCTCTGTTCATTAAATGTTCTTTACTTTCTAACTATTGAAAGAACAGGAAGAAAAACTGTGCGTCTATCAAATCAGTGTGCTTGCATTGTAGGACAAAGAGGGGATTGGAGTGGAGTAGAGTAGAGTGTCAGTCTGCCGGTTGGTAGAAGGCTACTCAACCCGCATCCCATCTACATGCAATGCATTTCACCAACACATTCTAAGTTAATTTAAACTATCTTCACATTTTTATCAACAGCCAAGTTTCTGCATTTCTATTTGCATGTGGTAGATGTATCAGTGTGCAAAATTTAAAGGCACCTTTCAACCTGAGCTGCTTGAAGCTTCTCTTGTTAGTCGTTTACTCAGTTTTTGAACTGAAACTGGTAGATATATATAGATAAAAATATTCAGTGAACTTCAAAACATGTATTTCTGGTGAAATCTTGATACCACCTACTAGAGAAAAGTGGTAGCAAGAATATTATTTCCACATACATGAGGTTTGTGCTTTTGTGGGACTATTTCAATGATGTATCCAAAGACATTCATTAACAATAAATGCAAATAAATACCAAGATGTATTTTATGTTATTAACACTTTATTCCTGTATTTCCTTTCACTCTCCTTCTAATACCAACCTCAATGACTGCAGCACTGCATTCATAAAACACGTATTGCCTAAATTACGTAATCCTACAACCTTCTTCTCCCTCAATTTAGGATTGCCGGAATTTCTCAATTTATTAACGTGTTGTCTCTTGTACTGATGATTTTCAGCACTACCGCTATCTACCGAATGAGATCTGAAACATTTCAAATTTGCATGTACATTAGCTTTACACATTACTATATATGTCACCAATCTCTGATTTCCCATATATGTGATGCATCAGAGCTATGGAAGTAAAATATATTTTATTTAATTAAGGAGTTAAAACTTTTCCAGCACAGGTTATTAATGATTTCTTCTCGGGATGTCGGCCAGGTAAGTGTTGGATTAACTTCCAAGCTTTCAACAACGTACTCTGTTGTCATCTTCAGGGAGCTGGAGGCAAACTATGCTACATTACAACGAGATGCAACCACAGACGTAACATCGCATAAGCACAGATGCAAGCAGACACCATTCACAATGCAATTGTTAAGTGCAACGCAAGAAGTTTGCACAAGTTTCTAGAACCATAAATACATGAAAATATCATGTACCGCAAGTTTCAAATTTAATAACATAAGCAACAATATTATATCAGAAAATAACTTAATATTTTATAATAAATAAATAAGTTACAAAATTATACACACAATTGATGCGGCAGTGACATAATCTGGTCAAAATATTCGAAATTGTGTAAATATGGAGACAGCAGAAAATTATACAGCTGCACTTTTAATGCAATGTGCATTATCTCTTTGTGCATTACAAATTATGAGAGCCAATAAATCTAGATGCAGATAGTGGGCACATCCAAGCACAGAATCAGCAATTCAAAAAGGGCATGTTACAGCCAAATGGAAGATCAGCATGTATGTACAGAGGGCACTGTAAAAACTCACATTGCGATTGTCTGATATTGCACAGTAGCCACTGCATAGAAGAAAAGAGAAAAATTAATTCTCTTTGCATGTAACGCAAGGATAAAATTTGGAGTTTGCAAACCCTTGTGTTGCATTGTTTTGCATCTTGCGTGTCTCTATGCTAATGCTAATATGAGTCCAAACTCTTGCGCTTACGCATCTGCGTTTGCATCTCATTGTGAATGTAGCACTACTCTGGCGGTGGAAGAGGCGTATTGCACCTGCACACTTCTTCCGCTATGTAGACAACACATCTGTAGTTTGGCCACATGGAAAACACACTTTGACTGCCTTCCTCAACTACTTAAACAATATTTATCCCAACATCAAGTTCACAATAGAGATTGAATAGAACAACTGCTTACCACTTCTGGAATTACTCATCTACAAAAAGTAAAATGGCCACCTAAGACTCAAAAGTGCACAGAAAACCCACACACACCGACCTGTACCTCAACAATACAAGCTGCCACCACCTTGCACAGAAACACACAGTACTTTCTACAGTTTTACATCTAATGATAACTGTCTCTGATAAACATAACCTTCCAGAAGAAAGAAAAAAAAAAAAAGCAGCAGCTTAATTACTGCCTTCATTTTGTGTCCCACAAAATAGCAAGAATACTGTCTCAACACAGCATCAGAACAGTTTTAAGCCCCCTACCAAAATCAAATAACATCTGGGCATGGTCAAAGACAATCTGGGCCTCCACACAAAAATCCTGTGCGAATGTGGAACAATTTACATCAGCCAGACAGGGAGGACTGTAGAAGAGCACTTCAAAGAACACCAATGCTGCATCAGGTTGGGTACCCAGAAAAATCTGCAGTGGCATAACATACTTATGATACTAGCCATAAGATAAATTTTTCATCCACCAAAATAATAGAAAAATCTACCAGATATCATGACAGACTAATAAAAGAAGCAATATACATAAAAACAAACCTCTACAGGTATAAATACCATTGCTAGGGTAACTTGCTTCCAGTTCCCTGATGATGGCTATAGAGTAAGTGATTGAAAGCTTGGAAATTAATCCAACCCTTACCTGGCTGACATCCCAAGAAGAAATCATTAACATTTATTTATTCATTCTTTCCAAAGATCTGACTCTCACAGAGTTTGCCAAAAGACATAGAATATCACAACTTTACATTCATACTAGAATATTATAAATTTAAAACAAAAAACTGCTAATAAAACATGAAAAAATAAAGCTTGCAAATCTGATGCTAAAATTTGGGAATTTTCTTCAAAATGGTTTAATCAGAATATCATGAAACCACTAAAAAAGTATTATTTATTTTGATGTTCTATTTAATACCTCTTTCTGGAACGTGGTCTTAAGTTTCTGACATTTTCTTGGATTTTTTTTGTGAGAGAATTGGATTTCCATATCCCTGAGACATCTTCGTTCACTGGACATTCATTTTCTACCGTGTTATTTGAATCAAACTTATTGGCACCAGCTTGAAACCATCCTTGCCGGATTCTTTCTAGAAGTCCACACTGTGTGTCATTAACAACAAACTCATCACATGTGTAGCTGTAAAATGAAATACAGCAAGTTAGAAAAAAGATGTTATTGATATATAATTTATTTCATCTTTTCAAGTTATACACTGCATACATACACAGTTATGTACTTTCCTAGAGTTGCTGAATTTGGTATTATATACAGTTAACACCTGGTTATTTAGTATATGAATCTTTCCCTCTATTTCTACATTTTCATACCCTGCCAACTTAATCTATTTATCTCTTTTATAACTTACAACCTCATTAGTTTTATTATTAAGATCCTCTCTTCCTTTGGCAATTTTCCTCTCCCATTTCTCTCTTACCTTCCCTATATAATTACCTAGTTGTTTCAGAAATTCTTTTTTATTGTTTCCACAAAGTTTTAATTACACTACCTCTGCCAATAACTTTTCCCAGTTTTTATTCCATATTTTCTCTCTCCACATTTTGGTTTCCTTGCACTCAATTATACAGCGTAAATTGTTATCAACATTGCCACATAGTGGGCATAGATCTTTATCAACTTTTAGATTTTTTAATAATATTGTTCCTGTTCTTGTCCATGCCAGACCCTCTCTTTCCATTTTTCCACAGACATCAATGTATTTTTCTCTTCCCCATTCTTTCTTAACATTCCTATATAATATTAAAGTACTCTTATCCCTTAAGCTACCTATTATTTCTTGTTTCTCTATGGTGTCTGTCCTAGCTTTTAAATTATTCCATAATTTTTGTCCCCCTATTGTCTGTTGATTGGCTAGCTCCCCCAAACCAAATTCTCTTACAATTTCCTTTAATTGTAAATTTCTTTACTATTTTGTCAGCCTCCATGGTGTAATGGTTACCATATTAAGTTCATATACCCAAGGTCACGGATTCAAACCTGGCAGAGGTTAATGGATTTTTTGGGCGTAAAAATCCTTAGCGTGGCTTCCTTCAGAAGGGAAGTAAAGCCATTGGTCCAGTGTCATAGATTTACGGCACATAAAAGAACCTCAAGCCTAATAAAAGAGGTCTCTGAGCAAAATTAATCGGTTTTTCACACCCAATATAGTTATTGAATCAGTAAGAATTGCAGACTACTAGATGGAATACTAACCAAAATACTGCCAGGGTGTCACAGTCCATACAAACCGAATGGTTTTCATATTTTTCAAAGTGCTCTTTTGCATGTCCTTTGATGTATCGCCCACAGTTCACAGCCCCACAATGAAGACATAACCATGGACTTTGTGATGTTGAGCAAGCTGCACAAACAAACAAACAATTTGCAGCCTTAGGAACACAGAACATCACACACATTATCTGTAGCCAAAATAGGTTTTCATTTATTCAAAGGCTAGCATGTAAAATTACACTTCACCTTTATCAAAGATACGAAATCAAGTACAAAAACAAAAATCTAATGTATTCCATTCATACAACTATCTCTACCTATTCTGCAACTATTCTTTAAAAAGTTTATTCTTCTACTTCTTGCTATGTGATGACAATTGAATTCAGTTCTCTTTGCATAGCCAGGAGTAAAATCAAAGAAAAATGAATGACAACTTCATTTGAAAAAGTCTGATGTGTTTCATTGACATGACTTTCTCTATATCTCTGCAACAAAGTATTGTTAAAAAGCTTATTGTTCTATTTACTTAATGTTAATCGAAAAAAAAAATAGCAAAAATAGTCTTATTACTTGCTTCCTTGTAAGGGAGTACCATAGGTTAAAATGATAGTCAAAAGCTGGTTGTTATGTGAATTAAGTTCCTTTGTTTATATGGACAGGAATTGAAAAAGTCTTGTGTGAGAAAAGAATAATTTTTTAAAGCTGAAACAAAAAACAAGGCATATCTAAAACAACGATCAACTCCATGAAAAAAATGCATATAACATAAATTGTGTGTTTTAAAGTACTCTACACTTTTGTGTGGTAAGTTTTTTTTCCATCTCTTATGGTTTAGCATTTATGCAAAATTCCATAACATTTGTCCAGAATAAAGTAGTCTTCAGAGGCTATTCCCAGAAAATTGAACATATACATTTTATCTGTCAGATAAATATCTTTAATGTATAATATTTTAGTCAAAATCTTTAGAGCCATTTTTAAGAAAATTAAAATTTTCGAAAAAAGTTCCATGTAAAGGGTAGTTTGGGGTGGGGGGATTTTTCTCAAAATCTTCGTGTCGCATTCTTGGAAGATACTAAACTTCAATACCAAGTTTGGTATTTTACCGACTTTTCGTTTTTGAGTTATCATGTTTACAGACAGACACACACACACATACACGCGCGTGCGGACCTTTCCCTGTAAACACTTTTTTTTGGACACAGGTGGCCCTGAAACATATATTTCCGGTGAATTCTCGGAAAATTCTTTGGTGGAATACTATGTGAAAAAATTGAGATTCAGTTTGCTTTGCAAGTTTCCATCTGAGAAATCTTAATTAGTTTACAATTAAACCAATAACAATGATTATCTCGAAAATGGCCAACTCTACAAGAAAAACGAATGACATATATTATGTGCTTTAACGAGATATACATTTTTTGTGCAGTAAGCTTTTGCCTATTTCTTACAGTTTGCTAGAGCTATGCAAAATTCTGCAGAACTCAACCAGAATTAAGAGCTCTTCAGAGGCAATTCACAGAAAATTCAAAATAGGCATTTTATTTGTGATATGAATATCTTTAAAATACAGTATTTTAATTCAAAACCGTTGGAGCCATTTTTGAGAAAATAAAAATTTTCAAAAAAAAGTTCCTGTAAAGGTTAGTTAGGGATAGGGGGATTTTCTTGAAAATCTTTTGTGTCGCATCCTTGGAAGATACTGAACTTATATACCAAGTTGGTATTTAACAGTCTTTTTGTTTTTGAGCTATGCTGTCTACACTCGAGCACCCACAAGTGCACACACATACACATGAGCTTTTTTCTAAAAATACTTTTTTCGAACTCGGGAGACCTCAATACATATATTTCCGGTGAAATCTTGGTATCAATTTTTTTGGGTGGAACACAATATCTTCTCTACACACTGTGTACATTGTTCATACAGGCTAGAGAAAGTAAAAAGTACAAATATTTTAAAACTGAAACCTATAAAAAAATATCTGACAAATTGTGTGTTTTACCAAGATCTGCATTTTTTATGTATTAACATTTTGTCTATCTCTTACGGGTTTATTGGTTATACAAGTCTTTCAGAATGAAGAGGTCTTGAGAGGTAATACCCAGAAAATTCAAATATACATTTTATTTGCCATGAATATCCTTAATATGTGACATTTTAATAAAAAACATTTGAGCCATTTTTGTGGCAAACAAACATTTTGAAAAATGGTAGCTGGGGAGGGTTCTTTAAAATGTTTTTGTTTCAACCTTGGAAGATGCTGAACTTAATACCAAGTTTGTGCTTAGCCAACTTTTTGTTTTTCAGTTATGCTAATCACAGACACACATCCCTTTTTCTAAAAATGCTTTTTTTGGATTTAGGTGTCCTGGTGAAATCTTGGTATCAAATTTTTGGGTGTTATACAATACCTTCTCTACCTACTATATACACTGTAGATATGTGTAGAGAAAGCAAAAACCAAAAGCTTCTGACATTTGATTTAATTGTTTCTTTCACAGAAACCGTGTGTAGGACAGGAGTTGGATAGGTAGAGTCAGGCTGAAAAATTCAATGCCATAGCCAGGATTTGAACCACAGATCTCCCAGTCTCTAGCCGGTTGCTCTACCTCTGAGCTACCATGGCAACATGCCTGCATAGCACCAATCGATCATAATAGTTGGCTACACAATGAATCCTGGAACTTAGAGCACTTACAGCATTCTAAGAAGCTTTTGGTATGAAAGAAATTTGAAATGATGATCTAGAGCATGCTGTTCCAGATTGGCTGTACACCAAAGAGCAGCAAATGACTTGCTTACTTACAGGTATGCCTGCAGTATGCAATACACTTCAGTATTGAGGGAAAGATAATGTTAAAGCTGAATGAAGCAAGAGCAAGTTCAAAATTTGTGTTATGACCTTCACCCAGTGAGGTATTAGCTGTCATGCTTTCCCTGCAGCCTGACTCAGAGGTCTGAATATGCATGAGCACTCTGACTCTGACAAGTAGAGTTGAAACATCCTGTTAGAGGGAGGTTTAACACAAAACCTAGGACTCTTCAGTGTATCACTGTGATATACCTAGAGTTAGAATGTCATAAAATAAAAATGGTCAAAGATATAAAAGGGCAGTTTTCGTTACAATATAATGCTCATAATGACCAACTCGCAGATTTAAAATTACATTCTATCTAACAGTATTTAGGATTTTATAGGATCTTATATGTTCAGATTAGGCTTTTTGGAGTATACATTTGTATAAACCACTGTGTCTGCATTTCTGTTTAAAATATTGTAACTTTAAATTTTAAGAAGTTAAATTATCTGGAAATTTATTATATATTTGAAAGTACCAATTGTAATACTCCTACAGTTAGTATGGCACTGAAAAAACAAATTAATTTAAACATTACATATGTAAAAATTCTCAGTATATTCCTTTTGTATTAGTAAGGCACCCAAAAGCACATATTTAATTTTGAACACTGCATACACAAAAATTGTCCATATACCAATTTTTTATTAATAAAATTAGTGTGGCACCAAAATGCTCACAATTTAATTTCAAACTCTGCATTCACAAAAGTTATCAGTATACTTACTCCTTTTTAATATGACACCAAAAAACACATGGTGAATGAAAAAAAAAACACAGTTAATTTTAAACGCTACATGTCCAAAGTTTTCAGCACTCATTTTGCACTCCTTGTATCACATTAAAAATGAAATACTTAGAACAGGTTTTTATACAGCTGAAATCTTTCACTCTTCCATTAAAATGCACTTGAAAGCAGAAAAACTGAGTTCCAATTAGAATAGGCTTTATACAGCTGAAATCTTTCAGTCTTCCATGAAAATGCAATTGAAAGCAGAAAAACTGAGGAGTTCCAATTAGAACAGGGTTTATACAGTTGAAATCTTTTAGTCTTCCATGAAAATGCAATTGAAAGCAGAAAAACTGCGGTCCACTTCACATGAGGCAAATTCAAACTTCATTTCTGCTACTTCCTGAGGGTTATAAATAAATGATTCTTGCATTTTTTCTCCATAGATAATATGACCAATTGTTGTTATGACCATGAAGTCTGGACTGTGCACTAAAATAGTTTCTAATTTTTTTCTTATCCAAAAACTCTGCAAGATTTTACAAGATCATAATTATTTAACATTTCCCTCATTTGTGTGGTCTCCTTTTGTTTTGAAAATATTGTTATATATAAATAAATGTGCTCTATTTGCTTAAATAACAAAATTAGGTATTTTTAGGTTCTATCTATATAAATCTGATGTGCTCCATTCTCATTACTTTCTCTTCATCTCTGTAACAAATTATTGTTAAAAAGCTTATTTTTCTATCTACTTCACACTTCTATTCAACATAAATATTAGCACAAATAGTCTTATTACTTGCTCCCTTGGAAGAAGAAGGGAAATAAGGGAATAACCAGGCAATATGATCACCATTTGGGACAACACAGCAGCAAGACGTTGAGGCCACTCGTCAATAGTTGCACGAATCGTGTCTAGTGGAATTTTCTTGACAGTTGACACAACTGATTGTTTTAGCATTTCAGTATTGCTGTGCCTCTTTTGACATGCTATTGTCTTGAGCTTCTGCCACAGAGAATAATCCAATGTGCTGAGATCCAGATTTATGCTAGGTCAGTCAGCAGCAGTGATGATCCGTAGGACATTGGTTGCCAACCACTATTGCATGGTTTTTGCTTGGTATTTTTTCTCTCCCCATATGTGGTTAACAAACCCTGGGATCAATTCTGGTGTACCTCCTTTAATTTTTCAGTTAGCAAATGCCTCGTGTATCTTTCAAGTACACTAACATCTAAATGATCCAATAAAAAAAAAAAAAAAAAAAAAAAAAAAAAAGACATTGTTCATGAAGAGATGTTCACTTCACAAGACAAAATTGTTGGTTGGTTGGTATCTAATGTTGAGCAGTTGGCAGTGAAGCCATTCGTTCTCTTGCATTCCAGTATTTTGATGTCATATTATCATGTCGACTCAAGGTTGGGCAGCACAGTAGATGGTTTCCATCAATATCTTCTTTAAGTGTACAGAAAGGACACAGAGGAGACCTCACTATACCAATCCTGAATAAATGTTTATTGAGGCAGTCATGGCCTGTAAGGAGTCTAAAAGTTGCTACAGAGGATTTTCTTGGTAATGTAGTTGCACCCGTTTCTTTAAACCATGCTATTGTTTGAAACACAAATCCTTCATTGTTGCCAAGAGGTTTCAGTGCCGACAAACTTTCCTTAGCTCACTTTCCACAATGAAATAATGCAATTTTCGTAAACTCCCCACTTCATCTTTCTCTCTTGCCTGTTACTGCCACAGGTAAGCCAGTTACTCGCAGAGTAGTAAAGGTGACCTTGTGGATGACGTCACATTTCTTCATTCCCAATTTCCATACTGCAGCACATTTAAATTTTACTTACAGAACTTATGGTAGTACTGAGTACATGTTTCAATTGCTATTATTTAATTTGCCATAATTAAAATAAATATATGATAATCAGTCATAAATACAAGACTAGTTATGCAATATAATTATGAAAATTAATATTTATTTTAAACATTCATCAACTACATAAAAGTAGTGCTCCTGCAAAAACATATCTTGACTTGGATTTAAACACATTATAGGGTAATTACATGCAAAAAAAAAAAAGCATTTTAAACCACACAACTCCAAATTCAAGGAAATTTTATATACTTTTCCTTCATGTGAAAATTAAAGTAATACAAATTTTCTTGCCAATTCACAGTGTATTAGCTGCAGAGTAGCTGTGAATGAACCAAGCTTCCTATTGATATATTCATGTATTCTGATGCTTAATTTTCAACTTTTCAGCAGATACTTCAATATTGCATGGCAAAAGTGTGGAGTGGGGATAAACATATGTATTATGCCTGCCCATTTCAAAACACTCATGTCTATGGTGGAGTGAATAAAATAAATTGAATCCCAGCACAAGTTACCTATTTGCTGCAATCCTTATGAGAAAAGAGCCATACTAATTACAGAAAAATTTAAGAACCATTTTCCTGTGGATAAAGTGTATTTTCAAATTTAAAAAACTCTTATGTGTTCCAGTCACGTGACTTTCTGTACATCTCTATAACAAATTATTGTTAAAAAGCTTACGCTTCTATTTACTTCATGCTAATCAAGAAAAAATTAGAAATACTCTTATTACTTGCTTCTTTGTAAGTAGAAAGGAAATAAGGGAGTAACATAGGTAAAAGTAATAGTCAAAAGCTGGTTGCTGACAAATTCCTATAAGAAAAAGGTATAAGTATTTTAAAGCTGAAATCAATAACAAGGAATATCTCAAAAATGAGCCACTCCACACAAAAAAATCTGATGTGTTCCATTCACATGTCTTTCTCTACATCTCTGTAACAAATTATGTTAAAAAGCTTATGCTTCTATTTACTTCATGCTAATCGAGAAAAAATTAGCAGATTTAGTCTCATTATTTGCTTCCTTGTAAGTAGAAGCGAAATAAGGGAGTACCATAGGTTAAAATGATAGTCAAAAGCTGGTTGCTATGTGACTGAAGTTCCTTTGTTTGTGTGGACAGGAGTTGACAAATTCCTGTATGAGAAGTTTGAAATCAAAAATAAGGAACATCTAAAAAAAACAATCAACTCCACGACAAAAATGTGTATGACATAAATTGTGTGTTTTAACGTGCTCTACATTTGTTGTGTGGTAAGTTTTTGTCCTCTCTTACGGTTTAGCAGTTATGCGAAATTCTGTAAAATTGATATAGAAAAAAGTAGTCTTCAGAGGCTATTCCCAGAAAATTCAAGATATACATTTTATTTGTCAGGTAAATATCTTTAATATATGATATTTTAATAAAAATCGTTGAGCCATTTTTAAGAAAATCAAACTTTCGATAAAAGTTCCATGTAAAGGGTAGTTGGGGGTGGGGGGATTTTCTTGAAAATCTTTGTGTCGCATCCTTGGAAGATACCAAACTTAAATACCAAGTTTGGTATTAAACAGTCTTTTCGTTTTTAAGCTATGCTGCCCACAGACACACATACACGGACATGTTTCTAAAAATGCTTTTTTTGGATTCAGGGGGTCTCAAAACATATATTTCTGGTGAAATCTCAGTATCGAATTTTTGGGTGCAATAGAATACCTTCTCTATACACTATGTATATAGTACGTATAAAGAAAGTAAAAATGTATATAACATCAATTGAGTGTTTTAACAAGCTGCACATTTTCTGTTCAGTTAGCCTTTGTCTATCTCTTGCGGTTTACCAGTTACGCAAAATTCATCCAGAATAAAGTAGTATTCAGATGCTATTTCCAGAAAATTCAAGATATACATTTTATTTGTCAGATAAATATGTTTAACACACAATATCTTAATCAGAGCCATTTTTGTGAAAATCAAAAAAAAGTACCATGTAAAGGGAGTTGGTGGTGGGGGGATTTTAATCTTTATTTCACATCCTTGGAAGATACAAAGCTTAAATAACAAGTTTGGTATTTAACAGTATTTTCGTGTTTGAGGTATGCTGCGCGCACACACACCTTTTTCTAAAAATGTTTTTTTTTTTATTCAGGGGGATCCAAAACATGTATTTATGGTGAAATCTCGGTATCAAATTTTTGGGTGCATTACAATACCATAAAAAAAAAAAAAAACCAAAGGTGTGAAATGTGTTGCAAACATAAATGGTTTGAGAAATGATGACATTACTTCAGAACAACATTAAGAGGAACAGTAAATAATCAATCAATAGAAATTACAAGAAGGGAATTATTCAATAAAATACAAAATGAAAATAGAACATTATTCAAACAACAGAATGATGAAAACCATAAAAAATTACTTAATTCAAAATGCCTTTCATAATATAGAAGAATTTATGTATGGAAAAGCTATATGTAATATAAGGTATACATGTAAAGAGTTTATAAAATATGTCCTTTAAAGTACTCACAGTATGAAAATAAACTGAATTGAAAAGTACAAGCAAATAGAGCCAAAACTGTACAAATGTTGCAGTGAATAAACCCAATGCTGAAGAATATGTTCATTTCAGTGTAAATTTAAGTTGATCTAGACAAGTCCCTTTGCAAACAAAACGGTTTGCAGGAGAAGCAATGTAAGGGAAAAATGTGTTTTATTTGCATGACTTCGCGACCTATTCTTACTTCTATCTACTTCATCCTAAACAAGATAAACATTAGCAGAAATTATTTTATTACTTGCTTTCTTGTAAATAAAAGGGAAATAAGGGAGTATAGTAGAGCAAAGTGATAATCAAATCTTTTAAAAGCTGGTTGCTATGTGATTAAATTCTATTCTTCTTGCACAGCCAGGAATAAAACAAAACATAAAGGAATGACAAATGCCTGTTTGGAAAAAGTATAAGTATTTTAAAATTTTAACCAATAACAAGGAATTACTCAGAAATGGTTAACTCTACAAAAGAAATGTATATGACATAATTTGTGTGTTGCAACAAGAACTACATTTTTTGTGTTGTAGGTTTTTGTCTATCTTTTACAGTTGGCCAATTAATTACTCAAAAGTGTTCCAGAATAAAGAGGTCTTCAGAGGCTATTACCAGAAATTTCAAGATATACATTTTATTTGTCATGTAATATGTTTAATATATGGTATTTTAATCAAAATAATTAGAGCTATTTTGAGAAAATCGACATTATCAAAAAATATTTCATGTAAATGGTAGTTTGGGGAGGGGGGATTTTCCTGAAAATCTTTGTGTTGTATCTTTGAAAAATGCTAAACTTAAATATCAATTTTGATATTTAATCAAATTTTCATTTTTGAGCTATGCTATTCACAGACGTGCGCACAGACCTTTAAAAAAAGGTTATTTGAATTCAAGAGGTTTCAAAGATGCATTTCTAGTAAAATCTTGGTATTCATTTTTGGGAGCAATACAATACCTTCTCTACCTAAGTGGACAAGAAAGTAAAAAGTGTAATGTCTTACAATCTCATGACTTTCTTTACTCTATCATTTATTGGTGGCTGTACATACTATACTTATAAAATCTCATATGTATAATGTACATACTAGATAGAGAAGATATTGTATTCCACCCAAAAATTTGATGTTGAGATTTCACTGGAAATATGTTTGGAGGTTCCCTGAATCTGAAATAAGCATTTTCAGAAAAAGGTCCAGTGTGTGTGTGTGTGTGTGTGTGTGTTGATAGCATAGCTCAAAAACGAGAAGTCTGTTAAATACCAAATTTGATATTTAGGTGTCTCCCATGGATGCGACACAACTATCCTTTATATGGAAACATTTTCAAAATTTTTGAATTCCTCAAAACTGATTTATGATTTAGATGAAAATATTTTATATTACAGATATTTACATCACAAATAATATGTACATCTTGAATTTTCAGGGAATATCCTATGAAGGCCTCTTTATTCTAGATGAATTTTGCTAAATTTTGCATAACTGGTAAACCGCAAGAGTTAGACAAAAACTTATAACACAAAAAATATAGATCACATTAAAACACACCATTTATGTCATATATACCTTTTTTTTTTTTTTTTTTTTTTTGTAGAACTGACCGTTTCTGAGATATTACTTGTTTTTAGGTTTCAGCTTTAAAATACTTATACTTTTCTTAAATGGAACCATACAAAGTGAACCACACTTCAATTGTTTCAAATAGCAAAAGCTATTAAGGATTTGATATCGCTTTAGACTAATGTATTCCCTTATTTCCCTTCTACTTAAAACGAAGCAAATGATAAGACCAATTATGCTAATATTTATCTTGATTAGCATGATGCAGCTAAAAAAATAATCTTTTGTTAGAACAATTTGTATTTGGAACAGCCAGAGAAAGTCATGTGAATGGAACACACTAGATTTTTTTCTATTTACTTCATTTTAATCCAGACATCCCATTTCAGAAACAGGTACTGTACACATTTTTTTTGGTAGTTTTTAACATCCTTTAACCTGGTTGGTCACATTGGACATGAATGAAATTGGTGAAATGATGCTCAAATGATCTTGGGGTCCATGGAGCTTAAAGTTACTCGACATTCATCTTCTCAGGATAAGGGAAAACTAACTTATCCTGGTAACTCACCCTAAGCGAGATTCAAACTCATGACCTTTAGAATGTGAGGCAGACACGCTACCGCCACACTACCCAGGCAAACTGTACACATTTTGATATAGATATAAACAGAATAGTGATAGTCAACTGTTTAATAACTGGATAGTATATATTGGCCTTAAATTGTCATTCTCTTTTATGCAAATGCAAGAAACAAGTGATTCAATGCAAAGTATTGATAAATTGGAACCACCAATAACATATTTTGGAAAGGGCTTACGCCAAAGAAAAAGGTTATTTCAAACAATTGTGATTTTTAAATTCTTTACATTTTTACTTTCTCTACATGCACTATATACATGTATAGAGAAGGTGTTTTATTATGCCCAAACATTTTTACCAGAAATACATTTTTTTGAGACTCCCTAAATCCCAAAAAATAAAAGAATTTTTAGAAAAGGAGAGAGGTAGGCACCCGCACACATGCACAGCTCAAAAACGAAAAATCTGTTAAATACCTAACTTGATATAAATTCAGATCTTCCAAGGATGACACAAAGATTTTCAAGAAAATCCTTCCACCCCCAACTACATGGTAAAAAATCTGATGTTTACCATTCACATGACTTTCTCTACATCTCTGCAACAAATTATTCTTAAAAAGATTATACTTCTATTTACTTCATGCTAATTGAGAAAAAACTAGCAGAAATGGTCTTATTACTTGCTTCTTTGTAAGTAAAAGCAAAATAAGGGAGTACCAAAGGTTAAAGTGATAATCAAAAGCTGGTTGCTATGTCACATAAGTTCCTTTGATTGTATGGACAGCAGTTGGCAAATTCCTGTATGAGAAAAGAATGTTTTTCATAGCAGAAACAAAAAACAAGGAATGTCTCAAAAACTATGAACTCCACGAAAAAAATGTATATAACATAAATTGTGTGTTTTTACGTGCTCTACATTTTTTGTGCAGTAAGTTTTTATCCATCTCATATGGTTTAGCAGTTATTCAAAATTCCGTAGTAAAGTTCATCCAGAATAAACTACTCTCCAGAGGCTATTCCCAGAAAATTCAAGATATACATTTTATTTGTCAGATAAATGTCTTTAATATATGACATTTTAATCAAAATCATTAGAGCCATTTTTGAGAAAATCGAAATTTTTGAAAAATGTTCCATGTAAAGGGTAGTTTGAGGTGGGGGGATTTTTCTCAAAATCTTTGTGTCACATCCCTGGAAGATTCTAAACTTGAATACCAACTTAGGTAGTTTACCCACTTTTCGTTTCTAAGTTATTGTGTTCACAGACACACACACATGGACCTTTTTCTGAAAATGCTTTTTTTTTTATATAGGGGACCCTAAAGCATATATTTCTGGTGATATCTTGGTATCAAATTTTTGGGTGGAGTGCAATACCTTCTCTATACACTATGTACATAGCAAGTGTAGAGAAAGTAAAATTTGGAACAGTTTGGTCTTCTGGAAAATATATAACAATTTTGACTAAAATCTCTTATATTTAAGATATTTTCCTGACAAATAAAATGTATATCTTGAATTTTCTGGCAATAACTTCTGAAGTCCTATTTATTCTGGATGAAATTTTCTGAATTTTGCATAACTAGTAAACGTAAGAGATAGAAAAAAAAAACTAACTGCTTAAAAAATGTAGAGCTTGTGAAAACACACAAATTATGTCAATCATTTTTTGGTGGAGTTGACTGTTTTCCAGGTATTCATTGTTATTGGTTTCAGTTTTAAAATATTTACAACTTTTCTCATACAGAAACTTGTCAGCTCCAGGTCACGCAAAGAAATGGAATCAATCCCCTGGCAACCACATTTTAAAATGTTTGATTGTCAGTTTAGCCTAGAGTAATTCCCTTATACTGATATGGAACCAAGTAATCAGACCATTTCTGGTAATGTTTATCTGAATTAGCATGAAGTAGATAGAAGAATAAGCTTATTAACAATAATTTGTTACAGAGATATAGGGAAAGTGATGTGAATGGCACACATCAGATTGTTTTTTGTTTTTTTTTTTTCTTTTTGAAGAGTTAGCCATTTCTGACATATTCCCTGCTATTGGTTTTAAATTATTGATCTTAAATATAAGTTTGTACTTAACCAGTTAAGTTTCTATTTTTGAATAATGCTGCTCACACACAAATGCACATACCTTTTTCAAAAGAAGCTTTTTTTTTGGATTCAGGGTACTTCTAAAACATGTATTTCCAGTGAAATCTGGGTATTAAATTTTTGGTTGGACCTTCTCTACCTACTAAGTATGTGGTAGAAAAAGTAAAAATGGCAAAAACTGAGCAGAATAATAAATTGACAGTTCACAGAAGGAATGGGCATTCTTGACCCCAGGGGTCATGCATGTAATGCAACCTTCAACCCCTTCCTTTCCGTTGGTTGTTTACAACAGATAAGCAGTATTTAAAATATAGCAATGGTGGAGCATATGATGCACTCCATAATACTTATTATGGACATTTAGGGCTCTACATTGTTTAAAATACAAAGATATCTCAATGTTACACAAATATAAATATACTACAAAAAGGATTTATTACCCAAGCCAGCTTCTTGCAATTTGAGTCTACTATAAATAAAGTACACCAAGCAAAAGGGATATAAATATAATTTAAATTGTATAGAATAGAATAGAGTAAAAAAAGGCAACTATTAATAGAGTTGTAACGATAAGTGAAACATAACCTAAAAATAATATTTATAATCTGCAAATATCCCTTATCTATAAAGCAAACAACTTGGTTTATAAGAATAAATGACATTACTTCCATATGTGATCCAGATTTGGCATTTCTGGTATTCTATCATTAGAGCTGCTTTATAGTTACTGGTTTGTTACAAGCTTTTAGGACCCTAAGCTGCAAAGCAGCCCTAGGTGGAGAATCCTAAGCTACAAAGCATAGCCAAAGAATGTTTTATCAGCAGAGGAGTGGAGCTACAGAGTAACGATATAGTATAGCCGAGGAATCTATCAATAATCCCAAGAAGTACTCAAAACCTTTGAAATCTGTAACAGATTTCAAATCTGGATTACCTGTGGAAACTTAACAGTATAAATAAGTTTACATGCTGGAGAGGTGGAGTCAGACTAAAAATCTCAATGCCATAGCCAGGATTTCAACCACAGATCTCCTGGTCTCTAACCGATTGAGTTACCCACTGATCTACCTAGGTAACATGCCAACTTCACATTACATTTCCCAAATGACTTGCATTTTTCCCAGTAAGCCAGAAGGAGATCTAAAATTATGATAAGTTACAATTTTGTAAGTACTTAAAGTCCCAGGCTTCATAGTTTAACCAAATATTGTGTGAAAAAAACAAATTAACATGTTTATGTATCATAAAAAAGATTTTTCAATACAGGTAATGAAAATTGCCCTTGAATAGCACAGAGGGCTGCTGTTTTAATAAACAAATTCTTTAATTTATATTTAAAAAAAAAAAAAAAAAAAAGTGATAGTTCCCCTCGTTCCAATTAGTAAGCTAATGTCAACTGAAGCAAGAGTATATTTATTTCTTCAACTTGAAAAGAAGTATGCGATTGAATTTCAAACCTTTATCACATGAATATAAATGCACTCAATTTTTTTCTCCCATATAGAGCATTCCTTGCATTTTTATAAAAAAGCATTCACTAGTTTTCACATTCATTAAGCCACTGCTCCAAAACAGCATCATTGCATCGCAGTACCCCCTCTGTCCTTGGGTGACCTGCACTTTGCCTATACCTGATTCATAACATGAAAATAAGTATATTCCACACAAAAAATGCAATACTAAGGAGGGAAAAAAGTTTTCAGAAATTAAATACGTTACAGAGCCTCTAGAAAATGGAAAAATCATATTTAAAATGAATATGCTTAAAACTCTCATACAATTTTTCTTATGTGTAAAATTGTTATGATCCTGATTTATAACAGGGCCTTTCTTCTCTTAACTGAAGAAACTGGCTACAAGTTCAGAACGTCCCATTTTACTCATTCTAGCACTATATGATGAAGTAACTTTGCATTTAGGCTTCCTTTAGATGTATAGGGGCTATGCACATTTGCAGGACTTATGAAATTCTGAGTCTAAACGTACAATTGGTTCACCATTTTTGTAATTTTATTACACTTAGAAGGTATTCAGCTGATTTATTGGATTCCTTTAACATTTATAGTGTGCAAAATATTTTTCAAAGCACAAGTGATAGGTACCAGGCTGCTGGAGATGGTTGTCCCACAGCTGAAATTTAATAGCATCCAAGCAAACAATCACAGTCTTTAGTAAAGGACAGGCATGCTTAGTATCATCTACAATCCATTCCTGTTTATTGATAAATTTCATGTAGTCTCCTCAGAAGATCAGGATGTTTCCCTAACCTCTTTTTTTTTTTTTTTTTCATACATAGCAGATATTTAAAAATATTTGTAATTAATAAGATAGACAGTGTTTATGTTTGAAATATTCTAGAAATCTTTTTTTTTTTCTTTCTTTCCTTACACACAGAAATTACAATTTAAATGTGTTTGAATACAGCAGCGCTTAAATATCAGTAGGTACATCATGGAAATATGGAACGTCTGTTTTATTACCACTTGAGTAACTGATAAATAATTTAAATATTGTCAGGATGTTTCAGACTAAATTGTATTTCCATTAAATCATTAATTAAATATTCTGCATGAATTCTTGCACTCGGTCTTTTTTTCTACGTCATAACATATTGAGAAGAAATTAACCCCTAATAAGGTTGAAGTAGGCCCTGGGGAAAAGAAATTAAACGAAAATGAAAACCTTGCTCATTTAATCAACATTTTTAAATCCGCGCTAGTGACAGAAATTTGCTGCAAAGCATTGTCTGTTTTATTAGGCCGATGCCCATATATAGAGCGAATATCTTATGCATCGTTATATACATCTTTACCACCTCATGGGATTATGACAGCTCGTTTCAGCACGAGAGAAAAATCGCAAAGTTTAAGAATTAACGTTTCATTTCCAAAACAGAAGCTTTTTGTATAACGAAACATACAGAATAATTATAATCTGACATTCATTACTGGTAGCGTTATTATTTTTTTTCAACTCGGGCAAAAAATCAATAACCTTATACTGGAACTTCTGAACAGCTGATGGAAAAGCATTTACCTAAATCAGAAACAGCAGTTCAAGATAAACATTTATCAAGCCTTCTTTCTGTCCACTCGTATTAGTTATAATACTTTCAGATTTATTTATTAGACAATAATCCATTTGAGATACTATTTTTTGGAATGCAGCACGACGGTTCATTTAAAGGGACCAGGTTAGGTTACCAAAACTCTTATAATCACACTAAAGCAAATTAAATTTCTCATATCTTTGACGTAATAATGCATATTAATACTCTGCGGGGTATTTAACACCAACACACACTGGATTAGTCGTTAATGAAGTAACAATTACAATAATACACATAATTGCATATATGTTAAACGACATATAAGCTCGCGTAAGGAATCTTCAAATTTTTAAAGCAAGTAAACGAATTCAAACCGAGAGTCCTATCTGTTATTCATTTCCAAAAAAACACACAACACTTGTAATTTCTTGGGATCTACACTTACCTGCGCATTGCCATTCCTTTGTGACATCTGTATTCTCTTTTCGTAAAGCATTTTCAATTTTAACAGTTAATGAAAGATGAGGACATTCCATGCTCAGACTTTTCTTTCAAACGTAGGATTAAACCTAGAGACGAATATCTCACTATGTTAACATAAGAGTAAAATTTTATTTCGCACTTTCCTTCCTCCCACCCAATCTCGACCCAAACTACAGGTCAGAACACTCGAGTTAGTGACGGAGCGAGAATGTATCACTGCGCGTAACCAAAAATCAACTTAGGCCTACGGGAAGTTTTTTTTAAATATCCGATATGCATTATAAAAAAAAATTACTCACGATAAACACCTAGAAATAAATGAACTTGGTTATTTTCTTTTTACACCGCGCGCATCTAATGTGCACACACGAGTCATCTGCAATAAACAGAAGCTTTTCAAGTGTCTTGTCTTATGGATCACCTTCCTTAAAAGTAATTATGAATCTTATAACCTCCGTCTTACTACGCCCAACAAAATTTAATTTCGATCCCTCTCACCAGTGAAACGTAAGTGTTTTCTACACAATGCATGATTTATATGATGAAAAATGTATTTATCCGTTTTCAAATAAATTAGAGGTTAATGTATCCAACTTGTTAACAACAATTTATATTATCCCCAAGTTCATTAGCCATTCAACTTCCCAGTGGTGGCAAGTGCCCAAGCACCAACAGTACCAATATCATAAAATTATACCTTCAAAGCTTTCAGGGAATCAAAAGTGTATAACTGAATCAAAACTATATTACTGCTCCAAAAGCACATTTCTGTACAGCAGGATTATTAGGTTTTTATTATTTATTGGTTTAAGTAAAGGAGGGGAATGGAAATCACAAAATAGTGCATACATTTTTTTCTTCTTTTTTATTTATTGAAGTCAATAATACAAGATTTATTAAACATATTTATGGGCGACGTGCAAATGGCTGCGTAGCTGGCTGTGTGAGTTGCAGACCACTGATATTGCTGAAATCCTGAAACAATAAAGAATACAGAATTAATATATTGCTGTTGCAATGAAATATTTTATCCTTTACACAATTTATACTTCTATACTTACCAGCATCTTCAACATTTCCTTGGTCTCAGGATCCACCTCAATAATGTCATGCTCAAGCGCAGACACTTCGGGGACGTAGTTATCTCTGCGCTCCCTCTCTTCTTCCTGGAGCTTGATGGAGATTCCCCGCACCTGGCTGTGGCGCAGACGCTTCATCAGGTGAGTTACAAACCTAAACAAATAAGCCACAACTTTTAAGAAAATCACATAATGCACGTCTGCAATTTTATACTTCTACAGTTTCATCCATACAACTCAAAAGTATGTTTTCACATTTCTTCCCATTTAATGTTATCCATATAGTTGCTTATTGAAATTATCTGTGCAATGTGGATATTTTCATGATCAAACTTGAAAAGCAAGCATTGAAAGTATTGAAGTAAGCTAAAAAGTTGCAAAAAATGCAAGCTTCTATGGCATCAACAAAGGTTGATGTAACTATAACAAAGGTTGATGTAACTATAAAGGTACTTTGGTTCAATTACTTGGAAATGTAAACGGTGTAAAGTGTGATTCATATTTTTTTTCTTTCATCAAACATTGAGATGGCTTTAATATAATCATTTCTTTTCTACAGTAAAACACTCCTAATTGGAGTGCATTTTCAATGCAATGGGATTGTTTAAATCTAAATAATATAGTCAAATTTCAATTTATGGATCAAATATCTTGTAATGGCTTAAAATTTTAATTTTGTTTTTTGCGTATTGGTATTTTAAGATAGATTCTGAATTTTCAATTCTGAACTATAACTTGAAGTTCCTTATAAAAGCATTTCTTGCCTGGCTGGCTTTACTTCATTTTTCTTGTTTTGACATTTTTAAAACATGAAGTTAATTGTTTTAATGGTAATACTAAACTGCTCTTTCTTCCGTGGTGTAATGGTTATCATGCTAACTTCATATACCCAAGGTCGCGGATTCAAACCCGGCGGAGGACGATGGATTTTTTTCGGGCGTAAAAATCCTTAGCATGGCTTCCTTCGGAAGACAAGTTGGTGGTCCCATGTCGTAGATTTACGGCACGTAAAAGAACCTCAAGCCTGATTGAGAGGCCTCTGAGCAAAATTAAGCGGTCTTTAACGCCCAATTTAGAATGGGACGCTGAGAACCACAGTAGTTAAAAAGCATCCATAAATAACATGCCATTTACACTTATTTTATTTTCTGCTCTTTCTATCAAATACAAGGGATTAATGATTAGGTACAAATTTTGGCTTTAAAACAATATTACTTTGAAATTTTCTGCAAATATTTTTACTTTTGGAGAAAAATGTACTTAATAAGTAGTAAAAGGTATAGAGAATATCATAATGAAATTACATCTACTTAGGTTGAATAGTTGGGGAACTAAGCATACCAAAACTTTGCAATAACAGAGATCTTTTTCTGCTGCTACATATGAAATCAATAGCTGCCATACCCTTGCATGTTTTCTTTCTTCTTCAGTTTACACTAAATTATATAAGTAGTTACACAAGAAGTTAGTAATTTAGTTTTCAGTCAGGTTATATTCCAGAAATGTTTACTGTTAGCCAAAAAGCCTATGTTAACTTGCACTACTTTCTCTACTCCATTTATTAGTGCAGTATACAAACTATTCTTACAGAAGTTTATATTTCTATCTACATCAACTTTAATGAAGATAAACCTTTGCAGAAAATACTGCAGTACACATTTTGTTGATACAAAGAAAATTGTGAGTTAAATGTTTAGAAATTGGATTCTACGTGATGACGTAATTCTTTTGCTCTTTGCATGCAGTCATGGAAAAACTGAAAATCGACAGAACGTCAAGTGTTTTAAAGATATCTACATTTGTATTGTACAGTTTCATCTATCGCCTAACATATTTTAGTTTACAAGGTTATACAAAACTTCCTTCCGAATGAGAGATTTCACTGGCTATTCGCAGAAATTTCAAAAAGGCTGGTTTGGAGGATTTTTGTGTGTGTGTGTGTTGTTTGCCATACAATGAATGGCATAAACAAGAAAAAGAAAGGCTGACATTTAAATGCTTGCATATTTTAGATATTAGCGTACACAAACCGATGTCAACTAATCTAATATGAATGTGTTGTATCATGTGCCATCTATGTTCTATATGGCTATCACCTGAAGACTTTCCTTATTATTAGTTTAAATTTTAAAATACTCAACACTTTTCTCACACAGAAATTTGTCACTTGGTTTCTTTTGTTTTACTCTTGGCCATCCTAAGAGAATTGAATTTCAAAATCAATTGCATAGTGACAGCACAGTCTAGTATATTCCTTATTTCCATTCTACTTATAAGGTAACAAGAAAGAAGACAATTTCTGCTATTTATAACTTGCATGAAGTAGACAGAAGAATAATCTTTTGTAAGAATAGTTTGTTTGCAGAACAGGTAGAAAAAGAATGGAGAATTATTTTAAATTTACAAGGTTCCCTGAGTCAAACCGCATATGCTGGAAGCTGTACAAATGATATGATGGTGGGTGAACATCTAATTTAAAATGCTAGTATGTGTCAAAAAACCTTTGCAATGAAAATTGTATATCATGTATGTAATAACATGGCACTTTTCTGGGAAGGCATGATTTTAACTCACTAGCTCTTATTACTAGGCATTTGCTTATAAAAGCTATCAGCACATTCAACACTTAAAACTCAATGCAACAATGACAATATGAAGCTCAAGGTTTGCACAAAGAGATCTTAGCAAATTAACAATTGAGCTTAAAGGCTGGTTCACAATTACCGGTAATGGTAACCAGAACAACAACAGGAGTGTTGAAATACATGTATTCCAATGGAAACCTTCCTAGACCCCCAGAATGAGAAGCAAGACTTGCCCCAATTTAAGTTTCTCATTCTCAGCATATATGATCCATATTGTGCATATCACTCTTGTTCTTAATTATAAGAACTCTTCAATGTATGCAGTAAATTATTCCACGCAGCTGTGAAGTAAATCGGCCTCCAGAGCTATCTCTAGTAGCAATCACAAGCTGGAAAACTCAAAGAAGAAATTCAAGTGTATAGTTTAAGAAGATCAGCAGTGATTTCCATTTAGAAAAATCTCTCCATCAAAATTTGAATGGGCCAATCTGTATTATGTTGACTGAATTCATAGATTATGCTGACTAAACTGGAGAGCAGGTGAAAAATGTCTTGGGTCAATAAGAAAGAAATGAGTACATTCTTGTTAGCAGGCAATTATGAGTTTGAAAAACCATTTGAAATTACCACTGTGAAGCACTGTATAATTTATAAAATAATACAGATTGAGTCGATCAGACACTCTATGGCTTCACATATCTGAACTTTATTCTCGAGGCGCTTCACCTTTAGTTGAAGGCATAATCATGGTTTCGACTGGCTGGAACTCTGGTGCTCCTGAGGGTCTTGCTTCTCTGGGGAGCTTTTACATTCCTTCAGAATTTAACTCAATACTAAGCCTCATAAAACCCTCTACCCCAGGGAAGCAAACCCACAGGAGTACCAGAGTTCCAGTCGACACCTTAGTGATGCTTTCAACTTAAGGTGAAATGTGCCAGGAATAAAGTTTAGGTATGTGAAGTCTCAAAGAGTGTTTGGTCGACTCAATCATAAATTTGGTAATTATGAATGTTAAAATGCCTTCAGACTTCTTGTTCTGGTTACCGTTACCAGTGTGTTGTGAACCAATCTCTAAATCTACACCCAAGTGGTTTGTTTGCTTGCTTTCTTTTTCTAAGAATGTTGGGCCAAAAATGCTGAAGTTGGTTGGAAAATGCTTATTGTCCAACCAAAATTCTGACAAAAGTAGCTTTGGTTATTGTTTTGCTGTGAATCTGTGTACCACAATGACATCTCAAATTGACTAGGAAAGTATTTTAATTTTTGGATTCCTACAAAGCTTATACAGTTGTTTGCACAACACTGCATCGTCAATACCCACCATATGGAAATGAGAGTTTGATGGAGACATTAACAAACATGAAAGGAAATGGAACATTAGGATAAAAGTATACAATGGAAGAGGTCACATTGCACACTACAACATATGCATAGTCTATAGGATGTCATGAGAAACATTCTACTTGCTTCCATAAGTGATCCAGCTTTGGTATTTTTTATTTCGCAACTAGGGTCACTTTATAGTTACTTGCTGGTTTGTCATAAACTTTTAGTGTCCTAAGTTAAAAATCATAGCTCAAGTGGAGAACCCGAAACTGCAAAATTTAGCCGAGGGACCTTAAGCTGAAACCCCAAGAATCCCAAGTAGTAGTCAAAACCTCAGCAATTTAATGGATTTAAAATCTGAAAAATCCAGATCACTTCTGGAAGTTTTACTGAAACATTCTCCGGTTATAAACAGGTGTAACGTTGCTGTCAGTTCTGTAGTTTCCTAATGTTACTTCACTCTATCCATCTTTTCTGGGCATGGTAGTTGCAATATAGTGTCCACAGAAACATTTCCTGGTTATAGATAGCTTTGTTAGTTATTGGATTTAATACAAAATTGGTATCATTAAAAAAAGCTCAGTTTCAAGAGAAGTGCCATGTTAATTGTTGATCAAAACAGACAATAAGGAAAGAGAAGACACTTTTCTGCTACTTCATTTGTCTTTGCTGGATAGAGGCAAATTGTATTAAATGGTCTGAAGTTAAATTTTCAACTTGGTGTTAATTCCAGAGCATTTAGAGTGTTATGCTATACTGCACAGTGTGTTCTGAATAAACAATTTGCAGAAAGATAATTAGGTGCGCTGAGAACCAAAATAAGGTCTTCTGCTGCTAGCTTCTGAGATCCCCTGATTTGACTCTCGGCAGCCTCCTTTTATGGGGTCGCATGCTCAAAATCTGCAAATATCCAAATTCATGTCACTGCTGCCATCGAGAGTAGAACCATTGTAGAGTGCATGTGGCACAAGTGGGAACATTGCACGGATTGCAGCGCAACACATTCAGTATCTTTGAGATCAGTATTAAAATATTTGAGTTTCTGACACCAATTTTATGTAAATCCAACAACAGTAATGCTATATCTGATTATAAACAGGGAATATTTTTGTGATGGTCTTGTATTAGTAGTATTAGTTCCAGAGACTCTTGGTGAATGCCATAGATTAACTGTTGTATCCATAGAATAAACATTTACTTCTGCCACACTTTAAATCACTCTTGGAGGAGGGTGCATTTTAAAATCCAAATTCTGGAAGCAAATATAATACATATTATTAAAATTTTCAATATCCCATTAATAACATTTTTGTTTAATTAAATTTGGGAGACATTGTGAATGTTCCTCCCTTTAGATTTGCCTTCTGTTCTTGACTTTATATAGGGTCATTGGTAACCCCTATCGTGGCCTCTCTCCACTGCGCAAGTGTCGCCGGGAAAGTGGTGCAGACAAAGGTGCACTGGAGTCCTTACCTTAAATAAATGCTGAAAATATTGGTCATCTGCACCCAAACAGGCAGTACAACAAGTTAAAGAGCAGCAGAAACTTAATGATAACATCACAAGGATTCCTGCTGCTAAGCTTAGACGAGTGCTGCCCATATGAACATTTCCGTCATTTATCTTAAGATACATATTTTAGTGCACCTTGGCAGGCACCATTTTCCTGCTGACAATCGGATCTCTCGCGCAGTGGAGAGAGGCTGCAACAGTGGTTACCATTTAACAACCCTATATGTTCCCATCATAATTTACTTTCATGGCATTGCACAAGTCTATTCTCTAGGCAGAATTTGATAGCCTATAAATTTTGCAAACTTCTTCTTTTGAATTCAACAGAAACTCCCTAAACCAACCTAAAGAGGATCTGGCCATTTACAATAATACACCTTTTCAATTGAATGATTTTACAGAAGGATTTACAATTTTACTCCAAATATTTACACAAACCTTCAATTACTAAGTTACTTAAATTAATGCATCTGTGAAATTTGGAAAAACCTTGGTATGAAAAATATCAGGTTTTATATCAATTATTACACATAATAAAACTGATATTTTTATTCTAACAGTACACCATTTACTATACTTTAAATGGAAGACTGACTGCTAGCAAGATCCATCATTGTAGTTGACCTTGTGATGGCAGGATTTCAAAATTGAAAATGTTGTTCCTTTTTTTCATAGGTAAATATTTTCCCAAACTGTTAACTCTGCTGTGCGACAATTTTTAATGTTTTTGGATTTCTATTTATTGTGATGTGTTGGTCTTTACAAAAATGTCATGCTACCACACTTTTTTCTTGCTATTGTTTGTATAAAAAAAAAAACACCTAACATTGGGCATTTACTGGAAACCTACCCATACCAACAGCTACATAAAACAAAATAGTTACCAGCATGCAGTACTCAACATCTAACGTGCAGATTGGTGAATGTCCTCATGTGTAAAGAAGAATAAAATTGTTAACTAAATAGCATAATGGACACAGCTACAGCAATGGATTCTGGGCAGAAATGGTACACAAGAAAATACACATGCCAAAAATAGAGGTCCACACGCTCATTCCAATGATAAAGAAAGCAAAATTTTAAAGAAGTTCACAAAACATCCAACACGTTTCTAAGAAATACAAGGTTCTTGAAACGACACATCATTTTGGCCACAAAAAAATTACTCCATAAAAAACGTATTGAATTCAAAATTAAAAGATAATATTCCACAGGAAAACAAACCAGGAATATACCAGTTCAGGAGTAACAACTGTGAAAAAGATCTACATTGGGAAAACTAAAAGAAACATACAAAAAGCATGAAGACAAACAGTAGAATTGACATTTTGAAAAGACCAACACACCATTAAAAAAAAAAAAAAAAAAAAAAAAATAATAATATATATATATATGCAAGACCAACGGAGTTAATAGTTTGGGAAAATAGTTCCATATGGAAGAAAAGACTGCATTTTCATTTTTGAAATCGCAACAAGCCACCTACTGATGTAAAGGTTCATCCAATCACCACCATGGATAAGGTTAACCACCACGACAGACAATGATGGCAGTAAACAATCAAAGCACTAACTTCAGAAATGTCTTTCATTTAAAGAACAGTAAGTGACATAGTGTTACAAAAATTTACTCTCTAATTAAACACAATAATTAGAGCATATCACTATCACAAAGTTCACCATATATTGAACTACTCTTGAACCTTAAAATTCCTATTATTTTATGTTTTGTTTAAATTTTTCACAAAGCTTATTCAAATTTCACAGATGCATTAGCTTAAATAACCTCAAGGAGAATGTCCTAGATTTAAATAGCTTGGGAAGTCAAGGTTTGTGCACAAATGTAACTCATTTAAATTTTAACACTAGAAATTGTATGTAAAAATCACTATTATCTACTACACTTTTTCTTGTGTGTGAAGTAAGTCCAACTAATTCACAAGAGATTACTGAACTAATATGCAGACATTTTATTCCCGTTATCCTGAGGAACAAAACAACAGAATACTTGAATCCAAGCCTCAGAGAGGGACGCTATATTACAGGAGTTAGTCGCTAAATGCCAATGGCTGGCATTCTGCACCCATCGGCAAATAGCAGAACTATTACCTATAACAAAAGAGCAGACAAAAACTCAAGACACTTAGGCATAGTGCAGTAAAATTGTGGCCCATAATCCTAGTACTACAAGGTCATTAAATTGTAAGGTAACCCTCTCTCGCAGCCTCTCTACACTGTGCAAGAGAACCAAGAGTCACCAGAAAAGTTGTGCCGCAGAGATGCACAAAAATCCTTACCTTGTAGTAAATGTTGACCTCCTGTTCTCAAGCAAAAATAATGTTCTTGTTGATTTGCCTAACTTGGCAGCAGGAATTCTTTGATTTCTTGCATAATATCAATAACTTCCTCTAATATAGGAGGTTTAGAATGATACACTTTGTGTTCCAAAGAACACCATTAACAAAAATCATGACTAGTTAGGTTGGGGAACGTGGGGCTACAAATTGTTTAACTCTGTCATGAAACACCTCTCTTATTCTACTTAATCATTCTGTAGTCTGTGGCTGTTATGGCTAGTTCCAACAAGATTCTGCAACAGCCTGTTTGAGAACAGAAAGTCAACATTTACTATAAGGTAAGGATTTTAGTGCGCCTTCTCCAGCATAACTTTCCCAGCAACTGTCTGTGTTCTCGTGGAGGTCAGAGAGGCTGCAAGAGGGTTACCTTATAGTTTAACAACCCTATATTTCCTCAATATTGCCTGCACCATGAACTAAATAGAGCGATTAAGAAGTATTTTTTAACTTTACAGACCAACCACCCCGAATGCACGACAATTCTTAGTATGCATAAATTAAACATGGTATGTTTGACTTGCCACATAGTTTATTACATTTAGAATAATGTGAAAAAGACCCTGGGTAGCAGTACCTCTTTGTCACACATGCTGAAATTCTTCCTGGTAACACAATAAGCATACTAAAGCAAAGACCACCACTTTCCAGGTTATACACAGACTTCTAGTCAATTTAAATGCTACATAACATGAAGTAGTTTCGCTAGCCATTCTTGCGCTGCCGTTTTGCAGGGAAAGGGGTGATGGTTAAAATTGCCAACATGCATAATGAGTGTAATTGAAACACATTATCAAAATAATGATGAAATTGACATATATTACCTTTAAAATATTAAAAATCAGGTCTCTGGTTTTATTGTCAAACAAGGTCATCAATAATACAGCATTCTGTTAGGATACTACCTTTTATTGTTCCACGCAGTAACTGTTACATTGGCAATATTGGGAGCGATCATCGCCCAGGATGTTAAAGCTGTTTACTAGCATCAATCAGCATTCTCACTGTTAAATGTGGCTTCAAATCTGGCACAGTGTTGCCAGCTTCGTTTTGTAAGGACCTCGTGGCCTCAGTTGAATTTGGTGTTTGTGCAGGTGTAGTTTGTTTACTATTTGTAAGTGTTATTATTATTATAGTTATAATAATATGGCAACTGGTTCGTCAGAAAGCAAAAGAAAAATCGGCTCTGATAAGAGCAAACTCCACAAGTTTATATTCAAGCTTCATGAGTAATTTGAGAAGGAGCGAGACAATGGTGGACCTCTTCTGCCTATGGCTAAAGTGTTGGATAGGGTTTGTGATGCTCTGAAGGTTGGGAAAACCACTGTGAATTGATTTTAGTACACTGTCTGCAGTTCTGCATAGTCTGGGAAAGTAAAGGTCACGAGCTAGCCCTAAAACATTGATGCATTTCAAAAGAGTGCAATAAGACAGCATGTGTATCAATATTATATGAGAAAGAAATTTCCTACTAATGAGAAGCTCTTCTACTCTCTGAAGGAACTCATTTAAGTGTAAGTTGTTTAAAAGTCACTTTTAATTAGAATAATTTTTTTTCTCCATATATGGCACACCAATCTCCATTTCTACTATTCTGTAATAATGTATAATATACATACTCATATTGTCCACATGCATTTTAAGACATAGCGATTCAATTGCAAATAATACGTACAATGTTTTAAATGCACGTGTGTTCTGCTTGAAATTCCCGCTAATGAACTTGCAACATTGCGTTTCCCTTCTTGAGAAGTGTTTGAGCCGGAGAACGGCTGGCTCGACTGTACAAATAAACTGTCACAAAAAAGGGAAGCACATTATATCCATAAGATTCATAAATAAACCTTCAGTAATAATGTCAATTTGCAGAAGGATTTCTGGATGCAAAAATTCCAGGCCATACAAAAATCCATAAATTTTATAATAAAACTCAGGCCAAAGAAACCTAAAAGATAGCATGGGGTTCTTACCAAAGAAACAGACTTGGAGATTTCTCCCCAAAATCGCTTAGGCATCTTTTACAACAGGTAGCAATTTCTTATGGCTCTATGCATGACTACTAAATTGCTGAAGTTAAAATTACTGTGGCATATGTTCAACCAGGTGACCCTGTAATTAGGCGCACATTTTGTGAAGGAGTCTCAATGGTGTATACAATGACAAAATAGACCATATTTAACATCTTTCATGCACAAAGCTTGATTCCTCCTCATGGATACGTGTGCACACATTATTATTGCAGCTCTACAAAACCTAACATCAAAGTTAGCTTCCCTGACAATGTATTAACTCTAAATTTTCTTGGGCTTCTAACCAAATAAATAAATGGATTGGTTGTTTTGAAAATGTGCATAATCTTTGAGACTGAGTCAATCCATGTATTTACGTAACTAAAAGCCTGAGAAAATCTGAAGTTAAACCTAATATTGATGATAAAGTAATTTCTGGGACAAAAAAAAATTGATGTATATCACATCGTGAGTGGAGAAAGAGTTATAGGGTTATTTTTTCAACTCAAAAGTTGATGCCCATACACATGTGATTACAATATTGCCCCCCCCCCCAAAGAATTAATAGTGGGAACATAATTTTGCTTTTTTCAAGACTCTGCTATAGCATATGGCCAATATTTCAATAACTTGATTCCTCATGCTTTGAGAACAGAATTGTTGTTAGAGATTGTGTCCCCCAATCCAACCCCCTGTGATTACTATCTCTGGGGTGAATAAAACAAAGTGAACAGACAAACCCACAAACCCTGGAGGAATTAAAACAAAATATCTGCCAAGAAATTGCCAACATTTCTCAACGTGAAGCACAATGAGTGATGAATAGTTTCCTAAAGAGGTATGGACAATGGTAGCCAGTTTCCTTTCATAAAGTTGCTAAGTATAGAATTAAAAGTAGTTTTAATAATGTTGTGTGGCACATCTGCACCATTATATGATAGCAGACAGCGAGCAATGATGCAACAATAATGTGCAGCCAGCTCAGTTCATTGACTCTCTCTGTCCAAGTGTAATCTACAATATATTCCTTAAATCCCATTAACACACACATTCTAAGCATTGTAACTGGTAATTCTACACAACCACCCTTAATTCTGACAGGTACCAGCTGTAAAAGTGAAGCTGGCTACCAGTGTAAAGATTAATATTGTTATACATTAAACGGTACATTCTCTATAAGAGGAAATTGAAGTGAAATATGTATAAGCATGACTATACATGTAAACATGTGCAAAACACACAGATGAAAAGTTAACAATTTAGGGTTCAAGTAAAGCATACTAAACTGTGTCATAAACTAACCCTGGTTAAATTTCATAGCCATATAACCCTGTTGTTTTACTACATGTTTTTCCCTTTTGTTGGCAATACTTTTAAGCATCAATGAAGAGTCAAAAAGCTTCTTATATTGGCAAAGAGGACACACAAGGTATTTTGTCAAAATTTCTCAATGGTGTTCATGGTGTCTTACATTTCTATTCTAAGGCTAATAAGTTATATATTTTACTTTGACTACAACTGGGATTTTTTTTTTTTAATTTTCCACCCCAAAAAAGCCCATTTTTTATTCTGATTAGTTTATGTTAACTTCATAGTTTGTCTTGTCAGTTCTTGAAACAAAGGAGGCTATTGAGGAGGATTAATCAATAAAATCATAGCCACAATTAAAAAAACCTCCAAACATTCAAATGAGCCTGCTGAATAAAAGGTACCACAACAGACAGAATTCCAAAAACACATTTCAGTTTTTTCTTTACATACTTCTCACACATTCTTTGTACAGAAATGGCAGATCCCTAAATGTAATTCATGACCAGGAACTTTACAGACCATTGTACCCTTTCAGAAAATAACTCTACCAATTTCCTCTCCTGAAAACATACAATGTAAAATAACTTGAAATCAGAAGCATATAACATGACACTTGTCTTCAATTAGCACCCAATAAGCAACTAAAATAATGTATAAGCAATTCCAAATATTGTATCATACATTGCGCAGAACAATTAACGATTTCATAGCATACCGGAAAGTGGAAGGCATGTGTTCACCTTGCATTTCAGTTTTTTTTTTTTTAAATCCGAGACTCAATCTACAAAATAACATAGGTCAAATTAAATGATAATAACATCCCATCTACAAAGTAACATGGGTCAAATTAAATGATAATAACATCCCAAGGTGGAAAAATGCAAAAATCCCTTCTGTAGTCAAAGTGAACTTTTACCTTTTAGCAGTAACATTTCAATCTCCACCCCCCCCAAGACCCCAATTTCTGCATTAGCCATTTTAATACCCATTCTCAAATAGGCATTTCTTCAATACCTATAGCTATATAGAATATGTATAAAAATATGTTAAAGTAGTATTAAAAACTGCCAGAGATTTATCCATGCAGACTCCTCGGTAACGCCTGTCATCACTCTGCAGCTCCTTTGCTCTTCTACTTCTAATAAACATCCCTCGATTACAATTTGTAGCTTAGAGCCCTCAACACTAAGTATGGCAGCATTTGTTGGTCATAAGTTGGCAGCTCTGCAGTGGTAAATTGCAATAGCAAGGAAGCCATCTGCAGGGAATTTCGGCTCAAAATTATAAGTATTATATGTACTTCAATATTAACTCACATTAAAAATTTCCAGTAAAGAATAAAATATATAATAAGCACAAACATTGTAAAGTTGAATTTCTATGAAATTTTATATGGTTAAGTGGTACTTCTTTGTGATGACTACTAATTCCAGCAAATAATGAAGTAACAAGTTCAGAAGAGCATATTCGCTGGATGCCAGCCTCTACCAATGTAATGTTTAACATAACAGACGTTAAATAAGAGGGAAAATATTAAACATTATATAAATGTAAATGAGCGCAAATTGTATGTGAAAATGCAGAAATGAAAAACAATAATACAACAAAACAAGTAGATCAAACATAACAAATATGGTTTTAAGTAAAGCAAACAAACTGCACCGCAACTATCCACAATATTATTGGGAAAGCATGAAATATATATATACACACATTGAACAGAATTTGTGCAATTTCACTTCCCCTCATAGATAACATCCCAGTTTAACGTACAGTTGACATTAAACGCTACTTGGTAGCAGCTGGCATCCAGTGTACACATTTCTAAAATTGGTACTTCATTTAGCACTTGCCAGAATAATCATTGCACAGAATTACCACTAACCTTCCATAACATGTCCAAATTTTAAAACCGCTAGATTGACGTGGTTTTAACTTCTTGGGATCATTGTGGTTTTATATTCACAGATCCTTCAGCTACAACCTGCTGTTTCCTTTGCTCCTATACCTATAAGAAACATTCCTCGGCTACACTTTGAGGCTTAGGGCTCTAAAACTTTAAGGCAGCTCTTGCACATCAACAGAGACCTAGTAAATAACTACAAAGTAGCTGTAAGGGTAGAGGCTTTAATAAGGAATGGGATGCCATTATTTGCACTATTCCCAATCTACACACAAAAGCTCAGATAACCTCTTTAAGCAGCAACATATAATTGCTAATCGGAGAGTATTAGCTGACTGCAATTCATGAATAAGCAGAAGAAAGGCCGTAATGAAACTAGCCCAAGACTGACGCTGCTCCTAAGAGATTTTGAATAACACAGAGAAACTTTAATACCGAGCCTTGGTAATCACACAGAATCCATGAAACGTGTAATTAATATTTGACACATTGCATCACCGTACGAGACGTAGTCTATCAGTTGTCTACTCAACACTGAAAACCACTGTCGGCTCGCAAACCGACGTCTGCATCTTGAAACTTACCCTGCAATTTTGTTTCTGAGGGGCTTGCTTGGAATGATGGCGATTTCCTCACATATTCGCTTGTTAGTGTGGAAATCGAGCGTAAGTCTTGTGTAATACTTCTCAATAATAACACGAGCAGCTTTCTTAACCGTCTTTGTTCTAACACGACCCTGAAACAAAAATATACTAATATTAAATGTGCTGCTTACACATTAGGTTATGTACGTCGTATGTTAAACTTTGTAGATTCCGCTTCTTGCATTGATTAATCAATATTCATTTCTATAGAATAATGTTACAAGCTATAAACACATTGTTTCAATTAACAATACTGTCGATGATTACTGCTGAAAATATATATTAAAAGAAATTAAGCTTACCATGTTGATTCCACTTCAATGGAGGAAGTCAGCAAAAGGAATTATGGGTAGACATGGCTTCCGTCAAACAGCAAAATTTTACCACCAGATCTCAGGACAGGTCAATAGCTCAGTATGGCCAACTGCAAAATATAATTATAATCACCTATACCAACACATTCAATATTATTCTCTAGTTTCAGTTTATCAGAACATTTTATTGATAAATATTTCTATATTAAGCATAGTTTAGAAGTACTATAAAAAGATAGGAACTCCCGCTAAAGCTTTTTAATTTCTCTACACGTACTATTTACAATCCTTCCTGATAGAGAGGACTTTGTATTGCAACAAAAAATTCTATATAAATTCATCGGAAATATATGTTTTGAGACTTAAAAAAAATAGACAAAGATCTGTGTGTGTGTGTGTGTGTGTGTGTGTGTGTGTGTGTGTGTGTGTGTGGATGGCATAGTTAAAGAATTAAAATACCGATAAATACCAAACTTGGTATTTAAATTTATCATCTTCCAAGGATGCGAAACAAAGATTTAAAAAAAAAAAAAAATCCCCCACCCCAAACTACCCTTTGCATGGAAAATGTTTTGAAATTTTTAATTTTTATCAAAAATGGTTCTGACTATTTTGATTAAAATACCATATATAAAAGGCATTTGCAACACAAATAAATGTTTATTTTAAATTTTCTGGAAATAGCCTCTGAAGAGCACTTTACTCTGGTTGATTTTTAGAGAATTATGCATAACGGTTAAACCGTAACAGATAAACAAAAACTTACTACACAAAAACTGTAGATCTCGTTAAAACACACAATTTATGTCATATGCATTTTTGTTGTAGAATTGACGTTTCCAATATATCCTTGTTATTGGTTTCAATTTTAAAATATACTTTTCTCAGACAGAAAGAGTCCATTTTTACTTTCTCCATACGCACTATGTACATAGTGTATAGAGAAAGTATTAAACTCCACCAAAAATTCTACCGAGATTTCACCGGAAATATAAGTTTTAGGGTCCCCAATATCCAAAAAAAGCATTTTCACAAAAAGGTCCGTGTGTGTGTGTGTGTGTCTGTGAACACGATAACTCAAAAACGAAAAGTCGGTAAAATACCAAACTTGGTATTTAAGTTTAGTATCTCCCACGGATGCGACACGAAGATTTTGAGAAAAATGCCCCCACCCGCAACTACCCTTTAGATGGAACTTTTTTCGAAAATTTTGATTTTCTCAAAAGTGACTCTAACGATTTCGATTAAAATTTCGTATATTAAACATATTTACCTGACAAATAAAATGTATATCTTGAATTTTTTGGGAATAGCCTCTGAAGAGTAGTTTATTCTGGCTGAATTTTACTAAATTTTGAATAACTGCTAAACCGTAAGAGATGGACAAAAACTTACTACACAAAAAATGTAGAGCACATTAAAACACACAATTTATGTTATATACACTTTTTTGGAGTTCGTTGTTTTTGTGACATTCCTTATTTTTGGTTTTTGCTATGAAAAACATACTTTTCTCATACAGGAACTTGTCAACTCCTATCCATATAGACAAAGGAACTTCATTGACATAGCAACCAGCTTTTGACTATCACTTTAACCTACAGTTGTCCCTTATTTCGCTTCTACTTACAAGGAAGCGAGTAATTGGACTATTTCTGCTATTTTTTTCTGATTAGCATAAAGTGAATAAAAGTATAAGCTTTTAAAGAATAATTTGTTGCAGGGATATGAAGAAAGTCATGTGAATGGTACACATCAGATTTTTACTTTCTCTATACGCACCATATACATAGTGATAGAGAAGGTATTGCACTCCACCCAAAAATTCGATACCGAGATTTCACTAAAAATATGTTTTAGGGTCCCCAATATCCAAAAAAAGCATTTTCACAAAAAGGTACGCGCGTGTGTGTGTGTGTCCGTGTGTCAATGTGTCTGCGAACACGATAACTCAAAAACGAAAAGTCGCTAAAATACAAAACTTGGTATTTAAGTTTAGTGTCTTCCAGGGATGCGACACGAAGATTTTGAGAAAAATCCCTCCACCCCCAACTACCCTTTACATGGAACTTTTTTCGAAAATTTTGATTTTTTCAAAAATGGCTATAACGATTTTGATTAAAATTTCGTATATTAAATATATTTACCTGACAAATAAAATGTATATCTTGAATTTTCTGGGAATAGCGTCTGAAGAGTAGTTTATTCGGGATGAATTTTACTGAATTTTGAATAACTGCTAAACCGTAAGAGATGGACAAAAACTTGCTACACAAAAAATGGAGAGCACGTTAAAACACACAATTTATGTTATATAATTTTTTTTTCCCTGGAGTTTGTCGTTTTTGAGACATTCCTTATTTTTGGTTTCTGCTATGAAAAGCTTATATTTTTCTTATACAGGAACTTGTCAACTCCGATCCATATAAACAAAGAAACTTCATTGACATAGCAACCAGCTTTTGACTATCACTTTAACCTATTGTAGTCCCTTTTTTCGCTCCTACTTACAAGGAAGCAAGTAATAAGACTATTTCTGCTAATTTTTTCTGATTAGCATAAAGTAAATAGAAGTATAAGCTTTTTAAAAATAATTTGTTACAGGGATATAGAGAAAGAAAGTCATGTGAATGGTATACTTCAGATTTTTTCTTTTGCTCTACTTCTGGCCAAGCAATGAAGCCAGTTTCAATAACAACCGCATAACGATAGTTTTTAAAACATTTAACTGTGGCTTTAGCATAGTGCATTCATTTAGTTCCTTCTATTTATTAGGAACCAAGTACATTCTGCTAATGCTTATTTTAATTAGCAAGCAGAATAATCTGTTATAAGAAGTCTGTTTGTAGAATAGAGAAAATCAAGTCAGATGTTTTTTTGTATATTTTTCTTTTTTTAACCTACTACTTGTCTACAGTAAATAAAGTATTGCAATCCAACCACACATTCGATGTGCAGATTTCATTTTAAATACACTTTTGAGATTGATGAATAAAGCTTTAAAAAGTTATACGAGGGCCGTTCAGAAAGTATCCTCCGATCGGTCACAGTGCAGGTAGTGGGGGGAGTAGCGACGCCATCTGTGCATTCACGCACTCAGCAGGTCAGTCGGCTTCAAGCCGTGGTCGAGTGAAAGTCGTACCTGCGCTAGTTTAGTGTTTGTGGCCGTTTGAAATGTGTACTGCAATAGAAAACCCCGCCAAATGTGAAGTGCGTGCTGTTATAAGGTTTTTTACAGCCAAAGGATATTCTGCAGCAGCTATTCATCGTGAGCTTTGTGCCGTGTACGGACCAAGAGTTATGAGTGAAGGAGTGGTCCGTGAATGGGTACGTTTATTTAAAAGTGGACGAGAAAACGTTCATGATGAAGAGAGGAGTGGTAGACCATCATTGGTCACGGACGAACTCGTTCAGACAGTTGATGCAAAAGTTCGTGAAAACCGACGTTTCACAATGTCGGAGTTGTCTACTGATTTTCCACAGATTTCTAAGACTCTCTTGTACGAGATAGTGACAGCAAGATTGGGTTACCGTAAGTTCTGTGCACGATGGGTGCCCAAAATTCTTACCGACCACCACAAAACTCAAAGAATGGCCTCTGCATTAGACTTTCTGTCACGTTATGAGGCCGAAGGTGAACCATTGTTAAACATAATCGTGACCGGGGACGAAACCTGGATTAAGTACGTGAACCCTGAGGCAAAAGAACAATCAAAATGTGGGCACATTCAAATTCGCCTACCAAACCAATAAAAACCCGGCAAGATTTTTCTGCCCGAAAATTGATGGCAACGGTGTTTTGGGATGCAAAAGGGGTGTTGTTGGTTGAATTCATGGAACGTGGGACGACCATTAATCAAGACGTGTACTGTGAAACACTAAAACAATTACGACGGGCTATACAGAACAAACGCCGTGGTATGCTGACTTCCGGTATCTTTTTTTGCACGATAACGCCCGTCCTCACTCTGCTCGCAGAACAACAGCCCTTCTTGAGTCCTTCAAGTGGGACGTTGTCAACCATCCACCTTACAGCCCAGATCTAGCGCCAAGCGATTATCACCTCTTCATGCATATGAATAAATGGCTCGGGTCCCAGCGGTTTGATGACGACGAAGAGCTCAAAGATGCGGTCACAGGCTGGCTCCAGGCACAAGCGGGTGATTTTTATGCAGAAGGAATTTCAAAGCTTGTGAACAGATACGATAAGTGCCTCAATCGTTAAGGAAACTATGTAGAAAAATAGTGCAAAGATGTAGTTGTAAGATGTATATATTAAAATATTTTTATTTAACTTGGTGAATTTCTTGCAATCAACCGGAGGCTACTTTCTGAACGGCTCTCGTACTTTCTCTGGTATCTACACACGTGTAGTATTATTTAGAAGGATTCAACATCCATATTACACACGTTTTGAACCTCCTTATTCGAAAACAGCTGATGTGCTCTACTCACACGACTTTCTCTACCTATTCTACAACCAATTATTCTCACATAAGCTTACTGTAATTTTTATTTATTACTCTAATTATAAATGATTTGCCTAGTGACATAGAATATAATATACATTCAGTGGTTTCAAACAAAACAGTTATGCAAGTAGGTAATACAAAAAATAAATTACCATACGTTATAACAGTTACATAAAATTAAGCTATGAGAACAAATTGTAACAAAATTATTAAAAAACGTGCAACAACAATAAAAACTATAACAGTAGAAGACAATAATTACAACAACAACAAAAAAAAGCACTTTCTAAACCATTATACATTTTGCATATTGCTTAAACCATACACATGATTTCGAAACATGCCTATTGAAAATGTTATAATGCTGTGTGTGATTGCATGCTCTTCTTTCTATTTTATTTTTCGCCCTCCATTCCACAAATATATTTGTGAGATCCAAATAATAAACCTACTTTTTTACTTTTTCTACACGTACTATTACATAGTGTATAAAGAAGGTATTGTAATACACCAAAATCTCGATACCGAGATTTCGTCAACATGTTTTGGGTGCCCCTGAACCCAAAAAAAAAACATTTTTGGAAAAAGGTTCGTGTGTGTGTAATAATGCAATGAACGAATCTTCAGTGAGGAAAAGGCGCATAATTTACGAGTAATCAAGGAAGAACCAGTGTGTACGATAAAGACTGGAAGTTCATCAATCGTTATGGCGGAGTTGAAAGCAAATGTTGATAAAAGGATTAAGAAAACCGGTGTTTCACTTTGTCGCCGTACATGACTTTTGCGTGAAAAGGATTTCCCAACTGATGAAGATCTCAAATTGGCAGTGACATCTTGGCTCATACCTTTAACGGTGAATTGGAAAACCGGTACCACGTGACAATAAGTACCTTGATAGCAATGAAGATTACGTTGAAAAATAGAGTAAGGTATTAAATAAAGTTGTATATAAAGTTTTGTGTAGATAGCTTTAGTCATTATTTAGTTATGCAAAATCGCCTGTCACTTTCTGGATGGCTCTTGTATATAGAATGCCTGGTGGGGAGTTTTGGACACCTCCCACCCTAATCCTTAGCTCGAAGTTTTGCCACCTACAGTTTCAAATTATTGCTTTGGATCTATATTTTCTACTCTGTGCCTAGTCGAGAAGGCGCGTTTAGAGACAAAATCTTATGTTACACTGTCAAGGGGCCAATGTCACATTGACGTTACAGATTGAACTTTGGTTTTTTATACCGAAAATACATCCTGTGGTTCGGCTCTCGCTCATAGGATCTCTAACGGGTGGAATAAATAATAAAGTTTATCTTGCAACGACTAACTTAAGATCTGTTTGCCGCTCAAGGATCTGCTTGCGTTGTACGAGGGCCTTTTTTTTTTTTTTCAACTTCCGATAGGCTATAAATAAAAGACAAGTTCATAGAAACCAATTATTTTATTACTAAAAGTTTTGTACACTTATGATTACTTTTCAACATAATCACCGAAAAGATTGAGACATTTATCGTACCTGTGCACAAGCTTTGCAATACCCGCTTCAAAAAATGTTGCCGCCAATGATTTCAAATGAGCATTGACGTTGTTTTGAAGATCTTCGTACTTTACGACGTTTGCGGAGAGCCATTCAAAACAAATGATGAGGAATGCTGACTTCAGGAAATTGTTGATCCATGACAACGCTCGTCCACACACTGCTGGCACAACACATCGGCTCCTTGAACAATTTCAATGGGACATTTTCGATCATCTGCCATACAGTCCTGACCTGGCACCCAGGCGACTTTCACCTTTCCCCTGTATTGAAGACGTGTCTAGGAGGGCAGCACTTTCAAACCAACGAAGACTTTTTTTCGTTTTTGAGTTATCGTGTTCACAGATACACGGACACACGCACACGTGCGCGCGAACGTTTTTCTAATGTTTTAATACAGGAAATCCTAAAACGTGTATTTCCCGGTGAAATCTCGGTATGGAATTTTTGGGTACATTACAATACCTTCTCTATACACTATGTACGTAGTACGTGCAGAGAAAGTAATAAAGACTAATGTTAGCAATCTAACAATTTAGTACCTACAATTCCTAGATGTACAGAGTTATTCCTTTTAATTTCTATTAAAAGGAATAACTCTAAAAATCACACTATATGCATGCACACGTGTGCGCTCGCGCATGTGTTTTTAAAAATCACTAATATATAAAACTAAAAACAAATATTGAAATAATGCTCCTTAATTTTAAAACCTAATAGCAATATTATATCCAGCAATGTATATTTGTTTATAAGGATATATTGGTGACCATTTCTGGACTGGATTTGACTAAACTTCAAAATGGTTGGTATTAACTTGCAGCAAGTTGGTCATGCTGCATTTACAGGAGGATTTAGGCGCGAACAATTCATTCCCCCCTTTGTCAAACGGTACCCTAGGGGGAATACTAAATCAAAGATTGGAATGAGGGGAACATGTAAACTCGATCACTGGGAAGGCGTGGAAAGCGTTGTATTTCATAATGAGGATTTTAAAACGCAGCAATGGAAAGTCGCGAAATTTGTCACACACTTCTTTAGTTCGACTAATATTAGAATATAGTTCTGCATGCTGGGATCCGTATCGGGTGGGGCAAAAACTGGCACTAGAGAGAGTTCAAAAAAGAGCAGCTAAACTTGTAGACAGAAGTAAAAGATTCGAAAATCATACCAGCACTGCTACTACCTGGAAAACACTAGAAAAACGTAGGAGACGAGCAAGGCTCTGTGCAATTTTTAGAGCCTATAAGGGGGAACCTGCATGGAAAGACGTATCCAAGCCATTACACTGTGGGAGGAATGATCACTCGGAAAAAATAAGAAATAGGGAACAGAAAACAGACATAGGTAAATTTTCCTTCGCAATAAACGAATGGAACAAAATACCTGCAGATTTACTGGAGACTTTGCCTCAAACTGTAAATAGTTTTAAAAAGAGACTAAAGAAGAGTGATTTATAGTCAGGATAGTAAATAAAAATATTGCGTTATTATTACTGTTGTTACAATTATGTATGTATTAGTAGACTATGATGTCATTGGCATTTTAACAGTGTATTACTCACATTATTGTTTATTTAACTCAATTGTATTGTACATTGTATTATTACATTGACAGCGCTGCCACCGGGCCACGCCCTAAGCGGTGAAATCAAGCATCTTTCTATAAATCCATCCATCTGGAATTGACGCAAGCTTCGGAAAACTACTGCCTACTGCCAGATCCACGGCGCTTAACGTTCAAGTGAGGGAACTAGAACACGAGTGAAGGAACAATGTTTAATCGATCATCATAATATGTAGACAATTCTTTTTACTTTCTCTATAGGCACTATGTACATAGTGTATAGAGAATGTATGCACTCCACCAAAAATTCGATACCGAGATTTCACCGGAAATATATGTTTTAGGGTCCCCTTTATCTAAAAAAAGCATTTTCGGACAAAGGTCCGTGTGTGTGTGTGTGTGTGTGTGTGTGTGTGTGTGTGTGTCCGTGTGTCTGTGAACACGATAATGCAAAAACGAAAAGTAGGTAAAATACCAAACTTGGTATTTAAGTTTAGTATCTTCCAGGGATGCGACACGAAGATTTTGAGAAAAATCTCCCCACTCCCAACTACCCTTTACATGGAACTTTTTTCGAAAATTTTGATTTTCTCAAAAATGGCTCTAACGATTTTGATTAAAATTTCGTATATTAAAGATATTTACCTGACAAATAAAATGTATATCTTGAATTTTCTGGGAATAGCTTCTGAAGAGTCGTTTATTCTGGATGAATTTTACTAAATTTTGAATAACTGCTAAACCGTAAGAGATGGACAAAACCTTACTACACAAAAAATGTAGAGCACGTTAAAACACACAATTTATGCTATATACATTTTTTTCGTGGAGCAGATGGTTTTTGAGATATTTCTTGTTTTTGGTTTCAGCTTTGAAAAACTTGTACATTTCTCATACAGAAATTTGTCAACTGCTGTCCATACAAACAAAGGAACTTCAGTGACATAGCAACCAGCTTTTGATTATTACTTTAACCTATGGAACTCCCTTATTTCACCTCTACTTACAAGGAAGCAAGTAATATGGCTATTTCTGCTAATGTTTTACTGATTAGCATGAAGTTAATAGAAGTATAAGCTTTTTAAGAATAATTTGTTGCAGGGATATAGAGAAAGTCATGTGAATGGTACACATCAGATTTTTTATTTAATAGTGGTGCTACAATGGCACCAGGAGCCGTCTCTGGTAACCACTACACCACGGAGGGCGACTGCCATGACTAAATTTAAAACTTGTTTTCTTATAAAAGTTTTCAACACTTTTCCTTAAGTCATGCAGCAGTGACATGCCAATCGCCCCAGGGAACAAATTCGTGGGATTTTCCATTAGACCAGTACTTATTCTAAAGAGCAAGGACGGGAGCGGTTACGTCACACTTTTCCAATGCAATTTTCACTAATTTGTTTCAACATTCTCATAATACCTCACATTTTTACTTTCTCTACATGTACTGTTCATAGTGATAGAGAAGGCATTGTATTGAACCCAAAAATTCGATACCAAGATTTCACCGGAAATACGTGTTTTGGGACTCCCTGAATCCAAAAGAAGCAGTTTTAGAAAAAGGTCCGCGCGCGAGCGTGTGTGTGTGGGCAGCATAGCTCAAAAATGAAAAGACCGTTAAATACAATATTTCGCATTTAAGTTTAGTATGTTCCAAGGATGCGACACAAAGATTAAAAAAAAAAATCCCCCCACTCCAAACTATCCTTTACATGGACAAAATTTCGAAAATGTTGATTTTCTCAAAATGGTTCTAACAATTTTGATTAAAATATTGCATATTTAAGATTTATTATGGCAAATAAAATGAATAATTTGAATTTTATGGAAATCGTCTCTGAAGATCTCTTTATTCTGGATGAATTTTTCTGAATTTTGCTTAACTGCTAAACCGTAAAACATAGACAAAAACTTACTACACAAAAAATATAGATCTTATTAAAACACAATATTTATATCATAGGTACATTAATTTTTTGGAGTTAAAAGTATTCGAAATATTCCAGATTATTGGATTAAATTTTAAGCCACTTACACGTTTCTCAAACGGGAAAACTTCTTTTTTCTCGTTTCTCGTTTGTTTATCGAACCTCAATTGTTTCACATAGCGACCTGCTTTTAAAGGTCGAGACTATCGCTTTAGCCTGTGCATTTTCTTATTTGCTTCTATTTACAAGGAAACTAGTAATAAAACTAATTCTGCTTATGTCTATCTTGATTAGCATGATGTAGATAACAGATTAATGTTTTGTATAAAAGGTTTGTTTGCCGAACGGCTAGAGGACATCATTTGAATGGAACACATTAGACTTTTTCCCTTCTACTTACAAAGAAGCTAAGTAATAAGGACAATTTCTGCTAATGTTTATCTGGATTATCATGCAGTAGATAGAAGAATAAGCTTTTTAACACTAATTTGTTACAGAGATGTAAAGAAAGCCATGTGAATGGAACACATCAGATTTATAGAAAAAGGTCAGAGTGTGTGTCTGTCTGTCTGTGAACAGCATACCAAAAGGCCGTTAACAACCAAACTTGGTATTTAAATTTAGTACCTTCCAAGGATGCGACACGAAGATTTAAAAAGAAAAAAAATCTCCCCATTCCAAACTACCCTTTACATGGACTTTTTTTTTTTTTTGTAAATGTTATTTTTCTCAAAAATAGCTGTATCAGCTTTTATTAAAATACCGTATATTAAAGATATTTACATTCCAAGTAAACTGTATATTTTGAATTTTATGGAAATAGCCTCCGAACACCTCTTTATTCTGGGTGAGTTTTGCCAACTTTTGCACAACGGTTAAACCATAAGACAAAAACTTACTACACAAAAATTGTAAATCTCGTTAAAACACACAATTTATGTCTTATACATTTTTTTCTTGGAGTTGACCGTTTTCGAGATATTCCTTGTTATTGGTTTCAGTTTTAAAATACTTATACTTTTCTCATTCAGGAACTTGTCAACCATTGGCCACGCTAAGAAATGGATTTCAATCCCATAGCAACACATTTTGAAACATTTGACTGTCGGCTTATCCTTGTGTATTCCTTTAGTTCCCTCCTGCTTGAAAGGAACTAAATAATAAGACCGTTTATGTTAAGGTTTATCTCGATCAGAATGAAGTAGAGAGAAGAATAAGCTTATTAACTATAATTTGTTACAGAGATGTAGAGAAAGTAATATGAATGGAACACAGATAATTTTACTTTCTCTACACGTACTATGTACATAGTGTATAGAGAAGGTATTGCATTTCACCCAAAAGTTCGATACCGAGGTTTCACCGGAAATACATGTTTTGGGTACCTCTGAATCCAAAAAAAGCAGTTCCAGAAAAAGGTCCGTGTGTGCGTGTGTGTCCGTGTGTCTGTGAATAAGATAACTCAAAAACGAAAAGTCGATAAAATACCAAACTTTGTATTTAAGTTTAGTATCGTCCAGGGATGAGACACAAAGATTTTAAAAAAAAAAAAAATCCCCCCACCCCTAACTACCCTTTACATGGAAAAATTTTCGAAAAATTTTATTTTCTCAAAAATGGCTCTAACGATTTTGATTAAAATATCTTATATTAAAGATATTTACCTGACAAATAAAATGCATAGCTTGAATTTTCAGGGAATAGCCTCTGAAGACTACTTTATTCTGGATGAATTTTACGGAATTTTGCATAACTGCTAAACCGTAAGAGATGGAAAAAAACTTACCACACAAAAAAATGTAGAGCACGTAAAAAAACACAATTTATGTAACAAACATTTTTTTTTCGTGAAGTTGAAATTTTTTTACATATTCCTTGTTATTGGTTTCGGCTTTGAAAAACCTACATTTTTCATACAGGAATTTGTCAACTCCTGTCCATACAAACAAAGGAACATAAGTCACATAGCAACCAGCTTTTGACTATCACTTTAACCTATGGCACTCCCTTATTTCGCTTCTACTTACAAGGAAGTAAGTAATAAGACTATCTCTGCTAATTGTTTCTCGATTAGCTAGAATTAAATAGAAGCATAAGCTTTTTAACAATAATAATTTGTTGCAGAGATGTAGAGAAAGTCATGTGAATGGAACATATCAGATTTTTTCCATGGAGTTGGCCGTTTTCGAGATATTCCTTGTTATTGGTTTCAGTTTACAAAATACTTATACTTTTCTCATACAGGAATTTGTCAACTCCTGACCACACAAAGAATAAGGTTTCATTCCCATAGCAACCACATGTTAAAACATTTGACTGTCGGTTTAGCGTAGTGTATTCCTTTTGTTCCCTTCTGTTTGTAAGGAACTAAGTAATAAGTACATTTTCGCTCGATTGGAATGAAGTAGATAGAAGAATAAGCTTATTAACACTAATTTGTTACAGAGATGTAGAGAAAGTCAGGTGAATGGAACACAGATATTTTCTTTTGTTAATGAAATGTGCAGGAGGTACATAGGGAAGAGTGACTAGATCCGAGCCGAGACAAAAAGCGAGAATGCAGTCGGCAGACCAAGTGCATTCTCTTTAAGTGCAGTGATCTGTTGAGTTGTGAAGGGTGTTGGATGACTTCCAACTGTGCGGCTAGTATTCAAGCCGAGTATTTATAGTCGCATTCACTCTTTCTCCGTTTGTTTCCTTCAAGCATGAGTTACTATCCTTTCTCTTTAACCGCTTCAGTCCCCGTCACTTGTAAATCAACTTTCTGCAAAACAAAGTTACGATCGTATAGAACCTTCAACTTTGAACAGCTGACAATGATTATATCAACCAATATTGACAGTTTGTTAGACATTGTGTACTTTACCATTTTTATCCTTAACATCTTATGTGTTCCATTCACATAAATTTCTCTACCTGTTCTGCAAACAAACTATGTACACAGTGTATAGAGAAGGTATTGTAATGCTCCCAAAAATTGGATACCGAGATTTCACTGGAAATATATGTTTTAGGTCCCCCTGAATCCAAAAAAAAAAAGTACTTTCAGAAACAGGTTCGTGTGTGTCTGTGGACAGCGTAGCTCAAAAACGAAAAGTCCGTTAAATACCAAACTTGGTATTTAAGTTCAGTTGCTTCCAAGGGTGCGACACGAAGATTTTCAAGAAAATCCCTCACCCCCAACTACCCTTTACATAGAATTTGTTTTTAAAATTTTGATTTTCTGAAAAATGGCTCTAACGGTTTTGGTTAAAATATCGTACATTAAAGATATATACCTGACAAATAAAATGTATATCTTGAATTTTCTGGGAATAGCTTCTGAAGACTACTTTATTCTGGATAAATTTTACGGAATTTTGCATAACTGCTAAACCATAAGATATAGACAAAAACTTACCTCACAGAAAATATAGAGCACGTTAAAACACACAATTTATGTTAAATACCTTTTTTTCGCGGAGTTGATTGTTTTTAAGTTATCCCTTGTTTATATTTTCAGCTTTGAAAAACGTGTACTTTTCTCATATAGGAGTTTGTCAACTCCTGTCCATACAAGCAAAGGCACTTCAGTCACATACCAACCAGCTTTTGACTATCACTTTAACCTATAGTACTCCCTTATTTCGCTTCTACTTTCAAGGAAGCAAGTAATAAGACTATTTCTACTAAGTTTTTCTCGATTAGCATGAAGTAAATAGAAGCATTAGCTTTTTAACAATAATTTGTTGCAGAGATATAGAGAAAGTCATGTGAATGGAACACATAAGATTTTTTGATTCAAGGGGTCTCAAAACATATATTTCCTCTGAATCTCGGTATCGAAGGTTTGGGTAAAATATAATACTTTCTGTATACACTATGTATATAGTACGTGAGGGAATGTAGTACTTAAATCTTTTTGAAAACTCATTTTCTTTAAAACCTGGATTTTTATGTGAATGCTTTAAAAATGCTTCTTGTGGAATATTTAATTAGGAAAACAAGTTATAAATATATTAAATAACCAGGCACGATAGAATTTTGAAACATGGCAAAAATGTTACTGATATTGCGCGTAATACCGATGTACATTTCAACAAGATATCTTCCAAATTTGTCAGATGCATTAATTCAAATAAGTGTTAATGTGTTGTAAAACAGATTACAAAATAAAATGATAAGAAAGCAGAGGTAAAAGTACTAATAAGTGCTGCTAGGCGCGCACAGAGAGTGAAAGGTTCAACACTTGAGCGCATGCGTGACATGTATGTCATTTCGCTATCCTAGCATATACTACATCTAAGCTGTCTGTTATTCGGGTTATTAGGATAAAAATAAGGTATATTAAGGCCACAAACTCAAACAATTGTTATATTCACCTGACTTTCTCTGCCCATTCTTCAACAATCAGTTCCTAATAAATCGTTAACATTTGCATACATCTTTTTATTACAAATTCCCTTGTAGATACAAAAGAATAAGATAATACACTAAGCTTAAGCTGCAGTCAAATCTCTTAAAAGCTGGTTGCTGTGTGATGTCTTTTAAATTCCGTTCTCTTTGCTTGATCAGAAGGAAAAAAATCGAATAATGACATCCCATTTGAGAAAATTATGAATATATATTTAGTATCAAGTTTGGTATTTAACAGACTTTTAATTATACGTTATGCTGTTCATACATACACACACTTAATGGGAGAAATTAAAACTTTTATTATTAATAATATTATTATTGTTATTATTTAGGGATTCTGAAAACGTACATTCTCGTTAACGGAGTTTTGGTCGGATTGTAATATTCCTCTACTTACTTTATGTAGTAGAGAAAGTAAAATGTAGATGGAATTAAAATACGCTATGCCATAATATTAATAATAAATTAATAATTATTTTATAAATAAATAAAAAGAAACAGAAAAGAATTTCTATACATAATTTTATATATTAAAATCAAGGAATAATGTTAAAAGTTAAAATTATGTTACTATAAATGAACAACAGACTAATGAAGGTTGTTCTGCGCAGGCGTAACATAAGTATGGAGAACGTTTCCTCCACTGCGTACCGTCTTCCACCACTAGGCGTGCGCGCATAAACAGGAACTTGTTTTCTCTACAGTGACGATGACTGGTAATGAGTAACAATATGTTCATATACAATTCTCCAATCAGGTTCTCTTCAATGAAAAACGGTCCAAAATAAAACCCTCCCCCATGATTCCAGCCCACACATTGATCTGCTGCCTAAACTTCTCTTATCTTCATGAAACACATGAGGATTTTTACTGTCGCAGTAAAATTGTGTTTGTTGACTAACCCGTTTAAGACAAAGGTCGCTGCATCACTAAAACAACTAGTTTTGTGTCAAATTTCGGTCACCTTCCATTCCCCAAGACATCCGCTCTCAAAATTCTACTCCTATCAAAATCATCTTGGCTGGTCTGTTAGTGAATATGTATTTTGTAGGCATAAAATATGTCCATTTTTAATACTTTATGTATGGAGCCAACCAAAATGACCTAATATTTAAAACTGCGAAATATCATTGAGCTTTCTAGGTTGTTTATTTACTTTATTAGACATAGAACCAATTTCTTCAAATGTATGTGCTAGATCTATGGCTTACAGTACAGGTCGTGAGGTGAGACATGAACAAATCTTGCGCATAGGGGAAGTTGCTTTCCTTCCCTTCCTCTCTGCAACGGCTGAGAGAGGAAATGTAGGTGCAGCTTGGCGCGAATAAATAAACACAACCACAACAGCTGCAGCGTTACACTATTATAGTTCATATGAACGTAATTGTTCGCACATATTCATAGTTATAGAGAAATGAATTTATTCGCTAAAAACTAATTTTATTCATATATAATATGCCATTATTAGACGTGAAACGAAGTATGTTGCTTGATGGAATGTCGATGTGTTTATTTTTGGTTGCATCAGCTTATCACACAATGAGTTGGCAACCATGAACACTGTCAATATTACTGCACTCACCACATGTTTCCACAGCTCATTGCACTATCATCTTCGTCGTTATGACTAAAGCTTGGTCCGGGGTCCGAAATTGTCGACTTGAGGTTCGGTGCACACTGTGTATAACTGTGACATGATTGGAGTAGGCGTGGACTCTACAGCTTGTTTCGAAACGTGTTGCACTATCTAGCCTGGCCTCGTTCAGCTAGGTATTTTTTTTTTATACTTTCTTAACACGTACTATGTACATAGAGTACAGAGAAGGTATTGCATTCCACCCAAAATTCCATACCGAAATTTCACCGGAAATATATGTTTTGAAACTCCCTGAATCCAAAAAAAGCATTTTTAGAAAAATGTCCGTCTGTGTGTATGTGTGTACACGTGTGTGTTCATGGGTAGCATAGCTCAAAAACGAAAAGTCGATAAATATCAAACTTGGTATTTAGGTTTGGTATCTTCCAAGGATGCGACACAAAGATTTTGAAGAAAATTCCCCTATCCCCAGATACCCTTTACATGGAACTTTTTTTTTTTTAAATTTTGATTTTCACAAAAATGGCTCTAACGATTTTGATTAAAATATTGTATTTTAAATATATTTACCTGACAAATAATATGCATATCTTGAATATTCTGGGAATAGCCTCTGAACAACACTTTATTATGGATCAATTTTATGGAATTTTGTATAACTGATGAACCGTAAGAGATAGAAAAAAACTTACAACACAAAAATGTAGAGCACATTAAAACACACAATTTATATTATAAACGTTGTTTTTTTTTTTTTCAAGGAGTTGATCCTTTTTGAGATATTCCTTGTTTTTGGCTTCAGCTTTACAAGAATTTGTCAACTCCTGTCCATACAAACAAAGGCACTTCAGTCACATACCAACCGGCTTTTCACTATCACTTTAACCTATAATACTCCCTTATTTCGCTTCTACTTTCAAGGAAGTAAGCAATAAAACTATTTCTACTAAGCTTTTCTCGATTAGCATGAAGTAAATAGAAGCATTAGCTTTTTAAATATAATTTGTTGCAGAGATGTAGAGAAAATCATGCGAATGCATCACATCAGATTTTTCTATTTGTTTCCTCTTTAGAAACACCCATGCTCGAAGCGGGACTTACCCGCGATCCCCTGCGCCACGAAGCACCAAAGCTAGGCACTTAAGCGAGCAACTGGTAGATAAACCAGTGAGCACTGAAAAATAGCGCTGATTGGAAAAGACCGAAAATACGAAAGGATAAGCGTTTGGCACTGAACAAACTTGGGGATGATTCAAACATATTTTGAGTGACAGAAGGAGAGCATTTTCTTTCGATATAGTAAAGATGTATCTTGTGATTCACTGCAATGAATTCTGTGTGAGTTTGGTTGATTTATGTTCATTGTCTTTTAAAAGCTCTGCACATTATTATCTTGATTTTTGCTTTCTCTAACCCGTATGTTCAATGTACATATGGATAGAGGAAGTATTGTATTCCACCCAAAAATTCGATGTCGAGATTTCACCAGAAACATATGTTTTAGGGCACCCTGATTCCAAAAAAAATCTTATGTGTTCCATTCACATGGCTTTCTCTACATCTCTGCAACAAACTATTGTTAAAAAGCTTAGGCTTCTATTTACTTCATGCTAATTGAGAAAATATTAGCAGAAATAGTCTTATGACTTGCTTCCATGTAAGTAGAAGGGAAAAAGGGAGTACTATAGGTTAAAGTCAAAGTCAAAAGCTGGTTGCTATGTGACTAAAGTTCCTTTGTTTGTATGGACAGTAGTTGACAAATTTCTGTATGAGAAAAGTATAAATTTTTCAATCCTGAAACCAAAATTCAGGAATATCTTAAAAAGATCAACTCCACGAAAAAAATGTATATAGCAAAAATTGTGTGTTTTAATGTGCTCTACATTTTCTGTGTGTTACGTTTTTGACCATCTCTTACGTTTTAGCAGTTATGCAGAAATCCGTAAAATTAATCCAGAATAAAGTAGTCTTCAGAGGCTATGCCCAGAAGATTCAAGATATACATTTTATTTGCCAAGTAAATATCTTAAACACACGAGATTTTAATCAAATTCGTGAGAGACATTTTTTAGAAAATCTAAATTTTCGAATTTTTGTCTAAGTAAAGGGTAGTTGGGGGTGGGGGGATTTTCTTGAAAATCTTCGTGTAGCATCCTTGGAAGATACCAATCTTAAATACCAAGTTTGGTTTTTAACGGTCTTTTCATTTTTGTGCTGTGCTGCCCACAGACACATACATACACACATACACATACATACACACAGACACATACATACACACAGACACACAGACAATGCTTTTTTGTATTCAGGGGGTCTCAAAACATATATTTCCGGTGAAATCTTGGTATCACATTTTTGGGTGTAATACAATACCTTCTCTATTCACTATACATATAGTACGTATAGAGAAAGTAAAAAAGCATTTTCAGAAACAGGTCCGTGTGTGTGTGTGTGTGTGTGTGTGTGAGTGTGTGTCTGTGGGCAACAGCTCAAAAACGAAAAGACGGTTAAATACCAAATTTGGTAGTTAAGTTTGGTATCTACCAAGGATGCGACACGAAACTTTTCAAGAAAACCCCCCCACCCCTAACTACCGTTTACATGGAACAATTTTCGAATATTTTGTTTTTCTTAAAAATGGCTCTAACGATTTTGATTAAAATACCACATATTAAAGCCATATCTATCACAAATAAAATGTATATGTTGAATTTTCTGGGAATAGCTTCTAAAAACGTGTTTATTCTGGATTAATTTTGCTTAATTTGGTATAACTAGGAAACCGTAAGAGGTAGACAACAACTTACTTTACAAAAAACGTAGGTATTGTTAAAATATACAACTTATGTCATACATTTTTTTCGTGGAGCTTACCGTTTTCGAGGTATTCCTTGTTATTAGTTTCAATTGTGAAGTACTTATACATTTCTCAGACGGAAGTGACCGTTTTTCTTTTGCTCTACTCCTGGCCAAGCAAAGAAGTAAATTGCAATGACAATCGCATGACAGCTTTTAAAACTTTTTCGCCTAGTGCATTCCCTTAGTTCCAATCTGCTTATAAGGAACTAAGTAATAAAATTCTTCTGTTTGTCTCGATTAGCATGGTGTTGAAAGAAGAATTATCTTTTGTAAGAAGTTTGTTTGTAGAGTAGCTAGAGAAAGTCATTTGAGTGTAACGCATCAGAGTTTTTTGTATCAAGTGTTATACTTTTATTTGTAAAAGTGCAAGGCGTTTTTATTGACTAGTTATATTGTGAGAAGTGAGTACATCTGTCGAGTGACGAGAGCATCTGAGAGCTTGTATAGGAATGGAGATGATTTCGAGTGGCGTGAGCATGGAGTGATTGTAGTATTCGAGAACTTTGATGACATCACTCGAGAGACGATAACGGAGCATCCGAGAACTTCCATGCGATTTCGTTAACGAAACCATTAATGTAGGGTGACCAGATCCTGATAAACAAAAAGTAGGACACTATGTCAACCATCAAACCGTAACCTTAACTGTCTTAAAATCAATTGGGGAAGTATTAGAAACATGTAATTTAACTATTTATCAGGATCCAATTTGCATTAGCTTTATGGTGTTAATGCATTTCAAAAAATCTGATGTGTTCCATTCACATGACTTTGTCTACATCTCTGTAACAAACTATTCTTAAACAGCTTATGCTTCTATTTAGTTCATGCTATTCGAGAAAAAATTAGCAGAACTAGTCTTATTACTTGCTTCCTTGTAAGTAGAAGCGAAATAAGGGAGTGCCATAGGTTAAAGTGATAGTCAAAAGCTGGTTGCTATGTGACTGAAGTTCCTTTGTATGCACAGGAGTTGACAAGTTCCAGTATGATAAAAGTATAAGTTTTTCAAAGCTAAAATCAAAACAAGGAATATCTAAAAAACGACCAACTCCATGGAAAAAAAAAATCTATACAACATAAATTGTGTGTTTTAACGTGCTCTACATTTTTTGTGTGGTAAGTTTTTGTCCATCTCTTACGGTTTAGCAGTTATGCTAATTTCCGTAAAATTGATCCAGAATAAAGTAATCTTCGGAGGCTATTCCCAGAAAATTCAAGATATACATATTATTTGTCATGAATATATCTTTAATATACGATATTTTAATCATAATCGTTAGAGTAATTTTTTGGAAAATAAAAATTTTCGAAAAGTTTTCCATGTGAAGGGTACTTTGGGGTGGGGGGATTTTCTTGAAAACCTTCGTGTCGCGTCCTTGGAAAATACTGAACTTAAATACCAAGCTTGGTGTTTAACGATCTTTTCGTTTTTGAGCTATGCTGCCCACAGACACACACACACACACACACACACACACACACATACACACACGGGTATTTTTCTAAAAATCCTTTTTTTGCATTCAGGGTGTCTTAAAACATGTATTTGCGGTGAAATCTCGCTATCGAATTTTTGGGTGCATTACAATACCTTCTCTACACACTATTACATAGTACATATAGGGAAAGTAAAAATTAAGACTAATGTAAACAATTATACAGCTTAAGATAAATAAACAAGGCTTTATATAAGATTTGACTTTATTCTTAACTGTATGCCTCGCAATGTTAACACACGCACACAAATACTTCTTACATTGTTTTATCCTAAAGCAAATGGTACAAACAACAAAGTACTGAAACCCGATTTTTTTTTTCAGATACTGCATGCTAATATTTTTCACTATAGTTTTAAGTCATTGATCAGTTTAAACTTTAAATACTTTGAGTTTGAATGCACAGCATGCAATCACTTACTGTTTTGCAAAATCTTAGTGTGGAATTCACTACATATGCAGTTAAAATAGCATTTAGTTATTATTAGACGTTTCAGTTTTCATCTGAGATTTTTCAACAGTCCACAAGTTATTCATTATGGAAGACATCCTCTCAGTGGCTGGAGGATACAATAGCACACCCTTGAGAAAAGAGGATGAACTTTTCCTGAAAACGTTTGTATACTTCAACCCATCTTAAATCAACCCTCAAATGAGCAGTGTTCCATTCTATCAACTTTTCAGCTGTAGCATATGCTTTACATTTGCAATCTCACCAGAAAGATAGGAATCATCTATTTGCTTTCCCATCAGTTCGCTGGTAGTTTTTAAGCTATTCTCAACCTATTCCACTCAATTACTGAATTAAGCTTGGTCCAGTCCAAAGCACTAACTTCAAGAGGCAAAAAGGCACATTCCTTTCGCTCATTCAATGTTAGTTTCAGCTCTTTAATTAACGCTGAACCTTCTACCATAGAAATATAAGTAAATGAACAAAATTATTACATAAATACAGTTGCCTGACTATGTACAAAATCATACATACATACATACATACATACATACATACATACATACATACATACATACATACATACATACATACATACATACATACATACACACATACACACATACACACATACACACATACACACATACACACATACACGCATACACGCATACATCCACACACACACATACACACATACACACACACACACACGCACACACGCACACATACACACATACACACATACACGCATACACGCATACATACACACATACACACATACACACATACATACATACACACATACATACATACATACATACATACATACATACATACATACATACATACATACATACACACATACACACATACACACATACACACATACATACATACATACATACATACATACATACATACACACATACACACATACACACATACACACATACACACATACATACATACATACATACATACATACATACATACATACATACATACATACATACATACATACATACATACATACATACATACATACATACATACATACATACATAATCTTTTTCTAAAAATGTTTTTCCGGTGAAATATTGGTATCGAATTTTTGGGTGGAATGCAATACACTATGTATAGAGAAGTAAAAATAGAGGGGTTCCATTTGAAATTTCAAAGTGGGGGTGGCTGGGGATGAAGGAGTGTAATCTAAACTGCAATTAAGACCAGTTTTAAGCTTCCCCCTCAATAAAAAGTTGAGCTGTTTTTGTTTACATTAAATCAAGACAAACTGTTATTTAGACTGGTAAGTTTTGAGAGCCCTGTATTTCTCATCATGTGAGTGTTGCAGATGTTTTATTCGTAGAAACCACGCACAGAGGAAAGGTTGGGAGGCAGAACCAGATTTGAAATCTTTAATGCTATCTAGAGATATTTACATGGTGAAAGTTGGCCATACGATCGATGCTGCTACATAAAAGCATATGTTTTTAAGCTCATCGGCTCCACGAGGTACAAATTGCAGTTCGGGAATCGTTCCCCAATAACTCTGCTCTCCCCCCCCCCCCAGCTGCTGACTCTCCTCTACCGCTGCCATATCATATTCTTCACTTTTTCTTTTGTTTTTGCCAAGTTCTTGTCTGCAACTCCGTTCTTATTTTCTCTGATTGTTTTCCCCACTCCCCGGACCTGTGTCATTTTCTTTCCACTGAAATCCTTTTTAAAATAATCGTGCTCTCTGCCATTAATTTACAGCGCTATATTCGAGGTCTGCATTACGGTTTCTGCTTCGTTTGTTGTGCTCTCTTTAAAGTTTATAGAAGTGGCGTACATAAGTCTCTTGTTTCTGCAACCTATAGAAAAGGACCACTAAAGAATCTGTCGTCCGCCGACCCGACCCGAGTCTGGCTGCAGCTCTTAAATTTGATTTCTTTTTGCGCATATAAATAACTTACATTTCTCCAGCGTATTTTCAAAATTACGTAACGCACTAACTTTTTAACTTCCCTAACATGTACGTACATGGAAGCCAGATAAGGTTTTGTATTCCACCAAAAACTTCAATACTGAGATTTCACTGGAAATATATATGCTACAAAATATATATGTACATATAAAAAATATATGCACTACAAAGAATTATAAATTTCCGCTTTATATGTTTCACTCTGTAGAAGGGAGAAATTGAATGATATGCCTGAATTAACAAAAGAGTGTGACAAACAAAAACAGCTGGTGGGCAGAAGCAATGCCGCCTAGATAAATGACTGTGGGAAGTTTGTTTGCAGAATAAGTAGAGAAAGTCATATGAATGTATCACGTCAGATTTTCATCATAAATATCTCCACTCCTGCCAATGTCAACTACATATGTATATATTGATATAACTATAGGTTATGAGGAAAATCTTCCTGCTAATAAAATTATTCCCACTCCTGCCAACGCAATATATATGTGTGTGTGTGTGTGTGTGTGTGTAGACACATACATAAGATTTTTTACTTTCTCTACGCGTACTATTTGCATAGTGTATAGAGAAGCTATTGCACTCCACCAAAAAATTCGATGCCGAGATTTCACCGGAAATATATGTTTTAGGGTCCCCTGTATCCAAAAAAAAGTATTTTAAGAAAAAGGTCCGTGTGTGTCAGTGCGTCAGTGTGTCTGTGAACACAATAACTCAAAAACGAAAAGTCGGTAAAATACAAAACTTGGTGTTTAAGTTTAGTATCTTCCAGGGATGCGACACGAAGATTTTGAGAAAAATCCCCCACCCCAAACTACTCTTTACATGGAAGTTTTTTTCGAAAATGTTGATTTTATAAAAAATGGCTCTAACGATTCTGATTAAAATATCGTATATTAAAGATATTTAGCTGACAATTAAAATGTATATTATGAATTTTCTTTGAATAGCCTCTGAAGACTAGTTTATTCTGGATGAATTTTACGGAATTTTGCATAACTGCTAAACCGTAAGAGATGGACAAAAACTTACCACACGAAAACTGTAGAGCACATTAAAACACTACAATTTATGTTGTATACATTTTTTTCGTAGAGTTGATCGTTTTTTTTAGATATTCCTTGTTCTTGATTTCAGCTTCGAAAAACTTAACTTTTCTCATACAGGAATTTTTCAACTCTTGTCCATACAAACAAAAGAATTTCAATCACATAGCAACCAGCTTTTGACTATTACTTTAACCTATGGTACTCCCTTATTTCGCTTCTACTTACAAGAAAGTAAGTAATAAGACTATTTCTGCTATTTTTTTCTCGATTAGCACGAAGTAAATAGAAGCATATGCTTTTTAACAATAATTTGTTGCAGAGATGTAGAGAAAGTCATGTGAATGGAACACATCAGATATTTAGAAAAAGGTCAGTGTGTTTGTAGTCTCTACGTGTGGGTGTATGTGTGGACAGCATAGCCAAAAAATCGAAAAGTCCGTTAAATACCAAACTTGGTTGTAAGTTCAGTATCTTCCAAGGATGCGACGCGAAGATTTTCAAGAAAATCCCCCTACCACAAACTACCCTTTGCTAGGAATATTTTTGAAGTGTTTGCTTGTCTCAAAAATGGCTCAAACGATTTTTATTAAAATACCGTATAATTTACACCATAAATCAAATGTATATTTTGAATTTTCTGGGGATAGCTCTTGATGATCTTTTTATACTGGATGAGTTTTGTAGATTTTTGTGTAACGGTTAAACCGTAAGAGATAAACAAACACTTACTACAAACAAATGTAGATCTCGCTAAAACACATAATTATGTATTATGTTCTTCTAGAGTTGACTGTTTTTGAGATATTCCTTGTCATTGATATTCAGTTTCAAACTACCTAACTTTTCTCAAACGGGACCATGCAAAGTGAGCTGAACCTCATTTTTTCACATAGCGACTGGCTTTAAAAGATTAACTATCGCTTTAGCATAGTTTCCCTTCTACTTAATAGGAAGCAAGTAATAAGAGCAATGCTGCTAATGTTTATCTACATTAGCATGATGTAAATAAAAATGTCTTTGGACAGCTAGAGAAAGTTATTTGAATGAAACACTTTAGATTTTTAGTAAGAATTATAATTTCTCTAGTGCTACTATTTCTGAATGATGATGACTTTCAGAAGCCACGTCTTCATCACTACTTAGCTGCTAATGTAACATGTTCGTTTGACTAGATCCATAACCACCTTTATTTTCTTCTTGGAATAATTTCCCCATCAGTCACTTGTTCTCAACTGGTGATGCTCCTACAACCTAACAGATCAATGACACCAAAGGAAACAATTGAGTCCTCAATGTCATCTCACATAGGCTTTGACATATCTCAGTGAATCACTCACTCCCTTTCTTATTATTCTCAGCACTATATTCTTTTCCTAGTAACTTACATACAGACCGAGCGGCAATATGCATTCAAAAACATCTAAATATAAGCACTTATTTTTTCCCCCCTTTCTCTAGCACATAGCGGATAGAAAAGGTATTGTATTCCACCTAAAAATGCGATGTCAAGATTTCCACAAGAAATATCTGTTTTGAGGACTAATGAGTCCGAAAGCAAGCATTTTTAGAAAAAAGGTCCGTATGTGTGCGTCTATGTGTGCGTGTGTCTGTCTTTGGTATTTATCTTTAGTATTTTCCAAGGATGAGACACGAACATTTTAAAAAAAATCCCCCCAGCACAAACTACCCTTTACATGGAACATTTTTTGAAAATTTTATTTTTCTCAAAAATGGCTGTAACGATTTTGATTAAAATACCGTATATTAAAGATATTTACATCACAAATAAAATGTATATTTTGAATGTTCTGCGAATAACCTCTGAAAACCACTTTATGCTGGTTGATTTTTGCAGAATTTTGCTTTATGGTTAAACGTACGAGATAGACAAAAACTTTCTACACAAAAATTGTAGTTCTCGTTGAAACACATAATTCATATCATATACAGTTTTTAATGTGAAGACATTCTTTGTTATTGATTTCAGTTTTAGACTAAAACTTTTCTCAAACGGGAAGTGACGTTTAGTGCAGGCCATGCAAAGCGAACCAAATTCAATTGTTTCACGTAGGACCAGCTTTTAAAAGTTTGTCTATCAATTTAACCTAATGTAGGTATTCTCTTATTTCCCTTCTAGTTACAAAGAAGCTAGTACTTTGGTGATTTCTGCTAATGTTTACCTTGATTAGCATGTCCTAGATAAAAGAATAATCTTTTGTAAGGAAAGTTGTTTGTGTAACAGCTAGAGAAAGTCATTGTGAATGGAACACAATTCCCTTTCTTTTCTTTCAGTTTTTCCTTACGTTTTCTACAGATATACACAACTTAACAAGTATGCCCGATCCCGGAGCATCAAAGATAGACACTAGCTAGATTGAAAACTTGCGCGTCACTGTGCGCTAATAAATTAAAATTGTGCTTTTGTTTACGCTAACTTTGAAATACCCAATGAGAGACTGAATCTTAGTAACGTGAATTTAATGCGGGCAGCGCCGTTGCCGAGTGGTTCGTCTCTCACCTAGGCGGCCCGGGTTCGATCCCAGGAGACCGCATGTGGTGTACGAAGCAGGTCTGGGTGGGTTTTCTCCGGGTTCCCCCACCATTCATTCCACCAATTACTCCATAATCATCTTTCCTACCATTCATTTCATCGGACTGATCCCCCATCCTGGCGTCTCTCTCTGATCCATATGCTCCTCAGCAAACGTTTGTCCCCAGGCTTTGGCTTGTATTCCTGAGGGGAAGTTGTAAGTTTGACATACAAAAAGGGTTAATGAAAAAGAAATAAAGAAAGAATTTAATGTTGTGTCTCATTGCAAGTATTTCAAAGTATTTTACAATTATAAAATTGTCCTGTTGGATTTGCATATTAAAAGTAAGCAATACTTTATGATACTATGTTTAAAAGTTTAAATATTAAAAATAATTTAGTAGAATAAATGGCAATAGAAATTGGGAGTTGGAAAGAAAATGCTTAAATAACTCAATTTTAGTGGAAAAAACCTTATGTGTTCCATTCAAACGACTTTCTCTATATCTCGCAACAAATTATTGTTAATAAGCTTATTTTTCTACTTCATGCTAATCGAGATAAACGTTAGCAGAAACGGTCTTATAACTTAGTAGAAGTGAAATAAGGGAATACACTAGGCTAAACTGGCAGTCAAATGTTTTAAAATGTGGTTGCTATGGGATTGAAATCCGTTTCTTTGAGTGCCCAAGTGTTGACAAGTTCCTGTTAGAGAAAAGTTTTAAGTATTTTAAAACTGAAACCAATAACAAGGAGTAACTCGAAAACGGTTAACTCCACGAAAAAAAAAAAAAATGTATATGACATAAACATTGCTTTTTAACGAGCTCTAAATTTGTGTGTAGATTACCTTACGGTATACCAGTTATGCACAATTCTGAAAAATTCATACTGAATAAAGAGGTCTTCAGAGGCTGTTCGGGCCGCGCCGTGGCCGAGTGGTTAGACCACTCGACTCTCACGTAAACGGCCGGGGTTCGATCCCAAGCGACCGCATGTGAGATTTGTGGTGGACAAAACGGTGCTGGGGCGGGTTTTCTCCGGGTACTCCGGTTTCTCCCGCCATCGCATTCCACCGGTGTATCATCAGTGCCACCGCCTGCGGTGCCATTAGTAGTTAGAGCGGGCGTTAAACACTACCAAAAAAAAAAGAGGCTATTCTCAGAAATTTTAGATATACATTTTATTTGCCATGTAAATATCTTAAATAAAAGATATTAATCAAAATCGTTTAGTGATTTTTGAGAAACTCAAATTTTCGATTTTTTTTTCCGTATAAAGGGCAGTTGGGGTGGGGGAATTTTCTTGAAAATCTTCGTGTAGCATCGTTGGAGGATAATAAACTTAAATATGAAGTTTGGTATTTAATGGACTTTTCGTACACACACACACACACACACACACACACACACACACACACGTACCATTTTCTGAAAATCTGATGTGTTTCATTCGCATGACGTGCTCTACATCTTTGCAACAAATTATTGATAAAAATTTTATGCTTCTATTTACTTCATGCTAATCGAGAAAAAATTAGCAGAAATAGTCTTATTACTTGTTTCCTTGTAAGTAAATTCCGTAAAATTCATCCAGAATAAAGTAGTCTTCAGAGGCTATTCCCAGAAAATTCAAGATATACATTTTATTTGTCAGGTAAATATCTTTAATATACGATATTTTAATAAAAATCGTTAGAGTCATTTTTGAGAAAATCAAATTTTTTCGAAAAAAGTTCCATCTAAACGGTAGTTGGGGTGGGGGGATTTTCTTGAAAATGTTCGTGTCGCATCCTTGGAACATACTAAACTTAAATACCAAGTTTGGTATTTAACGGTCCTTTCGTTTTTGAGCTAAGCTGTACACACACACACACACACACACACACACACACACACACACGCAAAAATGCTTTTTTGGGGGGGAATTCAGGTGGACCCAAAACATTTATTTTCGGTGAAATCTAGATGTTGAATGTTTGTCGATCCCGGTGGCCGCGCTCGCTAAAGTGTTTCGATTTGGCGATTCGTGGTGCACAGGATCGTGGGTTCGAGTCCCGCCTTGGGCATGGGTGTTTCTGTGTTTGTAAATGTGTCTATGTTTGTGTATGTATATGTAAAAGGAAAACGTTAAAAGAATAATAAGGTCTACTAAGGAAATGTAGGAAATGTAGGAAACTGGTAAAAATGGAGAAAAAAGGAATACAGCGCAGGAGTCCTGACAAGCCTCCGGAACTTATGGGGAAAAAAAAAAAAATGAAGCCGATTCCGGTGGCCGCTCGCTAAAGTGTCTTGCTTTGGCGCTTCGTGGTGCACAGAACCGTGGGTTCGAGTCCCGCCTTGGGCATTGGTGTTTCTGTGTTTGTAAGTGTGTCTATGTTTGTGTCTGTATATGTAAAAGGAACATTTTAAGAATAATAAGGTCAACTAAGGAAATGTAGGAAATTGCAAAAAAACGGAGAAAAAAGGAATACAGCGCCGTAGCCCTGACAAGCCTCCGGAACTGTATTTTTAAGAATACAAACATATATATATATTTGAGCGGACTACAAGTGCGTATAGAGAAAGTAAAAATGTCTTTTATTCAAGGGGAGCTCAAAACATATTTCCGGTGAAATCTCGGTATCGAATTGTTTAGCGGAATACAATACCTTCACTATACACTATGCACATAGTATGTGTAGAGAAAATAAAAAGCTTTGCGAGCAAACTGTTTTATGCTGGGCGTGTCTATTAATACGCACACCCCTGGCCATCTATAGCTTCAATTATATGGTAAAGTGCATCAAGTGGAAAAGCTATATATTTTTTGAGGTTTTAGAATTCATGTTATTTTATCATTTTCGTAATTTCTAGTCACATTTTACAGATGCAGCACATTAAATACCAAGTTTGGATTAATCGGATATTTCATTTTTGAGTTATACTGTTCACATACATACACTTAAGAGCATACCAACACATATACATACATGCATACATACATTACACACACGCACATGCGTACTGTAGGTAGAGAAAATGAAAGCAAAAGAAAAGACGAAAAGCTATTTGATTAAAATATAATACACTTAGCTAAGTAGTTCTCTTTTGTCAACTTTTTCTTTTTAGTTTTATACAAAAGAATTAAGCTTAATGCCGATGCTTTTGTTGATTGCAATAAATAGCGCTCTACCGGCGTCTAATGTTATTAAAGTTTAGCAGAGATGTTTATAAAGCCGTAATAACTTGATTCATTAATGGAATGAAACTAAACAGCTTGCAGGCTCTCGTAGTTTATTCGCTGCAGAATAGCTAACTGCTGACGTAAAAGCGCGAGACTCCTTTGGGACCGTAAAGAACGCGCAATGATTTTTATTCAGCCAAACGAAGGTTATGTAGGGACATGCGCACTGTCTTTCTTCCTGTTGGCCGGATCCGCTAAAAGTGAACCACTAGCGTGGTGTCGTAGTGTTGGCAGCCCTGCGTGGAACGGCTACAGGCATTTGTTCATCACCTTGGAGAGCAGTGAGGTGCGACACTCGGTTTGTGCTGGTCGGGGAGTTCGGTGCTCTCGAATAATTTACATTTTAGTACGTGTGCGTGTGTTACGAATGTTTCCAAACATTTAGATAAACATGTTGTTGAGAACAAAAAGATAACACTGATATATTTAACAGCGCTAACATAGCAAACGCTCGTGGATTAAGTTATGAAGTGTCATTCAGTTTCCACTAGTTGAAAGTAGATCATACGAACTTGTCGACAAGCTTCAACCTAAACAGGTTTGCAATTTAGTCATGAATATTGCTTTAGAAAATGTTTTATGTGTAGGAGCATTGCAGTACTTTAATTAAATTTGTGGTATTTTCTCAATGCTTGTTTTCAGCTGACTAACTTAATTCAAACTGTCAGTGTGAATTATTATTAGTATTTATGTTATGTTTAGTGTTAGTAGTCAGTTTTCTGTAATATAATAACAATAATATCACTTAAAACACAGTTATTGAGCAGCTCTGTGTTATATTGTAGCAGTACTTATAACGTAAATACTATTTTAGTGCCTTAATTAATTCAACTAAGTTCCTAACCTATAAAACTTACACTAAAACTTGGTCATTTGTTTGTTTACAGATTAAACTTCTGGTGCTGTGGTTACATTTCCGAACTGAGGATTAAAAATCAATTAAAAATGAAGCTAAAGTGGGAGTGGTGTTGTATTTCGTGGCTGTGTGTGGTGATAGCTTTTCTATCTGTTGTACAATGTCGTCAACCAGCTGTGTATTCAAATCAGTTTGCTGTTCACATCCCTGCTGGACAAGAAGTTGCGGACATCATAGCTTCAAAACACGGCTTCAGGAACCTCGGAAAGGTACGAAACATTTTTATGTCCTGTCTTTTGAATAGGAATGTCATATTTCTGGTTAGAGAATTAAAGGCGCGTACTACTTTAGGCACGAAATGCGTTAATTTTTCTGCAGATATCATGAACAAGTATTTTGATAAAAGTCGACGAAATGCAAGATTAGTTTACGTAGGCGCAGTCAGAATGGAAAATATTTTTATCAATTTACGTGCCTATACATTCAAGTGACATTTATAAACGTGCAGTCCTCATCAAAACATGACCTTGGGCAAGAGGCTATCTTTATTCTGTATTTGTTCAAATGTGAAGTTTATCGCAGTTTGGTTTGGATCGTAGTAAAGCTTGTTAAACAAAAATCTGTTGAACATTAAACACATTAATGTCAAAGCTAGTGAGCGAATCCATAAAAAAATACTGCACGGTGTATACTTTCCTCGGAATATGCCAAAATACGTGAACCGAAATATATGGCTTAATTAAATAATAAATCTATGGGATTTAAGACAAGTACAGTGGCGGCTCGTGCCTAAAACAAGTAGCGTGCTGCACGGGGGGAAAAAAATGCATGCAACTCATCTAGTTTCGAAAAATGAAGTCCATACGCCGATGTTTCTTCATGCAGAATTTGTCCATCACTCTGACGTTGAAATCCCTGATATTTGTAACGAATTTCTTCTCTATGGATAGCATGGCCAGAGAGGTAAGGCGATCCTGACACATGGTGTTCCTCAGAAAGGTTTTTATCCTTTTCAAAGAGGAGAAACATCGTTCTGGTTCTGCAGTTGACATGGGAATAGTCACAACAATTCTTAAAACCTTTGTCACTTCACTAAAAGTTTTTTTGCAGATTATTTTTTAGTGTCAACTGCAAGAGTGGAAGAGCACCTTCTACTTTCCTGAATTCCGGATGCTCATATAAAATGCTAAGTTCGGTTCGGAGCTTGTTTTTGTCGAGATCTTTGTATCGATCACAGACAATGCCGAGTTCTGTTTCAGGAAAAACTTGAGAAAATAATTCAAAGTTTTTTGCATCCAATAGTTTTGCAGCATCAAGATGTTCTGTGGACTCAAAGCGGCTGTGTACCTCCGATATTATTCGGTCACATACTTCCTTGGCATCTACTCCTAAGTTAGTTTCCCTACGACGTCTTTTTGTAACGTGGACGTTAGATGTCTGAATCTGGTGTGCTATATCATCCGTTCTACTTCGCACGGCATCAATTGCTTTGGCAAAAGATTGGACTGCATTTTTTGCCTTCACTGCATCCATCTGTCTTGCTTGTAGCTGATTATACAAAATGTCTACATGTGGCATTATTTTCTGAAAAAAAGCAAGCCAGAAATTAAATTCTCCATCCTCCAAATTATGCCGCAGGCCACGAGCTTCTTGCACTGTCCTATCTGATAAAGATTGTTCTAATTCGTCAAAACAATCGATCAGAGATTCTCTGTGTTCATATACGGTGTTAACAGTCCTAGACTTGAAATTCCATCTTGTTGCAGATCCTCGAGGAACTCTTCGAGCAACAGTTGCTTCCAATGCTGCTAAACGCTGTGGAGATCTTGAAAAAAATGCTGGAAAAGCTGAGAGACTGCAGAAGAATATTCTGGCGGACTGATTTTGAGAAGCTGCTTTCTCCATAACCAGATTTAATTGATGGGCGTAACAATGTACATACTGTGCGAGAGGATAGTGTTCTTTCACCTTGATCTGCACGCCTCCTGTGTTGCCGCTCATTACAGACGCACCGTCATAAGTCTGGGCGATGATTTTATGGCGATCATCCTTAAAAAGGGTGTCCACTTCTTTCAAAATACAACCGGCAATAGAATTAGCGGTCTGATCAGATGGATTAAAAAATCCCCAAAACCGTTCATAAATAAAGCCGTTCCTTTCATATCTAAAAATTAATGCCAACTGAATTTTTTCAGTGATATCAGTGGTTTCGTCTGCCATGATAGCAACCTAGGCTGCCTCCTTCATTTCTCTTTCAATTTCTTCGTGGCACACTTCCAACATGCAATCAAGTATAGTTCATTCTGGATGGTCTTAGATAATCCTTTGAACACCTTATTGCTTTCGGTATGCTCTTTCATCGCACTGTCTATACTGCCCAATAGATTTATAAGGCCTAAAAACACGCCGGGATTATCTGACGTTTCCGTCTCATCATGTCCACGCAAAGCAAGCTCAAAGGCCCCACAAAATTTGATGCAGTCTATTATCCTGGATAATATGTATCTATTTTTCTCAACCTGTTCATTATGTTTTTGTGTAGCATCTTGATATGCCCTGCTTAGCTGCGTTGCAATATTTACACCTCCAAGCATTGAGAAGTCAAGCGAGTTTTTCATATGCTTCTTGCTATTTGAATGTTTTTTTATATATTCATTAACATGACCTAGATCTTTAACACCAGTCGTAGACCACGAATCTGTACTTCCAAACAAGAGGCAAGGAAAGCAAAAGAGCGCGTTTCTGATTTCACAACCACAGATCCAGTCACTGTTGTCATATATATTTGTGTTAAACTTTCTTGTGTAAATAGAATTTTTACTTCCTTTTGCTTTCTGTTCAATTTTTAGATCAGGAGTAGGTCGCCCTAAATTTTTTATCCTGATCTTTTCATCTAACGATCGCCTTGAAAAGGGAGTTTTTAACAGCTCATCAACTATATTCATTATGTATGACTAAAGTTTTCTTACCTATGAAAGTAACACAAACCTACACTGAATGATACTGAAATATAATAAAGTGCGATCACAGTTGGAAATAAACTGAAAACTGACACTGAATAACATTTACACAACAGAACACTTTGTTTCAATGTGATACACGTGGGCCTGTTAGATTTCACATTTGCGGAAGTAACACATTGCGCCAATATGAACTTATGGTTACCAATGTTAACAAACAATATAACAAACAATGTTCTGTACGTTCCAATGTGAATAAGGTATGGAGATAATAGTCCTTTTATGGCTCAGTTTGTATCACAAAGATATAATTAGTTATTATAACTAAAATAAAACGTTGTAATACGCTTTAATTAATTTCACTAAATTCTGATGTTTAGTGTGGCACTTAGGTGAGTGTGGCAGGGCTGTTTCGTCTGCTGCCAAAACGATTATAAGGAAAAGAACTAACACTCGTAGCGATTTCATTGATTCCGTGCTTTAGCCAAACGCAGCACGTAGCAGTGCGAAAACGATGGGACAGCGACCGTCAGGGGGGGTAAGAGGGGAAGGTTCTACGCAAGCGCAATATTCACCTACCGTGCTTGATCGCTTTGAGCACGTGGATGCATTCCATTAGCTAAACTTGCGTGTTTACCTTGCTTCGAGAGTTCGTCATTGGCAGTGCTGCCTTTCTTATTACTACCATAATGTGTTATGTTTGTTACATGGTCCTTCAGCAAGTCTGTTATGTAATTTAGAAGAACAAAAAGTAGCGTGCTGCAGCTCTTCAGCACGTAAGGACGAGCCGCCCCTGGACAAGTATGCTAGGAATTGAAATTCCATAACATATTGTAAGAACTGGAAAAAATAAAAGTTTAACATTTCAAATGCGTGTTATACCAGAAACAAACTAAGGAGTAGTTTATGAGAAAGTCTCGTGAAATTTGACATTTTTTTCCAGCTGTGCAGTTGAATTCAAAGAAAACATTTGGACACGTTACAACGTAACAGGTTTTTTATTGAAAGCTAAGAGGTTTGGATTTTTTTTTTTTTTTTGTGTTACACTTTATAGTAATTACAAATTAAATATAATAAATGTTAGTGCTACCATATTTTCCGACCACAAACGTAACAACTTAACGCTATGCTCACGTTTACAGACTTGTTTTTACGCGAAGAAACATTAAAATAGATATAACCTTTCTAAATGTAGCATTGGAAATATAATTTTTGGAACCAAATAACAAACGAAAATAATTAATGTTTTACTATTTCTATACTAATACTTACCCTTTAAAGCTGGTGGTTTTGACAATATTAAGCAAACAAATTATAAATATGTGTTTAGTTCCTGTTTTCGGCGAGTAAACCCGTCGTTTTGCTGAATGCTAACATTACTAATGGAAAATAATTTGGGGCGTTGTAAATAACCGTTAAAAACTAAGGAACTTAGAATCGAGATTCTATACTAAAAACAATCTCATATGTTCCATTCACATGGCTTTCTCTCATCTCTGTAACAAATTGTTTGTAATAAGATTATTATTGTATATATTTCATACTAATCAAGATAATAGCAGAAACGGCCTTATTAGTTCCTTATAAGTAGGAGGGAAATGAGGGAATACACTAGGCTCAACGACAGTCAAATGTTTTAAAAAATGGTTGCTATGGAATTGAAATCCGTTTCTTTACGTGGTCAGAAGTTGACAAGTTCCCGTATGTTAAGTTTTGAGTATTTGAAAACTGAAACCAATAACAAAGAATGCCCCCCAAAAAATGGTCTACTCCAGAAAGACATGTATATGACGTAAATTGTGTGTTTTAAGGAGATCTGCATTTTTCTTACGGTTTACTGGTCATGCAAAATCAGAAAAATCCATCCAGAATAAAGAGGTCTTCAAAGACCATTCCCAGAAAGCTCAAAATATACATTTTATTTGGCATGTAAATATCTTTAATATACGAGTTTTTAATCAAAATCGTTATCGTTTTGGAGGAAACCAAAATTTTCAAAATGTTTTCCATGTAAAGGAGTTGGGAGTGGGGGGATTTTCCTGAAAATCTTCGCGTCGCATCCTTGGAAGATAAGTGAACTTAAATATCAAGTATGGTGTTTAAAGGACATATCGTTTTTTGTCCTATACTGCCACACACACACGGAGGTTTTTCTAATTTTTTTTTTATTCAGGGGATCCCAAAACTTGTATTTCCGGTGAAATCTCTGTTTAGAATTGTTGGGTGTAATACAATACTTCTCTATAACTATGTAGTACATAGTACGTGTAGAGAAAGTAAAAAAGAGTTTTATTTTCAAACATACGTTGTACTTTTAGCTTGAATTACATACTAAGTAAGACTTTGGCGCTCAGTGTTAAAGTTTGAACACGTGGTCATTTAAATGCCCAGGCGCCCCGGTCTGTTTTTACTTCTGACTTTCACTTGACTTGGGTTTTCTTACACTGTTGCACATTAAAAACGAACATATTAAGCAGAAACTCAAACATAACCAGTTTTAAAATCTGATGTGTTCCATTAACTTGACCTTCTCTACAACAAATTATTGTTAAAAAGCTTATGCATCTATTTACTTCATACTAATCGAGAAACATTAGCAGAAATAGTCTTATTACTTGCTTCCTTGTAAGTAGAAGCGAAATAAGGGAATACCATAGGTTAAAGTGACAGTCAACAGCTGGTTGCTATGTGACTGAAGTTCCTTTGTTTGTATGGACAGGAATTGACAGATTCCTGTATGAGAAAAGTATGTTTTTTTAAAGTTGAAACCAAAACAAGGAATATCTCAAAAGCGATCAACTCCACGAAAAAAATGTATATGACATAAAGTGTGTGTCTTAACGTGCTCTACAGTGTTTGTGTGATAAGTTTTTGTCCATCTCTTATGGTTTAGCCGTTATGCAAAATTCCGTAAAATTCATTCAGAATAAAGTAGCCTTAGAGGATATTCCCAGAAAATTGAAGATATACATTTTATTTGTCGTGTAAATATTTTATTACATAATATTTTAAAAAAATCGTTAGTCATTTTTGAGAAAATCAAAATTTTCGAAAAAGAGTTCCATGTAAAGGGTAGTTGGGGTGGGGGACTTTCTTGAAAATCTTCGTGTCGCATTCTTGGAAGATACCAAACCTAAACACCAAGTTTGGTTTTTAACAATCTTTTCGTTTTTGTGCTATGCTGCCCACAGGCACAGACACACACGGACATTTTTCTAAAGATTCTTTTTTGGATTCAGGGAGTCTCAAAACATGTATTTCCGGTGAAATCCCGCAATCGAATTTTTGGGTACATTACAATATTTTCTGTATACACTATGTACATAATACGTGTAGAGATAGTAAAATATTTCGACAATGGTTAAAAACATTTATTTGTTCATAAATTGTGTGTTTTGACGGGACCTACAATTTCATTTTCTGTACATAGTTCATGGCACGTACATATTACACTCCACCCAAAAATTCGATACCAAGATTTCACCGGAAATAAATGGTTTGAGACACCCTGAATCCAAAGTAAGCATTTTTAGAAAAAGGTCCGTGTATGTGTGAACATGATGACTCAAAAACGAAAAGTCGGTAAAATACTAAAGTTGGTATTTAAGTTTAGTATCTTCCAAGGACGATTTTGGGGAAAATCCACCACCCCAAAATAACTATACATGGAAAATTTTCCAAAATGTTTATTTTCTCAATAATGCCTCTAACGATTTTACCTGAGAAATAAAATGTATATTTTGAATTTACTGGCTATAGCCTATGAATACCTCTTTATTCTGGGTGAATTTTGCTGGATTTTACATAAGTTGTAAATCGTAAAAGATAGAAAAACTTACTACACACAAATGTAGATCTCTTAAAACACACCATTTATGTTGAGGAGTTGGTCTTTTTTAAGATATTCCTTGTTATTGGTTTCAGTTTTAAGATACAACTTTTCTCTTTCGGTAATTTGTCAACTCCTGGCTGCTAAAAACGGAATTCAACCATATGAAAACCAATTTTTTCAAGGATTTGACTATCGTTTTTCTTCTTCTTCTTTTCAAGAAAGCAAGCAATACGACTATTTCAGCTAATGTGTATCTTGATTAGCATGATGTAGATAGAAGAATAAGCTTTTTAACAGTAATTTGTTACAGAGATGTAGAGAAAGTCGTGTGAATGGAACACATCAGATTTTTGTGTAGAAGTTATTGTCTATCTCATACGGTGTGTGCTTCAGTTATGCATACGCAGTTTCAGATTTAATCAAATTTGTTATAAGAAAATTCAAGATATGCTTTACGTTTCTCTTGTAAATATCTTTGAGAAAATCAAAATGTTCCATGAAAAGGGTGATTTGGGTTGTGGGATTTTGTCTTCAATCTTCGTGTCGTTTTCTTGGAGGATGCGCAACTTAAAAATCAAGTTTGGTGTTTGACCGACTTTTCGTTTTTGATTTATGTAGTTCACAGATAAACAAGCATGCACCTGTTTCTAAGCGAGCCTTTTTAGCTCAGATGGTCTCAAAACGTGTGTTTCCGGTGAAATGTCAACATCGAATTTTTTAGCGGATTACAACACCTCCCCTACTTCCTAGAAGTAGTAAGGTAAATAAGCTATATATTTTAAAAATGTTTTCTGAAGTAGCTAGAAGACTGAAAAACTTTTCTATATGCCAGTTTTGCGTTTTAGTGTTTAAACGGTGTTTTTATTCTATACTTCTCTATACATTACATGCTACAAAGGTAGAGAAGCTATTGCACTCCAATCAAAAATCCGATACCGAGATTTCATCGAAGATACACGTTTTAGGGTCCTCTGTGTCAAAAAAAAAACACGAAATGTCGGTGAAATACCAAACTTGGTATTTAAGTTTAGTACCTTCCTAGGAAACGACACAAAGGTTTTGAGGAACATACCCCCCTCCATCCCAAACTACCCTTTACATGGAAAATATTTAGATTTTTTATTTTTTCAAAATGGATTTAACTAATTTTATTAAAATACCGTATATTAATCACATTTACATATCATGCTATGTAGAGAAAGTAACAATACATGAAAATGCAGGATTCATGATAAATTAAGATAATTTTACCTCAAGTGGTTTTAATTAATTTACTAATTTAACCAGAAACACCATCACTTGTGTCAATATTAGAATAATATTTACTAGTTTTGTTATAGAGCTGTGAATAGTTTTTAACTAAATTTGTTAGCTTTTCTGCGTTCATTTAACATAACTGCAAACTTAATGTAACACAGTATTCCAGCTTAAGTTAAAATAAACAAATAATTTATGTTTTAAAAATATTGCGCATTCTTCTGTTTTGTACGAAGACTCGCGATAGTAAACGAAACAAAAAGTCCCACCTCGGCAATCACGTGAGTTTCACCTCAATACTGGTATAATTCCTGATTATTTCCAGTATACAATTCCCCCTAAAAATATACGAGTAGATCTCATTAAAAAACACAATTTATGCCATTTTTTGGTTGAGTTAACTATTTACGAGATATTCCGCTAATTGGTTTCAATTTTTTCATATCTGTACTTTTCTCGAATAGAAAGTCGTTATTCGTCTTTCTGCTGCTCAACCAAAGAGTATAGAATTTCAAAACCATCACATAGCGAGCAGCTCTTTAAAGATTTGACTATCGCTTACTACTGTATTCCCCTAATCCCGTCGTAGCTACTCGGAAATAAAGGATTTCTGTAGTTGTTTGTTGATAATGGATAGAGAAAATCGTGTGAATGTACAATATCATATTTTTACTTTCGCTGCGCGTATTATGCACATAGTAGGCAGAGAAAAACTTTTTTTTTTTTTTTTAGAAAAGTCCATGTGTGTATATGGACAATTGTTTTGTATTTTTGTTTTTCTCAAAGAGAGCTCTAATCTATTTTGATTGAAATATCGTATATTAAAATATATACATGACAAAATGCATATATTGAGTTTTCTGGGAAGAGCATCTGAAGACATTCTAGAGGACTTTTGCATAACTGGAAAGCCGTAAGAGATAGACAGAAACTTAGCCCCCCCCCCACACACACAGACACACAAGTGTAGATCTCGTTAAAACATACAAACCTTTTTTTTTTTTTTTAACGAGTTAGCAGTTTTCGAGATATTCCTTGTTATTGGCCTGTTTGTATTTTAAAACTACTTGCATTTTTCGTTTAATCTCATTCGTTTTACTCCTGGCGATGCAAAGAAAATCAAACTTCAATCATTCAATTTCGTTTGTGCCTGGTGTATTCCTTTATTTCCCTTCTACTTACGAGAAAGCAAGTAATAAGACCATTTCTGCTAATATTTATCCGGATTATCATGAACTAATGGAAGAATAGGTTTGTTAACAACTTCTTACGGAAATATAGAGAAAGTCATGTGAATGGAACACACCGGATTTTTACTTTCTCTGCGCGTACTATTACATAGTGTATAGAGGAAGTATTGTGTTCCACCCAAAAATTCTATACCGAGATTTCACCGGAAATATGTTTTGGTGTCCGTTGAGTCCAAAAAAAAAAGCATGTCTAGAAAAAGGACAGCTTAGCTCAAAAACTAAAAGTCCATTAAATACCAAACTTGGTATTTAAATTTGATATCTTCAAAGGACGCGACACGAACATTTTCAAGAAAATCCCCACACCCCAAACTACCTGTTATATGGAAAATGTTTTGAAAATTTTATTTTTCTCAAAAATGGTTCTAACGATTTTGATTAACATATGTACCTTATTTCAAAATCTTCTCGGGCTTCTAGCCAGGTAAAAACTTGGTTTGACACCAACGTTTCGAAGAAGTGCATCTTCCTCGTCTTCAGGGTGATCAGTTCTTCAGATTTTGAATTAACACGTCGCCAGGAAAGCTTCAGTTCTTATTTTATATGTACCTTATGTTTAAAATATTTTCATTGCAAACGAAATAATTATCTTGAATTTTCTGGGAATAACCTCTGAAGACCTCTTCATTTTGGATGTCTTTTCTATAACTGGCAAACTGTAAGAGATAGACTAAAAATTTACTACACAAGAAATATAGATCTTGTTAAAAAACACATGTACATTTTTTTGTTGGTGGAGTTAACCTCTTTCGAGATATTTTGGATTATTGGTTTCAGTTTTAAGCCACAAACTTTTCTCAAACGGGAAGACATCTTTCCTCTGGTTTTTCGTTGGTTTACTCCTGGCAAGCAAAGAGAATGTCATTTCAATTGTTTCACATAGAAACCGGCTTTTTAAAGGATTTTACTATCACTTTAGCCTGTGTATTCCCTTCTACTTACAAGGAAGTAAGTGATAAGACTAATTCTGCTTTATTTATCTTGCTGTGCATGATGTACACAGAATATTAATCCTTTGAACAAAAGGTTTGTTTGCGGAACAGCTAGAGAAAGTCATGTGAAAGGAAGACAGCAGATTTTTGTAGATGGATTACCATAGGTACACTTGCCTGTTTTAGGTGTATTGCAACTGAAAACCGCTGTTCCTAACTCTTGGCCTTTTAACAGTGTAAAACAAAATTAATTTGATTGCATCTTTCTATGGATACGGCGGCTGTCCCGTATATCAGATCTATGTGTTAAAGAAAGCGCGGTGTGCTGATGAAACTTTCTCTTACATTCCTTACAGACTTGTTCTACCTTATCCGTTACGTTGCTCGAACGAAAAGCCACATTCACCTCCACTTCTGTTAATTTTACCTCGTTCGGTCTCATTTCGGTACAGCGTTGCTCTATTCTCTAAAAGATGTGAATTATTGCTGCCTCGCATTGAACCACAGGGTGGAAATGCCAGCGTTTTGCTGAAGCGAGTCGTGCACCCCAGCCGCCATCTTGTGGCACTAACACTACCATACGCAACATCTGTCAAATTAATTGTTTTTCCAAATTTTTGAAGTAAAAAATAAAAGACAATGAAAGAGGAGAGAGCTCTAGTTGAAGGAATGTTTAATACAATCACATTTTTGGGGCCTGTCAGAAGTTATTATTGATAAATCAGTATCATTGCACAATTTTGTTCTATTTCTTGGTCATAAACTACTGTTAATGTAACAAAAGGCTGTACCATATATCACAGAATTGGTTTAAAGCTTTAGTAGAATGTGTGATATTAATCCAGATTATCTTTCTTATGAGTCGAGTTTTAAACTATTCACTTTACAAACTAGTGATCTTTAGCTTATAACGGAACCACTTTAGATAATTTTCTATTCTTAAGGTTGAATGTCGCTTGGCAAGAGCATACAACTTTGGTATTTACAAACTTCCAACCGATTAAGACGATTTGTTAATACATATTACTTGCATTGTTGATGGAGTAGCATGTGTCTGCAGAGGCAAGTACCGTCTGATCCAAAATTGTGTGAATTAGGATTCGAATAGCATAAAGTGAGTATGATTTGGTGTACTAATCTTATTACTTTGTGTTAAATATAGCTTACGGCAAATAGCATACCGGCCCGTTTCGAGCACTGCCTACCACGTTAAAGAACGGTAAGCTACAAAAAAGTGTTTTACCGATTCGTTGCAAGACTTTTACTTTCGTCTTGTAGAATGCTTGGAACTGCGTGTTTTCTTAAAGATGCTTTTCCGGTATAACAGTCTTCTTTATGTACCGTGACGTAATTATAAGACGCAAGCGGAAACGGCAACTGTTTAGTTTGCAATAATAATAAAAAAAACAACAAACATTTTAAGCTCTGCTGGCTCCTTAAAAATATCTCTACCTTAATGGATGTTTAACTATTGATTTTTACTTTCTCTAACACGTATGCACATACAATGTACATAGTAACTAGAGAAGGTATTGTATTGCACCCAAAGATTCAATGTTTACTTTCTCTACACGTACTATGGACATAGTGCATAGAGGACATATTGTATTCCACCCAAAAATTCGATACTGAGATGTTACCGGAAATGTTTTGACGTCCCCTGAATCCCAAAAGAAGCCTTTTTAGAAAAAGGTCCATGTATGTGTGTGTGTGTGTGTGTGTGTGTGTGTGGACAGCATAGCTCAAATAATAAAAGACCGTTAAATACCAAACTTGGTATTTAAGTTTGGTACCTTCCAAGAATGCGACATGAAGATTTTCAGGAAAATCCCCCACTCCAAGTATCCTTTACATTTTTTTTTTAATGTTCTCAAGAACATATCTAACGATTTTGATAAAATGCCGTATATTACAGATATTTACTTCACAAATAAATGTATATCCTAAATTTTCTGAGAATAGCTTCTGAAGACCTATTCATTCTGGATACATTTTGCTTAATTTTGCATAACTGGTAAACCGTAAGAGAGAGACAAAAACTTACTATAAAATATGAAGACCTCTTTAAAGTACACAATTTATATCGTGTTTGTATGTATATATATATTTTTTTTTTTTTTTTTTGCAGCGTTAACCGATTTTGAGGTATTTTTTGTTTCATCTCTTTTGTTTATCCGGAAATGCAAAGCGAACCGAACTTGAATTTGTTTCATATATCGACCGGCTTTGAAAAGGTTTGACTACCGCTTAGCCTGGTTTATTCCCTTATGTCCCTTCTGCTTACAAGGAACAAAGTATGAAGACCATTTGTGTTAATGTTTATCTCGTTTAGTATGGTGTAGATAGAAGAATAATCTTCTGTAAGAATAGTTTTTTTTTTTTGCAGAACAGGTAGAGAAAGTCATATGAATGCAACGCATCAGATATTTAGAAAAAGGTTTGTGGACAGCATATCTCAAAATCCAAAAGACCGTTAAATACCAAACTTTGCATTTATTTTAGTAGATGCGATACGAAGATTTTAAAATAATTTCCCCCACCACAAACTACCCTTTACATGGAAAGAATTTTGAAAATTTTGATTTTCTCAAAAATGGCTCTAACAATTTTGATTAAAATACCGTATATTAAAATATTTACATTACAAATAAAATATACCTTGAATTTTCTGGGAATAGCCTCTGAAGACCCCTAATCTGGATGAGTTTTGCAGAATTTTGCGTAGCGGTTAAACCGTAAGAGAGAGAGAGAGAGAGAGAGAGAGAGAGAGAGAGAGAGAGAGAGAGAGAGAGAGAACTTATAATACAAAAAAATGTACCTACATCTCGTTAAAACACACAATTTAAGTCATATAGGGGAGAATGAAGTAATGGTGGTCACTTAAAGCAAAGTCGCTATGAACGGCTTAGAGTAGGAGTTTAAAAGTATTACGTATTTTTATGTCAATCGTTAGTTTGGTTCTTTACCTAAATGTGTGCTAAGAAGAATATTATTCAAGCAATTAATGTTGCGAAATTAAAGTGGTGTCACTAACCGGGATTACCCATTCATTCAAATATGTTGCTTAGGTAAAAAGTATCACTAAAATGCATATAAAAGAACATATTTTACTTTATAACGTTCCTGTCTTTACACATAGCACAAAAATAATTTTTGGGATTGTCCCAGCCACTATATTCTCAATGAGCCCACATACCACATGACCCGACCGTATAGAAAGTAATGTCCAGAGGCCTGTTGGATATATGTGGAGGAATAGAAACTACAATAATTCTGTCACTCTTGAAGACTTGGAAATCTTCCATAGTAATATGGCTGTCATGTTTATCCAATAACAGCAATACTGGATTCTCTTTATCACGCTTTACATGCGACGGTCAGTTGACACACATAATGCGTCAGTACCAAGTATATTGTTTTAGAACTAATTGTCACATATGCTACATTATTAAGAGAAGTATGAGCTTTTCGGAAGACCCTATAAACATGTTTAATTAATTTAATACGGCACATTTATTCTGCGTTGCTCCTCTAGCAAAAATTCCATCAAAAATGCGTTAAACATATTTTTTCTCACTACTGCTCACAACGCTACTAAGGAAGTGGTGACTATGGCTAGATGTGTTTTAAGGATTCATTTACAGAGGGCGACACAAACCAGTAGACCACTGTTACCCGGGCTTCCCCTACGATTTCCTTGTAGAATTGATGGTTTTCGCCATATTCCGTGTTTAACTACCTAAATGTTTTCAAACGGGACCATGCAAGGCGAACCGATCCTCAATTGTTTCACATAGCAACCAGCTTTTAAACTATTTGACTACAGGTTTAGCTCAGTTATTTCCTTATGTTCCTTCTACTTCCAAAGAAGCAAGTAAATAGACTAATTCTGCTAATGTTTATCTGAATTATATGAATTAGATAAAAGAGTAATCGTTCGTAAGAATAGTTTTTATTTCGAATGTTTAATATTTTACATACCAAAAATTTAAGGCTTAGAAAATTTGTTATTAGTGCTTAGTATAATGTAGGCTATATTCGGAACATTTCAAAAGGTTCTTTTTAATGGAATAGAAGTTTGATTTAGTACCAGAGTGAGTGTCTACTAAAATTCACGAGTATAATACTATAAAATTCATTTAGGTGCATTATGTCGCGGAAGTGAAAGCCGGAATTAATAAAAGAGGAAATAAAAGGAACACGGTTAAAGCTGAAGATAATAGCATTAAGTTTGAAAAAAACAGGAGTTAAGGCAAGAGCCGGATGTGTGCGTACTTCCGATTAGGATGAAATATAACTGCGTGTTGGACACGAACAACTGAAAAGTTGAGTCAGGTGGCGATAGGCGTATCTACCGATCATTGTGAAGGTCTTAAGAGGTTACTAAATACATAATGCCTCTTGTCATCGTTTAAACTCCAATCACTAATATACTATGTATGTATTCATTCCTCTGCAAGTGGGTATTACCCGATGGCAGAGTTTAATACGACGGTCATCTAGAAAGTGTCAGGCGGTTTGGCATAAATAAACAATAACGAAAGTTATCAATTTTACATGTACTCCATGGCACGACAGTTCACAAAGGAACATTGGCCTACCGCCCGGCCGCTGCGTCGTCATGGACGGAGTGCAGTATTAGAGGGTAAGACGGGGTCAGCGCCTCGAAACCCCCCCCCCCCAGGGGTGGAGCCGCTACTTCTCCATCAAGTAGCTCCTCAGTTGGCCTCCCAGGGACCCAACGGGGAAAAAATCCCCACGCCGATACTGGGAATCGAACCCAGGTCTTACGCCTGGTGAGCAGCCGCGCTACCACCACGCTAAGGAGAGATGTTATCCTGAATGTTTACAAAGTTAAAGTACCGCACTCTATTTTTCAACATAATCGTCATTGCTATCAAGGTATTTTCTTCCACCGCTAAAGGTCTGATGTCGTTGTCACTTTGAGGTCTTCATCGGTTGGGAAATCTTTTCCATGCACGTTGTCCAAAGTGAAATACCGTTTTTTTAAGTCTTTTATCAACACTTGCTTTCAAATTCTCCATATGGATTGATGAACTTCCCCTCAGGTCTTTTCGTACGCACTGTTTCTTTCCTTGATTACTCGTAAATTATGCGCCATTTCCTTACTGAAGACTCATTCTTTGCACTATCACTATAAACCTGCGTTATCTACCTATAACGTTTGATCGGCCGAACATTTTGTGCATTAAAAAACGAATAAGTTCTTTGGCGGTAGAAAAGTATAACATCGCCATTGAAAACTGGTACCATGTGACAAGAAATGTCTTTACAGAATGGAGCTTACGTTGAGAAATAGAGTAAGGTATTACCGTGCTACTCAAAAGGTTAACATGTCGGTTTCAAAGACTGCGATAAACTCAAAATATTAACATGTCGGTTTCAAAGACTGCGATAAGCTCAAAATATTAACATCTCCGTTTCAAAGGCTGCGATAAACTCAAAGTATTAACATGTCGGTTTCAAAGACTGCGATAAACTCAAAATATTAACATGTTTGCTTCAAAGGCTGCGATAAACTCAAAATATTAACATATCGGTTTCAAAAACTGCGATAAACTCAAAATATTAACATGTCGGTTTCAAAGACTGCGATAAACTCAAAATATTAACACGTCGGCTTCAAAGACTGCGATAAGCTCAAAATATTAACATGTCGGTTTCAAAGACTGCGATAAACTCAAAATATTAACATGTTTGCTTCAAAGATTGCGATAAACTCAAAGTATTAACATGTCGGTTTCAAAGACTGCGATAAACTCAAAATATTAACATGTCGGTTTCAAAGATTGCGATAAACTCAAAGTATTAACATGTCGGTTTCAAAGACTGCGATAAGCTCAAAATATTAACATGTTTGCTTCAAAGATTGCGATAAACTCAAAGTATTAACATGTCGGTTTCAAAGACTGCGATAAACTCAAAATATTAACATGTTTGCTTCAAAGATTGCGATAAACTCAAAGTATTAACATGTCGGTTTCAAAGACTGCGATAAACTCAAAATATTATCATGTTTGCTTCAAAGACTGCGATAAACTCAAAATATTAACATGTTTGCTTCAAAGACTGCGATAAACTCAAAATATTAACATGTTTGCTTCAAAGACTGCGATAAACTCAAAATATTAACATGTTTGCTTCAAAGACTGCGATAAACTCAAAATATTAACATGTCGGGTTCAAAGACTGCGATAAACTCAAAATATTAACATGTTTGCTTCAAAGACTGCGATAAACTCAAAATATTAACATGTCGGGTTCAAAGACTGCGATAAACTCAAAATATTAACATGTTTGCTTCAAAGACTGCGATAAACTCAAAATATTAACATGTTTGCTTCAAAGACTGCGATAAACTCAAAATATTAACATGTTTGCTTCAAAGATTGCGATAAACTCAAAGTATTAACATGTCGGTTTCAAAGACTGCGATAAACTCAAAATATTAACATGTTTGCTTCAAAGATTGCGATAAACTCAAAGTATTAACATGTCGGTTTCAAAGACTGCGATAAACTCAAAATATTAACATGTTTGCTTCAAAGACTGCGATAAACTCAAAGTATTAACATGTCGGTTTCAAAGACTGCGATAAACTCAAAATATTAACATGTTTGCTTCAAAGACTGCGATAAACTCAAAATATTAACATGTTTGCTTCAAAGACTGCGATAAACTCAAAGTATTAACATGTCGGTTTCAAAGACTGCGATAAACTCAAAATATTAACATGTTTGCTTCAAAGACTGCGATAAACTCAAAATATTAACTGACGGCTTAAAAGGCTGGGATAAGACGCTCTGTTTTACTCCACGTCTTACTGTGATTTCTATTGGCTGAAGTGACGCGCTCATTGGTGCACTGCAAAACGTCGGCGACTTCCCATAATAATCAGTGCGGTATCTGAGAGGTTTGTATTAATAAAGATAAAGCCCATGTTAACATTTTGAGTAGCACGGTAAATTGTAACTGTAAATAAAGCTTTGTATTGATATCTTTGGTTATTTAGTTATGTCAAATCGCTCGTTACTTTCTGGATGACCCTCGTATATGTAGAAAATAATGTCACAAACAATGATGCAATGAACAATAAATAAGTATATGATCAAAACAGTTCAATTACGATTCTAATTGCATTAAGTTTATGAACAATTAATAAAAATATCATGCATTCCATTCACATGAATTTCTCTACATCTCTGTAACAAATTTTTATATAAAAGCTTATTCTTCTATATACTTCATGCTAATCGAGATAAACATTAGCAGAAATTCCTTCCCTGAAGTAGAAAGTAAATAAGGGGATACACTAGGCTAAAACGATAGTCAAATCTTTTAAAAGCTGGTTGCCATGTGATTGAAGTCCGTTTCTTTGCATGGCAGGAGTTTACAAATTCCCGAACGAGAAAAGTTTAAGTATTTAAAAACTGAAGCCAATAACAAGGAATATCTTGGAAACGGCCAACTCTACTATAAGATGTATATGGCATAAATTTTGTGTTTTAAACAGATCTACATTTTCTGTGCATTTAGTTGTTGTCTATCGCTTACAGCTTACCAGTTACGTAAAATCCGTCCAGAATGACGAGGTCTTCATGGGCTATTCCCAGAATATCCAAGATATATATTTTATATGTAAATATCTTGAAAATAAGGTATTTTAATCAAAATCGTTACAGCCATTTTGAGAAAAACAAAATGTCCAAAAGTTTTTCCATGTAAAGGATAGTTTGGATTGGGGGAATTTTCTTAAATCGTCCTGTGCACCCTTGAAAAATACTAAACTTTAATACCAAGTGTGGTCTTTAACGGCCTTTTCGTTTTTGACAGCTATGCTATCCACTCCACACAGACCTTTTTACTTTCTCTACACGTACTATGTGCATAGCGTATAGAGAAGGTATTGCATTCCACCCAAAAATTCGATACCGAAATTTCACCGGAAATACATGTTTGGATCCCCCTGAATCCAAAAAAACGCATTTTTGAAAAAGGTCCGCGTGTGTGTGTGTCTGTGGACAGCATAGTTCAAAAACGAAAAGTGCGTTATAAACCAAATTTGATATTTAGGTTTGATATCTTCCAAGGATGCACCACGAAGATTTTCAAGAAAATCCCCCCACCCCAACTACTCTTTACGTGGAACTTTTTTTCGAAAAGTTTTATCTTCTAAAAATGGCTCTAACAATTTTTATTAAAATATCGTATATTAAAGATATTTACCTGACAAATAAAATGCATATCTTGAATTTTCTGGGAATAACCTGTGAAGACTACTTTATTCTGGATGAAGTTTACGGACTTTTGCATATCTGCTAAACTGGATAAAAACTTACTGCACAGAAAATGTAGAGCACATTAAAACACACAAGTTATGTTATATACATTTTTTCGATGTGATCGTTTTTAAGGTATTCGTTGTTTTTGGTTTCAGTTTTGAAAAACCTATGCTTTTCTCATACAGGAATTCCTATCCTTACAAACAAAGGAACTTCAGTCACATAGCAAGCAGCTTTTGACTATCAGTTTAACCTATGGTTTCCCTTATTTCGCTTCTGCTTACATGGAAGCGAGTAATAAGACTATTTCTGGTAATTTTTTCTCGATTAGTATGAATTAAATAGAACAATAAGCTTTTCAACAACAATTTGTTACAGAGATGTAGAGAAACTCATGTGAATGGAACCCATCAGATTTTTGTATTTTTGTTGGTTTTTTTATTTAGGGAGTCTGAAAACACGTATTTGCGGTGAAATCTCGGTATCGAATTTTTGGGTGGAATACAAAAGCTTCTCTGCCTACTATATAGGTACGTTGCACATATGAGCTAGAGAAGGTAATACAACCCCACACAGACAAGGCTTGCATTAAAATTGCGATTTGCAGTCATCAGTAAAGGTAGGACCTAATAATATGGTGAAGTAATTAAATCCTCGTAATATTACACTAATTAATATAACTAATTTAATAATATATGTCATATGCCTAATTAATACATATAACGCAATTATAAAAATCAGTGCGTCCGCTCGTAACTAAAAGGGCGAAATGCAAAGTTTGAACACCTGCGAATAGCAAAATAGTGCGTCAACATAACAGATTCAGTATTACTAACCCCCGCCTCTGTAGTGTGAGGTAGCGTATCGGCCTCATATTCAAGAGGTCCCGAGTTAGAAGCTTGGTTTAGGCGCCCTCTTTTTGCTTTCTCTACACGTACTGTGTACATAGTGTATAGAGAAGGTACAGTATTGCAGCCAAAAATTCGATACCTAGAATTCACCGGAAATTTATGTTTTGAGGTATTATTTTACCGAATTTTCGTTTTTGAGTTATGCTGTCCACAGACACACACACACACAGGGAGCTTTTTCTGAAAATGCTTTTTTCGGATTCAGGCGACCCCAAAACATATACTTCCGGTGAAATTTCGACATTGCATTTTTGGGTGGAATACAATACCTTCTCTATCCACTATATACATTGTATATGCCGGTTAGAGAAAGTAAAAAGATTTTTATAAAAAGGTCAGGTGTGTGTGTGTGTGTGTGTGTGTGTGTCTGTCTGTCTGTGTGTCTGTGGACAGCATAGCTCAAAAACGAAAAATAGGTTAAATACCAAACTTGGTATTTAAGTTCAGTATGTTCCAAAGATGCGACACGAAGATTTTCAAGAAAATCCCCCACCCCAAGCTACCCTTTACATGGAAAATTTTTCGAAAATTTTGATTTTCTCAAAATTGGCTCTAACAATTTTGATTCAAATGCCATCTATTATAGATATTTATATCAGAAATAAAATGTGTATTTTGAATTTTCTGCGATTAGCTTCTGAAAAGCTCTTTATTCTGGTTAAGTTTTGCAGAATTTGCCATAATGGTTAAACCGTAATAGATAAAACTTACCACACAAAAATGTAGACCACGTCAAAACACGCAATTTGTCATATAGGTACGTTTTTCTTGTACAGTTGACCGTATTCGACATATCCTTTGTATATATTCATTTCAATTTTAATGAACTTTTCTCAAACGGAACCATTCAAAGCGAGCTGAACTTCAATTGTTTCACATAGCAACCATCTTTTAAATATTGACTATCGCTTTAGCCTAGTATATTCCTTTATTTCTCTTCTACTTATAAGAAAGCAAGCAATGAATAAGGAATTCTGCCAATGCTCATCTCAATTACCTTGACTAAGATAGAAGAATAATCTTTTGTAAGCAAAATTTGTTTGTGGAACAGCTAGAGAAAGTTATATGAATGGAACACATCAGATTTGTTGTATGTGCTCATGGCGGGCAACAATTCGTGCGTAATTAGTGGGCGAGTGGTTTTGTATAACTGGCGCAACAGATCTGGACATGTGAAAATCTTAATGAGAGCTAGGAAGCGAGTTTACTTTCAGATAAGCAGTTCACCAGTCGATTCATGTCTGTCAGTCAATGTCAAATATCTGTCACCTCTTATGCACCTGTCTTTTCATATGTACAAAACATCTATACAAATGGCCTACTATATAAACAATGTCAATCGTCTGCCGCCAATTCTTCCACACCTGACAGTCCTTCGTCTTCGCTCACGTCATTGTCATCATCAACGCTATCGCTACTTTCTGCACCATTATCCTGCATTAGAATTCTTTCTTTTTGATTTTCTAATGATTTTCAGTGTTTTCAAAATGTCGACATACATTTTCCGATTGTAGCCTGCCAATTTCTGCAATTCGCTTGCGACACGACTGTTTCACATCTATTAATTTAAAAGTGATATATTAAGTTTTATCTTTCTTTCTTTCTTTCTTTCGTATCTTTGAGAATCCTGGAACCGGAACTGAGTGAAATATCAGTTGCCTTGGCTACTCTTTCATTCACTTTCTACAGGCTTTTGAAGAACTTGGGGAACATACGTTTTCTTCCTTTATCTCTGCCTCTTGTTTCATGAAGTCAAGGACATTTGCAATTATTTCTCTGCTCTAAGTAATACCTTGCCACTTAACTTTGAAGACGTAGCAGCCTGGTTAAAAAAATAAAATAAATAAAATGAACACTATTTACTGCCTACTTTGAATACAAACACATGCGGAACACTTTCGATACAGACTGTACAAAATATGCTCGCTGTGACTTTAAGTAAGCAAAGTATCATATAACAAACTCCGATAAGCTAGGCTTAGTAGCTGGGTTGGCGGTCAGGGTCACGATTCGAGCGCCATTCTGTAGCTAAAAGGATAATTTGTTGCAGAATATGTAGAGAAATGAATGTGAATGTAACAAATCAGATTTTTAGATAATGTAATAATTACACAATTCATTGCACATTTAAAAGGCCGCCAGTGTAACGACCAGTAATTTATAAAGGTAATAGCAGAAACAAAATCCTAATGCGGAACAAAGCTCTAGCGGCCATTTAATGATACTGCATTATTAGCATAAAGCCCCCATGGCTTCTCATAGGTATGGCGTTTTTGTAAATAGCCGCTGGATGTATTTCAACTACATATTACCACTGTAATAATAACGAGCAGCAACCAAACTGAAAATCTCTGCAAGCTTTACCAGTGAATAACTCACCACGAATTTGATAAAAAAAATCTGATGTGTTCCATTCACATGACTTTCTCCACATCTCTGCAACAAATTATTGCTAGAAAGCTTATTCTTCTGTTTACTTCGTGCTAATCGAGAAAAAAGTAGTAGAAATAGTCTTATTACTTGCTTCCTTGTAAGTAGAAGCAAAATAAGGGAGTATCATAGGTTAAAGTGATAGTCAAAAGCTGGTTGCTATGTGACTGAAGTTCCTTTGTTTGTATGGACAGGTGTTGTCAAACTCCGGTATGAGAAATGTATAAGTTTTTCAAAGCTGAAACCGAAAACAAGGAATGTCTCAGATCAGCTCCACGAAAAAAAAATGTATATGACATAAATTGTGTGTTTTAAGTGCTCTGCCGTTTTGTCCATCACTTACGGCTTACCAGTTATGCAAACTTCCGTAAAATTCATCCAGAGTAGAGTAGTCTTCAAAGGCTATTCCCAGAAAATTCAAAATATACATTTTATTTTCAGGAAAATATCTTTAATATATGATATTTTAATCAAAACCATTAGAGCCATTTTTGAGAAAATCAAAAATTTAAAAAAAAAGTTCCATGTAAAGGTTAGTTGCGTATGGGGAGGATTTTCTTGAAAATCCTCGTGTCTCATCCTTGGAAGACACCAAACCTAAATACCAAGTTTGGTGTTTAACGGTCTTCTCATTCTTGAGCTGTGCTGCCCACACACACACATTAGCGGGAATTTTCATAAAAATGCTTTTTTTTTTTTTTTTTTTTTTTTTCAGATTCAGGAGGTCTCAAAACATATATTACCGATGAAATCTCGGTATTGAATTTTTGGGCGCATTACAATACCTTCTCTATACATTGTGCGTATAAATAAAGTAAAAAGTTACAAGTTTAACATCCGAGTAACTTCCCTCATATGACCAAGGTCACGGGTTCGAACCCGGCGGAGGATGATAGTTTTTTTCGGACGTAAAAATCCTTACCATGGCTTCCTTCGGAAGGAAAGTAAAGCCGTTGGTCCCGTGTCGTAGATATACGACACGTTAAAGAACCTTAAACCTCATAAAGAGGCATCTGAGCAAAATTAAGCGTCTTTCTCGCCCAATGTAGAATGGGACGCTGAGAACCACAGTAGTTAAAGAGCATCCATAAATAAAACTACATTTCCATTTCCGAGTAACTTCTGATATGAGCGAATTAAGTTTACTCTTCGGCCATTTAACTTTTTCTACTGCCTATATATAGTGTTCCATCCAAAAAATCAATATAGAGATCACATTGGATATACATATTTTGAGCACCCCTTAACAAAATCTAAAATGAAGTTTACTTAACTTTCTGACTGCCTCCGTGGTGGAGTGGTCAGCGAGCTGACTTCTCACCTGGAGGTCACGGGTTCGATTCCCAGCCATGGGAGGAGGTGGGTGAAAATGTTTCTTTAATTAGGATTATTTTCTACCCTGCATAGAGTTTGGTAGTATGGATATGAGAGTGTATCGTGCGTGAAAAAAACTAAGTAAAGATTCAAAGTTTCATTTCATTGTAGCTAAAGGGGGAGGGAAATAAATAAACAACATAACTATTCTACAATAAGATAAATGTCGGTAGAAATGGACTTTTGACTTATTTCCTTGTGGGTACACCGGAAATACATTAAACTAAAGTGAAGGTTAAATGTTTTAAAAGCTGATTGCTAAGTGATGCCACTGACATTACGTCCCTTTCCGGAGAAAACCCGCCCCTGCGCCGCTTTGTCCACCGCAAATCTCACATGCGGTCGCTTGGGATCGAACCCAGGCCGTCTAGGTGAGAGAAGAGTTGTTATTCGTCATGTGCACGTCGAGTGGGTGAGGAAGGGGTGACATGTTTGCATTGCGATGTGCTCATGCTCCCCAGGTCTGAGCTACGTCATGTCTCAGACTGAGGCTTCCCTTTGGGTCTGGTCGAACAGGAAAATACACTCGTAGTCTATCGATATACTAAACGAGAGCGGGACATTGTTAGTAGTATTGTTGGTTTATAAACGAGATCATTTGTATTCGGAGGCATGAATGGTGCAAATGAATGACGAAATTGTTCGATTGACAGCTTCTAGTGCGGATGTCTGCTTTTAGCCGATTTCATCCATATTTATTTCATAATAAATCCACCCTCCGCACACCATTTTATTGCGTAATAAAATGCACTGTCATCTTACCTCGTAAATATTTTACGATCAGACGTTACCGTGACCTTGCTTAATCTCGCTGCAATAGCAGAAGAATCGGAACCAAAGCTTGAGAAATTTGTTCGTTGTGCCATATATAAAAAAAGTCTGCACCTAAAGGAAAATACGATAGAATCAAGGACACGCTGAATTATGCAATTAAAACAAGTAACATTTACCTAAGGAAGGTTAACCATTCTATTTTTACTTTCTCTACACGTACTATGTGCATAGTGTATAGTGAAGGTATTGCACTCCACCCAAAAATACGATACCGAGATTTCACCGGAAATACCTATATGTTTTTGGGTCCCGTGTAACCAAAAAATGCATTATCACAAAAAGGTCCATGTGTGTGTGTCCGTATGTCTGTGTGTCTGTGAACACGATAACTCAAAAACGAAAAGTCGGTTAAATAAACTTTATATTTAAGTTTAGTATCTACCAGGGATGCGACATAAAAATTGAGAGAAAACTCCCCTCACCCTAAACTACCTTTTACATGGAACATTTTCGAAAATTTTGATTTTCTCAAAAATGTCTCTAACGATTTTGATTAAAATATCAGATATTAAAGATATTTACCTGATAAATAAAATGCATATCTTGAATTTTCTGGGAATGGCCTATGAAGACTTCTTTATTCTGGATGAATTTTACGGAATTTTGCATAACTGCTAAACCGTACGAGATACACAAAAACTTACCACACAAAAATGTAGAGCACATTAAAACACACATTTTATGTTATATACATTTTTACTTTCTCTACACGTACTATGTACATAGTGTATAGAGGAAGTATTATATTCCACCCAAAAATTCGATACCGAGATTTCACCGGAAATTCATGTTTTAGGACCCGCTGAATACAAAAAAAGCATTTTTACAAAAAGGTCCGTGTTTGTGTCTGTGGATAGCATAGCTCAAAAACGAAAAGGCCGTGGAATACCAAACTTGGTATTTAAATTTCGTATCTTACAAAAATGTGACTCGAAGATTTTCAAGAAAATCCCCCCACGCCCAATTACCCTTTACATGTAACTTCTTTCGAAAATTTTGATTTTCTCAAAAATGGCTGTAACGATTTTGATTAAAATATCGTATATTAAAGATATTTACCTGACAAATAATATGTATATCTTGAATTTTCTAGGAATAGCCTCTGAAGATTACTTTATTGTGGATGAATTTTACGGAATTTTGCATAACTGCTAAACCGTACGAGATACACAAAGCTTACCACACAAAAAATGTAGAGTACATTAAAATACACAATATATGTTATATTTTTTTTCGTGGAGTTGATTATTTTTGTTATATTCCTTGTTTTTGGTTTCAGTTTTAAAAAACTTAAAACTTTTCTCCTACAGGAATTTGTCAACTCCTGCCCATACAAACAAAGGAACTTCAGTCACATAGCAACCAGCTTTTGACTGTCACTTTAACCTATGATACTCCCTTATTCGCTTCTACTTACAAGGAAGCAAGTAAGAAGACTATTTCTGCTAATTTTGTTGTGATTAGCATAAAGTAAATAGAAGCATAAGCTTTTTAACAATAATTTTTACAGAGGTGTAGAGAAAGTCATGTGAATGGAACACATCAGATTTTTTTTATTTGCGACGTAACAATAAACGAAGTATGTTCTTTCTGTACAAATATTTGCTCTTATCATGCACATGGTACCTTAAAGTTATAATTTAAAATTCACAGGAAATATATTTTTTGATAAGCCCTAATTAAAGAAAACACATTTTTACTTTTTCTAGCCATATGTACAATGCACATAGTGGATAGAGAATATATTGTATTCCATACAAAAATTTAATACCAATATTTCATGTTTTGAAACCTCCTGAATCCAAAAAGGAGCTTTTTAAAAACGTGTCTATGGAATGTCTTTATGTAGACAATATATCTCAAAAATGAAAAGTCGGTTAAATACCAAACTTTAAATTTAAGTTCCTTGGCTTCCAAGTTCCTCAAGAAAATCACTTAAATGTTAAATTGCTCAAAAGTTTTGATTTTCTCAAAAATTGTTGACGATGTTTGTTAACATGTCATATGTTTAAGGTATTTTCCTGATAAACGAAATGTATAGGTATCTTGAATTTTCTGGGAAAAGCTTCTCCCGACCTCTTCATTCTGGAAGACTTCTGTATAACTGGTAAACCATAAGAGAAAGACAAAAACTTACGACACAGAAAATGTAGAATCACACACAATCTATGGCATATACTTTTTTTTTTTTTTTTTTTTTTTTTTTGTAGAGTTAACCGTTTTCGAGATATTCCGATATACTGGTTTCAATTTTAGCTACTTTACTTTTCTCAAACGGGATGTCATTCCTAGCAAGCAAAAAGAACCGAATTTCAATTGCTTTTTAAATATAGCGGACGACTTTTAAAAATGTTGATTATTCTTTTGGCGTTTGCATTTCATTATTTATCAAAAAAAGCAAGTAATGAGACAATTCTGCTAATGTTTATTATGATGTAGATAAAAGAAAATTCTGTTGTAGGAAACGTTTGTTTGTGGAACAGCTAGAGAAATAGAACAGGTTAGATTTTATAGAAAAAGCCCGCGCATGCGTGTGTGTGTGTGTGTGTGTCTGCGAACATCATAATTATAAAATGAAAAGTCTGATAGATACCAAACGACGTATTTAAGTTATCCATCTTTCAGGGAAGCGACACTAGGATTTTCAAGAAAATTCCGCAATCCGGCGTATCTTTTACTTGAAAATTTTGTCTCAAATTTGTGATTTCTAGGAATGGGCCTGTAACGTCTCGATCATTCTGTGCGACTTTTGCATAACTGGTAAACCGTAAAAGATAGATAAATTCTTATAAAAATACGTATGTATTTTCTCCGGGTTCTCCGGTTTCCCCCGCCATCGCATTCCACCGGTGCTCTATCTTCATTCCATGCATCACCAGTGTCATCGCCTGCGGTGTCTTGGTAGTAAAAGCGGGCGTTAAACACTATCAAAAATACGTTAATTTATTGAAAAGGGAAACATTTACATTCCCTTTTGCCCTGACACTATACAAATATATATAGCTAACTATTCTAAGATATCCCTTTTTATTTGTGATCACTAGCGAAGAGCTCTTTAAATACATTTGACTATCGCTTTGGCTTAGTGTATTGCCATAACTCGTTTGTACCTACAAGCAAATATGTGGTAAAAACCTTTTCTTCTAGCTTGACTTGATTGGAATGAATTCGATTGAAGAATTCGCTTTGTAAATATAGTTTGTTGAAGAAAGTCACGTGGATGTAACACATCAGACGTCATTGTTTCATTTAGAGGTTGTTTTACCTCAAGAACAATAGAACAGAAATGCAAATTTCGCAAGGACTTAATGCACATGAATGGAAATTTCATTCTAAGAAACCAGGAATATGTTAATACAGGTAGACAGCTCTTTCAACACCATTTATAACAAGCCTAGTAGATATTGTAGTTCGTATTACTGTCGCTAGTGAGTAAGCAATACCACATTCACAATGAGACGTAAAGGCAGGATTTTGCACCCAATGTAATCCACATAAACACCCGCAATTCATGAGTTTGTGAACTCGGAAACTTTATGCATGCGTTTCGTACCTAGAGGAAGAAAATTTCACTTTTTCCTCTAAGCATTGTCTTCTGTTCAACAGCAGATTTTATAACGCCCTCTGTACATGCATGCTCTTCTACTTGGCCGTGCCATCTCATTTCTCAGAAGAGGAAATTGCTGAATCTTCCTTTGATTTAATGGATGTTCCCAGCATCTGCGTCTAGATTTCTTGGTTCTCATAAATCGTAAGGCGCAAAGAGATAATGCATATTGCATTAATTGGGCCGTTTTATCATTTTCTGTAACCTCCGTGCTTGCATTATTTTGGTCATAGAATTATCGCCACGTCGCTGGCGCGGGCGTCAGTTGTGTGTAGGTAATTTTTATAACCATGTAAATCATTTATAAAAGTTTGAGTCAGTGTTTGCTTTCTCTGCATGTACTATGTAAATGGTGTACAGAGAAGGTATTGTATTGCAGCCAAAAATTCAATACCGATATTTCATCGGATTCCAGATTTGACCGAAGCCCAGACTGCCATCACGGCGGATTCAGGGTGAGGAACTGTGGAATTAAGGGTGTGGGTGTAAGGAATTAGCGGCAGTAACGTGGGCGGCCTGTCTGACTGAAGGGCCTCCCCGGTGAAGTTGCTGGTCTATCCGGCGTCTCCTCCTTCATGACGATCAGCCTGATGATTCCGTTGTTGGCTAGTATGCTGGAATTGATGTAAAATTTCGTCTGGGAGTTGTTCTAGTAGTCGGTGGAGATGTGGAAAGATGAGGCTGTTGCATCCGTTAATCTTGCTGACGTTCCTCCAGGGCTGTCATCTGGGCCGTAAGATTCAGTAACTCCAAATGGAGGTTCTGAAAGGCCTCTTTTAGGCCCTGGATTTCCTGCAGCACGGTGTTTGCAACTGGTGCTGAAGTGGTGACTGCGCTGGCTGTGTAGGTGGTGCTGTCCGGACTGGCTGCAGCGTTGGTTGCCTGCTTTTGGGGTAGCTGGGGCACTGGACTTGCCCGGTGAAGTGACCCCTGCCACCACAGGTGGCACAGAACCGGCGACGGCAGCGGAGGTCGTGCCTATTGCACTCCGAAGTGTAGGCGTTGGTGCCACAGTAGAGCAGGCTTCTTGGCTGTGTTCGTAGGCACAGCAGCGGCAATAGGTGTCACTCCTGTCTGCTAGCCTCAACGAGCAGAAGTCGCCCTAATAAGGGCAACGCTGACGCCAAGGCAGCATCCAGATCTGTTCGGTCCTGCAGCTCCACTCTAACCAGTGGTGCTGGGCCCCGGTCGCAGATAGTCCTAATGGCCCTCAAACAAGAAGGCCACCAGGACTGCGCAGCGGCGAGGAGGTGCCGGATGGAGAAATCCCGAAGGACCCCCCGAAACTCAGCGGTGGCGGAAAACGCGGCTGCATCCGCGGCGAAAAAGTTGCGCTGGCTGCTGGTGATCGATGGCGATCCCGAGGCTTCCCGACCGGCAGATGCCGAGGTTGGCAGCAGAAAAGGCAGCGGGTCTGCGGTGTTGTTTCCTCCTCAGCATCTCGAGCAGAATGCTTGCATGTCATTGTGAATGTTGCTTTATATGGGTGTTATGGAGCGGAAACCGAGCGAGGTGGCTCAAGTGCTTCGTCCGGGAGGTCGTGTGATCGGTTCCGCGGCCGACCTCTCTGATTCATGGGTTTTTCGGGATTTTCCCGGGTCATTACTGGGGAGGGTTCTTCATTCCTGCGAGTTTCCTGTCCCTCCATTTCATCCGTCTGGTCTTTCTTTTGGGGTTGTAAGTATCGGCGAGTACTGCGGTGGTGGCGCCCTCTCATGGAGATCATTGCGGTTTGGACAATCAACTCTCCGCGGCAGGTTGAGCCTGGGGGTCGTCATTATACTCAGAGGCGTTTGTTCAGACCTGACGAGTGGGCTTCTAAAATCTGAGAGATCCACATGATCCCTGACAGTTGCCTTACCTCATGGCCGCTCCGTCACACCGTTGCCACTTCGTTCCGTCCATGACCTCTCAGTCGTTAGGTAGAGGTTTTTCTCTCGAATCATCTTCATCGTTGTTTCTAAAGTCAAAACCACTGTCATTGTCACTGCTAATATTTACAATTACACTAGGATTATTCGACGCCAACTGCAACTGCATTGAGGAATGTTTGTCACATCTTGCAACAAGTATGGCATCATTGCGTGCGTAGCATGAATCTATTGGCAGACACATCTCTTATCAGCTGAGACAGCGCGTTGGCTCTCGGGGATCACTATGGATCTCCCCGGGTTTAGTGCTCACAGCGTCGAATTGAACTGATTGACAACTGTTAGGAACTTTCCACGATGGCTCCCTGTCGCAGTCTGATTCAGGCTGCACTCTGTGATTGCTCTACCTCTCCTTCCGGGATCTGACGTAGAAAAAGCCTAGGAACGGAAAATCCTTCAGTTTAATAGACAGTATGCGTAGCACATACTCACGACCTCATAAAACGACTGCAGTGTATTATATCCAACGTTATTAATCTCGAGAATATAGTATGTAGGTAATGTATTTTCCTGTAACTTTATGACACTTATGTTACGATTGTTTTAAAACTTGCGATCCCTACACGAGAAGGATGTCTTTTAGCAGCGAAACAAATTTTGATGACTGAGAAGCGACGTTAAAGTGTTGAGTAAGTCCGGAAACGTTACCTTATTGCCTATTTAATGCTTATTAAGTTTAACATTACACTGTTAGGTAATACTGTGTTAACTCATGCTCTGCACTCAAAAGTAATTTCTTTAGAAGATAGCTGCGACACCCGTACGGCTTAATGGCATCGTAAAACCTTAGTACAGTCAACCAGCGTTATTAGAGCGTTTCGGGTTGCAGGAAAGCAAGTCAAAATTGATCATTGATCATCTGTAAAATTTGACCAAACAATTGTGAAAAATTAATAATAGTTTTTACTTTCTCTAGCCCCATATGTACAATGTACATAGTGGATAGAGAAGGTATTGTATTCCACCCAAAAATTCAACCGAGATTTCTCCGGAAATACATATTTTAGGACCCCCTGAATAAACAAAAAAACATTTTCAAAAAATCCGATGTTCCATCACATGACTGAAACATATTATTCTTAAAAAGCTTATGCTTTTATTTACTTCATTCTAATGGAGAAAAAATTAGCAGAAATAGTCTTATTACTTGCTTCCTTGTAAGTAGAAGCGAAATAAGGGAGTACCATAGCTTAAAGTGATAGTCAAAAGCTGGTTGCTATGTGACTGAAGTTCCTTTGTTTGTATGGTCAGGAGTTGACAAATTCCTGCATGACAAAAGTATAAGTTTCTCAAAGCTGAAACAAAAAACAAGGAATATCTTAAAAAATGATCCATTCCACGAAAAAAATTATATAACATAAGTTGTGTGTTTTAATGTGCTCTACATTGGTTGTGTGGTAAGTTTTTGTGCATCTCTTATGGTTTAGCAGTTATGCAAAATTCCATAAAATTCATCCAGAATAAAGTAGTAGGCTATTCCCAGAAAATTCAAGGTACATCTATTATTTGTCAGGTAAATATTTTTAATATACGATATTTTAATCAAAATCGTTAGAGCCATTTTTAAGAAAATAAAAACTTTCGAAAAAAGTTCCATATAAAGGGTAGTTGGGAGTGGGGGGATTTTCTTGAAAACCTTCGTATCGCATCCTTGGAAAAAATCAAACTTAAATACCAGGTTTGGTATTCAACGATCTTTTCGTTTTGGAGCTATGCTGCACACACACACACACACACACACACACACACTCGGACCTTTTTGTAAAAATACTTTTTTTGGCTTCAGGGGGAACCAAAACATGTATTTTCGGGGAATCTCGGTATTGAATTTTTGGGTGGAATGCAATACTTCCTCTATACACTATGTACACAGTACGTGTTGAGAAAGTAAAAAAGGTCCATGTGTGTCTGTGAACAGTATAGATCAAAAACGAAAAGACGGTTTGGTATTTAAGTTTTGGTATCTTCCAAGGATGCGATAGTAAGATTTTCAAGAGAATCCCCCACCGCTAACTACCCTTTACATGGAAATACTTTCGACAATTTTGTTTTTCTTAAAATGGCTCTAACGATTTTGATTTAAATACCACACAGTAAAGCCATTTCCATCACAAATAAAATGTATATCTTGAATTTTTTGGGAATAGCTTCTGAAGACTACTTTATTCTGGATGAATTTTGTTGAATTTCGCATAACTAGTAAACCGTAAACGATAGACAAAAACTTACTACACAAAAAATGTAGATCTGATTAAAATACACAATTTATGTCATATTCATTTTTTTTCGTGGAGATAACCGTTTTGGAGATATTCCTTGTTAATGGTTTCAGTTGTAAACTACTTATACTTTTCTCAGAGAGGAAGTGTCCGTTTTTCTTTTGTTCTACTTTTGACCAAGCAAACAAGCGATTTGCAGTAACAATCGCTTAACGACATCTTTTAAAACATTTGACTATCACTTTAGCGTAGCGCATTCCTTTAGTTCCCTTCTACTTATAAGGAACTAAGTAATAAGAACATGCTGCTAATGTTTATCTCGATTAGGATGGTGTAGAAAGAAGATCTTTTGTAAGAAGTTTATTTGTAGAACAGCTAGAGAAAGTAATGTGAGTGTAACACATAAGGATTTTTTTTTTTTTTATTTAAGAGCGTAAAGTTGTGGTTTTTATTCGAGCGGACACGAGAATCAAAAAGAAACTTTACGCTGGCGTATCATACAATGCTTTTTTTTTTTTTTTTCTAGGAGAACTTTCCGATATTAAAAGAACAGCAACGCAAGATGAACTAAATTATTCACCAAGGGTTACAGTTCTTTAGGATAGGATGTGTGCAGTGGGTCTAGTTTCGCTTTGTGGTTGCTGGGCGCAATGACGTAACAGTTATAGCAGGCCATGACAAACCAATATTATTGTTGTTCTGTGATGTATTTTGAGAATTATGATATCCTTAGAGCTGCGAAAGAAGCAGAATCAAATTTACTACCTGCTTAATCCCGAAAAGTTTATTGTCACTCATTGACTTTGAATATAAAATTATATTGTGCACGACTAATTTTAATTGTTTAACTGTTTATCAGTGGTATATACACACTAATATCGTGAATTATTATAGTGAGTGTAAAGTAAATTTGTTCTATTTGCATTTTACACTTGCGTGGATTCCGTAAAAATCAAGTTTGCGATCTGAAATGAGCTCGTAAACTACTCAATTACTCTCGGTCGTAGAAAAAAAAAGTTTTTACTTTCTCTACCGCGTATGTAAAATATATGTGGTAGGAGGAGACGGTTTTATACTCGATACCGAAATTGTACAGGAAATATATTGTTTTGAGATCCAAGTAATAAAACATCTTTCTCTAGTTGTTCCAAATTCAAACTATTCTTACAAAAGGTTATTCCTACATCATGTTAATCGAGATAAACATTAGCAGAATTCGTATTTTTACTTGAGTATTTGAAAATAGAAGAGAAATAAGGGAATACAATAGGTAAAGCGATAGTCAAATGTTTTAAAATCTGGTCGCTTTCGGTTCTCTTTTGCATTCCCGGAAGCAAAACAAAACAGATGAAAAACGAAAGTTGAATCTTTCAGCCACAAAAAAAGTTTTAGTAGCTTAAAACTAAATCCAATATCAAGGGTTATCTTGGAAACGGTTAACTCTCAGAAAAAAAAAAAATGTAAATGACATAAATTGTGTGTTTAAATGAGATCCAAATTTTTTGCTTAGCACGTTTTTGTCTTTTTCTCACGGTTTACGAGTTGTACAAAAGTTATCCAGAATGAAGAGGTCATATTTCGCTTGAAATGAAAATATGTTAAACATATGACATTTTAATCAAAATTGTTAAGAGGCATTTTTGAGGTATTTCTAAAAATGTTCCATGTAAAGAGTAGTTGGAGTGAAGGGATTTTCTTGAAACTCTTTATAACACATCCTTGAAAGATGTTAAACTTAAATACTAAGTTTGGCGTTTAACCTAATTTCTTTTTTAAGCTATGCTGCCCACAGACTTGTTTCTTATAATGCTGTTTTTGAATTCACGGGAGCTCAAAAATATATTTCCGGTGAAATCTCGGCATAAAATGTTTGGTTGTATTACAATATCTTCTCTATATACTATGTATATTTTAAATAAGTGCTAGAAAAAATAAAATGGGTTTTCTTTGTGTTTAACCAATTCAAACAGTAGATAATTTAACTTCCAAATAGCTGACGCAGATTCAGGACCATCAGCATACCGTGCTTAAAGTGCGGGTTAAATTATTGCCATGAGTAATACCACGAGTGTTTTCATCTTGTCGGTAATTCAAAAACCGGGGCGAAGTGACGCCCTTAGAGATGAAAACACGAGTTGTGTTTGATAAGACAGTTCAGTGAAATAGACTATTAATATATAGGAAGGGAGATTTTATCAGGTTATCATTGTAATACATTAGTTCTCAAATGGTAGATGACTAATTCGACCATGTTTATTCACCGAATGTTTTTTTTTTTCTTTGTTCACTGCCTCCTGAAATCTGATATGGCCGACCGTGCCTATACCCAATGTACGAATATGGATAGCAACAATAGAAATAGGGAACAATTATTTTATTTTAGCTTTTAATAACTAATACATGAAATTGAAACAAACGTTATTTTATTTAAGGCTATTGCACTCACCTCATATATAAGAAATACAAATAATAATTATTTTTTTTAACTAATACATTATGAACTGGATAAAACTTTAAATCAACATTGTAACTGAATTAATTGAAAGTACAATTGGGGAACTGACAGTTATTAAAAGTGAAGGTTTGCTGCCTGGATTGTCATCTTGTTATCAATAACTAAGACATGAGATTAAACAAACGAACGTCAGGTGCGACAATATTTCAAAGAAATGAACATCAGTTGCGATAAGATGTTTCGACGATATCGCTCCAGTCAAATGACCGCGATTGGTTGAGATTGTCTAATCTCGGTCATTTCATTGACACTTTAATAGTTGAGCTAAATTGTCAGTCAAATAAACTAATTCATAGCAGTTAATTTGCGAAATATCGATCCACAGAGGGCTACTAATTCAACCGTCGGTTAATCTGGAGACAAGAATGGCGGAAACTGCATCTCACGGCTTGCTGTGCTATAATTTAAGGTACGACTGCGCATAAGACATGAAAACCCTGTTCCCATCCTACGACAACGCCATCTGAGAGCTGATCCCATCTGTCTTTTCAGGGACCAAACCATTCCTGTCCAACTTCTGTGTATAGACAAGCTTCACACTTAACCAGAAAGTCAGGAAATAAAAATGTCTGGTGTGTTCCATTCATTTCTCTGCATATTATGCATCAAAATGTTCCTAAAAAAGCTCATTCTTCTATCTACTGTATTTTTACTTTCTCTACACATACTATGTACATTGTGTATAGAGGTGTTGCAGTCCAACCAAAAATTCGGTACAGAGACTTCACCGGAAATACGTGTTTTAGAGTCCCCTGTATAAAAAAAGCATTTTCAGAAAAAGGTCCGTGTGTGTCCGTGAGCACGATAACTCAAAAACAAAAAGTCGGTAAAATGCCAAAATTGGTGTTGAAGTTTAGTATCTTCCAAGGATGTGACACGTAGCTTTTCAAGAAAATCCACCCACCCCCAACTACCCTTTACATGGAATGTTTTTCGAAAATTTTGATTTTCTCAAAATGGCTGTAACGATTTTGGTTAAAATTCTGTATATTAAAGATATTTACCTGACAAGTAACATGTATATCTTGAATTTTATGGGAATAGCCTCTGAAGACTACTTTATTCTGGTTTGAATTTTACGGAATTTTGCACAACTGCTAAATCGCAACAGATGGACAAAAACGTACCACACAAAATATGTAGAGCACGTTAAAACGCACAATTTATGTAATACACATTTTTTTCGTGGAGTTGATTGTTTTTTAGATATTCCTTGTTTTTGGTTTCACCTTTTAAAAAAAAAACTTACTTTTCTCATACAGGAATTTCTCAACTCCTGGCCATACAAACAAAGAAACATCAGACAGCAACCAACTTTTGACTATCACTTTAACCTATGATACACTCTTATTTCGCCTTTATTTACATGGAAGCAAGTAAGAAGACTATTTCTGCTAATTTTTTCTCGATTAGCATGAAGTAAATTGAAGCATAATTTTTTTAACAATAATTTAATGCAGAGAAAACCATGTGAATGAAACACTTTAGATCTTTCCATCTACTAATCGGGATAAACGAAAATCCAATGTTCATCCATAAATATATTTAATATATGGTATTTTAATCAAAATCGTTAGCGCCATTTTCGAACATTTTTCCATTGTAAAGGATAGTTTGTCACATCCTTAAAAGATAACATACTTAAATACCAAATTTGATATTTTTCAACTTTTCGTTATCGCATTCATGAGCACACCCACACATATATGGGCCTTTTTATAATGTTTTTTATACAGGTATTAAAGATGTGCATTTCATTTGTCATGATATCTCAAAAATATTATAATATTTTAATCAAAACCTTAAAGCCATTAATGAGAAAAGATGTTCCATGTAAAGAGTAGTTTGGGGTGGGACTATTTTCTTGAAAATCTTTGTGCCCTATCCTTGGATGATACTGAACTTAAATATCAATATTGCAATACAATGCGTTCTCTATGCACTATGTACATAGTACGAGTAGAGAAAGTAAACATCTGGAAACTGTAGCGACCCTGTCAATGCTGTACTGTAGCTCCTTGTTCCGGCCGCCCGGTGTATCCCTCTCTCTCTCTCGGGGGACTGTATCGTATTGTATCTGTTGAATCCATGGACCCCTACATGTGGCTAAAGAAAGCCATTTTGACTGTCAATGGCAACTGGAGGAATATTTCCCAGTATATCTGGGAAATTGGATAAGCTATAAGAGATGATTGAAAGAGAGACTTATACAGCCTCTAAAAGCGAATATCGCGTGGCAGTCCTAATTAAGAATCACAGGCTTCATTACTCCCAATGGACCTTGAAGTAGCGTAGAATAACGTTTTGCTTCAGAAATAAACGTTTTTACCTCTCCCTTTTATTAGAACGTGTTTGCCGCTTTACGATCCGACCTAGAGAACTTCTCTTATTGCGGCCTTTCATAAGTCCTACTTTCGCTTTTCATGGACATTGAAAACACACACACACACACACACACACACACACACACATGTGTAGGAATAACAACCAAATATTTGTTCACTCAAAGCACAACTAGATGGCTCCAAAATCGCTGGCAAGAAACCTCAATTGCATGGTAGTTACTTCGCCTCATTGCTTTAGCTTTCGCAGTTGAGCACAGGGTGGAGGAAGATATTGTTAAGGGTACAGCTAACAAAACAGTCACATTATTCTCTCTACCTGTACCGAGCCAGGCGTTTCGTCTGGAAGTGGCATTGAAGGAGGTCCGGGTTCGCTCCCCGTCGAACGCGGCCTTGGGGTTTTCCTGGGGCCGCAAATGGTGGGGTGCTGTATATCTACCATGTTTCCTTTCCCTTTCATTCCTTCATTTCATTTCCCTGCTTGATCTTTCAGGTCGGCGCACATGTAGCTTGAGGCATTGCAGGCAGATGGCGCGGTTGCTTGCTCCAAGTGAAATTATCTTCCCCCTAGTTGCGCTGGTTGAGGCTATGTGCCGTTGAATAGGCCTCGAGATTGCAGATTCTAGTTCGGTTTGAGACTAAGGCAAACTCCTGAGACTTTTCTTTTGGTTACGGAGACAATGTGTCTACGTGACAGGTGAACGACAGGTTTCGAGATTTCGTCAACGTTAGGCTATGTTAGGTTAGGTGAGGTGTGTGTAAATGAATTGAATCGAAATAAGGGAAAAAAATCTGATGTTTCATTCACATGACTTTCCCTACTTCTCTGCAACAAACTATTGTTAAAACGCTTATGTTTCTATTTACTTTATGATAAACGAGAAAAAATTAAAAGAAATAGTTTTATTACTTGCTTCCTTGTAAGTAGAAGCGAAATAAGGGAGTACCATAGGTTAAAGTGATAGTCAAAAGCTGGTTGCTAAGTGACTGAAGTTACTTTGTATGTACAGAAGTTCACAAATTCCTGTATGAGAAAAGTATAAATTTCTCAAAGCTGAAACCAAAATCAAGGAGTATCTAAAAGACGATCAACTCCACGAAAAAAAAATGTATAAAACATAAATTGTGTGTTCTAGTGTGCTCTACATTTTTTTGTGTGACAGTTTTTGTCCATCTCTTACGGTCTAGCAGTTATGCAAAATTCCGTAAAATTCATCCAGAATAAAGTAGTCTTTACAGGCTATTCCCAGAAAATTCAAGATATACATTTTATTTGTCAGATAAATATTTTAATCAAAGTCGTTAGAGCCATTTTTGAGAAAATAAAAATTTTCGAAAAAAGTTCCATGTAAAGGGTAGTTGGGGTGGGGGGATTTTCTTGAAAATCTTCGTGTCGCATTCATGGAAGACAACAAACCTAAATTCCAAGTTTGGTATTTTAGTGACTTTTTGTTTTTGAGTTATCGTGTTCTCAGACACACGGACACACACACGGACCTTTTTCTGAAAATGCTTTTTTTTCGGATACAGGGGACCCTAAAACATCTATTTCCGGTGAAATGTCGGTATCGAATTTTTGGGTGGAGTGCAATACCTTCTCTATAGACTATGTACATAAAACGTGTAGAGAAAGTAAAATGGATTTTCTGAAAATCGGTTCTTCTTTACGAAATACACAGTCTTCAGTTCGTTCTGTCTGCTTGCGTATGGACAGCCTTGTTGGTGAATCGACGAATGGTAGAGTCAAATCTAAAACTGAACTAGAATCAGCAATGTCGCGTAGAGGCATCCTTCCCGCCTCCCGACGCCTGTATTGCCTCTGTGGCGCGCCAAGGCTGCCATTTAGTGAACTGTTAGGGACTTCCGTGCACTTCTGCGCTTAGCTCCGTCGTTGCCTGTGTGCTGGCCTGTGGTTTCCCCTCCTCTATTCCCTTCCCCCGGGGGTGGTAGACCGCAATAGATCAGTACCTGGTCGAGGATTCCGAGGTGTCCCCTGACGTTAACAAGCTCTACCGTCTGCCGTTTTATAGTGTTTTTACTACTTGTGGCACCGCAGGCGATGACACATGGAATGAAGATGGTGCACCGGTGGAATGTGATGACGGGGGAAACCGGATAACCCGGAGAAAACTCGCCCCTGCGCCGCTTTGTCCACTCCAAGTCCCACCTGCGGTCGCTTGGGATCGAACCCGGGCTGTCTAGGTCTGAGGTCTTTGCCAGTTATCGGGTTATGCTTGTAACGTAAACCTCAGCAGCATTGCTCTATAATACAGTGATTATGATTTATAAAAAAAATAACATAGCTCAAAAACGAAAAGTCGTTATATACCAAACTTGGTATTCAAGTTGGATATCTTTCATGGATACGACACAAAGATTTTCAAGAAAATCCCCCACACCAACTACCCTTTACATGAAACATTTCTCAAAAATGGCTAGCTATTTTGGTTGAAATACATATGTAAGACAAACGAAATGTATATTTTGAATATTATGGGAGTAGCCACTGAAGGACCTTTTTCTTTCTGGATGACTTTTGTGTATCAGGTAAACCGTAAGATAGACAAAAACTTACATCACCAAAAATGTAGATCTCGTTAAAACACACACTTGTCATACACATTTTTGCTGTGGAATTAGCCATTTCCGAGATACTCCTTGTTGTTGGTTTCAATTTTAAAACAATTATACTTTTCTCAATCGAGAATTTGTGATTCCTGCTTCCTTTGTTTTACTCCTGGCCATAGCAATCAGCTTTTAAAAGATTTGACTATCGCTTCAGCCTAGTGCATTTCGTTATTCCTTTTCCGCTAATAAGAAGCTAAGTAACCAGGCCAGTTGTACTAATGTTTATCCTGATTAACATAAAGTAGAGCGAGTTGTTGTAGATAAAAACATGTGAATGGAACACATCAGATATTTTAATCGAAATATTCCATGCTGCAACTTTTACACCCGAGATATGCTTGAAAATTTACTTTCACTGTCGCTTAACCTAAAGCATTTTTTTCTCGAATGAACACTAAAAATCTTATGTAAACATTAGCAGAAATTGTCTTAATTACTTGCTTCCTTAAAAGAAGAAGGGGAATAAGGATATACTAGGATAAATCGACAGTCACATCTTTTAAAAGCTGGTCTTATGTGAGGCAACTGATGTTCGTTTCGCCTTTGCATGGCCTGCAGTAAAACAAGAGACATAAATCGAAACGTCATTTCCTCCTTGAGGAAAGTTAAATTAGTTTAAAAATGAAACCAATAACAAGGAATATCCCAGAAACGGTCAGCTCTACGTAAAAAACGTATATGACATAAATTATGTATTTTAGCGAGATCTAAACATTTTTATGTTGTAAGTTTTTGTCTATGTTACGGTTTTAACCGTTAATCAAAACTTATCTAGAATAAAGGGGCCTTCAGGGGCTATTTCTAGAATATACATTTTGTTTGTGATGTAATGTCTTTAATGTACTGTAGTTTAATCAAAATCGTTAGAGCCACTTTTGAAAAAAAAAATTCAAAGAATTTTCCATGTTAAGCGTTTGGTTTTTAACGGTCTTTTCGTTTTTGAGCTATGCTGTCCACACACGCACACACACACGCGCACACACACACACACACACACACACCCGGCGGAGGACGATGACATAAAAATCCTTAGCATGAGAAAGGAAGCCGTGGATCACGTGTCGTAGATTTACGGCACGTAAAAGAACCTCAAGCCTGATAGAGAGGCCTCTGAGCAAAATTAAGCCGGTCTCTCACGGCCAATATAGAATGGGACGCTGAGAACCACAGCAGTTAAAGGAGCGTCCATAAATAAAATGCCATTTCATTTCACACACACAAACACACCTTTTTCCAACAAAAAAAAATTCGGACTCAAAACATACATTTCCGATGAAATCTTGACATTGAATTTTTGGGTGGAATACAATACCTTCTCTGTCCACTATGTACATTGTACATATGGGGCTAGAGAAAGTAAAAATAAAAATAGAAGCGGAAATTTATGGACATAATATGGAATTACAGACCACGCTGCCAAGAAGAAACTGGTGGAAGGGTGGGGGATGCAAATGACCAATGAACTGCCTGAGGCAAGCAAACAGCCCTAACGGCTTTAGCAACCCCATCGGTAATGTGAGCAAATTGAAAATGACTGTTAACTCTGTGTAACAGGCATGCATGTTCAGATACGTCAATAAGACATTAGCCTAGAACGGGCCTTGTCGAGTAGAAACAGTCCGAGGCCATTGTCACATTCAAGTAGACTGGGTCGCAAATTTAATACCGAAAATAAAAATATATGTGTATCCGTTTTCTCTTCCTTATTCGCTGCAGAAAAACATCTGATGTTTTCCATTCTCTGCAACAAATTATTGTTAAAAAGCTTATGCTTCTATTTACTTCATGATAATCGAGAAAAAAATAGCAGAAATAGTCTAATTAATTGCTTCCTTGTAAGTAGAAGCGAAATAAGAGACTATCATAGGTTAAAGTGATAGTCAAAAGCTGGTTACTATATGCCTGAAGTTCCTTTGTTTGTATGACAACTTCCTGTATGAGAAAAGTATACGTTTTTTAAAGCTGAAACCAATAATAAGGAATATCTCGAAACGGACCAATTCCTTGAAAAAAATGTATATAATAAATTGTGTGTTTTAACGAGCTCTATATTTTCTATTAAGTAAGTGTTTGTCTTTCTCTTACGGTTTAGCAGTTATGCAAAATTCCGTAAAATTCATCCAGAAAAGTAGTCTTCAGAGGCTATTGCCTGAAAATGCAAGAGATACATTTGACTTGTGATGCAAATATCTTTACGATATTTTAATGAAAATCGTTACAGCCACTTTTGAGAAAAACAGAAATTTAAAAATAAATTCCATGTAAAGGCTAGTTGCGCAGGGGGGAGCTTCTTGAAAATCTTCGTGTCGCATCCTTGGAAGATATCAAACTTACATACCAAGTTTTGCTTTTGAGATATACTGTCCACAGACACTCACGCACACATACACGCGGATCTTTTTCTAAAATTGTTATTTTTATTTTGCTTTTTGTTTCAGGGGGACCCAAAACAAGTGAAATCACGGTATCGAATTTTTTGGTGCATTACAATACCTTCTATATACACTGTGTGCATAAAACGTGTAGGGAAAGTAAAAAATCAAATACCCAGTTTTAATTGTTTTCATATAATGGGTACCTTGGGCTAGAGATTTTCCTCAACATTTTCTTGTCGCATCATTGGAAGATACTAACGGCAATATACATTCCGAAGTTGAAATCACTGGGTACAATATTATTATTATTCCTTGTGCTTACGTTGTGTGTTTTGATTTTCTCTGCGGTTTTGTTCGTGGTAATCAAGTATTGTTTTTCTTGGTTGTGAAACCAGTTATTATAAAAGAGGCTTTCACAAACATGTAATAGGCCACTCGGAGATCATCCATCTCGCTTGCATTCTATATCATTCGCTTCCTCACGCTCATGTCTGGGTTCTTCATTCTGTGGTTTCGTGCCGTTGGTTCCCCAACAAGCTTCTGGCCCCTAGGCATTGGCTTGTAAGTTCTAGGGGGTGGGGGTGTCAGTCCTAAATATGGGGAGGATAAACCGACTACGAATCTTCCAGGAATGCGACACGAAGAATATCCCCACCCCTTTTTGGATTAAAATATTTTAATTTAAGATATTTATATGACAAATAAAATTTATATCTTGAATTTTCTGAGAATAGCATCTAAAAACCTCTTTATTTGGGGTGATTTTTTTTTTATTAATTTTTGCATAACTAGTAAACCGTAAGAGATAGACAAAAAGTTACCACACAAAAAATGTAGAGCTTCTTAAAACACTCAATGTCACATATATTTTTTTCACGGAGTTGGCCGTTTTTACGAGATATTCCTAGTGGTTAGTTTGTTTTAAAATACTTTTCTCATTCAGGAACTTGTCAACCCCTGGCCGCACAAAGAAATGGATTTTAATGCTATAGCAACCACGTATTAAAACCTTTCACTTTCGCTTTAGCCTAGTGTATTCCCTTATTCCCCTTCTACTTACAAGGAAGCTAGTAATAAGAGCAATTCTGCTGATATTTATCTTTATTATCTTGAAGTAAATAAAAGAATAAGTTTTTTTAACAATAATTTGTTACAAAAATATGGAGAAAGTCATGGGAATGGAATAGATATGATTTTTGGGATTCAAGGTTTTCAAGACGCGCATTTCCAGTGAAATCTTGATATGGACGTTTGGAATGAAATACAAAACTTCCTCTACTTATTACACCCAGTAGGGAACGTAAGAATACAGGACACGTACAGAGCACTTACATCTTAAATGGTCCATTAGGATAAAATTGTATGTCGCGCCACCAGCAAGGACGAACAGTGAAGCACGCGAATATCGAACAAGAAAACAAGTTGTCGAGATGACTGAAAAGTTAGTGTTGGAAACACTAATGACCTTGATGACTTTAACGTGTTCCAACTTGAAGTAAAAGCCTCCTCCCCTTAATTAGCCCAACATGTTACACCGGAAGGAAGCTTTTCATTAACCGTATGCAAACCTCCACGTTTCGTTATTTATAACCTCGTTAATCGACTACACCCGACTTTGTTACTTTTTACTTCTCCTGCATTTAACGCAATTATTCTACTTAACTTCTGAAAAATTGTTTAGTAAGAATAGCTTTCTAAAGTTACTAAAACCAACCAGGTGCCATTCGTGAGGTCCGGGTTCGATCCCCCTTGCCCGCGCACTCTGGCCCCGAGTTTTTCCTGGGGCCGCTTAGACGAATGCTGGGTTGCCGTATATCTATCGCGGTGCCTTTCCCTTCAATTCCTTCATTTCGTTTCCCTTCATTTGTAAGGTCCGCGCAGGTGTGGCTTGAGGCTTTGCAGGCAGACAGTGCGAATGCTTGCCGCGAGTAGAACTCTCTTTACGCTTGTTGTAGTGGCATTCTTCCGGCGGCCTCCGAGACGCTCCGCGGCTGCCATCTTGTAACATTGTTGGGGACTTCCGTGCGTCCCTGCACTTTAACCGCAATTGATCAGTATCTGGCCGCAGGTGTCGTCTGCTGTTGACAAGCTCTACCCTCTAAAGTTATTTAAGGTAATACGAAAAATTAAAAGAAACATCTTAGTAAAATAATATGAATTCTAAACTTTAAAAAACCTGATGTGTTCAACTCGCATAACTTTCTTTAGCTGTTCCATATAGAAATTATTCCTAAAATACATTAGGTATTTTTTATCTACAAAATGCTAATTGAGATAAACATTACCAGAATTGGTATTATTACTTGCTTCCTAATAAGCAGAGGTGAAATAAGGGAATACATTAGGCTAATGCGTTATTAAACTCCTTTAAAAGCTGGTCGCTATGTGAAACAACTGAGGTTCAGTTCGCTTTGCATGGTCCCGTTTGAGAAAGGTATAAGTATTTTAAAGCAGAAACCAATAACAAGTAATATCTCAGAAACTGCAAGTTCTACAAAAAATTGTACAGGATATAAACTATGTGTTTTAACGTGATCTACAGTTTTTTGTTTAGTAAGTTTTTGTCTATCGCGTACGGTTTACCAGCTATGCAAAATTCTGTAAAACTCATCTAGAGTAAAGACGTCTACCGAGACTATTCCCAGAAAATTCAAAATAAACATTTTGTGATGTAAATGGCTCTAATATAAGGTAGTTTAATAAAAATCGTAAGAGTCATTTTTGAGAAAAACATTTTTAAAAACATTTGGATGTAAAGTGTAATTTGTGGTGAGAAGATTTTCTTGAAAATCTTTGTCTCACATCCTTGGAAGATACTAAACATAAGTACCAAGTTTGGATTTTAACTGTTTTTACTTTCTCTACACGTACGTACATAATGTATACAGAAGGTATTGTATTTCACCCAAAAATTCGATACCAGAAATCACCTGAAATACTCGTTTTAAGACCTTCTGAATAAAAAAAAAACAAATCTATAGAAAAATTGACCGTGCGTGTGTATCTGTGGCCAATATAACTCAAAAATGAAAAGACCGTCAAATACCAAATTTGGTATTTAAGTTTGGTATCTTCCAAGGATGCGACACGAAGATTTTCAAGAAAATCCCCCACTCCCAACTACCCTTTACATGGAACTTTTTTCGAAAATTTTGATTTTCTCAAAATTGGCTCAACGATTTTTATTAAAATATCGTATATTAAAGATATTTACCTGACAAATAAAATGTATATTTGGAATTTTCTGTGAATAGCCTCTAAAGACTACTTTATTGTGGATGAATTTTACTGAATTTTGTATAACTGCTAAACCGTAAGAGATGGACAAAAACTTATCATTCAGAACATGTAGAGCACATTAAAACACACCATATATTATATACGTTATTTTCGTGGATTGTTTTTGAAATATTCCTTGTTTATGGTTTCAGAAAAAACAGGTATTTGTCAACTCCTGTCCATACAAACAAAGGAACTTCAGTCACATAGCAACCAGATTTTGACTGTCACTTTAACCTATAGTACTCCCTTATTTCGCTTCTACTTACAAGGAAGCAAGTAATAAGACTATTTCTGCTAATTTTTTCTGGATTAGCATGAAGTAAATAGAAGCAGAAGCTTTTTAACAATAATTTGTTGCAGAGATGTAGAGAAAGTCATGTGAATTGAACACATTTGAATATTTTTTGGGAGGAATACAATACTTTCCGATCCACTGTGTACATGGCACATACATACGTGCTAGAGAGAGTAAAAATGTTCCCAAATAGCTAAAGCTATATCTCTGTACAGCAAATTCTTCTTGAATCGCAACAAAGCCTATTATATTGTGGACGGCCTTTTGAATAACGCATTTGTTCCCCAATGTAAAATGTATTTCCGCGTCATTTTGATGCACGAAATATAAAGAAAAATAATAATGCATTTAAATTGTCAGTTGGACATTTATTTGCTTGTATGACAATAAAGAATGCTAAATAAGCTGCGTTAAACCAGAAACGTTAGCCAAACCACAGAGACCTCTGCTGAATGGGGAAAACTAAATGATGCCTGCCTATAGTGGCTTTATCGGAAAAACGAATCGCGCGTAATCAGTTATTTATATCTACCCTTAAAGTTGCGTCCCATTCATATATATAATCTCTCTAATTATTATTATTATCTGCCTCGTATCGTTAAAGCAGAGGCTCTGTATTGAATTACTGCACTTTTGAGGTTATACACGTGTTTACTCACTGAAGGAAAAAAGTCTGATATGTTACATTCACTTGACTTTCTCTACATAAAGTTAAAAGGTTTACTCTGCTATCCACTTCATACTTATTACTTCGTTATAAGTTGAAGGGAAATAAGGGAATACACTAGGCTAAACCGACAGTCACATGTTTTAAAATATGGTTGTCATGGCAATGTTTCTTTGCGTGGCCAGGAGTTCACAAGTTCCCGTATGAGAAACTTTTCAAGAATATATTTTAAAACCGAAACCAGCAACAAAGACTATCTCGAAAACGATCAACTCTACGAAAAAAAATGTAAGTTTTTGTCTATGTCTTACGGTTTACTAGTTATGTAAAATTCATTCAGAATAAAGAAGTCTTTAGAGGCTATTCCCAGAAAATTTATTTGCCGTATACATATCTTTAATATACGGCATTTTAATAAAACCATTAGTCATTTTTAAGAAACCTAATACTTTCGACATTTTTCCCATGCAAAGAGTAGTTGAAAATCTTCGAGTTGCACCCTTGGAACATACTAAACTTAAATATTAAGTTTGGTATTTTACTGACTTTCGTTTTTGAGTTTTCGTTTTCACACACACATACACACGGACCTTATTCTAAAAATGCTTTTTTTATTCAGAGGTACTCAAAAAATGTATTTCCGATGAAATTTCGATATCTAAATTTTTATGTTCCTATAGAGAAATTAAAAAGAGTTGCCGACAATAAAACTAACAATTAGGATTAAAGCATAACATCTGCGCATCTACTGACAGACGTTGGGGCATTGAGTGAATTTCAACAGAAATGTGTCAGTTGTACCTGGTGGTCGAGCAAGCATCGCTGCAACAGATACAAAGGAATGAGGTCTCTACTGATCCAGCCTCGAACACCAACCCTCAGGCTGCAGCTAGATAATAATTGGAGCATTTAGCCTCGCACAAGGAAGAATGGAATGGTAAACCAGTTGTGTAACCTTGAACCTTTATCACGAACTGTATTTTAATGTGGGAGTTGGCAGATAAAAAAACACGCTCACATTAAATTGTATGTGCGTTTGTTTTATGGCAAAAATAACAGGATCGTTTCTACTCCACCACGGAATGTCGAGTGACGCCAGATAGCATTAGCTTTAATTTGAAATGGGATCAACTAGCATGAAAATATTTCAATCCAGTAATTCCTTGCTCTACGCGTTCCAGATTTGTCTTCATATACCGTTACTTCACAATTTATCTGTCCTTGCTTTCAAATATTAATTGTTTTACGTGCATTTATTTTTTCTTTCTCTACACGTACTATGAGCATGGTGTATAGAGAAGGAATTGTAATGCACCCAAAAATTCGATACCGAGATTTCAGCGGAAATATATGTTTTGGGTCCCCCTGAATCCAGAAAAAGCATTTTTGGAAAAAGGTCCGTGTGTGTATGTCTGTGAACAGCATAGCTTAAAAACGAAAAGACCGTTAAATACAAACTTGGTATTTAAGTTTGGTATCTTGTAAGGATGCGACACGATTTTAAAGAAAATCGGATTTCAACCGCATGGCAACCGCGGTTTTGACATTTGTTTTAGCCTAATGTATTCCCTTATTTTCCTTCTACTTACAAGAAAGCACCTAATTAAGACAATTTATGCTAATGTTTATCTCGATTATCATAAAGTGGATAGAAAAATATGGTTTTTAACAATAGTTTGTTACAGCGATGTAGAAAAAGTCATGTAAATGGAACACATCAGAGTTTTGTTTTTAATATTGATTAATATTTTGTGTATTGCAAAAGCACCTGCGGTCTGTGATTGATGAAGATGAATATATTGGTGTATTCTTCTATCTTGTTAAGGGGATGCATCACCTAAAATCCTAAAAAAAAAAAAAAAAAAAAAAAAAAAAAAAAAAAAAAAAAAAAAAAAAAAAAAAAAAAAATCCTAAACTTTTTGTTTGTCTAATTAAATAATGTAATGCTTGTAGTTCAATTTCTTGTCGTTTGTATTACAATGCGGCGCTTTAAACCGTATCACGTGATGATTTAAATGGATGACTGTAAGTGGGTGTGGTGTTTTAACGTTTTCACTGTGGTGAAAAATTGGTAAAAATTCGAAATTTGGTTTTGACCAATAGCATTTGGCTTAAATGTGTAGATTTTGAAGAAAATCCCCCACCCCAACTACTCTTTACATGGAGCTTTTTTCGAAAATTTTGATTTTCTCAAAAATGGCTCAAACGACTTTGATTAAAATATGGCATGTTAAAGATATTTACCTGACAAATAATATTTATATCTTGAATTTTCTGGGAATAGGCTCTGAATACTACTTTATTCTGGATGAATTTTACCGAATTTTGCATAACTGCTTAACTCTAAAAGATAGACAAAAACTTACCACACAAAAAATGTTCAATTCATTAAAACACAATTTCTGTTATATAAATTTTGTTCGTGGAGTTGATCGTTTTTGAGATATTGCTTGTTATTGCTTTCAGCTTTAAAAAACTTACACTTTTTTCATACAGGAATTTGTGAACTCGTGTCCATACAAACAGTCACCTAGCAATCAGCTTTCGACTATCAGTTTAGCCTTATTTCTCTTCTACTTACAAACAAACAAGTAATGAGACTATTTCTGCTATTTTTCTCGATTAGCATGAAGTAAATAGAAGCATAAGCTTTTTAACAATTATTTGTTGCACAGATGTAGAGAAAGTCATGTGAATGGAATACATCAGATTTTTCTATCTACAACTGCAATCCTTGTCTGTATGAGCGTACCAATTGCGAACTTTTTAGCCTGATTCATACGCATGCGCACCTCAAGTTGAACAGGATTAGCAATCAAAATTGGTAGAAACATTACGCGCCAGCCTGTATATCGGTAGGCCTGGTAAGGAACAAGTTTTAAAATTTGAAGGCTGAGTGCTCTATAACGTTATTCGCAAAGCAATCAGATAAATGTTCACTGAAAGTGCTGTCTAAAAACATAGGGTCTGTGTGGGGCGTCAGGGCTGCCAGCCCCTGATCTCATCTAGTACGAAGTCACGTCAGCAAGAAGTGCTATTAACTCCGGGGCAGGTTTGTTTTTTCGTTAACTAGCGGATGGCGTGTGCCTTGCTGCAGCTCTCAAGAACATTATTGCGCAGTTTTTCACTTTTCTAACGTGCCTCGGTTTGATAGCATTAGAGTACTTGTGGTTAATCAATCGAGAGAAGTGCATCTGGTTCGGTGAGCAAACGACCTCGAGAAATTGCTATAACAGCTTAGCAGTGGCTCGGCTGAATGTTGATCACGATGCTGTAGCAGTCCCTAACAGAGTTCCTACGTCAATAAGGAAGACAAAATACCTAAATTACTGTGTGTTCCATTCGCATGACTTTCACTACATCTCTGCAACAAATGATTGTTAAAAACCTTATGCTTCATTTACTTCGAGAAAAAATTAGCAGAATACCAAGGTTAAAGTGACAGTCAAAAGCTGGTTGCTATGTGACTGAAGTTACTTTGTTTGTATGGACATCAGTTGACAAATTCCTGTGTGAGAAAAGTATACGTTTTTTAAAGCTGAAACAAATAAAAAAGAATATCCCAAAACGATCAACTCCACGAAAAAAATGTATATAACATAAATTGTGTGTTTTAACGTGCTCTACATGCTTTGTATAGTAAGCTTATGTCCATCTCTTACGTTTTAGCAGTTATGCAGAATTCCGTAAAATTCATCCAGAATAAAGTAGTCTTCAGAGGCTATGCCCAGAAAATTCAAGATATACATTTTATTTGTCAGGTAAATATCTTTAATAAAGGATATTGTAATCAATATCGTTACATCCGTTTTTGAGCTATGTTGCCCACAGACACACACATACATACATACATACATACACATAGACACACACAGACAGATAGACACTCGGACATTTTTCTAAAAATGCTTTTTTTTTTATTCAGGGAGTTTCAAAACGTGTATTCCGGTGAAATCTCGGTATCGAATTTTTGTGTGCAATACAATACCTTCTCTATACACTATGTACATTGTACGTGTAGAGAAAGTAAAAAGCATATTCTTCTATCTACTTCATTCTAATCGAGATAAACATTAACAGAAACGGTCTTATTACTTAGCTCCTTATAAGTAGAAGGGAAATAAAGGAATACACTAGTCTAAAGCGATATTCAAACCTTTTAAAATGTGGTTGCTATGGGATTGAAATTCGTTTCTAGCGCGTCCAGGAGTTAACAAGTGAAACCAATAATAAGGAATATTTCGAAAACGGTCAACTCCACGAACAAAATGTATGACATAAATTGTGTATTTTAACGACATCTGCATTTTTTGTGTAGTAAGTTTTTGTCTGTCTCTTACGTTTACCACTTTAGAAAAACACATCCAAAATAAAGAGGTCTTAAGTGGCTATTCCCAGAAAATTCAAGGTATAGATTTTATTTGTCATGTAAGTATCTTACATATACGAGATCTTTAAAGAAAATCATTAGAGCGATTTTTGAGAAAACCAACATTTTCGTAATGTTTTCCATGTAAACGGTAGTTGAGTCGCATCCTTGGAAGATACTGAACTTAAGTATCTAGTTTGGTTTATAACGGACTTTTCGTTTTTGTCCTATGCTGCCTATAGACACTCACGCACCTTTTTCTAAAAAATGTTTTTTTTATTCAGGGGGATCCAAAAATGTATTTCCGGTGACATCTCGGTATCGGATTTTTGGGTGCAATGCAATACCTTGTCTATATATTGTATACATATTACGTGTAGAGAAAGTAAAAAAAAACAGTCGGTAAATAAGCATGTTCGAAAGCGTCATCTACCATTTGAGATCTAATATAAGTGTTACAGTCAAAATCTGATAAAATCTCCTTTCCTGTATATTATAAATTATTAATAGCCTATTTCGCTGAATTGTCTTATAGAACACAACTCGTGTTTTCATCTCTTAGGACAATTGACTCTCCGGTCGTGAATTATCGACAGATAAAAACAAAAAGTGCTATTACTTATGCTTTAACTTATTTCCAGAGCTAGAAAGCTCGTGCCAATTTCCTTATGCAGAGTAAGAGCGGCTAGATTTGGTAATTTCATGCGACGCTACTTGTGCGAGGAAAGGTCAGCGTAGAGTGCAACCCATTACTGCATAACACAGAACCACGAGGGTAGCAAGAAAGGCGCTCGAATTACATCTTTTTTCTGCTCAAATGTGGGCAAAATCAATTTGCTTTACAACCATAGTAAGTTTTCTACCAGTATACTTATTCGTGTACTTATTCAGAAATCGATGGAAGTTCTAGTATATAAACTGTGAAACGTCTAGTAACAGACCACCTTTACAGAAACATATTTTTTGCAAATTACTTCAAAAAATTATACTCAACTAACACACTGTTACAGTCCAGGTATGGAGCCGAACTGAATCTGTGCGGCATGTAGAAGAACTGTCAAGAGCACCCTACCTGAAATAAAGATTAAACTGAAAAGTGTAATTGAAAAGAATGCAGGGTCCAGTGTGATGTATCGCATACAAACTACACTTTTAGAATCTAACAAATGCTATTTGATTGGTGATACTAATACAGAAATGATAAAATATTTCAAATATGCCCTGATCACTCGTGCAAAGTAGAACGACCTTTTCGCATTACAAATCTTGTTCGTCGGAACGTAGAATGAGTTTTTCATTTGAAAGGCTTCAGAAGTGCATATAGTTTTCAGTAATGTTGTTACAGATGAGCAAACATTTAATTTTATTAGTTGGATATTATTTTATATTTGATCAGTAAATATTACAATTCGTGTTATAATTGCTGGGGTGTTTTTATAATGTACATATGCAAAGAAGGAAATCAGAATCAGTCTTATATATGTAACAATTTGTATGTTGTACATAATTAATTATCTAAATAGGTGTGCTTTTACGAATGTCTTATAAATCATTTTTGTTCTCTGTTTACTCGACAATAGGTCTGTTTATCTCTCCACCCGTGCGTTCTTATCAATCACTTGTTTGATTCGGCGAGACGGCCGGTCGCAACCTGAATGCGGAACGGCGAACGGTACGAATTTCCTAGCTCTGCTTACTTCCCTTCTACTTACAAGGAACTAAGTAATAATACAATTTCTGTTAATGTTTGCCTATTAGTATGATGCAGACATAAGAATACTCCTTTGTAAGAATAGCTTGTTTGCAGAATAGCTAGAGAAAGTCATGGGAAAGGAGAACAACGAATTTCTATATAGATTCTGGAAACAGTGGCCGCAATTCTGAGACGAAGTTATGTAGGCTGAATTTCTGTCGGTAAGCTGACGATGGGACAGAGTGTCGTCATATTATTGGTATGCATAAGAGCAGAAAGAGTTTTCGTGCGACTACGACTGAATGTGCGTCAGCAAAACGTGTTGAGCAGACGATAGATAAACTGTTCTGCAGAATCTGGCGACATCATAACACCAGGCCTTTGAAAACCGCTCCCATACTGCTACTTTGTGCCGTCGTCCTACATATGGAAAAAAAAAATGTTACACTCACATGACTTTCAACACCATGCTAATCGAGATAAACATTAGCAGAATTTTGTTATTTAGTTCCTTATAAGTAGCCTGGAACTAAGGGAATTCACTAGGCTAAAGTGATAGTCAAATGTTTTAAGAGCTGTCATTATGCTATCTCTGCTTGGTCAGGCGTAGAACAAAAGAAAAACGAACACTCACGTCTGTGAAAAGTATAAGTACTTCACAACTGAAACTAATAACAAAAAATGCCTCTAAAACGGTAAGTTCCACGAAAATAATGTATATGACAGAAGTTCTGTATCTTAACGAGATCTACATTTTTTTGTAAAATAAGTTTTTTTCTATCTCTTACGTTTTACTAGTTATTCTAAATTAAGCAACATTCATCCAGAATAAATAGGTCTTTAGAAGCTATTCCCAGAAAATTCAAGAAAAACATTTTATTTGTGATAGAAATGGCTTTAATATGTGATATTTTAATCAAAATTGTTACAGCCATTTTTAAGAAAAACAAAATTTGCGTGTCGCATCTTTGGAAGATAGCCAACTTAAATACCAAGTTTGGTATTTAACCGTCTTATCGTTTTTGAGTTATGCTGTCTACAGACACACACAGATAGACACATATACACATGGACCTGTTTCTGAAAATGTTTTTTTTTGGACTTAGGGGGTCCTAAAACATGTATTTCCGGTGAAAACTCGACATGGAATTTTTGGGTGGAATACAGTACTTCTCTATCCCTATGTACATTGTACATACGGGGCTAGAGAAAGTAAATAGTTGGTGATACTTAGCTACGGCTTCTGCACCCACCGTCATTCCATTTGAAAAACTTATGTTGGAACACACATGACTTTCTCTACATCTCTGTAACCAATTATTGTTAGAAAGCTTATTCTGCTATCTCCTTCATGCTAATGGACATAAACATTACCAGAAACGGTCTTATTTCTTAGTTCCTTAAAAGTAGAAGGGAAATAAGGGAATGCACTAAGTTTAACCGATAGTCAAATGTTTTAAAATGTGGTTGAAATCCAGGAGTTCACAAATTCCCGTATGAGAAAAGTTTTAACGGTCAACTCCACGAAAAAGATGTATATTACATAAATGGTATGTTTTAAGGAGCTCTAAAGTTTATGTAGTAAGTTATTGTCTATCTCATACAGTTTACTTAGTTATGCAAAATTCAGAAAAATGCATCCAGAGTAAAGTGGTTTTTAGCATCTATTCCCAGTAAATTCAAGTTATGCATTTTGTCATATAAATATCTTAAATATAAGAGATTTTAATCAAAATCATTAGAGCCATTTTGGGAAACACAACGTTTTCAAAAAAATGTTCCATGTAAAGGGTAGTTTGCGGTGGGGGGATTTTCTTGAAAATCTTCGTGTCGCATTCATGAAAGGCTCACAAAGATGCAACACGGTTAGAAGATGGGTTCGTCATTGTTATGAAGCTAAAGGGCGGACATGAACAGCGGAGCGGCAGACCCGTGACTGCAGTGACTCTACGCAACATTGAAATCACTCAAGCTGACCAGCGGATAGCACTACGTTTTTCAGTAAAGGCAGTTATTCAAGAACTGGGGTACTCAAAAGTGTGTTCGCAGTAGTAACCCCGAATGTTAACCGAGTAGAATAAGGAGCCTCCAAACATTTGCAGTGTTTCAATTTGGAGGGATAAGGAAGCTCATTGCAGGATTCACTTTCCAGATGCAGAGGCCGTGCAAAAATCTGTTCAATGACTTCGGAAGCAAGACTGTGCATTTTACCACACAGAAATGATGCCCTTGTTAAACGGTGGACTAAAACTGTGCAAAAGGATGGGGATTGCATTAAAAAGTGACAATTTAATCCTCAATGTTGTGGCTTTCATGCTGTGTAATCAATATTTAATTTTCTTGAAATTAAAAGAATAAAAAAAAAAAAAAAAAAAAAAAAAAAAAATCTGATGTGTTTCATTCACATGACTTTCTTTACATCTCTGCAACAAATTATTGTTAAAAAGCCAATGATTCCATTTACTTCATGCTAATCGAGAAAAAAATTAGCAGAAACAGTCTTATTACTTGCTTCCTTGTATGTAGAAGCGAAATAAGGGAGTACCATTGGTTAAAGTGATAGTCAAAAGTTGGTTGCTATGTGACTGAAATTCCTTTGTTTGTATGGACACGAGTTGACAAATTCCTATATGAGAAAAGTATAAGTTTTTTAAAGCTGAAACCAATAACAAGAAATATCTCAAAAACTATCAACTCCACAAACAAACAAAAAGTATATAACATAAATTGTGTATTTTAACGTGCTCTACATTTTTTGTGTGATAAGTTTCTGTGTATCTCATACAGTTTAGCAGTTATGCAAAATTCCGTAAAATTCGTCCAGCATAAGAGGCTATTCCCAGAAAATTCAAGATATACATATTATTTGTCAGGTAAATATCTTTAATATACGATAGTTTAATCAAAATCGTTAGAGCCGAGATTTTCGAGAAAAAAAAATTCCATGTAAAGGGTAGTTTGGTATTCATCGGATTCTTCGTTTTTGAGCTATGCTGTCCACACACACACACACACACACACACACATGGACCTTTTTGTAAAAATGCTTTTTTTGGATTCAGGGGGATCCAAAACGTATATTTCCGATGAAATCTCGGTATCGAATTAGATACGGATAAAAGGCAGTGCGTTGACACAAATCTGAAACGTCTAACTTAGGAGTTTTTTTGTGCGTTGCATCGTTAATTGGAGCAGGCGTTGCACAATCAGACAAAAACAGTGTTACCGTTAGGTTAGCAAGGGTGTTGCCCGGTTACTTATGTCAAGGTCGAGAAGCCATATTAGCGGAATGTAAACACGGCGTGTTGTCGCTTTTCCATATTTGTACTACACCTTGTCTGTCAGGCCTAGAGAACACCGGCGCGTTCTCTGCCTCTTCTGCAGATGACCAATAGATACTTTTTACTTTCTCTACACGCACTATGCACATAATGTTTAGAGAAAGTATTGCATTGCACCAAAAATTCGATACCGAGATTTCACCGGAAACACATGTTTTAGGACACCCTGAATAAAAAAAAAAAAACATTTTTAGAAAAATATTCGTGTGTGTGTGTATGGACAGCATAGCTTCAAAACGAAAATTCCGTTAAATACCAAACTTGGTACTTAAGTTTAGTATCTTCCAAGGATGCGACACGAAGATATTGAAACATATCTCCCACCCCAACTACCCTTTACATGGAACAGTTTTCGAAAATTTTGATTTTCTCAAAAATGGATGCAACGATTTTGATTAAAATATCATATATTATAGATATTTACCTGACAAATATAATATATATCTTGAATTTACTGGGAATAGCCTCTGAAGACTATATTCTGGGTGAATTTTACGGAATTTTCTATAACTGGCAAACCGTAAGAGATAGAGAAAAACTAACGTAACAGAAAATGTAGAGCTCGTTAAAACCACAATTTATATTATGTACATTTTTTCGTGGAGTGGATCGTTTTTGAGATATTCCTGCTATTGGTTTCAGCTTTAAAATACTTACACTTTTCTCATACAGGAATTTGTCAACTCCTATCCATACTAACAAAGGAACTTCAGTCACATGACAATCATCTTTTGACTTTCACTTTAACCTATGGTACTCCCTTATTTCGCTTCTACTTACAAGGAAGCAAGTAATAAGAGTATTTCTGCTATTTTTTTCTCGATTAGCATGAAGTAAATAGAAGTATAAGCTTTCAAACAATAATTTGTTGCAGAGATGTAGAGAAAGGCATGTGAATGGAAAACATCAGATTTTTCGTAGTCGGTTTACACTCCCCACATGTGCGACTGACACCCCCCTAGGACTTAAAAGCGGATGCCTAGGGGTTAGAAGCCAGTCGCGGAGCCAGCAGCACGAAACCACGCCGGCCCTCGTGCTTCGTGGCGCAGGGGATCTTGGGTTCGAGTCACGTCTTGGCCATGGGTGTTTGTGTTTGTAAATGTGTCTATATATCTGTATATGTAAAGAAAAAATAAAATAGAGGAAATTGGAAAACAGTGAAATAGAGAAAGAAGGATTACGGAGCCGGAATCCAGACAAGGCTCCGGAACTGTATTTTTTATACAGTGAAACAAAATAAAAAACACATAATGGAGAACCTGGAACGAGTGGTCGGCCCGTAGCCAGGCATGACCTTGAGGAAGTGGATGATGCGAAATGGATGAAAGAAAGGTGATTATGGAGCAATTGGTTAAAGGAGTGGCGGGGGAAACCGGAGGACCTGGAGAAAACCCGCACAGACACCGCTTCGTACCAATACTTACAGAATGTTAATTATTTTTTTCTCTAAACCATACTAATCAAGATAAACATTAGCAGAAATGGTGTTGATGCTTGCTTTCTTGTAAGCAGAAGGGACATAAAGGACTACACCTGGCTAAAGCGATAGTCAAATATTTTAAAGCCCGCCTGGGTAGTGTGGTGGTAGCGTGTCTGACGCACATTCAACAGGTCGCGAGTTCGAATCTTCCTTCAGTGAGTTACCCGGATAAGTTTTTTTTCGGGGTTTTCCCTTATCCTGAGAAGACGAATGTCGTGTAATTTTAAGCTCCATTGACTCCGAAATCATTTCAGCAGCATTTCACCAATTTCATTCATCGTTCGATATGATCAGCCAGGTTAAAGGACGTTAAGCTTAATATATATATATATATATATATATATATATATATATATATGTGTGTGTGTGTGTGTGTGTGTGTGTGGATTAAAACGCTGGTTGCTATGTTAGCAATTACAGTTCGGTTCGCTTTGCATGGTCAGAAGTAAAAGGAAAGAGAAATGTAAAACTAAAAGTGATTTCCCGTTTAAGTAAAGTTACGTAAAGTAAAATTGAAACCAGTAACAAGGAATATCGGAAATGGTTAATTCAACAAAAAAACTGTATATGACATAAATTACACATTTTAAGGAAATCTACATGTTTTGTGTGGTAAGGTTTTGTCTATCTCTTACGGTTTACCAGCTATGCAAAATTTATCCAGAATGAAGAGACGTACCAGGCTATTCCCAGAATATTCAAGGTATACATTTTATTTGTTATGTAAATACCTTCAAGGTAAAGAATTTTAATAAAAATCGGTAGATTCATTTTTGAGGAAAACATACTGTTCAGAATTTTGTTCATGTAAAAGGTAGTTTGGGGTGCGATGTCTGAAAATCTTCCTTTTCGTATCCTTGGCAAATACTAAACTTAAATGCCGAGTTTAGTATTTAACGGTCTTTTCATTTTTGAACTATGCTGTACACAGACTGACACACACACTCATCTATTTCTAAAAATATATTTTTTTTTTTGGACTCGGGGGACCTCAAATATATATTGCCGGTGAAATATCGACATCGAATTTCTGGGTGGAATACAATACCTTCTGTATCCAGTTTGTATGGGCTAGAGAAAGTAGAAAAGAAAAGGTAAAGATCTATGCTACTGTGTGCACTTCATTGCTACGTTCATGTAGCAGTTGCTGCCATCTGGTATAATCTGTTAACATTTGAAGACTACGGAATTGCCAGTCAGCAATGACATAATAGTCCAATAAGCGGGACAACGGAGCAAAATAAAATGGTTGCCTACTCAGTAGAAGTAAGTTTGAGTCCGCGGCGTGACAACGAGAGCGCTAACCGCGGCTGTGTTCCTAATATACCGACACTACGTGTACAGTAGAATCACTTTTTAAAACTATATCAATAATTATTGTTAAAAAGCCTCTACTTCATCCTAATCGAGATAAACATTAGCAGAAATGATCTTATTCCTTGCTTTCTTGTAAGTAGAAAGTAAATACAGGCTAAAGCGATAGTCAAATATTTTTTAAAAACTGATTTCCATGTGATTGAAAAAAAAAATCCTATATAAGTATTTTAAAATTGAAACCATTAACAAGGAATATCTCAGAAACGATCAGCTCTACCAGAAAACGTACCTACGAGGGTTGTCCCAAAAGTACCCGACCTGACGTATAGGTAGCGGTTGTTGTTTCAAAAAACAGTGCTAAAAAGTACCAACCTTAGAAAGCTTAAGTTTGAAGTTTGACGATTTTACATTGTTTAGCATTTGTTTGGCAGCCATCATTAGTGAATGCTCTCAGCGAATTTGTAAACATGGATAAAACTGGTCATCGTTATGTGATACATTACTTTCATTTGAAAGGTCTTAGTCCAACTAATATTAAAGCTGAGCTAGATTCTATTTTGGGGGAGTCTGCTCCTTCGTTTACAACAGTGAAATGTTGGGTGGCAGAGTTTAAGCGCAGCCGTGCGAGCTGCCAAGACGAACATCGCAGTGGTCAACCAAATGAGATTACCAGTCCAGAAATTGAAAAGAAAATCCACAAAATGGTATTGGGTGGCCGTCGACTGAGCGCGAGCTAGCAGACATTGCAGGCATGTCAAAAAGTTCTTTACTTCGTATACTGACTGAAAATGTGCATATGAGAAAGTTGTGTGCAAGGAGGGTGCCACGTTTGCTCACAATAGAACAAAAACTGCGTCGTGAAGGTGTTTCAGTAGAGTGTTTGACAATGTTTCGCTGCAATAAAGCTAAGTTTTTGCGTCGATTCATAACAATGGATGAAAGCTGGGTGCATCACTTCGCACCTGACACGAAGGAACAATCAAAACAGCATGGCCAAAATCATTGAGTTAAAGTTCGAATGGTGTCCTCACGCACCCTATTCGCCAGATTTAGTCCCCTCTGATTATTTTCTGTTTCCAAACTTGGAGAAATGGCTTGGTGGTAAAAGATTTGCCAACAATGAAGAGGTGGAGTCTGCAGTTGCTGGCTATTTTGCAGACCTTGGTAGTTCTGACTATAAACAGGGTAGGTATTGAACATCGCTGGGGAAAGTGTATCGAGCTGAAAGGAGAATACGTAGAGAAATAAAGATGTTTTCCCCCGAAATTGTTGTGCTTTCTTTGTTAGGTCGCGCACTACTGGCACAGCCCTCGAAAATTATGTGTTTAAAGAAATCCACATTTTTACTTGAATACAAATTATGGTATTTGACGGAATTTTTTCGTTTTTGAGAAATGCCGCCCACAAACACACACTGATATTTTTCTAAAAGTATTTTTTTTATTTATTTATTCAGGAGGTCTCAAAGCATGTATTTCCGGTGAAATCTAAATCTGGAATTTTTGGGTGGAATACAATACATGCTCTATACACTGTGTATATAGTATGTGTAGAGAAAGTAAAAAAGCAATTGGTGTGTGTGAACAACATAACTCAAAAACAAAAAGTCGGTTAAATACTAAATTTTATATTTAAGTTGCGAATTTTCCAAGAGTGGGACACGAAGATTATCTACAAAATCCCCTACCCTTAAGAAAAAAAAATCGAAAATGTTTATTTTCTCAAAAATGACTAACGATTTTCATTAAAAAAATCTTATATTAAAGATATTTACATGAGAAATAGAATGTATATTTTGAATTGTTTGGCAATGGCCTCTGAGATCTTCTTCAATCTGAAAAACATGTGCGCAACTGGTAAACCGTAAGAGATAAACAAAAATGTACTGCTCAAATATTTAGATCTTGTTAAAATACATGTTGTCTACATACTTTTTTTTCTGTAGAGCTGACGGTTTTTGAGATATTCCTTGTTATTGATTTCAGCTTTAAAAAACTTATACTTTTCTCATACAGGAATTTGTCCAACTCCTGTCCATACAAACAAAGGAACTTCAGTCACATAGCAACCAGCTTTTGACTATCACTTTAACCAGTGGTACTCCCTGATTTCCCTTTTACTTACAAGTAATAAGAATATTTCTGCTATTTTGTTTTAAAGCTACTCGCCAGTGATATTTGGGCTAGTAATGTTGTCAGCCTGTATTTGTAACCGTTTGGAAGAATCAGCTGTTTCCCTTTCTCATTTAACATCGATTGAGGTGCAGTAATGTTTGCTTGTTAGTTAGATTGGCATGTTGTGGCGTGTTTTCCATTTGTGTCCACAGGGCTGTAAACATCGCCCGTCCTGCTTGCATACGTGCTTAGTTCTCTAAACCAGGATACCACAAATTAAGTAAGTAAATAGTAAATTAAGTTGGCGCCGTGACCTTCCAATAAGGCGGGTTTGATCCCAGGAAACCACAAAACGGCGCCTGGGAGGATTTGACTGGGATCCTCGGTTTCCCCCGCCATTAACTCCACCTGCTCCATAATCATCTTTCATATCTTCTTTCTCACTCCCATTTAAGGTATTGGGCTGATCACCCTTCCTACTCTCTCTGATCCAGTCATATTCTTACTTTCTCTACACGTACTATGTGCATAGTGTACAGAGAAGGTATTGTAATGCACCCAAAAATTCGATACCGAGTTTTCACCGGAAATACATGTTTTGGGACCCCCTGAATCCAAAAAAACAAAAATTAAAAAAATGTCCATGTGTGTCTGGGCAGCATAACTCAAAAACGAAAAGACCGTTAAAAACCACACTTGGTATTTAAGTTTGGTGTCTTCCAAGGATGTGACACGAAGATTTTCAAGAAAATTCCTCCACCCCGAACTACCCTTTACATGGAAAAATTTTCGGAAATTTTAATTTTCTCAAAAATGGCTGTAACGATTTTGATTAAAATCGCTTATATTTATTTTTATTAACTATTATATTTACATGCCAAAGAAAAAGCATATATTGAATTTTCTGGGAATATCCTCTATGACCTCTTTATTCTAGATGGTTTTATTGGATTTTGTATAATCGGTAAACCGTAAGATATAGACAAAAACTTACAAAAAAAAAAAAAAAAAAAAAAAAACGTAGATCACGATGAAACACACAATTTGGGTATTTACATTTTTTTCCTGCAGTTGATCGTTTTTGAGACATTCCTTGGTTTCAGCTTTAAAAAACTTATTTTTCTCACACAGGAATTTGTCAACTCCTGTCCATACAAAGGAACTTCAGTGACATAGCAAGCAGCTCTTGACTATCACTTTAACCTATGGTACTTCCTTATTTCGCTTCTACTTACAAGGAAGCAAGTAATAAGACTATCTCTGCTAATTTTTTTCTCGATTAGCATGAAGTAAATAGAAGCATGAGGTTTTTAAGAATATTTTTTGCAGAGATGTAGAGAAAGTCATGTGAATGGAACACATCAGATTTTTTTTAACATTTGAAGCATTGCCATTAGCAACAGTGTCCAGAATGGCTGTTTCACTCGGAGTGGTGTTGCTAGAACCAAGGCCGCGTTGTCACTTTACATTTTTTATGTACTTGAGCAAGCTTGCGAGTAGTGACTGGATTGAATGAAGGACAGAGAGATTTTCCTGCTTTACGACACGCTCGTAAAACAGACATGATCAGCTAAATTGCAAAGGCCATTTGAAAGTAGGAGGTCCGGGGCACCTGATGTACGTCTCAAAATCTACTGACAAACTTGACTTTTATATACCCAGAAGAGCTGGAAACAATGGAACCTCACCAAAAAAATCTGATGTGTTCCATTCACGTGAATGTTCCCTAGCTGTTCGGCAAACAAGCAGATTTGGTTTTATTACTAGACTCCTTTTAAGTAGAAGTGAAATAAGGGAATACACATGTTAAAGCAATAGTCTCGTGCTTTAAAAGCCGGTCGCTATGTGAAACAATTGAAATTCCAATCTCTTTGCTTGCCAACAGTAAACAAACGAGAAACGAGAAGAAAAGATGTCTTCCCGTTCGAGAAACGTGGCTAAAATTGAAACCAATAATCCAGAATATCTCGAAAACGGTTAACTCTAATAAAAAATGCATATAAAATTATTTGTGTGTTTTAATGGGATCTACATTTTTTTGTGTAGTAAGTTTTTGTATATCTCTTACGGTTTGCCAGTTATACACAAGTCATCCAGAATGAAGAGGCTATTCCCAGAAAATTCAAGATATACATTTAGTTTGTCATAAAAATATCTTAAACATACGGTATTTTAATCGAAAGCATTCGAGTCATTTTTGAGAAAATCAATGTTCCATGGAAAGGGTAGTTGGGGGTGGGGGGATTTTCTTGAAAATCTTCGTGTCGCATCCTTGGAAGATACCAAACTTAAATACTTTTCGTTTTAGAGCTATGCTATCCACAGACACTCCTCTTTCTATAAATTTTCTTTTCGGACTTAGGGAATACCAAAGCATATATTTCCGGTTAAATCTCCACATCTAACTTTAGGGTGGAATGCAATACCTTCTCTATCCACAATGCACATCGTACATGTGGGGTTAGAGAAAGCGATAACAATTTTGTACTGTGTATGTAGCAGGCACCAATGTACCTGTTCATGAGATTTGTTGAGCTTAGAGAAATTGGTATTTTAGCAAAAAGATACACTATATCAGCTTAAGTAGTAGAATTTGACTCGTGACACAAGTCAGTTCCAGCTGCACGAATCCTTTTCATTTTGCAGCGTCGCACTTGGTGTTGCTCAAAAGTTCACTTCGGTTCTGAGCGTTCCGCTCACTGAGCTGAAAACGATTGGTGCAAGTAATAAACAGGTTTTGCAAGCACTTAAGTTTATTACTTGGACGGAATCTCCGTTTCAAAAAGAAAATCCTCGTTCGAATGCAATTTATTCAGTGCAACATGCAGAAGTAATAACTCGGCATTTGCAAAGACATGTTTATGCCAGTGCTTGACAAGTTTGAAGGATTCCAGGCTTATTTACAGCACAGCGCTGGTGTTCTAATTAAGGACAATCCTTGTTTTTGTTCCAAACGACGGGGTAACTGAGGGTAGCGCTTATAAAATGCTGAATGGAGGTAGACGATCCGCCAAAAAGAACAAGCCTGCTCCGAACACTCAGCTTTGTCATTCTGCCATTGAATGCTTAACTACCCACGATCATCAGAGCAGTGGCATTATTGTGGACGTTTTTGGTTAAATTAACTTTCACATTAAACTCATTCGGTAAAGCTATTCCATAGTACCATCATATAAGTATATCTTTAAGAATTGAAACTCCACTTCAGAGCATCAAGGAGCTGATATGTTTTCATCTAGAATTGGAATATCCCACCACTCACATCCTATAAATACACTTTCTTAAAAAGCAAAATTCACGAAAATTTTCATGGTAGGGGAAAATTTAACAGCTGTTGCTAGGTAGGAAGTAAGTATTTACAGTTTAGAAAAGCAAATGTGGATGCTACTAACGTACATAAAATCACCATACAAGAAAGAAGAAAAAAAATCTGATGTGTGTCATTCACATGACTTTCTCTACATCTCTGCAACAAATCATTGTTAAAAAGCTTACTCTTCTATTTACTTCATATTAGTTGAAAAAAACTTAGCAGAAATAGTCTTATTACTTGCTTCCTCGTAAACAGAAGCGAAATAAGGGAGCACCATAGGTTAAAGTGATAGTCAAAAGCTGGTTGCTATGTGACTGAAGTCCCTTTGTATGGACAGGAGTTGACAAATTCCTGTATGAGAAAAGTGCGTTTTTCAAAGCTGAAAACAAAAACAAGGGATATCTAAAAAAAAAACTATCAACGCCACGAAAAAAAATGAATGACATAAATTGGGTGTTTTAATGTACTGAACATTTTTGTGGGTGGAATGCAATACCTTTTCTATACACTATGCTCATAGTACGTCTAGAGAAAGTAAAAAGTGAAACTAAAAAGTCACCAACATTAACAATGGAGTGCCAAGGCTGTAGCTGGAACATGATATAGTTGGTGGAAATTATTAAAACCAAAGTACAGGAAAGTCAGTTTACTGTCACATACTAACCTAAACCTAACACGTCTAATGCTTGCTTCGCTCGCATGCTGTGTTGGAATCAATCGAAATTATTAAAGCCGAAGTAGACGAAAACTATGGTTTATTTAATACACTGACCTCGCTCGCAGGCTTTGGTGACACCAGTGGCAATTATCAAAACCAAAGTACATGAAAATCAGTATGTTTACACACACACACACACTAACCTAAACCTAACACAGCGCATGCTTGCTTCACTCGCGTGCTTTGGTGAAATCACTAAAAAGTACTTAAAAAAAAACAAAAAAAAAAACGAATATTATTTATTTACACAACAATAATAGATCCAGAACTCTAAACACACCGAATCACTTTTAGAATCGGCAGGATGGCGTATCACGGTATTTTTTGTATCAATGTTGGAAATCATCGTCATTATGTAAAAAAGGCAACAAATGCCTTAAATTTAGCTATAAAGCGACTCCAGTGACCGAATAACAAACTACTAATGATGGTTTCGCAACCTTTCAATGACTAGTGATAAGCAGTTTTCAAATATTGGTAGTTTTGAATTTTGCAATGTAAACGTCAGCTATGAACGATTTAGACGCCACCTGTCTGATAGCTAGTGAAACAATAGAAATCGTGTAAAAAAATAAAGCAAACCAATACTTTTGGTATATTTTAATATAAAGGCCAAAAATAGACAAGATACCTTTTCAAAACTTTGTAATACGATATACGGTGAGTAAAAGTGCAAAAACTAATACCTAAATAGTTTTAGTGGTAGTTTATGCGGTGGAACCAACGTATAGTAATAATGATTATTCTTTTCTGGCAAATTGCAGTTAGGAAGTGTTAACATAATACTTTATTAAAAGATAGACAGATAGGTATTTTATTTCACTGTTTAGGGCAGGCCTGGCAGGAGGTATGAACTTACCCTCCCTATCGTCCCTACTACTCTCTTTCAACAGTCACGTAGAGCCAAAGAAACCGGTTCTTTCAGTGCAGTGTTGGCTTACATGTGTAATATGAGCAAACAGCGTATGTTTAATCGGGACTGGGAGACCAAGTATATTTTAATTCTTCAAGAACAACCGCCACTGTTACACACGTAACCGCTCCACTTCTCTGCCAGGCGGAAGGAAAAAGGAAAGGGTGATTGTATGGGTAGAGCATTTCACAATGCGGGTGTTTATCTTACCGGCCCTGGCTTAAGGCATGGTCTGGTGGCAACACTATCATGTAATTATACAATGTAACAATTATAATACAATAACAAATATCTTTATTCACTCAACAATTATTTACAAATAGTCTTTGGTGCACTGCTGCACATAATTCACTCGACGTTAGACAGTTGACAGTTTATGGCTACATGCCATCCATGGCTCGCGCCCCACTGCTCGCCAACACTCCAGTCACTCACAACTCAGTGTAATTTTATTCGCAACCACACTCACTGCAATTCTTCTGCCTTTTATAGAGAAAAAATCACGTCAAGGACTTTCTGGAAACTTGTCGAAGATACTAGAAACCGAGGCTTGGAGAATCATCTCCAATATCGGAAGGAATCATATCGTGAGACGAATCTCGCGTTCCGAAGAATTCTGTTGCGTCTCGCCGTTGTTTACGTATTCAACTCAATGTCTCACATTCCAGCTCCCCCGCCGCATACCAGAGAGCGATCACATAACGGACTTCATTGGCACAATACAGCCAGTAATAATCATAATAATGTATGCAGCTATATTTTGTTTTATCTAATGTGAAAATTGGAATAATTGCTGCATGTTATAACAGAGAATTTAAAAATTTGGAGAAATCTATTAATTATTTTCTCTAGCCCGTATGTACATAGAGAAGTTATTTTATTCCACCCAAAAATGCGATATCGAGATTGCACTGGAAATATATGTTTTGAGGTCCCCTGAGTCCAAAAAACCTTTTTAGAAAAAGGACCGCGCGCGCGCGTGTGTGTCTGTGGGCAGCATAGCTCAAAAATGATAACACCGTTAAATACCAAACTTGGTATTTAAATTTAATACCTTACAAGGATGCGACACGAAGATTTTCAAGAAAATCCCTCCACCAAAAACTACCCCTTATGTGGAAAAAATTTAAAAATAATTGATTTTCTCAAAATGGCTTAAACAATTTTGATTCAAATACCGTAAAGATATTCACATCACAAATAAAGTGCATATTTTGAATTTTCTGGGAATAGCCTTGAAGAGCTCTTTATTGTGATTGGTTTTTACAGAATTTTGTATGACGGTTAAACCATAAGGGATAGACAAAAACTCACAAGACCAAAAAATGTAGATCTCATTAATACACACCATTTATGTCATATACACTTATTTATATGAAGTTGAGCAATTTTGATATATTCGTTGTTATTGGTTTCCGTTTTAAAATACTTAAACTTTTCACATTACGGAATTTGTCAACTCCTGGCAATGCAAAGAAATGGATTTGATCCACATGGCAATCAGCTTTCAAAAGATGTAACTACCGTTTTAGCCTAGTGTAAACCATTATTTCCCTTCTACTCACAATAACGCATTTCTGCTAATGTAATGAAGTAGATAGCAGTATAAGCTTTTTAAAATGACGAATTTTTCAGTTTTTTATTCGCTAATTAATTGTTAATAAATTCAGCTCTATGTTCCTAAAGTTTCATAACCTAATTCAATTTTTTTTGTGGTCCAAATAAATTAAAAAGTTAGGACTTGTCATGCCACGCCCAGTTGTTCTGCTTGCTTGATTATCAGCTTTGATCCCTTGTTTCTCTACATTTCTTACAGGCAAACATATTTAGACGGGATGTTTCTTTAGTTTCTGGCCAGGAAGAAGTAGCTGACCACAGTTATGTTGGATTTGAGGCAGTATTTAGAGCATGTAGATAACTCCCTAAATAAAACAATCAAACAAAATTCTCTTTTCTCGTTTATAATTTTTCACACTTATGTACCTTCCTGGAAACTATTTGAGATATTGCAATTAAATGTTGTACAAACATATTTCAGTCCATAATGAGTATTTTGGCGCAGTTAGTTTTCTTTTGATTTAGATTCTATACGTATTCTGCTATGAAATACATCATAATTTGAAATAAAAAAAACTCACACACTTCAAAAAGCATTGAAGTGAGATAGAGAAAAAACTTCTGCGCCAAAATATAGCATATTTCTAATACTTTATGTACAGTTGTTTTCAAGCAACTTCACTAAAGGGTTAGTAAAAAAGGTACATAAGTTTTTTGATGTTTTGAAAATTCTAATGCAGTGTAATTTCTTTATTTGTTGACAAAATTACTTATAAAATAGCACAGTCATAGAAGATATCAAGAGAATTAACTGTGCAAAATGTTATTGCTTTAGGGCAAAAACTTTGGCCATGGTAGAATTTTTGTTGTGTTGAGGTGTTTCTGCCTACAAGAATTTGCTACATATATGTAAAGACACATAGGATTTGACATAGCTTTTACAAAGGCACTGAGAGTGTGTGAATAGCTTTATAAAATGCGCCATGTATCTGTAAGTGAGCACAGAATCAAACCCAGTTGTATATGTTTTTGCCATTTGATGTCTCTGTTTCGAAACGATTAACTAAATGATCCGTGCTGACGAAGCCTCCTTTTGTGCATATCGCAGTTCGTACAGATAACCTCTAAATTATTCATCGACATTTATGGAATGCTCTTTAGTTAAAACGCATACACAGACGGGCTTTTATTAACGTTACGTTTGATTGATTTTTGAGTTGATCAGTAGCTCCATTTGTATTCTACAGATCAAAATGTGAATCGTGTCCTAAAAGGGGCTGAAAGAGAATGGTTGGAAAATAAAACAAGTTGCCAAATAATATGGCAGTTGTACCTATATTCATGTCGTTGGCTTTTGCTGAAATCCATAATTTCGCAATGATTATGAAAATATGTAACTTCATTCTGTAGTAAAAACTACATCTTGACCTTCCTGGGAGTATCTTGTAAAGTCCTTTTCATTCCAAAGGAATGTTGTTTAATCATGTAAAATTGTTCTTAAGCAATAAACGAAAACATACTACAAAAAATCTGATGTGTTCCATTCACATGACTTTCTCTATATCTCTGTAACAAATTGTTGTTGATAAGCTTATCTTTTATTTATTTCATGCTAATCGAGAAAAATTAGCAGAAATAGTCTTATTTCTTGCTTTATTGTAAGTAGAAACGAAATAAGGGAGTACCATAGGTTAAAGTGAAAGCCAAAAGCTGGTTGCTATGTGACTGGTGTTCAGTTGTTTGTATGGACAGGAGTTGACAAATTCCTGTATGAGAAAACTTAAGTTTTTCAAAGCTGAAACCAAGAAAAAGGAATATCTCAAAAACGATCAACTTAACGAAAAAATGTATATAACATAAATTGTGTGTTTTAATGTGCTCTACGTTTTTTGTGTGTTAAGTTTTTGTCCATCTCTTACGGTTTAGTAGTTATGCAAAATTCATCCAGAATAAAGTAGTCTTCAGAGGCTATTCCGAAAATTCAAAATATACATTTTATTTGTCACGTAAATATCTTTAATATATGACGTTTTAATCGAAATCGTTAGAGCCATTTTTTAGAAAATCAAAATGTTCGAAAAAAGTTCCAGGTAAAGGGTAGTTGGGGCTGGGGGGATTTTTCTCAAAATCTTCGTGTCGCATCCCTGGAAGACACTAAACTTAAATACCAAGTTTGGTATTAAACGAACTTTCCGTTTTTGAGTTATCGTGTTCACAGACACGGACACACTGACGCACGGACACACACACACACGGACCTTTTTCTGAAAATACTTTTTTTGGATACAGGGGACCCTAAAACATATATTTCCGGTGAAATCTCGGTATCGAATTGTTTGGTGGAGTGCAATACATTCTCTATAAACTATGTACATAGTGTGTATAGAGAAAGTAAAAATCGGATTTGTTCCATTCCCATGTCTTTCTCTACATCTTTGCAACAAATTATTGTTAGAAAGCTCATGCTTCTATTTACTTCATGGTAATCTAGAAAAAATTGGCAGAAATAGACTTTTACTTGCTTCCTTGTAAGTAGAAGCGAAATAAGGGACTACCATAAGTTAAAGTGATAGTCAAAAGTTGGGTGCTATGTGGCTGAAGTTCCTTTGTATGGACAGGAGTTGACAAATTCCTGTATGAGAAAAGTATAAGTATTTTAAAGCTGAAATCAAAAACAAGGAATATATCAAAGACGATCAATCCCACGAAAAATATGTATATAACATAAATCGTGTTTTTTTAAATTAAATTTTTAAATTTAAATTGTGTGATAAGCTTTTTTCCATCTCTTACGGTTTAGCAGTTATGCAAAATTCCGTAAAATTCATCCTGGATAAAGTAGTCTTCAGAGGCTATTCCCAGAAAATTCAAGATATACATTTTATTTGTCAGATAAATATCTTTAATATACGACAATTTAATGAAAATCGTTAGAGCCATTTTTGAGAAAATCAAAATTTTCGAAAAAAGCTCCATGTAAAGGGTAGTTTGGGTGGGGGATTTTGAAAATCTTTGTGTCGTATCCTTGGAAGATACCAAACTTAAATACCGAGTTTGGTATTTAATGGACTTTGCGTTTTTGAGCTATGCTGCCCACAGACACACGCACACACACATGGACAATTTTCTAAAAATGTTTTTTTTATTCAGGGGGTCCTAAAACATGTATTTCCGGTAAAATCTCGGTATCGAGTTTTTTGGTGTAATACAATACCTTCTCTATATACACTATGCACATATGTAGTACGTGTAGAGAAAGTAAAAATGGGATGTGCTCCATTCGCAAGCTTTGCTCTACATCTCTGTAACAAATTATTGTTAATAAGCTTGTTCTTGTATCTAGTTCAACTCAACGAGATAAACACTAGTTCATAGTGCATGTAGTCCAAAAAAAGATCATTATTTGTATTCCTTATGTATGAGATAAGTGCAATAACCTCAATAAAAACGCATCCATTTAATATATCAGTTATTAAAAGCTGAAATAAAACAATTGTTTGCTATCGATATTCGTTCGTTGGGCGTAGGCACGGTCTGCCATATCATGCTTCAGGAGACAGTGAAGAAAGAATAAAAAAATCTGATGTGTACCATTCACATGACTTTCTCCATAACCCTGCAACAAATAATTCTTAAAAAGCTTATACTTCTATTTACTTTATGCTAATCAGAAAAAAATTAACAGAAATAACCTTATTACTCGCTTCCTTGTAAGTAGAAGCGAAATAAGGGACAACCGTAGGTTAAAGTGATAGTGAAAAGCTGGTTGCTATGTCAATGAAGTTCCTTTGTTTATATGATAGGAGTTGACAAGTTCCTGTATGAGAAAAGTATACGTTTTTCATAGCAGAAACCAAAAATAAGGAATGTCACAAAAACGACGAACTCCACGAAAAAAATGTATATAACATAAATTGTGTGTTTTAAAGTGCTCTACATTTTTTGTGTATTAAGTTTTTGTCCATCTCTTACGGTTTTGCAGTCATTCAAAATTTAGTAAAATTCATCCAGAATAAACTACTCTTCAGAGGCTATTCCCAGAAAATTCAAGATACACATTTCATTTGTCAGGTAAATATGTTTAATATCCGAAATTTTAATCAAAATCGTTAGAGCCATTTTTGAGAAAATCAAAATTTTCGAAAAAAGTTCCATGTAAAGGGTAGTTGGGGTGGGGGGATTTTTCTCAAAATCTTCGTGTCGCATCCCTGGAAGATACTAAACTTAAATACCAAGTTTGGTATTTTACCGACTTTTCGTATTTGAGTTATCGTGTTCACGGACACACACACACACACACACGGACCTTTTTGTGAAAATGCTTTTTTTGGATATTGGGGACCCTAAAACATATATTTCCGGTGAAATCTCGGTATCGAATTTTTGGTGGAGTGCAATACTTTCTCTATACACTATGTACATAGTGCGTATGGAGAAAGTAAAAATATACATTCGGTAAATAAACATGTTAGAAAGCGTCATCTACCATTTGAGAACTAATGTAAGTATTACAATGATAACCTGATAAAATCTCCCTTCCTATGTCATATTATAAGTTATTAATAGTCTGTTTCGCTGAATTGTCTTATCAAACACAACTCGTGTTTTCATCTCTTAGGACAATTGACTCACGTCGCTTCGCTGCGGACAAGATGAAAACACTCGTGGTATTACTTATGAATATTGTAATTGTGGAAGTAACACTTCCTCCTCCGGTTATCTTTAAACACATCCAGGTGACATTTCCTGTACGAAGCCAAGGTTTTCCCGTATGCAAGCAGAATGTGGTAACAGGCAGCCTAAAAAGCCCTAATGATGTCTGTAGAGATGTTAAAATGTAAACGTTTACATGATATTAGGGTAATCATATCAAATGTTCAATAACGGGATATTTGAAGGAAGAAAACATTCTCATATTCACGTGACTTTCTCAGCATCGCTGTAACAAATTATTGTTAAAAAGCATATTTTGTCTATCTACTTTATGATAATCGTGATAAACATTAGCAGCAATTGTCTTAATTAATCGCTTCCTTATAAGTAGAAGGGAAATAGGCTAAAACAAGTCAAATCTTTTAAAAGCTGGTTGACATGTGGATGAAATCCGATTCTAAGTAGGGCCAGGAGTTTACAACTTTCTTTGTGAAAAAGTTTTAAGTCTTTTAAATCCGAAACAAATAACAAGGAATATCTCAGAAATGGTCAATTCCAAGAAAAAAAAATAAGGCATGAATTGTATACGAAATTTTACTTAAAATCGTTAGAGCCATTTTTGAGGAAATCAAAGATTTCAAAATTGTTTCCATGTAAATGATAGTTTGGAGTGTTTTTTTTTTTCTCAAAATCTTCGTAACGCATCCCTAGAAGATACCAAACTTAAATACCCAAGGTCGCGGGTTTAAACCCGGCGGAGGACGATGGAATTTTTCGTGTTTAAAAATCCCTCGCTTGGCTTCCTTCTGCCGTTGGTCCCGTGTTGTATTTTATAGCACGTAAAGGAACCTCAAGCTGTGAGCAAAATTAAGTAGTCTTTCTCGCCCAATATAGAATGGATCGCTGAGAACCACAGCAGTTAAGAAGCGTCCACAAATAAAACTCCATTTCATTTCATTCACCTCTCATCCTGTGTAATAGTTTGAGAAGTACCTACCCATCCGTGGTGGGAGGAGTCGCTATTCCGTTTGTTTAGCGGCGCAGCACTGACGGAAATGGCCGTTAGGATTTAGCGAATTTTACAATGAGGCAGAGACTGACGAATTTTTACCGTTGTCTGTGAACTTGGTCGAGGACGACGTGGTGGCCCAGGAAGGGGAAATTGGGGTCGAGTCCGATGTCGTAACCGTTGCTTACGTGCGAGCACCTTTTTGTTTCATTTGTGTAGCCCCCTTTAACTTCAATCGGGGGCTTTGACTTGTGAAACAACTCTTATATTAATGTAGGTTTAGAACATTTTATATCATTAAAAAACTCACATTCATACTTCCAGACTCTGTGGGGGATAGGGAGTAATTCTGGTTAAAGAAAACTTCCCCGCCCCAGCCGGGAGTCGAACTAGGGAACCCTCGCTGACCACTCGACCACTGAGGCAGTCTCGCAGGATTTTGTCTACCTATTGCGCAAAAAACTATTCCCACAAAAGCTCATTCTATTATTTTAATTTTTTTTTTTTTCACACAAGCCGTGTGATTGACCTAATAGTTTAAATTATGGAGCCTAGTCTAAAAGTACTTAAAAGTTGTAAGTCACCATTGAACTCAAGGTCGCTGGTTGAAACCCGGCCCAGACCTATGGTTTATAAAGAAGCAGCCCCGTGTCAGTAGATTTACTGGCATGTTAAAGAACTCCTGCCGCTGATATGATCCTGGTAATCGACAGCGTGTTAACAAATAATAGTTATTTATGTTATAAGTGGCTTCATTAGACTATTAGATTATTATTTGTGAATGGGATGTTTACTACACGAGCGAGTATTCTAATTTCTCATGAGCAAATAATAGTCTAATACACCACGTGTAATATACAACGTTTTATCCTATCCCAATATTAACTGAAATGTTCTTATATGTATTAATATTATTAGAGTCGTCATTACGAGGAATTGAATTTTAGTCGTGACGTAGGTAGTGTTTTGTTTGTTCGTTGCTTTTGTTTGAAAATGGATATTCCCGAATAAGTTTTAGAATATGCTATAAAACTGCACTTAGTTTGTTACCCGGCAAGTCGAAGGACTTACATGACAAGGAATTTTCATTATTTAAAGAATGGGGAGTTGCCAAAGGAGTTAAAATAATTTACAGTGAAATACTCATTTTGTTGTTTCCTAGGTTACATACAAAATCGTTAGAGCTATTTTTGAGAGAAAAACATTCAAAATTTGTTCCTATAAAAGGTAGTTTGGGGTGAGATTTTCTTGAAAACCTTCGTGTCGAATCTTTGGGAGAAACTGAACCTAAATACCAAGTTTCGAATTTAACGGACTTTTCGTTTTTGAGCTATACTGCCCACACGCGCTCGGTTATTTTTTCAAAAAATGCTCTTTTTTTTTTTGGATTCAGGGGGTCTTCAAACATACATTTCCGGTGAAATGTTGGTATCGAATTTTTGGGTAAAATACAATATTTTCTCTATACACTAGTACATGGTACGTGTAGAGAAAGCAAAAATAGTAATGGAAAGTTCAAGCCAATAACAAGGAGTATCTTAGAAATGGTTAACTCCACAAAATAGCTGATGTGTTCCATTCACAGTACTGTCTGTACTTACTCTTATATACGCTTGTTGTGCTTCTATCTGCTTCATGCTAAGCGAGATAAAACACTAGCAGAAGTGGCCTTATTACTTGCTTCGGAAATAAGGAAACAGGAAACACATAGGCTCAAGCGATAGTCATATCTTTAAAAACCTGGTCGCTATGTAGTGAAATTGTTCCATTCCTTTTGCACGACCAAGAGATAAAAAAAAATATCTGATGTGTTACGCTCACATGACTTTCTCTAGCCGTTCTACAAACTTCTTACATAAGATTATTCTTCTTTCTGCACCTTGTTAATCGAGGTATTCAGCACAATGTTCTTATTACTTAGTTCCTTATAAGTAGGAAGAAAATAAGGGAATACACAAGGCTAAATCGATAGTCAAATGTTTTAAAAGCTGTCGTTATGCGATTGTTATTACAAATCGCTTCTTTTCTTGGCCAGAAGTAGAACAAAAGAAAAAGGGACACTCCCGTCTGAGAAAAGTCTAAGTACTTCACAACTGAAACTAATAACAATGAATACCTCGAAAACGGTAAGCTCCACGAAAAAAAATGTATATGACGTAAATTGTGGTTTTTAACAAGGCCTACATTTTTTTGTATAGTAAGTTTTTGTCTATCTCTTACGGTTTATTAGTTATGCCAAATTAAGCAAAATTCATCCAGAATAAACAGGTCTTTAGAAGCTATTCCCAAAAAGTTCAAGATATATATTTTAGTTGTCAGGTAAATATCTTTAATATACGATATTTTAATCAAAATCGTTAAGAGCCATTTTTAAGAACATCAAAATGTACGAAAAAAGTTCCATGTAAAGGGTAGTTTGGGGTGGGGGGATTTTTCTCTAAATCTTCGTGTCGCATCCCTGGAAGATACTGAACTTAAATACCAAGTTTGGTATTTTAGCTAACTTTCGTTTTTGAGTTATCGTGTTCACAGACACACGGACACACACACGGACCTTTTTCTGGAAATGCTTTTTTTTGGATTCAGGTGGTCCTAAAATATGTATTTCCGGTGAAATCTCGACATCGAATTTTTGGATGGAATGCAATACTTCTCTATCCTTATGTAATTGTACATATGGGGCTAGAGAAAGTAAAAATCTGATGTGTTCCATTCACATGAATTTCTCTTCATCCCTGCAGCAAATTATTGTTAAAAAGCTTATACTTCTATTTACTTCATGCTAATCGAGAAAAACAGTAGGAAATGGCTTATTGTAAGTAGTCACATAGCAACCAGCTATCACTTTAACCTATGCTACTCCCTTATTTCGCTCCTACTATAGAGAAAGTAAAATATGAGTAGCTTAGCGAATACACGTGAATGAATTTCTGCTAACTAATGAAAGCAACACACAGAACGCGTACACTCTACCCTGCCCTCGATACAGTTTCATCTAAAGCATTGCAAATTCTCCCTTGTGGTAGCGTCTCGCGATTATACAAGCAAGCAATCCCAAGACTGAAAGCAATTACAGAATACACATTAAGGCCTGACCATGTTCCTTGCGAAACCAACTTAATTACTCCGGCGTACTGTAACAAAACTTTCTACACAGAAAAAGCGACATGCATTTAACCAATATTCTGCATCGAAACGCTTTCGCAAATACGTTTCCAACCATATTTTCACGCAGTTTCTTTCTGGACATGGTAAATTCCTGGATTACTTTGAGCAATTTAAAATAAATGTTTAGGTTTGCTTTCTCTGTGTGTGTCAAAGAGGGGAATACATGTTGTTTGATTGTCCTGTTTTTCACAGAATTAGAGTTTATTTAATTGCACATTTAAACCACTGTAATAAAGATTATAAGTCTCTACTACATTATATTTTAAAAGCTGAGTGCTGTTTAAAACAATTTGGAAATTTTATTAATGTAATTTTTTCTAAATTTAAAAGTTTATACTAGGCCCTCTTTACAGTATATTTTATTGTTGAAACAAATATGACAGTTCTCTTTTTACTTTCTTTATACGTACTATGTACAGTGTATAGAGAAGGTATTGTAATGCATCCAAAAATTCGATACCGAGATTTCACCAAACATACATGTTTTGAAACCCCCTGAATAAAAAAAAAAGCATTTTTAGAAAAATGTCCTTGTGTGTCTGGGTAGCTTAGCTCAAAAACGAAAAGCTCGTTAAGAACCAAACTTGGTATTTAGGTTTTGTATCTTCCAAGGATGCAACACGAAGACTTTCAAGAAAATCCCCCCACCCCCAACTACCCTTTACATGGAACTTTTTTCGACAATTTTGATTTTCTCAAAAATGGCCCTAAAGATTTTGATTAAAATTTATATTAAAGATATTTACCTGACAAATAAAATGACTATCTTGTATTTTCTGGGAATAACCTCTGAAGATTACTTTATTCTGGATGAATTTTACGGAATTTTGCATAACTGCTAAACCGTAAGAGATGGAGAAAAACTTTACTCACAAAATGTGTATAGCACATTAAAGCATGCAATTTATGTCATATACATTTTTTTCGTAGAGTTGATCGTTTTTTGTATATTCCTTGATTTTGGTTTCAGCTTTGAAAAACTTATACTTTTCTCATACGGAATTTGTCAACTCCTGTCCATACAAACAAAGGAACATCAGTCACGTAGCAACCAGCTTTTGACTGTCACTTTAACCTATGGTACTCCCTTATTTGCCTTCTACTTGCAAGGAAGCAAGTAATAAGACCATTTCTGCTAATTCTTTAAAATTAACAAGAAGTAAATATAAGAATAAGCTTTTTAACTATAATTTGTTGCAGAGAGGTAGAGAAAGTCATGTGAATGGAACACATCAGATTTTTTTTTTTTTTTTTTTGTGGAGTTGATCGTTTATGAGATATTCCTTGTTATTTTTGGGGGGTAGTGTTTAACGTCCGCTTTTACTGCTCTGGCACCGCAGGCGATGATACATGAAGATGGAACCCCGGTGGAATGAGATGGCGGGGGAAACCAGAGAACCCGGAGAAAACCCGCCCCTGCACCGCTTTGTCCACCACAAATCTCACATGCGGCCGCTTGGGATCGAAGTGAGAGGCGAGTGATCTCACCACTCGGCCATGGCGCGGCCCCCCTCGTTTTTTGTTTCAGCTTTGAAAAGTTTACTTTCTCATACAGGAATCTGTCAACTCCTGTCCAAACAAAGTAAGTTCAATCACATAGCAACCAGCTTTTGACTATCACTTTAACCTATGGTATTCCCTTATTTCACTTCTACTTACAAGAAAGCAAGTAATAAGACTATTTCTGTTATTTTTTTCTCGATTAGCAGGAACTAAATAGTAGCATAAGCTTTTTAATAATATTTTTGCAGAGATGTAGAGAAAGTCATGTGAATGGAACACATCAGATTTATTTGTATGAAATCGTACTGTATATTTTGTTATCGTATGTATAAAAGTATAACGCTAGCATGCTTTTGTAAAATAAGGTTAAATAAATGGCGATTAAATATATAAAATAATATACAAAGTACACTAGTAGGGGAAGCAGGACTGTATTCTCCCAAAATTTGGATGTCGAGATTTCAACCCAAGTATCTCTTTTGAGGCCCCTTGAGTAATAGAAAATCTAGTGCAAACAAATCTATTGTGAAAACAAACTATTCTTACAAAAGATTATTCATGTATCTACATTATGCTGATCGAGACAAACCTCGCAGTAATGATGTAGTAGGGAAATAAGGGAACACATCTTTGAACTACTATCACTATGTGAAACAATTGAAACTCGGTTCTCTGCTAGGAGTAACACAGAAGTATGAAATGAAAGATGACTTCTCGTTTGAAAAAGTTTAAGTTGTTTAAGAAACGCCCGGCAATTGGGCGATTAAAATCTAAAACAATTGTTGTAAGGATAAAACACGGCCAAGGTAGTTTGGAATAGAACTGTGATTTAGAAGATTACGAATGTGTTACGCAACAATCATAGCATTATTTAGAGACATTGTTGATTGGGAAAGTGGACAAGCACGAAGCATTGGGATGTCCGTTATATATAGAACCTTAAATAAGCTAAATTTTCCCCTCTAGATCTAATGTTTGTTAATCTCTTAAAGTGATCATGACAAGCTACAAAAACCCATCACGATATGTCACGCGTTCCCACCGCCAGAGGGAAATGGCTTCTCTCGAACGTTCCATGTTCAGTATTGACTAACGTATGTTGGGCCAATGAAATGAGGATTTGGGTGTCAGCATTTTGAGGATGAAGTCGTGTAAGGATCACAAAGCTATATGTCTTTCCAGTGGAAAATTCATATCCTTACAGTTGCAAATACAGTAATAGTTATTTGTGGTACAAGTGGTAATAACATTCTGATGTCTTTCATTCACATGATTCTCCCTACATCTCTGTAACAAACCATTGTTACAAAGCTTATTCTTTTACCTTCTTCAAGTTTTACGTCCTTAACCCTGCAGTGGTCGCGTGATTCATAGTTACATTAAAGGTCGCGCGGCGTCTCACAGACGCCAATACGTTTCTGCGTTGGCTGTGTGTTTTTAACTCAGTCAGTTCAAATTTATGAGTGTAAACGTACTATTTTATATAAAACTAAAGAGAAGATTACATTCTCACTAGTATATATATATTATTATTATTATTATTATTGTGATTTTTAGTTATACATATAATCTACAAAGGTGTTTGCTGCATGAAACTTCTTCTCATTCAATACAACCTCTGGGTGAAAACCCCTTAGCGAAAAAGAAATGTTTCTATTCATGTACTCCTTACATAATATACATAATGCAGTACAATTAGCAATCCGCGCATACTTGCTGGGCATGTTCTAAACACAAAAATTGGTTACAGCTGCGGCATTTATATTTGGTTTATCGGTTCTTTGACCGAACATATTCACAGCACATCTGTCTTTTTGTGCCTCGGTCCTCTTCTGTAGTTTGCCCTGCATGCTCATCTGGAAAAAGACTTTGAATGTCTCGTTTGAGGTTTCTTGGCAATGATGAACACTGAAAACGTAAACGCAAGTAATCATCTGCTAGATTACGTCCTAAAAGTTTCAAAAATTCACTGCTCCTACTGCTAACATCAGAATTATTTGCATGGTATATTATTTGTGCATTTATAGCTGTAATGTTCATCGTGCTATAAAAGATTACCACAGGCCATGTGTTGGTTTTTCTGGACACATTGTACGTGCTGCACAATTGATCCACAGTATCAACGCCCGATTTGGTTATATTATAGAAAGTTATCATTTCCGGATTTTTCTTATCACCAGACGTTGCATCAATTGCATTATCACGATACATTGTTGAAAGAACCAGAACCACTTTGTTTTTCTTGGCGACATAGGATATTAGGGTTGCATTTTTCTGAAACCCAAAAAATGTTGTTCCTACCTCCCGGTTTTTTGCTCGTATAAACTTCGGGGGAATTTCTGGTTTGTTCTTTCTCGTGGTTCCAACCAGGGTAAGGTTATTCTGAAGCAAATAGTCAGCTAAATCTAAGGAGCTAAACCAATTGACCACGGTTATATTACGCCCAGTTCCTGAGATCACAGAAATGAGACGTTTCACAACATGTGCTGGTTTGTTGCTAACTTCAAATGGCCATGCAGGTTGTTTACTAGCATAAATTTCTACGTTGACGGTGTAATACATCCTAGCATCCACCAAAGCAAATATTTTAAGTCCATACATATTTGGTTTGCTAGGGATGTACTGCCTGAAAAAACGATTGCCTCTAAAAGCTTCTAGCTTTTCATCAATAGTGCAGTACTCCCCAACTGAGGCATTTTTACAATTTTCCACAAAATAAGAAAATATTTCACGTATAGAGGCTAAATTGGTCTTTCTTTTCTAGTATCCTTGTTATCAAACCTCAAACAGTATAATAGGAACCTAAATCAACTTTCAGGTATTATCAGACGGCATAACTCAATTCCCATTTTATTTGAAACCCATATATCTTGGGTGTGTGTATGATTGTCTTTCCTAGACGCGCATATATACAATATTCAGAGATTTGATTTCAATTATGTCTGTCTAGTGAGCATCCCTTTCCCTGGAATAATGCCTTTGAACTTCAGAAATCTTTTCATTTGAGTACTCAACAATACTAGATAACAACTCATTGTCGAAAAAGTATTCCCAATATTCCACTGGCGTTTTCGCGGCACCTTTCACTCCCGGTAAATGGATTTTTGGTGGACACACTTTTGACCATTTTGAAGATTTATTCCTTCCCAAAAAATATTCGACATGGTTGTCACTGTCACTATCATTGGAGTCCGCTTCTTGCTCAGTGTCCGTATTTCTTCCCTCGATTCCAATCCGTCTTCTTCCAAGTCACTATAAATATCAAACTCGTCAACATCCGGAGTACTATTTCTCGATCACGTGCATTTTCCACGTTGTAGGTCTTTGAGCTCATGTTGGATCTGAAGATTAACAAAATTACTTACTTAGCAACAACCATTAGTATCCATACGTAAAATACTGTATAAAATAAAAAATAAACTATTCACCTTCAGAAACGTAGAAGGTCGCGTGGCATCTGGTAGACTCCAGCAACGCGGCTCCGGAAACAATCTCTTCCTTCGAACACTGAATTGAAACTAATGCGAAGTTGATGAGCAAAATATGTTTGTATTTAGTTAATAGGAAGGTAGATGCCTCCACAAGTCAGCCAGAGTATCTGTTCAATAGCAACGTGTAAATAAAGAGCGCCTGGCGTCTGTGAGACGCCACGCGACCGCTGCAGGGTTAGACGATGAATGAAATTGGTGAAATGATGTTTAAATATTCTTGGGGTCCATGGAGCTTAAAGTCACGCGACATTCGTCTTCTCAGGATAGGGGAAAACCCCGAAAAAAAACCTTATCCGGGTAACTCACCCTAAGCGAGATTCGAACTCACGACCTTTTGAATGTGAGGTAGACACGCTACCACCGAACTACCTAGTCGGGCTGAATTATTCTTATTACTAGCTCCTTTGTTAGTAGAAGGTAAATAAGAAAATGCACAGGCTAAAGCCGTACTCTCGTCCTTTAAACGCCGGTCGCTATGAGAAATAATTGAAATTGCAGTCTCTTTGCTTGTCAGGAATAGAGAAACGAGAAGAAAGATGTCTTCCCGTTCGAGAAAATTTTAAAAACGAAGAATCGAAAATAAAATCCGGAATATCTCGAAAACGGTTCTACAAAAAAACAAAAAATGTAAATGGTATAAATTGTGTTTTCATCAGATATACATTTATTGTGCAACAACATTTTGCATATTTCTTAGGGGTTGTCAGTTATACAAAAAGTCATCCAGAATGAATAGGTCTTCAGAGACTTTTCCAGAAAATTCAAGATATACATTTCGTTTGTCAAAAAAATATCTTAATCAAAATGGTTAGAGCAATTTTTGAAAAAAATCAAAATTATCGAACTTTTTCCATATAAAGGGTAGTTAGGGCTGGGGAATTTTTTTCTAAAACCTTCTTGTTGCATCCTTGGAAAATACTAATGTCAAATAGCAATTTAAAGACCGACTTTTCGTTTTTGACCTTTTTCTAAACATGCCTTTTTTTGATACAGGGGATCCTAAAAGGCATATTTCGGGTGAAATCTTGGTATGGAGTTTTTACAAAGTACGTGTAGAGAAATTAAAAACTGGGATTGAAATCGTGTGAAATGAATATGAAAATTCCCCTTTAAAACTTCTAAATTTAAACACATTTTGGAAGCGTGAAATAGCAATATGTCCGTCTGGAAACACAGTTTTCAGTGGTGAAAGACTAAAGACAACCATTTGATTGTTGTACACTCAATAAGCGTATATATTATGTAGTTGTTGAACGCACTGTTGAAAAATCTGATGTGTTCCATTCACATGATATTCTCTACATCTCTGTAACAAATTATTGTTAAAAAGCTTATGCTTCTATTTACTTCATGCTAATTGAGAAACATCTTGCTTCCTTGTAAGTAGAAACGAAATAAGGAAGTACCATAGGTTAAAGTGATAGTCAAAAGCTGGTTGCTATGTGACTGAAGTTCCTTTGCTTGTATGGACAGGAGTTGACAAATTCCTCTATGAGAATAGTGTGTGTGGTTTTTAAAGCCGAAACTAAACGCAAGGAATATCTTAAAAACGATCAACTCCATGAAAAAATAACATAAATTGTGTGATTTAAAGTGCTTTGCATTTTTGTGTAGTAAGTTTTTCTTCATCTCTTCCGGATTAGCAGTTATGCAAAATTCCGTAAAACTCTTCCAGAATGAAGTAGTCTTCAGAAGCTATTCGCCAGAAAATTCAAGATAAACATTTTATTTGTCAGGTAAATATCTTTAATATATGATATTTTAATCAAAATTGTTACAGCCATTCTTAAGAAAATAAAAATTTTGGAAAAAAATTCCAATTAAAGGGTAGTTTGGGGTGGGGGATTATTCTCAGAATCTTCGTGTCGCATCCCTGAAAGATACTAAACTTAAATACCAGGTTTTTTTTATTTTACCGAATTTTCGTTTTTGAGTTATCGTGTTCACAGACACACACACACACACACACACACACACACACACACACACACACACACTACACACACGGACCTTTTTGTGAAAATCCTTTTTTTTTTTTGGATATAGGGGACCATAAAACATAGGTATATTTCCGGTGAAATCTCGGTATCGAATTTTTGGGTGGAATACAATACCTTTCCTATACACTATGTACATAGTACGTGTAGAGAAAGTATGCAGACAGCATAACGGGCGAAGGAACAGAAATTGGCGAATACTTTGCACTCCAGTGCTCCGAGTCGACCAGTCGTATCTAATGACAGGTGTCCTGAACTGACCACTTCCCTAGGCGACTTTCACTTACACCGTTTGTCCGGCAACTCATGTGGACTACCAGCTGAATTACTAATTTGTACTGGGTATACCGAGGCAATCTGCCCTACTTCAGTTACATGACTTGCGTATTTCGCTTTTCTTTTGTTCGCGTTATTGCAATGTGTCGCAAGAAATTAATTAACCCTTCTGTTCTCCTTAAAAATAGTATACACTCTTGGTCCTTCGGGTTAAATGGCCCGATGAAGAAAATTCAAAAAAAGAGTGTTAAGAGGACTGTCCCAGTAGTACCCGACCTAACAAAGAAAACACAAACATTTCGGAGGAAAACATCTTTATTTCTCTACTCAGTCTTCTTTCAGCTCGATACACTTTTCCCAGCGATGTTCAATACCCTGTTTATAGTGAGAACTATCGAGGTCTGCAAAATAGCCATCAACTGCAGACTCCACCTCTTCATTGTTGGCAATTGGTCTACCACCAAGCCATTTTTTCAATTTTGGAAACAGTAAACAATCAGAGGTTGCTAAATGTGGCGAATAGGGTGCAATTCGAGCTTTAACTCATTGATTTTGGCCATGGCGATAAGGACGCGTGAACTGGTGCATTGTCTTGATGAAACAAAACTTTCTTTTTCGCTAAATGCAGCCGTTTTTGCTCGTTTTCATCACTCAAACGCTGTAACAAGTTCGCATAATATTCGCCATTGCTTTTCCTTTTTTGAGATAACAATGAAAATTATCCCGCGAGCGTCCCAGTGAACTGACGCCATGACCTTGCCTGCAGATGAAACTATTTTCGCCTTCTATGGAGCCGATTATTCCTTCGTCTCAGGTGAGAAGTGATGGACCCAGGTTTCATCCATTGCTATGAATCGACGCAAAAACTCAGCTTTATTGCAGCGAAACATTGCCACACACTTGACTGAAACATCCTCAAGACGCTGTTTTTGTTCTATTGTGACCAAACGCGGCACCCACTTTGCACACAACTTTTTCATATTCACATTTTCAGTCAGTATGCGATGTACAGAACTTTTTGGAAATGCCTGCAATGTCTGCTAGCTCACGCACTTTCAGTCGACGGTCATCCAATACCATTTTGTGGATTTTCTTTACAATTTCTGGACTGGTAGCAACATTTAGTCGACCACTGCGACGTTCGTCTTGGCAGCTCGTACGGCTGCGCTTAAACTCTGCCACCCAATATTTCACTGTTGTAAACGAAGGAGCAGACTCCCCCAAAGTAGAATCTAGCTCAGCTTTAATATTAGTTGGACTAAGACCTTTCAAATGAAAGTATTGTATCACATAACGATGGCCGCCAAACAAATGCTAAACGATGTCACACTTAAGCTTTCTAAGGTTGGTATTTTTTACCATTGTTGTTTGAAACAAGAACTGCTATCTGTACGTCAGGTCGGGTACTTCAGGGACAGCCAGTGTGTATGCCATTTAATTCTTGTTTAAGTAATGTAACGTTGGCATTGAACAAAATACAGGTATAGAAACATATACATTTTTCTACTTTTTGATTAGCTTGTTTCATAATACAATGAAATAAACATGGATAAATATTTTCATAAAACAATTATAAATAAACTATTTATTTTCAAACTTAAAATTTTATTATAATTCAAGAATGCAATAGTGGGTAGGTTTCATTTGAATATAAAGCTCTGAGCAAAATGTAAGAAAATTCACTTGACACGTTTTCTTTGAACATATAATATGGATCACAATAACAATTGTGTTTATACATATAACCTGTAACCAGTTTTTCAGTGCAAATAATTCTTCAAAATACTAGTGAATAATACGTGTAGAGAAAGTAATACTTTATATACACCTTAAAATGTACCCTTCAGTGTTTAGGAAGAAATTCATATCGACTGCGTCTCGACTAGGAATAAGTGTCACCAACTCACTTGACCATTCTGCAGGTAAATCACGTGACAGGAGGGGTTTTTACTTTCTCTACACGTACTATGTACATAGTGTATAGAGAAGGTATTGCATTCGATACTGAGATTTCACCGGAAATACACTTTTGGGTGCCCCTGAATCCAAAAAAAAGCATTTTTGGAAAAAGGTTCGTGTGTGTGTCTGCGAGCAGCATAGTTCAAAAACGAAAAGTCAATTAAATACTAAGCTTGGTATTTAAGTTGAGTATCTTCCAGGGATGCAATACCAAGATTTTCAAGGAAGTCTGAAAATCTTCGCTACTCCCAGCTACCCCTATATGGAACATTTTTAGAAAATTTTGATTTTTTTCAAAAATGGCTCCAACGGTTTTGATTAAAATACCTTGTGTATAAGACATTTTATGACAAAACATGTATACCTTGAATTGTATTTGTGATGTAAATAAATATCTTTAATATGCGGGATTTTAATCAAAATCGTTAGATCCATTTTTTAGGAAATAAGAATGCCCGAAAGTTTTTCCATATTAAGGGTAGTTTGTGGGGGGTGGTATTCTTGAAAAACTTCAGGTCGCATCATTGGAAAATACCAAATCTAAACACCAAGTTTGGTATTTAACGGTCTTTTCGTTTTTGAGCTATGCTGTCCACAGTCACACACACGCGCGCGCGGACCTTTTTCTAATTTTTTTTTTATTCAGGGTGACCCAAAACATGTATTTCCGATGAAATCTCGGGATGGAATTTTTGGGTGTATTACAATACCTTCCTTCTCTATACACTATGTACATAGAACATGTAGAGGAAATAAAAAATCTCCTTGTACTTTAACAAATAAAGTTTAAAACTTGATTAAAAAAATCGGATGATAATGTGCGGGGTTTTAAAAGACGATGAAAATAAACCAAACTCACTCAGAATTCATTACACGTGACGATAAAATGTGTATTTCCGGTAAAATCTCGGTATTGAATTTTTGAGTGGAATACAAAACCTTCTCTGTATACTATGTACTAAGTACAGAACGTAAAAATCGACAAAGAACGCGAGGTTTGGCTAGAAAACAAGTTACGTAGGATAGGCCAGTGATATTTACGCAACAATCGGAATAGTACGTTTGTCCCGTTGTTACGAACACACACGTGACATTCATTACTTTCTCTATACGCACTATGTACATAGTGTATAGAGAAGGTATTGCACTCCACCCAAAAATTCGATACCGAGATTTCACCGGAAATATATGTTTTAGGGTCCCCAATATCCAAAAAAAAAAAAAGCATTTTCACAAAGAGGTCCGTGTGTGTGTGTGTGTGTGTGTGAGTGTGTCCGTGTGTCAGTGAACACGATAGCTCAAAAACGAAAAGTCGGTAAAATACCAAACTTGGTATTTAAGTTTAGTATCTTCTGGGGATGCGACACGATTTTGAGAAAAATTCCCCCACCCCAAACTCCTCTTACATGGAACTTTTTTCGAAAATTTTGATTTTCTCAAAAATGGCTCTAACGATTTTGATTAAAATTTCGTATATTAAAAATATTTACCTGACAAATAAAATGTATATCTTGAATTTTCTGGGAATAGCCTCTGAAGAGTAGTTTATTCTGGATGAGTTTACTGAATTTTGAATAACTGCTAAACCGTAAGAGATGGACAAAAACTTACTTAACAAAAAATGTAGAGCACATTAAAACACACAATTTATGCTATATACATTTTTTTCATGGAGTTCGTCTTTTTTGAGACATTCTTTATTTATGGTTTCTGCTATAAAAACGTAAGTAATAAGACTATTTCTGCTAATTTGTTCTGATTTGCATCAAGTAAATAGAAGTATAAGCTTTCTAAGAATAATTTGTTGTAGGGATATAGAGAAAGTCATGTGAATGGTACACATCAGATTTTTTTTGCACAGTTCTTGGCAGTAGATAGTCAAAAGAAGCAGTGATTCATGTGATTGGGGAATACAGGTCGAAGCAGTGAATCACTTGAGCAGAGGACATAATGCACTTTTAAAGCTTTTGTGCTTATTATGACCCAGAAATTTGTAGAGATAACTTTGTTTCCTCGCAGCTTTAAAGCTGCACGTCGCTGAAAACAAACGAACAAACAAAACAAATCAGAACTGCCAATGGCAGGCTGGCTGTACACTCTGTGCATATAATTACTCCGCTTTAGAAATGAAACAAAAGCCGAGCAACATTTCCAACACTAACAACATAGCCAGCTGGCAGTGGTCATACAAACTTAACGTTTTCAAATGGTCCACTCGTGTATAGTGATAGCGAAAGTATGTCCTCGCAGGTCACTCCTTCTGGTCAAAAAGTCCTCTACCGGGTGTTCGGGGAAAAAGCTTCCAATATTTTTATACAACAAACGTAGAAAAATCTAATGTGTTCCATTCACATGACTTTCTGTACATCTCTTCAACAAATTGTTGTTAAAAAGCTTATGTGGATAACAGATAAATGTTTTGAATAAAAGGTTTGTTTACGGAACAGCTACAGGTCATCATATAAATGGCCAGTGATATTTACGCAACAATCGGAATAGTACGTTTGTCCCGTTGTTACGAACACACACGTGACATTCATTACTTTCTCTACACGTAGTGTATAGAGAAGGTATTGCATTTTTGGTGTGTGTGTGTATGCGTGTGTGCGTGTGTGTCTGTGGACAGCATAGCTCAAAAAGGAAAAGACCATTAAATAACAAGCCTGGTATTTAAGTTTGGTATATTCCAAGGATGGGACACGAAGATTTTCAAGAAAATCTCTCCACTCTAAACTACCCTTTACATATAAAAAATTACGAAAATTTTGATTTTCTAAAAAAAATGGGTCTAACGGTTTTGATTAAAATCTCTTAAATTTAAAATATTTACTGCCAAATAAAATACACTTCTTGAATCCTCTAGGATTAGCCTCCCAAGTCCTCTTTATTCTGAATGATTTTTATTGAATGTTGTACACCTGTTAAACCGTAAGAGATAGACAAAAACTTACTGCACAAAAAATACAGAATTTATTAAAACACAGTTTTTTAGTTGACCGTTTTTGAGATATTCCTTGTTATTGGTTTCAGTTTTAAAGCACTTATACGGGAATTAGTGAACTCCTGTCTATACAAAGAAACTTCATTTACATAGCAACCAGCTTTTAAAAGATTTGACTATCGCTTTAGTGTAGTGTATTTCCGTTCTACGCACAAGGACTTGTGCTGCCTTTGAACTAGAGACGTCCCAGCTGGTTCTCCACACGAGTTGGAGTAAAATATGTATCGAAAGTAAAGTAAATGTTAAAATGAAGGCTGGTAGAACGGTTTTTGCTGTTGGAGAACCATATACATGTCACAGGAACAGCTTTGTAAATCCAATAAAACCGCCAGGGCATAATAACCGGTTTTCCGTGAAGCTGGTCGTGGTTTTAGTGGTCAGGGAAGTTGCAGGCCATTCCTCCTGTGTAGTTACAACACGAAGAAAAAGTCCCCAGCTGTGCAATCCCCACGTGCTTTTTAAAGCCCAGACTCAGTGTTGCCAACTACATTCACTGGAATTGCGCTACCAAGCTCAAAAATCGGAAGTGTTCTTCTCTACATATTCTGTAAAAGTTATCGTTAAAAAGCTTCTGCTTCTATATACTTCATGCTAATCGATATAAACATGAGCAGAACTTGTCTTATTAGTTGCTTTCTTGTAAGTAGAAGAGAAATAATGGAATGCATTAGGCTAAGGTGACAGTCAAATGTTTTAAAAGCTGGTTATCATGAGCATGAACTTCGTTTCTTTCCATTCCAGAAGTTGACAAAGTCCCATATATGAAAAGTTGAAGTATTTTAAAACCATTAACAAGGAATATCTAAAAATGGTCAACTCTAAGAAAAAAATGTGTATGATATAAATGTGTGTTTCAACGAGAACTACATATTTTGCGCAGTAAGTATTTGTCTATCTCTTACGGTTTAAAAATTATGCAAAATCCAGCAAAATTCATCCAGAATAAAAAGGTCATCAGAGACTATTCCCAGAAAATTCAAGATAATATGTCTACGGTATTTTAATTAAAATCGTTAGAGCCATTTTTGAGAACATACAAATTTTCGAAAAATTTGTCATGTAACGAATAGTTTGGGGAGGGGGGATTTTCCTCAAAATCAACCTGTTGCATCCTTGTAAGATACTAAACTTAAATATCAAGTTTGGTGTTTTACCAATTTTTCGTTTTTGAGTTAACGTATTCACGGACACACGGACCTTTTTTTAAAAATGCTTTTCTTGGATACAGGGGATCCTAAAACGCTTATTGCCGGTATCGATTTTTTGGCTGGAATGCCGTACCTCCTCTATACACTATATACATAGTCCGTGTAGAGAAAGTAAAAATGAAAATAGAGTTTTATTTAATGGCGCTCTTTAACTGTTTGGTTCTCAGCATTCTATACTGGGCGTGAAAGACCAGTTAATTTAGGCCACAGGCCTCTTTTATCAGGCTTGAGATTCTTTTATGTGCCGTCAAACTGCATCGTCCTCCGCCGGGTTTGAACTTGCGACCACGATATATGAAGTTAGCATGGTAACCATTACTCCACGGAGGCCGGTTGTGCCTATTCATGTCCCGTACCCCGAAAGGTGATATGAAATTCGTGGTGTTAGAGAAGCCATCCCAGCAATCGCCTGGGGAAACAAGAAAAACACCCAAACCAAAAGTGGGGACCTCACAGAGTCGCACCTTGTTCTGCAACAACACAGTGGTGCAGTTTATCAACGTTGTCATATTTACTTTACCGTGATGTACCTAGCATATGCATCAGTGCTGCGCTAACCCTCATGTAACAACACAGGGCTGAAACAGATTGCATTAAACATTCAGTGATAGCTGGCGTTTGTGATGATGAAGGAAATCTGCCGTAAATACAGTAGCCAAAGCAGATGATAATGTAATGGCGACGTATTCATGACACAGAGCTGCTACCTGGTCGCCATAAGCTTCAGCAACTACGAAATATACCGCGCGAATCAATCCATTCTACTTTTTTTTTAAAGCTTAGCTTAACTACATTTTACTTTCTCTACACGTACTATGTACATAGTGTATAGAGAAGGTATTATAATGCACCCAAAAATTCCATACAGAGATTTCACCGGAAATACATGTTATAGAATCCCCTCGAATCAAAAAAAAAATCATTTTTAGAAAAATGTGTGTGTGTGTGTGTGAACAGCACAGCTCAAAAACGAAAAGTCCGTTAAATACCAAACTTGGTATTGAAGTTTGGTATCTTCCAAGGATACGACACGAAGATTTTCAAGAAAATCCCCCCACTCCCAACTACTCTTAACATGGACAAATTTTGGACAATTTTGATTTTCTCAAAAATGGCTCTAACAATTTTGATTAAAATATGGTATATTAAAGATGTTTACGTGACAAATAAAATGTATATCTTGAATTTTCTGGGAATAGTTTCTGAAGACTACTTTATTCTGATGGACAAAAACTTACCACACAAAAAGTGTACAACACGTTAAAACACACAACTTAAGTTATAAACCTTTTTCGTGGAGTTCGTGGTTTTATAAATATTTCTTGTTTTTGGTTTCAGTTTTAAAAAGCATAATTTTCTCATACAGGAATTTGTCAACTCGTGTCCATACATACAAAGGTGCTTCAGTCACAGAGCAACCCGCTTTTGACTAATACTTTAACCTATGCTACTTGCATGGAAGCAAGTAAGAAGACTATTACTGATAATTTTTTCTCGATTAGCATGAAGTAAAAAGAGACAAGCTTTTTAACAATCATTTGCTACAGAGATGTAGAGAAAGTCATGTCAATGGAACACATCAGATTTTTACTTTCCCTATACGTACTATGTACATAGTGTATAGAGAAGGTATTGCATTGTACCCAAAAATTCGATACCGAGATTTCACCGGAAATACATGTTTTGAGACCACCTGAATGCAAAAAAAAAGAATTTTTATAAAAATGTCCGTGTGTGTCTGTGTGTATGTGTGTGTCTGTGGGCAGCATAGCTCAAAAACGAAAAGACCGTTAAACACCAAACTTGGTATTTAAATTCAGTATCTTCCAAGGATGCGACACTAAGATTTTCAACAAAATCGCTCCACCCTCAACTACCCTTCACATGGAAAATTTTTCGAAAATTTTGATTTTCTAAAAAATGGCTAACGATTTTGATAAAAATATCATATATTAAAGATATATACTTGACAAATAATATGTATATTTTTAATTTTCTGGGAATAGCCTCTGAAGACTACTTTATTCTGGATGAATCTTACGGAATTTTGTGTAACTGGTAAACCGTAAGACATAGACAAAAACTTACCACACAAAAAATGTAGAGCACATTAAACACACAATTTATGTAATATACATTTTTTTTCGTGGAGTTGATCGTTTTTAGATATTCCTTGTTTTTTGATTCAGCCTTAGAAACTTATACTTTTCCCATACAGGAATTTGTCAACTCCTGTCCATACATGCAAACAAAGCAACTTCAGTCACATAGCAACCATCTTTTGCTACCACTTTAATCTATGGTACTCCCTTATTTCGCTTCTACTTGCAGGGAAGCAAGCAATAAGACTATTTCTGCTAATTTTTTCTAACTTAGAATGAATTAAATAGAAGCATAAACTTTTTAACAAAACTTTGTTGCAGAGATATTGAGAAAGTCATGTGAATGGATTACATCAAATTTTTTTTATTTATTTTGTTTTTGTGGTGGAAGATGAAAGGAGAAAGGAAGGTAGAGTAGAAAAGGCGGGCCAAGGGATGGTTAATTGTGTTATTATTTTTGTTTGTTTATTTCATGCCATTTTATTGTATTGATTGCACCATTGTGTTCAATCCTATTTCACGTCCTCCTCACAGCAGCGGGAAGCTTAAACTTCCTAGTGATGGGACAAAAATAACACAACAACTATTTTGAAACTGTTTTATAAACCACTTCTGGAAATTGCGTGCGTTGTGTTGTTCTTTCATGTATCGGTTCCATGCCACAATAACAGCAACATCTGAGTAGTTGTTTCACTTATTGTAACAGTTACTACGTCATTGTTTACCGCAAGGTCTGATATAATAATCCGCGAAATTCGAATGTACCAATCAAACTTCTTCCCTCTCGTTGCTTTGCTTCTAGAGTTGGGTCGAGCGATTCATTATTAGTAACCGACTCATACGATCCGTTCATGCTATATGAATCGATTCATACGATTCGTTCACGATTCATTAATCATCGCCATGCCGTTTGTGTGTTTATGTTAAGCTATCTCGTTTTTACAAGGGGATGTTAGTCATATGGCATAAAAACTGTAATTTATATAAAACGCTGTACTCTTTTGCAAACATTTGGTAAAATGTCCTCCATTAAACGAAAAAAGAAAAACCACATAAGAATTTGTTTAAATCTAAAATTGACACCTGGCATGGCGCCAGGCTGTATTTGTGTAATGTTAATAAGCAGAGTAATTATTATTCCTCACTGCCGCGGTTGCACGCTAGTAAGTCGTATAATTTTTACAAATACATCATTATAAGGCAACGCTAGTACCCAGAATACTTTAGGTAATTTTAATATTAGAGGTAAGATGTTTCTATTCTTGCATTTAGTATAGGTTATAGTATATAAATCAATGCAGTTAAATTATAATTTAAACGTAGATATTAATTTATTTAATCCTGGAATTCTAAAAGTTCTGTTTTTCCCTCCATTAACAATGTTGGTATATCTACAACACACAGTCACACAATACAATACAATGTATTAAATAGTTAATAATGTTCAGTGAAATACTTACTGAACATTAATCCTTTCCTTATATGTGGTACTGTAGTTTCAATGGAAATGTTTACGATTCGATTATACGCTATTGTTTTTAAAAAATTAACCATCATGTTAACTCCGTATCGTTAGAACTCAACAATATTCTGTTTAATGGCAGTGGTTTTCTGTTTTCTCTAACCATAGCCAGACACATGATAGAACATCAGAATCCATGGTAATTTTCAGTACTCACTCGGCACGGCAATCACGGAATGTCGACCGTGCTCGGCAGTATTCGGCCGCTCTCGGCTTGGCAAACGCACAGTTCGTTCATGAATCGTCCTGTCTTTTAGCCTGCCTGCCCTGGTGCGCGATTCACGATTCGTTCATGAATCGTCGCCTTGTCTTTTAGCCTGCCCTGGTGCGCGATTCACGATTCGTTCATGAATCGTCGCCTTGTCTTTTAGTCTGCCCAGGTGCACGATTCACTATTCTTGCATGAATCGCCCTGCTATGCAAACAACCTTGTAATCCCGACTTTGTTATTACGACAGGGGCTAGGAGCTTTTTTTGGCATAAAAGAAAAACAATGTAAAGCTGAACGTATTCTTTCCCCATTATTCTGGAGTTTTCTGAATTTTACAATAAAATTGCTGTATGAAATTCCACTTTAGTTGTATTGCATGAGATATATTGCAAAGTATATACATTTATTATTGTTATTATTATTATTATTATTATTATTTAACACCTGTTAATAAGATCATGTTAGAACACAGAGTATTGTATCGATTTCCTTTCATCAGATTCCAGGAATCTCTTATAAATAATTATTTAGATTGTGTTCCTCTTTACTTTCTTAACCATATACTTGTACATATTAGTTAGAGAATGTATTGCAACCCACCTAAAAATTGGAAATGGAGATTTCACCGGGAACATCTTTTTAGGCCCGTTAATTAAAATGAAAAATGTGTGCGTGCGTGCGCGCGCGCGGGCGCCACTAAACAGCATAATTGACAAATGGAAAGTCAATTAAATAGCAAACTTGGTATTTAAATTCTCTTATTTTCCAAAGAGGCGTAATGAATTTCAAGAAAATCACCTAGCAAATCATCAATTACTAAAACGTGTCGTGAAAGAGGCAGGTTATAAAATTGCGAGGCATGAGTTACCCCTTACATTGCATACCAGACTTCAATTTCATTTCATTGATTTTACCGATTAGGCCACAAGCAAAATTGTGTATGCATTTCATGTTTGCATTCAACGTACAGCTTGTTGGATTGTAAGGGCATCTAATTTCAAAAGAATTATTAATGGCAATATTAATTGCACTATATGATGGTAGATTATCTCATTGAGAAGCTGTCGGAGGAATTCACAATTTGGTAAATGATCAGGAACATGGAGCTTAACTTTTAGAGAAAATTCCTTCATATTACTTGAATAATCAATTTAATGATGCCTCAGAAACCTGACAAAAACTTGTTTTCTTTTACTAACGTTCTCTATTCTGTATGTGTCGTGGTGAACTATCGTTTTCCAGCTAAAAATTTCAGTTGATATTTCATCGGAAATTATGTTTTGAGGTCCCCTGAATTCAAAAAGGTATTTTCAGAAAAAGGACTATGTGTGCGTGCGTATGTGTTTATGTAGCTGTGAATGAACAGCATAAATCAAAAGACGAAAAATCCGTTAGGTAAATGCAAAAGTTGATATTTAAGTTCTGCATCTACCTACGATGTGACTATATATATATATATATATATATATATATATATGTAGAGAGAGAGAGAGAGAGAGAGAGAGAGAGAGTTAACATTTCCTACATATTTTCTGTTATTTTTTCAGTCTTTCCATATTTAGACTTCTCTCAAATGGAAAGTCGTTATTCGTTTTTCTTTATGCTGGTCAAACAAAGGGAACAAAAAAGGTTATTGCTTTAGCCACATTACAATAAAAGTTATTTGTAATATGTTGGAGCATTTTTCTTTCTTTTCGTAAAATTAGTTTCTGAAGTTATATATCTTGCTAACGTAGTGACGATTTACCTGTGCATATATTACATTTAAGATTCTGCATATATAGTTGTAAATTATAAACTTACTTTAACCTGTACAATAACTCATCTAAAATAAAGACGCTCGTTGTGGCTCCGGCAATGATCGGCAGTGTTAGTTTTCTTATACATACATTTTCTTCTTTAGCCTTGTGGCTTCAGCGCTGTAGGCTTTTCACATTAAAATAAATGGTTAACACTCGGCAGTTTCCGTCGAAGCTCGGTTTGGTACTCCGTAAGGTCGAAACAAAAGAATACCAAACCCCAATGGCTGATCACGATTCTTCAATTCTGCGATTCTTTTTGAACGACGATACCTACTATGGTTGACACGATTCATGCAGTTCTTTTCAACTCATACAATTCTTTTCAATTCATGCGATTCTTTTCGAATCACACAATTCTTTTTGAACAAGATTCATGTTAAGACTAGCACGATTCTTACGATTCTTTTTGAACGACGATTCATGCTAAGGTTGACACGATTAATACGATTCTTTCCTTGTACTCGTTCATATGAACGATTCGTTCATGAACCGCCCCATGTCTATTTGCTTCTGTAATTTGACAATTACCTCTTCAGTGTACCTGGCGAGTGGTTGCATTTGGTGGTAGAACACAGGTCTGCAACAGTTTAGGGGATTTCTGTTGCAGGAAACTGTTATTTCGAAACTGTTTCGTAGTTGCACCAGAAATAGAATAAACTGTTTCGCAAAAAGAAAAACTTTTTCCACCACTAAAATTAACCACATTGTCAATGCTTCGTTGTGTTGAGGTGATAGTCAACAGAGGGACCAACAATATTAGTTGGTGATAAAAGGCTGCATATCGTCGATAAATCCGACTTCAACTTGCAGCGTTCTTGTCTCAGGAAGCCAAACCAGTCTTCCCTCTTTGCCACAGCGCCGATATTCTTTTTCAAGATCCAATGGAGTGTTCCCGCTACCAACCAAATCACACAGCGATGTAGGTAGGTATTCGGGAAACGAAATTCCAGGCGCCAGAGTTTCTCCAGGTACGACGGGGCCTCAGGCTGGCACCATTTGGTTAGATAGCTACTTGAGCACCAACCTGCCGACAAGATATAAGGCGATGCTCCAAACTATCAACCTCGGAGCAGAGTGCACAGAGGTTAGATTGTCCTCGCCCATGTTGCCAGAGTTTTTCTGCTGTCCGTATGGTTTCTACTGATTGAAAACTTAATTCAGCTGTGTATATAAACATTTGTATGTAAATATTTATAGAGTGTTCAATAAGTCCATAGAACATCCAAGAAATTACACTCGTATAACGAAAAAAGTGTATATTTAGTAAAGCCGATGTCCCACGGTCAAATACTTTGGTCCAATACTCTTGGATCGTGGGACATCGGATAATTTCATTGTGTATAATTTCCGTCCTATTTTTTGATCTAATTCTAGTTTGCTACAACAGGATACAGCGGTTTCTATTTTTTGGTCCAAACGTATGAAATCAACCAATGAGCGACCTGGTGGCAGTGACGTAATAAGATGGCAGCTAGTGCTGGGTCTTCCTTCCCGCCCATATGATTGTTTGTGAAACTTTGCTGTATCTTGTGGACTGTCCTAAATATTAGGGTTATAGTAGCTGAGCAATTTTTGCAATACACATTTTTTGTGTGGCGGAGATTTATGAAATAACGACTCGGGTATTTATAATCCCTGCAACTGTATTTTATCGGATCCATTTGTACCTAAACTTTTCTCAATAAAAATATAAAAACGTGGTCTTACTTTTGATTTGCTGATATGGACTGCCTCATATTTGTGTCTTGGCGAGTGATTTTTGCCTCTACTAAGGACAGGAACATTCCAAACAAATTTTCGTCCATTCTAAGGAAGTTAAAATAATTTACAAGGTCAGAAACAAGATCATTTTGCAGCATATGTAGTACACCTCTTCCTTGGCCTACAGTCGTACGATCCAGCCATGTTCTAGTCCACCAACGCTTCTTTATTGATTTTTTCTTTCTATTATACTATGCTCTTTCAATGGATACATAAACTAAGCTTACTACAGCGAACGTAAATAAAATGGATCAGCAACCTGCACCATTTTCTATCAGCTATTCGTGTGCATGCGATAAATATTTGGACCAATACACACTCCCGTGGGAATGGAATGAAGAAATTGTACACAACGTTCACATTGTATAAACATTTTTGGACCAAATTTTGACCGTGGGACATCGGCTTAACCGTCGTCTCTTACTAAAGTCGGTGAGAAATTTATTGTGATTGATACTTGTGCGGTGTGTCTTCTGCTGGTAGGGGCTCGCCAGTCCAGTCCAGTGTGATTGGCAGGCTGAGGGCAGCCCGAGGTGTGTTAGACGTGTCCCTGTTCTCAGAGAGAACTTAACCACGTTCTGACGGGATTGTGGGTTTTGTAGGATGGCGGGTGTGTTTTGGGTTGTGGAGTGACAGGAGGAGGCGAATATTGCTCCTCGACGGTTGCCTTGATGGTGCAACGGCCCTTGTGCACCGCTGGTGTGTTTTTATCAAAATGTTTCTTGAGATTATAATTTTGAATCCAAGCAACTCTTGACTCCGGGTTCGCCTTATATATAGTAGTCCGGTGGGGGACCGGCCAGATGCCGCTCTGTGATTGGCCCGGGTCCGGCATGGGAGGCGTTGACTAGAGACCAATGGTCTCCGTTGCCGGGACGGACTGCTCTGATTGGCCCGCTGCCAGACGTGAGCCTGTATTAAAACTAGGGCTAGCTTTTGGCAGTTTCACAAATCTTTGTGAGTGTTTGCTGAGCACCGAACTCCAAATGCCTTTCACCTGCAAGCCGCTGTCTCTGTTGATGTTATTTTCTTCGTGTTTAATAGCTATGGCTTCTTTGATGGAGCGGTCCCAATAGCTTGAAGACTTAAACATGGTGGTTGTGTCGCCCAGTCTCGGTCTGTGTCCTTCTTGGATGCAGTGCTCTGCAAGACCAGATTTTTCTGGGTACATCAGGCGGATGTAGCTCTCATGCTCTTTTGCATCTTTGTTCGTTCGTTCTCCCCGTCTGTCCGATGTAGGCTCTACCACATTCACATGGAATGCGGTATACCCCGGGAGTCTTTGACCTGTCTTAACATATTTCGAATCATGTCATCGATGTTGCAACACCTACGGCTTCACTTTAAATTTGCGCGAGCGTTCTCATGATCTTATTGTTTGATTTCATTCTGTGAAAAGTTGGGTTGTATAATACACAGTGATCCTGTAAGGATTTACGTTTAAAAGGTGGCAGCGCTGTCAATGTAATAATACAATGTACGATATAATTAAAATAAATAATATGCGTAATACAATACACTGTGAGAATGACAAAGCACTGTATTATACTACAAACAAAATAATAATAATAATAATAATAATAATAATAATACAACATTAAAAGCTTTAATATACTAGTGATAACGCAATACTTATATTTGCTATCCCGACAGTAAATCACTCTTCTTTAGTCTTTTTAAAACTCGCGTTAATTGTTCTTTTTGTGAAGGAAAATTTATCTATGTCAGTTTTCTGTTCCATATTTGTTATTATTTTCTCTACACGTACTATTTGTGTAGTGTATAGAAAAAGTATTGCATTCCACCCAAAAATTTGATACCGGGATTTCAACGGAAATGCATGTTTTGAGTCCACCTGAATCCAAAAAAAGCATTTTTGGAAAAAAAGTGTGTGCGTGTGTGTTGTGTGTGTGTCTGTGGACATTCTAGCTCAAAAACGAAAAGTCCGTTAAATACCAACCAAACTTCGTTTTTAAGTTCAGCAGTATCTTTCAAGGATGCGGCACGAAGCTTTTCAAGAAAATCCCCCACTCCCAATTACCCTTTACATGGAAAAATTTTCGAAAATTTTGATTTTCTCAAAAATGGCTCTAATGATTTTTATTAAAATATCGTGTATTAAAGATATTTACCTGATAAATAAAATGTATATCTTGAAATTTCTGGGAATAGCCTCTGAAGACTACTTTATTCTGGATGAATTTTACTGAATTTTGCATAATGGTAAGAGAGATAGAGTAAACCGTAAGAGATAGACAAATACTAACTACACAAAAAAAGGGGGAAAAATAGCCCGCCTGGGTAGTGTAGGGGTAGCGTGTCTGCCTCATATTCAAAAGGTCGCGAGTTCGAATCTCGCGTAGGCTGAGTTACCTGGATAAGTTTTTTTCGGGGGGTTTCCTGATCCTGAGAAGACGAATGTCGAGTAACTTTAAGCTCCATGGACCCCGGGATCTTTGAGCATCATTACACCAATTTCATTCATCGTGCGATATGACCAACCAGGTTAAAGGACGTTAAACTAAAAAAAAGGGGGGAATTTCGAAAATTTTGATTTTCTCTTTAGCCTCTAAAGACCTCTTTATTCTGGGTGATTTTTTTTTTTTAATTATTTTGCATAACTAGTAAACGAGATAGACAAAAACTTACTACACAAAAAATGAAGATCTCGTTAAAACACACCATTTATGTAATATACTTTTTTTTTTTTTTTTCCTCGTGGAGTTGGCCGTTTTCGAGATGTTTCTTGTTATTGGTTTCAGTTTTAAACTACTTAAACTTTTCTCATACAGAAACTTGTCAACTCCTGGCCACGCAAAGAAACGGATTTCAATTCCATAGCAACCACATTTTAAAACATTTGATTGTCGGTTTAGCCTAGTGTATTCCCTTATTTCCCGTCTATTTATAAGTAAGTAATAAGACCGTTACTAATAGTGTTTATCTCGATTAGCATGAAGTGATGTAGAGAAAGTCAGATGCTATGTTCGCTGTTCGGCCCAACGCTGATGGGGTTTTGATGTAGGTACCTAGTATTTAATGTTGTCGGTTTGTCAGCAGCACTCCTGGCTAACGCTGGTGATGTAACTGGCGCCTCGTTTGCTCTCATTTTGTTGCTGAGGTACAAGCAATTAAATACCATGTCAAAGGATTAAAACTAAGTTATTTTTACTTTCTCTGATCTGTGCTCCATCTAAAGATTTCCATTCACATGACTTTCTCTACATCTCTGTAACTGGTCACTTCTTCTATTTACTTCATGCTAATCTAGATAAACATAAGCAGAAATAGTCTTATTATTTGTTTCCTTGTAAGTAGAAGGCAAATGAGGCAATACACAGCTAAAGCGATAGTCAAATCTTTTAAAAGCTGCCACTATGAGAAAACAAGTGAAATTCGGTTCCCTTTGCGTGGCTAGGAGTAAAACAAAAGATGTATGAAACGTAACATAACGTTTGAGAAAATTCTAAGTAGTTTAAAAGTGAAAGCAATAACGAGGATTTTTGTTTGTTTGGAAACGGTTAACCCTACAAAAGAAATGTATATGACAAATTGTGTATTTTAACGAGATGTATAAGGCTTATGCAGGAAGATTTTTGTCTATCTCTTACTGTTCATCAAGTTTTTTAAGTAATAAGACAAATTCTGCTAATGTTTATTTTGATTAGCATGGTGTAGATAAAAAGAAAGAAAATTTGTGTTTGGAACAGCTAGAGAAATTTATGTGAATGGAGCACATTAGATTTTTCTCAAAACGTTGCAAACCAAAAATATCTTCTTGAGTAAAAGACTCCCAATCGGTTCATTGCGATTTCTTGGTCTGGATATTCGAAGCACACACTCTGTTCCATAGGTGACTCCATGGTCTCGGTCCCTTACAGACGTCATGGATGGGGTGCATTATTGGGGGGGTGAGACGTGGTCAGCGCTTCGACCCCCCCTCCATCAAGTAGCTCCTCAATTGGCTCCCCAGGGACCTCACGAGGCTGAGTGCATCCCGGTCCAGGTCTTCCAGCGGCCAGTACTGGGAATCGAACCCAGGTCTCCCGCTTAGAAAGCAGCAACGCTACCACCCCATAGGTGCTCTATGGGGTATAAATTGGAGAATTTCCAGGCTCGGACGCCAGAATTCTCTATTGTGTCGAGTGAGTTGTGATTCCATCTTGCATGAGAAACGCAATACTTTGCTTTGGAAATTTAGTGTAATTCTTTAGAACTTCAGAATATGCAGGGATAATGCAAAACAGAAATCAATAACAAGGGATTTCTCAACTCCACGAAAAAGTGTATACGAAGTAAGTTGTGGTTATTGAGATCTACATTTTTTGTGCAGTAAGTTGTTGTTGTTGTTGTTGTTGTTGTTGTTACGGTGTACTGGTTATGCAAAATTCCGAAAAATTCATCCAGAATAAAGAGGTTTCAAAGGCTAATCCCAGAAAATTCAACATATACATTTTATTTGGCATGTAAATATATTTAATATACGGTATTTTAATCAAAATCGTTAAAGCCATTTTTTAGAAAGTCCAAATTTTCGAAATTTGTCCGCGTAAAGGATAGTTTGGGCTGGGGCTTTTGCCTCAAAATCTTCGTGTCGCATCTTTGGAATATACTAAATTTAAATACCAAGTTAGAGTTTTTACTGACTTTTCGTTTTTGAATTATCGTGTTCATGGACACAAACACCAACACGGACCTTTTTTTAAAAGTTCTTTTTTTATACAGGGGACCCTAAAACGTATACTTCTGGTAAAATCTAAGTATCTTTTTTGGGTGGAGTACAATACCTTCTCTATAAGCTAAGTAGGTATATCACGTGTAGAGAAAGTAAAAAAGCAGACGATAACAAAGGAATCAGTGAGCAGAAACTACGAAAAACAGAATTAAAGTCGAATTATACTTTTGGTGATGCTTATATCCCGTTTTGTAAAGCACTTTATATACAAGTATGCGATATTCAACTTCAATTATAATATTTACTTTTGTGGGATGAAATTCCCTGTAGTCAATGAAGTGATTTTATTCAATCCCCAGCCGGACATTCAAGGTCTAATTCCCGTGCAAAAATGCTGATGATCATAAAGAACGTGTTGTCGCAATTATTTCCAACTCAGGAATCTTCATGACGTAATTACAGCTGTTTTAAATTTCACTGTTTCCCCATTGCAATCAATGTATTGCGCGCGACCTCGCACGCCTTCTACCCTCCAAGAAAATCTTCTATTTCCGATACGCATAGCTGTCTGCGCAGCCAGAGGTGTGGGGGCTTGGTTTTAATGTGCTCTACATTTTTTGAGTGGTAAGTTTTTGTCCATGTCTTACGGTTTAGCAGTTATGCAAAATTCCGTAAAATTCATCCAGAATAAAATAGTCTTCAGAGGTTATTCTCAGAAAATTCAAGACATACATTTTATATGTCAGGTAAATATCTTTAGTGTTCGATATTTTAATCAAAATCGTTAGACTCGTTTTTGAGAAAATAAAAATTTTCGAAAAGTGTTCCATGTAAAGGGAAGCAGGGGGTGGGGGATTTTCTTGAAAATCTTCGTGTCGAATCCTTGAAAGATACCAAACTTAAATACCAGGTTTGGTATTCAACGGTCTTATGTTTTTGAGCTATGCTGTCCACAGATACACACATATACTCTCGCGCGCACACATACTCACACGGACCTTTTTCTAAAAATGCTTTTTTGTATTTAGGGGGACCCAAAACATATTTCCCGTGAAATCTCGGTATAGAATTTGTGGGTGCAATACAATACCTTCTCTATAGACTATGTACATAATATGTGTAGAGAAAGTAAGAATGTAGGTACTTACCAAAATGAAGTAAACAGAATGCACGAAAAACTTATGAACTCGCAATTTACACTACCTAATTTTCCATACAAATAACTCGCACTGTTAAGATATTGCACAGCTGTCTTTAACAATGTGCCATTTACCGGAAGATTATAAATAAAAGATAAAGACCACACCACAATCGAGTAATACCAACTCCTGCATAATAAAATATGATCATAGTTCCTGTGATATTTGAAACTAAATAAGAGAATTATTTTAGCTATTTTTAACAGAAACTTTCGATGAAATATCGCTATCGAATTTTTGAGTGCAATGAAATACTTTCTCTAATGACTAACACATTATACGTGGTAGAGAAGGTAAAATCCGGTATACGATAAAGGCTGTGTTAATTACCGTGACGAATGTTTTGTGATAAAGCTAATATTTATCTCGTATGTTAAACTTACCTGCTAAGACAATTTTCCGAATGTTATCACAGCACGTTGAACTCTGTGTGTCTAAGAATGGCGGGTGATAAGATGTAAGCCAGTGAAATGAATAGTCTGTTCACACCCACTTTCAGATGTGCTCTGCTGCCTTGCATAATGCTGTAAACCTTGGCTTTGTTTGTTGGGATAGGCATTCTGCTGAATCGGAAATAGCCGCAGATGAAGCAATAGTGACCTAAAAATACAAGACGGAAATGGGTTCTTGCATGTGGGAGAAAATCTGCAACACATAGTTTGGAAAACGAATTATTTTTCTTTCTGTACTGCTAATTTTCCCCTCCCGTTAGCTCAGTGGTAGCGCACCTGCCTTTGGCGGGAGGGACCCTGTTCAATTTTCGGACCCAACGAGGATGTCCTTTTATTATACCATCCCGTGGGAGGGAAACGGCAACACCACCCATTATTTATAGCCTGAACGCCTACATCAGGTTGTGGTCTCTGCCACAATTCCGTCCCGACCACTGACCGACCCGTGGAGTGAATACTCGAATTCACTACTAATTACGTTCTCTACACGTACAGAGATTTCACCGGAAATGAACGTTTTAGGCTCCCCTGTATAAAAAAAAAATCTGTGTTCCATAACATGACTTTCTTTACATCTCTGCAACAAATTATTGTTAAAAAGCTTATGCTTCTATTTACTTCATCCTAATCGAGAAAAATTAGTAGCAAAATTATCCTATTACTTGCTTCCTTGTAAGTAGAGGGGAAATAAGTAGCATAGGTTAAAGTGATAGTCAAAAGATCGTTGCTATGTGACTGAAGTTCCTTTGTTTATATGGACAGGAGTTGACAAATTCCTGTATGAAAAAGGTATACACATTTTAAAGCTGAAACCAAAAACAAGGAATATCTAAAATGTATCGGAAATATGTGATCAATTCCACAAAAAAAAAAAAAAAAAAAAAAATTATGTTTCATAAATTGTGTATTTTAACGAGCTCTAAATTTTCTGTTAACTTAGCTTTTGTTTATCTCTTACGGTTTACCAGTTATGCACAATTCCGTAAAATTCATTCAGAATAAAGTAGGCTTCTGAGGCTATTCCCAGAAAATTGAAGATATACTTTGTCAGGTAAATATCTTTAATATACGACATTTTAATCAAAAGCGTTAAGAGCCATTTTTGAGAAAATCAAAATGTTCCGAAATTTTTCCACGTAAAGGGTAGTTGGGGGCGGGGTTCTTGAAAACCTTTGTGTCGCATCCTTGAAAGATACCAAACTTAAATACCAAGTTTGGTATTTAACGGTCTTTTCGTTTATAAGCTATGCAGCCCACACACACACATGAACATTTTTCTAAAAAAATATTTTTTTTTAATTCAGGTGACCTCAAAACATGTATTTCTGGTGAAATCTTGGTATCGATTTTTTGGGTGGAATACAATAACTTCTCTATCTACTATGTACTTTGTACATATGTGCTAGAGAAACTAAAATGATCGGGCAGCTGGCCCCGTATTTCAATCGATAGAGCATTGCTTGCAGTCCTGGGTTCGATTTCCGGCTGCGGGTTAGGCTTTTTCTCCAGTCCAGATTGTTGCCTATTCTCTCCAGAGTATAAATATATGAGTGTAAATTTAAATATAATAACCACAAGAATGAAGACGTTGCCATGTCCAATTATTCCAAAGGACATGACCCAGATGTTAAATGCGGCATATACATAAGTGGGGAGAATTTTCGATTCGTTATTAACGGATATCTCGGAAATGGCTTCTGGCACAAAAGCGTTATTTGAAATAAATTATGTTTTAAAGAGAACTACTTTTTTTGTATAGTATGAATAACTATAGATTTAGCATTTACCAGTTACCGAGATTAAAATTTCCTTCCGAAAGAACACGCTTCACAAGACATTTCCAAAAAATTCATCATATATATTTTAATTGGCATATAAATAAATAGTTTTCATGTGTGGTATGTTAATCAAAGTCATTAAAGCTATTTTTCAGAAAATGAAAAATGTCGAAAAATACTGCATGTGTTTGCGGTGTGGGATTTTATTGAAAATCGCATATTGCATCCTGGGCAGGTACTAAACCTAAATACTAAGTTTGGTATTTTTCCAACTTTTCGTTTTTTAGTTACTTTGTACACACATGAGCCTTTTTACCTTCTCTAGCCCCGCATGTACTATGTACATAGTGGATAGAGAAGGTATTGTACTCCACTCAAGAATTCGAAGTCAAGTTTTCTCCGGAAATATATGTTTTAGGACCCCCTGAATCCAAAAAAAAAAAGAATTTTCAGAAAAAGGTCCGAGTGTGTGTGTCTGTGGTCAGCATAGCTCAAAAACGAAAAGATGCTTAAATACCAAACTTGGTATTTAAGTTTGGTATGTTCCAAGGATGCGACACGAAGATTTTCAAGAAAATCCCCTATCCCTAACTACCCTTTACATGGAACATTTTTCGAAAATGTTGTTTTTCTTAAAAATGGCTCAAACTATTTTGATTAAAATACCACATATTAAAGCCACTTCCATTATAAATAAAATGCATATCTTGAATTTTCCGGGGATAGCTTCTAAAGACCTGTTTGTTCTACGTGAATTTTATTGAATTTTGCATAACTACTAAATCGTAAATGATAGAAAAAAAGGCACTAAACAAAAAAGTGTAGATATCGTTAAAACACACAATTTATGTCATATATGTTTTATTTCGTGGAGTTTACCGTTTTTGAGATATTCCTTGTTATTAGTTTCAGTTGTAAAGTACTTACACTTTTCTCAGACAGGAAGTGTCCGTTTTTCTTTTGTTCTTCTCCTGGTCAAGCAAAGAAGGGATTTGCAATGACAATCACATAACGACAGCTTTTAAAACTGTTGAATCATAGCGCATTCCTTTAGTTCCCTTCTACTAATGTTTATCTCGATTAGCATTGTTTGTAGAGCAGCTAGAGAAACTCATGTGAGTGTAACACAGGTGGTTAGGGGGCCTCAAAACATATATTTCCAGTTTAATTTCGACTTCCAATTTTTTAGTGCACTACAGTGCTTCTACCTTCTACACAGCAGAGAAAGAAAAAGAAAAATATTGAAAAATGCAAACCATTAAAAACATACAGGTATCTTGGAAAAGTCTACTACCACAAAAGCGTGATTTTGAATCTACTCTGTGTGTTTAAAAGAATTCTACACAATTTGTGTAGAGAGCTTTTGCCCCGCTCTTACACTTGAGTTTAACGTCCGTTAATTGGTAGGTCAATAAGAATGTTTATTAATACTGGTTTGACATAGATAAAATAATAATTTTTAAGGAAAGTTTGTTTGTGGAACAGCTAGAGAAAGTCATGTGACTAGTAATATCAGATATTTTTTTTTAATTCATTTATACACTGCCTTTAACTGCGTGTGACATTTCCCTTTGGGCCTTATTCCCCAGCTGGGAATCGAACCCGGCACCGCTCGTACTGCAGGCAGGAGCTCTACTGATTGAGCTGCGGGACCAGCCTCCTGATGATTTTTTACTTTCTCTACACGTACTATGTACATAGTGCACTCCACTCAAAAATTCGATACCGAGATTTCACCGGATATATATCTTTTAGGGTCCCCTGTGTTAAAAAAAAGCATTTTCAGAAAAATGTCCATGTGTGTGTCAGTGTGTCTGTGAACACGATAACTCAAAAACGAAAAGTCGGTAAAATACCAAACTTGGTATTTAAGTTTAATATCTTCCAGGGATGCGACACGAAGATTTTGAGAAAAATCCCACACCCCAAACTACTCTTTACATGGAACTTTTTTCTAAAATGTTGATTTTCTAAAAAATGGCTCTAACGATTTTTATTAAAATTTCGTATATTAAGGATACCCACCTGACAAATAAAATGTATATCTTGAATTTTCTGGGAATAGCCTCTAAAGACTACTTTATTTTGGATGAATTTTACGGAATTTTGCATAACTGATAAACCGTAATAGATGGACAAAAACTTACAACACAAAAAATGTAGAGCACCTTAAAAACACAATTTTTCTTATATACATTTTTTTCGTGGAGTTGATCGCTTTTGAGATACTCCTTATATTTGTTTTCAGCTTTAAAAAAACATACTTTTCTCATACAGGAATTTAACAAGTCCTGTCCATATAAACAAAGGAACTTCAGTCATTAGGCAACCAACTTTTGACTATCACTTTAAGCAATAGTACTCCCTTACTTCGCTTCTACTTACAACGAAGCAAGTAATAGGACTATTTCTGCTGATTTTTTCTAGATTAGTATGAAGTAAATAGAACCATAAGCGTTTTAACAATATTATTATTATTGGCGATATATATAGAAAGTCATGTGAATGGAACACATCAGATTTTTTTCTCCACGTGTATCCCGCCTTTAACTGCACGGTCTTATCGGCAGCAATTTCCCCACAGAAAATATTGCCTTTGCGAAATAGTGTTCACTCGTGTATTGATTTTGTTGGGTTTTCTATTTGTCGTTAATTTTATCATACACACATACAAACACACACGCACATATGGATTCATACCTGCAGTCTCTGGGAAGTGTAAGAAAAATTCCCTCCCCCAGCCAGGAATCGAACCCGGGACCCCTCGCACTGCAGGCAGGTGTCTACCGACTGAGTCACGCTGCCAGCCAGTGTAATTTGTGAGCAGCTGTTTGATAAAATAATACTCATAAAGTTTACAGAAAGAGGAAACACTGCATGCAAAACTTGAAATCTGGTGCTTTCCATTCACCTGAGTTTCTCTACATCTCTGCAACGAATTATTGTTAAAAAGCTTATGCTTCAATTTACTTCATGCTAATCAAGAAAAAATAGCATATTATTTGCTTCCATGCAAGTAGAAGAGAAATAAGGAAGTAGCATAGGCTAAAGTCATAGTCAAAAGCTGGTTGCTATGTGACTGAAGTTCCTTTGTTTATATGGACAGGAGTTGACAAATTCCCGTATTAGAAACTTAAAGCTGAAACCAATAACAAGGAATATCTCAAAAACGATCCAATCCCCGAAAAGAAAATGTATAAAAATAAATTGTGTGTTTTAACGAGCTCTAAATTTTCTGTTAAGTAAGTTTTTTCTCTATCTCTTACGGTTTGCCAGTTATACACAGTTTCGTAAAATTCATCCAGAATAAAGTAGTCTTCAGAGGCTATTCCCAGAAAATTCAAGATGTACATTTTATTTGTCAGGTAAATATCTTTAGTAGACGATATTTTAATAAAAATCGTTAGAGCCATTTTTGAGAAAATCAAAATGTTCGAAAAAATTTCCATGTAAAGGGTAGTTGGGGGTGGGGGGATTTTCTTGAAAATCTTCGTGTCGCATTCTTGGAAGATACTGAACTTAATACCAAGTTTGATATTTAACGGACTTTTCGTTTTTGAGCTATGCTGTCCACAAACACACAGACAAGGACCTTTTTCCAAAAATGTTTCTGTTTTATTCATGGAGACCCAAAACATGTATTTCCGGTGAAATTTCGTTATCGAATGTTTGGTTGTATTACAATACCTTCTCTGTACACTGAATGTAAAAATGTCAGCATTGGACAATTTTTAGCATCTGCTGTTTAGGGCTCGAATGCTGGGCTATGACGTATACCGCAATAGTTAGATGCGTACAGAAAACTTTGATCGTTATGACCACAGAATTGAAAGGGTCTGAATCCTCACGCTGACACGTGGTAGACGGAGCCGCCCTAATTAAATGCCATTCTACCCGATGAGGGAGTAAAACTCGCAGCCCTGCATCGCCACTCCACTACTAAATTACATGTCAGGACTTCTAATTCATGAGGTACACTTTGTTCGCTGTTTGTGGAGCTTCTTAGTAGAATATCACATTAGTAGTTAAATGTTCAGGTTTAGCAAACTATATATTTACATATACCTATACTATTTATCAAAGAGAGAATGCGCGCGCCTGTGTATGTTAAAACCTACGGTCTGTGTGAATTTCTGTTTTTTTTTTTCTCTCTTTCTTTCTTCCTTATTCTTTTACTACGTACCTAGTAGGCAGAGAAAGTATACTGTTGAATAAAAAAAAAAAAAATGTGTTCCATTCACATGACTTTCTCTACATCTCTGTAACAAATTATTGTTAAAAAGCTTATGCTTCTATTTACTTCATGCTAATCGAAAAAAAAAAAAATGGCAGAAATAGTCTTATTACTTGCTTCCTTGTAAGTAGAAGCGAAATAAGGGAGTGCCATAGGTTAAAGTAATGGTTAAAAGCTGGTTGATATGTGACTGAAGTTCCTTTGTATGGACAGGAGTTGACAAATTCCTTGATGAGAAAAGTTTGTTAAAGGTGAAATAAAAAACAATGAGTAACTCAAAAACGATCAACTCCACGAAAAAGTGTATGTAACATAAATTGCGTGTTTTAACGTGCTCTAAATTTTTTGGCTGGTAAGTTTTTGTCCCTCTCTTAATGTTTAGCAGTTATGCAGAACTCCGTAAAATTAATCTAGAAGAAAGTAGTCCTTAGAGGCTATTCCCAGAACATTCAAGATATACATTTTATTTGTGAAGTAAATATCTTTAATATACTATATTTTAATCAAAATCGTTAGAGCCATTTTAAGAAAAATCAACATTTTCGAAAATATTTCCATGTAATGGGTAGTTGGGGGTGGGGGATTTTCCTCTAAATCTTCGTGTCGCATCCCTGGAAGATACTAAACCTAAATACCAGGTTTGGTATTTTACCGACTTTTGGTTTTTGAGTTATCGTGTTCACAGACACACGGACACACACACACGCATACGTGGACTTTTTCTGAAAATGCTTTTTTTTGGACACAGGGGACCCTAAAACACATATTTCCGGAGAAATCTCGGTATCCAGTTTTTGGGTTGAGTGCAATACCTGCTCTTTACACTATGTACATAGTACGTGTAGAGAAAATAAAAACAATGGACTAATCATCTTTGTTACATATATGCAATTCCATGTAATTAAGGGTTAAATCGTCAAGAGTTTCCGGTATTGGTACTAAACGGTATATGTGCGTACTCATACCTCCTGCGTATTTTTGCCCCAGACTACTCCTGTATATATGTGGCTCCAAACAAGAAACAAGTTTAATTAATAACGGAAGTGTACGATGCAGTAAAATGAGGAAGAAAGAGCCAAAGGGTATCGCAGCCAGGCCATGGATTTCTGGCACTAGTAATTGACAGATGGTAATAAAATCAGCACTGTATTCACAGGTTTGAAAAAGCACAGCATTTACTTTATGCGGCGCTGCTTGCCGAATCTTGCTAATGAGGCCAACGTCACATGTAACACGCTTTTTGTTTTATGTCATTTTATGAGTCACTTTCACGCGAGCAAATCGTTAGCGCCGGTGAAAAAAAAAAAACTTCACGTGTTGCTGAACACACGCGGATTTCTCTTTTAGTCGCTTCTCCTCTCGTGCCACCTTCCACGCTCGGTTAACGTCACAAATGTATTTATTTCCTTATATATCCGTTACTTCATAGCTTAATTTACCTTTTTTATCTTACATAAACCTTTCATTTCCTAGACTGAACCTAGTATGTAAATGTGTTTGCGCTTGATAACCTGGTAAAGTAACTTTTAAATTTTAGCTTTGGAGAAGAAAATAAGAGTTAGTAAATTTTGAAATTCTGTTTCAGGTATGTGTACTTTTTGGATCACGATGGATTATCTTCTCCATACTGAAAGAGCTGTTTGCATGCTTGGTAAGTTAAATTTACATCACTTCCAGTTAGACTGAAAAACTCAATGCATACTTGGGATTTGAGCTACGGACCTCCTGGTTTTCATCCCCTTGCTCTGACCACTGAGCTACCATAGCAACATGGTAGGATGTCACTAAATTCTTCGACTGACTCGCGTTTTACCCGATAGACCACAACGAGATCTCAAATTTGCGACGGTTTTATTATTGTGGACGTATTGTTGCCCCAGGTTGTGGAGCCACGTATGCGACGCTATTATTCCCACACGTGGCGTTTGTTGTCCACTTTAATCAAGTGTGTATGGACAGACTTCTCTACCAAGATAGATCTTTCCACGTACCTGTTTTGAAGAGCCACTATCAAGCTGCCTCAGCGACACTCAGTCTGCATGATGATTGACTCTCCCGGGTGGTAACGACAATGAGGGAAGTTAGGAGCGGTCCTACGAAATGGATAACACACTTTCACTTTCTATATTCGTTATTCTTGACTAGAATTATTACGCGTTTCGACAAGCACTTTGCTGTACATGCTAATTGAGATATGATGATTTGTAACAGCTTTTCCTAATTGACGTCTTAACTAAACTTCTCTCGCAGAACTTGTTACTTTCTCACTTTTTTGTATATAATATTTATAACAATTACTTATCAACGAGTATACGCGCCTTTAAACTTAGCGGTGGGTGTTCCCAACAGCGATTACGCGTACATAACTTCTGACTTAGAAATGAATGCCTTCCCGACAGCAATTACGCGTTCATGACTTAGTGATGACTGATTGACTGCTTGACTACCTCAACATCCTACAATCTGTTGCTTATATAGTAAATTCAGCTGTCATGGTTGCTTCATTCATATTGGTTAGAAAGATCGCGCACTTGGCGTCTATGTGTCCCATAATGCGTTTCTCCTTACCCGAAATGCGCCATAAACACCTCGTGACCGTCGCAACACAATGAAGAAAAACTCAGTTATTCCTCTATTGTACGCACATGCACAAGAGTACGTGACTGACAATAGCGTTCGCTTTCACAAAGAACTTTCGGCAGCCAAGTTTGGTAAACAACTTGGAGCTGTGCTTGCTAGGAACTAGCTTTATACACTTTTAAATTCTTAAATAATCAATAATTAACAGAAGTAATGATAATAATAGCTGCGAGGCTGACTAACGGTCTCAAATTATTATTATTATTATTATTATTATTATTATTATTATTATTATTATTATTATTATTATTATTATTTGAGGTGTCATACCTCAACGACGACTTACGAACTCTGTAGACATTAACGTCAAAAGAATTTGAGCAAAGTTAGGTAATTTAAAACTGAAACCAGCAACAAGGAATATCACAAAAACGGCAAACTGTAGAAGAAAACCTTCTATGACATAAATTGTATATTTTAACAACATCTACATTTCTGTGTTTTCAGGTTTTGTCTATCTCTTACGGTTTAACCTTTATGTAAAATTCTGCAAAATACGTCCAGAATGTAGAGGTCTTCAGAATCTATTCCCAGAAAATTCGAATATACATTTTATTTGGAATGCAAATATCTTCGTTGGAGCCATTTTGGGGAAAAAATTAAAAAAAAAAAAAAAAAAAAAAAAACCATGTAAAAGGTAGCTTGAGGTGGGGGGGGGCGGGGAATTTTTGGAAAATCTTTGTGTCGCATCCTTGGAAGATACTAAACATAAATACCAAGTTTAGTTTTTAACGGTCTTTTTTGTTTTTGACTATGCTGTCTACACACTGACGCAGACATTAAAACATACATTTCCGGTGAAGTGTTGACATCGAATTTTTGTGTGGAATACAATAGGTACCTTCTCTAGCTACTGTGTACATTGTAAGAAGTGAGAATTAACATAAAATACACATTCAACAAGTATTAAACATAACAAACGAATACATGCAATGTACCAGGTTTCGCCACCAGAGAGCATTGCTGTAGTCGCAAGATGTCGAGGAGATGGCTGTCTTCTTCTCCTCTACTGTTTCTGGTTGCATCCACTTCTTCCATAACCGGTGTTGGTTCTCTCCTTGAAACAATAATCCAACGTATTTGAATAGCAAAGATCCCAATTCTCCGTCCAGCCTTACTTCGCCGGTAAATTAAACAAAAGCATCAGGTTGCTGGGCATTTTACTGCTTTTCTCCATCACAAAATAGTCCCTCTTAAATTGCCTAATGAGTACAGAAACATCGTATTACACCGTGCAGTGTTATCTAAATAATATAGTACGAATGATTAAGGAACAAAATTAACTGATCATTTAATCATTGTTTCTTTATGTAAGAATGCATATCGGTTGTGCAGTTCAATGGCTGCTTCTAGTCAGCAAGTACAGGCGGAAACCTGTAATACCAGTGTAGTGAAACATAAGGAAGGAATGAGATGTTCCTAGTGTGTATAATAAGTATTGCATTCTCTCAAATATTCGATACCGAATTTCACCCGAAATATATGTTTTGAGGTCCCTGAGTCAAAAAAGCATGTTTAGATAAAGGTCCATGTGTGAGACTGTGGACAGCATAACTCAAAAACAAAAATACCGTTAAATAACAAACTTGGTATTTATCTTTAGTATTTTCCAAGGTTGCGACACGAAGATTTTCAAAAAAAAAATCCCTCCCACCATAAACTACCCTTTACATAGAAAAAAAAATGTTTTTCTCAAAAATGGCCCAAACGATTTTGATTAAAATACCGTGCACCAAAGATATTTACATCACAAATAAAATGTATATTTTGAATTTTCTGGGAATAGCCTCTGAAGAGCTCTTTATACTGGATGATTTTGCAGAATTGTACATAAGGGTTAAGCCGTAAGATATAGACTAAAACTTACTACACAAAAAATGTAGATCTCATTAAAACTCACACTTCATGCCATATAGGTTTTTATGTAGAGCTGACCGTTTTTGAGATATTCGTTATTATTACTTCAATTTTAAAGTGCTTTTCATTAAACAAAATTCTTAGCTTAACGATAGAATTTGTTAGTGTTTCCGAAAGCAGCATAAGGTATACAAAACTTAAAATTAGCATCTTGTGCAGATAACTTTTCAACAAGTGACAGCCAGAAATGCAGGGAATGTGCATCACACATTGTTCGGGAAGTAAACAAAGAGAAATTTGGAGGGAATGGCGTATATTGTCGTTGGTCCACTAATTATCAATCTCTGTGAATATTCAGACAATTTAATTGCAACTCGTATCTTGAAGGAGTGGAACCAGTTCCATCTTCAGATTACCTCTTCTGAAATGAAATGAGTTTTATTTATGGACGCTGTTTAACTGCTGAGGCTCTCAGCGTCCCATTCTATACTGAGCGTGAAAGACCGCTAAATTTTACTCAGAGGCTCTTTTATCAGGCTTGAGGTTCTTTTACGTCACGGGACCAACGGCTTTACTTCCCTTCCGAAGGAAGCCATGCTAAGGGTTTTTACGCCCGAAAAAATCCATCGTCCTCCGCCGGGATTGAACCCGCGACCATTTACTTCTTCTCGGTAAGCCATTGCATTATGATAGTATATTAAAGACATATGTAGTATATAGTTGTCTATGTATGAATGCTAAAATTCGTAAAAAGAACTGTTGGATCGATATACGTATGCAGTATTACAGCAAACTTTAAAAAATATCCACACCGCCAGAAATCACCTTCAAGAGGTCTTAAATTTAATTATACCCTGGCTAGACAACTGGCGTATTTCGCTCCACCAGCAAAAATGTGAAGCAATGATCTTTAGACTATGCAGACAGAACTATCCACCACCAGTAACGCTCCCAGCGAAACATATACCGTGGAAAACTGAGACAGAAACAGTGAAATATCTCGGTGTACTCCTGGATCGCGAATCACATGGAAACCACATATAAACAACAAACTTAAACTAGCCCGAGCAAGACTGGCAGAGCTCTACCCTCTCCACAACAAAAGATCTTCACTCAAACTACAAACCTGCACACTACTTTACACAACTCTATTAAGACCACTGCTACTATACGCTTGTCCAGTTTGGGGAGGAACCAATCCTTCCGAAATCAAACTATCCAGACATTTCAAAACAAAATATTGCGAATTCAAGATCTTCTCGGGCTTCTAGCCAGGTAAAAACTTGGCTTGACACCAACGTTTCGAAGAAGTGCATCTTCCTCGTCTTCAGGGTGAACATCAGTTCACCCGAGAAGATCTTGAATTAACACGTCGCCAGGAAAGCTATAGTTCTTATTTTAAAATATTGCGAATCTCAACGAGTGCACCAGAAATAGTCAACCACATAGGGAAACTGGAATCAGCATCACTCAACAGTCAATTTCTTCACAAGCCGAACAGTTCTACAGTAAGCTGAAAGACGTCTCAGGAGCCATTCACTATTCTCTTGGCAGAAAATCTAGCTATCCAACTGGACCAGCTCTCACAACAAGACTTTCTGTAAAATAAAAACAAAAATGAGGGGCCTCATTTCAATGTTATTCAGTATCATGCATGTAAATAATGTATAAAATTAATGATCTGTAGAGCGCACATGCGCTGATCGATCAATAAATCATTTAAAAAAAAAAAAAAAAAAAAAACTTTCAATACAACATGACTGCATTTTTTGTAATTTTACGGAAGAATTTTACATTTCTTACTGACTAACTGTTTTGCTGTGTTTTATTTATTATACATTTAATAGAGTTAGTCAGTATCAGTGAACAGTAAAAGTAGGTAGCTATAACACCACGTGGTGTGAGCGTTCGCGGAAGAATACATTCTGATTTGTCCACATCGCCTGTGAAGTAAGGACGGACAGAATAGTGTTATATTGTAGATACGTATACTTGGCAATTTCACAGGACAACAATATTCCAATGCAGTCAGTAAACTACCTCCTGAAGCGCAAGTGAAATATGACAATTGTAGCCCCTCCAGACAGAAGCTCCGTGGCCCCGCAGTAATTTCGTTTTGTGTACTAAGGCGACTGGAACTAAATGGGTTGCCTAGGTAATCAATCCACGTACTTTATCTGCGCACCAACTCATGAATCGTACATGCACTGCAAACACAGCACGTCAACAATGCTCAGGTCATTCCGTCAACAATGCTCTTAAACAGGTCACTGTCGTATTTACTCCTTCATTGTTGGAGACAGGCAAATATGAAGACAAATTTTGTAGTTTACGTGACCTTCTCTAGCAATTCTCGCATACGGTTATTCTTCTACTTCATGTTAATCGAGATAAACGTTTGAAGGAATGCTTTAGTACATAGTGTGACGAGTACAATTTAGAGACATTTGCTCTCAGGAATTCACTTCTGGTAAACCATTGTTGCTTGAAGTGCTTAATTAGAACTAACCTAACCCAAGATAATCTGTTCAGGTACATATGAGAATAATTGATATAGATGATTGAGTACAAGTGTCACCGAGTGCACGTGCAATTTAGTTACATTAACACTCAGGAAATCATTGTTGCTTGAAGGTGGAGCTTTATCAGGACTAACCTAACGTAATAACGTGTTCAGGTATAAGGGTGATTGAGTGCAACTCTTGAAGGATTATAAGGAGCCGCAACAGCTGTTGGAGGCGCTCCTTTGTTACCGGGGATACCCGCAAGCCATGCGGGGAAGCGGCGGTTTGTGGGATTGTAATCTCCAAGAGACCTAACGAGGGCACTCCGATGAAATGGCAACGCTTCGTTGAATTTTGTTGCCCGACGCCTAACCTCGTCCTCCAGGTATGTTAGACCAGAGGCTTCGTGCAGAAGTCTCATAGGAAATCCACGAGGCACAGAAGACAAGTGTGCCGCACCCAGTGTGACTACCCTTGCCGGCCGTAATCGCCGCACGTGGTGAACGACTTACTTCGAAAGTGATAGCTGATTGTTGCCGTTCATCCGTTGGCTTCCTTTTATTGGCTAATGTATTGACACCTGTGTGAATGAAGACGTGTGTACTTTACATCGAAGCTATGGTTGTCGCACCTGTGTAAGAGCTTGACACCTGTGGTGGTTTGCAGGTGCAACAATAAGCACTACTTCTGTAAGATTTTTGCTACATGATCGAGAAATCAGTTTTGACGGGAAGTTCGGAGTGTGCTATCGAAGCCGCAGCCGCAACGAGTGTAGAAAGAAAACTGTACGACACAATTGTTGCGAAAACATGCTATAAATGCATTTGTTTGTAAACAGATTTTTGATTATAATCATTTGATAGAAATATAGAGTGAGTAATTAAATTAGTTCTGTTACAATATTGTTTCCTTTACGTACATGGGGAATATGGGAGTGAGTATAAAACTCCTTAGCACGACTTCCTATCGTAGATTTACAGCAAATAAAAGATTCTTAAGCCTGATAAAGAGGCCTCTGAGCAAAATTAAATGGGCCTTCACGCTCAGTGGGACGCTGCGAACCATAGCAATTAAAGAGCGTCCATTAATAGCACTCAATTTAATTTTGGGAGTTCAGTAGTAAATCCTGTTGAAAGCTGTTATATTATGATGGCTTCAAAATTCCGTTTTCTTTGTTTGACTGCCCATTTGGGAAAAGTAGAAGTATGGGAAAATTGAACTCAATAAAAAAAGAATTTCTCTGGGAAAGTTAACTTCATAAAAAAACAACAACAACAAGTGTTACGTTTTAACGATATCTAGAGTTTCTGTATAGTAAGCTTTTGTCTACATTTTACCAGTTACACAAAAGTAATCCAGAATGAAGAGGCTATTCCCAGAAAATTCAAGGTATACATTTCATTTACATGAACATATCTTGATCATATAGATTATTACTTTCTCTACACGTACTATGTACATAGTGAATAGAGAAGGTATTATAATGCACCAAACAATTCGATACCGAGATTTCACCGGAAATACATCTTTTGGATCCCCCTGAATCCAAAAAGCATTGTTAGAAAGATGTCCGTGTGTGTGTGTGTGTGTGTGTGTGTGTGTATCTGTGTGTATGTGTGTGTATCTGGGCAGCATAGCTCAAAAACGAAAAGACCGTTAAATACCAAACTTGGTATTTAAGTTCGGTATCTTCCAAGGATGCGACACGAAGATTTTCAAGAAAAACCCCCAACCCCAAACTACCCTTTACATGGAACTTTTTTCGAAAATTTTCATTTTTTAAAAAATGGATCTAACGATTTTGATTAAAATATCGTATATTAAAGATATTTATCTGACAAATAGAATTTATATATATTGATTTTTCTGGGAATAGCTTCTGAAGACTACTTTATTCTGGATGACTTTTACGGAATTTTGCATTACTGCTAAACCGTAAGAGATGGAAAAAAAAAAAAAAGCTAACCACACACAAAATATAGATCACACTAAAACACACAATTTATGTTAATAACATTTTTTTCGTGGAGTTAATCGTTTTTGAGATATTATTTGTTTCTGGTTTCAACTTTAAAAAAAACAACATAATATTCTCATACGGGATTAGTCAACTCCTGTCCATACAAAGGAACTTCAGTTACATAGCAACCAGCTTTTGACTATCACTTTAACCTATGGAACTCCCTTATTTCGCTTCTACTTACAAGGAAGCAAGTAATAAGAGTATTACTGCTAACTTTTTCTCGATTAGCATGAAGTAAATAGAAGCATAAGCTTTTTAACAATAATTTGTTGCAGAGATGCAGAGAAAGTCATGTGAATGAAACACATCAGACTTTCTTTATATAAGTGTTAGCGTGCTTAACCTGGTAGGCCATATCGATAATGAATGCTATAGGTGAAATGATGCCGGGGACAGAGCTAAAGTTACCTGGCATCCGTCCTCTCAGGTTAAGGGAACTCTTATTTAGATAAGTCATCCAAGAGATTCCGTCTCAGCCACACCACAGAGGCAAACAATATTGCATTTTACTCAAAATAAAAAAAAAAAAAATCGAAAGAATAAAGAATAATTTTAATCTTCCTGTCACATTCCTGGAAGATGCTATTCACATACTCACCGAAGTTGTTATAAAACTGTTTCTGTGGATCGGCTTCGTGAGTGTTTGAAGCACCGTTTCGGAAAATTTAATTCAGCAGTAAATGATGTTTCTTCGCAAAACTGAATGCGAGATGTTTAGAGTGAGAAGCGGCATGTAACTAGGGGGATATAATAAATTAGCTGGAGCACGAAAGCCAACTTCTCTGGATGTCTAGAGGAGTAGCTGCGAATGTGGTAAGCAATTACTTCAACAAGTCACATGATAAACTCTGTACCAGAGAAGCAGAGCATTGTCTTACTGCAAAACCGTTACGTGTGCTTGACCTCGTCATTTCTACCGTTTCCTGTTCTCAGTGTAAAACACAGATTGCTAAAAAAATAATAAGGTTAATTAAAGCTAAACTACTAAATTATTCCATCCCTCCAACATTTCCACTACTTTTATCCATCAACAACTAGTTCCTCTTAAATTACCGAGAGAAGTACACAAATATGATATAAAATGATGCAATGTTATCTAAATGACGCCGTGTGAATGATTAAGGAATGAAATATACTAACTTATAATCATTATTCCTTAACGTAACAATGCGCATGCGTTGTGCGGTTCATAAGTAGTAACGGCTGCTTCCAGTCAGCACGTGAAGAGCGGGAATTTTAAATAATGACAGAGGCTTGGAATACCGATGTAGTGAAACATAAGCAAGGGAAACTACTAAAAAGTGGCCAGAAAAGATTTGTTCAAAATTATATAATACGTTTTGTGAAACGTACACAAAAAATCTAATATGTTGTATTCATATGGCTTTCTCTAGCTGTTATACAAGCACCTTTCCTTACAAAAGCTTATTCTTTTATCTACAACATGCTAATCAAGTTAAACATAAGGCAGGAATTATATTATTACTCGCTTTCTTGTAAGTAGAAGGAACATAAGGTAATGCGTTAACCTAATGCAATAGTCAAATGTTTTAAAAGCTGGTGCTGCGTGAAGCAATTGAAGTTCGTTTTACATGGCCTGCAATAAAACAGAGATGAATCGAAGCGTCACTTCCCGTTTGAGAAAATTGAAGCCAATAACAAGGAATATCTCAAAATCGGTCAGCTCTACATAAAAAATCTGATGTGTACCATCCACATGACTTTCTCCATATCCCTGCAACTAATAATTCTTAAAAAGCTTATACTTCTATTTACTTTATGCTAATCAGAAAAAAAATTAGCAGAAATAGTCTTATTACTCGCTTCCTTGTAAGTAGAAGCGAAATAAGGGACAACCGTAGGTTAAAGTGATAGTCAAAAGCTGGTTGCTATGTCAATGAAGTTCCTTTGTTTATATGGATAGGAGTTGACAAGTTCCTGTATGAGAAAAGTATACGTTTTTCATAGCAGAAACCAAAAATAAGGAATGTCACAAAAACGACAAACTCCACGAAAAAAATGTATATAACATAAATTGTGTATTTTAAAGTGCTCTACATTTTTTATGTAGTAAGTTTGTGTCCATCTCTTACGGTTTAGCAGTCATTCAAAATTTAGTAAAATTCATCCAGAATAAACTACTCTTCAGAGGCTATTTCCAGAAAATTCAAGATATACATTTTATTTTCAGCTAAATATGTTTAATATACGAAATTTTAATCAAAATCGTTTGAGCCATTTTTGAAAAAATCAAAATTTTCGAAAAAAGTTCCATGTAAATGTTAGTTGGGGTTGGGGGAATTTTTCTCAAAATCTTCGTGTCGCATCCCTGGAAGATACTAAACTTAAATACCAAGTTTGGTATTTTACCGACTTTTCGTTTTTGAGTTATCGTGTTCACAGACACACGGACACACACACACACACACACACACACACACACACACACGGACCTTTTTGTGAAAATGCTTTTTTTGGATATTGGGGACCCTAAAACATATATTTCCGGTGAAATCTCGGTATCGATTTTTTTGGTGGAGTGCAATACTTTCTCTATACACTATGTACATAGTGCGTATGGAGAAAGTAAAAAAAACGTACTATATGACATGAATTGTGTGTTTTAATGAGATCTACATTTTTTGTGTAGTAAGTTTTTGTCTATATTTTTGTGCACAATTCTGCAAAATCATCGAGCTCTTCAGAGGCTATTCCCAGAAAATTCAAAATATACATTTTATTTGTGATATAAATATCTTTGGTGTATTTTAATCAAAATCGTTAGGTCCATTTTTGAGAAAAAAAAATCATGTATAGGATAGTTTATGGTGGGAGGATTTTCTTGAAAATATTCGTGTCGCAACCTTGGAATATACTAAAGATAAATACCAATTTTGGTATTTAACGGTATTTTCGTTTTCGAGTTATGCTGTCCACAGTCTCACACACGGACCTTTTTCTAAAATTCTTTTTTTGACTCAGGGGACCTCAAAACAATATTTCGAGTGACATTCGGTATCGAATATTTGGGTGCAATACAATACTTCCTCTATACACTATGTACATAGTATGTGAGTAGAAAGTACAAAAGTCTTGCATTAACGGCCGAATTTACTGGTGTTTCCGAAAGCAGCATAAACTGTTCAAAATCTTTAAATTAGGCGAAGTGCGACATCATGTGCAAGGAGCTTTACAAGTGACGGCGAACATTGGAAAATTAGGATCTGACTTGTGTTTTTCAGTCTGGCTCTACCTTCCAACTCCTGTGCCACACATGGCTGGTGTGGAAGAAACAGTTCAATCATATCCTTGATCTATCCCAGTGATGACTCGAACGTTCCAACAGATGACTCATATATTGAAGGAGTGAAACCTTTTTCATCTTCAGACAAATTCTTCAGGATAGGTCAGTGTATTATAGCAGTACCTATATTAAAAATCTGATATGTTCCATTCACATGACTTTCTCTACATCTCTGCAACAAATTATTCTATTTACTTCATCTAATCGAGAAAAAAAATTAGCAGAAATATTCTTATTACTTGCTTCCTTATTAGTAGAAGCGAAATAAGGGAGTACCATAGGTTAAGCTGATTGTCAAAAGCTGGTTCCTATGTGACTGAAGTTCCTCTGTTTGTATGGGCAGGAGTTGACAAATTCCTGTATGAGAAAAGTATGTGTTTTAAATTTGAAACCAAAAACAAGGAATACCTCAAAAACTATCAACTCCACGAAAAAAAATGTATATAACATAAACTGTGTATTTTAACGTGCTCTACATTTTTTTTGTCGTAAGTTTTGGTCCATCTCTTATGGTTTGGCAGTTATGCAAAATTCCGTAAAATTCATCCAGAATAAAGTAGTCTTCAAAGGCTATTCCCAGAATATTCAAGATATACATTTTATCTATCAAGGAAATATCTTTAATATACGATATTTTAATCAAATTTGTTAGAGCCATTTTTTAAACAATCAACATTTTCGAGAAAAGTTTCACGTAAAGGGTAGTTCAGTAGGAGGGATTTTCTTGAAAATCTTCGCGTCGCATCCTTGCAAGATACCAAACTTAAATACCAAGTTTGGCATTTTTCGATCTTTTCGTTTTTGAGCTGTGCTATCCACAGACACACAGGCACACACGGACCTTTTTCCAGAAATGTTTTTTTTATTCAGGGGGACTCAAAACATGTATTTCCGGTGAAATCTCGGTATCGAATTTTTGGGTGCATTTCAATACCGTCTCTATATACTATGCACATAGTACGTGTAGAGAAAGTAAAAATGGGTGTGGTAGATTTTTTATACTAGTCTGTGTGAACTCATACCCATAACACCCTGTGTTTTGAAACACGGTTACCCATTGAACTGATATTGGCCTTTCTGATTGATTTTTACTGATCGCCAATCACAGCCACCTTAATCGTCGAAAATTTTGTTATTCTTTACTGCAACTACGCATTAGCATTTAATATTTTCACAAAGCAGGATTTTATAAAAGTTTTTATAAGAGCAGCGATATGACGAACTTCCTAAATTTGGAACTCAGAAGTTTGAAGCTTGTTCACACAAAACGCTAAGAGAGACCAAAAAGCGAAACTGTGTTACCGAGATCGCTTTGGAAAGAAACGACCGGACTGGGTACGGTAGAAGAACAAAGGAATGAATGCACGGACCTTTGCTTCCGTTCATTTGGATAGGGTCACTGCCCACAAGTGAGGCGCAACGGGCGCTGCTCTACTGCTTTTTCCCATTTTTGTTTCATTTAATGCCCACCTATATCACTTAGCCAAGAATATCTCATGAAATGCATACGCAATTGGGGTGCCTCTACCGGGTGAGAAGAAAAGTACTAGCCCACCTCGAAATGAGAAAAGCAAAGTTCAAAATAACCCCTTTTTGTTTTCTATACCATGTATGTACAATGTACGTAGTACAGAAGGTATTGTAAACTCAATATCGAGATTTTACCTGAAATATATGTTTTGAGACCCTCTGAATATAAATAAAACTATTTGAAAAACATGTCCGTCTGTGTGTGGGCGTCATAGCAAAAAACGAAAAGTCGGTTAAATAACAAACTTGGTATTTAAGTCCGCTGTCTTTCAAAGAAGATTTTCTTTCAAATTGCTCTAACCATTTTTATTAAAATATCATATGTTGGCTGGTGAAATAAATAAATAAATAAATACGAGGGTTGGGGCAAAAATCATTGCAGCTATTTATTTTGTTGAAGATACCAGTCCGGTTGGAAAATGTGACATATACAGACGAAAGGACAAGGTGTTAACTACATGCGTGGACAATGAATAGCCCTGAAAATCGTAACACACTAATTTATTACGGTAGTAAACAGGGCAATATGACCTTCACGGTGCAAAAGAATGACAACACAGTACACATAAGTTGACATGATAAACCTGGGCCTAAAGACCCTCAAAGTAGTCCCCTGCTACTGTCACCCACGCTGCCAACGATGTGGGAGGCGGTGAATAGTAACTGCCGCAGCATTTGCCGCACCATGTGTGAATCGGGTCATCTGTTCGCGCACAGCATTAGGAATGTCCTCTCGTGTTGCAAACCGCCTACCACGTAGTGGTTCCTTAATCTTTCGAATGAGATCAAAGTCACAGGGCGAAATGTCATGAGAGTACGATGGGTGCTCTAATTCTTCCCATCCCCAACGTCGCAGTAGCTGCCCTACACAATCTGCTTTATGTGGTTTTGCACTGTCGTGCAGGATTATTTCACTGTCCACAAGATCCGGACGATCACCATCAATTTGACTGGGGAAGGATTCTGACGGAACTTCTGCCTCCTTGGTGATCCAGCATGCCGCCACTCCGCGGACTGACATTTCAGTTCTGGTTCGTATGCCCTGGCCCAAAATGCATCGATTGCGATTATTCGTGACAAGAATTGATCGCCGTGCTGTTGCCAGCGTGCAAAGTTTTCGGAACATATTGCATAGCGCACCCACCGTCAGTGCATGCGGTACCCACCGCGATACGATTTTGCGTAGTTGCAGCTCATTACGCAATATCCGGTGGACGGTACGTTTCTCGATGCCACTTGCCCTCTCTAACTCCAGTAGCGTCCACCGTCTGTCTTCATCCAGGATCTGTTCGATAACGGCACGTGCCACGTCGGTCCACACACTGACAGGTCTTCCTGAACGTTGCTCATCACTTGCTGAAACTTTCCTATCCATCGTGCTACTGTACGGTAAGGTAGGGCATTATTCCCAAGGGCTTCCAATAATTCACTGTGACATTCCATCGCATTTCTCCCTCGGATAACGGCTATATTAATGTAAGCTTGTGCTCAACACGGGTTACTTCCATCTCGCACGACACTCACCAACTGACTGTTTTCACAGTCCTCGCTACGCTACTACCAGCTATCACAGAGCCATCTGTCGTTCTGCATACACACTATGCCAGCAGAACTTCCACACGACACATATACGTTTGTGATCCGTTCACATATATCTACAAGAAAAAAACTAGTTGCCATGATTTTTGCCCCAACCCTCATGTGTGTGTGTGTGTGTGTGTGTGTGTGTGTGTGTGTGTGTGTGTGTGTATTGACCTTCTAGGAATAGCCTCTGAAGCTTGGATGAATTTTGTTGAATTTTGCATAGCTGGTAAACCGTAAAAGAGATACAAAATTTACTACACGAAAATGTAGATCTGCTTAAAACACGCAATTTATATAATTAAATTTTATTTTGTCTACACGTACTATATATAGTGTATAGAGAAACGCCGAAAAATTCGATACCAAGAGTTCACCAGAAATACACGTTTTGAGTCCCCCTGGTTAAAATCATATTTCGGAAGATGTCCACGCGCGCGCGCGTATGTGTGTGTGTGTGTGTGTGAGTGACACATCGCCCAAAAACGAAAACTCGGCTACATACCAAACTTGGTATCTATGTTTAATATCTTCCAGGGATGCGATACGAATATTTTCAAGAAAATGCCCGCACCCCAAAATACCTTTACATGCAAACATTTTCGAAAATTTTGTTATTCTCAAAAATGGCTCTAACGATTTTGATTAAAGTACCGCATACTAAATCCATTTCCATTCCAAATAAAATGTATATCTTGAATTTTCTGGGTATTCTTCTAAAGACCTGTTTATCCTGGTTGAATTTAGTGAATTTTGCATAACTAGTAAACCGTAAAAAATAGGTAAAACCTTACAGTACAAAACATGTAGATCTGGCCAAGACACACAATTTATGTCCTTTACATTTTTGTTGTGGAGGTAACCGTTTCCAAGATATTGCTTGTCATTGATTTCATTGTAAACTACTTGTACTTTCCTCAGACAGGAAGTGCGGATTTTTCTTTTCTTACTCCTGGCGAAGCAAAGAAGTGATTTGCAATGATAATCGCATAACGACAGAGTTTAAACATTTAACTATTACTTTAGCAGAGCACTTTCCTATAGTTTCCTTCTACTTATAGGGAACTAAAAAATAAGAACATTCTGCTAATGTTTATCTGGATTAGCATGGTGTAGAAAGAAGAATAACCTTTTGTAAGGAGTTTGTTTGTAGAGCAGCTAGAGAAAATCATGTGAGTGTAACACATAAGAGTTTTCCCCCCAAAATGGCTATAGCTAATTTGATCAAAATGCTATATATTAAAGATATTTACATGACAAATAAAATGTATATCTTGAATTTTCGGAATAGCCTCTGATTCTGGATCAATTTTGCTGGATTTTTGCATAACTAGTAAATCGTAAGAGATAGACAAATACTTACTCCATAAAATATGTAGTTCTGGTTGAAACATATACTTTATGTCATATACATTTTTTCGTGGAGGTGAGCATTTTTTAGATGTTCCTTGTTATTGATTTCAGTTTTAGAATACTTAAAACTTCTCTCATACGGGAACTTGTCAACTGGCCACGCAAAGAAACGGATTTCAATTCCATAGCAACCACATTTTAAAACATTTGACTGTCGGTTTATCCTAGTGTATTCCCTTATTTCCCTTCTGCTTATAAGGAACTAAGTAATATGACCGTTTCTTCTAATGTTTATCTCGATTAGCATGAAGCAGATTTAAGAATAAGCCTATTCACAATAATTTGCTACAGAGATGCAGAGAAATTCATGTGAATGGAACACATGAGATTATTTGTTTTTGTGACTAAATTGTCTAGTTCAATGTAAATATAGGTTACTTAGCAAAACACTGCGTCCAGTGATTGAACAGACCTGAGTTCTTACTGACTAATGACGTAATAGTCTTATGTGACGTCGCAACAAACCGGTATTTCTCGATGAAGGTCTAGAAGTTCTAGATCTGAAAAAACTTGAGTGCTCAACGAAATTCCGGATCGAGAGTTGAAGACTGTGAGAGCTCGCTCGCATCTGCCCAGTAATCGTGTGGTCCTCTACAATGTCGGCAGGATCGGAATCGTGCGCACTGTGTTTAGCGGGGAGTACTTCAGTTCTGCTTGGCTCCGTTTAGTTGAGCGCGGCTTTCCTATTTAACACATTGCTTGAGCGTTTTCTCCTATCATCCGTTCAGCCCACTGGTCATCACTAGCAGAGTTGACAGAAGACTAACGGCACTACCCGAGCGAGGCGAGTGGAATGTCAGGGCTGACGTCAATAGTGAACCGGATCACCATTGGACTTAACACAGAATAGTTACACCACACCATAAAATCTGAATATCCACAGCCACAATCTCGTGAATTGAATCTAGCGTATCTCAGAGAAGTATGTTAACTTTCTCTACATGTACTATGTATATAGTGTATAGAGAATGTATTGTATTGCACCCAACAATTCCATACCGAAATTTCACCGGAAATACATGTTTTTGAGAACGCCTGAATAAAAAAAAAACATTTTTGAAAAAAGGTCCATGTGGTTGCGTGTGTGTGTGTGTGCGTCTGCGGACAGCACAGCTCAAAAACTAAAATACCGTTAAAAACCAAACTTGGTATTTAAGTTTGGTATCTTCCAAGGATGCGACACGAAGATTTTCAAGAAAATCCCCGCAACCCAAACTACCCTTTACATTGGAAAAGTTTTCGAAAAGTTTGATTTTCTCAAAATGGCTCTAACGATTTTGATTAAAATACGTATATTAAACATATTTACATGACAAACTTCAATTTTCTGGGAATAGCCTCTGAAGTCATCTTTATTCTGTATTAATTTTGCGGAATTTTGCATAACTGGTGAACCATAAGAGTTAGAGAAAACTTACCAAAAATGTAGAGCTTATTAAAACACGCAATTTATGTTATATTCATTTTTTCGTGCATTTCCATGTTATTGGTTTCAGTTTTAAAATACTTCTACTTTTTTCATACGGGTATTTGTCACCTCCTGTCTATACAAAAAAGGTACTTCAATCACATAGCAAGCGGTTTTTAAAAGCTTTAACTATCGATTTAGCCTATTGTAGAGATGTAGAGAAAGTCTTGTGAATGGAACACGACAGATGTTTTTAGTTCATATTGATAGTTTGTTGTTGAAGAAGCTTAATTTATGTATTTGATCATGATTATTGATCATATGGAGCAATATTAAGATCTGGAACTTGCTGCTGCCGCTACGCTGTATCGCGGATGGTGTATACAAGGCGCTGGCAGACGAATTTGGCGTTCCAGACATACTTTTTATTTTTTGTTTACGTGCTAGAGAAAGTAAACTGTTTTACTTTAATAATTAACGCTCGGTATTCCTTGAATATATTTTCAAAAATCCGACTAGTAATCCGATCACGCCTGTATTTCTGTTGCAGTCTCTATATCGAATTTTTGTACGGAATACAACACTGGCTGTGTCTGGTAGAGAAAGTAAAAACGAAAAGTGGAATGATGAAATAGAGAAGAATTCGCCTTTTTAGGTTTCCTTAATCGCTATTCTTATGCCCACCTCACCCTAAATGTTTATATAAGACCAGCCGGTATCTTGTACATAACGCCGCGAGGGCAATAACCTCTTCAGTTTAAGGGGAAACAAATGCCACATGCTTGGTAAGGTCATCAACGTCCAGAATGTGGTAGGCCGGGACCGGTCGGAATTGGCCGACTTTTGCAATGAAGCATAACGGTCGCCGGACTTCCCCTTCCCCTCTGCTCAGTGCCGCACTGTCTAGCTTCAGACTAGATAACCTCCAAGCAACCTGTTTGGGTGCCACGTGATTCCTGGGAGTTATTTATTATCATGCCTTAAGCATATGTATGACTGAAAGTTTGAAATTCCAAACTAGTAATTAGGGATAGCATCTTGGGGACCGATAGCGGCCCTGAATCGAAGTTAGCTCAGCATGGTATATAGTGGTGATGTGTTGACAATGCAGTGTGTACGGGATGGCACTAATAGAAGGACAATGGGACAGTGGTAGACTGTGATGTTTTCACTAGCAGTGGAAGGCGATTGAGGTTGGGTGTGTGGTAAACATAAAACTGACGCCACGAGTTTGCATGCAGACGGAACTGTCTTCGCCTTCTTTGGAGCCGATTCTCCCCTTCCAATCCACTGCTTTGATTGTTCCTTCGTCTCAGATGTGAAGCGATGGACCCAGATTTCATCCATTGTTATGAATCGGCGCAAAAACCCAGCTTTATTGCAGCGAAACATTACCAAACACTCAACTGAAACAGTGGTAGAGCAAACGGCTAGAGATCAGCAGTTCCGTGGGTCAAATCCCGGATACAATTTTTCAATCTGAATACTTATCCATAAAATATTTGTTTTCACAACATTTATTTGTACATGAAAGAGCACTCCTTAATCCTTTTTCGACATAGTTACCACCAATTTTTCAGACATTTCTCATAGCACCTATGCCATCTTCAAGGAAAACTGCCGCTAGTGTAGACAGCCAGCGCTGAACACTGCGTTTTGTGAAAACGCATCGCAAAATATTCTTATTGTGAACCGTCAGTTTTCACGAATTGCCTCATTCGCTTCTTCAACCAAACAATCAGTGACAACAGAAGGCCGCCCACTTTGTGCTTCGTCAGGAATATTGGATCGTCCATCATTGAATTCGCGAACCCATTTTTTCGCCATCTATCACTACATTTTCACCGTGAATCTCTATATGTTTACGATGAATGTCAACTGACTTAACATTCCTTGCGTTCTAGAACCGCATTACGGAACGCACTTCACAATCGACGAAATCACAAATTGTCTTAAACATTTTGAACTATCTGTAAACACAACACGATCCGGCTGTAATAGTGTCAGTGGACAGACAACGAGCCAAAAGACGAGTGCGCATGCGTGGGCAGCGACACTAGTGCTGCAGTAGAACGAAAAGGAACTTACTTTCCGGACGCGTCTCGTATGTTAAAACGAATACCAAATTTCATTCGTATTATGAGATATAAATTGTATCATAAATGGTACTGTGTAAATTGTTGCACATGAAAATCTTTCATGCGCTTCAAAACTTCAGAAAATTAGTTGACATTTTCATGATTGGAGCTTAGAACCACCACACATCTTTAAAGACGGGTATTTCAGTTACGTTGTCTTCATACATTTTAAAAAATCTTGTGTGTTCCATTCTCTATATCTCTGGAACAAATTATTGCTAGAGAGCTTATGCTTCTATTTACTTCATACTAATCGAGAAACATTAGCAGAAATAGTCTTATTACTTGCTTCCTTCCTTGTAAGTAGAAGCGAAATAAGGAAGTACCATAGGTTAAAGTGGTAGTCAAAACTGGTTGCTATGTGACTGAAGTTCCTTTGTATGGACAGGAGTTGACAAATTCCTGTATGAGAAAAGTATGATTTTCAAAGCTGAAACTAATAACAAGGAATATCTAAAAAATGACCAAATCCTCGAAAAAAATGTATGTAACATAAATTATGTGCTTTAACGTGCTCTTTGTGTAGTAAGTTTTTGTCCATCTCCTACGGTTTACCAGTTATGTAAAATTCAGCAAAATCATTCAGAATAAAGAAGTCTTCAGTGGCTATTCCCAGAAAATTCAAGATATAGCTTTTATTTTAATATACGATATTTTAATCAAAATCGTTAGAGCCATTTTTGAGAAAATCAAAAATGTTGAAAAAAGTTCCATGTAAAGGGTAGTTGGGGGTGGGGGATTTTTTCTTCTTCAAAATCTTCTTGTCGCATCCCTGTAAGATACTAAAGTTAAATACCAAGTTTCGTTTTTGATTTATCGTGTTCACAGACAAACGGACACACATGGGATTTTGACTGAAAATGACTTTTTTTTTTATATACCGGGCCCTAAAACATACACTTCCGGTGAAATCTCGGTATTTCAATTACTTTGATGGCTTAATATATGTTAAAAATCTTGTGTGTTCCATTCATATGACTTTCTCTATATCTCTGCAACAAATTTTTGGTAAAAAGCTTATTCTTCTATTTAATTAATGTTAATCGAGAAAAAAATAACAGAAATGTTCTTGTTACTTCCTTTCTTGTAAGTATAAGTGAAATAAAGGAATACACTAGGCTGAAAGGATATTCAGATCTTTTAAAAGTTGGTTGCTATATGATTGAAGTTCCTTCGTTTATGTGGCCAAAATTTGGCTAATTCCCGTATGAGAAAATGTTTAAGTATCTTAAAACTGAAACCACTCACAAGGAATATCTCAACAATGGTCAACTCTATAAAGCAATGTGTATGACACGCTGCGTGTTTTTTTTTTTGTAGTAAGTATTTGTCTATGCCAATTTTCAAGATATGAAAATTCATCCAGTGTAGAGGTCTTCAGAGGCTATTCCTAGAATATTTAAAATATACATTTTAATTTTATGTAAATACCTATAATATACGGTATTTTAATCAAAATCTTTAGAATTATTTTTAAGAAAATAAACATTTGTCAAAATGTTTCCATGTAAACTGCGACTTCTGGTCCATGTATAAGATGCTAATCTTAAATACCAATTTTGGTATTTTTCCGACTTTTCGTTTTTGAGTTATTGGGCTCACAGACAAACGGATACACGGACTTACACGAACCTTTTCCCAAAAATGCTTTTTTTAGATAAAGGGGACCCTAAAACATATATTTCCGGTGAAATTTCGGTATAGAATTTTTGGATGCAATGCAATACCTTCTCTATACACAATGTACATAGTACGTGTAGAGAAAGTAAAACATGTATATGACATAAATTGTGTGTTTCAACGAGATTTAAATTTTTTTGTGTTGTAAGTTTTTGTCTGTTTATTATGTTTTACAAGATATGCAAAATCCAGCAAAATGCATCCAGAATAAAGTAGTTTCAAAGGCTATTCCCAGAATGTTCAAGATACATATTTTGTCAGGTAAATAATCTTTAATGTACGGTTTTTTTAGAGCCAGTTTAGAGAAAATAAAAATGTTCGACAATTTTTCCATTTAAAGGGTATTTTGGGGTGGGATGATTTTTCTCGATCTTCGTGTTGCATCCCTGGATGGCACTAACACTACAAAAAAAATCTGATGTGTACCATTCACATGACTTTCTCCATATCCCTGCAACAAATAATTCTTAAAAAGCTTATACTTCTATTTACTTTATGCTAATCAGAAAAAATTAGCAGAAATAGTCTTATTACTCGCATCCTTGTAAGTAGGAGCGAAATAAGGGACAACCGTAGGTTAAAGTGATAGTCAAAAGCTGGTTGCTATGTCAATGAAGTTCCTTTGTTTATATGGATAGGAGTTGACAAGTTCCAGTATGAGAAAAGTATACGTTTTTCATAGCAGAAACCAAAAATAAAGAATGTCACAAAAACGACGAACTCCACGAAAAAAATGTATATAACATAAATTGTGTGTTTTAATGTGCTCTACATTTTTTGTGTAGTAACTTTTGTCCATCTCTTGCGGTTTAGCAGTTATTCAAAATTTAGTAAAATTCATCCAGAATAACTACTCTTCAGAGGCTATTCCCAGAAAATTCAAGATATACATTTCATTTGTCAAGTAAATACGTTTAATATCCGAAATTTTAATCAAAATCGTTAGAGCCATTTTTGAGAAAATCAAAATTTTCGAAAAAAGTTCCATGTAAAGGGTAGTTGGGGGTGGGGGGATTTTTCTCAAAATCTTCGTGTCGCATCCCTGGAAGATACTAAACTTAAATACCAAGTTTGGTATTTTACCGACTTTCCGTTTTTGAGTTATCGTGTTCACAGACACACGGACACACACACACACACACACGGACCTTTTTGTGAAAATGCTTTTTTTGGATATTGGGGACCCTAAAACATATATTTCCGGTGAAATCTCAGTATAGAATTTTTGGTGGAGTGCAATACTTTCTCTATACACTATGTACATAGTGCGTATGGAGAAAGCAAAAATACACAAAGTTTGGTATTTTACGACTTTTCGTTTTTGAGCTCTCGTGTTCACGGACACAGACGGACCTTTTTCTAAAATACTTTTTTTGGATACTGGGGACTCTAAAACGTCTTTTTGCAGTGAAGTTTTGGTACCGAATTTTTTGGTGGAATGCAATACCTTCTCTATACACTATGTCCATAGTGCGTGTAGAGAAGGTAAAAATATTAAGAAAATTGAAAAATGGAGTTGAAATTCAATTTAAAAAGAAACTAACAGAAATCCCCTCCCAAACAAATATATACATTTGTTATAAATAAAGGAAAGGAGAAAAAGGTGCATACCATGAGCCACCCACAATATCAAAAGCCTAACAAAATAACTAACGCGGCCATCCCAGCTCTGAGGCTCTGGGGATTGGCCAGCTACTTTGCTCAGTAAACAGAAATGGCGTCTCCGCATTGTGTACGTTTTATAGCTGCGGGGCTCACAAAAACCTTCTTAAACTGTTTGTTAGCTCGATGAATGATTTGTGCAGCGAGCCATATCTGGATGGAAGGCGCTTCATCCGACTATAATATGCGCAATTTAAATGTTACCCTCTGTGGGAAATGGGTTTTGTCAATAATACGGCAATGGTCCTTGTTCGATAGATTGTTTGTATAAGGGATCCAGCAACCCGGTCCCCCAGACTGTTTCTCTAGGGAATTTCACGTTTGCTGGCCTCGGATTGAATTCTGAAGGGCAGATTCCCATTAAAACATGTCTTTAAGGCACCATTAGTTGCGGAAATTTATGTCAAAGCTGCAATCTGACACCGACTTCAACAAATGTTTACATTCAAGGGTAAATTGTTTTTATAACTTATGTAAGTGGTACCATGTTTTATTAGGGTCTTTAAAAGTCACTTAAAACTGCTATAATAAGGTAAGTGCACTAAAAAGGTCAGGCTAATTACTCCGATCGATTCTTCAGTAGACAATCTCCAACAAAATGGCCGCTGCGATCTTCAGATCTAAATCCAACCGACTTTTGGTTGTGGTGTTACCTTATAGAACGAGTTTTCCTTACACGTCCAACCACCCGACAGAAACTGAAAGATGGTATCGCGCAAGTATTGTTAATATTCCAAAACATCGTCAGCAAAATGGAATCGTTAAATGAGAGAATAGAGGACATCTTCCCAATGATTTATAAAACCCCTATTGTTTGCCCAGTGTGTCTTTTTCATATTAATAATAATTACACGGAAACTTGTGGTGCTTAATATGTGTTGTACTACTTAAGTATATTTCATCATTGTCATAATTAATGCAATGGTCAACAGTATACATTTTGAAAGATTTTGGCTGTGAAGTTCGGTGTTTTTAGTTTTTTTTTTACTTTCTTTCTACGCACTATTACATACTGTATGGAGACGGTATTGTAATGTACCCAAAAATTCGATACCGAGATTTCACCAGAAATGCATGTTTTAAGACCCTATGAATCCAAAAAAAGTATTTTTAGAAAAATGTTCATGTGTCTGTCTGTGTGTATGTGTGTGAAAAGACCGTTAAATACCAAACTTGGTATTTAAGTTTGGTATCTTCCAAATATGCGACACGAAGATTTTCAAGAAAATCCCCCCACCCCAAACTACCCTTTACATGGAACTTTTCTCGAAAATTTTGATTTTCTAAAAAATGGTTCTAACGAATTTGATTAAAATGTCGTATATTAAAGATATTACCCTGACAAATAAAATGTATATCTTGAATTTTCTGGGAATAGCCTCTGAAGCTACTTTATTCTGGATTAATTTAGCAAAATTTTGCATAACTGCCAAACCGTAAGAGATGGACAAAAACTTAGCACACAAAAATGTAGAGCACATTAAAACACACAATTTATGTTATATACATTTTTTTCGTGGAGTTGGTGGTTTTTGAGGTATTCCTTGTTTTTTGTTTCAGCTTTGAAAAAAACTCAACTCCTGTCCATACAAACAAAGGAACATCAGTCACATAGCAACCCGCTTTTGACTATCGCTTTAACGTATGGTTCTCCCTTATTTCGTTTCTACTTACAAGGAAGCAAGTAATAAGACTATTTCTACTAATTTTTTCTCGATTAGCATGAAGTAAATAGAAGCATAAGCTTTTTAACAATACTTTGTTACAGAGATGTAGAGAAAGTCATGTGAATGGAACACATCATATTTTTTTTTGTAGATGAATGACCTTTAACCGGTAAGTCACATCGGACGATTAATGAAATAATTGAAAATATGTTCAAATGAGCTAGGGCTGCATGGAGATTCAACTTACCGTACATTGTCTTCTCAGGATAAGGGATATCCCGAGAGGGTAAACAAACCTTTTTCGGGTAACTCATCTTAACCGAGATTCGAACTCGGCACCGCTACTCCCAGACTACAGAGAATATATTGAGAAGAAATTCTCACCACAACGCATTTTTACTTTTTCTTTATGCATAGAGAAAATATTGTATTCTACCTAAAAATTCAGTACAGAGATTTCACTGATAACACGTTTTAGGACCCCCGAAAAAAAAAGGTATTTTTAGATAAAGGTCCGTTGTGTGTGACCTATTTCTAAAATTATTTTTTCAGGCGATCTTGCAACATGTTTTCCCGGTGAAATCTGACATCAAATTTTTGGGTGGAATACAATACCTTCTCTATACGCTATGTACATAGTACATGAAGAGAAAATAAATGTTTTTTTTATTAGGAAGTCTAAAAAAGTGTATTTCCGGTGACATTTCGTTATGATTTTTTGGGGGAAATACAATACTAAATAAATACGCAGTATTTTGAAAATTTTGAGAAATGGAAAATAAAACCATTTTCCATGGAAAGAGTAGTTTGGAGTGGAAATTTTTCACTAAACTTTGGTGTAGCATGCCTGAAAGATTCTGAACTTATATGCCAAATGAGTATTTATACCTTTCTAGTTTGCTCTCTCTCTCTCTCCCTCCCCCTCCTCTCCTCTCCTCTCCTCTCCTCTCCTCTCCTCTCCTCTCCTCTCCTCCCTCCCTGACTCACTTGGATTATGCTTAATATTTTATTCAGGTATATAAAAATGTCCACGTTGTATTGCTGATATATTTTTTTAAATGTATTTATTTTAGGTCACTTTAACTGCTAGGCTATCGCAAGCATACAACATTTATGAGAATTCAATTCATAATATTGCAATAAAATTATTCACACACATTCAACAAAGGTCTGTGAATTGTAAATTACAATAGGAAAGCAGGTTTTACATATGATATTTTTTCTCACGTAAATATTCTGTACAAGCGTTAGGTTATTATCAATCTGTAAGGCATTCACGTTTTTATCGTATTTCCTCTAACACGTGTCGAAGATTTATTATCAGGCGCAGCACAAATTCAGAATGAGACTTAAATCATAAATTGTTCCACATCAGTTATTATTTGTGAAAAAATATTACAATGTAACGTGATACATTCGCATTAACTAAGCAAAATAAATAATTGATAATTAAAATTCCCTGTGAAAAGCAACACAAAAGCAGATCATGCACAAATGCAGCTGCTGTAAAAATGTGTTGCACAGGCGTGATATTTTGTTACTAATTGAATGTTTTTTTGTTTGTTATTAAAAAAAACAGCAGCGCTACAAATCAAACCCTTCCCTAATGATAGGCCTCAAATTGAATGATCGTTCTCCGGTTGCGAAAACAAAGTAACGAATGCAGCTCTTTTTAAAATCACTCTTATTCCACAGAACACTGTCGAATTTACTGCTTTTTGTAAGCTGATTTCAAGAATTTAGACATTTTAGATTTAAAAAATCCGATGTAGTCGAATTGACTGCTCTTTGTAAGCAGATTTCAAGAATTTAGATATTTTAGGCCTAAAAATCCGATATAGTCGAATTTATTGCTTTTTGTAAACAGATTTCAAGAATTTAGATATTTTAGGCTTAAAAAATCCGATGTAATCGAATTTATTGCTTTTTGTAAACAGATTTCAAGAATTTAGATATTTTAGATTTAACAAATCCGATGTAGTTGAATTTACTACTCTTTATTAACAGATTTCAATAATTTAAATATTTTAGGGCGAAAAAATCCGATGTAGTCGAATTTATTGCTTTTTGTAAGCAGATTTCAATAATTTAGATATTTTAGGCTTAAAAATCCGATGTAGTCGAATTTACTGCTCTTTGTAAACAGATTTCAATAATTTAGATATTTTAGGCTTAAAAAATCCGATGTGATCGAATTTACCACTCTTTATAAACAGAGTTCAATAATTTAGAGATTTTAGGTCTAAAAATTCGATGTGTTTCATTCAAATAACTTTCACTAGCTATTCCATATTCAGACTATTCTTACGCCTACATCATGATAGTCTATATAACATTACCACAAGTGTCTTATTACTTGCTTCATTGTAAGTAGAAGTGAAATAAGGGATAGGCAAATCTTTTAAAAGCTGGTCGCTTTGTGAAACAATTGAGGTTCCGTTAGCTTTACATGGTTCGTTTGAAAAAAATCTGATGCGTTCCATTCACGTGACTTTCTCTACATCTGTGTAACAAATTGTTGTTTAAAAGCTTATGCTTCTATTTACTTCATGTTAATCAAGAAAAAAATTAGCAAAAATAGTTTTATTACTTGCTTCCTTGTAAGTAGAAGCAAAATAAGGGAAACCATAGGTTAAAGTGATAGTCTAAAGCTGGTTGCTAAGTGACTGAAGTTCCTTTGTTTGTATGGATAGGAGTTGACAAATTCCTGTGAGATGAATATAAGTACAAGCTGAAACCAAAAACAACGAATACCTTAAAAACGATCACCTCCAGGAAAAATATGTATATAACGTAACTTGTGTGTTTTAATGTGCCCTACATTTTCTGTGGAGTAAGTTTTTATCCGTCTCTGACGGTTTAGCAGATATGCAAAATTCCGTAAAATTCATCCAGAATAAAGTAGTCTTCAGAGGCTATTCCCAAAAAATACAAGATATACATTTTATTTGTCAGGTAAATATCTGTAACATACGATATTTTAATCAAAATCGTTAGTCATTTTTAGAAAATAAAAATTTTCGAAAAAACTTCCATGCAAAGGGTAGTTGGGATGGGGGAATTTTCTTGAAGATCTTCGTGTTGCATCCTTGGAAAATACCAAACCTAAATACCAAATTTGCTTTTTAACGGACTTTTCGGTTTTGAGCTATGCTGTCCACAGACAGTCACACACACGCACACACGGACCTATTTGCAAAAGTGCTTTTTTTGGATTCAGGGGGACCCAAAACATGTATTTCCGGTGAAATCTCCGTGTGGAATTTTTGGGTGAAATACAATACCTTCTCTATACACTATGTACATAGCTCGTATAGAGAAAGTAAAAATTATCTTAAAATTGAAACCAATAACAAGGAATATCCCCAAAACGGCCAACTCTAAAAGAAAAACGTATATGACATAAATTATATGTTTTAACGAGATCTACCTTCATTTTTTTTTTTCCGTGTTAAGTATTTGTCTATCATTTACGGTTTAACCGTTATGTAAAGTTCTGCAAAACTCATCCAGAATAAAAATGAATTCAGAGGCTATCCACAGAAAATTCAAAATATACATTTTATTTGTAATGTAAATATATTTAAATCAAAATCGTTAAAGTCATTTTTGAGATAAATAACAATTTAAAAAAAAAATTCCATGTAAAGGATAGTTAGTGGTGGGAGGATTTTTTTGAAAATCTTCATGCCGCATCCTTGAAAGATGCTAAATATAAATTGCAAGTTGATTTTTAACAGTCTTTTCGTTTTTGAGTTATGCTGTTCACACTCACACACGGACCTTTTTCTAAAAATGCCTTTTTCTTACTCAGGGGACCTCAAAACGTATTTCGGGTGAAATCTCCACATCAAATGTTTGGGTGGAATACGCTTTTTCTTCTACAAAACACATAGTAGAGAAAAAAAAGGTGTTCCATTCACACGAATTATTGTGAAAAAGTCTATTCTTGTTTCTACTTCGTACTAATCGAGATAAACATTAGCAGAAATAGTGTTATTACTTGCTGCCTTGTACGTAGAAGGGAAATAATACAATACACTAGACTAAAGGGATCGGGTCGCTGTGTGATTGAAATTCGTTCTTCTACATTCTTGTGCATCTCTTTCGGTTTCCCAGTTATGAAGAAGTCATTCTGAATGAAGAGGACTACAGAGGCTATTCGCATATCAATATTTTTTTAAAGGAATAATTCAAAAACGATCAACTCCACGAAAAAATTTATATAACATAAATTGTGTGTTTTAACATACTCTACATTTTTTGTGTGGTAAGTTTATGTCCATCTCTTACGGTATAGCAGTTATGCAAAATTTCGTAAAATTCATTCAGAATAAAGTAATCTTCAGAGGCTATTCCCAGAAAATATACGTTTTATTTGCGATAGAAATGGCTTTAATATGTGGTATTTTAATCAAAATCGTTAGCCATTTTTAAGAAAAACAAAATTTTCGAAAATTTTCCCATGTAAAGGATAGTTTGGGGCGGGGGGATTTTCTTGAAAATCTTCGTGTCGCATTTTTGGAAGATACCAAACTTATTTACCAAATTTGGTATTTAACGGTCTTTTCGTTTTTGAGCTATGCTGCCCACAGACACACACATACATACATACACACAGACAGACACACGAACTTTTGTCTAAAAATGCTTTTTTTTTTTTTTTTTTTTTTTTTGCATTCAGGGGATCTCAGAACATAATTGCGGTGAAATCTCGGTATCGAATTTTTGGGTGCATTACAATACCTTCTCTATATACTATGTACATTGTACGTGTAGAGAAAGTATAAACTATAAGCTTTAACATACAAAGAGTAGATTGGATGGGGGATTTTTTTGAAAATCTTCGATTCGTATCCTTGGAAGATGTGTCGCAGTCGGCTTATCCTCCCCGTATTTAAGACTGACACCCCCCTAGGACATAGAAGCGGATGCCTAGGGAGCAGAGGCCTGTCGGGAAGCCAACAGCACGTAACCATAGAATGGAGAACCTGGAACGAGTAGTCGAATCGTGCGAGATGTATGATAGGAAAGGTGATGATGAGGCAATTGATGGAATGCGTGGCGGACCCGGACTGGAGGACCCGGAGATAACCCGCCCGGAAGCCTTTTCGTCCACCACAAATCCTACATGCGGAGATCGAACCCAAGCCGCCTAGGTGGGAGGCTAGCTGTCTAACTACTAGCCACGGCGCCACCATCCTTGGAATATACTGAAATTATAAAGCAAATTTGGTAAATAATCAACTTCATGTTTTGGAGTACTGTATTATCACACACACGTAGGGGAAATGCAGGAAATGACAGACGCTTAAGAGTTGCAGTCCCCCCACCCCCAAGGAGCGGTTGGGTTTTTCTGTAAATTGATATGTTGTCATTAGAAGTATTTCCTAACTGTGTACATAAGTTATTGCTAAGTAGTGTTAATAATTCAAAATTAATATAAGTTGCAGTGACCGTTATTCCCAGCATGTGCAGGTCGCTAAGATACAGTACCGTAAAATAGAGAAGTTAACATTTAAACCTTATCGTTGTTCTTTTATTAGAACATTTCTTAAAGAAATGAAGTTAAATAAAAAAAAGTGCCTTCAAGCTATGAAAATTATGAAAACGAAAAATTAAATCTTGAAAATTAAATTATTGAATCTCCCAATATAGAATGGGATGCTGAGAACCACAGCAGTTAAAGAGCGTCCATAAATAACACACCATTTCCATTTTTATTTTCACGAACAAGGTTACAGAAAATGCTTCATAACCAAGAAATAGTGTGTTCTCTCTCAAAACAAAAATTATTCCAATAATTGTTTTATAAAAAGATTGAGTAAATTTGAAAACAATGAAATATACTTACAATGTCTTGATTTTCTGGACGAACTTATAAGAAAACTGCCAACTACAGACAAACACTTCTAACCTCGTAAACTTACAACTCAGCAATGAAGTTACTATTGAAATGGTTCTATCTCTTTGCGAACGGAGTGCAGAACACGATAGACATTTCTATGTCCTTAAGAAGCGACATTACAGCGATGACCGCCATTCCCTACACACAGACATTTTTCTGAAAATGCTTCTTTTGGAATCAGGCAACTTTAAACATATTTCCACCGAATTTTCGACACCGACCATTTAGATGGAATGCATTTCCCCCTACTGTACCTAATAGAGAAAACAAGAGTTCACGAATTTGAGAGTAGTAGAGAGGCCTAAAAGTAACTTTACGCCACTGATGGAAGGTGTGTTTTTCTTCCGCAGTGGCTGGATTTACAGTAACCAGTGTTAATGAAGAGTCAGTCAGTCAGTCGCTTAGGATTCAAGTGGAGCGTGTCCGATACCTTGTGACATTGTGGTGACCCGGTTTCTCACTTTACACCTCCAGCTTAGGTCTGGAGTGTGTTATTTATTACTTTCTCTACATCTCTGTATCAAAATAATGTTATTCTTCGATCCACTTCATGCTAATAGAGATTAACATCACCAAAAACGGTCTTATTACTTAGTTCCTTATAAGTAGAAGTGAAATAAGGGAATACACTAGGCTAAACCGACAGTCACATGTTTTAAAATGTGGTTGCTATGGAATTGAAATCCGTTTCTTTGCTGGCTAGGAGTTGGCAAGTTCCCGAATGAGAAAAGTTTAAGTATTTTAAAACTAAAACTGTAATAAGAAATACGAGTATCTCTAAAACGATCAAATCCACGAAAAAAAGCGTATATAACATAAATTGTGTGTTTTAACGTGCTCTACAATTTTTGTTTATAAGTTTTGTGTATCTCTTACGGTTTATCTGTTATAGAAAATTCATCCAGGATAAAGTAGTCTTCAGAGGCTATAAAATTCAAGGTATGCATTTTATTTGTCAGGTAAATATCTTTAATATAGGATATTTTAACAAAAATCGTTAGTCATTTTTGAGAAAATAAACATTTTGGAAAAAAGTTCCATGTAAAGGGTAGTTATGGGTGGGGAGATTTTCCTCAAAATCTTCGTGTCGCATCTCTGGAAGTTACTAAACTTGAACAGCAAGTTTGGTATTTTACCGACTTTTCGTTTTTGAGTTATCGTTTTCACAGACACACGGACACACACACGGACCTTTTTCCAAAAATGCTTTTTTTGGATTCAGGGGGACCCAAAACATGTATTTCCGGTGAAATCTCGATATCGAATTTTTGGATGCAATACAATACAATACGTTCTCTATATATAGCACGATTAGAGAAAGTAAAAAGGGCTTAGGTCTGGAGTCCGTTATTATTCTTTCTCTATACGTACTATGTCTTGTTTTCCACCCACAAAGTTGATACCGAAGTTTCACCGGGGATGAACGTTTTAGGGTCCCTTGTATAAAAAATATGCGTTCCATTCACATGACTTTCTCTACATCTCTGTGCAAAAATAATGTAAATATCTAAGCAAATTCTTCTATTCGCTTCATAATAATCCAGATAAACGTTATCAGAACTCTTAATGCTTTCTTCCTTATAAGTAGAAGGGAAACAAGTGACTACACTAGGCTAAACCGACAATCACATGTTTTAAAGTGTGGTTGCTATGGAATTGCAGTCCGTTTCTTTGCGTGTCCAGGAATTGACAAGTTCCCGTATGTGAAAAGTTTCAGGTAGTTTAAATCTGAAACCAATAACAAGGAATGTTCAAAAATAGTAAACTCCACGAAAAAAATGTATATTTCATAAATTGTGAGGTTTCAGCGAGATGTATTTTTTTGTCTAGTTCTTACTGTTAACCAGTAATGCAAAATTCAGCAACATTTATCCAGAATGAAGCGCTCCTCTGAAGCTATTGCCAGAAAATTCAGATATACATTTTATTTGTAATGTAAACATCTTTAAATTGCAGTATTCTAATCAAAATCGTTAGAGCCATTTTTTTAGAAATTCAAAAATTTCGAAAAATGTTCCATATAAAGATCGTAGAGGTGGGGAGATTTTCTTCAATCTTCGTGTCGCACATTTGGAACATATTGAACTTAAATACCAAGTACGGTATTTAATGGCCTTTTCGTTTTTGAGCTATGCTGCCCACAGGCACACACACGGAATTTCTTCTAATCTTTTTTTTTTTTTTTTATTCAGGGGGTCCCAAAATATGTATCTCCGATGAAATCTCGGTATCGAATTTTTGGGTGCAATACAATAATTTCTCTATACAGAATGTACATAGTACGTGTAGAGAAAGTAGGAAAGCATTTTTAGTAAAGGGTCCGTGTGTCTGTGAACGCGATAACTCAAAACCGAGGAGTCGGTAAAATACCAAACTTGATATTTAGGTTTAGTATCTCCCAAGGTAGTCTCAGAAGATTTTCAAGAAAATCCTCCCACCCCAACTACCCTTTAAATGGAAAAAATTTCGAAAATTTTCATCTTCTGAAAAATGGCTCTTAACGATTTTGATTAAAATGCCGTACATTAAGGATATTTAGATGAAAAATTAAATTTATATCTTGTATTTTCTGAGAATAGTCTCTGAAAATCTCTCCTTTCTGAATGACTTTTGCATAACTGGTAAACTGCAACAAATAGGTAAAAAGTTGTTACACAAAACGTGTAGAGCTCGTTAAAGCACAATTTATGTCATGTACAGGATTTTTTCTCGAGGCAATCTCTATTATTGCCTTCAATTTTAAAATACTTTAGTTTTCTCACATGGGAAGTTCTCACCCGTGTCACCTCTCTTTTGTTTTCTTCTGGCCATGGAAAGAGAACCAAATTTGAATGTGGATCGAATTGCGGCGGTTTTTAAAATATTTGACTATCGCTTTAGCCTAGTGTGTTCCCTTAGTTCCGAATGAAGGAGACCGCAGAGGCTGTTCCCAGAAAATTGGAACTTGAAGGGAGATAATGTGCTGTGTCATTGAAGTGATTTTATAAATTGACAGCTACTCTAATATTCTATGACAACTCTTTGCTCTTTGCTGCACGCCACTTGAAAATCAAAGTAGTAAATCAATAACGTCCACTTCAAGCAAACTGAATATGAGGTTAGGTAGCACAAGTGGGAAACATTAACAATCCGACCGTTCCATTCACACGACTTCCTCTACATCTCGGTAACGAATTATTGTTCAAAAAACTTATTCTTCTACCTGCTTCATGCTAAACGAGATAAACACTACAGAAATTGTATTATTACCTAGTTTCTTATAAGTAGGATGGAAATAAGGGAATACACTAGGCTAAACCGACAGTCAAATGTTTTAAAATGTGGTTGCTATGCGATTGAAATCAGTTTCTTTGCGTGGCCAGGAGTTGACAAATTCCCGCAAGAGAAAAGTTTCAAGTATTTTAAAATAAAAATAAAAACAAGGAATATCTCAAAATCTGCCAACTCCACGTAAAATATATAAAACATAAATTGTGTGTTTTAGTGAGCTCTACATTTTTTGTTAAGTAAGTGTTTGTCTATCTCTTACGGTTTACCAATAATGTAAAATTCCGCAAAATTCATCCAGAATAAAGATATCTTCAGATGCTTTTTCCAGAAATTTCAAGATGCTATATAAATATCTTTAATATAGGACATTTTAATCAAAATTACTATAGCCATTTTTGAGAAAATCAAAATGTTCAAACTTCTTCCATGTAAACGGTAGTTGGCGTAGGGAGATTTTCTTGAAAATCTTCGTGTCGCATCCAAGGAAGATGCCAAACTTAAATACCCGTTGCGATAGTATTTTAACACGACCCATATATCATTAGTTTGTAATATGTAACATAAGAAATACATGCTCAGTAGAACGCAGTACCGCGCTTTGTTCAAAATAACACGAATTTTAGTGCATTAGGGACACAAGTAACAACCCTTGGGAGGAAGAAAGGTTCACCCCCATTTGTCATTGTAGAACAAGCTCACGTGGGTGTAGAATAAAGAAAAATCCCCGACAGTCACGTGACAACGCTACTTTACGCGCCTTTTTCTAGCAATACTCGGACCGTTTAGTATATAAATGTTGTGCGTACAAGAACTCGGGCTCGCAAGGCTAGTAAGACTCAATGTGGGAAACCACGTACAAGAAATGTGACTACGAAATCACGCGGCGTTCATTTTAGGAAATCGGAGTGTTATTGGTTAATTCGACGGGAAATGTCATACGGACCGAGATTACGGTGACGAGTGTAACAACTCCGTAAAAGTGGAATTAGCGCTTAAATAAAACTACTTCATCAAGTTCGCGATCGGTTATGTCGGGAGTCGCTCGTAGGGTTAGTGCCTCAAAATAACAACAATAAAAGAAGTCATCAGTGAAATTAAGAGAAATTTCTCTTTTATTTGAGTCTACCAAGTGTTACACACGTTTGTTATTCTTTCCCCCCCTGAACAAGAGACAACTCATGATCTACTAGAACGAGCTTAGCCAGTGCAACAAAGGGAATCTGCAAGGTATGTACACTCTTAATGTAGAGAATTTCACGAGCATTAACCCTCGACCAACTGCAAGTAGACTCACCTGTCACAACAATACCGCACCCTAACGTGGTGGCCACTACAAATATACTACGACAAATTTGGTATTTAACGGTCTTTAAGTTTTTGAGATATGCTGTGCACGGGCGCACGCGGATCTTTTTCTGAAAATGTTCAGGGGCCCCCAAAACATGTATTTCAGGTGAAATTTCGGTATGGAACTTTTGGGTGCAATACAATACCTTCTCTGTACACTATGTACGTAGAGAAGGGTTACCGGCGGCAATCATAAATTTAAATTATAATAACTAGTTACCTGTTATTTATTTACTGGTTACCAGTAATATTTTAAAACATATACTTTTAATAATAGTTGATGTTTATCTCACATTATGTAACAATAGAAATATAGTAATAAGAATGTGGGATAAAGTAATGAACTATTTAAAAACAACAATAATAATAATAATAATAATAAAAAAATAAATAGCAATGGTATAATTATATAGATATTAAATTTTATATATAATGATAATAATAAATAATAAAATAAATTATGATAAATAATGATTAAAATAATAATAAATTAAAATAAAGTGATAATTAGTGTATTAATTAATTTTAATATAATATAATTTTAAAGTTTGGGGTAATTGATAATGTAATACATAATCATTTAAATATGAAATTTAATTTTGATAAATATATAGAATATGTATATATATAATGTATACTTTAATTTAAGTTATTTAGGTTAAGTTATTAATCTGATAATTGTATATTTATTTTATTTTGTAAAATTAAACAAAATGTTTGTTAATAAATAAAATGAGGTATGTGATATTTGCCCCGGTGTAAGCAAATAGATATCGGAGTATAGTATACAGATTTTATTTTTTTAGAACGTGTAGAGAAAGTAAAAAGTAAAACCGAGTTGAAGGTGGGGCGGTTGATGTTCTGCACCCACTTATGGACGCTGTCGGGTTTCTGGCACCAAAATACACAGAGCCCTCCTAGGAATGGGTTTCTGGAGTCCTAACGCAAACTTCTTGTGCGTGGAAAACTTCTCAAGAGCTTTGTACCTGTAAGGCAAATCAGCAGCAACTGAAAACTTGAGCTGATGTGTGTAGGCAGCACTTCTATTAAGTGTCTGGTGCAGAAGTGGGATGACGTAAGTTGGACGTGGCTCATCTGTTTCTGTTGTGGCAAACTTGGATTCTTGCCCTTGATTACTGACGTACACGTGTTGTAGCATGTTGTATCTGCGTCAATCGTCAGATACAGCTGTTTTCTTTATAGCAATCACAAAAATATAACTGAGCCTGCCGGTTAGCGTGGTCGTGAGTTCGAATCTCGCTGAGGGTGAGTTACCCGGATATGGTTTTTTCGGGGTTTTCCCTTATCCTGAGAAGACGAATGTCGAGCAACTTTAAACTCCATGGATCCCGAGATCATTTGAGCATCGTTTCACCAATTTCATTCATCGTCCGATATGACCAACCAGGTTAAAGGACGTTAAGGTAAAAAAAAAAAAAAAAAAATCTGATGTGTTCCATTCACATGACTTTCTCTACATGTCTGCAACAAATCATTGATAGAAAGCTTATTCTTCTATTTACTTATTGGTAATCGAGAAAAAATTATCAGAAATAGTCTTATTATTTGCTTCCTTGTAAAGTAAATGTGAAATAAGGGAGTACCATAGGCTAAACTGACAGTCAAAGGCTAGTTGCTATGAGACTGAAGTTCCTTTGTTTGTATGGACAAAAGTTCACACATTCCTGTATGAGAAAAGTATGTTTTTTAAAGCTGAAACTAAAAACAGGGAATATCTTAAAAACGACCATCTCCAGGAAAAAAATGTATATAACATAGATTATGTGTTTTAATGTACTCTACATTTTCTGTGTGGTAAGTTTTTGTCCATCTCTTATGGTTTAGTAGTTATGCAAAAATCCATCAAATTCATCCAAAATAGTCTTCAGAGGCTATTCGATATGCATTTTATTTGTCAAGTAAGTATCTTAAATATACGAGATTTTAATCAAAATCCCTAGAGCCATTTTTAAGAAAACAAAATTTTCGAAATTTTTTCCATGCAAAGGGTAGTTTGGGGTGGGGGCATTTTCCTGAAAATCTTCGTGTCGCATCCAAGCTGGGTTTTTAACGGTCTTTTCATTTTTGAGATATGTTGCCCACAGACACACACACACAGACATTTTTCTAAAAATGCTCTTTTCAGGGGGTCTCAAAACATGTATTTGCTGTGAAATCTCGGTATAGAATTTTTGGGTGCATTACAATACCTTCTCTATACATATTACGTATAGAGGAAGTAAAAAAAAACCCGTAGATCTCAGTTGTCTTGACAGTTTATCTTCAACTTTCTAATATCTGCTTTGAAGCAATCTCATTAACCTGGCCCAAAAGCAAGATTTGTTTCCATTTTTGGATCAGCCTTGGGAAGTGTAAAGCTATCATTTCATGTAAATGATCACTAGGACCCAGAGTTTTACTTACTCTACACGTACTATACAGAAGATATTGTAATATTCGATACCGAGATTTCACCGGAAAGACATGTTTTGAGACCCCCTGAATAATTTTTTTTAGAAAAATGTTTGTCTGTGTGTATGTGTGTGTGTGTGTGTGTCTCTCTCTCTGTGGGCACCATAGCTCAAAAGCGAAAAGACCGTTAAAAACCAAACTTGGTATTTCGGTTTGGTATCTTTCAAGGACGCGACACGAAGATTTTCAAGAAAATCCCCCTACCCCAAACTACGCTTTACATGGAACTTTTTTTTAGAAAAATTTTATTTTCTCAAAAATGGCTCTAACGATTTTGATTAGAATATCGTATATTTAAGATATTTACATGACAAATAAAATGTATATCTTAAATTTTGTGGTAATAGCCTCTGAAGACTACTTTATTCTGGATGAATTTTACGGAATTTTGCATAACTCCTAAACCGAAAGAGATGGACAAAAATTTACTATATAAAAATTTAGAGCGCGTTAAAACACACAATTTATGTTATAGACATTTTTTCGTGTAGTTGATTGTTTTTGAGATATTCCTTGTTTTTGGTTTCAGCTTTAAAAATCTTATACTTTTCTCATACGGGAATTTGTCAACTCCTGTCCATGGAAATAAAGGAACTTCAGTCACATAGTAACTAGCTTTTGACTATCATTTTAACCTATGGTGCTCCCTTGTTTCGCTTGTACTTACAAGGAAGCAAGTAATAAGACAATTTCTGCTAATTTTTCTCGATTAGCATGAAGTAAATAGTGGCATAAGCTTTTTAACAATCATTTGTTGCAGTGATGTAGAGAAAGTCATATGAATGGAACACATCAGATTTTTATATTTTACGAGGGGCGTTCAATAAGTCTTAGAAAAAGATAGAAAAACACATTTTTTGGTAGATTTATTATTCAACAATATCTCCTTTTAGATCGGTACACTTTTCCCAGCGTTTGTCCAACTCTTTTAAGCTTTCCAAAAAGTAGGATTTCGGGAGGTTCTCAAAATAGACATCTGCTTTGGAGATGACCTCTTCGTTAGACGTGAATCATTTTCCGCCGAGCAACTTTTTCAAGTTTGGAAATTGAAAAAAATAATAATAGTAAAATGGCACTGAGGGCTAAATCTGGTGAGTACGTTGGATGTTGTGGTAATTCGAACCTTAATTCTACAGTTTTCACCATCGAAACTGCGCAGGTGTGCACCCTTACATTGTCTTGATGTAAGAGAATCTTTTTCTTTACCAGATGCGGGCATTTTTTTTTCTTGATTTCTCCGTTCAACCGGTGCATTAACGATGCATAATGCTCTTCATTTATCTTTCTTCCTTTCTGCAAGTTATCAGTGTAGATGATTCCGCGTGCATCCGAAAAAACCGAGGTCATTTCCTTGTCTGCAAATTTCATCACCTTTGCCTTATTCAGAAGGTTCGTCTTTAAGAATCCACTGTTTCGACTATACTTTTGTCCCTGGAGTGTAGTAGTGCAACAATGTTTCATTCACAGTTATGTATCGATTCAGAAACTCGTCAGAATTGCAACGGAAAAGTGCCAAACCAGCTTCCAAGTCGATCACACGATTGTGTTTATTCTCCATTGAGAGCAAACGCGGCACCCATTTTGCCGATGCCTTTGTCAGCCCTAATTTTTGGTGCAAAATTGAGAACACTGTACTTTGTGATATGCTTGTGGTCTCTACTCGTATTTGGTGAACTTTGATCCATCGATCTCTTAAAACCATACCCTTGATTGTGTTAATCATTTCGGAGGAAGCCACGTTTAAATTCATTTATCCAATTGTACATTGTTGCAAATGCAGGAACAGATGTGCTATGAAGTTACCAAGTCTGCTTTTATCTCTTTCCGTGTCAAGCCTTTTAAATAGAAGTGTTTAATCACCGCAAGAAACTCGTTCCCCCCTTCCCCATCTTTCTAAAGAAGCACAAGATTGTCCATTCAATCGCCTATGGCAACCAAACCACGTGGTGGCTACATAGTAGCTCTATATTAATTTCATCCCAAAATTCTATGCTGAGATTTCACCGGAAATATATGTTTGGAGTCCTCTGTGTCCGAAAAAGTATTTTTTGAAAACGATACCTCTGTGTGCGCCTATGGACAGCATAGCTCAACAACAAAGAAAGATGTAACACGAATATTTTCAAGAAAATCCTTCCTCCACATACTACGCTTTGTATGGAAAAATGTAGAAAGTTTTGATTTTCTTAAAAATGGCTCTAACGATTTTGATTAGCAGTATATTAAAGATGTTTGCATCACAAATAAAATGTAGATTTTGAATTTTCTGGGAACAGCCTCTGAAGAGCTCTTCATTGTGGGTGATTTTTACTGAAATTTTGCATAACTGGTAAACCGTAAGAGATCGAAAAAAACTTACTACACAAAAAAGTAGATCTCTGTAAAACACAGAATTTATGCCATATACTTTTTTTTTCGTGGAGTTGGCTGTTGCCGAGATATTCCTTGTTATGGTTTCAGTTTTAAAATACTGAATATATTTCCTCATGAAGGAAATTGTCAACTCCTGCCCATGCAAGGAATCGATTTCAATCCCAGAGCAAACACATTTTAAAACATTTGATTATCGGCTTAGCCTAGAGTATTCTCTTATTTCGCTTCTACTTATAAGGAATGGAATAATGCTAATGTTTATCTCGATAGAATAAAAACATGTTAAACAATAATTTATTACAGAGACATAGAGAAAGTCATTTGAATGGGACACATCAGATTTTTACTTTCTCAATACATACTTTGTACACAGTGTACAGAGAAGGTATTGTAATGCATCCAAAAATTCGATCACGAGATTTCACCGGAAATGTGTTTTGGGTCCCCCTGAATCCTAAAAAAGCATTTAAGCATTTTTAAAAAATGTCCATGTGTGTGTGTGTGTGTGTGTGTGTGTGTGTGTGTTTGTGGGCAGCATAACTCAAAAACGAAAAGTCCGCACGCAATATATAATATAATGAGAAGTCATTTGCTTTTCTTCATCCTGGTCATGCAAAGAGTACGCAATGTCAAATAATATACATACCGACCAGTTCTTTAAAAAATTGGTGTGTTCTATTCACATCACTTTCTCTATCTGCAAGAAATTATTGTTAAAAAGCTTATTCTTCTATTTGCTTCATGCTAATCACGAAAAAATAGCAGAAGTAGTCTTATTACTTGCCTGCTTGTGAGTAGAAGCGAAATAAGGGAGCACCATAGGTTAAAGTGATAGTCAAAAGCTAGTTTCTATGTGACTGAAGTTCCTTTGTTTATATGGACAGGCGTTGACAAAATTCCTGTATGAGAAAGGTTTTTAAAGCTGAAACCAATAACAAGGAATATTTAAAAAACGATCAACTCCACGAAAAAAATGTATATGGCCTAAAATATGTGTTTGTGATCTACATTGTTTGTGTAGTAAGTTTTTGTCTATGTCTTATGGTTTACCAGTTATGCAAAATTCAATAAAAATCATCCAGAATAAGGAGATCTTTAGAAAGTATACCCAGAAAATTCAAGATATACATTTTATTGGGCATGTACATATCTTAATCAAAATCGTTAGAGCCAGTTTTGAGAAAATCAAAATTTTCGAAATATTTTCCATGTAAAGGGTAGTTTGGGGTGGGGGGATTTTCTTGAAAACCTACGTGTCGCATCCTTGGAAGGTACCAAACTTAAACACTAAGTTTGGTATTTGACGGTCTTTTCGTTTTTGAGCTATGCTGTCCACAGACACACACACACACACACATACACACACATGGACATTTTTCCAATTTTTTTTTTATTCAGGGGGACCCAAAACATGTATTTCCGGTGAAATCTCAGTATCGAATTTTTGGATGGAATGCAACACCTTCTCTATACACTATGTACTTAGCATGTGTAGAGAAAGTAAAAATTGATACTGTGTAGTCTTATCCCCTTGTACTTACAAAGAAGTCTTAAAATATAAAATCTATGAATATGTGTGTATATATAATAGAGTTTTTACATATGTATTGTTTTTTTTATTCTTTATTTTATATCTTATACACTTATGTACATCCAATATACAATGAAACATTAGAACTTTATAAGTAAATACATTTTGCACATAGGCTTCTAGACCGCAGCACCAAATTCTACCGAACTTGGCACAGATAACTTTTTACGCAAGGCGAAAATTTCTGTTTAGCTTAAGATTTGAAATTCCTTCCCATTTCACAGGGTTACCTATTTAATTTCACGTAAAGCCTACATAAGCTCGAAGAGCCATCTGTATCTTTCTCAGCGATTACAAAAAAGAAAAAACCCTTGCACATTGTTAATGTAAGGAAGTTAATTATTTAGGCTTTCACAGCCTCACAAAAAACAAAGCAACAGCAAGTTCACATATAATAATAATGATCTTCTCTATGACACGTAGTAATAACGCAATCAAATAAACAATTAAAACGGCTATTATGCTTGCAAAGACTCTATGTAGTATATGCTTACAGCATTAATAACATTTGAATGCCCGCCTAGGTAATGTGGTGGTAGCGAATCTGCTTCACATTCAACAGGTCGCGAGTTCAAATCTCGCTTAGAGTGAGTTACCAGGATAAGGTTTTTTTAAGAGGTTTTCTCTTACCCTGAGAAGACGAATGTCGAATAACTTGAAGCTCCATGGATCCTGAGGTCATTTGAAGATCATTTCACCAATTGCATTCATCGTCCAATACCAGGTTAAAGTACGTTCAACTACAAATAAATAAATAAAATGAGTCGCATTATATAGCACTATTTCCAGACGGAATACAATACACTCGTAATACATCCCCTATTTACTGTAATTAGTGTTAAGAATATTAACTACATTTAAGACTTAAAATGGTAAAACGAGCTTGTATCCGCGCCATCTGTCTGCAATGCTAAACACCACGAACCTGAAAGCATATCTGAAAGATAAGAGGAAAGGAGTGAAGGTAAGGAAATAGTGGTAAATGAGAAACCACCGCAGCATTCGCCTCGATCCCAGGGAAACCATGAAAGGCGTCGGCAGGGATCGAAACCCGGACCTTTGGAATGCGAGTCCTATACGTCATCTTGATCTGTATTAGAATGTAAATGAATGGACTCTTTGGGCCAGACACTTGAACGAATGTATTCGCCCCAGTTCGATGCTGTGATCTTGAATAAAACAGATAACACAGTTTTATAAATACACATATCCTGCCAGTGGATCAAAGCATATTAATTTAATGAAGGCGTCAATGATAAATGCAGAGCGCCGAATAAAAGCAAACTGGATTGCTCATTAGGCTTATTACACGTAGGTGATATCTACAGTGTCTGCCAAAAGTTTAAGGCACACCTAAATATCTTGTGCTTAAACTTTTGGAAATTTCAAGTGTTGTGATGTGTTATATTCACATGAGTTTCTCTACATCGCTAGCAAATTATTGTTATAATGCATGTTCTTCTTTTACTTTATGATGATCGAGATAAACGTTAGCAGAAATTACTTGCTTCCTTGTAAGGGAATGCATTAGGATAAAACGAATTAAAATCAGGTTGCCATGTGGTTGAAATTCGTTTCTTCGTGTGAGAAAAGTTCAAGTTTTTTAAATATGAAAACGATGACAATGAATATCTCAGAAATGGTCAATTCCACGAAAAAAGTATATGACATAAATTGTGTATTTTAACGTAATCTACATTTTTGTGTAGTAAGTTTTTGTTTACCTCTTACTGTTTACCAAAATTCAGCAAAAGTTATTCAGAATAAAGGGGTCTTTAGAGACTATTCCCAAAAAATTTAAGATAAACTTTTTATTTGTCTTAGAAATACCTATTATATACCGTATTTTAATCAAAATCGTTGAAGCCATTTTTGAGAAAATCAATTTTTTTCAATGTAAAGGGTAGTTTGGGGTGAGGGGATTTTTTTTTTCAAAATCTTCGTGTCGCATCCCTGGAAGATACTAAACTTAAATACCAAGTTTGGTATTTTACAGACTTTTCGTTTTTGAGTTATACTGTTCACTCTCTCACGGACACACTGACACCCCCCCCCCACACACACACACACAAATGGAACTTTTCCTGAAAATGTTTTTTTTTTTTTTTTGATTCAGGGGGTCCTAAAACATGTATTTCCGGTGAAACCTCGGTATCTTATTTTTGGGTGGAATACAATACCTTCTCTATACACTATGTACATAGTAAGTGAAAAGAAAGTAATGAAGTTTTGTGCTGCAAATCAGAACTCGCTATATTTAAAACTGGGGATTGCATGATGATTTCTCAATCAAGATAAAATGATGCAGTTTTTATGGAAAAAAGTAATTTCCTCTTGAATGGTTGCAATTGGTTCATGGAGGCAGACTTACTTAAAGTGGCTGTTGAGCTGCTATCATTTTTACTTTCTCTACACGTACTTGTATCCACCCAAAAATAAGATACCGAGATTTAACTGCAAATACTTGTTTTAGAGTATCTTGTATCCAAAAAAAAGCAGTTTTGGAAAAATGTTCGTGTGTGTGTCCATGTGTCTGCGAACACGATAACTCAAAAACGAAAACTCTGTAAAATACCAAACTTGGTACTTAAGTTTAGTATCTTCCAGGAATGCGACACGAAGATTTTGAGAAAAATCCCGCCATTTTGTGTTAACCATTTTCAAAATATTCCGAATTATTAGTTTCAATTTTAGCCTCTTAAACTTTTCTGAAACGGGAAGACATCTTTCTTCTAGTTTCTCGTTTGTTTACTCCTGAAAAGCAGAGAGATTGGAATTTCATTTATTTGACATAATGACCGACTTTTAAAGTGACGAGACTATCGCTTTAGGCTGTATATTTTCTTATTTCCCTTCTACTTGCTAGGAGCTAGTAATAAGACTAATTATGCTTATGTTTATATTGAGTAGCACGATATGGATAACGATTAATGTTTTAAACACAAGGTTTGTTTGCCGAACAGCTAGAGGAACACATTAGATTGTTTGTGTTATATTGACAAGGAAGAAAGTAATAAGGACAAATTCTGCTGTTTGTCTCGATTAGCATGATGTAGATAAAAGAAAAATAAGGCTTTTAACAATAATTTGCTACAGAGATGTAGAGAAAGTCATGTGAATGGAATACAATGTTCTTTTTGGATTCAGGTGTCTCAAAACATATATTGTCGGTGAAATCTCGATATGGAAGTTTTCGGTGCTGGATTACAATACGTACTATGTACATAGGCGCTAGAGAAAGTAAAAATCTGATGTGTACCATTCACATGACTTTCTCTATATCCCTGCAACAAATTATTCTTAAAAAGCTTATGCTTCTATTTACTTCATGCTAATCTAGAAAAATTAGCGGAAATAGTCTTATTACCTTCTTCCTTGTAAGTAGAAAGAAAATAAGGGAGTAGTATAGGTTAAAGCGTTAGTCAAAAGCTGGTTACTATGTTACTGAAGTTCCTTTGTTTGTATGGACATAAGTTGACAAATTCCTGTAAGAGAAGAGTTTAAGATTTTCGACCCTGAAATCAAAAACAAGGAATATCTCAAAAACGATCAACTAAAAAAAAAAAAAAAAAAAAATGTATACAACATAAATTGTGTGTTTTAATGTGCTTTACATTTTTGTGTGGTAAATTTTTGTCTATCTCTTACGGTTTAGCAGTTATACAAAATGCCGGAAAATTCACTCAGAATAAAGTGGTCTTCAGAGGCTATTCCCAGAAAATTCAAAATATACATTTTATTTGTCGGGTAAATATTATTAATATATGACATTTTAATCAAAATCGTTAGAGCCATTTTTTAGAAAATCAAAATTTTCGAAAAAAGTTCCATGTAAAGGGTAGTTTGGGGTGGGGGGATTTTTCTCAAAATCTTCATGTCGTATCCCTGGGAGATTCTAAACTTAAATACCAAGTTTGGTATTTTACCGACTTTTCGTTTTTGAGTTATCGTGTTCACAGGCACACGGACACACACACACACACACGCGCGGACCTTTTTCTGATAACACTTTTTTTTAGATAAAGGGGACCCTAAAACATATATTTCCGGTGAAATCTCGGTATCGAATTTTTTGGTGGAGTGCAATACTGTCTCTATACACTATGTACATGTATAGAGAAAGTAAAAAGCTGCAACTCAATCCGCGACCCCTAATTTGTGTGTCAAGAATGCACGAGGAGTATGTGAGGTGTGAGCGTTGCTAAAACTACTGATCCACTTTTTCTGCTTGCTAGAGCATTTAATTGCATTCGTCAAGTGTTTCATTCCCAGACGGCGGCGATGATAATTAATTATTCACTTCTCCTTACCGGGCCATAACTTTTGTTTTCAGCACGTGCTCTTCTATACAATTATGTTCATTCAATCTCTACCTATGCAACAATAAACGTAGCGCAGCTGCTTGCTAAGCGGGAGGGCTGGGTTCGATTCTCGGTACCGGAGAGGGGAATTTTCAATTTGAGGACTACATGATTGAGAATAAAAAATGTGATGTGTTACACTCATGACTTTCTCTAGCTACTCTACAAATAAGCTTCTTACAAAAGATAATTCTTGTTTCAACACCATGCTAATCGAGATAAACATTAGCAGAATTTTATTACTTAGTTCCGTAATTAAGGGAATGCACTAGGCTTAAGTGATAGTCAAATGTTTTAAAATCTGTCGTTATGCGATTGTCATTGCAAATCGCTTCTTTGCTTGGCCAGAAGTAGAACAAAAGAGAAACGGATACTCCCATCGGAGAAAAGTTTAAGTACTTCATTACTGAAATTAATGACAAGGAATACCTCGAAAACGGTAAGCTCCACGAAAAAAGTGCATATGACATAGCTTGTGTATTTTAACAAGATCTACATTTTTTGTATAGAATTTTTTTGTCTATCTCTTACGGTTTACTAGGTATGTCAAATTAAGTAAAATTCATCCAGAATAAATAGGTCTTTAGAAGATATTCCCAGAAAATTGAAGATTTACATTTTATTTGTGATAGAAATGGCTTTAATATGTGGTATTTTAATCAAAATCGTTAGAGCCATTTTTAAGAAAAACAAAATTTTCGAAAATTTTTCCATGTAAAGGGTAGTTAGGGTTGTGGGGGGAGTTACTTGAAAATCTTCTTGTCGCACCCTTGGGAGATAACAAACTTAAATACCAAGTTTGATATTTAACCGTCTTTTCGTTTTTGAGCTATGCTGTTCATAGACACGCACACACACACACACGGACCTGTTTCTGAAAATGCTGTTTTTTGGATTCAGGGGGTCCTAAAACATGTATTTCCGGTGAAATCTCGACGTCGAATTTTTGGGTGGAATACAACACTTCTCTAACCCTATGTACATTGTACGTACGGGGCTAGAGAAAGTAAATCTGTATACTATACCCCGGTATCTAATTGCTTACATCGGGGCAAATAGCTCAGACTTTATTTTATTTATTATTTTTTTTTTTAAATTTTACAAAATAAAATAAATATACAATTGTCAGATTAATAACTTAACTAAATAGATTACATTAAATTACACATCTGAACCTATATATTTATCAAAATAAAATTTAATATTTAAATATTTATGTATTATATTAATTATTATTAATTACCTACAATTTAAAATTATATATATATATATATATATATATATATATATATATAATCTCTATATATATATTCAGAATTTCGGTTATTATTTTATATTATTATTAATTAATATTAACTATCACTTTATTATAGGTACTATAATATATTTAATTATTTATTAGATCAATTTATTTTATTTTTATTTATTATTAAAATTAGATATACAATTCTTTAATATCTAATCTAATTATACCATTGCTATTTCTTTTATATTTATTATAATTATCGTTTTTAAATATTTTATTATTTTATCCCACATTCTTATTACTATATTTCTCTAGTTACATAATGTGAGATAAACATCAAACTATTATTAAAATTTTTAAAATATTACTGGTAGCCAGTAAATAAATAACAGGTATAATTTAAATGAATAATTAAAAACCTAGACCTAAGCTTAAATGAAAATAATACAAACTACAAACTACACCATTCTGTAGTCCCCCGTAACCTGCGGCACACCGTATTAGTAACCAATACTACTCCTTCCTACCCTTTTCTACTTTAACATCAGATATTTAAAGTTCTGCTCAATTGCTAAGTGTTCTACAATTTTATACCCAATAAAATCTTCAACTATTATTATTCTACTGCGCAATTAGTTCTTCTGCGACTTAGTCTAATATATTAATCCATGTCTAATTATTTTCCTACTTTCTATTGCACGTAATATTTAATTGAGAACTTGATTGAGAAGTAGCGGCTCCAGATCGAGGAGACCGCATCAACCGGCCGGGAGGTACTCGAGACGCTGAACACGTCTCACCCTCCAGCACTGCACCCCCATTCATGAGACCCTCGGGTCGAGATGGGGGATGCAGCGCTGGGCGGCAAGCCAACGTCCGTTGCGAACTGTCGTGCCATGGATTTACGTTTTACGCTACAGCAAACTATTCAATCCATTCTTATCAAAATAAGCAGAAGTAGAACTGCTTCTGGTGGTTCATTATTAGCTGGTATTTCACAAACGAAACCGAGTGGTTAGACCTCCCACCTACGCGGCCCGGGTTCGATCCCAAGTGCCCTTATGTGGAATTTGTGGTGGACGAAGCTGCGTCTGGGTAGGTTTTCTCTGGGTCCTCCGGCTTCCGCCACTCATTTCATCCGCTTCCTCACGCTCATGCCTGGCTACGGGCCGACCACTCGTTCCAGGTTCTCTATTCTGTGGTGTCGTGCCTTTGGCTCCCCGACAAACTTCTGACCCCTAGGAAGTGTATTGTAAGTTCTAGGGGGGGGGGGTTACGGGTAAGGTAAGTCGACTACGAACAAATTTCTCAAAATGCAATGAAATGGCGTTTTATTTATGGGCGCTCTTTCACTGCTGTGGTTCTCAGCGTCCCATTCTATACTGGACGTGTAAGACCGCTTAATTTAGCTCAGAGGCATCTTTATCAAGTTTTAGGTTCTCTTACTTGCCGTAAATGTAGGACACGGGACCAACGGCTTTATTTCCCTTCCAAAGGAAGCCATACTAAGGATTTTTAAGCTCGAAAAAATCCATCGTCCTCGGCGGGGTTTGAACCCGCGACTACGTGTATATGAAGTTAGCACCTCGGAGGGCGACAAAAAGAAATCTGTGTTCCATTCATATGACTTTCTCTACATCTCTGGAGCAAATTATTGTTAAAAAGCTTATGCTTCTATTTACTTCATGCTAATAGAGAAAACATTAGCAGCAATAGTCTTATTACTTGCTTCCTTGTAAGTAGAAGCGAAATAAGGAAGTACCATACGTTAAAGTGGGAATTTTCTTAAAAATCGTTGGATCGCTTCTTTGGAAGATACTGAACTTAAATACTAAGTTTGGTATTTAAACATCTCGTTTTTGAGCTATGCTGCGCACAGACACAATGTTTAAAAAAATGTTATTTTTGGATTCGGGGGTTTTCAAAACAGGTACATACGGATTAGAAAAAGGAAAAGTGTGATAACTGTTTGTACATTGGTTTCTTTCGTGTTGGAAAGCCAGTTCGAGTATGGTATGCAACAGACTCTAGAGGTTTATTACGAGGTAATGATTTGTAATGAAATTAAGATCCCCCAACTCAGAATTAGGGCTAATTTATTGGGCCTGTGCGTCCCTAGATAATGTACCAACAGATGGTGGAGATTACAAATAAGGAGCGGTGTGGGAATCTTGGGGCCCAGAGGGGTTGCTTGCCGCGAGGAAGGTTAATCGCGATATTATTTGAAACTTTACTCATTACACAAGACGGAGGCTTTTAAGTATGATATGATAAGATGCAGGTAGCTCACCTGTGAGAAAAGTTATGCAACTTAATAAAGTAGCCATGACCGGGGAGGATCGTAAAAAACCGCAGCTCCAACCTTCTTGCGGATTGCGTGCTGGAATCCAGCCAAAGTCATCATCCGCTCTAGTTTATGGCAACCATCCGCCTTACAAACTACTGGAATACTCTCAATATCTGTGTCAATTTCTCTATACATAGTGTATAGAGAAGGTGTTCGGTACCGAGATTTTACCGGAAATACATGTTTTGGGTCCCCCTGAAGATTTGGATTATTTATTTTAATTGTTATAGAATTTTTGATTGGAAATCAAAAAAAGGTGTTTCTGGAAAAAGGTCCGTGTGTGTGTGTGTGTGTGTGTGTGTGTCTGTGGACACTATACCTCAAAAACGAAAACATCGTTAAATACCAAACTTGGTATTTAAGTTTGGTATCTTCCAAGGACGCGACACGAAGATTTTCAAGAAAATTCCCCAACCTCCAACTACCATTTACACGGAACTTTTTTTCGAAAATTTTTATTTACTTAAAAATGGCTCTAACGATTTTGATCAAAATGTCATATATTAAAGATATTTACACGCCAAATAAAATGTATATCTTGAATTTTCTGGGAATAGCCTTTGAGGACTACTTTATTCTGGATGAATTTTACGGAATTTTGCATAACAGCTAAACCGTAAGAGATGGACAAAAACTCACAACACAGAATATGTAGAGCACATTAAAAAACACAATTTAAGCTGTATACATTTTTTCGTGGAGTTGATCGTTTTTGAGATATTCCTTGTTTTTGGTTTCAGCTTTGAAAAACTTAACTCACATAGCAACCAGCTTTTGACTATCACTTTAATCTATGGCACTCCCTTATTTCGCTTCTACTTACAAGGAAGCAAGTAATAAGACTATTTCTGCTAATTTTTTCTCGATTAGCGTGAAGTAAATAGAAGGATTAGCTTTTTAACAATAATTTGTTGCAGAGATATAGTCATATGAATGGAACACATCAGAATGTATTTATTTATTTATTTCATTTTCCGGAAGTTTATGTTTTGGTTGTAATTTAGCTTTACTGCGGCTTTGCACAGATACTTGTAGCCTCGCTTCGGGCGAGGTTCGTTAGCAGCGTCTGCATCGTACCATGGTGTTGATCGTTGAACGGAAGACATGCCTAAAGTTAGCCGTTTCAAATTAAAACTCTGGAATTTTTTTCCGACGATAAGGACCTCATTGGAGAGAAAACCAAGACAGCGTAATTTTTGTTTTCAAATCTATTTTCAGAACAAAAAGTTGTAGGTGAAATAGCGACATGAATGTGTAAATGGAAGCAATTATAACGGGACGATACTGAGCACTAGTGACCGCTTATGCAGATGTCCGCTAGCCACAATGTGTCAGATAAGGTCGTGCGGGGAGGGTAGCTTACCCCCTTTTGTTTGCCCGAGGGAGGGATGTGGGACAAACATCTCCTTGTATCAAGGAGGAGACAGGAAGCTGAAATTAATTAATGAGGGCGCCAGTTCGACCGCCATACGTGCTTATCCGCTGCAATTCCGTCTAACTCTGCAAAAACAGGTTCCTCTCTGGAACTATTATGTGTTAACTATATTTTATTTATTTATTACTTTCTCTTTACGTACTATGTACATAGTGTATAGAGATACCGAGATTTCACTGGAAATATATGTTTTAGGGTCCCCTATACCCAAAAAAAGTATTTTCAGAAAAACGTCCGCGTGTGTGTGTCCGTGTGTCTGAACACGATAACTCAAAAACGAAAAGTTTAAGTTTACTATCTTCCAGGGATGCGACACGAAGATTTTGAGAAAAATCCCCCCACCCCAAACCAAATTTTATTTTCTAAAAAATGGTTCTAGCGATTTTGATTAAAATATCATATATATATTACCTGACAAATAAAATGTATATCTTGAACTTTCTGGGAACAGCCTCTGAAGACTACTTTATTCTGAGTGAATTTTACGGAATTTTGCATAACTGTTAAATCGTAAGAAATGGACAAAAACTTACTACACAAAAAATTTAGAGGACATTAAAACACACAATTTAAGTTGTATACATTTTTTCGTGGAGCTGATCGTTTTTGAAATATTCCTTGTTTTTGTTTTCAGCTTTGAAAAACTTTCCTTTTCTCGTACAGGAATTTGGTAACTCCTGTCCATACAAACAAAGGAACTTCAGTCACATGGCAACCAGCTTTTCTATTTACAAGGAAGCAAGTAATAAGACTATTTCTACTAATTTTTTCTCGATTAGCATGGAGTAAATAGAAGCATAAACCTTTTAACAATAATTTGTGACAGAGATGTAGAGAAAGTCATGTGAATGGAACACATCAGATTTTTTTTTATTTATTTACATAGAATTTCCCAATGAGTATATTGCTCTAGGTAGGGACTGCCCTTTAGTGCGGCGGTAAGCAAAATACAAACAATAAAATAAACACATTAACACATATAAAAAGGAGTATACAATTAACAATCGTACAACAATTTTAACGTTATTTGTGTGGGTGCGTGATTAAACAATATTTTAGAAAACACCATAGGGATTTTCTGTTGTCAAAATTTTAGGAATTACAGTATTGCTCAGGTAGATATTTGAAGAGTTTGTTTTTAAATTGGGATAAGTTAAGTGATTCTTTAATGTTAAGTGGGAGACTGTTGAATGTTTTGGTGGCACTATGTAATGTACTTTTTATTCCATATTTGGTAGAGTTAACTGATTCTATACATATGGGATTGGCTGATCTAGTTTTGTAGGAGTGTTTGATTACAGAGTTGGTACACAGCAAGTTATTTTCAGCTTTGTACATGAATAAAGATTCACTATATTTAGGAAAATGGCAGTATATTTGTTTCCTTAAATACTTCTAAGGAAGGGTTTTAAATATTAAATCCGTAAAGTATTTTAGTTGCCCATTAAATCAAATTATTGGTTTTGTTAACGATTGATTAAGATGTCAGTAGGTTTACTGTCTCTTTTAGGCACCCTTAAAAGCCAGGACCAGGATCAGAAGTGTGTGATTAGATTAGATAGCAGTTTTAGGTTCGTTTTGGCCAGCAACTTGCCAAGACATATACATGTATACACATGTTTGTATACTTCGAAAAAAAATAATGTATAAAGCTCTAGTGCTAAAAACAGCAGAATAGACATATAATCACATTATTTGGCATTTGAGGCCTGTACGCCACTGCACTATACTTAATGTGCTCCATAAAAGCATATGTACTCCCTTATTTGCATACACATATAAACAAGAGTATAAAAATTACTGTTAAAATGTATAAATAAATAGAATTCCATTGTGTAACATTGATGTAATGTCATGTGATAGATTTCTAATTATCAACATAATAATTACTACTAGTAATTATATAAAACTAAAATATGATTATTGTGTTATGTACTCTCCTAAGCGCATAAATGTCAACAAATTACAATACATATTTACAAAAATGTTACGGAATTTACAATGCAAAAATGCACAAATGTACAATTATGTACTAGAGCGTAAAATATCAAAGGATCAGCCTTTACAGAGCTGGTGTCATTGCTAAATATTAAAAAAAATCATGTGACACATTCGTGCAAGTCAAAGTATACAGCAGTTTAATCTGAATATAAACCACACACACACACACACACACACACACACACACACACTAATACACACAAAATGCAATACATTATAATACTTATGAATACAATGATTATTACGGTATTGTCAGAGAGATTTGTCACTTAATTATTCATCTGCAGAGTAAAATGATTTATTGCAAAGATACTCCTTAAGAAAAGCCCTGAAATTTCCAACATTTTCTTTGAGATTACTGGGGAGAGCATTCAATATCTGATTGTTTCATAATATACACCTTTCTGAAAGCAACGAAGATTGGCATTGGGACGATGAATATATCCCTTTTGTCTAGTATTAATGTTTGTCGATTAAAGGCATAGAATTTTAAAATGGATAATATGTAAACACAAGGTAAGGTGAGTTGCCCAATTTTTGAAATAGTTTTTTGCATGACTGTCTGCTATAAGCATCACAGATTATTCGTATAGCTTTCTTCTGAATCCGGAATATGCATTTACTATCCACTGAATTACCCCAGAATATTATTTCATACTCGATGATGGAGTTAGAGTAGGCAAAATACACTATTTAAGTGTATCGATTTAACCAGTGCTCGGAGAGCTAAGTTTAGGTGTGAATACTGTATATAAAATATATTCACATAACAAATAAAAGACAGATATTGCATTTTCTGGGTATAGTATCCGAAGACCTCATTCTGAGTGATTTTTGCATGTAAAGGGTAGTTGGGGGTGGGGGGATTTTCTTAAAAATCGTCGTGTCACATAGTTTTCTTTCTAAAACGTCAACTAAGTACCAGAATAGAAAACACGAAATACAGTAAACGCACTAAACTATAACGTTATGTGTACATTTAGAATGCTGTTTGTTATTGTAGAGAATTAGTGTAAAGGTAGTGGAACTACTAGGTGAGTGAACGAATAAGTGTATTTATTGACATAACAATATTATACATTGAACCTCAACAATCGCACGTGCTTTTGTATTACACACTAAAAAGCAGCATTAAAACAACAACAACAACAAAGAATTAAAAGAGTAAACACGAAAATATAAAGATAAAGGTAATACACAATAAAAAGCGATATTAAAACAACAACAAAGAATTAAAGATTGCCTCCGTGGTCGAGCGGTCAGCTAGCTGACTTCTCACCCTGAGTTCCCGGGTTCGAATCATGGCTGGGGCGGGGAATTTTTCTTTATCGATCATTTTTCCCTATCCTCCCCCAGATACTGGAAGTATGTATGTGAAAGTGAATGTGTGTTTGTTTGAGGAAACTAATACCCAATGTAAAGATCCTACAGACAACGAGTTGTTTCAAGTGCAAAGCCCACGATATGACCTTAGATGTTCAAGGGGATATAAATAGGAAAAAAAAAAAATGAAGAGTAAACACGAAAATAAAAACACAAAGATATTCAAACACAGCAATTCAAATTTACATCTTCATAAATGTACCCTCTTATAATAGATAAATGTACTTAAAAGCAATATATACCTACAGATAATATATACACAGTATAAAAATCATAACACTTGACATAAAATATAGGTATATATGTAAAACATTGTAGTCAGTTTTGTTTAATTGTTCTTATCCCCTAGGTAAGCCTTGGCCATTATTCTCTCCCAAACAGGCGGTACCAGTTTGGAACGGGACCAGTTGTCGTTCAACGAACGCAAACTGGTTTTGAAGTGGTGAGAATTACATTGTACAGAAAACTGGACAATTCGGCGCATCTACATTCAATCTGTAACTGCCACTCCACAGTCAGGCTTGCGTGATTGGTTTAGGCAAAAATCTGTTTCATACACACACAAACCTTTTTACTTTCTCTACACACACTATGTACATTCTGTATAGAGAAGGTATGGCACTCGACCCAAAAATTCCATACCGAGATTTCAGCGGAAATATATGTTTTAGGGTCCCCTGTATCCAGCAAACGCATTTTCAGAAAAAGGTCCGTGTGTGTGTCCATGTGTTTGTGAAAACGATAACTCAAAAACGAAAAGTCGGTAAAATACCAAACTTGGTATTTAAGTTCAGTACCTTCCAGGGATGCGACACGAAGATTTTGAGAAAAATCCCCCCACTCTAACTACCCTTTATATACACACATGGTCGCCCTCCGTGGTGTAATGGTTACCTTGCTAACTTCATATACCCAAGGTCGCGGGTTCAAACCCGGCGGTGGACGATGGATTTTTTCGGGCTTAAAAATCCTTAGCATGGCTTCCTTCGGAAGGGAAGTAAAGCCGTTGGTCCCGTGTCGTTGATTTACGGCACGTAAAAGAACCTCAAGCCTGATAGAGAGGCCTCTGAGCAAAATTAAGCGGTCTTTCACGGTCAATATAGAATGGGACGCTGAGAACCCAGTAGTTAAAGAACGTCCATAAATAACAGGCCATTTATATTTACATTTCCAGACGCCTTTTCATCCAGCACAAGTCCAACATGCGGACGCTTGGAAGCGAACCCGGGTCGCCTAGGTGGGAGGCGAGCGGTCTATCCACGACGGCGCCTGCCTCGTATTAATGCATTCTATTCTTATTACTTTCAAAGTCTGCTTCGGGTTTTACAGCCATTTTAAGATTTCCAGAAAGTGTATAATATTTGGAAACAGGTCATCGTCATGTTTCCAAATGTATGTCTTTCAGAACTTTTAGATTGCAAATTATGGATAAATAGCGAAGGTAATTAGCCACTAATTAAATTATTGTGTTTATTATGTAATGCTAATAAATACTAACGTGGATAATTGGCTTTTGATATGCTTGTGCTCAAATAGTTAATTATAGAGGGCATTAATTGATGTTTTGGGGTATGTGTGGAAGTCTAGACGAATACAGCAGTTTCATTCAAACATTACAATTGTGCGTTGTTCACACGTGGGTATGAATTTTTCTGCTAATTTCGATAATGCAGTGCTGTAGCGATCATGGTTTAATTCCTTATAATCCAGTAGGGCAGGATTATGCTTCAAATCTCATTTTAAATATGGGATATTAACATTGTTCATCGTTACGGTTGCAGCATTACGCGTACAATCCCTTCTACCATTTGACGCTTGTGGAATGAGGTAAATATATCCCTGTATGGAAAAGTAGAGTCAGACTGAAAAATTCAATGTCATAACCGGGATTTGAACCACGGATCTCCCGGTGTCTGGCCGGTTACTTTACTATTGAGCTACTAATTGACTATAATAGTTAGCTATGCTATGAAGCCCAGGACTTACTATACTGTGCATACTAAGAACTGTAAGTTACTTATCAGATCGAGAGTGCATATTGGGAAAACGAGGTCCGTAGAGCCGAGATCTGATAAGTAACTTACAGTTCGTGGTTAGCCATTTACTTTTAAATAATTTAAAAAATTGTAAAAAAAAATCTGATGTTCCATTCACAAGACTTTCTCTACATCTCTGCAACAAATTATTGTTAAAATCCTTATGCTTCAATCTACTTCATACTAATCGAGAAAAAAATTAGCAGAAATAGTCTTATTACTTGCTTCCTTGTAAGTAGAAGCGAAATAAGGGAGTAGCATAGGTTAAAGTGATAGTCAAAAGCTGGTTGCTATGTGACTGAAGTTCCTTTGTTTGTATGGACAGGAGTTGACAAATTCCTGTACGAAAAAAGTATAAGTTTTTCAAAGCTGAAACCAGCAACAAGGAATATCTCAAAAACGATAAACTCCACGAAAAAAATACCAAACTTGGGCAGTTAAGTTTAATATCTTGCAAGGATGCGACACGAAGGTTTTGTGGATAATCCCTCCACCCCAAACTACGCTTTACACGGAGAAAAGTTTCAAAAGTGTTGATTTTCTCAAAATTGGCTATAACGATATTTACATGACATACAAAATGTACATATAACTTGAACTTTCTGGGAATGACCTCTTTATTCTAGATGAATTTTGCTTTGAGTTTGCACAACTAGTAAACCGTAAGAGATAGACAAAAACTTACTACAGAGAAAATGTAGATCTCATTAAAATACACGATTTATGCTATACATATTTTTTTTCGTAGAGTTGACCGTTTTTGGGATATTCCATGTTATTAGCTCCAGTTTTAAAGTACTTAAGCTTTTCAACTCCTGGCAATGCAAAGAAACGGATTTCAACCACATGGCAACCAGCTTTTACAAGATTTGACTATAGCTTTAGCCTAGTGAATTCCCTATTTTCCTTCTTCCTACAAGGAAGCAAGTAATACGACAATTTCTGCTAATGTTTATAATCATGTAAATGAAACACATCAGATTTTTTACCTTCTCTACACGTACTAAGTACATTCTGTATAGAGAAGGTATTGCACTCCACCCAAAAATTCGATACCGCGATTTCACCGGAAATATATATATTTTAGGGTAGGGTCCCCTATAACAAAAAGAAAAGGCATTTTTAGAAAAAGGTCCGTGTCTGTGAACACGATAACTCAAAAAAGAAAAGTCGGTAAAATACCAAACTTGGTATTAAAATTTAGTAACTTCCAGGGATGCGACACGAAGATTTTGAGAAAAATATCCCCACCCAAAACTACCCTTTACATGGAACTTTTTTCGAAATTTTTTATTTTCCTAAAAACGGCTCTAACAATTTTGATTAAAATACCGCATATTAAAGATATTTACCTGACAAATAAAATGTATATCTTGAATTGTCTAGGAATAGCCTCTGAAGACTACTTTATTCTGGATGAATTTTACGGAATTTTGTATAACAGCTAAAACTTAAGAGATGGACAAAAATTTACCACACAAAAAATGTAGAACACCTTAGAACACACACTTTATGTTATAGTTATTATTTTCGTGGAGTGTGTCGTTTTTGAGATATTCCTTGTTTTTGGTTTTATCTTTAAAAAAACTTATACTTTTCTCATGTAGGAATTTGTCAACTCCTGTCCATGCAAATAAAGGAACATCAGTAACATAGCAACCAACTTTTGACTATCACTTTAACCTATCGTACTGCCTTGTTTTACTTACAAGGAAGCAAGTACTAAGACTATTTCTGCTAATTTTTTTCTCGATTAGCATGAAGTAAATTGAGGCATACACTTTTTAACAATAATTTGTTGCAGAGATGTAGAGAGAGTCATGTGAATGGAACACATCAGATTTTTTTGAACAAATATAGTCAATTTCATCATTGATATATGCATTCTGCCCTTCTCTATTCTACATACTCCTTATCCGGAAGTGCTCCTACGTCACACGGCTATGCTAGGTCACAAATAATTAAGTATTAATTCCTATTCTGCACTCGATTATTAGAAAATGTAATTTTTGCAGTGTGACGGTAACTACCTATCAAAGCCACGACAATAATGCAACGTTAATGCATTTTGTCAGGGGTGTGACAAATCTTGTGGATGCGCCAGTTATAAATGAATAGACGCACTCAGCCATGTAGTGTCGCGCTTATTGAGTAATGGGTCGTGAGCTCGAATCCCACCACGTACACGGGACCTTTTAATGCATATTGTTAGTTTGCGGGCAGCATTGGACCAGAAAGTCACATCAGAATGCGAACCCGCAACAGGTCGCGGCGGCTAATCGTATATGGATTTAGAGACCGCATCGGTCGGGTGTAGAGCAACATCTTTGTTACTGGAGCGAGTGCTCTCAGAGACATGTAAAATATTGGGGGAGGGGTAAATTTAAACTCAAAGTGCCTCATGCATTACTTTCTTCCTTGTAAGTAAAAGCAAAATATGGGAGTACCATAGGTTAAGGTGATAGCCAAAAACTGGTTGCTATGTGACTGAAGTTCCTTTGTTTGTATGGACAGAGAATTCCTGTATGAGAAAAGTAAGTTTTTCAAAGCTGAAACCAAAAACAAGGAATATCTAAATAAAAAGACCAGCTCCACGAAAAAAAAAAAACAAACAAAAAATATATATAACATAAAGTGTGTGTGTTTTAACGTGCTCTACATTTCTTGTGTGGTAAGTTTTTGGCCATTTCTTACGGTTTAGCAGTTATGCAAAATTCATCCAGAATAAAGTAGTCTTCAGAAGCTAACTCAGAAAATTCAAGATATACATATTATTTGTCAGGTAAGTATCTTTAATATACGACATTTTAATCAAAATCTTTAGAGCTATTTTTAAGAAAATCAACATTTTCGAAAAAAGTTCCATGTTGGGGGTAATTAAGGGTGGGGGATTTTCTTGAAAATCTTCGTGGCGCATCCTTGGAAGATACTAAACTTAAATACCAAGTTTGGTATTTAACGTTCTTTTCGTTTTTGAGCTATGCTGTCCACAGACACACACACATACACACGCATACACACGGACCTTTTTCCAAAAATGCTTTTTTTTTGTTTGAGGGGGACCCAAAACATGTATTTCCGGTGAAATCTCGGTATGAAATTTCGGATGCAATACAATACCTTCTCTATACACTATGTTTATAGTACGTGTAGAGAAAGTAAAAAAAAAACTAAAGATTTGTATATACGTTGCGCAAAAGTCATTGTACAGTTGCTTAAAAGAAAACTAAAGCAACAGCAAGTTTAACCCGGTAAGTTGTTATTACCACTTCAAAGATGATGTGTTATGCAGATGGAAAACTGTTTGAACATAAAACATAATTGTGAGCATATATTGTATTTGTAATGAAACAAATTCAATATTTGCCACCCTGTATATTAAAATGTCAAATGTAATACAACAATTTGCATTGAGATTATAAGTTTTAATGCTTTTGTGATGATAAAACTTAAAAATCTAGCTGTTCCACAACTTCCATTCCAAAAGATTATTATTGATTTTTTTAACGTCCTTTAACCTGATTTGTCATATCGGACGATGAATGAAATTGGTGAAATGATGCTCATGGTCTCGGGGTCCAATGAGCTTAAAGTTACTCGACGTTTGTCTTCTCAGAATAAGGGAAAACCCCGAAAAAAACCTTATCCGGGTAACTCACCTTGAGCGAGATTCGAAATCACGACCTTTAAAATGTGAAGCAGACACGGTACCACCACACTACCCAGGCGGGCTAAAAAGTTCGTTGTTTTATCTACTTCATGTTAATCCAGATGATCATTAGCAGAATTGTTCTTATTACTTGCTTCCTTATAAGCAGAAAGGAAATAAGGGAGTACACTAGGATAAATCGACAGTCAAATCCTTTAAAAGCTTGGCAAAATGTGAAACAATTGAAATGCCATTAGTCTTTTCTTTCCAGGAGTAAACAAACAAGAAACTAAAAGAAAGATATCTCCCTTTTGAGAAAAGTTTAAGTATCTTAAAACTGAAACCAATAACTTGAAATATCTCGAAAATGTTAACTCTACAAAAAGAAAAGTAAATAACATCAAAGTTACTGCATTTTATGCAGTATCTTTTTCCTTATGTCTCACGGTTTGACAGTTATACAAAAGTTATCCAGAGGTCGTCTAGAAAGAAGAGGTCCTCAGCGGCGGTTCCCAGAATATTCAATGTATATTATACATTTCGTTTATCCTGAAAATGTCTTACACATTTTAATGAAAATCGTTAGAGCAATTTTTGAGAAAAGATGTTCAATGTATAGGGTAGTTGGGGGTGAGGCTATTCTTTAACATCTTCCTGTCGCATCCTTGGAAGATAAAAACGTTACTCCATGGCACGATAGTCCCGAGGGACAATCTCGGTCCGAAAGCGTGAGGTGCAGTGCTGGAGGGTGCGACGTGAGTACCTCCCGGCCGGTTGATGCGGTCTTCTCGATCTGGAACCGCTACTTCTCAATTGCCCACCTCCCAGGGACCTCAAGAGGCTGAGTGCACCCCGGACCAGGGCTCCCAGCGCAGGAAAATTCCCTTCGCCGGTACCGGGAATCGAACGCAGGTCTCTCGCTTGGCAAGCAGTAGCGCTGCCACCACGCTGAGAGAACCATTCTTGGAAGATAATGAACTTAAATACAAAGTTTGGTATTTAACCGACTTTTCGTTTTAGAGCTTTACTGTCCCCCCACACATGGAGATGTTTCTAAAAATGTTTTTTTCTGGGATACAGGGAGTCTCAAAACATGCATTTCCGGTGAAATATTAGTGCTTCTGTATCCACTAAGTACAGCGTACGTACGTGCTAGAGGCAGTAAAAATATAGTAATATCATGAAGCTGTTCAATGTCAATCATTATTAAGACTTTATGAGTGAGTACTGCGTGACTAGATTCAGGCTGGAAAAAGTGCTACCGGGCTTCATTACGATAGAAATTAGTTTAAGGAGACAAAGAAGCGATAATGATAATTGTCTAACGTGTGTGTACTGAAGCAATATCGTTATCACAATTATTCCGTCATTAGAGCCTCTTTGTAGTTACTTACTGCCGAGGGATCTGTGAAGAAGTCTTTCACTCTGAACACTTTCAAATATGGATCGCCAGTAGAAGTCACTTCACTACTTCGAAACACCGTTGTGTGTGTGTGTGTGTGTGTGTGTGTGTGTGTGTGTCCGTGTGTCTGTGAACACGATAACTCAAAAACGAAAAGTCGGTAAAATTCCAAACTTGATATTTAAGTTTAGTATCTTCCAGGGATGCGACACGAAGATTTTGGGAAAAATCCCCCCCACCCCCAACTACCCTTTACATGGAACTTTTTTCGAAAATTTTGATTTTCTCAAAAATGGCTCTAACGATTTTGATTAAAATTTCGTATATTAAACATATTTACCTGACAAATAAAATGTATATCTTGAATTTTCTGGGAATAGCCTCTGAAGAGTAGTTTATTCTCAATGAATTTTACTAGATTTTGAATAACTGCTAAACCGTAAGAGATGGACAAAAACTTACTACACAAAAAATGTAGAGCACATTAAAACACACAATTTATGCTATATACATTTTTTTCGTGGAGTTCGTCGTTTTTGTGGCATTCCTTATTTTTGGTTTCTGCTATGAAAAACGTATACTTTTCTCATACAGGAACTTGTCAACTCCTATCCATATAGACAAAGGAACTTCATTGAAATAGCAACCAGCTTTTGACTATCACTTTAACCTACAGTTGTCCCTTATTTCGCTTCTACTTACAAGGAAGCGAGTAATTAGACTATTTCTGCTATTTTTTTTCTGATTAGCAGAAAGTAAATAAAAGTATAAGCTTTTTAAGAATAATTTCTTGCAGGGATATGGAGAAAGTCATGTGAATGGTACACATCAGATTTTTAATTTCTATACCTGCACAGTTAGAGAAGCTATTCCCAGAAAATTCAACATATACATTTTATTTGCCATGCAAATATCTTTAACATAGGCATTTTAATCAAAATCGTTACAGCCATTTTTGAGAAAAACAACATTTTCAAAAAGGTTTTCTTGTAAAAAGTAGTTTGGGCTGGGGGGGATGTTGTTAAAAATCTTCGTGTCGCATCCTTGGAAGTTACCAAACTTAAATACCAAGTTTGGTATATAACGGTCTTTTAGTTTTTGAGCTATGTTACACACACGCGCGCGCGCGCGCGCACACGCACACGCACACACATGAACCTTTTCCTAAAAATTCTTTTTTTGGATTCAGAGTGTCTCAAAGCATATATTTCCGGTGAAATCTCGGTATTGAATTTTTGGGTGCAATACAATACCTTCTCTATACAGTATGTACATAGTACGTGTAGAGAAATTAAAAATCAACCAAATTAGTTGGAATTTTTAAAGTTAGCAATTTCAGTATCGAGTATACTTACGGGGAGTCAAAATGGGATTTTCATAATTTTTTCTATTTTCATGTTTTAATTGAATGTGCATATTTCGATTCTCCCGCTCATTTTGGTATAACTTTCATAGATGTACGCTAATAATAAACAGTTTAAAAATATGTTTTAAAATAACCCTGCGTAGTAGTTTTTTGATCATGTTGATATATTCACTTGGTAAAACATTAATAAGTTTATAAATATTAGTGTTAGAGATCAGATTTTTTCTTTGGCTATTGGCAGCATTGACATCCCGCTCATATTTCCTTTATGTGAGAGTTTCGAAGTACTGCGAAGTTGTGTTTGGTAAGTTAGGTTACATTTTTTTTTTAAATGCTATGCTAGTTGCTGAGACTTTAACATTGGCACTTGGACTTCCCAAAGAGGCAAATTCCAACACAGAAGACTGCCATGAAGAGAAGCGTTTGTCCAGGCTACTGGATGCCGCTTTCGCTAGAACGGGCAGTGGAATGTGTTTTATTAATGGCAATTTTTAAGTCTGTCGCCTCCCACGTCAGTCAATGTCACCTGTCAATAATGTGACGGACGTCATTCACATCCCTTCTGTCACGCTGTCAGTATTTTCTGCTGCAAAAAGTATTTAGGCCTCGGACAAACGCTGCTAACAAAATCACGCTCGCTTCTTACCTCTCACAATCGCTTTTACTTCCCGTCAAACGCTTTTTTACTTTCTCTACACGTACTGTGTACATAGTGTATAGAGAAGATATTGGTACTCCACCCAAAAATTTGATACCGAGATTTCACCGCAAATATATGTTTTAAGGTCCCATGAGTCACAAAAATCATTTTTAGAAAAAGATCCGCGTGTGCGTCTGTGTGTGGACAGCATAAATTAAAAACGAAAAGTCCGTTAATTACCGAACTTCATACTTAAATTTAATGTCTTCCAAGGATGCGACAGGAAGATATTCGGCCGAGTGGTTAGACCATCACCTCTCACCTAGACGGCCGGGGTTCGATCCCAAGCGACCGCATGTGAGATTTGTGGTGGACAAAGCGGCGCTGGGGCGGGTTTTCTCCGGTTTTCCCCGCCATCACATTTCACCGGTGCTCCATCATCATTCATGTATCACCAGTGTCACCGCCTGTGGTGCCATTAGTAGTTAAAGCGGGCGTTAAACACTACCAAAAAGAAAAAAGGAAGATTTTCAAGAAAATGCCTCCACCCCCAACTACCCTTTACATGGAATTTTTTCGAAAGTTTTGACTTTCTCAAAAATGGCTCTAACGCGTTTGATTAAAATACCGTATATTAAAGATTTTTACACGACAAATAAATTGTATATCTTGAATTTTCTGAAATGGTAAACCTAAGAGATAGACAAAAACTTGCTGCACAAAAATGTAGATCTCGTTAAGACACACAATTGAAACCATATTAATATTTTCGTGGAGTTGGACGTTTTCGAGATATTCCTTGTTATTGGTTTCAGTTTTAAAATGGTTAAAACAGTTTACATACGGGAACTTGTCAATTCCTGGCCACGCAAAGAATCGGATTTCTACCACATTTTAAAACATTTGACTGTCTGTTTAGTCTATTCTACTTATAAGGAAGTAAGTAATAAGAGCGTTTCTACTAATGTTGGTCTTGATTAGCATGAAGTAAATAGAAGAACAATAATTTGTTACAGAGATTTGTACAGAAAGCCATGTGAATGGAGCACTTTAGATATGTTCTTTCTGTCACGTTGAAAATTGCAATTCATGTGCTATTTAAAGAATTTCATACATTTGTGTTGGATACAAATCTTATTATATTCATCGGGAAGTTGCGTAGGTACTATTCCGTTTAGGATGATGCGTCTGCGAAATTTGACAGTTACTTTTGTCATAATGTAACAGCACACCTCAAAAACGAAAAGCCCGTTAAATACCAAACTTGGTGTTTAAGTTAAGTATTTCCCAAGGATTCGACACGAAAAATAAAATGTATTCCTTGAATTTTCTGGGAATAGCCTTTGAAGACCTATTTATTCTGAATGTATTTCGCTGAATGTTGCATAACCAGTAAACCGTGAGACAAAAACTTCCTACACAAAATATGTAGATCTCGTTAAAACACATCATTTATGTCATATACCTTATTTGACGGGCTGACCGTTTCTGAGATATTCCTTGCAATCGGTTTCAGATTTAAAATACTTATACTTTTCTCATATGGGAATTTGTCATATAAGCAAAGGAATTTCAATCACATGGCAACCAACATTTAAAATACTATGGTTTCCTTTCTACTAACAAGGAAGCACCTAATAAGACCACTTCTGCTACTTTTGATCTCGATTAGCATGAAGTAGTTGAAGATTAAGCGTTTTAACAATAATTTGAAGTTGATATGTAGAGAAAATCATGTGAATGGAGCACATCAGATTTTTAAACATATTTTATCATACTAAAAATGCTCCACAGGAAGAAATTTTTTCACCAATTTTTACTGCCTCCTAAAAGTACACCTAAAAATGAGCATCTACGTTTTCGAAATTATATCCAATTTTGAGAAATAAGATATTAAATTTTGAAAAAAATCAAGAGTTTTGGAGAGTAAAAATATTAAATCACTTTTCTGCAACAATTAGGCGTCCCCAGGAATATTACTGGCAGATTCTGAAGATGGTCTTCAGCGATCTGTTTATTAAATGCAACCCGGAAACTTATAACTTGAAAATCTTAGTATCAATAACCAAAATAATGGCCTTTGTGGGAAAATCATCTGCGAACTAAAATTCCTTTACAATAAAGTTGTGGAACATTAAAGTATTTAGGCTATTATTTAAGTTATGAAACAGAAAAAGTTAAAGCAATAAAATTAAACAATTTCAATTATGTTAGACTATTATTAATAATATTTTCAAACCGACTCTGGTCCCAAGACACACTAGGATGTCTATTTTAATCTATGGACCATACGACAAAGTGATCAACATCGCATCACAGTTAATAAAATGGAATGTTTAACAAGAACTGCAGAACACACTAAACTGGATAAGAAAAACAATATAGATGTTATGAAAGAATTGAAAATTGATCCAATAATCGAAAACATTCAAAATTATTGTATTTGATAAGACAATTCAGCGAAATACACTTTTAATAATTTATAATATATAGGAAGGGAGATTTTATTAGGTTATGATTGCAATATTTACATTAGAGGTCGCATTCGACCATGTTTATTTACCGATTTTTTTGTTTTGTTTTTGTTTCTTCACTGCCTTTTAACTATGATATGGTCGGCCGTGCGTACATCCAATATACGAATATCGATAGCAACAATAGAAATAGGGAACAATTATTTTATTTCAGCTGTTAATAAATAACACATGAAATGGAAACAAACTTTATTTTATTTGAGGTTATAGCACTCATCTCATACATAAGAAATACAAAAATGATTATTTTGAGCTAAATACATTATGAACTGGATAAAACTTTAAATAAACATTGTAACTGAATTAATTGAAAGTACAATTGTGGAACCCACAGTTATTAAAAGTGAAGGTTGCCTGCCTGAAGTGCCACCTTGTTACCAATAACGAAGACAGGATATTAAACAAACGAACGTCAGGTGCAACAAGATTTCAAAGAAATGAACATCAGCCGCGATAATATTTTAATCGCTCCAGTCAGATGACCGCGATTGGTTGAAATCACCTAATCTCGGCCATTGCATTGGCGCTTTAATAGTTGAGCTGAATTGACGTCGAAGTTGTAGATTCCATGTACTCAATATAAGTGTATCAAGAATTCCACGTTTAAGGTTAAATTACAGACCACAAGGACGAGAACTGGTGGGTCGTCCGATGAAGTGAAGGAATGGGACCGTAACAGGGACATGATGATTTAATCTAAACACTACAAAATTGACGTAGACGTTTATGAAAGTCTTTGTTTTATGCCGCTACTTGCTCATGCTGGAATATGGAGTGTGTATTTTACTGGACTTGATGGTACGGCATGCACGCGATACGTAGACGCCTTGTTACTGATTCCAAGATGATTGCCTGCGTGCAAGCAAACCAAACACGATAATTGGCCATCAGGGAAAATTGTGTGAAGGCCGTCCGTCGTTGTTGTGCATGAAATTGTAAATAAACACGTTGTGTCATGCAGTTTAGGATTTTGTTGCTCAAGACGTCGTGATTTAAATCCGTGTTCCTGCCCCATATGATATGTGTATTTTATTGTTTATTCATGAACAATTTACTCTCCTTGTTCCAGAAAAACCTCGGTGCACCTTTGGATATTAAACAATACAACTTGAGTTGTATTATTCTGAAGTAAGGCTGCGGACAGAAATTCGGCTCGATATACCGAAAAGAATTTTTACTTTCTCTACACATACTACGTACATAGTGTATAGAGAACGTATTGTATTGCACCCAAAAATTCCATACCGAAATTTCACCGCAAATACATGTTTTGGGACCTCCTGAATCCAAAAAAAGCATTTTCAGAAAAATGTCCGTGTATGTGTGTGTCTATGGGCAGCATAGCACAAAAACGAAATGTCCGTTAAATACCAAACTTGGTATTTAGGTTCAGTAGCTTCCAAGGATGCAACACGAAGAGTTTCAAGAAAATCCTCCCACCCCAAATACCCTTTACATGAAAACGTTTTCGACATTTGTTATTTTCTCAAAAATGTCTCTAATGACTTTAATTAAAATATCGTATATTAACGATATTTACATGGCAAATAAAATGCATATCTGAATTTTATGGAAATAACCACTGGATACCTCATTATTCTGGAAGAATTTTGCTTCACTGCTAAACCGTAAGAGATAGACAAAAGCTTACTGCACAAAAAATGTGGATTGCGTCAAAACACAATTTATGTCATTTACGTTTTTGTTGTGGAGGGAACTTTTTCCGAGATATTCTAAAAATTTTTCTTTTTTATTCAGGGGGCACCACAACATATATTGCTGGTGAAATCTCGGTATCGAATTTTTGGGTGCAATACAATACCTTCTCATATGTGTAGAGAAAGTATTATTATTATTATTTAGTTTTCAGTAGAATGAAGATGTTTGGAGCTCGATTAGCACTTTCGCAACTACTCCACACTAATTAAGCATGAAAGATGAAAAAAAGAAGCAACAAAAGAAAGGTAGATGTGTAACAAAGTCTGGAAATAATATCGTGGCTGTGGAGAAGAAAAGAGGAGCCTTTTTTCCATGCTGGGAGGCTGCATCAGCTTGTGTTCTGAATATGATGTTGCCGAACAAGCCTGCAGCACCGCCATTATTGAAATATCCCCCCCTCCTCGCGAGTTTTTGTAGGTTATTCACTTCCAGCCAAGCATGTAGTGTATTGGTCTGCTTTCTGGGTTACCTGCTGCACTATCCCGCCCACCACCTCAGTAGCGCGGATTACGTCATTGTTGGGTTTCCCTGCTCCTCAGCAGTGGCGTAGCCCCAGGGAACCGTCATCATATGCTATTAGATGGTATCCTCCGTTTCGTAATATAATGTAATCAATAGGGGCATTTGTTCGTTTCTGCTACACTCTCCTGGAATTATGTGATATCTCCTTATTCCTTTATTATTATTATTATTATTATTATTATTATTATTATTATTATTTATTCATTTATGAACTATACTTTTATAAGATACGAAAACTTCATTTGTTACATGCAAGGGTTGTCAGTGCATAGAAGGAAATAGAAATGTTTTGATTTATGTTCCTGCAATATTGAAACAATATTGTAGATTCTAGTTCATTTTTAGATTTGAACTCTGCCATTGGTCGATTGACCAACATGGCTGCGCATGCGCAAGCAGACAGAACGATCAAAGAATCTGCATTTCGCATTGGAAAGAAAGGCCGATTTTCAGAAACTGCATTTTTAGCCCTTCCTAACCTAACCTCAAGGAATTATTGTTAGTGAATGTTGTACATTTAACTCTGTCAATTGCAGAGAGTAAATAAATACATACATACATATTAAATCATACATACATACATACATACATACATACATACATACATACATACATACACACACATACATACACATACACACACATACACACATACACACACATACACACACATACACACATACACACACATACACACACATACACACATACACACACATACACACATACACACACATACACACATACACACATACACACACATACACACATACACACATACATACACATACACACATACACACATACACACATACATACACACATACACACATACACACATACATACATACATACATACATACATACATACATACATACATACATACATACAGTGGTTAGACCATTCGCCTCTCACCTAGACGGCCCGGGTTCGATCCCAAGCGACCGCATGTGAGATTTGTGGTGGACAAAGCGGCGCTGGGGCGGGTTTTCTCCGGGTTCTCCGGTTTCGCCCGCCATCGCATTCCACCGGTGCTCCATCTTCATTCACGTATCATCAGTGTCACCGCCTGCGGTGCCACAAGTAGTTAAAGCGGGCGTTAAACACTACCAAAAAAAAAAAGAAAAAACATCTCACACACACACACACACATACATACTTGAAACCTGTCGTTCACCTGTCCCGTAGCCATATTGTCTCCGTAACCAATAGGAAAAAGCTAAGTCTAAAACTGAACTAGAATCTGCAATTTCGCAGTGTGTGTTGAAGTCAAAGGTCTTGCTATATTTACAATAGGAATCACAAAATCAGTAATTATTATAATTAGCAGTTTGAGTCGCGAACTTTGATTAGGTATTGTAGTTCATCGGGAGTAGAAATGAAAAAGGAATACTATTGCACGTTTAACGATGCCTGGAAAAGTTCATATGACTTGGTTATTTATCAATTTTATATCTAATTTTCTCCGGGAATTGAAGTTGGTAAGGCTATTCTACACGCATGCAACAGTTTATAAATCCTTGCATATTAAAACGTGAAAGCGCACATTTAGCATATTAGGCAGCAAAGGTATTGTGTCTCATCCAAAATAAAATAACGGAATTTTATCGGAAATACACGTTTTGAGAACCGCTTAATGAAAATCATTTATGGATATGATTCGTGAAATCTCTCGACACTCTAGCCCAAAACGAAAAGGCCGTTAAATACCAAGCTTGATATTTAAGTACAGTATCTAACCAAGATGCGACACGAAGATTTTCAAGAAAATCCCCAAACCACAAACTACCCTTTACATTGAACATTTGTGGACATTTCCGATTTTCTATATAAAAAATAGCTCTAACTTGATTAAAGTGCCATTTACATGACAAATAAAATGCATATCATAAACTTGTTGGGAATAGTTTCTGAACGACTTTTACATAACTGGTAAACCGTGAGGGATAGACAAAAAATGTTGATCTCGTTAATTTATGTGATACGATTTTTTTTATTTATTTATTTAGAGGTAACTATCGTTATTGGCTCCAATTTTAAAATAAACTTTTCTCAATTCGCATGTTCTCACCAGTTTCATATACCTTTTGTTTTACTCATGACCATAGAAAGAGGACCGAATCTCATCGAGGCAGCTTTAAAAAGACTTGAGTATCACTTCAGCTTAGTTGAGCTCTTCATTCTGAACGACTTTTGCATTACTGATAAAGGTTGACAGAAGCTTACAACACAAAAATGCAAATCTCACTAACTTATGTACCTATTCGGTAGAGCAATCTATTTAGCCTAGTGCATTTCCTTCTGCTTACAAGGAAGCAATCTCCTAATGTTTATCTCGATTAGCATGAAACACGGAATATGGAGTAATACTCAACTTGCTGTGGCATGAAGTAGAAAGAACAGTAAGATTTATAACAACAATTACTTTATGACCCGCCTGGGTAGCGTGTCTACCTCACATTCAAAAGGTCGTGAGTTGGAATCTCGCTTAGGGTGAGTTACCCGGTTAAGGTTTTTTTTTTCGGGGTTTTCCCTTATCCTGAGAAGACAAATGTCGAGTAACTTTAAGCTCCATGGACCCGGAAATCATTTGAGCATCATTTCAGCAATTTCATTCATCGTCCTATATGACTAACCAAGTTAAAAGACGTTAAGCTACTTTCTCTATAGTATTATGTACATACTGTGTAGAGAATGTATTGCATTCCACCCAAAGATTCTATACCGAGATTTCACCGTAAATACACGTGTCCAAAAATCATTTTTAGAAAAAGGTCCGTGTGCGTATGTTCGTCCGTGTGTCTATGGACACGATAACTCAAAAACGAAAAGTCGGCAAAATACCAAACTTGGTATTTAAGCTTAGTATTTTGCAAGGATGCATCACGAAGATTTTCAGAAAAATTTACCATTTACAAGGAAAAAATGTCGACAATTTTGATTTTCTCAAAAAGGCTTCAACGATTTTGATTAAAAATATTAACATGGCAAGTAAAATGTATATCTTGAGTTTTCTGGGAATAGCCTCTAAAGACCTCTTTTTTCTTAATGAATTTTGCTGAATGTTGCGTAACTGGTAAACCGTAAGAGATAGAAAAAACTTATTTCACGAAAAATGTAGATCTCGTTCAAACACACAATTTATGTCATATACTTTTTTTTTTTTTTTTTTTTTTTTTTTTTTAGATTTGACCATTTTTGAGATATTTCTTGTCATCTGTTTCAGATTTAAAATACTTTTCTCAACGGAAATTTGTAAACTCTAGGCCATGCAATGAAACGGATTTCAACCAGCTTTTAAAACATGTATCGTTTTTGCCTAGTGCATTCCCTTCTTTACGTTCTACTTACAAGAAAGAAAGACAAGTCAATTTAAGCTAATGTTTATCTCGATTTCATAAAGATGATAGAAGATTAAGCTGTCGTGTTACAGTGATGTAAAGAAAGGCATGTGAATGTAACACATCAGCTTTTTTTTAACAAATCTATAGAAAAAGTCAAGTAAATGGAACACATCAGATTTTCTGAAATGTCTGTTCTGCTTATTTTGGTTTTGTTATCGTGTATTACTATAACTATATTTCTCTCTTTTCAGGTAAGTACCGGGAGGGAAAGTCCGTTTCCTGAGTAATGGGGATGTTTAATCTTGTAGTAAGTATATCTATAACTTTATTTTAATGTTCACTCCATTGCAGTTTATTACTTTCTCTACACTTACTATGTATATAATGTGTAGGGAAGGTATTGCACTCCGCTCAAAAATTCGATACCGAAATTTCACCGGAAATATATATTTTTTAGGGTCCCCTGTATCCAAAAAAAGTATTTAAAAAAAAAAAGGTCTGTGTGTGTCCGTGTGTCTGTGTACACGATAACTCAAAAACGAAATTTAAGTTCAGTATCTTCCAGGGATGCGACACGAAGGTTTTGAGAAAAATCCCCCCACACCAAACTACCCTTTGCATGGAACTTTTTTCGAAAATTTTGATTTTCTCAAAAGTGGTCATAACGATTTTTATTAAAATGTTGTATATTAAAAATATTTAAATGACAAATAATTTGTATATCTTGAATTTTCTGGGAATAGCCTCTGAGGATTACTTTATTCTGGATGAATTTTACGGAATTTTGCATACTGCTAAACCGTAAGAAATGGACAAAAACGTACAACACAAAAAATGTTGAGCACGTCGAAACACACAATTTATGTTATATACATTTTTTTCGTGGAATTGATTTTTTTTTTTTTTTGTAGATATTCCTTGTTTTTGGTTTCCCCTTTAAATAACTTATACTTTTCTCATACACAAATTGGTCAACTCCTGTCCATACAAACAAAGGAACTTCAGTCACATAGCAACCAGCTTTTGACTATCACTTTAACCTGTGGTACTCCCTTATTTCGCTTTTACTTACAAGGAAGCAAGTAATAAGACTATTTCTGCTAATTTTTTCTCGATTAGTATGAAGTAAATAGAAGCATTAGCTTTCTAACAATAATTTGTAACAGAAATGACCACCTGAGGTTTTTAAGGAGATGATTTCTTTTATTTATTTGTACATTTAATGACAGTGGTACGCCACTGTGACTTACCTGTGTACATGTTAGAGTTTGAAGGTGTGGCGCTGTTTTTTTGCTCGGCAACATTCGTTATAACGCAAGTGAGAGGGTTCCCGTGTTGGCTTTATTTGCATTCCCCCTCCGCTGCTCCGGATCAACGACGTAAGCTTCCCTTCACAATTCGGAAGTGAAGCGAATTATGGCAAATGACACAAGTACAGGGATTCTGCATACGGGAAATGTGCATGGCGAATCGATTGATTCCATCTGGGAATACGGACAGTGGCGCACTGCATTCTGACCATTAAAAATTCACCTCTCCCTTAAACATTTACACTTTTGTCCTCCGGAGCAACCAACTTACACTTTACAGACATTAGTGTGTCTAGGATAAGACTCTTAGATGCGACGCTTTCCCTTGAGTTCTCTAACGTTACCTAAGAGACTGTGTAGGAAACATTTATAATTAATTTATTTCTGATGAACTGGGTCTGCAAAAAACAGCTGTGCAAGAAATTGTTGTTAAAATGCTTATTTTTCCAACTACTACTTGTCTGACGAAAGATTCATGGCACGGTTTAGAACTGTCAGACAAGACTGGAATATAGTGCAGTACTACCTGTCTGACGAAAGAATGCAGTTGTTAGGGGAGGTCGCTGGTGTAGCTTGGCACGGTTTAGAGCGGTCAGAAAAGGTTGGAATATAGTGCAGTACTACATGTCTGACGAAAGAATGCAGTTGTTAGGGGAGGTCGCTGGTGTAGCATGGCACGGTTTAGAGCGGTCAGAAAAGGTTGGAATATAGTGCAGTACTACTTGTCTGACGAAAGAATGCAGTTGTTAGGGGAGGTCGCTGGTGTAGCATGGCACGGTTTAGAGCGGTCAGAAAAGGTTGGAATATAGTGCAGTACTACATGTCTGACGAAAGAGTACAGCTGTTAGGGGAGCTCGCTGGTGTAGCATGGCACGGTTTAGAACTGTCAGACAAGACTGGAATATAGTGCAGTACTACTTGTCTGACGAAAGAGTGCAGTTGTTAGGGGAGGTCGCTGGTGTAGCATGGCACGGTTTAGAGCGGTCAGAGAAGACTGGCATATTGTAGTACTTCCTGTCTGACGAAAGAATGCAGTTGTTAGGGGAGGTCGCTGGTGTAGCATGGCACGGTTTAGAGCGGTCAGAGAAGGCTGGAATATAGTGCAGTACTACTTGTCTGACGAAAGAATGCAGTTGTTAGGGGAGGTCGCTGGTGTAGCTTGGCACGGTTTAGAGCTGTCAGACAAGACTGGAATATAGTGCAGTACTACCTGTCTGACGAAAGAATGCAGTTGTTAGGGGAGGTCGCTGGTGTAGCATGGCACGGTTTAGAGCGGTCAGAAAAGGTTGGAATATAGTGCAGTACTACATGTCTGACGAAAGAGTACAGCTGTTAGGGGAGCTCGCTGGTGTAGCATGGCACGGTTTAGAACTGTCAGACAAGATTGGAATATGGTGCAGTACCACTTGTCTGGCGAAAGAATGAAATTGTTAGGGAGGTCGCTGGTGTAGCATGGCACGGTTTAGAACGGTTAGAGAAGGCTGGAATATAGTGCAGTACTACCTGTCTGACGAAAGAGTGCAGTTGTTAGGGGAGGTCGCTGGTGTAGCATGGCACGGTTTAGAGCGGTCAGAGAAGGCTGGAATATAGTGTAGTACTACCTGTCTTCAGGAAAATTCAAGGAAATAACCATAAAATAAAGGGAAATTCCAGGAAAAACCAAGAAATAAAGAGAAATTCCGGGAAATAACCGTAATATAAAGGGAAATTCAGGGAAATAACCATAATATAAATGGGAATTCTGGACAATACCCATAAAATAAAGGGAAATTCCAGGAAAAACCAAGAAATAAAGAGAAATTCCGGGAAATGAGCGTAATATAAAGCGAAATTGAGGGAAATAACCATAGTATAAAGGGAAATTCCTTAAAAATGGCTCTAACGGTTTCGATTAAAATGCAATATATTTAATACATTTGCCTGATAAACGAAATGTATATTTTGAATTTCCAGAGAATAGCCTCTGAAGAGCTCTTCATTGTGGACAATTTCTGTATAACTTTTGTATAATTGGTCAACCATAAGTGATATATAACATTTTCTACACTAAAAATGTAGATCTCATTAAAACTCCCAAGTTATGCTACATTTTTTTTTTCTTTTTTGTTGTTGTTGAATGTTAACCGTTCCCGATTTATGGTTTCAATTTTAAGCCACTTAAACTTTCCTCAAACGGGAAGACATATTTTTCATGGTCGTTTACTCCTGGCAAGCAAAGAGATTGGAAGTTCAATTGTTTCACATAGCGACCGGCTTTTAAGGACGAGACTATCGCTTTAGCCTTTACATTTTCTTATTCCCCTTCCACTTACAAGGAAGCCAGTAATAAGACTAGTTCTGCTAATGTTTATTTTGATTAGCATGATGTAGATAACAGATTAATGTTTTGAATAAAAGGCTTGTTTGCTAGAGGACACCATGTGAACGGAACACCGAAGATGTTGTTATTTATTTTGTTAAATTAGCCAACAAGGCCTGTAATTTTGGGGCTATAAAATTAAAGTCAGTGAACACTAATTAAATGGTGTTCTCTCCATAATGGCATGAGAGCAGTGAAGTGATACTGCCACAGCGTTGTTTTGTGGTTGTCGTGCAGAGTTACCGCTGCACTTCTAAAATGTCACAATTCTAATGAACTGTGTGTGCATTAAGTGTCGTATAGCGTGACAATCGTTCCGGTAACAAGAGGATGTCGTGAAAGATTTTTACAAGTGTTAACATCGAGTTTTACGTGCTTGGCGCAAAACACACATTAAATGGCATGGGCTGGGTTTCTCGAATTCGGGAGGTCCAAAGTTCGATTCGCTGCGACCCCTACTCTGGCCATTGTTTACCCGTGAGCGTTCTGTCGTGGCTGTCCTTGCCGTTATTTCCTCTCATTTCAGGCAATGTAGCGTTAGTGGTGTCGGGCAGATGTCGCAGTTGTTTGTGTTTGGAAAGAATACTTCTCCTGAACGCCGGAGAGATCTTTGTCTCCACCAGTACATAGTGGCATTCCACCGAAACATTTGATACCGAGATTTCACTGGACCCCTGAATAAAAAACTGTTTTGGACAGTATAACTCAAAAACGAAAACTCCATTAAAGATAAAACTTTGTACTCAAGTTCAGTTTCTTCCAAGGATGAGACGATGATTTTCAGGATAGTCCGGCACCTTAAACTATCTTCACATGGATATTTTTTCCGAAATTTTTATTTTCTAAAAAAAGGCTTTAACGACTTTGTTTATTACCAAAAGCCTTGACTTTTCTGGAAATAGCCTCTGAAAATCACTTCATTCTGTATGAGTTTATTATTATTATTATTATTATTATTAAAGAAACATTTTTCGCCCCAGTCCGGGATCGAACCCGGGACTTCCGGGTGAGAAGTCACCTCGCTGACCACTTGGCCACGGAGGCAGCTACAGAAAAGAAATAGACCTCGTTAAAACGCAAGTTATATCATATGCCTGTTTTTGTTTTCTCTGTCGAGTACTGTGTACAATGTTCGTACTAGGTAGAGAAGGTATTGTGCTCCACCCAAGAATTCGATACCGAGATTTCACCGGAAGTATATGTTTTTGAGAACTCCTGAATAAAAAGCATTTTTAGTATCTTCCTGAATGCGACACGGAGTCTTCATGGAAAATCTCTTCACCCTAAACTATCCTTTACATAAAACAATTTTCGAAAACTTTTAATTTCTCCAAAATGTTGTGCCGATTTCTTTTGCATGACAAAATGTACATTTTGAATATTGTGTGAATAGCGTCTTAAGACCTCTTCATTCTGAATTATGTTTGCATAACTGGTTGGACAAAGTGTTACTGCACAAAAATGTAGATCTCATTAAAACAGGATTTTTTTTATTATTATTATTATTATTATTATTATTATTATTATTGTTGTTGTTGTAGTAATAGTGGTGGTGGTAGTAGTAGTGGAGGTGATAGTGGTAGTGGTGGTGGTGGTGGATCACTTTAACCTATGGTACTTCCTTATTAACCTTCTACTTGCAAGGAAAGAAGTAATAAGACCAATTCTTCTAATGCTTATTTCGATTAGCATAAAATAGAAAAATGTTCTTTTGTTTTCAGACAGGTAGAGGAAGTGATATGAATGGAACAGATCGGATGTTTTTCTTGTCGGAGAAACGAACAATGTGCAGGTAATAGTGCTCGCTATGTTATCTTCCATCTCGTACCACCACTCAACATGGCCGCCACACCTCCGCTTTGGACAGCAGAGCCGCATCTCTGTGGTGTTCCCCCAGAATCTTCCATCTCGGTTTTCCTTATCGCAGACAGCAGCTCCAGGGCCTTCCCTACTCGTTCGTTTAGAGCTGGCTGACACCGCAGACTTGAAGGCGGCCTTGAGGAGGACAGGGCAGATCAACTCCAACCTTCTGCGCCACTCAAACTATTTTCCATTAGACATGGGGCGATTCATGAACGAATCGGTCATATGAACAAGGAAAGAATCGTATGAATCGTGTCAACCTTGTCATGAATCGTGAGAATCGTGATAGCCTCAACATGAATCGTCGTTCAAAACGAATCCTATGAGTCGAAAAGAATGGCATGAATCGTGGCAACCATAGCAGGTGTCGTCGTTCAAAAAAACAGCAGATTTGAAGAAACGTGATCAGGTATTGGGATTTGTTTTTCTTTTGCTTCCACCTTTCAAAGTTCCAAACCCAGCTTCTACGAAAACTACCAGTGCGCACGATAATGTGTACAGGGATTTATAAACATTTATTTTATTGTGAGAAAATAAATAGTGCATAGGCCATGAGGCAAAATATAAGAATATATAAAACATAAAACACTTAAAAGATATAAATCATATATGTATATATAAATAATATATATATATATATATATATTATATAAAATGCAATATACATACGAAAACGAACACTGCCGATCTTTTCCGAAGCTGTCTTAAGCGTTTTTATTCTGTTTAAGCACGAATTATTATGCACGTGAATAAGCGATAGAATTTACAATATATGTTTTGGAGTGTCTTAAATATAATACATGTATAGCTAATCGTCACTGCATTAACAAGATATATAACTTCAGAAACAAAATACGACAAATAAAGCAATTATGCTCCAACATACGTAATAGTTATATGAACATACTATTCTAATACATTAAAATTACCTCGAATATTCCTGAAGAAAATAATTATTATTCTGGGTGGTAGATTGCCTGTATTTATAAACATGACATGACTTAATGAATAATATTTACTCTGCGTATTAACATTACACAAATAGTCCAAGTTTAGGTGTCAATTTTCGAATACTGAGGAAATGTTCGCTGTAAATGGGAAAGAGTAGGAAGTTTATATATAAATTATTGTTTTTGTGCTAAAGGAGCTACTTATGATTATCATCGCAGTGTATAATGCGTCAAACAAAGAAGGCATGGCGACAATTAATGAATTGTGAACGAGCCGTATAAATCGATTACTGAAAATGAATCGCTCGATCCAACTCTATCTTAGGCAGCCGCACCGGTCCTGTATGTAGGGTTCGAATCAGACTTTCTGTCGAGGGTTGGGGGGGGTCTTAAGACTCTTCATTTCTTTGTAATAGTTATACCAGTAGTAACAGTGTTGGTGTGTTTATGTGTTCATCACAGCTACAAATATTTTAAAAATATAAAATTATAATATTAATAATAGTAATTAATATTAATCTAGAAATAATAATATGACAGGTATTAACTTTTTGAAATAAAATTTGAAAAATAAATTAAAGTTATATATTTGTTATTTTTAGAGGGTGGCAGTGTAAGGATGTTGTAATGTAATAGGAAAATTAAGTTTATGTGAAGTTGAAGATGTTTTGGTATTAAAATGTTTATGTTAGTGGTGTGTTTTTGTGTATTATGTGATTTATTTCCTTTTAATTTAGTGTTGCATTTTATTGGTTATTTAGATTAGATTATGAGAGTATAATTATTTAAATGTGGAAATATTTTTATATTATTATTACTTTATTTTTGTTATGCATGTAGTTGATTATAATTTATTAGTTTTGTTATATGCTATATATTTTATTTTTCAATTTATAAATAATCTGTTAACAATAAATGTACGCTGTATGAAAATAAATAATTTTTTTAAAATCTGGCATATTAGCCCTGGGTTTAGAAATTAGGTATCAGGGTTTTTATACAGATTTTTATTTTATTTTTTTATTTGTTCATCACACCTTCCGATTTCAAGTATGGTGATTGGTAAATGATGTCGGGCATTTGCAAGAAAAGGTGTGTCTGTTACAATTCGCATGACTGCCTGGAAAGTTTCCACGACATCAAAGAAACAGAATAAATGCATTCCCGTTCTCGCTACCGAGTTATCGTGAAGCAAAAGCGTGTGACCTGTATGGCTTCTAGTTCTCGATGACGTTCTGGATAAATGTGAACCAGCCTGTGTGGTGGCCGAGTTGCTGCTTCAGAACATTTCGATCAGATAACTGCTATATCCACTCTTCCTATTTAATTGATCGCTAACCGCGGTAACGCGTGCGAATAGGTTCCGGGTGCTATTGCTCAAGTGGCCGAATGCTGCAATTGTTTCTGTCGTTCTTCACTCCATTTGGTCTATTTCAAGGATGGATTTGGGTGCAACACGGTGCAGGAAAAACGGGATGATCTCTCTGAAAGTGTCTCTGTCCCTTGGCTTTCTGCGGGTTGCAGAGGTAAACGACTTGCTCTCTTGACAGGGGCGTGGTTCTGATGGGTCGCTTCATTCCGAAAACTGTGGAGACCTGGTCATTGCTGTCGCCGGGCGTCCTCACTTTATCCTTCCCTCGAAGGGCGTAGCTAGAATATCGGTGCCCAAGCTTCTAATATATCACTAAAAAACTTCAATGTTATGTAATAATAGGTTTATGGCAAAATAAAAATTAAATCTAGAATTTATTTCTGCAATCTGAGAGTACATTAACGAATATCAGAAACAGCTTATGTGAAAACTTTTTTTTTATGTGTGTAGCTTAACGTCCTTTATGCTGTTTGGTCATACCGGACGATGAATTAAATTGATGAAATGATGCTCAAATGATCTGGGAGTCCATGTAGTTAAACGTTACTCGACATTTGTCTTCTCAGAATAAGGGAAAACAGAGAAAACGCCTTATCCGGGTAACTCACCCTAAGCGAGATTCGAACTCGCAACCTCTTGACACACCACTCCCACTCTACCGATGCGCCCAAAAACATCTTTTGGTATTAACTGTAATAATTACATTAATGGTTAAAAAGTAGTCCAAATATACAGATATACGCTGAAAACTGCCATGTATGTGTATTACTTTGGCGAATGTCCTCAATGACTTCTGGTGTGCGAACTCAAGTAAAGCATTGTCCCCTGACGTTTTGCACTGTTAGCTCTACCCGGAAACATGTCCCCCAAAGTTGTCTGTGTTTCCCATAATTAACCTCATCCTTCTTATATCGAGTAAACCATGTTTCAGAAAGCGAGCGAGCTGACGCTGAAATGTTACAAAGGAATACCAACACTATTATTGATAAAACACTCAATTTTTACTTTCTTACACATACTATGTACATAAGAGTGTAGAGAAGGTATTGTATTGCAACCAAAAATTCGATACCGGGACATGTTTTGGGACCTCCTGAATAATAAAAAAAAAAAAAAAAAATCTGATGTGTTCCATTACACGACTTTCTCTACATCTCTGCAATAAATTATTGTTAAAAATTTTATGTTTCTATTTACTTCATGCTAGTCGAGAAAAAATAGCAGAACTAGTCTTAATACTTTCTTCCTTGTAACTAGAAGCGAAATAAGGGAGTACCATAGCTTAAAGTGATAGTCAAAAGCTGGTTGCTATGTGACTGAAGTTACTTTGTTTGTATGTATGGACAGGAATTGAGAAATTCCTGTATGAGAAAAGTATATATTTTTTAAAGCTGAAACCAAAAACAAGGAATTTCTCAAAAACATTAACTCCACGAAAAAAATATACATAAGATAAATTGTGTGTTTTAAGGTGATGTACATTTCTTATATTGAAAGTTTTGTCCATCTCTTACGTTTAGCAGTTAGGCAAAATTCCGTCAAATTCATCCAAAATAGTCAAGGGCTATTCCCAGAAAATTCAAGATATACATTTTATTTTTCAGGTTTATTGTTTATCTTTTCATACTATATTTTAATCAAAATTGTTAGACATTTTTGAGAAAATCAACATAATCGAATTTTTTTCCATGTAAAGGCTAGTTGGGGATGGGGAGTAGTATGTAAATAAGGCTTCAATGGTAATATCGATCTGATTTTGAATCCTCATGACGGTTCAACGGTAGTACTTGTACGTGTCATACGCAGAGGAGCGGACCCCTTCCGAGTGTGTATAAGGATTCAGTGGTAATATCGATCTGATTTTGAATCCTCATGAGGGTTCAACGGTAGTACTTGTACGTGTCATAAGGAGAGGAAAGAAGGCGGACCCCCTCCGAATGTGTGTGTGACCTCAAGTGCACGTAGTGCTAGAACAAGTCGAGACATGTCACACGAGTCCCCCCACGGTGCATATGTGGTATGACATCACGACAGAGCAAGTCGATACGTGTCAATAAATCTCTCCTCACCCGCCACCCCCTGCAGCGATGGAATAAAGGAGAGAAAAAAAAGAGGCATGAAACCACTTGTCCGAAAGTCGTTGTATCGAGTGAACATGGGTCAAACTAGGTAGTAAACTGTGTTATAAATACAATAGAACTGAGTCTATGATAATTATTTTCAGCAATCCAGACGCTGAAGAAATTCCTACAATCCTTGATGTAGAAAATCTGCCTCCAGTCACTTCACCATCAGTTGAAAGAGAAAGATGAGCATATAGTTGATATTACCCTTGTCTAATGTGAACCTTATAAGTCTCGTAACTAAAGAAGGGTGTGTGTGTGTATATGTGTGTGTGTTGCAGAGAGGCGAAAAAGGAGAGGACAGCAAAGAAAAGGAATAACAAGTTGAGGAAGTTTAAGACAGGACTGGATAAAGATCAGGTGATAGTAATTTTCCTGGATCCCATTGCACCATCCCAATTGCCTCCTCAAGTCAAGAAAGAAAATGCTTCAAAATGAAGAGCTGATATTCGAGAATGACGTATTTATATCCCCAGGTGCACGCGTGAATATAGGATTATATTATGAAGTTCCGGTCCTTTACATAAGAACGAACGATGATTCATATGTGTACATAACAAAACCTGACTGGCAGATAGTGGTGAAAATATTCCTAAGATTGAAGAAAAGCTCATGAAGAAAAGTTCCCCAGTGAACAGTATGGTGAAAATATAATTTATGCATATAATATAATCGTGTGCATGAACAATGTGAATCAAATAATGTTAGCAAATACTTGCCTAAATAATAACGTAATATATCTGGACAGTGTTGCAATAACAGGATTAAAAAGACTTATACCATATATTCAAAAATATTTATATCAGCTGCAAGATTTTCATACATCGTTGTGGCCGTATAATATGTCAAGCAGGAGCATTAGGAAAAGGGTAATAGATATGTATTCTAGATGCAATAAAAAAGATAAGATGTAAATATTTTAGTTTCTTTTTATTCACAGATTTTATATAATGGATTGAACTACATGTGTTGGAGGTCTGTAAGTGATAAGTTTATCGTGAATAACTAGACAAAACAGAGATGTGCGTGCAGGTATGTTATCCGATGCTTGAACTTCCAGTCTGATGTTGACAGCTCCAGAGACGGTCTCCTCAGGTTGATGAGAGCAATCGATGACGAAAACGGGTGCAAATTTGGTAAAGTCATTCCTCTTCAACAGAGGATAATTATCTTTGCCATAATATGAATTCTGGAATTTCGAGTACAGTTCATATAGGGATGCAAACTTTGAAGTTCTAAAATCCAAGTTCATATCGTTGGATGGATAACATTCACTATTGAGATACAGTTTCAGATTAGTGATGTTACAATGATCAAACAGAGAGCAATCTTTTGTCGAATCATTCAGTCTAGCCGTTTGTACTCCCACCATTACAAAACGAGGTTTTTCTAGTTTCGAGGTAGTAGCAATATTCCAAGTGAAATATTTAGTCTCGGGTACAGCAGGTTGTGTGTGCAGGTCCCAAGTTCGAAAGGCAACATGTAGCGGTTGATCAGATTTTACCAATTTGAGTTTTTCCACTCTTTCAGAATCCAGGATTCCTAGTTCGATCTATAGTAGTACCATTCACGTCAATACGAACTTCATTGAAGAGAAACGCCATTGCATTATTGGTGAGCTTCGTAGATGTAGGACTCCCATCGGCCTTAGTGATAGCCCCCTCGATGTAAAGATAACTTCCACTGGGTAATGTGTACAAATCTTCCGTTTGACATGGTATTCTAATTTCATCGTTTTCATCTAGAGCCGACGTGTTGTATGGTAGAAATATGTGTTCTTCCTCCTTACTAATCTTATCATCGAAGGTTGGAACTGCTGTCACATCTAAAATATCCATCATCGTAACACTCGGAATCCTAAGCTCTCGAGGAACCTTTGATTAGAAGGTGTTAGCTCCTTGCGCGCCACAGATCGAGTATGGCGTAATCGGGAAAGAGGAGAGCTATTATAGCATCTCCTTTTAAAATTTATTCCCATATCGTCTTATATGTAGTCTTACAGTTATGTTTTCGTTTCTAAAGTTCACCGTATCACCGTTCTGATCCACTACGCGAACGGTTATTTGATATATGATATTTGTATCGATGAGAGGTAGACATATTGGATTGGAAGGTTCCTGTGAAATGTGGTAGCCAGGAGGAACCGAAGGAAAAAATTCGTACAATGAATGACCACTTCTACCGTCAATGAAAGAACCAGTAGCAACACTGCACTCGACGCGGATGATACTCACTTTAAATATGTTCACTGGTTGTCGGATGTCGTTAAGACGCCCGCCTCAACCCTTCCAGTCTTGTTGAATCCCAAAAGCGAGCCGATAGAGTTCTCCTTCGAAAAATCGAATGGATAGGGACATTGAATTTCAGCTTTCATTGTATTATTATTAGGTCGTAGGAAAAAGTCATCACCAGTGCCAAGCCTTTCCTTGAGCAGCTTGTGAAGGCCATCAATTTCATACGTGCCTGGAGGAAGTTCTATCGTTACAAGTACACTATCTTTATAATAGTGGAATAAGTTGTTGCTCTTATCAACGTTCGGAATAGAGTAGAAAGTCTCCAAATTTAAAAGTGCAATCTCGTAAAGACCATCAGGATCCAGATAGATCGATGGATGCAGAAACGTTGAAATAACGGAATCAGTACCGCTTACAGTGATCGTGTAACTCATGTCGATAGAAACTGCAGACACAACTGACCACAAATAACTGGGTTGAAATTCTGAAACCTATGCCTGTTATACTTTATCTGAACACCATTGAGATAGGTCTAAATTTCCTTAGGTGGTTTCAGATTACCAAAGCTGTCAAAATATAAAGCAAAACTTCCATCCTTGCGTTTAGCAACCCAACGAGTTCCAGGATTTGCCAAAGTATCCAAGTTAACGATAATCCTCTCTCTAAATTTCGGTCTCGATGGCAGATGGTCTATCATATACACCCCCCTAAAATGAGGAATATGTAAAAGTCTGGAATACCTCTCAATCTCTGTTCCGCTTAACGCTTTTTCGGGAATAAATACAGACCTCTTCCCCAGTTTTTTGGACCTAGGTACAACCCCTTGCCCTTTCGCTTCTTCTTTCTAAGTCCTTTTCCCATAGCTAAAGCCTCCATTTTTTGATTATGACGAATCAATTCACTTAAATGTTTATCGGCAGCTTTCTTCTTATTTACAGAGTTAGCAATGTGAGCAGCACCTCCAGCAAGGCTTCCGGGTGCACCCAATGCTGCTAATAAGGGTACCAATGGTAGAAAACCACCCCGAGCTGGCGGTGGTAGAGTTCTTCTCCTCCTCACTTTCCTCCTCTTCAAACCAGCGCCAGTCGCAAGCTTGCCCTTCATGACCGTAGTGACAAGTCTAGCAGAGAGTTTCTCACCCAAAGTAGCGTCTTTAGCCTGTGTTCTACTCCAAGCCTTATCCACCAGGATCTTGTCTGCCAAGTTTCTTGAGCTGGAGTCTTGACTCACTGCGTAGGCGATATCGTGATCTTTACACGCTTGGTCTAATGGATTTACGGCTGGGTCACCCCTTTGTAATCGTTTATAAAGTTTGGTTCCAGGTCCGCAGTATCTATATCCAGGTAAATGAACTTCAAATGGTAGAGAATTAATTAAAGAATTAAGAACTCCTGCACCTCTCTTAGTAGCCTTCTTTACTCCCTTGTATCTCATGATACAATACCGAATAAATACTGTATATATATATATATATATATATATATATATATATATATATATATATACATTTTATAGTCTTAGTTACAAGATGGAAGTTGTAAAGCAGAAGTGTACTCTGCCCATACAAGTGCTTGACTTCGATAGTGATGTGAGAGAAGGGAGACACGGATCACTCTTTCCGAGTAACGTGAGGGCGCTCATATTAGGTAGTTCGAATGCTGGAAAGACCAACGTATTGCTCAATTTACTAGTTCACGAGAATGGACTGAGATTTGAAAACCTCTCAAAATCTCTATACCAACCAAAATACCAATACTTATTCGAGGTACTAAGGAACATACCAGACATAGGAGTCTACACATTCACGGAAGGTGACAATGTTGTAGATACATCTGAAGCTAGCGAAAATTCCATCTTCGTGTTCGATGACGTAATCAATGAGAAACAGAGCATAATTGCATCGGATTTCAGTATGGGAAGACATCGCAATGTAGATGCTCTTTATTTAGCACAGTCATACGCCAAAGTCCCCAAGCATTTAATTAGAGATAATGCGAATATGATTATCCTCTTTAGACAAGACAATCTAAACTTAAAACACATATACGACGATTACGTAAATACAGATATGAATTATATAGAATTCAAAGTTTTGTGTAGAAAAGTTTGGGAGAGCAACGACGGATCGAACTCGAGACCTTTTGTTGTCATTGCTCCAGAATTTCCCCTGAACGATGGGTGTTATAGAAGTGGCTTCGATACCTTTATCACAGTGAATAGTTAAGTAGTGTCATTCATTATAGAAATGAGCATCGACAGGTTCGGGTCCCGGCGAACAACTCCCGACAGGGGGGTAATTAGTCGGTTTCTAATCAGTCGGGATGGTGATGGAAAGTATCTGTTGCGAAACAAGAGGTTGTGTAATGTTCGCGACCCTGAGGAAGAAGGTGACGCGTCGACTAAGAAGATTGTGGATACGATTACGTCTGTCATCGAGATCCGACTGCAGACATTCACAGAAAAAACATGTTATCGTCACATGGGCCAATTCGAAACTACGCTTAGGAATTACATACAAACATCACTCGACACTCAGTACGAGAATCTAATGTCATACTTAGGCAAATATGTATTAGAACGCGATTCTGAAAACAACATACTTCTTGATAAGATCAGACTGAAAATACTAATGACTCCTGAGCATGAATACGATGTGCCTAATAAAAAGTATTTAACAGACTATGTAGAATCACATACTCCGCCATTGGACTCTGACGGAAACGTTACGTTCGGACACAGAAAATTAAAAGAAATAGCTCTTCCTATAGACGACGGTGATGCAACAAATAAACAATTTGTCATTCAAGTCGTAGAAAAGAAACACGAAGAGACGCTAAAGTACATCAAGAGTGCCATAGACCCCCTCCCAAAAGATATCGCTGAGGCGGTGGAGCAAAACCTGGAACCTATGACCGCGAGACAGCACTCCATGGATAAATTTCTAACCGTGACGATGGATAAGGTCGAAGTTCTCAAAACTCAAGTGAACGTCATAAACACGATTATAGACCGACTGAGAGGTCAGCTGGTCATTCGACTACAAACGAAGGCTTTCAGAGGAAGCTCGCTAAGATATATGCTCACGTCCGGACTCGAATACTATTCACTCCCGTTCGATGGGTCATTGATCGAATGCAGTATGATATCATCACCCCAACCATTAACAAGATCAGGTACTATGGCTGCAGTAAACGGAAAACGTATAGAAACATATCCATACCCATTCACGAAAGGAGATAGAATAACATTCACAGCCCCAGTTCAACAACCTAAAGACGGACATATCCTAAATATCGAATTGGTTGTCTCTTATAAATTGATGTCTAGTTAATAATTAATCATTTCAAAATGGATACTGAAAGTGATTCTATCAGACTGAAGCAATCCATAGCACAGCATACCAAGGCTATTAGGGAAAAGTTACGCTCTCTAAAGGGTACTAAGTTCGAAACCCAGCGTATCCCGCCTCTTCTTTGTTGCAAAACAAAGAAGAGGCGGGAAAGAAAACTGAAGACATGAAAGAAGACGAGGATAACATTACATCGTACCTAGGCAAAAATCCTAAATTAGGAAAAAACGAACTGGATACGACATATGGAATCCGTTATGAAAATGGTAGCTATTGGCTGGGGAATAAAGTTATCCAAATCGACGGTGACAATTACATTCAAATAGGGAGTGAGCCTTATAAAATAAATCCTGGGTTACTTGAACTAATCTTCAAAAGAGTGCCAAGTCAATCAGCATATACCGAAGACGATCTGGATACACACGCTCATATTCTACAAAATACATTAGTTCACAAAAGTGGATATGTGCGTAACGGTCGTTCGAAGTCGAATTCTGGCTTTAAATATAAAAACATAATCAAGAATCTCATAAACAAGACAGGATCGGGAGTCGAATGGAAGAAGCTTCGGGAGAGTACCGATTATATTTATTGGTCCGACCCTAACGTATTGCTGAATCGTCTGAGGCTTCTACTTGCATCTCAAGAGGCGGGGAATAAGAACCACGGCATTGAGATCGACGAAATAATACATGAGCTGAGTATATCGAAAATTATATCATGATTAAGCGAAAAATTACACACGAACTACATTCACCGGCGCGAAGAAAATTTCTTCGTAGAAAAATAGTCACCAAGAGACTACATGACCTGGTACAGATCGATCTAATAGAAATGATTCCATATGTAAGGGAAAATAAAAATCATAAATATATACTGATTGTTTCGACTTTTATTCAAAAATGGCCTATGCAAAACCTCTAAAGGATAAGTCTGGTAGTCGTGTAACAAATGCAAAGGAGCTCATGTTGAAGGAAATGGGAACGTCTCCAAAGCACATTCAATCCGACAATGGTAAAGAGTTTTATAACAAATCATTCAAACAATTAATGATGAAGTATAAGATCAACCATTATAGTACATTCAGCATTGTAAAGGCAGCCGCTGTGGAACGTTTAATACGTACCATAAAAACAATGATGTACCGTGAGTTTCTGATACAAGGATCATACCAATGGCTAGACCTCTTACCTAAGGTGATAGACTCTTATAATAACACCATTCAACGATTCGAATGCGTCCTAAACATGTCACCAATATGATCTTCTTCTCAGCGTCTACTGTCGACGCCACCATAAGAGAGAGAAGAGGAGATCAAAAACATTCAAAATCGGTGACAACGTTAGGATCTCAAAGTATAAATCAATATTTGAAAAGGGATACACACCAAACTGGAGTATGGAGATATTTCAAATCAGCAAAGTGAAGGCTACAGTTCCTCCAACATACATAATAAAGGATTCTGAGGGAAATTAAATTTCTGGAGGATTCTATGGGCATGAGCTATCGACGACGCGATATCCTGATACATACCTGGTTGAAAAAATACTAAAGCGAAGAGGAAACAAGGTTAAAGTGAAATGGTTAGGCTTTCCTAAGTCAGAATGGATTGAAAGTAGGGATTTAATGTAACCAAAATTCTTTTTAGGCAATAAAAAAATTGGTATATTGAACTATGCGTTCTTATTGATTGCCCAAGCCTTGCGTGGGACAGGAGTTGGATAGGTAGAGTCAGATTGAAAAAAAATTCGATGATATAGCCGGGATTTGAACTAAATATCTCATGATCTGTAGCCGGTTGCTTTATCACTGAGCTACCATGGGAACATGCCGGCATATGTGTTCTTATTTTCTACCTTCTATAATAAGGATGAGGATAAGAATAAGGATGTAAATGAAAACAACGAAGATAAATCAAATACAAACATTAGTTTTTTTTTGTGTAGCAATGTTTACAAAATTGTCCTAAAACTACTCTGGAAAAATTATGTGTTGCAATTTCATCGAATTTGTGTAAAGAAATGAAAATTAAGATGCAGTTTGTATTACTAAATATGCTTCCATAAAATATATTTTTAAACTACATTTTCGATTTTCTATGTAATATCTCAAAATATACTTCGAAAAAATGTAGTGCAATACTGTCATTGAAATGTCTTTCCCTCCCCAGACCTCTTGATACTTCCCAGCCTCATTCATGGTCAGAATTTTCAACTATAGAATAGTGACCCCAAGCTAGAGTTGAATATGAACCTTCCAAAAGCAAACGTTTGTCATCACGACTGTGCAATGCTACCTTGTTCATTTCTATTGTATGGACAACGTGTTTATTACTTGTAAATGTCGTTTGCTTGGCATAATACGTTTTACTCGTATCAGCAAGGCACGATTTGTAGTCTTCAAAACTGATCGAACGCATTGCATTCTTTGTGACACCCTTTGCTTTTTTTTACAACTTGTCCATCATATTTAAAAGTATATAATTTTGATCGCAATCCTATAAATTCAGTCATAACATTTCCGGCTAATTCATCTTGAAACAGCCCGATAATTTTCTTGTAAACACGAGGTATTCCATAAACATTATCCTGAGCATAGTTGTATATGTCAAAATATTGAATGTTACTTTTTATGAATTGGTATATATCTGTGCTGCATTCAAAAAGGAATGCATCCGTGTCAACGTAAATTAGAACTAGATCTTTTAAATTAGGTTCCATTATATTGCAATAGAAATTGTACATTATAAATTTTGACTTGTCAAGGATTGCCTGACCAATATATATAGGTTTAGTCATACGAACTTCCTCTCTCGCCATTTCAATGCCTACAAGTTCCTCTGAAAATACTACATACCTTATCGGGTTGCAAATTATCATAATCAGACATGTACTTATTGTTAGCTTTTGCATAGCGTTTCGATACCATGCACAAACCTCCTCTAATAGCAGACTCATAAAAATCTGTCATCTCTTTATCGGTTATCAATGATATTTTATGTTCGTAATTTTGAGCATAGCATCGAATGCTAATCCTGGTAATGTGAAGTAGTGACTAGGATCCAAACCATAGATTTTCAATGCAAGATCACGGACATGTTCAGATATAAATCACTATACTTCCCAATGTTCCTAATATCAAACGTTTTCCACACATTTTGAGCATGACTGTACTCTTCAGCGGTTATTTCATAAAATTTTGTAAGATGAGGTAGTGACGTCTCCTTCAATTTTTCTTCGCTGTCTACATACGAATATGGGAAGATACCTTTTTGTCTCATAAGTCTTTGATGTTCCAGAGTTTTGTACTCCCGCTTTGTAATTCTGAAATCCTTATCGGTTAACAAATCGGCTAGATTTGACAATTTATCACTCATGAATCTGTATGTATCTAAGAATTTAAAGTATATTGACTTATATTTCTTATTAAATGAGAGATATCGTTCTGAACTCTGCGATATACAAGATGTAGGTTCATTATGATAACCTAGGTGTCTGACTATAAAATGAGCATCATTGTTCGAGAGACAATGACAGTATATAGGTATGAAATTTGGTAGTTTTCTGTTTAAGTTGCACGAGTTATGAGCTGGACCCAAAAACTGGCCACATAAGTGCGAATGGTCACGTATTTTAATGTCATCAATTTCCAATTTCCGTTTGCATATGTCACTGTACTCAGAATTTTGAAAAATAATTTCATCTTCCTCAGAGATTGTCAACTCAATAATATTTGAATATATCTGAAACACGTCATCAGCAATTAATTTAAGTTCAATGAGAAATTCACTGATCGCATTAGAACCCCTGAAAGGTTTAAATTTTGAAAGTAACTCGTCATATCTGCATATCAACTTAAGAGCTATTGACATGGGCTCATGATGCTGTATCGATCACGATCAACTATTAGAACAAGATGGTTGACATGACTGTACTTTATGAAGTATTGTTTCTATATCTGTATAGACCTCAAATGGAACTGGGAAAGCCTTATTGTAAGCTTTGAATTCAACTACGTCATCAACTCCCTACTGAGGTGTTGCGATATTTTGACATTTCATACACTTTAAACGGTGTTTGCTTAATATCGCTTCACTTGAAAAGCCTTTTAAACAGGCCTCGCAAATCCACAGTTTTCGTTTGCATTTATTCATTTGACTTCTCAAAAGACGCGACAGATCTGTAACTAATGTATAATGTGATCTATGTTCATTTTCAATTCTTAAAAGATTAACGTGAGTGTCTTTTCTATATAAGGTTTGATATAGTGGAATAATACGTTGCTTTTCTACTCCAAAAACAGAAATGGATATATATCTGTTTTGATTTTCAAATGTCTCTAATTGATCGAGTCCGACTGGAAATTGTATTCCCTCAAAGTTAAATTCTTCTGTCATTCTATATTTAGAATAAAAACATGTTGGCATTTTGTTATGCTTTGCCGGAAACTTTGCTGCTAGCAGACACCAACCAAAGCACTTATTGTCTGTATTCTCTATATTTATGACTGCCCTCTTATGTTTAATAAATGCGGGCAATTCTATATACTGAGATGCATTTAATGCATCGTATCTAAAGATGTTAATGGTTAATGAATAAATCTGATGGAGAGCCTTCGAACTATCTCGGGTTTCAAAATTATCGACATGTGATAATAAATTTTTTTTATTTTATCATTATACCATCGACTGAGGTTTGTACTTTGTACGATATAATCTATTTTGGTGTTAAAATTAAACGTCTCAATCTGTTCTTTATAGGGGTAGTAATTATATATGCACAAGTTAGAGTCGCGCCTACTTTGATTCCACATTTATGTTCAGTTAGATGCGTTTCAATCAGATTGGTAACTAGAACACGACATTGCTCTATGTATGCTTCAGGATCAAATATGTTTATGGTATTATCTATTATCATTGTTTGCAATCTGTTTTGGAAAGCACTTTCTATCTGACAGCACTGTAAATTCTGACCATGACTTACAGAGGACTCTGACGTTTGCCCTGTTGCGTCACACGCTAGCGATGGTCTCTTGGCCTGGGGTTCATTTACATCGGTGGCATCCATGCGGGGTCTCTTTTGGTTGGAACCTGAAACAGTTTTAACAGTGAGTCAGTATCCCAACACAAATATTCATTTATAGCAATGTAAAAAAGTATGTAATACATTGCATGAAATAATGCTTAATTTTTTTTATTATTGTTTTATTTGTCACTCCAAATGCCACTTAACAAACAAAAAAACAAAAAAAAAAAACCTGACATAATGTACAGTATTTGTTCAATTTGAATGAAATGTGACATTAAAAAAATAGAAAAAAAAACAGAAATGTAGGAATGTTGCTAGAAATTTTCACTCCAAATGCCCCTTAATAAACAACAAACAGATGTAATCTACAGTATGCGTTCAATTTGAATGAAATGTGATATTAAGATAAACAGAAATTTAGGAAATTTTGGAAATTTTAAATTTCTCACTCCAAATGTCCCTTAATAATCAAAACAAGCTATAACCTACAGTATTCGTTCATTTTCAATAAAAAGTGGTATTAACAATTAAAATCAGAAAAAAATCTGTACAGAACTGCAGACAACGTAAAAATTTCAAAAAAATCGAGAAACATTTAAAAAATTTCACTCACAGTGTTGCTTAACATTCTTGACGTTAAATTTGAATTAAATGTGATATAATAAACATCGTAATAATAAAAATCAGAAAAATAATACAGAAATGTAGAAAATATAAAATTTGACAAACCAAAACACACACATATGTAGTATTCATTCAATTTAAATGAAATGTGATATTAAAATAAACATAACTGTGGAGACGTTAGTGCTTACGTTGTTCTGCTGTAAAAAAACATATGCTGTGCTTCTTGTATCGGACTTCAAAGTTTCAAATCCCTTGTATACAACGACATATCCCCCATTGCCAAGCGTGTTAATCTGATCCTCTGTCATGGTACTGTACCTCGCTGGAAGGAACAGTTGACAATCCTCCAGATGAATCACAGCGCGATTCCCGTAGCGTGTTTTGACGCGTCTACAGGCTGTGAACGGGGTGCTGAACATCCTGTTCTATTTCACTCAGTTTCTTCTGTGCTGGAAATTGCGATCCTTCCTCCAACAGGTCCAGTTGGCGTGTCAGATCATCTGGTACACCTAAAAAATTGACAATGTCAGTCATTTACACTTTTTCATGTAATTATGACATTTTAATATAGGAAATATACTATATAACTTTTGACATTTTTAGCAATATTAATCAAATGAGGAATTGCTCTCCGTTCTATATCGCTGAGTTTTCTCATCGGAATACGGGTTTTTAAAATATCTAATAATAACTAAGATAAAGGAAGTAAACAGTCAAACTAGTGTTGTTTCCACTTTACTATGACGATTTTATATTTGTTTAGAACCTGATCAAAATGTTGTATTAACTCTATTAAAGAAGATGCCGCGCACTTCACCCGTTATTTGTTTTCAGCGATATATAGAAGTTAGAACACCTTCACTTGAGACTTAGATATTCTGCTATTATCTCTTATCTCCAGGTTGATTCTCTCCTGTTGCCATTGTGTCGACTGTCTGCTGTGGAACTTAATGACACCTTTTATACACCTCCTGCATAGCACAACAGAACTTTAAACCTAAAATACTTTAAAATGATGTAGTTTTTGGATACTTAGATATGGAATAAAGTCTGTTTTATTACTCCAGTCTTTATACTTCCAGGTGATGGTTTGGTACGCCTACTGGTGGGCGTTATGTTTCCATTTCTCTATGCTATCTCTCTCTCTCTCTCTCTCTCTACGGTTTTGCGATTGGCTGGCTGTTAGGGATGTTTATTGATTATTTACTTTTCTGCTTTGTCGTTGGCTCTAGTGGATTTACCACCACTAGTCGCATTACTTAGGATTCCTTACTTCGAATATCCCTTATTTAAACTCTCATGTTTCTCCCCTCAGATTTCGAACACACATGTGTTTTTCTCTCACGTTTCTCCCTTCACACACGTGTTTTTTATTCTATCATATTTCTCCATTTGCTCATTACCTTACTACGGCTTCCTTGGGACACACACGTGTTTTTTTAATCTCTCATATTTCTCCGTTTGCCCACCACGTTATTCAGGATGCCTTACTTCGAAGGGGACACATCCTTTTCTTTTTCAGCCCTTGTGTTTTCTCCCATGTTTCACCCTACGGTTTATGCTTACTAATCTCATTACTCTGGATTATTTGTTTCGAAATGGGGTACAATCGAACTACACACTTTCTCTCTCTCTTACACACACACACACACACACACTCGGAGGGGGTCCGCCTTCTTTCCTCTCCTTATGACACGTACAAGTACTACCGTTGAACCCTCATGAGGATTCAAAATCAGATCGATATTACCACTGAATCCTTATACATACTCGGAAGGGGTCCGCTCCTCTCCGTATGACATGTACAAGTATTACCATTGAACCCTCATGAGGATTCAAAATCAGTTCGATATTACCATTGAAGCCTTATTTACATACTACTATGGAGGGATTTTCTTGAAATTCTTCATTTCGCATCCTTGGAGGATACCAAACTGAAATACCAAGTTTGGTATTAAACGGTATGTTTGTTTTTAAGCTATGCTGCCCACATACACACACACGGACAGATACACGGACATTTTTCCAAAAATTCTATTTTTGGATTCAGGGTGTGTCAAAACATAAATTTCCGGTGAAACCTCGGTATTGAATTTTTGGGTGCAATACAATACCTTCTCTATACACTACGTACATAGTACGTATAGAGAAAGTAAATCTTAGAAAAAGGTCCGTGTGTGTGGGCAGCATAGCTCAAAAACGAAAAATTATCTTCCACGGATGCGACACGAAGATTTTCAAGAAAAACCCGCAGTCCCCAACTACCCTTTACATGGAACATTTTTTAAAAAAAGTTATTGTCACAAAAATGGCTCTAACGGTTTTAATTAATAAATGGAGTTTTATTTATGGACGCTCTTTAACTGCTGTGGCTCTCAGCGTCCCATTCTATACTGGGCGTGAAAGACCGCTTACTTTTGCTCAGAGGCCTCTATCAGGTTTGAGGTTCTTTTACGTGCCGTAAATCTACGAAACAGGACCAACGGCTTTACTTCCCTTCTAAAGGAAGCCATGCTAAGGATTTTTACGCCTGAAAAGATTGGTCGTCCTCCGCCGGGTTTGACCCAGCGACCTTGGGTATATGAAGATAGCATGGCAACCATTACACCACGGAGGGCGACAACGATTTTGATTAAAACACCTTATGTTTAAGATATTTTTATTAAAAACAAAACGTATATCTTGAATTTTCTGGAAATGGCGTCTAATGACCTCTTGATTCTGGATAACTTTTGTATAACTGGAGAACCGTAAGATATAAGCAAAAGCTTACTACACAAATAATATAAATCTCATTAAAATACACAATTTATGTAATATATATATATATATATATATATAAATAAAATGGAATTTATATTGTTTCTCATAATGGCCGGTATTTTAAAGGATTATACTATCGCTTTAGCCTGTGCATTTTCTTATTTCTCTTCTAATTACAAGGAAGCTAGTAATAAGGCTAATCCTGCTTATGTTTGTTTATCTTGATTAGCATGAGTTAGATAACAGACTAATGTTTTCAATAAACAGCTAGAGGATATCCTGCGAATGGAACAAATTTTTACCCTCCTACTTATAAGGAACTAAGTAATAAGACAATTTCTGCTAGTGTTTATCTCGATTAGCATGAAGTAAATAGGAGCATAAGCTTTTTAACAATAATTTGTTACGGAGATGTAGAAAAAGTCATGTAAATGGAACACATCTGATTTTTTGTAGAGTAGCAGTTGCCAAACTTGTTATAACGCGGACCACTTTAACCGTCGGAGAATGAATTGAGGGCGAAGCCATGGAAGATTAAGATAGAAACAATAAACTAACAGGATGAGGCACCCAGAGCAGTATTTAAACGTACTCTGATGTAATTAAATACCAGGCCGGTCTCAAAAGTAGGTACTGGGTTGGAAAAACAAGACATAAAATATTTGTTTTCACAACAAATTTTGTTACTTTCTCTACACGTACTATGTACATAGTGTATAGAGAAATTATTGTATTCCACCCAACATTTCGATACCTAGATTTCACCGGAAATAGACGTTTTAGCGTCCCCTGTATCCAACAAAAAGCATTTTTAGAAAAAGGTTTGTGTGTATCCGTGTATCTGTGAACAGGGTAACTCAAAACGAAAAGTCAGTAAAATACCAAACTTGGTACATCATTGTAGTTTCTTGTCAGGACGCAACACGAAGATTTTGAGGAAAATCCCCCCACCTTAAACTACCCTTTACATGGAACATTTTTCAATTTTTTTTTCTGAAAAATGACTCTTAACGACTTGCATTAAAATGCCGTATATTAAAGATATTTACATCGTAAATAAAATTTACATCGATGTTTTTACTTTCTCTATACGTACTATGTACATAGTGTATAGAGAAGGTAATTGCATTTTACCCAAAAATTCGATACCGAGATTTCACCGGAAATACATGTTTTGAGACCACCTGAATCCAAAAAAAGCATTTGTAGAAAAATGTCCGTTTGTGTGTGTGTGTGTGTGTGTCCGTGTGTCTGTGGGCAGCATAGCTCAAAAACGAGAAGACCGTTAAATACCAAACTTGGTATTTAAGTTCAGTATCTTCCAAGGATGCGACACGAAGATTTTCAGGAAAATCTCCCCACCCCGAAGTACCCTTCACATGGATAAATATTCCAAAATTTTTATTTTCTAAATAATGGCTCTAACGATTTTGATTAAAATATCATATATTAAAGATATATGCTTGACAAATAATATGTATATCTTGAATTTTCTTGGAATAGCCTCTGAAGACTACTTTATTCTGGATGAATTTTACGGAATTATGTGTAACTGGTAAACCGTAAGCGATAGACAAAAACCTACCACAAAAAATGTAGAGCTCATTAAAACACACAGTTTATGTTACATACATTTTTTTCGTGGAGTTGATCGTTTTTTAGATGCTCCTTGTTTTTTGTTTCAGCCTTAAAAACTTATACTTTTCTCATACAGGAATTTGTCAACTCCTGTCCATACAAACAAAGGCACTTCAGTCACATAGCAACCAGCTGTTGACTATCACTTTAACCTATGGCACTCCCTTATTTCGCTTCAACTAACAAGGAAGCAAGTAATTAGACTATTTCTGCTAATTATTTCTGGATTAGATGAAGTAAATAGAATAATTTGTTGCAGAGATGTAGAGAAAGTCATGTGAATGGAACACATAAGATTTTTTGATGTAGAGTTGACATTTCCGAAGAATTCCTTGTTATTGGTTTTACTGGCAATGCAAAGCGGAACAAGCTTCAGTCGTTCACGTATTGAGCAGCTTTTAAAAGAATTGACTATTAGTATACCTGGATAAACCAATGTTTATTTAATCCCTTCTACTTATGAGGAACTGTTGTGAGACCATTTCTGCCAATGTTTATCTAGATGAGCATGATGTAGATCAGTGATGGCCCATTAGTAATGCACTGAGGGCCAGAATACGATAAGGACCTTATTTGAGGGCCAGCAAAATTAATAGTATAACTATATTAAAAGTAAAATAACAGCAATAGCAACTTAAGAGCATGTTATTTGTAATATTATTACATGCACAGTGAAGGAACAAGCATTAATTTTTACTGGGAACAATGAGGTTTGTCAAAATCTTTTACAAGGGATTTAAAATCCACTTCCGGTTCTGATGTTGCAATTTTAGAAATGTGAGATAACATTGAATCAGTTATTCTGTTTCTGGGCTTTGAGTTCACTAGTCTCATAGCAGAGAAGGCAGTTTCACATATGTAAGTACTACCAAATATGGAAGTAAGTTTTAAAGCCCAGTTTTTAAGATGTGGAACTGTAGATCCTCGGGCTGGCATTTTACTTAACATCTCATGGCATTGTTGAAAAGTTCCATCTGTGATCGAAATACTTCAAAATCTTGAAATCTACCATCAAATTCTAAAATGAGATCTATGCAGGAAATTGAAAAAAAGGAATGATTCATGTATTAATCGCGTGCCAAATGAAACATACTCTAGGCCCGCGAACCGCTATTTGGTTGTCACTGATGTAAATAAATCAGAGAATAATTTGTTTCAGAACAGGTAGAAAATGTCACATGAATGCAACACATCAGATTTTTTTTTAAAGATTTGAATACCTATCCCTTTTAAGACAAGTGTATCAGATTTTTGTTTACATTTTTTGAAACTTAATGCAGGCTTAAAAAACAACAACAAAAACCACAAAAAACACTCTACAATGACTATTTTCCTAGTTATAGATTTTGTACAAACGTGATTATTTGTAGAATTTGTTGGTTGATATTTGCTTTGCCATTATTTTAAAGATATTTAAGACACTATTTTAAGATGGTGTTGGAGATTGCATCATAACCTCAATTAAGGGAATCTCTATTATGTGTCTCTGATTAATCATGCTGTATATTATCAGCGACACAAAACAACAAAGACTATAGACCATGCTGCTGAACACGAACACACATTGTTCCAGCGCGTCCTGTGTGCGATAACAATGGATTCCGCGGCAGTAAATTTTCACGAGTCTGGTGTTTTCATAACATTGGGCAAGCGTTTCTTCACTTACTCTTGAAACTCGCACAAGTTACGTAAGGGCTGGCTGCTGTGCAGAGGTCAGCACCGGTGTTGCTTAATGTCAGCAAGTCTCCGTTTTTGTCGTATTTATTTCTAAACAGGTAGCGCGAGAGATTTTCAAGTCTTCTTCGTTAATAATAACAACAACGGGATGGATGTTAAAAATGCGAATTTTTTACTATTTAGATAAGATCAATGCCCAGTGTAAAGTCCGCCTGGGTAGTGTGGCGGTAGCGTGTCTGCTTCACATTCAGCAGGTCATGAGTTCGATTCTCGCTTAGGGTGAGAAACCCCGATAAGGTTTTTTTCGGGGTTTTCCCTTATCCTGAGAAGACGGATGTCGAGTAAATTTAAGCTCCATGGAGCCCGAGATCATTTGGGCATAATTTCACCAAGTTCATTCATCGTCCAATATGACCAACCAGGTTAAAGGACGTTAAACTTAAAAAAAAGAAATCCCCTCTTGGTATAAATATGCTAAGTTATAACGAAGCAAAATCGAATATATAATGAACGTACACGTACTATGTACATAGTGTACACAGAAGGTATTCTATTGCTCCCAAAATGATATTCCGAGATTTCACCGAATATATATATATATATATTGAGACCTCCTGAATAAAAAACCCCACAATTTTTAGAAAAAGGTCCTTGTGTCTGTAGACAGCATAGCTTAAAATCTAAAGAACCGTTAAATACCAAACTTGCTATTTAAGTTTATTCACTTCCAAGGATGCGACATGAAGCTTTTCAAGAACCTCCCCCCCCCCTCCCCAGTCAAAAAGAATGTTTAGAAACCGGTCAGTGTGTATGGCGAAGAGGGGGTCTGTGAAACCTTAGCTAAAAAAGTAAAGAACGTACCAAATTTGGTAATTAAGCTTGCTATCTTCCAAGGATGCGGCACGAATATTTCCAAGAAAATTCCCCCACCCCAGACTATCATTTATATTGATTTTTACTTTCTCTACATGTACTACATGCATAGTGTATACAGAAGGTATTGTAATACCCAACAATTCCATACCGAGATTTCACCGGAAATACATGTTTTGGGTCTCCCTGAAAGCAAAAAAAAAAAAAGCAGTTTTGGAGAAAGGTTCTAGTGTATGTATGTGTGTGTGTGTGTGTGTGTGTGTGTGTGTGTGTGGACAGCATAGCTCAAAAATGAAAAGACAGTTAAATACCAAGCTTGGATGCGATGCGATTCGAAAGTTTTCAAGAAAATCCCCTACCCCAAATTATCCTTGACATGGAAAAATTTCGAAAATTTTGATTTTCTCAAAAATGGCTTTAACAATTTTGATTAAAATATCGTATTTTAAAGGTAATTACGTGACAAATAAAATGTATATCTTGAATTCTCCGGGAATAGCCTCTAAAGACTACTTTATTCTGTATGCATTTTACGGAATTTTGCATAACTGCTTAACCGTAAGAGATGGACAAAAACTTGTCATACAAAAAATGTAGAGCACGTTAAAACACATAATTTATGTTATATACATTTTTTTTCGTGGAGGTGGTCCTTTTTTAGATATTCCTTATTTCTGGTTTCAGCTTTAAAAAAACCATCATTTTCTCATACAGGAATTTGTAAACTCCTGTCCATACATACAAACAAAGAAAATTCAGTCATATAGCAACCAGCTTTTGACTATCACTTTAACCTATGGTGCTCCCTTATTCCACTTCTACTTACAAGGAAGTAATAAGACTATTTCTGCTAATTTTTTCTCGATTAGCATGAAGTAAATGGAAACATAAGCTTTTTAACAATAATTTGTTGCAGAGATGTAGAGGAAGTTACATGAATGGAGCATAACAGATTTTTCAGTCTGACTCTACTTATCCAAATCCTGTCCTTTGTTCCACATTATTTTCGAATATCTCATTGTTGAGAAATAGGTAATGGAAATTACTAAGCTGACAAAGGGACGAACCAGCGCTGGAAAAATGTGTAATCCACTCTTGAATGTCTCCAAAATATTTCTTTTCAAATGTTTCTTGCAATGCACCGCTAAGATGAGTTGGGGTTATAAACTTTTATTTTCTTTTCTACACTAGTTCTGCAGTAAATACAACATCCGCGCAATCCGATTATCCCAGCGATCCAATTGAAGATTTTCTTTAAGAAGTGTATTCATTAAGGATCTCATAATGGTTCTTTCGTTATAACTCTGCGGATTTGTTCTCGTTTCTTCTCCTTACCTCGCCGGTCGTTATCTGCGCTTCCCTTGTTTTTGTGCTGGAATTAGTCATTTTTTGGCATTGTGACATCCCCACAGTGCCCAAACCCTGCTCACTGGAGGGGAAGAAATGGTGAAAAGCAGCGGGGTTTTCCTATCCATTGTTTTTATAGCAGTTTGCCATTGTCTTCATAACTTCCTAGAAGGAAAATAAAGACAAGAGTGGCCGCATTCCAGAGAAAGAAGTTGAGGAGCGGCGCTGCGCATGGCACTAATAAGGCACCATTGTCACATTCGTGTTAGAAATATTTTTAGTGAAAGTAGATCGAAAATAAAAGTACCAATTTCTCGGCATTTTCTCCAAAGTTTACCAAGGAAAAAAAATCTGATGTCTTCCATTCACATGCCTTTTTCTATTTCTCTGCAAAAAAATAAATTAAAAAGCTTATGCTTCTATTTACTTCATGCTAATCGAGAAAAAAATTAGCAGAAATAGTCTTATTACTTGCTTCCTTGTAAGTAGAAGGGAGTACCATAGGTTAAAGTGACAGTCAAAAGCTGGTTGCTATGTGACTGAAGTTCCTTTGTTTGTATGGACAGGAGCTGACAAATTCCTACATGAGAAAAGTATGTTTTTCAAAGCTGAAGCCAATAACAAGGAATATTTAAAAAATTATCAACTCCATGAAAAAATGTATATTACATAAACTGTGTGCTTTAACGTGCTCTACATTTTTTATGTGGTAAGTTTTTGTCCATCTCTTACGGTTTAAAGGTTATGCAAAATTCCGTAAAATTCATCCAGAATAAAGTAGCCTTCAGAGGCTATTCCCAGACAATTCAAGATATATATTTTATTTGTCAGGTAAATATCTTTAATATACGATATTTTAATCAAAATCGATAAAGCCATTTTTTTTTTAGAAAATCAACATTTTCGATAAAAGTTCCATGAAAAGGGTAGTTCAGGGTGGGGGGATTTTCTTGAAAATCTTCGTGTCGCATTCTTGGAAGATACCAAACCTAAATACCAAGTTTGGTTTTTAAGGGACTTTTCGTTTTTGAGCTATGCTGCCCACAGACACAGATACACTCAGACAGACAGACAGACAGACAGACAGACAGACAGACAGACAGAAAGAAAGACAGTCACACATGGAGTCTCAATGGGGTCTCAAAACATGTATTTCCGGCGAAAACTCGGTATCGAATTTTTGGGTGCATATACACTATGTACATAGTACGTGTAGAGAAAGTAATAATAATTTACAAATTAGAACAATTCACCAATAATATCTAATTCCTTGTATATGTCGGTGTTCAAAAAGTATTAAACGGGAAAATTATACAAAAAATGTGAGGTTTCCCATTTAAATGACTTTCTCTACGTGTTTTAGAAACATTTTCTAACAAACGATTATTCTTCTTTATACTTAATGCTAATCGAGATAAACATTAAGAGAATGGGGTTTTTCTTTAGTTCCTTATAAGTAGAAGGGAAGTAAAGGAATGCAGTATGCTAAAGCGACAATCAGATGTTTTAAAGCTGGTCATTATGTGATTCACTTGAAATTTCCCTCATTTTGCTTGAGCAGGATGAAACATCTGATGTGCTCCATTCACATGACTTTCTCTACATCTCTGTATCACTTTGTTGTTAATAAGCTTGTTCTTCTATCTACTTCAAGATAATTGAAATAAACACTTGCAGAAATGGTATTATTACCTAGTTCCTTGTAAGTAGAAGGTGAATAAGGGAGTACCATAGGCTAAATCGATAGTTAATTTTTTTTTTTTTTAAAATCTGGTTGCTTTGATTGAAGTAGCTTTGTAAGGACAGTATAAGAAAAGCATAACTATTTAAAAGCGGAAACCAATAACAAGGAATATCTACAAAAACGATCAACTCCATGAAAAAAGTATGTGTGTATTTTAACGATATCTACATTTTATCTCTTACGGTTTACCAGTTGTGCAAAATTCCCAAAATTCATCCACAATAAGCATGTCCTCAGAGACTATCCCCAGAAAATTCAAGATATGCATTTTATTTGTCATGTTAAATATCTTCTTAAATATAAGAGGTTTTAACCAAAATTAGAGCCATTTTCAGAAATTCAGGTTAATGTTAGTTTGGAGGGGGATTTTCTTTATGTAGTATCCTTGAAAGATGCTAAACTTAAAAGCCAAGTTTGTTGTTTTACCGACTTTTCATTTCTGAGTCATGCTGTACATAGACATACACAGACAGACTGGCCTTTCCCTAAATATTCCTTTTTTTTTATTATTATTTTTTCAGGTAGCTTTGAAACACGTGTTTCCGGTGTAATCTCGATATCGAATTTTTCCTCAATTCCAAATCTTAATGCAACCTCATTTTGCTAAAATTCGAAACCGAGTTTTTACCGCCAATAAATGTTTAAGGACCCGCTGAATCCATATAAAAAGCAGTTTTAGAAAAATGTCGGTATGTTTCTAGCTGTCTCTGAGTGTCTGTGCTCAGCATAGCTCTAAAAACAAAGTCGTTGAAATACCCAAGTACCCTTTACATGGAACGTTTTTAGAAAATGTCAATTTTCTCAAAGATTACTAACGATTTTGGTTAAAATACCGGATATTAAAATATTTACATGTCTTATTAAACGTTTACCTTTAATTTTCTGGAAATAATCTCTGAAGTCCTCTTCATTCTGGATGAATTTTTTTAACTGGTTAATTGTAAGAGATGGACAAAAGCTTACTGCACAGAAAATGTAGATCTTGTTAAAACACACAATTTATGTGATATGCATTTTTTTCGTGGAGTTGACCATTTCAGAGCTATTTCTTGTTGTTGGTTTCAATTTTAGGATACTTAACTTTTCTGTTAGGGGAACTTGTCGTCTGTTGAGCATGGAAAGAAACGAATTCAATCACGTGGCAACCAGCTTTTAAAATATTTGAGCCTGGTGTATTCCCTTATTACTTTCTCTATACGTGCTACGTATATAGTGTATAGAGAAGGTATTGCATTGTACCCAAAAATTCGATACCGAGATTTCACCACAAATATATGTTTTGAGACCTCCTGAATCCAAAAAAAAAAAAAAAAACATTTTTAGAAACATGTCCGTGTGTATGTCTGTGTGTGTCTGTGGGCAGCATAGCTCAAAATACTGTTAAATGCCAAATTTGGTATTTAAGTTTGGTATCTTCCAAGGATGCGACTCGAAGATTTTCAAGAAAATTCCCCCATCCCAAACTACAAACTTTTTTCGAAAATTTTGACTTTCTATAGATGGCTGTAACGATTTTGATTAAAATCCCGTATATTACTGACATTTACATACCAAATAAAATGTATATCTTGAATTTTCTGGGAATAGCCTCTGAAGACCTGTTTATTCTTGATGAATTTTGCCGAAATTTGCTTAACTGCTAAACGGTAAGAGATAGACAAAAGCGTACCACACAGAAAATGTAGAGCACGTTAAAACACACAATTTATGTTATACAAATTTTTTCGTGGAGTTGATCGCGTTTTTAGTTATTTATTGTTTTTGATTTCACCTTTCGAAAACTGATATTTTCTCATACAGGAATTTGCCAACTCCTGTCCATGTAAAAAGAGGAACTGCCGTTACATAGCAACCAGCCTTTGACTATCATTTTAACCTATGGTACTCCCTTATTTCGCTTCTACTTAAAAGGAAGCAAGTAATAAGAATATTTCTGGCATTTTTATTTTCTCGATTAGTATGAAGTAAGAGCTTTTTAGCAATATTTTTTGCAGAGATATAGAGAAAGTCATGTGAATGGAACACAGATTTTTTTTCCTTCTACTTTCCTCTCGATTAGCATGAAGGAGATAGAATAATAAGCTTTTTAACAATAATTTGTTACAGAGATGTAGAGAAAGTGAGTGGATTGAACACATCAGATATTTGATACTGTGGATGGCGCCAAACTTCAGAAAGCGTGCAGTTGGTATTAATATCAAGATATAGAGTAACAAATATTTATTTGTGTAGCCGGTAAAGCCTTTGAAGAGCAAGCGGTAGTAGTCATCAAAAAGTGCTGAAACTGTTAATTAATTAGAGGCGCTCAAGTCAAGCGTATATATTTTCAAGGAAATCATTTCACGTAGGTACCCTACGAAGCGAGTAGGGGATACCAAAATAGTGTAGCTAACGAGTTTCCATTTGCCCACGCATGTGTAGCTAAATTACCTTGGTTACACAAGTAACAAGAAAGCCTACAAAGTTTACAACCCATCAGCGTTTTTACCTTCTCTAGCGCATATGTACAATGTACACAGCAAAAATCTGATGTGTTCCATTCACTTGACTTTCTTTACGTCTCTGCAACAAATTATTGTTAAAAAGCTTATTCTTCCATTTCTTTCCTGCAAATCGGGGAAAAATGAGCAGAATTGGACTTTTTACTTGCTTCTTGTAATTAGAAGAGAAATAACCGGATACACTTAACTAAAATGATAGTAAAATCTTTTAAAAACTGGTTGCCATGTGATTTAAGTTCCCTTGTTTGTATGGACAGGAGTACACAAACTTTTGAATGAGAAAAGTATGTTTTTTAAAGCTTAAACCAAAAACAAGGAATATCTAAAAAACGACCAACTCCACGAAAAAAAAAATTATATAACATAAATTGTGTGTTTTAATGAGTTCTACTAGTTTTGTGTAGTAAGTTTTTGTCTATCTCATACCAGTCTACCAGTTACGCAAAATTCAGCACAATTCATTCAGAATAAAGGGGTCTTTATAGGCTATTCTCAGAAAATTCAAGATATATTTTATTTACCATATAAGTATATTAATATACGCTATTTCAATCAAAATCGTTAAGAGCCATTTTTGAGAAAATAAAAAATTTCGAAATGTTTCCCATGTGAAAGGTAGTTTGGGGTGGGAGAATTTTGGTATTTTACTGACTTTCCATTTTTGAGTTATCGTGTTCATAGACACACGGACTCGCACATACATACAGGGACCTTTTTCCAAAACTGTTTTTTTTTATTCAGGTGGTCCTAAGCCATGTACTTCCGGTAAAATCTCGGTATCGAATTTTTGGGTGCAATACAGTATCTTCTCTATACATAGTATGCGTAGAGAAATTAAAAAGAGAAGGATTTGTAATCTACCCATACATTGGATGTCAAGATTTCACCGGATATAAATATTTTGAAACTCCCTGAATAATAATAATAATAATAATAATAATAATAATAATAAAATTAATAATAAAGCGTTTTTACAATAAAGGACAGTATCTGTGGACAACATAACTCAGAAACGAAAGGTCTGTGATATACCAAACTTGGTATTTGATTTTAGTATTTGCCAAGAATGTGACACACGAAGATTTTCGCATTCCACCGGTGCTCCATCTTCATTCCATGTATTATAAGTGCCATCGCCTGCGGTGCAATAACTGCTAAACGCGGATGTGAAACACGATCAAATAAAAAACAAAACAAAAAAAGAACGAAAACTTTCATGAACCCACCCCCTCACCACAAACTACCCTTTACAGGTAAACGTTTTCGAAAATTTTGAAGTTCTCCAAAAAGGTTCTAACGATTTTAATTAAAATGGGATATTTAAATGGCAAATAAAATGTATATCTTGAATTTTTTTGAAGACATCTTTATGCTGGGTGACTTTTGTCTATTAAACCGTAACAGATAGACCAAATCTTACTACATAAGAAATGTAGATCTCTTCAAAACAAACAATTTGGGTTATTAAACTTTTTGTTGTGGAGCTATTGCCGAGATATTCATTGTTATTGATTTCAATTTAATTTTCTCAAACAGGAGGTCGTCCGTGTTTCTTTTGTTTTACTCCGGGTCATGCTAGAAGCGAATTTCAATAACATCGCTTAGCGATAGCTGTTAAACATTTGATAATCGCTTTAGCATAGTGTATTCCCTATTTCCCTTCTGTTTACAAGGAACTGAATGATAAGACCATTTTATGCTAATGCTTATTTCGATTAGCATGGAGTAGAAAGAAGAATAATGTTTTGAAATGCAAATAAATGGAACACATGAGATTTTTACATCTACATTATTTTCCTATCTTACAACCTGATTAAGGGGTAAGCTCAACCATTACTGCAGCTAGCCGGTATATTCAATTACTGTAGAACGCTTAATTAGAAGAATGCAATTCATATCAAATCTCCACAGAGCAGAATCCAGAGGAGAAGTTGCGTACAACTCATTAAGATTAATAACGTAGGTCAATAATTAACAAATGAGTACAAGTAACAGCTACAAAGTGGCTTCGTAACGAGAGGCGATTAGCAACAATAATTCCGCCACAAAAATCACGAGCTTATGCAGGGCCGGTAAGATCAACACCCGCAGTTGAAATGGTCTACACCTACAATCGCCCCTCATTTTCCCTTCCAACTGACAGAGAAGCGGAGAGGTTACGTGTGTAACAGTGGCGGTTGTTACCGTAGCAGGGCCGGTAAGATCAACACCCGCAGTGTGAAATGCTCTACCCCTACAATCGCCCCTCCTTTTTCCTTCCACCGGCAGAGAAGCGGAGAGGTTACGTGTGTAACAGTCGCGGTTGTTACCGTAGCAGGGCCGGTAAGATCAACACCCGCAGTGTGAAATGCTCTACCCCTACAATCGCCCCTCCTTTTTCCTTCCACCGGCAGAGAAGCGGAGAGGTTACGTGTGTAACAGTCGCGGTTGTTACCGTAGCAGGGCCGGTAAGATCAACACCCGCAGTGTGAAATGCTCTACCCCTACAATCGCCCCTCCTTTTTCCTTCCACCGGCAGAGAAGCGGAGAGGTTACGTGTGCTACAGTTGCGGTTGTTCTTGAACAACAAAATATTTGTTCTCCCAGCCCCGATTGAACATTCGCCGTTCACTCATATTGCACATGTAAGCCACCACAGCACTGATAAGGCTGGCACGGAAGCGGCTTCTTTGGCTTATGTGACTGTTGAAAGAGAGTAGTGGGGTCGAGAGGGAGGATAAGTTCACACTTCTTGCGCTTTGTCTCCCAAGCCTGAGCTTATTCGTCTCTACGGGTGTGGGACACTCAATCATTCTTCAATCCTGGACGGAGGCACAGTTTTATACTATACTGACTTGTACTCGTATCTCAGTTCAAACAAATCAATGTTATTATAAAACACAGCAAGCTTCTGTGGCATAGTGGTTATCACATTCGTGTAACACACGGTAGATGCGCAATTCAATCCCGGGCGGAAACATATGTTATAATGTTATACTATACTGATATTGTTGTGGTCAACTCAGACAATAAATGTTTATACAATCATCCTTATATCTGAACATATTATTATGTTAGGTTAGGTTAGTCCTAATTAAGCTCCACCTTCAAGCAATAATGGTTTCCCAGAACTGAATTCCTGAGTGCAACTGCCACGAAGTGCAAGTGTCACAGACTCGTCTCTATATCTTTCTGACAAAGTGCATTTCTTTTCCACAAAGAATGCGCGCAAAAATTAAATACAAAAGTCCACAGAGAAGAAAGTGTGTTTAGTGTACTTTTTGAAATAATGTATGGATAAATCACACATAGGTAAACAGATTGTGGGTGTGTAGTTGCAAAAACCATCATTTCCCCTTAACATAAGACGGAGAATCGCCGTCAGAGGTTAGGAGAATGTGAGATATGCGTGACACCCTGTATCTCGACGCCGGGCATCCCATTGTCGAAAAACACTCTGCGGGCGGCATGCTAATTATTCGGGAGGTGACGAATGAGAGTAGTGTTTGTGACGGGGCAACCTGTACTCACGTGGAGTGGAAAACTGCGGTCACCAGCGCGGTGTTAATTGTTGTCACCAACACTGACGAACAGATTGTCCACATCCTGATTTGAAGCCCGGCCCCTAACCAGGTGATTTACTGATTATTATTGTTCGCGCGACGCACTACATGTATAATGCATGACCACAGCAGCGGTAGCTGACCCGGCCACAAGAAAACCCGTCCAATTCTGGGCCAGCGTTCAAAACTTGCTCTCAGTTCTTTTTTATAAATCTCCAAGGCCAGCGCCCTCATTCACTGACGCATGTGTGTATGTACCTTAGTTGAAGGATTCGACCCCTTGCTCAGGTAACGTTGTAACATTTCTTTCTCTGGATAGGTAGAGTCATACTGAAAAATTCAATGCCATACGGATCTCCCGGTCTCTAGCCAGTTGCTATTCCACTGAGCTACCATGGAAACATGCCGGCATAGCATTGAATTTCTCAACTGAGTCGTATGTTTCCCGGTAAACCACAAGGTGATCTCAAATTATTTCGAGATTATCCCCGGTGACGACTTACAATGTTGTAAGTATTTTATCTTATCATAATAGTTGGCTGTACAATGAATCCTGGGACTTAAGAACTTACAACTTACATCTTAGTACGTAATATACAATTTTATCTGTCACATGAGAATGTTTACCCTTTAGTGGTTTAGGGTTGAAACTATTTGTGCCAAAATACGTATTTCAATAGGTACTGGAAGTTTGGGAAAATGGGTTACCGAAAATTTGCTAACGTGTAATACTTTTGGCGAAACTTGGTTCATGAAAAGGCTGGTCTCGAGGATATGAAGACTACTAGCTCAGAAGGAGTTGATTGCTCGAGAAGGTGCCGGTCAGATTTAGAAGCATTCCCTCATCGACCTCGTTTGCCCAGCAATGTTCGCATATGCTCCTCGCTCCGGAAGTTTGTTGGCCGAGGATCAAAACGTAAGAGTTTATGGGAAGATTTAGACCATAAGCTGGAGACCGACCGGCACGTGCACCATAAAAAGGCTACTGTCTCCGAGCACACTTTAACGCGCAATGTGAAAACTTAATCATACTCGTTCCATTCTTGAGGAACTAGGGCGCCTGTTGCGTTCAGAGTTCACGCACGCAACACCAGTGCTTGACTGCGTCACCTGTTGTTCGGGCATAGGCCTTCTTGTCAGTGTTGCCAACCCTGCTTAGTGAGATACATCGTAAAAAGTGTCTAAATACGAACTGGAAAAAAAAATCTGATGTGCTCCAATCACATGACTTTCTCTACATCTCTGCGACAAATTATTCTTAAAAGGTAGTGCTTCTATTTACTTCATGCTAATCGAGAAAAAATTAGCAGAAATAAGTCTTATTACTTGCTTCCTTGTAAATAGAAGCAAAATAAAGGGGTACCATAGGTTAAAGTGATAGTAAAAGCTGGTTGCTATGTGGCTGAAGTTCCTTTGTTTGTATGGACAGGAGTTGACAAATTCTTGTATGAGAAAGGTATAAGTTTTTTAAAGCTGAAACCCACAACAAGGAATTTCTCAAAAGCGATCAACTCCACGAAGAAAATGCATATATCTTAAATTGTGTATTTTAACGTGCTCTAGATTTTTTGTGAGGTAAGTTTTCGTCCATTTCTTACGGTTTAGCATTTATGCAAAATTCCGTAAAATTCATTCAGAATAAAGTAGTCTTCAGAGGCTATTCCCAGAAAATTCAAGATATGCATTTTATATGTCAGGTAAATATCTTTAATATACGATATTTTAATCAAAATCCTAAGAACCATTTTTAAGAAAATAAAACTTTTCGAAACAACTTCCATGTAAAGGGTTGTTTGGGGTGGGGGATTTTTCTCAAAATCTTTGTGTCGCATCCCTGGAAGATACTAAACTTAAATACCAAGTTTGGTATTTTACCGAATTTTCGTTTTTGAGTTATCGTGTTCACGGACACACACATGACCTTTTTCTGAAAATGATTTTTTTTGATAAGGAGACCCAAAACACATATTTCCGGTGAAATCCCGGAATGGAATTTTTAGGTGGAGTGCAATACCTTCTCTATATACTATGTACATAGTATGCGTAAAGACAGTAAAAAGAAAACTAGAAAGAAAGCTGCCGGTGTGCTGCAGAAGCTCTTTAACATGCCAGTAAATCTGTCGCTTTTAAGTACACTTAAAAAAACGAGACTCACATGACTTTCTCGAGCTGCTCTACAAACTTCTTACAAAATATTATCCTTCTTTCTACACAATGCTAATCGAGATAAACATTATCAGAATGTTCTTATTAAACTCCACGATACGACAGCTCACAAGGAACCTTGGCCGCTGCGTCCCCCATCTCCGTCCATTACAGACGTCATGGATGGTTTACTGATAGTGATTTGATGAGCTTTTCTCAGTGTAAAAGTTGCTTAACAAACTATCGTATCAACTTGACCCCAAAATTTCTCAAAATTGATGTACATTCCATTAAATGTGGCCACAATGAGAGAGACTAAGTAACATAACATAGGTAAACTATTATATCCACAAACCACTGTTTTGCATAGAAATATTGTAAATGTGCATATACATTGTGCATTACATCATATGTGTAGATGTTTACTATATAAAACGCAATCGTGAAACATTTTATTCTGCGAAGAGTGCACCAGTCCTGCCTGCCTTTGTTTTTCTTCGCTACTTAAAAATCGCTTCAGAGAGCACGTGCTCCTTGCGTCTACGGGTAAATGTGCAGTACCTCTAGTATCACTATCTCTTCCTTTCCGACGATGTAGTCTCTGTTTCTGGACGATTCGTTTTCTGGGGAGTTGAACAGAAGACTTGTTCGATATCTCGCGCAAGGAGCACTCAAAGAGTCGTCATGAACACGCTCGGAGAAGAGCAGAAATACACTCGCCATCTCGCTTCTTCTGTAACTGACTTCCTGACTAGATCAGGCGAGAAGGGTCGCTTATGTAGTAGATATGTCTCCGGAAGCGTTCTGGTCTCAGTGGGAGGGAAACAAATGCAATTGTCTCTCGATAGCACGCGTTTACGCTGGGCGAGAGCGCTACTTATCTTTGTGTATATCTTACCGGTCCGAGCGATCTGCGTTCCTCATATTAACCTGCCTCTGACGCGGTGGTATCGGCTTCGATTTCCAGTGCCGGCGTGGTGATTTTCTTCCCCGCTGGCAGTATTGGATGTATTTCATTTCAAGATCACCATCCCGCGGAAGGAAAATGGCAACACCACCGCAGTATCATCTATTGCCTGAATACCGACATCGGGTTGTGGCGCATCCCACAATTCCGTCCCGCTCACTGACCGACTTTCGATTAAGTACTCATTGTGTCTAGGCAAGATTAAGTTACATAGACGTCAGTACACTGCAAAACTGTATTAAACCGTATTATTATTATTATTATTATTATTATTATTATTATTATTATTATTGCCGTATTTTTAGCCCTTCTATTGTTCAGAGAATTGAGAAACAAAAATCGTTATACGACCCGTATTAATATTTTGTGATTTTTCTTTTGCATGATCCATGTAATAAAACGGAAATGCTTGCAGATATGCTCTCGGAATCACTGGAGACAATCAAAACCAGATGAATGCTTCGCAATAAAGGCATACTTCTGTATTATACGATGACGTAACCAACGCATATCTCATTGTATCTCTGCGTGGTGCAGTGCCATTTCCTCTAGGCCATGCGCTTTTTTATTTCCTCTGCACCGCCTCCGGTGCGTCATTCGCCTCCGGCAAAACTGTGGTTGGTCGGTCACGCTCTTGAATTGCATCAAGGTTGCGTTGTTTCTGTCTTCTACACGTTTAATCAAATCTCATACATTTATTCAGTCTATGTTTTAACGGTCTGATGTGGCACAGCTATTTGACTTTCTTTACCCATTCTGCAACAAATTATTGCTACAATATTTATTATTCAACCTACGCCATGTTAATAAAGATATACATTAATAGAAATATTTTTACTTTCTCTACACGTACTATGTACATAGTGTATAGACAAGGTATTCTTATGCACCCAAAAATTCGATACCGAAATTTCACCGGAAATACATATTTTAGGACCCCCTGAATCCAAAAAAAGCATTTCTAGAAACGTGTCTTTGGGCAGCATAGCTCAAAAACGAAAAGTCCATTAAATACCAAACTTGGTATTTAAGTTTGGTATCTTGTAAGGATGCGACACGAAGATTTTCAAGAAAATCACCCACCCCGACTACCCTTTACGTGGGCAAAATTTCGAAATTTTTGATTTTCTCAAAAATGGCTCTAACGATTTTGATTAAAATATCGCATATTAAAGATATTTACCTGACAAATAAAATGTATATCTTGAAATTTCTGGGAATAGCCTCTGAAACCTATTCCGGATGAATATTTCAGAATTTTGCATAACTGCTAAACCGTAAGATGGACAAAAACCTACCACACAAACAATGTAGAGTACATTAAAACACACAATTTGTGTCATATACATTTTTTCGTGGATTTGATCGTTTTGGAGATATTCCTTGTTTTTGGTTTCAGCTTTGAAAAAGTTATACTTTTCTCATTCAGGAATTTGTCAACTCCTGTCTATACAAACCAAGGAACACAGCACATAGCAACCAGCTTTTGACTACATACATTTTTTTCGTGTAGTTGATGGTTTTTGAGATATCACTTGCTTTTTGTTTCAGATTTAAAAAGCTGTAACTTTCTCATACAGGAATTTGTCAACTCCTGTCCATACAAATAAAAGAACTTCAGTCACATAGCAACCAGCTTTTGACTATCACTTTAACCTAGTGTACTCCATTATTTCCCTTCTACTTACAACGAAGCAAGAAACAAGACTATTTCTGCTAATTTTTTCTCGATTAGCATGAAGTAAATAGAAGCATAAGCTTTTTAACAATAATTTGTTGCAGATATGTAGAGAAAGTCATGTGAATGGAGCACATCAGATTTTTGTCTACATCTTACGGTGCACCAGTTGTGCCAAAGTCATTTATAATGAAGAGCACTTCAGGGACTATAGACCTTTTATTTACCATGTAAACTTGTATAATATATGACACTTTAATCAAAATCGTTAGAACTATTGTTTAGAAAATAGAAAATTTCATGTAAATGCTATTTTAGAACGTGTCGCCTCCTTAGAACATACTAAACTTAAATACCAAATTTGGTGTTTCGTTTTTAAGTTGTGCAATCCACTCATACACTGGTTACTAGTTACATTTACTGGCTTCCAGTAAATATTAGACATAATTAAATTTATACGTTTATTTATTTATTTTTTGTTTTGCCTTAACTTACTAGAGTTTTAGTTACTGCATTAAAATACTTATTCTTTTCACATTTCTTGGAAGAAAATTATTATTGTTTTATTTATTTAGTTTGATTTTGTTTCATTTCGTTATTTTGATTTATAACTTGTATTAAGTTAAGTTATCTGAAAAAATTATATTTACATATATACATATATTGTAACTTTTATGTATTGTTTTTTGGGAAATAAATATAAAATTTGAATATATGCCCCGGTATGGTAGCCAAATGCCAGGGTACGATATTCAGATTTTATTTATTTATTGTCCACACATATACGGACGTTTTTATAAAAAATATTTTTATTTGGAATCCTCTAAACATCTATTTCCGGTGAAATCTCAGTAATGAATTTTTGGTGGAATACAATACCTTTTCTGCCTACTATGTACATTGTACATACGTACTAGAGGGAGTAAAAATGTGTTGTTTTTATTTTAAAATTTGCGGATACAAAGAATAAACTTTACTTGCATGCATTACGGATTTTACAGGACACCAACTGAGTTAAATTGGAGTCATAAAACTCCAGTTTAACTCGGTTGGTATCCCACGAAGTCCTCATTAAAAACCAACACCAAGAAAGCTTGAAATTTTTACATTAAGAACATGTTTACAAACTATTATACATGAAACATGAAATCTGTTCCGCAAGGAGCAATTACGTTACGTTATTAATAATGCGGAAACTTGCACACAGACTGCTACACACAAGGGAAATAAATAATGTTTAGGATTTTCACTTACTGTTCCCTTAAGTACGAGGTACGTCAACAAGTCCTTAGAAATATATAGAAAAAATATTTTGGTATATTTCAACATAGTCTTTATAGAAAAATCTGATATGTTCCATTCACATGACTTTCTCTACATCTCTGCAACAAATTATTATTGAAAAGCTTATGCCTCTATTTACTTCATGCTAATCGAGAAAAAATTACCAGAAATAGTCTTATTACTTGCTTCCTTGTAAGTAGAAGCGAAATAAGGGAGTACCATAGGTTAAAGGGTTAGTCAAAAGCTGGTTGCTATGTGACTGAAGTTCTTTTATTTGTATGGACAGGAGTTGACAAATTCCTGTATGAGAAAGTTACAGCTTTTTAAATCTGAAACAAAAAGCAAGTGATATCTCAAAAACCATCAACTACACGAAAAAAATGTATGTGACATAAATTGTGTGTTTTAATGTACTTTACATTTTCTGTGTGGTAAATTTCTGTCCATCTCTTACGGTTTAGCAGTTACGCAAAATTTCGTAAAATTCATCCAGAATAAAGTAGTCTTCAGAGGCTATTCCCAGAAAATTCAAGATATACATTTTATTGTTCTTGTAAACATCTTAAATATAAGATATTTTAATCAAAATCGTTAGAACCATTTTTGAGAAAGTTTAAATTTTAAAAATTTTTTTCCATGTAAAGTGTAGCTGGAGGTGGGGGGATTTTCTTGAAAATCTTCGTGTCGCAACCTTGGAAGATGCCAAACTTAAATACCAGACACACAGACGCACACACTGACCTTTTTCTGAAAATGCTTTTTTCTTTTTAATTTAGGGGGTCCCAAAACATGTATTTCCCGTGAAACCTCGGTATCGAACTTGTGTGTGGAATGCAATACCTTCTCAATACAGTATGTACACCGTACGTGTAAAGAAAGTAAAAATAGAGATTTGTTTGGGAGATGACCTCTTCGCTAGACGTGATTCGTTTTCCGCCAAGCCACTTTTTCAAGTTTGGAAATTAAAAAAAAAGTAACTGGGGCCCATGTCTAATGAAGACAGTGGATGTTGCAGTAATTCAAACCTCATTTGTACAATTTTTGCCATCGAAACTGCGCAGGTGTGCACCCTTACATTGTCTTGATGGAAGAGATCTTTTCCTTTGCCAGACGAGGGTGTTTTTTTTTTCTCCGTTCAGCCCGTGCAATAACGATGCATAATACTGCAAGAAATCATAGTAGATGATTCCGCTTGCATCCCAAAAAACCGAGGTCATTACCTTGTCTGCAGATTTCACCAGCTTTGCATTCTCCGGAGCGAAACCCACTGTTTTGACTGTACTTTTGTCTCTGTAGTGTAGTAGTGTATCCTTATTTCATTCACAGTTATGAATCGACTCTGAAACTCGCCAGGATTTATTCTCCATTGAGAGCAAACGCGGCACCCATCTTGCTGAGACCTTTGTGCAAAATTGAGAACACTGTACCTTGTGGCCTCTACTATTTCGTCGATCACTCAAAACCATATCCTGAGGAAGTCACTTCTACTGGACGTCCGGAACGATGTTCATCATTTGTGGATGTACGGCCACGTTTAAATTCATTTAACCCATTGTAAATTGTTGCAAACGCAGGAACAGATGTGCCATGAACTTCATCCAACTCAGCTTCTATCTCTTTCGTTGTTAAGCCTTTTAAATAGAAGTGTTTAATCAACGCACGATACTCGTTTTTTTTTTTCTCATCTTTCTAAAGCAGCACAAGATTGTTGAGACTGTCTCCGTGTTCGAGGTCCCGGGTGGGATTCCCGGCTGGGGCGGGGACTTTTTCTTTAACCAGAATTATTCCCTATCCCCCAACAGAGTCTTGAAGTATGTATGTGAGAGTGATTGTGTGTGTTTGAGGAAAATAAAACGATTTAACCCAAAGTAAAGAACCTACAATCAACGAATCATTTCCCCGATATGACTTTAGATGAAACAATAATGAAAAAAAAAAAAAAAAAAAGATTGTTGATTCAATCTTCTATTGCAACGAAACCACGTAATGGATATAGCTGAAACTTCAACTGCCTTCTAGTAGGAGACGACAGTTAGTAAATACAAACTTGTTTTTCAATGCTACGAGTGTAATTTCTTGGACTTTCTAAGGACCTAGGTATTTTATTTTTAAAGCTTTACTTACTGTGACCCTGAATAACGACCTAACTAACGCTGTTACAGTCTGGTCTTGTTTGCCGCACTTGCGAGGTATTTTGTTCCACCTCGGGGTCTCCTGTTGTGAAACAGAGAACCATGACGGGTGATTATGTTGGAGGAACTCCCCTGCACCATTGCTGGGGAGAGACAAAACGCATGCAACAAGTGTGTATTAACTCTACAACTGCCTTGTCGTTTCAAAATTTGCTGTTTCGGGGTCAGCGGAGGTGATGGAATCCCTCGGTGAAAAGAACTGAAAGCCTAATTTGCCTCAGAATGAAGTACAACCGGAGTTGCTGAATAGTTTGGCGAGGCGTAATGAACTGCCTGACAAATATACGAGCGCCTGGCTGCACAACAAACACCTGTTTGTCATCCACATCAGAAGTTTAATAGCCGTTGGGCAATATTACTTTCTCTACACGTACTATGTACATAGTGTGTAGAAGAAGTATTATATTGCACCCAAAAATTCGATACCGATATTTCACCGGGAATATGTTTTGAGGTCCCCTTAGTTCAAAACATTTTTTAGAAAAAGGTCCGAGTGTGTATGTGTGTATCTGTGGACAGTATAGCTCAAAAAACTAAAAGTCCATTAAATAACAAACTTAGTACATTATCTATCTTTCAGAAATGCGACACGAAGATTTTCAAGGAATCCCCTCACCCCGAAGTACCTTTTATATGGAAAAATTTTTGAAAATGTTTTTTTTCTCAAAATGGCTCTAACGATTTTGATCAAAATACTGTATGAATAATAAAACTACTTTCTGGACTTGTAGGCCGTGGTCCATTGGGCCGCTCTCCGTGGTGTAGTGGTTACCATGCTAACTTCATATACCCAAGGTCGTGGGTTCAAACCCGGTGGAGGACGATGGATTTTTTTTCGGGCGTAAAATCCTTAGTATGGCTTCCTTCGGAAGGGAAGTAAAGCCGATGGTCCCGTAGATTTACGGCACGTAAAAGAACCTCATGCCTGATAGAGAGCCCTCCGAACAAAATTAAACGGTCTTTCACGCCCAGGATACATGGGACACTGAGAACCACAGCAGTTAAAGAGCGTCTATTTCATTTTGTGGTCCATTGGGTGGTTCCGAACCACAACCTACAAGCCCGGAAAATAGTTTCAGCCTCAGTTTGTACAAAATACTGTATATTAAAGATGTTTACTTGATAAACTACATATCTTCAATTTTCTGGGAATAGCCTCCGAAGACCTATTTATATTGAATGAATTCTGCTTCGTTTTGCATAACTGGTAAACCCTAAGAGATAGACAAAAACTTACACCTAAAATGTAAATCTTGTTAAAATACACAGTTTATGTGGTATACATTTTTGTTGTAGAGTTAACCCTTAGCGAGATATTCCGTTTTAAGGTACTTAAACCTTTCTGAAACGGGAAGATGTCTATCTTTTCGTCTCTCTTTTGTTTACTCCTAGCAAGCAAGGAGAACCGGATTTCAATTGTTTAACATAGCGATAGCTTTTAAAAGGTTTGAGTATAGTTTTTTTATTTCTACTTACAAAGAGGCAATAATAATAATAATAATAATAATAATAATAATAATAATAAGAAGAAGAAGAAGAAGAAGAAGACAATTCTGCTACTGTTTATTCTCGATTAACATGATGTACATAAAAGAATAATCTTTTGTTAAACATGTATTTCTGCTGAAAACCCCATCTCTATCTGCTAGTAGAAAAATTACTAAGGTTTAGAAGAATGGGTACAGAAAGTCATGTGAAGGTAGCACCGTTGTATCACAAAATGTTTCGTCCAGAGTTCTCGAGTTCAAAGCAATTCTTTGGCAGCCACTAAAAATGCGGCTATTTTTTTGGACTGAAGCAAGAAAGAATAGCGATGAAGCAGACGCAGTAAAACTAGATGGCAGCACAAATTGCATTTAAGGAAAGGTTTTATTTGCTTGCTATATTTCAATGGATTTAATTACAAGTACATTGTAAGCGCAGTAAAGACTTTTCAAGTAGCAAAGAAATACTCCCCCCCCCTACCCGCTCTTCCCGAAGTACTTCTTGAGCAATAAACAGGCAAATTTATGTGACCGTAAGACAGGCCTGTGTACCATCGCCAACATTCTGACGAGTTGTGATATTCAACTTGTGTCATTGCTTTTTTTATTACAGCTGTCTCTACCTAGTTGGTGAATTCCATCCAAACATATAATATTAATGCACGTTTTGAATCCTTTTTTTTTATAAAATCTGACGTGTTCCATTCGCATGACTTCCTCTACATCTCTGCAACAAATTATTGTTAAAACACGTATGTTTCTATTTACTTCTTGCTAGTCGAGAATTAATTAGCAGAAATAGTCTTATTACTTGCTTCCTTGTAACTAGAAGCGAAATAAGGGAGTACCATAGGTTAAAGTGACAGTCAAAAGCTGGTTGCTGTGTGACTTGAAGTTCCTTTGTTTGTATGGACATGAGTTGACAAATGCCTGTATAAGAAAAGTATGCTTTTCAAAGCTAAAACCAAAAACAAGGAATATCTAAAAAAAAAAAAAAAAAACAACTCCACGAAAAAAAATTATATAATATAAATTGTGTGTTTTAACATGCCTTACATTTGTTGTGTGGTAAGTTTTTGTCTATCTCTTACGGTTTAGCAGTTATGCAAAATTCCGTAAAATAGATCCAGTATAAAGTAGTCTTCAGAGTTTATTCCCAGAAAATTCAAGATATACATTTTATTTGTCAGGTAAATATCTTTAATATACGATATTTTAATCCAAATCGTTAGAGCCATGTTTAAGAAAATCAAAATTTTGGAAAAAAGTTCCATGTAAAGGGTAGTTGGAGGTGGGGGGATTTTCTTGAAAATCTTCGTGTCGCATCCTTGAAAGATACCAAACTTAAATACCAAGTTTGGTATTCAACGGACTTTTCGTTTTTGAGCTATGCTGTGCACAGACACACAAGACGCGTGCGCGCACACTCACACGGACCTTTTTCCAAAAATTCTTATGTACATAGTACGTGTAGAGAAAGTAATAATAAGAGGATAGAGGAAACTATATTCATGTAGTACTTTAGAGTTTTAGAAGTGAAATTATATTGAATTGCTTCAGTTTACCGTTAATAAAGCGTGTCTCTTTTCTTTCCAGGTGAGTTCAGAAAGAGCTGCTTCAGGAAAAGGTGTAGACTGATGGTAAGTTTTAATCTTTCAACAAAGCGAAGGTTAGAACTCAGAACCCAGCCAAGAAGCAGAATATTTGTACATGCTTGCTAAGGCGATTTAGCTCTACCCATTTTGGACTTATTATTGAGTCATAAGCGGTTTTGGAAGCAAAAATTACGATCAGCATACACAAAAATGTGATGTGTTCCATTCACATGACTTTCTCTACATCTATTTAAATAATTGTTGAAAAGCATATTCTTCTATCTACTTTATGATAATCGACATAATGATTAGCATAAATTGTCCTTATTTGTTGCTTCCTTGTAAGTAGAAGGGAAATTAGGGAATATACTAGGCTAAACCGATAGTAAAATCTTTTGAAAGCTGTTGCTATGTAATTAAAGTCCGCTTCTATGCAGGACCAGGAGTTTACAACTTACCGCGAGAGAAAAGTTAAAATATTTTTAATCTGAAACAAATAACAAGGAATATCTCAGAAATAGTCAACTCCACGAAAAAAAGTCCAGGATATAAATTATGAGTTATAACGTGTTCTACATTTTTTATGTATTAAGTTTTTGTTTTAGCCTAGTGTAATCCATTATTTCCCTTCTGCTTAGAAGAAAGTGTTTCTGCTAATGTTATCTCGTTTAGCATGAAGTAGACAGAAACACAGGCTTTTTAACAATAATTTGTTGCAGAGATGTAGAAAAAGTCATGTGAATGGTACACAACAGATTTTTTGTCTCGGCCATGTTGTGACAGGTTCCCTTGACTGTCACTGCTCGTGGTGGACCACGAAAGTCCTGACGGTACAAAATCTTCAACGGACTGAGAACAAAGCCTTCTAAAACTGGTCTGAGCGGTATCCTGTTTCACCCAGACAACGTCTCTGGAAACAATTCAGTGTCAGGAGTGAACATGTTTGTCACTTCATTCTCACAATGAAGATTTAAGTAGAACAAAAACTTCGTAGTCAACGATTCCAATGGACTATCCAGAAATTTGACATTCACCAATTACAAAATAGATAATGTAGAGGAGCTAATGGAAAATGTTTCGAAAACATGTCCTCATTTTGTCGTTCTCTACTAATTATCTTTAGTAAGTATAAGAAACAATCTGATATGTTCCATACACATGACAAATTATTGTTAAAAAACTTATGCTTCTATTTGTTTCACGCTAATCGAGAAAAACAAATGTCAGAAGTAGTCTTATTACTTGCTTCTTTTTAAGTTGAAGCGAAATAAGGGAGTACCATAGGTTAAAGTGATAGTCAAAAGCTGGTTGCTATGTGACTGAAGTTCCTCCGTATGGGCACGAGTTGACAAATTCCTGTATGAGAAAAAGTTTTTGAAAGGTGAAATCAAAAACAATGAATAACTAAAAATTGATCAACTGCACGAAAAAAAATTGTATAACATAAATTGTGTGTTTTAACGTGCTCTACATTTTCTGTGCAGTAAGCTTTTGTCTATCTCTTACTGTTTAGCAGTTAAGCAAAATTCATCCAGAATAAAGGGGTCTTCAGAGGCTATTCTCAGAAAATTCAAGATATTCATTTTATTTGGTATGTAAATGTCAGTAATATACGGGATTTTAATCAAAATCCTTAGCCATTTTTTAGAAAATAAAAAATTTCGAAAAATAATCCATCTAAAAGGTAGTTTGGGGTGAGGGAATTTTCTTGAAAAACTTCGTGTCGCATCCTTGGAAGATACCAAACTTAAATACCAAATTTGGTTTTTAACGGTATTTTCGTTTTTGAGCTATGCTACACACAGACAGACAGACACACACACGGAAATGTTTCTAAAAATGCTTTTTTGGATTCAGGGGGTTTCAAAACATATACTTCCGGTGAAATCTCGGTATTGAATTTTTGGGTACAATGCAATACCTTCTCTATACACTATGTACATAGTACGTATAGAGAAAGTAAAAATTGTATTCCAAGCAAAATGTAAACCTAGACTTCACCGGGTATACAAGTTTTGAGACTCCTGAATTTTAAAACAACAATTTTTACAACAACGTTTATATATATTGCTTAATGTCCTTTAACATAGTTAGTCATATCGGACGATGAATAAATTGGTGAAATGATGCTCAAATGATTTCGGGTCCATGGAGCTTAAAGTTACTCATATTCGTCCTCTCAGGATAAGGGAAAACCCGAAAAAAATAAAAAGATTTTGTGGGTGTCATCGTAGGTGAGCTTCGAATTCGCGACCTCTTCAAAACGAGGCAGACACGCTACCCCCATACTACTGAGGCGGGCAGTTTAGTATAGGGTGTATGGCATATTTCATGTCCCAATCTTGTTGATGTGCTCTGGTTTCTAAATTGCTCGAAACCTACTGAGCGCCCAAGAATACGTGCGCGCTTAGTACTTCCTCTACCTACTGAGTCCATTGTTCATGGTAGAGAAAGTAATAAGCTTTTAACAATAGATGTATATTGACTAAAACCATGAAGGGTTGAAAAAGCTGTTATTATTATTATTATTATTATTATTATTATTATTATTATTATTATTATAGCCGGTCCAATGGCCGCGGTTTGTTGCTTCGCGGCGCAGGGGATGGTGGGATCGAGTCCCGCCTTGGACATGGGTGTTTGTATGTTTGTAAATGTGTATGTGTATTAGAAGCAAAAACAAACAGTAATCAAATAGGAAAATCATGGAAATATTGGGGAAATGAAAACATGGGGGAACAGTTATTATTATTATTTTAAATTGAATTCTAATTCTTTTTTCACACAAGCCGTGTGTAGGACAGGCGTTGGATATGTGGAGTCAGACTGAAAAAATTAGTATCGCATGCTACCATAGTAGCTCAGCGGTAGAGCAACCGTCTAGAGACCGGAAGATCCGTGGTTCAAATCCCGGCTCTGGCGTTGAATGTTTCAATCTGACTCTACCAAACCAACGCCTGTCCTACACACGGCTTATTGAAAAAACAAATTAAAACTAATTGACCATAATAGTAGGATAAACTATGAAGTATTTACAACTTTGTATTGGGGTTGTCATCTCAAAATAATTTGAGACACCTTGTGGTTTACCAGGAAACATGAGAGTAAGTTGAGATGTTCAATGCTATGCCGGCATGTTGCCATGGTAACTTAGTGGTAGAGCAACCGGCTAAAGACCGGGAGATCCGTGGTTCAAATCATACCATAGAATTTTTCAGTCTACTATCCAATTCCTGTCCTACACACGGTTTGTGTGAAAAAACAAATTAAAACTAATTGAGCATAATAGTTAGCTAAACTATGAAGTCCGGGACTTAAAGTACCTACAACATTGGGGTATATCACCTCAAAATAATCTGAAATCAGCTTATGGTGTGCCGGGAAAGATGTGAGTCAGTTGAGAAGTTTAATGCCGTACCGGCATGTTGCCAATGTAGCTCAGTGGTAGAGCAACCGTTTGGGGACCGGGAGATCCTCGGTTCAAATCCCGGCTGTTATTATTGTGGTTGAATCTCAAAAGTTTGAGTCCAAACCTCGCATCAGTTGTCTACTGTACGTTCTTTCGCTTTAATGTCAACGAATTCTGGTATCTATTGATTGGTTGCAGTCTTGCAGAATATTAAGTATGTAGATTTGAGATCAATTTTGAGAGAGCAAACTCCCATTTGGTGAGGATAACTGACATTGTTTACAGCAAGCACTTTAATACTCGACTGCGTGTACATCATTATCAGGGGGCTTGAGGATTTGCTGCATGGTTTGGCATTGAGTATTAAATTTCCATGGTTCGATACCTAGCCGTGACTTGGGATTTTATCGTGCTGCCTGCCCCATTGTTGGCACGTACATGACCCTGTGTGCGCATTGTTTGCTGGACCGCTAGTCAATAGCGAGCGACTGGTTGGTTATACAATTTTTCTATTCCACAATAACCGACCTCAGAGCAAAATGGACACTTTCGCACAGGCTAATTTAGTCGTTCTGTACACAGAAATTTGTAAGCCTGCAACTGTTGGGCATCCGTAGGGTTAGTTATATAGTTAATCTATACATGTTAACGGCAGAAGGTAGAGGGCCGTCCCAGAAGTATCCGACCTAACAAGGAAAACACAAACATTTTGGGGGGAAAACTTCTTTATTTCTCTACTCAGTCTCGATACACTTTTCCCAGCGATGTTCAATAGCTTCGATACCCTGTTTATAGTAAGAACTATCGAGGTCAGCGAAATAGCCATCAACTGCAGACTCCACCTCTTTGTTGTTGGCAAATCTTCAACCACCAAGCCATTTCTTCAAGTTTGGAAACAAAAACTAATCAGAGGGGGCTAAATCTGACGAATAGAGCGCATGAGGAAACAATTCGAACTTTTAACTCATTATTTAGGCCATGGCGATAATGGAAATGTGAACTGGGTCATTGTCTTGATGAAACAAAACTTTGTTTTTTTCACTAAATGCGACCGTTTTTGCTCGAATTCATCACTCAAGCGCTGTGACAATTTGCATAATATTCGCCATTGATTACTTTTTTTTTTGTTGAGATAATGAAAATAGTCCCTCGTACGTCGCAGTTAACTGACGCCATGACCTTGCCTGCAGATGGAACTGCCTTCGCCTTTTTTGGAGCCGATTCTCCCCATCCAATCCACTGTTTTGATTGTTCCTTCGTCTCAGGTGTGAAGTGATGGACCCAGGTTTCATCCATTGTTACGAATCGACGCAAAGACTCAGCTTTATTGCAGCGAAACATTGCCAAATTTCGACTGAAACATCCTCACGACGCTGTTTTTGTTCTACGTCAGTAAACGCGGCACCCTCCTTGCACACAACTTTCTCATATCCAAATTTTGAGTCAGTGTACGAAGTAAAGAACTTTTTGAAATGCCTGCAATATCTGCTAGCTCGCACACTTTCAGTCGACGGCCACCCAATACCATTTTGTGGATTTTCTTTACAATTTCTGGGCTGGTAACCTCATTTGGTTGACCACTGCGATGTTCGTCTTGGCAGCTCGTACGGCCGCGCTTAAACTCTGCCACCCAACATTTCACTGTTGTAAACGAAGGAGCAGACTCCCCTAAAATAGAATCTAGCTCAGCTTTAATATTAGTTGGACTAAGACCTTTCAAATGAACGTATTGTGGTATCACATAACGATGACCAATTTTATCCTTGTTTACAAGTTCGCTGAGAGCGTTCACTATTGCTGGCTGCCAAACAAATACTAAACAATGTAAAATAGTCAAACTTCAAACTTAAGCTTTCTTAAACAACAGCCGCTATCTATACGCCAGGTGAGTTACTTCTGGGACAGTCACTATATTATACGAGATTTCCCGTATTCGAGAAGGAAGAATTGTGTCCTCTGTTATCGCCGTAAGGAACGTCAAAAATGTTTCAGAAGTCTGGTTTCAAATGCGCGCATTTTCAGTTCGATACATTGCCAGAACTTGATGAACCTGCCACACTCTTCTTTCAAAGACTTTAAAGTTTGGGATTAGTTTGTGTGTGGCTGGAAACCAAACCTCGCTGTTTGCAACCCTTCCACTTACTTGTCCCTTAACTGAGGCGCAATTGTCGACTTGCAAACGCAAGCGCGAGGGAAGACCATTCACAATACAGCCGTAAGCTAACGCATGAAGTTGGCATGGGTTTCTATAATGTTTTTCAAATGGGAAGAGTTCTACTCTGCAGCGAATGAAATGCGTTATCATGCTCTGCGTTCCAGGTCGCTACTCCAACTCTTTTCATACTGAGCATACAAGTGTGCCTGGCGACATAATGTTTATTCATATGTATTGTGAAAACTATTTCAGCTAAAAACCTTTGGGTTTTACGGTTCTGCTACAAACATTACTTCCTTCATCCTTTGTGTATTATTATTATTATTATTATTATTAATTATTGCAAAATTTTAATATTTTGTCTTAGCGCACGTAGTATATATGAGAGACGGAATCACTTGGCGCGTTACTCCCCAGTTAAGTGGGAATGCAACATTTCAACACAGGAACACTTCGGTTGGCTGCCGGCCTGGTGGCGCTCAAGGACAAACCTCATCCGCTTTGAAAGTCACAGTAAATCTGTAAATTACATGTGGATATCTTTAACATTTCAAATTGAATATCATAACTAACAATACCATATAAGAAAATTCACTATATATAGTGAAAATATATAAAGTTATAAAACGTACATACCATAGTCACCGTCACAATTGAAGGCGCAGGTTGGGGAAGTTAGGGGAAATGCTACGTTGCGACCTTTTCTAGGGAGGGGATAAAAGGAGGGATGGAGGGCGGTATTCGCAAGCACGTGGCAGTTGGCTCGAACCTATGTTGTTAAATGTCATATCACTATCAAATACATATTTTCTTACCTTATTCTTCGTCGCTGGATTCTCCTTCAGAGTCGGTATCTCGAAGACTCGCTATGAAGGGTTCCATAACAGCATCCCTGGACATCTCTTTCCGAAAATGATCTTCTTGCAGCTTTTCTGCGTATTGAACGCAGTCATGCCACTTTGTTGCAGCCTCGTGCGTCAGTCTCTCCACGTCTGCAATGTTGAAGGTGTGTTATTCTTCTCTGCTTCACCTGTGCCCACACCAATTCTATTGGATCGTATTGGCAGTGGTAAGGTGGTAATCGTACTACTCTGTGTCCAAGTTCCGCAGCAATGGTGTCCAATACAAAACATTTTTGTGGCTTATTTAATTTAACAATCCGCAGCAGTTATTCTCGTGTTTGTGACGCAGCAAATGGAATTTTCCTATTGGATAGCCAAGCCACAATATCGGCTTTCCTTTATTAGAGCACGGTACAGAATGTATACTTGCATTGTCTATTACTATGGCCGATCTCAGTGCTAAAAATGGCAAGAATTGGTTCAAGAACCAGCTTTTAAACAAACTTTTTGTATGATAGTCAATTGGAGCTTTAGAATTAGTGCGAAAAATTAATTTGCTCTGCGAGATGACACCTGTTGGCTGAGCCAGCGTGACATAAGATTAGGAACCAATAGGAACCTTTAAACCTCCACTCCCGTCACTCATCCACAAGCATGCTGATCTGGTATGGTTTTGGTTTACCCAGATTTCATCCAGATAATACATTTTAGTGTCACAGTGGTTTCTGATGGAGTGCATTGTTCTAAGAAACACGGCTCTCGCGGCTACGATGTCGTAGCGTTCTATTATTAACTTTCTTCCGTCACAGCATTTCCTATAACGAAATCCCATTTTCCTTAAACCCCGTGTCTTGTTTCATTTCGATCACCAGCTTCTGTTCTGCAGGAAACTTTCCATTCTCATACGTCGAAAAGAAATTTCGACGCAACAAATTCTTGTCGAAATCGCCAATCTCAGTCACTGGTTTGTTCCTTTTATGCACTTTTCCAGGGGAATTAAATTTAACACGCTCTCCTGCATGAACACAAGCTTTTGCTTCATTTACAATTCTTTCCACGGTGCGTATACCCACCTGACAGGCTTCCTTGCAACAATCGGCAACACTGTTTAGTGATCTTCGCAGTTTTTCCGTCTTCCCCAGGAAATATATGTACACATTATACACCATTTCTCTTTCTTGACTGTGAAGAACGCAACATTTCTTAGCTTCAGCCATCGTCAGAATTATTAACGAACTATTCCGTATCTTGCTAACACACAAAAGAGTAGATCTATAACTCGTAATTACTTAATTTCACTGTTAAACTTCAGGGTTAGTTCCCACTAACATGAACTGAAACACGCTACACCTGATTGGCTAGAAAGCACGTGACTATGACGTCCTTAGATATTTGCCTACTGCGCAACCGCCTTTATTCATGACGGGTACTCTAACAACTGACGCTCGCGACAGTGACGTCACAATAAATGCTCATTCAGAATTATTGAAAACAGTACAAGCAAAACTACAGAAAGTGATAAAGCTACACATTTAATGAACTAAGAATTATCAATCTGCGTCTTCAATTTATGATAACCAAGAAATCTTGAGGCAGATGATAATTACATCCATTAAATCAAAGAAGGATTCGTAAGGAGACTGTCCTAACCTCTTGAGGGAAATTAGAGATGGCGCGGCACGGCACGGTCAAATAGAAGAGCATACATGCACAGCAGACCTTGTAAAATCTTGCAGTGCGATCGTCTGTTATTGAATTCATAGGCAAAGCATAGAGTAAAGAAACAGAATTTCTGCTCTTTGTACGCAACGCAAGGATAAAGTTTGGAGTTTACAAACTCTTGCGTACCATCTTGCGTGTTTCTATGTGAATGCTTACATTAAATAACATGAGTGTAAACTCTTGTGCTTACGCTACGTCTGCGCATGCATCTCATTGTGAATGAACACTAACTCTTTCTGCATGTAATGAGGAAGTCCATTGCAGAAGATACGATAAATAGGTAGAGCAAAAGGCAGACGTTCTTGAAGGTTTATTTTAAGCGGATCTTCATTAACAGACACTTGTGGCAGCACTCTTTATCTCTTTCTGCTCGTGAGGCTTCTTCGGTTGGCGGACCTTCATTGAAAGTGTTTTTGTAAGACAAGAGTCCATGGATCGTGTTTCTCATTGCATTCCGCGAATTCCTGGGACACTGTCTTGCAAGTAAGGCTACACAAGTGTTTTCTATTTTAACTGTCCATTTGTACATTTAACTGCTTTTTACTTTCTCTACTATGTACATAGTGTATAGAGAAGGTATTGCATACCACCCAAAAATTCCATACCGAGATTTCACAGGAAATAGATGTTTTAGGGTCCCCTGTATAAAAAAGCATTTTTAGAAAAACGTTCGCGCGCGTGTGTGTGTGTCCGTGTGTCTGTGAATAATATAACTCAAGAACAAAAATTCGGTAAAGTACCAAACTTGGTGTTTAAGTTTAGCATCTTCCAGAGATACGACACGAAGATTTTGAGAAAAATCCCCCGTCAAACTACCCTTTACATGGACAAAATTTCGATTTTTTTTTCTAAAACAGCTCTAACGATTTTGATTAAAATTCGTATATTAAAGATATTTGTATGAAAAATAAAATATATATCTTAAATTTTATGGGAATAGCCTCAAAAGACCTCTTTATTATGAATGACTTTTGCTAAAGTTTGCTTAACATTTAAACCATAGGAGATAGACAAAAACTTACTACACAAAAAATGTAGATCGCGTTAAAATACACAGTTAATGTTGCATACTTTTTTTTTCCAGGAACTGAAATTTCTGAGATATTTCTTGGTATTGGTTTCAGATTTAAAATACTTAAACTTTTCTGACACGGAAAGTTGTAAACTCCTGGCCATACATAGAAACGGATTTCAACCATATGGCAACCAGCTTTTAAAAACGTTTACTATTGTTTTAGCCTAGTGTATTCCCTTATTTCCCTTTTACTTACAAGGAAACAAGTAATTAAGACAATTTCTGCTAATGTTTATCTCACTTATCTTAGAGAGGATAGAAGAATATGCATTTTAACAATAATTTGTTACAGCGACTTAGAGAAAGTCATGTGATTGTAACACATCAGACTTTTTATGCATAATACGTACACTTGTACCCCTTACCTTCTAACTCCCTCAATTTGCATAGAACACTTTTAGTATCTGTGAACATGATATTAATTTTCAAGTTTTCCTTTCAGGTTTAAAAAATCTAAGGTGTTCCATTCACATGACTTCTGTACCTCTCTGTAAGAAATGATTCTTAATAAGCTTATTCTTCTATCAATTTCATGCTAATCGAAATAAACGCTAGCAGAAGCGGTCTTATTATTTGCTTCCTCCTCAGTAGGAGGGAAGTAAGGGAATATACTAGGTTAAACCGACAGTCACATGTTTTAAAATGTGGTTGCTATGGGATTGAAATCCGTTTCTTTGCATGGCCAGGAGTTGTAAAGTTCCCATATGAGAAACACTTTAGTGTTTTATAACTGAAACCAATAACAGGGAATATCTCAGAAACGGTCAACTCCACGAGAAAATGCATATGTCATAAATTGTGTGTTTTAACGAGATTTGCATTATAGTACGTTTATGTTTACCAGTTATGCAAAAGTCATCCAGAATGAAGAGCTCTTCAGAGGTTATTTCCAGGAAATTCAAGATACACCTATTTTATTTTTCATAGATCTTTAATATAAGGTGCTTTAGTCAAAATCGTTAGCCATTTTTAAAAACAAAATTTTCAAACAATTTTTCCATGTAAAGGGTAGATAGCTGAGAGGTAATTTTCTAAAAATCTTCGTATGGCATTCCTTGGAAGATACTGAACTTAATTGTGACGTTTGGTGTTTAACTTTTGTTTTATTTTAGCTTTGTTGTTCAAGGACACACAGACACGGACCTTTTCTATAAATGAAATGTTTATTTGTAATGCAGGGACCTTAAAACGTGTATTTACAGTGAAATCCCAGTACCAAATTTTGTGTGGAATGTAATAACTTCTGTACTTAAGTACTATGTTCTAAGTAGTGAAAGTAATTAATCTATGGGTCAGAGTGATCCCGTCGTTGGGGATCAAACCATGGACATCCTAACTTCATAAACTCAAGGTCACAAGTTCAAATCCGGCGGAGGACGATGCATTTTTTTCGGGCGTAAAAATCCTTAGCATGGCTTCCTTCGGAAGGTAAGTAAATCCGTTGGTCCCGTGTCGTTGATTTACGGCACATAAAAGAACCTCAAACCTGATAGAGAGGCCTCTGAGCAAAATTAAGCGGTCTTTCACGCCCAGTATAGAATGGGACGCTGAGAACCTCAGCAGTTAAAGAGCATCCATAAATAAAACTCCATTTCCATTAACGTCCCATATACGAGCATAAGACGCCACTACAGCTCAGAATCGAACCCAGAAACTTAAAATGAAAAGCTTAGTGCTTATTACTTGCGAGCAGTTTAGGCTGCCTCCGTTGTCAGCGGGATGACTTCTCACCCGGAGGTCCCGGGTTCGTTTGCCGACTGAGGCGTAGAATTTTTCTTTAATCGGAATTATTCCCTGTGCTCCACAGTCTGGAAGTGTGAATGTGTGTGTGTGTGTGTGTGTGTGTGTTTAGTAATATAAAAATGATTAACCTACAATAATACCATTTGTTTCACAAGTCAAAGCCCCCGATATGACCATTGAAGTTAAAGGGGGCTATACAAATGAAACAGTTAAAAAGCCACCTTGTTTGGTTTGCATATTATGGAAATGGTTGATGAGAGGTCTCTGCAGAGATGCTTCTTCATCGAAAGCGCTGCTGTTGTTTTAAACCTTAGAAACTGCAACATGCCTTTTCAACAAATCCACTTTTATTACGTAATACGGCTTCCGAACAATAAAATGGAAAGAAACGGCGAATTGAATCCAGTTATAGCGCTATCAATTTATGAGTATCACTTCCTCGGCTTTTCTCCGAGCAACAAAACGGCTAAAGCGTCGAACAGTAGCATAACCTGTTTTAACCCAATCGAGATTTCCAGAAGTTTCTCTTCTTTTAAACCTTTCCAGAAGAGAGTGAAAGTGATCAACTTGCATTATATGGTTATTATTATTAGAGCTCGTTCTGGGGTTTGGACATTTCTGGATTAAGGTTCGGTGCACACAGAGTATAACTAAGACGTGATGGAGAAGGCGTGGTCTCTACAGTCCGTTTCGAAACGTATTGCTCATTGACTGAGCTCATTCTGTTCCTGCTAGTTTTTGCACCTTTCCTTATTACTCTCTTTACACGTACTGCGTACATAGTGTATAGAGTAGGTATTGCACTCCACCCAAACATCGATACCGAGATTTCACCGGAAATATATGTTTTAGGGTCCCCTGTATAAAAAAAAAAAGAATTTTCACAAAAAGGTCCGTGTGTGTCCGTGAATACGATAGCTCAAAAACGAAAAGTCGGTGAAATACCAAACTTGGCATATAAGTTTAGTATCTTCCAGGGATGCGACATGAAGATTTTGAGAAAAATCCTCCTACTCCAAACTACCCTTCACATGGAAACAATTTCGAAAATTTTGATTTTCTTAAAAATGGCTGTAACTATTTTGATTAAAGTTTCGTATATTAAAGATAAATAAAATGTATATTTTGAATTTTCTGGGGATAGCCTCTGAAGACTACTTTATCCTGGATGAATTTTACGGAATTTTGCATAACTGCTAAACCATAAGAGATGGACAAAAACTTACCACACAAAAATATAGAGCACATTAAAACACACAATATATGTTGTATACATTTTTTCGTGCAATTCATCGTTTTTAAGATATTCCAAAACTTTTCTCATACACGAATTTGTCAACTCCTGTCCACACAAACAAAGGAACTTCAGTCACATAGAAATCAGTCTTTGACTGTCACTTTAACCTATGACACTCCCTTATTTTGCTTCTACTTACAAGGAAGCAAGTAATAAGACTATTTCTGCTATTTTTTTTTTCTCGATTGGATGAAGTATATATTAGCATAAGCTTTTTAATAATTTGTCACAGAGATGTAGAGAAAGTCATGTGAATGCAACACATCAGATTTTTTTAATTGTTTCATTTGTATAGCCTTTAGCTTCTATGGCCATATCGGGGGCTTTGAATTGAGAAACAATTGCTGGTGTTTATCTCGCTGAACTCTAGTTTTCTTAACGTTGGTGTTTCGGTTTTATTCTATTAAAACACACTCATTCAGTCTCACATTCATACTTCCAGACTCTGTGGGTGGGACCTCTGGATGAGAAGCCAAAACGCTGACCACCGGACCGAGAGGCTTTATAAATCAGAATATCAATACATGTAAATAATGAGGTAGTTTGGGAACAGATTATACCTCGAGTGCGGTACCGAAGCCTCCCGCGGTCAGAAAAATAGCCCCGAGGCCTCCCGGGCCCTTAAAGGTCCCTAACTACATAGCCCCCAAGCAGGTAGCCTCCCGGTCGAAACAGGTAACAGTTGCAGTTTGGTGTTAATGAAGCATTACATACTTCTAATGGAAAATGTTACAATGGTTACTTCTTCCGTGTTTTCTCTCTTCGGTTGCTGGTATATTGGTTTTGATGGCCTTTCACATATATCTTCCGTTGCTTTTCTCTTCACAAAGAACTTTCTGTCACCAGGAGGTGCCGCGTGGTTATGGTCCTCTTGAATATCCAGGACATCTATGTCTTCAATGGAAAAGGTTTTAATACAACTTTTAACCTTGCACGTCCATCGCGCTACCCCACTACTTAAACATTTCTGGAATCCGAAAGTGTAACCGTTCCGAAGTAGACTCTTCCTTCCTGTCCTACTCACCGTAATTAGGCATACTCTTTCCACCCAACCTGCTGGCTAATTACACCTGCTAAGTTTACCATCTAGGTAGGGGAGGCTTTGATCCTGCTGCGCCCAATACCTCATCCTGTGCATGTTTACGCAACAAACCCTTGCTCTGTGTGTTCGTAACCGTGTGCGCTTCGGAACTGATGGCCGAGCTCTAGTTATTATAACTAAACCTTGTTGCTTATAAACTTGCCCCATAGCGATATCTTATTTTCCAGACTAGCTAATGTACACCTTTGAATAGTGACTAACAAGCCGTATGCTACGCAACGATAGATACTTATGCTATCACTGTTCTGAGACGCAGGTTTGAAACGAGAACCCTCGCATCTATTTCTTGATAAACCTATACACATGTTTCAGATGTAATAACTCTTGATACATCATATTGTAAGAAATGCCTTAACAATCTGATGTGTTCCATTCACATGGATTTCTCTACCTATTCTGCAACAAAAGCTGATGATTCTCTCTACTTCCTGCTAATCTAGATGAACGGAAGACAGCAGAAATTGTCGTATAAATTGCATCCATGTAAGCAGAAAGGAAATAAGGGAATACACATAACTAAAGCTCGTTGCTATGTCATTCGAAATTCGCTTCTTTGCGTGGCCAGGAGTTGACAAATTCCCGTACGAGAAACGTTTTAGGTAGTTTAAAAAGTGTAACCAACAACAAAGAATATCTCGGGAATGGTCAACTCCACGAAAACAATGTATAGGACATAGTTTGTTTTAACGAATAAGGAGTATTTTTACTGTCTCTAGCATGTGTGTACATACAACGTACATAGTAGCAAGAGAAGGTAATGTATTGCAGCCAAAAAAAATTCGATACAGAGATTTCACCGGAATACATGTTTTGAGACTCCTTTATTAAAAGAATCTCTTTATAAACGCCCGCGCGCATGTGTGTATGTGTGTCTTGGCAGCAGTATATCTTTTATTTTCTGGGAATAACCTCTTACTTACGACCTCTTCATTCTGAATGACTTTTGTACATCTGGCAAAGCATAAGAAATAAATTAAAACATACTACACAAAAATGTAGATCTCATTAAAACATACAATTAATGCCATATACTTTTTTTTTTTTTTATGTGTGCATAGTTAACCGTTTTCGAGATATTCCGAATTATTGGTTTCAATTTTAGCCACTTAAACTTGACTCAAACAGGAAGATTCTCGTTTGTTTACTCCTGGCAGGCAAAGAGATTGGAAGTTCAATTGTTTCACATAGCGACAGGCTTGTATAGGATTTGATTATCGCTTTAGCCTGTGCATTTTATATCCCTTCTACTTACAAGCAAACTAGTAATAAGACTAATTCTGCTTATGTTTATCTTGATTAGCATGATGTAGATAAAGGGATAATCTTTTGAATAAAATGTTTGTTTACGGAACAGCTAGAGAAAGTCATGTGAATGGAACGTATCAGATTTGTATATGACAGTTTGGTTATACGAAAGCACTTTTCCCTCCTTTGTTAAGGTGCTAATGTATTTCTTTCTTTCTTTCATTAGATGGACCAGCACTAAGAGTGTTGCAGGCACCTAAGAGAACAAACAGACCGTCAATACAATTTTTAATCACGCTGTATTTTGGTGTATTCTCACTCGCATGTGTTGGTTTAACACATGAAATTTCAGAATAATGAAGAACGAACGCTATTATAGCTGTCGAGGGCCTGTTGTTTACATGAGTGGTTCCCAGCTCAGACCCCCTGGGGCATCATGGTACAAGAGCCAAATATCCCCCCCCCCTTCACCAGTCCATCTGGCAAACCAGCATTATCTACATGTTTATATTATTCATGATTATTCTTGCGTCCAAAACAGATACCCCGTAAGCTGCAGAGATGCCGGTTTTTTTCTACCTTCCGCCGGGGAAAAGGCCATAAATGATTATTTTTAACAATTATTATACCACGTAACACAAATCCAGTTCTCTAGGCATTTTTGCTTTGTATATTACGTACAGTATGTGCAAAAATATTGTATCCACCAAAAAATTCTAAGTCGAGATTTCACCAGGTGTACCCACATATTTTGAACCCTACTGAATAATAATAAAACATCTGATGTGTTCCATTCACATGGCTCTCTCTACATCTCTGTAACAGATTATCGTTAATAAGCTTATTCTTATATCTACTTCATGCTAATCGAGATAAACACTAGCAAAAACGGTCTTATTACCTAGCTCCTTATAAGTAGGAGGGAAATAAGGGATTTTTGAGACCGAGTTGATCGTTTTTGAGATATTTCTTGTTTTTGGTTTCAGCTGCGAAAAACTACACTATTCTCATATAGGAATTTGTCAACTCCTGTCCATACAAGTAAAGGAACTTCAGTCACATAGCAACCAGCTTTTGACTATCACTTTAACCTATGGTACTCCCTTATTTCGCTTCTACTTACAAGGAAGCAAGTAATAAGACTATTTCTGCTGTTTTTTTCTCGATTAGCATGAAGTAAATAGAAGCATAAACTTTTTAACAATAATTTGTTGCCGAGATGTAGAGAAAGCCATATGAATGGAACACATCAGATTTTTATAAAGATGTTCTCTTATTCAGGGGACCCCAAAAAGTATCTCCGTTGGAATTTCGGTATTGAATTTTTGGGTGGAATGCAATTCCTTCTATACCTTCTTTGTTCGCAGAGAAGGTGAAAAACACAACAGACGGCAACTTTCCATTTGAGAAATGTATTAAGTATTTTAGAATTGAAACAGTAACAGAGAATATCTTGGAAATTGTTAACTTAAAAAAATAGTTTTTTAATGTAAATTGACTGTTCTTATTTCTAACAGTTTACCATTATGTAGTCATTCAGAATGAAAGGACTTCCGAGATTATTCCCAGAAAATTCAGGATACTCATTTTGCTTGAAATGTAGGTAAATATCTTTAATATAGGGTATTTAAATCAAAATTGTAATAGAATTTTTTGAGAAAATCATACATTTACAAAAAAGCTTACATGTAAGGAGTAGTAGAGCCCATCTAGGTAGTGTGGGAGTAGGTGTCTACCTCAAATTCAAAAGGTCAAGAGTTCGAATCTTGGTTTGGGTGAGTTACCCGGATAAGGCTTTTTCGGGGTTTTCCCTTATTCTGAGAAGAAAAATGTCGAGTAACTTTAAGCCAGTTAACGAGATCATTTAAGCATAATTTATTCGATTTCAGCCATCGTCCTATATGACCAACTAGTTTATCCAAAGGACGTTAAGCCTCCCCCCCCCCCTCCAAAAAGAATAGTAGTTCCGGTAGCTAAGCTCGTGGTTGCCGAAAACAACGGAGTAATCGTCAATTTTGAAAGAAATAAATTATATGCTTCGATCTAATACAGAAACAGCAATGCATTCTGTCTGAATTCAGTTACCCTTTAGGAGAGTCGAAATGTCCTTCCTATCTTGCCAGTGTTAAAGTTTGACCCATTACCTCTGCAACCACTTAACATAAAGGGCTAAATGTTTCAAGATATATTCAGCAATGCCTTTACTGTTCATTGATGAGAAATAAAATATGTTTCTTGATTAGAAGGAAAGGTGTGAAAGCTCTTAATATTTTATTGAACAACGATGATTTTTATTTTGTTTTATACATAAAAACTTTTCGTTTAAAAAAACCTATTTAGGAGCAAATGTGTGATGAAAATGTAAGCCCTTATTGCCAATTAGTTTCTGAGATAATGGGAGATTTGTATAGATAATTTTACTTCTTCAGAAATTGCTTTCAAAGATAAAATAAAAAGAAATATGTAACCTAACTTTCCAAACTCAACTTCGCAGTACTTCGAAGCTCTCAAATGAGATTTCAGCGGGATGTCAATGCTGCCAATAGCTAAAGTAAAACTTTCCGATCAAAATGAAAACATGCATCTCTTCTCTAACACTGATATTTACAAAGTTATTGATGTTTTACCAAGTGAGTGTACCAAAATGTTCTAAAAAACTAATAAACCAGGATTATTTTCAACACTATTTTTAACTATTTACATTTAGCGTACTTGTATGAAAATTATACCAAAATGAACGGAGGAATCGAAGTATTCAAATGCAATTAAAATTTGAAAATGGAAAAAGAATTATGAAAATCCCATTTCGAGATACAAAACTTACAATTTATGACAGTTTTATGAAAACGGCGTCTTGTTTTGCTATGTCGAAGTTATACTCATTTGGCGCCTTATAGGAGGTCATGCAGTTGTTGTAACTATATACCATGGTTGTATTGCTATATATACTGGAATCTATGGACGATATATTTTATTGGCATGTGCGCAGATTGAGTTTTCTCTGTTCTAATAAAAAGATGGTTAGACCTTTTTTGCGACCATCCATTCAATTTACTCTTTCTCTGTTCCCCTCGCTGTTCTGTATCCTGTTCCTCTCCTGCTCCATCTCAATACGGTACATCTGTCGCACTTTTTCCCCTTCTCTGAGCCGATATTAAGGGACATGTATGCCTGAAAGTTTGAAATTCCTAAATAATAATGTTTGCGTTTTGAAAAAATATACCATAGGTGTAATATGATGCAAATAAGTTCATCTGCAGATTTTATTCAGTTTGCTCTAATGGTTTGGAGGCTATAATCAAATTTATGTTTTTTTTTCGCGTCATTAAAAAGTCTCTTGCGATAAAAAATTAAAATTGTAGTCTAATATTTTAACCTGAGGTTCACAATACATCTACTTCTTAAATTTTCCCTAAGCTTCTCTGTGTCTCCTTTGTGTTAGGCTCCAAAAAATTTTTAAAGCTATGAATATGCTTTTTTTTTTATCATAAAAATACAAAACTGCTGAAACTATAAATACTGAGAAAACAAGGAAAGATTTTAATACATTGCTCACATTAAAATTCACCAAGTTGGTAGATTGAACTTCAGTTTTTCTTTTCCTCTCCTCTGTTGCTGTCTATTCTGTTCTTTTCTTCTTGCATTGCAGCTTTTCTTCTGCACAACTTCGTATTTTACTTTGCATCATGAGAGTGTGCTCTCGTTGAACTGAAGTTTTTCTTGCCGAGTCCAGTACAGTTTCACTTCTGATGCTTTGCTGGAGCTCCAGTAGCTTAAGGCATTTAAAAATGGCGCCTGGTGGCCAATTGTAGCTTTTTACTTTCTCTACACGTACTATGTACATAGTGTATAGAGAAGGTAGGTATTGCATTGCACCCAAAAATTCGATACCGAAATTTCACCGGAAATACATGTTTTGAGACCCACTGAATACAAAAACGTCCGTGTGTGTGTGTGCGTGCGCGCGCGCGTTTAAGTGGGCAGCACAGCTCAAAAACGAAAAGTTCGATAAATACCAAATTTGATAATTAAGCTCAGTATCTCCCAAGGAACCGACGCGAAGATTTTCAATAAAATCCCCCACCCCAATCATCAACCCTTTACATGGAAAAAATGTTTGATAATATTGATTTGATCAAAATTGGCTGTAACGATTTTGATTAAAATACCTTATATTTAAGATATTTACGTGACATATATTTGTATATCTAAAGAGCTCTTTATTCTGGATGTTTTTTTTAAAGAGATAGACAAAAACTTACTGCACAAAAAACGTGGAGCTTTGTAAAACACAATTTATGTCATACATATTTTTTTTTTTTTTTTTTTTTTTTTTTCATGACTGACCGTTTTTGAGACATTCCTTGTTATTGGTTTCAATTTTAAAGCACTTTTCTCAGAGAGGAAGTGTTCGTTTTTCATTTGTTCTACTCGTGGCCGAGTAAAGAAGCGATTTGCAATGGCAATTGCATAACGATAGCTTTTAGAACATTTGACTTTAACCTAGTGTATTCTACTTATAAGGAACTGAGTAATTCTGCTAATGTTTATCTCGATTAGCGTGGTGTAGAAAGAATAATCTTTTGTAAGAAGTCTGTTTCCAGAACAGCTAGAGAAAGTAATGTGATTGTAACACATAAGAGTTTTTTATTCAGAGGGTCTCAAAATATGTATTTACAGTGAAGTCTGTATCGAATTTTTGGGTGGAATACACTACCTTCTTTATCCACTATATACGTTGTACATACGCGCTAAACAAAGTAAAAAGTCGAAAAACATGTACGTTATAATTTGTGAATTTTAGAAAGCATTTATTGTTAGATATGACGACTGTCCAATCTATGCCCCAGTTGATACGCTCGCTGGATCTGTATAAACCAAATTTGGAGATGCTAGCTTGGTGTTGCTCTGTGCATCTTGGTTTATAGTGTGCAAAGTGTCTTGGGAGAAGCAGACATGACGAAATTCGTTAACGTTGACGTCATGCTGCGTTGTTTTTAACGCACAGTCCCGGGAGATCCTCATTTTTGCCCGTCAGTTCATTACAAGCTCTGGTTTGTTATTTCGTCATGAGTAAGCAACTTTTCCTTTAGCCCTGCGACTTGCTCTCTCCTCTGTCTCTCATAAAATACGCGTTTGCGAGTTTTTTTTAATAAGAAAGAAAGCTTCATAATAAAGGATCTTAACTTATGCCACAGAAGTGCAACGCAGAAATTAAATCGCATGAACGTAATATAAATTGAATTGCCGTTTCCAGATTCTGCTTCGCAATTGTGGTTTCTTTCTTTATTTTTCTTTGGGGGGTGGGGGAAGTAATATTGTTTCAACTTTTAGGTCACATTCCCACCGTTGCTTATACGTTAAATGTGTCCCAGATATCGCGTGCAATGATGGGGTAGAGGGCAAAAGCGGTATAAGTAGATTTATTTAAACACATAATTGATTCAAAATAACTTTTTTACGAAATAAACTATTATCTAGATATTCATTTTTAACTGTTCGGCTTTTGTTTAGGTTTTCATGTTTACTTTCGTTTAGTGTGTAATACTTAAGAGACATAGCTCTAGTGAATATATTGCATTCCACCAAAAAAGTCGGTGTGTGTCTATAAGGAGTATAACTCAAAAACGAAAAGTCGGTTGAATACCAAACTTCATATTTACGTTCAGCTTCTTTTAAGGATGCGAGACAAAATTTAAAAAAAAAGATTCCCCCACACCGAACTATCATCTTAATGGAAAACTCTTTAAAACATAATATGTCATGCATTTTATGAAGTAAATCATTTCCGAGACATTCCTCGTTATAGCTTCAGTAGTAAAATACTTAGACTTTTTTAAAACGAGATTTGTCGTTCCTGTTTCTTTTGTTTTACTCATGGCCTTGAAAAAATAACCGAATTTCAATCTAATAGCGACAACTTTTAAAATATTTTACTAACGCTTTAGCCTATTTCGCTTCTACTTACAAGAAAGCAAGTGATAAGACAATTTCTGTTAATGTTTAACTCGATTAGCATGAAGTAGATAGAAGATTTGGTAGAGCACTTACCATGTGCCAGAATTTGAAGCAAATATAAATTGCATCCTCAATCTGGTCCTATTCAGCCACAAGACATAACTGCATCATCTGAGCTGAAGCACCTGGAATTTGTAGCGGGGTTCTCCTTTTGATGCTGGAAGGTCTCCGGCGTCCTCGGCTCAGCAGCTGATGAAATCTCCACTCCTAGTATTGCCTAGCTGGTATCTTGTGGGTGAGGCAGGATTGTAATGAACACTGCATTTCACCTTAATACTTCAATTTATTTATTTCTGAAGATACTTTAAACGTTAATTGGCAGCTAGCTTGCTTCCTTCCAATATATCTACATTATTGACCTTCCCAGCACTTCAACAAATTAACAAGGAGCCTAATCTATAAGAACATCATTCCCACCCTTGAAGCACGTGGGCGTGCCTTCGTCGGCTGTCAACTAAGTTTCAACACAAATAGGGGCATGCTCCCCTTTTTATACCGCCAACCTTTGCGCCATAAAATATAACAACACCTGTGATTGGTCCCTTGGTTGCAACAAATTACATACTATGAAAATAAATTGTGGTCCAATGCCTCCATCTTTCTCTAACCTATATCTCTCTTTTTATATTTTTCCAAATCCCTCTGTTTCCGGAAGTCAGGTCACCACTCTTGTATCTTTCCTTCCTATGTTTTTCTCTTTCTATTTTTTAGTTACTTAGCCTAATCCTGTTCTCATTACCAAATAGTAGTTGGCGGACTGTACCTGAAATTAAGCTAGCTCGCCTCTTCCTTAATTACCGAGGTACAAGTTGGTTTTGTACACTTTTAACATCTCAACATTCTCAACTGTTTTAACATTGCTTTCCTTAATATTATATTATGTACAATTCTGTTTTTATATTGATTTATGTACATGTGGTATGTCCTCCTACAAATTCCAGCGAGACTCTACCAAAGTTAATATGTAGATGGGTATATCAAGTGACAAAATTACGGTCTGTCATTCTTCGCCAAAAGCGCCATCAATGAGTCAATGTATCTGGATATGCTGCGACAGTTTATTTTACCACAGTTTGTGCAGGATAAGCGTATGCATACTGTTTACTTCCAACAGGACAGGGCACCATGCCATTTGCCACAGATGTGCGTACGTGTTTGAATTATGTGTATCCTGGAAGATGGATTGGGCGCGAGGATCCACGATCTGGGCGGCGCGTTCTCCCGATCTCACAGCCATGACCTTCTTTGTATGGGGATATATGAAGGGACGTGTGTTTCGCCGACACCGTATCAACTCATTGGCGGAGCTCCGAGACCGAATTTGACAAGTTATACCACCACAAATGCTTGGTAATATCTTTCATGCCACAGCCAACAAATGGGAGGTGTGCCGGGATGTGAAGGTGCTCAGGTTGAGCGTAACTTGTGATAAACACGTGCCATATTCATATGCTCTGCCAAGTTCTCGTCGTGGAGAACCTGTAAATGCTACGGCTTTTTCTTTGGCACGTGTCGCAACTCTTTTATACACCGCCGAGCTGAAATATCCACAATCACAGTACCGATTTTTGACTGCGTTCAACTCATGTTTCTAATATTTCAGCAGAGGTTGATGGGCGACCTTATCCAGATTCTTTCTTAACGGTATCACTGCGCTTAAACTCGTTCACCACCTGTTGAAAGGTCTTATTAGTAGGTCCAGGTTTATGAAATCGGCTATCAAATCTCGTGAAATTTCACCATATGACCTCTGCAACCTGCACGTTACAATGGCTAACATTTCCTGCACATTTAACACCAGCTTGTTCAGTTATCTATAACAAAAGAACGCATGTTTAACGGTGCCATGAAGCCAATCCATTGTTTTGAGCAACAATTACAAGACTTACATTTAGCGGTGCCATGAAGCCAATCCATTGTTTTGAGCAACAATTACAAGATTTACATCTAGCGGTGCCATGAAGCCAATCCATTGTTTTGAGCAACAATTACAAGATTTACATCTAGCGGTTCCATGAAGCCAATCCATTGTTTTGAGCAACAATTACAAGATTTACATCTAGCGGTGCCATGAAGACAATCCATTGTTTTGAGCAACAATTACAATACTTACATCTAGCGGTGCCATGAAGTCAATCCATTGTTTTGAGCAACAATTACAATACTTACATCTAGCGGTGCCATGACGCCAATCCATTGTTTTGAGCAACAATTACAATATTTACATCTAGCGGTGCCATGAAGTCAATCCATTGTTTTGAGCAACAATTACAATACTTACATCTAGCGGTGCCATGACGCCAATCCATTGTTTTGAGCAACAATTACAATATTTACATCTAGCGGTGCCATGAAGTCAATCCATTGTTTTGAGCAACAATTACAATGTTTACATCTAGCGGTGCCATGAAGCCAATCCATTGTTTTGAGCAACAATTACAATATTTACATCTAGCGGTGCCATGACGCCAATCCATTGTTTTGAGCAACAATTACAAGATTTACATCTGCAAAACACTAGCACTTATGTATAATACCCCTGCACCACCTTTTACTACAAAATCTATACATGATTTCTGGACACCCTGAATGGGATATAATCCAAATCGTTAGAACCGTTTTTAAGCAAATAAAAACATTCGAAAAATGTTCCATATAAAAGATAGTTGGGAGTGGGGAGATTTTCTTGAAAATCTTCGTGTCGCATCTTTGAAAGATGACTAAATACCAATTTGGATTTATCCGACTTTCCGTTTTTGAGTTATACTTTTCACATACACATGAGGCTTTCTAAAAAACATGTTTTTTTAATCAAAGGTCCTCAAAACATGCAATTCTAATGACATTTCTTTATCAAATTTTAAGTGAAAATAATGTCTCAGCGGCGGTAAAAAATAGAAACAGGGTGATATTTATGGACGCTCTTTAACTACTGTGGTTCTCAGCGTTCCATTCTGTATTGGGCGTGAAAGACCGCTTAATTTTGCTCAGATGCCTCTTTTATCAGCCTTGAGGTTCTTTTAAGTGCCGTAAATCTACGACACGGGACCAACGGCTTTAATTCCCTTCTGAAGGAAGCAATGGTAAAGATTTTTACCCCATCGTCGTCCGCCGGCTTTGAACCCGCGATCTTGGATATATGAATTTGCACGGTAACCATTACACCACGGAGGGCGACATATAGTGGAGAGAAAGTAAAAACATCAGTTAAGAAGCCAAAAAGTTTCCCTAATGAAGGATAATCTAAGTTTAACTGTAATTAATATACCTACGTATAATGTGTAATATATGCGATACTGTTATGGGTCGAGAAAGTCTTGTGAATATGCCACAGAATATTTTTACTTTCTCTACACGTACTATGTACATAATGTATAAGAAGGTTTTGTAATGCACCCAAAACTTCCAGGCCGAGATTTTACCGGAAATACATGTTTTGTGTCCCCCTGAATCCGAAAAAAAGCATTTTTGGAGAAAGGTCCCTGTGTGTCTGTCTGTCTATCTGTGTGACTGTCGACAGCATAACTCAAAAACGAAAAGACCGTTGAATACCAAACTTGGTGTTTAAGTTTGGTATCTTCCAAGGATGCGACACGAAGATTTTCAAGAAATTCCCCTCACTTCAGCTACCCTTTACATGGAAATTGTTTCGAAAAGTTTTATTTTCTCAAAAATGCCTGTAACAATTTTGATTAAAATATCGTATATTAAAGATATTTACCTGACAAATAAAATGTATACCTTGAATTTTCTGGGAATAGCCTCTGAAGACTATTTTATTCTACATGAATTTTACGGAATGTTACATAACATTGCTAAACCGTAAGAGATGGATAAAAAAGTACGACACAAAAAATGTAGAGCACGTTAAAACACACAATTTATATTATATGCCTTTTTTTCGTGGAGTTGATTGTTTTTACTTTCTCTAGACAAACTATGTACATAGTGTATGGAGTAGGTATTGTATTGCACCCAAAATTCGATACCGAGATTTCACTGGAAATATATGTTTTCAGACCCCCTGAAACCAATAAACCCTATTTTAGAAACATGTTCGTGTGTGTGTCTGTGTGCGCGTGACTGTGGGCAGCATAGCTCAAAAATGAAGAGACCGTCAAAAACCAAACTTGGTGTTTTAGTTTGGTATCTTCCAAGGATGCGACACGAAGATTTTCAAGAAAATCCCCCCACCCCAAACTACAATTTACATAGAAAAAATTTCGAAAATTTTGATTTTCTTAAAAATGGCTTTAACGATTTTGATTAAAATCTCATATATTTAAGATATTTACTTGACAAATAAAATTATATCTTGAATTTTCTGGGAGTAGCCTCTGAAGACCACTTTATACTGGATCTATTTTACGGAATTTTGCATAACTGCTAAACCGTAAGAGATAGACAAAAACTTACCACACAAAAAATGTAAGACATGTTAAAACACACAATTTAAGTTACATACATTTTTTTCGTGGAGTTGATTGTTTTTTTAGATATTCCTTGTTTTTGGTCTCAGCTTTGAAAAGTATACTTTTCTCTTACAGGAATGTGTCAACTCCTGTCCATACAAAGGAACTTCAATGACATAGCAATCAGCTTTTGACTATCACTTTAACCTATGGTACTCCCTTATTTCGCTTTTACTTACATGAAAGCAACTAATAAGACTATTTCTGCTATTTTTTTTTCGAATAGCATGAAATAAATAGGGGCATAAGCTTTTTAACAATAACTTGTTGCAGAGATATAGAGGAGGTCATGTAAATGGAACACATCAGATTTTTTAAGATTTATTTGAGGTTTCGTCTTGTACGTTTTCACAGAAAGGAAATATGGTGTTGGTAAAAGTTTGTCTCGTTCTATGACGTATTATCACACTTGAGTCCACAAGTTAGAAACCGGCGTTACTACTTTCTATTGTGCTTTATCACATGGTTTCCTATCCTTCGAAAATGTAACGGTACTGCGTTCATTATGGTATTTATAGATCGCGGTTATGCTTGGTGATCTCTCTGCTCTTATTCCAAACACAACTCTCTCTTCAATAATTCAGGAAAAAAATATGATGTGTTGTCATTCACATTAGTTTCTCTACATTTCTGTAACAAAGTATTGTTAAAAAGCTTATTCTTCTAGTTCATGCTTGTCGAGATAAACACTAGCAGAATTGGTTTTATGCCTTAGTTCCTTGTAAGTAGAAGGGAAATAAGGGAATACACTACGCCAAACCGACAGTCAAATGTTTAAAATGTGGTTGCTATGGGATTGAAATCCGTTTCTTTGCGTGGCCAAGAGTTGACAAGTTACGTATGAGAAGAGTCAACACCATGAAAGAAAATATATATGAGATAAATTGTGTGTTTTAAGGAGATTTACATTTTTGTGTAGTAAGTTTACGGATTACCAGCTATGCAAAATTCAGAAACATTCATACAGAATAAAGAGGTCCAGAAAATTCAAAATATCTACAATTTTATTTTCCTTACAAATATCTTTAATATAATCTGTTTTAATCAAAATCGTTACAGCCATTTTTGAGAAAATAAACATTTTCGAAATTGTTTTCATATAAAGGCGGGTTCTGAAAATCTTCGTGTCGCACACTGGAAGATACTAAACTTTAATAGCAAATTTTATATTTTATCAAGTTTTCGTTGTAGAGTTGGCGTGTTCACAAACACACGGACACACACACATATACACCTTTTCCCACAAATGTTCTTTTTGGATACAGGGGACCTTAAAACTGTATTTCCGATGAAATCTCGGTATCGAATTTTTGGATGGAATGCAATAACTTCTCTGCACACTATGTACTTAGTAAGTGTAGAGAAAGTAAAATCTTCCATTCACATCTCAACATTGAAAACGTTTCTAGTATGGGCTACTTTGGGGTAAAGATTACACATTTCTTTATAGATACAAAGAGAACAGCGACGCCATATGCTGGCCTTAAATCCACTATGTTTCTATCCAATCGCGAACAACAATTGAATATCGACAGAGTTTTAAAAATAACCAAAGTGTTGAGCTATTTAAAGCATTATTAACGGATTTAAGGTTTACTAACACGATTACAATTTTATATCAGATGTAGATTCATACCCTGGTCTCCCACGTGACAGACGGCAGCTGTTAGGAATGGAAGTCTGTTCACAGGTTTGGATTCCATAATTGTTTTGCGAGGTGTGATCAAAAAGTTTCCGGAATGGTTTCACAACAATGCTGACGCTGAGACTGTCCTTCCCGATAAAAATGACTTTCTGTGACCATGCAGTGACGAAGTGAACACGTGTTCTGCATGTGCTGCGATTTTTCCGCATAGCAAAAATCTCAGATTACTAAGAATAAAGAACAAACATCAAATTTCGCTTTAAACTCGACAAAATTGCAACAGAAGCCTATGAAGTGATAAGAAAAGCTTATGGGGGGGAAATTATGGGAAAAACTCTAGCATTTAAGAGGTTTTCGAAATTTAAAAGTGGCGTGACATCGGTTAAAGATGCAGATCGTTCGGGGCGACCCTGTTCCAGCAAAACTGATGAAAATATCAATCAGTTGAGGGAAATGGTCTTAAAAGATAGACGCAGTACAATAAGAGAACTTTCTGACTCATTAGGACTCTTTTGGAAGTGTTCAAAGCATTTTGAAAGACAATTTGGACATGAGAAGAATTGCCACCAAGTTCGTGCCCCGCCTGCTTTCAAATGACCAAAAGAAAAGCCGTGTGATTGTTAGCACAGATCTTAAAATGACCCATAGTTTATGGAGAAGATTATTACTGGTGATGAAACATGGATTTATGGGTACCATCCAGAAATGAAGCAACAATCTTTACGATGGAAGAGTCCTTCATCTCCACGCCCGAAAAAGGCCGACAAGTTCGATCCAAAGTGAAGTCAATGATGACTGTGTTTTTTTACATTAAATGCATTGTACATAAGACATTTGTGATATTGGGTCAAATAGTGAATCAAGTGTTCTACGAACAAGTGGTGCAAAGAATAAGGGCGTCAGAAACGGCCGCAGAAATGGAGTGGTGACTGGTTCCCGCATCATGACAATGCGCCCGCGCACAAAGCCCTTTCAGTTCGCCAATTTTTGGATAAAAATAGGATGAATACTGTTCCCCATCGCGCCTATTCTCCAGATTTGGCACCAATGGACATTTTTCTTTTCCCGCGACTTAAAATGCGGCTCCGAGGACACTGTTTTGGGGACATTAATGCCATCCATCGCGAATCGCAGAAGGCTCTGAAAATGTTGAAAGAAGAGGACATCCAGAGATGCTCCCAGCAGTGGCAGAAACGTTGGGACAAGTGTATCAACTCCCAGAGATGCTTCCAGCAGAGTCAGAAGCGCTGGGACAAGTGTATTAACTCCCAAGGAGACTACTTGTCTTAGAGGGTGACAGTGCAGATTAGACAAAGCAAACTGTTGTGTAGCATTTATGACGTCATTCCGGAAACTTTCTGATCACACCTTGTATTCCGTTTCTAATGATCCTCAACTTCTCTGTACGTATTTCTTTTAGATAGCCTTTAGCTTCGGTTCGAAAATATTGAGCTGCAATGTTTTGTCACCTTAATGGAGCAAATTTCTTTTGCCTTGTAGCTGTAACACTCTTTAGCTTCTGGTGTTGTCAAGTTCCATTATATATTGGGCCTGAAAAACTCTTTGTCAGAGGTTAGAGTTTAGAGCATGTGAACGTCGCGGGATCCTCGGCAACTGCGACCAAGTACTGATCCATTGCGGCCTACCACTCCCCGGGGGAGGGGATGAGAGGAGGGCAAACCACAGGCCAGCACACAGGAAACGACGGAGCTAAGCGCACAGATACACGGAAGTACCTAATATTCACTATATGGTAGCCTTGGCGCGCCTCGGAGGCTATACAGGTCTGTGAGCGTGATTGCAGTTCAATTTTAGACTAAGGCTCTTTTCTATTAGTTACGGAGACGATATGGCTACATAACAGGTTTCTAGATTTCGTCGAGGTTAGGCTAGGTGTGTGTAAATGGACTGGATAGAAATAAGGGGTAAAAATGGACTTTCTGAAGATCGGTTCTTCTTTCCAATGCGAAATGCACAGTCTTCCGTTCGTTCTGTGTGCTTGCGTATGGGCAACCATGTTGGTGAATCGACCAATGACAGAGTCAAATCTAAAACTGAACTAGAATCTGCAATGTCGTACGCCAAACGGATGCCTCTTCAAGGGCACCTAGCCTCAACCAGCGCAACGAGAGTTCACATGGAGCAAGCTATCGTGCCATCTGCCTGCAAAGCCTCAAGCCACACCTGCGCCGACCTGAAAAATGAAGAAGGAAAATCAAATGAAGGAATGAAAGGGAAAGGAACCTTGGTAAATATACAGCACTCCAGCATTCGTCTTTGCGGCCCCAGGAAAACCACGGAAAAACCCAGGGTCAGAGTGTGCGGTCAAAGAACCCGAACCTCCCGAATGCCAGTCCCAGACGAAACGCCTGAGGCATCTGGCTTGGTTGCTCTTTATCAGACTTGAAGTTCTTTACGTTCTACGTAGTCGGACCACGGCTTCCGAAGGAGCTATCAGTCTCCTCCAGATTTTAACCCGCAATCTCGAGTACCATAGGTTAGCGTGTTAACCCCAAAGTTCGGGGAGATCTATAGTGATCCCCGTCAGCCAGCGCGCTGTCTCAGCTGATAAGAGCTGTGTCTGCCAATAGATTCATGCCACGTAAGCATTGATGTCATCCTTGTTGCAACATGTAACAATGCAGTTTTAGTTTGCTCCGAGTAAACTCGGGGAGATCCATAGTGATTCCTGACACTCTCAGCTGATAAGAGGTGTGTCTGCCAATAGATTCATGCTACGTAAGCAACAATGTCATCCTTGTTGCAACATGTAACAATGCAGTTTTAGTTGACGCCGAGTAAACTCGGGGAGATCCATAGTGATTCGTGACACTCTCAGCTGATAAGAGGTGTGTCTGCCAATAGATTCATGCTACGTAAGCAACAATGTCATCCTTGTTGCAACATGTAACAATGCAGTTTTAGTTGGCGCCGAGTAAACTCGGGGAGATCCATAGTGATTCCTGACACTCTCAGCTGATAAGAGTGTATCTGCCAATAGATTCATGCTACGTAAGCAATGATGTCATCCTTGTTGCAACATGTAACAATGCAGTTTTACTTGGCGCCGAGTAATCCTAATGTTATTGTAAATATAATCACTGATAATGACAGTGACTTTGACTTTAGAAGCAACAATGAAATGAGGTTGATGATAATTATTTAAGAGAAGAGCCGCTGGTGTTGTAGCCATGGACGGGACGAAGTGGCAACAGTGTGACAAGGTAAGCCAACTGTCAGGGATCACTATGGATCTCTCAGACTTTAGACCACGGAAGACCTTGTAGCTGTAGTCCGGTACTTAGGTATACATTTGTTTGCACGGACTTATTACTTAGTTCCTTATAGGTAGAAGGGAAATAAGGCGATACACTAGCCTAAAGCGACAGTCAAATGCTTTAAAATGTGGTTGCTATGGTATAGAAGTCCGATTCTTTGCGAGGTCAGGTGTTGACAAGTTTCCGTATGAGAAAAGTATTACGTATTTTAAAACTAAAATTAATAACAAAGAAAACTTCAAAATGGTCAACTCAAACGAAAAATGCATATAACATACGAGTAAATTGTCTGTTTTAACGATCTCTACATTTTCTGTTAAGCAAGTTTTTTTTTATCTGTTACGGTTTACAAGTTTTGCAAAATTCCGCAAAATTCATTCGGAATAAAGATGTTTTCAGAGCCTATTCTCAGCATTAAACAGTCTTTCACGCCCAATTTAGAATGGGACGCTGAGAACCACAGTAGTTAAAGAGCGTCCAGAAATAACACGCCATTTACATTTTTTTACCAGAAAATTCAATATATACATTTTGTCATGTAAATATCTTTAATATGCGATATTTTAATCAAAACCGTTAGAGCCATATATTTGTCCCAAAACATATATTTCCGTGGAAATCTCGGTATCGAATTTTTGGATGCAATACAATACGATCTCTATACACTATTTAGCCTATATTCTAAATTTCATCTTCATTTTCAGAAAAATGTAGGTACTACTGGTATTTCCTTACCATGAATTTTTCGATCACACAAGAGTTTCTTTCCAACGACGTCACTAAAGTAATGTTTTGTTTTTTATTCACTTCTCGAACTTTTGAATATGTGCATACCTTGCTCCCAAATCTTAGTCTGGATTTGCTTTGGTACTGAGTAAGCAAGTGTCCTCAAATGTTCACAAGTGAAGAAACACGAATTTCTCCCGCAATAATATGAGCACAAGATGTACTCCAACTCAGTACATAGCACAGTTGACTCCCGTCTGCGTTCAACGTAGAGTGAATTCAAATCATACTTACGAAAGGTTGATTTTAGTGACCTAAAATGAAATCAATGTAACCTTATGTTGCATGAATTCTTCTCTAATTCGGAAACCGGATTTTATATCCCTTTAACTCACTCCACAACTGCAGCAAGTTGAATAGCCGTGATCGTTAGTGCGATACAAATGGAGTGGACATCCACAAAGGATGGGGAGATCCCAAGTAAAATAACCGGTGTGGTGGCACACTTAGATGCTGACCGGGTTACGTTTGACTGCAGTTACATGGATTTTGCTCTTTATCATTACAAATACTGGGTACAGTTTTATGCCAAAATATTAACTTTTACAATATAAAACAGCTATACATAGCCTAATTTTATTGTTGGAGGTTAGTGTGATAAGAAATTAGAAAACAAAATCTGATGTGTTCCATTCACATGACTTTCTCTACATCTTTGCAACAAATAATTGTTAAAAAGTTTATTATTTTATTTACTTCCTGCTAATCGAATTAGCAGAAATAGTCGTTTTACTTGCTTCCTTGTAAATAGAAGAGAAACAAGGGAGTACCATAAGTTAAAGTGAAGGTCAAAAGCTGGTTGCTATGCGACTGAAGTTCTTTTATTGGTATGGAAAGGAGTTGACAAATTCCTGTATGAGAAAATTTAAGTTTTTCGAAGCTGAAACCAAAAACAAGAAATATCAAAAAACAATCAACTCCACGAAAAAAATGCATACGACATAAATTGTGTGTTTTAATGTGCTGTAAGTTTTTGTCTATTTCTTACGGCTTAGTAGTTATGCAAAATTCCGTAAAATTCACTCAGAATAAAGTAGTCTTCAGAGGCTATTCCAAGAAAATTCAAAATATACATTTTATTTGTCAGGTAAATATCTCTAATATACGATATTTTAATCAAAATCGTTAGAGGCATTTTCGAGAAAATAACAAACTTCGAAAAATGTTCCATGTAAAGGGTAGTTTGGGGTGGAGAATTTTTCTCAAAATCTTCGTGTGGCATTCGTGGAAGATACTAAATTTAAATACCAAGTTTGATATTTTAGCGACTTTTCGTTTTTGAGTTATCGTGTTCACACACACACACGGACCTTTTTTCTGAAAATACTTTTTTTGGATTCAGGGGACGCTAAAACATATATTTCCAGTGAAATTTCGGTATAGAATTTTTGGTGGAATACAATACCTTGTCTATTCAGTATGCACATAGTACGTGTAGAGAAATATTAATATTTAAAATACTCATACGGGAACTTGTTAAGTTCTAGCCACGTAAAGAAACGATCTCAATCCCATAGCAGCCATATTTTAAAAGATTTTATTATCGTTTTAGCCTAGTGTATTCCCTTACTTCCCTTCCACTTATATGTAATTAAGTAATAAGACCGTCTCTGCTAATGTTTATCTAGATAAGCATGAAGTGGATAGAAGAATAAGCTTTTTTAAGGATAGTGTTTGCCGTGCAGAATCATGAAATTGGGACAGATGCAAGCCCAGATACTGGTATGACACCGTGTTTAAAGATTCCATCTTTCCGTATGCATTAACTATAACTCATTTCCTGTGTGATGGTCTGGAGTTAATTTGCGCTGCACGTCAGCTGATACTTCTGAAGCCTAGTGTTGTCTGCTGTCACCGCCTCTGTATACCACACTTCTCAAATGTATAGAATTTAATATTATTGCCAACGTCTAGCCACTAAAATATCTGTCAAATGCCCTAACTTATTGGTTACTTAATATTTCTTTTTACTTTCTCTACACGGACTATGTACATCGCGTACACAGAAGGTATTATATTGCACCCAAAAATTCCATACCGAGATTTCACCGGAAATACATGTGTGTGTCTGTGGGCAGCATAGCTCAAAAACGAAAAGACCGTTAAATACCAAACTTGGTATCTTCCAAGGATGCGACACGAAGATTTTCAAGAAAATCCCTCCACCCACAACTACCCTTTAGATGGAAAAAATTTCGAAAATTTTGATTTTCTCAAAAATGGCTCTGAGGATTTTGATTAAAACCTCTTATATCTAAGATATTTATGTGACAAATAAAATGTATATCTTCAATTTTCTGGGAATAGCCTCCGAAGACATCTTTATTCTGACAGAATTTTACGGACTTTTGCATAACTGGTAAACCGCAAGAGAAAGACAAAAGCTTATTATAAAATGCAGAACTTGTTAAAACACACAATTTATGTTGTATACATTTTTTCGTGGAGCTGAGATATTCCTTGTTATTGGTTTCAGCTTTAAATTACTTATACTTATCTCATACAGGAATTTATCAACTGCTGTCCATACAAACAAAGGAACTTCAGTCACATAGCAACCAGCTTTTGACTATCAGTTTAACCTATGGTATTCCCTTATTTCGCTTCTATTTGGAAGGGAACAAGTAATAAGACTATTTCTGAAAGTTTTTTCTCGATTAGCATGAAGTAAACAGAAGCATAAGCGTTTTAACGATAGTTTGTTGCGGATATTTAGAGAAAGTCATGTGAATGGAACACATCAGATTTTTAATTTAGTGCCGCGATACGCAATTTGAACGAACTTACGTTAGAGAGAAATACTGCAAATATTACTAGGAGAAATGTTTTATTCGTAAAGTTGTCATACCGCTTTTTGTAGTTATATACGAACTCGCTTACTATTCACAATTGAGGCAAATTGTAGGAGATAGTAGAGTTATAGACGCTGCCGGAATGTGATAGCTTAGTCTTGTGAACAAAGACACTTGCGAACTATAAGACCTGTATTTCACTCTTTATTTCGAAGAGAAAGCGAAGCTTGTGCATAAACTTTCTAGAATACTGCTGCACCCTTCTCCCACAAAGTTTTGTGCTTGTCATAACATACGAGAGCACAGCGAATTTTATAGCCCTGCCCACAGGAATACTCGAAATTTTCTTTTTCTCCAGGGTTGACGCCTTTTTTTGGGCCATTTTCAACCTAGGAACCCTAATATCTCATATGCTGGCCAGTTAACTTACGTGTAATGCAAGGATTGTATTTCCACCGCACGTTCTGCTCTTCGCCCTCCGTGGTGTAATGGTTACCATGCTAACTTCATGTATCCAAGGTCGCGGGTTCAAACCCGGCAGAAGCCGGTGGATTTTTTCAGTAAAATTCCTTAGCATGCCGCCTTCCTTTGGAAGGGAAGTAAAGCAGTTCGTCCCGTGTCGTAGATTTACGGCACGTAAAAGAACCTCAAGTCTGATTGAAAGGCCTCTGAGCAAAATTAAGCGGTCGTTCACGCCAAATTTAGAATGGGACGCTGAGAGCCACAGAGCTTCCATAAATAACACTCCATTTATTTTTTTTGTTCTGTTTTTACCTTGAAATAATTTGACCTACTGGCCACTTTAAGGAAATATATTTGTACTTTCTCTGTACATGCTATGTACATAGTGTATACAGTAGGCATTGTAATGCACCCAAAAATTCGATACAGAGATTTCACGGGAAATGCATGCTTTGAGACCTCCTGAATCCAAAAAAAAAGCATTTTTAGAAAAATGTCCGTGTGCGTCTGTCTGTCTGTGTGTGTGTGTATGTATATGTGTGTGTGTGCGTGGACAACATAGCTCAAAAACAAAAAGTCCGTTAAAAATCAAACTTGGTATTTAGGTTTGGTATCTTCCAAGGATGAGACAGGAAAATTTTCAAGAAAATCCCCCCACTCCCAACTACAGTTTACATGGTACTTTTTTCGAAAATTTTGAAAATTTTCTGGGAATAACCTCTGAAGACTACTTTATTCTGGATGAATTTTGCATAAAATTTTACTAAACCGTGAAAGATGGACAAAAACTTAACACACAAAAAATATAGAGCACGTTAAAACAATTTATGTTATATACATTTTTTTCGTGGAGTTGATCGTTTTTCAGATATTCCTTGTTTTTTGTTTCAGCTTTGAAAAACTTTTATTTTTCTCACACAGGAATTTGCCAACTCTTGTCCATACAAACGAACTTCAGTCACATAGCAACCAGCTTTTGGCTCTCACTTTGACTTATGGTACTCCCTTATTTCACTTCTACTTACAGTAAAGCAAGAAATAAGAATATTTCTGCTAATTTTTTTCGATTAGCATGAAATAAATAAAAGAATAAGCTTATTAACAATAGTTTGTTACAGAGACATAGAGAACGTCATGTGAATGGAACACATCAGATTTTTATTACTTTCTCTACACGTACTATGCACATAGTGTATAGAGAAGGTATTGTAATGCACCCAAAAAATTGATACCGAGAGTTCACCGGAAATACATGTTTTAGGTCCCCCTGAATGCAAAAAAAGCGTTTTTAGAAAAATAATTTTCTCATACAGGAATCTGTCAACTTCTGTCTATACAAACGAAGGAACTTTAGTCACATAACAACCAGCTTTTGACTATCACTTTAACCTATGGTACTCCCTTATTTCGCTTCTACTTACAAGGAAGCAAGTAATAAGACTATTTCTGCTATTTTTTTTTCGATTAGCATGAAGTAAATAGAAGCATAAGCTTTTTAACAATAATTTGTTACAGAGATGTAGAGAAAGTCATGTGAATGGAACAAATGAGATTTTTCAACTTAGAAACGCTATCTTATATGCTGGCCAGTGAAGCTACGTGTAACGCCAGGTTTGTATTTCCAACGCGCGTTCTGCTGTTCTTTTTTTTACCTTGAATTTCATTTGTTTGACCTCCTGGCCAGTTTAATGCAAGACATTTATAAATAATCGAAAGTTGAGGAGAGGCTTTTCTTCTTGAGACCAAACCCAACATATTAAATGCACATTTTGAATTATAGAAAATAGTGGACTTTATTTTTCCTCTTTTAGTTTTTACTTTCTCTACACGTACTATGAAGATAGTGTATAGAGGAAGTAGGTATTGTATTCCACCCAAAATTTCGATACAGAGATTTCATCGGATATACATGTTCTAGAATCCTCTGAATCCAAAAATAACATTTTCAGAAAAAGGACCGCGCGCGCGCGTGTGTGTGTGTGTGTGCGTGGACAACATAGCTCAAAAACGAAAAGACCGTTAAATATCAAACTTGGTATTTAGGTTTAGGGTATATCATGTATGCTTCAAGAAAATTCCCTCACCACAATCTACCGTTTACATGGAAAAAGTTTCGAACATTTTGATTTTCTTAAAAATGGCCGTACAATTTTTATTAAAATTCCGTGTATTAAAGCTATTTAAATCCCAAAATAAAATGAATATCTTGAATTTTGTGGGAATATCCTCTGAAGACCTCTTTCTTCTCGATGAATTTTGCCGAATTTAGCTTAACTAGTAAACCGTAAGAAATAGAAAAAAAAAAAACCAAGAAAACAACTTACTACACAAAAAATGTAGATCTCGTCAAAACGCACAATCTTTGTCCTTTACGTTTCTGTTATGGAGGTAACCATTTACCAGGTGTTCCGTGTTACTGGTTTTAGTTGAAAAGTACTTATGCTTTTCTCAGACAGGAAGTGTCCGTTTTCCTTTTGTTTTACTCGTGGCCAAACAAAGAAGCGATTTGCAATGACAATCGCATAACGACACTTATAAAGCATTCCTTTAGTTGCCTTCTTCTTATAAGGAACTAAGTAATAAGAACATTGTGATAATGTTTGTCTCAATTAGCAGGTGTAGAAAGAAGTTTGTTTGTAGAGCAGCTAGAGAACACCATGTGAGTGTAACACATCAGATTTTGTTATAAATAAACGTTATTCCTTTACCTTTTTTCGTTTATGATAACACGTGGATAGATATAGTGTTAAGCAAGAGATCGTACTTGGAAGGAATTCCTGAAACGTGCTGCATATGGAGGCCTGAAGTACATGAACATTAGCAGTATAGGCTAATGTTATCGTCTGTGGTGTTGCCAAATAAACCGGAACACGTTAACGATCCTGCTCCGTGTGCCAATCTGTATTAAACGCTGTGAACTGATGCATGCTCTGATAAGGTGAAGGGCGCTTTTTCACAAGGGTGTGGTTGTTATAACGGAAAATGTTTGTGACCTCTGTCTAGAGGCGCGATTACGAGAAACTAAACCTAACATGACGCATCACTTAAACTTTACTTTGGTTTAGATTATGCAATTATCGCAACTTCATAACACAGGGGTCAGGCAATAACTAATGCCTCCTAATTTTTTTTCTCTTTTAATTTGTAAGAAAATTAAGCTTTGATTACACAGCATGAAAGCCACAACACTGAGGATTAAATTCTCACTTTTCAATGTAATCCCCTTCTTGTTTCATAGTTTTAGTCCACCTTTTAACAAGGGCATGTATTCCAGTGTAGTAAAATGCACGACCTTGCTTCCGAAGTCATTGACGCACAGATGTTTTCACAGCCTCTGCATCTTCAAAGTGAATCCCACGATGTGCTTCCTTTAGCGGCCCAAACAGATGGTAGTCTGATGGTGCTAGGTCAGGGCTGTATGGGGGATGAGGCAAGGCTTTCCATCCAATTTTCACACTCGCTTAAGTGGTTTTGCATTGTCATGCAAAAGAAGAACATCCGCTATGGTTTTTGTTGGGCGAACTCGCCGAAGACTCGCTGACAGAATTTATTGTGCATCCCTGCTCCAAAAATGCAACCAGAATCACACTCTGTGCATCCCAGATCACTGTCGCCCTCACTTTCCCTGCCGATGGCACAGTTTTTAATGTTTTCTTCTTCGGCGAGGTTGTGCAATGCCATTCCATTGACGTCTTTTTGATTCAGGTTCAAATAATGAAGCCATGTTTCGTCTCCATTCACAATGTTTTCCAGAAACTCCTCTCCTTCAAACTGAAGCGCGGCGGCTATTGTTTTTCTTGTCTTCTTATTCTCGTCGGTTAACCACCGTGAACAAAGTTTTGAGTACCCCAGTTGTTGAATAATCGTCATCACTACCTTTACTGAGGAACATAATGAAACACAATTCATCAGTATCTACCCGGCGGTCGCAACCACTGATCCACTCGTTCAATGTTGCGTGGGGTCACTGCAGTCACCGGTCCACCGCTCCGATTTTCATCAGTCAACGATGTTTGCCCTTCTGCTTCATTACAGCGACGGACCCATCTTCTAACAGTGTTGAAATCCATTGTTGCATCAGCATGCATATTTTTCATCCTTTCGTAAATGCGAATGGGCGTTTCACCTTCCGCATGCAAGAATTCAATTACGGAACGCTGTCTAATGCGCATATCGATGTCAGCCATTTTGCAAAAGGCAGCAGTGCTGCCACCTGTTGACTTTGAGGAAATTGCTACCGCAATGGATTACTGCGCCAAATTCAAATTGTTCACAGCGCTAACATAGTTAAGGAGAGAGAGAGAGAGAGAGAGAGAGAGAGAGAGAGAGAGAGAAGAAGAAGAAGAAGAAGAAGAAGAAGAGGCATTAGTTATTGACTGAACCTCGTATTTTTAAAAGGACGGAAGTTACGCCATAAGCACGAACAGATCCAGTATCTTGCAAAATGTCGTCAATGCAAGTGTAAAATGCGAGTGTCATCCAGAAAGTAAGAACGATTTGGCATAACTAAATAATAACGAAAGTTATTAACACAAAGCTTTATTTATTGTATTTATCAAGGTAATTGTCGTTGCTATCAAGAGATTTTTGTCATTTGGTACCAAATTTTCATTGCCAATGCTATACTTTTCTACCGCCAGATAAATTATTCGTTTTTTAGAATGCACAAAATGTTCGGCCTATCGAATTTTATAGACAGATAGCGCAAGTGTATGGTGATATTGCAATGAACGAGTCTTCAGTGAGGAAAGGCGCATAATTTACGAGTAATCAAGTTGTACGAAAGACCTGAGTGGAAGTTCATCAATCGTTATGAAGGAGTTGAAAGCAAATGTTGAAAAAAGCATTCAGAGAAATCGGTGTTTCAATTTGGACACCGTACATAACTTTTTGGATGAAAAAGATTTCCCAACGGATGGAGACCTTAAAGTGGCAATGACATTTTGGCTCAGATCTTTAGTGGTGGAAGAGTGTAATATCTGCGTTGAAAAACCTGTACAACCTTGATAGTAATGGTGATTAAATTGAAAATAGAGTTTTGTGTTGATAACTTTCGTTATTGTTCAGTTATGTCAAATCGTGTGTCCCTTTCTGGATGACCCCCGTATCCTTAAAAGGACGGATATTATGACATAGACATGAACAAACCGTCTTTAATATACATTTACAAGTATACACACAGTGGACCTCCGCTGTGTAGGGACCTTTGGTTCCCAAGGTTGCGGGTTCAAACCCGGCGAGGGGCAATGCTTTTTCGGGCGTAAAAATCTTTAATATGGGAACGAAAGTAAAGAGAAGTAAAGCCTAAGCAGTCCTAACTGTATTGCAGAATCATCTTTTTACTCCTCTATTCCATTTCCATTTTTTTTTTCAATTTTCGGCACATTTTCGCACCTTCCTCCTTATTTTTGCTCATTTACCGTGCTTTTTAACTTCTGTATTTCGTAGATACTTCACAGGTAGAGATATATTTATTGTATTTCACCCAAAAAAATTAATACATTTTAGAGTAGCCTGAAGCAGAATTGTTGAAAACGGTCTGTTTTGTGTGTATGTGTGCGTGCGTGCATAATTCTAGAAGGAAAAGCAGGTTAAATACCAAACTTGATATTTAAGTTCAGCAGTTTAGGATGCGACACAATATGCAAAGTAAAATCTCCCCACTCCAATTTACTCTTTACGTGAAACATTTTTATAAAAATGGCACTGACGATTTTGATTAAAATATCATAAGTTTAAGACATTTTATGTTAAATGAAGCATATATCTTCGATTTTCTGCGAATAGTCTTTTTCATTCGGAATGACAGGGTGTTTCAAAACAACATGTGGACCTTGTTGGTTATACCGTGCGTGATACGTGAATATAATTATCATCTCTAAAATTCGGCATATACAAAAACTGCCATGAAATCACCATGGATTAGGTAGTCGTACATAACCAAATGGCGTGTGCCTGGCAGATGCTGCGAAGGTCCCAGTCGCGTGGTGTAGGCGTGGTTTGATAGACACGTCGACGCGGCACAGGTCACCTTAGTAATGGAAAATGTAGCATGTGGATATTATGTTTCGTATAACACGTTGAGGTTGTTTACGTGACGCATACCAACCGTTGTTCCTTCGCTGCCTAATCCCAAAATGTGCGATTTTTAAACACACACACGACTTTAAATAGAAGAGTTTGAAAGTTGCGACATCAAGTTTTGGACAAGTCAAAGTGTAAGCTAATCGACTGCTGTCTTCGCTTGGTGTCGTTTTGAAACAGCTTGTTTTTATTAAGTTACAATATTATTGTAACTATTGTTACAATATTATATGCGTTCAATACATTAGTATCACACTAGTTGTTACATTTAATTTCCATTATATAATAGTAATAAGTATTACAATAAATAATAACATATCTTCAAATTTTGTTTTAAAAATAAACTTATTGCATACAAATGTCATTAAAATTATTTTGTATTACTGCATTTGACTGTTTAAATTATTTTTGATGTTACTCTGTGCTCAGAATTGGTGCATATTAATTATGCAATTTGTTTATAGATCTGTTTGGTTTAGATCTATGGATTTAATATATTTACAAAAACTTCGTAAATTCCGGAATATTGGTTGTTGATTACTGACATAATTTCTCTGGGGTTCTATGTTTATGCAGTCGTATATTAGATGGTGAACTGTCTGTTGGGCTTTGTTGTATGCGCACATGGGAGCTTTATTTTCTCTAATTGAGGGGAAAAGGATTTAATTACGGCTCCTTTTATGGTACAATTCCATATAGTCTGCCATTGCTCAATACCTGCCTATTTAATTTCCCATTTGGGTATTTTATTACTTCTACGGTACAGGTTTCTTTAGCTAATCTACCAGTCAATTCATTACCTACGATGCCAACATGACCCTTCACCCAACTGAAGTGAATCGTCCAGTTACGTCGCTGTAGCACCATACCAGCATTATGAATTTAATTTATCAGTGAATTGTGTTTTTGTTTTCTTTTAACAGAGATAGTGTAATCCTGCTGATGCTGTAATCGGATGCAATTCTTTCATCTTTCGATGGTTCTAGGTTTTACCTGCTCAGCTTGCTTGTTTGCACATTTTGAATATCATGTGTGTTTTAATTGGCGAATGAATGTTCCATGTTTAAATATTGCTGCTGCCCTTGCTTTTTCTTCTGATTTGTTCCCGTCTGTAAAGATGTCCTTTGTGTGTGTTACATTTTCCTGAGTTTCTTGGATAGTCCTATTTTCTGCAGGGTGATAACAGTTATATAGATCTATATCTCCATTTATTGATTTATATAATTCTACTTTGTCATATACCGTAATATCAATAGGTTGAATGCCAGCAACAGTAGTGTTACACTATCATATTATTCACTATATTCCCGCCTTCTTCGCAATAGAAACCAAAAGGAATATCTCGGAAACGGTTACCTCTACAACAAAAACGTAAAGGACACAAATCATGTGTTATGATAAGATCTATCTCTTACGGTTTAGCAGTTAAACAAAATTCAGCAAAATTCATCTAAAATAAGCAGGCCTTCAGAGGTTATTTCCAGAAAACTCAAGATATACATTTTATTTGTTATGGGAATATCTTTAATATAGGTATTTTAATCAAAATCGTTAGAGCCGTTCTTGAGAACATAACATTTTTCGTAAATTTTTCCATGTAAAGGGTAGTTTGTGGAGGGGGATTTTCTTGAAAATCTTCGTGCCGCTTCCCTGGAAGATATTAAACTTATTCACCAAGTTTGGTATTTTACCGACATTTCGTTTCTGAGTTATCGTGTTCACAGGCGCACACACACGAACCTTTTTCTAAAATTGTTTTTTTTCGGACTCAGGGGACCCCAAACACACACACACACACACACACACACACACACACACACACACACACACACACACACACACATCTCCAGTGAAATCTCGACATAGAATTTTTGGGTGGAGTACAATTAAAAAAATCTGATGTGTTACAATCACATTACTTTCTCTAGCTACTCTACAAATAAACTTCTTAAAAAGATACTTCTTCTTTCAACACCATGCTAATCAGATAAACATTAGCAGAATTTTATTACTTAGTTACTTATAAGTAGATTAGAACTAAGGAATGCACTAGGCTAAAGTAATAGTCAAATGTTTTAAAAGCGGTTGTTTTGCGATTGTCATTGCAAATCACTTCTTTGCTTGGCTAGGAGTAGAACAAAAGGAAAACGGACCATCCCGCCTGAGAAAAGTATAAACACTTCACAACTGAAACTAATAACAAGGAATACCTGGATAACAGTAAGCTCTATGAAAAACATGCGTATTTTAACGAGATCTACATTTTTTGTACACTAAATTTTTGTCTATCTCTTACGGTTTACTAGTTATGCCAAATTAAACAGAATTCATCCAGAATAAGTAGGTCTTTGGAAGCAATTCCCAGAAAATACAAGATAAACTTAAATACTACGTTTGGTATTTTACCTACATTTTGTTTTTGAGTTGTGTTCAAAGACACACACATGAACTTTTTTTTTAAAATTGCTTTTTTCGAACTCAGGGGATCCCAAAACACACACACACACACACGCATATATATATATATATATATATATATATATATATATATATATATATGAAATCTCGACATCTAATTTTTGTGTGGAGGGCAATTAATTTATTTTTTGGGGGGGGATTTTGCATAAAATTTGTCATACATAGCTTTAACAGTGGAGATCTAGTGTCAGAATACCTTATCCAGTAACTTCTCTAAGGTAAGCAGTCTAACAGACCTTAAATTACAGAAACGTCCCTTCTGAAACACCGCGGTCAACTATCACATACTTTATTAACATTCCATATTCGGCGAAAAGTTTTCGTTTTAATATTGAAACATGATGATAAAGATATTGAATATAAATTGTGATATACGACACAGAGGTTATTGAGTTTTAGTTTGCTCTTTTTATTAAAATTGCATTATTTATGTGTAATTTATATACAGAGAGCGTAATTGAATTTGCAGTGTCGCATATGTAGCAATTTATAAGCAACTCACATGTAAACTGGGCGAAATGCTTTTTGCATCATTTCAATGGAGCATTAGGGCTGCAGTAAATGTGCTATGAAGTGGGGAAATTAGAATTTCTTTATAATATTGTGAGTGTTCCATTCTCATGACTTTCTCTACCTGTTCTGCAAACAAACTACTCATACATTATATTATTATTTTATTTACATCATGCTAATCGAATTAAACAACAGAAATGGTCTTATTACATGCTTCCTTGTAAGTATGAGCCAAATAGGGGAATACACTAGGCTAAAGCGATACTCAAATCTTTTAAAAGCTACGCGAACTACTGAAAGTCTTAGAATGTCAGGAGTAAAACAAAAAGAGATGAAACGAAAGAGGACTTCATGTTTGAGAAAGGTTTAAGTTGTTAAATAAATATCTCGGAAACGGTTAACTCTACAAAAAAATGTACGTGATATAAATTGTGTAAAATGGAGTGTTATTTATGGACGCTCTTTAACTGCTGTGGTTCTCAGCGCCCCATTCTATACTGGGCGTGAAAGACCGCTTAATTTTGCTCAGAGGGCTCTCTATCAGGCTTGACGTTCTTACGTTCTACGACATGGGACCAACGGTTTTACTTCCATTCCGAAGGAAGCCATGCTAAGGATAAATTGTGTGTTTTAATGAGATCTACATTTTTGGTGTAGTAAGTTCTTTTCTATCTCTTGCGGTTTGCCAGTTATATGAAAGTCATTCAGAATGAAGAGGTCTTCACAGGCTATTCCTAGAAAATTCAAGATACACCTTTCGTTTATCATGAAAACATCATAAGTATACATATGATATTTTAATAAAAACCATTAGAGAAATCGAAAAAATGTTCCATATAAGAGGTAGTTGGGATGGTGGATTTTCCTGCAAATCTTCCTGTTGCATCCTTGTAAGATACTGAACTTAAATACCAAATTTGGCATAATTGACTTGTCGGTTTTGAGTTATCGTGTTCACAGATGCACACGGATCTTTTTGCACATTTTAAAACTCTGGAGACCTCAAAACACACATTTCCGGTAAAATATCGAGAGCATGTTTTTGTATAGAATACAATCCCTTCTGTACCTACCGTGTAGGTACATAATGCGTTTAGAAAAAAGCAAAAACACGTACGAAATCAAAGCCAGTGTCTCATAATGCTTGTGAGGAATTTAAAGGCGGAAATTAAACTTTGTGGGACGATTGAATTCAAATCTAACTTACAGAGTTTTAAAGCTACATATGCATAAATACACATCAATCAGTTTTTTGAGTTATTAATGTTTTTGTGTTTATACAACACATGTTTTCAAAATCTATATGCAGTTTTAATACACTGAGACCGACAATATTACAGAATATTCTAGAAACCGTGGTTGATGAAACCAAGTATCAGATTTTTTTACTTTCTCTACACGTACTTTGTATTCCACCCAAAATTTCGATATCGAGATTTCACCGGAAATACACGATTAGGTTCCCTGGATGCATTTTTAGAAGAAAAAAAAGGTCCATTTGTGTATGTACTTGTCTCTGTGGACGCGATAACTCAAAAACTAAAAGTCGGTGAAATACCAAACTTTTCTGTGCAAGACCAGAAGTTGACAAGTTCCCGTATGACAAAAGTTTATTTTGTCATGGAAATACCGATATGTTAATCATTACAGCCAATTTTGAGAAAAACAGTTTGTAGTGAGAGGGGGGGGGGGGATTTTCCTTAATATCTTTGTGTCGCATCAGTGGAGTGTACTGAACCTAAATACCAAATTTGGTATTTAACCGATTTTTCGTTTTTTAGCTACCTTCCTACAGACACACACAGGGACACATTTCTAAAATGCATTTTTTGTTGGATTTAGAGGGTCTCAAAATATACATTTCCGGTGAAATTTCGGCATCGAATTTTTGGGTGGAATACAATACCTTCTTTATCTATTATGTACGAGCTAGAAATGGCTAAAACCGCCGTTATGTCTAACCTTCCCCTCAATTTGTTAATTTCTAATGGCTAGTCTTACAACCTTTCCGCCTTCATTGCAGACATCCCTTTCTAGAGCTCCCTATTTCTCTTTTTCCATCTGGTTTGTACTGTCGAGTTTTTCATCCCTCCCAGTCCTACCACATGTTGGTTGCTTATTTTCTCATATCCCATCATTAGTGGAATATAATATACTTAGCTTTCTTCTTATATTTTCATTTGGTGCTAGAGACTTTATCTAATATTGTACACGTTTCTGTCTTCATAAGAAATCTTGTGTTCTCTCCCTTCTTATTACGTATTATATTGACTAAAATCTATAAAGAACGAAAGTCTGTGAATGTACATAGGTTATTCTCAAAAGCTCTCAACCGATGCTTAATTCTTCTAGAATATATGTACATAGGGGATAGAGAAGTAATTATATTCCATCCAAAAATTCGATACCAAGATGTCACCGGAAATACAGGCTTTTAGACTCCTTGAACCCAAAAAAAATCATTTTTAGAACAGGTCCGCGCGTGTGTGTGTGTGTGGACAACATAGCTCAAAAACGAAAAGTCTTAAATGCCAAACTTGGTATTTAAATTTGCTATCTTCCAAGGATGCGACACAAAGATTTTCAAGAAAATCCCCCCACCCTCAGCTACTCTTTACATGGAAAAAAGTTCGACTATTTTGATTTTCTCAAAAATTGCTCTAAGATTTTGATTAAATTACCGCATATTAAATATATATAAAAGAAAGTCGTTTATAACTCAAGAACGGCTGAACCGATTTGGCTGAAAATCGGTGGGGAGGTAGCTGAGAACCAGGAGATGGACATAGGATACTTTTTATCCCGATTCCGTGGGACGTGACATAAAACGTGGTATAACAAAACGCAACAGACAGAAAAACACATTGTTGTCTATGGTGTTTGTTTCGAGTTTCTATTAGCTTATTGTGCCGATATTATCATTAACAATGCCGCGACCAAGACGATCGAATATTTCCCGACAAAGGATTCGAAACATTGCGAATGAAATTGCACGTGAAGAGCAACTATCCAATTACATTTTTAAACTCCTTGGATGTGCCTGGCTTACCACCGCACAATTTACGACTAAAGGTTGGCTCCGTATAAATCATGCTTCGAAACATAAACCAACCAAAACTATGCAACGGAAGGCGTTTGGTGGTGAGTAAATTGATGAACAATGTGATTTACGCGACGATACTCAAAGGAAAATTTGAAGGTAAGGAAGTTCTCACTCCGAGGATCCTGATGATCCCAACCGATTTGCCGTTTGAGTTTAAACGACTTCAATTTCCGATCCGTCTTGCATTCGCCATGACCATTAACAAATCACAAGGGCAATCCTTGAAAATTTGTGGTCTGAATATAGAAAAACCCTGTTTTTCCCATGGTCAATTATATGTGGCTTGTTCACGGGTCGGAAGACCATCTGCGTTATTTATTCTTGCGCCTGATAATAAAACAAATGTCGTCTATCACAAGGTGCTTCACTGAAGAGTGCAACCCATGCACCAGAATACACGGCCAATAAATAATCATTAAAATACCTGATTTTTTTCTATTTATATTCATTATCCTAATAAAAAATTGAACTTAATAAAATTCAAAATCTGCTCATTTATTGCTTCTAAGGCGGAAGAAAGTTCGCCGGTTCAGCTAGTTACAAATAAAATGTATATCTTGAATTTTCTAGGAATAGCCTATGAAGACATGTTTATACTGGATGAATTTTGCGGAATTTTGCATAACTGGTAAACCATAAGAGATAGACAAAAACTTACCTTACAAAAAGTGTAGAGTTCGTTAAAACACACAATTTATGCTATATACAGTTTTTTCGTGGAGTTGACCGTTTTTGAGATATTTCTTGTTATTGGCTTCAGCTATAAAGATACTTTTCTCGTACGGGAATTTGTCAACTCCTGTCCATACAAACAAAGGAAGTTCAGTCACATAGCAACCAGCTTTTGACTATCACTTTAACCTATGGTTCTCCCTTATTTCCCTGCTATTTACAAGGAAACAAGTAATAACACTATTTTTGACCTTCTGTAGTACTTACCTTCAAAGAACTTGATAATGAGAAAATAAACAAAATGCAGAAGAGTGTGAGATGCTACTTTATAATCTGTAAGGAATAATTTGAAAAGTTTTTCTCGTAGAAAAGTTACCTAATAAATCTTGCAGTAATTATTCTAGCAACTTCGAAGATGTTTACGACGTAACCTAAAGAAAGGCAGTAGCTTGAAGGCAGATGGTGATGACGTAAATAAAAGAAAATGCAACGCTGCAGAGTATAAGAAATGCAGCAACCCTTACTAAAACATTTATCTTAGAAGTTTGTTCATTAACTGGCAACCTTGCAAGTATAACAACTATTGGAATAAAATTCTCGCCTTGCAGCTAGAACCACAGACAGACCAGTTCCGAAACACCAGACTTGACGTTCTGTTCAGGAAACGTGATATCGTGATGGATTGAAAGAAAACTCAACCTCTCTCTCTATCAGTCGATTGTCAACGGTGCAAATATTAGCTCAGTACCCGATAGCACGACTCGGGTCTAATTACTACATTCTTAAAGCAGAGCAATTGCCAAATATATTTTTAAGAACGGGTCGCTATATGATGGTCTTGAAATTTCGTTTTCTTTGCCTAGTTAAGATAAGTAAGTCAAATATTTTAAGAATAGGTCGCTATGTGATAAATTTGAAATTCCATTTCCTTTATCTAGCTCAAATAAGTAAAAAAAAAAAAAAAATAACAACTGATGTGTTTCATTCACAAGACTTTCTCTACGTCTCTGCAACAAATTGTTTTTAAAAAGCTTATGCTAATTGAGAAAAAATTACCAGAAATGCTTTGCTTCCTTGTAACTAGAAGCAAAATAAGAGAGTACCATAGGTTAAAGTGACAGTCAAAACTGGTTGCCTTGTGACTGAAGTTCCTTTGTTTGTATAGACACGAGTTGACAAATTCCTGTATGAGAAAAGTATAAGTTTTTCAAATCTCAAACTAAAAACAAGGAATGTCTTAAAAATAATCAACTCCACAAAAAATGTATATAATATAAATTGTGTGTTTTAATGAGCTCTACATTTTCTGTTACGTAATTTTTTGCCTATCTCTTACGGTTTATAGGTTATGCAAAATTCGGCAAAATCAAGATATACATTTTATTTGCCAAGTAAATATCTTACATATAGGAGATTTTAATGAAAATCGTTAGCCCTTTTTAGAAAATGAAAATTTTCGAAATGTTTCCCATGTAAAGGGTAGTTGGGGGTGGGGGGATTTTCTTAAAAACATCCCTGTCGCCTCCTTGGAAGATACCGAAATTAAATACTAGGTTTGGTATTTAACGATCTTTTTTGAGCTATGTTGCCCACACACACACACACATACACGGATATTTTTCCAAATTTTTTTTTTAATTCAGGGGGTCTCAAAACATGTATTTCCGATGAAATCTCGATATCGATTTTTTGGGTGCAATAGAATACCTTCTCTATACACTATGTACATGTTACATGTAGAGAAAGTAAAAAAGGCTTCTCATTTGAGAAAAGTATAAACTGTTACAAATTAAAAGTAACCCAACAATATCGCCTGCGGCGCCACAGGTAGTAAAAGCGGGCGTTAAACACTATCCAAAAAAACAAACAATAAAAACAAACACTATAGAGGTTACTAGGAAATACTTTAAACTTCCCCCCCACCCCCAAAGAGGTGTGTATAAGTTTTTCCTAGAAATCCCTTTTGCTGATTTAAATAACTTGCACATCTGAAATGCGAGAGGACGAAGCGGTTATTCTTTTCCCCTTCTTTCTTCCTTTTGTTTTACCTCTCTTGAGTATGCAAAGGAAACGAAATATAAAAAAAACAAATAAAAAACACAAAAAACAAACAAAAGTTACACAGGCAAAAGTCATTCGGAATAAAGCGCGCTTCCCAAACATTCGAGATTCATGTTGTAAAAATATCAAGTTGAGTATTTAACGCTTTAAGTTTTTGGGTTATTCCTTTCACACACACACACACACACACACACACACACACACACACACACACACACACACACACAGGTGAATGGCAGACGAATTGTGTATCTTCAATTTTTTGGGAATAGCCTCTAAAGACCTGTTCATTCTGGATGACTTCTTCATATAGTTGGTAAACCGTAAGAAATAGACAAAAAACTTAATGCACAAAAAATGTAGATCTCGTTAAAACACACAGCTTATGCTGCCTGCTTATATATATTTCTTCTTACTTCAGAGTTAACGGTTTCCAAGATGTTCTGTGTAATAAATTTCAGTTTTAAGCTGCTTAAAAACTGTTCTCAAACGGGATAACATATTTTTTCGTCTCTCTGTTGTTTACTCCTAGCAGGCGAAGAGAACAGAATTTAAGTTTTTTTCACATAGCGGTCGGCGTTTAAAATATTTTACCGACGTTTTATCCTTACTTATTTCACTTCTACTTACAAAGAATCACGTAGCTAATTATCTCTAATAGCATGATGTAGGTGTTTATTTGCGGAATAGCTAGAATGTGAATGCAACATATCAGTGTGTGTGTGTGTGTGTGTGCAATGTAGCTCAAAAACGAAAACACCGTTAAATACTAAACTTGGTATTTATGTTTAGTACCTTCCAAGGTTTCGAAACGAAGATTTTCAAGAAAGCTTCCCACCCCATACTAAAGTTCACATGGAATTTTTTTTGAAAGTATTGTTTTTCTCAAAAAAATCTGACAATTTTGATTAAAATACCGCATATTAAAGATATTTACATGACAAACAAAATGTGGATCTTGAATTTCCTGGGAATGGCCTCTTAAGACCTCTTCATTCTGAATGACTTTTGCATAAATGTAAACCGTAAGAGATAGGCAAAAGTTTCCTACACACACAATATATACATACCGGGTGTTTCAAAAATACGGGGCATAATTTCAGGTATGTATTTCCCACATGTAGACAATCAAATTAGTTCACTATAACATGTGTCCGGAAATGCTTCATTTCCGAGTTATGGCCTTCACAACATTGAAATTCACGGGAACGTTTTTCTTTCCGCAGGTTGTCGTTACAGAAGATGTTCAAAATGTCCACCTCCTGCTTGAATACAGACCTCACATCGATATCTCATTGACCTGCAAACACGATCCCAAACTCCAGCAGTATTGCATATGTCCTCACAGCTTGCCACAATTCGATTCCGAAGGGATTCCAAATCCGGCACCGGAGACGAATAAACCAATAATTTTAAATGGCCCCACAAGTAGAAATCGAGAGGGTTCAGATCAGGTGAGCGTGGAGGCCAAGCAATTGGGCCACCTCTACCTATCCATCGATCAGGAAACCTTCGAACCAAGTACCGGCGAGCCGTAAGACTGAAGTGTGCAGGAGCGCCATCATGCAAGAAGTGAATGTGTTGATGATTGATCAGTGGAGTGTCTTCGAAAACGTCAGGTATGGTGTTTTCCAGGAAGTTTGTGTACGCCTCCCCCGTAAGGCTGTTTACAAGTACATGGGGTCCAACTAATCGATCGATCACCAATGATACCGGCCCACATGTTGAGGGAGAACTGCACCTGGTGATGAGATACAACAGTTACACGTGGGTTTTCATGCGACCATACATGCTGATTGTGGAAATTTGTTATGCCATCTCTTGTGAACTGTGCTTCATCTGTAAATAATACGACGGCAGAAAAGTTCGGATTTACACCACACTACTGCAAGAACCACTGACAGAACCTAACTCGTGCAGGGTAATCTGCTGGTGACAGGGCCTGTACACGTTGCAAATGATAAGGATACAATTGATACTCGTTCAACAGTCTCCAGACAGTCGTATGAGGAACATTGACTTGCAACGCTAACCGTCGTGTGCTGATAGAAGGAGTCCTGTCCACAGCCTCCAGAATCTCCTCCTGCACTTCTGGAGTTGTAGATCTTGGTCGTCCCCTTCCCAAACCAGGAGAGGTGAATATTCCATACTCGCACAGACGGGAATGGAGACGTACAAATGTCTTCCGATCTGGACATTGTCGCTGTGGGTACCTCTCCTGGTACAAACGACGAGCCAGCGCAGCATTGCCGTCCGCCTTACCGTACATGAAGTGTATCTCTGCCAGCTCTTGATTTGAATACATGTCGCACAGTCTTAACGCCTAAAGAACACTGAATGTAACCTTCCTCAGAATGAACTATCAGAGCGCCCTCCTAATGTCTCCTTTGACGGCAAAGACCTGCGGAAAGAAAAACGTTCCAGTGAATTCCAATGTTGTGAAGGCCATAACTCGGAAATGAAGCATTTCCGGACATGAACTATTTTGATTGTCTACAGGTGGGACTTTCAATGTTGTAAAGGCCATAACTCGGAAATGATGCATTTCCGGACACATGTTATAATGAACTATTTTGATTGTCTTCATGTGGGAAATACATACCTGAAATTATGCCCCGTATTTTTGAAACACACTGTATATATCATCAAAACATCAATTTATATCCTGTACATTTTTGTTGAAGAACTAACCGTGTCCGAGTTATTACTTATTATTGGGTTCAATTTTAAAATTCTTATACTTTTCTCAAACAGGAAGTCGTCCATGTTTCTTTTATTTACTTCTGGTCAGGCAAAGACAGCATCGCATAGCGGCAGCTTTTAAAACACCTACTGTATTCTCTTTTTTCCCTTCTACTTACAACAAAGCAAGTAAAAGACGTTCTGCTAATGTTTATCTCGATTAGAATGGATTAGAAAGAAGAATAATCTTTGTAAAAACTTTGTTTGCAGAATAGGTAGAGAAAGTCATGTGAATGGATCATATAATTTTTTTAAGCATTTATACTACAAACACACACATACACCCCACATTCATATTTCCAGACTCTGTGGAGGGTAGGGTATGGTTCTGGTTTTAAAAAAAAAAAACATTCTCTGCCTCGACCGTGAATCGAACCCTTCACATATGGGTGAGATCCAAAACATTGACCACCACTCGACGGGCCACAGAGGTAGCTCCTTATTTTGATCTCAACTAGTCTATTTTACTAGTGCAAAAAGGTGCATTGCTTCGGAAACAGCGTTTAATATTGGTGAGAAACTACCTTGCGATTGACATTCCTGCTGACACGTGGCTGTCTCGGTACGCTATTGATATATTTACTTGACGTCCATCTGCAGTGCCTCACAGTCCTCTGCTTCCTCTAAAATGGGTCTTTCCGTGCATTTTCTATCACACTTCTGGTATGTTGAACTGCTTTTTCCCCATATCTCACTAGTTATCTCGTCTGTTCCTTTAAACATTGGGTCGTGTACTTCACTAAACGTAAAAGCTTTATTATTTCGGCTAACGTAACCTCAACTCTTTTTTCACGGCTGTAAGACATTTTCAAATCACAATGTCACTCGTAATAGTTCTGAGATGAGAACAAGAGCAATGTCCGTGATATATAAAAGGTAGTAACAATTATAAATGTAAATCCTTATGGAATCAATTTTTACAGAATGAAATCAATCTGATCAGTCATGCATAAGAACGCACGCGTGAATTTCCACTGAACCACGTAGGTGTTGCAACGCCGATGACGGTTATGTATTGTTACACTATGATTGCTCAGCAGCCTGATGAGCCCCTGCCAGCAGACGACACACCCCACAAGTGTCAATCACAAGGACATTTCTCACCGATAGAAGGAATACTCAAACTGTGACCACAGAATGGATAGATGCAACTTCTAGATGTACCCATTTTGAATCGTGTTGTTATGTCTACAACTTTAAGATTCAGGCTGTAAAAATTGAGCACTTTTTGTCTTATATTTGCGTTACTTTTTGAAAGGCTATGGGTACCATAAACCAATTTTCTTTAATATTTCTGACGCGCCGCTTCTTCTTTATTTTTAATATGCTTTCTGGAATTTTACGTAAATATCCAAGGAATTTAATTTAGCTGTCTGCACTCATAAGTCTGTAATATGACGTTAGCTATGATATGGAATTATGATGCCTCGACTTTCTTGTTCATGCCTGTCAGAAACCACACAAGGCATTTATAATCTTCTATTTACTTCATGTTAATTGGAATAATCATCAGTAGAAACGATCTTATTACTTAGTTCCTTATAAGTAAAAGGGAACTAAGGGAATACAGTAGGCTAAACCAACAGGTTGGTTGCTATGGTATAGATCGCGATTTTCAATGTTTGGAAGTTTTTGTCTGTTTCTTATGGTTTACCAGATATGCAAAATTCTTCCAGAATATAGAGGTCTTCAGAGGCTATTCCCAGAAAATTCAAGATGTGCACTTTAGTTGTCATGTAAGCATCTTTAATGTACGATATTTTAATCAAAATCGTTACAGCCATTTTTGAGAAAATCAAAATTTTCGAAAAATGTTCCACGTGAAAAGTAGTTGGGGGTGGGGGGATTTCTTGAAAAGCTTCGTGTCGCATCCTTGGAAGTTTGGTATTTAACGGCTTTTCGTTTTTGAGCTGTGCTGTCACAGGCACACACACGGACCTTTTTCTAAAATGCTTTTTTTTATTCAGGGGGACCCAAAACATGTATTTCCAGTGAAATTTTGGTATGAAATTTTGGGTGGAATGCAATACCTTCTCTATACACTATGTACATGTACTTGTAGAGAAAGTAAAAATTGTCCGAGTAACTGACCCTTAAGCGAGATTCGAGCTCGCGGCCTTTTGAATGTGAGGCTGACACCTACCCAGGCGGGTTTTACATTTTTCCATGCAAAGTAAAAAACTATAAATTTCTCATTTTTTGCTTAAAACCAATTATCCTCGAAAATATGGACAATTCTCAAAAATTCGCGAGAATTTCACAATTATATCAAATACATTCATAACATTTCGTTATTTAATTCAACAATTTTCTCATTTATCATTAAAAACAAACTTTACTGTGAGGATCTTACGTGTAATTAATTTTGTTCTTATCTCGTAAGCGTATTTGAGAAAGTGGACTCACTGAGGCGTTTCTGCAGCCGAAGCTTCCATCAAGCTGCTGTTTTTACGAAAGAAATTTGGGCTAGGAAATAAATAAGACCATTTTTTTGGGTCTTTTTTTCTCCTCTCCGCTCCCGTTAAACTTGGTGCGTGGAATTAATTGGCGGTTGTGTAAGGTCTTGAGCGTGGGCCATTTGGACCAAGAAGACATGCGAGCAGCTTCTAAATACGAAGGTTCAGAGAAGATGATGATGATAATGATGATGATGATGATGATGATGATAATGTACAAAACGGATTAGATTAAAATTGGAAACAGCGAATTTTTCTGTACATTTACTTTCTCAAATGGTGCTTATTTAACCTGTATAATGATGATGTAATTCCGTGTCTTTACCTTCTCTAGCACGTATACACAGTGTACATTCCATCCAAATATGTGATACGAGATTTCACCGGAAACATGTTTTGAGGACCTGAATCCAAAAAAGAGATTATTCTTTTATCTACAACATGCTAGTCGAGATAAACATAAACAGAAATTGTCTTAATAAATTTCTTTTAAGTAGGAGGGAAATAAGGATATATAAATTGCCCCCATGGTCAAGTGGTCAGCGAGCTAATTCTCACCCGGTAGTCCCTGGTTCGATTCCCGGGCGGGGAATTTATTCTTTAGCCAGGATTATTACCTATCCTCCACAGTCTGGAAGTGTGAATGTGAGAGTGTTTAGTAATAAAGAATTGATGAACCTAACGTTCTAAACCTACAATAATACGAGTTGCTTCACAAGTCAAAGCCCCCGATCTGGCCATTCAAGTTAAAGGGGCTTATACAAATGGAAAAAAAAAAAAAAAGGGTAAAACAAAAGAGATGAAACGAAAGTTGACTTCCCGCTGGAGTAAAGTGTAAGTAGCTTAAAAATGAAACCAATAGCGAGGATTATCCTGGAAACTGTTAAGTCTACGAAAAAATATGTGTATGACATAAATTGTGTCTCTTAACGAGCTCTTTATTTTTTCTGCAGTAAAATTTTTCTATCTCTTATAGTTTACCAGTTGCACAAAAGTCATCCAGAATGAAGAGGTCTTCAGAGGCTGTTCCCAGAAAATCCAAGATAAATATTTTGCTGTCATGAAAATAGCTTAAATATATGGTATTTTAATCAAAATCGTTAGTGCCATTTTTGAGAAGATCAACATTTTCTAAGAATTTTCCATGTAAAGGGAAATTAGGATGGGATTTTCAAGAATATCTTCGCATCCTTGAAAGATACTGAACTTAAATACCAAGTTTGGTATTAACGGATTTTTCGTTTTTGAACCATGCTGTCATAGACACTCTTCACAGTTTTTTGAAAAGTTTTTTTTAATAAGGCGAGCTCAAAATATATTTACAGTGAAATCTCGGTATCGACTTTTTGGGTGGAATAAATACTTCCTCTACTCACTATGTACACAGAACGTGTAAAGAAAGTACTCGTAGTAAAGAGTTGGAGAAAGAGACAAGGTTTTGTTACAGTGGTGTCAGGAGCGGGATCGGCGAACGTGTAGACTACTTACTATAATAGGTAACAAAACTTGATGTTTTCCATTCACATGAGTTTCTCTACATTTCTGTAACAAATTACTGACAAAAATCTTACGCCTCTATCTGCTTCATCTATTTGAGATAAACATTAGCAGAAATAATCTTATTACTTGCTTTCCTCTAAGTAGAAGAGATACAAGGGAATATACTAGGCCAACACGATAGTCAAATCTTTTAAATGCTTTTTTTTTTTTTTTTTTTTTTTTTTGCATTGTCAGGAACTGACAAATTCCCGCGTGTGAAGATAGTATTTTAAAACTAAAATCAATAACAACGAATGTCTCAAAAATGGTCTACCCCACGAAATATATATATATGAACTAAATTGTGTGTTTTAACCATGTCCACAAGAGATTTTTTGTCTCTTACGGTTTATCACTTAGTATGTAAAATCCAGCAAAATTCATCCAGAATAAAGAGATCTTCAAAAGTTATTCCCAGGAAATTCAGGAAATGCATTTTATTTGATATGTATATATCTTTAATATGCAGTATTTTAATCAAAATCGTAGAGCCATTTTTGAGAAAATCAAAACCTTCAACATTTTCCATGTAAAGAATAGTTTCTGCTGGGAGGGTTTTCTTGAAAATTTTCCTGAAAATACCATGTTTAGTATTTAACGGTCGTTTAGTTTTTGAGTTATACTATCCACAGACATATTTTTCCAAAATATGATTTTTTGATCAGAGGACCTCAAAGCATCTATTTCCGTTGATATCTGGATCGAATGTTTGGGTGGAATAAATACGTAGGCTTTACACTACATGCATAGTACATATAGAGAAAGTAATAAAGAGTTGTTGGAGAAAAATAGTTTTTTTTTTACAGTGGTGTCAGGAGCGGGATCGCCAAACGTGTGAACTACTAAGTAGTACTATAGTAGATGAAGTTATTAATCAACAAAATTATAATAAAGAGATTTGGTTACACTATTAGAAGAAATGTGGCAGTTCCCTTCTGTCCTGTATACAAGGCCTCTTTTTCAGCTCCAGTACATATATACCAAAGGTGGTCCATACGCACCCAGTGAGTGTGTGATGCTTCAAGTTTGGGAAGAGTCTAGCTGGGCTGACCCTCCAGGACATTGAGATGGGGATCACGTAAGGCCCCTAAAGTTGCTGCATAACACAGCCGTCGCAGACTAATGAGGTAGCGTCACGTTAGGACCCTCTCTTACTCGCGATTTTATCAAACGCGGAGCGGAGAGGAACAAGTGGTTAACTTTGGTACACATGCTAAGAGAAAGTTTCCGCCATATCTATAACAACAAGCATATATGCGTCATCTCCTTCAGCATCCAATTCTGCAACTTATACGAGGGTTGTTCCAGAAGTACCCGACCTAACAAAGAAAGCACAACAATTTGGGGGGAAAACATCTTTATTTCTCTACATGGTCTCCTTTCAGCTCGATACACTTTTCCCATCGATGTTCAATAGCTACGATATCCTGTTTATAGTGAGAACTATCGAGGTCTGCAAAATAGCCATCAACTGTAGACTCCACCTCTTCATTGTTGGCAAATCTTCTACCACCATATCTTCTAGTTTTGAAACAGAAAATGATCAGAGGGTGCTAAATCTGACGAATAGGGTGCATGAGGAAACTATTCGAACTTTAACTCATCATTATGGCAATGGAGATAATGAACGTGTGAACTGGTACATTGTCTTGATGAAACAAAAATTTGTTTTTCGCTAAATGCAGACGTTTATGTTCGATTTCATCACTCAAACAACGTAACAAGTTCGCATAAAATTCGCCATTGATTACTTTTCCTTTTTTTTGAGATAATTAGTGAAAATTATCTCTCATGCGTCCCAGGAAACAGACGCCATGACCTTCACTGCAGATGGAACTGTTCGCCTTCTTTGGTGCCGATTTTCCCCTTTCAATCCATTATTTTGTATGTTCCTTCGTCTCAGGTGTGAAGTGATGATCCAGGTTATGAATCGACGCAAAAACTCAGCTTTGTTGCAGCGAAACATTGCCAAACACTTGACTGAAACTTCCTCACGACGCTGTTTTTGTTTTATTGTGAGCAAACACGACATCCATCTTGCGCACAAATTTCTCGTATCAAAATTTTCAGTAGTATGCAATGTACAGAACTTTTTGAAATGCCTGCAATGTCTATTAGCTCGCGCACTTTCAGTCGACGGTCATCCAAAACCATTTTGTGGATTTTCTTTACAATTTCTGGACTGGTTCATTTGGTCGACCACTGAGATGCCACGCTCAAACTTTGCCACCCAATATTTCACTGTTGTAAATGAAGAAACAGACTCTCCCAAAGAAGAATCTAACTCAGCTTTAATATTAGTTGGACTAAGACCCTTCAAATGAAAGTATTTATCACAAAACGATGACCAGTTTTATCCATGTTTACAAATTCGCTAAGAGCATTCACTAATGATGACTGCAAAACAAATGCTAAACAATGTAAAAACTTCAAAGTTAAGCTTTTTAAGGTTGGTCCTTTTTACCATGTTAGAAGCAGAAACCGCTATCTATACGTCAGGTCGGGTACTCTGGGACAACCACTGTAACTCTTGGAGGCATTGTGGGCAGAGTTGCTACAGAGTGGACGTTGCGTACTTAAAACAAGTCTGATGTGTTCCACTCTCATGACTTTCTGTGGCTATTCCAAATATATACTATTCTTACAAAATATTATTCTTTTATCTACATCATACTATTGGAGATAAACATTAGTAGAAGTGGTCTTATTATTTGCTTCGTTATAAGTAGATGGGAAATAAGGGAATACACTAGTATAAAACGATAGTCAAATACGAGGTCTGATAGAAAAGTAACACACATTTTTTTCTGCTATGGTATTGGAGCTGGAATGTTACAATTTCCCACAGATGTAGTTTGAAGTTTTCACTACAGAGGGTATTTTTTATTTCATGCAGCTATAGCGAGAGAAGCGCGGACTACGCAACAAATATGGCGCGCATGCCACTGTCGTCCACGTGTGAAGAGCAGAGAGGTGTGGTTCGATATTTGTGGACCAAAGGACATAAACACAGGGACATGCGTGGCGTGTATGGGGATGTATGAAACGTAGCAATGTCTAGAGATGCTGTGCATTCTTCCAAGATGACCGTGTGTACCTTAACAATTCGCCAGGTTCCGGGAGGCCGGTAACAGCTGCAACCCCGCAGAATGTCAGATGACCTTCAGCGTACATTAAAACTTTGGTGAAGTTACGTCGTGCCCTTCGTGACAAACGCCACAACATTAATGCTGACGATGTCAAACTTCATCATGTTAATGCTGCTACTGTAGAACACGACCAAATGTTTATTTCGATAGAAGAATAATCTTTTTGGCAGTAATTTGTAACAGAGGTGTAGAGAAAGATATCAGACGTTTACATTTTATAGTGGAGTTGTTGAACAATACTGCAACTTATGTACCGCCATTAAAGTTGTGTCGAAATTATTTTCTCCATCTCATAAATTATTTCTCGTTTACAGCTCTGTTTCAATTATTACACATTTAAGCTGTAGAGAGGGTTCAACTATATTTCCGTTTCACTTTTCATGGTCCCCTTTCTGTGGAGGGTTTATTTAATTTTCTCTCCCCTCACTTGACCGTTCCCCTACCCCGGACTTACATTTATATTAAAAACCCCAGTCACGAAACACACACACAGTAAACTACAGATGTCCCCGTGACCTATAATGTAATGGAAGCGGTATATTATCTCTTTTGAAGCAAGAATAGCCACGATTAGGTGCGCGCATGTGGCAAAGGAGGGAACATAATGGAAAATTGTTCTTGCGTATTGCAAGATTTTATAGCGCGGAAATAGGTCACGTACGTGCTTAGCTAGTATCGGTGATTTATAATCGGGAGCATTATGTCATTACCTCAAACACTTCCTTTGGTCTACGCTTGTACAGTAAATTCTCAGAAAAGGGTAGAAAAACAAATTATTTTTGAGAAATTCGATACTGAGATTTCACCGGAAGTACATGTTTTGGGGTCCCCCTGATCAATAAAATAAAAATAAAAAATCTGACGTGTTTCATTCGCATGACTTTCTCTACATCTATGCAACAAATTATTGTTTAAAAGCTTATGCTTCTATCTGCTTCATGCTAATCGAAAAAAAATTTAGCAACTCGTGTCCATACAAACAAAGGAACTTCAGTGACATAGCAACCAGCTTTTGACTGTCACTTTAACCTATGTTATTTCGCTTCTACTTACAAGGAAGCAAGTAATAAGACTATTTCTGCTAATTTTTTTTCGATTAGCATGTAGCAAATAAAAGCATAAGCTTTTTAGCAATAATTTGTTGCAGAATGTAGAAAAAGGCATGTGAATGGAACACATAAGATTTTTTGTTTCAACATAATCTGTTTTTATCTGATACACTTCTTCTAGCGTTTCTCCAACTGTTTCAAGCCTTCAAAAAAGTAAGACATCGGAAGGTGCTCAAATTAGGAATCTGTGCGGGAGATGATCTCTGAACCGGTGCAATAACACTCTCCAGTTGTCGCTCTTCCTGTCACGTCCCGGAAATGTAACTTAAAAAGTAGCTTTTAACAATCTCTGTGTGTCTAAGATTGCTTCTAGCTCTTACGGTTTACCAGCTTATCTAGAAATAAGAGGGCTTCAAAATTTCCCACAATAGACTTCATTTACCACGTAAATATCTTTAGTATGCAGTATTTTAATCGAAATGGTTAGATCCATTTTTGAGAAAATCGATACACAAGCGTGATTTGGAGACAGTGGAATTTTTACTTTCTCTATACGAACTATGTACATAATGTATAGAGAAGGTATTGTATTGCACTCAAACTTTCGATACCGAGACTTCACCGGAAATATAGGGCAGTATAGCTCAAAAACGAAAAATCGCCTAAATGCCAAACTTGGTATTTCAGTTTTATATTTCTATGACAAACGAAATATATATATCTTGAATTTTCTGTGAATAGCCTCTGAAGACCTCTTCATTCTGGATGACTTTTATATAACGGGCAAATCGTAAGAGATATACAAAAACTTACTGCACAAAAAAAGCAGATCTCATTAAAACACACAATTTATATCATATACTTTTTTTTTTTGTAGAGTTAACCGTTTTCAACATTCTCCGGGTTTTTAGTTTCAATTATAGCTGCTTAAACGTTTATCAAACGGGAATACATCTTTATTCTCATTTCTCGTTTGTTAACTCCTGACAGGCAAAGATATTGGAATCTCAACTTTTTCACATATCGACCGGTTTTTAAAGGACGAGACTATTGCTTTAACGTGTGCATTTTTTTATTTCCCTTCTACTTACAAGAAAGCTAGTAATAAGACTAATTCTGCTTATGTTTATTCTTGATTAGCAGGATGTAGATAACAGATTAATGTTTTGAATAGGTTTGTTTCTGAACAGCGAGAGCACATTAGATGTTTTCCCTTCTACTTACAAAGAACCAACTAACAAGGACAATTTCTGCTAACGTTTATCGCGATTATAATGAAGTAGATTGAAGATTAAACTTTTTTACAATAATTTGTTGCAGAGATGTAGAGAAAGTCATGTGAATGGAACACATCAGATTTTTTTAATGTGTCGCATCTTGGCAGATACAAAACCTGAATACCAAGTTTGTAATTATCACAGTTTTGGCTTTTGAGCTGTGCTGCCAATAGCCGCACATGCACTCTCTCTCTCTCTCTCTCTCTCTCACTCACACAAACACACACACACACACTCACACATGAACTATTCTCTAACAATCTGTTGTGTTCTATTTACATGACTTATACTACCTGCTCTGCAAAAAACTATTCTTATAAAATATAAATATTCCTATAAAAGATAATTCTATATCTTTAGCCGGGTTCTCCCTGCATGACCAGGGCCGCGCCGTGGCCGAGTGATTAGACCACTCGCTTCTCACCCCGGATTCTATCCTCAGCGACCGCATGTGAAATTTGTGGGCGGGTTTTCTCGGGGTTCTGCGGTTTCCCTGCCATCTTTATTCCATGTTTTATTACTGGCATCGCCTGCGGTGCCACAAGTAGTAAAAGCGGGTGTTAAACACTACCAAAAAGAATTGATTGACCACGAGTAAAATAAAAGAGTTATAATGCGAAAGACTGATTCCTTACCGTTTGAGAGAAGTTTAAGTAATTTAAAATTTAAACCTATAACAAGAAATACGTCGGAAACGGTTAACTCTATACAAAAAACAAAATAAAGTATGTGACTTAAATTTTGTGTTTTAACGAGATGTACATGTTTTGTGTAGTACGGTTGCGTGTCTCTTACGGTTTACAAGTTAAACAGAATGAAGAGGTTTTCAGAGGCTATTCCCGGAAAATTTAACATATTCATTTTATTTGGCATCTCACTAAACTATGGTATTTTAATCAAAGTCGTTTTTGAGAAAAGCAACATTTTAAAATATTTTTATGTAAGGTATAGTGTGGGGTGAGGTTTTTTTTTTTCTATTTTTATTTGAAAATCTTCGTGTCGCATCCTTGGAAGATACTGAACATAAATACCAAGTTTGGTATCTAAACGACTTTCAGCTTTTGAGCTATACCGTCCACAAACACGCATATATACATTCATTCATAGACATACACGGACGTTTTCCAGGGTCGTCAAAACATGTATTTTCGGTGAAATCTCGGTATTGAATCTCTGGCTGGAATACAATACTGTTCTTTCTGCTATGTAGGTGGTAGACACGGGGGGGGATGAAGTGACGCAAACATCGTTTATATTGGAAGTTGTTGAATGTTTGCGTGTGTAAAGCTAGCAGTAAAGTCAGTTATTAAACAGGACAATTAACAGGTCTATTGTTTTATAGCTGTGGGGTTGTATTGCTTACTCCAAGTTTCTCAGAAATGTTGTTGTGCTGTTTACAACAGCGCTGTTTATTGTGCTTCTCTTCAGCCGGCGCAATTTTAGCTGTTTATTGTGTCTTGTTGTGCAATTTACTTATAGTTTCATTCGGGAAGTGCCCGGAGACCGCCCAGTCTGACCCGCTGCGATATACGAGGCGTCTTCAATAAGTCTTTGGAAAAATATTGAAAAATAAATTATTTTTGGTAAAATTTTACTTTCTCTACGCGTGCTATGTACATAGTGTATAGAGAAGGTATTGTAATGCACCCAAAAATTCCATACCGAGATTTCACCGTAATTACATCATATGGGTTCCCCTGAATCCGAAAACAATTGGAAAAAGGTTCGTGCGTGAGTGTGTGTCTGTGGACAGCATAGCTCAAAAACGGAAAGCCCTTTAAATACAACATTTGGTATGCGACACGAAGATTTTCAAGAAAATCCCCCGTCTTTCTCTAAAATGGCTCTAACGTTTTTTATTAAAATATCGTGCATTAAAGATATTTACCTGACAAATAAAATGTATATCTTGAATTTTCTGACAATAGCCTTTGAAGATGGAATTTTTCATAACTGGCAAACCGCAAGTGATAGACAAAAACTTACGTAATAGAAATGTAGACCTCGTTGAAACACATAATGTATGTTATATACATTTTTTCATGGAGTTGATCGTTTTTTAGATATTCCTTGTTATTAGTTTCAGCTTTAAAGTACTTATACCTTTCTCATACGGGAATTTGTCAACTTATGTCCATACAAACAAAGGAACTTCAGTCACATAGCAACCAGCTTTTGACTATCACTTTAACCTTTGGTACTCCTTTATTTCGCTTCTACTTACAAGGAAGCAAGTAATAAGACTTTCTGATAATTTTTCCTCGATTAGCATAAAATAGATGGAAGCTTAAGCTTTTTAAGAATAATTTGTTGCAGAGATGTAGGAAGGTCTTTTGTTTGGAACATATCAGATTTTTTTAAAATGCTTTTTGGACTCGGGAGACCCTAAAATATATAGTTCTGTTGAAACATCGCTATCGAGTTTTTGGGTGCAATAGCTTCTCTGTACACTATGTATATAGAACGTGTAGAGAAAGTAAAATGAACATTTTCTCTCCTTTATTTTGGCTGCTGGAAGTTTTTAAAGTAGAGACGGATGTTTTTTAGACTTTGTGTGTAACATGAATTGTCAAGAGGTCAGAGAATGGAAGCTTTTAATGGAAAATGAAACACTTTTTGTGGACTCTAGTAGAAGAAAAAAAGTAATGCAGACAATAATAATAAAGTAGTGTTAGTAGTATAAATTGCACTTTTCCTCTTGTTTTCTTTCTCGATTAATCCCTTAACGTAGACTTGTGATAGCGAGAGTGCATCTAGACTTTAAAGGCCCTTAATTAAGAAATTATTTTTAAAAATCCGAAAGAAAGTTAAACTTTTGGAGCAGTTAATTATGACGGAAAAATAGAACAGCTACGTTGCCTTGCAAAGCTCTTCCGAGCGAGATAAATGCCAGTTGGGTATTACATTTTCCTGTACGTGTTGATTGATTGCACTTGGCAAACTAAGCCGTAGATAGTAAAAATCTGATGTTCCAGATGAATTTCTCTACATCTCTGTAACAAAGTGTTGTTAATAAGCATGTTCTTTTATCCTGTTCATGCTAATCCAGATAAACATTAGCAGAAACGGTCTTATTACTTAGTTCCTTATAAGTAGAAGGGAAATAAGGGAATACACTAGGTTAAAGGGACAGTCAAATGTTTTAAAATGTGGTTGCTATAAGATTGAAATTCGTTTCTTTGCGTCACCAGGAGTTGACAAAATCCTGTACGAGAAAAGTATTTTAAAACTGAAACCAATAACAAAGAATATCTCGTAAACGGTCAACTGCACAAAAAAAATGTATATGACATTTGTGTGTGCATTACGGTGCTCCACACTTTTTCTGGAGTAAATTTTTGTCTATCTCTTACGGTTTAGTAGTTAAGCAAAATTACAAACAAAAGAAAACAAAAATGCACAATAAAGAGTATTTTAGAGGCATAGCACAATAACGAAAGTCCGTTAAGTACCATCTTCTAAGGACGCAGCACGAGGATTTTCAAGAAAACCCCCCAACCCCACTACCCTGCAACATTTTACAAAAACTTTTATTTTCTCAAAAATGGCTCTAATGATTTTGATTAAAATCTGTTATATTTAAGATAATTTACATGTCAAATAAAACCTCTGAAGACCTCTTCATTCTGGATGACTTTTGTATAACTGGCAAACCGTAAGACATATACAAAAACTTAGTAGGTACACAAAAAATTTAGAGCTCATTAAAACACACAATTTATGTCATATATTTATTTTAGAGGTAACTATTTTCGAGATATTTCGCAGTATTGGTTTACATTTTAAGCTACTTAAACTTTTCTCGAACGGGAACACATCTCTCTTCTGGTTTCTGGTTTATTTACCCCTCGCAATCAAAGAGATGGAATTTCAATTGTTTCATATAGCAACCGGCTTTTAAAGCTCGAGACTTTCGCTTTATCCTATATCTTCTTATTTCCCTTCTACCCAAAAATTCGATACCGAAATTTCACCGAAAATACATGTTTTGACACTCCCTGAATAAAAAAAACCACACATTTTTATAAAAATGTCCGTATGTCTGTGTGTGTGTCTGTCTGTGTCTGTGGGCAGCATAGCTCAAAAACGAAAAGACCTTTAAAAACCAAACTTGGTATTTAGGTTTGGTTGCGACACGAAGATTTTCAAGAAAATCCTCCCACCCCTAACTACTCTTTACATGGCTTTTTTTGAAAATTTTGATTTTCTCAAAAATGGCTCAAACGATTTTAATTAAATATCATATATTAAAGATATGTACCTGACAAATAAAATGTATGTCTTGAATTTTCTGGGAACAGCCTCTAAAGACTACTTTATTCTGGATCAATTTTACAGAATTTTGCATAACTGCTAAACCTAAGGGATGGACAAAAACGTACCACACAAAAAACGTAGAGCACATAAAAACACACAATTTATGTTATATATTTTTTTCGTGGAGTTGGTCGTTTTTTTTTAGATATACCTTGTTTTTGATTTCAGCTTTGAAAAACTTGTATTTTTCTCATACAAGAATTTGTCAATCCCTGTCCATACAAAGGAACTTCAGTCACGTAGCAACCGGCTTTTGACTAACTTTTTACTTTCTCTATACGCACTATGTACATAGTGTATAGAGAAGGTATTGCATTCCACCAAAAAATTCGATACCGAGATTTCACCGGAAATATATGTTTTAGGGTCCCCTGTATCCAAAAAAAGTATTTTCCGAAAAAGATCCGTGTATGTGTGTTGGTGTGTCCGCGTGTCTGTGAACACGATAACTCAAAAACGAAAAGTAGCTAAAATACCAAACTTGGTATTTAAGTTTAGTATCTTCCAGGGATGCGACACGAAGATTTTGAGAAAAATCCGCACACCCCAAACTACCCTTTACGTGGAACTTTTTTCGAAAATTTTGATTTTCTAAAAAATGGCTCTAACGATTTTGATTAAAATATCGTAAATTAAAGATATTTACCTTTCAAATAAAATGTATATTTTTAATTTTCTGGGAATAGCCTCTGAAGACTACTTTATTTTGGGTCAATTTTACAGAATTTTGCATAACTGCTAAACCATAAGAGATGGACAAAAACATACCACACAAAAAACGTAGAGCACACTAAAACACACAATTTATGTTATATATTTTTTTCGTGGAGTTGATCGTTTTTTAGATATTCCTTGTTTTTGATATCAGCTTTGAAAATTTTGTATTTCTTTCTTGTATTTCTTTCATACAGGAATTTGTCAATACAAAGGAACTTCAGTCACATAGCAACCAACTTTTGACTCTCACTTTAACCTATGGTACTCCCTTATTTCGCTTCTACATACAAGGAAGCAAGTAATAAGACTATTTCTACTTACTAATTTTTTCTCGATTAGCATGAAGTAAATAGAAGCATAAGATTTTTAACAATAATTTGTTACAGAGATGTAGAGAAAGTCATGTGAATGGAACACATCAGATCTTTTTTTCCGGTGTTGATCGTTTTTGAGATATTCCATGTTTTTGGTTTCAACTTTGAAAAACTATGTTCCATTCACATGATTTTCTCTACGTTTCTGCAACAAATTATTGTTAAAAAGCTTATGCTTGCATTTATTTCATGCTAATCGTGAAAAAATTAGCAGCAATATTCTTATTATTGGCCACCATGCAAGTAGAAGCGAAATAAGGGAGTACCATAGGTTAAAGTGCTAGTCATAAGCTGGTTGCAATGTGACTGAAGTTCCTTGTTTGTATGGACAGGAGTTGATAAATTCCTGTATGAGAAAAGTAGGTTTTTAAAGCTGGTACCAATAACAGGAATATCTTAAAAACGATCAACTCCACGAAAAAAAATGCATATTACATAAATTGTGTGTTTTATCGTGATCTACATTTTCTGTGCAGTAAGTTTTTGTCTATCTCTTACGGTTTACCAGCTATGCAAAATTTAATAAAAATCATCCAGAATAAAGAGGTCTTTAGAGGATATTCCCAGAAAATTCAAGATATACATTTTATTTGCCATGTAAATATCTTAAGTATAAGAGATTTTAACCAAAATCGTTAGAGCTATTCTTGAGAAAAAAAAAATCGAAAATTTTTCCATGTAAAGGGTAGTTTGGGGTGGAGAATTTTCTTGAAGACAGTCGTGTCGCACCCTTGGAAGATATCAAACTTAAATACCAATTTTGGTATTTAACGGTCTTTTCGTTTTTGAGCTTTGCTGTCCATAGACATACAGACACACACACACACACACACACACACACACACACACACACACACACATTTTTCCAAAAAGGCTGTTTTGAATTCAGGGGGACCCAAAACATCTATTTCCAGTGAAATTTCGGTATTTAATTTTGGATGGAATGCAATACCTTCTCTATACACTATGTACATAGTATGTGTAGAGAAAGTAAAACTTTTTGACCGTGGGACATCGGCTTTACAGTTAATTGGAAAGTGCATCAAGGAAAGAGACTGCAATCTTTTATACCAACAAATGAAGCGTTGGGAAACAAGAGAGGTCCCTGCCCCGCAATTCATCGCAAAACATTCATTTGAAAATTGTTTTACAAGTTGTGTTTGAAATTGATTTTGCGCCCGATATTCACCGCAATAAAATTCCCATCCGCCGTCATTCGCTCTAATTGCCAATTTTACAGCGCCACTCGGCAGCGTCTGTAAACAGTTCTACCGTTATCAACAGCAAGACTTCAAAGGAAAATTTTAGCTTGGGCAAATATCACAAGTTACCTGATGCTTGAAGCTCACTTCCGCAAATTCCTGCCTTTGCAACGGGTGCATGTGGAGTAATAAAGCCCCCCGGGCCCCTGTGTGTGAAGTTGGGCAGGAATTTTACGACAGAGAATGCCATCTTTCCACAAAAGTGCCAATCCCGTCAATCGATCATCTTCGTTGACGCACAAATCCTTTTTGGCGCGGAAAGTTTTGTCAGTTTTTGCTGTTTCTGCGATGGGGGTTATTTAGTCATCCCCTGTACGTGGGACGGGGTTAATAATAAATGACAGTGTTGATGGCGAGGGATGAAAATGGTGATTGATGATGCAGTCCGGAATGATAACTGTGGGACAAGTTATAGCCGTGTTTTTCTTGCACAAGCTGTTGGGATTTGGGTTGCGGAGGTGTTCTCGCGAGTGCAGCTAACATAACAGGCCTTTGGTTTCTCTGGTGCAATTCACATTCAGGACACCTGGGTATTTGAATCTACATTTTAAGTAAAGATGGACCCTATGGAGTTTTATAAATGAATACATTCACACGGACATTTTCCTAAAAATGTGTTGTCTTTTTTATTCAGGGGGACCCAAAACATGTATTTCCGGTGAAATAACGCTGTCGAAATTTTAGGTGCTTTACAATACCTTCTCTATACACTATTTACATAGTACGTATAGAGAAAGTATTTTTTTCTCTCAAAAATGGCTCTAGCGATTTTGATTAACATACAGTGTATTAAAATTATTCACAACACAAATATAATGTAAATTTTGAAGTTTCTGGGAATAGCCTCTGAAGACTTCTTTTTTCTGGATGAGTTTTTCAGATTTTTTTTTTTTTTTATTGTTTATTTAACATGTAAGGTCATATCGGGGGCTTTGCATTTGAAACAATTCGTTGCCTGTAATGTTGTTTTACGCTGGTTTAAATCATTTTCTTTTTCTCAAACACATTCACTCTCACATACATACTTCCAGACTCTGTGAGGGATAGGGAATAAATCTGGCTAAAGAAAAATTCTCCGCCCCAGCCGGGAATCGAGCATAATTTTGCATAACGGTTAAACTGTAAAAGATAGACAAAAAGTTACAGCACAAAAAATATAGATCTCGTTTTTTGTTTTAAAGTTGACCGTTTTCAAAATATTCCTTGTTATTAGTTTAACTTTTAAACTACCTTAACTTTTCTCAAACCGGAACATGCTTAGCAAACCGAATCTCATTTGTTTCAGATAGCGAGCAGGTTTTAAAATATTTTTATGTTGCTTTAGCCTAGTGTGTTCCATAATTTCCCTTTTACTTACAAGGAAGTAAATAATAAGACTGTTTCTGCTAATACTTATCTTGACTGGCATAGTTTAAATAAAATGATTACATTTTTACGAATAATTTGTGACAGAAATTGAACGGAAGACATAGATTTTTACTTTCTCTAGCACGTACCAGGTTGCCCAACTGTCCCGTATTTCACATGTGCAGATAACCCTTGGTGTGCTAAAAGAGTAGAAGAACACAACGGGGCTATTTCAAATTAAAACTCATCAGTGGAGAAGTTTTACCCCTTGCAATGAGCGCGACCCGCTGATAGCAGATGTGTAAAGAGGTCACTCTCCCCAGTACTCCATTAAACTGCAAATAGCCCCGTTGAATTCTGCAACTCTTAACATACCAAGCGATATCTGCACAGGTAAAATACGGGGCATAGTAGATAGAGAGGGTAATATATTCCCCCCAAATCGATATCGAGATTTCACCGAAAATATATGTTTTGAAGTCATCTGAATAAAAAAAAAACAGAATTTTTTAGAAAAAAAATGTGTGTATGTATGTGGAAAGACAATTTCAGAAAATAAATTTCGAAAAATGTTCCACTTAAAAGGTCTTTTTGTGGTAAAGGGATTTTCCTAAAAATCTACGTGTCACATCCTTGGAAGCTTAACTCGTAGAATCCCTTTAGGGCAAGGGTCTCATGGCTATTCTTGCAACCCCGTGTTGCCAGTTCGGGAAATATCCTCATTCCTTGTACTGTCTCTATCAGTAGTTTCTGTTCTCTGCGATCCTTGGCCGTTGTCGACCATTTGTGTCCAAAGTGAAGTTTGATCGCCTGCCCATCTTTTTTGTTCCGTCGGCCTGGCCGCTACTTGGATCCCAGGCTGTTGTCCTGTTGTGGCCTGCCCACTTCCATTTGATGTTGCGTCTTTGTTGCCTGTCATCTTCCTCAGTTCTTCGTTGCGGATTCTATCATGGAGGCTGACACCTTTAGTATCTTGAAAGTTACTAAACTTAAATGCCAAGTTTTGTATTTAACGGAATATTTATTTTTACTTTTTCTACACGTACTATGTACATGTACAGAAGGTATTGCATTCCACCCAAAAATTCGATACCGAGATTTCACCGGAAATACATGTTTTGGGTCCACCTGAATAAAAAAAAAAGCATTTTCAGAAAAAGGTCCGTGTGTGTATGTGTCTGTGTCTGTGGACAGCATCGCTCAAAAACGACAAGACCGTTAAATACCAAACTTGGTATTTAAGTATCTTCCAAGGATGCGACACGAAGATTTTCAAGAAAATCCCCCCCCACCTCCAGCTACCCTTTACATGGAAATTTTTTTCGAAAATTTTGATTTTCTTGAAAATGGCTCTAACGATTTTGATTAAAATATTGTATATTAAAGATATTTACCTGACATATAACATTTATATCTTGAATTTTCTGGGAGTAGCCTCTGAAGACTACTTTATTCTGGATCAATGTTATGGAATTTTGCATAACTGCTAAACCATAAGAGATGAACAAAAACTTGCCACACATAAAATGTAGAACACGTTAAAACACAATTTATGATACATTTTTTCGTGGAGTTATCGTTTTTTAGATATTCTTCTGTTTTTGGTTTCAGCTTGGAAAAACTTATAATTTTCTCATACAGGAATTTGTCAACTCCTGTCCATACAAACAAAGGAACTTCAGTCACTTAGCAACCAGTTTTTGACTATCACTTTAACTTATGGTACTCCCTTAATTCCCTTCTACTTACAAGGAAGCAAGTAATAAGACTATTTCTGCTAATTTTTTCTCGATTGTCATGAAATAAATAGAAGCATAAGGTTTTTAACAATAATTGGTTGCAGAGATGTAGAGAAAGTCATGTGAATGGAACACATCAGAATTTTGAGTTATGCTGTCGAAGCACACATATAACCCTTTTGTAAATATTTTAGTTTCAGGAGACTTCAAATCATGTATTTCTAGGGAAATCTCGGGATCGAGAAACCAAAAAGTTTCTAACAAATGCATTTTCTAATCTCATGCAGTGCTAGGAAATATGAGCGTTAGCAATGTCAACGTAACAATTAAAAGATGACGTTATCAAAATCCAGGTCCTGTATGTGTCTTTTTTGCTTTCCTTGCGATCCGGTGTTGAATCAAAGCAACCTTATACATATTTTCAACAGCCACCTTCCAGGAGGTCGGCTAACTGACAGAGTCCTGAAAGAAACTCTAACGTTTTCTCTTTTTTTCTCAAGTAGCGGTACTTCTTTTCAGTAATGTGCTGTTTTGGGAGGAGGAGAAAGTCTTGAAGCACTCTTAAAAAAAAACTGCTGCCTGTAAGAACCTAAAACTTCAATCAGAGCACAGTTTCATTGACTTTTAGAATAACGACTTCTGTCTCTCGGAAGTTAGAGAAATATCCATTAGTGAGTTATTGACTTTCCTTGCAGTTCGAGGACCATCATCGAGGCAAAGATTTTTTGACAGCTAAAGACTTTAAATGTAGATGTTTAATTTGCTATTCAAATCAAAACTTTAGATACAAAAATTACTTCTTTTCCTTTGCGTAGTAATAGAACTGGCAAATGCTTCTAAAAAATCTTTGCCGGGTGAAGTTTTTGGAGGAGAGTCCCCAAATTTTATTGATATTCCAAAAAGAATTATAAAATAAACACCAGCAGAAGTAGTTTAATTACTTTTTCCTTTTAATTACAGTACTGATCGCTAAGTAATTACTTTGAAATTCGGTCCTCTTTGTATGACCAGGGAAGAATAACGAATAACGATTTCCAAATTGAAAAAAGTATAAGTATTGCAAAATTTCAAACAATGGCAATACATATTTCGGATGTGGTTAACTCCACAAAAATTGTATGCTTTAAGCACTCGTAGGTATATTTTATCTTTCTGTAGGACCATATGAATGGCCATTTGTTAAAATTGATTATTGAACTACATGGGTAGATACACTATTCTATGTTGAAAGGCCAGTATTATCATATCTGTAAGTACCATAAAAATGCAACTATTTTAACGATTATTTGTTATAAGGACAGATGTCCTGGACATCTGCCTTTTTAACAAGTTCCAAGTATGGTTGAGTTGGCAATACATGCCAACAATATTAAACTAATCGTTGTGCTTGCATTGTTGTGGATTGTAAGTCTTGGAAAACATCATTAAGAATGAGAGTTCTTCGTAGAGGAAAAAGAAAAGCTAATCCTCAAACTTCTAAGAGAAATGTCATAAAACAGGCTAGACTGAGAGGAGAAGCTTACTTACACAAACTATTCTGGAAAGAAAATAGATGCTAAATCAACTGGAGATGGATGCATGTAATAATATTTTTTTATGGTGTATTTAGAATAATATTTTGGTGATTTGAACTTTAGTAATATTTTTATTTTTTACTGTATTTAACTGATTTACTTTCACTGTAAATACGAAATAGCTTTATTATTTTATTGGTACCTCCAAATTAAACATTTGCTCATGTAAGTTTTGTTTTCACTGTAGATACAGAATGAAGTGTGCACAGCGTATTGGTGGTAATGATCACATGGAAATCTTTAATCAAATATACACAAGAACGAACAAGATATGTTCTTCAGGGGTTAATTGATGTAGCACGTGCACGTTTACAACAAGAGGAAAGAAGTCATAGTTTCAAGTATCACGTATTACAGAGTACTAAACGCATCCAGGTATCTTTGACACTATTTCTTTCACTTTATGCTGTGAGTGTAAAGAGATTTAAAGCTACATAGGAAGAGCCCAACTGATAAGAGAAGTAAAAATGGAAGTTTTTCCTTGCCTGCACAAACAAAAATAAAAATCCATGAATACATAAATTCCTTTCCATTGAAAGAAACACACTATAATGGACGAGTGGATCGCCTTCTAAGTGCAGATTTGAGTGTTTTGCTCTTGTTCAGGCAAAAATACCCAGCTTTGAAGGTCAGTTACAGTGGCTTCTGTAAAATCTTCAAGGATCATTTTAATTATAAATTCGGTCAGCCACAAGTAGATTGCTGTTGCACATGCAAAGAGTTAAAGCTTAAAATGAAGTCACCACATATTTATGATATTGCTAAACGTTGTGCTGTAGCAGAGCTTGCTGTGCATAACAGAAGCATTCCTGGATGAACGAAGAGGGCTCAATAAGAATGTACTTTCCTTGTCATTCGATTACATGATGAACATTTCACTTCCAAAAGTTCCTGTCCAAGAATTTTTTTTATCTGAGGCAGCTAATTGTTATGCATTCATGATATAAAGAAAAACAGAGCTGTGTGCTATGTATATCACGAGGGAAAAGCTAGGAAAGATCCCAACGAAGTGTGATCTTTTTTGTGGGATTATTGACAAAATTATGTACCTGCTCATATTGAAGAAATCCGTTTGTTGAGCGACAACTGTGCGGGACAAAATAAAAATCACCCTCTTTCCAGGCTCCTTCTAGTATCAACCGACACACACAAAAATTAAAAAGATATACACTTCTTTCCCATAAGGGGACATAGTTTCCTCCCTTGTGATCGTGATTTTAAGTTAAGGAGAACTGATAGAATTTATTCTTGACATCAATTAACAGAACTTATTATTGGAAGTAGCCCAACAAATAAATTTATAGTGAAAGAAGGAGATAGTTCCACTGAAATGTTTAATTTGAAAGATTGGTGGACCCAGTTCTATAAGAGATCAGCTGTCTGCATAGAAAGTTCATCAAAACCAAGAGATGAGAGAATTCACTTTGGTATCACATCGTATATGGCTCAGGTGCACCTGGTTATGTTGTGGCAATGCCATTCATCAACAATCTAGTGAAACATACATTCAATCTTAGCCTAAGAACCAATTTTGAACTAATATAAGCTATCCTAATGGCAAGGTATCCTTAAGAAAGGACAAAATGCAGGACTTTCGTAAAATTATCCAGTATGTTAATGACAAGTCATGCATGAACATTCCTCAGAGTCCTGTTCTCATAAAGCTGCTACAGAACGATTTGCTGTAAATTATGGGAACTAAGGAACTTGTACATTTGTTATGAATCTCTTTAACTCATAAGTTTAATCTTTAAGTAATTAATATTGATTTGTTGTTGTATAGATAATATAACAACAATAAATAAAAGAGAAAATTCTTTGATTTGTAATATTTTCCAACATTTGTTAAAGGGGCAGATGTCCGGAGTTTTAAAATGGCAATAAAATTTAAAATTATTGAATTTAGGATATTTTAAGTCACTGGCCAATATCAGAAAGATGAATAATTTATTTTGAATTAGAAAAGAAAAATAAACTCGTAACATATTCATAGAAACAAATTTTTGTTAATACTGAAAAGTTTAGTCAATTGGACATATGGCCATTCATATACATGTACATAGTAGACAGTCACCCTCCGTGGTGTAATGGTTACCATGCTAATCCCAAGGTCGCGGGTTCAAACCCGGAGGTGGACGATGGATTTTTTCGCACATAATAATCCTTAGCATGGCTTCCCGTTGGTTGCTCCCGTGTCGTAGATTTACGGCACATAAAAGAACTCCAAACCTGATAAAAGGGCCTCTGAGCAAAATTAAGCAGTCTTTCATGCCCAGTATAGAATGGGACGCTGAGAACCACTGTAGTTAAAGAGCGTTCATAAATAAAACTCCTTTTCCAATTCCATTTATACAGTAGATAGAAAAGATATTGTATTCCACCCAAAAATTCGATAGTGAGATTTCACCAGAAATATATGTTTTGAGGACATATAGATCCAAAAAAAAACATTTTGTGTACAAGATAGTGACTCTGTTGCGGTTTACTGGTTTCGCAAAACTCATCTAGAGTAAAGAGGATTTTACAAGCTGTTCCCAAAAAATTCAAAGTATACATTTCAGGTGTCATGAAAATATCATTAATAAAAATTGTTAGACCCATATTTGAGAAAATGTTACATGTAAAGGACATTGGGGAGATTTTGTTTAAACATTTTTGTGTGGCGTCTCTGCAACATACACACACGAACCTTTTCTAATTTATTCCCCCATGGAGGTTCAAAACGTGTAATTCCGGTGAAATCTTTGGGTGGAATACAACGCTTACTCCCCTTATTATACGTTTTGGAGAAAGCAAAAATTATGTTGGTGATTTTTTATCCTTATTCAGTGGACTTTGTATACCAACTTGTAGTTATATGCTTAGAAGTGCTTTGAAATAACATGATACTTTGTGGTTATTGTGATTATTAACTCATATTGTTTTCTTTCCTTTTCAGGTGAGTTCAGAAATATATAGTTGGTTTGACATCTGTGGTAAGTTTTATTATCCTACTGTGTTTTAATGAGAAACGACTACTGAATAAGAAAATGAAGTTATTCCATTGATGGACGTCTATACAAGAATTCTGGTCATATTAAACTAATAATTCTTTTATAAAAAGATAATGGAGAAATAGAGAAATAATTGCGATAAATAATTTGATATGTTAAAATCAACGAGTAGTGTAAAATGCAAACGTTATAATTCTGCTGTAGGTAAGTGATTAGTGAGGCGTGACGTTAAAAGAGCACACATTAGAGAATGTGTTACTATTAAAGCAAATAACGGTAGCTCGAAGTCAGCGTAGTGAAGGTAATTAAGTTCCGGGAAACTCCATTAAGCTCAAGATTCAGTTTATGAATATTGTACCTTCTAAAATATAAAGGTTGTTGTGAAGCATAGCTAAACAATTTCTCAGAATTAGCAAACGCAAGTAATGCACATGATTCAGTAGTCATATGGAATGAAGAACATATTTAAGATGATAATATGATGTGTTACATGTTTTATATTTACTTCTCGTTTGTTGCTGCGCTCTACCAGCAAACGTATTATTGTCTTCAGTTTCCGAGGCTGAAAGTCGCTCGCTCAGCTTGCGTCTTTGTCAACAGAGAGAGATAAGGAAAATACCCTCAAGTTTCTTTTAAGATAGTGCATGCCGTATGCTCATTATAATTACGTAAAACTCAGTTGTATTTCACTGAAATCTAATACGAATAACAGAGAATTACGTATAAACAACGTTCTGTTAACAGGTTTCTAAATTACATTTTGCCGGGACCTATAAAACAGGTTCAACTGTATTATCAAACGGGAAGTCACCTTTAGGTCCATCTCTTTTGTTTTACTCCTGGTCATGCAAAGCGATCCGAATTTCAGGTGTTTCACATTCCGATGAGTTTTTAAAATTTTACTATCGTTTTAGCCTAGAAGTTATATTCCTTTATCTCCCTTCTACTTATAAGGAACTTAGTAATAAGACCATTGTTAATTTCAGTCTGACTCTACCTGTCCAACTCCTGTCCTACACACGGCTTATGTGAAAAAACAATTGACCATAATAGTTGGCTATACTATGAATCCTGGGACTTTTGTAAGTCGCCACTGGGGTTGTCATCTCAAAATAATTTAAGATCACCTTGTGGTTTACCGGGAAACATGCGAGTCAGTTGAGAAAGTTAATGCTATGCCGGCATTTTGGCATGGTAGCTCAGTGGCAGAGCGACCGACTAGAGATCTGAGATCCGTGGTTCAAATCCCGGTTATGGCATTGCATTTTTCGGTCTGACTCTACCTATCCTTTGTTAATATTGCTTAGTATGACGTAGATAAAAGGATATCTTTTGTAAGAACAGTTTGTAAAACTGATAGAGAGTGACATGTGAGTGGAACACATCAGATTGTTTTAAGTCGTGCTCTGGTAATAATTATATAATACGAGGTTCCTGTGGTTGGTTCAAACAGAATTGGATTGCACAATACCGGTCCATGAAGTAATTCGTCTTAAGTAATTCCTCGACAATCATCATGTATTGTCGCATAACCAGCAGGAAATGAAGTTTATACCCAATAAACCATTGAAGCGCATTATCCCAAGTGAGTCAGTCGCCTTAAACACTGCTGAAGCAATAATACATGTGGCGTCATCTGTTAGGCCTAACGGCATTAAAACCCAATCATGCTCTGTGCTGGATTCGATCTTGCAACTACAAATCACACACCTTAACGAGTTTGGCCGGTCAGGCGGTCCAAATGCATAGATAATCATGAATATGCATATATTACTGAAATACGTCACGCGTAAACAGCAATAGCGATCCATAGGTGCTGATGAACAGATGAGATCGTCATCTCATCTTGGTGCTCTGTCGTCTGTACAGCTGAACACAGCAGCATTATTACTTTCCCATTAGAAAAAATCTGATGTGTTCCATTCACATGACTTTCTCTACCTCTCTGCAACAAATTATTGTTAAAAAGCTAATGCTTCTATTTACTTCACACTAATCCAGAAAAAATGAGCAGAAATAGTCTTATTACTTGCTTCCTTGTAAGTAGAAGCGAAATAAGGGAGTACCGTAGGTTAAAGTGACAGTCAAAAGCTGGTTGCTATGTGACTGAAGTTCCTTTGTTTGTATGGACAGAAGTTCACAAATTCCTGTATGACAAAAGTATAAGTTTTTTAAAACTGAAACCTATAACAAGGAATATCTAAAAACAGTCAACTCCATGAAAAAAATGTATATAATATAAATTGTATGTCTTAACGTCGTCTACATTTTTTGTGTGGTAAATGTTTGTCCATCTCTTACGGTTTAGCTGTTATGTAAAAGTCTGTAAAATTCATCCAGAATAAAGTAGTCTTCAGAGGATATTCCCAGAAAATTCAAGATGTACCTACATTTTATTTGACGTGTAAATATCTTTAATATATGATATTTTAATCAAAATCGTTAGAGCCGTTTTGAGAAAATCAAAATTGTCGAAGAAAGTTCCATGTAAAGGGTAGTTGGGGGTGGAGGGATTTTTCTCAAAATCTTCGTGTTACATCCCTGCAAGATACTTAACTTAAATGCCAAGTTTTGTATTTAACGGACTTTTCGTTTTTGAGCTGTGCTGCCCAAATACACGCATACTGACAGACAGACACACGCTGACATTTTTCTAAAAGTACTTTGTTATTTTTGATTCAGGGGGTCAAAATATATGTATCATGTTTTTAAAGTCCTTATAAGACCTTGCAGTTAGGCGACTTAAAATAAATGCATTAAAAAAAAAATATATATATATATATATATTTCCTGGTATCAAGTTTTTGGATGCTATACAATCCCTTCTTTTTACATAGTATCTACATGTAAAGAAAGTAACAAGCGTAATTTATTTGAAAAATCTGATGCGTTCCATTCACATGGCTTTCTCTACAAACTATTGTTACAAAAGATTAATCCTTTTTACTTTCTCTACATGTACTATGTACATAGCGTATAGAGAATTTTTAGAAAACTTTACTTGTGTGTGTCTGTTAGCAGAATAGCTCAAACGAAAGGTTCAGTATCTTCCAAACGAAAGGTTCAGTATCTTCCAAGGATGCGGCACGAAGGTTTTCAAGAAAATCCCGCCTTTATATGGAGACATTTTCGAAAATTTGGATTATTTAAAAAATGGCTCCAATGATTTTGATTAAAATCTCTCATATTAAAGATATTTAAATGAGAGTCAAAGATATATCTGAAAAGCTCTTCATTATGGATGAATTTTGTATAACTGGTAAACCGTAACGGACAGACAAAAGATTACTACATAAAAAAATGTAGATATCTATTAAAACACATCGTTTATGTCATATGTATTTTTTACGTTTTCTTCGAGATATTTCTCGTTATTGGTTTTAGTTTTAAAATGCTTAAACTTTCCTCACACGGGACTTGTCAATGCTTGGCCACGCAAAGAAACGGGTTTCAATCCCATAGCAACCCATTTTAAAACATTTGACTGTCGGTTTATCCTAGTGCATTGCCTTATTTCCATTCTACTTATAAGGAACTAAGTAATAAGATCGCTTCTGCTAATGTTTATTTTGATTAGCATTAAATAGATATCAAACTAAGCTTTTCAATAATAATTTGTTACAGAGATGTAGAGAAAGTCACGTGAATGGACACTTTACATCCAAAACGGTATCGAATTTTTAGGTGGTATGCAATAACTTCTCTACTTAATACGTATGTGGTAGAGAAAGTAAAAGGCTACTGCATTGAGTACGTCGTAGCAGTGTTTGTGAACGAATTCTACAGGAGAGAAACGCAGAGGTGCCTTAATGCCATTTACACAGTGTCCACCAGACTGATAACTACACAAAAGGCACACCATCAGAATTCTAAAATTCCGTCACAAAATGCTGGGGAGGTGCTGAACTCTTGTTTCCGCTTTGGACAATAATTGGTAGCCGTAGGGCGAATGTGATCTGATAACATTTTCCCTGTTCATCGGACGGCCACCATTTTTAAACCCAATCCAGTGCGAGGAAACACACGAAAGCAAATTACATTGTGATTCATCTGTACCTCATCACTAAAACGCGAACAGAATCAGTGCTCTCTTATGTTTGCATATTTACTTAATGTTTAATCTCCCTTACTCTGCTCGCTTTTAAAGTATTATGAACACCCCAAGGCTCTGAAATAATCGAATTGATCGCTGCAAATCGGATAAATCATTTATATAGGTACAGAATGAGTATGACAAAACTACCCAGCACTGCGTGTGCCATCTGGTGAGCCTAGGTGTTGTTAATGTGTACCTGCTCTTGTTAGGTTTGAACTACAGGAATATTAGGATGGTTGTATGTTTGGTATTGTGGGTTTAATATTGAGAGTGTTAAGGGCATATATGACTGAAAATTTTATATTCCAAATAAGGCTAGCTTTTTTACTTTCTCCATACGCACTATGTACATAGTGTATAGAGAAAGTATTGCACTCCACCAAAAAATTCGATACCGAGATTTCACCGGAAATATATGTTTTAGGGTCCCCAATATCCAAAAAAAGTATTTTCACAAAAAGTCCGTGTGTGTGTGTGTGTGTGTGTGTGTGTGTGTGTGTCCGTGTGTCTGTGAACACGATAACTCAAAAACGAAAAGTCGGTAAAATAATAATATTAAACATATTTACCTGACAAATAAAATGTATATCTTGAATTTTCTGGGAATAACCTCTGAAGAGCAGTTTATTCTGGATGAATTTTACTAAATTTTGAATAACTGCTAAACCGTAAGAGATCGACAAAAACTTACTACACAAAAAAATGTAGAGCACGTTAAAACACACAATTTATGTTATATACATTTTTTTCATGGAGTTCGTCGTTTTTGTGACATTCCTTATTTTTGGTTTCTGCTATGAAAAACGTATACTTTTCTCATACAGGAACTTGTCAACTCCTATCCATATAGACAAAGGAACTTCATTGACATAGCAACCAGCTTTTGACTATCACTTTAACCTACAGTTGTCCCTTAATTCGCTTCTACTTACAAGGAAGCGAGTAATTGGACTATTTCTGCTATTTTTTCTGATTAGCACAACGTAAATAGAAGTATACGCTTTTTAAGAATTACTTGTTGCAGGGATATGGAGAAAGTCATGTGAAAGGTACATATCAGATTTTTTAAATTCATGCCACAGATTGTATCGCAATGCAAATAAGTTACGTAATGCAAATTTTGTCGATTTTGCTCTAATAGTTTGGAACTTATGATTAAATATGTTTGGTTTTGTCACATCACTGAAAAGTTTCTTGGGGGGAAAAATCTGATGTGTTCCATTCACATGACTCTCTACATCTCTGCAACAAATTATTTTACCTCATACTAATCCAGAGAAAAAAATAGCAGAAATAGTGTTATTACTTGCTTCCTTGTAAGTAGAAGCGAAATAAGGCAGTACTATAGGTTAAAGTGATAGTCAAAAGCTGATTGATATGTGACTGAAGTTCCTTTATTTGTATATGACAAATTCCTGTATGAGAAAATTATACGTTTTTCAAAGCTGAAAACAAAAACAAAGGATGTCTCAAAAACGATCAACTCCACGAAAAAAATGTATATGACAAATTGTGTGCCTTAATGTGCTTTACATTTTTTGTCTGGTAACTTTTTGTTTATCTCTTACAGTTTAGCAGTTATGGAAAATTCCGTAAAATTATCTTCAGAGGCTTTTCCCAGAAAATTCAAGATATACATTTTATTTGTCATGTAAACATCTTTAATATACGATGTTTTAATCAAAATCGTTACAGCAATTTTTTAAGAAAATCAACATTTCCGAAAAAAGTTCCATGTAAAGGGTAGTTGGGTGTGGGGGGATTTTCTTGAATATCTTCGTGTCGCATCCTTGGAAGATACCAAACTTAAATACCAAGTTTGGTATACAAGGGTCTTTTCGTTTTTGAGCTATGCTGTCACAGACACACACACAAACACAAACACACACACCACACACACGACCTTTTTCTGAAAATGTTTTTTTTTTTTTGGATTCAGGGGGACCCAAAACATGTATTTCCGGTGAAATCTCGGTAGCGAATTTTCTGGTTGAATGCAATACGTTCTCTATACATTATGTACGTAGTATGTGTAGAGAAAGTAAAAATTGGTCTTATATAAGGAGCGTTCAAAAGGAAATGAGCCGGAGGCATCAGTAGCTGTATGTTAGAAGTATTGGTCCTGGCTGCTGAGACGCTTGTCCCACCGTGACACAAGGCGGTGAAAGGCTGTCTCATAAAATTCCCGGGGCTGCGATGTGAACCAGTTCCGCACGTACAGGTGGGTTGTCGTTTGCCCCCTCAGAGCCTTTTTAAGGGGACCAAATAAGGCGTAATCACAGGGAGAGTGGTCTGGACTGTATGGAGGGTGGCCGAGAACCTCCCATTTGAATTTCTGCAGTAGTGCCGCGACTGAGGCTTTGCACTGTCGTGGAGCAGAATGACCCCATGGGTGAGATAACAGGGTCGTTTTGATTTGATCGCCTGGCGAAGGTTGGTCAAGATTTGCGAGTAACGCTGGCTTTTGTTTTGGTAGTGTTGACCCTGGATGCTTCCACTGGAGAATTTGTCTTTTTGATTCTGGTTCGAAGTGGTGACGCCATGACTCATCTCCAGCCACGACTCGGGCCAGGAACTCATTCCCCTCGCTAGCATAGCGCTGCAGATGACCCAAACAGTGGGCCATTCGACATGCTTCCTGGTGTGGTTGAAGACTGTGGGGTACCCATTGGGCACACACTTAGCGCAAGTGCAGTCGTTCCTTCATGATGGTGTGAACACTTCCGACGCTCAATCCGAGCTCGGCGGCTATGACTTTCACTGTCACTCGGCGGTCGTGGGTAATGAGTGCATCAACCAGCTGGACGATGTCCTCGGTACTCCAGACCATACGTCATCGGCTAACGACACCCGTCCTTCCCTAAAGCGCTTGTGCTACGCCTTGACATGTGGTATTCGCCGTACACTTGTGACATTCGTCGATGAATGTCCGTTCTCCCTACTTCTTCCGCTGTCAGAAAACGAACATCTCTTTGGTCTTCTTTTGATGCCTCCATTTCACTGTTGCAATTCGACTGGGCGATTGATGCATGCTAGCTGTGTATAGTCACGTGACGTGCACGCGACGGGCTGTGAACTTCCACGCTGTGGTCGGAACCACACTTCGTCACACACGCCACGGTATAACCATCCTGTCACCGGTTTGCGTATTAAAGGCTCCTTTCTTTTTGAACGCCACTTATATTTTAATCCTAGGCTCAGAGCCCATCTAATTTTTGGAATTACCGTAGGCTTCTATGTGTGTCCTTTTGTTTAGACTCCAAAATGTTTTGTGTGAATGTGCTTTTTTATTCATAACAGTATATTTTTTGTGTATGAAAATTACAAATATATGCTTAAATACATCTGACAACAGAACCTAGGGAAATTCTTATTCATTGTACTTCTGTGGACATTAGCAGAAAATTTTGTTTGTGTAACAGGAAAACTGCTCCGCAAGGAGCATTTTACAGAAAGAAAAATTCTGAAAATATAAATAGCCAGAAAACAAGGAAAGATTTGAAGGCATGGCTCACATTAAAATCCACCAGGTTGGTAGTTTGGACCCTCAGCTTTCCTTTTCCTCTCCTCTGCTGCTTTATTTTCTGTCCTTTTTTTTCTTTCCTGCATTGCTGCTTAGGTTCACTTGTTTTTTACTTTGCATGATGTGAATGAGATCTCGTCAAACAAGCTTTTCTTGCCGAGTCCAGTTTCACCTATAATGCTTTGGTGTAGCTCCTGTGGCTTAAGGTATTTGAAATGGCGCCAGTGGCCAATTATACCCTTTTTGTATTCAGGAATGTTTAATCCATTTTATGGAATTTAATAAAATTCGATTTTTCATGAAATTTCAGTTCTACATACCCTTAGGAAGGTAGCGCTGCAGGGTAGAAATTTATTGATGTGATGCTTTGGTGACCACTCTCATAGGGGAGTGGGGATTACTTCAGATTTTTGGCTGTTGGTTAGACTAATGCCTTGGTTACCGGGGAGGTCCACAAACCATGCAGGGAACCTGGAACTGTCTGCAGCAGCGCTAAGTTGGTGAGTAGTCCCCCAGAGATGGGCTAATCTAGTGTAAAAGTTTTGAACCCGGCGCCTAATCACAACCTCCACAAATGGGTGTGCCGAAGCTTCATGTAGTAGTCTCACTGGAAAACGGCGGTATGCAGAGTAGATGGACTGAATTCACCAGAGAAGACAGGAGTCTACTGCTATGCCCTACACTTTGCAGGCATGCCCATCAATGCTACTAAAGCACCTTGATAAAAGTAACTTAACCGGCATTTGGGAGGTCACTGCCCCTCTAGCTCCGTTCGTCGCTCCTTGCAAGAGTTCACAAAAAGTGGTGCCTAGGTATCCTTTGGTCCTGGTAGAAGAATTTGGGTAGCTGAGCACGGGGGTGCATCTTCTGGTAAACAGCTTGGCTTTTGCCCGGATTTACGGTCATCCCCCATGTCTGCAGCAGACCTAGAGGAGGTTGTTTTTGTCTATATAGAATTGAAGGTTCTGTGGAGCTGGACGTCGTCAGCAAACTGGACCATATTGGCGCCCTGCACTATTGGGAAGTCTGCATTGGGCATCCCATGTCTTATTTTCATCAATCCAGAAGGCTGATATCGATAATGAACTGAATCAGACTCTAGACTGTGCTGTTTGAAATCTCTTCCAATTTTCGAAATTGACTCCTAAAAACGACGGCTTTTTGGTGAGCAAGTGTAGGAATGTCACCCCCCCTAGGACTTACAAGAGAATGTCTAGAGGTCAGTAGCCTGTCGGGGAGCCCACGTCACGAAAGCACAGAATGGAGAACCTGGAACGAGTTGTAGGCTCATAGGCAGGCATGAGCGTGAGGAAACAGATGATATGAAATGCAAGCGAAATGGGTGATAGGAAAGGTGATGATGGAACAGTTGGTGATATGCGTGGTGGGGAAAACCGTAGGATCCGGAGAAAACGCGCCAGACGCCGCTTCGTCAACCACAAATCCCACATGCGGGTGCTTGGGATCGAATCCGGGCCGCCTAGATGGGAGACGAGCGGACTAACAAAATCGGAATATTTTCGAAAAATGTACCATCGTTTCGGTCCTTGTAAGATGCTAAACTTGAATATGAAGTTTGGTATTAAACAGTATCGTTTTTGAGTCACAGACTCACTTAGGGTTTACTTATTAAAATAGTCTACAAGCAAAACTTCACTGGAAATGATTACAGTTCGGCCATAAAATGTCGGATACTCGAAACGCGGAGAGAAGCATACCAGCACGTAAAGCAAGATCTGAACTCCGCAACAAATGCCACAGCAAAATCCGTTACCTCTCCGTGGCAGAACGGAATTTCATTTGTTTGTTCTGGTCACAATCTTCTTATTGCTGCTTTGTAGAAAGGTGGTATTAATGCGATATCATTTGTTAGGTGGTTGACCTCGTGGCTCAGGTGGTAGAGAATGTGGCTGCTGGTACAAGGGTCCCGGATTCGAAAGGGAGTGTGGAATATTCAGCTATAGCTCTCATTCTTGGTTCAGAAAACAGCGAGCCGGGATCTTTTTACTTTCTCTACACGCATTGCACTCAAAAATTCGATACCGAGATTTCACCGGAAATAAATGTTTTGAGACCTACTGAAACAAAAAAAAAAAAAAAAACCTGATGTGTACCATTCACATGACTTTCTCTATATCCCTGCAACAAATTACTCTTAAAAAGCTTATACTTCTCTTTACTTCATGCTAATCAGTAAAACAGCAGAAATAGCCATATTACTTGCTCCCTTGTAAGTAGAGGTGAAATAAGGGACTACCATAGGTTAAAGTGATAATCAAAAGCTGGTTGCTATGTCACTGAAGTTCCTTTGTTTGTATGGACAGCAGTTGACAAATTCCTGTATGAAAAATGTATGTTTTTCATAGCAGAAACCAAAAATAAGGAATGTCACAAAAACGACGAACTCTACATATGTATATAACATACATTGTGTGTTTTAATGTGCTCTACATTTTTTGTGTAGTAAGTTTTTGTCCATCTCTAACGGTTTAGCAGTTATTCAAAATTCAGTAAAATTTATCCAGAGTAAACTACTCTTCAGAGGCTATTCCCAGAAAATTCAAGATATACATTTTATTTGTCACGTAAATATCTTTAATATACGAAATTTTAATCAAAATTGTTAGAGCCATTTTTGAGAAAATCAAAATTTTCGAAAAAAGTTCCATGTAAAGGGTAGTTGGGGGTGGGGGATTTTTCTCAAAATCTTCGTGTCGCATCCCTGGAAGATACTAAACTTAAATACCAAGTTTGGTATTTTACCTACTTTTCGTTTTTGAGTTATCGTAATCACAAACACACGGACACACACACACACACACACACACACACACGGACCTTTTTCCGAAAATACTTTTTTTAGATAAAGGGGACCATAAAACATATATTTCCGGTGAAATCTCGGTATCGAATTTTTTGGTGGAGTGCAATACCTTCTCTATAGGTACACTATGTACATAGTGCGTATAGAGAAAGTAAAAAGAAGCATTTTTAGAAAAATGCCTATATGTGTGTTTGTGGGCAGCATAGCTCAAAAACGAAAATCCCGTTAAGTACAAACTTGGTATTTAACTTCAGTATCTCCCAAGGATGCGACACGAAGATTTTCAACAATATCCCCCCACCTCCAACTACCCTTTGCATGGAAAAATTTTACAAAACGTTGACTTTCTCAAAAATGGCTCTAACGATTTTGATTAAAATATCGTATATCAGAGGATATTTAGATGACAAATAGAATGTATATCTTGAATTTTCTGGGAATAGCCTCGGAAGAGATCTTTATTCTGGGCGAATTTTGCGGAATTTTGCATAACTGGTAAACTGTAAGAGACAGATAAAAACTTGCTCAACAAAACTGTAGAGCTCGTTAAAACACAGAATTTATGCTATATACATTCTTTTCGTAGAGTTGACCATTTTTTTTTTTTTTTTTTTTTTTAGATATTCCTTGTTATTTGTTACAGTTTTAACATACTCGTACTTCTCTCATACGGGAATTTGTTAACACCCGGCCACTCAAATAAAGGAACTTCAATCACATGGCAACCAGCATTTTAGACATTTGACTATTTTAAAACTGAAACCAATAGCAAGCAATATCTCAAGAACGGTCCACTCCATGAAGAAAATGTATAACATAAATTGTGTATTGTAACGAGCCTTAAATATCTTTTAATCAAAATCGTTAGAACCATTTATTAGAAAATCAAAGATTTCGGAAATTTTTCCATATAAAGGGTATTTGGAATTGGGAGGATTTTCTTCGCGTCGCATCTTTGGAAAATGCTGAACTTAATTACCAAGTTTGATATTCAATTGACTCTTCGTTTTTGAGCTATGCCACACTTACACACACGGACATTTTTCTAAAAAAATGCCGTTTTTATGTATCAAAACATATATTTCCGATAAAATTTCCGTATTAAATTTTTGGGTGCAATACTATACCTTCTCTATGTACAATATATATAGTACCTAAATATAGAGAAAGTACATAAATAGAAGAAAATGGTGGTAGAGCTGGAGGATATTTTTGAAAATCTGCGTGTCCACATTTGGAAGGTACTGGGCTCCTTCGGGAAACCTCCTTAGGCTCGGGGCTTGTGGGTTGGATCCAGGTGGTGTTTAATCTACAACCCTCAGGAACCTCGCCGATGGTTGAGGTCATACCCATCCGGATTTGTTCTCCCTTCCTGGGGTCTCGTAAATTGGCAAAAGGGCCCCAAGGTCCTACGTGGGATACTTACCACCAGTGCCTTAGACCCCGTCCGTGTATAGCCTTAATCCTAATCAATTTATTTCAAATGTACTTCACACACATTAACATTTTACGCATTGTAAATTTGATATAATCACAGCATGATAAACTTTTCCAGACTATAGGAAAGTTACACGTATGTACCTAGGTTAGAGTATATTAACGTCGCGGGACACCTCGACAACTGCGAGCAGATACTAATCTATTGCAGCCTACCATCCCCCCCCCCCGGGAAGGGATAAGAGGAAACCAAAACATAGAAAACGACGGAGCTAAGCGCAGAGACACACGGAAGTCCCTGACAGTTTCAGTAGACGGCAGCTCTGGCGCGCCACGGAGGCTATACAACGTCACCTAGCGTCAACAGCGCAACCAGGAGGAAGAGAGTTTCACCCTCCTAGCAAGCAACGGTGCCATCTGCCTGCAAAGCCTTAAGCCACACCTGCGCCAACCTGAAAGATGAAGCAGGGAAATGAAATGAAGGAATAAAGGGAAAGGAACCGTGTTAGATATACAGCACCCCAGCATTCGTCTAAGCGACCCCAGAAAAACCTCGGAAACCCAGGGCCAGAGTGCACTGTCAACAGGGATCGAACCCGGACCTACCGCATGCCAGTACCAGAGGAAACGCCTGAACCACAATGTGTGTGTATGTGTGTGTGTGTGTGTGTGTGTGAAAATGTCGCTAAAATGAAAATCCGCAATTTTTAGTAATTCGGATGGATTTAAGCCTCATACATCATACGGCTACACCATGGTTCATTAGGGTTTATCTTCACAGCTCCTTTGGCTACGCCAGGGCCACCCGCAGTGTGACCCCTACAATGACCTCTTCCTTTTTCCTTCTACCTGGCAGAGAAGCGAAGAGGCGGTTGTTCTTGAACAACAACATACTTGTTTTTCCAGTCCCGATTAAACATTCGCCGTTCACTCATATTGCACATGTAAGCCAACACAGCACTGATAAGGATGTTACGGAACCGGTTTCTTTGGCTCTACGTGAACTACGTGTGCTGCACCCCTCTTTTAAAATACCCCTCGCTAGGCTTTGCGACTTAGGATCTTCTACCATCGGCTACGCTATACGGCTTCTTCCGCTATGTCCAGATTGTGAATGTTGGCAACACGTGGAGAGACAAGGACAGAAGAAACAATATTGCCATGATGTCTCGTGTGGGACGTCCGTTATGTTTATGAAGGAAAGTGACGCGTAAATGAGAAAAGTGAAAAAAGGAGAGAGTTATGATTATAATCGTGTTATAAGCGGAAAAGAAAAATCGGATGTGTTCTATTCACATGATTTCTCTATCTGTTCTGCAAACAAACTACTCTGTATACATCTACACCAATATTTCAGCTCTTTCTGGTCTTCATAATTCTACCATTAATATCACTTTTAGGTGCTGCTCTGCTTAGCCCTAAATATCCGTATCTGTGGTGTATTTTACTTTCTTTACACGTAGGTACTATGTTCATAGTGTATAGAGAAGGTATTGCACTCCAACAAAAAATTCGATACCGAGGGTTCACCGGAAATATATATTTGAGGGTCCCCTGTATCCAAAAAAAGTATTTTCAGAAAAAGGTCCGTGTGTGTGTGTTCCGTGTGTTAGTGTGTCCGTGTGTCTGTGAACGCGATAACTCAAAAACGAAGGGATACGACACAAAACTATCCTTTATATGGAAAAATTTGATTTTCTAAAAAATGGCTCTAACGATTTTGATTAAAATATCGTATATTAAAAATATTTATCTGGCAAATGAAATGTATATTTTGAATTTTCTGGTAATAGTCTCTGAAGACTACTTTATTCTGGGTGAATTTTACGGAAGTTTACATAACTGCTAAACCGTAAGAGATGGACAAAGGCTTACCACACAACAAATGTAGAGCACTTTAAAATACCCAATTTATGTTATATACATTTTTTTTCGTGGAGTTGATTGTTTTTGAGATATTCCTTGTTTTTGGTTTCAGCTTAAAAAACTTATACTTTTCTCATGCAGGAATATGTCAACTCGTGTCCATACAAAAACAAAGGAACTTCAGTCACATAGCAACCAGCTTTTGACTATCACTTTAACCTATGGTACTCCCTTATTTCGCTTCTACTTTCAAGGAAGCAAATAATAAGACTATTTCTGCTATTTTTTTTTTTTTTTTTTCGATTAGCATGAAGTAAATGGAAGCATAAGCTTTTTAAGAATAATTTGTTGCAGAGATATACAGAAAGTCATGTGAATGGAACACATCAGATTTTTTACTTTCTGTACATTACTATGCACATAGTGTATAAGGAGACCAGAATTCCACACAACAATTCAGTGCCGAGATTTCACCGGAAATATGCGTTTTAGAGTCACGTGTATGCTTAGTTTAGAAAAGTTTTCCATCTGTTCCAGTTGTCTGTGAACACGATAACTCAAAGGCGAAAAGTCGTTAAAATACAAAACTTGGTATTTAACGGTCTTAGAGAAATTTTCGAAAATTTTGATTTTCTGAAAAATGACTAATGATTTTGATTAAAATCCTATATATTAAAGCTATTTACGTCCTAAATAAAATGTATATCTTGAATTTTCTGGAAATAGCCTCTAGAAACCTCTTTATTTTGGATGAATTTTCCAAATTTTGCTTTACTGGTAAAAAGTAAAAGACAAAACTTACTACACAAAAATGTAGATCTCGTCAAAACACACAAGTAATGTCCTTTATGTTTTTGTTGTGTAGGTAACCGTTTCCGAGATATTCCTTGTTATTGGTTTCAATTGTGAAGTACTTATACTTTTCTCAGACAGGAAGTGTCCGTTTTTCTTTTACTCTACTCCTGGCCAAGCAAAGAATCGACTTGCAATGACATTCACATGACGATAGCTTTTAAAACATTTGAATGTCACTTTAGCCTAGTGAAGTTTTTAGAATAGCTAGAGAAAGTCATGTGAGTGTAACACATAAGATTTTTTTCTTGTGTCGGATCCCCCTCTCTAGCCATTTACTGTTCATATATGGTAGTTTATATTTACATATTGTAATCAAGTGGACCGTGTGTCAAAATACCTTTTGAAACGCTGAGGAAGGGTTTAGGAGCAGCAGTAGAAACAGAAAGTTGGAGGTCATCTGATACACAAGATGACTTTTGACCCCAGAAACACTTGTTGGGAATACAGGCTGAAATCCAATAAAGCAGCTGTGCTACAGGTTAAATTCTGCGGTCTCTCCAAGTTCAGCAGCCACTGCCTCGAGTTTGTAATTAAATGCGACGTATGAATGTAGCAGCCGAATAATAACAATACTCATATTGGGCTAGTTGTTTTAACTTTTAATGAACGTGCAGTGTCAAAAATGTTACTTTTGCTAGCAGCGCTGCCTTTGTTCACTATGTATGACTCAAATTTCATGCAAAATCAGGAGAGAAAAATTACTTTTTGCTTTCTCTACACGTACTATGTTGGTATTGTAATGCACCCAAAAATGGATACCGAGATTTCACCGGAAATACACGTTTTAATCCCCTGAACCCAAAAACACAAAAGAAAAAACAAAGCATTTTTAGAAAAAATGTCCGATGGCTGTGTATGTCTGTGGACAGCATATTTCAAAAACTTAAGGAACGTTAAATACCAAACTTGGTATTGAAGTTCGTCGCCCTCCATGGTGTAATGGTTGCCATGCTAACTTTATATACCTAAAGGTCGCGAGTTTAAACCCGGCGGAGGACGATGTATTTTTTCGGGTGTAAAAAATCTTAGCGTGGCTTCCTTCGGAAGGGAAGTAAAGTCGTAGGTCCAGTGTCGTAGATTTAGGGCTCGTAAAAGAACCTCAAGCCTGATAGAGAGGCCTCTGAGCAAAATGAACCGGTCTTTCACGCCCAATTTAGAATGGGACGCTGAGAACCACAGCAGTTAAAGAGCGTCCATAAATAACATGCTATTTACATTTTTTGTATTGAAATTCAGTATCAGTCGAGGATGTGACAGGAAGCTTTTCAAGAACATTCCCCCACCGCAAACTACCGATTACATGGAACATTTTTATGAAAATTTTGATTTTCTCAAAAATAGCTCTTAGGATTTTAATTAAAATATCTTATGTTTAGATATCTTTATGACAAACGAAATGTATATTTTGTGTTTTCTGGATACAGCCTCTGAAGACCTCTTCATTCTGGGTGATTTTTGTATAACTGGCAAACCATAAGAGATATACAACAAATTATTACACAAAAAATCCGATGTGTTCCATTCACATGACTTTCTGTACTTCTGTGTAACAAATTATTGTTAATAAGCTTATTCTTCTATTTACTTCATGCTAATCGAGAAAAAAATAGCAGAAATAGTCTTATTACTTGCTTCCTTGTAAGTAGAAGCGAAATATGGGAGTACAGTAGGTTAAAGTGAAGTCAAAAGCTGGTTACTAGGTGACTGAAGTTCTTTTGTTTGTATGGACACGAGTTGACAAATTCCTGTACGAGAAAAATATAAGCTTTTCAAAGCTGAAACCAAAAACAGGGAATATTCTCAAAAACGATCAACTCCTCGAAAAAAATGTATATAAAATAAGTTGTGTGTTTTAATGCCCTCTACATTTTTGTGTGTTAAGTTTTTGTTCATTTCTTACGGTTTAGCAGTTATGCAAAATTCATCCAGAATAAAGTAGTCTTTAGAGGCTATTACCAGAAAATTCAAGATATACATTTTATTTGTCAGGTAAATATCTTTAATATGCGATACTTTAATCAAAATCGTTAGAGCCATTTTTGAGTAAATCAAAATTTTCGAAAAAAGTTCATGTAAAGGGTAGTTGGGGGTGGGGGGATTTTCTTGAAAATCTTCGTGTCGCATCCTTGAAAGATACTAAACTTAAATACCAAGTTTGGTATTTTAACGGTCCTTTCGTTTTTGAGCTATGCTGTCCACAGACACACACACGCACATACATGGACCTTTTTCCAAGAAAGTAAAAAGTAGATATCATTAAAACACTATTTATGTTTTTTTTTTTTTTTTTTTTTTTTTTTTTTTTTTTTTTTTGCAGAGCTAACGGTTTTCGCCGGATTATTAGTTTCAATTTTAGCTACTTTAACTTTTATCAAACGGGAAAACATCTTTCTTCTCGTTTCTCGTTTATCTATTCCTGGCAAGAAGGTATTGGAATTTCAATTATTTCATATAGCGACCGGCTTTTAAAGGACGAGACTCGCTTTATTTCCCTTCTAGCTAATAACGTGTTACTCAAAAGGTTAACATGTCTGTTTCAAAGGCTGCGATGAGACCTTGTGATTTCTATTGAAGTGTAGCGCTCATTGATACACTGCAAACTTCTCAGAATAACAGTCAGTGCGTTATCCGAGAGGTTTGTATTAACAAAGGTAAAACCCATGTTAACCTTTTGAGTAGCAAGGATACAAGTAATATGTTTATCTTGATTAGCATCATATAGATAAAAGTATAACCTTTGGCATAAAAGCTTTGTTTGCGGAACAGCTAGAGGACATAACACATTACTCTACGCGTACTCTGTACATAGTGTATAGAGAAGGTATTGTAATGCACCCTAAAAGGCGATACCGAGATTTCACTGGAAATACATGTTTTGAGACCTCCTGAATCCAAAAAAAGCATTTTTAGAAAAATGTCCGTGCGTGTCTGTCTGTCTTTGGTATCTTCCAAGGATGCGACACGAAGATTTTCAAGAAAATCCCCCCACTCCCAAATACCCTTTACATGGAACTTCTTTCGAAAATTATGATTTTCTAAAAAATTGCTTTAACGATTTTGATTAAAATATCGTACATTAAAGATATTTACCTGAAAATAAAATGTATATCTTTAATTTTCTGGGAATAGCCTCTGAAGACTACTTTATTCTGAATGAATTTTGTATAACTACTAAACCGTAAGACATGGACAAAAACTTACAACACAAAAATTGTAGAGCACGTTAAGGCACACAATTTATGTTGTGTACATTTTTTTCGTGGAGTTGTTCGTTTTTGAGGTATTCCTTGTTTTTGGTTTCAGCTTTGAAGTTCCCAACTGATGTCCATACAAACAAACTTCAGTCACATAGTAACCAGCTTTTGGCTTTCACTTTAACCTATGTTACTCCCTTGTTTCGCTTCTACTTACAATAAAGCAAGAAATAAGACTATTTCTGCTAATTTTATTTATTTGTTAGCATGAAACAAATAAAAGAATAAGCTTATTAACAATACGTTGTTACAGAGATATAGAGAAAGTCATGTGAATGGAACACATCAGATTTTTTACCTTCTACTTATAATTATGTGTGGGCGTTAGAAAGAAGTTAGAAATTCCAGCATGCTACGGACGAAACGATCATTTGTATAAAATTAAGGGTAGAAGGTACAGTACCGGCGTAGGAAAATTTTCTTTTGTAAATTGGACCATTGAAGAATGGAATTGATTACCTGTAGCAGCCTTTCAGGGCTGCCCTCTGACCTTAAAGAAGTTTATCGATAATTTAGAGTGAATAAATGTTAGTTTATTTGAGTAAATATTGTGAAGTAATTAAGGATTTCAAACACTGTGTTAGTGTATATTATTATTAATGTATATGCATATTAGTAATGTCTAGTATTAATGTTGAGGCTTCATAATAACTGTTTATAAACATGCTGGTAATTGACATAAGTATTGCTATACTGAATAATAAGTAACTAGGTATTTAAAAAAGACATGTATATGTAATATGTTAGTTGTATTACTATTATTCTTAATTTAACTTAAGATTATTATTGTAAATGAATTTTGTGCATTTAACTCTGCTACCGTACAATACCCAATTGCAGAGAATACATACATACATACATACATACATACATACATACATACATACATACATACATACATACATACATACATACATACATACATACATACATACATACATACATACATACATACATACATACATACATACATACATACATACATACATACATACATACATACATACATACATACACACATACATTACATACATACATGCATACATTACATGCATACATTGCATGCATACATTACATGCATACATCACATGCATTACAATACATGCATTACAATACATACATACAATACATGCATTACAATACAATACATAAATATACATTACAATACATACATTACAATACAATACATTACAATACATACATACGTACACACACACCTACAGTGAGGTATTTTCTCTAATTAACAGAAATGAGCTGTTAAGTGAATAAAACATATTTTTTTCAGAAACGCAGCAAACCTTCGCGATGCAGAGGATGGGAATTAATGAGTGGTGCACTTTCGAGAGCATAATTGCAAGGTGATGTGAGCAGTTCGGCCAACTTGGTAGTTCGAGGGCAGTTAAACCAAACTTGGCAACTTGACTTTAACGAACGAACGGCAAACAGGATGCGATACGTTCGCGAATGAAATGCTCGAGAATTTGAAACTGGAATTAATAAGGAGATAATTAATAAGGAGATCCTTCTAATTCCAGGATCGTTAGCGTTTCTGAGAGAAGGAAGTGCATCACAAGATGATAACTTGTACACTTGCCTTTTGGTGTGTATAAACATGGATGTTACAACACGTGGGGATTTCTTGCCCGCTAATACATTCCACCTAAAGCTTCGATTCCTAGACTTCACCAACAAATTATTGTTAAAAAGCTTATGCTTCTATTTACTTCCTGCTAATCGAGACAAAATTAGCAGAAATAGTCTTATTACTTGCTTCCTTGTAAGTAGAAGCGAAATAAGGGAGTACCATAGGTTAAAGTGATAGTCAAAAGATGGTTGCTGTGTGACTGAAGTTCCTTTCTTTGTATGGACAGGAGTTGACAAATTCCCGTATGAGAAAAGTATAAGTACTTTAAATCTGAAACAAATAACAAGGAATATGCAATGAACGGTCAACTCTGCGAAAAAAAAATGTGTATAACACAAATTGTGTATTTTAACAATCTCAACATTTTTGCTAAGTAAGTTTTTGTCTATATCTTACGGTTTACCAGTTATGCAAAATTCCACAATAACTCCTTAGTCCGGGATCTATTAAAAAAATTAATTTAGAAAATAGAGAAATCGAAATATAACATGCGTTGTAATGCTTATTACAACATATTTAAATAGATTGGTACATTAATGAAAGAAGGAAACAATTTTTATTCTTTATCTCAAATGTAACATTTTCTGACCTATCCCCAGGTATCTCTGGCGTTTTATCTGAGCCTGGCATTCGTCAGGTCGCCCTTTCTTATTCATGGGCATTTACGGGGGTTTTCCCGGGTCACTAGGCGAATGCTGGTATCTTCATCTGCCCGAACTTCCTGTCCCTTCATTTGAGCTCCATTTCATCCAACAGGTTGTAGATGTCGGCTAGAACTACGGAGGTGAATGCCTTCCGTGGTAGTGAATGCACTTTAGCAATACAGCTCCCGAAGCCGAGGTGAGGTTGGAGTCGTCTGTAGTCCTCAGGGTCTGCGGTCAGATCTGGATCCTATTGTTCGTGAGAAATTACCTTGTGATTGACATTCCTGCTGACACGTGGCTGTCTCGGTACGTTGTTGCCATATTTATTCGTCCGTCTGCAGCGCCACACGTTCCACTGCTTCCTGTAAAATTCCTTCTTTCTATGAATTTTCTATCACTTTTCTCATGTTAGCTACTTTTCCCCATTTCTCACTAGATACCTCATCTATTCCTTTCAACAGTGGGTCCTGTAATTCACTAAACGCAAAAGTTTCGGCTAACGTAACTTCAACTCGTTCATCACGGCTGTAAGACATTTTCAAATCACAGTGTCACTCGTGATAGTTCAAGGATGAGAACAAGAGCAATGTCCACGATATATAAAAGGCAGTAACGATTATAAATGTTAATCCTTACGGAACCAGAGAACGAGATCAACCAATCAGATCAGTCATGCATGAGAACGCGCGCGTTAATTACTATTGAACTCGTAGGTGTTGCAACACCGATGGCATCATGCCTCTTGCAACGAAAAAGTTGGTTCGTGTAGATTTAATTTTCTTAATTTTATGTTTCTACCATGTAGACTCTTCTCTCTTCTCAGGTTTGTGGTAAACGAGACACGCTCTGTACTTTGGTTTCAACTACCATAAATAAATATTGTTATTCTTTCTGAATTTATTGTAAATATTGCTGATACATAAACATACCAGAATACATCTTTACTCCTTCCTGTTTTGTTGTTAAGCCAAAACGATCTTCCATTTTTATAAAGAGAAATATTTGTGTTGCCGTGTATTCATTCCAAGACCGTGTAACTTTTAGCAATGCACATACGTATAAGTCTTTCCATCTCTTTCTATCATTGTTGCGATTGTTGCTCACGTCTCCAGCCAACACGTTACAAACTCCTTAACTTAAACCTTTTTGCATTAGAATGAACACAACGCCTTCCAAATATATTAATAACACAATTCAGCAATAACAATTCACGCAAAAATTAACAGTTAACTGTATGTTTTAAGCTATTTAGCGAAATAAATTTCCATTTAATAATAACATTACAAAATAAAAACCTTATATATTATGGCTTCTGGTGTTAATGTGGCGGTTATGTATTCTTACGCTATGATTGGTCAGCATTATGTTGAGCCTCTGCCAGCTGACGACACACCCCACAGTTGTTAATCACAAGGAAATTTCCCACCGACAGTAGTGCTCCCCGCGTCAGGAACTGCTTGACCACGTTAGAGACCCTCCACTGCGGTGGCTCTTTCCCGCGGTCTGGTTTCTGCCACTCTCATATCATCCTATTCTCAATAAGCCGTTGCAGTGTAGACTCCTTTCTGGAAAGACGCGTACAAGTGGCGCCCGCTGATGCAGGACCACACTCGTCTTGCTCACGTTATAAGAAGAGTTGTTTCCAAACAAGTAGGGAAAGACATCTGAATGAAACCATTTCTATTGATTGCTCCATTATTGGAAAGAAACAATTTTTATTATTTATCTCAGATTAAAGTTTGTTTGACCTATCCCCTTTGTGAAATGAGTAATTCAATTGTACTTCAACTTACCGAGCGAGGTGGCTCAGACATTTTGTCTGGGACTAGCATTCGAGAGGCCGCGGGTTCGAATCCCGCGCCCGATCTCTCTGATTCATGGGCATCTTCTGTGGTTTTCCCAGCGAATGCTGGGGAGGTTTCTTCAGCCCTCCGAACTTCCTGTCCCTTCATTTCAACTCCATTTCATCCAAACGGCCTCTTTCAGGAGGTGGTGGATTTACTTTGAAAATACAGCTCTCGGCGGCGAGGTGACGTTGGAGTCGTCTGTAGGGCTCAGGGAGTTCGATAACACCTGCTGGGCTGCATGCTCCCCGAGTCGAGACGAACTGCTTGGACTATGTTAGTCGCGGTCCGGTTTTGGCCGCCCTTCGATAATATTCTCATATAATCCTCCTGGGGTTTGACTCACAATAAGCCCTTGGTGGCTGTGAGAAGTAAATGATTTTAATATGACATATTAATGCTATTTTTTTTAACATTAACAGATGTTAATTTAAATACAGCTTGGGATTTATAATTTTATTTATCTTATCTCTATTATTAGTGCTCGAAATAGGCCAGTATACCATACCGGTACTTTTCTGCATCAGCGAATTTCATACTGACACTTTTTATTTGAGAAAGTGCCATAAGTTATATCAAACACCAAATAATAAGAATAGTACTCCAAATCATACTTAATGCTATTCGAATCAAAATTCACACAATTTTGGATCAGATGGTACTTACGTCTGCAGACGCAAGCTACTCCATCAACAATGCAGTAATATTAATAAACCGTCTTAATCGGTTGGCAATTTGTAAATACCAAAGTTGTGTGTGGCCTTCCCAAGCGATATTCAACCTTAAAGAATAGAAAATTATCTCAAGTGGATCCGTTACAAGCTAAAGTTTACAACCTGAACGCCAGTTTGTAAAGTAAATAGTTTAAAACTTGACTCATATGAAAGATGAATACATTAGACAAGAGAAAAACTAATGTACGTATACCTGATATTGCAGTTGTTAGTGCTAGTGCTCCTAGTAGTGACGTTTGTGTTTCTGAAACAACTAATTTAAATTCAGAATGAGAAATAGTTTGCAGGGTGTGTCGTGATGTGTGTTCTGGCCTGTTTAGATGGTGGATACGGCCGCCAAAGCATCACATTGTGCGATTTTCTGAACACTATAAACAACATGATGCAAAAGGTATAACTAATTTTATCGTAAGAAAGTATACCGGCACTTATATATTACCATTTCGAGCACCGACACTACTTGAATATGACGTCAGCTCAGTAGCCCCCATCTGCATTCTTGAAGAAATGCCTCCATGTCACGTCGCGCCATCTCCCGTGGAATGACATTGGTTTCCTGGCCGATAGTATCTTTCAACTCCTAACGGTGCGAGAATACTTTTTCTTTCAATTATCCCCTCAGAAATAATTCCGCAGCTGTTAAATCTGAAGATTAGGGCGGCCAAGTCAAATTTCCAAAGCGGGAAATCAGTCGATTAGGGAACACTCGTTGGAGAAAAACCATGCTTTGAAGTGCAGTATGTGGCATAGCACCATGCTGCTAAAACCAATGTTGCTCAAGTGCCGTTCCTGGAGTTCTGGCAAGACAAAATGTTGCAAATTTAAACATTGCGGTCGGAATTTACAGTTATATATTTCCATTTCGTGCACTGCCGATTACCTTATATCTTAGGAGATCGAATGTTCAATTTGTTTCTTGTCTTGCTGAAAAAAATCGTAGACCATTTTATTTTGTTGAAGGGTAATCTGGTGAAATTTACGAGGGCCGTTTTTTTTTTTTCAACCTCCGATAGACTATAAATAAAAGACAAGTTCATAGAAATAGTTATTTTATTACTAAAAGTTTTGTACATTTATGGTTACTTTTCAACATAATCACCGAAAATATTGAGACATTTATCGTACCTGTGCACAAGCTTTGCAATACCCGCTTCAAAAAATGTTGCCGCCAATGATTTCAAATGAGCATTGACGTTGTTTTGAAGATCTTCGTACTTTACGACGTTTGCGGAGAGCCATTCAAAACAAACGAAGAGGAATGCTAACTTCAGGAATTGTGTTGATCCATGACAACGCTCGTCCACACACTGCTGGCACAACCCATCGGCTCCTTGAACAATTTCAATGGGACATTTCGATCATCCGCCGTACAGTCACCGACATGGCACCTAACGACTTTCACCTTTTCCCTGAACTGAAGATATGGCTAGGAGGGCAGCACTTTCAAAACAACGAAGATCTTCAAAACAACGTAAATGCTCATTTGAAATCACTGGCGGCAACATCTTTTGAAGCGGATATTGCAAAGCTTGTGCACAGGTACGATAAATGTCTCAATCTTTTCGGTGATTATGTTGAAAAGTAACCATAAATGTACACACCTTTTAGTAATAAAATGATTGTTTTTTATGAACTTGTCTTTTGTTTATAGCCTATCGGAGGTTGAAAAAAAAAAAAACGGCCCTCGTACATTGTTTTGAGGTATCATACAATATTGGTGTGATTATTGTGAGTGTGGGACCTCCTCCTGAGAAGAGAGAGAGAGAGAGAGAGAGAGAGAGAGAGAGAGAGAGAGAGAGAGAGAGAGAGAGAGAGAGAGAGAGAGAGAGAACTAAGCACGCCTAACAATACCAAATTCCGCTACCAAGTGAATGAATGCGCCAGAGGTCGTGGAATATCGAAATGCCGACTGCCTTTGTATGAACTCTATATTTTCTAATTAAAGCCCCTGCAGTGCTTTAGAACAGATCCACATACTCGCTCCAAAATTTGTTTAAATGCAAAAGAAAATGTGTAACCGTACACCTACTCAAAAGATTCATGTCAGAGCGTATCTATTTGTATCACGGGGTACATTTCATTTACTTCTTTCATCATGTCATTTTTTTGAAAATTAGTGAAGCATGACACTCGCTAACGTATGCTACTTAATTAAAGCTAACTCAATTATGCCAACAGAGAGCTGGCAAACCTGATGTCCACTGATGTGCATAGTCGAGTCCCTGTGATGTGCGCCTCAGCGAGAACTTTCTCTTTGTTCAAACATACCAACTGACACAAAACAAAATTACCTACTATTCCCTCAAGTTTTGGGTCATCTTCTCCCTCCTGATAGACTTTATCTTCCAATCTGCTAATGCAGCGACCGGCGTCCACTAAATGTTTTGTAGTAGTAGACACTCACATGACTTCCTCTACTTCTCAGTAACAAATTGTTGTTGAAAAGCTTATCCTTCTATCTGCTTAATGCTAATCGAGATAAACAATAGTAGAAACGATCTTATGACTTAGTTCCTTTATAAGTAGAAGGGAATATACTTGGCTAAAACGACTGTCAAATGTTTTCAAATGTGGTTGCTATGGGATTGAAATCCGTTTCTTTGCATAACCAGAGTTGACAAATTCCCGTGCGTGAAAGTTTTAGTATTTTAAAACCGAAACCAATAACAAGGAATATCTAAAAAATGGTCAACCTCACGAAAAAAAAGATATGACATAAATTGTGAGTTTTAACGATATCTACAGTTTTTGTGCAGTAACTTTTGTCTCTCTCTCTTACGGTTTACTAGTTATACAAAATCTAGCAAAATTCACCCAGAATAAAAACGTCTTCAGCGGCTATTCTCAGAAAAGTCAAGATAAACATTGTATTTTGATGTAAATATCTGTAATATACGGTATTTTAATCAAAATCGTTAGAGCTATTTTCGAGAAAATCCAAATTTTCGATATTTTTGATGGGCGGGATTTTCCTCAAAATCTATGTAGTACTTATATGACTTTCTTTATTCGCTGCTCTACACACTATTCCTAACGACAAGTTTATTGTTCTACATTTTGATCATCCTAATAGACTTCCAATCCGCTCAATACTTGAAAACTGAAACCAATACATGTAATATCTCAAAAATGGTCAACCGCTTGAAAAAAAAATTGCGTATTTTAATCGGATCTGCATTTTTTTATGTTATAAGTTTTTGTCTATCTCTTACGGTTTACTAGCTATGCAAAATTCATCCAGAATGAAAAGGTCTTCAGAGGCTATTCCCAGTAAATTCCAGATAAACTTTTTATTTTTGATATAAATATATTTAATATATGCCATTTTAATCAAAACCGTTAGAGCCATTTTTTGAGAAAATCAAAATATTCGAAATTTTGTCCATGTAAAGGTAGTTCGGGGTGGGAGATTTTCCTCAAACTCTTCATGTCGCATATTTGGAAGATTTTTAAATACCAAGTTTGGTATTTTACGGTCTACTCTTTTTTTAATTATTATGTTCACAAATACACGGATTTCCGGTGAAATCTCGGTTTGGAATTTTTGGGTGTAATATTAATACCTTCTCTATACACTCTGTACATAGTACGTGTAGAGAAAGTAAAAACATGTTTAAAAAAATCAGATGTGTTCCATTCACATGACTTTCTCTAAAATTCTGCAGCAAATTATTGTTAAAAGCATATGCTTCTATTTACTTCATGCTAATAGAGAAAAAATAGCAGAAATAGTCTTATTTCTTGCTTCCTTGTAAGTAGGAGCGAAATAAGGGAGTACTATAGGTTAAAGTGATAGCCAAAAGCTGGTTGCTATGTGACTGAAGTTCCTTTGTGTGTATGAACAGGGGTTGACAAATTGCTGTTTGAGAAAAGTACACTTTTGTAAAAGCTGAAACCAATAACAAGGAATATCTCTATAACGATCAACTCCACCAAAAAAAAAAAAAAAAAAAAAAAAAAAAAAATGAATATTACATAAATTGTGTGTTTTATCGTGATCTACGTTTTTGTCTATCTCTTACGATTTACCAGTTATGCAAAATTCAATAAAAATCATCCAGAATAAAGAGATCTTAGGATGCTATTGCCGGAAAATGCAAGATATGCATTTTGTTTTTCAGGTAAATTTCTTTAATATACGGTATTTTAATCAAAATCGTTGGAGCCATTTCTAAGAAAATCAATATTTTCGAAAAAAGTTCCACGTAAAAGGTAGTTGGGGGTGGGGGGATTTTTCTCAAAATCATCGTGTCGCATCCATAGAAAATACTAAACTTAAATACCAACTTTTATGCTTTACCGACTTTTCGTTTTTGAATTATCGTGTTCACAGACCTTTTTCTAAAAATGCTTCTTTTGAATACCCTAAAACATATATTTCCGGTGAAATGTCGGTTTCGAGTTTTTGGATGGAGTGCAATACCTTCTCTATATACTATGTACATAGTACGTGTGGAGAAAGTAAAAAAGTGTCCTCTAAAGTCGAAATCCGAAACAGCCATTTGATGTAATTCAAGTCTTGTAATTTGCATTACTATTCACACTGAGTGTAATGGAATCTTCAAACACAATAGTTTCAGTGTGACTGTAAACCGCATGTTATGCAACGTGGAAATACCCGACTATCAGAGCTGGTTTGCTGTAAATGTTTTTTTTTTCCAGCAGATGTTTTTCGCTGCGGCTTAGATAATCACCATCTCTGTTCCTGTTGCAAGACATGTTATATAAAAATATACTCACATGTCCAAGTCTGGCTTTTCTGCAAACTATTATTACCGAAAATTACTCTTTTATCCACTTTATTATAATGTCATGGGGGCACATAAAACATATGTGCGCACGCGGATGGTTTTAATTAAAATGTTCTACGACCGAGCATAATTGAGTAGTTCACGAGCTCATTTTAGATCGCAAACTTGATTTTTACGGAATCCACGCGCAAAGAAGTGCAGCAAGCGTTAACTAATTTTGTTCCAACTTTATGCTCGTCAAAGTAATTCACTATATTAGCTGATATAAACAGACAAACAATTAAAACTAGTCGTGCTCGATATAGTGTTGTGTTCAAGGTCAATAAGTGACGGATAAAATACCTTTGTTATCAACACATCAACGTGTTAGCTTCCATTGCAGCGGTCGTTCAAGCATTTTCCTATTCTTACTTTCTCCATACGCACTATGTACATAGTGTATAGAGAAAGTATTGCACTCCACCAAAAAATTCGATACCGAGATTTCACCGGAAATATATGTTTTAGGGTCCCCAATATCCAAAAAAAAGCATTTTCACAAAAAGGTCCGTGTGTGTGTATGTGTGTGTGTGTGTGTGTGTGTGTGTGTCCGTGTGTCTGTGAACACGATAACTCAAAAACAAAAAGTCGCTAAAACACCAAACTTGGTATCTTCCAGGGATGCGACACGAAGATTTTGAAAAAAAATCCCCCCACCCCAACTACCCTTTACATAGAACTTTTTTCGAAAATTTTGATTTTCTTAAAAATGGCTGTAACGATTTTGATTAAAATATCGTATATTGAAGATATTTACCTGAAAAATATGTATATCTTGAATTTTCTGGGAATAGCCTCTGAAGGCTACTTTATTCTGGATAAATTTTACGAAAGTTTGTATAACTGCTAAACCGTAAGAGATGGACAAAAACCTATCACACAAAAAATGTAGAGCACATTAAAACACACAATTTATATTATATACTTTTTTTCGTAGAGTTGATCATTTTTAGATATTCCTTGTTATTGATTTCAGCTTTGAAAAACATACTTTTCTCATATAGGAATTTGTCAACGCCTGTCCATATAAACAAAGGAACTTCAGTCACACAGCAACCAGGTTTTGAGTATCACTTTAACCTATGGTACTCCCTTATTTCGCTTCTACTTACAAGGAAGCAGGTAATAAGACTATTGCTGCACAACATTGTCCTAACACCAGTCTCGTTAGTCTCTTGTTGAGGGTATTAGTTCTGGCAACGCATGATTCTTTTGTCTAGACTTCCTGCAAGAAGCTATAAAGAGAATTCACCATTAGTCTGGGAACAAGATGTAACATGGTTACCTGCTTTATTGCAGAGTGCCAAGTTAGGAAAACGAATGCTGTATCGGAATACGACTGGCTCCAGATTGCATTCTAAATTACAACATCCTCAAAGGACGCATTAACTAAATGCGCTGCTACAGACGGAGTGATTTAAATGCTGAAATGCGATCCTGGGCTGCCATTTCGGAATAAAGAGGGCAATAGAATTAATTCCGTAGGATGTGATCCTCGTCTGTGTATCATAGATCCCGAGAAAATGGGTGATTATCAAGGGATTCTGTTTCTCTCTCTCACATACGAGGAAAGAGCTTCGTTCAAGCCAGAGAAGGATATCCGGCTGGAGAGAAGGATTTCTCTTTTCATTAGGATTATGTAGATCTTCCCTAGAATGAGGGCGGGAGAGAGGAGAGAAACATCAAAAACGTTCACATATAGAAATCCTAGAACATACAAACTATTCTTACGAAAGCTCTTTGTTTCCTCTAGCACCCAAAAATTCGATACTAAGATTTCACCAGAAATATATGTTTGGATGCAACTGAATCCAAACAAAGAGCATTATTAGAAACATGGCCGGTGTGAGCAGCATAGCTCAAAATCGAAACATCTGTTCAACACCAACTTGGTATTTAAGTTCCAATGATGTGACATGAAGATTTTTCGAGAAAATTCCCCACCGCAACCTACCCTTTACATGGATCAATTTTCGAAAAGTTTTATTTTCTCAAAAGTGGCTCTAATAATTACTTTGTCTAGTCCCGTATGTACATAGTGGATAGAAAAAATATTGTATTCCACTCAAAAATTAGATAGCGAGATTTCACCGAAAATACATGTTTTAGACCCCCTGAGTAAAAAAAAAGAAAGCATTTTCAGAAAAAGGTCCGTGTGTGTCTGTCTGTCTGTGTCTGTGTACTGCATAGCTCAAAAACGAAAACACGGTTAAATACCAAATTTGGTATTTATGTTTGCTGTCTTCCAAGGATGCGACACGAAGATTTTCAAGAAAATCCCCCCACCCCAGCTACTCTTTACATGGAATATTTTCCAGAAATGTTTATGGTTCTATCAATATGATTAAATTGTCGTATATTTAAGATATTTTCATGACAAACAAAATGTGCAGATATCTTGAATACTGGGAAGAAAGAGTCCCCATGCTTTGGTGCTTCGTCGCGAGTTCGAGTCCCGCCTTGGGCATGGGTGTTCATGTGTATGTGTAAGTAAACAATTAGGTCAACAAAGGCAATGTAGTAAACCGGAAGCAAAAGAGATAAAGGAATACAGTGCCGTAGTTCTGACACGACTCCGGAATGGTATTTATTAAAAAAATAATTGGTTGAATTTTGTAAATTTCGTGAACCAGATAGATAAAAACTTACCACAGAAAAATGTGTATATCATTAAAACATACACTTTGTCATATACATTTTTATAGCGTTAACCGTTTCGATAGTTCCTTTTTATTGGTTTCAATTTTAAACTTTTCTCAAACCGGAAGTCAATTTTCGTTTCATCTCTTTTGTTTAACTCCTGGAAATACAAAAGAGAACTGAATCTCAGGTGTTTCACATGGCGACCAGCTTTTAAAAGATTTTACTATTATTTTAGCATGGTGTATTACCTTCTACTAATAAGAAAGCAAGTAATAAGACAATTCCTGCTAATGTTTATCTCGATTAGCATGAAGTAGATAGAAAAATAAGCTTTTCAACAATAATTTGTTACAGAGATGTAGACGAAGTTATGAATGGACACATCAGTTTTTTTTCTCTCTACTTCACTTTAATTGAGATTAAAGTTTTTAGCCATTATTTCAGACATTTTGAGAAAATATATAAAAATCAAAAGTGTTCCATGTAAAGGATAGTTGGGTGTAATTATCGCTTGAAAATCTTCCTGTTATATCTTTTTCAGGATACAGAACTTAAATATTAGATTTCGTGTGTAACCGAATTTAGGTTTTTGAGTTATGCTGGTAATAGACATACACATGTACGCCCTCGTGCGGGCGCGGAATATTTCTTTTTTTTTCTTTGGATTCAGGGAGCCTCTAACATATTTTTGGTGAAATCTCGACATCGACTTTGGGTTTAATACATTACTTTATCGACAATTTGTACATTGTAAGTGGTAGAGAAAGTTAAACAAAATACATTAAAATAAAATCTGACATGTTCCATTCACATGACTTTCTCTACCTCTGTTACAAATTATTGTTTATAAACTTATTCTTCTATCCACTTCATGCTATCGAATAAACATTAACAGAAACGATTTTATTTTTGCTTCCTTGTAAGCAGATGGGAATACACTAGGCTAAATCGACAGTCGAATGTTTTAAAATGTGGTTGCTATGTTTCTTTGTGTGGCCAGGAGTTGGCAAGTTCCCGTATCACAAAAAGTAAATATCTCAATAATGGCCAACTCCACGAAAAAAATGTATATAACATAAATTGTGTGTTTTATGGAGATCTACATTTCTCATACGGTTTACTAGTAATGCAAAGTTCAATAAAAATCATTCAGAATAAAGAGGTCTTCGGAGGATATTTTCAGAAAATTCAAGATATACATTTTATTTGCCACATAAAAATCTTTAATATAAGATATTTTAATCAAATTCGTTGGAGCCATTTTAGAGAAAATAAAAGGTTTCGAAATATTTTCCTTGTAAAGGGTAGTTGGGAGTGGAGAAATATTCTTGAAAATCTTCGTGTCGCATCTTGTTTGGTATTTAACGCTCTATTCGTTTTTGAGCTATGTGTCCAGACACACAGACACACGGACCTTTTTCTGAAAATGTTTTTTTTTATTCAGGGGATCCTAAACATGTATTTCCGAGGAAATCACATATTACGTGTAGAGAAAGTAAAATTTTTTCCTATTTTTTTAATTTAACAAAATCGCTGAAGAGCCACCTCTTTGTCCTCTTAAAAGGAACACAGTTTTCATTTCCTCTAAATTATTTAAAATATATTTTTAAACCCTGCTTTTATAATTTTGTAATCCAACTCCCAAGCTACTCTTTTTGCATCCAAAAGCTCCTCATTTTCTGCATAGTCAGAAGAGAAGATAAACTAATCACATAAACTCTATTATTAGCACGTAAACATTGATACATGCTACCCTGGAGTGAAAGTAAGCGCAAATGCAGTAGGATAAAGAAACAAAAGATATCACTGCTTCCTTTTTCTATCGCTTTATGTTCTCTATATGCTATAAATTTTAAGCCGTTTTAGCTGCACTCTAGAGACGCGTTTGCGGCTTTGGAAGGTATTACGCCATTACAATTGCAAAGTGTTGGTGGAGTGAATTATATAAACTGGATGACAGCACATCCGTTCTATCCGTCGCTTCATCCGGAAGGAAAGGCTATGATTCCCGATCACGATACCGTGCGCTAGTAAATATTTACTTGTTCTGTTTAAATATCAAACACAGCCGGCTCCTTGACGCATCACAGCAAATCTGTTTGTTTGTACTTTCTCTACTAGGCATATAGTAAGTGGAGAAACTATTTTTACTTTCTGTACACGTACTATGTGTATAGTGAATAGAGAAGGTATTGTAATGCACCCAAAAAGTCGATACCGAGATTTCACCGGAAATACATGTTTTGGGTCCCCCTGAATAAAAAAAAGTAATTTTTGGAAAAAGGTCCGTGTGTCTGTCTGTCTGTGTGTGTGGACAAAAACGAAAATACCGTTAAATACCAAACTTGGTATTTAAGTTTGGTATCTTCCAAAGAATCGACACGAAGATTTTCAAGAAAATACCCCCACCTTCAACTACCCTTTACATGGAATGTTTTTCGAAAATTTTGATTTTCTCAAAAATGGCTCTATCGACTTTGATTAAAATATCGTATATTAAATATATTTACCTCACAAATAATATGTATATCTTGAATTTTCTGGGAATAGCATCTGAAGACTACTTTATTCTGGATGCATTTTACGGAATTTTAAATAACTGCTAAACCGTAAGAGATGGACAAAAACTTACCACACAAAAATGTAGAGCGTATTAAGGCACACAAATTGTCATTTACATTTTTCTTCGTGGAGTTGATCGTTTTTGAGATACCCCTTGTTTTTGTTTTCAGCTTTGAAAAACGTATAATTTTCTCATACAGGAATGTGTCAACTCCTGTCCATACAAACAATGGAACTTCAGTGACATAGCAACCAGCTTTTGATTATAACTTTAACCTATGGTACTCCCTTATTTCGTTTCTAATTACAAGGAAGTAAGTAATAAGACTATTTCTGCCAAATTTTTCTCGATCAGCATGAAGTAAATAGAAGCATAAGCTTTTTAGCAATAATTTGCTGCATAGATGTAGAGAAAGTCATGTGACTAGAACACATCAGATTTTTACTTTATCTACGTAGTACATGTTTCATAGGTAGAGAAGGTATAGTATTGTATTCAAACATTCAATGCCAAGATTACACGGTAAATATACCTACGTTTTAGGATTACCTGTGTCCAAAAAAAGCATTTTTAGAAAAAGCAACGTGTGTGTATGTGTGTGCGTTCGTTTGTGTCTGTGTGATGTGAACACATTTCAAAAATGATAATACCAAATTTGGTATTTAAGTTTGCTATTTTCCAAGGATGTGACACGAAGATTTTCAGAAAAATCCCCACCCTTAACTACTCTTTACATAGGAAATTTTGATTTTATCAAAAAGGACTGTGATGATTTAATTTAAAACACCACATATTAAATATATTTGCGAGATAAATAAAATGTATATTTTGAATTTTCTTTGAATATCCCCTGATGAGTCCTTTATTTTCTGGATGAATTTTGTGAATTTTTGCATTACTGGTAAACCGTAAGAGATAGACATACATTATTTTTCTAGTACTTATGGACAAGGAACTTTGCAGAAAGGGAAGGTGTTGTATTCCACCCAAAATTCGATACCGAGTATTCAGGATTTCACCGGAAGTACTTGTTTTGAGAATACCTTATTCAAACGGGAATTGTTCAGACCTCTGGCATGTAAATTGAACTGAATTTTAATCACATAGAAACCGGCTTTTATAAGATTTAACTATCGCTTTAGCCTAATGCATTCCCTTATTTCCCTTGTACTTACAAAAAGTAGGTAATAAGAACCATTTCTGGTAATGTTTATCTCGATTACCATTAAGTAGTAAAAAGAATAAGTTTTTTAAGAATTATTTCTTAGAGAGAGGTAGAGAAAGTCGCGTGAATGGAAAAATCAGATTTTTTAAAATAAAACTCCAATACTGAAAAAAACCAAGAGTTTTAGAGTGTAATAAAGTAATACTTTTTGTACAATAATTAGGAGTTATAGCACAATCTGACTCATTTACTATATAACTTCGTCTTTTCAAGAAAATACTTTTTAAAAAATCTGGTGTGTTCCATTCACATGACTTTCTCTATATCTCCGTAACAAATTATTGTTAATAAGCTTATTCTTTTATTTATTTCATGCTAATCGAAAACATTTTGCAGAAATAGTCTTATTTTTTGCTTTCTTGTAAGTAGAAGTGAAATAAGGGCGTACCATAGGTTAAAGTGATAGTCAAAAGCTGGTACCTATGTGACTGAAGTTCCTTTGTTTTTATGTACAGGAATTGACAAATTCCTATATGAGAAAAGTATGTTTTTAAAAGCTGAAACCAATAATAAGGAATATCTCAAAAACGATCAACTCCACGAGAAAAATGTATATAACATAAATTGCGTGTTTTAACGTGCTCTATATTTGTGTTTTAAGTTTCCGTCCATCTCTTACGGTTTAGTGGTTATGCAAAATTCCGTAAAATTGATCCAGAATAAAGTAGTCTTCAGAGGCTATTCCCAGCCATTTTTAAGAAAATCAAAATTTTCGAAAAAAGTTCCATGTAAAGGGTAGTGTGTGGTGGGAGGATTTTTTTGAAAATGTTCTTGTCGCATCCTTGGACAATACCAAACTTAAATACCAAGTTTGGTATTTAAGGGTCTTTTCGTTTTTGAGCTATGCTGCCCACAGGCACAGACACTCACATACACACAGACACACGGACATTTTTCTAAAAATGTTTTTTTTTTTTTTGGATACAGGAGGTCTCAAAACATGTATTTCCGATGAAATCTCTGTTTCGAATTTTTGGGTGCATTACAATACCTTCTCTATACACTATGCACATAGTACGTATAGAGAAAGTAAAAATGCATCAAGCAGAGCATTTTTATAAGAACATTGAATTATGCAGTTGTTATTTGAATAACCATGCAAGTTAAAACTTCTGAAAAAAGGTATGAATATCACTATTATTGTGTATTATAACTGATGTACATTTTAATAAGACATCTACTATTCTGTGAATTTTGCAAACTTTTGAGAAAGTAGTAAACAAATGCACGCTTCACGAAAATGTAATTTTACACTGATTATAATACAGTAGTATAATAATTGTTGCTTTTATTGTTGTTACGATTAAATTTTGTCATTTATACATGCCCTATTTCAATGGTTAATTTTCTGATAGCAATCGGCCAGATGCTAAATCAGTTGTTTGCTTCTGACGCGGCTGGAATGTCCCATATCATAGCTATTTTGTGTGAGCCTGTTGCTGACTGCCGATGTTAGCTCTGCTTTACTCAGATAATGGAAACGTATTGTTAAGGTTAGTTCTTTTTTTCGTAGCCGGCTAACGCACTCCGTATTTAGGACTGCCCCCCCCACAGGACTTAGAAGCGGATGTCTAGAGTCAGAAGCCTGTCGGGAAGCCAACGCCACGAAACCACAGAACGGTCGGCCTAGGCGATGAATGTGAGCAAGTGGATGATATGTAGAGTGGAGAAATTGATGGAATAAATGGCGGGGGAAACCGGAGGACCCGGGGAAAACCCAAACAGGCGCCGCTTCGTCCACCACGAATCCCACATGCGGGTCGCCTTGACGGGAGGCGAGCTGTCTAACCACTCGGCCACAGCGCCGCCTGAGGCTAGTTCTAAAGACCATGTTTAAACCCCGGGTTTTTGTTCCCTTTAGGTCTTTTGCCCATCACAGCTAGCGTACTTACGTTGCTTTGCGTCCCTAATTGGACTTAGTTCGTTTTGTATAGTGAATTTTATCAAGAAAAAAAAAAAAAAGAAAAAGATATTAGTAACATAATGTAAATACAGTTTAGTTATTACCCAGAGTTACCTCTCTCGTAGCGTCTAATTTCATGTAGGGTGTTACCTCTCACCACACCTCGTCTGATCCCCAGTCTTTCAGGTTAAGTATAAAATAATTATAGACCCCAATACCTCTTGCGACGCCCAAAATAAACATCCATTCCCCCAGGCCAGTAGCGTGGCATTCTGTTGGAGCCTCCGATTTGACGTCATCGTGACATTATTAAGAAGCTAGAAATATTAAATACTCCTCTAACTTCAAGACAATATGGAACATTACGACATTCTGGAGGATAAATGCCAAGACAGTTGCATAACTAGACAGTCGCATTATGTACAAGGGATAACTAGTGCAAACAAGCAATGGTGGGGAAAAAAGAATTATTCGAAAAGAACACTTAACAGATAAATTCTGAAAGAGATTTTAATCTTAAAAGCCCTTCATTCTGTAAGCCATTACTTCTGCATTTGCCGTAAAACGAGTGCGAAAAGTAGTGGGAAAAGTGGTGTATTTTATAAAGATTATATCAAAATACATAAATCTCCACGAGGCAGAAACACAGCGATGGATATCTTACTCGACAATGTTACGACCCTTTCACCACATTATAGAAATGTACAGTTTTATATCTCCACATTAAAATTCCGCTACAGTCAAAGTGTGTCGTTTAACACAGCTTTTACAAACGGGGGCGATAAAGGAACCGATGATCTGATAAACAGAAACTTCAATATTTATTTATTTATCAAATGAGTTTGCCTAGTGACACAGAATAAAATATGCATTTAGGGGTTTTAACAAATGCATGTTATAACTGAGTATTACAAAAAAATCTGATGCGTTACACTCACGTGACTTTCTCTAGCTACTCTACAAACAAACTTCTTACAAATGATAATTCTTCTTTCTACACAATGCTAATCGAGATAAGCATTAGCATAATATTATTACATAGTTCCTTATAAGTAGAATGGAACTAAGGTAATGCACTGCAAATCGCTTCTTTGCTTGGCCAGGAGTAGGGCAAAAGAAAAACGAACACTTCCGTCTGAGAAAAGTATAAGTACTTCACAATTGAAACTAATAACAAGGAATACCTCGAAAACGGTAAACTCCACGAAAAAAAAAAAGTATATGACATAACTTGTGTATTATAACAAGATCTACTTTTTTTTTTTTGTATAGTAAATTTTGTCTATCTCTCACGGTTTAAGTAAAATTCATCCAGAATAACCAAGTCTTTAGAAGATGTTCCCAAAAAATTCAAGATATACATTTTATTTCGGATATAAATAGCTTTAATATACAGGATTTTAATCAAAATCGTTAAGAGCCATTTGTAAGAATTAAAGATTTTCGAATTTTTTTCCATGTAAAGGGTAGTTTATGGTGGGGAGATTTTTTTGAAAATCTTCGTGTCGCATCCTTAATTTTAAGTTACAGTAAGAAAGTAAGTTTTACATATATTTAAATAAATGATTGTGAATAAGTACATTACAGTTTGAAACCAAGTTTCTGAAAAAGAATACAACTTGCTTGTGGATATGTCTTCAGTGATGCTGTAGACCTGTCGTGTATCTTCTGTAAACATGTGTTGCAGACTTCACATTGAGGTGGTGAAGATGTATGAGTTTAGAATGTCCGATTCGTTGTCTTGCGATAGTCATTTGTTCTTTCACAAATCATTTAATTTATATACAATCCAGATAAAACGTTGGTGTTTCATTATACATTTCTACTTTCTCTAGCACGTATGTACATTGTAAATAGTAGGTAGAGAAGGTATTGCATTCCACCCAAGAATTCGATACCAACATTCCATCGAAAATGCATGTTTTGAGGCTACCGGAGTAAAAAAAAAGTCTGATGTGTTACCTGCAACAAATTATTGCTAAAAAGCTTATGCTTCTATTTACTTCATGCTAATTGAGAAAAAATTAGCAGAAATAGTCTTATTACATGCTTCCTTGTAAGTAGAAGCAAAATAAGGGAGTACCATAGGTTAAAGTGATAGTCAAAAGCTGGTTGCCATGTTACCGAGGTTCCTTTGGTTGTATGAACAGGAGTTAAATTCTCGTATGAGAAACGTATGTTTTTTAAAGCTGAAACCAAAAACAAGGAATGTCTCAAAAACGACCAACTCCACGAAAAAAATGTATATAACATGAATTGTGTGTTTTAACGTGCTCTACATTTTTTGTGAGATAAGTTTTGGTCCATCTCTTATGGTTTAGCTGTTATAAAAAATTCGGTAAAATTCATTTAGAATAAAGTTATCTTCAGAAGCTATTCCCAGAAAATTGAAGATATACATTTTATTTGTCGTGTAAATATCATTAATATACGATATTTTAATCAAAATCGTTGGAGTCATTTTTGAGAAAATAAAATTTTCGAAAAAAAATCCATGTAAATTGTAGTTGGAGGTGGGGGATTTTCTTGAAAATCTTCGTGTCGCATCCTTGGAAGATACAAAACTTAAATACTAAGTTTGGTTTTTAACGGTCTTTTCGTTTTTGAGCTATGCTGCACACACTCACGCTCATACATATACACGCAGACTGACTGACAGGCACACACATGGACACTTTTCTAAAAATGTTTTTTTTCTGATTCAGGGAATCTCAAAACATGTATTTCCGGTGAAATCTCGGTATAGAATTTTTGGGTTCAATACAATACCTTCTCTATACACTATGTACATAGTGCGTGTAGAGAAAGTAAAAATGAATTTTTAGAAAAAGGTTCTGTGTGTATTTGGTCTGTCTGTTTGTGGATAGCATAACTCAAAAACAAAACTCCGCTAAATAACAAACTGGTATTTAAGTTAAGCATTTTTTCTGGAACATTCCCCCAACCCAAACTATCCTTTACGGGGACATTTTTCGAAATGTTTTATTTTATAAAAAAATGGCTTTCACGAGGGTTTCTAAAATGCCGTATATTATAGAAATTTACATGGAAAATAAAATGCTTATCTTGAATTTCTTGGGAGTAGTATTTGAAGTCCTCTCCATCCCTGATGACTTGCATAACTGCAAGAAAAAATGTAGATGTGAAAATACATTTTATGTAATATGCAGATTTTTGCAAAGCTAACGATTTCTGAGGTATTTCCTCTAATTGGTTTCAATTTTAAAATACTTAAACTTTTCTCACACAGGAAGGTCTCATCCGTTTCACATCTCTTTTTTTTTACGACTGGCCATAGAAAATGAGCCGAATTTCGAGTCAACCGCATAGCGACAGCTTTTAGAAGATTTGACTATCACTTTAGCGTAGTGCATTTCCTTATTTTCCTTCTACTTATAAGAAATAAGTAGTGATACCATTACCGCTGATGTTACCAGCTTATCTCGGTTGCAAAACTATTGTAACTACATCCTGTAAAAATGTCAACAATGTATATCTTAGGTGGTTTTTAAGATAATGGCTCTTTAAACAAGTTAATTTAATCAAGCATTTAATCGGTCCTTAAGCAAAATGAAATCTGGATCGTGATGAAAAGGTGGACTAATCGATTGTTGTTGGCAAGTCCCCGTGTTCTAGCTGCAGTTCAGCCTTTGATAGTCCTCCTCTACCTCGGGCTTTACAAAAGAGCATACAGATACAAACATTTAGCGAGCCTTTGAAGTGGAAACGGCTGAGGTTAAGGCAAGAGCTGGGTTTTGCGGCAGGAGCCTGTGAATAAGTGAGACCACGAGTGCGCATGCGTGAAAACATGAGATTACCTGGCATTATGCTGCTTGTTGTGGAGATGTCAGTGGCCACTCCTGCAATGTTTATATTCCTTTGTCTCTTGCTTCTGTCGTTCTCTCCAACAAGGAATAGCAGTGGATTAACGTAAAGCTCGCCCAAATAGTCGTGACATTCCCCCACTCCCGGAGTATAGATGCGCAATAGCACTGATCAGCCCACCGGCGTAATAATATCGATGCCAACTGTACGTACGACAGTTTCGATTCGTCAAGAATTTACCGGGAATTGATCATTTAAAAATCCTGTTTAAAAGGAGATTCGAAATTTTTGTTGTCGCTAAGTTGGTACAACTTTCCTCTATACCCACGCGGAGTTTGATTGTCATCTGTCATCTAGTTTGTTTACAGTACGCCATTTTGTTAGTTCATCTCAAAGGTGATTTGCGATTTTACGATGGATTCACATATTGAACAAAGAATCTGTCTCAAATTTTGCATTGCAAATGGTATTTCGTGTGCCGGCTCGCTAAAATGTTGCAGAGGGCTTAGGTTGAATCGATTTTTATCAAAAACACGTGCATATGATTGGTACAGTGCATTCAAGAGTGGTCGAGATGTGCTGGAAGATTTGCCTTACTCTGGTTGGCCATCAAATGTTTCAACTGAACATCGCTAAAGTGACGAAAATGGTGACTGAAAATCGTCATTTAGGTCTGAGAGAGATTGCCCCTGAACTTTCTGAGTCTCACGAACGATTCGTACCATTTTAAACGATTGTTTGGGCATCACACGCGTTGCAGCTCGGTTAGTTCCGAAAGACTTGAATTTTCTACAAAAACTCAATCGTGTAAGGATTGCTGAAGGCATGCTAGAACGAGCCAGTTCCGACCCCACATTCATGAAACGCATTGTAACTGGTGATGAGACGTGGGTTTACGAGTTTGACACTCAAACCAGTCGACAAGCTTCCAAATGGCGCCTTCCAATTGAACCGAAACCTAAAAGGGCATGTCAAACTCGATCAAAACTGAAGGTCATGTTGACAGTTATTTTCGATTATCGCGGTGTCGTGCACTCAGAGTTCTTACCAGAAGGTCAGATGGTAAATAAATACTATTATCTGAGCGTTATGCGGCGTATGAGAGAACAAATACGGCAAAAAAGGCCAGATTTGTGGAACGACAACTCATGGATTCTGCACCACGATAACCCACCAACTCACAAGGCTATTATTGTGAACGAATTTCTGGCCAAAAACTCACAAATTTCATCGAACAACCACCGTATTCACCTGATCTGGCCCCTGCTGATTTCTTTCTCTTTCCAAAACTCAAGTTACCACTTCGAGGCACCCGTTTTCAATCGATAGAAGACATAAAGGAAAATTCGCGGCGACAATTGAATCGATTCCCAAAAGTGCTTACAAAAAATGTTTTGATGATTGGATTATTCGTTGGCATAAATGTATAATTTCAGAAGGGCCCTACTTTGGAGGCGATAAAATGAAATTGGATGAATAATTCATTTTTACTTTCTCTACACGCACTATGTACACCGAGATTTCACCGGAAATATATGTTTTAGGACCCCCTTTATCTTAAAAATCTGATGTGTACCTTTCACATGACTTTCTCTACATCTCTGCAATTAATTATTCTTAAAAAGGTTATACTTCTATTTACTTTATGCTAATCAGAAAAAATTAGCAGAAAGTCTTATTACTTGCCTCCTTGTAAGTAGAAGCGAAATAAGGGACTACCATAGGTTAAAGTGATAGTCAAAAGCTGGTTGCTATGTCAATGAAGTTCCTTTATTTGTATGGATAGGAGTTGAGAAGTTCCTGTAAGAGAAAAGAATGTTTTTCATAGCAGAAACCAAAAATAAGAAATGTCTCAAAAACGATTAACTCCACCAAAAAAAATGTATGTAACATAAATTGTGTGTTTTAAGGTGCTCTACATTTTTGTGTAGTAGGTTTTTGTCCTTCTCTTACGGTTTAGCAGTTATTCAAAATTCAGTAAAATTCATCGAGAATAAGCTACTCTTCAGAGGCTATTCCCAGAAAATTCAAGATATACATTTAAAATCGTTAGAGCCATTTTTGAAAAAATCAAAATTTTCGAAAAAAGTTCCATGTAAAGGGTAGTTAGGGGTGGGGGATTTTTCTCAAAATCTTCGTGTCGCATCCCTGGAAGATACTAAACTTAAATACCAAGTTTGGTATTTTACCTACTTTTCGTTTTTGAGTTATCGTGTTCACAGACACACGGACACACCGAACTTAGGTATGCTGTCCACAGACAAACATGGAGCATTTTCTATTTTTTTTTTTTTTTTGCATTCAGGGGGACCCAAAACATGTATTTCCGGTGAAAATACCTGTAGAGAAAATAATAAAGGCTCTGTAATTGAAAAGGACTCTCTCAGTATGTTTACGCTGTTCTTGTATATCATCTCGGACTCTAGTACAAGTCTGAGAACTGCCTCTCGTGATTCCTTCAAAGTTTATACTATGCAAGATCAACCCTCGTTCTTACAACGCCACTGATCTCCGTGGAGTTATGCAATTTTTATAATGCACGATGGTTATCAGCAGTCGCGAAATACGGGGCTGTTTAGCCACCTGGTATGTAATTAGTGGAGAGAGTAAAAGGATTTCGAAAGTTTGTAGTGCAGAGAGGCCTCACGTGTAAAATGTGACACATGAAGGCCGGTCGGGTCATAGGTCCCTTGCCACTCACTTTTCTAGCCGTGCTGAGGAAATGTGGAATACTGATGAATGCGTCGCTAATGGGGTGCTGGCTCGTTCTTGACGAATGCCGCCGCCGCCAGAGGGGGGGGGGGTTCCTTTGAACACAAGAGAAGGCTTATGCGCTAAAGTGATGCATGTATGTATAACGAATATCTTGCAACTGTCTGGAACATAATACACACACGGACGGCAACGTAGTAACCTACTTTTCCACACAATGGCCTTGCTTACACTCTCTCAGAACTTCCGCTTTCCATATCTCAGAGCAGTACAATGTACCTACGATACCGATTATAATCTAGACATCAGCTTGAAGGCCTAGGCCTGTGCAATTGACAAGTTCCCCCAACTTTACCTTATTTTTACTTTCTCTACACGTACTACCTACATGGTGTATAGAGAAGGTATGTAAAGCACCAAAAAATTCGATTCAGAAATTTCACCACAAATATAGTTTTTGGCTCACCCTGATTACAAAAAAGCATTTTTAAAAAAAGATTCATGCGTGCGCATGTGTGTGTGTCTCTGTAGACAGCATATTTCAAAAATGAAAATACCGTTTGGTATTCAAGTTTGGTATCTTCCAAGGATACGACACGAAGATTTTCAAGAAAATCCCCCCATCCCCAACTACCCTTTACATGTATTTTTTTTCAAAAATGTTGATTTTCTCAAAAATGGCTCTAATGATTTTGGTTAAAATATCGTATATTAATGATATTAAAATGTAGAGCACGTTAAAACATACAGTTTATGTTATATAATTTTTTATCGTGTAGTTGATCGTTTTTTAGATATTCCTAGCACCCAGTGACTACCACCTGTTCCCAAACCTCAAAAAATTATTTGGAGGACGAAGATTTCACAGCAACAAGGAAGTCATTGATGCGGTAAACAGCTATTTTGAGGACCTTGATAAATCGCACTACAGAGATGGTTTAATTAAATTAGAACACCGATATGACAAATGTATTAGCGTTTCTGGAGATTATGTTGAGAAAAAAAAATGAAATGCTGTTTTCATTGAGAGGCCCGAGACTTCACCGCCTACCCTAGTAGTGTATAGAGAAGATATTGAGTTTCCACCCCAAATTCGATACCGAGGTTTCACCGGAAATAGACGTTTTAGGGTCCCCTGTATCCAAAAAAAGTATTTTCAGAAAAAGTTCAGTGTGTGTATGTGTCCGTCCGTGGTCTGTGAGAACGAAAACAAAAAACGAAAAGTTGGTAAAATACCAAACTTGGTATTTAAGTTAAGTATCCTCCAGGGATGCGACACATAGAATTTGAGAAAATCCCCCATCCTCAAATACCCTTTACCTGTATTATTATTTCGAATATTTTGATTTTCTCAAAAATAGCTCTAATGATGTTGGTTAAAATACCGTATATTAAAGATATTTATCCATATGGTAAATAAAATATATATCTTGAATTTTCTGGGAATAGCCTCTGAAGACCTCTTTATTCTGGATGGATTTTGCCGAATTTTGCTTAACTGTTAAACCGTAAGAGATAGACAAAAACTGCACAAAAATGTAGATCACGTTAAAACACAGTATTAATGTCCTTTAATTTTTTTTTTGGAGGTAACCGTTTCCGAGATATTCCTTGTTATTGGTTTCAATTTCTCAGACAGGAAGTGTCCGTTCTTCTTGTGTTCTACTCCTGGCCAAGCAAAGAAGCGATTGGCAATGACAGTCGCATAACGACAACTTTTCAAACATTTGACTATCTGTTTAGTCTAATGCATTCCTTTAGTTCCCTTCTACATATAAGGAACTAAGTAATAAGAACATTCTGCTAATGTTTATCTCGATTAGCATTGTATAGAAAGAAGAATACTCTTTTGTAAGAAGTTGTAGAGCAGCTAGAGAAAGTCATGTGAATGTGGCACGTCAGATTTTTATAAGAATCTAAGTGGAGGAGTTGCGGCCGAAGGCGCAGGATCTGTGAAGCTAAACCCCCATAATCCCAAGTAGAAGTCAAAACTTCGGCAATTTGGCTATTTTCACATCCGAACAAATTAATGTTTTCAAATATGCATCGCCAGTGGAAGTTTTAAGTTGTGTGTGTGTGTGTGTGAGCCAAACATCGCACATCTTTATCTCTTTCATTGATTATATGTAAGGGTTTCTGTATTATATGAACATTATTTAGCTTTACTGTTAATAAAAACTACAGAATCAAAGAGAAAATATAACAGTTAAACATTTTATTTACTGTAATTATCTAAAAAATCTTATGTTCCATTCACATGACTCTGTCTACCTGTCCTGCAAACAAACTATTCTTACAAAACCTTATTCTTTATCTACTACATGCTAATCGAGATAAGCATAAGCAGAATGGTTATATTACTTAAAGTGATAGTCAGGAAATTTAGTTTCAAATTGCCTTAATAACTTCTCTAAAAGATGATGTAAGCACATACGTATCGTGCATGAACATCTTTGTGGTATTGTATTTTTGAAAGCACTTCAAGCAAAACTAAACGCTTGTAAACATTGCTAATGTTATTCACATGTGTACTGGACTAGAACAAGAGTGACGCATGTGTGACGACAGAACGGACGTAGGATGCGCGCGCAGGGAAGGTCACATGGGCCAAGTTTTGTAACAAACGTCCTGTTAGTCAATAAGGGGAAGAAATTGTGCACGGAAGATACAAAGCGAATAATGATAGTTAAATACCCAAGAACTATATGCTGACCTTAAATTCCATACCCTTTCTATGTAATAGTGATAAGCAACTGAACATTGACAGGTCTTGAAAAGTGACAACATATTGAACAATTTAAACCAATGACTACGAATATCTAGAGAGAGCTAGTGTGGGTTATGCTGCAAAAAAAGTTGTGTGCTTTTAATCATCCTGTTTTGTTTTTTATAGTGTTTAACGTCCGCTTAACTACTTATGGCACCGCAGGCGGTGACACTGATGATTCATGAATGATAATGGAGCACCAGTGGAATGCGATGGCGGGGGAAACCGGAGTCCCCGGAGAAAACCCGCCCCAGCGCCGCGTTGTCCACCACAAATCTCACATGCAGTCGCTTGGGATCGAACCCCGGGCGTCTAGGTGAGAGGCGAGTGGTCTAACCACTCAGCCACGGCGCAACCACTAATCTTCCTGTTGCCTTATCACTTTCTCTACTTTCTCACTTATCAGGTACTATGTACCTATAGAGAAGGCATTCAAATGCACCCAAAAATTTGATACCGAAATTTTACCGGAAATACATGTTTTTGGTTCCTCATGAATCCAAAAAAAGTATTTTGAGAAAAAGGTCCATGTATGTGTAATCGCGCGCGCGCCTGTGTACGTGTGTATCTGCGTACATGACTCAAAAACGAAAAGGCCGTCAAATACCAAACTTGGTATTTAAGTTTGGTATGTTCCAAGGATGCAAGAAAATCTCCCCACCCCCAAGTACCCTTTACATGAAAAAAAATTCGAAAATTTTTATTTACTTAAAAATTGGTCTAACGATTTTGATTAAAATCTCTTATATTTAAGACATTTACTTGACAAATATAATGTGTAACTTCAATTTTTTGGGAATAGCCTCGGAAGACATTCTGGACGAATTTTGCTTAACTGCTAAGCCGTAAGAGATAGACAAAAACTAGAAAATGTAGATCTCTTAAAACACACAATTTATGTTATATAGATGCATGTTTTTCGTGGAGTTGATCGTTTTTGAGTTATTCCTTGTTATTAGTTTCAGTTTAAAAATATTTACACTTTTCTCATGCGAGAATTTGTTAACTTCTGTGCATACAATCAAAGGTATTTCAATTCTAGAAACCAGCTTTTAAAGCATTTGACTCAATTTAGTCTATGGCACTCCCTTATTTCCCTTCTACTCACACGAAAGCAAGTAAAAAGACCATTTCTGCTTATTTGTTTTTCTCGATTATCACGAAAGAAATGAAAGAATAAGCTTTTTAGCAATAATTTACAGTAGAGATGTAGAGGAAGTCGTGTGAGTGGAAGAAATCCGATTTTTTTTATAATGTAGTAACTTTATATCATGCGTGTATTTGTGGCTTTGATTGTTTTGAAGAAACGGATCTGTTTACGGATTAACGCAGTGGCAGGTTTATTTTTTTCCCTAAAGGCTTTTTGAACGCTTCTGAGTGTTATCAGGGGTGAAAGGAATCTATTTCAGATTTAAAAACTTGAGGGGGGGGACAGTTTTTCAAAAGATAACACACCTTTGATATACCATAACATGTAGAGGCTGATATTTTTTATTTAAAACTTGGCATCAAAGTAAATAAAACTCGCTTGATGTGACCATAAAAATGAATTCGAGATACCATTATTATTGCAGGGAAATGAAAAGCTCTGACCAAAAATTCTACTGCGCGATGTTACTGAAATGGCATGCTTTTAGTCTCCGTTGATGGAAAGAGTTGAAATATAGGAACCCGCTTTTTAACATTTTACTACTGTTTCTTCTATTTGGATTGTACGTAACTCAATATGTATATTTAACAACTTTGTAACAAATCAAAGCTATCACGTGAAACGAAATCTATGATTTTCCAAAGTGATTTAAAAACTTACTCCAACTTTGTAGTTTTTATTACTGTCAAAATTTTGATCCCTGAGCAGCTAACTCAGTGACGTAACAAGCTGTATTTCATGTTGTGTTCTTCATCAGAAAAGAAAATGAGGGAATTTCAAAGGAGAGCAGACAGTCTTAATATATAAAAGTTTGTGTAGTGCCTATGTATATAAGTATGTAATGTATGTATGTATGTATGTATGTATGTATGTATGTATGTATGTATGTATGTATGTATGTATGTATGTATGTATGTATGATGTAATGTATGTCTGTATGTATATAAGTATGTAATGTATGATGTAATGCATGTATGTTGTAATGTATGTATGTATATATGTATGTATGTAATGTAATGGTATGTATGTGTGTATGTCTGTCTGTCTGTTAAAAAGCTTATTATTGTTCCTAAAATTCTCTACCTGTTCTATTCTTATAGTTTAGTTTATAACCTCAGTTCATTGGTTATTAATGTGCGCCAAGAGGAAAATGTGCGATGTGTTCCATTCACATGACTTTTTCTATCTGTTCTGCAAACAAATATTCTTACAAAAGATTATTATTTTATCTACTTCATGCTAATGGAGATAAACGTTAGCAGAATTGGTCTTATTGCTTACTTTCTTGTAAGTAGAGGGGAAATAAGGGAGTGCACTAGGATAAAGCGAAGGTCAAGTCTATTAAAAGCTGTTGCTATGCGAATGACATTGAAATTAGGTTTTCTTTCAATGGCCATGAGTGAACAAATATAAATGGATGAGCACTTCCCGTTTGAGAAAAGTTAAAACCGCTAACAGTGAATATCTAGTATGTGTTTTACCAGTTTATGCAAAAGTCCTCCAGAATGAAGAGGACTTAAGGGCTGTTCCCGGAAAATTCAAGATAAAAGTGTCTTTAATATACGGTATTTTAATCAAAATAGAGCGATTTTTGGGAAAATCAATATTTTCAAAATTTTCCCAGTAAAGGGTAGTTTGGTGTACGGGGATTTATCTGAATATCTTAGTGGTAAATCCTTGAAAGACACCAAACTTAAATACCAAGTTAGGTAGTTAACCGACTTTTTGTTTTTGAGTTATGCTGCCCACAGAGACACTCATACACACGCAGCTTTTCTCCAAAATGCTATTTTATTCAGCTGTCCTCAAAACATGTATTTCCGGTGAAATTTCCATATAGAATTTTTAGGTAGAATAAAACGCCTTCTCTACCTACTATGTACATTGCACATATGTGCTGGAGAAAGTAAAAGGGTATTATTTTCTCGAATAATATATTTTAGACTTAATTTTATTTTCTTAATGTTTAGAACCACTATTATTTTATTCGGAAAAATATATTTTTTTTAATATTTCCAATTTTGGTCAAATTTCACAGATGCATCCATCGCCTTAAGATATCCTACAGCTTGAGATGTACAGAATTTCCAAGTTTGACAGTTTGGTTCCTAGAACTATACAATTATGAATTTAGCCAAGTGTCATTATTATTGTTAACTGCAGTGCAATTATGGCGTTACTAGCTTCGGTAATTGATCTAATAATAGAGTCGGGTAATGAACCCGAGGACCTGTGGAGTAATGTGATACACTGCCAGGTTAGATTTGCACACAGGGCCACGGTTGATCGGAGCTTGGCAGCAAGTCCCCCCCCCCCCCACACCAAGGTTTAAATCTTGCCCCCAAGCCCCATTCATTTGTATACACGGGCGGTCCTCCTCATTGATGTGCCAGGGCTCTGACTGCCATCTGTTGAACTGCGCCGGTACTTCTTCGTGACCAGCGCCGACGCAACTTGCATACAGCAGGAATTGATTACAAGACTCCCTTATACTTCCTGGGGGATACTTTAACCTTGTTATTGGTTTCAGAGAGTCTTTATCGTCACACGCTAAACGTTTCCTTTGGAAAAATACATTTTAATTCTCTCGTTAAAAAAAAAAAAAAAAAAAAAAAAAAAAAAGCTAGGACATTTAGGTGCAAAATAGTAATCAGAAAACGTTAGTTGAAAAAGGTACAAAAAATTGCCAATTTGTACTTTCTCTAAGAACTAGATATATAGGTAGTAGGTCGAGTGGTTAGACCACTTGCCTCTCATCTAGACGGCCGGGGTTCGATCCCAAGCGACCGTATGTGAGATTTATGGTGGTCAAAGCGGCGCTGGGGCGGGTTTTCTCCGGGTACTCCGGTCCATCGCATTCCACCGGTGCTCCATCATCATCCTTCGTCATGCCTGCGGTGCCATAAATAGTTAAAGCGGGCATTAAACACTACCAAAAAAAAATATATATAGGTAGTAGTTACGAAGGTGTTGCGTTCCACCCAAATTTTCGATACGGAGATTTTACTGGAAATACGCATTCTGGAGAACCCTGAAATTAAAATAAGTAAGTTTAGAAAAAGGTCCGAAAAATCCAGCAAAACTTGGTATTTAAGTAGAGAATCTTTCAAGATGCAACAGGAAGATTTTCGAGAGAATAATTTTTTTTATAAAATGACTGTAAAGATTTTGCTTAACACACCATATGTTTAAGACATTTTTATCACAATGAACTATATATCGTGAATATTCTGGGAATATCCTCTGAAATCCTCTTCATTCCGGAAAACTGGTACTTGGTACAGAAATATTGTAGATCTTGTCAAAACCCATTACTGTCAAATACACTTTTGTGCATTAAAGATTTGAAGCCTTCCCGGTGTTGGTTATTGATATTGACTTCACGGGATACAAACCGAGTATACCGGGAAGTCATGATTAACACTTTTGTAGAGTTTACCATTTCGGAGATATTCCTTGTTATTAGTTTAAATTTCCCCATTCTTACACTTTTTTTCAAATGCGAAGTCGGCATTTGTTTTCCTTTTGGTTTTACACCTGGCTATGTAATGAGAACCGAATTTCAATTTAATAGCAACCAGCTTTTAAAAGATTTGACCATCACCTTAGGTTAGTGTATTCCCCTATTTCACTTCTACTTATAAGGAACTAAGTAGTAAGACCATTAGCTTAAAGTAGAGAGAATAATAAACTTTTGTAAGAGTGCTTACTTGCAAATAGGTAAAGAAACAGATGTGAATGGAATACATAAGACTTTTCATTATAATGAACGTTTAGTGGGTACAAAAAGTCAAATGACTGTGGCACATCTGATTTGATGATGATTCAATGATTAGAATCATAAATAATACATACTGTTAAACCAGACTACGTTGCATGATTACAACAAGGTATGATGTACTCCATTCACATGACTTTCTCTTCATCTCTGCAACAAATTATTGTTAAAAATCTAATGCTTCTATTTGCTTCATGATAAATGAGAAAAAATTAGCAGAAATAGTCTTATTACTTGCTTCCGTGTAAATAGAAGCGAAATAAGGGAGTACCATAGGTTAAAGTGATAGTCAAAAGCTGGTTGCTTTGTGATTGGAATTCCTTTGTTTCTATGGACAGGAGTTGACAAATTCCTCTATGAGAAAAGTATAAGTTTTTTAAAGCTGAAACCAAAAACAAGGAATATATATAAAAAACGATCAATTCCACGAAAAACATTTATGTAACATAAATTAAGTGTTTTAATGTGCTCTACATTTTTTGTCTGATAAGTTTTTGTGTATCTCATACGGTTTAGCAGTTATGCAAAATTCCGTAAAGTTCATCCAGAATAGTCTTCAGAGGCTATTCCCAGAAAATTCAAGATATACAGTTTATTTATCAGGTAAATATCTTTAATATACGATATTTTAATCAAAATCGTTAGAGCTGTTTTTGAGAAAATAAAAATGTTCGAGAAAAGTTCCATGTAAAGGGTAGTTTGGGGTGGGGGATTTTCTTGAAAATCTTCGTGTCGCATCCTTGCAAGCTACCAAACTTAAATACCAAGTTTGGTATTTAACGGTCCTTTCGTTTTTGAGCTATGCTGTCCAGAGGCACATACACACACACGCACGCGCGCACACACACACGCGCGGACCTTTTTGTACAATTTGTTTTTATTCAGGGGACCCAAAACATGTATTTCCGGTGAAATCTCGATATTGAATTTTTGGGTGGCATGCAATACCTTCTCTATACACTATGTACATACTACGTGTAGAGAAAGTAAAAATATTTTTAGATATTCAATGAACAAATTTGCAAGCAAACAGTAAATTGATGGAAATATAAAGACGAGTATTTCATCAGGAAATTTCTAACGGTTGATCTGACATAAAGTGGAAGAGAAAGCTTTTCCACCATCAAAATTGTCGCCTTAGCATAAGGAATTAATTAATTAAAACAAAATAAGGTTTTGTAGACGTGAATACGGAAGCACAATACTGGATTCTAGAAAGTAGATGTTGCCCTCCGTGGTGTAGTGGTTACCATGCTAACTTCATATACCCAAGGTCGCGGGTTCAAACCCGGCGGGGGACGATGGATTTTTTTGGGTGTAAAAATCCTAGCATGGCTTCCTTCGGAAGGGAAGTAAAGCCGTTGGTCCCGTGTCGTAAATTTACGGCACGTAAAAGAACCGCAAGCCTGATGGAGAGGCCTCTGAGCAAAATTAAGCGGTCTTTCACGCCCAATTTAGAATGGGACGCTGAGAAACACAGTAGTTAAAGAGCGTCCATAAATAACACGCCATTTACATTTATTTAGAAAGTAGACTTCATGTAACCTGCTACTACTGTAGGGTCAGGGAAGTCTTCGCATTGCAGCGACGTTTTTCCGGTATTTATTGCTGTGTTACTTCCTTGTTGTCACCGATGTTTAATTAATTGAACTCGTTCGTTTTTTAAAAGCCTTTACCTGCCAAAGTTTTTGGAATGGAAATAAAATGAATGAATGACGCTGCAAATGAGTTTGAAATCCATTGGAGCGCAAAATGACTGTCGTTCACCTTTCCGACGTGACTCGTCAGCCCCTGCATCGACTAAATCACTGTTCCATCTCAACTAGGAGAACGTTTAGAAATTTCCTTCCGCTACCTAAATCAGACTGAACCCCTTAACATCTGAACTTCTTGAAGCCTTTTTTTAAATTAATTTATAGGCATTTAGATATTATCCATACAGCCAAAGACAATAACAATACAACACTTACATGTCGTTTTTAAACATGCTTCAGTGCATTACACAGGACATTTGCATTTAAATGTTAATATTTACATGGTTTAAAAGTGCTATCATAGCATTTTGAGTCGCAAGTAATTGAGCAACATTGCATGGAAGATGAATGTCTAATTTCACTCTGGTCCTGGAAATGTATTACTGTCCATAGTTTCTTACATGTAAAGAATGTGTGATAGCAATCTTCTACCTGTCTACTTGAAGCCGTAGAATATGCCCAGTTTGTAGAAGAAGACACGATCTTAATTTTTTTCTGATTCCAAAGTATTTCTGGACTAAATCAAAGCAACAGCAATCATCCTATACTAAGTATGATACACAAATTAACAACGAAGCAAAAATATACAGTATTAGTTTGAATTAAAGCCCTCTCAGGAATAAATGGAAATATAATATAGGGTCATTAAATTATAAGGTAACCCCTCTCGGTGCCCCTCTACACTGCGCGAGAGATTCAAGAGTCGCCGGCAAAGGTGCACTGGAGTCCTTAATTAAATAAATGCTTGAAAATATTGACCATCTGCTCCCAAACTGGTAGTATAACAAGTTAAAGATGTTCTCGCTCAGCAGCAGAAATCCCTGTGTAATCTACAGAACATCATGCAAGCAATCACAAGGATTCCTGCTGCTAAGCTTAGACGAGCGAGCAAAACGTCATCATTTCAGTAATTTATCTTAATATATGTATTTTAGTGCGCCTTTGCCGGCACCACTTACCCGGCGACACTTGGATCTCTCGCGCAATGATGACAGGCCGTGATAGGGGTTACCTTATAATTTAACAAAATCTACAACGATATCTGGCCAATGCTATCCAGCAAATGATTTGATTCCCTTGGTTGAAATCTTGGAACTACTGTTGGAAAAATTCAGCAGAATTTAAAGGCAAACATTATTTTTCAATACAACCTGGCGTACCCGAAAAACAGTGGTACGACAGTACGGAAGCCTCGAGGAAACTATAACCCGTTTCGCTAAGCGCCTGCCTGTATAGAATTAATATTAAGAATACTGCTTTTTGATATTATTGTGACGGGCAGGTAGAAGATTGCGATCACATACTCTTTGTATGCAACATTCCAAGATAAGATAGTGAAATTAGACATTCATCTTCCATGCAATTTTGCTCAATCACTTGCGACTCAAAATGATCATGTATACACTTTCTGGTAACATTTTTAAACCATATAAATATTAACATTTATATATAAATGGTTTGTATTATGTTTGAAGACTACACATAGCTGCTCTTTGTAAACCTATACTCAATTGTTATTTGTTATTGCTATTGTCTTTGGCTGTATGGATATCTAAATGTCAATAAATTAAAAAAAAAATCTGATATGTTACACTCACATGACTTTCTCTAGCTACTCTACAAACAACGTTCTTACAAAACATAATTCTTCTTTCAACACCATGCTAATCGAGATAAACATTAGCAGAATGTTGTTACTTAGTTCCTTATAAGTAGAATGGAACTAAGGGAATGCACTAGGCTAAAGTGATCGTCAAATTTTTTTAAAAGCTGTCGTTATGCGATTGTCATTGCAAATCGCTTCTTTGCTTGGCCAGGAGTAGAACAAAAGCAAAACGGACACTTCTGTCTGAGAAAATTATAGGTACTTCAGAATTGAAACTAATAACAAGGAATACCTCGAAAACGGTAAGCCACGAAAAAAATATATATGACATAACTTGCGTATTTTAATAAGATCTACATTTTTTTTTTTTTTTGCAGTAAGTTTTTGTCTATCTTTTACAGTTTACTAGTTATAGTAAATTAAGCAAAATTCATCCAGAATAAACCGGTCATTAAAAGCTATTCCCAAAAAATTCAAGATTTACATGTTATTAGTGATAGATATGGCTTTATTATGTGGTATTTTAATAAAAATCATTAGAGCCATTTTTAAGAAAACATTTTCGAAACTTTTTCCATGTAAAGGGTAATTAGGGCTGGGGGGATTTTTCTTGAAAATCTTCATGCCGCATCCTTGAAAGATAAAAAACTTAAATACCAAGTTTGGCGTTTTTGAGCTACGCTGTACACACACACACACACACGCGCGCGCGCGCACACACACACACACACACACGCACACACACGGACCTGTTTCTGAAAATGCTTTTTTTGGAATCAGGGGGTCCTAAAACATGTATTTCCAATGAAATCTCGTCATCGAATTTTTGGGTGGAATACAATACTTCTCTATCCCTATGTGCATTGTACATACGGGGCTAGAGAAAGCAAAAAAATGCTGTTCCCGACTCTCAGTAAAAAGTAGATATATTTCTCAGAATTATTTCCCATATTTTTCACACAAATATTTGCCTATGGTGCAGCCGTTATGATCTGTTAACTAAGCCAAGAATCTGTGTTGGAAGCCGATCTAGTTGAAGACATAAGTGGTGTGATTAATCACCCATCAGAATATAATATCCAAGTCCCAGGGGGAGTGAGAAGTAATTAACCGTATTTAGCTTATGGAAAGTGGGCTTGAAGAAGTTGCTGGCAGAGTGCTTTTTGAGGAGGTCCTCTAGCACTAATTAGTGCAGAGTTGGCTTATGCAGACACCTTTCAGTTCCCAGAGGGACTTGAGAGTGCGTTGCTAATTGGCCAGGTAGTGCGCGCGCACATACACACACGACGCCTTAGGTGGACCACAGTAGCCTCTTCTGACAGTCTTTTCAAACTAAGCCCCCCTTCCCACCTTTTTAATGCTGTTGCGTCATCAGCAAACTTATTAGAACTTGTGGCGTTAGCAGCTTGAAAGCCTGTTTATAAAGTAGAAATATATCCCTGCATTTCCAAGCTCTAATTTGCTGAATTTCTTCAGCAAATGGCGGCCAGCGCCATTTCTTCTAATGTAACATGTCATTTGTTTTGAGGGAAGACTGGAAACCCCATAAGGCCCTAAATTTCAGAAATTATATAAGATACCATTATCACTAGAGCACACCAGAGGTTCGGTGCCCATGGAGTATAACTATGATGTGATGCAGAAGCTGTGGTCTCCACAGTCCGTTTCGAAACGTGTTGCACTATCTAGCATTGCTCACTGCCTGGCCTCGTTCACTTCCTGTTAGTAGATAAACCTGTCAACACTGAAAGAGAGCTCAGACTGGAAAATGTCGAAACTACGAAAGGATAGGCGTTCGACACTGAACAAACTTGTCACTCGCCTCTCACCTAGACGGCCGGGTTTCGATCCCAAGCGACCGCGTGTGACACAAAGCGTCGCAGGGGTGAGTTTTCTCCGAGTTCTCCGGTTGACCCGCCATCGCATTCCACCGGTGCTCCATCTCATTCCATGTACCACCAGTGTCATGGCCTGCGGTGCCACAAGTAGTAAAAGCGGACGTTAAACACTACCAAAAAAAAAAAAAAACGAACAAACTTGTGGATGATTCGGACATATTTTGAGTGAAAAGAGGAGAGTCTTTTCCTTTGATACAGTAAAGATGTATCTTGTGATTCACTGCAATGAATTCTGAATGAGTTTGCTTGATTTATGTTCATTGTCTTTTCAAAGCTCTGAACATTACTATCCTGAATGTTTTTGTGTCAAGATTTATATCTCTTTGGTAAAAATACAAGGCGTTTTGATTTACTAATCATATTATGAAATACTTTGATTTTGCGCTACTTAATAAATTAGAACGTGTTGCACTATCTAGCATTGCTCACTGCCAGGCCTCGTTCAGTTTCTGTAAGCAGATAAACCAGTAAACACTGAAAGAGAGCTCAGACTGGAAAATTGTCGAAAATACGAAACGGTAGGCGTTCGAAACGGTAGGCGTTCAACACAGAACACACTAATGGATGATTCAAACATACTTTGAGTACAGTTTCCTTTCGATACAGTAAGAATAAGATGCATCTTGTAATTCTGAGTGAGTTTGATTGTTTTATGTTCTTGTCTTTTGAAAGCTCTACACATTATTTTCCTAAAAGCTTTGTGTCAAGTTTTGTACTTTTATTGGTAATGAGCTACTTTTGAACAGATTATACCTCAATGTGTGCATGTTTACGTTACAAACCCGTCCCCACTACCCTCTCTTTATACAGCTGACTGCTCTGCATGCTTGTAACCGTATGCATAAATTAATGCGTTTTAACGAGATGTACGTTTTTTTTTTTTATGGAGTAAGATTTTGTCTATCTCTTATGGTTATCGAGTTACGCAAAAGTCATCCATGATGAACAGGTCTCGTGAGGCTATTTCCAGAAAATTCAAGATGTACATTACATTTGTAATTAAACTATCTTAAACATATGGTATTTGAATCAAAATTGTTATAGCAATTCTTGAGAAAATAACAAATTTCGAAAATTTTTCCATCCAAAGGGTGATTTGATATTGGGATTTTCTTGAATATCCTTGAAAGATGCTGAACTTAGTTATCAAATTTGGTATTTAAGCGACTATTCAGTCTTTGAGCTATGTTTTCGACACATGTACAGACGTTTTGTCAAAATTTATGTTTTGCACCCCAAAGTGAAATCCTGCTACCGAATTTTTGGGTGAATCAGTACTTTCTCTATCTATGTTATACTACGTGTTAAGTAGGGAAAGTAAAAAAGTTACTTTTATGGTTCATAACTGATTTTAGGCTTTTGTGTTGTCTATCACTTTAATGTTAATTCAAAATCTTCTCGGGCTTCTAGCCAGGTAAAAACTTGGCTTGACACCAACGTTTCGAAGAAGTGCATCTTCCTCGTCTTCAGGGTGAACTGACAGACGAGGAAGATGCACTTCTTCGAAACGTTGGTGTCAAGCCAAGTTTTTACCTGGCTAGAAGCCCGAGAAGATTTTGAATTAACACGTCGCCAGGAAAGCTTCAGTTCTTACTTTAATGTTGTGTCTTCTCCATAATCACCCATTTTAAAATATATTACAACCCAGAAGGTCTATCCTTTTCTCTATATGTACAATGTATAGAGAAGGTACTGTGTTGCACCCAAAAATTCGATGCAAATATTTCACCGGAAATACATGTTTTCAGGCCCCTGAATAAAAAAATAGAAAGGTGTGTGTGTGTGTGTGTATGTGCGTGCGTGCGTGTGTGTATCTGTGAGCAGCATAGCCCAAAATGAAAAGTCTGTTAAATACCAAACTTGTTATTTATTTTCAGTATCTTCTAAGGATGCAACACGAAGATTTCCAAGAAAAACCCCCCTCCAATTACCCTTTCCTCGGAAAAAAATGTTTCATTTTTCTGAAAAATGGCTTTAACTATTTTGATTAATATGTCGCCCACGAAAGATATTTATATAATAAATAAATGTATATACATATATATCTTGAATTTTCTGGGAATAGCCTCTGAAGCCATCTTTATTTCCCTTCTGCTTTCAAGGAAGTAAGTAATAAGATCATTTCTGTATTTTTTCTCGATTAGCATGAAGGAAATAAAAGCATAAGCTTTTTAATAATAATTTGTTGCAGAGATATAGAGAAAGTCATGTTTAGGAACCTAAAATGAATCCTGGTATCAAAATTTTGAGTGAATGCAATGCCTTCTCTACCTATGTTATTCTATGTATACTAAGTAGGGAAAGTAAAAAATCTGATGTGTTCCATTCACACGATTTTCTTTACATCTCTGTAACAAATTATTGTTAAAAACCACATGCTTCTATTTACTTCAAGTTAATGGAAAAAAATAAGCAGAAATAGTCTTATTACTTGCTTCCTTGTAAGTAGAAGCGAAATAAGGCAGTACCATAGGTTAAAGTGATAGTCAACAGCTGGTTGCTATGTGACTGAAGTTCCTTTGTTTGTATGGACAGGAGTTGATACATTCCTGTATGAGAAAAGTATAGGTTTTTAAGGTTGAAACCAATAAGAAGGAATATCTCAAAAACGATCAACTCCACAAAAAATAAATAAATAAATATGACATAAATTGTGTTTTAACGTTATCTACATTTTTTGTGTAGTAAGATTTTGTCTATCTCTTATAGTGTACCACTTACACAAAATTCAATAAAAATCATGTAGAATAAAGAGGTCTTTTGAGGCTATTCTCAGAAAATTCAGGATATACATTTTTTTTTCAAGTAAATATCTTAAATATAAGAGATTTTATTCAAAATCATTAGAGCCATTTTTTGAGAAAATCCAAATTTTCGAAAAATTTTCCATGCATAGGGTAGTTTGGGGTGGGGGGATTTTCTTGAAAATCTTCGTCTCGCATCCTTGGAAGATACCAAACTTAAATGCCAAGATTAGTTTTTAACGGTCTTTTCGTTTTTGAGGTATGCTGCCCCCCCACACACATACACACACACCCAAGACACACACAGACATTTTTCTAAAAATGTTTTTTTTTTTTTTTTTGGATGTACATAGAACGTGTAGAGAAAGTAAAAATACTTTTAAGATCTACTTTAGGCTCTTGTGCTGTCTAACACTTTAATGATATTAATGTCTTTACCATTAATAATCGCCCCTTTTAAAATAACTAAAATATATTACAATGAGAAATGTCCGTCAATTTGTGTGCTGACTGTATGTGGGCTTTTTCATTTTCGAAATTGGGGTAAAAAGAGGAAAAGGAGTGCAACATTTCGGTTGGTGGCAAAAATCACCGGGAAATGGCCAGGGAGCGAGTCTAATGGGATGAGGATAGCCGATCAGTCCCACACTGATGACGCATGTGGCACATTGCAACAGGAATTGATTACATGCACGAGAAAGAAAACAAAACGTGCCTGGACTTGGCTTCGTCAAAATGCAAAGCGCATGATTCGTCCAACAGTACAGTCACTTCTAAGCGCTGGATAGGCATTCAAATGGTATCGGATAGGTAGCCGGGAATTGAACCACGGATCTCTAACCGGTTGCTCTACCACTGAGCTAAAATGGTAACATGCCGGCATACCGTTGAATTTCTAACTGACTCGCATGTTTCCCGGTAAACCACAAGGTAATATCAATTGTTTTGAGATGACAACTTACTTCAAGACCCAGGATTCACAGTTATAATGTCTATTGTGGTCAATTGTGATAATTGTCAAAATTATTAACATACGTGTTTAATTCCCCGAGATTGTCTATTGTAACCAGGTAAATGGAGAATCAGTATAAAGGCACGCTTCTAGACATCCAGTTAATGGGGTATGGTGTTGAAAATAAAGAAAATGGCAACATGGCTATAATTGGCTATGCTATGAATAATTTGAGGTCACCTTGTGGTTTAGCGGGAAACATGCGAGTTAGTTGAGAAGTTTAATGCCGTGCCGGTAGCTCAGTGGTAGGACAACCGGCTAGAGATCTGGAGATCCTTGGTTCAAATTCTGGCTATGTAATTGCATTTTTCAACCTGACTCTACCTATCCAACTCCTGTCATATACATGGCTTGTTTGTGAGGCAGAAAAAAAAATCAATATTAAAATGGTATTTTAGATTGTTCTTTTTGTTGCAGTTGTTGATAAGTGACTTGTAATGCATAGTTGTTTACGTTAATTAACTGTGGGTAAGAGTTACGTCTTCTGCCGGCTAGATGCTGCAAAGCAGAGCATTTATTCTAATCAGGGAATGCGGGACATTTGGAGCAAAAGTTTTAGGTACCTACGTCAGTAATAACATGGATACATAGCTTTAACTTTTTACTTTCTCTACACGTACTATGTACATAGTGTATAGAGAACGTGTTGCATTGCACCCAAAAAGTCCATACCGAGATTTCACAGAAGTATGTTTTGAGACCCCGTGAATAATAAAAAAAACAGCATTTTAGAAAAATGTGTATATGGGGGGGGGCAATATAGCTCAAAAACGAAAAGACGTTAAATACGAAACTTTGTATTTAAGTTTAGTATCTGCCAAGGATGCGACACGAACATTTTCAAGAAAATCCCCCCAACCCAACTACCTTTTACATGGAACAATTTTCCAAAATTTTGGCCATCTCAAAATGACCCTAACGATCTTGATTAAAATATGGTACCTATATTAAAGATATTTACTTGAGAAATAAAATGCATATCTTGAATTTTCTGGGATTATCCTCTGAAGACATCTTTATTTTGGATGAATTTTTGCAGAGTTTTGCATAACTGGTGAACTGTAAGAGACAGACAAAAACTTCCTTAAAAACTATAGCGCTTGTTAAAACACACAATTTATGTTACGTACATTTTTTTCGTGGATTTGACTGTTTTTGGGATATTCCTTGTTATTGGTTTCAGTTTTAAAATACTTATAATTCTCTCATACGGGAATTTGCCAACTCCTGGCCATACAAAGGAATTTGAATCACATAGCGACCAATTTTTGAAAGTTTAATATCGCATTAGCCTGTATATTCCTTATTTCACTTTTACTTAAAAGGAAGCAAGTCATAAGACCGGTTTTGCTAATGTTTATCTCGATTATCATGAAGTAGATAGAAGGATAAGCTTTTTAACAAGAATTTGTGACACAGATGAGGAGAAAGTCATGTGAATGGAACATAATCAGCTTTGCTGTTGCTGACCGTTGACTTGTAGCTCTAGTACTGCACATTTGAAGTTCTTTGCGAAGTTCGTAGATATCTTCGCAACCTAACTGTGGGTAATTAGTTACCTCTTCTGCAGTAAAATAGAGCATTAATTCTAATGAGGGAGTGCGGGACATTTGGAGTAAAATTGTTGGGTTTGTTAATAATAATACGCGCGCATAGCTGTAACGTTTTACTTTCTCTACGCGTACTATTTACTTAGTGTATAGAGAAGGTGTTGTATTGCACCCAAATATTCCATACCGAGATTTCACCGGAAATATATGTTTTGAGACTCCCTGAATAAAAAAAAAAAAAACATTTTTAGAAAACTGTCCGTGAGTGTGTGTGTCTGACTGTGTGTGTGTGTGTGTGTGTGTGCGTGTGTCTGTGTGTGTGTGTGCGCGTGTATCTGTAGGAAACTTAGCTCAAAAATGAAAAGACCTTTAAAAACCAAACTTGGTATTTAAGATTGGTATCTTCCAAGAATGCGGCACGAAGATATGCAAGAAAATCCCCCCACCACAAACTATCCTTTACAGGAAAACAATTTTGAAAATTTTGATTTTCTCAAAAATGGCTTTTACGACTTTGATTAAAATATCCTACATTTAAGATATTTACTTGATAAATAAAATTAATATCTTGAATTTTCTGGGAATAGCCTCTGAAGACTACTTTATTCTGGATGGATTTTACAGAGTTTGGCATAACTGCTAAACCTGAAGAGATGGACAAAAACTTACCACACACAAAATGTAGAGCACATTAAAACACACAATTTATGTTATATACATTTTTTTCGTGCAGTTGATCATTTTTAAAATATTCCTTGTTTTTAGTTTCAGCTTTGAAAAAGTAATACTTTTCTCATACAGGAATTTGGCAACTCCTGTCCATACAAACAAAGGAACTTCAGTCACATAGCAACCAGCTTTCCATTATCACTTTAACCTATGGTGCTACCTTATTTCGCTTCTACTTACAAGCAAGCAACTAATAAGACTTTTCTCTAATGTTTTCTCAATTAGCATGAAGTAAATAGAAACCTAGACTTTTTAACAATAATTTATTGCAGAGATGTAGAGAAAGTCATGTGAATAGAAAACCTCAGATTTGTTTTTACTTTCTCTATATGCACTATGTACATAGTGTATAGAGAAGGTATTGCACTCCACCAAAAAATTCGATACCGAGATTTCGCCGGAAATATATGTTTTAGGGTCACCTGTATAAAAAAAAAGTACTTTAGAAAAAAGATCCGCGTCCGCTCGCGCGCGCGCGCGCGCGTGTGTGTATATATGTATATTGTGTTGTGTGTCCGTGTGTAAGTGAACACGATAACTCAAAAACGAAAAGTCGGTAAAATACCAAACTTGGTGTTTAAGTTTATTAACTTCCAATGATGCGACACGATTTTCAAGAAAATCCCTCCACCCCAAACTACACTTTACATGGAACTTTTTTCGAAAATTTTGATTTTCTCAAAAATGGCTCTAACGATTTTGATTAAAATATCGTGTATTAAAATATTTACCTGACAAATAAAATGATCTTGAATTTTCTGGGAATAACCTCTGAAGACTACTTTATTCTGGACGAATTTTACGGAATTTTGCATAACTGCTACACCACACAAAAAATGTAGAGCACGTTAAAACACACAAGTTATGTTATGTACTTTTTTTGTGAAGTTATCGTTTTTGAGATATTCCTTATTATTGGTTTCAGCTTTGAAAAACCTATACATTTCTCATACAGGAATTTGTCAACTCCTGTCTATAAAAACAAAGGAAATTCAGTCTCATAGCAACCAGCTTTTGACTATCACTTTAACCTAAGGTACTCTTTATTTCGCTTCTACTTACAAGGAAGCAAACAATAAGACTAGTTCTGCTATTTTTTTTTTCTCGATTAGTATGTAGTAAATAGAAGCATAAGCTGTTTAATAACATTTTTTGCGGAAAAGTAGAGAAAGTGATGTAAATGGAACACATCAGATTTTTTCGGGGTTTTCCCTTGTCCTGAGAAGACGAATGTCGAGTAAATTTAAGCTCCATGGACCCCGAGATCATTTGAGCATCATTTTATTCATCGTCCGTTATGACCAAGCAGGTTAAAGCTACATAATAAAATGTATAGGATATAACTTGTGGGTTTTGACGAGGTGTATATTTTCTTGTGTAGATAGATTTTTGTCTGTCTTTTGCGGTTTGCCATTTATGCAGAATACAGGACTTGAGAGGGTATTAGCAACAAATTGATGATACATATTTAATTTGCCGTGTAAATGGCTCAAAATTATAATCAAAATCGTTTAACCATTTTTGAGAAAATCAAATATTGCGAAAAATCTTCTTGGTAAAGGGTAGTTTGGGATGGGGAGATTTTCCTAACTATCGTCATGTTGCATCTTTGGAAGGCAATACATTTAAATACCACTTTTAGTTTTTGTGCTATAATGTTCATTGAGAGAGAGAGTGAGTGAGAGAGATAGAGAGCGAGAGACAGAGAGAGAGAGAGAGAGAGAGAGACAGAGAGAGAGGGGGGTGAGAGAGAGAGACTTACACAAGCGATCCTTTTACTTTCTCTACACCTACTTTGTACTTAGTGTATAGATAAGGTATTGTATTGCACCTAAAATATCTATACCGAGATTTCACCGGAAATGCATGTTTTTAGACCCCCTGAGTACAAAAAAGAGTATCCACCGCGCGCGCGAGTGTGTATATGTGTGTGTGTGTGTGTCTCTGGACAGCATAGCTCTAAAACGAAAAGACCGTTAAATACCAAACTTGATATTTAGGTTTGGTATCTTCCAAGGATGTGATACGGAGATTTTCAAAAATATCCGCTTACCCCAAACTACCCTTTACTGGGAAAACATTTCCAAAATTTTGATTTTCTCAAAAATTGGCTTTAAGGATTTTGATTAAAATCTCTTATATTTAAGACAATTACATGCCAAATAATATGTATATATTAAATTTTCTGGGGATAGTCTCTAAAGACCTCTTCATTCTGGAAGCTTTTTATTGAATGTTGCATAACTGGTAAACCTCATTTGCTGTATAAAAAATGTAGAGCTTCTTAAACCACAGAATTTATATCATATCCATTGTTTTCGTGGAATTGGCCGTTTTAGAAATATTCCTTGTTATTGGTTTCAGTTTTAAAATACTGAAACTTTTCGTATACGAGACTTTGTCAGTGCTTGGCCACGCAAAGAAACGGATTTCAATCTCATAGCAACCACATTTTAAAACATTTGACTGTCGGTTTAGCTGAATTTGTGACAATAATTTGTTACAAAGATGTAGAGAACGCCATGTGAATGGAGCACATCATACTTTTTTTACAAACATGCTGTTTTCGGCTCGGGAGTCCTCAAAACTCGAAGTGTCGGATGGAATACAACAGGTACTTCGCTGGCCACACTCAGAACTTTTGTCTGTAAATGTTATTTGATGCGGAAGAAGTTGGCATTTCCAGCTGATTGGTCCTCTGATATGTTCTTATTCTTAGAGACGAGGTGAGTGTCTTGGAGTGAGGTTGAAGCGCTAATTTGGCAGCAGTCAAGCAGTTTGATGCACTGTCAACCCAGTTTGGTGAGAGCTGCATGCCTCACATACTGCTATGTGAGGCACGCGACCTCCCTGTGTCACCTCCATAGTTGGAATTCCACGTCAAGATGTCCATCTCTTCTCAACACCTCCATCCCTATCACAAAAAATCTAATGTGTTCCATTCGCATGACTTTCTCTACATCTCTGCAACAAAGTATTGTAAAAAGCTTATGCTTCTATTTACTTCATGCTAATTGAGAAAAAATTAGCAGAAATAGTCTTATTACTTGCGTCCTTGTTAGTAGAGGCGAAAAAAGCGAGTATCATAGGTTAAAGTGATAGTCAAAAGCTGGTTGCTATGTGACTGAAGTTCCTTTATTTGTTTGGACAGAGGTTAACAAATTTCGTATGAGAAAAGCATAAGTTTTTTAAAGCTGAAAACAAAAACAAGAAATATCTAAAAAAAAAAACCCACTCCACGGAAAAAATGTATATAACATAAATTGTGTGTTTTAAGAGGCTCTACATTTTCTGTTAAAAGGTTTTCGTCTAAATCTTAAGTTTTGCCAGTTATGCAAAATTGGGTAAAACTCATCCAGAATAAAGTAGACTTTCGAGGCTATTCCCAGAAAATTCAAGATATACATTTTATTTTAAGGTAAATATATTTAATATTCGGCATTGTAATCAAAATCTTTAAGAGACATTATTGATAACCTAAGTTTTCGAAATATTTTCCATGTAAAGGATTGTTGGTGTTACGGGGATTTTCTTTAAAATCTTCGTTTCGCATCCTTGGAAGATATTAAACTTAAATATCAGGTATGGTTTTTAACGGGCTTTCGATTTTGAGCTTGGCTACCCACAGACACACAGTGGACATTTTTCTAAAATGCTTTTTTGAATTCAGTGGGTCCCAGAACATGTATTTCGGGCGAAATCTCTGTACCGAACTTTTTGAAACAATACAATACCTTCTCTATATACTGTGTACATAGTACGTCTAGAGAAAGTAAAAATCTGGTGCGTTTGTTTTATTCCCCTGTCTTTCTGAGCCTTTCTTGCAAAAGCTTATTCTTCCCCCCACTTCATGTTAATCAAAATAAATATTAGCAGAAATGATCTCATTTGAAAAAAGTCTAAGTATTGGACATTTTAAAACCAACGAGGAATATCTCGGAAATGGTTAATTCCACAGAAAAACAAGTTTTTGTCTCTCTCTTAAGGCTTGCAACTTGTTCAAAATTCATCCAGAAAGAAGAAGGCTTCAGAGGCTATTCCCAGAAAGTTCGAGATAAAATACCTGAAGCATCCATATTTTAATCAAAATCGTTAGAACCATTTTTTTAGAAACATTTTATTTAATGGGTAAAATGGGATGGGGGATTTTCTTGAATTTCTTCCTGTGCCGAGTTTGGCATTGAATGGTTTTTCGTTTTACTTTCTCTACAAGTACTATGGACAGCATGTATAGAGAAATTATTGCATTCCACCCAAATATTCGATACCGAGATTTCACCGAAATACTCGTTTTATGGTCCCCTGTATAAAAACATTTTTAGAAAAAGGTCCGTGTGGGTCCGTGAACGATGACTGAAAAACTAAACGTCGGTAAAATACCAAATATCTTTCAAGGATACGACACGAACATTTTGTGGAAAACCCTCTCACCTCAAACTAGCCTTTATATGGAAACATTTTCCAAAAGTTTGATTTTCTCAAAAATGGTTCTAAAGATTTTGATTAAAATTGTGTATATTTAAGAAGTTTTCATCACAAATGAAATGCATATCTGAATTTTCTGAAAATATCCTCTGAAGACTACTTTATTCTGGATGAATTTTACGGAATTTTGCATAACTGCTAAACCGTATGAGATGGACAAAAACCTACTACATAAAATATAGAGCACCTTAAAACACACAATTTATCTTATTACATTGTTTTCTTAGAGTTGATCTTTTTGAGATTTTCCTTGTTTTTGGTTTCAGCTTTAAAAATGTATACCTTTCTCATACAGAAATTTATCAATACCTGTCCATACAAACAAAAGAACTTCAGTCACATAGCAACCAGCTTTTGACTACCACTTTAACCTATGGTACTTCCTTATTTCGCTTCTACTTACAAGGAAGCAAGTAATAAGACTATTTCTGCTAATTTTTGTTGTTGTGATTTTTGAAGAATTTTAGTCATTTGCAGGAAGTGCAGAAGGAAGCTTTTGAGTTTGATGAGGCTTGTTGAGAATAGGATGGTTACTGTTTACGTTTCCTATCCTGCGATTAGCCAAGAGGGAACCAACTTCAGGCAAATTATAGCTTAGACAAGTTTGTAACACGACTTTGCTGCTCCCAAATGTGTCATTCGCCGCGAACATGCTTAACTGTTCTTAAGCTCATCCCTGTCGCTTAGCTATGCATCTTTGGATGATAGGCTTAATGCTTTATTAAGGGGACAGTCAAGTGAAAATTCCAAATTCATTTGTTTGCTTTCTCTACATTGTATGTGATACATAGGTACTGCACGCCAACCAAAAATTTGAAACAGAAATTGCACCGGAATTAGACGTTTCAGGGTTTCCGATATCCAAAAAAAAAAAAAAAAAAAAAAAGCATTATAGAAAAATGTGTGTCTGTGAACACCATAACATAAAAACCAAAAGTCGGTAAAACACCAAATTTGGTATTTAAGTTTAGTAAATTCCAAGAGTGCGACACGAAGATTTTGAGTAAAATTGTCTCGCCCCAAATTACCCTATACATGGAAGAAAAATTTGGAAACGTAGATTTTCTCAAAAATACATTAACATATAACAAATAAAATTAATATCTTGAATATTCTGGGAATAACCTCTGAAGACATCTTCATCATCGATGAATTTTGTATAACTAGTAAACAGTGAGAGATAGACAAAAATGTACTACACAAAAATGTACATCTCGTTAAAACATTTTTTTTTTTTTTTTGGTAGCTTAACGTCCTTTAACCTGGTTATATCGGACGATGAATGAAATTATTGAAATTATGCTCAAATGATCTTGGAGTCCATGGAGCTTAAAGTTACTCGACATTCATCTTCTCAGGGTAAAGGAAAACCCCGACAGAAAACCTTATCCGGGTAACTCATCCTAAGCGAGATTCGAACTCACGACCTGCTGAATATGAGGCATACACGCTACCACCATACTACCCAGGCGGGCCACATTATTTGTTCAATATACTTTTTTATGAGTTTACCGTTTCCGAGATAGGTCTTGTTATTGGTTTCAGTTGTAAACTGTGCAACTTTTCTCAAACGGGGAGTTAACTTTCGTTTTGTCTCTTTTGTTTTGACTCTTTTCGAATTTCACATAGCGACAGCTTTTGAAATATTTGACTATCGCCTAATATATTCCCTTGTTTCCTTTCTACATACAAAGAAGCAAGTGTAAGGCCATTTCTGCTAATATTCATCTTGATTAGCATAACGTAGATAAAAGAATACTCTTTTGTAAGGAAAGTTTGTTAGTGGAGCAGCTAGAGGAAGTCCTGTGAATGAAACACATGCGCTTTATAGAGCTTTCAAACTTTGTATATTTATTTCTTTATTTTAGTAGTCTCTCTGCAAAAGTGTTAGCTATCTACCGCAATTGTTTCCAAATAATTTTCTCTTAATGTGAATTGTTAATTGTTTCTTTCTTTTACACTGGTCTTGTGTAGGACAGGAACTGGAGAGGTAGCGACAGACTGAAAAATTTATTGCCATAGCCCGGATTTGAACCACGGATTTCCTGCGTTCCCTGACCACTGAACTACCATGGAAAATTTCCGGCACGACATTAAATTCTCCAACTGACTCGCGCTTCACCGGTAAATAACAAGGAGATCTAAATTATTTTTACTTTCTCTACACGTGCAATGTACATAGTGTACAGAGAAGATATTGTAAAGCACTCAAATATTCGATACCGAGATTTCACCGGAAATACATTTTTTGGGTCCCCCTGAATCCAAAAAAAAACATTTGTGGAAAAAGGTCAGTGTGTGTGTGTGTGTGTGTGTGTGTGTGTGTGTGTGTGTGTGTGGACAGCATAGCTCAAAAACGAAAAGTCCGTTAAATACCAAACTTGGTATTTAAGTTTGGTATCTTTCAAGAATGCGACACGAAGACTTTCAAGAAAATCCCCCCACCCCAACTACCCTTTACAGGCAACTTTTTTCGAAAATTTTGATTTCCTTGAACATGGCTCTAACAATAAAATCCCCCCACCCCAACTACCCTTTACAGGCAACTTTTTTCGAAAATTTTGATTTCCTTGAACATGGCTCTAACAATTTTGATTAAAATATCGTATACTAAAGATATTTACCTGACAAATAAAATGTATGTCTTGAATTCTCTGGGAATGACCTCTGAAGACTACTTCATTCTGGATCAATTTTATGGAATTTTGCATAGCTGCTAAACCGTAAGAGATGGACAAAAACTTACCACACAAAAATGTAGAGCACGTTAAAACACACAATTTATGTGTGGATTTGATCGTTTCTGAGATATTCCTTGTTTTTGGTTTCAGCTTTGAAAAACATATACTTTTGTCGTACAGGAATTTGTCAACTCCTGTCCATACAAGCAAAGGAACTTCAGTCACATAGCAACCAGCTTTTGACTATCACTTTAACCTATGGTAATCCCTTATTTCGCTTCTACTTAGATACAAGGAAGCAAGTAATAAGACTATTTCTGCTAATTTTTTTCCGTAAAAATGTGGAAGTACTTTAAAACTGCAACTAATATCAAGGAATATCTAAAAAAACGGCCAACTCCACGAAAAAATGTATTTGATATAAATGATGTGTTTAAACGAAATATGCATTTGTGTTATGGAAGTTTTTGTCTATTTCTAACGTTTTACCAGTAATGCAACATATTATTTTTGAAATGCCGAGGTAATATGTTTCCAGTTATTTAGCTGTAGCAAATTACCTTGGCAAGTTGTGCTCTTTCACGCCCAGTATAGAATGGGACACTGTGAACCACAGTGGTTAAAGAGCGTCTATAACTAAAACTCCATTTTTTTTTCTCGTTAAATAAGTCCCTTTTCCACCTTCCATTTTCTACGAAGTGTGAAAGTGTTGTTTCCTCTCGAATCCCCTTAACGCAAACATAAAAGTTTAGAGATTAGCATCTTCACGTTAACAAAAACCATTTCGAATGGCTCATGTATTAGCCTTGCCACAAGCTTTTTGCATTGTGTTGCATTCCCGTCTACGTCCCTATGTGCCTGAGCCTTTATCCAAGTTGTGTTTGATGCTTCATCTGATGAGAATTCACAAAAGAGGTGGGGTGTTCAATTAACTTTGAGAAGTTTAAACCGACAGCATCTGGCGAGCGAGTGTCGCTTTGACCCGAGGGTCATAGGCTCGTTAACTGTCGACGTCTCTGAAAACTTTCCAATAGAATGAACTGAATAACAGAGACTTGTTTGCACTGGATTGGTGGACTAGATTAAAAGCTTCCAGTGACCAAGCTTACTCTACAGAAGAACGTGTTTGCTTCCTCAGTATCTCTGTTCCTGTGCTACATCTCTGTAGAAATTATTATTAGCATCAACTTTCGTGAAATTATGTCGGAAATGGTCAACTACACGAAAAAAATATATGGGATATAAATTGTGTGTCTTAACGAGATCTGCATATTTTGTGTAATAAGTTGTCTTATCTCTCACGGTCTACCAGTTATGCAAAAGTCATCCAATAAAGATTAACAGACTATTCCCAAAATACTCAAGATGTAAGTGACACGTAAATGTGTTCAATATACGGTGTTTTAATCGCAACCTCCATTTTTGTGAAAATCAAAATGTTGGAAACTTTTTCCATGTAAAAGGTAGCTTGGAGTGGAGACTTTCCTCAAAATCTTCGTGTGGCATCCTAAGTAGGTACTTTACTCTACTTCACGTTGCTCGCAGAAATTGTCTTATTACATGCTTTCTTGTAAGGAAGAAATAAGGGAATAGACTAGGCTAAATCTTTTAGAAGCTGGTCACTATGCGATTGGCATGCAAATTATGTTCTCTTTGCATAATCAGGAATAAAAAAAGGAAAAGAAAAGAAAAATGATTGACAACTTCCAATTGGAGAAAGGTGTAAGTATTGAAACATTTAATCCAATAACAAGGAATATCTCGGAAATGGTTAATTCCAAAAAACAATTATTGGACATAAGTTGTGTGATCTACATTTTGTACAATAAAATGTTGTGTATCTCTTACGGTTCACCAGTTATGCAAGCTGCCTCCAGAATGAAGAAAACTTCAGAGGCTATTCCCAAAAAAATAGTCGCCGATGGGTCTTTCTTTTCTTTGGACCAGACTCACCGAAGCAACCAATGGCGTTAATTATTGCTTAGATTCCCGAGTGTAATGATATTTCCAGGTCTCATCAAGACGACGAAAAAAGGTTCGGATTTTGCTTAAATAGCTCCAAACACAGTTTCGAAGTTGTTTGTTGTCTAATGGGAGCAATTGTGGCTCCCATTTTTTCATCTCCAACTTATCATGTAAAATACGAATATCCATGCCCACTAACACGCTTATGGCCTCTGCTACTTCGCGAATTTTCATTCGACGGTTAGCGACTAACATATACCTTTTTCAGTGATTTGATTGGTAACCACATCTGTCCCGTGTAGTAGGCGCTCATCAAATACGGATGTTCGATCACGTTTTAAGTCGAACCAGTATCTAACTGTTGTCATAGATAGCCAATGGTCGCCATAAACAGTATCCGATTTTGCTTTTATCTCTTGATAAGCTTTTTCATCCGAAAGTAAAAACCGAATCACTGCACTATTTCCATTTTAGTGAAAACTTGTTCGACGATTAACTGAAATGCCTGCAATGTGTAACAATTGACGGTACACGATGGTAACATCAACTTGCCTTAGCAACAACATCACAAGGACTTATTAAACCGCCCTCGTATAGACAAAATCTTCCACTGAAGACAATGGTTACGCTTCCTACTAAGAAAAATCACAGTTTTAAGTATGGTACTGTACAAAATATAAACAACATTGTTTTGTAGTTACTGATTTCACATTTCGGTATGCACACATTTAAATTTTACATGTACAATGTACATAGTGGATAGAGAAGGCATTGTATTCCTCCAGAAAAATCCGATGTCGAGATTACACCGGAAATATATGTTTGGGTCACCTGAGTCCAAAAAAAGCATTTTTAGAAAAAGGTCCGCGTATGTGTGGACAGCATAGATTAACAACGAAAATACCTTTAAATACGAAATTCAAGAAAATCACTCCTCCAGAAACTATTCTTTACATGGAAAATTTTTCGACAATTTTTATTTTCTCAAAAATGGCTCTAACGCTTTTGATGACTTATTAAAGATATTTTCATCCCAAATAAAATGTATATTTTGAATTTTCAGGGAAAAACCTCCGAAGACCTCTTTATTGTGGATGAATTTTACCGAACTTTGCTTAACTGCTAAACCGTAAGAGACAAAAATTTACTGCATAAAAATGTAGATTTCGTCAAAACGCGATTTATGTCCTTTACGTTTTTGCTGTGGAGGTAACCGTTTCCGAGATATTCCTTGTTATTGTTTTCAATTATAAGGTAGTTATACTTTTCTCATATAGGGAGTGTCCGTTTTTCTTTGTTCTACTCTTGGCAAAGCAAAGAAACGATTTACAATGAAAATCACATAACGACAGCTTTGAAAACATTTGACTTTCATTTTAGCTTAGCGCATTCCTTTAGTTCTCTTCTGCTTATATAAGGAACTAAGTGACAAGAATATTCTGTTAATGTTTATCTCGTTTAGCATGGTGTAAAAAGAAAAAGAATCTTTTGCAAGAAGTTTCTTGGTAAACCAGCTGGAGAAATTCATATGAGTGAAACACATCGGGGTTTATTTTTTCTTAAAAAAAAAAAAAAAAAAAACTGGCATTCTTCAGTATTATCTGACTGTCCCAGACCTAGAAAGTTTGAATCCATTGGTGCGCAAACATTGCCACCCCTTCCTTACTGTGCTTGATTAGCTGTGTACATGACGAATAACACCAGACGTGGAAGTTAGCGTTGTTTCAGTGACAGAAATTTGCAATATGGAAGAACCTGATGTGTTCCATTCACATGACTTTCTATACATCTACAAATTATTGTTAAAAAGCATATTCTTCTGTCTATTTTATGATAATCGACATAACGATTAGCACAAATTGTCTTAATTACTTGCTGTCTTGTAAGTAGGAGGAAAATAAGGGAATACACTAGGTTAAAATAATAGTCAAATATTTTAAAAGCTGGTTGCTATGTGGTTGAAATCCGCTTCTATGCATGGCCAGGAGTTTACAACTTACCGCGTGAGAAAAGTTAGTGAATTTTAAATCTGAAACAAATAACAAGGAATATCTCAGAAATGACCCACTCCACGAAAAAAAGCGTATGTGTTTTAAGTGATCTACATTTTTTGTGTATTAAGTGTGTGTCTATCTCTCACCAGTTACGCAAAATTCAATCAGAATAAAGGGGTTTTTAGAGACTCTTCCCAGAATATTTAGATATTTGCCAATATAAGGTATTTTAATCAAAATCGTTAAAGCCATTTGTGAGAAAATCTAAATTTTTCGAAATTTCTTCCAAGTAAAGGGTAGTTTGGAGTGGGGGGATTTTTTTCAAAATCTTTGTGTCGCATCCCTGAAAGATGCTAAACTTAAATACTAAGTTTGGTATTTTATCGACTTTTCGTTTTTGAGTTATCGTATTCATAGATACACGGACACACACACGGACCTTTTTCTGAAAATCCCCTTTTTGGATACTGGGGACGCTAAAACATATATTTCCGGTGAAATCTCGGTATCAATTTTTTGCGTGGAGTGCAATACCTTCTCTATACACTATGTACATAGTAGGTGTAGAGAAAGTAAAAAGATATGTAACTATTTTGCAATCCATCCTCATCCAGTGTAATAAATTCCCCAATTGCAACTAGTTACATTACAGAGCAGTATTCCTGTTCTCCAAATTGAGAGATTCGGAGACCGTATTACTGCACTTGCACTTGTTTTAAATTGAACTATTCTAAGAGTGACAGATGCTCCAGTTAGATGAAGACACTCTTCTATCAATACTGCGTCTCTGTGTCTACCATTAAGTCTGACATTGATAAATTAATGTCGAGAAAAGGTGTCTATACTCCTGAAAAAGTTTTGTAAAGCCTCGTTTGAAGAAAAAAGAATGTATGATATATCTCAATACTCGGCCACGCGCCTTTCAAGTTGTCCATAGTATTTTCATTTGAAATAGGCAGTTCAAGGTCACGCTTGATGCTCGCCACGTTTACTGCCGTGTCACCCTCGAAGGTATAAACAAACCTAGAGACTAATAATGCTCAACAATGCTAAACCAATTCTTGCACTAAACCATAGACAACATAATGCAATAAACGAACAGAATGAATTATGAACTTGTTAATAAATTATGTTTGATCCTGATTTTGCTGTGGTGTGCAAAATGTTATTATTGACCCTTTCTACAATACAGGCAGAATGTGCTAGCAGTGTGGGGGTAATGCATGCGCACCGCCTGAGAGGGGAATTTGACCTTGAACCACCCATTCTAAATGAGCATAGTATAGTTCCGCTACTGTTGTACAGCAGAGACCGAGCAACAGTCTTGATAATAACTCCATGTGGAATGGAGAGACGGTACACTGCTCCGTTTACCAACTCCTCGGGATTGAGCTATTCAAATTAGGGTCCGGTCCCTATTAATCCGTACAATTAGAGTTCTACTAAAGCTTGGCAAGGTAATTAAAAATATTACCATTTTTCGGTTCGTGCAGCTCAAGCCTTCACCTGTTTCCCCTCTTCCCGCTTTAGTCGGCCGTATTCTGAAATGGTAAGAAAGGTTGGGTTGGAGGGAGAGTTGGCCATCACCCCTGTATCATTGTTACAATACAAGTGTGCATGACTGAATGTAGGATGAGAAAAAGTACTTATTTTCGCAAGTGGCAACATTGTAAACAATCTAGACTGTCCGTCAAGGGAGGAGAACTTAGGTCCGACGTTACTGTTAATAGTTCTCTTACAATAAACAGATTACTCACTGCCGCTTGCAATGCCCTCTCTCCCACCACTGAGAAAAACCTCCAGGAGCCAGGAGCAGGAACTAGTCGCCCGAGTGTACTCGGGCGGGGGCAATCACCACGGTATCTATCCGCTTTTCTCGCGGATTTACCCGTGTGATATAAAAGATGTAGTCTTGTGCAAGCGTTTATGTCTGTGGGTAGGGTGTTTCCCAATGTGCAGCCGGCGCGGACTGGCTTACCTACCGGAGTGGTCACCCACCCAGAGAGGGACCAGGCCCGATGCTGCTTAATTTGGCCAGCCGCTTGCGGGCTGTCAAGGAAAGCAGTGCCGGCTAGCGGGGAGAACTGAACGGATGTAGGTACGGGGTGGGGGAAAGCCAGTGTTGCAGATCTGGTCGGAGTACAACTGGACGGTCACCCGTCCGAGTTGAGACCGGGCCCGATGCTGCTTAACTTGGCGGATAGTGCTGTAAAGAAGGGAGAGGCGGCCGAAAAACTACCATCCCAAGGCGTCCTTGGGAAGGCGGTAGCTTACGCGTCTCCTAGGCAGCGTGTGGTCGTAAAGACCGAGAGTGTTCACCTGAGGATTTGGGTGAGGAGCAAGTTTAATGTATATTGTGCGAGCTCTTGTAAGGGATTCCGGAGTGGGAATGGAGAATGTGGGACGGGAATCTACGGTCTGTGTCATATATCATCTTCAATGCCTGTTCTGCACGGTCTGCAGTCTGCGGATGGTGGAACGAGCCACCGAACCCCAGACCTCGCAGCCGTACAGCATCAGGGGCGGGATGACCGCGCGGTATAGCCGTAGGGCAGCGTGTCCCATACCGACATTCTCCCTGACATGTGGAGTGAAAGTAAGGCCGCGGTCGAGGACTCCAAGGTATTTGGCGGTGCGGACCCAGGGGATCCGCCGCCGCCGCAACCTCAGCGACCTCTCCGGCCGCCAGCCACGGACTTTAGCCAGCAGTAGAGCTGAGCTTCTCGCAATGCGCTTGCGTGTCTTATATCATATGGACATGCTAGACAATGACGTAATCGGCAATAGTTGCGCCCATAATGTTCTGCGCAGCTTTTTCATTATCCTGACAGGGAACACTCTGTTAGCTGCATGTCCTGGGATTAAGGCTTAAGGCATGATTCTTTATGTATTTTATTTCTGCACTGCATTATTTTAAGTTTTGTTATCTGTGCTAATATAGATGTTTTTCTCTTTTCAGGTATGTATCCAGAGGCATTTTCCTGACTGGGTTGGTTTAACATGGTAGTAAGTATATCTAGAACTTAATTTTAAATCAATGTTCACTCCATAAAAGGTTTTTTTTTTTATCTCTAGATCAGGTGATAATAAATACAGTTTACCGAAGGGTTTAATTGATACAAGACTTCAGCTGTATCACTGACATTTCATGAAAAACCACAAAAAATCGACTTTTTAAATGTTAATTTAAACATGCCTGAATACAAAAAGGTATAATTGGGTACCAGGCGCCATTTTTAAATTCCTTAAGTCAAAGTATTAGAGGTGAAACTGAACTGGACTCGGCAAGAAAAACTTCAGTTCAACGAGATTTCATTCGCACCCGGAAAAATAAAAACCAAAGTTGTGCAGAAGAAAAGCAGCACCGCAAGAAAAAAAGGACAGGAAAGCCAGCAACAGAGGAGAGGTAAAGGAAAGCTGAGGGTCCATCCTACCAACCTGATAGATTTTAATGTGAGCCTTGTTTTCTCGCTATTGATATTTCCAGCATTTTTCTTCCTGTAAAATGTTCCTTGGGAGCAGTTTTTCCGTTACAAAAATAAAATTTGCTGTTCACAGAGGTACAGTGAATAAGAATTGCCCTAGGTTTTACTGACAAATGTATTTAAGTATTTGTTTTCAAATCTTAAACTCTAAAGCAAAGAACACACAGAGAAACCTAGGAACATTTCAGAAAATAGATGTACTGGGAACCTCTATTTAAAGCGTTAGACCAAATTTTTAATTTTTCGTGAGGTTGAAAATGAAAGCATAGGCTTTGGAAATTAGTCCCTCATAATAAGAATGTAAGTGATGTAGTGTTAAAAAACCAACTCAACAAATTAATACACACATAATTTGACCGTCACTGTTACTAAATTCCTCCAAACATGAATCAAAGATAGCATTACTTTAGTTTGAAATTTCAAATTTTAGCTATACATATCCTTAAATAAGTATATTCAGGCGTGATTCGGTTGTTTAGTAAAGTAGTTCACACCCCAGGCAGCAAATGTGTCTGTTTTCACTTCTCTCGTGTGTGTACATAAATGCCCGGACGTTCGGCTGCGGGCCCAGGAAGCAACTGTTATAAGTGGAATTTGTAGCTTAACTTTTCATTTTCGCAATAGATATAATGCAACAAAATCCTTGTTAAATTACACTTTCACTATTACCTTGCATAATAACGACAGCAATATTTTACATTCTGAATGGCTTTTGCATAAGTAGTAAATTTTAAGAGATAAACAGAAACTTATCACATAAAAATGCAGATCTCGCCAAAACCCACAATTTAGATCGTATACATTTTTGTCATGGGCTAACCATTTCCGAGATTTTCTTTGTTTTTTTTTCAATTTTAAAATGCTTATACTTTTCTCAAAGAGAAATTATCCGTGTTTTCAATATTGTAAACTTATACTTTTCTTTAAGCGGGAGTCGTCATTCGTTTATCTTGTGTTTTTACTCCTGACCATGCAAAGAGAATCGAAAGTTAAAGCCATCACTTAGCGAACAGCTTTTAAAATATATGAGTATTGTTTTATCCTAGTATATTCCATTATTTCTTTCTGCTTATAAGGAAATGAGCAATAATACAATATCTGCCAATGCTTATTGCGATTAGCATAAAGTAGATACAAGATAATGTTTTTGTAAGAATAGTTCGCTATAGAGTAGGTAGAGAAAGTCTTGTGAATGGAACACATCATATGCTTAAAAACAGCAACCTTGCTCGCTTGGACCTGACATTTACACAACCAATGACATTATTAAAATCTGATGTGTTCCATTCACACGAGTTTCTCTACATCTCTGTAACAAATTATTGTTAAAAAGCTAATGCTTCTAACCACTTCATGCTAATCCAGAAAAAATTAGCGGAAATAGTCTTATTACTTGCTTCCTTGTAAGTAGCAGCGAAATAAGGGAGTACCATAAGTTAAAGTGATAGTCAAAAGTTGGTTGCTATGTGACTGAAGTTCCTATGTTTGTATAGACAGGAGTTGACAAATTCCTGTATGAGAAAAGTACGTCTTTTTATAGCTAAACCAAAAACAAAGAATATCTCAAAAACGATCAACTCCAAGAAAAAAATGTGTGTTTTAACGTGCTCTACATTTTTTGTGTGGTAATTTTTTGTCCATCTCTTACGGTTTAGCACTTATGCAAAATTCCGAAAAATTCATCCAGAATAAAGTAATCTTCAGATGCTATTCCCAGAAAATTCAAGATATACATTTCATTTGTCAGGTAATATATTTAATGTGTGAAATTTTAATCAAAATCGTTAGATGCACTTTTAAGAAAATTGAAATTTTCAAAAAAAGTTCCATGTAAAGGGTAGTTTAGAGTGGGGGAATTTTTCTCAAAATCTTCGTGTCGCATGCATCCCTGGAAGATACTAAACGTAAATACCAAGTTTGGTATTTTACCGACTTTTCGTTTTTGAGTTATTGTGTTCACAGACACACGAACACACAAACACACACACACACGGACCTTTTTCTCAAAATGTTTTTTTTTTTTTTTGGATACAGAGAAACCTAAGACGTATATTTCCGGTGAAATCTCGGTATCAAAGTTTTGGGTGGAGTACAATACCTTCTCTATACTATGTACATAGTACGTGTAATCAAAGTAAAAATGAAAATAGATAACGTAATACTGAGTTGTATTTGCCAGAGCCAGTGAAGCTAGCACACAAAATGGTTTTATTGGTGCAAGAACGAGCTAAAATTCTGCAAATGGGCTTTTTAAGCAATGAGGCATGTCAGATACGCGCGATCAGTGAAACAATAGACAACGCATCTCCCTGTTTTGAAACGGTTAATGGCATTAACATAAATTAAATTAAACAAAGGCTTGTGCCGTTATTTTCCGCAGCTAATCTCCTCCTTTCGGCACAACACAGCCCTCTTTTTCTTGGCTCGACTGCGAAATGTTCCGAGCAGTAACTTTTTATACTCGACTCTTATCTGTCCTGTAGATGCTCTCTGAGGAAGCGAGAGAGGGAGGAAAAAACAAAAAAACAAAGCCCCATTTTGTAGCTGAAGTCAACTTTAGTCCTCATTTGTATCGATCTTAAGGACGAGCATAAATTGCTGTAAGCAACCTCTGCTGAGACAGCAGTTATCGGTGGCGGGTCTGACATTGCCGCCTTGGGCAACGGCACCTACACCTCGCTGTGCATCTTTTGTATCTAAAGGCTGCACTTCTATTGGTGACGTGTTCCTGGGTAGTTTGGTGCTAGCGTGTCTGCTTCACATTCAAAAGGCCGCTTAGGGTGAGTTGCCCGGATAAGGTTTTTTTTCGTTTTTTTTTTTTTTTTTTATTATTTATTGCTTCATTTGTATAGCCCCCTTTAACATCAGTGGTCATATCGTTGTGAAACTGTAGGTTCAGAACATTAGGTTAAACTTTATATTATTAAGCACACGCACATTTACTCTCACATTCATACTTCCAGACTCTATGGGGAATAGGGAATAATTCCGGTAAAAGAAAAATTCCCCGCCCCAGCCGGGAATCGAACCCGGGACTTCCGGGTGAGAAGTCAGCTCGCTGACCACTCGACCACGGAGGCAGTCTTTTCGGGGTTTTTCCTTATCTTGAGAAGACGAATTTCGAGTAACTTTAAGCTCCATGGACCCCGACATCATTTGAGCATCATTTCACCAATTTCATTCATCGTCCGATATGACCAAACAGGTTAAAGGACGCTAAGCCCCCCCCCAAATAGTGTTCCATTTACATGTATTTGTCCACATCTCTGCAAAAATATTATTCAAAAGCTTATGCTTCTAATTACTTCATGCTAATCGAGTAAACATTAGCAGAAATAGTCTTATTATTTGCTTCCTTGTAAGTAGAAGTGAAATAAGGGAGTACCATAGGTTAAAGTGATAGTCAAAAGATTGTTGCTATGTGACTGAAGTTCCTTTGTTTGTATGGACAGGAGTTGACAAATTCCTGTATGAAAGAAGTATAAGTTTTTCAAAGCTGAAACCAATAACAAAGAATATCTAAAAAACGACCACTCCACGAAAAAAATGTATACTACATAAATTGTCTTTTAATGTGCTCTACATTTTTTTGTGGTTTTAATTTTGTCCATCTCTTACAGTTTAGCATTTATGCAAAATCCATAAAATTCATCCAGAATAAAGTAGTCGTCAGCGGCTATTCCCAGAAAATTCAAGATACACATTTTATTTGTGAGGTAAACATCTTTAATATATGATATTTTAATCAAAATCGTTAGTCATTTTTGAGAAAATCAAAATCTCGGTATAGAATTTTTGGATACATTACCTTCTCTATACACTATGTACATAGTAAATGTAGAGAAAGTAAAAAGTTCATATGAATATGGGTCTGAAAATCATATATTTCATAGTTGCAACACTTTTTTATGTATACCTTGTATATGTTTATTTAAATTTGCATTGTAAATGTGTTCAACTAATGTACTGTAACCCTAATGAGAAGTCGCGATATAACCATTGCAGTTAAAGCGACTTTAAATAAATAAATTAAAAAAAAACACACAAAGTCGAAAGTTACAAAAATGTCTCGAGGTGCCTTCCTCTTGCTTGGATGCAGTAAGCATTCCATGCTCTGAGATCGGGGGAATGTGCAGGCCATGGAACTGGCCCCCCTCTACCTATCCATTTGTCATGCTAGCTACCAGCCAGCGCATCTCAAACAATGAGACTAAAATGTGCTAGAGTATCATACACAAACATGCTTCTTCTTATTTGCAGAGACACATTTTCTAATACGAGGGTAGTCTGAAAAGTTCTGGACCTGATGGTGAAAAACGACAATGCATGTTTTCAAAGTAGTTTTATTTTTCAACATAATCTCCTCTAATATCGATACATTTTGTGCAGCGGTGCTGCAAAGTACCCATTTACAGCCGCAATTGCTTCTTCTATGGACGAAAAGCACCTACCAGCGAGGAATTTTTTCAGTTTTGGAAACAGTTGGAAATCTGAGGGAGCCAAATCTGGGGAATAGGCTGGAACATCACTTCATAGTGCAGATCTCTCAATTTCCCCATTGCCAAAACATTTGTGGGCAGGTGCATTGTCCTGATGGAAAACAATTTTTTTCTTTTTTAACCCGGGTTTGTTTTCACTAATGCTTACATTCCGTTTGGTTAGAAGTTGAGAGTGGTATTCTTCGGTAATGGTTTTACTTTTTTCGAGATAGTCAATCTACAAAATTCCTCTGGCATCCCAAAACACTGACGCCGTGATCTTCACCACCGATGGCAACATCCTCGCCTTCTTTGGAGCTGAAGAACCAGCTTCTGTCCACTCCCTCGACTGCTGCTTGGATTCGGGTGTGTAGTGGTGAATCCATGTTTCATCCACTGTGACGTATCGGCGCAAAAAGTCACTTCTGTTCTTCTGAAAATGCGCCAAACACTTTCCAGAAAGTGTCGTGCCAAAGTATTTTTGAATCATTCCTTATAACATAACCACAACCGAGCACCTAAAAAGGGAAGTACATTTATCTATGTATATTTAAAAAGCTTATGCTTTCCACTCACATGACTTTTTCTACATATCTGTAACAAGTTATTGTTAAAACGCTTATGCTTCTATTTACTTCATGTTAATCGAGATAAACATACAACAGAAATTGTCTTATTACTTGCTTTCTGGTAAGTAGGAGAGAAATAAGGCAATATACTCGTACTAGGCTAAAATGATAGTCATACTTTGGAGTTGACAAATTCCTACATGAGAAAAGTTTTAAGAATTTTAAAACTAAAACAAAAATGGTCAACTCCACGAGAAACAAAAATGCATTGATGTGTTACATTTACATGACTTTGTCTGTATGTAACAAATTATTGTTAATAACCTTTTCTATCTACTTAATGGTAAACGAGATATTCTTAACTTTAGTCAAACAGGAACTAGGCAATCAATGACAATCACATGGTGAAAGCTTTTAAAACATGTGACTATCGCTTTAGCATAGTCCATTCCTTTAGTTCCCTTCTACTCACATATAAGGAACAAAGTAATCAGACAATTTTGCTGATTAGCATGGTGTAGAAACACAATAATATTTCGTAAGAAGTTTGTAGAACAACTAAGAGCAAGCCATTTGATAGAAACATATTAGATTTTTACACTGGATTTTATATCTACTTATATCTATTACTTTATTTATTATTAATTACTTTCTATACACGTACTGAATACATAGTATATAGAGAAGGTATTGTATTGCACCAAAATTTTTGATACCCCCTGAATAAAAAAAACCAACCTTTTTACAAAAAGGTCCGTGTGTGTGTGTGGGCAGCACAACTCAAAAACGAAAAATCCAAGAATGCGACATGAAGATTCCCCCACCCCCAACTACCCTTTATATGGAACTTTTTTTTAAAGAATTCTAATTTTCTCAAAAATGGCTTTAACGATTTTGAGTAAAACATCGTATATTAAAGATATTTACTTGGCAAATAAAATGTATATCTTGAATTTTCTGGAAATAACCTCTGAAGGCTACTTTAATCTGGATGAATTTTGCGGAATTTTGCATAACTGCTAAACCGAAAGAGATAGACAAAAGCTAACTTAACAGAAAATGTAGAGTTTGTTAAATTACACAATTTATGTTATATGATTTTTTTTCGTGAAGTTGATCATTTTTCGAGATATTTCTTGTTATTGGTTTCAGCTTTAAAATACTTCTACTTTTCTCATACGGGAATTTGTCAACTCCTGTCCATTCAAACAAAGAAACTTCAGTCACATAGCAACGAGCTTTTGACTATCACTTTAACCTATGGTACTCCCTTATTTCGCTTCTACTTAGAAGAAGCAAGTAACACGACTATTTCTGTTTTTTTTTTTTTCGATTAGCCTGAAGTAATACTTTTTTTACAATAATTTGTTGCACAGATGTAAAGAAAAGCATGTAAATCGAACACATCAGATTTTTTCCCCACGTTGTTTGTAAGGGGCTAATAACCTAGCATTTGTCCGTCCTGAAACACCAATAATGGCAATAATAATCATAATTAATAATAATAATAATAATAATAATAATAATAATAATAATTAATTCGAATGTTAAAACCAAATAATGAAATGTGTTTTTGATGACATTTAATTAATGAAAATGCCTCCCTCTCCAAAACGTTTATCTATATTAGAATATTTCGTTGCCAAAGTGGTTTCAAAAGCTTAGTTGAATATTTCGTTAGTCGTTTTGATCCCTTTGTACGTGTAGTTAAAATGCTTTAGAAACAAAGGACTGCTGTAAAGTTTTACTCGCAGAAAATATAAATTAATTGATGTCAATGCACCATTTCCGTTCTTTTGAAGTTGATTAATTTATTACAGTTTAGTCAATGGACACACAGGCCTAGCAATTGTCAGTACTGCCAATTTTGAAACGTTGCGCCTGAGGTTACTGTGCCAAGGGCACAAAAATTAGCGTTAAAATGGTGTACAATAAATCACCATCCAGTTTCCACAAGGCACCAATGACAACAACTTTTGATCATGTATGTGTGTGTTTATTTATTAACTTAAATGCTCCATTACAATCTATAATACTGTAATGATTGTGTTATCTTTTTATTTTCTCCAGCCCCGTGTATACATACAATGTAGTGGATAGAGTAGGTATTGCATTGCAATCAAAAATTCGATGTCGAGTTTTCACCGGCCCCCTTAGTCCGAATTTTTTTACTTTCTCTACACGTACTATACACATAGTGTACAGAGAAGGTATTGTTATGCACCCAAAAATTCCATACCGAGATTTGACCGGAAATACATGTTTTGGCTCCACCTGAATAAAAACAAACAACAACAAAAAAACAAAAAAAAACGTTTTTAGAAAAATGTCGACGCATGTGTGTGGGTGTGTCTGTGGGCAGCATCGCTAAAAAACGCAAAAACTGTTAAATATCAAACTTGGTATTTAGGTTTAGTATCTTCCAAGGATGCGACACGAAGATTTTCAAGAAAATCACCCGACCACAAACTACCGTTTACATGGAAACATTTTCGAAAATCTTCATTTTTCTCAAAATGGATCTAACGATTTTGATTAAAATACCGCATGTTTAAGATATTTACATCCCAAATAAAATGTATATCTTGAATTTTCTAGGGATAGCCTCTAAGGACCACTTTATTCCGGATGAATTTTATGGAATTTTGCATAACTGCTAAACCGTAAGAGATGGACAAAAACTGTAGAGCAACTTAAAATTCGCAATTTATATCATATACATTTTTTTTTTTCGTGGAGTTGGTCGTTTTTGAGATATTTCTTGTTATTGAAAGAAGAGTTATCTTATGTAAGAAGTTTGTAGAACAGCTAGAGAAAGTCATGTAAGTGTAACGCATCAGATTTTTATTTTCTCAACTACATAGGTATAGTAAGTAGTAGAAGTATTGTATTCCATTCAAAACTATCCTAATGTGTTCCATTCACATAACTTTCTCTAGCTGTCCAATACACAAGCTATTCTTACAAAAGATGTTTTTATCATACATTAGCATACTTGCTTCCTTTTAAGCAGGAGGGAAATAAGGCTAAAGCGATAGTCACACCTTTTAAAAGATGGCCACCATGTGAAACTATTGAGGTTCGGTTCACATTACCAGCACTAAAAGACATAAAACGAAAGCCGTTTGAGAAGAATTAGGTAGTGTTAAATTGAAACCAATAAAAGGGAATGTCTCGAAAACGGTCAACCCCCTAAGAAAAAATTATAGAACTTAAATTGTATTTTTTTAACGAGATGTTCATTTTTTGTATAGTAGGTTTTTGTCTATCGTTAGGGTTTAACCGTTATGCAAACTTCTTCAGAGGCTATCAGAAATTTCAACATAGATTCTATTTGCGATGTAAATATGGTATTTTAATAAAAATTTTTAGAGCCATTTTAAGAAAATAAAAAATTTCAAAATATTTTCCATGTAAAGGGTAGTTTGGGGTGGGCGAATTTTATTGAAAATCTTTGTGTCGCATCCTTTTATGATACTAAATTTTTTGAGCTATGCTACCCACAGACACATATACATATACGCACACGGACATTTTTGTAAAAATGGTCTTTTTTTCTGATTTAGGGGGTTGCAAAATATATATTTCCGGTGAAATCTCGATATCGAATTTTGGATGAATTTTTCGTCCCTCTATACAGTATGTACAGAAAGTAAAAATCAAATGTCCCCTATTAATCAGTAACAAAACAGAAATTAACTGAAGCCTGTAATCGGAAAGTTTCTATATTATGAGTGTTAACATTAGATTTAGGAATATAATTTTATATGCGGTATGTATGTATAGTCGTCCCTTTCCAGCACGGCTTTTGTTTTTACGCCCCTCTGTTTTAGGGACACGATTTTATGGTTTTGCTTCCCGTAGTGGTGGTCTTACTCTGGCAGCTTCCGAGTGGGATTTTTATTTAACTGCAAGGGTTTTATGGTCAAAATACCTCGGCACCCACGACGCACATGATTACGCCCTTAATTTGACTCCCAGCACTGTATGTTCACCCTTGCAGCAGAATACTTCTTTTTTCCTCGGGTACAGATCTCCCGAGGCATTTTGTCGATCTAAACGAGCATAAACAAAGATTCGAGGTGCGATGTGTGTGCCAGGTTTACCACTGGAATGTTTATAAAGAAAAATAAAACAACCCGAGGCACCACTTTTGCCAACATTTATGTATGCTCCATTTTCAGCATTCTTTTATGATCGTGGTTCCATGCAAGCGCCGGAAAACAAACGGAACATAGCATTCGGAGAAATAATTTCAATGCATAGTACTCTAAATAACGTCCACAAATTTCCATTCCAAATTCCCAGAAATTCAGGGTACGAAAAAACCTGGTGTGTTCCATTCACAGACTTTCTCTACATTCTATAACAAGTTATTGTTAATAAGCTTATTTTCTATCCTTTTCCCGCTAAACGAGATAAACACTAGCAGAAACGGTCTTATTACTTAGTTCCTTATAAGTAGAAGAGAATACACTGGGCTAAACCAACTGTCAAATGTTTTAAAATGCGGTTGTTATGGGATTGAAACTCGTTTCTTTGCGTCGACAAGTTCCCGTATGAGAAAAGTTTTAAGCATTTTAAAAATGAATCCAATAAAGCGGAACATCTCGAAAACAGTCAACGCCACGAAAAAATATATATGACGTAAATTATGAGTTTTATGGAAATCTACATTTTTTACACAGTAAGTTTTTGTTTTTTTTATTACGGTTTAACAGTTATGCAAAATTCAGAAAAATGCCCAGAATAAAGAGGTCTTCAGAAGCTATTCCCAGAAAATTCAAAATATACATTTTATTTATCATGTAAATATCTTAAATGTAAGAGTATTTATATATAACATTACACATATAATCAAAATCTTTAGTGCAATTTTTATAAAAAAATTAATTTTTCGAAATTTTTTCCATTTAAAGGCTAGTTGGGGGTGGGAAGACATTCTTGAAAATCTTCGTGTCGCATCCTCGGAAGATACTGAACTTAAATATAAAATTTGGTATTTAACGGACTTTTCGGTTTTTGAGCTATACTGTCTACACACACACACACACACACACACACACACACACACACACACACACACACACACACACACACAGACTCATGATTTTTTTTCTAAAAATGCTATTTTTTTTTTTATTCAGAGGGCTTTAAACATGTATTTACTGTGAAATCTCGGTATCGAATTTTTGGGTGCAATACAATACTTTCTCTATACACTATGTACATAGTACGTGTAGAGAAAGTAAACATTATTGTATATTGTTTACAGTGAAAATATTGTGTGTACACTTTGGGGCAGAAAAAGAGGCACATTCCGAAAATACTCTTTACATAGAACATTTCCTTTGTATTTTTCTCAAAAGTGAACTAATCATTTTGATTAAAATATCATCTATTAAGATATTTGAATTATAATAAAGTATATATGCTGAATTTTTTGCGAATAACCTCTAGAATTCTCTTAATTCTGGATGTATTTGCACCGTAGACATAGACAAAAAGTTACTACAAAAAGATATAGAACCCGTTGTGTCACACAATTTATGCCCAATACATATGTATGGAGTTAACAGTTTCCGAGATATTCCTTGTTATTAGTTAAAACTTAGAGTCCCATTATTCATTTATCTTTCTTAAATGGACATTTTTTTATTCCATGTATAGGTACTTTTACAACAGGTCGTACGTACATAGAGGCAGAGGAGGTATTGTGTTCCACTCAACAAATCAGTTGAATTGAATTGAAATTTATTTGTAACGTACCAATAGTACATGGATTTACACATCAGTATAATAAGAAAAACACAGTAAAATACATAACTGATAACGTGGTAAAATACATAATTAATAACATTTTAAATCGTGTAAGTTAATAACTCTTTCACTGAATAGAAACATTGATTCATTAAACATCGTTTTACAGTTTGCTTGAGCCTGTTGTAAGGTAATTTTTGTATATTCAAAGGTAACTTATTAAAAAGCATAACGCCAGAATATGCAGGTGATTTTTCATATTTTGCGAGTTTATGATTTTCAATGGATAATAAATATACATTTCGTGTGTTGTAATTATGAAAATCTCAATTTTTGTAAAATAATTTCTCATTTGATTTTAAAAAGAGTAAGGTCTTAAAAATATAAATGGAAGGAAACGTTAAAATGTTATATTGCATAAAATAAGGTTTACACGAGTGCACACTCTTTAACTTAAAAATGGTGCGTAGAATTCTTTTCTGTGCGATAAATATGCTATATGCGTTAGTAGAGTTGCATAACTAAGATGCGTCAAAACAAGATAGAGATCAGTGTTTTTGTGTCAAGCATATCTCTAAGTTGCAATAAAGTCAGAATGTTCATTCCAGGTTAATAAATTATCCATATATATTCCAAGAAATTTAGAACTTTGTTGACTTTGGATCAATTTATTCTCAAATTGTACATTTAGAGTAGTATCAATTAATTTATTTATGCATTTTAGACATACAGTTTTTGCATATTAATTATTAGTTTATTATTATCATCACACCACAATTTAAACTCAGAGATAGCTACTATGATTTTGTCTCATGTACATCAGAACAAACAGTAATAGTGGTATCATCAGCATAAATTAAAACTTTTCCCACATCTATATATTCTGATAAATCATTTATATATGATAAAAATATTAAAGGGCCGAGTATCGAGCCCTGTGGGACTCCCATACGCATATCGAAGTTATGAGAAAAAGTGTCATTAACTTTTATGCAAATCCTACGATTGGATAGATATGATTTTAAAATGTTTAAGAAACAGCATCTGAACCCTAAGGCTTCTAGCTTTAAAGTAATATACTTAATATCCAAACTGTCGAAGGCCTTAGATAAATCAAAATATAATACCGCTACATGTTTACCCTCATCAAGGTTTTTATATACAGTTTCCGTAGATTTTCCAGGAAGAAACCATGTTGATCAGGAGTAATTAAATCAAATGTCAATATAAAATCAAGCATTCTATTGTACAAAAGACGTTCGAACATCTTGGAAATTGAGCTTAATAACGATATGGGCCTGTAATTCTTTACGTTACTGGTATCACCTTTTTTATATATAGGTATAACTAGGGTTAGTTTCAGTGCTGACGGAAATATTCCATTCTCAATACAACGCTAAGAGAGATGCACGTATACATTTGATATATATATTGTGAATACCAGCGCTGTTTATATTTTTTAGTGATTGAGCAACCTTAATAATTTCATTATCATCAATGTCAAAAAATATAAAACTATTATTATTAGCTGATACTTTCGTGCACGTAGAAATGTCACTGGTAGAGAAATGATTAGAATGCATAGTTGAAAAATATGTCCTGAATATATTAGCAATATCGCCATTGCTGCTTATTAATTTGTTATTATGATCAAGATCAGTACGTTCAATACGTATTTTTCTGCGTAATTTACTATTTACCAAATTCCAGATTAGCTTTTGTTTGTTTAGAGAACTATTTATTTGCATTGCATAATAGTTTCTTTTTTCATTCGAAATAAGTTTCTTGTAGTCTTTCTTTTTGGTTTTATACATTTGCAATGATAAGGGCTCTCTATGAAAATGCTTTATCAAGGTCGAGATTTCACCGGACATATGTTTTGAGGTCCTATGGGTCCAAAATCTTTTGGGAAAAGGTCCGTGTGTGTGTGTGTGTGGATAGCATATCTAAAAATAAAAATACCAAATTTGGTATTTAAGTTTAAAATATTCCAAAATGCTGTATACATTACCACAAAGTGTCTATGTATGATACATATATGCTATCATCATCTTGTAGGGATAAAACTAATTTACCTGGGTGCGTGTTCCGAGTCGAGAGGCCGGTCGTTTGCTTGTCAATAAATTCAGGGAGACGGGATCAATTTGTGATAGGAAGAGAAAGGTAAACCAGGCGTGTGAGCAGAAATTAGACGAAATCGGAGAAAGATTAAAACGGTCACCTCGAAAATCTCTTAGGTGCCTTGCACTGACATTTCGAAAGCTTCAGCATGGAAAGCAACAAAACTTTTAAAACTCAAACCATACAAGGTTACTGTTGTCCAGTAATTTCCAGCATCTCCTATGTTAAGGTATGTTTTGTGTTTATTCTGACAATTGTTAATGTGATTTGAGATTTTATTTGACGTCTATTCATGTGTGACGGGCCATGCGACTGACAGCCAAGTTTTGTAGCATACTTAGTGTACTTAGAAGGAAGCAAGTGCCAAGGTTTAGCTCGATTAACATAAAGTAAGTACATAAAGGAATAATCGGTAAGTTATGCAGAAAATGGGCCGCTCAAAAAATCGAATGAAAGTAAGTGCGATCGATGGATCTTGTATTTGTGTTGACGATTTCTAGGATTTCATTTGTCGGTCAAACTTGTTTATTATTATTACTATAATTATTATTATAGACAAATTCGTTTGCATGCTAGAATAGTTGGTATTTTGCGTTTATAGAGATATTTACCAAATAATTATATATAAACGGGTATTTTATAAATAACAAAATGTTCAAAAACATATTTCTCCACCAACCACTACCAAAATACAAAATTAGAAACATAAATTTATATATATATATATATATATATATATATATATATACACACACACACACACACACACACACACACACACTAACCTTAAAGGACTCAAATGTAACCTCGCGCTAAATTTGAAAACCACAGGACCTGGTGGCTTTGGCTACAGAAACAGATAAAAAAAACAACCTCACGGAAACAAACTCCTCCACCAACTACTATAGGCACACTAACCGCTGAATTATTCCTACGGGTTCTCACGACACGGTAATCTGCCAGGAGCGACAAGCGACATATGACGTTCTTGCATACAAACAGTCCTCCGCTAGCGACGAAACCAAGCTTTTTCATTATAAATCGAGGTTTTATGCAAGCATTTCAGCATATACGCATTATAAAACCATTCATTATTCATGTTATACTCGTTTATATATAATTATTGGGTAAATATCCGTCATATACGCAAAATGCCAACCATTTCAGCATGCACATGAATTCATCTGGAATAAAAAAAATCTGACGTGTTTCATTCACATGACTTTCTCTACATTCCTGCAAAAAGATATTGTTAAAAAGCTTATGCTTCTATTTACTTCATGCTAATCGAGAAAAAATTAGCAGAAATAGTCTTATTACTTGCTTTTTTGTAAGCAGAAGCGAAATAAGGGAGTACCATAGGTTAAAGTGATAGTCAAAAGCTGATTGCTATGTGGCTGAGATATGCGTTGAGAGAAAGATATGCGTTTTTTAAAGCTGAAACCAAAAACAAGGAATATCTCAAAAACGATCCACTCTACGAAATATATGTGTTTTAACGTGCTCTACATTTTGTGTGGTAAGATTTTGTCCATCTCTTACAGTTTAGCGGTTAAGAAAAATTCCCTAAAATTCATCCAGAGGCTATTCCCAGAAAATTCAAGATATACATTTTATTTGTCAGATAAATATCTTTAACATACGATATTTTAGTCAAAACCGTTAGAGCCATTTTTGAGAAAAACAAAATTTTCGAAAAAATTTCCATGTAAAGGGTAGTTGGGGTAGGGGGATTTTCTTGAAAATCTTCGTGTCGCATCCTTGGAAGATACCAAACCTAAATTCGAAGTTAGGTTTTTAATGGACTTTTCGTTTTTGAGCTATGCTGCCCATAAGGACACACACATACACACAGACAGGTATACTCACGGACATTTTTCTAAAAACGCTGTGTTTGGATTCAGGGTGTCTCAAAACATGTATTTCCGGTGAAATCTCTTTTCGAATTTTGGGTGCATTACAATACCTTCTCTATACACTATGTACATAGTACGTGTAGAGAAAGTAAAAAAAGCTTGACCGCCAAATAAAACCTTTGAAGTTGTCATCAGGAATACAAAATGAATAAATCGCACCTATTTCATTCGATTTTTAGAGCCGCCCAATTTCTGCAGTATAACCTTTTGCGACTAGTTTGCAGAGAAGGTCATGTGAATGGAACACGTCAGATTTGTTTTACATCCCCCTTAGAAATAAATGATCATCAATGTGCTAATGTTATTCAGGGCGCTTCACCTGTTGAGCTCATGGTAATATTTATTCATATTTAGCCAATTTTTGTACTACATGTTGAAGGTTCCATCTGGAAGAATGGGGCAATAGAATTACTCTGGCCTTCCTGTGTAAGCTTGGTATTTCTTATAAGAGGGAGCGTGAAAAAAATAGACTGATATTGAATAATGCATTATATTGCTTTCCGCAGAAGCGGAGAGAATAAAGAAAAAGGCAACAAACAGAATTGTCAAGTGAAGTAATGTGTTTCGCGCTAAAGTGTTGTTGGGAACTGCCTGCAGAATAAACGGCTTTTGAAACCTTTTCTTTATTCCGTTGCTGGATTGTTTCCAGCACAAGTTTGTAAATTTCTTGCCGACAAAGGAACTAATTTTCCACTTTTCCTCACCAACGACTCTCACCTCTGTCGTTGTATTAATAGTGTTATTATTTTCCTTGACACAGGGAGGCGGTTAATGTAATTGTGTTAATTTGCCGCCGTCGCCGCCGCTGGGAAGATCTTCATTACGGCGCACTTGCACATAAAACAACACCATCTCTTGAAGAGTGCAGACCACGGCGCCTATTCCAACTCTAAAGCCGATGTCCCACGGTCAACATTTGGTCCAAAGTTTTTTATACAACCTGAACGGTGTGTACAAATTCTCCATTCCATTCCCACGGGAGTGTTTATTGGTCCAAATATTTCTCGCATGCACACGAATAGCTGATAGAAAATGGTGGAGGTGCTGATCCACAATTATTTACGTTCGCTGCGCAAGCTTAGTTTATGTATCCATTGCAAGAGCATACTTTTTTTTATGCAGTTTAACGTCCTTTAACCTGGTTGGTCATTTCGGACAGTGAATGAAATTGGTGAAAAGTTGATCAAATGATCTCGGGGTCCATGGAGCTTAAAGTTACTCGACATTCATCTTCTCAGGATAAGGGAAAACCCCGAAAGAAACCTTATATGGGTAACTCACCCTTAGTGAGATTCGAGCTCACGACCTTTTGAATGTGAGGCAGACACGCTACCACCACACTACCCAGGCGGGCTACAAGAGCATGTTATAATAGAAAGAAAAAATCAAGACTAGACCATGGCTGGAACGTAGGAATCCAGGCCAAGGAAGAGGTGTAGTACATATGCTGCAAAATGAACTCGTTTCTAAAGTATTCTAACTTCCTTAGAATGGACGAACATTTGTTTGGAAAGCTGCTGTCCTTAGTTGAGGCCAAAAATCACCCGCCAAGACACAATTATGAAGCAGTCCATACCAGCAAATCAAAGGTAGCGTTTTTGTATTTTGTTGAGAAAAGAAGGTTAGGTGCAAATGGATGCGATAAAATACATTTGCAGGGGTTATAAATACCCCAGTCATTATTTCATAAATCTCTGCCGCAAAAAGAAATGTGTATTTCAACCATAGCTCAGCTGCTATAACCCTATTATTTAGGACAAAGTCTACAATATACAGCAAAGTTTCACACAAACAATCACATTGGCGGGAAGGAAGACCCAGCGGTAGCTGCCATCTTATTACGTCATTACCACATTGGTTGATTTCATACGTTTGAACCAAAAATTAGAAAGCGCTGTATCGTGTTGTGGCAAACTGGAATTGGACCAAAAAATAGGACGGAAATTGTATACAATCAAATTATCCGATGTCCCACGATGCAATTTGTAGTTTAAAGAGCATTGGACCAAAATATTTGACCGTGGGACATCGGCTTAACATACATAGCATTTAAAAACTGATGCTTTTTATCTTCCCTAACACGTATATACAGGTTGTCCAGAAATTAAGTATCTATTTCATAGAAATAGTGGTGGTACCTGCTATGTTTGCTATGGTTACTTTCAATATCACAGTTCCTATTTTTACTTTCTCTACATGTACTGAGTACATAGTGTATAGTATTGTACCCAAAATTCGATACCGAGATTTGATCGGAAATACATGTTTTGGGTCCCCTGAATACAAAATAAGCAAAAAACAAAATTTTCAAAAATATTGTCATGTAGTGGGTAGTTTGGGGTGGGGGATATTCTTGAAAATCTTCGTGTTCCATTCTTGAAAGATACCAAGTTTGGTATTTAACGGTCTTTTCGTTTTTGAGCTATGCTGTCCACAGACACACACGGAACCTTTTCTAACAATTATGTTTTTTTTTGGACTCAGGGGATCTCGAAACATATATTTCCTGTGAAATCTCGGTATCGAATTTTTGGGTTGAGTACAATACTATCTCTGTACACTAGGTCCATACGTGTGTGTGTGTGTGTGTGTGTGTGTGTGTGTGTGTTCTTGTGTCTGTGTACACGATAACTCAAAAAGGAAAATCGATCAAATACCAAACTTGGTATTTAAATTTAGTATCTTCTAAGGATGCGACACGAAGAATTTGAGGAAAACCTTCCCAACGCAAACTACCCTTTACAGGGAAATAATTTTGAAAATTTTGATTTTCTCAAAAATGGTTCTAACGATTTAGGTCGTATATCAATTATATCTCTTGAATTTTCTGGGCATAGGTTCTGAACACCTCTCCATTCTGGATGAATTTTGCAAAACTGGTAAACCGTAGAGATAGATAAAAACTTGCCACACAAAAGTATATCTTGTTAAGACACAATTTTTGAGATATCCTTTGCTATTGGTTTCAGTTTTAAACTACTTAAGCTTTTCACATGTGGAATTTGTCAGCTCCTGGCAATGGAAAGAAACAGATGTCGCTTTAACCTACTGTACTCCCTTATTTTCCTTGCACACATAAGGAAGAAAGTAATAATATCGTTTCTGCTAATTTTTACCTGGATTAGCATGAAGTAAATAGAAGAAGAAACCTTTTAAAAATAATTTATTACAGCGATGTAGAGGAAGTCATGTGAATGGAACACGTCAAAATGTTGGATGTTAGTCTACCCCGGTCACTTTTAGAGCAGTCTTGCCAACTCCACATAACTATGCAAACTCGTGTAAATGCGTTTATAAGCCAGTATATTGAACTGTAACAGTTAATTACGATACGATTTGTGTAAGATTGGTTATACACTTGTGTCACAGTATATAACTAATTTAACATACACCATGATGGCAAACCTGTTCTATCAATTTATCGGTAAGTACCTCTCGTTAAGCGAAAATGTGCTTACACAAACCACTGCTGACACGATCTCAGTATTCGTTGTATACATTTCCGCTTCGCCAATGTGGGGTTTCGTGACTAGCTCAAGGTAGCTGGTATCCAACGCGAAGTTGATTTCGTTTTCTGTTTTTAATCCTTCATATTCCCGCCACTTTTTGTTTAATTCCTTGAGTTACTAACATCAGTGACTCTCCAACGAGGAGTGCAATGGCGGTCTTCTCGACAGAAGAGAACTGGCATATGCCGTGTTTTGATAGCTATATACTTTCCCATTGGTCGTTTCGTATCTTTTTCGTTAAGAAAACCACTGCCTATAATCGTAGGAGCATCTAACTACTGCCCTTTACAATATGAAACAGTGCATTACCTGTTTCCCCCGCCCCCATTCCCAGCTGACAAGTGCTTTTTACTTTCTCTGCACGTACTATGTACATAGTGTATAGAGGACGTATTGTATTCCAAACAAAAATTCCATACCGAGATTTCACCGGAAATACGTGTTTTAGGACCCCCTGAATCCAAAAAAAGAATTTTCAGAAAAAGGTCGTATGTGTGTGTGTCCGCGAAAAGCCAGTAAAATACCAAACTTGGTAATTTAGTATCTTCCAGGGATACGACATGAAGATTTTGAGAAAAATACCCCCACCCCAAACTACCCTTTATATGGAACTTTTTTCGAAAATTTTGATTTTCTCAAAAAGGCCTCTAACGATTTTGATTAACATACCGTATATTAAAGATACTTACCGACAAATAATATGTAGGTAAGTCTTGGATTTTCTGGGAATAGCCTCTGAAGACTACTTCATTCTGGATGAAAATTACAGAATTTTGTATAACTGCTAAACCGTAACAGATTGACAAAATCTTAACACGCAAAAAGTGTAGAGCACATTAAAACACACAATTTATGTTGTATACATTTTTTCTCGCGGAGTTGATCGTTTTTGAGGCATTCCTTGTTTTTGGTTTCCGCTTTTAAAAAACTTATACTTTTCTCATACAGGATTTTGTCAACTCCTGTCCATACAAACAAATGAACTTCAGTCACATAGCAACCAGCTTTTGACTATCACTTTAACCTATGGTACTCCATTATTTCGCTTCTACTTACAAGGAAACAAGTAATAATACTATTTCTGCTTATTTTTTCTCCATTAGCTTGAAGTAAATAGTAGCATAAGCTTTTTAACAATAACTTGCTGCAGAGATGTAGAGAAAGTCATGTGAATGGAACACATCAGATTTTTTTTATGTGAAACGAATTCTCACCTTTCACTAGCACTGAGATGTTAAATGCCTATGGTTTTGTGTAGATTGTATACGTCTCTATCTATTCTTATAAAACTTATTCTTCTGTCTGCTTAATGCAAATCAAGGTACACATTAACAGAAATTGTTTAATTACTTATTTCCTTATGAAGAGAAGGCAAATAAAAGAGTATACTGGGCTAATGCCATTGAAACATCTTTAAGTGCTGGTCGTTATGTAAAACAACAGAAATTAGATTCTCTTTGCAGACTAGGAGTAAAACAAAAAGAGATACGAAACGAATGGCGACTTTAAGTTTCAGAAAAGTTAAGTATTTTAAAATTGAAACTAATAACAATTATAGTATATCATTTATATGTATATCTAGTATATAATTTATATTGTATTACATAAATTGTGTGTTTTAACGAGATCTACATTTATTGTACAGTAAGTTTTTGTCTACTTCTTATGGTTTACTAGTTATGTAAAATTGGAAAAAAAAAAAAAAATCATCCAGATGACTTGGTCGGCTGATAAGTCCTATCACTTTAACCAAATATATTCCCTTAGTTCCCTTTGACTTATAAGGAACTAAATATAAAGAACATTTTGCTAATGTTTATCTTGATTAGCATTGTGTAGAAAGAAGAATACTCTTTTGTAAGAAGTTTGTTTGTAGATCAGCTAGAGAAAGTCAGGTGAGTGTAACAATCAGATTTTTTAAGTTTAGTATCTTCCAAGAAAACGACACGAAGATTTTTAAAAAAAAAATCCTTCCACCTCAAACTACCATTTACAACCTTTCTACCCTTTACGATTTTTATTAAAATACCACACATTAAAGATATTTACATCCCACATAAAACATATATCTTGAATTTTCTGGAATAGCCTCTAAAGACCTCTTCATCCTGGATGAGTCGCCCTCCGTGGTGTAATGGTTACCATGCTAACTTCATATACCCAAGGTCGCGGGTAAAAATCCTTAGCATGCTTCCTTCGGAAGGGAAGTAAAGCCGTGGGTCCCGTGTCGTAGATTTACGGCACGTAAAAGAACCTCAAGCCTGATAAGAGGCCTCTGAGCAAAATTAAGCGGTCTTTCACGCCCAATATAGAATGCTGAGAACCACAGCAGTTAAAGAGCGTCCATAAATAAAACTCCATTTCCATCCTGGATGAATTTTGCCGAAGTTTGCATAACTACTAAATCGTATAGGCAAAAACTTTCTTCACAAAACCTGCAGATATCGTTAAAACACATAATCATGCAATGTACGTTTCTTTTGTAGAGTTGATGTTTTCGAGTTGACCGATTTCAATTTAAAACTAATTAACGTTTTTCTCAAACGGGACCATGCAAAGCGAACCGAACCTCAATTGTTTCACAAAGCAACCAGATTTTAATATATTTGACTGTTGCTTTAGCCTAAGGATACGTTTTTGTAAGACAAATTAGTTTATGGAACAGGTAGGGAAAGTTATGTATATGACTGGAACACATCAAATTTTGTTCATTTTATTTCACCGCGTATTCTGATCTGTGTAGTCAATTCTCGCGCTGGCATAACTGCTGACCTGGGTAACCTTATAATCCCCGAAACTAACATATCAATATAAATGAGGCGGATATCGGGGTCGGGACGATCAATCTTTGTATCAAGTGTAAGAGAGAGAGTAGAAAAACACTTGCTTGTCGACGGGGACGAACAAAACCAATTAATGTGACTTGACAGATTTCCGATGCAGACCTCGTGCGTGAAGTGACAGGACGCACACATTCTCTTCCTTATCTCTGGCAATAGTTACGCTTGAGGGCACCGTTATCTTGGTTCATATTCACGCTTTATCGTGGTTCAGCAGACAATAAAACTTAGATATCACCTACAGTTTTATTCGCAACATTTTATCTTGGCTTAAAATGTTATGGCAGAAAACTTAAGATTATATCCTAAACAGAATATTTACCTAGACTGAGGAATTTTCCCCTTATTATGAAGTAAGAAAGTTGTGTGCATAGTAGGCAGCTAAGGTACTGTATTCCACCCAAAAATTCGATGTCGAGATTTCACGGGAAATACATGTTTAGAGACATCCTGAATGCAAATAAAAAAGCAAATGATAAAATTTATTTGTGAAAGAGTTCTTTGTGTATGCCAGAGAGAGAGAGAGAGAGAGAGAGAGAGAGAGAGAGAGAGGAGAGTGGATGTGACTGTGGACATCATAAATAAAAACTCTAATATGTTCAATTCACATGTCTTTCTCTACATCTCTGCAGCAAAATACTGTTAAAAACCTTATTCTTCTATTTACTTCATGCTTGTCCAGGAAAAAATTAACAGAAATGGTCTTATTACTGTTTCCATCTAAGTAGAAGCGAAATAAGGGTACCATAGGCTAAAGCGATAGTCAAATCTTTGAAAAATTCGTTGCTATGTGTTTGAATTCCTTTGTTTCTATGGACAGGAGTGGACAAATTTCCGTATGAGGAAAGTATTTTAAAGCTGAAACCAATAACAAGGAATATCTCCCTAAACGGTCAACTTCACGAAAAACATGCACATAACATAAATTGTGTTTTTTTGACGAGCTCCACATTTTTTGTCCAATAAGCTCTCTTACGGTTTACTAGTTATTGATGATTCAGATGAATTCATCCAGAATAAAGATGTCTTCAGAGGTTATTACCAGAAAATTCAAGATGTTCATTTTATTTGTCATGTAAATAACTCTAATATAGACATTTTAATCAAAATCGTTAGAGCCATTTTTGAGGAAGTCCACATTTTCGAAAAATTTTCAATGTAAAGGGTAGTTGGGGTGGGGGGATTTTCTTGAAAAAATTCGTGTCGCATCCTTGGAGGATACTATACCTAAATCCCAAGTTTGGTATTTAACGGTGTTTTCGTTTTTGAGCTATGCTGTCCACAGGCACACACACATGGACCTGTTTCTAAAAATGCTTTTTTCGGACTCACGGGACCCCAAAACATGTATTTCCTGTGAAATCTCGGCATCGTATTTTTGGGTGGAGTACAATACCTTCTCTATCCACTACGTACATTGTACATGTGGACTAGAGAAAGGAAGAAATTATAAAGGTTTCTTTTGAAAAAGGTCCTTGTGTATGCCTGAGAGAGAGAGAGAGAGAGAGAGAGAGAGAGAGAGAGAGAGAGAGAGAGAGTGTTTGTTGATGGGACTGAGGATAGGATAACTAAAACTGAAAAATCGGTTAAATATCAAACTTGGTATTTAAATTTGGTATCTTTTAAGGATGCGACATGAAGATTTTCAGAAAAGAAAACCCACCCCAAATTACGCTTTACATGGAACGGTTTTTAAGTGTTCGATGTTCTAAGATATTGTTAAGAATTTTGATAAAAGTCCCGTATATTTAAGATATTTACGTGGGAAATAAAATGTACATTCCGAATTTCTTGGGAATATTCCCTGAATTCTTTACTTTGAATTTTGCATAGAGAGGTAAACCGTAATAGATAGACAAACATTTAGCACACACAAAATGTAGATCTCGTTAAAACTCACATTAAACGTTTCACAAACGGAAAGACATCTTTCGTTTCATCTCTCTTTTACTTTATTTCTTGTCATGTACATAGAATGGAATTTAAATTGTTTAGCATACCGCCAGCTTTGCAGAGCAGAGTGTAACAAACTAAGAAACAACAGCAGGTGTGCTTCGTCCTGCTTATATTTGCTATCAAGACTTTGGGACTGCAAAGAACAGCATTTCGATCAAGACACCATAGGGTTACTCAGACGACAGCCGGAATGGAAAGACTGTCTAAATGTAAAAGAAACTAAGAAGGTGTTTAAAAAAAAAAAAAATCTCAGTGTCATTAAAAAAGACTAAGGGTAGAGAATACAAACGAGCGTCATTTTGAGAGACAGCAATGCAGGATTGAACAGCGCTTAACCGTATATTGCATGATGTTGCCATTTGGCAACAAAAATGATTAATCAAAGGTTTTAATATTTTTAGTGGGATTCTTTTCTAATTTCGTATTTTAGCCTTCAACAGCAAAATTAGGCTGCTTATAGGTGTTTTGTATTGTAAAAGAATATTTTTTCACTAAAACTGTAGTGTTTTCTTTTTAAAATAATAGAGTATAAAATACATACAACTCCAGTCAAATTTAACCCCGTCAGCATCCAAGCGTGTCAGCACACCGGCTATTTTGCTTGGGCCCTCCCCATCCTTTACCACAGACACATTTGACTGTAGTTCCTGAGACTAGAACTCGCGTCGTTCGTCTTTGAATGGATGGCCTGTCCACTTCGTATCGCACTAACGATCACGACTATTCAAGTCGCTTCAGTTGTAGTGCCTGTGAATGGGATATAAAAATCTCCTGCGAGCAGAGTGCAACAAACTAAGATCAGCAGCAGTTGTGCTTAGCCCTGCATGAATTTGCTATCAAGACTTTGGGACTGCAAAAACAACATTTCGTACAAGTCGCCAAAGATTGGGAAAACTGTAAATGTTAGAGAAACTAAGTAGGTACATAAAAATACACAAAAACTTAGTGTCATTAAAAAAAAAACAACTAATGGTAGCGAATACAAACGAGCGTCATTATGGATTGAGTAGCCCTTAAAATGCCTTTGCTGAATTACTTGCAAATAACGGACATTATAGGAACGAATGTTTACGACGCCACTTCTTAACGTCGAAATCGTGCGCAATGGCCATTCGCGGACAAACATTAGGCATGAGCCAATGGCCCCAATCACTGCTGTGGAAGGGAATAAAATAATAGACGAGAATTCAATGCGATATCTGTTTACTTCGGAAGTTCTTTTCTTCCTTTCTTCGATTACTAATTCCTATTGAGAACCGGGGAAAAATAAGAATAGCTTCAGATAGGGAAATGCATAAAGTTTGGTAAAGAAACGCCAGGCAAGGGATGAGCTGATAACGTGGCAATACGAGAAAGCGCTTCTTAAAGTAGAACAATTCCGAGAATTTTTTTCAAGAAAGAAATGGTATACAGACGACGATACCACTGCAAAGGAATATAAATTTGCGAAGAGTTTCTGTCTTGCAGAAAGGGAAGTTTTCAGGAAACTCGGCTCTTGGGAAGAAAAAAGAACGGTTTCTATGACTACACATCTTCCTTTACTGCGTGTTTTTTTTTTTTTTTTTTCGGACTTTGCAGAAGGAGGTCGTAATGTATTCTGGCATACACTAATAAGAAACTGACTGTGACATATGAATGGGGTTGCTATGGAGCCGAGAACCGGTGTTACAAATACGCAAGTACTTGTGCGGCACCCTCTGATTCACAAACCTTTGTTCATACTGAACTACAGTGACTTTCAAATAGGACGAGCGCCAACCGGAGTGTTGCTGTGTTGACATATTGCATTCCCGCTTAACTGGGGAGTAACGCCATAAGTGATTCAGTCTCTCATAAATACTACTTCCGCTAACAAAAATATTAAACTTTTGCCAAAAGTAATACACGAGGAAGATAGGGAGTAATGTTTGTAGCAGAACCATAAAAACCACAGATTTTTAGCTAAAATAGTTTTCATAATAAACATACCCAGGCATTATATCATATCATAATCAGAATCACATAAGCTCTGTAATAACCATTATTTATGTATATTACACAGAAGTGGAATGCAAGCTATTGACATGGTGATACTAAAAGAATTATTACATTTATAACACTTAGCAAGCCATTAAAGAGAGCGAACACACTCTTGTTAGCTGTAGAATGCTGCGTCAGCTATCGCATGTTTATATTTATGTATCGAAATCAGGGATCGAGTTCAAGTCAGTTTTCAGTTCCTGTTTTGTCAGGAACAGAGCAAGTGCAATGGCTTTTAGTGACGAATTTAGTGGCGAATCTAAGAGATAGGTATAGCGTAAGCAGGGTCGAAGTATTCTTTTTAGGGTCAACATGTAGTTTTAAAGATGCAGCAATGACGAATTATTGTCTTGACGTAAATGGTAACAGCGATACGGAGCCATTGGATTAAAATAGTAGGCAATTCATAAACTATTATAATATAGTATTTAGTAAAACCTGCACATAATATGCAAATATGCATGTTCAAGTTCTAAATTTAAAAACTGCAAAATTATAAAAGTTTAGAAACATCAGTTAGGGTTTCATTAGGTAGACCATTATCTCGCCAGGCAGATTTGCATGCTCAGCGTGCGAGTGAGAGGGGAATATGAAAAGAGTTGGGGTAGCGACCTGGCAACGCAGAGCATGATAACACATCTCATTCGCTGCAGAGTAGAACTCTTCCCATTTGAAAAACATTATAGAGGCGGTCAAAACCCGTGCCACTCTCGATTACTCGTAGGCCACGCCACTCTCGAGAGTGTGGCAACGAGAATCTCTTGCTCTAATCTAAGGTTGTTGTGCGATCTAAACTATTACGTATATATTTAGTACGATCTTAATTCATTCTGAGGCAATACTCAGGTAATAAAATTGGGATGTATCGTTATACATAATAAGGAAATACACTAGGCTAAAGCGATATTCCAATATTTAAAACTGGTAATTTGTAGTTGACCTTAAAATTCACCTACTCTTTCCATGACCAGAGTAAAACAAAAGACAACGAAACGGCTGATGACTCCCTGTTTGAGAAACCTTAAAGTATTTTCAAATTGAAACCAATAACAAGGAACATCTCGGAAATGGTTAATTTCAATGAAGTGAATTGCGTGTTTTAATGAGATCTACATTTTTTGTTTAGCAATTTTTTGGCTATCTCTTACAATTTACCAATTATGCAAAAGTCATTCAGAGTGAAGTGGTCTTCAGACGATATTCTCAGAAAACTCAAGATCTATATTTTGAAAATATATTTAATATACAATATCGTAATCAAAATTATTATAGCAATTTTTTAGAAAATAAAACATTTTGAACATTTTCCCATTGTGGTGGGAAATTTTTCTTGAAAATCTTCGTGTCACATCCTCGGAATATACTAAACGAAATACCAAATTTGGTAGGTAACAGTATTTTCGTTTTTCAGTTATGTCCATGGGCACGCGCGCGCGCACACACACACACACACACATGGACTTTTTTCTTAACATGCTTTATTTGTATACAGGGACCGTAAACGTTAATTTCCGGTGAAATCGGGATATCAAAATTTTTTGGGTGGAATACAGACCTTCTGTAGAAACAGTAAAAGGAGGAGTACTCACATATCAGTTTTTCCAGGTTATAATCTGCAAAATAAATGTCCTGCTCCATGGGATTTTTCGGGGGATTCCTCGGGTGACCAGGCGAATGCTGGGTAGGTTCACTATATCCCCCAAATTTCTTGTATCCATCACTTCATTGTTACCTGTTTCAGGGTTCAAGGACCAGACTATGGTGTTCGATGGAGTGCACTATAGAGGTTTATTCCTGACGTCATTCAGGGATCGCGCTCTCTCTCTGTCTCTCTCTCTCTCTCTCTCTCTCTCTCTCTCTCTAGACCCGCCTTCGAGCTAGGGTGGTGTCGGAGGTGTTAAATCTGGAACCGTTTGGGACACCTTCCACACTTCTGCCCGTTGGTCAACCAGATCTGGTCTCACGCCACATCCCACTCTCCCTAGGGTCACGTAAGTCACAACGGCCTACGTGAGGTGAGCTGTACCAATGACCCGTCCAAGACTTACGCTTAATCTCAGCGTACTTAGTTTTTTTTTTCAGTGCTCATTTTTACCTTTTCTGGCACGTATGTACATATAGTAGCTACGTAAAATAAGTATTGTATTCCACCCAAAATTTGATTTTAAGATTTCACCGGAAATGCATGTTTTGAGGTCCCTGGGTCCGAGAAATTTTTTTCAGAAAAAGCTCCGTGTTTGTAAACAGCATAGCTCAAAAGCGAAATGACCGCTAAACACCAAACTTGGTATTTATGTGAAGTATCCTCCAAGGATGCGATACGAACATTTTCAAGAAAATCCCTCCCCCAACACAAACTATCCTTTACAGGGAAACATGTTTGAAAATTTTCTTTGTCTCAAAAATGGCTCTAATGATTTTGATTAAAATAACGTATATTAATGATATGTACACGACAAATAAAATACATATCTAGAATTTTTTGGGAATAGCCTCTGAAGACTAATTTACTCTGGATAAATTTTGCAGAATTTTGCATAACTGCTGAATCGTAAGAGATGGACAAAAACTTAATGCACGGAAAATGTAGAGCACATTAAAACACACAATTAATGTAATATACATTTTTTCGTGGAGTTAATCTTTTTAAGATATTCCTAGTTTTTTGTTTCAGCTTTGATAAATCTATGCTTTTCTTATACAGGAATTTGTCAACTTCTGTCCATACAAACAAAGGAACTTCATTCACATAGCAACCAGCTTTTGACTGTCTCCTTTATTTCGCTTCCACTTACAAGGAAGCAAGTAATAAGACTATTTCTGCTAATTTTTCCCTCGATTAGCATGAAGTAAATAGAAGCATAAGCTTTGTAATACTATTTTTTTGCAGAGGTGTAGAGAGGTTCGCGTGAATGGAACACATCAGATTTTTTACTATCTGCTGTTCATGTTGACAGACATTTTAATATTTTTTGAAAGAGTTTTAATACATGCATATTATATCTTAAATCTGGAGGACACATTTATGTAAATATATACAATTAAACCGTGTCGCTGTACTAGCTGATAGAACATACCCTTTAGCGTAATTCCAGTAACAATGACATTTAATTTTAAAACACAGAAAATAATTGGGTAAATAATTTCCCAGAGAAAAGGCGGAATAGCCGAAGGAGAGATGATGTGACTCAATGACTAATAAATACACACTCGTTTTACTGTTGAACAAATAAAACATTATTATAGAAGAGAGATTTTAATACACGTAGCTTATAGAAAAATCTGACGTGTTACACTCACATGACTTTCTTTAGTTTCTACCAACTTCTTACATAAGATGATTCTTCTTTATACATCCTGCTAATCAAGATATCATTAGTAGAATGTTCTGATTACTTAGCTCCTGACAAGTAGGGAGGAATTAAGGGAATACACGAGGCAAAACCGACAGTCAAATGTTTCAAAAGCTGTCGTTATGCGATTGTCATTGCTAATCGTTTCCTTTCTTGACCAGGAGTAGGAAAAAACAAACAAACAAACAAAAAAACGAATATTTCTTATCTCAGAAAAATATGAGTACCTTAGAATTAAATATATAATAAGAAATATCTCGGAAACAGTTACCTCCACAGCAAAAATATAAAGGACATAAATTGTGCGTTTTGATAAGAGATCTACAGTTTTTGTGTAGTAAGTTTTTTTTTTTTTCCATCTCTTACGGTTTAGCAGTTAAGCAAAATTCGGTAAAATTTGTTCAGGATAAAGAGGTCTTCGGAGGCCATTCCCAGAAAATTCAAGATAAACATTTCATTTGGGATGTAAATTTCTTTAATTTACCGCATGTTAATCAAAATCATTAGCCATTTTTTTTAGATAATAACAATTTTCTTGAAAATCTTCGTGTCGCATTCTTGGAAGATTCTAAATACCAAGTTTAGTATTTAACCGACTTTTCGCTTTTGAGCTATGCTGTCCACACACACACACACACACACACACACACACACACACACACACACACACACACACACACACGTGCGGACCTTTTCCTAAAAATACTTTTTTTAGAATCATGAGACCCCAAACATATATTTCCGGTGAGATCTCGACATCGAATTTAGAGTGGAATGCAATACGTTTTCTACCCCATTGTACATTCGGGTACAAAGTAGAAAGTCAGCTTTTAATCGATAATTTTATGGAACAATGATGAAAGATAGTAAAAGTTCACCTCCTGTCTGCAGCTCCTGTGACGTCATCATATCTGTCAAATACATCATAGAAGAATGCAATGGCCTCTCAACCGCACGTCCCGGGTTTGACTCCTAGCTGGGGCGGAAAATTTTTCTTTGACCAGAATCATTATCTATTCCTTACAGAGTCTGCATGAGAGATTGAATGTGCATGCGTTTAATGATATCAGATGATTAACATAATGTACATAAATAAGCTACCGTTAATATAGCTTCACAAATTAAAAGTCCCCGATATGACCAAAGCAGTTAAAGGGGACCACACAAATGAAAAAAAAAAAAAAACTGATGTGTCAATTCACATGAATTTCTCTACACTATTGTAATAAATTATTGTTAAAACGCTTATTTTAAACTAATTAAGTTTTCTCAAGCGGGACCATGCAAAGCGAACCGAACCTCAAGTGCTTCACATAGCGACCAGAATTTAAAATAGCTGACTATCGTTTTATGCCAATGTATTTCCTTAATCCCCTTCTACTTAGGTATAAGGAAGCAAATAATAAAACCAATTCTGGTAATATTTATCTAGATTAGCAGATGTAGATACAAGAATAATCTTTTGTAAGAAAACTTTGTTTGGGGATCCGCTAGAGAAAGTTATGTGAATGGAACACATCAGATTTTTTTTTATTATTGATCTTGTAGCTTCTCCCACAATGCCAACGTTTTTTACTGTTTCCCGGTATGCGCGTTGCTCTTCCTGGTCCTCGGCTGTCTCAGATTCGAATCTCACTTCCTGCAGAAGCCTAGAACTGTTTCTGGGAATGCGGGATCAGTAGAGCATGAACTCGTATCCTGGTAAGGATGTTAGCGAAGATCTCGTTGGTGGAATGAGAAGCACAGCACTTACTTTTCTCTATTTGCTTTACCGGCGAACAAATAAGTAACACTTCATTTCACAAAGTTTCTCATAAGTCCATGTTGCAGCTAAGAACTGGCTGGTTTGATTTTTCTAACGGCTAACCTTTGTTACTTTGGGGTTTCAATACGTCCCACGTTGGGCGCCACTTTTGTAAATTTGCCTAAGTATTATTTAAACTTGTTCCGGTGGTAATTTCGGGATTATCACGACCAATATGGAATCGCGTGGTGCTCGCTAATTACCTACTTAATGATTTCGGAACTTACAAGAATTTTAAACCGAAGCCGCTTTCCCGTCCCGTCTGCCGATGTCTTCTAGAAAAAGTGCATGCTGCCCTGATTCTTCCTGCTCTTTTATGTGAATCTGAGATTTGTGACGTTCACGCCTTTGCTTTTGCGGGATTGGTGGATTTTTCGCGCTCTTTTTGGCGTCGCCTTATTCCGATCACACGATTCGTCTGTTTAGTTTCTCATGTGACCATTTCCCATTACTTTACACAAGTTCATTGGCCTACGTGACTTTAGTTCAATCTGCAGTAACGGGACTTAGTTTAAAGAAATATGTTTCCGTTTTCACCCTCACTGAAATACAAAAGACACCTGCCGACAACATGCGCGACTCTGAGTGACTTGCTACTTCTACAGATTTCAACATTTAATAACTTATAAGTTTACACAAAATCTTCTTAACTTATTTACATGCCCTTAACACATACTGCCACATCTTGGCTGTGTGCACAGGATGTAATACTGGGAATATATAATGTTTCATATGTTGGCGAGATTGCCAACTTTATCATTCATAAAAACCACCGTTAGAGTGGCATTTTCCTCTTTTGAATTGTGGACATCCTCTCGGACGCCAAGCTTGGCCCGTACCATGATGGAACATAAGGTAACAATATTATTTTGTTAATTTAGAAGTTTTCATATTTATTTTAGTAGTTTAGTTAACTCATCCACGCCCCTTTACTGGATTAAGTAGGTTATTTCCCTGTTTTTAAAGATGGAGTAGAGCTGCGTTCCCATATGCACGTCTAACTGTAGTGAAAAGTACATGTTCCCTAATCCATCCTCTCATAGCCAAGCGAGTTTCTTGAGTTTATAACAGTAGGCGTGACAATATTTCTATTAATACTTAATCAACTAACTTACAATTAATATATAGGGTTACGTTTTGTCTGAGTCTCATTACAAAATTAATTATAATGCGAAACGTACTGTCTCATGTAGAGAATATAGACTGAAGACGACCAAGAAGGGATAGAAATGCACTGAAAGAGGAATAAGGCTGGAGTATTTAGTTATACGTTCAACAGGACGTAGGTTTACTTATTAACTAAATACCGGCAGCAGAGAACATGTACAAAGGCCGTCTTCATCCTTGGCAAACCCGCATTTCTTCCGTTACAGGCGGAGGGAGCAGGTAACATGCCTGCGCTTTCAGGAATTCATTAGAAGGAAAGAGCACCTGATGGGTGTGTAAATCCCACAGCTTTGTGAGCGAGACAAGTTCCAAGGGGAAAAAAGGAACCTGGTGTGTGCGAGCGTCATATGTCGCCTCTATACACCATCAGGAGTGTTAATTTAAACTGAGAGACAAGAGGATTAAATGTGTGTCCTCATGTACCTAGTAATATATCACATAATTACAATAATGTACAACATAATCTTCCCGCACAAGTTTTAACTTAAACATCCTGTGCCACCGATGAGAAATCTGCTAAATTCCTAAAACTATCTCACAAACTATCAAATAGAGAGCAGATGTTTTAGAAATGTCATATTTATATTTCCTCTCCCACGTAAGTACAATGTACATAGCAGATATATTATTGTTGCATTCCACACAAAAATTCGATACCGAGATTTCACCGAAAATACCTATATATTTTGAGAATTACTGAATAATAAATAAAAAAAAAGATTTTTAGAAAAATGTCGTGTGTGTCTGTCAGTCTTTCTGTCACTGTGTGTGTGCGTTTGTGTCTGTGGGCAGTATAACTCAAAATGAAAAGTCCGTTTAATACCATACTTGGTATTTAAATTTAGTATCTTCCAAGGATGAAACACCCCAACTACCTTTTACATGGACAAATTTTAGAAAATTTTGATTTTATCAAAAATTGCTCTAAGGATTTTGATTGAAATACCTTATGCATAAGATATTTTTATGACAAACGAAATCTATATCTTGAATTTTCTGGAAATAGCCTCTGAAGACCTCTTCATACTGGATGACTTTTGTGTAACTGGCAAACCATTAGAGATACACAAAAACTTACTATGAAAAAAATGTAGATCTCATTAAAACACAATTTATGTCATATACAGTTTTAGAGTTGACCGTTTTTCGAGAGATTCTTGATTATTGGTTTCAATTTTAGCTCTTAAACTTTTCTCAAACGGTAAGACTTCTTTCTTTTCGTTTCTCGTTTGTTTACTCCTGACAAGCAAAGAGATTAGAATTTCAACTGTTTCACATAGCGACCGTCTTTGTAAGGACGAGACGATGCTTTAGCCTGTGCATTATCTTATTTCCCTTCTATTTACAAAGAAGCTAGTAATAAGATTAATTCTGCTTATATTTATTTATCTTGATTAGCATGATGTAGATAACAGATTAATGTTTTGAATAAAAAGTTTGTTTCTCATACAGCTAGAGGACATCATGGAACAGATTAGATTTTTTCACTTCTACTTAACAAGGAACCAAGTGATACGGAGTTTCTGCTAATGTTTATCTCGATTATCATGAATTAGATAGAGGAATACGTTTTTAACAATAGTTTGTTACAGAGGTGTAGAGGAAGTCATATGAATGGAGCACATCAGATGTATTGCATTTCACCCAAAGATTCGATACCGATATCTCACTGGAAATACAGGAAGACGTACCTTTAGATTATTTCTGTCACAGTGAAGAAGAATCACACTTGTGGAATATCGTTTAGGTGGCCACAACTATGAAGAGGTCCAGAGGCATACCTGGACATGCTGCAGTTGTTCCTGGAGCCACAATTACAAGAGGATGATGGGGCACAACCCCACTATGCACACGTGCGGGACTATCCGAATCCTTTCGTAACCGTTGGATCGCTTTTTTTGCATGGGGAATTCATCGAGAACCAAGTGTACGCTACCAGGGTACTATCTGAAACAACGAATAAGAGCGTCATGCTTACTCCCCTCACACCTTACGTCGCGTGTTCCAGACAATCACAAGACGTTGGGAACCTTGTAGGAGCACATACCACATGCTCGAAAATTATATAAAAAGAGAAAATGTATATATTATTAGCTTATGGAAAGCCAGGGAAAATAATTGTAAATATTCCAGAGTAGAAATGTGTACAAATGCAAGCTGTAACTGAGGTAATTAGGCGAGGTGGACTAGCTTAATTCCAGGTATAAATTCATCAAACACCACCTGCTAACGAGCACAGGGTTTAGGCTAAAGAATGCATGATAAAAAAGAACAGACATATAAAGAAGTGAGACAGGAATAGTGACTTGTCTTCCAAGTAGCACAGGGAGTTGGAAAAACAGACAAAGAAAGCATTATGTTAAAGTGAGAAGGAACCACTGGGTGCTTCCAAACGCGTCATTTGCACCCTATGACGTCAGAACTTGGCACAATTTATTCTCGTAACTTGTGAAGTGTTGCTAACTCAGAACCAATAAGAGATTCTGTTACATTTTATGGCGCGAAAGCTAGCGTCACCCAGGTTTAGTATTTAAGGCAAGGCAGATCTCTTATGTGGTTGGTCTTACTCTACACTCTTACTCTAAAAGTGATATTGTGTTCACGTCACATTGAGTTGTGTGCACGTGGCGGGGAGCGATGTGCTGAGGGTTAGATTAGCTCCTCATTAGTAATTATGTGGTAGGATGGTATTTATTAATAACACATTTGTAAGGAACAAGCTAGCCAACCGTTTACAATCTATAGTACAATAAATTCATGCCGTAAGGGATTATACAGTGTTTTTAATATATTAGCCTCACCCACAGGGATTAAGTGTAATTAGGAAACTAGCAGTGGAACCTACATCAACGCCGGAGCTGAGGATACTGCAGGAACGAGACGCCGAGATCCCGCGACAACATATTGGACTGTATTAGGCTTTATAAGCTCCTACTGTTTACAAATATAATATTTATTGTGTTGTAACAGAGCAGGAACATGAACATTTTGGAAACTTTTTGGCACCCTGTACATGTTTTGAGGTCTCCTGAGTCCAAAAATATTTTTACTTTCACTACATAGTACATGGGGCGTTGGTGAAGAAGGTAATTTTATTACACCAAAAAATTCGATACCGAGATTTCACCGGAAATACATGTTTTAGGGTCCACTGTATAAAAAAACATATTTAGAAAAATGTCTGTGTGTGTGTCTATGAACACGGTAATTCATAATGAAAAGTCGGTACAATACCAAACTTGGAATTTAAGTTTAGTATCTTCCAAGGATGCGACACGAAGATTTCAAATAAATTCCCAAACCCTCAACTACTCTTTACATGGAAACATTTTCGAAAATTTTGATTTTTCTCAAAAATGGCTGTAACAATTTTGATTAAAATATCGCATGTTAAAGATATTTACGTCACAAATAAAATGTATATCTTGAATTTTCTGGGAATATCCCCTGAAGAGATGTTTATTCGGGATGAATTTTGTGGAATTTTGCATAAGTGGTAAGCTGTAAGAGATAGACAAAAGCTTGCAACATAAAAATGAAGATCTCGTTAAAACACGCAAATTGTGTCATACATTTTGCAAGATATTTATTGTTACTTGTTTCAGTTTTAAGATGCTTAAAACTTTCCTCGTACGGAAATTTTTCAACTCTTGATTTTGCAAAGAAATGGAGTTCATCCACATGGCAACCAGCTTTTATTTGACTATCATTTTAGCCTAGTGTATTCCCTTATTTCCCTTCTACTTATAAGGAACTAAGTAATAACACCATTTCTGCTAATATTTATCTTAGCATGAAATAGAAAAAAGAATAAGCTTTGCAACAATACTTTGTTACAAAGATGTATAGAAAGCATGTGAATGGACACATAAGATTTTTCAAACATTTTTTGTCAAAATTCCGAGTTGTTGTTATTATTATTATTATTATTATTATTATTATTATTATTATTATTATTATTATTATTCAGTAGACTATAACATAAAATGTAGCAGTCATTTTGACATTGACACTATCCTGTTTGGATCACTGGTATGAATGACATTTACAATATGTAATTTTAGCGGTACAATGAACGTGGTTATTATTTTTCCCCCGGTCCCTATAACTTCGCGCTGCATTTATATTCCCTCTTGGCTTCGTGCATTCCAGTCCTGACAACTCCCATTATTCAATCCGAAATTGACAGAGAGCTGTTTGTAACTGCAGTGTTGTTAATATTTATAATCAGTTTTTAATTCGCTGTGGCTTGCATTTCACTCCACTATCTCAGGATCTCTGGCTTGACAGTTTGTTACAAAACGTGGTTTATTAGATAATTTTCTGAAACGCTTTCCATAAATGAAATATATCCCACAATCATTTTATACCTGCAGTACAGCTCTTTTGGTCATTTAGACACTTATTTTGTTTTATCAAGCACGTACTAGTATGCATTTCTTATTAACTTGCCCCGCTAAAGTGTATGGCACTTACAATTTGAGACAGTGCAAGGAGATGTAAATTATATTAAGAAGGGCAAATATGCATTGGAAATGGCCAGGGAAGAAATGTGAAACACTTCTAAAAGTGAAAAAGACGGAGTTTACCACGAGTTGGCAAGAGACCCAGCTGGAAAAGGTGCCATTACAGGCAGAACAATGAACCGAAGGGGACAGAAATTCCATTACCCGAAGGTGAATGTGACAAGATTTTCTTGTTGATCGAGAGACGCGACTTCACTTACTATAGGAGACGCGATCAGTTAAGACGTGATATTTGATTCCGCGATGGAAAAGAATGGGCTACGTATGGCCGCGATAGAAACAGTTTTTTTTTAATAGTTGTTTATTTAGTGTCACTTTACATCTGGGTCTTATCGCGACAACAGAAGGTTAAATAATGATGGTAAGTTACAATATGTTACAATATGAATTAAAATATGTTACATTAGCACAATGAAATTGGATAAGAAATTACAAGAACTTACAACACAAAATGCATTTTTTTTGTTGGAAACTGGAGGTATTATATTAGTTTACAGATTCCAGTAAACTCCATGAAGAGTAGGACCTGGTGTAAGTGTTGGTGGTTGTTGAGCGCTTCGGACATATCTGTAGGAATGTTGTATATTTCTCTTGCTGTAGTGTAGTTCGGTTAGGATATGGACGTTGGAAATATTACAAATTGGTGCTGGTTGTTTAGTAATAGGTAAGAGTGAGTTAAAACAGTGTTTAATGCTCCATAATAAGTGTCATAAATAACAAGAGGTTGTAGCCGCGGTCGCGTAAAGAGTAGCTGAAAGGGGCAGAACTTGGAGGAATGCGTGTGTGTTCGACGGCAGGAAATATCGAAGAAAATAAACGAGTTCAATGATAATCGAGAACTCAAAGGAAACTACTAGTGTGTCAACACCACCGCTGAGAAAGATTCCAGGCTGACATATCCTGAGCTAGAGCACACCATTCCGTAATCTCCTGAATTATCGCGCGCGATTCAAACCCAGAACCACCGCAAATTCCGTTTCCCCTGAACGGCTAGTGCTCCTTTGAATGACCTTATGCATTTCAAGGTCAGGCGATAAAAGCGATATAAACACTTCGACATGATAGAAGTATGTGCTTTCGTTATCAAGAGGTAGGTTTAAAACGAAGGATTCTCCTCTATGTGTGTGTATGTTGATGTATATTTACACTATTTTAAATGCATTAACATTTTTTCATACTAAATGAATTGTCATACTTTTAGTAGTTGCACTTTAATGGGCCTCATTAAAGTACAGGTTTCCACCAATCAGAGGTTCTACATGTAATAATCAATACTTTCGCGTCTGCGCACACCTCGTAACGCTACCATGCACCAACTGTTGAAAGCACAACTATCAATAATTATTCTTGTATGTTCAATCAAAGAACAACTGGTGGGAGTTTAGAAAAAATAAAACTGTCGGACAGGAGTGACAGTGCAATATACACCGCCGGAAATCTCTGCAAAGTATAATTAAAATCTCTGTGTAGGCTAAAACTTCGAGCCCCAGACTACCAATCATTGGTGTGAAAACCACACATCAATAGTACTTTCTATTTCCGAAGTATTCACAGTGAAGTTTTAGGTGATTCATTGTGTATATTACTGGTGAAATCTCGTGCCGAATTTTTGGTGAAATACAATACCTTCTAAGTACATTGTACTCTCAAGGACAGTAAAAATACGCCTGGGGCTGCCATTTGAATGAACGTTTGTTGGGGACACGGGTCAGTATACGATTTCCATTGGTGCCATTCTGGTACAACATGCTACGCGAACAAGAAAAGGCAAAACCGATTGGGCAAACTGCCCCTTCATCCCTCAACCCCGATAGACGCTGCCTCAGATCAGGTTGACGTATATAAGCAGTGTGTTAATTTAGTCAATCACGTGCGTGAATTAACTTAGCATTAGAATTAAATTATGTATGGAAGAGAAAATATTAACCTGATTTTGATCACCCGGTGAGAGGGGTGGGTTACTGTTGAACCAGAAAGTTTAAGGTTCACAACTCGGAAGTTCATTGTCACAAGTTATGTTTAATGTTAACCCCCTTTCCTTTGTGGGCGACCTGCGGTTCGATGCTAGCTCCGTAGGTTGGGTCCTCTTACTGGTCAAGGTTTGTTAAAGATTTGTCAGCACAGTACTCAGGTTTTCAGGGGGCGGTACCACAAGTAAGCCTTTGTGTGAGTAATACAGCAGATGAAATAACGGGTCATCGAGAAGTCGCTCCGCACCTCCCGTGTAACCAAGATTCCCCTAGAGTCGGGAATTCTGGTGGCAGCACTGGCTGGCGCAAACGTATGGTGAAAACGTTTCGCTGGTTAAGAAAGCTGCTAGGTTCACTATATTCATGCATGAAAGGTAATGTAGAAAAATAATATGCAACTAACCAATTTAAAGATGTTCAAAATGTTTACAATTTTCTTGAAAACACAAATTCACTATTTTAATTTATTTTCGAGCACTGTAATTAAAGTTTCCTTTGTTACAGATGTTATGTAATCTTCTATTGCCGTTTTCAGTTCATCGATTGTTTTTGGATTGTCCTTATAGACCGAAGCTTTAGCGGCTCCCCAAAGAAAATAATTCGGAGGTGTAAGATCAGGAGACCGCGGAGGCCACAGACCTTTAGAAATTACTCTTTCCCCCAAAAAAAGTCCACTAGCAGTCCCGTGGATTTATATGATTTATGAGCAGTGGCGGCATCTTGTTAAAAAATACATCGTTCACTTCATCTTCATTTAGCTGTGAAATAAATGGAAAAAGAATATCCGAGCAATAAATATCTAAATTAACTGATTTATTGGGGGGGGGGGATGGCCCAATAATTCGAGAGCGAGAGATCGTACACCATACACCAATTTTCTCTGAATGCAAAGGTGGTTCCTGAATTGCATTAGGATTTTCAGTAGACCATATTCGCCTATTTTGTGAATTTACGCATCATGATAAGTGGAACCAAGCTTCATCAGTAAAAAAATGCCCTATCTAACACGTCAATTCCAAGGTGCAAAATAAATCTCTGAAACCATTCATAATACTGAACTCTTTTCCCGTGATCTATGGGTTTTAATTCGTGGACGACTGATACCTTATATGGATACAAACCTAGTTCTTTTTTACTGCTTTGTATGTGGAACCGTAAGAAATATCACATTGTTGGAACAATTTGTTTATTGATTTTTGTGGACTTTTAAGCATTCTATCCGATATATCCGATAGTTTTTCTTCTGTTAGTACACTGGGTCTTCCACTCTAACAGCATCATGCACGGAACCTGACTCTCGAAATTTATTAATTAAATCACGCACAGCATCTCGGTGCGGTAGTTTTGAGTTAGGGAACCTGACAACGGAAATTTGTTTCACATTCTCATTGTAATTTCCACGTTCATTAAAAACGTTTTCCACTAGAAGCGCACGTTCCTCTGTAGAATACATTGATTTCGCTTCAGGCTCACGTCAGAACTCACAGCATAATAGACACTAACCAGTATAATAAACAACTCATGCGCTCGCAGCCGCTAATAACGCCGATAGTCATAACATCCCGTCGGAATCGAATGCGATAAACCTAGGGATGCCAAACTTTTATCGAGCGGTAGCCAGCAGCAAGGTGCGGAGGAAGTTCTTGATGACTCGCTAGTAAATGTTCATGTTTATTGTTTCTTGGTACTTTACCAAGAAGTCAGCTCGTCATTTGTTACTCTTGCAGCACAATTATTGTTCTCAGATAACAACGTGAGACCGTGAATGTAATTGCGACTGCAACTGAAGGAATCAGGAATGCTCGGCATGACTGAAACAACTCAAAACGAATGCCGAGAACTGACTGACTGACTGTTTTCGTTTCTACGTCTCTTTGAAATATACTTCCACTCCTTTCAATGCTACTCATTTCTGACAATCCATAATTTACAACCTTGTTTGTTCTCTGATGAGAGAAGGCAACACACTCGGCTTGACTATCCCACGGTCGCCAGTACCGTTAACCTATTCATTAGTTTGTTGGAACGACCTTGTCTTGCAAACGGCGACTGGACGATTTTAACAATCTCTGCTATATGTTACTACCTGCTTGCACTAAGAAACATTAACCTGCCTCCGGCTATTTTGTTGAAATACAAATGAGATACTCTGTTATACATTTGACTTCTAGACATTACTATAATTTCCCTGGTACCAACATCATTTTCATATCTATTATTATATTGTTATTGAAATTATTATTATTAATTATTATATTATTAATTTTGATTATTTTAAATTAATTATCTGAAAATAATCAGTCTCACCTTCCGTAGCGTGGTTGTCTAATTTGCTTTTAAGAGCACAGCAAACAGGTGAAAGACATGGGTGGAGTCAGCGAAAAGTCTCACAATAAGTATTTCCAGGCGTATTTTTAATGTCTTTGAATCTACACACACACACACACACACACACACACACACACACACAAACACACTAAAGTAATTAAAAATGTAGAGTTCTATTTTCTGCAACAAGTTGATTACGGATAAAACATATTTGTAGATCACGCATATTTTGCTTGAATAATGTGATTCGAGAAGAAAAGTGTTTGTTTACAAGGTTAACATTTATGTGCGTAGCATACATACGCAGTTTCATTGCTCTTCCAGACTATTTGAATGATTTATAGCATCCATGTTTAAATATTGAACAGTTAAAGCATAATTTATTACTGATTGTGTTAGCGATGTGAAATTATTGGTGTTTGTAATTAAATTCAGCTTTATACTCGTAACGCGTAAAGGACTCTCACAAATGATTTGTTTATCACAGCAACCAGCTTTAATATCAAAATATTGGCATTCTCGTTGTAATAATAGAACAGGTGCGTTCCTTAGTCAATCATATTAAAATGAGTAGTTAATTTAGATTGATAGATAATACTTATATAATTAATACCACATTTATTTTATTACTTTCTCTACACGTACTGTGTATAAAAGGTATTGTATTCCACTCAAAAATTCGATACCAGATTTCATCGGAAACACGTGTTTTGGGTCCTCCTGAATCCGAAAAAAGCATTTTTGGAAAAATATTCGTGTGTGTGTCTGTGGGCAGCATAGCTCAAAAACGAAAAGACCGTTAAATACCAAACTTGGTATTTAAGTTCAGTATCTTCCAAGGATGCGACACAAAGATTTACAAGAAAATCTCCGCATCCCCAATTACCCTTTACATGGAACAATTTTCGAAGATTGTGATTTTCTCAAAAAGGGCTGTAACGATTTTGAATAAAATACGTCACGCTTATGACAAATGATATGTAGGTCTTAATTTTCTGGGAATAGCCTCTGAAGACCACATCATTCTGGATGACTTTTCTATAACTGAGAAACCATAAGAAATACACAAAAAATGTAGATCTTATTAAAACACAATTTATGTCATATAGATTTTTTTGTGGAGCTCACCGTTTTACAGATATTCCGGATTATTGGTTTCAATTTTAGCCGCAAACTTTCCCCAGACTTGTTCGTTTTTCTATTTTCTCGTATGTTTACTCCTGACAAACAAAGAGATTAGAATTTCAACTGTTTCACATAGCGACCGGCTTTTAAAGGACACGAGGCTATCGCTTTAGCCTGTGCATTTCCTTATTTCCCTTCTACTTACAAGGGACCAAGTAATAGGAATATCTGCTAATATTTATCTCGATTATCATGAATTAGATAGAAGAAATATTCTTTTAAGAATAGCTTGTTACAGAGATGTAGGGAAAGTCATGTGAATGGAGCACATCAGGTTCTTTTTTGTAACAATAAAAATGCCCGTGCTTACAGTCCGCCAACGAGAACAGAGTAAACCAAAGAAATTATAAATGACATCTAAATAACAATACAATTGGAACTCTATTATAAATATAATACATTATCGAGAAGTTCCATTATTATGGCAATCAAAAAGATGACTATTAAACGTGATATAAAACTGACATACAAAAATCTGATGTGTTACACTCACATGACTTTCTCTAGATACTCTACAAACAAACTTCTTATTAAAGATAATTCTTATTTCATACCACGTTAATCGAGAAAAAACATTAACAGAATTTTGTTACTTAGTTCCTTATAAGTAGACTGGAACTAAGGGAATGCACTAGGCTAAAGTGATAGTAAAACGTTTTAAAATTTTCATTGCAAATTGCTTCTTTGCTTGGCCAGGAGTAGAACAAAAGAAAATCGGAAATTTCCTGTCTGAGAAAAGTATAAGTACTTCAAAACTGAAACTAATAACAAGGCATGCCTCGAAAACGGTGAGCTCCACGAAAAAAATGCATATGACATAACTTGTGCATTTTATCAAGACCTACACTTTTGTATAGTAAGTTTTTTTCTTATCTCTTACGGTTTACTTGTTATGCCAAATTAAGCAATATTCATTCAGAATAAGCAGGTCTTTAGAAGCTATTCCCAGGAAATTCAAGATATACATTTTATTTGTGATAGAAATAGCTTTAATATGTGCTATTTTTATCAAAATCGTTAGAACTACTTTTAAGAAAAAAAATCTTTCTCTACATCCCTGCAACAAACTACTGTTAAAAAGCTTATGCTTCTTTTTACTTCACACTAATCGAGAAAAAATTAGCAGAAATAGTCTTATTACTTGCTTCCTTGAAAGTAGAAGCGCAATAAGGGAGTACCATAGGTAAAAATGATAGTCAAAAGCTGGTTGCTATGTGACTGAAGTTCCTTTGTTTGTATGGACACGAGTTGACCAATTCCTGTAGGAGAAAAGTATAAGTTTTTCAAAGCTGAAACCAAAAAATAAGAATATCTCAAGAATGGTCAGCTCCACGAAAAAAATCTAAATGACATAAAGTGTGTGTTTTATCCTGATCTACATTTTTTGTGCAGTGACGGTTTACCAATTATACAAAATTCAATAAAATACATCCAGATTAAGACTTTTTTTCCCAGAAAATTCAATATATACATTTTATTTGGCAAGTAAATATGTTAAATATGAGGGATTTTAATGAAAATCGTTAGAGTCAATTTTAAGAAAATAAAACATTTCGAAATTTTTCCATGCAAAGGATAGTTGGGAGTGGGGGGATTTTCTTGGAAATCTTCGTGTCACATCCTTGGAAGATACCAAACTTAAATACCATGTTTGGTTTTTAACGGTCTTTTCGTGTTTGAGCTATGCTGCCCACAATCATACACACACATATATACACACACACATGTATACACAGACAGACAGACAGACACACACGGACATTTTTCTAAAAATGCTTTTTTTGGATTCAGGGGCTCTCAAAACATATATTTCCAGTGAAATCTCGGTATCGAATTTTTGGGTGCATTACAATAACTTCTCTATACACTATGTTGAGGGTGAGGGTGAGGTGATTTTACTGAAAATTTTCTATCGCATTCTTGGAAGATACTCAAGCACCAAAATTGGTGTCCCACTGACTTTTCGTTTCTGAGTTACGTTGCCCCCCCCCCCACACACACACACACACACATTTTGTTTTCTTAAGATGCTTTTTATGATTTCAGAGGATTGTAAAACATGTCTTTCTGGTGAAACTTCCATATGGAATTTTTGGGTGGAATACAATACCTTCTCTGTCTACTATACACAGAGTACATACCACTAGCGAAAGTAAAATATGCTAAAATGATTATTATTATTATATAAATGATTTCAAAGAAGGGAAATTAAAATTATTAATGCGGGTATAGAAATTTCTTTTATTTTGGCTTCTTCAGGCCAAACATTTTCCAGGTATTGAAAAAATATGCCCGAGATCTAACCATCAGGACGATTGCGGCTATGTGTTTTACTTTCTCTACACGTACTATGTACATAGTAATTATTAATACATATATAGTAATCGATAAAATACCGCAAAGTGATAATCCAGTGTACCAATATGAGCGTAGTAAAACTGCGATAAAAGCTAATTAAAACAAACATGAAATAATGATACATTCTAAGTACATATTTTTTTTTTCTGTCAAGACATTTATTATAGTACAATTTTCTCTTTGTTTCAGGTAAGACTTGCCGAAGTATCTAGGTTACCATTGCCAATTGGTAAGGAAATTCATGTTTTATTGGAATATATTATTTTTATTAGATTCGTATTTTCTATAAATCCTTTTTGAAAGTGAACTATATATTAAGGCTTACAAACACAACGAATCGACATTTCAACCCAGTATAATTGTCGCATACACACTTTATTAACATCTTATTTTTTTTAGGTTTAGGTGAAACTTGTATAACTATGCATAATAGTATTGCACATAGTTGGAAACAAAATCTAATGTACGAAACCAAGTGTTGCTGAAAAAAATCTGATATGTTCCATTCACATGACCTTTTCTACATCTCTGTAACAAATTATTGTTAAAAAGCTTATGATTATATTTACTTAATGCTAATTGAGAAAAAATTAGCAGAAATAGTCTTATTATTGCTTCTTGTAAGTAGAAGCGAAATAAGGGAGTACCATAGGAAAAAGTGATAGTCGAAAACTGGTTGCTATGTGACTGAAGTTCCTTTGTTTGTATGGACAGGAGTTGACAAATTCCTGTATGAGAAAAGTGTATGTTTTTTAAAGCTGAAAGCAATAACAAGGAATACCTCATTAACAATCAACTTCACGAAAAAAGTGTATATGACTTAAATTGTGTGTTTTAACGTGATCTACATTTTTTTTGTAGCAAGTTTTATCTATCTCTTACGGGTTTCCAGTTATGCAAAATTCAATAAAAATCATCCAGAATGAAGACGTCTTTAGAGGCTATTCCCAGAAAATTCAAGATATACATTTTATTTGACATGTAAATATCTTAAATATAAGAGACTTTAATCAAAATCGTTAGTGCCATGTTTGAGAAAATTAAAATTTTTGAAAAAAGTTCTATGTAAAGGGTAGTTAGGAGGGGGGTTTCTTGAAAATCTTCGCGTCGCCTACTTGGAAGGTACCAAATTTAAATACCAAGTTTGGTATTTAACGGTCTTTTAGTTTGTGAGATATGCTTTTCACCGACACACACTCTCAAACACACACACGCGCGCGCGGACCTTTTTCCACAAATACTTTTTTGGATTCAGGGGGACCCAAAACATGTATTTTCGGTGAAATCTCGGTATCGAATTTCTGAGTGGAATACAATACCTTCTCTATACACTATTTAGATAGTACGTGTAGAGAAAGTAAAAAAAAAACCTCATAAAATAAATGATTTTACCATAATTAAATAAACAGCGCACATCACGTAAAATAAGTTATCTCTGAAGTTTATTACTTTCTCTACCATATATATATATATATATACTATGTACATAGTTATTGCATTTCACCCAAACATTCGATACCTAGATTTCACCGCAAGTACATATTTTGAGATCCTCTGAATAAAAAAGGTTTTTAGAAAATGTTTAATGTGAGTGTGTTTGCGTGTGTGTGTCTATGAACAGCATAGTTCAAAAACGAAAAGTCCATTACATACTAAAATTGAGCATTTTCCAAGAATGCGTCACCAAGATTTTCAAGAAAATATGTATTAGATTTCTCTTGATACATTTATTTTAAATTTCCAATACTTATATTTTTCTCCAAAAGAGAATTCGCCAACCTTCTAATTCTTGTTTTCTTTTCTTTCTTTCGTTATTTCTTTTCTTTTTGTTGCTGACAAGATATGACTATCGCTTATTCTAGCGTCGTTATTACCCTTGAAGCTACAAGGAAATAAGTAATGAGACCTTTCTGCTTATGATTAGATGTATTTGTTACAGAAAAGGCAGAGAAATATAACACGATATGCTAGTTATTGACAACTCCCCTTGAGAGAACTGGTCTGGGTGGCTAGTTGGTCAGGTTCTGGTCTGCTGACCTCAAGGTCGCGGGCTCAAACCCGGCGCAGACCGATGGTTTTAAACTGTGCTTTAAAAGCGACAGCAGCATGTCAGTAGATTTACTGGTATGGTAAAGAACTCCTGCACATCGGCGACGCTGAGTTGTTTTTTCCACACAAGCGATAGGAGTTGGATAGCTAGAGTCAGACTGAAAAATAAGGAATCTAATGAAGGGTCCGCATGTTACCCTGGTAGCTTAGTTGAGGTTAGAGACCGGGAGATTCGTGGTTCAAATCTCGGCTATCAGTCTGACTCCTGTCCTACACATCGCTTGTGTGTAAAACCATTGAACTAACAGTTGGTTAAATTTGAAGTCCGGGACTAAAACTACTTAGGACATTTTAAGTTGTCATTAGGTTGTGTCATCTCAAAACAATTTCATATATCCAAAGTCGTGGATTCAAACCCAGCGGAGGGCGATGGACTTTTTCCTTAGCATGGCTTGCTTCGTAAGGGAAGTTGGTCCCGTGTCATAGATTTGCGGCACGTAAAATAACCTCAAGCCTGATAGAGAGGCCTCTGAGCAAATTTAAGCGGTCTTTCACGCCCAGCATAGAATGGGACGCTGAGAACCACAGTAGTTAAAGAGTGTCCATAAATAACACCGGCGAGAGACCCTGAGATCATTGGTTGAACTCCCGGCTATGGTATTGACTGTACCTATCCAACTCCTGTCATACACACGGCTTGTGGGAAAAACAATAAAATTAACGTGCTATAATAGTTGCCCGGGATTTAAAGTATTTACAACATTGTAAGTCGCCATTGGGGTATGCCATTTCAAAATAATGGCCGAGTGGTTAGACTATTTGCCTCTCATCTAGGCGGCCCGGGTTCGATCCCAAGAGACCGCATGTGGGATTTGTGGTGGGCAAAGAGGCGCTGGGACGGGTTTTCTCCAAGTTCTCCGGTTTCCTCCGCCATCACATTCCACCGGTGCTCCACCTTTATTCCATGTATCAATATAAAAATCTCAAAATAATTTGAGATTGCTTTTTGGTTTACCGGGAAGCATCCAAATCTGTTGAGGAATTTAATGACCTGTCGGCATGCTGCCATGATAGCTTAGTGGTTAGAACCACCGGCTAGAGACCGTGAGATCCTTGAGTTTTTCAGACTGACTCTACCTATCTAATATATTTATTTTCCCCTTGAGAGACACAGGACCAAGTTATACGGGACAGGTATAATACAAATGAAGTCGATAGGCACGCGTTAGACTTGAGTAACGATAGAATTGCTGTGCAAGCGCCTGAGATGTTATTAAACCATCCACTTCCTTATTGTAGTCGAAATTAACAGTTCACCGAGCTGCTCGGGAACCTACCAGTGTCTCCGGTAAAGGGATTAATTTGATGGCTCAAGATGGATGAAAGGTTGTAAACTTGAGTCACGACGCGAACGGAAATTGTGAGAGGCGTGCTGACGCCGCGGAAAATGTGCCTCAAGTAGAGTACAGTGTTCAGCCTTCCGTTTCAAAAGTAGGCCATTAATTGATACTTTTCTATTGCAAAACCTTCTGTTTATTTTTACGTTCTCTACACGCACTATATACATAGTGTATAGAGAAGGTATTGCACTCCACCCGAAAATTGGATACCGAGATTTCACCGGAAATATATGTTTTAGGGTCTCCTGTATCTAAAAAAAGCATTTTCAGAAAAAAGTCCGTGTGTGTGTGTCCGTGTGTCTGTGAACACGATAACTCAAAAACGAAAAGTCGGTAAAATACCAAACTTGTTATTTAAGTTAAGTATCTTCCAAGGATGTGACACGAAGATTTTGAGAAGAAATCCCCCCATCCCCAACTACCCTTTACATGGAACTTTTTTCGAAAATGTTGATTTTCTTGAAAATGGCTCTAAAGACTTTGATTAAAATATCGTATATTAAAGATATTTACCTGAAAAATAAAATGTATGCAATTGAATTTTCTGGGAATAACCTCTGAGGAGTACTTTATTCTGGATGAATTTTACGGAATTTTGATTAACTGCTAAACCGTAAGAGATGGACAAAAACTTACTGCACGAAAAATGTAGAGGACTTTAAAACATACAACTTGTGTTATATACATTTTTTGTGGAGTTGGTTGTTTTTGAGACATTCCTTGTTTTCGGTTTCTGCTTCGAAAAACTTATACTTGAGTTCGAGTCTCGCCTAGGGTGAGTTTCCCAGATAAGGTTTCTTTCGGAGGTTTCCCTTATCCTGAGAAGACGAATGTCGAGTAACTTTAAGCTCCATGGACCCCAAGACCATTTGAGCGTTATTTCACCAATTTCATCCATCGTCCGATATGACCAACCAGGTTAAAGGACGTTAAGTAAAAAAAAAAAAAAAAATGTAAGTATGTATTTTCACATAACGTGTTACAAAGCACGTTATAAATTACGCAATAATTATTAAGAAATAAACATTTTCCTTTGAAATTTTTAGTATATTGTTTCCCTTGAGTACAAAAAAAAACTTGAAAAAACCTGATGTGTTCCATTGATATGCCTTTCTGTAAATCTCTGTAACAAATTATTATCTATTAAAAAGCGTATTCTTCTATTTCATGCTAATCTAGATAAACATTAGCAGAAATAATGGATACCACGCTAACTTCAACCGGTTCAAACCCGGCGGAGGACGATGGATTTTTTTGGGTCTAAAAATCCTTAGCATGGCTTCTTTCGGAAGGGAAGTAAAGCCGTTGGTCCCGTGTCGTAGATTTACGGTACGTAAAAGAACCTCAAGCCTGATAGAGAGGCCTTTGAGCAAATTTAAGCGATCTTTCACGTCCAGTATAGAATGGGACGCTGAAAACCACAACAGTTAAAGAGCGTCCTTAAATAACACGCTATTTACATTTATATTAGCAGAAATTGTCCTTATTGCTTGGTTCTTTGTAAGTAGAAGAGAAAAACCCAATGTCCTCTAGCTGTTCGGTACACAAACCTTTTATCCATAACAATTAATCTGTTATCTACATTATGCTAATCAAGATAAACATAAACAGAATTAGTCTTATTACTAGCTTCCTGGTAAGTAGAAGGGAAATAAGAAAATACACGAGGTAAATGCACCATTGTCCCGTCGCTATATGAAACAATTGAAACTCCAATCTCTTTGCTTGCCAGGAATAAACAAACGAGAAGAAATAAATCTTCCGTTTGAGAAGAGTTTAAGTGGCCTAAATATCTGAAAACTATTAACTATACAAAAAAAAAAAAAAAAAAAAAAAAGTTTGACATAAATTTTGTGTTTCAATGAGATGTACAATTTTTGTGTAGCAAATTTTTGTATATCTCTTACGGTTTTCCAGTTATATAAAAGTCGTCCAGAATGAAGAGGTCTTCAGAGGCTGTTCCCAAAAGTTAAAGATATTCATTTCGTTTGTCATTAAAACATCTTAAACATAAGGTATTTAAATCAAAATCGTTAGAGCAATTCTTGAGAAAATCGAAATTTTCGAAAAATGTTCCATGTAAAGGGTAGTTCGGAGTGGGGAGATTTCTTGAAAATCTTCTGTCGCATCCTTGGAAGATACCAAACTTAAATACTTGGTATTTGACTGTCTTTACGTTTAGCTATGCTGTCCATAGACACACACACACACACTCACACACTTTTTTTTGTAGTGTTTAACGCCCAATTTAACTACTTATGGCACCGCAGGCGGTGACACTGATGACATGAATGAAGATGGAGCACCGGTGGAATGCGATGACGGGGGAAATCGGAGAACCCGGAGAAAACCCACCCGGCACCGCTTTATCCACAAATCTCACATTCGGTCGCTTGGGATCGAACCCGGATCGTGTAGGTGAGATGCGAGTGGTCTAACCACTTGGCCACGGCGCGGCCCACACACACACTTACACACAGACACAGGCACGGACCTTTTTCTAAAAATGATTTTTTGTATCCCGAGGACCCTAAAACATGTACTTTCGGTGAAATCTCGGTATCGAACTTGGGTGCAATACAATACCTTCTCTATACATTTATGTACATAGTATGAATGAATAAGTGTATTTATTGACATAACAATATTATATATTGATCTTCATCAATCACACGGGTCCACAGACCGTACGTGCTTTTGCAATACACAACATAGTAAGAACAATTTAAGAACAAAAAAAACTAAAAGAAATAACATGAAAATAAAAGAACAGAGATATTCAAACACAGAAACTTAAATTTACAACAAGAATAAACCGTATTCAGTAAAGTACCCCATTATAGTAGACAAGACACACACACACACACACACAGTAGCAACACTGCAAGAAAAGAATGACCGAAAAGTATGACATAAAATATATGTAAAACATAATCACTTTTTAGCTCTTCTTATCGACCCCCCTTTCCTCTGCCCTATCATCAGCCTTCGCAGATCTCAGCTGTCTCGCTTTAAGTAGAAATTTACCTAGCCCGTCCGCGTCATCCGTGCCTGCCAGTAGCGTCCAACATGCTTCTAACTCTTCATTCGTGGTGATAAAGGATCGCGGTAAATACTTTTCCATCTATTGCTCCCTACCCTTACATCGTTTGTAAGGAACTAAGTAATAAGACCGTGACTGCAAATGTTTATCTCGATTAGCGTGAAGTAGAAAAAAGAATAATCTCCAGTCAGGAAAGTTTGTTTTTGGAACAGCAAGAGAAAGTCATGTGAATGGAATACATCAGGGTTTTATTATGATTTTTGGAAGAAAACATTTTTCTTCTGTACTACTTACTAATAGAGATGACTCGTATTCGTGAGGTGGCGAATACATTAGTAGTGTAGCTGTCAATAAGGGAAGATGTTAATATTTATTACCAGCTAATCAGTTTTCGAGGCATGGAAAGGGCTTCCTTATATCGCAGTGCCAGTAATCCAGTTTAATGAGTGGTTTAGGCAGTGGAGAGGAAAGAAACATCGTGACACAGTTGGTAACACTGCATGCGTGTTAATAACTGTGCGAGGCTCGCTGCACAGTGTCACGGGGAACCTAATGCTTTGAAATATTGTGTATGGCGGGGTTTTTGAAGTTGCCAACTTCGGATATCTCCCCCCGCCGCCTCTGGGGGCTTATCGCGGTGCATGTGGCATTGTGCGCATAAATAATTCAGGATTTATGGGCGGCGGCGCATATGATGATATAGCCTTGGTTCATTGCCTGGCAACGGACCAGAGCCCGGCTGTGGTATCTTAAACACAACAGAGACCATTCTTTTGGATTTTAAAGCCACTACATCGCAATTCGGCAATAGTCGAGTGTCACATATTCAAAATAAGTATCAGATGCGAGATAAAATAACTTTTGAGCACAGTATTTTAATGTATTTTACTTGCTCTGCTACGTACACGTAGAGAAAATATTGTTTTCCACCAATAAATTAGATGCCAAGATTTCATCTGAAATAAATGTTTTGAGGATCCTTGAGTCCAAAAAAATTAAAAACAGGTCCATATAAGCGTTCCTGTCTGTAAACGCTAAAACCAGCAGTATCTAATAAAAGCATCTCTTCTAATGTTTATTCGATACCGACATTTCAGTGGAAATACGTGTTTTGTGAACCCCCGAAATCCATAACATTTTTTAGAAAAATTCCATGAGTGTGTCTGTGTGGGTGTCTTTCCGGCAGCATAACTCAAAAACCAAAAGTTCGTTAAATACCAAATTTGTTATTTAAGTTTAATATCTTCCAAGGATAGGGTGACGCCGCGAATAAGTGGTTAGACAGCTCGCCTCCCACCTAGGGGTCCGGGTTTGATCCTAGCGCCCGTATATGGGATTTGTGCGGCGTTCGGGCGGGAAATCTCCGGGTCTTCCGGTTTCCCACGCCACTCATTCCACCAATTGTTCCATCATCACCGTTCCTATTATCCTACTTGCTTGCATTTCATATCAACCACTTCCTCGCTCTCATGCCTGGTACACGCCAACCACTCGTTCCAGGCTCTCCAGTCTGTGGTTTCGTACCGTTGTCTGCCCGACAGACTTCTGATCCCTAAGCTTTTGTTTTTAAGTCCTAAGGGGGTGTCAGCCCTAAATATGGGGAGATTAAAGCCGACTACGAAAAAAATCTTACAAGGATGCGACACGAAGAATTTAAGAAAAATCTACCCACTCCAAACTACCCTTTACATGGAACATTTTCCTAAAATTGTGATTTTTTCAAAAATGGCTATAACGATTATGATTAAAATGCCGTATATTAAATATATTTACATGACAAAATGTATATTTTGAAATTTCTGGAAATAGCTTCTGAAGACCTCTTCACTCTGGATGAGCCGTAAGAGACAGACAAGAACTTACTACACAAAAATTGTACATCTCGTTAAGACACACAATTGATGTCATACATATATTTTTTTAGAGTTAACCGTTTTCGAGATTTCCGGATTATTGGTTTCAATTTTAAGCAACATAAACGGGAAACTATCTTTCTTCTCCTTTCTCGTTTGTTTACTCCTGGCAAGCAAAGAGAATGAAATTTCAATTGTTTCACATAGCGACCTGCTTTTAAAGGACTTGGCTATCGCTTTAGGCTGTGCATTCCCTTATTCCACTTTTACTTACAAGAAAGCCAGTAATTAGACTAGTTCTGTTTTTTTTTATCTTGACTAGCATTGTGTAGATAAAAGATTAATCTTTTGTTTACGGAGCAGCCAGAAAGTCACGTGAATGGAACACTCAGATATTTATTAAAACAATGAATTTAGAGAGTAAAATTATTATTTAATTAACCATGGAAGCTAGATGTTTAATGCATGACTAATATTGTACATAACAATTACCTGGTGTATTTTCAAGTAGATGTCTTACATAATGGAGATTAACCGATATGATAATCCCAAAGACCGTACTAGATGGTATCAGAGCTTGGTTTCAGTCTAATGACCTAGAGGTTATGAAACCCTGGATGTTTCTCAATAAATAAAAATCGGAAGTGTTCGATTCGCATGAATTTCCCGTTATCTCTGAAAGATTTTTTTTTTTTTTTTTTTTTTTTTTTTTAGTTTAACGTCCATTAACCCGGTTGGTCATATCGGTCATATCGGTGAAATGACGCTCAAATGGTCTCGGGGACCATGGAGCTTAAAGTTCCTCGGCATTTGTCTTTTCGGGATAAGGAAAAGCCCGAAAAAACCTTATCCGGGTAACTCACCCTAAACGAGATTCGAACTCGCGACTTGTTGAATGTGAGGCAGACGCCCTACCCAGGCGGGCTTGGCCAAGTTATGTAACAGACGTACTGTACTACTACCACCACCATGTACTATGTAGAGAAAGTAAAAAAATCTGATGTGTTCCATTCACATGACTTTTTCTGCGTCGTTGTAACAAATTATTGTTAAAAAGCTTATGCTTCTATTTACTTCATGCTGATCGAGAAAAAATTAGCAGAAATAGTCTTATTACTTGCTTCCTTCTAAGTGGAAGCGAAATAAGGGAGTAGCATAGGTTAAAGTGATAGTCAAAAGCTGGTTGCTATGTCATTGAAGTTCCTGTTTTGTATGGACAGGAGTTGACAAATTCCTGTATGAGAAAAGTAAAGATTTTTACTGCTGAAACCAAAAACAAGGAATATCTAAAAACGACCAACTCCACGATAAACATGTATATAACATAAACTGTGTGTTTAATCGTGCTCTACATGTTTTGTGAGGTAGCTTTTTCTCTATCTCTTACGGTTTAGCAGTTATGCAAAATTCCGTAAAATTCATCCAGAATAAAGTAGTCTGTAGAGGCTATTCGCAGAAAAGTCAACATATACATTTTATTTGTCAGGTGAATATCTTTCATATACGATATTTAATCAAAATCGTTAGAGCCACTTTCGAGAAAATCAAAATTTTCCAAAAACGTTCCATGTAAAGGGTAGTTTGGGGTGGAGATTTTTCTCAAAATCTTCGTGTCGCATGCCTGGAAGATACTAAAGTTAAATACCAACTTTGTTATTATACCGACTTTTCGTTTTTGAGCTATCGTGTTCACAGACACACGGACACGTGGACACACACACGGACCTTTTTCTGAAAATGTTTTTTTTTTATATACAGGGGACCCAAAAACATATATTTCCAGTGAAATCTCGGTATCGATTTTTTGAGTGGAGTGCTATAGCTTCTCTATACACCATGTACATAGTAAGTGTAGAGAAAGTAAAAATCTGCATATGAAAGATTTAACCCTTAGGAGGAATTTAAAAAGGTAATAAGGAGTGCTGCATCTAGCTTTCGAACTACCGCAAGATATCGTTAAACGAAAGAAAGAAATTAAATATAGCAAGCTAGTACGCTTTTAAGTCGGGCTGTATTCTGCAGGAGTTGGCTCTGTGACACACGCACACACAAGTGCAAGAAAAACAAAACAATCACATTTTCACCCTTAGCCGTGCTACCTAGCTCGTGCATAAATAAACCTTTAAGAGGTTGTGTTTAACTTGTGCAGCACGTTTCCCTACAATGGAAATAAAAATCGAACTTCAAGTTAATGTTTTGCTAACAGCGTTTCCCTACCAAATAGACATCTCGAAGAGGGGATGAGAAACCCGCAAATAACTCCCGAGGCACTATTGTTCGAACACCCCAATTCCACTCAAGAGCGAATTATTAACTCCACCAAATGCTGCGAATGCTCTGCACCCTGCTTCCATGTGCAGTTGCTATAGAAATGCTTTCAGCCCTTAATTCCAGCCTTCGATTTCTTACCACCTTGCATATTCTTGCGTACGCTCGCGTTAACAATAGCTATATCCCCCCTCCTCACTTCGGTGCGTAGCATTTCTGCCTATGAAATAAATACCATTATTGCAATTTCAATTTATTCGGCAACACATCAAAAGTAGAAATGTTAAATCGAGGGCGAATCAGAAAGTAACGAACGCTTTGGCATAACTAAATGATAACGAAAGTTATCTACAAAGTTACAGTACCTTCATCTATTTCTCAACGTAGTCGCTATTACTAAAATATTTATGATACACGAGTTAAAAGTGAATTTTATTTTGCAAGAAGGAAAGTTTGGGTAACGGGGCCGTAAGACCGAGTGTAACAATCCTACGTGCAAAATAAAAACACTTTTAACTTGACTGCCATACACTATTTTTAGATTTATCAATACATTTATAATATAAGGTTCAACATTCCTTTTGTTCAAGGAATAGTATGGTTTCTTGTCACTTGGAGGCGTGTGTGTGTGTGTGTGTGTGTGTGTGTGTGTGTGTGTGTGTGTGTGTGTATGTGTGTGTATGTGTGTGTGTATGTGGGAATAGAATTCATCTATCGATATAGATTGGTAATCGATGTAGTAATGTCACTTCTTTACTCTTTACCATAAATCTTATAAACTAACAATTCCATTCCATTCCTTCTGCTATTAAATGATAAACTAGAGTATGTTACAAGCATATGCCCAACAAACACATTTTATATGTTTGAAGTTGCCAATCGAAGAAAATTGTGGTCTAGTTGAGCATGTTTAGACACGAGGACGGACTAGTAAAGAAGGCGGTGGCACTATTATTGATTTTATTTTTTTTTTTTTCCTCAGGAACATAACCTCATTTTTGGCAACAACTCCAATTTAACCCTGACTGCTGCCTCCAACATTTCTTCAAACTCGTCAAAAACCATATTTGTAATATCCGCCATGACACAATATTTGTGAAAACAGCGAAAGGTAGGAAGGAACGTTTTCGCTACTGCGCATGCACATTAAAAATAACGTTATATCGATCGGACTCCACTAGCAACGTAACTCTTTCAGAACCACAACATTCTACAAAACGGATACAGTGATAGTAACAAAACTTAAGTTGGTAACATTGTTATACAATTTTTAGTTCGAGTGTTTTGTGTTAAAAAGCTTACTTTTAACAGTGTCTGTCTAAAAATGTATTTATTATCACGCGGTACCGGTTTTTCAAAGCAGATGTTATACTTTTCCACCGCTAAAGATATGAGCTAATATGTTGAAGTTTTCACCGGTTACGAAATCTTTTCCACCCAAAAAGTCAGGTATACTGTCCAAAATAAAACACGGTTTTTCTGAATCATTTCATCGCTTGTTTTCAATTCCTTCATAACGATTGATGAACTTCCACTCCGGTCGTTATAGTACACACTGGTTCTTCCTTGATTACTCGTAAATTATGCGCCATTTCCTCATTGAAGACTCGTTCATTGCATTATCACTATACACTTGCGTTGTTTGCCTCTAAAATTCGATTGGCCGAACATTTTGTATATTCATAAAAACGTATAAGTTCTTTGACATTAGAAAAGTAAAACATCGACATTGAATAACTGGTACCACGTGACAATAAATGTCTTGACAGAATGGCGATTACGTTGAGAAATAGAGTGAGTAATGTAGCTTTATAAATAAAGTTTTGTTTTTATATCTTTCTTTATTATCTAACTATACCAAACAATTCGTTACTTTCTGGATAGTAGGTCTTTTAAAAGCTTTTCTTACTGCTTTAGCCTGAAGTATTATCCTATTTCTCTTTTACTTAGAAGGAACTAACACAACCATTTCTGCTGCTGATTATTTTGATTACCACGGTAAAGGAATAATCTTTGCAAGAATAGTTTGTAGAGAAAGCCATGTGAAGGGAACTCATCAGATTATTTTTTAAGGTGTCCTTATAACATTTATTTCCAATGCAATCTCGGAGTTGTGCTTTTGGCAAATGGTTTAGGATTACTTTCTTATTGATTAGTTATTGATTATCAAAATGTCTAACAATGCTGGAATATTATACGGAAATAATATATAGAGAATTGTGTATAACAATGTTTTTACTTTCTCTACACGTACTATGTACATAGTGTATAGAGCAGATATTGTAATGCACCCAAAAATTCGATACCGAGATTTCACCAGAAATATATGTTTTCGAACCCCAAGAATAAATAAATACATAAATAAAAAACCCAACACTTTCAGAAAAGTGTGTGTGTGCGCGCGCGCGCGCGTGTGTCTGTGGACAGCATATCTCATAAACGAAAAGACCATCAAGTTATTTAAGGATGCGGCACGAAGATTTTCAAGAAAATTTCACCACCCCAGCTACCCCTTTACATTGAACATTTTTCAAAAATTTTGATTTTCTCAAAAATGACTATACGATTTTGATTAAAATGCCATATTTTAAAGATATTCACATCACAAACAAAATATATATATTGAAGTTTCTGGAAATAACCTCTGAAAGACCTCTTTAGTCTGTATAATTTTTTCTGAATATTGCATAACTGGTAAACGGTTAGAGATAGACAAAAGCTTACTATACAAGAAATGTAGATCCACTTAAAATACAGAATCTATGTCATATTTTTCCTCGCGGATTTGGCCGTTTTCGAGATATTCCTTGTTATTGGTTTCAGTTTTAAAATGCTTACACTTTTCTCATACGGGAACTTGTAAACTCCTGGTCACGCAAAGAAATGGATTTCAATCCCATAGTAGCCACATTTTAAAACATCTGACTGTCGGTTTAGCTTAATGCATTTCCTTATTTCACCCTGATCCACATATGCCCCAACAAAGACGTCAACAGAAGGAAGTCAAAGAGGAAGAGAAGGATTGGCGGAAGGTGGGCTAACAATAGCGAAGAGCAGCAACACAATTTTCTGCCGGTTTCTGTTTTTCCAGCTTGAGTATATATTCCCCCTGAGTCCTTAACTAGAAGGCAGCATATCTCATTCTTCTTTAATGCGCAGCATTACATTTTACTTTCTTTATTAATATTTGAACGTTGAGTTTTTGCCAACATTAAAGCATAAAATCTGCGTTTGTAAACGAAGAACACCCTAGAGTGGATCAGTTCATCAAAACCAAAGGATGCAGGTTAGGGTCAGAGAATAGCAGATACTTCCCGTAAGGTCTAACGCTCTCGTGGCTGCCATCGTTCTGCCTGCACCGCCTAAAGAGAAGGCCTTGCAATACCATGCATGACGTCACACCTTTGGGCTTTTAGCATATCTGTTAAACAAGTGCTGTAACGTGGGAACTTTTAATTGAAATCATTAAAGCCATTTGTGGGAATATATATATACCAAGTTTGGTAATTTACCGAATTTTCGTTTTGAGTTATCGTGTTCACAGACACGTGGATATGCAGGGTGTTAATGAACTATACCGAAATAATTTGTGAGATTATGCACGTGACTGATATAAGTAATTTGAGATCGGCGATACATGGTCGCCGGATAAACATAACGTTAAACGTGTGGGTATCAGGTGCTGATAAGTCGGTTGAAAATGGCTTAGAATGTCTTTAAAACTGCTGCCCGAGTATAGAAACTTGGATTTTTAGCAGCTCTTTACTAGCGTTCTTAAGATCTAATGGCACAAAACTCTGTAAAATCTCGAACTAATCACTTGACAGTGCGACATGAACTACGTTATGGAGTTATGTAGCCTACTCTGGAGGCATTTTTGCAACTGTTCTGGTGGCTTAATGCGTAAGCGGGAAGCTGCTATCCCAAAGGTCACGAGTTAGATTCCTGTCTGAGTAAATGTTTTTATTATTATTTTTTTCATTCCAGATAAAGAGCCGCGATACGTGAACGAGACCCGAACTCGGAAACTATCTTTCACTTGAAAGCCAGTATCATAACCACTAGCTAGAGAGGTACGCTGTAATTTGTCCCTTCGTTTTTCGTGTTATGCTCTAGAATGGTTGATAAATTAGCAGTGGCGTACTGGCACTTCAGGAACTTATAGCCGATACTTCGAAATTTCAATAAACAGGCCATAAGTCTCCTATCTCAAATTACTTGTTCAAGTAATACACATATTCTGTGAAAATATTTCGGTCTAGTTCATTAACATCCTATATATGCACACCCAGGGACCATTTTCTAAATGTTTTTTTCCCGATACAGTGCTAGTACTATACTCTACCGAGAATTATGTACGTGCAGAGTAGATAGAGAAGGTTATGTATTCCACCCAAAAATATGATACCGAGATTTCACCAGAGACACATGCTTGAGAACTCCTTGAGTACAAAGAATAGTCATTAATATTATAAATGGCTTAAATATACTATTATTAGTGGGTGAGGTGTTTAGTACACGAGCGCGTACTAATACTAACTGAAATATTCCTATATTTATTAATATTATTAGAGTCATTACGAGGAATTGAGTTTTAGTCGTGACGTAGGTATTGTTTTGTTTGTTCGTTGCTGCGTAACACCGCCGGAATAAACATTTTCAATTCTGGTTGTTTAAACTGCACCAAATAAATCAATAAATGACTGAAAATGAATATTCTCGAAGAAGTTTTGGATTATGTTAAAAAGCTGTACTTAGTTTGTTACCCGGCAAGCCGAAGGACTTATATGACAAGGAATTTTCATTATTTAAAGAATGGGGAGCTGCCAAAGCAATTAAAATAATTTACAATCAAATAAAGTATCCTACAGGTACTTGTAATAGACACCGTTGCTATGCAGAAACGACTTAAGAAAACTGGCACTTTAAATCAAAGCGATAGTTATTAGTGGGAGAAAGTAAACAAAGTTCACTCGTTGCTCCGGTTACCAGTGGGAGAAAGTAAATAAATAAATGGCTGATAACTACATTACTTTAAGAAAAGCCCGCACCTTGGAAAATCTTGATATAGCTAGGTCTTCGAACACTTTTAATGTTGATTCTAACATAGACTATTTGCTCCACAGAGAAGACGACTTGAAACTTTTTGAAAGAAAAAATCACTTCTTCATTAATGCCCTAAACATGTCTTCGTATTGCCAATCCTTAAATGTTTTAACTCTTTTTCGTATAATTTCCGTGAAGTCGACGGTAATAAAGCCTCAACTGCTTCTTTTGCTTCTTTTAATATATCATTTGGAACCGATATATTAACGTTCTCAACGTCCATCGTAAACATAATCAATTTGAAACTAGCAGCAATAAAAACAAAATTAGTATTCATACATAGCCTACTATATTTTATAACTATAAGAATGCCGCAATTCAATGCCTTATTCGTTATTTAATTTGTTACTATCTGGTGTAAAATCATTAACTGAATATTTGTCATATATTAATTTATCGTATCTGTAGGATAAAATAATGTATTATACAAGTGGACAAGCCTCTATTATGACTGCCTCCGTGGTCGAGTGGTCAACGAGCTGACTTCTTTCCCAGAGTTACCAGGTTCGATTCCCGGCTGGGGCGGGGAAATTTTCTTTAGCCAGAGTTATTCCCTATCCCCCACAGAGTTTGGAAGTATGTATATGAGAGTGAATGTGTGTGTGTGTGTGAGTGTGTGTGTGTGTTTGAGGAAAATAAATGATTTAAACCAAACGTAAAAAAAGCCCCTACAGACGAGTTGTTTCAAGTGCAAAGCCCCCGATGTGACCTTAGATGTTAAAGGGGCTATATAAATAAAACAATAAATACAAACCTCTATTATCCACTCACTCTTTATCAACTTGTATACGAACTAACTATATTTCACGATGAAATAAAGACTTATTTTTGTTGTTTCCTAGGATACTTGAAGTCTGTAGGATAGGATAAAACCTTTTTACTTTCTCTACATAGTACATGCTGCAATACCCTCCATCCAAAAATTCTATACCGAGAATTTACGGGATATACTCGTTTTAAGATCCCTGAATAACAAATCTAATGTGTTCAATTCACATGACTTTCTCTAGAACTCTGCAACAAATTATTGTTAAAAGCCTATGGTTCTATTTACTTCATGATAATTGAGAAAAAATTAGCAGCAATAGTCTTATTATTTGCTTCCTTGTAAGTAGAAGCGAAATAAGGGAGTAGCATAGGATAAAGTGATAATCAAAAGCTGGTTGCTATGTGATTGAAGTTCCTGTGTTTGTATGGACAGGAGTTGACAAATTCCTGATGAGAAAAGTATAAGTTTTTAAAGCTTAAACCAATACCAAGGAATATCTGAAAAATGATCAACTCCAGGAAATAATGCATATAAATAAATTGTGTGTTTTAAAGTGCTCTACATTTTTTGTGTGGAAAGTTTCTGTTTATCTAGACGGTTTAGCAGTTATGCAAAATTCCATAAAATTCATCCAGAATAAAGTAGTCTTCAGAGGCTATTTCCAGAAAATTCAAGATATACATTTCATTTGTCAGGTAAATATATTTAATATACGACATTTTAATCAAAATTGTTAGAGCCATTAAGACAATCAAAAGTTTTCGAAATTTTTTCCATGTAAAGGGTAGTTTGGGGTGGGGGAATTTTTTTTTTACGATCTTCGTGTCGCATCCTTGGAAGATACCAAACCTAAATACCAAGTTTGGTTTTAATCGGTCTTTTGATTTTTCAACTATGCTGCCCATAGACACACACACACACACACACACATACAATTTTCTAAAAACGCTTTTTTTTGATTCAGAGGTTCTCTGTGAAATCTCAGTATCGAATTTTTGGGTGCAATACAATACCTTCTCTATACACTATGTATATAGTACGTGTAGAGAAAGTAAAATGTTTCGATTTCAATGGGTAGTATGCCTTTATTGGGTTAAAGCAAATAGAAGACATTTTGCCCAAGGGATTGCTTGTAAATCAGAAGGCACATAAGGAATTATTAATTTGCATGAAGTCTGTTGGCTTATAGGGTGTTTGTAGCACAGTTTATGATAAGTAGTATTACTGAAGCTGAAGACAAAACACTGTTAATGCTGTTATTGTTTTCACTTCTTGATACCCGTGTTGGTTCCCGTACATGGGAAAGTTTATCTTACAGCAGAGAGAGTATTTCAAGATTAAATTTACAAGCGTCCAGAAAGATCGCTCGCTGGCTCCCTCCGTCTGAAAGAGAAAAGAGTGCTAGTAAAAAATACAGAACTCGAAGATTAATCTTTCATGGGGCATTAGGAAAAGCAATCAGAAAGCTTTTATTCGGACCTTTCTTATGCCTTTTTCTTCCGAAACTGCTGAATGGAGCTAGCGGAAGCGATTTTTGACTCCAGTCTGTGTTTTTGTCGCGTTATGCCATGTTTTTGTAGATATTGTACTTTTGACGTGAAAAAGGGAACCAGAGATGCTCCTTTCGTACCTTTTTATGACACTTGTTAATCAGCTAACCTCAAATTCTTATACGAAATGAGTGACACGAAGAAACAAAACCTGTTCTGTTGCATTCGTATGCCTTTCTCTATCTTTTCTGCCAATAACTATTCTTACAGAGGCTTATTTACTTTCTCTGCATTTACTACATGCATAAGTTGTTGTATTCCACTCAAAAATGTGATACCGAGATTTCACCGGATGTACATGTTTTGAGACCCGCCTAATCAAAAAAAAATTTTTTTAGAAACATGTTCGTGTGTCTGTGAACACGATAACTCGAAAACGAAAAGTCGGTGAAATACCAAACTTGGTATATAAGTTTTGTGTCCTCCAAGGATGTGACACGAATATTTTGAGGAAACGACCCCCCCCCCCTCCATCTGAAATTACCCTTCATGGAAAAATTATCGAGCATTTTGATTTTCTCAAAAATGGCGCTAACAATTTTGATTGAAATACCATATATTAAAGATATTTACATGAGAAATAAAATGTATATCTTGAATTTTCTGGGGATAGCATTTGAAGACCCTCTTTTTTTTTCTGGATGAATTTTAGCGGATTTTGCATAACTAGTAAACCGTAAGAAAGACAAAAGCTTACTATACAAAATATGTAGATCTCGCTGTAACATAATTTATGTCATATAAATTTTTTTCGTGGATTTGACCAGTTTTGAAATATCCCTTTTTATTGGATTCAGTTTTAAAATACTTTTATCATACAGACACTTGTCAACTCCTGATAATGCAAAGAAACGGATTTCAACCATATCGTAAACAGCTTTTAAAAGATTTGCCTATCGTTTTATCCTAGTGTATTCCCTTATTTCCTTTTTGCTTGAAAAAAAATAGTAACACAATTTATGCTAATTTATATTTCGATTAGCTTGAAGTACATACAGAATATGCTCTTTAACAATAATTTGTTTTAGAGATGTAGAGAAAGTTATGTGAATGGAACGGCAGAAATTTGTAGATTTTGCACGTTTGACGTGGGAAAAAATCTTCATTTTGTATGCTTGGAAGATACCAAATCTAAATACCAAGTTTGGTATTTAACGGTCTTTTCGTTTTTGAGCTATGCTGTCCACAGACACACACGGAACTTTTTCAAAAAATGCTTTTTTTGGATTCAGGGGGACCCGAAACATGTACTTGCTGTGAAATTTCGGTATCGAATTTTGGGTGCAATGCAATACCTTCTCTATACACTATGTACATAGTACGTGTAGAGAAAGTAAAAAGGGAAACTAATATTCTGCTGCCACAGAAAGTGAATAAGTTAACCAAATTATGTCAGGGAAAATAACCTTACAATTCACGACACCCATCGCAGAATGTTCGCGCCCATTTGGTGCTAATTAATGTCACTGATGGAATTGCAGCCCGGATGAAGGATAAGCACACATGGTAGTTCTGGCCTATCGTAGCACGTCACTCCATATATAATCTTAAGTTACAGCATCATGCAGTATAACTTGATGCTCTGTCACATCGTGGTAAAACTTTGAATCTGCCCACAAAGCCATAAAAACGTCTCTTTGCTGTAAGATAGTAACAAGGTCTCCACTCCCGCACACTTTATGGGAAACCGTAAAACTTGGGCAAGTATGTAAGAATAAATAGCAGATGAACTTTTGGAATGCCAATCTATTCTAAATGACTATGTGTTGAGGTGCTCAAGTAATCGACAACACGTTTGTATAATTGTGTGGTAAAATTTAATTTTACTATTACATACCTTCATTAAGAAGAAAAATCTGATATGTTCCATTGACATGATTCTCTCTACGTCTGTGCAAGAAATTATTGTTATAAAGCTTATGCTTCTATTTACTTCATAATAATCAAGAAAAATTAGCAGAAATGGCCTTATTACTTGCTTCCTTGTAAGTAGAAGTGAAATAAGGGAGTATTATAGGTTAAAATGACAATCAAAAGCTGGTTGCTAGGGGACTGAAGTTCCTTTCTTTGTAACGACAGGAGTTGACAAACTCCTGTGTGAAAAAGTATAAGTTTTTACAGCTGAAACTAAAAACAAGGAATATCTCAAAAACGATCAAATCCATGAAAAAAATGCGTATAAGATAAATTGTGTATTTTAAATTTCTCTACATTTTTGGATGGTAAGTTTTTTTTTTCTATCTCTTACGGTTTAGCAGTCGTGCACAATTCGGTAAAATTCGTCCAGAATAAAGTAGCCTTCAGAGGCTATTCCCAGAAAATTCAATAAATACATTTTATTTGTAGGGTAAATATATTTAATGTGATATTTTAATCAAAATCGTTAGAGCCATTTTTGAGAAAATCAAAATTTTCGAAAAAAAGTTCTATGTAAAGGGTAGTTTGGAGTGGGTTTTTTTTTCAAAATCTTCGTGTAGCAGCCCTGGGAGATACTAAACTTAAATACCAAGTTTGGTATTTTACCGACTTTTCGTTTTTGAGTTATCGTGTTCACAGACACAGTTACACACACACACACACACGGACCTTTTTCTGAAAATGCTTTTTTTGGATACAGGGGACCTAAAACATGTATTTCCGGTAAAATCTAGGTATCGAATTTTTGTGTGGAGTGCAATACCTTCTCTATACACTATGTACATAGTACGTGTAGAGAAAGTAAACAGTTGTCGAATATAAACAAATTTCGTTTGTTTTTAGAAACATGGCAGTCTAAATCTTTCAGTATCACCTTGTATACGTTCTTATTCGCATATTAGTTTATGTTCTGGACAAGGTGAGCTGAATACTCGTCAATTTTCAATTCTCTGAGGATGTAACTTAGTCATTCTGGCAATAAGCCCTCCTTGCATACTTGAGGAACTGCTGCTGGGAAAGGGTAGTTTATGGACTTTTCTTTGCATACAACCCCGCATGGTGGCATGCGTCCGAACTAATTGTGTCAGGCGAGACAAATTGATGATCCGGGGACGTCTACTGATAAATCAAGTCCGAGTGATGAACGACTTCGATTAACATCGGGGTCCCAGATCGCATTAAAACCACCAAGAACACCGTTTGCGGGAAGTTAATCTGGAATTCCACAAGTTGGTCTCTTTTCCCCTTTGGGGGGCCACACATGCTTTCTTTCAGCTTGCTCCTGGTTATCCATCATTTTACCACAAAATACCAACTCCACAAGAATCAATGCAATTCCATTGGAGGGTCGATTGGTGGAGTTGTAACAAACCTACATTATAACTATCTTTTCATACACTTATAGTTAACTTATAAATCCGTACGTAAGCACGAACATTTTTAAACAATCTGATGTGTTCCATTCACACGACTTTCTCTACATCTCTGCCACAAATTATTGTTAAAAAGATTATTTCTCTATTTACGTCATGCTAATTCAGAAAAAAAAATCTTATTTTACACTCACATGACTTTCTCTAGCTGTTCTGCAAACTTCTTATATAAGGTTATTCCTCTTTCTGCACTTGCTAATCGAGATAATCAAAATGTAAATGTAGTGTTATTTACGGAAGCTCTATAGCTACTGTGGTTCTCAGCGTGCCATTCTATGCTGGGCGTGAAAGACCGCTTAATTTTGCTCAGAAGCCTCTCTATCAGACTTGAGGTTGTTTTACGTGCCTTAAATCTACTACACGGGACCAACCGCTTTACTTCCCTTCCGAAGGAAGCCATGCTAAGGATTTTTACGCACGAAAAAATCCACCGTCCTCCGCCGGGTTTGATCCCGCCATCTTGGGTATATGAAGCTAGCAAGGTAACCATTACACCACGAAGGGCGATCCTCTAGCACGTATATACGTAGTAGCTAGAGAAGGTATTGTATTCCACCCAAAAAGTCGATACTCAGATAAACATTAGCAGAATGCTGTTATTACTTAGTTCCTTATAAGTAGGAAGAAAATAAGGGAATACACTAGGCAAACCGATAGTCAGATGTTTTCAAAGCTGGTCCTATGTGAAGCAACTGAAATTCGGCTCGCTTTGTTTGACCTTCAGTAAAACAAGAGAGATGAAACGAAACTTCACTTTCCGTTTGAGAAAATATAAAGTAGTTTAAGATTGAAACTGACAATAAGGTAATACATCAGAAACGGTAAGGTCTACTTAAAAAACCTATATGAGATAAATTATGCGTTTTTCGAGATCTACAATTTTGTGCAGAGATGTAGAGAAAGTCATGGGAATGGAACATATCAGATTTTCTTGATTATAGCTCTTCCCTTTGTATCTATAACGAAATGTAGTAAGTTTTGCGTAGGTTTATATCGATCAAAATGAAGTTTATAGACTCATAAACTTTCATAAGAATAGTTTGTATACTCGCTAATTAAGTAGAGGGGTTAGAGAAAGTCGTGAGAGTGTAAAACATATTTTCATCAGGGCAGTGCAATGTTAACATATGCTCTCATAAAGAGCGGCTAGTAAACAACACTGTCAACCGCTGCTGCAATTTAGCACTTTCTGGTTGAGTTAATAACTTCTGTAATCAGAATATCAATTTCCTAATTAACCGTCAGTAATTATGACACCGCCCTATTTACCTTGCGGGAGCAAAATCTCTAATGTAGAGGTATTCACTCCCATCATGTGGAGCAGGCATGTCCAAATTACAGCAGCAGAGAGGAAGACTCAGTCACTCATTCCACTCCGTGTGAAGCTTAGCGCATGCCGCTATGCGTCGTAATGGAATGTTTGTGAAAAACGCCTTCCTCATATGCATCAAGTGTTGTCTTTTTCCGAGACTTCGGTGATACGTTTTACTGTGTACGAGTCCATCTCTATCTGCTATTAGACTGTCTCCGTGGTCGAGTGGTCACCGAGCTGACTTCTCACCTGGAAAGTCGTGGGTTCAATTCTCGGCTGGGGCGGGGAATTTTTCTTTAACCATAATTATTCCCCCATCCTCTTCAGAGTTTGGAAATATGTGTGTGAGAGTAAATGTGGGTGCGTTTGAAGTTAATAAAACGATTTAAACCCAACGTAAAGAAGCTACAGAGTAGTTGCTTTTAATGCAAAGCCCCCAAGATTACCTTAGATGTTAAAGGGGGCTATATAAATGAAAAGTTTAAAAAAAAAAAATGTTATAAACGATGTATTGAGCCGTAATAGACGAAGCAAATGATCTTTGGGTGACCCACTGCGTTGCTGGTTTTAATACTCGGATAAATCGAACGTTTGTATTTCGAAGTCATTAATTCGAAGATTTTTATTGGTCACTTGAATTTTGTATTAAAGCAATGTAAAAAGTCAAATTAATTCGATTTTAATGTCCTTAATTCGAAGTTTTTGTTGAAAAATGTCAGTCCAAAATTAATCTAAACCCCCGGAAATGTAATAAGATAACTTCGTCCACGTGTTTTTCAAAAAGAGGTCATCAAAAAGAGGTTGTTTGTTTTGTCTGGTTGCACTTTGAAGGGGTGGGGGGTGGAATAGCTTTCCTAGCTGCCGGCCTTGAGCTTCTATACCTACTCCCAGATCAAAACACGTGCGTCTTTAAGTGTCACTTGAGCTTCCTACTGTTCAGTGTGTTGCAAATCAAGTCACTATGTCTCTTAGTAAACCTTCCAAAATTGTAATTAGACCTATAGTACAGCAATTTACTACAGTGTAGAGTGTAGGGTAAAATGTGAGATTACTGCAAGCCTACAGTATATTATTTCGAGTTGTATTACTTTACTGCGTTATCCTTAATGTAAAATTAAATAGAATTTCGGTCAAAATACAGTTTCTTTACTGTACAGCCTTAATTAGGAATGGATATAGCTACCTGTATTGCTCAAATTTCAATTTTACACATAAATCTTGTAATTCGAATTTTTGGTGTCCCTTCAACTTCGAATTAACCAAGTCAATGTATTCAATTCAATTTAGAGAAGATTTTCCCACAAATGCACGTGGAGCAAAACATTGTCATTATGTGATGCAGATAATTTGGAAAATGAATTCTTAACAAGCCTGATAAAAATGCTTCTGAGCAAAATTAAGCAGTCTTTCACGACCAACAAAGAATGGGACGCTTAGAACTATCGCAGTCAAATAGCGACCATAAATAATGCTCAATTTTTATTGAGAGCGAAACTAGGCCGAATGAAAGCTTATAAAGGTCCTTAGACCTGCCAGCACTTTTGCGGTTGCACGACCTCAAAAACTCTGTGTAGTGTCATATTTCGACACTTTGCCTGAATGGTTAAGCCTTAACTAAGACTTCCTGATTCTCATGAAATCTGCACTTTTGCTGTAAGTCAGAGCAACACGCTACAATATTGTAGGGCACCTGATATCGTCGGTTTGAATAAATTATATTTCACTTAGCAAGAGGTAATGCTGCATTAGTTTCAGCAATCGATATTAGCGGCAAGATGAAATGCTGACATAGCTGTGTCCTCCTAAAGCAATGCTGGCTTAAGCATGAGTTTTATTATAAAAGCTTCAGTAAGTAGGTTACAGAAACCATGTTGATTTGAGCTTCTCACTGACGTCCACCGAACGGGCTTAGTTTTATTTTAAATTGAGTTAATTGTAACATTTACAAAGTTTAGGAGTGCGTTGAATGGATTTTAGATAACCATTGGATTTATACTTACTCTACACGTACTATGTACAATATACTTAGTAAATAAAGAGTATTGTATTTCACCCAAAAATTCGATACCTAGATTTTACCGAAAATGTTCTTTGAGACCCCTTGAATCCAAGAAAAAACATTTTTAGAAAAATTTCTATGTGTGTGGACAACATAACTCAAAAAGTTTAGCATCTCCCAAGGATGCTGCATACAGATTTTCATGGAGAAAGTTTAGAAATTTTTTATTTTTTCAAAAATGGTTATAACGATTTTGATTAAAATATCTATTTTAAAACAAAATGTATGTGACAAATAAAATTTATATCTTCAATTTTCTGGGAATAGCCTCTTAAGACCTCTTTATTCTAGATAAATTTAGCTGAATTTTGTATAACTGTTAAACCGTAAGAGATAGAAGAAAAAAGAAGAACTTACTGCACAAAAGATGTAGATCTCGTTCAAACACATAATTTATTTCACATACGTTATTTTTTGTTATTAGTGTCAGCCTTAAAATAGTACACTTTTCTTATACGGGAATCTGTCAACTCCTGGCCATACAAATAAAGGCATTTCAATCAAGAACTTTTTAAAGGAACTAAGTAATAAGACCATTTCTGCTAATGTTTATTTCAATTAGCATGAAGTAGATAGAAGAACAAGCTTTTTAACAATAATTTATAACAAGTGCAGAGAAAGTTATGTGAATGGAACACATCAGATTTGTTCATCCCTAACCATACATTATCTCCTGACAGTAAAAGCCGTGTGTCTCCCCGCACCCTAGTGTACACCGATGTACCGTAAACCCTGGGGCCTCACAGCATTTAGAGAGATTAGAATTTATTGTAAGATTAGAATTTATTGTACCAATTTTATTTATTATTCTATAATATTATATAGTTATAATAAATAGAGAATTATATTTAACTATATTCTTTTTATCTTTTATAGTTTGTGAAGGAGCTTTGGGATTATCAATTTTAGTATCAATAATTCGTACTCATGGAAATAATTATTTTAATTCCGCTTCCCTCTCGCTGGCTCGACCATATTTTACCTCTGAATTACTATCCCCTAGGATGCGTAGTGTAGGGGTGACTCCTTTCCCTCACTAGGTATACTACAATAAGAAGCGTATTCGATACGGATATTCTGTTTATGTTTGCGTAGAAACAGCACATTCAGCAGCATTTCCCCTCCTCGAGTGGAGTTAGGGAACGGACATCAGTTCCTCGCAAGAGCTACAAGCGCTGTAACTACACGTACCCCACTACATCCTAGGAAATGCACTCTGGCGCATATATTCAAATGAAAAGGATCAAGTATTCGTGTCATGGTAGTCATGTCCTGCGCACGGAAGGAAGTTGATTCCCTCGGGAGGAAATCAGAAACAAGCAAATTGTAGGAAAAAGAAGTAGGGGGGACGGGAGGCTCCCGGCTGTCCCGTTTCGCACATCCGAATCAATACTCTGGGCATCCTGACCAGAATCCCTCATGGCGCCGTTAAACATTCAAACAGAATTACATAGTAATACTTCCCTCCTGTCATTAGCTTGCTTCCTTGTCTTCTGCTTTTCGTTGCTTGCTTCGTGGAACGGCGGATAACTACAGCGGCACTTTCACTTTCTCTACCACCTACGTAGAAGACAGAGAAAGTAGGTATTGCTTTCTATCCAAAAAATCGATACTGATATTTCACTGAAAACACATGTTTTGGGGTTGGCTAAATGCCCCCAAAAATGTTTACTATCTCTGCACGTACTATGCTTATAGTATGTAGAGAAGGTATTGTATACCACCCAAAATTCGATATGAAGATATCACCGGAAATCTACAGGGTGTTAATGAACTATTCCGAAATATTTTCGCAGAACATGTAGATTACTTAAATAAGTAATTTGAGATAGGAGACTTATGGCCTGTAAGTTTCTGAAGTACCAATACGCCACGTATCGCGGCACTTCGTCTGGAATGAAAAAAATTATAATAAACAACATTTATTCTATGACAGGAATTGAACTCATGACCTTTAGGATAGCAGTTTCCCGCGTTACGCATTAAGCCACCAGAAGAGTTAAATGCACGCCTCTAGAGTAGGCTACATAATCAACAGATTTTTGCGACATTAAATCTTGAGAACGCTAGTAACGAGCTGCTAAAAATCGATATTTCTATACTCGAGCAGCAGTTTTAAAGACATTCTAAGCCATTTTGTCAACCTGATTTGCTTTAACACCGACTTATCAGCACCTGATACCCACACGTTTAATGTTATGTTTACCCGGGGACCATGCATCGCCGATCTCAAATTACTTATATCAGTCACGTACACAATCTCGCAAATTATATCGGTGTAGTTCGTTAACACCCTGTTTGTTTTGAGATCCCCTGAGTAAAAAATATGATGTATTCCTTCACATGACTTTCTCTACATCTCTACAATAAATTATTTTAAAAAACGTATTGTTCTGTTTACTTAATGCTAATGGAGACAAAATTAGCAGAAAGGCCTTAATACTTTCTTCCTTGTAAGGAAATCTTTTAAAAGCTGGTTGCTATGTGATTGAAGTACCTCTGTTTGTATGACCAGGAGTTAACAAATTCCCGTATGAGAAAACTTTTAAGTACTTAAAAACTAAAACCAATAACAAGGAATATCTCGAATGCTGTGAATTCCACGAAAATTAAACGTTTAGGACATAAATTGTGTGTTTTAAGGTGATCCAATTTTTTTTTTGTATGTAGTAAGTTTTTGTCTATCTCTTACGGTGCACCAGTTATGCAAAGTTAAGAAAAATTCATTTATAATAAAGTGGTCTTCAGAGGTTATTCCGAGAAAATTCAAGATATACATTTTATTTGCCAGGTAAATATCTTAAATGTATGATATTTTAAAAAAAATCGTTTAAGCCATTTTTGAGGTAATCAACATTCCATGTAAAGGGTAGTTGGGGGTGGGGGATTTTCTTGAAAAGCAAAACATGTATTTCCGGTGAAATCTTGATATCGAATTTCTGGGTGGAGTGCAATACCTTGTCTATACACTATGTAAATAGTAGGTGTAGAGAAAGTAATAAAATACTCAGGAAATTAGGATAATTGCTTACTAACTGAGAAGTCTTTTGTTCTCCACCTCACCATCCCTTTAGTAACTATATACTTGATTCCTGGTACCATATAATTATAATGCTTGTTATATTAGCTTTTTACAGTTTTTGTACCCATGGGATTCAGCAAACATAAATTCTATCCGAGGCTATACACAGTAATAAATAACTTTACTTACTATATACAACTAGCCCCATACCAAATTGAAATACCAAGTTTGGTGTTTTATTGAATTTTCGTTTTTGAGTTATCGGTTCACAGACACACGTGCTGACTCACGAGTACACACATGAACCTTTTCTGATTTTTTTTCTTTACTTTCTTTAGGGGAGCCTATAACGTTTATTTCCGGTGAAATCTCGGTGTCGAATTTTAGGGTGGAATGAAATACTTTTTCTACAAAATACAATAAAAAAATGACAGGCTAAACTCATTATCAAGTTGATCATATTGCATTGTTAATAAATAACAGTGTATCTATATTAGCAGTTGTAGTACTGGTCCGAGAACGTTTCTTTGTCTGACTGGGACTAGGCAATAACTGACAGCTGTGCACGACTTTCGCCACCACTCCGCGAGATAGCGAACATTAAGTGATGTTTCCAGTTAATGCAGGAGTACTATACGCATGGACTAAGGCAGTCCTCATAAAATTGAATGCTTTTAAGACACTGAGAAATTAATTAATCACATTTTCAGTAAATGACATTTCGTGGAGTTGGAAAACGTTTTGACAGTCAAATTGTCTTAATCTGCTAACTAATGCATGTTTGTTAGAGTATTAATTTCATCTAAGTATGCTTTCATGTAGGTAGATATATTGTGTTACTCGCGAATAGAGGAAATCTGTGTTGTTGTTGTTGGATTAGAAGCCCTGAGGAAGTTTCATTAGTAAACACGCTAGAAGTTGAAGCAAACGGCCCAAGGCTGCTGGAGTGACGTTTGTTGTAGATTCCTGTTTCTCGTACACATACTACCGTGTCTTGACGGGGGACCACACATGTCTGCTGCAAGAGAACCCAATCCGCTCGCTTTCCACGATATTACCTCGAATTCCAATTAAGACCATGTAATTGTTGCTGCATACTCCAATTTTCACTCTCTTCCAATCTCGTCCTTTCTTTCTTCTCTGGATTAGCATTTGTTTACCCGCTGCGCAAATTGGGATCCGAGTCGTTGGCACGAAAACAATGCGAGGGTATTCTGCTTCCTTTTTTTTTTGCTACCACCAGGGCGAGCGGGCGTCTTCGTGTCTAGCACGTTTTATCAATTGACATTCCCTCACAGCAACTTCTGCAAATTAACTTTTAATAGATGACGCGAATATTTAATTGAGTTAGGGTCCGGAAAAGCAGCAAGGCAAGAAAAATACTCATCTAACTCTATTCCATTTAACTTACTCGCGTAACTCTTTAAGGGCAAATTTTGCCCCTAGATGAATTTTATAATATTAATAACTCGACCACGTATGTAGAAATAAATAAAAATAAACAATTCATAAAAATCTGATGTGTTTCACTCACATGACTTTCTCTACATCTCTGCAACAAATTATTGTTAAAAAGTTAATGCTCTGTTTACTTCATGCTAATCGAGATAAACATTACCAGATATAGTCGTATTACTTGCTTCCTTGTAAGTAGAAGCGACAAAAGAGAGTACTTTAGGTTAAAATGATAGTCAAAAGCTGCTTGCTATGTGTTCTTTAAAGCTGAAACCAAAAACAAGGGATATCTCAAAAACGATCAATTCGACGAAAAAAAATTACATAACATAAATTGTGTGTTTTAATGTGCTCTACATTCTTTCATGTGGTAGGTTTTTGTGTATCTCATACGGTTTGGCAGTTATACAAAATTCCGTAAAATTCATCCAGAATAAAGTAGTCTTCAGAGGCTGTTCCCAGAAAATTCAAGATATACTTGTTATTTGTCAGGTAAATATCTTTAATATGAGAGATTTTAATCAAAATCGTTGAGCCATTTTTGAGAAAATCAAAAGTTTCGAAAAAATTCCATGTAAATCGTAGTTTGGGTGGGGGGATTTTTCTCAAAATCTTCGTGTCGCATCCCTGGAGGATACTAAACTTAAATACCAAGTTTGTTATTTTACCAACTTTTCGTTTTTCAGTTACCGTGTTGAAAGACAGATGGACACACTGACACACGGACATGCACACGTACATTTTTCTGAAAAAGCTTTTTCTGGATACAAGGGACGCTAAAACCTATATTTCCGGATATATCTCGGTATCGAATATTTGGGTGGAGTGCAATACCTTCTCTATACACTATGTACACAGTAGAGAAAGTAAAAAATCAAAATCTAAAAGTACATTAATGTTAAGGCCACAAGAAAGCTAAAATGCAGGTATATACCGCCTACAAATCCGGACCTTGTTGATAAATAATGTCATTGATTAATAGATAGTTGAACCAAAATGCACCATTATTACTTTGTTACTATTATCGGTGAGAAATTTCCTTGTGATTGACACTTGTGGAGTGTGTCTTCTGCTGGTAGGGGCTCGTCAGGTCCCTGGCCAATCATAGTGTAAGAATACATAACCCCCAAAGCCGTGATGTCATCGGTGTTGCAACATCTACTTAGTTCAGTGGAAATTTACGCGCGTTCTCAAGCACGACTGATCAGTTGTTTGCAATTTGATTGTTTGATTTCAGACTGTGAAAAGTTCGGTTGTGATTCCGTAAGGATTTACATTTATAATCGTTACTATATCGCGGACATTGTTCTTGTTCTCATCCTAGAATAAATGACACGTCTTACATCCGTGATAAGCAAGTTGAGGTCACTTTAGCCGAAATAATAACACTTTAGGTTTAGTGAAATACAGGATACACTGTTGAAAGGAATAGACGAGGTAACTAGTGAGAAGTGGGGAAAAGTAGTTCAACATGCTTGGAGAGAAGAACGTGTTTTAGAGGAAGCAGTGGAACATGTGTGGCTGCGAGTAGTAAATATGGCAACAGCGTACCGAGACAGCCACATGTCAGCAGGAATGTCAATCACAAGGTAATAATATGGTTGTGAAAGATTTTATAAAACTGAATGCAATACTTGCGATGTTTTGCCTACAATTGAAAAGATTGTTTAGCAGAGACTCGAACCCTGGCGTTAGGACGATACAACCGTTAGCGGTGCTCTCTTTATGTTTCGCCTCGCAATATCCGGAACACTTGAAGGTGGAGGAAGGGCGTCGCATTAGTGATATTATGCAGAAGAGAAGTAACAGATGTTCTTTCGTACGCGGGAGGGGCAGGGGGAAGTTGCTACATTTCCGGCTTTTTCGTATGAGACGGAACTGTATTGCTGCTCCGATGAGCAACATGGTAGTGGCTGGAATATCGATATTGTCCATCTCCAGGTTTTCCAGGTCGGCGAATGTCTGGACAGATGTGCCCAGAGTGCCAGATGTTAGCGTGTATAGAGAGGCAAATGGAACGGCGTCTGCTTATGCCCCAAGGGAGTAAACTTATGCAGGTATACTCATTTTTCGAGTACTCAATTTGTGTTTCATTCACAGGGCTTTCTCTACATCTGCACAACAAATTATTGTTAAAAAGCTTATGCTTATATTCGGAAATTATGGAATAATTTGAGCTATATCAGCCATTGGTTTCTTAGGTTTTGTAGTATGAGCTCACCATATATTTACTTCATGCTAATCGATATAAAATTAGCAGAAATCGTCTTATTACTTGCTTCCTTGTAAGTAGAAGCAAAATAAGGGAGTACCATAGGTTAAAGTTATAGTTGCTATGTGACTGAAGTTCCTTTGTTTGTATGGGCACGAGTGGACATAGTCCTGTGTAAAAAAAGTATAACTATTTTATAGCTGAAACCACTAACAAGGAATATCTCAACAACGATCAACTCCACGAAAAAAGATACATAATATAAATTGTGTGTTTTAACGAGCTCTGCATTTTATAACCAGTACGTTTTTGTCTATTTCTTACAGTTTGCCAGTTATGCAAAATTCCGCAAAATTTATCCAGAATAAAGATCCTTCGGAGGCTATTCCCAGAAATTTAAGATATACATTTTATTTGTCAGGTCGAAGAATGTTCATGTAAAGGGTAGTTTGTGGTGGGGAAATTTTCTTAAACCTGTTCGTGTCGAATCCTTGAAAGATACCAAATCTAAATACCAAGTTTGGTCTTTTAACATATTTTCCTTTTTGAGCTATGCTGTCTAAAGACACACGCACGGAAATTTTTCTAAAAATGTTTTTTTTTTTTTTTTTTTTTTTGAACTCAGGGGACCACAAAATATATATTTCCGAAGAAGTCTCGGTATCGAATTTTTAGGTGGAGTATAATACCTTCTCTATCCACTATGTACATTGTACATGCGGGCTAGAGAAAGTAAAAAGCAGCATTTTTAGAAACATGTCTCTCTTTCTGTGTGTGTATGTGTGGGGGGCAGCATATCTAGAAACGAAAAGTCGGTTAAAGAGCAAATTTGGTATTTAAGTGTGTTACCCTCCATGGATGCGATACGAAGACTTTCAAGGAAATTCCTTCACCCTCTTTACATGGTACATTTTTCGAAAATGTTGATTTTCTCAAAAATGGCTCTAACAATTTTGATTAAAAAACTTTTGTGGTTTAGCGTCTTTTAACGTGGTTGATCATATCGGACGATGAATGACATTGGTGAAATGGTGCTCAAATAATCTCGGGTCCATGGAGCTTACTCGACATTTGTCTTTTCAGGATAAGGGAAAACCCCGAAAAAATCTCATCCGAGTTACTCACCCTAAGCGAGATTCGAACTCACGACCTTTTGAATGTGAGGCAGATACGCTACCACCACACTACCCAGGCGGGCATGGATGAATTTTGTATAATTGGCAAACCATAGGTAGACGGAACAAATAATTACGAATTAAATGAAATAATTATTGGTTAATATGTAGGAAATTAATATTATTGGGGCAATTTTTTGAATTCAATATAATACACAAACAACGTATAGCTCATTAAAACATACCACTAATGTTATATAATATGTTTTTGTAGAGTTAACCGTTTTCCTGGTATTCCGGATTTTTGGTACCAATTTTTAAGGCACTTAAGTTTTCTGGAATGGAAATACATCTATCTTCTCGTTTCTGGTATGTTTTCTCCTTAAGAGCAAAGATATTGGAATTTTAATTCTTTGACATATCGATCGACTTTTATAACACGAGGCTATTGCTTTAGTCTGGGCATTTTCTTCTTTCCCTTCTACTTATAAGGAAACACGTAATAAGACTAATTCTGCTTATGTTTATCTTGATTAGCATGATGAGATAACAGAACAATCTTTCGGATGAAATTTTTGCTTACCGAACAGTTAGAGAATATCATGTGAATGTAACATATAAGATTTTTTCACAACATCAACTCCTTATTTATTCCACAGACTGATTACAATCAGTAACTACTCACCAGTAACTTTCCTCAATGCTTTGATAACAATTCTGCCGTAGTCCGCCTGGGTAGTGTGGTAGTGGTGTGTCTGCCTCATATTCAACAGGTCGCGAGTTCGAATCTCGCTTGGGGCTAGTTACGCGAAGACGGGTTTTATGGGGGTTTTCCCTGGTTCTCAGAGGACGAATGTCGAGTAACTTTAAGCTCCATGTTAACAATTACACCACGGAGGCCATTATTAAAACTAGTAATATAAAAAGTACCTCTACTTACTATACGCAGTAGAGAAAGTAAACATGTGAAAGTATTGTAACATTCAAATCAGCAGCAAGAATGTTTTGTACAAATTCGAAACTGTGTTTTAATGACATATTTCTATGTTAAAATTTTGTGTGTATCTTAAGGGCATTGTGGATTGTAAATCGAATTTTAGGTTGTCTTTGTACTAACATTAATGATTCTATGTGAATGGACCTTAACGCACCAGACTTTGGGACTATGCGGCACAAGTTGCCCGCCATATTGGCATAGCAGGTTATAGCGTGTCGTCATAGAAACCACCTTTGCTGGGTCTCAGGTCAGCTAAGCTTCCAGGCAAAATCAATTAGAAACCAGGCTGCAGTATCATCTCTTAGCTATTCTTGATTTCTCTCATATTATACTGAGCTAATGAGGTCGCTCTTAACCTGCAGGCGACCTTCTGGAGACAATTCAGCTCAACTATTCCGACGGCCGAGATTACACGGTCATCTAATCGCAGCTGATGTTCATTCTTTGAAATCTTGTCGTTCGCTTGTTTAATATCCTGTCTTGGTTATTGGTAACAAGGCGACAATCCAGACAGCCGATCTTCACTTTTAATAACTATCAGTTCCACAAGTGTACTTTCAATTGATCCAGTCATAATTTTAGTTTTACTCAGTTCATAATGTATTTAGTTCAAAAAAGGATGAAAGTAATAACCATTTGTATTTCTTATGTATGGGATGAGTGCAATGACCTCAAATAAAATAACGTTTGTTCCCATCTCATGTAGGTATTAGCTATTAAAAACTGAAATAAAATAATTGTTCCCTATTTCTGTTGTTGCTATCGATATTCGTACACGGTCGGTCTACACAGTGAAGAAATAATAATAATAAAAGAAAATCGATGAATAAACATGGTCGAATGCATCACCTACCATTTGAGAACTAATGTAAGTATTGCAATGATAACCTGATAAAAATCTCCCTTCCTGTATATTATAAATTATTAATAGTCTGTTTCGCTGAATTGTCTTAACAAATACAACTCGTGTTTCAACTCACTCCCGTCCTGGTATTACTTATCACATCCTGAGAGAACAAGGCAGGCCTAGAAGAGCATTTAAAGTCATAATTCGACTGTCATTTCGAAGTCCTGAGATTGGCAACACTGATGAATTGCGGTCACAAAAAGAGGATATTTAATAGCATGACCCAAAGTTCCACCTTCAGTCCAAACAGCAGTAAAACTGATTATAGATGGTATTTGCGATTGCGTTGCCATATAGCTACAGATAGTGAAAGCAGTAGACTGGACGGCACCCCAACCTCATCTGTGCGATATAAGGAGGTGAGTCCTCAAAGGGTAGCTGCACTTAGCCATTTGACTACGGATTAGAGATCAGCTGGACTGGAAGCACTAGCAGTATTTGCTTGGCGCGAATCGAAGGCGGTATGTTACAGGGATGATACGTCAATGACGCATGTCCTATATCTTGATTCGTCTAGGAATATCCTCTAAAGCACTCTCCAGTCTGCGTGATGAAAATCGTAAGAGATAGACAAAAACCTATTGCACAAAATGTTTAGATCTGGTTAAAACACACACTTAATGCCATATACTCTTTACTTTCTCTACACGTACCATGTACACAGTGCATAGAGAAGGACAGTATTCCAGTGTCTGTGGACAGCTAGCTCAAAAACGTAAAGACCCTTAAATACCCTAACTTGATATTTAAGTTTGGTATCATCCAAGGATGCGACACGAAGATTTTCAAGAAAATCCCTCCCACCTTAAACTACCCTTTACATGGAACTTTTTTGGAAAGTTTTTATTTTCTCAAAAATTACTCTAATGATTTTGATTAAAATGTCCTATATTTAAGATATTTATATGACAAATAAAATATATATGTTCAATTTTCTGGGAATAACCTCTGAAGACTTAGGTACTTTATTCTGGATGAATTTTACGGAATTTTGCATAACTGCTAAACCGTAAGATATAGACAAAAACTTACCACACAGAAAATGTAGAGCACTCACACCATTTATGTTATATCATTTTTTTTTTCGTGGAGTGGATCGTTTTTGAGATATTCCTTGTTTTTGGTTTCAGGTTTAAGACAAATTCCTGTTTTCTCGTACAAACAAAGGAACTTCAGTCACATAGCAACCAGCTTTTGACTATCACTTTAACCTTATTTCGCTTCTACTTACAAGGAAGCAAGTAATAAGACAGTTTCTGCTAATGTTTTCTCGTTTAGCATTAAGTAAATAAAGGCATTGTTTTTTAAGAATACTTTGTTGCAGAGATGTAGAGAAAGTCATGTGAATAGAACACATTTTGCGATAATATAATTAGTTAAGTATAAGCATTTTACCTGTCATCTGGTTTCTGTTGATAACAGCTTTCGCCGTTGCTCTCCTCAGTCGATTTTCTTGTGGTTTTATGTCAGCTGGCGAACTGAGTGGTCGAGGACACAAACTTCGAAACTTTAAGTTCCATCTTATCGCTGGGGTTACTTCAGATTGCGCATCACTTAGCCTTTGTCACTTATTAGAGCCTAAAAATTACACTCGCAGCATCGGAAATATTTGTAACCATCGTCTCTTACTAGATCCATCACGTGGTTTCGTTGCCATAGACGATTGAATCAGCAATCTTGTGCTTCTGTAGAAAGATGGATAAAAACGAGTTTCGTGCGGTGATTAAACGCTTATATTTAAAAGACATAACACCATAAGTGATAAAAACCGGGTTGGATGAAGTTCATGGCACATCTGCTCCTGCATTTGCAACAATTTACAACTGAATAAATGAATTTGAACGTAGTCGTACATCCACAAATGATGAACATTTTTGTGGACGTCCAGTAGAAGTGACTCCCTCAGAAATTATTGACAAAATCAAAGGCATAGTTTTGTGTGATTGACGAATCAAAGTTCGCGAAATAGTAGAAGCCACAGGCGTATCACAAGGTACAGTGTTCTCAATTTGGCACCAAAACTTAAATCTGACAAAGGTTTCGGCAGGATTGGTGCCGCGATTACTCTCAATGGAGAATAAACGCAGTCGCGTCATCGATTCGGAAGCTGGTTTGGCCCTTTTCGTCGCAATCCTGACGAGTTTCTCCGTTGGTACATAACTGCGGATGAAACATGGATACGCTGCTACTGTACACGGGAGACAAAAGAACAGCCAAAACAATGGGGTTTTAAAGGCGAAAGGATCCGAAGAAGTATGCAGACAATGTGTTGGCCTCGGTTTTGTGGGATGCACCCAGAATCATGTACATTGATACTTTTAGAAAGAAGAACGATACATGGAAAATACTATGCGTCGTTATTGCACCGGTTGAATGGAGAAATCAAGAAAAAACTCTCTTTTGTCAATGAAAACGATTCTCTTCCATCAAGACAATGCAAGGGTGGATTCTGCGCAGTTTCGATGGCGAAAATTGTAGATTTAAGGTTCAATTACTGCAACATCCACCGTATTCACAAGATTTGGCCCCAGCAATTTTTTTTTTTTTTTTAATTTCCAAACTCGAATAGGTAATTTCCCAAACAGATCCCTATTTGGGCATCTTACCGAAATCCTACTTTTTGGAAGGATTAAAACAGTTGGAGAAACGCTGGGAGAAGTGTATCGAGCTAAAAGGAGGTTATATTGAAATTAAAAACAATTGTACCAAAAATAAGTTGATTTTCTATCTTTTTCTAAGGACTTTTTAAACACCCTTTGTATTGTAACTATCCGTCGTAGTCTACATTCATATTACATTAGAAATTACGTCCTGTCATATTTTTACAACAATATACCATTGCTATCTGCTGTTACAGACACTGTTCTAATATATCTTTTAGTCCCATTTTACCGTTAACGTATAAGTACGGAAACTACTGTATTACACCAAAGAAATGCACTAACCGGAAATACATTTTTGAAGACCTCTTTTAGAAAAAGGTTATTGTGCGTTTCTGTGTAAGTGTCTGTGAACAGTATAATTGTAAATTTGACGTGTTCCATTATAAACATGACTTTCGCAACAACCTATTTACAAGAGACTATTCCTTTACCTGCATCATTAACATCAGCAGAAATGGCTGTATTAGTTCCTTCTAAGTAGTAGGGAAGTACGATAATAAACTAGGCTAAAACGATAGTCAAATCTTTTAAAAGCTGGTTGCTATGTGCAACAATTTAAATTCGATTCGCTTTGCACGGCCAGGAGTAAAACAAGAGAAGAAACTGTAGGAGGATATGCCATATGCTCTCAAAGCATATAAAAGGGAAATTGTATATAATATTATAATTGTATAGAAAACAATGTAAAATAGTTGTGAATTGTTAGTGGTAGAAAATGAGTTGTAACTTAGGCAGTTAAGGCAAGGCGAGCTAACTTAATTCCAGGTAACAGTTCATCAACCACCACTTGCTAATGAAAACAGGTTTAGGCTAAATAATGTAACATAGAAAAGGAAAGACATAGACGTGAAACAGGAATAGTGACTTGTCCTCCAGGAAGCACAGGGAATTGGAGAAACAGACAAAGCAAGCAGGAGGTTAAAGTGAGAGGGAGCATTGGGTTTTCCCAAACGCGTCATGTGGACGCGATGCCAGCAAAACTTTGGCGCAATTTATTTTCATAGCATGTGAAGTGATGCTAGCAGGGGAGCAATCAAAGATACTGTTACATTACATTTTATGGCGCGAAGGTGGCAGTATATAAGAAAGAGCATATGTCTTGACTCTTGACTTGGATGCTTATTGTTACACAGTTACTCTTACATTGTGTTGTGCGCACGTCCACGTGCTTGAGTGGTGGGGGAACGATCCGCAGATGGTTAGATTAGGCTCCTGATAATTGATTTAACTGGTGGGAAGGTATTAAATGGTAACATCTTTTGTAAGGAAACAAGCAAGCCGCCCGTTAAACCTTTGAAATAATAAATTCAAGTATTAAAGGAAAATGCAGTGTTATTTAATATTCGCCTCACCCTGACATAGACTTAGTTAGGAGATATTAGGAGTGGAGTCTTCATCAACTACTGAGCAGAGGACGACGGAGACGGAGATGAAAGCAGAGATCCCGCTACAAAACGAAACGCGACGTCTTGGTTGAATAAAGGTTAAACAGGTTAAAATTGAAACCAATAACAAGAAATATCTCGAAACTGTTCATTCTATAAAAAAGGGGGGGGGGAAGTTATATGACGTAAATTATGAGTTTTAACGAGATCTAATTTTTTTGTGCATCTAGTTTTGTCCAGGTCTTACAGCTTACCACTTATGCAAAATTCATCCAGAATGAAGAGACTATTCCCAGAACATTCAAGATGTGCATTTTATTTGCCATGTAAACATCCTTAATATGCAGTACTTCAATCAAAATCGTTGGTCATCGACAAAACATTTTCAAAAAATGTTACCAAATTATGTAGTTAACGGTATTTGCGTTTTTGAGAGTTTCAGTCCCCCCCCCCATTACACAAACACACCTGGACCTTTTTTTATAAAAATGTTTTTTTTTTAAATCAGGGAATCTCAAAACATATATTTCCGCTCAAGTCTCGACATCGAATTTTTGGTTGGATATAATCCTTCTCTAGAAATTAGGCCTGCTAATGTTTACCTTGATTAGCATGAAGTAGGTAAAAGTAAAGGGCTTTTAGGAACAAAATTTTACAGGTGGCCATGTGAATGTAACACATCAGATTCAAAGTAAGCATTTGTAGTGAAATATCGGTATCGAATTTTTGAGTGGAATGCATTCAAAGGTGTCATCTATTGTTAGCTGCTGGTTTCCAAAGTATCGGATTCAAACACGGCGGAGGGCGATGGATTTCTTCGGGTGTAAAAAACTTAAGCATTGTTTACTTTGGAAGGAAAGTAAAGGTGGCTGTCCGTGTGGCGGGAACTGGGGGTTACTGGTTCGTATCTCGTATGCAGGTTTGGGCTATTAGGGAATGGTGTAGATATGTGGGTGCCCTACTCAGGATTTTGTTGGCATGGAAACTTTCTCAGGTGCGGTAAGACACAAGTGATTTTCTTCGACTTCCAGATAATTATTGAACTCATTGATTTATTTTGTTCGGCCTTTTCTGCCGTTGAACACGCACGCATTTCTCCTAAATTTTCCCCTTTTAAACTACGCTTTACGCGACTGCGCCTCTCATTCCTTATCATTTTTGTGCGTCTGTTGGTGCATCAAATAAATACTGTCTCTATCGCAGCCGTATGTAACCCGTTCATTTCTATCGCGGACTCAGCTATCACATCTCAACTCCGCGAATGTTCTATGCCAAGTGTCAAAAGTGTCGACTGACCAGCGAGAGAATTATTTCTTTTCCTGTTATGTTCGTCCTCGGTCAGTGTAACCTCACCTCTTCAGTACAATGTCCTACCCTTAACGGTACTATCCTACGCGAGAGATGAATTTTTCACGTTCAAGTAAAGCACTGAATTGCACTGAATGATTGCAATTTCGGGTACTAATTGTAAAAGTTGATCGAGAATAAATTGCAATTCTACAAAGTGAATCTGAGTAATGAATTACTTGAAAAATAGCCATTCAACATCAACAGACTGGATCTATAGAGTCCGTTAAGGGAAGTCGAAATGCCCTATCTTGCCAATGTCGAGGTATGACCCATTATCTGAGCAACTATTTAACATAATAAGCTAAATTTACAAGGTATATTCAGAAACAACTTACAGTTGATTGTTGAAAAATAGAATACTTCTGTCGCCCTCCGTGGTGTAATGGTTACCATGCTAACTTCATATATCCAAGGTCGCGGGTTCAAACCTGGCAAAGGACGATTGATTTTTTCGGGTGTAAAATCCTTAGCATGGCTTCCTTCGGAAGGGAATTAAAGCCGTTGGTCCCGTGTCTTACATTTACGGTACGTAAAAGAACCTCAAGCCTGATAGAGAGGCCTCTGAGCAAAATTAAGCGGTCTTTCACGCTCAATTTAGAATGGGACGCTGAGAACCACAGTAGTTAAAGAGCGTCCATAAATAACACCGCATTTATATTTTTGGAGCGCTGGTTACCTCGTGACAACTCTGCTACTTAGACGTGTTTAAAATCCTTCCCTGCCCGTTTTCAATGTACATTTGTCCGCTCTTAGTATAATTTATATTGTTTGCTATAATTTATATTTCCCTTTTAAATAACTCTTAGTCCCGTGACAATACCTGTACTGTCTCAAAATGTACGTGAAATAAAAGTTGATAAAGAAGTTTCTGAGCAAAATTAAGCGGTCTTTCACGCCCAGTATAGAATGGGACGCTGAGAGCCACATCAGTTAAAGACTGTCGACAAATAAAACTCACTTTCTGGGAAAGTGCTAAAGAAGTAACATGTCTCTGCGTAGTTACGTATTCCATGTTATATACACTGCTGTTTGTGAACATTGCAACACCAGGAAACAATTCCTCAAACTCGGTGGCAGAAGAGTGTACAAGCAATAAGTGATTAGGATTGCACGTAAGCCGAGCAGGGCCCTGTGGTGTTTGTCCGACAAGGTCAGTGTTGTGCCAAGTGTAATCAGTGCAGAGCTGTCAAACAAGGTGGAAACGTTAAAGTGGGAGCCAGCCAGTATGCCTCGTGACGTCAAAGGCAAGTCATATTAGCAGGTGAGTTCGAACGGGGCAGAATGGTCGGTCTTCTGGAAGCGAGTTTGTCACACCGTGACGTTTCCGCTCGTACAGGGCACGCTGCTACGACAGTGATGCGTGTGTGGGCTCACTGGACAGGGAAGAGCGGGTACAGCACGGGATGACGCCATCTTGTCCATAACGGATCGCACACCTTCATCTACGGTGTTGGTTCGACGCTGGAACACTGCAACAGGTGTGAAATTGTCTGCATCGACGATTCATGCTACGGTTTGCCAATACGTCGGCTTCCATTGTCCAGAACCCACAAGTGCTTTTGACCGCAATGGGCACGTGAACACCGTCACTGAATAGCAAAATGTAACCTTTTTGGACGACTCCGGCTTCAACCTGTACTACAGTGATGTCAGCTTACAGCAATTTTCAGAATATGATAAACTCTCTGCCAAAGGGGATTAGGAGGTTTGCGGTTGGAAAGCAACCCTCGCGGTTGCCAAGTCTTCCACTTACTGGCTCCTAACTGAGGTGCAAATCTCGACTTACAAGCAAAGTCTTCAGTGTCTGCAGGAAACAGATTTTTACTACGTAGCCTCTTGCCCCTAGCACAGGGTTGTCTTTAGTTTGCTAATTATTATTGCCAGTGGAAGGGGGGGGGCGCTCTCACTTGAAGGCCATCATGTTTTGGAGAAAACTGTACTCCCGCCGCTGAATCCTTGCACTTGACAGTTCGGGTGGTTTCGTGTAAGGTTGGCTATGCTGCCTTTGCGGCGTTACCAGAGTAACTAGTAAACAACAACAGCTGATTACAAATGTCTCTATCGTGTGTACACACGAATAAAAAAGTGTACATAGTAAATGAATGCCGATGAATTATGAAACTAATGCGTTATTATTGATGTTAATTGAGGATAACAGTGGCACTATTACGCATGTAGAATACATACGTATTTACGACAATATTGAACAGAAATGCAAAATAGCTTGCTACAATGAGAGAAAGGTATAACAAAGTGATTTTCACCGGTTTGGAATTTTAATGGCTCAATTCCATTCAAGTCTCGGTCGTCATCATTCTCGGAAGTATCATCGTTATTGTCATCATCATCAACATCGTCGTCGTCACCAAGACATATCATCAGTGGTTCACATTCACCGATGATTCCGTCTAATTTCTCTGCGTTTCGTATTATTTTGTGCACATTTCACTTTCTTCTTCGATGAAGCCGCGTCCAACCTCGCCACGCCTTCCCGCAAAAGTCTTATCTGCTGTATAATCGTAAGTTCCCTAGCTTACAAACAAACACCAACAACAATAACAACGAATACTGCGTATCTTGTACAGAGCATCTGTACACGTGTTAGGAGTGACAAACTGAGCACGTGGTTGGAAATAGCCAGATATTGCAACGGTGCGGCACCTAGATACATTTCCGTTCTCTGACCGACCGACCGGAATGCTGCTTTGTGATTGGCTCAGAAAGTCAAACGGGTAATGTTTTTCATCTGTTTTCTGTGGATATACCAACTTAACTCCTGTCAAGGAATCAGCGGCGGGGGAGGTACCGTGGTGAGCTACATTGTTGAGAGACATAGCGGACAAACACCAGTGTGATGGTTTGGGACAACTTTGGTTTCAGCAACCGACGTCGTCTCCTATTACCTGAGGGTACTTTGAATATCAACAGCTACCTGAGGGAGGTTGTAGAGCCCGAGAAACTCCCCCTGCTTCAGGCATCTCTACAGGCCACATTTCAGCTGAACAATGCCCGACCATATATTGCGAGGAATGTGCATGGGTTCCATTGCTTCCCTGGCCTGCACGTTCGCTTAGTATGTCGTCCATCGAACATGTCCGGGATGTGGTTGGTCGGCAACTTGTTCGTCACGGTCCCCCAGTAACCAGTGACAGTATTTTATGGGCTCGCATACAAACTGTGTGCAGGAAGACCCTCCAAAAACATATTCAGGGTCTTTTTACTTTCTCTACACGTACTAATTACATAGTGTATATTCCACCCCAAAATTCGATACCGATATTTTACCGGAAATACATGTTTTGGGTCCCCCTGAATAAAAAAACAACACATTTTTGGGAAAAGGTCCGTGTGTGTCTGTGGACAGCATAGCTCAAAAACGATAAGACAGTTAAATACCAAGCTTGGTATTTAACTTTGGTGTCTTCCAAGGATGCGACACGAAGATTTTCAAATAAATCCCCCCACCCCAAATTACCCTTTACATAGAATTTTTTTCGAGAATTTTGAATTTCTCAAAAATGGCTCTAACGATTTTGATGAAAATGTCTTATATTTAAGATATTTATATGCCAAATAAAATGTATATCTTGAATGTTCTGGTAATAGCCTCTGAAGACTACTTTATTCTGGATGAATTTTACGAAATTTTGCATAACTGCTAACCGTAAGAGTTGTACAAAAACTTACCACAAAAAATGTAGAGCACGTTAAAACACACAATTTATGTTATATACATTTTTTTGTGGAGATGGTCTTTTTTGAGATATTCCATATTTTTGGTTTCATCTTTAAAAACTTATATTTTCTCATACAGGAATTTGTCAACTCCTGTCCATACAAACAAAAGAACTTCAGTCACATAGCAACCAGCTTTTGACTATCACTTTAACCTATGGTACTCCCTTATTTCGCTCCTACTTCCAAGGAAGCAAGTAATAAGACTATTTCTGCTAATTTGTTCTCAATTAGCATGAAGTAAGTAGAAATATAAGATTTTTAACAATAATGTTTGCAGAGATGTAGAGAAAGTCTTGTGAATGGATCACGTCAGACTCAAAGGTCAAGTACGCATTTAAAATTTTCATGTTTCCATTCACATGACTTTCTCTACATCCCTGTTAATAAGCTCATTCTTCATGCTAATCGATAAATATTAGCAGAAACGTTCTTACTATTTACTTCCTTATAAGTAGAAGGGAATATACCAGTCGAAATCGACGGTTTACCAGTTATGCAAAATTAAGTCATCCAGAATAAACAGGTGTACAGAAGTTAGTTATTCCCAGAAAATATAAACATACATAAGATATACGTTTTATTTGAGATTTTAATATACGGTATTTTAATCAAAATGTTTAGAGTCATTTTCTGAGAAAAATTTCAAAAACATTTCCATTTGAAGAGTAGTTTGCGGTTGGAGGATTTTCTTGAAAATCTTCGTATCGCATTCTTGGAAGATACAAAACTTAAATACTAAGTTTGGTGTTTAATGGTCTTTAGTTTTTGAGCTAAGCTGTTCTCAGACTCACACTCGCAGATGTTTTTCTAAAAATGCTTTTTTGGGCTCAGGGACCTCAAAACACATTTCCGACGAAATCTTGGTATCGAATTTTTGGGAGGAATATAATAACTTCGCTGTACATTATGTACATATTACATACGTTGCTTTTCTATTAATTACTACAAGTAAATTAATAAATAATGTGTAAATAAATTAATAAGAATAATATATTATTTAAATACATGAGATATATAATAATAAAAAATAAATACACATAATGAATTATTAATTCTTAAAAACGCATATTAAATTTATTAGTTAGGTGATAATATTAATATTTTGACTAGAATTATAGACTAAAATTAAAAACTAAAGTAATGAGATGAATGAGGAATTATAAATTAAAGCTACTGGATACCAGTACCCCATAATACCGATAGTTGTAGGCTTATTTTAATAAAGAGTTTATGGGTTACTGATAGCTGGTTTCCAGCTAAATACTGTTTCCTGTATTAGTTATTAGATGTAGTTAGGTTCCTTTTAATTTTGTTGTTTTATATAGGTGTAAGTTAACTTATCTGAAAAATGTAAACACTTTGGAATGTAATATTTGGATACTAAATATAAGAATTTGAAAATCACGTCCCAGTTTAAGAAATTAAACACCGAGATGGAGTATTTCAGATTTTTAGTATCTACGTGTAGACAAGGTAATAATCTGATGTGTTCTATTCTTCATCGCTGAAACAAATTATTGTTAAAAAGCATGTTCTTCTATCTACTCTATGATGATCGAGATAAACCTTAGCAGAAGTTACTTGCTTTAGAAGGAAAACAATGGAATATACTAGGCTAAAACGAATTCCAAATCTCATAAAAGCTGGTTGCTATGTGATTGAAATCCGTTTCTATGCAGGGCCAGGAGTTTACAGCCTTCCGTATGACAAAAGTTTAAGTGCTTTAAATCTGAAACATATAACAAGGAATATCTTAGAAATGGTCAGTTCCATGAAAAAAGAAAAGAAAAAACACACACACACACACAAAACATGACATATATTGAGTATTTTAACATGATCTACACTTTTTGTGTAGTCTATCTCTTACGGTTTACCAGTTACGCAAGATTCAGCAAAATTCATTCAGAATAAAGCGGTCTTTACAGGCTATTTGGCCGCGCCGTTGCCGAGTGGTTAGACCACTCACCTCTCACCTAGACGGCCGGAGTTCGATCCCAAGTGACTGCATGTGAGATTTGTGGTGGACAAAGCGGCGCTGGGCGGGTTTTCTCCGGGTACTCCGGTTTCCCCCGTCATCGCATTCCACCGGTGCTCCATCATCAGTGTCACTGCCTGCGGTGCCATAAGTAGTTAAAGCGGGCGTTCAACACTACAAAAAAAAAAAAGCAAAAAAACAAAAAACAGGCTATTCCCAGAAAATTCAAGATATACATTTTATTTGTGCTTTAATATACCGTATTTTAATTAGTGCCATTTTTGAGAAAAACAAAACTTTAAAAAAATATTCCATGTAAAGAGTAGTTTGGGGCGGGAGAGTTTTCTTTAAAATCTTGGTGTCGCATCCTTGAAGGATACCAAACCTAAATACCAAGTTTGGTATTTAATGATCTTCTAGTTTTTTAATTAAGCTGTCCACAGAGCCACACACCGAACTGTTTCTAAAAATGCTTTTTTGGACTCAGAGACCTGAAAATATATATTTCCGGTGAAATCTTGGTATCGAATTTTTGGGTGGAATACAATGCTTTCTCTGTACACTATGTAAATAGTACGAGTAGAGAAAGTAGCTAATTGTGGTATTAAATTTATTGCGTTCATGCGTTTCCTTCTTGGTGTTGTAGTTTTTACAAAAAGTAGTATATTTTATTGGTTTAACAGAGCAAAGAAGAGGAACGAATAAGTTGGTTGAAGCTCTGTGGGAAGATAAGCCTGGTGTATAACACACGCGTTTGGTGAAGTACCTCCTTATTGCAGCGTATGATAGAGATTAGGATATAATTCAGCAAGATAACTCCATCTGTTCGCGTATAAAAGCAGTAATTAAAAACAAACTACGTACTTCTTCCCACGCAGGCATTGCTCTTTATCTCAAGATGTGTTGGATTTTTGTTCTCCATTAATTTCCTTTTATGAACATCTACATGAACATTCTGTTCAAGATAGCGCGCTGCTTTTATTGTCGCTCTTTCCTTTTCCTCCCCTAAAAAGGTGAAAATTATGGAAGTGAAATGGATGTTTGTTCTTCAGTCTGAGTTCCCTCCAACCCCCGCGCTGCAACCGTCTATTTTTATTTAAGGGGATTAAAATCGAGCACTGAATACAAGAGTGACTGCGAAAATTATTAAATTATTTTTGTTACAAGTATTTGGTTTTACGAGGTACACCACAGTTGCTGAGTGCTTTAATGGGACGCTTAGTAAGTTTTTATCCGGTCCATTTGCAGATTGAAATGACGTTGAAAGCGATGACGTGACGACTGTGAGTGTCTTATAAAAAAATACTGAAAGACGAATTATTAAAATATTGGTTATGAAATGGAGACCAATACTTGTAAATAAAAATCATCTAGTAACTGAGCACTTTTAAAAGTGTAATTTAATGGAAGTAAGTTTTAGATTCTAATTTAGCGCTTCTATATAAATCTCATTTCCTCCAAGAACAGTACACCTTCATTTGACAATGAAACACGTGAAAAGAGATGCATTGAAAACATATGACAATATACCTAAAGCCGATGTTCCACGGTCAAATATTTTGGTCCAATACTCGTCAAACTACAAATTGCACCGTGGGACATCGGATAATTTCATTGTATACAATTTCCGTCCTATTTTTTGGTCCAATTCCAGTATGCTACAACAGGATACATCGGTTTCTAATTTTTGGTCCAAACGTATGAAATCAACCAATTAGCGCCTAAATAATAGGGCTATAGTAGCTGAGCAATGGTTGAAATACACATTTCTTTGTGCGGCACAGATTTATGAAATAATGATTCTAGTATTTATAACTCCTGAAAATGTATTTTAATGGATCCATTTGTACCTAACCTTCTTTTCTCAACAAAAATATAAAAACTTGATTGTTGGTTGACTTGCTCGTATGGACTGCCTCATATTTGTGTTTTGGCGAGTGTCTTTTGTCTCAACTAAGGACAGCAGCTTTCCAAACAAATTTTCGTCCATTCTAAGGAAGTTAAAATAATTTACAAGGTCAGAAACGAGTTCATTTTGCAGCATATGTAGTGTATCTCTTCCTTGGCCTGGATTCCTACGTTCCAACCATGGTCTAGTCTTGATTTTGTCTTTCTATTATAATATGCTCTTGCAATGGATACATAAACTAAGCTTGCGACAGCGAACGTAAATAATTGTGGATCAGCAACCTCCATCATTTTATATCAGCTGTTCATGTGCTTGCGAGAAATATTTGGACCAATACACACTCCCGTGGGAGCGGTACGGAGAAATTGTACACAACGTTGTATACACTTTTTGGACCAAATTTTGATCGTGGGAAATCGGCTTTATACGCACTACATTCAAGAAGTTACCATAAGGCAATTTACACATTTCCCTCAAAATAGTTAGCAAAACTCATCCAGAATAAAGAGGTGTTCAGAGGATATTCCCAGAAAGTTCAATAATATATGAATTATATTTGTGATGTAAATATCTTAAATATGAGGTACGTCCAGAAAATAAGCTCCGTTTGGTAATAAAATTAAATTGTGTACAGATACAGAATAATTATTTATTGCACAAAATTCTACAACTCTTAAACTACTTTTCCACATAACTGCCGAAATTTTGCAGGCATTTGTCATAGCGTGGCACAAGTTTTTGCATACCTTCTTCATAGAAGTTTGCCGCCTGTACCCAACGTGAGCAAAGTTTACGAAATTTCAGTTTTTCAGTAACAATTTCATGAATTAGTGATCGTGAGCTTTGGGGAAATTCCATAGTGAGAGCACTAATTGTAAACTTGCTGGTTTCCTGGATCTTGTCATCAATCGCGTGAACCAGTTCTTCTGTAACCAAAGATGGACGCCCACTTCGTTCTTCATCGTGCACTTCACTACGTCCTTCATTGAACTGTCGGACCCTTCTTCTCACCATTGAATCACTCGTCGCATTTTGTCCGTAAACTTCGTAAATTTGCCGATAAATTTCAATTGGTTTCACTTTCCTAGCATTCGGAAAACGAATCACAGATCTGATTTCACAAGCGGCGGGATTTTCAATCAACATCAACATTGTAAACAAGCACAACAAAGCGTATGTGGCTGACAGCGATCTCAAAATGGCGCACGTTTCTTCTCCTTGATACAGAGCGTCTACCGCGCATGTGCGGAACTGCGATCGCAGCGCTGCAGCGGAGATAAATTGAAACGGAACTTACTTTCTGGACGTACCTCGTATAAGAGATTTTAATCGTTAGTCATTTTAAAGAAAACCTGGGACGACTGGGTGAGAGGCGAGTGGTCTAACTAAGGCCAGCTAGACTAATTTTTGTTGTATCCTTGGATACATGAAATGTATACATGGCGTCTACAGGATAGGATATAAGTAATTTCTGACTTCTTCAACATCCTAGAGTTGGACTTTGTGTCCAATCTCAAAACAGGATCCACAGATTGCAATGAAATGTAATTGTGATTGTCAACGTCAACAAAATAAGCCCCTCTGATTCCAGAGACAGAAACCTGAGAGCACAGCACCTTGGGAGCCGTACAAGAGTCTTCTGTGATTCGAAATGAACTTCATCTGACATAATGAGTGTCTGAAGGAGGTTACGCGCAATTGTTGAGTACACCTGACTCCACATATCCTTAGCAAACAAAAAGGCAGCTTACTAGCAAGTGGTTGCTAAACCAGAACTGGCGAGGTAGACTCCCTCACCCAGAGAGACTAATTCTCGCACCACGTCTCCGTTTGAAGATTCACAACGAATATACTCAAAGTTGCGACATACTTCATTCCATTGGTTGAACATCTACTTCGTACGTCATTATCATTGTAAGCGCTCGGTGGAATCGACTCTAAAAATCGTGACGTGTCACGTTCACATGTTTTTACTTCCTCTAGCCCCGTATGTACCTAATTTCTAAACCCAGAGCTAATATGCCAGATTTTTAAAATTTTATTTTTTTCCATACGTCATACATATATTAACAGATTAATTACACATATAAATTAAAAAAATAAAATATACAGCATAAAATAAAAATAATAAAGCTAATAAACTAAATAATAACAAAAAGTAATACAAATAATAAAATAAAATTATAACAATTTTTCAACATTTAAATTATTACACTTTCATAATATAATTTAAATAAATAACCAATAAAATACAAACATTAATTAAAAACAAACATATAAAACTAAACAAATTACATAATACATAAAAACAGACCACAAACATAAACATTTTAATACTAAATTTCACATAAATCTAATTCTTCTATTACATCACAACATCCCTACACTACCACCACCTAAAATAAATGTATATTTAATTTATTTTTCAAATTTTATCTAAAAATTTAATACATTTCATCTATTAATTATTATTTCTAAATTATTATTATTGTTATTATTTATTACTAATTATTTTTATTAATTATTATTTATTATTAATTATTACATTTAAAAATATATAATTTTATTATAATAAAATACACATAGTGCATAGAGAAGGTATTGTATTCCACCCAAAAATTCGATACCGAGATTTCACCAGAAATACATATTTTGGGTCTCCCTGAATCCAAAAGAAATATTTTTGGAAAAAAGTCCGTGTGTGTGCGTGTGTGTATGTGTCTGTGGACAGCATAGCTCAAAAACGAAAAGATCGTTAAATACCAAACTTGGTATTTAAGTTTGATATCTTCCAAGGAGACACCAAGATTTTCAAGAACCGCCCCCCAACCGAAACTACACTTTACAAGGAAAAAAATTCGAAAATTTTGATTTTTTTAAAAATGGCTCTAATGATTTTTAATAAAATCTCTTTTATTTAAGATATCTATACGACAACATGTATATCTTGAATTTCTGGGATTAGCATCTAAAACCTCTTTATTCTCGATGATTTTTATTAAAATATTTTAAAATGTGATCGCTGTGGGATTGAAATCCGTTTCTTTGAGTGACCAGGAGTTTACACGTTTCAGTATAAGAAAAGTATTTTAAATTTGGAACAAATAGGTAATAAGGAATATCTCAGAAACGGTCAACTCCAGGAAAAAAAAAAAGCTTATATGACACAAGTTGTGTGTTTTAACGAGATCTACAGTTTTTGTCTATCTCTTACGGTTTACCAGTTATGCAAACTTAAGAAAAATTTATCCAGAATAAACAGGTCTTCAGAGGCTTTCCAGAAAATTTAAGATATACAGTTTATTTCTCATCTAACTATCTTAAATGTAAGAGATTTTAATCAAAACCGTTAGAGCCATTTTCAAGAAAACTAAAATATGTTCGAAACTTTTTCAATGTAAAGGATAATTGGTGGTTGGGGGATTTTGTTGAAAAACTTCGTGTCACATCCTTGGAAGATACTGACCTTATACATCATGTTGACCATAGACACACGGCATTTTCTGAAAATGGTTTTTTGGATTCAGGAGGTCCCAAAATATGTATTTCCGGTGAAATCTCGGTATCGAATTTTGAGTGCAATTCAATACCTACTTTCTCTATACATACGGTGTACGTGTAAAGAAAGTAAAGAGGTGCTGCAAATAAATGGTAATTAATTGGCTTATTTCTGTACTTTATTTTATTACAACATGATCTTGAGGCATGTTTTATCCTGACTTGTACCAGAATGTGCAGCCAAGCGAACAATGCAGTGGTGGCAGTCAGGCAGGTACGATACAGAAATTTACATGATTTTACGCTGCGACAACAGTAATTCAGCGTCAGTCGAGAACTTACGAGCGTTTACAGCAACCAAATGCTAATTTGAGGGCCGATATTTGCACCTGTGTTTCAGCATATTCTGCGAGCAGCATAACGTAACAAAAAATCTGATGTGCTACACTCTAGCTCCTCTACAAACAAACTTCTTACAAAAGATTATTCTTCTTTCTGCACAACGCTAATCCATACAGACATTAGTAGAATGTATTTGTTATTTAGTTCCTTATAAGTAAGAGGGAACTAAAGGAATGCACTAGGCGAAAGTGATAGTCAAACGTTTCAAAATCTATCGTTGTGCGATTGTCATTGCAAATCGCTTCTTTGCTTGGCTAGGAGTGGAACAAAAGAAAAACGGACACTTCCTGTGTGAGAAAAGTATTAAGTAGTTCACAATGCAAACCAATAACAAGGAATATCTTGGAAACGGTTGCCGCCACAACAAAAACGTAACGGACACAAATTGTGTGTTTTGGCGAGATCTACATTTTTGTGTAGTAAGTTTTTGTCTATGTTATGCGGTTTAGCAGTTATGCAAAATTTGGCAAAATGCATCTATAATTAAAGTGTTAAGGGCTATTCCTAGAAAATTCAATATATACATTTTATTTGGGATCTAAATAGTTTTAATACATGTGATTTTAATCAAGACCATTAGAGGCATTTTTAAGAAAATTAAAATTTTCGAAAAATGTTTCCACGTAAAGGATAGTTTGTGGTGGGGGGTCTGTCTTGAAAATTTTCGTGTCGCATCCTCGTTTTTGAGCTATGCTACTCCCCCCCCCCCACACACACACCTACACCTACATACACAGACTGACAGACACACGCGAACCTTTTATTTTGTTATTCAGGGAAACCCAAAACATGTATTTCCGGTGAAATCTTGGTATGGATGTTTGGGTGCATTACAAAACCTTCTCTGTAACTATGTACATAGTACGTGTAGAGAAAGTAAAAATATACTCCAGCACAGGTATAGCGAGGATGAGTTCAAAAAGATGAAGCAGGAAAATATATGTTTTGGGTCCCCCTGAATACAAAAGAAAAGCATTTTTGAAAAAAGATCCGTGTGTGTGCCTGTGGACAGCATAGCTCAAAAACGAAACGACCGTTAAATACCAAACTTGGTATTTAAGTTTGGTATCTTCCAAGGATGCGACACGAAGATTTTCAAGAAAATCCCCCCACCACCAACTACCCTTTACATGGAACTTTTTTTGAAAATTTTGATTTTCTCAAAAATGGCTATAACGATTTTTATTAAAATATTGTATATTAAAAATATTTACCTGGCAAATAAAATGTACATCTTGAATTTTCTGGGAATAGTCCCTGAAGACTACTTTATTCTGAATGAATTTTACGGTTTTGCAGAACTGCTAAACTGTTAGAGATGGACAAATACTAATCGCACAAAAATTTGAGCACATTAAAACACACAATTTATGTCTCAGTAATTTTTTTCGTGAAGTTGATCGTTTTTGAGTTATTCCTTGTTTTTGTTTTCAGCTTTGAAAAACGTATACTTTTCTCATACAGGAATTTGTCAACTCCTGTCCATACAAACAGAGGAACATCAGTCACATAGCAACCAGCTTTTGACTATCACTTTAACCTATGGTACTCCCTTATTTCGCTTCTACTTACAAGGAAGCAAGTAATAAGAATATTTTTTTTCTCGATTAGCATGAAGTAAATAGAAGCATGGACTTTTTAACAATAATTTGTTACAGAGATGTAGAGAAAGTCATGAGAATGGGACACATCAGATTATAATAGCACTGTATATATGCATTTTCCAGCAGCGCACACCAGTACATTTTGGCAACATTGCAACACAGAGCTACTGCCTGGTGCCATTCTTCTAGTTTATGAGCTCCTTGACCTGCTCCCACGTTAGCATGTAAATAGAATCAGCGTTTGTGATTCATAGCGTTCAGATGTTGGTGAGCGTATGCCTTCCAAAGTAGGCGTTATGCGTGTGCTCTGCCAGCCTGGTTTCCATTTTCATGCTTTAATTATATATGCATACTTGGAATCTGCCGCTCGTTTTGGTATAACTTTGATAGAGGTGCGGTAATTGTAGTTAAAGATATTGTTGAAAATGGTCCTGCATAGTAAGTTTTAGAAGATTTTGATGCACTCACTTGGTAAAACATCAATAACTTTGTGAATATTAGTGTTAGAAATTTTTTTCTTATTTGATCGGAAAGTTTTTCTTTAGCTATTGGCAGCATGACATCCCGCTCATATTTCCCTCATGTGACAGTTTCGAAGTACTGCGAAGTTGTGTTTGGAAAGTTAGATAACTTTTTTTTTCTTTTCCTTTTTTAATGTTATATTTGAGGGCAATTTGTGAAGAAGTAAATTTGTCTATAAAATGCCCCATTATCTCAAACTAATTGACACTGAAGGCTAACAATTTTTACCTCACATTTGCACCTAAGTAGGCTTTATTTTAACGAAAAAAATTATGTCCATGGATTAGTTTTTTTAACATTTAAAATCATAATTTTTCAATAAAATTTTAACATCTTTATTTAAAAATTCATATATTTCCTTTTAAGTATTCTATTTTTCATCAGTGAACAGTAAAGGTATTGCTGAAACATGTAGCTCGTGATCTTAAGTGTTGCTGAGGTAATGAGTCAAACTTTAACATTGGCAAGATGGGGCATTACGACCCCCCTTAAGTGTGAATACGATTTACGATCTTAAGAGTACTACGAATTATAAGGTAATTATAAATCTAATATACATACCTTATTACAAACTACGGTGTTTGTGTGTTGTTGAATTATGTTTGATATATATTATTATTCCAAGATGTTTTGAACAGATTTGATTTCTTTTTTTCACTGAAGAGCATTGCGCACGATGTTGCAACTGTTCGCACAAAGTAAAATTGTATGACGTAGATTTTTACTTCAATTCGATATCCAGATTTCACCTGAAATACCTACGTGGCTTGCACTCCATCCAAAAATTCGATAGCGAAATTTCACAGGAAATACATGTTTTAAGATCTCCTGAATCCAAAACATTCTTTTTTTTACTTTCTCTTAAAGTACTATATACATAGAGGAAGTATTGTATTCCACCAAAAATTCGATACCAAGATTTTACCGGAAATACATGTTTCCAGACACCCTGAAAAAAAAAAGAAAGGCATTTTAGAAAATGTCCGTGTGCGTCGGTGGGCAGCATAGCTCAAAAATAAAAAGTCCGTTAAATACCAAACTTCCAAAGATTTTCAAGAAAATCCCCCACCCTCAACTACCCTTTGCATCGAAAAAACTTCGAAAATTTGGATCCGATGTTTATTAAATTGTCCTATATTAAAGATATTTAATAACAGATAAAAGGTAAGTATATCTTAAATTTACTGGGAATACGCTGTGAGGACCTCTTCTTTCTGGATGACCTTGAATAACTGTTAACCCGAAGAGATCGACAAAAACCTACTACACAAAATATATACATTTCGTTAAAACACATACCTGCTTAATACCCTATACATTTTTTTCTCGGAGTTCACCGTTTCCGAGATATTCCTTGTTAATGTTTTCAGTTTTAAAGTACTTAAAAATGTACTCATTTGGGACTTGTCAACTCCTGGTCATGCAAAGAATTGATTTCAATCCCATAGTAACCACCTTTTAAAAGATTTGACTATTGCTTTAACATAATATTCCCTTATTTTCTTTCTACTTACAAGGAAGCAGGTAATAATACCATTTCTGCTAATGACTTTCTCTATACGTACTATGTACATAATGTATAGAGAAGGTATTGCGCTCCACCCAAAAATTCAATACCGAGATTTCACCGGAAATATATGTTTTAGGGTTCCCTTTATCCAAAAAAAAAAAAACATTTTCAAAATGAGGTCCGTGTGTGTATGTGTCCGTGTCTCTATGAATACGATAACTCAAAAACGAAAAGTCGATAAAATACCAAACTTGGTTTTTAAGTTTAGTATCTTCCAGGGATGCGACACGAAGATTTTGAGAAAAATCCCTCCACCCCGAACTACCCTTTACATGGAACTTTTTTCGAAAGTTTCGATTTTCTCAAAAATGGCTGTAACGATTTTGATTAAAATTTCGTATATTAAAAATATTTACATAACAAATAAAATGTATATCTTGAATTTTCTGGGAATAGCCTCTGAAGAGAACTTTATTCTGGATGAATTTTACGGAATTTTGCATAATTGCTAAATCGTAAGAGATGGCCAAAAACTTACTACACGAAACATATAGAGCACGTTAAAGCACACAATTTATGTTATATACATTCTTTTCGTGGAGTGCATCGTTTCTGAGACATTCCTTGTTTTTAGTTTCTGCTTTGAAAAACTTATACTTTTCTCATACAGGAATTTGTCAACTCCTGTCCATACAAACAAAGGAACTTCAGTCACAAGGCAACCAGCTTTTGACTATTACTTTAACCTATGGTACTCCCTTATTTCGTTTCTACTTACAAGGAAGCAAGTAATAAGATTATTCCTGCTAAATGTTTCTCGATTAGCAAGAAGTAAATATAGGCATACGCTGTTTAACAATAATTTGTTGCTGAGATGTATAGAAAGTCATGTGAATGGAACACATCACACTTTTTTTAGTATGAAGTAGATAGAAGAATAAGCTCTTAACAATAGTTTGTTGTAGAGAAGTAGAGAAAAATCATGTAAATGGAACACATCAAGGTTTTAACAAAATGCCCTGTGTGTCTGTGGATAGCATAGCTCAAAAACTAAAAGACCATTAAATACCAAACTTGTTATTAAGTTTGGAATCTTCCAAGCATGTAACACGAAGATTTTCAAGAAAATCCCCCAAACCAAACTATCCTTTACATGGAATGCTTTTCATAGGCAATATATTCCAAAGGGAAATCTCGCCGATATGACCGTGCAGTTAAAGGCGGGGTATAAAAAGGGAACAGCGATAATAAATTTGTCAAGAACTGGACGCTTTATCATTCCAAACCGTTTCCATGCAATCGCGAGAAACATATGAATATCGAAACGACTTAAAAATAATGAAAAACTGTTATATAGGGTGGCGCAGATAAAAAGTGGCCCTTGTAAGTATAAAGGAAATACAGTGAAAGTACAGAAACGAAGAGTTGAAATGGACTTACCATATCTCTACATTTATAGAAAATGTTGAAAGTGACGCCCTGCAGCATCAATATACAGAATGCATACTCCTGACGTCAAGTTCGGATATAGATGACGGCAACTTCACAACTGATGTCTGTATTGGTGTGGATTTGTTTCATAGACCTTGCTCTTCAAGTGTTCCCACAGGAAAAAATCACGTGGTGGCCACAAATGTTTGCTGACAGTTCGCTCCTCTGAGAAGACATCATGGACTCGTTTCATGGATAACTGGGCCGTGTGGCATGCTGGCCCATCTTGCTGGAAAAAGCAGTACGGTCTTTCATATTCAAGGAGTTAATCACAAAATGTATAAAAATGTCCATATATGCAACCGTGTCGAGGGTAATGTCAAAAACATATCGGTCCATTGATGCGCGTTCCTGTTACACGAGATCAAACGGTGATCATTTCATCATGGAGCGGTTGCTGATACACAATGTTAGAGTTCTCCGTTGCCCACTACTTCTTCGGAAGGGAGGTAAAGCCGTTGGTTCCGTGTCGTAGATTTACAGCACGTAAAATAACATCAAGCCTGATAAAAGAAGCCTCGGAGCAAAATAAAAAGGTCTTTCACGTCCAGTATAGAATGGGACATTGAAAACACTGTAGTTAAAGAGCGTCCATAAATAACACTCCATTTCCATGCTTCATCTCTTGATATAACGGAAAGGATCTAACAAATCATCGTTGATGTAATTCAAAAGCCAGGCCCAGTAATCTACACGTTTCTGTCATCCTCCTGTAGTTATTGCAAACCCGTCACACAATTTGGGTTCAAATTAGGACTTTTCAATATCCACTGGCAACTCCTACTTACAGACACCTGTTGGGCCAATTTACTTGTAGACTTGTTTGGGCTCTGAATAACTCTTCAGCGAATATCTGCAATAACTTCTGGTGTGCGAACTGATGGAATTCTTTGTTTTTACATTCTGCACAGATCCGCAGGTGCACTAATTCTTACATATATATTCTGTTTTGCTCTCTTTCTGCAGATAGTCCTCAATCCGGATACATGACCCTGAAAATTTCACGAGCTTCCTTAATCGGACCTGTTCTCATTGTACTGGAAGTAGTACAAAATGAAAAGACAAGTGTCAGAACATAAGCATAACTATAAACATTCTGTTTATGATGTGCATCAATTGTCATGATTATTGGTACTCTATTTCTTGAATGTAGCATCCCGCAAATAGCCTCCATCGGAGTTGATGCATTGCTATAAGCGCTTTCTGAAGGTTCTCATAACACGCTGAGCAATGTCATTGGGAATGGCACGAATCTCTTCTTGGATTGCCATTGTCAAATAAGGAATACTGTGGAACCTCCGGTATCCCCAAAGAAAAAAGCTTACAGATCTGGAGACTTCGCCGGCCATGAGACATCCCAGTCGCGAGATCAGCCGATTTGGAAACAATCTATGCAGTGTAGCCATCGTGTAACAGTCTGTGTGGACGGTGTTGGAAAAACGCTTGGTTGAGATTATTCAGTTGTGGAACAAAACGGTTCTGTATCTTTTGCGTATACCGATCGGCACTGAAAGTGAGTGGACGTTCTTCTCGTCTTCAAAAAAATGTCTCACAATTCCAATGAAAGCTCCTATAGCGCACCAAACTGCGACCTGTTTGCTGTGTAGAGGTTTCTCTTGAAGAAGGGTTTCTCTCTGCATAGTATCGAAGATTTTGCTTGTTCACAAACCCGCTAAGCTGAAAGCTTGTTTCTTCAGGCATTGCCAGAGAAGACAGAATCTTATCTTGCACATTCTTTCAAATAATGCAGTGCAGAATTGACTTTCTAGGGATGGAACTTCAAGTCAGATTTCACGATTCTACGAGGGAAATGCGAGACCTGCGTAATGTTCTTGCATGGCGACAAACCGATCACTGTGGACTTCGTTACAGAGCCTCATGGTCATGTGGGATATTTTCAGGCGTTTTCTGCGCCCCCTTGTGTTTCATATTCACGAGTGTAGCATTTGTTCACCACTTATTCACCCACCTGGATATCGTCCTGTCCGGAGTGCGGTGGTGTTGGTTCTCTCCACGTCATAACTCACGCTTATGGTGTTGCTTTGAATGTAAGCTTCCACTGCCCTGATACAAATCTCCTGCCACCAACTTTTCATGGCAATAAAGATGTTTTGTTTGTGAAAAACAGTTGATGGGCAAATGCATTATCAACTGTAAGATTACCATTTTGAAATGTACTCTTTCCAGAGGATCACTCCGTATATGCTTCCATAAGTTCAATTCTTTCTTCTATCGAAAAAGTCATTTTGCAGAATACAAAGAGAAATGTCTAACCGCACCGATGAAATAAACTGAGATACTGACAGAAGAATGCTAAAAATCGATAACTGAAGAATCTTAACAGTCAATAATTACATAAAACTGCCCATTGCAGAGTAGTATTGCTGAGCATGAATATATACAGTGGTCGAAATATTGCATTCGAATTCAAACAGGAGGTGGATATCTCGGGAATGATTCATGTCACAAAAAAAAAAAAAAAAAAAAAAAAAAAAAACTTATTTAGAATAAATTGATTGTATTGAAGAACCCTACACTTTTTGCGCAGTATGTATTTTCTATCGCTTAACATTTACCAGTTTTACAAGATTATGTAAATGTCCTTAGGGATGAAGAGAACTCCACAGGCTATTTGCACAAAATTCAAGCTATATATTTCATATAAATATTTTTAATGTCTGTCATTTTAATTACAATCGTAAGGTTAGTTTTCAGAAAATGAATATTTCCAAAAATCTTCCATGTAGATGTTGGGGTGTGAAGATTATCTTGAAAATCTTTGTGTTTTATTTTTGTAGGGTGCTTAATAAGGTTAGGTAGGTATTTAACCGACGTTTTGAGTTATATTCTCCACACACAGAAAGACACACACTTGATTTTTTTTTTGTAATAAAAAATCTGTTGTGTTCCGTTTACATGACTTTCCCTACATCTCTGTAACAACTTGTTAATAAGCTTATTCTTTTATCTACTCCATGCTACTCGAGATAAACATTAGCAGAAACTGTCTTGTTACTTAGTGCCTTGTAAGTAGAAGGGAGGTAAGAGACTACACTAGGCTAAACCGACAGTCAAATGTTTTAAAATGTGGTTACTATGGGATTGAAATCCGTTTCTTTGTGTGGCCAGAAGTTGACATGTTCCCGTATGAGAAAATTTAAGTATTTTAACACAAACAAATAAGAAACATATTGGGCTGTCTCCTTAGCGTGGTGGTGGCGTTGCTGCTTGCCAAACGGGAGACCTGGGTTCGATTCCCATTGCCGGGATTTTTCACCCGCTCGGAAACCTGGAATGGGGTACACTCAGCCTCATGAGGAGCTACCTGATGGAGAATTAGCGGCTCCAGGTTGAAGACAGCATTAACTGGTGCACACCATCCATTACATCTATCATGGGCCTAGATGGGGGACGCAGCGACCGGGCGGTAGGCCAAGGCTCTTAGTGAGCTGTGCCACTGAGTCAATAAGAAACAATATCTCTTCCACGATAAGTATATGACATAAATTGAGTTTTTAAGAAGATCTACATTTATTGTGTGGTATTTTTTTATTATTTCTTACCGGTTTACCAAAATTTAGAAAAATTCATTCAGAATAAAGAGGTCTTCAGAGGCTCTTCCCGAAGTGATTGTAATTAAAATCCTTAGGGCCATTTTGAGAAAACCAAAATTTTCAAAAACATTTCCATGTAAAGAATAGATGGGGTACGGGGATTTCCTTGAAAATCTTTGTGTCGCACCCTCTCAAGATACTGAAATTAAATATGAAGTTTGGTATTTACCAGACTTTTCGTTTCTGAGCTACACTGCCCACAGACAGACGCACATGGACATTTTTCTAAAAAACGTTTTTTTTTCTTTTATATTTTTTTTATTCACGGGGTCCCAAAATATGTATTTCTAGTGAAATCAAGGTATTGGATTTTTGGATGAGATGTAATACTTCTACCTATGGTACGTGATAGAGTAAATACAAATATTAAAGGCAACCTAAACACAACATATAGGCTATAGTAGAAACCTCTGAAATGAAAAATGAGTTGAAAACAAAGCAGTGAATTTTGTGGGAAACGGTGAACCGGAGAGAAAGAAGTGAAATAGCAAATAATCTCGTATTCTTCTCTTTAATTTCCATTAACAGGGTGCGTTTGTTGTTTTTGCCCTCCGCATAGAAGCAACCATATGTTTATTTGCGTTTCGGCACTTTAATTTGCATGCGAATGCTGCATTGTTTTCGGCGACATGCACGTGCCCGTTCGTTCACTGTAAATGAACACACCATAAATAAAATAATTTTGTCAATTATCATCAAAGTGGAAAGCCGGCACATTTAACAAGAGGGGTTGGAGTGTTTGGCAGAGACGGGGGAAAGAAACTCCTGCTGCCTGGAGGAAAAACGGGAAAGATGTGCCCAAAAGCAAGCAATTATGTCTATTTGCAATTCATCATTGTACTATTCACGCCACAAAAGTAGCTCTTTTTACTTTCTCTACACGTACTATGTACATAGTGTATAGAGAAGGTATTGCACTCCACCCAAAAATTCGATACCGAGATTTGGGTCCCCCTGAATCCAAAAAAAGCATTTTCAGAAAAATATCCATGTGTGTGTATGTCTGTCCGTGTGCCTGTGAACACGATAACTCAAAAACGAAAAATCGGTAAAATACCAAACTTGGTATTAAAGTTTAGTATCTACCAGAGATGCGACACAAAGATTTTGAGAAAAATCTCTCCACTCCAAATTACCCTTTACATGGAAAAAATTTCGAAAATGTTAAATTTCTCAAAAATTGGCTCTTAATGTAATTAAATTAAAATCCCGTATATTTAAGATATCTGTACGGCAAATAAAATGTATATTTTAAATTTTCTGCGAATAGCCCCTGAAGACTTCTTTATTCTGAATTACTTTAGGTGAACTTTGCGTAACTGGTAAACCTAAGAGACAGACAAATACATAACTGCACAAAAAATGTAGATCACGTCAAACACACAATTTATGTTATATAGGTTTTTTGTGGAATTGACCATTTCTGAGATATTCCTTGTTATTTGTTTCAGATTTAAATTACTTAAACGTTTCTCACACGGAAAGTTGTAAACTTCTGGCCCCGCATAGAAACGGATTTCAATCACATGGCAACCGGCTTTAAAAAGATTTGACTGTAGCTTTAGGCCTGCATGTTCCCTTATTTACCTCCTACTTACAAGGAAGGAAGTAATTAAAACAATTTCTGCTATGTGTATGTGGATTATCATAAAGTAGACAGAAAAATATGTTTTTAATAATAGTTTATTCCAGCGATGTAGAGAAAGTCATGTGAATGGAACACAGATCTTTTTTTTTTTTTTTTTTGCTGTGAACTGAATGAATAAGTGTATTGATTAAAATACCAGTATGCATATATTGAGCTTCAACAATTACACAAGTCCACATCGTACGTGCTTTTGCAATACATAAAATAGTGAGCAATATTAAAAACAAACAAACAAAAAGAACTGAAAAGGGCCATGCTATGGATTGGCATTGGAAGATACATAGATGTACCGTTACTGCCAATTGATTCAAGCAACTTTTAGAAAAAGCTCCATTCACATGACTTTCTCTACATCTCTGTTAGAAAAGCTTATTCTTCTATCTACTTAATGCTAATCGAGATAATGGTCTTGCTACTTGCTACCTTGTGAGTGGAAGGGAAATGGGAATACACTACTTAAAGGGATACTCATTTTAAAAGCTGGTTGCTATGTAATTGAAATCCGTTTCTTTTCATGGCCAGAAGTTTACAGAGAAAACTTTCAAGTATTTTAAAACTGAAACTACTAATAAGGAATATCTCGGAAATTGTCAATTCAAATATATGGTATAAATTGCGTGTTTTAATGTTTGTGTAGTAAGTTTTTGTCTATCTCTTACGGTTTATCTGTTTTACAAAATTCTTCCAGAATAAAGGGGTCTTTATAGGCTGTTCCCATAAAACTCAACATATACTTTTTATTTGTCATGTAAATATCTTTAATATACGGCATTTTAATGAAAATCGTTAGAGCCATTTTTGAGAAAACAATACATTTTTTTTAGAAATGTTGCATGAAAGGGTAGTTGCCGAGGGGATTTTCATGAAAATCTTCGTGTCGCATCCTTGGGAGATACTGAACTTAAATACCAAGTTTTGTATGTCAAACACAAGGACGCTTTTGTTAAAAATGTTTTTTGATTCAGGGAGTTTTAAAACATGTATTTCTAGTGACATCTCGGTATCGAATTTTTCGGTGGAGTACAATTCCTTGTCAATACAATGTGTCCTTACAAAGCACGTGTAGAGAACGTAAAAATAATTGTTTCTACCGAGCATAATTGAGTAGTTTACCAGCTTGATTTTTATGGAATGCAGGCACAAAGTAATTTTGTTCCAACTTTACGCTCGTCAAAATCGGTACGGCTTTAGCAGGCCGTGACAAACCAATATTATTGTTATTCTGTAATGTATTTTGAGAAAATGACAGATTTTGAGAAGCCAAATCAAATTTACTACCTGATAAATCCCGATAAATTTACGAGGCACAACATGAGAAAGTAATGAAGCGGTAGTTAGAAAAGATAACGATTTATAACCCTTGGTGGATGGCTCAAATGTATTTCAGCTTTCGTTACTTTTCTTTTAGTATTAGATAACTATGGTAGAAAAAAAAACCTTGCGAGAATAATGCTATCTGAAATGAGCTCGTAAACTGCTCCATTATGCTCGGTCGTAGAAAAGTTGTTTCGATTTTCCTGTGGTTATGAAACTCTACTTAAAATCCACACTTGATTAAGAAAACAATGACTTTACACTCTTGTGTCATAAATAACTATTACATCATGACAATGCATACAGGAAAACTAACAACTGTATGCTGTAAAGATCAACATCATGAACCTTCAGCCATACAGCTCTGACCTTGTGATTTATTACTTTCTCTAGCCCGTATGTACAATATAGATAGTGATAGAGAAGGTATTGCATTGCACCCAAAATTCGTTACTGACATTTCACCGGAAATACGTGTTTTGAGGCCCCCTGAATAAAAAAATAGGAAAAAATGTGTGTCTGTGGGGAGCATAGCTCAAAAACGAAAGGGCCTTTAAATACCAAACTTAGTATTTAAGTTTGATATCTACCAAGGATGCGATACTTAAGATTTTCAAGAAAATCCCTCCACTCCTAACTACCCTTCATGTAACATTTTTCGAAAATGTTGATTTTCTCAAAAAATGACTAACAATTTTGATTAAAATACCTTATGTTTAAGATATTTTTATGACAAACAAAATGTATATCTTGGATTTTCTGGGAATAGCCTCTGAAGACCTATTCATTCTGGAGACTTTTGTATAACTGGCAAAAGTAAGAGATATACAAAAACTTCACAAAAAATGTAGATGCCATTAAATTTACAATTTATGTTATATACATTTTTTATAGAGTTAACAGTTTTCGAGTTATTCTGGACCTATTGGTTTAAATTTAAGTAACTTATTTTTCTAAAAAGGGAAAACATCTTACTTCTCGTTTCTCGTTTGTTTACTCCTACCAATCAAAGAGATTAGAATTTCAAGTGTTTCACATAACGACCGTCTTTTAAAGGAAGATACTATCGTTTTAGCCTGTGCATTTTCTTATTTCTCTTCTATTTACAAGGACCCAAGTAACAAGACCTTTTCTGATAATGTTTATCTTGTTTAGCATGATATAGATAGAAGAATATGCTTTTTAACAATTTGTTACAGAGATGAAGCGAAAGTTATGTGAATGGGACACTTTTTTTTTTTTTTTTCCAAAGCTTTAAGATAGAATATGTGGAATTAATTTTCCGCCATCAATGAAGCAGTGAAACAAAATAAAAAGCTGGTTTGTGGAGTGCTTCAGGAGGAGAGGCATATCATTGGATTAACGTATTCTGGGAGTTCACATTTATTCTGCAGATCAAAGTATTTGCGGGAGTTTAGCAACTCGCAGACAAAGCCGCCTTGAATCAAATGTGTAAATGAAGTAGGAAGATACAGGATCCGACTTTGGAGCGCTCTTCACAGGCACCGCAGAATATTCAATGCGCGTCTATGAATACCCAAATTCTACGGAGGCAAATGCATTAAACGTTGGGTGGGGGAGTCAGTGGGCCCAAAACCACATTGACAATGTACGACGTATCACACAATGCCACCTCACGCGCTAGCTGACATTTCCTGCTGCGACTCCCTGGGTCGAATCCAGTGGCGTGCACAGCAAAAACTTCGCTTAATATCCAAGTGCCATGACGTCATCAGCAATGGTCCCAAATATATACTGTTATTTAATAGTGAGCCCGCAACATCTGGTATCCTCCGTCTGCTACTTTCCCCCTTTTTTACTTTCTCTACACGTACCGAAAAATTTGATACCGAGATTTCACCTAAAATACACGTTTTAGAGTTTCCTGTGTAAAAAAATGAATTTTTGGTAAAAGGACCGTGTGCGTGTGTGTGCATGTGAACACGGTAACTTAAAAACGAAAAGTTGGTAAAATACCAAACTTGATATTTAAGTTTAGTATCATACAGAGATGCGACACAAAGATTTTGAGAAAAATCCCCCAGCCCCAACTACCGTTACATGGAAAATATGGCTCTAACGCTTTTGATTAAAATATCGTATACTGTCTAAAGATATTTTTACATGACAATCAAAATGTATATCTTTGAGTTTTCTGAAGACATCTTCATTCCAGATGAATGAGGCCTCTGGACAAAATTAAGCGGTTTTTCACACCCAGTACAGGATGGGACGCCGAAAACCACAGCAGTTAAACAACCTCCATAAATAAAACTTCATTTACATTTTCTCTCTCTCCCGCCTCCCCCGTCTTTCTCGCTGTGTGCGTGCGTGTGTGTGTGTGTCTGCATGATACAGAACAAGTGATGTGTCGAATTTATATTTCGGAGAAAAAAAGTGTGATGTGTTTAATTCGCATGACTTTCTAAAGCTAATCCGAAAAGAGATTACTTTTTTATCTACTTCATGCTAATCGAGATAAACATTAGTAGAAATAGGCTTACTAGTTAAGTTTATTATAACTAATGGAAATAAGAGAATACAATAGGCTAAAGCGATAGTGATCGGTGTGTGATACAATTGAAATGCGGTTCTCTTTGCATGGCCAGGAATAAAACAAAATAGACTAGAACGAAAGATGATTTCATGTTTGAGAAACGTTTAAGTAGCTGAACATTAAACAAGGAATATCTCGGAAACGCTTAACTCTAACAAAACAATAAAAAAAATGAGTGTTTTAAGAGGCCTACTTGTTTTGTAGTGAGTTTTTGTCTGTCTCTTATGGTTTACCAGTTATAGAAAAGTCGTCCAGAATGAAGTGGTCTGCAGAGGCTATTTCCATAAAATTCAAGGTGTACATTTTTTCATGTCAATATCCTAAATATACGGTATTTTAATCAAAATCGTTAGAACCATTTTGAGAAAACGAACTTTTCGAAAAATTTTCATCGTTAAGGATGGCTTGGGATAAGGGAATTTTCTTGAAAAGTTTCGTGTCACATCCTTGGAAGATTTGAACTTAATTATCATGTGTGGTAATTAACATTTCGTTTTTGAGTTATGTTTTTCAGGCATAGATACGCGCGCACGTGCATGGACGTACAAGCCAACCTTTAAAATTGTTTTTATACAGGGGGCTCTAAAACGTGCATTTGCAGTGAAATCAAGGTACCAAATCTTTGATTGGAATGCAATCTGTTTACCTATGTACTAAGTAGAGAGAAAAAAACTTTATATATATTGGTAACATTTTACCGTTAAGCTTAACACCAAGAGCTGTAGGTAGGTATATTCATAAACTAGTTCTTAGAAGAGTGTAAAGAAATATCCATGTGAATGTAACACGTGCTTTTAGAAATGTTCCCAATAATAATGAATGGAGTACCTTAATCATTGTGGAGCATCAGCAAAGCCAGTAATGGAGCAAAAGTTCCATACAAAAATCCCCCAAAATAATAAATAAGAGAAGGCATCCTTTTAGTGGGACAGGAAAAACGTAAATTAGTATGCCTCCCTCTTTTTCTAATTCAGAAGCACCTACAAAAGGCATGGAGACGTAGAGAATGCACCTGTGGGAAATACCAAGGAGACCAAGGAAATTAGTGATGATGGCTATTTTTCGTTACTTGCCTACCCGGAAAATTCACCATTCCCTTTCCTTTGGAACATTATGGCAGCTGGCTTTGTCAGGCTCCACTTTCTCTAGGGCTTCAAGCTCCCGAAGGCGACATGAAAGAATGTAATTTTGAAAATACTGCGGTTTTAAAGCTCTTGACAGTTTTGAAAATGGCGCAACATAGCAATTTCACATTCATGCAATAGTTTTAAATTAGACAGCGGGTTGCTAAATACCAAATTACTTCTTTTAACACAGAGCTACCATGGGAGAGAAGTTTTCTGCTTTCAGGTGCCTTTAAGCAATGCTACGAATGCGCAGTTTTTAATCCAAAATTCTCATCTTACGTTTCTGATTAGACCAGTGTATCACATAGGTCCCTTGGATGACGCAATCTACGAGGGCCATCCAGAAACTAACGAACGATTTGGAATTACTAAATAATAACGAAAGATATCAACATGAAACGTTATTTACAAAGTTACAGTACCTTACACTATTTGTCAACGTAAACTCCATTCTGTCAAGATTTTTAATATTTAGGAATGTTTAAATTATTTTAAAGAATTAAAATAAAAAATCTGATGTGCTCCATTCACATGACTTTCTCTACATCTCTGCAACAAGTTATGGATAAAAAGCTTATACTTCTATTTATTTCATGCTAATTGAGAAAAATTACCAAAAATGTTTCCTTGTAAGTAGAAGCGAAATAAGGGAGTACCATAGGTTAAAGTGACAGTCAAAACCTGGTTGCTATGTGACTGAAATTCCTTTGTTTGTATGGTCAGGAGTTGAGAAATTCTGTATGGGAAAAGTATGTTTTTTTAAAGGTGAAACCAATAACAAGGAATATCTCAAAAACGGTCAACTCCACGAAAAAAATGTATAGGTATAACATAAATTGTGTATTTTGTCGTGATCTACATTTTTTCTGTAATAAGTTTTTGTCTGTCTTATGGTTTACCAGTTATGCGAAATTCAATACAAATCATCCAGAATAAAGAGGTCTTTAGAGGCTATTCCTAGAGAATTCAAGATATACATTTTATTTGTAATGTAAATATCTTAAATATAAGAGAGTTTTATCCAGTTCGTTAGAGCCATTTTTCAGAAAATCAAAAGTTTCGAAATATTTTCCATGTAAAGGGTAGTTTTGGAGTGGAGGAATTTTCTTGAAAATCTGCGTGTCGCATCCTTGGAAGATACCAATTTAAATACCTAGTTTGGTATTCAAGTTTTTTCGTTTTTGTGCTATGCTGTCCACACACATACGGATCTTTTTCCAAAAATCCTTTTTCTGGAATCAGGGAGGCCTAAAACATGTATTTCCGGTGAAATCTCGGTATCGAATTTTTGGGTGCATTACAATACCTTGTCTATACACTATGTACATAGTACGTGTAGAGAAAGTAAAAAGCCGATCTTTTTTTTGTCATTTTTCATGAAATTACAATCATACACACTCTTAAAAGGCACAATTCCTCTCCAAATGCTGTCACAGCCATACCTGCCTCACCTCTCCGTTTTATGGTTAAATTGTTTTCGGCCCCAGTGTCTTCGCAGAACAATAGACGTTTAATTATTGTGAAGTGGAGAAACTGCTGCAGCGGCACACTTTCAATTAAACTTTGTGCTATCTTTCCCGTGCCACAAAAACCTGAAGAAAATACTCTTCCCTTCACTCGATACTTCGCTACATTCCTAAACATTATGGTCACGTTTGTGTTTGGCAATGCCAAAGCTAAAGCTCTTAAGAGTTACTTTTAGTGAATTTCAAGTTTGTATAATTATTCATAGATTGCATTCATATTATGTTAATAGGAATTCCAAATTTCATTCAAATTGGATAAATAATGTGCAATATATAAATTATTTCATGAACTGTTTTTTTGTAGTTTAGCGTCCTTCAACCTGGTTGGTCATATCGGACGATGAATGAAATTGGTGAAATGACGCTCAAATGATCTCAGGGTCCATGGAGGTTAAAGCTAGTCAGCATTCGTCTTCTCAGTATAAGGGAAACCCCCGAAAGAAACCTTATCCGGATAACTCACCCTAAGCGAGATTCGAACTCACGAACTGTTGAATATGAAGCAAACTCGCTACCATCACACTACACAGGTGGCTTACTGTATTATGCAAACATATTGTGCAATAAAAAAATCCACCGCCAAAATGTGAGAAAATTGATTACAATTTTTTAATGAATTACAGTTTTGAACCACAGCCGGTTATTTTACTTGGGCCCTCCCCGTCCTTTACCACAGATACATTTAAATGCAGTCGCTGGTACTGGAACTCGCGACGTGCGGCTTTGAATGGATGGCCAGTCCACTTCATATCGCACTAACGATCACGACTGTCAAAGTCCCCGCAGTTGTGGTGCCTGCGAAGGGGATATCAATGCAGATTTGTGAATTAGAGGAAGAACGGCATATGTAACAAAATAATTCCTGGAATAAAAGGTTAATTAATTATTGTGATGTCGAGAAACTGGTGCAACGGCACACATCCAATTAAACAAAAAATAAAGTAAAGAAATAACCTCCCTTCACTCGATTTCGAGTTGATCATTTTTAGATATTCCATGTCATTGATTTCAGCTTTAAAATACGTACTTATACTTTTCTCATTCGGGAATTTGAACGGACTTCAAAAACATAGCAACCAGCTTTTGACTATCACTTTAACCTATGGTACTCCCTTATTTCTCTTCTACTTAAAATGGAAACAAGTAATAAGATCATTTCTGCTATATTTTCTCGATTAGCATGCAGTAAATAGAAGAATACGTTTTTTTAACAATAATTTGCAGCAGAGATGTAGAGAAAATCATGTGAATGGAACACAGCAGTTTTTTTTTTTTTTTTTTTTTTTTAGATACGGGAACTCTAAATCATGTATTTTCGGTGAAATCTCGGTACAACATTTATTGGGTGGAATAGAATGTCTCTATTTACTATGTACATGAGTAAAACTCTGATGTGTTCAATTCACATGACTTTCTCTACATCGCTGCAACATATTATTGTTAAAATGCATTTTATTTTACATAATTTATAATAATTGAGACAAACATTAGCAAAAAGTACTTAATTACTTGCCTGCATGTAAGTAGAAGTCAAATTAGGGAATACACAGGCTAAAGCGATAGTCAAATCTTTTAAAAGCTGGTTGCCTTGTATTTGAAATCCGTTTCTATGTAGGGCCAGGAGTTTACAGATTTTCGTGTGAAAAGTTTAAGTATTTTAAATCTGAAAACAATAATAAGGAATATCTCAGGAATGCCAATTCCACGAAAAAAACGTATATGGTATAAATTGTGTTTCAACATGATCTTCATTTATTGTGTAGTAAGTTTGTGTCTATCTGTTACAGTTGACCAGTTATGCAAAATTCAGCAAAATTCATTCAAAATAAAGATGTCTTTAGAGGCTATTCCCAGAAAATTCAAGATGTATATTTTATTTACATATAGCTATATTTAATATACGGTATTTTAATCAAAATCGTTAGAGCCATTTTTGAGAAAATAAAAATTTTCGAAATATTTTCCATGTAAAGGGTAGTTTGGGGTGGGGAATTTTTTAAAATCTTTGTGTCACATCGCTAGAAGATATTAAACTTTTTTTTTTTCACTGCGGAGGAGAAAAATGCATTCCTGCATTCGACCCCTAGCCTTAGTGCAATGGCTAGGAGGATATGTGGAGCTTCCCGCGCCTGCGCGGTATATCTACTAAAAAAACCCTCCAAGTGTTAATCGTATTACAGAGTAATTTCGTGTATACATGCATTAGTCGGGTTCCGCATAGCACCCTGGTTAGTAAGTGAAAGCTACTTAGCTGGCATGCGCGTGCGTTAATGTTACTTACTGGGATTGCCCATGAAACCTGGACAGTACCAGTGGATAATCATGCGTTAATTTATGTGTGTTTTATTCGTGCATTGCTATGTTCTGTTTCTGCAGGGTGTTCCTGCTTGTCATGTATTTGTCTGTAAGTAAAGTGTTATAAGTTTAGACTTATAGTATATGGTTAGAATTAAGATATTTGTAGTTATGCTTCAAGTTTGGTATTTAACGTCTTTTCGTTTTCGAGCTATGCTGTCCACACACACACACACACACACACACACACACACACACACACATGTTTTCTAAAAATGATTTTTTCGGACTCAAGAGACCTCAAAGCATGTATTTCCGGCGAAATCACATCTCTCCACGTTGTATATGGTACATACGGGCTAGAGAACGTAATATACTAAAATTAAAGATTGAATAATAGGACACAAACGTGTAAGTTAATTCCCAGAAAGCCCATGATATTTTAATTTAGTTAATGAAAGTGGTTGTTAAGCTGGCAAATACGTGCTTTACAAAGGCATTTAGCTGATGTTACCGGAAGCGTGTAGTGGGTCCTTTGCTGTTGCGTTTCTTGGAATATTGAAACTCACAAAGAGTGTGAGCAAATTGAACTGGTGGAAAACAAAAAAAAACGTTTGTTTTCCCTTACACGAAAGTATTACGCGCTGGGAGTCCGATAATTAAGGACGGACAGATATAACGAAGGAACACAAAAGACGCATTTTTCTGCTTATTTCCTCGTGAGTGACACTCAAAAGGGGAGGAACAATGGCGTAGGGGAAGCCCCTAGGCTCCTGATTGAAATGTACGCTCCGCCGTCACAAGTAATGAGAAAGAAATTCCCCAAGCAAGGAAGTGAGTAGGTTTTATCATTAAAATCACGAGAAGATTAAATGCCAGGGGAAATAAGCAGTCGCTACAGGTGGCGTCAAAACGGCGCCTCTCTAATTTCTACTTTTCGGGCGTCCCACGGTATCAGTAGTGGCGGCTGGTAAATACACAGTTCAAATGTTCACTTCCTCTACAACCTATGTAATCCTCAAAACCAAAGAAAAGGTGGCGTAAAATCCTTGTATATGATTGCACTCGTTACTTTCTTTAGCACGTAAGTAAAGCTTACATATAGGGTCATTAAATTATAAATAGGGATAGCATCTTGGAAATCGATAGCGGGACACATGCGAATACCAGTTGCATACCTACCGAGTAGAGAGCGACCTGAAGACTGTAATAATGCGTTGGGGAACGTGGCTCGACGCAGCTGTACACTATGATGTATATTACAATACTGTTTTACAGGTAATTAATGCCTTTGATGATAGTGCATGCCGTTCAATCAAGATTGTAAAATCTCTTGCTTCAAATGGATTGCATGAAGATTTGCAATTAATACGGAAGAACTTTACAGATTATATCTACGACAATAACATATTTGGAACCATCAAATATTCAAATGCCTCCAGCCCTGAAATCTGTCGATGAACTTGTACAAACAATTACAAACAATTAATCAAAGATACGTGATACCTGTTTTAGACCGCTTGAAAAAGAAAGTGAAGACAGTGTTTGCAAAAAATATCCCATTTTCAATAATGCGTGAAGTACGAGATATGCTACGAGGTGTTGCTACGGAAAGAATTGCTCCTGTAGTTTCTACCCCAATAGTCGATAATGTGTCCTATTTCCGTTTTGATGTAATCATATTTTGTGATGTGGAGCGAAGTTTTTCAAAATATAAAGTCTGTTTACGTGTCAATCGGAAACGACTCACATTTGATACGTTACGAGTGTATGTTGTGCATCATATTTTATGTATATTGACAGAAACTGAAACACATAATGATGCTGATGAATTGTTGCTCGGCAGCAATTGAATGTATGTAAATGTTAAAATTGTCAGTTTCCGTAAATCAGTGGTATTTTATGTTTACCTCAATCGTCTTCCACTGCTAGTGAAAACACCACAGTCTACCAATGCCCCATTTTCCTTCTATTAGTACACACTGCATTGTCAACACATCACAACAATTTACCATGCTGCACTAACTTCGATTATGTCCCGATATCGCTCCCCAAGATGCTATCCGTAATTATAAGGTAACCCCTCTCACAGCCTCTCCACTGCGCAGGTGTCGCCGGGAAAGTGGTGCCGGCAAAGGTGCACTGGAGTCCTTACCTTAAATAAATGCTGAAAATATTGATCATCTGCTCCCAAACAGGCAGTGTAACAAGTTAAAGATGTTCTCACTCAGCAGCAGAAATCCCTGTGTGATCTACATAACATCATGCAAGAAATCATAAGGATTCCTGCTGCTAAGCTTAGACGAGTAAAAAGTAACAGAGGATGTGGCACAAAAAAATCTGATGTGTACCATTCACATGACTTTCTCCATATCCCTGCAACAAATAATTCTTAAAAAGCTTATACTTCTATTTACTTTATGCTAATCAGAAAAAAATAGCAGAAATAGTCTTATTACTCGCTTCCTTGTAAGTAGAAGCGAAATAAGGGACAGCCGTAGGTTAAAGTGATAGTCAAAAGCTGGTTGCTATGTCAATGAAGTTCCTTTGTTTATATGGATAGCAGTTGAAAGTTCCTGTATGAGAAACGTATACGTTTTTCAGAAACCAAAAAAAAAAAAAAAAAAAAAAAAAAATCACAAAAACGACGAACTCCACGAAAAAAATGTATATAACATAAATTGTGTGTTTTAAAGTGCTCTACATTTTTTGTGTAGTAAGTTCTTGTCCATCTTTTACGGTTTAACAGTTATTCAAAATGTGGTAAAATTCATCCAGAATAAACTACTCTTCAGAGGCTATTCCCAGAAAATTCAAGATATACAGTTATTCAAAATGTAGTAAAATTCATCCAGAATAAACTACTCTTCAGAGGCTATTCCCAGAAAATTCAAGATATACATTTCATTTGTCAGATAAATGTGTTTAATATCCGAAATTTTAATCAAAATCGTTGGAGCCATTTTTGAGAAAATCAAAATGTTCGAAAAAAGTTCCATGTCTCTAACGATTTTGATTAAAATTTCGTATATTAAAGATATTTACACGACAAATGAAATATATATCTTGAATTTTCTGGGAATAGCCTCTGAAAGACTACTTTATTCTGGATGAATTTTACGGAATTTTGCATAACTCCTAAACCGTAAGAGATTGACAAAAACTTACAACACAAAAAATGTAGAGCACGTTAAAACACACAATTTATGTTTATATCCATTTTTTGCGTGGAGTTGATCGTTTTTTAGCTAATCCTTGTTTTTTGGTTTCAGCTTTAAAAACATACTTTTCTCATACAGGAATTTAACATTTCAGGTCCATGCAAACAAAGGAACTTCAGTCGCATAGCAACCAACTTTTGACCATTACTTTAACCAACAGTACTCCCTTATTTCGCTTGTACTTACTAGGGAGCAAGTAATAGGCTATTTCTGCTGATATTTTCACGATTAGCATGAAGTAAATAGAAGTATAAGCTTTTTAACAATATTTTGTTGCAGAGATATAGAGAAAGTCATGTGAATGGAACACGTCAGATTTTTTTAATGCATAAAATGTTCAGCCAATCGAATTTTACAGGCATATAACGCAAGCGTATAGTAATGATGCAATGAAGGAATCTTCAGTGAGGAAATTGCGCATAGTTTACGAGTAATGAAGGATGAACCAGAGAGAGAGAGAGAGAGTGTGTGTGTGTGTGTGTGTGTGCGCGAAAAACATCGGAGTGGAAGTCCATCAATCGTTATGGAGGAGTTGAAAGCAAATATTGATAAAAGAATTAAGAAAAACCAGTATTTCACTTTGGACACCATAGTACATGACTTTTTGTATGGAAAAGATTTCCCAGCATGAAGACTTCAAAGTGGCAGTGACATCTTGGGTCAGATCTTTAGCGGTGGAAGAGTATAACATCTGTATTGAAAAACTGTTACCACGTGCCAATAAATACATTGATCGGAATGACGATTACGTTGAGAAATAGAGCAAGGTACTGTAACTTTGTAAATAAAGTTTTGTGTTGATAGTTTACGTTATTTTTTAGTTATGTGAAACCGTCTGTCATTTTCTGGGTTGTCCTGGTAGTTAGAGATATAATGTAAATGGAACACATACATACGATTTTTTATTCATTGTAGGTGATTTTGCCATAAAGAGTAATAAGCAAGTATTTTTAGTATTGAACATGCACGCAGTGTTTATGAGCTTACTTGCGCACGCCAAGCCAATCTAAACCATGAGAGTTGGATCTTGGCATGCAGCGTGTATTGTAATCTCAAAGGGGCGGGGGGTTTGAGTTACGGTGAATAATTCCCTAATTAATGAGATGTTAGCATAGCTGTTAGCCAACCGAGTGTTGCGTCACAATACATTACATCACACTGTAATATGTATTACACGTGTGCCTGAATATTATAGGAGAAGACAAGAATGTCAGTGATCTGCAGTTCCCACTTCTGAACCTAGAAAAAAAAAATCTCATTCACATAACTTTCTCTACACGTACTATGTGCATAGTCTATACAGAAGGTATTGCACTCCACCGGAAATATGCGTTTTAAGGCCCCTGTATCCAAAAAAGATATTTTCAGAAAAAGGTCTGTGTGTGCGTGAATACGATAACTCAAAAGCGAAAGGTCGGTAAAATACCAAACTTGGTATTTAAGTTAAGTATCTTCCAGGGATGCGACACGAAAACTACGCTTAACATGGAACATTTTTCGAAAATTCTTATTTTCTAAAAATAGTTCTAATTATTTTGATTAAAATATCGTATATTAAAGATATTTACCTGACACATAAAATTTATATCTTGAATTTTCAGAAGACGACTTTATTCTGAATGAATTTTACAGAATTTTGCATAACTATTAAATCTTAAGAGATGGACAAAAACTTACCTATCAAAAAATGTAAAGCACATTGAAATACACAATTTATATTATATAAATGTTTTTCCGTGAAGTTGATAGTTTTTTTAGATATTGCTTGTTTTTGGTTTCAGCTTTATAAACTTATATTTTTCTCATACAGGACTTTGTCAACTGCTGTCCATACAAACAAAGGAACTCCAGTGACATAGCTACCAGCTTTTGATTATCACTTTAACCTATGGTACTACCTTATTTCTAGTTACAAGGAAGCAAGTAATAAGACTATTTCTGCTATTAGTATGAAGTAAATAGAAGCATCCCTTTTTAACAATAATTTGTTGCAGAGATGTAGAGAAAGTCATGTGAATGGAACACATTAGATTTTTTAATTGTGTTGGCTAGTCTTCTCAGCTTTATGAATGTAGCCTTTAAAATGTTTTATTTTAATATGTTAGTCAAGCTACGAAGGATTTGAAAATTTTCTTCAAAACAATTTTAAAGAATATGTATACTGTATTTAAATTAATTAGGGATTTTTAGGCTTAAAACCTATAAAATAGGTACATTGAAGTAAAATAGATACTTTTAGATACAGTAAAACTTCTACAGTACGTGCAATTTGCAGTGAAACTTGAACATATATAATTAAGTTTTGTTTATTGCTTCAAGAAAAAATAGGCATAAAATATAAAGTCCGGGATCTAGTTATAACAATTTCTTTTGTTGGTGCTTTAAGTGGGACACCCTGTATATGTTTTTTTAATAAGAATTGTTTTCGAAAAAATCTGATGCGTTCCATTCACATGACTTTCTCTACATCTCTGTTACAAATTATTGTTAAAAAGCTTATGCTTCTATTTACTTCATGCTAAACGAGAAAAAATTAGCAGAAATAGTCTTATTACTTGCTTCCTTGTAAGTAGAAGGAAAATATGGGAGTACCATAGGTTAAAGTGACAGTCAAAAGCTGGTTGCTATGTGACTGAAGTTCCTTTGTTTGTATGGACAGGAGTTGACAAATTCCTGTATGAGGAAGGTATACGTTTTTATTCCTGTATGACGAAGATATACGTTTTTCAAAGCTGAAGCTAAAAACAAGGACTATCTCAAAAACGATCATCTCCACGAAAAAAAGTATATGAGATAAATTGTGTGTTTTAACGTGCTCTACATTTTTTATGTGGTAAGTTTTTGTCTATCTCTTACGGTTTTAGGGTGTGGGGATTTTTCTCAAAATCTTAGTGTCGCATCCCTGGAATATATGAGTATGAAACTTAAATACCCAGTTTGGTATTTTACCGACTTTTCGCTTTTGAGTTATCGTCTTCACAGACACACAGACACACACACGGACCTTTTTCTGAAAATACGTTTTTTTTGTCTTTTTTTATACAGGGGACCCTAAAATATATATTTCCAGTGAAATCTCGGTATCGAAGTTTTGGGTGGAATGCACTATGTACATGGTACGTGTAGAGGAAGTATAACATTTCCATGTAAAGTGTAGTTTTAAATTAAGGGATTTTAACCCTGTTGCCCAGGGGAAGAAGCACGATAAACACAGTGGAATTGAACCCCGATCCCCTAAAGCTCGCCTCACACGCTACCGCGTAGTCTTGTTGCCCGCTCAAAAGACGTGTTTTCTAGATGGTTGCTGTTGCTGCTTCAACGTGTAAGTTAAATGCTTAATGGTGCTTTACTCCTCCGTCCCTTTGACGGATGTGCTAAATCTGATTTTCTCTGTCGCTTCCAGCGCCTCATAAACGCACAAAAAATTCTGTGCCCTCCAGTCTTAGTCCCTTTTACAAGCAAAAACACACAGTTGCATACCTGAGTGCCTCTCTTGTTCTTAAGAAGTCACGTGCCTACAATATTCCACAACAAAGAGATTCAACACCAAACACCCAACTACGTAACAATCTAATATCGATATTTCACTGTATCACTATTACTCGATACTCGCAGTACAGGATGAGTAAAAGATATAGAACAATGCTTGTAGCTTTGTTGTTATAGTTTTGTGAAGTGTTATTTTTTAGAAAAGTTGTAAGATATCAACATGTTTTCATATTACTATGATTGTGAATAGGGCGTGAATAATGGGTAAAAGAATCACTGGTGACTTACTGCAACGTTTGAGTGTTGAGGTGAAAGAAAAACACCTCATTTGGGGGGGAAAAAAAGCAAAAAAAAAAAAATACTTGTTTTATCACGACTATGCTCCGACCCATCCTTCAGTAATTGCAATGGGGAAAAGGTACGGATTAAAGTTGGAATTGCTTGAACATCCACCCTATTCGCCAGATCTGGGACCCAGCGACTACCACCTGTTCGCAAACCTCAAGAAGATTTGACAGCAACGCGCAGGTCATTGATGCGGTAAGCAGCTATTTTGAGGACCTTAATAAATCGCACTACAGAGATGGTTTAATTAAATTAGAACACCGATATGACAAACGTATTAGCCTTTCTGGAGATTATGTTGAGAAATAAAGCAAAAAAAAAAAAAAAAAGTTTTTTAAATGATGTTTTGAGTGAGAGACCCGGAGCTTATCAGCCGACAAGCTTTGCTACGTACTACTGTGGATTTTGCAAATGCATTTACCTTAAGATTGCTCCTTGTTTGATAACGGTGAACATCGCTGTTTGCTAAACAAGGGCTCGTATTTTGTACGCTGGGTACACGTTTCATGGAGATTTGTGTATACACGAGGTAGCAAACACAACTGCGCCATGTACAAATGCAGATATCTGCCGCACGTCAGAAACTGGGAAAGCTTGCAAAACACAAATATCATAATGTGTTACCATCGTGTCGCGAGGTGTTTCGACAGGAATGGAAATTAAATTCTGGATGACAGGCTGGAGATGAAAAATCTGATACATGACTTTCTCTACAGCATTATTGTTAATAAGCGTTTTCTTCTAGCTATTTAATACTAAAGCATTAGCAGAAACTCTCTTATTACTTAATTCCTTTAAAAGTAGGACGAAAATAAGGGAATATATTAGGCTAAACCGACAGTCAAATGTTTTAAAATGTAGTTGCTATGGGATTCAAATCCGTTTCTTTGCGCGGCTAAGCGTTGACAAGTTCCCGTATAAGAAAAGTAAACGTACTTTAAAACAGAAACCAATAACATTGAATATCTCAAAAATCGTCGATACACGAATAAAAAAAAATGAATATGACGTAAACTGTTTGTTTTAACGAGATCTACATTTTTGTGTGATACGTTTTTGTCTATCTCTTACGATTCACCAGTTATGCAAAATATCCGCAAAATTCACCCAGAATAAAGAGGTCTTAAGAGGCTATTCCCAGAAAATTGACGATATACATTATATTTGTCATGTAAAGATCTTAAATTAGAAGTTTTCCTCCGAGGTTGCCATGCTAATTTCATATAGGTCGCGGTTTAAACCCGGCGGAGGACGATGGAATTTTTCGGGTGTAAAAATCCTTAGCATGGCTTCCTGCGGAGAGGAAGTAAAGCTGTTGTTCCCGTGTCGTAGATTTACGGCATGTTAAGGAATCTCAAGCCTGATAAAAGAGGCCTCTGAGCAAAATTAAGCTGTCTTTCACGCCTATATAGAATGGGGCTCTGAGAACCACAGCAGTTCAAGAGGGTCCATAAATAAAACTCCATTTACATTCCTTAAACATAAGAGATTTTAATCAAAATCGTTAGTAATCTTTGAGAAAATCAAAATGTTCGAAATGTTTGCAATGTGAAGTGTTGTTGGGGGTGGAGGGATTTTCTTGAAAATCTTCGTGTCGCATCCTGGAATATACCAAACTTAAATACCAAGTTTTTGAGCTAGGCCCCCCCCACACGGACCTTTTTCCAAAAATTCAGGGGGACCCAAAACATATATTTCCTGAAATATTGGTATCGATATTTTGGGTGCATGGCAATACCTTCTTTATACACTTGTAGTGAAAGTAAAAAAAAAAAAAAAAAAATCAAAATTGCTTTTCAATATTTTATTGAATTCTTGATGTGAACAAATGAAAGACTACATCTAAATTATATGGACAAAGCCTTCTTATACACTCTTTTGTTAATGAATTTTGCAATAGATTCTTTATTAGCACATGTCTTGAGTGTTACTCATTTCCTAATTGTACTGTAAGTATTAATGACCTCTCAGACTCTTACTAAAGGCACACACAGTTCTTGTTGGCATGGCAATTAATAAATGAATTTTAAATTTAGCTTACATTAGCAAATATGTGTTCAGAATGCTTAACTTACATATCAAGCATTTCAAAAATAAAATGTTAATTCTTCATGTGATTTACTTCCAAGGAGAGACCTCTGTTCCAAAATGTTACGCGATTGCAGGTTGCTGTGTAAGATGCACATCAGGAGCAGTTGTCCCTGATTGGAGGAGGCAAGGAGCTATAAAATCCGCTAGTAAATCCTCAAGTGTACTTTACGACGCCATCACCTTCTGAAGCGAACTTGATAAAGGGTAAAGTTTTCCAAAGGATGCTCAAGGCAAGGCTTGCTCACGTACCTGAGCTTTATTTCATTTTCTCGCCTATATTTCATTGCTGATCTTCAAGCATTTTTCCATTTGGGCGATACCATCTAACTTTATGTGTTCAAAACTCTACCTTGATTTTTAGCTGCAAATTACCACTGTGTTTCAAACATAGCCTTGACCTTTTAGTCAACTATTACACCCACTAATTTCTTATCTTATATATAAAAAATTGTTTCCACACCCTGCACGGCTTGCATTGTAGGCCATAGGTGATTGTTGGCATCCATTGTTAGTAATGTGAACACCTACTCCTGCGGCAAGTTAAGACATTAATAAATAAAAAAAAAGTTTGTAAATACTGTGTACAGATGGAAGATTCTGGAAATTTGCAGCGACGTGACCAACAGATACAAAAAGAGGCAACGAAGCCTTGTCGAGTGTACAGTTTTCACTGGGAATGCACCGCATGCAACAGTTGCGCGACTTGTATTATCGTGCGAAATTACCCTATTTCTGGCACCAGCACCAGAAAATTGTCATGGCAACAAGACAACAACGACATCATCGGAGCGCCCTTGTTAGGTCTCTTGGGGATTACGATCCCGCAAACCGCCGCTTCAGGCGATACCGGCTTCCCCGCATGGGTTGCGGGCATCCCCGGTAACGAAGGAGCACCTCCAACAACTGCTACGGCTAAAGCTCCTTATAATCCTTCTAGAGTTGCTTGGATTCAAAATTAAAAACTCAAAACAAATTTTGATAAACACACACCAGCGGTGCACAAGGGCCGTTGCACCATCATAAGCAACCGTCGAGGGCCAACACTTGCCTCCTCCCGTCACTCCACAACCCCAACACTCACCCGCCATCCTGCAAAACCCCACAATCCCGTCATAACGTGGTTAAGTTCTCTCCGAGAACAGGGACACGTCTATCACACCTCGGGCTGCCCTCAGCCTGCCAACTGCTCTGGTCTGGTCCTAAACAGTTATCTCTCTTTTGTTTTACTCCTGCCCAAGAAAGCGAACCGAGATTTCGGAGAGAATGGCGTACCCACTGTCGGTTTAGCCTATCGTATTCCCTTAATTTCACTGCCGCTTAAAAGATACTAAGTAATAAAACCAGTTTTTCTCACTTAGCAATTATAATAAAAGAATAATTCTTTGTAACAATAAGTTGTTTCGAGAGAAGATAGAGAAAGTCATGTGAATCGCATACATCAGATTTTTTTTTTAATTTGGAACAGAAATAATCGAAAGTTTGGTATTTTACCGAATTTTCGTTTTTGAGTTATCGCGTTCAGACACACACACACACACACACACAGATCTTTTTTTTAAATTTTTTTGATACATGGGACCCTAAAACATATATTTCCGGTGAAATCTCGGTATCGATTTTTTGGGAGGAGTGCAATACCTTCTCTATACACTATGTACTTAGTACGTGTAGAGAAAGTAACAATTGTGTGTTTTAACGAGATCTACATTCTTGCATAGTGTATAGAGAAGGTATTGCACTCCACCCGAAAATTCGATACGGAGATTTCATCGAAAATGTATGTTTTAGGGTCCCCTGTAACCACAAAAAGTATTTTCAGAAAAAGGTCCGTGTGTGTGTCAATGAACACGATAATTCAAAAACGAAAAGTCGGGAAAATACCAAACTTGGTATTTAAGTTTGGTATCTTCCTGGGATGCGACACGAAGGTTTTGAGAAAAATCCCCCACCCCGAACTACCCTTTACATGGCTGTAACGATTTTGATTAAAATACCGTATATTAAAGACATTTACCTGACAAATAAAATGTATATCTTGAATAACCTCTGAAGGCTACTTTATTCTCGATTAGCATTAAGTAAATGCAAGCATTAGCTTTTTAAGAATAATTTGTTTTAGAGATGTAGAGAAAGTCATTTGAATGGAACACATCAGATATTTATATGGTTCATATTCTTCATGGCGTTGGCCGTTTTCGAGATATTCCTTGTTATTGATTCTAAAACACTTAAATTTTTTGTCATGCGGGAACTTGTCAACTTGCGGCCACGCAAAGAAATGGAATTCAATCCCATAGCAACCACAGTTAAAACCCGCTATACGTTATTCACTTCAACATTTCTCGCACATATACGCTAAAATTTTAGGGACCAATCGTTCTCCATTGACATTTTTGCTCAATTATACGTTTTCTCGGTAATGCGTCACTTTTTCTGATCCCCATAAAAAAATATACCCTTTTATACATTTTTAAAAAAAGTATGGTGGTATGCTTCCCTTGGAATTGCCTGGTTTGCTGTTTTCATTGGCGCTTATCGTTTCATTAACGTCATATCGTTCCAACAATCTATTAACCTTGGTTCCAACAATCACTTCTCTGTTTTAAGTCGAGTACTGCTAGTGTGCTGTTTTCATTGTCGTCATATCGTTCCAACAGTCACTTGTCTATTTGATGTGGAGTTTCGTGTTACAAACAGGAGAAGAAACATGTGTGAATATCAACCAGCAAGGAAGAAAACAAGAAAACCTTAACTCTTGGTGAAAAATTAAAAATTCTGGATGAGGTCCATACCTGAAGAGAATCAGTTTCACGTTTTCTCATTTGTACAGTATTTTGGCAGTCTCCCTTGAAAAATGTATAAGCGAGGTTCCACTGTACATTATAAAGCATTTGACTGTCGCTTTAGCCTAGTAATTCCCTTCAGTAGGCATAAGAATAAGCTTATTACCAAAATTTTGTTACAGAAATGTAGAGAAAGCCATGTAAATGGAACACATCAGATTTTTGTTGAAGATTTCCCCTATAGCAGCAATTTTCTGAATCGAGGATTCCCTTCTCCCTCGCTTGGAAAAAAAAGTGTGGCAATTGGCGTGGAATTGAGAAAACAAAAAGCGGCAAGCAAGCAAGCAAGCAAGGCGTTTCACGGTTACCGAAGTTTATTAAGGGGGGAGGGAATTGCCTTTGCCTAAAGCCCGGAGATACTAATATTGTTCCGCTCATTCAAGTGTGATAGAATCTCTTCTCGAGATATGCTTTGAATTTCCGTTAAGATTTGCTCGCTGTATCACAGCTTCCTCCACACACTTGAGTACCACTACAGGCGGTCTATTACATCAAAGGTAGCGCACACTACTCACAAAAACTGACAAATTGCCTGTTAAAATACTTTGTAGCGACTAAAAGACAATGTCACATGTTGTGGAAATAGCAACTCGTATGAAACTTGTTAATAACATTTCACAAATTAAAACGAAATAAAATATGCCACTATTATTGTCACATGTTTTATTGGCGAGAGTTTAACTTACATTGTTTTAGTAATATTTTATTAATTAAGAATTAATTAATCTGAAGTAATTGGGATTTGATTCTTACATATTCTTGGAAAAATGCAAGTTTTATTATAAATGATTAAGTGACAGGATGTGAGTGACTAGCCTCTTCCGATGGCACTCCTGGTCGACTTTTCGATGATACCAACTTCCGTTACGCTGCGCGTACATTCGCACTTTGACGACACACCGGATATTCTACAACATTTATACATTGTATGTTGATTGGCTCGGAGTAACCACTTGGTTCTCCATATGAGGAGTACGGCCACCATGTTGAAATGCCCTTCCGGGTTGCCGCTAAATCTATTTAAAGGACTGTAGACCTGACTACCAGTGTCTTGACCGTCGGGGAACCTCTGCTTCGTCTGTGCGTCTTGGGGCATCGCTCCGGGCTCAACCGGCAACCTCAACCGTTCACCTTCATCTCTCACATCGTCTAGACACACCGTGACATACTTCTTACGGTAAGGCTTTGCGTTAGTAACTCCGTAATCAGGATGATATTGGCCAGGGTTAATTGAATAGATTGCAATCCTCCACCTTTGCAAACCAAACATTCGCAACCAGAACCTTGTTCGCGACAATATTACGAAATTATACAAGGACCATCCAGAAAGTGACAGACGATTTGGTATATCTAAATAATAACGAAAGACATCAACACAAAACTTTATTTACAAAGTTACAGTACCTTACTCTATTTCTCAACGCAATCCCCATTCTATCAAGACATTTATTGTCACGTGGTACCATTTTTCAATGCCGATGTTAAGCTTTTCTACCGCCAAAGAACTTATTCTTGTTTTTGCATGCTCAAAATATTCGGCAATCGAATTTTATAGGCAAGTAACGCAAGTGAATGGCGATAATGCAATGAACGAATCTTCAATGAGGAAATTCCGGATAATTTACGAGTAATCAAGGAAAAACCAGTGGGTACGACAAAGACCGAACGGAAAGTTCATCAATCGTTATGGAGGAGTTGAAACCAAATGTTGGTAAATGAATTAAGTTGCACTTTGGACACTGTACATAACTTTTTGGATGGAAAAGATTTCCCAACAGATGAAGACGTCAAAGTGGCAGTGACATCTTGGCTCAGATCCTTAGCGGTGGAATAGTATAACATCTGAGTTCATAACCGTCAGAGAGATCATGTCATCGGCGTTGACAAACCTACGGGTTCATTGGAAATTTACGCGCGCGTTCTCATGCATAACTGATCTGAAGTTCGGTTGTGTTATACTCAGTGAACCCGTAAGGATTCACATTTATAATCGTTACTACATTTTGTATGTCGCGGACAGTGCTTATGTTGTCATCCTAGAACTACCACGACTGACACTGTGATTTGAAAAAAAAACATCTTATAGCCGCGATAAACGAGTTGAGGTTAGCCGAAATAATAAAACTTTACGTTTACTGAAGTACAGGACCCCATGTTGAGACAACTAGTGAGACTTGCGTAAAAGTAGTTCAACATACGAGAAGTGTGATAGAAAATGCATGGAAATAAGGCATTTTAGAGGGAATAATGGAGCATATAGCGTTGTAGACGCACAGCAAATAATTACGGCAACAGGTACCGAGACAGCCACGTGTCAGCAGGAATGCTAATCACAAGACAATTTCTCCCCGATTATAAGAACCGACGCGAATGGAAACTACTGGTAAAAATTGCAAAGAGGAATGATAATATTTCCCGCATTGGCTAAGAGGAATTACCAGAACAACCATCTTGCCAGCTGAGGCCTTTGCCCTCTGCGATTATATGAACTAATTCTAAACTATTCTAATCGTAATACGCCTCGTATTAATTGTGAACCACAGGATGTAACAAGTGCCTTTTAAATTTGTCGTTTCCGTTCTCGGTTATTGTGAATCGCATTTAGAAGTTAGATGACGTAGTAAAGATTTTAGATAGATGAAGATTACAGTCCGCCCAGTACCACCTTGTAAACTCCATGGCACGGCAGTCCGCAAGGGACCATGGCCTACCGCCCGGCCGCTGCATGCCCCTCTCAGCCCGAGGACGTGCTAGAGTATGAGACGTGATCAGTACCTCGAGTCCCTCCCGGCCGGTTTATGCGGTCTTCTCGATCAAGTAGCTCCTCAATTGGCCACCCAGGGACCTCACGAGGCTAACTGCACCCCGGACGAGGTCTCCCTAAAGGGAAAACTCCCCATGCCGGCACCAGGAATCGAACTCAGGTCTCCAGCTTGGCAAGGAGACGGTCGGTACCACCCTGTACAAAACAGAATTCCCTGTTAAGTGTAAGTGAAGGGTTATTTCACGTCGTAATCTTAAGAGTTGCTTGTACGTACATCTTGTGCTAAGAGTTTCCGGTGACCGAGGATTTGAAAGATGACATGGAGAAGTGTGCAGGGCATTGCTTATCATCAGCCACTTCCTCCTGTTGAGACAAACAGAGGTGGCAGAAGGGATCGATTTTATGGGTGAAAGGGGTAGGATAGGGGGGGGGGTAACGTGCCTGTCTGCGAACGATAGCCTGCGGTTTGCGGGTGATTTAACGACGATCTTTAAGTGCTGAGGTCGACCCTAGCTTTATTCGTCCATCTCAAGAAGGACATAATCTTAGCGATATATCGGCTTTCCCTATCCAACCACGGAAATTTACGTCATTATCCTAGGAAGAAATCTGAATAGCTCTCCAAGTGCTTTTCGTGGGGGTATTACACGGCGTCTTGGGGGAAATGGCAGTAATAAACAAGGCGCTGGGGCACATAGTGGCAAACACTAGCGCATTTCCTTTCATCGCCGGAAAATGGAGTAGATCCTACGTCTTTTATATGTCCTTTCAATTCATCAGGGTTTAGATCGCAGAAGAAGCAATTATGCAATCCACATGCAAGGGCAGCAAAGAAATCAATACAAATAAAACTTTCATCCGATTCATGTAATAGCTCTGCTAAAATGGGGACCACGATTCTCAGTGAGGTATGCCTTATCTGTATCGTGTGCTTGGTGCGCGTGTGAGTCAATCACTAGTTCGCGCAGTGACGTCCGGTAATCTGAAAATAATAGGGGTAGGATAACGGAGAAGAAATAAATCACAAACTGCTGTCGATCGATCAACAATTTTAATCGATTTTCTAATTTAATTTAATTGATTAACCGATAGTTTTCACCGAGTTGCAAAAATTTACTGAATTACACTATTATTGTTTAATTCAATATAAAGCTTGTTTATGTGCCAATCGGAGACGATTCACAGTTGAGACTTACGGATTTATGTTGTTGTGCATTGTAATCTATGTATCTTGAGAGAAAATGAAACGGACAATGATGCTGATGAATTGTTGCACAACCGAAATTGAATTAAAATTGTTAATTCCTGTTAATCAGTGGTATTTGTGTTTACCACCCATTCAACCTCAATCGCCTTGCTAGTGAAAACATTACAGTCTATTGCCGGCGCAAAACTTCTGAAATAGTGACCCTGACCGCCAACCCAGCTATCGAGTCTAGCTTATCGGAGTTTGTGATATGATCCCTTGCTTACTTAAAGCCACAGCGAGCAAACTTTGTACAGTCTGTATCGAAAGTGTTCCGCAAATGTTTGTATTCAAAGTGGGCAGCAAATAGTGTTCATTTTAGTTATTTTATGCTATTAACCATGACTCCTACGTTTTCAAAGTTAAGTGGCAAGGTATTACTTAGAGCAGAGAAATAATTGCAAATGTGCTTGACTTCGAAACAAGAGGCGGAGATGAAGGAAGAAAATGTATATTCCCCGAGTTCTTCAAAAACCTGTAGACAGTGAATGAAAGAGTAACCAACTCATATTTCACTGAGTTCCGTTTCCAGGGTTCTCAAAGATAAGAAAGAAAGAAAAATAAAACTTAATATATTACTTTAAAATTAAAAGATGTGGAACAGCTATGTCGCCAGCGAATTGCAGAAATTGGCAGGCCAGAATGGGAACATGTATGTCCACATGTTGAGAACATTGAAAATCATTAGAAAGAATTTTAGAACATCAAATAAAAAGAATTCTAATCCAGGATAATGGTGCAGAAGGTAGCGATAACGTTGATGATGACAATGACGTGAGCGAAGACGGAGGACTGTCAGGTTTGGAAGAATTGACATTGTTTATATAGTAGGCCATTTATATAGATATTTTGTAGATATGAATATACATATGAAAACACATGTTTATCAGAACAGGTGCATAAGAGGTGACAGATATTTGACATTGACTGTGACAGGCATGAATCGACTGGTGAACTGCTTATCTGAAAGTACAACTCGCTTCCTAGCTCTCATTAAGATTTTCAGATGTGCGCCAATTATACCGCGCAACCACTGCTAGTGAAAACACCAGTCTACCACTGCCCCATTTTCCTTCTATTAGTATCACTACGTACACACTGCATTGTCAACACATCACAACTATAGAGTGATTTATGTAGAACTGACACATTTCCTTCTTTAATTATTCTGTTGAAAATTCGTTCAAAGACCCAATTTTAGCACTAAATAAGCAGAATGTTCTGGAGTTTCGATTCCTTGTCACTAGATGCGCAGACGTTCATGTCTTATTCCTAATTGCATTGTTGGTAGCTGTTTCGACATTTTGTTCTTGTAGCCAACGTGAAAATGCAGTACGATGTAGAGCTGAGTCGAAGGATATTTTCAGCAAGATGGCGCTGTATGCCATGCATCAAATGGATCCATGAACCTAATTGTAAGTTTCTTTGACGACCGGATAATTTCCAGCAACCTGTGGCCACCGAGATCTCCGGATTTGACATCGCCAGACTTCTCTCTGTGGGGTTACTTAAAAGACAGGGTTTACGCCACATGTCCACAGACATTGGCGATCTGAAGCACAACATCGCAAGGGAGATTCAAGCTATTGACAACAGAGTCCTCCAACGAGTGGCCGGTAACATGGAACGACGTGTTGAGTTGTGCCTTATGCAGGATGGAGGACATTTTCAACATTTGCTATAGAGGTAAATAATCTCCTAAAATTCCTCTACAATTTAGGTATAACAAGTCGTCCCTAGCATAGCACGTTTTGAAATAATTAATGAAAGAAATGTATCAGCTCTATATAAATCTTCCTGTATAACGTACTGCATTAACTTCGATTCTGTCCCGCTATTGATCCCCAGGATACTATCCCTACTAATTAGATAAACGTTAGGTTTAGTAGAACTGAACACTCACTCCCTTGGGTCGTGTTCTAACTTGATATGATAGGCGACTATTTTTGTGTGCAACAAGTCTCACAATGCAGCTATACATTTTTGGATGATGCTTTTGTTAAATTGGCAGCAGCGCGAACATGGAACCTGTAAAGTGGTCGGTGAGCGCGACGAAAATGACCTCTGTGCTGTTTACTAACAACATCCTGCGGCCATGCTAATTCCAGGGACCTTGATTTCACTGGCCACGCTTGGATTCACACTTTGGTGTCAGACGCCACTTCACAGCGGCGCGCAAATTGCGTGCACTCAATTTAAAAACACGCAAACAGCGCTACATGAGTGACGTGAAACACTAAATCAATACATGTCTTGGCAAAATTGGGCCAAATCGTTAGAAAGGCAAAGGTACTCTGTGTATTTCGGTTATCCCTGCATTCAGTCTTTCGCTTGAATGAATGAATGAATAAGTGTAATAAATACACTTATTAATTCATTCATTCAAGTGAAAGACTGAATGCAGGGATAACCGAAATACACAGATCTAAAAATCTGACCACTCACACGGCCTTCTCTAAACAAATGTGTGAGTCCCCCTCCGTGGTATAGTGGCTACCATGCTAGCCTCAGGCCATGCCGTGGCCGAGTGGTTAGACCACTCGCCTCTCACCTAGAGGGCCCGGGTTCGATCCTAAGCGACCGCATGTGAGATTTGTGGTGGACAAAGCGGCGCTGGGGCGGGTTTTCTCCGGGTTCTCCGGCTTCCCCCCGACATCGCATTCCACCGGTGTTCCATTTTCATTCATGTATCATCAGTGTCACCGCCTGCGGTGCCATAAGTAGTTAAAGCGGGCGTTAAACACTACCCATGCTAGCCTCAAACCCGGCGGAGGACGATGGATTTTGTCGAGTGTAAACATCCTTAGCATGGCTTCCTTCGGAAGGGAAGTAAAGCCGTTGGTCCCGTGTCGTAGATTTACGGCACGTAAAAGAACCTCAAGTCTGATAGAGAGGCCTCTGAGCAAAATTAAGCGGTCTTTCACGCCCAGTATAGAATGGGACGCTGAGAACCACAGCAGTTAAAGAGCGTCCATAAATAACATGTCATTTACATTTTTAACTAGACGCGATTCTCGATTTGCAAGTAGAGTCTCCAGGAAACAGAGTTTACTGCGTTGCCTCTCGCCTCTAGTTTGCTAATAGTTGTTGCCCAATGGAAGGGGGGCAGCGGTCCCGTTTCTGGGCCATCAGGTTTTAGAGAAAACTATACTTACTACTACTAATTTTCAGCGTTGTCATTAACGCTACTGAAAGGAGAGAATGAGAGAGAGAGAGAGAGAGAGAGAGAGAGTGGCTAGGAAGACATGTTTTGTTCAAGTTCTGTGATGTGTGAATGAATAGCCTCATCCTGCGGTCCTTGCTGTAGTATTATTATTATTATTATTATTGTGAGGAAGCAAGAATGCCTTTGCGTGCTTCTATTGAAATTGCAGCATTAGCAGGAGATTCTCAAGTATTGGTGTTGCTGTTATAATGCTGTAAATGAGAACCGTCCCTTGCCTTGCTCTCAATGGGAATCTGCTCCTTAATCCTCAGTCTAGCTTCCTCTCTTCTTCTTCTGCTTTCTCGTCCTGGTAAATGACAACTTCAGTCCAACTTCATAATAATGTTACCAGGGAAATGAACCAAGAAATTTCTCTTACATTCTCCTCTTATTTCTACTCGCAAAATCACTAGAAAGAAGGTACACTATAAGGCGGTAAGCGAACCGCCTCTGTGGTGCGGTGGTAGCGTGTCTGCCTCACATTCAAGAGGTACCGAGTTAAAAAAAAGTCTGATAGGTTCCATTTACATGACATTCTCTACACCTCGGTAACAAATTATATTTAAAACGCTTATTCTTCTATTTGTTTCTTGCTAATCGAGATGAACATTAGCAGAAATAGTCTTTATATAGCCCCCTAAGGTCATATCGGGGGCTTTGCATTAAAAACAACTCGTTATCTGTAGGTTCTTCACCACACACTTATATACTTGTCAATTCCACCACGAAAATAGTCTTATTACCTGCTTTCTTGTTAGTAGGAGGGAAGTAAGGGAATACAGTAGGCTAATGCTTTAAAATGTGGTTGCTATGGCATTAAAATCCGTTACTTTCCGTTGACAAGCTCTTGTATGAGAAATGTAAGTATTTTAAAACTGAAATCAATAACAAGGAATATCTCGAAAACGGTCAACTCCACGAAAAATATGTGTATTAACGATGTCTGTATTTTCTGCGTAGTAAGTTTTTGTCTATCTCTTACGGTTTACCAGCTACGCAAATTCAGAATATAGAGTCCTTCAAAGGCTTTTCTCAGCAAATTTCAGATACATAGTTTGACATGTAAAATACCTTTAATATACCATATTTTAATAAAAATCGTTAGTCATTTTTGAGAAAATAAAAAATGTCAAACTTTTTACCATGTAAACGGTACTTTGGGGTGGGGGATTTTATTGAAAATCTTGTATCGTATTTTTGGAAGATATTGGACCTAAATACCAAGTTAACGGACTTTTCGTTTGTGAGTTACACTGCACACACACACACATTATTCTAATTTTTTTTTTTTTCGGATTCAGGATGTCTCAAAACCTGTCTGATGGTGTCTGACTACGTATTATGTGTAGAGGAAGTAAAATTTCATCATGCTAATCAACATAAACATGAATTAAAATGGTCTTACTATATAGTTCGTTATAAGCAGAAGCGAAATAAGGGCTAAAGCGATAATCAAATATTTTAAAATCTGGTTGCCATGCAATTGAAATTTTGTTCTCTTTGCATGGCCAGAAATTGAAAAAATCCCATATGAAAAACGTTTTGACTATTTTAAAATTGAAACAAACTACAAGGAATATTTCGGAAATGGTTAGTCACACACCAGAAAGTATATGACAAATTGTGTCTTAACAAGAAAACCATCTTTGTGCAGTGACATTTTTGTCTATCTCTTACTTTTGTAAGTATCCTAAAAACGAACAATTTATGTCATATGGACATTTTTGGAGCTATGAGTTTAACAGTTTCTGAAACATTTGTGGCTATAGGCGTAAATTTTCCAATACTAGCTTTTCTCAAACGGAAGTGTTATTCATTTCTTTTCACTCCTGTCGTGTAGAATGATCCGAATTTAAAAGTCATCAGTCGGCGGACAGCTATTAGAAGACTTGACCATGCTTTGCATTAGCGTATTCCCTTATTTCAGTTCTTCTTACTTACAACGATCTAAGCAATAAGACTGCTTCTTTTAATGCTTATCCGGATTAATACTAAGTAACAATAAGAACATCTTTTGTAAGAATAGTTTATTGCAGAAAGGCTAGAGAAATTCATGTGAATGTAACAGCAGAATTCTTTTTTTACATTGTTCAGTCAGAAATGAAGCTTTTTCTAGAGGTTTAACAATTTTTAGTCCGCCTCGGTAGTGTGGGGGTAGCGTGTCTGCTTCACATTCAAGAGGTCGCGAGTTCGAATCTTGCTTAGGATGATTTATCGGAATACGTTTTTTTTCCGAGGTTTTCTCTTATTCTGAAAATATTGATGTCGACTAACTTTAAGGTCCATGCACATTTAAAATTTTCATTTATCTTCCGATATGACCAATCAGGTTAAAGGAAGTTAGCCCCTCCCCAAATATAATACAAAAAAAAAATGTGACGTTTTCCATTCATATGACTTTCTTTACATCTCTGTAACAAATTATTGTTAAATTTTACTCTTCTATCCACTTCTTGCTAATCTTTAATAGAAATTGTGCTTATTACTTGGTTCCTTGTAAGTAGAAACGAAATAACAAAATGCAATAGTTTCGTCCTTTAAAAGCCGTTATATTTGTGAAACAATTGAAATTCCAATCTCTTTGCTTGCCAGGAGTAAACAAACGAGAAATGAGAAGAAAGATGTCTTCCCGTTTGAGAAAAGTGTAAATGGCTTAAATTGAAACCATTAATTCGCAATATCTGTAATACGGTTGACTCTACAAAAAAGAGTATATGATATCAATTGTGTATTTTAATGAGCTCTGCATTTTTTGCGTAGTCGTTTTTTGTATACCTCTTACGGTTTGCCAGTTATACAAAAGTCATTCAGAATGAAGAGATCTTCAGAGGCTATTCCCAGAACATTCAAGATATAAGTTTCGTTTTTCATAAAAATATCTAAAAAATTATGGTATTTTAATCAAAATCGTTAGTGCCATTTTTTAGAAAATCAAAAATTTTGAAAATGTTGCATATAAAGGGTAGATTGGGGGTGGGGGGATTTTATGGAACATTTTCGTGTCGCATCCTGGAAGATACTAAACTTAAATACCGAGTTTATTATCTAACGGTCTTTTCGTTTTTGAGCTATGCTGTTCACACACACGGACCTTTTTCTAATAATGCTTTTTGTGGATTTACGGGAACCCAAAACATGTATTTCCTGTGAAATCTCGGTATTCAGCTTTTGGGTGCAATACAATACCTTCTCTATACATTACATACATAGTGCGTGTAGAGAAAGTAAACATCAACAAGAAGCAACATTTTAAATAGATTTAGGGCGTCTCAAACCTTGTATTTCTGGCAAAAAACGCGGTATTCAAATCTTGTGTGGAATTTAATACTTTCTCTGGTTACTAAACACCTGGAGAAAATACTGTGCCTCTAACTTCTTGCACAGCACATTCTTTTTTAACTTGAATAGTTCATTTATCAAAGGTGAGCGCAGGCAGCTCTTTACGGTGGCCAAGTGGACAACAGAAGCTAGTAAATTACGTCGATAATCTGGAAACCGACCGACGCCAAGACAAGTACATAAAAGTAAATCACAGTGGGACTCGGGGGTGGGCGGCGTAGACCGCCAACAGAACTGCAATGTTCCGAATTTCATGCTACAGTTAACTTGGCATTAAACAAGTTTTCACGCCGAGATCTCTTCCACGTTCACGCCGGCCGGCCGGCAGAAGAAGCCAGTGTCGGCAATGCGAATGTCGATTCTCGTTAAATATGTTGGCTCGAGAAATTATTTCATCTTGTACAAGATCGGTTTTCAAACATAACGTTCCCCTTCATGCATAGATATCCATTCCTTCGTGTAATATTAGAAAAAGCCCTTGTATGTCTGTGGAAGCATAGCTCAAAACGAAAAGACCGTTAAATACCAAACTTCGTATTTAGGTTAGTATCTTTCAAGGATGCGACACGAAGATTTTCAAGAAAATCCCCCACCGACAACTTCCCTTTTTGATGGAAAAATTTTCGATAATTTTTATTTCTCAAAAATGGCTAATGATTTTGATTAAATCTCTTTATTACACACATTTACATCACAAACAAATTGCATATCTCGAATTTTCCGGGGATAGCTTCTGAAGATCTGTTCGTTCTGGATACATTTTTCAGAATTTTGCATAACTAGTAAACCATAAGAAATAGACAAAAACTTACCACACAAGAAATGCAGATCTCGTTAAAACATATACTTTAAGTCATATGCATTTTTAGCAGAGATGACCGTTACCAAGATATTCCTTGTTATTAGTTTAAATTTTAAAATACATAATTCTTTTCTTAGACAGCGCGTTCCCATTTTTCTTTTTTTCTAATCCTGGTCAAGCAAACGAGCGAATTTCAATGACCATCGCATAACGATAGCTTTTGAAACATTTGACTATCAGGTTTAGCATAACGCATTCCTTTAGTTCCCTTCTACTTATAAGGAACTAAGTAATAAGAACATTCTGCTAATGTTTATCTCGATTAGCATGGTGTAGAAAGAAGAATATTCCTTTGTAAAAAGTTTGTTTTACACAAAGAAAATAATGTGAGTGTAACATTTGATTTTTAGAAAAAGATGCGTATGTGTATGTGTATGTCTGAGTGTGGACAGCATAGCTCAAAACAAAAAGTCATTTCAAGATAATTTGATATCACTTTGTGGTTTACCGGGAAACATGGGAGTCAGTTGAGAAAAAATCAATGCTATGCCGGCATGTTGCCATGGTAGCTCAGTGGAAGAGCACCCGGCTAGAGACCGGGAGATCAGTGGTTCAAATCCCGGCTATGGCATTGCATTTTTCAATCACTCTACCTATCCAACTCCTTTCCTATACACGGCTTGTGTGAAAAAAAATTAAACAAATTTAAATGTTACATTTAAAAGTACACACATAGCAGAGAATAAGAATTAACTGATTTCGTTTGTTGCAGGTGAGTGCTACCTCATGGATTCCAACACATATGGGTTGTGACGTAAAGCTGCCGTATGTAAAACATTATCTCTTTGTTACCGTTTGTCTACTATCCACAAACGATCTACTTTCACCTAGGCGTAGGCTTTTAATCTTGCTCTATACGTTAGTCAACTGATATAAACCAATTCTGACTCTATATATGAATTATTGAGGAGCATATTCTTATCCCGTATTGCTGTCCAATCAGTGTAAGAATCATATGCACAGTGGAAACAAGCGCCAAATTCAATCGATATAATGGCGCATGAAATATACCACCAATCAAAATGGAACTATATGATAAAAAAGTCTGATGTGTTCCATTCACATGACTTTCTCTACATTTCTGCAACAAGTTATTGTTAAAAAGCTTATGCTTCAATTTACTTCATGCTAATCCAGAAAAAAAATTAGCAGAAATAGTCTTATTACTTGCTTCCTTGTAAGTAGAAGCGAAATAAGAGTTAAAGTGATAGTCAAAAACTGGTTGCTATGTGACTGAAGTTCCTTTCTTTGTATTGACAGGAGTTGACAAATTCCTGTATGAGAAAAGTATAAGTTTTTTAAAGCTGACACCAATAACAAGGAAAATCTCAGAAATGGACGACTACATAACGAGCGCATATGTGTATTAATGAGAGCAACAATTTTTGTGTTGTAGGTTTTAGTCTACCTCTTGTGGTTTATGCAAAAGTCTGCAAAACTCTGCCAGAATAAAGATATCTTCAGACGCTATTGCCATAAAATTCAAAATATACATTTTATTCTGGATGTAAATGTATTTAATAAGTGGTATTTGAATCAAAACCGTTATAGCCATTTTGAGAATAGCAACATTTTGAAAACTTTTGTTATGTAAAGGGTAATTCGCCATGGGGGATTTTTTTTTTTTTTTTAAATCTGCGTGTCACATCCTTGGAAGATTCTGAAGATACTAGGGTTGGCTGATAAGTCCCGGGCCTCTCAATGAAAACAGCATTTATTTATTTATTTTTTGCTTTATTTCCCAACATAGTCTCCAGAAAGACATTTGTCGTATTGGTGTTCTAATCTAATTAAACCATTTGTGCATTGCGATTTATCAAGGTCCTCAAAATAACTGTTTACCGCATCAATGACCTTGTTGCTGTGAAATCTTCGTCCTCTATTTGGGAACGGGTGTTAGATCTGGCGAATAGGGTGCATTTCCCATTGTAATGACTAAACGATGGGCCGGAGCATTGTCGGTATGAAACAAGATTCTTTTCTTTTTCTTTTCACCTCATCACTCAAACGTTGCAGTAGTAGTCACTAGTGATACTTTACCCTTTTCCAAATAGTCAATGAAATAATTCACTGTGCATCCCAGAAAACACTCGCCATAACTTTGTGAGCTGACAAAATTGACTTTGCCTTTTTTGGAGTTGGTTCACCTGGCGCAATCCACTGTTTTGACTGTGATTTACTTTCTGGAGTGTAGTGATGTATCTAAGTTTCATCCATGATAATAAGGGTCTCAAAAATTTACTGGGATTTTTACGATAGAGCTCCACATTCTTAACAGAAACAGTTATTCTTTGCAACTTTTGTTCAGGTTTCAACAAACGTGGCACCCATCTTGCACAGGCCTTGTGAAAGCCCAAAACATTACTTAAAATATTACCTGCACGTTCTTTTGATATGTTTACAGCCTCTGCTGTCTCAAACAACTTTAATCTGCGGTCTTCCAGTACTAAACGATGACTTTTTTCAATGATCTCTGGAGTTGTCACTTCTACAGGGCGTCCAGAGCGAGGCTCATCACTAGTGCTCGTACGTCCCATTTTAAACTCTGCAACCCACCTTTTAATTATTGAATATGTACTGTCCATCTCCTCCTTGATTTCTTTATTCGTTAAGTCTTTCAAATGGAAGTATTTAATTACTGCTCATTTTTCCAAATCCTCCATTTTCGTGAAAACTCTTAAAGTTATCGTGTTTAAAATGTTGTCATTTAAAAACTAAACAAGCTATTGACCTGTAACTATGGATGCAAGCTAGTCTAGAGTTAAGCTATACGATGCTACCGTCTAACTGGCCTAGTGGCGACATATCTATGTGAGGCCCGCGTCTTATCAGCCGACCCTCGTAGTTTCAGTTTTATTTAGTGGTTGTATTTCTCAAAGGAAATAAGTAGATACATTATGCACCACCCTGTAGAAAAGGTCATGTGAACGGAATATATCAGATTTTTATTTTGTATAATCAAACTGGACTTAAAAGCGATTTGTTTTCGTGGTAATAAATGAAATGAGTAACACGGTGAGGTTGTATTATCTGGTAGATTAACGATCTAGACGGAGAATCGTCTCCAGGACGAGACGGAAGCAAGAGGGTCAAAGTCGATAGTACTCGACTGTTGTAAGAGCGGTCGATTGGAGTCACCACTTGTGCACGGAGCCTCGTTCCAGGCGAGGCAAGAAACATTTCAATGGAATTAGAGGAGCCCTCGGTGTTAGATGTTATCTGCCTCCCACAGCGTTTATCTTTACATCCCATTGTGTCGGTCTAGAGGCTCATCTCTTTAAAGTGGTGGGTATGTACACTAAAAAAAATAAAAAAATGTGTATAGAATTGTATTCCACCCAAAAATTCCATATCGTGATTTCACGGAAATACATGTTTTTAGAAGTGTGTGTGTGTGAGAGAGAGAGAGAGAGAGAGAGAGAGAGAGAGAGAACATGGTAATTCAAACCAGAAATCTGATGTATTCCATTCACATTACTTTTTCTACATCTCTGTAACAAATTATTGTTAAAAAGCTTAACCTATCTACTTTGCAAATCCAGATAAACATTAGCAAAAAAGGTATTATTATTTAGTTCCTTATAAGTAGAAGGGAATACACTAGGCTAAACCAACTGTCAAATGTTTTAAAATGTGCTTGTTATGGGATTGAAACCCGTTTTTTTTTTGCGAGGCCAGGAGTTGACAAGTTCCTGTGGGAGAAAGATGAAACTAAATAACAAGGAATATCTCGAAAACGGTTACCTCCAGCACAAAAATGTAAAGGACTTAAATTGTGTTTTGACGAGATCTACAATTTTTTTTTGTTTGTTTTTGTTTTTGTGCAGTACGTTTCTTTTCTATCTCTTGCGGTTTAACCGTTATGCAAAGCTCTGCAAAATTCAGCCAGAATAAAATGCACTTCAGAAGCTATTTCTAGAAAATTCAAAATATACATGTTATTTATTATATTAATACCTTTAATATACGATATTTTAATCAAAATTGTTATAGCCATTTTTGAAATAATCATACTTTTCGAAAAATATTCCATGAAGTGGGGTGATTTGTGTCGTATCCTTGGAAGGCACTAAACTTATATTTCAATTTTGGTATTTTACCGAATCTTCGTTTTTGAGTTATCGTATTGACAGACACCGACACACATGGATTTTTTTTTTGTACAGAAGACCCTAAAATATGTGTTTCCGATGAAATCTCGCTGTCGAATTTTTAGGTGGAAGGCAAATAACACGTACATAGTGCGTGTAGAGAAAGTAAAAACGTTTGGTAGTGTTAGCAGAAACTCTTAGAAAATGAAACTTCAAATGGTGTTTCTGATAACTTAAACCTGTCTCATGTTTTGCAGCTCATACATGACACTCCAAAGGGAAAGCAAATGCTCATTAGCAACAAACATTCAACAGAGTTTATGATTTTTTGAACGTTTTGTTGCACGATGTTGGTGTGTGTGTGGCGGGAGAGATCGTAACGGCAGCGAGCGCAGTGCAGCCTGGTGGCGGTTTTTGGGTACTTTCAGCAACTTATGCAATCGTAAACATTTCATGTGACTTTTGTGTTCCCCACCTGTTTGCTCGCTTTTCTCATTTCGTTTGCTCTGTTTGTGAAACGGGGACTTAATTAAAAGTACGTCCCTTGGGCCTCATAAAGGATGAAAAAATAATAACGCAAAACTTGCACAGGGAAGACTGACTGACGACCTGTTTCTCTCATCGTCATCATCGAAATCGTGTGTTTGCTACGTCACAAAGGCTCCTAGCTATTTAAAATTGCATGGACATTTTGACTGTCTATCGTTTACATAAGGCACAGGATATGTTATTCAAGCCCAAAACTGTATGCTCACATTCCAGTGCAAATGCGTTTTTCGATGTCCGTTGATAGAAAAATCTGATGTGTTCCATTCACTCACTGCAACAAATTATTGTTAAAAAGCTTATGATTATATACTTCCTGCTAATCAAGAAAAAAAAAAATAGCAGAAATAGTCTTATTGCTTGCTTCTTTGTAAGTAGAAGTGAAATAAGGGAGTACCATAGGTTAAAGTGATATCAAAAACTGGTTGCTATGTGACTGTTTGTATGGACACGAGTTGACAAATTCCTGTATGAGAAAAGTAAATTTTTAAAGCTGAAACAAAAACAAGAAATATCTAAAAAAAAAAAACGACCATTTCACAAAAAACTGTATATCACATAAATGTGTGTTTTATCGTGCTCTACATATTTTGTGTAGTAAGTTTTTGTCCATCTCTTATAGTTTAGCAGTTGTGCAAAATTTCGTAAAATTCATCCCCAATAAAGTAGTCTTCAGAGGCTATTCCCAGAAAATACATTTTATTTGTCAGGTAAATATCTTTAATATGCGACATTTTAATCAAAATCGTTAGGGCAAGTTTTGAGAAAATCAAAATTTTCGAAAAAAGTTCCACGTAAAGGGTAGTTGGGGGTGGGGGTATTTCCTGTAAATCTTCGTGTCGCATCCTTGGAAGACACCAAACTTAAATACCAAGTTTCGTATTCAACGTTTTTTTTTCGTTTTTGACCTATGCTACCCACAGTCACACACGCGGACCTATTTCTAAAATGCTGTTTTCGGACTCAGGATGAAATCTCGACATTGAATTTTGGGTGGAATACAATACCTTCGCTATCCACTGTGGACGTTTTACATATGGGCTAAAGAAAGTAATAATTCTAGAAAAATATGTTGTGTTGCAGCAGTTACTCGTCAACTGTTTCAGGCTGCAGAAGCTTATTCGAGTGCTTGCGGGCTAGAACTCCATCGGGAGGCTTGGGCCCGAGCCAACCGTTAAACACCCCGTCCGTGCTTGCGATTCTCGTCATCCGAATCTAGTTGCAGGTCCTGGCCCTAGTGCCATCCAGTTAAACATTTGACAATCGCTATTCTCTTGAAATGTGTAATGTGGCTATTTCTGTAAATTTCCAATTGAATGTGTATTACCTGTCTGAAGAATGAACGCAGGCGGCCACATGGAAGTGTAAACACAAACAGATAAGCGGTATTACGTCACCACTCCCGGTGCATGTCCAATACTGGAATGCAGCAGTTGGGTCTCTTACAGTGGACGGGTTTGAATAAAGTTAAAATGTAAATACCGCCGCGCGTAGTCATACGCTCACAAAGTAGAACTTTAATATTCATTAGTGATGAAGAAAACAGCAAGTTTAACCTGTTGTGGATCCTTTAGTTTATTCCTGTTTACGTACGCTGTGCTGATGTTTTAATGGTCAGATTGTCCTATATTCCAGCCTTCTCTGACTGCTCTAAATCGTACCATGCTACACCAACCACCTCCTCTAACAGCTGCATTCTTTCGTCAGACAGGTAGTACTACACTATATTCCAGCCTTCTCTGACCGTTCTAAACCGTACCATGCTACACCAACCACCTCCTCTAACAGCTGCATTCTTCCGACAGACAGGTAGTACTACACTATATTCCAGCCTTCTCTGACCGTTCTAAACCGTGCCATGCTACACCAGCGACCTCCCCTAACCGCTGCATTCTTTCGTCAGACAGGTAGTACTATATTATATTCCAGCCTTCTCTGACCCTTCTAAATCGTGCCATGCTACACCAGCCACCTCATCTAACAGCTGCATTCTTCCGACAGACAGGTAGTACATATATTTTTGATCAGATAAATATTGAGTCCAGAGGTTTGAGTTGAGTTAGATATACTGGAACGTGTTATTGAGGCAGTTGTTCGTGAGACTGAAACATTTTGCTAGGACGTAACCGCAACGGATCAGATTATCGCCGTATTTCACTTCTGACACTGAAATGGAGGTTAGGTGGTCAACTTCACGCTTGGACTGTTTGACCCTCTGGGGAAATTCCCAGCTACTAATTTCTGTTAGAGGCTGAGTGAACCTCGTGGCCCCTGGTGCAGATCGAAGGGCTTTGAGGTGGAGGAGGTTTTAAAAAGCCACGCAACCAACACGCCAGTCTAGGGGCGCAGTTCCCAAGTTCAATTCCTATACAACATCCTCATCTCCACAACGTCAAACTATAATACCACCAAAACAACAGTGTGGCTTGGAGCATGTGTCGAGTTACGTCTGTAGCAAATTATTCTTCTATCTGCTTCATACTAATCGAGATAAACACCAACAGAAATTATCTTATTACTTGCTTCCTTATAAATAGAGGGGAAACAAAGGAGTACACTAAACTAAACCGACAGTCTAATGTTTTGAAATGTGGTTGCTATAGGACTGAAATCCGTTTCGTTGCATGACCAAGGAGTTGACAAAAGTTTAGTATTTTAAAACTGAAATCAATAGCGAGAAATATCTCGGAAATGGTTAGATCCACGAAAAAAAATCTGATGTGTTCCATTCACACGAATTTCTCTACACCTCAGTAATAAATATTGTTAAAAAGCTTATTCTTTTATCCATTTCATGATAATCGAGATAAACATTAGCAGAAATTGTCGTTATTACTTGGTTCCTTGTATATCTTTGGAGGCTATTCCCAGAAAATTCAAGATATATATTTTATTTGTCATGCAAATATCTTTAATGTATGATATTGTAACAAAAATCGTTACAGCCATTTTTGAGAAGATACAATTTTTGGAAAATTTTTCCAGGTAAAGGGTAGTTGGGAGTGAAGCGGGTATTTTATTGAAAATCTTCGTGTCGTCTCCTTGGAAGAGACTGAACTTAAATATCAAGTTTGGTATTTAACGGGCTTTTCGTGTTTGAGCTATGCTGCTGCCCCCCCCCACACACACGCACACCGAACTTTTTCTAAAAATGCTTTTTTCGGATTCAGGGTTTTTTTAAACATATATTCTCGGTATTGAATTTTTGGGTGCAATACAATACCTTCTGTGTACATTATGTACATAATACGTGCAGAGAAAGTAAAAATATATGGCATAAATTGTGCGTTTTAAAGATATATATATATATATATATATATATATATATATATATATATATATATATAAGTTGTCTATCTCTTACGGTTTACTAGTTATGCAAATTTCAGCAAAATTCACCCAGAATGAAGAGCCCTTCTGTGGCTATTTCCAGAAAATTCAAAATATACATTTTATCTGTCATGTAAATATCTTTATTATACCTATGGTATATTAATCAAAATCTTTAATGCCATTTCTGTGAAAATTAAAAATTTACGAAAATTTTTCCATGTAAAGCGTAATTTGGAGTGGAGAGATTTTCCTCAAAATTTTTGTGACTCATCCTTGGAAGATTGGTATTTTACCGACTTTTTTTGAGTTATCGTGTTCACATATACCGGACGCACTAGCACGCGCACGGACCTTTTTCTAAAAATGATGTGTTCCATTCACATAATTTTCTCTACATCTCTGTAATAAATTATATTTCTAAGGATTATTTTTAACTAACTATTTTATGCTAATTGATCAAAACATTAGCAGAAATGATCTTGTTACTTGCGTTCTAGTAAGTTGAAGAGAAGTAGGGAATACACTAGGCTAAAGCGAGTCATGATATTTAAAACCTGGTTGGTATGTGATTGAAATTAGTTTCTTTGCACTGCCAAGAGTTGACAAAAACAGTATTTAAAAACTGAAACCAACAACAAGGAGTGTCTCGGAAATGGACAACTCTACGAAAAAGATGTGTATGACATAAATTGTTTGTGTTAACGAGATTTATACTTTTGTCCACATCCTGCTGTTTACCAGTTATACAAGTCATCCAAAGTGAAGAGGTCTTCAGCGACTATTCCCAGAAAATTCAAAATTATATATTTAGTTGTCATAAAAATCTGAAACGTATGGTATTTTAATCGTTAGAGCTAGTTTTCCATGTAAAGGACAGTTTGAAAGTCTTCGTGTCGCATCCTTAGTAGATACTGAACTTAATATCAAGTTTGGTATCTAACTGAGTTTACGTTTTTGTGTCGGATCTTTTTCTAAAAATGCTTCTTTTATTCGTCTCCTCAAAACGTGTATTTCTGGGGATGGAATTCATACTTTCTCTGCCTATTATATACATTGTACATACGTGTAAGAGAAATCAAAACTCAGTAGATAGAACAATAAGCTATTGTAAGAAAACAGAGAGTAAAAAAAGACTGAAAACATGCTTTTACTTTCTCTAGCCGTATGTATAATGTACATAGTGGATAGAGAAGGTTTTGCATTCCACCCAAAAATTCTATGTCGAGATTTCACCGGAAATATATGTTTTGAGGAACCCAGAGACCGGAAAAGGCATTTTTAGAAAGTCCTTGAGAGTATGTGTGTGTGAACAGCGTAGCTCAAAAATGAAAGACCGTTAAATACTAAACTTGGTATTTAAGTTCAGCATCGTCCAAGGATGAGACACGAAGATTTTCAAGACAATCCCCCCACCACGAACTACCCTTTACATCGAGAATTTTGATTTTCACAAAAATGGCTCTTACGATCTTGATAAAAACGCCATATATTAAAGATATTTATATGCAAAATAAAACGCATGTCTTGAATTTTCTGGGAATAGCCTGTGAAGACCTCTGTATTCTGGATGAGTTTTGCGGAATTTTGCGTAGCGGTTAAACCGTAAGGGATAGACTACACAAAAGATTTAGAGTTTCTTAAAATACACAATTTATGTCACAAATTTTTACCTGGAATTGATAGTTTTCGAAACATTCCTTGTTATTGGTTTCAATTTTAAACTACTCAAGCTTTCTCGCACGGCACTATGAAAGCGAACTGTACCTCAATTCTTTTGAAAAGATTTGACTATAACTTTAGCTCTATGTATTCCCGTATTTCCCTTCTACTTACAAGGAAGCAAATAATGTTTATCTCGATTAGCACGGTGTAGATGTTTAGTGAGAATGTTATGTGAATGTAGCAGGGTCTGTTGAGCTCGCTGCTTCACATTTTGTGAGCAGGATGTAGGAAGGGCGAATCTGCAGAGCTTATCGGCGACAAACCACACAGCACATCCGCACAGCTATATTGAGATATCTGCTTTAGGAAGACCGAATTTAGAAATACGCACAGCTTAGACAATCGATTTCATTGTCACCCAAGAGTTCTGTGTGTATTTTCCATTAGTATCAGGCAAATATTCATTCTTTTCTGGTGTTCTTAATTGGCCGCGGTAGGTTACAGCCGAGAGACCTTTGTCATATATTTGTGCAGAGTAATTCATGCTTTTGTGAGATTAAATATTTATACAAGCCATCCTAAGAAGAGTGTATTCTTAGCTATTTCAATAACCTTATTCTTAAGACTAAAGTGTGGTTTAATTCCTTGTGGGATATATTCCAAGGACTTCACTAAAACACCAAAATTGTTTTCTTTTGATAAACGTCGTGATGAAACGCAAGTATGCTTTATCCATTAGAACAATTTTGATCTGTTCCATTTACATGACGTTCTCTACCTATTCCCCAATAAATTAATGTTATAAAAGCTTATTCCATTATCTAGGTCATGTTAATCCAGATAAACATGATTAGCATAAATTGTCTTATTACTTGCTTACTTGTAATTAGTAATGAAATAAGAGAATATACTAGGATAAAGCGTTAGTCAAATCTTTTTAAAGGTGTCTCCATGTGATGACTTTGCATTTAATTACAGTTCCATCACGCAATATATTGGGCCACCTTTGTAGTGGTTTTTGATGAGGGAATTTCTAGTTTCTAGTGACGAGGGATCAACTTATCACTTGTAGATGGCACTAAAACATGCACAGGGATATTTTCTATCAAAACAATTCTGATGCGTTCCAATCACATGACTTTCTCTACATCTCTGTAACAAATTGTTGTTAAAAAGCTTATTCTATCTATTTAATGCTAAACATTAGCAGAAACGATCTTATTACTTAGTTCCTTTATAAGTAGAAGAGAAATAAGGGAATACACTAGGCTAAACCGACAGCCACATATTTTAAATTGTGGTTGCTATGGGATTGAAATCCTTTTCTTTGCGTGGCCAGTTCCCGTATGAGAATAGTAAATATTTTAAACCTGAAATCAATAACAAGGAATATCTCGAAAACGACCAACTCCACGTCAAAAATGTATCTAACATAAATGGTGGCTTTTAACGTGCTCTACATTTGTTGTGTGGTAAGTTCTTGTCCATCTCTTACGGTGTAGCAGTTATGCAAAATTCCGTAAAATTCACCCAGAATAAAGTAGTCTTCAGAGGCTGTTCCTAGAAAATTCAAGATATGTACTTTATTCGTCAGGTAAATATCTTTAATATACGATATTTTAATCAAAATCGTTAGAGCCATTTTTGAGAAAATAAACATTTTCGAAAAAATTTCCATGTAAAAGGTAGCTTGGAGTGGGGGGATCTTTCTCAAAATGTTCGTGTCGCATCTCTGGAAGATTGAACAACTCTGTTTTCTAGATGTTGCAATATGAAAACAAGGCGACGCACTGAAGAGAATATCAGATTGTACAGTATTTTCTGACTTTGTATTGCGTCATCGCTGTCATTTCCGCTCTCAATGCAGGAATTCACTCGCCTTAGCCCTTATACGAGGAAATTGGCATAACTAAATAATTTCAACTTTATTTACAGAGGTGCAGTACCTTACTCTATTTGTCAACATAATCTTTATTGCCATGAAGGTATTTATTGTCACGTGGTACCGGTTTTTGAATGCCGATGTTATACTTTTCTACCGCCAAAGAATATATTCGTTTTTTTTTTTGAATGCACAAAATGTTCGGCCAATCGAATTTGATAGGAAAATAACGCAAGTGTATGATGATCATGCACTGACGAGGGTTCAGTGAGGAAATGGCGCATAATTCACGATTAATCAAAGATGAATATGTGTGTATGAAAAAGACCGGAGTGGAAGTTCATCAATCTTTATGGAGGAGTTGAAATCAAATGCTGATAAAAGAATTCAGAAAAACCGTTGTTTCACTTTGGATACCGTTCCTGACTTTCTGGATGGAAAAGATTTCCCAACCATGAAGACCTCAAAGTGACAGTGACATCGTGGCTCAGATCTTTAGCGGTGGAAGAGTATAACATCTGCGTTGAAAAACCGGTACCACGTGACAAAAAGTACCTTGATAGTAATGACGATTACATTGAGAAAATTTGTAAATAAAGTTTTGTGTTGATAACTTTCGTTATTATTTAGTTATGCCAAATCGTCTTGTCATTATTGAAGAAACTAAGTACTTCTCCCCTTGAGGTATTTTTTCCAGGTGAAGTTGACGATGTGCCCTCAAGTGATGTAAAGCCTACTTACGCAGACGTAACAGAAACATGTTATGACTTTGGAAACGAGAGGATTACTCACCTTTAGCAGAGTTAGTTATACCGCTCGTCTGTAATATCCATTTGTGTAGCTGTGTTGATTAGTTTCTATTTCAGCAGCTCGCTTCTGATTACTTCATTTCGCCAGCAATCTAATTTTCTTACAGCCAATAGATAATCCAGAACTTTCATCTCGCTGCCGCCCGTCTTTTGTCTGCTACTGTTATTCTATATGCTCTGCCTCGCAGTGCTAAGGTTGCTCCACGCAGCAATAGCCAGGAAACTGATTATTACATCTTCCCTATCTCTCAATCGCTGCTCCACTGTTAACAATATGTCGGCTTCGTGTAACATGTACAAGGTAGAGAAGGTATTGTATTCAACCCAAACATTCCAAACCCAGGTTTCGTGATCCCCTGAATAAATAATATGCATTTATGATACGAGTGATAAAATTTTGATGTGTTCCATTCACATGACTTTCTCTACATTTCTTCAAAAAAGTATTGTTAACCCTTTGTTGCCTGTCGGTACCTATCAGTTCCGCTTATTTTAGAGCGTAACTATACAAATAAGGTTGTACTGTAGGATTAATTTCATGTTATACTAACCTTCAACCATAAACGACAAGTAATCAAGACTGTTTTATATTGTAAATATAAATAAATAAAACAGTAAAGCCTACAGTCAAAAGTAACCCGATTAACTTCCAAGCATCACACCGATTATTTTACTTGGGCTCTCCCCGTCCTTTACCACAGCCACTGGAATTTGAGCTTGCAACATTGGGCTTTGAATGGATGGCCAGTCCATTAACACTCATGGTCATTTGAACTACTTTTTTTGATAGTGCCTTTAGCAGGAATATGAAAACTGGTTTGAAGAATTTAAACTTTTAATTGGGATGATAAAGATTAATAAAGGATCTACATTTATTTTCTTTCTATTTTCTCTATTTTTATATAATAATTTTATAGATTTACTCCCATATATTTTTACTAGAACTCCAGTTTTAAACTTGAATTACAGGAAAAACGGCATATGTAGTATACTAATGTAGGCAACTAAGGGTTGAAAAGCTTCTACTTCTATTTACGTAATGCTAATCGAGAAAAATTGGCAGTAAGAGTCTTATTACCTACTTCCTCGTAAGTCGAAGAGAAATAGGCTAAATCGATAGTCAAATCTTTTAAAAGCTGGTTGCTATGTGATGAAGTACCTTTGTTTGTATGGCCAGGAGTTGACAAATTCCCGTATGAGAAAAGTATAAGTTTTTTAAAGCTGAAACTAATAACAAGGCATATCTCAAAAACGTTCAGCCTCACGAAAAAATGTATATAACACAAATTGTGTGTTTTATCGATCTTTACATTGTTTGTTTGTTAAGATTTTGTCTATCTCTTACGGTTACCAGTTATACAAAATTCCGCAAAATTCATCCAGAATAAACATGTCTTCAGAAGCTATTCCCAGAAAATTGAAGATATACGTTTTGTTTGCCATGTAAATAGCTTAAATATTAGAGATTTTAATCAAAAGCGTTAAGATTCATTTTTGAGAAAATAAACAAAATCGAAATTTTTTCCATGCAAAGGGTGGGAAGATTTTCTTGAAAATTTTCGTGTCATATCCCTGAAAGATGCCAAACTTAAATACCCAGTTTGGTTTTTAACGGTCTTTTCGTTTTTGAGCTATGCTGCCCACAGTCACACACACACGAACATTTTTCTAAAAATACTTTTTTGATTCAGGGGATCTCAAAACATGTATTCCCAGTGAAATCACGGGATATAATTTTTAGTTGGAATACAATACCTTCTCTATACACTATGTACATAGTACGTGTAGAGAAAGTCAGTAAAACGAAAAGTCTATCAAATACCAAACTTGATGTTTAAGGTCAGTATCTTCTAAGTCCGTGACCTAATGGTTAGACAGCTCGTCCCCCCCCATCTTGGTGACCCCGGTTCGATCCCAAGCGCCCGCATGTGGGATTTGTGGAGGACGAAACAGCATCCGGTTGGGTTTTCTCCGGGTCCTCTGGTTTCCCTGCCATTCATTCCACCGGTTGCTCCATCATCATCTTTCCTATCATCCACTTTACTTGCATTTCACATCATCCACTTCCTGTCGCTTATGCCTGGCTAGAGCCGACCAGTCGTTCCAGGTTCTCCATTTTGTGGTTTCGTGTCGTCGACTCCCCGAAAGCCTTCTGACCCCTAGGCATCCACTTGTCAGTCCTAAAACTACGGGGAAGGTAAGCTGACTACGAATTTTCCAAGAATGTGATACGAAGATTTTCATGAAAATCCCCCACCCCAAACTTCCCTTTACATAGAGAATTTTTATTTTCCTAAAAATGACTAACGATTTTGATTAATAACTGAATATATTTTAAGGGATTTTTGGATACTTATCGATATTGCTGCTTTTGGACGTAACTTAATATTCGCACAAAAGAAATCGCAGAACTGATATGTATTCAAAAAATTAGTGCGGTAAGTAAAATAGTTGCAATATTTATTTTAATATATTGAATGTCAAAGTGTGTGTGTGCGTGTGTGTGTCTGTGTTTGTTAACACGATAACTGAAAAACGAAAAGTCGGTAAAATACCAAACTTGGCATTTGAGTAGAGAATCTCCCTAGGAAGCGACACGAAGATTTTGAAGAAAATCCCACTACCCCAAATTGCGCTTCACGTGGAAAAATTTTTCGCAAATTTTGATTTTCTGAAAATGGTCAATTAATATTTATATTTTAGATATTTACAAGACAAATTAGATTTATATCTTGAATTTTCTGAGTATAGCCTTTGAAGACCCGACGAACTTCACTAAATGTTGCAAAACTGGTAAACCGTAACAGCTAGACAAAAACTTACTACTCAGAAATATAAATCTCGTTAAAGCTCACAATTTATGTAATATAAACTTTTTTCGTGTAGTTGACTACTTTTATATATTCCTTGTTTTGGCTTTAGTTTAAAACTTCTCACATACAGGAATTCGTCACTCCGGGCCATACAAAGAAATGGATCTCATCCACATAGCAACAGCTTTTAGAAGATTTGACAATCGCTTTAGCCTTCTCCTTTATTTATTTTACATGGACCGAATTGGTTGTGTATGAAAAGGGGGCGTGTCCTATATCTGCCATTGGATATTTACATGTATTTTAAAGACACTTCTGGCATGTTGCATCTAAAAGACTAGATTATAATAAAAGAGGGTTTAAACTCTCAAAATCAGCAAAAAACAACATTGATACTCTTGGCTCAAACCAGCTTACAACCTCGCCTTCAAATATGAATATTGTTTTAGCATTATGATGTTAATATTTGATACACTTGCAAATCTATACTCAAAATGTTCTATCCTACACTTACAGCATGAGAAATAAATTTTCAAAAGAAAAAAAAACCTCATTTCTTTCGTGCCTTAGCCAGAGAGTCGCACGTTTTGGAGCTGGCAACGCCGCAATTAGCTGGTGGACATGAGTTGCTTTTCCACAGAGTTAAAAGCAGTAATCAATACCCATCCATGACCTTTGCCACCAGTTTAAAGGGAGGGGGTGAGCAATGTACACAAACAAAAGCATAAAAGGAAAGAGGAATCATCAATGTTTAAAATCGTGGATTACCCCGATGTGAAAGTTGGGCTGAAGAATGTATTGCTCAAGTCTTCCCTTTTCAGTCAGAAGTTAACTTGTGAGTTGCCACGTTGTTTCTCATCCAACAAGTGTTTCAAACAGTTAAAAGGTATTTTACATTGCCTCTTTCGTTCTGGTGGCGCCGGTTAAAGAGGTGCGCTTGAGGGTCATTTGTAAACAAACTAGAGATGAACAAACTTACGCACTAATTTAGCACCGATTATTTGATGCGGTATTCTGTCCTTTCATTTATAGCTATCTGGATTATTTTGAAAAATAACCCGCCTCTGGCTCTTTAAAATATAGTGGTGGCAAAAGTCGTGCGCAACTATCCGCTAATACGAGGGTTGGCTGATAAGTCCTGGGCCTCACACAGATAGACCAGTAGCATGGTATAGTTTCACTCTAGACTAGCTTGTGTCCTTATTTATAGGTGAATAGCTTGTTTAGTTTTCGAATGACAGCATTTTAAACAAGACAACTTTAGAGTTTTCACGAAAATGGAGTATTTGGAATCACGAACAGTGATTAAATACTTCCATTTGAAAGACTTAACGCCCAAGGAAATCAACGAGGAAATAGAGAGTACATTGAAAGACTCTGCCCCTTCATATTCAATGATTAAAAGTTGGGTTGCAGAGTTTAAAATGGGACGTACGAGCACTAGTGATGAGCCTCGCTCTGCACGCCCTGTAGAAGTGACAACTCCAGAGATCATTGAAAAAAGTCATCGTTTAGTACTGGAAGACCGCAGATTAAAGTTGTTTGAGATAGCAGAGGCTGCAAACATATCAAAAGAACGTGCAGGTAATATTTTAAGTAACGTTTTGGGCTTTCATAAAGTCAGTGCATGATGGGTGCCGCGTTAGTTCACACCTGATCAAAAGTTACAACGAAAAACTGTTTCCGTTAAGAATGTGGAGCTCCACTGTAAAATTCCCAGTGAATTTTTAAAACTGCTTATTAACCATGGATGAAACTTGGATAGATCACTACACTTCAGAAAGTAAGTTACAGTAAATATAGTGGATTGTGCCAGGTGAACCAACTCCATAAAAGGCAAAATCAGTTTTGTCAGCTAACAAGGTTATGGCGAGTGTTTTATGGAATGCACTGGGAATTATTTTTATTGATTACTTGGAAAAGGATAAACGTATCACTTGTGACTGCAACGTGCTGCAACGTTTGAGTGATGAGGTGAAAAGAAAAAGACCTCATTTGGCAGCAAAAAAATAATCGTGTTTCATGACGACAATGCAATCGTTGAGTCATTGCAATGGGAGACATGTGCGGATTGCTTGAACATCCACCCTATTCGCCAGATCCAGCACCCAGTGGAGAACGAAGATTTCACAGCTACGAGGAGGGCATTGATGCGGTAAGCAGGTATTTTGAGGACCTTGATAAATCGCACTACAGATATTGTTTAATTAAATTAGAACAGCAATATGACAAATGTATTAGCCTTTCTGGAGATTATGTTGAGAAATAGAGTAAAAAAAAATTTTTAACCGCTGTTTTAATTGAGGGGCTAGTACTTGGGCTTTGCAATTCTTATACCTTAAGAGACAAAGATATATAAATATAAAAATAAAAATCTGCAACATCATACTCTAATTCCTTAAACCAGGACATATATTCCAAATATAACTATTTTATTTATACATTCAAAACAGTCAAAGCAGTGATAAAAGAATCAAATTAACGTTAACTAAATTTTTAAATATATGCAATTCTTAAGTCAAAATATAGCAAGGTGTTATCTTCATTTAAAATACAATTATGTACGCTATTATATTATTCACTTATTTAATATAGCTTAATTAAGCTTCTTTATTTATTTTAATTTACACAATTAGAATCTTAAAACACTTAATTGCAAAATTTAATAACAAATGATAATCAATAATAAAGTATTATGTATATTTATAAACACGATTTTGCTAATCTATCATTCTTGATTAATTATTAATTTTATGTTTAATTAATTTCAATTTAATTATTACTCCTTTATAAATCCTTTATTTCCCTCGTTGTTTATGTTTTTTATTTTTTCATATTTTCTTTAATAATTGTCCAGGGTTTTTATATTTAAATTAAAATTAAAGGTAGTGTGGAGTTGAATGGGTCATCTGTCACTGTCTTTGTCTAACGTATACATATTGCAATTAGCTTCGTTCTTTTCCACTCTCGCTGTCACAAAGTTCCTAATAACATGCAGTAAATATTCAGTTGTTATAATTTTCAGCTGTAAACATATCCTTTGCAGAATTTTTTCTTCATCGATTACATAACTTTTAAATCGTTTTGGATTTCTGTGGGTCTAAATTTACGTGTTTTTCAATAAAAACCCGATATTTACTTCTTCAGTGCTTATCACGCATCAACTAATAAACAAAGTGAGAACGCAGCAATATGCTTTTTCAGTTGGAGAACACTAGGACGAGAGAAACAAAAACAAGCTAGATTAAAGCAAACGCCTTATTGCAATGGAATAGCGCAAAACAGTTCGACGTATCGTTCATTCTTTGCTGTTTTAAAACATTCCAGCATTCTGAAAGTAATTTTGTTAGGAGTAAAAAAAAAAAAAAAAATGACAATGCCCTAAAAATTATAAAAAAAAATCTTTATCATTTTATATTTCGTATTTGATATTTTTGTGTCCATAAAAGTGTATTTCGAAGCACTAAAACTAAGAATAGAAGAGATGGCGTGCAGGTGAAAAATAAATGGCTTACAATTACCTAAAATAGCAGTGCAGATATTTCACTATTTGGTGATGTTTAATTCACAAGATGACATTGAATTGATAGACATTTCGCAGGTGAGTGTCAAAGGTACATGTGGCAACAGTGTGTTTATTAACATGTAGTGTCTCACAAATTTGGGTCGTGCTTAAAACTGTTGATTTATATACAGTTCTTTTTATAGACAGGGATATATCAGAATATTTATAATGTGTATCTCTGTTAATGTTGTCGGCTTTCGTATAATGTCTGCTTGGTATACTCATCACCAATTTGTTTGAATTGCCCAGTAGCTGCTTTAATATAGGTTACTCATATTATCTGGATATTAATCACTTAAGATAATAAGTCGTCATTAAGGTATTAACTCTGAAGTGAGCGTTTGCTTAACCGGACAAAAGCCCGAATCACAGGAAAATATAATGTCATACCGGCATATTGCCACAGTAACTCAGTGGTTTGATCAACCGCACGGAGAGGGGATAACCGTGTTCAAATTCTGGATTTGGCATTGCATTTTAATGTTGATTCTAACTGTAGACCACAAAACACTTTTAAATAATTACATCAACAGTATAATTTTAAACTCATATTAGATAATTTTCACGATAACAAGTATTTGTTCACTCAATTAAATTATCGAACAAATGGACATCATTCTTACATTTCTGAAGATAATTGAAGAGAAATTATGTTTAAAAGTCTGATGAATTCCATTCGCATGACTTTCTCTACAAACTACTGTTACAAAAGATTATTCCTTTTATTTAAACATGGAGGTAAACATACAGAAGTGGTCGTTTTAGTTCCTTCAAATAGAGAAGAAATACAGTAGCGTTAATCAAGTCTTTTATGAAGCCGGTAGCCACGGGAAATGTTCAGTTCGCTTTGCATGGCCACAAGTAATACAAAATAGAGATGAAACGAAGCTGAAAAGTTAAAGTTGCTTAAAATTGAAAACAATAGCAAGCAATATCTCGGAAACGGTTAACTCAAGAAAAAATGTATATAACATGAATTGTGAGTTTTAACGAGATTTGTATTATTCGTGTAGTACGTTTTTGTCTATTTCTTACGGTTTAACAGGTGTGAATTATTTATGAACACTCTTCAGACGTTATTTTCAGAAAATTCAAGATTAGCATTTTATTTGTTGAAGCATGTTGGACGCTACTGGCAGGCACGGAAAACATGGACGGGCTAGGTAAATTTATACTTAAGGCAAGACAGCTGAGATCTGAGGAGGCTGCCAATAGAGAAGGGAGGGGGGATAAGATCAACTAAACAAAAGTGACTACAATGTTCTACATACATGTATATTATATCATACTTAGGTCACTGTTGTGCTAGGGTTGTATATATTATGTGTATATATGTCTTTTAAGTGTAATTATCTATTATAAGAGGGTGCATTTATGAAGGTGTACTCTGTGCTGTAAATTTAAATTGCTATATTTTAATATCTTTGTATCTTTATTCTCGGATTCACTCTTGATTTTATTGTTGTTTAATGTTGCTTTTGACTGTGTATTTCCTTTGTCTTTTTATTTTCGTGGTTACTCTTCTAATTCTTTGTTGTGGTTGTTGTTTTAATATTGCTTGTAATGTGTATTACAAAAGCACGTACGGTCTGTGGACCCGTGCGACTGTTGAAATTCTATGTATGATATTGCTATGTTAATAAATACACTTATTCATTCATACATATCTTTAATATATAGCATTTTAATCAAAATCGTCGCCCTCCGTGGTGTAATGATTACCATGCTAACTTCGTATACCCAAGGTCGCAGGTTCAAACCCGGCGGAGGACAATACATATTTTCGAGCGTAAAAATCCTTAGCATGGCTTCCTTCGGAAGGGAAGTAAAGCTGTGGGTCCCGTGTCGTAGATTTACGGCACGTAAAAGAACCTCAAGCCTGATAGGCCTCTGAGCAAAATTAAGCGGTCTTTCACGCCAAGTATAGAATGGGACGCTGAGAACCACAGCAGTTAAAGAGCGTCCATAAATAAAACGCAATTTCTTTCATTTTAATCAAATTGTGAGAGCCAATTTTGAGAAAATCAACATTTTCGAAAAATATTATATGCTAAGGATAGTGGGGAGTGGAGGATATGGAACATAGCAAACTTAAATACCAAAGTTGGTATTTAACGGTCTTTTCGTTAAAGAGATGTGCTGACTACACACACACACACACACACACACTCACCTTTTTCTAAAAAAAAACAATGTTTGCTTTTTTTTTATCTAGAAGACCCTTAAACATCTCGACATGGAATTTTTGGGTGGAATACAATAGTGTACGTGCAGAGAAAGTAAACATTGTTCTTTTGATATGAACATTAGTATTTTAAAAATACACAATTCAGAAAGACTATGTGCACCAAATTTTGCAACAAGAGCTCTACATAATAAAAAAAATCTGATGTGTTACACTCACATGACTTTCTCTAGCTACTCTACAAACTTCTTACAAAAGATAATTCTTCTTTCAACACCATGATAATCAAGATAAACATTAGCAGAATTGTATTACTTAGTTCCTTATAAGTAGACCAGAACTAAGGAAATGCACTAGGCTAAAGGGATAGCCAAATGTTTTAAAAGCGGTCGTTATGCGATTGTCATTGCAAATCGTTTTTTTTGCTTGGCCAGGAGTAAAGCAAAAGAAAAACGGACACTCCCGTCTGTACTTCACAACTGAAACTGATAACAAGGAAAAACGGTAAGCTCCACGAAAAAAATGTATATGACATAACTCCTGTATTTTAACAAGATGTAAATTTTTGTATAGTAAGTTTTTGTCTGTCTCATATGGTTTATTAGTTATGCCAAATTAAGCAAAATTCATCCGGAATAAACAAGTCTTTAGAAGCTATTCCCAGAAAATTAATATATACCTTTTATTTGCAATAGAAATGGCGTTAATGTGTGGTATTTTAATCACAATCGTTGGATTTAAGAAAAATGAAATAAAATAAAATTTTCGAAAAATGTTCCATGTAAAGGGTAGTTAGGGTTGGGGCATTTTCTTGAAAATCTTCATGTCCCATCCTTGGAAGATACCAAACTTAAATACCAAGTTTGATATTTAGTTGTCTTTTCGCTTTTGAGCTAAGCTGTCCACAGACACATACACACACGCGCGCGCGCGCGCGCGGACCTGTTTCTGAAAATGCTTCTTTTGGACTCAGGGGGTCCTAAAACACGTTTTACCGGTGAAATCTCGACATCGATTTTTAGGGTTGAATACAATTCTTCTATATCCCGATGTATTTTACATACGTGCTAGAGAAAGTAATAAGTTGTAAACTTTTGTAAATAGGCAGTGGAGTGCTTCAGGTGTTACGAAATTCACAGATGCGTTCCCCAGAAAATAAGTTGAAGTCGGGATGAGTTTGAATCCCAAGGAAGGCAGAATATTTTTGGTGGTGGGGAAGCTATGTGGCGTCACTGTGGAAGCATTGCCGGGATGAATGGTATCGGCTCGGCCATTGTTTAGTAGAGCATTGTTTCTAGGGAACAAGCGTGGCGATAGGGGGTCCGCCTGCCTGCCTGCAACCCACTGTGCTGATAACACGTGCTGGAGCACTCTTCCTGTGTTCTCATTAAACTTGCTGGCCAAAGTCTGAGTTATGTAGCACCTTCGTGTCAATACGAGGCCATCCTGAAGTGGCATAACTAAACAATAACGATAAATACGAGAGTCATCCAGAAAGTGGCATAACTAAACAATAACGATAAATACGAGAGTCATCCAGAAAGTGGCATAACTAAACAATAACGATAAATATGAGAGTCATCCAGAAAGTGGCATAACTAAACGATAAATACGAGAGTCACCCACAAAGTGGCATAAAAAAACAATAACAATATATAAGAGAATCATCCACAAAGTGGAATAACTAAACAATAACGATAAATACGAGAGTCATTCAGAAAGTCATATAACTAAACAATAACGATAAATACGAGAGTCAACCAGAAAGTGACATAACAAAACAATAACGATAAATACGAGGGTCATCCAGAAAGTGGCATAACTAAATAATAACGATAAATACGACGGTCATCCAGAAAGTGGCATTACTAAACAATAACGATAAATACGAGAGCCATCCAAAAAGTGGAATAACTAAACAATAACGATAAATACAGAGTCAACCAAAAAGTGGAATAACTAAACAATAACGATAAATACGAGGATCATCCAGAAAGTGGCATAAATAAACAATAACGATAAATAGTCATCCAAAAAGTGGCATAACTAAACAATAACGATAAATACGAGAGTCATCCATAAAGTGGCATAACTAAACAATAACGATAAATACGAGGGCCATCCAAAAGGTGGCATAACTAAACAATAACGATAAATACGAGGGTCATCCAGAAAGTGGCCTAACTAAACAATAACGATAAATACGAGAGTCGTCCAGAAAGTGGCATAACTAATCAATAACAATAAATACGAGAGTCATTCAGAAAGTGATATAACTAAACAATAACGATAAATACAATTGTGAACCAGAAAGTGACAAACAAAACAATAACGATAAATACGAGGGTCATCCAGAAAGTGGCATAACTAAATAATAACGATAAATACGAGAGTCATCCAGAAAGTGACATAACTAAATAATAAAGATAAATACGAGTAATATCCAAAAAGTGAAATAACTAAATAATAACGAAAAATACGAGGGCCATCCAAAAATGGCATAATAAACAATAACGATAAATACGAAGCCATCCACAAAGTGGCACAACTAAACAATAACGGTAAATACGAGGGCCATCCAAAAAGTGGCATAACTAAACAATAACGATAAATACGAGGGTCATCCAGAAAGTGGCATAACTAAACAATAACGATAAATACGAGGGCCATCCAAACAGTTTCATAACTAAATAATAACGATAAATACTAGGCCATCCAGAAAGTGGCATAACTAAACAATAACGATAAATACGAAGCCATCCACAAAGTGGCATAACTAAACAATAACGATAAATACGAGGGCCATCCAAAAAGTGGCTTAACTAAACAATAACGATAAATACGCGGGTCATCCAGAAAGTGGCATAACTAACCAACAACGATAAATACGAGAGCCATACGAGGGCCATCCAAAAAGTGGCTTACCTAAACAATAACGATAAATACGCGGTTCATCCAGAAAGTGGCATAACTAAACAACAACGATAAATACGAGAGCCATCCAAAAAGTGGCATATCTAAACAATAACGATAAATACGAGGGCTCCAAAAAGTGGTATAACTAAACAATAAGGATAAATTAAGAGGGGCATCCAGAAAGTGGCATAACTAAACAATAACGATAAATACCAGAGTCATCCAGAAAGTGACATAACTAAATAATAGCAATAAATACGAGAGTCATCCAGGAAGTGGCATAACTAAACAATAACGATAAATACGAGAGTCATCCAAAAAGTGGCTTAACTAAACAATAACGATAAATACGAGAGTCATCCACAAAGTGACACAACTAAATAATAACGATAAATACGTGTAATATCCAAAAAGTGAAATAACTAAACAATAACGATAAACACGAGAGTCTTCCAGAAAGTGGCATAACTAAACAATAACGATAAATACGTGAGTCATCCACAAAGTGGCATAACTAAACAATAACGATAAATATGAGAGTCATCCAGAAAGTGGCATAACTAAACGATAAATACGAGAGTCGCCCACAAAGTGGCATAACTAAACAATAACGATATATACGAGAATCATCCACAAAGTGGAATAACTAAACAATAACGATAAATACGAGAGTCATCCAGAACGTGGCATAACTAAACGATAACGATAAATACAGAGTCATCCAAAAAGTGGAATAACTAAACAATAACGATAAATACGAGAGTCATACAGAAAGTGGCATAACTTAACAATAACGATAAATACGAGAGTCATCCAGAAAGTGGCATAACTAAACGATAAATACGAGAGTCACCCACAAAGTGGCATAAAAAAACAATAACGATATATAAGAGAATCATCCACAAAGTGGAATAACTAAACAATAACGATAAATACGAGAGTCATTCAGAAAGTCATATAACTAAACAATAACGATAAATACGAGAGTCAACCAGAAAGTGACATAACAAAACAATAACGATAAATACGAGGGTCATCCAGAAAGTGGCATAACTAAATAATAACGATAAATACGACGGTCATCCAGAAAGTGGCATTACTAAACAATAACGATAAATACGGGAGCCATCCAAAAAGTGGAATAACTAAACAATAACGATAAATACAGAGTCAACCAAAAAGTGGAATAACTAAACAATAACGATAAATACGAGGATCATCCAGAAAGTGGCATAAATAAACAATAACGATAAATAGTCATCCAAAAAGTGGCATAACTAAACAATAACGATAAATACGAGAGTCATCCATAAAGTGGCATAACTAAACAATAACGATAAATACGAGGGCCATCCAAAAGGTGGCATAACTAAACAATAACGATAAATACGAGGGTCATCCAGAAAGTGGTATAACTAAACAATAACGATAAATACGAGAGTCGTCCAGAAAGTGGCATAACTAATCAATAACAATAAATACGAGAGTCATTCAGAAAGTGATATAACTAAACAATAACGATAAATACAATTGTGAACCAGAAAGTGACAAACAAAACAATAACGATAAATACGAGGGTCATCCAGAAAGTGGCATAACTAAATAATAACGATAAATACGAGAGTCATCCAGAAAGTGACATAACTAAATAATAAAGATAAATACGAGAGTCATCCAGAAAGTGACATAACTAAATAATAACGATAAATACGAGTAATATCCAAAAAGTGAAATAACTAAATAATAACGAAAAATACGAGGGCCATCCAAAAATGGCATAACTAAACAATAACGATAAATACGAAGCCATCCACAAAGTGGCACAACTAAACAATAACGGTAAATACGAGGGCCATCCAAAAAGTGGCATAACTAAACAATAACGATAAATACGAGGGTCATCCAGAAAGTGGCATAACTAAACAATAACGATAAATACGAGGGCCATCCAAAAAGTTTCATAACTAAATAATAACGATAAATACTAGGCCATCCAGAAAGTGGCATAACTAAACAATAACGATAAATACGAAGCCATCCACAAAGTGGCATAACTAAACAATAACGATAAATACGAGGGCCATCCAAAAAGTGGCTTAACTAAACAATAACGATAAATACGCGGGTCATCCAGAAAGTGGTATAACTAAACAATAAGGATAAATACGAGTGGCATCCAGAAAGTGGCATAACTAAACAATAACGATAAATACCAGAGTCATCCAGAAAGTGACATAACTAAATAATAACAATAAATACGAGAGTCATCCAGGAAGTGGCATAACTAAACAATAACGATAAATACGAGATGCGTCCAAAAAGTGGCATAACTAAACAATAACGATAAATACGAGAGTCATCCACAAAGTGACACAACTAAATAATAACGATAAATACGAGTAATATCCAAAAAGTGAAATAACTAAACAATAACGATAAACACGAGAGTCATCCAGAAAGTGGCATAACTAAACAATAACGATAAATACGAGAGTCATCCACAAAGTGGCATAACTAAACAATAACGATAAATATGAGAGTCATCCAGAAAGTGGCATAACTAAACGATAAATACGAGAGTCGCCCACAAAGTGGCATAACTAAACAATAACGACATATACGAGAATCATCCACAAAGTGGAATAACTAAACAATAACGATAAATACGAGAGTCATCCAGAACGTGGCGTAACTAAACGATAACGATAAATACAGAGTCATCCAAAAAGTGGAATAACTAAACAATAACGATAAATACGAGAGTCATACAGAAAGTGGCATAACTTAACAATAACGATAAATACGAGAGTCATCCAGAAAGTGGCATAACTAAACAATAACGATAAATACAGAGTCATCCAAAAAGTGGAATAACTAAACAATAACGATAAATACGAGAGTTATCCAGAAAGTTGCATAACTAAACAACAACGATAAATACGTGAGTCATCCACAAAGTGGCATAACTAAACAATAACGATAAATACGAGAGTCATCCACAAAGTGGCATTACTAAACAATAACGATAAATACGAGGGTCAACCAAAAAGTGGAATAACTAAACAATAACGATAAATACAGAGTCATCCAAAAAGTGGAATAACTAAACAATACCGATAAATACGAGGATCATTCAGAAAGTGGAATAACTAAACAATAACGATAAATACAGAGTCATCCAAAAAGTGGCATAACTAAATAACGATAAATAGGAGAGTCGTCCAGAAAGTGGCATAACTGAACAATAACGATAAATACTAGGGTCATCCAAAAAGTGGCATAACTAAACAATAACGATAAATACCAGGGTCATCCAGAAAGTGGCCTAACTAAACAATAACGATAAATAAGAGAGTCATCCAAAAAGTGGCATAACTAAACAATAACGATAAATATGAGGATCATCCAGAAAGTGGTATATCTAATCAATAACAATAAATACGAGAGTCATTCAGAAAGTCATATAACTAAACAATAACGATAAATACGAGGATCATCCAGAAAGTGGCATAACTAAACAAAACGATAAATGCGAGAGTCATCCAGAAAGTGATATAACCAATCAATAACGATAAATACGAGTCATCCAGAAAGTGACATAACTAAACAATAACGATAAATACGAGAGTCATTCAGAAAATGACATAACCAATCAATAACGATAAATACGAGAGTCATTCAGCTAGTGACATAACTAAACAATAACGATAAATGCGAGAGTCATCCAGAAAGTGACATAACCAATCAATAACGATAAATACGAGAGTCATCCAGAAAGTTTCATAACTAAACAATAACGATAAATACGAGAGTCATCCAGAAAGTGACATAACTAAACAATAACGATAAATACGAGAGTCATCCACAAAGTGACACAACTAAATAATAACGATAAATACGAGAGTCATCCAGAAAGTGACATAACTAAATAATAACGATAAATACGAGTAATATCCAAAAAGTGAAATAACTAAATAATAACGATAAATACGAGGATCATCCAGAAAGTGGCATAACTAAACAAAACGATAAATGCGAGAGTCATCCAGAAAGTGATATAACCAATCAATAACGATAAATACGAGTCATCCAGAAAGTGACATAACTAAACAATAACGATAAATACGAGAGTCATTCAGAAAATGACATAACCAATCAATAACGATAAATACGAGAGTCATTCAGCTAGTGACATAACTAAACAATAACGATAAATGCGAGAGTCATCCACAAAGTGACATAACCAATCAATAACGATAAATACGAGAGTCATCCAGAAAGTTTCATAACTAAACAATAACGATAAATACGAGAGTCATCCAGAAAGTGACATAACTAAACAATAACGATAAATACGAGAGTCATCCACAAAGTGACACAACTAAATAATAACGATAAATACGAGAGTCATCCAGAAAGTGACATAACTAAATAATAACGATAAATACGAGTAATATCCAAAAAGTGAAATAACTAAATAATAACGATAAATACGAGGGCCATCCAAAAATGGCATAACTAAACAATAACGATAAATACGAAGCCATCCACAAAGTGGCATAACTAAACAATAACGGTACATACGAGGGCCATCCAAAAAGTGGCATAACTAAACAATAACGATAAATACGAGGGTCATCCAGAAAGTGGCATAACTAAACAATAACGGTAAATACGAGTGCCATCCAAAAAGTTTCATAACTAAATAATAACGATAAATACTAGGCCATCCAGAAAGTGGCATAACTAAACAATAACGATGAATACGAATCCATCCACAAAGTGGCATAACTAAACAATAACGATAAATACGAGGGCCATCCAAAAAGGGGGCTTAACTAAACAATAACGATAAATACGCGGGCCATCCAGAAAGTGGCATAACTAAACAACAACGATAAATACGAGAGCTATACGAGGGCCATCCAAAAAGTGGCTTACCTAAACAATAACGACAAATACGCGGGTCATCCAGAAAGTGGCATAACTAAACAACAACGATAAATACGAGAGCCATCCAAAAAGTGGCATATCTAAACAATAACGATAAATACGAGGGCTCTCCAAAAAGTGGTATAACTAAACAATAAGGATAAATACGAGGGGCATCCAGAAAGTGGCATAACTAAACAATAACGATAAATACCAGAGTCATCCAGAAAGTGACATAACTAAATAATAACAATAAATACGAGAGTCATCCAGGAAGTGGCATAACTAAACAATAACGGTAAATACGAGAATCATCCAGAAAGTGGCATAACTAAACAATAACGATAAATACCAGAGTCATCCAGAAAGTGACATAACTAAATAATAACAATAAATACGAGAGTCATCCAGGAAGTGGCATAACTAAACAATAACGGTAAATACGAGAATCATCCAGAAAGTGGCATAACTAAACAATAACGATAAATGCGAGAGTCATCCAGAAAGTGACATAACCAATCAATAACGATAAATACGAGAGTCATCCAGAAAGTGACATAACTAAACAATAACGATAAATACGAGAGTCATCCAGAAAGTGACATAACCAATCAATAACGATAAATACGAGAGTCATCCAGCTAGTGACATAACTAAACAATAACGATAAATGCGAGAGTCATCCAGAAAGTGACATAACCAATCAATAACGATAAATACGAGAGTCATCCAGAAAGTTTCATAACTAAACAATAACGATAAATACGAGAGTCATCCACAAAGTAACATAACTAATCAATAACGATAAATACGAGAGTCATCCAGAAAGTGACATAACTAAACAATAACGATAAATACGAGAGTCATCCACAAAGTGACACAACTAAATAATAACGATAAATACGAGAGTCATCCAGAAAGTGACATAACTAAACAATAACGATTAATACGAGAGTCATCCACAAAGTGACATAACTAAACAATAACGATAAATACGAGAGTCATCCAGAAAGTGACATAACTAAACGATAACCAAAAAATACGAGATTGATCCAGAAAGTGACATAACTAAATGATAACGATAAATACAGAGCGATCCAGAAAGTGACAGACGATTTGGCATAACTAAATAACAGTGGCGTATCGTGAATAAAAAAACAAATGGGAACGCTATAGTTTAAACGCCCTATTGCTGGAAATAAAAGTTGGGGGTGGGCAATTGCACATTTTATCGAAAATTGCGCCTATAAACTAGGTTTCAGATTGACAACAAATAACAATGTTTATGTAATGGTTGTATTGAAAACAACAACACATACCTAAACTGACATAACCAGATCCATCCGCGAGTTCTGCTTTGTTGCGAACGTGTCAGTTACCTTCTCAATAAAGGCGGCATCAGAATACAGTTCTCCCAACAGTTTTTTTTTTTCTACAACTAAAATGCTTACGTTGCACAAACGGTGATTAGTCTTAAGTGTCGTTTTAATTCTCGTAAATGTACTCGTTTTTTCTCACTACTTGTTGTAGCAAGATATGTTACAACTAAACGCAATAGCTTAGTCGCCTCCTCATACACCGAGTCTAAGTCATTTATAACCAAATATTTCACTACATTTTGTGGTGATAGATGCTTCTGATCATTTGCATAAATAATGAAGAACTCATTTTCAAGCTGGTGCGAATTAAAATAACCAGGATACTGCTTTATTAGTTTGGAAATTTTCGTCTGAGGAAATTCTTTCTTATATTCCATGATGTTTTTTTTCAGTAATTCTACAAACTCGAGCTGTGGAAAATCTTCAAATATGGATTTTATTTGAAGAACTTTGCAGTCGATGATTTCATATGTCAGCACTTCCAATCTAGACTTACATTTCTATTCAACTGGATACTATTTTGCACACACTCTTCAATGAAAACCTCGCATTCTTAGGTTTTATATGTTTGCAATGGCGAGTTGTATTTCATTATGGCAAGCATTTATATTAACCAGTGACTGCAGAACACGTACTACAAGTTTATGCACAAGGAAACGCAATTGGCATTACCTCAACAGAACTCCGGATACAGAAACACGCCAGGGTACACGGCTGAACGCTAGTGTATGCACGATCGGTATGTGAGGGAGTTGCGGAAGCGAGAAGGGTAGGCAGATGGACGGTCAGGAGTTTGCGCGGAGGTCCTGCTAGCCATATCACATACAGGCAGTGAAACGCCGACTCGTCTCAGCGTGCGCTGCTGTTTTCGAACAGAACGGATTGACTTGTAAATTTTGTTTGCTAGTTAGGCTTATTACAGCTGTTCAACAGTATGATCTGCGGAAAAAATGGCTACTAAGTGATTGCATACAATAATTGTCCTGCATTAAAGCTGTTAGAAAACAAAATAAATATAAAACAATTAAACATACAAAAATAAGGGGAACGCTCAGCGTACTAGCGTCTCCTAAGCGACGCCCCTGGTAAATAATAAAAGCTATCATAAGTAATAGAACGAGAGCCCCAACTTTTATCTGGAGAAAAGCTGTAGCTCGAATTGTATTTAATAAGACAGTTTATTGAATAAAATAACAACGATTAGCCTACATGGACTCGAAGAATAATAGTGCTTAAATCCCATTTGCCTTGATGGATATTTGTATCGATATCACTGCAACTTGATGTCCGTATCATAAATTTCAGATCTCTTTGTATTGCTACATTCTATTATTTTGGTTTAGTAAAGCATGATTGCAATTAATATGTCTATTTTTAGAACTTCCGCCATTATGTACGGGAGTATCACTGCACACTGATATTTAAGAGAGAAAACAAATGCACATGGGTGTGATAAAAAGGATTAAAATTCAGAGATAATGAGTTTCGATTGGTTGGCATTTTACGCACCGATGTACTGGATTTGCCACTTCTTACAATCACATGTCATGAACGAAATAGTCAACATAAAACTTTATTTACAAAGTTACAGTAGCTTACTCCATTAATCGTCATTGCTATCAAGGTCACGTGGTACCGGTTTTTCAACGCAGATGTTTATACTCTTCCACCGCTAAAGGTATGGGCCAAGATGTCACTGTCACTTTGAGGTCTTCATGGTCGGGAAATCTTTTCCATCCAAAAAGTCATGTACGGTGACCAAACTGAAAAACCGGGGTTTCTTAATGCTTTTATCAACTTTTGCTTTCAACTCCTCCATAACGATTGATGAACTTTCACTCCGATCTTTTTCATACATACTGATTCATCCTTGAGATGGTTATACCACTCGACTCTCACCTAGACGGCCGGGGTTCGATCCCAAGCGACCGCATGTGAGATTTGTGGTAGACAAAACGGCGATGGGGCGGGTTTTCTCCGGGTACTCCAGTTTCCCCCGCCATCGCATTCCACCGGTGCTCCATCATCATTCATGTATCATCAGTGTCACCGCCTGGAGTGTCCTTCGTTGCATTGTCACTATACACTTGATTATTTGCCTATAAAATTCAATTGAGGAGCATTTTATGCATTAAAAAAAAAAAGCGAATAAGAGTAACATTGCCATTGAAAAACTGATACCATGTGACAATAAATAACCTGACAGAATGGAAAATAGAAGAATAATTTTTTTAACAATAATTTGTTGCGGATATGTAGAGAAAGTCATGTGAATGGAACACATAAGATTTTTCTTAAGAAGCAATGCAAAATATTTGCACATTTCTCAACTGCTGATAAGTACACCCAGAACTGCATGCTGACAGTTTACGGTAGTAGTACGATATTAGTGGGGTTTTTTTGTTTGCTTGTTTTGTACTTTCTCTACACGTACTATATACATAGTCTATAGTGAAAGTATTCTACCCAAAATTTCGATACCGAGATTCTTCGGAAATACATGTTTTGGGATTCACTGAATCAGAAAAAGAAAAAAGCATTTTTAGAACAAGGTCCATGTGCGTGAATGTGTGCGTGTGTGTGTGTGTGCGTGTGCGTGCGTGCGTGCGTGTGTGTGCGTGAATGTGTGTGCGTGCGTGTGTGTGTCTTTGGGTAGCATAACTCAGAAACGAAAAGTCCATTAAATACCAAACTTCATATTGAAGTCCATATATCCCAAGGATGTGACATGAAGATTTCCTGGAAAATCCCCCCAAACCTAACTACCCTATACATGGAAAAAATTTCGAAAATTTTGATTTTCTCAAAAATGGCACCAACGATTTTGATTAAAATCTCTTATATTTAAGTGTTTAATTTTGCATAACTAGCCAACCTTAAGAGATAGACAAAAACTTTCTTCACAAAAAAGTGTAGAGGTCCTTAAATCACACAATTTATGGCATATACATTCTTTACCTGAAGTTGGCCGTTTTCGAGGTGTTCCTTGTTATTGGTTTGACTTGAAGTTTTCTCATATAGGAACTTGTCAACTCTTGTCCACGCAAAGAAAGGGATTTCAAGCCCAATAGCAACCACATTTTACCCTAGTGTATTCCCTTGTTTCCCTTCTACTTACAAGGAATTAAGCAATAAGACCGTTTCTGTTAATATTTATCTCCATTAGTATGAAGTAGATGTTACAGAGATGTAGAGAAAGCAATATGAATGGAACACTTAAGATTTTATCTGTCGCGTTTGAAACGTGTGGTGGCTTATGGTGTTCCTTGAAGGACCGAGCCAGTTCCTCCATGACTGACGCGCTCTTGATGAGGATATGAGGGTATTAACTTCGATTTATGGAGGGCCTAGCGGAACAATGGTGTGGCGTGCGGAGGAGAGAGATAAAGCATGTATGTGTGTGAAGGTGGTTTCTTATCGGCTCTTGTCACAACCAATGTTGGGCAAACTTCAGCTCCCTGTGCACATTCCTTCTCAAGTATTTCACGTGATGCGTATGGCGTGGGCGATGTTGCTGATCTGCTGCCTGCTAGCTGCTCCAGTGGTATGCTGTGAGATTTTTCTGTGCTACAAATTATTGTTAACAAGCTTATGCTTATCCATAAACATTTAGCAGAAATAGTCTTATTACTTGCTTCCTTGTAAGTAGAAGCGAAATAAAGGAGTACCATAGGTTAAAGTGATAGTCAAAAGCTGGTTGCCATGTGACTGAAGTTCCTTTGTTTGTATGGACAGGATTTGACAAGTTCCCGTATGAGGAAAGTAGAATTTTTTAAACCTGAAACCAATAACAAGGAATATCTCAAAAACCATTCACTCCACGAAAAAAAAAAAAAAAATTGTGTTTTAACAAGCTCTACATTTTCTGTTAGTAAGTTTTTGTCTATCTCTTACGGTTTGACAGTTATGCAAAATTCGTAAAATTGATCCAGAATAAAGTAGTCTTCAGAGGCTATTCTCAGAAAATTTAAGATATGCATTTTATTTGTTAGGTAAATATCTTTAATATACGATATTTTAATCAAGATCGTTAGAGCCATTTTTGAGAAAATCGAAATTTTCGAAAAAAATTGCATGTAAAGGGAAGTTGGAATTGGGGGGATTTTCTTGTAAATCTTCGTGTCGCATCCCTGAAGGATAATGAACGGGCTTTTCGTTTTTGAGCTATGTTGTCCACAGACACACACACATACACACTGACCTTTTTCCAAAAATGCTTTTTTTGGATTCAGGGGAATCCAAAGCATGTATTTCCTGTAAAATCTCGGTATCGAATTTTTGGATGCATTACAATACCTTCTCTATACACTATGTACATACTACGTGTAGAGAAAGTAAAAATGTAAAAAATCGAAATATTACTTTTACTTTCTCTAGCACAAATGTACATATAAATACTAACGATAGCGAGATTTCACCGGAAATATATGCTTTGAGGTACCCTTAATCCAATGTAGAATGTTGAGAAAAAGGTCATGTGTGTGTGTGTCTGTGGACAGCACAGCTCAAAAACGAAAAGGCTGTTAAATACCAAACTTGGTAAAAGTTTATCAGCGTTCAAAATGGACATCTACAAATTGGTCAAATCAACAATCATCATGACGAAGATATTGTTTGAAACTGTGTTGCGAATTTGAATTTTCAGAATACAAATTTCAGCAATGCAGCTGAAAGAAATTGGGCAAGATTTAATATTAGTAACTAATAGCACTTAGTATCAAAAATTGCTATATCCACCAAACAGCCAAAGTTTTTAACAGTTTTAGTTTCTCTACACGCACATAGTGTATAGACAAGGTATTGTATTACACCAAAATTTGATACCGATATTTCACCGGAAACCAAAAAAGTATTTTTAGAAAAATGTGTGTGTGTGTGTGTGTGTGTGTGTTTGTGTGTGTATGGGGGGGGGGGAAGCATACCTCAAAGACGGAAATACTGCTAAATACCAAACTTGATATGTATATTTAATATTTTCCAAGGAAACGACATGAAGATTTTCAAGACACTCCCCCACAAACTACCCTTTACATGGAACATTTATTGAAAAGTTTGTTTTTCTCAAAAATGGTTCTAACGATTGGATTAAAATACGCATATTAAAAATATTTACATTACAAATAAGATCTATATTTTAAATTTTTGGGAGTAGGCTCCGAAGACCTCTTTATTCTGGATGAGCTTTGCAGAAATAGGGTTAAACCGTAAGAGATATCGTTAAAACACATAATTTCTAATATACATTTTTGTTGTAGAGTTGACCGTTTTCGATATTCCTTGTTATTAGTTTCAATTTTAAATGACTTAGTCTTTCTATAACCGGACCATGTATAGTGAACCGAACCTCAATTGCGGAGTCTAGTTTCAAAATCTACCACATCCATTTTTGTAACGGTTGAGCTATGCCAAACCTTTAAGAATGCATTTCACCAGCTACCATATGCACTACTTGGTATTTTTAAGTTCAATCAATGTCCCATTAAAATGCTTTGCGAAGATGATGATAATTCGTTTCAGAACCTGCCATAAAATATGCTGCGTGTATTTGAAAACTTACCTCATTCACTGACCAGTCGTTGAGAGCACTTTAATTGGTAATTCATTTATACAAGGCCATGTTGTGAGTCAGTTTAGTTGCAACGATTTTAGGAAACAGACAAGATGTCGATTATTGGTTCTTGCACACTTGAAACAGCACGGAAAAAGTCTATCAGCGTTCAAAATGACATCTATAAATTGGACAAATCATGATGAAGGTATTGTTTGAAACTCTGTTGCGAATTTGAATATTAAGAATACAACTTTCAGCAATCCAATTGAAAGAAAATTACCAAGATTTAATATTATTAGTAATAGAACTTATTATCAATACCTACGGTATCCAATAGACAGAGCCATAAGTGTGACTCATTTTTCTCTAAAACTATAAAAGTGCATGTGGTAGACTATGCTAATAGACCTCTCAATTGTTTCATCTAGCGACCAGCTTTTAAGAGTTGGCTATCGCTTTAGCCTGTGCATTCCGCTATTTCCCTTCTACTTACAAGGAAGAAAGTAATAAGACTATTTCTGCTAATGTTTATCTTGATTATCATTATTAAGGATAACATCTTGTGGGCCGATAGCGGGACACATGCGCTTACCAGTTGCATACCTACCGAGCTGAGACCGACCTACATTGGCGACTGCACTCGCCGCATGTAAACAACCTGTAGTAACGCGTCGGGGAACGTGGCTCGACGCAGCAGTATACTATGTTGTATATTACAATACTGTTTTACAGGTAATTAATGCTTTTGATGATAGTGCATGTTATTCAATCAAGATTGTAAAATCCCTTGCTTAAAATGGATTGCATGAAAATTTGCAATTCATACGGAAGTATTTTGCAGATATATCTAAGACAGTAACACATATTTGGAAACATCGAACAATCAAATTAAGCAATTAATCAGAGACTTGTTTTAGACCGCGTGAAAAAGAAAGTAAAGACTGGAAAGAAAATGTCTTATTTTGAATGATGTGTGAAATACGAAATGTGCGACGAGGTGTTGCTACGGCGATAATTGCTGATGGAGTATCTTACTCAATAGTGGACGATGTGTCCTATTTCCGACACCTTGTTATGTGGAGCGAGGTTTTTAACAATATTTGAGATGCCGGCAATTTGCCATGGTAGCTCAGTGGCAGAGCAACCGGCTAGAGATCGGGAGATCCGTGGTTAAAATCCCGGTTATATCATTGAATTTTTCAGTCTGACTCTACCTATCCAACTTCTGTCCTATACACAGCTTGTGGAAAAAAAAATCCAATACCAATTTACTATAGTATGAATCCTGGGTCTAAAGTACTTACAACATTGTAAGTCGCCATTGGGGTTGTCATCTCAAAATAATCCAACACATGTCCTACACATGGCTTGTGTTTGTAAAAACAATTAATCCAATATAAAGTTTGTTTACGTTCCAATCGGAGACGATTCACATTTGAGACGTTACAGATGTATGTTGTAATCTATGTATCTTGAGAGAAAATGAAACGGATAATGATGCTGATGACTTGTCGCACAACAGCAATTGAATGTAGATATTAAAATGTTTAGTTCCCTTGTGTTTACTTCAATAGCCTTCCACTGCTAGTGAAACATGACAGTCTACCATTGCCCGGTATCACAACCATATACTATGCTGCGGTGACTTCCATTCTGTCCTGCTATGGGGATATCATCCCTAATCATTTTGCAGATAAAATATTAATATTTTGTTTGCGGAACAGCTAGGGAAAGTCATATGAATGGGACACATTAGATTTTTAATTTTGGTAAACCCTGTAAACGTCGTCACTTTAGTATACACGTATACAATGACGTCAGAAGCGTGCATTCCCCCACTCCGCCGGTTGCCGAAGTGTGAAATATTCGTTTGTATGCGGACCCGCCCTACAAGTGCAAATCTCCGCAGTCCACTCCGGCCGGCTCGAGAATGCGAGGTATTCGTTTAAGTGCAAAACTATGCACCGTGACAGGGGAAAAATATGCTTGGAGCCGCCGGCCACGCTTTCTGCTATCCCATTGTCATTTTTCTCCTGCTTTTATTCCAGTTGTGCGGCGTGCTTCAATAGCGAGCTTCTCGTCTTCTTTTGACTTTTGCCACGGGCTTCTTCCTTCCTGCCGAAATGAACCTTAGACCTTCAAAGAAACGTGTAAATAAACGGAGGGAATCTCCAGACTATTATTGGTTAAAATTACCTTGTGATTGAGATTCCTGCTGACACGTGCCTGTCCCAGTACGCTGTTGTCCGGTTTCCCCCACCACACTCATTTCAGCAATTGTTCCATAATCACCTTTTCTACCGTCCATTTCGTTCGCATTTCATATCATGCACTTCTTCATGGTCATGCCTACAGGCCGACTATTCCTTCTCTATTGTGTGGTTTCGTGCCGTTGACACTCTAACAGGATTCTGAAACCTAGGTATTCGCTTGTAAGTCCTAGGGGCAGGATAAGCCGACTACGAAAATTATAAATTTTGTTATTGTAAATCATGGAAGTTCGTAATAAAACCCTGAGAGGTTAAAACTATCATAAAAAATGCTTATAAAAAGAGAGAGGGAGAAAAAATTTTCTGATGTGTTACATTCGCATGACTTTATCTACATCTCTGCAACAAATTATTATTAAAATGCTTAGGCTTCTATTTACTTCATGGTAATCGAGAAAATATATAGCAGAAATAGTCTTATTACTTGCTTCCTTGTAAATAGAAGCGAAATATGGGAGTACCATAGGTTAAAGAAAAAGAACATTTTGATTTTCTAAAAAAAATGGCTCTAACATTCTGATTAAAATATTGTATATTAAAGATATTTACCTGTCAAATAAAATGTATACTTTAAATTTTCTGGGAATAGCCTCTGAAGACTACTTTATTCTGCGTCAATTTTACGGAATTTTGCATAACTGCTAAATCTTAAGAGATGGACAAAAACTTACCACACAAAAGATGTTGAGCACTTTAAAATACACAATTTATGTTATATACATTTTTTTCGTGGAGGTGATTGTCTTTGAGATATTCCTTGTTTTTGGTTTCAGCTATAAAAACTTATACCTTTCTCATACAGGGCTTTGTGAACTCGTGTCCATACAAACAAAGGAACTTCAGTCACATAGCAACCAGCCTTTGATTATCACTTTAACTTATGGTACTTCCTTATTTCGCTTCTACTTACAAGGAAGCAAGTAATAAGTCTATTTCTGCTAATTTTTTCTCGATTAGAAGGAAGTAAATAGAAGCATAAGCTTTTTAAAAATTATTTGTTGTAGAGATATAGAGAAAGTCATATGAATGTAACACATCAGATTTTTTTTTGTTACAGGGGATCCTAAAAGATATATTTCCGGTGAAATCTCGGTATAGATCAAATTTTTGTGTGGAATACAATACCGCCTCTACTATATGCCTAGTACCTACATGTAGAGAAAGTAAATAAGTTTGATTATATAGAAGTGGTTTACAGAATGTCATTTAAAATTTCACCTTTTGGTGTCCCTAAACATTTTTCATTACTTAACATCTTTTCTGTCTAGAATTTAAAACAAATCTGTCTTATTACTTAGTTCCTTATAAGTAGAAGGGAAATAATGAAATACAAGGGCTAAGCCGACAATCACATGTTTTAAAATGTGATTGCTTAGGGATTGAAATCCGTTTTTGCGGGGCCAGATCTTGACAAGCTCCCGTATGGGAAAACTGAAACCAATGACAAGAATATCTCGAAAACTGTCAATTCCAGGGGAAAAAAAAAAATATAGATGACATAAATAATGTGTTTTAAGGAGCTGTACATTTTTTGTACAGTAACATTATGTTTATCTCTTACGGGTTTTTACTAGTTATGCAAAATTCAAAAAAATTCATCCAGAATAAAGTAGTCTTCAGAGACTATACCCAGAAAATTCAATATATACATTTTATTTGTCAGGTAAATATATTGAGTATAATCGTTATAACCATTTTTTTTCCATGTAAATGGTAGTTGGGGTGGGCAGGATTTTCTTGGAATTTCTATGTCGCATCCAAGTTTGTTATTTTACCGACTTTTCGTTTTTGAGTTATCGTGTTAAAGAATACATAGAGGACCTTTTTCTAATTTTTTAAATCCGATGAAATCTCGGTATCGAATTTTTGGATGCATTACAATGCCTTCCCTGTACACTATATGCATAGCACGTGTAGAGAAAGTAAAATTAAGTGTGATCTTGAAGGGGTGTAAAGAATGCTGAAGGCTGATGTCTTGCAATTAATGACGTGGCTTGGAAATCGATGGCTCAGTTCCTAATTTGCAGGATACATGGCAGTTTCCACTTGAGTGGCAGCTAGCCCTATTTCACTTCTTGCCTCAATTAAAGCGCCATGTGGCTATTTTCGGAAGGCTCTTGTAGAATAAAAACTTGGAAGAGAAGGGGAGACTTTTTACAAGGCATGTGTTTTCCTTTTCGTTGAGTTGGAAAGCACCTCACGTCCATGCCAGCAGTCCCTCCCTCTCTCCCAGAGAGAGACAGAAAATGCTGAGGGAAGAGAGGCGCTGAAAACAACAGGACATAACATGCTACTAAAAAAATAAACATTAAACAAATAGCCAAGGGATGCTTCTGAAATTAGCAATTTAATTAATTACACTTCCCTGCTCAATTTACTCGCAAGTTTTCTCGAGCAAAGACAATTTTCACACGGGTGAATGACCAAGGCGACGCTAGCGCCACAAGTGTTGATTAAATAATGTCCCTGCGCGGTTACTTTCACCGTCAGGGCTGAAAAAATATAGAAGCGCCACCAAGTATGCAAAACCGAGGGGTGCATGCAAAGTCGGGAGGGAAAAACAAGTGCTGAACACACTGCAGATTTATAGCATTTAATCAACTTCTTGCTTGACTTGTTCTTCCCGTCACAATTTGGGCCGCTAATTAAAAATGTTTTGTTGTTGCTTTCTCTATATCATAGAGAATATAAAATGGTGGGCGGAGTTGTAACAACATTTGACAAAGGGGTAACGACAATAGATATAACACTGTTAAAAATCTGATGTTTTCCATCCACATGACTCTGTCTAGCATTCCACAGCCAATCGTTTTATTCAAAAGAATAATCTTTTATCTCCATCATGCTAATCAAGATATACGAGGGACGTTTTTTTTTTCAACCTCCGAGAGGCTATAAGTAAAAGACAAGTTCATAGAAAACAATTATTCTATGACTAAAAGTTTTGTACACTCAAGGTTACTTTTCAATATATTCACCGAAAAGATTGAGACATTTATCGTGCACAAGCTTTGCAATATCCCGCTTCAAAAAATGTTGCCACCAATGATTTCAAATAAGCATTGACATTATTTTGAAGATCCTTGTACTTTACGACGTTTGCGGAGATCCATTCAAAACAAACGAAGAGGAATGCTGACTTCAGAAATTGTGTTGATCCATGACAGCGCTCGTCCACACACTGCTGGCACAACCCATCGGCTCTTGAACAATTTCAAATGGGACATTTTCGATCATCCGCCGTACAGTCCTGACCTGGCACCCTGCGATTTTCACCTTTTTCTTGAACTGAAGACGTGGCTAGGAAGGCAGCACTTTCAAGTCAACGAACATCTTCAAAATAATGACAATGGTCATTGAAATCATTGGCGTATTGCAAAGCTTGTGCACTAGTACGATAAATGTCAGTCTTTTCGGTGGTTATGTTGGAAAGTAACCATAAGTGTACAAAAGTTTTAGTAATAAAATAATTGTTTTCTATGAATTTGTCTTTTATGTATAGCCTATTGGAGGTTGTTACAAAATCGGCCCTCGTACATTTTGGCAGCTAAAATAGGCTGACATATACCTCAAAACAGCTTTAATACATTTACACTTTTTGGAGTACGTAAGTTTTAGAAAGGTGGAAGTGGTATATTTCATTGCGTTTTGTGACTGGAAAAGCTTTAGCTGGTTTATGGTGGTGCACCTGGAATGTTTTCGTTGTCCAGTGCCACTTTGTTTTTATTGTACTTTATTTTTTAGTGATGATTCTCACCTCTGCAGGGGCAGTTGCGCATACATTAAACATGCCATTGTATCCTTTTTTTTTAAAGCTCTATCTTTTAAGTTGGGTAATGTACATAGCCGTAACATTGCCTCAGCCATTTGGGAGCGAACGCTTCAATGTTGACCTCCATTACTCTCCGGCATTGGGTGCTTTGAAGTGAGGTCAGCGGTAATGTGCTTGTACATCTTCATGAAAATCCGACCTGCCGCCCAACAAACACACAAGATACGATCTGAGCATCAATGCTCTGTTAGTCGCATCAAACAAAGTCAAAGGTTAAAGGCCACATAACGCTTTCTATATGTGGATCACGAATTTCAAAAGGACATTTTTAACCGCTTCGATTTATATCAGCTCCTGGCGGTTATTTAAACGTTTCAGCGATCTACAGCACACACATATTCTGACCTCTACTTTTGGTTTACATCGGTTCATTATTTTTTACTTTCTCTACACGTACAATATACATTGTGCATAAAGGAAATACTGTATTCCACCCAAAAATTCGATAACGAAATTTCACCGGAAATATGTGCTTTGGGACACACCGAGTCCAACAAAAGCGTTTTTATTTGCTTTACAATGCACATTGTGGATAGAGAAGGTATTGTATTCCACCCAAAAATGCAGTCTCAGATTTCACCGGAAATCATGTTTTGGGACCCAGTGAATTAAAAAAAAAGGAACATTTTTTTAGAAAAAGCTTCCTGTGTGATCTATGGATAGCATAGCTCAAAAACTAAACGATCGTTAAATACCAAATGTGGGATTGTTTGGTGTCTTCCAAGGATGCGGCACGAAGATTAGGGCAATCCCCCCACCCAAAGTAACATGGAAACATGGCTAACGATTTTCATTAAAATCTCTTATATCCAAGATATTTACCTGACAAATAAAATGTAGATATAGCTTGAATTTTCTAGGAATAGCCTCTGAAGACTATAGCTGCTAAACCACAAGAGATGGACAAAAACTTACCGCACAAAACGTGTAGAGCACATTAAAACACGCAAATGTTATATACATTTTTTCCTTTTTTTTTTTTTTTTTTTTTTTTTTTTTTTTTTTTTTTTTCTTTTAGATATTCCTTGTTATTGGTTTCAGCTTTGAAAAACGTTTCTCATACAGGAATTTGTCAACTCCTATCCATACAAACAAAGGGACTTCAGTAACATAACAACCAGCTTTTGACTATCACTTTAACCTATGGTAAATTTTATTTCGTTTCTACTTACAAGTAAGCAAATAATAAGACTATTTCTGCTACGTTTGTCTTGATTAGCATGAAGTAAATAGAAGCATAAGCTTTTTAACAATAATTTAGGGCATAAATGTAGAGAAAGTCATGTGAATGGAACCCAGATTTTTTATAACCAATTTTGAGTAAATAAAGACATTTGTTACAATATTAAGTTGTATAGCGTACTTCATGTGTCGCCTTGTCCTTCTTACAAAATTGCGCGAAACCTACCAAATGAAGACTAGGAAGCCGAGTACCCAAGAACATGTGCGCGCATGGTACACGTTTGGTCCTTTTGTAGCTGTATTGTGGTTAAGACATTTCCCTGTGGTTGACATCTATGCGTCGTCAGGTTGTTGACCAATCATAGTGTAACAATTAGAGATGTCATGTCATTGGCGTTGTAGCGTCTGCGACTTCAGTGGAAATTTACGTGCGCGTTCTCACTCATGACTGAACTGATGTGAGTGTTTGGAGTCTGATTGATTTCATTCTGTGAAAAGGTCGGTTGTGCATTTCACAAAGTGATTCTGTAAGGATTTATATTTATAATCGTTAATGCGTTATACGGAGAAAAGTAGTTCAACATACGAGAACTGCGATGGAAAATGCATGGAAAGAAGGCATTTTAGAGGAAGCAATGAAACATTTTGCGGACAATGAGTAAATATGACAACAGCGTACCGAGATAGCCACGTATCAGCAGGAATGTCAATCACAAGATAATTCCTCTCCAATGATACATATTGACTGTTACTATGCCGTTGTAACCATTAGCACAGTTTAACGCGAGCGGGGTTTTCTTTTCAATCGTGAAGCTATTTATACTGTACTTCATGCAACTATCCACATTGTTAGTTTTTCATTGTAGTAATAACAAACAATAGTTTACTGTTTGCAGTGCGTAAATCAGTCTCTGTAGAGGGATTTAGCTCAGAAGGTATTTTTGTTAAGTTTGTGCACTGTATCAGTATTAGAAAGTTAAGGTAGTAGAATTGACCTTTGGATAGAAGAAAGAAGTTATTGATTGTTCCATTGATACATACAACAGCTGCTTGACATAATGATGACTACAGTCATTTGCTTTTCCCTGCAAATATTCTACACAGGCTTATTCTTCTAAGTCATGCTGATCGGGATAAACATTAGCAGAAATGGTCTTCTTATTTACTTGCTTGCAAATAGAATGGAATACACTAGGCTAAAGCGGTATTCAAATCTTTTAAAAGCTGTCGCAATTATTATTCGCTTCTCTTTGCGTGGCCAGGAGTAAAACAAGAGCTGTGAAACGATTGACGACGATTGAGAACAGAATCAACATTTTAAAGTGAAATTAATTACAGCGAATATCTCGGAAACTGTTAGCTCTACAAAAAGTATTTAGTACATAGAATGTGTGTGTGTTTTTTTTTCTGTTTGTTTGTTTTTTTGTTTTTGTTTTTTGTAGTAAGTTTTTGAGTTCTCTTAAAATTTATCAGTTACACAAATTAATACATCCATCATGAAGGGACTTTCAGAGGCTATTTACAGAACATTCAAGAAATACATTTTGTTTGTCATGTATGCTTCAATGTATGGCATTTTAATGAAAATAGTTAAAGAGCCATTTTAAGAAAATAAAAATCGAAATATGCCCCATGAGATTGGACACTTGGGTGGTGTGATTTTGTTGTAAATCTTCATGTCGCATCCTTGGAAGATACTGAACTTAAATGTCAAGTTTAGTATTTATGCGACTTTTCGTTTTGAGTCCACTCTGGTCTGTGTCTAAAAAATGTTTTTACTTTCTCTACACGTACTGTGTAAATAGTATATAGAGAAGGTATTGTATTGCACCCAACATTTCGATACCGAGATTTCACCGGAAATACATGTTTTGGCTCCCCCTGAATAAAAAAAAAGAAGCATTTTTGAAAAAGGACCATTTGTGTGTGTCTGTGGACAGCATAGCTCAAAAACGAATAGACCATTGAATATCAAACTTGATATTTAAGTTTGGTATCTTCCAAGGATGCGACACGAAAATTTTCAAGAACATCCATCAACCACAAACTACACTTTACACGGAAAATTTTTGAAAATTTTGATTTTCTTAAAAATGGCTCTAACGATTTTGAGTAAATTCCCATATATTAAAGCTATTTACATCCCAAATAAAATTTATATCTAGAATTTTGTGGGAATAGCCTCTGAAGACCTCTTTATTTTATTCAGGGTACTTCAAAATTCGTATATCCGGTGAAATTTCAACATCGAATTTTTGGGTGCAATAGAATACCGTCTCTACCTACTGTGTAAATTGTACATGCATGCTAGAAAAAGTACAAGATTAGTAAAAAAAAAAAAAAATCTGATCTGTTCCATTCACATTACTTTCTCTACATCTCTGTAACGAATTATTGTTAAGCTTATTGCTCTATCTGCTTCATGCTAATCGAAATAAACTTAGCAGAAACGGTCTTTCTATAAGTAGAAGAGAAATAAGGGAATGCACTAGGCTAAACCGACAGTCAAATATTTTAAAGTGTGCATATTGCCATAGCAATATGGCATTGAAATCCGTTTGTTTGCGTAGCCAAGCGTTGACAAGTTCCCGATGAGAAAAGTATAAGTATTTTAAAAATGAAACCAATTACAAGAAATATCTCAAAAACGTTCAACTTCACGAAAAACATGTATACAACATAAATTGTGTGTTCTAACGAGCTCTATATGTCTTTTTATGCAAGTTTTTGTCTATCTCGTACCGTTTAGCGGTTATGCAAAATTCATCCAGAATAAGGACGTCTTCAGAGGCTAATCCCAGAAAATTCAAGATATACATTTTATTTGTCAGGTAAATATCTTTAATATACGGTATTTTAATCAAAATCTTTAGAGCCATTTTTGCAAAAATCAAAATGTTGGAACATTTTCCCATGTAAAGGGTAATTGGGGGTGGGGGAATTTTCTGTCGCATCCTTGGAAGATACTGAACAGACTTTTTGTTCTTGGGCTATGCTGCCCACAGACAAACACACACACGGACTTTTTTTTGGATGCAGGAAGTCTCAAATCATATATTTCCGGTGAAATCTCGGTATTGAATTTTTGGGTGCATTACAATACCTTCTCTATACACTAAGTACGAAGGCCGTTTTTTTTTTTCAACCTCCGATAGGCTATAAATAAAAGGCAAGTTCATAGAAAACAATTACTTTAATACTAAAAGTTTTGTACACTTATGGCCACTTTTCAACATAATCACCGAAAAGATTGAGACATTTATCGTACCTGTGCACAAGCTTTGCAATACCCGCTTCAAAAAATGTTGCCGCCAATGATTTCAAATGAGCATTGGCGTTTCTTGAAGATCTTCGTTGGTTTGAAAGTGCTACCCTCCTAGCCACGTCTTCAGTTCAGGGAAAAGTGAAAGTCGCTGGGTGCCAGGTCAGGACTGCACGGCGGATGGTCGAAAGTGACCCATTGAAATTGTTCAAGGAGCCGATGGGTTGTGCCAGCAGTGTGTGGACGAGCGTTGTCATGGATCAACACAATTCCTGAAGTCAGCATTCCTCTTCGTTTGTTTGGAATGGCTCTCCGCAAACGTCCTAAAATGTACGAAGTGTTGAAAACTTTTAGTAATAAAATGATTGTTTTCTAAGAACTTATTTTTTATTTATAGCCTATCGGAGGCTGAAAAAAACGGCCCTCGTACATGTACAGAAAGTAAAAAGTAACAAGCAGCAGCGCTAAACGAAACGCAATAAAGATTTTCAGGAATGAGCTTGATATTAGGTATTCTTGTGTATGGTTGGTTTTATTTCCGGTGGCTGTCGGCCAACACCAAGTTACAGTAATGCTAATTTATGCTGCGGTTACCATATACAAGCGTGGAATGCTGCTGCTGACGGAAATTAAATAAGATACAAATATAACGTTACCGTTAACAACGACTAAAGCAATAAACGACTCATTGTTGTATGAAATGGGTCGGGGTTCATCGTGCTGGTAGCGACAGTGCTCAGCCTTGACAAACTGCCAGTGAAATTTCTGCATCTGACAGCCGCATTCATTTAGTTCCCTCTTCTCTTTTTTGACGCTCTGATTGGCTGCGCATGAGTACGGAGGGGCAAGGGGGACGCGCGCGTTTAGTTTTCCAAACTAAGGGTGGCTTTATCAACAACGCGTCAAGGGCCCCGGAAATGAGTTAAATTCAAATAAAAACTCGGCCCCCATGCCATCGATAGAAATATTATTCCGGGTTGCAGGGTGGAATGTTTACTTGGTTCCGTAATTAAAAATTGCAAATGGCGAGTAATCATTTGGGGCGGGAGGTTTCAGAACTGGGGAAAACAAGTGTGTTGAGGTTTCGCATGACAGAGTTTTCCACTATTTATACAACTCCCGTTTCGGTGTATGTTCAATACGCATCTTTTTATTTCTGTATCGTGGGTTCGTCCGCCCGCAAAGGCAAACTGCGCTTTAAATGTTTAATTCCACGCTCTCACAAACCTCAAGTTCAAACTCAGGCAAATAACGTGTAATTCCTTCTCGTAATAATGATATTTACATTTAGAGTTAGGAAAAAAAATTCTGATGTGTTACATTCACATGACTTTCTCTAGCTGCTCTACAAACCTCCTAGAAAATATTATTCTTTTTTGTATACAATGCTAATCGAGATAAACATTAGCAGAATGTTCTTATTAGTTAGTTCCTTAAAAGTAGAAGGGAGTAAGGGAATGCGCTATGCTAAAGTGATTGTCAAATGTTTTAAAAGCTATCGTTATGCGATTGCCATTGCAAATCACTTCTTTGCTTGGCCAGGAGTAGAGCAAAAGAAAAACGGACACTTCCTATCTGAGAAAAGTTTCTCAATTGAAGCCAATAACAAGGAATATCTCGGAAACGGTTACCTCCACAACAAAAACGTAAAGGAGATAAATTGTGTGTTTTGTCGTGATGTACATTTTTTTGTGCAGTGAGTTTTTTTCTATCTCTTACAGTTTAGCAGTTAAGCAAAATTCGGCAAAATTCATCCAGAATAAAGAGGTCTTCAGAGGTTATTCCCAAAAAATTCGAGATATACATTTAATTTCGGACATAAATAGTTTTAATATACGGAATTTTAATCAAAATCGTTAGAGCCATTTTTAATAAAATCAAAATTTTTGAAATCTTTTCCATGTAAAGGGTAGTTTGTGGTGGGGGGATTTTTTTGAAAATCTTCGTGTCGCATTCTTGGAAGAACCTAAATACCAAGTTTGGTATTTAACGGTCTTTTCGTTTTGGGGCTATGCTGTCCACACACACACACGGATCTTTTTTTAAAAATGATTTTTTTCGAACTCAGGGGACCCCAAAACATATATTTCCGGTGAAATCTCGGTATAGAACTTTTGGGTGCATTACAATACCTTCTCTGTCCCTATGTACACATTGTACATATGGGGCTAGAGAAAGTAAAAAATAATACGATTTGGCATAACTAAATGTTAACAAAAGATATCAAACCAAAACTTTATTACTTTCTCTACACGTACTATGTACATAGTGTGTGTGTGTGTGTGTGTGTGTGTGGGCAGCGTAGCTCAAAAACAAAAACTTGGTATTCAAGTTCAGTATCTTCCAAGGATGCGACACGAAGATTTTCAATAAAATACCCTCACCCTCAACTACCCTTTACATGGAAACATTTTCGAAATGTTTGATTTTCTCAAAAATAGCTCTAAATATCTTTAATATTCTATACATTTACCTGACAAATAAAATGTATATCTTGAATTTTCTGGGAATAGCCTCTGAAGACATGTTTATTCTAGATGAATTTTGAAGAATTTTGCTTAACTAGTAAACAACAAGAGATAGACAAAAACTTACTTAACAGAAACTGTAGAGTTCGTAAAAACACACAATTTGTTATATATATATTTCGCGGAGTTGATCGTTTTCGAGATAATCCTAGTTATGGGTTTCAGTTTTAAAATACTTATACTTTTCTCATAGGGGAACTTGTCAACTCCTGACCATACAAATGAAGTAAATGCAAATGGAGTTTTATTTATGGACGTTCTTTAACTGCTGAGGTTCTCAGCGCCCCATTCTATATTGGACGTGAAAGAGTAGCCGTTTGATTTTGCTCAGAGGCCTCTCTATCAGGCTTGAGATTATTTTACGCGCCATTAGTCTACGACACGGAACCAACGGTTTTGCTTCCCTTCCAACGGAAACCATGCTAACGACTTTTACACCCGAAAATCCTCCGCCGGGTTTGAACCCGCTACCTTGGGTATATGAAGTTAGCATGGTAAACATTACACCTCGGAGGGCGACCTTACACACAAAGGAACTTGAATCACATAGCAACTAGCGTTTAAAATATTTTATTATTGCTTTAGTGTATGGTAGAAGGGAGCAAGCAATAAACCCATTTATGACACATTTTTTTTCGATTAGCATGATTAAGTTTTTTCACAATAATTGCAACAATCTCTGCAACAATAATATGTTGCAGAGATGTAGAGAAAGTCACATGAATGACACACATCATATTTTTATCAAGTTGTAGTACCTTGCTATATTTTTCAACGTAATCTCTATTCTGTCAAGACATTTATTGTCACGTGGTACCAGCTTTTCAATGCCGAAGTTATACTTTTCTACCGCCAAAGAACTTATTCTAATTTTTAAAATGTACAAATGTTCGAGTCTTCAGTGAGGAAATTTTGAAAATTCATCAATCGTTATGAAGGAGTTGAAAGCAAATGTAGATAAAAGAATTAAGAAAAACCGGTGTTTCACTTTGTACACGGTACATGACTTTGGATGGAAGAGATTACCCAGCCGATGAAGACCTCAAAGTGGCAGTGACTTCTTGACTCATATATTTAGCGGTGATAATGCAGTGAAAAACCGGTACCACGTGACAATAAATACCTTGATAGTAATGACGATTACGTTGAGAAATAGAGTAAGGTAGTGTAACTTTGTAAATAAAGTTTGGTGTTGATATCTTTCGTTATTATTTAGCTGTGCCAAATCCTCTTGTCATTTTCTAGATGACCCTCGTATAATGCTTATTAATACAACTATTCAAAAACAAATTCAGATGTGCTATATTTATATGTCACTTCTACCTCTTCTGGAAACAACGGATTCTTTTACCCACATCATGCTAAACATTACTAGAAATTGTCTTATTACATGTTTTCTGTCCATAACGTAATACATTAGGCTAAATCGGTAGTTAGGTCTTTTAAAAAGCTGATGACTATGTAAAACAATTGAAGTTCGGTTATCTACACATGGTGAGAAGTAAAACAAAGGAGATATGAACAGAAAGGCGACTTCACCACCACTGATCAAACACTGTTTTTAATTAAAAAAAAAAAACCTATCTATGTAAAATTATTTTTAATTTTAAAAAAGTAACTGCCCTTTCGAGAGAAACAACTAACAAAAATTATTAAATTGATGAAGAAGAAAATTTCCCTAAAGCAGCCTTAGGTAAATTAGCTTACCTACCTAACCGTTTGAGAAAAGTTTAAGATGTTTACAAATGAAACAAGTAACAAATAGTATTTCGGAAACAGCTAAATAAAAAAACACAATAACAAAAAGTGTGTGCCGGGCGTAATTACGTTGTTTTTGTCAATCTCTTAAGATTTGCCAGTTACACAAAACTCATTCAAAATGAAGAGAAATCTAGAGGCCACTCCAAGGAAAATCAAGATATACATTTTATTTGTAATCTAAATATTTTATTAGATGATATTTTAATCAATTTAGATTTTGGTGGCATCTTCTTTCTTGATGTCAGCATCCATTCTTCTATTACATTTCCGAAAATGAATTTTCCATATTTTAAAAATACTATTACATAAATTTTGTTCTACAAATGAATTAATGTTAAAGATTTTCTCAGCCCAAGTACAGCCTTTTACAAATGTTCAACTGATGCTCAAATGATCTCGCGGTCAATGGAACTTAAAGTAACTCGACATTCGTTTCTTTCAGGATAAGGTAAAAAACTTAAAAAGGTCTGATGTTTTACACTCACATGAGTTTCTCTAGCTGCTCTAAAAACTTCTTACAAAAGAATATTCTTCTTTATACAAAATGCTAATCGAGATAAACATAGGCAGAATGTTCTTATTTGTTCCTTATAAGTAGAAAGGAACCAAGGGAATGCACCAGGCTAAAAGTGATAGTAAACTATTTTAAAAGCTGTCGTTATGCGATTGTCATTGCAAATCGCTTCTTTGCTTGACCAGAAGTAGAACAAAAGAAAAACGACACTTCCTGTCTGAGAGAAGTATAAATACCTTACAATTGAAACCAATAAGGAATATCTTGGAAACGCTTACCTCTACAACAAAAATGTAAATTACACAAATTGTGTGTTTTGAGGAGATCCACATGTTTTTGAGTTAACTTTTTGTCTATCTCTTACAGTTTGGCAGCTAAGCAAAATTCAGCAAAATTTAACCAGAGTAAATACGTCTTCAGAGGCTATTCCCAGAAAATTCAAGATATAAATTTTATTTGTGATGTAAATATCTTTAATATACCACAGAGAGACACTCACACGGATCTTTCTAAATTTTTTTCGGACTCAGGGATCCCCAAAACATATATTTCTGGTGAAATCTCATCGAATTTTTGGGTGGAATGCAATACCTTCTCTCGCTTAGGGTAACTCATCCTAAGTGAGATTCGAACTGAGGACTTGTTGAATGTGATGCAGACACGCTACCAAGTGAACAGTAATTATTTGTAAAACATACATTACAAAGAGCAGCCTTAATTATGTATGATTTTAAAAATAATCAAAATTAAATAATTGTAGCTATTTTCCACATTTTACAGAGTTTACCTTAAGTGTAGTTAATTTAATTAAGTTTTAATTTATTTAGTCCAATTCAGTGATCACAATATAATATTTGCAGCACCAGTAACCGCTAAATAAATTTGGAGGTCCTGTTAACAAGCAGTTTAATGAATATTAATCTAATTCTCTGGTTTCCTGTGGCATCCTATTCGGGGTAGAATGTTTTACCTTGAGTGTTTCTGTGATTAGCGATCCTATTTATGTAGCAAAACATAGCGGGCTGTGTTTGTTGTACGTAATGCAATTTGGGAATGCAGATGAAAATTCATAATGTTGCGAGGAAGCGGTGTAATCTAATAATGAAGCTGTTTATTACAGGTAAACAGAATATCATTGAAACGTTGTTATCCGGAGTAAAAACTTGTAGTAACACATACTATTGTGCAGCTTTTCAGGCACTGATGTCATCTTTTCACCACAGTAACAAATTATTCTGGAACAGCTCATGCCAATAAAAATAAACATCAGCAGAGACGGTCTTATTACGTATAAGTGGAAGGGAAATAAGGGAATATATTAGGCTAAACCGACAATCACATGTCTTAAAATGTGGTTGCTATGGGACTGAAATCAGTTTTTTTTGCGCGGCCTGGAGTTTGACAGTTGTCATATCACAACAGTAAATATCTCAAAAACGATCTACTCCACGAAAAAAATGTATATAACACAAATAGTGTGTTTTAATGTGTTCTACATTTTTTGTGAAGTACATTTTTGTCCATCTCTTACGGTTTAGCAGTTTTGCAAAATTTCGTAAAATTCATCCAGAATAAAATAGTGTTCAGAAGCTATTCCCAGAAAATTCAAGATATACATTTCGTTTGTCATGAAAATTTCTTAAACATATGACATTTTAATAAAAATCGTTAGGACCATTTTTGAGAAAATCAACGTTTTAGATTTTTTTTTCTATGTAAAGGGTAGTTGGGGGTGGGGGATTTTCTTGAAAATCTTCGCGTTGCATCCTTGGTAGATACCACACTTAAATACAGTTTGATATTTAATGGTCTTTTCGTTTTTGAGCTATGCTGTCCACACACACACACACAAACACGCGCTTGCGCACACGGGTTCACACACGCACATGCTTCTTGAAATGCTTTTTTTCTGTTTTAGGGGGTCTCAAAACATATATTTCCGGTGAAATCTCGGTAGCGAATTTTAGGGTGCAAAGTAAAAAGTACAAGTATTTTAAAGTTGAAACCAATAAAAAGGAATATCTTGGAAACGGCTAACTCTGCAACAAAACTGTATAAGACATAAACTGTATATTTTAACGTGATCTACATTTTTTGTGTCGTAAGTTTTTTTCCATCTCTTGACGGTTTACCAGTTATACAAAATTCTTCCAACATCAAGTCTTGAGAAGCTATTCCCAGAAAATCAAAAAATATATTTTATTTAGCATGTAAATATCTATAATATACAACATTTCAATCAAACTTGTTAGAGCCATTTTTGAAAAAATCAACATTTTCAGAAAATCTTATGTGTACCATTCACATGCTTTTCTATATATCTCAGTTACAAATTCTTGTTAAAAAGCTTATTCGTCTATTTACTTAATGGTAATCGGAAAAAAATGGCAGAAAGGGACTTATTACCTGCTTCCTTGTAAGTAGAAGGGCAATAGGGGGATACACTATGCTGAATCGATAGTCAAATGTTTTAAAAGCTGGTTGCTATGTGATACAAGTAAGTACCTATGCATGGACAGGAGTTGATAAATTCCCGTATGAGAAAATTGCAAATATTTTAAAGTTGAAATTAATAACAGAGAATATCTTAAAAACGGCCTACTTCATGAAAAAATGTATTTGGCATAAATTGTGTGCTTTAGTGAGCTCTACATTTTATGTCTGATAAGCTCTTGTCTATCTCTTGCGGTTTACCAGTTATGCAAAGTTCCGCAAAATTCATCCAGAATAAACATGTCTTAGGTTATTCCCCGAAAATTGAAGATATACATTTTATTTGTCATATAAATGTCTTAAATATAGGATAGTTTAATCAAAATCGTTAGAGCCATTTTTGAGGAAATCGAATTTTTGAATTTTTTTCCATATAAAGGGTAGTTTGGGGTGGGGGAATTTTTCTCAAAAGCTTCGTGTCGCATCCGTGGAAGATACTTATTCGTTTTTCAGTTATTGTGTTCACAGACACACGGACCTTTTTCTGAAAATACTTTTTTTTGGATACAGGGTACTGTAAAACGTGTATTTCCCGTGAAATCTCGGTATCGAATTTTTGGATGCAATACAATGCCTTCTCTATGCACATCGTTTCATGTAGAGAAAGTGAAACTTCCATTTAAACAATAGTTTGGTGCGGGGGGGGGGGGTTATCTTCGCGTCGCATCCTGGGAAGATAATTAACTTAAATACCGAGTTTGAAATTAAACGGTCTATTAGTTTTTGAGTTATGCTGTGCGCACACACACACACATTCACTAGGATGTTTTTCTAAAAATGCCTCTTTTATTTGGACGTATATATCCGATGAAATCACGGTATCGAAGTTTTTGGTGCAATACAATATTTTCTCTATGTACTATGGTAAGTACTGAAACGGTATGCAGTGAACTGCCGGATATTGAAACAGTTGCTATGCCACAGGCTCGCCGGCCGTTTGAAAGTTAAACACCACCCAAACCTTGCCTCTACCTTTGGGGAGTACCGAGCATTTGGCTTTGATCACGGACCATGCTCCACTTTCTTCAACCTGTTTTAAACAACTCGCCGTGCATAGCCTGCTATAATTAACCTACTCGCGTCGTGCACTGTTGTGATTGCAATACAGCTCTTGGCATGACCACGTGACCCTGACCCTGACCCTGCGCTGGCCAGATACACATGAATTTCTCTACATCTCTGCAACAAATTATTGTTAAAAACCTTATGCTTCTATTTTCTTCATTCTAACAGAAATACACTTATTACTTGCTTCCTTGTAAGTAGAAGCGAAATAAGAGAGTATCATAAGTTAAAGTGACAATCAAAAGCTAGTTGCTCTGTGACTGAAGCAGGAAGTAAATAGAAGCATAAGCTTTTTAACAATAATTTATTGCAGAGTTGTAGAGAAAGTCATGTGAATGGAACACATAAGATTTTTTGGATAAAAGGGACCCTAAAACATCTATCTCCCATGAAATCTCGGTATCGAGATTTTGGGTGGAGTGTAATACCTTCTCTATACCCTATGTACATAGTGCATGTAAAGAAAGTAAAAATCTGATGTGTTCCATTCACATGACTTTCTCTAAATTTCTGCAACAAATTATTCTATTTACTTCATCTGATCGAGAAAAAATTAGCAGAAATAGTCTTATTACTTGCTTCCTTGTTAGTAGAAGCGAAATAAGGGGGTACCATAGGTTAAAGTCATAGTCAAAAGCTGGTTGCTATGTGACTAAAGTTCCTTTATTTGTATGGACACGAGTTCATAAAGCCTGGTATGAGAAAAGTATGTTTTTAATTGCTGAAACCAAAAACAAGGAGTATCTAAAAACCAATCAACTCCACGAAAAAAATGAATGTAACATAAATTGTGTGTTTTAAAGTGCTCTACATTTGTTGTGTGGTAAATTTTTGTCCATCTCTTACGGTTTAGCAGTTATGCAAAATTTCGTAAAATTGACCCAGAATAAAGTAGTCTTCAGAGGCTATTTCCAGAAAATTCAAGATATAAATTTTATTTGTCAGGTAAATATTTTTAATATATGACATTTTAATCAAAATCGTTAGTGCATTTTTTTAGAAAAACAAAATTTTCGAAAAAAGTTCCATTAAAGGGTAGTTTGGGGTGGGGGGGATTTTTCTCAAAATCTTCGTGTCGTATCCCTGGAAGATACTAAACTTAAATACGTAGTATGGTATTTTACCGACTTTTCGTTCTTGAGTTATCGTGTTCAGAGACACACGGACACACACACATACGGACCTTTTTCTGAAAATACTTTTTTTGGATACAGGGGACCCTAAAACATATATTTCCGGTGAAATCTCGGAATCGAATTTTTTGGTGCAATACAATTCCTTCTCTATGTACTGTACATTGTACGTTTAGAGAAACTAGTAAGCATAATGACTTCCCATTTGAGAAAAGAAGCAGTATTGGAAAATGTAAGCCTTTAACAAGAATATCTCGGAAATGGCTAACTCCACAACAAATATTATTTGACCTAAATTGTGTGCTTCAACGACATCTACATTTTTACTTTACGTACTAACTGGAGAAGGTACCTATTTTGTTCCATCTAAAAATACGATTTCGATATTTCGCCGGAAATATGTTTTGAGATTCCCCGATTCAGAAAAAAAAAATTTTTTAGGAACATGTCCGTGTGTGTGCGTGTGTCGGTGGGCAACATACTCAAGAACTAAATACCAAACGTGGTATTTAAGCTGAGTATCTCTCAAGCATGCGAACGATGAATTTCAGGATAATTGCTCACCCTCAACCACCCTTCACATGGAAACAATTTCGAAAATGTTGGTTTGCTCAAAAATTGCGCTTACGATTTTAATTAAAATTTGTTACATTTATATTTAAGATACTTATATGACAAATAAAAATCATATCTTGAATTTACTGGGAATAGTTTCTGGAAATCTCTTTATTTTGAATGAATTTTTCTGAATGTTGCATAACTGGTAAACCGTAAGAGACAGACAAAATCTTACCTCACAAAAAATGTAAATCTCATTAAAACACATAATTTATGTCATATACCGTTTCCGAGGTATTTCTCATTACTGGTTTTAGTTTTAAAATACTTAAACCTTTCTCATACAGGAACTTGTCAACTCTTTGGCCACGTAAAGAAACGAATTACAATCCCATAGCAACCACATTTTAAAACATTTGACTGTCGGTTTAGCCTAGTGTATTCCCTTATTTCCCTTCTACTTAAAAGTAACTAAGTAATAAGTCCGTTCCTGCTAATGTTTATCTGCATTAGATAGAGAATAACCTTATTAACAATAATTTATTTCAGATATGTAGAGAAAGTCATGTGAATGAAAGACATCAGTTGTTGGTAGAATGATATCCTTCAACATGGTTGGTCATATCGTGCGATAAATGGAAATGATGGTCAAATGATCTCGGAATCAATGTTACTCGACATTCGTCATCTCAGGTTAAGGGAAAACCTTATGTGAGTAGCTAAACGAGATTCGAACTCGAGACCTGCTGAATATGATACAGATACGCTACCAGGCGGGCTTTTGAATATCACTTTAACCTAGTGTATTCCCTTATTTCCCTTCTACTTACAAGGAACTAAGTAATAAGACCATTACTGCTAAGTTTATTTGGATTAGCATGAAGTAAATTGAAGAATAAGCTTTTTATCAATACTTTTTTACTTTCTCTATACGTAGTATGTACATAGTGTATAGAGAAGGTATTGCACTCCACCCAAAAATTCGATAACGTGATTTCACCGGAACTATATGTTTTAGGGTACCTTGTATCCAGAAAAAGTATTTTTAGAAAAAGGTTCATGTGTGTATGTGTGTATATGTGTGTTTTTGAGTGTCTGAATAGGATAGCTCAAAAACGAAACGTTGGTAAAATATTAAAGTTGGTATTTAAGTTAAGTATCTTCCAGGGATGCAACATTAAGATTTTGAGAAAAATACCCCCACCCCAAACTACCCTTTACATGGAAGTTTTTTCGTAAATTTTTATTTTCTAAAAAATGGCTCAACGATTTTGATTAGACTGTAAGAGATGTACAGAACTTGCCACACAAAAACTGTAGAGCACCTTAAAACACACAATTTATGTTATTGTTTTTTTCGTGGAGTTGATCGTTTTTGAGATATTTCTTGATTTTTGGTTTCATCTTTAAAAAAAGTATATGCTTCTCATACAGGAATTTATCAACTGCTGTCCATACAAACAAAGGAACTTCAGTCTCATAGTAACCAGCTTTTGACTATCACTTTAACCTATGGTACTCCTTACTTCGCTTCTACTTACAAGGAAGCAAATAGAGGTATAAGCGTTTTAACAATAATTTGTTGCAGAGATGTAGAGAAAATCATGTGAATGGAACACATCAGATTTTTACAGAACAGGTGGAGAAGGTTATGCGAAGGAAGCTCGTCAGAATTATTATTAAAGTGTATACCTATGAGGGGCTTGAGTATGGAACGGGTGAGTGTTTACCAACGCAAATTCTATGAACATGACCCCGAGCTGGGTCTCTTGAGGGCGGTGTTTATTTTTTACTGCACAGTGAAGTTGCTCTTTTGTTCCTCTGGATACAATTAATGTTTTGAAAGGCGTACGTAAAACTGAGAAGGGCGCGTGTAAGCCATAAATATTGGTAGCCGCTGGGGAAGAATAAACAGATTTATAATCAGGCGCCAGCCGAGCTGGATTATTGTTTTTACAACTGCAACAGTGATAACAGACCGCTTTATGAAACCGCCGATTCCATCTCACGAGCAGCGGTTTCGTTTTAAACTGGTTGCAAGTTGCTCCCGTACCTCAACCTATGTAGTCCCGGGCCTCTCAATGAAAACATAATCTCCATTTGTCATATCGGCGTTCTAATTTAATTAAACCATCTCTGTAGTGCGATTTACCAGAGTCCTCAAAATAACTGTTTACCGCATCAATGACCTCCCCGTTGCTGTGAAATCTCCAAGAAATTGTTTGAGGTTTGGGAACAGGTGGTAGTCTCTGGGTGCCAGATCTAGTGTTCAAGCATTTTTAACTTTAGGTCGCACATTTTTTCCATTGCAATGACTGAACGATGGGCCGGAGCATTGTCGTCATGAAACAAGACTTTTTTTTTTTTTTTTTTTTTTGCCAAATGAGGTATTTTTCTTTTCACCTCATCACTCAAACGTTGCAGTAAGCCTGCATAGTAGTCACCAGTGATACTTTTACCCTTTTCCAAGTAATCAATAAAAATAATTCCCTGTGCATCCCAGAAAACACTCGCCATAACCTTGTTAGCTGACAAAATTGATTTTGCCTTCTTTGGAGTTGGTTCACCTGGCGGAATCCACTGCTTTGAATGTGATTTACTTTCTGGTGTAGTGATGTATCCGAGTTTCATCCTTGGTAAATAAGCCGTCTCAAAAATTCACTGGGATTTTTACGGTAGAGCTCGACATTCTTAACAGAAACAGTTTTTCTTTGCAACTTTTGATCAGGTGTCAACAAACGCGGCACGCATCTTGCACAGACCTTGTGAAAGCTAAAAACATTACTTAAAATATTATCTGAACGTTCCTTTGAGATATTTACAGCCTCTGATATCTCAAACAACTTTAATCTGCGGTCTTCTAGTACTAAGCGATGACTTTTTTCAATGATCTCTGGAGTTGTGACAACTCCAGAGATCAGGGCATCCAGAGCGTCCAGAGCGAGGCTCATCACTAGTGCTCGTACGTCCCATTTTAAACCCACCATTTAATCATTGAATATGAAGGGGCAGAGTCTTTCAATATACTGTCCATTTTCTCCTTGATTTCTTTAGGCGTTAAGCCTTTCAAATGGAAATATTTAATCACTGCTCGTTTTTCCAAATCCTCCATTTTCGTGAAAACTCTAAAGTTGTCTTGTTTAAAATGTTGTCATTCGAAAACTACACAAGCTATTGACCTGTAAATATGGATACAAGCTAGGCTAGAGTTAAAGTACACGATGCTACCGTCTAACTGGCCTAGTGGCGCCATATCTGTGTGAGACCCGGGACTTATCAGCCATCCCTAGTACAGTGCACATAGTGAGTGGATACAGAAGGTACTGTATTCTAGCCAAACATTTGATACCGATATTTCACCGGAAATACATGCTTTGAGATTCCCTGAAGCCAAATAGTGCAGTTGTAGAAAACGTCAGTGCGTGTGCCTGGGTAGCATAACGCAAAATCGAGAAGTCGATTCAACACCAAGCTTAGAATTTAAGATGCAACATGGAAGATTTTGCAATTTTTTTCTCAAAAATGGCTGTGGCGATTTTGATTAAAATATCGTATCTATATTACAGATACTTCTTACCTGACAATAAAATGTGTATGTTGAATTTTCTGGGAATAGCCTCTGAAGGCCTCTTCATTTTGAATTACTTTTGTATAAGTAAGAGATAGACTAACTATATATGTCAAACTGTTTTAACCAGATCTATATCTTTTGTTTGCACAATTTATCTATATTTTTTCGGGCGTAAAAATCCTTAAAACATGTCTTCTTTCGGAAGGGAAGTAAAGCCATTGGTCCCGTGTCGTAGATTTACGGCCCGTAAAAGAACCTCAAGCCTGATAGAGAGGCCTCTGAGGAAAATTAATCGGTCTTTCACGCCCAGTATAGAATGGGACGCTGAGAACCACAGCAGTTAAAGACCGTCCATAAATAGAACTCCATTTCATTTCATGCAAAAGAGATCCTAATTTTAGTTGTTTCACATAACAACAGCTTTGAGAATATTTGAATATCGCTTTAACCTATCGAAATTAAATTAATGTAAATTTACTTTTATTTATGGACGTCTTTTAAGTGCTGCCGTTCTTAGCGTCCCATTCTAAATCGAGCGTGAAAGATCGCTTAATTTTGTTCAGATTTGAGGTTCCTATGCCTACTGTAAATTTACGACACGGGAGGATTTTACTTCCCTTCCGAAGGAAACCATGCTAAGGATTTTTACGTCCGAAAAAATCCATTGTTCTCCGCCGGGTTCGAATCCGCGTCCTTGGGAGACAGAGGTTAGCATGTTATCTCTAAACGGAGGACGACTTTAGCCAAGTGTACTCCCTTATTTTCCTTCACTTACAAGGAAGCAACTTATAATATTTATCTTGATTAGCATAAAGTGTTGAAAGAACAAGCTTTTGTAAAAATATTTTGTTTGCAGAACGGGTAGAGAAGGTCATGTGAATGGATCACAATTTTTTTTTCATTATACTTCATAGTAACATCGTTGCTTTAAATGCAGTATTTGGTTTTCATTTCCATTGTTTAGCGTGCAATTTAATTACCAAATCAATAATTTGTTATAATAATAATATTTGTCCACAGTAAATGTTCACAACATTGCTGTTATTTTGGAAATTATTGAGATAATGATAGTTTGTGCAATTTATGTTTTATTCATTACATCACAGGAAATATAACAATATCACCAGGCTAGGATTTAGTTATATGTAATAAATATCTGACATGTTCCATTCTCTACCTGAACTGCAAACAAACTATCCTTACTAAAGTCTGTTCTCTCTACTTCATGCTAATCGAGTTAAACATTAGCAGAAATGATCTTATTACTTAGCTACCTATAAGTAGAAGGGAAACAGGGGATGCATAGGCTAAATCGTTAGTCAAATCTTTTACAAGCTATCGACTGGCATTGAAATTCGGCTCTCTTTGCATGGCAATTAATAAAACATTGTGCATTTTGACAAGATCTACATTCTTTATGTAGCAAGTTTTTGTCTATCTCTTACTGTTTACCTGTTACGCAAATGCTATTCAGAATGAAGAAAGCTTCAGAAGCTATTCGCGAACAATTCGATATGCACATTTTATTTGTCGTGTAAACATCTTAAATATATGGTGCTGTAAAAAAGGCAAGTCATTTTTGAGAAATTAAAAATAAGTAAATTTATATATACACTGTATTGGAGTATCTTTGTTACGAATTTCTTTGCTTTTGGCTCCGGTACGAGTGAAAGTTCTTCCTTAACTAAAGAGTTTGCCTAGTGACGTTAGACCCTCAGTTCCGTGTGGTCAGTTTTGGAGTTTCGTGGGGTCGAGTGAAGTCAGCCGTTTGCGGTTGTGTGAGCAAAACAGCTGGAAGTTGGAGTCCGGGTTCCTGCTATTAGTATAGCTCGATGTGGGTATTCGCTTTTTTTAACAATTCCGGTGCAGCGAAAATTATTTCCGGGATGTCCCTATACAAACGAATGTCTCAGCCGACATTATTAATGTTATTGTTGGTCTGAAGTTTTATTCAGGAAAGAGTTTTCCTAAAATTTGTTATCTGGAGCAATTGCTTGTATCTGCTATGCCGATAATTAGGAGTTATTAAGCCTTTGAGAGTTGAAATTCAATTGATTTCTTAATATCCATTAAGGGCACCTTTTCCTCTGTACTCAACCTTGAGTGACGATCCATGTACGTAGAGAAAGTAAAAGCGTTAATGTAGTAATATGTTTACGAAAAAGTTGCTGAGGGAAATTCAAAAGTTGGTGAATGTTTACTTCTCATTAGGCATGCAGGACTAACATTAAAAGAAAAGAAAAGGGGACAGAAATTGAAGATGAGATTACAGATTGGACTAAAATCAGGGACCCTGGGCTTCCAATGCCGATGCATTGTTTACTGAATCATTACAACTGCCTGGATATTTTCTTTTGTTAATAGGACCATTGAAGAATGGAACGAATTGCCTGTAGCAGCCTTTCAGGGCTGCCCTCTGACCTTAAAGAAGTTTAGGAATAATTTAAACAGAATAAATGTTAGTTAATTTGAGTAAATATTGTGAACTAATTAAGGATCTCAAAAATTGTATTAGTGTATATTATTGTTAATGTATATACATATTAGTAGAGTATAGTATTAATGTTGAGGCTTCATAATAACTGTTTATAAACATGCTGGTAATTGACATAAGTATTGCTATACTGAATAATAAGTAGCTAGACATTTAAAAAAAATCTAATGTGTTTCATTCACATGACTTTCTCTATATCTCTGTAACAAATTATTGTTAATAAGCTTATTCATTTATTTATTTCATGCTAATCGAGAAAAATTAGCAGAAATAGTCTTATTTCTTGCTTTATTGCAAGTAGAAGCGAAATAAGGGAGTACCATAGGTTTAAGTGAAAGCCAAAAGTTGGTTGCTATGTGACTGAAGTTCGTTTGTTTGTATGGGCACGAGTTGCCAAATTCCTGTATGAGAAAAGTATGTTTTTCAAAGCTGAAACCAAAAACAAGAAATATCTCAAAAACGATCAACTCCACGAAAAAAATGTATATAACATAAATTGTGTGTTTTAACGTGCTCTACATGTTTTGTGTGTTAAGTTTTTGTCCATCTCTTACGGTTCAGTAGTTATGCAAAAGTCATCCAGAATAAAGTAGTCTTCAGAGGCTATTCCCTCTGAAAATCCAAGATATACATTTTATTTGTCAAGTAAATATCTTTAATTTACGATATTTTAATCAAAATCGTTAGAGCCATTTTTTAGAAAATAAACATTTTCGAAAAAACTTCCATGTAAAGGGTAGTTTGGGGTGGGGGGATTTTCTTGAAAAACTTCGTGACAGATCCTTGGAATATACCAAACCTAAATAACAAGTTTGGGTTTTAACAGACTTTTCGTTTTTGAGCTATGCTGCTCACAGACACACACATACATACGTACATACACATACATTACTCGTACATTACATTACATACATACACTCACAAATTTATAAAATAGATATCACAATTGCGATAAGATCCGTTTTAACCTGGACCAACCCCGTCCTAAATTAAAGACTGCCGTGATAGCAGAGAGCACGTCAGTGCATAGGAGATAAAAACCAGCATGTGAGACTTTACAGAAGCAATTATAATCGAAAAGTAAAAAGTTTTGCTGCTAATTTCATAGTGAAGACATTTATTTTAGCATATTTTACTGAAATTTAAAGTGTTAGAAAGTTAAAATGCAACAAAGGCGTAATGATTTTTTTAACTGAGATAAGTCCCCCCCTCCATTTTTTGTGTTTTTGTTTGTTTGTTTTGTTTTAAGATACCAGGAAAGGTCACAACTGTGAAATTTGCAGGTTTGGTGTAACCCTCGCGCTAAAGGTGTGTTTACTTTCTCTACCTAGTGCATAGGTAGAAACGTTATTGCATTCCACCAAAAATGGCGTTCATCCGGAAAGACTTGTTTAACTGCTAAACCGTAACAGCTAGACAAAAACTTATTCCACAAAAATGCAGCTCTCGTTAAAACACTGAATTTACGTCATATACATTTTGTTTGTTAAGTTAATAATTTCCGAGATATTCCTTGTTTTTGGTTTCAATTTTAAAATACTTCTGTTGGATCCGGTTGTAATGGGTGTGTTAAGTAAAACAGAGCAAAATCTTAGCTTGTCAAAATAATTAAAACATTGGTTTGCTTTCTATATCTACTACTAGTAGTATTATTTACAACTATACAAATTCGTTTTTTTTTTATGGGTTTTCTTAAACAAAAGTAGTCTTCCGCTTCTCTTTTTTTTTACTCCTGGCCTTGCAAAGTGTCAGTGAACATCGCGACAGCTTTTTAAACTAGTGCATTCCGTTATTTGTCTTCTACTTACAAGGACTTAAGTATTAGGACAATTTCTGGTAATGCTGTTTAGGTTGATGTAGGTGAAACATAATTCTTTTGCAGAAAATATAGAGGAACTCATGTAATTCGAAAAATCATTATTTTTAGTACTGTCGCAGTATCTTTCGTCTACCTTGGAGTCGGTCTGGATTAGCGCCAGTGAAATACTTTATAAACGAGCGTGTACATACCTCTTTGAAGTTCTATGATGCGCCGGCTATGCTCATCCATATAGAACACTCAAATTTGATTGTCACTGAGGGGAGAAAGAATGACTGAAGTATGTCACACTGGGTAGACTGGCAAACAGAAGTACTTCACTTTAAGATTCCTCAGTATTGATACTTTTATTCACCTTTGTTACTTGTTGAGGCACTACTCCTGCGAGCGACTCCCGATATAATAGTTCTTGAAGACGCTAATAACTAGTGCTATTTTCTTCTGTTTACCAAGTTTTTCTACGGTCATCGATAATTACCGCGTACTTCCCTGTTACGCGACAAATCAACTGCAATGTTTCGCGTAATAATATCGCTTACTCGAGCACTATCATTGCCGCACCCACGTACGTACAACATACGGCCTACAGTATACAGAGTAACAAGAGCCCAATTTCTTGTAAGCGCCCCGCTTATATACCTAACATATCCAATCTTAGAGCTGATTCCTGATTGGTTGAAAAGAAGTGTGAAAATAACGCTGTCACGTGATTAATTTTGGAAGTTCTTTGTGTTAGACTCACGTGACCGCTCTTTATAATGGAAAAGTCCCGAGCTGCTGTTAGGGAAAAGACCTGTGTCTATAAAACTCCCTGTTACTTATGTCTCTAACGCGCTGAAACCTTGCTCTCACAAAATCATTTGTGTTGCAGGATTAACAAAGAAGGTAACCTTGGCGTATACAATAGCAACTTCTCACCCTAATGTTTTGTGTTCTGCAATCTGCTTACACTTGGCTACTGAAGCAGATATATTTCCTGTGTTAAACCCATGCAGAATAATAATATATATATATATAATAAAATACAAAGTTGTTAATATAGTGTTGCAGTATATAGTACTGAAATTAGAAATATTGGAAGGAGAAGATAGAACAAAGGCGAAACGACTGTTTAACTCAGTATAGTTTCCCTACATTTTGCTTTTTTTTTTATTTTTATTTTTGGCGGGGGGGGGTTAAGATGCCAGCGAAGATCACGAACCGTTTGGAGTAGTCCTCATGCTAAAGCCGTTTTTCACCACTATAAAGAAAGGTACTCTTTTTAGCTGTTAAATGTCCTTTACAGTGCACATGTCCAAGTTAAGCACTCTGAGAAAGACACAAGCTGAGAGGCTACTTACCAGTCTGATATTCATCGCGTAAGATTCCTTTTCAGCGCAAACGAAACACCATTTTTCTGGCTCTCGTCCAATAAAAGCAGGCACTTTGGGTCTCGAGTAATGAAAACGTAGTGGTGTCCGTTAGCTTATCTAATTTGCATTCATAAAGCGCTTTGCTTGGAATTTCTGCTAGTGTGGATTAAGTTCATACCGCACCAATGGAGAGCCGACTTTTCCTTTTTTACATTCACGAGCCACAAAGTAACTATATGGGAAATAGTTGTGTTTTTACTTAATCATGTCTCTTCTGTACCTACTACTTTCTCTACCATGTACATAGTAGGCAGAGGAGGTATTGCATTCCACGCAAAAATTTGATACCAATATTTTACCGGAATTACACGCTTTGAGAACCCGTAAATCTAAAAATCTGATGCATTTCATTCACCTGATTTTTCTGTTCTGCAAATAAACTTCTAACAAAAGATTATTCTTCTATTTCACTTACTTATCGACATAAAGATTAGCTCTATTTTTACTTTCTCTACATATACTATGTACATAGTGTATAGAGAAGGTATTGCATTCAACCCAAAATTTTGATACCGATATTTTACCGGATTTATTTCGTTGAGGATTCATAAATGCATTCCATTCACCAGATTTTTCCTTTTCTACACGTTCTATGTACATAGTGTATAGAGAAGGTATTGTATAGCACCCAAAACTTCGATACCGAGTTTTCACTTGAAATACATGTTTTGAGACCTTCTGAATCCAAAAAAGCATTTTTAGAAAAATGTCCGTGTGTGTGTCTGTGGGCAGCATAGCTCAAAAACGAAAAGTCCCTTAAAAACCAAACTAGTATTTAGGTTTAATATATTCCAAGAATGCGACACGAAGATTTTGAAGAAATCCTCTCACCGCTAACTACCCTTTACATGGAACTTTTTTAAAACATTTTGATTTTCTAAAAATTGGCTCTAACGATTTGGATGAAAATATCACACGTTAAAGATTTTTACCTGACAAGTAAAATGTATATCTTGAATTTTCTGGTAATGGCCTCTGAAGACTACTTTATTCTGGATGAATTTTACGGAATTTTGCATAACTCCTAAACCGTAAGAGATAGACAAAAACTTACCAAACAAAAATGTAGAGCACGTTAAAACACAAAGTTTGTGTTATATACATTCTTTTTGTAGAGTTAATTGTTTTTGAGATATTCCTTATTTTTGGTTTCAGCTTTAACATACTTACTTTGCTCACACGGAAAACTATAAACATCCATGTAATGCATAGAAACGGATTTCAAGCACATGTCAACCAGTTTTTAAAGCACTTGAATATCGTTTTAGCCTAGTGCATTCCTTTATTTCCCTTCTACTTACAAGGAAGCAAATAATTAAGACAGTATCTGTTAATGTTTATCTCGATTATCATAAAGTAAATAGAAGAATAAGCTTTTTAACAATAATTTGCTACAGTGATTTAGAGCAAGCCATGTGAATGGAGCACATCAGATTTTTATTGTATAATTTAACGTCCTCTAACCTGGTTGCTATATCGGACGATGAACGAAATTGGTAAAATTATGATCGAATGATTTCGAGATCCATGAAGCTTAAAGTTAAGGGAAAAGGGAAAACCCCATAAAAATACCTTATCTGGGTAACTCACCCTAAGCGAGATTCGAACTCGCGACCTGTTGAATGTGAGGTAGTCGCGCTACCACCACACTACCCAGGTGGGCCAGCTACTTAGTTACTTATAAGTAGGAGGGAAATGAGTTAAAGCGATAGACAAATGTTTTTAAAGCTGATTGTGATTGAAGTTGCGATGGCCAGGAGTAAAACAAAAGATACGCAGATTACTTCTGAAATCAACAACTGAGAATATCTAGGAAAGTTTAAATCCTCAACATAAGTGTATAGGGCATAAATTGTATGTTTTGACGAATCTCCATTTTTGTGTAGTAAGTCTTTATGTATCTCTTATTGTTTATCAGTTATGCTAAACTCGTCAGAATGCAGAGGACATGAGAGGCTGTTCCCAACAAATTGAAGATATACACTTTATTTACCATATCTTTAATATTTCGATAAAATCCTTAGAACCTTTTCTGAGAGAATGGACAACTTCGAAGAGTTTTCCATATAGTAGGTTGGTTGGGGTGACGGATTTTCCTAAAACTTTTCGTGTCTCTTGGTATATAACTGAGCTTTCCTTGTTACTTTCTCTACACGTACTATGTACATACTGTACGGAGAAGGCATTGTACTCCACCCAAAAGTTCAATACCGAGATTTCCCCGTAAATATGTGTTTTAGGGTCCCCTGTATCCAAAAAAAGCATTTTCACAAAGAAGGTATGTGTGTGTGTGTGTGTGTGTGTGTGTGTGTGTGTGTGTTCGTGAACACGATAACTCAATAACGAAAATTAGGTAAAATACCAAACTTGGTATTTAAGTGTAGTATCTTACAGGGATGACACACGAAGATTTTGAGAACATTCCCCCCATCGTAAACTACCCTTAACATGGAAGTTTTTTCAAAAAAGTTGATTATTTCAAAAATGGCTCTAACGACTTTGATTAAAATATCATATATTAAAGATATTTACCTTACAAATATAATGTATATCTTGAATTTTCTGGGAATATCCTCTGAAGACCTCTTTATTCTGGATGAATTTTACGGCATTTTGTGTAACTGCTAAACCGTAAGACATGGAGAAAAAGTTGCCACACAAAAACTTTAGAGCACATTAAACACACAATTTATGTTATATACTTTGTTTCGAGGAGTTGATCATTTTTTAAATATTCCTTGTTTTTGGTTTCAGCTTTAAAAAAACTTTACTTTCCTCATACAGGAATTTGTCAAACAAAGGAACTTACATACAAACAAAGGAACTTCAGTCACATAGCAACCAGCTTTTGACTGTCACTTTAACCTATGGTACTTCCTTATTTCGCTTCTACTTACAAAGAAGCAAGTAATAAGACTATATCTACTAATTTTTTCTTGATTAGCTTGAAGTAAATAGCATAATCTTTTTAACAATAATTTGTTGCAGAGATGTAGAGAAAGTCATGTGAATAGAATACTCAGATTTTTTAGTTACGCTGTCCACAAGCACGCGCGCACATACATATAATTTCTAATTTGTTTAATTCAGGGGATTTCAAAATATATTTCTGGTGAATTCTAGATATAAAATTTGTGAATGGAATACAATACCTTCCCCTATCTTATATAAATGGTATGTATAGAGGAAGTCAAATAGGTATACACGTTTATGTGAGTATTGACTTTTCCTCTTCTACTTTGTTTCAGGTGAGTGAAAAGTCGTTCTGTAAGCGTCAGAATGAGGATGGGACCGTGGCCACGTATTCTGCTTGAAGGTAGGATTATTCCATAAGCATCACACCGAACACGATAAATTGGAACCTGCCCATCACTGATAAATACGTGGGGGGGGGGGGGGGCTTTAAGTTACATCCACAATGAGATGCAAGCGCAGACGCAAGGACACGCCATTCACAATGCAATCGTAAGCGCCACGCAAGAAGTTGGCACGGGTTTCTAGATCCGCAAGTTACATGTGAATATCTTCCAAGTTACAAACTGAATAACATAACCAACAATACCACATAAGAAAATTCACTCCGTCTAGACACAGATGATAGTTGCATTCATTAAACCAAACAAGGATTCGCAAGGAGACTGTCATAACCTCTTGAGGAAATTATAGATGGCGCGGCACGGCACGGCCAAATAGAAGAGCATGCATGTACAGTAGGCCATGTAAAATCTTGCAGTGCGATCATTTGTTATTGAATTCATAGGCAATGCATAGAGAAAAGAAGCAGCAACGCAAGGATAGAGTTTGGAGTTTGCAAACTCTTGCGTTGCATTGCATTGCTTTGCGTCTTGCTTGTTTCTATGTGAATGCTCACATTAAATAATATGAGTCCAAACTCTTGCGCTTATATTGCGTCTGCGCTTCGAATTTCATTGTGGATGTAGCATTAATGAGTATCTGTTTCGAAATAGATGGCATTGCTAAGGAAATTTGGTGTTTTGGCATTTGATATACGTCGCCAAAACAAATTTATGGGCTAACTTGAATTTGGCAGGCATTTTCGTTGGTTATTTAACGTAACTAAAATGGAAAAGACCTGTATCTAAAGTAAGTGCTGAAGCTTTCGTTCACTCAATGCCGAGAACACTTTGTTGTAAGTGCTGTATCGTTCAGCGACTCGGCTTGTACTGTTGGAGGTGAAAAATTGCAAGGAGATAAAAGCGAAATTGGGTTCCCTTTATGTGCACTCTTCACTGTGTATGACAACAGATATTGTTCAACTACTGTAAACGCATCGAGCATCGTCTTTGATAATGAGCGCCCAGATCTGGAGATGTGTTTTCCAAGGAAATTGAAGTCCACGATCTGATTGTTGATGATCTTCGCACGCAAATTCCATATGTTGCAGAGGCTGTGTCAACGGAAACGAAATTCAAGTTATTTATTTCCGGTAACTTCTAAGTACAGCATAGGGCAACATTACGATGTTTCCGTGATCGGCTTTGAATTTCTAGTTCGTGAGTTCGCCCACAGATGACAGTGAAGGACGAAATCACGAGTCTGTACGCGAAACGACGGGAGTTTTCCCAGTAACTTTCTTCTTTCACTTTCTTTTACGCGAAAATAAACATTATCTCAAGCCTGATAAAGAGGTCTATGAGCAAAATTAAGCGGTCTTTCAAGCTCAATATACAGGGTTACTACAAAAGAAATAGACAACTTCAACTGCCTGTAAAACAAAAACTATTAGAGATAGCAACCTAATTATTTTGGAGGTATGTTTAGAAACTCTCAAAGTTTTGTTTGTTACTATTGGTAACGCTGTAGTGTTTTGTTTGTTGTTGCAGAAGCTGAAATGGCGGAAAATCCTGTGGAAAAGGCATATTGCGTGTTGGAATTTGCTAGAACGCAATCAGCAACTGTTGTCCAACGACATTTTAGAACGTTACCACAAAAATGAAATGATGCGCTCACAAAAACCAGCATCGTCTTCATCATGTCGCAACATGTCGATGCAAAAGTCACGCCGTATGACCTTATCTTCTTCACTCAGAAACTGCAACATCTGTAATCTGTAAGACATCTTGTGCAGTCGCTTTCGCAAGATTTCCCATACAGTTTGCTGTGGAATTTGTAATTGCATGCTTGCCCTAGATGTCGATTTCTGTGGGCTTCTTATGTAGGCAGAACGAACACGTTCAACGTTTTCTTCCGAAACTCTTGGTTTTCCCGAGCTCTTCCCTTTGCACAAACATCCCGTTGTCTCGAATTTTCTATACCAGTCGTAGATTGACTGTCTAGTCGGTGGCGTTTTGTGGTAACGTGTTCTAAAGTGTCGTTGGACAACAGTTGCTGATTGCGTTCTAGCAAATTCCAACACGCAATATGCCTTTTCCACAGGATTTTCCGCCATTTCAGCTTCTGCAACAACAAACAAAACACTACAGCGTTACCAATAGTAACAAACGAAACTTTGAGAGTTTCTCAACATACCTCCAAAATAATTAGGTTGCTATCTCTAATAGTTTTTGTTTTACAGGCAGTTGAAGTTGTCTATTTCTTTTGTAGTAACCCTGTAGAATGGGTCGCTGAGAAACGCTGCTGTTAAAGACTGTCCATAATAAAACCAATTTGTCTTTTAAAAGGTTTGACTATCACTTTAGCCTAGTGTACTCTTTATTTCCCTTCTAATTTAGAGGAAGCAAGTAGTTAAGACAGTTTATGCTAATGTTTGTCTTGACTAGCATGAAGGAGATATAAGAATAACGTAGGTGCGCCAAATAAGACCATTCTAAGGTCTGATTCAATTATAGTTCACATCTACTAAGCCAATTTTTTAAAAAGTTGAGAACCTTGGGGAAAATGAAAATGTAAAGTTTGTTGGATAACTCAAGGAATATGAAGGTAATTTTTTTGGTTTTCTAAAATGGGACTAATTGGCTTAATTAGAAACAGGAATTCGAAAAATACCCAATTCAAATTATTTTACTTGAGATAGAAGACAGAGATGATCATGTGAATAATTAAGCAAGATTAACAAAATTGTGTCTTGTTAAAACAAAAGTAGTGACATATGAAAACTCAGTGATGACAAATTTATTCATACAAATCGAAAATTAAAACACAAACTGACAACAAACGTAAATATACCTCTAGCCTTTGAGGTCTATTTGCGCTCTCTCTTGAATTTTTACTTTCTCTACACGCACTATGTACACAGTGTATAGAGAAGGTATTGTAATGCACCTAAAATTTTGATACCGAGGTTTCACTGGAAATATATGTTTTAAGGTCCCCTGTAACAAAAAAAAAAGCATTTTCAGAAAAAGGTCCGTGTGTTTGTGAACATCATAGCTCAAAAACGAAAAATCTAAAAATCCCCCCTCACCAAACTATCCTTTACATGGAACTTTTTCTTAAAATTTTGATTTTCTCAAAAATGGCTATAACGACTTTGATTACAAGGAAGCAAGTAATAAGACCATTTCTGCTAAATTTTTCTGGATTAGCATTAAGTAAAAAGAAGAATAAGCTTTTTAACAATAATTTGTTGCAGAGATGCAGAGAAAGTCATGTGAATGGAACATTCAGATTTTTATCAATAAATCCCACAAATATTATACGGTCATAAAACTGTTTATACAATATGAAAGTATATTCAGTACTAAATATATTACAATATATTTTAGTAAAGAATATATGGCACCATATAGACAATATATTTAGCAATTGTTAAACTATGCTTCTCACACGTACTGAGAAGGAAACAATGGTTGATATCAGTAGTCGTAAGCTTTCAAGGCCGGAATCCAAACTATAACTAGAAGAATTTTCCGTGGTCTGCTGGAGTTTTCAGGTCCAGACGTTTCGTTCACGACTGCGGTGAACATCTTCAGTTGCGGTATTTCAGCCAACGAGTCAGTTGCGACCAAACCTTCACCGAGAAGACTTAGAACCACGCCACTGAAGATGTTCACCGCAGTCGTGAGTGAAACGTCTGGACCTGAAAACTCCAGCAGACTACGGCTTCTCAGCCTGGAAAATTCTTCTAGTTATAATAATGGTTGATATGTTCCAACAGAGCATTCCAATCAAGGTGATGCTGCTCCCTACCGGTATTATGCAGAAGTTTTTCAGAAACCATTAGTTGGCCTTATTGGTATACATGGTCTTATTTGTTTTCTGTACCTTAATGTTTTGTAAGAACAGTTTGTTTTACAAAACAGGTAGAGAAGGTCATGTGAATGGAACAGACGTTTTCTTGAGTTTAGTGGTTGTCATTACGCGTTTCTCGTGCTAAACGTCTTTCCTCCTACTGCAGGGTAGAGGAAACTGTTTCGCGGCACACTATATCGAGGGATGGTGTTACACGGTTGAACAGATGTTGTGTACGTGTCTGTTGTAGTTCAGATGCCATCTGTTAATAGCAAGTCGCAGTGTCAAAGTGAGGCAAGTTCAAGGAGAATAAGGGAGTACACTAGGCTAAAGTCAAATCTTTTACGACCTGCTTTTAGCATCAACTGTCTAAAAAAAATTATTTCGCAGTGCGCGATAATCTAAAGTTATTAGTTCTAAGCACTTCGTACCAATGTTAGGTCATGCAGTCTAAAAATAAACTTAATACATCTGTACTTTCTCTACATGTACTATGTGCATAGAGTATAGAGAAGGTATTGCATTCTACCCAAAAATTCATTACCGAGATTTCACCGGAAATTCATATTTTGGGTCCCCATGAATCCAAAAAAAGCATTTTTGGAAAAATGTCCGTACTTGGTATTTAAGTTTAGTTAGTATCTTCCAGGGATGCGACACGAAGATTTTGAGAAAAATTCCCCTGCCCCCAACTACCCTTTACATGACTTTTTTTTTTCTCCGAACATTTTGATTTTTTTAAAAATGGCTCTAACGATTCTGATTAAAATCTCGTATATTAAAGATATTTACCTGACAAATAGAATGTTTATCTGGAATTTTCTGGGAATAGCCTCTGAAGACTTTTTTATATTGGATGAATTTTACGAAATTTTACATAACTGGTAAACCGTAAGAGATGGACAAAAACTTACAACACAAAAAATGTAAAGCACGTTAAAACACACAATTCATGTTATAATTTTTTTTTTTTTTTTTTTTGTGGAGTTGATCTTTTTAGATGTTCCTTGTTTTTGGTTTCAGCTTTGAAAAACTTGTAGTTTTCTCATGCAGGAATTTGTCAACTCCTGTCCATACAAACAAAAGAACTTCAGTCACATAGCAACCAGCTTTTGACTATCACTTTAATCTATGGTACTCCCTCATTTCGTTTCTGCTTACAAGGAAGCAAGTAATAAGACTATTTCTGCTAATTTTTCTCGATTAACCTGAAGTAAATAGAAAAATAAGCTTTTTAACAATAATTTGTTGTAGGGATGTAGAGAAAGTCATGTGAATGGAACACATCATATTTTTTATATTTATTTATTTTTGGTCGCTTTAACTGCTAGGTCATATCACGACCATAGAATATTTATAACAATTGAATTCATAATATTGCAATGGAATAATGGTTTACACATATCAAAGGTCTGTGAATTATAAATTACATTAGGAAAGCAAGTTTTACATGGATTTAAATAAAATATTATGAATAGGTCCATTGCTGTTTAAGGTCCGTTTTACACAGATTTAAAATATTGTGAATAAGTACATTACCGTTTGAAATTCAGTTTAATGCTTCTGAGAAAGACATCGCGTGGTTGAGAAAGGGGTTGATGGAGAGATTGGGATGCGCGTGAAAACAAATCTGATGTGTTCCATTCACATTACTTTCTGTAGCTGTTCCGCACGCAAACAGAATTATTTCTTATACTAGGTTCCTTGTAAATAGAAGGGAAATAAGAAAATCCACAGACTAAAGCGATAGTCAAATCTTTTAAAAGCCGGTCGCTGTAGGAAACGATTGAAATTCCATCTCTTTGCTTACCAGGAGTAAACAAACGAGGTACGAGAAACATTTAAATGGCTTAAAACTGAAACCCATAATCCGGAATATGTCAAAAACGGTTAATTAAAAAAAATGCATAGAACATCAATTGTATGTTTTAATGAGATTACATTTTTTGTAGCAGGTTTTTGTCTATCTCTTACGGTTTGCCAAATATTTAAAGTCATCCAGAATGAAGAGGTTTTCATAGGCTATTCCTAGAAAATGTAAGATTTACTTTGTGTTTGTCATAAGATATAGATAAGATATTTTAATCAAAATCGTTAGAGCCATTTTTGAGAAAAACAAAACTTTCGAAAACTTCTCCATGAAAGGGTAGTTTGGGGTGGAGGGATTTTCGCATTTCATTCTCTTTGCTTGTCCAGAAGAAAGGTATAAATATGGGAACATTTACAAAATAACTAATAATATATCTGTGTTGAATGACCAAGAACAAAATCTGATGCATTACTATCACATAACTTTCACTAGCTATTACAGGTACAAACTATTCTTACAAAAGAGTATTCCTTTGTCTACTTCATGCTGATCGATATAAACATTAGCAGAATTGGTCTTATTAGTTGGTTCCTCGTAAATAGAAGGGAATACAGTACGCTAAAGCGTCAGTCAAACCTTTTAAAAGCTGGTTGCGATGTCAAATAACTAAAGTTGGTTATGCATGATCCCGTTTATGAAAAGTTAATTCGTTTAAAACTGAAGCCAATAACAATGAATATCCCGAAAACGGTCAAGTCTACAAGAAAAGAGCAAGTACATGATATAAGTTATGTATTTTAACGAGACTACGTTTTTACTTTCTCTACACGTACTATGTACTTAGTGTATAAAGAAGGTATTGTATTGCACCTAAAGATTCGATACCGAGATTTCACCGGAAATATATGTTTTAGGGTCTCCTTTATCTAAAAAAAAATTCGGAAAAAGGCCCGTGTGTGTGTGTGTGTGTGTGTGTGTGTGTGTGTGTCCGTGTGTCTGCGAACACGATAACTCAAAAACGAAAAGTCGGTAAAATACCAAACTTGGTCTTTAAGTTTAGTATCTTCCAGGGATGCGACACGAAGATTTTGAGAAAAATCCCCCCCACCCACGACTACCCTTTACATGGAATTTTTTTCGAAAATTTTGATTTTTTCAAAAATGACTCTAACGATTCTGATTAAAATCTCGTATATTAAAGATATTTACCTGACAAATAAAATGTATATGTTGAATTTTCTGGGAATAACTTACTACACAAAAAATGTAGAGCACGTTAAAACTTAATTTATGTTATATACATTTTTTTCATGGAGTTCATCGTTTTTGAGACATTCCTTATGGTACATGAACAGTCCAAGAATTTGGTATACTTGATGCATACATAGGTATTGTGTCTGTGCACAACAGAGCTAAAAAACTAAGAGACCGTTAAATATTTAAGTTTGGTATCTTCAGCATACTTATGAAGATTTTCAAGAAAATCTCCAACCCAAACTACCCTTTACATGGAGAAAAAAAATGAAAAATTAATATTTTTATCAAAAATGCCTCTAACGGTTCTCTTTAAAAACACCGTATAGTAATTCTATTATCAAAAATAGAATGTATATCCTGAATTTTCTGGGAATAGCTTCTGAAGATCGATTCATTATGGCTAAATTTGCATAACTGGTAAGCCGTAAGAGATAGACAAAACCTTACTAAACAAAAAATGCAGATCTCCTCAAAACTCAACATTTTTGTGATATTCATTTTTTTTCGTGGAGGTTATGGTTTTCAAGATATTCCTTGTTATTGTTTTCACTTTTAAAATACTTTTCTCGTAAAGAAGCTTGTCAACTCCTGGCCACGCAAAGAAACGGATTTCGATCCCATAGCAACCACATTTTAAAACATTTGACGGTCGGTTTAACCTAGTGTATTCGCTTATTTTCTTTCTACTTATAAGGAACTAAGTAATAAGACCGCATCTGTTAATGCTTATCTAGATCAAGAATAAGCTTGTTAACACTAATTTGGTAGAGTGATGTGTTCTCAAATCAGCTGCGAGTTATGTGACGTCACATTTACTGTCAAACCCCATGACGAGAGCTGTCTTATGTATAAATGGCGGTCCTGCGCCGTTAATAAACAGGGGTCCTGTAATTGCATTACGTGAGCGGGAAGGCGACTTTTACATTAGTTATTTTGTGTGTATTATTCAGAGGATGTGGTTGACGTGTGGAGTTTTTGTCTGTCCATCTGTCAATTGAGGTGGAAACCTGTAGCCGCTATGTTTAACTCTTAATGGTATTTGCGGGGATGTGGCCGTTCCGTTTCCCCTTTCCCCTGCCATTTTCAGGGGTGCAACAAATGTCGGCTTCTGTGCTCCGAAGAACGATCAGTATATGCAACCCGTAACAAACAGCGCTCGGTAGGAGCGGGCGAGTCGCAGCGAGAGACAGCTGATAGAATGACGTAGGGTAGTTTTAAAGCGGTTGCCTGGTGGACTGTGTGTTGTTGCTTACGTATCCTTCTATAAAGTGACCATCTTGTAGATCATTCCACGAGTAAAAGATCCTATGTGCTCCATTCACATAGCTGTTCCAGATACAAACTGTTCTTACAGAAGATTATTCTTTTATCTACTTCAAGCTAATCAAGATAAATATTAGTAGAATTGGTCTTATTACCTGCTTCCTTTTAAGCAGAAGGGAAATAAGGGAATACATCAGTCTAAGGCGGTAGTCAAATCCTTTTAAAACCTCGTCGCTGTGTTAAACAATTAAGGTGTAAGTGAGAAAAGTGTAAGTAGTTTAAAGTTGAAACCAGTAACAAATAATACCTCAGAAACCGCTAGTTCTACAACAAAGCATATGTGACATAAATTATGTATTTTAACGAGATTTATATTTTTTTTTTGTGCAGTAGGTTTTTGTCTTTCTCTTACGGTTTACCAGTTATGCCAGAGTCATTCATAACAAATAGGTCTTCAGAGGCTGTATACGACATTTTAATAAAAATCGTTAGAGCAATTTTGAGAAAATAACAATTTCGAAATATGTTGCATGTAAAGGGTAGTTTTTAGGGGGGATTTTCTTGAAAATCTTCGTGTCGCATCCTGAGAAGATATCAAACTTAAATATCAAGCCGTATTTAACGGTCTTTTCATTTTTGAGATATGCTGTCCACAGACTGACCTTTTTCTAAAAGTGCTTTTCTTTGGATTCAAGGGGTCCCAAAACATATATTTCCAGTAAAATCTCGGTATCAAAGTTTTGGGTGCAATGCAATACGTTCTCTATACACTATGTACACAGTACGTGTACTGAAAGTAAAAATTGAAAAGCCGATGTTAGGTTCAACTTCTCGCCCAGACTCCTAAGGTTGTTTAACGCAAGTGAAAACCAGTTATGGAGTGGTTGAACTTTGCAAGTGACACGCTTGCAGGTCGCACGTGCCGGATTTACAAATCACGAAGTACTTTCCGTCATAATTTTGACCTTTGAGAGTCTTTGTCAGTGACGAATCAATTAGGAATGCGAAATGAATGCAGCGTTCCTCATTTGGTCAGCTTACACGTCACATGAAGGTCAGTTAACCCAAAGGGAAGTTGGACGACTTTGATCCTCATTCCTACTCATTCAAAATTTCCAGTTGATCAAATACATCCCTGACGGGAATCTTAAATATTTCAAATGTCTAAATTCTTTGATACATATTAACTTCATCAACTGATTCATATTCTTCTTTCAAAATGCATGTTTTGGATGGCTCAGAAAATAAAACATTTGCCTGCCATGTGGGAAGTCCCAGGTTCAATTCCCGGCTGGGGTTTGGAATATTTTTCTAGTGAAGATTATTCGCTATCCTTTCCACAGTTTGGTAGTATGAATGGGAGTTTGTGCGAGAGAGCGAGATAGATAGGTAGATATAATTAAGAAAACCAAAGAAATAAAATGCAATGACTGCCTCAGCGTCTGGTTTGACGTTATCAGCTTCTTAGATGTTTAACCCACCCCCCGCGAAGAAAATCCTCCAAATGCCTTCCTCTTGCGGCTAGATACATGCGCAATCGTCGAAGCATGGGCTGTCAAATACTGCCTATCGGTGTCGTACGGTTTTGCAGGCTTCCATGTTACTTAGACTTCATCCGGGATGACTGCTGCCTAAACCAATTGTTTAAGGTGCCTCCAAAGATAAAAATTCAGAGGATTGAGGTCGCAGAAAGTGCAGGCCATGGGAGTGATCCTTCTCTACCTATCCGTTATGGTAGATAACAGCCAGTTCATCTCGAATTATGAGACAAAAATGTGCTGGAGCCCCATCATGCATAAACGACATCTTCTAGTAAGTCTGAGAGACTGTTCTGAATGAAGTCCTTTTCACAGCACCTGTAGAACGTGCTAGGAGAATGCATTGTACAACTGAAAAACGAAAATGCAGACAGTAGCCATGACAACACAAGGCCAACTCCATAGTGTAAAATGGGTCAAAGACTTTTAAGAATGATTGCGTAGATAAATGAAGTTGTTGGGTTGGACTCGGAAATCCTTGAACAAACTTTTATTAATACATTGATAATGCGAAAAGAAGTGTTTATATGATACAATATTCTTGTTTCCATGTAAGTAATATATCCGCAAACATTGTCAAAGTCTTTTTGAGCCATTCTAGTAATATAATTTTTTTTCTAAATAAGTTTCTGGAACTTCAAAATGTATGTTTGCAATGACATTTCGGTATGGTATATATGGGTTGAATATCATCTCTACGTACAAGATACGTGGGAGGGTTTTCTTCCTGAGGGTTAAGACTTTCGTATTTTGTCAGTTTTCTCCATATTTTTACATTCTCTAGCTATAAGTGAAGTGGTTGGAAAGTGTCTTGGATAGCGCATATGGAGGAGATGTAGTCAGTTCTCACAAAGTGATCGATTTTGGAAATGTTTTATGCGTACGAGATATGCTAATACAGCACTTCTTCTGAAAACAGTGGCAGATGTAGCAGAAATACATCAGCATTCAGATATGCGTTTTTGACAGGTGCGCGCGCTCCAATGCTCTTATTTCACGACCGGAGAAACATTTTGACTAGAGTTCTATATCTGCTTATCAGTGCTTTATTTCTGAGTGCTTCTCTGGTTCCCAAAGACAAAATAACGGATAGGCTGTTATCTAAATTATGGTAATATCTGCCTCGCTCTATTACTATAGAATAAATTAAAATAAAACTATTTTTTCTACGACCGAGCCTAATTGAGTAGTTTACGAGCTCATTTCAGATCGCAAACTTGATGTTTACGGAATCCACACGCAAAGAAGTGCAGCAAGCGTAAAGTAATTTTATTCCAAATTTACGCTCGCCAAAATAATTCACGGTATTAGTCCGTATAATCAATTATAGCAGGCCGTGACAAACCAATATTATTGATATTCTGTGATGTATTTTGAGAAAATGGCAGATTTTGAGAATTATGATATCCTTAAGAGCTGAGAAACAAGCAGAATCAAATTTACTACCTGTCCTAACGCTGCGAAATAAATAACCAACTACGGGGGCCGTTTTTTTTTTTCAACCTCCGATAAGCTATAAATAAAAGACAAGTTCATAGACAACAATTCTTTTATTACTAAAAGTTTTGTACACTTATGGTTACTTTTCAACATAATCACCGAAAAGATTGAGACATTTATCGTACCTGTGCACAAGCTTTGCAATACCCACTCCAAAAAATGTTGCCGCCAATGATTTCAAATGAGCATTGACGTTGTTTAGAAGATCTTCGTTGGTTTGAAAGTGCTGCCCTCCTAGCCACGTCTTCAGTTCAGCGAAAAGCTGAATGTCGCTGGGTGACAGGTCAGGACTGTACGGCGGATGATCGAAAATGTCCCTTTGAAATTGTTCAAGGAGCCGTTGGGTTGTGTGGACGAGCGTTGTCATGGATCAACACAATTCCTGAAGTCAGCATTCCTCTTCGTTAGTTTTGAATGGCTCTCCGCAAACGTAATCATTGGCGGCAACATTTTTTGAAGCGGGTATTGCAAAGCTTGTGCACAGGTACGATAAATGTCTCAATCTTTTTGGTGATTATGTTGAAAAGTAATCATAAGTGTACAAAACTTTTAGTAATAAAATAATTGGTTTCTATGAACTTGTCTTTTATTTTTAGTCTATTGGAGGCTGAAAGAAAAAGGCCCTCGTATAATCCTTGGTGAATGACTCAAACTTAACCTAAAATTTATTTCATCTTTCGTTACATTTCTTTTTTAATATCAGAAAAGTATCGTAGAAAAAACTTGTAACTTCGGTGATATCTTTTACTTTGGGAGAGTCCGGTAGTGTCTGCTGCCAAGGACGTTGTACAGAACCTTAAACCAAATGATCGTCGCGTAATCTACGGCGATGTTAATACAATTTATTTTCGAGCTTTTCCCGTAAATGTATGGAGCAAAACGTTGCCGTTAAATATGATGCAAATAACCGCAATTTGGAAAATGTATCCTTAAACAGCGATTTAAATAACTACCAATGTCTTTCTTTCGAACATTTACGTTCGCAAAATTTTGTAGAAAGCCCACCTTTGTAGTGGGCGTATGCCGCACTTTCAAGAGGTTCCTAGTTCACATCTCTGTTAGGGCGAGTACCTGGATAAGATTTTTTCGGGCTTTCCGTTATCCTGAGAAAACGATTGTCGAGCAGCTTTAAGCTCCATGGACGCCGAGTTCATTTGAGCATAATTTCACCAATTTCATTCATCGTCCGATTTAACCAACCAGGTTAAAGAGCGTTATAATAATAACAATAATAATAATAATAACAACAACAACAACAATAATAATAATAATAATAATAATAATAATAATAATAATACGTTTGAAAATAAGCAAATCCATTTGCAGTTCGTGTAGAGCCTTTGAAAATGATATGAGATTGATGCTTACCGCGTTGCGAAGCCGCTATTCTGTTTATGTTGCTCGCAGCCGACTAGCGTATGTGTGACTCACCAATTTTCCCTCATTGACTGGAGTCAGGAGAAACGACGTTCTGACGTCGGTACTTCGCAAGAGCTATCTTTGTATATATCTGCTCTATAGGCTGCCATCAGGTAGGACCGAGATCTTTCATTGCCCGATGTTCTGCGCCATCTGTCCGACACTCAACGTCACTGAGTTCCGGAGTGAATGAGTTGAAATGAGGAAGAGAGTGAATCCCTTACAGCATTCGTCTTGCCACCACATAAAAGGGGGCATGAATTCAATCCCAAGCGACTGCAGGTTGGATTTGTGGTGGACAAAGCGGCGCGCGTGCTATTTTCCCCGGCATTGCATTCCACCGGTGCTCCATGTATCATCAATGCCATAGTAGTAAAAGCGGGCGTTAAACATTACAAAAAAAAACAAAACAGACAGAACCCGTGGTGAGCATTGACTGATCGAACCCGGTAGCTCCCAAATGCGAGGCTCAGACGTTGCCGCACAGACACCTCGCTCGGTTATAATTAGCTAGGAGAACGTGTGGCGGGTTAGTCTAGTAAGCGGGAGGTGTTGCCCCTGGGAGAGGGTTAGGTTTAATGTACACTCCTGGCTACACAACCGTGACCTAACTATCCACTTCTTGCTCAAAGTACAGCATTTCCATAAACCTCTTGTTGCCAAAAAGAGGAGCAATGGAATAAACACAGCAACCGTATCGTATTAGCATTCACAGGCTGAAGTTGTTCATCTCAGACACATGGGATATAAACCCATTTCACCTCCACATGAACCAAAATTAGTTTGCATTTGTCAGCATTTTATTTTCTGATTTATATTTTGGGACGTTTTAAATATTTTGTTGCATTTTTACTTTTTTACCTCTTTCATTCCACCCAAAAATTCGACACCGGGATTTTTTTTATCAGAAATACACGTTTAAAAGCAACCTTATGTGTTCCATTCACATGACTTTTTCTACCTGTTCTACAAACAAACTAACTGTATAAAAGATTATTCTTTTATCTACATCATTCTATTCGATATAAACATAAGCATAAATTGTACATAGTGTATAGAGAAGGTATTGCATTACACCCAAAAATTCGATACTGATATTTCACCGGAAATACATGTGCTTGGATTCCCTGTATCCAGAAGGGTATTTTCAGAAAAAGGTCCGTGTGTATCCGTGTGTCTGTGAGCACAATAACTCGAAAACGAAAAGTCGGTTAAGTACCAAACTTGATATATAAGTTTAACCGTCCAAGATGCAACACGAAGATTTTGAGAAAAATCCCTCCACCCCAAACTACCCTTTACATGGAACGTTTTTGGAAATTTTGATTTTCTCAAAAATGACTCTAACGATTTTGATTAAAATATCATATATTAAAAATATTTACCTGACAAAATGTATATCTTGAATTTTCTGGGAATAGCCTCTGAAGACTACTTTATTCTGGATGAATGTTGCTGAATTTTGCGTAACTGTTGAAGCGTATGAGATACACAAATATTTACCACACAAAAAATGTAGATCTCGTTAAAACACACAATTTATGTCATATACTTTTTTTCGTGGAATTGTCTGTTTCTTAGACATTTCCTATTATTTGTTTCAGATTTAAAATACTTTCAACTTTTCTCACACGGAAAGTTTTAAACTCCTGGCCGTACATAGAAACAGAGTTCAATCAGATGGCAACAAGCTTTTAAAAGATTTGAATATCGTTTTAGCCTAGTGTGTTGCTTTTTACTTTCTCTACACGTACTATGTGCAATAGTGTATAGGGAAGGTATTGCACTCCACCCAAAAATTCGATACCGAGATTTCACCGGAAATATATGTTTTAGGGTCCCCTGTAACCAAAAAGAGAATTTTCAGAAAAGGGTCCGTGTGTCTGTAAACACGAGAACTCAAAAACGAAAAGTCGGTAACATACCAAACTTGGTATTTAAGTTTAATATCTTCCAGGGGTGCGACACGAAGAAAATTCTGCCACCTCAAACTACCCTTTACATGGAACTTTTTTCGAAAACTTCGATTTTCTTAAAAATGGCTAACGATTTTGATTAAAATACTGTATATTAAAGATATTTACCTGACAAATAAAATGTATATCTTGAATTTTCTGGGAATAACCTCTGAAGAGTACTTTATTCTAATTTTACAGATTTTGGCAAAACTGCTTAAACGGTAAGAGATGTACAAAAACTTACCACACAAAAATTTTAGAGCACGTAAAAACACACAATTTATGTTATATACTTTTTTTTTCGTGGAGTATGTCGTTTTTGAGATATTCCTTTTTATTGGCTTCCTCTTTAAAAAAAAATTCACTTTTCTCACACAGGAATTTGTCAACTGCTGTCCATACAAACAAAGGAACTTCAGTCTCATAGCCACCAGCTTTTGACTATCACTTTAATGTATGATACTCCCTTATTTCTCTTTTACTTACAAGGAAGCAAGTAATAACAGTGTTTCTGCTAATTTGTTCTTGGTTAGCATGGAGTAAATAGAGGCATAAGCTTTTTAACAATAATTTGTTACTGAGATGTAGAGAAAGCTATGTGAATGGAACACATCAGATTTTTTGTCTCCTCAGCTTTCATTATAAATTTAAGGGGTTGCATGCAGTGTGTGTTGTTAATGAAAGAAGAAGTGACTAACGACCAGATTTCGTGCCTACAGCAACGAAAAGGGAATCCTTGCGGTATATCATTACGTTGTGCTGGGAGAAATTACCTTAGGTATAAGTTCGGCTTTTCCACAAGTGGCCAAAATACCCATATGCGTAATCCCTCTTTCCTGAAGAATCCTCGAGAATATCCCTCTAACACTATGATGCCTTTCATCTTGAGAAGGCAGAGGAAGAAAAAACCCTTGAGCAGAAGACGTACATGATGACGTCAAAGCGAATATACTCTCTTTATTCGAGAGCAGGGCGGGTTTTGAAATGAAAACGGGGAGCGGCTACGAAACAAAACTTCCGTCTGTGTAAATATCGGTCTGGATCCTATTGCTAAGAAGATGATACTTTTGGCGAAAACATCTGCGAGGTCAAAAGTTCTCCAAGCCTTTCTGTAGCCATGAGGCAAATACAGCCAACAAAAGATTAATCTTCCTGCATTATATCCCAATTATACAAGCTGTTTCCAAACGAATAGCTGATACTGCAAATAGTCCGGAACTTGGAAACTCTTTCAGGTTGAGTCAGACTGAAAAATTCAATGCCATAGCCGGGATTTGAACCCGGTCTCTAGCTGGTTGCTCTACCACTGAGCTAACATGGCAACATGCCGGCATGGCATTACATTTCTCAACTGAATCGCATGTTTCCCGGTAAACCACAAGATGATCAAATTCTTTTGAGATGACAACCCCAATGGCGATTTACAATGTTACTTTAATTGGTACACAAATTCACCATAATAGTTGGCTATACTGGGACACTATGTCATGACATTAAAATTAGGTCCAATTTGCATGGCCAGGAGTGAAGAAAAGAAAAATGAATGGCGACTTTAGTTTAAGAATTTTGAAAGTGAGAAAAAATAAACGTATGTGACATTGTGTATTTTAACGAAATGTACATTGGCATGAAGATTTTCAAGAAAATCCCGTCACCCCCAACTACCCTTTATATGGAAAAAATTTCGAAAATCTTGATTTTTTTCTAAAATAGTTCTAACGATTTTGATTAAGATCTCTTACATTTAAGATATTTACATGAAAAATAAAATGTATGTATATCTTAAATTTTCTAGGAATAGCCTCTGAAGTCATGTTTATTCTGGATGAATTTTGCGGAAATTGTATAGCTGGTAAACTTTAAGAGGTAGGAAAAAAACGTAATTCATAAGAAATGTGGATCTCGTTTAAACACACAATTTATGTTGCATACATTTTTTTCCTGGAGTTGGTCGTTGTTGAGATATTCCTTGTTATTAGTGTCAGCAATAAAGTACACTTTTCTCATACAGGAATTTGTCAACTCCTGTCCATACAAACAAAGGAACTTCTGTCACATAGCAACCAGCTTTTGACTATCACTTTAATCTATTGTACGTCCTTATTTCGCTTCTACTTACAAAGAAGCAGCTAATAAGGTGTTTCTAATAATTTTTTCTCAATTAGCGTTAAGTAAATAGAAGAATAAGCTTTTTAATAATTGTTTGTTGTAGAGATGTAGAGGAAGTCATTTGAATGGAACAAATCAGATTTTTGATTCCCAAAACAATAACTTTACAAAATAATACAAAATGTAAGAACAACTGGATTGAAAAGAATGGCAATAGTAAACGGTATGAAGTAAAAAAGTAACACATCATTTATTGAAATATTCGAAACTCTCAGCCGGCATCAACAGATGATACCAGATTAAGAATTGGACATACTAAGCTAACTCTGACTATGTATATACCAAACAGCAACTAGAAACTCTCAGCCGGCATCAACAGATGATAATCACCAGACTAAGAATTCGACATACTAAACTAACTCATGACTATGTATTCACCAAACAGCAACCACCAACCTGTGAACATTGCAGCCAGAGACTATCAGCAGATGATACTCACCTGATTAAGAACTGGACATACTAAACTAACTCATGACTATGTGTTCACAAAACAGCAACCAGAGACTATCAGCAGATGATATTCACCTGATTAAGAATTAGACATACTAAACTAACTCATGACTAAGTATTCACCAAACAGCAACCACCACCCTGTGAACATTGCAGCCAGAGACTATCAGCAGATGATACTCACCTGATTAAGAATTGGACATACTAAACTAGCTCATGACTAAGTATTCACCAAACAGCAACCACCACCCTGTGAACATTGCAGCCAGAGACTATCAGCAGATGATACTCACCAGATTAAGAATTGGACATACTAAACTGACTCATGACTATGTATTCACCAAACAGCAACCACCACTCTGTGAACATTGCAGCCAGAGACTATCAGCAGATGATACTCACCAGATTAAGAATTAGACATACTAAACTAACTCATGAATATGTGTTCACAAAACAGCAACCTCCGTCCTGTGAAAATTGCAGCCAGAGACTATGAGCAGATGATACTCACCAGATTAAGAACTGGACATACTAAACTAACTCATGACTATGTGTTCACAAAACAGCAACCAGAGACTATCAGCAGATGATACTCACCGGATTAAGAACTGGACATACTAAACTAACTCATGACTATGTGTTCACAAAACAGCAACCTCCGTCCTGTGAAAATTGCAGCCAGAGACTATGAGCAGATGATACTCACCAGATTAAGAACTGGACATACTAAACTAACTCATGACTATGTGTTCACAAAACAGCAGCCAGAGACTATCAGCAGATGATACTCACCAGATTAAGAACTGGACATACTAAACTAACTCATGACTATGTGTTCACAAAACAGCAACCAGAGACTATCAGTCAAACACATCATATCGGAATATGTCCACTATTCTAAGTACAGAACCAGCCAACAAATTCCTCCAGGTCATCAGGCAACACTCGACGAACCAACGAAGTTATCACCATTGTTCAAATACATAAAATATTGTAAACATACTACTGCACTGTAAAATCAATTGTATACTTTTAATACACTGTTGTATGAACCACTATATAATATATAATTATTATTGTTTGAATTCCAATAACTAATGTTAAAAACTAGATACAATTATTAATTTAATATGTAAATATTGTATTCTAAGTTGTTATTGTTACAAGATGTTGCTATAGGATCTATGTAGTTAGGCAACATTAAATAAAATTAAAAATAAAAAAAATAACTTTACGCAGGCGTATCATAAACATATACTGCGCAGAGCTATTGCTCGCATCTGGAAATTTTGTTGCGTACATCTGGGGCTATAGTTTTAAGGGTCACACAACTGATTTATCTCCCTCTTCTCTAAGGTGATGGAAGGAAGGGGTTTGTCGTGCCTTGGGCTGCAGTCCACGATTGCCTCGGGAGTACAAGGAAAACGTCTTCGCTCTCCCTGTCTCTACAGACAATGCAACACTTCGGGTTCGAAAGGACACATTGACTTATCCTGTCGTGCTTCGATTTTCTGCAACCTTCAGGCTCAATTCCAACTTACAGGACGTTGGACTTATTGTGAGCCCCTTTTTTGTTTCCCTGTCAAATCAACACTCAAACAGCCCGTCAAAATAAGAAAAGAAAAATCTGATGTGTTACACTCACATGTCTTTCTCTAGCTGCTATACATACAAACTGCTTAAAAAAAGATTACTCTTCTTTCTACACAATGCTAATCGAGATAAACTTTAGCAGAATGTTCTTATTACTTAGTTCCTTATAAGTAGAAGGCAACTAAAGGAATGTGCTGTACAAAAGTGATACTCAAATGTTTTAAAAGCTGTCCTTTAGCGATTATCATAGCAAATCGCTTCTTTGCTTGGCCAGGAGTGGACACAAGAAAAACGGACACTTCCTGTCTGAGAAAAGTATAAGTACTTTATAATTGAAACTAACAATAAGGAATATCTCGAAACCGGTAAACTCCACAAAAAAATCTGATGTGTTCCATTTACATGACTTTCCCTACATCTCTGCAACAAATTATTGTTAAAAAGCTTATCTATGCTTCTATTTACTTCATGCTAATCGAGAAAAAATTAGCAGAAATAGTCTTATTACTTGTTTCCTTGTAAGTAGAAGTGAAATAAGGGAGTACCATAGGTTAAAGTAATAGTCAAAAGCTGGTTGCTATTTGACCGAAGTTCCTTTGTTTATATGGATAGGAGTTGACAAATTCCTGTATGGGAAAAGTATACTTTTTCAAAGCTGAAGCTAATAACAAGGAGCATCTCAACAACGGTCAACTCCAGGGAAAAAAATGCGTTTTAACGAGATCTACATTTTTTGTGAATTAAGTTTTTTCCTACCTCTTAAAGTTTACCAGCTATACAATTCCCGCAAAATTCATCCATAATATACATGCCTTCAGAGGCTATTCCCAAAAATATTTTAAAGCTGAAACCAAAAACAAGGAATATCTAAAAGACGATCGAACACACGAAAAAATGCATATGACATAAATTGTGTGTTTTATCGAGCTCTACTTTTTTATGTGGTAAGGTTTTGTCAATCTCTTACGGTTCCCCAGTTATGCAAAATTGCGCAGAATTAATCTAGAATAAAGTAGTCTTCAGAGGCTATTCATTTTATTTGACATGTAAATATTTAAACATGCCACATTTTAATCAAAATCGTTTGAGCAGTTTTTAGAACATTTCTCCCGTGTAAATTATAGTTTGGGGTGGGAGGATTTATCCTAAAATCTTCGTATTGCATACCTGGAAGATATTAAACTTAAATACCAACCATTTTTTTTTTTTGGAAACGGAAAACCCAAAATCGTGTATTTCCTGTAAAAGCTCGATATTTATCGAATTTTTGGATGGAGTGCTTTACAGAGAAAGTAAAAATCCGTCAATTTGGCAGCCATAGCTTTGGGTCGGAGGATAATTTATATGAATGTAGGAGAGAGTAGGTATGTCTGGGAGCAGGGCCAACTTTACCCAGAGGGCACATGTTCGATTCTTGCCACAATGACCTCTGTAGGGGGCGGTCAGTGTTATCCAGCTCCCCCTGTGGGCCCGGCTGGGTCAGATTACTATCTCTGTTCCCGCTACAGTAACATAGCCGGCAAACTCAAAGGGACCGTGATCGATACCAGGTGGCGACACGTCATCTGCCTCAGCAGAAACACAACTCTTGCATTTTTACTTTCTCTACACGTACCATGTACATAGTGTATAGAGAAGGTATTGCACTCCACCCAAAAATTCGATACCGAGATTTCACCGACAATATATGTCTTAGGGTCCCCTATATCCAAAAAATCTGATGTGTACCATTCACATGACTTTCTCCATATCCCTGCAACAAATAATTCTTAAAAAGCTTATACTTCTATTTACTTTATGCTAATCAGAAAAAATTAGCAGAAATAGTCTTATTACTCGCTTCCTTGTAAGTAGAAGCGAAATAAGGGACAACCGTAGGTTAAAGTGATAGCCAAAAGCTGCTTGCTATGTCAATGAAATTCCTTTGTTTATATGGATACGAGTTGACAAGCTCCTGTATGAGAAAAGTATACGTTTTTCATAGCAGAAACCAAAAATAAGTGGTCACAAAAACGACGAACTTCACGAAAAAATGTATATAGCATAAATTGTGTGTTTTAAAGTGCTCTACATTTTTTGTGTAGTAAGTTTTTGTCCATCTCTTACGGTTTAGCAGTCATTCAAAATTTAGTAAAATTCATCCAGAATAAACTATTCTTCAGAGGCTATTCCCAGAAAATTCAAGATATACATTTCATTTGTCAGTTAAATATGCTTAATATCCGAAATTTTAATCAAAATCGTTAGAGCCATTTTTGAGAAAATCAAAATTTTCGAAAAAAGTTCCATGTAAAGGGTAGTTGGGGGTGGGGGGATTTTTCTCAAAATCTTCGTGTCGCATCCCTGGAAGATACTAAACTTAAATACCAAGCTTGGTATTTTACCGACTTTTCGTTTTTGAGTTATCGTGTTCACGGACACACACACACACACACACACACACACACACACACACAAGGACCTTTTTGTGAAAATGCTTTTTTTGAATATTGGGGAGCCTAAAACATATATTTCCGGTGAAATCTCGGTATCGAATTTTTTGGTGGAGTGCAATACTTTCTCTATACACTATGTACATAGTGCGTATGGAGAAAGTAAAAAGGCATTTCCAGAAAAATGTCCGTGTGTGTGTGTCCCTGTGTCTGTGAACACAGTAGCTCAAAAACGAAAAATCGGTAAAATACCAAAGTTGGTATTGAAGTTTATTATATTTCAGGGATGCGACACGAAGATTTTGAGAAAAAGCCCCCCACACCAAACTTCCCTTTATATGGAACTTTTTTCGAAAATTTCGACTTTCTCAAAAATTGCTCTAACGATTTTGATTTAAATTTCGCATATTAAAGATATTTACCTGACAAATAAAATGTATATCTTCAATTTTCTGGAAATAACCTCTGAAGACTACTTTATTCAGGATGAATTTTACGGAATATTGCATAACTGCTAAACCGTAAGAAATGTACAAAAACTTTCCACACATAAAATGTAGAGCAGGTTAAAATTTACGTTGCATACATTTTTTCTTAGAGTTGGTCTTTTTTGAGTTATTCCTTATTTTTGGTTTCACCTTTAAAAAAGCATACTTTTTCATACAGGAATTTGTCAACTCCTGTCCATGTAAAGAAAGGAACTTCAGTCACATAACAACCAGCTTTTGACTATCACTTTAACCTATGGTACTCCCTTATTTCGCTTCTATTTATAAAGAAACAAGATATGACTAGTTCTGCTAATTTTTTCTCGATTAGCATGAAGTAAATAGAAGCTTAAGTATTTTAATAATAATTTGTTGCAGAGATGTACAGAAAGTCATATAAATGGAACACATCATTCTCTATACGTACCACGTACATAGTGTATAGAGAATGTATTGTAACCGAGATTTCACTGGAAATACGCATTTTGGAGTACCCTTTATCCAAAAAATCTTACGTGTTCCATTCACGTGACGTTCTCTACAGCACTGTAACACTTTATTGTAAAAAAGTATAATGTTCTATATACTATATGATAATAGAGATTAACATTAGCAGATATTGTTTTATTTCATTGCTTCCTTGTAAGTCAAGGGAATACACTTAACTAAAACGATAGTCAAATCTTTTAAAAGCTGGTTGCCATGTGGTTGAAATCTGTTTCTATTCATGGCCAGGAGAAAAGTGAGAGAAAGGTTTAAGTATTTTAAATCTGAAAAAAATAGCTTGAAATATCTCAGAAATGGGCAAACTTATACTACATAAATTGTGTGTTTTAACGAGATCTACATTATTTGTGTAGTAAGTAGTTATCTATCTGTTACGGTTTACCAGTTATGCAAAATTCAGCAAAATAAAGAGATCTTTATAGGATATTCCCAGAAAATTTAAGATATACATTTTATTTGCCGTATAAAATCTTGAATATACGGCATTTTAATTAAACTCGTCGAGCCATTTTTGAGAAAATAAAAAATTTTGAAACATTATCTATGTAAAGGATAGTTTAGGGTTGGGGGATTTTACTCAAAATCTTCGTGTCGCATCCTTGAAAGATACTGAACTTAAATACGAAGTTAGGTATTTAACCGACTTTTCGTTTTTGAGCTATTCTATACAAAGACACACACACACAAACACACACAGACATTTTTTTAAGAATGCGTTTTTGGAATCAATGGGTACGTGTAGAGAAAGTGCATTTTTATCAAAGCTCTGGCTAGTTAGTATTTCTAAAGGTTATCTGCAACGCAACGAGCAGATGGCAGACCGAGGTCAGCCCGATGGACTGTTAGACGTGTTCCTATTCTACAAGAACTTAACCACGTACTGACGGGAATGGGGTATGGTGAGAATGAGGTTGGGGAGTGACAGGAGGAGGCAAGTTTTGCTCCGCAACGGTTGCCAGTCATGTGCACCGCTGGTGTAATGCTTTTGCAAAAATGTTTATTTTTGGGGTTTTAAATTTTGATATCCAAGCAACTCTTGAAGGATTGTAAGGAGCTTAGCTGTAGCTGTAGGTGCTCCTTCGTTACCGGGGATACACGCAAGCCATGCGGGAAATCCGGTATCGCCTGAAGCGGCGGTTACTGGGATTATAATTCTCAAGAGACCTAACGAGGGCGCTCCGATGGAATGGTAACCCTTCGTTGAAGTTTGTTGTCCGACGCCTAATCTCGTCCTCCAGGTATGGCAGCACAGAGGCTTCGTGCCCGAAGGTATCTATTCTGTAGCCGTTGAAGCAACAGCAGACTGGAGTCTGCCGCCATCTCGCAGGCGTAGATAAGCTTGGAGACTATGAGAGCCCTCAAATGGCGCAACTTAAGGGGGACCGGCATCGGGTACAGTGCCCCGACACCTCAGTTCCCTGATGTACTTCCCAAAAGTGACGCCCTTGTGAAACTTCACCCCCAAGTAGGTGATGGGGTTCGTCCATTCAATCCTTTGCGGGAAAGTGGAGCTTGGTGAAGAGGTTAGCGTGGCGTTTCTCCGGGTTGATGGACACCGCACCACTCTTGGAGGAGGCGGAGGTGTCTCTGGATGGGGAAACGTTATCTGCACTCCCAGGTTGCTTATATTTATGGTGATAGCTGGTGAATTTCTGGTCCGTCAGCGAGCTAAAACCTGTGAGCTGGAAGCGACTTGAAACAGTTCTGAAAAATCCCTTCTAGGGCTGTGACTCCCCTACTTTTGTGTGGGAGCACGCTTACATAAAATTAATGATAAAATTACACAGTGTTTCCGTTAGCCATGTTTGCACCACTGGTTTCACGTATGCAAATGAAATAGGTTTGAATAGCATATTGTGTTTTCAGGCATTATTTATGATAACGAAAGCACTGCAATATATGGGGGAGGTAATCTGTCCCTCTCTAGCGTATCAAACCTTTCCGTCCGGGCTTATACACAATGTTTTGAAACAAAAGCCAATGCACAAGCGTAACTTAGCTGGGGACTGCCAGCACAGGGAGAGGCTCATTTTTAGGGCTTCCATACCGATCCGACTTAACCAAACTGACAATATACGCACTTATGTAAGTACCTCTAATGAAATGAACCAGCGTCCATTAGATACATGCACAAAACTGTTTGCAATTGCTTGATTATTCTGTTCACTTTACTTTAATTACGATAAAAGCGTTTGTCTACATATTAGTTTAAATTACGCACTAAGTCTTAAAAAAATCTGATGCGTTCCATTCACATGACTTTCTCTACATCTCTGCAACACATTATTTTTAAAAATCTTATTCTTTTATTTACTTCATGCTAATCGAGAAAAAATTAGCAGGAATAGTCTTATTAGTTCCTTCCTTGTAGCAGAAGCGAAATAAGGGAGTGCCATAGGTTAAAGTGATAGCCAAAAGCTGGTTGCTATGTGACTGAAGTTTTATAATTCCACAAAATGTTTTTATTTCACTATTAATCTTTGAAATACAAATTCAATTTCTAAGAAGTATATTCTTAAATGAATGTTTGTATAAGAGATTAGATATTCCCTCTATTTACAATATGTACTATCGATAGTTCAAAGATATCACACAGATGTACCTCTACGTCTCCAAGTAAACTTTTTCAAACAACGAAAAACAGGAGACAACAATCTATTACCAACTCATTTGTTTCTTTCATTAAGGAAACACGATTATTGATATTCATAAACATGTGATCGTTTATACGTAGAACATTCTTTTTAACCATTAATAGTGCAAAGTACACTTAATGAAATAAAATTGCACGGGTACACAATAATTCTCTAGCTACTATGTACTTTCTCTAACACGTTTTAGGGCAAGAAAGAGATCGACGTGTGTCTGTTAACACGATAGCTCAAAATCGAAAAGTCTGTTTAATACCAGATATTATATTTAAGTTCATCATCCTCTAATGATGAGACAAGAGCATCCTGCCCAACCCAAACTGCTCTTTACACGGGGAAAATTTAGAAAACGTGAGTTTCTCAAAAATGGCTTTACCGATTTTAATTAAAATGCCATATATTAAATGTACTTATATGGCAAATATAATGCATATGTAGAATTTTCTAGGAATAGCACTTGAAGTAGCCTTCATTCTGAATGACTGTAAGAGACAGATAAAGTCTTACTGCGCAAAAAAATGTTAGGCCTTGTTAAAGTGCACTATTTATTTCAGATACCTTTTGTATTTAATGTTCTTGATGTTGGGAAGTCATTATTCACTTTTTAATCCTGGTAATGCAGCAGAACAGAATTTCAATACCATCACATAGTGACCAGCTCTTAACCTATGTAGTGTATTCCCTTATTCTTCTTGTACCTACAAGTAGAGAACGCACAAGTAATACTGTTTCTGCTGTTTCTTTATTTAGCGATTAACACCCACTTTTACTACATAGGCACTGCAGGCGGTAACGCTGATGATACATGACATGAAGATGGAACACCGATGGAATGCGATGGTGGGGAGAACCGGAGAACCCGGAGAATACCCGTCTCTGCGCCGCTTTGTCCACCACAAATCCCACATGCGGTCGCCTGGGAGCAGTCTTGGTGAGAGTCCATGGCGCGGCTCTGCTAAAATTTATCTCGATTAGCTCGAGGTAGAGGAATACGTTTTTGTAAGAATAGTTTGTTGGGTCGTCTCTTTAGCGCGGTGCTTGCCAAGCGGCAGACCTGGGTTCGATCCTCGGTACCGGCGTAGGGAGTTTTCCCCCGCCGGGAGAACTGGTCCGGGGTGCACTCAGCCTCGAGAGGTCCCTGGGGGGGGATTGAGGAGTTTCAGATCGAGAAGACCGCATCAACCGACCGGGAGGGACTCGAGATGCTTATCACGTCTCACCCTCCAGCACTGCACCCCATTCATGACGCCTTCTAGCCGAGATGGGGAATGCAGCGGTCGGACGGTAGGCCAATGTCCCTTGGTGACTGTCGTGCCCTGGAATAGTTTGTTGGAGACTTGGTAGAGAAAGTCATGTGAACGTAACACATAAGAAGTTTTAAATAATTGTATGCATTATTTCCCTTACTACATATATACGGTTTTGTTTGAAAACTGTAATGCAGTTGTAAAAGTTACTTGGAGGCTTGTTGTAAGTGAAGTTCGCATCTAAAGCGGCTAGTTCAGTAGTAGTTCACATAAATAGTTATCCTGCATTGCATATCGTACTACTAAGTGTGGCGAAACTAAAGACTCCATTTTCCTCTGTAAATACACATGGAGCGCTGTAATCTACTGGAATGGTCTTACAACAAAGATTAGCTACGTGCCCTAGGGATTTAATTGCATTGACTCTTCGTAGCAGTATCCGTGTGAGGAGTGAATTCTACATACGTATAAGGTATTACATTTCACCCAAAAATTAAATACCAAGACTTCATGGGGAAATACACGTTTTAGGCTCCCCTGTATCCAAAAGGTAGGCGTTTTTACATTCTCTACACGTACTATATTCATAGTGTATAGAGGAAGTATTGTATTCCGCTCAAAAATACGATAACGAGATTACACCGGAAATATATGTACGAGGTCCCCTGACTCCGAAAAAAGTTTTTTTTGGAAAAAGGTCCGTTTGTGTCTATGGACACCATGGCTCAAGAAGGAAAAGTCGGTTGAATACCAAATTTGGCATTTAAGTTCAGTGTCTTCCAAAGATGCGACACGAAGATTTTCAAGAAAATCTCCCCACGCCTAACTACCATTTACATAGGACATTTGCCGAACATTTTTATTTTCTCAAAAATGGCTCTAAAGATTTTGATTAAAATACCGCATATTAAAACTATTTACATCACAAGAAAAATGTATATCTTGACTTATCTACGAATAGCTTCTGAAGACCTGTTCTTTCTGGATAAATTTTGCATACTGGTAAACCGTAAGAGATACACAAAATTTTAGTTCACAAAAAATGTAGATCTTGTTAAAACACATAGTTTATGTTATATACTAGGGTCTCCTGATAAGTCCCTTACCTCTCAATGAAAACAGCATTTCAAAAAATGTTTTGCTTGATTTCTCAACATAATCTCCAGAGATGCTAACACATTCGCAATATCTAATTTAATTAAACCATCTCTGTAGTGCGATTTATCAAGGTCCTCAAAATAGCTGTTTACCGCATCAATGACCTCCTCGTTGCTGTAAAATCTTCGTTCTCCACTGGGTGCTAGATCTGGTGAATAGGGTGGATGCTCAAGCAATTCGAACTTTAATTAGCACATTTTTCCCATTGCAATGCCCGAACGATGAGCCGGAGCATTGTCGTGATGAAACCAGATATATATAATATATATATATATATATATATATATATATATATATAAAAGTAATTCCCATAACCTTGTTAGCTGACAAAATTGACTTTGCCTTTTTTGGAGTTGGTTCACCTGGCGCAATCCACTGTATTAACTGTAATTTACTTTCTGAAGTGTAGTGATGTATCCAAGTTTCAGCCATAGTAATAAGCAGTCTTAAAAATTCACTGGGAATTTTACGATAGAGCTCCACACTCTTAACAGAAACAGTTTTTTTTTGCAACCTTTGATCAGGTATCAACAAACGCGGCACCCATCTTGCACAGACCAATAAAAGCCCAAAACATTACTTAAATGTTACCTGCAGGTACTTTTGATATGTTTACAGTCCTGCTATCTCAAACAACTTTAATCTGCGGTCTTCCAGTACTAAACGATGAATTTTTTCAATGATCTCTGGAGTTGTCACTTCTACAGGGCGTCCAGAGCGAGGCTCATCACTAGTGCTCGTACGTCCCGTTTTAAACTCTACAACCCACCTTTTAATCATTGAATATGAAGGGGCAGAGTCTTTTATTGTACTGTCCATTTCCTCCTTGATTCCTTTAAGCGTTAAGGGTTTCAAATAGAAGCATTTAATCACTGCTCGTTTTTCGAAATCCTCAATTTTCGGGAAAACTCTAAAGTTGTCTTGTTTAAAATGTTGTCATTCGAAAACTAAACAAGCTATTGACCTGTAACTATGGATACAAGCTAGTCTAGAGTTAAACTATACGATGCTACCGTCTAATTGGCCTAGTGGCGCCGTATCAGCCGACCCTCGCACTTTTTATCGAGTTAACCTCTTTTCGAGGTATTAGCTATTATTCCTTTCAAATTCAAAAACATAAGCTTTTCTCAATGGAAATTTGTCATTCCTTTTTCTTTAGTTTTACTCTTTCAATGCAAAGAGTACTGAATTTCCTTACATAGCAGCCAGCTTTTAAAATATTCGACTATTTCTTTATGCTAGTATGCTGTGTTACTTTCTATGGATTTCGCTTTGTTACCCACAAACAAAGTTGTGAATTGGAAAGCCACACCCGCTTTTTGTTAACTCTGAGCAATAGTGGCACCCTCCGGACCACAATTTAATTATCTCCAACCTATCATGCAATGTATGTACTGTCCTTTCCGTCCACGAACCTATTAGCCATGCCACTTCGCGAACTTTGCTACGAAAAATTAAGATTATTAACCGTCGTCGCTTACTAGATGGGAGTTAAAGTTTCACCTATATCCATCACGTGGTTTCTTTGCCATAGGCGGTTGAATCAACAATCTTGTGCTTCTTTAGAAATATGGAAATAACAAGTTTCGTTCGGTGATTAAATATTCTGTTTAAAAGGCAGAACACCGAAAGAGATAAAAGCCGAGTTGGATGAAGTTCATGACACATTTGCTCCTGTGTTTGCAACAATTTACAATTGTTTAAATGAATTCAAATGTGGCCATGCATCCACAACTGATTAACATCGTTCCGGACGTCCAGTAGAATGACTTTCTCTGAAATGGTTGTTAAAATACTGCATGTGCTTTTGAGTGATCAACGAATCAAAGTTTGCGAAATAGTAGAGGTCACATGCATATCACAAGGTACATTGTTCTCAATTTTGTACCAAAAATTAGGTGTGACAAAGGTCTCAGCAAGATGGGTGCCGCGTTTGCTTTTAATTCAGAATAAACCTATCGTGTGACCTATTCGATAGCTGGTTTGGTACTTTTCCAGCGCAATTTTGATGATTTTCTGCGTCGATGCTTCAGTTTGGATAAAACATGACTGCACTACTGCACTCCAAGGACTAAAGTAAGTCGAAAATGGGTTTTTAAAAGCGAAACCCCTCCGAAGTAGGCAAACATGGTAAAATCTGAAGACTGCATCGGTTTTTTGGAATGCACGCGGAATCATCTACATTGATTATTTGCAGAAAGGAAGAACGACAGATGAAAATATTAATCATCGTTGATTGGAGAAATCAAGAAAAAAGATGTCTTCATTTGGCAAAGAAAAATATTTCTTCCATCTAGACAATGTAAGTGTGCACACCTGCGCAGTTTTGATGGCGAAAATTGTAGAATTAAGGTTGGAAAATGCTACAACGTCCACCACAATCACAAGATTTGGTCCCAGTAACTTTTTATTTCCAAGTGGCTCGGCGGAAAACGATTCACGAAGAGGTCATCTCCCAAACAAGTGTCTATTTTGAGGTGCTTCCGAAATCCTACTTTTTGGAAGCTTAAAACATTTAGAGAAACGCTGGGGAAAAGTGTATCGAGCTAAACGGAATATGTGTTGAAAAATAAAAAATAATTATTATTTTCTATTATTAAACTTATTAAACGCCTCTCGCATTCTTCTACTCACGATGTGTGGAACATACCTTAGAGTGGAGTTGGTAAAACTGGCTCCATAGATGTGCGAATTGATGATCCCTGGCCTAGTTAATGAAGTGCAGCAATAGAGAACAACAATAAAAACAATAATCTGAAACCCAGAAGTATTCTTGTAACCTCTTTTCCTTGAACCTATCGTTGATTAAAATATATCGTATACTAAAGAAATTTACCTGACAAATAAAATGTAAAGCTTGAATATTCTGGGAATAGCCTCTGAATACTACTTTATTCTGGATGAATTTTACGGAATTTTGCATAACTGCTAAACCGTAAGAGATGGAGAAAACCTTACCCCACAAAAAATGTAGAGCAGTTTAAAACACACAATTTATGTTATATATTTTTTTTTTTTTTTTTTTTTGTGGAGTTGATCGTCTTTTTAGATATTCCTTGTTTTTGGTTTTAGCTTTAAAAAACGCATACTTTTCTCACACAGGACTTTGTTAACTCCTATCCATGCAAACAAAGGAACTTCAATCACATAGGAACCAGTTTTTGACTGTCACTTTAACCTATGGTACCTGCTTATTTCGCTTCTACTTACAAGGAAGCAAGTAATAAGACTATTTCTGCTAATTTGTTCTCGATTAGCATGAAGTAAATAGAAGCATAAGCTTTTTAGCAATAATTTGTTGCAGAGGTGTAGAGAAAGTCACATTTTATAAGAGGTTTGTTGGCTGTGGAGACATTTTTATGTGTAGTAACCCAAAATAGGATAAATTTGACAATTTTACTATGGAGTAAGTTGTGGTATAGGACAGTGAAATAGAAGAAGCCTAGAGGATGGGTTGTTCTACATTAATTCTGGAGAAGTCTAAACAAAGGTGCGAGTTGGTGTTCAATACATTGGAAAAATCGCATGTGTTCCATTCGCATGAATTTCTCTACATTGCTGTAACAAATTCAATGTTCTGCTATCCACTTTATGATAATTGAGATAAACTTTATCAGAAATTGTCCTAATTACTTGCTTCCTTGTTTAGAGAAAGTGTCAATGGCTTTCGAACGATGATCATAAACCGTTAAACCTACGCTTACAGAAAATACGTTTTTTCCACATATTTGCTAAAGAATGAGCAATTTCAGATACCTGTTCTCTGTTTGAGGTCGAATCGTGGTGCAATACGATTTGAGAAGCTGGTGGAGTGTCAGCCTCAAGGATATCCATCAGAGCCAATATTGAAGCTCTGAACTGATTTCTCTACCGTGTGTAATTTGAAGAAGCCAAGCGAGGTGTGGCTTTGGTGTTCCATTTGAAATATCCGATCAATACATCAAGTGCTCTTTGCTGGATTCGAACCCCTCAACACTTGATGCTGCACAGGGGATTCACCAGAATGCGTACTCGATGCTCCATGAAGCCACTTGGCTTTCCACAAGATCGAGTTCTGGGGCACTCACTGGTTTCCCATCCAGAAGAGAGAGCCTGTTAGAGGTTTTAGTTCAGCTGTTTCTAATATCAGTTCTGTTGCTATTATATTTGAAGGTATGTTGTGCAATTCTTGATCAACGAGGAAGGGCTAAAGATATAGACACCGTATCCCATAGTAGCTGGTCGTGCAATTCTTGATCAACGAGGAAGGGCTAAAGATATAGGCACCGAATCCCATAGCTGGTCATGCAATTTCTCACATGATATTCCTCTTAAGTTAATGCATCTATCTTTCTTAACAGCAAAATTTCAAAGGGAGGGGAATTTCAAAGTTCCTCATTTTTACTTTCTCTAACCTCTGATGTACAAAGTACATAGTGAATAGAGACGGTATTGTATTGCACCCAAAAATTTGATACCAAGATTTTGCCGGAAATATATTTTTTAGGATCCCCTGAATCCAAAAAAAAAAAAAAAATGCATTTTCAGAAAGAAAAAAAAAGTCTGTGTGTGTGTGTGTGTGTGTGTCTGTCAGTGTGTCTGTGGACAGCATAACTCAAAAACGAAAAGACGGTTACTACCAAAGTTGGTATTTAGGTTTGGTACCTTCTAAGGATGGTCCTCTCCTTAGCGCGGTGGTAGCGCAGCTGCTTACCTGGGTCGGTCCCCAGTACCGGCGTGGGCATTTTCATTACCTGGCCTCGTTGGGGGTTATTGAGGAGCAACTTGATGGAGAAGTAGCGGCTTCAGATCATGAGGACCGCATTAACCGGGGGGCTCGAGGCGCTGACCACGTCTCACCCTCCAATGCTGCACTACATCCATGACGTCTGAGTGGACCGAGATGGGGCACTTAGCGGCCAAGCGGTAGGTCGAAGTTCCCCGTGAGCTGTCGTGCCATGGAGTTATTATTATTATGTTATCTTCCAAGGATGCGACACGAAGATTTTCAAGAAAATCTCCCACCACCCCTAAACATGGAAACATTTAAAAAAAAAAATGTTTTTCTTAAAAATAGCTGTAACGTTTTTGATTAAAGTACCATATGTTATAGCTATTTCCATCACAAATAAAGTGTATATCTTGAATTTTCTGGGAATAGCTTCTGAAGACCTGTTTATTCTGGATGAAATTTGCTGAGTTTTGCATAACTAGTAAACCGTAAAAGATAGACAAAAACTTACTACACAAAAAATGTAGACCTCGTTAAAATACACAATTTATGTTATATACAGTTTTTTCGTGGAGATTGCCGTTTTCAAGATATTCCTTGTTATTAGTTTCAATTGTGATGTACTTGTACTTTTCTCAGACTGGAAGATTCCGTTTTTCTTTTGTTCTGCTCCTGGTCAAGCAAAGAAGCCATTTGCAATGACAATCGCATAACGAGAGGTTTTAAAATATTTGACGATCACTTTAGTGCATTCCTTTAGTTTCCTTCTTCTTATAAGGAACTAAGCAATAAGAAAATTCTGCTAATGTTTATCTCGATTAGCTTTGTGTAGAGAGAAGAATAATCTTTTGTAAGAAGGTTGTTTGTAGATCAGCTAGAGAAAGTCATGTGAGTGTAACACATATTTTTTTTACTTTCTCTACATGATACATATACATAGCAGATACAGGTATTGTATTCCACCCCAAAATTCGATACCGAGATTTCAGCGGTAGTATATGTTTTGAGGACTCCTGAATCCAGAGAGGGAGAGGAGAGAGAACAATGTTAAGAAAAAGGCCAGCACGACTATCTATGTCTGATTTTGTGTGTCCGTATGTGTTTGTATGTGTGTGTGTGGACAGCATAGCTCAAAAACGAAAAGACCGTTAAATACCAAACTTGGTATTTAAGTTTGGTATCTTCCAGGGATGGGACACGACGATTTTCAAGAAAATCCCCCCACCTCCAACTACCCTTTACACGAAACTTTTTTTCGAAAATTTTGATTTCCTCAAAAATGACTCCTAACGGTTTTGATTAAATTGTCGTATGTTAAAGATATTTACCTCACAAATAAAATGTATATCTTGCATTTTCTGGGAATAGCTTCTGGAGACTACCTTATTCTGGATGAATTTTGCGAAATTTTCCATAACTGCTAAACTGTAAGAGATGAATAAAAACTTATTACACAGAAAATATTGAAAAACTTATACTTTTCTCATACAGGAACTTATCAACTCCTGTCCAAACAAACAAAGAAACTTCAGTCACATAGCAACCAGCTTCTGACTATCACTTTGACCTAGGCTACTCCCTAATTTTGCTTCTACTTACAAGTAAGCAAGTAATAAGACTATTTCTGCCAATTTTTTCTCGATTAGCATGAAGTAAATGGAAGCATAACATTTTTAACAATAATTTGTCGCAGAGATGTAGAGAAAGTCATGTGAATGGAACACATCATATTTTTAAGAATAATTTGTTGCAGAGAGGTAAAGTTATGTGAATCGAAGACCAGATTTTGTTCTCCTACAGCCTGCTAACATATGCACTTAGGATTCCTGCTGCTCCCAAATGAGTTAGATTTGGTACTATTTCTACCAGGGATCTTCATCATCCGCGAGCGTCTGTTTATGTTAAGTTACTGCCACTACAGAAATTTCAAAGCAAACTATATTTGAAATAATGGCCAGAGGCTTTAGCAAAGTTGGTTGAAGAGCCTGCTAGGAACAGATCAAGGAGATTTTAAACAGCAAGAGAATCAGTTTGTTTGGGTCGATATGAGCTGCTAATAAGACTTGAAACAATCTTCACACACCAGAATAGAAATAACGTCGACGGTTGTTATTCGTCAAGAAGGTTTAGGCAACAGTATAGAATAGCGAAACATTTTTTTCAAGCTGAAGAACTAATTTATTTATAACGGGTGTCTCAGAAAACTCTCCACAACACACTCGGACGCTTGTGGCTGCGGTTAAGTTGGGAACCGAGCTATGGAGGAGGAGCATTATTTACATTTGAATAATACTGTGAGAAATGTGTGCTATAAGTTAGTACGTCTGGTTGTGCTTGTGAAGTGAAGTCAAAATGTTAGATTTTTAGTTGAGGATATGGTCATGAGCCACTTAACATTTAATAGGTCTTGTTTTGATTGCTTTTTCACACAAGCCCACACATTCGGAAATCACTGCAACTGCCGGTCAGCCATGCAGAAGTCCTGGCGGACGATAATCGAGCGGTACCTAAGATTTTTACATTTTTATCAAAGATAACCTTCAAATTTCGGATTTACTTGTTTTTATGCTTGTTTTTGCATCAGATTGGAAATATTTTTTCTGAAATCAGCAATCTTTGGCTTTTGCCGATATTACTTTTATACACTGAATTTTAGATTTATCTTTCGCTGTTATATATAATATTTCTTATTGAGCTTTATCTCTGGCTCTTGCCATGATTTCTTTGATAAGGGCGCTGATGACCTTGTAGTTGAACGCCTTTAAACACTAACAACCCTCATCATCTCTTCACATAAGCCGTGTGTAGGACAGGACTTGGATAGCATTGAATCTCTCAACTGACTCGCGCGATCCGTTACCAACCCCTCTGTGGAGGCACGTTACAGATACCTGTTGTATACTCAGGAGATAATTACCAGACAAAGTTTGGAGTTCGCTTTACACAAAATATGTCATAGTCTATGGAAGAATAACGCAGGTAAAGAAGGTGTTTCTTTGAATAGCATATCCCAAAATGGAAAGTCGGCTACTAACGTTTGTATTTAAGTTCAGCATCTTCTAAAGGTGCGACACGATTTTCATGAAAACTCTCCCACTCCAAGCTATCCTTTTCATGCAATATTTAATTTCCTTAAATCCATTCTCTATATTAAAATATATATTAAACTTCTGGGAATAGGCTCTGAAGACTTCATTCTGCGTGACTTTTTATAACTGGTAAACCTAAAAGATAGAAAAAAGCTTAACACACGAAACATGTAGATATCATTAAAATACACAATTTATGTCATATTTATTATTATTTTCTTTTTTTTTTACTTTCTCTATGCATACTATGTACATACTGTACAGAGAAGGTATTGTGATGTACCCAAAAATTCGATACCGAGATTTCACCGGAGATACATGTTTTGAGACCCCCTGAATAAAAAAAAAGCATTATTTGAAAAAAATGTCCGTGCAAGGGTCGGTTTGTGTGTGTGTGTGTGTGTGTGTGTGTGTTTGTGTGTGTGTCTGTGGGCAGCATAGCTCAAAAACGAAAAGACTGTTGAATATCATACTTGGTATTTAAGTTTAATATCTTCCAAGGATGCAACACGAAGATTTTCAAGAAACCCCCCCCTCCCCTAACTACCCTTTACATGAAACTTTTTTCGAAAATTTTGATTTTCTTAAAAATGGCTAACGATTTTGATTAACATATCGTATATTAAAGATATTTACCTGACAAATAAAATGTATATCTTGAATTTTCTGGGAGTATCCTCTGAAGACTACTTAATTCTGGATCGGTTTTATGGAATTTTCATAACCGCTAAACCGTAAGAGATGGATAAAAACTTACCACACAAAAATTGTAGAGCACGTTAAAACACACAGCATATGTTAAATACATTTTTTTCGTTGAGCTGATCGTTTTTTTTTTTTAGATATTCCTTGTTTTTGGTTTCAGCTTTGAAACACTTATACTTTTCTCATACAGGAATGTGTCATCTCTTGTCCATACAAACAAAGGAATTTCAGTCACATAGCAACCAGCTTTTGACTATCACTTTATCCTATGGTATTCCCTTATTTTGCTTCTACTTACAAGAAAGCAAGTAATACGACCATTTCTGCTTTATCTCATTTGCGTGATGAAGATAAAAGAATAATCTTTTATAAGAAAATGTTGTTTACGGAGCAGCTAGATAAAGTCATGTCATTGGAACACATCGTATTGCCTTTGTATACGTAACGTGAAGAATAAGCTCTTTTAAGGAATTGTTTGTTGAAGCATACGTAGATAGTTATCAGAATATATCACAGCGTTTTACTTTCTCTACACGTACTGTGTACATAGTGTTTAGAGGAGGTTTTGTAATGCACCCAAAAATTCGATACCGAGATTTCACCGGAAATACGTATCTTGGGTCCCCCTGAATCCAAAAAAAAAACATTTCTGGAAAAAGGACGACCGTGTGTGTGTGACAGCATAGCTCAAAAACGAAAAGACCGTTAACTTAGTATTTAAGTTTGATATCTTCTAAGCATACGACTCGAAGAGTTTCAAAAATATCCTCCCACCGCAAACTACCATTTACACGGAAAATATTTCAAACATTTTGATTTTCTCAAAAATAGCTCTAACGATTTTGATTAAAATCTCTTATATTTAAGATATTTACATGCCAAACAAAATGTATATCTTGAATTTTCTAGGAATAGCCTCTAAAGACCTCTTTGTTCTGAATGATTTTTATTGAATTTTGTATAATTGGTAAACCTAAGAGATAGACAAAAAGTTACTACACAAAAAATGTAAATCGCGATAAAACAGACAATTTATCATATACATTTTTTCGAGGAGATATACCTTGCTATTGGTTTCAGCTTTAAAAAACGTATACTTTCCTCATACAGGCATTTGGCAACTCCTGTCCATACAAACAAAGGAACTTCAGTCACATAGCAACCCGCTTTTGACTGCTAATTTAACCTATAGTACTCTCTAATTTCGCTTTTAGTTACAAGGAAGCAATTAATAAGACTATTTCTGTTATGTGTTTTTCCCCGATTGGCGTGAAGTAAATAGAAGCATGGACTTTTTGACAATAATTTGTTGCAGAGATGTAGAGAAAGACATGTGAATGGAACACATCAGTTTTTTTAGCTGAGAAATGTCATACCCCATTCATTACTGGTCTGGAGACAGGTTTAAGTACGTAATTATGGTTTGTATTTATTTAGCTGTGAAATTCAGCATAAATACATATGTGCGTGTGTTTGTTTTGAGGTCGTCATTGAATTGAAGTTGGCAACACTGTGGATTTGGCAACAGCAAGAGGCCTACTTTCTTCATACAATCGTGTTCAGGGTCAGTAGGTCGAGTTCTTCGCGCGCTACAAGAAACAATGCGCTTTTACAACCCAAGGAAACAAACTTCACCGCGTGACTCCGGGAGGCCCGTATCATATGTTAACTTTTTACTATGTATTCCCCCCAAAATTTCACCGGGCATGTTTTGAGGTCCCTTGAGTCCGAATAAAACCTTTATAGAAACCGCTCCATGAGTGTGTCTGTGAAGAGCAAAGCTCAAGAACGAAATAACCGTTTAATACCAAACTTGGTATTTAGATTCACTATCTTCCAAGGATGCAACACAACGATTTTCCCACCACAAATTAGCGTTTACAAGGACAATTTTTTTGAAAAAGTTGTTTTTTTCAAAAGTAACTCTTAACGACTTTGTTTAAAATACCGTGTGTTAGAGATATTTACATCACAAATAATATTTTGAGTCTTCTGGAAATAGCCTCTCAAAACAATTTTTGCAGAATTTTGCATAACGGGTAAACGTAAGATAGACATTAACTTACAACAACAACAAAAATCTAATGTCTTCCATTCACATGACTTTCCCTTTATCTCTGATACAAATTATTATTAAAAAGCTTAGGCTTCTATTTACTTCATGCTAATCGAGAAAAAATTAGCAGAAATAGTCTTATTACTTGATTACTTGTAAGTAGAAGCGAAGTAAGGGAGTACCATAGGTTAAAGTGACGTCAAAAGCTGGTTGCTATGTGACTGAAGTTCCTTTGTTTGTATGGACAGGAGTTGGCAAACTCCTGTATGAGAAAAGTGCAAGTATTTTAAAGCTGAAACTAAAACATGGAATATCTAAAAACGATCATCTCCACGAAAAAAAATATATACCATATAAAGTGTGTGTTTTAACGTGCTCTACATTTTTTGTGTGGTAAGTTTTTAGCAATTATGCATTATTCTGTAAAATGCATCCATAATAAAGCGCTCTTCAGAAGCTATTCCCAGAAAAGTCCAGATATACATTTTATATGTCGTGTAAATATCTTGAATATACGCTATTTTAATCAAGATCTTTAGAGCCATTTTTAAGAAAATAAAACTTTTCGAAAAAAGTTCCATATAAAGGTTAGTTGCGTGTGGGGTGACTTTCTTGAAAATCTTCGCGTCGCATCCACAGACGCAAAATTTGCTTTTTTCGGACTCAGGGGACGCCAAAACATATATTTCCGGTGAAACTTCGACATCGAATTTTTAGGTGGAATACAATATCTTCTCTATCCACTATGCGGGCTAGAAAAAACAATAGATGACAGAGAGGACTGTCGCATCCCTCACTACTTGTGCGCATAGTGGCGTAATCACGAACTAGAAGTTTTACTTGATTCAAGATACATTACAAGATGTCCCAAATACGCGGAGATGGCGTCATGCAACATGGATAAGACATGAGCTTTTGGGTGAAAGCTCAAGAGTTCATATTAATTTACATTTAAAGTCACAGTGCTCAACCAACAAACTCCATGAAGTGTCATGTCTCAGAAGCCATGCTTGGAAATTCAGCGTTCCAGAAAGAATAAATAACACCGCGTCATACTGCAAGAGTACTTGAGAATGACAGCTATAAAATACACTGGGATAAAACCAAAAACGTGGCAGAGAAACGAAACAAAGAAAACGTAGCGATTCTTCTCGGCTGATGTCTACCGCTCCGCAAACAGAAAACAGGCCAACACATAAATCAGCGCTACCAACCTCTCTCAACAATTACACTAGCTACTAGCACTTCATCAAGAGATAGCGCGCACTAAAGAAACTGTGACGGATTCCTTTGATGCTTTATGTAAACACAACTTCATTCTGTGACTGAAGAAATGCCGAAGTAGGTGTACCCAAATAACTAATTTTTTGTGGCAACTGCAGAATCTCTATAATATGGAATGAACAATCCTTGACGGGACCGTTGAGCGGCCTGCGGTTGGCCGAAGAGGCTGGTTGGCAACATTCATCATCATGGCCTGTTGTTCCACTGTCTGGAATTGAAATACAGTTTTATTAATGGACTTTTTTACTTTCTCTACACTTACTATGTGCATAGTGTATAGAGAAGGTATTGATTGCACTCCACCCAAAAATTCGATACCGAGATTTCACCGGAAATATGTTTTAGGGTCCCCTATATATATATATATATATATATATATATATATATATATATATATATATATATATATATATAAAAAAACATTTTCACAAAGAGGTCCGTCCGTGCGCGCGCGCGCGTGTGTGTGTCCGTGTGTCTGTGAACACGATAACTCAAAAACGCGAAAAGTATTTAAGTTTAGTATCTTCCAGGTATGCGACACGAAGATTTTGAAGAAAATACCCCCACCCCACACTACCCTTTCCATGGAACTTTTTTCGAAAATTTCGATTTTCCCAAAAATGGTTCTAACGATTTTGATTAAAATATCATATATTAAAGACATTTACCTGACAAATAAAAGGTATATCTTGAGTTTTCTGGGAATAGCCCCTGAAGAATAGTTTATTCTGGATGAATTTTACGGAATTTTGAATAACTGCTAAACCATCAGAGATGGAAAAAAAACTTACTACACAAAAAATGTAAGGCACGTTAAAAAACACAATTTATGTTATATACATTATTTTTCGTGGAGTTCATCTTTTTTGAGACATTCCTTGTTTTTGGTTTCTGCTATGGAAAACTTATACTTTTCTCATTCAGGAATTTGTCAACTGCTGTCCATACAAACAAAGAAACTTCAGCCACATAGCAACCAGCATTTGACTATCACTTTAACCTATGGTACTCCCTTATTTCGCTTCCACTTACAAGAAAGCAAGTAATAAGACTATTTCTGCTATTTTTTTCTGATTAGCATGAAGTAAATATAAGTATAAGCTTTTTAACAATAATTTGTTTTAGGGATGTAGAGAAAGTCATGTGAAGGGTACACATCAGATTTTTAATTCTTGTGGTCCTCATCGTCTTATTCTATTCTTGCATGAAATACCTCTTAATTTTGCTCAAAGTCTCCTTTATCAGGCGTGAGGTTTTTTTATGTGCCGCAAATCTAAGACACGAGACCAACGGCTTTACTCCACTTCCGAAGGAAGCCATGATAAGAGTTTTTACGCCGAAGAAATCCATCGTCCTCCGCCGGGTTTGAACCCGTCACCTTGGATATAAGAAGTTGGCATGGTAACCATTATCTGGAACATAACATCTGAGTCCCTATGGTAAGGGAAAGGTTCGGATTGGGTTGGACTCGACGTGGCAGTGGCGTGGTACCCGTGACAAATTGGGTACGACTGGGCGATTGTATGTAAGGCAGCACGTCCACTGTTATCCTTGCACACAAGGGGGCCCGATTTAAAAAACAGGTACCCGGCTTATTGGGAATCCCCCACAGACTTGTGCCTTAGGTCGTATGCATACCTGAGTTGTCGGGATCCTGCTCGCTTTGTTATTTGGAGCATTGGGCCTTAATGAAGCGTTTCCATTCTCTTGACTTCTTTCCAACTGTTTCCCATTTCCTGCTATTTACTTTCCACTGTCCTTCTCCAAGTTATCCTCTTTTATTTTCTCTACACGTATGATGTACCCAAAAATTCTATTCCGAGATTTCATAGGAAATCATGTTTTGAGACCACCAGAATCCAGAAAGGAATTTTTAGAAAAAACTTCTATGCGTGAGCCTGTGTGCAGAATAGCTCAAACGAAACGTCCGTTAAATACCAAGCTTTGTATTTAAGTTCAGTGTCTTTCAAGGATGCGACACGAAGATTTCCAAGAAAATCTTCCACTCCCAACTACGCTTTACGTCGAAAAATTTTCGAAAATTTTGTTTTTCTCAAAAATGGCTGTAATGATTTTTATTAAAATCTCTTATATTTAAGACATTTACAATACAAAATATATATCCTGAATTATCTGGGAATAAGGACCTCTTTACTCTGGATGATTTTTATTGAAGTTGGCATAATGGGTAAACCGTAAGAGATACACAGAAAATATAGAGCTCCTTAAAACATACAATTTAGGTCAGTTTTTTTCTTGGAGATGACCGTTTTCGAGATATTGCTTGTTATTGGTTTCAGTTTTAAAGTACTTTAACTTACAGGAACTTGTCAACTCCAGGCCACGCTTTCAATGCCATAGCAACCACATTTTACAACATTTGACTGTCGGTTTAGACTAGTTTATTCCCATATTTCCTTTTTAGTTATAAGAAACTAATAAGACAGTTTCTGCTGGTGTTTATCTCGATTGGTATGAAGTGGATATTAACAATAACTTGTAACAGAGATGTAGAGTAAGCTATGGAATGGAATATATAGTGTCACGCACACGTTTATTACTGTGGCACTCCAGACGATAGATCTTACTCCAGTATGAAATGTATATTCATCGTCCCAATGCCAATCTTCTTTGCTTTCAGAAAGGTGTATATTATGAAACAATCAGATATTTAATGCTCTCTTCAGTAATCTCAAAGAAAGTGTTGGAAATTTCAGGGCTATTAAGGCTTCTCTTAAAGAATACCTTTGCAATAAATCATTTTACTCTGTAAATGAACATTTAAGTGACAAATCTGTCTGCCAGTACCGTTAATAATCATAGTATTTATAAGTATTATAGTGTATTGCATTTTGTGTATATTAGTGTGTGTGTGTGTTTTATATTCAAATTAAACTGATGTATACTTTGACTTGCACGAATGTATCAAATGAGTTTTTAGCATTTAGCAATGACACAAGGTTGGTAAAGGCTGATGGTTTGATAGATTACACTCTCGTACATAATTGTAAAATTTTGCATTGGAAATTCTATAACATATTGTAAATATGTATTGTAATTGGTTGACATTTATGAATAGTACACAATACAATAATCATATTTTAGTTTTATATAATAACTATTATATCGATAATTAGAAAACTATCATCTGGCATTACATCAGTGTTAGGTATAATGAAATTATATTTATTTATACATTTTAACACTATTTTTTTATACTCTTTGTTTTTATGTGCATGCAAAAAAAGTACATATGCTTTTATAGAGTTCATTAAGTATAGTGCAGTGGCGTACAGGCCTTAAAAGCAAAAGGTGAGATTATATGTCTATTCTGCTGTTTTTGAAACCTTAGAGGTTTATACATTGTTTTTTTCCCCGTAGTATATAAACTTATTTATACATGTATATGCATTGACAAGTTCTATGTTGAGTGGCTTCCTGGCCTAAATGAAGCTACGGGATGCTTTCTAAGTTAATCTAATCTAATATATGTGCACTTCAGCCCTGAATTAGTTAAAATAATGTCAATTGCTCGCGAGGTGTGTCAGGAGTAGAGATGGGCAGCTCGACCAGTAGCGAGCGCATCTAAAGTGTGCTTTATTTTCTGCTTGAGGTGAGAGAAACATTTCTGCTTATATGGGAGCGAAGTTTTGTTGTAATAATGATAAAAAGCAGTGGGTTGCTGCGGTGCGCGTCGAGTTTCTCAAGTCCTTTAAGATCTCACAAGGAGCTTTGGTTTCAAACCAGGACCTTATCGAGTTTCCACTTGTTGAGGGTTAAAGGCATAGTCCCTGGTCGCTGAAGTGATACAAAGCTTTTGTTTCGGGATACATCAAAGGCACATAATTTCCTGCTTCTTAGGGGAACTTCCGGAGAAGCCAGTATTATCGGGGAGGAACTTGATCCCTCTGACACACTGAGAGGACTCCTGGTGGTGACTTTGTACAACAGTCCCACATGTATCACCTGAAGCAACATTCAGAGGACGTAATAGTATCTAGTATCAGAGAAAAACCAAACCCTCATAGTCTAAGTCCCTTAAAATACTACAAAATATTATTTAAAACCACCCTTGTTTAGAGTATTTTACTAATTTAATAGTTATTAACAGTATCTTTATTAAATGCAAAATGCAAAAATAAGTGCTCTGCGCACAGGCTACTATACTGTGGGGGTTTTCCATTTGGTAACTAACGCATTACTTACTCACAAGTATGATCAGTTGGCGGGCTGAGGGCAGCCCGATGGTGTGTTAGACGTGTTCCCATTCTTACTAGAATTTAATTGTTATTAATGCACTAACTTAATTTTATGCGCAAAAGAGTGCTGCGCGCACAATCTACTATACTCTGGGGGCTTCCGTTCCGTAACACAGGCATTATTTACTCACGAGTACGTGCAGTTGGCAGGCTCAGGGCAGCCCGATGGTATTCTCCAAGCATGTGACATAAACACCTTCAAGAAAATTCCCTCACCCCAAACTACACTTTGGATAGAATAGTTTTCGAAATTTTGGATTTTCTCAAAATAATGACTTAACTATTTTCTTTAAAATACTATATATATATTATGTCAAATATATTTACATGGCAAATAAAATGCATGAGTTTCTTGAGGATAGCCTCAATGCATAAATGGAAAACGTAAGAGATAGACAATTTACTCTAGAAAAAAATATAGGACTCGTCAAAATACGTAATTTATGTACTATACATTTTTGTGGTGGAGGTAACCATTTCCGAGATATTCCCGTTATTGGTTTCAATTTTAAAACACGTTTCTCAAACAGGAAGTCGTTCTTGTTTCTTTTGTTTTACTCCTAGGTATCCAAAGAAGAGAGTTTCAGTGAGTCACCTAGAATCCAAAAAAAAAAAAAAAAAAAGCATTTTTGGAAACAGGTCCGTGTGTGGTGTGTGTGTGTGTGTGTGTCTCTCTGTATGTGTATGTGTCTGTGGACAGCTTAGCTCACAAACGAAAAGACCGTTGGATACCAAACTTGGTATTTAAGTTTGGTATCTTCCAAGGATGCGACACAAAGATTTTCAAGAAAATCCCCTCCATCCCCAACTACCCTTTACATGGAACTTGTTTTCGAAAATTTTGATTTTCTTAAACATGGCTCTAATTATTTTGATTAAAATATAGTATATTAAAGATATTTACCTGAAAAATAAAATTACTATCTTGAATTTTCTGGGAATAGCCTTTGAAGACTACTTTATTCTGGATGAATTTTACGAAATTTTGCATAACTGCTAAACCGTAAGAGATAGACAAAAACTTACCATATAAAAATGTAGATTATATTAAAACACACAATTTATCTTATATACATTTTTTTTGGAGTTGATCGTTTTTCAGATTATCATTGTTTTTAGTTTCAGCTTCGAAAAACTTATACCTTTCTCAAACAGGAATCTGTCTACTCCCGTCCATACAAACAAAGGAACTTCAGTCACATAGCAACCATCTATTTAACCTATGGTACTCCCTTATTTTCAAGGAAGCAAGTAATAAGGTTGTTTCTGCTAATGTTTTCTCGATTAGCATGAAGTAAACAGAAGCATAAGCTTATTAACAAAGGATAGAGTGTAGAGGTAGTGATGGAAGTTGTGCAGTGTGTTTCTGGTTGTCTGAAGCAGTGAGGAAGGCGGTCTTCAGTAGCGGGTGACTACAGCTCGTGGTTCCTGTGTGTTTCCTTTTGTTCCAGAATAATAACGGCACTTTTGTGTTTAATTAGGTCACGCTGCTGTCTCCTGAAAATTCGCTTCCTCCTTTTATTTGCCTTTTGTCGCTCGCTCGCTCGCTCGTTCGTGTGTTAAAGTGCTGGTCGACCGGACAGCGTTCTGAAGGTTCCTTGGTTGCCAACTTGCTGATACTCAAACTTCCCAAAAGACATTTAAAAAGGTGCAGTTTTTTAAACAAAATGCCTCAAATTTTAAACGAATTTAGAAAAATATTATCAAATGTCGCTTAAAATGTATTATTACTATTAAACCAAAATGAAATAGATACCGCCTGAAAGCAAAGTAGTTTTTTTTTTACTTTCTCTATACGTACCATGTACATAGTGTATAGAGAATGTATTATAATACACCCAAAAATTCTATACCGAGATTTCACCGGAAATGTATGTTTTAGGGTCCCCTGTATCCAAAAAAAGCATTTTCAGAAAAACGTCCATGTGTGTGTATTGGACATTGGTATTTAAGTTTAGTATCTTCCAGGGATGCGACACGAAGATTTTGAGAAAAATCCCCCACCCCAAACTACCCTTTACTTGAAACTTTTTTCGAAAATTCTGATTTTTTCAAAAATGGCTCTAACGATTTGATTAAAATATCATATATTAAAGATATTTAACTGACAAATAAAATGTATATCTTGAATTTTCTGGGAATAGCCTCTGAAGACTAATTTATTCTGGATGAATTTTATAGAATTTTGCATAATTGCTAAACCGTAAGAGATGGAAATACTTGCCATACGAAGAATGTAGAGCACGTTAAAACACACAATTTATATACATTTGTTTTCGTGGATTTGATCATTTTGGTATCAGCTTTGAAAAACTTACCCTTTCTCATACAGGAATTTGTCAACTCCTGGAACTTCAGTCACATAGCAACTAGCTTTTGACTATCACTTTAACCTATGGTACTCCCTTATTTGGCTTCTACTTACAAGGAAGCAAGTAATAATATTATTTCTGCTAATTTTTTCTCTATTAGCATTGAGTAAATAGAAGCATAAGCTTTTTAACAATAATTTGTTGCAGAGATGTAGAGAAAGTCATGTGAGTGGAACATATCAGATGTTTGAAAACTTACATTTATATCAACTCCTCATCCTCCTCATACATACGAGGGTCATTTCAGAAGTCATGGCAGCTATTTTTTATCAGCCAACCAAACTCAGGATATACGATTGAAAGTCGCTGAAATGTTTTTCTCAATGTTGATACTAAATTGGGATCCGGGTACAAGGAATTATGGGTACGGGAATTGAAAGATGCACAACAGCGATCATTGTTTTATTCTTATTATATATACACAAAAGAGTACGCGAGGTAACGACCTTCAAAATAACCCCTCAAGGCTTCCACACACCTTGGACACACAATTTTTATATATGCTCAGTGTTGTACTTTAGTGACAATCATCTTGGAATACAGCCTCTAGGATACTAATGTTTGCATATGTCTATTAGCACCTTCCAATGCACTCAGACGTCATCTGGTGGTGACATCCCGTACTGTACACTATAGTTGCCATGACTTCTGTAATGACCCTCGTGTACATAACATTGGAATCTGTAGATCGTATTCGCAAATTCGAGGCTGTAGATCATGTCAAGAATTACATTTATTCATACTTATTAATTCAATTATTTACAAATAATAACTCTGACAATGACTTTTCAGAGTTGTCAGTTTTGTATAATTTATAAATTATTGTTTGCTTCCAAAAACCTGCTCGTGACATGCAATCTTAGAATATTCATGTTTATTATATTTACAATATTACATTATTACCAGTATTTTTTGATTGAATGAAACCCTCCTCTGTATAGAAGGTGTGGGTAATAAGGTATATTACTTTCTCTACACGTACTATGTACATGCTCTTTAGAGAAGGGTTTGCACCCAAAAATTCGATAACAAGATTTCACCGGAAATCTATGTTTTGAGACCCCCTGAATCCAAAAACATCATTTTTAGAAAAAAATCCGTGAGTGTGTCTGGTGTATGTGTGTGTGTATGTATGTGTTTGTGGGTGTCTGTGTTCAGCATAGCTCAAAAAACGAAAAGTACCAAACTTGGTATTTAAGTTGAGTATCTTCCAAGGATGCGACACGAAGGTTTTCAGGAAAATCCCCCCACCTGCAACTACCATTTGCATGAAACATTTTTCTAAAATTTTGATTTTTTCAAAAATAGCACTAACGATTTTGATTAAAATAGCTTCTTTTAAACATATTTTTATGACAAATGGTATGTATATCTTGAATTTTGTAGGAATAGCCTCTGAAGAGGTCTTCATTCTGGATAACTTTTGCATAAGTGGCAAACCATAAGAGATTGACAAAAACTTACCACACAAAAAATGTAAATCTCATTAAAACACACAATCTATGTTATATATATATATTTTTTTTTGTCGAGTTATACGTTTTTTAAATATCCCAGATTATTAGTTTCAATTTTAATGCACTTTTCTCAAACGGGAAGACTTCTTTGTTCTCCTTTCTTGTTTCTTTACTCCTGACAACCAAAGAGATTGGAATTTCAATTGTTTCACATAGCGACCGGGTTTATAGGACGAGACTATCGCTTTAGCCTGTGAATTCCCTTATTTCCGTTCTACCTACAAGGAAACAAGTAATAGAACTAATTCTTCTTATGTTTATTTTGATTAGCATGATTTAGACAAAATATTAACTTTAGAATAAAGGTTTTGTTTGCGGGTCAGCTAGAGAAAGTCATGTGAACGTAACACATCAAATTTCTATTAGAATTATTATTAAACGATAATCAGATACTTAGCTTTTTAAAACTTGCATTACATTTGACTGTCGGTTTAACCCTCTACTTACAGGGAAGCAAGTAATAAGTTTATCTCGATTGGCATGAACTTATTATCTATAATTTGTTACAGAGATGTAGAGAAAATCAAGGGAATGGAACAGATTTTGTTACAAAATACTCCAAATTTGAAAAATATATAAATAAATTATCAAATGTCGATTATATTATTATTATTATTATTATTATTATTATTATTAAACCAAAACGATAATCAGATTCTGCCTAAAATAGTTTTAAAATTTACATTGAATCCTCATCCTCGCTTCCATATTGCTGAATAGGTCTGACTGCTCCAGACTGTCTGGTGTAACTATCAACTTTAACACGGACTCACATGGTTCATAACACCTTCCTATGCGCTTTAGTTCACTTCCCAAAGTTCAGAATACACATCTATATTAATCCTATCACAAAATTTTGATTTCACTATGCTCATTTGACTGAAAACTCTCCATTTCTGAATTTGAATGGGAGAGACTCAACACTTTATTTGTGATAGATCATAACTCTTGAAAGGAGTTTATCCTATGTATACATATGTTTATATACAGCACTAGTGCTAAAAGCACGGGTTACAGAAACAACAGAATAGACATATAATCACACCATTTGCTTTTGAGGCCTGTACGCCACTGCACTATACTTAATGTGCTCTATAAAAACATATGTATTTCCTTTTTTTTTTTTTTTTTTACATATAAAACAAAGAGTATAAAAATGGTGTTAAATGTACAAATAAATATAATTTCATTATATGCAACACTGATGTAATGTCAGATGATAGTTTTCTAATTATCGACATAATAGTTACTACTAGTAATATATAAAATTAAAATATGATTATTATGTACTCTTCATAAATGTCAAAAAATTGCAATACATATTTACAAATTATGTTATAGAATTTACAATGCAAACGTTTACAATTATGTACTAGAGTGTAAAATATCAAAGCATGATGCTTTACAGAGCTTGTGTCATTGATAAATATTAAAAAATGCATTTGACACATTTGTGCAGGTCAAAATATACATCAGTTTAATTTGAATTTAAAACTTACACACACTAATATACACTAAATGCAATACATTATAATACTTATAAATGCAATGATTATTAATGATATTGTCAGACACGTTTGTCACTTAAATAATCATCTACAGAGTAAAATGATTTATTACAAAGGTACTCCTTAAGAGAGGCCTTAAAAGCCCTGAAATTCCCAACATTTTCTTTGAGATTACTGAAGAGAGCATTCAATATCTGATTGTTTCATAATATACACCTTTCTGAAAGCAACGAAGATTGGCATTGGGACGATGAATATATCCTTTTTATCTAGTAATAATATTGCTAATTTCCATGTTTGTTATAAAACTATGTCAATTAACTGCATAGAATTTTAAAATGGATAATATATAACACAAGGTAAGGTGAGTTGCCCAATTTTTTAAATATTTCCTTATATGATAGTCTGCTATATGCATTGCAGATTATTCGTATAGCTTTCTTCTGTATCCGAAATGTGCATTTACTGTCCACTGAATTACCCCAGAATATTATTCCATTTTCGATGACGGAGTTAAAGTAGGCAAAATACACCAATGTAACTGTATCGATTGAGTGAAATTTAACCATAATTGTATTCAAAAATCTGTATAATTGTCCCTAACATATCCAAGCCGACACTCAAAAAGTCGTCAATCCTTCTCAAATAGCCTAGATTTAGCTACTTTTCCCCCACGTTGGCAACACTGCTCCGGGCTGCGCCGGAAAGATATCGCAATTATTTCTTGTAATAAATATGTATAGCATATTGTGCTGCTGCTTGCAGACCCTCATGAAATGCAGATGAGGTTGGCAATTACAATATTAGGTGGTGGTTAAGATTCTCTTGGCTGCGAATACCATTGTATTTCTGAATCCCTTTTGATTGTTTCTTGTCCCGAGCCGCACGAGCATTTTTCGTTCCACTTTAACGAAATTTCCATTCTTGTATTTCTGTATAGATATTTATGAAAATTTATCTGTGAATGCATTTTGCCATGTTAATGTTTTTGAGGTTTGGGAACAGGTGGCAGTCACTGGGTGCTAGATCTGGCGAATAGGGTGGATGTTCAAGCACTTCCAACTTTCATTCGCACAGTTTCCTATTGCAATAACTGAACGATGGCCTGGAGAATTGTCGTGATGAAACAAGTCCCCCCCCCCCAATGAGGTCTTTTTATTTTTATCTCATCACTCAAACGTTGCAGTAAGCTTGCGTAGTAGTCACCAGTGATACTTTTACCTTTTTCCAAATAATCGATAAAAATAACTCCCTGTGCATCCTAGAAAACATTCGCCATAACCTTGTTAGCTGACAAAATTGGCTTTTGCCCTTTTTGGAATTGGTTCACCTGTCGCAATCCACTGTTTTGACTGTGATTTACTTTCAGGAGTGTAGTGATGTATCCAAGTTTCATCCATGGGAATAAGCCGTCTCAATAACACACTGGGATATTTACGGTAGAGCTCTACATTCTTAACAAAAACAGATTTTCTTTGCAACTTTTGATCAGAATTCAACAAACGCGGCACTTATCTTGCATAGACCTTGTGAAAGCCCAACACATTACTTAAAATATTACCTGCACGTTCTTTTGATATGTTTATAGCATCTGCTATCTCAAGCAACTTTAATTTGCGGTGTTCCAGTACTAAACGATGCATTTTTTCAATGATCTCTGGAATTGTCACTTTTACAGGGCGTCCAGAGCGAGGCTCATCACTAGTGCTCGTACGTCAAACTCTGGAACCCACCTTTTAAGGGGCAATGTACTGTCCATCTCCTCCTTGATTTCTTTAGGCGTTAAGCCTTTGAAATGGAAGTATTTAATCACTGCTCGTTTTTCCAAATCCTCCATTTTCGTGAAAACTCAAGTTGTCTTGTTTAAACTGCTGTCATTCGAAAACTAAACAAGCTATTGACTTGTAACTATGGATACAAGCTAGTCTAGAGTTAAACTATACGATGCTACCGTCTAACTGGCCTAGTGGCGCAATATCTGAGTGAGGCCCGGGACTTATCAGCCGAAACTCGTTTTCAAATTAGACAAATCATTTTCAAGATATAAATTATTTTTTCTACGACTGAGCGTAATTGAGTAGTTTACGAGCTCACTTCAGATCGAAAATTTGATTTTTTATGGAATCCATGCGCAAAGAAGTGCAGCAAGCGTGAAGTAATTTTGTTCCAACTTTACTTTCGCCAAAATAATTCACAATATTAATGTGTATATATCACTGATCAACAGACAAACAATTAAAATTAGTCGCGCACGATATATGTTCAGCGTCAATAATTGGCATTCTTTCGCTGCTCTAAGGATATCACAATTCTCACAGAACAACAATAATATTGGTTTGTCACGGCCTGTTATAACCGTATCGTCATCGCGCCCAGCAACCACAAAGCGAAACTGTACCCACTGAACGCACCCTATCCTAACACTGCGAAATAAATAACGAACTATAACCCTTGGTAGTTGGTTCAAACCCAGCGGAAGAATGCCGTAAAAATCCTTAGCATCGCTTCCTTCGAAAGAGCAGTAAAGCCGTTTGTCCCTTGCCGTAGATTTACGGCACCTCAAGCGTGTCAAAGAAGCCTCTGAGCAAAATTAAACGGTCTTTCACGACCAATTTAGAATGGGACGCTGAGAACCACAACAGTTGAAGAGCGTCCATAAAAAAAACTGCATTTCCTTTTCTAACGCTGCGAAATAAAAAACGAGCTATAAACCTTAGTGAATGGCTCAAACTTAACCACACATTTATTTCATCTTTCGTTGCTTTTCTTTTAATATCAGAATATTCTCTTAGAAAAAAAATTGCAGGATACGCGAGCTTAAAGTTTCCGTGTGGTTGTGAAAGCCGAATGCGTCTCGTTTCACAATATTCCCGCTCCAGCTAAAGTCCATAAATAACAATTATAATTGTCTTTATGTAAATATATTGCAGAATAAAAAAATTGTAGGCACTGCAAAATTTGATAAAATTGGTTGGCATATTTTGTTTGGAATTTTTGAACCGTAAGCAAAACAAAAGAAAAAAAATGATTTGTTCCATTCACATACTGCTCTTACTGCAAAAAATTATTCTTTTTTCTTCATCACTCTAATCGAGATAAACATTAGCAGAAGTGATCGTAAGTAGAAGGAAAATTAGCGAATACACTAGGCTAAAGCGATAGTCAAATATTTTAAAACGCTGGTCGCTATGTGAAACAATTGACGTTCGGTTGGGTTTGCATGGTCCCGTTTGAGAAAAATGAGGTAGTTTAATATTGAAATCAATAACAAGGAATATCTCGGAAACGCTTAGCTCTACGTAACATAACATCTGTATGACATAAATTGTTGTTTTTAACAATATCTGCGTTTTCTGTGAGTAAGGTTTGGCTATCTCTTGCGGCTTATCAGTTGCACAAAAGTCATCCAGAATGAAGAGGTCTTCAGAGGCTGTTCCCAGAAAATTTAAGGTATACATTTCGTTTGTCATAAGATATTTTAATCAAAATCGTTAAGGCATTTTTGAGGAAATCAAAATTCTCGAAAAATGTTCCATATAAAGGGTAATTAGGGGTGGTGGGCTTTCTTGAAAATCGCCGTGTCGTATCCTTGCAAGATGCAAAACTGAAATACCAAGTTTGGTATTTAACAGCCTTCTCGTTTTATAGCTACGTTATCCACTGACACACACACGCACGGACCTTTTTCTAAAAATCTGTTCTACTCCATTCACATGACTTTTTCTACATATCTGTAACACATTATTGTTAAGTTTATTCTTCTACCTATTTAATGCTAAAACATTAGCAGAATCGGTCTTATTACTTAGTTCCTTTGTAAGTAGTAGGGAAATAAGGGAAAACACTAGGCTAAACCGACAGTCAAATGTTTAAAATGTGGTTTCTATGGAATTGAAATCCGTTTCTTTGCGGGCCAAGCGTTGACACGTTCCTGTATGAGAAATTTTTAAGTATTTTAAAACTGAAATCAATAACAAGGAATATCTCGAAAACAGCAAACTCCATGAATAAATGCATATGACATAAATTGTATGTTTTATCGTGATCTACATTTTTTGTGCAATAAGTTTTTTTCTATCACTTACGGTTTACCAGTTATGCAAATTTCAAAAATGCTCTTTTTGGATTCAGAGGGCTGCAAAGCATATATTTCCAGTGAAATTTCGGTATCGAATTTTGGGTGCATTAGAATACGTTCTCTATACACTATGTAATAGTACGTGTAGAGAAAGTAAAAACCGTGTAACGCAAGGCATTCCGTACTGTTTTAGTTCCACACAGAGACTGTGAGGCGTCTTGTTAATAGGAACAACGGGATCACTGAAACACTGGTTAAGCCAAAGAGTGAAAACTCCTTCAAATTAATGCATCATTCGCTGCCTCTCTAAAACGTGTTTCAAAGACTTTAGTCCATACAACTACTAACATTTTAAAATTAAAAATCTGATGTGTTCCATTCATATGACTTTCTCTACATTTCTGTAACAAATTATTGTTAAAAAGCTTAGGCTTCTATTTATTTCATGCTAATCGACAAAAAATTAGCAGAAATAGTCTTATTACTTCCTTCCTTGTAAGTAGAAGAGAAATAAGGGAGTACCATAGGTTAAAGTGATAGTCAAAAGCTGGTTGCTATGTGACTGAAGTTCCTTTGTTTATATGGACAGGAGTTGGCAAATTCCTGTATGAGAAAAGTTAAGGTTTTCATAGCTGAAACCAAAAACAAGGAATATCTAAAAAACGATCAACTCCATGAAAAAAATGTATACAACATAAATGGTGTGTTTCAATGTGTTCTACATTTTCTGTGTGGTAAGTTTTTGTCCATCTCTTACGGTTTAGCAGTTAAGCAAAATTCCGTAAAATTAACCCAGAATAAAGTAGTCTTCAGAGGCTATCCCCAGAAAATTAAAAATATACATTTTATTTATTAGGTAAATATCTTTAATATACGGTATTTAAATCAAAATCGTTAGAGCCATTTTTGAGGAAATCAAAATTTTCCAAAAAAGTTCCATGTAAAGGGTAGTTTGGGGTGGGAGGATTTTTCTCAAAATCTACGTGTCGCATCCCTGGAAAATACTAAAGTTAAATACGAAGTTTTGCAGATACACTTACACACGGAGACACACACCCACACACACGGACCTTTTTCTGAAAATGCTTTTTTTTATACAGGGGACCCTAAAACATGTATTTCCGGTAAAATCTCGCTATGGAATTTTTGGGTGTAATACTATACCTTCTCTATAAACTATGTACATAGCACGTGTAGAAACAAAGTCCATGAGGTACGTATGGCCTCTTGACAATGAAAAAAGCACTCTGGAATTGGATTTTACACAACATTGTTGATCCGCAGTTGACAATTTTCTCTGATGAAGCGTACTTTCCTTTAAATGCTATCAAAAGATGAAGAAAGTACAAATGCAGATGGACCCAACGTCTTCTTTGACTAGGTTGGTTCTCAAGTGTCAACATTAAATAGTAAATGTAGAGAAAGTAAAAATCCATCTGAAACATTTAAGCTTGTCTAAGTATATAGCAGCTTAATTTGTGTGTAAAACACGATAACTCACATACACATGTGCACGAAATGTAATACATTATAATTAGAGGTTGTTATTATTGTTGGAAACAAGCTTCCATAACTATACGCTAGTAAAATAATACAACTACCCATTTTGAAACTGATGGGTAACTTTTAATTGGGAATATTCCAACCATTAATTTGAACAACCTTTTTCATCAGGTTATAGTTGGCTACGAGAACAGTTTGAATATGTTACTCTGAGAAACTGAGCCATAGAGTTGAGCAACAATAGCTGCTCCGGTTCACTACATAACAATTCATTGCGGTCATTAATTAGGACAGGAAATTAAATTATTGTTACGGAGCTCGTTACCGACGTTGCGTCACTACATCATTTATAACTCTTAACCGAAGAGGCAGGCAGAGTCATAACTCTGATGATATCGGGGGAAGACGTCGACTCTGGGAACTAATTGTGTAGTGTTGTTAGTGCTGCTCGTTATAACTTCTGCACTAATATATCTGATTTGTTTAATAAACACATTTCTTCGAACATTAAAAGATTACATTTTTACTTTCTCTATACGTACTATGTACATAGTGTATAGAGAAGGTATTGCACTCCACCCAAAAATTCGATATCGAGATTTGACGGGAAATACATGTTTTAGGGTCCCCTTTATCCAAAAAAAGAAGCAATTTCAGAAAAGTCGCTAAAATACAAAAGTTGGTATTTACGTTTAGTATCTTCCAGGGATGCGGCACGAAGATTTTGAGAAAAATACCCCCATCCCAAACTACCCTTTAATGGAACTTTTTTCGAAAATTTTGATTTTCTCAAAAATGGCTCTAACGATTTTGATTAAAATATCATATAGTAAATATATTTACCTGACAAATAAAATGTATGTCTTGAATTTTCTGGGAATAACCTCTTAAAACTACTTTATTCTGGATGAATTTTCGGAATTTTACATAACTGCTAAACGTAAGAGATGGAGAAAAACTTACCTTACAAAATATGTAGAGCACTTTAAAAACACAATTTATGTTATATGCATTCTTTTCCAGGAGTTGATCGTTTTTGAGATATTCCTTGTTTTTGGTTTAAGCCTTAAAAAAATATACTTTTCTCAAACAGTATTTTAACAACTCCTGTCCATACAAACAAAGGAACTTCAGTCACATAGCAACCAACTTTTGACTATCACTTTAACTTATAGTACTCCCTTATTTCGCTCCTACTTACAAGGAAGCAAGCAATGAGGCTATTTCTGCTGACTTTTTATCGATTAGTATGAAGTAAATAGAAGCATAAGCTTTTTAACAATAATTTGTTGCAGAGATATAGAGAAAGTCATGTGAATGGAACACTATCAGATTTTTATACATACGTTTTCTTCTATGTACTGGATTCCACCTGAAAATTCGATACCGCAATTTTATGCGTTGATACTAAAATAAATAAATAAATAAATAAATAAAAAAAATTAAAAAAAAATAATGCTGTGTTACACTCACATGACTTTCTCTAGCTGCTCCACAAACTTCTTACAAGATTATTCTTCTTTCTACACCATGTTAATCGAAATAAACATAAGCAGAATGCTCTTATTGCTTAGTTCCTTATAAGCAGAAGGGAGTTAAGGGAATGCACTAGGCTAAAGTGATAGTCAAATGTTTTAATATCTATCGTTAGGCGATTGTCATTGCAAATCCCTTCTTTGCTTGGCCAGGAGTAGAATAAAAGAAAAACGGACACTTTCTGTCTGAGAAAGGTGTAAGTACTTCACAATTGAAACCAATAACAAGGAATATCTCGGAAACGGTTACCTCCACAACAAAAAGTAAGGACATAAATTGTGGGTTTTTTGCGCAGTAAGTTTTTGTCTATCTCTTACGGTTTGGCAGTAAGCAAAATTCGGAAAAATTCATTCAGTATAAAGTAGTCTTCATTTTATTCGTAAGGTAAATATCTTTAATATCCGATCTTTTAATCAAAATCCGTACAGCCATTTTTGAAGAAATCATAATGTTCGAAACATGTTCCATGTAAAAGGAAGTTTGGGATGGGTGGTTTTTCTCAAAATCTTCGTGTTGTATCCTTGGAAGATACTAAACTTAAATTCCAAGTTTGGTATTTTACCGACTTTTCGTTTTTGAGTAATCGTGTTCGCAGACACACGGACACACACACACACACACACGCACACACACGAACATTTTTCTGAAAATGCTTTTTATTTTTATGGATACAGGTGTCCCAAAAAATACATATTTCCGGTGAAATCTCGGCATCGAATTTTTGGGTGCAATACAATACCTTCTCTATACACTATGTACATAGTACGTGTAGAGAAAGTAAAAAAGTAGTAAGTTTTCGCAAGAAGAGTTTGTATAACCACAAGTAAACAATAGAGGGCCGAGAAAGATATTTGAATGAAACACACATTCTGTGGCATAGGAAGCAGGAACCTGGCGACACGGAGGTTAAATAGCCACTTATCACCTGTCGCAGGTTCTTATTTAAATGTTTCTATTGCAGCTCCTGGCACTCGGCCGCAATGGATTCGAGGTCTGGAAAATAAATTAGATGAGATGTGGCGACAACTGGTCGCAGGTGCAATCTCTTTATACCGGGCGCTTCTTTTATTCCATTCAAGTGCTCTCTACATAGAGAAAGTATTGTATTGCACCCAAAAATTCGATACCGAGATTTCACCGGAAATGCATGTCTGCAACAACTTTTTGTTAAAAAGCTCATGCTTCTATTATTCTATTTATTTCATACTAATCGAGAAAAAAATAGTAGATAGTCTTATTTCTTGCTTCCTTGTAAGTAGAAGCGAAATAAGGGAGTACCGTAGGTTAAAGTGATAGTCAAAAGCTGGTTGCTATGTGACTGAAGTTCCTTTGTCTGTATGGACAGGAGTTGACAAATTCTGTGTATGAAAAAAGGTGAAACCAAAAGCAAGGAATAACTAAAAAACGATCAACTCCACGAAAAAAAATGATATAACAAATTGTAGGTTTTAACGTGCTCTACATTTTTTGTGTTGTAAGTTTTTGTGTATCGCTTACGGTTTAGCAGTTATACAAAATTCCGTAAAATTCATCCAGAATAAAGTATTCTTTAGAACCTCTTCCCAGAAAATTCAAAATATGCATTTTATTTGTGAGGTAAATATCTTTTATATACGATATTTCAATCAAAATCGTTAGAACCATTTTTAAGAAATTCAAAATTTTCGAAAAAAAGTTCCATGTAAAGGGTAGGTTGGGGCGGGAGGATTTTTTGAAAATTTTCATGTCGCATCCTTGGAAGACAACAAACTTAAAGGTTGGTATTTAACTGTCTTTTCGTTTTTGAGCTCTGCTGTCCACACACACATACACACACACACACACACACGCACACGCACACGAACACTTACACACACATGTATTTCCAGTGAAATCTCGGTATCAATTTTTTTTGCAATACAAAACAATACATAGTACATGTAGAGAAAGTAAAAAAAATATCATAGAAAAAGATTCGCGTGCGTGTGTGTACGAGTATGTAGGTGTGAATATATAATCTCAAAAACGAAAATTCGAGTGAATGTCATATTTGATGTTCAGCATCTTGCAAGGATGACACACTTGCAAGACTTTTAAGAAAATCCCCCCAGTCCAAACTACTTTTTAGATGAAAAAGTATTACAAAATGTTTACTATTTGAGAAATGGCTCTACGATTTTGATAATAATATCATATTTTAAACATACTTGCATGACAAACCAAATGTATATCATGAACTTTCTGGGAATAGTCTCTTCTTCTGGAAGAGCTGTGTATAACTCGTAAATCGTAAGATGTATACAAAAGCTTACTACCAGTTTTGAGATACACCTCGTTTATTTTTGGTTTCAGTTTTAAACTAACATTTCTTAAACTGCTCCATGCAAAGCGAACCGAACCTCAATTGTTTCACATAGCCACCAGTTTTTAAAAGATTTGATTAATGCTTTAGCCGGATGTATTCCCTCTACTTACAAGAAAGCAAGTAATAAGAGTCATTCTGTTTAATGATTATCTGTGTATGAAACAGCTAGAGAAATTATATGAATGGAACCTATCGCATTTTTGCTTTCTGTACACGTACTACGTACATAGTGTATAGAGAAGGTATTGTATTGCAACCAAAAATTTGATACCGAGATTTCACCAGAAATATTTGCTATGAGATCCCCTAAATAAAAAAAAACAAACAAACCAAAACATTTTAAGAAAAAAGTCCTTCTGTGTGTGTGTGTGTGTGTGTGTATGTGTGTCTTTGGGAGCATAGCTTAAAACAAAAATTGCATTAAATGCCAGACTTTGTATTTAAGCTCAGAATCTTCAAAGGCTGTGACACGAAGATTTAAAAAAAAAAAAAAAAAAAAAAAAAATCCCCCCACCCCAACTAAACTTTATTAGGAAAAAATTTCCAAAATGTTAGTTTTCTGAAAAATGGCTCTAACGATTTTGATTACAATCTCGTATATTTAGGATATTTACATGGTAAATAAAATATGTATCTTGAATTTTCTGGGAATGGCATCTGAAGATCACTTTATACTTGATGAATTTTGCATAACTGGTAAACCGTAAGAGATGTACAAAAACTTACCATACAAAAAATGTCGATCGCGTTAAAGCATATAATTTATGTCATACATTTTTTTTTTTGTACAGCTGACCGTTTCTGAGATATTCCTTGTTATTAGCTTCAGCTTTAAAATACTTACACTTTTCTCATACGGGACTTTGTCAACTCCTCGCCATACAAAGTAATTTCAGTCACATAGCAACCAGCTTCTACTTACAAGGAAGCAAGAAATAACATTTCTGCTAATTTTATATCGATTAGGAAGAAGTAGAGAAAAAAATTCTGATGTATTACAATCACTCTAGCTACTTCACAAATAAACTCATTAAGAAAGATAACTCTTCTTTCAATACCATGCTAATCGAGATAAACAGTAGCAGAATTGTATTACTTAGTTCCTTATAAGTAGAATAGAACTAAGGGAATGCACTAGGCTAAAGTGATAGTCAAATGTTTTTAAAGCTCTCGTTATGCGATTGGCATTGTAAATCGCTTCTTAGCTTGGCCAGGAGTAGAACAAAAGAAAAACGGACACTTCCGTCTAAGAAAAGTGTAAGTACTTCACAATTGAAACTAATAACAAGGAAAACCTCGAAAACGGTAGTTCCACGAAAAAAAATGTTTATGACATAGCTTGTGTATTTTATCGAGATCTACATTTTTTGTACTGTAAGTTTTTGTCTATCGCTTACGGTTTACTAGTTATTCCAAATTAAGCAAAATTCATCCAGAATAAACAGGTCTAAAGATGCTATTCCCAGAAAATTCAAGATATACATTTTATTAGTCAGGTAAATATCTTTAGTATACGATATTTTAATCAAAATCATTAGAGACATTTTTTATAAAATCAAAATTTTCGAAAATTTGGTTTGGTATTTAAGGGTTTTTACGTGTTTGTGCTATGCTGTCCAGAGACACTCACAGGCCTTTTTGTAAAAATGCTTTTTTTTTAATTCAGGGGGTCCTTAAACATATATTTCCGGTGAAATCTTGGTATTGAATTTTTGGGTGGAATGATACTTCCTCTATACACTATGTACATAGTACGTGTAGAGAAAGTAAAAATATGCTTTTTAACAATAATTAGTAACAGAGATGTAGAGAAAGTCTTGTGAATGGAACACATAAGATGTTTTCATAGCTAAAGCCATGTCACACACACTAAGAAATACATTAATTTGTGAAACTATGTTGTATTGGATTATAAGAAAAGCTTAAGAGCCGTTAGTTATCCGGCAGGTATTTATTGGCAGGTTAGCCTCTGTCTCGGGCACAGACAGGAATATTAAACCCTTGATGCAGGGGAGCACATTCCCCCCAAATCCAGTCCAGTGCGGCAAGAGATTAAACGGACACAACAGAACAGAGTTTCATAAGCTATTTATATGTTAAAAATCCGCTTCGTTTGTTTTGTATCTGTTTTTGCTTTGTGCAATATGTGCAGCGTAGTTTTAATAACACGAGAGTTGCCAAAAGCGACAGGACGGCTGGGCGGGGGGGGGGGGCTCCTCTCGCCAAAGCCAAGCTCAAATGCATTATCCACTCATCATGATGCAACCGTCAAGTAAATTCCTGTGCTATGAAAAAAGTATTGTTTCTTTTAAACCATACGTTGCATTGCTTTGTTTTCATTTCATTCAAATGTCGCCTTGTCACGCCAGTGTCGTATTTATTGTTTTTGTCGTGTAACCAATGTATTAATGGACCCACAAACATATTTTCACTATTTGATAATGTTATTTACATGTCTGAAACAGAACCCAGTCGTACCATCTTATTCTCATAATACTATACTAAACTACCCCATTAAGGGGCACTGAGACTGAATTTTTATTACAAACACTAAAACAAATCGAAAAAAAAATATCCGGAGGTCCCGGGTTAGATTCCTGCCTGCGATGGGGAAATTTTCTTTAATCAGAATTATCCCCTATCCCCCACAGAGTCTGGGGGTATGTATATGAGAATAAATGTGTGTGTGTGTGTGTGTGTGTGTGTGTTTGAGGAAAATAAAACGATTGAAACCCAGCGTAAAGAAGCCTACAGACAACGAATTGTGTCTAATGCAAAGACCCCTATATGACCTAGATGTTAAAGGGGGCTATTTAATTTGTTTTAGAGATGTAGAGAAAGTCATGTGAATGGAACAGCTCCGATTTTTTTTTCTTAAATTACCATTTATTCAGAAGGTCTCAACATGAAATGTGTTAATGCAAGATAATATTTTCCCTACGTATTATACATGGTAGAAAAAGTAAAATCCCTCTTATGTCTTACTTAGTCCAATTTCCTCGTTTGTGGAACTTACAACCCCTCCCCCACCCAGGACTTGCCACTTCAACGTTGTATATTTCTATGGATTGCATTTAACAAGCTATAAGAGAAGCTCAATTCTGTGAAAATACGGAATGAATAGAGCGTCTCATTTCAGAAATGCTCTCGGTTGTATTATTTTCTACAGTCGCGTATGTAGGTACAATGTACATAGTGTATAGAGAAGGTATTGTATTCCACCCAAAATTTGATACCGAAATTTCACCAGAAATATATAATAACTTGGTATTTAAGTTTGGTATCCTCCAAGGATGAGACACGAAGATTTTCAAGAAAATTTCCCCACCTCAACTACCCTTTACGTGGAAAATTTTTCGAAAATTTTGTTTTTCTTAAAAATGGCTCTAACGATTTTAATTAAAATAACACACATTAAAGCTATTTCCATCACAAGTAAAATGTATATGTTCAATTTTCTGGAAATAGCCTCTGAAGACTAGTTTAGTCTGGATGAATTGTACGAAATGTTGTATAACTACCAAACCGTAAGAGATAGACAAAAACTTACTGAACAGAAAATATAGAGGCCGTTAAAATACACAATTTATGTCATACACGTTTTTTTCGTGGAGTGGATCGTTTTTCAGATATTGCTTGTTGTTGCTTTCAGCTTTAAAAAAACTCATACGAGAATTTGACAACTCCTGTTTTAGAAACAAAGGAACTTTGGTCACATAAAAACCAGCTTTTGACTAATACTTTAACTTATTTACTCCCTTATTCCCCTTCTACTTGTATGGAAGCAATTAATAAGACTATTTCTACTATTTTTACTTTCTCTAGCCCCATATGTACAATGTATATAGGGATAGAGAAGATATTGTAATGCACCCAAAAATTCGATACCGAGATTTCACCGGAAATATATGTTTTGGGGTCCCCTGAGTCTAAAAATTTTTTTTTAAAAAAAGGTCTGTGTGTCTCTGTCTGTCTGTCTGTCTGTGGACAGCATAGCCCCAAAACAAAAATTCCGTTAAATACCAAACTTGGTATTTAGGTTTAGTATCTTCCAAGGATGCGACAGGAAGCTTTTCAAAATAATCCCCCCACCACAAACTACCCTTTATAAATTACCCTAAATCGAAAATTTTGATTTTCTTAAAAATGGCTCTAACGATTTTGATTAAAATCCCGTATATTAAAACTATTTGTGTCCGAAATAAAATGTATATCTCGAATTGTTTGGGAATAGCCTCTGAAGACCATTTTATTCTGGATGAATTTTGCTTAACTGATAAACCGTAAGAGATAGAAAAAAACGTACTACACAAAAAATTTACCTCATGACAAAACACATACTTTTTGTCCTTTACGTTTTTGTTGTGGAGGTAACCGTTTTCGAGATATTCCTTGTTATTGGTTTCAATTGTGAAGTATTTTACTTTTCTCACACAGGAAGTGTCTGTTTTTCTGTTCTACTCCTGGCCAAGCAAATAAGTGATTTGCAATGACAATCGCATAACGATAGCTTTTAAAACATTTGACAATCACTTTAGCATAGTGGATTCCCTTATTCCCTTCTACTTATAAGGAACTAAGTAATAACATTCTGCTAACATTTATCTTGATTAGCATTGTGCACAAAGAAAAATAATCTTTTGTAGGAGTTTTGTGGAGCAGCTAGAGAAAGTCATGTGAGTGTTACGCATCAGACTTTTTTTTTCTCGATTAACATGAAGTATAAAGAAGAATAAGCTTTTTAACAACACTTTATTGCAGAGATGTCGAGAAAGTCATGTGAATGGAACACTTAAGATTTTTTTTCTTAAATTGCTATTTATTGCGATGGTCTCCGGTGAAATCTCAACTTAAAATTTTTGAGTACATACAATAGTTTCCCTGCTTATTATACATGGTAGAAAAAGTAAAATCCCACTCATGTTTTAATTAGTTCGATTTCTCGTATGTAGAAGTTACACCCCCCCCCCCCCCCAGGACTTGCCACTTGCATTTATAAATCTGTAACAGAAGCTCAATTCTGTGAAAATATGGAATGAATAGTGTCTTATTTCAGAAATACTCTCGGTTGTATTTTTATGTGATTTTCTCTTATTGGCAGAATTCGTTCTGTAGATTTACGTAAGTTGAATTTATGCTGTAGCTAAAAGTATAATTGGTGGAAAAGCAACGTGGCATTAGTTTTGTAAATGTTGTAGTGGCTTTAACCTATACCAAATACATAAATAAAGTTTGAAAATGTTGGCATTTAAGCCTCAATTTCAGCATATCAAGTGTGTACACAATGGCTTTGCTATTCGTTCTAAGGTAACTTGTGTAAGTTTGACTGCTGCCTGTGTTTGCATTATGGGGCAGCAGTTGATTTTAGCTGCCTATGGGCCGAGGGCGAAGTAAGTGTAACTTGTACATCTGAACGGCAGGGTAAATAGTTAATACCTTCGTCCACTCGAGAAGATGCTCCAGCTGCTGTCATTCATTCCACTTCATGTACAAAACTTTGCAAATTATTAATTTAGTAGCCACACACCCGCCTCTGTAGTGTGAGAGTAGCGTGGTGGCTCATATTCAAGAGGTTGAATGTTACTCGGATAAGGTTTTATTTTTTTTTCTCTTCACATAGTAGGTAGAGGAGATATTGTATCGCCCTCCGTGGTTACCATGCTAACTTCATATACCCATGGCTGCGGGTTCAAACCCGGCGGAGGACGATGGATATTTTCGGGTGTAAAAATCCTTAGCATGGCTTCCTTCGGAAGGGAAGTAAAGTCGCTGTTCCCGTAGTGTAGATTTACGGCACGTAAAACAACCTCTCAACCAGCAAAATTAAGTGGTCTTTCACGCTCAATTTAGAATGGGACGCTGAGAACCACAGTAGATAAAAAGCGTTCATAAATAACACGCCATTTTTTTTTACAGAGCTATTGTGTTCCATTCAAAACATTCAGTGTAGAAATTTCACCGAAAATATGTTTTGAGGTCCCCTGAATAATACATAAAATTTTAGAAAATTGTTTGTGCATGCTATGGACAGCATAACTCAGAAAACAAAAGAGGTTTAAATACAACAATTGGTATTTAAGTTTAGTATCTTCCAAGGATGCGACATTAAGGTTTTCAAGAAAATTCCCCCACCCCAAATCAAGCTTTAAATACATTTTATTTTTTAATTTTGTTTTTCTCAGAAATGCCTCTAACGATTTTGATTAAAACATAGCGTTGCCGTTGCCGAGTGGATAGAATGCTCGCCTTCACCTAGGTGGCCCGGGTTTCATCCCAAGCGTCCGCACGTGGGATTTCTGGTGGACGAAACGGCGTCTGGGCGGGTTTTCTTCGAATCCTCCGGTTTCCCCCGCCACTCATTCCACCAATTGCTTCATCATCTTTCCTGTCATCCATTTCTTAGGCACCCGATTGCAAGTCCTAAATAATGAACAAAACGAAACGAATATTAAAATAGAGTGTAAGATCTTATTTCCCTTCTACTTAAAAGGAATTGATACAAGCATTTCTGCTAATATATGATTCTTTGTAACAATATTTGGTACAGAAAGTTATGTGAATGGAACACGTTCTTGGTGTTAGCCAAGTTGCAGCAAGAATCACGTTGCGCTGTTGTTAAACAGTAGAGAGCCGATAACAAAAGACGGTTCCTTACGAGAAGCTGTTCTCATTCTTTACTGTCATTTCTGAGAAATTACTTTGTCAAACATAAAATATAAGTGTCAAGAGAAGTGAAAGGGAAAGAAAAATAGCGCGATTATTATGACAAACACGGTTATTAAAGCCAAGTGAGGGGAGAACCTAGTCGTTTCTGCGCGAGAGGCTTGAGTTAGGTCAGACTTATGTGTTACAGTACGTTAAATTAACTTTCATATTCAATGATTAAAAGGTGGGTTGCACAGTTTAAAATGGGACGTACGAGCACTAGTGATGAGCCTCGCTCTGGACGCCCTGTACAAGTGACAACTCCAGTGAAAAAAGTCATCGTTTAGTACTGGAAAACCCAGATTAAAGTTGTCTGAGATAGCAGAGGCTGTAAAAATATCAAAGGAACGTGCAGGTAATGTTTTGGGCTTTCCACAAGGTGCGTGCAAGATGGGTGCCGCGTTTGTTGACACCTGATCAAAAGTTGCAAAGAAAAACTGTTTCTGTTAAAAATGTGGACCTCTACCGTAAAAAACCCAAAGAATTCTTGAGACGGCTTATTACCATGGATGAAACTTAGATACATAACTACACTCCAGAACGTAAATCACAGTCAAAGTAGTGGATTGCGCAGGTGAACCAACTCTAAAAAAGGCAAAGTCAATTTTGTCAGCTGACCCTGGGATGCACAGGGAATTATTTTTATTGACTACTTGGAAAATTGGAAAAGTATTACTGGTGACTACTACACTGCAACGTTTGAATGATGAGGTGAAAAGAAAAAGAGTTCATTTGGAAAAAAAAAAAAAAAAGTATTTCATCATGATAATTCTCCAGTCCATCGTCCAGTCTTTGCAATGGGCAAAATGTGCGGATTAAAGTTGGAATTTCTTGGATATCCACCCTATTCGCCAGATCTAGCACCCAAGGACTACCACGTGTTCCCAAACCTCAAACATTTTCTTGGAGGACGAAGATTTCACAGGAACGAGGAGGTCATTGATGCGGTAAACAGCTATTTTGAGGCCCGTGATAAATCGCAATACAGAGATGGTTTAATTAAATTATAACACCAATATGACAAATATATTAGCCTTTCTAGAGATTATATTGAGAAATATAGCAACAAAAATGTTTTTAAATGCTGACGCTAGTATATAATATTTTATTTTATATTGCACGTAATAGGTATCTTTAAGCTCAGAATGAGAAATAAACTACTAACATGTTATTTTTCTTAGAGAAGCTTAAATTTCTCTCTATTTCATTCTAAACGAGATAAACATTAGCAGAAGTAGGTTTATTATTTAGTTCCGTATAAGGGAATACACTAGGTTAAAACAATAGTCAAATTTTTCAAAAGCTGGTTGCTATGCCAATCCTTCATGACCAGGAGCAAATCAATAGAGATATGAAATAAATGCCGACCTCCCATTTGAGAAAAGCATAAAAAGTACAGTACTTTATAATTTAATCCAGTAAGAAGGAACATGTCAGAAATGAAACGATATCTATTGAACTCGTCTTTTAAGACTGGAAATTAAAAGACAAATATGTAATGAAAGAAATGAATAAAATAATTAATTGAAATAGAAGGCTACTTACGCCTCAATCTTTTCTCGAACCAGAGCGGCACTTTCCACAAAAAAAAAAAAAAACAACAACAAAAAAACACCGGAAGTAGGAGGCCCATGCCTCGCTTGTGCAGTACCGCATAAAGCACCTGCACATTTATGGCGAACTATGAATGCTGCCTGGCAGTGGCAGTAATAACGAGTAATGAGTGTGTATGTATTTGTGTGTGTGTATGTATGTATGTATATATATATTTATCAGAGATTGTAGTTCTGGACCAAGGAGCGGTACTATTCGTGGATTTCAGAATATAACGTTTCCCATCATTGTTTTATTTTATTTCAAGACTGTTGAAACATTCGGGGAGAAATGTATCCGCGACGTGCCCTGTAGGTATCTAAGCCCCTGATGTTCCTTGCCAATGAAAGAAACAAAGACGCAACGTCTCCCACATATGCGATGACAAAAAGAGGATATGCTACTCCCAAGACAGCCACAAGCTACTCGTGCACGAATCCCTTATATGTATAATCCTCGCTCTCTGCGAGGGAAAAGTAGATTTTTGTTGAGGAGATGAAGGCAAGGAAGAAAAATGATGATGCTAGTCAGATTGCAAGCGCCAGAGAAAAGAGAATAAACGATAAACATAAGCTTGAGGGAAGTGTGACGGATATTCCGATCACGTGCGTGCCAGGAGGCTCACGTCCCAGGGCTTGTTTACCTCTACCTAGGAATAATAAGATCTGAAACAAGCTCCCGATATAATTTCGCTGCGCCCTACAGCAAACCTTGTTGAAGAAAACGGATATGCAAATATGAAGGGTTAGGGAGCCGAGCAAATTAACCGCGTTTCCAAGTCACTAGCTACATTCTGTGAGCCAAACTCGCGTTTAACTCGACTTTATTACACACTTTTCTTCATGATATTGTTACTTTGTGTGCTGCACGATGGGCCGTTCAAAAATACGCTCCTCATATGCAGGATCATCTCCTTCTTTTTATTTTCTCTACACGTACGTCGTATGTAGACCAAGCCAGGTAGCTCAGGCATTTGGGAGGCCGTGGGAGGCCAACCTCTGAGATCCATAGGTTTTTCGGGGGTTTTCCCGGGTCACTAGGCGAATGCTGGAAAGGATTCTTCATTCCCCCGAACTTTCGGTCCCTTCATTTCATCCCAGCTGCCTCTTTCAGGTTGTAAGTGTAGACGACGACTGCGGCAGAGGCAACATTCCGTGAAGGTGACTGCGCTCTGGAAATACAGCGGCGGAATGGCGATAGTGGTTGCCTGCGGACTCAGGTGGTCTATCCGGGACTGAGTCACGGGCTCCTGTCATTGAGATGGACTGCTTATGGACTATTAGGGACCCTCCACGACGGCTCTCTCCCTATCCGGATGTCGCTGCCCTCCGAAATTACTCATCCTTCCTCCACGGGTCTGACGTACGTCTGCAGTGTGGAATACCCCTCCGTAACAAACACATACTCACATATTTGGTAGAGAAGGTATTGAATTCTACCCCAATATTCGATACTGATATTTTATCAGAAATTGTTTTGAGATCCCCTAAACCCAGAAACAGTATTTTTAGGAAAAGGTTAATGTTTGTGTCTGTGTGCCAGACTCGAGTTTAACTCGACTTTATCACACACTTTTCTTCATATTGTTACTTTGTGTCTTCTTTTGATGGGCCGTTTAGATGCAGGATTGTCGCCCTCCGTGGTGTAATGGTTACCATGCTAACTTCGTATACCCAAGGTCGCGGAGGATGGAGGACGATGGATATTTTCGGGTGTAAAAATCCTTAGTAAAGCCGTTGGTCCCGTGTTGTAGATTTACGGCACGTAAAAGAACCTCAAGCCTGATAAAGAGGTCTCTTTCACGCCCAATTTAGAATGGGACGCTGAGAACCACAGTAGTTAAAGAACGTCCATAAATAACACGACATTTACATTTAGATGCAGGATTATCTCCCTTTTACTTTCTTTACACTGAGGTAGACCGAGCCAGGTGGCTCAGGCATGTTGTCAGTACTGGCATTCGGGAGGTCGTGGGATCGGTTATCCGCGGCCGACCTCTCCGCCGTATGGGGGTTTTCCCAGGCCTCTAGGTGAATATTGGACAGGATTCTTCGCTCCTCCGAACTTCCTGTACCTGTATTTCATCCCAACCGCTCTCTTACAGGGTTGTAAGTGTCGATAAGGTCTGCGGCAGAGGCGACATTCCATGGAGGTGACTGCACTCTGGCAATACAGCTCTAGGCGGCGGGATAGCGTGACTGAGGTGGTATATCCGGGACGAGTCACAGGCTCCTGGCGCTCCCCGCGGCGACTGCTTGTGAACTGTTAGCGGTCCTCCATGGTGGCTTTCTCCATGTCCGGATGTCGGCCGCCCTTTGAAATTACACTCATCTAATCCTTCCTCCAGAGGTCTGAGGTACAATAAACCCACAGCTGCAGTGTGGAATACCCCTCCGTAACACACACATAGTAGGTAGAGAAGGTATTGTATTCCATCAAAAAATCGATACCGAGGTTTAACAGGAAATGTATGCTTTGAGATCTCCTGAACCCAGAAAGGGCGTTTTAGAAAAAGGCTAATATGTATGTATGTATGTATGTATGTATGTATGTGTCTCTCTCTCTCTGCGGCCAGCTAACTCACAAACGAAAAGTCGGTTAAAAATCCACCCACCCCAAACTATCCGGAAGGTTTTTCGAAATTTTCGATTTTTCAAAAGTGTCAGACCAAATTTTTGGTACAAAATTGAAAGCACTCTACCTTGTGATATGTCTGTAGCCTCTACTATTTTGCGAACCTTGATTTGTCGATCATTCCAAACCACATTCTGGATTTTGTCAATAATTTCGGAGAAAGTCACTTCTACTGAACGCCCAGAACGATGTTTATCATTTGTGGATGTTTGGCCACCTTTAATTAATTCATCCAATTGTAAATTGTTGCAAACGTAGCAGCAGATATGCCATGAACTTCATCCAACTCCGCTTTCATCTCTTTCGGTGTTAAGCCGTGTACCCGGATCCCAATTTAGTACCAACATTTTTTTTTTTTTAAACAGTAACGGAGTCTGATCAGGACTCCGGTACTGTATCCCTATTTACATTTCCCGCCGTAGGTTTTACTGATTACTGGTTTACTGGTTTTACTGTTTCTTTTACAAACATATACACATTGCACAAACATATAACATCCATGCCCAAGGCGGGACTCGAACCCACGATCCCCTGCCCACGAAGCACCAAAGCGAGACGCTTTAGCGAGCGCGGCCATGGGGACCGGCTACATTGAGATAAACATTCCAGCGACTTTCAATCGTATATTCTGAGTTTTGTTTTCTGACTGATAAAAAAATAGTTGTCATGACTTATGAAACGACCCTCCTATGAGACAGAGAGAGACTTGTTGCTGTATGAACTAACACGAAGACTGCTTGTGGCATGTTCTGAGATGAGAACGCAAGTTCCGTAAGTACCCGGGGCGAATAATCCGGCTTATGAGAGGATTACCTGCACACCCTAGCTACCTGTCACACTCAAACTAAACAACCAACATTGACAAGAAAAAGTACAGTTTTTGATTGTTCTATAATATTAGTTTCTCTACACGTACTATGTACATATTGTATAGAGAAGGTATTGTATTGCACCAAAAATTTTGATACTTAATTTTCGCTGGAAATATATGTTTTGATACCCCCTGAATCCAACAAAAATCTGATGTGTTCCATTCACATGACTTTCTCTACATCTCTGCAACAAATTGTTGTTAAAAATCTTATCCTTCTATTTATTTCATTTTAATAGAGAAAAAAATAGCAGAAATAGTCTTATTACTTGCTTCCTTGTAAGTAGAAGGGAAATAAGGGAGTACCATAGGCTAAAAAGATAATCAATTGCTGATTGCTATGTGACTGAGTTCCTTTGTTTGTATGGACAGGAGTTAATAAATTCCTGTATGAGAAAAGTATAAGTTTTTCAAAGCTGAAACCAAAAGCAAGGAATATGTCAAAATCGAGCAACTCCACGAAAAAAATGTACATGACATAAATTGTGTGTTTTAATGTCCTCTACATTTTTTTGTGTTTTAAGTTTTTGCCCATCTCTTACGGTTTAGCAGTTATGCAAAATTCCTAAAATTCATTGCGAATAAAGTAGTCTTCAGAGGCTATTCGCAGAAAATTGAAGATATACATTTTATTTGTCACGAAAATATCTTTAAAATGCTATATTTTAATCAAAATCGTTTTAAGAAAATCAAAATTTTCGAAAAAAGTTTCATGTAAAGGGTAGTTGGGGGTCGGGGATTTTCTTGAAAATCTTCCTGTCGCATCCTTGGAAGATACCAAACTTCAATAACAAGTTTGGTATTTAACAATCTTTTCCTCTTTGAGCTATGCTGTCCACAGACACACACACACACACACACACACACACACACACACACACACACACACGTAGATAGACACGCGCGCACTCACACATACACACGGAGCATTTTGTAAAAATGTTTTGTTTTTTTTTGGATTCAGGGGGACCCAAAACATGTATTTTCAGTGAAATCTCAGTATCGAATTTTTGGGTGCAGCACAATACCTTCTCTATACACTATGTAGATAGTACGTATACAGAAAGTAAAAAGCGTTTTTAGAAAAATGTCTGTTTGTGTCTGTGGGCAGCATAGCTGGAAAACAAAAAGACCGTTAAATACCAAACTTGGTATTTAAGTTCAGTAACTTCCAGGATGCGACACGAAGATTTTACAAGAAAATCCCCCCAACTCAAACTACGCTAAGGTTTTTCAATTTGTTCTAAAGTAACTCTAAGGAATTTGATTGAAATATCGTATACTAACGATATTTATACTACAAATAAAAGGTTTAGTCTTGAATTTTCTAGGAATAGCCTCTGAAACCCTGTTTATTTTGGATGATTTTTGCAGAATTTTGTATAGCGGTTAACCCGTAAGAGATAGACAAAAAGTTACTGTACAAAAATTGTACAGCTCGTTAAAACACACATTTTTCATATGCGTTTTTGATGTAGAGCTGCGGCATTTTTATTTTCTCTACACGAACTATATACATAGTGTATAGAGAAGGTATTGTATTGCATCCAAAAATTCGATACCGAGATTTCAACGGAAGTATATGTTTTAAGAGTCCCTTAACTCAAAAGAAGCATTTTTAGAAAAATGTCCGTGTGTGAGTGTGTCTGTATGTATGTATGTGTCTGTCTGTGGGCAGTATATCTCAAAAACGAAAGGACCGTTGAATACCAAATTTGGTATTTAAGTTTGGTATCTTCCGAGGATGCGACACGAAGATTTTCAAGAAAATCCCCCTACCCCAACTACCCTTTATAAGGAACTTTTCGCGAACTTTTTTAATTTCTCAAAAATGGCTCTAACGATTTTGATTAAAATAGAGCACGTTAAAACACACAATTTATGTATCATACATTTTTTTTTGTGGAATTGATAGTTTTTGAGATATTCCTTGTTATTGGTTTCCGATTTAAAAAAAACATATGTTTCTCATACAGGTATTTGTCAACTCCTGACCATACAAGCAAAGGAACTTTAGTCAGATAGCAACCAGCTTTTGACTATCACTTTAACCTAGGATACTCCTTTATTTCGCTTCTACTTACAAGGAAGCAAGTAATAAGACTATTTCTACTAATTTTTTCTACATTATCAATAAGTAAATAGAAGCACAAGCTTTCTAACAATATTTTGTCGCAGAGATATAGAGAAAGTCATGTGAATGGAACACATCAGATTTTTCTTTATTGGTTTCAATTTTAAACTAAAGTAAACTTCTCTGAAACGAGAAGTGACGTTTTAGCTCTTGTTTTATTGGTGGCCATGCAAAGCACATCCAACTTTGTTGTTTCACATAGTTCCAGGTTTTGAAAGCTTTGACTATCGATTTAACCTAGTTTATTCCCTTATGCCCCGTCTACTTGTAAGCAAGCAAGAAATAAGACAATTTATGATAATGTTTATCTTGATTAGTATGTTGTAGATAAAGTGGTTTGTGTAACAGCTAGAGAAAGTCATGTGAATGGAGTACATCAGATTGTTTTATTGATTAACCAATTATTCGGATCGGATTGATCTCGAATACCCCGGATATTTGGAGCAGCGACGGTTATCCAGAAAGTAACTGAAGATTTGGCATAGCTAAATAATAACAAAAGTTATCAACACAAAACTCTATTCACAAAGTTACAGTATCTTACTCTATTTCTCAACGTAACCTCCATTCTGACAGTTTTTTGTCACGTGATGCCACTTTTTGATGCTGATGTCATACTTTTCTACCGCCAAAGAAGTTATTCGTTTTTGTTTTTTCTTTTCTGAATGCACAAAATGTTCGGCCAATCGAATTTTATAGGCAAATAACGCTAGTGTATGGTGGCAATGCAATGAAGGAGTCTTCAGTGAGAAAATGGCGCATAATTTACGAGTAATCAACGAAGAACCAGTGTGTGCGATAAAGTGTTGAGTGGAAGTTCCTCAATTGTTATGAGGAAGTTGAAAGTAAATGTTGATGAAAGGATTCAGAAAAACCGGTATTTCACTTTGGTCACCATACATGACTTTTTCGGTGGAAAATATTTCGCAACTGGTGAAAACCTCAACATCTTGGCTCAAAACTTTAGAGGTGGAAGAGTATAGTATAAGCATGGAGATCACCGGTACCACGTGACATAAATATAGCGATTACGTAGAGAAATAGAGTAAGATATTACGGTGCTACTCAAAAGGTTAACATGTTTACTTCAAAGACTGTGATAAGTTCAAAATATTAACGTGTCGGCTTCAATGGTTGCGATAAGCTCAAAATATTAACATGTCGGCTTCAAAGACTGCGATAAACTCAAAATATCAACATGTCGGCATCAAAGGTTGCGATAAGTTCAAAATATTAACATGTCAGCTTCAATGGTTGCGATAAGTTCAACATATTAACATGTCGGTTTCAATGGTTGCGATAAGTTCAAAATATTAACATGTCAGTTTCAATGGTTGCGATAAGTTCAAAATATTAACATGTCGGTTTCAATGGTTGCGATAAGCTCAAAATATTAACATGTCGGCTTCAAAGACTGCGATAAACTCAAAATATCAACATGTCGGCTTCAAAGGTTGCGATAAGCTCAAAGTATTAACATGTCGGCTTCAAAGGTTGCGATAAGTTCAAAATATTAACATGTCAGTTTCAATGGTTGCGATAAGTTCAAAATATTAACATGTCGGTTTCAATGGTTGCGATAAGCTCAAAATATTAACATGTCGGTTTCAAAGACTGTGATCAGCTCAAAATATTAACATGTCGGCTTCAAAGGTTGCGATAAGCTCAAAATATTAACAAACCGGCATCAAAGACTGCGATAAGCTCAAAATATTAACATGTCGGCTTCAAAGGTTGCGATAAGTTCAAAATATTAACATGTCGACTTCAAAGACTGCGATAAGCTCAAAATATTAACATGTCGGCTTCAAAGGTTGCGATAAGCTCAAAATATTAACATGTCGGCTTCAAAGGTTGCGATAAGCTCAAAATATTAACATGTCGGCTTCAAAGGTTGCGATAAGCTCAAAATATTAACATGTCGGCTTCAAAGACTGCGATAAGATGTGTTTTACTCCACGCGTACTCCACTTCTTTCTGTGATTTCTATTGGCTGAAGTGTAGCGCTCATTGGTGCACTGCAAACTTCCCAGAATAATCAGTGAGGTATCTGAGAGGTTTGTATTAACAAAGATAAAGCCCATGTTAGCATTTTGAGAAGCACGGTTGTAAATAAAGTTGCATGTTGATATCTTTCGTTATTATTTAGTAATGCCAAAACGATACTTTGTGGACGGCCCGCGTATGTTGTATTGCCCGAGTCTCATGAGATAAAGGTTTAAGGCATGAGAATGTGTATTTATACAGGGTGTTAGTGAACTACACCGAAATAGTTTTTGAGATTGTGCACGTGACTGATATAAGTAATTTGAGATCGGCGATGCATGGTCCCCGGATAAACATAAACATAGCGTTAAGGTAACACAACTGTGACATTCCTAAATCTAAGGGTTTTCAACTAATCAGCCTGACATTTTGAACAAACAGTCTCTATTGCACGACCGGAAATGTGCTATTGGTGTGGTGTTGGTAGGCCGTTATCTCGCCTGTGGTTTAGGATGGGGAGGGCCAAGGTTAAATAACCGGTGGTGCGGCATGTCTGGATGATGACGGGACAGGTAGAAGCACCCGGGTGGGGGTAGGCCCGCTATCTCGCCTGTGGTTTAGGATGGGGAGGGCCCAGGTAAACAATCGGTGGTACGGCATGCCTGGATGATGACGGGGCAGGTAGAAGCACCCGGGTGGGGGTAGGCCCGCTATCTCGCCTGTGGTTTAGGATGGGGAGGGCCCAGGTAAACAATCGGTGGTGCGGCATGTCTGGATGATGACGGGACAGGTAGAAGCACCCGGGTGGGGGTAGGCCCGCTATCTCGCCTGTGGTTTAGGATGGGGAGGACCCAGGTTAAATAACCGGTGGTGCGGCATGCCTGGATGATGACGGGACAGGTAGAAGCACCCGGGTGTTCGGAGGCCCGTTATCTCGCCTGTGGTTTAGGATGGGGAGGGCCCAGGTTAAATAACCGGTGGTACGGCATGCCTGGATGATGACGGGGCAGGTAGAAGCACCCGATGTGAGACCTGTTTTATACATTTTGAAACATATTACTATACTCACTTTTTTAGTTATTAGTGCAAATTATTGTACTTTCAATTGGAAATAGACACATTTAAGGCCAAATGTTATTGGTCAAAACCAAATTTCGGATTTTTACCAATTTTTCACCATAGTGGAAAGGTTAAAGTACCACATCCACTTACAGTCATCCATTTAAATCGTCACGTGATACGGTTTAAAGCATGGTAATAAAAATAACAGAAAATTGAAGTACAAGCATTACAGTATTTAATTAGGTATAGTGCATTAGCACCCTGTATTCTTTAGTTTATGTTATTATGTGTTAGTATAACTATATTTCTCTCTTTTCAGGTAAGTACCGAGGGGCAAAGTACGTTTGGTGAATGGCTATGATACACAATCTAATAGTAAGTATACCTAGAGCTTTATTCAACTCATAGAAGTATTTGTACTCTCTCCGTTTTTACCGTTTTTTAAATATTCCTTATTAGATTCATGTTTAAATTACTTTGTCAACTCCTGTCCATACAATCATAGAAACTTCAATCACATAGCAACCAGCTTTTGACTGTCACTTTAACCTATGGTAATCCCTTATTTCGCTTCTACTCACAAGGAAGTAAGTAATAAGACTATTTCTGCTAATTTTTTTCCCAATTAGCAATAAGGAAATAGAAGGATAAGCTTTTTAACAATAATTTTTGTAGAGATGTAGATTATAACAATTTCTATATGTATTATTAAGTAATTAAAATATATATAAATAATTATATCACAATGTTTTGAAAATATGATTAATGATTAAATTAAAGTTATGAAAACCACATTTTCTTTTGAATATCGGACTTTATGCATATCAGAAGGTAAGATGTTGTGTTATCTCTTTATCTATATATGAGCCAGTCAAAAAAATAAATGAGACATAATGAAAATTTAGACAGAAACGCATTATTACGACGGTCGGCTGATAAGTCCCGGGCTCTTAATGAAAACAGCATTTAAAAACTTTTTTTTTTTTTTTTTGCTTTATTTCTCAACATAATCTCCAGAAAGGCTAATACATTTGTAATACCGGTGTTCTAATTTAATTAAACTCTGTAGTGCGATTTATCAAGATCCTCAAAATAGCTGTTTACCGCATCAATGATCTCTTGCTGTGAAATCTTTTTTGAGGTTTGGGAGCAGGTGGTAGTCACTGGGTGCTAGATCTGGCGATTAGGGTGCAATTTCAAGACATTCCAACTTTAATTCGTTCATGTTTCCCATTACAACGACTGAACGATGGGCCGGAGCATTGTCGTGATGAAACAAGATTTTTTGTTTTTTTGCCAAATGAGGTCTTTTTCTTTTCGTTGCAGCAAGCTTCCGTAGTAGTAACCAGTGATACTTTTACCCTTTTCAAAGTAATCAATTAAAATAATTCCCTGTGCATCCCAGAAAACACTCGCTATAACCTTGTTAGTTGACAATATTGATTTGGCCTTCTTTGTAGTTGGTTCACCTGGTGCAATCCACTGTTTTGACTGTGATTTACTTTGTGGACTTTACTTTACTAGTGATATATTCAAGTTTCATCCATGGTAATAAGCCGTCTAAAAATTCACTGAGATTTTTCCGGTAGAGCTCCGCATTCTTAACAAAAACAGTTCTTCTTTGCAGCTTTTATTCAGGTGTTGACAAACGCGGCACCCATCTTGCACAGACATTGTGAAAGCCCAAAACATCGCTTAAATATCACCTGCACGTTCTTTTGATATGTTTACAGCCTGTGCAATCTCAAACAACTTTAATCTGCGGTCTTCCAGTACTAAACGATGAATTTATTCAATGATCTCTGGAATTGTCACTTCTACAGGGTCCCCAGAGTGAGGCTCATCACTAGTGCTCGTACGTCCCATTTAAAACTCTGCAACCCACCTTTTAGTCATTGAATATGAAGGGGCAGAGTCTTTCAATGTACTGTCCATTTCCTCCTTGATTTCTTTAGGTGTTAGGTCTTTCAATTGGAAGTGTTTAATCACTGCTCATTTTTCGTGAAAACTCTAAAATTGTCTTGTTTAATGCTGTTATTCGAAAACTAAGCAAGCTATTGCTACAATGGATACAAGCTAGTCTAGAGTTAAACTATGCGATGCTATCGTCTAAATGGCCTAGTGGGACCATATCTTTGTGAGGCTTATCAGCCGACCCTCGTAATAATCTGAATTAATTATTTTGAAACGTTCAAAGTACGATTTGAATTTTCCAAATCTGGTAACTGAGTTAATTAGAAACATGTGTTAAACTTTTAAGTCTTTGTTGTGAGCTGGGAGTATATTCCATTCCTTTAGACTCTTCCTAATTTCTTCCTACATAAACTCTAGTGGCAGCATTGTGCGTTTGAAACCTTTTATGCACTCACGCTTTTAACTCCACTGTCTTCTTTCGGTGTTTGTTTTCCTCTTTGTGTTTTTAGTCCCCGAGATGCTAGGTTTTCATGTTTTGTCTTTAAACAAGTGCAAGAACAACGAAGTAGAGCCCAACATTGTAATGTCCTTTGTTATACAGTTGTTCCATAAGCTTTCATAAGTTTAGGTTTTGGAATGTTCACATATGTTTAATTTCTAAATTAAATCTTACATGGAGACATTTATAATTCCCAGGTTTCCATGGGGAACTGAAATATTTGGGTGCACTTACCGAATTGAATACTGCTGGAAACGCATGTTGAATCTTGGATCCGATCCTGTGGGATCGGAATGAAATCGGATCGAAATTTGTTGCATCGAAACACTTCCATATTCAAGTCGTTTTAAATACGGTAAAGAAACTCTTCTTCTGCTATACTCGTTGCATGCGGAATTCATTTTACTTTCTCTACACGTACTGCACTTTGACCGTTTTCGAGATATTCTCAGTTATTGATTTCAGTTTAAAATACTTAAAACTTTTCTTGTACGGGAAGTTGTCAACTCCTGGCCACGCAAAGAAACGAATTTTAATTCCATAATATCCACATTTTAAAACATTTCACTGTGAGTTTAGCGGAGTTATTCCCTTATTTCCCTTCTACTTATAAGGAACTCAATAATAAGACCATTTCTGTTAATGTTTCAGTATGAAATAGAATAAGTTTATTAACGATAATTTGTTATACAGCTGTAGAGAAAGTCATGTGAATAGAACACATTCGATTTTTGGAGGAAGTAAACTCCCTCCAATCTACTGGCTAGAACATGCTCGGTCACGTTTGTAGAGGTGGGCGAAATTTGATCATTGCCAACATAAACAGCTCCGTTCCATTAAGGATCACATTTTATGCACGTCGTACAGAAAGTAAACAAGCGTATACATGTACCACGTTTCCATGGGGACTTAAACTCGAGTTGAGTCCACTTCCTTCTCAGTACGATCCAGGTTTCATGTTAACTACAATACGCGATCGTTCGGAGTACACAAGCATCGAGAATAAATGTCATTCAACTTTTCATTGCGTTGGCGAACCTGTTAAACATATGTTTTCTTATCTGAGCTTTATCTTGGAGGTTTTGAAGTTAAAACATTATCTATATTTGCGAATACATTGCAAACTGCAGAAATCATAAAAGTGGTTTTTTTATAATCTACCACAGAGCAATTAAAAAAAAAGTGTTCCATTCACATGACTTTCTCTACATATCTGTAAAAAATTATTGTTAATAAGCTATGGGATTGAAATCCGTTTCTTTGCATTGCCAAATTTCCGTATGAGAAAGTATTTTAACACAGAAACCAGCAACAAGGAATATCTAAAAAATTGTCAACTCCACGAAAAAATGTATACGTCATAAATTGTGTGTTTCAACGATATATATATTGTGTGGTAATTTTTTTCTCTCTCTTACGGTTTACTGGTTAAGCAAAATTCATCCAGAATAAAGAGGTCCTCAGAGGCTATTCCCGAAAATTCAAGACATACATTTTATTTGCCATATACATATCTTTAATATACGATATCAAAATGTTTGAAACCTTTTCCATGTAAAGGAAAATCTTCCATGAAAATCTTCGTGTCGCATCCTTGGAAGATACTAAACTTATATACCAAGTTTGGTATTTTACCGACTTTTTGTTTTGGAGTTAACGTGTTCACAGCCACAGGGACGCAGATACGCACGCGTTCCCTTTATATATATATATATATATATATATATATATATATATATATATTTTTTTTTTTTTTCAATTCAGGGGACCCTAAAACGTCTTTTCCGGTGAAATCTCGGTATCGAATTTTTGGGTGCATTACAATACCTTCTCTATACACTATGTGTATAGTACGTGTTGAGAAACTAAAAATTAATTTTTCATCAAGGATACGAAGGGAAAATCTTGGCTATGGTGAGGAAAAATACTTATTTCACATTTTAGAACAATTTCTACTCCTTATTCAGCTATAATTCATAATAAATTTAATGCAGGAGTATAGATTATTACATGTGTTAAATAGGATATGTCGTAATGAAGTTCATTACAGCTTGTGTATGCCTCTGCTAGTTTTTGCTTTCTGCGTCCACAACGGACAAATAGCAGCGTAATTATAATTAGCGCATGTAATTCACATCATGCCAGGACCATATTGTTTGCTGATGCAATGCGGAAAAGTCCTGTCGATGTATCGCACAGCAAATTAATTTTCTTGCGTTTCGATTTTTGATCGCTCCGGAAATTCTGCGTTGACGGTTAATGAGAACCTATGTATGTTGTCGGGGAACATAATAATCATGGCTTATTGGGGTCGGGGGAAGTTGCTAATTTTTCAATTATACTGATTATGTGTGCCTCAAAAATTCCTCTTCATCATGGTGATGTGGGCGGGGCATGTAATCATGACTCTCTGAGCTACTCTGGTTTTGCTTTTTATACCATATCATACTTTATAACACATTTTTTTTTTTTTTATAAAACTATTTTATCTTTTCTTATATACTTCTTGTGTACAGTTCATATATCCTAGAAAAAAATCTGATGTGTTCCATTCACATGACGTCCTCTACATCTTTGTAACAAATTATTGTTAATAAGCATGTTCTTCTATTTACTTCATACTAATTGAGATAAACTTAGTTCCTTGTAAGTAGAAGGGAATACACTAGGCTAAACCTACAGTCAAATGTTTTAAAACGTTGGTTGCTATGGCATTGAGATCGCCCTCCGTGGTGTAATGGTTACCATGCTAACTGCATATACCCAAGGTCGCGGGTTCAAACCCGGCGGAGGACGATGGATTTTTTCGGGCGTAAAAATCCTTCGCATGGCTTCCTTTGGAAGGGAAGTAAAGCTGTGGGTCCCGTGTCGTAGATTTACGGCACGTAAAAGAGAGGCCTCTGAGCAAAATTAAGTGATCTTTCACGCCCAATATAGAATGGGACGCTGAGAACCAAAGCAGTTAAAGAGCGTCCATAAATAACAGGCCATTTAATTTTTTTCGCTTCTCTACGTGGCCAGGAGTTGGCAAGTTCGCGTGTGAGAAAAATTCAAGTATTTAAAAACTGAAACCAATAACAAGGAATATCACGAAAACGGTCAGCTCTACGTAAACAATGCATTGTGTGTACATTCTTTGTGTAGAAAGTTTTTGTCTGTCTTTTACGGCTTATCATTTATGCAAAATTCAGCAAAATGTATCCAAAATTAACAGGTATTCAGAATTACTTTAATATGTGGTATTTTATTAAAAATCGTTTGCCATTTTTGAGAAAAATAACATTTTCGAAAATGTTTAAATGTAAACGTAGTTTGGGGAAGATGACATACTTAAATACCAATGGTCTTTACATTTATGAGCTATGCTGTGCACAGACACACACACGGCCTTTTTCTAAAATGTTTTTTTTTTACTTTCCTTACACGTACTATGTACAAGGTGTATAGAAAAAGGTTTTGTAATGTACCGAAAACTTCAATACCGAGATTTCACCGGAATACATGTTTTGGGTCCACCTGAATCGAAAAAGTATTTAAAAAAAAAGGTCCGTGTGTCTGTATACCTCAAAAACGAAAAGCCCGTCAAATGCCAAATTTGGTATTTAATTTTTGTATCTTAAAAGATTGCGACACAAAGAGTTTCAAGAAAATACCCCACCGCCAACTACCCTTTACATGGAACTTTTTACAAAAATGTTTACTTTCTCAAAAATAGCTGTAAGGATTTTGATTAAAATATCGTATATTAAAGAAATTTACCTGGCAAATAAAATGTATATCTTCAGTTCTCTAGGAATAGTCTCTTAAGACTACTTTATACCTGATGAATTTTACGGAATTTTGCATAACTTTTAAACCGTAAGAGATGGATAAAAGCTAACTTTACAGAAAATATAAAGCTCGTTAAACCGCAGAATTTGTTATGCACATTTTTTTTTTTCGTGTAGTTGATCGTTTATGAAATATTCCTTGTTATTAGTTTCAGTTTTAAAATACTTTTCCCATGCGGGAATGTGTCAACTCCTGTCTATAAACTTCAGTCACATAGCAACCAGCTTTTGACCATCACTTTAACCTATGGCACTCCCTTATTGCACTTCTACTTACATGGAAGCAAGTAATAAGACTATTTCTGCTAATTCTTTTCTCCATTAGCATGAAGCAAATAGAAGCATCAGCTTTTTAACAATAATTTTTATCTCGGTATGGAATTTTTTAGTGCAATACAATACCTTACCTGTATACTATATACAAAGTACGTGTAGAGAAAGTAAAGAGCAGTCTGTATGCGGGAAACACCAGCTGTTGAATTGGCAGAAAAGAAAAAGTGAAGACGTTCTTAATCGTGCTATAAATGTGTGAAGTTTAAAACAAAGTTACACTAAGATGTTCGTAAATTGAGGGAAAATATTCTGAGGTTATTGGACGGGGCGAAGAGGCAATAAAACTGCTTGGCCTGTTCCAATTTGTTTTATGGGCAGGTTCCTGGGGATGTCATCTGCTCGCTGGCGGCATGCCGGCTTTGCTCGTAAATATCGGCCCAGGGGTTCACTGCGTAAGAATGGCATTGGCTAACCAAATTGATGGCAAATATCAATCTGCCAAGCAAAGTGGCCAAAATTCAGTCAATCGCACGCTTTGGCGCCTATTAAATCAAGTTCTAGCTTCGATTCTTGATCATACAGCGCCACCTGGAGTCGAAGGCTATACCTCATCCACTGATATGTGTATAGCTCTGCATAGACGAGAATTCCGCGAAAGCTTTAAAGTGACCAGGAAATGTAGTTTTATTTATGTGCGCTCTGTAACTGCTATGGTTCTCAACGTCCCATTCCTATACTGGGCGTGACAGACCGCTTACTCTTCCTCAGAGGCCTCTTTATCAGACTTGAGGTACTTTTACGTCCCGTAAATCTACGACACAGGACCAACGGCTTTACTTTCCTTCCGAAAAAAAATCCTTCGTCGTCCTTTGACTCTACTGTGTTTACATGCATCATCTCCACTTATAGTCGCCCTAGTGGTTACCATGCTAACTTCATATACCCGAGGTCGCGGGTTCAAACCCGGCGGAGGTCGATGGATTTTTATCGGGAAGGGAAGTAAAGCCGTTGGTCACGCGTCGTAGAACCTCAAGTCTGCTAGGTCTCTGAGCAAAATTAAGCAGTCTTCCACGTCCAGTATAGAATGGGACGATGAGAACCACAGCAGTTAAAGAGCGTCCGTAAATAATACTTCATCCATTTTCTCCACTTATAGTCGGGCAGGAGGCTGAATCGTGTTCACCTGTTGCGTAAACAATCGAACTCTGAGATAGGAAATATCGTGACAGTTTCCTCATGAACGAACTTCAAAAAATCTGATGTTTTCCATTCACATGACTTTCTCTTCATCTCTGCAACAAATCATTGTTAAAAAGCTCATGCTTCTATTTACTTCATGCTAATCGAGGAAAAATTAGCAGAAATAGTCTTATTACTTCTTTCCTTGTAAGGAATAACTCAAAAACGGTCAACTCCACCAAAAAAAAAAAAAAATGCATGTAACATAAATTGTGTGTTTTAAAGTGCTCTACATATTTTGTGAGGCGAGTTTTTCTCCATCTCTTACTGTTTAGCAGTTATGTAAAATTCCGTAAAATTCATCCAGAATAAAGTAGTTTTCAGATGCTATTCCCAGAAAATTCAAGATATACATTTTATTTGTCAGGTAAATATCTTTAATATTTGATATTTTAATCAAAATCGTTACAGCCATTTTTGAGAAAATCAAAATTTTCGAAAAAAAAGTTCCAAGAAAGGGTAGCTGGGGGTGGGGGATTTTCTTGCAAATCTTCGTGTCCCATCCTTGCAAGATACCAAACTTAAATATCAAGTTTGGTATTTAGCGGTCTTTTCGTTTTTGAGCTATGCTGTCCACAAACACACACACACACACACACACACACACAAACACACACTGGCCTTTTTCCAGAAATGCTTTTTTTTAATTCAGGGGGATCCAAAACATGTATTTCTGGTGAAATCTCGGCATCGAATTTTTGGGTGCATTACAATACCTTCTCTATACACTATGTATATAGTACGTGTAGAGAAAGTAAAAATTGAATATCGCTCTCTTATTCTTCTTACTTATAAGCACTAACTAGTACACCATTTCTGCTAATGTTTATCTCGCTTAAAATGAAGTAGATTGAAGAATACACTTTTTACTTTCTCTATACGAACTATGTACATAGTGTATAGAGAATGTATTACACACCACCAAAAAATTCGATACCCAGATTTCACCGGAAATATATGTTTTAGGGTCCCCTGTATCCAAAAAAAGTATTTTCAGAAAAGGTCCGCGTGTGTGTGTGTCCGTGTGTCTGTGAACACTAACTCAAAAACGAAAAGTCGGTAAAATACCAAACTTGGTATTTAGGTTTAGTGTCTTCCAGGGATGCGACACGAAGATTTTGAGAAAAATCCCCCCACCCCAAACTACCCTTTACATGGAACTTTTTTCGAAAATTTTGATTTTCTAAAAAATGGCTCTAACGATTTTGATTAAAATATCGTATATTAAAGATATTTACCTCACAAATAAAACGTATATTTTGAATTTTCTGGGAATAGCCTCTGAAGACTACTTTATTCTGGATGAATTTTGCATAACTACTAAACCGTAGGAGATGAACAAAAACTTAACACACAAAAATGTAGAGCGCGTTAAAACATACAATTTATCTTATATACATTTTTTTCGCGGAGTTGATCGTTATTGAGATATTCCTTTTTCTTGGTTTCAGCTTTGAAAAACATAACTTTTCTCATACAGGAATTTGTCAATCCTGTCCATACAAACAAAGGAACATCAGTCACATAGCAACCAGCTTTCGGCTTTCACTTTAATCTATTGTACTCCGTTATTTCGCTTCTACTTACAATAAAGCAAGGAATAAGACTATTTCTGCTAATTTTTCTAGATTAACATGAAATAAATAAAAGATAAGCTTATTAACAATAATTTGTTTTAGAGATATAGAGAAAGTCATGTGAATGGAACACATCAGATTTTTAAGAACAGTTTTTACAGATTATGAACAGAAGGTAATGGAAATGTAACACATCAGATTTTACAGTGAAGATGATAGAAACCCTCGAAATTTCGTCATTTAATCAAAAAGTAATTATTTTCAGCCTTTTGTTTGTGGCTTCCTTAAAATACAAAATAAAAAATGTTCCTGGACGTGGATAGCCAGGTAATTGGTTTTCAGAAGCCACTCAAAATTGATGCGGTTTTTAACGGATATCCTCTTACCTGCGTGTCGAATGCTATTGACCATGATAATTTACTTCATCGTTAAAGCGAAATTAACCAATCACATTTAAGGGTTCGCAACTGTATACGAGGGACACTATTTACATTTTGAACTCAATAATAAAATATATCATGTGTTCCATTCACATGACTTTCTCTACATCTCTTCAATAAATTATTAAAAAGTTTTAGCTTCTATCTACTCCATTCTAATCGAGATAAATATTAGTAGAAATGCTTTCTTGTACGCAAAAAGAAATAAGGGAATGCTAAAACGGCATTAAAAGTTGGTTGCCATGTGGATGATATCCGTTTCTATACATTGAGTTCACAAATTCCCGTATGCGAAAAGTTTCAAGTATTTTAAAACTGAAACAAATAACAAGCTGTATCTAAACCATGGTCTGCTCTTCAACAAAAAGTATACGACATAAATTGTGTATTTTAACGAGATCTACATTTTTTGTATAGTACATTTTTGTCTATCTCTTACGGTTTACTAGTTATGCAAAATCCAGCAAAATTCGTCCAGAATAAAGAGGTCTTTACAGACTATTCCCAGAAAATTCAAGGTAAACGTTTCATTGGTCGTGTAAACGTATATAATATACGGTATTTTAATCAAAATCGTTAGAGCCATTTTGGAGAAAATAAACATTTTTGAAAATATTTCCGTGTAACGGGTAGTTTGGGGTGGAGATATACTCCTCAAAACCTTCGTGTCGCATCCTTGGAAAATACTAAACTTATATACCAAATTTTACCACCTTTTCGCATTAGAGTTATCAGGTTCATAGACACACGACACACACGGACCTTTTTTTCTAAAAATGCCTTTTTACTTTCTCTACACGCACTATGTGCGTAGTATATAGAGAAAGTATTGTTATGCAACTAAAAATTCGATACCGAGATTTCACTGGAAAAGTATGTTTTTTTGGGTCCCCTGAATCCAGAAAAAGTATTTTTGGAAAAAAGTCCATTTGTGTGTGTGTCCGTGTGTGTCTGTGGACAGCATAACTCAAAAACGAAAAGACAGTTAAACACCAAACTTGGTATTTAAGTTTGGTATCTTCAAAGTATGCGACATGAAGATTTTCAAGAAAATACTATCTCAAACTCCCTTTACATAGAAAAGAAATCGAAAATTTTGATTTTCTCAAAAATGGCTGCAACGATTTTGATTAAAGATCTCTTATATTTAAGATATTTATTTGCCCAATAAAATGTATATATGGAATTTCTGGGAATAGCCTGTAAAACCCTCTTTATTCTGGATGATTTTTGTATAATTGGTAAACCTTAAGAGATAAACAAATCTTACTGTACAAACAATATAGCTCCCGGTAAAACACAATTTATGCATATACATTTTTTTCCTGGAATTGATGTTATTGGTTTCAGCTTTAAAAAAGTTATACTTTTGTCATAAAGCAGCTTTTGACTATCACTTTAACCTATGGTACTCTCTTATTTCGCTTCTACTTACAAGGAAGCAAGTAATAAGACTATTTCTGCTAATTTTTTCTCGATTACTATGAAGTAAATAGAAGCATAAGCTTTTTAACAATAATTTGTTGCAGAGATGTACAGAAAGTTGCGTGAATGGAACACATCAGATTTTTTCTCTTCAGGGTGTCTCAAAGCATGTATGTCCGGTGAAATCTCGGTATCTAATTTTTGAGTGGAATACAATACCTTCTAAATACGCTATGCACTTAATACATGTCGAGAAAGTAAAAAGTAGGTGCAGACAAAAATATCAGCAGCAAACAGGTGCATTTTTAGGGACGGTATTAAAACAATTTTATAATGTTGTGTTTCGGTGTAACTATTTATCACGTATTCATATATCTAAAGCAAAAAAATGATAATTTTAAAAGCTGAATTAAGGTGACATAACCATTTTTATGTCCCAGAGTTTCTGTTTTGGAATGTATGTTTGTGGGAGAATGGAAACTTTTGTGTTTTGTTTATTCGTGCGATTCCTTTTATGTTTCTGTGTTCCAGTTTGCAGTGTGACTGTGAATACATATTCATGCGCTCTTCTTTATTCCTTTTTCGAGTAAAGAATCTAGATTTTTCAGAAAATATACAGATGTAGTAAACCTTACATGTTCAGGCTTAGTTGGTTGTGAAATAACAGCCCCTCTAAAGCAAAGCAAAGGCCATGGATAATTTCTGCTTTATACATTACGAGCATAACAGCATACCCAAATCTTCACTGACGGAAGACAATAGTGTAATCTTCAATTAAACCTTACTTCTCACAGGATCTGAAGAACTCCTTAGGAAAAATCTAATGTGTTCCATTCACATGACTTTCTCTACATCTCTGTAACACATTATTGTTAAAAAGCTTATTCTATCTAATTTATGATAATCGAGATAAGCGTATTAATTATTTGCTTCCTTGTAAGCAGAAAGAAAATAAGAGAATATACTCGGTTAAAACGATAGTCAAATGTTTTAAAAGCTGGTTGCCATGTGCTTGGTATCCGTTTCTATGCAGGGCCAGGAATTTGCAACTTTCTAAGTGAGAAAAGTTTTAAGTGTTTCAAATGTGAAACAAATAACAAGGAATAAATCAGAAATGGTCTATTCCACGAAAAAAGTGTCTATGGACTAAACTGTGTGTTTTAACTTGATCTACATGTTTTGTGTAGTAAGTTTTTGTCTATGTTTTACGGTTTTCTGGTTACGCAAAATTCATTCAGAATAAAGAGGTCTTTAGAGATTATTCCCAGAAAATTCAAAATATACATTTTATTTGGCATGTAAATATCTTTAATATACGGTATTTTAATCAAAATTGTTAGAGCCATTTTTGAGAAAATAATAATTTTCAAAATCTTCGTGTCGCATCCCTAAAAGACACTAAACTTAAATATCAAGTTTGATATTTTACCGACTTTTCGTTTTTGAGTTATCACGTTCACAGACACACGGACACACAGGACCTTTTTCTAAAAATTATTTTCTTGGAGACAATGGACCCTAAAACGTGCATTTACGGTGAAATCTATGTATCAAAGTTGTGGGTGGAGTGCAATACCTTCTCTATACACTATGTACATAGTACGTGTAGAGAAAGTAAAAATGCAACGTATATTTGAATAACGAAATACCATTTAGGATGCTGCTCCACCCATATTAACGTTTGTTTTAAAAGATCGCGGACCCGCGTCATATGAGCTTTTCAACCCAGTAGAAGTGTTATTGCATATTATTTCCTTGTAGATACAAGGGAATTAGGGGGAATCACTAATCTAACGCGGGTCCCGCTGTGATGACCTTTAAATTCAGTTATCAGTACATAGCTAAGTAGATGTGTTACATTGACGTGACATTCTATTGTCCATTGCTTATTAGAGTATATGCAAACTATTGTTACGAAATCTTATTTTTCAATGTACTTCTGTTTAGTTAACTATTCATTTAAGTTGGACATTAAACACTATAAAAATCTGTTTCCACCAATAGCTGTATTCACTTGTTCAACCAAACCATCAGTGACAACAGAGGGCCGCCCACTCCCTGTGTCGTCATGAACACTTACACTTACTTGGGAAAACAAGTACTTGTTCTCATTCTACATTCAGCCATGTAAGCGTGTATTGTAACAAATGATACAAGCTCACACTGCATCCCTACTTTTCTTACCATTACAGGTCTTATCACGAGGTTAAAAGTATTCTAAAAGGGATATATAAATTATAACCAATATAATATAAATTAAACTAAGGGGGGACAAGTGTACATTGAAAATGGCTGTGGAAAGAATCTTTTAAAACACGTTTAAGAAGGTAACCACAAACAGTTATCACGAGCTGACAAGCGACCCAGGTAGGATAGTACCGTTAAGGGAAGGACATTGAAGCGAAGGAGTGAGGTTCCACTGCCTGAGGGGGTGAACATAGCAAGGGGGACAGAAACAAATTTCTTGCTGGACAAGCGTCACTTTGGCACTAGGCATGGAACATCCGCGGTGATAAGATGTGATATTAGGGATCCGTAGTAGAGCCGTATGGGCTACCTTTGGTTGTGACAGAAATAGTGTAGATTTAATAGGGACCATAATACGGACGAAATCACTGCACCAAAAGAGGGTCAAAAGCTAGTAAGTAACAATAGGCATGGTCGAGTAAAGCGTAACTTAAGAGTAGAACATTTAGAAGGAATGCGTGTGGGTTCGACAGCAGAAAAGGCCAAACAAAATGAATAAATGAGTTCAATAATAAGAAGAAAGTCACTTGTGTGTTAGCACACGTAAAAAAATTCCAGGCTAACAAAATCCTGAGCTAGGATATCCACACCATTCCTAATAGCCAAAACCTGTACGCGGGATACGAACCCGCTACCCCTATGTTAAAAAAGTTCCATGTAAAGGGTAGTTGGGGGTGGGGAGCTTTTCTTGAAAATCTTCGTGTTGCATCCTTGGAAGATATCAAACTTAAATACCAAGTTTGATATTTAACGGACTTTTCGTTTTTTAACTATGCTGTCCATAGACTCACCTACACACACATACGGACCTTTTCCAAAAATGGATTCAGGGGACCCAAAATATGTATTTCCGGTGAAATCTCGGTATTGAATTTTTGAGTGGAATACAATACGTTCTGTATACACTATGTACATAGTACGTGTAGAGAAGGTAAAAACAGAACTTGTAGAATAACGACTTTAAAGTTTGACACAAAGTGTCATTTACCCAGCTCAACGCTTTAAAATGGCGCCCAAAACATGTTTTTATCTAATCAAGCGTTGCATATATCTACTTTAAAATATGGTGCTTTTTTTGCACCAAAAATGCAAACAATGAACATTTTTGACCAAAATCTCTATTCCACCACAGCGGCCATTTAGAGTTGACTAATCACGTGACAGATAACAAATACGGGGCAAAGACATTTGGGACAGACCTTAGTTAAGTAGTGTTTTTTTTTTATTAAAGATGTAAGCAAGAGAGTTGCAATTAAAGAGTTATTATATGGTGTGAAAGTTGGCATCAGTGATTCTGACTCAGTAACAGGGTAACATGGGGCTAATTTGCAGGAGAAAAGTTGGCAAGTTTGTATCGTCGTCCCTCTGCAGTGAGATTTACGGTCGTGTTGGCTTGCATATTGTTAAACGGCCGTCGGATTGCTTACGATATTCCTGTTGCAATGTTTATCACGTTAGGGACATCATCCGGCCCTTATCAATCAGGTTTTTTGTGTAAAACAGTTTTACAGGGACTCCGGATTTATTTGTGCTGGTGCGCCGCATTATTCCCTGTATACTAGCCACACCATTCACTCAACTTGATGTGTTCATCGCTTGGCTCCTGGTACTCAACAAATCTGATGCCTTCCATTCACACGACTTTCTCTACATCTCTGTAACACATTAGCAGAAATATTCTTATTACTTGCTTCCTTGTAAGTAGAAGTGAAATAAGGGAGTACCATAGGTTAAAGTGACAGTCAAAAGCTTGTTGCTGTGTTACTGAAGTTCCTTTGTTTACATGGACAGGAGTTGACACATTCCTGAATGAGAAAAGTTTAAGTTTTCCAAAGCTGAAAGCAAAAAACAAGGAATATCTAAAAACGTTCAACTCTACGAAAAAATGTAATTACATAAAGTGTATGTTTTAACGAGATCTACAATGTTTATATAGTAAGCTTTTGTCTATCTCTTGCGGTTTATCAGTTATGCAAAATGTAGCAAAATTCATCCAGAATAAATTGGTCTTTATAAGCTATTCCCAGAAAGCTCAAAATATATACACTTTATTTATCGTGAAGGTATCTTTAATATACGGCATTTTAATCAAATACTTTTGAGCTATTTTTGAGAAAATCAAAAATTTTGAATTTCTTTTCATGTAAAGGATAATTTAGGGGGGTGGGAATTTTTTCAAAATCTTCGTGTCGCATCCCTGGAAGATACTAAACTTAAATATAAAGTTTGATATTTTACCGACTTTTTTTTTTAGTTATAATGTTCACAGACACACGGACACACACACGGACCTTTTTCTGAAAATGCTTTTCTTGAACACAATGGACCCTAAAATGTGTATTTCCGATGAAATCTCAGTATCGAATTTTTGGGTGGAATGCAATACCTTCTCTATACAATATGTGCATAGTACGTGTGGAGAAAGTAAACATGTAATGTGTTCCATTCACATGAAGTCCTCCAACTGTTCGGTAAACAAACCTTTTTTTCAGAACATTAATCTATTTTCTACATCATGCTAGTCAAGATAAACATAAGTAGAGTCAGCCTTATTACCAGCTTCGTTGTACGTAGGAGGAAAATATAATGCACAGGCTAAAGCGATAGTGAAACAATCGCTGTGTGAAACAATTGAAATTTCAATATCTTTGCTTGCCAAGAGTAAATAAACGAGAAAAGAAAAAAAGATGTCTTCCCGTGTGAGAAAATTTAAGTGGCTAAAATTGAAACCTATAATGCGGAATATCTCGAAAACGGTTAACTTTACAACAACGAAAAATGTAAATGCAAATGCCATAAGTTCTGTGTTTTAATGAGATCTACGTTTTTTGTGTAGTAAGTTTTTGTATATCTATTACGGTTTGCCAGTTATACAAAAGGCATCCAGAATGAAGAGGTCTTCAGAGGCTATTCCAGAACATTCAAAATATACATTTCATTTGTCATAAAAATATTATAAACATATGGTAATTTATTAAAAATCGTTTTGAGAAAATCAGTGTTCGAAAAATGATCCATGTAAAGTTAGTTGGGTTTTGGGGGGATTTTCCTGAAAAGGTTTGTTTCGCATCCCTGGTAAGTACCAAGTTTGGTATTTGACCGACTTTTCATTTTTGAGCTATGCTGTCCACACACGTACGCACAGACCTTTTTCAAAGATTTTTACTTTCTTTACATGTACTATGTACATTGTGTATAGAGAAGCTATGTAATGCACCAAAAAATTCGATACCAAGATTTCACCAGAAATACATGTTTTGGGTCCCCGTGAATGCAAAAAAAAAAAAGCATTTCTGGAAAAAGGTCCGTGTATGTGTGCCTGTGTGTGTATCGTATATTAAAGACATTTACCTCAAATATGTGGAATTTTCTAGGAATAGCCTCTGAAGACTACTTTGTTCTGGATGACTTTTACGGAATTTTGCATAACTGCTAAACCGTAAGAGATAGACAAAAACTTACCTTACAAAAATGTAAAGCATATTAAAACACACAATTTATGCTATATAAATTTGTTTAGTGGAGTTGATAGTTTTTTAGATATTCCTTGTTTTTGGTTTCAGCTTTAAAAACCCTACTTTTCTCATACGGGAATTTGTCAGCTCTTGTCCATACAAACAAAGGAACTTCAGTCACATAGCAACCAGTTTTTGACTACCACTTTAACCTATGGTACTCCCTTATTTCACTTCTCGATTAGCATGAAGTAAATAGAAGCATTCGCTTTTTAACGATAATTTGTTGTAGAGATGTAGAGAAAGTCATGTGGATGGATCACGTCAGATTTTTTTTTATTTATAGGACCCTAAAACGACGTATTTCCGATGAAATCTCGATATCGAATTTTTTGTTGGACTAAAATACTTTCTCCATCTAATGTACACATGGTACGTGTAGAGAAAGTAAAAAAGGAAAAGTTTAAATGTAGGTCGCCGGGGAGTGGTTTGGCTGGAGGCTGGAAGCTGGACACAAAAACAAAGGTAAAGCTCCCCAAAGGAATTTGGCACAGTGTACTGGTGAAAAAGACCAGTTTCTAAAATGTAAGATTTTTGCACACCTTGATGCATGTTGGAAGCCTGTGTTTCGCGAGGATCTTACGACGATAAGTAATTAATTAAGATGCGGCAGTCCTAATGTATAAAAGGCAACTCATTACTTTCGGCTTAGATACTTCGTCAATGAACAGCCAACTTCTATGGTCATTATCGCCCTTAAAAATAACAAATAGTGGTCATAAACGTAACTAAAATGAACACATAAAATTAGAGCTAAAACCAGAATAAATATCCAGTTTAAAAGTACAATTTATTGGTAAAAAAAGCTAAAACCATTTAAAGTCGATAAAAAGAGCGATAAAAGGCACAGGATATAGATCTGTTAAAACACTCAAAGGAAAAAATTTAAAAAAACAGACCAACAACTCAATAACCATCGCAAATAAAAAGAAACTGAAACCTAAGTGATATAGGTATTTTAGATAAAAATGTGAAAACCAGGTCTACCGCTCTGGAGGCATGGGTAAAGAGGACCAACACATGGCGGACAGAGCGGACAAATAGGAGCTGATTCACGAGGCATAAAAGTGCAGTGGCCGATTCTTAAGCGTTCCAATATCACCTCCTCTCAGCGAGACGAACAAGAGGAGGTTAACCAGGAGGCAGGTCCTTCACTTCTCGTAGCGTGTTTCCTGTACTTAGTCACAACGTGTATTATGGCTCAGCATTTGTTTTCTACTGCATAGCGTGTATTTATTAATGATTCGCATATGTTAACATATTTTGGGAGTGGGCTCTCAATAGTATATACAATGGCGCAATTGATGGAAATTTAATATGTTTTACGGACGAGGCTTGGTTCCACCTTCATAGATATGTGCATGGAGCTCTGAGAAACCTAATATTGTTCATGAAATTACATGACGAAAAAATTGGCGTAAGGTGCGCCATTAATGAAGAAAGATGTATAGGCCCAGTTTATTTTCGAGCCAATAGTTGACGCCTGTATATACGTGAATAAAAGTCCCCCCGTTTTTTTATAGGATTAATAGGCAGGGAACATGATTTCGTATTTTTTCAACATGACTCTGCAACAGCTCACACAGCCAATCCTTCGATGAGAACAATTGAAAGTGTGTTTCAGGACAGAATTATTAGTAGAGATTTGTGGCCCCGTCGTTCGCCCTGCGATTTCTATCTCTGGGGTAACTTAAAGCATAAAGTGTACAAAACAAGCCCACACACCCTGCAAGAATTAAAACAAAATATCCGTCAGGAAATTATCAGCATTTCTCAACGTCAACTACAGCAAGTGATGGATATTTTCCTAAAGAGGTGCCAAAAATGTATGTGGCCAGTTTCAGCATCTCATTTAATAACATTGGTAAGTAAAACCTCTAAAAGTAGTTTTAAAAATGTTACATGGTTTCATCCGCGCCTCTCTATGGTACTTTTTGGATCACACATAGTTCCTCATAAATTTTGTGGCGTGCTTCCTCGTTTTTTGCTTCAATGTGCAGTTGGTGTAATACGCTATGAGACAGTTCATATCGTATCATGGATGTAAAAGGTATTTATAAGCGAGATATAAATTATATTAAGAAGGGGCAAATATGCATTTGAAATGGCCAGGAAAAAATATTGTGAAACACGTCGTAAATACGGATTTTACCAGATCGAGAATGTGCCTAGTATACGGGTTGGCAAGTACTGTTACTGGCGGGACAATGAACCGAAGAGGGTAGAAGGTCCATTGCTCGAGGGTAGACATGCCAAAAGGGAAAGCAACGGATTTCTTGTTGGTCGAGGGACGCGACTTCACTTGCTATGGGAGACGCGGTGAGTTAAGACGTGCTATTTGATTCAGCGGTGGAAACGAACGGGCTATGTATGACCGTTATAGAAACAGTGTTAATTAATACACCATTATAACTTAGGAAGTATACGTGTGTGTTTGATTGCAAACATATCAAACAAAAGAAATAAAGGCGTTCAATAGTAATCTGAACTCAAAACCACTTGCGTCTTATACAAGTCAACCTGTTGTGAGGGAGTGTCGAGCAGGGCTGAGGGGCGGTTTTGTATTTTCTTACCTAATATGATGCACCAAAATGACACCAATGACAATCTTGAAAAGACCCAATGATCACATTTTTAGCAAAATCATAGCACCAGGCGTATTTTTACTTTCTCTAGCCCCGTATGTACAATGTACATATGAAGGTATTATATTCCACCCAAAAAATTCGATGTCGAGATTTCACCGGTAATATATTTTTGGGATTCCCTGAGTCCGAAAAAACATTTTTAGAAAAAGGTCCGAGTATGTGTCTGTGTGTGTGTTCAGCATATCTCAAAAACGAAAATACTATTAAATACCAAACTTTGTATTTAAGTTTGGTGTCTTCCAAGGATGCAACACGAAGATTTTGAAGAAAATTCCCCACCACAAATTACCCTTTCTATGGAAAAAAAATCGAAAATTTTGATTTTCTCAAAAATGACTAACGATTTTGATTAAAATATCGTACTTTAATTATATTTACATCCCAAATAAAATTTACATCTTGAATTTTCTGGGAATAGCCTGTGAAGACATGTTTATGCTGGATGAATTTTGCGGCAATTTGCACAACTGGTAAACCTTAAGATATAGGCAAAAACTTAATAGAAAATGTAGATCTCGTCAAAACACACAATTTATGTCCTTTACGTTTTTGTTGAGGAGGTAACCGTTTCCGAGATATTCCTTGTTATTGAATCCAATTCTAAAGTACTTATACTTTTCTCAGACAGGAAGTGTACATTTTCTTTTGTTCTACACCTGACCAAGCAAAGAAGCGATTTGCAATGACAGTTGCATAACGATAGGTTAAAACATTTGACTAGCGCTTTAGCATATCGTATTCATTTAGTTCTCTTCTACTTGTGAGGAACCAAGTAATAAGAACGCTCTGCTAATGTTTATCTTGATTAGCTTTGTGTGGAATGAAGAATAATCTTTTATAAGAAGTTTGTTTGTAGAGCAACTAGAGAAAGTTATGTGAGTGAAACACATCAGATTTTTAATGTCTTTGAGTGTACTTTCTATGTTAGAGAAAAGTATTTAACTTTCGCAAAAATAATTTGCACACACTCTAACAAACGATAGAAGTTAGAGAAAGTCATATGAATGTAACACATAAGACATACGTTATTGTGTAGTCTTCTTTTGTCTCCGTCCCCCTTTCATATTGTTGTAGTAAGGTAGAGAGGCATAAAAACAATTATCCTGTTCCTTGCCTAAAGAAGTGGCGAAAGATTGCGTGGCATATGCTGCTAGTTATGCAGAGCTGTAAAGCTGCATAAAGGGCTCGCTATTCTGCTTCTGGAAATGGCCGCGAGGATTGTTTTCTCTTCCCTTATTAGTTGTAATGAATAGCGGTAGATGGCGTTGCGTGATTACGAGTGATATATCTGTCGCAGTGACCATACAGCCCACTTGCCGTCATCCTCAAAATATCGCCTACTGCATTAGCATTTATCATGCCTTAGCGTGGCGCTCGGTCGGTTTAGTAGCGGTCCCTCTCATTTCACAAATAATTGCAGCTTTCATTTTCCTATTATAGATGCAAGTTTGGGTGGCTTGGTGGCCACGGAATATTTCCTTAAACATGCTGCTGAAAAAAGATGTGTTTCCATTCACAGGACTTTCTCTTCATCCCTGCATCAAATTATTGTTAAAAAGCTAATGCTTCTATTTACTTCCCATACTCCCGTTTTACTTACAAGGAAATAATGAGTTTCTGCAAATACCGTATCTATTAACATGAAGTTTTTGTAAATAGTAAATTGTAGAGAAAGGGAGAAGTGCAGTGCATCGAATTTTTTACACACTAGGTATACAGCTACATTGGCCCATTGAGGTTGTAACCGGAAAGTTTCAGCTATTAAACGTGTCTACTGTACATATCTTGTCTAGAATGCAAGGTTCAATGGCACCAGAGCGTGCGCCAGATAATAATGGGCATGGATGACAACCTATTTTGAGAAGCAGAAACAAAAGTCAGGTGACCGGCTCTTATTTTGGATTCACACAGCTGTAACTCTAAATGTGACGTCATCAACCTTGGGGGCCTTGGAAAGTTTAAGGCTATGATATTTACAAACTAAGGATACACTCCGGTAAGCAACGAAACTCTGCTCTATTAAACAGAGAAGTTTCAGAAAGTGACTTGTGTTATATTAAGCAATAAATGACGCATTTTCAAATGACAAAAATAGATTTTAAATTATGAATTTATAGAACTACAGACTTGGATGTAAAAATGTAACTAGTAAATCGTAAATGAGTGAAAAAATGTACTACACAAAAAAATGTAGATCTCGTTAGAATACTCAGTTTATGTTATATAACTTTTTCATGAATTTCTGAGATATTTCTAGTTATTTGTTTCAGATTTAAAATACTTAAACATTTTCTCACACGGAAAGCTGTAAACTCTTGGCCCTGTATAGAAACGGATTTCAACCACATAGAAACCAGATTTTAAAAGATTTGACTATTATTTTAGCCTAGTGTAATAATCCTTATTTCCCTTCTACTTAAAAAAGGTTTTCTGGTAATATTTATCTCATTAGCATAACGTAGGTAGAAGAATAAGCTTTTTAACAATAATTTATTACAGAGATGTAGAGAAAGTCATGTGAATGGAACACATCACATTTTTTTTCCATTGTAATAACAGATTTTCGCCTTAAATTGACGCAGAATTTAACCTTGAAGCAATATAGGCAACTAAGAATAAATCTATACTGCCCTAAAACAGTATTTAAAAATAATAAAATAATATAGTCTTGCACTTAAAAGTCAAAGAATGGATGTGAAGAAATTGCAACGTAACGTCATCGCTTCACGATACGCACGAAAACTGCTTAAAATGGCGTGTTTAACGAAAGTAACATAGCCAAGGTTATGTAATAAATACAACTGGTCATTATTATGTATAAAATAGCTAAAAATTGGTGTTTAGGAAAGTATATTAAGCATATAAAACTTTAATAAACACATGATATGGCAGGAGAAGAAGGACCACTAAAGAGATAACGATATACCGGATGCTGTGATTTGTTTAAGAATGTAACAAAGGAGATGAACAAATTTTAACAAATAACTACTTTAGAAAAGTTCTTAATTCTACGAACATTATTATGTAAATTATTCAAATTTATTAATTGTAATTATTAGGAGCATATACAAAGTCTTATATAATTAATATACTTTTTCACGACAAGTGGGAACATGGAAATCTGTCATCCCCATGGTGATGTGTGCAGATTACAGTGCTAAACAAACAATGATCTTCAACTTTATAATAGATATAACAATTTTAAAACGTTCCGGTACACAGTCTCTGAATAGTGAAGACGTAGCTGCAGACACTATAAGTTCATCTCAGAAATAGAGATGAATATTATTGTAATTGTGTATAAAATCATGTATTGTATTAACTATCATCAATACTTTATGTAAGTACATGCCATAAATCAGATATTGGGCACAGTTTTTTGCAAGTCGCGTGCCTTGGTACACCGCGTTGTTATAACAATTTCCACGAATAAAAGTTTTAAATACCAAATTACCTTTAAATTCATTTTCTCCTAAAATATGCTACTAACCAAGCTAGGGGATTGAGATTCTTATACTCACCGATAATACAGCTAGCAATTATTTGACGTGTAATGCAACCGGGTTATAAAGTGAAATACAAACAACTTCACCGCAGAGAAGAAGCTTAAAATTGGTTCGGCGCGATGCAGAAATTCCAGTTCCGCCAACTGTAAGCGTGACCAACGTTACAGATCCAGCGGCAAATTCAAACTTATAAAACACGTCTCGGCATAATTACTGCACCGAGCCGAGACTACAAGCTTCACCGACAGCGAAGGTGACGTAACCGGCAGAAACGAAGGTTCCGCACCAAAATTCAGCAAATAACACCGCAAAGAGATTTGTAAGTTGAAATGCAAACGACCTCAAGAAAGTTCGCAGCGTAAGCAGATATAACCAAGTTAACTTTGTCCTTCCCCGAAACATTAGAAAAAATCTGATGTGTACCATTCACATGACTTTCTCCATATCCCTGCAACAAATTATTCTTAAAAAGCTTATACTTCTATTTACTTTATGCTAATCAGAAAAAAATAGCAGAAATAGTCTTATTACTCGCTTCCTTGTAAGTAGAAGCGAAATAAGGGACAACCGTAGGTTATAGTGATAGTCAAAAGCTGGTTGCTATGTCAGTGAAGTTCCTTTGTTTATATGGATAGGAGTTGACAAATTCCTGTATGAGAAAAGTATACGTTTTTCTTAGCAGAAACCAAAAATAAGGAATGTCACAAAAACGACGAACTCCACGAAAAAAATGTATATAACATAAATTGTGTGTTTTAATGTGATCTACATTTTTTGTGGAGTAAGTTTTTGTCCATCTCTTACGGTTTACCAGTTACTCAAAATTTAGTAAAATTCATCCAGAATAAAGTACTCTTCAGAGGCTATTCCCAGAAAATTCAAGATATACATTTTATTTGTCAGGTAAATGTGTTTAATAAACGAAATTTTAATCAAACTCGTTAGAGCCATTTTTGAGAAAATCAAAATTTTCGAAAAAAGTTCCATGTAAAGGGTAGTTGGGGGTGGGGGGATTTTTCTCAACATCTTTGTGTCGCATCCCTGAAAGATATTAAACCTAAATACCAAGTTTGGTATTTTACCGACTTTTCGTTTTTGAGTTATCGTGTTCACAGACACACGGACACACGGACACACACACACACACACACGGACCTTTTTGTGAAAATGCTTTTTTTGGATATTGGGGACCCTAAAACATATATTTCCGGTGAAATCTCCGTATCGAATTTTTGGTGGAGTGCAATACTTTCTCTATACACTATGTACATACTGCGTATGGAGAAAGTAAAAAGCAGATGGCGACCAATCCCCGCCATTGGATTTCTCGAGAAAACATCTTCGCCCATAAAGAGCATAACTGTTATTTCGTAACACTTAAAAAATCTGATATGTTACACTGACATGACTTTCTCTAGCTACTCTACAAACAAACTTCTTTCAAAAGATAATTCTTGTTTCAACACCACGCTAATCGAGATAAACATTAGCAGAATGTTATTACTTAGTTCCTTATAAGTAGAATGGAACTAAGGGAATGCATTAGGCTAAAGTGATAGTCAAATGTTTTAAAAGCTGTCGTTAGGCGATTGTCATTACAAATCGCTTCTTTTCTTGGCCAGGGGAGTAGAACAAAAGAAAAACGGACACTCCCGTCTGAGAAAAGTATAAGTGCTTCACAACTGAAACTAATAGCAATGAGTACCTCGAAAACGGTAAGCTCCAGTAGAAAAATGTATATAAGTTGTGTATTTTAAAAAAAACATACACTTTTTGTAGAGTAAGTTTTTGTCTATCTCTTACGGTTTACTAGTTATGGCAAATTAAGCAAAAATCATCCAGAATAAACAGCTCTTCAGAAGCTATTCCCAGAAAATTCAAGATATACATTTTATTTGTCAGGTAAATATCTTTAATATACCATATTTTAATCAAAATCATTAGAGCCATTTTTAAGAAAATCCAATATTTCGAAAAAAGTTCCATGTAAAGGGTAGTTTTGGGTCGGGGGATTTTTCTCAAAATCTTCGTGTCGCATCCCTGGAAGATACTGAACTTAAAATACCAGGTTTGGTATTTTAGCTACTATTCGTTTTAGAGTTATCGTGTTCACAGACACACGGACACGCAAACGGACACACACACACACACACACACATACACGGACCTTTTCCTGAAAATGCTTTTTATGGATACAGGGGGTCCAAAAACATGTATTTCCGGTGAAATCTCGACATCGAATTTTTGGGTGGAATGCATTACTTCTCTATCCCTATGTACATTGTACATACGGGGCTAGAGAAAGTAAAAAGCAGATGGCGACCAATCCCCGCCCTTGGATTTCTCGAGAAAACATCTTCGCCCATAAAGAGCACAACTCTTATTTTGTAACACTTAAAAAATCTGATATGTTACACTCACATGACTTTCTCTAGCTACTCTACAAGCAAACTTCTTACAAAAGATAATTCTTATTTCAACACCACGCTAATCGAGATAAACATTAGCAGAATTGTATTACTCAGTTTGTTATACGTAGACTGGAACTAAAGGAATGCACTAGGCTAAAGTGATAGTCAAATGTTTTAGAAGCTGTCGTTATGAGATTTGCATTGCAAATCGCTTCTTTGTTTGGCCAGAAGTAGAAAAAAAGAAAAACGGACACTCCTGTCTGACAAAAGTTTAAGTACTTCACAACTGAAACTAATAAAAAAGAATACCTCAAAAACGGTAAGCTCCACGAAAAAAAAAAAAAATGTATACGATATAACTTGTGTATTATAACAAGATCTACATTTTTTGTATAGTAAGTTTTTGTCTATTCCCAGAAAATTCAAGATATACATTTTATTTGTGATGGAAATGACTTTAATATGTGGTATTGTAATGAAAATCGTTACCGCCATTTTTAAGAAAAACGCAATTTTCGAAAATGTTTCCATGTAAAGGGTAGTTAGGAATGGGAGTATTTTCTTAAAAATCTTCGTGTCGCATTCTTGGAAGATACCAAACATAAATACCAAGTTTGGTATTGAACCGTGTGTTCGTTTTTGAACTACGCTGTCCACAGACCTCCCCCCCCCCACAGACACAGAGACACACACGGACCTGTTTCTGAAAGTTTTTTTTTTTTTTTTTTTTTTTTTTTTTGGAATCAGGGGGTCCTAAAACATGTATTTCCGGTGAAATCTCGGTATCGAATTTTTTGGTGGAATACAATACCTTCTCTAAACACTATGCACATAGTACGTGTAGGGAAAGTAAAAAGTTATAAACTCGTTAACGCAGCATGAATAATTTCAGAGTGAAATTTCCTTGGAAAGTTTGAGCGCCGTAAACAAAACTAATATGAGCATACTCGTATATTGTGAAGTGGGTATATTAGGGTTTTGTGGCGACAAGTTTGTTTTCTGTATACGGATGTAAGTCAAGCCTTAATTGTTCCGTCCAGCGTGGCACGCTCTCCCCCGGATTAATTAAGTGCCCGCAGCCCACCATGTCTTCTCCACTAATTTGCTACGTACCATACACCTTGCATAACTTTAGTAATATCCATACTTTGATATGGCTTCAACGTTAGTCCCAAACTGTACAACACCCACTTAATTAAAATCTGATTTGTTACAATTACTTCACTTTCTCTACCTATTCTTTGACTAACTATTCTTACAACAACTTTTACTTCTAACCACTTCATTATATGCTCTAGACGTCTCGAGCATATTCGTCGCCAGGAAAACTTCAACTCTTATTTAACTTCATTATAATTGAGATAAACATTAGAAGAAACATAGTGCATAAAAAAGAAGGATTGCATTCCACCCAAGAATTCGATGCCGAGATTTCATCGGAGATACATGATTTGGGTCCCCCTGAATAAAAAAAAAATCAGATAAAGATCCGTGTGAGTGTGTGTGTGTGTGTGTGCGCGCGCGCGCAGTGTGTCTGTGGACAGCATAGCTCAAAAACGAAAGGACCGTCAAATACCAAACTTAGTATTTAAGTTTGGTATCTTGCAAGGATGTGACACAAATATTTTCAAGAAAATTGCCCCTCCCTCAAGTACCCTTTACATGGAAAACATTTCGAAAAGTGATTTTCTCAAAAATAGCTCTAATAATTTTGATAAAATCTCTTATATTTAAGATATTTACATGACGAATGTCTTGGATTTTCTGTGAGCAGCCTCTGAAGACATGTTTATTCTGGGTGAATTTTGCGAAATTTTGCATAACTGGTAAACCTTAAGAGATAAACAAAAAGTTATTACACAAAATATGTAGATCACAATAAAACACATAATTTATGTCATATACCTACACTTTTTTTTTCAAAGTTGATCGTTTTTTAGATATCCCTTGTTTTTGGTTTCAGCTTTGAAAAACTTATACTTTTTTCATGCAGGAATTTGTCAACTCCTGTCCATACAAACAAAGGAACTTCAGTCATACAGCAACCAGCTTTTGACTATCACTTTAACCTATGGTACTCCCTTATTTCGCTTTTACTTACAAGGAAGCAAGTAATAAGACTATTTTTGCTAGTTTTTTCTCGATTAGCATGAAGTAAATAGAAGAATAAGCTTTTAAACAATAATTTGTTGCAGAAATGTAGAGAAAGTCATGTGATTGGAGCACATCAGAATTTCTGGAATGAGGGGGTCCTAAAGTATGTATTTCCGGTGAAATATCGGTATTGAATTTTTGGATGGAATACAATACCGACCCTCTGTGTACACTTTGTACATAGTAGGTGTAGAGAAAGTAAAAGTCTACAGAACATGTGAAGTAAATATGTGCATTTGAAACAGGATAGGAAGAGGATAGAAGAATAAAGTTGTATAGGAATGGTCAGCAGATTCGCTATTAAAAGGGAAGACTAGACAAATTCCTGTGACAGTTGGAATATCAGAATTTTATGTCATAAATTTAATTGCATGTGGAACAAGTGTATTACTGAGAACTGGCACGGCCACTAATGTGGGAGCCAGCCCGACTAATTTTTCAATTGTCTCTTCCCTTTTTGGGAAAGTCAGCCAGCCAAGGGGGGGGGGCTGTGATTTCCTATGATGTATAGCCGGACAACGGTAATAAGCTGGGAGAGTGCAATTTTAAACTAGGATGCGAATGGCGATGCTGCGCTGTCACTCGCCGTATAGTCCCCATGTTAACAAATAGCCCCCCATGTTGTCAGAATAAACCAAAATATATTACCTCGGTAAATGTCCATTTTGTTTTTTGTATTTTTTTTTTTTTTGTGTAAAAGCCAGCCAGAACCGTGGGGATGAATGTGTGCTGGACAGAGGAAGGAAGCTATAGCTCAAGATATATAGTTTCACCGTTTAAAGGAGCCCGAGTTCGATCCCCGCGTTTATTTTCTTTTTCTGATGTGCTTCGTTCACGTAACTTCCTCTAACTATTCCTAACAAACTATTTTACTTTCTCTACAATTACTATGTACATATAGAGAAGGTATTGCATTCCACCCAAAAATTCGATACCGGGGTTTCACCGGAAATACATGTTTTAAGTCCCCCTGAATCCAAAAAAAAGCATGTTTATAAAAACTTATGTCTGTGAACACGATAACTCAAAAAGATAAAGTCGGTAAAATACCAAACTTGGTATTTAAGTTAAGTATCTTCCAGGGATGCGACACGAAGATTCTGAGAACCCCCCCCAGGCCCAACTACCCTTTACATGGAACTTTTTTCGAAAATGTTGATTTTCTCAAAAATAGCTCTAAATATTTAATTAAAATACTGTATATTAAATACATTTACATGAAAAAAAAATGTGGTGTGTTTCATTCACATGACTTTCTCTACATCTTTGCAAAAAATATTATTAAAACGCTTATGCTTCTATTTGCTTCATGCTAATCGAGAAAAAATTAGCAGAAATAGTCTTATTACTTGTTTCCTTGTTAGTAGAAGCGAAATAAGGGAGTATCATAGGTTAAAGTGATAGTCATAAGCTGGTTGCTATGTGACTGAGGTTCATTTGTTTGTATGGACAGGAGTTGACAAATTCCTGTAAGAGAAAAGTGAAAGTTTTTCAAAGCTGAAACCAAAAACAAAGAATATCCCCAAAACGATTAACTCCACGTCAAAAATGTATGTAACATAAATTGTGTCTTTTAATGTGCTCAATATTTTTGTGTGCCAAGTTTTTGTCCATCTATTACGGTTTACCAGTTATGCAAAATTCAACCAGAATAAAGTAGTCTTCAGAGGCTATTATCATAAAATTCAAGATATATATCTTATTTGTCAGGTAAATAACAGAGATGTAGATCTCTTGAAAACGCATAATTTAGGTCGTTTGTATTATTTTATGCAGTAGATCATTCTTGAGATATTCCTTGTTATTGTTTCAGTTTTAAAATACTTTTCTCATACGCGAATTTATCAACTAAGAAACGGATTTGACTATCGTTTTAGCGCAGAGTATTATTCCCTCATTTCCCTTCTACTTACACGGAAGCAAGTACGAAACAAAACCATTTCTGCTAATCGATTAGGATGAATTAGATAGAGGAATAAGGATTTGCCCGGCTGGGTGGTGTGGTGGTAGCGTGTTTGCCTCACATTCAACAGGTCGCGAGTTCGTATCTCGCTTAGGGTAGTTACCCGGATGAGGGTTTTCCCCGGGGGTTTCCCTTATCCTTAGAAGACGAATGTCGAGTAACTTTAAGGTCTATGGACTTCAAAATCATTTGAACATAATTTCACCAATTTCATTCATCGTACATATGACCAACCAGGTTAAAGAACATTAAGCTACAAATCTTAATAACAATAATAATAATAATATAAACAATAATAATAATAAGAAGAAGAAATAAGTAAACTGTTATTGAGGTTTAGATAAAGTCGAGAGAATGGAACACATCAGATTTTTACTTTCTCTACACGCACTATGGACTAGTGTGTAGAGAAGGTAGTAATTGCACCCAAAAATTAGATACCGAGATTTCACCGGAAATACATGTTTTGAGACCCACTGAATAAAAAAAACATTTTTAGAAAATCGTCTGTGTGTCTGTGTGTGTGTCTCTGTGGGCAGCATAGCTCAAAAATAAAAAACCAGTTTTGGTATTTACGTTTGGTATTCCAAGGATACGAAGATTTTCAAGAAAATCCCCCCACCCCCAACTACCCTTTACATGACATTTTTTCGAAAATTTTGACTTTCTCAAAAATGGATCTAAGGCTATTGATTAAAATGTCATATATGAAAGATATTTACACGACAAATGAAATGTATATCTTGAATTTTCTGGGAATAGCCTCTGAAGACTACTTTATTCTGGATGAATTTTACGGAATTTTTCATAACTGCTAAACCGTAAGAGATGGACAAAAACTTAGCACACAGAAAATGTATAACACCTTAAAACACAGAATTTATGTTATATACATTTGGGGGGGGGGGAGTTAGTCGTTTTTAAGATATTCCTTGGTTTTAGTTTTAGCGTTGAATACTTTTCTCATTTGTCAACTCGTGTCCATACAAACAAAGGAACTTCAGCCTCATAGCAACCAGCTTTTGACTATAACCTTAACCTAGTGCAAGTAATAAGGCTATTTCTGCTATTTTCTCAATTAGGATGAAATAAATAGAAACAGCTTTTTAACAATAATTTGTTGCAGAGATGTAGAGAAAGTGTTGTGAATGGAACACATCATGTTTTTTTTTTTTCCTCTGCCATTAAAGTATCGCTTCCATACAATAGTTAGACTTAATTGCATTGAGCTTAAATTAGTATTCATTGGAAAGTGGCTGTGTTAGAAATGAAGCTTTTGGTTCAAATATTGTAGTAAATAAGAAATGTCAGCGAGGTCTTCCTTTTAGAAGCAAATAACCCTATACCATCAACGTTAATAATACCGTGTAATACATGCAATGAAATTGCGTTTGCCAATCTTTTCTGCGTGTTTGATGTCAACCGTTTAGCTACCTAAAGATAAACACGAGTTGTATAAAATGTGACTGTGTTCACGTTAGAAAGAAAAAGTTAGTATTTACTTGCGTGTCTGGGCACATGGAACGTAGCGAGGCGGTTTATATGTACACACAAACAAATAGGAAAAAACAGTTCCCAAGGAAGTTTGAAAAACGAAATGGAATACTATATTATAGCAGTACCACTTTAGGCAATGACTCCCTCGAGGTATTATTCCCACACGCTGGAGTTTGTGTCCCTACTTTTATATTCAGGGACACAAGGACCTCACCCTTACTTCTTGCAATGCTGTGAAATGTTACATTAAATGCGTTATAACCTCGGGTTTCTGTAGGACAATCGATAATAGTAACTCCCTATTTTAAATTGTCAATAACTGTTTTAATAATTAGTGTGTTAGTTGCAATAAGTTTTGTTTTGGAATGTGAAATGGTAAAATCCTACGAAACAAGTGTTTTTTAGATACGTAGAGTTAGACTGATCATTTCAATACCACAGCCGGGATTTGAACTACGGATCTGCCGGATTCTAGCCGGATGCTCTAACACTGAGCTACCATGGCAACATGCCAGCATAACATTGAATTTCTCAACTGACTCGCATGTTTGCCGATAAATCACAACGTGATCTCCAGTTATATTGAGATGCAAACCCCAATGGCGACTTACAGTGTTGTAAGTGCTTTAAGTCCCAGGATTCACAGTATAGCCAACTATTATGGACAATTGGTATGGGCCGGGAGATCCGTGGGTCAAATCCCGGCTATGGCATTGCATTTTTCAGTCTGACTCTACCTATCTAGCACACAGCTGGTCCGAAAAAAACAATTAAACCAATACCAAGTGTTTTTTAATTGGAGTGATACTTTAAAAAAAATATTGTGTTCCATTCACATGACTTTCTCTAGTATAACACTAAAAACTTTCCTTAAAAGATTACGCTTCTATTTTATGATAATTGAGATAAACATTAGCAGAAATTGTCTTAATTACTTGCTTTCTTGTATGTAGAAGGGAAATTAGGCAATACACTAGGCTAAATCGATAGTCAAGGTTCGCTTTGGCGGTTAGGAGTAAAACAAAAGAGATGAAACGAAAGATGACTTCTTGTTCGAGAAAAACTTAAGTAGCTTAAAATTGAAACCAATAAATATCTCCGAAACGGCTAAGTCTTAAAAACAAAATGAATATGATTTTTTACGAGATCTGTAAGTTTTAGTCTGTCGCTTACGGTTTACCACTTAATGAAACATTCATCCAGAATGAATAGCTCTTCAGAGGCAATTGCCAGAAAATTGAAAATATTCTACATTTTATTTGTCTATAAGTATTTTCAATATACCTACGGATTTTTACCAAAATCGTTAGAGGCATTTTTGAGAAAATTGAAGTTTTTGAAATTGTTTTCCAACTATAGATAGTTTGGGGTGGGGGTGTCATTTCCTTGGAACATACTAAACTTAAATACCAAGTTTGGTATTTAAACGCCTTTTCGTTTTTGATTTATCGTGGTCGCAGATACATATGGAGACACACAGACCTTTTTATAAAACTGCTTTTATTATTAGTATACGATGGTTCCACCACTTGGCACTACTCCTATAAGTGGGCGCTTTTGTTATTTCGTCACTAGAGCCACATTGTAGTTACTTGCTGGTCTGTTATAAACATTTAGGGCCCTAAGCTGCAAAGTGTAGCCCAGCGTGGAGTGTAGCAGTTGCGGCCGAAGGCAGGAACGACGACAGGGTGTAGCCGAGGGATGTGTAAACCTAAAACCCCAGTGATCCCAAGGAGAAGTAAAAATTTCAGCATTCTGGCAACTTTCATATCTGAACAACTTAGTGTTTTGAACACTTTCAAGTATGGATCGCCAGTAGAAGACTTAAGACCGTTTGTGTGTGTGTGTGTGTGTGTGTGTGTGTGCGCGCGTGGGTGCGTGACGCGTATGTCCGTATGTGTGGTGGAACCATCGTATAGCTTTACCCTGTTTTTTTGGATAGGGACCCTAAAACGTGTATTTGCGGTGAAATCGCATTATTGAATTTTTGTACCTATGCATAGTACGTGTAGATAAAGTAAAGACTCTGGGATAAAATAAGCTTTTAATTTGGGAGGACTATTAATGAAGATGCGCCTACCTATTTATTTACAGCTGGGGAGAATTTTTTTTTTCTTAATTTTAGGATTCGTGTTATTTTATTACGAAAAATATTTTTTTTTAATTTTTCACATTTTTTTCAAACTGAACTTTAAGTGTATTTGGTGATAAATTATTTTCATGCCTCCCAGTGCAGAGCTTCTGTGAAGACCACGAAGAAATAAACCGGCGCAGCAAACAGCTAACAAGTTAATACTGCTCAAGACGACTTCATCTTTATGGAAGGAAACAGGACAGTATTACACAATTAAGACACAAGCAGGATGTAGTAATGGGTTTAAGATCTCTGATGTAGAAAACAGCAAGTTTGCTGAATCAAGATCTCTCTTACTATGTCGACACATATTCCACAGCAACGTGATTTATTCCTAAAGCCCTTTTTTCTCAGGAAAAAGTCGCTGTAACAGTTAAACAGTCGTTCTTGTATTTTCACAACTGATGACCCTTTTAAGGGGAGTCGAAATGCCCTAACTTGCCACTGTGCACTTGCTTCACTCATTATTAGGGAAATTTGGTAAAAACTGCAAAATAAAAAATCTGATGTGTTCCATTCACACAAATTTCTCTACATCTCTGCAACAAACTATTGCTAAAAAGCTATTCACTTAATGCTAATTAAGAAACAAATAGCAGCAATAGTCTTATTACTTGCTTCCTTGTAAGTAGAAGCAAAATAAGAGAGTACCATAGTTTAAAGTGATAGTCAAAAGCTGGTTGCTATGTGACTGAAGTTCCTCTGTATGGGCACAAGTTGACAAATTCCTGTATGAGAAAAGTATAAGTTTTTCAAAGCTGAAACTAAAAACAAGGAATATCTAAAAAACGATCAATTCTACGAAAAAAATGTATATGAAATAAATTATGTTTTAACGTGCTCTACATTTTCCATCTCTTACGGTTTAGCAGTTATGGAAAATTGCGTGAAATTCATCCTTAATAAAATAGTCTTCAGAGGCTATTCTCAGTAAAATTCAAGATATACATTTTATTTATCAGGTAAATATATTCAATATATATATATATATATATATATATATATATATATATATATATATATATGTCAAAATCGTTAGAGCCATTTTAGAGAAAAACAAACATTTTGAAAAAAGTTCCATGTATAGAGTAGTTAGGGTGGGGGGAAATATAGAACCTAAATACCAAGTTTGTCATAGGCTCTTTAAGTTAATTTTCAGCGCGAAATGAAACGCTAAAAATCTGCCGCATACGTCGCGATAGTCTCTACCATTTCCCCCAGGCTTCGCCACAGTTTGAAACTTGTGAGCGGCTGTCCCAGAAGTACCCGACCTAACAAAGAAAGCAGCTATAACAAGTTCGCATAATATTCGCCATTGATACTTTCCCTTTTTTGAGATAATAAAAACTATCCCGCGTGCTTCCCAGAAAACTGACATCATGTCTTTACCTGCAGATGAAACTATCTTCGCCTTCTTTGGAGCCGATTCTCCCCTTCCAATCCACTGTTTTGATCGTTACTTCGTCTCAGGTGTGAAGTGATGGACCCAGGTTTCACCTATTGTTATGAATCGACGTAAAAAACTCAGCTTTATTACAGCGAAACATTGCCAAACACTTGACTGAAACTTCGTCACGACGCTGTTTTTGTTCTAATTTGAGGCACCTTGCCAGTACACAGCTTTTTGAAGTGCTGTAATGTGTGCTAACTAGCGCACTTTCAGTCGACGGTCATCCAATATCATTTTGTGGGTTTTCTTCACAATTTCTGGACTGGTAACCTCATTTGGCCGACCACTGCGATGTTCGTCTTGGCAGCTCGTACGGCCGCGTTTAAACTCAACCACCCAATTTTTCACTGTTGTAAACGGAGGAGTAGACTCTCCCAAAGCAGAATCTAGCTCAGCTTTAATATTAGTTGGACTAAGACCCTTCAAATGAAAGTATTGTATCACTAACGATGACCAATTTTATCCATGTTTACAAATTTTCTGAGAGCATTCACTAAAGATAGCTGCCAAGCAAATGCTAAACGATGTAAAAACTTGATAGTTAAGCTTTTTAAGGTTGGTACTTTTTACCATTGTTGTTTGAAATAATAGTCGCTATCTATACGTTAGGTCGGGTGCTCCTGGGAGAACTTTTCCCCCGTATGGTATTCGGAACACATATATCGCGAATGGAGGATAACCCTCCGGTTCTGAACATTAATATTTTAGAAAAATCTGGTGTGTTCCATTCACATTACTTTCTCTACATATCTGCATCAAATTATTGTTAAAAAGCTAATGCTTCTATTTACTTCATGCTAATCGAGAAAAAAATTAGCAAAAGTAGTCTTATTACTTACTTTCTTGTAAGTAGAAGCGAAATAAGAGAGAATTATAGGTTAAAGTGATAGTCCAAAGCTGGTTGCTATGTGACTGAAGTTCCTTTGTTTGTATGGATAGGAGTTGACAAATTCCTGTATGAGAAAAGTATAAATTTTTCAAAGCTGAAACAAAAAGCAAGGAATATCTCAAAAACGACCAACTCCACGTAAAAAATGTGTACAACATAAATTGTGTGTTTTAATGTGGTCTGCATTTTTTGTTTGGTAAGGTTTTGTCTATCTCTTACGGTTTAACAGTTATGCAAACTTCCGTAAAATTCATCCAGAATAAAGTAGTCTTCAAAGGTTGTTCCCAAAATATTTAAACTATATACTTACATTTTGTTTGTCAGGCAAATATCTTTAATATACGAAATTTTAATCAAAGCTGTTAGAGCCATTTCTGAAAAAATCAAAATTTCCTAAAAAGTTCCATGTAATGGTTGGTTTGGGGTGGAATGGTTTTTCTCAAAATCTTCGTGTCACATTCCTGGAAGATATTAAACTAAAATAATAACTTTTCAGAGGCTATTTCCAGAAAATTCAAAATATACATATTATTTGTCAGGTAAATATGTTAATATACGATATTTTAATCAAAATCGTTAGTCATTTTTGAGAAAGTCCAGATTTTCGAAAAAAAAAAAAAACTTCCATGTAAAGGGTAGCTGAGGGTGGGGTATTTTACTGAAAATCTTCGTGTCGCATCCTTGCAAGGTATCAAAGTTAATACCAAATTTGGTGTATAATGTTCTTTTCGTTTTTGAACTGTGCTGTCCATAAACGCACACACACACACACACACACACACACACACACACACACACATGCACACACACTTGGACCTTTTTCCAGAAATGTTTTTTTTTAGATTCGGGGGGCCCAAAACATGTATTTCCGGTGAAATCTCGGTATCGAATTTTTTGGTGCATTACAATACCTTCTCTATACACTATGTATATAGTGCGTGTAGAGAAAGTAAAAAAAAAAACAAACAAACATGGTGTTGTATTCGGGTAAAATATGATACTTGTCTACAAACATTTTAAGAAAAAGAGTAAATGTGCTGGATAGGAATGAAGAATTTGGCAGCTAAACACGGTGTTAATAAAATAAAAGCGCGGAATGTGCAACTTAATAATAAGAGCGGTGGTCTAGTTAGTGATTTTGACGAGTCGCAATCAATGGAAGCCGACCCTCTGTGACTGTCACGTTCCCTGACGGATACAAATGGAATTCCAATGAGATACGAACCTGACACGCAAAGGATTAGCGCTGTCCACCCTTAATGGCAGTTTGCCACAAATATCGGGTTCGCCTTTATTAACAATATGTCGCGTCGTGCGAATAGCTTATGTTGTCAGTGTGCGTGCCCAAAAATACGCGAGCGCAGATACAAGTTCCCCGTCCAGTACTAGAGCATTGCTTGAAATATTTACACATGTGACTGCGCGAAACAAATAAACGGGTTTTCCACATAAAGTACATATCGACTTATTTGCATTGGATCTATAGACAGACACATTGAGGGCCTAAGAGGGTATACGGCCCACAATTTAAAAAAAGTAATTATAAAATTAATTATCAAAAAATCTTGTGTATTCTATTCACCCGAGTTTCTCTACCTATTCTGCAACACATTATTTTCAGAAAAGAAACAGAACCTAATGTTGACTACCCATTTGAGAAAAGTATAAGTATAAAAAATCTGTTCCATTTATATGACTTTTTGTACATCTCTGCAACAAATTATTGTTAAAAAGCTAATGCTTCTATTTACTTCACGTTAATCGAGCAAAAATTATCAGAAAGAGTCTTATTACTTGCTTCCTTGTAAGTAGAAGCGAAATAAGGGAGTACCATAGTCTAAAGTCATAGTTAAAAGCTGGTTGTTATGCGACTGAAGTTCCTTTGTTTGTATGGACAGGAGTTGACAAATTCCTGTATCAGAAAAGTGTAAGCTTTTTAAAGGTGAAACCCAAAACTAGGAATATCTATAAAAAAAAAAAAAAATAAGAAAAAAGCTAACTCCACGAAAAAAATGTATATAAAATAAATTGTGTGTTTTAACGTGCTCTACATTTTTTGTGTGGTCAGTTTTGGTCCATCTCTAGTCTTCAGATGCTATTCCCCGAAATTTCAATATATACATTTTATTTGTCTGGTAAATATCCTTAATATACGATATTTTAATCAAAATCGTTTGAGCCATTTTTGAGAAAATCAAAATGTTCGAAAAAAGTTCCATGTAAAGGGTAGTTTTGGGTGGGGGGATTTTTCTCAAAATCTTCGTGTCGTATCCCTGGAAGATGCTAAAGTTAAATGCCAAGTTTGGTATTTTACTGACTTTTCGTTTTTGAGTTATCGTATTCACAGACACGCGGAAACGCACTCACACACGGACCTTTTTCTGAAAATGTTTTTTTATGGTTACAGGGGACCCTAAAACATATATTTCCGGTGAAATGTCGATAATGAATTTTTGGGTGGAGTGTAATACCTTCTCTAAGCACTATGTACATAGTACGTGTAGAGAAAGTAAAAAACGTTATTCTTCTTTTTAAATCATGGTAATCGAGATAAAATTAGTAGAATGTTCTTATTACTTAGTTCCTTATAAGTAGAAGGGAACTAAAGGAATGCGCTATGCTAAAGTGGTAGTCAAATGTTTTAAAAGCTGTCGTTATGCGTTTGTCATAGAAATTGGCTTCTTTGCTTGGCTAGGAGTAGAACAAAAGAAAAACGTCATTTCTTGCCTGAGAAAATATACGAACGCCACAATTACGTAAAGCGCTTAAATTGTGTGTTTTAATGAGATCTACATTTATTTTGTTTAGTAAGTTTTTGTCTTTCAATTATAGTTTAGCAGTTAACTAAAATTCGCTTATTTCATTCTGAATAAAGAGGTCTTCAGAGGCTGTTCCCAGAAAATTCAAGATATAAATTGTATTTGTGGTGTAAATATATTTAATATACTGCATTTGAATAGAAATCGTTAGACATTCTTGAGAAAATAAATGGTAGTTGGGGGTGAGGGGATTTTTTTTTAAAATCTTCGTGTCGCATCCTTGGAAGATAATGAACTTAAATACCAAATACACTCCCCCCAAACTACCCTTTACATGGAACATGGTTTTGATTAAAATAAGATATTTTTATAACAAACAAAATGTATTTCGAGAATTTTCTGGGAATAGCCTCTGAAGACCTTTTTGTTACGGATGACTTTTATATAACTGCCAAACCATAAGAAATATTACAAAAGCTTACTTCACAAAAAAGTAGATCTCATTAAAACACACAATCTATGTCATATACCTTTTTTATTTTTTAGAGTTAACCGTTTTTGAGATATTCCAGATAATTGGTTTCAATTCTAAGTCACTTAAAATCTTCTCAAACGGAAAGATCTGTTTCCTCTTGTTTTTCGTTTGTTTATTTCTGGCAAGCAATGAGAATGAAATTTCAATTCTTTCACATAGCGACCGGCTTTTAAAGTAAGAACTATCTCTTTAGCCTGTGCATTTTTTATTTCCCTTCTACTTACAAGGAAGCTAGTAATAAGATCAATTGCGCTTATGTTTAACCTGATAAGATTAATGTTTTGAATAAAAGGTATGTTTACCGAACAGCTAAAGGACATCATGTGAATCGAACACTCAGATTTTTTCCCTTTTACTTGATAGGAACCAAGTAAAAAGGACAATTTCTGCTAATGTTTATCTCGATTATCATGAAGTAGATAGAAGATAAAGTTTTTTAACAAAAATTTGTTACAGAGATGTAGAGAAAGTCATGTGAATGGAACACACCAGATGTTTTCTATATACTGGTTCAAATAGAATCGAATTTTAGTTTCAATATCACAATATCATTGCATAACGACAGGTTTTAGGCTATGTATTCTCTTATTTCCCTTCTACTTATAAGAAACTAAGTAATAAAACCATTTCTGCTAATGTTTATCTCAATTAACATTAAGTAAGTATAACAAAAGGCTGTTATAGCTATAGTTGTTTGCAGAGCAGGTAGAGAAATTCATGCGAAGGTAACACATTTGTTATACTCCTACCAAATGCTTTCAATAGTAGGAACTGCGTGCTTACTTTGAAATGCTAACCGTTATTCTTTTTTTTTCCTAGCGAATTATTGATATAACAGTTGACGGTCGCATGGCTTCCGTATATGACTTAATTCGTTTTTCTGCAGATGGGATAAATTTCTCAGGTGACAATTGTGGTGATTATTTTAAAGGGAATGTACAAATATGTTTTTATATCAACTGTACAAGGAATTACTATAAAACTGAAACAATAGAATAAATCGTGTGAGTTTTATGCGTGTTAGTGTTCGGGCATCTCGTTTTATATTAGTAAAAGATTATTTTAGTAGTGGAACACGATGTAGTTTTCATAAAGTGTAATTTATAATTATGTTATTAAATTGTTTGTGCGCCATTAAAATTGTAAATAAAAAGTAAGGGAGGTGTGTAATACATCTCTCGGTTGATTCACTACGTCACTACCGGTCCGTATCGCCATAGCGGTGCCGCGTGCTGTTGTCGAGCGTTTAAAGTTTTTTATATCAGTGTAATCTTTAAGTGTTACAAGCCAAAAGGAGAAAGTAAACTACGGAACGGATGATAGATTGGGAGATTGTAATGGAGGAGACATCAATTGCCTTAGGTAAGCGTTAAATGCCATTTTGAGTTAACGCATGGTTGAAATTTGACCAAAATATATGAACAAATATACATTGTATATACATAGCGTATTAGAGAAAGTATTGTATTGCACCCAAAAATTCGATACCAGTTTCACCGGACATATATATTTTGACACCCCTGAATCCAAAAAAAATACTTTTTAGAAAAAGTCTGTGTGTGCATATGGGCAGCATAGCTCGAAAAAGAAAAGTCCTTCAAGGATGCGACACGACGATTTTAAAATAAATCCCCCCCACTTACAACTACTCTTTATATAGAAATATTTTCGAAAATTCTCAAAAATAACTAACCATTTTGATTAAAATATCGGATAAAGCTATACGATGGTTGTAGCACACACACACACACACACATGTACACAACGGTCCTAAGAAGTAGTTTAAGTGACTTTTACTGGCGATCTATGTTGGAAACATTAAATTGTTCAGATGTAAAAGTCGCCAGATTGCCGAAGTTTTACCTACATCTTAGGATCATTGGGGTTTTAGCTTCACACATACCTCAGCTACGCCCTGTCGTCATTTCGCATTAGCGGCCTTCGGCCGCAACTGCTACACTCCTCTACTTATAAAAAAATCCCTCGGCTACACTTTGCGGCTTAGGGTCCTCCATGTTGGGCTACGCTCTGCCGCTTAGGGCCCTAAACGTTTATGATAGACTAGTAAGTAACTACAAAGCAGCTCTAATGACGAAATAACAAAAGTGCCCACATATTGAAGTAATGTCAAGTGGTGGAAATATCGTATATTAAAGATGATTGGTAAACCATAAGAGATAGATAAACATTTACTTAACAAGAAATGTATTGCACAGTTTATAGTACATACATTTTTTCCGTGCAGTTGATCGTTTTCAAGATATTCCTTGTTATTGATTTCAGTTTTAGAATTTGTCAACAAGAAAGCAAGTATTACGACCATTTCTGATAACGCTTTTCTCGATCAGCATGAAGCAAACAGAAGAATAAGCTGATTAACAATAATTTGTTACAAAGGTGTAAAGAAAGTAATGCGAATTGAGCACTTTATTTTGTTTTTCACTGTAAACTAATTTTAGCAAAATATTGTTACTTTCTCTGCCGTTTACAGTGTAAACTTAAGCGGTTAAGGGGACACAAAGGCACTTTTTAGTGAATTTGCCCAAAAATGTTGATGTTTGGATTCCCGGTGCAAAAAATTCTCTATACTTTAAAAACTGCAATGTTTCATTCTCCTAAAATGAATGTAATACACATTTATTAACGCCCTTCTTAAAGCGTTGCCTCTTTAAATAAGTGCGTGAAATTTTAAAAGGATTTTTGTCAGCGTTCCCCCATATTCAAAATTCCCTCTTCTCCCACAAAAATAGAGGCAGAGTTGCGAAATTTTTCCACAAAGCACGAAATAAAATGTCTTGTTGCAATTTTGATATTGGACAGAGATATTTAATTTCTGAAGCACATAGTAGATAGACAAGTTATTGTACTTCAGCCATTAATTCCATTACGAGCTTTCAACGGAAATATACGTTTTGAGGTCTCTGAGTTCAAAAACTGCATTTTAAGAAAATTGTCTGAGTGTGTGTCTATTAACAGCATACTCACATAATTTTCTCTAGCTGTTCTACAAACTTCTTACATAAAATTATTCTTATTTCTGCACCTTGCTAATCGAGATAATCATTAGCAGAATGTTATTACTTAGTTCCTTATAAGTAGGAAGGAAATACACTAGGCTAAAGTGATAGTCAAATGTTTTAAAAACTGTCGTTAAGCGATTGTCATTGCAAATCGCTACCTTTTTTTTTTTTTTTTTTTTTTAATACCTATATAGCCCCCTTTAACATCTAAGGTCATATCGGGGGCTTCCAATTAGAAACAACTCGTGGTCTCTAGGTTGTTTACGTTGGGTTTAAACCATTTTATTTCCTCAAACACGCACATATGCACTCTCACACACCGACATTTAGAGATAGGGAATAATTCTGGTTAAAGAAACCTTCCCCGCCCCAGCCGGGGACCTCCGGGTGAGAAGTCAGCTCGCTGACCACTCGACCGTGAAGGTAGTCAAATCGCTACTTTGTTTGGCCAGGAGTAGAACAAAAGAATATCTCGCAAACGGTTACCTCCTCAAAAAATGTAAAGTACATAAATTGTGTGTTTTGACGTGATCCACATTTTCTGTGCAGGAGGTTTTTTTCTATCTCTTACGGTTTAGTAGTTAAGGCAGAGGCTATTCCCAGAAAATTCAAGATATACGTTTTATTTGGTATGTAAATGTCTTTAATCAAATCATTAGAGATATTTCTTTGGGAAAAGCAACATTTTCTAAAATTTTTCCACGTAAAGGGTAGTTGGGGTGGGAGGATTTTTCTTGCAAATCTTCGTATCGTATCCTTGGAAGATACAGAACCTAAATATCAAGTTTATTTGACGGTCTTTTGGTTTTTGAGCTATGCTCTCCACACACATACACACACACACACACAAACATGGACCTTTTTCTGAAAATGCTTTTTTTTTTATTTATTTATTATTATTTTTTATTATTATTCAGAGGGTCCTAAAACATGTATGTCCGGTAAAATCTCGGTATCGAATTTTTGGGTGGAATAAATGCCTTCTCTAAACACTATGTACATAGTACGTGTAAATTATTATTGTTGTAAATTATTATTGTTTTATTTTATTTAGTTTGATTCAATATATTTTTCATTGTAATTTTTTAGTTTATTTTGCTTTATAAGTGGTATTAGGTTATCTGAAATATTATATATATATATATATATATTTATTGCAGCTTTTACGTATTGTTTTGTGGGAAAAGAATATGAACTTTGAATATATGCCCCGGTATAGTAACCAAGGTGCCGGGGTAGGATATTCATATTTTATTTGTGTATTTATTTAGTACGTGTAGAGAAAGTAAAAAGGAAAAGTACCGATAACATAACTTGGAATTAAATTTAAATATCTTCCCAGGATGCAGACGAAGATTTTCAACAAAATCCCCTCATCCCAAGCTACCCTTTACATGGAAGTTTTTTTCTCGAAGATTTCGATTTTCTATGAGAAATGGCTTTTATGCTTTTGATACAAATACCGTATATTAACAGGTACCGTATATTAAATATATTTGTTGGGAAAATCCTGTGAAGTTTTACCCATTGTCAACGTCTTTTAAATAACTGGTAGACCGTAAAAGACAGACTTTTAGTATTACTTTCTCTAGCACGTATATAGAGAAGGTAAGGTATTCCACCCAAAGCCGAGCGTCAACTGTTTCACATAGCAACCACATTTTGCCTAGTGTATTACTTTACAGCCCTTCTATTTACAAGGAGCCAAGTAATAAGAAAATGTCTACTATCCTTTATCTCTATTAGATAAAAGAATATTTTGTAAGAATAGTTTGTATATGGAACAGCTAGAGAAAGCTTGTATTTAGGGACCTCAAAACTTGTATTTACGGTCAATTCCTGCATTCGAATTTTTCGTTGGTGGTATGCAGTTACCTTTTCTATTTCTGTAGGCACTATGTACTAAGTGGAGAAAATAAAAAATTATACATGTAGAAAATATCTGTAGGAGAAGAGAAATTTTGAGATTATTGAATTATATAAATTAAAAAAGCGGATGTGTACCATTCACATGACTTTCTCTCATCTCTGCAACAAATTATTGTTAAAAAGTTTATGCTTCTATTTACTTCATGCTAAGTGAGAAAAAATTAACAGAAATAGTCTTATTACTTGCTTCCCTGTAAGTAGAAGTGAAATAAGGGAGTAGCATACGTTAAAGTGACAGTCAAAAGCTGGTTGCTATGTGACTGAAGTTCCTTTGTTTGTATGGACACGAGTTGACAAATTCCTGTATGAGAAAAGTATACGTTTTTAAGGCTGAAACAAAAAAAAAAAAAATAAACAAGGAATACCTAAAAAACGATCAATTCCACGAAAAAAATGTATATAACATAAACTGTGTTTTAATGTTATCTACATTTTTTGTGTGGTAAGTGTTCTGTCTATCTCTTACGGTTTACCAGTTACACTAAATTCCGTAAAATTCATCCAGAATGAAGTAGTCTTCAGAGGCTATTCCCCGAAGATTCAAGATATGCATATCATTTGTCAAGTATATATCTTTAATATGTGATATTTTAATCAAAATCGTTAGACCCATTTTTTATAAAATCAAAATTTTCGAAAATTTTTCCATGTGAAGGGTAGTTGGGGGTGGGGGGATTTTCTTGAAAATCTTCGTGTCGCATCCTTGGAACATACTGAACTTAAATACCAAGTTTGGTAATTATGGATCTTTTCGTTTTTGAGCTATGCTGCCCACAGACACACATACACACAGACACACACACGGACATTTTTTAAAAATGCTATTTTTTGTATTCAGGTGGTCTCAAAACATGTATTTCCGGTGAAATCTCAGTATCGAATTTTTGGGTACCTTCTCTATACACTATGTACATAGTACGTATAGAAAAAGTAAAAATTAGCAAAAATAGTCTTATTACTCTCTTCCTTGTAAGAAGTAGCGAAATAAGGCAGTACCATAGATTAAAATGATAGTCAAAACCTGGTTGCTATGTGTCTTGAAGTTCCTTTGTTTGTAAGGACAGGAGTTAACAAATTCCTGTACGAGAAATGTATACGTTTTTCACAGCTGAAACCAAAAACAAGAAATATCTATAAGACCATCAACTCCACGAAAAAAATGTATACAACATAAATTGTATGTTTTAGCTTTGCTCTACATTTGTTGTGAGGTAAGTTTTTGTCCATCTCTTATGGTTTGGCGGTTATACAAAATTGCGTAAAATTTATGCAGAATAAAGTAGTTTTCAGAGGATATTCCCTGAAAATTCAAGATATACATTTTATTTGTCAGGTAAATATATATAATATACGATGCTTTAATCAAAATCGTTAAAGCAATTTTTGAAAAAATAAAAATTTGTGAAAAAAGTTCCATGTAAATGGTAGTTGGGGTGGGGTGATTTTTCTCAAAATCTTCGTGTCGCATCTCAGGAAGATACTAAACTTAAATACCAAGTTTGGTATTTTACCGACTTTTCGTTTTTGAGTTATGGTTTTCACAGACACACGGACACACACATACACACAGACCTTTTTCTGAAAATGCTTTTTTTAGATAAAGGGGAGCCTAAAACATGTATTTCCCGTGAAATCTTGGTATCGAATTTCTAGGTGGAGTGCAATACCTTCTCTTTACACTATGTATATAGTACGTATAGAGAAAGTAATAATATATACATAAAAATAATACATATTTGAGTAGATGTTAGTATGAGTACGCCATTTGTTACCAGGGATGCGTGTATAAAGAATTACACCACTATCTTTAATAGTTTAGAAGAAGACTTTTGCCACTTGAGTGTGCTCTTAACGTCCCCAGAAGTAAGAATGAAATACTGTACCTGTATGGACAGTCAAACAGCGTGAAGCGCAACACGGGCCCTCTCCTTGCCCTGTTTACCCGAAGAGGAATGAATGTCATTAATAACGTTGATTGATAGCAGTTGGCAATTTTTCTCCCCGTTGGCAGTTTGATTTACGAGTTTCCTGAATCATTTTCACTGTGTATCGCGTTTTGATGCCAATTCCGGAACTGGTGCTGTTACGTTGAAGCGTAGATACACTCTTGCTCTCACTCTAATATATCTCTCTTTCTCTGTTCTTGTCGAAAAAGCTGTTTGGTAGAGCCTGACTGAAATATGCGGTGCCATAACCGGGAATTGAACCACGGATCTCCCGGTCTGTTGCTGTAACCACTGAGCTACCATGGCAATATCGGACATTCCATTAAATTCCTGAACCCATTCGACCATTGGTCTACACACAGCTTGTATGAAAAAAACAATGAACACCAAAAAAAAAAAATCTGATGTATTCCATTCACATGACTTTCTCTATATCTCTGCAATAAAGTATGTTTAAAAATCTGATATGTTCCATTCACATGACTTTCTCTGCATATCGGTTATAAATTATTGTTAAAAAGCCTAATCTTCATGTAGTTCATGCTAATCGAGATAAGCATTAGCAGAAACTGTCTTGTTTCTTGCTTCCTTGTAAGTAGAAGAGGAATACATTAGGCTAAAGCGATAATAACTTCTTTTAAAAAAATGTTATGATTATTACAAGAATAATTTATCTAACGTTATATAACAATTAAGTTATGAGAACAAACGATTATACAAGATGTGCCTTAACAATAGAAGTTATAACAATAAAAGAGGAAAAACAAAAGAATAGAAAAATAAAGCGATTTCTAAACCATGATAGATTTTACGTACTGTTTAAAGCATACAAACGATTTCGAAAAATGGCTACGGAATATTTTATGATGTTCTGTTGATTGCTTGTTCTACATTTCTGCTTGTTCCTCGAGAAACAATGCCTTCTCTATACACTATGTACATAGCACGTGTAGAGAAAGTAAAAAGTAAACATGTCAGAATGAAGACTGGGGTCCTATTATTTCTAAAACAACATCATTATGCCAAAAGCTGGCCTGGACGTCACAATTCAAGTATACCAAAATAGAAACGACAACAATACTTAATGGAATACACGTCTTTCTTGATACTCGCCCACGCGCAGCTAATATGTATGAAGGATGCGTGCAACAACACAGCCCCTAGGGTCGTGGGAAAAGACAGCCATTCAGAGTTAGCGGACCGATAACCTTTTTTATGACCCGATCTACAACACAAGATTACAGGCAACGGAGAGAGCTGGTGTCGCAGTAATGGATGCTTGCAGAATGAAAGTCGAAAATCACTATCACACTAGCGTGAACATCTGCTAGATTCGGGTTAGTCGGCTGATACGTTCCGGCTCTCTCAATGAAAACAGCATTGCTTTATTTCTCAATATAATCTTCAGAAAGGCTAATACATTTGTCATATCGGTGTTCTAATTTAATTAAACCATCTCTGTAGTGCGATTTATCAAGGTCCTCAAAATAGCTGTTTACCGCATCAATGACCTCCTCGTTGCTCTGAAATCTTCGTCCTCCAAGAACAGGTGGTAGTCACTGAATGTTAGATCTGACGAATAGGGAGAATGTTCAAGCAATTTCAATTTTAATTCGCACATTCTCTCCATTGCAATGAACGAATGATGGGGCGGAGCATTGTCGTGACGAAACAAGATTCTTTTTTTGCCAAATGAGGTCTTTTTCTTTTCACTTCATTACTCAAACTTTGCAGTAAGCTTACGTAGTAGTCACCAGTGATACTTCCAAGTAATCAATAATTCCCTGTGCATCCCAGAATACACCCACCATAAGATTATTAGCTGACAAAATTCATTTTGCCTTTTTACTTTCTCTATACGCACTATGTACATAGTGTATAGAGAAGTTATTCCACTCCAACCAAAAATTCTATACTGAGATTTCACCGGAAATATATGTTTTAGGGTCCCCAATATCCAAAAAAAAAGCATTTTCACAAAAAGGTCCGTGTGTGTGGGTGTCCGTGTATCAGTGTGTCTGTGTGTCTGTGAACACGATAACTCAAAAACGAAATGTCGGTAGAATACCAAACTTGGTATTTAAGTTTAGTATCTTCCAGGGATGCGACACGAAGATTTTGACAAAAATACCCCCACCCCCAACTACACTTTACATGGAACTTTTTTAAAAAATGTTGATTTTCTCAAAAATGGGTCTAACGATTTTGATTAAAATTTCGTATACTAAAGATATTTACCTGACAAATAAAATGTATATCTTGAATTTTCTGGGAATAACCTCTGAAGAGTAGTTTATTCTGGATAAATTTTACTGAATTTTGAATAACTGCTAAACCGTAAGAGATGGACAAAAACTTACTATACAACAAATGTAGAGCACATTAAAACACACAATTTATGTTATATATATATATATATATATTTTTTTTTTGTGGAGTTCGTCGTTTTTGAGACATTCCTTATTTTTGGTTTCTGCTATGAAAAACGTATACTTTTCTCATACAGGAACTTGTCAACTACTATCCATATAGACAAAGGAACTTCATTGATATAGCAACCAGCTTTTGACTATCACTTTAACCTATGGTTGTCCCTTATTTTGCTTCTACTTACAAGGAAGCGAGTAATAAGACTATTTCTGCTAATTCTTTTTCTGATTAGCATAAAGTAAATAGAAATATAAGCGTTTTAAGAATAATTTGTTGCAGGGATATAGAGAAAGTCATGTGAGTGTAACACATCAGATTTTTTAGAATTGGTTGACCTGACGCAATCCATTGTTTTGACTTTAATTTACTTTCTGGAGTGTAGTGATGTATCAAAGTTTCATCCATGGTAATAAGCCGTCTCAAAAATACACTGGGATTATTGCGGTAGAGCTCCACATTCCTAACAGAAACAGTTTTTCTTTGCAACATTTGATTAGATGTCAACAAACGCGGCACCCATCTTGCACAGACTTTATGAAAGCCAAAACATTACTTTAAATATTACCTGAACGTACCTTTGATATGTTTACAGCCTCTACTATCTCAAACAACTTTAATCTGCGGTCTTCCAGTACTAAACGATGCATTTTTTAAATGATCTCTGGAGCTGCCACTTCTACAGGGCTTCCAGAGCGAGGCTCATCACTAGTGCTCGTACGTCCCATTTTAAACTCTGCAAACCACCTTTTAATCATTGAATATGAAGGGGCAGAGTCTTGCAATGTACTGTACATTTCCTCCTTGATTTCTTTAGGCGTTAAACCTTTCAAACGGAAGTATTTAATCAGGGCTCGTTTTTCCAAATTCTCCATTTTCGTGAAAACTCTCAAATTGTGTTTTAAAATGCTGATATTCGGAAACTAAACAAGCTATTGACCTTAACTATGGATACAAGCTAGTCTAGAGTTAAACTATGCGATGTTATCGTCTAAATGGCCTAGTGGCGCCATATCTGTGTGAGGCCCGGGACTTATCAGCCGGTCCTCTTATGTATGTACTGATGGACTTAACTAGACCATACCTAAGACAAATTACGGAACATTTGGTAGTACCTAAATGTTTAGAGACAAAAACATTGTTACCTTCTCTATGGTATGTACAAAGTGCAAAGAGGTAGAGAAGGCACTGTATTTCACCCAAAAATGTTATACCTAGGTTTCAGTGGAAATAGATGAATACAAACAAGCATTTTTAGAAAAATAAGATTTGTTCCATTCATACAACTTTCTCTGGTTATTCTTTTCCATGTAGAGACATTATGAGATATTTGGTAATACATTTATACCAACAGGATCGCAAAGTTCTAAACCAGCGTAGAGAAAAACACTAGACAAAATTGGTGCTGCATTCGAAAGCTCACCTAAGAAGTCTCTCAGCCGTGTTGCACAGCAGGTGGGTATTTTATAAGCCTCTCTTAATACAGTTACCTAACTTTTAAAACTCAAACACTGCTGTATGGCTATTGTGCAGAAATTTGAACTTTTTGCAGATGGACACCTTTTTCAGCAACACTTATAGTAAGTAGTTTAGTTCTTATTGCATATATGTTACTAATGCCTATTTGCACTATCACATTTCTGTGTCAGAGTGATAGAAACCTTTGATCACACGTTATCAGCACCTTTAAACTGTCGAGTATATTACACGACGTCAAACATTTTACCACAGTTTTAAAACAGATAACCTTAAGTTAGTAGCATGAGCTATAGCAATGGTACCTATTTTTACTTTCTCTGCACGTACTATGTACATAGTGTATAGAGAAGATATTGCAATCCACCAAAAATTCGATATCGAGATTTCACCGGAAATACATGTTTTGGGTCTCCCTGAATCCAAAAAAGCATTTTACAAAAAGGTCAGTGTGTGTGTGTGTGTCTGTGGACAGTATAGTTCAAAAACGGAAAGACCGTTATATATCAAACTTGGTATTTAAGTTTGGTGTATTCCAAGGATACGACACGAAGATTTACAAGAAAATCCCCCTACCCCTAACTACCCTTTACATGGAAAAATTTTCGAAAATTTTGCTTCGCTTAAAAATGGCTGTAATGATTTTGATTAAAATACCACATATTAAAGATGTTTCTATCACAAATAAAATGTATATGTTCAATTTTTTTGGGAATAGCTTCTAAAGACCTGTTCATTCTAGATGAAATGTGCTTAATTTGTCGTAACTAGTAAACCGTAAGAGATAGATAAAAACTTACCATATAAAAATGTAGATCTTGTTAAAGTACACAAGTTATGTCATATACATTATTTTTCGTGTAGCTTACCATTTTCGAGGTACTCATTGTTACTAGTTTCAATTGTGAAGTAGTTATACTTTTCTCAGACACAAGTGTCCGTTTTTCTTTTGTTCTACTGCTGGCCAAGGAAAGAAGCGATTTGCAATGACAATCGCGTATTGACAGCTTTTAAAACATTTGACTATCACTTTAGTGCAGGGCATTCCTTTAGTTCCCTTATACTTATAAGGAACTAAGTAATAAGAACATTCTGGTAATGTTTATCTCGATTAGCATGGTATAGAAAGAAGAATTATCTTGTGTAAAACGTTTGTTAGTAGAGTAGCTAGAGAAAGTCGTGTGAGTGTAACACATAAGATTTTTAAAATAATTATGCTTTGAATTGTACAGCATTTCATGTGATACATAATAGGAAATGAGTAGTTTGACTGTAGTCAGTGAACACGAGTAAATGACTTTGTGATGCAGTTTATCATAGAAGTATGTCACAGATAAATGTGGTATATTACACTGTAAATGTTTTATCGTATCTGTTTGATCACATGTATGTGACACAGCAATGTCATACTGTAATATAGGCTAACACCCGCGAGTAAGTAACACGGGAGTTACGGAACAAACATCGCAGTGTAGTAGACTGTGTGCGAAGCATGCTTTCGCGCCTTGGCATAAAACGAGGGTACTGTATTAACTTAGTGTTCACTTTTCAACGTATGGATTACTGGCGGCATTCAATAAGTCCATAAAAAACCAAGAAATTGCACTTGTAGCATCGAAAAACGTTTGTATCTAGTAACCGTCCTCTCTTACTAGATGGCAGTTAAAATTTCAGCTGTATCCATCACGTGGTTTCGTTGCTGTAGGCGATTGAATCGACAATCTTATGCTTCTTTAGAAATATGGAAGAAAAAACACGAGTTTCGTGCGGTGGTTAGACACTTATATTTAAAAGGCTTAACACCGAAAGAGATAAAAGCCGAGTTGAATGAAATACATGATACATTCACTCCTGCGTTTTTAACAATTTACCATTTGATAAATGAAATTATACGTGGCCGTACATCCACAAATAATTAACATCGTTCCGGAGTTCCAGTAGAAGTGACTTCTTCCAAAATTATTGACAAAATCCAGGATATGGTTTTGAGTGATCGACGAATGGGAAATAGTATAGCCCATAGGCATATCACAAGGTAAGTGCTCTTAATTTTGCACCAAAAATTAGGTCTGACAAAGGTCTCGGAAAGATGGGTGCGGCATTTGCTCTCAATGGAGAATAAACGAAATCGTGCGATCGATTCGGAGGTGGTTTGGCACCTTTTAGTCGCAAATCTGATGAGTTTCTGCGTCGATACATAAGTGTGGATGAAACATAGATAAACTGCTACACTCCAGAGACAAAAGTACAGTAAAAGCATTGGGTTTTTAAAGGCTCTGAAGAATGCAAAGATGATAGCCTGTTTTTTTTGAATTCAAGCGGAATCATTTTTCTTTTCTAAGGACTTACTGAATGCTACTTGTATCTTGTGTTACCAAAACAATTGTTCAAAGCTATATAGCTGTATCACACGTTCAGTTGTGCTTTTAGGCAGATAGGAGAGGTTGTTTTGAGGCAGGAAAGTGACAGTTATCTGGCACGTGCGGTGAGCACGTTTACTTGGAGAAAACAATAACACGAGGCTGTTACTTCGGCCACTATCCCGCTACTGAAAGAAGACCAGTTTGGCGTGAAAGCAAATATTTTCTCTGCTGCCGGGGAGCTGTTTTCTTTTCAAAGTAAACTCGACTGTACCGTGGGCCTTTGCTTCGCCTCCCTTGGTCTCGCAGTTAAGGCTGGTTTCTGTAAAGAAAATACCAATTACTGGAGTTACAAGTTCAACCACATATGTGTTAATAAAGGGATGTCCTTACTAATTACTTTCTCTACACGTACTATGTACATACTGTATAGAGAAGGTATTGTATTGCACCCAAAAATTCGATACCGAGATTTCACCGGATATACATGGTTTGGGTGCCGCTGAATCAAGAAAAAAGCATTTTGGAAAGAGGTATGTGTGTGTGTGTGTGTGTGTGTGTGTGTGTGTGTGTGGGGTGGGGCGGGCAGAATAGCTCAAAAGCGAAAAGACCGTCAAATACCAAACCTGACAATTACGTTCAATATCTTCCAAGATGCAACACGACGATTTTCAAGAAAATCCCCCACCCCCAACTACCCTTTGCATTGAACTTTTTTCGATTTTTTTTTATTTTCTCAAAAATGGCTCCAACGATTTTGATTAAAATATCGCACATTAAAGATATTTACCTGACAAATAAAATGTACATTTTGAATTTTCTGGGAATAGCCTCTAAAGACTACTTTATTCTGGATGAATTTTACGGAATCTTGCATAACTGCTAAACCGTAGGAGATGGACAGAAACTTACTACAGAAAAAATGTAGAGCACGTTAAAACACACATTTTATGTTATGTACATTTTTTCGTGGAGTTGATCGTTTTTGAGATATTCCTTATTTTTGCTTTCAGCTTTGAAAAGCTTACACCTTTCTCATACAGGAATTTATCAACTCCTGTCCATACAAACAAAGGAACTTCAGTCACATAGCAACCAACTTTTGACTATTACTTTAACCTATGGTACTCCCTTATTTCGCTTCTACTTACAAGGAAGCAAGTAATAAGACTATTTCTGCTAATTTTTTCTCGATTAGCATGAAGTAAATAGAAGCAAAAGCTTTTTACCAATAATTTGTGGCACAGATGTAAAGAAGGTCATGTGAACACATCAGATTCATAGTGGTAGCTTGATGTACCCACTTTTAACGACTACTTAATCGCTGTCAGTAGTATTTTTTTTTTTCTTTCTATACCCTGTACATATCACGTAGAGAAGGTACGTCACTCCAGCCAAAAATTACTAGATTACACTAGAAATACACGTTTTCGGATGTTCTGAATAAAAAAGAGATCTGATGTGTTCTCAAACTGTTACACACACACAACTTTCACTACAAAAGATTATTCTTTTATCGACGACATGATAATCAAGATTGCATTAGCAAAAATTGTGAAGTGACAGTCAAATCCTATAAAAGCTGCTCCTATATGAAACATTGAAGTTCGGTTCGCTTTGCATGGCCTACAATAAACAAAACGTCCTATCCTGTTTGAAAACAGTTTAAGTATCTAGTTTAAAATTGAAACCAATAACAAGGAATATCTCAGAAACGCTCAACTTTTCATAAACACGTATATGACATAAATTGTATAAAAAGAGGTGCACATATCTTGTGTAGTAAGTTTTTGTCTATGTCCTACGGTTTAACGGTTGTGCAAAACTCATCCAGAGTAAAGAGGTCTTCTGAACGTATTCCCAGAAATGTCATTTTATTTGGGATGTAAATATCCTTAATATGAGGCATTTTAATTAAAAGCGTTAGAGCAATTTTTGAGAAAAACAACATTTTCAAAAATTGTTTCCATGTAAAGGGTAGTTTGTGGTAGGGGGATTTTCCTGAAGATCTTTGTGTCGCATTTTTGGAAGATACTAACATAAATTCCAACTTTGGTATTTAATGGCCTTTTCGATTTTGAGCTATACGGTCCACAGATCACACACGCACATGCGCGGAACTTTTTCTAAAAAAAATTTTTTCCGACACTCGGGGCACCTCAAAACATGTACGTGTCCAGTGAAATATCGACATCGAATTTTTGGGTGGAATACAATACCTCTATCCGCTTTGTACATTGTAGATACAGGCTAGAGAAAATAAAAATTAAAAACGTCTTTTAAGATTATTATATCAAATACGAAAATTCGGTTGAACTTAGTATTCAAGTTCCGTATCTTGCAAGGATGCGACACGATTTTCAAGAAAACTTACTTTCTCTAGGCCCGTATGTACAATGTACTTAGGGATAGAGAAATAATTCTATGTCGAGATTTCATTGGAAATACATATTTTAGGGCCCCCTGAGTCCAAAAAAGGCATTTTCAGAAACAGGTCCGTGTGTCTGTGGACAGTATAGCTCACAAACGAGAAGACGGTTAAATACCAAATTGGTATTTAAGTTTGGTATCTTCCAATGATGCGACACGAAGATTTTCAAGAAAATCTCCTCGCCCCTAACTAGCCTTTACATGGAAAAATTTTCGAACATTTTGTTTTCCTTAAAAATTCCTGTAACGATTTTGATTTAAATCCCACATATTAAATCCATCTCTATCACAAATAAAATGTATACCTTGAACTTTCTGGAACTAGCTTTTAAAGACCTGTTTATTCTGGATGGATTTTGCTTACTTTGGCAAAATTAGTAAATCATAAAAGATAGTCAAAAACTTTCTTTACAGAAATATAGATCTTATTAAAATACACAAGTTATGACATATGCATTTTTTTCGTGGAGCTTTCCGTTTTCGAGGTATGCCTTGTTATTAGTTTAAATTGAGAAGTACTTATACTTTTCTCAGACGGAAGTGTCCGTTTTTCTTTTGTTCTACTCCTGGCCAAGCAAAGAATCGATTTGCAATGACAATCGCATAACGACAGCTTTTAAAACATTTGACTATCACTTTAGCCTAGTGCATTCCCTTAGTTCCATTCTACTTTTAAGGAACTAAGTAATAAAATTCTGGTAATGTTTATCTCGATTAGCGTGGTGTAGAAAGAAGAATCATCTTTCGTAAGAAGTTTGTTTACAGAGTAGCTAGAGAAAGTCATGTGAGTGAAACATATCAGATGTTTTTTTTTTTATATATGGAACAGTTTCTAAAACCTTTAGTTTCTCAAAAATATCTAATTTAAGTAAAATGGCATATGCTACAGGTATTTAGAGGACAAATAAATGTACATCTTGAATTTTGTGGGAGTGTTCCCTTCAAGCTTAACTGCTAAACCGTAAGGGATAGACAGAAACTGCGGTACAAAAAATCGAGTTAACCGTTTCCGAGATGTTCTTTATTTCGGTTTCAGTTTTAAAATACATACGTACTTTCCTCATCATTCATTTTTCTTGCTCCTGATCAAGCAAAGGACACTTGAGTATGCATCACACCCTGTGTGTGTGTGTTTTTTTCCTCCGCAATTCAGTTGGCGGAGTTAAATGTACATTATCCACTTACAAAAATCTGATGTGTTGCATTCACATGACTTTGTCTACATCTCTGCAACAAATTAAAAAGCTGGTTGCTATGTGACTGAAGTTCCTTTGTTTGTATGGACACGAGTTGACAAATTCCCGTATGAGAAAAGTGTACGTTTTTCAAAGCTGAAACCGAAAACAAGAAACATCTCAAAAACGATCAACTCTGTTTTAACTTGCTCTACATTTCTTGTGTGGTAAGTTTTTGTCTTTCTTATGTTTTACATATTGTTTCCCTTATATAGCCTCTTTTTACATCTGCTTTTGTATTAGGAACAACAAGATTCTTTTTTACTTTCTCCAGCCCCAGATTTTGTCTAATTAAAATATTTGTTTTCTTGAGTTTCTACGCACATGGGTCATAATACTAATACGAGATAGAAAGCCCAAATAGTCCATCTTTTGTAAACAAAGATCAGTTGCCTGGCGTTTTCTATAGTTAGATATCTTAATACGAGGGACATTTAATAAGTCATTAAAAAAATTAGCAAAAGAAATATATATTAAAAAACCGAGACCATCATCTTGTCTGCAGATTTCACCATCTTTGTTATTTTCGGGGCCGGTTCGCCTTTAAAAATCCACTGTTTCGACTCTTCTTTTATCTCTGGTGTGTAATAGGCTATCCACGTTTCATTTACTGTTATGTATCGACGCAGAAACTAGTCAGGATTGCAACGGAAATGTGTCAAACCAGCTTCCGAATCGATCGTACGATCCTGTTTATTCTTCATTGAGAGCAAACGCGGTGCCCATTTTGCCGAGATCTTTGTCATACCTAAGTTTTGGTGCAAAAATTGTGATATACTTGTGGCCTCTACTATGTTGAGACCACACTTTTTATTCGTCAATCACTCAAAACCATATCCTGGGTTTTATCAATCATTTCGGAGGAAGTCAGTTCTACTGGACGTCCGGAACGATGTTCATCATTTGGTGCTGTACGACCACGTTTAAATTCATTTATCCAATTGTAAATTGTTGCAAACGCATCAGCAGATGTGCCGTTAACTTCATACAACTCGGCTTTTATGTCTTTCGGTATTAAGCCTTTTAAATAGACGTGTTTAATCACCGCACGATACTCGTTTTTTCGCCCATCTTTCTAAATAATCACAAGACTGTTGATTCAGTCGCCTATGGCAACGAAACCACGTGACGTAGATATAGCTGCTATCTAGTAAGAGACGGGGGTTACTGAATACAAACTTTTTCCGATTTTACGAGTGTAAATGAACACACCTAGCAGAACCCCGAGTCGGAGTGTGCGGTGGCCAGGGACTGAATCCCTAATACGGTCCATCCTGCTCGGTCTCACAACTTCTCCTTCTGAGTCCAGGAAGACATTTTGCACAGAAACCAGACTGTAGTTCGGAAGCTGCCCTGACTTTTTGTCTCCTTTATTCTAGCCCGCAGTGGTTGGTTTGCTCTTTGGCATCTGCACTGACGTCTCAATAACAGGCAACATTACCACATAACCCCCCCCCCCTTCTCACCTAAGTCAGCTCTTCCTTCGTTAGCTCCCCTGTACGTGTGCTTCCTTCCTTTCTTTTTTTCTCTCCCTCTTTCTGCTTTTTCAGCTAGAATTGCCTTCCAGCAAAGAAAGACTAAAGTCAACATTCTCGTAACCTTTTTGATGTATTACTTTTAAATTGTTGCTCTTTTTTTTGTGTGAGGTATCTCAAAAGTTTTCTCTTGCTGATGTAGAAAGGAAAAATTAATTACAGAATTTCTTATGCGTCTGTCTGAGGGTTACATATTTCTTTTCAAGAACTTGCAGTAAAGAAAAGAAATCAACTTGCCGATATAAGTAGCATATAATTATAGACTCGTCAAAACTTCTGACAATTTAATTCAGAAATCTTTTACACAAAGACGTTTATCTTCAGCCACCTTAGGCTTCTTATCTTCTGTGTCGCATACTCAAGAATAAAACTGTGCAGCCCTTTTCATGAAAATACTGTGTGTGTTAGCTCACTATTTTATGTAAACAAGGAATCTGTGATTGGAGTTTGTCTAACACATATGGCTTTTTACTAGAAAAGGCATTGTAATACACCCAAAAATTCGATACCTAGATTTCACCGGAAATATATGTTTTGGGTCCCCCTGAATCCAAAAAAGCATTTTTAGAAAAACGTCCGTGTGTGTCTGAGGTTAGCACAGTTCATAAACGAAAAGAACAAACTTGGTATTTAAGTTTGGTATCTTCCAAGGATGAGACACGAAGGTTATCAAGAAAATCGCTCCACCCCCAACCATCCTTTACATGGAACTTTTTTTGAAAATGTTGATTTTCTCAAAAATGGCTCTAACGATTTTGATTAAAATCTCGTATATTAATGATATTTACATCTCAAATAAAATGTATATCTTTAATTTTCTAGGAATAGCCTCTGAAGACCTCTTTATTCTGGATGATTTTTTCCGAATTTTGCTTAACTGCTAAACCGTAAGGGATAGACAAAAACTCACTACACAGAAAATGTACATCTCGTCAAAACACACGATTTATGTCCTTTACATTTTTGTTGCGGAGGTAACCGTTTCCGAGGTATTCCTTGTTATTGGTTTCACTTGGGAGGTAGTTATATTTTTCTCAGAGAGTAAGGGCCCGTTTTTCTTTTATTCTTTTATTTGACGAGATCTACATTTTTTGTTCAGTAAAGTTTGTGTATGTCTTGCGGTTTTGAGAAAATCAAAATTTTCGAAAACATTTACATGTAAAGGGTAGTTTTTGGTGGGGGGATTTTCTTGAAAATATTCGTGTTGCATCCTTTAAACATACTTAACTTAAATACCAAGTTTGGTACTTAACGGTCGTTCCGTTTTTGAGCTATGTTGTCCACAGATACACACACGGACCTTTTTCTAATAATGCTTTTCTCGGACTCAGGGGACTCCAAAACATATATTTCCGTTGAAATCTCGACATCGAATTTTTGGGTGGAATACAATACTTCTCTATCTCAATGTACATTGACATACGGAGCTAGAGAAAATAAAAATGATAAACCTTGACCTACTGTGATCAGATGAGTTGTTTGACAAGTCAAAGCCCCCGATATGATCATACAAACCAGTAGCAACAGTTTGTTACAGGATAGGCAGAGAAGATTTTTGTTTGTTTATGTTTGCAATAATGAAAAGGTTGCCGGTAAAGGATAGGCTGTCCGATTGACATTGACTGTAGAAGCACTCTGTTAATTGAAACAACATTAATGATGACGAACATTTAGAACTGCTTCGAAAGGAAATCGAGCAGAAGTAAAAGGTCTTCTTCACAAGTTTGAACTCGAGAAGTTGCTTCGAATGCGTCACTTGCTAATTAGATTGCTCTAAAGAAAGTAAAAGTTAGCTGAGTGAAACCAGAACATTCGCTTTTCGGAGCATAATTACATGGCAGTTGAAATCGATATCATCTTGCTGTGCAAATAACCTGTCTTTATTTGCTTACCATTAAAGTTCCTTGTGAGGTAACATACACATAGGTCGGTCGAGTCGCGCAATTTATCTTGATGATGAAAAACAAAGTCGTAGCGATACGACGTAATAATTTACTCTATACTGTAAATAAATAAATGGTGTGTTATTTATGGACGCTCTTTTCAGCGTCCCATTCTAATTTGGGCGTGAAAGACCGCTTAATTTTGCTCAGAGACCTCTCTATCAGGCTTGAGGTCCTTTTACGTGCCGTAAATCTACGACACGACTTTACTCCCCTTCCGAAGGATTTTTACACCCGGAAAATCCATCGTTCTCCGCCGGGTTTGAACCCGAGTCCTTAGGAATATGAAGTTAGCATGGTAACCATTACGCCACGGAGGGCGACAGGCGAAGGTACTGTATTGTACCAGAAATTATATACCGAGATTTCACCGGAAATACATGTTTTGAGACACCCTGAATAAAAAAATTAGAAAAATTTCCGCGCCCGTGCCTCTATGTGTGTGTGTGTGTGTGTGTGTGTGTGTGTGTGTGTGTGTGTGTGTGTGTGTGTGTCTGTGTCTGTAAGCAGCATAGCTCAAAAAGCAAACGTTAAATACCAAACTTGATATTTAAGTTTAGTAACTCCCAAAGATGCCACACAAGGATGTTCAAGAAAGTCCCCCCTCACCCAGCTACCCTTTACATGGAGTATTTTTCGAAAGTTTTAATTTTCTCAAACATGGCAATAAAATGTATATCTTGAATTTTCTGGGAATAACCTCTGAAGACATCTTTATTGTGGATGAATTTTGTGGAATTTTTCATAAATGGTAAACCATAAGAGATAGACAAAAGCTTTCCTAACAAAAATGTGTGTCTCGAAAAAACCCACAATTTATGTCATACACAGTTTTTTCGTGGAGTTGACTGTTTCGGGATATTCAGTGTTACTGGTTTCTGTTTTAAAATACTTTTCTCATACGGGTACTCGTCAGCGCCTGACCACAAAAAAAAAACAAAAAAAAAAAAAAAAACGAATTTCAATCCCATAGCAACCATATATGTGTGTGTGTGTGTGTGTGTGTATATATACATACATGGGTAGAAAGGATAGAGAAGTTATTGTGTGCCACCCAAGAATTCAATGCCGCGCGCGCGCGTGTGCGCGGTTGTCTGTTTACAGCATAGCTCAAAAACGATAAGTCGATTAAATTTGAAGAAAATCCCCTAACTACCCTTTACATGGAACATTTTTCGAAAATTTTGATTTTCTCAAAAATGGCTCTAAAAATGTTGATTAACATCTCATATGTTGCAAGATATTTTGATGACAACCGAAATGTACATCTTGAATCATCTGGGAATAGCCCTCAACGACCTCCTCATTGCCAATGAGTTTTGTATAACTTTTGTATACTTGGTAAATCGTAAGAGGTAAAAAAAAACAAAACAAAGTTAATCGTTTTCGAGATATTTCAAGTTATTGGTTTCAGTTTATAGATACTTTTCTGAAACGAGAGACATATTTCATCTCGTCTCTCTTTTGTTTGCTCCTTGCAAGCAAAGCGAACAGAATTTCAATTGTTCTATTTGCGACCGGCTTTTAAAATATTTGACTATGGCCTAGTGTATTCCCTATTTCCATTCTACTTACAAGGGGGTAAGTAATAAGACCAATTCTGCTAATATTATCTTGATTATCATGTCATAGATAAAAGCATAAGAAACGTGACTGCCTCTACGGTCGAGTGATCAGCGTTCTGGCATCTCATTCAGAGGTCCCGGGTTCGATTCCCGGCTGGGGCAGGGAATTTTTCTTTAACCAGAATCATTCCTTATCCCCCACAGCGTCTGTGTGTGTGTGTGTGTGTGTAAAACCGAAACACCAATGTTAAGAAACCTAGAGTTCAGTGAGATAAACACCAGCAGTCAGAAACCCCCGATATGACCATACTAGTTTGAGGGAGCTATACAAAAGAAACAATTAAAAACCAAAAAGTTTGTTTGTGGTGCAGCTATAGAAAGTCGTGTGAATGGAACACATCAGGCTTTTGTTTAGTATTTCAACCTTAGATTACGAGAAACTGAAATTGATAATCACTTGTGTATATGCGCGCGTGCCTGTGCGTAGTACATTGCAGTGTCTTCTTTGTACACTACAAAATGTGAAATGGTCTATTCTTTCCTAAATGTTCGTCTAACTTTCTGAAAATAAGTAGTGTTCCACCACTGCTGTACGCTGAAGATAGCTTGTATGTTGTAAACTAGGGAAGAAGACGAATGACGCGTCATAAACGCTAATCGGCGGGTCAAGAATACCCATACATGCGTTAGCGACTTCCGCGCGTCTCTGATAGCCCGTCTGCCTGCGGCCTCTGGCCTCCTGTGGTTCCTTCACCCCATCCCATCTTTCTGGGCGGTGTTAGCATAAGTGGCAGTATGCGAGGTGTCTCTCTCCATTAAATGCCCTTTATTTGCACCATGGATAGCTCACATAATGTTGAGTAACGGCGTCGTTGTGAATCTCACCCTGGTTGAAGCTGAACAGTCAGTCCTGCTGTTAAAATTATGGCTGGCTCTGGGAGTAATTGTATTAAACCGCATGTTGACAGCATCACAAACAAGTACACAAGGTTCCATTAAAGGTGTAACTGTCAAAACGTATTGCTTGCGTACCTTGGAGACTTCATTTGTTTAGCGGTGTTTGTTATTTTAGTTGCCTCTCAGACGATTACTCGGTAATGTTTGGGTCTCTGTTGTGTACATTCACATAGTCCCCACAGAAACCTTGTAAATAAAAAGTATAAGCTTTTTAACAATAATTTGAGGCAGAGATGTAGAGAAAGTCGTGTAAATGGAACACATATCAGATTTTTATGAATATGCCATATATTTTTATGACAGCATTTATATCTAGGGAGTAGTCCTCTCTATTCTGTTTTTTTTTTTCTAAACTGTAAACCGTAAGAGATAAATAAACCTTACTACACTAAAATGCAGATCTCATTAAAGTTCCCATTATTTATGTCAGGTGCACCTTTTAAGAATAGAGCCTTACTATGAATTTCATTTTGCAAAAGACTAGTTGATGGCGCTCGACTGAAGCGCCTCTGGTGGCTATTTTCAAATTGCTAATTTGACAGAGTTCTACAATGACCTAGATGCATAGTGGTGAGATTCAAATTAGAAGGAGTTTGAAAATTCTTGCAGCGGTTTCCGTTTTGCATGCCCCAGTTGCATAAGAGAACTACCACGTGCAGTTCAGTTATCAGGAAATAGCGTCCCGACCAGGAAACAAGGGAAATTACATCAAGGAGCAGATCTGTTCATTCAGAATATAGCGTCTTATGCAGAGTGATTGTCATTGCAAATCGCTTCTTTGCTTGCCCAGAAGTCCTGTCTGAGAACAGTTTAAGTACTTCACAATTGAAACCAATAACAAGGAATATCTTCTAAACGGTTACCTCCACAACAAAAACGTGAAGGACATAAATTGTGTATTTTGACATGAGGTACATTTTTGTGTAGTGAGTTTTTGTCTATCTTTTAGGGTTTAGCAGTTAAGTAAAATTAAGCAAAATTCATCCGGAATAAAGAGGTCTTCAGAGGCTATTCCCAGAAAATTCAAGATATCCACTTTATTTCGGATATAAATAATTTTAATATACGGGATTTTAATCAAAATCGTTAGAGCCATTTTAAGAATTTCAAAATGTTCGAAATTTCTTCCATGTAAAGGGTAGTTTGTGGTGAGGGTATTTTTTTTTTTTAAATCTTCATGTCGCATCCTTGGAAGATACTAAAACTAAATAACGAGTTTGGTGTTTAACGGTCTTTTCGTTTTGGGGCTGTGCTGCCCGCATGCACACACACGTAGACACGAACCTTTTTTTGAAAATGTTTTTTTCGGACTCAGGGGACCTCAGAACACATATTTCCGGTGAAATCTCAACATTGAGTTTTTGGGTGGAATACATTACATTGTATATGTGGGACTAGATGAAGTGAAAATGTTCATATAAACTACATGTCCCATAACCCTTCGTTCTCGATTTATTGAGGTCCAGAACCTATTTTTGAAGTTGTCAGCTTATTAGGAAAACGAAGAGACCGTTGAATATTTAAGTTTGGTATCTTCCAAGGATGTGATACGAAGCTTTTCAAAAAAATCCCCCCACCCCCAACTACCCTTTATATGGAACGTTTTTCTAACGATTTTGATTAAAATACCGTATATTAAAGATATTTTACCTGGCAAATAAAATGTATATCTTGAATTATCAGGGAATAGTATCTGAAGACTACTTTATTCTGGATGAATTTTGTGGAATTTTGCATAAATGCTAATTCGTAAGAGATAGACAAAAACTTACCACACAATAAATGTAGAGGACATTAAAACACACAATTTATGTTATATACATTTTTTTTCGTGCGGTTGATCGTTTTTTAGATATTCCTAGTTTGGTTTCAGCCTTGAAAAGCTTACACTTTTCTGATACAGGAATTTGTCAACTCCTGTCCATACACACAAAGGAACTTCAGTCACATAGCAACCAGCATTTGACTATCACTTTAACCTATGGTACTCCCTTATTTCGCTTCTACTTGCAAGTAATAAGACTATTTCTGCTTATTTTTTTCTCGATTAGCATGAAGTAAATAGAAGCATAAGCTTTTTAACAATAATTTGTTGCGGAGATGTAGGTAAAGTCATGTGAATGGACCACATCATATTTTTACTAATGTTTTAGATTTCAAGTGGTATCTTGGGTCTTAGAATTTATACGTAACTCGGAGCTCCACCTCAGGATCGAGCTGTGCATTCCGGATTTAGTTATGTAACCCTGAAGTTTAGAGACGCAGCTCATAAAGCATACCCACCGCTACATCCATTGCTATATTATGTGCTTTCGTAACGAAATCTGCAAATGGAGAGTACAGGCGCTTCCTCCTTTGAATTTGATTTGTTATCTTTCAGGAACGTTAGGTCATCACCAGCTTCCCTTACTTGAAAATATTTTTGTTACGTTCCCGTCTTTCAAAGCGAGATGAAATCTGTATCTCTGATTATTTCTCAGGCTCCGTCGATACAAAACCTGTTTGTAAATAAACACAACATTTCCATCGTTTCTTCGAAAGGAGGTCAAAATATGTATAGTAATGTTGTTGACGTTAGCGGTTGTTTTTCTAATGTCAGAAGCAACTCTCTGAGAATAGATTCGTGGAATATGGTTTATTTGGTGCAACTTATTTACACGCTCTATAAGAAATTATACATTACTGGTATAACTAATACAGGAAACTGTTGTAGAGAGCATCAAAACAAATATGTTTCGATAAGAAACATTTCGTGTCTAACGCAATTTCTGATGTTAGGGATTATTCACAAGTTTAGGTAGTTTAGCATGCGCTTTACAACAGTGGCATTCACAGGAGCTGTTCGAATGCGTTACCGTTTACCTGTATAGTTTTCTGTAAAACATGACAGCCTTCAAACGAGACCGCTCCCCCCCCTACCATCGCCCTCCGTGGTGTAGTGGTTACCATGCTGACTACTACTTATAACCAAGGTCGCGAGTTCAAACCCGGCGGAGGACGATGGGTGTGAAAATCCTTAGCATGGCTTCCTTCGGAAGGGAAGTAGAGCCGTAGGTCCCGTGTCATAGATTTATGGCACGTAAAAGAACCTCAAGCCTGATAGAGAGGTCTCTGAGCAAAATTAAGCGGCCTTTCACGCCCAATTTGGACGCTGAGAACCACAGTAGTTAAAGAGCGTCGATAAATAACACGTCATTTCATTTCATTCCCCCCTACTAGTGGGCAATAATCATTAGAAAACAAAAGACTATCCTGTATTAGGGGGGGGGCGAGAGGCAATGTAGTAAAATCTAATTCCTGGAGACGCTGCTTGCAAGTCGAGAATCGCGCCTTAGTTAGGGACTAGTAAGTGGAAGATTTGGCAGCAGCGAGGGTTGGTTTCCAGCCGCACTCACCCTAATGCAAAATCGTAAAGAAGAGTGTGGTGGGGTCAAGTTTTGAAAAATTCGTATGCCATACTACATCGTCAGAATATTCATTTTCGTGACTGTTAGAAGACTCCTGGCATGTCCGCAATGGTACCGGCAGCATCTCAATTCTAGCGTCGAGGTCTTCATCTGTTTCCGCATCGGTCTCATACACGTGAGGTCAGGTGATCTGAGTGGCCACCTCGGTCTATCCATCATTTCTGAATATGACTCTTAGCCACATCCTGATGGAAGGAGTCTAACATTCAAAGGCGCGTCCTCCAGCAGTTCTTGCAACACATATTGCACGAAGATGCTATAGCTCCATTCGTTGAGGAGGAATGAAATAATGTATCATAGAGCCAACCTACCACCGGAAATGCCGGCCACATACGAATCGATGTTGATGAGGATGAGGTCGAGGGCCTCGTGGATTCGTATGTGCCGGAACATGCGGATTGTGGACGTTGAAACATAGCCTCGTCGGTGTACAGGATCTCGCCCAGAAATAAATGGTGTAAAATTTTTGTATGAACTGTATGCGTTTTGGAAAATCTTCAGGTGCCAGTGCTGCCCCACGCGCTGAAGATGGAAAGGATGAAGCTGCTGTACACAAGGAATGTCTGACGCCAAGGATGTGTGCAAGAGGGAGTGTCTTCAACATGTCGCAGAATCTCGTCTTCCATCATGCATACTTGTACGAAACGTGTCTGTTTCTCGTAAAAGACGATGCGGACATCCAAATGTTTTGCTTGTGGAACCCGTCGGTTGCGAAGGCGCTCGCATTGCAGCTCGTCCATTTCCATTCAGCGACCGTATACCAGACATGTGTCACAAGTAGTTGGGACTGAATCAGAATATTTCCAAGTAGACCTCAGATTGAAGATCAGTACACATTCCCAATTGGTGACATCGCTACAACACTTCGCACACCAGTTAACTAGCATTATACGTTGATTTCAGTGATCACACTTCCCTTATGGAAATATAGTTATGTTCTCCATCATCTGTATTGATTTGAACGAATATTTTCGGAGCATCCTGTATATCACAGTGCCCAGTAGGGGGAAGGGATATCAATAACTTCGTATTTCCGATCTGTGAGAAAATGTGCTTTCATCAGTGAGCTGTCGTTAATTCATATGTGTGCTGTATTTTTATTTAGTTAATGTAATTCTCTGGCAATTAATAAGAACGTATTATGTATAACGATGTATAAACTATTGCTCATTATTCTGTGGGTAACATTGAAAGCGTAATTTAATAAAACGTTTAGTTAAGTTATACACATGTCAAACATTTAAGTTTATATGCACATTCTTGGTTTCGTCTGCGTAGTTTAGTATAATTATGTTTGTATTATATTTTTGATATTTGCTCCGGCTAGTTGGTTTCCTCGGTCGAGCAAGTATCTCTTAGCAGGGCGTGAACGTCAAAAATAACTATTTCAGAGATAACACGTCTGTAACTTTTAGTTTGAGTATTTTATTTAAACTGTTACAATTTATGTACGGTTTCTAATTCTCTGAGATCCTAAGAAGTCGCGTATCACATTTCTTACATAAATAATATGCAGGACCTGTGCAGACCAACTGACTGTCACTTCTGCCCAAAGAACAACTTTGTGAAATTGTGTCTCTGTAGAATATGTATCAAACACCCTTGTTCTGCCTAAACATTAACACTCTGCTCTAATTGGCTTGTTTACCCCGCTCCCAGTAGCGTCTCTTTTCATGATCCAATAGAAATTAAACTACTATTTCATTAGGTTGCTAACTCCTAGTAACTTTCAAAATCTCACCATCTCCTCAAGCTTACGTTTTTTTCCCAAGGACATTATTTTTTATATTTCACCCCAACTTCCTGGCTCCACAAAAATCTTGCAAAATATTTATTTTTTATAACCCATATACAGTTTCAGAATCTTGTCTCTCTTATAACTAAGCTTATGGTAATATCCTCTAATAATATAATCTCATTTCTATATTACATATATTTATTTACATTATCTTGTTTATTAATTTGTTGCACCATATTGCATTCATTAGTACTGCCTCACGCCGCTCTAGCATTTGCTTTCCTTGCCCTCAGCCGAACGTCAGGGCTTCAGGGCATTTACTTAAGCTTAAAAGGGAATTATCTTGAACACGGTAGCTCTAACGGGACCAATCAACACAGTTCGACAAGCTGAGAAGTTCCAAATCCAAAGAGTCTGCGCCATCTGCCCGCCATCTGCCAAACCTGAAACGAAAGGGAAACGAAATAAGAAGAAACTAAGGAAAGGAGAATCATAGTGAAAAACACCACCTTAGTACTGACTTTCGCGATCTGAGGAAAACCACGATAAACTCCATGGTAAGGGTGGGCGGTCGCCGGGAATCGAACCCGGGCAACCCGAATGTGAGCCTGATATATTATCGTGCCCGATATAACTAAACTTGTGTGCAAATCGTCTAATTGTCTTAGCCTATTTAGTATCATTCAGTTTGATTGGCTATACGGCCTTGTATTTCAGTGAATAGACGCCCAGTAGTCATTTTTCTTCGCTTACTCCTAGTCATCTTTCCTTCCTTGCGTCTCTTCTAATCCATTTCTCTTTTACTTTCCTTAAAAATTGCCCCATGACTCAAATCTTCTTTTCTTCTTTTCCTGTCAGCATTTTTATAGTTCCTATTTTTCTATCCATATTTTCCCATTTATTTCCCCACACTACTTCCCTCCATATCTAGTTCTTTGCATTTTGTCTCGATTGCTCTGTGCTCTCCTTTCCGCCACACTATTCGCGTATTCCTTTTCCATGGCACTGTTCTCATCCATGCTATCTACTTACCCATTCTCACTTTAGGCTGTAATTACAATATACATAGTGGATTGAGAAGGTATTGTATTCCACCCAAACTTCGATACCGATATTACACCGGAAATATAATATATTATGTTTTGAGGTTCTCTGAATCCGAAAAAAAGCACTTTTAGAAAAAGGTCCATGAGTGTCCGTGTGCCTGTGAACACGATAACTCAGAAACGAAAAGTCGGTACGATACCAAACTTGGTATTTAAATTAAGTACCTATCTTCCAGGGATGCGACACGAAAATTTTGAAGAAAAATCCCCTCCCCAAACTATCCTTTACATGGAAAAATTTTCAATATTTGTGATTTTCTCAAAGTGGCTCTAACGATTTTGAATAAAATACCGTATATTAAAGATATTTACACGACAAATAAAATGTAGATCTTGAATTTTCTGGGAGTAGCCTTTAAAGACCTCTTTATTCTGAATGAATTTTCCTGAATTTTGCATAACTTAACCGTAAAGGAAAAACAAAAACTTTGTACACAAACATGTATATCACTCTAAAACACACAATTTATGTAATATGCATTTTTTCATGGAATTGGCCATTGCTGAGATACTCCTTGTTATTTGTTTCAAATTGAAAATACTTGAAACTTTTCTCACAATGAAAGTTGTAAACTCCTGGCCGTGCATTCAAAGGGATTTCAAGCACATTGTAACCATCTTTTAAAAAAATAATTATTATAACTCTAGTCTAGTGTATTCTCTTCTCTGTGTGAGGCCCGGGACTTATCAGCCCGTCTAACTGGCCTAGAGGCGCCATATCGGTGTGAGACCGACATTCGTAATTAGTTAGAGCAATAATATATTTAACAACACAGTTTTAGTTCCATTAGAAAATTCATTTGTACATTACTTTAGCTGTCTCCCTATGAAAACGTATGATGTGGCCGTTGCGTCGGTCCTATATGCGACGTTCCGCACCGTGTGGGGCCGCGCCGTGACTGAGTGGTTAGACCGCTCGCCCCTCACCGAGACGGCCCGGGTTCGATCCCAAGTGACCGCATGTGAGATTTGTGGTGGGCAAAGCGGCGTCGGGTTTTATCCGGGTTCTCCCGTTTCCCCTGCTATCGCATTCCACCGGTGCTCCATCTTCATTCATGTATCATCAGTGTCACCGCCTGCGGTGCCACAAGTAGTTAAAGCGGGCGTTAAACACTACAAAAAAAACGCACCGTGTGTATACTCCCCTAGCTATCACTTATAGCATGTCGCTCTCCACGTACCTGTTTGTAGCGACGAATACTGTAGTTGCCTCAGCTCCGCTCGGCCGGTGAACATGAAACTGACTCAATCAGGCTAGAGTAACATACTTGTGAATGACACAACACACTTTTAACTTGAATATTTAAATGTATTTGTGACTAGAATCTTTAACTATCAGACAAGCTCTTTTGCCTCACATACTGAAGTTACTCCCTTAGTAACTGGATACCATATAGTGCGCCTAGCAGCCGAACCTGTGAACATTGTGAGTCGCAACTGTCTTCAAGCTGCCACTTATATAGCACAATATGGTGTCATGGTTGCTTTGTTTCTATTGGTCAAAAAGACCGCGAACTTGGCGTCTATGCGTCCCATAATGCAGTTCTCATTACCCATAATGCACTATAAATACCTCGTGACTACCTCTATACAATGAAGAAAAACTAATTTCTTAAACATTGGAGCCCCCCCCCCCCACCCAGTTCACTTTCACTTGTTACTCTATTGCACGCACATGCATGAAGGAGTACCTGACTTTACAAACTTTCTACCTCAACAACAGAATCTCCCTTTATGCAGCGATCTAATTTTGAAAACACCCTAATCTGCGCTTGCTTCAAGCTAGCTTTCTACACATTTTGAAAAATATTTTATTTGTATATTAAATAATAACCAATGATTAATAATAATGTTAGTAATAATAATGACCAGGTCAGCTAACGGTTTCACTGTACTGTATAGCTTAACATTCGTGTTAATGAATGGAAACAACAAGGCAGGCCATGCTGAAAGGAAGTTGTGTTGGCATTGTTGCCATGTGTAATTTTAAATGTAGAACTGGTGGACGTTGCGGTTAAGGAAGGTCGATGTAATAAACCACACGGTGATGAGAAGTGAAACTGCAATGCCATAGTCTGGTTGGTAACTCATTGTTTGGCAGTAATTGTATTGTTGTGGGAAGCTGTCTGTCTGCACGAAATGCCGTTTATTAAACGCACTAAGTGCACGAACTGACACAGAAATAATCCGAGGCTTTTACGTCATTCATTCGACGGCAGCCATTATTGCCGACTTTCGCTCGGCTAGCGACATTATTACCGACCGCAAATGCGCTTGTTTCCGTGGGCAACTCAGAACGTGCTAAGTGGTCGGAATTAAAGCCACCACCGGCTCGAGAATTCCTCAGGCACTACTGTGTGTTAACCAATTGGTAATTGTTACTATGTACATAGTGTGTAGAGAAGGTATTGTATTCCACTCAAAAATTCCATACCGAGATTTCAGCGGAAATATATGTTTTGGGTCCCTCCCCCTGATTCCAAAACAAACATTTTTACAAAAAAGGTTCGTGTGTGTGTGTCTGTGTGTGTGTGTGTGTGTGTGTGTGTGTGTCTGGACAGCATAACTCAAAAAAGAAAAGGCCGTTGAATACCAAACTTGGTATTTAAGTTTGGTTTCTTCCAAGGATGCGATACCAAGATTTTCAAGAAAATCCCCCCACCCCCAACTACCCTTTAAATGGAAGTTTTTTCGAAAATTTTGATTTTCTCAAAAATAGCTCTAACGATTTTGATTAAAATATCGTATATTAAAGATATTAATCTGACAAGTAATATGTATATCTTGAATTTTCTGGGAATCACCTCTGAAGACCACTTTTTTCTGGATGAATTTTAAGGAAATTTTCATTAGTGCTAAGCCGTATGAGATACACAAAAACTTACCACACAAAAATGTAGAGCACATTAAAACACACAATTTATGTTATCTACATTTTTTTCGAGGAGTTGATCGTTATTTAGGTTTCAGCTTTAAAAAACGTATTCTTTTTTCATACAGGAATTTGTCAATTCCTGTCCATATAGACAAAGGGACTTCAGTCACATAGCAACCAGCTTTTGACTATCACTTTAACCTATGGTACTCCCTTATTTCGCCTCTACTTACAAGGAAGCAAGTAATAAGACTATTTCTGCTAATATTTTCTCGATTGGCATGAAGTAAATAGAAGCATAAGCTTTTTAACAATAATTTGTTGCAGATATGTAGAGAAAGTCATGTAAATGGAACACGTCAGATTTTTTTGTATAACGAATTTATGTAGTAGATGTTAAGCCGCACTATAAGAAAGTATAAGCCCATATGACTGCACTCACATGGTCGCCAACTTGACACTGTACTCAATGTGATTACATTTGGTGAGTATCACAAGTGATAAATTCAGCTTAAAGTTTACCCTGACCGGTACATTTTTCGAGCTGTACACTCGCTACAGTGGTTGATTCTGTTTACTTTCTTTACACGTGCTATGACAGCATTGCTCAAATACTAAACCTTAGCGCGGTGGTAGCGTTGTCCCTTGCCATGCGGGAGACCTGGGTTCGATTCCCAGTACCGCTGGGACCGGGGTGCACTCAGCTCGTGAGGTCCCTGGGGGGCCAATTGAGGAGCTACTTGATGGAGAAGTAGCGGCTCCAGGTGGTAAAGACCGCATTAACTGGCCGGGGGGATCGAAGCACTGACCACGTCTCACCCTCCCAATACTGCACCCCATGGACGCAGCGGCCGGGCTGGAGGCCAAGAACTTTGTGTGCTGTGCCACGGAGTCACATATTAAACCTATTTACCTGACAAATAAAGTATATATATCTTCAATTTTCTGGGAATGGCCTCTGAAGACATGACTTTTGTTGAATATTGCATAACTGGTAAACCATAAGAGATAGACAAAAACGAACTATACAAAAATCTTATGTGTTTGCATTCACATGAGTTTCTCTCCATCGCTGAAATAAAGTATTGTTTAAAAGTATGTTCTTCTATCTACTTTATAATAATCGGGATAAACATTAGCGGAAAGTATCTTAATTACCTGCCTCCTTGAAAGTAGAAGGCAAATAGGGAATGAACTCGGCTAAAGCGATAGCTCGGTGCCATATGGATAAAATCCGTTTCTTTGCATTGCCGGGAGTTGACACATTCCCATATGTGAAAAGTTTACGTATTTTAAAACTGAAACGAATTACAATAAATATCTCACAGTTTAGTAAACCCCAAGAAAAAGGCTTATGACAATATACCTACACCTACGTATACTGCATCTACATTTTTGTCTCTCTCTTACAGTTACGCAAAATTCACTCCGAACAAACTTATTTAGAGGTTATTCCCAGAAAATTTAACATATATGTTTTGTTTGTCATGTAAACCTCTCTAATATACGCTATTGTAATAAAAAATCTTTAGCCATTTTTGAGAAAAACAAAATTTTCGAAATTTGTATCGAGTAAAGAGTACTTTGGCGTGGGGGGATTTTCTTCATGTCACATCCCTGGAAGATACTAAACTCAAATACTAAGTTTGGTATTTTAAGGAATTTTCGTTTTTGAGTTATGCTATTCACAGAAACTCGGTATTAAACAGAACCTTTTTCTAAATATCTAATGTGTTCCGTTCACATGACTTTCTCTACATCGGTGTAGCTAAGTTTTGTTAAACAGCTATTCTTCTATCAACTTTATGAAAATCGAGACATAGATTAGCAGAAATTGTCTTAATTATTTGCTTCCATGTAAGTAGAAGGGAAATAAGAGAATACGCTAGGCTAAACGATAGTGAAACCTTTTAAAAGCGGGTTGTCATATAGTTCAAATCCGTTTCTGTGCATGGCCAGGACTTTACAAATATCCGTGTCAGAAACGTTTAAGTATTTTAAATCTGAAACAAATTACATGGAATATCTCAGAAATTGTCAATTCAAGGGGGGGGGGACCTACATGACATAAATTGTGTGTTTAAACGTGACTACATTTTTTGTGTAGTAAGTTTTTGTCTATCTCTTATGGTTTACCAGTTACGCAAAATTCAGGAAAGTTTATCCCGAATAAAAGCTCATTAGAGGCTATTCCCTAAAAATTCATGATATACATTTTATTTGCCTAATACATATCTTTAATATACGGTATATTAATCAAAATCGTTAGAGTTATTTTTGAGAAATTCAAAATGTTCAAAATTTTTTCCATGTAAAGGGTAGTTTTAGATGGGGGGGGGGATTTTTCTCAAAACCTTCGTGTCTATCCCTGGAAGATACTAAACGTAAATATAAAGTTTGATATTTTACCAGCATTTCGTTTTTGAGATATCGTGTTCACAGATACACGGACCTTTCTCTAAAATGCTTTTTAGGATACAGGTCACCCTAAAACGTATATTTCCGGTGAAATCTCGGTATCGAATTTTTGGGTGTCTTACAATACCTTGTCTATACACTATACATAGTACGTGTTGAGAAAGTAAATAAGAAAGACATTAATTTACGAACCCACCACATCCTATATAAAGTCTTATTCTAACTGCACCATATTGAAATGGTTTGCATTAAGATTAGAGCCTGGAAAATAGTAAATAGTAAACTTCCTTTTCAAGAAAATTGAGCTTCAGGCAAAGAAAGGTTGGTAAAACATTTTTAGAAGTCATTTCTGTGCAGCATAGTAGTAAAAAACCATTTCTGTTACAGTTTTTGGTATACATTTTCTAAGGTAAAAACAGCCACAAATATATATATTTGTTCTCTTCTTTTTCTACGATTTAAATTTGTATTATTTTGATATTACTGTTTGTTATTATGCTGTTATTTTCATGTTATTGTTTTTCGTAAATTTAATGGTATGGTTATTTAATTATTGTCTATATTATTTTGTTTTAAACTGATATTCCTTGTCTACGGGCAACTTCGCATTCACAAGAAGAAAATAAACATAAAAAAGAATCCAATATTAATGTGTTTAATTATAAAATAATATGTTTTTCAAACCGTAGTGCATTGTGGGGAAAACGTTTTATAACAGTATAAATTAAACTTAATGGCTTTCTCTAACGATTCTTCAACAAAATTATTCTTAGAAAGCTTATTCTTTTATTTAATGCAGATTTATTGAAATAAGCAATTAAAGAAATTGTTTTATTGCATGTTTCGTTGTTGCTGCAGTGAAAGTCACACTAGCTATAAAGGATAAAGGGTACTTTAAGACCTGGTTGTTCTATGATTGCAGTAAAATTCAATTTTCTTTGCTTGACCAGGGGAAAGAAAAACGAATATTTTCATTTGAGAATAGTTTAACCATGATTTTAACTCGTATTTTAAAGTAGAAAGCAATTACAAGGAATATCTCGTAAACGGTTAATTGAAAAAGCAAAGACAAAATAAAGCGAATGTGTATATGAAAGTTGTGGTTTAACTTGATGTCATTTTTTGTGGAATATAAGATATTTTACGGTTTATCTGAAGTCATTCAGAATAAAGACGACGTCATTGGCTATTGCCAGAAAACTGAAGATTTAACCGTTGTTTGCCATGAAAATATCTTGGACATAGGGTGGCATTTATTAGTGAATCAATTTTAGAAAAAAGAATCATTTAAATGGCTGTTTGATGTAAGGGATTATATAGGAAATCTTCGTACCGCAACCTTAGGTGCAAAGTTTGTGTTTAACCAACGTTTCGTTCTTTACTCATGCTATTCATAAACACATTCACAGATATGTGTAGCTCCATACACGGACGTTTTCTAAAATTTGTTTACTCAGGAAAACTTTAAAACGTGCATTTATGGAAGAAAAAGAAAAGTAAGGACGTTTTATTTATCTACAGTGGCTCTCAGGGTCCCATTCTGTAAAAGACCGTGTAGGAGCACATACCATATGCTCACAAAATATATAAAAATAGAAATTTTATATAATATAGAAAGCAATGTAAAATAGTTGTGAATATTTAAGGATAGAAATATGCATAAATGCAAGTTGTGGTAACTTAGGTAATTAAATAAGGCGAGCTAGCTCAACTCCAGGTAGCAGTTCACCAACCACATATGCTAATGAACACAAGGTTCAGGCTAAAGAATGTAAGTAAGAAAAGAACAGACATAGAAAGAAGCGAGACAGGAATAGTGGCTTGTCTTCTAAGTAGCACAGGGGATTGGAAAACGACAAAGCAAGCATAAAGTTAAAATGAGAAGCAACCACTAAGTTTTCCCAAACGCGTCAGGTGCACGTTATGACATCAGAACTTGGCATTATTTATTCTCATAACTTGTGAGGTGATGCTAACTAAGAACCAATAGAAAATACTGTTACATTTTATGACACGAAAATTGGCGTCACCCAGGATCAGTATTTAAGGCACGGCAGATCTCTTATGTGGTGACTCTCTTGCTGTTACTCTCTTGAGTTTGTGTTCACGTCACATTGTGTTGCGCGCACGTCCACGTGCTTAAGTGGTGGGGGAGCGATGTGCAGATGTTTAGATTAGGCTTCTGATTAATAATTTAAGTGGTGGGATGGTATTTATTTATAGCTCATTTTGTAAGGAAACATGCTAGCCGCCCGTTAAATCTGTGATACAATAAATTAAAGCCATAAGGGAACATGCAGTGTATTTAATATTAGCCTCACCCACAAACCCTGAGACAATTTTGATTAGGAGTGGAATCTTCAACAACGGAGCTGAGGGCACTTCTGGAACGAGACATCGACTTCCCGCGACAATCGCTTAATTTTGTTTAGAGACCTCTTTATCAGGCTTGAGATTCTTTTAGGTAAATCTACGACACGGGACCAACGGCTTTACATCCCTTCCGAAGGAAGCATTGCTAAGAATTTGTACGCCCGAAGTTAGCACGGTAATCTTTTACCTTGGTATAGACTGTGGTTTTTTGCGTGGTCTAAACTACGCCGGTAAATGTACAAGGCTTCTCAGTATAGACAATCAGTTTTCATCCATATGTTCTTGACTTGTTAGTCTATATGTAATTTGAAGCCATTGCCTTGCATATAACTTTCAAGCCCATTTCCGATTCAGCATTCGTAATCGCTAGGCCTTCCCACTCTGTTTTACGCCTACCAGCACTCCTGGGAAAATAAACAGTATTGCTAGTCTGTGCAATATATGTGTTGGTACTTACTCCTAAGGCGGCACAGAAGTACTTTTTAGCGATGTTAAAATGTTCAGTTTTTGAATTTTGGTGTAAAAGTACACATTTATAACGTTTGACTTTCTTAGGGCGAATGTAACACATGTTTTAGACTCAATTTTAAAGCTTTGTCTTGGCTAAATAGCTCTCTAACTCAAATTCTGCCACAATTTTCTCAGGTTCTTCCCTCACAAAAATATCGCTAGAAGTCTGTAAAGTTTGCAATAACATATTTTGTAGGATTCTTTTATATTGTTGATAGATTAGTTTAAAAAAAAACCTGATGTGTTATATTCACATGACTTTCTCTACATCTCTGTAACAAATTATTGTCTAAAAGCTCATGCTTCTATTTACTTAATGCTAATTGAAAAAAAAAATACATATAGGTTTATTATTTGCTTCCTTGTAAGGAGAAGCAAAATAAGGGAGTACCATAGGTTAAAGTGAAGTCAAAAGCTGGTTGTTATGTGACTGAAGTCCCTTTGTTTGTATGGACACGAGTTGACAATTTCCTGTATGAGAAAAATATGTTTTACAAATCTGAAACAAAAAACAAGGAATATCTTAAAAAAAAAGACCAACTCCACGAAAAAAACTGTATATAATAAAAATTCTGCGTTTTAATGTTATCTACATTTTTTGTGTAGTAAGTTTTTGTCCATTTCTTACGGTTTAGCAGTTATGCAAAATTCCGTAAAATTCATCCAGAATAAAGTAGTCCTTAGAAATTATTCCCAAAAAATACAAGATATACATTTTATTTGTCATGTAAATATCTTTAACATAGGTACATGTGTGTGTGTGTGTATATATATATATATATATATATATATATGTGTGTGTGTGTATATATGTACCTATGTGCATTCTGTCAAGAAAGTACCGGGAATTGACCATTTAAAGATCCTGTTTAAAAGGGTAATCAAAATTATTGTTGTCGCTAAGTTTGTACAACTTTTCTCTATACCCATGTGGAGTTTGATCGGCATTTGTCATCTAGTTTGTTTACTGTTCGCCATTTTGTTAGTTCATCTCAAAGGTGATTTGCGATTTTACGATGGATGCAAATATTGAACAAAGAATCTGTCTCAAATTTTGCATTGCAAATGGTATTTCGTGTGCCGAATCGCTGAAAATGTTACAGAGGGCTTACGGTGAATCGACTTTATCAAAAACACGTGCATATGAGTGGTACAGTGCATTCAAAAGTGGTCGAGATGTGGTGGAAGATTTGCCTCGTCTGGTCGGCCATCAGCGGTTTCAACTGAACTGAACATCGCTAAAGTGAAGAAAATGGTATCTGAAAATCGTCATTTAGGTCTGAGAGAGATTGCCGCTGAACTTTTAAGTGTCTCACGAATCGATGCGGACCATTTTAAACGATTGTTTGGGCATGACACGCGTTGCAGCTCGGTTAGTTCCGAAAGACTTGAATTTTCTACAAAAACTCAATCGTGTAAGGATTGCTGAAGACATGCTAGAACGAGCCAGTTCCGACCCCACATTCATGAAACGCATTGTAACTGGTGATGAGACGTGGGTTTACGAGTTTGACACTCAAACCAGTCAACAAGCTTCCGAATGGCGCCTTCCAACTGAACCGAAACCTAAAAGGGCACGTCAAACTCGAACAAAACTGAAGATCATGTGGACAGTTTTTCGATTATCGCAGTGTCGTGCACTCAAGAGTTCTTGCCAGAAGGTCAGATGGTAAATAAAGACTATTATCTGAGCGTTATGCGGCGTTGGAGAAAACAAATACGGCGAAAAAGGCCGTATTCTGCGCCACAATATCGCACCAGCTCACAAGGCTATTATTGTGAACGAATTTCTGGCCAAAAACTCAACAAATTTCATCGAACAGCCACCCTATTCACCTGATCTGGCTCCTGCTGATTTCTTTCTCTTTCCAAAACTCAAGTTACCACTTCGAGGCACCCGTTTTCCGGCGATAGAAGAATAAAGGAAAATTCGCGGCGACAATTGATATCGATTCCTAAAAGTGCCTACAAAAATGTTTTGATGATTGGATTATTCGTTGGCATAAATGTATACTTTCAGAAGGGGCCTACTTTGAAGGCGATAAAATAAAATTGGATGAATAATTCATTTTTTGTGTTTTATTGGCAAATTCCCGGAACTTTCTTGACACAGTAGTATACCGCCACTTTGGAGAAAACCAAAATTTTAGAAATTTTTATATGTAAAGGGTATTTGGGAGTGGGGAATTTTCTTGCAAACCTTCGTGTCGCATACCTGAAAGGTACTGAACTTATACAGGGTGTTAATGAACTACACCGAAATAATTTGCGAGATTGTGCACGTGACTGACATAAGTAATGTGAGATCGGCGATGCATGATCCCCGGATAAACATAACATTAAACGTGTGGGTATCAGGTGCTGATAAGTCGGTGTTAAAACAAAGCAGGTTGAACAAATGGCTTAGAAGGTCTTTAAAACTCCTGCCCGAATATAGACGTGTCTATCGATTTTTAGCAGCTCGTTACTAGCGTCCTCAAGATTTAATGTCGCAAAAATCTGTAAAATCACGAACTAATCACTTGACAGTGCGACACTGAGCACTCATTAACTACGTTCTTGAAGTAGCCTTTTCTGTTTTTTTTTTGTTGTTTTTTTCAGCTGCTCTGGCGGCTTAATGCGTAACGCAGGAGGCTGCTATCCCAAAGGTCATGTGTTCGATTCCGGTCATAGAGTAAATGTTTTTATTATTATTTTTTTCACTAAGTGCCGCGATATGTGAACGAGACCCGAACTCAGAAACTATATTTCACTTGAAAGCCAGTATGATAACCACTAGCTAGAGAGGTACGCTGTAATATGTCCCTTCGTTTTTCGTGTTATGCTCTCGAATGGTTGATAAATTAGCCAGTGGCGTACTGGCACTTCAGAAACTTATAGCCGTTACTTCGACATTTCAATAAACAGGCTATAACTCTCCTATCTGAAATTACTTATTTAAGTAATCTACATATTCTGTGAAAATATTTTGATATAGTTCATTAACACCCTGTTTATCGAGTTTGGTATTGGACTTTTCGCAGCTATGCTGCCCGCAGACACACGTGAGCATACTTCTAAAACTGTTCTCTTTCTTTCTTTTTTTTTATTCAGGCGGTCCTAATACGTGCATTTCCGTTGAATTCTCGGTATCGAATTTTTGTGTGGAATACAATAACTTCTCTATACACTGTGTACGTAGTATACGCGTAGAGAAAGTAATTATCACTTTGGTGTCGTTTTATTAACTAAAATTATCAGTCTGCAAATGAAGCACATATAGAAGTAATGTTCATTACGTTATCCAGAATTAACAGCACACATATCTGCACTTACACCTCTAACAGCTTTTATGTTGTAGGAAAGTGGAATTCGGTCTATATATTAAGTACTAGCTGACCCGGCGAACTTTCTTCCGCCTTAGAAGCAATAAATGAGCAGATTTTGGATTTCATTAAGTTCAATTTTTTATTAGGGTAATAAATATGAATACAAAAAATCAAATATTTTAATTATTATTTATTGGCCTGTATTTTGGTGCATGGGCTGTACTCTTCAGTGAAGCACCTTGTGATAGACGACATTTCTTGTTTTATTAACAGGCGCAAGAACAAATAACGCAGATGGTCTTCCGACCCGCGAACAAGCCACATATAATTGACCATGGGAAAAACATGGATTTTCTATATTCAGACCACAGCTTTTCAAGGATTGGCCTTGTGATTTGTTAATGGTCATGGCGAATGCAAGACGGATCGGAAATTGAAGTCGTTTAAACTCAAACAGCAAATCGGTTGGGATCATCAGGATCCTCGGGGTGAGAACTTCCTTACCTTCAAATTTTCCTTTTGAGTATCGTCGCGTAAATCACATTGTTCATCAATTTACTTACCACCAAACGCCTTCCGTTGCGCAGTTTTCGTTGGTTTATGTTTTCAAGCATGATTACTACGGAGTCAACCTTTAGTCGTAAATTGTGCGGTGGTAAGCCAGGAACATCCAAGGAGTTTAAAAATTTAACTGGATAGTTGCTCTTCTCGTGCAATTTCATTCGCAATGTTTCGAATCCTTTGTTGGGAAAGAATCGATTGTCTTGGACGCGGCATTGTTAATGATAATTTCGGCACAATCGGGTAATAGAAACTCCAAACAAACACCATAGACAACAATGCGTTTTTCTGTCTGTTGCATTTTGTTATACCACGTTTTATGTCACGTTCCACGGAAACGGGGTAAAACGTATCCTATGTCCGTCTCCTGGTTCTCAGCTACCTCCCAACCGATTTTCAGCCAAATCGGTTCAGCCGTTCTTGAGTTATAAATAGTGTAACTAACACGACTTTCTTTTATAAATATAGATTAATATTTCAGATGAATTCTTTCAGTTTATTTGTTGTATACGCAGTGGAATTTGAAGGGATTGCCGAGTGGTTGACCCTGTGTATTGTATTAACTGTTACTTTCTCGACTAGCAGATTGCAGGAAAAGTGACCTCCATGTGGAGTTTTCGCTCTCAAGGCGAAGCAGCAGCAGCAGCAGCCCATCCGGATCTGTGCGAAGTGATGCTCCATTTTCGCGGTCCATTACCTTCCAGTGCGGAAAAGAATGAGGTGTCATTTCGATCAAGTGGGGTGCCATGTTTGGTATTCGTTCGCCAAGAGGAAAAAAAAAGATTTCCACCCCATCTTGGTGATCGTCTTGTTATATGATGGTCATATCAAGTCGTTTCCTGTCATTTCAATACATACAAGCCAATGAATGTAAGAGTGATCAAATGGATTTTCTTTCATTGCTATGTGTACTCGTCGACTTTTCTCTAGAGAGTGTTTTATGGGTCGCAGTAAAACGTCATTTCAAATTGAATGCTATTCTCTTCCCGAACCTTCAAGAAATATCTCATGGAAATCTTAGATAATGCTGTGTCGTAAAAAACATTCCTTTTCTGCTGCATTTTCAAAGGTTGTCAAGAGCCGCTGTCTCTTCAACAAAGTACGTAATAAATTGGAAACACTTTCATTTAATAAAAATCTGATGTGTTCCATTCACATGACTTTCTCTACATCTCTGTAACAAATTATTGTTAAAAAGCTTATTGTTCTCTCTATTTAATTCTAAAACATTAACAGAAACGGTCTTATTACTTAGTTCCTCTATAAGTAGAACGGAAATAAGGGAATACACTAGGCTAAAGCGTCAGGCAAATGTTTTAAATTGTGAATGCTATGGGATTGAAATCTAATTCTTTGCGTGCCCAAGCGTTGACAAGTACCCGTATAAGTATTTTAAACAAGGAATATCTCGTAAACGGTAGACTCCACGAAAAAAATGTAAATGACATAAGTTGTGTTTTATCATCATCTATATTTATTTGTGTAGAACGCTTTTGTCTATCTCTTACGGTTTACCAGTTATGCAAAATTCAATAAAATCATCCAGAATAAAGAGGTCTTTAGACGCTATTCCTAGAAAATTCAAGATATAAATTTTATTTGCCATATAAATATCTTACATAAAAGAGTTTAATCAAAATCGTTACAGCCATTTTTGAGAAAATCAACATTTTGGTAAAATGTTCCATGTAAAGGGTAGTTTGGGGTGGAGTTATTTGTTTGGGAGATACAAACTAAATACCAAGTCTTTTCGTTTAATTTAAGGCCAGTATATAGAGTCCAGTTGTTAATCATTTGACTACCGCCATTGCCTTTGTCTAGAAGGAAAGTTTGTCTCATAAAAATGAAATAGGAAGAAAAAATTAGCTATGCTAAGAATCGTTGATATATCCACTAATAAACGATAGAGCAGAAAAATCCATGCGAATATAAGACATTAGACTTTTTTTACTTTCTCTACACTTACTATGTGCATAGTGTATAGAGAAGACATTGCATTCCACCCAAAAATTCGATACCGAAATCTCAGCAGAAATAAATGTTTTGAGCCCCACGAATCCATAAAAAGCACCTTTAGAAAAATGTCCGAGTGTGTGTGTGTGTGTGTGTGTGTCTGTGAACAACACAGCTCAAAAACTAGGTATTTAAGGTTACTATCTTCCAAGGATGCGAAACAAGATTTTCAATGAAATTCCCCCACCCCCATTACCGTTTACATGGAAAATGAAGAGCTCGTTAAAACACACAGTTTATATTATATACATTTGTTGGTTGAGTTGACCGTTTTTGAGATACTCCTTGGTTTTGGTTTCAGTTTTAAAATACTTCTACTTTTCTCATACGGAATTTGTCAAGTCCTGTCCATACGGACAAAGAAACTTCAATTACATAGTAACCAGCTTTTAAAAGGTTTTACTATCGCTTTAGCCTAGTGTGTTTCCTTATTTCCCTTCTACTTAAAAGAAAGCAAGTAATAAGACTATTTCTGATAATTTTTTTTCTCTATTAGCATGAAGTGAATAGAAGATTAAACTTTTTAACTATTATTTGTTACAGAGATGTAGAGAAAGCAATGTGAATGGAACACTTCAGATAGAGCAGGAAATCCACCCGAATATAACACCTTAGATTTTTCCCCCAGCTATTTCTTTGGATTCAGGGGTCGTCAGTGAACTCTCGGTATCGAATTTTTGGGCGCATTACAAAACTTGGTGTATTTATTTTAGGAAATATATACCATCTTACCATCTGGATGAGCAGACAACACAACATAATTTACACCAGCTCATTATTTCGAACCTATTTTATTTCTTTCAATTTTTTCTGTGATAATTTTCTGCGGAGATATTTTAGTTTTTTCGAGAAAATAGAACGCACCTTCCGGCAGCCATCGGGTAGCTGGACAGCGGGGGCGACGTCTCTCCCTTTCAAAACCAGAAGTAGCTAAAGGCCTAAACTTATTTCTCTAACAGTATTATGGCTGCAAAATGGTGTTCGGAAAATAATTATTTCAAAATCCTTATTGATGTTGCTCTACGGACCGTACATGTAACAACCTATTCATTCTGCTGTAATAAACCATCCAAATTGAGGAATAGTTAGAATATTTTTTTCGGAAATAGTTGATAACAGATCAAAATATCATTCTATTTCTACTTTCTTTATGCGTACTATGTATATAGTGTATAGAGAAGGTATTGTATTGCACCCAAAAATTCGATACTGAGATTTCAACGGAAATATATGTTTTGAGACGCCCTGAATCCAAAAAAAGCATTTTTAGAAATATATCCGTGTTTGTGTCTGTGTGTGTGTGTGTGTGTGTAGGTGTGTGTGGCTGTGGGTAGCATAGCTCAAAAATGAAAAGACCGTTTATAAATCAAACGTGGTATTTAAGTTTGGTATCTTCCAACGATGCGACACGAAAATTTTCAAGAAAATCCCATCACCCCAAACCACCCTTTAAATGGAAAAAGTTCGAAAACTTTGACTTTCTTAAAAATGGCTCTAACGATTTTGATTAAGATCTTGTATATTTAAGATATTTACTTGACAAATAAAAATGTATGTCTTGAATTTTCTGATAATAGCCTCTGAAGACTACTTTGTTGCGGATAAATTTAATAGATTTTTGCTAAACCGTAAGAGATGGACAAAAAATTAAGATATAGAACACATTAAAACTCACAATTTATGTTGTATACATTTTTTTCGTGGAGTTTTTCGTTTTTAAGATACTCCTTGTTTTTAGTTTCATTTAAAACTTATACTTTTCTCATACAGGAATTTGTCAACTCCTGTCCATACAAACAAAAGAACTTCAGCCACATAGCCACCAGATTTTGACTATCACTTTAACCTATGGCACTCCCTTATTTTGCTTCTACTTAAAGAAGTAATAAGAATATTTCTGCTAATTTTTTCTCGATTTACATGAAGTAAATAGAACCATAAGCTTTTTAACAATAATTTGTTGCAGAGATGTAGAGAAAGTCATGTGAATGGAACACATCAGAGTTTTTAATCATATACTGAAGACACAAAACTAAGTATAACATCGGTTACAATCGGAGCACTAAGTGAGTTTTGAGAGAAGCTGTGCATGCGAGGAATCTGTTTGTCACATGGAAGTTTGCAGGTGTTTTTAACGCGAGTAATAATCAATGACGCTCCCCTCCGTGCACCTAAATCCCAGGCGCCAGAAGCTCGCAAATGATTGCAATAAACAGACAATGCCGGCAGAAATCCATCTTGTTAATGTATGACGGCAAAACGCTTGTGTACTTAAGGGCGTTTGCATGGCTAATGGCGGAGTAACGTTAAACTTGCCTAAGCACCTGGAAATTAACAGCCAACAGCTGAAAGGAAATGGCATGTGGTTAAAAGAGAGAGATTCCTGCAGTTAGAGAAGATATTGCATTCCATCACAATTTTGATACCGTGATGGCACCGAAAATTCACTATTAAGGGTTCCCTGTATATAAAAAAAATCTGATATGTTTCATTCACTTGACTTCCTCTACATCTCTGCCACAAATTATTGTTAAAAAGCTTATGCTTCTATTTACTTCATGCTAATGGAGAAAAAATTAGCAGAAATAGTCTTATTACTTCTTTAAGTAGATGCAAAATAAGGGAGTGCCATAGGTTATAGTGATAGTCAAAAACGGGTTGCTATGTGACTGAAGTTTTTTAAAGCTGAGACCAAAAACAAAGAATTTCTAAAAAAACGATCCACTCCACGAGAAAAATATATATATAACACAAATCGTATGTTTTAATGTATTCTACATTGTCTTTTAATTTATTTTTTGTCAGTTACGCAAATTTGCGTAAAATTCAATCAGAATAAAGTAGTCTTCAGAGGCTATTCCCAGAAAATTCCAGATATACATTTTATTTTTAGATAAATATCTGTAATATACGATATTTTAATCAAAATCGTTACAGCCTTTTTTTTTTAGAAAATCAATATTTTCGAAAAATTTTCCATGTAAAGGTTAGTTGAGGTAGGGGGATTTTCTTGAAAATCTACCGTGTCGCTTCCTTGGAAGATACTGAACTTATATACCAAGTTTGGTATTTAACGGACTTTTCGTTTTTGAGCTATGCCGTTCATTGACACACACATACACACAGACAGACAGACACACACACGGACATTTTTCTAAAAATGTTTTTTTTCTGTATCTAGGGTGTCCTAAAACGTTTGTTTCCGGTGAAATCTCGGTATCGAATTTTTGGATGAATTACAATACCTTTTCTATACCTATATACATGGTACGTGTAGAGAAAGTAAAAATAGATCTAACGATCTTGATTAAATTACCATATCAAAGATATTTACATGACGAATAAAATGTATATCTTGAACTTGCTAGGAATAGCCTCTGAAGCATAACTGGCAAACCGTAAGAGATATACAACTTGACTAAAGAAAAAAATTAGTTCTCGTTCGAATACTCAATTTGTTGTGGAATTAATCATTTCCGAGATATTCCTTGTTCTTGGTATTAGTTTTAAAATACTTAAACGTTTTCTCAGACAGGAATTTTGTCAAATCATTGCAGCTAATAGGATCTGTTTGTTTGTGCGTGTGTCTCTGAAAACGAAAAGTGGGTGAAATATCAAACTTGGTAGTTAAGTTTTCTGTCTTCCTCGGATGCGACACGAACATTTTGAGAAAAAAAAAAACTCCCCACCCCAAAATACCCTTTACATTGCTCTAACGATTTTTATTGAAATATTTAGATGTGAAATAAAAAATTATATATAATGTTCTGTTATAGCCTATGAAAACCTCACCATTCTGGATGACTTTTACATAACCTGGTAAACCGTAAGAAATGTACTACACAAAAAATGTGGATATCGTTAAAACACACAACTTATGTCATTACATTTAACTATTTCCGGGATACTCCTTGTTATTGGTTTCAGTTTTAAAATACTTCAACTTTTCACATACGGGAATTACAATACAAGGAAACGGATTTCAACCACATAACAACCAGCTTTTAAGAGATTTTACAGTCGCTTTAGCATAGAGTACTCCCTTATTTTCCTTCTGCTTACAAGAAAGCAAGTAATAAGGTCATTTCTGCTAATGTTTATGTGGATTAGCAAAAAGCAGATAGAAGAATAACAAGCGTTTTAACAATTTTAAACGGAGATACAGAGAAGGTCACGTGGTTCAAATACATTTAGATGACGCATAACTATATACTTTCAATCTTCTGGGAATTGCATCTGAAGAACTGTTCATTCTGGATGACTTTTGCGTAACTGGTAAACCGTAAGAAATAGACAAAAACTTACTCCACAAAAAATGTAGATCTCTTTAAAACACACAATTTGTTATATGTGTATATTTTTACGTGGAGTTGCCCATTTCCGAGATATTCGTTGTTATTTGTTCCTGTTTTAAAATACCTAAGAGGTTTTCTCATACGGGAACTTGTCAACTCCTGGCCACATAAACATGGCAACAAGTTTTTCAAACATTTGACTATAGTTTTAGCCTTATGTTCTTTCTACTTACATGAAAGAAAGTGATTAGATCAATTCTCCTAATGTTTATCTCGATCAGCATGAAGAAGATAGAAGAATGAGCGTTTTAACGATAGAGAAAGTCACGTGAACACAGATTTTATAGAAAAAGGTCCGTATTTATGTGCGTGTGTGTCTGCGAACACGATAACTCAAAAATGAAAAGTCTGTTAAGTACCAAACTTAGGTTCAACAACTTCAGAAGATGAAGACGAAGTTTTCAAAGAGAATCCCCCACCTCAAACTATTATGCTTTTGATTAAAGTACCTTACGTTACAGATAATTATATGAAAAGTCAAATTTATACATTACATTTTCTGAAGTTTTCTTCACTTTGAATGGCTTGCTTATTTAGTAAGCCTTAAAAGATATACTGAAAAGTTACTAGACAAAAATGTATATAATTCGTTAAAATACTCGATTTATGTGTTCTACTTTTATGTAGATATAGCGACTTCTAATATATTTCCTGTTATTGGTTTCAGTTTGCAAACTGTTGAGTCTTTCCCACACAGGAAGTCTTCATTCATTTAACATCTATTTTGCTTTACTCCCGGCCACTTTCTATGTCGACCGTATAGCGGCAGTTTTTAAAATATTTTGGCCATCACTTCAGCCTAGTGTATTCTTATTTCCCTTCTACTTATAAGACCATTTCTCCTAATGATAGAATAATCTTTTCTAAGGATTGTTTGTGAGAAACAGATGGAGTACATAATTTGTAGTATTTCTGTACTTCGCATGGCCTCCCATATATTGTCCCTGTGTTTCTGTATAACATTATTCTGTTAGCAAAAGTGCTGGTCGGAATTTATCATCATTGGCTTTGTTACAACGCATTGAGTATTACAAACGGGAATGTACACGTATGGAGTCAATATTTTCCCTATTTTAGCATCCATTTGCCACAATATGAAAGCACGACCGTTGCTAAAATTCAGCTGCTACATCTGCCTTGAACGATTTATATTTGTAGCTACACGAAAAAGCCAGTGTTTGTATCATCGCTAGTATTTAAAAAGCTGACCGTATATGCAGTGTTGCCAACTTGGTGATACTCAAAGTTCCCAAAAGCCATTTAAAATTGCCGTTTTTACTTTCTCTACACGTAATATGTACATAGTGTATAGAGAAGGTATTGCATTGCACCCAAAAATCGATACCGAGATTTCAGCGGAAATACACGTTTTAGGGTCCCCTGTATAAAAATCCATTTTTAGCAAAAGATTCGTGTGTCTGTGAACACGATAACTCGAAAACGAAAAGTCGGTAAAATATCAAACTTGGTACGTAGGTTTGGTATCTTCCAAGAATACGACATGAAGATTTTCAAGAAACATCCCCCTCCCTAAACTACCCTTTATATGGAACCTTTTTCGAATTTTTTGATTTTCTCAAAAATGGCTCTAACGATTTTAATTAAAATACCGTATGTTTAAGATATTTTATGACAAATGAAATGTACGAGGGCCTGCTGATAAGTCCCGGGCCTCACACAGATATAGCACCTCTAGGCCAATTAGACGGTAGCATAGTATAATCTAACTCTACACTAGCTTGTATCCATAGTTACAGGTCAATAGCTTGTGTAGTTTTCGAATGACAGCATTTTAAACAAGACAACTTTAGAGTTTTCTCAAAAATGGAGGATTTGGAAAAACGAGCAGTGATTAAATACTTCCATTTGAAAGACTTAACGCCTAAAGAAATCAAGAAGGAAATGGACAGTACATTGAAGGACTCTGCCCCTTCAATAATTAAAAGGTGGGTTGCAGAGTTTAAAATGGGACGTACGAGCACTAGTGATGAGCCTCGCTCTGGAAGCCCTATAGAATTGCAACTCTAGAGATCATTGAAAATATTCAGACCGCAGATTAACGCTGTTTGAGATAGCAGAGGCTGTAAACATATCAAAAGAACGTGCAGGTAATATTTTAAGTAATGTTTTGGGCTTTCACAAGTGCAAGATGCGTCCGCGTTTGTTGATACCTGATCAAAAGTTGCAAAGAAAAACTGTTTCTGTTAAGAGTGTGGAGCTCTACCGTGAAAATGTCAATGAATTTTTGAGACGGCTTATTACCATGAATGAAACTTGATATATCACTACACTCCAGAAAGTAAATCAGTCAAAACAGTGGATTGCGCCAGGTGAACCAACTCCAAAAAAAGGCAAAGTCAATTTTGTCAGTTAACAAGAGAGTATTAGAGAGTGTTTTCTGGGATGCACAGGAATTATTTTTATTGATTACTTGGAAAAGGGCAAAAGCATCACTGGTAACTACTACGCAAGCTTACTGAAACGTTTGAGTGATAAGGTGAAAAGAAAAGACCTCACGTGGCAAAAAAAAAATTGTTTCATCATGACAGTGCTCCGACCCAACGTTCAGTCATTGCAATGGGAAAAATGTGCGAATCAAGGTTGGAATTGCTTGAACATCCACCCTAATCGCCAGATCTAGCACGCAGTGACTACCACCTGTTCACAAACCTCAAACAATTTCTTGGAGTACGAACATTTCACATCAACGCGGAAGTCATTGATGCGGTAAACAGCTATTTTGAGGACCTTGATAAATCGCACTACAGAGATGGTTTAATTAAATTAGAACACCGATATGACAAATGTATTAGCCTTTCTGGAGGTTATGTTGAGAAATAAACAAACAAAAAATTAAATGCTCTTTTCATTGAGACCCGAGAGTTATTAGCCGACCCTAGTATATTTTGAAATATCTTGAGAATAGCCTCCTAAGACGTCTTCTGGATGACTTTGTATAACTGGCAAACCGTAAGAGATATTATACCTCACAAAAAGTGTAGATCTGATTAAAACAGTAAATTTATGTCGTATACAATTTTTTTTTTAAGTAGAGTTAACCATTTTCTAGATATTCCGAATTATTTGTTTAAATTTACGTAAACGGAAAGACTTTCTTCTCGTTTCTCGTCTGTTTACTCCTGCAAAGCAAAGAGATTGGAATTTCAATTGTTTCACATAGAACCGATTTTAAAGGACAATACTATCTATAGCTTTAGTCTGTTCATTTTCTTATTTCCCTTCTACTTGCAAGAAGCTAGTAACAAGACTAATTCTTTTGATAAAAGGTTTGTTTACCGAACAACTAGAGGCCATCTTGTGAATGGAACACATTAGATTTGTTTCCCTTCTACTTATAAGGAACTAAGTAATAAAACCGTTTCTGCTAACGTTTATCTCGATTAGCATGAAGTAGAAAGAAGAATAAGCTTTTCAACAATAATGTGTTACAGAGATGATTTGTTTATATGAATGATAGCACTTTCCTATGCGCTTTAGCCCACTGGGTTAATGTTCAGGGTACCTACATATCCATATTACACTATGCTCATCTCACTGAAAACCCTCTCCATTTCTCCATTTGAATGGGGGAGGCTTAACAGTTAATTTGCAAGTAACCATTTCTCTTGAAAGAAGTTCATCCCTATGCTTCAGCCCAAAAATGCATTGTATTACTACTTTGGCGCCGTTTTATTAAACTGATATTCCTCTCTACATTATAGCAATACTGAAGATCTCAAAGTGACAGTGCCATCTTTGCTCAGATCTTTAGCGGTGGAAGAGTATAATATCTGCATTGAAAAATCGGTACCACGTGACACTAAATACCTTGATAGCAAAGTCGATTACTATATGTTATTGCCGGCGCAAAACTTCTGGAATTGTGACCCTGACCGCCAACCAAGCTACCAAGCCTGGAATGAAATGGCGTGTTATTTATGGACGCTCTTTAACTACTGTGGTTCTCAGCGTCCCATTCTAAATTGGGCGTGAAAGACCGCTTAATTTTGCTCAGAGGCCTCTCTTTCAGGCTTGAGGTTATTTTACGTGCCGTAAATCTACGACACGGGACCAACGGCTTTACTTCTCTTCCGAAGGAAGCCATGCTAAGGATTTTTACGCCCGAAAAAATCCATCGTCCTCCGCCGGGTGATCGAGCCTAGCTTCCGGAGTTTGTGATATGATACTTTGCTTACTTAAAGTCACAGCGAGCAAGCTTTGTACAGTCTGTACCGAAAGTGTTCCGCATATGTTTGTATTCAAATTGGGCAGTAAATAGTGTTCATTTTATTTTTTTAACTATGGCTCCTACGTTTTCAAAGTTAAGTGGCGAGGTATTACTTAGAGCAGAGAAATAATTGCAAATTTCCTTGACTTCATGAAACAAGAGGCAGAGGAAGAAAATGTAGGTATGTTCCCCGAATTCTTCAAAAGTCAGTTGAAAGTGAATGAAAGAATAGCCAAGGCAACTGATATTTCACTGAGTTGCGTTTCCAGGATTCTTAAAGATAAGAAAGAAAGAAAACTAAAACTTAATATATCACTTTTAAATTAAAAGATGTGGAACAGTTGTGTCGCCAGCGAATGGCAGAAATTGGGAGGCCAGAATGCGAAAATGTATGTCATTTGAGAACATTGAAAATCATTAGAAAGAATTGTAGAAAATCAAAAAGAATTCTAATCCAGGATAATGGTGCAGAAAGTAGCGATAGCGTTGATGATGACAATGACGTGAGCGAAGACGAAAGACTGTCAGGTGTGGAAGAATTGACATTGTTTATATAGTAGGCCATTTGTATAGATGTTTTGTAGATATGAATATACATATGAAAACACATGTTTATCAGAGCAGGTGACAGATATTTGACTTGGACTATGAAAGGCAGGAATCGACTGGTGAACCACTTATCTGAAGGTACAACTCGCTTCCTAGCTCTCATTGAGATTTTCACATGTCCAGATCTGTTGCGCCAGTTAAAGCTACTTTTCCCCCAAATTGGCAACACTGCGCATATTTTACGCACTTTACTGTTTTCATTTGCAGTTCCGGGAAGGCTAACGTCGCACCTATATGCCTACTTTCTAAACCCTGCACAGAAGACAACGTTATGAAAGAAATACAACGCCAATTAGGAGCCTTTTTCCACTTTGAGCAGCATGAGGCGGAACACCACACTTTCGCTTTAGGAAATTGCATTAAAGGCTGGATCGTGTTTCGTGATCAGCAATATGCGATAAAAAGCATTCCTGCCCGGTTTATTAACGAGGATTCTTGTTATGGTAACCAAACCACGTGACGTAAGCCGCATTTTCCAATTGGTAGGTCATTCTGCTTCGGACATTACAGTGTCTTTCAAAACTCTAACGACACACCTAAATGTCAAACTTTTCATTCCTGTCCTTAAACTTTTGTGAAATCTGGAGAAAATCTGATGTGTTCCATTCACATGGCTTTCTCTACAACAAATTATTGTTAAAAGGCTTATTATTCTTCTATTTACTTCATGCTAATCGAGAACCATAGGCTAAAGTGATAGTCAAAAGCTGGTGGCTATGTGACTCAAGTTCCTTTGTTTGTATGATAGGGGTTGAAAAATTCCTGTATGAGAAAGTATAAGTACTTTATAGTTGAAACCAATAACAGTTGCATAGCGACAGCTTTTAAAAGATTTGACTATCGCTTTGGCCTGGTGTGTTCCCTTATTTCCTTTCTGCTTACAAGAAAACAAGTCTATCCTGATCAACATAAAGTACATAGAAGAGTAAGCTTTCGTAAGAATACAAGTAGCCAGAGAAAGGCATGTGAATGGAACACACACTCCTAGATGACTTTATACTAGGGGCGTTCAACAAGTCATAAAAATCCAAGAAATTAGTCTTGTGTTTAGTAACCGTCTCTTACTAGATGACAGGTGACATCACATGGTTTCGTTGTCAGGCGATTGAATCAACAATCTTGTGCTTCTTTAGAAAGATGAAAAAAAAACGAGTTTCTTGCGGTGATTAAACACTTAAACACTTAACACCGAAAGAGGTAAAAGCCAAGTTGGATAAAGTTCATGGCCCATCTGCTCCTGCGTACAGAAGAAATGATTCCTCCGAAATGGTTGACAAAATCCAGGATATTGAATCATGGATGAAACAAAGTTTGCGAAATAGTAGAGGCCACAGGCATTTCACAAGGTACAATGTTCTCAATTTTGTACCAAAAATTAGATCTCGGCAAGATGCTCTCAGTGGAGAATAAACGCTATCGTGTGATCGAGTCGGAAGCTGGTTTGGCACTTTTCTCCGTTGCAATCCTAAAGAGTTTCTGCGTCAGTACATAATTGTGGATGAAACTTGGATACAGTACTACGCTCCAGAGACAAAGTACAATCAAAGCAGTGGGTTTTTAAAGGCGAATCGGCTCCGAAGAAAGTATAGCTGGTGAATTCTGCAGACAAGGCAATGGCCTCGTTTTTTTGGGAAGCGGAATTATCTACAGTGATTACTTGCAGAAAGGAAGAAGGATACATGGAAAGTATTACGCATCGCTATTGCACCGGTTGAACGGAGAAATCAAGAAAAAACGCCGTCATGTGGCAAAGAAAAATATTCTCTTCCATCATGACAATGTAAGCTGCACACCTGCGTAGCTTCAGAGGCAAACATTGTAGAATGAAGGTTCGAATTACTAAAATACCCAGTGAGAGCTTTTATTTCCACACTTGAAAATGTGGCTCGGCGGGAAACGATTCGCGTCAAACGAATAGGCATCTCCATAACAGATGCCTATTTTGAGAACCTTCCGAAATCCTACTTTTTGGATGGCTTAATACAGTTGGAGAAACGCTGGGAAAAGTATACCGAGCTAAAAGGAGATTATGTTGACAAATAAAAAAATAAAGCATCTGATGCGTTCCATTGACATGTTTTTCTCTATATCTCTGTAACACATTATTGCTAAAAGGCTTATTCTCTTATCTATTTCAGATAAACATTAGCAGAAATGCTTTCTTATAAGAAGAAGGTAATACACTAGGCTAAAACGATAGTCAAATCTTTTAAAAGCTGTTTGCCTTGTGGTTGAAACCCGTTTCTTTGCATTGCCAAGAGTTGACAAATTCCGGTATGTGAAAACTGAAACCAATAACAAGGAATTTCTCAAAAATGGTCAACTCCACGAAAAAAATTGTGTGTTTAAACGAGTTCTACGTATTTTGTGTTTTAAGTTTTTTTCTCTATCTCCTGCAGTTTACTGGTTAAGCAAAATTCATCCCGAATAAAGAGGCCTTCAGAGGCTATTTCCAGGAAAGTCAATATATACATTTAAGTTGTCGTGTAAATATCTCTAATATACGTTATTATATTCAAAATCGTTAGAGCCATTTTTGAGAAAATCAACGTTTTCGAAACATTTTCTATGTAATGGGTAGTTTGGGGGGGGGGAGATTTTCTTCAAAACCTTCGTGTTGCATCCTTAGAAGATATTGAACTTATATACCAAGTTTGATATTTTACCGACTTTTCGTTTTGGAGTTATCCTGTTCACGGACACATTCACACACGGATCTTTTTCTAAAAATGATTTTTTACTTTCTCTACACGTACTATGTATAGAGAAGGTATTATAATGCACCCAAAAATTCGATACCGAGATTTCACCGGAAATAAATATTGTAGGACCCTCAGCGGGTCCTACAATGACTAACGATCTTGATTAAATATCATATATTAAAGATATTTACCTGACAAATGAAATGTATATCTTGAATTTTCTGGGAATAGCCTCTGAAGACTATTCCCGATCAATTTTACGGAATTTTGCATAACTGCTAAACCGTAAGACATCTGGAAAAACTTACCACACTAAAATGTAGAGCACATTAAAACCCACAATTTATATACATTTTTAGCTGGAGTTGAACGTTTTTCTATCTTTATCTAAGGACTTCTTAAACACCCAGCTTAGCTTATCTCTTTTTATTATAGTTGTTAAAGTAAAATATCGATTTGTTTTAATTAAATGAGTGAATGTGTTTGAGCAGTAGTGTACGTTCATAACAAGGACACGCCGGTATTGTTGACAGGAGACAGACAGGATGTTAGATATCGACCTATTTTCTGTTAGCACTGGTTTCACCAAAAAGAAACAAGTGAACAGCAAGGACAAGTAAACAAAGCAGTAACTGGTACAATACACAGATCTCGCCAAGGCATAGCATCAGAGAATGTATTATTTCCTGTTTAGAAAGGACAATAGTTCTTACGGAAGGAATTAGAAGGTGGAGACACCTGCACAAGAATGTATTTCGCTCTCATATTGACCATTAGTTCTTTACAACGCATCTCTTCTATGTACTATATGCTAATCGAGAAAAAATTAGCAGAAATAGTCTTATTACTTGCTTCCTTGTAAGTAGAAGCGAAATAAGGGAGTACCATAGATTAAAGGGAAAGCCAAAAGCTGGTTACTATGTGACTGAAGTTCCTTTGTTTGTATGGACAGCAGTTGACAAATTCCCATATGAGAAAAGTATAAGTTTTAATTTCTCTATGCGACTATAGTGTATAGAGAAGGTATTGCACTCCACCAAAAAATTCAATACTGAGATTTCACCGGAAATATATGTTTTAGGGTCCCCTGTATCCAAAAAAAGTAATTTTCAGAAAAAGGTCCGTGTGTGTGTGTCCGCGTGTCCGTGAGCACGATAACTCAAAAATGAAAAGACGGTAAAATACCAAATTTGGTATTTAAGTTTAGTATCTTCCAGGAATGCGACACGAAGATTTTGAGAAAAATCCCCCCACCCCAAACTACCATTTACGTGGAACTTTTTTCGAAAATTTTGATTTTCTAAAACCTGGCTGTAACGATTTTGATTAAAATATCGTATATTAAAGATATTTACCTGACATATAAAAAGTATATTTTGAATTTTCTGGGAATAGCCTCTAAAGACTTATTTTGGGTCAATTTTACGGAATTTTGCATAACTGCTAAACCGTAAGAGATGGACAAAACCTTACCACACAACAAATGTAGAGCACTTTAAAACTCACAATTTATGTTATATACATTTTTGTCGTGGAGTTGATTGTTTTTTAGATATTACATGTTTTGGTTTCAGCTATAAAAAACATACTTTTCTCATACTGGACTTTGTGAACTCGTTACCATACAAACAAAGGAACTTCAGTCACATAACAACCAGCTTTTGACTATTACTTTAACCTATCGTACTCCCTTATTTCGCTTCTAATTACAAGGAAGGAAGTAATAAGATTAGTTCTGCTAATTTTTTCTCGATTAACAGGAAGTAAATAGAAGCATAAGCTTTTTAATAATAATTTGTTGCAGATTTGTAGAGAAAGTCAGTGAATGGAACACATCAGATTTTTTAAAGCGGAAACCAAAACCAAGGACTATCTCTAAAGCGATCAACATCAAAAAAAAAAAAAAAAATAGATATATAACATAAATTGTGTGTTTTAACGTGACCTATATTTTTATGTGGTAAGTTTTTGTCCATCTCTTACAGTTTAGCAGCTATGCAAAGTTCCTTAAAATTTATCCAGAATAAAATGAGTCATCTCCCAGAAAAATCACGATATACATTTTATTTCTCAGGCAAATATCTTTAAAATACAAAATTTTAATCAAAATTGTTGAGAAAATCAAGTTGGGGGGGGGATTTACTTGAAAATCTTAGTGTCGCATCCTTGGAAGATACCAAACTTAAATACCAAGTTTGGTATTTAACAGTCTTTTCGTTTTTTAACTATGCTGCCGACAGACACACACACATTCACACAGACAGACAGACACACACACACACACACGGACATTTTTCTAAAAATGCTTTTTTTTTTTTTTTTTTTTTTTTTTTGGATTCAGGGGGACCTAAACATGAATTTCCGGTGAAATCTCGGTACCGAATTTTCGGGTGCATTACAATACCTTCTCTATACACTATGTACATAGTACGTATAGAGAAAGTAAAATTTTTTGATGTGTTCCATTCACATTTCTTTCTCTTGCAAACTGTTCTTACGAAGGAATATTCTTTTATCTACATAATGCTACTCGAAATAAACGTTAGTAGAATAAATTTTCTTATTACTTGCTTCCTTGTAAGTAGGAATGAAATAAGGGAATATATTAGCCTAAAACGATGATAGCCAAATCCTTCGGATAAATTTGTATGGTCCCGCTTGAGAGGGAAACAAATAAGTAATATCTCAGAACGGACAATTCTAAAAAAAAAAAAAAAAAAAAAAAAAAAAAAAATAATAATAATAATAAATCTATATGGCATGAAATTGTTTGTTTTAACCAAACCTACACCTTTTGTGTGGTAAGCTTTTGTCTCTCTTACAGTTTACCAGTTATGAAGAATTCAGCAAAATGTATCTAGAGTAAAGAGGTATTTAAAGGCTATTCCCAGAAAATTCAAGATATGCACATTATTTGTAATGTAAATATTTTTATATACGATATTTTAATCAAAACTATTAGAGCCATTTCTGAGAAAAGCAAAATTTGCGTAAAATACTCAATGTAATGGGAGTTGAGAGCAGGGGGGATTTCCTGAAAATCCTCGTTTCGCATCCTTGGAAGATACAAAAGATAAATGCAAGTTTGGTAGCTAACGGTCTTTTCGTTTTTGCTGTCCACACACACATACCGGACTTTTTTCGAAAAATTCTCCTTTTTTCGGACTTAGGGGACCTCAAAACATATTTCCGTGAAATTTTGAGATCGAATTTTTGGGTGGAATACAATACCTTCTGTATCCACTATATACATTGTACATATATGCTAGAGCAAATAAAAATGTTGTTTTTCGATTCAAGAGGTCTCGAAGCATGTGTTCCCGGTGAAATCACAGTATAGAATTTTTTAAGATAGAATAATTTGTACGTACGTGCAAGATGTAAGAGCGTCAAGTTATGGTTATTGATTCGAGCGGGAATATTGTGATACGAGACGCAGTTGAATTCACAACCACGCGAGAATCAACGTGTATTTTCTGATATTAAAAGAAAAGTAGCGAAATAAATTTGACCCATTCATTAAGGGTTATAATTAATATATTTCTCATTTCTGGGAGGCGATGACGCTACGGTTATAGCAGGCCGTGACAAACCAATATCATTGTTATTGGATTAATTGTTTTTTAACACAAGCCGTGTGTAGGACTGGAGTTGGGAGTTGGATAGACTGAAAAATTCAATGTCATTGCCGGGATTTGAACCACGGATCTCCCGGTCTCTAGCCGGGTACTCTACCACAGAGCCACCATGGCCGGCATAGCATTGAATTTCTCACTACTCGCGTGCTTCTCGGTAAACCCCAACGTGTTCTCAATTATTTTGAGATGACAACCCCAATGGTGACTTACAATGTTGTAAGTCCCAGTATAGCCAACTATTATGGTCAAAAGCCGGCATGTTGCCATGGTAGCTCCATGGTTCAAATCCCGGCTGTGACATTGAAATTTTCAGTCTGACTCTACCTATCCAATATTATTGTTGTCCTGTGTTGTATTTTGAGAAAATGGCAGATTTTGAGAATTATGATATCCTTAGAGCTCCGTAAGAATATTTGTGGTTATTGACTTTCAACATAGCATTATATCGTGCAGGACTAAATTTAATTGTTTGTTGATCAGTGATGTATACACAGTAATATAATAGTAATAATAATAATAATAATAATAACAATAATAATAGTAATAATAATAACAATATCTCCATGGCACGACAGCTCACAAGTTACCATGGCCTAACGCCCGGCCGCTGCGTCCCCATCTCGGTCCATGACAGACTTCATTGATGGGGTGCAGTATTGGAGGGTGAGACGTAGTCAACGCCTCGAACACTCCCGACCGGTTAATGCGGTCCTCATGACCTGGAGCCGCTACTTCTCCATCAAGTAGCTCCTCAATTGGCCCCCCTAGGGACCTCACGAGGCTGAGTGCACCTCGGACCAGGTCTCCCAGCGGCTGAAAAGTCCCGGTGCCGGGAATCGAACCCAGGTCTCCCGGTTAGTAAGCAGCTGCGCTACCACCGCGATAAGGAGACGACCATACACACTAATATCGTGAATTATTTTGGCGAGCGTAAAGTGGGAACAAAATTACTTTACGCCTGCATTTTATGCTTCCTGCACTTTTTTATGCGCGGATTCCGCAAAAAACAAATTTGCGATCTGAAAAGAGCTCGGAAAATACTGAATTGTTCTCGGTGGTAGAAAAATAAAATCTCATGCGTTCCACTCACATGACTTCCGTTACAGCTCTGCAACAAATTACTGTTAAAAAGCTTATGTTTCTATTTACTTCATGCTAATCGAGAAAATATCAGCAGAAATTGTCTTATTACTTGCTTCCTTGTAAGTAAAAGAAAAATGAGGGAGTACCATAGGTTAAAGTGATAGTCAATAGCTGGTTGCTATGTGACTGAGGTTCCTTTGTTTGTATAGACAGGAACTGAGAAATTCGTGTATGAGAAAAATATGCTTTTTAAAGGGGAAATCAAAAACAAGGAATAACTTAAAAAACAATCAACTCCACGAAAAAATTGTATACAACATAAATTGTGTGTTTTAATGTGCTCTACATTTTTTGGGCGGTAAGTTTCTGTCCATTTCTTACGGTTTGGCAGTTATGCAAAGTTCTGTAAAATTCACTCAGAATAAAGTAGTCTTCAAAGGCTGTTTCCAGAAAATTCAAAATACACAATTTATTTGTCAGGTAAATATCTTTAATATACTTTATTTAAATCAAAATCTTTAGAACCATTTTCAGATAATCAATATGTTCGAAAAAAGTTCCATGTAAAGGGTAGTTTGGGGGGGATTTTCCTCAAAATCTTCGTGTCGCATCCCTGAAAGATACTAAAATTAAGATACTTTGGTATTTTACCGATGTTTCGTTTTTGAGTTATCGTGTTCACAGACACATGGACACACGGGCACACACACATGGACCTTTTTCTGAAAATACTTTTTAAGGATATATAAAACATATATTTCCGGTGAAATCTCGTTATCGAATTTTTTGGTGGAGTGCAATATCTTATATGAACAATATTCACATAGTACGTGTAGAGAAAGTAATAATTATATTTGTGATAAACTACAATATTGCGGTTATCTATACATCTTCTGAATAACCGTTGTTCCCTCAATGTCCATTGCTGAGTCAGGAAATAAGCGTGCAAAAAGTGCAAAGGAAAACAGAAAGGGTTAAAATAGCTTAAGAGGCAGAAGTGAAGAAAATTATTTTGAACAAATTAAAAACAAGAATGGGAGATTTCTGGGAATCAAACTTTTTCTTTTAACTTCGGGACGAGGGCGGAATCTTCCCTCGAGTGCTCGCATTATTTCTTTTCACTTAACGACGGAACAAAAATAATGAGGAACAAAAGATATTCTTTCTCTTTTGTAGCTTGACCTTTGAGAACGCGCGGAGGGCGGATCACTAAGCGACTCTTTGGAAACGTATTTTATTGCTCTCATGCTATAGTGTTTTAATAAAACACCAACACAAATATGAGGCTTAATCACATGCTTGAACCCAGTCGAGTTTTATCAATAGGTATTCTGTTGTGCTTATTCGGCACTCAAAGCCTTTCGACGTCCATTCGCCGTGTCATCCTTTTTGATGCTTTACAAAGCAATTAGCCGACTTTCAGGAAATTATTCCTCTCTAAACCCAAATTTGCTTATATTCCAATAAAGCCGCAGTAATACGCTGGAAACCGTAACGTGCGAGTTCATATATCTTCTTTTACCCTATCCTCTAGACCTCATGTATAAATTTCATGTATCCTGCGAAACAACAAAAATGAGCTTATTTCATCGTGAAATAAAGTACTTTTTATACTCACATATTGAAATCTGTTCATTTACTTTAAAATCTATACCGATTGAAGACTTATTTCGGTACAGATTTTTATTTCGATTCAGATGTTCACGCTTGCGAGCTGAAATGGAGTTTTATTTATGGACGCTGTTTAACTGTTAAGGTTCTCAGCGTCCCATTCTTTACTGGACGTGAAAGACGTCTTAGTTTTGCTCAGAGGCCACTTTATCAGGCTTGAGGTTCTTTTACGTGCTGTAAATCTACAACAGGGGGTCAACGGCTTTACTTTCCTTCCGAAGGAAGCTATGCTAAGGAATTTTGCGTCCGAAAAAAAAAAAAATCTAGCACCCTCCGCCATGCTTTGTTCAAACTGCCAAAACAAAATACAATCCATATTTTCATAGTTTTATCATTACCTTCCGATTTGTTCTTTAAGTATTGAAAAAAACATCTGCGTAACCACCATATTACATCATATACCTGTGATCTCTAAGTTTTCATGTAGCAAATTTATTAATGTTTTTTACGTGTTTTAATGCTATAAAAGGTTTTCTTAAAACGTGTACAATTGCATTGTAACATTTCGCGCACGCGCTAACTTATTATAGGGTACCTGATATGGTCATTTTGAATAATTATATTTAATTTAGTAAGAGACAATATAAGGCACCAGTTTCAGCAATGGACATTAGCGATAATATTTCGAATTGCTGATATAGCGTTGCCCTCCTAATGCAATGCTGCCAAAGTATGAATTTTTATTATAAAAGCTTCAATAGCTGGGTCATAAGAGCCTTGTCAGCGTGTTCGTCTTGTTCACCTGAGCGTTGTGAGATGTACAGTCCGCTGTACTGCAGACGGCATAGTTTTTATTTTAAAGTGAAACTCAAGATTCATAATATACCACCTGAATAGAACAGAGTTTGGGTAACCTCCCTCCCCTGCACCTTAAACCCTGAGCTTACCCGCTTCCCTCTCGCGTGCGCGAACAACCCTATCTACAGAGTTACTACCGCTAGTATGCGCAGTGTAGTGGAAAAAAACTGTCCCACGCTGGGTATTCTACATTTGGCGGAGGCGCCGGGTTTAGTTCCATAAGAGGGTGCAAAACTCCTACAATTTGGCGGAGGTGCGCTGTTAGTCTTCCCATAGGAACATACGTGAGGGCTTAACACCCCCACAATTTGCGAGAATTGTTTTTCTTCTCGTTTGTTCAGAAAAAAAAGTCTACATACATATCCTACAATATATTCGAGACACAATCTCTTACATAAATAACTATTTTGACGACATTCCGGTGTGTCTTGTTTACATACACACACGGATCTTTAAACTATTGGTTTTTGAATTCAGGTTACCTGAAAACACGATTACAGTGAAAGTACTACATCGAATTTTTGGGTGAAATATAATACTTCCCCTACTTATTATAGAAGAGAAAGTAAAAATAAATAAAATCATTTCCAGGAAAAAAGGTAATTTGGAGTGAGAAGAACTTTTTTGTGAAGATGTTAATTAATCTTTGTTATTTATATGACATTCCTTTATGAGATAGTAATGTCCACAGACACGCGTTATTACTGGAAACTTCAAAGTAGATATTTACGGTAAAATCTCTATATCAATTTTTGTTGGAATGCAACGCGTCGGATAAATTAAAAAAATTCCTGACAAAAGATCGCTCAAGCAAAGAAAGAAAAATTTAACAAAATGCAGAAAACAATAGAGAAAGCCTTAAGCTTACCGCCTTAATTAGCATTTTGTTAATTAGCAGGGGTTCTGAATTATAACTCTCGCCCTTCACTTCAAAGGCAGTCAGTTGGAAAAAAGCGTTCCAAGAGAGAACAATTATATTATGATAAAAGACTGGTATCATTAACCGCATCATCCGTACCTGAAGCATAATGGTAAAACAGTGCCTTACAGCTTTGCCTTAATGAAGTAAAAAACGTTTCAGGTGCTTAAACAAAGAGCTATAACTGACCTACTAGAGAGTATTTATCCTTTTGTGTACGGAGCCTTTTGAAATAAATATTGTTGCTATCTTCATCGACAGACACGAAATATATTTCAATACATTGAGTTAGAGGAAAGGCTAATAGTCCCTTAGGGGTAAGGTTACTTCTACACATCCGTGCAGCGCGTTGCAGGGCTCGGTGCAAACAGCTCCCGTGAATTAAATTCATTAGTTCATTGCCATAATGCCAAAAATTCAGGGTATATTAGTATTTCACTTTTTACTTTCTCTATACGTACTATGTACATAATCTATAGAGAAGGTATTGTATTGCACCCAAAAATTCCATACCGAGATTTCACCGGAAATATATGCTTTGAGACCCCCTGAATCCAAGAAAAAGCATTTTTAGAAAAATGTCCGTGTGTGTGTTGGTGTGCAGCATAGCTCCAAAGCGTTAAGACCGTTAAAAACCAAACTTGGTATTTAAGTTTGGTATCTTCCAAGGATGTGACATGAAGATTTTCAAGAAAAACTTCCTCGCCCCAAACTACCCTTTACATGGAAAAATTTGCGAAAATTTTGTTTTTCTTAAAACTGGCTCTAATGATTTTTATTAAAATCTCGTATATTTAAGATATATACTTGACAAATAAAATGTATATCTTGAATTTAATGGGAACAGCCTCTGAAGACTAATCAGGATGAATTTTACGGATTTTTGCATAACTGCTAAACTGTAAGAGATGGAGAAAGTCTTCACACAGAAAATGTAGAGCACGTTAAAACACACAATTTATGTAACATTCATTTTTTCGTGCAGTGGATCGTTTTTTGAGATATTCCTTGTTATTGGTTTCAGCTTTAAAAAAACTTATACTCTTCTCATACAGGAATTTGTCAACTCCTGTCTATGCAAACAAAGGAACTTCAGCCACATAGCAACCAGTTTTTGACTATCACTTTAACCTATGGTACTCTCTTATTTCGCTTCTACTTACAAGGAAGTAAGTAATAAGACTATTTCCGCTAATTGTTTCTTGATTAGCATTAAGTAAATAGAACAACAATAATTTGTTGCGACTGCCTCCGTGGTCAACTGGTCAGCGAGCTGACTTCTCACTCAGAGGTACCGGGCTCGATTTCCGGTTTGTGGCGCGGAGTTTTTCTTTGGCCAGAATTATTCCCTATCCCCTCAGAGCCTGGAGGTATGTATGCGAGAGTGAATGTGTGTTTGAGGAAAATAAAATTATTTAAACCAAACGTAAAAGAACCTACACGTGAGTTGTTTCAAGTGCAAAGCCCCCGATATAACCTTAGATGTTAAAGGGGGCTATTTAAATGAAACAAAAAAGAAATGTTGCAGAGATATAGAGAAAGTCATGAGAAAGGAACACATCACATATTTTGTGACTTACGCTTCCTAATATTTATATTTTTCTCAAATATGAACTCGTTCATCTTTCTTTTTTCTTGTTCACTCCAGGCCATGCATTAGATATTTATTTGCGTTGATTTAATGAAAGGAAAGGTAGAGCCAGAATGGAAAAATATCTGATTTGCTATATTCATATGACTCACTACATTTCTGTAACAAATTATTGTTAAAACGCTAATTCTTCTAGCTACTTCATGTTAATTGAGTTAAGCATTAGCTGATATAGTCCTTTTGCTTCCTTTCTTGTAAGTAGAAGGAAAATAGCGGAATACACTAGGCTAAAGTAATAATCAAAGCTGGTTGCCACATTGTTTATATCAGTTTCTTTGAATTGCCAGCAGTTGGCAGATAGTCGTATGAGAAAAGTTAAAGTATTTTAAAACTGAAACTAATAATAAGGAATATCTATAAAAAATGGTCAACTTCCCGAAAAATCTTATGTGTTCCATTCATATGACTTTCTCTACTTGTGTGTAACAAATTATTGTTAGTAAGCTTATTCTTATATTTACTTCAAGCTAATCCAGAAAAAATTCGCAGAAATAGTCTCATTACTTGCTTCCTTGTAAGTAGAACCGAAATAAGGGAGTACCATAGGTTAAAGTGATAGTCAAAAGCTGGTTGCAATGTGACTGAAGTTCCTTTGTTTGCATGTACAGGAGTTGACAAATTCCTGTATGAGAAAAGTACAAGGTTTTCAAATCTGAAACCAAAAACAAGGAATATCTGAAAAACGATCAACTCCTCGAAAAATGTTATATAACATAAATTGTGTGTTTTAATGTGTGGTAAGTTTGTGTCCATTTCTTACGGTTTAATAGTTATACAAAATTCCTCCAGAATAAAGTATTCTTCAGAGGCTATTCCCAGAAAATTCAAGATATACATATTATTTGTCAGGTAAATATCTTTAATATGTGATATTTAAATCAAAATCGTTAGAGCCATTTTTTAGAAATTCAAAATTTTCGAAAAAAGTTCCATGTATAGGTTAGTTGGGGGTGGGGGGATTTTCTTGAAAATCTTCGTGTCGCATCATTGGAAGATACGAAACATAAATACTAGCTATACTGTCCACAGACACATACACACGGACCTTTTTCCAAAAATGCTTTTTTTTTTTGGATTCAGGGGGACCCAAAACATGTATTTCCGGTGAAATCACGGTATCGAATTTTTGGGTGCAATACAATACCTTCTCTATACGCTATGTACATAGTACGCGTAGAGAAAGTAAAAATTGCATATGGCATAAATTGTATGTCTCAACGAGATCCACATATTTTGTGTAGTAAGTTTTAGTCTATCCCTTGCGATTTACCAGTTATGCAACGTTCATACAGAATAGAGAGTTCTTCCGAGGTCATTCCCAGAATATTCAAAATATACATTTTATTTCTTATGTAAATGTCTTTAATGTACAGTATTTCTACCAAAATTTTGAGAAATTAGATATGAATGGAAAAATGCTCTTTATCAAATTTATTGTTGTTGGGGAACTTTTGTTGAAAATCTTCGTGTCCCTTCCTTGGAAGGAGCCGAATTTAAATATCAAACTCGCTTTTGAGTTACCGTGTTTACATACACATGTACCTCTTTTACTTTTTCTACACGTACTACGCACATAGTGTATAGAGAAGGTATTGTATGGCACCCATAAATTCGATACCAAGATTTCACCGGCAATATATGTTTCTGGCTCCCTGAATTAAAAAAAAAAACATTTTTAGAAAAAGATCCGTGTGTGTATCTGTAGACAGCATAGCTCGAAAACGAAAATACCGTTAAATGCCAAACTGAAGCGACACGAGAAGATTTTCAAGAAAATCCCCCAACCGCAGCTACCCTTAACATGGAACATTTTCGAAAATTTTGAATTTCTCAAAAATGGCTCTAACTATTTTGGTAAAAGTATCGTATATTAAAGATATTTATCTTGGATCTTCTGGGATTAGATTCTGAAGACATCTTTATTGTAGATGGATTTTGAGGAATTTCGGTAAATGGTAAGCCGTAAGAGACAGACAAAAATTTACTATAGAGTAAGCTCGTTAAACACACAATTTGTATTATATATTTTTTTTCGTGGTTTTAACCGTTTTTTATACATTCCTCGTTATTTCTTTTAGCTTTAAAAAAATTTATACTCTTCTCATGCAGGAATTTTTCAACTCTAGCCATACGAAGAAAGGCGCTGCACTCGCATGGCAAACTTCACATTAGCTTAGTATATGCCCTTATTTCCCTTCTAATTACAAGTATAAAGACCATTTCTGGTAATTTTTTCTTGATTAGCATCAAAGAAATGCAAGAATAAGCTTTTTAAAAATAATTTGTTGCAGGAATGTAGACTTTTTCTAAAAATGCCTTCTTCAAGTGATCATAAAACGTGAATTTCCAGTTAAATCCCAAGGTGAGTATTTGGGAGTAATGCTATACACCCTCCAACTATGTACTATGTGCTAAGTAGACAAAGTAAAGAAATTAATAATAAAATACAATAAAAAATTAGTTGCCATGACTTATTCCCCAGCCCTGGTAGCTGGAAGAGGGATGTGCCGCAGGTTGGAATCTCTTGTTGTACAGCACTCTGCCGTGAAAAATGGCCTGGTACACGACCCAAGCTACTATCGACCAGCGTAAACATTGTCGGAGCAAAGTGCAGTGATTTAGGGACGCTTCTTGCGAGCTGCTTTTAATTCCATTTGACGATATTGCCCCATCGGAGGCGCATTCTGAGGGAGAAGCCATCTAATGTAATGGCTTTAGTCGCCAGCACAGGTTTCCTTTTTAACAGGCTCTTCGCAAATGTAAAACATTATAACCCTATCATGTTGTTTTGACGACTTTCTCAGCTAGGTACAAGGTTGAGGGGGGGGGAACTAAACAAAAGTGGTTATATTCGTCCGATATGACCAAACAGGTTAAAGGACGTTAAGCTACCAAAAAAATCTGATTTGTACCATTCACATGACTTTCTCTATATCCCTGCAACAAATTATTCCTAAAAAGCTTATTCTTCTATTTACTTTATACTAATCAGAAAAAATGAGCAGAAATAATCTTATTACTTAATAACTTCCTTGTAAGTAGAAGCGAAATAAGGGACTACCATAGGTTAAAATGATAGTCAAAAGCTTGTTGCTATGTCAATGAATTTCCTTTGTTTATATGGATAGGAGTTGACAAGTTCCTGTATGAGAAAAGTTTAAGTTTTTCATAGCAGAAACCAAAAGTAAGGAATGTCACAAAAACGACGTACTCCACGAAAAAAATGTTTATAGCATAAATTGTGTGCTTTAACGTGCTCTAAATTTTTTTGTGTAGTAAGTTTTTGTCCATCTCTTACGGTTTAGCAGTTATTCAAAATTTAGTAAAATTCATCCAGAATAAACTACTCTTCAGAAGCTATTACCAGAAAATTCAAGATATGCATTTTATTTGTCAGGTAAATATCTTTAATATACGAAATTTTAATCAAAATAGTTAGAGCCATTTTTGAGAAAATCAAAATTTTCGAAAAAAGTTCCATGTAAAGGGTAGTTGGGTGTGGGGGGATTTTTCTCAAAATCTTCGTGTCGCATCCCTGAAAGATACTAAACTTAAATACCAAGTTTGGTATTTTACCTACTTTTCGTTTTTGAGTTATCGTGTTCACGGACACACGGACACACACACACACACACACACACACACACGGACCTTTTTCCGAAAATGTTTTTTTTAGATAAAGGGGACCCTAAAACATATATTTCGGGTGAAATCTCGGTATCGAATTTTTTGGTGGAGTGCAATACATTCTCTATACACAATGTTCATAGTGCCTATAGAGAAAGTAAAAAGAAAAATCTGATGTGTACCATTCACATGACTTTCTCCATATCCTTGCAACAAATAATTCTTAAAAAGCTTATACTTCTATTTACTTTATGCTAATGAGAAAAAATTAGCAGAAATAGTCTTATTACTCGCTTCCTTGTAAGTAGAAGCGAAATAAGGGACAACCGTAGGTTAAAGTGATAGTCAAAAACTGGTTGCTATGTCAATGAAGTTCCTTTGTTTATATGGATAGGAGTTGACAAGTTCCAGTATGAGAAAAGTATACGTTTTTCATAGCAGAAACCAAAAATAAAGAATGTCACAAAAACGACGAACTCCACGAAAAATTGTTTTTATATAACATAAATTGTGTGTTTTAAAGTACTCTAAATTTTTTGTGCAGTAAGTTTTTGTCCATCTCTTACGGTTTAGCAGTTATTCAAAATTCATCCAGAATAAACTACTCTTCAGAGGCTATTCCCAGAAAATTCAAGATATACATTTCATTTGTCAGGTAAATATGTTTAATATCCGAAATTTTAATCAAAATCGTTAGAGCCATTTTTGAGAAAATCAAAATTTTCGAAAAAAGTTCCATGTAAAGGGTAGTTGGGGGTGGGGAGTTTTCTCAAAATCTTCGTGTCGCATCCCTGGAAGATACTAAACTTAAACACCAAGTTTGGTATTTTACCGACTTTTCGTTTTTGAGTTATCGTGTTCACAGACACACGGACACACACACACACACACACACACTCACACACTCACACACGGACCTTTTTGTGAAAATGCTTTTTTTGGATATTGGGGACCCTAAGACATATATTTCCGGTGAAATCTCGGTATCGAATTTTTGGTGGAGTGCAATACTTTCTCTGTACACTATGTGCATAGTGCGTATGGAGAAAGTAAAAAAAGTGATTCTAATACATATATTGTGTGTGTATATTTCTGGTAGCTGTATTTATCTACTATAATAGGTTAATTCATGGATCTGAAAAAGCTGTACTCTGTGTTGTAAATTTAAATTGCTGTATTTGAATATGTTTGTAATTACTCTTTTAATTCTTTATTACTTTCTCTATATGCACTTTGTACATAGTGTATAGAGAAAGTATTGCACTCCAAAAAATTCGATACCGAGATTTCACCGGAAATATATGTTTTAGGGTCCCCAATATCAAAAAAAAAAAAGAATTTTCTTCACAAAAAGGTCCGCGAGCGCGCGTGTGTGTCTGTCTGTGTGTGTGTGTGTCCGTGTGTCTGTGAGCACGATAAGTCAAAAGCGAAAAGTCGGTAAAATACCAAACTTGGTATTTAAGTTTAGTGTCTTCCAGGGATGCGACACGAAGATTTTGAGAAAAATCCCCCACTGCCAACTACCCTTTACATGGAACTTTTTTCGAAAATTTTGATTTTCTCAAAAATGGCTCTAACGATTTTGATTAAAATTTCGTATATTAAACATATTTACCTGACAAATAAAATGCATATCTTGAATTTTCTGGGAATAGCCTCTGAAGAGTAGTTTAATCTGAATGCATTTTACTAAATTTTGAATAACTGCTAAACCGTAAGAGATGGACAGAAACTTACTATACAAAAAATGTAGGGGACAATAAAGCACACAATTTATGTTATATACATTTTTTTCATGGAGTTCGTCGTTTTTGTGAGATTCCTTATATTTGGTTTCTGCTATGAAAAACGTATACTTTTCTCATACAGGAACTTGTCAACTCCTATCCATATAGACAAAGGAACTTCATTGACATATCAACCAGCTTTTGACTATCACTTTAACCTACAGTTGTCCCTTATTTCGCTTCTACTTACAAGGAAGCGAGTAATTAGACTATTTCTGCTATGTTTTTCTGATTAGTATAAAGTAAATAAAAGTATAAGCTTTTTAATAATAATTTGTTGCAGGGATATGGAGAAAGTCATGTGAATGGCACACATCAGATGTTTTTTACTTTCTCTACACGTACTATGTACATAGTGTAAAGAGAAAGTATTGTATTCCACCTTCAAAATTGGATACGAGGTGTCACCGGAAATACATGTTTTGATCCACCTGAATTCAAACATATGCATTTTTGGAAAAAAATTCGTGTGCGTGCCTGTGTGTGTGTCTGTCTGTGGACAGCACAGCTCAAAAACGAAAATATTTTTGAATACCAAAGTTGGTATTTAAGTTTGGTATCTTCCAAGGATGCGACACGAACATTTTCCAGAAAATCCCCCCTTCCCTAACTACCCCTTTACCTGGAACTTTTTTCGAACATTTTTTTCATTTTCTCAAAAATGGCTCTAACGATTTTGATGAAAATGTCGTATATTAAAGACATTTACCTGAAAAATAATATGTATATCTTGAATTTTCTGCTAATAGCCTCTGAAGACTACTTTATACTGGATGAATTATGCGGAGTTTTGCATAACTACTAAACCGTTAGAAATGGACAAAAACTTACCACACCGAAAATGTAGAGCACATTAAAACACACAATTTATGTTATATACATTTTTTTCGTCTAATAGATCGTTTTTAAGATATTCCTTGTTATTAGTTTCCGCTTTGAAGAGCATACTTTTCTCATACAGGAATTTGTCAACCCCTGTCCATACAAACAAAGGAACTTCAGGCACATAGCAACCAGCTTTTGACTATCACTTTAACCTATGGTACTACCTTATTTCGCTTCTACTTACAAGGAAGCAAGTAATAAGACTATTTCTCGATTAGGATGAAGGAAATAGAAGCATAAGCTTTTTAACAATAATTTGTTGCAGAAAAGAAAGTCATGTGAATGGAACACATCAGAGTTTCTGGGGTGTGTTTTGGGAGGACCCAAAACGTATGTTTCCGGTGAAATCTCGGTATCAAATACAATACAGAGCACATGTAGAGAAAGTATTGATTACTATTTAAATGAGCATGTGAGCTGTAATTTTGATATACGTTATCTTACATTGGATTCTCTAAATGCAGCTGTATTGAGATGGCAGCTCTTGTTAGATTAGGTCCCTGCTCCAAGGAACAGTCACGTAATCGAGCCGTCCCTAATTAGGTTACATCGCGTTTTGGGGAGAAGGCAAAAACGTTACTGGAATGTGAGGCAGACACGCTACCACCACAGTACCCAGGCGGGGAATCGAACCCCGGTCTCCCGGTGACAGGCGGGGTGGTCGGCTGGTCAGCGAGGAGGCCCCGGGTTCGGTTCCCGGCTGGGGCGGGGAAGTTTTCTTTAACCAGAATTGCCTATTCCCTATCCCCCAACAGATTCTGGAAGTATGTATGGGAGAGTGAATGTGTGTGTTTGTAGAGAATAAGATGATTTAAACCCAACGTAAAGAACAAACAGACCAAACCCCACTTATGACCTTAGATGTTAAAAGGAGGCTATATATACAGGATGTTAATGAACTACGCCGAAATAATTTGCAAGATGTGGGTATCAGGTACTGATAAGTCGGTGTTAAAGCAAATCAGGTTGAAAACATGGCTTAGAATGCCTTTAAAACTGCTGCCCGAGTATAGAAATATCGATGTTTACCAGCTCGTTACTAGCGTTCTCAAGATTTTATGTCGCAAAAATCTGTAAAATCTCGAACTAATCACTTGGCAGTGCGACACTGAGTATTCATTAACTACATTCTTGAGTTATGTAGCCTACTCTGGAGGCGTTTTTTAAACTGCTCTGGAGGCTTAATGTGTAACGCGGGAAGCTGCTATCTCAAAGGTCATGAGTTCGATTCCTGTCATAGAGTAAATGTTTTTATTAGATATTATTGCATTCCATCCATTCACCGGAAATGCATGTTTTGGGTCCCCCTGAATGCAACAAAAGCAATTTTACAAAAGATTCATGTGTGTGTCCGTGTGTCTGTGAACACGATAACTCAAAAGGGTAACTTGGCATTTAAGTTTAGTATCTTCCAGGGCTGCGTCACGAAGATTTTGAGAAAACTCCCCCCTCCCCAAACTACCCTTTACATGGAACTCTTTTCGAAATGCTCTATTTTCTTAAAAATCGCTCTAACGATTTTGATTAAAATATCGTATATTAAAGATATTTACCTGACAAATATGTCTATTTTAAAGTTTCTGGGAATAGTCTCTGAAGGCTATTCTGGATGCATTTTACGGAATTTTGCATAACTGCTAAACCGTAAGACTGTGGTAAGTTACCACATAACAAATGTGGAGCACGTTAAAACACACAGTTTATGTTATATACATTTTTTTCAGGCAGTTGGTCGTTTTTGAGATATTCCTTGTTTTTGGTTTCACCTTTAAAAAAACTGTTACTTTTCTCATACACGAATTTCTCAACTCCTGTCCATATAATCAAAGGAACTTTCATTCACATAGCAACCACTTTTTACCATCACTTTAACCTATGGTACTCCATTATTTTGCTTCTATTTACAAGGAAGCACGAATAAGACTATTTGTGTTATTTTTTTCTCGATTAGCTTGAAGAAATAGAAGCATAAGCTTTTTAACAATAACATGTTGCAGAGATGTAGAGAAAGTCATGTAAATGGAACACATCAGAATTTTTCTGTAGTACGTTTTCGTCTATCCGTTACGGTTTACCAATGACGCAAAATGCATTCAGAATGAATAAGTCTTCAGAGGCTATTCCCAGAAAATATATGGTCCACGTTTTTTCCTGTAAATACCATAATGTATTGTGTACGCTTGGAAGTTAATTACCAAAGATATTTAACCAACTTTTCGGTTTAGAGTTACTTTATTCACATACAGACTTAGACACGCGCGCAGACTCTTTTTTTTTTTGGATACAACGACCGTAAGACCTGTATTTCCAGTGAAATCCCGGTATCGAATTTTTGAGTGGAATGTAATATCCTCTCTACCTATGTAAAGTAATACATAACAAGTGCACGGTTGCCATATACAAATGAGGAAATTCACTCGATGCGCTTGCGCATATGGTCAGTTTCGAATATCGTATATTGGTATTGCTATCATCAGGCAACGCCGTGGCCCAGTGGATAAACTGCTCGCTTCCCATCTATTCGGCCGAAATCCACTTAACATTTGCCGGTCCTCGTGGCCGCGCTCGCTAAAGTGCCTCACTTTGGTGCTTCGTGGCGCAGGGGATCGTGGGTTTGAGTTCCGTCTTGTGCACGGGCGTTCAGCATAGGAAATGTAAGAAAGTGGAAAAAAAGGGGGGGAAAGAAAAAATGAGCAGAGCGCCGGAGTCCTATCAAGATTCCGGAACTGGGTTTTTGAGGGGTGGGAGGTGCGTCTGCGCGGGTTTTGTCCCGCCAGTCATTCCACCAATTGCTCCATCACATTTCCTATCATATATTTCGCTTGCATTTTATATCATCCATTTCCTCACGCACATGCACCATTCTGTAGTTACGTGTCGTTGGCTCCCCGACAGCTTCTGACCCCTAGGCATCCTCCTGTAAGTTCTAGGGGGCTGTCAGTCCTCAATATGAGGAGGGTAAGAAGCCGACCATAATACCAAGTACACTTACCTAGCAATGTATGCAGGTAACAAATAACGGGTTATCAAGAACTTCCTCCGCACCTTGCTGCTGGCCACCGCTCGTTAAAAGGTTTGTATCAGAGGCTGCGAGCGCATGAGTGGTTTATTGTACTGCTTAGTATGGTGTACTATGCTGTGATTTCTGACATTTGCCTGAAGCGAAATCAGTATATTCTACAGAGGAACGTATGTTTCTAGTGAAAACGTTTTTAATGAACATGGAAATTATACTGAGAATGTGAAACAAAATTTCGTTGTCAGGTTCCCTAAGTCAAAACTACCGCACCGTGATACTGTGAGCGATTTAATTAAAATTAAATGATGCTGTTAGAAATACAAGACCCAGTGCACTAACAGAAGAAAAACTATCGGATATATCGGATAGAATGCTTAAAAGTCCACAGAAATCAATAAACAAATTGGCTCGACAATGTGATATTTCTTACAGTTCTGCATACAAGGCAGTCAAAAAAGAACTAGGTTCGTATCCATATAAGATATCAGTCGTCCACGAATTAAAACCCACAGATCACAGGAAAAGAGTTCAGTATTGTGAATGGTTTCAGAGGTTTATTTTGCACCATGGAATTGACGTGTTAGATAGGACATTTTTACTGATGAAGCTTGGTTCCACTTATCAGGATGCGAAAATCCACAAAATACGCGAGTATGGTCTACTGAAAATTCTAATGCAATTCAGGAAACCCCTTTACATTCAGAGAAAATTGTTGTATAGTGTATGATCTCTCGCTCTCGGATTATTGGGCCAATCCCCCCCCCCATAACTCAATTAATTCAGACATTTATTGCTCGGATATTCTTTTTCCATTCATTTCACAGCTAAATGAAGATGAAGTGAACGGTGATTTTTTTTTTCAACAAGATAACGCCACTGCTCATACATCAGATAAATCCATGGGACTGTTACTGGAATTTTGGGGGGAAAGAGTAATATCCAAAGGTCTGTGGCCTCCGCGGTCTTCTGATCTTACCCCTCCGGATTATTTTCTTTGGGGAGCCGCTAAAGCTTCGGTCTATAAGGACAATCCAAAAACAATCGATGAGCTGAAAACGGTAATAGAAGATTACATAACATCTGTAACAAAGGAAACTTTAATTACAGTGCTCGAAAATAAATTAAAACGAGTGTCCTCAAGAAAATGGTAAACATTTTCAACATCTTCTTTAAACAGGCTAGTAGCATATTATTTTTCTTCATTACCTTTCATGCATGAATATAGTGAACCTGGCAGTTTTCTTAACCAGCGAAACGTTTTCACCGTACGCTCGCGCCAGCCAGTGCTGCCACCAGAATTCCCGCCTCTAGGGGAATCTTGGTTACACGGGAGGTGCGAGGCGACTTCTCCATGACCCTTTATTACAGAAATACTAAATGATATAATGGGGGGGGGGGGAGGTTCTGAAGACATTTTGGACTTGTTGCGGTGAAGGGAGTTTAATAGCTCGCGGTGTGAGGTTTGCTGACGCAGATCACGTCTCGATCCTGGAGTCACGCTTGTATAGTGAAGTGCTGTATCTAATGCTGGCTTGATTTTTCCATAGCTTGAAGTCCCGACTTTATACGTAAAACCTTGCTCGTGCCCGCAGGAGATTTCACGTGCGTGGCATGCGAGCCTAGGTTATTACTGGCTGGCGTGTGCGCTAAACTCGAGTCAACATCGCTACCAGAAAGTCTCAGTAACTGTCCAAGCTTGAATGCCATATCGCAAATAATCGCTCGCGCGCGTGTGTTTCTGGACAGCGCAGCTCAAAGACTAAAACCCCATTAAATAAAAAACTTGGTATTTAAACTTAGTATTTTCCAAGGATACGAAACGAAGATTTTAAAGAAAATACCCCCACCCCAAACCACACCTTATATTGAAAAATTTTCGAAAATTTTGATTTTCTGAAAAAGACCTTAATGATTTTGATTAGAATACCACATATTATAGATACTTATACAACAAATAAAATATACTGGCTGGGAAGAAGAAGGAGGAGCCCAGTAAACCACGGCCCACAAGCCCGGATTATACTCCGGCCAGTATTGACACCGGCCGTGAAAGCCTAAGAATTTCGATAAATAAAATGTATGTCTTTAATTTTCTGAGAATAGGCTCTGTAGACCTGTTTATTCTGAATGAATTTTCCTGGTGTTTGCATAAGTAGTAAACCGTAAGCGATAGATAAAAATGTACTTCACAAAATATATAGATCTCGTTGAAACACACAATTTATATAATTTACATTTTTATCGACCATTTTTGAGATATTCTTTGTTATTTGTCAAGGCATGGAAACATAGCAACCAAAGATAAAAGAATTGACAATCGTTTTGCCAATTGTATTGCTTTATTTCGCTTCTACTTTGAAGAAAGCAAGTAATAAAACAATTCCTTCTAATGTGTATCCCGATTAGCATGAAGTGAATACAAGAATAAGCTTTTTAACAATGATTTGTGACAGAGTGAATGGCACACATAAGATTTTTAGAAAAAGATCTATGTGTGTCCGTGAACATGATAACTGAAAAACGAAAAGTCCGTAAAATGCCAAACATGGTACTTAAGTTTGGTATCTTCCAAGGATACGACACGAAGATTTTCAAGTTAATCCCCCACCCAAAACTACCCTTTACTTTAGAATCGCTGATTGTTTATGTCACACGGTTAACCCTCCTCTGCCCTGCCCGACTGTAGGTGGTGTGATGTGAGGGAAGAATAATGATCGCACTGAAACTTCAACATACTCAACTATACATTTTTGTTTTCATACAACAGCTGATTAACATCACTACGCAAGAATTAAACTTAAATATATTGAACACAATGACATCATTATGGTTTATATAAAATTCATTTTATTGAACAAATAATACTCCAAACCAAATGTGTTTACGTAATTAAATTTATGAAGTAATCTATACTTTGCAAAATATTTATTTAATTTGAATGAAAGTTTGTACTCATATTAACATAACAACAATTCAACCACAGTTACTTTTTTAAATATATACAACATATAGAATTTTGAAATTTCACTCTCAATATCAGTTATACAAGATTATGCAAAATTCCTTCGGAATGCAGAGGCTATTCACATTTAATTATCATGTGTATACCACGAGAGTTCTCATCTTGTCGATAATTCACGACCGGAGCGAGGCGAAATAAACTATGAATAATATATAATACATAGGAAAGGAGATTTTATCCGGTTGTGATTGTATTACTTACATTAGTTCTCAAATAGTAGATGTCGCATTCGGCCATGTTTATTTACCGAATGTTTTTTCTTTCTACACTGCCTCCTGAATTATGATATGGCCGACCGTGTCTACACCCAATTTGCGAATATCGATAGCAAAAAAATAGGGAAGAATTGTTTCATTTCAGCTTTTAATAATTACTAATTCATGAAGTGGAAACAAACTTTATTTTATTTGAGGTTATTGCACTCATCTCATACATAATAAATACAAATAATGATTATTTTCAATCTTTTTTTGAACTAAATACATTATGAACTGGAAAAAAACTTTAAATAAACATTATAACTGAATTAATTAAAATTACAATTGTGGAATTGACAGTTATTAAAAGTGAAGGCTGGCTCACTGGATTGTCACCTTGTTACTAATAACCAAGACAGGGGAATAATCAAACGAACGTCAGGTGCGACAAAAATTCAAAGAAATGAACATCAGCTACTATAAGATTTTTCGACAATATTGATCCAGTCAGATGACCGCGATTGGTTGAAATTGCCTAATCTCAGCTATTCCATTGGCGCTTTAATAGTTGAGCTGAATTGTCACTTATCCTTAATATTTGATGTTTTAATCAACATTGTTAGTCATTTTTAATACATTGAGACAGTATACAGTACATGTCTTGTCACGGGGCTAAGAGTTATTCAGAAGGGAAAGATAAATGTACATTGAAAATGGGAAGGGAAGAAAGATTTCAAACACTTCTAAGTAGCCGAGTTGTCACGATCTGGTAGCATAGTACTGATAGGGGAGAGCATTGAACCGAAGGGGTGAGAGTACACTGCCCGAGGGGAACATGACGGGAAAAGAAAAAACAATGCTACCGCTGGTCAGGCGACACTTTTTGGGGCACTTGGCCTAGAACATCGGCAGAGCAAAGATGTGATATTTAGGATCCGTGGTGGAGTCGACCAGGCTACCTTTAGCTGTGAGTGAAATAGTTATTTTAATACTGACCAGAGTACGGAATAAATCACTGCATCAGAAGTAATAAGTAATAATAGGCGCGGGCGCGTAAATCAAAGTTTCACAGTAGAAAATTTAAAAGGAATGCGCGTGTGTTCGACGGCGGAAAAGGCCGAAGTAAATGAACTTGTGTCGTAGCACACCTGAAAGAGTTTCCATGCTAGCAAAGTCCAGACAGCGGCACCCACAAATCCACAACATTCCGTATACTCAAACCTGCACCCGGGATCCGAACCCGTAGCCCCGTTACCGCCCCAATATTAAAAACAATCTTTCATGTAAATAACAGTTGGCGGTGGGAGAACGTTTTGGAAACTCTTCGTGTGGCATTTTTAGAAGATACTGATCTTAAATATCAAATATGGTAATTATCCGACGTTTCGCTTTTAAGAGAGGCTAACCACGCACACACATGGGAAGTAAAAATCGCTAAATTACGCTTCACATTTTAAAAACTGTTTGAGCCCGCGCTGTTATTGCAGCACAACGCAGCAGAGCAGAAATACGATTTTAAAACAAATATGCAATTTCCGGTCCCATTGTTGTAGTCTGATTCGTGTAAACCAGCTTTGAGTTAGGTCCGCGATTGGCTGGCCGCGCACGGAACTCGAAACCGAGAAGGCTTCTTCATACAGATTTACTGCCGTCAAACACAAGAATTAAGTGATAAATCTCTCGTGACCTTAATTTTTCTGTCGCCCCTTCGCTTTCGTTTAGAGCAAAATTTATTTTTGGAATCGGTCCACTATCGCAGCTTTCTCATAGGCGACACCATTCCTTGATTACAAATAACAAACAGTGTTCGTATTTTACATTCTCTAGTATGTAAAGTAAAAATATCATATTCCACTAAACAATTCGATACCTACATTTTATCAGCAATTCGTTTTGAAATGCACTCACTCTGGGGGAAAATATGGCGTGTTCCATTCACATGTCCTACTCTATCTGTGTAAAAATGATTTTAAAAAGTTATTCTTCCATAAACTTCATGCAGTTCGCGATAAAATTAGCAGAAATTGTATTATTACTTGCTCCCTTGTAAATAGAAGGGTTAGGGGAGATGCAGGGAATGGCGGTCATCCCTGTAATATGACTTCGTAAGAACATAGAAATGTATATCGTGTCCTGTTCGCAAAGACATTGAACCATTTCAATAGTAACTTCATTATTGTGTTGCAAGTTTACGAGGTTAGAAGTGTTTTTCTGTAGTTGAGTTTTCTTATAAATCAAGTTATCATAAGTATATTTCATTGTTCAAATTTGCTCAATCTTTTTATAAAATGAGTAGCATATTTATTGGTGATTATTGGAATAATTTTTGTTTTGAGAGAGAACACACTATTTCTTGGTTATGAAGCATTTTCTGTAACCTTGTTCGTTAAGGTAATGACGGTCATTCTCTTCAAATTCAATTCAGCAGTTATTTTTTTTTATTATTATTATTATTATTATTATTATTATTATTATTATTTATCGTAAGACAATTCAATCTTCTTACAATATCAATAACAGTGGTTATGCTGATGAAAGTATCAGCTAAAGACCCTAAAAGTAATTTAAAGCATTACATGGCAATGAACCTCGTAGGCTATACAGTCTGGTGTAACTAAAATGTGAACAAGAACAGTGTGGGCAATAGCACGGTTAATTCTGTCGGCTGCTGCAGTGATTAGCGCACCCATACGGCAAACAGGAGATTCAACAATATCGTTTTCAAGATTTAATTTTCAGTTTTCATAATTTTCATTATTTGTAGAGGTACTTTTGTTTATTTAGCTTCATTTCTTTAAGACATTTCCTAATAAAAGAAGAACGATAAGGTTTAAATGTTTAACTTCTCTATTTTACGTTAGCGACCGTGATCACCTGTACATGCTGGGAATAACGGCCAGTGCAATTTATATTAATTTTGAATTATTAACACTAGTTAGCAGTAACCTAGCATCATAAATGTATGTACACAGTTAGTAAATACTTCTAATGACAACATCTCAATTTACAGAAAACATCCAACCGCTCCGGGTGTGCGGGGGGGGGGGCTGCAACACTAAAGCGCCCGTCATTGCCTGCATCTCCCCTGTACTATGCTAAACATATAGTAAAACCTTTAAAAGCTGGTTGCTATGTGAATCAAATGCCTTTGTTTATATGAACAGGAGTTGACAAACTCCCTATAAGAAAAGTATTTTAGAAATGAAGCCAATAGCAAGGAATATGTCAAAATGGTCATATCCACGAAAAAAAATATGACATAAGTTTTAATGGGATCTACATTTTTTGTGTACTATGTTTTTGTCTATTTCTTACGGTTTACCAGTTATACAAAATTCAGAAAAATCCATTCAGAATAAAAAGGGCTTCCGAGGCTATTCTCAGGAGACCAAAATATAAATTTTATTTATCATGTACATACCTTTAATACACGACATTTTAATAAAAATTGTTAGAGCCATTTTTGAGAAAATCAAAATTTTAGAAATTTTTTCCATGTAAAGGAAAGTTTGAGCTGAGGGAGGGGTTCCTCAAAATCTTCGTGTCGCATCGTTGCAAGATACTAAGCTTAAATACCAAGTTTTGTATTTTTACAGTTTTTCATTTTTGAGATATCGTGATCACAAGCACACAGACACGGACATTTTTAAAAAAAAAAGTGCTTCTTTTGGATCTTAGCGACTGAAAAACATATATTTCCGGTGAAATCTCGTTATGGAATTCAGAGAAAGTAATACAAGCTTTCGTAAGGGTTTGTATCGCACTAATAAATGCTTTAGGGTAAACAAGCTCATGTAAATCTACTTGGACAACTTTACAGTGAATTTGTGCAATATTAATTGTCTTGAAAGGTTCTAAAGTCTACAAGGATAGAGCTTCTCAACACAAAACTGTCCACAACAAGTGCACATACCCTAAAGCATGTAGAGCGTAGCGAAGTAATGATTGTTTCTCTTGTTTGCTTTCAGGTAAGGAGTTCTTTGAAATGGAATATGCCCTTATAAGCAAGGTGATTTACTTTCACTGACATAAATAACGGTAAGTGGAAATTATGATACCAGTTCTGTGCCACATGACTTTGCACGGGTATACAAAATATCGCATTTCCTCTTGATGTTTTTAGGGTCCGTAGTATAAAGCGTTAATTTAAATATGCTCGTTATCTAAATAATAATCCACACACAATACGTTCTTATCAAAAGTGTAAGGCTGCTGCATTATTTCAGAATTTTCGTTTAAATATAAATTCTTAAACATAAATGTGAAACCTCAATATATACCGTTTTCGAGATACTCCGAGTAGGTTTCAGTTTTTTTGTACTTGAACTTTTTCAAACGGGAGATATCTTTCGAACACATCAGATTTTACTTTCTGTACGCGTACTATGTACATAGTGTATAGAGATGGTATTGTATTACACCCAAAATTCGTTACCGAGATTTCACTGGAAATGACGTTTTAGGGTCCCCTGTATCAAAAAAAAAAAAAAAAGGGATTCTCAGAAAAAGGTGCGTGTGTATCCGTGTGTTTATGTAAGCAATAACTCAAAGAAAAGCCGGTAAAATATCAAACTTGGCATTTAAGTTTAGTATCTTCCAGGTATGGAAACGAAGATTTTGAAAAAAATCCTCCCACCCCAAACTATCTTTTACATGGAAAAAGTTTAGAACATTTTGGTTTTCTCAAAAATGGCTGTAACGATTTTTATTAAAATGCCGTATATTAAACATATTTATATCGCAAATAAAATGTATATCTTGAATTTTCTGAAAATAGCCTCTAAAGACCTCTTTATTCTGAATTTTACGTAACTGGTAAACCGTAAGAGACAGACAAAAACTTACTACAAAAAAAAATGAAGATCTCGTTGAAACACACCATTTATATCATATACGTTTGTTTTTTTTCGTTGAATTGACCACGTCTGAGTATTTCCGTGTTATTTGTTTCATATTTAAAATACTCAAATTTGTTTTACACGGAAAGTTGTGAACTGCCCCTGCAAGGAAACGGATTTCAACCACATGCCAACCAGCTTTTAAAAGATTTGACTATCGATTTAGCCTAGTGTATTTCCTTCTTCTTACAAGGAATCAAGTAATTAAGACAATTTCTGCTAATTTTTAACTCGATTATCATAAAGTAGGTAGAGAAATATGCTTTTTATCAATAAGCGATTTAGGGTAAGTCATCTGAATAGAACACATCAGATTTTTAGATAAAGATCCGTTAATGTGTTTTTGTGTCTGTGGGCAGCGTAACTCAAAAACAAAAACACCGTTAAATAACAAACTTGGGATTCATATTTAGTATCTCCAACGATGCGACAGGAAAAATTTCAAGAAAATTCCCCCGCATTGACCTACCCTTTACATGGAGAAATTTTTGAAATTTTTGTTTTTCTCAAAAATGGCTAACGATTGGGATTAAAATACCATATATTAAAGGTATTTACATCACAAATAAAATGTATTATTACAATTTTCTGGGAATAATGTCGTAAAACTCTTTATTTTGGATGAGATTTGCAGAATTTTATACAACGGTTAAACTGTAAGAAAAGACAACAAAAAAAATGTAGATCTTATTAAAAGACAGAGTTTGTCAAATATTTTGTAGAGGTAACCGTTTTCGAGATACTCCGAGTTAGTTTCACTTTTTGGTACTTAAACTTCTCTCAAACGGGAGACATCTCTCCTTTATTCATTACTAGCAAGCAAAGAGAACCGAATTCAAATTGTTTCATTTCTCTCGTAAGGAAAATGTATTTGTGGAACAGCTAGAGAAAGTCATGTGAGTGGAACACATATTTTTAACATTGACATAGTTTGCTCTCATATCGGCACATATACCTTTATCTTTATCGTAAATATTCTGTTGTCTTGTGAAGATTCAAGAACCTGGTGTAGGACTTTTATCGCTCAGGTTGCATAAGAATCCTTTCCAGTAGCGATAACTCGCCTGCCATCTAGCGGAATATCCCCGCAGCGGTGACGCGCATTTGTCAGCTGGCATCACGATTCTAATACATCACTGCAAAATTCTGTCAGCCTTCCTCATATCTATATGTCAAGCTGGAAGGTAGATTTTGTATGTGTTCTGGGAGATTATTAAATCTGTCCCCAGAGACGAGGTACAAAAAATACACACGCGTTTTTCAAGTAACAATATCACAACAGAAATACAAAAGTAAATTAAGGCCGTAAGGAATCACTTTTAAATCTGCGATTCGCAATGTCCTTTATTGCTCTTTTGTATTTTGAAGAAATAATGTCTCTAATTGAAGGAGAAGCAGAACCAAAATGAAAAATCTGACGTGTTCCATTCACATGACTTTCTCTACATCTCTGCAACAAATTATTGTTTAAAAGCTTATGTTTCTATTAACTTCATGCTAATGGAGAAAAATCAGCAGAAATAGTCTTAGTACTTCTTTCCTCGTAAGTGGAAACGAAAAAAGGGAGTACCATAAGTTTAAGTGATAGTCAATTGCTGGTTGCTATGTGACTGTAGCTCCTTTGTTTGTATGGACAGCAGTTGACAAATTCCTGTATGAGAAAAGTTTAAGTTTTGCAAAGCCGAAACAAAGAAACAAGGAATATCTAAAAAACGATCAACTGCACGAAAAAAGGTATATAACATATACTGTGTGTTTTAACGTGCTCTACATTTTTTGTAAGGTAAGTTTTTGTCCATCTCTTACTGTTTAGCAGTTATGCAAAATTCCGTAAAATTCATCCCGAATAAAGTAGTCTTCAGAGGCTATTACCAGAAAATTCAAGATGTACGTTTTATTTGTCAGAATATCTTTTAATGTGCGATAATTTAATCAAAATCGTTAGCCATTTTTAAGAAAATCAAAATTTTCGAAAATTTCCATGTAAAGGTTAGTTTCGTGTCGCATCCTTGGAAGATACCAAACTGAAATACCAAGTTTGATATTCAACGGTCTTTTCGTTTTTGAGCTATGCTGTCCACAGGCACACAGACACACACCCACGCAGACACACGGACCTTTTCTGAAAATTCTTTTTTTGGATTCAGAGGGACCCAAAACATGTATTTCCGGTGAAATCTTGGTATCGAATTTTTTGGTGAAATGCAATACCTTCTCTATATACTATGTACATGTTACGTGTAGAGAAAGTAAAACATTCAATGACATTACCGGGTTTTGAACCGTGGATTTTCGGCTTTCCAGACAGTACGCTAACCGATTGGACCACAATGACTCATCTAAATTCTCCAACTGAATAGTTTGCCCAGTAAACTTAAGACCCTCTCAAACTGATTTTGAAATAAGGCGACTTAGAATCTCGTAAGTACCGGGCTTTATATTACCATAATTAAATTCTCGTAATTCTAATGGCCGCTGACATAGGAAGTACCGTAAGCTCAAATGTAAAATTACTTATGTATGCGGATGATATGTCATTCCTACCCAGAAGCCCAGAACATCTACTATCAGCAATGGACACCATATGGAAATGGGCAGAAAGCAACATGTGACGGTAATTCTCACACACGTTATAATTATTTCCCCACGTTGTATTAAGTGTGTCTAGACGTACTCCACTACCAATATAGCAGATCTCCCCATGTACCTGGTTTGAAGTCCGCTGTAAGCTGCCTCGGCTGCATGGCATTGACTTTCTCGGGTGGAGAAACAATGGGGGTAGTTAGGAGTTGTCCTTTGAAATATTTAACACACTTCCACTCTGGTATATGAATTTATTCGTGACTAGATTTCTTCTTACTTGTTTAGACAAACACTTTGCTTTACATGCTACTTTAGTTCCTATAACTGCTTAGAACTTTCACTCTTCGGCGATTTAACAATTCCCAACTTGACAGCAATTACGCGTGTGTGAGCCCAAACTTAATAGTGACTGCCCCAACAGCCTACAATCTGTTACTTATGTAGTAAAATCTGGTGTCCTGGCTACTTTTCTTTCATTGGTCAGAAATACCGCGAACTTGGCGTCTATGTGTCGCATAGTGCATTTCTCCTTATCCAAAATGTATCACAAACACCTCGTGACCGCCTCAATACAATAGAGAAAAACTCACTTATCAAATATTAAGGCTCCCCCGAAATCATTTTCACTTATTTCTTTGTTGCACACACATGCACAAGAGTACGTGACTTAAATAGCATTCTCCTTCACAAAGAACTGTTCCTTAAGCAGCGGCCGAGTTTGGTAAACAGCTTTGAGCTGTGCTTGCTATAAGCTAGCTTTATACAGTTTTAAATTCGTTCAATAATCAAATATTTAATAGGAATAATAGTAATAATAGTAGCGAGGCCGACGACGGTCTGAAATTCAATGGAAATAAATAGCCCAAAAACCAAGGCAATGAAACTCAGGATAGGAGGGTCGCCTCAGCTAGAGATTGTATCAAATTTCAAATATCTGGGAGTTACTCTACAGACCACTTTCTCGAATCACTTACAAGAACGCGTAGCAGCGGAAGCAAAAGGATTCTACGACATACCAAAGTTTCAACTTCTATCAATTCCAACTGCAACTGCCTACGTGGTCGAGTGATCAGCGAGCTGCCTTTTCACTCGGAGGTCCCGGGTTGGATTCCCGGCTGGGGCAGGGAGTTTTTCTTTAACCACAATTGTTCCCTAACCCCATAGAATATGGAAGTATGAATGTGAGAGTGAATGTGCGTGTGTTTAGTAATACAAAGTTTATTAACCTAATGTTCTGAACCTACAATTTCACAAGTCAAAGCCCCCGATAGATACACAAGTTTATTTGTCAGAACAAAGTACATTGTGTTGCAATGCCAAATACAAGATAAGAAACAATTGGCAGTATCATAAAATTTATCCAGACAATAAAATGGATTTAAAATGAAAGTGCGCTTCACTGACCTCTTAAAAGATTCAATGGAGAGAGATTTAGCACTGTTACTAAGTTTGTTAAATAGATTTAATGATATTGTCTCAAAGGAATTTTGTATATTGCTATATTTGTATCTATTTATGTAAATATTGGAACTAGTTCTGGAGTGCTGAAGATGGATTTAGGAACATATATTGTATTTATGACTATTTTTCTTAGCAAATAAGAGGCAGTGGAACAAACAATGAAGTCAAAGTTAAAACACCCAAATTAACAAACAAAGGTTTACAATGAGTTCTAGGGGCTACACCGCATAAAATTCGAATTGCCTTTTCCTGTAATAGAAGTATCTTTTTAGCTAAAGCATGGTTGCCCCAAAATAAAATACCATAACTCAAATGACTATGGATCTGTCCATAATAAATTGATAATAAAACATTGGAACACACATGATCTTTTAAAATACGTAACATAAATATACCTCTGCTTACTTTATTGGCGATATGACTATTGATGTTAACGGGGACTGTACAAATAAAACAATAAAAAGATACCAACTGCAATGGCGCCATTGAAACTCGAAATCGCGCCTGTGCCCACAAACGGAATACAATTAATATGGAATTACCTAACATCCAAAAACCTGACGAAACTGGAGAACGTCAAGCTAAATTTCAAAATTCTCAAGAAACAGATTCGCCTACATTCTAGCCCAGGTCCCACGAAATTCCCTGAAAGCCAGCCAGGCTTATACAACACACATCGAAGAAGCTAATGAGATCCTGAACCAGATTATGGAAACAGAAGCAACGAGAACGAACAACTGGAGAGGACCAAACTTTCAACTCCGCGGTGCGCGGGTTCCACCTAGCACGATCCCAAGGACACGTTTAGCAGTTACGTAAAATTCATCCAGAATAAAGAAATCTTCAGAGGCTATTCCCAGAAATTTCAAGATATACATTTTATTTGTCAGGTAAATATATTTAATAAACGAAATTTTAATAAAAATCCTTAGTCATTTTTTAGAAAATCAAAACTTTTGAAAAAAGTTCCATGTAAAGGGTAGCTGGGGTGGGGAGATTTTTCTCAAAATCTTCGTGTCGCATCCCTGGAAGATACTAAACTTCAATATCAAGTTTGGTATTTCACCGACTTTTCGTTTTTGAGTTATCATGTTCACAGACACACAGACCTTTTTCTAAAAATGGTTCTTTTGGATACATGGGACCCTTAAACATATATTTCTGGTGAAATCTCGGTGTCGAATTTTTGGGTGGAGTTCAATTACCTTCCCTATACACTATGTACATAGTACGAGTAGAGAAAGTAAAAATTGGACGTAGTTCCTTAAGAAACATTAAATTGGAAAGTTTCACTGAACCGTTGATTGACAAGGAATGCGAAGAAAACAAGGCGATCTCAGCACGGTATCGAAAGGAAGGAAGGAAGGAAGAAGCGGAAGACGGAAGATAAGGTGAGGTCTATATTTCACATGAACAAGTGGAACACCTTGAGAATTGAGAGGTCCCGAGCTATATAATACGTTACTCGTTTACTGATCCGGTTCTAGAGCACGTGACCCGCCTGCCGCATGCAGAATGCCAACTCCCACTATTCAATAATAAGCCCTAGGTGTTGGAATTCATGGAAGGTGTTCCCCCATAAAAACGGGAAGACAAAACGAGTCCACCATCACCTGTTTCCGGCGGATTTGTTACCGGCGACCCTGTTAAGGACGTGTTTGCCATCCTCGGCGCCATAATTTAACCGAGCGAGGATGGTCGGTCGACTTCGTATGCAAAGTCGATCCCAGGGTCCTCCTATCTTCCTTCCTTCTTTCTCCGGAGCTGGAGAAGTATCTGAATGTGATCTCTGGTAGATTCCTTCCTTACAATTGAATCGGCAGCTGCAAGAAGGAAACCAGCTACAAAAATCGGAACTCAGGAGGGTAATGCACGTCTATAAAGGAAAAAATCTGATGCGTTACACTAACATGGCTCTCTCTAGCTACTCTACAAACTTCTAGTTAACTCCTTATAAGTAGAATGGAACGTATTAGGCTAAAGTGATAGTCAAATGTATTAAAAACTGTCGTTATGTGATTATCATTGCAAATCGTTTCTTTGTTTGGCCAGGAGTAGAACAAAAGAAAAACGGACACTTCCGTCTGAGAAAAGTGTAAGTACTTCTCAACTGAAACTAATAACAAGGAATACCTGGAAAACGGTAAGCTCCACGAAAAAAAAATATATATGACATAACTTGTGTATTTTAACAAGATAGTTTTTTGTATAGTAAGCTTTTGTCTTTCTCTTACTGTTTACTAGATATACCAAATTAAGCAAAATTCATCCAAAATAAACAGGTTTTAAGTACTATTCATGATATACGTTTTGTTTGTGATAGAAATGGCTTTAATATGTGGTATTAAAATCAAAATCGTTACAGACATTTTTAAGAAAAACAAAATTTTCGAAAATGTTTCCATGTAAAGGGTAGATAGAGTTGCGGGGATTTTCTTGAAAATCTTCGTGTCGCATCCTTGGAAAATACCAAACTTCAATACCAAGTTTGGTATTTAACCGTCTTTTTGTTTATGCGCTATGCTATCCACACACACACACACATACACACACACACACACACACACACACGGATCTGTTTCTGAAAATGCTTTTTCTGGATTCAGGGGGTCCTAAAACATGTATTTTCTGTGAAATCTCGTCATCGCATTTTTGGGTGGAATACAAAACTTCTCTATCCCTATGAACATTCTACATACGGGGCAAGAGAAGGTAAAATTTTCATTGCTCTATTCACATGACTTTCTCTACATCTCTGAAACAAATTATTGTTAGTAAGCTTATGCTTCTATTTACTTCTTCCTACTCGAGAAAAAATTAGCAGAAATAGTCTTATTACTTGCTTCCTTGTAAGTAGAAGCGAAATAAGGTAGTAGCATAGGTTAAAGTTATAGTCAAAAGCTGGTTGCTATGTGAATGTAGTTCCTTTGTTTCTATGAACAGGTGTTGACAAACTCCTGTATGAGAAAAGTTTTTTAAAGCTGAACCCAAAAACAAGAAATATCTAAAAAAAGATCATTTTCACAAAAAATGTATATAACATAAATTGTGTGTTTTAACGTGCTCTGAATTTTTTGTGTATAACTTTTTATTTATGTCTTATGGTTTAGCAGTTATGCAAAATTCCGTAAATTTCATCCAGAACACGAAGCTTCAGAGGCTATTCCCAGAAAATTCAAAATATACATTTAATTTGTTAGGTAAATATCTTTAGTATACGATATTTTAATCAAAATGTCAAAATTTTCGCAAAAAAATCCATGTAAAGGGTAGTTGGGGGATGGGGGGGGGTTCTCAAAATTTTCGGGTCGGATCCTTGAAAGTTACAAAACTGAAATACCAAGTTTGGTATTTAACGGTCTTTTCATTTTTTAACTATGATGTCCACAGAAACACGCACACACACACACAACTTTTTCCAGAAATGCCTTTTTTTGTATTCAGCGGGACCCAAAACATGTAATTCCGGTGAAATCTTGGTATCGAATTTTTGTGTGGAATACAATACCTTGTGTGTACACTATGTATATAGTACGTGTAGAGAAAGTAAAAATGAAAAGCAAACGCAATTGCTTGACCAGTATGCGAGTTCTTTTGTTTTTACCCTATTTTATGAAATAATATTTTGAGCGGTTTAAATTAGGAAGTATTCCAGAATCCTGGAACATATTTTCCCATCGCTATTTCTTGTATTCTTTATCTGTATTCATCCCCAACTGTTTTCGCTTTTTCTGCTGTATTGTGACTAACTTTGGATGAAGGAGTTTCCTGAAAATGTATGTATTTGTATATAGAATGCATGCTATTATATAAACTTCACATGGGCAAAATGCCGTTAGATGGGACTTGAAAAGACGTGTTGTTTCATTTCCATAATTAGCACAATGTTATTAAAGCTGGGTCTACGTTAGAGACATGGCATAGAGGAATAAATCAACCTCACAAGGAGTCGAAAGACGGGGTTAGGGTTGGGTCTATATTTCATTACTCCATGGCACTGCCTTGTGTAGATATTATCATGCTATAATTTAACCTTTTCTCAGTTTATTGTCAAAACTCCACTACCAAGCTAACATACTCAGCTTTGGCAATAATTAATGATGACAGAAAAATGGCGAGGTCAAAGAGAACAGCTTTATTTATGTAAGAAAATATTTCGCATCTAGGCAGCTTTACAATTAGAGCATGCGAATAAAACTAAGGCTGAAGAAAAGACTTGTGTAAGAGTAGGCGTCTTAAACATGCTAATTTTCAGCAGCAACAACAGTAGTATAACATTTTGGGTGGAATACAATACCTTCTCTATACACTATGTACATAGTACGTATAGAGAAAGTAATAATTTTTTTAATGATTTATTGATCGATCAGCGCATGTGCGCTCTGCAGATCATTTTAGACATTATTTGCATGTATGGTACTGAATGACATTGAAATGAGGTAAGCCCCATTGGGCCCCTCATAAATAGGTACATTTTTGTTTTTATTTTACAGAAAGTCTTGTTGTGAGAGCTGGTCCAGTGACAGGCGAGTTGGATAGCTAGATTTCCTGCCAAGAGAATAGTGAATGGCCCCTGAGACTTCTTTCAGCTTACTGTAGAACTGTTCGGCTTGTGAAGAAATTGACTGTTGAGTGATGCCGAGTCGAGTTTCTCTATGTGGTTGACTATTTCTGGTGCACTCGTTGAGATTCGCAATATTTTGTTTTGAAATGTCTGGATAGTTTGATTTCGGAAGGATTGGTTCCTCCCCAAACTGGACAAACGTATAGTCTTAATAGAGTCGTGTAAAGTAGTGTGTAGGTTTTTAGTTTGAGTGAAGATCTTTTGTTGAGGAGAGGGTAGAGCTTTGCCAGTCTTGCTCGGGCTAGTTTAAGCTTGTTGTTTATATGTGGGTTCCATGTGAGTCGTCGATCCAGGAGTACACCGAGATATTTCACTGTTTCTGTCTCAGTTTCCCAGGGTATATGTTTCGCTGGCAGAGTTACTGGTGGTGGATAGTTCTGTCTGCATAGTGTAAAGATCATTGCTTCACATTTTTGCTGGTTGAGCGAAATACGCCAGTTGTCTAGCTAAGGTATAATTAAGTTTAAGGTCTCTTGAAGATAATTTCTGGCGGTGTGGATGTTGCGATGTGCTGAGAAGATTGCAGTATCGTCCGCATACATAGGGATTTGAGCTGTAGGCGTTGCAGGTATATCAGAGGTGCACAGGTTGAACAGAACTGGTCCCAGGATAGATCCTTGAGGAACTCCGGTTGTCATAGGTTTGGTAGAAGAGTGACAACTACCTATGCGGACTGAGAATGTTCGTTGTGACAGAAAGGAGGACATTATTTTATAGAGGTCGTCTGGAATGCCGTTGATGAATAGTTTGTATAGAAGACCCTGATGCCAAACCCTGTCGAATGCCTGAGTGAAGTCAAGGAAAGCTGCAATTGTGTGTTCTTTCTTCTCGAAGCCTTGTCCGGAGAATTTGATGGGTGGTTGAATGTTTGCGACGAAAACCGAATTGAAAGGGAGGTAACACTGTTGCTTCATTGAGAAATTTTGCTAAACGCTTCAGTATAATTTTTTCATAGACTTTGGATAGTGTTGATAGCAGACTTATAGGACGATAATTGTTTGGGACTGAGGAGCTTTTTCCAGGCTTATGAATAAAAATGATTATAGCTTGTTTCAGATTCTGGGGAAGTAGCCCATACGTATAACACTATTGAAGAGTGAGGCTAGAATAACAAGTGCTTCGCGAGTCAGATGTTTTAATACATCATTTGGAATTAGGTCATGACCAGGAAATTTCCTTGCTGGTAGTTGCTGGATTATGAACAAGATTTGTTTTGGTGAGGTGAAGTCAATGGGGAGCGGAACGGTGTTATAAGAATCAGGAAAGCGCTCAATTTCATGGTTGAATTCTTCGATAATAACTGGCTTTGGGCTGAAGATACTTTTTAGAGTATTTGTGAATAGTTCTGTCTGCTCATAGTTGGCTATGTAGTGTTTTCCATCTTGTATTAAGCGTCGGTTCTTTTAATACTCTTTTGTTTTTTTTCCACAACGATGAATCTTCTGGTGAAAAACTGGAGAGGCGCCGTTGGTAAGTCGAGTACCGGTACTCTTTCGTTTATTTTTTTACCTTTCTTGTGAATTAGTTCAAAGGATGCAGTTGCCAGGTTTCTCTGTACTTCTGCCAAAGCTGCCGCATTTTGTGTTTTTCTTTCAAGAGACATGTGATGTTAGAGGGCAAAATATCGTAATAGAGTTTTCTTTGTTGCTGAGGTCTGGCTGGAGCTGTGGATTTGGCTACAGCTGAAGTTATGACTTTTGTGAACACAAGAATTGTTGCTTCTGCATCATTGAGAGTTTTCAGATTGCTGGCAGGTATTTCAGGTATTTCAATGGAAGCATTCACAATTGATGGGAAGTATTCCTGAGCTCCTTGAACGGAAATCAAGTCTTGCCAACTTCTAAGTTTCTCGTTCTGTTTACCGGGCACGCCGTATTAGATGTTCATTGTGCATTATTAGACTCTTCGATGTAGAGATTATTCTAAGTGGCTCACTAGAGCTCATTTAGTCGCAATTCTTGCGAATTATAACGTTAAAAAATAAAAAATATAATTGGTAAGTTAATAATAAATGAAGTCGCAATTCCCAAAGATATGAATAAATATATTCCCGTTCTCGTTACCAGGTTTTTGTGAACCAAAATGTTTTGTCATGTATGGTTTCCCGTTCTCGATTTCGTTTTGATTACCGTTCTCGGGTTATTGTGAATCAGCGTCAATGATGTTCACACAGAGACGCGCACAGACATTTTCAAAAACTGAGTGCAGTAATTGTAATTAAAATTAGATTTTTTGCACGATAGTGCGTAACATAAAGTTTTACGCTCTGATATGAGTTTGTAAAATGGAGCTTTGTAACTTTTCGCACCACTATAAAAAAATATAGTATGTAACATATAGTGTTTATTAAACAATTTAAGGTAACAAATCTCGTATTGTAAGTTCTGATACAAATATCTACTGAACTGTAGGTGTGTATTGCTAAATCTTCTATATGGACCAAGTTTGTTTGTTTATAATTTAATATTTATTGAAACAAGGTAATTGTTTTCAGAGAATTATTGCCAACTTTGCTCAATTATTTCCAGTGTTTATTTAAATACATTGCCTTATACATATTAATCGTCATTGTATTATGTCTCTGAAAATTGTAACTCCTTTCTAATACGTATTTTATTTTAATTTCGTACTGCCGTGCAATAAACATGTGTAAAGCACTTTTTTATATTCTCGATTTAAAGAAATTGTATACCATTAAAATACTTTCTCAACATCTCTGTAAAAGCTTTTATTGTTAAAAATCTTATTCTTCTATTTACTTCATGGTAATCGAGATAAACATTAGCAGAAATAGCTTTACTACCTGTTTCCTTGTAAGTAGGAAGTAAATAAGGAATACAGTAGGCTAAAGCGATAAACAAATCTTTTAAAAGCTGGCTGCTATGTCCTTTGTTTGTTTGACAAATTCCTATATGAGAAAAGTATAAGTATTTTAAAGCTGAAACCAATAACAAGGAATATCCCAGAAACGGCCAGTTCTACCACCCCCCGCAAAAAAAAAACAAACAAAAAAACTCATATATAAATTGTGTGCTTTAACGAGATAAACATTATTTGTGTAGTCTATCTAGCTTTTGTCTAGCCCTTAGTTATGCAAAACTCAACAAAATTCATGCAGAATAACGAGGTGTTCAGAGCCTATTCCCATAAAATTCAAGATATACATTGTATTTGTGATGTAAATATGCAGCATTGTAATAAAATCGTTTGAAATATATGTGTTAAAATAAAAAACTTTGATATTTGGGGTGGGAGGATTTTCTTGAAAGTCTTCGTGAGGTGTCCTTGGAAGATACCAAACTTTAATACCGAATTTTCGTTTTTGAGCTATACTGTTCACACTCATTACTTCCACACACGGACATTTATCTAAAACTTTTTTTTTTTGATTCAGGTGGTCCCAAGACGTCTATTTCCGCTTAAATTTCGGTATCGAATTTGTGGGTACAATACAATACCTTGTCTATGCAATAAGTACATAGTACGTGTAGAGAAAGTATAAAAAATAAAAAATAAACAAAAAACGTATGAGACACAAATTGTGGTGTTTTAACGAGATTTACATTTTTTGTGTTGTGGCTTACTAGTTATGCAAAAGTCACCAAAATTCATCCAGAATAAGGATATCTTCAGAGGCTATTCGCAGAAAATTCAAGATTACATTTTACTTGTGAGATAAATGTATAGAATATTTTAATCAAAATCGTAAGATATGTTTAGAAAATAAAACATTTCGAAAAATGTTCCATGTAAAGGGTTGTTTGGGATGGTGTTGCGACACGAAGATTTTATATCAAACTTAATACCGGTGAAATCTCGGTATCGAATTTTTGTGTATAGACTATGTGCATAGTGCGTGCAAAGAAAGTAAACTAGACTATTCTTTTTGTTTTAAAGATCATAAATGACTATGTTATTTACATCCTGGTTAGATCTTTGTTTATATTATGTAAGATTTTGCCATCTTGGTTTCAAACGTGAAGTCTGTTCGACATTGGACGAAGTTTTTGAGAAACTCCAGTGTGTTCTTTTATTTGTTGAAATGGTGCGCCATTGTGACACGAGGCATAGGAGCCGTGAGGTTGACGTGTGACGGACGTAGGTCACGTGATAAGGTCAACACGGTTAAAAAACAGCAAGCACTTGCACACATATCAGCAGTTCCCGAGAGAGTAAACACCTTTCAGCTGCTGGAAACTTCACGCAAACTTCTCCCTCCGTCAGAGTTTCAACATCGCAGATTATTGAATTATTTCTCGACTTCAGCACACGTTCGATCTCTTGTTTACCGCCACGAGAAAAATTTAATAATACCTTATTGTTGTTAGCCGACAGTGTTAGTAATATTTCATCACATTCAACGTCAGTCTTTTATCTTTGGAGAGAGAGAGAGAAAATAGCTGTTATATATAAAGTTATAGAAACCATAAAGGTAAACCGCACTTGTCATTTAGCTGAGAAACTGTTCCTTCTCATGAAGTTTATACCTCTTAGTTGAGTTCCCTAACTTTATTTCTTTGTTTGCTTTACTGCTGACCTGTAGTATGGAGGAGATTCTTCCCGAACAAGGAAAGATACCTGATTTGTGTAAATTGTATTACAGCTAGTGTAATGTAACAACAGTTTCAGCAATTGATTGATATTAGCGGCAAGATGTAGAAATGCTGTCATAGCTTGGTCCTCCTAAAGCGATGTTGGCATAAATATGGGTTTGGTTATAAAAGCTTCCGTAACTAGGTCAGAAATGCCTTATTAGCCCTTTTAGCCTTGTACATCGGAGTTGCAGACGTACTGACCGACGGCATAGTTTTATTTTAAAGTGTAAACTACAAATGCATAACGTACCAGGTGAGTGGAATGGAGTTGGGGTAACCTTTGGGTTTCCTTTTCCTAGCCACATGTTTTCTTCTTAACATTAAAATCCTGTGTCTCCTCGTTCCTGATCTTTCCACCCACCTGCTTATTTCTCGCATGCGCGAACAGCTCTGCCCCTAAAGCAACCATCCCCTAGTATGTGCAGTGTAGGGGTAAAACCTACTTCACACTAAATATCTTACAATATTGCACATACGTCCGTCGAAGGAGCACTCTGAGAGGTAACGATGACCTGAGAGGAGAGACCTGGTGGCCGGAACCAGAGTTTTTACTTTCGCTACTACGTATTACGTACATGTTGTCACATCCCAGTTTGGGAGCACAGCAGAGTGAGAGTGCGTTAGTGTACTCAACTGGCTTGGGCAATTATAAAAAAAGTCTGATGCGTTACTGATGACTTTCTCCAGCTACTCTAGAAACAAACTTCTTACAAAAGATAACTCTCCTTTCAATACCATGCTAATCGAGATAAACATTAGCAGAATTGTATTACTTAGTTACTTATAAGTAGACTAGAACTAAGGGAATGCACTAGGCTAAAGTGATAGTCAAATGTTTTAAAAGCTGTCGTTATGCGATTGCATTGCAAATCTCTTCTTGGCTTGGCCAGGAGTAGAACAAAAGAAAAACGGACAATTTAGTCCGAGAAAAGTATAAGCAATTCACAATTGAAAGTAATAACAAGGAATACATAAAAAACGGTAAGATCCACGAAAAAAAATGCATATGACATAAATTGTGTATTTTAACAAGATCTACATTTTTTGTCTATCTCTTACGGCTTACTAGTTATGCCAAATTAAGCAAAATTCATCCAGAATAAACAGGTCTTTAGAAGCTATTCCCAGGCTGGTTGCTATGTGACTAAAGCTCCTTTGTTTGTATGAACAGGTCTTGACAAGTTCCTGTATGCGAAAAGTATAAGAACTTTAACCTGAAACTAATAATAAGGAATATCTAAAAAAACGGTCAACTCCGTGAAAAAAATGTATATAGCATAAATTCCATGTTTTAACGAGATCTACAGTTTTTGTTCACTAAGTTTTTGCCTATCTCTTACGGTTTAACGGTTATGCAAAATTCCGAAAAATTCATCCAGAACATACATATCCTCATAGGCTATTTCCAGAAAATTGAAGATATACATTTTATTTTTCATGTAAATATCTTAAATATAAGCGATTTAAATCAAAGTCGTTAGAGCCAAAATGAAAATTTTCGTAATTTTTTGCATGTAAAGGTTAGTTGGGGTGGGAGAATTTTCTTGAAAACCTTCGTGTCGCATCTTTGGAAGATATCGAACTTAAATACCAAGTTTTGTATTTTCGTTTTTAAGCTTGCTGCCCACACAACACACACACACACAAACACACACACACATAGACACAGCCAAACAAACAGACAGACGACAAACTGACAGATACACACGCGGACATTTTTCTAAAAAATCTTATGTGTACCATTCACATGACTTTCTCTATATCCCTGCAACGAATTATTCTTAAAAAGCTTATACTTCTATTAACTTCATGCTAATCAGTAAAACATTAGCAGAAATAGCCATATTACTTGCTTCCTTGTGAGTAGAGGTGAAATAAGGGAGTACCATAGGTTAACGTGATAATCAAAAGCTGGTTGCTATGTCACGGAAGTTCTTTTGTTTGTATGGACAGCAGTTGACAAATTCCTGTATGAGAAATTCATAGCAAAAACCAAAAATAAGGAATGTCACAAAAACGATGAACTCTACGAAAAAAAGGTATATAACATAAATTGTGTGTTTTATCGTGCTCAACATTTTTTGTATAGTAAGTTTTTGTCCATCTCTTACGGTTTGGCAGTTATTGAAAATGTAGTAAAATTCATCCAGAATAAACTACTCTTCAGAGGCTATTCCCAGAAAATTCAAGATAAACATTTTATTTGTCAGGTAAATATCTTTATTATACGAAATTTTAATCAAAATCGTTAGAGCCATTTTTGAGAAAATCAAAATTTTCTGAAAAAGTTCCATGTAAAGGGTAGTTGGGGGTGGGGGGATTTTTCTCAATCTTCGTGCCGCATCCCTGGAAGATACTAAACTTAAATACCACATTTGGTATTTTACCTACTTTTCGTTTTTGAGTTATCGTGTTCACAGACACCGGGACACACACACGGACCTTTTTCCGAAAATGCTTTTTTTGGATAAAGGGTACCCTAAAACATATATTTCCGGTGAAATCTCGGTATCGAATTTTTTGGTGGAGTGCAATACATTCTCTATACACTATGTACATAGTGCCTATGGAGAAAGTAAAAATGTGTGTTTTTTGTTTTGTTTTGTTTTTTATTCAGTGCGTCTGAAAACATGTATTTCCTGTGAAATATCGGAATGAATTTTTGGGTGCAATACAATACCTTCTCTATGTGTAGAGAAATTAAAAAGCATAGCGGTTGTCTGTAAACAGCATTATTTGAAAATAAATAAATAAACAACCTAAAAGTCCTTTAAATACCAAGGTGCCGGTCCCCATGGCCGCGCTCGCTAAAGCGTCTCGCTTTGGTGCTTTGTGGGCAGGGGATCGTGGGTTCGAGTCCCGCCTTGGGCATGGGTGTTATATGTTTGTGCAATGTGTATATGTTTGTAAAAGAAACAGTAAAACCAGTAATCAGTAAAACCTACGGGGGGAAATGTAAATAGGGATACAGTACCGGAGTCCTCATCAGACTCCGTTACTGTTTAAAAAAAAAAAAAAAAAAAGGTTGGTTTTTAAGTTAAATGCCTTTCAATGCTGCGACTCGAAGAATTTCAGCTCTAACTACTCTTTATGTGGTACATTTTTCGATAATTTTGATTTTCTGAAAGATGACTAATGATTTGATTAAAATGCCATACATTTAAGATGTTTTCATGGTAAATAAAATGTTTATCTTGAATTATCCGGGAATACCATCTGAAGACCTCTGTATTTGAATGACATTTGCAAAACCGTAAGAAATATACAAAAACTTATTACGCAATAAATAAAGATGATAAGAAGCATCATTTATGTCAGTATTTGTAGTTATTTTACACTAAAACAATTTTATTAGCAAACTCTGGAAAGTTGGAAATTTGAAACGCCAAAACCGTTATACTTACAATTAATTTAATTTCTAAAAAATAATCAATTTTCTAAATTTCACAGATACATAAAGTTTAGCAGTTCCCTCTTACGCTCTACTTCGCGAACGCTTCCGCATAATATACACTGATTAAGTTAGCGAACTATCGTTTTGTAACATACACATGTAAGTATTGTCTGTTCTGAATGTTTTGAGACATTGGGACTTGGCTGTAAATTCTATATACACGCATCTGAATTGAGCACAAGCAACCGGTTTCCTATATTTGTCCTTTGCTGTCTCAAAATATGCTGAGCGATGAACACGAGGAGGTATTTGTGCCGCCTGGACGGCCTGCATTCCCGTTATACAGCAGAGCTAGAGAAGTTGCCGACCGTTAGGCTCCGTGCATTAAACTGAGAACTGCAGCAGAATTAGAGTTTTAAATATTAGGACATTTACAACAGTTGGTACACATTTATATGAGCATCTACTTTGAGAGTAATTTACATTTCCTAACACTCACCTATATTAAGTATGTTTACAGATGAAGTATTGCATGTTACCAAAATATATATATATATATGCGTTCTATTCACATGATTTTCTCGACATCGCTATAACAAATTTTGTTAAAAAGCAAATTTTTCTATCTACTTTATGATAATCAAGATAAAAATTAGCAGAAATGGTCTTATTACTTGCTTCCTTGTCAGCAGAAAGGAAATTAAGGGAATGGACTAGCCTAAAGTGATAGTCAAATCCTTTAAAAGCTGGTTGCCATATGGTTGAAATCCTTTTCTATGCAGGACCAGGGGTTTACAAAGTTCCGTGTGAGAAAAGCTTAAGTATTTTAAATCTGAAACCAATAACAAGGAAAATCGCAAAAACGATCAACTCAAAAAAAATATATATCTGTTTTAACTCATCTATATTGTTTGTGTAGTAAGTTTTTGTCTGTCTCTTACAGTTTACCAGTTACGCAAAATTCAGAACAAATTATTCAGAATAAAGAGGTTTTAGAGGCTATTCCCAGAAAATGCAAGCTATATAAAGTATCTTTAATATAGAGTATTTTAATCAAAATCGTTAGTACCATTTTTGAGAAAATCAAAATTTCCAAAAGTTTTTCCATGTAAAGGGTAGTTTAGGTTGGGTTTTTTTTTTCTCAAAATCTTCGTGTCCTATCCCAAGTATGGTATTTTACCGACTTTTCGTTTTTGAGTTGTCATGCTCACAGACACATGGATACATACACGGTCTTTTTTTCTCTAAAAAAAAGAAAGAAATTGATGTAGTGGACTCTAAAACGTCTATTTCCGGTGAAATCTCGGTATCGAATTTTTGTGCGGAATACAACACCTTCTCTGTACACTATGTACGTAATACTTGAATGGAAAGTAAACAAGACAAGTTAGAATTACGCGATTTCCCCAAAATGCAATAAGGATATTTCAGGCGATTTTACTGACTAGCACTTCAAATAATTACACCTGAAACCATTTTCTATAGAGTGATTAAAATGTGTTCCGTTTCTTAACGCCGAATGCGGTATTTGTTAGGTTACAACACAATACATTATACCTATCATTGTAATTAATGACGTAACCGTTTCCATGGCAACATTACGCTACAAGAGCTATAAAATAACACATTGATAAAGTTTGCTCAGAACGCCGGAATACAAAGCGAGTAATTGCGTTTCTAAAGCTATTGTTGCACGTAATTCTATACTCTCTTTTTAATCACTCAGCATTCGGTTTGTTTTATGTACATTAACATAAAACATTAATTATAATTTTCGTTTTGCACACCTGTTTTACCCGTCGCCTATTTAGTGTGCGAGGGTTTATTGGCCGATACTAAAGTTTAGTTCAATGTAAACTAGACTTTCTTCACATGTATTTATTGATCATGAGAACACCTGATGGCTTCCATTCACGTGACTGCAACAAAATATTGGAGGTTATAGTAAAATTTGTTTGTTGCGTCAGTAAAAAAGTCTCTTGCGGCAAAAAAATTAAACTTTTGATCTTATATTTTAACCTTGGATTCACAATAAATTAATGCTTTTAAATTGCCCTAGGCTTCTCTCTGAATCCTTTGCTTTAGGCTCCAAAAATACTTTTTCTAGCCCCGTATGTATAACGTACATAGTGTATAGAAAAGGTACTGTAATGCACCCAAAAATTCGATACATAGTTTTCACCGGAAATACATGTTTTAGGATCTCCTGAATAAAAAAAACATTTTCAGAAAAAGGTTGTGTTAGCGTGTCTGTCTATATGTGTGAGTCTGTGGACAGCCTAGCACAAAAATGAACAGACGGTTAAATACCAAACTAGGTATTTAAATTTGATATTTTCCAAGGATGCGACAAGAAGATTTTCAAGATATTCCCCCACCCCTAACTTACCGCTACTACCCTTTACATGAAAACATTGTCTTTCTAAAGAATGGCTCAAACGATTTTTATTAAAATACTACATATTAAATCCATTTTCATCACAAATAAAATGTATATCTTGAATTTTCTGGGAATAGCTTCTGAAGACCTGTTTATTCTGGATGCATTTTGCTGAATTTCGTGTAACTAGTAAACCGTAGGAGATAGACAAAAGATTACTACACAAAAAATGTAGATCTCGTTAAAATACACAAGTTATGTCATATACATTTTTTTCGTGAAGTTTACCATTTTGGAAATATTCCTTGCAAAGTCCTTATATTTTTCTCAGACTGGAAGTGTCCGTTTTTCTCTTGTTCTGCTCCTGACCAAGTAAAGAAGCGATTTGCAGTTACAATCGCCTAACGACAGGTTTTAAAACATTTGACTACTACTTTACCATAGCGCATTCCTACTTATAAGAAACTAAGTAATAAGAACATTCTGCTAATGATGATCTCGATTAGCGTTGTGTTGTAAGAAGTTTGTTTGTAGACAAACGTATGTGAGTGTAACACATCAGATTTTTAAAGTTATGAATGTGCTTGTTTTCGCATAACTGCTAAACTGTAAGAGATGGACAAAAACTTACCACACTAAAACTCACAATTTATGTTATACAGTTTTTTTTTTCGTGGTGTTGTTTTTGAGATATTCCTTGTTTGTGGTTTCAGCTTCCATTTACTTTATGCTGATGAAGAAAAAATTAGCAGAAATAGTCTTATTACTTGATTCCTTGTAAGTAGGAAAGCAATAAGGGAGTACCACAGGATAAAGTGATAGTCAAAAGCCGTTAGTTATGTGACTGAAGTTCCTTTGTTTCTATGGACAGGACTTGATGCATTCCCGTTGGAGAAAAGTATACGTTTTTTATACCTGAAACCAATAACCAGAAATATCTCAATAACAATCCATTGCACAAAGAAATGTATATAACATAAATTGTGTGTTTTAAAGAGCTCTACATTTTCTGCTGACTAAGTTTTTCTCTATCTCTTACGTTTTGCCAGTTATACAACATTCCGTAAAATTCATCCAGAATAAAGTAGTCTTCAGAGGCTATTCCCAGAAAATTCAAGATATATTAATATATTTGTCAGGTAAATATCTTTAATGTGTGACATTTTAATCAAAATCTTTAGAGCCATTATTGAGAAAGTCAAAGGTAGTTGGTAGTGAAGACGTCTTTCTTCTCGTTTCTCGATTGTTTACTCCTTGCAAGCAAACAATCTAATTTCAACTGTTTCACCACCTTTAAGGGACGAGGCTATCGCTTTAGCCTGTACATTCCCTTAGTTCTTTTCCACTTACAGGGAAACTTGTGAATAAAAGATTTGCTTGCTGAGCAGCTACAGGCATCATATGAATGCAACTTATCCCTTCTACTTACAAGGAACCAACCAATTTCTGCTAATGGTTATCTCGATTATCAGGATGTAGATAGAAGGACAAGCTCTTTAACAATAATTTGTTTCAGGGATAAGGAGAAGGGCATGTGAAAATCGTATGATTGCATTTCTTGACTCCGAAAGTTTTGGTGTAAATGCTGTTTTCTACCAGGAACAATGCTGGTATCGAGATTCCGGTCGATTTAAAACACTTATGTGGTCGATCAGTGATGTTTATGGCAAGGATGGGAGTAATCCTGCCTAGAGATTTCATTAGCTGTTTCCTGACCCACATCTCAAAGCAACTAATCCGGGCTCTGGTAATAGGATATTGATTCCGGCCACAAAATAACTCGCACGGGGGCGCAGTATTTTTTCCGTTACACCGCTCGCACGGCAAACATGTTTTCCATTTGCTCCACAGTAATCCGTTATCCACTTCCCAAATTTTACCAGCTTTCCATCGTCATTATCGGCTGCGGCTTTCCATTTCGTGACGGATTAATCTAAACGAATCTCCTAAATCATCACTAAAAATCGCGCACAATATTTTCTGCTTTCTTGGCAACCGTTTGTTCTTCGAATGCAAACAGTAAACCTGTCCATAGAAAGAGTTCTGCTCATTCATTTGTAGCATTCGAACACAAATGAGCTCGTGTATACTAGAGGGTGTGCGGCTCAGACCATGTAAGTGCAAGACTTTGCACTCATATTATTCACATAGACACACGCAACACTACGCAATGCAATGAAGCGCAAGATTTTGAAAACTCCAAACTTTATCATTGCGTTGCGTACACAGAGAAAGAATTCTGCGTTCCTTTCTCTGTGCATTGTGTGCTGTTCAACAACAAATGATCGCAATGCGAGATTTTACAGGACCTACTGTACATACGTATTCTTCTATTTGGCCATGCAGCACCATCTATCACTTCTCTCAAGAGGTTATGGCACTCTTCCTTTGATTCATTAATTTATAGCATTCAAACTCGTGCATACCATAACCGCACGGTGTGCGGCTCAGTCCATTCCTTTTGGTGTAATGCCCCGATCACAAAGAGTGAGGAGGAGTTTATTTGTGGACGCTCTTTAACTGCTGTGGTGCTCAGCGACCCATTCTATACTGGGCGTGAAAGACCGCTTAATTTTGCTCAGAGGCAGACTTGAGGTTCTTTTACGGGCCGTAAATCCACGACACGGGACCAGCGGCTTTACGTCCTTCCGAAGGAAGGCCGCGCTGCTAAAGTTCCTCGCTTTGGTGCTTCTTGGCATCGTGGATCGTGGGTTTGAGTCCCGGCTTGGGCATGGGTGTTTGTGTGTTTTTAAATGGGTGTATTAGAAACAAAAACTGTATTCAAAAGAAAAACAAAATACATGTTGAAAAAGGGGAAAATGAAGAAAAGGAAAGATAGTGCCTGAGTCCCGACAAGTCTCGGAACTGAATAATTTAAAAAAAAAAAAAAGTTAGAAAAAAGGAACCGTGCTGAGAACGCCCGAAAAAATACATCGTCATTTGCAGGGTTTGAACCCGCGATCCTGGGTATATGAATTTGACCATTACACTACGGGAGAGAGACGCAGCGTAAGTGCAACACTTTACACACATGTTATTCAATGTAAGCATTCACATAGACACACGCAATACTACGCAATACAATGAAACACAAGATTTTGTAAACTCCAAACTTTATCCTTGCGATACGCACACAGAGAGAATTCTGCATTCCTTCCTGTATGCATTGCCTGCTGTTCAACAACAGACGTGCGAAATTTTACAGCGTCTACTGAACATACATGATCTTCTATTTGGCCATGCCGCGCCATCTCTCATTTCCCTTAAGAGGCCTCCTTCGAATCTTCCTTTGCTTTAATGAATGTACCCAAAATCTACGTTTAAATTTCTTGACTCTCATAAATCGTAAGGCGCAAAAACATAATTCACGTCCATTAAATGTGCAGCTTTATCACTTGGTGCAGTTTCTAGGTTTGCATTACTTACGATCTTATACAAGCAATTGTGACGTTACTGTCGCGAGCGTGTGTAATTTTATAACGTGTTTATTTAATTATAATAGTGAATTTTCTTGAAACTTGCGGAGAACTTGGAAGATATCCGCATGTAATTTACAGATTTAGAAACCCGTGCCATCTTCTTTCGTTACGCTTACAACTGCATTGTGAATGTTTTTCCCTCGCGCCTGCGCTTACATTTCATTGTGAATGTGGCTTAACGAACGAGTGTGTTTGTGTTTCATTTCCTACTGGAACGCCCAGGGTGACCAGATCCAAAGGAAAGCGTCAGTTCTTTTGAAGAACATTATACTCTAGAGAAGTCAAGTAATAATGTCGACACATAACCCAAAATTCCCTTTAGAAACTCTAAAATTCATAAATTGATGCATAGATTAATGTAATAATGAACAATTTCAAGCAAAAATAAAATTCGTTTTAGTTGGTGAGGTAAAACGTATGTTTCCGGTAACATTTCGGTGTCGACTTTTTGAGTGGAATGGAATAGCTTCCCTACATACTAGGTACATAACACGTGTAGAGAAAATATTTTTTTTTTCAGATTGCGCACCTCAAGCCAGCAACTGCTTCCCCTCTTCCAGCTCTAGCCGGCCATGTTTGGAGATGGTAAGAAAGGTAGGGATAAGGGAGAGTTCGCCATCACCCCTGTATCTTTGTTACAGTGCACCCGTGCATGGGTGAATGTAGGATGAGAACAAGTACTTGTTTTCGCAAGTAGGTGGCAATACTCCCTAGTCTGTCCTCTAAGGAATTTATGTGTTGGAGGTCCCGACATTACTGTTAATAATTCTGTTTATATGTAAAGTATACTATAACTCCTTTTCTCACTACTGGCCGAAATCTCGCGATTCGCATGTGGGACTGAAAAGGGAGATAGACGTAATCGGCAATAGCTGCGCCCACAACGTTCTGCGCAGCTTTTTCATTGCCCTGACAGGGTATACTCGTTACACCTGTTATTGATAATCATTTTTGTTATAATTGGATATTTCGCAATGAACACCATTATTTTTGTCTTTGTGCTAGACATTTTAATTAAATTTAAAAATAGATTTTTCATATTTTGTGTAATAAGCAAATCTGAAAATATATCCTTATTATTCTTTGATGTTTTCGAGACTAGATATTAATGGTATTTACATAACAAACAAAATGTATCTCCTGAATTTTCTGGGAACATCTCTGAAGACCTCTTCGTTCTGAATGACTTTGCATAACTGGTAAACCGTAAGAGATAAAGATTTACTACAAAACATAAAGTTCTAATTAAAGCATACAGTTTATGTCATATAGGTACATATTTTTCGTAGAGTTGACCATTTCCTAATATTCCTTGTTATTGGTTTCAGTTGTAAAATACTATTCTCAATCCCTGGATTTGAATCTCGTAGCAACTAGCAAGAGACTGAATTATTGCTTTAGCCTAGTGTACGCCCTTATTTCTTTTTTACGTACAAAAAGCAAGTTCTGCTAATGTAGGTAGTTGAGGGTGGGGATTTGCTTGAAAATCTTCGTATCACATCCTTGCAAGATACTAAACTTAAATACCAAGTTTGGTATTTAACGGATTTTTCGCTTTTGAGCTCTGCCGTCCACACACACATTTTTTCTATTTTTTTTTATTCGGGGGGACCTAAAACATTTATTTCCGGTGAAATCTCGGTATCGAAGTTTTGGGTGCAATACAATACCTTCTCAATACACTATGTACATAGTACGTATAGAAAAAGTAATTGTTTGTAGAGCTAGCATAGAAAGTCATGTGAACGAGAGTTTTCTTTACTCGAGTGTTTGTACATCTCTTAAAAGTAATTAAACGAAACAAACTAGCCATAGTATTTTATTTTCCTTCGCCGTCCCCATTATTGTTATTGTAGAATTCCATGTGGGCCGGCATACACACAAACCCTAATGCCTTATGCGGGATTCAAACCCACAATTCCCTGGGCAGCGGAACACCAAAGCTAAGCGCCTTAGCGAGCTCGGCCAGTAATGGAGGGCTTGGATAACGATAATATTAGAATTGGCCGTCCATTTAGTGGCAGATTAAAACAAAAATAATGATTGGTGTCCATCAACAATAAGCGAACACATTAGCGACCTTTTCATCATTGACCTAAATATATATTTTGTCGAAATCCTGAAAAGAGTTTTAAATGAAAGCTTATTCTTCTACTTAACTTCATGCTAATCGAGATATACGTTAGTAGAAATGGTATTTTTACTGGCTTCCTTGTAAGTAGAAGAGAAATAAGGGAGTACCGTAGGTAAAGCGACAGTCAAATGTTTTTAAAAAAGGTGGTTGCTAGGTTTGTATGGAAGGGGTTGACAAATTCTCGCATGAGAAAAGTATAAGTATTTTAAAACTGAACGCAATGACAAGTAATCTCTCAAAAATGGTCAACTCAACGAAAAAAAAAATGTATAACATGAATTGTGTATGTTAACGAGCTCTACATTTTTGATAAGTAATCTTTTACGGATTGCCATTTGTGGAAAATTCGTCCAGAATGAAATAGTCTTCAGAGGCTATTTCCAGAAAATTGAAGATATCAGTTTGTCATTTAAATATCTTTAATATGCGGTATTTTAATCAAAATCGTTAGCCATTTTTGAAACAAAATCTAAATTTTCGAAAATTTCTCCATGTAAAAGGTAGTTGAGGGTGGGGAATTTGTTTGAAAATCTTCGTGTCTCATCCTTGGAAGATACTGAACTTTATAAAGTTTGGTATTTAATGGACTTTTCGTTTATGAGCTATACGCACACACACACACACACACACACACACACACACATGGACATATTTCCGAAAATTATTTTTTTTTAATTAAGGGAATCTGAAAACATATTTCCTGTGAAATCTCGGTATCGAAATTTTGGGTGCAATGCAATACATAGTACCTGTAGAAAAAGTAAAGGAGTTTTTGTTACAATACTGTGAATTTTCCAATTTTCACAGCTACATCTCCTTAAACGCTCGAATCTTTGATATCATTTACATCGCTTACATGGTTTTAAAACAATTCCCTTTGTTATTGATTATAGAATAATTAAATCTTGGAGTCTTTATAGAGCTGTTGAGAAGGAAGCAATAGCAGAAGGAATTAATTAATTCGTTGCAGTAGTGGCTAGGGTTGCGTGCTTTATGTTGGTCCGTATCACGCCAAGCTCGAACACAAAGCAAGGTAATTACAGTACATGCATAGGTTCGCTCGCTTTCTGATAAAGTACCTACGTGTAATTCTATAGCACTATCGCCAACTTTTCTAACCTTTGTGGGCCGTAAATCTTGCAGAATTAACTTTTCACAGAGAAATTAAAATGGCACGTGAGAGCTGGAAACGATAGAGGTTTGATAATCTGTTCTTTGCATCAAGCAATCCGTTTTACCTTCTCTATCACGTATGTACAATGTGCGAGGGCCATCCAGAAAATGACAGACCTTTTGGTATTACTAAATAATAACGACAGATATCAATACAAAACTTTATTTACAAAGTTACAGTACCTTATTCTATTTCTCAACGTGATCTGTGTTCTGTCAAGACAGTTATTGTCACGTGGTACTAGATTTTCAATGCCAATATAATAATTTTCTACCGCCAAGAACTTATTCGTTATTTTGAATGCACCACATGCTCGGCCAATCGAATTTTATAGGTAAATAACGCAAGTGTATGATGATAATGCAATGTACGAGTCTTCCGTGAGGAGATGGCACGTAATTTAGAGTAATCAAAGAAGAATTAGTGTGTACGATAAAGAGTGGAATTTCATCAATCGTTACCAAGCAGGTTAAAGCAAATTTGTTTCACTTTGGACACCTTACATGGCTTTTTGGCTGCAGTGGAGGAGTATAACATCTGTATTAAAAACCGGTATCACGTGACAATAAATACCTTGATAGTAATGACGATTACGTTCAAAAATAGAGTAGGTACTGTAACTTTGTAAATAAATTTTTTTGTTAACATTTTTCGTTATTATTTAGTTATGCCAAATCGTCTGTCACTTTCTGAATGTCCCTCGTCCATAGTAATTGGAGAAGGTATTTATTCCACCTGTTCTGTTCAAATGGCTCTCTACCTATTCGACAAATAAGCTTCTTACAAAAGATTATTCTTCTTTCCACTCCTTTCTAATCGAGATAAGCATTAACGGAATGGTCATATTACTTAAGCACAAGGGAACTAAAGGCATGCACTACGCTAAAGCGATAGTCAAATGTTTTAAAATGCATCGCTATGCAATTGTCATTAAATTCTCTCCTTGGCATGACCCATAGTAAAACAAAATAAACGCAGACGACTTCCTGTTTGAGAAAAGTATAAGTATTTTAAAACTGAAAAAAATAATAAGAAATATCTCGAAAACAGTCAACTGCACGAGAAACATGTATAACATGTTTTGTGTAGTAGTTTTCTTATTGTTTGTCAGGTACACCAAATTCAGAAAAATTAATCCAGTATAAAGAGGCTATTCCCAGAAAATTCAATATATTTATTTTATTTCTCATGCACATATTTTAATATAACAGGTTTTAATCAACCATTAGTCAATTTTGAAAACAAAAATCCATGTAAAGGGTAGTTCAAATTATTGCTAATAAACTTATTCTTCTAATTACTTCATGCTAATCGAGCAAAAAGTACCAGAAATAATCTTATTGCTTGCTTCCTTGTAAGTAGAAACGAAATATGGCATTATCATAGGCTGGTTATTAGGTGACTGAAGTTCCTTTGTCTGTATGGACACGAGTTGACAAATTCCTGTATGAGAAAAGTACAAGTTTTTTAAACCTGAAGCCAAAAACAAGGAATACCTCAAAAACGATCAACTCCTTGAAAAAAAATTATATAGCATAAATTATGTGTTTTAATGTGCTCTACATTTTTTTTTTGTGTGGTACGTTTTTATCTCTTAGGGTTTAGAAGTTATGCAAAATTTCGTAAAATTCATCCAAAATAAAATAGTCTTCATAGGCTATTCCCAGAAAATTTAAGACATACATATTATTTGTCAGGTAAATATCTTTAATATCCGATATTTTAATCAAAATCTTTAGATCCATTTTTGAGAAAATCAAAATTTTCGAAAAAAGCTCCATGTAAAGGGTAGCTGGGGGTGAGGGATTTTCTTGAAAATCTTCGTGTAGCATCCTTGGAAGACACCAAACTTACATACCAAGTTTGGTATTTAACGGTGTTTTCGTTTTTGAGCTCTGCTGTCCACCGACACATACACACACACATACACGCTCACACACACGGACCTTTTTCCAAAAATGCTTTTTCTGGATTCAGGGGGACCCAAAACATGTATTTCCGGTGAAATCTCGGTATCGAATTTTTGGGTGCATTACAATACCTTCTCTATTCACTATGTACATAGTACGTGTAGAAAAAGTAAAAAGTATGCATATTTCATCTAAATTCACAATTTATGCCAAACAAATTTTTTAAAAAAAAAAGTTTATGGACCTACCACTCCCCCGACATACTGTGTTGATTTAATTGTTTCATACTTGTACTTTTCTCAAATTGAAAGATAAGTCTTTCTACTGATCAAGCAAAGAGAAAATAATTTCAAAGCCCTCACATAGTGATCAGCTCTTTAGAGATTTCAAACATCACTTAAGTCTACTGCATCCCCAGAATCGCGTTTTATATATAATAAAGCTAGGTATTTATCCGAAGTAGATAAAAATATAGCCTATATAAGCACAAGTTGGTCGAAGAATCGCTGGAGAAAGTCATATGAATATACTTCATCAAATTTTCGTTAAAAAAAGTTCATAGATGAACTCGGAATGTTTAGAAATACTAGAAGTTCTATAAGCGCCCAGTTTATTGTACTAGTACTTTCTCTATACGTACTAGGTACATAGTGTATAGAGAAGGTGTTGTGTTCCACCCAAAAATTCGATACCGAGATTTCGCCGGAAATACATGTTTTGGGTCCCCCTGAATCCAAAAAAAAGCATTTCTGGAAAAAGGTCCGTGTGTTCATGTTTGTGTGTGTGTGTCTGTGGAAAGCATAGCTCAAAAACGAAAAGACCATTAAAAACCAAATTTGGTATTTAGTTAAGTTTGCTATCTTGCAAGGTTGCGACACAAAGATTTTTAAGAAAATCCCCACCCCCAACTAACCCTTACATGGAACTTTTTTCGAAAATTTTTAATTTCTCAAAAATGGCTCTAATGCTTTTGATTTAAATATCGTATATTAAAGATATTTACCTGATGAAAAATATGTATATTTTGAATTTTCTGAGAATAGCCGCTAAAGACTATACTTTATTCTGGATGCTTAACCCTAAGAGATGGACAAAAACTTACCACATAAGAAATGTAGAGCACATTAAAACGCACATTTTATGTTATATAATTTTATTTCACGGAGTTGATCGTTTTTGAGATATTCCTTTTTTTTCAGCTTTAAAAAACTTAAACTTTGCTCATACAGGAATTTGTCAACTTCTGTCCATACAAACAAAGGAACTTCAGTCACACAGCAACCAGCTTTTGACTATCAATTTAACCTATGGTCCTCCCTTATTTCGCTTCTACTTACAAGAAAGCAAGTAATAAGACTATTTCTGCTAATTTTTTCTCGATTAGCATGAAGTAAATAGAAGCATAAGCTTTTTAACAATAATTTGTTGCAGATATGTAGAGAAAGTCATGTGAAAGGAACACATGAGACTCTTTTTATGCAGCATACGCTGTTGAATTGGCACATCCGGTCACGCCTTCTTTGAAAGTTTAATTAGAACATGGATAAAACATGCAATTATACTTGGAAAATGACTGAATCTCATTTGACTGCAACAGAATAATGCTACAAACAAGAATGGTTTCATGTTCGCTGCTCTGAGAAGTAAATGTACATTAGCGTGCATAAAAAGTTTCCTAATTCCCCATCACAATACGAGGATCACTAGATAAGAATTGTGACATATTGAGACATGTAATAATGGTCCACACTGGGGGAAGCTTTGTTGCATCACATTTAATCGATTTATTTTTATTTGCTCTGCCACGTATTCGCATAATAGATAGAGAAGTTACTGTAATCCACCCAAAAATTCCATTTTGATTAAAATGTTTTAAGATATTTCATAACAAACGTACATTTGAATTTTCTGGATGGCGTCTCTATGTGTTGAGGTCCTCTCAGTCCGAATACAAGTATTTTAAGAAAAGATCCGCGCGCGCGCGCGTGTGTGTTTGTCTGTCTGTGGACAGCATAGCTAAAAAACTATAATAAATACCAAATAACCGTTATATACCAAACTTGGTATGTAAGTTTGGTATCTTCCAAGGATGCGACATGAAGAAAATCCGCCCACTCCATACTGTCCTTTATATGCAATATTTTTCGAACATTTTGATTTTCTCAAAAATAGCTATAACGATTTTGATTAAAATACCATACGTGTAAGATATTTTCATGGCAAACGAAATGTATATTTTGAATTTTCTGAAAATAGCCTCCGAATGCACCTTCATTCTGTATGGCGTGTGTATAACATTTGTATAAGTGGTAAACCGTAAGGGAATTATTGTACTCCACTCAAAAATTCTATACCAAGGTTTCACCGGAAATATATGTCTTGAGGTCCGCTGAGTTGAAAAAGCATTTTTAGAACGGCCGTGACGTGGCCGAGTGGTTAGACCACTCACCTCTCACCTAGACGGCTCGAGTCCGATCCCAAGCGACCCATATGAGATTTGTGGTGGAAAAAGCGGCGCAGGGACGGGCTTTGCTCCGGGTTCTCCGGTTTCCCCGCCATCGCATTCCACCGGTGCTCCATCTTCATTCCATGTATCATCAGTGTCATCACCTGCGGTGCCACAAGTAGCAAAAGTGGCCGTTAAACACTATCATTTTTTTTTTTAAGAAATAGGTCCGTGGACAGCATAGCTCAAAAACTAGTATACGCTTACACATGTAACGGTATTTAAGTTGGCATCTTCCAAGGATGCGACACTGAGATTTTTTAGAAAACCCCCCGACCCCAAACTACTCTTAACATGGATTTTTTTTTAAAACAAATTGTTTTTTCAAAAATAGTTGCAACGATTTTCATTAAAATACTGTATATCAAAGCTATTTACATCATAAATAAAATGTATATGCTGCATTCCGTGGGAATAGGCTCTGGAGTCCTCTTTACTCTGGGTGAGATATACAGAAACATGCTTTTGTTTTACTCCTAGTCATGGAATGAGAACCACATTTCAATGGCAATCGCATAGCGACAAGTTTTAACAGAACGCGAAGGCAAATAAAGTTAATTCGTCTCTTGAATTTAAAAAGCTTAATCGTGCGACGTCGTGAAATCCAAGCTAGTAGAATCATAGAGTAAATGGTTCTCTATGTTGATTTGTTTTCCGTTGTTGCCATATTTTATGTGAGGTTTACAGAAGGCCAGAATTAATAGTTACTTTCTATACGAATTGTTCTCCATGCTTTTCGCAAGAACCGGCGCATACAGAATCTTAATTTGTTAAGTGCTTTTACCCCCCCCCCCCACGTTTGCAAAGGCCGCCTCCTCGCCCATCTCCCGAGCATTCTTGTTTTTCAAACAAAAAGCGAAAACATCCCCCCTCCGCCCCTCTATTCTTTTTCTGGCGCATTATGTATTCACCAGCGCGTTTGAGCGAAGTACTTAAGAGATTTCACAGCCGTATAAGCAAAGGGCATTCTACATACATCCTGCTAAACTTATTCGTCTATTGTCTCTATCTTAGCTCCAATACACCTTTTGTTGTGCACGGATCATCCCTCCAAATACAAAGCAGCCATTTTGCGTGTAAAAACAGCCACGGATATTACAGTAATGGATTGAAGACTGCTTCACATTTTTGTTACGTTAAAAAGTCGACATTAGCTTTCAATTTATTCTTGAAATATGAGGCGGTCTGCCCTCATAGGTTACGGAGGGAAACGGCCCGATGTCCTCAAGCTGTGTCTTCTTATTTTTTTACTGTCACCATGAATTTATGAACATGAAAAATCACAAAATAATTTAAACATTCCTGATTACAAAAAGGTATAATTGAACGCCAGGCAACGTTTACAAATATCTTTAAGACTGGAGCTACAGCAAAGCATTAGAAATGTAAACGGAGTTTTATTTCTCAGCGTCACATTCTATGCTGGGCATGAGAAACCGTTTAATTTTGGTCAGAGGCCTCTTTATCAGGCTTGAGAATTGTTAACGTGCCTTAAATCTATGACACGGGACCAGCAACTTTACGTCCCTTCCGAAGGAAACCATGCCCGCAAAATTCAGCGATCTTGGGTATATGAAGTTAGCGAAGCTGTAAGGAAAACTTGATGAGTAGGACGAGATCTCATTCGCGTCATACAAAGTAAAAGACGAAATTGTGAGGAAGAAAAGCAGAAATGCAAAGGAAAGAAAGAAAGTGCAATAATAGTGGAGAGGAAAAGGAAAGTTGAGGGTCCAACCTACCAACCTGCTGGAGTTTAATGTGAGCCAAGCATTCAGATCTTTCCTTGTTTTCTCACTATTGGTATTTTAAGCATTTTGCTTCCTGTAAAATGTTCCTTGTGGAGCAGTTTTCCTGTTACACAAATAAAATGCCCTGTACATGTTCATACACTCACCCTAGGTATTTAACCATATCTTTTCAGTTTTCAGACATACAAAATATTCTTTTTATTATAAATACAGCACATTTATAATTTAACATTTTATTGGAGCCTAAACCAAAGGAGACGTAGAGAAAACTAGGACAATATGAAAAAGTAGATGTTTTGTGATCAAAACATAAACAAATTTGACTATAACTTCCAAACCATTAGAGCAAAATGGATGAAAATTTTGCTGTAACTTTGGTGCACTATATTACATTTGTGGTATAAATTTGAAAAAGCTAGCCTTTTTAGTTTGGAATGTCAAACTGTCAATCATACATGTCCTTAAGTGGACGAATGGATTTCAAGCCTAACTTCTAAGAGTTTTAAATCTAATACACACATTTGCTACACGATCTATAAACCCATTTAAGTTTCAACTCTGTTGCTTTAATAGTAGTTACTTTCTCTATACGTACTATGTACATAGTGTATAGAGAAGGTATTGCACTCCACCCAAAAATTCGATACCAAGATTTCACCGGAAATATATGTTTTGGGGTCCCCTATATCCAAAAAAGGGGTTTTCAGAAAAAGGTCCGTGTGTCCGTGAACACGAAAAGTGGGTAAAATACCAAACTTGAGTTTTAAGTTCAGTATCTTCCAGGGACACGACACAAAGTTTTTGAGAAAAATCCGCCCACCCCCAAACTACCGTTTACATGGAACTTTTTTCGAAATGTTTCATTTTCTCAAAAATATCTGTGACGATTTTGATTAAATTGTCGTATATTAAAGATATTTACCCGAAAAATAAAATGCATATCTTGAATTTTCTGGGAATAGCCTCTGAAGACTAATTTATTCTGGACGAATTTTCGGAATTTTGCATAACTGCTAAACCGTAAGTGATGGAGAAAAACTTACCACATAAAAATGTAGAGCACGTTAGAACATACAATTTATGTCATATAATTTTTTTCGTGGGGTTAATCGTTTTTGAGATATCCTTTGTTTTTGGTTTCAGCTTTAAAAAACTTATACTTTTCTCATATAGGTATTTCTCAACGTCTGTCCGTATAAACAAAGCAACTTCAGTCACTTAGCAACCAGCTTTTGGCTACCTTTTTAAACTATGGTACTTCCTTATTTCCCTTCTACTTACAAGTATGTAAGTAATAAGACTACTTCTGCTATTTTTTTCTCTATTATCATGAAGTAAATAGAAGCTTAAGCTTTTTAACAATAATTTGTTGCAGAGATGCAGAGAAGGTCATGTGAATGGGTCACATCAGATTTTTTAGTTATTAATTTTTTGTATTTAAAAACGGTGTTCTCAATATCTCTTCATACAATGTTAAGTAACGAGGTCCAAAAGCGTTACTGAAAGTTCTAGAAACTGTGATTAATAAAGCCAAGTATATGTTTTTTCTGTACAGGTCTTAATATCTGATGTGTTCCATTCCTAACTTTCTCTAGCGGTATTATATGGAAACTGTTCCTACAAAAGTTTATTCTTTTATCTACTTCATGCTAAGCATTAGCACAATTGGTTTAATTAGCTGCTTCCTTGTGATTAGAAGAGAAATAAGGAAAGTGAGCTCGTCGGTGTGTGAAACAACTGAGGTTCAGTTCGCTTTGCATGGTCCAGTTTGAGAAAAGTTAGGTAGTTTAAAACTGAAACCTACAGCATGAAATAAAAAATCCGGCCAACTCTACAAGAAAAGCCTATATGACATAGATTGAGTGAGTTTTAACGATATCTACAAGTTTTGAGTGCTAAGTTTTTGTTTAACCGTGATGGAAGATTCTGCAAAACTCATCTAGAACTGTGATGGTCAAATGGCGGCCCGCGGGTCTAAACCGGCCTGCGAATATGTTTCAACCGGCTCACGAATATATATGATTTATTCCTTCTTTTAACTTCCTGCATAGATCTTATTTTAGAATTTGATGTTAGATTTCAAGATTTTGAAGTATTTAGAACACATATGGAACTTTTCAACAATGCCATGAGATGTAGAGTAGAGTGCCAACCTTTATCTTCAGTTGAAGTGCGTCAAGTAGAGGAATAGTTCAGAATATTTTCATTTTCTTGCCACCTTTAAGTTGTACGGTCATATCGAGGGCTTTGACTTGTGAAACAACTCATCTGATCTCAGTAGGTCATTGGCTTTAGGTTAATGATTTCTATTACGTACTATGTACATAGTGTATAGAGAAGGAATTGTAATGCACCCAAAAATTCCATACCGAGATTTCACCGGAAATATATGTTTTAGGGTCCCGTGTCCAAAAAAAGCATTTTCAGAAAAAAGGTCCGCCTGTGTGTGAGTGTGTGTGTATATGTGTGTGTGGGAATACTATAACTCAAAAGCCAAAAGTCGGTAAAATACCAAACTTGGTATTTGAGTTTAGTATCTTCCAGGGATGCGACACGAAGATTTTGAGAAATATCCCCTTACCCCAAACTACCCTTTACATGGAGCTTTTTTTGAAAATTTTGATTTTTTCAAAAATGGCTCTAACGATTTTGATTAAAATATCGTATATTAAAGATATTTACCTTTAAATAAATAAAATGTATATCTTGAATTCTCTGGGAATAGTCTCTGAAGACTCCTTTATTCTGGATGAAATTTATGAAATTTTACATAACTGCGTAACCGTAAGAGATAGACAAAAACTTACTACACAAAACATGTAGAGCACGTTAAAACACACAATTTATGTTACTTACATTTTTTTTTCGTGTAGCTGATCGTTTTTTAGATATTCCTTGTTTTTCGTTTGAGCTTTAAAAAACTTATAATTTTCTCATACAGGAATTTGTCAACTCCTGTCCATTTGGTGGAATGCAATACTTTCTCTGCCTATTAGGAACATTGTATGTACGTATAGAGAAAGTAGAAAGGCTGTTACAATAGTAATTAGGTACAAAATACACAAAGGGAAGGTGAGTTAAGTATTTACAGAGGTCTCTATTATATTCCTCTACACAAAGCATTAATATGCTAACAGCTGATTGTACAAAACACTCAGTTTGCATAATATTGGCCAGCCTGCTCTTTAAACTACCGTGCAAATCTCTGCGGGAGCTGGCTTATCCAGCAAAACCAAAAACAAAAGTACTGCCTCCCCACACGACAGTTTTGAAAATGTGAGGGCAAGGTATTAGAGTGGTGTTTAAGTTAAGACATTCTCGGCACAATAACTGCTGTTTCTACTGCGGGCTTCCTTCGTGTCTTGGCTTACATGACTGTTCCCCAATTAAACTACACAACATTAGCATAATATCTGTAACTTTTAGAAGTAGGTTATGGAATATAAGTTTATACTTTGTAAATAAAGACACAAAATTCTTGTATGAGAGAAGGATGTTTTTTAAACCTGAAACCAATAACATGGAGTATCTAAAAAACGATCAACTCCACGATAAAATTGTAGATAACATAAATTGTGTGTTTTAACGTGCTCTACATTTTTTGTTTGGTAAGTTTCTGCCCGTCTCTTACGGTTTAGCAGTTATGAAAAATTCCGTAAAATGCATCCAGAATAGTCTTCAGAAGCTATTCCCAGAAAATTCAAGATATACATTTTATTATTCAGGAAAATAGTATACGATGTTTTAATGAAAACCGTTAGAGCCATTTTTACTTTCTCTATACGTACGTAATATGTACTTAGTGTATAGAGAAAGTATTGCAGTCCAACAAAAAATTCGATACCGAGATTTCACCGGAAATACATGTTTTGAGACCCCTTGAATCCAAATAAAGCATTTTTACTTTCTCTATAGTACTTTGTACATAGTTTATAGAGAAGGCATTGCACTCCACCCAAAAATTCGATACAGAGATTTCACCGGAAATGTATGTTATAGGGTCACCAATATCCAAAAAAAAAAAGGTATTTTCAGAAAAAGGTCCCTGTGTGTCCGTGTGTCTGTGAACACGATAACTCAGAAACGAAAAGTCGGTAAAAGACCAAACTTGGTATTTAAGTTTAGTATGTTCCAGGGATGCGGCACGAAGATTTTGAGAAAAACCCCCCACTCCAAACTACCCTTTACATGGAACTTTTTTCGAAAATTTTGATTTTCTCAAAAATGGCTCTAATGATTTTGATTTGAAATTTCGTATGGATGAATTTTACGGAATTTTGCATAACTGCTAAACCGTAAGAGATGGACAAAAATTTACCAGATAGAAAATGTAGAACACATTAGAATACACAATTTATGTTACATACATTTTTTCGTTGAGTTGATCGTTTTTAAGATATTCCTTGTTTTTAATTTCAGCTTTGAAAACTTACACTTTTCTCATACAGGAATTTGTCAACTCGTGTCCATACAAATAAAGGAACTTCAGTCACATAGCAACCAGCTTATGACTATCACTTTAACCTATGGTACTCCTTATTTCGCTTCTACTTACAAGGAAGCAAGTAATAAGGCTATTTCTGCTATTTTTTTTTTCTCGATTAGCATGAAGTAAAGTCATGTGAATGGAACACCTCAGATTTTTTTAAAATAACAATATTTTCTAAAACTGTTCCATGTAAAGCATAGTTTGGGGGGGATTTTTCTCAAAATCTTCGTGTCGCATCCCTGAAAGATACTAAACCTAAATGCCAAGTTTTGTATTTTACCGACTTTTCGTTTTTGAGTTATCGTGTTCACATACACACATGCACGCGCCGACCTTTTTCTGAAAATGCTTTTTTTGGATATATGGGACCCTAAAACATATATTTCCGGTGAAATCTCAGTATCGAATTTTTGGGTGGAGTACAACACTTTCTCTATACACCATGTACATAGTATATATATATAGAGAGAGAAAAAACTATCAAAATGATTTACAAAAGCAATATTACGTTGGAATTCTTTTCTCAGGTAAGGACACACAGATGCACACAACTGTTTTAATTTAAACATTACCGTTGCAACAATCGATATAAATATAGTTAGGCAGTATTCGGTGACATTGTAGCTATAGCTACGTTTCCTGCACCGTCGCCATTGCCAAAAATAACATTGCCCCGACGTACTCTGTGAGTGTGGCGTTACTTGCTTCTGAGAGGAAAATGTACGTTATACATGCTCGCCATGTTTATTTTTCTGGTTGTGTATCGATGACATTTTATAATGGCTTTGTACGCATCAAGTTCAGCGCTTAGAGGTTGAGAATCTATATCTGGTAATTTAACAGCTGACAGTACATCTGGTACTAACAAAAGACCAAATAATAAAACCCCGGGATTTAGATTTCAAACGGAAAATCGATATGCACAGGGTAAACAAAATATATGGAGTGTTACTTATAGGTTTATAGTAATGTGACTACGGCAGCCCGCGCTGTTACCCATGTAACAAATACAGAGATAGATTAGATTTGCCATGTCGCCATATGTAGACACTACACGTTTTGAAATGAGTACGCCTTGTGTAGGTTAAATGTGCACACAGAAATAAGATTTTGTGCTGCTAAACGTTCAATTAAGCAGTAACTTGACACTGTAAGTTTTAAACCAGTATAATGGTCAATATGTGTGCGGAGTTTGGTTGTGGTGTCTCGAATAGCAGAAGCAAACACAGTGAAAGGGGAGTGTGTTTCAGTACATAGGTTAGCATAATTATTTAAGTGATTTTGCGGGCTTAAATGTAAAATTAAGCAGTGCATTTAGAGCGTAACTTTTAAACTAGTATAATGATCACTATTTGTGTAGTGTTTGTATTTTCTCTAATACCATAAGCAAATACAGGTAAAGGGAAAGGTGTTTCAATACACAGGTTTGTGTACTTATTTATGTGATTTTTCGGTTGATATACTTAGTGAAATATGTTATAAATTATCAACAAAACAATTCTGTATTGTTTATTAATTTTAGATTTCCAACTCGGAAAGATCTTAGAGAAGCTTGAGTAAAGGCAATTCGCAGACAAAATGGGTAACCTACTCCAGTTTATAAGAAACTTCTTGCTAATTCCCCATTTAGCAGCTATCGCGAGAAATAATTACTATTAAATCATGTGCTTATGATACCAGAACCGTGAGAAAGGGGGCGTGTTCCTCGAACTCGGAATACAATGATAATTATCGCAATTTCCCTCGACCCAAATTGTTGATTAATATCACTCATTCTACTAAAGCTTTAAATCAATGCTGTAATATATGATACAGTCTTTTGTTACATTAACAGTTATGATCTCTCCGCAATGTTTACTGCAATAATACTATTATCAATAATAACTTCTGACAGACCAAAAATGTGATTGTATTAAATATTCCTTCAACTAGAGATCTCTCCCCTGCGATTGCCCTTTGTTCATTCTTCATAAACTTGGAAAAAAACAATTAATTTGACAGAGTTGTGTATGCTGTATATGCTAGTGTGTAGTGCCACAAGATGGCAGCTGGACACAAAACGTGCTTTAACTAGCACTTCCGCCCTATATGCCCAGTACAGTTGTACACTTTTCGGGTTATTCTTGCCTGTGCCTGCTTTTATAGGCAACACGCAGGACAAATAAAAGGTGGAGGTTTTATATTTTCCAACTCTCCTCTCGCCGGCCCCCAAGGCCTTGCTCAATAAACTATCTAGTGTTTCTGCTTCGTGGCGAAGGGGATAGTGGGTTCGAGTCCCGCCTTGGGCTTGGGTGTTTGTGATGTGTATGTGTTCTTTCTCCCCTGATGGCAAATTAGGGCACGCCTGAAGGCCAATTGGTGTAACAAAATTTCGTCTTCATACAGCACGGTCTGGAACAAACAGTTGTCGGTATCTCTATAGGACCTGAAACTTGCTAGGTCTGTATATATAACTAAACAAGATTTATTTGATTTAGTGGTTTAATTGATATGGCCCCTTTAACTTCTATGGTCTTTGACTTGTGAAACAAGTTCTATTGTTTTATCTCGCTGAACTGTACGGTTTTGAACGCTGGTGTCTTCAGTAAGTATAGTATTCGCTTCCACATTCATACTTCCAGACTATGTAGGGGAGAAATTGAAACAGTTTTATTTACGGTCGCTCTTTAACTGCTCTCAGCGTCCCAATTTATACTGAGTTTGAAAGATCACTAAACTTTACTCTGATTCCTCTTTATCAAGCTTGAGGTTCTTTTACGTGCTGGAGATCTACCACACGGGACCAACGGAAAGTAAAACTATATGGAATTTTGTATAAGTAGAGTCAGAATGAAAATTTCAATTCCATAGCCAGGATTTGAATCACGGATCTCCCGGTCTCTAGCCGGTTGCTTTGCCACTGAGCTACCATGGCAACATGTCATAGGATTGAATTTCTCAACTGACTCACATGTTTCCCGCTAAACCACAAGGTGATCTCGAATTGTTGGCTATACTATGAATCCTGGGACTTAAAGCACTTGCAGCATTGTAAGTCTCCATTGGGGTTGTCATCTCAAAAATAATTTGAGATAATTTTGTGTTTTACTGGGAAACATGCGAGTCAGTTGAGAAATTCAATGCTATGCCGGCATGTTGCCATGGTAGCTCAGTGGCAGAGCAACCGGCTAGAGACCGGGAGATCCGTGATTCAAATCCTGGCTATGGCATTGAATGTTTCAGTCTGACTCGACGTATCGAACTCCTGTCCTAGACATGGCTTGTGTGAAAAACAATTAAAACCAATATGGAGTTTTATTTATGGATGCTCTTTAACTACTGTAGTTCTCAGCGTCCATTCTAAATTGGGCGTGAAAGACCGCTTAATTTTGCTCAGAGACCTTTCTATCAGAGTTGAGGTTCTTTTTCGTGTCGTAAATCTATGATACGGGACAAAGCTTTACTTCCCTTCCGAAGGAAGCCATTTTAAGGATTTTATGCCCGAAAAAGTTCATCGTCCCGGGTTGAACCCGCGACCTTGGTCTTTGTGAGATAGGGAATGATTCTAGTTAAAGAAAAATTCCCCGCCGTATGGGGGAATTGAATCCGGGACCACTGAGTGAGGAGTCAGAACGCTGACTACACAACCGCAGAGGACTTCCTTTATCACGTTTGTACAATGTAGGTAGAGAAGCTATGGTATTCCACCCAAAAATACAATTCCAATATTTCATGTTTTGAAAAATATAATGTTCATTATAGCCAAGTGTATTCCCTTAGTTCCCTTTTACTTATAAAGAACTAAGTAACATGACTATTTCTGCTAATACTTATACAATGGAGTAGAAAGAAGAATAATCTGATGTAAGAATTTTGTATAACAGGCAGAGAAAGTCATGTGAATACAACATCAGATATTTGAAAATTTACATTCGCAGAGGTTAGCCGACACACACACACACACACACACACAGACACACACACAGACACACACGGGTTGCAAAATATATGTTGCATTAGAATAAATTCCTTGCTTACTGCTTTCGCGGACCCTGTATAATATGTCGGAGGTATTGCCTGAATAGCAGGCAGCTTCTCCGACACACGAGTGATACCCCTCTGCGGAAGTGCTAGGCGGATTCTACTCTTATGTTTTGCGTCAAAACAAGTGATTTCATGACATTTTCAAATGAGCACCCCAGTATTTTGGAGGATTCATGTTCATATGCGTATGGTAGAATGAGGGAATTTTATTATTTAGAAAATGGAATGGCCTTTTCTATTCACTCTGCTGTATTACATGTTCTATTCAAAAATTCGATGTTGAGATTTCACTTCGCTTTTGAGTAGCGAATTGCCTTATTTTCTTTCTGCTTACAAGAAAGGATGAATAAGACCATTTCTGTTAATGTTTTCCTCGATTAGTATGAAGTTAATAGAAGAATAAGCTTGTTAACAAGAATTTACTACACAGATGTAAACAAAGTCATATGAATGAAACATTCGATTTTTATGGAACAAACCATCAACTCCATTGCACACATGGTACAGAACTTCCCATTTCCTCAACAAGATGATTATCGTGTCACTTCGGAAATCATATCCGAGGAGGGTTAAATAATCGACTTCCAGCTGATGGATTGGTAGACATGGACCAGCTAGAAGTGGAGTTTTGGTCCATTAGACTTATCCTGTGGGGCTATGTCGAGCATGAGGTGTATAGTGAAGGAATTGAGAATATCGAGCATCTAAAACATGGGTGCTCGGTAGGAGCGGGCGAGGCACAATGACAGTTGACTGTGTGATAGGGTGAATGACTAGGGCACTTGTCTGGTGGACTGAGAGTTGTTGCTAACGCTCCCTGCTTACGTAACCTTCTATAAAGGAGGAATCTAAAAGTGACCATCAGGCAAATATGTACTTTCAACGTTGCGTGGGAAAGCGATTACTTCTTCATAGCAGCTGGAACAAATTCTCAGTGCCTTACAAAGTGCTTGTGATGGAGTGGTGTTCGGTGATTACGTTGAAGTATTAATTGAAATTCAAAATGAAATCGATTCTAGATTTCAAAACGTTGATTCATTTGAGAAGGAATTTCAAATTCTCGCAATTCCTTTCTCAACATCAGTTGAAACGATGTCTCCAGCTTGAACTTATTGATCTTCAGCGTGGTATAAGAGCTAAAGATCGTTTCAACAATGTCACTAACCTGAATGGTTTTTACAAGACTGTACCTCCACGACTACACAGGCTAGCTGCGACATACGCCTGTGAACAACTGTTTTCTATCATGAACCTAAATAAAAACAGGTATCGAACATCTATGACTGACGTTTCATTAAGGTCAGTACTTTTTCTTTCAGCTGCCAATCTTATAAAACCACGTTTTGATGTATTGGTAAAGAGACATAATATATAACTAGTTTGTACGCGGATTTAATCTGCTACAGAAGGCAATAATTTGTTTAAAATAAATATTTTTTCTAACCATAAATTAGTTAAATATTATTTTGAGAAATCATTTATGAAAGCTTGCACTTGTTTTCGTGTATGTACTGTACGATACTTCTCCTGTCTGTCCACTCGTGAACAAGAGCGCTGCCAGTACCTGTGAGCACAAACCCTGAGCAGGGCTGCACTAGATGTATAAACTAACAGACAATGGGTGCAGTGGCGGTTAATGTGTTTTTCGTAGTCATCTTACGCTCCCCTTATATATCACTAACACCTCCAAAGACAAGCAATAGGAAGAATTCTTTTTAGAGTGTGGATTGAAGTTGAATTTCGCTTACACCTCTATGGTGTCTATATTGAAACTCGCTAATGCTATTTGGAAACTGAGAAATTTAATCAAATAAAAGTACTTTAAATCATAATACTTAGTTCACAATGAACTCGTAAAGCTCCACCATTCATCCGAAAACTCTGTATGGTATTTTCACTAGTTTTCAGTCATATTTTCATATATTTAAAGTCCATTTAGACCTAATCTTCCAGCAATTTTAGATTATAGTCCCAAAAATTTAACATCATTTTGTATTTCATTTTCCAGTAAGTTTTGTCAAATTCGCATAAATTTAGCTTAACTTTCCAGTAATTTTTTTGTCAAATTCCCATAAGTTTAACTTCGTTTTATGGGTAGTTGTTTAGTAATTTTAGGAGATTCCTTCATAAGTTTAACGTCCTTTTATAGGCCATTTTCATAAATTCTTATTTCAAAATTCATTTTCAGTAATTTTATATCATATTTTGAAAATTTTAATGTTGTTTAATACGTAATTTTTAGTACATTTGTCATATTTTGAATAAATTTATTGCCACTTATAGGTAAATTTCAGTAAATTTAGCTGACATTCTTATAAATTTAAGACCTTCATGTAGATAACTTTCAGTAAATCTAGGTAAATAAATTTACTTTTCAGTAAATTAAGATCATTTTGATAAATTTAATTTTGTCTTATACGTAATTTTCGGTAAATTGAGATCATTATTGATAAATATAATCTCATTTTATAGGTAATTTTCAGTAAATTTAGGCCATATTTTGATAAATGTAATTTCGTTTTATACATAATTTTCTGTAAATTCAAAGCATATTTTGATACTTTTAATGTCGTTTTATTGGTAATTTTATGTAACTTTAAAACATATTGTGATAAATTTAATTTCGTTTTACAGGTAACCAGTAAGTTTGGGTCATGTTTTTATAAATTGAATATGGCTTTATGGGTAAATTTCAGTAAACATTGGCTATAGTTGATAAATTCAACCTCGTTTTATAGGTAATTTTGAGTAAATTTACGTCATGTTTTGATACATTTAATATTGTTTTATAGGTAGTTTTTAATACATTTAGGTCATATTTTGATAAATGTAATGTCGTTTTGTAGGTAATTTTCAGTAAAGTTAAGTGATATTCTCATATATTTAAGGTTGTAATATAGGCAATTTTCAGTATTTTTAGACCAATTTCCAAGCCCTGTTATAAGGTCCGCGTTGCACTTAATGAAAGCTTGTACACACAATGAAAAGGACACGAAAATTGACCTAGTTAGTGATGACGTACTAGGCACATCCAGATGTTATGATCAATATAGCAAGCTAGCGGGTGTGGCGGGGCAGTCGCAGCGTTTAGTTTCAGGCAATTCTGATTTGTAATCATAGCTACAGGTGGCCCTGCTTTACCTTATTCATCTCTCACCTTCACAAGTTTTGTTCTCAAGCTACTGAATGTTTACACCAGGCAGCTGCTGTAGCTTTGTTCGAACACACACAACATTCAGGGGTATTTTCTATTTGTTACTTTCTCTAGCCCCATATGACCAATGTGCATAGGTCAGAGAAGGTATTGTCATGCACCCAAAGATTCGATACCGAGATTTCACCGGAAATATATGTTTTGGGGTCCCCTGAGTCCGAAAAAGGCATTTTTAGAAAAAGATCCGTGTGTGTATGTGTGTGTGGACAGCTTAGCCCGAAAACGAAAAGACCGTTAAATACCAAACTTGGTATTTAGGTTTAGTATCTTCCAAGGATGCGACACGAAGATTTTCAAAAAATCCCCCCACCGCAAACTACCCTTTACACGGAAAAAATTCGAATATTTTGATTTTCTTAAAAATTGCTCTAACGATTTTGCTTAAAATCCCGTATATTAAAGCTATTTATGTCCGAAATAAAATGTATATCTTGAATTTTTTGGGAATAGCCTCTGAAGACCTCTTTATTCTGAATGAATTTTGCCAAAATGTTGGTTAACTGCTAAACCGTAAGACATAGAAAAAAGCTCACTACACAAAAAATGTACATCACGACAAAACACACTATGTATGTCATTACGTTTTTGTTGTGGAGGTAACCGTTTCCGAAATATTCCTTGTTATTGGTTTCAATTGTGAAATACTTAAACTTTTTTCACACAGGAAGTGTCTGTTTTTCTTTTGTTCTGCTCCTGGCCAAGCAAAGAAGTGATTTGCAATGACAATCGCATAACGGTAGCTTTTAAAACATTTGACAATAATTTTAGCATAGCTCATTCCCTTATTCCCTTCTACTTATAAGGAACTAAGTAATAACATTCAGCTAACATTTATCTTGATTAGCATTGTATACAAAGAAGAATAATCTTTTGTAGGAGGTTTGTTGAACAGCTAGAGAAAGTCATGTGAGTGTTACACAGCAGATTTTTTTATTACAGGGTTTAGCGCCCTTTTTACTAGAATGGCACCGCACGCGATGACACTGACGATACATGGAATGAAGATGGAGCACCGGTTGAATATGATAGAGGGGGACCGGAGAAAATCTGCCCCTGTGCTGCTTTGTCCACCACATGCGGTATAAAGAGAAGTTTGTAGAGTTCACATTTAGACGTTAAGGTATAATCTGTTCCAAAAATGGCTCATTGATATATACATGTTTTAATTCATTAATCAAAAAAATGAAACAATTATTTAATAATATTATTAGCAAATAAAACGCCTTGTAATTTTATACATAAAAGTATAAAGCTCGATACAAAAAGTAATACATAATAATATGTAGAGCTTTGGAAATATAATCAAGCAAACTCATTCAGAATTCATTACAGTGAATTACAAGATACATCTTTACTGTATCGAAAGAAAAGGCTGTCACTCAAAGTATGTTAACCTGGTTGGTCATATCGGACGATGAATGAAATTGGTGAAATGATGCTCAAATGATCTCGGGGTCCATGGAGCACGTACGGTCTGTGGACCTGTGCGGTTGTTGAAGCTCAAGTATGATACTGTTATGCCAATAAATAGAATTATTCATTCATTCACTGCGCAGAACGTGTGAAGAGTACGTTTATCAGTTGTGAAGTGTTTCAGTCGTTACACGCTTGAATAGCGTATATACAATATATTTGTGAAAACTGAATCATGTAGAAGGTAGTTAGACAATTTCAGCAGCAATTTTGTGGATATCCCGTTCCGGAAAGAGAAACTGAGATATTTGGTCCAAAAATTGAGAAATCCAGACAAAAGAAGTGAAAACATGTTCTAACGGAGGAAAAGCTAGATGAAATTGACTCTCACCTAAGAAGTCTCTCAGCCGTGTTGCACAGCAAGTGGGTGTTTCACAAACCTCTGTTCATACAGGCTGCTAAACTTTAGAAACTGAAACCCTAGATTGTAGATTCCAACTTTTAATCAAAACAATCTCCCCTAAAATTCTTTATAAACGTCATACAAGAAGGTAAATACATAACTTTTTAGTATTTCAATAAGTAAATATTGCTTTTTAACCTACTTTATTTTACTGTGACAAAACTATGCGTCTTAATAGGAATGATCCCGGTTGATTTTTTCTGGAATTATTTTTGTTTGTCATAGCAAGCTAGACCACGATATTGCGGGAATGTACCGATTTAAATAAAATCAGTTTAATAAACACCAGAAAATGTCTCACACGTCGCTGTGGTTTTTGTGAACGCTCACCTATTCGAGTTAATTAATTTTACGCCCATAAAAAGTAATGCAGTGAGAGCAGGTGCACTCAATACTATTGTTATTTCGATTATAACATATGATGTGTTATACTCACATGACTTTCTCTAGCTGCTCTACAAACAAACTTCTTACAAAACATGATTCTTTTTTGTACACAATGCTAATCGACATAAATATTAGCAGAATGTTCTTATTGTTTAGTTCCTTATAAGTAGAAGGGAACTATAGGAAAATGATAGTTAAATGTTTTAAAAACTGTAGTTGTGCCATTGCCATTTCAAAGCGCTTCTTTGCTTGGACAGGAGCAGAACAAAAGGAAAAGTACAAGTACTTTACAATTGAAATCAATAGCAAAAGGTTACCTCCACAACAAAAAAGTAAAGGACATACATTATGTGTTTTGACGTTTTTGTGTAGTAAGGTTTTGTCTATCTCTTACGGTTTAGCAGTTATGCAAAATTCGGCAAAATTCATCCAGAATAAAGTAGCCTTCGGAGGCTAATCCCAGAAAACTCAAGATATGCATTTCATTTGAGATGTAAATATCTTTAATATACGGCATTTTAATCAAAATCGTTAGTCATTTCTCAGAAAATCAAACTGTTCGAAAAATATTCCATGTAAAGGGTAGTTTGGGGTTGGATGATTTTCTTAAAAATCTTCGTGTCGCATCCTTGGAAGATACGTAACTTAAATACCAAGTTTAGTATTTAACGGTCTCTGTGTTTTTGAGATATACTTTCTACAGACACATACACACAGACCTTTTTCTAAAACGGTTTTTTGGATGCATGCGCCCTCAAAAAGGCAATTTCCAGTGAAATCTTGGTATCGACTTTTTGGGCGCAATACAATTCCTTCGCTGTGCAGAGAAAGTAAAAAGTTATCCGGATAACTGACCCTAATCGAGATTCGAAGTCGAGACCTCTTGAATTTGAGACGGGCGAAAAATTGCAGAGGTACGTTTTTATTATCTCTAGCCCGCATGCACAATGTACTTTGTTACAGAGAAGTATTGTATTCCACCCAAAAATTCGATGTCGAGATTTCACTGGAAATATATGTTTTGGGGTTCCCTGAGTCCGAAAAAAGCATTTTTAGAAAAAGTTCCGTGTATGTGACTTTGGACAACACATCTCAAAAACGAAATGACTGTTAAATACCAAACTTGGTATATTTAATCTTAATATCTTCCAAGGATGCGACACAAAAATTTGCAAGAAAATCCCCACATCATAAACTATCGCTTACACGGAAACATTTTCGAAAATTTTGATTTTCTAAAAAATGGCTGTAACGATTTTGATTAAAATGCCGTATATTAAAGGTATTTACATCCCAAATAAAATGCATATCTTGAAATTTTCTGGGAATAGCCTCTGAATACCTCTTTATTCTGGATGACTTTTGTCGAATTTTGCATAACTGCTAAACCGTATGAGATAGACAAAAACTTACTGCACAAAAGATATAGAGTTTACGTTTTTGTTGTGGAGGTAACCGTTTCCAAGATAATCCTTGTTATTTTGCAATTGTAAAGTACTATTACTTTTTTCTTTTTCTTTCGTTCTACTCCTGGCCAAGCAAAGAAGCGATTTGGATTGAATTCCTTCTTGTTATAAGGAAATAAGTAATAAGAACATTCCTGTAATGTTTATTTCGATTAGCATTGTGTAGACAGAAGAATATTGTTTTGTAAGAAACTTGCAGAGCAGCTAGAGAGAGCTATGTGAGTATAGCACATCAGCAAGATCCTGTACTGATATCCTCGTCGTGTTGTCCATGAACTGCTTCAAGATTAAGTAACAACACTGTATTGTATAGTCGGACCTCATACAATGGTTATCTGATCCACACTTGATTACCTCATCAATTTAACTGGCTGCTTATGTCCAGGTTCAAATCCTGGCTGGCTTATGCTCCCTTGTTATCTGAGGTTGTTCTCCCAGACTTGTAGCAGCTTTTAGTGGCCCTTTGCCCCGTTAATTATTCATGATACGTCCCAGTACTCGACATGGTGTATTAACACTAAATAATCAATAGGGCTACCAGTCCTTTAAATGTCAAATTGCTATCAATAAAGGCATGTACTTTTAATTTCTCTACACGTAATATGTACATGGTATATAGAGAAGGCATTATATTGCACCCAAAAATTCGATACCGAGATTTCACCGGAAATACATGCTTTGTGTCCCCCCGAATCAAAAAAAAAAATTGGAAAAGGATCTGTGTGTGTGTGTGTGTGTGTGTGTGTGTGTGTGTGTGTGTGTGACCAACACGTCTCAAAAACGAAAAGACGGTTAAATACTAAACTTGATATTTAAGTTTGGTGCATTCCAAGGATGCGACACAAAGATTATCAAGAAAACACTCCCGTCACAAACTACCCTTTATATGGAAAACTTTTCGAAAATGTTGATTTTCGCAAAAATGGCCCTAAGAATTTTGATTAAAATCCTGTATATTAAAGCTATTTAGATACCAATTAAAATTTTGAATTTTCTGGAATGGCCTCTGAAGACACCTTTATTATGGATGCATTTTGCCGATTTTTGCTTAACTGCTAAAGCGTAAGAAATAGACAAAAACTTACTACACAAAAAATGAAGATATTGTCAAATCAGGAAATTTATGTTCCATACGTTTTTGTTGTGGAGGTGACCGTTTCCGAGATATTCCTTGTTAGTAGTTACAACTGTGAAGTACTTATACTTTTCACAGACATGAGGTGTGCATTTTTCTTTTGTGCTACTCCAGGGCCAGGCAAAGAAGCAATTTTATAACGTATTTATTTGTAAAAGATTGCGTGAATTTTCTTAAGGGTATTATTGGTTATGTTATTCAATTTGAAACTTGCAGTACTCTTGGAAGATATCCGTATGTACGTAATTTACAGATTCAGAAACCCGTGCCAACTTCTTGCGTTACACTTACGATTGTGAATGTTCTTCCCTCGCGCTTGCGCTAATGCTGCATTAAGTCTGCGCTTGCATCTCATTGTGAATGTAGCATTAGGCGTGTTGCAGTTGGATGGTGACTTGCGCACTGTAGAGGTTTATTCCGTGTGATTGCGGTACTGGTCTATTGGAGCCCGTCTTCGGATGTTTTCAGGCTTGGGTCTTGAGCCCGGTCGGCGACGTAGATGTTCAGTCTGAAACTGCCAGGGATCCCGTAGATGCAGGGACCCTCGTCATCCGGTTATGGTCGCCCTTCAGCTCTCTCCCCTCACCCCTCCCTCGCCGGGGCTATGTAAGTCTCAAAGAACCACAGGATCTACGTGTGGTACCCTGCCACATCCATGAGTATTCTTGATCCTAATCTCACCCCTGTAACGGAATAATGTGTATTAAACAGTTTATTAAATCCAGTCACCGCTGATAAACGTACCCATTACAAATCCTGCGCCGCTTCTGCGAGGTCATTGTGGCCTCGACCGATACGTGTGTGTGTGTGTGAGAGTGTGTGTGTGTGTGTGTGTGTGTGTGTGTGAGAGAGAGTGTGTGGGTGTGTGTGTGTGTGTATGTGTGTGTGTGTGTGAGAGAGAGAGTGTGTGAGAGTGTGTGTGTGTGTATGTGTGTGTGTGTGTGTGAGAGAGAGAGAGTGTGTGAGAGTGTGTGTGTGTGTGTATGTGTGTGTGTGTGTGTGTGAGAGAGAGAGTGTGTGGGTGTGTGTGTGTGTGTGTGAGGATTCTATGTACGCACTTGATTTACATTTAAGAAACCGAGCCAGATGTCTCAGGCGTTTCGTCTTGGAATCGGTTCCTCGGCGGACCTCTCTGACCCATGGGTTTATTGGTTTTTTTTTTCACTGTCACTGGGCGAATGCTAGGGAGGTTTCTTTATACCCCCGAGCTTCCTGTACCTTCAATTCCATTTCATCCAACCGGTCTATTTCAGGGTTGTAAGTTTCGGCATGCATTGCGGTGGTAGCGCCCTCTCGTGGAGGTGACTGCGCTTGGGAAACTCGGCTCTCGGCGGGGTGGAGTTGGGGTTATCAGTAGACTCAGGGACATTTGTTCAGATGCGAGGCGCGGGCTCGGAGTGCTTCACGCATCGAGATTAAGAACTGCTTGAAAATGACAGGGACCCTCCACGGTGGCTCCTTCCCGCCGCCCGGTTCCAGCTGCCTGCCGTATTTCCTGGCATCTCATGTTCTCCTGGTGGCTGACGTACAAAGTGTGGAATCCCCTCCGATACACTACTGCTTATTTACTACTTACAGTATTTTTAGAACATGATGAACCTGCCTTTTTCTGAAAATGCTTTTTTTATATATACAGGAGTAAAAATTATACCCGCGAGTAAAAATAAGGCTAATAATGAAATGAAAACAAATAGCTGTCAATTAAAGCAAATTCATTTCAGTGATAGGGAGGAAAATGCTGCAAAAGTCAGTGCTGTGCAAATAAAGATAAATACATATTTGCAATTTTCATAACGTAATCTACAAGCAAACCGACAAAATAATAATTAGTATAGGACTACAAATTAATTAACTTAACATTTTCCATCCTCTTTGCTCTCCTATTCTAGCAATTACCACACATATTGAAAAACAGAATTAAAAATGTAAGCAAGATCTCCCAGGATGCATTTTAATTGTTGAATGTTAAACACAAATGCTGCCCCAAACACAAACACTGTTTCTATTTCAAAATGATGATAAGAGCAAAAGTTATACATCATTGTAAACAATGTATTAGCAGAACCTTCTCTCTCTCTCTCTCTCTCTCTCTCTCTCTCTCTCTCTCTCTGCTATTTACATATCGAGCCAGTTGACTCAAGCGTTTCGTCTGGGTCTGGCATTCGGGAGCCCCGGGTTCGATCCCCGTTGACCACGCACTCTGGCCCTGGGTTTTTCCGTGGTTTTCCGTTTCATTCCTTCATTTTATTTCCCTTCTTCACCTTTCAGGTGTGACTTGAGGCTTTGTAGGCAGATGCCACCGTTGCTTGCTCCGAGTGAAATTCTCTTCCCCCTGTTTGAGCTGGTTGAGGCTAGGTGCAATTGTAGAGGCCTCCTTTCGGCCTTCCGGCGCCTGAGTAGCCTCCGTGGCGCACCAGGGCCACCATATAGTGAATATTAGGGACTTCCATGCGTCTTTGCGTACAGCTCCGTCGTTTCCTGTGTACTGGCCTGTGGTTTTCCCTCTTCTCATCCCTTCCCCCGGGGGTGGTCGGCCGCAATAGATCAGTACCTGGTCGCAGTTGCCGAGGTGTCCCCCGACGTTAACATGATCTACCCTCTCCCACTTAATATGACATCTCAGTGCTGGGAAGTATTTTTCTGAGCAGTTAATTGTGTGTATATATATATACAGTGACTGTCAAACGTTTAAGGACAAACATACACATCAGCTTTTTCATTCCTGTTATTAAACATGTGAAATCTTAAGAATTTTATGTGATTCTAATGCTGTCAAAAATAATTTTTTTGTGGCTAAGCATAACTGTGGGTAGTATAATAATTTTTATCCCATCCTACAGACTTCATGTGTACATTTCATGTATCCTACGAAATAACAAAAAGTGAAATAAAGTAAGTACTTATCATATAAGTCCTTCGACTTGCCGGGTAACAAACTAAGTACACCTTCTTTAGCATAATCACTTCTTCGAGAATATCCATTTTCATTCATTTATTTGATGCAGTTTAAACAAGCAATTGAAACAAAACGCTACCCACGTCACTACTAAAATGCAATACCTCGTAATGACGACTCTAATAATATGAAAATATTTAAGGTAATACTGGAATAGGATAAAACGTTGTATATTACACGTATATAACATCACACTCACAAATAATAGCCACCTTAAGTCACTTTAAATAACTATCTGTGAAGACAATTTCATAAATCTGATGTGTTCCATTCACATAACTTTCTCTACAACTTTGGAATAAATTATTGTTAATATGCTTATTCATTTATCTGGTGCATAATAATCGAGATAAACATTAGGGCTTTATAAGTAGAAGGGAAATACACTAGGCTTAACCGACAGTCACGTGTTTTGAAACTGTGGCTGCTAAAGTATTTTTTTTTTTTTTTTTAAGTTTAACGTCCTTTTTAACCTGGTTTGGTCATATCGGACAATGAATGAAATTGATGATATGATGCTCAAATGATCTCGGGGTCCATGGAGCTTAAAGTTACTCGAGATTCGTCTTCTCAGGATAAGGGAAAACTCCGAAAAAAACCTACCCGGGTAACTCGCCCTAAGCGAGATTCGAACTCACGACCTTTCGAACGTGAGGCAGACATGCTATCACCACGCTACCCAGGCGGGCACTAAAGTATTGAGACATGAACTTCACTAATACCTTTTAAGAATCTGATTCCAATATCCTTATTTTCTCCGCTTCGTGCATTGTACATATAGCACATTACACTCACGCGACCTTCTCTACCTATTCTGCAAACAAACTACTCTAAAAAAATATTTTTCTTTTTATCTACATGATACTAATCGAGATAAACATTAGCAAAGCGGTCTTATTACTTAGTTCCTTGTAAGAAAGAAGGAAAATAAGGGACTGCAGTAGGCTAAAGCAATAATAACATCTTTTAATAGCTGGTTGCCATGTGCTTCAAGCTCTTTTCTTTGCATTGCCAGGAGTTGACAAATTCCCATATATAAAAAGTTAGTATTTTAAAACTGCAGCCAATAACAAGGAATGTCTAAAAAAAAAAATGGTCAACTCCACGAAAAAAAATGTATATAACATAAGTTGTGTTTTAACGTGATCTACATTTTTTGAATAGTAACTTTTTGTCTATATCTTACGGTTTTCCAGTTACGCAAAAGGGAGAAAAATTCATTCAGAATAAAGAGGTCTTTAGAGGTTATTACCAGAAAATTCAAGATATACATTTTATTTGCCATATAAATATGTTTTACATATCTACGGTATTTTAATAAAAATCGTTAGAGCCATTTTATAAAAATAAAAATTTTGAAAATTATTGCCATGAAAAGGATAGTTTGGGGTGGGGGAATTTTTTCTCAAAATCTTCGTGTCCCATCCTTGGAAGATACTAAACTTAAATACCAAGTGTAGTATTTTACCGACGTTTCGTTTTTGAGTTATCGTGTTCTCAGACACACGGACCTTTTTCTAAAAACGCTTTTTTACTTTCTCTACAGGTACTATGTATACAGTGCATAGAGAAGGCATTGCATTCCACCCAAAAATTCGATTACGAGATTTCACAGGAAATAGACGTTTTAGGGTCTCCTAGCATTTCTAGGAAAAGGTCCATGAATGTAGATTGTTGTCATGGTACTTTCCAATCGTCCCGCAGTGCGGTTGCATGTTTCGTGCAGGCAGAGGGAGCATTTGATAAGAAATTGACCCGTGCTGCCTACCACTGACGGTCTGTCCATCACGGAGAGCTAATTGCACCCTCAAGTGGTGGGTAATTAACTCTGTGTGCATCATCACGATACCAGCTAACCTCTTTTTATGTGATCGAGCAAGTAGTAAGGTTTCAGCACTGCTACACGCATACACATTTTAGGTTTGGATTCGCCTACTAAAGTACATAGTGTATAGAGAAGGTATTGCACTCCACCCATATGTTTTAGGGTCCCTGTATCCAAACAAAGTATTTTCGGAAAAAGGTCCGTGAACACGATAACTCACAAACAAAAGTCGGTAAAATACCAAACTTGGTATTTAAGTTAGGTATCCTCCAGGGATGCGACACGAAGATTTTTGAGAAAAATCCCACCACCCCCAACTATCCTTTACATGGAACTTTTTCCGAAAACTTTGATTTTCTCAAAAATGGCTCTAACGATTTTGATTAAAATTTCGTATATTAAAGTTATTTACCTGACCAATAAAATGCATAGCTTGAATTTTTTGGGAATAGCCTCTGAAGCAAGTAATTAAGCTATTTTTTTCTGATTAGCATGAAGTAAATAGAAATATAGCCTTTTTAACAATAATTTGTTGCAGAGATGTAGAGAAAGTCATGTGAATGGAATACATCAGAGTTTTAGTTTATCTACAGGCACAGTGTATAGAGGAGGTATTGTATTGCACCCAAGAATTTTATACCATTATTTCACCAGAAATCCATGTTTAGGGAGCCCCTGAATCCAAAAAAAAAAGATTTTTGGAAAAAGGTCCATGTGTGTACGTGTATCACAAAAACGATAGCGAGATTTCACAATAAATGAAAAACAATGTTTTGAAATACTGTGATTCCAAAAAAAAAAAAAAAAGGCGTGTGTGTGTGTGTGTGTGTGTGTGTGTGTGTGTCTGTGTCTGTGGACAGCAGAGCTAAAAAACGAAAGGTAAATTAAATACCAAACTTGTTATTTAATTTTGGTATCTTCCAAGGAGGCGCCATGTAGATTTTCAAGAAAATCTTCCCACTTTAAACTGGAAAAGTTTTTTAAATTTTGCTTTTACTCAAACATGGCTCTAACGATTTTGATTAAAATACCGTATATTAAAACTATTTACGTCACAAATAAGCTGTATATCTTGAATTTTCTGAAAATGTGTTCATTCTGGATGAGTATTGCATAACTTGTGAACCATAAGAGATACACAAACTTACTAAACAAAAAATATAGATCTCCTTAAAACACACAATTTATGGCATATACATTTTTGTTGCAAGTGGATCGTCATTCCTTGTTATTAGTTTCAATTTTAAATTACGCATCTTTTCAAGCGGAGTTCACATTTCATTTCATCTCTCTTTTATTACTTTTTCTACACGTAATATATACATAGTGTATAGAGAAGGTATTGCATCCACCCAAAAATTCGATACCGAGATTTCAACGGAAATACATGTTTTGGGTCCAAAACAAGCATTTTCAGAAAAAGATCCGTGCGTGCGCGCGCGCGTGTGTGTGTGTTTTGTGTCTGTGGACAGCATAGCTCAAAAATGAAAAGACCATTGAATACGAAGTTTGTATTTAAGTTTGGTATCTTCCAAGGATGTGACACGCAGATTTTCAAAGAAATCCTCCCTTCCCAAGCTACCCTTTGCATAGAACTTTTTTCGACAATTTTGACTTTCTTAAAAATGGCTCTAACGATTTTGATTAAAGTATCGTATATTAAAGATATTTACGTGCCAAATAAAATGTATATCTTGAATTTTCTGGGAATAGCCTCTGAAGACTTATTTATTCTGGATCAATTTTATGGCATTTTGCATAACTGCTAAATCTTAAGAGATGGATAAAAACATATCACACAGGAAATGTTGAGCACGTTAAAACACACAATTTATGTAATTTACATTTTTTTTCGTGGAGTTGATTTTTTTTTTTTTTTTTTTTTTTTATAGATATTCCTTGTTTTTGGTTTCAGCTTTGAAAACTACATACAGGAATTTGTCAACTCCGTTCCATACAAACAAAGGAACTTCAGTCACATAGCAACCAGCTTTTGATTATCACTTTAACGTATGGTACTCCCTTATTTCGCTTCTACTTACAAGGAAGCAGGAAGAAAGACTATTTCTACTGAGTTTTTCTGGATTAGCATGAAGTAAATAGAAGCATACGGTTTTTAGCAATAATTTGTTACAGAGTTGTAGAGGTGAATGGAATACATCAGATTGTTTTCTGGAAATGCAGAGCAATTTGTCATATATTGAATGGGTTTTAAAAGATTTGACTCGCTTTAGCTGGTTTTGCTTATAAGGAACTCAGTGGTAAGACCAATAGTATTTGTCTCACTTAGTATGATTAGATAAAACAATAGAATAGTTTGTTTGCAGAGAAATACGGTTGAATGCAACGCATCAAAGTTTTTCTACAGAGTGATTTTTGTAGAACTGACACATTTCTTTCTTTAATTATTCCGTTTGGAAATGCATTCAATGATCCAATTTTAGCACCAAATTAAGCAGAATGTTTTGAAGTGTCCATTCTTTATCACTAGATGCGCAGATGTTTTATTCTCAATTGCATTGTTGGCAGTTGTTTCGACATTTTGTTCTTGTTGTCAACGTGAAAATGCATTACGATGTAGAGCTGAGTCAAGGATATTTTCAGCAAGATGGCGCTACATGCTGCATGCATCATATGATTCCATGAATTTAAAGGCAAGTTTCTTTGACGACCGGATAACTTCCAGGAACTTGTGGCCACCGAGATCCTCGGATTTGACATCGCCGGAATTCTCTCTGTGGGGTTACTTAAAAGGCAGGGTTTACGCCACATCCCCAGACATTGGACGATCTGAAGCACATCACAAAGGAGATTCAAGCTATTGACAACAGAGTCCTCCAACGAGTGGCCAGTAACATGGAACGATGTGTTGAGTTGTGCCTTATGCAGCATTTGCTATAGAGGTAAATAATCTTCCAAAATTCCTCTACAATTTACGTATAGTAAGTTGTCGCTAGCATAACACGTTTTGAAACAATTAATGAAAGAAATGTGTCAGCTCTATATAAATCATCATGTATTACATTTGTGTTTCCTAAAATAATTGGGTCTGATTTTTTGGGTGGAACCAAGTACGTTGTTTACTATAAATCAGCTGTGGGCAAAGTAAACAGAACAAAAATACGTAAATGGATACATTATTGTTGCGTGAGGTATGCGCTCTCTGGCGTTGCATGCGCTAATCAGCGGTCCTATCATATATAAATGGTATTGCACACATAGCGTGTTATATCAGTCAGTCCCTTTGCGTGTACATTTCACGAAAGCTGATTATGGGCATCGGTAACAGTTTTGCTGTTTAATTTCCAAGTGCAAATTAACATCACACCGAATTCCACAGGGATGTTCTCTCTTCATCAAAGCACGGATTTTCAAGTAATTCCTGTCATGTAGCATATACTGAACACTGAATCTTCTGCATAGTTGATACAAGCATAACTCTACAGCCTTTTCCGTTAATGTTGCAGAGCTCTCTCCCGCTCTCCCTCTCCCCCTCCAGCTCCTCCTCCCTCTCCCTTCATCTCTCTCCCTTCCTCTCTCTTTCCCTCCCCTCTCCCCCTCCATCTCTTCCACTCCCTTCCTCTCTCTTTCCCTCCCCTCTCCCCCTCCATCTCTTCCTCTCTTTCCCTCCCCCACCCTCGCCCTGACTCACTTATGAAAAGCGGCAAGTAGTGAAACAGTTAATACTTGTGTGATGAGACAGAGACGAAATAGTCATGTATCATATACTGAAAAGTGAATCTTCTGCATAGTTGATACAAGCGTACCTCTACAGCCTTTTCCGTTGTTAATATGCTGTAGAACTCTCTCTCAAACACCCACCCACACACGCACGCACGCACGCGGGTGCACACACCTACTCATACACACGTCTTACATTTGTTCTACGACCGAGCGTAGTTCTACGAGCTCATTTCAGAACGCAAACTTGATTTTTACGTAATCCACGCGCAAAGAAGTGCAGCAAGCGTAAAGTAATTTTGTTAAAAGTTTACGCTCGCCAAAATAATTCACGATATTAGTGTGTAAGCTTCACTAATCAACAGACAAACGAAATTAGTCGTGCACGATATAATGTCATGTTCAACGCCAATAAGTGACAAACATTCTTTCGCAGCTCTAAGGATCTCATAATTCTCACAGAACAACAATAATATTGGTTTGTCACGGCCTGCTATGACCGTACCGTCATCGCGCCCAGCAAACACTGAACGCGTCTTATCCTAATGAACTATAACCCTTGGTGAATGGCTCAAACTTAACCTCAAATTTATTTCATCTATAGGTGCTTTTCTTTTTATATCAGAAAATCTGATGTGTTCCATTCACATGACTTTCTCTACATCTCTGCAACAAATTATTGTTAAAAACCTTATGCTTCTATTTACTTCCTGCTAATCGAGAAAAAAATAGCAGAAATAGTCTTATTACTTGCTTCCTTGTGAGTAGAAGGGAAATAAGGGAGTACCATAGGTTAAAGTGATAGTCAAAAGCTGGTTGCTATGCGACTGAAGTTCCTTTGTTTCCATGGACAGAGTTGGCAAATTCCCGTATGAGAAAAGTATGTTTTTCATAGCAAAAATCAAAAACAATGAACATCTAAAAAACGATCAATTCCATGAAAAAATGTATAGAACATAAATTGTGTTTTAACGTGCTTTACATTTTTTGTGTAGTAAGTTTTTATCTATCTCTTAAGGTTTAGGAGCTATACAAAAGTCCATAAATTTCATCCAGAATAAAGTAAGCTTTTGAGGCTATTCCCAAAAAATTGAAGATATACATTTTATTTGTCAGGTAAACAACTTTAATATACGATATTTCAATCAAAATTGTTAGAACCATTTTTAAGAAAATCAAAATTTTCGAAAAAAGTTCCATCTAAAGGGTAGTTTGGGGTGGGGGGATTTTTCTCAAAATCTTCGTGTCGCATCTCTGAAAGATACTAAACTTAAATACCAAGTTTGGTATTTCACCACTTTTCGTTTTTGTGTTATCGTGTTCAGGGATACACGGGCACACGGACACACACACGGACCTTTTTCTGAAAATGATTTCTTTGGATACGGGGACCCTTAAACATATATTTCCGGTGAAATCTCGGTATCAAATTTTTGGGTGGAGTGCAATACCTGCTCTATACATTATGCACATAGTGCGTGTAGAGAAAGTAAAAGTGCGTCTCGTTTCAAAATATTCCCGCTTGAATCAAAAACCATAACTTAACGCTCTTCTATCTTAAATAACTATTGCGCACTGTTGTCAAGTGAAGCTTTATAACACGTAAGTGTAAAAATGGTACAAAGTGCAATATGTAACATGCAGTGTTTACTAAACATTTAAATTATTTACTTTGAATAAAAATTAAAATTCGTTCTCTATCATAGAAATATGCAAGAACATTTTTTTTCCCTATTTACCTATGTGCAATTTTCTTCAATACCTTTAATTCCTCTAGCACGTATGTACAATTTACATAGTGGAGAAGGTATTGTATTTCACCAAAAAATATGAACCCGAGATTTCAACGGAAATCCCCATATTTTGGGGACCTCTGAATCCAAAAACAAGCACTTTTGGAAAAAGGTCCTATATATCTGCATGTGTGTGTGTGTGTGTGTGTGGACAGCAGAATTCACAAATGAAAAGTCGGTTAAATACTTAACTTGGTTTAAGTTTAGAATCTTCGACACGGAACGTTTTCAGGACAATTCCCCCACCCAAACTTCTCCTTAAATGGAATATTTTTCGAAAATGTTAATATGTACATACGTACAAGAGAAATTAAAATGAAATAAGTCGGTTAAATACCAAACTTGATATTTAAGGATCCAAGGATGCGACAACACCGTCGTCAGGGACGCGCCGTGGCCGAGTGGTTAGACCACTCGACTCTCACCTAGACGGCCGGGGTTCGATCCCAAGCGACCGTATGTGAGATCTGTGGTGGACAAAACGGTGCTGGGGCGGGTTTTCTCCGGGTACTCCCGGCTTCCCCCGCCATCGCATTCCACCGGTGCTCCATCATCATTCATGCATCATCAGTGTCACCGCCTGTGGTGCCATTAGCAGTTAAAGTGGGCGTTAAACACTACCAAAAAAAAAAAAAACCCGTCGGGAAAATCGCCCCCTCACCCAAACTATACTTTACATGGAAAAATGTTTGTTTATCCCCCCCCCCCAAACGCCATATCGTTGCTTATGTACATTTAATATATTACAGATGTTTACATGACAAATAAAATGTACGCTCTGAATTTCTTGGGAATAGTCTTTGAAGTTCTTTTCATTCTGAATAACTAGATAACTGGTAAGCCACAAGAGATAGATTTTGAAAATTCTATCTTGATTAGCATAAAATAGATAGAATTAAGTTTTTGAAGAAATAAGTAGAGAAAGTCATGTTCTGTTACATATTTGGTTGATAAAATTGTAATAGTTTTTATTGTTTGGCACGAATCAGGAGGAGAGGAAAAATATTTATTTATGATACAAGTAGTAAAATGGTGTTCTATATTGTGAGTAGGGAGCTTGCGAAACGAGGCTGTAACTGTACGAACACGTGGGTCATACACTATTTTTAGGAGTCTATGCTTAATGGTCTGCTATATCCAGTTGTTGCCTTGCTTAGCATCAGTGCTGACAGCATGATGACTTAACTCGTACTAAACGAAAACCGAGGTTTACTCTCTCCACTTCATCTGGTTGAGCAGGCGATATTACAGATTCTACTCCAGTTTTAGATTTGTCTCTTCCATTGGTTGATTGACGAACATGCCTGCCCATATACAACCAGAAAAAACGATCGGAAGACTGTGCATTTCGCATTGAGAAGCAGAAAGTCCAATTTTACCCCTTATTTTGATCCAGTTCATTTACATACACCTAACCTAACGTAGTCTTAACCTCGACGAAATCTGTCACGTAGCAATATTGTCTCCGTAACCAATAGGAAAGGTTCAGGAAAGAGCCTCAGTCTAAAACTGAACTAGAGTCTGCAATCTGGCTGTATAGTCTCCGTGGCGCGCCAGGGCTGCCAGCTAGTGAATATTATGGACTTCCGTGCGTCCCTGCGCTTAGCTTCGTCGTTGCCTGTGGTTTCCCTTCCCCCGGGGGTGGTAGACCGCAATAGATCAGTGCCTGGTCGCAGTATCCGAGGTGTCCACCGACGTTCACGTACTCAAAATTAAGAGTCTTTCAGGACCAGTATAGACTGGAACTTGAGATCCACAGCAGCTAAAGACCGTTACAACTACAAGGTAAAAGAGCATTTCTGCATTAAGGTAGCACTGCGTTCGAAGCTAAGTTATCTAAAAGAAACAGAGAGGTTGAGGAGCATGTTCATTCCAGAGTCATAGCCTTCTTGAATAACGCAGTGTACGCAAAAACCAAAGTTGTTATCATTTGGTAACACTGAGTGACAGAGCTTTCTACTTTTAACACTACTGACATCTGTCTAAAAAATGTGACGTGTTACACTCACATGACTTTCTCTAGCTACTCTATAAACAAACTTCTTACAAAAGATATTACTTCCTCCAACACAATGCTAAACGAGATAAACATTACCAGAATGTTATTACTTAGTTCCCTATAAGTTGACTGGAACTAAGGGAATGCGTTAGGCCAAAGTGATAGTCAAATGGTTTAAAACCTGTCGTTATGCGATTGTCATTGTAAATCACTTCTTTGCTTGACCAGGAGTAGAACAAACACACACACACACACTTCCGTCTGAGAAAAGTGTAAGTAATTCACAATTGAAACTAATAACAAGGAATACCTCGAAAAGAGTAAGCTCCACAAAAAAAAACATATATTACATAACTTATGTATTCAAACAAAATCTACATTTTTTGTTAAATAAGTTTTAGTCCATCTCTTACGGTTTACTAGTTAAGCCAAATAAAGCAAAATTCATCCACAATAAACAAATCTTTAGAAGTTATTTCCAGAAAGCTCAAGATATACATTTTATTTGTGATAGAAATGGCTTTAATATGTGGTATTTTAATAAAATCGCTACAGCCATTTTTAAGAAAAACAACATTTTCGAAAAATTTCCCATGTAAAGGGTAGCTAGGGGTGGGGGCATTTTCTTGAAAATCTTCGTGTTGCATCCTTGGAAAATATCAAACTTAAATACCAAGTTTGGTATTTAACCGTCTTTTCGTTTTTGAGCTATGCTGTCCACAGACAGACATACACACACACACACACACACACACACACACACACACACACACACACACACACGGGCCTGTTTCTGAAAGTAATTTTTAGGACTCAGGAGGTCCTAAAACATATATTACCGGAGAAATCTCGACATGGGATTTTTGGTGGAATACAATACTTCTCTAGAGAAAGTAAAAATGACCTAATTTAGCACATTTGATCGCCATCGCTTGCTTCTGTGAACGCCATGAGTGTGGGTGATGTAGAGCGAATGACTGGGCAGTGGGCACACCGCCGTATCAAGGAGAGACGTTACAGTTTACTTCCCGAGTGTATATCTTGGTTCGGTTTCATCCACGCCCTCAGCGGCCATGGAAATCAATACGCGCTCTCTGAACACGTGACTTACACAAACATCTGTAGCTGCCTAAACTTTGCCTATTGAAATTTGTTTCACAGTATTGAAGCTTGTAGCAGGATATCACTATACCCTTAACGTGAATCTAATGACTGGGCGCGGAGGCGTAAGGCCTTCTAATTCGATAGCAGCATTTCTCCGTCTTGATGCTCCCTGAGTAAGAAAAAATTAGCAGAAATAGTCTTATTACTTGCTTCTTTAAGTAGAAGGGAAATAAGGGAGTAGCATAGTTTAAAGTGATAGTCAAAAGCTGCTTGCTATGTGACTGACGTTCCTTTGTTTGTATGGACATTCCTGTATGTGAAGGGGAAACCAAAAATAAGGGATATCTCAAAAACCATCAACTCCATGAAAAAATAAATGTATACAACATAAATGGTGTGTTTTAATATGCTCTACATTTTTAGTATGGTAAGTTTTTGTCCATCTCTTACGGCTTAGCAGTTATGCAAAATTCCGTAAAATTCATCCAGAATAAAGTAGTCTTCAGAGGCTATTCCCAGAAGAGGCTATTCAAGTTATACATTTATTTTTGATATAATTATATTTAATATACGATATTTTAATCAAATCGTTTGAGCCGTTTTTGAGAAAACCAAATTTTTCGAAAAAAAGTTCCATGTAATGGGGAGATTTTCTTGAAAATCTTCCCGTCGCATCCTTGGAAGATACCAAACTTAAATACCAAGTGTTGTATTTAACGGTCTTTTCGTTTTTGAGCTATGCTGCCCACAGACACACACACATGTATACACGCACGGACCTTTTTCCAATAATGCTTTTTCTGGATTCACGGGGACCCAAAACACGTATTTCCGGTGAAATGTCGGCATCGAATTTTTGGGTGCAATACAATACCTTCTCAATATACTATGAACATAATACGTGTAGAGAAAGTAAAAATACTATAGGCTTATTATCAGGATGAAATTATGATGCTGACTGCTATCCTTTGTTTATTTCTGAGAAAATTTTGACGGTCATAAATTTGTATGTATTTAAATATTATATGTAATTATAATAGTTTAATTAACAACAGTGAGATCCATCGTTATTCCACAAGACACATTACCTATTTGTCTCGCCAAGGGCCAGGTTAACTAAATCCCAGCGCTGGTATAAATATGTATCTATTTCTTTGTTCATATGAGATGCATGTTTTAAATATTGATGTTCACAAAAAAGGATCAAGGATTGGTTAACAAATAACCATTTTTATAACCTAAGAGAGTTTTATACATCCTCTCTATTATCTTAATTAAGTTTTTGTATGTATGTATTTACTCTCTGCCACTGGGTACTGGCCGGTGCCAGAATTAAATGTACAGATTTCTCTTACAATAATAATCCTACAGTTAAATTAAGAATAGTAATACAACTAACATATTACATATCAGATTTTTTAAATGCCTAACTACTTATTATTCAGTATAACAATACTTATGTCAATTACCAGCATGTTTATAAACAGTTATTATGAAGCCTCAACATTAATACTATACTTTACTAATATACACATTAATAATAAAATGCACTAATACAGTTTTTGAGATCCTTAATTACTTCACATTTATTCAAATTAACTAACATTTATTCTCTTTAAATTAGCCCTAAACTTCTTTAAGGTCAGAGTGCGACCCTGGAAGAATGCTACAAGCAATCCATTTTATTCTTCAATGGTCCTATTAACAAAAGAAAATTTTCCTACGTCGGTTTTGTACCTTCTACCCTTAATTTTATACAAATGATCGTTTCGACCGCAGTATGCTGGGTTTTCTAACCTCTTTCTAACGTCCAGTATAAGCTTTAAATAGTGCGACTAACCTTTGTGTTTAACGCCTAATTTTTAGCGGCTCCCATTTATGCTCTTCCCCTTCGTAAGATTATGACTATATGTCATTTTACCACCATGACTGCATAGCAATAAATTCAAATAAAATATTAGAGATAAATATTAACAGAAACGCTTGCATTACTTAATTCCTTGTAAGTAGAAGGGAAAAGGGTAATGCAGTAGTCTAAAGTGATAGTCAAAACTTTTAAAATCCGGTTGCTATATAATGCAATTGAATCATCTTCTCTTTGCATGGCCAGATTGGAAAAAAAAAAAAAAAAAGCGAATAACAACTTCTCTTTTCAGAAAAAGAATGATGGACATTTAAAAATCAATAACAAGGAATAATTCTGAAATTATTAACTCTAAAAACAAAAACAAAAACAAAACTATGTGTTCCATTCACATGAGTTTTTCTACATTTTTGGCAACACATTCTTACAAAAGCTTACCTTTCTATCTCATTCATGCAGATGAAGGTGACATTAACAGAAATTGTTTTATTGCTTATTTCCATTTAAGTAACAGTAAATAAAGGAATACACTAGCTAAAGCGATAATAAACCTTTTAAAAAATGCTTAGTTCTTCTGCGTGAAAGGAGTAAAATAAACAAAATATGAAACTAAATATGACTTTCCGTTTGAGAAAAGCTCCAAGCAGTTTAACGCTTAAACTATAAAAGTAGTACCTCGGAAACGATTAGGTCTAAAAAAATACACGGTATGACTTAAATTGTGTGCTTTTACGAGATCTACATTTCTTGTGTAGTAAGATTCTGTGTATCTCTTATGGATTGCAAAAGTCATTCAAAATGAAGATGACTGCAGATATATTCAACATATACATTTTATTTGCCATGTACATATCTTTACGTTAAAGTACTTTAATCAAAATAGTTAGAGCTATATTTTGAGGAAATGGAAAAGATATCGAAGAATCGTCCATGTAAACGGTACATTGGAGCGGCAGAATTTTCCTCAAAATCTTCGTATCATCCTTGGAAGATATTAAACTTAAACTTAAATACCTGATGTTTAACGGACTTATATATTTTTTTGAGTTTTCCTGCCCGCAGACTGACACTCACACACACACACACACATACACACACACACACACACACACACACACACAATTAAATTATCACTAAAAATATAAATGAAGCTTTATTTCTGGACGGTCTTTAATTGCTGTGGTTCTCAGCGCCCCATTCTAAATTGGGCGTGAAAGACCGCTTAATTTTGCTCAGAGGCCTCTTATCAAGATTGAGGTTCTTTTACGTGCTGTAAATCTACGACACGGGACCAACGGCTTCACTTCCCTTCCCGAAGGAATCTATGCTAAGGATTTTTACGGCCGAAAAGATCCATCGTCCTCCGCTGGGTTTGAATCCGCGATCTTGGGAATATGAAGTTAGCATGGTAACTATTACACCACGGAGGGCAACTAAATTGACACTAATTGACCTAATAGTTGGTTAAAATATGATGCCCGGAACACTGTAAAACAAGGCAGTCGGCTGCGAAATTTAATGTTGTACCAACATGTTGTCATGGTAGCTCAATACTTAGAGCAACTAGCTAGAGTTTCAAATCCCGGTGGCATGGCATTTTTCAGTCTGACTCTACCTACCAATAAAAGATAATCCAGAATGAAGAGGATTTCAGAGGATAATCGATAACACTCAAGATATACATTTTGTTTATAATACAATCTATTAAACATACGGCATTTTAATCAAATCGTTAGAAACTGAGAAAATCAAAGTTGTCGAAAATATTTTCTTTGTAAAAGGGTAGTTTAGTTTGGGGGATTTCCTTGAAAATCGTCGTATTGCATCCTTGTAAGAGTTGACTTTAAGCGTCAGGTTTGGTAACCGAGGTTGCGTTTTTCAGTTCAGACTCACAAAAACGCTCATTATATACACTAATATTTTTACTTTCTCTAGCCCGTATGTGCAATGTCCATAGTGGATAGAGAAGGTACTGTATTTTACCCAAGAATTCCATAGGAGATTTCACCGTAAATATATGTTTTTAGGTCCCCCGATTCCGAAAAAAAGCATTTTTAGAAAAAGGTATGTGTGTGTGTCTGTGAACAACATAGCTCAAAAACGAAAAGTGTTAAAATACCAAGGAGTATTTTTCAAGGATGTGACACGAAAATCCCTCTGTCCCCAACTATCCTTTACATTGAATGGTTTTCAAACATTTTGATTTTCTCAAAAATTGCTCTTAACGATTTTGATTAAAATGCCGTATATTAAAGATATTTACTTCAGAATTAAAATGTATACTTTGAAATTTCTGGGAATATTCTCTGAAGAGCTGTTTATTCGATGAGTTTTGCAGAATTTTGCACCGTAAGAGATAAACAAAAACTTACTTCAGAAAAAATGTACATCTGGTTAAAACACGTAATTTGTCACATACGTTTTTCTGTAGAGATGACTATCTTCGAGATATTCATTGTTATTGATTTCAATGTTAAACGGGACCATGTAAGGCGAGTCGAACCCAATTGGTTCACATACCGACCAGTTTTTAAAAAATGTGACTGTCGGTGTACTCCCTTCTACTTATTAGGAAGCAAGTAATAATCCTATTTTGCTAATGTTTATCATGATTAGCATGACAATAATCAAATTTTATTTGTAGAACACCTAGAGAAGGTTGTGTGAATGGAACACATCAAATTTTTCTAAAACATATGTTTTCAGTGAAATCTCGATATACACTTTTTGAGTGGAATGCAATATCTTCTTTGTCTGCTGTGTAGGTGATATAGAAAGTAAAAATCTAAATTAAATAAATAAATAAAATACAAAGGAATTCTTTGTATGTATTTCTACTTTTATTTAGAATGACACACGTGTGCTATGGCTTTAGGATTTATTAATATGAACACAATGCGTGGACTGCATGTCAAAAAGCTAATTCGTTCCCAGCAAAGCATTGTACCGGTACTCGACAGTCTCTTGTTTTTCATTTTGTGTAAATTCCCGACTTCATTTCGTAGCAGCACTGTTTACAAGGTGTAGCGCTTTTCATTTATTATTACGTGCGTCACTTCGCGTTAGATTTGAGCATTGCAATAATCAGGCTGCGCAGGGATTGAACAGCCTAAAAATCGCTCTCTTTATAGCACTCGCGACCGATTTCCTCGGAGAGTTCGACCCATCGATTCTCGAACATGATTGATACGCAGTCTCGAAAATTATTTATCGTGCTTGATAATCCACTTTCGCACGTCGTTTTAAATATTCACGTGAAGCATACGTATACGTGATTTACGATGCAAAAGAGCAAACTGAACGTTAGCGTTAATATGTAATCTTATCTCCCGCGCAAGAAGGTCTGTAGTACCAAGAGGGCCTCACTTCGAAACGCTACAGGTGCACATTTCTGAGAGTTTTGCTTTCTGAACACGCACTATACCAGATGGTTCACCCGACCCTTATTTTTATAGACAGGCAACACTTCATACTCTGAAAACAATAAGGTCGAAATTACTGTGCTTGTAACCACGTAAATCTAGTCCACTTTTCATAGGAGAATAGACCTTAGCAGCAATAGTTACGTCCATTCCAAAAGCGTGCGCTTAATTTCTCCTGTCACAGTACATGTTATATCAATAGGATCGCTGTCAAGCGTTCTTCAATGTAAATTATAATGAATGAAGGTTAAACAAACGGCTTAAGCTACAAAAAGGAGTCACACAACAGTTATAAAGAGATCAGAAGCGGAGAGGGAGACATGTGGGACACAACGTGTACAAGTTTTGACTCAATGATTGTAGCTCAACTGGTTAATTTCATGTTCCCTCATCACCTCCCGCGCGTGTCAGCGGTTCGGCTCCCACAGTCAGCGTGCACTTTTTGTTTTACTTTCTCTACACGTACTATCTACATAGTGTGTAGAGAAGGTATTGCATTCCACCCAAAAATTCCATACCGAGATTTCACCAGAAATAAATGTGTTTGGTCCTCCTGAATAAAAAAAAATCTGATGTGTTCCATTCACATGACTTTCTCTACTTCTGTATAACAAATTATTGTTAATAAGCTTATTCTTCTATTTACTTCATGCTAGTCGAGACAAAATTAGCAGAAATAGTCTTCTTCTTTGCTTCCTTGTAAGTAGAAGCGAAATAAGGGAGTACCAGAGTCAAAATCTGGTTGCTATGTGACTGAAGTTCCTTTGCTTGTATGGACAGGAGTTGACAAAATTTCTATATGAGAAAAGTATGCTATTTTACTTTCTCCATACGCACTATGTACATAGTGTATAGAGAAAGTATTGCACTCCACCAAAAATTCCATACCGAGATTTCACCGAAAATATATGTTTTAGGGTCCCCAATATGCAAAAAAAGCATTTTCACAAAAAGGTCCGTGTGTGTGTGTGTGTGTCTGTGTGTGTGTGTGTGTGTGTGTCCGTGTGTCTGTGAACACGATAACTCAAAAACGAAAAGTCGGTAAAATACCAAACTTGGTATTTAAGTTTAGTAACTTCCAGGGATGCGACACGAAGATTTTGAGAAAAAATCCCCCCACCCCCACCTACCCTTTACATGGAACTTTTTGCGAAAATTTTGATTTTCTCAAAAATGGATCTAACGATTTTTATTAACATTTCGGATATTAAACATATTTATCTGGAAAATGAAATGCATATCTTGAATTTTCTGGGAATAGCCTCTGAAGAGTAGTTTATTCTGGATGAATTTTACTAAATTTTGAATAACTGCTAAACCGTAAGAGATGGACAAAAACTTACTCACAAAAAGTGTAGAGCATATTAAAACACACAATTTATGTTATATACATTTTTTTCGTGGAGTTCGTCGTTTTTGTGACATTCCTTATTTTTGGTTTCTGCTATGAAAAACGTATACTTTTCTCATACTGGAACTTGTCAACTCCTATCCATATAAACAAAGGAACTTCATTGACATAGCAACCAACTTTTGACTATCACTTTAACCTACGGTTGTCCCTTATTTCGCTTCTACTTACAAGGATGCGAGTAATAAGACTATTTCTGCTAATTTTTTTCTGATTAGCATAAAGTAAATAGAAGTATAAGCTTTTTAAGAATTATTTGTTGCAGGGATATGGAGAAAGTCATATGAATGGTACACATCAGATTTTTTAAAGCTGAAACGAATAACAAGGAATATCTCAAAAAACGATCAACTCCACGAAAAAAATGTACATAGCATAAGTTGTCTGTTTTAACAAGCTCTACATTTTTTGAGTACTAAGTTTTTGTCTGTCTCTTACAGTTTAGAAGTTATACAAAATTCCATAAAATTCTTGCAGAATAAAGTAGTCTTCCCAAAAAATTAAAGATATATACATATTATTTGTCAGGTAAATATCTTTAATATACGATATTTTAATCAACATCGTTAGAGCCACTTTTGATAAAATAAAAATTTTCTTGAAAATCTTCGTGTCCTATCCTTGGATAATACCAAACCATTGGGTATTTAGGTTTAGTATCTTCCAAGGATGCGACACGAAGATTTTCAAAAATCTCCCACCACAAACTATCCTTTACATGGAAAAAATTTCGACAATTTTGATTATCTTAAAAATGGCTCTAACGATTTTTATTAAAATCCCGTATATGCAATAAAATGTATATTTCGAATTTTTTGGGAATATACTCTGAAGAGCTCTTTATTCTGGATGAATTTTGCCGAATTTTGCTTAACTGCTAAACCGTATGAGATAGAAAAAAACTCACTAGACAAAAAATGTACATCACGACAAAACACAGTTTATGTCCCTTACGTTTTTGTTGTGGAGGTAACCGAGATATTCCTTGTTATTGGTTTCAATTGTGAAGTACTTAAACCTTTCTCAGACAGGAAGTGTCCGTTTTGCTTTTGTTTTACTCCTGGCCAAGCAAAGAAGTGATTTGCAATGACAACGCATAACGATAGCTTTTAAAACATTTGACAATCAATTTAGCATAGCGCATTCCCTTATTCCGTTCTTCTTATAAGGAACTAAGTAATAAGAACATTCTGCTAATATTTATCTCGATTAGCATTGTGTACAAAGAAGAATAATCTTTTGTAGGAGGTTTGTAGAGCAGCTAGAGACAGTCACGTGAGTGTAACACATCAGATTTTTGTGGTGTTGAGAATTTTCTTGATATTCCGTATTATTGGTGTCAGTTTTAAAATAATTCTCTCATATGTGTATTTGTCACCTCCTGGCAGTGCAAATAAACGGATTTCAACCACATGACAGCCAGCATTTAAAAGATTTGACTATCGCTTTAGCCTAGTGTATTCCCTTATAAGATTGGTTTATGTTTAACTCCCTTATCAGGAAGAGGATGGAAAAATAAGTTTTTCAACAATTATTTGCTACAGAGATGTAGAGAAAGTCCTGTGAGTGGAACACATCAGATTTTTAGAAAAAGATCCTTATGTGTGTGTTTCAATGTCTGTGGACAGCATAGCTCAAAAACGAAAATATACGAAGTTCGGTATTTAAGTTTAGTATGCCCAAGGATGCTATATGAAGATTTTCAAGAACATCTCCCGCCAAACGTTTACATGGAAAAAATGGCTCTAATTACTTCGATTAGAATATCGTAATTTAAAGTTGTTCATGTCACAAATAATCGTGTATCTTGAAATTTCTGGGAATAACCTCAGAAGACCACTTCATTCTGGATAAATTGTGCAGAATGTTATAAAATTCGTAAACCGTAAGAGATAGACAAAGACTTACCTACCTAACTAAACATGTAAACCTCGTTAAAAAAAATTCAATTCGCATAATTTTTTTTCTCACACAGGAAGTCTCATTTCTTTCCACCTCTGTTCTTTTACTGCTGGCCATGCGAATCGAACCGAACTTCAATTGTTCACACAGCGACCAGCTTATAAAACATTTGACTGTTGATTTAGCCTGTGTATCCCTTATTTAGCTCCTACTTGCAAGGAAGCAAGCGATAAAATAATTTCTGCTAATGTTTATCTCGATTAGCATGATGTAGATAGAAGAATAATCTTCTGTAAGAAAAATTTGTTTGTAGAGAAATCCATGATTTACCCTCTCTGTATTAGGTTTCCTGCGGGCCAACAGTGGGGCATAGACAGGCAGTTCTCCCTCAGTGGTGGGAAGGTCAAGACTAGGAGTCGCATTTCAAGTTTTATATGCTAACTTAATAATATAATGCGACATTGCTACTTGACCTGTAACTAATCCGCTGGGAGAAAAACAGATTTTACCTATAGAAATCAGTTATACAATGAAGTGAAGTAGCCTAACGTAATATGATAGAGAGGGAGGTAACACTGCGCCTTCCCAGTCTTATTATTATTATTAGAGACCGGATTATATACATTTCCATATTTAGCCCCTTTTCACCGGTTATTGTCAGATAAATGTCTTTAATATACGGTATTTTAATCAAAATCATTAGAGCCATTTTTGAGAAAATCAAAGTTCCATGTAAAGGGTAGTTGGGGCTGGGAAGATACCAAACATAAATACCAAGTTTGGTATTTAACGATATTTTCGTTATTGAGCTATGCTGCCCACAGACACACACGAACATTTTTATTTATTTATTTTTTTTGGATGCAGGAAGACCTAAAACATATATTTCCGGTGAAATCTCGGTATCGAATTTTTAGGTGCATTACAGTACTTTCTCTATACACTATGTACATAGTACATGTAGATAAAGTAATACAACCCTAATATACTTTTGTAAAATAGGGTTAAATAAATGGAGATACAATAAAAAATAAGTAAGCTACAGCCAGAACTTATCTCCAATAAATTATTCTTATTTACGAATAGTGTTATATTTCTGTTAGTTACATGAGAAAGACTAGCAAGTATTTGACGTATTTGTGGTATACCTCATAGCGTGCAGTTGACCTGTTTACAATTCAGTCGCTCGCGCGCAGTCAGTACCCCCCCCCCCTCTTCCCACGTCTAATTACTGTTGACAAGGTCAGCAAGCAGGTTCTCTCTAGTCTGAGGAGGTGATCTCTATAGGGACAGTGTCCTCAAAAGAGAGCCGTCCTCTCCTTAATTTTTATTGGTTCTTGCGGTCTGCTTCTGTTCAATCTCTGTATGAGAAAAACATGTAAATATCGTGTTATTTATGGACGCTCTTTAACTGCTGTGGTTCTCAGCGTTCCATTCTAAATTAGGCGTTAAAGACCGCTTAATTTTGCTCAGAGGCCCCTCTATCAGGCTCGAGGTTCTTTTATGAGAGCCCTGGAGTGCCTGAACCCTACATATAAGTGTCTGTGTTACCCAGTTCACCGGACATGATGATTCAGCACTGATTCGGTTCCAATAAAAGGTTGCTCAGCTCCCCTCTTATACCTTGGCAAGGTAAATAAAATATTACCATATTTCGGTCCGCGCAGCTCACGCCTTCGACTGCTTCGCCTATACCCGCTTTAGGGGCCACCGTTGAGAGATGGTAGGACAGATGGGGATGGAGGGAAAGTTTGTCATCACCGCTATATTTTTGCAACAAATCGCGCGTGCATGGGTGAATGTAGAATGAGAACAAGTACTTGTTTTCGAAATATGTGGCAACATTGTAAACAATCTCCCTAGCCTATCCTCTAAGGGACTTGCCAGAGGAGAACTTAGGTGTTGAAGGTCCCGACATTACTGTTAATATTTTTCAGTTTGTATACTCTTGCAATAAACAGTAGATAAACTATGATTTTTGTGGTTACTTACTGCAACAATGCTCTCTCTCTCTCCCACCACTGACAAAAACCTCGCGATGCGCATGCGTGTCTGATGTCACATGGACATGCGGGAGAAGGGAGACAATAGTTGCGCCCACAACGTTCTGCGCAGCTTTTTCATCAACCTGACAAGGTATAGCAACTTCATCTGCACTTCAGAATCCACACTTGTCCCGATGTTTACTTCAGCTGATCTGAACTGCGGGGAGCTAGTGCCATGACCAACTTCGACTGAACAAGCATTTATCGAGGGCCTTCAGGCCTGCCTCATTATCTACCCACATTTGGTCACACCTAGCTGTGATATACTCCTGTAAATGAAATGGGGTGTTATTTATGGACGCTCTTTAACTCCTGTGGTTCTCAGCCTCCTATTCTATACTGGCCGTGAAAGACATCTTAATTTTGCTCAGAGGTCTCTAAATCTACGACACGGGACCCACGGCTTTACTTCCCTTCCGAAGGAAGCCACGCGAAAAAATCCATCGTCCTCCCGGGTTTGAAACCGTGACCTTGGGTATATGAAGTTAGCATGGTAACTATTGCACCACGGAGGGCGATATATACCCCTGTGATAAAAGTTATTGCGTTTAACATAAAGTACCTACACAAACAAGAGAAGATTGTATAAGTACACTATAACGATAGAGTGTAGAAAAAGTCATATGAATGCAAAGACATCCCTGTCTTACTTTCTCAACACGTACGATGTACTAAGTGTATAGAGAAGGTATTGCATTCCATCCAAAAATTCGATAGCGAGATTTCAAAGGAAATATACGTTTTAAGACCCACTGAATCCAAAAAACGATATTTAGAAAAAAATTTATTTTCTCAAAAATGGCTGTAACGATTTTGATTAAAATATCATATATTAAAGATATTTACATGATAACCAAAATGTATTTTTTGGGTTTTCTGTGAATAGCTATTAAAGACATCTTTATTCTAGATGAATTTTGCGGAATTTTGCATAACTGGTAAACCGTAAGAGATGGACAGACTTACCACACAAAAAATGCAGAGCACGTAAAACATACAATTTATTTTATAGACATTTTTCCCTGGAATTGATCGTTTTTAGACATTCCTTGTTTTTGGTTTTAGCTTCAAAAACATACGTTTCTCATACAGGAATTTGTCAACTCCTGTGCATACAAAGGAACTTCAGTCACATAGCAACCAGCTTTTGACTATTACTTTAATCTATGGTACTTCCTTATTTCGCTTCTACTTACAAGGAAACAAGTAATAAGAATATTTCTGCTAATTTTTTCTCGATTAGCATGAAGTAAATAGACGAACAAGCTTTTGTAAGAATTGGCTTGATGCTATAGGTAGTGAAAGTAATGTGAGTGGAACACATGTTTATTTCAGTTCATATTTGTAGCTGGTAAGCAAAGAAGCGCAAGCAGTCTTTAGTAGGCCGGAGAACAATGAAAAAGGAAGAGGGATGGAGTGGCTTGTAAACTGGCCTAGGAGACCACATTCCTGATAACAAAGTGATGTCACGAACCAAATTCCAATACCGTCCCTATGGAGCGAGTTTCCATTCGTTTGACGCTGAATCAACCGCTCTTTGATTGACTCGCATCAGTCCCTAGACATCACATGCTTTTGATGCTGGCAGACAGAGAACCAGAAAAAACGTGTATACTCTCGGTACTATCGGAATTAAAACTCTCCACTGTGTAATGTTGGACTTCCTGCTTCCGTGCCTGGAAGTACCGTCACACCCAAAAATATCCGAACCTCAGCGCGGTGCACAAACATATCATCACACACAAGGTCACGGTGCTGACTTGTTTTTCTCTGCTCTGAAAGCGCAGTATTGAGCTGACGGTGACATCGTGTGGTTGAGTAATTACCAATGTTATCCTGTACTTGTCACAAAGCGTATTATGACTCAGCATTTGTTTTCTACTGCACAGCGTGTATTTATTTATGATTCATGTGTGAGTGGACTCTCAATAGTGTATACAATAATGAAATTGACCCACGAACGAGGCTTGGTTCCATCTTCATGGATATGTGTACACAAAGTAATCGTTATTGGAGCTCTGAGAAACCTAATATTGCTCATGACGAAAAAATCTGATGTGTTCCATTCACATGACTTTCCGCTATATCTCTACAACAAATTATTGTTAAAAAGTCCATGCTTCTATTTACTTTATGCTAATCGAGAAAAAATTAGCAGAAATAAGTCTTATTACTTGCTTTCTTGTAAGTAGAAGCGAAATAAGGGACTTCCATAGGTTAAAGTGATACTCAAAAGCCGGTTGCTATGTGACTGAAGTTCCTTTGTTCATATGGACAGGAGTTGATAAATTCCAGTATGTGAAAAGTATGTGTTTCTTAAAGCTGAAACCAGAAATGAGTATCTCAAAAACGATCAACACCACGAAAAAAAAAATGTATATAACATAAATTGTGTGTTTTAACGTGCTCAACATTTTTTATGTGGTAAGGTTTTGTCCATCTCTTACGGTTTAGCAGCTATGCAAAATTCCGTAAAATTGATCCAGAATAAAGTAGTCTTCAGAGGCTATTCCTAGTTAATTCAAGATACCTATACATTTTATTTGTCAGGTAAATATCTTTAATATACCTACGATATTTTATTCAAAATCGTTAGAGCCATTTTTAAGAAAATCAACATTTTCGAAAAAAAGTTCCATGTAAAGGGTAGTTTGGGGTGGGGGAATTTTCTTGAAAATCTGCGCGTCGCATCCTTGGAAGATACCAACCTTAAATACCAAGTTTGGTATTTAACGGTCTTTTCGTTTTTGAGTTATGCTGTCCACACACACACACACACACACACACACGGACATTTTTCTAAAAACGCTTTTTTTGGATTCAGGGCGACCCAAAACATGTATTTCCAGTGAAATCTCGGTATCGAATTTTTTGTTTGTTTTTTGGTTTGTTTTTTGCAGTCAACAGTTGACGCCCGTGCACACCTGAATACAACTTCGCCCCCTTTTTTCACAATTAACAGACAGGAAGCGTGATTTCGCCTTTTTTTCAACAAACCTCTGCAACAGCTCATACAGCCAATCTTTCGATGAGAACAATTGAAAGTGTGTTTCAGGACAGAATTATTAGTAGAGATTTGTGGCCCCCCCCCCTCGGTATATACGTAACGTTAACACTGGAAAATGCATTTTGTGTGGAGTTAAACCACTTCGGAGTTGTTCCTTGTTTCAGTTTGAAAATACGTATACTTTTTTCTAAAATTGGAAGTCATAATTCGTTTTTCTTTCTCCTGGTCAAACAAAAAGAATAGCATTTTAAAGCCATCACATAGCGGCCCTGTTTAAAAACTGACTATTGTGTTGCAGAAAGTATCTTACAACGTAATGGTGATATGAATTGAAAAAGGCTTTATAAGAACAGTTTGCAGAAGGGTGATTTGAGAAAATCATGCGAGTGCAACACATATGCGTGTGTGATTATTTGTATAAGGGCCCGTGTAAAACAACTTTACATGCTAAGTTTTTTTCCCCTTCATTAATTTTCAGCCTAATGTAAATGGTTTAATAATATAAAACTTCAAATTAAATCTACGTAAATAGTTGTCTAAGCTGTTTATTCGCAATGGAGGGTTCTTCATCAGTTAATTGCAGAAAATTAGACACTTTTAGTTCAAGTTACTCCCACCAGTGTAAGTTCTAATGAGAGCGAATGACTTTAAAACTAATTAAAAAGCTTATCAGTTTTAATGGTACGTTGCAACTTGTATATTGATCTTCATATATTTATTATGTTTATTATTAATATTATGGCAATTAGCACCATTCTTGATCAAATCCTTGTTGATCGAGAGTAACTGAAGCGTGATCAAACTTTTAACTGCGGTTAAATTGATGAGTAGTAGCGCTGCATTATTGTGAATTCTCCTTCAACTAACCGCGCGCTACGCTAATAGACGTAATCCATTCATAAACAATTCCCAGAATTGGGGTAAAAGCTAATGCTACTCCAGGACGATTAAATCTGTGGTCAAGCAACCTTTTGATTTGATCGCCCTGAAGTATTTTATGCACAATGTTCAGTAATCTGTGGTGCTAACCTTGTTTTACGAGAAAGTCCGTCCGTCAGGTAGACTCGTGGTGGGTGAGCCTAGGTGTAGTTTCTGTGTACTCACCTTGGTTAGGGAATGAAGGAGGATGGTTTAAGTTTGGTAGATAGTATTTTTGAGGTTTCGGGTGATGATGTTAAGGTTGTAGCACTAGATAGACTCCTCGAACGGTTGCGTTTTTAGGAGCAGCATCCTTTTTCTCTGCTGCGCTGGTGTTTGGTTTGATTAAGTTGTTAATGTTGGAGAGTTTTGATTGACCACTCCGAATGTTGGGAGGGGGAATTCCTGTTGTTAGCTAATTTGCTTTGGCTTTTTGAGGCCGTTGTTACCGGGGGTTCCCGCAAGCCATGCGGGAAACCCGATACCGCCTGTATCGGCGTTCAGTAGGTAAGTACTCCCCCAGCGATCTGAAAGTGCGTTCTCAAGTTCGCCCAATCTGGCGTAGAATTTCTGAGTCCGGCGCCAAATTACATCCTCTATGTTTGGGAGGGCCGAAGCTTCATGTAGTAGCCTCACTGGGAAACGTCGACATACAGAATAGATTGACTGGAGTCCTCTATTCTGTATCCGCTGTAACCAGAGAAGTCTGCTGCCAAACCCCATACTTCGCAGGCGTAGAGCACCAGCGGGACTATGAGAGCCTTGAAAAGACGTAACTTTAAGTGGACCGGCATTTGGGAAGCCAAAACAGAGTAAAGGGCGGCCACCGCCCCCTTCGCTCTGTCCGACATTCCCCACACGTGTTCACGAAAGGTTAGGCCCTTATCAAGGTATTTGATGGAATTTCCCCACTCTATCCTCTGGCTCCTGTAAGAGAAGTTGGGTATCTGCGCTGCGACGGGACGTTTTCTGGTGAACAGAACAGTATGACTCTTGCCCGGGTTATTGCTTTGACGGTAAAAGAAAATAGAAAACAAAAAGAGGTATCCAAATTTCAGTAATCCAGGTACGTACATTACCACGTCATTAATACCTTCAAGAGTCGAAACGGGCAATAATTTTGACAGCTTGACCGCAATCAATTGAATTGGCCAGTCCAGAACCACTGGTCAAAGTCGACTGTAATACACTATCTCGTTTAACTTTAATCTTGTCAATGCAGTGAAAAATCGCGCTGGACGTGGTCATATGTCGAAATGTCCCCGATCTAACATTGAGCGAGAAAGTTGCACATGGCCATTGGTGTTTTAAAATACCTATATGTTAACATGCAAGGGTCAGGTAAGTTGTCAGGCAGACAGTTTTATCGTCGTTTAACCTGGTTGGTCACATCGAACGAAGAATGGAATTGGTGAAATGATGCTCTAGGTAGGGACTGCTAGAGCGACTGTAGGGGCTCCTGTCACTTCTGGTTCCGACGTCCCAGTGTTGCTTCTCACGTCATTCCCCTCCTGCGGGCGCAGTCGCAGTATCCTCTTTGAATCGGTGCCTAAAACACTGAACGAGATGGCACCGCGTTAATGTATGTGACCGGGGTTCAGGAGGTCGCGTGTTCGATATTCTAGCCGGCCTTCCTGCATCATGTTTTTTACTTTCTCTACACGTACTATGTACATGGTATATAGAGAAGATATTGTAATGCACCCAAAAATTCAATATCGAAATTTCACCGAAAATACGTGTTTTGAGACTCCCTGAATCAAAAAAAAGAAAAGCATTTTCAGAAAAAGGTCGTGTGTGCCTGTGGACAGTATAGCTCAAAAACGAAGAAACCGTTGAATATTAAACTTGGTATTTAAGTTTGGTATCTTCCAAGGATGCGACACGAAGATTTTCAGGAAAATCCCCCCTACCCCCAATTACCCTTTAAATGGAACTTTTTTCGAACATTTTGATTTTCTTAAAAATGGCTCTAACGATTTTGATTTAAATATCATATATTAAAGATATTTAACTGACAAATAAAATGCTTATCTTGAATATTCTGGGAATAGCCTCTGAAGACCACTTTATTCTGGATAAATGTTACGGAATTTTGCATAACTGCTAAACCGTACGAGATAGACAAAATTATTAATTAATAGAAAATGTAGAGTACGTTAAAACGCATAATTTAAGTTCTATACAATTTTTTCGTGGAGTTAATCGTTTTTTAGATATTCCTCGTTTTTTATTTCGGCTTTAAAAAACTTTTCTCATACAGGATTTTGTCAACTCCTGTTCATACAAACAAAAGAACTTCAGTCGCATAGCAACCAGCTTTTGACTATCACTTTAACCTATGGAACTCCCTTATTTTGTCGCCCTCTGGTGTAATGGCTACCATGCTGACTTCATATACCCAAGGTCGCGGGTTCAAACCCGGCGGAGAACGATGAATTTTTTCGGGCGTAAAAATCCTTAGCATGGCTTCCTTCGGAAGGGAAGTAAAACCGTTGGTCCCGTGTCGTAGATTTACGGCACGTAAAAGAACCTCAAGCCTGATAGAGAGGCCTCTGAGCAAAATTAAGCGGTATTTTACGCCCAATATAGAATGGGACGCTGAGAACCACAGCAGTTAAAGAGCGTCCATAAATAACACGCCATTTTTTTCCTCCTTATTTCGCTTCTACTTACAAGGAAGCAAATAATAAAGGCTATTTCTGTTAGTTTTTTTCGATTAGCATGAAGTAGATAGAAAAATAAGCTTGTTAATAATAATTAGTTATAGAGATGTAGTGAAAGTTATGTGAATGGAGCACATCAGATTTTTTTTCTAGGGTTAAACTCTGTCGCCAGAAACTGTGATCTTACTATTCAGATGTGCCTCATAAAGCTACCACCATCCAGCCGAGTTCAACCCAATCCGAGAAACTCCCTTTCGGGAGGGACTCAGATGTTCGACCCAGCATAGTGCAAAGAGTGTTAGGGGTCAGCAGCGCCCGCACCAAAGCAACGGAAGAGGCTGGAACCTCACTCCCACGGGGGATCGTCAGGACAGATAGATTACATCCCCCTGTATTTCTTGTCCATTTCCTGTTCCCATGACTTCCGTGACATTGTTTCGGGGTTGAAGGACCAGGCCTGAGGTGTTCAGCGGGTTGCGGGAGAACTTTTTACACAGTCCTCAATGACTGTTTTTTTATAAAACATTTGTTAATATTATTACGAGAAAGGAAGGTAACTTTTAAGGTCTTATGTTCATTAAATGATACTATAATCCATATAAATAAAATACTAGCATGTTCTCTTAAAAATTAATGTAAAGCTCCCGAGCAATTATTAAAACAAAAGTTATAATATGACCTCAAATATTTAATGGTATTGAATTGAGGTTTGCGCTCTGAAGACTGGTTGATGATGATGATGATGATGATGGTGGTTGGTATTCAAAGGCGCTCAACTACTGTGGTCATTAGCCCTTATAAAACAAGGATAATATAAACACCAAAGGTAAAAAAGCAATATAAAACAAATTAAAACTAAAAGCAGGATAATTAAAATACCAGAGAATAAAACCACTGGTGGCTAAATGACACACCTGAATGTAAAATAGTTAAAAACGGAGCAAGAAGCACACACATAACTTAAAAGCGGTCAATGGGTTAAAATTAATCCGTGGGAAGATAGATAAAATAATTAAAAACCACGAATCTCCGCTCCAATAAAAGCAACGGTTATAAAGTTAAAAAGAAGACTAAACTAAATCCTTATTGGAAGTTTGGGTGCTTCGGGTAGACTCGGTGCTTGTGCGTTTCGGAAGAGTTTAATCTGGAAGTGTTACGGACCCCAACCATGTTTGCGCCATTCGGATCTGGTAACCCTTCGATTGTTTCTCCTTACCCCCCCCCCCGGGGTCACGTGTTGCTCTGCCCCAGTGAGTGTACTATACCTAATCGCCCCCGAAAACGCCCCATCTGTATGACAGAGTGGTGTTCGTCTCCACCAAAGTGGCAAATAAAAGTTTGAATGGGGACGTCTTATGATGATGGTGTATATTGGGTTTTGATGCAGCAGAGGAATTGTTTAGCGTGTGCCCTCCCCAGCTGCCGGTTATTATTGCGGAAATAGCTTTTTCCTTTGCGGTGGCTACGTGGACGAGACTGAGGAGCAGGAGAATTAAAGGAATAAGTGAAGATCGAAGCGTTGTTGCTTGGCGTTCCCCACGTACAGCCGGTCAACGTGGCGAGGTCACGTATCAAATAACATGGCGCTTTGGCGGTGTTCCATTTGTTCAGTGATGTCACAATCTTTGTTTGCTGGTCGATATAACCGAGCTTTCCTACTCTTACCTTGATCCGCGCCAAAACGGACCACGTGGCCAGGACAATAGTAGCCCTGCGCGCAGGAAAGTAATTCCATGCAAAGTATCTGAATTTCAGAATGAACTTGTGTTTAAATTGTTTAATAACAAGGTTCTGCGAGGGGGGGATAGCTGCTTGAGGGTGGTGAATACAGATGATAGAGCAATGACAACAATGGAACTTAAATTAAGCTAATATATTAAGAAACATTACATCATTTATTAGTTCCGAATGTTTGGTTTACAAAGATGGGGGTTGCAATATATTCCAACAATCCTGACCAATATCATTCTGATTACTGGGGATACTAATACAAATCCTTACCTTAAGAAGTATGTCGTGGCGTGTCTAGGCGAGGTGAGAGATGACGTGGTTGCCGGAGCGACGCCTCAAGACGCACACAACAAAGCACTAGGAATGACATCGGAAGAGGCTAGTTAGTTAATCAGCTTTAACAAACCTTGAATTTTCCCAAGCATATGTGAGAATCAAATCCCAATAAATAATTAATTCTTAAATAATAAAATATTACTAAAACAATATAGGTTAAACTCTCGCCAGTGACACTATACAAATACCTATGACTAGCTAACAGAGCTACACCCAACATGCAATTCCTATGAATATCCGGAATATTGTTCACAGCAGTTGCTATTTAAAATGTTGCAGAACTGTCGCCGAAACTTTCCTCCTGCATTGTCGAGATACGTTAACCATAAGCCTGGTAAACCATAGACTAGTGGTGAAAAATGTTTGCGTGTTCCATTTACATGATTTACTCTACCTGTTCTGGAAAAAAAAAAAGACCATTCCTTCAAAAGATTATTCTTTTACCTACATTCTGTGAATTGAGATAACATTAGCAGAAACGTTCTTATTAATTGCTTCCCTGTAAGTAGAAGTGAAATAAGGGAGTGCATTACGCAGGCTAAAGCGATAGTCATTTATTTTAAAAGCTGCTCGCCAAGTTAAACAATTGAGGTTCAGTTCACTTTGCATGGTTGCCGTTTGAGAAAGTATAGGTAGTTTAAACTTGAGGCCAATAAAAAGCAATATCTCAAAAAATGGCCAGTTCTACAAGAAGCACAAATATCGCATAAATTATGGCTTTTAATGACATCTACATTTCTTGTGTGGTAAGTTTTCATCTGTCTTACGATTTGGCAGTTAGGCAAAATTTAGCAAAATTCATCCAGTATAAAGCGTTCTTTAGAGGCTATTCTCAGAAAATTCAAGATATACATTTTATTTGTCATGCAAATATCTTAAATATAAGATATTTTAATCAACATCGTTAGAACCATTTTGAGAAAATCAAAATTTTCGAAATATTTTTCCATGCAAAGGGTAGTTTTGAAAATCTTCGTGTCGCATCCTTCGAAGATAATAAAACTTAAATACTTATCGGACTTTTCGTTTTTTGAGCTATGCTGCCCAGAGACAGACACACACGGACCTTTTTCTAAAAATTCTGTTTTTTATTCGTGGGATGCTCTAAACATGTATTTCTGTTTAAATCTCGGTATCGAATTTTGGGTACAATACAATACATTCTCTATACACTATATATAGTACGTATAAAGAAAGTAAAAACTGAATGACGAGGAACAAAAACGCAACAATAAGAACTCGCAGGGTAATGAATAAAAATATAGAGTAACGAAAAAAGGAAAAGGGCGGGCTCTCACCTGGAACGCTACCACTAACACGTAAATGAAAACAAACATGGCAGAGGTATATACTTCACACGTTGTAACCAACTACGCAAGAATAGGTGACAATTAATACAGAGCGGAAATGATAATGCCATCTTGTGGCACTACACCATACGCAACATTTGTCAAATTAATTGTTTTTTTCCAAGTCTGAAGTAAAGAACAAAGGACAATGGAAGGGGAGAGATCTCTAGTTGAAGGAATATTTAATACAATAACATTTTTTGACCTGTCAGAAGTTATTATTGACAAATTGGTATCATTGCAGTAAACATCGTAGCAAGGTCATAACTTAATGTTGTTCCAATTTCTTCGTCTAAAACTGTTGTTAATGCAACAAAAGGCTGTACCATATATTACACCATTGGTTTAAAGCTTTAGTAGAATGTGTGATATTAATCCAGAGTTTCGGTCGAGGAATACCATGATCGGCTGATTAGTCCCGGGCCTTGAAAACAACATTTAATTTTTTTTTTATTTCTCAACATAATCTCCAGAAAGGCTAATACATTTGTCATATCGGTGTTCTAATTTAATTAAGCCATCTCTGTAGTGCGATTTATCAAGGTCCTCAAAACAGCTGTTTACCGCATCAATGACCGCCTCGTTACTGTGAAATCTTTGTCCTCCAAGATACTTTTTTAGGTTTGTGAACAGTTGGTGGTCACTGGGTGATAGATCTGGCGAATAGGGTGGATTTTCAAGCAATTACAACTTTAATTCGCACATGTTTCCCATTGAAATGACTGAACGTTGCAGTAAGCTTGCGTAGTAGTCACCAATGATACTTTTACCCTTTTCCAAGTAATCAATAAAAATAATTCTCTGTGCATCCCAGAAAACACTAGCCATAACCTTGTTAGCTGACAAAATTTCCTTTTCCTTTTTTGGAGTTGGTTCACCTGTCGCAATTCACTGTTTTGACTGTGATTTACTTTCTGGAGTGTAGTGATGTATCCAAGTTTCATCCATGGTAATAAGCCGTCTCAAAAATTCACTGGGATTTTTACGGTAGAGCTCCACATTCTTAACAGATTTTTTTTTTTGCAACTTTTGATCAGGTGTCAACAAACGCGGCACCCATCTTGCACAGACCTTGTGCAAGCCCAAAACATTACTTAAAATATTACCTGCACGTTTTTTTTTATATGTTTACAGACTTTGCTATCTCAAACAAGTTTAATCTGCGGTCTTCCAGTACTAAACGATGAATTTTTTCAATGATCTCTGGAGTTGTCACTTCTTTAGGACGTCCAGAGCCAGGCTCATCACTAGTGCTCGTACGTCCCATTTTAAACTCTGCAACCCACCTTTTAATCATTGAATTTGAAGGGGCAGAGTGTTTCAATGTACTGTCCATTTCGTCCTTGATTTCTCTTAAATTGAAGTATTTAATCACTGCTCGTTTTTCCAAATACTCCCTTTTCGTGAAAAAACTAAAGTTATCTTAATTCCAAATTTTCTCGGGCTTCTAGCCATTTACCTGGCTAGAAGCCCGAGAAAATTTGGAATTAACACGTCGCCAGGAAAGCTTCAGTTCTTATTTTAAAGTTATCTTGTTTAAAATGCTGTCATTGGAAAACTAAACAAGCCCATTGACCTGTAACTACGGATACAAGCTAGTCTAGAGTTAAACTATACGATGCTACCGTCTAGCTGGCCTAGTGGCGCCATATATGTGTGAGACTTATCAGCCGACCCTCGTATTGTGATGATAACCATTTCATTCCGAGTCCGAGGAACACGCCCCCTATTCTCACTGTTCTGATATCATAATTTGATACTAATTATTTCTCTCGATAGCTGCTAAATGAGTTAATTAGAAAGAGTTTTCTTATAAACCGGAGCTAGTTGCCAATTTTGTCTGCGAATTGCCTTCATACAAGCTTCTCAATGGTTTTTCGGAGTTGGAAATCTAAAATCTAACAAACTGTACAGAATCGTTCTGTTGATAATATAAACTAAGTATAACACCGAAAATCACATAAATAAGTACACTAACATATGTATTGAAACACATTCCCTTTCCTTGTTTTCGCTTCTGCTATTCGAGAAAGTACAACCAAACACTACACAGGCTTTGACGATTATTTGGTTTTAAACTTAGTCTAAATTTACTGCTTAATTAAACATTTAACACCACAAAATCGTATCTATGTATGCGCATTTAACCCACAGAAGATGTCTTCATCTCAAAAGTGTAGTGGCTAATATGGCGGCTGCACGAAAGTCCTGTTGCACCAATCACAATGCATAAGCATAGGGCATTTCCAATCGGATCTGTGTCTATATCTGTGGATAATGGGCCGGTTTTTCGTGCACCATCCTGTAGAATCTTTATTGGCCAAGCGTATTTTGAATTTCTGAATGACTTGTTGACTCTTAGAATGCTCATGCCTTTCTGCTAAGTATTTATTTCACAGTATAATGAACAATTGCAGTTCGCAAGGTTTTGGCCCAGAGGCACATTGCCTTCAGTAATACGTTCTTTCTGAACTACATTATTCATTTACCACTATTTGCTAATCATCATAAACTATTTATCCTAGTTTGTTATGATGAATGAATTATCTTCTGTTATTTTATAACCTCTTTTTAATGAAGTCTGAATTTAAAAAAACAATATGAATAATCGCAGAATAATAACAGTTATCAAATTATTATATAAAATGCCACCCGAGGGCCTTCATATCAGCATTAAATAAACATTTTAACAGCTGTGCCTTTAAACAATCTAATGTGTTCCATTCGCATGACTCTCTGTATGACTTATTGCCTGCTTCCCTGTAAGTAGGAGCGAAATAAGGCTAAATCCATAGTAAAATCTTTTAGAAGCTGTTGCTATGTCAAAACAACTGAAGTTGCAGTAAAACAACCGAGATGAAACGTCACTTCCCGTTTGAGAAAAATGTAAGTGTTTTAAAATTGAAACCTATATCTCACAAAGGGTCAGCTCTACATAAAAGACGTATATCATATAAGTTATGTATTTTGGGGAGGTGTACAATTTTTGTGTAGTAATTTCTTATCTATCTCTTACCGTTTAATCGTTTGCCAATGTTTTTCAAAACTCATCCAGAGTAAAGAGGTCTTCAGAGTTCATTACCAGAAATTTCAAAATATACAGTTTATTCGTGATGTTAATATTTTTAATATACGGTATTTTAATAAAAATATTAGAGCCATTTTTGAAAAAAACAAAAGTTTTCAAAAATGTTTCCAAGTAAAGGGTAGTTTGAGATAGGGAGATTTTTTTGAAAATCGTGTCGCATCCTTGGAAGAAACTAAACTTAAATACCAATTTTGGTTGTTAATGTCTTTTCGTTTTTGAGCTATGCTGTCCACAGACACACGGACTTTTTTAATTTTTTTTCGGACTCAAAACTTATATTTCCGGTGAAATCTGGACATCGAACTTTTGGGTGGCATACAGTACCCTCTCTATTTACTATGAATATTGTACATACGGGCGAGAGAAAATAAAAATTCCTTTGCTGGTAGTAGTGCCTGCGTAATAAAATGTATTATTAGACATATTTCGTATAGCACGGCGTTTCGCATGTATTAGAAATTTTCAGGCCTAGCACTTCAAACTCTGAAGCTCAATTAAAATGAAGTAGTAGAAAAATGTTTGTTTACGAACTAATTAACGATGCAGAAGATGTGAATGTAACACATGCTTAATTTCTCTACCACGTACAATTCCATAATAGGTAGAGAAGGTATTGTATTCTATCCAAAAAGTTGATACCGAGCCTTCTCTGGAAATACATGTTTTAGAGATCCCCGCAGAAAAATATTTTTAGTAAAAAGTCCGCGCACGCACCTGTGCGTGTGTGTCTGTGTATTCTTGTGCCTGCAAACAACCATAAAAAATTCGGTTAAGTACCAAACTAACAAGTGAATGGCAAATAAATTGTATATGAACTGCCTCCGTGTTCGAGTGGTCACCGAGCTGACTTCATGCCTGGAGGACCCGGGTTCGGTTCACGGTTGGGACAGGGAACTTTTTTGTTTAACCAGAAGTATTCCCTAACCCCACAGGGTCTCGAAGTATGACTGTAAGAGTGAATGTGTGTGTGTGTGTGTTTTTAGTAATACAAATTAATTAACCTAACGTTCTAAACCTACAGTAACACGAGGTGTTTCACAAGTCAAAGCCCCCGATATCACCATACAAGTTAAAGGGGGCTATAGAAATGAAACAAAAAACAAAAATGTGTATGTTCTAATTGTTTTCTCACGGAAATCCGTAAATTCAATGCCATAGCCGGGATTTGAACCACGGATCTTCCGGTCTCTAGCCGGTTGCTCTACCACTGAGCAACATGCCGGCAACTGACTCACATGTTTCCCAGTAGACCACAAGGTGATCTCAAATAATTTTGAGATGACAAACTCAATGGCGACTTACAATGTTTTAAGAACTTTAAGTCCCAGGATTCATAGTATAGCCAACTATATTTTCAGTCTGACTCTACCTGTCCAACTCCTGTTCTACACACGATTTCTGTGAGAAAACAATTAAAATTATCACAATTATCCATAGTAGTTGGCTGAAACGCAGTATTTATGTTTAGTAATATTCATAGTACTCTTACAAAAGATTACTGTTCCGTCTACATCATCCTAATTGAGAAACGATCTTATTAGTTAGCTCCGTATAAGTAGAAGGGAGATAAGCGAACACTAGGATAAACCGACAGTGTAATGTTTTAAAATGTGGTTGCTGTGAAAATGTCATTCAAATTCTATTCTCCTTCCATCGCCAGGAATAAAACAAAAGAGAGATGATCCAAATGGGCACTTCCCGTTTGAGAAAATTTTAATTATTTTAAAATTGAAACTACTAAAATGAATATGCCTGAAACGGTTAACTTTAGAAATAATGTATATATATATATATATATATATATATATATATATATATATTGTGTCTTTTAACGAGAGCTATATTTTGTGGAAGAAAAGAAATGCAGAATGAAGAGGTATTGAAAGGCTATTCCCAGAAAATACTAGATTTCCGTACATTTCCTTTGTCATTAAAATATCTTAAAATAGGGTGTTTTAATTAAAATCGTTAGAGCCATTTTAAGAGAATTTTCAAAAATGTTTTATATAAATGGTAGTAGAGTGTGGGGGGATTTTTGGTTTTTGAAAATCTTCGTGTCGCATCCTTGGAAGATGCTTATTTTAAATACCAAATTTAGTATTTAACGTACTTTTCGTTCTTAACCTGTGCTGCACACAAACACACACACACGGACCTTTTCCTGGTAATGCTTTTTATATTCAGGGGATCTCAAAACATACATTTCCTGTCTTGGGAAATACCTTCTCTACCTACTACGTACACTGTACATAAATGCTAGAGAAAGTAATAACTGATCAAGATGTCAGCTAATAAATTTCAATTGAACATTACAGAATTAGTTTGCATGAAGCTGTGAATCTCAGGACCACTAGCAGACAAAGGCTAAGACTGAAGGTCTCGAGGTCACGAGGTCGTAACTTCCTGCAATTTTCTAATCGTGCATGTCGAGTGCTACGTGTTCGATCTGTGACATATGTCGGAAGTAATCCTGGTTCGTAATTTACCTCAATTAAAAGATTTACGGATATGCGATGTAAAGAACTGAAAGCAACTGGATGGAAACCACGTCTGACTTTGCCTCTCCAACTTGATAACGACTGTGGCCCGCATTCGGGAGGTCCCAGCTTCGATCCTTGGTGACTGCCGAATCTGACCCACAGGTTTTTCGTGGTTTCACTTTGTCGACAGGCGAATACTGGTGCGATTCTTCTGTAACGACTGTCAGCTTTTTCAGGGTTGCAAGTGGGCGGTGGCTTAATTTCTGTAATAGTATCATAGTGGGACTAATCTCTCAGGATCCTTTTCGGGTACTTTCGGGCGCGAGCCCTTTCGGGGGATCCCCGAAGGATCGGTGCTCGCGAGTAGGTCCAGGCAGCGTCGAATGTGTTCCATATGGAAATGTTAGGGACCCCGCCCATGCTTGCTCCCGACGATATCCAGATGCGGTCGCCCTTCATCATTTTCTACAAGACGTCACATAAGTCGTAAAGGGCCAACGCGCTGTACCTCCTTAGCGGTATTCTACAGATTAGCGTAATTATGTTCAAAATATACTAATTTAATTAAGAAAAATGAGTTTTTGCAGCCTTCATTTCATGCAATCATTTCTCCAGCATAACCTTTTCAAGTAGTTATTATGATAGAACTGTTTTCTTTCATTGGAACGATCTCTCTTTAAAAAACGTCGTTGTTGGAAAATAAAGGAGCGTGTAGCTTTTCCTCGCTGCAGCATATCTCGAGTTTTCCTCTTTGTGTTTCTTTGATCATTGCTTTTCAGGTTTCCACCTGACGTCACGTGTGTGCAAACCACTCCCTCAGCAGTTTCGCTTATTGGCTGTTTTTGGTTGCTTTCCCTGTAGCATGTTCTTGCTGCTGATATTCTCAAGAGAAGCAATGGAATACTAATTGCATTTGTGTTTTCTTGGTTTATTACAACTTTATATAGACATGTTCCTTAGAGGTACATACGAGGCTAGCTTCAAATATATAATACGTTTTAATGAGAATATAATTTATAATTGAGATTTTTACTGTATTTGTTACACAGCAGTTAACTACAGGTAAACCTTGTAATGACCCTCCCGATTATAAAGTTCCCCCTTTCATTATGCTCTGTTTGTAAAGTCCATAGAGTCCCATTTTAAGGGGAGTCGAAACAGGATTTTCATATTTTAATTCCATGTGAATATTTTGGTATTACTTTCATAGAGGTACGCTGATTGTAAATAGTTTAAAACTTTTGTTGAAAATAATTCTACGTAGTGGTTTTTACTTTCTCTATCCGTACTATGTACATAGTGTATAGAGAAGGTATTGTATTGCACCCAAAAATTCTATACCGAGATTTCACCGGAAATACATTTTTTTAGGACCTCCTTAATCCAAAAAAATGTCCGTGTGTGTCTGTCTGTCTGTGTGTGTGTGTCTGTGGGCAGCATAGCTCAAAGACTAAAAGACCGTTAAACACCAAACCTGGTGTTTAAGTTTGGTATCTTCCAAAGATGCGACACGAAGATGTTCAAGAAAATCTCCCCACCCCAAAGTACCCTTTTAATAGAACTTTTTTCGAAAATTTATATTTTATCAAAAGTGGCTCTAACGATGTTGATTAAAATGTCGTATATTAAAGGTATTTGCCTGACAAATAATATGTATATATCTTGAATTTTTTGGGAATAGCCTTTGAAGAATACTTCATTCTGCATGAATTTTACGGAATTTTGCATAACTTCTAAACTGTAAGAGATAGACAAAAACTTAGTACACAAAAAATTTAGAGTTCATCAAAGCACACAACTTATGTTATATAAATTTTTTTCATGGAGTTGATCGTTTTTGAGATATTCCTTGTATTTGGTTTCAGCTTTGAAAAACTTATATTTTTCTCATACAGGAATTTGTCAACTTCTATCCATACAAACAAAGGAACTTCAGTCATATAGCAACCAGCTTTTGGCTTTCACTTTAACCTATGGTACTCCCTTATTTCGCTTCTACTTACAAGGAAGCAAGTAATAAGAGTATTTCTGCTAATTAGTATGATGACATGACATTCTCTACATCTCTGGGACAAATTATTGGGACAAATACGGCGAAAGATGTGAGAGTATGCTCCGTATTTCACTGTCAGAAAAGAAGTACAGCGGGTAACAACAACAACTGATTACAACTGATACTGAGAGAGTAATAGGCAGAAAAGGATGACTGTAACAGGGTTTCCCACCTCTCGGACCGTAATTAATGCACTCCATCCTCTACGCCGGTCAGGAAGGAAAAAAATAACCATGCTTAAACACAAACATTACGTGCTAATCTTTCTCTAAATTCTGTGCAGTATACAGTGAGTTGTACAGTGGTACAAAATGACATTGTAAATGCAATAATTAGCGGTAACAGTACACAGCAATCAACAACCGAAGGTTTTTTTTTTTTTTTTCCATAAAAAGTGAACACTTGTTTTTCATTTTGCACTGTACTCCACCGAATATTCAGAAACATTAATGAAAACATTTATACATACGTTTATCTTTATTATTTAGATGTAGAAGAATGATTTTTGTTTGAACGATTTAAAAAGAATGGGTAGAGAAAGTGATTTGATTGCAATCACATTGGATATTTGTTTTTGAAATAACCTTTTCAACACATGGTCTGTGTAGTCTCCACTGAAACTACCCACGTAGCTGTAGAGTCGAGACAGCAGAAAATCGATAGATATCGAGAATGAGGTAGTGCAGTTGTTGGATGTTAGTGGCCAAAGGCGAACCGAGAAAGTTGTTAAATGGGCTTTAGAGCTCCTCGCTAGCTGTGTAATAGAGTTACGAGAGAAAACTGTGCTGCCCTACCTTGTATCCACATGAAAAGCGGTCCGGAACCCCAACAGATAGTTTTCACAGATAAGCATACCAATATTGCTAATTCCCTTAATCCCAGCGCTCCGCAAAGGGAAGCTCGCCCATGCACACCCTACCTATAAACTTAAATGTGATTTTAATGATGTGGTATTTGCCTAGCATTGGTGCTTTGCAGACAACACTCTGCTTAATAACAATCCAGGCAAAGAAAGTAATGCATTCCACCTAAAAATTCGGTACCGATATTTCACGTTTCCGGGTCCTCTGATGTGTTCCATTCATATGAATCTCTGCAACAAATTATTGTTAAAAAGCTAATGCTTCTGTTCACTTCATGCTAATTGAGAAAAAATTAGTAGAAATAGTAGTTTTGTTTCCTTGTAAGTAGAAGCGAAATAAGGGAGTACCATAGGTTACAGTGATAGTCAAAAGCTGGTTGCTATGTGACTGAAGTTCCTTTGTTTGTATGGACTGGACTTGAAAAAAACTAAATTTATGAAAAAAGTATACCTACGTGTTTTTAAAGCTGAAACCAAAAACAAGGAGTATCTCAAAAACGATTAACTCCACGAAAAAAAATTATATAACATAAATGTTGTGCTTTAATGTGCTGTACATTTTGTGTGTGGTAAGTTTTTGTCTATCTCTTACGGTTTAGCAGTTATGCAAAATTCCGTAAAATTCATCCAGAATAAATTAGTCTTCAGAGGCTATTCCCAGAAAATTCAAGATATGCTTATTATTTGTCACGTAAATACCTTTATTATACCATATTTTAATCAAAATTGCTAGAGCTATTTTTGAAAAAATCAAAATTTTCGAAAAAAGTTTCATGTTAAGGGTACTTCGGAGTGTGGGGATCTTGAAAATCTTCGTGTTGCATCCTTGCAAGATACCAAACTTAAAATACCAAGTTTGGTATTTAACGATCTTTTCGTTTTTGAGCTACGCTGTTACATAGACACTCACACACGCACATTTTTTCCAGAAATGATTTTTTTGGATTCAGGGGGACCCAAAACATGTATTTCCGGTGAAATCTCGGTATTGAATTTTTGGGTGCATTACAATACCTTCGCTATACAGTATGTGCACAGCACGTGTAGATGTGTTCCAATCACGTGACTTTATCTACATCTTTGTAACACATTATTGTTAATAAGCTTGTTCTTCTAGCTACTTTGCCAATCGAAATAAACATTAACAGAAACTGTCTTATTATTTGCTTCCTTATAAGCAAAAGCGAAATAAGGGAATACACTAGGCTAAACCGACTGACACATGATTTAAAATGTGGTTCCTATGGATTGAAATCCGTTTCTTTGCGTGGCCAATGTGACAAATTCCCCTACGTGAAACGTATTTTTAAAACTGAAACTAATAATAGGGAATACAAGAAAGTGCAAGAAAAACGTATGTGACATACATTATGTGTTTTAACGAGATCTACATTTTTATGTTTTAAGCTTTTGTCTATCTCTTAAGGTTTACCAGTTATTTAAAATTCAGCAAAATTCATCCAGAATAAAGAGCTCTTTAGAGGTATTCCCAGAAAATTCAAGATATACATTTCGTTTGTCATAAAATATTTTAAACATAAGGTATTTTGATCAAAAATTTCGAAAAATGTTCCATGTAAAGGGTAGTTGGGGTTGGGAGGATTTTCTTGAAAATCTTCCTGTAGCATCCTTGGAAGATACCGAACTTAGGTATTTAACTGACTTTTCTTTTTTGAGCTATGCTGTCCACACACACACACACACACACACTCACATACACGCACACACACAATCACACTCACACACACTCACAGGCTGACAGACACCCTTGGACATTTTTATAAAAATGCTTTTTATGGATCAGGGGGTCTCAAAACATGTATTTCCGGTGAAATCTCGGTATTGAATTGTTGGGTGCAACACAAAACCTTCCCTGTACACTGTGTACATAGTACGTGTAGAGAAAGTGAAAAGAAGTTTGTTGTGATTTTCATGAAATTTCGTTTATACATACCCTTAATAGTGGAGCTAAATTATCAAGTACACAACAATTTTCTCTTTATAAATTAGTACATAATCGATTACACATTGTAAGTGTTAAAGTACTTCGCGCTGTAGAGAATTGGTAGAATTAACGAGTTGAAATTCCTCGGGCTTGCTAATTTCTTTTCTTGTGGGTTTTCCGCGTGCCCCTGCCTCTTTAAAATGCATAATCAACAGATTCTATTATCCCGCTTGCCTGGGAGAGAAAGTTAATGAAACAGGCACTCTTGCCATTTTTTGTTGTCTACCCCGCCGAGGAAATGAAAATGCACGTCATGGAGAGATTTGGAGGACTGGGGGGGGGGGGGACCGCAAGAGCCCATGATTGAGAAAAGGCTAGTCTTCATTAATCAAAATCGAAGTGGTGGAATATTGGAATAATCGATATGAAAAGGCAGAGATGGAATAATCGCAGCGGATTGACGAATGGCGTAATTCAGTTTCTATCTTCAGGTCTCAGGGAGGCGAATATTTCTATATTGGCGTTCCCAGCTGCAGATTCCCTATTTAAATTAACCCAATCGTTCATTGCCACGAAGAATAATGCCAAGCTGTTCCATCGTGTGAAGGCGTTTTTAATATCGGCAACTTTCTCTACTGCATACAGTAAGTAGAGAAACTATTGCATTCAAACCAAAAATTTGATATCGAAATTTCATCGGAAATATATTTTTTGACTTCCTATGAATAAAAGAATCTGATGTGTTCCATACTGCAAACTATTCTTACCAAAGATTATTCTTTTTTTTTCTTCTTGTTTTTTAAGTTTAACGTCCTTTAACCTGATTGGTCATATCGGACGATGAATGAAGTTGATGCTCAAATGATCTGAGGGTCCATGGAGTTTAAAGTTACTCGACATTCGTCTTCTCAGGATAAGGGGAAACCCTGAAAAACCCCTTATCCGGGTAACTCACCCTAAGCGAGATTCGAACTCCGACCTTTGAATGTGATGCAGACAGGCTACCACCACACTACCCAGGCGGGGTATTATTCTTTTATTTACATATGCTAATCTAAATAAACTAAGTAAAAACTGTGTTATTACTTGCTTCCATATAAGCAGAAGGGGATACACTAGGTTAAAGCGATAGCCACAAGTTTTAATGAGGCTGCTCGGTGTGGAAACAATTGAAATTCGGGTTTCTTTATGTGGGCACAAGTAAAATAAAAAAGATGAAACGAAATGTGACATCCCTTTTGAAAAAATCTGATGTTTTACATTCATAAGACTTTCTCTACCTCACTGTGACAGAGTATTGTTAATAAGCTTATTCTTTTATCTACTTCATGCTAAAAGAGGTAAATATTAGCAGATACGGCCTTATTACTTAGTTCATTATAAACAGAAGGGAAATAAAGGGAATACTCTAAGCTAAACCAATAGTCAAATGTGGTTGCTATGGGATTGAAATCCGTTTCTTTGAGTGGCCAAGAGTTGACAAGCTCCCACGTAGGAAAAGCAAGTATTTGTCAATCTTAAATCAATAACAAGGATTATCTCTAAAACGGTCAAATCCGCAAAAAAAAAAATGTGTATCATACATTGTGTGTATAAACGAGATGTTGTCCTATCTCATGGTTTTTCAGTTATGGGAAATACTGTAAAATTTACTCAGAATAATTACATCTCCCAGAAAATTCAAGATAAATGTATTATTTTTCAAATACGATATCTTTAATATACGATATTGTAATGAAAATCGTTAGAGCCATTTTTGAGAAAATAAAAAAGTTCGAAATTTTTTCCATGTAAAGGGTAGTGGGAGGTGGGGGGATTTTCTTGATAATCTTCGTGTAGCATCCTTGGAAGATACTGAACTAAAATACCAAGTTTGGTATTTAACGCACTTATTGTTTTTGAGCTATGCTGCCCACAAACACACTTACACACGCATAGGGATATTTTTTTGTAAAAACACTTTTTTTTTTGGATTGAGGGAGTATCAAAACATGTATTTCCGGTGAAATCTCGGTATCAAAAATTTTGGGTGCAATACAATACCTTCTGTATACACTATAGTACGTGTAGAGAAGGTAAGAAGGTTAATAAGTTTAAATTGAAAACAATATCAAGGGAATCTTGGATACGGTTAACTCCTAAAATAAATAAATAAACAAAAACAACTGGTAAACCGTAAATAGACCAAAACTTACGAAAATACAGATCTCGTTAAAGCACAGAATTCATATCCTACACACTTGTTTGTAGAGTTGACTGTTTTCCGGATATTCCTAGTTATTGGTATCGAGACATTTTTCTTTTCGCCTCTCTTATGTTTGCTCTGAGAAGCAAATTTCAATGTCTTCACTTAGCGACTGGCTTTTAAAGGATGTGACTATCGCTTTAGCATAGTTATTCCATTTTTTCCCCTTCTACTAACAAAGAAGCAAGTAATAAGACCATTTTTGCTGATATTTATTTCGATTAGCATGATGTAGATAGAAGAAAAATCTATCTGGAACAGCTATACAAAGTCATGTAAATGGAACGCATCAGATTTTTGCTACCAGCTTGGAGCACGTGGATATTGAATTTCGAACCTCCGCAGCTGTATTTATTAAAGACAATGAAGAACCAATATCATGCAAAATATCTTTCCAGTCCACTACATTCAATTTTTTCCTTATGGAATTTTTATCTCGTTCCACTGAAGTCGGGAATTTGGTCACCGGAAAACCTGACAAGATTCAGACTGCTGTGTATGCTTGGATTGACATTGGGAATGAGTTGAAAAAAGGAAAATTCCGGTATTAACTCAATATATGAATAGGAATAATTGGAGATTTAGAAGAATTCTGGCGTGAAAATGTGCTTCGTTGATGAAGCACAACTTTTTCATGCATGCATTGCTTTTGTTTCCATGCAGATTTAATTTGGAACACGTGCTACCAGATGGCAGAAGTGCGCTCAGATACCTGAAGCAATTGCTTCTAAGCTACGTATTCTTTTCGTATATATTATGAAACATTTACCGCGTTTCCACTGGGAACTGAAATCTATTTGAGCGTGCGATATGATATTGTAACAAATGCCTGTATCTGATGTGTTCCATTCACATGCCTTGCTATATAAAATATTATCTATTTTATTTGCAGCATGTTAATACAGATATATATTTTTTCCCCCGCTTAACGTTCTTTAAGCTAGTTGGTCATATTGGACGTTGAATGAAATCGTTGAAACGATGTTCTTGGAGCTTAAAGTTATTCGACATTCGTCTTCTCAGGATAAGGGGAAATCCCGAAAAAAACCTTATCGGGTAACTCACCCCAAGTGAGATTCGAAGACGCGACCTGTTGAATACGAGACAGACACGCTACCACCACACTACCCAGGCGGGGTGAGATGATCATTAGCAGAATTCATTTTGTTACATAGTTGTTTCCTTGTAAGTGGAAGGGAAATAAGGCAATACACTAGGCTAAAGCGATAGGCATATCTTTTAAAAGCGGCTTGTTATGTGAAACAATTGAAGTTCGGTTCGCTTTGCATGGCCAGAAAAGTTAAGTAGTGTAAAACTGAGACCAATAAAAAGGAATATCTCAAAAACGGTCAACTCTACAAGAGAAATGTATATGGTTTTCCGAGTCCAAAAAAGACATTTTTAGAAAAAGGTCCGTGTGTGTCTATGGGCAGCATAGCTCACAAACGAAAATACCTTTAAATACCAAATTTGGTATTTATGTTTAGTATCTTCCAAGGCTGGAACACAAAGATTTTCAGAAAATCCCCACACCACAAACTACCCTTTATACAGAAAATTGTTTGAAGGTGAGTTTCTCAAAAATAGCTCTCACGAATTTGATAAAAAATACTACATATTTAAGATATTTACATCGGAAGTAAACTATATTTTGAGTTTTCAGAGAATAGCCTCTGAAGACCTGTTTATTTGGATGAATGAATATCGTAAGAAATAGACAGAAACTTACCACACAAAATATGTTGATCACTTTGAAACACACAATTTATGTCATATGCATTTTTTTCGCGGAGTTGACCGCTTTTAACATATTCCTTGTTATTAGTTTCAGCATTAAAAACTTATACTTTTCTGTCATACAGAAATTTGTCAGCTCCTGTCCACACAAACAAAGGAACTTCAGCCACATAGCAACCAGCTTTTGACTATCACTTTAACCCTTATTTCGCAACTACATACAAGGAAACAAGTAATTAAGACAATTTCTGCTAATTTTTATTTCGATTATCATAAAGTGAATAGAAGAATATGCTTTTTAACAATAATTTGTTACAGAGATACAGAGAAACCATATGAACGGATCACATCAGATTTATATATTCCTCCACTGACGTAAAGGAGGGTTCGGAGCTTTTCATAGTATGTAGTGAGCAATCATTATTTCAGTACCGTGTAATATTATTTCAGCCTTTCTCTGAGCTGAGCTGATGAAACATTTCTCTTCACTCTCCAAATGCCATCATCCCCCCTTTTTTTAAATTAGAACCTGAAGTCCGACCCCTTTTGATTTATTCCCTTTCGGCTTATGCAAATGTGGGGGTATGTGAGAAATTGTGGGCAACGCGAAGGTTTCTTTAATCGAAGTGAGGTTCGGCATGATCCGAGTTTTGGGCCCACGGGGATCACCCAATGGGAACTCATTAATTCTCGCCGGCTTTTCATTTGAAAACGTTCCCTCTTTTGTCCCTCGCACTCCCTTTGTCTATTTGCGCAACCAATTTTAATGAAAGTAGCCTAATCGGGAAAGTCCATATATATATGGAGGACAAACGCTGAAAAGAGAAAATGATACCGTCATTTCAAGTACATTGATACGAGAAATAAAGACCTTTTGACGCCGTATGGAGAGGGTTTTTTGTCTTTGCTGTGTAATCCATTACTGGTCATTTGATACCCCTTCATTAAAACCCTTCTCTGCCTGGAGAACTGCCCGTGCACATTCTGGGAACGTAACAACTGCGAAATTTGCATTCTGGAAAATTATCAGCAAGCCCTCATTCCTTAGGTTCTAGCCTATTTTATTCCTCACTTCTTATTCTGCAAATTTTAGCTTATTTTTATATTTTGGTCACCAACGATACTAAATTACCTAATTTTACGTTATGACTTAAGAAAACCTACATATTTTTTACCTTCTGGCGCGCATGTTCCAGGCACACTGTAGGTACAGAAGATATATTGCAACCAAAAATTCGATTCCGATATCTCTTCGGAAATGCATGTTTTGTGGACCCCTAAATAAAAAAATAAAAGCATTTTTAGAAAAAGATCCGCGAGTGTGTCTGAGCACAGCATAAATCAGAAACGTAAAGTACGTTAAATACCAAACTTGATATTTGAGTTCAGTATCCTCCAAGGATGTGACACGAAGATTTTCAGGAAAATCCCCTCACTCTTAACTACCCTTTACGTGGAAATTTTTATTTTTTCTCAAAAATACCTCTAATGATTTCAATTAAAATACCGTGTATTAAAGCTATTCACAACACAAATAAATTGTATATTTTGAATTTCCTGGGAATAGGTCTGAAGAGCACTTTATTCTGCTTGATTTTTGCAGAATTTTGCATAACGGTTTAACCGTAAGAGATAGACAAAAATGATTACACAAAAAATATAGATCACCTTAAAACACACACTTTATGTTATATACTTTTTTTCGTGGAATTGACCCGTTTTGAGATTGTTATTAGTTTCAGCTTTCTCATACAGGAGTTTCTCAACTCCTGTCCGTACAAAGGAACTTAAGCCACATAGCAGCCAGCTTTTGACTATCACTTTAACCAATGGTACTCCCTTATTTCGCTTCTATTTGCAAAGAAGTAAGTAATAGGACTATTTCTGCCAATTTTCCTCGATTAGCATGAAGTACGAGTAAAGCATGAAGTAAATAGAAGCATGAGCTTTTTAACAATAATTTGTTGCAGGGTCGTAGAGAAAGTCATGTGAATGGAACGCGTAAGTTTTATATATATATATATATATATATATATATATATATATATATATATTCTGGGTATCAACGAATAATATATTTCAAATTTATAAACCGTAAATTGACCTAATTTTACGTTATCGCCTGATAAGGTTTTTTCCCCCTTCTGGCTCGTATGTACAAGGCACACAGTATATATTCTACTAAAAAATTCATACTTTGAGGAAAGAAAAAAAACATTTTATCTCTTTACACGTACTGCATGTGTACATAGTGTATAGGGAAAATATTGTATTCCATCCAAAAGTTCGAAACCGAGATTTTAACGGAAATACGTGTTATGTGCCTCACTGAATAAAAAAAATGTTTTTGAAAAAGGTCCATGTGTGCGCGTGCGTGTCTGTGGACAGCATAGCTCACAAATGAAAAGCTCGATAAATAAGAAACTTAAATACTAAGTTTAATATCTCCCAGCGATGCGACACGAAGATTTTCAACAAAATCACTGCACTTCAAACTACGCTTTATTGGAAAAATCGTCGAAAATGTTTATTTTCTCAAATGGATCTAACGATTTTGTTTGAAGTATAGCATATTAAAATTATTTATACGACAAATGAACTGTGGGTGTATCTTGAATTTTGAGGGAATAGCCTCTGAAGACCTCTTTAATCTGGATGACTTATGCTGAATTTTACATAACTGGTAATCCGTAAGAGTTAGATAAAGCTTTAAAATAGAAAAAGTGTAGATCTCGTTAAAACACACGCTTTATGTCGTATACATTTTTTTCGTGGAGTTGACTATTTCCGAGACATTCCTGTTATTGATTTCAGTTTTTAACTTTTCTCATATGAAAATTAACCAACTCATGGCAATGCTAAGAAATGTATTTCAATTATCTAGCAACCAGCTTTAAAAGAGTGTATTTACGATTTAGCCTAGTGTACTCCCTTATTTCCCTTCTGCTTATGAGGAAACAAGTAATACATTTCTGTTAATTTTATCTCTATTACCATGAAGTAGATAGAACAATAAGCTTTTTAAAAACAATTTGTTACAAATGTGTAGAGAGAACCACGTCAATGGAACACAAGATTTTTATGTCCGTGCCTGTCTGTGGACAGCATAACTCAAAAAATGGAAACTCGGTAAAATACCATCCAAACTTAGTAGATTCCAAGACTCGAAGATTATGAGAAAATCGGAAATTGAGTTCTTATGTATGGACGAACGCTCTTTAACTACTGTGGTTTTCAGCTTCCCATCCTGTGTTGAATTTGGAAGACCGCTTACTTTTGCTCATGTGCCTCTTTATCAGGATTGAAGAGTTTTTTACGTGCCGTAAATCTATAACATGAGACCAACGGCTTTACTTCCTTACGAAGGAAGCCATTCCAAGGATTTTTACGCCCGAAAAAAATCCAACGTCCTCCGCCGGGTTTGAACCCCGTGTCTTGGGTGCAAGAGCATGGTAAATACTATACCAAGGAGGACCACATTTTGAGGAAAATATTCCACTCCAAACTGCCCTTTACATGGAAATATTTTTTACGATCTTGATATTTTCAAAAATGACTAAAGATTTTGATTAAAATATTAAAGATAATCACATGACGACAAATAAAATGTGTACCTTGAATTTCCCGGGATTACCCTCTGAAGTCCTCTTTATTCTGGCTGACTTTTTGCATAACTTGTAAACCGTAAGAGATTTAGAAAAAAAATTACTGTTCAAAAATGTAGATCTCGTTAAAACACACACTTTATATCATATACATTTTTTTGGAGTTGGCCTTTCCGAGATAATCCTTGTAATTGTTTTCAGTTTTAAGCTTTTCTCATAGGAAAGTTTGTGAACTCATGATAATGCAAAGAAAGGGATTCCAACCACAGTTTTTAAAATATTTGACAATCGCTTTAGCATACTGTATTCCCTTACTTCCCTTCTATTTAAAAGAAAGCAAGTAATAAGACTATTTCTGCTGATGTTTATTTCGATTACCATAAAGTAGATAGAAAAATAAGTTTTTAACAATAATTTGTTAACGATATATAAAGTTATGTGAATGGAACACATCAGATTTTTTGATTTAGGGAATCATAAAACATGTATTTCCTGTGAAAACGGGTATATGTGCAATGTATATATTTTCTCAAACGAGAAGTTGTCATTTCGCAATTTGAGAATATCAGTCGTCGATTGTTTTGCTATCCTGAATAGTTTTCTACCATATACAGCATGTTAACGAACTACATCGAAATATTTTCACAGAATATGCAGATTACTTAAATAAGTAATTTGAGAAAGGAGACTTATGGCCTGTTTATTGAAATTTCGAAGCAACGGCTATAAGTTTCTGAAGTGCCAGTTCGCCACGTATCGCGGCACTTTGTCTGGAATGAAAAAAATAATAATAAAAAACATTTACTTTATGACAAGAATCGAACTCATGATCTTTGTGATAGCAGCATCCCGCGTTACGCATTAAGCCACCAGAGTAGGCTACATAACTCAAGAACGTAGTTAATGAATCTTCAGTGTCGCACTGTCAAGTGATTAGTTCGAGATTTTACAGATTTTTGCGACATTAAATCTTGAGAACGCTAGTAACGAGCTGCTAAAAATCGATATTTCTATACTCGGGTGGCAGTTTTAAAGACATTCTAAGCCATTTTTTCAACCTGCTTTGTTTTAACACCGACTTATCAGCACCTGATACCCACATGTTTAACGTTATGTTTACCCGGGGACCATGCATCGCCGATCTCAAATTATTTATATCAGTCACGTGCAAATTATTTCGGTGTGGTTCATTAACATCCTATATACTGCAGGAGTATTCCTTAACTGTATGAGTTTTGCTCATATTTTCTGGAAATAAAATGATGCTTTTTGCGAAACTGTAACGTGACAAAACAGAATCATAGACCATTGTCAACTGTGGAATAGAAATGCTGGTTCTATGAAACTAAAAACAACTCTACCCACAAGCTGCGCTAGCCAAAACGCCAATTGGTTGTCATTTTGCAGGGTGACCTGATTTCTATCTTTTATCGTTCTGATCGACCTCATACGTTTGATGGCTGTCATTTGAAACGTAGATATATATTTTTTTGAACGTTTTGTCGGCTGATTCTGTTTGGCCAAAGTGAGCAAAGTTTGCGCGGATTAAAAATGAATTCCCTCGCGATATTAATTGATTGACAAACGCCGGTAATAAATGCAATTATTGGACAGTGTTAATAATAAATATTATTAATTAATGTAGGCTCCAAGTGGTTACACGACTGAAAGAACTCGCATTAATAAGCAATTGTATAATGTGTAAATCAGCACCGAATTAGCAGACCGTATATAATATTTGGAACAGTTATTTTTGCGTAAAATGTGCACAAAAAACAAACACATGTGTGCTTTGTGCGCTAATAATTTGCTGATGTTTGTATCTATTATGCAATTCAAACATAAAAGCAAATATTAATATTGTAGGAAATGTATGTGATAGTGGGGATGGGAGCAGGACTGAAACAAGTCGCACGGGCCCGCCTCTGCAGTGTGGTGGTAGCGTGTGTGTTCCAGACGTCCCGAGAATAGCTAGAAAAAGTCATATGAATTGAGCATATCGGATTATCATTATTATTATCATTATTATTATTATTATTAGCATCATCATAGTTTGTCTTTTAAAACCTTTATAGCGTCCTTTAACCTGGTAACATAGGGGCATGTTAAAGGGCATACACTACTACTAAATCGAATTTCTATTCTATTAAACACAACCTGGTGAATGTTTCAAAAAAGTCCATACACTATAAAACAAATTTTCAAAGCACTTAATTCATTACTTTTCAAAATATGATTTTTTAATTTTTCAACTTTGGTACACTTTTAAACTGAGAATGATTACAAGATCATTGACAATCGTGTGTCAATTAGAGAGGAAACTAGTAACAAATTTGTTCATAGGTTTTGAAGTTTATTTATGAAGCTATTCATTTTAAAATTTTAAAGCAAGATAAAATTAATTTTTCCCAACATTTTAACAGAGAATTAAATAGTTTGTTTATCATTTCTTGTTAGCGCTGATCCATTACAAATTAATATTCCATCGACATGACTTTCCCTAACTGCTCAACAAAAGATTATTACTTTATACACATCATGCTAATCTAGATAAATATTAGCAGAAATAATATGCTTGCTTGTAAGTAGAAGGGAAATAAGGGAATATACTAGTCAAATCGCTATTTGAAACCATTAACATTCGGTTCTCTTTGCTTTCCGGGAGTAAAACAAAACAGAGGTGAAAGAAAGGATGACTTCCCGTTTGAAAACGAGAATATCTTTGAAAAGGTTAACTCTACAAATAAAACTGAAAATGGCATAAATTGTACGTTTAAACAAGAAATATATTTTTTGTGGAGTAAGTTTTTGTCTATTTTTATGGTTTACCGTTTATAGAAAAGCCATTCAGAAAATCCAAATCACATGCTCTTTCATAGCTTAAAATGATGGTGATAAGTCACGTATCACCCTGTAGGGTTTTAAAAGATATAGGAGCACACAAACCGTGGAGAGCTTAAGTATTTATACCACCTTTAATTATAGCGTTTCCCCACATTATATTTGCAGTTGAATACACATTATTACAGATTTTATTTCAGCAATGTAATTACGTTGCAGCCTCCCCCCCCCCCTAAAGTAGTCCTGCATCATCGAGATAAAACTTGCAATTCCGCTTTTGTATTGACATTTTGCATTGTTTGTCAATGTCACAAATGAAAGAAATATCATGACCCAGATAATGCACCTCTATTAACGTGTTGCCTAATTGGCTGTGAATCACCGCAACGCTATTACCTCGCTTGTGTGTGTAACGCGCTTTAAAACGTTGCTGATTGTGTAATATAATCTAGTGCAAAATAGAGTAAAATATCTATAAACCTGTACTTTTTATTTTCCAACTTAGTATTCATTTGTTAAGAGAAAAGCAGTGTGTTTATTTTACACAATCTCTTTAAAGGCAATGGAAACAACCAAATTAACAGTTTTTACTTCCTCTACACGTACTGTGTACATAGTGTATAGAGAGGGTATTGTATTCCACCCAAAAATTTAATGCCGAGATTTCACCTGAAATACATATTTTGCGTTCCCCTGATTCCAAAAAAAAACAAAAAAAAACAAAAAAAAAAACATTTTTTTTTTTAGAAAAAGGCCCGTGTGTGTCTGTGGATAGCATAGTTCAAGAACGAAAAGAGCGTTGAATACCAAACTTGCTATTTAAGTTCGGTATCTTCCGAGGATGCGACACAAGGATCTTCAAAAAAATCCCCCCACCCTCAAATACCTGTTACATGGAACTTTTTCCAAAAGTTTTGATTTTCTAAGAAATGCCTCTAGCGATTTTGATTAAAATATTGTGTATTAAAGTTATTTACCTGAAAAATAAAATGTATGTTTTGAATTTTCTAGGAATAATCTGAATTTTGTATAACTGCTAAACCGTAAGAGGTGGAAAAAAACTTACCATAAAAAATATAGAGCACGTTAAAACACGCTATTTATGTTTTATACATTTTTTTCGCGGAGTTCACCGTTTTCGAGACATTCCTTGTTATTGGTTTCAGCTTTAAAATATCTATACTTTTCTCATACAGGAATTTGTCAACACCTGTCCATACAAATAAAGGAACTTCAGTCACATAGTTCCTTTGTTTGTATGGACAGGAGTTGACAAATTCCTGTATGAGAAAAGTATAAGCTTTTCAAAGCTGAAACTAAAAACAAGGGATATCTTAAAAACGATCAACTCCACAAAAAAAAAAAAAAAAAAAAAAAAAAAAAAAAAAAAAAAAAAAAAAAAAAAAAACTGTATAACATAAATTGTGTGTTTTAATGTGCGCTACATTTTCTCTGGGGTAAGTTTTTGTCCATCTCTTACGGTTTGGCAATTATGCAAAATTGCGTAAAAATCATCCAGAATAAAGCAGTCTTCTGAGACTATTCTGAGAAAATTAGAGATATACATTTTATTTATCGCTTAAATATCTTTAATGTATGGCATTTTAATCGAAATCGTTAGAGCCATTTTTGAGAAAATCAAAATGTTCGAAAAAAGTTCCATGTAAGGGGTAATTTGGTGTGGGGGGATTTTTCTCAAAATCTTCATGTTGCATCCCTGGAAGATACTGAACTTAAATACCAAGTTTGGTATTTTACCGACTTTTCGTTTTTGAGTTATCGTGGTCACAGACACACGGACACACCACACACGGATCTTTTTCTGAAAATGCTTTTTTTTTTATACAGGGGACTCTAAAACATATATTTCCTGTGAAATCTCGGTATCGAATTTTTGGGTGGAATGAAATACCTTCTCTATACACTATGTACATAGTACGTGTAGAGAAAGTAAAAAGTAAATATACCTATTGTGGACGAAAATGGTGGTAATTCTCTTACCCCCCGTTCCGAAGGGCTGACGTTTGGCTACACCAGCGACTCTTAGCGGCGGCTTGTATTATTAGATGATCCGTATCGTTAGTCCCCTTGCAGAGCACATACTTCTGGACAAGTGTGTAATTCTGTTTTTCCTTGAATTTGCTTAATCGCCGAAGCGTGTATGAGAAAGTAGGCAGGCAGTCTCGCCCAGGTGAATATTACTACTCAAACGAATGAAAATGACCCGGAAAAACAAATTAAGCAGAGGTTTACTCGAGGGAGTGAATTCGCCAGAGAGCTAGTGCAACCCTATCTCAGCTACGGGTAATAAATACGTCTTAACGCCTGCGGTTACTTTTCTTTGAGCATAATATATCTGTCCCTTTCCCTCGCAATTAGCCCCGATATAATCCGTCCGAGCAGCACCGTCTTAGATTAGAGCTTTGCATTAGTTACTTACTTCTCCCAGTGGATTTCGAAAACGGAGTGGGGTTCCTGGCACTCTTTAATTCCCCATACTTCAGTGCCCTCAAAGTTTCTGCCGCCCAACCAAATTTTGGGAGCTTTAACCATTAATTCCTACGGTAACAGATGCTCGTCTGTTTTAGGTTCAACAGAGCGAGGTGCCGGCGTACCCAGTAGTCAAGGTCGTTGACGCTCTGCCGCGAAAGGGCCGCGGGTTCGATTCCCGCTATAGTGTTGTGTGTTTCTGTGTTTGTGTTCTGCGAGGCCGACCCAGAAAGTAAAGAACGTTTTGGCATAACTAAACAATAATGAAAGATATGAACACAAAACTTTATTTACAAAGTTACATTACTTTACTCTATTTATCAACGCAATCGCTGTATTTATTGTCACGTGGTACCGGTGTTTCAATGACTAGTACGTTAAACTCTTCCACCGCTGAAGATCTGAGCCAAGATGTTAAGGTTTTCACCAGTTGCGAAATCTTTCCCACCCAAAAAGTTATGTATGATGACTAAAATGAAATACCGGGTTTTCTGTGGCCCACATTCACGAGGTTGAGGGTTCGCTTCTCGTGACCGGACTACCTCATCCATGAGATACCCTGGTCGCCTGGCGAAACCTGGATAGATTACTTTCATCTCACGAATTTCCTGTCCCTCCATGTCGTTTCATTCATACTTCATCCTGTTGGTGTCTTCCAGGATTGGAAGTGACAGCGGTGGTGCTCGGTGCGGCGTGACATGATGTTCCAAGTGACCATGGCAACATGCCGGCACAGCATTGAGTTTCTCAACTGACTCGCATGCTATGGCATTGCATTTTTCAGTCTGACTCTACGTATCCAACTCCTGTCTTACACGCGGCTTGTGTGGAAAAAAACAACTAAATCACTACTTAAGATTTTGTTTTTACACCCGGGAATGCAAAAGAGGACAGAATTTCAATTGTTTCACATATCGGGAGCTTTTAAAAGTTTTGAGTACCACTTTAGCCTAGTACATTCCCTTAGGTATTTCTTTAAACTCCTGCTGTAACCAAAGTTGAGGAATGAACTAATGTAGATACAGGAGTAGGAGCTGGCAATCAAGCCGAAAAAGGAATTTGAGCACTTTTAGTTTCTACAAATGTTTATCTCAGTTAGCATGACGTTGATGCTAGAGAAAGTTGGTTTCTGGAGCAGCTAGAGGAACTAATGTGAAGGTAACACATCAGATTATATATAATTAGAACAATTATTCACAGATATTCCTACTGTTTGTAAAAAGATAAAAGCAGTTAGGTATTTATAAATACCGCGATGTTGCAAATTGTACATCAAAAGGGAATCAGATAGATGTATAAAATATACAAAATTGCATTGAAAAACCCGTGGGTAGATGTACCCCTAGAAAATGTCTGTTGCCAGCTGCGTTTTTAATTTCCTCAAGCGAAGTTGTTTATCTCTTTGAAGCATCCGAAGAGAACCAGGTGTACAAAATTGATATTATAAGGGCAATAGTATTTTGCTTTTATGATGAGAGAAATATTTCTATGGACATTTTATGGAAACGGAAGAATTCTGTTCCTCTGCTATTCGACAAAGTGGATTGTTACTAAGATTTAAAATTAGATCGACTGCGCAGTAACATGAGCAAACGTTTTAGTTTAGTCCTAAAGCCCACAGTAAAGCTAAAGCCATTAAATAATAAAAATCTGATGTATTCCATTCACGTGCCTTTCTCTACAAATTTTTGTTAAAAAGCTTATGCTTCTATTTACTTCATGCTAATCGAGAAAAAATTAGCAGAAATAGTCTTATTACTTGCTTCCTTGTAAGTAGAAGTGAAATAAGGGAGTACCATAGGTTAAAGTGATAGTCAAAAGCTGGTTGCTATGTGACTGAAGTTCCTTTCTTTGTATGGACTGGATCTGAAAACATTTCCTGTATGAGAAAAGTATACGTGTTTTTACAGCTGAAACAAAAAACAAGGAGTATCTCAAAAACGATCAACTCCACGAAAATTAATGTTTGTATATATATATCATAAATTGTATATTTTATCGTGCTCTACATTTTTTTGTGGTTTGTTTTTCTCCATCTCTTACGGTTTAGCGGTTATGGAATATTCCGTAAAATTCATTCAGAATTAATTAGTTTTCAGAGGCTATTCCCAGAAAATTCAAGAGATACATTTTATTTAATATACGGTATTTTAATAAAAATCGTTAGAACCATTTTTGAGAAAATAAATTTTGTTTTAAAGTTCCATGTAAACGGTAGTTTGGAGTGGGGAGATTTTTCTCAAAATCTTTGTGTCGCATCCCTGGAAGATACTAAACTTAAATACGAAGTTAGGTGTTTACCCGACTTTTCGTGTTCACGGACACACACATGGGCCTTTTACTGATTTTTTTTTTTTTTTTTTGGATACAGGAGACCCTAAAACATATATGTATGTCCAGTGAAATCTGGGTATCGAATTTTTGGGTGCATTGCAATACCTTCTCTATACTCGATGTACATAGTACGTGTAGAGAAAGTAAAAACACGGGCCGAACAGATGTTTATGCCCAAATCATCACTTGTGGTATTTCTTGATAACAATGCTGTGTCGTTCTCCAGACTGTGCAGCTTGACCTTGGCTGACCTCACTCACGAACCCTCGCCCGAGGGTTTGCCTCTCAATGAAAACAGCATTTTGAAAAACATTTATTTTCTTCATTTTTCAACATAATTTCCAGAAAGGATAATACATTTGTCATATCGGTGTTCTAATTTAATCAAACCATCTCTGTAGTGCGAATTATCAAGGTCCTCAAAATAGCTGTTTACCGCATCAATGACCTCCTCGTTGCTATGAAACCTTCATCCTCCAAGAAATATTTTGAGGTTTGGGAACAGGTGGCAGTCATGGGTGCTAGATCTGGAGAATGGGATGGATGTTCAAGCAATTCCAACTTTAATTCGCACATTTTTCCCAATGCAATAACTGAACCGTGGGCCGGAGCATTGTCGTGATGAAGCAATTCTTTTTTTTTTTGGGCCAAATGAGGTCTTTTTCTTTCTTTTCACCTCATCAGTAAGCTTGCGTAATAGTCATAACTGATACTTTTACCCTTTTCCAAGAAATCAATAAAATTAATTCTATGTGCATCCCAGAAAACGCTCACCTTAACCTTGTTAGCTGACAAAATTGACTTTGACTTTTTTGGAGTTGGTTCACCTGGCTCAATCCACTGTTTTGACTGTGATTTTCTTTCTGGAGTGTAGTGATGTATCCAACTTTTATCCATGGTAATAAGCCGTCTCAAAAATTCATTGGGAATTTTACGGTAGAGCTCCACATTCTTAACAGAAACAGTTTTTCTTTGCAACTTTTGATCAGGTGTCAACAAACGCGGCACCCATCTTGCACAGACCCTGTGAAAGCCCAAAACATTGCTTAGAGATTACCTGCACGTTCTTTTGATATGTTTACAGCCTTTGCTATCTCAAACAACTTTAAGTTCTTCCAGTACTAAACGATGAATTTGTTCAATAATCTCTGGAGTTGTCAATTCTACACTGCGCCCAGAGCAAGGCTCATCACTAGTGCTCGTACGTCCCATTTTAAACTCTTTTTTAATCATTGACTATGAAGGGATAGAATCTTTCAACGCACTGTCCTTTCCTCCTTGATTTATTTAGATGTTAAGCCTTTCAAATGAAAGTATTTATTCACTGTTGGTTTTTCCAAATCCTCCATTTTCGTGAGAACTCTAAAGTTGTCTTGTTTAAAACGCTGTCATTCGAAAACTAATTCTGATGTGTTCCATTCACACGACTTTCTCTACCTCTGCAAACAATTAGCGGAAATAGTCTTATTACTCGCTTCCTTGTAAGTAGATGCGAAATAAGACAGTACCATAGGTTAAAGTGATAGTCAAAAGCTGGTTGCTATTATGTGACTGAACTTCCTTTGTTTGTACAGACAGGAGTTGACAAATTCCTGTATGAGAAAAGTATAAGTTTTTTAAAGCTGAAGCCAAAAGCAAGGAATATCTCAAAAACGATCAACTCCACGTAAAAACGTATACAACATAAATTGTGTGCTTTAATGTGTTCTACATCTTTTGTGTGGTAAGTTTTTGTCTATCTCTTAAGTTTTAGCAGTTATATAAAATTCCGTAAAATTCATCCTGAATAAAGCAGTCTTCAGAGGCTATTCCCAGAAAATTCAAGATATGCATATTATTTGTCAGGTATATATCTTTAATATATGATATTTTAATCAAAATCGTTAGTGCCATTTTTGAGATAAAAATTTTCGAAAAAAAATCCACGTAAAGGGTAGTTGGGGGTGGGAGGACTTTCTTGAAAATCTTCCTGTCGCATCCGTACAAGATACCAAACTTAAACACAAGTTTGGTATTTAACGGTATTTTCGTTTTTGAGTTATGCTGTCCACAAACACACACACACTCACGGACCTTTTTCCAGAAATGCTTCTTTTGGATTCAGGGGGGCATAATAACATGTATTTCCGGTGAAATCTCGGTATCGAATTTTTATGTGGAGTGCAGTACCTTCTCCATACACTACGTACATAGTACGTGTAGAGAAAGTGAAAAGCTATTGACCTGTAACTATGGAGAGTTAAATATACGATGTTACCTAGTGGCGCCAGATGTGTGAGGCCCTGAACTTATCAGTCGACCTTCGTATGTTCATACGGGCTAGAGAAATTAACGAGCCCCGATCAGAAAATCACTTGGGTGTACTGCGGATATTACGAAACTATTTTACCGGCAGTATAGCCTTCAATCCTTCCATACTCACAAGGCATATTTGGCGGTATCGCAAAGGATTGCTCACGAAATTGCCTGTACAGGAAGACCACAGTTGAACATGAGCTCCTCCTCGCCACTTGCAGCCAATGGAAGCTTTAAAGCGTGTCGCTTTAGTAGAACTTGTAGCCGAGGGGTTGGCAGCGAGCAAACCAGCCCTCTACTAGGAAGTCATGCACTGGAATGCGGCACAGGAAGCCAAGTGTGAGGAGAGAATAGAGAGATAAATTTCAGGGTGAGGGAAACTGAGATAACCCCCGCACTAGTGCTTGCTTGTTGTGTGTTTTCTGTCCAACAAAAGTTTTCATTGTGTGCCTTGTAGCATTATCACTGCTGTAATTTGTTAAGGCAAGTCTTTGCACCGCATCAGTGTAACAAGCGCATTCTTATATCCGTCCAGCTGCTCGGTAAACAAACCCTTTACCCAAAACATTAATCTGCATCCTGCTAATCAAGATAAGCAGATTAGTCTTATTACTAGCTCTGATGTGTTCCATTCATATGACTTTCCCTACATCTCCGCAAAGTATTATTAAAACGCTTATGTTTCTATTTACTTCAGGCTAATTGAGCAGAAATAGTCTCATTGCTTCCTTGTAAGTAGAAACGAAATAAGGGAGTACCATAGGTTAAAGTGAAAGTCAAAAGCTGGTTACTGTGTGACTAAACTTCCTTTGTTTGTATGGACTGGATTTGACAAATTCCTGTATGAGAAAAGTATAAGTTTCTTAAAGCTGAAACCAATAGGTAACAAGGAATATATAAAAAACTATCAACTACACGAAAAAATGTATGCGACATAAATTGTGTGTTTTAACGTTCTCTACATTTTTTGTGAGGTAAGCTTTTTTCCATCTCTTGGTTTAGCAGTAATGCAAAATTCAGTAAAGTTGATCCAGAATAAAGTAGTCTTCAGAGGCTATTCCTATAAAATTCAAGATATACATTTTATTTGTCTGGAAAATATCTTTAAGATACGATATTTTAGTCAAAATCGGTAGTGCCATTTTTGAGACAGTCAAAATTATCGAAATGTTTTCATGTAAAGGGTAGTTTGGGATGGGGGGATGTTCTTGAAAATCTTCGTGTCGCATCCTTGGAAGATACCAAACTTAAATACCAAGTTTGGTACTTAACAGTCTTTTCGATTTTGAGCTATGCTGTCCACAGACACACACATACACAGACATACACACGGACCTTTTTCTGAAACTGCTTTTTTTTGGATTCAGGGGGTCTAAAAACATGTATTTCCGGTGAAATCTCGGTATCGAAGTTTTGGGTGGAATACAAACTATGTACATAGTACGTGTAGAGAAAGTAAAAATGTACAGGCTAAAGCGAGTCTCATCCTTTAAAAACCGGTCGCTATATGAAACAATTCAAATTTCAATCTCTTTGCTTGCCAGGAGCAAACAAACGAGAAGAAAGATGCTTTCCCGTTTGAGAAAAGTATAAGTGACTAAAATTGAAACTAATAATCCGGAATATCTGGAAAACGGTTAAGTCTAAAAAAAGGTATATAAACAGTGTGTTTTAATGAAATCTACATTTTATGTGTAGTAAGTTATATATCTCTTACGGTTTTCCAGTCATCGTGAATAAAGAGGTCTTCAGAGGCTGTTTCCAGAAAATCCAAGATATACAATTCGTTTCTAATAAAAATATATTGCACATAAGGAAATCAAAATCGTTAGTTATTTTTGAGAAAACCCAAATTTTCCCAAAATCTTCTACGTTTTTCTTGGAAATCTTCGTGTCGAATCCTTGTCAGATACCAAAGTTAACTAGCAAGTTTGGTATTTAACGGTCTTTTCGTTTTTTAGCTATGCTGCCCATAGACACACATGGCCATTTTTTTCTAAAAATGCTATTTGTTTGGATTTATGGGGTGTCAAAACATGCATTTCCGTCGAAATATCGGTATCAAATTTTTTGGTGCAATACAATACTGTCACAACTAAGGTTGGACACAGGGAGGAATAGCTGGGGATCAAATGATAGAGAACTCAAGCTTGACTTTTAGGTATTAATATATTTAACGAGATTAAACAAAGGTTCTAATAGCGAGTGTTTGGTTCCTAGCCTTGACTATTAACTTTAACATGAGGCTGTTATTGCCAACTTAGTGCACCTACCTGGATAGAAGTCATGACGAGACGTCTGGCATAGTCCCAGACGAGGAAAACATTTCGAAAACTTTGATTTTCTCAAAAATGAATCTAACACATTTGATTAAAATACCTAAAATTAAAAATATTTACATAACAAATAAAATGTATATCTTGAATTTTCTGGTATTTGCCTCTGAAGACTACTTTATTGTGAACCAATTCAGCTGAATTTTACATAATGGTAAACCATAAGAGAGAGAGAGAGAGAGAGAGAGAGAGAGAGAGCTACTGCACAGAACTGTAGACCTCATAAAACACATAATTTATGCTATGTATTCTATAATGTGCGTATTATATATATCCTGAGCAGACGAATGTCACATAACTTTGAGCTCCATGTACCTGAAGATCATTTGAGCATCATTTCATTCATTGTCCGAGAGTTATTTGGCATTCGTCTGGATAAGGGAAACCCCCGAAATAAAACTTATTGGAGTAAGTCACCCTAAGCGAGATTCGAACTCGCGACCTGTTGAATGTGAGGCAGAAACGCTACCACCACATTACCCAGGCGGGCTTAGGTTTCTTTTATTCAATACTGAAATACTTGAAGGACGCAAATAATAAGACTAATTCTGTTCATGTTTATTTCGATTAGATGGAAGAATAGACATTTTAACGATAATTTGTTACAGAAATGTAGAAAACGTCATGTGAATGGAACAAATCAGATTTTTATAAGATATAGTTGAAAAATAAATTATCTGGCGTCCAGAGAATTTCATTCACCTTAGAGGGAAGCCAGGGTTTGTCCTGATAGGATCTAATTGTCTCTTTATTATGGACATGTACACAGGGTGTACGAAATTGGATATCGACGCTATTAGTGTTGCATGGCCATACGATGAGCTTTTGTTTGCAAGCTTAACTTTAAATGACAAGGGCTTAATTGGAAATATTGGTAAACAAAAGCAATGTATCTGTCCGCTAATACACGCACTTCCATTCATCATTATCAGGTCCAATTTGCTTGACAGGCAAGGTATTAGTATTTATTGCCATTTAATGAACTATTTAAATTGAAATCTCTGCATTCGCCAGCATTTCGATTGGTTGCTTACATTTTTGCTTTATTTGCTACGTATACACCAGGTAAAGAAAGTATTGCATTCTGACCAAAAATTACATTTCGAGATTCGATCGGAAATAAAATGCTTTGAGAACCACTGAATCAGAAAATAGGTTTCTTTTGTTTGATTTTTTTAATGTGCATGTGTGTGTCTGTAAACATTCGTTTTGTAGTCGACGTACACACCTATAGTTAGCACTTACAAGCCTGTCAAGCAGCCAAATCACAGAATGGAGAACCTGGAACGAGTGGTCGGTCCATAACCAGGCATGAGCATGAGGAAGTGGACGATATGAAATTCAAGCGAAATTGATCATAAGAAAGGTGACCATGGAGCAATTGGTGGAACGAATGGCGGGGGAAACTGGAGATCCCGGAGAAAAGCCTCCCAGACACCGCTTCGTCTACCACAAATCCCATGTGCGGTAGCTTGGGATGTAATCAACATAAGTTAAAAGAGCTGACTTTCTCTAGCTGTCCCGCAAATAAACTCTTGTTATAAAAGATTATTATGATGATTGAGATAAACATGTCTCGCTTCTTTGCAAGTAGAAGGAAAATAAGGCTAAAGTGATAGTCAAATGTTTCCCATTTGAGAAAAGTTAAAGTAGCTTAAAAATTAAACCAATAACTCGGAATATGTCGAAAATGGAAATAAATAAATAATAACAACAACAACATTAGTGTCGTAGATTGTATATTTTAACGATATGTATATTTTTGTGTAGTATGTTTTTGTCTATTTACCAGTTATACAAAAGTCAGGCAGAATGATGAGGTCTTCACAGGCTATTCCCAGAAAATTCAAAATATACTTTTCGTTTGTCATAAAATATCTTAAACATATGGGATTTTAGTCAAAATTGTTGGGGCCATTTTTGAGAAAATCAAAATGTTCCATGTAAAGTATAGGCGATTTCCTTGAAAACTTTGCGTCCCATCCTGGGAAAATCCTGAACTTAAATTCCAAGTTTGTATTGATTTTTTTTTTTGGGTGGGATACAATACCTTCTCTATCCGCCATGTAAGTGCTTGGTACATACTTGCTAGAGAAAGTAAAAAAATTAAAGTAAAATAAATATCAATCTAGGTATCTTCCGAAGATACAGGACGGAGATTTTGATTAAAATACCACGTGTTCAAGATATTTTCATCCAAATAAATGTATATGTTGAAATTTGTGCGAATGGCCTCTGAAGTGCTCTTCGTTCTGAATAACTTCAGCATAACTGGTAAATCGATGGACAAAACTTACCTCTGAAATCAATGTAGGTCTCGTTAAAACACACTATCTCTCTCATATCCATCACATTAGATTAGAAAGCATTCTGTAGGTTCGTTTAGGCCAGGAAGCCACTGAACGTAGAACTTGTCAAGACATATGCATGTATACAGATGTTTATATGAAGCTCTAGTGCTAAAACCACGGGTTACAAAAACAACAGAATAGACATATAATCACATCATTTGCTTTTCAGACCTGTACGCCACTGCACTATACTTAATGAGTTCTATAAAATCATATGTACTTCCTTTTTTTTTTTCCTTCTTCTTTTTTTTTGCATGCACATAACAACAAAGAGTATAAAAAATTAGTGTTAAAATGTATAAATAAATATAATTTCATTATACGTAACACTGATGTAATGTCAGATGATAGTTTTCTAATTATCGACATAATAGTTACTACTAGTAATTATATGAAACTAAAATATGATTATTGAATTACATACACTCCATAAATGTCAACAAATTACAATACATATGAATGAATAAATATGTTATAGAATTTACAATCATGTACTAGAGTGTAAAATATCAAAGCATCAGCTTTACCAACCTTTTGTCATTGCTAAATACTAAAAAATTCATTTGACACTTTCGTGCAAGTCAAAGTATACATCAGTTTAATTTGAATATAAAACACAAACACACTAATATACACAAAATGCAATTCATTACAATACTTATAAATACAATGATTGTTAACGGTATTGTCAGACAGATTTGTCACTTAAATAAGCATCTACAGAGTAAAATGATATATTGCAAAGGTGCTCCATAAGAGAGGCCTTAAAAGCCCTGAAATTCCCAACATTTTCTTTGAGGCTACTGGGGAGAGCATTAAATATCTGTTTCATAATATACTCCTTTCTGAAAGCAACGAAGATTGGCATTGGGATGATGTCTAGTATTAATGTTATGTATGAATTTCCATGTTTGTTACAAAATTATGTCGTTTAACTGCATAGAATTTTAAAATGGATAATGTATAAACACAAGGTAAGGTGAGTATGCCCAATAAGTGTTGGAATTGGTGTATTGTATTGTTCATTTTACTCTGCAAGCTCGAGATGATTAGCTGCTGTTTCTGCAATTGTTCCGAAATCAAAGCCCTCTCTAATGTGACCGATGCCGCCTCTAATGCTTATATCAGAAATGTTCATAAAGTCTTGTACTCTTGCATTTGCATTTAAATCACATTTTAATGCGTTTTGAAAATGCGATAAAATGTGAAAATGATTCAAAATGAGAAAATTATAATAAAATGCGATATAATAGGAAATCGGTGATTTTTTAAAATTTACCTTCTTTCTTTCGTCATTTTCTTACAGAAATTGCATCTATGAGTTTGTACAGCCTTGGGATGTTTATGGTTCTGACATTTTTGTTCACCGTATTGATCTGGAATGCGGAACTGATTCCCTCATCTGTTTCTAAAATAAATATTATAAATATGAACTTGACACACAGAAATAAATCAATTCCATAGTTATAAAATTTAAATAACGCTCATATTTGCTTGTTAACACATATTAATGACATTCTATTTACAAAAATGTGTACATAAATTTGTATACAAAGAGTGAGAATAAAAAAATCATGTCCTCAAACGAGGACACTGGCCTTATGTATAAATTATTGACACATGACATGATACGCTTACTGTTTATGTCAACAATACTTTATTATCAGTGGCATTGTTATTGTTGAGAGTTCAGTAGCCGTTTACTAATATTGTGATATTAATGCCACGTTAAAACGTTTTCATGGGACAATATCTGTTTATCAGAATCAATTCAAGATGTATGTTTTTCTTCAAAATGCTCTAAAATGCTAAATGCAGAAATGAAAATGCTACAATTCTGATTTCAAAATGCTAAAAATCATCACCCATAATTATTATCTACTGTTTTAGAAGGGAATGGGTCATTATGAGTCCACTTTGTCATGGTAAGCTATGACCACAAACTTCCAATAATGCTGCACTGCATTGTTGTCTGTTGCAATCTGAATTTTAACGAAGCATTTTTGTTCGTATTTTCTAAACATTTTACAGGACTACAGTCGGCAAATTAAACTCGCTACAAATACCTTATTTGTAAGATTATTGTCTTCAGTAATCTCTTCCTTGCAGATAACACACTTCAGAAGCTCTTCTTTCTCATTGTTCTCAGCTAGCATCATTTACCGCTGACAGCGCCACTAGTGTTGGGTCGAGCGTATCATTTTCAGTATGCGATTCATACGATACGTTCACGATTCATTAATCATCACCATGCCTTTTCTGTCTCGTTCATTATACACGGGGATGATAGTCATATGGCAGCTCCTTTAGCATAAAAACAGTAATTTATATAAAAACGTCCTACTTTTTTCCATCTATTGCAAGGGTATTTGGTAACATTTCCTCGATTATTCGAAAAAGAAAAAAAGAACATAAACATTTTAAGTCTAAAATTTGCAGCTAAAGTTGGACTGCATGGCGGTATTTGTATAATGTTAATACGCAGAGTAATTATTATTCATCACTAACACGGTTGCGCGCTACTATGTCATGTAAGTTTTATAAATAACTCATTATAAAGCAACGCTAGTACCCAGAAAAATAATTATTTTCTTCAGGGATATTCGAGGTAATTTTAATATATTTCATTAGTATGTTCCTCTACCTAATATGTTGGAGCATAATTGCTTTATCTGTTTCATCTTGCTAATGTAGTGACGATTTAGCTGTGCATATATTATATTTCAGATACTGCAAAAACTAAAGATATATGTCGCCTTCCGTGCTAATTTCATATACCCAAGGTCGCAGGTTCAAACCCGGCGGAAGACGAAGGGTTTTTTTCGGGCGTAAAAATCCTTAGCATGGCTTCCTTTGGAATGGAAGTAAAGTCGTTGGTCCCGTGTCGTAGATTTACGGCACATAAAAGAACCTCAAGCATGATAGAGAGGCCTCTGAGCAAAATTAAGTGGCCTTCACGACCAACTTAGAATGGGGCACATATACAGAACAGTTGTAAATTGTAACGCTTGTTTTCACCCATCCCTCAACAATATAAAGACGCTCGTGGTGGCTTGGCAATGTTCGGCAGTGGTAGTTTTCTTATGTATATCATATATGATATATAGGTAAAATATATATAATTTACATATTTTATATTTTTATATGTTCTTATATTTAGTCTCATGGCCTCAGCACTATTTATTTTCCTACAATAAAATAAATGATTGTAAATCCCTGTACACATCATCGTGCGCACTCGGCTTGGTACTTCGAATGCTGGAAACAAAAGAAAAACAAATCCCAATACCTGATCACGATTCTTCAAATCTGCGATTCTTTTTGAACGACGGTTCCTGCTATGGTTGACAGGATTCATGCGATTCTTTACGACTCATATGTTTCTTTTCGATTCATGTGATTCGTTTTTAACAACGAGACTATCACGATTCTTGGCACTAATTGTTGAGTTAATGTGTAAAAGGATCTTTCTTACTGCGGAATATTAGTTCTATATAATCGGAAGGAAAACTTCACAGACTGCAGCATTTGGTGAAAGCTAGTGTTCGTGTATGAGAATTTCGAAACAAATTTTCTTTGTGTTTAATACAAAACTGTTTCTTTTCAGCGAGAAGCAAAGTGAAATTATTCATTTCGGCCGTTATCTGCCTTAGAAAGGAGCTTCCTCCAACAGTATATTTGCAATCATCCGCGAACGCTTGGTAATTACGAAGGCTATTAATGCTGGCAGTAATTGCCAGTTAGTGAATGTAGCGTCTTCTGCAGTGTTTCGCATTTTAATGAAAGCCATGCGCGCGCGCGCGCCACTCGCATAATAACAGACGAGAGTTATGAAGCAATGAATGTCAGAAGAAAGGATCGTTAAGACTTGTACAGTCCGAGCCGATCATCCACAAGACAGCAAAAATCTTCCGGCTGCCCAGGAAGAAAATTCCAATGCAAATCAACATTATTCAACTTGGAGCTCGTTAATTGATAAAAACTAAGGAAGAATACCTCACTAGAGGATTGTAGTAGCATTCTGCGAACAAATGAACCTTGGCTGTAAGGCGCCATTCACAGTGAAAATTATGCATTAACCTAAAGAATAAGCTTAAAGGTGATATCTTGCAATTGACGACAAACAGAAACATAAACAATAGACAATCCCAAGAGAGGTGAAAAAGTTGAGCTAATGTGCCCAGCAGCCATCATATGGTACTACACATTACCATGTACACCATCTGCAACATCCGTCAAATTATTTCTGTACACGCACTATGTGCATAGTGTATAGAGAAGGTATTGCACTCCACCCAAAATTTCGATACCAAGATTTCACCGGAAATATATGTTTTAGGGTCCCTTATATCCAAAAAAAAAAAAGCATTTTCACTAAAAGCTCCGTGTGTCTGTGGACACGTTAACTCAAAAACGAAAAATCAGCAAAATACCAAACTTGGCATTTAAGTTTAGTATCTTACAGGGATGCAACACGAAGATTTTGAGAAAAATCTCCCACCCCAAACTACCCTTTACATGGAACTTGTTTCGAACATTTTGATTTCCTTAAAAATGGCTCTAACGATTTTGATTAAAATATCGTATATTAAAGATATTTACCTGACAAATAAAATGTATATCTTGAATGTTCTGGGAATAGCGTCTTAAGACTTGTTTATTCTGGATCAATCTTACGAAATTTTGCATAACTGCTAAAGCGTAAGAGATGGACAAAAACTTATCACACAAAAAAATGTAGAGCACGTTAAAACACACATTTTAAGCAATATACATTTTTTATCGTGTAATTGATCGTTTTTAAGATTTTATATATATATATATATAAAACAATTTGAAAACCATACAGAAATTTTTCAACTCCTGTCCATACAAACAAAGGAACTTCAGTCACATATCAACCAGCTTTTGACTATCACTTTAACCTATGGTACTCCCATATTTCGCTTCTACTTACAAGGAAGCAAGCAAGTAATAAGACTATTTCTGCTAGTTTGTTCTGGATTAGCATGAAGTAAATAGACAAGTTACTTGACAAGTTCTATGTTCAGTGGCTTTCTGGCCTAAACGAACCTACAGAATGCTTTCTAATCTAATCTAATCTGAGGCATATACTTATTAACAATAATTTGTTGCAGAGATGTTGAGAAAGTCATGTGAATGGAACACACCAGGTTTTTGGAAATAAAAGACAGAGGAAGGGGAGAGAAATCTAGTTGAACGAATATTTAATACAACTAATAAAAAATTTGAGTGTCTCTTTAGAGTAAATGTGTTCGCTTATTTCACTTTCAAGGAACTATTTAATAAAACAATTTATGGAAATGTTTATCTTGATTAGCACGAAGCAGATAAAATAATCTTGTGTGGGAGTAGTTTGTTTGCAGAATAGATAGAGGAAGCCATGTGAATGGTACACGTGGTTTTTGCTATTACAAAGCCAAAGTTAACTTTAACAAGCTTCCTCTGACATTGGAATTTCAATTACCTCACAGCACAAAAACTGTATGCAGTATTTCACTGTGCAGTTCTCCAGTCTTGCTACACATTTTCTGAAACAAGGGGTTAATTGACTGGTCATCATTCAATAGAGGCAGATTTTTCTTTAATAAGGATACTTTTTTACTCTTCATAGAGTCTGGCAGATAATTTTTTTGTGGTAAGTGTTCATAAAAAAAAATAAATAAATAAAAAAAACCTTCAATTAAACGAGCTCTAATATCATCAGCAGTTATTTGCTAATACGTAGAATGAAAAAATTTACTTCATGTACATCGAGATTAAAATTAGCAGAATTGGTCTTCTGACTTGCTTTCTTATTAGCTTCGTCTCGTTTGAGAAAAGATGGGCAGTTAAAAATTGAAACAATAACACGGAATATCTCTACAAGAGAAATGCATATGGCATAAATTGTGTTTTAACGAGAAAAAAGTTTCTTTTCTCTACACGTGATATGTACATAGTGTATAGAGAAGGTATTGCATTCCACCCAAAAATTTGATACCGAGATTTCACTCGCAAAGCACCTTTATTTTAGTGATTATGGTGAAATTTTAAAAAAAATCTGATGTTTCATTCATCGAATTTTCGTTATTATCTTGCTAACAGCGACATGGGCAGTTTAAAAATACTTAAACTCTTTTCTTACGGGAATTTGTTTTTCTGGCCATGCAAAAAAAAAAAAAAAAAAAAAAAAAAAAAAAAAAAAAAAAAGGAACTTACAGTTGTAAATGATATGTCAAATGAAAAAGCAACTCAAACAATTTTGTTTGTTGACGCAAGTGCGTGCAATGTTTCTGCCGCAATCCGCTAGACAGCGGTAGTAGCAAAGTTGGCGACTAGTAAACAGAAAGCGTTTTGAGTTTTGCAGTTTGCAAAGACCAAATCTGTAGTTACTGTGCAACGTGCGTTCCGTAGTAAATTCTGTTGTGATCCTCCTAGTGATAAAAACATTCGTAGATGGTATAATCAGTTTGAAGATACCGGCAGCCTTTGTAAAGGGAAGAGCACGGGACGACCAGGAGTAAGTGAAGAGACTGTTGAGCGAGTGAGAGTGTCGTTCACTCGTAGCCCAAAGAAATCAGTCCGGAAGGCTAGTCGTGAATTACAAGTTCCTGTGTCGACTGTTTGGAAAGTTGTAAGAAAACGCTTACAGCTACGTCCTTACCGTTTACAGTTATTACAGGCTCTAAAGCTGACAGACCACGAATTACGTGGCAAATTCGCAAACGACATGTTGTTTCATGACGATTTTGTGGATCGTGTTGTCTTCAGTGATGACTCGACCTTTCACCTTAGCGGACATATTAACACTCATAATGTGCGCATCTGGGGCTCAGAAAATCCTCACGAGATGGTACAAATGCAACGAGATTCCCCTAAAGTGAATGTTTTTTGTGCCGTATCCCGGCGAAAAGTTTATGGGCCTTTCGTTTTTGGTGAACCTACTGTAACTGGCACTTCTTACCTTGATACACTAGAGCAATGGCTCTTCCCTCAGTTGGAAGAAAATGAGCCAGAGAACTTCATTTTCCAGCAGGATGGTGCGGCACCTCACTGACATAACGAAGTACGCGATTGGTTGAACGTCACTGTACCCGAGCGCTGGATAGGCCGCAAGGGCCCCAATGACAGGGCTTGCTATGCATGGCCTACACCATGCGATTTTTACCTTTGGGGCTTCATCAAGGATCGTGTGTACGTGCCTCCGCTACCAGCTGACCTCCCTGAATTAAGAAACCGGATTGAAGCAGCTGTTGCTACAATACACACTTATCAACGTTTGGGAAGAACTCGGCTATAGACTTGATGTGTGCCGTGTGACAAAGGGTAGTCACATTGAACATTTATAAGCTTCTTGGTAAAACTGTTTGAGTTCCTTTTTCATTTGACATATCATTCATAACTGTAAGTTGAATGTAATAAACATTATAAAAAGTTAAAACCCTGATATTCATTTATATACACCCTGTATACTTGTTCTACACTTTTATCTGATATAAATAGTTTTTCTTAACTTCATGTTAATGAAGCTAAACATTTGCAGAAATACTTGTTTTGCACATTTCTTTGTAAGAAGGCCATGAGGGTGAAGCAATAATCAAATTTTGAAAATCCAAATATCTTTATTCTGGGTTGGCATCAAAAGAACGGTGATTTAGCAAATTTAATAATTAAATTTGAATTATATCTACATTTTTGTGTAGCAAGTTTTTGTTTGTTTAAGATTTTCCAATTTTACGGAATTATATTTAGATGACAATAGCCACAGCCATTTCCGAGACAATGGGCAGTTGAACACAATAGACAACTTTACCTCCTTAAGCAGAAACCATTTCACCTGCAGCTTGCCTGTACATTTAGTTATCGCTGTGGCTCTCTTTTGATATTCTGAGCTTGCCATGTTCCTAAGGGATTCCTTTCACCCCTTGCGAGAGATGCCTACTTGATGCAAACAATAGACTATTGTGATATAAGTATAAAAAGTGTACAGAATCGAGGAAAAGTTAACAAAAAAAATCTTATGTGTTCCATTCACATGACATTCTCTACATTTCTGCAACACTTATGCGTCTATTTACTTCATGCTTATCAAGAAAAATTAGCAGTTAATGGTCTTATTACTTCTTTCCTTGTAAGTAGAAGGGAAACAAGGGAGTATCATACGTTAAAGTGATAGTTGCTATACGACTGAAGTTCCTTTGTATGGACACGAGTTGATAAATTCCTGTATGAGAAAAGCATAAGTTTTTTAAAGGTAAAACAAAAAAAAAAAAAAAAAAAAAAAAAAAAAAAAAAAAAAACCGATCAACTCCACGAAAAAAAAATATATATAACATAAACTGCGTGTTTTAATGTGCTCTACATTTTATGTGTGGCAAGTTTTTAACTCTCTTACGGTTTACCAGTTACACAAAATTCCGCAAAATTCATCCAGAATAAAGAAGTCTTGAGGGGCTCTTCCCTGAAAATAAAAGATATACATATTATTTGTCAGGTAAATATCTTTAATATACGATATTTTAATCAAAATTGTTGCAGCCATTGTTGACAAAATCAAAATTTTCGAAAAAAGTTCCATGTAATGGGTAGTAGGGGGTGGGGGATTTTCTTGAAAATCTTCGTGTTGCATCTTTGGAAAATACCAAACTTAAATACTGTATTTTCGTTTTTGAGCTATGCTACAAACACACACACACACACGCGGACCTTTTTGTAAAAATGCTTTTTTGGATTCAGGAGACCCAAAACATGTATTTCCGGTGAAATCTCGGTATCGAATTTTTGAGTGGAATGCAATACTTTCTCTATTTACTGTGTACCTAGTACGTGTAGCGAAAGTAATAGGAAACGAAGTTGAGATTCTGCAATACACTTAACATAGGTGTATTCGCACTCTATTTTTAGGACGATGAATATTGATATTTATTAAAATACTGGTGTAATGCAAATGCCTTCTATGAGAAAGAGACATTTGAAAATCGTTATGCATCTTTTCATTGTTTTTTTACTTTCTTTACTCGTACTATGGACATACTGTCCAAAAATTCGGTCCAAGGATTTCACCGGAAATAGGTGTATTAGGATCCCCTGTATCCAAACAAATTAGAAAAAGGTCCGCGTGTCTGTAAACACGATAACTCAAAAACAAAGAGTCCGTATGATTAAAATGCCGTATATTAAAGATTTACTTACTTACTTACCAACTAAAATGTATATTTTCTGGGTATAGCTTCTGAAGACGTCTTTATTCTGCTGAATTTTGCATAACTGGTAAACCGTAAAGATAGAAAAAAAAAAAACTGTAGATCTGGTTAAAGCACATTATTTATCTCATATATTTTTTTTTTCTTAGAGTGGCTATTTTTGAGGTATTCCTTGCTATGGTTTTCAGTTTGAAACAAAAACAAAAACTTTTCACATATGGGAATTTGTCAACTCCTGGCAATTTCATGTACATGACAACCAGCTTTTAAAATGTTTGACTATCGCTTTAACGTAGTGTATTCCCTACTTTATAAGAAAGTAATAAGATTGTTTATATCGATTAGCATGAAGTAGATAGAAGAATAAACCTTCTCTCAATAATTTGTTACCGAGATGTCGGGAAAATCATCTGAATGGAATTTCTTACATGGGTAACATAAAAGCTTTCACGGCTTGTTTACAGCAATGCGTTGCACATTTTCGTGTTTATTGAAATATCAACAAGTTATGATTTCTGAATTATGAGAAGTTGATTTATAAGTGGTAACATTCTCATTATGATAGCTTGTATAGTTTTCAAGAAACCTTAATATATATTTCATTTGGGTTCAGTATGGAAATTGCTACTCTGTCTCTACCAAGTGTCCTTAAGCAATACAAATCTGATATGTTCCATTCACATGAATTTCTCTACAACAAATTATTGTTAAAATGCTTATTTCTCTATTTAGTTCATGCTAATTACGAAACAAATAGCAAAAATGGTGTTATTACTTGCTTCCTTGTAAGTAGAAGCGAAATAAGGGAATACACTAGGTTAAAATGACGGTCAAATGTTTTAAAAACTGTTTGCTATGTGATATAAGTGCCTTTGTTTGTATAGCCAGGAGTTGACACAAGGAATGTCTCAAAAACGGTCAACCCCACGAAAAAAAAAAAAATGCATACAATATAAATTGTGTGCTTTAACGAGTTTTTGTCTATCTCTTGTGGTTTACCAGTTACGCAAAATTCAGAAAATTTCATTCAGAGAACTTCAGAGGCTGTTCCCAGAAAATTCAAGATATACAATTTATCTGCCTTGTAAATTTATGGAATACACGAAATTTTAATCAAAATCGTTATAGCCACTTTTTTAGAAAATCACAATTCTCGGAAATGTTTCCATATAAAGTGTGTGTGTGTTTTTTTTTTTTTTTTTTTTTTTTTTTGCAACTTAACGTCTTTTAACCTAGTTGGTCCTATCGAACGATGAATGAAGTTGGTGAAAAGATGCTCAAATGATCTCGGGGTCTACATTCCTCTTCTCAGGACAAGGGAAAACCCCGAAGAAACCTTATCCTCAGGCTAAGCGACATTGCACTCACGACCTATTGAATGCGAGGCAGACACGCTACCACCACACTACCCAGGCGGGCAGGGGGGGATTTTTTTCAAAAGCTTCGTGTCGCATCCCTGGAAGATACTACACTTAAATACCAAGTTTTGTATTTTACCGACTTTTCGTTTTTGAATTATCACGCTCACACACACGGACGTTTTTCTAAAAAAAACTTTTTTTGGATACAGGGGACCCTAAAAGTCTATTTCTGGGTGCAATACAATATCTTTTCTATACACCATGTGTATGAATGTATGTATGGTTTATTATTGTGTGTAATTCGGTAGAAAGCCAGCAGAGGAGCTGGTGTCGCCACTGCAGACTCCAGACCATTAGCTCTCTCGCTCTGTCTGCAGCCCTACAAGTAACAAGGATCAACTGGGACCCCGTGGAGTCGAAATGGGCCCCGGCTAACACATTATGGTGCTGTGTATGTACAAAAGCCACACTGAGAATTAACTTGTATCCCAAACCTGGAGGCTCCGTGTGTTAAAATTGGCGGAAGTTTGCAACCGATAACGCAAGCGTACCGCACAATATTGCATTTATATGGCTTATTCCACGATAGATGGCTCTGTGTGTGCAGGTCCGTAATAGATAAAGGTATAACCTTCAGCGATGGATAGAACATTTACCGTTACACGGTATAAACTAAAGTTAAATAGGAAATGTGCCGTTTTATGTGCGCTACACGATTCCAGAACCACCGCAGTGGCGTAGCGATAGCACTCATATGCTTAATGCACTGCCTGCGGTATTTTTACTTTCTCTACACATGGTGTATAGAGAAGCTACTGCACTCCACCCAAAAATTCGATAGGTACCGAGATTTCACCGGAAATAGACGTTTTAGGGTCCCCTGTATAAAAGAAAAGTATTTTCAGAAAAAGCTCCATATGTGTATTCGTGAACACGATAAATCAAGAACGAAAAGTCAGTACAATACCAAACTTGAGAAAAATCCCCCCAGCCCAGACTACCCTTTACATGGAAAAAAATTCTAAAATTGTTATTTTCTCAAAAATGGGTAGAGCTATTTTGATTAAAATGCCGTAAATTAAATATATTTACATTAAAAATAAAATTATTATCTTGAATTTTACAGGAAAAGCCTCTGAAGGCATCTTTATTCTGGATGACTTTTGCGTAACTGGTAAACCCTAAGAGATAGATAAAAACTTACAACTCAAAAAATGTAGAGCTCGTTAAATACACTATTTATGTGATTTACATTTTTTCGTGGAGTTGCGTTTTTGAGATATTCCTTGTTATTATTAGTTTCAGCTTTAAAATACTTGCATTTTTCTCATGCGGGATTTTTTTGGCTCCTGTTCTTACAAACAAAGGTACTTTAATCTCATAGCAACCAGCTTTTAAATTATTTGACTATCGATTTAGCCAAGAGTATATCCTTATTTCCCTTCTACTTACAAGGAAATAAGTAATAAGATTTCGGCTAATTTTTTCTCGATTAGTATTAAGTAAATAGAAGAATAAGCTTTTTAGCAATAACTTAGTACAAAGATGTTGACAAAGTCATGTGAATGGAACATCACATTTTTATTACTAAACACTCTCATATTCATTCTTCCAGATTCTCTGGGGGATAGGGAATATTTCTGCTTAAAGAAAAGTTCCTCGCCCCAGATGGAAATCGAACCCGGGTTACATTTGTCTAGCATGTCGGTCCAGGTGGCCGCGCTCACTAAATTGTTTCACTTTGGTGCTTCGTGGCCCAGGGGATCGTGGGTGTTTGTAAATGGGTATATGTAAAAAGAGAACGGTAAACAATTAACTCAATAAAAGAAACATAATAATAAACTAAAAAAGAGGAAAAAGAAGCAGGTATCAGCGCCGGAGTCCTGACAAGAATATTATAAAAAAAATCTGATGTGTTCCATTCACATCACTTTCTCTACATTTCTGCAACAAATTATTGTGAAAAAGCTAATGCTTCTATTAACTTCATGCTAATCGAGAAAACATTAGCAGAAATAGTCTTATTACTTGCTTCTTTGTAAATAGAAACGGAATAAGGGAGGTTAAACTGATAGTCAAAGGCTGATTACTATGTGACTGAAGTTCCTTTGTTTCTATGGACAAGAGTTGTCAAATTCCTGTATGAGAAAAGTATCTTTTTCAAAGCTGAAACAAAAAACAAGGAATTTCTTAAAAAGATCAAATCCACGAAAAAAGGTATATAACATAAATTGTGTGTTTTAACGTGCTCTACATTTTTTGTGTGACAAGTTTTGTCCATCTCTTTTGGTTTGGCAGTTATGCGAAATTCCGTAAAATTCATTCAGAATAAAGTAGTCTTCAGAGGCTATTCCCAGAAAATTCAAAATATAAATTTTATTTGCCAGGTAAATATATTTAATGTACGATATTTTAATCGAAATCGTTAGAGCCATTTTTTAGAACATCCAAATTTTCGAAAAAAGTTCGATGTAAAGGGTAGTTTGTGGTGGGGGATTTTTCTCAAAATATTCGTGTCGCATCCCTGGAAGATACTAAACTTAAATACCAAGTTTGGTGTTTTACCGACTTTTCGTTTTTGAGTTATCGTGTTCACAGACACACGGACACACGGACACACATGTACCTTTTTCTGAAAATACTTTTTTTGGATACAGGGGACCCTAAAACATATATTTCCTGTGAAATCTCGGTATCGAATTTTGGGTGCAATACAATATCTTCTCTATACACTATGTACATAGTATGTGTAGAGAAAGTAAAATAAAGCACACACACACAGAAATACATTCGCACACAGACACAGACATGTTTCTACAAATGCATTTTTTGGATCCTCGGGTCTGAAAACATACATTTTTGGTGAAATCTGTATCCTGAATTACTGAGTAGAATACAATACTTTATCTACTATGTACATTTTACATACTTGCCAGAGAAAGTAAAAATGGATGGACCGGTTATAAAACGTTTGAACACTCTGTAGAGCAGAGAGGGACGAAAAAGAAGTGAAAGAAACAGAGGCATCTTTGTTTCCAGTCGGTTTGACAGAAGAGGAGGAACACAAGTCGAGCGAGATATTATGTCAGAAGTCTTGACAGCAAGTGTGCGTGTCAGTGACGTGTCGAAGAGTGTTGGGCAAACACAGACATGAATGTCCATCATGTACACTTTTATATTTTTATCCGTAAAGCCAAGCTTCGGGGCGTAGTGTTTGGTTTCCAGAGCTTTCAGCTGTTTGGTTTCCCATGCTGTTGATTGTTGTGTAAACAATAGTGCAGGCGCTCATAGTCATTATGGGCATCAGCTTGTTGTCAAAACGCTGACAAGTAAGCTGATACATATCACCAAAAATTAAAACATTTTTACTTTCTCTACAGGAACTATGTATGTATATAGTGTATAGAGAAGGTATTGCATTCCACTCAGAAATTCGATAGGTACCGAAAGATTTACGTTTTAGGGTCCCCTGTATCAAAAAAAAAATTCTATGTTACACTCACATGACTTTTTCTAGCTGCTCTTCAAAAAAAACTTCTTACAAAAGATTATTCTTCTTTCTACACAATGCTAATCGAGATAAACATTAGCAGAATGTTCTTATTACTTAGTTCCTTATAAGTAGAAGGGAACTAAAGGGATGCACTAGGCTAAAGTGATAGTCAAATGTTTTAAAAGTACTCGTTATGCGATTGTCATTGCAAATCACTCCTTTGCTTGGACGGGAGTAGAAGAAGAAGAAGGAAAAAATCTGATGTGTACCATTCACATGACTTTCTCCATATCCCTGCAACAAAGTATTCTTAAAAAGCTTATACTTTTATTTACTTTATGCTAATCAGAAAATATAACAGAAATAGTCTAATTACTCGCTTCCTTGTAAGTAGAAGCGAAATAAGGGACAACTGTAGGTTAAAGTGATAGTCAAGAGCTGGTTGCTATGTCAATGAAGTTCCTTTGTCTATATGGATAGGAGTTGACAAGTTCCTGTATGAGAAAAGTATACGTTTTTCATAGCAGAAACCAAAAATAAGGAATGTCACAAAAACGACGAACTCCACGAAAAAAATGTATATAACATAAATTGTGTGTTTTAATGTGCTCTACATTTTATGTGTAGTAAGTTTTTGTCCATCTCTTACGGTTTAGCAGTTATTCAAAATTTAGTAAAATTCATTCAGAATAAACTACTCTTCAGAGGCTATTCCCAGAAAATTCAAGATATACATTTTATTTGTCAGGTAAATATGTTTAATATACGAAATTTTAATCAAAATCGTTAGAGCCATTTTTGAGAAAATCACAATTTTCGAAAAACGTTCCATTTAAAGGGTAGTTGGGGTTGGGGGGATTTTTCTCAAAATCTTTGTGTCGCATCCCTGGAAGATACTAAACTTAAATACCAAGTTTGGTATTTTACCGACTTTTCGTTTTTGAGTTATCATGCTCACAGACAAACTGACACGCACGCACCTTTTTTCTGAAAATGCTTTTTATGGATAAGGGGGACCCTAAAACATAAATTTCCGGTTAAATCTCGGTATCAAATTTTGGTTGGAATGCAATATTCTCTATACACTGTACATAGTACGTATAGAGAAAGTCAAAACGAAAAGCCTCTGAAGACCTCTTTGTTCTGAATGAATTTTGCTGAATTTTGTATAACTGGTAAACCGTAAGAGAGAGAGACAGAAACTTACTACACAAAAAATGTTAAAACACATGGTGAATGTCATCACATTTTTCTTGCAGAGTTGACCGTTGTCAAAACAGTTTTAAAACAGTTACTTAACATTTCTCATACGGGAAATTGTCAACGCTTGGCCACGCAAAGAAACGGATTTCAATTCCATAGCAACCACATTTTAAAGCATTTGACTGTCGGTTTAACCTAGTGTATTCCCTTATTTACCTTCTATTTATATATAAATAATAAGACCGTTTATGCTAATGCTTATCTCCATTAGCATGATATAGATATAAGAATGTTTTTGATAATATTTGTTACAGAGATGTAGAGAAAGTCATATGAATTGAACACAGCAAGTTTTACTTTCTCTAGACGTACTATGGATATAGTGTATAGAGAAGGTCTTGCATTCCACTAAAAAATTCGATACCGAGATTTCACCGGAAATACATATCTTGGGACACCCTGAATCCAAACAAAAGCATTTTTGGAAAAAGGTCCTATGTGTATCTGTGTGTATGTCTGTGGATACCATAGCTCAAAAACGAAAAGACAGTTAAATACCAAACTTAGTACTTAAGTTTGGTATCTTCCTAGGATGCCACACGAAGATTTTCAAGAGAATACCTCACCTCCCAACTACCCTTTACATGGAACCTTTTATGAAACTCTTTATTTTCTCAAAATTGGCTCTAACGATTTTGATTAAAATGTCATATATTAAATATATAAAAATGTATATCTTGAATTTTCTGGGAATAGCCTCTGAAGACTACTTTATTCTGGATGAATTTTACGGAATTTTGCATAACTGCTAAACCGTAAGAGGTAGATCAAAACTTACTACACAAGAAATGTACAGCACGTTAAGACACACCATTTATGTCATATACTTTTTTCTTCTTCTTCTTTTGTGGAGTTGATCGTTTTTGACGTATTCCTTGGTTTTTGTTTCAGCTTTGAAAAACGTATACATTTCTCATATAGGAATTTGTCAACTCCTATCAATACAAACAAAGGAACTTGAGTCACATAGCAACCAGCTTTTGACTTTCATTTTAGCCTATGGTACCCCCTTATTTTGCTTCTGTTTACAAGGAAGCAAGTAATAAGACTGTTTCCTAATTGTTTCTGGATTAGCATGAAGTATTTAGAGGTGTAAACGTTTTAACAATAATTTGTTGCAGAAAGTCATGTGAATGGAACACAATATTTTTTGGGGCTATACCGAAGTATTGGAATTTAACGATTTTAATTGCAGTTTAAGTACTTCGTTAGTAGTCTGGAAAGCTGAGTGGAGGAACAGCGCAAGGAGGTGAATTAATATTTCACATAAGCGATAAACTCTCTTTGAGAATTCATTAGGGGCAAGTTCTTTTTAATCCAAAATGTCTGCTCAATATATTAAAGAGGTTGATTAAGGCAAGACAATGAACCTGCAGTTAGCATTTCAATAAAGGTAGGTAGAGGGAATTAAGAATTCTGGCAATTTCAGTAATTGCTCCCCGCGGAGGAGAGGATTACAGAAACACGGCTGCCAAATACACGTTTCAAGAACACTTTTCTGCTGCGGCGGTTATACCAGAGCCATATTTATTATTAAAACCATAAGGCGGGCAAGTCACTTAACATTTAGAAGGAATGAATCTTAAAAACATGAAGAAAACTTATTTCTGACATTTAAATGGAAGTTTTAAGATACTTTCTCAATCGTATTGCTTGTTTCGGGGTTGTGCCGGTTCAAAATCCCAACCAGCCTTTTAGAGAATAAAAAAATCTGATGTGTTTCACTCACATGACTTTCTCTAGCTACTCTATAAACTTCCTACAAAAGATTCTTCTTCTTTTTACACCATGCTAATCGAGATAAACATTAGCAGAATGTCCTTATTACTTAGTTCCTTGTAAATAGATTGGAATGGCGTGTTATTTATGGACGCTCTTTAACTACTGTGGTTGTGGCTACTTACAGTTAATGTGAATAAGACTAAGGCAATGACTTTCATAAATGTGTTTATAGCAAGGAGGAGACTTGGACATATGCAGGACAGATACTGGACAATGTTAAATCTTTTGTGTACTTAGGACTCACAATTACAATGAACGGAAAATGGACAAAACACATTGACATCACGAAACACAAGGCAAGGATGAAAGCGGCGGAAGCTCTCCGGATACGCTACAGAATACCGAATATATCCATAACCTTAATGGAAACTGTATACGGAGCGACAGTTAGATCCACGATGACATATGGAGGAGAAATATGGGGGTGGGAATAAACAGGGAATCTGGACCAAGTGAGGACCCAATTTTTGAAAGGAATTCTGGGGGTAGGAAGGGGTACGGTAAACTGCGGAATAATGAGGGAATTCGGGGCACATGGTGAAACGATAGATTGCAAAATCAGAGCAGTTAAATATTGGATGAGAATCGTTCACGGAAACCAGTCTCTAATTAGGGCAGTCGACGTGGGCATCAAAATTAAAGAAAGATTTGGGATAGTTTTGGATGGCGGGGCAGGCAAACAGACGGAGTATTTGGAGGAAAATTAAGAACCGCTTCTGTGATATTGACAGACAGCAAATAATTGCGCAATGCACAGAGAAGGTGTCATTAGAAGTACAGTCTGGGTTGAAATCGGAGTTGGGTATGGAGCAATACATCAAAACAGGTACAAACTCATTAGAGAGGGGCTCGCGTGGATTAGACTAGGAGCATGAAAGAGCACCAAAATTTCTGACGAGAGTGGTACGAGAATCTGTCCTATTTGCGAGGAGGAAGAGTCGTGGACTCACATCTTGGCAAGATGTAGGGGTACGGAGGAATGGCGGGAAAAATATTTACCGCGATTCTTTACCACCCCGAATGTATAGCTAGAAGCATGTTGGATGCTACTGGCAGGAGCGGAAAACATGGACGGACTAGGTAAATTTATACTTAAGGCAAGACAGCTGAGATCTGAGGAGGCTGCCAAAGGAGAATGGAGGGGGGAGGAATAAGTTCAAATAAGTTCAACTAAACAAAAGTGACTACAATATTCTACATCCATATATATTATGTCATACTTAGGTCACTGTTGTGATATAGTTTTATATATTGTATATATATATATATATATATATATATATATATATTTCTTGTAAGTGTAATTATCGATTATAAGAGGGTGCATTTATGAAAGTGTACTCTTTGCTGTAAATTTAAATTGCTATAATTGAATATCTTTGTATTTTTATTTTCGGGTTTACCCTTAATTCTTTATTGTTGTTTTAATATTGCTTTTGATTGTGGAATATCTTAGTCTTTATTTTCGCGTTAACTCTTAATTATTTGTTGTTGTTTTAATATTATTTTTAGTGTGTATTACAAATGCACGTACGGTCTGTGGACCCGTGCGAATGATGAAATTCTATGTACATATGATATTGTTATGTCATTAAATACACTTCATGCACATAGTACATAGAGAAGGTATTGCATTGTATCCAAAAATTTGATACCAATATTGCACCGCAAATATATGTTTTGAGACCCCCTGAATCCAAAAAAAGCATTTTTAGTAAAAATGACCGTGTGTATGTGAGCAGCATAGCTCAAAAACGAAAAGACCGTTAAAAACCAAAGTTGGTATTTAAGTTTGGTGTCTTTTAAGGATGCCACACGAAGATATTCAAGAAAATACCCCTACCCCAAACTACCCTTTACATGGATAACATTTCGGATATTTTGATTTTCCTAAAAATGACTGAAACGATTTTGATTAAGATCTCTTACATTTAATATATTTACATGACAAATATAATGTGTTTAGTTTTCTGGCAATAGCCTCAAAAGAGCTCTTCTAGATGATTTTTATTGAATTTTCCATAACTGTAAAATATAGACAAAAACTTACTACACAAAGAAAATATAGATTACGATAAAACACACAATTTATGTCATATACACTTTTTTCATGGAGTTGATTGTTTTTGAAATATTACTTGTTATTGGTTTCAGCTTTAAAAAACTTATATTTTTCTCATACAGAAATTTGGCAACTCCTGTCCATACAGACTAAGGAACTTCAGTCGCATACTACCAGCTTTTGACTATCACTTTAACATATAGTACTCACTTATTTCACTTCTACTTACAAGGAAGACAGTAATGCTTTTTAAGCATAATTTGCTGAACAGATTTAGAGAAATTCATGTGAATGGAATACATAACATTTTTTCAATAATTATATTTCGAAACAAAATGTATTCCATATGTATGGCACATAGCCTGCCTGAAGGTATGCTATATGGAAAAGAACCCGTTCAGACTTGTGTTGCCATGTCAACTATATAATAAACTGTTTTGTTTCTTTGCTTCACTTTAATTAGACACAGCATTTAAACATGTAATCTTTGCTTTGAAACAAGCGAAACATTAACATGAAATGACACATTCTGTAATTAAAACAGATCGTCAAATAATTATATTTTAATTAGCAAAACTACATGCGCACACCTGGAAAACATACCAAAATACACACACACACACACACACACACACACACACACTGTAGTGATAAATGTTACCTATCTACAGCAACAAACAAAAAGCTACAGTAACATTGAAAATATACTCTTTACTTTCTCTACACGTACAATGTATATAGTAAATAGAAATTGTATATCATACAAAAAACGATGTCGAGATTTTATCTATGTGAAACATAGGTATATTTTTGTATCCCCTAAAAATATAATAATAATAATAATAATAATAATAATGCATATCTTATGTGTTCCATTCACATGTCTTTGTCTACTTCTCTGCAACCAATTATTATAAAAAAGCTTATTCTTCTATTTACTTCATGCTAATCAAGAAAAAATTAACAGAAATAGTCTTATTACTTGCTTCCTTGTAAGTAGAAGCGAAATAAGGGAGTACCAAGGTTAAAGTGATAGTCAAAAGCTGGTTGCTATGTGACTGAAGTTCCTTTGCTTGTATGTAGTCTACAAATTCCTGTATGTTTTTAATGCTGAAACCAATAACAAGGAATATCTCAAAAACGATCAACTCCACGAAAACATGTATATGGCATAGATTGTGTGTTTGATCGTCATCTACATTTTTTGTGTAGCAAGTTTTTGTCTATCTCTTAATGTTTACCAGTTGTGTAAAATTCAATAAAAATCATCCAGAATAAAGAGTTATTTAGAAGATATTTCCAGAAAAATTCAAGATATACAATTTATTTTATAATATCTTGAATATAAGAAATTTTAATCAAAATCGTTAGAACCATTGAGAAAATAAACATTTTTGGAATATTTTTCTCATGCAAATGGTAGTTTGAGGTGAAGGGATTTTCTTGTAAATCATTCGTGTCGCATCCTTGGAAGATACTAAACTTAAATTCCAAGTTTGGTATTTAACGGTCGTTCCGTTTTTTAGCTATGCTGCCCACACAAACACACACACACACACACACGCGCGCGCGCGCGCCCGCACACACGGATCTTTTTCCAAAAATGCTCTTTTTTGGATTCAGGGGGACCCAAAACATGTATTTCGGGTGAAATTTCAGTATGGAATTTTTCGGTGCATTATAATACCTTCTCTATACACAGTGTATATAGTACGTGTAGAGAAAGTAAAAGAACCCAAGGTAGCGAGTTTCATCCCCGCGGAGTCAGCTTACCCTTTATAGGGAAACATTTTTGAATATTTTAATTTGCTCAAAAATACTCTAAGGATTTTTACTGTAATGCTGAAGATATATTAAGGATATGTACATGACAAGTAAAATTTACTTATTGAATTTTATGGGAATAGCCTCTGTAGACCCCTTCTTTCTGAGTGAATAACTTGTAAACTATCAGAGATATACAAAAACTTACTTCACAAAAAATGTAAATCTCGTTAAAACACATTGTTTATGTCATATATATTTTTTTCGTGGAATTCGCCACTTCCGAGATATTTTTTGTTAGTGGTTTCAAATAGAAAATTCCTTTCTCATAGAGGGGCTTGTCAATCTAACCACGCAAAGAAACGGATTACTATCCCATAGCAGCCACATTTTAAAACATGTGACTGTCGGTTTAGTCTTATTTCCCTTCTACTTATAAGGAACTAAGTAATAATACCGTTTCTGCTAATGTTTATCTCGATTAGCATGAAGTAGATAGAAGAATAAGCTTTTTATTAACAGTAATTTGTTACAGGCATGTGGAGAAAGTCATGTGAATGGATCACAGATTTTTTAGTACTGCTTTCGATATTCTTTTTCGTCCCGAAAAAAATGTTTTTTCCTTTATAGTTGCTTAGGTAACTGTGCACATTTACGTGAATATTAATTAATATTTCCGTTTCTACTTTGTTTCAGGTAAGTGTAATGCTGTTCTGTAAACGAGTTTAGAGGACGTGACCACATATCCTGCTTGAAGGTAGGACCGTTTCAGAAATTTGAGTGTTCGCATCCCTGATTGATGTGCTATGTGTGTATTTATCGTGACATTCGTCTTCTCGGGATAAGGGAACTCGCCCTAAGCGAGATTCGAACTCGCTTCCTTTTGAATGTGAAGCCGACACGCTACCACCATACTACCCAGACGGGCTTATAAACAACCAAGTAATACTATGTTTATCTCGATTATCATGAAGTAAATAGAAGAATAAGCTTATTAACATCAGATTTTTTACTTTCTCTATACGTACTATGTACATAGTATTTAGAGAAGATATTACACTCCACCCAAAAATTCGATACCGAGATTTAACCGGAAATGTATGTTTTAGGGTCCCCTGTATAAAAAAAAACATTTTCAGAAAAAGGTCCGTGTGTGTGTGTGTCCGTGTGTCTGTGAACACGATAACTCAAAAACGAAAAGTGGGTATTTGAGTTTGGTATCTTCCATGGATACGACACAAACATTTTCAGAAAAAGGTCCGTGTGTCTGTGAACACGATAACTCAAAAACGAAAAGTGGGTATTTGAGTTTGGTATCTTCCATGGATACGACACAAACATTTTCAGTAAGCTCTCACCACCCCACCCTAAAACTACAGGGAACATTTTCTCGAAATGTTCAATTTTATAAAAAAATGGCTCTAATTTAACTGACAAAAAATATATATAATTGTTTGGGGTAATAGCCCTTTATTCTAAATGAATTTTTCTGAATTTTTCATTACCGTTAAGGCGCAAGAGACAGACAAAAACTTACTACACAAAACACACAATTTATTTCATATACTTTTTTTTTCGTGGAATTGACGAGTTTTTAACCACATGGTAACCCGGTTTTTAAAATATTTGACTGTCGGTTTAGCCTAGTGTATTCCCTTATTTCTGTTCTTCTTACTAGGAAGCATGCAAAACCAAATCTGCTAATTTTATCTCCATTAGCATGACACAAATAAAAGAACGATGTTCTGTAAGAATATTAAAGATCTGAAGCTTTCTCGGCGTTGGTTATAACAGATGAACCAATTCATTTAAGTTGCTATCCCGTGAAATAATCTGTTTTGAACGAATAGTTTGTGGAACAGCTAGATAAACTCATGTGAATGAAACACACCAGATTTTCGTTTACTTACTACTTTATATATAAATAGTGTATAGAGAAGCTATTGTGTTGCACCCAAAAATTCGATACCGACATGTCACCGGAAATGTATATTTTGAGACTCCCTGAATATCAAAAAGCATTTTTAGATAAATGTCTTTGTGAGTGCACGCGCGCGTGTGTGTGTGTATGTTTGCCAGTCTATCTTTCTCTGTGTGTGTGTGTGTGTGTGTGTGTGTGTGTCTGTTTCAAGACACTGAAAGCTCAAAAACGAAAAGTCCGTTAATAACCAAACTTGATATTTAATATTAGTATATTCCAAGCATGCGACACCGTTACCCCCAGCTACCCTTTACAAAGAACATTTTTCAAAAATTGTATGTTCTCAAAAATGGCTTTAACGATTATGATTAAAATGTCCTATATTTAAGATATTTACTCGAAAAATAAAACGTATGTTTTGAATTTTCTTGTAATAGCCTCTGAAGACATCTTTATTCTGGATAAATGTTATGGAATTTTACATAACTGGTAAACCGTAAGAGGTAGACAAAAACGTATTGAATAGATCAAGAAGATCTCGTGGAAACACACAATTCATGTTATATACATTCTTTCGTAGCGTTAATAATTTTTTAGATATTTTTTGTTATTGGTTTCAGTTTTAAAATACTTCCCATACGGGAATTTGCCAACTCTTATCCATAAATAGTAACCAGCTTTTGTCTATCGTTTAGCCTATAATACTTCCTTATTTCTCTTCTACTTAAATGGAAACAAGTAATAAGACAATTTCTACTATTCTTTCTCGATGAGCGTGAAGTAAACAGAATAATAATTTTTTTAACAATAATTTATAGCAACGTAATAGAGAAAGTCATGTGAATGGAACACATAGGTAAGATTTTTTCAGACATAGTGAAACCATTTTACATGTAAAAACCCAGCAGCGCAGTACTGTCCTATTATTGTTTCAACGTTACAGAGAACGTAAAGCCAAAAGAAATCATATTTTCCATTTTTGTTACTCTAAGTTTGAAATTTCAGTGACAGTGAAGCATTTCTTCCGTTGTTTCGACATTAAAGTGTCTCGCACCAACAACTTCCAGCTGTGAACTCACAGAAAGTTGGCAGTCTCTCGCCACAAGTAAATAATTTTCCTTTCTACATGTGGGCAAGCTCTGAACTAGTTGCGAATTCCAACCAACTTTTAAAATACGAAGCTAATATTTCCTTTTCCAAGAGGAGGATAATGGCACTGCCAGAAAACTATGATCTCACATTTCCTTCTAATTTCATAAACCCATCCATGTAGATGGTATTTAGTATTCTTCCTGGTACGTCAGCCAGGTACCAAAGTGTTGGATTACTTTCCGAGCTTTCAACCACGTACTTTGTCGCCATCATCAGGGAGCTGGAGGTGTGCGAGATCTGGTAGACTCGTTGTGAGCCTAGGTGTTGTTTCCTGTGTACATACCCTGGTAAGGGTTTAACCACAGGAATGAGGTGAAGGTTAAGGTTTGTATTTTGAGGTTTCTGGTGATGATGTTAAGGAGGCAGCGCTATTTAGGCTCCTCGAACCAGGAGCAGCATCCTTTTCCTCTACTCCGGTGTGTTTAGTTTGTGCAAATTTGTTTTTGTTGGAGAATTTTGATTGACCACTCCCAATTGTGGAACGAGGGAGTATTTTATTTTGCTAATTTGCTGTTAGCAGGTTTGAAGCCGTTGTTACCGGGGGTGCCCTCAAGCCATGCGGGGAACCAGCGTTCAGTAAGTACTCCCCCAGCGATCTGACAAGTGCGTTTTCATGTTCGCCCGGCGCCTAATGACATCTTCAACATCTGGCAGGGCCGAAGCTTCATGTAGCAGCCTCAAAGGGAAACGTCGACATACAGATTAAATGGACCGGAGTCCTCTATTCTGTATCCGCTGTAACCAGAGAAGCCAGGAATCTGCTGCCATACCCCACACTTCGCAGGCGTAGAGTATCAGGGGGACTATGAGCGCCTTGAAAAGAGTAACTTTAAGTGAACCGGCATCTGGGAGGCCAGAACAGGGTAAAGGGAGGCCACCGCACCCTTCGCTCTGTCCGACGTTCCGCGCACGTGTTCACGAAAAGTTAGGTCCTTATCAAGGTATTTGATGGAATTTCCCCACTCTATCCTCTGTACTTGGTAGGAAAAGTTGGATATCTGGGTTGCGCCGTATGTTCCTGTTTGTGCGGTTAGCAGGACGTCGTCCGCAAACTGGGCCATGTTGACGCCCTGCACTATAGAGAAGTCTGTCAAAAGAGGCTAAACAAGGTGGGTGATAAGACAAAGCCTTCGGGGACTCCGCCCCTTAGGGATTTTTGTGTTGATGTTCGCCCCGCAACCCCTACTATGAAGATGCGTTGGTGTAGGAAGCGAGTATAATGTTGATAAACTGTCTGTGTAGGCCAATCTGGATGAGTTTGAATATGAGTCCCTCATGCCAGGTGATTGAGAAGGCGCCGTCCTGGAACCCCAGGGCGGCGGCCTCCATCACCTGCAGCAGCTGTTGGGTGGTCGAGTGTCCAGGAGTGGGATAGTTTGAATGTCGACCACCTGCGGCGACAAGCGGTGGAGTACTAACCTCTCGAAGACCTTCTATACTAGTGTATAGAGAAGGTATTGTATTGCACCCAAAGATTCGATACCGAGATTTCACCGGAAATACATATTTTGCGACGCCTGAATTAAAACAAAAGCATTTTTACAAAAAAAGTCCGTGTGTGTGTGTGTTTGTGTGGGGGGGGGGTGTCCCAAACATGGAAAAGAATTCCAAATTTTTATTTTCTCAAAAGTTTACTAAAATACCGAATATTGAAAATATTTACATGAAAAATAGAATGTACATTTTGAATTTTCGGGTAATAGCCTCTGATAACCTCTTTATTCTGAAAGAATTTTGCATAGCTGGTAAACTTTCACTTTAACCTATGGTACTCCATTATTGCGCTTCTTCTTACAAGTAATAAGACTGTTTTTGCTAATTTTTTCTCGATTAGCATGAGGTAAATAGAAGCATTAGCTGTTTAACAATAATTTGTAGCAGAGAAAGTCATGTGAATGGAACACAGTTTTTTTCTTAATGTTCAATAAAATATGAAAATCAACTTTGATTTATTATTGTTTTTCTTTACATTTTTTGTATTAAGTATTTCAAAAAGTAACTTGCTAAGCACGAACTGTAAGTTACTTATCAGATCTCATAATCCCAATATACATTCTCGATCTAAGTATAACTTACAGTTCTTAGTACGCAATATACTAATGTATAAAAATCTGATGTGTTGCACTCACATGACTTTCTCTACATCTCTGAAACAAATTATTGTTAAAAAGCTTATGCTTCTATTTACCTCATGCTAATCGAGAAAAAATAGCAGAAATAGTCTTATTACTTCCTTCCTTGTTAGTTGAAGGCAAATAAGGGGATACCATAGGTTAAGGTGATAGTCAAAAGCCGGTTGCTATGTGACTGAAGTTCCTTTATTTGTATGAACAGGAGTTGACAAATTCCTAAATGAGATTTATAAGATTTTTAAAGCTGAAACCAATAACAATGAATATCTCAGAAACTATCAACTCCACGAAAACAATGTAAATGACATAAATCGTGTGTTTTAACGTGCTCTACAGTTTTTGTGTTTTAAGTTTTTGTCAATCTCTTAATAGTTTAGCAGTTATGTGAAATTCCGAGAAATTCATCCAGCATAAAGTAGTCTTCAGAGACTATTCCCAGAAAATTCAAGATATACATTTTATTTTTAGATAAATATCTTTAATATACGATAATTTAATCAAAATCGTTACAGCCATTTTTAAGATCAACATTTTAACACACAGACACACACGGACCTTTGTCTGAAAATGCTTTTTTATACAAGGGACCTTAAAACGTGTATTTCCGGTGAAATCTCGGTATCGAATTTTTGGGTGCAGTGGAACACCTCTATACACTATGTACATAGTGAGTGTAGAGAAAGTAAAAGGCGAAATAAAATAATGGATGGACGCTGAAGCACAAATAGAGCGACAGAAACACATCTAATTCTGGGAATTAATCAGCAACAACATGGTCGGATGTTGTTTTTGGTTTCGCTTATAATAAAATAGTGAACGAGCATTGCTATTTATTGTAATTCTGCAACAGTGGGCCAGATTCTATTACACAACGAGCATTAAAACGTGTTGACAATATAAGCGCGAAATGCTTGCCGCTTAAAACATTGTAAGCTGGAATAAATGCTTGTTTATGCGGCGACAAATGGCACAACACGCATAGGCCCGTAAACTTCATTGCTTTTTCCCATTCTGCTGCGTTGTAAAACTGGATTAATGTTTTCGCTTTCCCAGGTAATACAATATTGTCATAAACATCATCCTAGCTGCTGTTTGAAATAATTACATCTAATTCTATACCAATCAAAATATAACGAATTTAATCATTCTTTAGTTTATCATTATTTATGTATCTGACAATGTATCCATCCATAGAACGTGCCAAGAGCAATATGTAATTAAACTATTTTTGATTATTTTTATCCCGATTGGCGTGAAGGACGGTTATATATGTATTGCCTGTCTGAAGAAAGAATGCACGAGTGGAAGCTTGGGTAAACACAAACGGATAAGCGGTATTACGTCATCACTCCCGGTGCATGCCCTGCACAGAATACATCAGTTGAATCTCTTACTGTGGACGAATCAAGTCAAAATACAAACACCGCCGCGCGAGCCATACCCTGACAAAGTAGAAAATTAATATTCATTGGTGATAAAGAAAACAGCAAGTTTAACCTGTGGTGGATCGTTTAGTTTATTCCTGTTTACGTACGCTGTGCTGATGTTTTGATGGTTAGACTGTACTGCACTATATTCCAGCCGTCTCTGACCGCTCTAAACCGTGCCATGTTATACCAGCGACCTCCCCTAACAACTGCATTCTTTCGTCAGACAGGTAGTACTGTACTATATTCCAGCCGTCTCTGACCGCTCTAAACCGTGCCATGCTATACCAGCGACCTCCCCTAACAACTGCATTCTTTCGTCAGACAGGTAGTACTGTACTATATTCCAGCCGTCTCTGACCGCTCTAAACCGTACCATGTTACACCAGCAAACCTCCCCAAACAACTGCATTCTTTCGTCAGACAGGTAGTACTACACTATATTCCAGCCGTCTCTGACCGCTCTAAACCGTGCCATGTTATACCAGCGACCTCCCCTAACAACTGCATTCTTTCGTCAGACAGGTAGTACTGCACTATATTCCAGCCGTCTCTGACCGCTCTAAACCGTGCCATGCTATACCAGCGACCTCCCCTAACAACTGCATTCTTTCGTCAGACAGGTAGTACTGTACTATATTCCAGCCGTCTCTGACCGCTCTAAACCGTACCATGTTACACCAGCAAACCTCCCCAAACAACTGCATTCTTTCGTCAGACAGGTACTATATAATAATACCTAATAATAACATGGATAATATTTTTTAGTGTTTAACGCTTTTACTACTTGTGGTACCGCAGGCTAAATCACTGATGATACATGGAATGAATATGGAGCACCAGTGGGAGGAGGAAGTCATGTGAATTGCCACATCAGATTTTTACTTTCTCTATACGTACTATATACATAGTGTATAGAGAAGATATTGTATTGCCTCCAAAAATTCGATACCGAGATTTCACCGGAAATACATGTTTTGAGACTCCCTGAACCCCAAAAAAGCATTTTTAGAAAAATGTCCGTGTGTGTGTCTGCGGGTAGCATAGCTCAAAAACGAAAAGTCCATTAAAAACCAAACTTGAGATTTAGGTTAAGTATCCTCCAAGGATATGACACGTAGATTTTGAGAAAAATCCCCATCCCCAACTACCCTTTACAGAGAACTTTTTTCGAAAATTTTGATTTTCTCAAAAATGGCTCTAACAATTTTGATTAAAATATCGCATATTAAATATTTACCTGACAAATAAAATGTATATCTTGAATTTTCTGGGAATAGCCTCTGAAGACTACTTTATTCCGAATGAATTTTACGGAATTTTTCATACCTGCTAAACCGTAAGAGATGGAAAAAAAAACTACCACACAAAAAAAGTAGAGCAGGTTAAAACACACACTTTATATCGTATACATTTTTTTTTCTCGTGGAGTTGATTGTTTTTCAGATATTCCTTGTTTTTAGTTTCAGTTGAAAAATTTATACTTTTCTAGTATAGGAATTTGTCTAGTCCTTTCCATAAAAACAAAGGAACTTCAGTCACATAGCAACCAGCTTTTGACTATCACTTTAACCTATGGTACTCCCTTATTTCGCTTCTACTTACAATAAAGCAAGTATTAAGACTATTCCTGCTAAGCTTTAAAATGAAGTAATATTTTTTGCAGAGATGTAGAGAAAGTCATGTGAATGGAACACATAATATCTTTTTTTTCTTATTTTACTGGCAGAGATTGGGTTTATTGGTGTTGATAATCATAAGTTTAGCATGAATGCAGAAGGAATGTCTTATGGTTCGATGCCGCGAGTGTTGCTGGGAAATCTCTTGATAATGCCTTCCCTTAAATCTGGAAGCTGCGGCAACTCCGCCATTGTTTTCCGGTCCTTGCATCGGAATTCCCATCCAAACTAGCTCCAGCTTTAATATTAACAAAAGCTTGCCGGATTTGATGGGACATTGTAAACAGCGCCTAATCCACACGCGCTTTGCCCAACCTCAATAAAATAAGGGATTTTGCTTGTACGAGTCAGTCGAGATACCCACAACAGCGACCCTTGTTCTAGATCTGCCATGTGCACTAGTCGTTTCCAACTAACTTTCCTTATGGACACATAGTGGTTGATTCTAGAGCAACATCAATGGCGTAAATTCACTCCTGCAATAAAAAGTACTTGGTAGGAAAATCCGTCTCATTAACTTCTTAAAAGTTTCAAAAGAAAGAGCGTTAATAGTAATAATAATAACAATAATGGGCGGTGCCATGCCCGAGTGGTTAGACCGCTCGCCTCCCACCTAGGCGACCCGGGTTCAATCCCAAGCGCCCGCATGTGGGATTTGTGGTGGACGAAGTGGCGTCTGGGGGACTTTCTCCGGTCTCCCCCGCCATTCGTTCCACCAAAACATACCTCAGAAAGCAACAACACCGTTAAATACCGAACTTGGTGTTTAAGCTTGGTATTTTTTAAGGATACGATACGAAGATTTAAAAAAAAAAAAAAATCCACAATCCCAAACTACCCTTTACATGGATTTTTTTTTAAAAATTTTGATTTTATAAAAGAAGGTTCTAACGATTTTGATTGAACTACCGTATATTAAAGCTATTTACATCGCAAATAAAATGTTTATCTTGAATTTCCTGGGAATGGCTTCTGAAAAGCTTTTCATTCTGGGTGAATTTTCCTGAATTTTGCATAACTGCTAAACCGCAAGATACACACAAGAACTTACTATACAAAAAATTTAGAGCTGGTTAAAACACATAAGTTCTGTCATATACATTTTTGTTACAGAGTTGACTGTTTTCGAGACATTCCTTGTTACAGGTTTCAATTTTAATCTACACATCTTCTCAAACCTTGCGTTTCATCTCTCTTTTGTTTCTCATGGAAGTGCAAAGCGATTCGAACTTCAATTGTTCACATATGGATATACTTTTAAAAGATTTGACTACCGTTTTAGCGTGATATATTCCACTATTTCTCTTCTATTTATAAGGAACTAAGTAATAAGACCAAATTGTATTAATATTTATCTTGGTTAGGATGCTGTAGATAGAAGAACAATACTTTGAAGGTGTAGTTTTGTTTGCAGAACGGCTAGTGAATGCAACATATCAGATTTTTGTTTTATGAGAAACCGAAAAGTATTAAGTTTAGTCTTTGGAGTGAATATTTAAACATCTATGTCTTTAATAAGATGTAAATGAACATCATTAGGGCTCGGATTTTTAGGTGCTAAAAACTTGGGAAATATTTTATTTTTATGCACTAAAAATGTAAAAAATATGTGCTAAAAGTAAAAGATATGTGCCAAAACAAATAAAATATTTTTAAGAGAACTTTCCAACACAACTAGAAGGTCGTCTAAACTTTGCAGATTGACAGTTTAGTAAATATCAATCAATTGTATATACCAGCCGGGCTGTGAAGCGATAACGGGTATTTATTTATTTCAAGCACGTGGCAGCAGTGGAGGAATTGCTGTTCTTATCTTGCGAGCTCGTCTAACTATAAGGAAAGCAGGATGTTTATATTCTTCTTCAAACTGAATAGCTTACATATCAGTTCTAACAACCAATTGCGTCATTTGGCATGTATATAATTGAGCATTAAAGTGCTGCTGCTTTTATGATTTTATAAAATTATGTGAACATTATTTTAAAAGAGTTTCCTTTATGCCATTTTTGTAAAATTTATCTGAATATCCGAAAATATTTATTTACATTTAAAAATCAGAAAATATGCATTCTTATGTGCAATAAGACTCTAGTGTGCATATCCAGAACATTAAACTCAGTTTCAAGTTCATATTAGGACGCAAACAAAATATGTATTTACCTAAAAATCCCAGCCCTAATCACCATTAAAATGTATTTTATGTTTTGTTGAACTTGTATTTTATGTTTATTGATTACTTAGAATCAAAATTATGGATTTTGTTGCCTAGTACCTACGAATTGAAATATCACTGATTATTATAGTAGTGAATACGAGGGCCATCCACAAGGTGACAGACGATCTGGAATAACTAAACAATAATGAAAGTTATCAACACAAAACATTATTTACAAAGTTATAGTATCTTACTGTATTTCTCAACATCATCGTCATTGCTATCAAGGTGCTTATTGTCACGTGGTACCGGCTTTTCAACGCAGATGTATTCTTTCACCGCTAAAGATCTGAGCCAATATGTTACTTTCAGTTTTTCTTGGCTAGGAAATCTTTTCCATCCAAAAAATATTGTATAGTGTCTAAAGCAATACACCGGTTTTTACTTTCTCTACACGTATTACGTACATAGTGTATAGAAAAGGTATTGCACTCCACCCAAAAATTTGTTACCGAGATTTCACATGTTTTAGGGTCCCCTGTATCCAAAAAAGCATTTTCAGAAAATTATCCGTGTTTATGTGTGTGTCCATGTGTCTGTGAACACCATAGCTCAAAAACGAAACGTCGGTAAAATACCAAACTTGGTATTTATGTTTACTATCTTTCAGGGATGCGACACGAAGATTTTGAGAAAAATCTCCCAACCCCAAACTACCCTTTACATAGAACGTTTTTCGAAAATTTTGATTTTCTCAAAAATGGCTCTAACGATTTTGATTAAAATATCGAACATTAAAGATATTTACCTGACAAATTAAATGTATTTGTTGATTTTCTGGGAATAGCCTCTGAAGACTGCTTTATTCTGAACGAATTTTACGGAATTTTGCATAACTGCTAAACCGTAAGAGATGGACAAAAACTTACCACTCAAAAAATGTGGAGCACTTTAAAACACACAATTTATGTTATATGGAGTTGATTGTATTCTAGATATTTCTTGTATGTGGTTTCAGCTTTAAAAACTTATATATACTTTTCTCACACAGGACTTTGTCAATTCGTGTCCATACAAACAAAGGAACTTCAGTCACATAGCAACCACCTTTTGACTGTCACTTTAACCTATGGTACTCCCTTATTTCGCTTCTATTTACAAGGAAGCAAGTAATAAGACTATTTCTGCTATTTTTACTTTCTCCATACGCACTATGTATATAGTGTATAGAGAAAGTATTGCACTCCACCAAAAATTCGATACCGAGATTTCACCGGAAATATATGTTTTAGGGTCCCCAATATCCAAAAAAAGCATTTCCACAAAAAGGTCCGTGTGTGTGTGTGTATGTGTGTGTGTGTGTCCGTGTGTCTGTGAACACGATAACTCAAAAACGAAAAGTCGGTAAAATACCAAACTTGGTATTTAAGTTTAGTATCTTCCAGAGATGCGACACGAAGAGTTTGAGAAAAATCCCCCCATCCCCAACTACTCTTTACATGGAACGTTTTTCGAAAATTTTGATTTTCTCAAGAATGGCTCTAACGGTTTTGATTAAAATTTCGTATATTAAACATATTTACCTGACAAATAAAATGTATATCTTGAATTTTCTGGTAATAGCCTCTGAAGGGTAGTTTATTCTGAATGAATTTTACTAAATTTTGAATAACTGCTAAACCGTAAGAGACGGACAAAAACTTACTACACAGGAAATGTAGAGCACACTAAAACACACAATTTATGTTGTATACATTTTTTCGTGGAGTTCGTCGTTTTTGTGACATTCCTTATTTTTGGTGTCTGCTATGAAAAACGTATACTTTTCTCATACAGGAACTTTTCAACTCCTATCCATATAGACAAAGGAACTTCATTGACATAGCAACCAGCTTTTGACTATCACTTTAACCTACAGTTGTCCCTTATTTCGCTTCTACTTACAAGGAAGCGAGTAATTAGACTATTTCTGCTATTTTTTTCTGATTAGCATAAAGTAAATAAAAGTATAAGCTTTTAAAGAATAATTTGTTGCAGGGATATGGAGAAAGTCATGCAAATGGTCCACATCAGATTTTTTTTTTCGATTAGCATTAAGTAAGTAGAACAATAAGCTTTTTAACAATATAGTAATTTGATGCAGAGATGTAGAGAAAGTCATGTGCATGGAACACATCTAAATTGCTTCGTCAACATTTGCTTTCAATATGTTCATAACGATCAATGAACTTCCACTCCGGTCTTTATCGTACACACTGTTTCTTCCTTGATTACTCGTAAATTATGTGTCATTTCCTCACTGAAGACTCGTCATTTGCATTGTCACTATACACTTGCGTTATTTGGCCACAAAGTTCGATTGACCGAACATTTTGTGCATTAAAAAAATCTGCTGTGTTCTATTCACATGACTTTCTCTACATCTCTAACAAATTATTGTTAAAAAGCTTATGATTCTATTTACTTCATGCTAATCGAGAAAAAATTAGCAGAAATAGTTATATTGCTTGCTACCTTGTAATAGGTTAAAGTGATAGTCAAAAGCTGGTTGCTATGTGACTGAAGTTCCTTTGTATGGATAGGAGTTGATAAATTCCTGTATGAGAAAAGTATGTTTTTCAAAGCTGAAACCAAAAACAACGATGACCTCCACGGGGGGGGGGGATGTATACAACATGTGTGTTTAATGTGCTCTGCATTTTGTGTACAGTAAGTTGTTATCCATCTCTTACGGTTAAGCAGTTACGCAAAATTCCGTAAACTTAATCCAGAATAAAGTGGTCTTCAGAGACTATTCCCAGCAAATTCAAGATATGTATTTTATTTGTCAGGTAAATATCTGTAATATACGATATTTTAATAAAAATCGTTAGGGCCATTTTTAGATAGTTAAAAGTTTCAAAAAACGTTCTATGTAAATGGTAGTTGGGGTGGGGGGATTTTCTTGAAAATCTTCGTGTCGCATCCTTGGAAGATACCAAACATAAATACCAAATTTGGTTTTTAACGGACTTTTCGTTTTTGAGCTATGCTGTCCACAGACACACACACGCACACACACATGGACCTTTTTGTAAAACTGCTTTTATTTGGATTCAGGGGGATCCAAAACATGTATTTCCGGTGAAATCTCGGCATCGAATTTTGGGTGGAATGGAATACCTTCTCTGTACACTATGTACATAGTACGTGTAGAGAAAGTACAAAATGAATAAGTTTTTGGCATTGAAAAAACTGGTATCACGTGACAGTAAATATCTTGGCAGAATGGAGGTTACGTTGAGAAATAGAGTAAGATACTGCAACTTTGTAAATAAAGTTTCGTGTTGATATCTTCCGTTATTAAAAGCTATGCCAAAACGTTCCTTACTTTCTGGATGACTCTCGTATACACATATTTTGTGGTTTTACAGAAATCAGGTTAGCCGATAGTTATGTAGGGAAGGACCAATGAGACGCAGGCTTGTAAGACTCTGGCAGGAGTTTACACCGGCGTCGCAGGAAATTGGTAAACGTTTTGGCGGCATCTCTTGCTCGTTAGTACAAAACTGGTTAGTGATAATTGAATCATATTGGAACCGCAGCCGATAGTTAACGACTTAAGGTTGTCTCGCCTAGCGTGTATGTGGTTGCCATGAATAATTACTAGCAACGCCTGCGCGCTGTAGCTGTTTTACTACCTCTTCTGCCTGTTTTTACAATCGATATACAGGCATCTCCTCTGAATCGCCACTTTTTACCTGTTCTACAACATACTTGTTTATTTGTTGCATGCTATTCGAGAGATTTACTTGACAAAATGTCTTATTTCCTTGTAAGTACAAACAATAAATAAATAAATAAATAAATAAAATCGGAATATGCTACCGCTGCACCTAGGCAACAATACCGGTGCATATAGTCAAACTTTAAATTTATTTCCAAAAACAAACATTGCAAATGCTATCTATTATATCATTTTTACTTTCTCTAACCTCGTATGTAAAATGCACATAGTGCATAGAGAAGGTATTGTATTCCACCCAAAAATTCGATACCGAGATTTCACCGGAAGTACATGTTTTAAGACCCCATTTTTAGAAAAACCCCCATGTGTGTCTGTCTGTGGCTCTAACGATTTTGATTAAACTGTCGTATATTAAAGATATTTACCTGACATATAAAATGTATATCTTGAATTTTCTGGGAATAGTCTCTGAAGACTACTTTATTCTGGATGAATTATATAACTGGCAAACCGTAGACAAAATCTTACTTAACAGAAAACTTACAGCTTGTTAAAACACACATTTTATGTTATAAACATTTTTATCCTGGAGTGGATCGTTTTTGAGATACTCCTTGTTATTGGTTTCAGCTTTGGAAAACTTGTACTTTTCTCATACGGGAATTTGTCAACTCCTGTCCATAGAAAGGAACTTCAGTCACATAGCAACCAGCTTTTGACTTTCACTTTAACCTATTCTACTCCCTTGTCTCCCTTCTACTTGCATGGAAGCGAGTAATAAGAATATTTCTGCTACATTTCCTCGATTAGCATGAAGTAAAAAGAAGCATACGTTTTTTTAAGAATTACTTGTGGCAGCGATGTAGAGAAAGTCATGTTAATGGAACACGTCAGGTTTTTGCACATGTTTAACTAATGTACAAACTAAAATATCAAATTAAAATCAGTGAACAAGTATCGAAAATATAAAAAGAAACATTAAGGTTTAAATATATTAAAATATAATATAATAAAGTAAATTAGTCTAAAACTAAAATATTATTGGAAAACCAGCAACTTTACAATTTGTATCCAGCTGCTTCCTATTCTATACTATACACTGCAATACTGGTATCCAGCACTAAGTTGTATATTTACTACACTTATGTTTATTCTTCTTACTAATAATGTAATTTATGTATTTGACTATATTACTTTAATGTGATATTATTATTGTATTATACTAAGAAACTATTCCTCTATATATATTTAAAAATGTTTCATTTACGTAGCCCCCTTTAACATTTAAAGTCATATCGCGTGCTTTGCAACTCGCTGTCTGTAGGTTTTTTACGTTAAATCGTTTTATTTTCCTCAAATACTCTTCGCATATTCACTCTCACATACATACTTCCAGACTCTGGTTAAAGAGAATTTCCCCACCCCAGCCGGGAGTTGAACCTGGGACCCCCGGGTAAGAGGTCAGCTCGTTGTTCACTCGACCATTGAGGAAGTGTTTTCTATAATTGTCCTTGTAAGTTCAATAGGAATAGCTTTAAAAGTACATTGACATGGCCAGGAGAGAGAGAGAGAGAGAGAGAGAGACAGAGACAGAAAAATAGCGAATTTGTTGCATTCTTATACTTTTCTCTACTTATTCTGTAACAAGCTTTAGCTCATTTCCTCAATATGCGGCGTTACTATTACCAAATTAAGAAAAATATGTTTCAATTATATGTTTTAATGCATCTTAAAATGTCTGGGCTTCTGGTTCGCCTCCGCCATCGTGAAACAAAGGGCAAGCGCATGTTTTACCTCGTTAGGGTAATGAAAAAGCTATGCAGAGCGCTGTGGGCGCAACTATTGCCGATTACGACACTCTCCCTTCTTCGGCATGTCCATGTGGCATGAGACGTGCTTGCACATCATGAGGGTTTTGTCAGTGGTGGCAGGGCATTACACATTATAGTGTACTGTACTGGAATTTTACCATTAGCCTGTGAACATATTCTAGCCATATTGCCATATATATAAATAAATGAATCGCTGAAATGCATCAAATTGAACAATTCTTTTTCTGTTGCATTCGTTAATGTCACGACAAGGTTTGTGGATAAGAAAATGTTCAAAAATAGAACGGGAATGTATTCAAAATCTCATAATATGAATAAAAACCATGCCATGCGAACGCATTTCGGTTAATAGCCACAAGATGGCAGTGGTATCACGGTTATTTGTTGCTAAATGGCCGAAGTACTGCTATATTTTCCCTCCCCATTCAATGTTAAGGTAACGCACCAGTTTATCGACACAATGACGCAACGCAGCAGTGAAATTCAAATACATGTTAATATATTAACTGTCCTTTCCTTACTCCTATCGTTTAAAATAAAGAATCAAAGAAGCTTTCCTAACGATGAACACCTAGAGTAAGTACTTATTTATTTGCCAATAGATAGCGATAGTTGTATTTTTCTTCCCCATCTAATGTTAAGGTAACGCAACCGTTTATCGAGATGACACAACGCAGCAGTGAAATGCAAATACATTTTTATGTATTAACTGTCCCTTCCTTACCCCTATCGTTTCAAATAAAGAAGCTTTCCTAGCGACGAACACCTGAAATACGTACTTATTATTTGCCACCAGATGGCCGTAGTTCCTACTGCTCTATTATTATTCTTCAATGCTAAGGGAATGCACCCGGTTATGGAGACAATAACTGTGAAAATCAAATATATTTGTTATGTATTAACTATCGTTCTCTTCATCACATTGTTTAAATAAAGAAATAAGTTTATTTTTGTTGTAATTCTTTAAAATGAACAAGTTATAAACAATGCACATAAGCATAAACCCTTCTTGGAATCTGAAAATAACGGCATCCGTTTTAGGTTTAACTTCCTATTGCAGATGTTTATTTGACGTTATGTAATACATGAGCTAACTAAAGAACACGAACATACCCGCGTCACCATCACACTACAATTGCAGTGCTCTTAATACATTTGATCAAGTAATGCTTTGGATTAAATGGAGAAATGTAATACACAAAGCCATCATGAAATAAAAGCTTATCAATTGACCATCCAGATCTACTTGCTCTTTAGTTAAGTCATTGTTAGCCTTAGAAATTGCTGTTTTGACATAGAAGAAAATAAAGAAAGAGGTGGAAAACATTAGGAGTAAAGGAAAGAAAGAGATTCGGAAGAAGCATAAATGTTATTTTGTGGCTTTCTCCTTAATGTAATTCATTACCTATGTCAGCGTATACCCGCCACTCTATGGATGCGCTGCCATGAATGTTATTATACCAACGACACCTTGGTTGCCCACGCTGTTAACTGCATATGTCATCCTTTCCACACTACCTTATGGGTGTGCTGACTTCGTCCTTTTCGCAATACCAACAATATATGCTACATTGCGCAGATCATTGCACTTCATTGCGCATTTCAGATGCAAAGGCATTATTAGACATTGACAATGGCAAAATTCCTGTTGACACTTCCACTGACCTCATTTCGTTTCCATCAAATCTTTGACACTTCACAACGTCAAAGAAAGAATTAATATGGAAAGTGTTTTCAAATATTTGTGCAAATTACAAAAACTATGCTTAGTTGAGCGAACGAGCCATTTTAGCAGCAACTTGTAGATGTAGGCGATTCGAATGTAAAAATTCAGGGTAAATTTGATGGACAAATGCATTCATTTAAGTCGCTAATTCCGTTACCAATCCGAATGAAGTTGTCAATTATCTAACTAAATTCATAGGATTTGCCAGGATTCCCGCCACACAATTTACAGCTCAGGGTTGACTCGGAGATAATTATACTACGCAATATCAATCAGCCGAAATTATGCAGCGGAACAAAATTATGAAAAATGTGATTTAAGTTACTATAACGTAGAAAAGTTCAAAGCCGAAGATATACTTATTCCAAGAACACCACTAATCTCAACCGACTTTCCGATTGAATTTAAGCGCGCCTTGCATTCGCAATAACAATAAATCCAATCGTTAGAAGTGTGTACCTTGAATTTTTCCATTTTGTATTTTGCGTGCTCGAGGGTCTGCAAACTATCGGCGCTATTTTTTTCTCCTATTGTACATTACTAGGCATTCCAATAAAGTGTTTGTCAAATTATTTCATTTTATTTCATTGCATGGTCGTACTGTGAACGGAAGATTTTGTCTGTTTTTTTTTTTTTTTCATTAGGTACATCACCATGCGAGGCCGGGGCAGGCAGCTGATTTGTAATAAATAACCCAGACAAGTTTAAAAACATTCAAGTATTCATAACAAATAGACCAAGAAAATGTAGGATTTACATAGACACACGAATAATTTGCAGTTATTCCAAAAAGGGGTTTACTACAAAGTCATAGCTCTGTTTAATTCACTTATAACAATAACTCCATGGCACGACAGCTCACGGGGAATCTTGGCCTACCGCCCGGCCACTGCGTCCCCCATCTCGGTCCATTACAGACATCATGGATGGGGTGCAGTATTGAGGGTGAGACGTGGTCAGCGCCTCGAGCCTCCCCCGGCCGGTTAATGTGGTTCTCATTACCTGGAGCCGCTACTTCTCCATCAAGTAGCTCCCCAATTGGCCCCCCAGGGACCTTACGAGGCTGAGTGCACCCCGGACCAGGTCTCCCAGCGGGGGAAAAATCCGCACGCCGGTACTGGGGATCGAACCCAGGTCTCCCGCTATTTAATTCACTTCCTTCTTCTATAAAATATTGCAAAGAACAAAAACAAGTTTACATCAAATTAAAAAGATACAACAGAGGAGTATTTCATTTAATAAAAAAAAAACTGGTAATAATGTAACATAAATATTATTTGTAAATAAATGTATTAATAAGTGTTAAAAAATGTAATTCTTGACATGATCTACATCCTTGAGTCTAGTCTCATAATAGGATGTTGTGTGTGTGTGTGTGCGTGGGTACATTCATGCATGTATATATGTGTGTGTGTGTGAGAGAGAGAGAGAGAGAGAGAGAGAGAGAGAGAGAGACAATTCCCCAAACATATGATATTTTAGTAAAAATCTTTTGAGCAGATTTTGAGAGAGAAAAACAAATGAAAGGAACATTTCTCTATGCAAAGTTAGTGTAATGTTTGTTTTATGCAGAACATAGTAACCAGCATATATTTTGAATAAAGCATTTCTTGTTGCTGCATTCAATATAAGGAAGTTACTTACAGATTCAATTTTATGACTCAACAAATTAAAAGTGCAGGTAAAAATTCCAGTTCACCCTATAAGGAAACACAGACCTACACAAATTTTCTTTATGTGTTTATAATGTTAATATAGATGTAAAATAAGCATTTTGAAATATAAAACAATTTATATAAACCATATATAGAGTTTTTGACAAGTTCTATGTTCAGTGGCTTTCTGGTTTAAACGAACCTACAGAATGCTTTCTAATCTAATCTAATTAAGATTGAATAAACTGCAAACTATTAATAGTATTGTTAGGGCCTTCAAGACTTAAGTCCTCCTTTGATAAGTTCTCTAGAGGACAGGCTAAATAGATTGTTTATAATGTCGCTTGGGAAAACAAGCACTTGTTTTCATACTCCACCCAGAAATGCACGCGTGTATTGTAACAGTGATATAGCGGCGATGGCAAACTCTCCTCCATCTCCACCTTTTCTACAGCCTCCGAACGGTGGCCGGCTAAAGCGGGAAAGGGAAGTAGTTGAAGGCGTGAGCTGCGCGGACTAAAATATGGGAGATTGCTTAATTACCTTGACAAGCTATACCAATCATATTGCTGAGCGTTTGCAGTGGGAGCGAGGCAAAAGAATGGTGTCACTCGGCACATTTCCGTGCACCAGACTGTACATACGTGTTAGAGAAAGTAAAAGTGTATGGTTATCAGTTTGCTTCTTGGCAATAAAAGATTTCGTAGCGTGTTAAAGGTAGATATCACCAAACATGCAAATTTATTCTTAAAGAAGTTTTGACACATTTTTCATGAAAATTTCGTTCTGTAGCACATAAACATTTTTGAGGTTTTCCGTGCCCAGATTTGTTCGTTTTAGCATAATGTATTCCCTTATTTCCCTTGTACTTACAAGGAAACAAGTAATAACACCATTCTGGCCCGCCTTGGTAGTGTGGTGGTAGCGTGTCTGCCTTACATTCAACAGGTCGTGAATTCGGGTTACCCGGAAAAAGTTTATTATCGGGGTTTTCCCCTTATCCTGAGAAGACGAACGTCGAGTAACTTTAGGCTCCATGGACACGAGATCACCAGTTTTATTCATCGTCCGATATGACCAACCAGCTTAAAAGTAAAGTGTTCCATTCACATGACTTTCTTTACGTCGCCGTAACAAATTATTGTTACAGAACATATACGTCTATCTACTTTATGATAATTGAGATAACCATTAGCAGAAATTGTCTTAATTACTTGCTTCCTTGTAAGTAGAAGGAAACTAAGGGAATACCCTAGTCAAATCTTATAAAAGCTGGTTGCCATGTGGATGAGACCCGTTTTGTGCAGGATCAGGAGTTTACAACTTTTCGTGGGTAAAAAGTTGAAGTATTTTCAATCTGAAACAGAAAGGAATGTCTCAAAGACGGCCAATTCAACGAAAAAAAAAAAAAAAAAACGAATATGACATAAGTTGTGTGTTTTAACGTAATCTCATTTTTTGCGTTGTAAGTTTTTGTCTATCGCTTACGGTTTACCAGTTACGCAAAATTCAGCAACATTCGTTCAGAATAAAGTGGTCTTTAGAGGCTACTCCCAGAAAATTCAAGGTATACATTTTATTTGTCATATAAATATCTTTAATAGATGTACGATATTTTAATCAAAAAAGTTAGAGCCATTTTTGAGAAAATAAAAAATTTCGAAATGTTCTCCAATTTTTCATACATTTCATACAAGATTTTTCAAAAATCTTCGTGTCGCATCCTTAGAGGATATTACACTTAAATATCAAGTTTGGTATTTTACGGACTTTTCGTTTTTTAGTTATCGTGTTCACAGACACACGGACACACATACACATGGATCTTTTCCCAATTTTTTTTATACAGGGGGACCCTAAAAAGTATATTTCCGGTGAAATCATGGTATCGCATTTTTGAGTGGAATGCAATACGCTCTCAATACACTATGTGCATAGTACGTGTAGAGAAAGTAAAAAGAAAGAAACATCCTGCTAATTTTTATGTTGATAATCATGAAGTAGTTAGAAACAAGTTTTGTAAGAATAGTTTGTTTGTAGAACAAATTGAGAAAGTCATATGAATGAGGCACATCAGACCTTTTTTTTTTTCTGAACAATGTAGGTTATAAATAATTGTCAGAGAAGTGTGTCCGGATTTGTTGGCGTGTGTGTCCCAAACAAATACGTCCACATACATTTTGAAAGCAATCTACAACTGTAGCGTATTGAACCCAGGGGCTGCGTCCTCAATCTTTCAACTGGAAACTCTTATAAATATGCAATGTTTCTATTTTCTGAGCAGAGTCATCCACTTAACTCTGCACGAACCAAATGTATATGTAATGTAACACGTTCATCACTATGTATGGTGCTGTGGCAGATTTCTTCCAGTAAATACCAGGTAGTGCCTGCGGTCTGATGACGTCAGACCAGCCGTGCGAATGTACATAGTGTATACAGAAGGTATTGTGATGCACCCAAAAATTCGATACCGAGTTTTCACCTGAAATACATGTTTTGAGGCCCCCTCAATAAAACCGTTTTAGAAAAATATCCGTGTGTGTATGTGTGCCTTTGGGCAGTATAGCTACCAAACGAAATGTACGTTAAAAACCAAACTTGGTATTTAGGTTTGGTTTCTACCAAGGATGCGACACGAAGATTTTCAAGAAAGTCCCCCCCAACTACCCTTTACATGGAACTTTTTTCGAAAATTTTGATTTTCTAAAAACTGGTTCTAACAATTCTTAATTAAAATATCGTATATTAAAGATACTTACTAGACAAATAAAATGTATATCTTGAATTTTCTGGGAATAGCCTCTGAAGACTACTTTATTCTGGGTCAATTTTACGGAATTTTGTATAGCTGCTAAACCGTAAGAGGTAGACAAATATTTACCACACAAAAAATGTAGACCGCGTTAAAGCACACAATTTAGGCAATATCCATTTTTTTCGTGGAGTTGGTGCTTTTTGCGATTTTCCTTGTTTTTAGTTTCAGCTTTGAAAAACATATTTTCTCATACAGGAATTTGTCAACTCCTGTCCATACAAACAAAGGAACTGCAGTCACATAGCAACCAGCTTTTGACTATCACTTTAACTTACGGTACTCTCTTATTTCGCTTCTACTCACAAGGAAGCAAGTAATGAGACTATTTCTCCTAATTTTTTCTCGATTAGCATGAAGTAAATAGAAGCATAAACTTTTAAATATTATTTTTGCAGGGATTTAGAGAAAGTTATGTGAGTGGAAAACATCTGTGTTAATGTCCTTTAGCCTGGTCGGTCATATCGGACGATAAATGAAATTGGTGAAATGATACTTAAATGTTCTCGGGGTCCATGGAGCTTAAAGTTACTCGACATTCGTCCTCTCAGGATAAGGGAAAACCCCGACAAAAAACCTTATCCGGGTAACTCCCCTTAAGCGAGATTCGAAATTACGACCTTTTGAACATAAAGCAGACATGCTACCACCGCACTACCCAGGCGGGCTAGATAAATCTTGTATCTCTTAATCGGAGGCCTCGTTTTTTGTTGTCTTTTTTACTCTACACGTACATAGTAAATAGAAGAAGTGTTATATTCCGCCCAAAATTTGACATCGAGATATCACCGAAAATATGTTTTGAGGTCCCCTCAGTCCAAAATAAGCTTTTTATAACAAAGCTCCTATAGTTGTGAACAGAATAACTCAAAAAATAAAAAACCGTTATTTATTTGTTCATCATTAGGTACAATAGACATGGTCAAAATAATATATACAAATAAGATATCAAGTCAGAAATATAACAATTTTTGTATTAGAAATTCATCCAGATGGTTGTCCATCAGCATAGTGTATAGTCATTCGCACATCCCTGAGAAGGTAGGGTTTTTAACTTTTTAGCAAATGAACCTTTCGCACTGCGCGTGTAGTTGTTGTTTTACATTTTGGAGGCCACTTCCCCCCCTTTTTTTTCTAATTCAGACCCACTTGGTTTTATTACTCATCTTTGATTGTTATTTTTAACACTCACTTTTCCGCATCGTTTCAGCTATTGTTTTACTCCTAGTGGTTTTAGCTTATTTTAACTCTTGGTTTTTGTTTGCCACAGATTTTAGAAGGGCGCTAATGACCTTGCAGTTGGGCGCCCAAAAACCCCCATCTATCTATCTACTAAAGTGTATAGAGGAATTAGGTATTGCATTCCACCCAAAAATGCGATATCGAGATTTCACTGGAAATTTAGGTTTTGAGGTCCCCTGGCACAAAAAAGGGATTTTTAGAAAATTGGCCATATGTCTGTGGACCAAAGAGCTCAAAAACTAAAAGACCGTTTAATACCAAACTTGTTTATTTATGTGTTCATTGTTAGGCACATTAGTACAATTCAAATGGTTAAAATAATATATACAAATAAGATATCAAGTCAGAAATATAATACTTTTTGAATTAAAAATCCATCGAAATTGTAAAATACTTTGTCCATCAACTATTTTTACTTTTTCTATACATAGTGTATAGAGGAAGTATTGGGGTCCACCCAAAAATTCGATATCTAGATTTCACCGGATATATATGGTTTGAGATCCCCTGAGTCCAAAAAAGGGATTTTTAGAAAAATGTCCGTGTGTTTGTGGACAAAATAGCTCAAAAACTAAAAGACCGTTAAATACCAAACTTGGTACTTAATTTTGGTAGCTTCCAAGGATACAACACGAATACTTTCAAGAAAATGCTCCCACCACCAACTACCCTTTACATGGAAACATTTTTCAAAATTTTGTTTTACTCGAAAATGACTAACGTTTTACATTAAAGGACGTACATAAAAAAGTATTTGTATCACAAACAAAAATGTATTACTAGGATTTTCTGAGAATAGATTCTGAAGAGCCCTTTATTCTGGATGAATTTTGCATAACTGGTAAACCGCAAGAGATAGACAAAAAACTTACTACACAAAGCATATAGATGTACTTACAGCACACAATTTGTCATACACTTTTTTCGTGAAGTTGACAGGCTTCGAGATATTCCTTGTTATTCGCTTCAGTTTTAAAATACTTATACGTTTCTCTTACGGGAACTTATCGACTCCTGGTCACGCAAAGAAACGAATTTCAATCCCATAGCAACTACATTTTAAAACACTTGACTGTCGGTTTAGCCTAGTGTATTCTCTTATTTCCCTTCTACTTATAAGGAACTAAACAATAATACCGTTTCTGTTAATGTTTATCTCGATTAGCATGAAACAGATAGAAGAATAATCTTTTTAACAATAATTTCTGCAGAGATACGAATGGAGCACATCATATTTCTATGCTTACTCTTTAAAGTAACAGGTGAGTTCTGGGCGCAGTAATATTTTCATTGCCCAGAAAGCTTTGAATTCTGGAGGCTAGAACAGAGGGAGTTAACAAACACACTAGGAACGTATTTGAAAGGGAACAGGCGGCTTTGTGAAACATAATTACTTAGTGTTGGTGCACAAGTTGCGGAATGAAAGAAGGACCCACATTAACTTAACACACACGTCACGTGATGTACAAAGCGTGTATATTTGCAAAGGAGAGTCTTTGCTTTACTTGTTGCCCGCCATGCTCTCTGCTTGTGTCTGTCGCCTGCGACGTTGCCATTCTGTCCAACTATATCGCTGTAATCTGTCACATATACACGCAAGACGCGTTCCCGTTATAACGTCGCCCTCCGTGGTGTAATGGTAACTTTCTATACCCGGCGGAGGACGATGGATTGTTTTCGGGCGTAAAAATCCTTAGCATGGCTTCCTTCGGAAGGGAGGCAAAGCCGTTGGTCCCGTGTCATAGATTTACGACATTTAAAGCCTGATGAAGAGGCCTCTGAGCAAGATTAAGCGGCCTTTCAAATATAAAACAGCATATGCTGCGTCATAAGAGAAGAAAAATCAATTAAACATTACTACATACAATAATGTTACAAGTATATATTTAAAAAAAATCTCGTGTGTTCCATTCACATGACTTTCTCTACATCTCTCAGTAAATTATTGTTAAAAAGTTTATTCTTCTATTTACTTAATGTTAATCGAGAAAAAACTACCACAAATAGTCTTATTACTTGTTTCCTTGTAATTAGAAGAGAAATAAGAGAGTAAAATACGTTGCATCGATAGTCAAATGTTTTGAAAGCTGGTTGCTATGTGTTTGAGGTACGTATGTTTTTGTGGGTAGGAGTTGACAAATTTCCGTATGAGAAAATTATAAGTATTAGAAAACTCGACCAGAATAAAGTCGTTTTCAGGAGCTATTCCCAGAAAATTCAAGATATACATTTTATTTGTCACGTAAATATATCGATATAACAAATTTTAATCAAAATAGAGCCATGTTTGAGAGAATCAAAATTTTCGAAATTTTTTCCATGTAAAGGGTAGTTGGGGGTAGGAGGATTTTCATGAAAATCTTCGTATCGCATTTTTGGAAGATAGCAAACTTAAATATCAAGTTTGGTATTTAACGGTCTGTTTGTTTTAGGGCTATGCTGCCCACAGACACACACACACATGACATTTGTCTAAAAATGTTTTTATTCAGGGGGTCTCAAAACATGTATTTCCAGTGAAATGTTGGTGTCGAATTTTTTGTTGCAATATAATACTTTCTCTATACACTATGTACATAGTAAGTGTAGAGAAAGTAAAAAGATAAGATTAATCCCATTTGAAGTCATAAATTTCTGAAATACTATAAAGAGGATTTGCCTTCAATGTAGTTCTGATCCTCCTCTTAAAGTTTAACAAAGAAAGAGTAACGAAGAGTTTGAACAACATCAGTGTTAGAGAAGTGGAGTCAGACTGAAAAATTCAACTCCATAGCCGGGATTTCAACCACGAATCTCCCAGTCTGCGAAATTTGCTCTAAAACTGAGCTACAATGGCATCATGTTGACACAGCACTAAATTCTGCAACTGACTCTCTTTATTTTTTCTAAATAGTACTTGGTACGTAGATAATGTACCTATTGCACTCCACCCAAAAAATTAGATACCGAAATTTCACTGGAAATACACGTTTTAAAATATTTATATTTATATCCAAAAGTTAAAAAAAAATATGATAAAAAATTGACCTGGCATCACTAAGGAAGCCTTTGGCAAGTAACGCTCCAATGGTTTGTATCTTCATACAGTTTTACTCAGATGTGCACTTATAGTCCAGCTTTGGCAACCATAGTGTTGCATAATAATTGTAATGCTACCTCATAATGACAGGCAAGCGCAGACGCGAGGGAAAAATGTGATGTGTTCCATTCATATGACTTTCTCTACATCTCTGCAACGCATTATTGCTAAAAATAGTCTCATTACTTGCTCCCTTGTTAAGTAGAAGCGAAATAAGGGAGTACCATAGGTTAAAATGGTAGTCAAAAGCTGGTTGCTGTGTGACTAAAGCTCCTTTGTTTGTATGGATAGGAGTTGTCAAACTCCTATATGAGAAAAGTATAAGTTTTTTAAAGCTGAAACCAAAAGTAAGTAATATTTAAAAAATGATACTCCACGCAAAAAATGTATATAATATAAGTTGTGCGATTTAACATGCTCTACATTTTTTGTGTGGTAAGTTTTTGTCCATCTCTTACGGTTTAGGAGTTATGCAAAATTTCGTAAAATTCATCCAGAACAAAGTAGTCTTCAGAGGCTATTCCCAGAAAATTCAAGAAATCGTTAGAGCCATTTTTGAGAAAATCAAAATTTTCGAAAAATGTTCCATGTAAAGGTTAGTTGGGGATGGGGGATTTTTTTTTTCAAAATCTTCGTAACGCATCCCTAGAAGATGCTAAACTTAAATACCAAGTTTGATATTTTACCGACTTTTCGTTTTTGAGTTATCGTGTTCACAGACACACGGACATACATACGGACTTTTTTTCTGAAAATGCTTTTTTTTTTCGGATACGGTGGACCCTAAAACATATATTTCCTGTGAAATCTCGGTATCGAATTTTTCGGTGGAGTGCTATACCCCCTCTGTACACTAAGTACATAGTACGAATAAAGAAAGTAAAAATGTAAATGGAGTTTTATTTATGGACGCTCTTTAACTGCTGAGGTTCTCAGCGCCCCATTTTATACTGGGCGTGAAAGAACGCTGAATTTTGCTCAAAGGCCTCTCTATCAGGCTTGAGGTTCTTTTATGCGCCGTAAATCTACGACACGGGACCAACGGCTTTACTTCCCTTCCGAAGCAAGACATGCTAAGAGTTTTACACCTGAAAAAAAATCCGTCGTCCTCCGCCGGGTTTGAACCCGCGACCTTGGGCATAGGAAGTGAGCATGGTAACCATCACACCACGGAGGGCGACGAAGCCCATTCACAATGTAGTTATAAGTGTAGCGTGTGAAGTTGGCACGGGTTTCTATATCTGTACATTACATACGGGTATCTTCCGAGCTCTCCGTAAATTTCAAATTGAATAACAAAATCACTAACTTTTGTATAAACAGGTTACACAAATTACATAAATACACACAACTAAGGATAGCATCTTGGGGACCGATAGCGAGACCAGCTGCATACCTACCTAATAGAGACCGACCTACATTGGCGACTGCACTCGCCACATGTAAACAACTTGTAGTAACGCGTTGGGGAACGTGGCTCGACACAGCAGTATACTATGCTGTGTATTACAATACTGTTTCACAGGTAATTAATGCCTTTGATGATAGTGCATGTTCTTCAATCAAGACTGTAAAACCTCTTGCTTCAAGATTGCATTAAGATTTGCAATTCAAATAGAAGAACGTTGCAGATACATAATATCTACGAGAATAATACACAATCGGAAACATCGAACATTGAAATGCCTCGAACCTTAAAAGCTGTTGATGAACTTGTGCAAGCAATTAATAAGAGACCCGTGACTTGTTTTAGACCGTGTGAAAAAGAAGTGAAGACAGTGTTTGGAAAACAATGTCGGATTTTCAATAATGCGGGAAATAAATGTTTTACGGGGTGTTGCTATGGAAATAATTGCTGATGGTGTATCTTACCCAATAGTCGATGATGTGTGTTGTTTCTGTTTTGCTCCAATCACATATTGTGATGTGGCGGAAAGTTGTCCATACTATAAAGTCTGTTTACGTGCTAATTGGAGATAATTCACATTTGAGACGTTACGAATGTATGTTGTGGATTGTAACGTATGTACGTCGAGAGAAAGTGAAACGGATAATGATGATGATTTGCTGCACAGCAGCCATTGAATGTGTGTAAATATTAAAATTGTTAGTTCTCGTAAACCAGTGGTATTTATGTTTACCACTCAACCTCAATCGTCTTCCAATACTAGTTAAAACATCACAGTCTACCACTGCCCCTTTTTCCTACTATTAGTACCACTATGTACACACTGCATTGTCAAACACATCACAACCATATGCCATGCTGCGCTAACTTCGAAGATTCTGTCCCGCTATCGGTCTCCAAGATACTATCCCCACATACAACTAATACTTGCGACAGAGACGTCACCATAATTATTTGACCAAAGTATTGAAAATGATGCAAGCATTGAGTCAGCAGAAAGTTATAAAGCACATTTGTACAATGTGCATTATCTTTTTGCGCCTTACATTTTGCGACAGCCAAGCAATCATACACAGATAGTGGGTACACCTATTAATTCAAACGGCGGATTTGCAAGGAGACCTGTCATAACATCTTGAGGGAAATGAGAGATGGCGCGGCACTGACAAATAGGTCGTCTATGTGCAGTAGGCGCTGTAAAATCTCACATTGTTGTTAAAACCAAGCCAATGGATAGAGGAAGCAATGCAGAATTCTTTCTCTATGTAAGCAACGCAAAAATAAAATTTGGAATTTGCAGACTCTTGCATTGTATTGCGTGTGTCTATATGAATGCTTACATTGAATAACATTTCTTGCACTCACCTATCATTGTGAATGAGGCAAAATACGAAGTTTATAATCTGAAATGGTAAGTACTAAAACTTTCGCTACCATCCTTAAGAGATTTTTGATGTAATTTAATTTCTGCATCAATAAAATGAGAGAAAAGGAAAGACGAATTTTTTTACAAACTACCTATATAAACGCTTATTTTGGTATCTACCTCATGTTAATCGAGATGAGCTATTTTTCAGAACCTGTCTTTATTACTATTTCCTTGTAGCCACGGCCGGTTTTGGGGAATACAGTAGGCTTAAGCGATAGTATATTTTTAAGAGCTGGTCGTTAAATGAAATCTTTGAAATTTGATGCCCAAGGAGGAAAAAAGAACGACTTTACATTTGAGAAAGGTTTAAGCATTATAAAATTGATTCCATTTGACCCAATATCTCGGAAATGGTTAAATGATAAATAAATTAATAAATAAAAATAAAATATAAATAATAATAATAATAATAATAATAATAACAATAATAATAATTTAGTATAAACTGTGTGCTTTAACGAGATCTACATTTTTTTTATTTTCTGTAACACGTACCGCGTACATAGTACTCGTAGGCAGAGAAGGTGCTGTATTCCACCCAAAACTTCGATGCGGAGATTTCAACTTAAATATGTTTTGAGGGCCCCTGAGTCCAAAAAAAAAAAAGACATTTTATAAAAACGTCCGTGCGTGTTCCCCGTGAACAGCAAACTTGATGTTTAAGTTCAGCATCTTTCAAGGATTGAACAGAAGGTTTTTGGTATTCAAGAAAATACCCTGCCTCAAAACTACCCTTTAACTGGAAAATATTTTATTTCCTCAAAAATGGTTCTAACGAATATGATTAAAATACTATACATATATTAAAAATAATTACATGACAAATGCAATATTGCATATCTTGAATTTGCTGGGAACAGCTTTTCATTGTGAATTACTGTAAGATAGACAAATTATGGCAGTGACGATTTAGATTGACATGCAGTATATGACAAATAAAATAGCCCCTGAAGACCTCTCTATTCTGGATGAGCTTCACAGAATTTTGCATAACAGATAAACCATAAGAGATAGACAAGAGCTCGCCAAACAAAAAATATACACCTTGTTAACACATTGTTGCGGAGTGACCGTTCCTTGTCATTGTTTCAATTTTAAACTACTTAACTTTTCTCAAACAAGACCATGCACACCGAAACGAACCTCACTGGTTTCACATAGCGACCAACTTTGACTGTCACTTTAGCCTAGTGTACTCCCTTTTTTCCCTTCTACTTGCACTATTCATTTTATTTTATTTTTTTGATCTAATACTGAGACTGTTGAACAATTGTCATTAGCCTCCTGGCTTCCCAATACATTTGAATTTTCCCAAAATTGTTGAAGAGCCGAGCATGTTTAGATGTTCTCAGTTTTGAATGCAGTTCGGTGAGTTAAGAATTTTCATCCGCTGTGCTAGACAATCGTGCTGTGTTATTTGTTTACTTTCTCTACACGTACTCTGTACATAGTGTATAGAGAAGGTATTGTATTGCACCCAAAAATTCGATAACGACTTTTCACCGCAAATACATGTTTTGAGACCTCCTGAACCCAAAAAAAAAAAAACATTTTTAGAAAAATGTGTGTGTGTGTGTGTGTGTGTGTGTGTGTCTGTGGGCAGCATAGCTCAAAAACGAAAATACCGTTAAATACCAAACTTGGTATTTAGGTTTGGTATCTTCCAAGGATTTGACACAAAGATTTTCAAGAAAATCTCCCCACCTCAACTACCCCTTACTTGGAACTTTTTTCAAACATTTTGATTTTCTCAAAAATGACTCTGATTTTGATTAAAATAACATCTATTAAAGGTATTCACAGGACAAATAAAATGTATATGTCGAATTTTCTGGGAATAGTCTCTGAAGACTACTTTATTGTGGATCAATTTTACGGAACTTTGAATAACTGCTAAACCGAAAGAGATGGACAAAAGCGTACCACACAAAAAAGTAAAGCACATTAAAACACGCAACTTATTTTATATACCTTTTATCGCGGAGTTGATCGTTTTTGTTGGTTTCAGCTTTAAAAAACTTATACTTTTCTCATACAGGAATTTGTCAACTCCTGGCTTACAAAGAAAGTTCAATCACCTGGCAACCAGCTTTTAAAAATGTTGACTATTACTTTATCCTATTGTATTCCCTTATTTTCTTTCTAATTACAAGGAAGCAAATAATAATAAAATTTCCTCAAGTTTTTTCTCGATTAGCGTGAAAGAAATGAAAGAATAAGCTTTTTAACAATAATTTGTTACAGAGATGCATAGAAATTCATGTGTATGGAACCCATCAGATTTTTTTTTTTTTTTTAATTCTGGCTACTGGAGAGAGACAGTATTAGGGGACGGGTTGGCGCTTATATAAATATAAAACATGCATAAAAACGAGTGATCTCAGCTACTCAAAGAAATGCCCTCATTGTTTTGGAGAGGAAAATGCAGTAGTCGTCTGTCTTCTGTCGCTGGTCCCATTTCGTTACGGTGTGCTGCATTTTATTGTCCCAACAGTTAACCACAATAATTGTCAACATTGCGTGCATTCCAAGAAGAAACGACCGTCTTTCTTTTTCTTTGCTTTAAACCCAAGTGAGCTCTCTAGGGCTCCAGATTAAAGCACACCGCATCCAGAAGCTTTTAAACTTTATCCTGTTGATATCGATGGAAAAACCTTTCAAGGAAAGCCGCTGAAAAACAAGATTCTAGGTTAAGAAACAACTCCATTATCGAGCATTTTAAAATACACTTTTGCTTCGCCACACCCGCCGTAGGAGGGTCACGTTTTGAGAATGAACGCAATTAAATTTTAAATTTTAGAAAATTTAAATCGGATCATTCCATGGAAATAAATGGTATTGTAATCCATCAAACATTACATGTCGGGATTTCACCAGAAATTAGTGTTCTGAGGTTCCTGAAGAAGAAAAAGGAAAAAAACGTTTCTAAAAAAATGTGTTTGTTTGTGAACAGCGTAGTTCAAAAACTAAAAGACCGTTAAAAAGCAAACTTGGTAGTTAAATTAATTATTTTCCAAGGATGCGTAACAAACATTTTATTTATATGCAACGATTTTGAAGATTTTCTTTTTCTCAAAAAGGAACAAACGATTTTGATTAAAATATTATACACATTTACATCACAAATAAAATGTATATCTTGTATTTTACGGGAGTACCTTCTGAAGGACTGCTCATTCTCAATACATTTTTTCTGAGTTTTACATAACTGGTAAACCGTAAGAAATAGACAATATCTTACCATACAAAAATATAGATCTCATTAAAACACACAATTAATTTAATGTGCATTTTTACTTTCTCTACACGTATTATGTACATAGTGTATAGAGAAGGTATTGCACTCCACCTAGAAATTGGACAACGAGATTTTACCGGAAATATACCTTTTAGGGTCTCCTGTAATCAAAAAAAGTATTTTCAAAAACAGGTCCCTGTGTGTATGTGTGTGTGTGTGTACGTGTGTTTGTGAACACCATAACTCAACAACGAAATGCCGGTAAGATACCAGTTTTGGTATTTAAGTTCAGTTTCTTCCAAGGATGTGACACGAAGATTTTGAGAAAAATATCCCACCCCGAACTAAATTTTACAAGGAAAAACTTTCGAAAAATTGAATTTTCTCAAAAATGGCACATACAATTTTGATTAAAATAATGTATATTAAAGATATTTGCATGACAAATAACATGCATATCTTGAATTTTCTGTGAATAGTCGCTGAATACCTCCGTATTCTGGAAGATTTTTGCGGAAATTTGCATAACTGCTAAACGGTAAGAGACAGAGAAAAACTTACTTAACAAAAAGTGTAGAGCTCATTAAAACACACAATATATGTCATATACACTTTTTTTCGCGGAGCTGGCTCTTTTTGAGATATTCCTTATTATTAGTTTTAGAATTAAAATACTTAAGACTTTTCTCATGGGAAACTTATCAACTCCTGGCGACGCAAAGAAACGAGTTTCAATCCCATAGCAACCACACTTCAGAAAATTTGACTATTACTTTAGTGTATTATCTTATTTCCCTCTACTTATAAGAAACTAAATAATAAGACCGTTTCTGCTAATGTTTAAATCAATTCGCGCGAAGTGGAAGAATAAGTTTCTTTTAATAATAATTTATTACACAGATGTAGAGAAAGTCATGTGAATGGAGTACGTCTGATTTTTTTCAAACGCATAGCTCCATCCTTCTTTTGAAAAAAGATACATTCTTCCTAATCAGCAATTGAAATCCAAGACCTCAAATGTATTATTTTATTATTTTTTTCTAAGTACGTACTGAGCAAAAATTACATTTCGAGATTTTATCAAAAATATGTTTTGAAGCTCATGGAAAAAAAATATATTTTTAGAAGAAGTTGTGTGTGTGAGCAGTATAACTCAAAAACTAAAAATTCGTTAAGTTCCAAACTTAGTATTTAAGCTCAATATTCTACAAAATACCCCAAAATATTCTTTTACATTGAAAATTTTTCGAAAATTTTATCTCAAAAATGGCTCTAACGATGTTGATTAAATTGGCAAGTATTTAAAATATTTTCAACAAAATTAAAATTTATTCCTGTAAGGAGTTTTACGGGAAGAACCTTTGAAGACCTCTTTATTCTGGATGACTTCTGGATAACTCGTAAACTAGAAGAGGTTTAATCACAATATTTACATCACAAATATCTTGAATATTTTTGAATTTTCTGGAATATTCCCTTAAGACCTCTGCATTTTTGATGAATTGTACTGAATTTTGCATAACATTTAAACCTTAAGGGATGAACCAAAGCTTATTATAATATATATATATATATATATATATATATATCATTAAAACAATTTATGTTATATATATATTTTTTTTTTCGTGGAGTTGAACCATTTCTGAGATATTCCTTGTTATAGTTTCGATTTTAAAATAGTCTTCTGATACAAGAATTTGTAAACTCCTGGCCATGAAACCACGTGGCAATCAATTTCTAAAATATCTGATATAGTCTAGTGTACTCCCTTATTTTCCTTCTACTTACAAAAAAGCTAGTAATAAGACAATTTCTGCCTCTGTTTATCTCGATTAGCATGAAAAGTAATACGGTTTTTATCAATAATTTATAACAGTGATGAAGAGTGAGTTATCTGAATGGAACACGTGAGATTTTCTCTAATAGTGCACATTAAAACGTAAAGGGTTCTTAAGCTGTTAAAGGCTAAGAAGCGGAAGATTAAGAAGGGGGGTGTTTGTGATAATAGGACGTTAGATATTCTCTTGGTGCATGCTGAAGATGAGACAGCGAAATTTCGCTTGATAAAGGCATTTTTGCCCTGGTGCAGGAAATACTGGCCGGAGCGTAGATAATGATCTTCCATTACGTTAACGACCCTCGCATTTTCAGAACAATTGCCTAGTAATGACAATCAGTAATTACTGCCCGATGCGATACAGAGAAATGCAAACATCGTAGCGGAAGCGAAGGAAACGTAAACGGCTATTTGTACAATTATCTCCACCAATCACTGATTAAGACCGAGCGACGTATAAAGCTCCAATTTAGCAACGCCTACGTTTGCTGTACATGCATGGCCTACCACATGGAACACAGGCGAGCGAATGTTGGGGTGGCATAGTGGACAGACAAGGTATTGCATTCTACCCAAACACTAGATACTGAGATTTCACCGGAAGTATGTTTAAGTACTTTTACAAAAGTCACTGTGTGCGTCTGTCGGTCTTGGTATTTAAATTCAGTATTTTCTAAGGATGTGACACGAAGATTTTGAAATAAAAAATCTGATGTAATCCATTCACATGACTTTCTCTGTATCTCTGCAACAAATTTTTGTTAAAAAGTTTATGCTTTTATTTACTTCATGCTAAATGAGAAAAAATTAGCAGAAATAGTCTTATTACTTACTTCCTTGTAAATAGAAGGGAAATAAGGGAGTACCATAGGTTAAAGTGATAGTCAAAAGCTGGTTTCTATGTGACTGAAGTTCCTATATTTGTATTGACAACAATTGTTAAATTCCTGTATGAGAAAATTATAAGTTTTAAAGCTGAAATCAAAAACAACGAGTATCTCAAAAACGATCAACTCCACGAAAAAAATGTATGTAACATAAATTGTGTGTTTTAATGTGCTCTACATTTTCTGTGTAGTAAGTTTTTGTCTCTTTCTTACGGTTTATTAGTTACACAAAATTCCGTAAAATTCATCCAGAATAAAGTAGTCTTCAGAGGCTATACCGAGAAAATTCAAGACATACATATTATTTGTCAATTATATATTTTTAATATATGATATTTTAATCAAAATCGTTAGAGCCATTTTTCAGAAACTCAAAATTTTCGAAAATTGTTCTATGTGAAGGGTAGTTGGGGGTGGGGGGATTTTCTTGAAAATCTTCGTGTCGTATCCTTGGAAGATATGGAACTTAAATACCAAGTTTGGTGTTTAACGGTATTTTCGTTTTTGATCTATTCTGCTTACAGACACACACACACACATACCCACAGACAGACAGACAGACCCACGCACGGACATTTTTCTAAAAATGCTTTTTTTGGATTCAGGTGGTCTCAAAACATGTATTTCCGGTGAAATCTCGGTATCGAACTTTTAGGTAATATGCAATACCTTCTCTATACACTATGTATATAGTACGCATAGACAAAGTAAAAATTCCCCCTCCCCAAACTATCCTTTTCATGGAAAAATTTTCCAAAAATGTAATTTTCTCAAAAATGGCTTTAATGCTTTTGATTAAGATACTGTATCCTAAAGGTTTTACCTGGCAAATAAAATGTATTTCTTGAATTTTCTGAAAATCCTCTGAAGACATCTTTATTGAGGATGAATTTTGCTGAATATTGCATAACAGGTAAACAGACAAAAACTTACCCCACAAGAAATAGATCTCGTTAAAACACACAATTTATGTCGTATACATTTTTTCGTGGGGTTGCCCATTTCTGAGAATTTCATCTTAGGTTTTTCATTTTTAAAATATTTAACTTTTCTAATACGGAAACTTATAAACTCCTGGCCATAAAAACATGACCACCAGCTTTAAAATATTTGACTATCGTTTTAGCCTAGTGTTTTATCATTCTACTTACAAGGAAGCAAGTAATAAGACCAATTCTGGTATTGTTTAACTCGATTACCATTACCTAGGGAGAAGAATAAGCTTTTTAAGAGTAGGTAGTTTGTTTGTCGCAGAATAGGTAGCCAAAGTCAGATCAATGTGAACATACTGTTTTTATTATTAATTTATATTTTTGATTAAAACAGTTTAATTTTTTGTAACGGTTAATCCTACACAGTTTTTTAAAGCCTTGTAATTCAATGTATATATACAAAAGAGAATTTAACAAAATGCATGATACCGCAGTTGTGGTTTGGTTTGGTTTTGTTAGCTTCGCATATATTCCCATTTTTTGTTATGTCTTTTCTTTCGCTTTTATCTGTCGAAACTGGTTCATGTGTATGATGTAACATATAACTGTGTGTATATTTAGCAAGTATATGCTATGCTTCAGTTGCTATGCTCGTGTTTATTTCATGCATACGTAGCTACAATGTTTGGTGAGCATAACATTCTGACAAGGGAATGCTTGTAGCTATGAGAAGAACTGTTTAAATTAAAGATTACTTACAAATAAATATAAACACGAAAAAAGAATGGAAACATCTCTAGGCAGCGTTAAATAATGCATTTACATAGTACATGTTTTAGATTTTACCTGATTATAGAATTTTTATAACATTTTTGTTCACAATTCTTTATTCTGATTTATTTCATAGTGTAGACCAGAAAGAAAATCGACAGATAATCAGAATCTTCTGGAAGTTTTACCTCTCGCCGCTTCTCGAAAGTTCTGAAACTGCGTGGAAAGTTCCAACGGCTATATAAGCGAGCACTGAGTTTGTGATGACTGTTGTGATATGTAATGTGTGCTGTTGCTGAAAAAATCTGATGGTCCATTCTCATGACTTTCTCTACATCTCTACAACAAAATATTGTTAAAAAAGCTTATGCTTCTTTTTACTTCTTGCTAATCGAGAAAAAATTAGCGAAAATAGTCTTAGTACTTGCTTCATTGTAAATAGAAGCGAAATAAGGGCGTACCATAGGTTAAAGTGAAAGCCAAAAGCTGGTTACTATGTGACTGAAGTTCCTTTGTTTGTATGCACAAGAGTTGACAAATTCCTGTGTGAGAAAAGTATGTGCTTTTTAAATTTGAAACCAAAAACAAGGAATATCTAAAAACCGATCAAATCCACGAAAAAAATATATATGACATAAATTGTGTGTTCTAACGTGCTCTACATTTTTTGTGGTAAGTTTTTGTCCATCTCTTACGGTTTAGCAGTTATGCAAAACTCCGTAATTTTTATCCAGAGGCTATTCCCAGAAAATTCAAGATATACATTTTATTTGTCAGATAAATATCTTTAAAATACGATATTTTAATCAAATCGTTAGAGCCATTTTTAAGAAAATAGAAATTTTCGAAAAAAGGTCCATATAAACGGTAGTTGGAGGTTGGGGGGGGGTTTCTTTAAAATCTTCGTGTCGCATCCTTTGAAGATACCAAACTTAATTTTTTTTTGTTTTTGAGCCATGCTGTCTACAGACACTTGACCCTTTTTCTGAAAATGCTTTTTTGGGGATTCAGGGGGACCCAAAAGATATATTTCCGGTGAAATCTCGGTATCGAATTTTTGGGTAGGGTACACTATGTACATAGTACGTATAGAGAAAGTAAAATAGACGGAATGTTTTATAGCAGAGTATGCTAGTGTTGCCTAAGCGCTGTGATAGAGACTGAAGACCACAGTCGGTGTACACCCATCACTCCGACGGGAACATTAAATAGCAAGGGCTCGAGATCAAAAGCGCAATGGACGGTAAAGGTCTGGTAATAGTTTTGTCTGGGAAATAGCGTTCGCCTTTGCAGATCTAAAACTGCCTTGCACGGGAGCCCAAAGTAATTACGGCTCGATTAAGTTCCGCTTAACTGTCTTTTGGTCTTCTGGACGAGAAAGGGCACACCCAGCGGCATTCGTTCGCTTCAAATGCCCTTCTTAACCTCTCTGACCCGTACCTACACAGTGTGCATTCGATACCAAGATTTTTTTTGGGAAACGCGAGGGACGTGCACCAAGTCCTTAGACAAATCTGATGTGTTGCAATCACGTGGCTTTATTATTAAAAACTTTATTCTTCTGTTTACTTAGTGCTAATCCAGAAAAAAAAATAGCAGAAATGATAATATTACTTGCTTCCTTGTAAGTAGAAGCGAAATAAGGGAGTACCATAGGTTAAAGTCATAGACAAAAGCTGGTTGCTATGTGACTGAAGTTCCTTTGTTTGTACAGAAGTTGATGTATGAGAAAAGTATAAGTATTAGAAAACCGAAACCAATAACATGGAGTATCTAAAAACGATCAACTCCACGAAAAACGTATATGACATAAATTGTAAATTTATTGTAAAGCTAGCTTTTGTCTATCTCTTACGGTTTACCAGTTATGCAAAATTCAGGAACATTTCATTCGGAATAAACATGTCTTTATAGGCTATTCTCAGAAAATCGAAGATATACATTTCATTTGTTACGTAAATATCTTAAATAAAAGAGACTTTAATCAACTTCGATACAGCCATTTTTGAGAAACTAAAAATTTTCGAAAAAAATCCATGTAAAGGGTTATTGGGATGGGAGGATTTTCTTGAAAATCTTCATTTGCCATCCTTGGGAGATACTGCACTTAAATGTCCAGTTTGGTATTTAACGGTCTTTTCGTTTTTGAGCCATGATGTCCAGAGACACACACACTCGCGCGCGTGGACATTTTTCTAAAATGCTTTTTTTGGATTCAGGAGGTCCCAAAACATGTATTTCCGGTGAAATTGCGGTATCGCGTAGATTACAGAAAGTAAAAAGATAGAAAATCAAATTATTTTTGTAAATATTTTTCTTATTTTTCAACATAACTTCCCCTTTGCTCGATATAACTTTCCCAGCGTTTCTGCTAACTTCATATACCCAAGGTCGCGGGTTCAAACCCGGCGGAGGACGATGGATTTTTTCGGGCGTAAAAATCCTTAGCATGGCTTCCTTCGGAAGGGAAGTAAAGCTGTGGGTCCCGTGTCGTAGATTTACGGCACGTAACAGAACCTCAAGCCTGATAGGAGAGGCCACTGAGCAAAATTAACCGACCTTTCACGCCCAATATAGAATGGGACGCTGAGAACCAAAGCAGTTAAAGAGCGTCCATAAATAACAGGCCATTTCCATTTCCCAGCGTTTCTCCAACTGTTTTAAGCCTTCCAAAAAGTAGGATTTCGGAAGGTCCTCAAAATATGCATCTGTTTCGGAGATTACCTTTTCGTTACACGTGGATCTTTTTCAAGGTTGGAAATTTAAAAAATGTCACTGTGGACCAAATCTGGTGAATAGGGCGGATGTTGTAGTAACTCTATGTATTAAAAATTGTCATGTTTTTCCAGCTAATAAAAGTTTGGAATTCTTATAATTTTTCATAAATTATTAAAGTTTGTTCCTCAAATAAGGTTATTGGCTTACTAGATATTGCATGGAGAAGTATTGGAGTGGTTTTAACTGTGGCTGTTATTAAGGGTTACTGTATAATTCAGCAAAATTCATCCAGAATAAAGGGGTGTTTAGAGGTAGTTTTCAGATAGTTCAAGATATACATTTTATTTGTCAAGTAAATATCTTTAGGCGGCGCCGTGGCCGAGAGGTTAGACTGCTCGCCTATCACCTAGGTGGCTCGGGATTACCCAAAAACTTAATTACCTCCTACATGAAGAATAGAATGCAAAATACACAAATCCAACTCAAAACAAGTATTACCTTAATTATTATAATTGCACTACAAAAATCGTAAAGTATGGGGTTCCCCAGGACAGTGTATTAAAGCCAATTCTATATATAAATGACATGTTATTTCGCTTCTACTTACAAGGAAGCAAGAAATAAAACTATTTCTGCTAATTTTTTCTTAATTTTAGAATTTTCAGTATCAAAATCGCGCAGGTGTGCACCTTGCACTGTCTTGATGGAAGAGAAACTTTTCCTTTGCCAGACGAGGGCGTTTTTTTTCTCTTGATTTATTCGTTCAATCGGTGCAATAACGTTGCATAATACCTTCCAGTTATCGTTGTACCTTTTTGCAAGTAATCAATGTAGTGATTCCGCGTGCATACCAAAAAAAATTAGCAGAAATAGTCTTATTACTCGCATCCTTGTAAGTAGAAGCGAAATAAGGGACAACCGTATGTTAAAGTGATAGTCAAACGCTGGTTGCTATGTCAATGAAGTTTCTTTGTTTATATGGATAGGAGTTGACAAGTTCCAATATGAGAAAATTATACGTTTTTCATAGCAGAAACCAAAAATAAGGAATGTCACAAAAACGACGAAAAAAATGTATATAATGCCTTTAGAAACACACTGTTTCGACTGTACTTTTGTCTCAGGTGTGTAGTAGTGCATCCATGTTTCATCCACAGTTATGTATCGACGCAGAAACTTCAGGATTGCGACGGAAAAGTGTCAAACCAGCTTCCGAGTCGATCACACGATTGTGTTTATTCGCCATTGAGAGCGGCACCCATCTTGCCGATAACTTTGTCAGACCTAATTTTTGGTTCAAATGTACCTTGTGATATACTTGTAGCCTCCACTATTTCGCGAATTTTGATTCATCGGTCACTCAAAAAGATATCCTGGATTTTGTCAATCATTTCGGAGGAAGTCACTTCTACTGGACGTCCGGAACGATGTTCTTCAATTGTGGATGTACGGCCACGTTTAATTTCATTTATCCAATTATAAACTATTGCAAACGCAGGAACAGATGTGCCATGAACATCCTCTAACTCGGCTTTTATCTCTTTCGGTGTTAAGCCTTTTAAATAGAAGTGTTTAATCACCGCACGAAACTGTTTTTTTTTTTGTTTTTTTTTTCATCTTTCTAAAGAAACATAGGATTGTTGATTCCAATGCCTGCGGCAACGAAACCACCTGATGGGTATAGCTGAAACTTTAACTACCATCTAATAAGAGACGACGGCTACTGAATACAAACTTTTTTCGATGCTACGGGTGTAATTTATGGGATTTTCTAAGGACTTAACCCCTAGTAACGGTTTTAAATTTCCAAATTTCACAAATGCATCACCTGAACATTTAGGCAAGAGTAAGAAGAATACTCAGAGGTTTTCAGAAGGCGCCTCTAATGTTATTTTCAACCGATCAGTTACAGAATGCACCCGTGCAACGCCAGTGTTTGATAAAGAGGAAAATAAGCTTGAGAGAGAGGTCCAGAGTTCAGTTTTGTAACTCTGAACGAGGTTACTCTCGACTTGCGCAGTCTACCTGCAACAAGGGGAACAAAAAAGAGCAAATGATGTTTCTGAAATGCAACCACGTGTCTGCAAATACAGAGAACCTGCTGGATGAGCTGATGATGGCACCTCATGGAGTGGGCCTAAGTGGGCCGTCCGTAACTTTCACGAGGACCTCCATACCGAGGTCAAGAGTCCCTTGGAACTTGTTGCTGCCAAGCACTCCAAAACTCCGTTTAAATGTTCACCTCAACAGTTAGCCAAATATAAACTGGCTTCAGTTGAAACAGCACTCTTGCCCTTCCACCAGAGTTGTCTTTTCAACATCTCGAGTATCCATGTGAAATCCATAAAATGTTTGACATCCCTGACAAACGCGCAGCTCTTTCGGGAAATAAATATTTGATACTTACAAACGTTCCTGTTTAAGTGCAGATAAGACTCGTCCAAAAGAGCATTTTTACGTTCTCTATTTTGCACATAGTGTTCCATTCACCTAACTTTTTCTAGCTGTTCCATATACAGACTATTCCTTCAAAAGATTATTCTTTTTTACTTTCTCCTCACGAACAATGTGCATAGTGTATATAGAAGGTATTGCACTCCACCCGAAAATTCGATACCGAGTTTTCACCGGAAATATATGTTTTAGGGTCCCCTGTATCCAAAAAAATCTGATGTGTTCCATTCACATGACTTTCTGTATATCTCTGCAACAAATTTTTGTTAAAAAGCTTATGCTTCTATTTACTTCATACTAATTGAGAAAAAACCAGCAGAAATGACCCAATTACTTGCTTACTTGTAAGTAGAAGCTAAATAAGGGAGTATCATTGGTTAAAGTGATAGTCGATAGTTGGTTGCTATGTGACTGAAGTTCCTTTGTTTGTATGGACTGGAATTGTTAAACTCTTGTATGAGAAAAGTAGGTTTTTTAAAGCCGGAACCAAAAAATGAGTATATCAAAAACGATCAATTCCACGAAAAAAATGTATACAAGATAATTGTGTGTTTTAAGGTACTGTACATTTTTTGTGTTGTAAGCTGTTGTCCATCTCTTACGCCTTAGCAGTTATGTAAAATCCGTAAAATTCATCCAGAATAAAGTAGTCTTCAGAGGCTACTCCCTGAAAATTCAAGATATACATTTTATTTGTCGTGTAAATATCTTTAATATACGAAATTTTAATCATAATCGTTAGAGCCATTTTTAAGAAAATCAAAATTTTCGAAAAAAGCTCCATGTGTCGCATCCCTGGAAGACACCAAACTTAAATACCAACTTTGGTATTTTACCGACTTTTCGTTTTTGAGCTATCGTGTTCACAGACACACGGACAGACGGACACACGGACATAAACACACACGGACCTTTTTCTGAAAATTTTTTTTTATACAGGGGACCCTAAAACATATATTTCTGATGAAATCTCGGTATCGAATTTTTGGGTGGAATGCCATACCTTCTCTATACACTGTGTACATACTATAGAGAAAGTAAAAAGCATTTTCATAAAAAGGTCCGTGTGTGTTTATGTCCGTGTGTGTGTGATCACGATAACTCAAAAACGAAAAGTCGGTAAAATACCAAACTTGGTATATAAGTTTAGTATCTTCCAGGAATGCGACACGAAGATTTTGAGAAAAATCCCCCCACCGCGAACTACCCTTTACATGGAACTTTTTTTAAAAATTTTTGATTTTATCAAAAATGGCTCTAATGATTTGGATTAAGATATGATATATCTTGAATTTTCTGGGAATACCTCTGAAGACGTCTTTATTCTGGATGAATTTTACGGAATTTTGCATAACTGCTAAACGTATGAGATGGAGAAAAAGTTACCACACAAAAAATGTAGAGCTCATTAAAACACAATTTATGTTATATACGTTTGTTTCGTGGAGTTGATCACATTTTAGATATTTCTTCTTTTTGGTTTCAGCTTTAAAAAGCCTTTGCTTTTCTCACGCAGGAATTTGTCAACTCCTGTCCATACAAACAAAGGAACTTCAATCACATAGCAACCAGCTTTTGACTATCACTTTAACCTATGGTACTCCCTTATTTCGCTCCTACTTACTAGGAAGCAAGTAATAAGACTGTTTGTGCTAATTTTTTCTGGATTAGCAGAAAGTAAATAGAAGCATAAACCTTTTAACAATCATTTGTTGCAGAGATGTAGAGAAAGTCATGTGAATGGAACACATGAGATATTTTTACATCATGCTAATCGAGACAAACTATTATTAGAATTAGCGATATTATTTGCTTCCTGATAGGCAGAAGAGAAATTAGGAAATATATTAGGCTAAAGCGATTATCAATTCTTTTTAAAAACTGGTCGCTATGTGAAACAATGGAGGTTCGGTTAACTTTTTCATGGGCCCGTTTAAGAACAGTTAATTAATTTAGAATTGAAATCAATAAGAATGAATATCAAATTTAGAAGGAAAACGTAAATTACATAAATTATGTGTTTTAATGAGATATATATTTTGGTGTAGTTAGCTTTTGTCTATCTCTTACAGTTTGACACTTATACAAAATGCAGTAAAATTCGTCCAGAATAAAGAGGACTTTCGAGGTTATTACCAGAAAATTCAAAATACACACATTCTTTGTGAGGTAAATATCTTTAATATACGGAATTTTAACCAAAATCGTTAGGACCATTTTTGAGCGAAACAAAATTAAAGAAAAAAAAAATTTTCATGTAAAGAAAATTTTTCCATACGGTGGGGAGATCTTGTTGAAAATCTTCGTACGACACGAAGCCTTGACAGATACTGAACGTAAATACCGACTTTGGTACTCAACGGTCTTTTCGGTTTTGAGCTATGCTGTCCACAGACACAAACGCCATACACACACGGACCTTTTTTTTAAAAAAAACTTGTTTTTTTATTTATTTATTCAGGGGACCCCAAAACATATTTCAGGTGGAATCTCGGCATAGAATTTTTGAGTGGATTACAATACTCTCTCAATCTACTATGTACATTGTACATACGTGCTAGAGAAAATGAAACAAAAAATATGATATGTGTCATTCAAATAACTTTCTCTGGCTGTTCTGCAAAGAAATTATTCTTACAAAAGATTATTTTATGTTTATCATATTGATGTAGATAAACGTTATCAGAAATTCTCTTATTATTTGTTCCCTTCTAAGGAAATATACTAGGCTAAAGCAATAAATAGTCAAGTATTTAAAAGTTGGTCGCTATGCATGACCGGGAATAAAAGGAAAGAGAGATGAAATGAAAGGCAACTTCCCGTTGTAGAAAACAATTACGTAATTTAAAAGTAATATGAATAACAAGGAAGATCTCGAAAAAAGTATATGACATAAATTGTGTATTTTTATAAATTCTAGGTACAGTTTTTATTTAGTAAATTTTGTGTGCCTCTTACGGTTTGCCATTTATGCCAAATTCATCCACAATGAAGAGGACATCAGAGATTGTTCCAAGAAAATTCAAAATAAGTTTTATTGTGCATGTAGATATCTTTCATACATGATATTTTAATGAAAATCTTTTATCTATTTTGAGAAAAACAAAAGGTTTGAAAACATTTTCCACGTATGAGGATGGTTTTTCTTCAAAAGCTTGGTGTCGCATTCTTGAACTTACTTAAGTACCAAGTTTGGTATTTAACGGTGCTTTCGTTTTTGAGCTATGCTGTCCAAATACAAACATACACACAGACACACACACACACAGACACACGTACACCTTTCCAAAAATGCTTTTTTTTTTTTTTTTAATTCAGGGGGACCCAAAACATTATTTCCGGTGAAATCTCGGTATAGAATGTTTGGGTGCATTACAATACCTTCTGTATACACTATGTACATAGTACGTGTAGAGAAAGTAAAAAATAAATACATTTAAAAAAATCTGATGTGTGCCATTCACATGACTTTCTATATATCTCTGCAACAAATTATTCTTAAAATGCTTATACTACTATTTACTTCCTGCTAACCATGAAATCCATGAAAAAATGTATATAACATAAATTGTGTGTTTTATCGTGCTCTACATTTTTGTGTAGTAACTTTTTGTCCATCTCTTACGGTTTAGCAGTTATTCAAAATTCCGTAAAATTCGTCCAGAATAAAGTACTCTTCAGAGTCTGTTCTCACAGAAAATTTAAGATATACATTTTATTTGTCAGCTAAATAGCTTTAATATACGATATTTTAATCAAAATCGTTAAGTCATTTTTGAGAAAATCAGAATTTTCGAGAAAAAAATCCATATAAATGGTAGTTAGGGGTGGGGGGATTTTTCTCTAAATCTTCGTGTCGCATCCCTGAAAGATACTAAACTTATATACCAAGTCACACGGACACACTGACACACGGACACACACACACACACCGACCTTTTTCTGAAAATATTTTTTTTTGCATACAGGGGCCCTAAAACATATATTTCCTGTGAAATCTCGCTATCAAATTTTTTGGTGGAGTGCAATATCTTCTCTATACACTATTACATAGTACGTATAGAGAAAGAAAAATAACTCTAAGTTGCATGCTTCGTGATTTTCATCCAATTAATTAATTAATTGAATCTTTGTGAATTGTTTGTTTCACACTAGCCGTGTGTAGGACAGGAGTTGGAACGGCAGAGTCAAACTGAAAAATTCCTTATTGCTCGCTGACTCATTAAGATCCTTGCTTCAGTGTCAACAGCCTATGCCAACGCATGTAGTCGTTAAATTTTCTAGGTGAGGTAATCGATATTTTGCTTCATTCCTGCAATTAATCAGACCCACATTTATTTGAATCTGTGAAGCAATTATTTTTAGTTGGGCCTAAATTTAATGCAGTTGCATGACCAGACCAACCAGAGGGTTTTAACAACATAGGAGCTTTAGAAAAGGCTGGAAATTACCTCAATTTTTCCAGAGCTACACAGTGTATACGATTCATGTATCGCGCGTAATGCCATGTGATAGTGTCGGGTTGCACTCAGTTAGTTGCTTTATTAGATTGAATATCTCTTTATTCGCGGTCATTTCGCCCGAACAATACAACCACTTGGTGGAAAAAAATCCTAAATCGCGTTACTGGGGTATTCGTACGATCAGTTGTCGATCTGTCAAATTATTTTTAATTAAAGCACTTCAAAATGAATGCAAGAAAAATTAGTAATTGAGGCACTCGGATCTGATGTGTTGACGCTTCGTTCTTTTTCCTTTTTCGCCTTCAACAAAAGAAGCATCCAGAAAGTCAACGATGATTTGGCATAATTAAAAATAACGAGTTATCAACACAAAACTTTATTTACACTACCTTACTCTATTTTTCAATGTAATCAGGTTGTCACGTTATACTGGGTTTTCAACGCAGATTTACTGTTTCATCGCTAAAGATGAGCCAAGAAGTCACTGCCACTTTAAGGTTTTCATGGTTGGGGGGAAATCTTTTCCATTCAAAAATCATGTGCGGTGTCCATTTGCTTTCAACTCCTCCATAACGATTGATGAACTTCCACTCTACACACTGGTTCTTCCTTGATTACTCGTAAATGTTGCGCCATTTCCTCACTGAAGATTGGTTCATTGCATTATCACTAAACACTTACGTTATTTGCCTATAAAATTCGATTGGACGAGCATTTTATGCATTCAAAAAAACGAATAAGTTCTTTGGCGTTAGAAAAGTGTAACATCGGTATGGTACCACGTGACATTAAATATCTTGATAACAATTACGTGAAAAAAGGAGTAAGGTAGTGTAACTTTGTAAATAAAGTTTTGTGTTGATAACTTTCGTTATTATTTAGTTATGTCAAATCGTTTGTTATTTTCTGGATGCCCCTCTCATGTGTCTACCTCACATTTGAGAAGCCCTGGGTTCATACCGCGGATAGGCTCAGTTACCTGGAGAAAGGATCCTGTCAAGACGAATATCGGCTTGTTACGTGGATCCGGGGCACTGTGGAGTCGAACACAATGAAACAATTGACCAACTTCAAAGCAAAAAGCGGTGCAGGACGAACTTAAAACATGCACAAATTCCTCACTTTCTCTACTTAGTACATAGGTGGAGAAGGTATTGTATTCCACCTAAAATTCTATACCTCCCGTATAGAGTCTATATTAGGCTCTCCTGCATAAAAAAGAAAAAACGAAAAGACATTTCGTGTGTGTGCCTATGAACGATAACTCAATAGCGAAATATCGGTTAAAAGCCAAATATGCTAATTAAGATCAGCATCTTCCAAGGCTGCGTCAACCTTCCACCCCCCCCACCCCACATCACAAATTCTTTTACTTTAACAACGGTCTTAACGGTTTTAATTAAAATATCATATATTAAGGATACATGAAAATAAAATGTATCTCTTCAATTTTTTAGGAATAGCCTCTGAAGACCTCGTCATTCTCAATGGCTTTTGCAGAACTGGTAAACTGTAAGATATAGACAAAAGGCTTACTGTCGATCTTGTTAAAACACAGAATTTGTCATATAACATGTTTTCAGTTTTAAGCCACTTAAATTTTTCTCAAACAGAAGGTCATGTTTCGTTTCATATCTCTCTTGTTTGGTTGCTAGCCGTAGAAAACGAAAAACAAATTTTAATCATTTAAAAGCTTTAGCCTAGTGATCACTTTACTTCTCTTATAGCTACATATAAAAAACTAATGTTTATCTCGATGACCTTGATAAAAGAATAATATTTTGTAACAATGGTTTGTAGAGACAGTCATGTGAATGGAACACATCATGTTTTTACTTTCTCTACACGCACTTTGTATATAGTGTATAGAGAAGGTATTGGACTCTACCCAAAAATTCGATACCGAGGTTTCACCGGAAATATATGTTTCAGGGTCCCCAATATCCAAAAAAAACATTTTCATAAAAAGGTCCGTGTGTGTGTGTGTGTGTGTGTGTGTGTGTGTCCGCGTGTCCGTGAAACGATAGCTCAAAAACGAAAAGTCGGTAAAATACCAAACTTGGTATTTAAGTTTAGTATGTTCCAGGGATGCGACACGAAGATTTTGAGATAAATCCCCCCCACCCCAAACTATCCTTTACATGTAACTTTTTTCGAAAATTTTGTATTTTTCTCAAAAATGGCTCTAACGATTTTGATTAAAATTTCGTATATTAAACATATTTACTTGACAAATAAAATGTGTATCTTGAATTTTCTGGGAATAGCCTCTGAAGAGTAGTTTATTCTGCATGAATTTTACTGAATTTTGAATAACTGCTAAACCGTAAGAGATGGACAAAAACTTACTCCACAAAAAATGTAGAGCACGTTAAAACACAAAATTTATGCTATATACATTTTTTTCGTGAGTTCGTCGTTTTTGAGACATTCCTTATTTCTGGTTTCTGCTATGAAAAACTTATACTTTTCTCATACAGGAACTTGCCAACTTCTATCCATATAAACAAAGGAACTTCATTGACATAGCAACTAGTTTTTGACTATCATTTTAACCTATGGTAGTCCCTCGTTTCGCTTCTACTTACAAGGAAGCAAATAATAAGACTATTTCTGCTATTTTTTTCTGATTAGCATAAAGTAAATAGAAGTATAAGCTTTTTAAGAATAATTTGTTGCAGGGATATGGAGAAAGTCATGTGAATGGAACACATCAGATTTTTATAAATAAGAGATATTGCTTTCTATTGGCGGCATTATAAAGTGACACACAAGGAAGATACGAGCCCTGCTGTCACGTGTTTACCTTACTGCATGCACCAAGGAACGCTGCTTGCTGCAGTACAAATAAACAATGCTCTATGTGAATGATTTAATTAAACAACATGGATTAAGAGTCTTGCACTTTTCGTTCTGAATGGACTTTAAAGACGTGTATGAGAGAAAGTTTGAGATTCTAAACTAATAATGCTACTAACTTTTTGAAATTTATACCATAGGTGTAATATAATAAAAATGTGATGTATTCCATTCACATGACTTTATCCATATCTCTGCAGCAAGTTATTGTTAGAAGGCATATGCTTCTATTTACTTAATGCTAATCGAGAAAAAAGTAGCAGAAATAGTCTAATTACTTGCTTCCTTGTAAGTAGAAGCGAAATAAGGGAGTATCATAGGTTAAAGTGATAGTCAAAAGCTTGTTGCTATGTGACTGAAGTTCCCTTGTTTGTATGGATAGGAGTTGACAAATTCCTGTATGAGAAAAGTTAGTTTTTCAAAGCTGAAACCAAAAACAAGGAATATCTAAAACACGATAAACTCCATGAAAAAAATTTATGTAACATAAATTGTGTGCTTTACCGTGCTCTACATTTTTTGTGGAGTAAGTTTTTATCTGTCTCTTACGGTTTAGCAGTTATGCAAATTTCCGTACATTTCATCCAGAATAAAGTACATAGTGCGTATAGAGAAAGTAAAAATAGTGCAAATTTCATCCTTTTGTTCTAATGGTTTGAAGGCTATCGTCAAATTTATTTGTTTTTATCACGTCACCAAAAAGTCCCTTGTGACATAAAATTTAAAATGTTGGTCTAATATTTCAACCCTATGTCCACAATAGATCTACTTTTTGAAATTTACTAGGTTTCTCTGTATCTGCTTTATTTTAGGCTGAATTTTTTTTTAAAGTTATGAATGTGCTTTTTTGTCATAAAATTAATTTTTATATTTGAAATTTGAAAACTTAAGTCTAAATACATCTGAGAGTAAAGCCTGGCGCAATTCTTATTCATTGTACCTCTGTGAACATTTACAGAAAATTTTATTTGTGTAACATGAAAACTGCTCCGCAAGGAACATTTTACAGGAAGAAAACTGCTGAAAATATCAATACCGAGAAAACAAGGAAAGATTTGAAAGCATGGCTCACATTAAAATCCACCAGGTTGGTAGGTTGGACCCTCAGCTTTCCTTTTTCTCTCTTCTGCTGCTGCCTTTTCTGTGCTTTTCTTTTTGCATTGCTACTTTTCTTCTTCACAATTTCATTTTTTACTTTGTATGAGATCTTGTCGAACTGAAGTTTTTCTTGCCGAGTCCAGCTTCAACTCTAATTCCTTGCTGTAGCTCCAGTTAAGGCATTTAAAAATTGTGCCTGGTGATCAATTATACCTCGGAATTATGGAATTAAAATAAAAAAGTCCATTTTTTGTGATTTTTTATGAAATTTCAATCATGCATACCTTTAATAGATAGTGCGCGAAGCACGCATATGGCCTAACTTACTGTATACTCTGTAGGAAAGCACGGTGTGTTGGGCGCAGTTTGGGCAAGGAATGAAGACACGGAGTTAAGTCTGAGCATCTTGAACGCCGATGAAAGATGTGAGACAGGCAGATTTTTGGGACGAGTGATGATGTCCTTGCAAATCGTAAAGCCACTTCTTGTGTGGTGCTGGAGGAGTTAGGACGTGTGCCAAAGCGCGAATATTGCTCCCCTCTCTCATTTATTTCTTTGCCCGAAGAAGAAAACGCATCCGTCATAAGAAGTCCCTGATGCAAATCACTGGATGGTTTCTTGTAGGCACTCTAATATACAGAGGCTTAGCTGCACCTCCCCCGTCATAAGTAACGTCGGGGGGATTGCCACAGCCATCATTAAACCTCGACGCCTTTGCCCCGCTCCAATGAAAGCTGTCGTATAGCAGCGAGTGTAACAGTGGCATAAGCGGGCCTCTTACTGGTATAAGACGATCCTTCAGTCTTCACGTTCTTCAGCAGTAGGCTATAGAGTGGAGAAAAAGTGAATAGGTATAATATTAAGATACTAATGTTTTTTTTTTTTTAGGTTCTTTACTGTTGGATATATATGAGGATCACTTCATTAGTCGTGGCAACTAATGTTATATATTCCGCATAACTGAATATGTGGTTATTGCAATGTATACATTTGAAAATATGTACATGGTACGGGATGTCACCACCAGATGACGTCTGAGGGCATTGATAGGCACTAGTACACTCATGCAAACGTTAGCATCCTAGAGAGGCTCTGAATGTCATTAAAGTTGAACACTGAACATACATGTAAATCTGATGTGCTCCATTCACATGACTTTCTCTATATCTCTGCAACAAATTACTTGTAAGTAGAAGCGAAATCAGGGAATACACTAGGCTAAAGTGATAGTTAAAACCTGGTTGCTATGGACTGAAATTCCTTTGTTTGTATGAACAGTTGACAAATTCCTGTATGAGAAAATATTACTTTTTAGAGGTGAAATCAAAAACAAGAAATAACTCAAAAACGGTCAACTCCACAAAAGAATGTATGTAATATAAATTGTGTGTTTTAACATGTTCTACATTTTTTATGTGGTAAGTTTTTGTCCATCTCTTATGGATTAGCAGTTATGTTAAATTCCGTAAAATTCACTCAGAATAAAGTAATCTTCAGAGGATATTCCCAGAAAATTCAAGATATACATTTTATTTGTCAGATAAATATCTTTAATATACGATATTTTAATTAAAATCATCAAAGCCATTTTTCAAAAAATAAAAATTTTCAAAAAAAGGTCCATGTAAAGAGTAGTTTGGGGTGAGAGGATTTCTCTCAAAATCTTCGACTTTTATTTTTTGAATTATCGTGTTCAAGACACACGGACACACACACACGCACACACACACTGAGACCTTTTTCTGAAAATGCTTTTTTTGGGATACAGGGGGCCCTAAAACATATATTTCCGGTGAAATCTCGGTATTGAATTTTTGGGGTTGGAGTGCAATACCTTCTCTATACACTATGTACATAGTACGCGTAGAGAAAGTAAAAACTGGTGTGGCAGAAATGCTCGTGAATGTCAAAGGTGTATGGAAGCCTTGAGGGATTATTTTGAAGGTCGTTAACTCGCGTACTCTTTTGTGCATATGTAATGATCACTGTTTGTGCCCCGTACCCGGGATCTAACATTGAGAAGAACATTACAGCGACGTTCAATGGGTTTTGTTGACTGATAAAATATAGTTGTCATGACCCTCGTACTACAAGGGCTGGATAAAAAGTAATGAGAACTATTTTTATTTTCTCTAGCCCCGTATGAATTATGTATATAGGGATAGAGAAATATTGTATTCCACCCAAAAATTCCATGTCAAGATTTCACCGAAAAATATATGTTTTCGGGGTACCTACCTTGAGTTCGAAAAAAACATTTTTAGAAAAAGGTCCGTGTGTGTTTTTGTGTGTGTATCTGTGGAAGTATAGCTCAAAAACAAAAATACCGTTAAATACCAAACTTGGTATTTAGATTTGGTGTCTTTCAGGGGTGTGACACGAAGATTTTCAGGAAAATCCTCCCACTACAAACTGCCGTTTACTTGGAAAATTTTTCGAAAATTTTAATTTTCTCAAAAATGTCTAACGATATTGATTAAAATACCGTATATTAAAGATATTTACATTACAAATAAAATAATATATCTTGAATTTTCTGGGAATAGCCTCTGAAGATCTCTTTATTCTGGATGAATTTTGCTTAACTGCTAAACCGTAGGCTATACACAAAAATGTACTGTACAAAAAATGTAGACCTCGTCAAAACTCACAATTTATGTCCTATACATTTTTGTTTTTGAGGTAACCGTTTCCGAGATATTCCTTGTTATTGATTTCAGTTGAAAGTACTTAAACGTTTCTTGGACAGGAAGTGCCCGTTTTTCTTTTGCTCTACTCCTGTCCAAACAAAGAATCGATTAGAATGACCATCGCATAACGACACCTTTTAAATCATTTGACTATCACTGTGCCCTAATGCATTCCCTTAGTTGCATTCTACTTATAAGGAACCAAGCTATAACATCTGCTAATGTTTATCTCGATTAGTATGTTGTTGAAAGAAGACTTATATTTAGTGTAATTCAGGGACGTTCGTGTGTGGTGCGGCGATTTCGTTTTCCGAACCTTCGCTTGCTGATTCCTGCGTTCCTCCTGCTAAACCCCTCTTTGGCCGCATCATAGTATATGGCTGCAGTTTCAAGCATCTGATCGATAATAGACGAGACATATTCAACCCGGACTCATTAAATTTCCATGATTGCAATTATTATTTATATTACTTATTATTTATTTTAGAAATGGACCTCGGTGAAAGCTTTGCTGGCTCAATGTACGCCACTGATACTCGCTTTTTGCACGCAGAGATGTCAATCGTAAGACCGATGAAGTCGACTGTAATCTTGTGTAATTAACTCTACCACATCATGGACACTACTAGCGCCAATAATAAAGGGAGTGGATGTTTTATGACGTCACTGGTCGATCTTGAAAGAGAGCTACATAATTGGATAGATCACGGTGAAGTGTTCTAATTTGTGACGGGCCGTAATATCCAGAGAACTGCAATGACAGCTTTTACGTTTCACCCCCCACCCCAGAGCTATAAAACTCTTTCATTGGTGAGCTAATCGCAGCGCTTCTTGCGGTTGCAATCAGAACCACCTGCGTACGTCTTGGGTTTTCCTTCTGGCTTGGCGGCTTCATTACAGCAAGCAGTCGGCTTATTTGTACTTTTAATGTCGTAATCCTCGAGTTCTTTGTCAGGAAATGGTGCTTTACTTCATTTCTTAGCATTTTATCCGGATGCCTTTTGATTGCTTCCTACAACTTGTTGCTCCCGCCAAGATGATGTAAAGAACGAAAAGCTCATCACAAAAGATTGAAAAATCTCATATGTTCCAGTCACATGAATTTTTGTACGTGTTCTTTCTATGACAAACTATTTTTAAAAAGATTATTTTTCTATCTATTTCATACTATCGCCCCCCCACCCCATGGTGTAGTGGTTGCTATGCTAGTCTATAAAACCCAAAATTACAGGTTCAAACCTGGCGGGGGCAAAACTCCTTAGCATGGCTTTCAAGCTAATGTTTATTTTCAAGTAAAAGAGCCCTATACCTTGAAAGAAGAAGGGTTTTGCGCAAAATTCCGCCATTTCGCATCCGCAAGTCGTAATTCCGTCCTACAGTGCCATCTGTAGGCGACGAGCTGATCCCTTGTCACCATGGCGGTGAACTCATGGACTGCAAATTCAAATCGATCACGGAAACATCATAACGATGCCTTTTGCTTCACTTGGGATTTACACGAAATAACTAAACTATCTACTTCATCCTAATCGATAAAGTTAAACGGTCTTATTACTTAGTTCCTTATAAGTAGAAGGAAAATAAGGGAATATACTAGGCTAAAATATCAGTCATATATTTTAAAACTTGGTCGCTATGTGATTGAAATTCGGTTCTGTTTGCATGACCAGCAGTTAAAAGTGCTAAAAAAGAAATAATGTTGACCTTTCATTTGATAAAAGCTTAAATAGTTTAGAATTTAAACAAATAATAAGGAATATCTCGGAAATAGTTAACTCTACAAATCCATGTGATATAAAATTGTGTTTTAACGAGACCTACATTTTTTGTGTAGCGAGTTTTTGTTTATTTCTTACGGCTTTCTAGTTATGCAACCGAGCCAGGAGGTTCAGGCGTTTCCCCAGGGACTGGCATTCGGGAGATCGTGGGATTGGTTCCCCGGGCCCACCTCTATCCCATGGGTCATTAGGCTGATGCTGAGGAGATTTCTTCATTCCCCACAACTTTTTGTATCTTCATTTCATCTCTATCTCAATCAACCAGTCTCTTTCAGGGTTGTAACTGTTCCAAACCTAAACCATCTCATCCCAATAAATTTCTAATTAAATTAGGACTAATAATTAAAAAAAAATCATTGATAATACGAAGATCAAAACCAAAAAAATAAAACGATTTAATGTAACAGCGGTGGTGGCGCCCTCTCGTGGAGGTGACTGCGCTTTAAAAACTCAGCTCTCTACGGCAGGATGGCATGGGTCCCCAGCGCTCCTTGGGCCGAGATAAAGAACTAGTTAGGAACTATTAGGGACCCTCACGGTGGCTCCCTCTCGCTGTTTCCGGCTGCCCGCTGTAATTGTATTCATTTCATTCCGTCCTCCCGGAGTCTGAGTAAAAAAGGCCGATCAGTGACTGAAGTGTGGAATCCCTTTCGGCGCACTACTCTTAGTAGTTATACAAAATTCATTCATAATAAATGTATCTTCAGAGGCTATTCCCAGAAAATTCAATATATACATTTTATTTGTCCTAAAATATCTTGAATACGTGGGCTGTCCCAGAAGTACCCTATCTGATGTATAGATAGCGGTTGTTGTTTCAAACAACAATGGTAAAAAGTACCAACCATAGAAAGCTTAAGTTTGAAGTTGCACGATTTTACATTGTTTAGCATTTGTTTGGCAGGCATCATTATTGAATGCTCTCAGTGAATTTGTAAACATGGATAAAACTGGCCATCGTTATGTGATGCAATACTTTTATTTGAAAGGTCTTAGTCCAACTAATATTAAAGCTAAGCTAGATTCTACTTTAGGGGAGTCTGCTCATTTGTTTACAACAGTGAAATATTGGATGGCAGAGTTTAAGCGTGGCTGTACCAACTGCTAAGACGAACTTCAAAATGGACGACCAAATGAGGTTACCAGTCCCGAAACTGTAAAGAAAATCCACAAAATGGTATTGGATGCCTGTTAACAGAAATGAGCGAGCTGCAGACATTTCAGGCATTTCAAAAAGTTCTATAAATCGCATACTGACTCAAAATTTGGATATGAAAAAGGTTTGTGCAAGATGGGTGCCGCGTTAGCTCACAATAGAACAAAAACAGCGTCGTGAGGATGTTTTAGTCGAGTGTTAGGCAATAAAGCTGAATTGTTGCGTCGATTCATAACAACGGATGAAAGATGGGTCCATTACTTTACACCTGAGTCGAAGGAACAATCAAAACAGTGGATTGGAAGGGAAAAATCGGCTCCAAAGAAGGCGAAGATAGTTCCATCTGCAGGCGTCAGTTTTCTGGGACGCACGAGGATAATTTCCATTGATTATCTCAAAAAAGGGAAAGTAATCATTCGCGAATACTATGCAAACTTGTTACACCGTTTGAGTGATGAAATCGAGCAAAAACGGCCACATTCAGCGAAAAATAAGTTTTTGATTCATCAAGACAGTGCACCAGTTCACATGTTAGATTTTGCCATGGCCAAAATCAATGAGTTAAAGTTCAAATTGCTTCCTCATGCATCCTTTTCGCGCCATTTTTGGTCCCTCTGATTATTTTCTGTTTCCAAACTTGAAGAAATGGCTTGGTGGTAGAAGATTTGCCAAAAATGAAGAGGTGGAGTCTGCAGTTGATGGCTATTTTGCAGACCTCGATGGTTCTCACTATAAACAGGGTATCAAAGCTATTGAACATCGCTGGGAAAAGTGTATCGGGCTAAAAGGAGATTATGCAGGGAAATAAAGATTCCTCAAAGTTTTTGTGCTTTCTTTGTTTGGTCTGGGACCTCTGGGACAGCTCGCGTTTTATCAAAATCGTTACAGTAATTTTTACTATTTAAGTGGTATTTTTGGGTGCCGAGACATTATTGAAAGTTTTCGTGCCTCATTCTTGAAAGATACTGATCAAGTTTAGTATCTAACCCACTTTTCATTGTTGAGTTATCATTTTCAAGATACACTCAAGGACTTTTTTTTTAAAAAAAATATTTGGATACAGAGGGCCCTAAAACGAAATCTGGGTATCTAATTTTTGAATGCTATACAATACCTCCTATACACAATGGACATAGTACGTGTAGAGAAAGTAATACAGTTACCAGCCAGATTGCTCGGCTCGTGGTGCCTCCCAAAAGCGGGCCAGGGACGTTATCGCCGAGCCATCCCGACCGGTTTCTCAATCTTGATACGAATATGTAACAGAATACTGAAAAAGCTGAATTTCAAATTATCCAATCCTTTGCTGAAATTATACACAAAAGTACCAAAGTATTTTCCAATTCTCTGTGTTGGAAAGTTGAGCAATTTTCCTTTAATGCATTTTATCGTTTTATCGAAGTGCTGTGCATTAGTTGTAAGAGACTTTGAAGTGATGTTGCTTAAACTATTTGAAGCGATTCATAAAGAGCCTTGGAAAAAAGTCGTCCGTCGTAAAAAACGTTGAAAAGGTATTGTTGGCAATATTGGGAAAATGTTGCCTTAATTGCACTAGCGCTGTATTTTTGTGATATCCAAGTTGCTTCGTTGTAAGTAGAAGCGAAATAAGGAGTATCATAAGTTAAATTAGCAGTCAAAAACTGGTTGCTCGTGACTGAAGTTCCTTTGTTTGTATGGACAGGAGTTGACAAATTCCTGTATGAGAAAAAGTATACTTTTCTTAAAGCTGAAACCAAAAACAAGGAATATCTCAAAAACATTCAACTCCACAAAAAATGTATATGACATAAATTGTGTGTATTATCGTGATCTACATTTTTGTGCAGTAAGTTTTTGTCTATCTCTTACGGTTTACCAGTTATGCAAAATTCAATAAAAATCATCCAGAATAAAGAAGTCTCCAGAGTCTATTCCCAGAAAATGCAAGATATACATTTTATTTTGCATGTAAATATCTTACATATAAGAGATTTTAATCAAAATCGTTAGAGCTATTTTTGAGAAAATCAAATTTTTTGAAAATTTTCCCATGTAAAGGGTTGTTTGGGGTGGGGGGATTTTCTTGAAAATCTTCGTGTCGCATCCTTGGAAGATAGGAATCATAAATGCCAAGTCTTTTCGTTTTTGAGCTATGCAGACACACACAGGGACATTTTTCAACAAAAAAAACATTTTATTCACAGGGTCTCAAAACATATTTTCCCAGTGAAATCTCGGTATGGAGTTTTTGAATGCAATACAATACCTTCTCTGTACTCTATGTACATAGTACGTGTAGAGAAAGTAAAAAGAAAGGTATCTGAAATGAATTCCATTGGGTATTATTGCAAGAGCCGTAAGTGGTCGATATGAGCAGTTAGACGTGCATAGTTTGGTTATCCCCCCTTCCAGCAAATGGGGTTAATGCTTTCTTGGTTTATTCCTCTGTTGTGACACTCTACTTCTCGAACCTTGGCCGTTAACAGACGTGAGTGCTTTTCAAATGACATTAGTCCCTTCTACTTTTCCCTGCACATCCGATCTGTAAACCCTGTTCCAAATCAGACGGCCCAATAGCACCGTAACGATTAAAAAATTAGCATAAACAGTCTTATTACTTGCTTCCTTGCAAGTAGAAGCGAAATAAGGGAGTACTATAGGTTAAAGTGATAGTCAAAAGCTGGTTACTATGTGACTGAAGTTCCTTTGTCTGTATGGACACGAGTTGACAAATTAACGTATGAGAAAAGTATAAATTAATAGCAAGGCATATGTTAAAAATGGTCATCTCTACGAAAAAAAATGTATGTTACATAAATTGTGTGTTTTAACGAGATCTACAATTTCTATTAAGTAAGCTTTTGCCTATCACTTACGGTTTGCCAGTTATGCAAAATTCTGCAAATTCATCCAGTACAAGTCTTCAGAGACTATTCCCAGAAAATTCAAGATATACATTTTATTTGCCAGCTAAATATCTATAATATACGTCATTTTAATCAAAATCGTTAGAGCCATTTTTGAGAAAATCAAACTTTTCGAAAAAAGTTCCATGTAAAGGGTAGTTGCGGGTGTTTTTTTTTTTTTTTTTAAATATTCGTGTCGCATCCTTACAAGATACCAGACTTAAATTGCAAGTTTGGTATTTAACGGTCTTTTTGTTTTTGAGCTGTGCTCTCCACAGACACACAATCACATACGCACGGACCTCTTTACAAAAATGCTTTTTTTGGATTCAGGGGGACCTCAAACATGTATTTCCGATGAAATCTCGGTATCGAATTTTTGGGTGCATTACAATACCTTCTCTATACACGATGTACCTAGAGAAAGTTAAAACAGGTTGGGCATCGCATCTCCTAACTGTCAGGTATAGGTAACTTGAATGATTTCCACACCTCACATAAGCCTAGGCTTATACTTCAAGTGTGAAAACGACGCTTAGTCACCTTTCATTATTTGCTATCGTGCAATACAGTGAGTTCCTTATTAAAGTTAATACGAGCTGTTTGGCTGAGGTGGGAAAGTTTCTTTAATCCCCAGAGTTTTCTATCCCTCCATCAATCCTGTTGAGTTCTTTCAGATTGTAAGTGATGCATTGATGCTCGGTACGGCGTGACAGGGACCCTTTCATTGCTGTGCAGTCGCTCCTGGTTCCGGCCGCCTAATCCCTCCCTCCGCCCCCTCAGGTGCGGTGCAACACCCCTCCGAACATATTCTATCCTATTTGAATAAAGTGGTGCAAAACAGAATTGCCAATTTTGGTTATCTGAAGGAGGAAACCTTAAGCAGTAAAACAGTACCTATAGGTATGTGTTGGAACGGACCCCTTTTTATGCACATAAGTGTACAATATCTTGAATAATCTTTCTCACGTTTTAACACGTGATACACTCTCGAAACCAAGAATAACCTGCCATTGTGTCCTTTATGCCGTACACAAAGAAAACCCGTAAGAAGAGAAAATCAGTACCTACATGGATGTGGTGGAACGGGCCACTTTTCATGCACGGAAGTGTACAATATCTTAGATAGTCTTTCTCACGTTGTAACACGTGATACACTCTTGAAGCCAAGAACAGCCTGCCAACGTTTACAAAGAAGAGAAGAGAAAAAGTGTCCATAGGGATGTGGAGGAACGGGCCACTTTTTATGCACCTAAGTGTTCAATATCTTGGATGGGCTTTCTGACCTTGTTACACGTGATACACTCCTGTGAAGACAAGAACAACCTCCTAGGTACCGTGGTGGTAGCATGTCTGTTTCACATTCAACAGGTCACGAGATCGAATTTTGCTTAGGGTTACTTTCCCGGATAGGTTTTTTCATGGTTTTCCCTTATCCTGAGAAGACGCATGTCGAGTAACTTTAAACTCCATTGATTCCGAGGTCATTTGAGCTCCATTTCAACAATTGCATTCATCGTCCGATATGACCACCAAGGCTAAAGGACGTTAAACTACAAATAAAAAAATAAATAAAATAACAATCTGCCATTCTATACATTATTACATTCACAAAGAAACCCTGTAAAAGGAGGAAAACAGTAGCTATAGGGGTGTGGAGGAACGGGCCACTTTTTATGCATGTAAGTGTACAATATCTTGGATGTTCTTTCTCACAATGTAACACGTGATACTCTTGAAGCCATGTGTCCTTTATTCCGCTCACAAAGAAGGCCCGCCGCTGGGGGTAACTTTAATAATGCATTCTCGAGGAGCTGGGTAGGTACATTTGTACTTGGCTGAAGTGCTAAAAGGAGGTTAAGTGGTGGAGGTGTGCCACAGACGTAACTATATATTTCTCTTACCTCCCCAACACTTATCTGCTCCCTTTTGTCGGTGCTTAATTCTTAAAACAGCAGTTTTATTTTTCATTGTTGCCGTGAATGGGACAGATGTGGAAATGTTGGCGAGGGTGGTACATCAATCCATCAGCGACTCCGCCTCCCCGTCTCCTAATTTGTTACGAGGAGGCGCAGGGAGGCAATAACTTTTACTTTCTCTACACGCACTAGTACATGTTGTATAGAGAAGGTACTGTATTGCACCCAAAAATTCCATACCGAGATGTTACCGGTACATGTTTTGAGATCCCCCGAATCCAAAATTTTTTTTTTAGAAAAATGTCTGTGTGTGTATGTGTGTGTGTTGGCAGCATAGCTCAAAAACGAAAAACCGTTATTTACCAAGCTTGGTATCTAAGTTTAATATCTTCCAAGGATGTGACACGAAGATTTTAAGGAAAGTACTCTCACCCCAAACTACTCTTTACATGGGAAATCTTTCGAAAAATTTAATTTTCTCAAAAATGACTCTTGACAATTTTGATTAAAATACCGTATATTAAAGACATTTACACGACAAATCAAATTATATTTTGAATTTTCTGGGAATTAACTCTGAAGACCACTTTATTCTGGATAGATTTGGCTTGATTTTGCATAACTTGTAAACTGTAAGACATAGACAAAAACTTTTACATAAAAAATGTAGATATGGTTGAAACACACAATTTATGTCATATAGTTTTTTTTTTCTTTCTATTTTTGAGATATTCCTTGTTATTGGTATCAGTTTTAAAGTACTTAAACTCTCCTGGCTATGCAAAGAAACGTATTTCAACCATTTGGAGACCAGGTTTTAAAATATTTTACTATCGTTTATTCTCTTATTTGCCTTCTACTTACAAGAAAGAATCTCTGCTAATGTCTATCTCGGTTAGCATGAAGTAGACATAAGAATAAGCTTTTGTTACAGTGATGTAGAGAAAGTCATGTGAATGGAACACATCCCAGATCGTGTTTCGATGTGCCGCAAGGAAATGTTTTCGCTCCAGCGCTGGGTACACAAGTGTCAACAAACCTTTGGCTTCTCTTAATTAAAATGCTGGTTCGCGTTTCCCTAACAACTTTTCCAGCTCTTAATTTTTTAACGTCTAATTTTAAAAACCAGCTTTGTAGATAAACGATACTCGCGGCTTGTGTTTACAGTTAAATTAAAATATGGTTTACGTTACCGGAAATGAAAACAAAATAACAAACAAATCCGCTGGTTGGCATTCACATGACCTTCTCTATCCTCTTTCTCTTATTACTGGATATACTAACTATTCTTATGTTGTATTCCACCCCCAAAATAAATCTGATGTGTTCCATTCACATGACTTTCTCTACATCTCTGCAACAAATTATTGTTAAAAAGCTTTTGCTTCTAATTAACTTCATGCTAATCAAGAAAAACTAGCAGAAACAGTCTTATTACTTGCTTCGTTGTGATGAGAAGCGAAATAAGGGCGTACCATAGGTTAAAGTGATAGTCAAAAGCTGATTGCTGATTGACAAATTCCCTGTATGAGAAAAGTATAAGTGTTTTAAAACTGAAACAAAAAACAAGGACTATCTCAAAAACGACCAACTCTACTAAATACAGATATATATGTATAATTATATATAATATACAATTATTTTACAGATATTTTTATACACTAGCGCGGCGCCGTGGATAAGTGGTTAGACCGCTCGTCTCCCATCTAGGCGGCCCGGGTGCATTCCCAAGCGCCCGCATGTGGGACTTGTGGTGAACGAAACGACGTTAGGGCGGGCTTTCTCCGGGTCCTCCGGTTTCCCCTGCCATTCATTCCACCAATTGCTCCAACATCACCTTTCCTATCATCAATTTCGCGTACATTTCATATCATCCAATTCCTCAGTTCATGCCTGGCTACGGGCCGACTCCTCGTAACAGGTTTTCCATTCTGTGGTTTTGTGCCGTTGGCTCCCCGACAGGCTTCTGACCCCTAGGCATTGGCTTGTAAGCCCTAGAGGGTGTCAATCCTACAAATACAGGGAGGGTAAGCCGTTTACGAAACCAAACTTATATACTAATAATTAAATTTTAAGTAATTAACACAAAGTGAAACAAATTAACATAAAAAGTAAGTAAAGTACATTCCAATCATAAAATAATTTTTAGTAACACCAAATAACCTATTATTAAATACTAGAATCCAGTAACACAATTAACTGGTAGCCATTTATCTGTCCATAAAACTATGCTAATCCTACACTACTGGTATGTACAATACACATAGTAGATAGAGAAAGTATTGTATTGCACCAAAAATTTCAATATCGAGATGTCACTGGAAACACATGTTTTAGGGTCGGTCCCCTAAAACATAACAAAAAAGAAAGAATTTTCAGCAACATGTGTGTGTGTGTATCTTTGGGCAGTATAACTGAAAAACATAAATACCAAATTTGGTATTTAAGTTTAGTATCCTCCAAGGATGCAACGCGAAGATTTTCTCGAAAATCTTCTTACCCCGAAATATATGGTTGGAAAAACTTTAGAAAATGTTGATTTTTTCCTAAAGGGCTCTTAAGGAGTTTTACTAAAATACTATATGTTTAAGATATATACCACGTGACAATAATGTCTTGACAGAATGGAAATTACATTGAGAAATAGAGTAAGGTACTGTAACTTTGTAAATAAAGTTTTGTGTTGATAACTTTCGTTATTATTTAGTTATGCCAAATCGTTGTTTACTCTGTGGATGGCCCTCGTAGCTTATATCATTCTAGCTTTGAGACTCAGAGAAGGTTATTTGCCTCCTCTTCCTCCCCCCCCCCTCTCTCTCTCTCTTCCACTCCATTCCTCGGTGCATTCAGAAGATATTGAATCTGAGTGAAGTGCTGTGGCAGAACAAAAAGCCGAGCGGTTGGCTAAGAACGGTCAGCCACGAGAATCGAACCGGGTTTAATTGTCTGCTCAAAGGCGTCCCCATACATGCAGTCCCATCTGGTGAACGTTAATGGAATCCTTTGTTGGATAATTCATCCAATTCCCCCCTCTCACTTATATCCCGGAAGGAAGACTTATTTGAGGAAGGGACGGTAAGTTGATCAGACCTGTTCTTGAAGGAAGGGGGTTGCAGATGCAGCGATGCAGTACTAATGGACCTGGAGCCTCTGAGGTTGCACGACATTTGCAATTCCGTTGCAGTCTCTTTCTTTCCAGATGAGACTTGAACACCAGGTTTACTAACATCTCTGGATGAAGTTACAGAATAGTAACGGGTGATTTATATAGACCTGACACATTGCTTTCATTAATTGTTTCAAAATGTGTTATGCTAGCGACAACTTATTATACGTAAATTGTAGAGGAATTTTGGGCGATTATTTACCTGTATAGTAAATGTTGAAAATGTCTTCCATCCTCAACACGACGTATTGGCCACTCGTTGGAGGACTCTAGCTTCAATCTCCTTTGTGATGTGCTTCAGATCGTCCAATGTCTGGGGACGTGTGGTGTAAACCATGTCTTTTAAGTAACCCCTTAGAAAGAAGTCTGGTAATGTCAAGTAGTAGTAGTAATAGGGCTTTAGGGCGCTCAACTTCAACGGTTATTAGCGCCCAGGCATTGTGAAATCCGGAGATCTGGGTGGCCACAGGTTCTTGGAAATTATCAGGTCGTGAATTAAACTTGCAATTAGGTTCTTGGATTCATTTGATGTATGGCGTATAGCGCCATCTGGCTGAAAATATCCTTGACTCAGCTGTACATCGTACTGCATGTTCACGTTGACTACAAGAACAACATGTCGAAACGGCTGTCAACAAAGCAATTAGGAATAAAACATAAAATCTGCGCATCTAGTGACAAGGAGTTGAAATTCCAGAACATTCTGCTTAATTTGGTGTAACAATTGGGTCACTGAATGAATTTCCAACGAAATAATCAAATAAATAAATGTCAGTTCTACATGAATCACTCTGTATATATGCGTACTAAGAACTGTAAGTTATACTTGGCAGGTCGAGAATTGGGAATACGAGATCTGATAATTAACTTACAGTTCGTGGTTAGCCAATTACTGTTTTAAATACTTGAAAAAATCTGATGTGTTCCATTCACATGACTTTCTCTACACCTCTGTAACAAATTATTGTTAAAAAGCTTATTCTTCTAATTCATGCTAATCGAGATAAACATTAACAGAAACGGTGTTATGATATAGATCCTTCTACGTAGGAGGGAAATAAGGGAACAAACTAGGCTAAAGTGATAGTCAAACCTTTTAACAGCTGGCTGCCATATTGATGAAATCCGTTTCTTTGTATTGCAGGAGTTGACAAATTCCCGTATGTGAAAAATTTAACTATTTTATAACTGAAACCAATAACAAGAAATATCTAAAATGTGGTGAACTCAATAAAAAAATCTAATGTGCTCCATTCACATGACTCTCTCTCTCTCTACATCTTGGCAACAAATTATTGTTAAAAAGGTTATGGTTCTTTATACTTCATGCTAATCGAGAAAATATTATCAGAAATAGTCTTATTACTTGCTTCCATGCAAGTACAAGGGAAATAAGGGAGTGGCATACGCTAAAGTATTAGTCAAAAGCTGGTCAAACAATTTTAATCTGCGGTCTTCCAGTACTAAACGATGAATTTTTTCTCTGGAGTTGCACTTCTACAGGGCGTCCAGAGCGAGGCTCATCACTAGTGCTCGTACGTCCCATTTTAAACTCTGCAACCCACCTTTTAACCATTGAATATGAAGGGGCAGAGTCTTTCAATGTTCTGTCCGATTTCCTTGTTGATTTCTTTAGGCGTTAAGTCTTTCAAATGGAAGTATTTAATCACTGCTCGTTTTTTCCAAATCCCCTATTTTCGTGAAAACTCTAAAGTTGTCTTGTTTAAAATACTGTTATTCGAAAACTAAACAATTTTTGACCTGCAACTATAGATACAAGCTAGTGTAGAGTTAAAGTATACGATGCTACCGTCTAATTGGCCCAGTGGCGCCATATCTGTGTGAGGACTTATCAGCCGACCCTCGTACATTGAAAATGTCTATGGCGGAAGGCAAGAAGAAACAGTTGTCACGAGCTGACAAGCGACCAGGTAGGATAGTACCGTTAAGGGAAGGACATTGAACTGAAGGGTGAGGTTGCACTGCCCGAGAGTGGACAAAACAGGGAGAACAGAAACAATTCTCAAGCGACACTGTTGTCACTAGTCTTGGAACATCTGCGGAGCTAAGACGTGATATTTGGTGTCCGTGCTTGTGACGGAAATAGTGTTGATTTAATATGGACCAGAATACGGACGAAATCACTGCACCAAAAGACGGTCAAAAGCTAGTAAGTAACAATAGGCATGGTCGAGTAAAGCCTAACTTAAAAGTAGAAAATTTAATTTAGGAGGAATGCGTGTGTGTTCGACGGCAGAAAAGGCCGAAAAAAATGAATAAATGAGTTAAATAACACTCTGGTACTCGAAGAAAATGACTTGTGTCTTACCGCACCTGAGAAGGATTCCATGCCAACAAAATCCTGAGCTAGGGCATCCGCATCTCCACAGCATTCCTGAATATCCTAAACATGTACCGGGATACGAACCCGCTACCCCTATGTCAACGCCGGTTGTTGTTTGCGTTGTGAATAATTTTAATATACGGTATTTTAATCAAAATCATTACAGCCAGTTTTGAGAAAAACAAAATCTTTGTAATTTTTTTCATGTAAAGTTTAGTTCTTCGAAATCGTTCTTTACTTTCTGGACGACCTTCGTTGTTTCTTTCAGAATGGATAGATAAAGTTATGAGAATGTAGCACATAAGATTGTTTTAATAATAAGAATTTGATGTGAGGAACGTCGCTTTTATGTACGTGAATGGATGATTTCTCCACAAAGCCCTAGAGAGTAAAATGATTGGGGCAATGTGAGTGAGGAAATGAGCCGCTTTGTGGCAAGTGTTAACAGTTCTTAATGCCCATTAAATTGATCTTCTTGCCAGAATCCCATTAGCGGGCGCTAAGTCTTGCGACTGTTGCACAAACGCCGTGAATAATGAAATATCTATTTCTCTTCCAATTTCTTGCTGCAACAAAACATAGATTTTTCGCCATACATATTTCATTGCTCGTCGAATGCAGATTATCTCCCGCTTGTTCATCCAATAAAATATTTAGATTTTCTCCTCTTCTCGGGCTCTTTATAATGCGAAAACGTTGCGCTTCTCTGCGCTCGAAGCGATTTTTCATAACTTTGTGTCTAAGTGCTTTCCTCGCAGCGATCACCTTTGTGCTGGGTTTCTATTGATAGACTGCTCTATTGAATTTCATTTTACAGACTATTTCGTTCAAGACACTTTCCAACCAATCGCAACTCATTATCTCTGCATTTTAATCGTTTTTTGTTATCGCACCCTCGTTCATTTGTTTTCTCTCTCAACTAATGTTCGTCTCATAATAATAGTATAAGTGTGCAGTGATATTCCCGTACCTAATGGCGGAAGTTCCAAAATGTTTTGGGGAAAGGTCTATTGCTGAAATAGACATATCGATTGAAAAATCAAAGCCGCAGAATACTAAAAATCTGATGTGTTACACTCACATAACTTTCTCTAGTTACTCTACAAACTTCTTACAAAAGATAATTCTTCTTTCTACACCATTCTAATGGAGATAAACATTAGCAAAATTTTATTACTTAAGTTCCTTATAAGTAGAAGGGAATTAAAGGAATGCACTAGACTAAAATGATAGTCAAATATTTTAAAAGCTATCTTCATGCGATTGTCATAGCAAATCGCTTTGGCCAGGAGTGGAACAAAAGAAAAACGCACACTTCCGTCTGAAAAAAAAAGAAAAAGAATAAGTACTTCACAATTGAAACTAATAACAATGAATACCTCGAAAACGATAAACCTCACGTAAAAAGTGTATATGACATAACTTGTGTATTTTAACAAGATGTACATTTTTTGTATAGTTTTTGTCTATCTCTTACGGTTTACTAGTTATACTAAATTAAGCAAAATTCGTCCAGAATAAACAGGTCTTTAGCAGCTATTCCCAGAAAATTCAAGATATACATTTTATTTGTGATAGATGTGGCTTTAATAAGCTGTATTTTAATCACAATCGTTAGAGCCATTTTTAAGAAAAATAACGTTTTCGAAAATGTAAAGGGTTGTTAGGGGCTGGGGGTTTTTCTTGATAAATCTTCGTGCAGCATCCTTAACTTAAATACAAAGGTAGGTATTTAACCTTTTTTTTCTTTTTTGGTAGCTTAACGTCCTCTAACCTGGTTGGTCATATCGCACGATGAATGAAATTGGTCAAATAATCTCGGGGTCCATGGAGCTTAAAGCTACTCGACATTCGCCTTCTCGGGATAAGGGAAAACCCCGAAAAAAGCCGTATCCGTGCAACTCACGACTCGAACTCACGACCTTTTGAATGTGAAGCAGACACGCTACCACCACACTACCCAGGCTGGATGTTAACCGTCTTTTCGTTTTTGAGCTATGCTGTCCACAGACACACATACACACATGGACCTGTTTCTGAAAATGTTTTTTTTTTTTTTTTTGATTCAGGGGGACCTAAAACATGTATTTTCGGTGAAATCTCGACATCGAATTTTTGGGTGGAATACAATACCTTTTTCTATACGCCACATATGTATATAGTACGTGTAGAGAAAGTAAAAGTATAACATGACGGATCTATTTGTAATTTTTTTTCTTTTTGTAAAACTGGAATTTTTTATGTGAATGTTTTCCAAAGGGCTTATTTTTTATTAGAAATTATTGTTTAAATAACCATATAGATTAGAATTTTGAAACATGGCAAAAGTATTACTATTATTGTGTATAAATTTCATCCGGATAATTTACATATTATGTGGCAAATATATTAAAATGCTCTTCGACAACCGTGGTCTCTTCATACGTGATCGTTGATGTTCATAAAAGAAAAATCTATTCACATGACTTTCTCTACATCTCTGTAACAAATTACTGTCAAAAAGTTTATGCTTCTATTTATTTCATGCTAATCGAGAAAAAAAAAAATAGCAGAAATAGTCTTATTACTTGCTTCCCTGTAAGTAGAAGTGAAATAAGGGAGTACTATAGGTTAAAGTGATAGTCAAAAGCTGGTTGCTATGTGACTGAAGTTCCTTTGTTTGTATGGACAGGAGTTGACAAATTCTTGTACGAGAAAAGTAAGGTTTTCAAAGCTGAAACTAAAAGCAAGGAATATCTTAAAAACGATCAACTCCACGAAAAAAAAAATGTATATGACATAAATTGTGTATTTTAATATGCTCTACATTTTTTTGTGTGGTAAATTTTTGTCTATCTCTTACGGTTTAGTAGTTATGCAAAATTCCGTAAAATGCAACCAGAATAAAGTAGTCTTTAGAGGCTATTCCCAGAAAATTGAAGATATACATTTTATTTGTCGTGTAAATATCTTTAATATAGGATATTTTAATCATAATCGTTAGAACCATTTTTAAAAAAATCAAAATTTTCTAAAAATGTCCCATGTAAAGGGTAGTTTGGAGTGGGGGGAATTTTCTTGAAAATCTTCGTGTCGTATCCTTGGAAGTAACTAAACTTAAATACCAAGTTTGGTACTTCGATTTTTCGTTTTTGAGTTATCGTGTTCATAGACACACGGACACATACACACACACAGGATCTTTTTCTAAAAATACTTTTTTTGTATACAGGGGACCCTAAAATGTGTATTTCCGGTGAAATCTCGGTATCGAATTTTTGGGTGGAGTGCAATACCTTCTCTATACACTGTGTACATAGTACGTGTAGAGAAAGTAAAACTATTAAACTGAGTATTATAAAGAGGTTTTTGAAAAGCGGCGCAAGTGTCTACTTTTGACTGATGTCTGACGTGGAAAGGAAGGATTCCCAAGTTATATCTGTTCCTCTGCACCACGAACTATGTCAGACATCAAAATTCCATTAGTGGGTATACGATGTTGTGGCAGCGTTCCTGAGTTATATCACTACCAACTGATGGAGAGACAAACAACTGAAATCAGCTGCTGAAAAAAAATCTCATTAGGCACGTGCTTGCTTTTACCCCACTTTTGTCACTGCCATTAAACTAGATGCTCTTTATCGTTAACGCATTTTATAAACAGTGCAAAATCATTTTTAAATATCCGTTATTTTAGTGGTTTTAAGCATGTGCATCCTTGAGAAGCATTGGCGCATTCCGCTATGCGATGAAATGGAATCTTTATAATCACAAGGCGTTCATATGAAGCTAGTGTCTGTTTTTATTACTTTGCTGAAATGAAATGAAATGAAATAAAATAAATGGAGTTTTATTTATGGGCGCTCTTTAACTACAGTGGTTCTCTGCGTCCCATTACATATTCGGCGTGAAAGACCGCTTAGTTTTGCTCAGAGACCTGCTTATGAGGTTCGTGGTTCTTTTACGTGCCATAAATCTATGACACGGCACCAACGGTTTTACTTCTGTTCCGCAGGAAGCCATACTAAGGATTTTTACACTTGAAAAAATCCATCGTCCTCTGCCGGGTTTGAACCCGCGACCTTGGGTATTTGAGACTAGCATGGTAACCACTACACTTCGTTGATATATTTTTCTTTGAATGAGTCCATCCGTATCTTCTAGTAAGAATGGTGTATAGAACCTTAAGAGATGAACCAAAAGTTCGTTTTATAGTCAATGACAATATTTTAATTCATTTTAGAGAAGTTTTTCTCGCCAACGTATGTGGAGCCAACCATTTGAAAAATGAATCCTTAGGCAGCGATTTAAATAACTCTAACCTCTTTCTATCGAACATTTATGTTCGTACAATTTTATAGAATGCTTTGTATTTTGTTTGGAGCCTCTTAAAATGTTATAAAAATTATATTTTTCACGTTTCGAAGCTGATATTCTGTTTATGTTTTCTTAAAACATCAAATTCGCTACCGAGCACTGTACGTATATATGGCGTTATGTGTGACTCACCGAGGTTTCCGAGTTGTGACGTCAGTACCTCGCAATACTTAATTTTGGACATGCCTGACTATAAAGCTAAACGGGATAGAGTAGATAAGAGAAGGGGACACCTCTCTCATTGCGACCCACACACATATGTTGTGACTACTCTGTGGGAGGAAGAGACATAGTGAGGGAACCATAGGAGGATATAGGCCGCAAGCACACAGCCCACAGAGACGCGCGAAAGTTCTTAAAATATCCATGTCCTGTGACCTATGAGCCCTGTAGCTGCCAGAGAGGACCTGTCACTAGTCATCACAGTTTTCATGCACCCGCGCCTTCTGCCCGCACCGCCATACACTACAATCCTCGAAACACACCTGAATGATGAGACGAAAATTGAATGAAGCGATAGTAAAACCTTTTAAGAGCTGGTCGCCATGTGATGACTTGGAAATTCCGTTCTCTTCTCTATGTCTGGATTTAAAAAGAAAAGAGAGACGAACTTAGTATTTGAGAAAAGCATGATAATTAGAAATGTAAACTAAGAACAAGGAATATATGAAATGGTTTAACTGTATAAACCATACATATGAAAATGAATTGGGTTTTTAATGAGATCTACCATTTTTGTGTACAAAGTTTGGTCTATCTGTTACGGTTTACCAGCTACAAAAAAAGTCATCCAGAATGTATAAGACTTCAGACTCTAAGCGCTGAAATTCCAAGATATAGGCACGTTTTATTTCTCAAGATATCTTTAATATGTGGGTCTTTACTCAACATATTTGGAGCCATTTTGAACTTAAATTACACAGACTGATACAGACAGAGAGAGAGATATGTACGTATTTTGGATGCAGGGGTCCTCAAAACATGTATTTGTGTTGAAACCTCGGTATCGCAGTTTTGGGTGGAATGCTGCACTTCAACTAATTACTACACATTGTACATAAAATAAAATAACCTAACCTACAGTATTAAAATTTTTAGATTCATTATATGTGTAGCCAATGACCATCTCAAATAATTGGGCTTTTCAGCGGTGAAAGAATTAGCTATCAAAATCTGCGGTTTTTACTTTCTCTACACGTACTATGTACATAATGCACAAAGAAAGTATTGTATTCCACCCAACGATTCAATACCGAGATTTCATTGGAAATATATGTTTTGAGGTCAGCTGGGTCCAAAAAAAAAAAAAGGCATTTTAGATACAATTCCGTGTGTCTATGGATCAAACCTGGTGTTTAACTTCAGAATTTTCCAAGGCTGCGACACAAAGATTTTCAATAAATTCCCCCCACCCCCTACTACCCTTTACATGGAACATTTTTCGAAAATTTTTATTTTTCTCAAGAATGGCTCTAAGGATTTTCTTTAAAATACAGCACATTAAAACTAATTACATCACAAAATGTATATCTAGAATTTTTTGGGAATAGCTTTTGAAGACCTGTTCATTCTGAGTGAATTTTGCTGAATTTCGCATAAGTTGGTCAAACATAAGACAGAAAAAAAGAACTACTACATAAAAATATAGATCCCGTTAAAACACAATTTGTGCCATATGCATTTTTTTCGTGGAGTTGACCATTTCGAGATATGTTTTGTTACTGGCCTCAGTTATAAAATGCTTAAAAACATTTGTGTGTTGGTTTATCCTAGTGTATTCCCTTATTTCCCTCCTACTTATAAGGAACTAAGTAATAAGACCTTTTCTGCTAACGTTTATCTCGATTAGTATTAAATAGATAGAAGAATTAGCTTATTAAAATATTTTGTTACGAGGTGTAGAGAAAGTCACGTAGTTTTTAAGATTGCCCCCAATACACATAGAAATGTTCTCTCTTTATGTGTGAGCTATGCTTTGTTTAAAGCCCATCAAAATGCTAAAGATGAGGCATAAACACGTGAAAAAGCGGCTGGCAAAATCAAAAGGTTTATCTAAAAGGCCGAAGCGGTGCCCTTTTTGATTATAAATTGTGCCGGCGCGGTTATGATGCTTTGAGATTGAATCTCCCTTGACATAAAGTCATTTAATTATCTCGCCCATCCGAAGAGGCAGGTTTTGCAGCATCCATAAATTCTTTATGACTGAATAACCCTCCTTTTCATATCGAACTCTGAAAGTGAGAAAACGGCAAGTTCATCTTTAGACTTTTGTTCTCCTATGTAATCTGGACTCCGCGCAGAGGGCTTATGTGAGGTATTAATTCCTTGCGCTCCCCGAGTAGCCGACTTTACCAAACTTTTCAGATTTGGAATTATACGAGGATCGATGAATACTCCGCGACGGCGCACGTTTAAATTCACAATAACTTGATCAGGGAATCTGTCTTGGCTTTTTTACCGAAGAGACAGGCAAAGGAATACATTGAACGGAAAGTTGGTCTCGACAGGAAAAAGTCGATACAACTTTGTTCTCAATACATTTGAGATGAGGAGGTCTGGTTACTCTGTGGCCGAGTGGTTAGACCACGCCTCCCGGGTTCGATCCCAAGCGACTGCATGTGGCGGGTTTTTAACTCTATCATCACATTCCACCGATGCTCCATCTTCATCAGTGCCATACGGGGTAAAAGCGGGCGTTAAACACTATACAGGCACTATACGACACTATACGACACCGAAAGAAGGTAGCATCGATTAACTTATATTTTGACTTCTACGAAACTTGATGTAGAAACTTTCAAATTTTTCTATTTAAAGTTTTATGTGCGTTTAAAAATAGCACACATTTGGGATTAGGCAGCGAAGGAACAACGGTTGTCATGCGCCACGTAAACAACCCCAGAACGTGTTATACGAAACACACAACAAAACGCACCTGCTACGTTTTCCATTACTAAGGTGACCTGTACCGCGCCGGCGTGTCTATCAAACCACGTCTACACCACGCGACTGGGACCTTCGCTACCAACCTGCATCTCTCTTGGAGTGGGCCAGGCACTTGCCATCTGGTTATATATGACCGCCTAATCCATGGTGATTTTATGGCAGTTGTTTTTATGTGCTGAATTTAGAGCTGAAAATTATATTCACGTATCACGTACGGTATGACCAACAAGGTGATCGTTTGGTGATATTTTGAAACACTCTGTATATAAAAAATCTTATGTGTTTCATTCACATGACTTTCTCTACATCTCTGCAACAAACTATTATTAGAAATTTTATGCTTCTATTTACTTCATACTAATCGAAAAAAATAGCAGAAATAGTCTTATTATTGCTTCCTTGTAAGTAGAAGCGAATTAAGGGAGTACCATACGTTAAAGTGATAGTCAAAAGCTGGTTTCTAGGTGACTGAAGTTCCTTTGTATGGACAGGAGTTGACAAGTTCCCGTATAAGTTTTTCAAAGCTGAATCCAAAAAACAAGGAATATCTCGAAAATGGCCGACTCCACGAAAAAACGGTATGTGACATAAACTGTGTGCTTTAATGTGATCTACATATTTTGTGTACAAAGTTTCTGTCTATCTCTTACGGTTTACCAGTTATGCAAAATTGAATAAAAATAATCCAGAATAAAGTATCCTTCAGAGGCTATTCCCAGAAAATTCAAGATGTACATTTTATTTGTCATGTAAATATGTAAGCATGTATGTCCGGTGAATTCTCGGTATCGGATTTTTTTGATGGATTACAATACCTTCCCTATGTACTATGTACATTGCACACTGCTAGAGAAAAATAATATTTGTTACATTTACATCACCTTCTTAACCTATTTACAGAAAACTATTCTTGTATTTCGTGCTAAACGAGGTAAACACTAGCAGAAATTGTGCTTTGACTTTTTTCCTGATAGGTATAAAGGAAATTACCTATGTGAAATACCGCAATTTTACTTTCTCTATCCCCGTATGTACAATGTACATAGGGACAGAGAAGTATTGTATTCCATCCAAAAATTCAATATCGAGATTTCACCGGAAATACGGGGTTTAGGACCCCATGAATAAAAAAAAAACATTTTCAGAAACAGGTCCGTGTGTGGGTGGGCGTCTGTCTGTCTGTCTGTCTGTCTGTCTGTCTGTGGACAGCATAGCTCAAAAAAAGAGACGTATAAATACCACACTTGGTATTTAAGTTTGGTATCTTCCAAGGATGCAACACAAAGATTTTCAAGAAAATTCCCCCACTCCTAACTACTCTTTACATGGAAACATTTTCGAAAAAAAATTATTAAAATAGCTCTAACAATTTTTATTAAAATACCACATATTAAAGTCATTTCTCTCAGAAATAAAATGTATATGTTGAATTTTCTGGAAATAGCTTCTAAAGACCTGTTCATTCTGGATGATTTTTGCTTAATTTGGCATACATTTTAATACTTAAGAGATAGACAAAAGCTTATTACACAATAATGTAGATCTTGTTAAAATGCACAAATTATATCCTACACATTTTTTTTTCGTGGTGTTGATCGTTTTTAAGATATTCTTTGTTTTAGTTTCAGCTTTGAAAAACTTATATATTTCTCATACTGGAATTTGTGAACTCCTGTCCATATAAACAAAGAAACTTCAGTCACATAGCAACCAGCTTTTGACTATCACTTTAACCTATGGTACTCCCTTATTTCGCTTCTAATTATAAGGAAGCAAGTAATAAGAGCAAGTAATAGTTTTTTTTCTCGCATCATGAAGTAAATAGAGTCATAAGCGTTTTAACAATAATTTGTTGCTGAGATGTAGAGAAAGTCATGTGAATGGAACACATCAGATTTTTTTAAATTCTTTTCAGATTTGGAATTATACGGGGATCGATGAATGCTTCTTAGCTTTTTTTGCCAGTCTATATCTCTCTTTTACCGAAGAGGCAGGCAAAGGAATACATTGAACGGAAAGTTGGTCTCGACAGAAAGAACTCGATACAACTTTGTTCTCAATACATTTGAGATGAAGGGCAGAAGACGATGCTACTGCGATCTGTAGTTGAGGTTGTGAAAGTGGGTGGCGTAGAATCTCGGTACACTCACATCAAGAATATTTGTGTCTTTTACAGGCGCAGGCACTACTCGGTACATTTTGTTTCTTTCGGTGTCGGCTGAATTTTTACTTTCTCTAGCTCGTATGTGCATTGTAGCTACAGATTTTTTTCTTTCTTCTTTGTTTATTTTTAATTGTTTCGTTTAGATAGCCCTTTAAGGGCTTTGCATTAGAAACAGAACGTAGGTTCTTTACGTTGGCTTTAAACCGTTTTATTTTCCTCAAACACACATAGATTCACTCTCACCCAGACTCTGGGGGATAGGGAATAATTCTGCTTAAAGATAAATTCCCCGCTCTAGCCGGGAATCGAACCCGAGACATCCGGGTGAGAAGTCAGCTGGCTGACCACTTCGATTCTTTTTTGGTGGTGTTTAACGCCCATTTTTACTTTCTCTACACGTACTATGTATATAGTGTATAGAGAAGGTATTGCATTCCACCCGAAAATTTGATGCCGCGATTTCACCGGAAATATATGATTTAGGGTCGTCTGTATATAAAAAAAACATTTTCACAAAAAGGTCCGTGTATGTGTGTGTGTGCGTGCGTGCGTTTGTGTCCTGGTGTCCGTGTGTCTGTGAACACGATAACTCAAAAACGAGAAGTCGGTAATATACCAAATGTGGCATTTAAGTTTAGTATCTTCCAAGGATGCGTCACGAAGATTTTAAAAGAATCCCCCCACCCCAAACTACCCTTTACATGGAATTTTTTTCGAAAATTGTATTTACTCAAAAATGGCCCTAAACATTTTTTTGGTTAAAGTATCATATATTAAAGATATTATCTGACAAATAAAATGTATATCTTGAATTTTCTGGGAATCGGCTCTGAAGACTAATATATTCTGGATGAATTTTGCGGAATTTTGCATAACTGCTAAACCATAAGAGATGAAGAAAAAATTACCCAACAAAAAATGTAGAGCACTTTAAAACACAAAATTTATGTTGTATACATTTTTTTCGTGGAGTTGATCGTTTTTGAGATATATCTTGTTTTTAGTTTCAGCTTTGAAAAACTTATAGTTTTCTCATACAAGAATTTGTAACTCGTGTCCATACAAACAAAGGAACTTCAGTCACACAGGAAACAGGTTTTGACTATGACTTTAACCCATGGTACTCCCTTATTATGCTTTCTAACAATAATTTGTAGCACAGATGTAGACAGTCAAAGTCATGTGAATGAAACACATTAGATGTTTTAAATAAAGTTTTATGTTGATATGTTGGTTACTTTCTGGATGCCCCTGTATCCTTTGAGCTGAGTATACAGGAAGCGCCCTTTTTCTAGTATATCCCCCCCCCCGGTCCCTCCCCATCCTAGTGTTTGCGGAACGTTTGCACTTTTGACGAAGTTTTTCAGAACTACGCGGTCCACACACATACATCCTGGCAAAGTTTGTAGAAATTTTATCCTCACTCTGATGAGGCGGTTCAGATTGAACCTTTTCGAAGTGTGTGGAGGGGAGTTCCTTCTTTTAGGTTTTGTGTTCCTTTCGCGAAATTGAATTCTCAGGTAGAGAGAACTTATTAGTTTCCCTTAAAGGTCTGTGTTAAACTGGAGAATGCTTTAAGAGATGAAAGAACTTGATAGAATAGTTTTTATTTTTGTTTTCGATTAAATCAATCTGAATGCGGTAAGTTTTCTCCGCCGCTTCAATGGTAAGAACTTTGCCGGTCTTCCTACTGAGCATAGAGGCCATGAGAGGCAGGGGTCCACAGACACTTTAACCTATGCTACTCCCTTATTTCGCTTCTACTTACAAGGAAGCAAGTAATAACACTATTTCTGCTATTTTTTTCTCGATTAGCATGAAGTAAATAGAAGCATAAGCTTTTTAACAATAATTTGTTGCAGAGATGTAGAGAAAGTCATGTGAATGTAACACATCAGATTTTTACAGGTAGTTTACGGGTCCTAAGTGAACGTTTAGCAGGTATATAAAACAACTCTTTATCTGGAGTGCTGAGAAGTTGTAATTAAATATAAAATAGCAGGGATGTTTTGTGACGCTACCCTGATAGTGTTGCACCCCCCTGGCGATCCTCATTGAATACACAACAGGGGGTAACTTAAATTGCTTAGGGTTTTTTTTCTCCCTGCAACCTTTTGTCTAAGCCGCAAACACTGCCGTGTTTTATGGGCCAGGCAACTTTGTTCTCTTATACAGAGACGTGAAAAATTGAGGCCATTTGAAAAACAAGATCTTCTTCCTCTAGCCCACAAATCTCACGCCATGCTTCTTTCTTGTCCCCAGTTTTAATCTCTGGAATTTGTAAAGACTAAGAAGGTAGTGCACGTGCGGGCTCTTAAGGGAAAATTCAGAGAAGTTTAGGGCTGTAAGTTGCCACTTGCACATTTCTTTGCAATTTAAACTCTTGCTAAGAGTGCACACCTTACCCTGCAGTAAAAGGAATGAGAGAAAGAGAGAGAGAGAGTGTGTGTAAGAGAACTACAGATAAACTCCCAAATAGTTTTATTGTAAAATGTATACACAACTTTCCACAAAGAATCCTCCTTTAATGGGATTTCATAATAATGTTATCAATCGGGAAAACATCTTGGTGACCGATAGCGAGACACATACGAATACTATGAATGAATGAATGAATGAATGAATGAATGAATGAATAAGTGTATTTATTAACATAGCAATATCATACATAGAATTTCAACAGTCGCACGGGTCCACAGACCGTACATGATTTTGTATTACACATTACAAGCAATATTAAAACAACAACCACAACAAAGAATTAAAAGAGTAAACACGAAAATAAAAAGACAAAGGAAATACACAGTCAAAAGCAATATTAAACAACAATAAAATTAAGAGTGAATCCGAGAATAAAGATACAAAGATATTAAAATATAGCAATTTAAATTTACAGCACAGAGTACACCTTCATAAATGCACCCTCTTATAATAGATAATTACACTTAAAAGACATATATACACATAATATATACAACCCTAGCACAGCAGTGACCTAAGTATGATATAATATATATGTATGTAGAACATTGTAGTCACTTTTGTTTAGTTGATCTTATCCCCCCCCCTTCTCTATTGGCAGCCTCCTCAGATCTCAGCTGTCTTGCCTTAAGTATAAATTTACCTAGCCCGTCCATGTTTTCCGTGCCTGCCAGTAGCGTCCAACATGCTTCTATCCCTACATTCGCAGTGGTAAAAAATCGCGGCAAATATTTTTCCCGCCATTCCTCCGTACCCCTACATCTTGCCAAGATGTGAGTCCACGACTCTTCCTCCTCGCAAATGGGACAGATTCTCGTACCATTCTCGTCAGAAATTTTCGTGCTCCTGCATGCTCCTAGTCTAATCCACGCGAGCCCCTCTCTAATGAGTTTGGTACCTGTTTTGATGTATTGCTCCATACCCCACTCCGATTTCAGCCCAGACTGTACTTCTAATGACACCTTCTCTGTGCATTGCGCAATCATTTGCTGTCTGTCAATAACACAGATACGTTTCTTAATTTTTCTCCAAATACTTCGCCTGTTTTCCTGCCCCGCCATCCAAATGTCTCCCATCCCAATGGTTTCCAACCCTTTCTTTAATTTTGATGCCCACGTCAAATTACCTTCCATTCGCAACTGTTCACGGTAGCAGACTGCCCTAATTAGAGATTGGTTTCCGTGAACGATTCTCATCCAATATTTAACTGCTCTGATTTTGCACTCTATCGTTTCACTATGTGCCCCGAATTCCCTCATTATTCCGCAGTTTGCCGTACCCCTCCCTACACCCAGAATTCCTTTCAAAAATTGGGTCCTCACTTGATCCAGATTTCCTGTTTGTTCCCACCCCCGAATACTAGTTGCATACCTTCCGAGTAGAGACCAACCTGCATTGGCAACTGCATGTAAACAACCTGATAGTAATGCGTTGGGGAACGTGGCTCGACGCAGCAACATACTATACTGTATATTACAGTACTGTTTTACAGATAAATTAATGCCTTTGATGATAGAGCATGCTCTTCAATCAAGATTGTAAAATCCCTTGCTTCATATGGATAGCATGAAGATTAGCAATTTTATACAGAAGAACTTTGCAGGTATATTTACGACAATAACGCATATTTGCAAACATTGAACATTGAAATGCCTTTGACCCTGAAATCTGTTGATGAACTTGTGCAAGAAATTAATCACATAACCGTGACAACTGTTTTAGACCGTGTGAAAAAGAAAGTGAAAACATTATTTCGAAATAAAGAAGAGAAAAAAAAAAAGAATGTCGGATTTTCAATAATGCGTGAAATAAGAAATGTGATACGAGGTGTTGTAATAGAAGTAATTGCTGATGGAGTATCTTACCCAATAGTTGGTGATGTGTCCTATTTCCGTTTTGCTCCAATCACATCTTGTGATATGGAGCGAAGTTTTTCACAATATAAAGCCTGTTTAAGTGGCAATCGGAGACGATTCACATTTGAGACGTTACAGATGTATGTTGTAATCTATGTATCTTGAGAGAAAATGAAACGGATAATGATGCTGATGACTTGTTGCACTACAGCAATTGAATATATGTAAATATTAAAATTGTTAGTTCCCGTAAATCAGTGGTATTTATGTTTACCACCCACCAAACCTCAATCGCCTTCCTCTGCTAGTGAAAATATCACAGATCACCACTGCCCTATTTTCCTTCTATTAGCACCACTCCGTATACACTGCGTTGTCAACATATCACAACTACATACCATGCTACGCTAACTTCAATTTCGTCGCGCTATCTGTCCCCAAGATATCCCTAATTATCACATTTTCATAATTGTAGAATTTGAGTTCAGACGCTTTATTAATCCCAAAATTAGAATATAACATTTGAAGGAGGATAGGGCGGGATGATGATGTGAGAGGAGACACCGGGAAGCCGGAACTATGAATAAACCAGCAATAACAGGGCCTATACTGCAGTTTCCGACCGGGTAGTGGGACTGTAGGTCGGCGCACCACCCAAAAGGGGCAGTCTGTATACCCCGGCAACCAACCGAAGGCGGAGGGACAGAGAGCATCCTTTTTCTCTGCCTAGTTGCACCTAAACGGGTGAAGGACGAAGGAGATCATTAACTAAACGAGAACCTGAACCAGCATTCGCCTGACGACCATGTATCATTTGTCATAAACATATCTTAAACATAAGGTATTGTAATCAAAATCATTAGCGCAATTTTTGAGCAAATCAAAATTTTCGAAAATTCTTCATGTAGAGGGTAGTTGGGGGGATATTCTTCAAAATCTTCGTGTCGCATCCTTCAGAGAGATACCAAACTTAGACCCCAAGTTGGTATTTAACGGTATTTTCGTTTTTGAGCTATGCCGTCCACAAACTTACACACACAGATCTTTTTCTAAAAATCTCACAGGATCAATTCACATGAATTTTTCTACATCACTGTAACACATTAATGTTAAAAAGCTCATTCTTGTATCTAGTATGTGATAATTGTTATAAGCATTAGCAGAAATGATCTTATTTGCTTCGTTGTAAGCAAAAGAGAAATAAGGGAATACACTGGGCAAAACCGACAGTCAAATGTTATAAAATGTGGTTGCTAGGGGATTGATATCCGTTTCTTTGCGTGGCCAGGAGTTGACAAGTTCCTATAGAGAAAAGTAAAACTGAAACCAACAACAATGAATATCTTAAAAGCTGTTAACTCCACGAAAAAAATGTATATGACATAAATTGTGTGTTTTAATGAGATCTATATTTTTTGTGTAGTAAGTTTTTGTCTATCTCTCACGATTTACTAGTTATGCAAAAGTCAGCAAAATGCATCCAGTATAAACAGGTCTTCAGAAGCTATTCCCAGGAAATTCAAGATACTCATTTTATTTATAATAGAAATGGATTTAATATGTGGTATTTTAATCAAAATGGTTAGGGCCATTTTTGAGAAAATAAAAATGTTCGAAAATTCTTCATGTGGAGGGTAGTTTGGGGTGAGGGGATTTTCTTGAAAATCTTCGTGTCGCATCCTTGGAAGTTTGGTATTTAATTATCTTTTCGTTTTTGAGCTATGCTGTCCACAGACACACACGGACCTTTTTCTGAAAATACTTTTTTAGATTCAGGGGTTCTTAAAATATGTATTTCCGGTGAAACCTCGGTATCGAATTTTTGGGTGGAATACAATACTTTCTGTGTATACCATATATATAGCACGTGTAGAGAAAGTAAAGGGTATGTAATGTTGGCAAGTTGTGCTTTATTAATAAGGCGAGTGTGTATGGAAGGTTTTCACTTGACCTCATGTCAGCTACATATCACGTGACAGAGTGTAGTTAATGCCATGTCGCTGTCACACTGGCTCCCTCTACACGTTGAAACCCCTTTGTTTGATTACATGTATGTATGAGATTATTGTTATACTTGCTGCCTTTTCTTACCATTGCTAAAGGTATACGAGTATCTCAAGTCTTTGTCTCGCCTCTGTAACAAATTAAAATGCTTATTCTTCTATCGCCTTCATGCTACTCCAGATAAACATCACCAGAAATTAACTTAATACTGCTTTCCTTGTAAGTGGACGGTAAGTAAGGGAATACTTTATACCAGTGATGGCCAAATGGCGGCCCGTGAATAAATATATTATTCATTCATTTTTTTAACTTCCTGCATGGATCTCATTTTAGAATTTGAGGGTAGATTTAAAGATTTTCAAGTATTTCGATCACAGATGGAACTTTTTAACAATGCCATGAGATGTTAAGTAAAATGCCAACCCGAGGATCTACAGTTAGGACTATGTGAACACCAATGTGATTGATCTCTTCGGACAACAGAGTCAACTGATGTTGATTTTTGGAAACTCATTTCAAAGGAACATTTTCCATATCTTACAAACTGGGTTTATAAACTTACTTCCATATTTGGTCCTACTTACATATGTGAAACTGCCTTCTCTGCTATGAAACTAGTGAACTCAAAGTCCAGGAACAGATTAACTGATTCAATGTTATCCCATATTCTTAAGATTGCAACATCAGAACTGGTAGTGGATTTTACATCTTTTGTAAACGATTTTACAAACCTCATTGTTCTTAGTAAAAAACGCCTTCACTGTGCATGTAATAACAGTAAAAATAATATGATCCTAAGTTGCCATTGCTGTTATTTTATTTTTAATATTGTTATACTATTAATTTTGCAGGCCCTCAAGAAAGGCCTTGATCGTATTCTGGCCCTGAGTGCATTACTAATTGGCCATCACTGCTTTATTCTAAAGCTATAGTCAAATATTTTAAACGCTGGTTGCTATTAAGAATCAAATTCCTTATTTTGTATTGCCAGGAGTTGGTAAATTTCCGTATGAGAAAAGTTTAGGTATTTTAAAATTGAAACCAATAACAAGGAATACCTCGGGAATGTGCTTTAACGAGACGCATAGTTTATACTAAATGTTTGTCGATCTAAACCGGTTTATTAGTTACCCAAAGTCAGCCAATGAAGAGCACTTCAAAGTTTATTTCCAGAACTTTGAGATTTATATTAACAGAGCAATTTTTCGATTGATGAGACAATAAAACAATATTTCGTTAAATTCCTTTTTAACTGCTATAAAATTCTTATTAGATTGTAGGATACATATTTTATTTGTCAGGAAAATATGTTAAACAAATGGCATTTTATTAAAAATCGTTGGAACCAATTTTGAGAAATTCAAAGTATTGGAACATTTTGCCAAGGAAAGGATAGTTTGATGGGGGAGGGGGGCCTTTCGCATCGGGAATTTTCTTTAAAACCTGCGTTTCGCATCCTTGGAAGATTATAAACTTAAATTTCAAGTTTGCTGTTGAACCTTCTTTTGGTGTTTTAGTTGTGCTGTGACTTTTTTTTTCCAAAACGTGTAATTTCAATAAAATCTCGGTTTCTATTTTTTCGGTAGAGTGTAATACCTTCTCTTCCTACTATGTACATAGCAGAGAATGTAATACATAAAGAGTTTAATTAATTGAACTTTAGCGTAGAATGAGCGTGTGTATGTGTTTTTCTGAATTCAAAACTCGAAAAGTAACACAGAGTCCAAAGGGACGATACGAAGATTTCCCAGGAGGATCCTTTACATAAGACTGTTCCAGCTTGGGTGCGACCCAAAGGCGCAGCGATTGACTCGTAACTCACAGAGGCCTGCCTGCGTTACGCAAGTCAGTTATTAATTGAAAACAAGCTATCACCAAGGCCAAATCAGCTGTTGGGATGAGGAAACATGTTGATTTGATCTACAAGTAGTCATCGTTTTTTATTTTCTGTAATATTTACGTATAGTTATTACAGAAAGTATTGCATTCCATCCAAAAATTATATAAACTGATTCCACCGTAAATACGGGTTTGAGGATCCCTGAACCCAGCAAATAATTATTTTCTCCTTATGCAAAGAGAACGAAATTTCAAACTTATTGCATAGTGACCAGTCTGAAAGCACTTGTCGAGCGCTTAAGCCCCCTGTTTTCCTTATTGTACTTAAAGGGTAATGCGTATTAAAACTATTTTAGAAAATGTTTGTATCGATTAGCATCAATAAGATATAAGAATACGTTTTGTAAAGATAGTTTTTTGAAGAGTGTGTATGGGAAGTCGTGTGACTAATACATAAGAATTTGTGTCATGATCATGCATGCAGCATAGAATTTTAAATCCATTACATGCTGATGACTACCTTGGAAGTCCAGCAGTAGTTGAAGACTTTGAAACTATTCAGACATAATCCACATCACCAAGTTAACATTCCCTTAGTCTATGTAAATTTTGCTGAGTTGGAAGTCTAGCAGCAGTTAGTTACAATCTTGGAAACTCTTCAGCGATAACCCAGCATCATCTGAACATGACACTCCTTGATAGTCAGTACTTGCTCATTGCCTTGATTGTTCCATCATTGGAAACTCCTCAGAGATAACCCAGCATCATCTGAACATGACACTCCTTGATAGTCAGTACTTGCTCATTGGAAACTCTTCAGAGATAACCCAGCATCATCTGAACATGACACTCCTTGATAGTCAGTACTTGCTCATTGCCTTGATTGTTCCATCATTGGAAACTATTCAGCGATAGATCAAGGGTCATTTAGAGATGATATTCTTGTAGCAATTAAGTTTCCTGTTCCAAAAAGAAATAGTTCCAATCCCTGAATTATTGTGACTTAGTGCCAGTATTATGTTTTTATTAACAAGTGATCAGCAAAATAAACATACACGCAAATTAAAGGTGATTCTCATATGTGAGTCCCAAATTGATAATTCATGGGTAAGCGAAACCAAGGAAACAGGTGTCGCACTGTGTCCCTAAGGTCCGTGCAGTCGAGAATCTGCACCTGCTCGGCGGCCCAGTTTCAAGATACTTGAGGAAGTAGGAAGGTGAGTAAAGAACTTCCAAGTGGTAGAAGAGATATGTTCTCGGATGTCGACGGTGAAAATGTGCACTCCCGCTCAAGAGATACGCGCAACACCTTGGATCAGTACAGCGATGTTTGTTTCCTGAGAAACATGTACTGAAATACGACTAGCCCTAACTTGAACCCACGCCCAATAGATAACATCCATGGAGGATGCCTAGATCTGTTTTTAACGACGGTAAATTGGAGCTGCCCGGGCTAACGAAGAAAGATGTTACGGTCGAAGTTGAAAGTCGATATATCCAGCCACCCCTTTCTCACCTCGGGCCAGCACTAATGACATCACTTGGGAGGAAAATACCTCTCGTAACATCAAGCGATTTTCTCGTTAGAACATTCCTTCAGCTGAGGATCACAAGCCTATACTTTCATTCGGTTTATCCACGCGGTAATTAATGCATGAATTTGTGCTTAAACTGTTGGATAAATATTCCTTTTACATTACTCCCAACTTCTTGAAGAGACTTCACCCAAGAAAACTTTGGTAGGTTGAAATTGAGGTTAGAAAATTATACGTGTTTCCTTATTTTAAACTCTTTTAATTTTCTTTCCTTTTCTTCTCTAAGATCACAAGTTATTTATATTCTTTCCATAACAATAATTAACTTATAATAAATTTCACAAGTTTTAGTACTCACTACCGTTTTACTTTCTCTACGTACTGTGTATATAGTGTATAGAAAAACTATTGTATTACATCCAACGGAAACATATGTTTCAAAGTCCCGTGAATAAAAAAAGTTTTTAGAAAAAGGTCCGTGTATGTCTGTGGACAGTATAGCTCAAAAACTAAAGGACCATTAAATAAAAAACTGAATGTTTAAGTTTAGTATCTCCTAAGGACGCGACACGAAGCTTTTCAAGAAAATCTGCACACCTAACTTTCACATGGAGAAAAAAATCGAAAATTTTTATTTTTTAAATTATGGCTCCAACGGTTTTTGATTAAAATCTCGTATACTTAAGATATTTGCATGACAAATAAAAAATCTGATGTGTTCCATTCAAATGACTTTCTCTACATCTCTGCAACAAATTATTCTATTTACTTCATCTAATCGAGAAAAAATTAGCAGAAATAGTGTTTTTACTAGCTTCCTTGTAAGTAGAAGCGAAATAACGGAGTACCATAGGTTAAAGTAATAGTCAAAACCTGGTTGCTATGTAATAGAAGCGTCTTTGTTTGTATGGACAGGAGTTGACAAATTCCTGTATGAGAAAAGTATACTTTTTTCAAAGCTGAAACCAAAAACAAGGAATATCTAAAAAACGATGAGCTCCACGAAAATAATGTATTCAACAAAAACTGTGTGTTTTAATGTGCTCTACATTTTTTGTGCAGTAAGTTTTTGTCCGTTTCTTACGGTTTAGCAGTTATGCAAAATTCCGTGAAATTTATACAGAATAAAGTAGTCTTCAGAGCCTATTCCCAGAAAATTCAAAATATACATTTTATTTTTCGGGAAAATATCGTTAATATATGCTATTTTAATCAAAATCGTTAGAGCCATTTTTTAGAAAATCAAAATTTTCGAAAAAAGTTCTATCTGAAGGGTATTTTTGGGTGGGGAGATTTTTCTCAAAATCTTCGTTTCGAACCCCTGGAAGATAGTAAACTTAAATACCAAGTTTGTATTTTAGCGACTTTTCTTTTTTGAGTTATCGTATTCACAGACACCGGACACACACACACCCACACACGGATCTTTTTATGAAAATACTTTTTTTTTTTTTGGATATAGGGGACCCTAAAACATATATTTCCGGTGAAATCTCGGTATCGACTTTTTAGTGGAATGTAATACCTTCTCTATACACTATGTATATAGTACGTGTAGAGAAAGTAATATATATCTTGAATTTTCTGGATATAGCCTTTGAAGACATGTTTATTCTTGATGGATTTTTCAGAAGTTTACATAATTAGCAAACCGTAGGAGATAGACAAAAAGCTACTACATAGAACATGTAGATCACCTTAAAACATACAATTTTTATCCTGTACATTTTTTTATCGAGTTTGCCATTTTCGAGATATTCCTTGTTATTAGTTTTAGTTTTAAAATACTTAAAAACTTTTCTTATACGGAAATTTGTCAGTTCCTGGCCACGCAAAGAAACGGATTTCAATCCCATGCAACCACATTTTAAAATATTTGACTGTCGGTTTAGTCTAGTGTATTCCTTTGTTTCCCTTCTACTTATAAAGGAACTAATTAATAAGACCGTTTCTGTTAATGTTTATCTCTATGAGGATGAAGCAATAAATTGTTACAGACATTTAGAGAAAGTCATGTGAATGGAACACATCATATTTTTGTTACATATGCTATATTAATGATTCGCATTGTTAAGTACTTTGTGATTAAAAAGTGTTGTCAATTTTCACTTGTTTCACGCGAAGCCATGGAGTTTAAAGGTAATCACATAATTTGCCTAGTCTTTAAGCATCTGACATAAAGCCCATCAAGACCACATCCCCACAACCACACTACAAGCGGGTGCCATTATGTCTAGCTGTCTGTGGATATATGGCAGCACATTCGCTGTTACCATCTATTTTCAGTTTTACTATTGTTTTAGACTCATGGTGGGGCTGTTGGTCGTGGTATTAAACTTACCTTGGCAAATGGGAAGTCACAATACAACAAAAAAACAGAACAAAACTGATGTGTTCCATTCACATGACTTTCTCTCATGTCTGCAACAAATTATTCTTAAAAACCTTATGCTTGTATTTACTTCATGTCAATCGAGAAAAAATCAGCAGAAATAGTCTTATTACTTGCTTCCTTATAAGTAGAAGGGAAATAAGGGAGTACCATAGGTTAAAGTGATAGTCAAAAGCTGGTTGCTATGTGACTGAAGTTCCTTTGTTTGTATGCACAGGAGTTGACAAATTATGTGAGAAAAGTATAAGTTTTTTTAAAGCAGAAATTAAAAACAAGGAATATCTCAAAAACGATTAACTCCAGGAACATATATATATATATATATATGACATAAATTGTATGTTTTATCGTGATCTATTTTTTTGTCTAGTAAGTTTTTTCTATCCTTTACGGTTTACTGGTTATGTAAAGTACAATAAAAAGCATCCAGAATAAAGGTATTTAGAGGCTATTCCAAGAAAATTCAAGATATTTATTTGGCATGCAAATATCTTAAACATAGGAAATTTTAATCAAAGTCGTTATTTTTGAGAAAATAAACATTTTCGAACAAGGTTCCATGTAAAGGGTAGTTTGGTGTGGGGGGGTTTTTCTCAAAATCTTCGCGTCGCATCCCCGGAAGATACTAAACTTAAATACCAAGTTTGGTATTTTACCGACTTTTCATTTCTGAGTTATCTTGTTCATAGTCTCACGCAGATGCGGATATTTTTCTGAAAATGCTTTTTTTCGATATAGAGGACTCTAAAACATATTTCCAGAGAAATCTCGGTATCGAATTTTTGGGTAGAGTGCAACACCTTCTCTATACACGATGTATATAGTACGTGTAGAGAAAGTAAAAAACTCAGCCACACGGAATTTGAACCAGCATCACCGGAATGCGGACTGTAGTCATTCGAAATGTGTATTATTGCTATTGCTTCAAAGGTTTATCTCGAATAAAATGAAATAGATAGGAAAATAAGCATTCGAAAAAAATAGCGTGCATAGCCACCCATAAATGATAGAGAATGCTGAAAGTCATTTTTATTTACTTACGTTAAAGCGACATTGTGGCGTAAGTAGTGCCAAACATAAGCTTAATAAGAAAGAAGAACGCCGACTGTAAACTGCCGCTTTTTCAGGTAGCGGACAAGCTAACGTGATCTGGGTACAAGATATGAAACATTAACGTTTTTGGACCGTTCTCCGTTATATGGTCTGGCGGCTGACTAAAAACGGAGATGTTGGGAACGCGGCACAAAATCCGATTACACCATTTGATCCGATTTGATAAACCTTCCCCGCAGACTTCGGAATTTCTTTTCGCTTTCACAGCATACGCTCTGCTGTTAGCTGATTAAGGTCACGAAGTCACTGGTCTGTAACGGCAAGACGCTACTTGCTTTAATATCTCCCCCATTAGGTGTCTTCTCTGAAACAGAAAAAAAAAAAAACGTATACTTGTTCAGTTCTCCGTGCTGATGTGATCCAACTTGTTGAGATTATAATATATCGGGTGGCGCTTATACGAGGATGGTAAATCTCCATGAAAGAAGTGTAGATTTTTATTGCTAAGCTTGATTATTCAACGTATGTATAAACATTTCAACAATGTACAGTTCATTTTTGACAGCCGTCTGAATTGCTCAATGTGTTGTTTGCGATTGAAAATGGAGAAACCCAAATTTCGTACTCTTATTAAACATTTTCATTTGGTGCTGGATTTTTTTCTTTCAATAAGATGTTCCTTTAAATACGTACATCTACTTTTATCTATATTATAGAAAGACAGGATGAATTGAAATAGAAAATTAAAAGAAAGAAATTTCATTCCACCATTTATTCACTTGCCCATCGTATACTATGTTAAGATATTCCTGATATGTCGTTTAAACATTTACAAAGTTTTTCAATATGTTTTTGAATTTTCACTGTTTAATTGCAAACTTTGCAAATTCTGTGCATAATCTTTTCGGACAGCTGAAGATATAATGAATTAATTTTGACTCACCGAAATTACCCCACAATTTTGCCCACCTAAATTACCATGAGGCTGTCTGGCAAACACTCGCTATTAGCTCCAGTCGCTTCTACTTAAGTGGAAGTTGGCTTCTTTCCTCAGCCTGCAGGTATGTCAAACCTTGTCCAGGAGAGATTTCCTCTTCTGCCACCAGAAGTAGGAGCATCAGCACAGTGGCTCGAACCACAAGCTCGTCCAGATCTCATTCCAACTGTCAGGTTGCTGGTTAGCTGACGCCAGATGAAGATGGTTTAAGAGTACTATTCAGGAGACGTCTCAATTTCAGGGTTGGACTGCCGCAAAGATAAAAACAAAATTGGATCACGGGGACTCTGCACCATCACTGAAGACCATCTACTTTTGTATTAATGAATTTAAACGTGGACGGACAAGCACTGAAGATGAAGCACGCACAGATCGTCCAATTGAGGTCACCACACATGAAACCGTTGACAAAATCCATGATACGGTAATGCAAGACTACGGAATAAACATTCGAGAGATTGCTTTATCAAATGAACAAGTGGATGGTATGAAGAATTGGCTGTGTGGGTGCCGCTATTGCTCACATTCAGAACATTTCCACACAATATCTGGTGATGTTTAATCCTAACCTGGATTCAACATTACACAACAGTCAAAATGGCATTGAAAACAATGGGCAAAAGTTGGTGAAGTACACCGAGGAAGCCAAGCACCATTTTATCAGTTGCTAAGGTAAATGACACTTTTTTAACTTTTTCTATACGTACTATGTACATAGTGTATAGAGCAGGTATTGTAATGCAACCAAAACTTTAATATAGAGATTTCACCAGAAATACATGTTTTGAGACCCCCTAAATAAAAAAAAGAGTATTTTAGAAAAATGCCCCTGTGTGTGTCTGTGGGCAGCATAGCTCAAAAACGAAAAGTCCGTTATAAACCAAACTTGGTATTTAGGTTTGGTAATTTCCAAGAATGCGACACGAAGATTTTCAAGAAAATCCCCCCACTCCCAACTACCCTTTACACGGAACTTTTATCGAAAATTTTGATTTTCAAAAAATGGCTCTAACGATTTTTATTAAAATGTCGTATATTTAAGATATTTACATGCCAAATAAAATTTATAATTTGAATTTTCTGGGAATAGCCTCAAAAGACCTCTTTATTCTGGATAATTTTTATTGAATTTTGCATAACTACTGAACCGTAAGAGATGGACAAAAACTTAACACACAAAAATATAGAGCACGTTAAAACATACAATTTATGGCATACACATTTTTTTCGTGGAGTTGATCGTTTTTGAGATATTCCTTCTTGTTGTTTTCAGCTTTGAAAAACGTATACTTTTCTCATACAGGATTTTGCCAACTCGCGACCGTACAAGCAAACAAACATCACTCACATAGCAACCAGCTTTCGGCTTTCACTTTAGCCTATGGTACTCCCTTATTTCGCTTCTACTTACAATAACGCAAGAAATAAGACTGTTTCTGTTAATTTTTCTCGATTAGCATGAAATACATAAAAGAATAAGCTTATTAACAATAATTTGTTACAGAGATATAGAGAAAGTCATGTGAGTGGAAAACATCAGATTTTTTTGTATGGAATCCAAAGGAACAATCCTCATAAATTACTGACAAAAAAGACAGAACCATAACTAGACCTTATTATACTTCATCGTTTGATCGTTTGAAACTTGCATTGGCTGAAAAAAACCCAGGTTGGCACACAAAAAACTGCTCTTTCACCAGGATATTGCACCCCCTCCCACACACACACACATACACAAACACACACACACACACACACACACATATCACCGCTAACAACCGCAAATGCATGAACTGGGCTTTTAATTGGTTCCTCATCCGCCCTATTCACCAGACTTAGCCCAAAGTTATTTCTTCCTGTTTCCTAACTTGAAACTTTGCTTAGTGGGAAGAAATGTTCATCAAATAAGGAAGTGATATTCGCAGTCAACGAGTATTTTGTAGAGTTTGACAAAATAGGTGTATATCCCTAAAGGAAGACTGTCTAGAATTAAAGTGATTTTCCAGTGAAACAAGCAGATTTTTACTTTCTCTACACGTACTATGTACATGGTGCATATAGAAGGTATTCCATTCCACCCAAAAACTCCATACCGAGATTTCACCGGAAATACATGTTTTGGGTCCCCTTGAATCCAAAAAAATCAGAAAAAGTTCCGCGTGTGAGTGTGTGTCTGTGTGCCTGTGTACATCAAAGCTCAAAAACGAAAAGACCGTTAAATACCAAACTTGGTATTTAAGTTTAGTATCGCCCAAGTATGCGACACGAAAATTTTCAAGAAAATCCCCCACCCCCAACTACCGTTTACATGGAATTTTTTTCGAAAATCTTGATTTTCTCAAAAATGGATTTTGATTAAAATCTCTTACATTTAAGATATATACATGGCAAATAAAATGTATATTTTGAATTTTGTAGGAATAGCCACTGAAGATATGTTTATTCTTCGATGAATTTTGCAAAATGTTGCATAAGTGGTACACCGTAAGAGATAGACCAAAACTTACCACACCAAAAACGTAGAGCTCATTAAAATACACAATTTATGTTGTTATTTTTTTCTTTGCGCATTTGACTATTTTTAGATATTCCTTATTATTAGTTTCAGCTCTAAAATATTTATATTTTTTCTCATATGAGAAATTGTTAGTTGCTGTCCATACAAACAATAGCAACCAGCTTCTAAAACATTTGACTATCGTCTGAGCCTAGTGTTTTCCCTTCTACTTACAAGGAATCAATTAATAAGACGATTTCTCGATTAGCATGGAGCAAATAGAAAAATAAGCTTTTTAACAATCATTTGTTGCAGAGATGTATAGAAAGTCATGTGAATGGAACACATCAGATTTTTACATAAGTGCTTGAGAAAGTAGAAGCATCAGAAATGCTGGTCTGAATGCTATGCAGTATAGAATGCACGGCATGGAATTCCTACCTCTTCTAATTAAGATATATCCGTACACAAGCTCAAAGCGACGTATTAGATATCGGAAACTGTATTAGATCCACAGACAGGCAACTTTGTAACAAAATCTCCTGATAGGAATCTTGCGTGTAGCACAGCCTCTCTGATTCATGCACATTCTCCTGTAAATTGATTCCTATGGAATACCAACCTCTGAAAGCCACTCTACGCCATACTTACTGCGGCTATTTCCATTTGGCGAATTAACTCGCGACGTGTTTAAATAGTGTTAAAAGTGTGCTACTCTAATGGTTAACATGCGCATTGCCTTTGATCGTCTGAAGCCTCTCGGCACACCAGGCACTGTTTGTTCTCGGAAGTCGCCTATGTTTCACATTGCACCAACAAGTGCTTAAATTAAAATGAGTTTTTACTGTCTCTAACACATATGTACAATGTGCGTAACAGGTAGACAACATATATGATCCTAAAATTTCACCCGAAATGTGTTTTGAGAATCCTTGAATAAAAAATTTGTTGTGTTTGATTCAACTGACGTTCTCTACATCTCTACAATGCATTATGGTTTAAAGCCTATTCTTGTATTTATATAACTCCATGGCACGACAGCTCACAAGGAACCTTGGATGTGTTTCCAATCTCGGTCCATGACAGATATCATGGATGGGGTGCATTTTTGGAGGGTGAGGCGTGGTCAGCGCCTCGAAGCCCCCCAGCCGGTTAATAAGGTCCTCATGACCTGGAGCCCTCCATCAAGTAGCTCCTCAATTGACCCCCAGGGACTTCACGAGGCTGAGTGCACCCCGGTCCAGGTATCCCAGCGCGGTAAAAATCCCCACGCCGGTACTGGGAATCGAACCCACGTCTCCCGCTTGAAAAGCTGAAACGCTACCACCGCGCTAAGGAGAGGATCTATTATTCTCTTTACTGAATGCTAATCGAGAAAAAATTGGCAGAAAGCGTCTTATTACTTGCTTCCTTGCAAGTAGAACGGAAATAAGGGAGTACCATAGGTTAAAGTGATAGTCAAAAGCTGGTTATGACTGAAGTTCCTTTGTTTGTATGGAAAGAAGTTGACAAATTCCCTTATGAGTATAAGTATTTTAAAGCTGAAGCCAATAAGAAGGAATATCTATAATAGTCAATTCCACGAATATTATATATATATATATATATATATATATATATATATATATATATATATATAATTGTGTGTTTTAACGAGCTCTAAATTTGTTGTGTGGTAAGTTTTTGTCTATCTCTTACAGTATACCAGTTTGTATAATTCTGGAAAATTCATCCAGAATAAACATGCCTTCAGAGTATATTCCCAGAAAATTTAAGATATGTATTTTATTTGTCACATGAATATCTTAAAAACAAGAGATTTTAATCAAAATCGTTAGTCATTTTTGGGAAAATAAAAATTTTTGAAACATGTAAAGGATAATTGGGGATGAGGTGATTTTCTTTAAAATCTTCGAGTCACATCTTTGGCAGATAGTGAACTTAAATACCTATTTGGTATTTGACGATCTTTTCGTTTTTGAGCTATGCTGCCCATAGACAGACACCGCCGGTGAAATCTCGGTGTCGAATTTTTGGGTGCAATACAATACCTTCTCTATCCATTCTATGTACCTAGTACGTGTAGAGAAAGTAAACATATTTTATAAAACGAATCAGTGTGAGTGTGTGTGTGTGTGTGAGTGTGTGTGTGTGTGTGTGTGTGTGTGGACAGTGTAACTGAGAAACGAAAAACCCCTTTAAACACCACATTTGGTATTTAAGCTTAGTATCTTCCAAGGGTGCAACATGAAGATTTTCATGAAAATACCCCATCTCAAACTACCCTTTACATGGAAAAAAATTTGTATTATGTAAATACATGTACATTTTTCTAAAACTGTTTTGGGGGGGGGGGATTCAAACTGTCTTAGAAGATATATTTAGTTATGGAATTTTTGGGTGCAATACAGTACCTTCTCTATACGCTATGACGTAACTGTATAGCAAGAAAAATCAGATGAATACGAAAATAGACTTTTTTGGCACCTTCCAAGGATATGACTTTTTATGTATTTTGGACACTTATGTATCTTTTTCTCAGAAATTATTAGAGCTGGAAAGCTGAAATTTTCAGCACATATATACAACACATAGCTGAACTTTCTGAACCACAATCGTAATCTTATAGTATATACTGATCATATTAAGAAAGCAATTTTCCGGAGTTTTACTTTTTTGAATTTTCAAATATGTATTTTTTTTTTTAATTTCTACTGAAATTGTAACATAGCTAAATAACTGAGGTTCAGAAAAAAGCTGATTATATTAAGGACAAGCATGCAAAAGTGCGATTATGTATTGCAAACAGTATCAGAGAAAAAGGTACACGAATTCACATTTTTTAAGACTAAGTTGTATTACTTTTCTGCTGAATGAAATACTTTTTAATGACTCTATCAAATAAGCTATTAATGCAAATAACCACTTGAAATAATTCTCTTGATTTATAAACATTTCTGGAAAAACAACTGAATTCTTTAAGATCAGTGCTAATTCAACTCACTTAAGGTTGAATGTACGAAAACAATTTAATCTCGTATGCGCCAGTTTTGAACCTTCTAAAAATGCCAACTGACTTAAATTTACTAGTATAACTCGCCTAGATCAAGATAAAGATACCTCTCACCGAACAGAGCTGTTGGAGAAGTTGCCGCTATGTTCGGGCGCACGTTACTCTTGTATTAGGTAAATATGTGTTTATTTTGCAAGTGGTTGGTTGATCACAAGAATTTTAAGGTTTTTATTAGCATATTTTTTGTTTCAAATAACGGCTGTTTTAACAAGTATTTACGGAGATAGACAGGAGTATTCAGGCAGGGCTAATCTTTAGAAGGAGAGTATATCAAAACATGCATGTAAATAAGAATTTGGGAGGGTGGAGAGCTCGTAAGGCAATTGATGAAGCTGGTAGGAGGATTTGCCCATTATGCGGGTATCAGGAAGTGTGAATGCATATTTTGGCAGATTGCGTGCAGATGGAGGATGGTAGGAAAACATTATTGCCGGAAGTATTATTAGCTTCAGACTGACTAAGGAAAGCAATTTGGAATTTGATTCTAAACAACCAAAACTGGCCAAGCCTGGGGACATAATTAATGGGAGTACGTGCACTAAGGGATATAATATTGAGTGGACATATTTAGTGTTTGAGTAATCTATATGTGTGAATACGTGGTGTAGTTGTGACTGCAACGTGAAATGGCGTGTTATTTATGGACGCTCTTCAACTGCTGTGGTTCTCAGCGCCCCATTCTATGCTGGGCGTTAAATATCTTTAAATGTCCTCAGAGGCTCTTATCAGGCTTGAGCTTCTTTTACGAGCTGTAAATCTACGACACGGGCAGATTTTTGCGATCGAAAAAAAATCCATTGACCTCCACCGGGTTTGAACCCGCGACCTTAGGCATATGAAGTTAGCATGGTAACCATTTCACCACGGAGAGCGACTTTTGAGTGCAAGTGTATATGTGTCTATGTGTGTGTGTGTGTGTGTGTTTACAATGTCGTAAAGATATATAAAATAGATATATAGGTAATATTTTAAATTCAATTATTTTTAGACAGCATGTACGGTTACTCGTCCCATGCGACTGTGCGACGCAAATGGAAATGGCGTGTTATTTATGGACGCTCTTTTAACTGCTGAGGTTCTCAGCGTCCCATTCTATACTGGGCGTGAAAGACCGCTTAATTTTGCTCAGAGGCCTCTCTTATCAGGCTTGAGGTTCTTTTACGTGCCGTAAATCTACGTCACGGGACCAACGGCTTTACTTCCCTTCCGAAGGAAGCCATGCTAAGGATTTTTACACCCGAAAAAATCCATCGTCCTCCGCCGGGTTTGAACCCGCGACCTTGGGTATATGAAGCTAGCATGGTAACCATTACACCACGGAGGGCGATTGGTGCGATGCAAATATTGTATTATTGTAAACTTAATAAATACTACTACTACGACCACAACCACCCCGCTTTCGGCGGTGTTTTTTGGAAGGAGGTAGTGTTTTCTTAGTCTGAGGAGTAAAGGCGCGTGACAGAGTGGAAGAAGGAAGCATTGTTGCGGATAAGATTTGTGTCTTCAGTGTGTACTGTCTGATTCCTGAAGATTTTGAGGACTCATCGTCGGACTTTGAGTAAAGTGTTGCAACAATGTTGACTGTACACCCCTCCACAGGTTAAAGTGCTAAGCTACATTCACAATGAGATGCAAGCGCAGACATAACGCAGCATAAGCGCAAGCGCAAGGGAAGATCATTCACAATGTAGTCGTAAGTGTAACGCAAGAAGTTGGCGCCGGTTTTTAGATCTGTATATTACATGCGAATATCTTCCAAGTTTCAAATTGAATAACAACCAACAATACTATGTAAGAAAATTCACTAAATCGTTTACAAATAAATATGTAATTAAATTACGTACTAACAACTGACGCTCGTGTCAGTGACGTCACAATACTTTCTCATTCAAAATCGTTGAAAATAGTACATGCATAGAGACTTCAGAAAGTGATAAAGCTACACATTTAATGAACTAGAATTATCTCTCAGCGTCTGCGATTTATGAGAACCAAGAAATCTAGACGCAGATGATAGTTACATCCATTAAATCAAAAGAGGACTCGTCGCTCTCCGTGCTGTAATGGTTACCATGCTAACCTCAGGTTGTGGGTTCAAACCCGGCGGGGGACGATGAATTTTTTCGGGAGTAGATCGTCAGTTGTTGATTTCATATGTAATGCATAGAGAAGAGAAGCAGAATTCCTCCTCTTTACACGCAACGCAAGGATACAGTTTGGAATAAAAGTAACATTACTTGAGTAACAAGCCACCCCAACCCAACAGCTAAAACACCGCTGAACAGACAGTACGTATGGGTTATAAGCAATTAGGAGCTGGATTGACGACACTTCCTCTTAAATTGTCACATAGGAACAGAGTTTCAGACTTTCTTAGACACTTTGGAGGAGGAACTAAGCTGCTAGTGAGGCCGGGATCGAATCCCTGGGCCCAGGCAGCAAGCGCTCTGCCCAGGCTGGCAGAAAGTTTGGAGATAGCGTAATGACAGGTGGTGCAGTTAAACAAGATGGACCGGCAGCTTAGTGCAGGAGCATTATCGCTATACAGGAAAGTCGTTATGGCAAGGATATGTTCCATAAATAATTCCAGGACATAAAGAAGCTAACAGCAGCGATGGTAGCTGCTCGATTGATTTCCACTTGTCAGGTCTCCTTCAGCTAAGCCTGACAAACTGGGAGAGCTGACGCTGCAGCACTGCAGCCATTAATTTATTTAATTGCTCAACATTTAGTTAATTGATTAATTAATGTCTCCTTTTTTAGTTCCTAACAGTGCATGTTTTACGAGGGGCGTTCAATAAGTCTTTAGAAAAAGACAGAACGACAATTATTTTGCGTAGATATGTTTCTGAACATATCTCCTTTTAGCTCGATACTCTTTTCCCAGCATTTCTCCAACTATTTTAAGCTTTTCAAAAAGGGATTCCGGAAGGTTCTCAAAACAGGCATCTGTTTGGGAGTTGACCTCTTCGTTAGACGTGAATCGTTTACCGCGAGCCACTTTTTCAAGTTTGGAAATAAAAAACAAGTCACTGGGGCTCAAATGTGAATATGGTGGATGTTGTAGAATTTGAACCTTAATTCTACAATTTTACCATCAAAATCGCGCAGGCGTGCACCCTTAAATTGTCTTGATGGAAGAGAATATTTTTCTTCGGCAGACGAGGGCGTTTTTTCTTGATTTCTCCGTTCAACCGGTTCAAACTTCGACGAGTTCCAGAACGTTTATGAGTCATTTTTCTCTTGTAAAAGGAGGTAGGAGTGAAGTGCAATGTGTGTGTTGTGAACTGTACTGAGTTGTGAGTGACTGGAGAGTTAGTACATAGTGGAGCGCGAGCCATGGACGTCGTGCAGCTGCAAACTGTCTAACTTCGAGTGAACTATTTGCGGCAGTGACTTAAATATTTTATTTATAAGTAGAGATAGCGTTTTGGGGACCGATAGTCAAACAGAATCGAAGTTAGCGCAGCATGGTAAATAGTTGCCATATGTTGACAATACGTAGTGGTACTAATAGAAGGAAAATGGAGCAGTGGTAGACTGCAATGTTTTCACTAGCAGTGGAAGGCGATTGAGTTAGTAAACATAAATACCACTGATTTACGAGAACTAAACATTTTTAATATCTACATTCAATTGCTGTTGTGCAACAAGTCATCAGCATCATTATCTGTTTCATTTTCTCTCAACATACATAGATTACAATGCACAACATACATCCGTAACGTCTCAAATGTGAATCGTCTCCGATTGGCACGAAAATAGGTGGAGCAAGACGGAAATAGGACATATCATCGACAATTGGATAAGATACTCCACCAGCAATTATTATTTCCGTAACAACACCTCGCAGCACATTTCGTATTTCACGCAATATTGAAAATCCAACGTTTTTTCCGAGCACTGTCTTCACTTTCTTTTTCACACATCTAAAACAGATGTAACGGGTCTCTGATTAATTGCTTGCACAAGTTATCGACAGATTTCAGGGCCCAAGGCATTTCAATGTTCGATGTTTCCAAATGTGTGTTACTGTCATAGATATATCCGCAAAATTCTTTTGTATGAATTGCAAATCTTCATGCAATCCATTTTAAGCAAGTGGTTTTGCAATCTTGATTGAAGAACATGCATTATCATCAAAGGCATTAATTATCTGTGAAACAGTATTGTAATATACAGCATAGTTAATTGCTGTGTTGAGCCATGTTGTTTACATGCGGGGCGTGTAGTCGCCAATGCAGGTCGGACTCAACTCGGTAGATATGCAACTGGTAAGCGCATGAGTCCCGCTATCGGTCTCCAAGTTGCTATCCCTATTTATAAGTAATTGTTGAGTCAATTACTTATAAATAATATAAATAAAGACATTTTACAGCATATACAACGACATCTGTTATTTCGATTAAAATGAAGTGGATAGAAAAGTAAGCTTTCGTAAGGAATAGTGTCTGTAACTACTAATAAACGATAGAGGATTGAGAAAAGCATGTGAATATAGCACATCAGATCCACTGATACTGCAGTATAGACAGGATAAGCATAGCTGACGAAATGAAGGAAGAGGAAAAAGAAAGTTTTTCCTAAAGAAGGAGAAGTTTATCTCGGTTGTGTTCAATTTATATGCCAGCGCATGTTTCTAGTTTAAGATCTCCGTCTATAACTGTCTGATAGAAACGAAGCAGTCATTCTGAAAGGAAAAGCAGAAGGATAACGATGATTGGTTTTCGCCAAGAGTGTTGAGTGATGATGCGGTTCACCGCGCGCAATATCACATTCCCTTTAAAACCGCTGCTGGCAGCACTGGTCAAGTTGCTTTGTCACAGACCCAACTTTGTTAATCTCATTTACATCACTAGGTAATAAAATCTTCTCTGACAGTAAAAAACAGCTCTTTGTGTATCTTAAGGAAGGCTTACTAATAGCAAATGACACTGAAATTATGTTATTAACTTCTGTACCTCCTAAATTGGATAGAGGAGATATTGCATTCCAACTCAAATTAAACAGCGGGATACATTTTTTAGAAACTCTCAATAAAAAATCTGATGCGTTACAGTCACATGACTTTCTCTAGCTTCTCTACAAACAAACTTCTCTACAAAAGATAATTCCTCTTTGAACACCATGCTAATCGATATAAACATTAGAAAATTTGTATTACTTGGTTCCGTATGAATAGAAATGAACTAAGGGAATGCACTGGGCTAAAGTGATAGTCAAATGTTTTAAAATCTGTCGTTATGTGATTGTCATTGCAAATCGCTTCTTTGCTTGGCGAGGAGCAGAACTAAAGAAAAACGGAAAGTATAAGTACTTCACAATTGAAACCAATAACAAGGAATACCTCGAAAACGGTAAGCTCCACGAAAAAAATGTACCTATATGACGTAACTTGTGTATTTTAACAAAATCTACATTTTTTGTAAAGTAAGTTCTTGTTTATCTCTTACGGTTTACTAGTTATACCGAATTAAATAAAATTCATCCAGAATAAACAGCTCTTGAGAAACTGTTCAAGATTATACATATTATTTTTCAGGTAAATATCTTTAATATACGATATTTTAATCAAAATCGTTTGAGCCATTTTTGAGAAAATCAAAATTTTCGAAAAAAGTTCCATGCAAAGGATAGGTAGTTGGGAGTGGGGGTATTTTCTTGAAAATCTTCGAGTCGCATCCTTGCAAGAAAACTTTGTATTTAACGGTCTTTTCGTTTTTGAGCTATGCTGTCCACATACACACGCACACACGTGAACCTTTTTCCAGAAATGCTTTTTTTGGATTCAGGGGGAGCCAAAACCTGTATTTCCGGTGAAATCTCTGTATGGAATTTTGGATGCAATACAATACCTTTTCTATACACTATGTACATAGTACGTGTAGAGTAGGTAAAAATATTAGAAAACATAAATGAGCAGGAGAGGAGGCTTGCCAAGGTTATTCCCATTGTGTATGCGAGGTAAAGAGCTCACGAGATAAACAGCTGAAGTGAAGGTGATTTCTGTCGGCGTTTTGTGTAAAGCACGAGGGACTCCTTAATGGTGCCCACCATTCTCTTGATTACAGGGACAGGGACTGCCAAAAACAAGTCCTCCTTTCCTTTCACATTAATACTTCTTTTGGGCTAGCTCTCCACTTGACTTTTGTGTTCAGGAGTTAATGAAAAATATCCTGAACAATTTAAATAATTTATATCATATTTAATAATTCAGCCATTATTACTATATAAATAATAATAAAATAGTAATAATATTAATAATAATAATAATAATCATCATAATAGGACGAACAAGAATGTAACAATTTTAATTACCCATTAACCTAACTTTTAATTTTAAAAATATCTGATGTTTTCCATTTGCATTATTTTCCCTACATTTCTGTAACTTTTGTTGTTGTAGGTTAACATCCTTTAATCCGGTTGGTCATATCGGACGATGAAATGAAATGGACTCTCTTTTAACTATCGTGGTTCTCAGCGTCCCATTCTATACTGGGCGTGAAGGACCGCTTAATTTTGCTCAGAGGTCTCTCTATCAGGCTTGAGGTTATTTTACGTGCCGTAAATCTACGACACGGGACCAACGGCTTTTCTTCCCTACCGAAGGAAGCCATAGTAAGGATTTTACGCCCGAAAAAATCCATCGTTCTCCGCCAGGGTATATGAAGTATACCTATATCGGACGATGAATGACATTGGTGAAATGATGCTCAAATGATCTCGGGATCCATGAAGCTTAAAGTTACTCGACATTCGTCTTCTCAGGATAAAGGAAAACCTTATCCGGGTAACTCACCCTAAGCGAGATTCGAACTCACGACCTTTTGAATATGAGGCAAACATGCTATCCCTACACTACCCAGACGGGCTGTCAAATTATTGTTAAAAAGCTTATTCTTCTATCTGCTTCATGCTAATCGAGATAAAACATTAGCAGATACGGTCTTCTTGCTTGCTCCCTTGTAAGTAGAAGAGAAATAAAAAAATGCACCGACTAAAGTGAGTCAAATCCTTTAAAAGCCGGTCGCTATGTGAAACATTTAAATTCCAATCTCTCTGCTTGTGAGGAGTAAACAAACGAGAAGAAAGATGTCTTCCCGTTTGAGAAAACTTAAAGTGGCTTAAAATTGAAACCAGTAATCTGGAATATCTGGAAAACGACTAACTCTACAAAAGGAATGTATATGACATAAATTGTGTGTTTTAATGAGATCTACACTTTTTGTGTATCTCTTACGGTTTGCCAGTTATACAAAAGTCATCTAGAATAACGATCTCTTTACAGGTTATTCCGAGTAAATTCAAGACATACATTTCGTTTGTCATAAAAATATCTAATACACAAGGTGTTTTGATCAAAATCGTTAGTGCCATTTTTGAGAAAATCAATAATGTTCCATCTAAAGGGAATTTTCTTGAAAATCTTCGTTTTGCATCCTTGGAAGATACTGAACTTAAATATCAAGTTTGGTATTTAACAGACTTTTCGTTTTTGAGCTATGCTGTCTACACACAGGCTGACAAGAGATGGACATATGGACTTTTTCTAAAAGAAGTTTTTTTGGAATCAAGGATTCCCAAAACATGTATTTGCGGTGAAATCTTGGTATGGAATTTTTGGGTGCAATAGAATACCTTCTGTATACACTATGTATATAGTAAAGCTTTTTGAGAAAAGGTCCGTGTGTGTATGTTTGTGAACACCATACCTCAAAAACGAAAAGACCGTAAAATACCAAACTTGGTACTTAGGTTTAGTATCTTCCAAGGATGCGACACGAATCTACCGCGTATACTTGGAAAAAAGTTGCAACATTTTGTTTTTCTCAAAAATGGCTCAAACGATTTTTATTAAAATCTCGTACATTAAAGATATTTACATGACAAATAAAATGTATATCTTCAATTTTCTGAGAATAGTCTCTGAAGACTACTTTATTCTGGATGAATTTTGCGGAGTTTTGCATAAGTGGTAAACCGTAAGAGATAGACAGAGGCTAACTAAACGGAAAATGTAGAGCACGTTAAAACACGAATGTTTTGTTATACGCATTTTTATTCGTCTAGTTACCGTTTTTGAGATATTCGTTGTCATTAGTTTCAGATTTAAAATACTTATACTTTTCTCATACGGAAGGTTGTGAACTCCTGTCCATACAAACAAAGGAACACATAGCAACGAGTTTTTAAAAGAATAAAGAAAATAGATTGAGCTTTTTAACTATAATTTATTGCATAGATGTAGAGAAGGTTATGTGAGTGGAACACATATTTTTTTTTTTTGAAAGCTGGAGAATGGTACAATGCAGTACCTGAGACAAACGACGGAGACAGTAAATATTTAAGTATGCACCCTGTGGTAAACATTGCTGTTTAATGGGGAGTGTATGAATGGCTGGAGCCTGGAGGTCTGGAAATGTGGTCCAGTAATCCAGTTTGGTGCAGAGAACCGAGTTAGAGCAAGTGGCCGGATTGCCATTCGTTTGAAAGATGGCCACGGGCGGCGCGGCGCACGCACAATACAAACACATAATGGGATAATGGAGGATCCATCGGTTCCCATGGCGGACCGTATAATTTACATCGATCGGGTCTCAGCAGTGTGATCAGTTACATTTTTGTTGCGCTAACCTCGGCCATAACCCTCATATTTTTTCATTATCTTGCAAGCACCGTGTGTGTGGAACAGTTTCTCTGGCTCGCTCAAGACACTTGTGCACTTTTCCCTCAATATTACCAACTCCGCAGGAAACAGAATATGCGAGGTTCAATGTCATAGTAATTTGATATTAAGAATGGTTATTGTTAGGGGTGGTGATTTTTTCCATAACGCGAAATGTTCATAAAGTCGTGTAAGGGAAATCCGTGTAATTTGGACCACTTAACTTTAAGTGCTAATATCTGGACAGAAAACCTTCGTCAAAGTACTTCGGAAGGGAAGTAAAGCTGTGGGTCCCGTGTCGTAGATTTACGGCACGCAAAAGAATCTCAAGCCTGACAGAGAGGCCTCTGAGCAAAATTAAGCGGTCTTTCACGCCCAGTAGAGAATGGGACGCTGAGAACTACAGCAGTTAAAGAGCGTCCATAAATAACAAGTCATTTCCATTTCCATTTTTCGTCAAAGTCCACATCTTATTTTAACGCGTTAATGAGATGAACTTATACCCTTATGAGAGTTTTCAAGGCTTAGTCCCAGCTGCTTAATTTGCAAATTATAATTATAGTTTTTTTCTAAGGCTTATATTTTGGACCAGAGGCGTGTAATTTGGTCTGAGAGGGTGTGTAAATTGGGCCACTATATAAAATGAATACGTATACTTTTATATTCACTTTTAATGTTTGAAATTCACAATAACACTTAATTTAGACCTTGAATAATCATTATACATATTATTATTATTATTATTATTATTATTATTATCCAAAATATCCGAATCGAGCAGATTAGCTTTAACAACATCATAATCGCCTTTCATCAATTTTATCCAAATTTTGTGGATACTTAGTATACGAAGCTTTTGTTCCAAATTAAAGGAGGATTTCATTGTTCACTCCACAATGCACCTGTCGCAAAAGTAATAAACTGAATCACTTATATCAACGCAGTCTTCGTGCGCCCATCCTTTGCGCTGCACTCAGTCTTTTTCGTGAGATTCTCCACCTACAACACAAAAAGTCTCTTCTGAGTTTTTATTTTCATCTTCACCAAAATTGTTTTTCCTTTTACCCTTGACTGTAGAAGTATTAGAGGCTGTCGCTAACATTTCTTTATGAGGTGTTCCTGTCAAGGCCACATCTGAAGTTGAAGTTGTCTTTGAAGACTCTCCTGATGCATCACAGAAATGTACGGATTGTTCTATTCTGATGTGGATGGAAGCAGACTTAGCTGCCGTACAGAAGTGGATCAGCAGATCCGATTTGGTCCGGACCAAATTACACGACACACACAACTTGCTGAGTTTCACATTTCTTATATTCCTAAATTGAATTAATGAAATAATCCTACATCACGCTTACCTTAATAAATTGAATGTTTCGTCGTTTTAGTTTCGTTTCCAAAGAAAGATCTTAGGTGGAAGAAAACACGATACCAAAAGCGGGACAAAATTATAACGAAAACGTTTTCAACAAAGAACACAACTTCCTTCCAAGGCCATTGACAATAGAATGTCGAAAATTGAACGCTGCTCAATATACTCGTATTGTTGGTGCTCCCAACGTTACCCACTTTCTTAAACTGATATTGGTCCAAATTCTTCCTCTACTCCTGTATTTTCATCTCTAAATCACAGTGTTTTCTGGAACGCACAGGGAATTATTTTTATTGATTACTTGGAAAAAAGTAAAAGTATCACTGGTAACTATTACGCAAGCTTACTGCAACGTTTGAGTGATGAGGTGAAGAGAAAAGTCTCATCACAATGGTCCGGCTCATCGTTTAGTCATTGCAATGGGAAAAATGTGCCAATTAAAGTTCAAATTGCTTGAACATCCACCCTATTCGCCAGATCTAGCACCCAGTGACCCAAACCTCAAAAAAAATGTTTTGGGAGGACGAAGATTTAACAGCAACGAGGAGGTCATTGATGCAGTAAACAGCTATTTTGAGGACCTTGATAAATCGCACTACATAGATGGTTTAATTAAATTAGAACACCGATATGGCAGATGTATTAAGCCTTTCTGGGAAAATTATGTTGAGAAAAAAAAAATAAATTAAATGCTGTTTTTATTGAGAGGCATGTGATTTATCAGCCGACCCTGATAAATAGAGAACATTTAACTATAGCTGTATATTCCCGGTGAAATCTCGATGCCGAGATTTTTTTTCGTGGAGTACAATACCTTCTTTACCTACTATACCTTGTGTATGCTGTAACCAGTTGATATAACAGGTATATATAGCATCTGTATGGATAAACAGTCCATGTATAATGGCAGTTTACTGTTTACTCCATGCCATTACTAGCCCGCAGCTCCACCAACCTCGTTAACCCTCCACTCCAACTCCGTCGCAATGAGATGTCTTATCGTTTTGGATAACAACGCAATTAACTCGTGATGTGTTAACCTGAGGCACCGGGTAGCCTCAAGTTGTGACGTGGTGAGCCCAGCAGTTGAGAAGTCTAATTACACGTACAGTCGCGGACCGATTGTACACGTGTTTTCACGCCAACAAGGTTGGCTACAGCGATTTTCCGGTCCCACATCATTATTTCCGCCTTGCCTGGCACGGTGCACGCATGCGTGACTAATTCTACAGCCATCGTTTTGATGTCCTGAAGAGCATGTCCCTTCACTTGTGGATATGAATCAAACGAAACGCTTGTCGGAAATCAACACAGTTCACAGCAAATCGAATGGGATTTCAATGTTTCCGCACTTCATGGGAATCGATCTCCAATCTTCCTACGGGAAGCTATTCCAGAAACTCTTGATGGACACAGCACTTGAACTGCTGATTTATGGCTCGATGAAAGGAAATACTGTCAAATCCTCTAGTAAATTATCAACTGTCAGGTCGCCGATATGTTTACGAGTTTAGTGTTTATATGTTCATCATTATGGACGCTCACTGGTCTTATCATAAGAATACTATGAGTCAAGACAATTCAGCGAAATAGACTATAAATAATTTATGATCAGAGCTAGGAAGTTCGAACCGATTTCCTTATGCAGAGTAATGCTACGAGTACATTCACAATAAAATGCAAGCGCATGAGCTTGGATTCGTATTATTTAATGTAAGCATTCACATGGAAGCACGCAAGAGTTTGCAAGCTCCTAACTTTATCTTTGCGTTAAGTGCAAAGAGGATGAATCTGCTTCTTTACTCTATGCGTTACCTATGAAATAAACAACAGACGATCGAACTGCAAGATTTTACAAGGCCTGCGGTACATGTATGCTCTTCTATTTGACCGTGCCGCGCCACCTCTAATTTCCCTCAAGAGGTTAGGACAGTCTCCTTTAATTTAATGGATGTAACTATCAACTGCGTTTATATTGCTTGGTTCTCATAAATCGAAGGCGCAGAGAGATAATCCTAGTTCATTAAATGCGTAGCTTTATCATTTTCTGCAGTCTCTATGCTTGTACTATTTTCAGTAAATTATTGTGACGTCACTGCCTGAGCGTGAGTTGTTTTTTTAGCTTAACGTCCTTTAACCTGGTTTTGTCATATCGGACGATGAATGCAATTGATGATATGATGCTCAAATGATCTCGGGGTCCATGGAGCTTAAACTTACTCGACATTCGTCTTCTCAGGATAAGGGAAAACCCCGAAAAAAACCTTACCCGGGTAACTCACTCTAAGCGAGATTCCAACTCACGACCTTTTGAACGTGAGGCAGACATGCTACCACCACGCTACCCAGTGAGCGTGAGTAGTTGTTAGTGTGAAAGCGTTTTATAACATATTTATTTGTAAAAGATTGAGAGAATTTTCTTAAGGGTATTATTCGTTATGTTATTCAATTTGAAACTTGCGGTGCGCTTAGAAGATATCCGTGTTCAATTTACAGATCCAGAAACCCGTGCCAACTTCTTGCGTTACAGTTGCGGATTGATAAAAGTGAAGTTTTGCTGACTAGGTTGTAACCTTGTTACCAATGACCAAGACAGGAGATTAAACAAACGAACGTCAGGTGCGACAAGATTTCAATGAAATGAACATCAGCTGCGATAAGCTGTTTCGACAATATCGCTCCAGTCAGATGACTGCGATTGGTTGAAGCTGCCTAATCTCGGCCATTTATTGGCGTTTTAATAGTTGAGCTAAGTTATAATTGAAATATGTTACCGTTTATTACTTACTACCTGCGTGCCTAAAAAGTGGACAATTCCCTTAAGGTTTGTTTTACGTAACTTAGTCCCTTGTCTCTTAACGGTCATGTGAACTAGTCACCTCTCATTGCTTGCTGGGTTCAAATTAACGGGAGGGGGGATGGGGGTAATTTCCCCTTCTGAGTAAATAATTTTCCTGTGTGTCAAAGAAAAAGTCTTTATGTTTGTGTTTTTATTCTCAGCAGTATTACTGCTCTCTTTGAAAATACAGGAATTTACGGAACACTTTCGATGCATACTATACATGGCATGTGTGCAGGCTGTGAGTCAGCTGTTGGTGAGTATGGATAGATTTGTATTAAAAAAATAGTTTTAGAAAAATTATGTTTGACTGTGTTTGTGTTCAGTGAACACGATAACCCAAAAACGAAACGTCGGTAAAATTCCAGAACTTGGTATTTAATCCTTTGTTGTCCATCGACACCTATAAGTTCCGTTTGTTTTAAGCGTAGCTATTCAAATAGTATTTACTCTAGGATTAATTTCATGTTATACTAACCTTCAACCATAACCTACAAGCAAGACTGCTTTATATTGTAAAAATATATACAATTTTTGCCCAAAATTGCAGTGATCTTTTTAAATAAATAAGAGTTAAACCCACATAACTACAGTGAAATGTAGCTCCATTAACTTCTAAGCATCACGCCGATTATTTTACTTGGGCTCTCCCTGTCCTTTACCACAATCACTGGGATTTGAAACTTGCAAGATTGACTTTGAATGGATAGCCAGTCAATTACTTGTCATCTAACACTCTTGGTCATTTGAGTTACTTTTTGGTAGTGCGTTTGGCAGCATTATAAAAGCTGGTTTAGAAGAATTTAAACTTTTAATTGGGAAGAAAAAGATTAATAAAGGATCTACATTTATTTTTACTTTCTCTATATGCACTAGTGTAAATATGCACTATGTACATAGTGTAAAGAGAAGGTATTGCACTCCACCCAAAAATTCGATACCGAGATTTCACCAGAAATATATGTTTTAGGGTCTCCTTTATCTAAAAATGCATTTTCGGAAAAAGGTCCGTGTGTCTTTAAACACGATAACTCAAAAACGAAAAGTCGGTAAAATACCAAACTTGGCATTTAAGTTTAGTATCTTCCAGGGATGCGACACGAAGCTTTTGAGATAGATCCCCCCACCCCTACTACCCTTTACATGGAACTTTTTTTGAAAATTTTGATTTTCTGAAAAATGACTAACGATTTTGATTAAAATTTCGTATATTAAAGATATTTACACGACAAATAAAACGTATATCTTAATTTTCCGCGAATAGCCTCTGAAGACTACTTTATTCTGGATGAATTTTATGGATTTTTCCTAACTGCTAAACCGTAAGAAATGGAGAAAAACTTACAACACAAAAAAATGTAGATCGCCTTAAAACGCACAATTTATCTTATATACATTTTTTCATGGAGTTGATCGTTTTTGACATATTCCTTGTTTTTGTTTTCAGCTATGAAAAACTTATACTTTTCTCATACAGGAATTTATCAACTCCTGTCCATACAAACAAGAAACTTCTGTCACATTGCAACCAGCTTTTGATTATTACTTTAGCCTATAGTACTCCCTTATTTCCCTTCTGCTAACAAGGAAGTAAGTAATAACACTGTCCTAATTTTCTTCTCGATTAGCATGAAGTAAATAGAAGTATAAACTTTTTAACAATAATAATTTGTTGCAGAAAGGTAGAGAAAGTCATGTGAATGGAACACATCAGGTTTTTATTTCTATTTGCTCTATTTTATATAATAATTGTATAGGTTTATTCCGATTTATTTTTACTAGAACTCCAGTTTTAAACTTGAATTAAGGGGAAAACGGCATATGTAATATACTAATGCAGGCAACTAAGGGTTAAGTTTAGTATCTTTAAAGGATGGGACACGAGAATGTTCAAGAAAATCCCCCAACATAAACTTCCTATGCACGGCTAGGGTCTAGGAAATAAAGACCCATTGAAGTATAATAATCATTGGGTCCTCTTTAAGGGCCGCCTTGTTCCCTCGTGTTGTAACTGTTGTCAGTGGCGTGCAAACACATGACTGTTTTTGGTGTAAACCGCGAGGGCGGAAGAGCAAGCACACATAAAGGATGAGGATGATTTACGAAGAAAGATAAGAAAAGTGGTGTGAATATTTGTGGGGGGGGGGTCCGGAAGGAGGAGCAGATAGGTTTAGCGAGAGAGTGGCTGGCTGCAGCAATAGAAATAGAATTATCTTTGGTGGAGAAAGGGAGAGATAAGTTATAGCCGCATTCTCTGTACATTTCTTCCTTTCTAAGCCTCTTTTCGCTTTTTGGCAAGCGTTTGCTGCAGATACCTTGGTCGTGCTACCAGAGAAACCTAGCGACCTCAACGCTCATTAATGTTACATGTGTGAAATTAGAATACGGTATTTCTTCCAATTACCTTTACTAATGCTATAAACACAAAGGGCTTTCTTGTATGTGTATGTGCGCAGCTGTGCTGGTGGGGGGGGGGCGGATTCGAAAACGATTAACGGTATGCAAGAATTTTTTCTGCGATTTTGATTAAAAAAAAAAAATCTGATGTGTTCCATTCACATGAATTTCTCTATATCTCTGCATCAAATTACTGTTAAAAAGCTTATGCTTCTATTTACTTCATGCTAATCGAGAACAAATTAGCAGAAATAGTGTTATTACTTGCTTCCTTGTAAGTAGAAGGGGCAGATCCCGCTGATTGTATGCCGCCCAAACTAAGGCGAGATGGAAACAGACCCAGAAACGCTAGGCCGCCTACAAATAATAATACACACTTCAAAATTTCATGCATCGAATCCTATAAAATAACAAATTCAAGTAAGTAAATAAAAATAAATGAATACATGAGAATCTAAGGGGAAACAATAAACAAAAGACGGTCTGTGAACAGCATGGCTCAAAAACGAAAAGTATTTAAGATTGGTATCTTGCAAGGATGCGACACAGAGATTTTCAATTCCCTCCCTCTACCCTTTACATGGAACTTTTTCTGAAAATGTTGTTTTTCTCTAAAATGGCTCCAACGATTTTGATTAAAATCTCTTATATGTAAGACATTTCCATGCCAAGTAAAATGTATAGCTATTCTATTTTATTCTTGATGAATTTTACGGAATTTTGCGTAACTGCTAAACCGTAACAGATTGACAAGACCTTACCACACAAAAAGTGTAGAGCACATTAAAACACACAATTTATGTTGTATAATTTTTTTTTCGTGGAGTTGATCCTTTTGTTAGATATTCCTTGTTTTAGGTTTCAGCTTTTAAAAAACTTGCGCTTTTCTCATACGGGAATTTGTCAACTCCTGTGCATACAAACAAAGGAACTTCAATCACATAGGAACCAGCTTTTGACTATCACTTTAACCTATGGTACTTCCTTATTTCGCTTCCTTATACTTACAAGGAAGCAAGTAATAAGACTATTTCTGCTAATTTTTTCTTGATTAGCATGAAGTAAATAGAAGCATAAGCTTTTTAACAATAATTTGTTGCAGAGATGTAGAGAAATGTATAAAGGGTTTTGTTTGTAACAATACATTACTTGGTATCAGAGACAATTGCAGCAGTTTGGCGCTGTGTTATCTGTGGGCGCCATGAAGCAAGTGTTTGAAGGAAACAGCATGTTGACAAGGGCATCGTGTGTTTATTTTTCATTTAATCGCTGTGCTAGCCAATAAAAGCGAAAGGGATGTTTTCGGACAAGATTCGGACGCTGCTTCGACACAAAGCGGATGACGCAAAATCTGCATGATAATGCGGGCGGGCGGGCGGGTTTGTGTTGATAAGGATGCAGCACGGGAAGCTGCGATGATGAAAATTTATTTCGCTAAATAAATCAGAGCTCCACCAGATAGAGAGGTGAACATAAATTTAGCGAGAATTTTGGATCGAAATCTGCTAGCACAAATATTTGGCGTGTTGCTGTTATTGACAATGCATCTGCAAGTACGCCTTTATTCTAATCGTCATGAATTGCTGCATATATATCACAGAAAAGCAGCGCATTCTGCTGTTTTATCAACAAATCGCGTCCCGTTAAAGAAACTGCAGTAAACCTTCGTGTCGTATATCTTGCATTTATTATAATCTTCTTAATACGACGGCGGTTCCAAAACATGCCCATATTAGGAATAAAGTTGCCATTTTTACTTTCTCTAGCGTGAATGTATAATGTACATAGTGGATAGAGAAGCCACCGTATTCCACCCAAACATTTTATACAGAGATTTCACCAGAAATACACGTTTACTCTTCCCTGCATCCAAAAAAAGTGTTTTTAGAAAAAGGTACATGTGTGTGTCAGTGTGTCTCTGAACACCATAACTCAAAAACTAGAAGTCGATAAAATACCAAACTTGGTATTTAAGTTTAGTATTTTCCAGGGATACGAAAGAAGATTTTGACAAAAATCACCTCACGCAAACTACCCTTTACATGGAAACATTTCGAAAATGTTGATTTTCTCATAAGTGGTTCTAACGACTTTGATTAAAATCTCTTATATTTAAGATATCTACGTGCTAAATAAAATGTATGTCTTGAATTTTCTGGGAATAGCCGCTGAAGACTACTTTATGCTAGATAATTTTACGAATTTTGCATAAACTAAACCGTAAGAGATGGACAAAAACTTACCACACAAAAATGTAGAGCACGTTAAAACATACAATTTATGTCATATACATTTTTTTCGTGGAGTTGATCGTTTTTGAGTTATTCCTTGTTTTTCATTTCAGCTTTAAAAAAACTTATACTTTTCTCATACAGGAATTTGTCTACTCCTGTCCATTTAAACAAAGGAACTTCAGTCACATAGCAACCAGCTTTTGACTCTCACTTTAACTTATGGTACTCCCTTGCTTCGCTTCTACTTACAAGGAAGCAAGTAATAAGACTATATCTGCTAATTAGCATGAAGCAAACAGAGGTTTTTAACAATAATTTGTTGCAGAGGTGTGGAGAAATTGATATAGAGTTATTATACAGGTGTTTCAAAAATACGGGGCATAATTTCAGGTATATATTTCCCACATGAAGACAATCAAAATAGTTCATTATAACATGTGTCCGGAAATGCTTCATTTCCGAGTTATGGCCTTTACAACATTGAAAGTCCCACCTGTAGACAATCAAAATAGTTCATGTCCGGAAATGCTTCATTTCCGAGTTATGGCCTTCACAACATTGGAATTCACTGGAACGTTTTTCTTTCCGCAGGTCTTTGCCGTCAAAGGAGACATTAGGAGGGCGCTCTGATAGTTCATTCTGAGGAAGGTTACATTCAGTGTTCTTTAGGCGTTAAGACTGTGCGACATGTATTCAAATCAAGAGCTGGCAGAGATACACTTCATGTACAGTAAGGCGGACGGCAATGCTGCGCTGGCTCGTCGTTTGTACCAGGAGAGGTACCCACAGCGACAATGTCCAGATCGGAAGACATTTGTACGTCTCCATGCCCGTCTGTGGGAGCATGGAACATTCACCTCTCCTGGTTTGGGAAGGGGACGACCACGATCTACAACTCCAGAAGTGCAGGAGGAGATGCTGGAGGCTGTGGACAGGACTCCTTCTATCAGCACACGACGGTTAGCGTTGCAAGTCAATGTTCCTCATACGACTGTCTGGAGACTGTTGAACGAGTATCAATTGTATCCTTATCATTTGCAACGTGTACAGGCCCTGTCACCAGCAGATTACCCTGCACGAGTTAGGTTCTGTCAGTGGTTCTTGCAGCAGTGTGGTGTAAATCCGAACTTTTCTGCCGTCGTATTATTTACAGATAAAGCACAGTTCACAAGAGATGGCATAACAAATTTCCACAATCAGCATGTATGGTCGCATGAAAACCCACATACAACTGTTGTATCTCATCACCAGGTGCGGTTCTCCCTCAACATGTGGGCCGGTAACATTGGTGATCGATTAGTTGGGCCCCATGTACTTGTAAACAGACTTACGGGGCAGGCGTACACAAACTTCCTGGAAAACACCATACCTGACGTTTCGAAGACTCTCCACTGATCAATCATCAACACATTCACTTCTTGCATGATGGCGCTCCTGCACACTTCAGTCTTGCGGCTCGCCGGTACTTGGATCGAAGGTTTCCTGATCGATGGATAGGTAGAGGTGGCCCAATTGCTTGGCCTCCACGCTCACCTGATCTGAACCCTCTTGATTTCTACTTGTGGGGCCATTTAAAATCATTGGTTTATTCGTCTCCGGTGCCGGATATGGAATCCCTTCGGAATCGAATTGTGGCAAGCTGTGAGGACATACGCAATACTCCTGGAGTTTGGGATCGTGTTTGCAGGTCAGTGAGACATGGATGTGAGGTCTGTATTCAAGCAGGAGGTGGACATTTTGAACATCTTCTGTAATGTCAACAACCTGCGGAAAGAAAAACGTTCCAGTGAATTTCAATGTTGTGAAGGCCATAACTCGGAAATGAAGCATTTCCGGACACATGTTATAATGAACTAATTTGATTGTCTACATGTGGGAAATACATACCTGAAATTATGCCCCGTTTTTTTTAAACATCCTGTATAATCATAGGAGATAAAAAAAAAAAAAAAAAAAAGGAGCAGAAAACAAAGTTGGAGAGAAGCAAATAAATGAAAATCGGAGCAAGCACATAGCTTGATATGAAAACAAAGACGGAGTGAATAAGACAAAAGAATGAAGAGCAGCACGTTGCTCTTCTGTTGGTTGTGGTGGACACGTATATCGCCAGCTAAGCCAGGCCATGTCGTCACATTTAAGTGGAGTTCTCTCGTAACTTGAATCCCCACTAATGGCGCCCAAGTTGGCAACTTTGCGATACCTTGCAAGTCCGGTCATGGCTGCTCGAGTTTAATATAATTATGGTACATGTAACCGTCGTAGAATGGCGCCACAATCGAGTCATCCATCCCGGCTACACCAAACTTTGTATGAGAGTTGAAATATCTGCAGTAGCTGCTGTTCTTCACCCTCCAAAAGCTCATATTTTACTGGACGAAAACGGGACGAATCACGCTTGGAGGGACGCCACCCTTGGTCTGGCTTCACCTTGCGTTCTCTCCAAACTTTATAACGCTGTAAGTATTATATTTGAGATAGTGTAGACAGGAACTATTGCATTCCACCCCAAAAATTCGTTACCGAATTTCGTCGGAAATACATGTTTTGAGCTCCCTTGAGTCAAATAATTGATTCTTTAGAAGAAAGGTCCACGTGTGTGTGTGGACAGCATAGTTCAAAAACTAAAAGACCGTTAAATAACAAACTTAATATTTAAGTTTGGTATTTTCTAAGGATGTGACACGAAGATTTTCAGGAAAATACCCCCACCCTAAACTACCCTTTACATGGAAAACATTTTAAAAATATTGTTAATCTCAAAAATGGCTTAACAATTTAATTAAAATACCGTATATTTAAGATGTTTATATGACAAATAAACTGCATATCTTGAACTTTCCTCGAATACCTCTGAAGACCTCTTCATTCTGGTTGATTTTTTTTTTTGGTAGTGTTTAACGCCCGCTTTAACTACTAATGGCACCGCAGGCGGTATTCTGGTTGACTTTTGTAAAACTTGAAAACTGAAAAAAATATAGAAAAGCTTACTACACAAAAAAAAAATTAGATCTCATTAATACACTCAATTTATATTAAATATATGTTTTTTTGTTTGCTTTTTATGTTGTAGTGTTAACCGTTTTCGAGATATTCCGGATTATTGGTTTCAATTTTAGCCACTTAAACTGTTCTCAAACGGGAAGACATCGTTCTTCTCTTTTCTCATTTGTTTACTCCTGGTAAGCAAAGAGAATGTAATTTTGACTATTTCTCATAGCGACTGGCTTTTAAAAAACTTCCTATCGCTTTAGCCTGTATATTTTCTTATTTCCCTTCTACTTACAAGGAAGCAACTCCTTCTGCTATTCTTCATTGATTAGCCTGATGCAGATAAAAGCTATATATATATATATTTAACGCCCTCTAACCTGGTTGGTAATACCGGACGATGAATGAAATTGGTGAAATGATGCTCAAATGATCTAGGGGTCAATGGAGCTTAAAGTTACTCGACATTCGTCTCTTCAGGCTAAGGAAAAACCCCGAAAATGAACCTTATCCGGGTAACTCACTCTTAAGCAAGATTCGAACTCACGACTTTTTGAATGTGGGGCAGACACGCCACCCCCCACTACTCAGGTGGGCTGATAAAATATTAATGTTTTGAATAAAAGGTTTGTTTGTGGAACCTCTAGAGAAAGTCATATGAATGGAACACATCAGTTTTTTTTTTAAACGATGCCACAGTTTTATTGTAAAACTATTAATAATTTTACAATATAAAACAGCTTTAGCTAGCCTAGTTGTATTGCTGAATGTTAGTGTAATACGAAATTAGAAAGGAAGCCACTAAAAGTACTAAAATCTTTGATTAATCACCTTTGTTGCATAAGTGCTGCACCATGCAAATAAGGGTTAAAGTTTGAAGTGGCTTTTGAAAGACCCTTTGCCACGTGTCAAGTAAGCAGCAAGGCTTCTTTAGGCCAACTGACTGGTGTGACTCAGACGTGTTGGTTCACTTTGACACACGACTGGAGACCGCTCATATGATTCTGGAGAGTGTTCCAATTTACAAGAGCTCGAGGAGGGTCCCTGGGGTGCTTTATTTAACACTGGAGGAGCCCAAATTTCTCTCTCTTTCAAGATAGTCCATAGCGAGTGCAGTCCGCATTTAGGACCTTCTGGTTCAATCGCTGACGAGAACCAACTTTGATATGTAGGCAGCCGAAATCTATGGTGGTTCATCTTCTACCTCGAGTCGGTGAAAAGTCTGGGATTGGCATTGAACCAGTTGGGAACTGTAAGTGTCGATGAGTACTGGGGCAGAGGCGCCATTCCGTGGAGGTGATTACGCTCTTAAAATACGGCTCTCGGCGGCTGGATGGCGTAAGTGGTTTTCTGCAGACACTGGTGGTCTACCCGGGACTGGGCCACGGGGTCCTTGCGCTCCCCCCGTTGAGATGAACTGCTTGCCTTGACGACTCTGTCCTTTTTACTTTCGCTACACGTTCTATGTACACAGGTATATACATATTGCACTCCCCCAAAAATTCGATACCGAGATTTCACCGGAAATATACGTTTTCGGGTCCCCTGTATTCAAAATACATATTTTCAGAAAAGGGTCAGTGTGTCCGTGTGTCTGTGAGCACGATAACTCAAAAACGAAAAATCGGTAAAATACCAAACTTCGTTTTTAAGTTTAGTATCTTCCAGGGATACGACACGAAAATTTTGAGAAAAACTTCCACCCCAAACTACCCTTTACATGGAAACAATTTCGAAAATGTTGATTTTCTCAAAAATGGCTCTAACGGTTTTGATTAAAATTTCGTATATTATAGATCTTTACCTGACTACTTTATTCTGGATGATTTTTACGGAATTTTGCATAACTGCTAAACCACAAGAGATGGACAAAAACTTACCACACAAAAAATGTAGAGTACATTAAAACACACAATTTATATTATATACATTCTTTTCGTGGAATTGATCGCTTTTTAAGATATTCCTCGTTTTCTGTTTCAGCTTTGAAAAACTTATACTTTTCTCATATAGAAATTTGTCAACTCATGCCCATACAAACAAAGGAACTTCAGTCACATACCAACCACCTTTGACTACCTTTTTAACCTATGGTACTCCCTTATTTCGCTTCTACTTACAAGGAAGCAAGTAATAAGGGTATTTCTGGTATTTTTTTCTCCATCAGCATGAAGTAAATAGAAGCATAAACTTTTTAAAAATAATTTGTCGCAGAGATGTAGAGAAAGTCATGTGAATGGAACACATCAGGTTTTTTAATAGGGTTTAGCGCCCTTTTTTTACTACAAATGGCACCGCAGTCGATGACCTGATGAGACATGGAATGATGATGGAGAACCGGAGGAATGTAATGGCGGGGAAAACCGGAGAACACCCGCCCCAGCGCCACTTTATCCAACTTGCCGTTTTCTGGGATGGAATGTGGACCGCCTTGTTGAAAGACATGCTGTCTAAATACTCGGCCACAGGGTGACCGGCTCTCTCTCTGTGTCCGGAAGTCGGCCGCCCTCTGAAATTACACTCGTCTCTTCCTTCCTCCAGGGGTGTGACACAATAAACCCACAACTGCAGTGAGGAATACATCTACACACTACAGCTTTTGTACGCTTCAGTTCCTTAAGTGTTCCAAGGTTGAAGGACCTGCCGACGGTGTTCCGAGGCGGTGGCATGATCAATATGTTAATTTCTGGCGTTGTTGCGGAGACCTCCCGGTCAGGATCTACCTCTGAGAACCTGCGTAGTCTGGTGAGGGTTTCAGTGGTTTGTGTGAATTCACCTGGCCACGTAGTATGCGATCTATCTAGAAGTGTTACTGACCCTCTTAATACTTATGCTCGTCGTCATTCGAATCATCTCATTCCTTCCAGAGGTCGCGGTAGAAGAAAAAGGGTCGGAAACCAACTTGCAGTTCTGTGGACTTAAAAATTACTCGCAATCTTGATCACCTTGTGGTTGACAGGGAAACATGCGAGTCAGTTGAGGAATGTTGCCATTTTCGCTCAGTGGTAGTGCAGCCGTCTAGAGACCAAGAGATCCGTCGTTCAAATCCCGGTTATGGCATTGGATTTTTCAGTCTGACTCTACCTATCCAACTCCTGTCCTACACACGGCTTGTGTGAAAAAAAAACAATTAAATTAAGACAGCAAATGACTATGGAGAAATGTTGGAATGAATGCCTTGGAAAACTGGAATACCTGAGTAAACCTGCTTCGTACTTCACAAATTCCGTCTCCTGGCACCGAACCCGGGCCGCTTATGTGAGAGGCAAGCGGTGTAACCCATCCTTCATTGGCCCAAGAGACGAAAGCACTGTTGCAGTCCTCGTTTTCATCGCTGACATGCTGAAGGAAGACGAGGGGAGTTAATGCTGTTACTCTACAATTAGGAAATAAAAACAGCAGAAGCCATCACTTGGAAGGAAATTGCTTTCTATCGGAAGATACCACAGCAGCAGCAGCAGCAATAGGAAATTATTATTCTGTGGAAGTAAGTAATGACCGCACTAACTTGATTCAGAATGAGACAACAAAACTTGATGGTAGCGGACCGGAATATCGACACAGTTTGCTGTTGTTTTTGTTCCCCAGCAGCAGGAGGAGGAACATATATATTTTCTTCTCCTTCCATTTCCTTCCTTTGTGAACATCACTTTATAGCACAAAGAGAAACGTGAATGGAATGGAGAAAGCGTTCCAGATCCGGTCAGTACGCCTTTAGTACCCTTGTTCACCGTCAACAAGGAAATTGCATGGACAAGCAAACAAATGCAAAGAAATGCCAGTGCTGTCTTTGTGAAGCTGTAAGGAGATTTTCTGTTGGCATCAATGTCGGCATTGCTAAGGCCTTCGGTTTGACCCCAAGGAAATGTGAAACATAGAGGAGGCTTCAAAGCCTTCTGGGAAACGTCTTTATCTTCAAATACACATATACAAGGTGGTCCACCTGTTCCTTATTACTTTTGGAGATAGGCAACACTTCAGGTCGAAATTACCGTGTTTGTCGGCCATTTGGTAGCCATGCAAATCTAGCGTGATCTTCATCGGAAAGTAGACCTTAGCAGCAATTGTCCATTCCAGAAACGTGCGCTTGTTAACTCCTGTTACAGTACATGTTATATCAATAGGATCGCTGTCATATGTTCTGCAACGTAAATTATAATGGATTAAGGCCAAAGGAATGCCTTAAACTACAAAAAGGAGTCCACATCAGTTATAAAGAGATCAGAAGCGAAGAGGGAGACATTTGTGTCACTCCTTTGTTTGTTTGGACAGGAGTTGAGAAATTCCTGTATGAGAAAAGTATACATTTTTCATAGCTGAAACCAAAAAGCAGGAATATCTCAAATACGATCAACTCCACGAAAAAAATGTACATAACATAAAATGTGTATTTTAACGTGCTCTACATTTTTTGTGTTATAAGTTTTTGTCCATCTCTTACGGTTTACCAATTGTGCAAAATTCATCCAGAATGAAAAGGACGTTAGTGAATATTAGATGGATAGATAGATAGATTGATTGATTATCAGCCTGAAGAAATACAGATTCTATGGCATCGTCAAAATACAATAAAATTTTGTTACATTTGTGTTTATATATATATATATATATACAGAAATTGTAAAAGAATAATTCAAAATTAAAAAGAATAATCCAAAATAATTTTCTGCCAGCGCCAGGCTCCTTCCTACTGCTGCAGAATGGGACCTGTAATGACAAACAAAAAGCAGCAGTATCTGCACAAGAAAATACAATATAAAAATTCCCTTGTCAGGTAAATATAGGGGATTTTAATTAAAATCCTTAGAACTAATTTGAGAAGTACAAAAATACCGAAATATTTTCCAATGAAATGGGTAGTTTAAGGTGCAGGGATTTTCTTGAACATGTTCGTGTCGGATCCTTGGAACATATTAAACTAGAATACCAAATTGGTATTTAACGGCCTTTTCGTTTTTGAGTTACGGTGCGCGGTGCGTGGGTCCTAAAACATTTATTTCCTCTGTAGTCTTGGTATCTTACTTTCGGATGAATGCAATACCTTCCCCACCTGTATAGTATAGTTTTCTCCAAAACATGATGGCCTTCAAACGGGACCGCTCCCCTTGCCCTTGGGCAGTAACCATTAGTAAACAAATGACAACTATGTGCTAGGGGCGAGAGGTAACGTAATCAAAGACTGCTTGCAGTTCGAGATTCCGCGCCTCATTTAAGGGACCAGTAAGGGGAAGACTTGGCAACACCTAAGCCCAAAATTTAAAGTCCCACTCCGCCTTTGGTAGAGGATTATCATGTACATAGTACTCGGTAGAGAAAGTAGAACTATTATGGTTGAATTTGGCCCCTGTATAGCGGCCCCTTGGAAACATTTTCTGTTTCACAATTTGCAGACCTGTGTCGCAACTCTTTCGTCTACCATGGAGTCAGTCTAAATTAGTGCCAGTGAAATACTTTTAAAATTAGTGTGTACACACCTCCTTGATGTTCGGTGATGCACCGGCTAAGCTCATCGATATTAGAACACACAAAATTGACTCTCACTGAGTGGGGGGGGGGAGAATGATTGGGTAGACTCACAAAACTATGTTCTTCACTTAAGATTCCTCAGAATTGATGCTATTTATTCATACTTATATTATTATTATTATTATTATATTATTATTATTATTATTATTATTGAGGCACTATTCCGACTCTCGACAAAGTTCTTGCCACGGGCGTTAATAGTTATCGCTTACATCACTTTTACGCGATATAAAACGTACACATCAACTAATGCGGTAACTGCATTATTTCGAGTAAGAAAGTCACATAATCAAGAACCAACAATGCAACCAACTTTCGTGCTCATGTGTGATTGGTTACTAAGTAGCACAAAAATATAGTTATCACATAGTTTGGTAGTTCATTGTATTTTACTCGCGTGACCGCTCTTTGTAATGAAAGAGTCCCGAACTACGAACTTTTAGGAAAAAAAAAACCTTGCTCTTTCAAAATCATTTGTATTTCTGGATTGACAATAGTAGTGACCTTGGCATATGCACTAACACATTCTTACCCTCGTGTTTGTTCTGCGATCTGCCAACTCTTGGCTACTGAAGCAAATATCTTTCCTATACTAAACCTGTGCAAATTAGTAATTAAAATAATGAAATGCAAAACGCGCTAATATACTGTTGCAACTGCTTGTTCATAAAATATGTTGGCATTTTGTTGTGCTCTATTCATTTAAGAGATACTCACCAGTGACACTGTTGTGGCTCACACTGTGTAGTAGCCGTTACGTAAATAGCTGTTCCCGTTAAATTTCTCTTTGTAGCGTGTTACTTTTATTAGCTAGAAGAAATAACGCATGAAAGGAGTCTGTAGCACGCTGTAAAGCGCCAGTTAAACATTATACTGTGCAGTTTCTGGTTATAAAAGATGGATCATTTTCTTGGAAAAAACAAGTAAACAAGGTTCTCCAAGTCTTGGAATAAGCACTTACTGTGTTCTTCAGAAGCTAAAGCTCAAGATGTCCTTTCTAAGAGAAAAGTAATTCTCTTTCTGAGAGTTAGATGTCTCTGTACTGAACAAGATACTAAAGGACCTTTATTGTTTATTGCTTCAGCTTGCTTATCCTGCATGCAATAAAACGCAGCCTTGCTTCACTACTGCTTTCTTACAAGTTTCCAGTGCAATGAAAACAGCTGATATTTGACATCTTAATTCAGATACACCGCAGTATGTTATCTGTTTCACTTCCTCTAGAACGTATGTGCAATGTACATAGTAAGTAGAGAGGGTATTGCGTTTCACCCCCCCCCAAAAAATCTGATGTGCTCCATTCACATGACTCTGTGACAGATAATTGTTAATAAGCTTATTCTTCTATCTACTTCATGCTAATTGAAATAAACATTAGCAGAAGCGGTTTTATTACTTAGTTCTTTTATAAGTAGAAGAGAATTAAGGGAATGCACTAGGCTAACCTGACAGTCAAATGTTTTAAAATGTGGTTGCTATGGGATATAAATCCGTTTCCTTGCGTGGCCAGGAGTTGATAAATTCTGTATGAAAAATTCGAAAATGGTCAACTCGACGAAAAAAATCTGATGTGTTACATTCACATGACTTTCTCTACATCTCTGCAACAAATTATTGTTAGAAAGCTTATGCTTCTATTTACTTCATGCTAATCAAGAAAAAAATAGCAGACATAGGCTTATAACTTGCTTCCTTAAAAATAGAAGCGAAATAGAGGAGTACCATAGATTAAACTGATAGACAAAATTTGGTTGCTATGTGACTGAAGTTCCTTTGTTTGTGTGGACAGGAGTTAACAAACTCCTGTATGAGAAAAAAAAAAAAAAAAAAAAAAAAAAAAAAAAAAGGAATATCTAAAAACCGATCAACTCCATGAAAAAAAGGTATATATCATAAAGTGTTTGTTTTAACGTACTCTACATTTTTTGTGTAGTAAGTTTTGGCCTATCTCTTACCGTTTAGGAGATATGCAAAATTCCGTAAATTTCATCCAAAATAAAGTAAGCTTCAGAGGCTATTCCCAGAAAATTGAAGATATACATTTGATTTGTCAGGTAAATATCTTTAATATACGATATTTTAATGAAAATTGTTAGGGCCATTCTTAAGAAAATCAAAATTTTGGAAAAACGTTCCATGTAAAGGGTGGTTTGGCGTGCGGGGATTTTTCTCAAAATCTACGTGTCGCATCCCTGGAAGATAGTAAACTTAAATACAAGTTTGGTATTTTACCGACTTTTCGAATTTAAGTTATCGTGTTCACAGATACACGGACACACGGACCTTTTTCTGATTTTTTTTTTTTTTTTGGATACAGGGGACCCTAAAACATATATTTCCGGTGAAATCTCGGTATCGAATTGTTGGGTGGAGTCCAATACCTTCTCTATACACTATGTACATAGTACGTATAGAGAAAGTAAAAATGTATATGACAAAAATTGTGTGTTTTAACGAGATCTACTTATTTTGTGTTTTATGTTGTTTTTTTTTTCTGTCACGATTTAACCGTTATGCAAAAGTCTGCAAAGCTCGACGAAAATAAAGAGGTCTTTAGAGGCTATTCCTAGAAAATTCAAGATATACATTTTATTTGTGATATACGTAAATATCTTTAAAATCTTAAAATCTTAAAATTTTCAAAATAATGTTTGGTTTTTAACGGTCTTTTCGTTTTTAAGCTATGATGTTCACACACAAACAGGACCTTTCTTTTTTCTTCTTTTTTTCTCCTAAAAATGAGTTTTTCGTACTAAGGGGAGCTCAAAACTTATATTTCCGGTGAAATCTTGATGTCAATTTTTTGGGTGGAATACAAAGCTTCTATAGCTATTATGTGCATTGCAAATAAATACAAGCTAGAGAAACTAATACAAATGTGTTGATTGCAGCTCTATTATGGTCCACCAATTCTCTCATTGAAATTCTATCCTCGAAGGTTTTTTTAGCGATGTTTTATTATTATTCGTTTTTGTTTGTTTCTGTTGTGTGATATTGGTCGGCAGTATTTTGATTTGGTTCTGATATATTCAAGTGGTGCATATTACACGTTATTGTAAAACAAAGATACACGACGATTGGGAATGCACGTTCTGATTATTATGCTGTATAGATTCATCCGTGCATGGCTGGCAGTTGCCAAGTGATGAACAAGTCTGCTTCACGCATTCGAATTCGTTCGTGCATGTTTTCTATTATATTTACCCAGCGTTGCCCACTTTTTTGTTCAGGTAAAACACTATTCGCAGCGATTTACATATTTGCTGATACCAATCAAACTTCTGGAACACGATGTGCAAACTTGGCACGTCAGATATATTTGGAATTACGTTTTACTTTCTCTCCACGTACTATGTACGTAGTGTATAGAAAAGGTATTGCACTCCACCCAAAATTCGATACCGAGATTTCTCCGGAAATATATGTTTTAGGGTCCCTTATATCCAAAAAAAAAAAAAAAAAAAGCCTTTTCACAAAAAGATCCGTGTATCTGTGAACACGATAACTCAAAAACGAAAAGTGGGTAAAATACTAAACTTGGTATTTAAGTTTAGTATATTCCAGGTATGCGACACGAAGATTTTGAGAAAAATCCCCCCATCCCAAACTACCCTTTACATGCACAAAAAAAAAGCGAAAATTTTTATTTTCTTAAAAATGGCTCTAACGATTTTGATTAAAATATCGTATATTAAAGATATTTACCTGACAAATAAAATGTATATCTTGAATTTTCTGGGAATAGCCTCTTAAGTCTATTTTATTCTGGATCAATTTTACGGAATTTTGCATAACTGCTACACCGTAAGAGATGGAAAAAAACTTACCACACAAAAAATGCAGAGCACGTTAAAACACAGAATTTATGTGACATACATTTTTTTTTTAATGGAGTTGATCGTTTTTAAGATATTTCTTGTTTTTAGTTTCAGCTTTGAAAATCATACTGGAATTTGTCAACTCCTGTCCGTACAAACAAAGGAACTTCAGTCACATAGCAACCAGCTTTTGACTGTCACTTTAACCTATGGTACTCCCTTATTTCGCTTCTACTACAAGGAAACAAGTAATAAGTCTGTTTCGGCTAATTTTTTCTCGATTAGCATGAATTAAACAGAAGCATAAACTTTTTAACAATAATTTGTAGCAGAGATGTAGAGAAAGTCATGTGAATGGAACACATCAGATTTTTTTATTTTCCCTGCACGTACTATGTACATAATGTGTAGAGAAGGTATTATAATGCACTCAATTCGATACGGAATTTGCAACGGAAATACATGTTTTGAGACCCCCTGAATCCAAAAAAACAATTTTTAGAAACAATTCCGTGTGTGTGTGTGTGTGTGTGTGTGTGTGTGTGTGTGTGTGTGTGGGCAGCATAGCTCAAAAACCAAATTGGTATTTAGGTTTGGTATCTTCCAAGGACGCGACGCAAATATTTTCAAGAAAATCCCCCCATCTGATGAGTTCCATTTTCGTAGTTTAACGTTTATTAACCTGGTTGGTCATATCAGTCGATCAATGAAATTGATGAAATGATGCTCTAATGATATCGGGGTCCACGGAACTTAGACTTGTCCGGGCAACTCGCCCTAAGCGAGATTGAACTCGCCACCTTTTGAATGTGAGGCAGGCACGCTACCACCACGCTACGCTGGCGGGCATCTTAATTTCTTAATCGTTTGCCTTTCTCCGGCGGTGTAAGTTGCCACTCGTGTCCGACATTTTTATTTTTCGACAATAATCGAGAGTTCGCTTTCAACAGTTGGTGCCTGGTAGCGTTACAGTATGTGTGCGGACGGGAATATATTGATTGTAACTGGTGTAAACGTGCACTTTAATAAAGAGGTCCATAAAAGTGCAGCTACAGACCTCGTATAATAAGTACATAAAGGCTTGGTCGAGCCTAAAGATATTTACACGACTAATAAAGTTTATATCTTGAAATTTCTGGGAATAGCCTTTTTATTCTGGATGGCTTTAGCATAACTCGTAAACCGTAAGAGACAGGCAAAAAACTTACTACACAACAAATGTAGATCTCGATGAAACACACAATTTGTCACATATTTTTGGGGATGTGACCATTTTTGAAATATTCCTTCTTTGATTTCAGTTTTAAAATAGTTGTATGCCATTTTTTATTGTTCCATTTATATAGCCCCCTTTAACATCTAAGGTCATATCGGGGGCTTTAGTTTTGAAACAACTCGTCTGTAGCTTCTATACCTTGGGCTTAAATCTTTTTTTTTTAATTCATCAAGCACGCACACATTCACTCTCACATACATACTTCCAGACTCTGTGGGCGATAGGGAATAATTCGATCAAAGAAAACTTCCTCGCCCTAGCCGGGAATCGAACCCGGAACCTCTGGCCGAAAAGTCAGCTCCTTGAAATGCAAAGAAACTGATTTCAACCACATGCCAATAGCTTTTGATTTCATTTTAGCCGAGTGTACTCCCTTATTTTGCTCCTACTTACAAGGAAGCAAGTAATAACACTATTTGTGCTAATGTTTATATATAGAAGAATAATATTTTTACTTGCTCTACACGTACTACGTACATGGTGTATACAAAAGATATTGTACTGCACCCAAAAATTCGATGTCGAGATTTCACTGGAAACATATATTTTGGAGTCCTCTGAGTCCGAAAGAAGAAGCATTTTTAAAAAAAGGTCCGTGTGCGTGTCTGTGGACAGCATAGCCCCAAAACGAAAATACCGGTTAATACCAAACTTGGTATTGCGGTTTAGTATCTTCCAAGGATGCGATTCGAAGATTTAAAAAAAAAAATCCTCCACCACAAACTACCTTTTAAATGGAAAGAATTTCGAAAATTTTGATTTTCTTAAAAATGGCTGTAACGATTTTGGTTACAATCCCGTATATTAAAGCTATTTATATCCGAAATAAAATGATATCTAGAATTTTCTGGGAATAGCCTCTGGAGACCTCTTTATTCTGGATGAATTTTGCCGAATTTTGCTTAACTGCTAAACCGTAAGAGATAGAAAAAAAAAAAAAAAAAACTCACTAGACAAAAACTGTAGATCTCGTCAAACACACAATTTACGTCCTATACGTTTTTGTTGTGGAGGTAACCGTTTCCGAGATATTCCTTGTTATTGGTACTTAAACTTTTCTCGGACAGTAAGTGCTTTTCTTTTGTTCTAACCCTGGCCAAGCAAAGAAGCGATTTGTAATGACAATCGCATAACGACAGCTTTTAAAACAGTTGACTATCGCTTTAGCCTAGTGCATTACATTAGTTCCCCTTTACTTGTAAGATCTAAGTAATAAGATCATTCTGCTAGTGTTTATTTCGACAAGCATTGTGTAGAAAGAAAAATAATCTTTTGTAGGAAGTTTGTAGAGTAGCTAGAGAAAGTCATGTGAGTGTAACACCTCAGAATTTTTTTTTTGTACTTGAGTGTACGAGGACATGATAGGAAAGTATTAAATTGGAAGACTGTTTTTCTATCGAATACCATGACATCCTTTATTTGAAGTGCGGTACATTAAGGATGAGATATAGTGTCTGGTAGTTGTGCTTGGGTAAGTGGACGGCTCCTACACAAGACAGACGTGACCATCTTCCCTTCACAATTCAATTACGGCACGCTCCGATTTGACAGCTTTTACAACCTACTACCTTGTTTCTTTTGTTCGCTATCAGCCGCTTTTATGTAGATGTCTTCAGGAGTGTGGATGGGAGGTCCTCCACAAAGTGATGAAAACAGAAGGGCGTGTCGTAACAGAAACACAGAAACCTTCAGGATAACATGTCACTTCACTTCTAGCATGAGATTCCTCTATACTGTTTCTTTTAAAATTCTGATGTGTTCCATTCACATGACTTTCTCTACAGCTCTGCAACAAATTATTATTAAAAAGCACATGCTTCTATTTACTTCATTCTAATAGAGAAAAAAAAAATAGCAGAAAGTCTTATTACTTGCTACTTTGTAAGCAGAAGAGAAATAAGGGAATACCATAGGTTAAAGTGATAGTCAAAAGCTGGTTGCTATGTTATTAAAGTTCCTTTGTTTGTATGGACACGAGTTGACTAATTTCCTGTATGGGAAAAGTACAAGTTTTTGGCAAGGCTGTGATGCTGGCGGGAAAAGAGACAGAAAGACTATGAAGAGTGCGGAACAGGGGAGAGCGTTGGGAACTGTAACTGGAAGAACAGAAAGTAATATGTTTTAGTTCGGCTATGGTGGGGTGTCGAGATGAAGACGTTGAGGGTAGCATCCATGACCAACTCGCGTCCGCGTCAATGTGGCGAGATGTCGGCATGCTGCGGTGTTACCCGAGAACCAGAGAATTTTGGGAACTTCTTCCTGAATGTTTTCTTTTTGATATTTTGGAAACCTTTCGGCATCATTCCAGTTTCCAGGCACTCTAGGGCATTGGTATTTAGAGTTTGTTGAAAGTCTGTGTGTGAAAGCCTAATGCCTTGGAATGTACCCTGGTCGAAGTTCTGTTTAGCCAGGTGATCTATGACCTCATTATAATGTGTACCTGCATGACCTTTAATCCAGAGAAAGTGAACTTGCTGCTCCTCTTCAGTGGATGAATGTACAAGGTGCAGAATGTCGTGCAGGTATGGTTGCATTTCTCTGCTGCACAGGGGTTGTTCAAATCTTTTTGATTTGCTCGATATGTAAGCTTATCATTCTGAACACATATTTGGTAATGTAAGTTAAATTTACAATTCATTTATTAATTACTATGCCAACAAGCACTGTAAGTTCTTACAGTAAGAGTTTGAGAGGTCATTAATACTTACAGTGCAATTAATAACACAACTCCATTGCACGACAGCTCTCAAGGAACCTTGGCCTACCGCCGGGCCGCTTCGTCCCCCATCTCGGTCCATAACAGACGTCATGGATGGGTTCCAGTATTGGAGGGTGAGACGTGGTCGGCGCCTCGAACCCACCCCGGGCGGTTAATGCGGTTCTCATAACCTGGAGCCGCTAATTCTCCATCAAGAAGCTCCTCAATTGGCGCCCCAGGGACCTCACGAGGCTGAGTGCACCCCAGTCCAGGTATCCCAGCGGGAGAAAAGTCCCACGCCGGTACTGGGAATGGAATCCAGATCTCCCACTTGGTTGCAGTACAATTAGAAAATGACGCAACACTCAAGACGTGCTACTTCAAGTAAGGAATCTATTGCAAAATGCATTAACAAAAGAGCGTATAAGAAGGCTTTGTCCATAAATTTAGATGTAGCTTTTCATTTGTTCACAAAGAGAATTCATTTTTCTTAATGTTCAATAAAATATAGAAAATCAATTTTGATTTATTATTATTTACAGTTTTTAAATATTTCAAAAAGTAATTGGCTAACCAAGCATTGTAAGTTACTTATCAGATCTTATTTTTTGGAGCATATTTTATATCTTATAATTTTCTGACCATTTTCTGGCTGGATATTTCAGATTTATCGATTAATATCGGTAAGGAGAAACTCCCGGTAGCTAGGAGGGGGGAATGCACTCTCGCCTTCAAACCCAGCAGTTTCAGTTTCACTTGTACTTCTTCGGATTAAGGGTCGTGTGGAAAACAAACCTTTAATACCCCACCTTCCAGTTCAGGTACGTGTGTTGTTTACGTGTGGAAACTGGTTCTCACACTGTTCTACATTAACCCAGCAACGTTGCCTATGTCTCTAAACCACATTACTTCTGCAAAACGGTTTTCAGAAAATGATTAATTGTTTAAAAACAATCAGATGATATCGCATATTTACTACCGAAAACAACTGGCCAAGAACTGGAAGTACATCGGATGTTTTACGAAACAGCCTTTCCATTTGAAGCCTCGGCGAAAAAGTAGGCTACCCATGACACTAAAAAACTACCCCAATTCTTATTTTCAACCCCTTACTTTCAGAAAGTGTCGTTGTAACGCAACATGTCGCCCTGAAGCATACTTTTTCCCCTCCCTCTTGTGTTGGAATTTTTGAAACGCTGTGGAATCAGCCCACGGAGGGAAATTCCATTGGCTGGCTGTACCACTCCGGCGCCCTCAGGGCCAATTGAGGACCGGCCTGCGTGTTATCGTTGTTGTTAATGAAAATGTTAACCTCTTACCCAGACACACACCTGGTAGTCGTAATGCGAAATAAAGAATAAGGGGAGCTAGAGCGGCCATTAAGGCATTGCGGTGACGCATGCAAATGCTTGCTCCGAGTTAATTAGCTAGGGATGGATACCGCACATGGGGCTATTTTTGTTTCATCTCTAGAGGAATTTCTTTTACTGCGGCCCTCCGCTTGATTAAGGCTCATGTCTACTACCTGCAACTTTGGCTAAATTACTTTTTTAATTGATAGGCTTTTTCGCACGGAAAATGCTTTTTTAGTTTTTTTAAAATACGTTTCATCTCATCTACTTGACCAGTCTTGTTCTAAATTCAGTTTTTTACTTTTTCTAGCACGTATGTACCTACATACAAAGTACAATATAGCTAGAGAGGGTATTGTATTCCACCCAAAACTTCGCTGTCGAGATTTCACCGGGAAAATGTTTTGAGGTCCCTGAGTTCTAAAGAACATTTTTACTTTCTCTATAAGCACTATGTACATAGTGTATAGAGAAGGTATTGCATTCCACCCAAAAATTCGATACCGAGATTTCGCCAGAAATAATATCGTATATTAAAGATATTTACCTGACAAATAAAATGTATATCTTGAATTTTCTGGGAGCAGGCTCTGAAGACTACTTTATTCTGGATGAATTTTACGGAATTTTGCTAAACCGTAAGAGATAGACAAATACTTATTACACAAAAAATGCAGATCACGTTAAAACACACAACTTATGTTATATACATTTTTCTCGTGGAGTTGATCGTTTTTTAGTTATTCCTTGTTTTTGGTTTCACCTTTATGAACTTATGCTATTCTCACACAGGAATTTGTCAACTCCTGTCCTTACAAACAAAGGAGCTTCAGTCACATAGCAACCAGCTTTTGACTATCACTTTAACCTATGATACTCCCTTATTTCCCTTCTACTTACAAGGAAGCAAGTAAGAACACTAATTATGCTATTTTTTTTTTTTTCTCGATTAGCATGAAGTATATAGAAGCATAAGGTTCTTAACAATATTTTGTTGCAGAGCTATACTGAAATTCATGTGAATGGAACACACAAGATTTTTAGACAAAGGTAAGTGTGTGTGTCTGCTCAAAAACGAAAAGAGCGTTAAGTACCATACTTGGTATTTATGTTTAGTAGCTACTAAGAATACGACACGAAGATTTTGAGAAAAATCTCCCCACTCCAAACTTCTTTTTTCATGGAAAATTTTTCGAAAATTTTGATTTTCTCAAAAATTGCTCTATTTATTTTTATTAAATTGCCG